>JAQPPZ010003888.1:0-10000000 GCA_028583015.1 Wollemia nobilis
GTGTTGTAGGTGATTTGGAGAGGAGAGAGCAATCCTCCAAGGGAGGTCCCAGGTTCAAATCTCCACCCTACCAAAAAGCTGAATTGGGTATCTAAAATCCAATTGATAATGTTGGTGCGGGCAGGGTCGGGTGCAAACCCCGGGTGACTTTGACGGTATATAACCCCCTGTTCATGGTCTCTCAAAGCAAGGAGGCTCCACAAGGGGTTTTTCTCTTTAAAAAAAAAAAGTCTTATAATTTATGTCAGCCAATATTTAATTTGATACCAAGTTAATGAAATATAGAAAAGTTTAGATACTTTGAAGGGTGTATCAATTTAGCTAATAACTAGTGAGATCTTGTTTAAAGAAGTGCTTTCCTATGTGTTGTGGCTGATCCACAACACACCCCAAAATTGGGGACCCACCTTTTTTGCAGGCTTTCAAAAGGAATCTCAGTGACCCAGTTGCCAAAATTCAAGAAAAAGGGGCAAAAATGCACAAGTGTAGAAAGTGTCGCGAAATCGCGACATGTCGCCGAAAGTCGCGAAATCGCGACATGTTGCTCCGTCGCGGCAAAAAAGAAAAGTGTCGCGAAATCGTGACATGTTGCGCCGTCGCGGCCAAAAACAGAAAAGTGTCGCGAAATCGCGACATGTTGCTCCGTCGCCAAAAAAAAGAAAAGTGTCATGAAATCGCGACATGTTGCTCCGTCGCGGCCTGGAAGAGGAGAGAGAAAGGCAAAGGAGAAATCGTGACATGTCGCAAAATCGTGGGTCAAACCAGTCAAACAGGGCAAAGCAAAAAAAACGTCGTGAAATCGCGACAGGAAGCGGCAAGCGGGGCACGAAGCAGAAAGGCGTCGCGAAATCGTGACAAAATCGAGCGAAGAGGCATGAAGCGCAAAAATGGTCGCGAAATCGCGACAGAAAGTAACGAAAGCATGAAGTGAAAAGCATCGAGAAATCACGACAGATGGTGGGTGGAAGGCATGAAGTGGAAAATGGTCACGAAATCGCGACAACATTGAGCGAAAAGACATGAAGTGGAAAATGGTAGCGAAATCGCGCAACTTTTGAGAAAGCATGCCCGTCAGACAAAAGCGTCACGAAATCGCGACAGGTTGAAGCCCAAGCAGTACGGATGAAAAAACGTCGCGAAATCATGACAGAATCGAGCGAAAGGGTCCGAGGCATAAAAATGTCGTGAAATCGTGTCAAAGTAGCAGAAAAGCATCGCGAAATCGCGACAGTTGCAAAGAAGTAAAGTGAAAATTGTCACGATTTTCACGAAAGTTGACAAAGTTGAAGAAAAACGTCACGATTTCGTGACATGTCGCGTTTGGCAAGAAGGCAGAAGGCATCGAAAAACGTCGCGATATCGTGACCTGTTTCATTTTCGCTACGTTAACAGAGGAACAAGTTGCATGCATGAAAGCGTTGCGATTTCCATGGGACCGTTACAGAAGGCACAGAAAGCATGAGACACGTGGCATACAGGTGTCAGAGTTGCAGAAGCGTTACATGCAATGAAAGATTTCAAACGTTTCGGCATAGAGCATGGAGTAAAAGCATCGAAAAGGCAAGAATTTGAAAAGACGCATTCTGGGAGGTGAAACGAAGCGACGCAGGTGAACCGAAGAGCCGTGCCAGACAGTATAAAGTTGGAAGCATAGATTGGACAGAGGGTTGGAAATTGCTGCTAGCAGAGTTGCAGAGACAAGGGCTGCATGCCATTCTGGGCCTGCACTTGGAGCAATTTCCTTCATGTGTTCTGGATTTTCTTTTTGAACCTGGAACATTCATGTAATCGTAATTGATACATCATTTTAATACAGAAACACAGAGAGTTGGCATCTCATTGATGAGAAAGAAGGAGTCATTTTTGCATGCATGATTTAATGTTTTATCCTTCATTTCAGATTTCTAGGCTTTTAGGTGAAGTTTAATGCAAGTGTTCTTGGTTGCTTCACGCGAATGCCTAAATCTGGAATTACAGATAGAAACCCTAGAAACCCGCACCTAGCTTATCTGGATTGTGCGAATTTGTAGGTTCAATAGGTTAGGTTGCATGCAGAAACCTCATTGTCTTCGGTTTTGTCAATCAAGATGACAGACACTCGGCCGTAGTTTAGTTTCTTTCATTTTATTTGCATTTCTTAATTTTAATAATCCTTTATTATTCCTACATTTTTCATTGTCATTCAAATAAATAATTGAAAATCTACCGGAGCCTGAAATCCAAATAGATTCATCCTTCTTGTATTAACTTACTATGAGTCCATTGTAATTCAAAATAAAATAAATCACCAGGCCCCTTGTTAACATCCACTTGTAACCCTAAGGTATTCCTAGCATTTCAATTGAAGAGCATCATTGGTGAATGAAGAACTATCACAACAGGAACCTTGGAGAAATCATTTAATCATAATTTCTTTGCAAGCAGAGGATTTTGGGACTCAAATCCTACCGGAGAGTGTGCTTTCACAATTGGGTGAAAACACCACTCAACAGATTGGCGCTAGAAGGAGGGCCCAAATTGGTTTACTTTATTTTTGATTTCATACATGAGTAATATCTTTTGATTTAATTTTGAAATCATTTCTTAAAACTCACAAACAGCTAAACTACAGCTTTTGCTTTCTTTTGTTGCAGGTTTTTCTTTGAAATAATCGAGGGTTTCATCAGGCAGGCTGGACCCACCGCGTCGTATTGCGACCAGGTCCCAAACAACCGGAGAAACCATTTTTCATGACCTTACTGGTACTCCCAAGAATAAAACCAAGCAAGTCGTAAGCTCACCAGTCACAAAAGACCTGTTTTCTCCAGGAACATCGAGTGGACCTACGCCCGTAATATCAGTTGCCACTAGTGTTCCTATTGTCGGTAATATTTCTACTGCTATTGTAGGTTTGTCTTCATCAATTTTGAGTCAAATGGCTCAAGCTCCAGCAACTCCTTGGTATGGAGCTAACAATACTCCTTTGAATATTGTTGGGGATATCCATGAAATCCCCAAGAACATTGAAATATTTCTGCCTAAATACAAACCAGATGGCCCAAGAACAGTAGAAGAACATATCCAAGCCTATAGGGATGTTTTAATTAGGCTGCAAGTTCAATATGAAGATGTGGCTTGCAGAATTTTTCCTATGAGCTTAGATCCAATAGCATATGAATGGTATATATGCTTACCAACTGGTTCAATCACTTCTTGGACACAAATGGAAAATGCCTTTGTTAATCAATTTAGGTCACCCTTGGATCCCGCAACCATTTACAATCAGTTTATTACATGCAAAAGGGGCCAGGGGGAACCGATCAGAATGTTTAATCAGAGATTCCAAAAGTGCTATAATAGAGCAATTAGGCATTTTGCCATCGATCCCGCAGTGGCTTTGCAGATATATTTTGGGGCATTGGACCCCATGACAGCCATGTTTGCGAGACGCAATCCTCAAGTCACCACGCTCGCTCTAGCCTATAATGAAGCCATGACTATCGAGCAGCAAATGACACCACAAGGCTACGGGTTTACCCAGATGCCTATGATGGGACAGTATGCTCCATATGGTCAAGCTCCCTTGGCAAATCAGCTCATGGCACCACAAATGCCAAGCATGAACGCCTTCCCATATCAGCAGCCGTATCCACCAGCACCTGCATATGCACCCATTCCAATCCAACCAATCACATCCATTCCACCTGTTCCCGCATTTTTGTAGAATAGTCAATCGACTATGCAAGGAACTAGCCAAGTTAATCCTCAGGCCATAGTTCCTTTTCCAAATCCAACCCCGATTCAAAGTGTCAATCCATACGGGAATCAAATTCCTCAGAACCCGACCCAAATGTTGAATCAAGACCCCATCAATTATGCGAATCCAACGGGGGTTAACAACAATGTGATTCCACCGAAGGAGATTTATTCAGAAGTCGAAGAGCTCAAGAAATTAGTTCATAAACTGAGCAATGACAGGGTTCAACAACAGAAGTATGAGTCCCATGCCCCTCACCCAAATCAAAATTTTAACAATAGAGGGAGGCACTGGAACACTAAGCCAAACAATGGGGGAGTTCCCGCTCCCATTGCTAATCAACTAGATACTTTTGCAGGACCTAGCCAATCCAATTCTCTTTTGAATCTTTCAGATTTGGCATGGGAAAGGGGGTGCGGGTTGCACAACACAAAAGAACACAATGAGAGGAATTGCCCTGAAATTGCTAGATACACTCATTGTCTTCGAGCACAAGTTGATGATTTGGAACCGGTATCAAATGAGGGTCCATCGCAACATCAAGATGATAATATTATGGTGATGGAAACTGTATATCATCAAGAAGGTGAGAGTGAGGAAGAAGAAGACGAAATTTTGGAACAGGAGGTGCAAGCTTTTCGAGATTTCAGAAAGGGGAATCATGGATACCATTTGAGAAGTAAATCTAAAGCCCCTAAAACCTCATCAACACCTCCAAACAATTCCATTCTTCCTCCTGATACTAAGGCGAATAATAATCCTCCTCCTCCACTCAGAAGAGAAATGTCTAATGACGTGCAGAAGACAGTCAAATTCGAAAAACCAAATTATGACATAGTGGAGGATTTAAAGAAGTCCAAATCTAGCCTTTCGTTTTTGGACGCGGCTAGATTACCTGGCCAAAAGGAGGCGTTGATAAAAGCTTTGAACTCACCTGATCAAATGTGGAAGGAAAAGGGAGTTGAGTCCCATCTGATTTTGCGAAAGGAGAGAAGGGATGTCCCGCCATTCTTACTGACTCTGAGAATTGCGGGTAAGAATTTGCATAACTGTTTGGTGGACACAGGTGCCACGAGCAACCTCATGCCTTCAGAAATATGTAAAATGCTAGGTCTGCAACCTGTTTCATCCAAATGTACGGTCTTGCAATTGGACCGTTCAGAGGTAAATGTGGTAGGGACCTTATATGATGTCAAGATTCAATTAAATTCTGAACCCAGGGTCCAGCAGGTTGTAGACATTCTGGTGGTTAATATCCCAAGTAGGTATGGAATGTTACTTGCGAGGGATTGGATGAAAACTCTGAATGGCTATTTTTCAACAGACTGCTCACATATGTGGCTACCATGGAAAGGAATTGCAAACCAAATCAGAGTGGAAAATGAACCGAGGCTCAAAGAAATCATAACAGAATTTAACAAGCCGAATGAAGTTCAGTTTTCTGAGCCAGAACTGGGGGTTTATGCGCTTGATGTTGAGGAAGCTACTGAAGAGCCTAAAAAGGAAACATGTCATAGTGGCTCTTCTGAGGAGAATGATTGCACATGGTTGCTCAGGTTCGATGGATCAAAATCTAGACAGGGAGCAGGAGCTGGAGTCGAGCTCACTGGCCCAGGAGGTAAACCATTATTGGCTGCCTATAGACTGCAATTTCCTTGCACGAACAATGTGGCAGAATACGAAGCATTGATCTTTGGTTTACGTCTAGCATTGAGCAAACAAGTCAAATGCTTGAAGGTTTTGGGAGATTCTGAGTTGGTAGTCAAGCAAATCAAAGGACGAGTATACATGCCATGACAGGAGACTAAGCCTTTATAGAACTAGGGTTATGGACCTCATTGAGGAGTTCGATGCGTTCAATATAGCCCTTATTTCTAGGAAAGGAAATCGAATAGCAGACTCTCTTGCAGTCGCCGCGGGCATGTTAAACCCGGTTGATGTAAAAAGGTGTAAAAAGTTTTCCATTGAATTAGTTCCTTGTCCATCAATACCCGACAACGTCAAGAATTTCCAGGTTTTTGAAAGTGACAGACACATCTACAAATTTGTCACGAACTCGGGTATTTTTGAAAATCAGGTGATTGATGAGGAACAAAGGTGGCAAGATGAAGCAGAAAATGAAATTGAAACTGCGTATCAATCCAACAAAATTCCTAAAGACGTGGTTTCATTGGAAAAAATGTTCGACATGGGATGCAAGACCAAGAAAGGAAAAAGGGTCCCACTCCCCAAAGATGCATGTGATTCAATTAATCTAGGGAGTGCAGACAATCCAAAGGAGGTGTACATTGCAAAGGCATGTACAGATGAAGAAAGGAGAAACATAATGCGGGCATTGAAGCATTACATAGATTGCATTGCTTGGAATTACAATGAGCTGAAGACATACAACCAAGACATTATCACACATACCATCCCTTTGAAGCCAGACTCCAAGCCTTTTAGGCAAAGACAACGAGTTGTTAACCCGCTATTGGAGCCTTTAATCGAAAGGGAGGTCAAAATATTATTGGAAGCGAAAATCATTTTTCCTGTTAGGCACTCAACTTGGGTTGCTAACCTCGTTCCAATAAGGAAAAAGAGTGGAGAGATTAGGCTGTGCATAGATTTTTGAAATCTTAATAAAGCCTCTCAAAAAGATAATTATCCATTGCCATCAATTGATGAAATTCTACAAATGGTAAATGGATCCGAAATGATGTCCTTTCTTGATGGGTATTCTGGATACAACCAAATTCTTATACATCCAAATGACAGGATGAAAACAGCCTTCACCACCAAGTGGGGGACATTTGCATATAAGAGAATGTCGTTCGGACTGTTAAATGCTGGTGCAACTTTTCAACGCGCCATGGATTATGCATTCAAAGGGCTCATAGGCAAATGTATCATCGTGTATGTGGATGATATCCCAGTTTTCTCGAAAAAGAGAGAGGACCATGTCAAAGATTTAAAGAAAGTGCTTCAAAGATGCAGAGAACATGGAATTTCCTTAAATCCCAAAAAGTGCATTTTCGGAGTTACGGAAGGAAAATTGCTTGGTCACATCATTTCAAAAGAGGGCATATCCATCGACCCAGAAAGGATACAAGCTATCCAAAACTTACCTCTCCCGAGTAGTAAAAAAGAATTGAGATCTTTCTTTGGGCAGGTTAATTTTGTGAGGAAGTTTATCTCTAGCTTTGCTGAGATAGCCAAACCTTTAAACAAGATGCTCAAGAAATATGTGGATGTAAAATGGAACGAGGAAAGTAAAGTGGCCTTTCAGAACATCAAAGATGCCATTTCCAGGGCCCCGGTCCTCATAAGTCCAGACTATTCCAAACCTTTCTACATTTATGCTTTTGCATCAGAACACTCTTTTGCGAGTGTCTTAACCCAAAAAGGCGAGGATAGTGCAGAAAAACCCATAGCATTTTTAAGTGCCCCCTTGAAAGATGCTCAATTAAGGTATTCAATCCTTGATAAGCAAATGTACGCACTTTTTAAAACGGTAAAAAAATTTAGGCATTACATTGTGCACAGCAGAGTTATTGCCATCGTGCCTGACTCTGCTGTTAAGACCATGTTTTTACAAAATGAACTAGGTGAGAAAAGAGGGAAATGGATTTCCACCATCCAAGAATTTGATCTCGAAATCCAACCTATGAAACTAGTTCGAGGACAAGGACTGGCGAAGGCGATCGCAGAAAATAATCCGCAGATAACATGCCAATACTCGAACACAGAATACATTGCTAAGGATGACTGGTATGTTGATATTGTGCAATTTTTATTGACTGGTAAGTGTCCTTCTAATCTGAATTCAACCCAGAGAAGAGCTTTAAGGCTTAAGTCTATCAATTATCTGATGAAATCTGGTGTTCTTTACAGGAAGAATCATGAAGGGATCTACCTGAGGTGCCTGAACAAAGAAGAAGCTGCCAGGGTGTTGCAGGAATTTCACGGGAAACATGGAACTGGTCATGGTGCGGCAAATGCTACAGCACATCAAATCCTGAGAGCGAGGATACTACCGGCCACACATTTTCAAAGATGCACATGCCCATGTACGATCTTGTCATATCCGTCAAGTGGCTGCCAATAGAGAAAGAAATGCAGCCATGCCGTTACAACCTGTAGTTGAAATGAGGCCATTTGCACAGTGGGGACTAGATTTCATTGGGGTTATTAACCCAAATTCTTCTGATTCTCATAAATTCATATTGACAGCTACAGATTACTGCACAAGGTGGACAGAAGCGATTCCTACTAAACATGCCACCACAGACGTTGTAATTAAATTCCTTGAGGACCATATTATAACAAGATTTGGAATGCCCGATGCTATTGTCAGTGACAATGGTAAAGCGTTTATTTCTACGCAATTTGCAGATTGGGCATATGATAACAAAGTGAGCTTAAAATTTGCATCCAATTATTATCCTCAAGGAAATGGGTTGGCCGAATCTTCAAATAAAAATTTGTTGAATACCATTAAGAAGTTGCTGGAAAAGAACCCTCGGGATTGGCACAGCCAATTGAAGTTTGCCCTTTGGGCAGATAGGACCAGAGTGAAAGAATCCATAGGGAATACTCCCTATCATTTGGTCTATGGGCAAGACCCGATATTTCCTGCAAATTTGAAGTTGCGGACCTTGCATTTCATACAAGAGTACTTGGGGACGGATGATCAAGTTGAAGCCAGGTTAAGTCATTTGCTGCACCTTGATGAAAAGAGAGAAGAGGCCATGAATCACATGAATAAACACCAGGAAGTTATCAAAAGATGGTTTGACAGAAGGGCCAAAGTTAAATCATTCAGAATTTCAGATTTGGTATTACTATGGGACAAAAGACATGAGGAAAAAGGGAATCATCAAAAGTTTGATTGTCTTTGGTTAGGCCCATATCAGATTTCAGAGATTCTTGGGAAGAATACCTTCTAGGCTAAAAACTTTAGAAGGGAGAGATTTTATGCTACCGGTTAATGGGCAGATTTTAAAGCATTATTTTAGCCCTTAGGTTGTGAGATTTTGATATTATTCTTTCGGTTTTGGTGGGGATTTTCAGTTTTTGTTTTTATTGTTTAGGATTGTTAGTTTAGCTAGGATTTTGGTTGTGGATTTGATTTCAATTGACATGTTTTGTTTATTTTGATAAAAAAATAAATAAATAATATATAATAAAAAAATATTGAGATGTCAACTTATGCTTAAGGTTAGGGGAATATGAAATATTGGAATTGTCCTGTAAAAGCTCCACAAGTAACACAAACATCTTAAGTTATATTGTTTGATTTTGTGATGCATGAAAGAGTCAGTTTTGCATGACAAATCTTTCATTTGCAATTCAAGAGATAATGCATTCATGGTACATCTCACTTTACATATACATTCCATCTTAGTTACATATGCATCTTAGGTACAAATCATTAAAGTATGTCAATCCCTCTTAGGGTTGTGTTATAACATAAATGTAAGAGGAATCCTAAGGTTGGAAACTGAGTCTTGAGATATCTAGAACCAAGCACGTCTCATACATTAAAAAGGATCTTGAGCAAAATGATCAAAACCTAACTTGGAAGAAAAGGTTGGGCGAAAGAAGTTTTTCATGTCTATCCTATTATGCAACATGATCCTTAAAACAGTGGTTTTGACCACTTCCATAGAGCTTAAAGCCTAAAATCAGAGTAGTAAGGATAGGGTTAAATCCTCATCGAACTTAGGTTGAGGATCCAATTCCCCAAAGCTTTGATTTGACCTACATGGAGTAGTAAGGATAGGGCATAAATTCTCATCTCGCTTAGGTTGAGAATCGATTCCCCAAAGCTCCTATGTCTCATTTCATAATAAATCTTGGATTGGAAGGATCGTACTACTTGTCCTCTGCAAAGGATGGGTAGTCATCCCCAAGGTCTAAGCGACAAAATTAATATTTTCCATTTACATCTAAAGTTTGGATTGGAAGGATCGTACTACATGTCCCTAGCAAGGATGGGTAGTCATCCCCAAGGTCCAAGAAGTAAAAAATAAATTTTTCCCATCTCATATTTATATTGGATTGTAAGGATCGTACTACTTGTCCTCTGCAAAGGATGGGTAGTCATCCCCAAGGTCCAAAGAAATGAAGATAAGTTTTGGATTGTGGGGTTAGATATGCCCATGCATGGCAACATGTCTTGTCTAAAAAACAAGACCACTGATTGTCCAAAGGGTTAGACTAGCATGACCATTTCTTCCATAATTGGTTTAATTATTTTGCTCAAAGTGAGGTAATGAACTCTAAATCAGAATAGTAAGGATAGGGTTAAACTCTCATCTCGGTTGGTTGGGAGTCTGATTCCCCAAAGTTCTGATTTCACATTCACTCGCACATGGGTTCAAGATAGTAGGGACTCATAACCAACTTTGGGATACAATAAGGTAATTAATTAGTGGATCCTAAGAGGGTTTGGCAATCTTGAATGTTTGTACATGATACTAGAAGAAAGACTATGCATTTTATAAAAGCGAGATCTCCTAGCATATTCATTAGGTTACACAAATCATTCACAATCTCATATATGCATTCATGCAAAACTGACAATGGAGTGTGGATCAATTTCAAACGATAGGGAAAGAAATTCATTGCACACACTGAGCTAATACTTGATGATTCTGATGATTCATGTACTTCTGATCTTTGGGCATTTGTTATATTGCTTATGTGATAACACATGTTTTCGAGTTTGTATATGTTTCAGGTTGGGTTCTTACTAAAAATGCTCAAGAGCATTTGACAGCAGAGTCGCCATTTGTTGTGGCTGATCCACAACACACCCCAAAATTGGGGACCCACCTTTTTGCAGGCTTTCAGAGAAAATCTCAGTGACCCAGATGCCAAAAATCAAGAAAAAGGGGCAAAAATGCACAAGTGTAGAAAGTGTCGCGAAATCGCGACATGTCACCAAATCGCGAAATCGCGACATGTCGCCCACCAAAAAGAAAAGTGTCACGAAATCGCGACATGTTGCGCCGTCGCAGCCAAAACAGAAAAGTGTCACGAAATCGTGACATGTTGCTCCGTCGCGATCGAAAGAGGAGAGAGAAAGGCAAAGGAGAAAGGCGTAGCGAAATCGTGACATGTCGCAAAATCATGGGTCAAACCAGTCAAACAGGGCAAAGCGAAAAAACGTCGCGAAATCGCGACAGGAAGCGGCAAGCGGGGCACGAAGCAGAAAGGCATCGCGAAATCGTGACAAAATCAGCAAAGAGGCATGAAGCACGAAAATGGTCATGAAATCGTGACAAAATAGCAAAGAAGAAGTGAAAACGTCACGAAATCGCTACAGTTAGCGAAGAAGGCATGAAGTGAAAAACGGTCCTGAAATCGACGACAGGAAGGGAAAGAAAAAGTGGAAAATGGTAGCGAAATCGTGCAACTTTTGAGAAAGCATGCCCGTCAGACAAAAGCGTCGCGAAATCGCGACAGGTTGAAGCCAAGTACGGATAAAAAAACGTCACGAAATCACGACAAAATCGAGCGAAAGGGTCCGAGGCAAAAAAAATCGGAAATCCAAAAAAAAAGAAGCGAAGGAAAGAAAAGCTCACAAAATCGGACATGTTAACAGAGGAACAAGTTGCATGCATGAAAGCGTTGCGATTTCCATGGGACCATTACAGAAGGAAAAGCGTGAGACACGTGGCATACAGGTGTCGGAGTTGGAGGCGTTACATGCAACGACAGATTTCAAACGTTTCGGCATAGAGCATGGAGTGAAAGCATCGAAAAGGCAAGAATTTGAAAAGACGCATTCTGGGAGGTGAAACGAAGCGACGCAGGTGAACCGAAGAGCCGTGCCAGACAGTATAAATTGGAAGCACAGATTGGACAGAGGGTTGGAAATTGCTGCTAGCAGAGTTGCAGAGACAAGGGCTGCATGCCATTCTGGGCCTGCACTTGGAGCAATTTCCTTCATGTGTTCTGGATTTTCTTTTTGAACCTGGAACATTCTGTAACTGTAATTGATACATTATTTTAATACAGAAACACAGAGAGTTGGCATCTCATTGATGAGAAAGAAGGAGTCATTTTTGCATGCATGATTTAATGTTTTATCCTTCATTTCAGATTTCCAGGCTTTTAGGTGAAGTTTAATGCAAGTGTTCTTGGTTGCTTCACGCGAATGCCTAAATCTGGAATTACAGTAGAAACCCTAGAAACCCGCACCTAGCTTATCTGGATTGTGCGAATTTGCAGGTTCAATAGGTTAGGTTGCATGCAGAAACCTCATTGTCTTCGGTTTTGTCAATCAAGATGACAGCACTCTGGCCGTAGTTTAGTTTCTTTCATTTTATTTGCATTTCTTCATTTTTTAATCCTTTATTCTTCCTGCATTTTTCATTGTCATTCAAATAAATAATTGAAAATCTACCAGAGCCTGAAATCCAAATAGATTCATCCTTCTTGTATTAACTTACTATGAGTCCATTGTAATTCAAAATAAAATAAATCACCAGGCCCCTTGTTAACATCCACTTGTAACCCTAAGGTATTCCTAGCATTTCAATTGAAGAGCATCATTGGTGAATGAAGAACTATCACAACAGGAACCTTGGAGAAATCATTTAATCATAATTTCTTTGCAAGCAGAGGATTTTGGGACTCAAATCCTACCGGAGAGTGTGCTTTCACAATTGGGTGAAAACACCACTCAACACTATGAGAAACTCATCCACATCAATATGTATGACCTAGAAGAGTATCTAGGAGTCTACTTAGATGCATTTATGGTGTTGCTTTTGAAGCTATAGTTATAAGTCACTATACCTTTCAAAAGTGAAAGTTTGAGTCACAAACAAGCACATAAGAAAAACCCAATTAAAAATATCTGATGATCAGAGGCCATATCTCATAAGCGAAGAATATTTGAAAGTTGAAAGTTTCTAAGTCATGGATAAAATACAAGGAGCAAAAACCCTAACAAAGGTGCAAGGTAAAAGTTATAAAGATGTGAAGTCAAGTGGTCCAAGTGATGAAGTAAAACTCCCAAAGAAGACAACATCGATGCCCTAAAAGTCAAACTAACGAGGTGTGCATTCTTTAAGGAATATTTTCCTTTCATACAAAAATATCTCGTATCCTCAAGAAAGGACAACAATACCATGGAGTCATGATAGAAGCAGCTCAAAGATCTAGGGGTATTAATTAAAGAAATATTCTATACCTAGGTAATAGCAATTCCTAGAAAGGGGTACATGATAATAAATATGGTAGCTGCTCATCCAAGGGCACAAGATCAATTGACATTCATAACTTCAAAACCAGAGAATAATAAAGGGATAAATAGTCATATTAGACATGAATCAGTATCTAAAATGGCAGCCACCTAGAAATATGTGTATTAGTTTTGGAGGGAAAATCCTCCCTTTGTAATCTATCAATAGTAGTATTCTTAGCTTTGTAAAGGATCAATAGTTTGTAATTGCATGCATTTTTAGGCTTTCTTTTCATTTTTCTCTATAAAAATAGTTGTGGCTCATGAGCAGATTATGGGAAATCTTGAACCCCAACTTTTGGTACATTCTATATAAAATATTGCTTGCATATATATACATGGGAGCCTTGTCTATTTTTTTGGATTTTCCTATAGATCTGTTGCTAGGCTTTTCCTGTAGATCTGTTGCTATGTGTATATATTTTTCTATGACCTTTTATCTGAATATTGGGTGCTATTAAGTGTATGTATGTGAGGGGCTTATGTCTATTTTCAAATTGAACCACTTTCTTGGCTCTCCAGTGGGACCCATCTTCTTATGTATGTGTATAATTGGTAACTCTCATTTGTATTTCATTGTATCGAGAGAGAAAGTGTTCACTACTGGAACATAGTGTTTATGGATATTTTTGCAAGAATATCTTAACATATCTCTTGGCACATTGCCCCCTTTTTTTTTTTGAGTTGTTTCTTTTTATTTTCTTGCATCCCTTTCTCATTATTGAGTAATTAACATACCTTGAATATCACATTCTAACAAGGATCTAACCTTATAAAAATATCCTCCTAATTGAGCCAAACCTCATGCTCTTGGCTATGACCCTACCGTGTCACTCCCCATAAGGCACGATTATATTAGGAAGGAAAAATTAGAGATAGAAATAGTTTAATGACATACCCTATGGGACCCTAGTGACACATAATTGGTCCTAAAATCAAAATAAGGAGTAGGACTAAGAATTGGTAAGGATCTTGGTCTATTCTTGGTTAATGAAGCGTCTCTTTTCTCACTTGGCGACTTCACTCTAGAATGAACACCAGAAGAAACTATTGCTAAAGATACCAAGATGAGGTTCAGGTGAAGAACTTTGTCTTTCTACTTTCCAAATCAAGAAGTTGCATTCACCTAACGACTTCGCTACAATCCAAGAGACCCATAAGGACTATGAAATATCCATCATTGAGGTTGCGTACTAAAATATGAGTATTTTTGCGCTTGTGAACTTCTCAACGTGGAGCAAAAGAAGCCCCTTATGACCATCGATGCCACCAAATATTTAGGACGACTATTCAATGTCCATATTGTAAATTTTTTCATATCACAATGGCAAAGGACCGACAACCCCATAAGAGCATCTACAAGACATTGTCTACTTCTACCAATTGCATAACATCACAAAGCAAAATGTGGCCCTAAGATTTTTGGTGAATTCATTTCAAGGAAGGTCTAGTAAGGGGTTCTATTGATGCAGGAGCATCCAATGGTGTAAAAGTGATCTTGCATCACCCAAAAAAAGATTGTAATTATTTAATTTTGTAAAACTAGTAAAACTAGTTTTTCTTGCAGGAGATTTTTAAGGGTCTTAGAGGTCGAATTTGAAGATTTTTTGCTAGACATGAACCTTGGCGCGAAGAGCCAAGATTTGTATCACTTAGCTCATTTCATGCCATTTTTGAAAATATGTTGTAATAGTCAATCGGGTCAACGAGCGCGAAGTTATGACCTCCGCAAGTTGCCCCAAATTTCAAATTTGAAATTTCAAGTTTTAGGTGGGAAAAAAGGGGAAAATAGGGCATAAGTAGGAATTTTCAAAATTGTAAAAGGGCTCTTCTTTTGGGATCCTCATTTTTAGCATGAAAGTAATGGAAAGCTTTGGCTCCTTTTAGCATTTCTAGTTTTTAGTGGATTGTATGTGTTTTTTTTTATGCAACTCTACTTCAAGTGGTATCAGAGCGAGAGTTCCTAAGTGTGTAAATAGAGCACCGAACGTGAGGCAGTTTACACTAGGATCTATGGTTAGGGTTTGTGGGAGAAGTGAGTAGAATGCCTCCATGAAGAAACCATGGTGGTGGGAGAAATATGGTGCTAGAAGAAGATTTCAGATCTTTGCAGAGGTAAGTTCAAGCTCTACAAGAGGAGCTACGTAGAGGGTTTGAGCCAAGGAGAGAAGAAGGGAGTGAAGATGAAGTTGAAGAAGAAGAGGCCCAATTCGAAGAAGAAGAAGAAGAGGCAATAGATCCTGCACAAGCCATATTGTATAAGGCCATATCATAGATTGGAAAGAGACCAAAGTTTGATGTCTCCACATATTCTAGAAATCTCAACCCAAAAGAGTTGATCGACTGGATCAATGACATGGAGGAATACTTTGAGTATGAGGAGGTAGAAGATCCCGAGAGGGTCAAGTTTGCTAAGACCAAGCTGAAGGGTCATGCTAGCATATGGTGGAAGGGAGTGCAGCTAGACAGAAACAAAAGAGGAAAATAAAGGATAACAAGGTGGGAGTGGATGGTGGAGAAGTTGAAGAGACAATTTATTCCAGCTGATTACAAGTTGGATCTACTCAAGAAAATGTAGGGTTTGAGACAATCAAGTAAGTCTATCAAAGAATATACAGAGGAGTTCTATAAGATCCTGATTAGAACAGGCCATTCTGAGGCCAACAAGGAGAAGGTAGCTCATTATATTAATGGGTTAAGAGCAAGTATTCAAGAAGAGTTGAGTTTGGTCAAGATGACCACCATTGAAGATGCTTACCAGTTTGCCTTGAAGGTAGAAGAGAAGTTGAACAAGAGGTTTGAAAGCAAATAGAGAGGAAGAGGTCATGGTGGAAGAACTGGTGGGAGAAAAAATGGAGGATGGAATGAGGACCAAAAGAAAACTAGGGATACAAGCAACAGTCAAGACCAGAAGGGAGAAAATGCTTACCATCCCCATGAGCAAAATAATAACTACCAAAATAATGGTTACCAGAGAGGAAGAGGAAGGTCTGGACGAGGGTTTGGAAGAGGAGGATTTTGTGGAACCTGTTTCCACTGTGGAGAAGAAGGACATCGAGCATACGAGTGTCCATAACACCAAGGAGGAACAAATAGGAGGCCTGAAGGTAATGTTCGAGCTACTATTGTTGATGAAAGTGTTGAATCTGAGCACTCTGAAGAAGTATACAGAGGATAAGTACTAATAACAAGGAGAGCCTTGCTGAATTAGGAGAAATATCCAGATCAGAGGAAGAGCTTATTTCACACAAGGTGTAAATGTGCAGGTAAGGTCTGTAATGTTAACATAGATAATGGTAGCACAGATAACCTAGTTGTAAAAGGAATGGTTACCAAACTGCAGTTAGAGAGGAAGAGACACCCGCATCCATATCGGATTGCATGGTTGTAGAAGGACCATAGGGCTTTGGTCAGTGAGCAGTGCTTGGTAAAATTTAATATTGGGAATTACTGTGATGAGGTCATGTGTGACATCCTGCCTATGGATGCTTACCATTTGCTATTGGGAAGGTCATGGCAGTTTGATCGATGTGCAATGCACGATGGGCGTGCCAACACTTATTCCCTGACAAAGAATGGAGTACGCCATAAGTTGAAGCCCCTAAAGGAGGTGGACGAAAAGGTATGTAGTAGTGCCAAAATATGTTTAGTTGAAGGTAGAAGGTTTTTGGATGGTTTGAAACATGAGCATATGTGCTATGCATTAATTCCTAGAGTTAGGGAAGAAGAATGCAAAGATACCCCAGTAGAAGTCTTAGGTTTGTTAGAATAATTTCTAGATATTATATCAGATAATGTACCAGAGGGTTTGCCACCAGTGAGGAAGATCAGTCACCATATAGATTTGGTACCGGGATCTAGTTTACCCAATAAGGCAGCCCATAGAATGACTCCTGTAGAAAGTGAGGAGCTAAACAGACAAGTCCAAGAGTTGCTAAAAAAGGGACTGATTCGGGAGAGCCTGAGTCCATGTGTAGTACCTACAGTACTAGCACCAAAGAAATATGGAGAGTGGAGAATGTGTAGACTCTAGAGCTATTAACAAGATCACCATAAAATATAGGTTCCCATTGCCAAGGATGGATGACATTATGGATTGTTTGAGTGGAGCCAAGTACTTCACAAATATTGACCTGAAGAGTGGGTACCATAAAATTCATGTCAAAGAAGGGGATGAGTGGAAGACAGCCTTCAAGACCAGATAGGGTTTGTATGAGTGGTTGGTCATGCCATTTGGGCTAACCAATGCACCAAGCACATTCATGTGGCTGATGAATGAGGTATTGAAGGAGTTTTTAGGAAAATTCGTCATTGTCTATTTGGATGACATTTTAATATTTAGCAAGACCCTGGAAGAGCATCTGATGCATATCAAAAGAGTTTTTGAGAAGTTGAAGGAGGAGCAATTGCTGATTAATTTGAAGAAGTGTAGTTTTGTTAAGAAGGAGTTAGTGTATCTGGGATTTGTTATCTCAGATGAAGGTCTAAAAATGGACCCAAAAAAGGTGAGGGCTATCATTGAATGGCCTACTCCAAGGAGCATAACTGAGGTAAGATCATTTCATGGTCTAGCAAGTTTTTACAGAAAATTTATTAGAAATTTCAGCAGTATTTGTGCACCCCTAACAGAAACAATGAGAGGGGATAAGAAAGAATTTAAGTGGACCTCAGGAGCAGATAAGAGCTTTGATATGTTGAAAAAGAAGGTCATAGAACAACCTATTTTAGCACTTCCATATTTCAATAAGGTATTCCAGGTAGACTGTGATGCTAGTGGTAGTGCCATAGGAGTTGTGTTGAGTCAAGAAAGTAAACCTATTGCTTATTTTAGTGAGAAACTCAATGATGCTAGGAAGAAGTATTTTGTATATGATCAGGAGTTTTATGCTATAGTTCAGGCTCTAAAGAAGTGGAGGCATTATTTGTTGCCAAAAGAGTTTGTTCTATATACTTATCATCAGGCCTTACAAGTATATTAATAGCCAAGGGAAGCTAAATCAGAGGCACTTAAAGTGGGTTGAGTTTCTACAGAGTTATACCTTTGTGTTGAAGCATAGGAGTGGGAATTCAAATAGAGTTGCAGATGCCTTAAGTAGAAGGTAGTGTTTGTTGACATAAATGAAGGTGGAAGTTGTAGGGTTTGTACCCTGAAGATCCTAATTTTGTAGAAGCTTGGAGGGCTTGCTTAGCACCTGTTACTTTATACAGGACTAAGTGGTTGGATTTTCTAATCCAAGATGGGATGTTGTTCAAAGGAAATCAATTATGTATTCCAAGGAGTTCAATGAGGTAGAATCTGGTCAAGGAGAAGCACGGTGGAGGGTTGGCTGGACACTTTGGTCGAGATAAGACCATTGCCCTCGTTAGTGAGAACTACTATTGGCCACAATTGCAGCAAGATGTGAAGAAGTTTGTACAGAGTTGCAGAGTATGCCAGATGGCCAAGGGTGTGAGACAAAACACTAGATTATATCAGCCGTTACCTGTACCAGATAGGTCATGGGAGGACATCAGCATGGATTTTGTTCTTGGCTTACCAAGGACACAGAGGATGAATGACTCCATATTTGTGGTGGTTGACAGGTTTTTGAAGATGGCACATTTTATTCCCTGCTAGAAAACTAATGATGCAGTTCATGTTGTAGGGTTGTTTTTCAAAGAGGTGGTACGCCTACATGGTCTACCAAAGAGTATCATTTTTGATAGGGATACCAAGTTTGTTGGGTATTTCTAGAGGACCCTATGGAAGAAATTGAAGACAGACCTAAAATTTAGTTCTACATACCACCCACAGACTGACGGACAGATAGAGGTGGTGAATAGAAGTTTGGGCAATCTACTAAGGTGCTTGGTAGGAGATAAGCCCAAGGGATGGGATTTGGTTTTGCCACAGGCAGAATTTGCATACAATAATTTTGTCAATAGGAGTACTAATAAATCCCCATTCCATATTGTGTATGGGAGCAGCCCAAGGAATGCTTTCGAGTTGAGAAAGATGGATAGAGGGGAAAAGAGTAGTGTTGAGGTTGAGGACTTTGCAGAGCACCTGAAGAGCCTGCATGATGAAGTGAAGTAGCATATCAACAAGATGAACACTAAGTACAAGACAAGAGTAGACCAAAAGCGACGACTTAAGGAGTTCCAAGTGGGAGATCAAGTTATGGTTCACTTGTGGTTCACTTGAGAAAGGAAATATTTTCTGCTAAAACCTACAACAAGTTAAAAATGAAGAAGTTTGGACCATGCAGAGTCATAGGGAAACGGGATTCAAGGAATTCCTATGAGGTAGAATTGCCAAGTGGGCTGAATATATCACCTGTGTTCAACATTTCAGATTTGGCAGAATATCATGAAGGTGACAATAATGGCGGACCAGTCGCAAAATTATGGAGTATTCCCACATCTACTCCAGAGATAGAAGAGATAGAAGAGGTCCTAGATACCCGTGTAGGCAAAAGCACAAGAAATAGGTAGTATGTAGAATATCTAGTTAAGTGGAAGGGCAAGCTTGTTGAAGATTCATCTTGGTTGTCGAAGGTTGAGGTTGAACGCCTTGGTTTTCTTCCAACAACAAAGAAGTGAAGGTCACTTCTCAATTTACCCTGGGTGTCTGATGCAGGAGCATCCAATGGTGTAAAATTGATCTTGCATCACCCAAAAAAAGATTGTAATTGTTTAATTTTGTAAAACTAGTAAAAACTAGTAAAACTAGTTTTTCTTGCAGGAGATTTTTAAAGGTCTTAGAGGTCGAATTTGAGGATTTTTGGCTAGATGCGAGCCTTGGCGCGAACAACCAAGGCTTACTCCCCTTAGCTCGTTTCATGCTATTTTCAAAAATATGTTGTAATAGTCAATCGGGTCAACGAGCACGAAGTTATGACCTCCGCAAGTTGCCCCAAATTTGAAATTTGAAATTTCAAGTTTTAGGTGGGAAAAAATGGGAAAATAGGGCATAAGTAGGAATTTTCAAAATTGTAAAAGGGATCTTCTTTTGGGATCCTCATTTTTAGCATGAAAGTAATGGAAAGCTTTGGCTCCTTTTAGCATTTCTGGTTTTTAGTGGATTGTATGTATTTTTTTTTATGCAACTCTGCTTCATCTATTCCCTCTCCCCACACTCATTTTATGAATGAGATCATCTTGTTGATCTATTTATAAATATTTCTAGAATAGAAGAGAACAATCATTTGATGATGAGTACTTTCTAGAAATATTTCAAAACATACATTCACCACAATCATTTGCAAAAAAAAAAGGAAAAACAATGAAATAAAAGAGAATATATATGAAAATAGAGAAATATATAAACGACATAATTATATAGGAGTAATAAGAAGTAGGTGCTCCTAGGCACCCCCACTATCTCACATATCAAAAACTTGTGCAAAGGATTAGTTATTGAGGGTATTTATAGTGATACCAAGTCACCAATTACATGTTAACCTCAAGCTAACATAACTTGATTTGAAGATTAAATTATAATATAATAATATATTAAATAATTTAACTAAGGTTAACCACAAAAGTGGATTAAACAATTTTTCTGGGGATGAACACATCAAAATTTCTCATAGGTTTACATAAATATGTTCATAGGTTCACATTAAGAATGCCCATAAGCTTACACAGAGAATGTTTGAAATATTACATAGTACTTGCCCATAGGCTACATCAAGAGCACATGTAGGTTCTTCATCACTATCAAACTTGGTCTAATAAGATTAGATTACGAATATTTCAACAATGAGATGCTTGAAAAAAAGTTCTAATAAATGAGAGATTACAAAAGGAGAATATAATCACCCTAGAAGAAAATTTTGGAGTGATTTCATATATGGAATTACATAAAGAAAACATAGATAACTAATGCTACTTTATCATATGTCTAATTACAAAATAATTTTTACTGTCATGTTGTATGTTATTGCTTTAAGTTTTATCATGTTTCCTTTGTAGGAGGACTATTATGATATAGTGTTGCTCTTTGATGTCTTTTTTTATGCTTAAAATTTCATGAATATTTCAATACAAATAAACAATAATAATGTTTAGCATTTGATCTATATTACAACCTTACCTACTAATAAATGGATAAAAACGTAAAAACTATGAATACATTTAAAAAAAAAAACTACTATGAATTATTTATTCCAACTCTAGAAGCTACTAGCAACAAAGCATAAAGGACTTTGTCTTTTTTTCTTTTTTAACTAGTTATATGGAATTGAAATGGGCCTCACCCTTATTACAACAGGACCACATAATGTTATTACAACAAATTGATATCTAAGCATGTACCACTTGGCAAGATTAAAACCTTGGTTTCCTTGAATGTCAAGTGATTTAGTGAGTTGAGCTCGTACCATTTGATAAACAACCTCCTTTTTTTCATTCAATTGGGTATTTTTTTTTTGGGGGGTTTTTTTGTTAAAAAAAAAAAAGAAGTATCTTTAGGGGCTCCCTCTTCCTCCCCTATAAAATATATGATTAGATTATTGTCCATCAATAAAGAAGGGGGGGGGGTTTTTTAGGGCGCCCCCCCTCCCACAAAAAAAGAGAGCAGATTTTTTTTTTTTTTTTTTTTTTTTTTCTCTTTGTTTTTTTTTCTCCTCCTGACAAGGGGGCCGCCGGCGGGCCCCGCGAGGGGGGGGGGGGCCCTTATAGGGGGGGGGGGGGGAGGGGGGGGGGGGGGTGGGGGGGGGGGCGGGGGGGGGGGGGGGGGGGGGGGGGGGGGGGGGGGGGGGGGGGGGGATCCCTCCCTCTCCTAGGGCCCAGCGCGGAGCGGAGGGTGGGGGTGGGGGGGGGGGGGGGGGGCCGGCCCCCCCCCCGCGCGGCCGGGGGGCCGCCCCCCCCCCCCCCGCCCCCCCCCGCCGCTCTGGCGTGTCGGGGGGCGGCTCCCCCCCCCCCCCCCCCCCCCCCCCCCCCCCCCCCCCCCCCCCCCCCCCCCCCCCCCCCCCCCCCCCCCCCCCCCCCCCGCCCCCCCCCCCCCCCCCCCCCCCCCCCCCCCCCCCCTCCCCCCCCTCTCTCTCTCTTCTCTCTCCCCCCCCCCCCTCCCTCGCCCCCCGCCCCGCCCCTCCTTCCTGTCCCCCCTCCCGCCCCCCCCGCGCCCCGCGCGCCCCCCCCCCCCTCCCCTCCCCCCCCCCCCCCCCCCCCCCCCCCCCCCCCCCCCCGCCGCCCCCGGCCCCCGGCCCCCCGCCCCCGGCCGCCCCCCCCGCCCTCCCTCTCCTCTTCTATTCTATTCTTATTTCACTCATATATTAAATTTATACATATTATTTTTTTTTTTTTTTTTCTCTTTTCTCTTTTTCTCTCTCTTTTTTTCCATCTTTTTTCTCTATTTATTTATTTATTATTATTTTTTTTTTATTTTTATCTTTCACCCTTTACACACTCCCTCCCCCCCCCCTCCCCCCCCCCCCCCCCCACACACCCTCCCCCCTCCATCCCCCTCCTCTCCGGATGTGGGGATGGGGGGAGGGGGGGCGCGTGCGGCGGCGGCGGCGGGCGGGCGGCGCGGGGGGGGGGGGGGGGGGGGGGGGGCGGGGGGGGGGGGGGGGGGGGGGGGGGGGGGGCGGGGGGGGGGGGCCCCGGCCGCCCGGGGCGGGGGGGGGGGGGAGGGCCCCGACCATCTCCGCCCCCCCTCCCCTCCCCCCCCCCTGGTCCCCTTGTCTTTTCCTCCTCCTCCCCCTCGTCCCCCCCTCCTCAGTGGTTCTTCTTTTTATTTTTCTTATCTATCCTCCCTCCTCACCACCGTCCTCGATCTTAATTTTATATATATTTTTTATATTTTTTCCCCTCCTTCCTCTCATCCCAATCATCTTTATTTTATATCTTTCTTATTACTCATCCTCTTCTCTCCACTCACCCCCTTCTTTCTTTTCTCTTTCCTCCTCCCTTTCTTTTCTCTTCCTTATTTTCTCATGTACACTAGGAGAGGGAGGGGGGGAGGGGAGAGGGAAGCGTCTTAGATAAATAGACATCTTACTATCAAGCGAGAGATATATATATATAAAAATAAAAATAAATAAAATAAAAAAATAAAAAATATAAATAAATTTTATATATATATAATTTATATTTTTATATAATTTATTTTTTTATTTTATTATTTAATTATTTATTTTTTTTAATTTTAAATATTATAATAAAATAAAAAAAAAAAAAAATAAATAAAAAAAAAAAAAAAAAAAAACAAAAAAAAAAAAGCATCGACACCGAGCGGCGGGCCGGCCGACGTGACGGCGGGGGCGAGGGGGGGGGGGGGGGGGGGGGGGGGGGGGGGATGGGGGGGTGGATGGAAGGGTGGAGGGGGAGGTGGGGCGGGGGGGGGGGGGGGGGGGGGGGGGGCGGGGGGGGGGGGGGGGGGGGCGGGGGGGGGGGGGGGCCCCCGCCGGCGGCGGGGCGGGGGGGGCCCGGCGGCGGGGGGGGGGGGGGGGGCGGGGGGGGGGGGGGGGGCGGGGGGGGGGGGGGGGGGGGGGGGGGGGGGGGGGGGGGGGGGGGGGGGGGGGGGGGGGGCGCGGGCCCCCGCCCCCCGCCCCGGCCCCCCCCCCCCCCCCCCCCCCGCCCCCCGCGCGGGGGGGTCGACAGCGTGGACATGGGAGGAGGGGGGGGGGGGAGGGGGGGGGGGGGGGTGCGGGGGGGGGCCCAGCCGCGCGCGCGGCGGCCCTCCCCACTCCAGACACGCCCCCGACACACACACACTTTACATCCCCACTTTGGCGAGGCGCGGTGCGCCCGCGCCCGCCCGCCGGCCCTCGGCCCGCGCCCCGCGCGCCCCCCGCCCCCCCCTCCCGGCCCGCCTCGCCGCGCCCCCCGCCGGGCCCCCCCGGCCCGCGCCGGGGGGGGGGGCGGCGGGCGCGGGGCCCGGGCGCCGCGGCGGGCGGGCGCGGGCGGCGGCGGCCGGGGGCGGGCGGGGGGCGGCGCCCGGGAGGGCCCCCCCCCCCCCGCGCCCCCCCCCCCCCCCCCCCCTCCCGCCCCCGGCCCCCCCCCCCCCCCCCCCCCCCCCCCCCACCCCCCCGCCGCGCCCGCGGCGCGCCCCGCCCGCGCGCGCCGCCGCCGGCCGCGCCCCGCGGCGCCCGCCCGCCCGCCCCGCGCGCGGCGGGGCCGGCGGGCGCGCGCCGCGCGGGCCCGCCCGCCCCCGCCCCCGGGGGCCCCGCCCGCCCCGGCCCGGGCGCCCGCCGCCCCCGCCCCGCGGCCCGCCGCCCCGCCGGCCCGCCCCGCGGCCCGGCCGCGCGCCGCGGCGCGGCCGGGCCGCGCGCGGGGCGGGCGCGGCGGGGGCGGGGGGGGCGGGGGGCGCGGGGGGGCGGGGGGGGGCGGCGCGCCGCCGGCGCGCGGCCGCCGGCCGCGCGGGGCGCGCGGGGGCGGCCGGCCGCGCGCCGCGCGCCGCGGCCCGCGCCGGGGCCGCGGGGCCGGGGCGGCCGGGCGGGCGCGGGCCGGCGGCGGGGGGGCGGGCCGCCCGCGCGGGGCCGGCGCCCGCGGGCGGCCCCCGCCCCCGCCGCGCGCGCGGCCCCCCCCCCCGCGCCAGCACCCCTCCACCACCTCCAAGCTTCTAACCACAAGGTGAAAGACTGCCTGCTCATGCCGCACAACAAGCCAAAGCCACCTCCTGCACCCTTGACAAGGACAACCCCTTAACATAATGAGGATGGTTGGACCATTGTGGGCAGCCAAAAAAAATAGCATGCTAGTGTTGTTAAATTATTTACCCCAAGACGTTTTCCAAAGAGGTTAGCATAGTACATTCACAACCTTTCAAGAAGGCGATAGGTCCACTAAACAAGCAATCGATTGGTGGTCCTTCAACAACAGAGGTAAAAAACAAAGAAGTTCTACCACCTCATAAAAAGCCCTTCTGGAACTCAAGTAAACAAGGGGTGAAACAATTTTCCTCTCCCCACTCCACCCACGTTGCTCCCACAACCCCAGAAGGGATATGGATTTGGGTGAGTTTCTACTTGAGAAACAACTTCGCATTCAATTAGGGAGCTTCAACAAGGACACTAAAGGCTCTAATAGTTTCAAAGTCTTGGATCTCCTTGATGATGCATATATATCTTTAGATTCCATACCACAATGAATTTTATTTCATGGAATGTTTGGGGTCTCACTGACCCCAAGCACAAATATATGGTGTGCTCAATTAGTCAAAGGTCTACCAATTTAGATTTCATGTCTTCAGGAAATTAAAATCATGGGTTTTTTGTTGTAAATTGTTTGTCGGGTCGTCTAGCCTAAAATTTGTTTTCCTCACAAAGAGCATGCTCAAGGATGAGGTGGTATCACCACCTTCATTTCCCCTACTAGCAACCCTATTTGGTGGCCCATAGTTGTGACCCCACCTGTCATGCACTATGGATGGTTTTCTCTATCAATAATCATGCTTTCGGTATAGCCAATGTTTACCCTTCCAACAACACAATGGAGTGTACTTAGCTTTGGAGTTGGTTGGTTGACTCATTACCTATTGCCATGTGGCTCGTTTGTGGTGACCAACACGATTGAGGCTTCTAAGGATAAAAGTGGTGGGCACCCGATCCATTGGGTTGTGGATAAGCGAGTAGCTTGGTTCCACATGCACAATAAATTAGCGCTTTAAGACCCTAACAGCTGGTACTCTCAAGACAACAACCTATGGTACACATGGTCCAATTTGTGCATTGGGGCTAGATGCATTATTAAAAATTGGATAAGGCTTTATTATCAACGCAATGTTAAGGTTTAACCCTATTCTAACATGACACAACACAAAGACTTCAGATGGAGGAAAACTACAAACAATAGCTTGATTTGAATAAGCTACAAACCTCAAATGAATTTCACGATTGCAAAAGTCTTTATAGCAAAAGCGAAAGCTAAAGGTATGTGACACATGCCACCATACAAATGACATGTGTCATATGAAAAAACACACATGTCAAGTACAAAAAGGGAAACGTACACATTATGAGTTTAGCATTACCCCTTAATGTGTACTTTCCTAAAAAAATAAGTCAGCATTAGATACATTCCTCCTTAATGTTGATTTCCATTAGTACATACATAAAGCATTTTGCTAAACTTGGAGAATTTGTCAAGTCCAAGTGACTTTGTGAAGATGTCGACCACTTGATCTTGAGTAGGTACATACTCCAACTGTATGATGTTCTCTTGGACCATTTCTCTAATGAAGTGATGATGGATCTCAATGTGCTTTGTTCGGGTATGGAAGACTATATTCTTGGTCATCTTAATGGTACTTTGATTGTCACAATATATGTGTATTGGACCATCTATGAGTAGCCCAATATCTTCAAGTAGTTGCCTTAACCAAATTGCTTCCTTAGTTGCCTCAATTGTTGCCTTATAGTCTGCTTCTACTGAAGACAAGGAAACTGTGAGTTTTTTATTGGTGCTCCGTGATATGGTATCTTGATCCAACTGAAAGCTATAACCAGTAGTTGACCTTCTAGTTTCAGGATAACTAACCCAATCTAAATTTGTGTATCCAATTGATGCAAATTCATAACATATTGTGTACATAAGATTGTGATGAGGGGTCCCCTTAAGGAATCTCAAAATCCTCTTAGCTATTATCCAATGACTCTTCTTGGGATCATGCATGAACCTAGAAACAAGACCCACTGAATAGGTGATATTTGGTCTAGTTGAAGTCAAGTAGATCAAACTTCCAACTAGTTGCCTATAAAGGGTGTCATCAACCCTTTCTTCATCATCACTATTAATCAATTTTAATCGTGTTTACATGGGAGTTGGGGGTGGTTTACACTCCTACACGCAAAAACTCTCCACTAGATACTGAAAATACTTTTCCTAGAAGATGAAGATCTTGCCAAGATATTGCCACACTTCTATGCCTAAACAGTAGTGAAGGTGGCCCATAACAGTCATTTCAATTTTTTTGCATAAGTCCTCTTTTAGAAACCTTATTCCATTTGTGTCATCACCTATAATGAGAAGATCATCCACATACAATATCACCAAAATGATGTGGTTCTTCCAATGTTTCACAGAGAGTAGATTATGTTACAAATCTAATGAAACCAATATTGATGAAATAATAATCAGTTTTGGCATACCAAGCTCTTGGTGCCTACTTCAACCCATATAGAGCTTTCTTTAATTTGAGGACTTTGTTTTCTTGACCTTTTATTGTGTACCTTGGTGGTTGATCAACATATACTTCTTCTTTCAACGTACCATTAAGGAAGGCACTTTTAACATTCATATGATATATAGGCCAATGTTTATGAGTGGGTAAAACAATAACAGTGTGGATTGTAGTCATTTTTGCCATAGGAGCAAAGGTCTCCTCATAATCAATCCCTTCTTGTTGCTTATAGCCTTTAGCTACTAGGTGAACCTTGTAGCGATATAATGAGCCATATGATTTATACTTTGTCTTATACACCCATTTTGTGCCAATGGTGAATTTTATTGGGGATAAATCAACTAACTCCCATGTGTGATTATGTTCAATATAATATAACTCTTGTTCCATGGCAAGAGTCCATTTAGTATCACCAAGTGCTTCTTTTATATTTCAAATTTCTTTCTTTTTTGATGAGGTATGTAGGCATAAGCACCACATCCAAAGGATTTGAAATGACCCACATAGGGAGTATTTCCACTCCATGCTTCCTCTGGTGTTATATCGTACAAAACCTTAGTAAAGGATCTATTTTTCAAGTATGCAATAGTAAGGACAACTTCCTCCCAATTTTTTTTTGATAATGCAGTAGCAACTAGCATATACTTGGTCTTATTTGTGATGGTTTGATTCATCCTCTCAGCTACTCCATTTTATTGAGGTTTATAAGGTGTTGTGAACTGCCTCCTTATCCCATGACTCTTAAAAAGACTAAAAAAATATTTGAATATGTATTCTCCACCATTATCTATCCTCAAGGTGGATATTTGATAGCCACTTTCTTTTTCAACAAGTGTCACAAATTCCTTGGATGCATCAAGGGCTTGCCATTTATACTGAATGAGATAGATCCAGATTCTCTTGTTGTAATCATCAATTAAAGTGATGTAATATCCATCTCCAATATAAGAGGAAATATACATTGGCCCACAAAAACCTGAATCAATTGGTTGTAGTGGCATGTTGGCTCTCCAAGCCTTTCCTGACTCAAAAGGTTGTCTAAGGTGTTTGGCAATAGTACATGGTTCACAACAACATTTTGACTCCTTTAAGTGAGGAAGTCCTTTGACCAAACCCATTCTTTCCATCATTTAAATATTATGAAAGTTTAAATGACACATTCATTTATGCAAAGATTGTTTAGTTACATATTGGGTTAGGAGGTAATTGACACCTTCATTTTTGGCTCCCATGGCTTTGATAGAGCCATTTGGTTCCTAAATGTAGCACTTGTATTTTTCAAAAAATATAGTATAACCCTTATATGTAAGTTGCCCAATAGAAAGGAGAATTTTTTTGAGGCCAGACACATACAACACATCCTTGGTAGAGACTTTATTTCCACTATGTAAAGCAAGTGGTGCTTCTCCTACACCTTCAATGGAAAGAGTTCATTCATCTCCAAAAGTAATGAACTGGTTATGGGTAGGTTGAATCTTGGTCAACCAATCATGCCTTCCTATCATGTTTTTAGCTACCCCTGAGTCTATATACCATCACTATTTATCTTCAACATGGACTTGATTTATTGCATAAAAAGTATTAAGATTTTGGTCTTGTTGATCTCTTTGATTTTCATGTCTAATTATTTGATAACAATATTTTGCAGAATGATCCCATTTTCTATAATAATCACACCCTTGTTGATTGTTAGGTTGATAATTATAATAATCACACCATTTTATATTTTGAAGACCCTTTTGGGGAGGACTTGTTTGCCATCTTGGTTGCTACTGTATGTGTTGTTGTGGCTATTGACGGTACTATTGTGGTTGCTGATGCTATTGACATGATTTTTGATGTTGTTGACGTGGCTAAGACCTATGTTTGCCTCTCTGATTTTTCTGATTTGGATCCTTGTAGGGTCTATGCTAAAAAGTTTCCTTGGTGGTAAAGGTTGTTGCTATAGAATCAATCTCTTCATCTTTTATGAGTGCTTGCTCATGTTGCTTAAGGAGAACTTCAATCTCCTAAAATGGAGCACTCAATGTTTTACCAATTAAGTTTAACACGATATCATATGCATAAAATTTGGATGGGGTTATACCCTCTCTTTTTTTTTAAATAAAAATAACCAATGGACTAAACCTGACAATGATAAAACTTCACCACCATTAAAATGACAAACTGGTGTAAAATTCATCGCTCCAAGCAATTAAGCTTCAAGGGTAGCCATAAATTCCTCTTCATCGGCTTTATGGTTTCTGATCCACTTAGAAAGTGGAGAGCATACTCCCTAAGATTTTGGAGAAGGAAGGAATGGAGGTGCACCACCAATGGGGGAGGGGAGAATTGTGTTGGCAATTTGAGTTATTTTATGTTGTCATTGATGTCACATTGATCATTGATGTCACATGGATCACATTGAGTTTTGGTGGCCAAATGATATTTTGGAAAGCATGGATAAATACAAGATTTTTATGAAAACCAAGGCGGGCAGGCAAAATAAAAGGTTTTATTTAAAACCATGGATGGCAGATTTGAACTAGGTTTTTCTTAAAACCCAAGTTGGTATTTCGTTTCATCGAAAAAGGTGCTCCGGTGATGGAGATATTTAATTTTTAATATTTAATTTAAATTTAAATTATTTAAAATTTAAAATTAAATATGTAAGATTTTCGCCGATGTCATCGAAACTAATAAGGAGGCTATATAAAGGGGATACCTAAGGTTCATAAACTTAGGCTTGCTCATGAATTAATTGTTGGAAAAAGAATCCGAACAAGAGCTCGTGTGAAATCCTTTGGAAAGCGGAAGCATCGAATAAGACAAAGTGAGGTCAAGACAAAAGGTATAGTGGGCAGCATGACGCATTGGCAATTGGATTTTGGCTAAGGCATGGGGTAGACAAAATGTCAAGGTTTCAAATCCCCTTGACTGCGTTTGGAAGGCATTGGAAGAAAAGCGATTGAAGTGCTTTTGATTTACGAAAAGGGAGGAAAGGTTTTAAGGCACGTTGTGCCTTTCCCTTTCAAACGAGTGGCTAGCTCATGTGGCAACCTTAGCCGTAGCTAAGGCGCTCACGGTGTGGGCAAGTCGGGGGTTCGAATCCCCTTGAGGAGGTAAATACGTTTTTGCTCTAATTAATTATGTTAAGCCCTAAGTTGGAGTTATAAGGTGGTTAGGAATAATTAAATTTTTTAATTAAACTTTGTTTTTATAAGGGTTGTGATTATTATTCCAAAGGTGGATGAGTTGTTGATTTAATTTGAAGTTCATGAAATTGAGAATTAAGATTTAGGAGAAATAAGGAGTTGTTATAAAATAATTTTCGAGAGGTTTATTGATTATTATTTTGATAAGGATTTTTATTAAAAAAGGACTTTGGTGGATGTGTTTATTAAGTTGGAGTAAAAAGGTGTAAATTGAGTTATGCTTTATCTTGTGATTATTATTTGAAGTCCACTAACCCTTATTGAGATTGGAAAGGAAAGTTGTGTTTAGTGCGGCAGTTTTTGTGGACAACTTCTTGGCATCAAAAAGGTATGGGCACATTCTCCTATTGATTGTTTATGGTGGTTGATTTCTGAAATATCATTGGAGTGAAAGGATTGATTGTAGTTTCCTTTTCGAAAGTGGTTGGTTGAATGCTTCAAGGTTTTATGATTTGAGAGTTGTGTTTAAACCTTGTTTTATAAGCATAGTTGTTGAAGCCCATTGGTTATGTAAAGAACTTGAAAATAACATGAGTACCATTGTAATGTGAGATTTTTGGTTGAGCATTGTTGGAAACATTTGAGTTGGTTGATACATGCTTGGACTAGGGTTTTGTGAGAAATATTTATCCCTTATTGTGATTGGTTGAGTTGAGTTGATTAAGCCTAGTCAAGTGATTGTGTGAGGTGATTGTTCAAGTCCCATGAAACAAACTATTCTATAATTCTGATTTGATTTGATATTGAGCTTAGAACATATTGAGTCTCTAACAATTCTCTTTATGCTTCTATGAGTTGATTTGAGTTGAGTTGAGTTGAGATCATTGTGGATCATTGTTGTCATCCATTGTAGAGTGCATTGCCATTCATTGTTGAGTTCATCTTTGAGCCTTGCCTTCATATATTTGTGGATGAGATTTGAGTACTACTTGAGAATGATTGATTGAGCCTCTGAGAAGACCTTTGGGATTAATTTTTGGACAAATTCATGGCAGTTTGTGTATGATTGATTGAGCCTTTGAGAAGACTTTGTGGATAGTTTTTGGGACAACTTTGTGGACAATTTTAGATAGATTTGTGGACAGATTTGGGATAGATTTTGATGAGGTTATGAGTGAGCCTATTGAGCAGAGTTGAGAAAGTTCTTGGTGAGCTTGCTAGAGCAGATTTGGACAAGTTCTTAGTGAGCTTGTTGGAGTAGATTTGAGCAAGTTCTTGGTGAGCTTGCTAGAGAAAATTTGGACAAGTTCTTAGTGAGCTTGTTGGAGCAGATTTGAGCAAGTTCTTGGTGATCTTGCTAGAGCATATTTGGACAAGTTTTGTGTGAGCTTGTTGAGCATATTTGGACAAGTTTTATGTGAGCTTGTTGAGTAGTTTTGGAAAAGTTTTGTGTGACCTTGTTATTCAAATTTGGACAAGTTCTGTGTGAGCTTGTTATTGCCTATATTTGAGCATATCAAAAAAATTTGGACAAGTTTTGTGTGAGTTTGTTTAGAAATTTTGGACAAGTTATGTGTGAGCTTGTTATTGCCTAGCTTTGAGCAGATCAAAGAAATCATTGTATTGGATAAGGATACTTATTTTTGTGTGAAATATTATAAGGATATTATCTTGTGGAGTACCCCACATTGGGGGAACCACGTTAAATCTTGTGTCTCAATTGTGTATGGTGACTTGTGCTCTTGATTACTATTGCTATTTGAGTTATTAATGCACACTGCTATATTTGGTTATTACAATTAAGGACATTAATTGATATTGGTTTGGAAAGAAAGTAAAAAGTGCTCTTATATTGTTCACCCCCCTCTCAGTATAATCTTGTGTTCTTCAATTGGTATCAAAGCGGGTTCCTTTAAAAAATATAACAGCTTGAGGGAAGATTCTATAAGAACACAGATGAATTCACAGAATGGATCATCTACAAATAAGGCTCCATTGTTTGATGGTAACAATTATGCTTTCTGGAGCATGAGGATTAAGAACTACTTGATATCACAAGGATATGAGGTATGGAAAATGGTTGAAAAATAGTATAGGGTTGAAGGTGATCTCGAGGCAGATAAGACTATCAGGAAATTGGTTGAGATCAATGCAAGAGCAATGAATTGTATTTTGAGTGGGCTACGAGAGACATATTTTGCAAAGGTTATGGTATGTAATTCAGCTAATGAGATGTGGACCAAGTTGTGGAATACTTATGAAGGAGATTCCAAGGTAAAGTTGGCAAAACTACAAACTCATAGAAAAATATTTGAGGAATTGAAAATGGAAGATTATGAAGATATTGCAAAGTTTTTACTTTGAGTTGATGATATTACTAACACCATGAGAGGCCTAGGTTTTGAGATGAAAGAATCAAAAGTTACTCAAAATGTTTTGAGATCACTTCCCATGAAATATGATGCTAAGGTTTTAGTAATAGAAGAAACAATGGATATCAACAAGCTAACAATGGAAGAATTGCAAGGAACTCTCATAGCTTATGAGATGAGGGTAAGTAAGCATCAGGTTCCAATAAAATATATTGCATTCAAGGCTTCAAAAAAAGATAAAGGGAAAGTTTCAAAAACAAGTAGAGGTTTAGACAATTATGAGGAAGCTAACTTCATCAAAAGGAATAAGGACTCAAGGAATTTTAGGGATATAAGGAAAGTTAGATGCTACAAGTGTGGTGATCTTGGTCACTATGCATACAAGTGTCCACATGAAGAAAATAGTGATGATGAAAAATAGGATCACATAAGAAAAGAATATGGAAAGCATAAGCATGACAAAGATGACAAATACAAGCAAAATAGGTATGAGAAGAAGAAAATTTTTCGTAAGGCAAAGAAATCTTACTGCATTGTAGAAGCAAGTGATAGATCAAATCATAGTGATAGAGATAAATCAGATGATGAAAAGGAAGAACATCTATTCCTAGGAATATAATTTGAAAGAGAGCAGTGCTTTGTGTGTGATCAAAGAGATCACAAATCAGGATATTGCAATGGCTTCAGTGATAGTGAAGATGATATGACACATCAAGGAAACATGCATGGTCAAAAAAATCATGAGAGTTTGTTTGCTATAGAAGATGATAATGATCTCAGTGACAGTGAAGAGGTCTCACTTTTGGTAATAGAAAAATAAGAGGATGAGCCAAGAAAACAAAAATTAGAATTCAAAAGGCTAAAAGAAGAAATCAAGAATCTTGAAAACAAGATTCGAACAGATGTCAAAATCAGAGAAGAACTACTTCAGACAATCAGTGATCTAAGAAATGAGCTTCAAGATGCAAAAAGGATAGAGGAAAGGATGAATGAAGAACTAAGGGTAATAACGGCAAGACATGACACATTAGATGAAAAGGTTCAAAAAGGAGTGGAAACATATTCTAAGGTTGTATCTTATTTCCAAGAAAAGTCACACTAAAAAGGAAAGGAAGTTCTAAAAGATGAAAGCAAGGAAGCACCTAAGTTTTATGAAGAAAGTTCCAAAGTTCCTATGGTTCCAAATATTTAGTTTGGTTCTTTTTTTGAGATAGGTGAATCAAGTTCAAAAGGAAAAGAGATTCTTGAAGAGGAAAGCAAGGAAGAAACTAAGGAAGAAGATTTAGATACTAAAAAGAAGGTTCAAGGATGCAATGCACAAGTTGAAAATGATCATAAGGATAATGGTCAAGAAAGGTATGAGGAACCAAGGTATGAACAAAGGGATTTTCAAGGACATTGCTTTTCTTGTAATAGATTTGGACATAGGGCTATACACTGCAAGGTCTATGGATCAAAGAAGTTTGATTTTTCTAGAAGGAACATAAAAGGAAGAAGGTATGGTTTTTAGGGACATTGCTTCTCATGTAACATGATTGGTCATAGAGCTTCTCAGTGCAAAGGAAATGAGCAACATGGTTTTGGTTTTAGAGCTACACAATTCAAAAGTCATGGTCATAATGGTCATGAAAACAAAACTTCACAATATAGGGTTCACGAAAGGAATGGATATGGAAATTATTTCAAGAAATATTTCAGGATATGGGCACCATCCAAAGGCTACAATATCAAGTGTTTTAACTGCAATAACTTTGGACATACTGCAAAATGGTGTAGGACTCAATTCCAAACAAGTTCAAGGCAAGAAGGTAAAACAGGTTCAAGGTAAGAAGATCAAGAGAAGGATATCAGAAAAACATGGAAGGAAGTTGATAGAGGAAAGAAACAATGTAATATGGGAGTAAAAGTACTCCCACCCCAAAATTAATCACCTCAAGAAAGAAGGTGGTGAGGGGGCTATGCTTAAGAGTCATATGTTTTAGCCCCATAGGTGTCCCTTTTGCCATTGATGTCAAAGGGGGAGAGATTTGAGTAAGGGGAAGAGCATTGAGTTAGGGGGAGCAGCCTCCAAAGAGAGCATTGAGTTAGGGGGAGTAGCCTCCAAAGAGAGCATTGAGTTAGGGGGAGCAGCCTCCATAGAGAGTATTAAGTCAGGGGGAGCAGCTTTGATTCTTAGAGATGGTTTTTGTAGTGATTGTGGTTTTTGCATTAGAGGTGTTGCCATCAATGACAAAGAGGGATATTGTTGGAAATTTGAGTTATTTTATGTTTTCATTGATGTCACTTGTCATTGATGTCACATGGATCACATTGAGTTTTGGTGGCCAAATGATATTTTGGAAAGCATAGATAAATAAAGGGTTTTTGTGAAAACCAAGGTAGGAAAAATAAAAGGTTTTATTTAAAACCATGGATGAAATATTTGAACTGGGTTTTTTTTAAAACCCAAGTTGGCCTTTTGTTTCGTCAAAAAATGTGCCCTGGTGATGGAGATATTTAATTTTTAAAATTTAGTTTAAATTTTAATTATTTAAAATTAAAATTAAAATTTAAAATTAAATATGCAAGATTTCCACCGAAATCATCAAAAATAATAAGGAGGCTATATAAAGGGGATATCTAAGGTTCATAAACTTAGGCTTTCTCGTGAATTAATCGTTGGAAAAAGAATCCAAATAAGAGCTCGTGTGAAATCCTTTGGAAAGCGAAAGCAACGAATAAGACAAAGTGAGGTCAAGACAAAAGGTATAGTGGGTAGCGTGACACATTGGCAATTGGATTTTGGCTAAGGCGTGGGGCAGACGAAACGTCAAGGTTTCGAATCCCCTTGACTGTGTTCAGAAGGCGTTGGAAGAAAAACACTCGAAGCGCTTTTGATTTGCGGAAAGGGAGGAAAGGTTTTAAGGCATGTTGTGCCTTTCCATTTCAAACGAGCGGCTAGCTCGTGTGGTAACCTTAGCCATGGCTAAGGCACTCGCGGTGTGGGCAAGTCGGGGGTTCGAATCCCCTTGAGGAGGTAAATACGTTTTTGCTCTAATTAATTATGTTAAGCCCTAAGTTGGAGTTATAAGGTGGTTAGGAATAATTAAAGTTTTTAATTAAAATTTATTTTTATAAGGGTTGTGATTATTATTTCAAAGGTGGATGAGTTGTTGATTTAACTTGATGTTCATGAAATTGAGAATTAATATTTAGGAGAAATAAGGAGTTGTTATAAAATAATTTCTGAGAGGTTTATTGATTATTATTTTGATAAGGGTTTTTATTAAAAAAGGACTTTGGTGGATGTGTTTATTAAGTTGGAGTAAAAAGGTGTAAATTGAGTTATGCTTTATCTTGTGATTATTATTTGAAGTCCACTAACCCTTATTGATATTGGAAAGGAAAGTTGTGTTTAGTACGAAAGTTTTTATGGACAACTTCTTGGCATCAAAAAGGTATGGGCACATTCTCCTATTGATTGTTTATGGTGGTTGATTTCTGAAATATCATTGGAGTGAAAAGGATTGATTGTGGTTTATTTTTTGAAAGTGGTTGGTTGAATGCTTCAAGGTTTTCTGGTTTGAGAGTTGTGTTTAAACCTTGTTTTATAAGCATAGTTGTTGAAGCCCATTGGTTATGTAAAGAACTTGAAAAGAACATGAGTATCATTGTAATGTGATATTTGTGGTTGAGCATTGTTGGAAACATTTGAGTTGGTTGATACATGCTTGGACTAGGGTTTTATGAGAAAGAGTTATCCCTTGTTGTGATTGGTTGAGTTGAGTTGATTAAGCCTAGTCAAGTGATTGTGTGAGGTGATTGTTCAAGTCCCATGAAACAAACTATTCTATAATTCTGATTTGAGTTGAGATTGAGCTTAGAACATATTGAGTCTCTAACAATTCTCTTTATGCTTCTATGAGTTGATTTGAGTTGAGTTGAGTTGAGATCATTGTGGATCATTGTTGTCATCCATTGTAGAGTGCATTGCCATTCATTTTTGAGTTCATCTTTGAGCCTTGCCTTCATAGATTTGTGGATGAGATTTGAGTACTACTTGAGCATGATTGATTGAGCCTTTGAGAAGGCCTTTGGGATAGATTTATGGATAGATTTATGGCAATTTGTGTATGATTGATTGAGCCTTTGAGAAGGCTTTGTGGACAGTTTTTGGGATAGCTTTGTGGACAATTTTAGACAGATTTGTGGATATATTTGGGACAGATTTTGATGAGGTTCTGAGTGAGCCTATTGAGTAGAGTTGAGCAAGTTCTTGGTGAGCTTGCTAGAGCAGATTTGGACAAGTTCTTAGTGAGCTTGTTGGAGCAGATTTGAGCAAGTTCTTGGTGAGCTTGCTAGAGCATATTTGGACAAGTTCTTAGTGAGCTTGTTGGAGTAGATTTGAGTAAGTTCTTGGTGAGCTTGCTAGAGCATATTTGGACAAGTTCTTAGTGAGCTTGTTGGAGCATATTTGAGTAAGTTCTTGGTGAGCTTGCTAGAGCATATTTGGACAAGTTATGTGTGAGCTTGTTGAGAAGATTTGGACAATTTTTGTGTGAGCTTGTTATTGCCTATATTTGAGCAGATCAAATAAATTTGGACAATTTCTATGTGATCTTGTTAAGCAATTTTGGACAAGTTATGTGTGAGCTTGTTATGCATATTTGGACAAGTTATGTGTGAGATTGTTATTGCCTAGCTTTGAGAAGATCAAAGAAATAATTGTATTGGATAAGGATCCTTATTTTTGTGTGAAATATTATAAGGAGATTATCTTGTGGAGTACCCCACATTGGGGTAACCACGTTAAATCTTGTGTCTCAATTATGTATGGTGACTTGTGCTCTTTCTTACTATTGCTATCTGAGTTATTAATGCACACTATTATATTTGGTTATTGCAATTAAGGACATTAATTGATATTGGTTTGGAAAGAAAGTAAAAAGTGGTCTTATATTGTTCACCCCCCCTCTCAGTATAAGCTTGTGTTCTTCAAATTTTCAAAGAGGCAATTCCTCTTTCAAAATTTCAAGCAGGAAGGGAAATTGCTATGGTACCAAATGTTAGGGTTTAACCCTATTCTAACATGACACAACACAAAGACTTTAGATGGAGGAAAACTATAGGCAATAGCCTGATTTGAATAAGCTACAAACCTCAAATAAATTTCACAATTACAAAAGCCTTTATAGAAAAAGAGAAATCTAAAGGTAGGTGACACATGTCACCATACAAATGACACATGTCATGTGAAAAACACACATGTAAAGTACAAAAATAGAATAGTGCACATTATTATTTTAACATGCAACCCATATTTACTTTTGCCAAATGTTTTTTTCTCCTAGTGGTCCCACTACCTAAGTTGGTTCTCCCGAACCACTATCCCATACACTTTAGCATTGAATGGATAGGTGATGACACAACCAAGCATAATAATCAGTTTTATCTTAACACATCACTACTTAGTCATCAACCTACAATGGCTCACATTCAACACATGGAATTTGGAGTCATGCTCATCAATACATTTTGGTTGGATTATGTGGTGGAGTTATGTTTTGGAACACACCATACATTTACTTTGCATCTACGGGTGCTAGTTAGCTTGCTTTCGTAGGAGGGTAGATAATGTTACAACCTTGGAACTCTTGCAAGCCATGTTGGCTTTGGAGGCACAACCCCTCTCCCTTGTACTACAACTTTAGGTTCCTAAGCTTTACCACCAGCAACACCTTGCAAATGTGCATGCCACATAGGGTGCTTAGCTCAAAGCCCACCTTCATTAGCTCATAATTGACGATGAAGTCTCCAAAGAAGTTTTTTAAATCCCTCAAAGGGAGGACTCCAACTCAAAAGACAAAGTGTATCCATGAAGGACACAACTATCTTACTTAGTTTCCAGATATTATGCCTACCTTTTTTAGCTTCTATCAGAAGGTTTTCCAAGCTTAGGATCCTTCTCCTAGTAGGGAGAAAACTCTCCAATAGCGTATCAAAGTGGTTTCCCATTGAATCTCAAATTCTCAACAAGCCCCTCTATGATAGTCCCTATCATAGGATGAGCTAGGAATTGTTACTTTTTCCATAGCCAATGATAAGGCACCCGACTATAATGGGTTCCCCTATGAGTTTTACAAAACCCTTTGGGACATAGTGGGGCTAGATTTGTATCATGTCTACTTAGAGGCCTTTCACAAGGGCTCCCTAGGCCCTTTGATCAAAAAAAGCAATATCAAAATCCTCACCAAAATAGAGGATCCAAAGGACATTGTAATTAGGGGCTCATTACCTTGTTTAACATTTGTTATAAGATTATTGCCAAAGCTATGGCACTCTAGGTTCAAAACTTACTCATATTGATTGTTTATCTTGATCAGACTAGGTCTATCAAGAGTCGATAGATTTTGGATATCATTGTCGACTAAGAAGACATGGAATGGGTAAGATAATTAATCTCAGCAAAATATTATTTTCCTTAAGATTGAATTTGCTAAGGCATATGATCATATTGAATGGTCTTTCATTCTAGCCATGCTTCAAACCCTAGGGTTTGGAAACTTTTTTTTTGCATTATTCAAATACTTTTTGCAGATGCTTCTGCTTGTCTTATTATCAATGGTTGTCGATCTTATACTTTCGACTTTTTTAGATATATCAATAAAGGATGCCCTCTTGCCCCAACCCTCTATGTGTTGGCTATTGAGCATTTGGGTTACCTTTTGGCCAATGCTATTTCCTAGAGCAGAGTGAAAGGAATTGTTATTCTTGATTCCTCTCAACAACTTGTTAATGGTCATTTTGTGGATGATTCCTTTTTTATTCTTTACGAGGATGAAAGCACCATTGCTAATTCACTACAATGCCTTGACATCTTCACAACTTCTGGATCCAACATCCAATGGAAAAATATCCAATGCTACAAACAATCCTTTCTACTCATGTCATACTGGTTATCTCACTTTCAATGAAATTGGATTCAGCATGGGGAAATATTTTATTTTTTGGGTATTCCCTTTACATTTCAGTCTTCATGTTTTGTTCTACGAAAATTTATTATCGACAGAGTGGAGAGTAAGCTTCATAAATGACTTTCTAAGCCTCTTTTGCTTCTTGGCAAGTTTTAGGTTTGCTCAAAAATCTTAGCCGCCATGCATGTCTATTACTCATCTTGTCGGGTTTCATCCAAGTCATCGTACCAAAATATAGAGAAAATACTAGAGGATTTTTTATGGGTTGCTAGAAATAGAAAAGGTTTCCATCATGTTGCTTGGAAATTTTGTTATCTCCCAAGGTCCTATGGGGATTTGGGTCTTTCTAATACTTAACGACAAGGTATAGCTCTTTGTGCTGAATGAGTCATTAGGGTTGTGCAAGGCAACAAAGCTTGGAAGGTGCTTTTGCGACATTGTATCTCTTCAGGAGTCCCTTATGGGTGACATGCATGGATAAGTCTTGGTTTACCCTCCCTACTATGAATATGTCTATTCAAATTCAAGGTAACTTTGTAGCCAAAAGCTTATGAAAGGCCTAGGACTCCCTCAAACCTTAGCTCCATTGGGATAACAATGGCTTACACTCTAGTTTATCTATGAACAATCTCTCACTTTGGTGGTCACCTATCATCATGCATCAGAACCAATCTTTAACCAAGCTACTCTAAGTGAAGGCTCACCATTTTTTCCGTATATAAAATAGTGTTGGTGTTTATCTCTATGAATGAGCATGCTTTTAAGCTGATTGTTATTAAAAATATATAATATATAAATAATGTAACAATTATAATTTTTTATTTATATTTAAAACTAAGGTTTGAAAATGTTGCCCTTTCCCTTGTGACAATATGCCGCATTAATTAGTTTTTTTTTTACAATATGCCACATTAATTATTTTTTTTTAGATTTGGTTAGTATGAGAAACCCCTATGCCACATTAATTAGTTATTTTTAGATTTGGTTAGTATGAGAAACCCCTATGCCACATTAATTAGTTTTTTTTAGATTTGGTTAGTATGAGAAACCCCTATGCCACATTAATTAGTTTTTTTTAGATTTGGTTAGTATGAGAAACCCCTATGCCACATTAATTAGTTTTTTTTGCAATATGCCACATTAATTAGTTTTTTTTGCAATATGCCACATTAATTAGTTTTTTTTTAGATTTGGTTAGTATGAGAAACCCTTATGATCGACGTTGGGCTGGGCATCTCCATCCCACCATGACCTCTCATAAAGGAGAGAGTTGAGATTATTAATAGGAAATTTAACACAACCACACACGCACTGTTTAAACTTTGAACCTCTCGAAGAAGAACGAAAGCCCGAACCATTACACCCTTTTGATGTTGGGATTTGAACTTTGGTGTAGGTTGAATCATTTATATGTCTTAGCCATTAAACCACAATCTCATTAACTAATTTGTTTTATATATATTTAAATACATTTATACACCTTTACCATGAATTAAACTTGGATCTCCTATTAAAAAAAAGCTTAAAGCCATATTTCCCACATAAACATAAAATTAAAATTAGTTTATTCTTTTCAAAAGTAAAAGATGTCACCTAAAATAATATGTTTTTGAGTTTTCATTAAAATACTCAAATTTAAATCAAGATAACGATGACTCCTTATTCTAAAATTATGTTCAACATCTTACTTAAAAATATCTTTAAGCGTAATTTTTTTTTTTATACGCACTCACACACCACACCATACCATACCTTAATTTAAATTTAGATCTTCCAAGAGAGCCAAACATACCACTTTAGGTTGATAGCGTGGAAGAGTTGAAACGTGAAGTCGAAGGAAGTTTCGTATAGTTTTGTAATGTGCATACAAAATGTTTCGTAGACAATTTTTGGCTCTCTTGGCCACCTTCATAGAGCGCTTGGCCTCTTCCTCTCTCGACATATCGACATCCATGAAGACGAGGAGAACATGAAAATTGAAACACGTTTATCAAAGTTTGTGGTAAAAGTGAAACCACATGTAAGGCTGTTCTGGACCCTTTGCTGCATCCGCCTTCGCCAATCTCCGCCTTTGTCATAGATTTCTTCTGCACCGCCTTGTTCGATGTTGCCGCCAAACTCCACATACCGACGTATATATTTACTCGGTCAATTAACTCTTATATTTGATATTTAATCTCATCAATCTCCCAAACTGATTGGTGGTATCAAGGACTATCAAAAAGAGTTAATCTTGGGATAAGGTCAATTTGGTGTTTTCTTAAATAGTATCATAGGACTCCCTTGGATCCTAAATTTTTTTATCATATAGATGGAACAAGGCATTCATCTATTGGGATCTTGAAGAGTTTTTGGTAGTTGGTACAATAGGGGTAAACTTCTTAGCACCTTGGTTCTAAGGTTGAACCATCATTAAAATAAACTTTTGGGTATGAAATATCAGTTTCTTCCATTACTTTATTAAAATTAGAGTTACCTTCTTCTAAAGAAGGTACTCAAGGATCTTATATGTTATCTCTCTGATGTAACTAAACCATTATTATGAACAAGCTTGATAAGTTACTTTATAATAAAATAGATAAGATCTTCCTAAGAAGATATCATAGATGTTCAATGGTTCCATATCATAGATAACTATATTGCACATTGACTTGATGATGTACTCAAGAATATATTGGTGCCAAACCTCAATACCTTTCTATGGTTGTATTCATCCTATAAAATAAGGTTGATGATGTGCCATAATCTAGAGGTCAAAGGTGATTGACATTATATTGTACAATGATATTTTTTTAGCTCCTAGTATCAACGATATTATGGAGAGATTTGCCCTTGATCTAATAAGTGTGAATGAGGTGATCTCATTCTTCAAAGAGATTTGCTCTTGAGAAATTACTTGCCAATGGATTTCTTGTACTAAAAAATATGGTGTCTACCTTCTACTCTCCATTTGATGGAGATGAACATCCAGTCTCCCATAGATGGACCACTAATATCTTCTACTAGGCATGACACTCAAAATCATGGGTGTGGGTCTTATAGTGGTTGCATCATTTGTAGTGCATTTTTATTTATCCTTGTTCTAATCTATAGGTAGTTTGAACTTTGATGGTGTAGGAGACCCCTCGGGAGAGGGTGTTGTAGGATGTTGAGTATTTGGTGGTTTTTGTTTCAATATTGGGTCCCTCTGTAGGGTAAAAACTAGGACTTCCTACTTGGCTCTTGATTTATGCTCTAGTTTTGACATAAAATAGTATGTTTTTTCCAACAAGTCAATTAGGATAAACTCCATATTTGACCTAAGATGGTAGTCCATGCCATTGATGTACTTGAGCATATGATACCTCTCATCTCCTTTGATGCAAATTCAATTGAGAAGATCATGAACTTGTTAATATACTACTAGAAAGATTGATCTCTATGTTGTTGTAGTTACTAAAAGTGCATGTAATCATCTTTGTAAAAGTGTAAGGGATAGAATCACTCATGAACCAAATTTATAAAGTCTTTAGAAGGAATTTATTGAATCTTCAAGCCTATTACTAGTGGATTCCCAATAATAAAAAATAATTTCAACATCTTCATGATCTTAAATATGATCTTATCAACATTGAAAAACCAATTGGTGGTATAGTAGGCCTCTAGCCATGGAAGCCAAGTATCTAATTCATTGAAACTAATTTTGCTTATGACAAAGATGATGTTGATGGCCTACACCTTTAGATGACCTTAGCTCTAGAATGGTGCAATACTGATAGGTGTAGGTAATGCTCCCTATTAAAGTATGAGATCTCAAAACTACCCAAATAGAATGGTCCTTTGTTCCTATAGAGCATCTTGAATTAGTTCCTTGACATCTTGGGTCCTAGTCTTGGGTTAATATGTTGAATTTGCCATTTCATGCATTTCTTTCTAGGGGTAATGTGCTTTAGGATACTTAGATTTAATTCCTTGCACGATGCCTTGCTTCTTGTAACAAATGTGTATTGGTGAGAATGGGCATCCAACGAGGAAACATACTAGAAGGTCTTGCACAAAGAAAGGATATCTACAATGAATATGGGGAAATATGAGTAGTCAAGGAGCAAATACGATTACTTTGATACCACTTGATCCATGCATTAGAGGTCTAGGATGGTTGGCATAAAGGACAATATACAAACCAACTTGTGGCATCTATAGGTTATTGTTATAGCAATATTATAAAAGATGAGGTCTTTTTATTGATTGATGAAGAAGAATGCATCTTCATAAAAGCCTCGCACAAAAAGAATATCCTAAATGTAAGAGTATACTATAAAACATAAGACATTTGTATCAAGTTTGACACAATAATATAAATCCATAGTATAATTTATGGTGTAGGCACTTTGTTTTATAAAAAATGTAGAAACAACATAAAAAAGAAATGAAAGAAAATACAATAAAAATAATGTGAATGCTTCTTGGAGTTCTAGATTTTTAGTTTCTTAATTATTTAGAAAAACCCTAAGCTGCATTTATAAAATGCACAATGTCACAAAGGAGATAGAAGATGAAACACTTCAACATTTAACCGGTGTTAACGATGTTATAAAAAAGAATTAACCAAGAATATATTTCTTATATTTTCAAAAAACTAAGCTGCATTTATATAATGCACAATGTCACAAAGGAGATAGAAGATGAAACACTTCAACATCTAACCGGTGTTAACGATGTCATAAAAAAAAATTAACCAAGAAAATATTTCTTATGCTTTCAAAAACCAAACCCTGGTTTTTAAGGTGTACAAGTGGTTAAACTGTCTCACTGTCCAAGTTGTGCATTGTAATGGCCAGCTGATGACATATGACATGACGTTGGTCATTTGTCATATTTGTGCAAGCACCAATTTTATGTTGACAGCATTGAAGAGTTGAAACGTTAAACCGTATGGTAAAATTTAGTTTATTTCTTCGTCGGTAGAAATTGAATGGCTTATGAACCTAATTTCAAACTTATTAAGAATGAGATAACAATTGATTGATATATATATTTTTTTAAATTTATAAAGGAGTTGATATTTTTTTGTTTTTAATTCATAAGGGAGTTCGTTGATTATATTTAAAATATTTCGGTTGGGCTGTCACAAACAACACCTACTTTATTTAGTTGTACTTTAATCTAAGGAGCATCAAAGACTAAATCAAACTACCACTTTAGATAAACAAACATTCTTAAAAATGTGGACAAACAAACATTCCAAGGATTAGGAGAATTCATGATATATGTATAAATAATTCTATTATTTCTAGTGGCGTATATTGCTACCACGGAATTAAGTTCCATATTATTACCATTAGTGGTTGTCTGGTTGAAGTTCTGTGCTCAGCTTGCTTCTGTCACAAGAGTCTTTCTTAGCATTACTTGGTTTGCAGCAGTGATAATGGATTCTGAAAATCACAGTAGAAAGCCTCATATCGCAATTTTTCCGTTATGTGGTGGAATGGGTCATCTCATTCCGATCGTTGAGTTTACAAAGCGCCTCTGCACTCACCATGGATTCTCCGTAACGCTTGTCATCTCCTACTGGATGTGCACGTCTCAACAGGTCACCTTCATACAGCGCTTGGCCTCTTCCTCTCTCGACATCCGCATTACAGAGATTCCTCATATCGACATCGATGAAGACGAGGAGAACATGAAAATTGAAACTCGTATATCAAAGTTTGTGGAAAAAGCGAAACCACATGTGGAGGCTGTTCTGGACCCTTTGCTGCATTCGCCTTCGCCAATCTCCGCCTTTGTCATAGATTTCTTCTGCACCGCCTTGTTCGATGTTGCCGCCAAACTCCACATACCCACTTATATATTTTTCCCAGCCCCAGCTTCTGTTTTGTGCCTCATGTTACATCTTCCCAAACTGGTTTCAGAAATAGAGGTCTCCTTTAAAGACGCCGATTTTGCGGTGGAGATACCAGGCCTTCCCCCCATTCCGGCGAGGGATATGCCCACTCCTGTACAAGACAGGTCTGATTCTGCGTTCAAATGGTTCGTCCACCATTCCTCTCGCTTTCCTGAAGCAATCGGAATTTTTGTAAACACCTTTGCAGAACTGGAGGCGGAACCCCTAACAGCCCTGAGGGAAGGGAAGGTTCTCAGCCAGGGATCTACCTCTATGCCGTCCATCTATCCAGTTGGTCCCTTGATTTTGCCGACATCTGATCGCCCAGATGACTCGGACTGCCTGAAATGGTTGGATCTCCAACCTCCGTCATCGGTTCTGTTTGTTTCCTTTGGAAGCGGAGCCATTTTGTCTGTCAATCAGATTGCAGAACTTGCCCTAGGGTTGGAGGCCAGCGGCCTTCAATTCCTGTGGGTGGTGCGCGCTCCAGTGCCGGAGAAGGACGTTTCTGAGCTTTTACCAGAGGGTTTTGAGAGTCGAACCAGGGACCGAGGGCTAGTGGTTCCTAACTGGGCTCCTCAGGTTCCCGTGCTTTCTCACCCGTCAACAGGAGGCTTCGTTTCTCACTGTGGGTGGAACTCCACATTGGAGAGCATTTCGGCTGCGGTTCCAATGATCGCTTAGCCTATCTTTGCAGAACAGAAGACGAATAGGGTTGTGCTGGTGAACCAGATGAAGATAGCGATAGAGGTTAAGATGGAAAGCGACGGATTTGTAAGGAGGGAGGATGTTGAAAGGGCAGCGAGGGAATTGATGGAAGGAGAGGGGGGAAGGAGAGCGAGGGAGAGAATGAAGGAATTGAAGGTGAAGGCAGAGATTGCGATGGCGGAAGGAGGGAGTTCATACCAGGCCATGGCTACTGCCGCGGCTGAACTTGCGAATAAACCAAGGTTCGATTCCTGATGTGTGTCAAGACGGGTGGTGAACGTTTCGTTGGGCTATGGCTCCACTGTAACTTTCGTTTATTGAAATGTTGTGTCTTTTTTTAATGCATTTATGGCATTGTCATTGACGTTGGTTTGTTGGGTAGTTGGTTATTCATTTAATTCCATGATCTACGTTTCCTTGACACGAGAAATCAGTCTATCTCCAAGCCTGTGATTCCAGAGTGGGAATAATGCCGGGTACCTATCGTTTTCTTAGAGATAAATAAATTAAAATTAGAGATTTGGATGTAAGAACTTCAACGCCGTATGTATGTTGTTTATGCTTTAACAGTTAAAATCGCTCTGCTCTGCAATTCAAACAAATGCTGTATACTTTTCTAATTCTTTAGTTATATGGCTCCTTCTTGCTAACAGAATGTAATCAAACTAAATAGCATCATGTTTGTTATAATCAATCCAAATTTTAGAGTTGTGAAGTAACAAAAGCATTATCAAACGGTGAAAATTATTTTATCACAAGCCATTATCAAAGAATGTTCACGTATTAGAGTGTGTGTGAACAGGCGAACGTGTCAAATGAGTTGCTAGTTTTTTTCCACTATTCTTGTCGTGACCTGTTTAGCGTCACTTTCTTATAAACCTAGCGAGAGCGACGACGAGGGCAATGACCTGCTTATTATAATATTTGTAATAGTTGGACTTGAATCTTTAACTTTTTTATAAACCTTTCTCAACCATTTAAAAAAATTTAAATATATGGATGTTTTATTTTTAAATTTTCACTTAGTCATATTATTATTATTTTTATATTAAAAATAATTTTATCTCAAACATCAAAACAAAAATTTAAATCTAAATCCTATAGTCACATAAATGTCATCAAACTTATTGAAATTATTTATAAATATTTATAATTTTTTATTGAGGTTAGTACGAGAAACCTCTACAAATAAGGCCTAGGGCATCCCTATCCCAACCATGTCCTCTCATAAGGGTGAGAGTTGAGCTTATCAATAGGGACCAAACACATAGCCATACACACACCCACCCCCTCACACACTCGCCTCCCCCCATCCCAACCATAACCTTTGATAAGGATGAGAGTTGAGTTTATTAGTAGGGACCAAACACACAGCCATACACACACCCTTACACACTTGTCCATGTCGCAATTTGAACCTTAGACCTCTCAAAGAAGAGCCAAAGTTGGGATAAACTTTTAGGTTAGAAAGAAACCTCGAGAGCCGCTCTTAGGTGATCGATAATGCAATCCCATCCAAGTATACCACTATCTAGAGGGAAGCCACAAGAGATTTTTTTGTGTTTCCCTTCGCATCATAAAGGTTCGAAGCATGGACCTCTCGTTCAACGAGACCAGGTTTACCTTCTCCACTTGCACTACAAAGGTGGACATAAATATTTATAATTTTAATTCCATATAACAAATTTAAGAAGAAAATAAATATTATAACATTTCTTAAAATAACCTAGTTATGTCTTAGGTATTTGATGATCTAAACTACATGATGTTTTTATATACATAAGGGAGTTGGTTACATCCACATTATTTTTAGTAAATGCCAAGTGTAGGGTTCAAACCACAAAGACTACTCCACAAGCCTATACCATCTGATTGTTGATGACCCGACATGAAAGGACCATCGATCGCTCAACATTTGTACCATCATCATGGGTATGACACACACTCAAAGGATTTAGATCATACTACTACATGATGTTATTAACATATTTTTAAGTATGAAGCGAGTGTTGAGAAAATTATTTATAAAAAGGAAGATAGACTACTACATGATGTTACTAACATATTTTAAAGTATGAAGTATGAAGTGAGTGTTGAGAAACTTATTTATAAAAAAGGACATTGTTTTTAGTACATAAGGTAGACTACTACATGATGTTATTAACACATTTTTCAGTATGAAGTCATTGTTGACAAACTTATTTATAAAAAGGACATTGTATTTAGTATATAAGATATTTTTTGTAATGAAGAAGCTTTATATTAAAGGGGCTTAATCATACAAAAAAGGTTATATAAGATATTTTCCTTGAGGTCAACTGATAAAAAGAAGGATGTGCCAATAAGACCTTGATTCAATGGTTGGAACAAATAAATAATGTAGCCCACACCAAGGTTCAAATCTCGATGGCATAAAATAAACTATACAACTCAATGTGACTAAGTTGATGTAAAAGGGAAAAGACAACCTTTTCAAAACCCTACTGAATTTTTTTTGTTGTTGTTGAAATTCACAATAATTTCTAGAAATAAACATAAGCAATCCATGCACTTAAATCTTATACAAAAGGTGAAAAAATAATGAAAGAAAGGAAAATAGGTATATTTTCTAGAAATAAACATAAGCAATCCATGCACTTAAATCTTATACAAAAAGTGAAAAATAATAAAAGAAAGGAAAAGAGGTATATTTTCTTGAAATAAACATAAGCAATCCATGCACTTAAACCTTATAAAAAAAAGTGAAAAAATAATGAAAGAAATAAAAAGAGGTAGAGATTCATAGCACCCATAGGTACCATAAATAATAACTATACAATCCATAGATTAAATTCACAACACTCTGATCATGAAATGAGGACTCGTAGGGTGTTTTTATATCAATACCAAAACCCCAATCACATTAAAGAGTTTAACTTAATATAACATAACAAGAGGATCTAAAGGTTATTACAATTTATAAAGTGGGTTTAGCCATAACAAGATTAACTACGACCCATAGGGCTTATATAATAAAATATTACAATAAATTTAATACACTACATAATGAAATACCCTTAGCCTATCAATATTACATCATACAATATCGACCTTCTTCTTTTTGATGGTGGGTTTCTTCATCAAGAACAACTACTTTATCTTCTTGAAATGTGCACCATAGATTCTTACTGCATAATAGGCTACTCATTTGGAATTCACAATATTTTCTAAAAATAAAAAGGAGTAATTCATCCACTCAAATATTATAAAGAAAGTGATAAAAGGATGAAAGAAAGGAAAAGAGACAAATAAGATACAGATTTGAGGTGCTCATAGGCACCATAAATAATCACTATACAATATGTAGATTAGATTCACAATGCTCTGATAATGAAATGGGGATTCATGGGGCTATTTATACTAATACCAAAGCCTCAATTATTTAACAAAGTTTAACCTTGTTATGCTTAATCCACTTTATAATTTATAATTAACCTTTAATCCCTCTAATAAAATATTACAGTAAATTCAACACATTGCATTATGAAATACCCTTGGCATATTAATATTACATAATACAATATTAACCTTCTTCTCTTTGATGGTGGGTTTCTTCATCGAGAACTACTTTATCTTCTTCAAATGTGCACCCTAGGTTTTTACTACATAATAGACTAATTATTTGGAATTTTTTCTAAAAATAAATAGAAGCACTCCATCCATTCAAATATTATACAAAAAACAATAAAAGGATGAAAGGAAGGAAAAGAGACATAGATTTGAGGTGCTCATAGGCACTATAAATAATCACTATACACTCTGTAGATTAGATTCACAACACTCTGATGATGAAATGAGGAGTCATGGATAGTATTTATACCAATACCAACGCCCCAATTATATAACAAAGTTTAACCTTGTTATGGTTAACCCACTTTATAATTTATAATTAACCTTTAATCCCTCTACTAAAATATTACAGTAAATTCAACACATTGCATAATGAAATTCCCTTAGCCTATTAATACTACATCATACAATACCAACCTTCTTCTCTTTGACGGTGGGTTTCTTCATCAAGAACAACTACTTTATCTTCTTGAAATATGCACCATAGGTTCTTACTATATAATAGGCTAATAAAATATAATTCATTATTAAAAAAAATAGAATTCACAATATTTTCTAAAAATAAATAGAAGCAATTCATCCACTCAAATGTTATACAAAAAGTTAAAATGATGAAAGAAAGAAAAAGATACATAGATTTGAGGCGCTCATAGGCACCATAAATAATCAATATATAATCTATAGATTAGATTCACAACACTTTAATGATGAAATGAGGAGTCATGGGGGTATTTATATATTTACCAAAACCATAATTATATAACAAAGTTTAGCCTAAGCTAACATAACAAGAGGTATTAAAGGTTAATTATAAATTATAAAGTGGGTTAACCATAAAAAGGTTAATTATGGCCCATAGGGTTTAGATAATAAAATATTATAATAAATTCAATACATTGCATAATAAAATACCTTAGGTCTATGAATATTACATCATATAATGTCAACATTGGCCATGAATTAGATTATAATTTCAACACCTCCCATAATCTAAAATAAGGGAAGAAGATAAGACATTAGTGACAATAAGATCTCCCTCCATAATAGATGCTCTAGTGGGCCTCTACAATTGAGACTGATCCTTCAAAATATCCCTCGTCATTTGGAAATCATCCATTGATCTTCAAAACTCGGCCTCAATCCTTTAAAATTTTAGCAAGCAATTCTTCGTTGGATGTCCCTTCCTCTTACAATATTTGCAAGTGGTATTCAAATTTTTTGAAGCCTTAGCCTGGCCCTTGGACCCTTGTGTCTTAGCCTCCTTAGATTTGAACTCCTTTGCATGGATTTGTATTTGTGGAGTGCTACCATAATTTTGAATTGCCGCTTAAAAATAAACTATGAGAGAAAAATTTGATCAAGAGTAAGAGTTTTTTGAGATTCCAAGAATATAGAAATCATATGAACCTTTAGGTTCAACACAAAGGGGAGAGATTTGCAAGGATCGACTTCACACATTTTGCATCATTCTTTATTTTTGTCTCCAAAATATGTAATATCTACTCTCAATGCCTTAAATCTCATAATATAGTCCTTAATGTTATCAAACTCGACTAATTTAAGAGAGGATATCTCTAATTCTAAATTACCTACTTTAATCGTATTAACTTAAATATATCATATAATTTTAACCATACCTTGATAGGGTCACTCTCCTCTTTGATTGGAAAAATAAACTTTGGTTTAATAAACAAGGAAAATAGGCCAAGATCCTCTTCTTTTTTATGGTGGGTTTCTTCATCAAGAATAGCTACTTTATCTTCTTGAAAGATGCACCATAGGTTCTTACTACATAACAGGCCAATAATTTAGAATTCACAATATTCTCCAAAAATAAACAGAAATAATCCATCCACTCAAATATTATATAAAAAGAAAAAATATGCTTAATTAAAGGAAAAGACAGATTTGGGGTGCTCATAGGCATCATAAATAATCATTGTACAATCTATATATTAGATTCACAACACTTCGATGATGAAATGAGGAGTGGTGGGGGTATTTATACCAATATCAAATCCCCAATTATATAAAAGAGTTTAACCTAAGCTAACATAACAAGAGATATTAAAGGGTAATTACAAATAATAAAGTGGGTTTAGCCATAACAAGATTAACTACGACCCATGGGTATTACATAATAAAATATTATAGTAATTCAAGACATTGCATGATGAAAGTCCCTTAGGGCTATCAATATTACATCATACAATGTTGGATCTAGCCATGAATTAAATTATAATTTAAACATCCTTCCATAATTTGAACTAAGGGGCAAATGAGGGAAGATATTAGTGACAATAATAGCTTCCTCCATCATAATGGATGCTCTATTGGGTCTTTACAATTGAGGTAGATCCTTCAGAATCTCCCTCATCATTTGGAAGTTGCCCATGAATATTTAGAAACTTAGCCTTAATCCTTTATAATTTTAAAAAACAACTCTTAATTGGATGGCCCTTCCTCTTATAGTCTCTGCAAGTGGTCTTTGACTTACTTGAAGATTTATCTTGTCATTTGGGTTCTTATGTCCTAGCCTCCTTAGATTTGAATTCCTTTGCATGAGTCTGTATTTGTGGAGTGTCACCATAATTTTGAATTACCACTTGAAAATAAACTAGGAGACAAAAGTTGATCAAGAGTAAGAGTCTTTTGATATTCCAATAATATAGTAATTATATGAACCATTAGGTTCAAAAATTTTAAAATAATGGGAGAGACTAGCAAGGATAGCCTTCACACATTCTGCATCATATTTATTTGTCTTTAGAAGAGACAATATCTGCTCTTAATGACTTAAATCTTGTAATAGATCCCTCAATGTTATTAAACTCAACCAATTTAAGAGATGAGAGTTTTAATTTCAAGTTGATTATTTTAATAGTATTAAATTTCCCAAGTATCTCATGCAATTTTAACCATACCTTGATATGATCACTCTCTTATATGATGTGAAAAAGTAACTTTGGTTTTTTCTTGATTTTGATGGTGGGTTTCTTTATAAATAATAACTACTTTATCTTATTGAAAGATGCACCACAATTTTTTACTACATAATAGACCACTCCTTTGTACTTCATAATATTTTTCAAAAATAAATAGAAGCAATCCATACATTCAAATTTTATACAAAAAGCATAAAAATGATGAAAGAAAGGAAAAGAGACAGATTTGGGGTGCTCATAGGCACCATAAATAATCATTGTATAAATCATAGATTATATTCAAAACACTCAAATAATGAAATTAGGAGAGGTGGGAATATTTATACCAATACTAAAACCCCAATTATATAAAAGAGTTTAATCTAACCTAACATAGCAAGAGGGATTAAAGATTAATTACAATTTATAAAGTGGTTTTAACAAAAAAAGGCTAATTACGGCCCATAGGGCTTACATAGTAAAATATTATAATAAATTCAATACATTGCACAATGAAATACCCTTAGGCCTATATTACATCATACAATGTTGACCTTGGCCATGAATTAGTTTTTAATTTAAACAACCTCCATAATATAAACTAAGGGGCCAAGGAGAGAAGATATTAGTGACAATAAAATCTTCCCCCCAATAATAGATGATCTAATGGGCCTCTACAATTGAGGCAGGTCCTTCAAAATCTCCCTCATTGTTTGGAAGTTGTCTACTGATCTTTAGAAACTCAACCTTAATCCTTTACAATTTTAACAAGTAATTCTTCATTGACATCCCTCTTACAATATTTTTATGGGAACTTCAAATTCTTTGAATAATTCCTTAGCCCTTGGGCCTTTGTGTATTAGCCTCCTTAGATTTGAATTCCTTTGTATGAGCCTATATTTATGGATTTCCACCATAATTTCATATCACCACTTGAATATGAACTAGGAGAGAAAACATTGACCAAGAGAAAAAGTCATTTGATATTCCAAGAACATACGGATAATATGAACCATTAAGCTCAATGTATAAAAATAAGGAAAAATAATAGCAAGTACAATCTTCAAATATTTTACATCATCTTTCTTTTGGCCTCTAGACTATGTAATATCAACTCTTAATGCCTTAATTCTCATAATATTATCCTAAAGGTTATCAAAATTGACCAATATAAGAGAGAAGATATCTAATTTTAAGTGACTTTAGTAGTATTAACTTTCCCAAATATCTCATGCAATTATAACCATACCTTGATAGGGTCACTCTCCTCTTTGATGTGAAAAAGCAACTTTGATTTGATCAACAAGGAAAATAGACCAAGAGCCTATTCTTCTCTTTGATAGTGGGTTTCTTCATCAAGAATAACTACTTTGTATTCTTGAGAGATGCACCACATGTTATTACTACATAATAGGCCAATCAATTGGAATTCATAATATTTTCTATAAATAAACATAAACAATCCACCCATTCAAATATTATACAAAAAATAAAAAAGAGATAAAATAAAGGAAAAGAGACATAGATTTGGGGTGCTTGTAGGAACCATAAATAATCATTGTATAATCCATAAATTAGACATACAACACTTTGATGATGAAAGAAGGATTGGTGGGGGTATTTATACCAATACCAAAACCTCATATATATGAAAGAGTTTAACCGAAGCCAACATAACAAGATGGATTAAAGGATAGTTATAAATTATAAAGTGAATTTAACCATAACAAGGTTAATTGTGGTCCATATGGGTTACATAATAAACTATTATAATAAATTCAATATATTGCATAATGAAATTTTCTTAGGGGTATCAATATTACATCATACAATGTCAACCTTGGTTAGATTATAATTTTAACACTCTCTCATAATCTGAATTGAGGGGACAAGTAGTGAATACATTAGTGATGATAATGTCTTCTACCCATAATGTATGATCTAGCGGACCTCTACAATTGTGGTAGATCCTTCAAAATATTCCTCATCATTTGGAATTCATCCACCAATATTCAAAAAATTAGCCTCAATCCTTTGCAATTTCAACAAGCAATTCTTCTTTGGATGTCCCTCCCTCTTATATTATTTGAAATTAGTCTTTGAATTATTTAAATACTTATCTTGGCCATTGCTCCCTTGTGTCTTAGCTTCCTTAGATTTGAATTCCTTTGCATGATCCTGTATTTGTGGAATGTCACCATAGTTTCAAATTGTCACTTGAAAATGAACCAAGAGAGAAATAATTTGATCAAGAGTAAGTCTTTTAAGATTCCAATAACATAGAATCATATGAACCATTAGATTTAATGTCTAAAAATAAGGGGAGATATTAGAAAGGACAATTTTCATATATTCTACTTCATCTTTATTTTTGCCTTTAGAAGATGCGCTATTTGCTCTTAATGCCTTGAATCTTGTAATATAGTCATCAACATTATAAAAAAAGATCAATTTAACAAAGGATAGCTCTTATTCCAAGTGACTTAATTTAGTAGTATTAACTTTACCAAATATATCATGCAATTTTAACCATATCTTGATAGGGTCAATATCCTCTTTGAGGTGAAAAAGTAACTCTAGTTTAATCAGCAAGGAAAATAGGCTAAGAGCATATTCTTATATTTATTGTGGGATTATTCATCAAGAATGGTTGCTTTTATATTCTTGAAATATGAACCATTAGTTCTTATTGCATAATAGGTCAATCATTTGGACTGACAAAATACTATAATTTCACCCATTAAGATGAGTAACTAAGGCTTTGTGATCCATCTTATACAATTCAACCCCTAACACTATAGCAAATTCATGGATTGATGCCACTAGTACATGGAGCTCAAAAAATATATAATTTTAGAAACTGGGATAAAAACACTTTTGTATGTAAAAGTTATTACCTCCTAAAATTTTGCCCTAATAGATACCAAAAATAAAAACTTAAATTCTCAAACCTTAGGAATGACGAAGCAAATCTCAAGCTACCACTTGTTGATCTCTAAATTACTGATGTGATCCACTTATTTTTTGCCATTTTAGCTACTCTCAACTAGTGCACTATCAATACTTACCTCAATTTGATTAACCAAGCTAGTATAAATAGATAAAGTTGTGGTATAGGTGGGACTAAGAATGACCACATTGTCATCCCTGTTGGTTGAAATATTATCATGCTTCATAAAATAGGTGTTGATTATTGAAGAGGTTCAAAATATGATCTCTTCAATGCTAGACACACCACACTAGCCAAGGCTTGGATGCTAATTTAGTGAAAAAAATAACTTTTAATCACAATAATTATTCTCCATAAAAGGTAGCAAAAGAAACACCTTGAATGTGATTTTAGCTCGAGACTCTATATCCTTAAAACCATTTTATTTTCCATACATCCTTAGTGTATCATGACACTCATTTGCCTTGACCTCTCATAGAAGATCAGTTGACTATTCTCTCTCATGCACAACATAAATGGTTATGCCACACTAGTCGATGAATAGTGGTAAAAATATTCAAAAGTTTATTCCTTTATCTCAACCAATCAACATAAAATTCCTTTCGACCAAAAAATGCACATAGTGAGATTCAAACTTGGACTCTTCATGTCATAGTAATTTACCTCCCTACCTTCTAGCCATAGTGGTCATCCCATGGTATACATAAGGGCATGCCCTTTCTCCATGAATAAGGACATTGCATACTCTTGGTTGCATGGGCACGAAGACAAAGGAATGAAGAACACAAGATTTTACTGAGATGGGGGTGAACAATATAAGACCACTTTTTACTTTTCTTTCCCAATCAATATTATGAAAAATATAAATAAAAATATCACCAACAGTAATCAAAGCAATGCACAATCACCACACACAATAGAGACACCAATTTAACATGGTTCATCCAATGTGGCCTACTCCACGAAGAAAATATTTCACTAATATTTTATCAATAAATATCTTGGGAATCCTTTCCTTATTAAAATTTTTATGGACCTTTGTACAAAGGAGACACCAATCCCCTAATAAAGTTCATGGATCTCTATCCATAGGATAACTCCTTTCTCCTCTGGCTGATGATATTTTAGAAGAACTACTGCCTCCACTGCACTAGCTAATGGATCTCTATCCACTAAAGACTCCTATCCTCACTCAGAAGACATGTCCTAACTACCCTGGCTAATGGATCTCTATCTATTAGAGACTATCATCCTCTATACTCTGTCACATCCAAAACTTGCTCTTAGATCTGTCTCAAATATGCACTAAACACAGTCCTTCGATGTAGCACAAATCTACTAAATCTCTGTCTCTGGTCTGGCACAAATTTGTCCTCAAATATACACAAAAATTTGTCCTCAAATATGCACTAAACACAATCCTTTGATCTAGCACAAATTTATCCTCAATCTCTGTCCTCAAGCCTTAACACAAAGCTTGACTTAATCACAAATCAACTTTGTTGGATCTGCCCCAAACCTTAACTCAAGGTTTGAACAAATCAATCAATCAACTCTGCTCACAAGTCTTCTCAAAGAATTGTATCAAATATATTTTGTAAGCTTCCACAAAAGCGCACACTAATCTGTCCATAAGTCCTCTCTAGAACTTGTCCAATCTTCTCAACAAGTCCTCAATAGAACTTGTCCAATTTGTTCTCAATATTTGTCTTCAATATTGTATTGTAAGCTTCCACAAAAGCTCACACCAATTTGTCCACAAGGCTTCTCTAAGACTTACCTCAAATCCGCTCAACAAGTCCTCACTAGAACTTGTTCAATCTCATAGAAACATATAGAGAATTTTTAGAGACTCAATATGCTTCATATTCACAACAATGCTTAAATACTTTCAATCTCTCTTTTTATCACAAAAAACATATAGAGAATTGTTAGAGACTCAATATGTTTCACACTCACAAACACTCAACCTTTTTCTCAAATCAATTTAGAATATGGAACAATTTGTTTCACAGAACTTGAACTATCACTTCAACACTTCCACTTGACTAGGCTTAACCAAATCCACTCAATCAATCACTCAATGAAATAATCCTTGCTCACAAACCCTAGTCCAAGCATATGAACACTCACTTAATTATTTCCAACCAATCTCACATAACAATGATACTCATGTTATTTTACAAACCCTAGCTCATGATATTTCACAAATTTACATAAAAATGATACTCATCTTCTTTGCACAAACCCTAGTTCAAGCATATTAAAGCTTTACTCAATATTTCCAACAATGCTTATCAAACAAGGTTTCTATCATCAACTCTCACTCAGAAAAACTTTCAACAATCAAACTCAACAATGCTTATCAAACAATCCTTTTCACTCCAACTTAACATTCATAACATCCAACAATCACTCACTAGGAAGATGTTCCCCTACCTTTTGTTTGATGAAGAAGTGCCCTTTAAAATCTGTCTTAAACACAATTTCCTTCTTTACCAATTTCAATGGTTAGATGACAAAATATCACACTAACACTCTCTCAAAAATATTTCTCAATTACAAAAATAATCAAACTCAAATACACCTTATTACTCCTTTGAAATTAGCAATCATCAAATCATACATAAAAATAATTACTTAATTACACCTTATAATCTCCAACAATTAAATTAACATCCTCCAAAAATTAAACTTTCAAAATAATATTGCCTACCCTTTTATCTCCCTCAAATACTCAATATCCAAATTAATTTAGGCAAAAATAAACTTTATAAACCATCAAAAATATTTTATTTTTCCAACCTTAGCACATCCAAAATAATCAAGCGACCAAGGCAATTAACATCAGTGCATACCTTTAACACTAGCCAAAAAGTGCCTTGGTGGGTTTCGAATGCAAGGCTTCCTCCTACCGAGTGCCTTATCAAGGCGCTAGCCCACCACATGGGCTACAAGACCCTGTGCGAAGGGGAAGGCTCAAGCCTTCCTCTGCTTTCCTTCTGATCGATGCAAGTAAAAATAAAAACATCCTTCTTCCTTGCAAAATGAACGCGACGAGATTCAAACCCTGCTCTCTCAGCCTACCGCAAGCCTTAACACAACTTGCCATCATCAACTGCGCTACACAGCGTTGTGTGAGGACAAAGGAGCCGCACTCCTATTTGTCCTATCCTCTATCGTCGAAAACCTTTAAATGTGAAAACTTTACACTCTTTTGTGCACGTGTTTTGGAGCCTTGATTAATCAAAATGTATTAGGTATTTTTGACTTAGGATTTGTCCTCCTTTTATACACGAAGACCTTGTGCCATAAAACATTGGTGCTAAATCAAATTTCGAATTTGATTTTAATTTAAACCTTATAACCCACTTCAGGGTTATTTAAATTAATATAAATTAATTTATAATTAAATTAAAATTAAGTTATAATTAACTTAAATAAATTTGGAAGTTAATTAAATTAATTAATAAATTAATTTATAATAAAATTATATTAATTAATTTATAATTAATTTAAATTTCCCTTTTTAATATTATAATATTATTTGCTTGGGCCTCTTCTTTGCACTTTGGACCACATTTGACCACCTGGAACCGAATATGACCATCTGGAAGTGGACTCTTCTTTTTGCACTAATTGCGGAACTACTTCTTCTTGCACTGCTCATTGAAACTGACTTTTGACATCAATGATAACTCACTCTTGACATCAATGACAACTCATCTTCTAAAAATATCCAACAATCTCTCCCTTTGTCATTGATGGCAACCCAATTATATTTTCCAATTTCCTTTAACTTTTTCTATTCTGCTCCCCATGGGAAACTGCTCCCCTGACTCAATGCTTTCTCCTTAAATCAAATATCTCCCCCTTACTCAAATCTCTCCCCATTTGACATCAATGGAAAAGGGTCACCTTTGGGTCTCGGGGGGGCTAAGAACGAGTCTCTTAGCTTAGCCCCTCCCCCACCTCCTCTTGAGGTGGTTAATTCTGGGGTGGGAGTATTTCTACTCCCAACATAAACTGATCTTTACCTTTGTCCACTTTCCTTTTTGATCCTTCTGATTCCTCTGACTATTCATGTTTTTTCTTGTCTCTAGAATTTTTTCTCTGCACCACTTTATTGTATGTCCATTATTGCAATTGTAACTCTTAATATTGTTATTCCTTGGAGGTGCAAATATCTTGGGATTTCTCTTGGTGAAGCCATATCTATTCCTATCATGAACCCTGCAATTCATTGCCTTGTGACCAAACTGATTACATGAGTAGCAATACCCATGAAAAATTTATTTGTTTTCGAAGTTCCCATATTCCTGTCTTCCATGTATCCCACACTATGAAGCCTTGTGCCCAAATCTGTGACATGAGAAACATCGTCCATTGAAATTTCCTTGCCTTGATCTCATTGGTCTCTTAGTATCATTTACCCTGTGCTGGTTCCTATTCCATCTATTCCTCTTTTGTGAATTGTTCTTTTCCTTGTTGAACTTTCTATTGTCCAACTCATCCTTAGAAGTCTCACTTTCTCTTACACTGTCTTCTTCTAAAGTTTCTTCTTATTCAAAACTTGAGATTGAATCCTCTTCTTGTTTCATTTGTACATGTTCAAAACAAAGACATGTTTTTTTTGTTGATTGTCTTTGTACCTTGATCATCTTATCTACGATATTTGAGCTCTTTCTGAACTTGTGTAGCTAATCCTTAGATTTTTCTATTTCTTCCCTTAGTAGAGCTACTTCTTGTTCTAACATTTCAAATTCTAAGACCTTTGCTTCTAACTTATCCTTGAACTTCTTTGTCTTAGCGATTGACTTATCTAGATCCTCTATAAGTTTCCTCTCTCTTCATCACATTCTTGAAACTAAAGCTTAAGTTGGGAATTTTGCTTTCTTACCTTCTTTAATGTGTTAAAAGTTGTAGCACCCTAAAAATGACTCATTATAATTTACACTAAGGACAAACAACTTATAAAAATGAGCCTCTAGCTGGTTGCCTTGGTTTTCATCCCCTCTTGGCGAAATTGAGTAATCTGGACAAGATCATACAATACGATCTTGGATCGCACGATATGATCCTAGATCGTACGATACGATCCTAGATTGTATGATATGATCCCTAATCGTACGCGTACGATATTGCTCAAAATAGAAAGTCCCAACTTAACAAAGCGATAAAATTAGCTCTAACGCTTTTTGTCTCTATATGTGCAATCGTGCGACGGTTACGGGATCAGATTCACCCGATCCATCCCAGCTTAGAAGGAGTTGCAACTAAGTTTATTTTTAGCCTATTTTGGTTGATTTTCCCATCTTATTTAATCATACACTCCCCCCCCCAGATTACTCCTAGCGCTATTAGCATATCGACTTACTTTCTGCATTCAAATCATTGTAATTTTCACATTAGGCCTAGGTAGTTTTATTTTCCGTACAGGATCAAAATATATGATCAACAATTGGATAGTACGATCTTGCACTGAAGGCATACGATCTTGCTAAGACTGTACAATCTTGCTCTAAAATCACTTGGGGGTAACCCTGAGTGCTGGTTTGCATATTCTAGCTCTGTTTCTTTTTAGATCTGCTATTTTATTTATCATTTGCATCATATAGACTATAGAATTCAATCATTTGCATTCTGGAGTTCACCGATTTTGCATATAATTGCATATTACATGTAGTTTAAAGTAACTCTCTATTATCTACTTTCAATTATAACATTTAATAGCTAACATTTAGTTTCATTTTGCTTAAAAAGAACAATAGAATCTCATGTTTCTTGTTTTCTGCACTCTATCCATGAATTTGTAGGTTTCTATCAAGATCGTATTGTTCGATCTCTTATCGAACGGTACAAATTTGAGTATTCATACGATCTTGATCTATTCGTACGATTTTTCCCTGTTGTATATGATCTCGACTGCAATCAAAAATCAAAATCCCCATTGAACTTTTGGATACAGGTAAGAGTTTTAAATCACTTTTTAAGCACTACATTATCCATTTGGATTTTGTTTTCTGTTGTTTGTTGTCTACATATGAAATAAAATTACATATAGATTAGCATAGTTGCATATTGGCCAAACTAGGTATATGCATGATTTTATAAAGAAGGAGCACATCAAAATAAATCTCAAAACCTAAGCATGGAAACTACCACAAAATGTCTCCTGGTGAACCCTAAACCAATTTGTTGAAAAATCACCATAAGAAGGTACAATCAAGTACCTCTCTTTCAAGGTGTAGACCTATCATTCCCACATTCCCCTTCGAGGTGCAAATCCATTAGCCTAAAGGAAAGGAGTGTGTGAATTTTAGACCTACATTCTTTGGTGAACCCAACGTGAAAACATTAGGCATCTTTCTGATTCTTATAAAAAAAAATTGTTACAAAAACATAAAAACAAAACAAAAACCAAAAAAAAAATTTAAACAAAATCATTAGTTATATTTGCACATTTTAGTGAATTTCATAGATGGTAGATTACAACATAAGGAGAGCCATCCTAAATAATGTTAGTACAATATTGTCAACCCAAGACTTTTTTTCATTAGGCAGTGTGCCATACCCTGAGATTTGGAGAAGATTAAAAATTATAAGGGCCAAAGAACTTGAACTTAAGAAAATCATAAGGTTTGACTTCTCTAGAATCCTGGATCACGATAGTGCACCTTTTACTTTGACCTTAAAAGAGCATGTGATAGGTGGATAGCAGATAAGAGAGCTATTATTTCCCCAAGTCTCTACTTTGAATATTATCTTGAGAATGCAATAACGATACATAAGTTTTTTTCACGTGTGGAAAATCAAGAAGTTGTCTTAGATGATAAGAGAAGGTTTAATAAAGTTCCTAGGGTTGTGCTTTATCAAGAATATTGCCATGAATTGTACTTTTATATGTCAAACTGTAAATTTGATTGCATCACTGTAGCTCATTTTATAAAATTCTTAAAAGCCAACTTTCAGTTTGAAGAAGAAAACTATATGACCCATGAAGAATTGGAACCTGTTAATGATATCTATAGAATTTTCCAAGAAAATTAAAGTATAATATCTATAATATTATATATATATTTTTGTTTGTTGTTTTATTTACAAATACAAAAACTACAAAAAAACCGAAAAACATAATATAATATATTAGTTAGGTATATATATAACATATATACCCCAAGCCATTAAGCACATATATATAATTATATATATCTACAAGATAAAATATTTTAAGTAAAAATGCCTAAATTAAGAAGTGGAAAACAAGTAGAACATGAGCACATAGGATAACAAGATCAAGAAAATCTTGAAGATGAAGTACAAATTGAAGATTATGTATCATCAGAATCATATGAGGAAAACCATGATAAAGAAGAAGTTTTCTATAATAAACCTCAAGTAGATGAAGAAGGAAATCTTAAATTTACCTACACACAACATTTAACTGAGTTTCTAAAAGACAATATAGATGTCATTAACCATGTCATACAAAAAGAAGCTCAACTCCCTATGGGGGATTATTCAACGGAGGCTTCCATAGAAGTTGCTCTTCAATTGAATGGAAATTCATTAACATACATGAACAAAAATAAAAATCAAGCTGGCCCATCTCAAAATATAAATCATAATTTGAATCAGAATATTTTTTTTTGGTAGATAAGATACTATAGCATTAATACCGGGTTTTACAGGTTGACCCAAAACCTTTTACAAAAATCAGCCTAGGGCTATTGATGAACATGTCCTTACTAAGGATCATATATATGTAAAATCTACATGCCGCCAAAGCCATTACATCCGGTAAGGCACATAGCCTGTTATAAAAAAGAAAATTTCCATACAATATTTTGGGTATACCCCAAGAAAAAACACCTACATCATAATTACAAAAAAATAAACAAACACAGATCCCTTCCTTGAAACAATGCATAAACAAAAAGCTGCAGACACACATAGCAGAGTGCTGAAAAAAAACTCCCACAAGATTTGTATTGACAATTACTCTTAATAATTATTTGGTAATTGCTTTCTTCCATATATGACATGCTTTGGGACCACATCCCGTCTTGTCCAATCAGCCTTGGAGAAGTGAACCTGCTGGCTAGATTTATGGTGGTGGTTATCTGGTGGTCCACGTGGCTCTAGTTCGAAGTCTTATATTGTCGTTTCCTTCATGACCTGTGATTAGCAACCAACCCCAAATTACTAATATGACTAGGAGCTATGTTATCTGATATGTGACTATCCCCATTAGTCTTTGTGGTATTTCCAAGCAGCATCCACCAAGACTGATAGCTCGAATATTTTTTTACTGTGAGTCCATTTCAAAAAAGAGACGGGAATACTCATAGCCTTCGAACTTACAGTGCCTTCCCTGTTGGTAAATTCAACTATCATTCTTGGTATTCTTGTTGAATAAGCTCCTCTACTTCACTCGGGATACCGTATTCCCATTTTAAAATTACGTCACCATCGACACCCAAATTGGCCATCTTATCAACAACTTTGTTAGCTTCCCTAAAGACATGTTGGGCTTTTCTGTCCTGTCTTCCCTTTAAAAGGATCCTAGCCTCTTAAATAATTATTTTAATCCTCCATGGAGGTGTTTTCCAATTATTTAGGAGATTTATAACATGCATAGAGTCTCCTTCTACGATCAAATTGCCTTCTAAGTCTTGAGTCATTTGAAGGCCTCTCCACATAGCTCTAGCTTCAACTTCGTTGTTCATCCTTGTTCCCAAATATTTGGAAAATTCAAGCATCATATTCCCATTATGATCTTTCACAATGCCGCCAACACCTACTTTTCCAAGATTATCCTTAGCCGCTCCATCAAAATTAAGCTTAAACCAACCCGTATGAGGTGGGGACAACTTAACATTGGCTATGGGGTTGACTACCCTAGGAACATACTCATCTAACAAGGTTAAGCTTAAATATTGAGCAATCATGGTCTCCTGCAGATGAGGTTTACGACTATCAAAAGGGATAAGGTTCACATTATCGTTGGCAAAGGATAGGATCTTGGAAAATGATAGTTTGATGATCATGGATAGACTCATTAAAGACTCTATGGTTCCTTTCTAACCACACATGCCAAAGATAGTGATTAAGACAAATTTTCCACATGTATCTAATTCTTTGGCTTGAAAAGGGGTAAGGCCATTGGATGAAAAAATCAAGTACGATGGCTGGTTTAACCCAAGAAATATTGAAGGCCTGAAAAACCCCACCTAGGACAGTCAAGGAAAAATGGAACTCAAGGAAAATGTGATAAATGGTCTCCAAATTAGCCCTACACAGATAATAATGATTAGTGATACAAATACCTTTATGCATCATATTATAAATGGTTATAATTCTTCCTTGGATAACCAACCATGAAAAGATTGCAATTTTTGGAATTAAATTTTTTATCCAAACTAAGTCCTTTTGGAGGACAAAATCCTCGTTATCAAGTAGAAGCTTATAAGCTAATTTAACAGTGAACTGCCCATTTTTCGTAGGAGCCCAAGTCACTTGATCTTCCTTGGGTCTCATGGGGATAAAATGTTTCCCGAGAATGTTACAAAGATCATTTTATTCTGCTTGAAATCCCTGAATCCTTATTGTTTCCAATTCATTTTGCCTCTGTCCTCAACCATATAATCGTAGACTTTTTTGCCAATGAGTTCTTCCATGATATATCTGATTCGGGCTAAGTTAGGATATTGTGTCAATGGTTCATCCTTAGCCCACCTGTCATTCCAAAAATTTATCCTCTTACCATTTCCTAAAACCCATCTTAAACCTTTTTTGATGATTTCATTACAATTGAGAATTTCTTTTCAAAAAGCAGAACCTATGATTGGAACTGAGTCACTTCGAAATTCCATATTTTGAAGATACTTTCATTTTATGATAGTTGTCCATTCATTTTCTTCACTAGAAATGAGGCACCACACCTGCTTAGCTAGTAAAGCTAAATTTATATGAGCAATTATCCTTAGACCTAAGCCCCCATTTTCCCTGGGTCTGCACACTTTGGTCCATCCTACAAGGTGTATCCTTTTTTTTCTCCTCCGATGCGATCCATAAAAATTCTTTTGGAGTTTCTCAATTTTCTGGAAAACCTTTACAAGGGCTTTGAAAACGGAGAGGAAATCGACTGGAATGCTCTGAAGAGAGGCCTTAGTGAGGTTCAACTTTCCTACTTGAGATAGAATATGACCTTTCCATCCAACAAGTTTTTTTTGAATTCTTTCAATAACCCTATCCCACATTGACTCTCTTAGAGAACCAATAAAAATAGGGAGACCAAGATACAAAGTGGGGAGGTTTGCTAAATCACACCCTAAAATTTTTGCAATCCTTCCTTGCATTTGAATAGGGGTGTTCAAGAAATATAACTTGCTTTTACTGAAATTAACTTTCTGACTAGCAGCGTCCTCGTAGAGTTGCAGGATGTATTTAATTCTTTTGGCCTCAACCACCGACACCTTAGTCAATAGAAGGGTATCATCGACAAATTGTTGGTGAGAAACAACCCTAGTGAGAGATGTTACCTTGATTTTTGATATCATCCTTGAACTACAAGCATTTTTTATGGATCTGCCTAAATATTCTGCCATAATGATAAATAACATGGGGCTGATAGGGTCCCCTGTCGAATACCTCTGCAACTTTGAAATTAACCAGTAGTTGTTCCATTAACCAAAATCGAGAACCATGCTTTAGAAATGCATTCTTTGATCAAATTAACCCATTGGTGGTGAAAACCAAACTTAAGGAGGACAACAATCAGAAAGTCCTAATTTAGCTTGTCAAATGCTTTGTTCATATCAAGCTTGAGGGCAAAAATAGACCTGTTAGTCTTATGAGTAGAGTGCAGAGCTTCATGAACTATGATAACTCTATTCAAGATTAACCTGCCCTGAACAGAGCTTCCCTGGCACAAATCTATGATGTGGGGTAAAAAATCTCTCATTCTATTTGCAATGGATTTAGTTAGGATCTTGTAAGAAATATTGCACAGACTGATTGGCCTGAATTCAGCCATAGATTTAGGGGTTTGCTTCTTAGGAATTAGAGAAATAAAAGTAGAGTTGAGACCTTTTGGGATATGATTGCTTGCTTGGAATTCTCTGATAGCAAAAATTACATCCTCACTTACGATGTCCCAAAAAGCTTGATAGAAACGAGGGGGAAAGCCATCGGGTCCCGAGGCTTTGTCTAGCTCCATGCTAAACGAGACTTCCTTAACTTTCTCATCAGAAAAGGGAGCTAGAAGCTTAAGATTTATATCCTCATTTATTATGCTAGGACTGTATTTCAATAGAATATCTTTGGCCTCCTCATTGCACTGCGATTCCTGACCAAGGATAGAATTGAAATAAGTTATTGCCTCTTCTATGATTTTTGTTAAGTCCTGAGTAATAGAACCATCTGCTTTTTAAAAAAAATTTATCTTGTTATTGCTTCTGTTTCTAAGTGTGGTGACATGAAAAAACTTGGAATTTGAATCTCCATATTTCAACCAAAGAGCCCTTGATTTTTTCCTCCAATAGATTTCCTCACAGGCCAAAATGTTATGAAACTCTACTAGTTTTGTCCATTCCTTCTGCCTAGTAGTTTCATCAGCATCACCATGTTGAATCCTATTATCAATTACCTTCAAACTTTCAACAACCTATTTTTTATTTTCAAAGAGGTTCCCAAAGACCTCTTTGTTCCAAGTTTGAATCTTTTCCTTAACAAACTTTAATTTTCCAGCAAGTTTAAAAGCTACACTATCCCTGACAGGCTGCTGCCACCATTGAATTAAGTTCTCTAAAACTGGAATGTTTGATCCACATAGATTGAAATCTGAAAGGTTTCTTAAAGGACAAAGAGTTAGGGATCTCCAAAAAAATGGGATTATGATCAGAGGTAATTTTAGTAAGGGCTTGCAGGGTAGAATCATCGAACAGAGTTGTAGCCTTCTTTAATAGAAAAAACATGTGAAGCCTTTATTGAATGAGATGACACCCTATCTGCCGATTGCTCCAGGTATAATTTGCTCCTATAAATTTTACATCCATCAACATGTTGGAGTTCACAAAGTCATTGAACTCATCCATGCTCCTGATAGGTGGTCCATTTCTACCCATTTTGTCTGAAGGGTAAAGAGGAGTGTTAAAATCCCCAGCTAGAATCTAGGGGACATTATGGAATATTTCACTTAGATTGCCTAAGTACTCCCATAGTAGAGCTCTCCATTGAATTGAATTCGGGGCATAAATATTTGAAAGGATCCATGACCTGTTGTTGTTTATTTCCTTAAATAAAACACTAAGAACCATGTCATCTTTCTGAATAATGGTACCTTCTACTATCCAGGGATCCCATAAAGTCATAAGGCCTCCAGACGCTCCTCTGGCTAATTTGCAAACCATCTCCCCTTGATTCCAAATTTTTTTTGCTACTTTTTTGACTGAATCTCATTAGTTTTTGTTTCTTGCAACATGATAATAGTTGGATTCACTTGATTTCTTATTGCATTGACTTCCTTGTGTTTGGGCAGGCTATTGAGGCCACTCACATTCCATGAGAGGAACTTCATTTAGATTGTTTGGGATTTCTTCCTCTCCCCATCCCTTGAGGGGGTTTTCCTAATTTGTTGTCTTTAGAACCCAGAAGATTCTCTATTTTCCATTGGCAATGTCATTATCAGTTTTAATTTTTTGATGCTCAACATTTGATATTCTCCCTCTTCTTTTTTCACTGCCAAATTCTATAGGAGACTTCACAGTGCTCCTAGTTTGTTTAGGACTAAACTGGGGGGAGGTAATTTATTGCAGAACCGGACTGCCATATTCCTTAGTCTAAAGAGTTTCACATATCTCCACCCCTACATCCAAATCTTCTCCTTTTTTCCTGTATTCCCCTGGTCTGCGATATAGTTCCTCAATAGGATTCACTTAGCTCCTAGTGATAATGTTAGGGAGATGAGATTTTTTATTTTCCAATGCCTCAACTTTCTTCCTAAGTTCTTCAACATTAGGGTTTGGCTTTGGGATGCCCACTAGGCTTGAAGTATTTTTAGCATTGGGGTTTAAGGATCCCGACTTGGATGGGGATTCTAGAGATCGAGAATTAGGGTTTGGCTTTGTGATGCCCATGGGGCTTACAATAATTTTAGCATTAGGGTTTGAGGATCCTAACTTGGATGGGGATTCTAGAGAGTCAAAAAGGTTAGCCTGAAGGTTCCGGGCTTCCATGTCTTTCGATAATTCTCCTACTCCCATATTGGATAGAATTGAAAATTTATTTGAAACTAGAGGATTGGAACTTACCTGAGTATTTTGGTTGCCAACAACCTGTTGTTTTCCTTTGTCTTGTTGGGACACTACACCCTCTCTTTTATTTTTTTGGTAGACATAGTTTTCCTTATTGAAATCACCTCTGCCAGGGAAACTCCTCAAATTTCCTCTGTTTAGCATTCCCTGTTTCTACTTTTCTCTATTAATTTCTAGGTTAGGGCACTTATTGCATAGATGTCCTTGATTTTTACATTCTGCATAGAATGTCGGTCTGTTCTCATACTCTACTGGTTGTTTTTGATAGTATTCTCCATACTCTAGCTCCACAAAACTTGGCAATTCATTATCCAAATTAACATTTACGTAGATTTATGCATGACACAACTTCCACCAGTAACAAATTCTAACTCCCCAAAAAAAAACAACCATATTTTTCTTCACAAAAGGTAGCATAGAGAATTAATAAGATGCACAAACTTAGTCAGAATTAGTAAAGGGTTCAACAAAACAAAATTTCCTATCAAATTCATAATACTCCTCCTAGTAACACTTTACATAATAGTGTTTCAACTGGGAATCATTATACAACAAAACCAACTTATTATCAAAGACACAACACTATGATGCAACAAAACCAATTTGGTGGACAACAACAAGGACTTGAAGCCATGGTCAAATAGTTAGCTTCAATACTAGATCAGATAGATCCCTACTGTCCCTCTTATAGTTACAAAGAGATGTGTAGCCAACCCTGGGATCCTATTGTGGTTGCTCAACCATATCCTAAGCATTTCCCTATGCCTATCATGCTGATATATAAGGGAACCAAAGATCCCATTGAACATATTCACATATTTAGGACAACATGTCATGATATATCTCATGATGACTTGTTGTTACTAAATATGTTCCCTTAAAGTATCGAAGGTTTGGCTCTAGAGTGGTATTATCAGTTATCCACTAATTCTTTGAGAAATTTTGAAGATACAATAGAACTGTTTGTCCACCAATTTAGTGCTTACATAGAGAGACATGTGACTATTAAAGATTAGTATAATTTGAAGCAAGGAAAAGATGAAAGTTTTGCTAAATTCTTAACTAAGTGGAGACAAATCTTAGGCAAACTACATTTTGCATTACCTCATCATGAAATGTTGGACATATTTATTGGTAATCTGCAAGAACAACTATCTTATGAACTCTCTACTGCTACCGTAACCACCTTTGATCAAGCCATTTATTTAGCAAGAAGGGTAGAATAAGCCCTTATTAGAAGAGGTCAATTTAAGAAGAAATATGAAGATAAAGCTTCTCAAAATCAATATAAAATTAAACAAGTAGTGGGTGACGGAGTTACTGATAGCAGGAATACTTCAATTGTCAATGCTGCATAAATATTTAAGAAGTTTTTATTGAAAGTTCTTGATAATCCACCAAGAGAATTTACAAGATTAAATCAACCCTTAACAATGATTTTACCTTAATTATTGGAGAAAGGCTTGATACGGTTTCCTGAAATAAGACAACCAGATACTACTGCAGCTGGATATAGGGCTAAATTACATTGTAATTTCCATCAAGTAGATGGAAATTCTACAAATTCTTGTAAAATATTGAAGCATGTGATACAAGACTTGATTGAAAAAGTAAAAATGGAAGTTCAACAATTCCCTGCAAACAATAGTACTCAAAATAATACCCCAAAACCAACAAATCAAAATGCAAATCAAAACCTAGATATATTTCAACATCCCTTACCTAATAATGGTAAAGAAGCAGTAAACCAAGTAGATCATCATAATGTTCCTCATCCAACTTGATATGTGGGAACCATTAGTAGATTTTTACCATAACAAGATTTACAAACATCTTTATCTGTGGTCATAACTAGACCAATACAATATTTTCAGTCATCATTGGAAGATACTAAAAGTGATATAGAAAGTGACACAAAAAGTGAAACGGGGAGTGAACTAGAGATTGCTTCAAATAGTTCTAAGTATGAATCAGATCAAGTCACTCATATTACAGATCTATTAGTTCCAGAAGAATAACTACTAGACCATGATCTCAACAATGAATTTCAAATGAGAAAGCATAAAATACTAGACCCCACTTTGGTGATCCTCGATATAGCAATATTGTAGGCACCATTGGAGTTGTCACAAGACAACAAGCACAAGTTCAAAATTCTCAACCACAAAGTCAAAATGAGAAATTAGCTCCTTTTGTATTAAAATATCCCACTAAGGGAAATAATGTAATAATTTCACAACAAAGATCTCCATATGACATTAATGAACAATTAGCTACCATCACAACGAAAATTTATCTTTTGGACCCCTTAAGAACTTCCTCCATACATAGGGAAGAATTAATGAGAACTTTAAGCAAGATGATGGTACCTGAAGATATTAAACCTAATGTTGTGGTAAATGCTATATTTCATAGATTTTCGTGACAAAGATATTCCTCCTCAAAATTTGTATAGAGATAATCCTTTATACATTACAACATTGATCGGAGACATAGGAGTTAAAAGAGTTCTAATTGATAATGGATCATATTTAAATATCTGCACATATGATTTCTTTCAAAGATTTAGATTTAAAAAAGAAGATATGAAAAGTACTGAAATGATTATTAAAGCATTTATTGATGAAACTCAAGAAACATGTGGAATAATGACGATCCCGTTGCTGCAGTTTTTGCTCGTGATTGGGCTTGGCTACGGGTATACACCATGGTGGTGGTTTTTCTAAAAAGATACGTATATTTTTATCTCCTTTACAATTTTTTTTTGCTATAACAAACAAAAGGGGATCACACAAACAAAGAAATTATTATCTTGTTTACAGATTAAATGTGTGTCCTAGATCTGGTTCAGTGTGTTTGATTTTTGTTATGTAAATATTGTAAAGAAAACTTTGTTATACGTGCATAATGAGGGCTCTTGTATCTCCCAAAATGGTTGCCCCTTCAATATACCATTGTCAGGCTATTATACCGAACCTCTCAATATACCCGCCCTTATGTGAGGGAAACTATTGGTATGCGAGAGCATAATAGTAAGTGGAACATAGGCGGTATGGAAGGGGGATCGCTCTATTTTTGACACCTACCATAGAAGACTTATCCTCATGCACGGGGAATCACCCCCGTTACACTTGGTCAGATTTCATTAGGATTTACATCTAGCAACAGTCATGATCAGGGTATATGTATGCAAAATCTAAGCCAAGGTGGCGATGAAATCCACCGTTGGTCTTGATCAAGTGTTGGGGTATTAAGACCAACTCCTTGATGTTAATTTTATTAGGTGGTGTGTGTGGTTCCTTTTAATTGTGTAAAGAAAGAAAACATACAACAAAATATGATTTTCACTAATGTAATGCTTTAAAGTACATTTTATCTTTTAGAGACAATTAGTAGCAAAAAGGAAATCACAAAACCTAACTAGAACTGAAACCTATAATGAGGACTTGCCATTTGTGCAAGTATCATGCAAGCAAACCAGAGAAAAATGCATTCCTAATCAAGTTCCTTCCATTTAATTTACTCTATGTTTTTATCATTTTTTTTATTGCAAGAAAGGAGAACAAACTACTTAACCTTTCTATGCAAGTGTCTAAAAATAAAGCAAAGAAAACAAAAAATTGTAGAAACAGAAAGTAGAAAAACATAGAGGATGTTCAGAAGGCCTACCTCTTCTTTGTCTAAACCAGATGCCTCTAAGTTTCTACTAAAAAAATGCACAAAGATCTAATCATCTCAGGGTGGGATGAATAGTAGGTATGTATTTGTCATAGGGTGGGATGAATATGTATTTGTCTCGGGGTGGCACGAGTAGCAGTTCAGCGCCCGAATGAGTAACACCTGCAAAGAAACCACAAAATTTGGATCAAAAACTTGATTTTAATAGCATGGGATAGGATCCCATCGTGATCGCCACTAAAATAAGTGTAGAAAGATAGCATACCGATATGATGCAAACAAAATTAGATACATATGCTAAGTCCTACGAATGCGAAGAGCAATGCATGAAGGGAATGACATATAAACAAGATGTCAGCAAAACAAAAGCGGGGCCTCTTTTATTAACATTGCTTTTAATATTATTACAATACATCCGCCCTCTATGGCTTAGAATGTTTGATATAGTTTGTTACATCAATGGATGCCCGAAAGAACCAGTTTGGACGGTACGCTTCCAGGGTCTTCCGCATGCCCACATTCGAAGAGGGTGGGCCAAACATTGCCACCGCTTGTGTCCATGTGTTTGTAATTCCTTTCTGCCCCTCTAGTATTATTTGTGGTGAGATCTCGTGCACAGAGAGACAACAAATCGTTAATAGCAAATGCGTATCCAGAAAGGCATGCAATCCCCAAGGCCTCCAGTGGGCGCTTGTGGGATATCAGTGATGCGACTGATAAATGGATTACAGAATGACATATAGATGTAAAGGACAACTTCTAGGATTGGTATCACCTAATTTTGCATTGAAGTGACGTCGGACGGCCCCGTTATGCCCGTTTGCTTGTCAGGGGCCTCTCCAAGGTGAATGCTCCAATGTACCACCTACGCTTATCCAAATCACCTAAAACTCATGGGTTAGGAATTATATGTGATTTTAAGACTACCCAGATTCTCATAATCTACCTATCCTACCCAAATTTTCTTGTATGTGAAAGAGGTGCCCTGCAAGCTAGTTAACACAAAATGATAAAACTACAATCAAATCATTTCAGAATGCAATTAAAATTTAAAAGAGGCATTAGGATATCATATGGGACATATTGAAAAAATATCAGTAAGTAAATCATGCACAAATTTCTAATCGCTCCAGGGTGGGACGTTGGGGACTGTCGTAAAACTTGCAAAAGATGACCTTACAAATGTCCCATCCAGAGGCCTCTAAAACTCTTGTAAACTTGTGGTTAGAATAAAAATGGCATTTTGAGATGACCCAGTAGGTCATATTTGGCAGATTCTACCCAGGTTACCCTGTATCTGAAAGTGCTCCCTACAGGTTAGTATACGCATAAAGTGACAAAAACCAGGTCAAATCAGGTCAGAAAGCAATAAAACTTGGACAACAACATAAGTACATGAAATGTAAAAGCATGCAAAAATAACAGTAGCAAAACTATGCACAAATTTCTAATCACTCCAGAGTGGAGCGATTAGGACTACAACAGTTTAGGGGGCTCCCGGGAGCAGGACGCCCACCGTTTAGGGACTAGTTTTGACACCAATCCAAGTGGGATGGGTCCAAAAATTCCTAGGGGGTTGTTTCAACAAGTTTGAGGTGGGATTGTATCTGATTGCTTGGGTTTTGGTTCTGGATTGCATTCCTAGTGTTCACTCGATAACCTCTCTTCCAAAAGAGAAATTAGGGATGTAGGAAGCACAAAGAGGAATGGAGGTACAATTTGGCAGCACTTCATTGCTCCAAATTTATTATCCTTTTGGGGTGAGGAGGATCACCTTTTTATAGACCTAAGGGTCTCCTTTGAATGTGCATGCGAGGGCACAACTTGGCTCACCATGCCTTTTTGAGGGAGAGAAGATTCCTCCCTGATTTAGAGCCTCCATGATCAGGGCATGCTTGACTAAAGTCTCTCTCTAATTTGAAACCGTTACTCACAATTGCATGCCTTGAAGGTGAAGTTGGGTGGCAGATTTGGGCTGCCATTTGTCAAGGCTTGACTTTTTGCCAATCAAACCTGCTAATCGTCCCACCCTGGAGTGATTGCTGCTAATCATCCTAGGGTGGGACGAATAGGATTCTAATCATCCCAGGGTGGGACAAATAGGGAGAAAAGTGCTTAAAAGGTGCAAAATTGACCTCTGACCTTCAAAAACTGATTTGGGAGTGGTTAGGACCATTGTTTAACCTCTAGAGGCTGCCCTAGGGGGTATGTATGCCAATTCGGTCAGTGCTTGTAGTCACATAATTATATTGGTGCTATTTTGGTGTCTACAGCTACTAGGCCCACCCCTTAGACTATTCAAATTAACTTGTAAGTGAGTTATCTCGCTCTAACATAAGGCCAGCTCACCCTTCAGGCGAGCTACCTCTAACTCTAGACTATCCCGCTCAGCTTGGAGAATACCCCAATCATCCTATGTATGACGAGGATGGGCATCCCCATCTCCATATCCATCACCACCAACCTCCTCTGGTTGTTGGACATCCATAGCCATATCCACCCTCGAAGAACTACCATGTCGGTGCTTCACTGACGAAGGAAACCATCCTCCTACCTCCACCTCATCGCCACTCCCATCATCATCAACCACTGCACTCAGCATCCAAGGAGGCTGAGAGGTGAACCATGCTTCATACTCAAGAGAGGTACCCACATCATACAATTCAATAATATCAATGTCAATATCATCAGAAGGGTCATCAACCCTTTAAAAATCAGGAACAATCGGTAATCCCAGCTCATCTCCCTATCGTTTGTAGGTCACAAGTGCATCAGGCACACCCTGGATCAAACCAAACTAGAAATGCACCTGAATAAACTAAAAAAAATTCATCTCCCTGATATGGGCACCCACAACCCATTGACCCCGCCTGATCCAACAAAGCTCAACAACATCAGTCACCCAAATAATGCCCCTCTAATATCGCCAACTCATAAAATCTCTTGTAAGTGAGCTAAGAATATCTCTGTAATCTGAAGCTCCCACCACAGGATGACTAAGATCCTCACTAAGAAGCCACTTGTAAGCATGAGGAGAGGTGGCATCGTAGGCATAAGGCAGACCAACTAGTCATCCCACAATTATATGCTCCCAAGACCAAATTTGGAGAGCCAAGCTACAACCTAGACCCTTTTGACCCTGCCTCTTAACCTCATACAACTCGCTATAAATATGACATAAGAGAGCAGGAGCCCATGCCAACCGTCGAGGATCAGAAATCAAACCCAAAATAATAGGTACCTGGTTCCACGGGATCCTCGATCCCATGGAATTGGGCAACAACATGTTGCTCAATATGTACATAAGAAAAGTAGGAATTGCTCCCAAACTACCAGCAGAAAATAAATCCAAATATGCAATCTCGCCCCTACTACAGTCTACATCCCAAAGATCACCAAATATAGGGAAGAGTGTCTCCTTCTTGTCAACACCAACTTGGATGGCTAGACCCTCAACAGGAATGTGAAACATGTGGTATAAGTCCTCCAATGTAATAGTGAGCTCCCTAGTAGGAAGTTGGAAGGTCCCTCTATTCAGATCCCATCGCTCAACCAACACTAAAAGAAGATCCTCATCATCCCGGATGGTTCCCAACTGCTTATAGCAATCAAGACCAATGGTCTCTAGGAAAGCCCAATCATCATCATAAAGTACCTTACACACTTTCCTAATATTCCTTGGCCACCTATGCCAAGCATCCAAGAGCCTCACCTGAAAAGCATACAACCATAAAATGCATTAAAAAAAAAAACTTTCACCTACCCCTAGGTGATCAAAAATCAACAGGCAAAAACAAGCAAAACAATAAAAAACAAACAAAACAACATACAACATTTCAAAAAAAAACTTTCACCTACCCCTAGGTGATCAAAAATCAATAGGCAAAAAAAAACAAAACAACAAACAACATTTCAAAAAGAAAACTTTCACCTACCCGTAGGTGATAGAAAATCAATAGGCAAAAACAAAACAACACAAAGACAAAACAAACAAAAACAATACAAAAAAAAAAAACAAAAAAAAAAAACAAATTTTCACCTACTCCTACGTCACAATAAATACATAGGCACAAAAAAAAAGAGCATGTTTATTACCAGCCCCACTTAATTTCCAAAAAAAAAAAAACACAACAAATTAAAAACAAGAACAAACAACAAACAATAAAAACAACCTAAACTAAGGGACAAGGCCACCAATCTATGCATAGCGGACGCCGCATTCCACTCTAGCTGAGCCACCAGCACCAGCACCAGCATCACCACCACCACCACTTCCCTCACCAACCTCCATCTCACTCATCACTCAAACAAATTGCAAGATGACAAATGGCAGAATGAGAATGAAAATGATAACAAGCCTTTAAATAACCATTTTTTGCAATGAAAAACATGCATCCACATTTTGCATGGTGTGCAAAAATGCAGACCCACGGTTTTTAGTGTAGAACTGTAGAATCACGGGTAGCGCAATAAAATCATAGCCCTGCGGTTCCCAAAAAGTAAAAACGCGCTTACGCGGTTCCAAAAAAAACAACAAAAACTCAAAAACATAATTTTTTTTTGCAAATCCAAATGAGAGCCTTGCAGTATTAAATGATACTTGTCCACACAAAATAGCCCAAGGTTGAAATTGATGCCCACTTCGTGAGGTTACAAAACACGATAAATTTATGATCAATTTGCATTAAGGAATTGCTAACAGTCACTGGGACAGGCACCTAGGATGATTGGTTCCTTCATTTCACAATCATGCATGTCAATCAAATCAAACGGTCAATTTGAATGAAAAATTCCACCCAAAACTTGGGGCAACTCATTTGCATAAACAACAATTAACAATTATAAAACACCTTTCATCAATTGGTTCTTGGGCTTCACTCTTTACCCATTTGCCAATTGAGGGGGTAAACAAAAAAAACATTCATTCTGCCACACCAAGAAGAAATTGTCCATCCATCCAATAAAGTTAGATTTCATCTATTTTTGCACTGCATTGTGTTGTACACAATGTAGTACAAAAAGGGGTAACTATAGACACCAAAATCCAACACCTTTGAAACCACATTTGTCACCCCACCATCAAATCCTGCATAATAAATTTATATGCCTAAGTTCTAACTTAGGGATATAAAATCCTGCACATTATCCTATTTTCTAGATTTATTAAATTTAGAAAATCACCCTAGGATACCCTGCCTACCCACTGGACATGTGTCCTGGACACCTCACTCAACATCTTTGCCACATCTCACCCACTCTTGTCCCCCTATCTTTGCACATGGGACAGATTCCCAACACCCATGCCACATCTCACCCACTTTTGTCCCCCTTGTCCCTTCACATAAAATAGGATCCCTCATCCCACTCCACTTGCAGCCACATCACCTCGGTTAAGTGAGGCACACTAAATGACTCACTATAACTACCCCTTCCACTTGGCAGTTCAGATTTACGACCCCATTTCCCTCCAAAGCCTTAGGAAGCTTATAAAAATGCCATCTTGTCAACAAAGAAAGGGAGCTGAATTTGCATACCAACATGCTTCTAAAATCAATCTAGACCTAGTGAGAAATTGTGAGCACAAGCTTTATTTTGATCGTTGGTTTGAATCCCAAGGCAATCTGTTCTTCAGCCGAAACCGCCCATTCACGATTTCATAGTCGATAACGTGCATCCATGATTTCACAATTGTAGGTCCGTAGTTTCTCGTTCACAACTGCACTTCCACGGTTCCACAATCCCGAGCATGAAATCATACACACACGACCGAGATCAGCAATTTTGTGTTAGCAAGGCATTATTTGTTGATTGTTTTCTATTATCTACTTTTCATTCGCATCAGCTTAGGGTTTTATGTGTAGCATTAGATTTATTGCTTGATTGTGATAGGTGCTACTGATCTGTTTGTTGGTATGAATGTGTGCAGGTGACAGGTACCTTGGATAAGTTGTTGTAGCTAGAGTGGTCCCTTGTTGGATACCAAAACCCACTCACCCCTTGAAGCTATTACAAGAGAACGAAGAACACCGTATATTGTTGAAGAGTCGGAAGATCTCATCTCTTCTATCAAAAGCATTGTATCTCAGAAAGAGAAAGAAGCATTGTAGCATTACCTCCAACACATTTGGGGCAATCCAAAATCTTTGTAAAATTGTATCATTATCAATATAAAAATATCATTTTGGCAATCTTCTCTCCTTCTTGTGTTTATTTTATCTGTGTTCGGTTAATTTGTTACAAAAAATTTACAAAAACTAGTTTTGTAACACACAGACCACAAGCCAATTGTAAAACCTTAAAAAAATCACTCAGGCTCCCAATCACATGGACAAGTATAATCAAACTACCCGTAGGGACCCATATGATCAAAATTCTAGCCTGTCAAACTTTCAAACAACATTCCAAAAGCTGGAGACCATAGGTAAGTGCTACAAAACCTTGTGTCTTTAATCCAAAATGCATTATTTTCCTTCCAAATGCAAAATTTCATTTTATAATTCAGTCCAAATGCACCATACCACTTGGTCATGTTATAAATTTAAAAGAATTAGATCATGTTAAAAGTTTTTTCACATTTGTTTCATGAGCATTAGATCATACATCTTCTTTTGTTTTTGCTTTTACATTAAAACACCTTATAATGCATTTTCATAAGGCATGGAGAAAGCCTAAAATTTCTTTGTCTTCTTGAGCTGAGAATAGATTTCGATCTATCTCATACACAAATCTCTTACAAGGCATCTAGTCATAACCTTAACTGGTCTATCTTGTCCAGTGTAGATAGATTTACAATAAACCAAATATTAGCCTACATATCGCTCAAAGAAAACTCTAGTTCTTTGCACGCTTCTAGCATAGATCTTATATTTTTAGAGCATCTTTTTAATCTCTTTCTGAAATTAGATTTATTTTCAAAATGCAAATTTTATTTTAATCAACTTTAAGAGCATTTTCTTTTCACTACTTTCATAACTTAGTTTCATTTTCACACTTTATTTTCTAAAAGGAAATTCAAACACACACTTTATTTTCTAAAAGGAAATTCAACCACACTTTATTTTCGCACACATTGGTGATGTTGGATTTTATCACCAACTATCAATTTAGATCAATGACATTGGATTTCATCTCCAACCATTGACTCGCCCCCTAGTTACCATAGTAGCCCCCACAACCATTTTTTTGGACTTCATCCTCATAAGGCTCCCTACCCTTAAGAATACCTTGGGGTAGGTTGGGATTAGAGACCCCTACTCATAGGGTTGTACATAATTCATGAGTAAGCATCTGTTATTTTTTACTAAGCTTACCCGAGGATGAAGTAGAAGCCCATTTGGCCTACACAAGTCTTCGATAATGCTACCTCTTTCATAGGAGGTCTATATTCTCCCCTTTGGTTACCTCAAGTCATATCCATCATTAGAAGCCAGTTGTCTATTGTTGCATAGTTACTCCTTGTGTGTCTTTAGGTGTTGTAGGGAAAAATGCATCGACAACCTTCATAAAGTGCATCCATCACCCATTTCCTTTATTCTAGGATTTTTAAAATCATAAAAAAATTACAAATTCTAACAAGTTGCAAAACAAATAAATCATTCATCAACTACACATCTAGTCAACATCACAACCACAATAGCACCTAAAAACACACTAAAAAACTTGTTTGTTGTTTGTGACATTCTTCATTTGATTAGTTAATTTTTTGTTACAAAACTGTTACAAAAATACAAAAATAGACTCATACACAATCCAAGACCTTCTTGTGTCCATTTTTTCCACTTTTCTACCTCTATCACCTATTTTTCATAAAATTGCATGGATAGGTGTGAATATTTTGATCATACAAACATGTATGATTGAATATACTATAACACAAATAGATCTAGTAACATCACAAACACACAGGAAGACACCTCTATTGGCCAAACTATCATGCTAGCTTGGTTTCACAACCTTTCACCCTTAAACCATGGTCCTCACATGAGGTTAATATTGATAGCAAGCACACTTGGCTATGGAGGATTCTCCTATAATCCCTTCTCCAATCAATTCATTAGAGAGCTCAGAGGAAATCACTTCTTTTCATTCTTGGAATCCTTTTATTTCTTTGCATAGCTCATACTTGCATAGCATGTTATGTGGTAGGATTTCATCCTATGATCATCATATACAATGTTAGGCTAATCATACTGCTCCCTCTAAGAGCCCTAATGAGAGTACCACTCTCTCCTCATACTGATTCGCCCCCCATCATCCCTCTCCCAATCAAGGGCCATGTCCTCCACCTCTTCTTTTGTCATTCTGTTTTTCATCCCAAATAGCCCAGCCAGTTGGTATTCCATAGCCTCATTGTCCCTATTTTCCTCCTCCTTTATATTATACATATTCACATTCCTACCCATATCAATCAACTTCTACCCCAAGTATCATTTATCTCAACCCTATCCTTGCAACACTGGCATCTCCTTCAACTGACATGCAACATATCCTAGAGTGCCTCAATCACCTCGAGCTATGATTAAACAATTGTAGGTATCAATCACCCACCCATGACCCAGTTTTGTAGAGTCCTACTATAAATACACTTCAATAAATGTCTTACCCTCAATGATAAGATTATCCACAACTTGGGTAAGTAGTTTCCACACCATAACCTTTCGCTTACCATAGTGACCTCCTTGACTACCTTGCAATTGGGCTTCCATCTCAAAGCCATTCATTTATGTATTTTAGAAGCTATATGATGCAACTCACACAACCGTGCCTGATGTAATACCAAAATATCCAAATCTAATAAAATCTAAATGGTATAATGAACACTAGATTTATGTTTACCATCGTCAGTTAGGGCATGACATCAATGATTGTTGCACCTTTAAGCATCGAGTTCAAGATCTTCTTGATCAAGAATTCATTCAAAATTACAATTCCCTTACCTCCTCCTAATAAAAACTCTTCTTCCTCTCTTTTCACCTCAACTCTACTCTAGTTTTCCTTTCTTCCTCACCTCCCCACCTTTCTTATTATCATCTATGTCATTGTTATACAATCATGCAAAAGTGGCTATGTACCTATGACTGGTCCTTTTCCTCCTTTTTCTTTGTTTTTTGCTCCACAACATTCTTCTCCTCTTCTTGTCCTTATTTTTTCATCCACCTTCATGTTCTCCTCATTGTTCTCATAAATGACACATTTTCCTCTTCAAATTGATTTCATGGCTAATGAAGTCCAACCTCTTTCAAACCAACTTCATGCCTAAGGGAGTACCACCCTTTGTCAAACCATATTTTTTTCTAGGGGAGTTGCCACTCCTTCCATCCAATTTTGATTGGGGGAGTTGGCATTTCTCTCATGTCTTATCATTTCTTATGTTCTCATGTTAATGCTGCCAAAAACATCAAATCAATCACAAGGTTTAATGGTTGTGTTCTCTACCTCACCCTCATAAAATAAAAAAATTGCTCAGTTTAGAGGTTGCACCCTTTGCCTCACCCTCCAACAACTCAATTGTTAGGTTTAAAGGTTTCACCCTTTGGCAAAGGTTATGCCCTTTACCTCGCTTTAGCAACTCAAATACTAGGTTCAAATGTTATACCCTTTGCCTCACTTTAAAAACTCAATTGCTCGGTTTAAAGTTTACACCCTTTGTATTTCCCTCCAACAACTCAATTTCTAGGTTCAAAGGTTGTACTCTTTGCCTTGCTTTAACAACTCAATTGCTTGGTTTAAAGTTTGCACCCTTTTCATTAGCATCCAACAACTAAATTTCAAATTCAAATGTTGCACCCTTTGTCAAATGTTATGCCCTTTGCCTCACTTTAACAACTCAATTGATCAATTTAAAGGTTGCACCCTTTGCCTCGCCCTCCAACAACTCAATTACTAGGTTCAAAGGTTATGCCCTTTATCAAATATTGCACCCTTTGCCTTGCTTTAACAACTTAATTAATCATTTTAAAGGTTACCCCCTTTGCCTCACCATCCTTTTACCAAAAATTTCACCAACTAATTTTAGTCACCATAATAAACCCTTTTCCTAGCCCTTGCATAGACATTGCTCCCTCCAAGAAGCAGTCTATCTTTTTCATGCTCCTAACATAGATATTTCTCCTGCCAAGAAGTAATCATTCAAATTATTAAATTGATTAGGTTTTAGCAATTAAAAATTTCTTAGCAAATGCACCATTCATTTGGTCAAGTTTCCAAAAAGCCAAAAGTATTCTTTAAATTTCTTAGCAAAGGCACCATTCATTTGCTCAAGTTTCCAAAAACTAAAATTCTTTTTAAAAATATCTTAGTAAAGACACCATTCACTTGGTCAGGTTTCCAAAAATCAAAATTATTTTTAAAAATTTATTAGCAAAGGCACCATTCATTTGGTCAGGTCTCCAAAAAAGTCATTTTTTAAAAATTTCCTCCCTTTATAGTCAAATGTCCCTTCAATTACACAGTCAAGTGACCCTTCAAGTGCACCATCAAGTTCCCTTTCAAGAAAATAATCAAATTAGAATCTCTTAGCAAATGCACCATTCATTTGGTTAGGTTTCCAAAAACCAAAATTCTTTTTAAAAATTTCTTAGCAAAGGCACCATTCATTTGGTTAGGTTTCCAAAAACCAAAATTATTTTTAAAATTTCTTAGCAAAGGTACCATTCATTTGGTCAGGTTTCCAAAAACCAAAATTCTTTTTAAAATTTCTTAGCAAAGACACCATTCATTTGGTTAGGTTTCCAAAAACCAAAATTCTTCTTAAAATTTCTTAGCAAAGGCACCATTCATTTGGTCAGGTTTCCAAAAATAATTTTATTTTTTTTAATTTCTTAGCAAAGGCACCATTCATTTGGTCAGGTTTTCAAAATAAAAAATTAAATCTCCTTTCTTCATAGTCAAGTGTCCCTTCAAGTGCATAATCAAATTTTCCTTCAAAGAAAATAGACAAGTACCCCTTCAAGCATACAAAAAAACAAACAAGTGCACAATCAAGTTCCATTTTAAGAAAATAATCAACTTAGAATATCTTAAAAAAGGCACCAAAAGCCTTTGGTCAATTTTTTTAAAATAGGTGTTTCAAATATCTTTCATGACTAGGGGGAGTTAATCCTCCTTATTATCAACCCAATTTTAAATCTAGGGGTGTTTGTATTCCCTAACCCAATATCGAAGAACCTGAACCCCTAAATATCATCCATATTCATGCATTCTACGCTTGATAGAATCACCCAAGGCTCTTACATTTTTGTACATTCATTATCAAAAATAGCAAAAACACAAAATGCAAAAACAATAACAACAATAATAAAAACAAATATAATCAAAATATTCCATCAATGACGTATCTATATGTCAAGTAATGCACCATTTCATTAACCAATATAAAATATGTTACAAACAATATTTTTATTATAAATAACCCTCTTGGGATTTTACAAATGGGACCTCCAAAGAAGAAGGTGACCCTTTTACAATACAATGTAATACAATGGTGCTATGAAATATCCTATGCCACCATGAGAGTTGGATGGATTTTGGAAGCTTTGTTGGCTTGATTGACCACCCTAGACCAAATGCTACTCCAAGATACCTATACACAACCCACAATGAGTAGTTAGTAGCATCAAGGGGCCTACCTTAGTTAGGACCCAAATATCATAAAGGATGCAAGCAATAAACTCTAATAAATTCTATAAAACTAAAAGGATGATGTCAAAATATCACAAAACACTGAAAGTATACCTTTGCTCACCTTATTTCTCTATCTATTGCCAAGGTCATGACTAGTTTTCTCTCCGGTTCATAACCATCTGAAGGCCCAAAAATATTCTTTATAGACCATCTAGGAGCTTGACGATGACAACTATAGGTTTTTTAGGGTCGGACAACCAGGGACTATGCTACTTCACTGTTGATAAAATTTGTTGTAGATATTCTATGAGGTATGTTTGACCTCTGGTAGTGATATGATGTCAAGATAATGATCTATTTGCATGCAACTTCAAAAATGGATTATGGACATGGTGGGGATTGGATTCATTTCCATGGATTATTGGTGATGAGCAAAGGGTAAGTTGGTTGTGGGTGGTGGATAAGCACATAAGGGAGAGCTGAGGAAATTTTGGTAGACTTTTGGTATGGTAATCATGTGTTTTTGCAAATGAGGTAAAGGGGGAGGTATTTATAACTTTTTTGCAAAGGTGAAGGGGTGTTGATTGGGCAATGATATGGAATGAGATGGCATCCAAGTGGAATGTGAGGAGACCAAGGAAAATCTAGAGAATTTCTCATGGAGGAATGTGCATCCTCCAATATTAATGACCTTGGGTGAGGTGAGTCGTCACCCACCCAAGTATCATAAATTGGCATGGGGAGTGGAGACCTTGGGATGAGGTGGAGGAATTTTAAATTCCTAAAAAGTGCAAGGTGGAGGATGGGAAGAACTTGTGAATTTATTAGGATTATTCATTAGAGGGGTTGGATTGGAATGTAGGGCAATTTTAAATTCACCTAAAATTGTAGGGAAGATTTAAAGGCACTATGATATTTAATGTGGGTATTTTATAGGATATTTGGTGGGGATCGTGAGGGTTGATTGGGATTTCTAGGGATTTGGTTTTAGGAGTTATGAATTTATTGCATATTTTTCTTGGAATTTGACTAAGGATTAGGGAACAATTAATGGGATAATTAGAGATTTGACTAGTGGGGTTAGGGATTAACAGGGATTATGGGAATTTTGAGGACGATTTGGGGAAAATAAGAGGAATTTAAGAAAAATGGGAAGAATTAGAAAAATTAAAAAGGGATTAGAGTAATTTGGGAAGAATTAGAAAAAATAGGGAATTAGAGGGGAATTAGAAGAAATTAGAAATATTAGGGAAGTATTAGGATAAATTAAATATATTAGAAAGGAGTTAGAAGAAATTATAGAGATTAGAAATTAGAGATATTAGGAAGGAGTTAGAAGAAATTAGAGAGATTAGGGAGGGATTAGAAGAAATTAAAGAGATTAGGAAGGAGTTAGAAGAAATTAGAGAGATTAAGAAGGAATTAGAATAAATTAAAGATATTAGGAAGGAATTAGAAGAAATTAGAGATATTAGGGAGGAAATATAAGAAATTAAAGATAATTAAAGATATTTAGAGGAAATTGATGGAATTTAAAGGGATTGGATGGATTGGAAGGAAATTTAGAGAGTTTGAAAGAAATTAGACCGGAGGTTATGGGGATTAGAGAAGTCAAAGAAGGGAATGAAGGAAGTTAGAATAATTAGATGAATTTAGAATGATAATTATAAGAAATTAGAAGAATTTGAGAAATTAGAGAGAAATAAAAGAAATTATAGAAACTATGGAAATTGGGTGAATTGGGGATTTTTGGATGCATTAAAGAAATTAGAGAAGGGATGAGATGAATTTGAGATATTAGGGGACTTAGAGAGAATAGAGGATTTAGAAGAAATTAGATGAATTAGGAAGGAATTAGAGAAAATCAAAGGAAATTAAAAGAATTAGAGAGGAAATTGGGATTTTGAAGGGAATTGGGAAGACTTGAGGGAGATTTGGAGATTTTTGTGGATTGATATGTTTTGGGTGTCTACATTTTCCCTGTACTGTGTTGTGTATGGACAAAATGCGATACAAAAATAGATGACACCAGATTGGTTGGATGAGGGATTCAAATTTTGCCCAAGCTGAAGAGGGTTGATGATGAAGCTTAGGTGGTTTCTTCTTTTACCCTAGTAGAAGAGGGTGGATGATGATTGATGATTCTGCTTTTCCCCCAAAAAATAGGGGTTTTTATGGATAATATTGTTTTCAAATTTTAGCACTTGTCACTGGGTCGATAGGGAATTATAAATTTTTGTAGGTGTTTTCTACCCCCTCAAGAAATGAGTTGTTGGGCAAGGAAAAAGGAGGACAAGAACAAGTTGCTTGAAAAAAGATTGAATGAAAATATCGATAGAAATACTAGTGGAAAATTTTGGGGTTAATTTGTTTTGTGAAAAAATTGGACCGTCTGATACAACCATGGGACATGATCGTCTTAGATATTCGCACACCTGAAAAAATATAAATAGGGTTTTTAGGCACACGAGGGGTCATTTTCATCGTTCATCATGAGAGAAAAGGAGAGAGTGAGAGAAGTGAGCTAAAGTTTGATATGGAGGTCTTGTCTATTCACACTACAAGGGTATGAGATGGTGATAGGAGGTGAAGAACACAAGCTTATACTGAGAGGGGGGTGAACAATATAGCACCCACTTTTTACTTTCTTTCCAAACCAATATCAATTAATGTCCTTAATTGCAATAACCAAATATAGCAGTGTGCATTAATAACTCAGATAGCAATAGTAAGCAAGAGCACAAGTCACCACACACAATTGAGACACAAGATTTAACGTGGTTCCCCCAATGTGGGGTACTCCACAAGATAATATCCTTATAATATTTCACACAAAAATAAGGATCCTTATCCAATACAATGATTACTTTGATCTGCTCAAAGCTAGGCAATACACTGATCTACTCAGTAGGCAATCCACTTCCTCAACACACTTATGTAGGCAATCCGACGCTAGGACAAATTGTAATCAACTCCACCCACTAGGCAATCCATCTCATCCAATTGCTCAACAACCACCACTCAAACTTTCCAAATCTGCTCAACAAGCTCACACAGAACTTGTCCAAATCTGCTCAACAAGCTCACACAGAACTTGTCCAAATATGCTCAACAAGCTCACACAGAACTTGTCCAAATATGCTCAACAAGCTCACATAGAACTTGTCCAAATATACTCAACAAGCTCACACAAAACTTGTCCAAATCTACTCAACAAGCTCACACAAGAACTTGCTCAAAATCTATCCAAAAACTGTCCACAAATCTATCCCAAAAGCCTTCTCAAGGCTCAATCAATCATGCACAAAAACTACCACAAATCTATCCAGAAATCTATCCCAAAGACCTTCTCAAAGGCTCAACCAATCATGCTCAAGTAGCATTCAAATCTCATCCACAAATCTACAAAGGCAAGGCTCAATGATGAACTCAACAATGAATGGCAAAGCACTCTACAATGGATGACAACAATGATCCACAATGATCTCAACTCAAATCAATCTCAACTCAACTCAAGTCAACTCATAGAAGCATAAAGAGAATTGTTAGAGACTCAATATGTTCTAAGCTCAATCTCAACTCAAATCAGATTTATAGAATAGTTTGTTTCATGGAACTTGAACAATCACTTCACACATCACTTGACTAGGCTCAATCAACTCAACTCAACCAATCATCACAAGAGACATCTCTTTCTCACAAAACCCTAGTCCAAGCATGTATCAACCAACTCAAATATTTCCAACAATGCTCAACCACAAATCTCACATAACAATGATACTCATGTTCTTTTCAAGTTCTTTGCATAACCAATGGGCTTCAACAACTATGCTTATAAAACAAGGTTTAAACACAACTCTCAAACCAGAAAACCTTGAAGCATTCAACCAACCACTTTCGAAAAGGAAACCACAATCAATCCTTTTCTCTCCAATGATATTTCAGAAATCAACCACCATAATCAATCAATAGGAGAATGTGCCCATACCTTTTATGAAGATGAAGAAACCTCTTTGGAAATCTGCCACACTCAACAAACTTCTTTTTCAACTTTCAACAAGGGTTAGAGATCATGATTAATATCACAACAACAATATCCAAATAACACCTTATCACTCCTACTCAACAAAATGCATCATGTCCCCTTATGAAAGAATTAATCACTTTTGAAAAAGAACAAAACAACCTTCACTTTTGAACCCCTTTACAAAAATAGAAATATCTCTTTACATACACCTTATTTCTCCCTCTAAGCAAGTTAATCAAATAGCCCTCGAAATAAGCTTTCCAACGATATATAATATGATATACTTCTAAAAGGAAAATCACCGAGAAATCTCTCTTTTTCTCAACATGCATCACAACCCTTATCTCTCCTAGGGCAACCTTAGAAAAATAAAATATTAGGAAAAATTATTAACTTGCCTTTGTCCTCAGTGGGATTCGATCCCGGTCACTGCCCTGCACCACTCTAACCCATGCCAACAACCACGTGAGCCAACCGCTCACATAGAACAGTGAGCGCAAACCTTCTATTTGTTTGCTCCGAGCGTGTCCTCAAACACCACGTGCACCAAAAGAGTCCTCCCTTTCACTTTGCAAAACCAGTGACGATGGGATTCGAACTTTGGATCTACTGGCGCTTCAACACCTTATGCACCTTCCTCTTGCCGCTAGGCCACAAGCACCTACGGTGCTTGGTAAGGGACCTCCCTTACTTTTATTGCCTCCTTTCTCCATTGGATTCGAACGAGCTGTGACGCCTTTGCTCCCTCTTCGAACGAACACCCTTTGCACACTCTTTAACACGCTGGCACCTTTCACTTCCTTAGCAATTCGAATGCATCACCATCATCGAGGACATGGGGAATCAATCAAAACATTTGGTGGCATATTTATATATGCCTTCCTCCTTTCTTTTGACGTCGATGCTATAAATTAAACTTTAATATTATATGCCTCCTCCTTTCTTTTGACGTCGACGCTATAAATTAACTTTTAATTTTAAATTTAAATTTAAATTTTAAATAATTAAAATTTAAACTTAAATATTTAAAATTAAATATCTCCATCACCGAGGCACCTTTTTCGATGAAACGAAAAGCCAACCTAGGTTTTAAGAAAAACCCATTTCAAATCTGCCATCCATGGTTTTAAATAAAACCTTTTATTTTGCCTGCCTTGGTTTTCACAAAAACCTTGTATATATTCATGCTTTCCAAAATATCATAAATGCTTATTTATGAAATACTTTGGCCACCAAAACTCAATGTGATCCATGTGACATCAATGACAACATAAAATACCTCAAATTTCCAACAATCTCCCCCTTTGTCATTGATGGCAACACCTCTAATGCAAATCACCACAGTCACTGCAAAAACCATTTCTGAGAATCAAAGTTGCTCCCCGACTCAATACTCTCTTTGGAGGCTGCTCCCCTAACTCAATGCTCTCTTTGGAGGCTGCTCCCCCTAACTCAAATCTCTCCCCCTTACTCAAATCTCTCCCCCTTTGACATCAATGGCAAAAGGGACACCTATGGGGCTAAAATATATGACTCTTAAGCTTAGCCCCCTCACCACCTTCTCTCTTGAGGTGATTAATTTTGGGGTGGGAGTACTTTTACTCCCATATTACATTGTTTCTTTCCTCTATCAATTTCCTTCCATATTTTTTTGATATCCTTCTCTTGATGAATTACTTGATCTTCTTGTCTAGAACCTGTTTGACCTTCTTGCCTTGAACCTATTTGGAATTGAGTCCTACACCATTTTGCAATATGTCCAAAGTTATTGCAATTAAAACACTTGATATTGTAGCCTTTGGATGGTGCCCAAATCCTGAATTTTTTCTTGAAATAATTTCCATATCCATTCCTTTCTTGAACCCTGTATTGTGAAGCTCTATTTTCATGACCATTATGACCATGACTTCTGAATTGTGTAGCTCTAAAACCAAAACCATTTTGCTCATTTTCTTTGCACTGAGAAGCTCTATGACCAATCCTGTTGCATAAGAAGCAATGTCCCTAAAAACCATACCTTCTTCCTTTGAAGTTTCTTCTAGCAAAATCAAACTTCTTTGATCCATGGACCCTGCAGTGTATAGCCCTGTGTCCAAATCCATTACAAGAAAAACAATGTCCTTGAAAAGCCCTTTGTTCATGCCTTGGTTCCTCATACCTTTCTTGACCATTATCCCTATGATCATTTTCAACTTGTGCATTGCATCCTTGAACCTTCTTTGTAGTATCTAAATCCTTTTCCTTAATTTCTTCCTTGCTTTCCTCTTCAAGTATTTATTTTCCTTTTGAACTTGATTCACCTATCTCAAAATAAGATCCAAACTAAATATTTGGAGCCATAGGAACTTTGGAACTTTCTTCATAAAACTTAGGTGCTTCCTTGCTTTCATATTTTAGAACTTCCTTTCCTTTTGAGTGTGATTCCCCAAACCTGAAATATGAGACCTTTGGTGCTTTGGAATCTTCCTCTTCTTTCTCTTCATTTGTGTCAAGTAGCAAATTGGCATCCATATTTATTGTCTCTGAAATACATGTTTCCTTCTTAGTGAAAATATCTTGACCTTTTGAGTCATGTGATGGATCAAACTTCTCACTTATGGAACATCTCAATTCTTTAAGATTCTCCTTAACCTCTTGTAGTTGCTCATGGATATTATTGAAGTCTTCCTTTAGATCAGTTGAGACATCTATCTTTCTTACAATATTCTCTTGTATAACTTCTTTTATTTGGAGTGAATGTTCTTCTTCTACTTCTCTTATCCCATAGAAAAACCCTTCTTCATATTCACTATCACTGAGATCATTATCATCTTCTATAGCAAACAAACTCTCATGATTTCTTTGACCATGCATATTTCCTTGATGTGTCATCTCATCTTCACTATCACTGAATCCATTGCAATATCCTGATCTATGATCTCTTTGACCACACACAAAGCATTATTCTCTTTCACCTTCTATTCCAAGGAATATATGTTCTTCCTTTTCATCATCTGACTTGTCTCTATCACTGTGATCTGAGCTATCACTTGCTTCTACAATGTAGTAAGATTTCTTTACCTTACAAAAATTTTCTTCTTCTCATACCTATTTTGCTTGTATCTATCATCTTTGTCATGCTTATGCTTTCCATATTCTTTTCTTTTGTGACCCTATTTTTCATCATCACTATTTTCTTCATGTGGACACTTGTGTGCATAGTGACCAAGATCACCACACTTGTAGCATCTGACTTTCCTCATATCCCTAAAATTCCTTGAGTCCTTATTCCTTTTGATGAAGTTAGCTTCCTCATCATTAACTGGATCTCTATCTATCTCTAGAACCTTCCCTTTCTCTTTCTCTGAAGCCTTGAATGCAATCTCTTTTATTGGAACCTGATGCTTACTCACCCTCATCTCATAAGCTGTGAGAGTTCCTTGTAGTTCTTCCATTGTTAGCTTGTTGATATCCATTGTTTCTTCTATTGTTGAAACCTTTGCATCATACTTCATGGGAAGTGATCTCAAAACCTTTTGAGTAACTTCTGATTCTTTCATCTCAAATCCTAGGCCTCTCATGGTGTTAGTAATCTCATCAACTCAAAGTAAAAACTTTGCAATATCTTCAGAATCTTCCATTTTCAATTCCTCAAATATTTTTCTATGAGTTTGTAGTTTTGACAACTTTACCTTGGAATCTCCTTCATAAGTATTCCGCAACTTGGTCCACATTTCATTAGCTGAATTACATACCATGACCTTTGCAAAATCTATCTCACGTAGCCCACTCAAAATATAATTTATTGCCCTTGCATTGATCTCAACCAATTTCTTGATAGTCTTATCTACCTCGGGATCACCTTCAACCTTATACTCTTTTTCAACCATCTACCATACCTCATATCCTTGTGATATCAAGTAGTTCTTCATTCTCATGCTCCAGAAAGCATAATTGTTACCATCAAACAGTGGTGCCTTATTTGTAGATGATCCATTCTATGAAGCCATCTGTGTTCTTGTAGAATCTACCCTCAAGCTGTTAGCCTTTCTGAAGGAACCCGCTCTGATACCAATTGAAGAACACAAGCTTATACTGAGAGGGGGGTGAACAATATAGCACCCACTTTTTACTTTCTTTCCAAACCAATATCAATTAATGTCCTTAATTGCAATAACCAAATATAGAAGTGTGCATTAATAACTTAGATAGCAATAGTAAGCAAGAGCACAAGTCACCACACACAATTGAGACACAAGATTTAACGTGGTTCCCCCAATGTGGGGTACTCCACAAGATAATATCCTTATAATATTTCACACAAGAAATAAGGATCCTTATCCAATACAATGATTACTTTGATCTGCTCAAAGCTAGGCAATACACTGATCTACTCAGGTAGGCAATCCACCTGATCTACTCATCTAGGCAACACACTGATCTACTCAAGTAGGCAATCCACTGATCTGCTCAGCTAGGCACACACTTGATCTACTCAGTAGGCAATCCACTGATCTACTCAACTAGGCAACACATCTGATCTACTTAGGTAGGCAATCCACTGATTCTCAAGCTAGGCAACACACTAATCTACTCAGTAGGCAATCCACTTGATCTCTAGCTCCATCATCCAACATTCTCACACACAATCCAAATCTCACACACAACTTGTCCAAATTTTCTCAACAAGCTCACACAGAACTTGTCCAAATCTGCTCAACAAGCTCACATAGAACTTGTCCAAATATGCTCAACAAGCTCACACAGAACTTGTCCAAATCTGCTCAACAAGCTCACACAAAACTTGTCCAAATCTACTCAACAAGCTCACACAGAACTTGTCCAAATATGCTCAACAAGCTCACACAGAACTTGTCCAAAAACTATCCACAAATCTATCCCAAAAGCCTTCTCAAGGCTCAATCAATCATACACAAAAACTACCACAAATCTATCCATAAATCTATCCCAAAGACCTTCTCAAAGGCTCAACCAATCATGCTCAAGTAGCATTCAAATCTCATCCACAAATATACAAAGGCAAGGCTCAATGATGAACTCAACAATGAATGGCAAAGCACTCTACAATGGATGACAACAATGATCCACAATGATCTCAACTCAAATCAATCTCAACTCAACTCAAGTCAACTCATAGAAGCATAAAGAGAATTGTTAGAGACTCAATATGTTCTAAGCTCAATCTCAACTCAAATCAGATTTATAGAATAGTTTGTTTCATGGAACTTGAACAATCACTTCACACATCACTTGACTAGGCTCAATCAACTCAACTCAACCAATCATCACAAGAGACATCTCTTTCTCACAAAACCCTAGTCCAAGCATGTATCAACCAACTCAAATGTTTCCAACAATGCTCAACCACAAATCTCACATAACAATGATACTCATGTTCTTTTCAAGTTCTTTGCATAACCAATGGGCTTCAACAACTATGCTTATAAAACAAGGTTTAAACACAACTCTCAAACCAGAAAACCTTGAAGCATTCAACCAACCACTTTCAAAAAGGAAACCACAATCAATCCTTTTCTCTCCAATGATATTTCAGAAATCAACCACCATAATCAATCAATAGGAGAATGTGCCCATACCTTTTATGAAGATGAAGAAACCTCTTTGGAAATCTGCCACACTCAACAAACTTCTTTTTCAACTTTCAACAAGGGTTAGAGATCATGATTAATATCACAACAACAATATCCAAATAACACCTTATCACTCCTACTCAACAAAATGCATCATGTCCCCTTATGAAAGAATTAATCACTTTTGAAAAAGAACAAAACAACCTTCACTTTTGAACCCCTTTACAAAAATAGAAATATCTCTTTACATACACCTTATTTCTCCCTCTAAGCAAGTTAATCAAATAGCCCTCGAAATAAGCTTTCCAACGATATATAATATGATATACTTCTAAAAGGAAAATCACCAGAAATCTCTCTTTTTCTCAACATGCATCACAACCCTTATCTCTCCTAGGGCAACCTTAGAAAAATAAAATATTAGGAAAAATTATTAACTTGCCTTTGTCCTCAGTGGGATTCGATCCCGGTCGTTGCCCCTGCACCACTCTAACCATGGCGCCAACAACCACGTGAGCCAACCGCTCACATAGAACAGTGAGCGCAAACCTTCTATTTGTTTGCTCCGAGCGTGTCCTCAAACACCACGTGCGCCAAAAGAGTCCTCCCTTTCACTTTGCAAAACCAGCACCGATGGGATTCGAACTTTGGATCTACTGGCGCTTCAACACCTTACGCGCCTTCCTCTTGCCGCTAGGCCACAAGCGCCTACGATGCTTGGTAAGGGACCTCCCTTACTTTTATTGCCTCCTTTCTCCACTGGATTCGAACGAGCTGCGACGCCTTTGCTCCCTCTTCGAACGAACACCCTTTGCACACTCTTTAACACGTTGGCACCTTTCACTTCCTTAGCAATTCGAACGCATCACCATCATCGAGGACATGGGAATCAATCAAAACATTTGGTGGCATATTTATATATGCCTTCCTCCTTTCTTTTGACATCGACGCTATAAATTAAACTTTAATATTATATGCCTCCTCCTTTCTTTTGACGTCGGCGCTATAAATTAACTTTTAATTTTAAATTTAAATTTAAATTTTAAATAATTAAAATTTAAACTTAAATATTTAAAATTAAATATCTCCATCACCGGGGCACCTTTTTCGATGAAACGAAAATCCAACCTGGGTTTTAAGAAAAACCCATTTCAAATATGCCATCCATGGTTTTAAATAAAACCTTTTATTTTGCCTGCCTTGGTTTTCACAAAAACCTTGTATATATTCATGCTTTCCAAAATATCATAAATGCTTATTTATGAAATACTTTGGCCACCAAAACTCAATGTGATCCATGTGACATCAATGACAACATAAAATACCTCAAATTTCCAACAAGAGGCTCAACAGTTGAAGTGGGAGGGAGTGTAGAGGTGGTAATTCAAACCTTTAACCCCTTCTTTGCATTTTACAAAATGAACCTTTGGAGGTTTGCTTTATTGCTTTTGAGTACTTTTTTTTTTTTTATTGTGTGGTGTGATTTTTTATTTTTCAAGATAAATTGAAATTGTAGAGGAAAGAAGCTAGAACAGGAAAAATGTGTGGGGAGGTTGTATGTGGGGTTGGGGTTGGTTTTTTTCATTTTTGGCTTATTTTTTTTGTTTGCTGATTTATTTGGCATGTGTGGTGATGGTCATCCAAAGCTGGATGATCATGGTTTGTGACTGTCTAGGGTTTAGATGGTTATAAGTTGTGATCGTCCTAAGGTCAAATATTTATTTTATAGTTATCTGGGAGGGGGATAGTGAAGTTTTTTTTGTTTGTTTGAAAATGAAGATCATGTATTGATTATGTGTGTTTGTGATTGCAAAAAAAATTCCTAAGGCCAAGGCATCAGTTTAAAAATATATTTTATGAGTCAAGAAGGTAGTTGATGATCACAGAGTCATAGTGGTTGTGGGATATTGGGTTGGATGTGATGGCTTGATTAGAGAATATTCATGCAGATCATGCCTACATCACGATATTGGAAGATATATAGGATTTGTATACATGCACTTTTCATATCTCGATTGACAAGATTACGATCATGTTAGAGGATATGTATCATATATTTTATCTTCTAGTGGAGGGGTAGATGATTTAGATAGCGGAAACGATGGAGAAGGAGATCGTTTTGGCTTAGGTTTATGGGAAAATATGGAGGGGCATCAATGTGGACAATTGTGGGGTGATTTTTGAGGTTCACTTTGATGCAGAAGAGGCTCCTCATGGCTAGGTAGGTGATTCTTATGATGTTAATTTTTAATGTCATTCTATCGAACTCATTGGGTGCACAATTCCTGTGGAACCTACTTGGGTTAGTGATATATTTGATGGAGAAGTTGAGGGTGTATGCATGGGATCTAACATTATTGTCTTAGACTTACAGAGAGTTGTATGAGGTATGCCGATGAGGATGATTGGGATTGGGATGTAGCTTCTCATACAGTTATAGGTGTGGGAGAACTTCTAGGTTGGATGACCTTGAGGTTTACCATGGGATGCATATATAGATATAGGTGGAGACATTCCTTATGATAGGGAGCAGAGTAAGAGTTGGTCATATTCAAGGATATTAGCACATTATGAGGCAATATGGGTAAGATTGGGATCTTAGGACATTTTTTGGAGGCCATTGAGGGAAGGACCTATTTTGAGGGAGAATGGTAAGTATTTAGAATGGGTATTATGGGGTAGGTGGGTGGTTCCAATATGGTATAGAGTACAAGTATTTTTAATATACTTATATACTTAGGAAATTTGGGTTGAGGCAGGGTGTGTCATCTCGACCAGTAGTAGACCCACTATATGAGCCCATGGGAGTGTATGTAGATGAGGTGTTGGCAGTGAGGGATGTAGAAGATGTAGGCACCACACCTAATTATTATGGGTGGTGGATCGCACAAAATTTCCATTTAGGTCATAAGGGAGGTGTAGTAGGAGGGGGAGATGATGTGGAGAGAGGGAGTAGGAGGAGCTATTGTGATGATGTACTCAATGCTAGGTGGATAGTGGGGCAAGACCATCATGGATGAAAACTAAGCAGACTGATCTGGAGGGTGGTAGTGATGGGGGAGATGGAAGAAATGAGAGAGATAAGGATTTTTTCACTATGGTAGAGCAAGTGCACAACTTGGAGGGATAATGAACAGAGCAGGAGACTACCTATGTGATAGAGAAAAGTTAGTGGTAGGCCAAGAGGAAGCAATGGAAGGGAGTGGAGGAGGTGAGAGACACACTATAGGCATAGTTACAAAGTTTGCAGGAGGAGATAGACAAGGTAGTCGTAAAGCAAGATGACTTGCACAGTTGAGGGACTATTGTTATGACAAAGAGAGATAGGTTAGCATGAGAGGTGAAGTAGTTGCATGCATAAGGGTCAACAACAAGGTATGATACCAAGGTTTTTGTATTACAAGCAAGGATGGAGGGATACTAAGAGAGGGAGGAGAGGTCGATGGTATGGTTGCAATAGGAGAGAGCTTGAGTGGAATACTAGAGGATATCTTGAGTAGAGCATATGTGGATATCTTGTCATGGTCATTCTAATCATAAGCATAGTGGAGCCAAAGGAGTGTATCCTTGATTGCCTTAATTATGCCATGGTTTATAGATTTGGTAACCTCATAGGCATCAGGTGCAGGGACATCAAGGGGTAAAGGGATACCAAGAGAGTGGTGGTGGGTGGCATTAGTGATACAATGTAGAGGGGAGTGGAGAAATTGGTGATGGTCAGTAGCGAGGGTTTATTTTATTTTTCTTGTGGTGGTATGAGCCACAATTGTTTAGGCCTGAGGTTCATGAGGATGTAGCCTATGGGTATGAAATTATGATGTATATTTTTTTATGGATGGTTATATATAGATATATACATATGGCTTTTGTGGATGCAATGTGCCTTGTGTGTGATGATTTAATTTATGATGAATGGTCAATATATTAGATAATTTAGATAATTGGTGATAGGTATGGATAATATTGGATGGCATGAGTATAATGTGATAGAATAGATACATAAATGTGTATGTGATAATCGTTCTAAAATGTTTGTATGTGTATGACTATTTATGATTTAGTTGATTAATCAAGGGTATCAACACAATCATAATGACATGACAAGGAAATGAGAAATATGAAACTTGACATAAAATTTGGTTGGTATTAAGGATGTTAGGGGATGTATGATAAAGAGACAAGACAAGACTCGAAAACATATCTAAAATTAGTGAGTGCAATGACAACACTTTTTGCCTCTAGTGTCTCATGATATGAGAATCTGCAAGTTATTTTAGGAAATTCAAACACCCTAGTGACACCAACCAATTTCATCTAATAGTCAATAAGGATCTCTAAGATACTAAGACCTAGAGAGTCAAGTCTCTCAAGGACCAAAGTGTGTGCAATGAGATTCATTTTTTGATTTTGAATGAGATAGGACTAACAATTGTAGTTCAATTCATTATAAGCTAGTTCATCCATGAATGGTTAGAGTTCCATAAAAAAGAAGGTTGCTAATGTGACATACATGTCACCACATGAAGTGCATACTCCACTACCAGTCAAGCATCTATAGCCCGATGGATATAGCCCCATAATCATTCTATGTTGCCCCACTACTAGCCAAGAATCTATAGCCTTGGTGCAGATGTTTAAAATACCCAAGGATCCATGATGAAAAATAAAATAATTATCTCTTTTCTTCATCTTTTTTGCTTTTTTTTTGTATGGATCCTCAAGTTAAAATTATGCACATGATAGGATGAGTAAGGGAAATCTTTCGCTTTATAGCGATAGCTACTCTTTGTGTCATATTCCATAAACTTAATTTTTTTTAATGTTTAAGATGTGTGCATGGTCCTTGAGAGCACTCGAGGTAACCAAGAAAGGTCTATAGCACTCAAAGACCGAATAGCATTCGATGAAGGTTGATTGGAATACTAGGTATGGTTGAATAACTAAAAGAACCTTAAGATTCCCTTAATTGAAGATAAGGTGGGTGACAAGATATCATGTGGAGGAAAACACAAGAGAGGAAGACTAGGACTAAAGGGGAAAAGTAGGATCAAGAGGGAAAACTAAATAGAATGGCTAAGAAATGAGTGGAACGGGTATGACTACATGGATGCCCTTGATTAATACAATGAATCATGCATAGCCAAGCATACAAATGAAACTGAATGGTGATAAAAATAGCATGTGATGAAAAAATGGAGAGGCAAAATGATTGATAATTTTAGTGTGATAAGATATTATGAAGAAGAAAATAAAAAGGAGGGAGAGGGAGAAGAAAGCAAAAATGAAGGTGAGAGAGGAAAGAGGAAAAAAAATAAAAGAAGAACGTGGAAGGAAGGAGGGGAAGCCACTCAAGGGTATGTAGCCACTCGAAGCATGATTGTACAACCAAAATTTGTGTAGAGGAAACAGAGGATGGATAGAGGAAAGAAAGGAGAAGAGGGATAGAACTAGTGTAGAAGAAGTGGATAAGAAGAGGAAAAGAAGGAAAAAAAAGGGTACACTGGTCCATGGTACATAGTCGCTTGAAGCATAATCATAAAAATAAGAGTGGTGTGGGGAGGAGTAGAGGAAGAGAGGAGAAATGGAATGAGAGTGAGGATGAGGGTGTAGGAATGGAGAATTTATGTGATTTGGTTGTAGAAGTGATTTGGTTTCATTTAGATTTTGAGTTTTTTAGTTTTTCTTTGAAATTATTGGGAATATGTACAAGAAGAGAGAATCGAAGAGGAGTTAGGCATAAAAAGGATCATAGGTGGAGAATATTTATGCGTTTAGGTTCCTTGATCCTGTTGAGAGTGGTAAGTTTAGAGGACCTAGATACAAATTTTTATTTATTAATGAAAGGACCAAGCTAATTAGCAGTAAATTTATCATACATATGGGGAGGAATATTAGAGTTTTATTTGTTTTCTTTAAGCATGAGGTCATCAAATAAGAATTTTCATGGATGGACCTTGTGATCATAGGTCCATTTTATGTTGTCTTGATAAACATGAAGATTCTAAAGAGCATTGATTTGACGCTCGTCAAGGAGAGTAAGTTGATTGAGTCTTGCTTGGTATGCAGTGTCATTATCCATGAATTCCTATAATGACACACATAGGGACAGGATCTCAAGATCAAGGAGCATGATGGATTCAATACCATAGACTAGAGAAATGGGGTTACCCTAGTGGGTGTGTGAATGCTCGTGCAATAAGCCTAGAGAGCCATAGGAATCTAGAGGTGTCAATCCTTATAATTTTCTTTGGTAGTCTTCTTGAGAATTGCACAAATATTTCTATTGGTGGTTTTAGCCTGACCATTACCTTAAGGATAGTAAGGTATCAAGAAGCTATGTTGGATATGATATTTGTTGTACATTTCTCAAACATCCTTATTTTTTAACGGGGATCCATTATCAAAAATAATCTTAGAAGGGATACTAAAACGATAAATGATATGATGGAGAATGAATTCCATAATTCAAGGCCCAGTAATTTTGGTGAGAGAAATGGCCTCAATCCACTTGGTAAAGTACTCAGTAGTAGTGATTATTAAGGTGTGCTACCCAAATGAAGGGAAGATTTTACCCACAAGTTCAAGTCCCCATTGGGAGAAGAGCCAAAGAGACTACATTGGTTGCAAGGATTGTGAGGGCATGTGGGATAAGTTGGCATGAAGTTATCATTTAAGGAATTTCTTGATATATGCATAAAAATCACGTTCCATCTTAGGCCAATAGTATCCCATGTGTAAAATTCACTTTGCGATGTCCATCCCACTAAAATGACCATCATATGTGCCATCATGGCCTTGAGAAATAACCTAGTTGGCTTCTTAGGGTTCGAGGTAGCGAAAGTGAATACCATCATAATTGTGATGATAAAGCACATCCTCTAGTTGAGTATATTGTGTAGCTTTTTGTTTTAATGTTCATTTAGTATTCAATGATAGATCTATAGGAAGTGCACCAAGTTTTAGAAAATCCTTCACTTGAGAAAACCAATCATGGTATGGCTCTGCTTGGACAAAATGGACATCTCGTTCATCCTTAGAAGATTCATGGAAAATAGATGATTAGGAGAGAATGCTAACATGTAAATTTGTGATGTTGTTAAAGGGGATTTGAGGGATTAGGGACCCAAGAGAAGCCATGGTATCCGTAAAATGATTAGATGACGTTGGGGAGGCTTTAATATCATAACAATTGAATACATGAGCAACTTGTTGATAATTTACATATAGGACTTTAAGATCAAGAATTTGCACTGGTAGATCCCCTTGACTTGATTGGTGATGAGGAGGGAGTCGCCAATGATTTTGAGGTGCTTGTTGTGCATATCAATTGATTAGAAGATCAATTAAAAAAAACATCTACAAGAAGTGTGGAAGGAGCTTTGGATAAAATTCTCACTTTGGAGCAATCAACACTTGTGGAAAAGATCATGGAGAAAATTTGGTTTAAATTCCATCATTTAATGAGTGGTCAACACCCACTTAATAAAATGGTTTGGTTTTAAATAACCAACATCCATTTAATAAAATGGGTTGGTTTTAAATAACCAACACCCATTTAATAAAATGGGTTGGTTTTAAATAACCAACACCCATTTAATAAAATGGATTGGTTTTAAATAACCAACACTCATTTAATAAAATGGGTTGCAAGCATTTAAGAAAAGGGGGCTACACACATTTAATGAAAACGAATTTCTTTTGCACAACACTTAGTGGTAAATTTTTGCACAACACTTAGTGGAAAATGGTTGCACAACACTGGGTGACAGTTTATTTTTACACAGCATAGTGTGCTAGAGTTTTCAGAACAGATTATGGAAAATTATTGCTAAACACATGGTGACGACTTGATTGCCAAATCTGCAATGGAAGAATAGAAAGAGAAGAAAAGACATCAAAGCAAGGGGAGTAGAGTTGGAGAATGGAATATTGCAATCTAATACCATAGTAAGGATTGTAATCAAATTATTATTTCCAATAAAAATTTGCAAAAATCTATTTTATTATGGTTTTATACATTTTGAGGTTTCCACGTAAATTTGGTATTTTTCTTTAAACTATGTGTATGTTTTTTTGAATCTGAGATTATTGTTATTATTTACCTTAATTGTAGGAATTACCAGAGAATCTGATATTATTGCTATTATTTACCGTAATTGCGAGAATTACCATATTAATACTAATACATAGAAAGATTTGATCTCTTTGAAAATAACAAGACAACACACCAATGCTTGTATTCACGTTGTGAATTTACAAAGTGATTTTTGGTTCATGTTTTAGAGATTCTCAACCACAAATTAAGCAAAAGGATTAAGCAAGATCCATATATTTGTATGTAGAGGTGAATCCATGGTGTGGCACTTTACAAATCAGCAATTGAGGTCTATAGTACAAGGATGAGGGCTTCATGTTTTGCATTGTTATTGGTGTATGGGAAGTTGAGTTTAAAGGAAAAGGGGATAGGTACCCCCTGAGGTGTGAAGATGAATCCTACATCACCCCCTTGTTTGCACTTGGAACCATCAAAGAATAGGGTAAGGTCAACCTCATATTTTAATTCAACATGTTCTTCTTGCTTAGTTACATTGAAGACAGAGTCACCAGGAAGCTCAATTATAGGAGGTTTATCATATTTGAGGATAGCTTCAGTGAGCTAATAAAAAATGATCTAACCCTTGATGGATTTTTGACTAATGAATTCAAGTTCAATTTTTGTTAAGAGCATGATCCATTTGGCAGTTTGACTGTTGGTATAAGTGTGACTCATCATGTAGCACAGTGGATTTTACTTGGTGATGACATATATGGTATGATTGACCATATAGTGGTGAACCTTTTTAGTGGTAAAAATGATAGCTAAGCATAGCTTCTCGACACACGTATTTGGCCTCATAGCTCACCAAAGTTTGGCTGATATAATAAATGGTTTGCTCTCTATTAAATTTATTTTTTGGTTCAACATGGTCCCCAAAGTAAAATTGGTGGTAAATATATACAAATGGAATAGAATTTTAGGTCTAGGAAAATAAAAAATGGGTTAGGATTCAAGATAGTGCTTAATAGCATCGAAATCCACCTCAAGGGACACCTTAGCATCCCTAGCCTTGGCCAATTTTATAAATAGAAGGTCATTTTTACCATTTCTAATAATAAGACATCCACATACCTAGACTTTGGATAAATCACTCTAGACTCTAAATGCACTCATCCATCACTCACCATCAACCACCATGGATGTCTGCATGTGCTTGTTGGCATCCCTTTTGTTTTGTAAGTTGCTCCCAATTATAAGTACAAAAGACTACCCAATGTGGGAAGGATCTCTAGGAACACTAGAAGAACCTTTGCAACACAACTTTCTTTTTTATATCTAACAAAAATCCAATTGTATCGATAGGTACGATCAAAAGGATTGTACCCAAGGGTACAATCCCCTTTAAGGGTATATTTTAGTCCAAAACCCGGCAATAGACCGCCAAGCTAGGTAACACTCATTTACTATTTTATGTCACTTTCAGTCATTTTCATCATGTAATAGGCTAGTTTCATTTGGTATTTTATCTTCTATCATAAGGAGTTTGATTGGGAGAAGCCCCCAAATACTATTAACCATTTTTATTGGGTTGTGTAGGATTAGAGAACCTACAACTAATAGTGTCCCACGTGTAGTAAGTCCACTCCTTTTGAGGATCCTATGGAAGATCCTTGGTGTTATTAAACTATTCACTAAAAGAGGGCTCCCTTCTTGGGAGACCCATTTTGTTGCTTATGAGGTAATCTTGTAAAGAAAAAATACCAATATTGTAGCCCTTTTTACTTGTTAATGCAAACAACACATTTTCCATAGTTTTCACCATGTTGATGGAATATATGTGTGTGTGTGTCACTTATTATTGATGTTTTCCATGTTGACGAAAACCTTATTTACATACCATATTATATATATGTGATTGTTGATTATGTGTCATGTTTTTATTTTGTAGATCCATGTTAATGGATGGTTCCTTGTCTATTGCCACATAGCTTGGAATCTCTACTATGCCATTGTTGAAGAAGTATTTTCCAAAACATATGCTCCTTGGTAAAATTGGTTCTTTGGAATCTCACCTCTTGTAAAATTGTATTATAACCCCAAAATTAGATTAAGGGGGAGTGTTGGAACAAGTTCAATTTTAGGATTATATTGTAAATTCACCTAAGTATAAATATGAATAATAATATTAGGTATCTAGGCTTTAATATAAATTAAATAGATAGATATTTAATTTATATTTATTAATATGTATATATACCTAGGTTAGACCAATATATATGAAGGTATATAGATAGAATATATATATACTTATATTTATTTTATCCTACACCTTAATATTATTATTCCTACAATTACTAAATTAAAATAATTCCAATATCTAGTCTAACTCTAGTCAATTAAAATTCAAAGGTGACATGACATGAGACTTGAGTGTGGTGGCATGTGTGGGGCACATAATGGCATGTGGCATGAGTGTGGGGATATGTGGCATAGGTGTGGTGGCATGTGGCATGAGTGTGGTGGCATGTGGTATAGGTGTGGTGGCATGTGGCATGAGTGTGGTGGCACATGTTGTGGAGGTTTTCCTCCATGACTATTTTCCAATAGGAGGATAGCCCAAACTATATATTTGGGCTAAACTCCTTGTGTTGTGGATAGTTGATTGTGTAGTTCTAACTGTGCAGTGTTATGGACAACTAACAATAAGACACTATTGTTTACTTGAGATATTGGTGATTTGCACCAATCACATTTGAGAAAAAAAGCTTGTATATTTTGTTGAAGATAATACAAAAGTGAAGATACAATTTTGGTCATGGTTTTTTTCTTTACAGGGTTTCCATGTAATATTGGTGTCTTTTATGTGGTTTAATTTATTTCTTACCTTACTTTTTTAAGTTTAGTAAATTTTATACTATTTACATTTGTGTAATATATATATGTGTGTGTGTGTGGCATACAAATAATTTGTTGTTTGAGTTTGTTTTAATTAATTGCATTTAGGGGATTTTGCTTACTTCCTCCCCCTTCATGGTGTGCATTACTATGTTCTTTTTTGATGTTTTCATAAAAGCTATAGTGACTCTTTAACTTATTACCATCATATAAATCCATTAGATAAAGATGAACATTGGTCCCTCCTATATATCATCTCAATAAATGCTTTGGGCTATATTTTTGAAGATTCAAGGTGTCTTTATAAAGAGAACTCATTTAGTTCATAAAGATGTGATAAATTCACATTTTGGTAATGATTCATCCATTTCCTTTAGAACACAAGAAAAATTTGATAATACACTATAATTTTTGAATATATTATGCTTGGCCTCTAGTGCCAATATCTCTTTAGTCAAACCAATTATAGATCATTTCTGGGGGAATAAGGTTTGTGATTTCATTGAAAGAATTGAAGACCACCCTCGATGGAAACCATTTGACTTCCCAGGACTTTTGGTGGAGTAAAGGAGGGCATTTGATGAAATTTTTAATATCATTAAATGGATTATAATTCCTAGAAGAGAAATTATGGATAGATTCATCTGGGAATTAGAGAATGGTGGGAAATTCTCTGTCAAATTAGCTTATTTAGTAGTATATGGTCCTTTTGATCCTTGGTTTCTAGTAGATAAAATTTGGTTGAAAGGACTGACTTTGAAAATCAACATTTTCTTTTGGTTGGTCGTACAAGGAAAATTTCTAACTTTAGACAATCTCAAAAAAAGAGGTATGATTTGCCTAATACATTTTTCTTGTGCAAAAATGCGAAGGAATCCCCACTCCACATTTTTTTCATTTTTTCTTTCTCGCATGAGGTTTTTAGCTACTTTTTCAAATATTTGAACATCTAATGGGTGTTTTTGAATAGCCTAGAGGATGTGTTGATCCAATGGGTTTCTCCCTTCCTATCTCTCTACCTTTGTTGGTTTTGTAAATTCAACCTTCTTCATATCTGGTGGCAGATTTGGAAGGAAAGAAACTCAAGGACATTTAAGGATGCTACTCATTCAACTAAAGTTGTGGCTTTGCAGATGATTTTTTTTTTGTGGAGAACATTAGAACCCTAAATCTAAATTATGTGACTACAGAGCAGGAACAATCAATGGAGATATCTCTTGGATTCAATACCAATCCTCAACTAGTTAGACCTATTATACCTCCATATAAAGCCAAGGTTAAGTGGGAGCCACCTCCAATTGGTTGGTTGAAGTTGAATTTCAATGGTGCATCTAAAGAGAATTCGGGTCCTACAGGTATTTGAGGTATTGTAAGGAACCATAACAACTTGATAATTTTAGCCTTTACTGATAATTTGGGCCATCAAACCAGTCACTTCACCAAAGTTAGGGCCCTTTTCCAAGGAGTTTCTTTATTGGATTTTGTAAGTTGTATGAAACTAATCATTGAAGGGGACTCCCTTAATATTATAAAAGTTCAAAGATACATCCAAAATCTAGAAGAGGTTCAGTTTAAGCATACATACAGGGAAGGTAATCGAGCGACCAATCTATTGCATAACAAAGGAGTTATTCAGAATGGTTTAGTGGTGTGGCAGAATAATTTCCCAGTGGATATTGCTTCTATCGATAATGACCTCATACACGATTAGCCTTTACTCTGCTATGATCGAGTTGTTGTTGATGAATTGGATACAAAACTTGAGGGTGCTTGTTGATTTTGGGTTTTTGCACCAAATTTTGTATCTCCAAGCTATTGTTTCCTTCCTGCAAGCCACAATCTCCACTACGAAAGAAATTCTTACCCTTATGGGCTGGAAGGTCTGGGAAAGCAACGACCTCATGGGGGATAATGGTACTGGTTCATGGCTCAGTTCGTGATTTAGGTCCTACTACTGATCTGTGTTCAGCTAGTTATATCTAACATCCTAGTTTGGTTTTATTTTGTTTTGATATTTAAATTATGTATGGTCTTACCTATGTACTGGTTTGGCTTTGGAAGGGGTAACTCCTCTGATTGTTCATTCCTTTATTATTATCATATGTAATTAATTTTGGCTCCCTCTTTTTGGGCAGGACTTAGTCTCTTTTGTACAAGGTTTGGAGATCTTTTCAAAACTCCTTCATCCATCTAATAAAAAAATATATCTCTTTGTAAAATATTTATTTTATTCTCCTCATAAATACCCCATGTTTTCCATTGATTTTAATAGCTTAGAAACAAATAACACAAGGGGAAGTCATCTATTATTTGGACATTCATTTGGATTTCACACCTTCTCATGATAATTATGGATTTTTATTTTTATTTTCTAAAGCTTGATAACTAGGTTTCCAAGTACCTCCTTAGATGATAAATTGTAATTTTGAGTGAAGTGTTTAAAGTTACTCATGTATTTTAAAGTTCTTCTATGTTTCAACTAAATGTAATTACTATTAATTCACTCAATCACTAATATTTTTTATGGTTTGTGTGGGACATAGAAACATTTATCATGGTTATTTCTTGGCTATAAAACACATTACCTCATGCCAAGGGTAGTCTAGGATATGTTAGAACCTTATCCCAAATCTTCATGCTTAATGAAAAAATGGCTTGTAAGAGCATTACCACATAATAGATTGTAAGGGGATGTGAGTATCTATGATAATCTGCTTAGTGCTTCTCACTTTAAATTTAAAGGATTATTTCACCATTCAATGTATTTGAAAAGCTTAGTAGTTTTGCATCCTCTTCCATCTAATTTAATACGCTATAGTAATATAATGACTATCCATTTGCTTTAAATATTGAACTAAAGTGTAAGATTCTCTTTGTATACAAATCCACCATTTATTGCAAGTAAAGTTTAGTTGAAGATGACCTTTTAGTGAAGCTATTCACTCCTTACCTACAATTTCTTCAAAGATTGAAAATGGCTAGATAGTCACTGTATTACCTTCTTTACTATTAAATATTTCTATCAATTCATTTTTGCCTTATTTCCCTTTGTTATTTGTTTTAATAAAAAATGGGTTTGTAAATTTAAGGAACTAATATTAAATTTTTTAAAGTTACAGTATTTAGAAATCTAAGACCAGTGTTTCATCCCAACTATTGGGCTAGAAAATCATTCACTATAAATCATCCTCTAAGTCCAAATTGGTTAGTTTAGGCCTTTCCTCTCTAAGTTGTGCAATTTACAATTGGATTAAACACTTAAACATATATTTTGGTCTATAATGAGGTTAAACAAATTTGGGATCATGTGTCAATAATTTTTCCAACAATGTTTACAATATGCCTATTTTAGCACTTTGCCCTATTAGGGATAGCTAAAGTTTTCAATGTTATTTCTAAAGCTCTCTGTCAAGTCATTTAAAAATATAAATGGGCACAAATATGATGTGTACTTTCATGGGAGCTATTATGAATTAGGATTTCTAAGCTAGAAATTCTACTCTAATATCATAATTTATGTGTCTTCTTAATCTAGGCATTTAAATTCAAAATCCACTCAAAATGTTGATGTATGTGCTCAATTGGACTATCAACGAGCAAAAGTTAATGTCATGTGGAGGAGTAAGCAAGCATAAAGAAGTAGGTTTGTGGTTGTTGACTAAAGAGGTAGTGACCAAGTTGAAGTCCATTGAGTGTTGGAATTCATAGTACTTTATAGAAATATTTTAAAACATACATTCACCATAATCATCTGCAAAAAATGAAGAACAATGAAATAGAAGAGCATATAAATGAAAATAGAGAAATATATACACGACATGATTATATAGGAGGAATAAGGGGTAGGTGCTTGTAGCCACCCCCACTATCTAACATATCACAAACTGATGCAAAGGATCAGTTATTGGGGGTATTTATAGTGATACCAAGTCACTAGTTACATGTTAACCTCAAGCTAACATAACTTGATTTGAAGATTAAATTATAATATAATAAATGTATTAAATCCTTTAACCAAGGTTAACCATAGAGGTGGATTAACCAATTTTTCTAGGGGTAAATACATCAAAATTACCCATAGGCTTACATAAATATGTTCATAGGTTGACATTAAGAATGCCCATAGGCATACACAAAGAATACTTGAAGGATTACATAGTACTTGCCCATAGGATACATCAAGAGCACCTATAGGTTCTTCATCACTATCAAACTTGGTCTAGTAAGGTTAGATTACGAATATTTCAACAATGAGATGCTTGAAAAATGTTCTAATATATGAGATATTCCAAAAGGAGAATATAATCACCCTAGGAGAAAATTTGGGAGTAATTTCATATATGGAATTATGTTTAAAAAACCTAGATGACTAATGCTACTTTATCATATGTCTAATTACAAATTTTTATTGTCATGTTGTATGTTATTGCTTTGATTTTTATCATGTTTCCTTTGTAGAAGGACTATTATCATATAGTGTTGTTCTTTGATGTCTTTTTTATGCTTAAAATTTCATGAATATTTCAATACAAATAAACGATAATATTGTTTAACATTTGACTTATATCACAACCTTACCTACTAATAGATGGATAAAAGCGTAAAAATTATGAATACATTTTTTAAAAACTACTATGAAAGATTAATTTCAACTCTAGAAGCTACAAAAAACAAAGCATAAAGGACTTTGTCTTTTTTTCTTTTTTCTTTTTTAATTGGTTATATGGAATTGAAATGGGCCTCACCCTTATTACAACATGACCACATAGTGGTATTACAAAAAATTGATATTTAAGCATGTACCACTTGGCAAGATTCAAACCTTGGTCTCCTTGAATGTCAAGGAATTTAGCAAGTTGAGCTCATGCCATTTGATAAATGACTTCATCTTATTCATGCAATTTGACATGTTTTATTTGGTGGCTATTTGGTTGAAAAGAAATAGAAGATTCTATTAATATTCTCAACTTCCTCCTCACCAAACATGCATTTAAATATGATCCAACATTAAAGAAATAGGGAGTGTGTTTTTAAAGCACTTCCAAACTCAAACAAGAGTAGAGCACAATGTTCTTTAAAATTTTAAACAAAAATTCTATTTTAATTCCATTCACTTGTACAAAAATTCTAGAGACAAGCTTGGTAAAATGGTCAAAACTATCTCAAGGATAGATGAAGGTAAATGTTGATGGGGTGTTTGGGGAAACGTCGAGCTAGTTGGTATGGGTGGTGGTTACATAGATGATCAAGTGAATACTTTCTTCATATTCAAATAACCTCTTGAATATTATAGTAATAATTATGCAAAAGCTATAGTCATCAAATTAAACATATAGTTAATCAAAAGAAGAAATATATATCATATTATTTGAAGTTTTATTCAAAGATCTTTATTCATAAAATAGATTCTCCACCACTAATCATAAGCAATGAATAGCAAGTAAATTTGATAGTCAAGGAAATATGCTCCCTAAAAGCAAAATTCTTAAACACTTTTTTTTTTTTTTCTACATCAAGAGGGAAGGAAATACAATGACTAATTAATTAATAAAAAATAAAAAAAAATTATATAATACACAACGCGCACACTGTTACACAAGCCATGGTTTAAACCTTGAACCTCTCACCCAAAACCAAAACCTTAACCATTACACTATCCCACCAAAATAAAAATAAAAAAATTATATCATAGCCTCTCCTAATCATCTTAAATATTGAACTGAAAGTGAGACCTTATAAATAATATACCGTGCACGAGATTTGTGTTTATAAAAGCTACATGAAGTAGAAGTCCATGAATTCTGAGGCAAAGATGGACTGAATGTGAAAGGCATCTACCCGTCAATGCGAAAATTATGGAGGGTTGAATTTTTTATGTGACCATCAAGTTTTTATTATAGTACGATTGAAGTAAAGGAGCAAGCAGCTCCTGTAAATTTGAATTTTTATATATAAAAATTACCTTGACAATGTTCCATCTGGAATATTTTGAAAATAAAGAGACATGTACTCGAAGGTCAAGTAATTGAATAAAAAAATATCTAAGAAAGAAACCTTATTTTAATAATAGAGTCATGGTCAAGACAAACACTTTAAAGTATAAAAATAATTAAAGAAAAGTAATTGAATCAAAAGTTACTTAACAAACAAAGACAAACATCTTAAGGTATAAGTCAATTGTTAGTGGACATCTATTTATTAGTAGGTGGGTTGTTTGACTTAATTTGACAAACATTTAAAAGGTATAGTGGACATTTAGTAGATTGTTTGTTTGATTTAATTTGACAAACATCTCAAATATTTATTTATAGGTGGGTTGATTAAATTTTTTAAAATATTAAAATCATTAATTTTATTTTTATCTAAAAACTAAAAATTAAAAAAATTAAAAAAACATTAAAAATATAAAAATAATTCAAGAGACAGCGAACTAAAATTATTAAAATTAAAAAATATATTAAAAATATAAAAATAATTAAAGAAACAGGGAAGTAATATTAAAACAAAAGATACCATACAAAGAAACGTCATGGTCTACGTCATAACAGAATCTTTTGATTTTGTGGAGTGACAGAAAAGACAAAGCGCAATCTTTCAACGTTATTCGTCGATGCAGAACATATATTAAAGTTGAACGGAATTTCAGCCTTTAAATATAAAACCAAAACGTGGACGTCGAATTCCTTTTATATTTTAATTAAATAAACGTCATGATCTACGTCACAGCAAAGTAAAGCCCAATCTTCCTTCTAATAATAGGGGTGAGAAATGTCTCATAAACGGAATTTGGACTAACACCTTATCAAAAGTTTTCTCAAGTTATAGGACTCAAATAAGTTAAGTATTGGGTTTTTATGCAAGTTTTTTTTTTTAATTGTCTTTTCTAAGATTGTTTGGTTTTATCGGTTTTGGTAAGAAAGATTGTTTGGTTTTATCGGTTTTGGTGTTTTTTTTCGACGTTTGTTATGTTTTAGGGTTTTCTTGTGATTTGGTATCGTTATTTATGGTTCTTAGTCTGGGTGAGTTAGGCATCAGCTTTGGCTCTACGAGAGATTCAGTAAGGGAGAATGTTGCCTATTAAGCGTTTATGGAAGTTCATCCTAAAGATAGTGCATTAGGTAAGGTTTTAATTCTTGATGTTGCTTTCTCTACATAAAATTTAGAGGTTACATGTGATTGGTTTGAATTACATACATGCATTAGTAGGCTACTTTGTCAATTGTATTTTCAATAAGTTAATTCTTAAGGCTTGAATTAATTTGGTCTTGATTTGAATCACATACATTAGTAAGCTACTTTGTCAGTTGTATCTCCAATGAGTCAATTTTGAAGGCTTGAATCAATTTGGTCTGGCCCCTCATGACATGGCCCCTTATGACATCTAGGTTATAATTATATGAAACCTTACCAAGGGTTTCTTCTTTTTCCAGTTTTCAGATCCTTCTTATGTAAAGGAGATTTTTTAACACGGTCCATGGCACATGCAAAACTCTTTGCTACTTCTCGTACCATGGACTCGTGAGTTTGTTGTGTCTGAGGATAAGCTAAATAAAGCCTTGGTTTGGGTTGAGTTTCTCGATCTTCCCATCCCTTTATGGGATGAGTTGCAACAAATTACAAGAGCGCCCGGGCATGTTGTTATGCTTGAGCCTAAAAAAATCTTCAGTGCTCGGTCGACGAGGCCAGTTTGTGTCCAAGTAGATTTATCTAAGGTCCTTAAGGAATCCCTCATTATCCAAGTGGGGGAGGGAACTTATTCTCAGAGGGTTGTATGCATCAACCTCCCAAACACTTATTATCATTACCAAGATTCCGATCACAAGGTGAAAGACTACCTACTCATTTTGCACAAGCCGAAGCCAACTTCTGCACCCTTGATAGGGACAACCCCTCAACCTATTGAGGATGGTTAGACCATTATAGGCAGCCAAAAAAATCAATGTGCTAGTATCATTAAATCGCTAGCTCCCAAGACATCTACCAAAGAGATTAATGTGGTACATTGACAGCCTTCCAAGAAAGCGATAGGTCCACTAAATGAGCAACCTATTGGCGGTCCTTCAACAATAGAGGTAAAAAACAAAGAGGTTCTACCACCTCATCAAAAACCCTCCTGGAACTCAAGTAAACAAGGGGTGAAATAATTTTCCCCTCCTTACTCCCCTTGCATCACCACACGCCACTCCCATAGCCCCATAAGGGATATGGAGTTGGGTGAGTTTCTACCAGAAAAAACTTCACATTCAATTAGGGAGCTTCAGCGAGGATACTGAAGGCTCTAATTGTTTCAAAGCCTTGGAGCTCTTTGATGGTCAAAATATGTCATTAGACTCCATACCATAATAAATTTCATGGACTGTTCGGGGTCTCATTGATCCCAAGCACAAATATATGGTGCGCTCAGTTCGTCAAAGGTTTACCAATTTAGATTTCCTATGTCTTTAGAAAATTAAAATCATAAGTTTTTGTTATAAGTTGTTTGTCGGGTCATCTGGCCTAAAATTTGTTTTCTTCACAAAGAACATGCTCAAGGACAAGGTGGACTCACCACCTTCATTTTCCCTTGCTAACGATCCCATTTGGTGGCGTACGATTGTGACCCCACTTGTTGTGCTCTATGAATGATTTTCTCTATCAATAATCATGCTTTCGACATAGCCAATATTTATGCTTCCAACGATGTGGTGGAGTGTACCCAACTTTAGAGTTAGTTGGTTGAGTCATTACCTATTGGTATTTGGTTGATCTGTGTTGACTTCAACATAATTGAGGCTGCTAAAATGGTGGGCACCTAATGTGTTGGGTTGTGTGTGAGCAAGCGTCTTGGTTCCACATGCACAATAAATTAGTGCCTTATGACCCCAATAATGGGTACTCTTGGGACAATAACCTTTGGTACACATGGTCCAATTTGCGTATTTGGGCTGAGCAAAAATATTGGACAAAGCTTTGTTATCAACGCAACCCATATTTATTTTTGCCAACCATTTTTTTCTCCTAGTGGTCCCACTCCTCGAGTTGGTCCTCTTGAACCACTCTCTGATACGGTTTAGCATTGAATGTGCAGGTGATGGCACAACCAAGTGCAGTAATAGTTTTATCTTAACATGTCACTACTTAGTCATCAACCTATAATGGCTCACATTCAACATGTATGGAATTTGGATCCATGCCCCTCCATACATTTTTGCTAGATTATGTGGTGGAATGATGCAGTTACAACCTTGAAAATCCAACGAGCCACATTGTCTTTGGAGGCACAACCTCCTCTCACTTGTACTACAAATTCAAGTTGCTAAGCTTTTCCACCAACAACACCTTGCAGATGTTCATTCCGCAGAGGGTGCTTAGCTCAAAGTCTGCCTTCATTGGCCTAAAATTGATGACATAGTCTTTAAATAATATTTCTAAGTACTCAAAGGGAGGACTCCAGTCCAAAAGATAAAGTGTATCCACGAAGGACACAACTATATTACTGAGCTTCCAAAAATTATGTGTGTCTTTTTTAGCCGCTATCAAAAAGGTTTTCCAAGCTCAGGATCCTTCTCCTGGCATGTAGTAAGCTCTCAAATAGTGTATCAGAGAAGTGTATCAGATTGGTTCCTCACCAACTCTTAGATTCTCATCAAGTCCTCTATGATAGTCCTTTATCACATGATGAGCTAAGAATTTATTTCTTTTTCATAGCCAAGGACAAGGTACTCGGTTATGATGGGTTCCCATGTGAGTTTTACAAAATCCTTTGGGACATAGTGGGGCTAGATTTGCATCGTGTCTACTTAGAGGCCTTTCACAAGGGCTTCCTAGGCCATTTGATCAATAAAGGTAAATATCAAACTCCTCCCCAAAATAGGGTATTCGAAGGACATTTGTAACTGAAGACCCATTACCCTGCTTAACGTCTCTTATAAGATTATTGCCAAAGCTATAGCACTCTAGGTTCAAAACTTACTCTCATTGATTGTTTATCTTAAGAAAATTGGGTCTATTAAGAGTCAATAGATTTTGGCCATCATTGTCATCTAGGAAGGCATGAAATGAGCAAGACAATCTAAGTAAAATACTATTTTTCTTAGGCTTGAATTTGCTAATGCATATGATCATATTGAATGGCTTTTCATTCTGGTCATGCTTCAAGCCCTAGGGTTTGGAAACCATTTTCTTCGTATCATTCAAATACTTTTTGCAAATGCTTCTGGTTGTCTTATTATCAATGGTCATAAATCTTCTTCTTTTAGCCTCTTTAGATATATTAGGAAATGATGCCCTCTTGCACCAACCCTCTATTTGTTGGCTACTGAGGATTTGGGTTACCTTTTGGTCAATGTTGTTTCCTACGACAAAGTGAAAGGAATTGATATTCCTAATTCATCTCAACAACTTCCTAATGGTCATTTTGTAGTTGACTATTTTTTATGCTTTCTGAGGATGAAAGCACCATTGCTAATGCACTATAGTACCTTGACATCTTTTATGTAGCTTTTGGATACAACATCCAATGGAAAAAGATCCAATGCTACAAATAGTCCTTTCTACTCACGTCAGACTAGTTATCTCACTTTTAGTGAAACTAGATTTAACATAGGGAAATATTTCATTTTTTGGCTATTCCCTTTTTGTTTTAGTCTTAATGTTCTATTCTATGGTAATTTATTCTTGACAAAGTCAAAGACTACGATTCATAAATGGCTTTCTAATTCTCTTTCGCTTGTTGGTAAGTTTCAAATCTACTCTAAAATCCTAGTTGACATGCATGCCTATTAATTATCTTGTTGGGCTTTGTCCAAGTTGTCATACTAGAAGTTGGAGAAGCTCCAATGGGATTTTTTATGGTTTTCTACAGAGTGAAAAGGCTTCCGTCTGGTTGCTTGGAAACTCCCAATGTCCTCAGGGGGTTTGGATCTTCGTAATACCTAGTGACAAGGCATAGCTCTTTGTGTTGAATGAGTCATGAGGGTTGTACAAGGCAACAAAGCTCGAAAGGTGCTTTTGTGAAATTGTAGCTCTTCAGGATTCTCCTATGGACAACATGCTTGGGGAGGCCTTGGTTTTCCCTCCCTGCTAGTAATGAAGGTGTCTCTTCAAATTTAAGGTACCTTTATAGCCAAAAGCATATGGAAGGCCTATGAGTCCCTCATACCTTAGCTCCATTGGGCTGACAATGGCTTACACTCTGGTTTATCTGTGAATAATCTCTCACTCTGGTGGTTGCTTGTCATCATGCATCAAGATCAACCTTTAGCCAAGCTTCCCTAAGTGAAAGCTCTCCATTTTTCCCACAAGGGAATCACATTTATATCATATATTTTCTTTAGCAATACTAGAGATTGACTCTCTTGGCCTAAAGTTAAAGCTCAATTTAGGCTTTAAGAGTAGGATAGGGAGACTTTTCAAAAAATCCAAGAAACAATCCCCTTTAACATGCTTCATAATATTGAATTCGGTTCCTTATACCCATGGTGGAAAGACTAGAAGTGGTATACAGATACCCCCTTCCATAATTACCAACCTAAAAATGGGTATCACTAGCTCTCCCCTCAGCTACCCATGGTCCCTATTCTTAATGCTTGCTAGCATCTTCAGTCCTCTCTAAATGAGCGGTAAACCAAATTTATCACTATTTAGGACCTTATCTTGGAACCCAAATTAGTGCACTTCTCTTTGTGCTTACTCTTTAAGGGTCTATCGATTGGGGACCTATTAGTCCATCTTGGGTTTTGTAACCCAAGACACCCTTTCTACCATTGGTGGGAGATTGTTAAGTGAGCTCAGGATATCTAGGTCTAGATTCATGATCTCTTTTAGCCCTTTCGTTCTCATCACTTCTCATGGCATATGGCTTTTCTTAGGGATAGGATGGGCATGCCTACTAGAATTCATCAACTATGGTAATTTTTTAGAGCAAAATTGTTTTTTAGCATTTGGAAGGATGGTAACAGTGCTATTTTTTCTAATATAAATAATTTGACTAATTTTTCAATATATTATATACTCTAATGTTATGGTTCATATTCAAGCACAGGCCAACAAAGTGGCCCTTGAAGTGGAGCATTTACAAAACTTACTTGATCATTGGGCCAATGCCCCCTATTCAATGGCCAAAGTCCCTCACTTTTTAAGTTCTAGCAGAGGGCAATCTAATCCAAAAACCTATCGACAAGGACAAAGCTACCATGCCCAACGATCTTGTAGTCTGTGCCCCACAAACCATCCTAGAAGTTTGTCACCACAACAACATTCCCTTGTTTACCTCCAAGGCTAGTTTGATTCCATGCCCTCTTCCCATTAGGTGCTTGGTTGGGGGTGGGATTCTACTACTCAGAACATAGGATAGAGAACTTCTAGTCAAGAGCAAGGCTAGGATTCCAAGACCCATCCTTCATCTTCATGTTGGGCACCTTTATCTGTGTTTTTTCTTCTTTATGGTATTTTGCTTCTGACGTGGGGTAATTTTGAAGACAAATATCCTCCTCCTATTGGTGGTGCCCTAACCACTTAATCTTAGTCGCCTTGGTTTGAATGCTTTTTTTCTAGCGTTGTTAATATATAATCTCTATTATGCCCAGAGTGCTCTTTTCTTACTCTAGAGTGTTCTTGACTTTTTGAGGTGCACTTTTTCTTGCCACCCACTTTTTTGTGAACACGTGTATTGTTTATTATTTTAGTAATAAAAAGAACTTTTCATCAAAAAAATAACTTAAGTATTATAATTCATCAATATGGGATTATTAATGTTTGTACACATTTTAAGATGTGTGTTGAAGTTAAAACAAAAATATATAAAAATAAATATGTCATTGACAATAAGATAAAATTAATTTATTAAAAATATAAGAAGACAACCTAACTCCACATATCAGGCACAGGCAGTAATCAAATCCTATTTTATGCATAAGATCAGCTATCACAATGGTCATAGCTTGGTATGAACTCCCTCCTTCTTCCATGATAATCTCTACCTTCTTAGATTCATTTACTCTCTCCCTCGCTCTCCTTACCCTTCAATATTTTTTCCACTTCCTCTCTCTGTATAAACTCATATATTTTCATATTAATATCTATTGCTATCTTTATTTCATTCACCAATAAAAACTTGTTCATATTATTTTCTGCAAAGAGAGGCTAGGTGATCATTGGAACAACATATAAAAGGCTCTCTAGCATGGAGTTCCATCCACAATGAGAAAGGAAACCTCCTATAGACGGGTGAAAAAGCATATGAATTTGATAATCCTAGTTAGGGACCACTAGCCCTTGATCCTTTGTTTGACTCTCAAAACCCTTTGGGCATATCACGACAATCACTTCACCATGTAGTACAATTATCTTGGTCTCAAATAAATATATAACATGGAGAATTTGTACAGGCTATGGAGCCTCACTCAAATAGATGACTTAATATATACTTTTGTAGTACCAAAAGAGTTGGACATTAAGGAACTGAATTCAAATAGTTTAGAACCACTAGAAAAGGATCAAATTATTGATACATGTATTAAGGCCACCATTAGGCAGTCAATTTATATGTATATAGTGGTTAAAGTAGGACACCTTGGTCATCAAGGGGAATGACTTACAAAGAATCGGATATAAAAATAGTTTCACACTTCATGTTAAAAGTTGATGAAATGGAGACTATGGGTAAATGCAATTGTTCACATATGTAAGTCGTTGCAAGCAAGTTCAAGCTGCCATTTTCTCCAAAATTTTTCTAAGGCAAGTAGTCAGACACCTAGCCGAGATTAGCAATTTTATATATGAGTAGCTAGAAATCTAGGTTTACCTTGTCAAACTCAAAATATGGCTAAGGCAAAGAAGTTTGATCATTTTCCTCAAAGTGGCTAGGGTTTCTACAAAGGCCAAAGGTTCTGGTATATCAAAATCCTGGAACAAAATAATGTTGTGTTTCAAGCACTGACATCAGTCAGACTTGTATAAAAGTCTGGTAAAATGATATCAACATAGGTATTTCAAAGTTTCAGTACAGTAGAGGCCAAAGGAATCAAGGTATTGGGATTTTCAATTGATGATGTCATGCATAATATCCAAAAGTCCAATCTGGTAAATTAGAAGTTACACATAACTAGATTTTTTCCCAAGTGATGTTAGCTAAAGTTTTTCAAAATCCTGGTATTTTCCAAAGTATAGAAAGCAAAGTGCCTAGGTATTCTAAGAATTGCTAGAGGTTTTGGTAAATTAATATCCCAAAAGACAAAGTGATCGAGGTTTTCAGGTGCTGACATAAGTTGAACTCCTATAAAATATTGACAAGAATCATGAAAGATAAAATACTGGGGTGTTTCCAAGATGATGTAATTAGAATCATTTGAGAATCTCGGTAAGCCCAAGATCCAAACAACAAACAATACCTAGGTTTTTAAATGGTAACACCAACAAAGCCTTCTAAAAATTTTAGCCTAATATCTAACCTCGATAATAGTCAGAAAGTCCCAATAATATCTCTAAGCCATAATAATAATTATAAGGCCCTTGAACATGTTATTTTTAGCAAGGATCATGCTTTGTTAGAATTCTAAACCTCTCAGCCACTTCTCAGTAACCCAAATAAAAATAGTTAATATGAGTTGGAAACTCTAACAAGTTGGTACAATAATAAGGTGTAGTGAGGTGGATAAAGATGCCCAGGCCTCTCAAAGATACATGTAAGCAATAATCATGGAAGTATTGTGATTAGCTACAAATTGAAGTAATTAAATTGAACTAGCTGAGATAAGGATAAGAAAATGATATCCATGCCCCTCAAGCATGTTGACCAAGTTGTACTTGTTAGGCTTGCAATAGATTAGCAATGTAATGAGTAAGCTAGTAGATCCATTGTAAAAATATAAATAGCTAAAGATTCCTCAATATAAGGGTTGTCTCTTTAGTATTTGCTTTTAGTAAACTTTGCAAGAAACTAAATGTTGTTTGGCCTCTATCAATGAATGTGTCATGAATAACATGTGTTTGTGATATTTGCATAGCTATTCATTTTTTTCATGCTTTGTGTAGAAAGAATTCTATTAAAGCTTATATAGTTTCTTACAAAGTTGTAGATGTATAATTTGAGTTGATAATATATTTGGTGATGCTTTCCATGTTAGCTAGTTTGTGAAGCCTTCATTTCAATCAAGTTACAGGGAAATTACATAGTAAGATTCATTGTTGTTAAATGGATCTTGATCACATTTTGATCAACTTCTAACCCATTTCTCTCTTCTCAACCCTTAAATTTCTATCTTTAGTATTCAAACCCCTTTTATTATTTAGCAAAATAAGGAATTGACATTCTCTAGAGGTTGACTTAGATTGATTCACAATCATCCAATATTGATTGTAGTTTAGGGAACATATGATACATACTTAGGTAGATTGCCATCCAAGAGTTTTAGCATACCCGGTGGGACCTAAAACCCACCTCACCTGAGTAAGAAGATTCATATCTCGATTGAGTAGAACTATGGTGAGGTTTTGTTCTCTAAGATCAAAAAATCAAATTACGTGGTGACTCCACTAAGAAGAACTGGACAGTAAGGACCCTAGCATCATCCTACTTAGAATCTTATGATCACAATATTAGTAGCTAAAAAATTTAAAAAACCTTTATAATTTATTCAACTACTAGCTTGTAGATCCAAATGAGATCAACCTCTATCTCCTGACTATTATTCCCTGTTGAGAGTCCTATCTCTCTACAAATAGATCCTCAAGATTTTTTCTATAATTCTAACTTAAAAATCATGGCTAGAAGAATCTATCCTGAGTGGAACGAAACCAAACCATTTGACTTAGATCTCCATGAGATTTTCCAAGAAACTCTCAAATATTTGTCAACCTATGACAAAACTGGGAAAACAACATATGAATACTATCAAGATGTGGTTTCTTTAAACCCTATTCACAACATTCTCCATGAAGATTTTATAGTAAGACTGCTAGCACTATCATTCCAAGGGAAGATATTGAACTAGTACTAGGCTCTAGAAGAAAGTAGTATTAATTAATAGGTATAACTAGTTGAACCGTTCATTTTAGAATTCAATGAGCTAGTAGATCCCTTTTCATTGATCACATATTTTATTACTATCCAAAGGCATCCAAAGGAAACCATTACATATTTTAACATTTGGTTCAACAAAAATTGGAGGCAAATTCCATAAAATATTAGGTCATCTAATACCTAATCTTATATCTATTACCTCCGTGCTTTTACTCCATATGGGAAACTTCCTCCTAGGGTTTTCATACCATATTTCTTGGATATAATCCAACCTCTCCAAGAAATAGCAGTCTTGACCACAACATCTCCATCGAATTTTGTTCCTATTCCTAAGGCTTTGTCTTAGCATGCTATACCAACTCTACCTCCATTACCTACTCTAAAATCTAATGAAGCCTTAGGTATGCAAGAGCTAAGAACAATGAAGAAAATTTTGACAACAAGTTCACTATCATTGAAAGACAAATTGTTGAGAGGAGATATGAAGGCTATCAACCTAGTATATTTCCTTAAATTACAAGAGACCAAGGATTCTCTACAAGCAATGTAGATAGAAAAGCCAATCATGTATACAATAATCAAGAGGAGGGACCTTCTACTTCCATATAAGAGGAAATTTATTGGTGCTTGGCCTATAATGACCCATATAATGTGGATACCTACATGATTTATCAACATCAAACTCATTTTATAGCAACCAAGAAGGCAAAAAAAACATAAAAAGGTCAAATAAATATGCTAATGGACCCAGATTAGGTCATGTTTTTTGAATAAATCTTAGAAGATGAATGCATACAACTATTGACAAGATCTAGAAAGAAGCGTCTATAGGTGGAACCATCAAAGTTAGAGCTTCTCAAGGTGTCAAATCAACCATAAAAGAAGCTATAAAAGGAGCAACCCAAGCCAAAGCCTAAATCAAATCAAGATGATTCTAGAGATAAAGTTCTAAATAATCTTGAGTATCCTTTAATGACTAAGATACAAAGACTAGAAGCTACTAAGCAATACCAGAGAAATTTTAAAAATATTTATCGAAAAGAGAATACAAAGACACAAAATTGTTGAGGATCTAAAGAAAACAACTTCAAAAGCAAGTATGTATGATGTCTTGATGATACCCAAACAAATAGACATGCTTAGAGCATCATTGAAAGATATCAGTTCAAGAGTATCATGTTTGAAATAGAATTTAGCTCAAGTCTAGACTACTCCAAGAGTGGGTAAGAACCAACCACCACCATTCTACATGTCTCTACATATGGAAGGATAAATAGTCCACAATTGCATGGTAGAATCTAAATCTACTATCATTATCATGCCCAAGGCATTTTGTGAGGTGATGAGAATGGAGTATCCAAGATCAAGTTATGGACTACTGCAATTGGACACAACCCTAGTTTGGACTGTTAGGTCCATAAAGGATATACTTATAGTACTGCATGAAGTATAAAATATAACAATAATTTATTAAGTGATGGTACTGGACCTAAATCCTTACTTTAGATTATGCCTCTTAAGAGAGTTTACAACTAAACTTGGGGGGTATTTGTCCCTAGATTACTCACACATGGTTATCCCCTATGAAGGATAAAATGTTAAAATTTATGTGGAGAAACCATAATCATTCCATGTTGAAAGATTGAGGAAGATAGTGTTAATATAATTGAGGATGATTAGTACTAATTGGAAGAGGTGACTGAAAATATCCAAATGGAGGATGAGTTCTCTTTGAAGGATTTCAATGTTGTAGTATAAACTGGGCTACAAACATACTACATAACAAAACTAGATAATCAAAAGATCTCGACCCTAATAAATTAAGAGATATAGAAGATAAATATTTAGAAGCTCTACTTTGATAGAGCTAGATGCAAGAATGGTGGTCAAGTAGGTGTGATTTTAGTTTCTTCCTTAGAAAGAATTAGAAAGTTTTCATATATATTAACTTGGAGTTGCACCAACAATGTTGTAAAATATGAAGCTCTGTGTTTGGGCCCGATGAAAGCAAAAAAATATAGGAGTCAAACTACTATAAATTTATGATGACTCATAACTAGTGGTCAATCAAGTGATAGAGAAATGCAAAACAAACACCATTATCTCAAGGCTTATTGGAATAGAGTTTGGGATTTGCTAGAAATTTTTGAGGTTATAAATATAAAGGAAATTATCAAAAATGAGAATGTACAAGCTAATACATTGACCTCCCACGGAGAAATATTTAGTCCAACTTTTGAAAAATAGAAGAAATCAAGTAGGATCAAATTGGTTTTTAGACCATCAATTCCAGACAAGGATAGTTTCTAGTAGGTGTTTGACGATGACCAAAAAATTGTGAGCTTCTTAACCTAATAAGTAGTATGTGTAATCCAACCAAAGTAAATTCTTGAGAACATTTATCAAGAAGATAGAATTTAGATAAAAAATAATCACATTTCTAAAGAGTTGATTACTCTAGAAATCCTATTTGATAATAGGGACCAATCAACTAGCCAAAAGATAAAAATGATGAACAAGAATTCAAAGAGGTTTAGTTTGAGCTCAAAAATAATTTGAAAGTTAGAGTGTGATGCATAAAGAAATAGATAGATGATTTGATTGCATTATAGAGTTTGGAGATATAATAGCATGGAGTTATGAATATATAAAATTCTACCATAGAGAGGTCATACAACACACAATTGATTTGTTGCCCAATGTCAAGCCCTTTAGGAAAAAATAGAGGCTACTAAACTGAAAGATAGAAGCACTGATGAAGTAGGAGCTATTGAATCTAGTGAATGCAAAGATCATCTACCCAATTAAGCACTCAACTTGGGTAGCCAATTTGGTTTTGGTCTAGAATAAAAATGGAGATATCTTGTTGTGTATACTTTTAGAACCTAAACAAAGCATCCTTGAAATATCATTACCCATTGCCTTAGATTGACAAAATATTATAGATTGTAGCCAAAGTTAAAAAAAATTCTCTACTGAATGGTTTCTCTAGCTTTAGTCAGACTTGGGTAAGAGAAGAAGACCAATATAATACAACATTCACCACTAAATGAGGCATATTTGCATATCAAAGGATGCCCTTTGGCCTCTCCAATGCTAGAGCAATGTTTTAGAGAGCTATGAGCCTTGCCTTTATTGAATTGGTAAATAAAGTGATCTTGATATATTTATATGGCATGGTAATGTTCTCCCATAATAGGGATTGGCACATGGATCATATAAAAATGGTCTTTCAAAATTGTTGGGAATTCTAGGTTTCTTTGAATCCTAAAAAAACAATTTTTTTGTACATGAAGTAAAGTTGCTTGGGCACATTGTCTCAAAAAAGGGCTAGAAATTAATAAGGATAGGATTAAAGTAATTTAAAAATTACTAATCCAAGGAAACAAGAAAACTCTTCAATACTTCTTTGAGCAAATAAACTTTGTTCATAAATTTATATTAGAATTTGCCTAGATCATGAAGCCCATGACCAAATTGCTGAAAAAGGATACAACCTTCATCTAGATGGAAGAAAGAATGAAGGCGTTAGGAGGATCAATTAATCCATCAACAAAGCTCTAGTATTAGCTAATTTGGAATTTCATAAGGATTTTATCCTGTATGTATATGATGTTGAAGAGTGTATAGCTATAGTGCTAACACAAAATGATATAGATCATAATGAACACCCCATTGCTTTCTTAAGACAAACATTGCATAATTGTGATAAGTGACATAACTTTGTTGAAAAATAAGTATTTGCTTTCATGAAATATTTAAAAAATCTAAGGTAATATTTTTCATAAAGCAATTCTACAATGTATTTGGTGCATTCATATGTCTAAAACTTTGTTAGTGAAAATATATTGGGATGGACCACTAATATCTAGGATTATGATATAGAGATTAAGCCTACCAAGCTAATTATATGAAGGGCATAAAGTGAACAACTTTACAGTTCTATAGTACCTAAAATCAATTTGCTTATAGAGGAATCACAAGAGTTGGGATTGGAAGATAATTGAAAAGAGAAAAATAACTGGATCACAAACTTAGTCAAATTTCATTAGATAGACAAATGATCATAAGGTCTTTCCACTTCAAAAAGGAGAAGAAATAGGTTGCAAGCCCTACATTATGTCAATGTTGATGGAAGCTTGTACTAAAATAACTTTAAGAGAGTTTTTATCTGTTGCATTCATCCAAAAAAATCAAAGTGCTAAATGAGTTTCATTTATGAATTTTTGAAGGACATTATTCCAAATACACAACAACAAACAAAATTTTCTAGGCCAAATATTTTTGGCCAACTTTGTTTATAGATGCCTTTGGAGTGGCCAAAACTCCTCTTATAGATGGTGGTGATCGAAGAGTCATTCTAGCAATGGGAATTGGACTTGATTGGGGTAATTAACCCAAATTCCTCAGCTAGAAACAAATGTATTTTAATAGTAAGTAATTACTTCACCAGGTGGTCTGAAGCAGCAACAATAAAAAGAGTAGACCAAGACACAGTGGTCAAATTATTAGAGAGCTTAAATTACTAGGTTTGACATTCTAGAAACTATAATAACTAATAATGGACCTGCTTTTATAGGTTCTAAGGTCTTAAAATTTATGAGTAAATTTGGCATATATCTAAAGATCTTACCCAACTATTACCCATAAGGCAAAATGATGGGAAAATCTACAAGAAAAATATATTGAGAATTATTAAAAGGATAGTTGGAGAGAATTAGAGAAGGCACCTCATGCTAGACTAGGCCTTATTGGCTGTCCAGATTACCATAAATAAAGCTTTGAAGACCTCCCTAAATGCCTTAGTCTATGGCAAAGAATTAATCCTACCATTACACTTAGAGTTACCAACAATGAAGTTGATCAGTAGATTGGAATTCTTGGATATTTATCCATTAGAAGCAAGAATGGTAGAATTGATTTTTTTTTATAAGAAGAAAGAGAAAAGACATATAATAGCTTTTTGCAACATCAAAAAATTGTGAAGTTTTGGTTTGATAAAAAAAGCCTCGCCATAGGAGTTTTGGATTAGTGACTTGGTGTTGAAGTGGGATGAGGAAAGGGCTAAGCCAAGAAAGCATAAAAAAATTGAATTATTATGGTTCTACACCTATAAAAATATCAAAAAGATTTCAATACATTGGCATATGTCCTCACCAATCCTCACAACTATGACATGACCGATCCTCACATCCCCATTTACTTCGATTGGGGCTAGTATCTATGTTCAACAATACAAACCCAACTAGTAAATTTTTAGAAAAATGAATATGGGTTCAAATATCCTTCATGTTTGGAATGGTTATTAATGTATTTTACAACAAAAAAAAATCTAGGATTAGGAATAAACAAGTATACCCCAAAATGAACCATCCTATCAAAAAATAGATTAAATGCCAATGCTCAAGACCTCCAAATCTCATATGGAATTTAATAGGTAAATTTTGGGTCTCTATTAGCCTATATATATAGAAGGACTCCTAGGTTGTCTAAAATTACAATAAATTGCCTCTTTACTCCTCAAAAAAAGACTAGAGTTTGGTATTTCTTGAAGTACAACACTGTGATTAGGGTGTAAAATTTTAATTGAGACCCCTTTTTACTCCCTTATTATGTAATAGATTAGATATTTGGGATGGAGTTCTATTGACAAGTATATTGGACCAATGATAGCTTGGGGACAACTATAAATAAGGTATGTACCTATGAGATACCATTTAATTTTGGGGTAATTACCTTGACTAGTCACGGACAGTGAAAAGCCCTAGAAGCTAAGCTCAATCACTTCAAATTGAAAGTAGTGATACATAAATAGAAGTATAACTCGAAGGGAAAGTTTAAGGCCAAGTTGAAAAGCAAAAAAATAAGCCTCTAACATTCAACCATATCCCATAGCCTAAGATAAAATATTTTTGAAATAGTTTGGAGGAAGAGGAGGTAGATTTAGACTCAAGAAAATTTTAGAGAAGACCTATTTGGAGAAATTTCTATAATAATAAAGACCAGATATTGGATGATGATTTGGTAGATGACATCATAGAAAATAAAAAGTGGCCAAAAGTAAAAATTTGGGAATGGTGGATATCCAAATGTGAATGAGGTACATAGAAAAAGACCTATCCTAATAAATCAAACAAAGATTCTGAAAGGCTCTTTGATAAACACTATCAAACATGGGTACTTTATCATATTTGATCCCTACTATTATTTCCTCTAGTCATCATATGTCGCCTTGTTCTCCTCCAAAATAAATTCCCTAGTAAGAAAAATAAAATCTACTCCCAAGAGCATAACTTTTGTCACTTCCCCTTAGAATCGATAGACTTTTAGAGGCTCACATCCTCAAACTCCTATAGGTGCCACTGCTTTAATCCAAAAATCTACATTGTCTTCATGTCCTCTATTTCAAACATACTTCACTACAACCCCTCTTTCTAGCCACCCGATCCTAGATGTTTGGATCTAATTCTAACAAGTTGAAACCAATGCTCAAAAATGGATGGAGGAACAACCACCTAGGAAGGAACAAAATAAGGCACCATCGAGAATGGTGGTTTAGTGGATCCAATCACAAGAAATCAAACAATTAGTACCTATATCTTTGACTATGGATAAGTTTACCTCTCAACTAACAACAATAGATTACAATGTGATAGTGTTATAGGAACCTACTACATAGAATCACTCACACAAATACTGTAAATAAAACAAATATTCATGAAATAATAGAATATCACAATTTAGAAAGTAAATGAAGAATTACACAATCTCACAACAACATAAAATTTTAGGCCTCTTTGAGGGGGCAACCTCCTTCAATACTTTCATTAAGTTACAAAAATATACATTCATTCACGAATCTATGTTTTTTAAATATACACTTCATGCAACTTTAAATCTAAGCTCAAGAGTTGGCTTACATGTGAAATGCCACTCGATCTAGAATCTTCTACCAAATAGCAATTATATTCTTGATAATGGTTACATGAAATGGTCCCACTTGTCTAGGTTCCTTACTTACCACATACCACTACAAAATATTACAAAATAATATTATAAAGGGATCCCCATGTTGGAAGTGGGTCATTATAATAATAAATTGAGAATTACAAAATGGTGTTAGGATGGGGTCCTAACATGTCCTTCCCCTTAAAAAAAAATTGTCCTCAAAGTTGTAGATGAGGAAATTAGTGTTGTAATTGTTGGAGGGATTCCCATGTAGCATCTTCTGGATGTAATCCTCACCACTGAACAAGAATATCAGTGATGACACGGTTGCAAAGATTATGCATATTATAGTCCAAAATCTAGTCTAGCTCGAGCAAGATAGAACCCTCTTCATCCAATTTAGGTAAAGAATATTGAACCTATACTTGATTGCCTAGTACCTTCTTGATAGAGGATATATGAAAGATGATGAATCTTGGATGTAGACGGTAGGGCAAATTTATAGGTAGTGGTACCAATCCATTGTAAGACCTGGTAGGGACCATAATATTTGGCAGTGAGATTTTGGCACCTATGCAGTTGGAGGGATGATTGTTTATACAACTTAAAGTGAAGGAAGACCATATCATCAAATTCAAAATTATGCTTCATATGGTGTTGATCAGCTTTTTGGCACATCCAATTCTAAGCTAATTCCAAATTTAACTTTAATTGACAGAGGACTTCATCATGTTGGTGGAGTGTAGTGTCAACAACATGGACATTGGAGCTACCAAGAATAGATGAGGGTGTTGAAAGAGGTCAACCATAAACTACTTCAAAAGGGGTGACCTTGATCAAAGTGTGATAAGAAGTGTTATACCACCACTCAGCCAAGGGAAGCCACTTTACCCAATGTGTAGAATGATCATATGCAAAACAATGAAGATATATATCCAAAAATTTATTGACAATATTTGTTTGACCAATCATTTATGGATGATAAGATGAACTCATTTTGAGCTAAGTTCTTTGTAACCTTAAGAATTCTTGCAAAAAATTACTAATGAAGGTAGGGTCACGATCAAGCACAATGGAGGTGGTGATGAGTGTCATCTAATCCTTCATCATTTAATCAATATGTGTCAAGTCCAGGGCGGTGTCCATGGCTGTATGCGAGAGTAGGGTATAACAGACTGTGATTCAGATCCTTTAGTTCATAGCTTTTATTGATGGGATAGTTAGTATTGGGGTGTTGGTTCTCCTATGAATATACTAAAAATGCTAAAGTACTGCCTGTGACAGAAACATAAATGATCCTAAGTTATGAAAAACTAAATAAAAATGCATGGAAATAAAGAAAATCCACTCTTACTACAGAAAAGCAAAGTTGTACTACTGAAGACTGGGAATTACACATTGAGATAACTGAAAGTAAATCAAATTCCTAATGAAATCATTACATATTTTACAGGAAAAATAACAGAATTGAAATGTTTATAATTGCAATAGAAATTCTGGAAATGATGCAAATCTGAAATGTGCTAAAAACAGAAATAAATATTTGACCTATGCAATAACCTAACCTGAAATAGAAATTACAGAACCTGTCAGTTTCCTGTTGTCCTGCTGCAGTCAGAATAAGCAGAATTCTGCCAGAAGAAAAGTCCTCCCCTGGACCTGGAAGTGGCCCTTGCTTCCAGCACCAAAGGAGGCAAATAAAACCTTCCTAAACTGACTAACTATTCATACTTAACTCAGAATAAGACATGAATAATGATGCACTCTTTTATTTCATCAAAACAACATTACAGTAATGCAGGGAAAACCTATAGAATACTGAATTACTATAGCAATTACAAAAAATCTGATTTATGCTACTCACACCTATTTTCTATTTCTTCTCCTCTATCTCTATATCTATATCTCACTCAACCAAATGGGAGTGCTTATTTATTCTAAACAAAACATCTTGCAGATAAGGTTTACAGCTATAATTTAGGTTTGTTACAACAGTTTTAGTCTAGGTCTTCTCTTGAATCCAGGGTTTGAACCCTTCAATCCTTATCCTATTGTAGTGCTGGAGCATTCCCAAGTGAGGAACAGATGTAGATTTGGATAAGGTATCCCTTGAAATAGCTCAACCACCATTTTATCCTTCTTTCAACAGCATATTTGAGCAGTTTAAACTGTCTGCGCTCATTCCGGAGTTGTTCCGGAATATCAGGCAACAGAATAGGAAAACTGTTGTGTTGTCTTCAAAAGTTTGTTTGACTGGCTGTAGCGGTAGATATGGCTTCTTTGGACACCCAGGAGACTAGTTCCATCCTTGATTCGAGTTGGGGTGGACAAATTCCATGCCATGCTGTAGAAATACAGCTGGCTGGAATTTGTATGACAAAGTCCAGTCTACCCTGCACAGTTTTCATTCTGACAACTTTTTGGCACCAACAGTCAATTTAAACAGGTGCATAACGGTGGAATACATTGTGGAAGACTATAAACCTTATTCACAAATTGCCTAAAGAGAATTATATCCTAATTAATGCAGAATTATAATCAGATTTCAGCAAAAACATGAATAAAACAGTAAAAATAGAGTATTTGCAGTTTCCTATTTTTCATGCAAATATTACTACATAATGCATAAATATCCAAAATTAACATGAACCCACATCACAAATAATGCCAAATGAGTTTTAAAAGTATTCAAAAGAAGTCTTTGAATGTGGCAATTCAGTGCCTCATCATTTTCCCCCCAGCCTAATTCAATGCATGTCCTCATGCATTTTGTTCTGCAAGAAGGGCACATAAATCCACATCCAAGTACCGTTCCTTATATGGCCATACTTTGATGAAGGGTGAATAATATCCCCTGTAACTTCTGATTTCCTGGAGCCATCCTTGAAATTGATCTTCCTCCTATGGATCACTGTCAAAGAAACAAGGTACAGGTGTAATGATGGTAGGCATTCTATATCTGAGGCCAATCCATTGATCCTTGAGCTCATGTATTATCTGTATGATGCTGGCAGCCCTTCGTCTTGACCAAAGTAGATTATTGGGTGAGATGGGTTCTCTCTTTCGGAGAGATATAGGCAATTCATCCCATCTGCTTTTGCAGGCTGACAAAGCATTAGGAAATGATACTGAACAATATTCTTGAAAAGTATGCATACCATCCTACAAATTTTTCAGATATAACTTCTTCACTCTGTCATCCCTCATTAATGTAAAATGTTCATTGGTGGCAGTTCTGTGGTTAAGATGAATTGGTCTAATAAGCAAAACAACCTGTAACTCCAGGGCCTTGTTGGCCTTCTTTTGTTCTTCCCAGTAGACCTGATTTTGTAGAGTTGACTGAAAAGCCCTCAATTGAACATCTCCAATGAAAATGTGGGGAAGGAAAATGACTTCTGATGGTAGAAGGAATCTATGGAGAAACAATTCACACAACAAATTTTTATATTCTGTAGTGCTTTCCCAGAAAACTTCTATAAATTCTTCAGCTGTTCCAACTGTGTCTGTCAAGCCAGAGGCAATCCTCATGATTTGCCAACGTAGGTACTTTTCTTTCAAAATTAGGCTGTAAAACCTAGGAGGCCTTCTGCATTGTACTAGACATTCAACAATTTGGCACATACTTTGAATCTTTTCCTTCAATTTATTGACTTCAGAAGTTTTCTGTTCCACTTCCTTCTCAAGGTTTTTTTGAGATACAACTTTCTCTTCCAGTTGTTGACATTTATTCATCCAGAAGGTCACATCCTCAATGTATTTGACAAGTGAGATTGTATCAGGAGGTCTAACAATAGGCGGCATTTGGGAAACAATCTCCACTTGTACTCCAACATCCATAGTTTCTATCACAGTGTTATATGTTTGTGTCTCTATTTCAACCAGCTCAATTTTAGAAATGGCCTTTTGTGGGGATGACTGAATAATTACCTGTGCTGGAAATATTGAACCTGCTTCTACTGGTGAGGTGATTGCGATGGAGTCTTTAGACATTTGCACAACTACCTCTACGGGTTCATTTTCTAAACTTTGTTGAGTGTGTTGTGGTATTTCCATTGCTTCTGATGCTTCAGCAACTGACCTTTTCTCTATAGTGTCTGCCAGATTAACCAACATATTTGCCAATTCATTCCCTGAATCTGTTTGAGAGGGTTGTTCTAAAATTACCAGTCTATTTTTTATAGTTTCAATTTCTTGCCACAGTTTGGCAATGACATTATCCTTTTCTTTTAAATTGGCCTCATTCTTTTCAATCCAACCCATTTGAGTTTTAATCACACTCTTTGTTGCACAAAGTTGTGTTTCAATATCAGCTGCTTCCTCTTCTTCTGAACTTGAATTTCTTGCTTTCTCTGCCCCTATTTCTACATCTTCATCAGTATCAGGGTAATCAACCAGAGATTCCCACTGATTGGGAATAAATGCATCCTCTTGTGTTTCCTCTATATTGATATGTTCCTTAGAACCAGAGGAATCAGTATGAGTCATGGATGGTACTGTCTCTGCTTCAACGTTTTCTTGTTGCACATTACTTTCCATTGCTTGATCATCAACATTTTGTTTCATGTTCTTCCTTGTTTGCACATTAATACCCCCTTGTAATCTTGCGGACCTCCTCAATTCTGGGATAGATGGCCCTTTTCTCTTTTTAGTACTACTTTCAATTTTTCTATCTTGCAGAACAGAAGGTTCCCCTGCCTCAGAATTGTGATGTTTTTGTGCACAGGTAATTTTTCGCTTCCATTCAGCATGATGCTGTGTTCTAGTTTTTGCAGAGGGAGGTTCTTCAGGAGATGAAGGGGTTGCCCTAGTTGAGGTGCTAGGTGAAGAAGTGGAATTAGGGTTAGGTGCTTTTGTTTCCTGTTCAGAATGTTCACTAACTTCCTCTATAGCACTTTCATCCCAGGTTCGAAAGAATCGGGTAAAACTTCCAGGATGACCCCTGAAATGGTACTTACATATTATTTTGATCAACCCATGGTGCTTCGGATATCCCTTCCCTGCTTGATATTTTTGAGACATGTTGGTCAATTCCTGGTATAAGTATTGGGGCAAATTGACTCTAAGCTCAGGGTTTTCTCGGCCAAAACGGAGATGAGTTAAGATTTTCATGTGGCAGCCAGAAAGAACAGGATATTGACCATCATAGGTAAGAAATCGAATAACCCAGACAACGACCTCATCCCATGGGGTTTGCAAGCTAGATCGTTTAACTCCTTTGCATATGCCATTACTCATTATATATTATGTTGGTCTATCATTGGTGCCCCTAAACTGATTAACGAGGTCTGCGAGGGTATTCTTTCCAGACTTATTTATAAGAATTCCTTCAAGAGGTAGCTCTGTAATTTCACTGAGGATTTGAGGGCTTACCTGTATTGTCATTCCATTAATTTGTACTCGGTTTCACCTGAAGGTTCTAGCGAATTCGACGGCAAGCCCTTCTGAATGTCCTTCAAATTTTTGTAAGAACGGTAGGAATCCTCCTTCGGCAAAAATTTGCAGGCATTCTGAATCTCTCCATAAATAGTCAATGTTGTCTGGTTCAATGCAATTTTTATAACCCACCATCCTGTCTGGTTCTTTGCTAGCTTCTTTCAATACACCCCTGCTGTGGAAAATTTTTGTTCACCGCTATCACTTCTGGAATGAATTTTGAAGTTGGCATATACATGCATGGCAATGATGCATGGTCATGTGACATGAAGTAAATCTGGAAGGTGGTAGTACCCGACTAATAATGCGCTTCTCCTCACATGATCTCGGCAAATGCGATGACGTGGTCTATAGGCCAACTAAAAAAAACTACCTCGTGATCACCTTCTTAAAACATGTGCCACCTTATGACTTTAGAATCTGCGATGTGGCACAGTTCCTCAAATCTTATGACGCTGATGTAGGCACGAAAATTTTATGTCACATGCTCCCGGAGTTGACTTATTCCAGGGTAGAGTATTCTGAAGTAGGCTTCTTTTATCTCTTAAAAACTCATTGGAATTAAATGCATGTGTTTATGCTAACTAAGGATTCCATACATCATACAATACATATTTACAAGATTAAAAAGGAAAGCACATACCTGAAAAACTGTCTTATCCATATTCTGGACAAATGCTGATTTCCTACTATTTCTGCATTTACAGAGTGCAATTGGAACAGAACTGTCTCAAAACAGATGAATAAAACAATTGTGAATGGAATGAGGGGGAATGGAAAGGAGATGGAATGATGATGGGAGAGAGTGGAAAGGAGATGGAATGATGATGAGAGAAATGGATGGAACGTTTAGTGGATAGTAGGCAATCATGCCAGCGAACTGGTTTTCATGAGAGCCAAATTCAGATGTGCCTCAAGAGGTTTTCACATTCTGATTTTTTTTAATTTTTAATTTTTATTATTTTTATTTTTTTAAGACATCACTTGATTGAGTTGGTTTTAGAAGCAATGGTTGCTTCCAATACCATTACATCCATGTTTCCCACTTGTTTGAGAAATTCTTCCTTTGTTAACGACTTATGATACACATGGAGACGATGACCGTTAACCACCATATTTCTTCTTGAATCATCAATTGGTGAAAGATGCACAACTCCATTGGTGAATACTTCCTCAATTTCATAAGGTCCAAGCCACCATGTCTATAGCTTGCCAGGATGATCTTTATATCGTGAGTCAAACAACAAAGCCCAGTCGCCTTGTTGAAATTTTCGCTATTTGATATGACTATCATGCCATAATTTTTGTTGTTCCTGGATCACCTCGGTCTGGTGCAATGCATCTCTCCGTAATTCATCCAACGCATTGAGTTGCAGAATCTGATCTGTTTGTGCTTGTGACAAATCAATTCCCACTTCCATAGCAGTTTGAAGAGTTAGTAGTTCAAATTCAATTGGCAACAAAGGCTTTTTGCCATAAACTAATTCATAAGGAGTAAATCCAGTAGTGGATTTCCAGGTTGTGTTGTAGGCCCAAATTGCTTCAGGTAATTTATCCACCCAATTCCTCCTATGGGCTGCTATAGTTTTGGTCAAAATCCTTTCTAACTCTCTATTTGTCACTTCAACTTGGCCATTGGCTTGTGGATGATAAGGTGAGGATTTTCGATGTTTGATTTCATATAGTTGTGTAAAAGCTTCCACAACTTTTGAAGTAAAATTAGGTCCTTGGTCAGTGGTGATAGAATGGGGAATTCCAAATCGCAGAAAAATTTGTGAATACAAAAAATCAGCAACTTTCTCCTCTCGGGCATGTTTGAAAGCACGGGCTTCTACCCATTTGGTTACATAATCAGTGCATACAAGGATGTGTACTTTCCCTTGGGAAGGAGGATCAATGGGTCCTACAAAATCTAAACCCCATCTCTCAAATGGTTCTGTACCTAATTGAGGTTGTAAGGGCATTTCACTAGTAAAGGTAGGTTTACCCATTCTCTGGCATGCATCACAATTTCTCACATACCTTTTCACATCTTTGTGCAGAGATGGCCAATAGTAACCAGCACCCAAAATATTTCGAATGGTAGTTTTTACTGAATAATGTCCCCCTGATGGTTCATCATGACAAGCACGTAAGACATCATATATTTCATCTCTGCGTAAACACCTGCGTAAAACATGATCAGGGCCACATTTGAACAATAATCCCTCTATCCATTCAAAATATGAGCTTTGCCTAATTAATTGTTTTTTTTGTCTAGGAGTAAAATGAAAAGGAATCTTTCTTGAAACCAAATAATTGGCTATATCAGCAAACCAAGGAGTTTGTATAGAAACTGCGAACAACTTTTCATCAGGAAATGCATCCTCAACCAACTCTACTGTATCTGCATTGGGTAACCTTGACAAAAAATCTGCCACCACATTAGACTTCCCTGGCTTATTAACTATAGTAATATCAAATTCTTGCAGTAATATTAGCCATCGAATAATTCATGAACTAACCAAGGGTTTATTCATTAGATATTTTATAGCAGCATGATCTGTGTGGATGAATACTGGATACCCTGTGATATAGTGTCTAAACTTATTAATGGCATATACTACAGATAAGAATTCTTTTTCAGTTGTGGTGTAGTTATTTTTAGCTCCAGTCAAGTTTTTACTAATGTAGTATATGGCATAATGCTGCCCATCTTCAATTTGCCCTAGCGTTGCTCCAATAGCAGTATTGGAAGCATCAGTTTGAATATGGAAAGGCAACTCCCATTTAGGGCCTCTTAGTACTGGTGGAGTGGTTAATTTGTCTTTTAAAGTTTCAAAGGACTTCTGACAATCAGCAGACCAAACAAATTCAGAATCCTTTGTTAATAATGTAAACATTGGATTAGCAATGGTACTGAAATTGGCAATAAATCTACGATAAAAGCCAATATGTCCTAAAAAACTTCATACATCAGTTTGAGTTTTTGGAGGAGGAAGGGTTTTGATTACTTCTACTTTCTTGGGATCAACTTTGACTCCCTCAGCAGATATGTGGTGACCTAAAACAATCCCTTCTTCCATCATCAAGAAACATTTCTCTGGATTGAGTGATAGATGATATGTTTCACAACGTATAAGAACTTTTTCAAGTTGTTCAAGGGTATACTCAAAAGAATCACCAAACACAGTGAAGTCATCCATGTAAATTTCTACACTCTCGTTGGTCAAATTAGAAAATATAGCTATTACAGCTCTTTGAAATGTTGTGGGTGCATTACACAAACCAAAAGGTAGAACTTTGTAAGCGAATGTTCCCCAAGGGCATGTGAAAGTTGTTTTTTCCTGATCCTCTGGTGCAACCTGGATCTGATTATAGCCACTAAAACCATCAAGGAAGCAAAAAAACTTCTTACCAGCAAGAGTATCCAACACTTGGTCTATAAATGGCAATGGAAAGTGGTCTTTGTGTGTGACCTTGTTCAATTCCCTATAATCTACACACACTCTCATTTTCCCATTTTTCTTTGGAACAATGACCAATGGTGAAACCCATTTACTATCTAAAATTGGATAAATGAATCCTACATCCAACAATTTTTCAATTTCTTCTTTAACAATGTCTTTTAGAGCAGGATTCAAGCGTCTTTGTGGTTGTCTTACTGGTTTGATATCTTCTGTATATATCCTATGTGTACATACATCAGGATGTATGCCAGCCATGTCCTTGTAATTCCAAGCAAAATCTTGAATATGCCTCTATACAACAGTAAACAATTTGGCTTCTTGCTCAGTAGTTAACCAACTATTAATGTTCACACACTTTCTTGGTTGTATTTCAATCTGCTTGACCCTAGGAAGAATAGAATTAACAGCCTCATATTTATTGCTGATTAATGTATTTAATGGACAATGATGTGGCTGCAGAGTATGAAATACTCTGGACTCTGGTGTAAAGGTAATACCTGATGGAATCATTTGCATAGGACAAGTAAAAGAATTTAGAAGATGATGGTGCCACCCATGTGGCAGTGTGAAGGAGCTTTCTTGTAAAGGAATGGAAGTCATAGGCTCGGCAATGTGTTCATTATCCTTCCATAACAATCGATGGATCATAATTTGGTCATCCTTAAGGCCTTCTTCATGCAGTGTTTTTACCAAGACTGATTCATATTCAAATATTTCTCTTTCTGATGAATTCAGTTCTTCAATATGTTCTTTTACTACAACAGTGGCCAAGGTGACAAAAGTTTCTTGTTCTTCTTCAGATTCAGGATACCAAATTTGTCCAAAATATTTGGCTAAAGGTTGGGCTGGTGGATATAAGGAGATTTTATTCAAATCTACACCATTGGAGATGGTCATTTCTCCTAACCTGCAGTCTATAAATGCAGCTGCAGTAGCAAGCCAGGGTCTTCCTAAAATAATAGGATAACCATTAGCTACATTTTTGGGTTGTAACATGAGGAAATCCATAGGATATTCCCAAGAAGAGACTTCAATGGATACATCCTCCAAAATTCCCTCTGGTTTAGCTACTGACCTGTCCGCCATTTCCAAAATAGTGGTAGTAGGACTCAGATTGTTGAGCTACAATTTTTGCATAGTTTCTTTGGTCATCACATTGATTGCAGCTCCTAAATCTATAAGTACATTTGGAATTTTAACCAATCCCACAGTGATGGTAACCACTAGACTCCCTGGATCACCATACTTAGGAGGGACTAGCTTCCCAGAAAGTAGATCGACCAACTTCCCTTCTACCTACATAGTTTTTGGAAAGGCCTTATTCTTCCTACCAGGTTTCCTAATGCACAAATCCTGAATGGTTTTTCTAATAAGAGGTACTTCCTTTATTGCCTACAATAGTGGAAGTGAAATGGATATTTTTCTTAATTCAGTAATTAATTCTGATTCAGGGGTTGAGATAGTTTGATCAAACCTTTCAGGATATGGCAGATTTACTAAGGCAAGTTCAGGTTCCCCTTGGTCTGTTTTTTCTTCCTTCATTTATGTTTGTAATGTTTTTGGATTGGGCAAATCATGTTGTCCATCAATTTCTTCAATAGTGGGAGGTGCAGGGTCAGGGGAGATCCTAATGAATCTCAAGATACCAAGTGAAACAAGAGTATTGGAAGTACTCCTACTCTATTCCATGGTATTCAATCACCCATCTCTTGTGCCTCACATACCTCAACTGATATGCTACCTCCACCCATGGTGGACAGTCCTAATAAGGTCACCATACCACCTATCCTAGCCTTAATCCCTCAAAGAACTCCATGTAGTGGGAAATATTACCTAAATGGGGGTAACTCTGACCCACCCCCTACTCCCAATCCCACCAAATTTCATAGTCAATCTCATGGTCTTCCATCTATATCCATGATGCCCATGGAAGCCCCTCTAGTTTGTCCACCCAAATATGCTCCCACCCCAAAACTAAAGTAGAAAGTTGTACCCCAGTTCATACCTACCTCGATGTCGAATCTCATAAAACTGATCATATAAGTGCACAAGTAGGGTACTCCCCTAGGCCAAAACTAGAGGGTCCTCAGTAGTGCAATTTACCAACTCCTAGACCAACTCAAGCAAGTTCCATGGAAACCTCGCTCCTAAAGAATGTGGTAGCATTATGTTGGACATGAGTGACATCAACACCACATGTCTCCTAGTTAGGACATCTGCATCATACCATACCTCCACTAGTATCCCATCGCTACCTAAGCCACATCAAGCCACATCCCAATCCTCACCAAAATCCCCTAGAGCACTTTGTCCTACTAAATAACATGTGTGGAGGTAATAGCGTGTCCCTCAATCGAAACACAAAGAATTTGGTAAACATCCTCTAGTGACACTATCATATCATCAATCAAAATATGAAAGATGTTCATCCAACTATCCCACTGATCTATCAAGGCAGTCAAATATGCCTGATAAGCCATCATTGCCTCTAGCCTCATCACTTGCTTAATTCCAATGACCTTAATCCATTTTCAAGCAGCATCAGTAAGATGCCCTCGTACAGTCCTGAATACCATAAAAAAATTGTGATGTGCTCTAATAAGTTGTACCACATGGAAATCATTTCAGCCAAAAATAAAAAATAACGACAAAAAAATAACAAAATATCCCTAATGAGGTCATCTTGTCTTGATATGGTCTCTCCATGAGGTCATCTCGGGTCAAGACGGTCTCTCCATATGGTCATCCTAATTTGATACGACCTCAATAACAATCAAAATTCTGACTATTGAGGATTCAAACTTGGCCACCCCACCCAAAGATGGCCCAAAACACGCAAAAGAGGGACTATCTCACCCTGAGATGGCCTCAAAATTGAGGTACACATAATCTAAAACTACACACCATATAAAAAAATCAGTTAAACCAAAAAAACAAACATTTTAACAACCTACACTACATCCTAATCTAATGTGTGATTCCTTACCTTAAATTTTAGGTGAGGTTCATTTCCCACTTTAATTAGTGAGGTTCATTTTACTTTGAAAAGTAACAAAGAAGGAAAAGTGGTGTTTACCTTTCTCCTTTGGTCTCCTCTAGTCATTGAAGTCTTAGGTTGGTCCATAGTGGTGGTAGGTCAATGGTTTAGTAACACTCTACATCACAAATAGTTGTACTCCTCCTCACCTCCATTTTTCTCCAATTTCTAGCTGTGTAAATGATGTCAAAAATAAGAAAAGTTTACTTTTATATTTTCAAAATTGTGTGACCATATCAGGGTCAGATGATCTCATTTATTGCAACCGTCCTACCAAGGGATAGCCCAAAAAATTGTAAAAAAAATAAAAAATAAAGGATCTCTAAAGATACCCAAGATATTTTGGCTAAAATTATCTCAAGTGATCCTTGTATATATTGATCTACCCTATACACCTGGTAGTTGCAGCGACTAATTATCCATGTAATCTAGTCGGATGGGTATATTACCATAAGGTCACTTGAACAAAAATAATGATCAATAATGGTCAAATCAAGTCACAAATTCCCCAAAGGCACCTAACACCTTTGGTCACATTAATTCAAAAGGCTCCAAAGGCACCTAATTCCTTTGGTCACATAAAAATTTGAATAGCGCAAGTGAATCTCGTATCTATTAACTTTCTCTATCAACCTAGTGATTACAACGATTGGTTGTCCATGCAATTTGGTAATGGTCAAAATCAAAGTTGTAACGAGATCTTCCCCCATTCCATTTTTGCAAAGGTCCCATAAAACCCAAAAAAAGTCATCTTGGTTAAGCGACTCGTCACTTTCATCACTTTCAATATTCTCTATCGACTTGTACCATGAGGGGGTAGTCATATAATTAAAAAATTCATAATAAAATTAATAATTAAACACTTAATCAACGTAAATTACATTCATTCAAGAAGCATTGCTAACAACTATCACACACCTCCCTATTTGCTAGAGCAAAAGCAAAAATTTCAACAAATACTTGGTAAGTCTAAAACTCGGTCCATTGAAAACATCTACCCGAAATCTAATAGTACCAATATCAGGTATACCCAGAGCCATCACGATTAGATATTAGCTTCACAAAAAAAGCTACTCTATCATTCAGCCAAAAGGCTTACCAAAATCAATTTCATCAATATATTGGAAGCAATGATTCAAAAATTTATGCTCTTTCCATTATTGGGGCATCTAAGATTAATCAAATCAATGAACACCATCAACCCTCAATTTGACTAACAGGTCATCTATTTTTGCTCTGCGATGTGATTTCATGAAATGCATCCCAAAAATGGGCATCTTTAGACACCTAAAATACATCATGTTTAGGAGAATACCTATATGGACTCCTTTAAGGCCATATGACCCACCTTGGGTAGCCCTAGAACTTAACAGTGGTTTTCACCACTCAAACAGGGAGGAATTTCCCTTTATAGTCAGGACCATCCCACCAAAGGATGGCCTCTAGAGATTGTATTACCACGAGATGACCTCTAGTTAAGGTTGTATCACCCTAAGATAGGCGTGTCTAAAACAAATTCAAAATGAGACCCAAAATATTGTGCCACGGTTAAAGAGATTACATGAGCTAGCTAAGCATACCAGTTAGTTGCAACCAAGATTCAAGAATGGGAAGATACGTTTATTGAATATAATCACTTCTTGGCTTCCCATGTGTTGTGACCATTGCACAATAAGCCCCAAATTTGGGGACCCACCTTTATTTTTTTAGCTTTTTAGAATTTTGTTTGTTTGGTGTTGAGTGAATATTTTGCCCTGTAACAAAATGATCATGCAAATAGAGTCTCAGACATGAAACTCTTTCTTGCAAAGAAAATTTGTTATTTTTATTTCTCCAAGGTTCTTGTGGAACAAACATTCATATGCATATAACCGGTTAAGAATTAACGCAAATAAATGAATGTATGCTAGAATAACTTAAACCCTGCAAGTAACTATTAACAAGGGGCCTTTAATGATTCAAAGAAAACTTTGCAACCGTAATCTATTAAATTAATCAACCGCGTAAAATCTTTTCTTAATGTTCTTGAGAATAATGAAATCTACCCTAAAATAAGCTAGTGACCTCTTTTATTTTTCAGCTTAAAAATATTTCAAATGAGAAAATGCGTGGTATATACCACTTCATTTTAAGCTCCGTGCATTTAACATGAGGTTCATTTTAATAGTTAACGGGTTCATTTTTATATTTTATTTAACACTTGTTCTGCTACTTTTATATTAGCTTTTGGTGTTAGTAAAATTAGCAAAGTATTCTGGAATGTACCAGAATCCAAAATGCAGATTTTCAAGTAAGATTAAAAATATAATATCAAAAACTAAAACAAAAATATTCTTTATGAGAATCAGCTGGAAAAAAACTGAAACAGGACGTTAATTTGGTTAGCAATCTCCTCCCTGCAAAACCCCAAGTTATGAGATGAAACTCTAAAACAACCTGACCTAATAGACCTGCAATAAAACACAGTCGAATCAGATCAGATGCAAGACTCTAAGGAAATAAATAATTGCAACATTCTATCATTCACCTATCGTAACCCACATTATGGTGTAAACGAATAGATACAAGAAAGAATAATGCAAGGGAAAAATCTATAGAAATAATAGTAGTCTTAGCCTTCAATCTCCTTTTGGTTTCACACACAAAAGTTACTCTTGCCAAATAAACTCCTTTTTATTCCAAAAAAATAATGCTTTTCTTCTTACAATTTCCAACCCCTGTATCTACATTCGCTTCTGCTTTTAAACTTTCTGTTGCGGCTCTTGTTTTCACTCTGTGATGCTTCGTTTCATTTCCCACATCACTTCGTTTCATTTTCCTGCTTCTTTGGTGTTTTGACCTTTTGCTCGAGCCTGAAACGTTTGGTCTTCTCTGCTAACTGTAACTGTCGATCTGAAGCGTTATCATGACCCTCATGCTTTTGTGCCACGTGTTCAACGCTTTTCTGCATGTTCTGTAATGGCCCCATGTAAATCGTGATGTTTTTATGCATGCAACTTTGCTCCTTTGCTTTCATCGTGAAAACGCAACATGTCACGATATCGCGACATTTTCCTGCAAGCAGCCTTGCCAATGCAACCTATCATGAAATCATGATGTTTTTCTGTTTCGAGCTATGAGGCTACTTCTTGTCATGAAATCGCGACGTTTTTCATCTCCGTACGCCTTGGCTACTTCCTGTCGTGAAATCACGATGCTTTTTCATTCGGAGCTATCTTGTGGCTTTTTGTTGCGAAATCACGACACCTTTTCACTTGGTACGCTTTTGGCCGCAACCTGTTGTGAAATCATGACGTTTTTCACTTGGTATGCCTTCGGCCGCAACCTGTCACGAAATCGTGACATTTTTCTCTTTCAGGCTGTCCAGCTGCTTTCTGTCGCGAAATCACGACACCTTTTCGTTTCGGGCTGTCCAGCTATTTTATGTCACGAAATCGTGACACTTTTTTGTTTTGGGCTGTCCAGCTGCTTTATGTCGTGAAATCGTGACACTTTTTCATTCCGTACAACCGTGGCTGCTTTCTGTAGCGAAATCGCGACATGTCACGATATCGCGACAACTTTAGTGGCTTGCCCTGTTTGACTGGTTTGACCGCGATTTTGTGACATGTCGCGATATCGTGACAATTTTCTATTTTTGGCCGTGATGGAGCAACATGTCGCGATATCGCGACAACTTTTCATTTTCTGCCGTGACGGAGCAACATGTCGCGATATTGCGACAACTTTTCATTTTTGGCCACGATGGAGCAACATGTCGCGATATCGCGACAACTTTTCTCCTTAGTGAAATTTTGCCTTTTTCTTTGATTTTCTTAGCATCTGGGTCACTGTTTTCTTCTTTGAAAGCATGCAAAAAGGTGGGCCCCCAATTTTGGGGTGTGTTGTGGATTAGCCACAACATTTGGTTGGTTAAGACCATAGGTTTAATTTCCCATTGTTTTGTTTGATATTAGTCTAATTGTTTTCCTTTTATTTTAAGTTCTAATTGATCAAGCTTTTTAAGATGAATAAATAAATAATATATATTTATGTATATAAATAAAAAATATAAATAAATAATATATATATATATATATATATATATATATATATTAATACATATGTATAATATATATACTTTACATTAATAAAAAATAAACAAAAGGACAACAATTAAAATAAAACAAAAGGTCTAAATATATAAAATAAAAATAAAAATGTGTTTACTAAATTAATGGTTAGTTTAATTTTCAATAAAATAGTGGTTGTTAAAATTGGTTTTTTATAAAATATCTTTGTTAGTTTGATGTTTGCAGGGTGATCTTTGTGGACCGAACGACTTGGGCATCAAAAACATGAATGAAGGACATGGCTACGTGTGTCCAAGTACATGGATTTGAAAATAAGATCACTATCGAGACAAATTAACGAATGAGTTATTGCCAAATCAAACAATGCAGATGATCTAGTGTGGATAACATGGACATGAAGCAACTAGGACTCGAGATTTGACCAAGGACACGGTGACTCGATGTACGTTTGGACATTATAGATTTCATCCTTCCAACATGGTGGTCAGATTTGTATTTTTTATATGGTCAAAGCATTACTTAGCGCTAACATGGTTGGTACATCAGTGGTGTCGAGCATCATGGACAAGAGTGTTGCCTTGGACAATGGCCTTTCACCAATCAACAAGGTTATCATTGATAAATAATTATGGGCACCTATCAAGGGTAATATCCCAAAGCTATGGAGCACTAGAGTGACACTAATCCACAATGTGCCCTACAAATATAACGTATTCACAAAATTGGACAAGATGTTTCCCAAAAAATGGTGACCAGAGTAATATAGATGTGGACCAGTTCAATACACACTAATCTAAAATTAGCATAGCTCAGACTTAGACTGACAAACAATTCTATGATAGATGAGAGGTAGCAAAAATAGTAATTGAAAATGATGAATGGATGATTTTGATATCGGTAAGATGAGGATAACGACACATAGAAGTTTAGACGTAGACACTAGATGCAGAGACATAGTGGATGAGTTTAATAGTTGCTTCTACATGAGACAGTGGCACTAAATACTTGTCGATTCTCTCATTAAATAGTCACCAAATTCCATGAATGCATATTCACCTCTCTACACACCTGGGAGTGATTCTCTCTTGATCATCCTAAATCAATCGTATATCGACATGATGAAATAAACCACAATTTTTGATACTATTGTTAGGGTCAATAGCTGTAATAAATACTCTAGAGAATATTTTAATTTGTAGGAGGGTGTACATTTTATGGAAGATTAAAATGATAGCATATGTGACCATGCACTCAACCATGCAACCACTAGTAGTGAAATTATTGAAATGATACAAGTACATTTCAACAGAGCAAGGAAGGTGGATGCCACTGCATCACAATGAATAATGTGAATGAAAAACATACCATTATGCCAAAAGGAAGTAGTACAATTTTAGAAACCCATTGGATAACATGGAAATGGTGAAGACCCTATGTTGTGTAGGAATATAGTAGTTTGTGATATTGGAAGGGGCTAATATGATGATTGAAATTCACCAAAACACTGTCTCCTAGAATGTTATTCATGGAATGTAAACTCATGGATAGTGATGGGCATTCAAAACATTAAGTAGGGAAGGTAGAAGGCACTTCATATGAAAGTTGTATTTATACTTGAGATAGAACTGATACTTAGGCATCAAATTTTTGTCGTAGATATACAGGAAGTGACAGCGTAACCACAAACGTATATTAATAAGACATTGGTAGATTTAACGCAATGGAAATGGTGCTAAAGCATAAGTTGGTGGATAATCTCATGTGAATATGGTGTAAATCCTGATTGGATACTATGGTGTTATGCTATATCCCAGGTCATTGGATGGGTGCACAATGAAGGATGGCACATGGTCACTGTAGATATTAGTGGAAGGTATGAAATCCATGGTCGATGTTCTGGCTCATCAGTAGAAAGAGGTGCAGGATGAAATGGGATAGGGTAGTCATGCTTGTCTATGAGCACAAATGTACCCTTTATCACAATAGATTGATATGGAAATACCAAGGTAAATATTTTAGAAATCGTTCGAATATGATGATTAGTCTAGGGTGGTATAGGCCATGTAGTTCTATATGCATGCTTTGGAGTAGAAAAAGTGAAATCATAGAGGAAGAAAATGATATTTTTTGATACAACCAACACGTTTTAGCAAGGTCGCATCACTCAGGAGAAGTAACTGACCTATACAATACAAGGTGATGTAGGTTTAGTGGATTTTGGACCGTTTGGTATCTAAGGTGATACACATGTCATACAACATCATAAGCCTACATGATGCGAAAAGCAAAGTGTATATGACCCTTTAATAAGACAAACGAGGAGTCAATTATGTTATGTGGACAACTAATATTTTGATGTGGATTTTCTAGAAAATATAACGAGCAGAAATGAGGATGAGCGTTGTGAAAGAAAGTGGAAATTTTATTGAAAAGAGTTACGAAAACAAAGATCCAAAGACAAAAAAATGACAAGGAAGGTGAAATGAAGAAGATAGATCCATGAAAGAGGAAACGAGGAGTCACGACACGAGTCTACAAATACGAGATTGAAATAGAGTAATGGGGCTGGAAATGTTTTGGAAAGTAAGGACATTATATTTTTGATATGAATACAAATGTTTCAGAAACTTGCACCTTGTAAGTAGAGTCGGAGGAGATATTTTCTGAGTGTTTTGAGCTAACTATTTTATCTTTTCTTCCATGCTTTTAGGCTTATAGACAATGTTTTATGCAGTTTAATGGTAGCATTGTTGAATGTTTAGAAATATGGAGTTTATTTTATTTTCCTTAGAATATTGCACCTAATTCATTTCGGACCATGCAAATGCAACTTCATATGAATTAGGTTACATTCAAAAATTTCTCATTATCTCTGGTTTTGCAGGATAGGGTAGCATTACACTGATAACATTTTATTTTCTGATATTTTCAGCATTTACATTAGTTGTTTATTCATTTTGGCTTCATTTTATTCATTTCTTTACCAAGCATTATCAAATACTCAGAATCCCAAGGTTTTATTTTACCCATAAATTTAACTAGGGATTTTGCAATCACTAGTCATCCAAATAATTAGTTTTAAAAGGCATTAAGGTAGATAATTATTTGGATATATTTTCATTTCAAGGGTTAAAATGAACTCATTTTGCACAAGTTTCAGCATTCATTAAAGATCAAGATAAAATTTGTGCTCAAAGGGAGGGTCTACTAACCTATAAATTTCACATTAATGCTCAGATAAAATGAAGTGGATCTTCCACAACACTTCCTAACTTTCACACCCTAATCTAAAGATAAAAGGAATTGTTGACTTTACTAACCTTCAATTTCACATTAAGGTGTAGATAAAAATGAAGTGGATCTTCCATAGCACTTGCTAACATGCTAACAATAGGATTTTAATTTGAAGATAAAATAAACCTGCTAACACCAAATACTAACCTCCAATCTCACATTAAGGCACAAATAAAATGAAGTGGATTCTCCACAACATTTTCTAACTTTCACAGTTTAATCTGAAGTAAAAGGAATCCACTAATAGGGTTTTCAGGGATAAGTCACATTAATCCAAAGATAAAAAGGAATTAGGAGCAACCTCATTCATTATTTATTTTTGTACATAAGGGAAATCAAACCCTTTTTAATCAATGAACAATAAAAACATGTCACAAATCACATAAACCAGGCCCCTTGTTAACAGTTTACTTGCAATCACTAAGGTATTTTTAGCATTAAGTTTATACAGATTTACATATTTGCATATATTCTCAAGCACATATTTGTTTATGCTAAAAGGAACCTTGGAGAAATCTTATATTTCTTTGCAAGAGAGGGTTTTTATTTTAATACCCTGACTATGATGGTAATTTTGCAATTGGGCAAAATTTCCACTCAACAAAATTGGTGCTAGAAGGAGGGCCTGATTGAGTGCTTTGTGATTTGTTTACTATAGGTTGCTTACATCTGACATTATTGTTTTGATGTAGGATTTTATTTTTGATAGCTAATGTGCAGGATTAATGGTTTTGTCTTGTTTTTTTATGTAGGCGTTTGATATGAAACATGTGTGTCTAAAAGTAGTGAGAGTTTGAGAAGTCCTCTTTAAGTGATTGCATTTCCAAGATGGATCCACCTCAATTTATCATTACTAGATCCAAATCCACTAGGGATACTATTTTTCAAAGTCTATCTCCCACTCATAGAAATAGAAAGCCGAGAGTCAAACCATTGTTATCCCACCTAGTGTACTCGAAGTTGGCTTACCACCTTTTTCTAGTGCACCTAGTGTGTCTTTATCTATTGACTCTATTGCCCCTAGTGTTTCTTTAGGGACACCTCCTTTGAATACAATGGCTCAAAATATTGCTTGGTATGGAGCACACAGTACTCCATTAAACATAGCTAGGGATGTCCATGATGTACCCAAAAACATTGAAAGGTTCTTGCCCAAGTATAAGCATGATGGTCCTAGATCAGCCGAAGAACACATCTAGGCTTATAAGGATATCTTGATTAGATTACGAGTCGAACATGAAGATGTGGCTTGTAGATTATTTCCTTTGAGTCTAGATGAAATGACATATGATTGGTATATTAGTCTACCTACTGGTTCTATTACCTCTTGGGCCCAATTAGAGGTTGCTTTTGTCAACCAATTTAGGTCACCTTTAGATCCTACCATTATCTATCACCAATTTGTGACTTGTAAAAGGGGACCTAATGAGCCAATCAGGATGTTCAATTCTAGATTTTAGAAACTGTACATGAGATTGACTCATCATTTCGTTGTTGATGCCAATGTGGCTCTTCAAATATATTTTGGGGCGTTATATCCATTGACTGCCATGTTTTCTAGGAGGAACCCTCAGGTTACTACCCTTGCCCTAGCTTACTTGGAGGCCATGATCATTGAGTAGAAAATGACACCACAAGGTGTTGGGATAACCCAATTACCCATGGTAGGGTAGTTTAGTCCTTACAATTAGATCCCTATGATGAACCAAGCTATGGCACCACAGATGTCGATATTGAATACCCTACCTTACAATCAACCTTGTCCATCTATGCCCACTCATCCATCCATGCTCACCTATCCAAACACATCCATTCCTACAACTACTCCTTTGCTTCTAGATAATCAATTGGCTACTCAAGGAGTCAATGCAACCAATGCTCATGCCTTGGCCTCATTTCCCATGCCCACACCCTTACAGAGTGTGAATCCATTCTTGAGTCAAAGTGCCCAAAACCAAAACATGATACCAAATCAGAATATTATAGGTTTTGGGAACCCAACTTGTCCTACCATCGTGCCTCAACCAAAAGAGTCAGATTCAAAGGTTGAGGAACTGGAAAATATTATCCAAAAGCTAAGTAGGGACATGGTTCATATGCAAAAGTAGGGTTCTCAGAATCCTCAACAAAATCAAAATTTTAATTTTCAGAAGAAGTAATGGAATACAAGACCAAATAATGGGGGTGTGCCTACTCCTATTACTAACCAAGCCAATGCTTCCACAAGTTCTAGTCAGTCCAATACAATTGTCAATATTTTAGACTTGACTATGAACAATTGGTGTAGGTTACATGCCACTAAGGAGCATAGTGAGAAAGAGTGTCCAGAATTCATGTCATCCATGAATATTCTATAGGAAGAAGTAGATGACTTAGAGTTGGTCCCTAATGATGGTTTACCTCATCAACCCAAGGGTAAGGGAACTACCCTAGTTGTTGAGACCTTATTCCCAGAGGAAGAAGTGGAAGAAGAGGAGAGTGATGATACCCTAGAAGAGGAAGTTCAAGCCTTTAGGCAATTTCAAAAGGGGAATCATGGTTATCACTTGAGGAATAGATCCAAAGCCCCAAATACTTCCTCTACCCCTCCAAACAACTCTATTCTTCCACCTGATACCAAGGCCAACAATAATCCACCTCCTCCATCTCCCATTGAGTCATCTAGACTAGTTTAGAAGATGCAAAATTTGGATGGAACTTCCTATAATATCATTGAGGATATGAAGAAAACTAAAGCCAATGTCACTATGTTTGAGATGGCTCAATTGATAAATCAAAAATATGCCTTGATTAAGGCACTTGCTCCATCAAGCAAAACCAATGATAGAAAAGCTACTGAGTCACACCTGGTCTTACGAAAGGATAAAGGAGAGGTTCCTCCTTTTCTCTTAACAATTAGGATTGTAGGTAAAAACTTACACAATTGTCTAGTAGACTCAGGTGCATCAGGCAATGTCATGCCTTATGCGAGTTGTCAAAGGTTAGGTTTGAAGCCTACTCCCTCAAATAGTATTGTGGTTCAATTAGATAGGTCTGAAGTGAATGTGGTAGGCATGCTCCATAATATTCATATCCAGATTGCTTCTGAGCCTAGGATTCAACAATTTGTTGAAATCTATGTGGTTGACATTCCGGATAAATATGGCATGTTATTGGCTAGATATTGGAGCAAGAATTTAAATGGCTATATGGCCATAGATTGCTCTCACATGTGGCTACCTTGGAAAGGGGTGGCCAACCAAATTCATGTTGATAGGGAGCCTAGGCTCAAAGAAATGATTACCGACTATAATAGAACCAATGAGACTCTTTTTATAGAGTCAAAACTTGGGGTCTACACCATAGATATAAATGGGGCCACCAATAAACCTAAATATGAAATTATTTCTGGTAGCCCATGTAATGATGAGAATCTTGTGTGGATACTTAAGTTTGATGGATCCAAGTCAAAGTAGGGTTCTGGGGCTGGTATTGAGCTCACTTGTCCTAAAGGTGAACCTTTTCTTGCTACCTATAGACTGCAATTCCCATGCACTTGTAACGTAGCAGAGTATGAAGCTCTAATTTTTGGATTACAGCTAGCTTTGAGTAAGGATGTCAAATGCTTGAAGGTCTTAGGTGACTCAGAGTTAGTGGTCAAATAGGTCAAGGGATAATACACTTGTCGCGACAAAAGGTTAAGTCATTACAAAAGTAGGGTTAGATATCTAATTGATGAGTTTGATGCTTTTAATATATCTCTAATTTCTAGAAAAGGTAATCATGTGGCTGATTCCTTGGTAGTGGCTGTAGGTACGTTGGGACCCATTGATAATAGAAAGTTTAAAAAATTTTCAATTGAATTAGTACCCTATCCTTCCATACCTAATAATGTTAACAATTTGTAGGTATTTGAAAGTGATAGGCATATATTTAATTTTGTGACTAATTCAGGTATTTTTGAAAACTAGGTAATCGATGAGGATCAACGATGGCAAGAAAAGGGAGAAGAAGAGAATGAGGAAACTCAAAAAATGAACAAGATCCCAAAGGGGGTTATTTCACTTGAGAAGTTATTTGACATTGGCTATGAAAGCAAGAGGTGTGATAAAATTCCTCTCCCAAAAGATGCTTGTGATGTAGTTAACCTTGGGAGTGAAGAAAATCCACATGAGGTATTTATTGCCAAAGCATGCACACACCAGGAGAAAGAAGGGATAGAGCATGCTCTCAGAGACTATATAGATTGCATTGCATGGAGTTATGAGGACTTAAAGACCTATGATCAAAATATCATCATGCACACTATCCCACTAAAATCGGATTCTAGGCCTTTTAGGTAGAAGCAACGGTCGGTCAACCCACTGTTAGAACCCCTAATAGAGAAAGAAGTTAAGAGATTGCTTGATGAAAAAATCATATTTCCTATTAGACATTCTACTTGGGTTGCTAATATTGTGCTTGTTAGGAAGAAGAGTGGGGAGATCAGATTATGTATTGACTTCAGAAATCTCAATAAAGCATCACAAAAGGACAATTACCCTTTGCCTTCGATTGATGAAATTTTACAAATGGTAAATGGTTCTGAGATGATGTCCTTTTTGGATGGTTATTCAGGGTATAACCAGATTCTTATTCATCCTAATGATAGAATGAAAACTACCTTTACCACTAAGTGGGGAACATTTGCCTATAAAAGGATACCTTTTGGTTTACTCAATGCAGGTGCGACATTCCAATGCGCCATGGACTATGCTTTCAAAGGTCTCATAGGCAAATGCATAATTTTTTATGTTGATGACATTCCTATCTTCTCAAAGAAAAGAGAAGATCACATCAAGGACTTGAGAAAAGTACTTCAAAGATGTAGGGAACATGGGATTTCTCTTAATCCTAAAAAGTGTATCTTTGGGGTAACCGAGGGAAAGTTATTGGGGCATGTGATATCGAAAGAAGGAATTTCCATAGACCCCACAAGAATAGAATCAATCCAAAATATTCCCCTCCCACGTAGTAAAAAAGAGCTAAGGTCATTCTTTGGTAAAATCAATTTTGTGAGGAAATTTATTTTTGGATTTGCAGAAATAGTAAGGCCATTGAATGATATGCTAAGAAAGGATGTCAATATAAGTTGGACAAGTGAGGCAAGGGAAGCCTTTCAGAATATTAAAGATGTTATCTCTAGTGCACCGGTATTGGTAAGTCCTGACTATACAAAGTCATTCTACATTTACACATTTGCATCTGATCATTCATTTGCAAGTGTATTGACTCAAAAGAGTGAAGGTAATTCCAAAAATCCCATTGCTTTTATGAGTTCTCCATTAAAGGATGCACAATTGAGGTATACTACTTTGGACAAACAAATGTATGCTTTATTTAAAATGGTAAAAAAATTTAGACATTATATTTTGCATAGCAGAATTTTTGCTATTGTGCCTGATCCAACGATTAAAACTATGTTTTTGTAGAATGAACTAGGAGAAAAGCGAGGGAAATGGATCTCTACCATACAAGAATTTGACCTTGAGATTCAACCAATGAAACTAGTTCGAGGACAAGGCCTAATGAAAACAATTGCAGAAATTGATCCCCAAATCTCATGTCAACAATATAGTGTAGGGGACATCACACATGATGATTGGTATGTTGACATTGTCTATTTTATTTTAAATGGTAAGTGTCCCTCTCACATTACATCTACACAAAGGAGAGCTCTCAGGTTAACATCTACAAAATATATGATTAAATCTGGTGCTTTGTATAGGAAGAATCACGAAGGGATTTTCCTTCATTGCATGAACAAGGAAGAAGCCACCCAAATCTTACATGAATTCCATGGTAAGTATGGAATGGGACACGGATCTGTGAATGCTACAACACATCATATTCTAAGAGCAGGTTACTATTGGCCCCATATCTTCAAGGATACCCATTCCCATGTGCGTTCTTGTCACATCTGTCAAGTAGCAGCATATAAGGAAATAAATGTGGCTATGTCATTACAGCTAGTAGTGTAAATGAGACCATTTGTCCAATGGAGATTCAACTTTGTAGGGGTTATCAATCCCAATTCTTTTTCTTATCATAAATTCATCCTTACAACTACTGATTATTGTACTAAATGGACTGAGGCAATCCCCACAAAGAATTCCACTAGTGAAGTTGTTATTCAATTTCTAGAGGATCATATTGTAACCATATTTGGAATGCCTAATTCAATTGTTTGCGATAATGGTTCTACTTTTTCTTCAATTCATTTTGCAGATTGGGCTTATGACAATAAGGTGAGCATTAAATTTTCATCCAATTATTATCCTCAAGGTAATGGTTTGGCTGAATCTTCTAATAAAAACTTGTTGTCTATTATTAAGAAATTGCTTGAACAAAATCCTCATGATTGGCATAACAAATTAAAATTTGCACTATGGGCAGATAGAATAAGAATCAAAGAGTCTATTGGGACATCACCATATCATTTGGTATATGGGAAAGATCCAATTTTCCTCGTAAATATTGAAATTGCAAACATTACAATTTATGAAAGAATATCTTGAAACTGATGATCAAATTGAAGCTCATTTAACTCACCTAATGCATTTAGATGAAAAGTGAGAAGAAGCTTTGCTTCATTTTAGCAAACATCAAGACATTGTAAAATGGTGGTTTGACAAAAGAGCTAAAATTAAAACTTTCAAGATTTTTGATTTAGTGTTATTGTGGGATAAGGCTCATGAAAAGAAAGGTGATCATGATAAGTTTGATTGTTTGTGGCTTGGTCCTTACCAAATCTCTGAAATCCTTGGTGAAAATACTTTCAGGTTGAAAGCTTTGAATGGAGATGATGTTCACTTACCGGTGAATGGGCATTTTATCAAGCACTACTTTCACCCATGAGGCAACTGAATGCTTGTATCAATTGTACAATGCTTGTATATTATGTAAATTTGGGTTTTCTATTTTGGCTTTTGTGATTGTCTTGTTTTGTCACTTTTGTGCATGGTGTTGCAAGTTTGTTTCTTGCTTTCTTATCAGCTTTCCTTTGTTTAGTATAGGGTGTTGCTTTTCATTTTCTCATTTTAGTTTTCTCCCTTTGTTTGTGGTGATGTTGGTAATGGACACTAACTCCTGGTTCCTTTGTTGGTATTTGGTCCTTTGTTAAGTAGGTTGGAATACCTAATCTGAAAGTAGGTGAAATTGGGAAAAGGGAGGTGGAGTTATTTTGTGATCATGCTCAGATTTTGGGACTAAAATGGTGGAGAGTGGAACAATGAAACATTTCGCTAAAGCTCCACATGTAACTCACATGTTAAAGGGTATTTCTGGAAGTCCTGAAGGATGAAGTCATTTTGGTTTGCAAATTAAGGCAAAAATCCAACACGCTCCATCTCTAGCTTCAAATACCCATGTGATGCATAAATTTTTGCAAAGCTATAAAAAAAAGCAAGCAAAGGAAAACATGCTAAAATCAATCACCAAGTTTAGATAAACTCTACCGGGGCTATAGATGCCTAACTGGTAGTAGGGCTCTATCTAGACACAACTTGTTCAAAAGGAAAGGCTTTGCAAAATATCAATTAAACACAAGGGTAATTTAGATAAACTCTATCGGGGCTATAGATGCCTGACTGGAAGTAGGGCTCTATCTATAAAAGTTCTTTTTTATGAGAAATACTTCATAGCCTAAATGCAAAATAGATGATGGAATCCAGATGGTTTCAAGAATACAAAATGAATCACTTTTCACACATTGAGCAAAGGCATATGGATTAGTTGTTTTCATTCGAAGTTGTTTACCCCCACCTTCTCGGGAAGGTGGATAACACTACATCACAATAGATAATGTAAAAAAAATGCATATCATTCTATCAAAATGGAGTAGTGCAATTTTAGAAATCCATCGGATGACGTGGAACTGGTGAAGACCCTGACGTTGGCCGGGAATATAGTAGTTCATAATATTGGAATGGGCTAATATGATGATTGTCGCTCACCGAACCATTGTCTCACATAGTGTTATTCATGGAATGTACACTCCTGGATAGTGATGGGCATTCAAAACATCGAGCAGGGAAGGTAGAAGGCACTTCATATGAAGGTTGTATTTCTACGTTAGACAGAAATGATACTTAGGCATCATATTTTTGTCTTAGAGATATAGTAAGTGACAACGTAAATGTAGACGTAGATTAAGAAGAAATTTGTAGTTGTAATGCAAGGGAAATTGTTCTAAAGCACAATTTTGTGGATGGGTTTGTATGAATATGGTGTAAATAAATATTGGATACTATGGTGTCACACTATATCCTGGGTCATTGGATGGATTCACAATGAAGGATGACATACGATCACTGTAGAGATCGGTGGAAGGTATGAAATCCACGGTCGATGCTCTGGATCATTGGTAGAAAGAGGTGTAGGAGGAAATATGATAGAGCAATTGTGCTCATCTATGAGCACTAATGTACCCTTTTTCACAATACGATAGATATGGAAATAACAAGGTAAATATTTCAAAAATTATTAGAATATGACAATTAGTTTGGGGTGGTATAGGCCATGTAGTTCTATGAGTATGCTCTAGAGTAGAAAATGTGCAATTGTAGAGGATGAAAATGGTGTTTTTGGATACACCTAGCATGTTTAGCAAGGTTGCATCACTCGAGATAAGTAATCGACCTGTACAATGTAAGGTGATGTAGGTTTAGTGGATTCTAGACCGTTTGGTAGCTAAGGTGATACACACGTCATACAACCACATAAGCTTACATGATATGGGAAGTAAAGCATATATGGCCCTTTAATAAGATTAAAGAAGAGTCGGTTATGTTATGTAGGCGACTAATATTTTTATGTGGATGTTTTGGAGCATAAATGAGGACAAGCATTGTGAAAGAAAGTGGAAAAATTATTGAAAAAAGCTACAGAAACAAAGAGCCAAATACAAAAAAAGGAAAAGGAAGGTGAAGTGAAGAAGATAGATCCATGAAAGATGAAACGAGGAGTCACAACACGAGTCTGCAAATATGATATTAAAACAACGTATTGAGATTGTAAATTTTTTGGAAAGTAAGGACATTATCTTTTTGCTGTGAATACAAATGCTTTCAAAAACTTGCATCTTGTAAGTAGAGTCAGAGGAGATATTTTCTGATTGTCTTGAGCTAACTATTTCATCTTTTTATTCCATGCTTTTAGGATTATATACAATGTTTTATGTTGTTTAATGGTATCATTGTTGAATGTTTAGAAATATGGAGTCTATTTTGTTTTCCTTAGAAGATTGCACCTAGTTTATTTTGGACCATGCAAACGCAACTTTGGATGAATTGGGTTACATTCAAAAATATCTCATTATCTCTGGTTTTGTAGGATAGGGTAGCATTACACTAAAAAAAAACATTATGATATTTTTAGCACTTACGTTAATTGTTTATTCGTTCTGGCTTAATTTTATTCATTTGTTTTTTTAAAGCTTTATCAAATACTCAAAATCCCAAGGTTTTATTTTACCCATATATTAAACCAGGGGATTTTGCAGTCACTAGTCATCCAAATAATTTTCTTTTAAAATGCATTAAGGTAGATGATAATTTGGACATCTTTTCATTTCAACGGATAAAATAAACTCATTTTGCACAAGTTTCAGCATTCATCAAAGATAAATATAAAATTTGTGCTCAAAGGGAGTGTCTACTAACTTGCAAATTTCACATTAATTCTTAGATAAAATAAAGTGAATCTTCCAAAACACTTCCTAAATTTTACACCCTAATATGAAGATAAAAGGAATTACTAACTTTACTAACTTTCAATTTTACATTAAGGTGTAGATAAAAACTTGTGGATCTTCCACAACACTTGCTAACATGCTAACAGTAGGATTTTAATTTGAAGATAAAATAAACCTTCTAACACCAAGTACTAACCTCCAATCTCACATTAAGGCAAATATAAAATGAAGTGGATTCTCCACAACCTTTTCTAACTTTTACAGTTTAACCTAAAGTATAAATGGAATCCACTAATAGGGTTTTCAGGGATAAGTCAAATTAATCTAAAGATAAAAAAGGAATTAGGAGAAACCTTATTCATATATTTTTTTCTGTACATAAGGGAAATCAAGCCATTTTTAATCAATGAACAATAAAAACAGGTCAAAAATCACATAAAACAGGCCCCTTGTTAATAGTTCATTTGCAATCATTGAGGTATTTTTAGCATAAAGTTTACACAGATTTATATATTTGCATAAATTTTCAAGCATATTTTTGTTTATGCTAAAAGGAACCTTGGAGAAATCTTATATCTATTTTCAAGAGAGGGTTTTTATTTTAATACCTTGAATGTGATGGTAATTTTGCAATTGGGCAAAATTTCCACTCAACACTATGCAATATTGGACTCCCTTTTAGAATTCTATATAATGGCACCTAGCCTTCATAAATTTATCAAGGATTTTTCATTTTCAAGCAACGAAGTGCTGTCGAATTTTAACCACGGAGCTTCCAACCCTTTTTGCATTCTTTTCTCCATGGAAAGCATGCCAATGGATCATTTTGAAGGTTGAATATCACATTCATGCTCTTTGTGCAATCTAACATCATTTTTTTGGCATTGAATTCCACACCTTAAGCCATTCTCTATGAGCACACCAATTTTTTGACCAATCCACAGATCAAACCTGGTGTTACCTCACATCAATCACAAGAGAATCACTCGTAGATTAGCAGTCATCTCTCTCAAAGATGGTACATAGGTACAACCATCTCTCTTAGATATGGCCCACAAGTACAACCATACTGCATTGAGACAACCTCTTGTGCATAGATTTGTTTTCTATTTTATTTCTTTTGTTAAGCTTTAGCAGCATTTCTAGTTAGTGTTTAGCATAGATAGATTTTATTTGCAAGAATGAAATTGTCTTATTTTAGTTTCTTTATTATTTTATTTGCTATTAAAATGGGGCTTATTTTGAAAGGCTCTACATATGCTTTTAATGCTCTTTAATCATCTTGTTTGTAGATCACAGGTATCTATGAGGAAGCAACAATATAAAGATTCACATATCATCATATTCCATTATGATATTCCTGAAAACTTGTCCCAAATCAGTTTGTGGATGCAAAAAGATCCTGCATAGTACATTTGAATTGTTTCATTTGTAATTTGTTTTGTCAATATTGGTCGCAATCCCTCAAAGGGGGTCATATTTTTAACCTTCTTGGAAAGAACAAGAAATTATTAATAAAAGGGCATCATCCATTGTTTTATTTATTTTTTCTTTATCTTTATGGTTGCATTGTGATTTGCTACATTTCGATCTTGTATTTCATTTCATGGATGTATGGTCTTTTTTAGCATTTTCAAAGTCAAATTTTAGTTTGCAAGAGCTTGGTGTTTCATCACTTCTAATAGCCCACAATAACTCCATATCATGCTTATGCCCAAGCTAAGACTTAATAATCTTCCCTCCCAATATCTAGGGGAAAATCACTTCTCCACACTATAAGACTATTCTGCTAGACTCCAAGGTTGGCAAGGCCATCAACAACCCTATTTCCCTCCTTGTAGGTGTGAGCTATTTGAATCTCCTCCATTGATTGGTATAATATTTTAGCCTTTGTTATCATGTTTAATATTTTCTATTTGGACTGAGGCAAATAATTAATAGTATTTATTATGAACAGAGAGTCCCCATCGATAATTAGCTTTTGACAATTCACATTTTCCAGTAATAACATCCCCTAATATAATGATCTGGCCTCAGGAAAATTGCAATTTTGGTTTAAGGCAAGGAGTATTAAGCCCTTGTCATATCTAAATAGTCCTCCAACACCTACAACACTTGGGTTACCTTTGGAAGCACCATAAAATTTGAATTTAATCCAACCGGGAGATGGGGGAACCCACTTAGTTTATGATATCAACTTAGGTTGAATTAAATTAGGCCCTCTAGGCCTCAATTTAAAACCAATTTTTAGTTCAATATCCTCTTCCTTCTTATCCTCTACCATCAGGTCCAAAGGGAGCTTTGAGATGTTTTCTACCACCACAAAAATGGATTTTGAAAACACCGTGACTACACCTTGTTTTCTATTTTTAAAAGCCCTTTTGTTTCTTTCTTTCCAAATTATCCACATGAGACGGGGTAAGAAATAAAACCATATAAGTTTTAGCCTCAAGCCTATAAATTGTGAAGACCATTGGAGGCTCAAATCTATCACACAACATGGAGCCACCCAACTAACTCCTAAGACTTGCAAAAAAATTATCCAAAATAGTAGAAGAAAAAGGCATTGAAAGAAGAGATGGTCTGAGGATTCAACCCACAATCCATAGAGAAAGCACCTATTTGTTAAATACATCCCTCTTCTAAATATTTTCAATGGTAAGTACTTTATTATGAATAACCAACCAATAAAATATGTTGATCTTAGGGGTAAGGCCTTTCTTATAGATTTTGAAGGGAGGGGGAGGAAACAGGTTGGCCGAATCCAACAACAAATATGTTGATTTCACTAAGAAAAGCCCATTCTTCTCCCCTTTCCATAGTAGAGTATCTTCCTCATCTTGAGATTTTAACACTTGAAACTTCAAATTTTCTATAATAGAAAACCAAGCCTCCTTCATAGGAGGACTTAGGTTATCAATTCTTAGACTCTTCCATTTTTTAACTCCTACCACAACTTCCACAAAGTCAACAACTTTTGGACCAAACAATGAAGAGAAAAGGGGTTTTATTAGACCTAAAAATGGAATTTGAGATAAAATAGTATCTAACACCTAGAAATACTTCCAAAAATTGATCTTCTTACCATATCCTAGATTCCATATTACACCTTTCTGAATTAACTCTCTTGATAACACGAGACTCTTCCAAAACTTAGAACCATTTTTAGGGAGAATACCATTTAAGAAGTCCTTGTTTTGGTTTAGGTACTTAGATGAAACAATGTGCACCCATTCCATGTTCAATTGAGTAGTTAAGGTTCATGCTTTCTTAGCTAATAGAGTCTTATGAAGAACACAAGCTTATACTGAGAGGGGGGGTGAACAGTATAAGACCTCTTTTTACTTTCTCTATTTAACTTCAACTTCGCAAAGCAATGAACCAATAGCAATATCAAAGCAATGCATAAAGCAACACACAATGAGACACCAATTTTAACGTGGTTCACCCAACATGGGCTACATCCACAAAACTTTTCTCTAAAAAGCTTTCTCAAAGTTCTTTGGGAATCCTTCCCAATTACAATGTTTATGAGCCTCGGCCCAAAGGAGAAACCTTCCCCTACTCAAGTATTTATGAGCCTCTGCCCAAAGGAGAATCCTTCCCCTCCTCACAAATTTATGAGCCTCCTACCCAAAGGAGAATCCTTCCCCTCCTCATGAATTTATGAGCCTCCTACCCAAAGGAGAATCCTTCCCCTCCTCACGAATTTATGAGCCTCCTACCCAAAGGAGAATCCTTCCCCTCACAAATTTATGAGCCTCCTACCCAAAGGAGAATCCTTCCCCTCCTCATGAATTTATGAGCCTCCTACCCAAAGGAGAATCCTTCCCCTCAACTCTGGAAATGATACTTCAGAAGATCACCTGCCTCTTATTCCGCTAGCACGTGGAACTCCTTTCCACAGAAGACCTCCTATCCTCAATGCTCAGCCTCAAGAGACCTCTGTCCTCACTGATCACCTCCACAACAACTCATCAACCTATACTAAACACAGTCAATCGGTCCAGCACAAGTCTTCCTCACTCTGTCAGATCTATCCCAAGCTCAACTCATAAAGCTTGAACAAATCAATCTCTGCTGCACACAAGCCTTCTCAAAGACTTGTCAAAACTATCCTCGGGTTCTTCTCAAAGAACCACTTCAACTCTGTCCTCAAGTCCTCTGCTAGGACCTGTCCAAATCAGCTCACAAGTCCTCCCTAGAACTTGTCCAAATCAGCTCACAAGTCCTCACTAGAACCTGTCCAAATCAGCTCACAAGTCCTCACTAGAACCTGTCCAAATCAGCTCACAAGTCCTCACTAGAACTTTGTCCAAATCAGCTCACAAGTTCATCAAGAAAAACTTGCTTAGCATGAACCCACAAAGAGAATTGTTAGAGACCCAATGTGATTCATCAACCTCATAGAAGCATAAAGAGAATTGTTAGAGACTCAATATGTTCTATACTTAACTCCCAATCTCAATCTCAAATCTCATAGAAACATAAAGAGAATTGTTAGAGACTCAATATGTTCTATACTTAACTCCCAATCTCAATCTCAACTCAATCTCAATCTCAAAAGAATAAGATAGATGTAGTATGCTTTTCTCAAGAACATGAAACACAACCCAACAATTGCCAACCATGCAATATCTCATATAACAATGATACTCATGTTCTTTCCACAACCAATATCTTTTCTCAACCAATTAGGGCTTTAACAACAATGCTTATAGACAAGGTTTAACCAACATCATTCAACTCAACATTAACCTTGAAGCATTCAACCAATCACTACATGAAAAGGAAACTAGTAGACATCCTTTTCCCTCCAAAGGTATTTGAACAAAACAGCCACCAACATAAATCACCAATGCAAAGAATAACTTGCTCAAATCAATCTCAATGGAGTAAGCCCAAATCATGTATCAAGTAAAGCATTAACTTGATCAAAACAACCTCTATGGAAGCAACTCAACCATCAATCTCAAAACAGCCAACTAAGGGTTTCACCAACTCAATGCAAGTAGCAAGACTTACTAACATAAACCCTAGTGCAAAAATGCTTCCTCTTCCTCAACCAGAATTATGCATTCACCCAAAAAACTCATCAATGATTTTAATGCATAAACAATCTTCAATATCCAGAAAATGGGATTTACACCAACAAGAATACCTAGTAGACAACCTTTTCACTCCAAACTCAATTTCAGAAAATACACCATCAACAATATACATGGAAGAAGTTGCCCATACCTTTGTTTGAGGAAGAAGAGAATAGTTCTTCAACTTTGTTACCAACACCACCCTCAACTTTGCCACCAAGTTAGGGTTAGATCATAAAAGTAACCACAAAAATATTTATTCCATAAAACACCTTATGACTCCAATCCTTAGAAGTCAACTACCAAAAAATATAAAGCATACAAACAATATATCCTTTTACACCTTATTTCTCCAAATTAATTAAACCATGCTCAAGGAATAATAGCTTCTAAGCAAATCTCACTCAACAATCAAGCCAAAAATCTCAACCACACACTATCAACCTTATATCTCCAAAGAAGCATTTAACCTTAAAAATAATTTTAAATAAATCTGCCCAACCACTTCTTCTTTAACAAAATGCAGATTTTATTTAAAAAACCTTACCAAAAAAATGCTTCCGAAAATCGCGGGTCAACAGTGCCTCCGAAAAAATCGGAGCGCAAAAACTCTTCTCACACTCCACGGCGGGAGTCGAACGCTTGACCTCCCTTCAAGCGCCTTCGCGGAACAGTCATTGCCACTAGGCCAACGGTGCTAGCTTGAAGGCTAGCAAGAGTCTCCTTCTCCTTAACCCTTTGGCGGTGGATAAACGTGGCAAAAAAATGATAGCCGTAGCTTTTACTTCCCAACCTTTGTGCAATTCCAATTTCTTTCACACCATTGCTTTGGACTATAGGTTATGGCTTATATAGCCAAACTTCCATGCTATGCACGACGTCGGCGGGAGGATAATTCGAAATTTTTGAATTAATATTATTTTGGCGCCTTCGAAACAACTTTAGGGTTTATGAAACCCTTTTGATTATTTAAAAAATAATCAAAGGTCTTTTAGACCTTAGACCTTAGGTGGAGAACCCATTAAATTATTAAAATAATTTAATCACTAAATCAAATAAATAATTAATTAAAAAACCTTAAAAAGGTTTTATTAATTAAGTTATTTAATTAATAAGTGTCTCCGGCCTTTGCATTAAGCTGAGAGTGGTTTTGAGAAAAACCCTTAATGCATCCACCTGGTTTTAATAAAAACCCTTAAACCTGCCATGGTTTTGATAAAAACCTTTTCATCTGCCACATGGAATCTCTCCGAAATCTTCTAGAAAATATTCTTTGGAATCTTCAACCTTTGAAGCCAATAAATCCTCTTGACATTAATGCCAGTTCCTTTTGACATCAATGACAACTCATAGACAAGAAGCTAGGATCTCAAACCCAAAATTGCCAACAATCTCCCCCTTTGTCATTGATGGCAAACCATGCTTCTCAACAACACTGAAACTCAAAACTGTTGTATAGAAATCAGCTCCCCCTGACTTGAGGCTCTCCCCCTTACTCATATCTCTCCCCCTTTGTCATCAATGGCAAAGGGTCACCTTTGGGGCTTGGGACTAAGAATGAGCCTCTTAGCTTAGTCCCTCCCCCACCTCCTGTTGAGGTGATTAATTTCGGGGTGGGAGTAAAACTCCCATTAGGCACTGATCTTCATCAGTGTCTATAGCTGCCTTACCATGTCTTCTCTTGTTCTCCTTGTCCATATTCCTATTCCTGTTCATGTCACTATTGTTGTTCTTGTTATCATTCCTGTTCTTATCCATGTCTTGATTCTTGTGCCTGTTCATACCCATGTTCCTATTCCTGTACCTTGGAATTTCAGCTCTACATTGTCTAGCTATGTGACCTTCATTGTTGCACTTATAACAACTAACAATGTTATTTCTTTGAGGCATACCTGATCTTTGACTCCATCTGTTCCGACCAACCCTGTTCCTGTTATTAGCCTTGCAATAAACAACCTTGTGCCCAAACTGTTTACAAGAGTAGCAATACCCTTGAAAGAAATTACCACCTCTGAATCTGTCATTTACCTTCCTCACTTGAGTCATGCAATGTGAAGCCATGTGACCAAACTTGTGACAAGCAAAACATCTGCCATTAAACTTTCCTTGATTTGACCTCTTAGGTCCTGTAAACTTTCTCCCCTTTTTTTGATTCCTGTTTTCTGATTCTGTGCATCTATCACTCAAGGACTCTTTTTCTGAAGTACTTTCCTCATCAGAACTCTCTTCCTTTCGGAATCTCTTACTAGATTCCCCAGTAGAGTCGCCAACTTGTTCCATGTGTTTCTTACCAAAACCAAGACCTATTTTATCTGTTGTCCTTCTTTGATCTTTGATGATTGACTTTACCTTTTTGGTGCTATCTTCAAACCTGTAAAGCTTCTCCTTGTACTCTTTAGTTTCCTCTTTCAAGGAAGCCACTTTCTGTTCCAACTCTCTACACTCAAGAACCTTAGACTCTAACTTATCCTTAAGTTTATGTGTCTTAGCTATAGAGAAGTCAAGACTTTCTATAAGCTCATCTCTCTCAATACAACATTCATCCAATTTATCATTGAGTCTAGCATTCTTCTTTCTTTCCTTTTTCAAAGCACTAAGAGCACTAACAAGTTCAGCTTCAAGATCTACTTCACCATCCTCTATAACTTCCTCTATTTGTTTGCCTTTTGAAACATCAATGACTTTTTCAGATTTCTTATCACTAGAGGTGCTACCCTTTTCTAAAGCCATACAAAGATCTTCCTTACAATTTTTTGAAGCATCCTCATACATAGTATAACTAGAAATCAATCCATCATTTGTGCAATCATCCTCAAGATGTCCAAAATTTCCACATCTAAAACATTTCATAAGGACAAATCTATGTTTCTTTTCTTCTTCTTTTTCTGTTAGGAACAACATCTCATTTCCAACATCACTTGAAGAACTTTCACTATCACTACTAGAACACTTACTTGCCTTGTCTAGGTAGAAACTTTTCTTGTGTTTGTGAGAGTACCTCTTTCCTTGATTGCTTTGCTCATCTTTATTCTTCCTTTGATGCCTGTGCCTTTCAGAATCCTTGCTCTTATAATCCTGTTTATCTTCATCACTTTCATCCTTGGCAGCGGTACAGTTAGTAGCATAATGACCAAACTTTCCACAATTGAAACACTTGACATATTTCATACCTTTGTGCTTTCTTGAGAACTTGCCCTTCTTGCTGTAATATGCCTCTTCATCACTAGAAGACTCATCACTATCTTGAAGCTCTTTACCCTTGGATTTCTTGGTAGCCTTGAAAGTTGCCTCCTTCTTAACATCAACCTTCACTTGAGTTCTCAACTCAAATGCTGCAAGTATACTATGAAGCTCATCCTTTTTCAACTTATCCAAATCCTTAGCTTCCTCAATAGCAAAAATATTTTCACTAAATCTATTTGGAAGAGACCTCAAAATCTTATCACAAATATCATTTTCAGCAAGCTCAAGACCTAGTTCCTTCATAGAGTTAACAATCTCATCCATACGAAGCATATAGTCACTAATATTTTCTTCATCATTCATCTTGAGTTGTTCAAACATACCTTTGAAGTGTCTCAACTTGGCCTTTCGGACATTTGCATCACCTGTATGAACCACCTTCAACTGTTTCCACATTTCACTAGTTATCTTGCAGTGAATCACCTTGGTAAGATCTGCCTTCTGTAAACCCTTCAGGATTGCATTCATTGCCTTTGAATTGCTATGATGTAGGAGCCTCTCTTCCTTAGTAGAAGGACCATGCTCAGGAATGGTATACTCATCCTCAATCACTTCCCAAACTTCATTTCCAAGAGCCATAAGATGAACCTTCATCCTAGCACTCCAAAGCCCAAAATCTGCCCCATCAAGAATAGGTGTTGCATTACCACTTGTAGATTCCATTGTGTTCTTTACAATATTTTCCTTCAAGATGTTAAACTTTTCGAAGGAACCTGCTCTGATACCAATTGAAGAACACAAGCTTATATTGAGAGGGGGGGTGAACAGTATAAGACCTCTTTTTACTTTCTCTATTTAACTTCAACTTCGCAAAGCAATGAACCAATAGCAATATCAAAGCAATGCATAAAGCAACACACAATGAGACACCAATTTTAACGTGGTTCACCCAACATGGGCTACATCCACAAAACTTTTCTCTAAAAAGCTTTCTCAAAGTTCTTTGGGAATCCTTCCCAATTACAATGTTTATGAGCCTCAGCCCAAAGGAGAAACCTTCCCCTACTCAAGTATTTATGAGCCTCTGCCCAAAGGAGAATCCTTCCCCTCCTCACGAATTTATGAGCCTCCTGCCCAAAGGAGAATCCTTCCCCTCCTCATGAATTTATGAGCCTCCTGCCCAAAGGAGAATCCTTCCCCTCCTCACAAATTTATGAGCCTCCTACCCAAAGGAGAATCCTTCCCCTCCTCATGAATTTATGAGCCTCCTGCCCAAAGGAGAATCCTTCCCCTCCTCACGAATTTATGAGCCTCCTGCCCAAAGGAGAATCCTTCCCCTCAGCTCTAGAAATGATACTTTAGAAGATCACCTACCTCTTATTCCGCTAGCACGTGGAACTCCTTTCCATAGAAGACCTCCTATCCTCAATGCTCAACCTCAAGAGACCTCTGTCCTCACTGATCACCTCCACAACAACTCATCAACCTGTACTAAACACAGTCAGTCGGTCCAGCACAAGTCTTCCTCACTCTATCAGATCTGTCCCAAGCTCAACTCATAAAGCTTGAACAAATCAATCTCTGCTGCACACAAGCCTTCTCAAAGACTTGTCAAAACTGTCCTCAGGTTCTTCTCAAAGAACCACTTCAACTCTATCCTCAAGTCCTCTGCTAGGACCTGTCCAAATCAGCTCACAAGTCCTCCCTAGAACTTGTCCAAATCAGCTCACAAGTCCTCACTAGAACCTATCCAAATCAGCTCACAAGTCCTCACTAGAACTTGTCCAAATCAGCTCACAAGTCCTCACTAGAACCTGTCCAAATCAGCTCACAAGTTCATCAAGAAAAACTTGCTTAGCATGAACCCACAAAGAGAATTGTTAGAGACCCAATGTGATTCATCAACCTCATAGAAGCATAAAGAGAATTGTTAGAGACTCAATATGTTCTATACTTAACTCCCAATCTCAATCTCAAATCTCATAGAAACATAAAGAGAATTGTTAGAGACTCAATATGTTCTATACTTAACTCCCAATCTCAATCTCAACTCAATCTCAATCTCAAAAGAATAAGATAGATGTAGTATGCTTTTCTCAAGAACATGAAACACAACCCAACAATTGCCAACCATGCAATATCTCATATAACAATGATACTCATGTTCTTTCCACAACCAATATCTTTTCTCAACCAATTAGGGCTTTAACAACAATGCTTATAGACAAGGTTTAACCAACATCATTCAACTCAACATTAACCTTGAAGCATTCAACCAATCACTACATGAAAAGGAAACTAGTAGACATCCTTTTCCCTCCAAAGGTATTTGAACAAAACAACCACCAACATAAATCACCAATGCAAAGAATAACTTGCTCAAATCAATCTCAATGGAGTAAGCCCAAATCATGTATCAAGTAAAGCATTAACTTGATCAAAACAACCTCTATGGAAGCAACTCAACCATCAATCTCAAAACAGCCAACTAAGGGTTTCACCAACTCAATGCAAGTAGCAAGACTTACTAACATAAACCCTAGTGCAAAAATGCTTCCTCTTCCTCAACCAGAATTATGCATTCACCCAAAAAACTCATCAATGATTTTAATGCATAAACAATCTTCAATATCCAGAAAATGGGATTTACACCAACAAGAATACCTAGTAGACAACCTTTTCACTCCAAACTCAATTTCAGAAAATACACCATCAACAATATACATGGAAGAAGTTGCCCATACCTTTGTTTGAGGAAGAAGAGAATAGTTCTTCAACTCTGTTACCAACACCACCCTCAACTTTGCCACCAAGTTAGGGTTAGATCATAAAAGTAACCACAAAAATATTTATTCCATAAAACACCTTATGACTCCAATCCTTAGAAGTCAACTACCAAAAAATATAAAGCATACAAACAATATATCCTTTTACACCTTATTTCTCCAAATTAATTAAACCATGCTCAAGGAATAATAGCTTCTAAGCAAATCTCACTCAACAATCAAGCCAAAAATCTCAACCACACACTATCAACCTTATATCTCCAAAGAAGCATTTAACCTTAAAAATAATTTTAAATAAATCTGCCCAACCACTTCTTCTTTAACAAAATGCAGATTTTATTTAAAAAACCTTACCAAAAAAAATGCTTCCGAAAATCGCGGGTCAACAGTGCCTCCGAAAAAATCGGAGCGCAAAAACTCTTCTCACACTCCACGGCGGGAGTCGAACGCTTGACCTCCCTTCAAGCGCCTTCGCAGAACAGTCATTGCCACTAGGCCAACGATGCTAGCTTGAAGGCTAGCAAGAGTCTCCTTCTCCTTAACCCTTTGGCGGCGGATAAACGTGGCGAAAAAATGATAGCCGTAGCTTTTACTTCCCAACCTTTGCGCAATTCCAATTTCTTTCACACCATTGCTTTGGACTATAGGTTATGGCTTATATAGCCAAACTTCCATGCTATGCACGACGTCGACGGGAGGATAATTCGAACTTTTCGAATTAATATTATTTTGGCGCCTTCGAAACAACTTTAGGGTTTATGAAACCCTTTTGATTATTTAAAAAATAATCAAAGGTCTTTTAGACCTTAGACCTTAGGTGGAGAACCCATTAAATTATTAAAATAATTTAATCACTAAATCAAATAAATAATTAATTAAAAAACCTTAAAAAGGTTTTATTAATTAAGTTATTTAATTAATAAGTGTCTCCGACCTTTGCATTAAGGTGAGAGTGGTTTTGAGAAAAACCCTTAATGCATCCACCTGGTTTTAATAAAAACCCTTAAACCTGCCATGGTTTTGATAAAAACCTTTTCATCTGCCACATGGAATCTCTCCGAAATCTTCTAGAAAATATTCTTTGGAATCTTCAACCTTTGAAGCCAATAAATCCTCTTGACATTAATGCCAGTTCCTTTTGACATCAATGACAACTCATAGACAAGAAGCTAGGATCTCAAACCCAAAATTGCCAACATCTTATTCTTAAGATCCACTTTTTGAAAACCCAACCCCTCAAATACTTTTCTTCTACAAACATGTTCCCAAGAAACTAGGTGGGATATCTTCTTCTCCTATAATCCAAACCATAAAAATGCATTCTATTATTGTTCAATTTTTAGCTGGATATTTTTAAGGATCCTAAAAAGAGATATGCAATAAATGGGAATGCTCTAAAGTTAGGATTTGACTAGCATTATTTTTTATGCTTGGCTGAGCAATGCTCCTCTCCATACAAATATCTTCACTTAGATTCTATCAATAATAGGTTCTCATACAAAAGTTTCTAATATTTAAACAATGACATTCCCAAATGAATCGAAGGCAAAGAAGCTATTTTACAGCCCAAAATCTTGGCAATATTGATTTGTCTTTCCTGGGGAGTATTCAAAAATAAAATCATACTCTTAAGGTAATTTATTCTTTGGCCAGCCACCTTTTCAAAAGAAGAAAGAATACCTTTTAATGCTCTATCTTGAGGCACCGATGCTAAGAGAGAAATGAGCATGTTATCTATGAACTGAAGATGAAATTTTAGATTAATGTTTTGTGCAGGTCAAATTCCTTTGATAACTGGATCTGCCTTGATTGACCTGCTTAAGGCCTCTACCACTAAAATAAAAATATACAATGATAGAGGATCTCCTTTATGAATACCTTTGAAACTAGAAAAATAACCAGCAGGGGATCCATTAACCAACACTAAGAACTTTACGGAGGAAATGCAAGCCTTGATAAGACTTATCCACTTTTGGTTGAACCTAAATTTATCAAGCACTTTGAGCAAAAAATTCCAAGAGACCCTATCATATGCCTTTTTGACATCTAATTTGAGAAACATGCTTGGCCTCCTACTCTTATCAATGGAGTGTATTAATTCATGCACAATTATTAATCCATCAAGATTATGTCTTCCTGCTAAAAAAGCACTTTGTGCCTTGCCAATAATGATGGGAAGACAAGATTTTAATCTATTGGCAATTACCTTGGTCAAAATATTATAAAGTGTTGCATAGACTGATGGGCCTAAAGTCTATGAAGTTCTTAGCTTCTTTTTGCTTAGGGATTAAAGCTAAAAAAAGTGGAATTCACCCTAGGAGGAATAAAATTTGTTCTCTACACCTCCCTTAAAGCTTCCCCAATCTCCTTCCCAAGAATATGCTAGTATTGCTAGAAAAATAAAGGAGGGAAGCCATATGATCCAGGAGCATTTAGGGATTGCATAGAAAAAAATTCCTCCTTGATTTCTTGATCATTGAAAGGATTGTTAAGGGCCAAATCCATATCATGAGAAACTAAAGGGGAAATGTTAGCCAGAATTCTACGTTCCACTTCTTCATAAAAAAACTACTTTCTCCCTAAGAATTGATCAAAAGAAAGAGATAGCTTCATTTATAATGTCCTAAATCTTCAACACCATTGTCCCATATGACACCAAAATTTATTTGATTATATTATCACTTCTGTGTCTAATAGTAGAGATGTAAAAGAACTTTGTATTTATATCCCCCTCTTTAAATTGAAGCTCTCGAAACTTAGTGTTTCCACATCATATCTTCATGGCAAAGAATGTTATGTAACTCTAATAATAATAGCCTTTCATTTTCTTCTATTTCTTGAGATATATTTCCATCTTCCATTTCTTTTTCTAAAACTCTGAGTTGCTTCTTCAATGCTTCTTTAGATTCCTCAATGTTTCCAAACACTTGTTCCAATATTTGAGTTTCCCTTGATGAAACGAATGATAAGTTCCATGAGTTTTTAACGGAGCTCTGGCGATTTGGCGGGAAATCTTCTGAACTGTCGGAGGCCGAAGCTCTTGGATTCTGGCTCGCGGCTTCTTCCTGGGTCTCTGTTGGTTTGACATCGTTCCCCTCTGAAGGCTCGTCCGTTACCCCGGGAGGGCCCTATGGGGTCTCCTCCAGGTTCTCTTGACGGGAAGAAGAGCTCTTATGCCGAGATTCTAAAAGAAAATTTTGCGTCTTCTTCTGATGAAGCCCAGCGGGGTGCTTACCAAGCGCTTCTCAAGAATGTTGGCAAGGGTTCTTACGCAAACAGAGTTAATGGATGCCTCCCGCAATCAGCTTCCAGACCTAAGATAGTCATAGAACCAAAGATGGTTGAGGATACGATCACCTACCGTGCTAACCATGACTTGATCTGCAAATTCATGGGAATCCGACCCACTCTGCACTTTATGCACACTTGGGTTAGACAGAACTGGGAACCTATCGGTGAGTACTCCTTATGGCCTATAAGCAACGGGTATTTCATTATTAGTTTCTCTTCTTCGGTAGATAGAAACAGAGCATTTGAATCAGAGAAGAGGACCCATGGCCCGGCAGGGTTATTTGTCCAACCATGGAGAGTGGGTTTCGATCCTCGCATTGAGCCCACGGCTGTTCCAGTGTGGATCCGGTTGTACGCTCTCCCGATGGAGTTTTGGGGCGAGCAGATTCTTGAGATGATTGGTAACTCTCTAGGTAGATTTATGGGAGTTTCCAAAGATACCATAGAGGGAAACACTGTTGTCTTTGCTAGAATCTGCGTTGAAATGGATATCAGTCGACCACTACCGGTGAGGTGGAACTGGAGTTAGCAGGACAATCCTGGATACAACAGTTAGATTACGAAGCCCTACCTTTTAGATGCAGGGTCTGCCATAAGCATGGCCATTTGGCTAGGTTCTGTCCGAATACCTTGAGCACAAAAGCGGAGGCCCCGCTAGGAATCTCAAATCGACCCAGAGAGGGTAAGTTCACCCCGGTCAAAGAATCACAAAACACCCCCAAGGTTATGAAGCCCAGAAAGATGGCTTTGAACAGCAGAAACGAAGAAGAAACAAAAAGAGAAATGGCAAGGACCAAGCTTCACTCAAGCCAACCAACCGGTATGAAATCTTTAAATCCCTGGTGGATCAGGAAGACCAAGTTATGGATGGAGTGGATGGGAACACTGAGGATTTTAACATCCACTCTCATGTTTCTCCCTCTTCAACTCCTGCCCGCGAGCAGGTGCTTAAACCCACTGATTTTTTACAGCCAGAGAACCCAGGGGCATTGGTTATCCATTCCTCAGCACAGCCAGTTATTCAGGATGTCATCATGGGAAGTGCCGAAAAGAATAGAGAAAGGCCAGCCCTGGGGATTACCCAGGTGGAAAAACGGTCCAAGAATAACATTTCTCAAGGTGCAGGCAGGAAGTCTAATAAGGACCTAATAGCATCGCAAGGAGACAAGCTGGTCATTGATGGATCAGTGAGAACAATTGACTCTTACTGCTCTCAAGGTTTCCAATGATTATTCAATCTTGGAATGTTAGGGGTTTAAACAACAGAACCCATCAATCTGCTGTTCAAAGACTCATAAAGAAGGGTAAAACAGACTTTTTGCTCCTCCAGGAGACAAAAATGTCTTTAGATCTTATGTGTAGAACAGTTGGTAAAATATGGAGGGGAGCTGGATATATGGATGTGGCAGCTCAAGGGGCCTCAGGAGGAATTGTTACTTTTTGGAACCCCCTGGAATGGTCTGCTTTAGAACATATAGCTTGGAGGGGTGTTCTCACATCTCTTTTTAGGAATAATATCACAGCTGAGCAAGTTTTAATTACAAATTTTTATGGGGCTCAAAGCCATGATGGCCAGAGGCTTCAATGGAAAGCAGTTCACAACATGAGGTCCTCAAGACAAGCTTTTGATTGGATCATTGCTGGAGATTTTAATGCCAAATTATCTGTTCGGGATCGGGAAGGTGGTTCCCCTGTTTTGGACCCAGGGGATCGGCTTCGATTGCCCGAGTTCAAGCTTTTCACTTAGTTGATGTCCAAGGTCCTGGAACTTTTTTCACTTGGACTAACAAACGGAGGGATCCACACTTGTTGTAAGGTAAAGTTGGATCGCTTTACGGTCTCGAGAGGAGGCTTTTGTTAAGTGGAATGTGCAATTACAGATTTTGGACGGTCCTGTTTCCGATCACTCTCCCATCATCCTTGAAGGGTGGGACTACGACGAGCGGTTCCATAAACCGTTTAGATTTGAGAATTTTCGGCTTCGGAAGGAGGACCTTCATGAGGTAATTCCGCAATGGTGGGAAGAAGGTCGTCCACATTTTGGGACAACAATGTTTAAATTTCACAAACTGCTTCTTTTTGTCAAATTTAAATTGAAAAAGTGGAGGCACGCCAATAAATCGGATTTCAAGCTGCAAAGAGCCCCCTTGTTGGCCCGCTGGGAGGAGGTGCAGAAACAATTTAGGGAAGGTTTAATTTCTGAACAGCTTAAAACTGAAGATGATGCCTTGCGCAAAGCTGTTGAGGACATTGATAACCACGAGGAAATTTACTGGAAGCAGCGGGCTAGAAATTCTTGGCTTTTGGAAGGAGATAGAAATACAAAATTTTTTCATCGTTCAGCATGTGCTAGAAGACAGATGAATAATATGGCAGTTTTAAAAGATGAGAATGGTCACTCCTTTGATACTCTTCCAGGTATGCACTCCCACTCTGTGGATTACTTCTCCAAGCTTTTTGCAGAAAATAGGGACCAAGATGTGGGGGCTCAAAATGAAGTTCTTGATGTTATTCCCCCTATTATCACTCCAGCAGAAAATCAGGCTCTCCTCAGACCTATTGATCGAGATGAATTGAAAAATGTGGTCTTTGGAATGAGCACAGGCAAATCTCCCGGTCCAGATGGTTTTCCTATTGAGTTTTTCGGGCCTTTTGGGACACCTTGGAGGAAGATGTTTTGGTTGTAATTGAGGAGTCCAGATCTAATAAGAGAATGCTCAAGGCTCTAAATCATACCTTTATCACGTTAATTCCAAAGGGGGAGGAAGGAGTTCATATCTACGACTTCGGACCTATTGCTTTATGTAATGTGATTTATAAAATTATCACAAAAATTATAGGTGAACGTCTTAAACCTCTCCTTCATTACATCATTTCTTCGGAACGGGGGGGATTTGTTGAGGGTAGACGGATCTTGGATGGAGTGATTCTTGCTCGGGAGGCTATTCATTCAATGCAAAACTACGGTGACAAAGGAATGTTCATCAAAGCTGGATATGTCTAAGGCTTACGATCGGGTTGAGTGGGGTTTCCTGTCAAGGATGTTGGCTGCCTTTGGCTTTTCCCAGGAATGGATTGACTGGGTTATGAGTTGTGTTTCCACGCCTTCTTATTCGGTTCTCATCAAGGGGATTCCCTCGCCTCCCTTTGGAGCCTCTCGTGGCCTCCGACAAGGGGACCCTTGCTCGCCCTATCTATTCCTTATCTTAGCTGAAGGATTAGGCCGACTCTTCTTGAGAAGAAGACTTCAAGGCCTGATAACAGGTATTAAGGTCGGGGATGAAGTCTTGACTCATTTACAATTTGTGGATGACACTGGCTTGGTTGGAGTGGCTAGTCTCAGGGAAGCTAGGGGAATCAGAGACTCTCTTTCTGTTTACCTTAGGGCCTCCAATCAAGTTATCAATGACAACAAATCTAAAGTTGTCTTTTTCAATCTTGCCCAACGGATGCAGGACAAAATCTTAGAGATTTTGGGCTTCTCTAGATCATCTCTTCCTATACTCTATACGGGGGTTCCTTTGCACTTCAAGAAATTGAAAAATGACATTTGGAAAGATCTTAGGATGGCATCAAAGATAGAATGAACCACTTGGTCTCACAAATGGTTAAGCTACGGTGGCCGTTTAACTTTCTTACGGTCGATTATTCGAGGCCATGCCTATCTATAAATTTTCAATCTTGGCTGCTCCTCTTTCTATTTGGAAAGAGTTGGACAAACTGGCTAGGCGATTCTTATGGGAAGGAGCAAAAGGTGGGAAGAAATGGGCCTTGGTTGGTTGGGACAAAGTTACTCAGCCCAAAGAAAAAGGAGAGGCTGGGTTTGAGAAGCTCTAATCTCAACAACAAAGCCCTGGCAGGTAAATTGTATTGGAGATGGATCTCCCAGCCATCATCTTTATTCAGTAGAATCTTGACCAGCAAATATTTGGGTAACATCCACCCCTATGAAGTTTGTCGTTTCCCTCTGGATGGTAATGGTTCCCTAGTTTGGCAAGCTCTCAAGTTGGGCTCTCAAGTAATTAAAAATCAATTGTTCTGGAAAGTGGGAAGGGGGGAGAAAGCACGTTTACGGACTGATTCATGGGACCGGTTTCCATCCATCATTGCGGAGTATCTGAGCTGCTTCCAATTAAAGCTGCCATAGAATCCAAGGGCTGGGTCACTATTGAGAACTATTTCTTCACTAGTCAATTGGGTGAGTATAAATTCAAGAAATTTAAGCGACTTGAGGAGTGGCCTGTCACTATCCCTCCGGGTGGCAACCACTATGACCAACATCTTGTCTGCAAGATTTCTCACGGGCAGAGATGAAGAAGACGAGTTAGCTTGGGGTCATGGGAATCTTGGAATTTACACTGTGAAGGCTGGTTATGATCAGCTTCTCCCAGAGCCTCCCCCGCATTTATTTTCGGTTCATGACTGGAAGAAAATCTGGCATTCCAAGTGCTTGGCCGAAAGTGAACTTCTTTGTACGGCGGTTTATGCATAATGGCATCCTCACCTACGATAACCTCGGAAGCGAGAGGAATTATTGGTCCTTCTCGGTGTATTTTGTGTCGTAAGCATGAAGAGGCTGCGACCATTTGATGTTCGAATGTTCCTTCACGGGGCGGATCCGGAATCGATGGTTCTCTCTTTTTAATCTCCGGGGTAATGGTGCTACGACTCGGAATAATATCGGCAAAGATGGAAGAAAGCTAGATTTAAATCAAAAGCCCTTCGATTGGGGTGGGAGCTTGGTCTCTTCTTCATCCGGTGGCAAGTGTGGGCTGGAAAGGAACGCTCGAATTTTGAGAGAGACCTTCTCCTCTCTTGATGGAATTTGGCGAGGTTATACGGAGCAAAGTCACTGAGACGGTTGCCTTACATCCTGAAGAAGATATTATGGTTGAGCTGGGCCCACAGGAAGAGAGAGTTGCTGCTCACGTTAGAGAAAACATGGTTAGTTGGAAACCCCCCCCGGTTGGCTGGATCAAAATTAACACGGACGGAGCTGCAAAGGGCAATCCGGGCAACGCTGGAATCGGTGTTGTGTGCCGTGATCATACTGGATCTGTTCTTTATTGGGAACTCCAAGGTATGGGAAGAGCCACCAATAACGAAGCCGAAGCTTTTGCCATCAAAGTTGCTTCTTTCTGGGCTGTCACTCAGGGATACAAGAAAGATAATCCTTGAGTCTGATTCTCAAATTTTGGTTGGCGCTCTTGATTGTATGAGAAATTTTGCTTTGAAAGCGTGGAGGATTCAGATCTTAGTCTCTCAAATCAAGGTCCTTTGGAGGGAACTTGAGGATGTGATCCCTATCCATGTGAATCGGGATTCAAATTCGGCGGCCGATTTCCTTGCCAAGTTGGGTGCGGAAAAGGAGGTTGGAGTTGATTGCACGATAACATGCACTGTGGAAAATCTTTGTGATTAGACAAGGTCTTGCAAAATTTACGAGCAAATGAAAAAATTCTGTCTTGGGAGTTTTTCGTCGCGTTTTCGTGACCTGCTGTGTTATCGCGACCCTCGGTGGCAACCTGTCGCGATATCGCGACAGGTTTTGTCGCCACGGCCTTTGGAGACTTCTGTCGCGATATCGCGACACTTCTGGCGCATTGGTGGCATTTGGAATTTGCGTAGCGATATCGCGACAATTCTGAGGACTGTTTGCTTTGTGATGTTTCCGTCGCGATATCGCGACATCTTTTGTGGTCGGGAGCAGCTGGACTTGGTCGTCGCGATTTTGCGACATGTCGCGATTTTGCGACATGTCGCGAAATCGTGACACTTTTGGTGCAAAGGTGGCAACTGGAAAATGCGTCGCGATATCGCGACAATTCTGAGGATTGACTGCTTGGTGATGTTTCTGTCGCGATATCGCGACATCTTTCGTGGTCGGGGGCTGCTGGCTTTGGCCGTCGCGATTTTGCGACATGTCACGATTTCGCGACATGTCGCCAAATCGTGACACTTCTGGCGCATTGGTGGTATTTGGTTGATTCGTCGCGATATCGCGACAATTCTGTGGACTGACTGCTTTGTGTTGGTTCGGTCGCGATATCGCGACATTTTTTGCGGTCGGGGGCTGCTGGCTTTGGCTGTCGCGAATTCGCGACATGTCGCGATTTCGCGACATGTCGCGTTTTCGCGGCCGGTTGTGCGGTTGTGACCTCGGCCGGCTTGTCTGTCGCGACATCGCGACATGTCGCGATTTCGCGACATGTCGCGATTTCGCGCCTTGTTTGTCTCTAGTGCTTAGTGTTGGTTTGTGCTGCCCTCTCTCTCTCTGCTGAGGTCTTGTGTCTCTGGGTTCTTGGTTGGGATGTTCTTGCTCCCTCTTGTACTTGCTCTTTGTTTTAATACAAGATTTTCAATTTTTTCAAAAAAAATATTTGAGTTTCCCTTTGATGTATTTGAGTTTGATAGCTACTTGAGAAATGCATGGATCCAAAACTTTTATACTACACCAATCTTCAATTATCTTCTCCAATTCTAGGTGTTGAATCTACATTACTTCAAATATGAATGGTCTTGGAAACCTATCAGTTTCATCATAAAAATAAAACCATTGGGATTATGATTTGATCCCACTTTGGCTAGCGAATGAAGAGAGGCATAACCAAAAAAATAAAGATATTCTTTTGAAAAGAGAATCCTATCAAGCCTAAGTTAAATTAATTGTTTATCCAACCTATGATTATTCCATGTAAATTTAGGATCTCTTCAAATACATATCAAACAATGATGTTCTCACAATGACACTGAGAGGGGGGTGAATCAGTGTAGCTATTTAAATTCAAATCTACAACTCTTAAAGCTGAAGCAAAGAGAACTTAAAAGCAGGTAAAGCAATTATCACAAGAGAGCACACCACAACACACAATGTAACGAGGTTCACCAATTTGGCTACTCCTCAAGAATGACTGCTTGGACTACGGTCCAAATCCAGCCTTTGCAAAACACCAATTTTACAATCCGTTTACCAGCACCCACTGGAAGGAGCACCAACCCCTGATTTATCTCGCACCAACAGAAAGGAGCACCAACCCCTATCCAAGCACCAACTTGGATCACAGTTTTGAAAGCTTTATCAATGACATAAAAATGCCTTCACTTTTACAAGACCCTGACTGGTCTACAATTTATCAAAACACAGTAAACACTTACTGCTCTGCTTGTCGCTCTCTTACAACACTCTTCTAACCCTCTTTCGGTAGCACTTTCACACATTCAGCAGCAACTTAATTCTCTACGTGACTGCCCTTTTATAACAGACCTTTCGCTTTGTAACTCCAGTTATAACGCCTTCTTTCATTCCTCATACGCCACTTGTCAATTGTAACTGTTTCTTTAATATTCTCTTCTGCCACTTGTCAACTGTAACTCCTTCTTTATGTAACTCCTTTTGTATATATAGAGTGGGCATTTCGTTAAACACGTTACATGCAACATATATCTCTACCATGACTGTTCGTCTTCTTGGTCATGACTGTTCGTATTCTTTTCTGTGCATGCATGCATTTTTTGATTCTATTTATGCGACTGTTCGATTTCTCCTTCTTCGACTGTTCTTAAAATAGCTGCATGATTTTCTTTTGTAACGTCCCTGTAACTGTCGTTCTACTTCAGTTAACTCTTCTTATAATGGCTGCATGATTTTCCTCTACAATTGCCTCTAACTGTCGTTCTACTTCAGTTAATTGTCTATAATCGTGTTGTTGCGACCTGTCATGAAATCGTGACACTTCTATCTCTTTGTACTCTTCTCGCCTTCTACCCATGAAAACATGACATGTCACGATATCGTGACACTTTCGCCTCCTTGCTACTCTTCTTGGCTTCAACCAAAGAAAATAGAACATGTCACGAAATCGTGACACTTTCGCCTCCTTGCTACTCTTCTTGGCTTCAACCAACGAAAATAGAACATGTCACAAAATCATGACATATTTCACTTCCTTACACTCTTCTCTGCTTGCACTAGCGAAAACAAGACATGTCATGAAATCATGACATCTTTCGCTTCCATACACTCTTCTCTGCAAGCCCAGAAAACCTGACATGTCACGAAATCATGACATCATTCGCTGCCTTGTGCCTTTCTCTATCTTTCACCAGTGAAAACATGACATGTCACGAAATCGTGACATCTTTCGCTTCCTTACACTCTATCTCCTCTTCGGGTCACGAAAACCTGACATGTCACGAAATCGTGACACTTTTTCTCCTTGGTGCTTTCTCTTCGAACCTGTCATGAAATCGTGACACTTTTTCTCTGTGAGCTCTTTCTCTCAAACATGTCATGAAATCATGACACTTTTTCTCCTGTACTTCCTCTCTTGAACTTGTCATGAAATCGTGACACTTTTCTTTGCGAGCTCCTTCTCTCAAAACATGTCATGAAATCATGACAGTTTTCTTTGCCTGTGCTTCTTCTTCGAACATGTCACGAAATCATGACAGTTTTCTTACTTGCCTTCTTTGCTTCCAACATGTCACGAAATCATGACAGTTTTCCTTTCTTTCTCTCTCTTCCAACATGTCACGAAATCATGACTTTCCTTCCTTTCTAAACATGTCCAAATCTTTCTTACTTTCTAAACATGTCACAAAATCGTGACATCTTTTTCTCTCTCCTCTTTCTCTTCGCTTTGGACTACAAAAATGAAACATGTCACGAAATCATGATAGTTTTGCCAGCATTTTCTCTCTCCTTCGATATGTCACGAAATCGTGACAGTTTTGCCAGCATTTTCTCTCTCCTTCGATATGTCGCGAAATCGTGACAGAAAACATGTCGCGATATCGCGACAGTTTTCTTACTTGTCTTTTTCTTTGATCCTTTGAATCTGGGCCACTTCTGTCTTCTTGGAAATTCACTGTACATGCTCTAATCGACCTCTGAACTCCTGTCCACTGCATCAACCGATCTATCTATCTGTGTTGACAACAATGACAATACTATTTCTGCACCTTGCTCAACAATCTCCCCCTTTGGAATTGTTGGCAACACATGTGCAATTTCCTGTAATTCTTCTCCCCCTTTGACAATAATACCAAAGGGCTGCTGCAGACTCCCCCTGAGTCTATGCACAACATTCTCAGACACACATTGTTATAGTTAGCAAAAATCATGAATATGAGCAAAACTATAAACATAGGCATAAATGCTCCCCCTGAGAATGTGGTCTCGATTGCTAGTCAATTCTTGGGTAGTGTGACCACTCCCAACTTACTCCGAAGGTACTCAAAAACTTCTTTGGGCAATGGTTTTGTGAATATATCTGCTACTTGCTCTGTAGTTGGAACAAAATCCAATTTAACCTCACCTTCCGCAACTTTATCCTTCAAAAAGTGATACCGGATTGCAATATGTTTGGTTCGAGAATGCATAACCGGATTCTTTGAGATGTTAATAGCACTAGTGTTATCACATTTAACTGAAATTGGCTCTTTGAAGTTAATACCAAGATCTTTCAGGGTTTGTCTCATCCATAAAATCTGCGTACAACATGTTGTTGCTGCAATGTATTCTGCCTCTGTTGTGGATAGAGAGACTGATTCTTGTTTCTTGTTGTGCCATGCTACCAACCTGTCTCCAAGATAGAATGCACCACCACTGGTACTCTTTCTGTCATCTATACATCCTGCCCAATCTGCATCAGAATATGCAATAAGAGTGAAGTCCTTACCTTTTGGGTACCATAACCCATACTCCATAGTACCCTTGAGGTACCTAAAGATCCTCTTCACAGCTGTCACATGAGTCTCTTTGGGACTAGCCTGAAATCTTGCTACCATGCATACTGCCTGTAAGATATCTGGTCTTGTAGCTGTTAAATACAATAGGCTCCCAATCATAGATCTGTACATGGTTTGATCAACATCTGGAGATTTGTCATCCTTGCTCAATTTGCAACCTGTTGTCATGGGAGTGCTAACAGGTTTACAATCCTCCATTGTGAATTTTTTCAGCATTTCTTTCACATATTTAACTTGAGAGATAAAAATGCCCTTTTCACTTTGATTAACTTGCAATTCGAGGAAATACGAAAGTTCACCAATCATAGACATCTCAAATTATTTCTTCATTTTATTTGCTATGTCTCTACAATACTCATCCATGTTGTTGCCAAATATGATATCATCTACATAAACAACAAGTACAATAAGATGGCCATTCTCTATTTTGACATACAAGTTGTTGTCCACCATACCTTTCTTGAACCCCTGTTGAATAAGATAGTTATCCAGCCTTGCATACCATGCTCTGGGTGCTTGTTTCAGACCATACAAAGCTTTCTTTAACTTGCAAACAAAATTGGGATTGTCACCGAGTTGGAAACCATCTGGCTGCTCAATGTAAACCTCTTCTTCCAGTTTTCCATTCAAAAATGCTGATTTCACGTCCATTTGATATACTTTGAAATTTTTATGAACTGCTAAAGCCAGAAACATTCTGATTGCCTCTAGTCTAGCTACTGGTGCAAAGGTTTCCTCAAAATCAATACCTTCAACTTGAGCATAGCCTTTATAGACCAATCTTGCTTTATTCCTTACAACTTGTCCATCTTCGTTTAATTTGTTTCAAAAAATCCATTTAGTACCGATTATATTTTTATTTGCTGGCCGTGGTACTAACTCCTAGGTTTTGTTTTTCTCAATCTGATCTAGTTCTTCATTAATTGCCTTCATCCAACTTTCATCTGTGCTTGCTTCAGCAACATTTTTGGGTTCAATGCTGGATAATAGAGAGTAGTTCCTTACTATTGTTCTCCTTGTCTGAATACCAACTGTGGGGTCCCCAATAATTTGCTCTCTGGGATGATTTTTCTGCCAGCTGCCTGTTTTAAATTTCTTGTTTTCTTCTACTTCTGAGTCAATCTCCTTATTCTCTTATGTTTCCTTTTCTTCATCTCCTTCTATAACTTCTTCATAAATAGGGTATTTTTCTTCATTGCTAATTTCTAGTTCCCTACCTTCATCAACCTTCACATCGGCACTCTCCACAATTTTCTTTAGCCTTTTGTTATAGCATGTGTAGGCTTTGCTTTTTGTCGAATAGCCAAGAAAAATTCCTTCATCAACTCTATCTTCAAACTTACCAAGATTATCTTCGAGTTCTTTTGATGTAGCACTTGTTGCCAAAGACTTTGAAGTATCTTGTTGTTGCCTTTTTGCCGAACCATAGCTCATAAGGAGTTTTGCTTTCATGTGTCCTCAACATGCACCTGTTTTGGATGTAAACCGTAGTATGAACTGCCTCTTTCCAGAATCTATCTGCTATTTTGTTCTCTGTCAACATTGTCCGTGCCATTTCCTGCACTGTCCTGTTCTTTCTTTCAACAACACCATTCTGCTGAGGTGTCCTTGCTGCTGAAAACTGTCTTCTGATCCCATATTTTTGATAGTACTCTACAAACTCCTCCGAGATAAACTCTCCTCCTCTATCCGATCTTAAGCATTTAATTCTTTTTCCTGTTTGATTCTCAACCAGTTTTTTGAAAGTCTTGAACATTTCAAAGGCATCCGATTTAAGCTTTAAAAATAGTACCCATGTCATCCTGGAATAATCATCTATGCACAACATAAAGTATTTGTCACCATTTATGCTTTGTGTTCTCATGGGTCCACATAAATCGGTATGTATTAGCTCTAAAGGTTTACTGGTGAAGTATTCCTTTGATTTAAATGTGGATCTAGTTTGCTTCCCTTTTTGGCATGAAGCACGAGATGTTATTTAATGGTTTGCCAATGGTGGGTATATCTCTTACTGCCCTTTTAGAACTTATTTTTGCCAGATTGTCAAAGCTAATATGACCGAGCCTCTTGTGCCACAGCCAATTTTCATCTACCTGTCCAATCAAACATGCTCCTTCTGAAGTCTCTGAGAGAGTATACAGGTTTCCAGAAGTCCTCGATCCAGTAGCTATCAGCTTCCCACTGTGAGCTTTTCTGACTTCACGACCCTGCTTCTTAAAAATGACTTCATGACCTCTGTCATAGATTTGGCTTACGCTCAGTAGGTTGTGCTTCAAACCAATCACAAACAGGACTTCTTTGGAATTGATTTTTCCATCACTTATCTTGACTGATCCTTTGCCAACTATCTTGGCTCCATCATTATTTCCAAACTTTACAGAGCCACCTTCATAGTTCTGTAACTTTTCAAACTTTTGTTTATCTCCTGTCATGTGACTGGAGCATCCACTATCCAATATCCATGGTGCAGATTTGTTCTGTGCTTTGAATGTTGTCTGTACAATCAAGGATTCCTTTTCTTCCTTGGGTTGCTCCTTTTCTTTCCACTCTGGTTTGACTATAGTTTTGGTCACTTGTTTAGACTTTTCTTTGTCAGTGGCCTGTGCATGTTTTTCTAGGAATTTTTTATTTTGCCTTAAACTGTTTGGTTGAGATCTTCTTCCCTGATATTTATTTGTTGCATATGTGCTTCTACAGTTTCTTGCAATGTGTCCAAAGTTATGACAGTTATAGCATTCTATTGCATAATCCATCAAGGGTGAAAAGACATTTCTACTGATGAAATTTCTTTGTCCTATATTATAAATGCAATCTGAAATCTTATGATCGTAAGTATTGCATTTAAAACAATAACCAGAAAAGGAATGATTGAACCTGGGAGTTGGTCTTTGCCATTTTGTAGTAGGAGCCACAAATTTTCTTCTCCTTTGATGTGTGACTTTTGTGAATCCCTCATTGTCAGCACTCTTCTCGTGCCTGGCATTGTTGCTTTCTTTTGCATGATTCATTTTTCTTTGGTCAACCTTGATCTTATCTTCTTTCTTTACTGGTTCTACAGTTATGGCCTTTGATCCACTTGACGATTCTCCTTCGACAAAGCCCAAGCCAAATTTGATGCCTGTAGTCCTCTAACTATTTATAATCTTTTCAAGCTTTGTAGAACTTCCTTCAAGTTTGTGATAGCAACTCAATTTTTGATTCTTTTCTTCTAGCCGCATTCTTAAAACAACAATCTCTTCTTCCAGTTTGTTGCACTCATCTATTTTCATGGTTAATTGTACTTCAAGTTCTTCAGACATTTTCTTAAATTCTTCTATCTGTACTTTCAAACTATTTATTATGTCATTGGCATCCTCTAGCTTTCTTGAAAACTTTTTATTCTTTTTCCTTTCTATACTCAACTCTTCAAGTGCAGCAACCAACTCACCTTCCAGATATACTTCAGCCTCATCCTTAAGGTTTTCATCACCTTCCTATTTTTCTTCTATTTTTTCTTCTTCAAATGCCATGAACAGAGCTTCACCTGTTTCTTCTTCAGAATCCTCACCTGAGCTTTCTTCAGAAGAGGTGACATTCTTGGATATGAAACTTTTCTTTTTGAAGTTGCTTTTTCTAAAATTTGGTTTCTTCTTCCAGTCACTTCTTTCTTGGTGTGACCCTTCATCACTTTTGGTTTTCTCATTCATTGGACACTTAGCTGCAAAGTGACCGATGCCTCCACAATTGAAGCACTTAAACGGTAACTTTCCTCTATATTTTCCTTTTCCCTTTGTAAGTTTCTGAACAAAGTTAGCTTCCATTTCATCCGATGTCTCTTCATCCTCAGATTCTTGTTCAGCTTTTATATTTTTGTGTGCTTTAAAAGCAGCTTCTCTGTCTATGGGCTTAGTTTGTCCTATTCTCATTTCGTATGCGGTCAAAGAACCATGCATCTCATCCATGCTAAAATTATTTAGATCTTTAGCTTCTTCTATAGCAGAAACTTTAGAATTAAATCTTTTGTGAAGAGTTCTAAGTACCTTTTTCACGATGACCGCATCTTCGATTTCTTCGTCGAGTCCTCTGATCGCATTAATGATTCCATTGACTCTCAGCATATAGGCCTCTATGTTCTCATCGTCATTCATTTTTAATGCTTCGAACTGAGCTCGATGCGTTTGTAGCTTGGCTTCCTTGATCTTGTTGTCTCCTTCATGAATGCTCTTCAGTTTGTCCCACATGTCTTTTGCCATTTTATAGCTCATGATCCTTATCAGTTCACTGTCTACTAGCCCACACATTATGGCATTCTTTGCTTTGGAGTTATTCTCAAACTTTTTCTTCTCGGTAGTATCTGTTGGAGGAGTAGCTGGTATTGTGTATCCACTTTCTACTGACTCCCAAATGTCGTATCCCAATGCACACAGATATGTCTGCATCCTGAGTCTCCAGAATGAGTAATTAGTTTCATCGAACAAAGGAGCTTTGTTTGATGAGAATCCTTCACCACCTGCCATTGTGTTTCTTCCAAGATCACCTTAGCTGATTAAGCTTATTCAGGAACCTTGCTCTGATACCAATTGATGTTCTCACAATGACACTTGAGAAGGGGTGAATCGGTGTAGCTATTTAAATTCAAATCTACAACTCTTAAAGCTGAAGCAAAGAGAACTTAAAAGTAGGTAAAGCAATTATCACAAGAGAGCACACCACAACACACAATGTAACGAGGTTCACCAATTTGGCTACTCCTCAAGAATGACTGCTTGGACTACGGTCCAAATCCAGCCTTTGCAAAACACCAATTTTACAATCCATTTACCAGCACCCACTGGAAGGAGCACCAACCCCTGATTTATCTACACCAACAGAAAGGAGCACCAACCCCTATCCAAGCACCAACTTGGATCACAGTTTTGAAAGCTTTATCAATGACATAAAAATGCCTTCACTTTTACAAGACCCTGACTGGTCTACAATTTATCAAAACACAGTAAACACTTACGACTCTTCTTGTCGCTCTCTTACAACACTCTTCTAACCCTCTTTCGGTAGCACTTTCACACATTCAGCGACAACTTAATTCTCTGCATGACTGCCCTTTTATAACAGACCTTTCACTTTGTAACTCCAGTTATAACGCCTTCTTTCATTCCTCATACGCCACTTGTCAATTGTAACTATTTCTTTAATATTCTCTTCTGCCACTTGTCAACTGTAACTCCTTCTTTATGTAACTCCTTTTGTATATATAGAGTGGGCATTTCGTTAAACACGTTACATGCAACATATATCTCTACCATGACTGTTCGTCTTCTTGGTCATGACTGTTCATATTCTTTTCTGTGCATGCATGCATTTTTTGATTCTATTTATGCGACTATTCGATTTCTCCTTCTTCGACTGTTCTTAAAATAGTTGCATGATTTTTCTTTTGTAACGTCCCTAACTGTCATTCTACTTCAGTTAACTCTTTTGATAATGGCTGCATGATTTTCCTCTGCAACTGCCTTTGTCATTATCGTTCTACTTCAGTTAACTATCTGTAATCGTGTTGTAGCGACCTATCATGAAATCGTGACACTTCTATCTCTTTGTACTCTTCTCGCCTTCTACCCATGAAAACATGACATGTCATGATATCGTGACACTTTCGCCTCCTTGCTACTCTTCTTGGCTTCAACTAGCAAAAATAGAACATGTCACGAAATCATGACACTTTCACCTCCTTATTACTCTTCTTGGCTTCAACCAACGAAAACAGAACATGTCACGAAATCGTGACATCTTTCGCTTCCTTGCACTCTTCTCTACTTGCACTAGCGAAAACAAGACATGTCACGAAATCATGACATCTTTTGCTTCCATACACTCTTCTCTGCAAGCACCAACGAAAACCTGACATGTCACGAAATCGTGACACATTCGCTACCTTGTGCCTTTCTTTATCTTTCGCCCATGAAAACACATGTCACGAAATCGTGACACATGCGCTGCCTTGCACTCTATCTCCTCTTCGAGTCACAAAAACCCGACATGTCACGAAATCGTGACACTTTTTCTCCTTGGCGCTTTCTCTTCGAACCTGTCACGAAATCGTGACACTTTTTCTCTGTGAGCTCTTTCTCTCAAACATGTCATGAAATCATGACACATTTTTGTCCGTACTACCTCTCTTGCAAATTGTCATGAAATCATGACACTTTTCTTTGTGAGCTCCTTCTCTCAAAACATGTCACGAAATCATGACAGTTTTCTTTGCCTGCACTTCTTCTTCGAACATGTCACGAAATCATGACAGTTTTCTTACTTGCCTTCTTTGCTTCCAACATGTCACAAAATCATGACAGTTTTCCTTGCTCTTTCTAAACATGTCACGAAATCATGACATCTTTCCTTGCACTTTCTAAACATGTCACGAAATCATGATAGCTTTCCTTACACTTTCTAAACATGTCACGAAATCATGACATCTTCTCTTTCTATTCACTTTGGACTGCTAAAATGAAACATGTCACGAAATCATGATAGTTTTGGCAACATTTTCTCTCTCCTTCGATATGTCACGAAATCATGACAGTTTTTCTAGCATTTTCTCTCCTCCGATATGTCGCGAAATCGCGACAGAAAACATGTCGCGATATCGCGACAGTTTTCTTACTTGTCTTTTTCTTTGATCCTTTGAATCTGGGCCACTTTTGTCTTCTTGGAAATTCACTGTACATGCTCTGACTGACCTCTGAACTCCTGTCCACTGCATCAACTGATCTATCTATCTGTGTTGACAACAATGACAATACTGTTTCTGCACCTTGCTCAACGAACAACTCATTGGTGTTAACAAAATATGCAAATTCCTCCATCCCTTTTGTCCATGCAGAGTTTCCTCCTCTTTTATCCAATAAATACAGGGAGGAATTGAAATCACTTACCAAAATCCATGCTTCCAATCTGAAGATATCCTACATTAAGCTTAATAAATACTAAAGGAGATTCCTACCCTACCTGGAGTTGGGAGCATAAAAGTTTGAGATGATACACCTACGATTATAAACTTTACAAAAAAATATAATATTAAAGACTTGATCATTAGATGAAAGAACATATCATTCAATTTTCAATGGGTCCCATAGGTAGATAAGTCCACCAGTTATCCCTCTAGAAGGACTCATAGTAAAATTTACTTCTTTCCAAATGGTTTTTCTAATTGCTTCAAGCTTGCTATCATCAATTTTAGTTTCTTGCAAAAAAATTAATGTTTGGTTTAGCTTCTTTTCTAATATCTACTACTAATATCTAATTTGTGAGGCGATTAAAACCTCTAATATTCCATGATAAAAACTTCATTATTTAGGATTTAAGTGGATATTTCTCTTTTCCCTATCCATCTAAGATGCATACCAGCAATTTTCTATATTTAGTTGGAACCCTCCTCTATCCTTATTTTATTCAACCTTAAGAATAGTCTAAGACCCATTGGCAATCTCTAACTCAATTTATTTTTTTCTCAATGTCATGTTTGAAGGTTTTCCAACCTTTTTGGGGACCCCCACATCTATGGGATTCTTTTTTACTATGGTTTTAGGATCTCAAAGACCCTTTTTCTACCAGTAATTTCAAAGGACTTCCTCAGGAATCTAGAGTCTAGGACTCCAAGACTATTTCCTTCTCTGCCATATCATTATCCTCAAGACACTCAAAGGGATTACTAATAATATTATTAGCATCAAGAGTTTTAGATAATAAAGCTAAAGGATTTACCTCAAAGTAAGGATTCAAGTTGTTAGTCTGGGTTGTTCCTTATACTTTTCACTTCTTGTTTCTACCGTGGTTGGTGAATATTTTTGCTAAGTATTTTTTTATTTCCATTTATTCATTATTCCATTTTGTTTTTCTTTTCCTTCTTGTTTTAGCCTCAGGGATCACTTCTCCATTGCATGTCCCACTTTATTGCATTCAGAGTATGTTATGGGTCTATTTTCATAAATAATGGGTTGAACCACATACCCAAATATGATGTGAGTTTTATAGAGATTGGTAGATTAGCTTCTAGGTCTACCATAATACACATCCTTGCAAACACCATTTTGGACTTTGCACTGGTTGTCAGATCTATTTGAATTAGGTCTCCAACCGCCTCAAACACCCCTCTTAAGATGTCATCATGCCATAAATAGAATGGGAGGCCAGGGAATCAAACCCATAAGGGTAAAGAGTTCATATTTTGAGTGTGCGGATTAAAATATAGACTCCATTTTCTAAGGAACATACCTCTTTTACTATAAAACCAGGGGCCTCCTCCCAAGATACGTTCTGTCTTCCATGCAATTCAACTTTATGATTAAAAAACCTTTTGGAATAGCCACAATCTACATAAATCCCAATGGCTTCCATTTTATCATGGCCCACATTCTTATTGAGTCTAGATCTAGTCTACTCCCTTGAAATTGGCCCGCTAGGTTGCAACTTCCATCTCCCATCGTTGTTTATATGAGGTCTTTTGGAAAAAACTTCATTGTTCACAAGAGAGATAAAACAGGATTTTAGATTTATTATACTCCCTTCCCTTTGATGCCATTGTAGCATATGATTTCCTTAGCCCAAGTTGATAATGGAGCTTTTGGGTTTCACAATAAAGGGTCCCACTCTGTGAGCTATCATTCGCCAACTCATGACTCTTCACTGGGTTTGTAATAAAGGGACCCTCACCAATTTGGATAGTCTTAAGGGCCTCAAAAAACACTTTATCAAGAAGATCAATTGAGTCCCCCAATGATAATATATGTTTAAGGTGCTTCTCAAAAAAATCATCTAGATGAAATTCAAATTCTTCCTTCCCATCCATCAGCTCTAGCCATTCCTACTTCACTCCACTCCTACTCTACTCTCTCAAAAATCCACTTTGCTCCTATACTTTAAAATCTTGCTAGGGTTTCACTCCACTCATACTCGAACCTACTAGGGTTTCTCTTTGCTTTTGCTAGGTTTTCACTTCCCATCCATCAAACAAGTTATAAGTCATTTAAAAATAGTTTATGGTAAACCAGTGTGATTTGAACTAGATTTGTGTGGATCTACACTGTACAGATCATGTTCCTCAACTGGTATCCTCATACCAACTTGACTACTCACTCACCCTTATTTCTCACATTTATTTCAAGCAATTAGATTATATGATTTAAGTTTTAGTAAGGATAGTAGGTATGTGACCCAAATATAGAGTTTGAAAGAGGTTTGTCTCTTCCATCCAATTTTGTTGAAACTAGAATTGAGGATGAATAAGAAGTCATACAAATCCCCAATTTCATAGGTACTTATAATAAAAAATATCTTATAGGAGAATATCAAAGATCTCATGTGAACATCACAAAAATATCATGTAATAAATAATTATGGTATCTCGTATAAACAAAATGAGTGAATTTTAGCCATAAGAGCTACAAAGGAACTTACCATTAAGTAAATATATCTAGTATAGTAGTTAAATTTTGAATTTATTTAATGAAACACTATGATATTTATCGATAAATGATGTACAATAAGATATATAAAGAGTAAATTAATTCTATATTATAACTTCTCATTATAAATGACCCACTAAAAATTTGTAAATTTTATCAATACATAAGATAATAATTCTATATTTAAGCTTTTTATCAAACATTCATCAATGATGTAAAAAAAAAAATGATTTCTTTTCAATCAATATTATAAAATATATTCAAAATAAGAGTTGTATGATATTATTACCAAGAATACTTGATCAAGCCAAAGTAGTAATGCTTCAAAAAAGCAACTATAATTAAAATTGTTAATGTTTTATACATCATCAATAACTTGTACACTATAATATATTTTGTAGGAGTTAAACTTACTATAATGTCTTGGGCCCTCTCGGTCTGGACAAAGTTTGGATAAAGGAAAAGCCCTGATAAAGGAAGTGGAATTAGATAAGGAAGGTTTTGTTCCGATAAAAACCCAAAACAGAGTACGAAGTGCAAACAAAGACCTTAAGGATAGCCAGCTAGATGCTTTACTCAACTGTTTAGAAATATTAGATGATCTTGATCAGTGCATGGAGATACCTAAAATGTTGCTACCTAATGCAAATATAACAAGGCCGAATCAGATGTCTCTTTTTGAGGGGGAACTTAAGGAATCAGATCTAGGGGGTTTAAATGAAGAACGAAGGGCTTTGGATCTGAGTATAGGGGACATGGATGGGTCTAGCCCTATAAGGGAAACTATTTTGGAAAGTGTTATAGATTTAGTTATGCCCTCTCCTACTCATGCATTGATGCAGTCATCCTTGGACTACAAAACTCCTATGGTGTTGGGATTGCAGTAGAAAATAATTAAAAAAAGTATTTTGGATAAGAATATGAAGGTGGGTCGGAAGAAGGACCAGGATAAAATTAAGTTAATGGGGGATACTTTGGTGGAGTTAGGCTTGGTGAGAAAATTGGACTCCCATTTTTATAACCCCCAAAAATTATTATCCTCTCATGAAATGTAAGGGGGTTAAACAACATCCCCAGACAAAAAGATGTTCGTGATTTGGTTCGTGTGCATTCTTCGGATGTGGTGTTATTTAGGAGACTAAATTGGATATTGATAGTATGTTCAATATTGCTCCCAATTTTTGGAGAAGGGGGAAATGCCAGTGTATTTGTGCATGTGGATATTCTGGTGGCATCGCTTGTTTATGGGATCTGGTTAAGATATCCCCTCTTACTTGGATTTCCAGCAGATGGTCTATTTTGATGGTCAAACATGATAATGAATCTGGTGGAACCATCCTACTTACAAATGTGTATGCTCCTATTTATTACAATGGTAAAGTGAATTTGTGGAAGCACATTTGCTTTGTGAGAAGTTTGGTTCCCCTGTACCCATGGATTTTGGCTGGAGACTTCAACTCTATCACTTGTATGGAGGATAAACGTGGTGGGGTGGACCGTGTTGAGCCTTTTTCTTCTGTATTCAGTGCTCATATCCAGTCCCTAAGCTTGGTTGACATCAAGCAAAATAATGGGATCTTTACTTGGCATAATAGAAGGTGTGGGGAAGCTTCCATATCAGAGAGACTGGATAGATTTTTGATATCCAGTTATTGTATGGGTAATAATAGAAGTGCTAGTTCTGTGATTCTGGAGGGTAGAGGATCTGATAATTTTGTGGGGTGAAGGTGCCTTTATAGGCTCCGTAGGGTTTTTGAGGAAAATGAGAGGTGGCAAGATTGGATTACCAAGTGGTAATGCTGGGCTGCCAAATGGACGGGGTAGTTATAGTGAGTCACCAAATGTGCCTCACTTAACTGGGGTGATGTGGCTGCAAGTGGAGTGTTCTGTGGAGGGCTACCTCATGTGAAGGAACAAGGGGAACAAGGGTGTATGAGATGTGGAAAGACGGTGTAGCGAGGTGGTTAGGACATGTGTATAGTGGGTAGGAATGGCATCCTAGGTTGATTTTCCAGATTTAATAAATCTAGAAAATAGGATAATGTGTGGATTTTATATGCCTAAGTCTAAACTTAGGCATATAACTTTATTATGCAGGATTTATTGTGGGGTGGCAAATGTAATGTTGCAAATGACCAATTTTTGGTGTCTACGGATGCCCCTTTTTGTACTGCATTGTGTGAAACACGATGTAGTACAAAAACCAATGACACCTATCTTTATTGGATGAAGAGACCCAACTCTTCTTGATGCACAAGGATGACCAATTTTGAAAAAAAATTGATGGGATTTAGATTTGTTTGCTTACCCCATCAATTTATGAATGGGTGAAGAATGATACCCACAAGCCAATTGACTAAATTTGGATGATGAGATGAGGTGAATGATGAATGATATGAATGTGATGCAAATGTGTGACATTGACTCAACTTGATACCCCAAGTTTGGGATTGTTTGTGTTTTTGCAAATTTGCCTTTGGTTCATTATTGGTAATTTTTGTGGTAAAACCATCAACCACGTTTGTGAGCTTGTGAGTCTTGCTATTGTTAATAGTCACTCCTGTGCATCAAATCCAGTGCACTAAGACCTTGATACTCAAGTGATTTTTTAGTAATATCAGATTTGATTTGATTGTTTCTGCTTTTGACCCAATTGAAGAGGTTTAAGGATAACCTTTTACAAATTTTGCTTGAACACATAACTATAGAGGGACTTAGTTGATTTAATTCATAGAGATTTGATTTTGAATGATTGTCCTTATGGTGAGCTACCCATCCTACCAGATTGCATGGATTGTTAGTCACTGCAACCGCTAGGTGTATAGGGTAATTTACTAGATACAAGGCTCACTAAATAATGTGATAATGATGAAGATGATGTTTGTAAAAATGCATGATGTGATGATGAGTGTTTTGTATTTTATGGATTTGCATATTTTTTTTGACAAACTACGCACGTGTTGTTTTGCTCCTTTTTAACTACAAAGATGTGGTTGGATTACCTTAAATCGTGCGTCCATATTTTGTTGTGCAAACAACAGATCTATGTTTTCTCGTACCTTGGAAAATGTTGGAGCACAGTTCTCGCCATGAAAAATAGCTATATAAATTTGTGATAAGTCATTTTTATTTCATTGTGATGTTGATAGCTTGTGAGTTTTAGAGATGAGTGAGATGGAGGTTGGTGAAAGGAATGGAGATAAGGATGGTGCAGGTGCAGAGGGTGGTGGCTCGGTTGGAGCGAAATCCGATGTCCACTACACCAAGGTAGGTGTCCTAAAATCTTAGTTTAGATTTTATTTTTGTTGTTGTTTGTTTTTTTTGCAACCATTAAGAGGAGTTGGAATAATTTTTCTTGTTTTTAATTTTTTTGTTTCACAACCACTAAGAGGGGCTGGAAATTTTTTTCTTGTTTTGATTTTTTTTTTTTGCAACCACTAAGAGGGGCTGGAAAAAATTTTTTTTTTGATTTTTTTGTTTTCACAACCATTAAGAGGGGCTAGAACTTTTTTTTGTTTGTTTTGATTTTTTTGTTTTCGCAACCACTAAGAGGGGCTGGAAAAAAATTTTGTGTCTCGAATTTTTTTTTTTTACTACCATGAATGGGTTAGGTTGAAAGTTTTTTTTCTTTTTTTTTAGGATGAAATATAATGTTTTTGCATTTTTCTTGTTTTTGAAATGCAATTAATTCTAAGATGCAATGTTTTTTTTTCTTGTTTTGGAATTTTATTAAATTTTAAGATGCAATTTTTTATTTTGTTCTTGAAATGTGATGCAATGATTTTTATTTGTTTGTGATACAGGTTAAAATCATTACCGCTAGAAATAGATGGCATCGTGCTATTTCAAAAGTGCGGAAGGCTTTCATAGCAAATGATTGGAATTTCATTGAGGTTGTGGGCTTGGACGGGTGTGAACTGATTGAGACAGTTCGAGAAGATGAGGCACTTTTATCTCCACTCATTGAGATATGGGACCCAGATAAGGGTTCATTTAAGCTCCCAATTGGGAATATTACTATTAACCTTGAGGATGTATACCACATCATTCAAGTTCCTGTTGAGTATCCGTCAGTGAGGGTGGGCCGTGACAAGAAGGATGCTCTCAGAACTATCTACAGTGACCTTTGGGATGTGGACTACAGTAAGGGAGGCATCCCTTACCTTGACTTGTTTAAGGGCAAGAAGTTAGTTGTGGTTTTGACTTTTTTGATGTATATTCTAGGCAACATGTTGTTGCCTAATAACATGGGATCGAGGGTCCCTTGGAATCAGGTTCCTATTTTTTGGCAGTTGATTTCTTATCCTAAGAGATATGCATGGGCTCTCGCTCTCTTGTACCAATTATACAATGATATTTATGAGGTGAAGATGCAAGAGTAGAAGGGATTTAGTTGTAGCTTTTTACTTCATATTTGGTCTTGGGAGCATATCAGAGTGGGTCATCCTAAGGGGCTACCTTGTACATGTGATCCTCTACTTCCTTGTGCCTTTCGATGGTGGGTTAGCGAGGAGGCTTCTACCACATGCACTACCATTGATACTGCTACATACAGAGATAGTCTCAATGGCTTGACTAGGGATGAAATTTGCTGGTGACCATGGAGGGGCATGGCTTGGGCGAGTGATGTTGTGGAGCTTCATCGGGTGAGACGTGGGAGATGAATGTTTGGGAGTCATGGGTGAGAGATGGAGTACATCCAGTTCTCATGGATTTTGAGGTAGTTTGGCTTAGTTTAGGAAATTCCATATGCTACCATGATATACAGGTGGTGGGCTAACGAGCTAGACCTACCCCTGACTCCATATTTTTGTACTATGGATGATGCAGGTGACGATGCAGTGGTGGAGATTTTTGATGTGGATGATGCAGGTACTACTACTGACTATGATGCTTGGTTTATGGGGCAATATCCATGGATTCCAAGCTAGATAGTTGATGATGCTATCATTGGGGATGAGCCTGATGGTGGTGAGTAGGCTCTTAGGCGATCGAAGTGCCACCGAGGTAGTGGTGGTAGGAGGGAGTCTATCATTGGTACATAGCAAATGGATGTTGATCCTAGGCTTGGGGAAGATGGTGATGATGAGGGCCATGATGTAGAGCATAATGTATATTAGGATGTAGTTCAAGATGTTGAGTTAGTTTATGATGGAGATAATAGATATTCGGGTGAGGATTCCCCTCCTCACCACATAGAGGAGGAGTGGGGGGTGTTTCAGGTGCAGTGGGATAGCCTAGATGAGGAGGTGATGAAGCTAAAGGGTGAGGTGATATTGCTTCAGGGTAAGGTGACCCAGCTACAAGATGATGTGGATGGGCTATGGGGTAGATCAAGTGAGAGTGATGCTATTACAGCTTGATATGCAGAGACTACAAGGCTAGAAGGTGAGTTGGATGGACTACAGGCTAGGTCGAGTAGTGGTGACAACTCTATCACCATTGCATCTCTCAAGGTTGAGATAGCCTAGTGGGTAGCCTATGAGGGTTAGAATTTGGATGTTGATCGAAGACAATCATGATACGTGGTATCTATTGAGGACACTTTACATAAGTACCAGCTTTTGTTGTTGCTTCAACCTTCTTCTTCTTCTATTTTAGGTTCTAGAAGGTGGACTGAGTCCAAACCAGGTAGCTCGAGGTCTCATTGACCCTATGGTTCACATGCTCTCTCTGGGCCATCAGCACATGGGCCTCGTAGGAGTCATGGGGGCACTAGATAGTAGTGTCGTATCACCTCTTTTTGTAGTTTTTTATTTTTTCTTATGAGCCTCAATGCTCTGATGTATACAACCTATGGGTATTTGGTACTCATGCGATACATACATACATACATATATATATATATATATATATATATATATATATATATATATATATATACATGCATTTTATTATGATTGTGTTGTGTGCTTTTATTTTATTTTATGTATGGATGCAAATAAAGTGTTGTGATGTATGATGTAATGTTTATTGATGCTATGTTCTATTGCTCATTCGGTGTTATAGACTCTTGCTTGATCCACATTATCTTGTTATTTAATCAGGGGCATAGATAGATGGTAGTGGTATGGATTTAGGATATGTGGTAATGAAAAGTGTTATGATTTTATTAGGTGGATGATCTAAGGTGTTTTTATAGACTCAAAAATTTTAGTTATTCAAACAAACTCATTTATGTATTTCATAGATTTTCTTTATGCAAGGGTTGCCTTAGTATTTTCAAATTTCTCAAGGACCAACTTGTGTGCAATGATAGTTCTTTTCCTATTATGAGTTAATTCAAACTAATCAATTGTTCCTTAGCCAATAAGCTAGCTCATCCGAGAGCTACCCTATGTCTATACAAGAGAAGGTCACTAATGTAATATATATGGCACCATGCGTAAGGATACCTCATTGCTAGGTGGGGTTCATTTAGCCCATTGTTGTAATAAGGATCACCCCATAGTTTTCGAGACACCAAGAGTTCCAAGGATTCAAGTTCCTTCCCTTATTTTATTGCATTTGATTTTTTTGTGGGGATTGCTCATTTTGTTATGGAGTAATGAATTTTATTGCTTACACTTACTCGTTTTGAGAAAGAGCAAGGGTATTTTTATTGCTTTAAGATATTTTTCTCTTTTTTTTGTTTGGAGGAAGGGAAAATGGGGGGAACTTATTTCTTTGAGATGCTTTTTGGGATACTTGCTAACTTTGAGGAAGAGCAAGGAATTTTGATTTTTTTTTGGGGATACTTGCTCGATTTGAGGAAGAACAAGGGATTTTTTTGAAGGTGGAGCTTGTCCTTTTGTCAAATCTATAGCACTATAGACCATGCATATAATTGGATGAACATGGGAAACCTTTCGCTTATAGAAATAGCAAACTTTGACTTCGTTATTCCAAGACTCACCATTTTTTATTATGTATTTTATTGTGTGTGGTCCAAGAGGAATCTGATTGACAAGAATGACCTATTACATCTAAAGATTGGTTGACTTTGAATCAAGTTTATTTAAAGCACTAGGATTGGCTGAGTGATTGAAAACATTGGAAATTGCTTTATGGTTGGTTTGTGGCACTTTTGATGCAATCTTTTGAAAATTAAAAGATACACACAAAATAGCCAGTGGCCATATAATTATTATTGATAATAATTATACAGTATCTATCCTACTTTATGTGAGTTCCTTAATTGGAAAAATATTATAGGGAAAGTTGCATATTATTGTTGAGTAATAGATTGTTAAGTGATGTAGGATGCCCCTGATTAATGCAGCAAGACATGGTGAATTAACGATCATCTAAATTAACCAAATGATCAAATGCAAAGAATGGTATAATCAAAATACCTAAAATGTATGTATGACATGCGTGGATGGATTTGTGATATGCAAAATGAAATATTTTTGTTGTTTTTTTTTAGCCATGTATATTTACATATATATAGACTACCCTATGCGTAAAATGCCTTTAGGTATATTATGTTCAATGGCTCAGGCTTGAATTTTCCTTCCAATTTGGAAAGTCTATATGTTCCTAGATACACTTTCTACTTGACAATGTATGGGCCTAACCAATTTATCTATGAATTTATATCTCAAGTGCGGTAATGCGTTGGTATTTTGTTAATTCTCTTTAAGGATGAGATCTCCCACTTGAAATTCATGAGGATGGAATTTTACATTGTAATAACATTTGATTCAGTCCTAATATACTCATAGATATTCTAAGGTATTTATACACCTTTCATAAAGGAGTGTTAATTGGTCAAGACATGATTGTCTAGTTGTGTCATTGTCCTTGAATTCCTACAATGTAACTTGCAAAGAAGGGATCTCAAGCTCAAGAGGCATGATTACTTTAGCACCATAGACCAATGAAAAAGGTGTTACCCGAGTTGGCATTCTGATGCTTTTTTGGTAAGCCCATAGTTCCAAGGGGATTTGAGTGTGCCAATATCTATGATTTTCTTTGATAATTTTTTTAAGAATGGCTATCACAGTCTTGTTGGTCACTTTGACTTGTTCATTTACCTATGGATAATAAGGAGTCGAGAAATTGTGTTGGATATTGTACTTGTTGCATAAGGCTCGAACATCCTTGTTATTGAAATATTTTCCATTGTCTAAAATGATCTTGGAAGGAATCCCAAAATGACAGATAATATGCTAAAGTATAAACTCTGTTATTCGAGGTCCAGTCATACTTGTTATTGGAATTACTTTGACGCATTTGGTGAAGTATTATATGGCAATTATGATGAATTTATCTTGTCTTGAAGAGGCAGGTGAGAGTTTTCCAATCAAATCTAGGCTCCATTGTGAAAAGGTCTAAAGGCTTTGAATGGGCTGCAAAGCTTGTGATGGTACATGAGTCAAATTGGTGTGATGTTGGTATATTTAACATTTCTTAACACAATCGCTTTCCATGGTGGTCCTATAATAACCCATGTACAAAATGCACTTCACGATGGCCATCCCACTAAAGTGGCCACCACAAGTACCATCATGGGCATCAATTATAGCTTTTTTTGCCTCAATAGGGTCTAGACATCTAAGTAGGACTCCATCATAGCCACGTCTATACAACACATCCCCAAGAGAGTAAAACGAGCTACTTTTTGTTTGAATGTTCTTTTTGTAGTTTGTATCATTTCTATTGGGAGGATACCAAACTTGAGAAAGTCTCTTATTTCATAAAGGTAAAAATTGTAGGGTTTCGCATGGACCAAACAAACACTCTTCTCACCTTCAGACTCTGCTCGTTTGATTGTTGACTTGGACAATATTGTTATGATAAGCGATTGGACTTCTCCATATTCATTCTTAGGGATCAAGGATCCCAAAGAAGCCATTGTTAGCATATGCTTATATTACATCATTGTTTAGGCTTTGCATTAAGGAGGGATTATAATAAAACTATAGCGCACGTAGGCGCTCTCTAGGTTGGTTTGAATAACCACCAAGTTGGTTTCGTAAACCAACTTATTGTAACCTCTCATTGTAACCTTTATATCTCAATTCAAATGCAATGAATAATTGCTTCATGAAATTCTTCATGGTACCAGAGCTTGGGATGATCGCAGACGTTGGGTAAGGTGGTTACCTTATTTCTAACTACTCCAACTTCTCTACCAACCAAGGACACTGATAGAATTAGAGCCAACTAGATCGAAGGATACTGACATACATAGATAGAATACTGGAGGACACTGATAGACGTAGATATAGGAGACACTAGACACGTAGATAGAGGTACACATATGCAGACAGAGGAGACACTGGACACACAGACAAAGACATGCAGATGTAGATAGAGGAGACACTAGACACGTAGATAGAGGCATGCAGACTGGGTGACGGTTGTGGAGGCAAAAGGGTGGGGTGGTTGCCCGAAGGCAACCGAAAGCTATTGTAGCTTTCGTGTTTTTTAAAGAACCCCACAGTGGCAGCATAGGCCATGTGGGATTATATTTTTTTCTTCCCTCTTCGCACCCGATGTGGTAAGATACACTTGCTTCATGTTGGTTCTCGTCGGGCCCTCTGGCTCACGTGGTCTGCGTTGTGATTGCTAGACGGAAGGTCATGGGTTCAAGTCGCTTCGGGGAGGTATAAGGGGTTTTGATAAAATTTTTCCTTCCTTCTCCATATCTGATGTTGCTAAGATGCGCCTGTCTCCTGTTCACTCTCGTCGGGCCCTCTGGCTCACGTGGTCTGTGTTGTGATTGCTAGACGACAGGTCATGGGTTCCATTCACTTTGCATGTTGTGATAGCGGGTGGATTTTTTTTGATGCCCCATGCAAGCTGTGATGATGGGTGGTGTTTTTTGATGCCCAAAATAGTCCTGTTGATGCCTGCCATTGCTCTATTGATGCCAACACTGCATTTGACGCCTGTGCAGTCCAAATTTGACACCTTGAAGGCTCCCAACAAAATTTTTTTGGAGTTAAGGTACAATTTTTTTCTTCCTTATCTATTTTGCAAAATGAAGGGGGAAATCAAATCATTTGGAAGTGAATAATTGTTGGATTTGTAATAGGTGCTTAAATTTGTGGGCATTTGTGATTGTTTCTTTTGCATTTAAATATTCTGTTTTCTTGCATTAACAATCATAAATTACAAGAAAAAATAAGACCCCAAATTTATACCCTATTTGTGCAATTTATTGCACAACAACGTTCGGTATTTGAGATACCTCTGGTCCACACTTATAGGTAATGTTGTCGTGCTTTGGACTACTGTATCCGCCACCTAATATAGCTGCAACAATGACGTCTGAGCTTGTTCTCTATCAATCGTCGAGGAGAAATAAGGCAAACCAGTTCTATTATTCATTCCATCTCATACCCACATCGTGATTGTTGTTAGGCGTAAATCCTGACGAAGGTTTTTCCAAAGTGTTTAGGGGAAGTTACGCCCCACGCATGAGGAATAAAATTTCTATGGTAGGTGTCATTAACAACACGATGCCCTTTCAGTATCGCCAAAATTCAATATATCATGCTTCTCATATGTACTTATAGTCTCCCTCACGTAAGGGCGGGTACATATTGAGTGGTATGTTGTTCATATATACCTACAGTCTCCCTCACGTAAGGGCGGGTATATATTGAGTGGTTACGATATATAGATTTGGTAGGTATAAAGAAAGGGAGACCAATTGGTGATATAAGGAACTTTCATAATGGCCACTGTTCACAAATATCTCTCAGATTCACAGTTGTTGAAAGGTCCTAACTTTGTTCCATGGAAGACAAAGATGAGAGCCATTCTTCAGGTGGAAGATTTATGGGATATAGTAATTGGCACTACAAAACACCCTCAAACAGCAGGAGCAGATCAAGAAGCTTGGGATAAAAAGGACAAAAGAGGTCTCGTGTTTATCTTGCTTGCTACTACAGATGAGGTGCAACCTCATATTTGTGATGCAAAAACCAGTAAGGAAGCTTGGGATGCTTTGATTACAATATATGAAGGAAAGAATCAGTCCACTATTCTACACCTTCAAACTCTACTACATACCCTTAGTATGAATTCTGGGGAGACAGTTGATCTATTCCTCTGCAGAGTGGCAGAATTGAAAGCAAAATTGAATGCTATGGGAAAACCAGTGGATGATGATATCTTGAATTCTATCATTTTGAGAGCATTGCCAGATTCCTACAAGATGTTGATCACTTCCCTCAACGTTTCTGGTAGACAAGTAACATTTGTGGAACTGGTAAATTTGCTTCAGACTGAGGAAGCAAATCAGGTTCAGAAAGATGAGGTGCCAGATAATGCCCTTTCTACCCAACAAAAGGGTAAGAAACAAGGTCAATTTCAAAAAGGGGGTTCTTCTTCCAAAGGAAAAGGGAAGCAAAATCAGTAGAAAGATAAACGATATTGCAAGATTTGTGATATGAATAACCATGACACCAACAGGTGTTGGTTCAAAAACAAGCAACAAAATGACCAAGGTCCTAAGAAGAAGGGCAAAGAGAAACAAAAATACAAAAAGAAACATAAGCAACCTAAGGGCCATGTTGCTTATGCTGACTCCAACTCAGACTCAGATTCCCCTGGGTCCGATTCAGATTCTGACTCTGAAAGAGCACACAAGGTGCTCATGACCCATACTTCATCTTCCCAGATAGATGTTGTATGGTATATTGATTCAGGAGCTAGTAAACACATGACTGGGGACAAATCATGGTTTGACACTTTTGAGGAGAAAGAAGGTAAGCCAGTCACAATTGCTGACAATCAAGTCTACCAAGTGAAGGGTGAAGGGGATGTTTCTGTGTCCCTTCCCGATGGTAAATGTCAGATAGAGAAGGTTCTCTATGTTCCGGGACTAGCCAATAATTTGTTGTCAGTTACACAAATGTTGGATAGAAATATGGATGTCGTGTTCCGAGTTGTGAAAGGCAAGAAGAGATGTTTTATATCCCACAGTGGTAAACATGTTGCAACCGGATCCTACAAGCATGGCTTGTTCATTCTAGATGCTCTTTCAACTCCTCATGTTGCTCTGGCTGCAACTACAAAGGAGGCCACTTCTCTCTGGCATAGACGTTATGGGCATCTAAGTTCAGGATATTTGCTTGAATTGCATAGATATGAGATGGTGAAAGGTCTTCCTCATCTCTCATCTATCTTACCAGTTTGCTCGGATTGCTTAGCAGGGAAGCAACACCGAGTACCTTTTGAAACTAGCTCTTCTCGAGCTAAGAACCCTTTAGAGTTGGTACATACCGATCTGTGTGGTCCTATGCCAACCAACTATGGTGGAAAGAAGTATTTTCAATTGTTTGTTGATGATTACTCATGGAAGATGTGGGTTTTCTTTCTTCAGTTGAAATCAGAGGCTTTTCTATACTTTCAACAATTCAAGAAACTTGTTGAGAAGGAGTCGGGATGTTTCATCAAAACCCTCCGCTCAGATCGAGGGGGGAATACACCTCTGAAGAGTTTTCTTCTTTCCTTAAGAAACATGGGATTAAAAGACAACTGACTACAACCTATACACCTCAGCAGAATGGAGTTGCAGAGAGGAGAAATCGTTCCATTATGGAAATGGTTCGATGTATGCTAAAGGGAGCACATCTTGAGGATCAATATTGGGCAGAAGCAGTAAACACAACATCATACCTCCTAAATAGAGCACCCACTAGAGCTCTACAAGGAAAAACACCACAAGGAGCTTGGAGTGGTAAGAAACCCTCCATTTCTCATTTAAGGGTTTTTGGATGTAAAGCATTCATGCACATTCCAAAACAGAAAAGGAAGAAGTTGGATGAGAAAACCCTGCAGTGTATCTTTCTTGGCTATGATGAGCATTCAAAAGGATATCGACTGATTGATCCTAAGACCAAGAAGACACACTTAAGTAGAGATGTTGTATTTGATGAAGCTTTCACATCAAAAGACACATCTACAACAATATACCTAGATGAAGAAGAACCTAAGAAAGAGGTTCAACTTTCACAACAACAACAGAAAGTCCCAAAATGGTATACTAGTACTTTGAGAGATGCTAAGTTGAATTCACTTCCAGATCTATCTCTAGATAGGCCATGTACTCGTAGTATGACTCAACAAATGAGAGCAGAGGCATCTACTTCAGAGGTTGACGAACTTTGCCAACACTTTGATGATTTGTCAGTTGATACAAAAAATGATAGAGAAGAAGATGTGGATGAAGAAAAGGTTTATATGTCCGCATTGAATGCGAATGAACCTACAACGGTTCAAGATGCACTTGGTAAGCCATAGTGGAAGGGCGCCATGGATGTAGAACATCAGTCTCTCATGAAAAATAATACTTGGAAGTTAGTCGATCTGCCAATAGGAAAGAAACCCATAGGCTGCAAATGGGTGTTCAAAGTGAAATATAAGGCAGATGGATCTATTGATAAGCATAAGGCCCGACTTGTTGCAAAGGGTTATGCTCAGAAAGAAGGCATAGACTATGAAGAAACTTTTGCCCCTACTGCAAAGATGACTACCATTCGAGTACTTTGTGCCATGGGAGCTCAGTTTGGGTGGAAGTTGCATCAGATGGATGTTAAAAGTGCCTTCTTGAATGGTGACTTACAAGAAGAAGTATACATGACCCAACCAGAAGGATTCATGGTTGAGGGGCAAGAACAGAAAGTTTGCAAGTTGATCAAATCCTTGTATGGGCTCAAACAAGCTCCTCGAGCTTGGTATATCAAGATAGACAGTCACCTTGTGCAACATGGATTCAAAAGAAGTCCTTCAGATGCAAATCTCTATATTAAGAACAATGGTTCTGATATAGTGATTCTGGTGTTATATGTAGATGATCTGATCATAACAGGAAGTTCAGAGAAAATGATTGATTCAGTGAAAAATGATTTGAAACAATCATTTGAAATGACAGATCTAGGACTTCTTCACTATTGTCTTGGTTTGGAAGTAACTCAGAAAAGATATCATATCAGAGTAACACAAAAGAAGTATGCCAAGACTTTAGTGGAAAAATATCGGATGACTAACTGTAAGTCTAAAGCAACTCCAATGGAGCAAGGACTTAAGTTATCATGATATGATGAATCACCTCAGGTAGATGGTACTCTCTATCGCCAGTTGATTGGGAGTCTCCTATATCTGACAAATACCAGGCCAGATCTTAGTTTTGTTGTAGGCTATCTTTCAAGGTTCATGCAAGAACCTAAGGTGAGTCACTGGAAAGCAGCAAAGAGAGTTCTTCATTATGTCCGTGGTAGTACAAACTATGGCCTGGAGTACAAAAAGAATAACAAGTTTTTCTTACTAGGATACACGGACTCAGATTATGTTGGATCCATTGATGATCGTAAGTCAACTTCTGGATATGTTTTTCATCTGGGATCTGGACCTGTCTCATGGCACAGTAAGAAGCAGCATGTGGTTGCTTTATCTTCTACAGAGGTAGAATATCGTGCAGCCAGTGAAGCAGTCTACAAGATAATGTGGTTAAGTCGCATTCTTACAAACATGGGCCTTCCAAAGAATCTACCTCTTCATTTGTTTTGCGACAATCAAGGTGTTTTGAATCTTGTCAAGAATCCAATTTTTCATGAACGTACCAAACACGTTGATACCCGATGTCATTTCATTCGAGATGAAGTTCCAAAGCACCATATACAACTTCAATACATTCCCACTGATGCGCAAGTTGCAGATATTTTTACCAAAGCACTTGGGCGTATCAAATTTGAAAAGTTTCGAGATACTATTGGGATTTGCCAATAATGTAATAAGGGGGGATGTTAGCATATGCTTATATTACATCATTGTTATAGGTTTGCATTAAGGAGGGATTATAATAAAAGTATAGCGCACGTAGGCGCTCTCTAGGTTGGTTTGAATAACCACCAAGTTGGTTTCATAAACCAACTTATTGTAACCTTTATATCTCAATTCAAATGCAATGAATAATTGCTTCGTGAAATTCTTCAAAAATTGCATCCACAAATATGTTAATCAAACGAGGCAAGTTACTAATTTTGTACCAATTGAATTTCTCTAGCAACTTCATTACTACCTCATGATATTGTTTTAAGACCGGTTCATTGCATTGGTATTCTCCCTTCACTTGATAAATGACAAGTTGAGAATCATCAAAGATGCTTATTCATCTGATGCCCGTAGCTATAGTTGATTGAAGTCCCAAAATTAGGGCTTCATACTTTGCATTGTTATTTGTGCATGGGAAGTCAAATCTAAATGACAAAGGAATCGAAATTCTTTTGGGTGTGTAAAACATGACTCCAACACCTTACCATCTTTCACACTTTGATCCATCAAAGAACATAGTCATGTCAATATCATCCTCGGGGGGACTATATCTTCTTGTATATTGATGGAAAATATCGAATCATATGGAAGCTCTATAATAAGTGGTTGATCATTTTGTAATGGATCTTCTACAAGTTGATCGACTATCACTTGACCTTTGATGGATTTTTGACTGACAAACTTGAGATCAAATTCTGTTAAAAGCATTATCCATTTTACGGTATGAGTTTTGTTGTATGTGTGAGTCATCATGTATCATAGAGAATTCTCTCTATCTATGACATAGGTAGTGTTACTTAGCATGTAGTGTCTAAGTTTCTTAGTAGCAAAAAAACACTGCTAAGCACAACTTTTGACATAAGCATATCTTGTCTTGTAACTTACCAATGTCCGACTAATGTAATAAATGGCAAGCTCCTTGTGATTTTCATTTTTCTAAGCAAGCATTTTCCCTAGTGCAAAATCTGTTGTGGAGACATAAATGTGAAAAGGGGCTTTTGAATGAGGTGATGTAAGAACTGGTGGTGAAGTTAGATACTTATTTATGTCATCAAATACCTATTGACATTTAGTTGTCCAGTATAATACCATCCCCTTCTATAGCAAGTGATTGAATGGCCTACATTTTTCTGAGAGTTATGCAATGAATCGTCGAATAGATTGAATCTTTCCTTGTAAACTACACAACTCCCTCATGTTTATTGGAGGTGGCATCTCTATAATTAACTTGACCTTATTAGGGTCCACTTCAATGCCTCACTTGGATATAATAAATCCTAGAAGTTTTCTTGATGTGACACCAAATACGCATTTCTTAGGATTCAACCTTACCTTATGTTCAAGCAATCGATCAAATAATTTCTCTAGGACTTCAATATGCTCAAGACATGTTTTTAATTTGGCTATCAGATCATCCACATAATACTTAATGATTTTATGCATATACTCATGAAATATGTACATCATGGCACATTTATTAGTAGCTCCTACATTTTTAAGGCCAAAATGCATCACCCTGTAACAAAATGTGCCCCAAGGTGTAGTAAATATCATCTTGTGTTGGTCCTTAGGATTAATTTGAATCTGATTATATCCTGAGAAATCGTCCATTAGTGAAAGAATTCCATGGCCTATATAGGATTCTACTAATTGATCGATGTTAGGTAGAGTAAAATCATCCTTGGAGCATGCTTTGTTTAGATCTCAAAAGTCAGTGCATGCGCGTACCCCCCCATTTGTCTTATGAATAGGTACTATGTTAGAGATCCACTCTAGATAATCAATTGGGGCTATAAAATTCACATATAATAGTTTTTGTAGCTCTTCTTTGACAATCAATGCGATGGTTGGATGACGTTTCCTCAACTTTTGCTTGAAAGGTTTAGCATCTAAAGCTAAAGTAAGGTTATAGACCACCAAGTTGGGGTCAAGGCTAGGCATGTTTTTGTATGACCACACGAAAATATTTTACACTTTTAACAATTTTTGAATTGTCCACATCTTGGCTAAGGTTCACATTGATATATTCTTTGATCAGCATATGAAAAACTTCCTCTAGTTTATGTGGAGTTGATATGAGATGGATGTCATCCTCCACATGCTCAAATGACTCAGAGGTCTCCCTCCACTTCAGTTTGAAAAATGAAGGTAGAGGAGGATGAAGGTTGTTGTGAAATGTAAGCGTTTGAATCTTGTAGCAACTATTTGGATAGGATAAACCCAATGATGGATGATAGGGATGAAATCCTATCCATGGCAATAATTCTATCATCGACCTAAATCAACTTCACCAAATCGTATGAGTTACGAAGTGGGGCGAGCAAGTCAACATCATATTGACTTGGTGGAAGTGAGGTGGCTACAATTTTAGGAGTGATGGCTCACTCTCTCTAGGTTGCAATTTACCTAGGGTGGATGAATGATAGTATGGGAGTGGCCAAGGTGGTAGTGGTGGATCTAGCTTAGGGTCCTCATGATCCTTGTTGAAGTGAAATCTGGTGTGATCTATGGGAAATATATTTATATAACACTATTCTCTCTCGATGGGTTCATTAGGAACCACATCATCTTGGGGACCATCAAATTTTTGAATGATCCAATCTAAATTTACTTCCATCTGTCAGAATTCCCTGATATCTTCATCGGATATATAATCCCCAAAATCTTCATCAAATATGTAATCATTTGGTATGTGATCAATCATGAATGTATGCAATATGATCTCTATAAATATCTCATGTATATGAGTTACAAATTTAGGTTCTAGGTACTCATCATCATAATCATCACACTCATCACTCTCCTGATCCTCTTCTTCATACTCAAGAGTGAGTTGTTGGAAGATATGGTTGAAGGAAGAGTCTAAGGTAGAAGGTTTGTATCCTAGACCAGAGTGGTCATGTGCTTCTCTATATTTAGGCTTAATAATATGATGCGAACCTTGCTCGTGTCATCCAAGTCCATATCCCTGCTAGTTAACCCTATGAAAATACCACAAAGGGAAATCCAAGTTGGATATATATTATAGATTTGCATTAAACTTTTGCAAAGGTTCCTAATTAGGAGGAGGTGGATCGAATGATGAATCCACTCCTCCATATATGAAGTTGATCCTATCATTTTTGGAACCCATTATGTACACTGCACCTATGGCTAAAGGTGGGTCATGTGGGTGACCATAGTCTCTAACTAACTCAATAAGTGGTGTAACTATGACACTTTCTATGATGTATTCACCAATGCTTGGATTGACAAGATGTACTACAACTTGAGATGGTTGGAATGATGATGGCTCATTGAATGATAGGGGTGCTTTTGGTGTGTCTTGTAGTTCAGGTAGAGGTAGTGGCTCCTCTTAGATAGGTGACCCTATCTATGAGATGATGGGTGGTGATGTTTGAGATGGGTTAGGTTTGATGGGATTGTTAGTTGATGGAGTGGGTTGAGCTGAAAATGTGAAGGGTGTTTGTGAAGTGGGTGGTGTGGCTAGTGAAGTTGGTGATTGATTAGCAGGATGATCAGGTGCAGTGGAAAAATAAAATGTGGTGGAGGGTTGGCTAGAGCTGATACTTTTAGATGTAAAATTAGGATCAACTATTGGCAATTCCTTCAGGATGGGGGCTTTTGATGAAGTTATGTTAGTGGGAGTGGTTTGAATGATAAGTGGTTGAATAGATATATGGGTTGATGAAAGCAGTGGCTCATAAGTATTTGAGATTAAGTTTTACTATTTAAAATACTCTATGTCTACTTGGATGTAATGTAATTTTCCCTTGTATACATACTTTAGATATTGGTGCAATGTCAATGGCACACACTTCATATCCCTGATATAGGGGTGTCCAAGAAGTATGTTGTATTGCATTGACCCTTCCAAGATGTAGAAGAGAAAATGAATTGTTTTCATCCCCATAGTGATAGGAATAACTACATTTCTCATAGTTGAGCATAAAGCATCATTAAAGGCTCTTAAGGTGAAGCTGGATGATGTAATGTGGGATGATGGTAGGTTAAGGTGTTTGATGGTGGGAGTGGTAATGAGATTGATGGAGGAGCCGATGTCAATAAGGACTCTCTTGAATGGATTCCTATTAATATGAGCAACTATGTGCAATGGAGGATCTAGTAAATCTGATGAAACACTCTTCTCCTCAAAGTTATAAAATACTATCGAGGGATCCATGTATTTTTGTACACTTCCCATAAAGGAGTTGAAGGCATTAGGGACTTTTGATTGTACTTGGATGGATTTTAGAATTTCCATAAATACCTCTCGATATGGGGGTGACTGTTGTATTAGCTCATAGATTGATAGTTTTTCCAATGCCATTTTCAAAGTTTGGGATAAACGACTACCTAGGGTGATAGTTGGGTGATATGGATTACTTAGATTATGAAAGAGCAGAGGTGGAATGGATGACCCTAGTTGTATGGGGACACTTAGTTGTGTTGCAGGAGCTTGGGTTGTGTGATTTTCTTGTCTCTACCCATGGGTGACCACACTGATAACCCCTATAAAATCTTGGTACAGTTGAGACACATAATTGACTTGGTTGGGAGGAACTGTAGAATTTGTGCTCCTATTGCTTGTTGATTTGCCTCATGGTGATGCAAATGTGTTTGATATATACCAAGGTTCTAATTATATTGGGCTAGTGGGTTGTAAACTTTGATCTTTCCTGCTTCCAATACGTATTACATAATACCTTTAAACCCATGGCAAGTTTCGATGTCATGTCATTTTTTTCGATGATAGATGTAGTATAAGTGCTCTCTATAGGCTTTCGATTTTGGCTTGCTAGGATCTTCGGGTTTAATATTTGGTAATGTGAAAAGTTTTGTCGCATAAAACTTTTAAAAGATAGATGAGTAGGGCTCTTGTAATGGTGTGTAATTGCACCTAGGCCTAAAGTGATGTTGTTGGATTTCTATAGGTTGTGTTTGATTTTGTACATACTATGGGGATGGAACCGCTTAATAATTCAATTTTTGCGGTTGTTGTTGTTGTTTTTGTTGTTGTTTTTGGGGTTTTTGGATCTAAACTTGGGCTTGTTGATTTGACTATGAAGGTTGACCCAAGACTATATGATTAACTTGAACGACCTTGGATTGACCATGGTTATTCCCCTTTTGGTTCTTATTTTGCCACTATTTTTTCTTAGGCTTGATCTTACTCTCTCGGTTATTTATTTCCTCTATCACTTTGGCTTGGGCAAGTGCCTCATTGAATGTTCTATACTGTTGTAATAATAGTAACAAAGATATGGGCTCAGTGAAACTCTTCGTGAATATTCTTGTTATTTATGACATGGGAAGGGAAAATGGAAATTTGATCATAATCACCCTCCAATGGTTACAAAAATCATGGATCGATTCATCATCGTAATGCTTCAGACTAAGCAGATCGATAAATGTGGTTTTATTTTAGATATTTAGGGTGAATCGCTCTAAGAATTGGTCCGCAAGCTGCTCAAAAGTGTATACACTCTGATGCGATAGGTGGTTGTACCAATATTGGGCTTCCCCCATAAGTGTCTGAGGATATTTTTGTAGCATGAGTGCATCATTATTTTTGATCCTGAAACACACGTTTACAAATCTTATCACATGTTCTCGAGGGTCCTCATCCACTTTAAATATATCAGACTTTGGTATCTAAAAATCTATTGGATAAGGCAATGCAGGTACCGAAGCATAGATTGGGTGATTGAGTAGCTACATTAAGGTAGGCTTTTGATACTACAAACCTAGTGTCTACATGGTAAGGCTATCAATATGGTTCTATAGGAACTGGAACTTAGGATCTTCCATAGGGTTAAAATCCTGGTTTGCTGGCTGTTACTAGAAATATTGTGCATTGTAGGTAGAAAATGAATGATGAGGGTTGTGAGGCTAATGTGCATGATGATATGATGGTTTATGAAGGTTCTGATATTGATGGGGTGATGGAGGCATGGTGGTATGTTAACTTTATGAGTTAGCATATGTGTGATGAGGTAGATTAGTTACTATGGTGGTGGTTGGGGGATGCAATACCCAATATGGATCTTTGATAAAGGTATGATTTTGGTGAGATGTTGATGGGGGTTATACTCAATCCTCTACAAATGATAATGAGGGTCAGGATTAACACTACAATTAGCATTATCTAAAATTATTTGTTGTAGTTGCAAGAAGGCATGCTGCATAGTAATTGCAGATGATGTGGGTATAGTCACATATGAAGTGGATAACTGGGTTGGTTGTGAGACAACCAGGTCAGTATATGTAGGCAAGGAGTATGTGGAAAAAGGCATTGCCATCGAATGAGGGGTGATATGATGCATGGTGCTTGTAGGAGCGAGGATGTGGGGATCTATGAAGTAACCTAGGTTTATACTTCATAAAGGGGGTTGGTGTAGGTGATGTTTTGATGAGGCAATGTGGTGAGGGGTTGGCTAGATGATGATGGATGGATAGCTAGTGTAATAGTAGTCAGCTTAAAAAGTGGATTCGTGATGACTTGGCCAGACTACTAAGGGTGTGTGAAGGTAAAGTCTTGATGTAATGATGGTATGGCTTGAGATAGTATGGTGAGTGGTAGCAATGATGAAAAACCATACTATCTACATTCAGGTATATCTTAATGACATCCATGTCTACAAGTGTGACACGACCATCCGTTGGTGTGGGTGGCTCACTCCTAGGAGTCTCAGGAATAGTAGTGTGGGTAGATCTATGCATGACATATATATCTAACATGGGGGCACTACTAGAGGGCCTTACATTTAAGCTTTAGGACACAGAAGGGGGTATACTACATTGCCCTACCACCAAAGTGTTAGTAAACTTACCAAGCTAAGATGGATCCATGAGGAGAGACAACTGACTCTAAATTAATACTAAATTTTTGGCTTGACCACGAGTCATTACCATACGCTAATATGCAATGATGTGTAAATTGCAATTGGGGTGTATATGAATGCATGAAATAAGCACAATGCAAAAAAACACTCAAAGCAAACAAACAAACAATTTTTCCTAAGTTTTCGTAAGTTTTGATTTTGATTTTTTATTTTATTTTAAAGGTTTTTTATTTTTTTTAATTTTTAAGGTTTTGAAAAATAAAAATTCATGGGTAAAATGTTTTTTCCTAATATTAATCTAGAATTTCACTTGTATACTCATAGATCGACAATCGATGATGAATTATGATCACGTAAACCCACCAAAGTATGGAGATGAAGCCCACACCCGATCAGGGAGTACAGGTCCTACTAGTCCTCACCCATATTGATCGTAGGTAGTGATACACTCTCTAAAGATGAATGCATGCTATTTTTTATGGCTAATATGGTTAATTAGATCTGGCCTTGGAAAAATATTATTTTAAATATGTTGGTGGTTGGTGATGAAATCCAACCTGACGGTGATGAAATCTAATCGTTTGCCAACATTTATGTGATTGTGTGAGGTTTGTTTGATTTATTGTGAGATGAAAATTAACATGTAATTATATTTTTATGCCTAAATTTAGAAATTAGGAAACAAATAATGGCAAACAAAATAGATCAAGGGTTGAATGTTGCTTTCAGGTAAGATTTTTGCCCATCGTAGGTCAGCGGTTGGTTCTGGTAAACTATGGATGCACGGTTTTCCAATTGCATGTGCGCATTTTAGAGATACCAACCATGGGTGCATGGGTTAGAATGTACAATAGAATGGGGTAGATCAAGTCTAATCCTTGAAATAAATTCCCAAATTATTGCTAACTAGGCTATGCAGAATGATCAGTTTCCTACAATGATAAATGTAGATCTTATTTTTTTTGCTTTTATGTTTGGATGAATGCACTCTTTCCTTTTTTCTTAGAATGTAAAATATCTATCCTAAGACCTAAATGCAAACAAGTGAAACATAATACAAACATTTAACCTATCTAATTGCATTACTAAAAACTAGAAACAGAAGAAAAAGGGGTGACAGTAGTACATATCTGTGATTCTTTTTCTATTCCCTCAGTCTACTTCCACATTAGATCCACGATTCCATAGAGCCTCAATTATGTGCATGCATTTCTCTAGGTTATCAACCATAGATGTGTGGTTATTTCGATATTCAATCGTAGGTATGCATTTCTCCAACTTCTCCACCATGGGTGCGTGGTTCCTCAGATCTGCAACTGTGGGTGTGTAGTTTCATAGTGACAGGGTCGAATGTAATAGATCTCAGATTTGTCGACCCAATATCGAATTCTCATGTATTTTGGATTCCCAAAACTTGTATATGCAAAAAAACATAGATCAATTAAATAAATAAAAGTAAGGCAAAAAATGGAACTCGTAGGGGGTCCCACTGTGATCACCATTTTTTGTAGCAAAAGAACTTAACACAAAAATAAAGGTGCACATAAAGATAGAAATATTGACAAAAAATTGCTTTTGTATTAATATCTTTGATACAGTATTACAACTTTTTAATTGCCCCAACTGTGTTGGGAGTAATGTTACAATATTTTCTCTATATGGTATAATTTCTTTCGATGAGGGAATGGGGTATTCCAAGTCTTCAACACAATACAATGTCCTTCATTCTCTAGTTACAGCTCCAAGGGGTGAGTGGGCTTTATAAATCTAGTGTGAGGACCACTCCAGCTTTAATGGCTTCTCCAAAGTACCTATTGCCTACACACATAAAATCAACAAAGGGATCAGTAGCACCTAAAAATCAAAGTATAAAGATAATGCTATAAACCCTACATAAATAATCATGTGATGCAAATAGTAGAAAGCATGCAAAATAAAAATCCTTACAAAATTAAACCTTATTGGTCATGTCTGATTTATGATCTCAGCTCTAAGAAACTGTGGATGTGTAGTGGTGGATGGGAAACCACACACATGCAATGGGGAAACTGTGCTCGGGTGGTCTTGACTATGAAACTATGGATGCATGGTTTGGGCTAAAAGCAAGTTACCTCAAAAAAGGAGACCTCCAGGTTTGAAATGTAGCTTCTCCTCAGGATGCGTGTAGAGGTTTGATCCTATTCTGGTAGATTGGCAGTATAAATGTTCAACTCTCTCAATTTGGTGGGGTGAATATGCCTTTATAGGCTCCTTAGTATTTTGCAGGGAAATGAGAGGTGGTAAGCCTAGATTGCCAAGTGATAATCCTGGGCTACCAAATGGAGGGGGCAGTTATAGTGAGTGACCAAGTGTGCCTCACTTAACTGGAGTTATGTGGCTACAAGTAGAGTGTTATGTGGAGGGCTACCCCATGTGAAGGGACAAGAGATACAAGGGTGTATGAGATGTGGCAAGGTGGGATAGCGAGGTGGCTAGGCCACATGCCTAGTTGGTAGGCAGGGCATCCTAGGTTGATTTTCTAGATTAGATAAATCTAGAAAATAGGATAACATGTGGATTTTATATGCCTAAGTATAAACTTAGACATATAACTTTATTATGAAAGATTTGTTGTGGGGTGGTAAATGTAATGTTGTGAATGACCAATTTTTTGTGTCTACAAATATGAAAAAATTAAATAAATCATATACAATGTGGTCATCAAAACATCAATTTTAATCATTATATAGCATAAAAACAACTCATTATTGCAACATTGAATAAATGAAAATAAAGAAATATATTCATGATTCAAAATTTCAATATTTAAATGATAATTATAAATAGTAATTTAGATATTAATATGGTTAAAATAAAATTATTGGAACACAATAAATAAATTTACTGGTAAATATACATCATACTCATGTTATTGTATTTGAATATTAATATCAAATTAGGATCCAAATTTTTGACATCAACATATATATTTCAAAGAACTAAAGCTGGTAAATAAAATACAAAAATTTCATTCATGATTCTAAATATTAAATGTCAAACATAGTGAATGAAGTGTAGATCATTCATGATTTAATTTCATGAGTATAAATGAAGATAACTTAAGATTAGATGAAACATAGACGAAAAATGTTAAGTAAATAATAACATTGATAAATGGATGGAAATATTAAGAAGCATCAACATGATAATATAAGAATAATAATTGTATTATTCATAATCCAAATAATATAATTAAATCATACAAGACATATGCATACAAGGGTTATAAAATTGTTACAAGTTACAAAAAGTTAAAATTATGCATTAATAACATGTCTAAAATGAATCAAATTGTGAGTGCAAGTGCGAGCTAAGAGTGAGTACAACCAGAAGTGAGTGCGAGCGTGAGTTAGGAGTGAGTGTATCCAGAAGTGAGTGTGAGTGTAGCCAAAAGGGAGTGCGAGTGTAATGAAAAGAAAGTGCAAGTGTAGTCAAAAGCAAGTGTGAGTGCAATTGAGAGTGAGTGCAAGCATAGCAAGGAGTGAGTGTATCCAAAATGTGATTTGGGAGTGAGTGTAGCCAAAAAATTATTTGGGAGTGAGTGTAGCTAAAATTAAGTGCGAGCATGAGCCAAGAGTGAGTGTAGGTAAAATAAAGTGTGAGCATGAGCAAGGAATGAGTGCAGCTAAAAACTAGCATGAGTTGGGAGTGAGTGCAATCAGAAGCAAGTGCAAGTGTAGCAAAAATTGAGGGAGTGTGTAATTGAAAGTGAGTACAAGCACAAGCTAGGAGTGAGTGTAGCTAAAAGCGAGTGCACTAGGAGTGAGGAGAAAGTGTCAGCAGGGAAGCAAAAAGTAGAAAGAAAAGTGTGATCAAGGAACAAGTTCTACTTCTTATTTCAAAGAATTTAAAGGATTTATTTGAAGAATATCTAGGTAACATGGAAATAATTCATTTGTGACAGTTCTTACTTAAAGTATGAATGGCCAAGTTGGAAGTATACATGCCCTAGCTAGCATTAAGAAGAAGAGCAAATCTATGGCAAACCCAATCTAGGTAGTAGATTCTACACCAAAAGCAATTATCAAGGATGAGACCATTGAGCATGATATAATTATTCTTAAAACCAGAGGGTTAATATGTAAGTTTCATGGATATTGACCAATTTTTTCTAATATTTAAAATCAAATCAAGTGGAAGTCGAGTTTGAATTCAAATTACTCCATGATATTTATTCCAAAAGGATTGTTCCTCATTATTTTCAAAGTTTAGAAATAAGGGATAAAATAATGGATGGAGGTCCATGGTTTAGGGGTAAATATGCATTATATTTAATACCTTGGAGTGAGAATTTTTCTATGGACATCAAAAATATTAAAAGGCTTATGGTATAGTTTAGGTTGTTTAGACTTCCTTATCAACTCATCAATAAGGAGGTTTTGAATAATATTGGTAATACTTTAGGTGAATTCATCTAGGATGAACCAACTACTAAGAAGATAAATCATGTTCTATACACTCGAATATGTGTTGCCATGGGTATTTATAAACATTTACAATAGATTATTAGGATTAAATCTGAATAAAGAGAATGGGATCAACAAGTGGATTATGAAACATTTCATTTTGATGTCGTAAATATCATGAAACTAGGCACATGGCAAGAGACTGCAAAGTGAATATGGAGGAAGATATAGAATGTTTTGGGCATGAGGGTAACTTAAATTTGAAATAAGGAGACCATATAATAGGAGAAGCTAAGTAAAATCAAATATTTTTCACTCCTAAGAAAGTGTTTAGAAAAATCCCTCTACATCATCATATGGTAAAGGCCATTATAGTTCACTTGAATCAACCATTAGATGAAAAAAATGATATGGGGGATGAGGAAGCACAATTCACAAGTTTAAATTTAGGAGCTAAAGGTGTGAAAGAAGAGGGGAAGACAAATTTTAAAACAAAATAATATGGGGAGACAAATTTTAAAGCAATTGAGGTGAAGGAGGTTAAGCTTAATCTAGGTAAATCACATTTATCCTCAAGTAGCTTATAATCTTATATTTACAATAAAAATGAAAGTAGTATGGAGTGTATTCCTTGCACTTTATGATATTAAGAATAGTATAGTAAAGAAAATCTTATGGAGGATATCCAAGGAAATTTAGGGTTTTTAGGCCAACATAATAAATTGATGACTTTGGAGGATCATCTATGCAATTTAGAGTTTTCAGGGCAACATAAATAATAAAATTCTAATGAACTTATTCCTTGCACTTTCAAATTTTTAAGGCAACAAAAATATTTAGAATATAAGTCTCAATTTGAACAATATAAAAAAATATAAGAGATTGATGAATATGAGAGTGTTGGTGGGAATGGAAGGATGAGAGGAAGGCCATCAAAGTAGGAACAAAGAGAAAAAAAAAAACTCAAAAGAATATTGATTTGGGAAGCCAAATAAAAATATCACGTGTGTTAACAAGAAGTGTGGATAATCCCACTAATGAAAATAAAAAGTGTTGATGATGAAAATGATATCATGGAATATTAGGGATATAAATAAAACACCTACAAAAAAAGTTATTAAGGAATTAATATGTTGTTAAAACCCTTAGTTTATTTTAATTTAAGAAATAAAATTAATCCATGAGGAATGTAAGGATGCTTTTAAGTAGATTTGGAAGACAAATGATTGTTTAGAAGTTTTTTCTATAGAAGCTTCAAGTGGTATTGCATTAATATGGGATAAATATAAATGGGATGGACAACTACTATGACCAAAAAGTAATTGGATTACTGGGTTATTTTGCAAGAAAGAGGAAAACATCAAATTTGGGGTTATAAATGTATATGCTCCAACTATAGTACTCCTTGTGAAATATGCTGGAAGGACCTTAGCATATTATTATCATATGCAATAATGATTCATTGTGTTCTATGGATTATTGGGGTGATTTTAATAATGTTCTATCTCCTTTGGAAAAGAAGGGTGGCATTCTCTTGGTATTATCTAGGTGGCAATTTTAATATTTTCATAATATATTACTAGAGGCAATCTCCTCACGATGTGAGCATATATATAGAGAAGGAAATTGGGTAGTAAATAAATTAGCAAATTATGGTGTTGATCTTCATCTTGATGAAATTCAAATTTTAGAAGGCAACTAGCCAAGTGAGATTTTATATCTTAATCAAAATTATGTCAATGATATGATTGTGGAAACATAGCAATTTGAGGAAGTTGAAGAATATATCTAAGATAAAAAAGAAATGAAAATACTGTGATAAAAAAGAATGATGCAACCAATGTATTGTTTTGGTATTTTTATAGGAGTGGCCCCCAGTAGAAGCCACATATAACCTATTAAAATAAAAAAAGAATCAAATGGCATTATCTCAACCAATAATATTCCTTGAATTTCAAGAAGGAGACCAAGGTTCAAATATTATCAAGCAATACATGCATAATTTCCAAGTTTTTATGATACTACTATATGGTTATGATGTAATATGGACGAAGTCTATTTCAATCCCATAAAACTAATTTAAAAAAAACATGTTTAAATGATTTTTGTAAGGATGTTGCATTTTAAAACAACATAATTTAAAGTCAATTGAGGAACTTAACCTCTCTTATGTTTGTTTCTATAAGCAAATGATGTAGAATGCTTATAGAAAATGCCAACAATGAGAATAACTATAATTTGCTCCACCACAATATTAATATAGATTTAACTTCCAACATCTTTCAATTGAATGACCTTATTGATAGTAACCTACATATTGACCCTTAAATCACAACTTTATAAATGCATCTCTTGAATTCATAATTACCTAAATATATTGGCATTTAGGTTTCTCCTTTAACTCATATTTTCTCAAAATATAACTAATACTCTATTATGTGTGCTTCAACATACCCATACAATTTTAATTAAGTGTAGCTCAGAAAACAACCACCAATATCCCAATTATAAAACCAAGATCTTCATGCCAAAGATGACATTTTAGAATATAATCCCAATGACTTATTTATTATTTTATCCAATTTCTTCACCTTTTTATCCCATATTAGCCATAAATATCTTATCAAGACTAGTGAAATTTCTCAAAACCATATACATAGGTTTTCCATGGCAAGGAATAAGAAGATCATTATGAATTCCCATGTTTTGGTTGGTCATTAAAATTTAATTATTTTAAATAAATTTATCATTTAAATCAATAATTTCAATTTGCAAACTCTTTATTTCATCATTGTCCCATTTTCAAATATGATAAAGACCCTTTATTTGAAGAACACAAGCTTATACTGAGAGGGGGGTGAACAATATAAGATAAAAATTTCTTCTATTTTAAATGATAACAAAAATAATATCAATGCAGTAAAATAGACAATGCACAAATCATCACACACATGAGAGACACATATTTAACGTGGTTCACCCAATGTGGGCTACATCCATGGAGAAAACATTTCTTCTAAATTTTCTCAACAAATCTCTTGGGAATCAATTCCCTATTACAATATTTATGGACCTTTGTCCAAAGGAGATCTCAATCCCCAATACTCTGGTTTATGGATCTCTCTCCATAGGAGAACTCTATCCCCTTTGCTCTGGTTCATGGATCTCTCTCCATAGGAGAATTCTATCCCCTTTTCTCTGGTTCGTGGATCTCTCTCCACAGGAGAACTCTATCCCCTTTGCTCTGGTTCGTGGATATCTCTCCATAGGAGAAATCTATCCCCTCTACTCTGGTTTGTGGATCTCTCTCCATAAGAGAACTCTATCCTCTCTACTCTGGTTTGTGGATCTCCCTCCATAGAAGAACTCTATCCCCTCTACTCTGGTTTATGGATCTCTCTCCATAGGAGAACTCTATCCCCTCTACTCTGGTTTTTAGATCTCTCTCCAAAGGATAACTCTATCCCCTCTGCTTTGGTTCATGGATCTCTCTCCACAGGAGAACTCTATCCCCTATGCTCTGCTCAATTCTTCTCCAATCTACCCCAAGCCTTAACACAAAGCTTGATCAAATCAAAAACCAAACCTACTCTCAACTCTATCTCAAATATGCCCCAAGCCTTAACACAAAGCTTGATCAAATTAGCAACTAAACCTGCTCTCAAATCTATCTCAATGATGTTTCAAGTCTTCACAAGACTTTCTCAAATCTACCTCAAAGCTGCTTCAAGTCTTCTCACAAGACTTGCTCAAATATGTCTCAAAGTTTCTTCAAGTCTTCTCACAAGACTTGCTTAAATCTACCTCAATCCTTCTCAAAATACTTGCTCAAAACTGCCTTCAAGCCTTCTCAAAATACTTGCTCTAATCTACCTCAAAGCTGCTCATAGAACCTACTCAAATATTTCCAAATCTTGCATATAAAAAAATGCTTATATATTTTTCAAAAATACTTTCTTCAACTAGGTAATTCAGACATATTCTACCTAGAATTCTTTTAACCTCTGGAACATATAGAGAATGATATGCACTATCAAAACCCCAATATGTTCTTCACATTCACAAATCTTGCATTCAACTAGTCCAATCTCTATCTCTTGCAAAATCCCTTTCAAATCAAATCAAAATAGTGTATAATTTGTTTCACAACACTTATCTATCTTTCTTGCAAATTTGCTCTCAAACATCAACCTCAATAATGCACAAATTTCCCTCACAAGATTGATCTCAAATACTTTCACAATTGCTTTCAATATCTCTCAACCAATGCTCAAAAGGTTTCACAATGATTCACAAACTTGTCTTCAAATCTAACACAAGTAGTTCACAATCTCTAGCACAAATGTCTCAATCTCTTTCAACAATGGAAGCACAACTTGTTTCACAAACCCTAGTCTCAAATATTTCAAAAAATACACACTAATTAATCCTTTTATCTCCACCTTATAATTCTAAAATATTTCAACCAAACACCTTAAAGAAGGAGTGATATAACCATACCTCTTTGATGAAGGAGCTCTCTCAAAAACCTATCTCAACATATTCTTTCTTTCTTATGCCACTTTCAAGAGTTAGTTAGCATAACACTTTTCAAATCAACCATAATATTTTTCCTCAAAATTTACTCATAAAATATTTAATATCAAAACAAAGTTTTGACAATAATCAAGCCCTCTCAATATTTTTTTTTATCAAAAATTACACAATAATTTAAACCATAGCCATACCTTATCACTCCTGCTTATAAAAGCCACTTATAATTCAATATCACAATTTAATATCCCTAAGTGCATGCCATACATCAATTTTATTTTCAAGCACCTTATTGCTCCTTTCATTCAAAAATATATTCCAACTTTATAAATTCACAACCAGATTCTAACATATCATTATGTTCTCAAAAATATTAAATTTCAAATCATTGCCCTTATATCTCCCTAGACTATGTAATATGCACTTTTAATAACCAAAAATTAAACCTTATGCCTCCCTTGTTTAAGCACTAATCATACCTCAATTTTAAACAAAAATTTATGCCCTTACCCACGTCTTCCACTACCACCGTGGAGATTCAAACATGAAACCTCACGATGCCCAAGATCTAGCGTGAGCTAGAGTGCCAGATAGGTTGGCCCCACTTGCTAGAACAATTCATGCACCAAAATGCTTTTATGCCTTCCTCTTTGCCCAAACGTGATTTGCAAAAATAAAACCTACCATTGGGATTCAAAATCGAGACCTATTCATTGCCACACCTTACATAGGACCTGCCTACCACCTGGGCTAGTAGCCCTGGTTGAAACCAAGTAGTGTGCCTCCCTTTATGATTCACTATCACTTGCTAAAAATAAGTGCACTATATTTTCTCTTCCTTTTTCCCTTCGACGAATGGCACTTTAGTTTCCTTGCTTTGCGCTCCATGAAAATTGATTTATTCACATGCTCTACTTAACCTTTGAAAAATGATTTATGCTCCTCCTTTAATACGCATTCGATGTTTTTGCTATGACATCGGCTCAACCCTTTATTGCCACATTTTTAAATTCAAATTTTTGCACCTTTGATAATTCAAATTTAATTTTTATTTTTAACATAATATTTAACCTTGTGTTAAAAATTATTTATTATATTATTTAACCTTGGTGTTAAATAATATTTTTGCTTGTAGTCCTTCTTCAACTTAATTTCTTTTTGAGACCTTTTCCAATGCACTTTCAATCCTCCTTTTAATAAGTCCTTTTGGCCTAAATATTATAATATTAAAGTATTATAATATTATCTCTTTTCTTTTAAACCATGGAATTAAACTTGGGCCTTCAACATTTTAACCAACCACTTAGAACTTTATCCAAAACCTCTTTGGCTTATAATATAAAATATTATAACCTTTTTCTTTTTATCAATTTCCTTGCATCGGGATGAACTTTGCCTTGCATATTATAAACCTTAACTTATTGCCATACCAAAACTATTTTGGCATCAATGACAATTAATGACATCAACCTTTGACATCAATGACAACATAATTACTCAAAATTTCCAACAATCTCCCCCTTTATCATTGATGGAAACCCTTTCTAAAAATTCATTTTCCTACCACTGGATTCCAAATCTGCTCCCCCGAGGAACTGCTACCCCTGATTGAATGCCCTCCCCCTTACTCAAATATCTCCCCTTTTGACATAAATGGCAAAGGGACTCCTTTGGGGCTAAAGATAAGACTCTTAGCTCAGCCCCCTCCCCACCTCCTCTCCTTGAGGTGATTAATTTTGGGGTGGGAGTATCTCTACTCCCAGCATACAATGCTCTTTTTCTTTGTCAACCTTATTTTTTAACATTTTTGTAGCCATACCCTTTTGATCCTTTTGAGTGTCCTTGTTCTTGCTTGTCTTTGGAAGCTCTGGATACTTTGTTCTATACCACTTGGCCTTATGCCCAATATTATTGCACTTGTGACACTTAATATTGTAATTCTTGGAAGGTGTAAATATCTTGAAGTTCCTCTTGGTGAAGCCATAATCATTTCTGTCATGAACCCTATAGGGATCACTTTATGACCAAAGCGATTACAAGAGTAGAAATACCCTTGAAACAAATGTCCATATTTGAATGAGTTGAAATTCCTTTTAGTGAGGCCATACTCTTTATTTCCATGAACCCTACAATGCATAGCCTTGTGACCAAACCTATTACATGAAAAATAATGTCCTTTGAAGAAATTTTGTTTTGAAACTTTTGGTCTCTTAGTCCTTTCTTTGCCTTCTCTATGATGATCCTTGTTTCTTGTATGGGCATTGTTTCCTTTATTAGTGAAGATTCTATTCTTCAAATTATCCGTATAAGTCTCAATTTCTTCTTCACTTTATTCCTCTAAAACTTCCTCTTCTTTTGATATTGAGCTTGACCCTTCTTGTTTCCTTTGTCCTTCTTCAAAACCAAGTCCTATTTTGATAGATGAAGATCTTTGTGCATTGATAATTTTATCCAAAGTTTTTGAACTTTTCCCAAACCTGTGTAGCTTGTCCTTAGAATATTTCACTTCCATCCTTAGAGAAACTACCTCATGTTCTAATATTTCACATTCTAACTCTTTTACCTCTAAATTTTCAACCATGACCTCTTTAAATCTCCTTGCCTTAGCTTTTGAGTTTGTTAGGTCTTGTAGAAGCTTTTCCTTTTATTCCTCATGTTCTTGAAATTGAGCCTTTAGTCTTGAATTCTGATTTCTAACCTTTTTAATTCTCTGAGAGCAACAATAATTTATGCTTCTAGATCAACTGTGCCTTCCTCTTCATTTTCTAAATCTTTATCTACTTCTTGGTCTCCAAGAGCATCTTCATAATTTTTGACTTTATCTTCAATAAGAGCATTTTCTTCCTCTTCTATTGCTAAAAATAGAATCTCTTCTTCTTCACTATCTGAGAGTCTTTCATCATTGTCACTTGAAGCCTTGCTTGCCTTTTTAACATAGAAATTCTTCTTGTGCTTTTGAAAGAACTTATTTTCATGCTTGCCTTGACAATACATGTTTTTATTTTCATGCTTGGATTTTCCTTCTTCCTTTTTCTTATGATCCTGTTTCTCTTCACTACTACTGCTTTCTGCTTGTGGATAATTAGATGCATAGTGACCAAAATTACCACAATTAAAACATTTTATAGTCTTCATACCTTTGTGCTTTCTTGAGTCCTTTTTATTCTCACATAGTTAGCTTCTTCATCACTACTTGACTCACCACTTGATTCTGGTTTCTTATCTTTTGTCTTCTTTGAAGCTTTGAAAGTTGTCTCTTTCTTGGAGTTGGGATACTTTACTATTCTCATCTCATAAGATATGAGAATTCCATGTAACTCATCCGTAGTCAACTTATCAATGTCTCTCATTTCTTCTATAGTCAAAACCTTTTCATCGTACCTCATAGGGAGGGATCTTAATAATTTCTGAGCAACACTAGAGTCTTCAATTTTGAAGCCAAGTCCACACATGGTATTAACAACCTCATCCACATGAAGCAAGTATGTAGCAATATCTTCCTCATATTCCATCTTCAAATCTTCAAATATTTTCTTGTGGTTTTGTAGTTTTGCCATTTTGACCTTTTTATCTTTTTCATATGTTTGCTTCAATTTTTCCCATATCTCTTTTGCTGATTTATAGTGCATAACTTTCACAAATTCTACTTTATGTAATCCACTTAATATTTCATTCATAGCCTTGGAATTATTCACATATAATAACTTACCATATTTATCTATGGGAGGAGTAGTTGTAGGTGTGAACCCATCCTCAATGGATTTCCATGTCTCATATCCTTGTGCCATAAAGTAAGTCTTCATTCTTATACTCCAGAAGGCATAATTATTCCCATCAAAAAATGGAGCCTTATTTTATGAAGATCCACTCTGAGATGCCATCTGTGTTCCTATAATATCTTCCTTAAAGTTGTTAGACTTTTTTGAAGGAACCCGCTCTGATACCAATTGAAGAACACAAGCTTATACAAAGAGGGGGGTGAACAGTATAAGACCAACTTTTAATTTTCTTTCAAATGATAACAACAATAATATCAATGTAGTAAAATAGACAATGCACAAATCATCACACACATGAGAGACACAAATTTAACATGGTTCACCCAATGTGGGTTACATCCACGGAGAAAATATTTCTTCTAAATTTTCTCAAAAAATATCTTGGGAATCAATTCCCTATTACGATATTGTAGACACCTAAAACACATCATGTCGAGGGTGACTACTCATATGGACATGCTACAAGACCATATGGAAGATCTTGGACAGACTCCAAGATATAGGAGTGGTTCTAACCACTCAATTTGGGCTTCTTGGCCTAATCAGTTTGAACCGCAGCCTAGACCTACGATTTACAGCTGAACCATGGTTGAGACCTATGATTTGTAGTTTAGACTGTAGTTGTGACCTACAGTCTTAACTAAAGTTTAGTTGTCCTTCAATCTCATCCAAATCGGTTAAAATAACCACTGGATCTAGAAGAATTTGGTTATAAGGTGAAAGCTTCCATTCCAACTGTCCTAACCACCCCTTCTTGATCTTGGCTTCTCCAAAAAGCCACCCCTAGCCCTTGGGTAGTCTTATAAGTACCCCTCAAAATTAGGACAAACTAGGAGAGAGAGCATTGGATATTTGAGCAGTAGAGCCCTATCAAATTGTACACTCAATCGAGTATACTAAGAGAGAGCTATTGCACCCTATCGACTTGCCAAGATTCATGATGAATTACATTATGGATGCCTTAGGAGCCTAGGAGAGCCAAGAAATGCAAATATGGGCAAACGAAAGCCCATCACAGTGATTTGACCACCAAACCTATCAGAAGGACATTGAAGGTGACCCTTGAACATCAATTGGATAAGGAGGTTAAGTCCACTACCCTTGGAATTGAGGGTAAGGCTATCAAAGTGCTAACCATGACTGTCAGTCATGGTTTATAGTGTAGACCGCACACCAGAGCTACAGTTTGTAGCAGAGATATAATCACATTCCTAATTCTATTTCTATTTGACTAATTAGGTTAGATTAGATGTTTTTATGGTTTAATAGCATTTTAGAATGCTTTTGATCGTAGAACTAGGTTATATTTACATTTTATTCTTATGCTTCAATTAGGACTTAAATGCTTTCTTTATGCATGTTTATGCTTCACTTTTCATATATGATCCATGCATAGTATAGCTGCTACTTTCCTTTACGTTATTACATGAATATTGATTCACTTTGCATAGCTTAGAAGCCTTATTTATGTTTTCTTGATAATGCATGTTAATGGTGTCATGCAATTTACCTAAAAGGGCTTCATCATGAGAGGCTGCCTATCTTTTTGACATTCTTGTTGTTTCTTCACCGCAAGGAATAGTTTCAAAGGAGATCAAACCATCAATTTCCTTACCCATTGTGAAAAAGAGGTCGTCTCCACCCTAGAGTAGTTTGTGCCATTCTAAAAGGCATTTGGAAATCACACCTACCCTTAAGAGGGAAAAAAATTGTGCACTCCTATTGTAATATTGTATCAAAATGAATATCCCTAAGAGAGACGTACTTGTAATAGGATTTTGGCTTTGAATACAATGGAATAAATTTTTTTCTTTCTTGTTTCATTTGTTGTAAATTTTTTTTTCTTGTATGCGTGCTATATCTTTACCATTTATTGCAATCGAAGCCGCTATCGGGTGTGACCCTTTCTGGTGGTTAAATAGCCAATCACGTAGGCACCCTATATGTTGAGCAAGGTGCAGCAAAAGCATTGCAAAAGTATTGCATTGTTGTCAACACAGACAGAATGGTGCAGTTGAGGCAGTTCAGAGGTCAGTCAGATCAAGTGCAGTGAATTTCAAGGAAAACAGAGGGGACCCAGATCCAAAAATTTGCAAAAAAATACAAGGAAGAAAACTGTCGCGATATCGCAACATGTTTTCTGTCGCGATTTCGTGACATAACGGAGGAGAGAGAAAATGCATGCAAAATTGTCGCGATTTCACGACATGGCTGAGGAGAGAGAAGGCGCAAGAAAAATTGTCATGATTTCGTGACAAAAAGGATGAGAGAGAAAGTGCATGAGAAAGTGTCACGATATCGTGACAGTTTCGGAAGAAAAGCACTAAGGGCGCAAAGTGTCGCGACATCGCGACAAAAAGGAGGAGAGAGAAAGTTCATGAAAACTATCGCGATTTCGCGACATGTTGGAGGCAAAGCAGCAAAGTGAAGAAAGCGTAGCAATTTCGCTACATGTTGCAATTTTGCTGGAAAAAGCAAAGAAAAAGTGATAAGTCTAGAAAGTGTAGCGATTTTGCTACAAGTCCGAAATACAAAATGCAAGAGTGTAGCGATTTTGCTACAAGTCCAAAGTGCAAGGCAGCAAAGTGTAGCGATTTCGCTATAGGTTCAAAATGCAAGGCGGAGAAGTGTAGCGAATTTTTTACAGCTTCGAAATGCAAGGCAAAAAGCGTAGCGATTTCGCTACAGGTTAGAAATAAAAGGTGCAAAGGGGCAGCGACTTTGACACAAGTTTGAAAAGCAAGGGGCATAGGTGTAGCGATTTCGCTACAAGTGCAAAACACAAAACACAATGGGGTAGCGATTTCGCTACAAGTCTTGAGATCAGCAAGTCGAAGCAAGAGGAAACACCAAGCCAACAAAGTTAGATTTTCGAAACCACAGCAAAGAAAAATGTTAAGTCGGAAAGGTGTAGCGATTTCGCTACAAGTAAGGTTTTCGCGGTGCGCATGAAGAAATAATTGTATGGAAGCCAGAAGCGTCGTGATTTCGCAACAACATTGGTGATAACGTCAGCAATAGCTAAAAGTGTCACGATTTCACGACAAGTTGCGAGAGAAGCCGTTGGAAGCCAAAAGCGTCGTGATTTCGCGACAACTTTGAAGATGATGTCAGCAAAAGCGAAAAGTGTCACGATTTTGTGACATGTTTCATTTTCGTGGGTGGAAGCGGATCAAGGTGCTGGAAAGTGAAAAGTGTCACGATTTTGCGACATGTATCATTTTCGCGGGTGCATGCAGAGAGAAGGTCCAGGAGGCGAAAAACGTCGCGATATCACGACAGGTAACATTTTGGCGGGAAAAAAGGCCAAAAATGCATGCACTGTGACAGGTGTCAAAATAACACCAGTTACGTAGAGTTAACTAGAGTTAGATGTACAGTTCCCAGTGACAGGTGTTGGGGAAAGATTAGAGAAAATACTGCAACTATTAACTAGAGTAACAAGGAAAGTTACGATGCAATGCATTTAATAAAAGAACAGCTATTGCAGGGCTGTGATGCTGCAAGCTGTCATAAGCGTAGTATTCCAGATAATCTCTTCAAACAATAAATCCTCTCGATGGTAGTGCATATCAGATACGGAAGTTGCAGGTAGAATAGAAGGATCGACAGAGTATAGAAAAGAGTGTCATCAAAAATTGCAAAAGCGTTAAGAGAGCAGTTTCATATAGTTTAGAAGAAAAGAATCAGAGAGCCTCGAAACACGCTATAAGGCTGTCAGGAAGTGCAGATAAAAAGACTGTCAGAATGTGCAGAGAAAAAGGCTATCAGAATGTCAGAGTGAGTCAGAAAGAAAGTGGCTAAAAGGTAGAACATGTCAGAGTGGGTTTGACACATTGACCGTAGCCGAGAATGCATGGAAATTAGGAGGGAAAGTCGAGCCATTTTAAAAAAATTGAGTCATTCAAGAAAATCATATAAAAAGACTCGAACAAGCACAGTAGTAGGTTACTGCAACCATGAATATTCATGAAAAATAAATAAAAGAGAGAATGTTGTGGAAAGGGTGTTGTTCGAAGCATAGTGAAAGAACAAGAACCTGAACTTGAATGCAATTTTATTGAAAAATCAGTAGAGAGGTTTTGACTGTGAAAAAGAAGATACTGAGATTGTAACTATTCTTTTTATGCTTCTGTGACAAAATTGAATGAGCTAAGGACCAGTCAGGGTCTTGCAATAGAGAAGGCATTTCTATGTCAATATTTTATTAAAATTTGAAATCCAAGTTGGTGCTTGGTAAAAGGAGTTGGTGCTCCTATCTGTTGTAGCAGAAAAATCAGGGTTTGGTGCTCCTTCCAGTGGGTCTTTGGAGAATCATTTGTAAAGAAAGAATCCTTGCAAAGACTGGATTTGGATTGTAGTCCAAACAGTCATTTTTGAGGAGTAGCCACATTGGTGAACCTCGTTAAATCCTGTGTTGTGTGATGCTCTTGTGCTATATTTGCTTTATTTGTTTTTAAGCTAGCAGTATTAAGTTTTAAGAATAGCAGATTCAATATTTTAAATAGTTACACTGATTCACCCCCCCTCTTAGTGTCATTGTGAGAATATCAATTGGTATCAGAGCCAGGCACCTGTACAAGCTTAATCAGCTAAGGTGATCTTGGAATAAACACAATGGCCGGTGGTGAAGGTTTTTCTTCTAACAAAGCTCCTCTATTCGATGGAACAAATTATTCTTTCTGGAGACTGAGGATGCAGACTTATCTATGTGCATTGGGTTATGACATTTGGGAATCTATTGAAAATGGATACACCATACCCACTGTTCCTCCAACAGATGTGGCTGAGAAGAAAAAGTTTGAGAACAACTCGAAAGCCAAGAATGCTATTATGTGTGGATTAGTAGACAGTGAGTTGATACGCATCATGAACTACAAATCTGCTAAAGACATATGGGACAAAATACAAAGCATTCATGAAGGAGATAGCAAAATCAAGGAAGCTAAGCTGCAAACACATCGTGCCCAGTTCGAAGCATTAAATATGACCGATGATGAGAACATTAAAGCCTATCTGCTGAGAGTAAATGGAATCATCAATGCAATAAGAGGACTCGGGGAAGAAATGGAAGATGCGATCGTTGTGAAGAAGGTACTAAGAACTCTAAATAAAAGGTTTGATGCAAAGGTTTATGCCATAGAAGAAGCAAAAGATTTAAATTTTTTTAGTATGGATGAAATGCATGGTTCTCTAACAGCATATGAAATGAGGATTGGACAAACTAAGCCCTCAGACAGAGAAGCAACTTTTCAAGCATAGAAAAATATAAAATCTAAACAAGAATCTGAGGAAGAAGAATCTACAGATGAAACTAAAGCAAATTTTGTTATAAAATTGGTAAAGGGAAAAGAAAAGTACAGAGGTAAGCTCATTGTTCAAGTGCTTTAACTGTGGAGGCATCGGGCACTTTGCAGCAAAATGCCCAATGAATGAGAAAAATAGAAGTGATGAAGGGACACACCAAGAAAGAAATGTCTAGAAAAAGAAACCACGGTTTAGAAAAAGGAACTTCAAGAAGAAAAGCTTCATTTCAAAGAATATTGACTCTTCTGAAGATAGTTCCAGTGAGGACTCAGAAGAAGAAACTGGTGAAGCCTTGTTCATGGCTTTTGAAGAATAGAGAACAGAAGAAACCCAAGAATGTGAAGAAAAATTAGAGGATGAGGCTGAGATAGATCTGGAAGGTGAGTTGGTTGCTACACTTGAAGAGTTAAGTGTAGAAAGGAAAAGAAATAAAAAGATTTCAAGGAAATTTGAGGATGCTAGCAATTTAATAATCAATTTGAAAGTACAAACTGAAGAATATAAGAAAAAGTCTGAAGATTTTGAAGCACAGCTAACCGTGAAAATAAATGAGTGCAACAAGCTAGAAGAAGACATAGTTGGATTAAGATTGCGACTAGAAGAGATGAATCGGAAACCGAGCTGTCATCATAAATTTGAAGACAGCTTATGTGAAGCTGAATAAAATGTTAAATGATCAAAGGCCTACGGATATCAAATTTGGTTTAGGCTTTGATGAAGGAGAATCCTCAAAGGACTCAAAGGCTGTAACTATAGAACCAATTAGGAATAAAGACAAGATCAAGGTTGATCAAGATAAACAGTATCATGCAAAAGAAAGCAATAAGTCCAAGCTTGAAAGGAGATCTGCAAATGATGGATTTACCAAAGTCACATATCAAAGAAGAAGAAGACCCATTGCTCCTACTACAACATGGCAACAACCATTACCTAGGTACACTCGTTCCTTTTCTGGTTATTGTTTTAAATGCAATGCATATGGTCATTGTTGGTCCGGTTTTCATGCACACCCCGGGAAAAAGGATGAAGGCAAGGAAAGCTCCGGAGACACCCACGGGACTGATCCCACTCATCTTTAGGATCTAGCTGGTTATCCAAGGTGCGAGTTACAGAGTTGGGTCGAATGGCAATTCACTCTTTTCCACTTCGGAATAGATTTCGATATGGACTCGCTCTGTTACCTTACAGGGGTTCCCGAACTTGTTCTGTAGTTGCAAAAGTTGTTGACAATCAGATTTGACTCGAATTCTTTGATCTAGCTCTCATGGGTCAGAGATTTAAATAAAATGCAAACAAAGAAAATAAAAATGGATCATTCACGAAAAGCAAAGAGAGGGTAGGGTAAGGCGAGAAAGAGAAGTTTATCAAACATCAATTGTAAACCCAAACTATCAATCTTATCTATGCTATCGGCTTCACAACAGAACAAATCCCAGAAGAAAGTGTCCAGTCAGTCTAAGATCACTTTCAACTAAGAGCACAAGGCAGAGTGAAACAGATCTAGCAGAAAATCATAAATCCAAGGGCGGTGGTTAAAAGCGGTATCTTTCACCGTGCACCTAGCTCGCACAGATGAAGACAGAGCAATTAGAACAAACTTAACCTCAAATCTGTAATTTCCCCTAGCGAGACAATAGAACAACTGAAACCTAACAAGCATATTTAATCTTGACAATGGCGATTTACGACATATATCTAACAAACTTTAAATGGAACGGATAACAAAAGAAGATACACTTATCACACTCGCAAAAGATTAGGCTCCTGGCCATGCTATCACGTGAAAAGCTAAAGCACATCAACTCCAAGTCCAGAAACAAAGGATTTCACAAAATTTGCAAGAAATTGCTTATAAGCCTTTATTTCTAAGTCTCCGCCCTCGCGATTACATTTAGAATTTGTATTTATAGACTCGGGACGGACCTCGATCTTTTCCAAAATATCTTGCTCAAACCCTAAATCTTATCGCACTTAAACCCTAGGACCCGGGTTTTACAATAAAAATCCATTTAAAAATCAAAGTCCGAATAGAACTTAACCCTTCTGCAAATCAGTGCAGTTAGTCGCCATAAATGGAGAAGATAAAATCAAATGCAATTTGCATTCATCCGCAGCTGCAAATAAATGCTTCCGTTAATTCTGCTGGTGAGCCGGATGAGTCACCACTTCTCCATCAATTTGATCTCCGTAAATCCATCTCTGAGTTGAAATGGTCTCCATGCTATCAATTCTGCAATAAATCTCCATTAAATGCATTTACCGGCAGCCTCTCTTCTAGCATGGCGGTCCTTGACTAAATCCGCACTTTATCTTTGCCTTTATGGTCTTTCCCGGTTGTCCCGTAAGTGCCAGGTGGAATCCTGCATGAAAGACAAAAAGATGCATTAGATTAGCATTTTAATTAAATCAGAAGCTTAAAACATTAAAAACAGATTAAAAACCACAAAATAAGCTTGCATGTCGGCTTCTGTTTGTCCCATTCACGCTTTGACACGTGTCGCTACCCCAGGAAGCCTTCTGTTTCCCGCCGGAATGCACTTTCAGGTCAACTATGACTTTCTCTCTCCTGCCGCGATTCGCGACATGTCGCGATTTCGCGACATGTCGCGAAATCGCGACCCTGCCAGCTCATCGGCAACTTCCTCCCTCGTCGGCCGCAAAAACGCGACATGTCGCGATTTCGCGACATGTCGCGAAATCGCGACCCTTCCTGGCCTTCGTACGCTTCTTGATTTTCAGCCGCGATTTTAGAACACGTCGCGATATCGCGACAGTTCCGTACCTGCATGCGTTGACTGCGTTGACCGCGATTTTGGAACGTGTTTGCGACTTAGGCGATTTTTCATTCTGCAGCCCACTTTCTCTCTCCTGCCGCGAAAATGCGACATGTCGCGATTTCGCGACATGTAGCAAAATCGCGCCCTCCGTACAGCTTGCTTCTCTCTCCCAAAAACTGTCGCGATTTCGCGACATGTCGCAAATCGTGACCTTTCTGGCACTTAGCTGCATTTTGACTTACCCGTCGCGATATCGTGACATTTCCGAAAATGGAAGTGTCGCGATATCGCGACACTACCAAAAATGGAAAGTTTGATTTTTCGGTGAATTATGCAACTGTTTTCTGGATTTTTCTCGGTAACGGTGCAAGATTTTCTTGTGCATGAATGATTCTAGCATGTAAAAAGTGAATTCTTGGATAACACAGCTAAAATGCAAGAAAAAAGCACAACTTTAAAAAGGAGGCAAGCAAAATATGGATTTAAAACTGAAAATGACCAAGAGGGTCCCTACTGCAAAAATGGAAGTTCATAATTTTCTAAGGATGGAATCTCATTTTTCAGTGGGGGTGTGTTGCTTATCAACAGTCATAAAATCTCAAGTTGTAGATATAATGTAAAACAAAGAAATTTTACTAGTAGAAATATTTTTTCTCCTTTGATAGATTATGCTGTAGAATGTTATAACTGTCATAACTTCGGACATATTGCAAGGAATTGTCGTAGCTCTTTTGCAGGAAATAAATACCAGGGAAGAAAGTATCAATCAACTGGATCAAAATAGAACAGAAAATTTCCCAAAAAACTGTCACAAGCCAATGAAAGGGAGAAGGTAAAGCAAGTGACCATATCTGCTGTCAAAACATAGTGGAAAGAAAAGGAGCAACTGAAGAAAGACAAGGAATCTCTGATTGTTCAAATAGCCCTCAAAGCCCAGAATAAATTTGCACCTTGGATTCTGGACAATGGATGCTCCAGTCATATGACAGGAGACAAACAGAAGTTTTATAAGCTACAGACATACGAAGGTGGTTCTGTAAAATTTAGAAACAATGATGGAGCAAATATAGTGGGTAAAGGATCAGTTAAGTTAAGTGACGGTAAAATCAACTCTAAGGAAGTTCTTTTTGTGGTAGGATCGAAGCATAACTTAGCGAGTGTAAGTCAGATTTGTGACAGAGGTCATGAAGTAATTTTCAAGAAGGAGGGCTGTGAAGTAAGAAAGACAAAAAATGGAAAGTTTATAGCCACTGGAATGAGAATTTCTGGAAATCTGTATACTCTCTCGAAGACTTCAAAAGGAACTTGCTTGGTTGGACAGGAAGAAGAAAATTGGCTGTGGCACAAAAGACTCGATCACATAAGCTTTGATAATCTGGTAAAAATTAGCTTGAAAAGAGCAGTAAGAGACATACCCACTATTGGTAAACCATCAAACAACATTTGTGAGTCATGCCAAAAGGGGAAGCAAACCAGATCTACTTTCAAAGAAAAAGAGTATTTCACAAGCAAGTCGTTAGAACTGATTCACACTGATCTGTGTGGACCCATGAGGACAGAAAACATAAATGGATACAAATATTTTATGTCGTGTATAGATGATTTTTCCGAATGACATGGGTACTCTTTCCGAAACAGAAATCAGAAGCCTTTGAGATGTTTAAAACCTTCAAAAATCTTGTTGAGAATCAATCTGGAAAAAGAATTAAATGCTTGAGATCTGATAGAGGAGGAGAGTTTATTTCAAATGAGTTTGCCGAATTCTATGAAAAACATGGAATAAGAAGATAGTTTTCAGCAACAAGAACACCTCAGCAAAATGGAGTAGTTGAAAGCAAAAATAGAACTGTGTAGGAAATGGCAAGGACCATGTTAACAGAGAGCAAAATTGCTGACAGTTTCTGGAAAGAGGCAGTTCATACTGCAGTCTATATTCAGAATAGGTGTATGTTAAGGCCGCATGAAAGAAAAACACCTTATGAACTGTGGTTTGGCAAAAAGGCTATAGCAAAATACTTCAAAGTGTTCGACAGCAAGTGTTACATTAAACGGACTAAAGACGATCTTGGCAAATTCGAAGATAGAGCTGATGAAGGTATCTTTCTTGGTTACTCAACAAAAAGTAAAGCTTACACATGCTACAACAAAAGACTAAAGAAAATTGTGGAGAGTGCGGATGTGAAGGTTGATGAAGGCAGGAAACAAGAAATCAGCAATAATGAAAACTACCGAACCTATGAAGAATTTATTGAAGAAGATGAAGATCAAGAAAATGAAGAGAGACAGAAATCAGATTCAGATGATTTGGAAAGAGAAGAAAACAGGAAATTCAGAATAGGCAGCTGGTAGAAAAATCATCCCAAAGAGCAGATTATTGGGGACCCTATAGTTGGCATTCAGACAAGAAGAAAAGTAGTAAATAACTATTCTCTGTTATCCAGTATTGAGCCCAAAAATATTATTGAAGCAAGCACAGATGAAATCTGGATGGAGGCAGTAAATGAAGAACTAGATCAAATTGAGAAAAATAATACCTGGGAATTAGTACCAAGGCCCGAAAATAAAAACATAATTGGTACTAAATGGATATTTCGAAACAAATTGAATGAAGACGGACAAGTTGTAAGGAATAAAGCAAGATTAGTCTACAAAGGATATGCTCAAGTTGAGGGGATTGATTTTGAAGAGACTTTTGCACCTGTGGCCAGACTTGAAGCAATAAGACTATTTTTGGCTTTAGTTGTTCATAAGAATTTCAAGGTTTATCAGATGGATGTAAAATCAGCATTTCTGAATGGAAATATTGAAGAAGTATATATTGAACAGCCTGATGGTTTTCAACTTTGTGATAATCCTAACTTTGTTTACAAGCTTAAGAAAGCATTGTATGGTTTGAAACAAGAACCTAGAGCTTGGTATGCAAGATTGGACAGCTATCTCACTAAGCAAGGATTCAAGAAAGGTATGGTGGATAGCAATTTATATGTGAAAACTGAAAATGGCAATTTCATTGTCCTTGTTGTTTATGTAGATGATATAATTTTTGGGAGCGAGAATGATGAATCATGCAAAGATATAGCAAACAAAATGCGGGAAAGAGTTTGAAATGTCTATGATAGGTGAACTTTCATATTTCCTTGGATTGCAAGTTAATCAAACCGAAAAAGGGATTTTTATTTCTCAAATTAAATATGTGAAAGAAATGTTGAAAAAGTTCACCATGGAAGATAGTAAGCCGGTGAGCACCCCCATGAAAACAAGCTGCAAGTTGAGCAAGGATGATAAATCTCCGGATGTTGATCAAACAATGTACGGATCTATGATTAGGAGCCTGCTGTATTTGACAACCACAAGACCGGATATCTTACAGGCAGTTTGCATGGTTGCAAGATTTCAGGCTAGTCCAAAAGAAACTCATGTAACAATTGTGAAAAGGATCTTCGAGTATCTCAAGGGCACTATGGAGTATGGACTATGGTATTCAAAAGGAAAATATTTCACTCTTTTTGCCTATTCTGATGTTGATTGGGCAGGATGTATTGATGACAGAAAAAGTACAAGTGGAGGAGCATTTTTTCTTGGAGATAAATTGGTAGCATGGCACAGTAAGAAGCAAGAATCAGTCTCTCTATCCACAGCCAAGGCAGAATACATTGTAGCAACAACATGCCGTACACAAATACTATGGATGAGACAAACATTGAAAGATCTAGGTATTCACTTCACTGAGCCCATTTCAGTCAAATGTGATAACACTAGTGCAATCAACATTTCAAAGAATCCGGTCATGCATTCCCGCACCAAACATATTGCAATTCGGTATCACTTCTTGAAGGATAAGGTTGCAGAAGGAGAGGTCAAATTGGAGTTTGTTCCAACTACAGAGCAAGTAGCAGACATATTCACCAAACCTTTGCCTAAGGAAGTTTTTGAATACCTTAGGGGTAAGTTGGGAGTAGTCACCCTTCCCAAGCACTGACTAGCTATGGGGAACACATTCTCAGGGGGAGAATTATGCCTGAGAATGTTGTGCATAGACTCAGGGGGAGTCTGCAGCAGCCCTTTGGTATTATTGGCAAAGGGGGAGAAGAAATTGAGCAAGGTTACAGTGTGTTGCCAACAATTCCAAAGGGGGAGATTGTTGAGCAAGGTGCAACAAAAGCATTGCAAAAGTATTGTCATTCAACACAAACATAATGGTGTAGTTGAGGAAGTTCAGAGGTCAGTCAGATCAAGTGCAATGAATTTCAAGGAAAACAGAGGGGACCCAGATCCAAAAATTTGCAGAAAAATACAAGGAAGAAAACTGTCGCGATATCGCAACATGTTTTCTGTCGTGATTTCACGACATGGCTGAGGAGAGAGAAGGCGCAAGCAAAATTGTCATGACTTCGCGACAAAAAGGATGAGAGAGAAAGTGCATGAGAAAGTGTCACGATATCGTGACAGTTTCGAAAGAAAAGCACTAAGGGCGCAAAGTGTCGCGACATCGTGACAAAAAGGAGAGAAAGTTCATGAAAACTGTCACGATTTCACGACATGTTGGAGGCAAAGCAGCAAAGTGAAGAAAGCGTAGCGATTTCGCTACATGTTGCAATTTCGCTGGCAAAAGCAAAGAAAAAGTGATAAGTCAAGAAAGTGTAGCGATTTCGCTACAAGTTCGAAATACAAAATGCAAGAGTGTAGCGATTTTGCTACAAGTCCAAAGGGCAAGGCAGCAAAGTGTAGCGATTTCACTACAGGTTCAAAATGCAAGGCGGAGAAGTGTAGCAAATTCGTTACAGCTTCAAAATGCAAGGCGAAAAGTGTAGCGATTTCGCTACAGGTTAGAAATAAAAGGTGCAAAGGGGCAGCGACTTTGACACAAGTTTGAAAAGCAAGGGGCATAGGTGTAGCGATTTCGCTACAAGTGCAAAACACAAAACACAATGGGGTAGCGATTTCGCTACAAGTCTTGAGATCAGCAAGTCGAAGCAAGAGGAAACACCAAGCCAACAAAGTTAGATTTTTGAAAACCGCAACAAAGAAAAATGTTAAGTCAGAAAGGTGTAGCGATTTCGCTACAAGTAAGGTTTTCGCGGCTGCATGAAGAAAGAATTGTACGGAGGCCAGAAGCGTCGCGATTTCACGACAACATTGGTGATGACGTCAGCAATAGCTGAAAGTGTCGCGATTTCGCGACAAGTTACCAGAGAAGCCGTTGGAAGCCAGAAGCGTCACGATTTCGTGACAACTTTGAAGATGACGTCAGCAAAAGCGAAAAGTGTTGCGATTTTGTGACATGTTTCATTTTCGCGGGTGGAAGCGGAGCAAGGTGCTAGAAAGCGAAAAGTGTCGCGATTTCGTGACATGTATCATTTTTGCGGGTGCATGCAGAGAGAAGGTCCAGGAGGCAAAAAACGTCGCGATATCGCGACAGGTAACATTTTGGCGAGAAAAAGGCCAAAAATGCATGCATTGTGACAGGTGTCAAAATAACGCCAGTTACGTAGAGTTAACTAGAGTTAGATGTACAGTTCCCAGTGACAGGTGTTGGGGAAAGATTAGATAAAATACTGCAACTGTTAACTGGAGTAACAAGGGAAGTTACGATACAATGCATTTAATAAAAGAACAGCTATTGCAAGGCCGTGATGCTGCAAGCTGTCATAAGCGCAGTATTCCAGATAATCTCTTCAAACAAGAAATCCTCTCGATGGTAGTGCATATCAGATACGGTAGTTGCAGGTAGAATAGAAGGATCGACAGAGTATAGAAAAGAGTGTCATCAGAAAGTGCAAAAGCGTTAAGAGAGCAGTTTCATATAGTTTGGAAGAAAAGAATCAGAGAGCCTTGAAACGCGCTATAAGGCTGTCAGGAAGTGCAGATAAAAAGACTGTCAGAATGTGCAGAGAAAAAGGCTGTCATAATGTCAGAGTGAGTCAGAAAGAAAGTGGCTAAAAGGTAGAACATGTCAGAGTGGGTTTGACACATTTGACCGTAGCCGAGAATGCATGGAAATTAGGAGGGAAAGTCGAGCCGTTTTAAAAAAATTGAGTCATTCGAGAAAATCATATAAAAAGACTCGAACAAGCACAGTAGTAGGTTACTGCAACCGTGAATATTCATGAAAAATAAATAAAAGAGAGAAGGTTGTGGAAAGGGTGTTGTTCGAAGCATAGTGAAAGAACAAGAACCTGAACTTGAATGCAATTTTATTGAAAAATCAGTAGAGAGGTTTTGACTATGAAAAAGAAGATACTGAGATTGTAACTATTCTTTTTATGCTTCTGTGATAAAATTGAATGAGCTAAGGACCAGTCAGGGTCTTGCAATAGATAAGGCATTTCTATGTCAATATTTTATTAAAATTTGAAATCCAAGTTGGTGCTTGGTAAAAGGAGTTGGTGCTCCTATCTGTTGCAGTAGAAAAATTAGGGGTTGGTGCTCCTTCCAGTGGGTGCTGGAGAATCATTTGTAAAGAAAGAATCCTTGCAAAGACTGGATTTGGATTGTAGTCCAAACAGTCATTTTTGAGGAGTAGCCACATTGGTGAACCTCGTTAAATCCTATGTTGTGTGATGCTCTTGTGCTATATTTGCTTTATTTGTTTTTAAGCTAGCAGTATTAAGTTTTAAGAATAGCAGATTCAATATTTTAAATAGTTACACTGATTCACCCCCCCTCTCAGTGTCATTGTGAGAATATCACTATATTTTTATGATCTGACTATGCTTTTTTGGCTTTTGTATTTGTAGGTACAGACCACAGCTATCAACTTTGGCCTAATAACTGAACCACAGGTACAAGGCACGGTTCATAGTCAGAACCGTAGGTCAGACCTGTGGTTTCATGCTGACAACACAGACATACAAGTTCAGAACTTTAGATAGTGCAAGACATGAGGTAGGTCCTTTTTCGAGAAATCTATCACTTTTTTTGCTCTCTGTGTTTTTATAGTAGGTCAAATTCGAATGCAAATTAGGAAAAGAACTAAAAAAAATGGTAAATCAACTGTCCTAGGTTGTTTTTGTACTTTGCTTTCCATAGAAAGGCACTGCTAAGAAAATCATATCTCTAATTACAATCTACCCTAGGTTACAACATGATTGATAGATATGTGTGGATGGTTTACATGCGTGAGTCCCAATTAGTGGCCATTTAGCATCCTAACATGCATTGTCTTAAAGAGCATCTAGAGTAACTTGCATTTTTTGAATCTGAAACGTCTTTCATTTGCATAGCATTTAGAAAATGAGCATGTGTGCTATATGATGCATTTCTTTTATGTACATTAAAAAGAACCACACACACCATGAAACACTTAAACGATAGTGAGTTGGGCTTGACATCCAACCACTAGTAGGATTCAACGATGATGGGCATAACTTCCATCCGTTGGCCCAAATCCTATGAACCCTTGATACATAGACCAATACCAGATCCAAGAACCATCCGTAGCCTAGAAAATTTGCATGTACTCCTCTTCAAAGGGTATAAAATTAACTGGGCGAGATTGGGTGAGGATCTAGCAAGACCTATGCTCCTTGTTTGGGTGTGGGCTTCATTACCACACACAAGGGATTTATACGACTTGGAGTTCATAGCTAAGTTTGTGAGCTGCGAGTGTACAGGTGAAATCCATTAAACCAAGAATAAAATCCAACAAGTTTTGCAAAACATGGATAAGAGTTTCTACAACTGATACAACACATTGAAAACACATCAAACAATTTAGGACTCACTTTAAAACTTAAAATGAGATAATCATTATTGTATATCTTATTTGCTTAATAATAATACATTTATATTCTAAGTACACAATGGTGGACACATAGGATGGTCGACAAAGGTCCAAAGCCAACGCCAATGACCAACCCCTAACTAGTTCACAACAATATGTGTCGAATCCTCAACCACATGAGCGAACCAAACATCATTCGGCTAGCATTCGAGGATACAACTTGACATGGGGTGATCCAGAAAAGGAAACCCCAAATAGAGGAGCTTTAGTACTCTAGGCACAAAGTAGAACATGAAACCTTCCAACACGAGGGTGTTCCACTTGAGAGCCATTACCGAGACCACAATGCATGCGCATCCACGAGATCAACCAAAGAGTTTATTATGCAGGGGACCAAATTGGTGCCCCTACGTACTAAGTCCACTAGAGGATCTATAGCTCCACCTTTTGAGTATAGAAGGACTAGAGACTCGCCCATTTAGGGGTATGCAGATAGTCTCACAATCGAGCATAGAACTAACCATACTCTCGTACGTGGTCCACCATGAAAGATCACCATTGGCATATCAAATGTGGGAGATAATGACACACCATTGCATGAACGATGGTGATCTAGGTAGCTAGAAGTTCTAGGTAGTGTTCTAGAGCATCTAGGATGTAAGACTTTTGCTCCACCCACTCGAGCCTCGAGTGATCATAGCATGAGAGTCATCCGCACTACTAGAGAACATGGGGAGGCTTCCAAGTGCCCTCATGTCACACACCCACTATCTACGCATGGTGGATAACAATATAGGACACAATAGGAGACCAATGCCATCTTTATAGACATAGGCAAAGTCACAACATATTAGTATGATGGGTACAGAACCCACAATGTTGCTCATACAGAGCAGGGGTATCAAAGGCCTCCTACAGTCGACCATATCGATAGATCACATCGACTAGCATCAGAACAAAAATGTCAAATCCTCCAAGACCAATTGGAGGATGCTCACCTAGAGAGGTAGCATATTGAAGATGAAAATATTCAATCACAAAGGCTCATAAGATAGAGGTTATATGAGCAGCGCATGCATGAAGAGTGTATCCTTACCCAAAAGGAACACGTGGAGTAGGAGGATAGGTTAGCTAGGGCTGGTCTATATCCTCAAGATGAGCATCAAGAGCATACACATAGGAAGGCTTTCTCACAAGCTAAGATGCATCAAGAGCATAGAGATGCTCATACTCATGTTACTGTCGAACAAAAGGAGTGGCTACTACCACTCAATAATCAAAAGTAGAGACAACATGAAGCAGCAACGGGAGATGGATACGAGAAAGAATATCCTGAAAGCTCCTAAGCTAAAGAGGAGGAAGAGCAATTCCCTCTATATCACATAAGGAAGACAATACCTCCTAAGCTACCTACATGTAAAATTAGTCAGAACTTTCTATCTTTAGAGGCATATAAGGCCTTAGCTGAGAAAATTAAAGCCATTGAGAGACACGGTGCGGCTATTCAAAAGCTGACTCTAAGGAAAATCCATAACGAGCCTTTGGATCCTTTGGTGCCTACTCTGGCTTAGCCTGAGCATTTCAATATGCCCAGGTTATATAAGTTAAATGGTGATGAAGACGCACAAGAATATGTAACGAGCTTTTTGGACACTTGTTTTCAAATAGAAAGCAACGATGCATTATTTTTGTGCGCGTTCATCACAATATTTTTAGGGCCTATCCGAGAGTGGTTTAATCAGCTAAATAAACACAATATAACAAGCTTTGAGTAATTATCTGATGTCTTTCTTGAACACTATTCCTTTGGTATCAAGAAATAGACCAACCTTTCTGATCTGGCTACATTATCTCAACACGATGACGAGCCAATAGAACAATACAAAAAGAGGTGGATAAGATTAATTATGAAGTTTCCATTCCCCATTCCTACCTTAGAATTAACTTGGATGTTTACGAAGAGTTGTGCCAAGTACATATCATTACTGTTGTAGCTACAACAGTATGCTACATTCGAAGAGGCTTTGGCGCAAGCCAAGGTGATTGAGGACATCAAGTTATAGGAAGGTAACTTGAAGCTCAAAAATAGGCGAGAGGGATAGAAGAAGAGTACCACAAAACAATAGGGCAAGCAGGCCCATGTAAATCAAGTGGTATTGAATCTCCAATGGGAGGACAAAGGGTAGCAGAAGTAGAACTATCAGGCCCAACCTCCCCCTGTGCAGTATGACAAGTGCAACAACTACAAGGGCAAGAACAAAGAACAATGCCTGCCTCACCAGTTCACACCATTGACAGAATCGTTGACGGTGATTTTCCATTAGTTATGTGAGGCCAAGGGAATCATATTACCCAAATTCAAGATGATAGACCCCAATAAACCCAAACCAAAGGGGTTTCAAGATGATCTATTTTGCATCTTTCATAGAATGAAAGATCATGACATCAAGGTGTGTTGTCATTTCAAACACCTAGTACAAAATATGATCGACAAAGGTGAGCTTGTAGTGCCTCACAACCCGTAGACTCTATATAATCAAAATATGGGGATTTACAAGAACCCCTTACCAAATCATGAGACACATCAGAACAATGTTGGTCAGGTTAACCAAGTGCAAGTCGAACCACCTACCCAAGGGTTCGTAGGTATGGTCAATGTTGTTACTAGGCATGGGAGATATGAGCAACAAAATAAACCTCATTCTCCTATTCAGATACAATCCATGCCAAATTAGTGACCGACACAGAATATTCCAGGCCCACCAACAAGACTGGTGGTGACCCTAAGGAGCAGTTTGGATCAAAACTTATAGATAACTCCTGGAAAGTTGTCAATATATGAATTAATTAAACAGTCCCTGAGGCACAGGGAGACTCTTATAGATATTTTAAGGTCCATTGAAGTACAGGCCCAGGATGCGTAGACATTAACAAATTTCATGGGACATGTACAATAGTGTCATGAACCGATGATCCAATTTTATGATCATGAGATAAGGATGGTTTCTACAACTACGGCTGACCCATCATTGCATATAATTGCATGTGTGAATCACATGCCATTTAAAAGGTTCTTGATCGATACTGTCTCATCGATCAACATAATAACGACCAAGGCAATGAGTCATTTGAAGCTACCTAAATCACATATTGTGCCAACTTTATTTACATTGAGAGCGTTTAACGATGCACTATGTTCGACTGTCGACACAATTATCCTACCCATACAGGTACGTCTAAATACCATTTTGATAATGTGTCATGTTATAAAAGGGGCCATGTAGTACAACATTTTACTCGATAGGCCTTGAATTCATGAAATGTGTTGTGTCCCCTCGATACTACATCAATGCATGAAATATATTCACAAGGGACTGGTTCACGTGGTGGCATCGGATGAGGAGCCATTTAAGTTTGTGAACCTAGCATATTTTCTTGGGGGTTTCATACTCCCATCAATGCACCTGGATGTTTATCTGTCATCGCAAATAAGAAAACCAGGAGGCAAACCGACAGTGCATGTTCAACCAATGCCATCTATATCACATAGATCAGAGCATACCACTGCCACTTCCTTAAAACCATTGGTATCAGTCATGCATTGAGATGATAGGAAATTAAAGGTAGATATGGACAAAAAAGAGAAAGAGCTTGAGCCCGAGCCAATCGCCAAGAACATTCCTATTCCCATGGAAGTTGAGGAACCCCAAGACAAAGTCGAGGAGGCACCTCAGCCTACCTTGTATACATCTTCAGTAGGGTCATCCGCACCACGGGTGATGGTACATATCACTAATACTAGATTATGCAAGTACCTTGTGCAAAATGTGACCTTTTAACCAATTCTACAGACTACACAAGAGATGGGCAGACCTTCCACTCATCATTATCTGGTTGGATCGGTGGTTTTGTTGGGATAGCTGCCTAACCAGACTAACTTCATCTATGTGGGGCTAGATCAACTTCCAACACAAGAGCCCATGGATGAATATGATGAGGAACCTTTTGTGATAAACGTTCATTATTTGTCTAATCCGAAGTATGCCATGCATATTTTTGAGCTATATCATTGGCATGGATACAACCTTGGTCTCTTTGAACAAGGATGGAGGACTCTGTTGGAACCTAATTATTAGTTAGTCACTAATAGATTTAGTCTAGGGTTACATATACATGGACAGGATGATTTTCTCATAGCATCCCTAGATCATTTGTACCTCAGTATGGTGGATGATGTAGATTTTAATCCATATCATCCGGATCCTTCCAAATTCTGGAGGAACCATCCTATGATATCTGCCATCACCATTGAGCCACTCAAAGATCATCGTGAAGGGCTTCTTGAGCATACTAAGCCAGAGATGAACCCCAGAGATCAATTGGGACACCAAACCCATGAGGCAATCAATGACACAGACATGCAGAGGTGCAACTCCATTACTGCAATTGATATCGAGTTAGGAGATCTTTGTAATGAAGATGGAGTGGAGTCCACCTCCGATATGAGTGGACCAAGCTATGATGTAGACGAGGATTCCCCAAATGATGATGGATCTAGGGATGAAGTCGAAGGTGCTTATGTAAGGTCTTTGTATGTGCATCACCTATTGCCTATGGAATAAGTATAGGATACCGAAGAGATCCTTCTTAATATTGATCATCCAGGGGAAGAGACCGAGCCAATTTTCTCGATAGCGTCGTACATGAGGTATAATTATCCAATTTTTTTGGATAGCGATGACAATATGCAAGAAGTAAGATTTATGGGGCCTCACTTAGAGGAGCACCCTCCAGGATTTGGGGCAAATGAAGGATTCTATTATGACAGTGACTAATAATATGATCTTGAGATGACCTACCTTGGTCCTCCTTATTTGCATCACCACCATCAACCCATCAACATCGATGAGGTATATAGGCAGCTACATGTTGGTCCGCATCTAAGAGCAAGACATTTAAACCTGGATCAAATCCATCGGTTGGTTAATACCCTTTTGTCGACCTACATGTAGCTTCATGAGCTGAATGATCCTATTTTGCATGCAATGCATAAGGAGGATCCAGTTATTCATAGTATTCATAGAGAAGACACTTTTATGCCTATGCCATTAGAGCCAGATCGTGGATACGAGGACTAAACAAATTTTTTAGAGGTCAGCTCGTGTGTACCTAGAGATCAATTCCATTCCATAAGCATGGTCTCCATTGATTTGACCACTCCACTCCATAATCCAGTAGATATGTCTAAATTTTTGTATCTTAACAAAGATGTTATCGACTGGGATCATGCTGATTCACCCGTTGAGCCTAAGGATTTCTTCCCCAATGAAGAAATGTTGCAGCCTTTCCATTTTGCACCAGGCTATCATAAGATTTTTATCATACCAAAATGATTCCAACATGGAACCACTCAACCCAACTAATGACATTCATCTGATTCCTATGCCTCACCAGCTTGAGGATAGATTGCATATGTCGGTATAGGAAACCTTTGAGGTGGATATCAATGATGATCCCACCAGCACAAATAAGGTTAAATTTGGAGAGAGCCTCACTCCATATGAGCGTTCCAACCTCATCCCTCTACTGAAAGAGAGACCAAATTTATTTTCTTGACCATATAAGGATATGCCAAGTCTAGATCCAAAATTGGTTACTCATAACCTTTCGCTAGATTTAAATAAGAATCCAGTCAAGCAAAATCTTAGGAAAATACACCCAATAGTAGCCTTAATGTGAAATATGAGTTGTAGAAGTTGTTGGATGTGGAATTTGTGATTTCCATTGATTATCCAAAATGGGTGTCCAATATGGTACCCGTGGGAAAACCTGATGGAAGAATCCGTATTTGCATGGATTTCAGAGACCTAAACAAGGTAACACCCAAATATTCATTTTTGGTGCCCAATATTGATGCTCTCGTATATGCAACTACAGGTCACGAAATGCTCTCCTTAATGGATGGTTTTTTTGGTTACAATAAAAATCGGATTAAACTCAAAGACCAGCACAAAACCACATTTATAACACCATGGGGAACATTTTGCTATAAAGTTATGCCACTCGGCCTCAAAAATGCTAGTGCCACATATCAGCGGGCCATGACATATATTTTTCATGACTATATGCACAAAATTCTTAAATATTATATTGATGAATTGTTAGCCAAGTCATTGCTATGAGAAGAGCATGCAGAGGTCTTAAGAAAAGTCTTTGATCACCTGATAGAGCACAATGTCAGGCTGAATACTAAGAAGTGTGTATTTGGTGTAACTTTTGGAAAATTACTAGGGTTCATCATCTCCAAGAGAGGCATCAAAGTAGACCCAGCGAAGGTCAAGGCCATTTTGGAAATGCATCATCCCACCAATATTAAGGAATTAAGGAGCCTTTAGGGCAAGGTAGCCTCGATAAAGTGATTTATCACCCAACTATCGGATAAATGTCAACCCATGAATTGACTGCTACATAAGGGAATCCCATTCAACTGGGATGAGTACTGCAAGGCAGCCTTCACTGAGATAAAGCAATACCTGGCGATCCCACCAGTGCTAGCTCCACTAAGGCCAGAGGTGCATTTTCTACTATATATATATCGATAACTGACTTTGCAATGGGAACCATGTTGGCCCAAAATAACATGCAAGGCAACGAACAGGCCATATATTACATTAGTCAAACTTTGGTGAGCTATGAGTTCAGGTATGCATACGTGAAAAAGGTGTGTTTAGCAGTAGTGTTCACTACAAAGAAATTGTGACACTATATGCTAAGTCATACGATGTATGTTATATCCAAACAAAATCCTTTGCAATACATGTTGAGTAACACTTATCACAATACGTGTACTATGAAGCGGATCATGCTTTTGATGAAATTTGATCTGGAATTCATAATCCAAAATTCCATTAAGGGATATGTCATAGCAGATCAATTAGCTGAGGCACCACTGTAAAATAGTATGCGTTTAACAATTGAGCTTTCGGATGATGCAGTCTTCGTCGTATCTGAAGCTCCCGAACCCAAAGAACCAGAGAACAATGTTGATATGACTCTATTCTTCAATGGTTTGAAGTGTGAACAAGGAGGTGGTGCTGAAATAGTGTTCTTCACACCGCAAGGAGCTCCAATGCCCTTGTCATTCAAGTTGGATTTTTCATGCACAAAAAACAATGCGAGTATGAAGCCCTACTACTGGGCCTCCACATAGTTGTCACAATGAATATTAAGAGATTGAACATATTTGGAAATTCCTTGCTCATAGTAAATCAATTCAAGGGGATTTTTTAGTGTCAGTGTCCCGTACTGAAAGCCTATAAATATCTAGTTGACACATATTTGGCCAAATTGGAATGGTATGACATTGATGCAATCCCTCGATTGTAAAATAGGTTTGCAGATACCATGGCTTCTTTGGTATTCTTAATCCCTCATAATCCATCTATTGATTTCACTACCATCCATGTCAAGACACTCTCTCATCCATTAACAGAGCGTGCAGCCTATGATAACATAGAATCAGTCAACATGATCAGTGTAGAACCATAAGATAAATGATTCTATAGATCTAAAGACTTTCTTAAGAAGGTATCGTAGGGGTCATTAACCTATCAGAGTCCCATGGGGAGTGGTACTACCATTCACCATAGGGATTTTTTTGAATATGCATTTGCAAAAGTAAATACGTAGGGGGAGCAAGTCATCTTGGCAGTCGAAGCTGAGATTTATCAAAATTGGAATTTGCAAATTAAAGACTTCCTAAAGCTTAGTTTAATCCCATAGGGATTATTGCATGCCACAAAGTGCACATTTAAATAGGAAGTAGTCAAATATGTCTTAATAGGAGACATCTTGTACCAAAGAATCTATGATAGAGTTCTCCTTCATTTCTTAGAGCCCCAAGAGGCATCATGGGAAATTTTGCAAGTCCATGATGGTACATGCGATGGCCATTGTCAAGTGCATCCTTCAAATGGGTTACTATTGGCCCACAATGGAGAAGGAATGCAATGCATATGTCAAGAAATGCATTAAATTCCAGTATCATGCTAATCTTATGCGCTTGTCATTGTAGGCCTTACAGCCCATTCAAGCGGCTTGGCCATTTTCTTAGTGGGGATTGGATCTTATAGGCAAGATCTCTCCTCCATCATCGGGTCAACATACATTCATAATCATGACTAATGAGTATTTTACAAAGTGGGTGGAAACAATACCCTTAACAACGAAAACCAAAGCTCGTATAGCAGAGTTTATACTGGAGCATATCATAAGTCATTTTGGAATTCCATCCAAAATAATATCATATAATTGAACATCTTTCAAAAAAAAAACTATGAGAGCATTGACATCTAAATATAGCATCAAACATAGTTTTGTGACTCCATACTATACACAAGAAAACGTGCAGGTTGAAGCTTCAAATAAGACAGTGGTAGCCATCTTGAAAAATATGGTACAAGAAAACCACAAAGACTGGCACATCCAGTTGCCCCTTGCGTTATGGGCTTATAGGACTAGTATTCGGATGCCCACTGGGGCAACACCGTTCTCACTACTATATGGCACTGAGGCCATTATACATTTTAAATTAGAAATTCTGACGTTGCACATCACATTGAAGGAGTTCATCGATGATGACACTGCACGACAAGCTCAACTGAATCAACTAATGCTACTTGATGAACATCATGTGAATGCTCTGGAGCATCTTCGCGTTTATTAGAAGTGACTAAAATAAGCTTACAATGTCAAAGTCCACTAGAGAGTGTTTGAATTTGGGGATCTTGTCTTGAAATAAAACCAATAGAACTCTAATTTATTGCAAGATATGCGAGAAAAATTTGTGGCTAACTCGCTAGGACCCTACATCATATCTAAAAAGATTGGTCTAGGTACATATCACCTAACATTTCTAGGGGGTTTTGAAGAGCATGAACCTCTCAACATCATCCATTTTAAGGTATTTTATGCTTAAAGAGCATAGTAAAAGGCTCTGATTGCTTGGTTATCCTAAAAATCTCCAAACACTCTCATTAGTGGTTTTTTCAAGTCAAAAAGCTCCAAAGGCGTCTGTAAGCCCTCTGGTCAACCTTAAAAGCTTTGAGGGTTTGGTCAAAACCCCTCGGTCATCCCAAAAAGGCTCCAAGGGTTCATGAAACCACTTGGTCATGTTAGTTAAAATCTTTGAGGGTTTGGTCAAAACCGCTTGATCATCCCAAAAAGGCTCCAAGGGTCCTTGAAACTGCTTGGTCATGTTAGTTAAAATCCCTAAGGATTTGCATAATTGCTCGGTAATCCTAAAAATATCCAAATGCATCTATTAGCCCTTTGGTAAAATGCAAAAGGCACCAAGAGTTTCTAAAAAATTTCTTGGTCAACCCCAAAGGCTCCAAGGATTCTCAAAATCGCTTGGTCATCCCAAAATGCCCTAAAGGTACCCATAATCCCTTTGGTCACTCCAAAAAGGCTCTAAGGATTCTCAAAATCTCTTGGTCATACTGAAATTCCCTAAAGGTACCCATAATCCCTTTGGTCAATCCCAAAAGCTCCAAGGATTCCTAAAAATTGTTTGGTCAATCTAAAGGCTCCAGAGGCATGTACTCGCCGTTTGGTCAACTATGAGGATCAAAAACCAATAAAAATTATAAAATCAATAAAATTCAAAAAATATTTGTAAATCATAATATACAAAAACATTTGCATTTGCATTTTTATTTTGCATTTACACATGCATTTGTTGCATTACTGCATTGCATATAGGTATTCATCATCCATTGCATTCTTTAATAGAAGGCATTGTGTTTTTTACTCTTAAAAACGATGCCACGTTTGTGTTTAAATCATGCATTAATGCATTTATCATGATCCATCATTCATGTGAGTAATTGTGTTTTTCAACACAACCTACAATGTTTCTATGGAGGTATACTATGGTTTTTTGGTCACTCAGCCATACCTAGTAATCTTATCAAGAGTTGGTAGAAAGCTTGCTTTGCTTTTGTAGCTAAGGTTCAGTTAGTATAGCCATTATCATATCAGAAGCCTATCACTAATCAACAAATTTAAAATAATCCTAACAAGTACTAGGGTAAGATGAAAGCCATGAAGCAGGACCGGGTATCCTGAAGCGAAAAGAGTTATTCTTGCTTATCCCTCTGTACGGATGGTATGGGAAATGTTGGTAGTTGGCAAGATGGGTTATTTCCCTATTCAGAATCCCTTGCTTACGATAAAATGAGCATATCCCAAAGAGATATCCCACATAAATCCTCATGATTGATACCCTCGATCGATATCATAGGTCGACTCCCTAGAGTGATATCCCATATTGATATCATAAGATCGATATTCTCAATCGATATACCAAAAAAAAAATTTCCAAGTAAATCTCCCCAAAGGAAAGTTTCTGAAGAAAATTATCAAATGTAAATGCCGAAAAGTGAAGATCATAAAAACAGGCTTAAATCAAATTTCAAAGTGAAGTTCAAAAGTGAATATCAAATGAAGATCATAAGTCAAAATTTTGAGCGAAGATCAAACGAAGATCCAAAATCCAGTTCGAAGAGAGATCAAGTGAAGATCCAAAGATAGTTCAAAAAGAAGATTGTATCGACTCCCTTGCTTCACTACATCTGAGAAAGTATCCCAAAAATTGAAGGATAGAAAGGAATGCGCCTGAATCCTTGGAATTTTCAACACTACTATACCTTATGCATGATGATATGTCTGATGCATTAGCATCTCGTTTATGAACAATACCAATATTTGAATGTGGAAGAGCTAGCTTCAGGTGTCCTGCATTTCCTAGTGGCTTAGTCCAACTAAAATCTAAACTTGATATTGGATAAGACATTTGTGGAACCCCTATCTTAGCAATGGATTGAAAGAATCCTGCCTGACATAAGGGAACGCTCGTGTCTTATCTTAAAATATTCATTTGTACACATAGGTATAATGAACAGTTAGGGTCTATCCTAGAAAAAGCCTTTTATCTCGAAAGTCTAGTGTGGTTAGTATGCAATTTTTGATAAGTCTATTAGGGTGTTCGAGTCTTATGGAAAACCTCAAACACTTCTCCCATAGCAACAAAGTGTCAAAAATTGCAACCATATAAATCATCAAATTGCAAAGTATTAAACCCATGATACATAATTATAAAAATCACAATCAACATATAGGATAGATACCGGATGGATATTAGCAATAATATTTAGATGGCCACTAACTATATCATGCACATTTTTCAAATTTACAAAAGAAAACTAAATGACACATTATATCATTTGTATCATAAACATTGCATACCATTGCATTTCATATATGGGTTATTAATTGATTAAATTCTTATCTTAAGGATTTTCAATTACATTCATGATTTTTATACATTTTGTGGTGTCATCCATTAGATTGATAAACATATTTGCATTCATTCCTTATGTTTTAAGTGATTAAAGCATACAGTTTACTTTACATTAGATTAGCATCATGTAAATTAAGCATTACATACATTAATGAATGAAAAGAAAGCAATATCAAATATGCATTAAGATAAAAACATCGCATCCATATGCATCCATAAAAAAACATATCTAATCATCTAGATCACTTCATATCATCATCATAAATCAAATAGATAGTTATTGCATGTCATCCATACACCACATCATATAGCATCAATATAACGTAAGCATTGCATCCATGTGCACCACATAAACATAAAATTAAAAATAAATGAGTACAAAATAAATGAGTCATAATAATGATCATATCATATATATAATGTGTGTCTTAGAGTACATCAGGAGTACAAAAATGCCTGCAGGATACAAATGTGTAGGTCCTCAACCTTACACCAAAAATTAGATATATCAAAAATGTATCCTATAATAGTAGAGATCTAGCTCTGATTTTCTCCCCCTATACCAGACCTCTCACAGCCTCCCTTAGTACTATGCTCAGGAGCCTGCTCTGCCTGCTGCCCTACTGATTGTTGTGGATCCTATTGTGATCCCTAAGTACCGCCTAGCTCGAAGAGGCCTAGCACTCGTCCAACTACCCCCTGTGCTATGGGCACCTCTATGCATTCGAACCTATGACTGGATGCTACAGAATACTGCCCTGCCTCTCTGGTTTTGGTATGACTACTATCACCATGCGTACTGGAGGACTTGTGTGTCCTCTCACTCTGATGGGTGTGATGGCTAGAGCTAGCAGTGGACTGTCCTATAGTCCGAGATCTAGTCCATTGTGACTTTTTATTATATGGATCCTCAAGAACCTCTGTGACCAACATCTAAATGTATCCAACTAGCTGGTCTACCTGAGCAACCCTAGATGTGTACCTCTCATTAGCACTTATAAGTAAACCCTATAGGTGTTGAATCTCTGCCATAGGATCCTGGCCACCTAGTAGTACTACTACTGGTGCTATTGGAGGCCCCATAATCACTTGAGAGGATGGAGGACCCCTCCCTCTATGCCCTAAGAAGATCCCACTCTACTATGGTCGCATCCCTCTATGCCTCTATCAAGTCATGAGCATGAGTGAGCTCGCTAACTTGGGTCTCTATTGTGGTCTCCTGTGCTATCAGGCTAGCAATATCCTACTTTACCTACATTAGTCAATAATCTCTATTGGTCACCTGTGCCTATAGAGTAGTGATAGTAGTGTCATGTTTGCTCTACTACATCTAGAATCGATCGAGTTGACTCTGCAAGTTAGCCACCTGTACTAGGAGTAGCCCCTCTACATTGTCAGGAGGGACCTCACCCTCCTCTGGAGCCTCCTCATTGAGATCAATATTGAGAGCCTCCTCAGTGATAGCCTCTATGCCCTAGCCACCCTCTATCCACTGGTGCACCCTACGCCTGTTAGGATCCATCTCTACTCTGACCTAATCTATCACTTGGCCTAGAGGATTTGTCCCATAGTGGTCACCACTATGTCAATCCCAATCTCCTAGAATTCATAAAAGCATCACCTAGAGATGGAGGCTGGATCCATGGTAGATCCCTCTCTAAATTGAGATACCTATAAGTGAATGGGATATCTAAGATGTCCTGCACCATGCCAAACTACCATAGGATGCGAGAGAAAAGCTAAAAATCTCTTATCTCAGCCTTTCGGTTGAGTAGCCATATGTCTTGATGAGCCCGTTGAAGCTCTCATAAGCCTCAAGCTAGTTAGGACAATCCATGTAGGGCTGCAACTTGATATCATCCGGCCCAAGTGCTGTAAATCAGGTAATATAATGCTGGGTCTCGCCAACATGAGTCTTGCTATGAAAACCCTCCTCCTCCCAAGGCCATCAGGCATCATAGCACTACTGCTCATCATTAATATCTAAAATGTGTAGGGGTAGCTCCCTAGTATGCTCTACCCTGATATGCTGCCAGCCCCATAACTATAAAAGTAGACTGTAACTGATGCCATTATGGTTATGCTTAGTGATATGATATAGATCTCGATATAGCTGAGCCAATAGAGTTCTCCCCTAGGCTAGGGGTAGTGGCTAGTGGATAGAGATCTAGATAACTCTATGCATAGCTAGAAGGTTCCAGGGAATCCTCACACCCAAGGAGTCTGGAAACACATATTGCCCCACCAGGTGCATGAATACCACCTCACGCATAGAGAAGACATTATTCCCCTACCAATAGCCAATGTGGACCCCTCCATGGTCAATGGTGCCCTGAGCCTCCTCACTCCAAGCACCGAAGATAGCATCAAAGATAGACTCTTTAGCCCTAGAAGTAGAGCATACGATGGGCTCACCATCAATGGGGATCCTAAAGATCTTGTATACGTCCTCTGGTGTAACTGTCATTTCACTTGTAGGTAGATGAAACATGTTGGTCTACTATCTTATGCATCTACCTAGGGTATGTTGGTGGTGCTTTTCCTAACATATTTAGTATATATATCTTTTTGTGTAGTCATTAGACCCTTTATCTTTTAAGTGCACTAGTGGTCTTCTTTGTCACCTTTTTTTTACCTTAGTCTACTTTTGTACTATTGCTTGCTTTTTTTATACCTTTATTTGCCTTTGATTCTAACTCCTTGTTTATTTTAACATAGAACATTATTTTTAAATGTGATATCGTCATCCATGTCAACAAAATTAAAGTTGATAAAGTTTGCATTGTTAAGTTTTTTTAAAGTAAAGATTACTTATTCAACTAAGACATGATACATTGGTTGGTTTAGGATTGGTTACTGGTATATAGGTTGAATCATTGTTGATGTCATTTGGCCTAAGGCAATAACCTGTTGAGATTGATATTGTTTGAACATATTGATTGGTCTATGAGTTTTTAATAACCACCAAGCAATATGTGGGATCATGCCCCATGTTACATGGCAAAAACACCATAACATCTTGATTTTTGAATTGGTGGTTATAATATTATTTTATACCTAATTTGCACCTTGACTGAAATTTTAATGTGGTATTTGGTTTTTGGTGAGAAACGGGTTTTTTTGGATACTAATTTTGTTGTTGTTTCCACTTGTTATTCCTCTACCACTATCTCTTTTAAATATTACTCTAATTTATCAAGGTCTTTACTACATCCAACATCCATTTCATGTTGAACTTATGTTGCTCCATAATGTATTTAGTATCATTGTTTGTTTGCGATGGAGTGGGTAGAGTTTGCAATTGAGGCTATAAGAAAATAATTGATGATGAATTTTGGCTTGTATGTATTATGATATATGGAGAAGAGGTTGAATTGGCAAATGATTAGATGTTAGGAATGAGTGAAAAGGAGGTCATTGATCTAAGAATATATGGTTTTTGGGTGACATGAATGGCATTGGCCATGGGAGGTAGGAAATAGTTTTTCTAATCTAATTAGAAAATATTTTGCATGAATTGATTCTTCAAAGGTTGTAACTAGAGTGACATGGTTAGAATTACAAACCATTAATTCTAAGTTAGTTTGTAAGACTTTCATGAAACATAGTAATGCATGTTATTCATTTTCCTTAACATTTTTTAGAATTAAATATAGTGTCATCATGAATTTAGTCTTATAATTATGAATATTTTTCTAAGGATGTCTTTGCATAGCATTCAATTAAAACAAAACAAAATACCCATTACCCATACTATTATATTTACACAAGAAAGATTCTAAAATTTATGCTCAACTAGTAACAAAATTATTTGGAAACCTTTATATTGTAAAGAAATTTTATCACATAATAAATAGATAAGTAAATCTAAAATAATATCTTCCTCGTGAATATGGTGAATTGAATTTAGTGTAAATAGATCATTTAGCCGATTCAAAGTTATCTTGTTCCCACTCTCATCAAAGGTAGGTAATTCTTTCATAATGATGTGTAAGATAGGATAATAGACCCTTATATTAAATGGTGCTTGATAGGTCCAATAAAGGCCTATGTAGTTGAGGTGTTGGGTCATTTTGGGGAGGTTGACCATATTGAATTGGAAAGGGTATACTACATAAACTTATGGTGGAGTTATATATGGTTGGTATGGAGGTAGTTGAGGGAAGTTTTATTGGGAAAAATGTTGAGGATATTAGCAGACAACATAATAAGGTGGAAGAAAAATAAGGTTCAATTTTTGAAATGGAGGTGGATTAGGACAACATAATTTTTTATTAAGAGGGGTTTGCATATTTTGGAATGGAGGAGGATATTACAAACCTTGTTGAAGTATTTTTTGAATTTGAAATAACAAATATTATTGTAGATTTGATAATGTTTGAACAGATGGAGGTGGTATTTGTCCCAAAGGGTTTCCCTATGCTCCATGTGGCCCCATTTGATTAGTTGACACTTTCAAATTATGAGAAAAATATTGGATCTAGTTAGTAATAAAATTTATCCTAAAGAACTTGTATTTTGTGGCACAAATTATCCATATGAAGAGTTTGCTATTTTATACACACTATATTCAAGTGGGATTTGAGATGAAGTTATACTCATAGGAAAAGATGATTGGGATGTTAGACATTATAAGTTGACTCACATTGTTGGATTGTTAAAGGAAATTAGTAATGGGTTGTGTAGTGAATTATCACTACATAGGGCAAATACTGCCTAAAGAGAGAGCTTTGAGAAAAATTATTCTTGGGACCAAGTGAGGCGAGGAGTTTAGAATTTTTTCTACATATCAAGTAGGTGATACAAGGAAGATACTAAAAATGTTAGTAATAAGGAGCTTGTATCAAAGGTTATCAGTAGATTTGAAGCACCCCATACCATGAGGTAAGGTTAACCACCTGAATTAGAAAGACAAAGAGTCTCAACCTTTTTTATTGTAACTAATCAATGCTTAAATATAAAAAGGATATTGAAGTCTTTCTAGTGGTAACTAATAGGTATTTACTACTAACAAGGTCTTTATCCTCCTAGTAGTCCTATATCTACCCATAAATAAGGGGATAGGTCTAGAAACCAAAATACCCTCTTTGGGAAATTAGGATTCAAAGAGACGTTTTCCAAGTCTATTGTAAAATAGTGCTAGTAGCACACCCCCATAATAAAACCTAAATACTAAATAATAATAAAATAAGGGGGACAATGTTCATAGGGATGAGGTCGTTAAGCTTGTCAAGGATTTCCTATCCATATGAAGGTCCCCAAAAGTTCATGGCAAAAGGTAAAAGGAGATAAAGGGGATAAACCGAAAAAAGAGAATAGCTCAAGGCACACTCATTGTAGACACTAAAATATGGTAAAACTGATTAAGCATCCATAAAAAAGGATCAAATTGGCATCATATGGACCCTTGGGCAGCCCTTAGGAGGCTCACAGTGGTTCTAGCCACTTCAAAAAGGTTTTTGGAGGCTACTAGCCCAATTTTGGGAGGTTTTGGCCCAAAATTCACCATCGTCCCACCCTAGGATGGTGGTAGATTCCCACTGTCCCATCCTGGGATGATGGTGAGCCATCATCCCAAGGTGGGATGGTGAGCAGGTTTGACATAGAAAAAGTCAAATCTGGGATATTTGGCACCCATAAACTGCCATTTAGCATGCCATATCGAGCATGCAGGTCAAAGGTCATTGAAGCCTTATGACACACTGATGGAGGCCCAAATTGGATATTCTCTTCCACACCCATTGCATGCCTCCCGTTTGGCAAGTGGCACCTCCTGCCATACATTCCCTTGCATGCCTTTTTTCACATGAGCCCCTTTGGGCTATAAAATGGATTCAATATCCACACAAAAATATGGAGATGAGTTCTAGGATATGCAACGGAGTGCTTCTAATATTTCTCCCCAACTTATTGAGCTTTCTTGCCCTCAAAATCTTCTCTTAGTGAAGGATATTTTCAGGTGACTTCAAGGGGGCCTTTTGAGCATAAATTTTCCATCTAGGTGAATTTATTCACCAAATTCTACAATACCCCCTATAGTGTTTAGTATCATTCCCCAATGATATTGGTAGAAAACGATGGACAAAATTGGTGGGTATCCCCTCCCAATGTGCCCCCCAATTAGTTGTGATCACCATCGCCCCCAAATATGAGGAAAAATCCTTGCATAATTTTATTAATTTTTTTTAATTATATTATTCTATACCATAATATAATTCTATGGTTTAAATTTCATGCAATTTGGAGTTAAATTGATCGAGTTATAGCATTTTTAAGTTTTTGCAGGTCCGTAGGGCCCATCCAGGCACCCAAGTTGTATGCAGGTGGATATGGACCTCAATTTGAATATATAACCATATTTTTTGTCTTGAAATGTCTATTTATGTGTTATGTAGAAATTTCATGAGTTTTGGATTTGTTCAGGTTCGGGATTTGCTTGTCTTGGTTTTCGCAGGTTACAGGAGAGTGGCACAAAATTGAGGGGTATACGGATGCAATTTCAGATATTTTTTTAGTGATATACTCTCAAAACATCCTCTTTGACATCTCCACAAATTTTCAAGTCATTCTGATTTGATTTGATTTGGTTTTAATATATGCGTTATTTTACCCTTGTGGGGATTGCATGTTTTCCACCATACACCCTTGCTATTTGACCCCTTTGGATTCCTTGTGTGTAGGTGCAGGTTATTATAAGGTATTTTTAAGGAATATTAGACATCATATATTGAATATACAAGCAGTGACAACATTGGCCCACCCACCTCAATTGTGGATATGAGGAAAAGCACTCGATGTGCACCATGATTCCTTGAAGGAATTGATCCATGGGAACCCAAAAATTTGTAACAATTGTATCACCTTTTGATCCCTCAAGGGGACTACTGTGTAACCTTGTATTTGATCCACCCAATTAATAAATAAGACACTCATTTCATTTCATTCTTTATTGCTTGGTATTGCTTCATTTTCATATGCATGCTTTTGTTTGATGCTCATGTGCAAGATAGGATAGATACACATATTTTTTCTCTTTATTAGGTGCACTAATTTTCCCTACTTTAGAAGTGCATCTTTGGTGTCACATATGGAAATCTCTTGGGATTTATAGTTTCCAAATGAGGCATTGAAGTGGACCCTAACAAGGTCAAGGCAATCCTTGAAATGCCTCCCCCGACTACCATCAAGCAGTTTCATAGCTTGCAGGGGAGGATTGCATCCATAAAATGCTTCATAGCACAATTTCTAGACAAGAGTAGACCCATGAACAAAAATTTTCACAAGGGGGTCACATTCCACTAGGATGATGAGTGTTAGGATGCCTTTGACGCAATTAAACAATACTTGGCTTCGCCGCCAGTGTTAGCTCCACCTAGACCAGGGGTGTCATTCCAATTATATATCTCAGTTACTGAGATTGCATTAGGTGCTATGTTAGCCCAAAAAAATGAATTTCACAAGGAACATGCCACACACTATCTCAGTCACACCCTGGTGAGCTATGAGATCAAGTACGCATACGTTGAAAAGTTATGTATAGCAGTGGTTTTTGCTACCAAGAAGCTACGACACTATATGCTCAACCACGCTATGTATGTTATATCTAAAGATAATCCATTGTGATACATGATGAGTCGTACTTATCATAGTAGTCACATGATGAAATGGATCATGTTGTTGATAGAATTTGACCTAGAATTCATTGGACAAAATTCAATCAAAGGTCAGGTCATTGCTGATCAACTTGCAGAGGCTCCTCTCCAGAAGGATTAGCCTCTTAGCATGAAGCTTACTGATTATGAAGCCTTCCAAATATCAGAATCACCTAATTCTAATGATCCTGAGTCATAGGTGGATATAACTCTATTCTTTGATGGCTCCAAATGCGATCAAGGGGGTGGTGTAGGGATCATATTTTTGACACTGCATGGGGCTCCCATAACCCTATCATTTAAACTTGAATTCCCCTGCACCAACAATAAGGTCGAGTATGAAGCCTTGCTGATAGGGCTTAAAATGGCTATCACCATGAAAATCACCAAGCTCAACATTTTTGGTGACTCCTTGCTCATTGTCAACCAAGTCAAAGGAATCTTCCAATGCAATTGCCCAGTTTTGCAAGCCTACAAAGCCCTTGTGGACAAATCTCTGGAAAAATTTGAATGGTATGACATCGAGGCACTCCCTCAATCATATAATCATTTTGTGGATACAATGGCCTCTTTAGGATCCTTGATTATGGAAGACCCCATAGGGGATATGACAACCATTCAACTAAAGATGTTATCGCAATTAGCGATTGAGCGTGAGAGCACTCAAGCCACACCAGAAGTCCACTTGATTCAAATAGAACCTCATCAAGAAATATTCTCACACATTCACGAGCACTTGAATCATACCGCTTGGGGGACTCTGTCCCCCCAAACCCTTTTGATAGTAGCATAATGGTATTCTTACGAGTTCCATCTCAATTAGCATTTGCTCAGGATGAACTTCATAAGGGATAGGCAATTCATGAGATCAAGGCTTCCACATAGTAGGACTGGTCCACACTAATTAGAGAGTACCTAAAGCTTGGTAACCTCCCTCCTGGATTATCACACACTACCAAAAGGACATTTAAATGGAATGCATCAAAGTTTGTCTTGTTAGGAGACATCCTATATCGTTGGAGCTACGAAGGAATCCTCCTTCATTGCATAGAGTATCAAGAATTGACTTGTTCAATGGCCCAAGTACACGACGATACTTGTGGTGGCCATTTTAGTGGCATGGCCATCACAAAGCACATTATTTGCATGGGCTATTATTGGCCAAATTTAGAGTGATATTGTTACGCATATGTGAGGAAGTGTGTGAAATGTCAACACCATGCTAACTTGACACATGTACCTTCTCAGGCCTTACAACCGATCCAATCAGCTTGGCCATTTCCACAATGGGGATTGGATTTAATTGGGAAAATATCCCTAGCATCCTTAGGCCATCACACATTTATCATTACAGATATCGAGTATTTTACAAAGTGGGTGGAAGCAATCCCCCTTACCACTATGATAGGACCCCGCATAGCGGATTTCATATTGCATAATATCATTTGTCTTTTTGGTATTCCATCCAATATCATTTCGGATAATGGAACATCATTTAAGAATAAATATGTGCATGCTTTGACAACAAAGTATAACATCCAAAACAACTTTTTGACACCCTATTATCCCCAAGCAAATGGGCAAGCAAAAGCATCAAACAAGACATTAATTATCATATTGAAGAAAATAGTCAAAGAGAATCATACTGATTGGCACACACAAATGAAGCTTGCCCTTTGGTCTTACCACACTAGCATTCAAACATCCACTAGGGTAACTCTGTTTTCACTAGTGTATGGTGTTGAGGTAGTCATACCTCTAGAGTTAGAAATCCCATCACTGTGCATATCCATGCAGGAGTTTATTGATGATGATACTGCACGACAAGCTCACCTAAATCAACTTACATTGTTGGATGAGCATCACATTAATGTGCTTGAGCATCTACATGTGTATCAAGAGTGGCTCAAAAGAGCCTACAATATGAAATTCCATCTTCAAGACTTTCAGGTTGGTGATCTTGTCCTAAAAGAGAACCAACAGAACTCTAGCTTGCCGCCCCACCTACGGGAAAAATTTGTGGCAAACTGGTTAGGTTCCTTTTTCATCACTATTCAAATAGGGCCTAGAACGTATCGCCTAGCTTCACTTGAAGGTGTCGAGGATCCTAAACCCTTGAACATCCTTCACTTGCGACCATTTTATGCTTAGATAGCACCCAAAAGGCTCCTATCAGGTTCTCACTGTCTAGGTTAGGTAAAACCACTCCTGTACTATCTACGATCACCTAGGTCAATCCTAAAATCCCCAAAGGCATCCATAAATCCTTTGGTCACAACCAAATGTCCCTCGACAGTCATAGACACTTTTTAAGTGTCATCACCCATCTAGGTCATCCAAAAGGCTCCTAGCAGGTTCTCACCATCTAGGTCAAGTAAAAATGCTCCAGGACTATCTATGATCATCTAGGTCAACCCTAAAATCCCCAAAGGCATCCATAATCCCTTTTGTCACAGCCAAATGCCCCTAGGTAGTCGTAGACACTTTTTAAGTGTCGCCACCCGTCTAGGTCACCCAAAAGGCTCCTAGCGGGTTCTCATCGTCTAGGTCAAGTAAAAATGCTCCTTGAATATCTATGATTGTCTAGGTCAACCCTAAAAGCCCCAAAGGCATCCATAAGCCCTTTAGTCATAGCCAAATGCCCCTAGGTAGTCATAGACACTTTTTAAGTGTCACCGCCCATTTGGGTCACCCAAAAGGCTCCTAGCGGGTTCTCACCATCTAGGTCAAATAAAAATGCTCCTAGACTATCTACGATCATCTAGGTCAACCCTAAAAGCCCTAAAGGCATCCATAAGCCCTTTGGTCATAGTCAAATATCCCTAGGCAATAGTAGATACTTTTTAAGTGTCGTCGCCCGTCTAGGTCACCCAAAAGGCTCCTAGTGGGTTCTCACCATCTAGGTCAAGTAAAAATGCTCCTAGACTATCTACGATCATTTAGGTCAACACTAAAGCCCCAAAGGTATCCATAAGCCCTTTGTTCCCAGCCAAATACCCCTCGAAAGTCGTAGACATTTTTTAAGTGCCATCACCCGTCTAGGTCACCCAAAAGGCTCCTAGTGATTTCTCACCGTCTAGGTCAAATAAAAACATTCTTGGACTATCTACAACTGTCTAGGTCAACCCTAAAAGCCCCAAAGGCATCCATAAGTCCTTTGGTCATAGCCAAATACCCCTAGGTAGTCATAGACACTTTTTAAGTGTCGCCTCCCGTCTAGGTCACCAAAAAAGCTCCTAGTAGGTTTCCATCATCTAGGTCAAGTAAAAATGCTCCTGGACTATCTACGATCATCTAGGTCAACCCTAAAAGCCTAAAAGGCATCCATAAGCCCTTTGGTTCACCCCAAATAAGCCCATTGGTCACATGTGTATACATATCAATCAAAAATTCAAAAACATCATCAAAATTTCAAAAATTCAAAAATATTGCATCACACCACATTGCATCCCATTGCATTTTATTGTCGCTTGCATTTAGGCATATTCATCATTAGCACTTTACATTTTAGAGTTTCTCATACATGTCTAGCACCATTATGGTACACTACTTACCACTCAAAATAAATGTCATGAAAGTACTCATAGTTCAATACCGCAATTATCATTTTCACCCACATTTTTCATGTTTCTATAGTTGTGTCTATTCACTTCACTTAGACATTTGTTTTAGAATTTCAGTAGGGTTATCGGTAACTCAGCGATATCTAGTCTCTACTAAAAATTTGTAGAATGCTAGCTTGATTATTATGAGGTAGATTCTTGCATTGATTATGCCTTGCGTACATCATATACCAAACACAATTAATCATTAACAATCCAAGTTTTGCACAAAGACAGATGAAATCCATGAAGTGGTCTAGGTTACCTTAAGCGAAAAGGTCATCCTGTTCGTCCCCCTATGCGAATGGTTCAAGAATGTTGAGAGTTGGCAAAAGGGCAAGTTCTCCCCTACCCAATTCCCCCCACAACAATAAGTGGTTTTCCCCCATTTTTGCCATAAAAATCCTCCATTTTCACATGTTTGCAACAATCTAAATTTGCAAACCCCCATAAAGCATTCAAAGTACAAACATACAAAAATAAAAAAGTGCACACATCAAAAAGAATAAGAAATAGTGATCCCCATCACTCAAAATTCAAATTCCTTGCTCAATATTAAAAGAAAAAACTCAAAATAAATAGTGATTATTATCACTAAAAAGATAAAAATAAACAGTGATTCTTATCACTTCATATGAGAGCAAGCATCCCAAAAAAAATCAAGAAAGTAGGGAGTCGAACTTGAATCTCTGTAACTCTCAGCATTTGGAAAACCATCAGGTGATCCCCATTATGGGTTTTATGGATAGCCTATCTATCAATGGTGGTAGCCTCCCACATGATGATATGTCTTCCATATTAGCTTTTGGGTGTATATGTAGACCAATGTTTGCATGTGTATGAGCTAGCTTTGGCAACCTAGATTGCCTAGTGGTCTTGTCATACTTAATACAAAACCTACGATGGTGGCATTCATTTGGTGATCCTCAATACAAGTTTGGTTGAGATCCTGCTTGGCACCGATGGTATCCTTATTCATCTCACAGGAATGAACTCACTTGCACACACAGGAATATGAAGTACCTTGGTCATCCTAGCAGATTCATACCTTGTCAAAAAGTCTTGCATGGTTAGTATACAACTTTTGATAAGTTGACTAGAGTGTTTGAGTCTCATGAAAACCTAATGGACATTCTCTAATACATCATATCACTTCACCACATTCATTTCAATTACATTATTCACAAATCCATTATATAAGTCTCATGACAACATTACATATGAGTTGGTGAAAAATACATCATCTATGGTGCTAGCATAATACAGCATATAGTCTACACATTTTATCTACTAAATAAATAAATCATCCATATCACTATATATCCATGCATGTACAAAATCAAATCAAATCACAAAATATGCATAGATAGGTATTCATCATCATTGCATAAATCAAATTGCATACATTTGCATATATTTCATAAAACAATAAACACATGATGGTAAACCACATAAAAATCTCATATATATGTGTATATGTATGGGAAAAAAAGATACATCATGTTGCCCATAGGCTACAATAAAGTGAGTCCTCAGACTTCACACTACTAAATCATCCAAAATAAAAACATAAAAAGACTCACGCGAACCACTACCATGGTCACGCAAGACCGGTACTACGACTCGCAATCCCATCTATAGTCAGAGTCCTCTATGAACTCCCATACCTGCTACCAACTGCCTTGTCAACTCTCTGCCTAGACCCTAGTACCTCCAACCTAGAGGAGGACTACCTTGTCCTACTATGGTGACTCTGGTATAACCTACTAGCACCTGCATCATCTTGTAGATGCCCACCAAGGCGCACTACCTCAGTCTCCAGCTCATCTGCATAAGCCTACCCCCATTGGCACCATTCCTGGTAAGTCTCCACCACATAATGGAGTCGTATCACCTTTGCCTATAGCCTAGTCACCTCCCCATTGATAGAATCCTCTTGTGCAGGGCTCCAATATCACAATTATGCCTGAAGAGATGCTATCTTAGCCTGAGCCACCTGTACCTTGGCTCGTTGTGCTACTAGCTCCACCTATACATCATGCACCTGTATCCATAGGAAATCTCTCTCTCGCCTCACCCTTAGTAGCTCATCTTATAGCTCTACCTCTGTGTCCCCTAGTGCCATTAAATATGCCTACACCTCCCCATACCCAACATCATCATCCCCTAAGTCCAAGAGATGTGCATGTCCCCCTACCATGTGTCCCTGCCAATCACCTGCCTCACTCTGGTCCTCACTAGAAACCTCCTAATATGCCTCCCTAGCTGCACTCCTTCCTATTAGCCCCTCTCCATGCCACCAGCCTATCACACACCAAGTGTCATACTTCGCTATAGTCCCGAAATCATCCACATCTGGAATGTCTACTATAGGATCTATATCCCATGCCACTACCTCTACCATAGGCCATGCCAATTTCCTCTCATCCCCATGATGTTGATAAGGCACTGGATCACTAGGCACTCCCTGGTGTAGCCCAAAATATCACATCACTTGAGAAAAAGAGAAGTACTCCTGCTCCATGCCATGTCGTCCAACCAGCCATCTGCCTCATCACACCTTATGGAGATGTACAGTAGCATCTGCCCACTCTGGGCAATCCCTGTATGGTCTCCAGAACACTTGGCATAGCCTGAGTCATAAAATAGATCTACATAGTGACCCATATCACCTGAAAATCATCGACTCTATCCCCTATCCTAAGCCCTTTGCCATAGGATGCCATATACTATCTCCATGTCTGCCAACTATGCCTGAGTCATCCGTGGTAGCCCATGTGGTCACCCCATAGCTATGTGCTACTGTCCCCATCATTGCAAAAAAAATATACACCCCACACCCTTCCACTGACATCATCGTATCTCGTAAAGCTCATCATAGATTTGTACCAATAGTGTAGTACCCCATGCCATCACCAGTGGCTCCACCACAGTACACCTCACTAGTGCAAACACTATCTCCACCAGGTTCCATGGGAACCTCATTCCAGAAGAGTCAAACAATAGCATATTGGATATGAGAGTCATTAGTAGTGTATGCCTCACCCCCAATACATTTGTCTCATACCATAATCCTACCAGCATACCCCCCTTCAAGCAATCCAGCTCTATCATCTCTAGATCATAACTAAAGTACCTCTCGAGCACTATCTGTTTCTGGTCTCGTGGTGTCGTGTGGATCGACCACCCTTCTATCAGAATATGAAGAATCCTATAGACATCCTCAAGTATCACCATCATCTCCCCAGTGGGTATGTGGAAGGTATTGGTGCATGGATCCCACAAATCCATCAGGGAAGTGAGATATGCATACTCTCCTATAACAACCTCTAACCGGGTGACATGCTTGAGGCTGATGGCATCCAGCCACTCCCAGTACTCTATGTTCAAGGCACCCTTCATGGAATCAAATATAATAGGTACTCGATACTGACTCCTCACCACCTGGTAGGGATAAGAAACTCAATAATACACCACCACAATGGCCTTGCATGGCCCCAAAAACATTCACAAGAAAAGCCTCAAAATGGCCCCTTTTTGAGGCCAGTTTATGGCCATTCCCCCTAGGAATGGCCCTAAACCCTATGTCCAGCCCATAAAGTGAAGGCCTATGACCAGCCCACACTATCCATCCCACCTAGGTATGACTCCAAAAAATTGGGCTCAAAAATGCCTTTCAGGCCATCAAAAATAGCAAAAATAATGTAAAATTGGACCTATAAAATGCAATTAATTGCACAAAAACATGGATAAAACGCAAAATTTGGTACATATCTCATAAATTAGATTTAATTACCTACAATTTAGTGTGATATGCTTCCAAATCAAAAACATACCATAAAAGTAAAAAAATCAACTCCTAACACTAGGACAATGCAATAAGAGAGACTGGGCATACCTGTCTCACACCAGCTCCTCCACTGGCTAAGTCTACCCACTAAATCATGGTGATTGTGGGATGAATTTTGTAGTGCTCTTCTACTCATAATCACTCTCTTACTCCTCACCTCTCAAAATTCCAAAGAAGGCATGCACAAATGAGCCTAACATCATATTTTGGGTTTATATAAAGATGCAGGGGTCACCATCGTCCCAGGGTGGTACGAGTGCACTTTTGGCTGACCGTGCCACCTTGGGATGGTGGTATAACATGCCCTCATCCCACCCTAGGATGGTGGTAGAAAAAATATACCAAAACAGCCCAAAATGACCCAAAATAGGTCCAAACCTGCACCAAAATAGCTCAAATTGGGTCCAAATTTTAGATAGATCAAAATGCAACCTTGAGGATCCTATGAGGGATGGAAAAGTTGTTAATTCATGCCCTAAGAAGGCCATTGTGGCTGTACCACCCCCCAGGAATGCATTTTTTAGCTCCTTTCCTCCAAGAAAACTCAACAAAGTCACCAAAATCCTCTTCCAATTGCCCTATTTTTCAAGGGACAAAACTGAAGGTAAGCATAACACAAGTCAATTGGGTCAAGCGACTCATCACTTTTCTCACTGGTCCTTACCTCATTGACTCATAGCTTGATTGGGTAGTCATACTCAGTCCAAATCAGCAAGCACACTCAATTATGTGAATTGCATTCGTTCAATGAATATTTGATAAAGATAATCATGCTCCTACTTGGGGCAGCAAACAAGCACACAATATCACATCATAACGCTTGACATTACTGGCATCATGAAGTCATGCTCCCTAGCCCTTCATTACAGACAACTTTCAAGCATAGGCATGCTTATTTAATGAGTTAGAAACAAGGAATCAAGAACACATGCCCTTTCCATGATTAGGGCATCTAAAGTTGGTTAGGTTATCGAGTAATCTTAATCATGCAACATTTTGGTCACCTATTTTTCCTCAGTGATGTGCTGCACACAATGCACGTCAAAAAGGGGCATATGTAGACACTAAAATGTGGTAAACCTGATTAAGCATCCACAAACAAGGATCAAATTGGCATCATATGGCCCCTTGGGTAGCCCTCAAGAGGCTCACAGTGGTTCCAACCACTCTGGAAAGGTTTTTGGAGACTACTGGCCCAATTTTGGGAGGTTTTGGCCCAAAATTCACCATTGTCCCACCCTGGTACAGTGTTATATTCCCACCATCCCATCCTAGGATGGTGGTGAGCCATCATCCCAAGGTGGGACGGTGAGCAAGTTTGATCCAAAAAAAGTCAAATCTAGGATATTTGGTGTCCAGAAACTACCATTTAGCACGCCATATGGAGCATGCAGGTCAAAGGGCACTAAATCCTTATGACACACTTCTTAATGGAGGCCCAAATTGGATATTCTCTTCCACACCCATTGCATACCTCTCGTTTGACAAGTGGCACCTCCTACCATGCATGCCCTTGCATGCCTTTTTACACATGAGCCCCTTTGGGCTATAAAATGGATTTAATATCCACACAAAAATAGTGATATGAGTTCTATGATATGCAACAAAGTGCTTTTGATATTTCTCCCCAACTTATTGAGATTTCTTCACCTTGGAATCTCCTCTTGGCGAAGGAGGTTTTCGGGTGACTTCAAGAGAGCCTTTTGAGCGTAACTTTTCCATCCAGATGAATTTCTTCACCAAATTCGATGAAAAAACCCCCTCTAGTGTTTAGTATCATTCCCCTATGATATTTGTACCAAAATGTGGGCAGAATTGGTGGGTATCCTCTCCTAGGATGCCCCCCAATTAGTTGTAGTCACCACAACACCCCCTGATACAAGGACAAATCCTTGCAAAATTTTATTACTATTTTTTAATTATATTATTCTAGACCCTCATATTATGTTTTGGTTTAAATTTCATGCAATTTGGAGTTAAATTGACCGAGTTATAGCATTTTTAAGTTTTTGCAGGTCCGTAGGGCCCATCCGGGCACCCCAGTTGTATGCAAGTGGATATGGGACTCAATTTGAAAATCTAACCATATTGGTTGTCTTGAAATGTCTATTTATACATTATTTATAAATTTCATGAGTTTTGGATATGTTTAGGGTCGGGATTTGCTTTTCTTGGTTTTCGTAGGTTGCAGGCAAGCGGCACAAAATTGAGGGGTCTACGGATGCAATTTCAGATCTATTTTTGGTTATATCCTCTCAAAACATCCTCTTTGACATCTCCACAAATTTTCAAGTCATTCTGAGTTGATTTGATTTAGTTTTAATATATGTGTTATTTTGCCCCTATGGGGATTGCATGCTTTCCACCATACACCCTTGCTATTTGACCCCTTTGGCTTCCTTTTGTACAGTTGTAGGTTCTTAGAAGGCATTGGTAACGAATATCGGACATCATATATTGAAGATACAAGTAGCGGTGGCATTGGCCCGCCCACCTTGATTGTGGGTATGAGGAAAAGCACTCGATGTGCACCCTGATTTAGGGAAGGAATTGATCCTTGGGCACCCAAAACTTTGTAACAATTGTATCACCTTTTGATCCGTCAAGGGGGCTTTTATGTATCCTTGGATTTGATCCACCCAATTAATAAATAATATACTCATTTCATTTCATTCTTTATTGTTTGGTATTGCTTCATTTTCATATGCATGCTTCCGTTTGATGCTCATGTGCAAGATAGGATAGATACACATATTTTTTCTCTTCATTAGGTGCACCACTTTCCCTAATTCACTCACAAAATTAAAGGTGTGCTAGCTGCAATGAATAAACAACCCCAAAGCATCAACAATTAATCTAGAAATAAAATAATGTCAAAGGTAACATCAACTAGAAAAAGGAATCATATAGTAATCATCAACTAGGAATCGAGTTGGGAAGTCTCAGCCCTCAATATAAAATAATTACTAGTAGATCAATCAGGTTCTTGAAAGTGACCCCAAGCTAGAGGCCAACCCTAAAATACAACAATCTAGGACTAAGAAAAGTGGAACAACAAACTAAGGCAATTTGAAGAAGCAAAAACACCCTTAAGGGCATGTAATAAATGGGGACTTGGTCATAAAAATTAGGAGCAAGGACCAATTGACATGGTAAACAACTAGACCCAATAGGAATCCAAGCTAAGCAACCAATTGATGGTCAAGTAAAATACAAGGGTGGAGCCCACACCATCCTAGAGTTGATGAAAATATTTCCTTGGCAAGACTGAGGATGGCATTACCCAAGATCGAATTTCTATAAAGGGGTGGGAAGGGTTCCATTAATGATGGCTCCAAAATACATCACCTTTTGTAACCACCAAAAATGGCTCACACCTAGGCTAACTATTGCAATTGATGAGAAATACACAAATAGGTATGCATAAATTGACAACAAGAAATAAAGCAAATACAAGGAATCCTTTATTAATTTCAATGGAGTCAAATTACAGATTCGTCCCTCTTAGGGATACCCATTTGATACATCAATTACAATAGTGTTTAATCCCTCTCAAGGGTAGATGTGAATCAAAATGCCCTTCTAGGGTGACACGAACTGCTCTAGGGTGTCGATGACCCTCTTCTCCATGATTAGAGGTATTCGTTGCATTGAATGGCATGACCCTATTAATCCTGCATTCAAGAAACAACAAGAAGCATGTTAAAAGCAAAGGTAGCCTCTCTTGATGAGGCCTTTAGAGGGTATTAGCATAAAAGATATCATGACTATCAATAATCAAGAAGATGCAAGAAAGATGCTAAAACTATGTAAAACATGAAAATATTATCATAAAACATGTAAGCTCAAGAACATCTAACTATCCAGTAGCCTAATTACAAAATTGAAAGCATGGAGGCATGAAAAAGATCCATTAGAGTGTTAAATGCCACAATGAAAGCAACATGCATAAAAACTATAAATCTATCTGTCAGGGTCTCTAAATTGCTAATTAAACCAGTAATAAAGCTAATCTAACCTAACTAAATAATCTGCAAAAGGAAAAACAAGGGAATCTCCCCTAATTTGCTCATCGCGGGTCTGATGCGCGGGTGGCACTATTGACCGTGGTTGAGAGCTGTGGTGGAGCTCTGAGTAGGTTTGCCCTCCAAATCAGGGCTCTCTCTCTGATCCACCTTGCCAAATTGATGGTCAAGGGTCGCCTCTATGTCCTCTGATAGGTTTGGTGGTTGAATTGTTCAGATTGTGCACCAATTGCATGGATTTGCATTTCTTGGCTCTCCTAGGCTCCTAGGGCTTCCATTGCAATTTGATCTCCAATTGGGTAGCAAAAGTGTCCCTCTCAATGCATCTAGGTGAGTATGCAATTCGATAGGGCTTCGCTGCTCAATTGATAAACTTCTCTTCATACTTATCCCCAATTCAGAGGGGGATCTTATAGCATTGGCCTAGGGCTAGGGGTGGCTTCCTCATGAAGCCAAGATCAAGATTGGGCAGTTGAGCTAGTTGGATGGAAGGATCCAGAACCTTCCTCGCTCAAACCACTCCAATATACAACCAATTGGCCATTGCAACCAACTTTGGGTTGGATGAAGGCCAACTGATTCTGAGTGCTGATCACGGTTGACATGCACGGTGAGCACTGCTAACCATGGGTGTCAGCAGTGGCTAGCACTGACTAGGCAAAGGTGCCCAATTGAGTGGTAAAAACCACTGCTATACCTTGGATCTATCCAAAGGTCTTCCATATGGTCTTCTAGCATGTCCCATATGAGTAGTCACCTCGGCATGACGTATTTTAGGTGTCTACAGATGCCCCTTTTGAGATGCATTGTGATTTTGAACAACGTTGAGCAAAACTAGACCTCCTAAAATGATGTCGTAGGTTGGATGATGATCATTGATCTGATCAACATTAGATGCCCCGAGTCCAACAAAAGGATGTGCATCCTCGAATCATTGCTTCCAACTAGGTGAAAGGCTTAAATTTGAAAAATTTTGCACTCATCATCAGACATTCGGATAGCATCAATGCCAAGTAGGCTTTCATGCCTATCAATTCGAAAGGATGAGAGTTACAAACTAACTATCATATTTGCTATTTTCCCCAAGCAAAGGGGTAAGCTTATGATAGTCTTTAGCAATGATTCGCAAGGATGAACGCAATTTTGACAAGATCAAGGGATCTACTATTGACTTTGATTATGATTTGATATTATGACTACCCCCTCAAGCGACGAGTCGATGAGGGTAATGACAATTAAATGAAGCGACGAGGTCGCTTGACCACTATGAATGATCTTGAACAAATTAAGATTTAGCATTTGAATACTTGGCAAGGCCTAATCAGCTATGATTACACCATTTAGAATAATTGCATATTCCTATCCCATGGAGCGGTCCAGCCACGAAGGCCTTCTTAGGGAATCAAAATGATAGCAATGTCCATTAGGCTTGTAGTGAATCATAATGTCGATGATATGCTGAAAAGTGTCATAGGAGAATCATGATGAATATCTCATTCCCATGGAGCAGTCCAGCTGTGTAGGCCTTCTTAGGGATTGAAATGAAACATAACAATTCAAAAATGATGAATTTGCCCCAAATGTCCTTATGGTAATTTACTCATCTTGCTGGATTGCATGGATCGCAAGTCGCTACAACCGCCAAGTGTATAGGGTAAATAACTGAATACGAGGTGCATTTGGCTTTTGATTTATTTGATTTTTTTGTTAATTTTGAATTTTTTGAATTATCTGGTCTGATTAATATCCTTGATTTGACCTTTTAAGGCTTTCCATGATGGGAATTTGGAGCAATTAATACAGTTTTCTAATCGTGCTTGTCAAAAGTGGGCCAATTCCTTAACCACGGATGGCAACCATAGGCGCAAAACCCTAATCCAAGGACCACAGATGTCAACCATAGGCCGCATCAAATTTGAAAATTATAAAAGGATTTTCACTTTGTAAATTTTCATTATTTACCTGCATCTGCCAGTAAAACTGAGAGCTCTGAGAGGTAAAAACTACTTTCTGACATGGAACGCTATCAAAAAACCCAACACACTTCCCATTCTCCACACCGATGGTGGATCAGCCAGAAGCCTCGACCAGTGGAGGAGCCGATGCTTCTAAGGTAACTCACAAACCAAGACCTCGCATGTCATTACCGGATGTAAAATTAACCTCATTAATTAATCGATAAATGAACTACACTAAACCATTGGTAACGAACTTCACTGTAGTTAGGTTTTAGTGTAGGTTAGTTAGATGGGGGGTTAGATTTAATTTTTAGGGGTTTTTTGGGAAGGGTGGACCCATTTAGGGTTTCGCTCCCTAGCCATGGGTGGCAGCCATGGGCCCCAATTGGAAGATTGGGGACCATGGATGTCAGCCATGGTGGGATTCAAATCCCAATGGTCAAATTTTTGACCATTGGGCCGACCGTGATTTCGACCCGCGATGCCCAAATTTTCTAGAATTTTGCAAAAAATTTCAATTTTTTGATTTTTATTGAATTTTTCTAGGCACTTAATGCCATTTATTGCATTTTTGGAATGCTTTTCTGATGTTTTTGAAATTGGTGATCATGTTTTTACATGTTTTTGTATTTTTATGCATTTTTTGATTTGTTTTGACATTTTAGGATTATTTTTCATTGTTTTTCTTGTTTATTATTTTTGTTGCTCAGACTTTGACCAATAGAGCGAGGGAGACCGATCTCCTTCATGACCTCCATGGTGATCTCACTGATGGAGAGCGAGAGTGGTTCACTATAGTGGGGTTCGACTACATCTTGGACCTCCCCACCATCCGTATTGATCAGGAATATCTGACTGCCTTGGCCCATCGTTGGGATGCGTGGACCAACACATTTCACCTATCGACGAGTGAGATGACTATTACTTTGGAGGATGTGTACCACATCTTTCAGCTATCGATTGATGGTGAGGTCATCATGTCTTCTCCTACCATGGCTAGGAGGGTTGTATTTGATTCCATATTTGGCGGATGGAGTACAGAGGCGCAGGACCGTAATGCCCATGGGGGCATCCATGTCGAAGAGTGGTTTGAGGCCCGATTCTTCTCATAGTGGGAGGCTATGTTTATGCTCCTGATTATCCAGATAGTCCTCCTAGATTCTTTAGGCATGAGGTTCCCTTGGAACCTCCTAGCTTGGACCAGAGAGGTGATGGTGAGTTCGACTCGAGATCCTCTCATTCTATCATGGGGGAGCACCCTGCTAGCATAACTCTATCATGAGTTATATCAGATCACATGCTAGAGTAGAGTCGACATCAGCTGTAGCATCCTCCTCTAGGTTTGGGGTTGGTAGCACATCCTGATCGAGCACCCTATTGATTTACCCCTATCGATCACTAACATTGATGATGAGAGTCAGTGCTATGCCACCTGCTATCCCTGGGAGCAAGAGGGCTTTAGGAGTAGGTCTCATGTAAGAGACCTAGAGCATTACATTGGTAGATTTGCATAGCTCTACCCTCAGCATATACGATGGTGACCATATATGGACTACCCAGCCTGGACAGAGGTGGACAGGTACCTGCATCGAGCACATAGAGATAGATGGATCATCGATCGAAAGGCCGACATTCATGAGTACCACTTCTACTCTCATGTCCTGAGGTAGTTTGGGATCCAATAGGATGTCCCAGAGATGCCACTCATCTACAGATACTTGGTCCTCGAGAGGGACCTGACATGGCCCTAGGTTACTCCACTAGGGGATGATGATGATGAATTTCAAGAGTCAGGCCAGGTGGATGCAGGCACTACTCCTAACTATGATGGTTGGTGGGCAGACTTCCAGTGGCATGGAGAGGGTCCTCTAGGTCGACCAACTAGAGGATTCATAGTAGAGGGTGTAGAGGTGGACCCTCATGGGTGCAGGACCCACCAGAGGATAGAGGGTGCATGGGGTGCAGGGGCCACTATAGAGGAGGGCCCATAGGTGGAGGTAGAGGAGGAGGTATTAGAGGAGGGTGAGGCACCTCTAGATAGTGATATTGGGTAGTTGAGAGCCTAGATTGTTGACCTCTAGAGCTAGGTTGGGAGACTGCAGACATAACTACTTCATAGGGATACTTCTATCACCACTCTAGAGGTGAAGCTAGCATAAGGGGAGAGGTAGTGGTAGGGATATGAGGAGGAGAGGATAACTCTCCATGCATAGGCTACCACTGTAGGCACTCAGATCACACAGCTCACTAGCCAGTGGGATGTGGCATAGGCACAGCTGAGTGCCATGACTACTGAGAGGGACCTACTGAGGGTAGCGATGGGGGGCCCCTCATCCACATAGGCTATCATGGCACCTCCCATAGCACCATATTCTTTACTACCAGTAGGTCGTGACCCCATGGCAGAGATCAAGAGGCTTCATTCCCTCATGGAGGAGGGTAATGAGTGAGATACAATGCATGTAGCTCGCATCTCCCAGCTGGAGGGCTACATCAGGCTGATAGGTGGGGAGGTACCAGAGGATACCCACACTATAGGGACTCAAAGGACCAGGTCTAGGACCAGGGAGACAGGGTAGTCTTCTGCCAGCTCGAGCCATAGGATGCACAGGACTGAGAGGACTCATAGGTCCTCGAGTACTCATGGTGCTAGCTCATAGAGGACTCACAAGGATGGTGGAGGTGATGGAGGTGCCTCACAGCCTAGGGGTGTAGGCCCTATCTAGTATAGATCTTCAAAGATTATTTTTGTACCATTTTTGAGTGTAAGGTCGAGGACCTACACAGTTGTAGCCTATGGGCATTTTGATATACCTTGATACTATGTACTCTTTGACACATATATTTATATGATATGATAGTTCATCTCATTATATGTGTATTTTATTTTTGGTATTTTATGTTTATGTTATGCACATGGATGCAATGCAGATATTTGATTTATTGCTATATGATGTGATGTATGGATGACATGCACTAGCTATATGATGTGGATGCAGTGATATACATGTGTAGATGGACTACTTTATGATGCTATGTATACGAATGCAATGTTTGATGTTTAAATGCAATTTTGATCTGCTTCACTTGTATGCATTTACTTTATGTTGTTTATGACATAATTTATGCCATGTATGTATTGCATGTATATTTTATGATATTTGATCTATTGTAAATGGACATGTATGTTTTAATCACTTAAAACACAATGTATGCAATATGATATGAGGTTTTAACAATCTAATGGATGACACCACAAAATGTATAACAATCATGGATTGTAGTTGCTTTATCTCTTTGTGAAAGATAGTACACCCATATGTGAGATGCAATGATGTATGTTTTTTGTTCATAAGATTTTGTAAATTAAAATAATATGTATAATATAATCAGTGGCCATCTAAATATCATTTTTGACATCCATCCGGTATCTAATTATATAGTACAAATAATTCTAATAAACAAACTCTCATAAAAGAAATTGATGTTTGATGATTGCATTTGAAAATTTGATTGTTGCTATTTGGGAATTTTTGAGGTTTACCATGAGACTCAAACACCCTAGTTGACTGATCAAAAGTTGTATACTAACCACACTAGACTTCTGAAACATAAGGTTTTCGCTAGGATAGGCCCTAACTATTCATTATCCCTATGTGTGCAAGTGAGTATATTTGATAAGGCACAAGCATACCCCGATGTCAGGCGGGATTCTTTCAGCCCATTGCTAAGATCGGGGGTCCACAAATGTCTTACCCAATCCTAGGTTTAGATTTTAGTTGGACTAGACCACTAGGCGATACAGGACACCTGAAGCTAGCTCTTCCACATTCAAACATTGGTCTGCACATAAGCGAAATGCTAATGCATCAGACATATCATCATGCGTAAGGTACAGTAGTGCTGACAATTCCAGGGATTCAAGCTCACCCCCTTCTTTTCTTCAATTTTTTGGGATACTTGCTCATATAAAGTGATAAAAATCACTGTTTATTTTTGTACTATAGTGATAAAAATCACTATTTATTTTGTACTCTTTATTTTTCTTTTGAGCAAGGGATTTGATATTGATTTTACTTTCTTTGTACAATTTTGATCTTCATTTGATCTAAATTTTTGGGATTTACATTTGATAATTTTCTTCAAAAACTTCCTTTGGGGATTTTACTTTGGGAAACTATTTCTAGGATATCGAGTGAGGATATCGATCTTATGATATCAATATGGGATATCAATCTGGGATGTCGATCTATGATATCGATCTAGGGTATCAATATGGAGGATTGTATCTAGGATATCACTTTGGGATATTGCTCATTTTAACGTAAGCAAGGGATTATGGGTAGGGAATAAACTTGTCCTTTTTCCAATTACCAACATTTCCCATACCATCCACACAGGGGGATAAGCAAGAATAACTCTTTTCACCTCAGGATACCTGGTCCTGCTTCATGGCTTTCATCTTCCCCTAGTCCTTATTAGGATTGTTTAATTTGTTGATTAGTGATAGGATTCTGATATGCTAAGGGCTATACTAACTAGACCTCAACTACAAAAGCAAAGCAAGCTTTCTATCAACTCTTGAGAAGACCTCTAGGTATGGTTGAATGACCAGAAAACCCTAGTATATTCTTCATAGCAACAATATGGGTTGTGTTGAAAAACACAATTACTCACAAGGGTGATAAATAGATGAAAAATATAGTGCATAGATGCATGATTGAGATACAAACATGGTGTCATTTGTAAGATTGTAAACACAATTTGTTCCAATGCAAGTGTGATGGATGAATATGCCTAATGCAATGCAATGAAATGCAATGCAATGATGCAAATGAAATGCAAATGTTTTTTATTTTTGATATTTTTCCAATTTTTTATGGATTTTAACATTTTGGTTTGACCAAAGAGCTAACAGATGCCTTTGGAGCCTTTTGGGATTGACCAAGTGTTTTAAAAACCCTTGGAGCCTTTTGGGATTGACCAAGTGGTTTGAAAACCCTTGGAGCTTTTGGGATTGACCAAGCGGTTTTGAGAAACCCTTGGAGCCTTTTGGGATTGACCAAGTGGTTTTGAGAAACCCTTGGAGCCTTTTGAGATTGACCAAGAGGTTTTGAGAAACCCTTGGAGCCTTTTTTGGGATGACCAAAGGGCTTACAAATGCCTTTGGAGCCTTTTCTGAGTGACCAAAGGGCTTACAGATGCCTTTGGAGCCTTTTCTAGTTCTTAGGCATAGAACACTTTAAGATGAAGGATATTGAGAGGTTCAGGCTCTTCAACTCCTCCAAGCGATGTCAAGCGATATGTCCCAGGTCCAATCTTCTCCGAGATCATATAAGGACCCAACCAGTTAGCCATGAATTTGTCTCACATTTTTGGTGGTAAATTAGAGTTTTGTTGGTTCTCTTTCAGCACAAGATCACCAACCTCAAAGTCTCTCAGATGGACTTTGCTATTGTAAGCTCATTTTAAGCGCTCTTGATAAACACAGAGGTGCTCAAGGGCATTCACGCGATGTTCATCAAGTAGCATCAATTGATCTAGGTGAGCTTGCTGCACGGTGTCATCATCAATGAACTCTTTCAATGCGACATGCAGCGTTGGAATTTCCAACTCTAGGGGCATAATGGCCTCAGTGCCATATACTAGTGAAAATGGAGTTGCCCTAGTGGGTGTCCGAATACTAGTCCTGTAAGCCCATAATGCAAGGGGCAGCTGGATATGCCAATATTTGTGGTGCTCTTGTACCATATTTTTCAAGATGGAGACCACTGTCTTATTTGAAGCTTTAGCTTACCCATTTTCTTACGGATAATAAGGAGTCACAAAACTATGTTTGATTCTATACTTAGACGTCAAAGCTCTCATAGTTTTGTTCTTAAATGATGTTCCATTATCCGAAACTATCTTGGATGGTATCCCAAAATGACTAATGATATTGGTGAGTATAAACTCAGCAATACACGCTCCAGTTGTCATTGTTAAGGGAATAGCCTCCACCCACTTAGTGAAATACTCAGTAGCCATAATAATAAAAGTATGTCAGCCCGATGATGGAGGAGAGATCTTACCTATGAGATCGAGTCCCCACTGAGCAAATGGCCAAGCCGCTTGAATGGGTTGTAAGGCCTGTGATGGCAGGTGCATAAGATTAGCATGATGCTGACATTTAACGCATTTCTTGACATACACATTGCAATCCTTCTCCATAGTGGGCCAATAATAACCCATTCGAAGGATGCACTTGATGATAGCCATGCCACTGAAATGGCCACCGCACATACCATCGTGAGCTTCTAAAATTACCCAAGATGACTCTTGGGGCTCAAGACAATGAAGGAGAACTCCATCGTAGCTTCTACGGTACAGGATGTCTGCTAACAAGACATACTTTGTCGCTTTCTACTTGAATGTGCATTTTGTGGCATGCGACAATCCCTGAGGGATTATACCAAGTTTAAGGAAGTCATATATCTATGATGTCCAGTTATGATAAGCTTCGGCCTCGATCGACAAGACAACATGCTCCCCCTATGGTTCTACATTTGCAAATGCAGACTGGGAAACAACCCTATGGTGAATGGTAGTACCACTCCCCATCGGATCCTACGAGATCAAAGACCCCCAGGATGCTCTCTTCAAAAAGTCTCTGGCTCTATAGAACCACTCATGGTTTGGTTCTACATGAATCATGTTGATTGACTCTTTGTTATCCAATGCTTCATGTTGCACAGCAGAATGTGACAACATTTTTACATGGATGGTAGTGAAATCGACAGATGGATTCTGAGGGATTAGAGATCCCAAAGATGCCATTGTGTCTACGAATCTATTGGATGAACGAGGTATTGCCTCGATGTCATACCATTCCAGTCGAGCTAGATATGTGTCAACAAGATCCTTGTAAGCTTTCAATATCGGACATCGACATTGAAATAGTCCCTTAACTTGATTCACAATGAGAAGGGAGTCACCAAAGATATTTAGCCTTTTTATCTTCATGGCGACAGCTATTTGGAGACCCAAAATTAGGGCTTCATATTCAGCATTGTTGTTAGTGCAAGGAAAGTCCAACTTGAATGACAAGGGCATTGGAGCTCCTTGTGGCATGAACAACACTATTCCTGCACCACCCCCTTGCTCACACTTCGAACCATCGAAGAACAAGGTCATATCGGCTTTGTTGTTCGGTTCTTCGGGTTTGGGTGCTTCTGATAAGGCAAATACTGCATCATCAAGAAGCTCTATGGTGAGGGGCCTACTATTTTTGAGAGGCACCTCAGCCAGTTGATCTGCTATGACTTGTCCCTTAATGGAATTTTGGCTTATGAATTCCAAATCGAATTCTATCAGTAGCATGATCCACTTTGTAGTACGTGTATTATGATATGTCTTGCTCATCATATACTGCAAAGGATTTTGTTTGGATATAACATATGTCGTATGACTCAACATATAGTGTCACAATTTCTTTGTAGCGAACACTACTGCTAAACATAGCTTTTCCACATATGCATATTCGAGCTCATAGCTCACCAAGGTTTGACTAATATAATATATGGCATGTTCTTTGTCTTGCACATTCTTTTGGGCTAACATGGTTCCCAGTGCAAAGTTGATCTTCGATATATATAGCAAAAATGGCACATCTAGCCTTGGTGGAGCTAGCACTGGTGGCGTCGCCAGGTATTGCTTTATCTCAGCAAAGGCTGCTTGATAGTCCTCGTCCCAATTGAATGGGACCCCCTTGTGTAGCAATCGATTCATGGGTCGACATTTATCCGATAATTGAGTGATAAATCACTTTATGGATGCTACTTTGCCCTGAAGGCTTCTTAATTCTTTGATGTTAGTGGGAGGACGCATTTCCAAAATAGCCTTGACCTTTGTTGGGTCAACTTCGATGCCTCATTTTGAAATGATGAACCCTAAGAGCTTTCTTGAAGTTACGCCAAACACACACTTCTTAGGATTCAACCTGACATTGTGCTCTATCAGGCGATCGAAGACCTTCCTTAAGACCTCTGCATGCTCAGAATGCAATAATGACTTTGCCAACAAGTCATCAATATAATATTCTAATATTTTATGCATATAGTCATGAAAGATATATGTCATAGCCCGCTGATATGTGGCACCAACATTTTTAAGGCCGAATGGCATAACTTTATAGAAAAATGTTCCCCATGGCGTTATAAACATGGTTTTATGCTGGTCTTTGGGCTTAATCCGAATTTGATTGTAACCAAAAAAATCATCCATTAAGGAGAGCATCTCATGACCTGCAGTTGCATCTACAAGAGCATCAATATTCGGCAATGAAAATGAATCCTTTGGTGTTGCCTTGTTCAGGTCTCTAAAATCCGTACAAATATGGATCCTTCCATCAGGTTTTCCTACAAGCACCATATTGGATACCCATTTTGGATAGTCGATGGAGATTACAAACTCTACGTCCAACAACTTTTGCAACTCGTCCTTAACCATTAAGGCTATTGTTGGATGCATCTTCCTAAGTTTTTTCTTGACTGGCTTCTTTGATAGATCTAGCGAAAGGTTATGAGTAACCAATTTCGGATCTAGACCCGACATATCCTTGTAAGTCCAAGCAAAGAGAGCAGGTCTCTCTCTCAGTAGAGGGATGAGGTTGGCACGCTCATCAGGAGTCAAAATTTCTCCAAATTTAACCTTCCTTGGATTGGTGGGATCATTACTGATATCCACTTTGAAGGTTTCCTCTATTGACATATGGGATCCCTCCTCAAGCTGATGAGGCGTAGGGATCAAGTGGATGTCATCTGCTGGGTTTATAGGTTCCTCATTGGAAGCATCCTTAGCATGATAGACATCATGTGCATAGCCTAGCACAAAATGGAAAGGTTGCAACATTTCTTCATTAGGGAAGAAATCTTCAGGCTCTAGAGGTGAATCAACGTGATCCCAGTCGATAGCATCTACATTTAAATGCAATGGTTTGGATGGATCAGTTGGATTGTGGAGTGGAGTGGTCAAATAAATGGAGATCATGTTGATGAAATGGATTATATCTCCAGGACCACGTGCAAGTGACTCATCATTAACAAAACTACCATCCCCGAGATGTGGTTCTAGGGGTATGGGGATCTCCGGATCCGGTCTATGAATAGACGATCGGATGGGATCACTGGGCTCAAGGAGCTCCATATACATTGGTGGATCGAGAAACACCATATGATAAATCATATTAAGATTCGGTGGTCTCCCTCTAAGAAGAGGATGGAGATTAATCTCTCTACGCAAATCCTCTGCAGTGTAAGGTGCATTATGATAGCATAAGTAGGGAGGTCCTAAATAGGCTCTCTCCATCTCATCTTCTTCATCACTATCATAATACAAGCCCTCACCACTACCAACTGGAATCAAGATATTTGGAATATGTTGAGCAAGGTGCAGCGACAGTATTGTCATTGTTGTCAACACAGTCAAATAGATCGGTTGATGCAGTGGTCAAGAGTTCAGAGGTTATTCAAAGTATGTATAGTGATGTTAAATTATTATGAGGATGTTTTTCATGTTTGGGTGAAGTTGTTATAGGTTGTTTGTGCAAATTTGCAAAATTTGAAAAAATCGTCAGAAAGTTATCAAAGCAACAAAATAGTCAAAAAGTTGCAAAAGTCACCATGAGCACAGTTGGACAGGATGGATCAGTTTGGAACATGCCAGCATGTCAACAAATAGTCCATAATAGCATTGGAGATGTTAGCACAGTTTTTGGAGTGATCGGTGGTGTTTTCGGTATCTTGGCGGATGATTTGGCTAGTGGTTGTACAGGCTAAAAAATTACAGGTTTTGTCAGAAGCATTGCGAACAAACCGTAATGATTTATGCATTAAAATTTTAACTGGAGGTGGTCATTATATTCAAGGACATGTGTTCCAAATTTAAATGAAAATGAAGAAACGAGGTGAATTTTAAAAGTGTTTCAAGACTGTCATAAAAACGCTCTTTTTTGAAAAAGTGTGTCAATAGCAAATTTTGTGGAAGTGGTACAGGTGAACCGTAAGGAGTTAGGCAGTGAGTTTTTGTTTGGACATATTCAATGTTGCAAATATTCTACCTTTAAAATTTTAGAGAAAATCGAGTTACGAGGTGAGAGTTATGATTTTATGCAAAAATGTTACAGGTCTCTTTTATGTCAATTTGTGCCACTTGGGCAGAATCCTTTAGTTGGCCGTTTTGACCTTGAAGAGTCGCCAGAGTTTCAGTTTCAGCGTTGTTACACCTTCAAGGCATCAAATAGAACATATTTTGTTTTTTTTTTCAGTCGTCACGTGGCTCCGAAGTATGAGAACGAGTAAGGTGTCAATTCTTTGCATGTGACGTGTTTGACGAAATGCCTTTTCAATATAAAAAAAGGAGTTATATTTATTTAAGCAGTTTCATTAAAAAAATATCTTTGGAGAAAGTGAAAAGTGAAAAGGAATGCAATTGTGTGCATTTAAGTTAGAAGTGTTTTATTGAAGAGTGTGATTTTATTTTTTGTGGAGAGAAGAGTGTGTGGAGAAAAATAAAGAGTGAAAATCCATGTTTTTGGGAAAAAGGTGAAAAAAATCACTTTAGTATTTTGGGCATAACTTTCTCATACAATATTAGTTTTGGCTAAAAATTTTAGAGGAGGTCATAGACAGAGTTCTGCACAATACCCAGAAAGCATTTAGCAATTGACAGAACGAGATAAGATAACGATCAATTTTTCTATAAGAAGAGAAGATTCATATATGTCATTTTATTATCAATATCAAAATCAAGTGGGTGCTTGGTAGAGGGGTTGGTGCTCCTTTCTGTTGGTGCAGATAAATCAGGGGTTGGTGCTCCTTTCTATTGGTGCAAATAAATCAAGTGTTGGTGCTCCTTCTAGTGCGTGTTGGTAAATTGATTGTAAAGTTGATACTTTGCAAAGGCTAGATTTGGATGGGAGTCCAAGTAGTCATTTTGAGAATGTAGCCAAATCGGTGAACCTCAGTACATCTTGTGTTGTGTGATGTTCTCTTGTTATACTTTCTTTATTTAGTTTCAATTTTTCATTGTTTTGACTTTAAGAGTTGAATATTTAAGTTTTAAAAGAGCTACACTGATTCACCCCCCCTCTCAGTGTCATTATGAGACTAACAATTGGTATTAGAGCGAGGTTTCTGAAAAAGCTTAACCGGCTAGGGTGATCTTGGAAGTGACACAATGGCAGGTGGTGAAGGCTTCTCATCAAACAAAGCACCATTGTTTGATGAAACTAATTACGCATTTTGGAGACTCAGGATGCAGACATATCTTTGTGCTTTGGGATACGACATTTGGGATTCAGTAGATAGTGGATACACAATACCCACCACTTCTCCAACCGATTCTTCCGATAAGAAACTATTTGAAAATGACTCAAAAGAAAATAATGCTATCATGTGTGTATTAGTGGATAGTGAACTGGTAAATATTATGAGTTGTCAAATGACAAAAGAAATATGGGACAAACTGAGGAGCATTCATGAAGGAGACGTTAAGATCAAGGAGGCCAAGTTACAAACACAACGAGCTCAGTTCGAAGTATTAAATATGAATGATGATGAGAACATAGAGGCATATATGATGAGAGTTAATTAATTCATTAATGTTATTAGAGGACTCGACGAGAAAATCAAAGATTCTATCATCGTGAAAAAGGTATTAAGATCTCTTCTCCAAAGATTTGATTCTAAAGTTTTAGTGTTGGCAATTTTGGGTACCTTGAGTACATTGCATTTGCCTAAGTTTAGTTGTTGTCATTGATGTCAAGAAGCTCTTGGTAGTTGTTGTCTTTGATGTCAAGGAGTTCTTGGAGCAATCTATTTTTATGTCTAAGTATGTGTTTTGATGAAGGTTTCAGCTGGTCAGTAAGTCTCCTAGAAAATCCAGTTGCAAAAGATCAAGAAAAAGATAAGTTAGTAAAAGTTTGCAGGCGGCTGGAAAAACTGTCGTGATTTCGCGACATGTTTTAGGAGAGAGAAATTTCAGGAAGAAAGTGTCACGATTTCGCGACAAGTTGAGTTGGCAGCGTTGAGTTGCAGGAAGTGTCACGATTTCGAGACAAGTTGAGTTGGCAGGGTTGAGTTGCAGAAAGTGTCACGATTTCGTGACAAGTTGAGTTGGCAGCATTGAATTGTAGGAAGTGTCACGATTTCGCGACAAGTTGAGTAGGCAGGGTTGAGTTGCAGAAAGTGTCACGATTTCACGACAGGTTGAGTTGGCAGCTTGCAGTTGGCAAAAGCGTCACGATTTCGCGACAGGTTTCAAAGAAGTTGTACGGATACAGAAAGTGTCACGATTTCATGACAGGTTGATTTGGCAGCCTACAGTTGGCAAAAGCATCGTGATTTCGTGACATGTTCCAGTTTCGTGGGCATATGGCAAAAAAGAGCTTAAGGCAGCGAAAGCGTCACGATTTCGCGACATGTTCCAGTTTCACGAGTAGTTGGTAGAAAAGAGCTTAAGGCAGCGAAAGCGTCACGATTTCGTGACATGTTCCATTTTTGCTAGTGCAAACCAAGAAAAGGTTGAAGAAGCAAGAAGTGTCGTGATTTCATGACAAAGTTGCAGATGACGTCAGCAAGAGGCAAAGGTGTCGCGATTTCGCGATAGAAGCTGAGAAGAAGGCTTTGAAGTCTAAAGCGTCATGATTTTGTGATAGAGTTGTTGATGATGTCAACAAGAGGCAAAGGTGTCATGATTTCATGACAGAAGCGAAGAAGAAGGCTTTGAAGTCTAAAGCATCGTGATTTCACGATAGAAGTGAGATGACATCAGCGAAAGGCAAAAGTGTCACGATTTTGTGACAAAAGTGCCAAGGGAAGCAGACAAAAGCAAAAGCGTCGCGATATCGCTACAACAAGCTATAGATGGTGTACGACAAGCAAAGGTGTCACGATATCACGACATGTTGAAGTTTCGTGCCAGAAGCTACAGGGAGGCGGTTGAGGACAGAGTTAACTTTGAGCCAACAAAGTTAAAATCTAGGCCGATGCAGCACAGGGTTTTGCAGCCGACGCAGTGGAAGTATAACAACCGACTAAGTTTGGATGTAATGACCATGGATCTTACTCTATAAAAGGAGGGATGTTTTGATAGTTTGGGCATCGATGAAGTGTGCGTTCAAAATGCGAATTGCACAGAGAGAGTGCGGGGAGAAGATCGATCGTAGAAGTGCATAAGTAGAAGCCTGAGTGTCTGCTATGTTTAGACAGAGGTTGCGAAGACAGTACTATCGTGACTTAGACAAAAAGTGAAAAGGAAGTGTTGCTGTATTTGCGAAGATAGTGCTATTGTATTTTGAAGACTGTATTGCTGTGTATACGTAGAATACGCGAAATCTATGCTACTATGTTTTTGATCGAGAACTACAGTATTTGCGCAGACAGTAAAATATTGGTTTCAACCAAGTGCAAAAAAAGAACAGAGGAAGAGGAACAAGTATCACACCAGACCGAAGGACTGTGTTTGGTGCAGAGAAGAGGACCAGCTTTGTTGTGATAGAATTGAGGATAGAGATCTCCAGCCAGAGCAGGGAAGACAGGTGTCTTTTGTGGACAGAATTCCACTTGCTAAGGGCAGAGGAGGTAGAGGTCTTCTAGAGGATCACCAGCCAAAGCAAAATTAGGGGAAGGTGTCTCCTTTGAGTTGAGGCTCATAAACATTGTAATCGGGAAGGATTCCCAGAGGACTTTGATACAACTTTTAGAAGAAAAGTTTTATCCGTGGAGTAGCCCACCTTGGGTGAACCACATAAATTGTTGTGTCTCTTTGTGGATTGCATTTTGTGCATTGTTTTACTACTGTTATTACTGCTATCTTTATTATGCATGTTAATGGTTTGAAAGCTGTATTGATAGATAAAGTTAAAAGTGGTCTTATACTGTTCACCCCCCCTCTCAGTATAAGCTTGTGTTCTTCAATTGGTATCAGAGCGGGTTCCTTCGAAAAGGTTTTATAGCCAAAAGGAAGAACTGGTTAAGAACACAATGGACTTCTCAGGTGGCAATGCAGCACCTATTCTTGATGGATCAGATTTCGGTCTATGGAGTGCAAGAATGAAAGTCTATCTAATGGCTCTTGGTAATGAGGTATGGGAAGTTATTGAAGATGGGTACACCATTCCTGCAAATGGTCCTTATACTAAAGAAGATAGGCTCCTTCATCACAGCAACTCAAAAGCCATGAATGCAATCTTGAAAGGTTTACAGAAGGCTGATCTTACCAAAGTTATTCACTGCAAGACAACTAGTGAAATGTGGAAACAATTGCAGGTTGTTCATACAGGTGATGCAAATGTTCGAAAGGCCAAATTGAGACATTTTAAAGGTATGTTTGAACAACTCAAGATGAATGATGATGAAAATATTAGTGACTACATGCTTCGGATGGATGAGATTGTGAACTCCATGAAAGACTTAGGTCTCGAACTTGCTAAAAATGATGTGTGTGATAAGATTTTAAGATCTCTTCCTAATAGATTTAGTGAAAATATTTCTGCTATAGAGGAAGCCAAAGATTTAGATAAGTTGAAAAAGGATGAGCTCCATAGTATTCTTGCAGCTTTTGAACTGAGAACTCAAGTGAATATTGATATAAAGAAAGAGGCAGCTTTCAAAGCTACCAAGAAATCAAAAGGCAAACAGATTCAAGAAAGTGATGAGTCTTCTAGTGAGGAAGAAGCATATTACAACAAGAAAGGCAAATTCTCTAGAAAGCACAAAAGCAAGAAAAATATAAGATGTTTCAACTGTGGAAAGTATGGTCATTATGCTACTGACTGTACTATTTCCAAAGATGAAAGTGATGAAGATATACAAGATGTTAAAAGCAAGGATTCTGAAAAGCACAGGTATTACAGAAAGAACAAAAATGATCACAACAATCAAGAAAAGAAGTATTCACACAAGAACAAGAAGAGCTTCTATTTGGACAAAGTAAGTAAGTGTTCTAGCAGTGATAGTGAAAGCTCTTCCAGTGATAATGAAAATGAGATGTTGTTCATTTCAAAAAAAGAGGAAGAACCGAAACATAAATTCACGGTCATGAAATGCTTTAGATGTGGAAATTTTGGGCACCTTGAGGATGATTGCACAAATAATGAATTGGTTGCTAGTATGTATGAGGATGCTTCAGAAAATGATAAGGAAGATGCATGTATGGTTTTTGAAAAGGGTAGCACATCCAGTAATAAGAAATCAGAAAATGGTCTTGATAATTCAAAGTGCAATCAAATAGAGAATCTTGAATGTGAACTCAATAATGCTCTCAGTGTTTTGGAAAAGGAAAGAAAGAAGAATGATAGACTCAAGGTTAAGTTAGATGAATGTTGTATGGAGAGAGACGATCTTATAGAAAGTCTCGACTTCTCTATAGCCAAAACACAGGAACTCAAGGATGAGTTAGAGTCTAAGATTCTTGAGTATAATGAGTTAGAGCAGAAAATGGTTTCTTTGAAAGAAGAAAATAAGGATTACAAGGATAAACTCTACAGATTTTAGGATAGCTCCAAGAAGGTTAAGTCTCTCATCAAAAATCAAAGAAATCCAACAGATAAAACAGGTCTCGATTTTGTTGAGCCGCACAAGAAACAGGTTGGGGAATCTAGCAAGAGATTTCAAAAAGAAGAAAGTTCTGATGAAGAAAGTACTTCAGATCATGAGTCTGTGAGTGATGAATGCACAAAAATAGAAAACAGATTTCTGAATGTGAAACAGAAGTTCTCGGGACCCAAGAGATCGATTAAAAGAATATTTTTCGATAGATGTTTTGTGTGTTACAGGTTTGGACACATGGCTGCACATTGCATGTCTCAAATGAAGAAGGTTAACAATAAATTCAGAAGTCGTAATTTATTTCAAGGGTATTGCTACTCTTGTAATCAGTTCGGGCACAAGGCAATTTTTTGCAATTCAAATAACAAGAACCGGGTCAGTCAGAATAGGCGGATTCAAAGAACAGCTATGCCTGAAAGAAATAATGTTGTTTGTTACAAGTGCAACAATACAGGTCACTCAGACAGAAAGTGCAGAGCTGATCTTCCAAGGTACAGGAACAAAAATAGTGGTATAAACAGGTCCAAGGATCAAGGTGTGGACAAGAAAAGAGATGAGAACAAGAACAAGAAAAGTGCCAAGAACAGAAACATTAACAAAGAGCTCAAGAAAAATCCTGGCAAAGAAATTGTAGACACTGATGATGATGAGTGTCTAATGGGAGTTTCACTCCCAACTCTATTTTAAATCACCTCTTTAGGAAGTGGGGGAGGGACTAAGCTAAGAGGCTCATTCTTAGTCCCAAGCCCCAAAGGTGACCCTTTGCCATTGATGACAAAGGGGGAGAGTTTTGAGTAAGGGGGAGAGATATGAGTAAGGGGGAGAGTTTCAAGTGAAGAGGAAAGCTTCAAGTCAGGGGGAGCAAAACTTCAAGAGATTGATTTCAGTTTTGGCTCTTGAAGATGTGTTTTTAGTAAAGGGTTGCCATCAATGACAAAGGGGGAGATTGTTGGCAATTTTGGGTACCTTGAGTACATTGCATTTGCCTAAGTTTAGTTGTTGTCATTGATGTCAAGAAGCTCTTGGTAGTTGTTGTCTTTGATGTCAAGGAGTTCTTGGAGCAATCTATTTTTATGTCTAAGTATGTGTTTTGATGAAGGTTTCAGCTGGTCAGTAAGTCTCCTAGAAAATCCAGTTGCAAAAGATCAAGAAAAAGATAAGTTAGTAAAAGTTTGCAGGCGGCTGGAAAAACTGTCACGATTTCGCGACATGTTTTAGGAGAGAGAAATTTTAGGCAGAAAGTGTCACGATTTCACGACAAGTTGAGTTGGCAGCGTTGAGTTGCAGGAAGTGTCGCGATTTCGTGACAAGTTGAGTTGGCAGGGTTGAGTTGCAGAAAGTGTCACGATTTCGCGACAAGTTGAGTTGGCAGCGTTGAATTGCAGGAAGTGTCACGATTTCACGACAAGTTGAGTAGGCAGGGTTGAGTTGCAGAAAGTGTCACGATTTCGTGACAGGTTGAGTTGGCAGCTTGCAGTTGGCAAAAGCGTCACGATTTTGCGACAGGTTTCAAAGAAGTTGTACGGATGCAGAAAGTGTCACGATTTCGTGATAGGTTGAGTTGGCGGCTGTAGTTGGCAAAAGCGTCATGATTTCGCGACATGTTCCAGTTTCATGGGCATATGGCAGAAAAGTGCTTAAGGCAGTTAAAGCGTCACGATTTTGTGACATGTTCCAGTTTCATGAGCAGTTGGCAGAAAAGAGCTTAAGGCAGTGAAAGCATCGCGATTTCGTGACATGTTCCATTTTCGCTAGTGCAAACCAAGAAAAGGTTGAAGAAGCAAGAAGTGTCACGATTTCGTGACAAAGTTGCAGATGACGTCAGCAAGAGGCAAAGGTGTCACGATTTCACGACAGAAGCTGAGAAGAAGGCTTTGAAGTCTAAAGCGTCACGATTTCATGACAGAGTTGCTAATGACGTCAGCAAGAGGCAAAGGTGTCGCGATTTCATGATAGAAGCGGAGAAGAAGGCTTTGAAGTCTAAAGCGTCATGATTTCATGACAAAAGTGAGATGACGTCAGCGAAAGGCAAAAGTGTCACGATTTCATGACAGAAGTGCCAAGGGAAGCAGACAAAAGCAAAAGCGTCGCGATATCGCTACAACAAGCTATAGATGGTGTACGATAGGCAAAGGTGTCGCGATATCGTGACATGTTGAAGTTTCACGCCAGAAGCTACAGGGAGGCGGTTGAGGACAGAGTTAACTTTGAGCCGACAAAGTTAAAATCTAGGCCGACACAGCACAAGGTTTTGCAGTCGACGCAGTGGAAGTATAACAGCCGACTAAGTTTGGATGTAATGACCATGGATCTTACTCTATAAAAGGAGGGATGTTTTGATAGTTTGGGCATCGATGAAGTGTGCGTTCGAAATGCAAATTGTGCAGAGAGAGTGCGGGGAGAAGATCGATCGCAGAAGTGCATAAGTAGAAGCCTGAGCGTCTGCTGTGTTTAGACAGAGGTTGCAAAGACAATACTATCGTGACTTAGACAAAAAGTGAAAAGGAAGTGCTACTGTATTTGCGAAGATAGTGCTGCTGTATTTTGCAAAGACTGTATTGCTGTGTATACGCAGAATATGCAAAATCTGTGCTACTATGTTTCTGATCGAGGACTGCAGTATTTGCATAGACAGTAAAATATTGGTTTCAACCAAGTGCAAAAAAAGAATAGAGGAAGAGGAATAGTATTGTGCCAGATCGAAGGACTATGTTTGGTGCAGAGAAGAGGACCAGCTTTGTTGTGATAGAATTGAGGACAGAGATCTCCAGCCAGAGCAGGGAAGACAGGTGTCTTATGTGGACAAAATTCCACTTGCTAAGGGCAAAGGAGGTAGAGGTCTTCTAGAGGATCACCGACCAAAGCAGAATTAGGGGAAGGTGTCTCCTTTGAGTTGAGGCTCATAAACATTGTAATCGGGAAGGATTCCCAGAGGACTTTGATACAACTTTTAGAAGAAAAGTTTTATCCGTGGAGTAGCCCACCTTGGGTGAACCACGTAAATTGTTGTGTCTCTTTGTGGATTGCATTTTGTGCATTGTTTTACTGTTGTTATTACTGCTATATTTATTCTGCATGTTAATGGTTTGAAAGCTATATTGATAGTGTAGCACCCTAAAATTGGCGCAGTGAAATCTTAATAATTACATTTACTCTAGTAAATAATCCAAATTCAAATTTTAACCTCCCAAATCACCCGTTAACTGTTGGTTAATCTGTTTCCCCCTTTTCTATGCCTTTTTTAGAGGTTGTTTTGATCGTTTTATGATATCATCGCTGATCAGACGATATCACCTCAGATCTGATGATTTCATCTAGGCTAGGACGTCCAAACGATCTTGTCCCTAAACTGATTTTGCACAATTAGCTTCTGTTCCAACGGGTCTTTAATCTGGGCAAAAGTGTGTTTGCACCATTAGAGACCCTCCCCCATTGGAGATCACCCAAATAGGGATGATCTCCAACCTCCTAACCTCCCTCCTAATCCTATTTAATCCTAAGCCCTCCCCTTAGCACCCCCCTGGCTGAAATTCTCTGTAACTCGACTTCATATGCATTAAGACATCCCAAATTCATATTTGCAGTAGTTCTATACCAATTTTGTTGTAGGTACCTTAGTGTTTTTCAGCCGGAGCAAGCTTATATCGTCGTAGATTATCCTGTTCAGATCGAAGGTGATCCTGTTGAATCAGAGACAATTTTGTACCAATGCGAGACGATTTCGACTGCAGTCAACATTGAGGCAATCAGTGCCTGAAGTTCGTATTTCTCTATCTTTTCTCTGTTGTTTTATTCTACAATTAGCTTAGTTTATTCAATATTTTATACTATTCTGCATTTTGGAGTTCACCCATCTAGATTAAATGCATGATTAAATCATAATTATTATCTAATTAGCATAATTCATTCCTATTTTTGTTTTTAAGTTTCAGTTTGATATTGTTGCTGTCATTTTACACTATTTCCCTCTGTTAGGATAGTTGCATTTTTTGTATTTTGCACCTATTTCTCTGTTTGCAGGTCTCTGACGAATTCGTCTGATCTCAGACGATCTTGTCTGATCTCAGACGATCCTGTCAAATTCCAGACGATCCTGACTACTTCAAAAATTAGAATCTTCATCAGACATCCGGATCAGGTATTCTTCTTTTAATATTCTGTAATTTCTCTATTTTTTTCTTTAATTCTATTTTTTGTATTCATTTAATCTGCATCTTCATATAGAATATTTTAGACACATTTTGGCCAAACCTAAGATTTGAATGCTTAAGGCTAAAATGAACACATAAAACACATTCCCAACCCAGGCGTGGAAACTGCCATTAAATGTTTTCTGGTGAACCCACCATCCGTCAAAAAATTGCCAATATACACCTCCCTCGAGAAGTAGGACCTTCGCAAGGCCTCTCAGTCCGAGGTACCGCACCATCCTTTTCACATCCCCCTTCCGGGCACGGATCCTATAGCCTGAAGGTAAGGGTGTGAAAATTTTGGAGCGATACGTTTTGGTGAACCCAACGTGAATGCATTGTAAACCTTTTGAAAACAAAACAAAACAAAACAAATAAAACAACTAAAACATAGATGCATTTTAGATCATTTAAATTTAATATCATGTTTAGATGGTAGCTCCTAAGAAAATATTAGCAGTTACTATAAATGTAGAAAACCAATTGGAAGCCATAAAACTCAATTCTGTACTTAGTGCACCTGAAACAGATAGAAATCAACTCTTGTGGGACGAACTTGATAGAAGACTTAGTGTCATTTCATCTAGGTCAACAAAACTTAAACAAATTAAGAGGCTAGTCCTAGATAGAATCTTGGATCCTCATCAACTTGTCTTTTATCATGAACTTCAGAGAGCTTGTCATAGATGGTTAGCTTATAGGAGAGCTCTTGTGTCTTCAGAATTGTTCACATTCGAGGAATACCTCGAGAACGCAGCCATTATACACCAGTTCCTAGGTCTTGTAGAAGACCAAGAGGTTGTTCTTACAGATAGGGAAAGATGGAATAGAGTTCCTTGAGTTGTGTTATATCAATAGTATTGCCACAAGCTTTACTTCTATCAACCAGCATCGGAGACAAATAATATCACTATAGCTCTTTTCATTAAATTTTTAAAAGAAAACTTTCAATTTGAAGAAGAACACTTCATGACTCCTGAAGAACTCAAACCCATTAATGACATTTATAAATTGTTTATAGAAAACTAGATTATTACTTTCAGTATTATTTCTTGCATTTATTGTGTTGTTTATATTTACAATATTATTTCGAAAACAAAGAAAAACTAAAAAACTAAAAAAAAACATAGCAAAAACCAAAAACATTTCATTTTAAATATTGTAGTAGGTATATAATTAATATATACCTCTTAAGCTTGTTGCATATATATATATAAATAAATAATAATATATATATATATATATATATATATATATATATTTGCTGAAATCTAAAATTAAGGCACAATGCCTAAACTTAGGAATGGTAAACAAACTAAAGGAGAAGAAGAAGATTGGTTACAAGATAAAACTAGAGACCCAAATGTACTTCCTGAAGATCCAATTTCGGAAGGCGCAACTCTAGATCACCTAGAAGATGACCTAGGTGAAGATAATGAACAAGAAGAAAGTGTTAAAGAGGATGGACCCTCATCCCCTAGAGTAGCTCCAGATGGAACTATTGCTTTTGACAACGTAGATCATTTTTGGAAATTTCTCAATGATAACATTGACGCCCTTAATGTGGCAGTTCATATTGATAAAGGGCAAATTAGTGACACTCAAGCAGCCATGGAACATGTGTTTGATGTGCACACTAATCTCGTCTTTTATTGATCAAGAAAGCGATAAGGTTGGACCATCCAATCCAGATATGGTCACTATGATTCAAAACATGTCAAAACAACAGGTTACCCAACCTCCTAAGGAACCTGTTATTCAACCTAAAATCATTCCCACACAAAAGAAAACTTCCTTCACTACTTTACTTTGCCAAACTATTGATCAATATGCTTCAAGTAAACAAAAACCTAAAACGAAGCCAAACACCAATTTTCAACAATCTGGAATACAACATAATACCACTTCAAAATTCCTTCATAACACTTTTCCTACCAACAATTTACACAATAGTAACATGGCATCTAATCTTCATGTCCCTCCATCATATGCTCACAAAACCCATGTCAATGCCCTATCGAACCAATATGGTGGGCAAACTAGTAATCTGGAAGCCATGGTGAAATAGTTAGCTTCGCGTATGGACCAGATAGATCCTTATCATCCCTCGTATAATTATCAAGAGATATGTAGTCAACCTTTGGATCCCATAGTTGTAGCTCAACCATACCCTAAGCATTTTCCCATGCCCATCTTGCCTATATATAAAGGAACCGAAGATCCCATAGAGCATCTTCGCATGTTTAGGATAGCATGTCATGATATATCACATGATGACTTGCTATTACTAAAAATGTTCTCGAAAAGTTTAGGTGGAATGGCATTAGAGTGGTACTATCAATTGCCCACTCATTCTTTGAGAAACTTTGAAGAAACAACTAAATCATTTGTCCATCAATTTAGTGCCTACATCGAGAGGCATGTAACCATTAAATATTTATACAACTTAAAACAAGACAAGGATGAATGTTTTGCCGATTTCTTAGCTAGATGGAGGCAATTGATAGGAAAAATGCATTTTGTGCTACCTTATAGGGAAATGTTGGATATTTTTATCAATAATTTACAAGAACAAATATCTTATGAGCTATCAACTGCTACTTTGACTACCTTTGATCAAGCTATAGATTTAGCTCGAAGAGTAGAAGATGCCCTCATCAGGAGAGGCCAACTTAGGAAGAAGGATGATGAGAAAACATCCAGAAATCAATATAAGAACAAACAAGTTGTTGGTGATGGAGTCACTGACAGCAAAAATGTTGCTAATATCAATGCAACAAAGACAACAAAAAAATTTATATTGGAACCTCCCGATAAACCTCCTCGAGAATTTACTAGATTGAATCAACCGTTATCAACTATTTTACCTCAATTACTCGAAAGAGGTTTGATCCAATTACCAGCTATCCGAGAACCTGATCCAACTATACCCGGATATAGAGCTGACTTACACTGTGATTTCCATAGAGGACCTGGACATTCTACCAACGCTTGTAAAAGGTTGAAACATAAAATATAGGATTTGATTGATAATAATGAAATGGAAGTGCAAGCCTTCCAACCTAAACAAAATGCTCCTAATAACCCCCAAAAGAGCATTCCCCAAAATCAAAATCAAAATGCTAATCAAACATTAGACATATTTCAACACCCTTTACCAAGACATGGTAAAGAGGTGGCCAATCAAATCAAACATCATAATGTCCCACCTCCTACCCGATATGTAGGAACTATTAGCGGACAATTACCTGTTCAAGATCCCCAAATATTTGACACAACCTTATCCCTGGTTATGACCAGGCCCCTACATAATATTCCAACTCTTGATTCTAGTGATATAGAATCAGATACTGAAAGTGAAGTGGACATTACTTCAAACCAATCGAATAGTTCTAAAAATGAATCAGATCCTATTCAACCCATCACAGATGCTATGGTTCCAGAAGAACCATTTCCTAGAAGATTTACTACTCGACCTTCTTCTAATCAGTTCCTCTTGAATGAACAAGCCATAAATGCTCGACCGAGACCAGTTCAGCATCCTCAATATAACATTGTAGGTACCATTGGAGTCGTTACCCGACAACAGGCTCAAAATTTTCAACAAGAACCAAATCAGAATGATGGATCAGCTCCATTTGTTTTGAGAAATCCCAATAAAGGGAATCATGCTCCTAATGTTCAACCTAAACCCCCTTACAATATTAATGAGCAATTATCCAATATTACAGCCAGAATTTCCCTTTTGGATTTATTAAGATCTTCTCCTACCCATAGGGATGAGTTGATGCTTACATTAAGCCAAATGATGGTACCTCAAAACATTCAACATGAAGCTATGGCCAACACTATCATCACTCGAGAAGTTGATTGTATTGACTTTCAGGATAAAGATATCCCACAACACAGTTTACATAAGGATAACCCCTTATATATTACTGCTCTAATTGGAGATGTAGCTGTCAAACGAGTCCTGATTGATAATGGCTCATCTCTAAACATTTGCACTTTTGACTTCTACCAAATATTTGGCTTTAGAAGTGATGAACTGAAGAAAACTAACATGATTATCAAAGCTTTTAATGACGAAACACAAGAAACATGTGGAGTTATTACCATCCCCTTGCAAGTTGGTCCTAGAACCCTAGAAACCACTGTCTTTATTGTACATTGCCCTACATCGTACAAGATACTCTTGGGTCGTCCTTGGATCAATGCAATGCGGGCTGTCCCATCAACTTTACACCAATGTGCTAAATTCAAATTTAAAAATCAGTTGGTCACTATCCATGGTGACCCTAGACCCTTTGATATGTGTGCTTTGGCAGAACCCGTTGGAGTGCAATTTTGCCTTGCTCTGTCATCCACACATCCTAATTCTTATTTTTCATATAAAACTGTGAAACACACACCCATAACTTCACCTATTTCCCCTCCATTAATTTCATCTTCCTATATAGATCAACAATCTTCTAAACAAATCACTTTAGAACCTCAAAAAGACCTTCAATCTACAACCAATCCTTCATGTTCAATCCCTATTATTTCAAAACCTATAGACACATCTATCATACCTTCAACATCTAAATATATAAGGAATAATCCTTCTACATCTTATGCTCTTTCTGATGAACTTTTACCAGATTTATCCACAACCTTAATATCAGAAAAAATAAATGCTTTCATGCAAGATTCAATTCTTTTAAATAACTTACCACCATCTCCTCATACTTTGGGCCTCCCACAACCTATGGGAAGTACTTACCAAGTCGGGAGTTGTGCCTTTATTTATAAAGGATATGACTGGGTAAGAATCCCTCAGAATATCAAAACTCATCATGAGGGATATGCTCGATGTTATTTTACCAATGAATATATTAAAGCTAAACCCATGATGCTTAAAATGGGATATAAAGGGAAAGGCTTGGGACCTTTCCAAAATGGCATGAAAGAACCTTTCGAGGTAGAACCGTGGCCTGCCCGCTGTGGTGTGGGCCTATTTCCTAGTAAGGGTCAACCCTTTCCTTTTGAAGATGATGATCAACTCATATGCTATCAAGATTATTTGGATAGGTGTGATGATTTGCCTCTAAAAAATTAGTCTTTTACATGTAACATGCTATCCATAGCTTACCCTGAAATGATTGCTGACCCCGATGAAGATTTGGAAGGAGATATCTTCCATGATGTCTCCGTTGAAGAGATGTTACACAATGGATTTTATTTTGATGGTTCTATACCAACTATAGCCCAACTTGAGTCCACTAATCCTCAAGATGAATTATCCAAATTAACCTTACAAGAATTACAAGAATTGGGCGTTTCACCCACCCCACCCAAATTTGAAACAGATCTACAAATGGAGGTAGAAAACGTCATTAAAATTAATATTGGAATGGAGGATAATCATCACATAATCAATATTGGATCAGAATTAAGTCAATAAAAACAAGAACAATACATTGCATTCCTTAAAGAGTATGAAGATGTCTTCTCTTGGACATATGAAGATATGCCAGGTCTGGAACCTTCTGTAGTCATGCATCATCTAGTGGTCCATCTGGATGCTAAACCTGTTAAACAAAAACTTAGAAAAATGCATCCCAAAGTGGCTCTGCTAGTCAAAAGGGAGTTAGAAAAACTCCTAAATGTTGTTTTTATACAAGCTATTGATTATGCTGAGTGGATCTCAAATGTAGTTCCAGTTACCAAGAAAGAAGCTACCAAAGTTAGGGTTTGCACAGATTTTAGAGATATTAATGTTGCATGCCCTAAAGATGACTTTCCTCTTCCAAACATGGATCAAATCATTGACTTTACTACCGGGAGTGGGATGATGTCCTTAATGGATGGATTCTTTGGTTATAATCAGATCAGGATAGCTCCTGAAGATCAAGCTAAAATAGCCTTTATTACCCCTTGGGGTACTTTTTGTTGGAAAGTGATGTCATTTGGCTTAAAGAACGCAGGTGCAACCTATCAACGAGCTATGACTTATATTTTTCATGATATGATGCATGATATCTTGCATGATTATGTAGATGATATTATAGCTCACTCTATTAATGAAGACAATCATTTAGATGATTTGAGAAAAGTTTTTAATCGATTACGCGAATATCTTATTCAATTAAATCCAGAAAAATGCATATTCAGAGTTAAGTCCGATAAACTATTAGGGGTTTTAGTTTCTTTATGTGGTATCAAAATCGACCCTCTCAAGATTATGACTATCACTGATATGCCCGCACCTACTAATATATCTGAGTTACAAAGTTTACAAGGTAAGCTTCAAGCCATCCGTCGCTTCATCGATAAGCTGGCAGACAAAACTAGTCCCTTTCTTAAACTCCTTAAGAAGGATGTCCCTTTTAATTGGGACGACAAATGTAGAGAAGCTTTTTAACTTCTCAAACAATACTTCCTTAATCCACCGATGCTATCATCGCCTAAACCTAATCACCCATTTCTCCTATATATTTTAGCTTCAGATTCTGCCTTAGGAGCTATGTTAGCTCAGCTTGATGATGAAAAAAGAGAACATGCTAATTATTATATTAGCCGAACCTTCATCAGTTATGAAACCCGCTACACAGTGTTAGAGAAACTATGTCTAGCAGTCGTGTTTGCTATGCAAAAATTATGACATTATATGCTTAGTCAGAAAACTTATGTCATTGCTAAATACGATCCCTTGAGGTATCTCATGAGTTGACCTTATTTATCGGGTCACACAGCCAAGTGGGTTCTTGCTCTAAGTGAGTTTGATCTCACATTCATAGGACAAAAATCTGTTAAGGGTCAAATCATAGCAGATCAATTAGTTGCTGCACCTTTAGAGTCTACCCATCCCCTCATCATTGAGTTTCTTGATGAATGCCTTCAATTAGAGGCAGACCATATTGAACAATGGTCCTTATACTTTGATGGAGCCCGATGCATGAGTGGGGCTAGTGCGGGTATTATTTTAATATCCCCACAAAAACATCTTATTCCTCTATCCTTCAAATTGACATTTGCTTGCACCAACAATACTACTGAATATGAAGCTCTAATCCTTGGATTACGAGCTGCCTTGGCGCTAAATATTAAACATCTGTTAGTTTTTGGTGATTCTTAACTGGTTATAAACCAAATTAATGAATTTTATCAGACCAGAGATGATAAACTGTGCCCATATAAAGCCTATGTTTTACAATTAATGTCTCTATTTGATCAAGTTACCTTGGAAGCTATTCCTCGAACTAGCAACCATGCAGTTGATGCTATGGCCGCAATTGCATCTCTTCTGCCCTTGGAGTTAGATGACGAATATGCCACTATCATTATTCGTCGACTCCAGGAACCCGCTTCAAATAAGTCATGCTTAGAACCTTTGGATGTGTTTCTAATCAATGAAACTACTCCTAAACCTTGGTATACAAACATATTTGATTTTCTCCAAAATGAGACTTTCCTTGCCAATTCTAATAGAAACCAGCATCGGTTATTACGTAGACGAGCAAGTCGATTTGTAATAATTGGCAATACTTTATATAGGAGATCTTTTGAAGGTATCCTATTAAGATGTTTGAATTTAGAAGAATCCAAATCAGCCTTGAGTGAAGCCCATGATGGATCTTGTGGACACTTCAGTGGTAGTGTCATTGCTAAAAAGCTCCTTAGGATAGGATACCTTTGGCCTACCATAGAAATGGATGCACATGATTATGTGCACCATTGCGATAAGTGCCAAAAACATGCTGACCTTGTCAATGCGCCTGCACAAGAGCTGTAGGCTATTTCATCTCCTTGGCCCTTTTCAAAATGGGGTTTAGACATTATTGGCAAAATCAATCCTGTGTCATCTGATGGACACAAATTCATCATCACCACCTCTGAGTATTTCACGAAGTGGGTCGAAGCTATGCCTTTAGCTTCCTGCACTGGCACACAAGTCTCTAAATTTATTTTTAATCAAATCATTTGTAGGTTCGAAATTCCTGCAAATCTCATCTTTGACAATAGAACTTGTTTCAAAAATAAAGATGTTAAAAAATTATGCCAAAAATATAAGATTCAACATCGCTGGTCCACTCCCTATTATCCTCAGGGTAATGGTCAAGCAGAAGCATCTAACAAAACCTTAATCAAAATCTTTAAAAGATTGGTCAATAAAACTGGTCGTGACTGGCACATTCAGTTATATCCAGCCTTATGGGCCTATCGAACTAGTGTTCAAACCCCCACTGGAACTTCACCTTTTGTTTTGGTTTATGGTGTTGAAGCCATTTTTCCCTTTGAATTAGAAGTTCCTTCTTTGGCTCTGCTACTTCAAGATACCGAAGTAGGAGATGAATATCGAGTGGCAGACTTAGTCAGCTGGAACTCCTAGATGAAAAATGCATCAATACTTTGGAGCATCTCTGTGCCTACCAAAACAAGCTTAAAAGATCATATGCTAAAAAAGTTCGTCATCGATCCTTTGAGATCGACGACCTTGTTTTAAAAGAAAATAAAAAAAATACTAATGCAACTAAGGACCTGTTGGTCATGAATCTGCCACAGGAAAGGATTTTTATATGTGTGCCCTAGACCCAGCCAACATTGAAAGGCTGGAAGCAAGAGATGGCTCCCAGACCAATCTCCAGAGTGGGCTGGTTCCCTTTACTACTCTAAATTTTATTTGAATATAAGGGTTGCTGGAAAGAAATTTAAAAATGTGGAAAGAAATGGGAAATATGGCCGTAGCCGAAGTGATAAGATCAGGAGAACAACAGCAAAAAATCTTGAAGGACAACAACAGCAAGTAACAGAAAGCATTAACTTAACTCTCGCACGATGTATGCAGAAAACCCCTCCGAAACTACACCCCAGGAATCATACCTTAATAGCAGTATTTAAATCCAATTATGCAGAATTTAAATGCAACAGCCATTAAGAAATATAAATGCTATTAGAAATGCGAAAGGACAGAAAGGAAAATCTCCCATACAACGCTTGAAAAATTATAAGCCAACTCTTTTATTCCTGCAAATGCACTTCCAGTTTCTAGCAGAAAAACTCCCAACAACCTTAAATGAAGTTTACATTGGTTTTTATAGAGGGCCGTCCTCTTACAGCATTTAATACTTGCCACCGACCTTCTTGAGATCTAAAATTGTGCGATGGAAACTAGGAACACGATCCCCTTAATTGCAGCCTTGAAGAACCACAAAATTAAATGCAATTTGACTTCAGCGGTCACCTTCATTAAATTTGTTTTGAAAATGTGCATGAAATCATTAATCCATGAAGAGCTACCTCGAACAAATAAAATCTCCAATTTTGGTGGTCTGGGCGTTCTTTAACCTTGATTGCATTGGAAATCCACAAAAAATTAAGTTCGGGCAAGCATTTAATCCTTGTAAATCGAAAAAACCTTCTCAGGCCGTTCATACTGTTTTTTGGCGGGAACTATCGCAGGTCGCGAAAATTCAACACCCTTTTTCTTTGAATGTCTTCATCCTTCTTCCTATCGCGATTTTTCTACACTTCAAGCACTTGGTCATTTTTCCACAATGCTGCACAAAATCGCTATCATCTGCATGTCTTCTGCACGGCTTCCATCCTCTGTCGCGATTTCGTGACGTCTTCCTCTCGACTGGCCTTATCGTCAAAATTGCAACGAATCGCTACAACCTTCATGTTTTTTGCTTCTTGGATCAAAATGACCGCGATTCTGGGACAGGTAGTGATATCGCTACGTCTTCATCTTGTCGTACCAATCTCCATTTTTCATCACGAAAATGCGACATCTTTTTGCTTTATAGGACCTTTTCTAAAACGTGCAGCGCATCGCTACAGTTTTAGCACTTAAGCCTTTTTTCAACCAATGCTCTGCGATTTAAGGAACATGCAGCGCATCGCTGCAACTTTTGCCTTTGAAACAAAACACTTTGTGACTTTAGAACGTGCAGCGCATCGCTGCACTTTTTCCTTCAAACTTCCTTTCAACAAATGTCGCGCGATCTTGGGACGTCAGCGAATCGCTGCAATTTTTTACTTAGACTCCCTTTCTCAACCAACGCCCACGATTTTGGAACGTGCAGCGAATCGCTGCAATTTTAGAGTTTGAGTCTTTGAAGTCGCCAGCATCGCGAAAACGAAACGTGCAGCGCTGCGCTGCAACTTTCAAGTTTAAGTCTTCGGCTGAGTTTTTGTCGTGATTTCACGACAGTGTGTCGCTCTCCCTCCTTTGCTTGTCACAAACCGTGAAAATAGAACACGTCGCGATATCGCGACGGCTCTTCCCAAGCTGCATGTGTTGACCGCGTTGACCGCGATTTCGCGACATGTCGCGAAATCGCGACGGTTTTTGGACTTAGTATTTTTGCTCCTTTTTTCATCAAAACCGCATCCAAGCCTGTACAAAAGTTAGATTTTCAACAACTTAAGCATTTAGTACTTCAAAAAATGAGGATCAATGTGGCAAAAATGCCAACAGGACCTTAAAGGTAAGTTTGAGCCCAACTGGCTTGGACCATACATTATTACTGCTAAATTTGAATCAGAAGCATACAAACTATCTACCTTAGATGGTAAAGAACTTAAAGAACCCATGAATATTTTGCATCTTAAACGTTACTATGTATAAATTTGGTCATTTCATCCATGTATATATTTGTTCAAAATCACTATCTTGTTTTCCTTTCAATTTATAAATTCAAAAACACCAAAAACATTCATAATCATCAAAATATTCAAAACTATTTGTTGTATTTATTTATGGCACTTGTTAATTTTTTGTTCAAAAACAAAAATAAAAAACAAAAAAAATAATAAAAATATAAAAACAGCAATATTCTTGACTCTTTCGAAACCAAAACAATATAAAGAAGAAAGAGAGAGTCAACATTCTCAAAACTTCTCAAAAATCATTTATATATATTCTTACAATTATTGCAGTTATATGTTTCAAATTATTTTGGATAAATTAGCATTTATTTGGAATCCCTCACTTTCACAAACTCACAAAATAAATATCTTGATTTTATCTGGTATGATTACTAATCTCTCTTATATCAAAGTCCACAAAATTCAATTAAATAAAGTTTGAGCATAGAGAATTGATCTTGTTATTTACTTAAACCAAGCACATCTTTTCACAATAAAATGATTATATTTGTAATTTCCATGCTTTACTACATAGTAGAAGTGGTTTCTTGAGCAAAAAGTTTCCCCTGCTATCCTATCATGCACATGGTCTAGAATATTTGAGAATTGGCAAAAGGACAAGCTCACCCCTACCCAGAATAAAAATCCCTTGCTCTACAGCTAATCTGAGCAAGTATCCCTAGTATAAAAAAAAAAAAAGCAAAGTTCAAGCAAAAGAGAAAAATAAAAATGTTATTTTATATCATTACAGCAATATTTCAAGCATTATCTCAATTATCAAGCAAAAGCAATAAAATTCCTTTCCCTACCCTTTGAAAAGAAAAGAAGGGTTGATGAGCTTGAATCCCTGAAATTCTCAATTATTCAAAAACTGTGAGGTAAGCCCCATAACAGGTGGTTTGTGCCCAACTCCGCTTGGCCTTGGGTAACTCCTAGCGTGGTGATATGTCCGTCACATTAGCGACCTTCTTTTGTACAGACCTATGTCCGCTTATGGATTAGCTAGCTCTTGATAATCCGACCTACATAGTAGTCTAGTATGGTTATATGCATCTACATCATGGTTAATGAACACTTATTTGGTTTCTTCAAATCACTTGTATCATATTATCTTGCTCAAAACTAGTAAATGAACATAGCAATTGCACACACATTTTATATTTGAGAGATTTTGTGTATCATTATGATAAATCAAGATTGGAAATGAATTCACATATGCACATGGGATTCCTTATAAATCTAAATTTTGTCTTTAAGATACTTGGAAATATTTTCTTGCAAAATTGTTTGGAATAATTCATTTTCTTCTTTCAAGTACAGTTGTTTCGACAACTATATGCATAATAGAAAAATCAAAATTTCTTTCAAAACCATACAATCAAAAACACACACACACACACACACACACACACACACACACACACACACATATATATATATATATATATATATATATATATATATATATATATATATATATATATATATATATATTTTTGACTTTCGCGACAATGGTATAGTTTCACAACCAAAATTGGAATTTTATGCCTAGCGCAAGTCCTCATCTTCATATTTTCTGTTTATCAAAAATCAATCATGCAATAAAACTTTCTTTTTTGGATTTTCGCGATGATGGTATAAGTCTATACTTACATATTCTATGCCTAGCGCAAACCATTGTAACAATTTTTATTCCTCATTTATTTAAAAATCATGAAAAACATATGACTTAAATCATTCTATTATACAATTATGCTTTCAAAAGCATGCACATTATCAATATTTCATGTCATTATGTCAACCTTCAATTTTGCAATGATGGTATAATTCCTAGGGAATTATTCAACATTTTATCACACTTAGGAATTTATGCCTAGAAAAGATCATTTTAACATTATTTCATGCATATTATTTTCATGGAAATCTGAAAAAAAAACCATCATCATCATCATTTGCACCATTGCACCAAAGTCTTAAGACAGTCTCTTAAGCACTCTTTGCCTTTTAACAATATTTCTATATTGGGATTAGCTTGACGATCGAGTGAGCGGCGACTCTATGAAATGGTCTATAATAGCGACAATGTCCTTTGAAATTATTGTTAGAAGTCTCTTTTTATTTTTTTTATCACATTTCATCACAAACAACCAATTTGTTACATCAGATTATTTCATTTAAAATATTAAAGCATGACATCAAAATTATAATATTTCCAACGACATAATTACATGAATCATCAAATCAATCAATCAAACATAAAAGCATCATACAATTACATAAGACAAGTCATATGATCAAAAACATATCTCATCTCATATATATATATCAACAATATATATACATCATGTCAAAATTGGATTGGTATGCCACAATTTGTACCTCGACATACTCAATCCTCTATCAAAAATAATAAAAACTATATGTCAATCTATACAATGTAATGTAGTAGTCTAGCCTCGAGAACCCCTCAAGCTCTCAGCCTCATCTCCTCCCTCGCCCTGAGGTGGACGAGGTGGCCCCATCGCAGTATGTGTAGTACTACGAGTCCTAGTCATCGATCGGGACGAAGTCCTCGATGACCTGATCCTGATCGGATCTACGATGTTAGCTGGTAGTGGTAGTCTATCCTCCTTTGGCACCATCTGATAGTATAATGTCTGATAGAAAGTGATTTGGGCAATTGCCCATGCCAACTCCCTAGTGCTCGCCCCTCTGCCCCGTGCCCTGAGGCATGCAATCTCGTCTCTGAGCTGTGTAACCTTAGCTCCCCAATGCTCCCCCCTCTGCCTCCTCCTATAGGGTCTGCACCTGTACCTGGAGATGGATCATCTTCGCTCAGAGAGTCACTGTCTCGCTACTCTCCCCTATGTCAACACCCTTGCCCTTGTCGGGCGATGATGGCCTCTCTCTCTATGGAGAAGGGGGTCTCTCCGCCCTCCTCTCCCGTTGTCGTGGCCTCTCCTGTGCCTATGGCCTCCTCAGCTCTCTCTCGTCGTGACCCTGGGTCACCTCCATAGCTGTCTGGTGCCGCCTCCCTATTTGACGCATAATTATGTGTATCGTACCCTGAGCCCTCATCATCTGAGGAGGGTGGATGCCTATGTACCAGGCATCATAGCCATCGGCTACCCCTGCATCATCCCCATCCACTGGCTGAATGGGGGCATCGTCCGAGTCCTGACTCTAGAAGTGCTGCATGTCTAGAGCCCCACTCACTGTGGTGTTATCCCGAATAGTCCAGGAAAACTTGTAATCCTTGAGAGATGGGATCCCCTGCTGTAGACCGAACTATCACAAAACTCGGTCATACCGATGGAGCTCCACCTCTCCCCTCTCCATCCGAAGCCAGCAAACTCGCCTGACGTGAGCTAACTCCTGTCCATCCTCGACCCACCCTGGGTGCTCTCGCCATGGCCTCCAGGTGATCTGATCTAGGACAAGGTCATCCAATAGTCTTCGAGACATTGGTAGGTCAATCCGCCACTATGACCCTCTTTGGAGCCACCAGTAGAAAACTCGGGGCCTCTCCCCATCAATCCTTGTCAGAGGAAGCCCTATCGGCCTCCGCACTGTAATGTGCTTCCAACACCAAACCTATAGGAGCGATGTCATAACTAGACATTGATCGCCCTTGTACATGATCCCATGCAGGATCCTGTACAGTCGGCATAGCATAAAGCTGCCCCAAGAAAATCTGTAGCCATGGTCTCGCATATCGCAGATCACATCTACTAGCATCCATGGTACCCTGCACTCGCTCTGGTGGCACAGCAAAAGTCCACCAACCACTCCAGCTAAAACCTGTGTGAGTCTAGATGCCCCAGGCATTTGACGTAGCGCCTTGATGTTAACTCTGCCATTATCTAGGGCGAAGCTCGTGTCACTACACAACTGTCCCATAGCATGGCCCTGATTGGTCGTAGGAGTGATCAACCGTCCTTGTATGGGGATCCTTAGAATCCTCCATACATCCTCTAGTGTGGGAGTCATCTCCCCTGTGGGTAGCCAAAAATAGGAAGAACCCAAATACCACCTCTCTGCTAGGGCTATCAGTAGCCCCATGTCTGTAGACACTTATGGCATTTCTACCACATGTTGTAAGCTGGCCTGTGCCAGCTAATCCTACTCTGCCTGTGTTAGAGCAGCCAAGTCATCTCTCAACCCTCCATACTTCCATTCCCTGCTCTTTAGCAATCCTCTCTACAACATAAACAACAAACAATCATTAATAACAAACTCAAGTGATTAATAATGCAAGTTAAAATAAATTCAATTTTATCAACTGATGATATCGTCCACTATTGGACGATATCGTCCCCAATTTGAGCATAATCGTCTCTGATTTTGCATGCCAAAATTGTCCCTAATTTGAGGAAATCGTCCCCCTTTCGTTGATTTTGCCCTTCGATGAAATCAACGAACTTGAGACGATTTTGTCGAAATCGGGACGATTTTGTCGAAATCGGGACGATTTCGTCCCGACGACGTCGACGGCCCAAAAATGGCCACGATGCTCAAAATTCATTTAAAATTCACCTAAAAAGCATGTAAAATCAAATTAAAGCATTCTAAACTAAGTTTAGACTCTTACTCGTAGCCCGCGCTGGACCTCTATTGATATGTGCGTCGTCTCCACCATTTTTGCTTCCAAAGCTCTAAAACCAGTAGAAAATGAACAATAAAAATGAATTAGGGTTTTACCCTATTTTTCTTAATTTTATTCAAAAATAATTAAAAATAATTTTGCTTTTTCGTGTTTTTACCTCAAACGTTCAATTTGGGTAAAAACACGGAGGGGGCACCATAGTAAGCTGTTGTACAATTCGACCAAGAATCGTCGCCTAAAAATGGGAATAATTTTTGCTTTCTCGTAAATCGAGAACTCATCCTTAACGCATTTTCTTTGAAAAATTTGCTAAAGAGGGGGCAAAATATAGCACCCTAAAATTGGCGCAGTGAAATCTTAATAATTACATTTACTCTAGTAAATAATCCAAATTCAAATTTTAACCTCCCAAACCGCCCGTTAACCGTCGATAATTTTTTTCCCCCTTTTTCGTGCCATTTTTAGAGGTTGTTTTGACCGTTTGACGATATCGTCGCTGATCAGACGATATCGCCTCAGATTTGATGATTTCTTCTGGGCTAGGATGTCTAGATGATCTTCTCCCTAAACTGATTTTGCACAATTAGCTTCTGTTCCAACGGATCTCTAATTTGGGTAGAAGCGTGTCTACGCCATTAGAGACCCTCCCCCGTTGGAGATCTCCCAAATAGGGATGATCTCCAACCTCCTAACCTCCCTCCTAAGCCTATTTAATCCTAAGCCTTCCCCTTAGCACCCCCCTGGCTGAAATTCTCTGTAACTCGACTTCATACGCATTAAGACATTCCAAATTCATATTTGCAGTAGTTTTATATCAATTTTGTTGCAGGTACCTTAGTGTTTTTCAGTCGAAGAAAGCTTACATCATCGTAGATGATCCTGTTCAGATCAGAGGCGATCCTTTTGAATCAAAGACGATTTCGTACCAATGCAAGACAATTTCGACTGCAGTAAACATTGAGGCAATCAGTGCCTGAATTTTGCATTTCTCTATCTTTTCTTTGTTGTTTTATTCTGCAATTAGCTTAGTTTATTCAGTATTTTATACTATTCTACATTTTGGAGTTCACCTATCTAGATTAAATGCATTATTAAATCATAATTATTATCTAATTAGCATAATTCATTTTTGTTTCTATTTTTAAGTTTCAGTTTGATATTGTTGCTGTTATTTTACACTGTTTCTCTCTGCTAGGATAGTTGCATTTTTTGTATTTTACACCTATTTCTCTATTTGCAGGTCTCTGACGAATTCGTCAGATCTCAGATGATCTTGTCTGATCTCAGACGATCCTGTCGAATTCCAGACAATCCTAATTGCTTCAAGAATCATAATCTTCATTAGACATCTAGATCAGGTATTCTTCTTTTAATATTCTGTAATTTCTTTGTTTCTGTCTTTAATTATGTTTTATGTATTCATTTAATCTGCATCTTCATATAGAATAGTTTAGACGCATTTTGGCCAAACCTAGGATTTGAATGCTTAAGGCTAAAATGAACACATCAAACACATTCCCAACCCAGGCATGGAAACTGCCATTAAATGTTTCTTGGTGAACCCACCATCCGTCGAAAAATCACCAATATACACCTCCCTCGAGAGGCGGGACCTTCGCAAGGCCTCTCAGTCCGAGGTACCGTGCCATCCTTTTCACATCCCCCTTTCGGGCACGGATCCTATAGCCTGAAGGTAAGGGTGTGAAAAATTTGGAGCGATATAGATAGATAAAGTTAAAAGTGGTCTTATACTGTTCACCCCCCCTCTCAGTATAAGCTTGTGTTCTTCATTCAGCTATAGAAGAAGCTAAAGATCTAAATTCTTTTAGTATGGATGAGATGCATGGTTCTTTGACTACATATGAGATGAGAATAGGAAAATCTAAAACCACAAATAGAGAAGCTGTTTTTAAAGCCCATAAAAATATGAAAGCAAAACAAGAATTCGAGGAAGAAGAGACATCAGATGAAATGAAAATAAACTTTGTTCGAAAACTAAAAAGGGGAAAAGAAAAATACAGAGGAAAGTTACCGTTTAAATGTTTCAATTATGGAGGTGTTGGGCATTTTGTAGCTAAATGTCCACTTAATGAGAAGAAAAAAAGTGATGAAGGATCGCACCAAGAAAGAAGTGACTCGAAGAAAAAAACAAATTTCAGAAAAGACAACTTCAAGAAGAAAAGTTTCATCTCCAAGAATGTCAGTTCATCAAAAGACAGCTCCGGTGAGGATTTTAAAAAGGAAACAAGTGAAGCTCTTTTCATGGCACTCAAAGAAGAAAACATAGAAAAAGAACAGGAATGTGATGAAGAAGAAATTGATGCAAAAGTAAATTTGGAAGAGGAACTAATTACAGCTCTGGATGAATTGAGGATAGAAAGAAAGAAAAAATAAGAAAATTTCAAGAAAGCTTGAGGATGCAAGTGAAATCATAACTAGTTTGAAAGTATAGATAGAAGAATCCAAGAAAATATCTGAAGATCTCGAAGTGCAAATAACCATGAAAATAGATTATTGCAGCAAGCTAGAAGAAGAGACTGTTGGTTTAAGGATGCAGATAGAAGAGATGAATTGTAAAATTAGTTGTTATCACAAACGTGAAGAAAGTTCTATGAAGCTGGATAAGATAATAAATAACCAAAAGACTACATGCATCAAATTTTATTTTGGGCTTTGACGAAGGAGAATCATAAAATGGATCAAAGGCCATAAATGAAGAATCCATAAAGAATGAAGATAAGAAACAGGTTGATCAAGAAAAATTGACTCATGCAAAAGAAAGCAATAATGCAAGGCACAAAAGGAGAATTGACAATGATGGATTCACCAATGTCACACATCAAAGAAGAAGAAGATTTATGGCTCCTACAACAACATGGCAAAGACCATCACCCAAGTTCAATCATCTCTTTTATGGTTACTGTTTTAAATGTAATGGTTATGGACATAAGATTTTAGATTGCAAGTATAATGTAGGACCAAGGAATTTTACCAATAGAAATGTTTTTTCACCTTTGATGGATTATGCAGTAGAATGTTATAACTGTCATAATTTTGGGCACATTGCAAGAAATTTTTGAAGTACATTTGCATCAAATCAATTTCAAGAAATAAAATTTCAACCAAATGGAATGAGACAAAATAGAAAATTTCTTTAAAAACATGCACAAGCTACTGAAAAAGAAAAGTCAAAACAAGAGCCCAAAACTGTAATCAAACCAAAGTGGAAAGAAAAAGAGTGATCTAAGGAGGAAAAGGAATCCCTGATCATACAAATAGCATTTAAAGCACAAAATAAATCTACACCATTGATACTTGATAGTGGATGCTCCAGTCATATGACAGGTGACAAACAGAAATTTGAGAAGTTACAGCAATATGAAGGTGGTTCGATAAAATTTGGAAATAATGATGGAGCTAAGATAGTTGGCAAAGGTTTAGTTAAGATCAGTGACAAAAAAATCAAGTCAAAAGAAGTCTTGTTTGTGGTTGGTCTGAAGCATAACTTATTGAGCGTAAGTCAGATTTGTGATAGAGGTCATGAAGAGATTTTTAAGAAGCAGGGTTGTGAAGTCAGAAAAGCAAACAGTGGAAATTTTATAGCAACTGGATCGAGGACATCTGGAAACCTGTACACTCTCTCAGAGAATTTAGAAGGAGCTTGCTTGATTGGATAGGAAGAATAAAATTGGTTGTGGCACAAGAGGCTCGGTCATATCAGTTTTGACAATCTAGTAAAAATTAGCTCAAAAAAGGCAGTGAGAGATATTCCCACCATTGGAAAACCATCAAATAACATTTGTGCTTCATGCCAAAAGGGGAAGCAAACTAGACTCTCATTTAAAACAAAAGAGTACTACACAAACAAATGTTTGGAACTAATATATACTGATTTATGTGGACCCATGAGAACACAAAGCATAAATGGTGACAAATATTTTATGTTGTGTATAGATGACTATTCCAGGATGACATGGGTACTATTTTTGAATCATAAATCAAAAGCTTTTGATATGTTCAAGGTTTTCAAAAACCAAGTTGAGAATCAAACAGAAAAAATGATTAAATGTTTAAGATTGGATAGAGGAGGAGAGTTCATTTTAGAGGATTTTACAGAGTACTGTGAAAAATATGGCATTAGGAGACAATTTTCAGCAGTAGGGACACCTCAGCAGAATGGTGTGGTAGAACGAAAGAACAGGGTAGTGCAGGAAATGGCATGAACTATGTTGACTGAGAGCAAAGTAGCAGAAATATTTTGGAAAGAGGTAGTCCATACTGTGGTATACATCCAAAATAGGTGCATGTTGAGGACGTATGAAAGCAAAACTCCTTATGAGTTGTGGTTCGGTAAAAAGGCAACAACATGATACTTTAAAGTTTTTGGTAGCAAGTGTTACATCAAAAGAACTGAAGAAAACCTTGGTAAGTTAGAAGATAGAGTGGATGAAGGTATTTTTCTTGGTTATTCATCAAAAAGCAAAGCTTACAAATGCTACAATAAGAGGCTAAGGAAAATTGTGGATAGTGCCGATGTTAAATTTGATGAAGGTAGGGAACAAGTAATTAGCTATGAAGAGAACTACCCAATTTATGAAGAGGTTATTGAAGGATATGAGGAAAAGAAAATGAAAAAGAAACAAAAAAATGACTCAGATGATTCAAATAGTGATTCAGAAGTGGAAGAAAATAAGAAATTCAAAATAAGCAACTGGCAGAAAGATCATCCTAGAGAGCAAATAATTGGAGACCCCACAGTTGGTGTTCAGACAAGAAAAAGAGTAGTAAGTAACTACTCTCTATTATCCAGCATTGAGCCCAAAAATTTTGCTGACGCAAGCAAAGATGAAAGTTGGATGAAGGCAATAAATGAAGAATTAGATCAGATCGAGAAAAACAAAACTTGGGAGTTAGTACCAAGACCTGCAAATAAAAATATAATCGGTACTAAATGGGTCTTTCAAAACAAATTGAATGAAGACGGACAGGTAGTTAGGAATAAAGAAAGATTGGTATGTAAAGGTTATGCACAAGTTGAAGGTATTGACTTTGAGGAAACCTTTGCACCTGTGGCTAGACTAGAGGCAATTAGAATGTTTACGGCTTTATCGATTTACAAGAATTTTAAAGTTTATAAAATGGATGTGAAATCAGCATTTTTGAATGGGAAACTTGAAGAAGAGGTTTATATTGAGCAGCCAGATGGTTTCCAACTTGGTGATGATCCCAACTTGGTTTGCAAGTTGAAGAAATAATTATATGGCTTAAAACAAGCACCTTGAGCATGGTATGCAAGGCTAGACAACTATCTTACTCAACAAAGGTTCAAGAAAGGTATGGTGGTGTTGAGTGGTATTTTCACCCGATTGTGAAAACACACTCTCCGATAGGATTTGGGTTCCAAATCCTCTCTTGCAAAGAAATTAAATAAATAATTTCTCCAAGGTCTCCGCTATATTAGCATTTTACATTTGTGTATTAATAATCTCAAATAAAGATATTCAATTTAAATGCTTGGAACACCTTAGTGGTTGCAAGTAACTGAAAACAAGGGGCAATGTTGGTTTATTTTATTGTGAAACTTTAATGATTGTTTATTGAACCCAAATAAAGCAAATGTGATCTGGCCCTTATATGACCACGACGTAACTTCAAAATGGAAATTGATGAAATGCCATAAAACATAAATCCTTCAATGAAATTGGAATTTTCATGAAGGGAATGTCATCATCGGCTCATGAATGAAAAACAAAACTAAAAATGAAATTCGGCCTTGAAATGGAAATTTTCTATTTTCGGATTTTTAAAGTCGCAACAAAAAAAAAGGAGTGGGTGAAATTTATACAACTCCGAAAAGGAAATTTTAAATGTGTGATATTGAAAGTATAACATACGCAATGGTGGAAACTATTTTTGTTTTTTTTTTTTTTTTTTTTTTTTTTTTTTTTATTTTAAAGCAAAAAAAAAAAAAAAAAAAAAAAAAAAAAAAAAAAGAAAAAGAAAAAGAGAAAAGGAAAGGGTATGATGCTATCCTATTTTGACAAAACCGAAGCTAATGAGGTTTTCTGCATACAACCTAACCTATTGAACCTGCAAAACACGCACAATCCAGATAAGTTAAGTGCTGGTCTCTGGGGTTTTAACTATGATTTTCAGATTTAGACATTCGCATGAAGCAACCAAGAGAACTTGCATTAAACTTCACCTATAAGCCTAGAAATCTGAAAAGGGGAAAGATAAACATTCAATCTTGCATGCAGAAAATAACTCCTTTCTTGTCAATGAGGTGCAACTCTCTGAATTTTTTGTATTAAAAATTGGTCATTTTACAACAACAGAACTTTCTGGTTTCCCAAACCCAGTCTATGGAAGAAAACAACCTCAAAAGCAGGCCCAGAATGGCCCTCTGGCCTTCAGCACTGCAACTCTGCTTACAACAATTTCCTACCTAGTCCAATGTAAAGGAAAATATCCAAAAAAAGTGGAAGAAAAACACTCCAAAAGTAGGCCCAGAATGGCTTATTGCCTTCGGCTCTGCAACTCTGCCCGTAGTGGTTTTCGACCCCTGTACCTATCCTTTGCTTCTGCTTTTAAACTTTCTGGTGCGGTTCTCTGTTTCGCTCTGTGACGCTTCATTTCATTTCCTAGGTCTTTTCATTTCATCTTCCCCGACTCTTCATTATTTCTGGCTCTGTTTCGAGCATCGAAACGTTTGATCTTCTTTGCTAACTGTAACTATTCTGTAACCCTTACACCTTTATGCCACGTGTTCAGTGCTTCCTTGCATGTTCCATAATGGCCCACCGTGAATCGCAAAAGAAAATAGCATGTCGCGATATCGCGACATTTTTATATCTGCAACTTTGCTCCTCTACCTGTATCGCAAAAATAAGACATGTCGCGATATCGTGACATTTTTATATCAATAACCTTGTTCGCCTTCATGCAACGTGAAAATGAGACATGTCGCGATATCACGACATTTTTCTGTCAACGGGCCACGCAAATGCAACCTATCATGAAATCATGACATTTTTTTGTTTCGGGCTGTGCAAATGCAACTTGTCACGAAATCGTGACCTTTTTCTCTTTCGGGCTGTATCGCTGTACTTGGCCGCGAAAATGCGACATGTCACGAAATCATGACATATTTTCATTCTGCATCATCTTCTTGACTTCTATCGTGAAATCATGACACTTTTCTTCTACATCCACTTTGGTTGCTCTAGGTCACGAAACTCTGACATGTCACGATATCGTGACATATTTCCTCTTGCTTATTGTTGTAGTGAATCGTGAAAATGAGACATGTCGCGATATCGTGACACTTTTTCCTCATAATAACTTCCGATATCATGAATTTTTTATCTTTCCTTTCTACTATCACGAAAATGCAACATGTCGCGATATCATGACATTTTCTTTTCTTTTTCTTTCAGTCTTAGTCACGAAAATGACATGTCGCGATATCGTGACATTTTCATTACTCTTCTCTTGCTTTTGACCACGATTTCATGACATGTGATATCGCGACATTTTTCACTTTGTCTTTCTCTCTCCTCTATGAACCATGATTTCACGACATGTCGCGATATCGCGACATTTTTCACTTTGTTTTTCTCTCTCCTTTGTGAACCACGATTTCATGACATGTCACGATATCGCAACATTTTTCACTTTGTCTTTCTCTCTCCTCTATGACCACGATTTCATGACATGTCACGATATCACGACATTTTCTATTTCTCTCATTTTGTTGCTCTTAGCCACAAAAACGTGACATGTCATGAAATCGTGACACTTTTTCATTCCACCTACTTCGCTTGTTTGAGCCATGAAAATGCAACATGTCGCGATATCACGACACTTTTCTTTTCTTTCTATTTTGTGATAGCAACATGTCGCGATATCGTGACACTTTCTTTTTCTTAGCCACGACAGAGCAACATGTCGCGATATCGCGACTTTTTTTTTCTTAGCGACGGAGCAACATGTCACGATATCGTGACACTTTTCATTTTCTTAGCCGCGATGGAGCAACATGTCGCGATATCGCGACACTTTTCATTTTTTGCTTTTTCTTTGATTTTTAGCATCTGGGCCACTGTAGTCTTCTTGGAAAGCATGCAAAAAAGGTGGGTCCCCAATTTTGGGGTGTGTTGTGGAGCAGCCACAACAAATGGTGACTCTATTGGGAAATGCTCCTGAGCATTTCGGTGAGAACCTAACCTAGAAATATACAAACTTGAAAACAAGCGTCAGCACATAAAAATATAAACAAATGCCGATAGATCAGAAATACATGAAACATCAGAATCATTAAGTATCAGCTCGGTGTGTGCAATGTGTTCCATTTTCTATCGTTTGAAATTGATCCACATTCCATTGTCAGTTTTACATGAATGCATATGTGAGGTTGTGAATGATTTGTGCATCTGATAAATATGCTTGAGATATAACAACCTACTTTATAAAGGCTTTAAAACTTTCTAGTATCATATACAAACATTTTAAAATTGTCAAACCCTCTTAGGATCAACTATATGTATAATGAATTGCTTTATTAGATCCCAAAGTTGGTTATGAGTCACTACTATCTTGAACCCATGTGCAAGTGAAAGTGAAATTAGAGTTTTGGGGAATCGGATTCCCAACCTAAGCGAGATGGGAATTTAACCCTATCCTTACTACTTCGATCTGGAATTCATTACCTCACTTTGAACAAAATGATTTAACCAGTCATGGATTAAATTGTCAGGCTAGTCTGTCCGTTTGAGCAGTCAGTGGTCTTGTTTTAGACAAGACATGCTGCCACGCATGAGCATACTTAACCCCATAATCCATGATTTGGCTTCATTCATTTTTTTTAATTTCTTGGACCTTTGGGATGACTACCCATCCTTGCAAGGGACATGTAGTACGATCCTTCCAATCCAATATTAAGATGAAATGGGAAATATTAGTTAATTTTATTTCTTGGACCTTGGGGATGACTACCCATCCTTGCTAGGGACATGTAGTACGATCCTTCCAATCCAATATGATAAGATGAAATGGAAAATATAATTTTACTTTATGTTGGACCTTTGGGATGACTACCCATCCTTTGCAGAGGACATGTAGTACGATCCTTCCAATCCAAGATTTATGATGAAATGGGAAAAATAGAAGCTTTGGGGAATCGGATTCTCAACCTAAGCGAGATGAGAATTATGCCCTATCCTTACTACTCCATGTAGGTCAAATCAGAGCTTTGGGGAGTTGGATCCTCAACCTAAGTTTGATGAGGATTTAACCCTATCCTTACTACTCTGGTTTTAGGCTTTAAGCTTGATGGAAGTGGTAAAAACCACTATTTTAAGGATTATGTTGCATGATAGGACAGACACGAAATACTCCTTTCGCCTCACCTTTTCTTCCAAGTATGGTTTTGATCATTTTGCTCAAGATCCTCTTTAATGTGCATAGAACGTGCTTGGTTCAAGATAGTTCGGGCATCAGTTCCCAACCTTAGGATTTTTTTTTTTTTATGTTATAGAATAACCCTAAGAGGACTTGACACCTTTCAAATGATTGTATCTGAAATGCATATGCAACTAAGATGGCATGTATATGCAAAGTGGGATGTAATATGAATGCATTGCCCTTTTGAATTGTAGATAAAGTATTGTCATAATTTGTAAAACTGACTACTTCATGCATCACAAGTTTCAAACGATATTATTTAAAATGTTTGTGTTACTTGTGGAGCTTTCTACAACACAATTCCAATGTTTCATATTTTCCTGATCTTAGGCATGAGTTGACATCTCAAATTTTTATTCATTTTTTTTTTTTAAATGAACCAAACATGTCCAAAGGACTAACACACAAAACTTAAAACCAAACCCAAAAGTAGCAATCCCTAAAAACGAAACTTGAAAACACAAACCAAAACCCAAAAAACCAAAATCTATATACAAATGTACAATATAATACAAGATGATGCAAAGCTTGGATTATCACTTTCCTGGATCCCAAACATGATTAGAACATTTCAACAAAAATATAACGTGATATGCATGCCAAATGTTGTAGGAATCCAAAAAAAACAAGATTAGACCACACCATGCAACAACTTTTAACTTCCCTTGCTCACCCCACCAATTAGATTTAATTCCATTAGTACTCTCATAGGTGAGCGTTAAAATACTAAAATGATTAGACAATAAATGATATTCAATTTTATCTTGTCTATTCTCTGAAAGTATCCATTTCATAATTCGATTCATGATTTAGAACTAGGCTCTCTTTATCCAAAATGAGACTTTGTAAGCAAGAGCCTATTTCTAAAAATTTTAAAGCCAAATCATTTTCCAAATTTGTAGGCCAATCAAATTTGTGCAACGATTTGCAAGCATCTAGGATATTTACTAAATTAGGATCATTAAAAGTTTTTACCCTAGATTCAATTAGTAATTGTTGATGAATTTGATTTAACAATTCAAGTGCATCAACTTCTTTTTCATTCATTAAAACAATGTTATCAAAGGTGTGATTAGAAATCATACCTTGTTTTTCATTCACCTTTAACGACATTTCATCATAAACATCATTCAAATTCAAAATATGGTCATGCAAATTTTCACCTAAATTTTGGATGCTTGAACATAAAAGGTTAGATTCTACCTTTTGAACATTTTTATTTACCAAAATTTGATGGGGATTTGTAATTCCCTCTTTTACCTCATGGTCTTCATATTCTTCATTGATTACTTGTTCATCAAACATACCAAAATTGGGCACCCAATTGAAAACATGCCCATCCTTTTCAACCCTCCAATATTCTTGGTCAAAGTGTATGTCCAATGACTCATCTTGATGATCCTTCATTTGAGTTGTTTCCAATTGATCAATCTCTTTGTCATTTGGTTCCAATTCTTTGTTCACTATCCATGGTATCTCTTCATTTGAATCCTCAAAATCATCTTGCACACTTGTATTCGCATCTTCAATGAATTTATATTCAACATGATCGAATTTTGCCACCTTCTCAAATCTTGTGAATGTGAGATCTTCGTATGATGTATAAGTTTCAACATCCTGCATATCAAGTGAAATATGAGTTTCATCTATAGGGGTGTGAGAAAAGAATGCATTATCATATCTCCCCCAACCATTGTAAAATCCTCCCTCACCCCTTTCTTTTCCCCTCTCCCTCCCCCCATCTTTCATCTTCCAAAATTTGATGAGATTTGAAACCCTCTTCCAAAACATCCTCAAATTGTACAGGAGTTGTAATATCTTCCTTCGAATAGGCGATTATGTTATCCTGTATATCAATTGGCACACAAGTTTCATTAGCAGTTTTGGAGTGAGTGTAGTCTTCCCACTTCTTCCAAGCATCATAATAATCATCTTCCAAAATCAAGTGGTGACGTTCAACTACTTCTTCAACATCTTCCAATCCGTCAATGTGTTTCTCATCAAATTCGCCTTCACCTTCCTTAGATGGTTCAATTATTTCCAAAAGTGGGTCGTTTCTTGAATTCAAATTTGTAAGGCCATCATAGTCCAAATTAGTAACCCATGATTCAATTTTATCATAATTTGGAGGGTGAAGAATTTCTTGATCGTTAATTTTACACATCTCATCAATAGTGTCTTCCAAGAACAAGTGGTGAAACTCTATCATATCTTCAAATTCATTTATTGGTTTTCTTCCGATTTCACTTTCAACCATTCCATTCAATTCTATGGTGGGTTCCATCCTATCACATATATCAAACATTGTTGAATTTAGAACCCCTTCATCCGAATAATCATGTATCTCTATGAATGAGATCATTTCTGCATAATCCTCACTAGCGGATGTTGGCTTAGCAATTTGCACCTCCTCGTGGACTACATCTAAGGTGGTTGTAAGATTTGGATATTCAAATTCATCCCCTTGATCATTTACCTTAGATATCATTGGAGTGGAGGGTGCTATATTTGATGGTTGGTGTAGGTTGGCATCACTAACTTCAAAAGAACAGTTTCTCATGTGAACATGTTGTGCCTTTTCTTCTTCCAAAACTTGTTCTACCTTTTTCGAGATCTCATAGATTGTCTCTAGAGATAAGTCATCCACGTTTTTCTTTAAAGATGTAGCAAGTGTGGGGTCTATGGCTCCCAGGTATACTTGAATAGCTTCCTCTTCCGATGTACCCAAACTTTCCCACATTTGCGAATACAATTCATGAAATCTTCCATTGAATTGACTCAAGGATTCATTATGCTCATTACGTATGGAGGTAAATTGATTTTTCAACATCTCTAAGTCAACCTGATTACCAAAATGATAGAGATAGGTTGCTTCTAGTTGTGTCCAAGAAGTCCTAACCTCCATGGGTAGTTGGCTGTACCAAAAGAATGGTTTATCATCCAAAATGTATGCAAATAACTTACAAGCCACGTCCTCATAGAAAATCTGGAATTGACATAATGTATCCTTGTAGACGTACAATCTTTGCAAGTATCCTAGTGGCACATCTTGATTAAAACATCGTAGAAACTCTAATAACAATTTAGGAATTTGATAGGGTACCACAGGTATAGACAAACCCTTATAATGATCCTCCATTATTAATACCGTTCTTTCTCTTAGAGACATCATTTCTTTTCTCAGGGATACCATTTGCTCCTCAAGTGTTGCCATTAGTGAAACTCAAAATGTAATTTTAGAACCAAATCTGTTAGTCAAAAATGACAGAAGGAATCACGACACATCGACATGAAGTGACTAGCAAATATCCAACCTGCAATGTATAAAAAATCAAGTTAGCATCAACTAAGAGATGTATTCATTAAAATCAAATGAAAAGTAATTGCATGAAACAACACTTCGCTAGTCGAGACCAAAATTTTCAAAATTAAATCAAATCACATTATTTCTATATGAACAATCAGAAAAGCGTTAGAATAATATACAACATACCTGAATTGCTTAAAATAGAATAAAGTAAACCAATTCAGGCCGTCCTTTTAACAATCTACTGAGTGTTAGAGGACTAAAGATAACAATCAATATAGCATGAGATATACAAAAATTTAAATTTAAATCACACTAAAATAAACCCATCAAGCCCTCCTTCTAGCGCCAATCTGTTGAGTGGTATTTTCACCCGATTGTGAAAACACACTCTCCGATAGGATTTGGGTTCCAAATCCTCTCTTGCAAAGAAATTAAATAAATAATTTCTCCAAGGTCTCCGCTATATTAGCATTTTACATTTGTGTATTAATAATCTCAAATAAAGATATTCAATTTAAATGCTTGGAACACCTTAGTGGTTGCAAGTAACTGAAAACAAGGGGCAATGTTGGTTTATTTTATTGTGAAACTTTAATGATTGTTTATTGAACCCAAATAAAGCAAATGTGATCTGGCCCTTATATGACCATGACGTAACTTCAAAATGGAAATTGATGAAATGCCATAAAACATAAATCCTTCAATGAAATTGGAATTTTCATGAAGGGAATGTCATCATCGGCTCATGAATGAAAAACAAAACTAAAAATGAAATTCTGGCCTTGAAATGGAAATTTTCTATTTTCGGATTTTTAAAGTCTGCAACAAAACAACAGCTGCGGTGAAATTTATACAACTCCGAAAATGAAATTTTAAATGCGTATTTGAAATCTACAGTATAACATACGCAATGATGAAACTATTTTTGGATTTTGGAATTTTTAGTTTTTTTATTTTATTTTAATGCCTGTAAATTAAAATAAAGTGCAGAAAAAATGAAAATAAAATGCGAAAGGAAAATGAAAAGTGCATTCAGTATGATGCTATCCTATTTTGACAAAACCGAAGCTAATGAGGTTTTTTGCATACAACCTAACCTATTGAACCTGCAAAACACGCACAATCCAGATAAGTTAAGTGCTGGTCTCTTGGGGTTTTAACTGTGATTTTCAGATTTAGACATTCGCATGAAGCAACCAAGAGAACTTGCATTAAACTTCACCTATAAGCCTAGAAATCTGAAAAGGGGAAAGATAAACATTCAATCTTGCATGCAGAAAATAACTCCTTCTTTCTTGTCAATGAGGTGCAACTCTCTGAATTTTTTGTATTAAAAATTGGTCATTTTACAACAACAAAACTTTCTGGTTTCCCAAACCCAGTCTATGGAAGAAAACAGCCTCAAAAGCAGGCCCAGAATGGCCCTCTGGCCTTCAGCACTGCAACTCTGCTTACAACAATTTCCTACCTAGTCCAATGTAAAGGAAAATATCCAGAAAAAGTGGAAGAAAAACACTCCAAAAGCAGGCCCAGAATGGCTTATTGCCTTCGGCTCTGCAACTCTGCCCGTAGTGGTTTTCGACCCCTGTACCTATCTTTGGCTTTTGCTTTTAAACTTTCTGGTGCGGTTCTCTGTTTCGCTCTGTGACCCTTCGTTTCATTTCCTAGGTCTTTTCATTTCATCTTCCTCGACTCTTCATTATTTTTGGCTCTGTTTCGAGCGTCGAAACGTTTGATCTTCTTTGCTAACTGTAACCATTTTGTAACCCTTACACCTTTATGCCACGTGTTCAGCGCTTCCCTGCATGTTCCATAATGGCCCGCCATGAATCGTGACAAAAAATAGCATGTCGCGATATCGCGACGTTTTTATATCTGCAGCTTTGCTCCTCTACCTGTATCGCGAAAACAAGACATGTCGCGATATCGCGACATTTTTATGTCAACAGCCTTGTTCGCCTTCATGCACCGCGAAAATGAGACATGTCGCGATATCGCGACATTTTTCTGTCTTCGGGCCGTGCAGATGCAACCTATCATGAAATCGTGACGTTTTTCTATTTCGGGTTGTGTAGATGCAACTTGTCGTGAAATCGTGACGTTTTTCTATTTTGGGCTGTACTTGGCCGTGAAAACGTGACATGTCGTGAAATCGTGACATATTTTCATTCTGCATCATCTTCTTGACTTCTGTCGTGAAATCGTGACACTTTTCTTCTACATCCACTTTGGTTGCTTTAGGTCGCGAAACTCTGACATGTCGCGATATCACGACACTTTTGGCCCCTTTCGTCTTTTGTTGCTTTTGAATCACGAAAACACATGTCGCGATATCGCGACACTTTCTCCTGCACGACCGTGAAAATGCAACATGCCGCGATATCACGATGTTTTTATATCTTTGCTTTGTATGGTCACGAAAATGCAACATGTCGTGATATCGCGACACTTTTCTTTTCTTGTTCTTTCTTGTCTTGTATGGTCGCGAAAATGCAACATGTCACGATATTGTGACACTTTTCTTTTTAGTTCTTTCTCTTTGCTTTTGGCCACGATTTCATGACATGTCGCGATATCATGACATTTTTCACTTTGTCTTTCTCTCTCCTCTGTGAACCGCGATTTCACGACATGTCGCGATATCGCGACATTTTTCACTTTGTCTTTCTCTCTCCTCTATGAACCGCGATTTCATGACATGTCGCGATATCATGACATTTTTCACTTTGTCTTTCTCTCTCCTTTGTGAACCGTGATTTCATGACATGTCGCGATATCGCGACATTTTCTTTTCATGTTGCATTCTGTTGCTCTTAGCCGTGAAAACGCGACATGTCGTGACATCGCGATGCTCTTTCGTTCCACTGTACTTCGCTTGTTTGAGCCGTGAAAATGTGACATGTCGTGATATCGCGACATTTTTCTTTTCAATGTACTTTTGCTATTTTGAACCACGAAAATGCAACATGTCGCAATATCACGACACTTTCTTTTTCTTAGCTACGACAGAGCAACATGTGATATCGCGATGTTTTTTCATTTTTTGTCGCGATGGAGCAACATGTCGCGATATCGCGACACTTTTTCATTTTCTACCGTGATAGAGCAACATATAGCAATTGGTAGCCATATCGCGACACTTTTTCATTTTTTTGTTGTTTTTCTTTGATCTTTAGCATCTGGGCCACTGCAGTTTTCTTGGAAAGCATGTAAAAAATGTGGGTCCCCAATTTTGGGGTGTGTTGTGGAGCAGCCACAACAGGTAGATAGTAATTTGTATGTCAAAATAGAAAATGGCCATCTTATTGTTCTTGTTGTATACGTAGATGATATCATATTTGGCAACAGCAAAGATGAGTCGTGTAAAGATTTAGCAAATAAGATGCAGAAATAATTTGAAATGTCAATGATTGGTGAACTTTCGTATTTTCTCGGGTTGCAAGTTAATCAAAATGAGAAGGGCATATTTATTTCTCAAATTAAATATGTGAAAGAGATGCTAAAAAAGTTCACAATGGAGGATTGTAAGCCAGTTAGCACTCCCATGACGACAAGGTTGCAAGTTGAGCAAGGATGACAAATCTCCACATGTTGATCAAACCATGTATACATCTATGATTGGGAGCTTACTGTACTTGACAGCTACCAGACCAGATATTTTGCAGGCAGTATGCATGGTAGCATGATTTCAGGCTAGTCCCAAAGAGACTCATGTGACAACAATGAAGAGGATTAAACGGTATCTCAATGGTACTATGGAGTATGGGTTATGGTATCCAAAAGGTAAGGACTTCACCCTTATTGCATATTTAGATGCAGATTTTGCAGGATGTGTAGATGACAAAAAAAGTACCAGTGGAGGTGCATTCTATCTTGGAGACAGGTTGGTTGCATGGCACAGTAAGAAACAAGAGTCAGTCTCCTTATCCACAGCAGAGGCAAAATATATTGCAACAATAACGTGTTATACGCAGGTATTATGGATGAAACAAATCCTAAAAGATCTTGGTATTAACTTTAATGAGCCAATTTTAGTTAAGTGTGATAACACCAATGCCATTAACATCTCAAAGAATTTGGTTATGCATTCTCGCACAAAACATATTGCTATCCGGTATCACTTTTTGAAGGAGAAATTTGTGGAAGGTGAGGTTAAGTTGGATTTTGTTCCAACAACAGAGCAAGTAGCGGATATCTTCACAAAATTGTTGCCCAAGGAAGTCTTTGAGTACCTTCACAATAAATTGGGAGTGGTCACACTTCCCAAGAATTGACTAGCTATCGGGACCACATTCTCAAGGGGAGCATTTGTGTATTTGTTTATCTTTTTGCTCATGTTTGTGATTTTTGCTAAGTGTAATAATTTTTGCTTGAGAATGTTGTGCATGGACTTAGGGGGAGTTTACAATAGCCCTTTGGTATTGTTGTCAAAGGGGGAGAAGAGTTACAAGAAATTGCACGTGTGTTGCCAACAATTCCAAAGGGGGAGATTGTTGAGCAAGGTGCGGTGACAATATTGTCATTGTTGTCAACACAGTCAGATAGATCGATTGATGCAGTGGACAAGAGTTCAAAGGTTATTCAGAGTATGTACAATGATGTTAAATACTTATGAGGATGTTTTTGATGTTTGGGTGAAGTTGTTATAGGTTGTTTGTGCAAATTTACAAAAGTTGAAAAAATCGTCAGAAAGTTGTCAAAGCAGCAAAATAGTCAAAAAGTTGCAAAAGTCACCACGGGCACAGTTGGACAGGATGGATCAGTTTGGAACATGCCAACATGTCAGGAAATAGTCCATAACAGCATTGGAGATGTCAGCACAGTGTTTAGAGTGATCGATGGTGTTTTCGGTATCTTGGCGGATGATTTGGCAAGTGGTTGTACAAGCTAAAAAATTACAAGTTTTGTTAGAAGCACTGTGAACAAATCGTAAGGAGTTATATAGCAGAATTTGAACTGGAGGTGGTTGTTATCTTCAATAACATGTGTTCCAAATCTCAATGAAAACAAAGAAATGAGGTGAATTTTACAAGCGTTGCAAGACTATCACAAAAACGCTCTTTTTTGAAAAAGTGTGTCAGTAGCAGTTTTTGTGGAAGTGGTACAGGTGAACCATAAGGAGTTAGGTAGTGAGTTTTGGTTTGGACATATTCAGTGTTGCAAATATTGTACGTTTCAAATTTTAGAGAAACCCGAGTTATGAGGTGAGATTTATGATTTTTGCAAAAATGTTACAGGTCTCTTTTATGTCAATTTGTGCCACTTGGGCAAAATCCTTTAGTTGGCCATTTCGACCTTGAAGAGTCGCCAGAGTTTCAGTTTCAGCGTTGTTACACCTTCAAGGCATCAAATAGATAATATTTTTTTTTTGGTTTTGAGTTGTCACGTGGCTCCGAAGTATGAGAACGAGTAAGGAGTCAATTCTTTGCATGTGACGTGTTTGACGAAATGCCTTCTCAATATAAAACAAAGGAGTTATATTATTTTAAGCAGTTTCATTAAAAAAATATCTTTGGAGAAAGTGAAAATTGAAAAGGAATGCAAGTGTGTGCATTTAAGTTAGAATTGTTTTATTGAAGAGTGTGATTTTATTTTGTGTGGAGAGAAGAGTGTGGGGAGAAAAATAAAGAGTGAAAATCCGTGTTTTTGGGAAAAAGGTGAAAAATGTCACTTTAGTATTTTGGGTATAACTTTCTCATACGATATAAATTTTAGCTAAAATTTTGAGAGAAGATCATAGACAAAGTTGTGCACAATACCCAGAAAGCGTTTAGCAATTGACAGAATGAGCTAAGAGAACGGTCAATTTTTCTATGAGAAGAGAAGATTCATATATGTCATTTTATTATCAATATCAAAATCAAGTGGGTGCTTGGTAGAGGGGTTGGTGCTCCTTTCTGTTGGTGTAGATAAATTAGGGGTTGGTGCTCCTTTCTATTGGTGCAGATAAATCAGGGGTTAGTGCTCCTTTTTGTTGGTACAGATAAATCAGGGGTTGGTTCTCCTTCCAGGTGGGTCTTTGGTAAATTGATTGTAAAGTTGGTGCTTTGCAAAGGCTGGATTTGGATGGGAGTCCAAGCGAGTCATTTTGAGGATGTAGCCAAATCGGTGAACCTCGGTACATCTTGTGTTGTGTGATGTTCTCTTGTTATACTTGCTTTATTTGGTTTCAAGTTTTCATTGTTTCAGCTTTAAGAGTTGAAGATTTAAGTTTTAAAAGAGCTAAACTAATTCAACCCCCCTCTCAGTGTCATTGTGAGACTAACAAAATATGGGGTCCCATGTATGCCCATACCCGATAACTACTATTGCTCGTGATGGATTGATCATTTTTGATGATTTTTTCCTCCTATAATAGATGATGTAAGTTACGAGGGCCCAGATAGGCTACCTCAGTCTTGTCCTCATATAGCTCATTGCTTAAGGACTCATTGTCATCATCGCTCTCATATATGCAACTTGGTCCACCTATCTTGTAGATGGATTCTGTTGTATCCTCATCAGACTGATCTTCCAACTTGGAATTTATCACTAGATTATCATTGTGAACTTGCATGCCTGTATCATTGGCTACCTCATGGATTTGTTGACCTAATTTTTCTCTTGGTAAATTATTTGGACTGATGTCCACCAAGATATCCTTGTGATATGTCTCGGGTGGTGCTATGATTATGTAAGACACCATCCAATTATTCCTCTGGAACACACAGAAGGATTAGGGTGATTAAGTATTGAAGTCAACCTCACCCCCCAAACTGAGGTACAAGTAGTCTAGAGATGTCGTAAGGAGTTAAGCCTATCCTCCACTGTAAAATCCCAACCCAAACCTATCAGTAGGTGACTGATAATGTGGTTCTATAGGCCTCTTACGCCCCTACTTGAATAGTCTAAGACCATAACCATGCCAATAGTAATGCTTAAAGTATCACATGGAATATTCCAGGTTATATAGATAATTTATGTTTATAGTGAATGGTGCATTATCGTCCTCATCCATGGGCACGGGAGATGCAACTTGGTCTAACCCTTCATAGATGAAGTTGGTTTGGTTGGGTGGTACCCCCAATGGTTCCATTGTCCCTATAAGAAGGTGATGGGCTCAGGGTCGGCCTATGTTGTGTGTAGTCTTGATAATAGGCATGAACATCACGTTCTGCACAATGTATTCCCCTAACTCGAGATTAACCAAATGGACGGTCACCTACATTGCAGATGACCCCACTAAAGACACATGCAAAGAAGGCTAAGGTACCTCTTCGACTCTTCCTTGAACTTACTCTACTTCCATCGGAGTAGGGATTTCAACAATAAACAACTTGGGCTTTTACTTTATCTTCTTTTTGTCCACCTTCTCTTTCAACTTCATATCATCCCGCAATATTGTAGATGCAGCCGATCTAATAGAAGTAGTTGTTGTGTGCTCCAATATTTGAGATACAGATGTTGCGATTCTAGCACATACTTCTTTGACTATGCCTCTTGGATATTTTATTGGCAACACTAGTCGCACATCCAAGTGTATTGAGGGGAGCACAAATTCCCCTGGCAAGTCTATGAGATTCACATATTTAAAGTGTTCTTCATCCAAAGGCACCACATGAACCTATCCCTCATGAATGTATTTGATACACTAGTGTAGAATAGAAGGGATGTAACACATTTATTTTATCTAAGGAATATACAAAAGAATATTATAATGCATAGCACCTTCAATTACATGACACATCATCGGGATGGTCTTCAGTCCCACCTAAATAGGTAAAACTATAGCACCGACCGTCGAGCATAATGCATCATTGAACACTCTCAACATGAAGGTGGAAGGGATGATATGCGTCTTGGGTAACTTCAAGTGAGTTAACGCCTTGGTAGTTATGATATTGATCGATGATCCCATGTTTATCAAAACCTGCTTGAACGGTTTGTGATTCACACAAGCAATAATATGCAGCGGTGGGTCTACTATAACAGTGGAAATCATCTTGATTTCATGGTCATGAAATTGAATGATCGAATCCTGGCACTGCTGCATGTACCCCACAAAGTGTGTAAACACTTTGAGATCCTGATGCTACACCTCGATGGACCTTAAGATGTCCATAAGCATCTCCTTGTACTTAGGATACTGCTAAATAAGCTCATATATTTAAAACTTCATTAGAGTTGTCTGTAGGTTTTGAACCAACCTACTTCTGATGGTCACCATCGGTCTAGTTGGTGGGTCGGGCACATATTGGGTTGGCCTTGGAGGAGGTGCAACTTGGACCCTAATAGGTGTTGGAGGTTTATTCGGTCGTTCATACCTCACATTCCTCATGAAAATGTTGACCATGCCAATGAACCCATGGGTTGGTGGTTTGATGCACACTTGGTTGACCTAGCCAACATTATTCCTCGATACCTCGTGATTAGGTAAAGTATTTTTGTAAATCCCCATATTTTGATTATCAGGTGCTTGTGGGTTGTTGATGAGAAGCGTACCTCTCTTGATCATATTTTGCATAAGATGTTTGAAGGACCAAGATACCTCGATGTCGTGGCCCTTCATTCTATGGAATATGCAATATTGATCATCTTTATAGCCTTTAGGCTTAGGCTGATTAGGGTCTATCATCTTGACCTCGGGTAAGTGTATAGCCTTCGCCTCACATAACTGATGAAAAATAAAAGTCAATGACTCCAATAACTGAGTGAATATGTGAGGTATACGTTGCTCCTTATTTTTATCCTTGTAATTTTTGTTGCAATGTTCGTATTGCACAGGCAGAGGTTGGGCCTAATAATTTTGCTTTTTTTACCTTTTTTCTCCCTTTTTAAGGTTCTACACTACCTGATGAACATGGGCCGGCTTGGCTTTATGTCTCTCAATACTTTCTTTGTGTCCCTCCTTATTCCTTAGATTCAATTTACCCTCCTGTAACTTGATGTCCTCAATTACCTTGGCTTACACCAAACCCTCTTCAAATGTCTGGTATTGCTACAACTGTAGCAATAACAAAATGTGATTGACACAATTCTTCATGAAAATTCACATTAATTCAGAGGATGGGATGGAGAACAATAGCTTTGCCATCATTTTTCTTCATCACTTTCCACAATCCATCACTAGCTCATTGTCATGTTGTGTTAGAGCATCCAAGTCAGATAAGTTTACCTTCTTGATGTCGAAGGAGAAGCGTTTAAGAAATGCATAAACCAATTGTTTGAAACTAGTAATGTTTTACCTCTTTAGTTGATTGAACCACTCTCGAGCTAGGCCTGAGAGTGTCATGATGAAGGTGTGTAGGAGCAAGGCATCATTGCTCTTAATCTGAAAGCACATATCTAGAAAACTAGTCACGTGCTCTTGTGCATCTTCCTCTCCTTAAAACTTATCTAGCCTAGGCATCTTGAAATGCTCAGGATATGATGGAATAGGCACTAAGGTGCATAGAGGTTCATTATGAAATATGTTCAAGGTAGGCTTCTGATACGTCATTCCTTTCTTCTCTATCTCTTGAGCCTTCTTTGCTAAGGTGTTGTAGGCTTATGAGGAAATAAACTCCTCATCTCGAGATTGTCTTGGAGGAGGCTTCAGAGGTAGGTTCCTCCTCAATCGAGGTGGGGGACTAGGCTCGCCCTCCTCCTCGAATTGGAAGATTTTTGGATATTCTTATTCTAATTCCTCTCCCACTTCATTCTCATACTACCTATTCTCAGGTTGTTCAGACATTGGATGTTGATCTCTGTGTTGAGTCGTATGGTGAGTATGGGTGTCTATGTTCTCAGAGTGTAACTCGGACTATGAAGCCACTTGTCTATGGACACGTTCCCTGATCTCATTATGAGGATGTAAGTCAAAGCTAGTCACGCATGCACTGTTCACGCATGCATGGACACGTTCCTTGATCGAGGATGCACTGTTCACGCATGCATTGTTCATATAGTTTCTGTCTGATGAACCTCTGCCTCTAAGTATTCTCATTTTTTAGGTGTTTTTTCTCTACGTGAACATCCTCAAATTGATCTTGGAGAATCTGTCGTCTCTGCTCTGACATAAATCTATGAACCCTATCAAGATGATTGGTCATCTGAGGCCTCAGAAGGGTGCACTCTATTCAAGAAACTTTATGAGTATGTCCTCCAATGGACTGATTTGTCACACTCTTGCCTCTATCTGTAAATATGTCATTCATGTCAGGCTATCTCCTATACTCAGTGCCTACATGCGATGCAAGAGCATGCATGTCTCGATAATGCTTAGAGCACTCTCTTGGCTCTCGGGTGATCCTAATGGTGCTTTCGCTACACACACTCATAGGATGAGAGGGTGCAGGTGTAGTCTTATATCCTAGATTCCCTAGGACCTTGTCTATACCATCCAATTGCTTGTTATACCATGGCTCATGAGGTGGCATATTGTTGGCTTGTGTAGGCCTGTGCTCGAAAGTAGCCCTCTCTAATCATCCCTAAAAGGGTGAATCTTGGATATATCTATGCTCTAGAGGTGGATTTCATGAGCCTCCCTTAGATACCTATCGAAGGGGTACCAATTTGGATCCCTCAATGATGTATTCTTTGGTAGAACCCATGGATCCACGTAGAATACGATCACGGTATATGTTGTCATATGCAAAATACCATGCTGGGAAGTCCCATGCTCTGATCTATGCTTAGAGAGATGTCTAGTACTTCCTCCAATTGGGGTGTTCTCAATAGAATCCCCTTATGTAGAATTATCCCCTCTAATTCTTGTTGAACGATGTCCAGGAGGATTCTATAATTGAGGGTGTTCTACATCATGTTGTGCACTAGGTGGAGCTTGAGCCTCGATCTTGGTCTATTCCTGGGTCGACCACTCTGTGTACACACCATTGTGTATCCTATATCTAAATTTAACTTTTATTAGCACACAAAGAATAAAATTATGATTATCTCTTTTACAATTTTAAAATGAGTCCTAGACTGTTTGATGTGTTTTCAATTTTGTTATATCAGTAAAGTAACTCTTATCATGTTTTGTAAAGCATTGTTTATTTTCTTAGTTTTTTAATGGCTTTCACTTTTATGCTCACAACTCAAAAACCTGGTTATGAACTCCAGGTCACGTAATCCCCTCAAAGTGTGGCAATGAAAATCCACACTCGGGCATGGAGCACAGGTCCTTCCAGATTCCCACCCGTTTTCACCCAGTCAGCATCATACCCTCTGAAGAGAAGTACATGCAATTTTCCAAGCTATGAAATGTTCTTAGATCTGGTATTGGTCTAGAACATAGGGTATGTGGGAGTTGGGCCAACGGATGGAAATCACCTCCACTATCATTGAAATCCTACTAGTGGTTGGATGTGACTTCCAACTCACTAGTGTTTACTTTGGAACATGGTGTGTGTGTGTTCTTTTTAATTGGCATAAAAGGAAATATGCATAATACATCACTCACATGATCATTTCCTACATGATATGCATAAAAATAATATTTTATATTTTAGAAACATGCATTATTAATCTACATGATATTCAGACAATGCATATTAATGACGAAGTGGCCTCTAATAGGGCCTCAGGAAAGTAATACAACATACAAGGATACTTTAGCACGTTGTATTCTAGGGAAGACTACAATCAGAGGTCCGTTGTTCCTAGCAGCACCTAATGAAACCCTAGAATGAAAAACCTAATGGACCTAATTTATTTCACCCTTTTTCAGTTTTGTCCTACTTAGATTACCATTTTATGCTTTCTAGAAAAAAAATAGACAGAGAAGATGGGAAAGGAAAATGATAGTGCAACCTACCTCAGGTCCACATTCAATCAAGCTTTAAAATCCTGCTCTGTGATTGGTTTGTTGTTGACCATGGCTCTGATGCATGGCTGCGACTATTGCTCGTGTCTATTAACCATGGGCCAACTTTTTTACCATGACTATCAACCGTGGGGAGCACCTACCATAAAAACACAAACACAATCATTTAATCATGGCTATATATTCAAAGTTCCATCGTAATCACCTACTATAACCACCAAAAATGGCTCACACCTAGGTTGACTATTGCAATTGATGAGAAATACACAAATAGGCATGCATAAATTGACAACAATAAATAAAGAAAATACAAATAATCCTTTATTAATTTCAATGGAGTCAAATTACAGATTCATCCCTCTTAGGGATACCCATTTGATACATCAATTATAATAGTGTTTAATCCCTCTCAAGGGTAGGTGCAATCAAAATGCCCTTCTAGGGTGACACAAACTGCTCTAGGGTGTCGATGACCCTCTTCTCCATGATTAGAGGTATTCGCTATGTTGAATGGCATGACCCTATAAATCCTATATTCAAGAAATAATAAGAAGCATGTTAAAAGCAAAGGTAGCCTCTCTTAATGAGGCCTTTAGAAGGTATTAGCATAAAAGATATCATGACTATCAATAATCAAGAAGATGCAATAAAGATGCTAAAACTATATAAAACATGAAAATATGTTGAGCAAGGTGCAGCAAAAGCATTGCAAAAGTATTGTCATTGTTGTCAACACAGACAGATTGATGCAGTTGATGCAGTTCAGAGGTCAGTCAGATCAAGTACAGTGATTTTCAAGGAAAACAGAAGTGACCCAAATTCAGAATTTTGCAGAAAAAGACAAGTAAGAAAACCGTCGCGATATCGCGACATGTTTTCTGTCGCGATTTCGCGACAAAACCGAGGAGAGAGAAATATGCAGAAAATTGTCACGATTTCGCGACAAAACGGAGGAGAGAGAAAGTGCATGAAAAAATGTCGCGATTTCGCGACAAAACGGAGGAGAGAGAAAATGCAGCCGAAAATGTCACGATTTCGCGACATATCGGAGGAGAGAGAAAGTTCATGAAAAATTGTCGCGATTTCGCGACATATCGGAGGAGAGAGAAAGTTCATGAAAAATTGTCGCGATTTCGCGACATGCTGGAAGGAAAGAAGCAAAGTTGAAAAACTATCGCGATTTCGTGACAAGTTTGGAGTAAAGGTGCCAAGGACGAAAAGTGTCACGATTTCATGACAAGTTTGAAGAAGCAGCGCCTAGGATGAAAATTGTCATGATTTCGTGACATGTTGGAGGCAAAGCAGCAAAGTCGAGGAACTGTAGCGATTTCGCTACATGTTGTAGTTTCGCTAGCTGATGCAGAAAAGAAGAGCTAAGTCAAAAAGCTGTAGCGATTTCGCTACATGTTTTGAGTTGATCAAGAGCAAAGGTGTAGCGATTTCGCTACAAGTTCGAAATGCATGGCACAAAGAGGTAGCGATTTTCCACAAGTTTGAAATGCAAGGGACATAGGTGTAGCGATTTCACAAGACAAAAGTGTAGCGACTTCGCTACAAGTTCAAAATGCTAGGGGCATAGGTGTAGCGATTTCGCTGCAAGTTCAAAACACAGAACACAATGGGGTAGCGATTTCGCTACAAGTCTAAGCTTAGCAAGTCGAAGCAAGAGGAAGCACCAAGGCAACAAAGTTGTAGCGATTTCGCTACATGCTAGATTTTGGAGGCCCCAGCAAAGAAAAATGCTAAGTCAAAAGGTGTAGCGATTTCGCTACAAGTTAGGTTTTCGTAGCTGCATGAAGTGAGAGTTGTACGAAAGCAGAGAATGTCATGATTTCGTGACATGTTAGGATTTCGCTACCACTTGAAGCAAGAATTGTACGGAGGCCGAAAGCGTCACGATTTCACGACAACATTGAGGATGACGTCAGCAAAAGCTGAAAGTGTCACGATTTCGTGACAAGTTGCAAGAGAAGCCTCAGGAAGCCGAAAGTGTCACGATTTCATGACAACATTGAGGATGACGTCAGCAAAAGCTGAATGTGTCACGATTTCGTGACATGTATCATTTTCGTGGGTGTAAGCGAAGGATAGTGCAGAGGCAGCAAATGTGTCACGATTTCGTGACATGTCTCATTTTGGGTGAATGCCGAGTAAAGTAGGAGGCAGAAAACGTCGCGATATCACGACATGTCAGGTTTTCACGGTCAACAGTCCAGAATAAGTCAACCAAGTAGAGATGTCGCGATATCGCGACAGGTAACAGTTTGGCGGGAAAAAGGCCAAAGAAGCATGCAAAGTGACAGGTGTCAAAACTGCGCTTTTAAGAAAAGAACGGCTGTTGCAGGGCCGTGATGCAGCATGGCTGGCAAAGGTGGCAGTTACAAAGGGAAGCTACGGAACAAAGCATTGAATGCAGAATAGCTGTTGCAGAAGTGGTTATATCGAGAATCGATTTCAGAGAGATTCATTAACAGGTTGCGTGTGTCAGACATGGCAGTAGCAGGCCGAAAAGAAAGATCGACGCAGAATAGAAAAGAGTGCCATAAGAGAGTGAAAAAGTGTTAAGAGGGCAGTTACGTAGAGTCTAGAAGATAAGAATCAGAGAGCATCGAAACACGCAAAAAGGCTGTCAGTCTACACAGAAAAAGGTGTCAGGATACGCAGAAAAAGGCTGTCAGAATGTGCAGAGAAGAATGTCAGAATAAGTCAGAAAGAAAGCGGCTAAAAGGCAGAACGCGTCAGAGAGGGTTTGACAGATTGATCATAGCCAAGAATGCATAAAAAATTGGAGGGAAAATTTGAGCCGTTTAAAAATTGAGCCGTTCGAGAAAATCGAATATAAAGACTCGAACAAGCACAGTAAGAAAGGTTACTGCAACCGTGTTTTACATTGAAAAACCAAAAAGCGTGGTTGAGTTAGAGTGCTGCATGAAGTACAAAAAAAGAACAAAAACTGAATGTAATTTTTATTTGAAAAATCAGAAGAGAGGTTTTAGACTGTGAAAGAGGATATTGAGATTCTAACAATTCTCTTTATGCTTATGTGAGATTAATTTGTATGAGCTATAGACCAGTGAGGGTCTTGCAAAAGAGAAGGCATTTTTATGTCAATATTTTTGTTAAAAAATTGAAATCCAAGTTGGTGCTTGGTAAAAGGAGTTGGTGCTCCTATCTGTTGCAGCAGAAAAATCAGGGGTTGGTGCTCCTTCCAGTGGGTGCTGGTAAACTATTTGTAAAGATTGAATCCTTGCAAAGACCGGATTTGGATTGTAGTCCAAACAAGTCATTATTTGAGGAGTAGCCACATCGGTGAACCTCGTTAAATCTTGTGTTGTGTGATGCTCTTGTGTTATACTTGCTTTATCTATTTTTAAGCTTGCATTTTTAAGTTTTAAGAGTTGCAGATTCAAGTTTTTAAATAGTTACACTGATTCACCCCCCTCTCAAGTGTCATTGTGAGAATATCAATTGGTATCAGAGCAAGGTTCATGTACAAGCTTAATCAGCTAAGGTGATCTTGGAAGATACACAATGGCCGATGGTGAAGGATTTTCTTCTAACAAAGCTCCTCTGTTCGATGGAACAAATTATTCTTTCTGGAGACTCAGGATGCAGACATATCTATGTGCATTGGGTTATGACATTTGGGAATCTGTTGAAAATGGATACACTATACCCTCTGTTCCTCCAACAGATGCGGCTGAGAAGAAAAAGTTTGAGAACAACTCGAAAGCCAAGAATGCTATTATGTGTGGATTAGTAGACAAGTGAGTTGATACGCATCATGAACTGCAAATCTGCAAAAGACATATGGGACAAACCGCAAAGCATTCATGAAGGAGATAGCAAGATCAAGGAAGCTAAGCCGCAAACACATCGTGCCCGAGTTCGAAGCATTAAAGATGACTGATGATGAGAACATAGAAGCCTATTTGCTGAGAGTAAATGGAATCATTAATGCAATAAGAGGACTCGACGAGGAGATGGAAGATGCAGTTGTTGTGAAGAAGGTACTAAGAACTCTCAATAAAAGATTTGATGCAAAGGTTTCTGCCATAGAAGAAGCAAAAGATTTAAATTTTTTTAGTATGGATGAAATGCATGGTTCTCTAACAACATATGAAATGAGAATTGGACAAACTAAGCCCTCAGACAGAGAAGCAGCTTTTCAAGCACAAAAAAATATAAAATCTAAACAAGAATCTGAGGAAGAAGAATCTACAGATGAAACTGAAGCAAACTTTGTTAGGAAATTAGTAAAGGGAAAAGGAAAGTACAGAGGCAAGCTACCGTTCAAGTGCTTTAACTATGGAGGCATCGGGCACTTTGCAACAAAATGCCCAATGAATGAGAAAAACAAAAGTGATGAAGGGACACACCAAGAAAGAAATGTCTGGAAGAAGAAACCACATTTTAGAAAAAGGAACTTCAAGAAGAAAAGTTTCATTTCCAAGAATATTGACTCTTCTGAAGACAGCTCCTAGTGAGGACTCAGAAGAAGAAACTGGTGAAGCCTTGTTCATGGCTTTTGAAGAACAAAGAACAGAGGAAACCCAGGAGTGTGAAGAAAAATTAGAGGATGAGGCTGAGGTAGATCTGGAAGGTGAGTTGGTTGCTGCACTTGAAGAGTTAAGTGCAGAAAGGAAAAGAAATAAAAAGATTTCAAGAAAATTTGAGGATGCTAGCAATTTAATAATCAGTTTGAAAGTACAAACTGAAGAATATAAGAAAAAGTCTGAAGATTTTGAAGCTCAGCTAACCGTGAAAATAAAAGAGTGCAATAAGCTAGAAGAAGACATAGTTGGATTAAGGCTGCAGCTAGAAGAGATGAATCAGAAACTGAGTTGTCATCATAAATTTGAAGACAGTTCTACGAAGCTGAATAAAATGTTAAATAATCAAAGGCCTACGGGTATCAAATTTGGTTTAGGCTTTGATGAAGGAGAATCCTCAAAGGACTCAAAGGTAGTAACTGTAGAACCAATAAAGAATAAAGACAAGATCAGGGTTGATCAAGATAAACCGTATCATGCAAAAGAAAACAATAAGTCCAAGCTCGAAAGGAGTTCTGCAAATGATGGATTTACCAAAGTCACATATCAAAGAAGAAGAAGACCCATGGCTCCTACTACAACATGGCAACAACCATTACCCAGGTACACTCGTTCCTTTTCTGGTTATTGTTTTAAATGCAATGCATATGGTCATAAAATCTCAAGTTGTAGATATAATGTAGAACAAAGAAATTTTACTAGTAGAAATATTTTTTCACCTTTGATAGATTATGCTGTAGAATGTTATAACTGTCATAACTTCGGACATATTGCAAGGAATTGTCGTAGCTCTTTTGCAGGAAATAAATACCTGGGAAGAAAGTATCAATCAACTGGATTAAATCAAAACAGAAAATTTCTCGAAAAACTGTCACAAGCAAATGAAAGGGAGAAGGTAAAACAAGTGACCAGATCTACTGTCAAATCACAGTGGAAGGAAAAGGAGCAACCTAAGAAAGACAAGGAATCCCTAATCGTTCAAACAGCTCTCAAAGCCCAGAATAAATCTGCACCTTGGATTCTGGATAGTGGATGCTCCAGTCATATGACAGGAGACAAACAGAAGTTTGATAAGCTACAGACATACGAAGGTGGTTCTGTAAAATTTGGAAACAATGATGGAGCAAAGATAGTGGGTAAAGGATCAGTTAAGTTAAGTGACGGAAAAATCAACTCTAAGGAAGTTCTTTTTGTGGTAGGTCTCGAAGCATAACTTACCGAGTGTAAGTCAAATTTGTGACGAGAGGTCATGAAGTAATTTTCAAGAAAGAGGGCTGTGAAGTAAGAAAGACAAAAAATGGAAAGTTAATAGCCACTGGACTGAGAACTTCTGGAAATTTGTATACTCTCTCGGAGACTTCAGAAGGAGCTTGCTTGGTTGGACAGGAAGAAGAAAATTGGCTGTGGCACAAGAGACTCGGTCACATAAGCTTTGATAATCTGGTAAAAATCAGCTCAAAAGGAGCAGTAAGAGACATACCCACTATTGGTAAACCTTCAAACAACATTTGTGAGTCATGCCAAAAGGGGAAGCAAACCAGATCCACTTTCAAAGCAAAAGAGTATTTTACAAGCAAGCCGTTAGAACTAATTCACACAGATTTATGTGGACCCATGAGAACGGAAAGCATAAATGGCTACAAATATTTTATGCTGTGTATAGATGACTTTTCCAGAATGACATGGGTACTCTTTCTGAAACTTAAATCAGAAGCCTTTGAGATGTTTAAAACTTTCAAAAATCTTGTTGAGAATCAATCTGGAAAAAGAATTAAATGTTTGAGATCAGATAGAGGTGGAGAGTTTATTTCAGATGAGTTTGCAGAATATTGTGAAAAACATGGGATTAGAAGACAGTTTTTGACAGCTAGAACACCACAGCAGAATGGAGTAGTTGAAAGAAAGAACAGAACTGTGCAAGAAATGGCAAGGACCATGTTAACAGAGAGCAAAATTGCTGACAGGTTCTGGAAAGAGGCAGTTCATACTGCAGTCTACATTCAGAATAGATGTATGTTGAGGCCGCATGAAAGCAAAACACCTTATGAACTGTGGTTTGGCAAAAAGGCTACAACAAAATACTTCAAAGTGTTCGACAAGCAAGTGTTACATTAAAAGAACTGAAAGCAATCTTGGCAAGTTTGAAGATAGAGTCGATGAAGGTATTTTTCTTGGTTACTCAACAAAAAGCAAAGCCTACACATGCTACAACAAAAGACTCAAGAAAATTGTGGAGAGTGCGGATGTTAAGGTTGATGAAGGAAGGAAACAAGAAATCAGCCATAATGAAAACTACCCAACTTATGAAGAATTTATTGAAGAAGATGAAGATCAAGAAAAGGAAGAGAGACAGAAATCAGATTCAGATGATTTGGAAAGAGAAGAAAATAGGAAATCCAGAACAGGCAGCTGGCAGAAAAATCATCCCAAAGAGCAGATTATTGGGGACCCTACAGTTGGCATTCAGACAAGAAGAAGAGTAGTAAATAACTATTCTCTGTTATCCAGCATTGAGCCCAAAAATATTATTGAAGCAAGCACAGATGAAAGTTGGATGGAGGCAGTAAATGAAGAACTAGATCAAATTGAGAAAAACAAAACCTGGGAATTAGTACCAAGGCCTGAAAATAAAAACATAATTGGTACTAAATGGATATTTCGAAACAAATTGAATGAAGACGGACAGGTTGTAAGGAATAAAGCAAGATTGGTCTACAAAGGATATGCTCAAGTTGAGGGGATTGATTTTGAAGAGACTTTTGCACCAGTGGCCAGACTTGAAGCAATAAGACTGTTTTTGGCTTTAGCAGTTCATAGGAATTTCAAAGTTTATCAGATGGATGTAAAATCAGCATTTCTAAATGGAAATCTTGAAGAAGAAGTATATATTGAACAGCCTGATGGTTTTCAACTTTGTGAGAATCCTAACTTTGTTTGCAAGTCGAAGAAAGCATTGTATGGCTTGAAACAAGCACCTAGAGCTTGGTATGCAAGATTGGACAACTATCTCACTAAGCAAGGATTCAAGAAAGGTATGGTGGATAGCAATTTATATATCAAAACTGAAAATGGCAATTTCATTGTCCTTGTTGTTTATGTAGATGATATAATATTTGGGAGCAGCAATGATGAATCATGCAAAGACATAGCAAACAAAATGCAGAAAGAATTTGAAATGTCTATGATTGGTGAACTTTCATATTTCCTTGGATTGCAAGTTAATCAAACTGAAAAAGGGATTTTTATTTCTCAAATTAAATATGTGAAAGAAATGCTGAAAAAGTTCACTATGGAGGATAGTAAGCCTGTCAGCACCCCCATGACAACAGGCTGCAAGTTGAGCAAGGATGATAAATCTCCAGATGTTGATCAAACAATGTACAGATCAATGATTGGGAGCCTGCTGTATTTGACAGCCACCAGACCGGATATCTTACAAGTTGTTTGCATGGTTGCAAGATTTCAAGCTAGTCCAAAAGAGACTCATGTGACAGCTGTGAAAAGGATTTTTAGGTACCTCAAGGGTACTATGGAGTATGGGCTATGGTATCCAAAAGGAAAAGACTTCACTCTTTTTGCATATTCTGATGCAGATTGGGCAGGATGTATTGATGATAGAAAAAGTACAAGTGGAGGAGCATTTTATCTTGGAGATAAATTGGTAGCATGGCACAGCAAGAAGCAAGAATCAGTCTCTCTATCCACTGCAGAGGCAGAATACATTGCAAGCAACAACATGTTGTACACAAATATTATGGATGAGACAAACATTGAAAGATCTTGGTATTCACTTCAATGAGCCCATTTCAGTCAAATGTGATAACACTAGTGCAATCAACATTTCAAAGAATCCGGTAATGCATTCCCGCACCAAACATATTGCAATCCGGTATCACTTCTTGAAGGATAAGGTTGCAGAAGGAGAGGTCAAATTGGAGTTTGTTCCAACTACAGAGCAAGTAGCAGACATATTCACCAAACCTTTGCCCAAGGAAGTTTTTGAATACCTTAGGAGTAAGTTGGGAGTAGTCACACTACCCAAGCACTGACTAGCTATGGGGAACACATTCTCAGGGGGAGCATTAAAATTATTTATGCCTGAGAATGTTGTGCATAGACTCAAGGGGAGTCTGCAGCAGCCCTTTGGTATTATTGGCAAAGGGGGAGAAGAAATTGAGCAAGGTTGCAATGTGTTGCCAACAATTCCAAAGGGGGAGATTGTTGAGCAAGGTGCAGCAAAAGCATTGCAAAAGTATTGTCATTGTTGTCAACACAGACAGATTGATGCAATTGATGCAGTTCAGAGGTCGATCAGATCAAGTACAATGATTTTCAAGGAAAACGAAGTGACCCAGATTCAAAAATTTGCAGAAAAAGACAAGTAAGAAAACTGTCGCGATATCGCGACATGTTTTCTGTCGCGATTTCGCGACAAAAGGAGGAGAGAGAAAATGTGCAAAAATGTCGCGATTTCGCGACAAAACGGAGGAGAGAGAAAATGCATGCAAAAATGTCACGATTTCGTGACAAAACGGAGGAGAGAGAAAATGCATGCAAAAATGTCACGATTTCACGACAAAAGGAGGAGAGAGAAAGTTCATGAAAAATGTCGCGATTTCGCGACATATCGGAGGAGAGAGAAAGTTCATGAAAAATTGTCACGATTTCGCGACATGCTGGAAGGAAAGAAGCAAAGTTGAAAAATTGTCGCGATTTCGCGACAAGTTTGGAGTAAAGGTGCCAAGGACGAAAAGTGTCACGATTTCGTGACAAGTTTGAAGAAGCAGCGCCTAGGATGAAAACTGTCACGATTTCACGACATGTTGGAGGCAAAGCAAAAATAGGAACTATAGCGATTTCGCTACATGTTGTAGGAAAAGAAGAGCTAAGTCAAAAAGTATAGCGATTTCGCTACATTAAAAAGACAAAGGTGTAGCGATTTCGCTACAAGTTCAAAATGCAAGGAAAAGGTGTAGCGATTTCGCTACAAGTTCAAATGCAAGGACATAGGTGTAGCGATTTCGCTACAAGTTCAAAACACAAGGACAAAAGTGTAGCGACTTCGCTACAAGTTCGAAATGCTAGGGGCATAGGTGTAGCGATTTCGCTGCAAGTTCAAAACACAGAACACAATGGGGTAGCGATTTCGCTACAAGTCTAAGCTTAGCAAGTCGAAGCAAGAGGAAGCACCAAGGCAACAAAGTTGTAGCATTTCGCTACATGAAAGAAGAAAAATACTAAGTCAAAAGTGTAGCGATTTCGCTACAAGTTTTAGTGCATGAAGTGAGAGTGACGAAGAGAATGTCGCGATTTCGTGACATGTTAGGATTTCGCACATGAAGAAGAATAGTGGAAGCCGAAAGCGTCACGATTTCACGACAACATTGAGGATGACGTCAGCAAAAGCTGAAAGTGTCACGATTTCATGACAAGTTGCAAGAAAAGCCTCAGGAAGCCGAAAGCGTCATGATTTCATGACAACTTTGAGGATGACGTCAGCAAAAGCTGAAAGTGTCACGATTTCGTGACATGTATCATTTTCACGGGTGCAAGCGAAGAATAGTGCGTGATGCGGAAAAGCGTCACGATTTCGTGACATGTCTCATTTTCGCGGGTGAATGCCGAGTAAATTAGAAGGAGGCGAAAAACGTCGTGATATCGTGACATGTCAGGTTTTCACGATCAACAGTCCGAATAAGTCAACCAAGTAGAAATGTCACGATATCATGACAGGTAATAGTTTGGCGAGAAAAAGGCCAAAGAAGCATGCAAAGTGACAGGTGTCAAAACTGCACGCTTAAGAAAAGAACGGCTGTTGCAGGGCCGTGATGCAGCATGGTTGGCAAAGGTGGCAGTTACAAAGGAAGCTACGAAACAAAGCATTGAATGCAGAACAACTATTGCAAAAGTGGTTATATCGAGAATCGATTACAGAGAGATTCATTAACAGGTTGCATGTGTCAGACATGGCAGTAGCAGGCCGAAAAGAAAGATCGACGCAGAATAGAAAAGAGTGCCATAAGAGAGTGAAAAAGTGTTAAGAGGGCAGTTATGCAGAGTCTAGAAGATAAGAAAGCGGCTAAAAGGTAGAACGCATCAGATAGGGTTTGACAGATTGATCATAGCCAAGAATGCATAAAAAATTGGAGGGAAAATTTGAGCCGTTTAAAATTGAGCCGTTCGAGAAAATCGAATATAAAGACTCGAACAAGCACAATAAAAAGTGATTGCAACCGTGTTTTACATTGAAAAACCAAAAAGCGTGGTTGAGTTAGAGTGCTGCATGAAGTACAGAAAAAGAACAAAAACCTGAAAGTAATTTTTTTTTGAAAAATCAGAAGAGAGGTTTTAGACTGTGAAAGAAGATATTGAGTTTCTAACAATTCTCTTTATGCTTCTGTGAGATTAATTTGTATGAGCTATAGACCAGTGAGGGTCTTGCAAAAGAGAAGGCATTTTTATGTCAATATTTTTGTTAAAAATTGAAATCCAAGTTGGTGCTTGGTAAAAGGAGTTGGTGCTCCTATCTGTTGCAACAGAAAAATCAGGGGTTGGTGCTCCTTCCAGTGGGTGCTGGTAAACTATTTGTAAAGATTGAATCCTTGCAAAGACTGGATTTGGATTGTAGTCCAAACAATCATTATTTGAGGAGTAGCCACATCGGTGAACCTCGTTAAATCTTGTGTTGTGTGATGCTCTTGTGTTATACTTGCTTTATCTATTTTTAAGCTTGCATTTTTAAGTTTTAAGAGTTGCAGATTCAAGTTTTTAAATAGTTACACTGATTCACCCCCCTCTCAGTGTCATTGTGAGAATATCAATTGGTATCAGAGCAAGGTACCTATACAAGCTTAATCAGCTAAGGTGATCTTGGAAGATACACAATGGCCGGTGGTGAAGGATTTTCTTCTAACAAAGCTCCTCTGTTCGATGGAACAAATTATTCTTTTTGGAGACTCAGGATGCAGACATATCTATGTGCATTGGGTTATGACATTTGGGAATCTGTTGAAAATGGATACACCATACCCTCTGTTCCTCCAACAGATGCGGCTGAGAAGAAAAAGTTTGAGAACAACTCGAAAGCCAAGAATGCTATTATGTGTGGATTAGTAGACAGTGAGTTGATACGCATCATGAACTGCAAATCTGCAAAAGACATATGGGACAAACTGCAAAGCATTCATGAAGGAGATAGCAAGATCAAGGAAGCTAAGCTGCAAACACATCGTGCCCAGTTCGAAGCATTAAAGATGACCGATGATGAGAACATAGAAGCCTATATGCTGAGGGTAAATGGAATCATCAATGCAATAAGAGGACTCGGAGAGGAGATTGAAGATGCAGTTGTCGTGAAGAAGATACTAAGAACTCTCAATAAAAGATTTGATGCAAAAGTTTCTGCCATAGAAGAAGCTAAAGATTTAAATTTTTTTAGTATGGATGAAATGCATGGTTCTCTAACAGCATATGAAATGAGAATTGGACAAACTAAGCCCTCAGACAGAGAAGCAACTTTTCAAGCACAGAAAAATATAAAATCTAAACAAGAATCTGAGGAAGAAGAATCTACAGATGAAACTGAAGCAAACTTTGTTAGGAAATTAGTAAAGGGAAAAGGAAAGTACAGAGGTAAGCTACCGTTCAAGTGCTTTAACTGTGGAGGCATCGGGCACTTTGCAGAAAAATGCCCAATGAATGAGAAAAACAAAAGTGATGAAGGGACACACCAAGAAAGAAATGTCTGGAAGAAGAAACCACATTTTAGAAAAAGGAACTTCAAGAAGAAAAGTTTCATTTCCAAGAATATTGACTCTTCTGAAGACAGTTCCAGTGAGGACTCAGAAGAAGAAACTGGTGAAGCCTTGTTCATGGCTTTTGAAGAACAAAGAACAGAGGAAACCCAGGAGTGTGAAGAAAAATTAGAGGATGAGGCTGAGGTAGATCCGGAAGGTGAGTTGGTTGCTGCACTTGAAGAGTTAAGTGCAGAAAGGAAAAGAAATAAAAAGATTTCAAGAAAATTTGAGGATGCTAGCAATTTAATAATCAGTTTGAAAGTACAAACTGAAGAATATAAGAAAAAGTCTGAAGATTTTGAAGCTCAGCTAACCGTGAAAATAAATGAGTGCAATAAGCTAGAAGAAGACATAGTTGGATTAAGGCTGCAGCTAGAAGAGATGAATCGAAACCGAGTTGTCATCATAAATTTGAAGACAAGTTCTACGAAGCTGAATAAAATGTTAAATAATCAAAGGCCTACGGGTATCAAATTTGGTTTGGGCTTTGATGAAGGAGAATCCTCAAAAGACTCAAAGGTCTAGAATCGTAGAACCAATAAAGAATAAAGACAAGATCGGGGTTGATCAAGATAAACCGTATCATGCAAAAGAAAACAATAAGTCCAAGCTTGAAAGGAGTACTACAAATGATGGATTCACCAAAGTCACATATCAAAGAAGAAGAAGACCCATGGCTCCTACTACAACATGGCAACAACCATTACCCAGGTACACTCGTTCCTTTTTTGGTTATTGTTTTAAATGCAATGCATATGGTCATAAAATCTCAAGTTGTAGATATAATGTAGAACAAAGAAATTTTACTAGTAGAAATATTTTTTCTCCTTTGATAGATTATGCTGTAGAATGTTATAACTGTCATAACTTCGGACATATTGCAAGGAATTGTCGTAGCTCTTTTGCAGGAAATAAATACCAGGGAAGAAAGTATCAATCAACTGGATTAAAACAAAACAGAAAATTTCCCGAAAAACTGTCACAAGCCAATGAAAGGGAGAAGGTAAAACAAGTGACCAGATCTGCTGTCAAATCTCAGTGGAAAGAAAAGGAGCAACCTAAGAAAGACAAGGAATCCCTAATCGTTCAAACAGACTCTCAAAGCCCAGAATAAATCTGCACCTTGGATTCTGGACAGTGGATGCTCCAGTCATATGACAGGAGACAAACAGAAGTTTGATAAGCTACAGACATACGAAGGTGGTTCTGTAAAATTCGAAAACAATGATGGAGCAAAGATAGTGGGTAAAGGATCAGTTAAGTTAAGTGACGGAAAAATCAACTCTAAGGAAGTTCTTTTTGTGGTAGGTCTGAAGCATAACTTACTGAGTGTAAGTCAAATTTGTGACAGAGGTCATGAAGTAATTTTCAAGAAGGAGGGCTGTGAAGTAAGAAAGACAAAAAATGGAAAGTTAATAGCCACTGGATTGAGAACTTCTGGAAATTTGTATACTCTCTCGGAGACTTCAGAAGGAGCTTGCTTGGTTGGACAGGAAGAAGAAAATTGGCTGTGGCACAAGAGACTCGGTCACATAAGCTTTGATAATCTGGTAAAAATCAGCTCAAAAGGAGCAGTAAGAGACATACCCACTATTGGTAAACCATCAAACAACATTTGTGAGTCATGCCAAAAGGGGAAGCAAACCAGATCTACTTTCAAAGCAAAAGAGTATTTCACAAGCAAGCCGTTAGAACTAATTCACACAGATTTATGTGGACCCATGAGAACGGAAAGCATAAATGGCTACAAATATTTTATGCTGTGTATAGATGACTTTTCCAGAATGACATGGGTACTCTTTCTGAAACATAAATCAGAAGCCTTTGAGATGTTTAAAACTTTCAAAAATCTTGTTGAGAATCAATCTGGAAAAAGAATTAAATGTTTAAGATCAGATAGAGGAGGAGAGTTTATTTCAGATGAGTTTGCAGAATACTGTGAAAAACATGGGATTAGAAGACAGTTTTCGACAGCAAGAACACCTCAGCAGAATGGAGTAGTTGAAAGAAAGAACAGAACTATGCAAGAAATGGCAAGGACCATGTTAACAGAGAGCAAAATTGCTGACAGGTTCTGGAAAGAGGCAGTTCATACTGCAGTCTACATTCAGAATAGATGTATGTTGAGGCCGCATGAAAGCAAAACACCTTATGAACTGTGGTTTGGCAAAAAGGCTACAACAAAATACTTCAAAGTGTTCGGCAGCAAGTGTTACATTAAAAGAACTGAAAGCAATCTTGGCAAGTTTGAAGATAGAGCTGATGAAGGTATTTTTCTTGGTTACTCAACAAAAAGCAAAGCCTACACATGCTACAACAAAAGACTAAAGAAAATTGTGGAGAGTGCGGATGTTAAGGTTGATGAAGGAAGGAAACAAGAAATCAGCCATAATGAAAACTACCCAACTTATGAAGAATTTATTGAAGAAGATGAAGATCAAGAAAAGGAAGAGAGACAGAAATCAGATTCGGATGATTTGGAAAGAGAAGAAAATAGGAAATCCAGAATAGGCAGCTGGCAGAAAAATCATCCCAAAGAGCAGATTATTGGGGACCCTACAGTTGGCATTCAGACAAGAAGAAGAGTAGTAAATAACTATTCTCTGTTATCCAGCATTGAGCCCAAAAATATTATTGAAGCAAGCACGGATGAAAGCTGGATGGAGGCAGTAAATGAAGAACTAGATCAAATTGAGAAAAACAAAACCTGGGAATTAGTACCAAGGCCTGAAAATAAAAACATAATTGGTACTAAATGGATATTTCGAAACAAATTGAATGAAGACGGACAGGTTGTAAGGAATAAAGCAAGATTGGTCTACAAAGGATATGCTCAAGTTGAGGGGATTGATTTTGAAGAGACTTTTGCACCAGTGGCCAGACTTGAAGCAATAAGACTATTTTTGGCTTTAGCAGTTCATAGGAATTTCAAAGTTTATCAGATGGATGTAAAATCAGCATTTCTGAATGGAAATCTTGAAGAAGAAGTATATATTGAACAGCCTGATGGTTTTCAACTTTGTGACAATCCTAACTTTGTTTGCAAGCTGAAGAAAGCATTGTATGGCTTGAAACAAGCACCTAGAGCTTGGTATGCAAGATTGGACAGCTATCTCACTAAGCAAGGATTCAAGAAAGGTATGGTGGATAGCAATTTATATATCAAAACTGAAAATGGCAATTTCATTGTCCTTGTTGTTTATGTAGATGATATAATATTTGGGAGCAGCAATGATGAATCATGCAAAGACATAGCAAACAAAATGCAGAAAGAATTTGAAATGTCTATGATTGGTGAACTTTCATATTTCCTTGGATTGCAAGTTAATCAAACCGAAAAAGGGATTTTTATTTCTCAAATTAAATATGTGAAAGAAATGCTGAAAAAGTTCACTATGGAGGATAGTAAGCCTGTTAGCACCCCCATGACAACAGGCTGCAAGTTGAGCAAGGATGATAAATCTCCAGATGTTGATCAAACAATGTACAGATCTATGATTGGGAGCCTGTTGTATTTGACAGCCACCAGACCGGATATCTTACAAGCTGTTTGCATGGTTGCAAGATTTCAGGCTAGTCCAAAAGAGACTCATGTGACAGCTGTGAAAAGGATTTTTAGGTACCTCAAGGGTACTATGGAGTATGGGCTATGGTATCCAAAAGGAAAAGACTTCACTCTTTTTGCATATTCTGATGCAGATTGGGCGAGGATGTATTGATGACAGAAAAAGTACAAGTGGAGGAGCATTTTATCTTGGAGATAAATTGGTAGCATGGCACAAGCAAGAAGCAAGAATCAGTCTCTCTATCCACTGCAGAGGCAGAATACATTGCAGCAACAACATGTTGTACACAAATATTATGGATGAGACAAACATTGAAAGATCTAGGTATTCACTTCAATGAGCCCATTTCAATCAAATGTGATAACACTAGTGCAATCAACATTTCAAAGAATCCGGTCATGCATTCCCGCACCAAACATATTGCAATCCGGTATCACTTCTTGAAGGATAAGGTTGCAGAAGGAGAGGTCAAATTGGAGTTTGTTCCAACTACAGAGCAAGTAGCAGACATATTCACCAAACCTTTGCCCAAGGAAGTTTTTGAATACCTTCGGAGTAAGTTGGGAGTAGTCACACTACCCAAGCACTGACTAGCTATGGGGAACACATTCTCAGGGGGAGCATTAAAATTATTTATGCCTGAGAATGTTGTGCATAGACTCAGGGGGAGTCTACAACAGCCCTTTGGTATTATTGGCAAAGGGGGAGAAGAAATTGAGCAAGGTTGCAGTGTGTTGCCAACAATTCCAAAGGGGGAGATTGTTGAGCAAGGTGCAGCAAAAGCATTGCAAAAGTATTGTCATTGTTGTCAACACAGACAGATTGATGCGATTGATGCAGTTCAGAGGTCAGTCAGATCAAGTGCAGTGAATTTCAAGGAAAACAGAAGTGACCCAGATTCAAAAATTTGCAAAAAAGACAAGGAAGAAAACTGTCGCGATATCGCGACATGTTTTCTATCGTGATTTCGCGACAAAACTGAGGAGAGAGAAAATGCATGCAAAATGTCACGATATCGTGACAAAAAGAGGAGAGAGAAAATGCAGCCAAAAATGTCACGATTTCACGACAAAAATGAGGAGAGAGAAAGTGCAGCCAAAAATGTCACGATTTCGTGACAAAATGAGGAGAGAGAAAGTGCAGTCGAAAATGTCGCGATTTCGTGACATATTGGAGGAGAGAGAAAGTTCATGAAAAATTGTCGCGATTTCGCGACATGTTGGAAGGAAAGAAGCAAAGTTGAAAAATTGTCACGATTTCGTGACAAGTTCGGAGCAAAGGGCCAAGGACGAAAAGTGTCACGATTTCACGACAAGTTTGAAGAAAGCGCCTAGGATGAAAACGTCAGATTTCACGACATGTTGGAGGCAAAGCAAAAAGTGAAAGTGTAGCGATTTCGCTACATGTTGAGTTTCACGGAGCAAAAAAAAGCACTAAGTCAAAAGGTTGTAGCGATTTCGCTACAAGTAAAAGGCAAAGGTGTAGCGATTTCGCTACAAGTTCAAAATGCAAGGCAAAAGGTGTAGCGATTTCGCTACAAGTTCAAAATGCAAGGTGCAAAGGTGTAGCGATTTCGCTACAAGTTTGAAACACAAGGCACAAAAGTGTAGCGACTTCGCTACAAGTTCGAAATGCATGAGATAGGTGTAGCGATTTCGCTACAATGTCAAAACAAAAACACAAAGGTGTAGCGATTTCGCTACAAGTCTAAGCTTAGCAAGTCGAAGCAAGAGGAAAAAAATACTAAGTCAAAAGTGTAGCGATTTCGCTACATTAAGCATGAAGGAGATGTACGGAAGCGGAGAATGTCGCGATTTCGTCGACATGTGGATTTCACATGAAGAAAGAAGTAGGAAGTCGAAAGCGTCGCGATTTTGCGACAACATTGAGGATGACGTCACAAAATTGAGAAGTGTCACGATTTCACGACAAGTTGAAAGAAAAGCCGCAGAAGCCGAAAGCGTCGTGATTTCGTGACAACTTTGAGGATGACGTCGAAAAGCGAAAAGTGTCACGATTTCACGACATGTATCATTTTCGCGGCCAGGAGACAGAAAAGAGCTCGATGCAGCAAAAGCGTCACGATTTCGTGACATGTCTCATTTTCGTGGGTGTATGCCGAGTAAAGTAGAAGGAGGCGGAAAACGTCGTGATATCGTGACATGTAATGTTTTCACGGTCAACATTCAAAATAAGTCAACCAAGTAGAAATGTCGCGATATCACGACAGGTAACAGTTTGGCGAGAAAAAGCCAAAGAAGCATGCAAAGTGATAGGTGTCAAAACTGCGCATTTAAGAAAAGAACGGCTATTGCAGGGCCGTGATGCAGCATGGCTGGCAAAGGTGGCAGTTACAAAGGGAAGCTACGAAACAAAGCATTGAATGCAGAATAGTTGTTACAAGTGGTTATATCAAGAATCGTGATTTCAGAGAGATTCATTAACAGGTTGCGTATATCAAGAAATGGCGATAGCAGGCCGAAAAGAAAGATCGACGCAGAATAGAAAAGAATGCCATAAGAGAGTGAAAAAGTGTTAAGAGGGCAGTTACGCAGAGTCTAGAAGATAAGAAAGTGGCTAAAAGGCAGAACGAGTCAGAGAGGGTTTGACAGATTGATCATAGCCGAGAATGCATGAAAAATTGGAGGGAAAATTTGAGCCGTTTAAAATTGAGCCATTCGAGGAAATCAAGAATATAAGGACTCGAACAGGCACAGTAAGAGAGGTTACTGCAACCGTGTTTTATTTTGTAAAAATCAAAAAGCGTGGTTGAGTTAGAGTGCTGCATGAAGTACAGCAAAAGAACAAAAACCTGAAAGTATTTTTTTTTTGAAAATTAGAAGAGAGGTTTTAGACTGTGAAAGAAGATATTGAGTTTCTAACAATTCTCTTTATGCTTCTGTGAGATTAATTTGTATGAGCTATAGACCAGTGAGGGTCTTGCAAAAGAGAAGGCATTTTTATGTCAATATTTTTGTTAAAAATTGAAATCCAAGTTGGTGCTTGGTAAAAGGAGTTGGTGCTCCTATCTGATTGCAGCAGAAAAATCGGGGGTTGGTGCTACTTCCAAGTGGGTGTTGGTAAACTATTTGTAAAGATTGAATCCTTGCAAAGACTGGATTTGGATTGTAGTCCAAACAGTCATTATTTGAGGAGTAGCCACATCGGTGAACCTCGTTAAATCTTGTGTTGTGTGATGCTCTTGTGTTATACTTGCTTTATCTATTTTTAAGCTTGCATTTTTAAGTTTTAAGAGTTGCAGATTCAAGTTTTTAAATAGTTACACTGATTCACCCCCCCTCTCAGTGTCATTGTGAGAATATCAATTGGTATCAGAGCAAGGTTCCTGTACAAGCTTAATCAGCTAAGGTGATCTTGGAAGATACACAATGGCCGGTGGTGAAGGATTTTCTTCTAACAAAGCTCCTCTGTTCGATGGAACAAATTATTCTTTCTGGAGACTCAGGATGCAGACATATCTATGTGCATTGGGTTATGACATTTGGGAATCTGTTGAAAATGGATACACCATACCCTCTGTTCCTCCAACAGATGCGGTTGAGAAGAAAAATTTTGAGAACAACTCGAAAGCCAAGAATGCTATTATGTGTGGATTAGTAGACAGTGAGTTGATACGCATCATGAACTGCAAATCTGCAAAAGACATATGGGACAAACTGCAAAGCATTCATGAAGGAGATAGCAAGATCAAGGAAGCTAAGTTGCAAACACATCGTGCCCAGTTCGAAGCATTAAATATGACCGATGATGAGAACATTGAAGCCTATCTGCTGAGAGTAAATGGAATCATCAATGCAATAAGAGGACTCGGGGAAGAAATGGAAGATGCAGTTGTTGTGAAGAAGGTACTAAGAACTCTCAATAAAATATTTGATGCAAAGGTTTCTGCCATAGAAGAAGCAAAAGATTTAAATTTTTTCAGTATGGATGAAATGCATGGTTCTCTAACAACATATGAAATGAGAATTGGACAAACTAAGCCCTCAGACAGAGAAGCAGCTTTTCAAGCACAGAAAAATATAAAATCTAAACAAGAATCTGAGGAAGAAGAATCTACAGATGAAACTGAAGCAAACTTTGTTAGGAAATTAGTAAAGGGAAAAGGAAAGTACAGAGGCAAGCTACCGTTCAAGTGCTTTAACTATGGAGGCATCGGGCACTTTGCAGCAAAATGCCCAATGAATGAGAAAAATAGAAGTGATGAAGGGACACACCAAGAAAGAAATGTCTGGAAAAAGAAACCACATTTTAGAAAAAGGAACTTCAAGAAGAAAAGTTTCATTTCCAAGAATATTGACTCTTCTGAAGACAGTTCCAGTGAAGACTCAGAAGAAGAAACTGGTGAAGCCTTGTTCATGGCTGTTGAAGAACAAAGAACAGAAGAAACCCGGGAGTGTGAAGAAAAATTAGAGGATGAGGCCGAGGTAGATCTGGAAGGTGAGTTGGTTGCTGCACTTGAAGAGTTAAGTGCAGAAAGGAAAAGAAATAAAAATATTTCAAGAAAATTTGAGGATGCTAGCAATTTAATAATCAGTTTGAAAGTACAAACTGAAGAATATAAGAAAAAGTCTGAAGATTTTGAAGCTCAGCTAACCGTGAAAATAAATGAGTGCAATAAGCTAGAAGAAGACATAGTTGGATTAAGGATCGCGACTAGAAGAGATGAATCGGAAACTGAGTTGTCATCATAAATTTGAAGACAGTTCTGCGAAGCTGAATAAAATGTTAAATAATCAAAGGCCTACGGGTATCAATAAAGCAAGATTGGTCTGCAAAGGATATGCTCAAGTTGAGGGGATTGATTTTGAAGAGACTTTTGCACCAGTGGCCAGACTTGAAGTAATAAGACTGTTTTTGGCTTTAGCAGTTCATAGGAATTTCAAATTTTATCAGATGGATGTAAAATCAGCATTTTTGAATGGAAATCTTGAAGAAGTATATATTGAACAGCCTGATGGTTTTCAACTTTGTGAGAATCCTAACTTTGTTTGCAAGCTGAAGAAAGCATTGTATGGCTTGAAACAAGCACCTAGAGCTTGGTATGCAAGATTGGACAGCTATCTCACTAAGCAAGGATTCAAGAAAGGTATGGTGGATAGCAATTTATATATCAAAATTGAAAATGGCAATTTCATTGTACTTGTTGTTTATGTAGATGATATAATATTTGGAAGCAGCAATGATGAATCATGCAAAGACATAGCAAACAAAATGCAAAAAGAATTTGAAATGTCTATGATTGGTGAACTTTCATATTTCCTTGGATTGCAAGTTAATCAAACTGAAAAAGAGATTTTTATTTCTCAAATTAAATATGTGAAAGAAATGCTAAAAAAGTTCACTATGGAGGATAGTAAGCCTGTCAGCACCCCCCTGACAATATGTTGCAAGTTGAGCAAGGATGATAAATCTCCAGATGTTGATCAAACAATGTACAGATCAATGATTGGGAGCCTGCTGTATTTGATAGCCACCAGACCGGATATCTTACAAGTTGTTTGCATGGTTGCAAGATTTCAGGCTAGTCCAAAAGAGACTCATGTGACAGCTCTGAAAAGGATTTTTAGGCACCTCAAGGGTACTATGGAGTATGGGCTATGGTATCCAAAAGGAAAATACTTCACTCTTTTTGCATATTTTGATGCAGATTGGGCAGGATGTATTGATGACAGAAAAAGTACAAGTGGAGGAGCATTTTATCTTGGAGATAAATTGGTAGCATGGCACAGTAAGAAACAAGAATCACTTTCTCTATCCACTGCAGAGGCAGAATACATTGCAGCAACAACATGTTGTACACAAATATTATGGATGAGACAAACATTGAAATATCTTGGTATTCACTTCAGTGAGCCCATTTCAGTCAAATGTGATAACACTAGTGCAATCAACATTTCAAAGAATCCGGTAATGCATTCCTGCACCAAACATATTGCAATCCGGTATCACTTATTGAAGGATAAGGTTGCAGAAGGAGAGGTCAAATTGGAGTTTGTTCCAACTACTGAGCAAGTAGCAGACATATTCACCAAACCTTTGCCCAAGGAAGATTTTGAATACCTTAGGAGTAAGTTGGGAGTAGTCACACTACCCAAGCACTGACTAGCTATGGGGAACACATTCTTAGGGGGAGCATTAAAATTATTTATGCCTGAGAATTTTGTGCATAGACTCAAGGGGAGTCTGCAGCAGCCCTTTGGTATTATTAGCAAAGGGGGAGAAGAAATTGAGCAAGGTTGCAATGTGTTGCCAACAATTCCAAAGGGGGAGATTGTTGAGCAAGGTGCAGCAAAAGCATTGCAAAAGTATTGTCATTGTTGTCAACACAGACAGATTGATGCGATTGATGCGGTTCAGAGGTCGATTAGATCAAGTACAATGATTTTCAAGGAAAACAGAAGTGACCCAGATTCAGAATTTTGCAGAAAAAGACAAGTAAGAAAATTGTCGCGATATCGCGACATGTTTTCTGTCGCGATTTCGCGACAAAACGGAGGAGAGAGAAAATACAGCCAAAAATGTCGCGATTTTGCGACAAAACAAAGGAGAGAGAAAATGCAGCCAAAAATGTCGTGATTTCGCGACAAAACGGAGGAGAGAGAAAATGCAGCCAAAAATGTCACGATTTCGTGACAAAACGGAGGAGAGAGAAAATGCAGCCGAAAATGTCGCGATTTCGTGACATATCGGAGGAGAGAGAAAGTTCATGAAAAATTGTCGCGATTTCGCGACATGCTGGAAGGAAAGAAGCAAAGTTGAAAAACTGTCGCGATTTCGCGACAAGTTTGGAGTAAAGGTGCCAAGGACGAAAAGTGTCACGATTTCGCGACTAGTTTGAAGAAGCAGCGCCTAGGATGAAAACTGTCACGATTTCACGACATGTTGGAGGCAAAGCAGCAAAGTCGAGGAACTATAGCGATTTCGCTACATGTTGTAGTTTTCCTAGCTGATGCAGAAAAGAAGAGCTAAGTCAAAAAGCTGTAGCGATTTCGCTACATGTCAGACTTTCGCGAGCCGAAGCAGAGTTCAGATGCCGAAGAGCAAAGGTGTAGCGATTTTGCTACAAGCTCAAAATGCATGGCACAAAGGGGTAGCGATTTTGCTACAAGTTCAAAATGCAAGGGGCATAGGTGTAGCAATTTCGCTACAAGTTCGAAACACAAGGCACAAAAGTGTAGTGACTTCTCTACAAGTTCGAAATGCTAGGGGCATAGGTGTAGCGATTTCGCTGCAAGTTCAAAACACAGAACACAATGGGGTAGCGATTTCACTACAAGTCTAAGCTTAGCAAGTCGAAGCAAGAGGAAGCACCAAGGCAACAAAGCTGTAGCGATCTCGCTACATGCTAGATTTTCGGAGGCCCCAGCAAAGAAAAAAATGCTAAGTCAAAAAGGTGTAGCAATTTTGCTACAAGTCAGGTTTTCGTAGCTGCATGAAGTGAGAGTTGTACGGAAGCAGAGAATGTCGCGATTTCGCGACATGTTAGGATTTCGCTACCACTTGAAGCAAGAATTGTACGGAGGCCGAAAGCATCGTGATTTCGCGACAACATTGAGGATGACGTCAGCAAAAGCAGAAAGTGTCACGATTTTGTGACAAGTTGCAAGAAAAGCCTCAGGAAGCCAAAAGTGTCGTGATTTCGTGACAACTTTGAGGATGACGTCAGCAAAAGCTGAAAGTGTCGCGATATCGCGACATGTATCATTTTCGTGGCCAGGAGACAGAAAGGAGCTCGATGCAGCAAAAGCGTCGCGATTTCGCGACATGTCTCATTTTCGTGGGTGAATGCCGAGTAAAGTAGAAGGAGGCGGAAAACGTCGCGATATCGCGACATGTCGGGTTTTTGCGGTCAACAGTCCAAAATAAGTCAACCAAGTAGAAATGTCGCGATATCACGAGAGGTAACAGTTTGGCGGGAAAAATTCCAAAGAAGCATGCAAAGTGACAGGTGTCAAAACTGTGCTTTTAAGAAAAGAACGACTGTTGCAGGGCCGTGATGCAGCATGGCTGGCAAAGGTGGCAGTTACAAAGGGAAGCTACGAAACAAAGCATTGAATGCAGAATAGCTATTGCAGAAGTGGTTATATCAAGAATCGATTTCAGAGAGATTCATTAACAGGTTGCGTGTGTCAGACATGGCAGTAGCAGGCCGAAAAGAAAGATCGACGCAGAATAGAAAAGAGTGCCATAAGAGAGTGAAAAAGTGTTAAGAGGGCAGTTACGCAGAGTCTAGAAGATAAGAATCAGAGAGCATCGAAACACGCAAAAATGTTGTCAATATGCACAGAAAAAGGTGTCAGGATAAGCAAAAAAAGGCTGTCAGAATGTGCAGAGAAGAATGTCAGAATAAGTCAGAAAGAAAGCGGCTAAAAGGCAGAACGCGTCAGAGAGGGTTTGACAGATTGATCATAGCCAAGAATGCATAAAAAATTGGAGGGAAAATTTGAGCCGTTTAAAAATTGAGTCGTTCGAGAAAATCGAATATAAAGACTCGAACAAGCATAGTAAAAAGTGAACTGCAACCGTGGTTAATTGTAAAAATCAAAAAGAAAAGGTTGAGTAAGAGTGTTGCGTGAAGTACAGCAAAAGAACAAAAACCTTAAAGTAATTTTTTATTGAAAAATCAGAAGAGAGGTTTTAGACTGTGTAAGAAGATATTGAGATTCTAACAGTTCTCTTTATGCTTATGTGAGATTAAATTGTATGAGCTATAGACCAGTAAGGGTCTTGCAAAAGAGAAGGCATTTTTATGTCAATATTTTTGTTAAAAATTTGGAAATCCAAGTTGGTGCTTGGTAAAATGAGTTGGTGCTCCTATCTATTACAGTAGAAAAATCAGGGGTTGGTGCTCCTTCCAGTGGGTGCTGGTAAACAATTTGTAAAGATTGAATCCTTGCAAATACTGGATTTGGATTGTAGTCCAAACAGTCATTATTTGAGGAGTAGCCACATCGGTGAACCTCGTTAAATCTTGTGTTGTGTGATGCTCTTGTGTTATACTTGCTTTATCTGTTTTTAAGCTTGCATTTTTAAGTTTTAAGAGTTGCAGATTCAAGTTTTTAAATAGTTACACTGATTCACCCCCCCTCTCAGTGTCATTGTGAGAATATCAAAATATTGTCATAAAACATGTAAGCTAAAGAACATCTAACTATCCAGTAGCCTAATTACAAGATTGAAAGCACGGAGGCATGAAAAATATCCACTAGTGTTAAATGCCACAATGAAAGCAACATGCATAAAAACTATAAATCTATCTATCAGGGTCTCTAAATTGCTAATTAAACCAATAATAAAGCTAATCTAACCTAACTAAATAATATGCAAAAGGAAAAATAAGGGAATCTCCCCTAATTTTCTCACCATAGTTCTGATGCACGGGTGGCACTGTTGACCACAGTTGAGAGCCGTAGTGGAGCTCTAAGTAGGTTTGCCCTACAAATCAAGGCTCTCTCTTTGATCCACCTTGCCAAATTGATGGTCAAGTGTTGCCTCTATGTCCTCTAATAGGTTTTGTGGTTGAATTATTTAGATTGTGCACCAATTGCATGGATTTGCATTTCTTGGCTCTCTTAGGCTCCTAGGGCTTCCATTGCAATGTGATCTCCAATTGGGTAGAAAAAGTGTCCCTCTCAATGCATCTAGATGAGTATGTATGCTTCGCTGCTCAATTGATAAACTTATCTTCATACTTATCCCTAATTCGTAGGGGGATATTATAGCATTAGCCCAGGGCTAGGGGTGGCTTCCTCATGAATCCAAGATCAATATTGGGCAGTTGAGCCAGTTGGATGGAAGGATACATAACCTTCCTTGCTCAAACCACTCCAATCTAAAACTAATTGGTCATTGCAACCAACTTTGGATCAGATGAAGGCTAACTAATTCTGAGTGCTGACCACGGATGACATGCTTGGTGAGCACTGCTAACCGTGGGTGTCAGCAACGACTAGCACTAACTAGGCAAAGGTGCCCAATTGCTATACCTTAGATCTATCCAAAGGTCTTCCATATGGTCTTCTAGCATGTTCCATATGAGTAGTCACCTCAGAATGACACATTTTAGGTGTCTACACCTTTCTCAAACAATATTCATGGTGATTAGACCTAAGATCAACTCTAGATATCCTAGAAATAAATGTAGCATGACACCTCAAATGCAATGACAAAAGCATACTAGCTTTCCTACTCAAGGTAATCTTGGAGGGAATTTTGAATTTAGATCTAGGTTGTATATATAGCCTATTTTGTGACTTAGTAAGTTAGAAAATATAATGCTAGTTCCTCATGCCTAGTATTTGGGTCAATTAGTTTTCTTTTCTCATTTTCTCTTATGTAGTGATCTAGACTCAAACCTCGAGTTATTCTATGTATAGGCCCTTTTGATTCCTTTAATTGTGGCATATATAATTCACTGATTTTAAGCACATATATAAGATATATGAGTACTTACTTTCTATCCAATTCTTTGTGTATATGCAAGTTTACATAGGAACCTCATGACTAGTATTTGTTCCTTCCTAGTGTATGCTTCATAAGAAATAATTTTCATGTTGCAATGAGACATGCTCACTTTCTTGGAATGGGTAGTTCAAGTGTTCATTAATCCCATAACTATACTAAGACACTTTACTCTTGGTGCATCACCATATTTAGTTTAGTCTAGATATATTTTATAGCTTTTCTTCCAACCCTTTTTCCACATAGAACCGTATAGACTAGGCTAGAGTAGGAAGTGCATCAAGAAGACACCCAAACAAGGATTTAAACTTGGTTAAAAACATTAGAGGCTATACTTGTATCTACATCCCATGATCCTTGGAATTTCAAAATTATATGCTCCATGTGAGGCACATGCACTGGATACACCCAGAAAACACAACGGGTGGTCACTATGCATTAATAGAGTCATATCTAGTCCACAATAGTTTTTTTGCATGTTTGATGGAACCAATCACATAAAAATATCTTAATCTAATATTTTTATGGTACTAGTTTACTACTTATTGAAGTATTAAAAACATTCACTTGGTGAATCCACTCATGAACAAACAACTAGAAGAATCCATCTTGAAGAAAATCAAATTGGGTTTCTAGTGAAGGTAACTGTCTATTGACTTGAAGAACAAGTACTATGTTCACCTAGAAAATCTGCCATTTAAAGAAACAATGACATGGAAACTCCTTTGTTTGAAAGTGGACCCAAAAATGCATGAGCCTAAAGGATAGGCACAACAAAAGATGGTTGTAACCCAGAACCATCAGCAAAGATGACTACTAGCATGGAATTATGGAGGTCCATTATGATACTTAAACCCATCGATGGCATGGGGTAATATTCTAGTATTAGCATTGAGGTCCCCATATTTCTTCATGGGGGAAAATGTAGTAACCCCTAACGAGCACCTCCACCACGTAATTAGCCTATGTGATCTATACAACATTGACAACTAGGGCATGACACTTAAGTTGCTAGTAACTTATCTTATAGGAAAGGCAAGAGATTAGCATATCTCCCTCCCTTCACACTCTATCATCTACTGGGATCAACTTGCCAATATATTGTAAGATTAATTTCAAGAAAAATTAAATAGAGCATCCTTCCTATAAGTTAAACGCCATCAACAAATCTCCCATGGAATCTATGGATGAATTCAACACCAGACCTAGTATAGGATCCCTAATGAGATCAAACCTCCTCCCGATATGTATTTCATTTACTACATAAAAACATTCAATTCATACATTTCTATGATGATGAAATCTAGAGGGAACACCCTACTAGAAGCCTATCAGATGGCCTATCAAGTTGAAAGGGATCTAATCCAAATTGAAATATTACCCCCATACCTTGTGTCTCAAAAACACAACCACCCTATCATTCCCTACCCACTCATCACCCTACATTCTAGCCCTCCATTCCTAAAAACCTAGTATCGATATCAATCCCCTCTTTTCCCCCAAGCCAATATTGTAAGGAATCCCAATCCATAGAGATCGATGAGCTATAAAACAAGTTCAAGACATTGACAAATAAAATTGTAATACGTAAGCATTGATAGAACACCCCCATGTTCCTATACCAAGGTACCCCTTTAACCTCTATCCCATTTCCCTCATAGCCACCACCACATATGTTAGGATACTATCCTAACATTAATTAATAATAATAATAATACATGTTATCCTATGGTTATATTAATAAATAATATAATAATTAATTATATTAATTATTATATTATTATAAGATTAGGGTTAGGGTTAGGAAGCATGGTGACTCTTCACTCATAACCCTAAAGGGGTATAAGACACTATGTGATTCTATCATTTAATATATCCATGAATATAAAATATAATATAATTTATTGAAGGGACTTCCCGACAATATCAAAAGGCGATTCTTTTAGATTTAGGTTATTTATTATTTATTTATCAATATTTGTGCTAGGAACCCTAGGTTCCTACCATCTGGTATCAGAGCCTTATGGATCCAACCATATTGGTCAAGGAAATGAAAAATGACATTGCAAAAATTAGAAGAATGATTGAACAAAAACAAAAAAAACAAATGGAACGTTCTGATCGTATTATACAATATTTAATGGAAATACAAGAGGAGACCCTAGCCATGGAATCTCAAGTAGAGGAGGATCCCATAGCCATGGAATCCCAGGTGGAGGAAGAGCCCATAACCAGGGAATCCCAGAGGGTACCCATTGCACTCCCCAAGAACGAAAAAAATCCAAACCCTAAAAATATCTCCAATATTGTTTGCAATATCTCCAATGTTGTTTGCAATGTTCTTTTTAATGCAGAGGAAGAAACGAAAGTTTGTAAAAATTACAATGCATATCAAAGTGGAAGCCAACCTAGTATCACCTATGCAAACAAAATAGAGGCTCAAGGTGCTCAGTATCATAAAGTTATTTCCATTGCACTAACATCCACTAAAGCTCCTTATTTCTCTCCTTCACCTGGTGCTACTAAAACTGTTTCTCAAAATTTAGGAGGTCCAATCCTCGTGAAGGACATCATTCCCAGCGAGGTTACATTTGAGTATTCTCATAGCTCCAAATTAGTTGCAGGTGAATTTCAGATTGCAAAAGCAAAAGAAACAAAATCTAAGGAATGCAGCCCTGCCCGTCCGCCTCCATGGCCACCTCCGCCATTTCCCATTTCCTATGCAGTGTCAATGATCCTTCTTTGTGGAATTGTCTGGCTGTAGTTGAATTCGTATTTAAAAATTATAAAGTACCATTACCATCCTTTCTATTTGATTGAAATGGTCGCTCGGTTTGGTGGTAATTCAAACAATTGGGCACATAAAGTGAAGGACTTGTCAAAATTTTCTGAATCTACATGTGAGGACCAACGCCATGCACTGTCATTCATTCTTAGTGACATTCAGTATGAATCCTTTCATCATCAATTTTTGGTTTTGAAAAATGTGGACAGTATAAAATAGTGGTTCACGTCTTTAATTCGGTTCACAAAAACCTGGAACAAATCACAGATAATGGATAGAATATAAAGCTTTGTGAGCGTCCATCTCAAATTCAATGCCATATTTTAGAGTTTTGTTGGGTAGATTTTTGTCAGTAACTCAAGCTTACTCTTCTTCGAAAGGGAAATCGAGCCTGAGATATAACAAAACATATGTGTTTAAAAATGTGAGGAACCACAGGCTTTATGGGAATCACATCATCGAAGCCATGTTCAAAGCCTAAGCCCACCGTGACCATCCAAACCAGGAGACCAGTGATGATGAACGATCTCTCCACTTCAAAGATGAAATCTAGCAGCAACTCGGTCCAAAAATTGTAGGCCAACTGCATACCACACCAACCACACTGCCAAGCTAGATGACTGCTCAAACGTAAAATAAGAAATTAAAAACAAAAATACATTTGGCTTCCCTTAAATTCTAAGTGCCATGAAAAAGTTCTTCCTTACAAGCTCTCACACTCCTGTGTTGCGAACGAACGTCAAACACAGTAGTCGGTTCTAAAACACATCGATTAAGTTATGGGTGATAATATCTATTGTGCGCATACTCTGCCAGACATGGAGAACGAACGAGGGATTTGTCTATTCAAAATATTTTTTTCTATCTATTCATGGATTTCATCCTAGGGATGTCTTTTTGCAACATCTCGTGATCATTGAAAATTTTGAACGAGTTTGAGAAGAAAATATTAATGGAGGTGCCAATAGAGCATTAGTTCAATGATAACATATAAGTGATGGGATACACTAAATTTGAATCAGAATGACAACAAATTATCTCAAAAATAAACAAGACGAATATATCGTAGCCTACGTGCAGAAAAGGCCGCCCTTTTTCGTTGTGGTGAACATTAGTTATTACCGGTGTTCATCAATAAGATTTAAGATGGACTCTTATATCACTGGCGGTTAAAATCAGTAAAGTTAAAAGAGAAGCTTTATAACTGTTGTCTCTTCTTATAAGGTTCAAATGGAAGCTTTTTGTATACAATTTAGAAGGACAATTAGGTATCTATATCATATTTTGTCTACATTCAAAAAAAAAAAACTGAAGTGAAAACTGTTCCATTTTGTTTGGATACGATATGAACTTCAAAATAAGATGATATAAAGACTACTGAGTAGTGACTACTAATGGAAATGATGATTGTTGATAGATGGGTCTATTTTCATTTCATTGAAAGTGTACATAGTTTGCAGGTATTATGTGTACAACTTACCGACATGTAAGCTTACAAGCATCGAGCCACATTGAAGAAATTCATAGGCACATGGCACTCAAGTTGGTAACAGACACTTGGTAGATGGCCACACTTAACGAATTCATAGAGCCCTTTTATTTCATCAAACATACTATGGAGGAAAATCTCACAATCAAATTCACCAACTATCACGATCACAACTTAGAAGAAAGACCATCTCCATAGAAGATTGCACATCGTGTTTGTCCTATGCACTAAACAATATAGAGCACTGTTATTCTAAAAAAATATTGGGAATTCTTAGATCCCATGGTATAAAAAAAAAAAAAGGTATTTCTTTAGAAATTGTTATCGAAACGAGAAAAGAAGAATATGGACCATAAATAATACAAGATAGCATTATTCATATACTACCGGGAGTGGCAATACAAAGAGGTTCTTTATCTCTAACAAACAAGTTCTAAACCTTAGGAGAAATAAGGCATTTGCCTCGTTAAGGATTTTCAAAGGTTTAATTAACCAACTATTTAGAGAAAGAAGTTGTGAATAGACGAGAAGTGGCCGATGTTAATGTGCATTATAGTGTGACAATTGAGTTTTTTTTAAAGACAAACTTAACTACAAGAAGCCTGTGATATTGAGATTGGCAAACTTTGTAGAAGCATATTTCCAAATTTTTCTAGCTTTGAGGACAAAGCTCTTCAAAGAGGGATGGCATGTTAGGATACTATCCTAACATTAATTAATAATAATAATAATACATGTTATCCTATGGTTATATTAATAAATAATATAATAATTAATTATATTAATTATTATATTATTATAAGATTAGGGTTAGGGTTAGGAAGCATGGTGACTCTTCACTCATAACCCTAAAGGGGTATAAGACACTATGTGATTCTATCATTTAATATATCCATGAATATAAAATATAATATAATTTATTGAAGGGACTTCCCGACAATATCAAAAGGCGATTCTTTTAGATTTAGGTTATTTATTATTTATTTATCAATATTTGTGCTAGGAACCCTAGGTTCCTACCAACATAGCTTGGTCTAGGATATTATACCTACTCAAAACAACTATAGATAGGATCTATATATCTAGTAATACTCAGTCTTAGATCCTTGTCATTATAACTATAGTGATTCCCAATAGGAAACATCATCCACAATCTAGTTTTCCTACCACCAACCTACAATTTTATAATCTACTACTCAATTCCTTACCTTAAAAACTACACCAAGCCTCACAATTGGACCATTAAAAAAATTCTAGTGATCAAACCCTTTACTATTTTTGGTAGTACAAACACCTTGACAAGTAGTGGAGCACAAATGCAATGTGGTATCCCTTCTAGAATATCGATAGAGAAAGTTGAGTAGTTTTAGAGGGTGATCAAGAAGTCAGTTCAATATGGAAGGAGGCCATTGGAACTCATTAGGACTAGTATCACCAAGGAATTGGAGACAAATCCCTCAAAATTTAGTAGATTCCATACTCTACCAATCCTTGAATATGACCCAAAGGAAGCACTTTCAAGCTAGCCCAAGTGTCCAATCCAAGGTTTATCTTAGATCAAATGATCCACCTTTGTGAGTAGGGTCTAGGTCCATATTACAAAGGTGGTGAAACATTATCTAGTTGTTCCACACAAGCTTACAAAGGTCCCAAATACCAAAAGGATGAATGTCATGGATCTTGCTTCGTCACTCGAACTATACCCACCAAAAAACCTCAAGTAAGAACTCAAAGAATGCATATCTCTAGAACAAACTTTTGTGGGAATTCCTAAGGAAGATGAGTTCAACAAAAAATATAATACCCTATCATGTGGAGGAGATGAAAGAACATGTTCTTTTTATAGGTTAAAACATTTCATTTATTTCAGGTTTTAAAAGAATGAACCCAAAACCTATTTACAAAAATAGCATAGAAATGCTGAAAGATATCAAAGAGAAAAATAGGGGAATGCATCCCCGATAAAAACCCAATCAATAGGAGAAGGAGGACATAACCCCTCTTGGGATCTACCACAAGATAAAACTAGCACCATGTAGGGTAGCCTCAAAAACACAAAAAACAAGGCAGTAAATCTAATCCTCCTTAGCATCCTCTTCGCCCTCCTAGTCCTTATCATATTCCTTCACCTCGTCCTTGACCGCATCCTCAAATTTGACCTCATCCACCTTGGAATATTCTTGACCCAAGAATTTTTCATTGAAGAACAGAATATGCAGGGCCTCCCAAAGTTTAGTAAGGGAATTCACCCAATTCAAGGTGGTCATGATGATGAACCGCTTTAGGACCTTGGTCATGACGTCTTGATAATCCTCATCAAGCATGATTTTAAGAATATTCTACTTGTCTTGAATGAATCTATTCCTAATGTGAGGTTATGATCTGATGGGGTCCTCAACGTTTTCACTTTTTATTTTCTTTCTTGCCATCAACTCTCTAACAGCCTCCATCGATGTTACTTTCTTGGTAGACATGGTTGGGTAAGTGGAATAGGATGCACTAGGTTTGGATTGGCTAGGGCTAGATTTACCTTTGGAGGCACTAGGGGAAATGGCTTGAGGATTATGAATCATAATATGACTCTAAATAACCTTAAATAAAACTTGGTGAGACAGGAGGTCATCACCCTTCTTCCTCCTATAGGTGTTAATTAAGTAGCTAATGGAGTTGAACTAAAAATGGGGGATACTGATAGGATTGACATTTCTAAAGTGGTTAACTACATAACACTTTCTCTGGGTCATCCATGGTTATGAATTACATAATAGGCTTCATGAAATTATTCTAGGGGGTGGGGATGTCCTTGTGTTGCAAATATAAATTTTCCTCCCTGTAAATCAAGCTATTATCCTTGAACTCTTTCAACTCCACCTCCCAATTATGTTTCTCTCTACAGATTGATCTCCCCTTTGCTGGTTACCCAATAATTGTGGTGAGAAGAGGAATGTCAATCATAAATTTTCTTCCACAAATGGTGACTCTTCTGTCCTCCCATGTCTCTAGGACCACCAATGTTATCCTAAGGTCATCACTAGAATTTTTTTTGAAAAATGGGATGAAGCCTCTCTCAACAAGGATGCACTCAGCCAAAGGATCCCACTTTGCACATCTCGGATCCACAAAACTCATCCTGGGGAAGAAAATTGAACGGAGGAAATTGGAAGGGGGATTAAGGAATTGATAATAGGGAATGGAGCTCCAATGGCTAGTAAGATATTTGGAACACCCAGTGCAAGGATACTTAGGGAACTTTCCTTTTTGAAAAAATAAGTGAAATTTTTGGATACCCTTTTGGAAATTACCACTATCAATTTGGGGTTCCTCACCTTGCTTCGGATTCATTGCAAGGATACTGAAAGTTTCAAAGCATTTCCAATTGGACCAATCACACAAGACCATATGGTAGAATTTCTAGTTGATGGTGGGAAGCCAAAGCATCACATTAGAAGTTGTGGCAAGACCAGCATGGCAGTAATCTTGAAAACAGACTCGACCTTGGCTAGAGTGGTGAATGATGAGGACAATGATGTGGAAGGCTTTGAGCACAAGGTTGACAATGTTGATATCTTGGTGAAAACCATTGTAAGTGCCTAAATTTTTGCATTGGATATAGGACCTTTTGACACAAATGGCCTAAAAAATAGGAGACTTGTAATAGGTCATCAAAAAAATAAAATAGGTTGAATGATTAATCTCTGACATTCTATACATCTTCTTGGTCCATGATATCTTTAACCACTTGGGGAAGTCCAATTGTCCATGTGATAAAAATATTAGTCATGACCCCTTGATTCGCTAGACTATCTGCAGCCCATTGGATTCCCTAAAAGTATGCTAAAATATGGTCTCCTATTGACTAAGGATAAGGATCCTCACCTCCTCAATGCAATCCTTAACCCTCCATGAAGGCCTCTTATTGTTCCTTAGATAATTGATGATAATAAGTGAATCTCCCTCAACTATTACCCTACTAGGATAATATTTTGCAAGGACTAAGCCTCGCCACATGGCTTTGGCTTCAGCAACATTATTTTTCTAGATTCCTAGGTTCTTAGTAAAGGCAAAAATAACTTTCCCATTGTGGTCCCTAAGGATGCCCCCTGTGCCAATTTTTCTAGGATTACCTTGAAGAACACAGGCTTATACTGAGAGGGGGGTGAACAGTATAAGATCAACTTTTACTTTTCTTTCCCAAACAATATTATCCAATATTATCAATGGCAATATCAATAGCAGTAATCAAAGCAATGCACAAATCATCACACACAAGAGAGACACCAATTTAACGTGGTTCACCCAATGTGGGCTACTCCACGGAGAAAATATTTCTACTAAATTTTCTCAACAAATCTTCTTGGGAATCAATTCCCTATTACAATGTTTATGGACCTCTATCCAAAGGAGACACCAATCCCCTATGCTCTGATTTGTGGATCTCTCTCCATAGGAGAACTCTTTCCCCTTTTCTCTGGTTCGTGGAACTTGATCCAGGAGAACTCTATCTCCTCAACTGGTTCATGGATCTCTCTCCATAGAAGAACTCTATCTTCCTAGCTAGTTCATGGATCACACTCCATAGGAGAACTCTTTCCCCTTGCTCTAGTTCATGGATCTCTATCCATAGGAGAACTCTTTCTCCTCTACTTTGGTTGGTGATCTTCTAGAAGACTTCTACCCCCACTACTCTAGCTTGTGGATCTCTCTCCATAGGAGACCTCTATCCCCACTACACTAGCTAATGGATATCTATCCACTAGAGACTATTATCCTCTTTACTCTATCACCTCCAAATCTTACTCTCAACTCTATCTCAAATCTACACCAAAATCTATCCCAAGTCTAGTACAAATATTCTCTAAATCTACTCATAAATCTACACCAAAATCTATCTCAAATATATCCTCAAGCCTTAACACAAATCTTGATCAAATCACCAATCAAATCTACTTAGATCTACCCCAAGCCTTAACACAAAGCTTGAACAAATCAACTTCTTAATATATCTTCAAGTCTTCACAAGACTTGCTCAAATATTCTTCAAGCCTTCTCAAAGACTTGCTCAAATTTCTCTCAAGCCTTCTCAAGAGCTTGCTCAAATATACCTTCAAGACTTCTCAAGAGACTTGCTCAAATCTACCTTCAAGTCTTCTCAAATACTTTCTCAAATTTGCCTTCAAGCCTCTCAAGAGACTTGCTCAATTCTTCTCAAGTCTTCTCAAAGACTTGCTCAAATTTAATCTCAAACCTGCTCTAACACATGCTCAAAACAGCTCACAAGATATGCTCAATCAATCTCAAATCTTGCACACAATGCTATCAAATTCTTTGTCTAATCTTCAAAGTAATTCCTTTAACTTGAAGTAGTTTAGACATATTCTATCCAAAATTCATTTAACCTCTAGAACATATAGAGAATAATATCAAATAGCTCAATATGTTCTACTCAATCATTAAGTTTATCGCTTTCACAAATCTATTTCTAATTTTCACATTCACTTTCAATATCACTCAAAACCAATGCTCAAAAGTTTCACACAATCATTCAACCAATGAAGCACAACTTGCTCACAAACCCTAAACAAGTGTTTTCACACTTCTTCCAAAAAAGATCACAATATAGGTCTCAAACCCTAACTCAAATAATTCAAAATATCTATCTCAAGTGTTCTCAAAACATTCAACAATGAAGCATATAAGACTCACTCAAATATTTCCAACAATGCTTATCAAACAATCCTTTTCACTCCACCTTATGTTTCACAACATTCATTCCAACAAACACTTCAAACAAAGGATGATGTGCCCATACCTCTTTGCTTTGATGGAGATATGTCTTCAAAACCTGTCTCACTTACAACCAAATCCTTTGTGCCACTTCAAGGTTAGATAGCAACAATCTATCTCAAAACCTCCACATGAATATTTCACCTCAACAAATATTTCACCATACAAAAATTGTCAAACCACTTTTACACCTTATTACTCCTAACTTTGCAAACAAAATTTCATCAACAAGGATCACAAATTACATAAGCAAAATATTTCATTTACACCTTATATCTCCTACTTGTCATTAATGCATTTCCAAAAGATAAATAAATCACCACTTCAATTTTTATCCCAATGCATTAGCAAAACAAGCCACCTTAATTTTTGCTCAAAAATAAATCACTTTATAACCCTTTTATTGCAAAAATTAAAACAATTTAAAACTCCTTATATCTCCCTAGCACATACCTTAGCCACCTTAGACCTTAGGGCATAAATTAATTTTTAATAAAAATTAATTCCCCTTTTCTTGTCGCCTGCCACCTACCATTAGGAGTCGAACCTGCTACCTATGGCCTACGCCCTAGCCATAGCTAGGCCACCACATGGGCTAGCCAACCCACATGACCAAAGGTGCACATTCTCTTCCTTAACCTCTACCATCGACGCTAAAAGCAAATCTGACCATGCAATCAAAAGACCTCCACGCAAATCGAACACAACACCTTCTACTCACTACGCATTGTGCAAGCCTAGCTTGCCAGCTCGACTGCCACCTCACATGAGTGGGGACACACCCCTTCCTACCTTTGACCAATGACTACCCTGAAAATGTGAATTGTCTCTTTTCCTTCTTCCACATCACACGAGCTAGGTAATAGTTCAGAGGCTCATCAAATTCGAATACCTTGCCTTAGGCTAAACCTTAGCCTATTAATATATATTCCCTCCTATACATTTGACATCGACACTCCTTTGTAAATTGAATTTGGTACTTCAAATTTAAATATTATTTAATTATTAATAATTTAACCTAAGATTAAATATTAATTAATTATATTACTTAACCTTATGTTAAATATTAATTAATTAAATATATTTAGCTCTTTGATAAACTCTTTGGCCAATGCATTATCCAATATCCTTTTTGAAAGGACCTAATGGCCAAAATTTAATATTATTATCCTTTTTCACTTCTTCTTGCACATAGCCTTAAACTTGAGCCTTCAGGTTTCCTTCAAACCTCTTATTCATTAACTTAGAACCCATGGTCCTAAGTGCTTTGGAGATAACCTTGCCTTACTTTCATAGCACATTAATTATAGGACATCAAACCTCTTGACATTAATTCCATCAACTTAGGATATCAAACCTCTTGACATCAATGACAACAAAACATGCTCAAATTTCCAACAATCTCCCCCTTTGTCATTGATGGCAACCCTTTTTCCTTAAACATTCCTTTTACCTTTTTCCAATTCTGCTCCCCTAAGAAACTACTCCCTTAACTGAATGCTCTCCCCCTAACTCAAATATCTCCCCCTTTGACATCAATGGCAAAGGGACTCCTTTGGGGCTAAATATAAGACTCTTAGCTCAGCCCCCTCCCCACCTCCTCTCCTTGAGGTGATTAATTTTGGGGTGGGAGTATCTCTACTCCTAGCATACAATGCTCTTTTCCTTTGTCCACCTTCTTTCTCAACATACCCTTTTGATCCTTTTGAGTGTCCCTATTCTTGCTTGTCTCTGGAAATTTTGTTCTACACCACTTGGCCTTATGCCCAACATTATTGCACTTATAACACTTAATGTTGTGGTTCCTAGAAGGTGCAAATATCTTGAAGTTCCTCCTGGTGAAGCCATACCCATTTCTATCATGAACCCTACAATGAATTGCTTTATGACCAAAATGATTACAAGAGTAGCAATACCCTTGAAAGAGATGTCCATTTTTGAAATTCCTCTTAGTAATACCATATTCCTCCTTTCCATGAGTCCTGCAATGCATAGCCTTGTGACCAAACCTATTACATGAGAAACAATGTCCTTTGAAGAAATCTTTCCTTGGACCCATTGGTCTCTTAGTCCTTTCTTCCCTGTGATGTTCCATATTCCTTGTTTGTGCATTATTTCCTTTCTTGGTGAAGCTTCTATTTTCAGCTTATTCTCATAAGTCTCAATTTCTCCTTCACTCTCTTCTTCTGAAGCTTCTTCCTCTTTGGAGCTTGAGCTTGACTCTTCTTCTTGTTTCCCTTGTCCTTCTTCAAAACCAAGTCATATCTTGTTTGATGAAGATCTTTGTGCATTGATAATCTTATCCAAAGTCTTTGAACTTTTCCCAAACCTGTGTAGCTTGTCCTTAGACTCTTTCACTTCCTTCCTTAGTGAAACTACCTCATGCTCTAATATTTCACATTCTAAGACTTTTACCTCTAACTTTTCTTTAAATCTCCTTGTCTTAGCTATTGAGTTTGTCAGATCTTGTATAAGCTTTCCTTTTTCTTCATCACATTCTTGAAATTGAGCCTTGAATCTTGAATTCTACTTTCTAACCTTTTTCAATTCTTTGAGAGTAGCAATAAGTTCTGCTTCTAGATCTACTACTCCTTCCTCTTCATTTTCTGATTCTTTCTCTACTTCTTTGTCTTCAAGAGCATCTTCATACTTTTTAGATTTATCTTCAATAAGAGCACTTCCTTCCTCTTCTATTTCCAAAAAGAGAATTTCTTCTTCTTCACTATCTGAGGATCTTTCATCACTATCACTTGAAACCTTGCATGTCTTGTCTACATAGAAACTCTTCTTATGCCTTTGAAAAAACTTCTTTTCATGCTTGCTTTGTCCATCCCTATTTTTCTTTTCATACCTAGATTTTCCTGCTTCCTTTTTCTTATGATCTTGTTTCTCTTCACTGCTACTACTTCTAGCTTCTGGATAGTTAGATGCATAGTGACCATATTTACCATAATTGAAACACTTTACTATTTTCATACCTTTGTGCTTTCTTGAGTCCTTCTTGTTTCTTCTGCCATAGTTAGCTTCTTCATCACTGCTTGACTCATCACTTGAATCTGGTTTCTTATCTTTCTTTGCTACTTTGAAGGCTACCTCTTTCTTGGGGATAGGATCCTTTACTATTCTCATCTCATAAGTTGTGAGAGTTCCATGTAACTCATCCATAGTCAAATTTTCAATATCTCTTATTTCTTCTATGGCTGAAACCTTTCCATCATACCTCATAGGAAGTGACCTTAAAACCTTTTGAGCAACATCGGATTCTTCAATTTTAAATCCAAGTCCTCGCATGGTGTTAACAACCTCATCCACATGAAGTAAGTATGCAACAATGTCTTCCTCATCTTTCATCTTCAAGTCTTCAAATGTCTTCTTGTGATTTTGCAATTTTGCCATCTTGACCTTTTTATCTCCCTCATATGTTTGCTTCAATTTTTCCCAAATCTCTTTTGCTGATTTGCAATGCATAACTTTTACAAACTCTGCTTCATGTAAACCACTTAATATTGCATTCATAGCCTTTGCATTATTCACATGTAAGAGCTTACCATATTTATCTATGGGAGGATTAGTTGTAGGTGTGAACCCATCCTCAACTACTTGCCATGTCTCATATCCTTGTGCCATCAAGTAAGTCTTCATTCTTATGCTCTAGAAAGTATAATTGTTCCCATCAAACAATGGTGCCTTATTTGCTGAAGATCCACTCTGAGATGCCATCTATGTTCCTGTACACTCTTCCTTCAAGTTGTTAGACTCTTCCGAAGGAACCCGCTCTGATACCAATTGAAGAACATAGGCTTATACTGAGAGGGGGGTGAACAGTATAAGATCAACTTTTACTTTTCTTTCCCAAAAAATATTATCCAATATTATCAATGGCAATATCAATAGTAGTAATCAAAGCAATGCATAAATCATCACACACAAGAGAGACACCAATTTAACATGGTTCACCCAATGTGGGCTACTCCACGAAGAAAATATTTCTACTAAATTTTCTCAATAAATATTCTTGGGAATCAATTCCCTATTACAATGTTTATGGACCTCTATCCAAAGGAGACACCAATCCCCTAAGCTCTGATTTGTGGATCTCTCTCCATAGGAGAACTCTTTCCCTTTTCTCTGGTTCGTGGAACTTGATCCAGGAGAACTCTATCTCCTCAACTGGTTCATGGATCTCTCTCCATAGAAGAACTCTATATTCCTAGCTGGTTCATGGATCACACTCCATAGGAGAACTCTTTCCCCTTGCTCTAGTTCATGGATCTCTATCCATAGGAGAACTCTTTCTCCTCTACTTTAGTTGATGATCTTCTAGAAGACTTCTACCCCCACTACTCTAGCTTATGGATCTCTCTCCATAGAAGACCTCTATCCCCACTACACTAGCTAATGGATCTCTATCCACTAGAGACTACTATCCTCTTTACTCTATCACCTCCAAATCTTACTCTCAACTCTATCTCAAATCTACACCAAAATCTATCCCAAGTCTAGTACAAATCTACTCTAACTCTGCTCATAAATCTACACCAAACTCTATCTCAAATATATCCTCAAGCCTTAACACAAAGCTAAATCACCAATCAACTCTAATCTACCCCAAGCCTTAACACAAAGCTTGAACAAATATCAACTTAAACTTCTCAAATCTCCTTCAACTCTCAAACTTGCTCAAATCTATCCTTCAAGCCTCACAAAGACTTGATCAATCTTCTCTTCAAGTCTTCACAAATACTTGCTCAAATCTACCTTCAAGCCTTCTCAAGAGACTTGCTCAAATCTACCTTCAAGCCTTCTCAAGAGACTTGCTCAAATCTATCCTCAAGCCTTCTCAAAGACTTGCTCAATTCTACTCTCAAGCCTTCTCAAAGACTTGCTCAAATATCTAGCACATGCTCAAACCTGCTCTAACACATACTCAAAATAACTCACAAGATATACTCAATCAATCTCAAATCTTGCACACAATGCTATCAAATGCTTTGTCTAATATTCAAATAATTCCTTTAACTTAAGCAGTTTAGACATATTCTATCCAAAATTCGTTTAACCTCTAGAACATATAGAGAATAATATCTCTATCAAATAACTCAATATGTTCTACTCAATCATTAATCTTCCTTTCACAAATCTATTTCTAACGTTTGCACATTCACTTTCAATATCACTCAAAACCAATGCTCAAGAAGTTTCACTCAATCATTCAACCAATGAAGCACAACTTGCTCACAAACCCTAAACAAGTGTTTTCATACTTCTTCAAACAAAGAGCACAATATAGGTCTCAAACCCTAACTCAAATAATTCATAATATCTATCTCAAATGTTCTCAAAACATTCAACAATGAAGCATATAAGACTCACTCAAATATTTCCAACAATGCTTATCAAACAATCCTTTTCACTCCACCTTATGTTTCACAACATTCATTCCAACAAACACTTCAAACAAAGGATGATGTGCCCATACCTCTTTTCTTTGATGGAGATATGTCTTCAAAACCTATCTCACTTACAACCAAATCCTTTTGTGCCACTTCAAGGTTAGATAGCAACAATCTATCTCAAAACCTCCACATGAATATTTCACCTCAACAAATATTTCACCATACAAAAATTGTCAAACCACTTTTACACCTTATTACTCCTAACTTTGCAAATAAAATTTCATCAACAAGAATCACAAATTACATAAGCAAAATATTTCATTTACACCTTATATCTCCTACTTGTCATTAATGCATTTCCAAAAGATAAATAAAACACCACTTCAATTTTTATCCCAATGCATTAACAAAACAAGCCACCTTAATTTTTCTCAAGAAAAAGAAATCATTTTATAACTCCTTTTATTGCAAAAATAAAAACAATTTAAAACTCCTTATATCTCCCTAGCACATACCTTAGCCACCTTAGACCTTAGGGCAAAAATTAATTTTTAATAAAAATTAATTCCCCTTTTGCTACCACTTGCCTACCATCGGGAGTCGAACCCATGCTACCTACTGGCCCCGCACCCTAGCCACGGCTAGGCCACCGTGTGGGCTAGCCAACCCACATGACCAAAAGGTGCACGATATCTTCCTTAACCTCTACCATCGATGCTAAAACCAAATCCACATGCCATGCTATCAAAAGACCTCCACGTGAATCGAACGCAACACCTCCTACTTGCTACATGTTGTGCAAGCCTAGCTTGCCAGCTCGACTGCCACCTCAGATGAGTGGGGACACACCCCTTCCTACTTTTGACCAATGACTGCCTCGAGAAATGCACAAAGTATTGTCTCTTTCCCTTCTACCACATCGCACGAGCTAGGTAATAGTTCGGAGGCTCATCGAATTCAAATACTTTACCTTAGGCTAAACCTTAGCCTATTAATATATATGCCCTCCTTTATATTTGACGTCGATGCCCTTTGTAAATTGATTTTGGTGCTTCAAAATTTTAATATTATTTTTATTAATATTTAACCTTAGGTTAAATATTAATTAATTATATTATTTAACCTTATGGTTAAATATTAATTAATTAAATAATATGCTTAGCTCTTTGATAAACTCTTTGGCCAATGCATTATCCAATCTCCTTTTTGAAAGGCCCTGATGGCCAAAATATTATAATATTAAAATATTATAATATTATCCTTTTTCACTTGCCTTCTTGCACATAGCCTTAAACTTGAGCCTTCAAGTCTCCTTCAAACCTCTTATTTATTAACTTAGAACCCATGGTCCTAAGTGCTTCGGAGAGAACCTTGCCTTGCTTTCATAGCACATTAATTATAGGACATCAAAACCTTTTGACATTAATTCCATCAACTTAGGATATCAAACCTCTTGACATCAATGACAACAAAACATGCTCAAATTTCCAACATACCTTTGGTAGCTCCATCAAAATTTAATTTGTACCATCCACTCGGTGGAGGTATCCACTTAGAATTTGCTCTACTATTTGTTTGAGGTTGGATTGGTTTTTCCTCCAAAGGAAGGTTCAAGGAGGACCCTAAGGAAATATCAAATCTAGAGGTAGGGCGAGTGGAGGGAGGCAAAAGGAGAGCATTTTATTTGGCAAAGGAGAGAATCTTATTGGTGATCGAGGTGGGATTCAACTTGGTATTGGAGAAGGCTCTACGGTTCCTCTCAAGCCATATTTACCATAGGAAGTGGTGGAGGTAGGTGGTCCAAAGGAATTTGAGGTGGGGGTTATGAAAGGGAGTGGGCCATTGGAGGAAAAGTTTGACAATGGTATTAGGCTTGGCCCAAAGGATATGGAAGGCTTGGAGGAGATGATTGAGGATGGACATGGAGAAAGGGCAAGTGAGGAAAAGGTGATGAGAGGACTCCCAATATGACAAACACAAATAACACCTATTGGGGAAAATAATGCCTCTCTTGAGCAGATTATCAATCGTAAGGATTTTGCTTTGAAAGACCAGCCAGGAGAAAAAGGAAATCTTGGGAACAAGAAGTTTAGGCCACACAAGTTGATGAGGGAATAAGGGCTCCTCAGGAGTCAAAAGTAATTGGTAAGCAGACTTGACTAAAAAATCTCCACTCTTAGTGGGCTCCCAAAATAATTGGTCCTTAGGATTACCAAAAGGAATAATGGTGAGATTCAGCAATGATTCCAAAGAAAAGGATTCTATCGGGTGAGAATTGCTCCTGATGGGTTTCCATATTTTCTTGTTGTTAGAAGAACTGAGGAAATCAATGACTTGTTGTCCCATCATGGCATCAGTGAAAACTTTCAGTCTAGATAGATTAGGATCTTCAATGAGGGGTTCTCCTCTTATCCATTTGTCCTTCCAAAAATCTATGTTACGACCATCCCCTAACTTCCATCTTAGTCCTTTTCTTAGCAACTCTCTGGAATTCAAAATGGATTTCCAAAAGGTAGATCCTCTGGTTGGGGCTAAGTCATTTAGGAAGTTTATTCCCTACAGGTATTTTCTCTTGATAATTGTTATCCAATCATTACTGACATTAGTCACCAAGCGCCAAGCTTGTTTGGCCATGAGAGCCAAGTTGAGAAGATGAATTCTCCTCAGGCCAATTCCTCCTTTGTCCTTAGGTCTGCATACCTTGTCCCAGGCAACAAGATGAAAGCATTGTTTGTTTTCTACCCCAGACCAAAGAAATTTTTTTTGGATTTGTTCTATTCTATGGTAGACCAAAGTCGGGGCTTTGAAGATAGACATGAAATACACTAGAATGCTTTGGAGGGAGGCCATGGTTAGGGTGGCTTTAGCGGCTTGGGAGAGAAGGTTTCCTTTCCATCCAACTAATTTTTTTTGGATCCTCTCGATGATATTATTCCACATTGAATCTGAAGGGTTACTAGTGAATAGAGGTAGGCCCAAGTAAGCCGAAGGGAGGGAGGACACAGAGCATTCTAGAATTCTAGCTATTTTGGTTTACCTCTGAATAGGGGTATTAAAAAATATATCTTGCTTTTGTTAAAATTTACTTTTTGACCAACTGCTTCTTCGTATAAAAGCAAAATATATTTGATTACCTTGGCTTCAAAAATTGAGGCAAAAGTAGAAATGAGAGTGTCATCTACAAATTGTTGATGCGTGATAGGATTCATCTAGGATGTTGCTCTTATTCCTGATATGAGACTTGTCCTGCATGCAACCTTTATGGTCCTTCCAAGTGCTTCAACAACTATGATAAATAGTAGAGGGGATATGGGATCTCCCTATCTTAATCCCCTATTGCTCTAGAAATATCCTGTAGTAGATCCATTGATGAGGATAGAAAACCAAGGTTTGACAATGCATCCTTTGATCAAATTAACCCAATCAGGATGGAATCCAAATTTGAGAAGGATAGCAATGAGAAATTCCCAATTGATGCGATCATAGGCTTTGTTCATGTCAAGCTTGAGGGCAAAGGCAGGCTTCTTAGTCTGAGAAATAGAATGCAGAGCTTCATGAATGGTGATGACTCCATCAAGAATGGATCTTCCTTGAACAGAGCTCCCTTGGCATGGATCAATGAAGCTAGGCATAATTTCTTTCATCCTATTGGCAATAGCTTTGGTGAGGATCTTGTAGGTCACATTACAGAGGCTTATAGGTCTAAAATCAATCATGGATTTGGAAGTAGGGCCTTTTGGGATGAGGGCTATGAAAGTGGAATTATAACTTCATGGGATAAACTTGGAGGATTGGAATTCCTTAATGGTAGAACAAATGTCTTGCCCAACAATATCCCAAAAAGTTTGGAAGAATCGGGGAGGAAAGCCATCGGGACCAGGAGCTTTATCAGGATTCATAGAGAATAGGGTCGTTCTGATTTCCTCATCAGTGAAAGGTGCCACAAGCTTGAGGTTGAATTCATCTGGAATGGAGTGAGGAATGTGATGGAGCATGGAATATTTTGCTGAAGCAGAACAAGGATTGCAGTCACCAAGGAGGGAGCTAAAATATGATACCACTTCTACTCTTATTTCAGTGATGTTAGAAGTGGAAGACCCATCCCCTCTCACAAGATCTTTGATTCTATTGTTACTTCTATTTCTCAGTGTTGATGCATGGAAGAATTTTGTATTGGCATCTCCCTCCTTGAGCCATAGAGCTCTTGATTTTTGTCTCCAGAATGTTTCCTCACAAGCAAGGATATTGTGATATTCTGCAAGGGTGTTTCTTTCCTCTATCCTAATTTGTTCATCATTCTATCCATTCTAAATTCTACTCTCTATGATGGCTAATCTGTCTGAAATTGCTTGCTTGTTCTCGAATAAATTCCCAAATATTTCTTTGTTCCAGACTTTGAGGTTTTCTTTGACATGTCTGAGTTTTTGGGCTAATATGGATGATGAAATTCCTTGTTCAGTATGTTGCCACCATTGAGAGATTCTATTTTTGAGGTCAGGATGGTGAATCCACATAGCTTCAAATCTGAAAGGCCTTTTGAAAGGATGGGCAGTCTCCAATTCCAACAAGAGTGGGTTGTGATCAGATCCTATCTTGGGTAGGGAGTGGAGGCTGGCATCTCCAAATATTTGAATAGCTTCCTGTGAAAGAAATAACCTATCCAATTTAACCTGAATGAGTTGATTGCCTAATATTCTATTGCTCCAAGTGTATTTGGCATCCTTAAGTTTCACATCCATGAGATTGTTTGCATCGACGAACTCAATGAAATCTTCCATACTTTTGATAGGTAAACCTGATCCTCCATTTTTGTTCTGAGGGGTAAAGGGGTGTGTTGAAGTCCCCTGCTACAATCCAAGGAATATTATGAAAGGCATATTTTATGCTACTTAAGGTGTCCCACAGCAAAGCCCTTCCTGGAAGGGAATTTGGAGCATAAACATTGGATAGGATCCATGAAGTATTGTTGTCTTTATCATGAAATAGAACACTGGTAATTCTGTCACTTGACTGTAACACTCTTCCTTCCAGTTTCCTAGGGTCCCATAAGCACATTAGACCTCCAAAAGTGCCTCTGGCCTGGCTGAAAGCCACTTCTCCTTTTTTCCAAATTTTCATTGCTACTCTGATAGACACACTTTCATCAAGCTTTATTTCTTGCATTATGAAAATTGTGGGTTTAAGCTCTCTTCTTAAAGAACTAACTACTCTCTATTTAGTTAGGCCATTAAGACCTCTCACATTCCATGAGAGGATATTCATTTGGAATATTTGGAATTTTTCTTGCTCCCCTTTCCTTGAGGTTGGGGAGGTTTGGTGTTTTTGCTATCATCTTTGAGTTGACTGATAACTGAAGGAAATAAAGTTTTTTGAATTCCATTCGCTATATCTTCCTTGACTTCCTTTTTCCATTGTTCAATTGCTGAGATTCTTCCTCTCTTCTTGTCACTTCCATAGTCTATTGGTGATTTCATTGAGCTTCATGTTTGTTTGGGGCTAAATTTGTGTGGGATGATATTTTCTGAGATAGGTTTGTATGGGACGATCTATTCTAAGACAGGGCTAGAACATCCAACCTTGGTCTGGTTTTTAGAAGGGCTAGTGATTTCAGTCATTAACTGGTCTCTTAAGGGGCTCTGCCTGTTGGATGTGTCTCATCCTTTGTCGAGGAAATATTGTATGGTAGGCACAAGAGGGTAAGAGGAGTGGAGCTCCTCAAGAGGAGGGCGAAGCCCTCCTCGTGGGTGTCAGGGGGGTTCGGGGGGGCGATAGCCTCCCAAGCCACGCCAAAGGCATTCGACGCAATGCGCCAAAAAAATTTTCCTCTTTTTTTGGAGCAATTTTTGGGATTCCCATGGTTGGTGGGTGGTTGGTGGGTGTGGGTGGTTTAGCCCACGGTGTTGTGCCCATTGTATTCTAATACCACATAGTGGTTTAGGGTTGTAAGAGTTTCCTTTATATTTTATTGTAATGTCCCATTTTCGGGCAAGAAAGAGAATAATAATATCAAGGAGGAGTGGCTCTTGTTTTGCTGGAGTAGCCCACATCGGGTGAACCAGGGTAAATCTTGTGTGTCATATGTGCATTGTGTGGTGTCATTTCTTCTAAGTTGTTTATTTCTGCTTTATTTTTGGAATAAGTTTTTTGTAGATCTCTTCATTTGGTATCAGAGCCAAGTTGTTAGCCATAGGGGGACGCCTTTATTGCTAGGGTTTCATTTCATCTGAAGAGTTTCTAGGGTTTCTAGGAGTTAGAGAAAACCTATTTTGGAGTGTGAGGTTTTTTGCAGAAGGAGCTTGAAGGAAAATGATGGGAAATCATTCAAGGATAGAGATCGAGAAATTTGACGGTAAAATTTTTGAGCTATGGAAGTTAAATATGGAAGATATGCTCGTGGACAAAGATCAGTGGGCTACTATTTTGGAAAAAACAAAACCTATGGCTACATCAGATGAATATTGGGAAAAGATGAATCAAAAAGCAAGGAGTCTGATTCGATTGTGTCTTGCAGATTCAGTCCTAATCAATATTTCTAGAGAAGCTACAACAAAGGATCTCTAGGAGAAGTTAGGGGCTCTGTATCAATCTAAGTCCCTGGTGAACAAATTATTCCTTCAGAAGAAACTGTACAATCTCAGGATGAGTGAAGGAGATTCAGTTGCAGATCATCTGAATTCATTCAATACAGTGGTAAGTCAACTTACATCTATTGATATTAAGTTAAGTGAGGAAGATAAATGTATTACTTTGCTATGCTCTTTACCAGATTCGTGGGATAACCTAGTGGTAGCAATTGGTAGTACAACTTCATCCACATTGAAGTTTGAGGATATTGTGGCATCTCTAATATCAGAGGATATGAGGAGAAAAGCCATGGAGGGCACTTCAAAGGATGCCCTAACAGTGAGAGGGCGTGCCAAGGAAAAGGATAAAATAAGATCTGGTGATAGATCTAAGTCTAGAGGTAGATCCAAGTCTCGTGGAAAGTTTGAGAGAAAGTGTTGGAAGTGTGGCAAGCCTGGTCACATGAAGAAGGACTGCAGATCAAATAATGTTGATTCTAGAAAGAGGTCTGATGAATCCACTTCCACAGAGACACATAAATCTACTGATGAAGGAGGGGATGTATATCTGGCATCCTGCTCCACACGATCAGATAAAAATGATTGGTTGATCGATATTGGTGCCTCTTTTCATATGACTCCTCATAGGGGGTGGTTCAGTGAATATGAAAGATATGATGGAGGGGAGGTACTATTGGGAGATGATTCACCACTTAGAATCATTGGTCATGGAAGGGTGAAAATTTTGTTGCAGGATGGTAGGGTTAAAACCCTCCTAGGTGTGATGCATATTTTGGGCCTTGCTAGAAATTTAATTTTTGTAAGCAAAATGGTTGATGCAGCAGTAAATGTCAGTTTTAGTAAGGATTCATGCAAAATGGTTCATGGATCTATGGTGTTAGCAAGAGGAGTTTGGATTGGAACTTTGTATAAGTTATTGGGAAGCACTATGATAAATGAGTGCAATAGCTCAACTGTTCCTGAGGTTGAATCAGATAAAAGCTCTACACTCTGGCATCAAAGAATGGGACATATTGGAGAAAAGGGATTGCGTACCCTGCACACAAAAGGTATGGTTCATGGTATCCCTGATTGCTCAATGGTTTTTTATTTCTGTGAACATTGTATTTATGGCAAACAGAATCATGTGAGTTTCCCATATGGTGTTGCTAGATCAAGAGGGGTATTAGATTTGATTCATAGTGATATATTTGGTCCTGTTCCTATACCATCCCTTGGAAAGTCACGATACTATGCTTCTTTTATCGATGATTTTTCAAGATATGCATGGATTTATTTTCTTAAGAGTAAATATGAAGTGTTTGATAAGTTTAGAGAATTTAAAGCACTTGTTGAAAATCAATCCGGGAAAAATATTAAGGTGTTGAGGTCTGATAATGGAGGAGAGTATTGTTCAAATAAATTTGAGGATTTCTGTAAGCAATGTGGTATTGCAAGACAGAAGACTACTCCATATACACCCCAACAGAATGGAGTTGTTGAGAGATTGAACAGATCACTCATGGAAAAGGCTAGAAGTATGCTCAGTGGTGCAGGTTTGGCACAAGAATTCTGGGTTGAGGCAGTGAGTGCGGTATGCTACTTGTGAAATCGATCTCCTACATCAGCATTGCCGGATCAAACTCCATTTGAAGCATTGTTTGGTAAGAAACCCTCTCTCTCACATCTTAGAGTTTTTGGTTGTGATGCATACATGCATATTCCAAAGGAGAAAAGAAGTAAGTTTGATAATAAGGTTGTTAAATGTATCTTTATTGGTTATAAATATGGTGTTAAAGGATATAAACTTTGGAATCCAAAAACTAAAAGTATAGTCTATAGTAGAGATGTGGTGTTTAGGGAAATGAAAAGTGATCACAGGAAGGAAGTAACAGAAGAAGAACCTGAAAAGGTCCAATTTGATCTCATGGAAGAAGATCACACAGAAGAGGATCTGGAAGAGGAACAGACAGATGAGGATCTGGATGAGGATGAACAAGAGGTTCATACACCTATGGTAAGGAGATCAACATGAGAAAGAAGGCAACCTGAAAGGTACAGTCCATCTGCTTTTCCTACTTCTTTTGTATTATCTATTACTGATGAAGATCCTAGAACAGTTAGAGAAGTTGTTAATTCTGAAGAGGTAAACTATTGGGAAGAGGCCATGGATGAGGAAATGATGGCCCTAAAAAAGAACAAAACATGGGATTTAGTGAAATTACCTGGTGGAAGAAAAGAAATAGGTTGCAAATGGATTTTCAAGAAGAAGCAGAATGTTGAAGGTAAAGTGGAGAAATACAAAGCTCGCCTGGTTGCTAAAGGTTATTCTCAGGTAGAGGGAATTGATTATGGTGAAGTATTTTCTCCTGTTGCAAAGCTAACCTCAATTAGATTTTTGTTATCTATGGCTACTGCTTTTGATCTTGAAATAGAGCAAATGGATGTAAAAACTACATTCCTTCATGGATATTTGGAGGAAGAAATCTATATGAGGCAACCTGAAGGTTTCATTGTTGCAGGAAAGGAGGATCTTGTATGTAAGTTAAAGAAATATCTGTATGGACTGAAACAGTCACCTAGAATGTGGTATCAAAAATTTGATACTTATGTCTTAGGAATTGATTTTGTTTATAGCAATGTTGATCACTATGTATATTCAAATAAAATTGGTAATGTAATTGTCATTATAGTTTTGTATGTTGATGACATGTTACTAATTGGAAACAGTAAGAAAATGATCAGGGAAGTGAAGTCTCAGTTAGCATCTCAGTTTGACATGAAAGATCTTGGCCCTGCAAATTTTATTTTGGGTATGAAAATAAACAGAGATCATTCTAACAGAAAGTTGTGGCTGGATCAGAAAAAATATGTTGAGACAGTGTTGAAGAGATTCAATATGCAGGATTGCAAACCAGTGAAGGTACCTATTCCATTGGGTGAAATATTGTCTACTGAACAATGTCCAAAAATAGAAGAAGAGGTAGAAGAAATGTCCCATGTTCCTTATGCAAATGTTGTAGGGAGTTTAATGTATGCCATGGTCTGTACTAGACCTGATATTGCCCATGCAGTGGGAGTTTTGAGCAGATATATGTCTAAACCTGGTAAAGAGCATTGGATTGCTATAAAAAGGGTTTTCAGATATCTGCGTGGTACTTCTAATTTTTCAATCTATTATGAAGGTACAGGTAAATAAGATATATCCTTGGATATAGAAGGGTTTGTTGATGTAGATTGGGCTGGAGATCTGGACAATAGAAGATCTACTAGTGCTTATGTATTCAATTTGTTTGGAGGAGTTATTAGTTGGATGAGCAAAAGGTAAACTGTTGTTGCTCTTTCAACCACTAAAGTTGAGTACATGGCATCCACTAATGCCAGTAAGGAAGTAGTATGGCTACAAATACTATGTGCTAAAACTAGGTTCTTTCAAGGAGTTGTGAAGATAAATTGTGATAGTCAGAGTGCTATATTTCTAGCAAAGAACCTTGCTTACCATTCCATAACAAATCACATAGATACAAAATTCAATTTTAGAAGGGACATGATTGAACAAAAGAAAGTGTTTCTGGAGAAAGTGGATAGGAAGGAAAATGTTGCAGATGCTTTAACCAAGGCAATTAGCATAGAAATGTTTAGATTTTGTACAATTGAAATGGGTTTGGCAAAGTATTCAACAAGTGGGAGAATGTTGGATGTGTCTCATCCTTTATCGAGGAAATATTGTATGACGTGCATGAGAGGGTAAGAGGAGCGAAGCTCCTCACGAGGAGGGCAAAGCCCTCCCCAGGGGTGCCAGGGGGCGGTAGCCCCCCGACCATGCCAAAGGAATTCGACGCAATGTGCCAAAAAAAATTCCCCTTTTTTCAGAGCGATTTTTGAGATTCCCATGGTTGGTGGGTGTTTGGTGGGTGTGGAAAATATGTTCTAATACAAGGCTAGAACATCTAGCCTTAGTTTGGTTTTTAGCAGGGCTAGTGATTTTATTCATTAAATGGTCTCGTAAGGGGCTCTACCTTTATTACTTAATAGGATCAAGTATATCAAGAGGAAAATTTTAAGGGATATGAGACAACCCTGAACTTGAGGGGGAATCTAAATTGTTAGGGAGAGCAGTAACAACTTCTCTATCCTCTTCCAAAGGAAGTAAATCATCCTCAAGGATCTAAAATTTATTGATGTCAGTGAATGGAGAGCATACCTTTTCCTTATATGGCTGAGAGTTGGTGATCTACTTTCCTTTATTTGTAGGAGATTGCATTGCTTTATCTATCCCAATTTGATGATGTCCATTTCCTTTGACTGGATTGTATTGACCATTCCTTACTTGTTTGAATAACCCTTTATGCATTGGATGTTTGTTTCCTTGATTCCTGTTGGGTGGAGCACCTCATAAATCAGAATTTTCCTTCGTTGTATTTTGTTTCTTTAGACTTGGGCACTGACTTCTGATATGGCCTTGGGTGTGGCATTCCACGTAAAAGGTAAACAATTTTCATACTCTAGTGCTTAGCATCATAGATAGGAACCATACCTTAGTTCAATACCTTAGTTCAATAAACGTAGGGAGTTCAGAGTTTATATTTACATTCACATAGATCCTGGTGTGAGTCATCCTAGTATGAGCTAGAGTTGCATGGTCAATAGCAATGAGATCTCCAATGATTCTTGCAATGCCTTTGATAATGTCCTCATGCCATAACTAAAAAGGAATATTTGGCATATGAACCCATATAGGGATAAAATTTATGCCTAGATCAAATTCCTTTGCCCATATTTAGAGGAGAGACTTCATCGCCCCTGAAAATATGGCTCCCTAGTCAGGATGCGACTAGCATCATCATGATTATTGAGATGAATATTGAAGAACCCCTTGGTACAAGCCACTATCTCCATATTGCCCAGAGTCTTCCATTTGGAGAAGGCCCATTTTCTAATTGTTTCAATGTCAGGTCTTCCTCCTATGAACTTTCCAACCAGGGAAAAGTCCTCCAGGGACAAATAATCTACCATCCTATTTTTAGGGATTAGTAGTTTCCTACCTTTAGGAATGAGGTTTGAATATGATTCAATGGGTCTATTCCTTCCACCCTTGATAGCCTCAATAAAATATTTTTCTTGGATGGGGCCCTTAGCAACAGGGTGGGCCACCTTATTGGGCCCTTTATCGGGAGACTCATCTCCCCAAAGTTACTTGATTTTATCAAAGGCTTTGTCCTTATCGATCTATCTATCCTCATCCTGCTTACCTGCACCAGATTCCTTGAGGGCATCCTCGTAGTTTCCAAAAATTTTAGGTTCATCCTTCTCGCTTCCTAGATTTTGAATTCCTTGGTTCCTGCCTGAACTGTGCCTACTACTATCCATATTCAACTTTGACCCTCAATGAATCTCCCTTATCATAATACATATGCTCAATAATCTAAAATATTTTCTAGATGAAATAACATGTTATCTACTCGGTTGGTGATATTTAGGATCACCTCCCCTTGGTGATAAATCATCAACCAAAATGCAAGGACGATTTGATTATTGATTCACAAATAGGTAGAGAGTTTCCCACACTTTATTTCGGTATAAAATTAATTTCATATCTTATAACTCATCATCCATCAAATACAACTACCCACTAACTCCTGGCCACAATGCGTCACATGTTCAAGACAATGGATAGGTCAAAGTGGTAGAAGTTTATATCAATTTGGTATGGACATTGCAAGTTTTGATGAAGGAACCTCATGTGAAATTTGTTGTGCACAAAATACGATGAAATCATGTACTATAGTATATATATGAAACATTTAGAATAAGACATATAGTATCCAAGAGTTGTTAATCCATTAGCTAGACTAAGTAATGACATGTGGAAGGGAAAGTAGGTTGAGGCACCCGTGTAAAGAAGTTTTTTAAAAGTGTGCCATTACATGTGTGTCTATGTGAGGATGCAAAAATTAAGAGACTTCAAGTCTATAAAATGGTCTAAGAAAAGATAGTTGTCATGAGTGAACACGACAAATCATACTTCTACTGATTCATTTATACCAAGGGAATTGTTTCCCATCAATATATTAGGTATATCAAATGGTGTGAAGGACTTCATATGCCCTTCTTCCATAAGGATAAGTCTATAAAAATGGAGAACCCTCTTTGATACACTCCATAAGATCCTAGATCTCAGTTGTCCTTTGGGAAATTTCCTTCAGAATAGAAATTTCTTAGATGTATCTCCATAGACTCTATGCCTAATAGATAAGGCTTCAAGTTCTATGTTATTTGTCTCTTTCAAGTAGAAGGCCCCTACAAGTCACCAAATTATAGTGAATTCTCACTACATTAGGTAGATCTTATCTGAATAGAGAGCTTTGAGCAAGGTTGTTTCCCATGACCTAGGGAGATGAGTGATTCAAGCAAGATATTGAAAATGCTAGTAAGGAGGATCCTCTACTAAATTTTATTAGTAAACTTGGAGCTCCCCACACCATGAGGTAAGGTTAACCACCCGAACTAGACAAATGAAGAGTCTCAACCTTTTTGGTAGTAACTAAGCCATGCCCCATCATAAAAGAGGACAACAAAGCCTTTCTAATGGTAACTAATGGGGCTTTACTACCAACAAGACCTCTATCCTCCATAGTCCTAAATCTACCCCTCAACTGGGGAGATGAGTCCAAAAACCAAAATTCCCTCTCTAAGAAATTGAGATTCAAAGAGACATGTGTATTAGGTCTATTGCAAAATAGTGCCAACAACATATCCATAGAATAAAACCCAAAGACTAGAGAGGAAGAAAAGAAGGGGGACAATTTTCAAAGGGATGAGGTTGGTAAAATTGTCAAGGCTTTCCTAGCCATATGAATCCCCTTCAAATTTTGTGGTAAAATTCAAGAGGATACAATGAGGATAAACTAGAAAAAGAGAATAGCTCAAGGTACACTCACCAAATGAAAGGTCTGGTAGCTCCAATAAAGAAATAACCCCAAAGAAGAAATGATTAATCTAGAAATGGAAAAAACAATAAAGGAAACATCAACCACATAAATAAATCATCTAAAAAGTAGCAACTGGAACCCAAGTTGGGAAGTCTTAGTCTTGAATATAAAAGCAGTGCCATTGGAGCAACTAATTTCATGAAAGAAACCCTAGGTTAAAGACCAACTTTAAAATTTAATAATCTAGGACTAAGAAGATGGGATTAGTAGAATAAAAAAAACTAGAGAAGTGGAAGCATCCTAAATGTTGTCATACATGAGGGCCTAATCACTATAATCAGGAGCAAGGACCAACTAATAAGGGAAACAACTGGACCCGATAGGAAGCTAAGTAGAGCAACCAATTGGTAATCAAGACAAAGACATGGATCCCACACCATCCTAGAACTAGGATAAAATTTTCCCTATCAAGTATAAGGATAATGTTACCTAAGATCAAATTTCCACAAAGGGGTGGGAAGGGTACCATTAATGAGATCCCCAAAATATTTCATGTTGCCCATATGGCATTAATTATGACTAGACCCCATATCAACTTTTGATCTACTAGAAATAGATACAACATGACACCTCGAATGCAATGACCAAAGTAGACTAGCTTTCTCATGCAAGGTAATCTTAGAGGGAATTTTGAATTTGGATTTAGGCTATAAAATAGTTGATTTTATGACTTGGTAAGGTCGAAAAGTCAATGCTAGTTCCTCATGCCTAGTATCTGGCCCAATTAGTTTTCTTTTCTCATTTTCTCTTGTGTAGTAATCTTGACTCAAAACCTAAGTTACTCTATTTACAAGCCCCTTCAATACCTTTCATTGTGATATGCGTAATTCAGTAATTTTAAGCATATATTATGAGAGTTGTGACTATTTACTTTCTATCCCATTATTTGTGTATATGCAAGTTTGTATGGGAACCTTGTGATTAGTATATATTCCTTCCTGATGCATGCTTCATAAGAAATATTTTTCATGCTATAATTATATGTTCTCACTTTCCTAGCATGGGTGGTTCATATGTTCATTAATCCCATCACTACATAGAGGCCCTTTACTCTTAGTGCATCACAATATTTATTTTAGTTTAGATAGGTTTTAATGCTTTCCTTCTTACCCTTTTCCTATATAGAACCTGGTAGACTAGGCTAAAGTAGGAAGAAGTGTGCTAAGAAGACGCCTAGGAAAATAGAAATCCTTGGTAAAAAAAACCCAAAGTTTCATCCCATGCTCCCTAGACTTCCAAATGTGTATACTTCATGTAAGATGCAAGCACTAGATGCACCCAACAACCAAAATGTATGATCACTGTGTCAGATCTTAGACTAAATTCAAATCCTGTACCTAATAGGTTGCTTTTAGGATTATCAACATCGAACAACATTCTATATAGGGGGTTAGTGTGAGTCAATATGGATCTCATACTAGCCTAGGTTTTATTATCAAGAGTAGAAGAGTATTTGTAAAGAAAACAAGAAGAGGTCCTTTATTGGGATGTAAAGCTTTGAATATCTTGATCAACCATTAAACTTTTTCCTTTTAATGGAATAGTATTAGATGTAGGATTGTCTTTATGTACTCACATGATAATTTGATCCTTATTTTTTCCTTTCATGTTCCTTCATTGATATGCAATTAATTTCATTGATTGAAATTATTTACCAATAATTGTGTTTTTGGATGTGCATTCATAATACTGAGTTTGTGTATGTATGTATCTCCAAAGATGGATTTTTGAGATAAAATGCTAAAAATTTACAAAAATTTGACCTCCAAAGTAAATCGCTCACTAGTTGGAGTGAATTGCTACCTAAGTAGAGCAAATTGCCTATAGAAGTTTATTTTTAAAAACATTACATATAAATGGTCATCCAAATTGCTTTAATTTTGGGATCAATCACTCCCTTTGGAAGAGTTAGAAATATTTATTGACCTTCTAAATGAATCACTCCTTATAATATGGGTGAATTACTCCTTGAATTACACTTAGAAAAAATAAACTACTTTAGAGTGAATTGCCAACTATTTTGAGCTAATCGCTTGATGATAAGAGTGAATTACTAGTTGGATTGGACATATGTTGGAACCTTTTGGAAAATTGGTCTCAAAAAAATCAAATAGATCCCATTTTAGACTAATTACTTACTAAGTGAGGACTTCACAAAACTTTCCCAAATTTATCCTAGCTATTTTTTATTTGGTAGAAGGGGTTTCAAAGGTTCCCCAAATCTTTTACATTTGATAGATAGAGATAGCATAGATAGGAAAAAATACTAGCATAGAAAATACCTACAAGGATCCTACCAACAAAAGAGGATCCAAGCTGAGGAGATGCAGAACCAATAAAACCTTAGAACACAAGAACAAGGGGATTCCCCCTAGGAGGTAATAAAAATAAAGGTCCACATTGGGTCCTTAATGAGTGGTATCCTCTTGAGGATATCCCTTTTTAGCACTATATTTTGCGTTCATTTTTTTCTCGAGATATCCCAGGAGAAGTTCCATCTTATTTACATAGAAAACTAACATCGTGCAACCCCTTATGATGGAGGAAGAGGGATCATTCAAGCCTTGGATGGAGTTCCTAAGATACAAATTGAACTATAGAGATCTCATAGAGTCTATCTTCATTGTTGAAGGCATGTTTCTTTGATTTTATTTCATTAGGAGAGGAGAGCTCTGCTTAGATTTCTTTAGGGGAGGATTTTTGAGCTTATCTTTCTTTAGAGGGGAGTAATTTTTTTGATTAAGGGGATAAAGGGGAGTCCTAGGAGTTCTTCAAATATTGGATGGGGGATCCAAACTCTTTCTTAGTTCTTTTTTTTAGGAATTTAGAATACCTTTGAGCCTCAAACATTCCTCTAATAGAAGTTGGCTCAGTGCCATGATCAAGAACCTTTTTGGTTTTAACAATACTTTTCTATGATTTGGTGCTACTGATCATATTCCTTTTCTACATTGGGGTGTGAAATCAAAGGAGGCAATAGAATCATCACAATAGATATGAGACTATTCAAACTCTTTCCCAAGTTTATCTTTGGATTTGGGATCTTTGATGCCTACTTCTTGCCTATGATAGATGTAATTTTGAAGCCAAAAGTGATAAATTTTGCTAATTTGATGTGACCTTGCTTGCTTATTTTGTGAAAAAATTATAAATTTGAAGTTGGTAATAGAGTCACCATTTGCAAAAAACCTATAACAATTTGACACAAATAATGAAAATATGTAAAATTAAAGGTCAATTTAAGACTAATATTGATAAATAAAGTCCCTAGCCCTAATGAATTGCTCTAGATTTAGCTTGAAAAATTCTACATATTCAAGTACATCACTATCTTGGTGAACTGAATCACTCCTAAATTTTTGCTCAAATAATTTTCTATAATATTTTAGGTGATTGGTCTTAAGTGGAACAAATCACTACAAGTTTGAAATGAATCCCTACCTAAATGAGCACTTGGAAAAAAATTTCAAAATTAGGCCAACTACTTCCTACCTAAGGAAAAATGCAAATTTGGTGTTAAAATTGATAAATTCTACCAAATAATAAACTAAATGGATTGAGTCCCACTAGGCATGCCAAAACTATGTTAATTTGGAAAATTCTTTGACTTCTTATGTGCCCTTAATTCTAGTATCAACAAAGCTAGATGGAAGAGAAAAGCCTCTTTGAACCCCTAAATTTAGGCTAGCTCCCCACTATCCTTGCTAAAAACTAAATAATCTAATCTAATTGCATGAAATTATATGCGAGAAAGTAGAAGGAAAAATCTAAAATGCGTTAAAGTAAATTGTGAAGTTTATGGTACAAGGGATTAAAAGTAAATATGGCCAAAACTAGAGGAAAGGAGAATGTGCAATCAACATGTGAAGAATTTGAATAACAATAATACATTCCCATTAATATGATCTAAAATTATGAGAGGAATAACAAGATGGACAAATGGGGTGTGTCACAATCACCTCATATTTTGCAATTCAAAATGGTAGCACCACTAATGGAAAGTAAAAGACATCAATTTCTCATAAATATTCTAAATACAAAGCATAATGTGGGCTTCACAAAGTATAGCTTTGAATTCCTCAAGGCCAAAATATTCATACAATGGAGTACATGGCTCTTATTTATAGGAATATTCTACCCCTAAATTACCTGTCATGAAAAATTCTTACTCCTAGAGAAAGTAGATATTTGGGGGTATCTCTAACAAAATGATACATGCCTCTAATTATGATCCTAAAGAGCTTAAAAAAATTTCTAAAATGAGTTAAGGTACCGCTACATACCAAAATATATCTTTCCAAAGATATTCCTTAGGATATACGCTTTCTTTTATCCATCTACCTATCCATGAGCAATTTTCTTTAAGAGGTAAGGAATTCACTCTAGTTTGCTACTGCTTTTCCAATGTCTATTGGTGCTTTTCCAATGTCTACTAGTGCATTTTTTCTAGAGGCCAATCACTTATTGCTAGAAGATAATACATATGAGCAAATTGATCCTTATGGATCCAATTGATCCTTTTCCTTCACTTAACAAAAGTTGAGGGGTTTTAGAAGGTTTTAGCTAACATATTCAAACTATTTTGTAACTTTCCAAAATAGAAAAAAATTCCAAGGTAGTTACTTCTTACTATAATATCTTTATTTAAACTTTTCTAAAACCTTTTGTAGTTGTGTGGATAATTGTGAACCAAGTTCACTTTATAGTATAGGAGTTAAGAATGAGAACAATTATTTTAACCTCCTTTATAATTAGAACATGTTAAATTCACATCATATAGTATCAATTTGGAGGTGTTTGCCCTCACATTTTAATTGCACTATTATGCTCCATTTAATATACAGATTATTTATTTACAATGTCCTTGGCATAGACTATTTTAGGAGTTGTCATTAACAAGGAGTATGAAGTAATGATACCTCCTCCCTATATTTTTGAATGTACATCTATGTTGTAAGCCTTCATCCCAAATGTATATTAAGGGGAACTTTGTATTTTATTATGTTCATATATGTTGTTGAGTGCAGTCATGTCAATTTTCTTTGTAACCCCAAATAAATATTAAGGGGGAGTGTTAAGGATTTTAATCTTATTTTTCCATAGTTTATCTAGTCTTGTTTAATATTTATTTTTTTGGCTTAGGAAAATAATATTTGTGGGGGGATTTTTTCTTCTACACCTTGCAAGCGATTTTTCACTCATTCATATAATAATACCTCTTATGTAACCCTTATGATATGTTTCATAAAGAGTATAGTAGAATGACACATTATAACATAGATGTCATGTGAAATTGGTTGAAAGTGACACTTACACATAAGTCCAAGTTACATGTCACTCAAGATTCCATTATGTAGGGAATTTTATGGCACTTAATCTTATAAATTGAAAATGTAAAAATCCAAGATTACAAGATTTCAACTCCTTTATTATTTTTGTGCAAGTTCAAATAGGTGTAGAGTGTTTAAGATCTCATTAAGCAAGATGTAAGTTTATAGTGCAGGATTTTATGTGCAAATTTTAAGTTGAATTATTCTTGAATTCTAGGAGGATTGTTAAATTGCTTTATTGTAACCTTGTATGGAAATAATTTTAGTATCTCCCTTGGGATTTCCTCATAAAAATACTTTTCTCATTGCATGATTACTCTTTATATCTCTAACATCAAACAATTTATTTTAAAGATTTTTGTTATAAATCCTAACATTTATGAAATATAAATATGCATTCAATGAGCCTAAAAATAATAGGCAATGTAAAATATATTAAGTGGGAATAAACTTGATGGAACAAGGATGTTATTTTTGATGGTTTGTTTCAGTTAATACATCCATCTAGGTAGTGGCTTTCATGTCATTGTTATTACTTGTTATCTATCCTCCACAACATATAGTTATTATTATAATGTTGATGCATTAAATATGATTTATTTGTTGATATTATAATCATATTCATGGCCAAGGTCGACATTATATGATGTAATATTGATAGGCCTAAGTGAATTTCACTATGCAATGTATTGAATTTATTGTAAAGTTTTGTGTCTATTTTTCTTTCTTTTGTAATTTTTTAAATTTCTATATAATATTTTATTGGATGTATTATTTATATTTATTTCTAAAATATATTATGAATTCTAAAATGGTATTAGAGCAGGTATGGAGCCACCTCAAATGGTCAAATAAAAACATTCCAAATTCTAGGATGAAGTTTTCTAGGTATCTTTATTAGGATTCTATCTTATGATTCTCATTCGTGAGAGTTAGAAAAATACCTAATTTTATCTTCCAAAAAGGAGCTTCAAAATTTTCAAACAATCATTCTTCATGTTGTCCTAGAGATTGGTTTATTTTCACCTAAATTTAGATTTTAAAAATAGATACTTCTCATCCTTTCCTTTGTCTCGGTTCCCATGCAATCAAGAGTATGCAATGTCATTCTTCATGGAGAAAGGACATGCCCTTATGTACACCATGGGGTGACCACTATGGCTAGAAGGCAGGGAGGTAAATTACTATGACACGAAGAGTCTAAGTTTGAATCTCACTATGTGTATTTTTTTGTTGAAAGAATTTTATGTTGTCTGGTTGAGATAAAGGAATAAGCTTTTAAATATTTTTACCACTATTCATCTACTAGTGTGGCATAGCCATTTATGTTGTGTATGAGAGAGAATAGTCAATTGATATTCTATGAGAGATCAAGGCAAATGAGTGTCATCATACACTATGGATGGATGGACAATAAAATGGTTTTAAGGATATAGAGTCTCGAGTTAAAATCACATTCAAGGTGCTTCTTTTGCTACCTTTGATGGAGAATAATTATTGTGATTAAAAGTTATTTTTATTCACTAAAATTAGCATCTAAGCCTTGGCTAGTGTGGTGTGTCTAGCATTGAAGATATCATATTTTGAGCCTCTTCAATACTCCACCTATTTTATGAAGCATGATAATATTTCAACCAACAGGGAAGCCAATGTGGTCATTCTTAGTCCTAATTTTACCACAACTTTCTCTATTTATACTAGCTTGGTTAATCAAATTGAAGTAAGTATTGATAGTGCACTAGTTGAGAGTAGCCAAAATAGAAAAAATATGTGGAGCGCATTAGCAAATGAGAGATCAACAAGTGGTAGCTTGAGATTTGCTTCTTCATTCCTAAGGTTTGAGCATTTAATTTTTTATTTTTGGGATCTATTAGGGCAAAATTTTAGGAGGTAATAACTTTTGCATACAAAAGTGTTTTTAGCCCATTTTCTAAAATTGTATATTTTTTTTAGCTTCATGTACTAGTGGCATCAATCCATGAACCTGCTATAGTGTTAGGGGTTGAATTGTATAAGATGGATCAGAAAGCCCTAGTTACTCATACTAATGGATGTAATTATAGTATTTGGTCAATCCAAATGATTGACCTATTATGCAATAAGAACTAATGGTTCATATTTCAAGAATATAAAAGCAACTATTCTTGATGATGAATCCCACAAGCAAAGAGAAGAAGATGCTCTTAGCCTACTTTCCTTGCTGATTAAACTAGAGTTACTTTTTTCACATCAAAGAGGAGATTAATCCTATCAATATATGGTTAAAATTGCATGAGATATTTGGTAAAGTTAATACTACTAAAGTAAGTCACTTGGAATAAGATCTATCCTTTGTTAAATTGGTCCTTTTTTATAATTTTAAGGACAATATTACAAGATTCAAAGCATTAAGAGCATATAGTGCATCTTCTAAAGGTAAAAAGAAATATGAAGTAGAATGTATGAAAAATGTCCTTACTAATATCTCCCCTTATTTATAGATATTAAATCTAATGGTTCATATGATTCTATTTTCTTGGAATCTTAATAGACTTACTCTTGATCAATTTTTTTCTCTTTTGGTTCATTTTCAAGTGACAATTTGAAATTGTGGTGGCATTCCACAAATACAGGCTCATGCAAAGGAATTCAATTCTAAGGAATCTTATATACAAGGGGGCAATGGCCAAGCTAAGTATTCAAATAATTCAAAGACTACTTGCAAATACTATAAGATGGAGGGACATCTAACGAAGAATTGCTTGTTGAAATTGCAAAGGATTGAGGCTAATTTTTTGAATATTGGTGGATGAATTCCAAATGATGAGGGATATTTTGAAGGATCTACCAAAATTGTAGATGCCCACTAGATCATACATTATGGGGGGGATATATTATCATCACTAATGTCTTCTCTACTTGTCCCCTCAATTTAGATTATGGGAGAGTATTAATATTATAATCTAACCAAGGTTGACATTGTATGATGTAATATTGATACCCCTAAGGATATTTCATTATGCAAAGTATTGAATTTTTATGTAATCCATATGAACCACAATTAACCTTGTTATGGTTAAATTCATTTTATAATTTATAATTATCCTTTAATATCTCTTGTTATGTTGGATTCGGTTAAACTCTTTAATATATACGAGATTTTGGTATTAGTATAAATACCCCCCACCAATCCTTCTTTCATCATCAAAGTGTTGTATATATAATATATGAATTATACAATGATTATTTATGGTTCCTACAAGCACCCAAAATCTCTATCTCTTTTCCTTTCTTTTATCTCTTTTTTATTTTTTGTATAAGATTTGAGTGGGTGGGTTGCTTATGTTTATTTATAGAAAATATTGTGATTCCAAATTATTGGCCTATTATGTAGTAAGAACATGTGGTGTATCTCTCAAGAATAAAAAGTAGTTTTTCTTGATGAAGAAACCCACTATCAAAGAGAAGAAGAGGCTCTTGGTCTATTTTCCTTGCTGATCAAATCAAAGTTGCTTTTTCACATCAAATAGGAGAGTGATCCTATCAACTTCAAGGTATGGTTATAATTGCATGAGATAATTGGGAAAGTTGATACTACTAAATTCACTTAAAATTAGATCTCTCCTCTCTTATATTGGTCAATTTTGATGACCTTTAGGAAACTATTATGAGATTTAAGGCATTAAGAGTTGATATTGCATCTTTTAGAGGCCAAAAGAAAGATGATGTAAAATGTTTGAAGATTGTACTTGCTAATATTTCTCCTTATTTTTAGATATTGAGCTTGATGGTTCATATGATTCTTATGTTCTTGGAATATCAAATGACTATTTCTCTTGGTCAAAAAAATATTTCCTAGTTCATTTTCAAGTGGTGATATGAAATTATGGTGGAAATCCATAAATATAGGCTCCTACAAAGGAATTCAGATCTAAGGAGGCTAATACACAAGGGCTCAAGGGCTAAGGAATTATTAAAATAATTTGAAGTTCCCTTACAAATATTGTAAGAGGGAGGTCAATGAAGAATTACTTATTAAAATTACAAAGGATTAAGGTTGAGTTTCTAAAGATCGGTAGACAACTTCCAAATGATGAGGTATATTTTTAAGGATCTGCCTCAATTTTAGAGGCCCATTAGATCATCCATTATGGGGGAAATATATTATTTTCACTAATATCTTCTCTCCTTGGCCCCTCAATTTAGATTATGGAGGTTGTTGAAATTAAAAACTAATTCATGGCCAAGGTCAACATTGTATGATGTAATATTGATAGGCCTAAGGGTATTTCATTGTGCAATGTATTGAATTTATTATAATATTTTACTATGTAAGCCCTATGGGTCGCAATTAGCCTTTTTTTGGTTGAAACCACTTTATAAATTGTAATTAACCTTTAATTCCTCTTGCTATGTTATGATAGATTAAACTTTTTATATAATTGGGGTTTTAGTATTGGTATAAATATTCCCCACCTCTCCTAATTTCATTATTTGAGTGTTTTGAATATAATCTATGGATTATACAATGATTATTTATGGTGCCTATGAGCACCCCAAATCTCTATCTCTTTTCCTTTCTTTCATCATTTTTATGCTTTTGTATAAGATTTGAATGGATGGATTGCTTCTATTTATTTTTGATAAATATTATGAAGTACAAAGGAGTGGTCTATTATGTAGTAAAAACTTGTGGTGCATCTTTCAAGACAATAAATTAGTTATTATTGATGAATAAACCCACCGTAAAAGGGAAGAAAATTATATTGGTCTAATTTTTTTGCTGATTAATGATGAGCCACATAATTGCTCATTTTTTGTACTCTTTTCCCCATAATGTGCGACATCAATTCTTGTAGATATAAATATTTTATGGAAATTATATATATAATTAACAGTTTATTTTGCATGTTTTCTAATATTTGTTTTTTAGTGTAATTTGTGTAGATTTAATGGAAATCGTTGCATTTTGGCATGATTTCATCGAGGTCCCACTCGGACCTGGCACTTGCAATTTAATGAATTAAAACATTTGCAGAATATCGGTAGAGAGGTATGAAGTCAGGCACCCAAATTCCTTTGAAGTGCCTGACTTCTATTCAACACTTAACTATTAGGCACCTATTTCCCATTAGGAACCTACTTTCCATTAGGCGCCTGCTTCTCGTTGTACGGTAGAAGGTGCCTGCTTCCTGTTGTACATGAAGAACACAAACTTATACTGAGAGGGGGGTGAATAGTATAAGATAACTTTTTACTTTTTATTTTCAAATAAATATTATGCAGTGTATAGATAGCAAATATCAATAGCAGTAATCAAAGCAATGCAAAAGACACCATACACAATAGAGACACAAATTTTAACGTGGTTCACCCAATGTGGGCTACCTCCATAGAGAAAATATTTCTCAAATAATATCTTGGGAATCCTTCCAAATTACAATGTTTATGGACCTTTGTCCAAAGGAGATGTTGATCCCCTAAATTTGGATGTGGATCTCTATCCACAAGAGAACTCCTTCTACTCTACTTTGTCTGGTGATAATCTAGAAGACTTTACCTCCAACGCACTGACTATGGATATCTCTCCACTTGAAGACTCTTATCCTCACTCAGAAGACCTATCCTCAATATCCTGGCTGATGGATCTCTATCCATTGGAGACTTTGTCCTCTCTGCTCTATCACCTCCAAAGCTTTGTCTCAATATTGTACTAAACACAGTCCAGTCAGTCCAGCACAGCTCTACTCAATCTCTTGCACTAAACATAGTACATTCAGTCTAACCACAAATCTTCTCAACTATTGCACCAAACATAATCTAGTCGGTCTATCACAAGTCCACTCAAATATGCACTAAACACAATTCATTCAATCTAGCACAAATCTACTCAATAGGTTCACTCAGAACCTTCTCAAATATACTCAATAGATGCACGCAGAACCTGCTCAAATATGCTCAATAGGTCCACATAGATACTTCTCAAATTTTATCAATAGGTCCACACAGAACCTGCTCAAATCTGCTCAACAGGTTCACACAGAACCTACTCAACTCTGCTCAACAGGTCCACATAGAACCTACTCAACTCTGCTCAACAGGTCCACATAGAACCTGCTCAAATATTCTTAAAAGGTCCACACATAACCTGCTCAACTCTAATCAATAGGTCCAGTTAGAACCTGCTCAACTCTGCTCAACAGGTCCACACATAACCTGTCCAAATCTGCTCAACAAGCTCACATAGAACTTGTCCAAATCTGCTCAACAAGCTCACATAGAACTTGTCCAAATATGCTCAACAAGCTCACACAGAACTTGTCCAAATATACTCAATGAGTCCTCTCTAATACTTGCTCAAATCTGTATTGCAAGCTTCCACAAAAGCTCACACAAAATCATTCCACAAGCCTTCTCAAATACTTGCCTCAAATCAACTTAACAAGTCCACACAAAACTTGTCCAATCTTATAGAATCATAAAGAGAATTGTTAGAGACTTAATATGTTCTATACTCAATGCTCAATCACTTTCTCAACTCAATCTCATAGAAGCATAAAGAGAATTGTTAGAGACTCAATATGTTCTATACTTAATGCTCAATCACTTTCTCAACTCAATCTCATAGAAGCATAAAGAGAATTGTTAGAGACTAAATATGTTATATACTCAATGCTCAATCATAACTCAAATCAATCTCATAGAAGCATAAAGACAATTTTTAGAGACTCAATATGTTCTATACTCAATGCTTAATCTCAACTCAAATCAGAATATAGAATAGTGAACTTGAACAACCACTTCACATCCACTTGACTAGGCTCAACCAACTCTACTCAACTAATCACCTCAAGGAACAACCGTTTCTCATAAAAACCTAGTTCAAGCATATATCAACCAACTCAAAAATGTTTCCAACAATGCTCAACAACAAATCTCACATAACAATGATACTCATGTTCTTTTCTAACTCAAGTTCAAGTTCTTTGCATAACCAATTGGCTTCAACAACAATGCTAATAAAACAAGGCTTAATCACAACTCTCAATTCAGAAAACCTTGAAGCATTAACTCAACCACTTTCAAAAAGGAAACCCTAATCAATTCTTTTTCACTCCAAACTTAATTTTCAATCAAGCCAATCAACCAACTCAATAGAGAAGAATTTTGCCCATACATTTTTGTTGCCAAGAAGTTGTCCACAAAATCTGTCACACTTCACAAAAACTCTTTTCCAAACTCACATAAGAGTTAGAGGACTTCAATTAAAATCATAATACAAAATACAACTTTAAATACACATTTTTACTCCAACTTAATTTTCACATCCACCAAAGTCCTTTTAGAAGAAAACCCTTATCAAAAATAATAATCGACAAGTCTCAAAATAAATCTCAATTAACACTTTACCATAACTCCTTATATCTCCTAAAATATAACTCTCAAAATGATACTTTCCAAATAATAAAGCTCAAATAATTATCAAGAATTCACCTTCAGAAATAATCACAAAAACCTCTAACTAACAAAGTGTATTAAAACATTAATAAACCTTATAACATCCTTATCACTCCAACCTTAGGGCATAACCATAAAATTAATTAACACAAAAAACGTACTTTCCTCAAGGGGATTTGACCCCGCATCTTGCCCTCACCACGAGTGCCTTAGCCATAGCTAAGGTTGCCACATGAGCTACACGCTCGTTCACAAAGGGGGAAGCACCACATGCTTCCTCTTTATGCTTTCCTTGCCCACGTTTAAAAATGTGTGCCTTGGCGCTTCTTCTTTGCAAGAATCGAACACATGACCTTTGTGCTACCGATGCCTTCACGCTTTCCAAGCTGCCACTAGGCCACACTACCCAATGCAAATTTGGAGTGGTCTCTCTCCATGTTATCCTATACTCTCCTTTCCAAATATTTTAACCACGAGCTCGTTTTTTACATGTGCCACTCAATAATCAATCGAGCAAGGATAGATAATAAACAACTTTGGGCATGTATTTATATTGTCCTTCCTCCTTTGTCTAGATATCAACGCTTTTATTGAAATGCATTACGTCAGCGCTTTAAGGCTTCGAAAGCCTTAGTAAACCCAACCTTGGGTTTTAATAAAAATTACTTTTGGATTTTATAAAACCCCTTGCATTTTAAAATATATAATAAGGATTATAATTATTTTATTTGGGTTTTCACCATGGCAATTTTAATATTATAATAACTACCATTATAATATTAATCCTTTAATAAAATACCTTTAGTATTTATTTATAAAATTTAAATTCATGCTGAATTTAAATAATTTATAAAATAAATATTATAACTCATTTTTAACTTTTGTCTTTGCACTGTTTCCCTCGATCTTTTGCCTTCTTGTTGGGTATCAAATAACCATCTATGTCACATTTATTTCCTGTTGAAATTACTGATGACCTCATCTGGTGACATCAATAACAACTTTGACTTAGGGACTCAAAATTTCCAACAGTATGGTAGAAGGTGCCTGCTTCCCATTATATGATGGAAGGTGCCTACTTCCCAACTTCTGCATACAAGGCACCTGCTTCCTGACTTCTTCAACCGTGGTGCCTGATTTCCATTAACGCCAAACTTCAGCATGACTCTGTGGTCGACAGAACAGAGCGAAACTTTGGCAACCAGCGTGAAGGGATTTCCAGCATTGCAACCGGACATGGGACAATGTCAAAGGTGACTCATCACCCATTTTCTAGCTGATACGTAAATCATTTTTGTAAGTCGGGTAAATAAAATATCAGCGTATTCTAGAAATAGAATACGCTGAAATATCATGATATTTTGCCCGATTCCTCTAATCAAGCAAACAGTTGTAACAACGAATCATTTTCTGATTCATCCTAAAAATTGTAATAGGGCTGGCCGCATACCTTATAAATATGCAGGCCACCCCTGAAGAAGACCCCTCGAACTTTCTTGTAATTTTCTTCTACTGCAACTGTTAATAAAATCTCTACATATTTTCCTGTAAAAACATCTTCTAAAGCGTCCGGTGATCATTTTACCATGGGCAGAACCTGCTAGAAGCGTGGGCCCACTTACAATAGAGTTCTTCCCTATTTCCCCTATTTTCTGTATTTATTTTAATAGATTAATTTATTTCCAGTTATTTCCCTATTTTCTATAATTTCCAGCAAGGTAGTCATTTAGATTTTAAATATTTTTCAGTCCTATTTTCTTAGACTTAGCATGAGATTATTGGTTTAAACATAAACTCCAATGAATACCAAATACCCCCCAAACCATAATCCAAGGGACTCATCTCCGAAGGAGAAATTACAAGCATAGATTTTGCATGGCTGCTCACAAGACTACGAGCTACCCCGAGTTGACAATTAAATGGAGGTAATTAATTGAACCATAGAAAAACTAACCAATATTTTGCCCAACATTTTGGCACCATTGTCGAGGAGTAGCCATTGTAATTTCTTGTTCTGAAGGAAGCATAGTTACAGTAGTTTAGAGTGTTTTCTTTAGAAACCTTCATCTGAAACTTTGTATGAGTCCACCTAAGAACAGGGGACCAGACGGTCATTTTGTCAAAAATAAAGAAGTTGTTTCTCAAAATCCTTCTACTTCAGTAGAACCTCAACCTGAGACTGAACTCTCACCATCTCAATCTCCACCTATGCATTGGTGGGAACACCCACTATTTGCATAGGATCCTTCTAAAATAATCCAATAGAATCTTAGAGCAGGATCAAAGATAAGTAGAGTTCAATATGAGGAAGATCTACTGAATGTTGAATATTGGCAAGTAGTATTAGATGGAACTATCTCAAACGCTGACTTATCCATCCTTCTAAAGGATAAAAGAAATGAAATAGAAGCATTGACAACTACTTTGAATGAAGTAGGGGTAGAAACACCAGTAGTAGGTAGAATGGTAGAAAATCTAGAGGAAACATCCACTAGTTTTAGTTTTCCAATAGGAGAGGTAGGGGGAGATCACAAGATGAAACACATCTCTCCTACCCACCTTCCAACCTTTAGAGGACTACCAACAGAAGATCTAGACCTATTCCTATTTAAATTTGATGTTTTATGTAGATCTATGGATTACACCATAGATGCTCAAAAACTAAAATTATTCCCTTCCACCCTTGATGATTCAACTTTGCGCTGGTTCATCAGCTTGGGGGATAAATGGATAACTACCTGGGAATAGTTGAAGAAAATTTTCCTAGATCAGTATCAAGATTTTGGTAGAGCAAGAGATGCAAGAGAGGAAGTCCTAGATATGACCCAAAAGGAAGGGGAATCTATGGAAGAATACTGGGATAGGTTTAGCTTCAATTTGCAAAGATCACCCCATTCAAAACTAGGAGATAGGTCCCTAAGAAGCATTTTTCTGAAAGGACTGACAAATGAATCCTTGGAAGCTTTAAACATGATCTCTAGGGGAGACATTTACCAACACCAAATGGATGATATTCGATAGTTGTGTCAAAATTTTTCAAGAAGAAAGGGTAAGTTAACCCCTAGAAATGTGAAGCAGTCAACCACTATCACTAAAACAGAAATAGGCAACATGCTAGAAGACCTTAAGAGTGAGATGTTATCATATCTAGCTCTTCAAATGGATACTCTTCTACTTCAGAGAAAGAAGCAGGAGAATGAGGTAGCATTGGCCTACTTCTATCCTAAATGCAGAGGCAAACACCCCAGAAATGAGTGCCCAGAAAACAAAGTTTGTGTATGTGTTGTTTGTAAGAAGGATCATAAAACAAAGTTGTGTCCACAATTAATGAAATCTAAAGAGGAACCTGAAGTAGCAGAGGTATACTTCATGGGTAATAGGAGGAACTGGCAATAGTCTCCTATGGGTAACAATATGCAATCAGGAATGTCATCCTATGGGGGTAGCAATTACCAAAACCAAGGTCAAGCCCAACCACCCAACATGGGTTGGTATGGTCAACAACCTTGGAATCCATTTCCCCAAGGAGCAAATCCTTACAACCCTTACCCTTGGAACCAATACCAGTAGCCTGGGTAGTAGTGGAGAAATCAGAATGCTTGGAATCAGTATCCACAACATACTGCTCCAGCTCCACCACAGCCAAGCCTACCTACTCTTCCTGCTCCAAGGACTCCTCAGTTACCAGCACAACCAACAACAAACCCAAACAACAAGCAACAACCAGCCTATCAGATGGAAAATGAGATGTACCCTATGTATAATATTAAGGTAGATTGTGATCCTATCCAGTTAAGGTCAGGAAAGCAAGTAGGTGTAGAAGTCACTCCTCTTGTAGAAGAAGAGGAACCAATAGAAATAGAGAAAGGGGAATCACCCCTTATAGAAGAGGTAGAAGAAGAATCAACACTTGTACATAACAAAGAGGAGGTTCCACATTTTCCACAAAGGTTGTAGGAACCCAAGAAACCAATACAAATAGAGTTTGATATCCTCTCTAGTTTAAAGAACTTAACAGTCACAATCCCTCTCTTTCAGGCCATTAGAGACATACCTATTTATGGAAAGGCCATAAGAGAGTTGTGCCTCAAGAAACCAGGGAGGAAACCAGCTAAATCAATTAATTTGGTAGGTCAGTTAGCTGACCTTATGTTAGGGAATACCTACAACCAGAAGTACACAGATCCAGGAAGCCCTGTGCTAACTATAAAAATAGAAGGTTGTGTTTTACCCAACACACTAGTAGATTTGGGGGCTGCCATCAATGTCATGCCCTAGGAGACCATGCAAAAACTAAAATTGACTAATCTGAAGCCCACTAAAACTATGTTATAGTTGGTAGATAGATCTATAGTACTCCCTAAAGGAATACTGGAAGATATCACTATTATAGTAGATGCATGGGAGTATCCAACAGATTTCTTAGTGTTACAATCTAAATCTGGACTAGGTGGATACCCATTAATCTTAGGTAGACCTTGGCTGGCAATAGTTGATGCCTACATAAGTTGTAGAGATGGGAAAATGACCATTTTAGATGGTCAAAATATAAAGAAACTGATCATACATCCACCTGCATAGTCTTCAGATTTGTTGGGAGAACCTGAGGATGAGAATCAAAATATTGATGGTCTATCAATGATCCAACCTATGATGACACTTGAGGAGTTGGAAGATGAAAGTGATGAGGATAAGATGATATCTCACTTTTTTCAAGGAGAACCCTCCTGTCCTCCTCCTGAGTTGCCATTAGTGAAAGACCACCATATTCAGCAAATAGAAGTTGCACCTGGTAGAATGTTGAACATAGATAACCAGTTGACAGTTGAACAACAGACCAAACTGAAACAAACATTGGAAAAACATCAAGATGCCTTTGCTTGGGAGTATTCTGACATGAGAGGAATAGCTCCTGAGACCTGTACACATAGGATATATCTGGAAGACCAGGTCAGACCAGTAAGACAACCATAGAGGAGAATGAACCCAACCATGAAAGAAATTGTCAAAATAGAGTTACAAAAACTCCTCACAGTTGGATTCATCTACCCCATTTTAGATAGTGAGTGGGTATCACCATTAGTGGTGGTGCCCAAGAAGAATGGAAAGTGGAGAATTTGTGTTGATTACAGGTTGCTGAATAAAGCAACTAAGAAGGACCACTTCCCTTTACCATTTATAGATCAGGTCCTTGACACCTTAGCAGGCAAGAAGTACTTTTCTTTCCTGGATGGGTTCAATGGATACAATCAGATCCAAATAGGGGAGGAAGATCAAGATAAAACCACCTTCACTTGTCCATGGGGGACATTTGCTTACCGAGTTTTACCATTTGGCCTATGCAATGCACCTACCACCTTTCAGAGGGTAGTTCTTAGCATTTTTTCAGATATGATTGGAGAGACTGTGGAGGTATACATGGATGATTTCACTGTATATGGTGAAACTTTTGAAATTGCCATAGAAAATCTGGAAAAGACACTTAAACATTGTGAGGAAACTAACCTATCCTTAAGCAATGAGAAATGCTATATGTTGATGTAGGAAGGGATAGTTTTAGGACATCACCTTTCTACAGAAGGGATCAAAGTAGACAGAAAGAAAATTGAAGTCATCCAAACCCTACCTACTCCCAAAACACAAAAGGATATCCATAGTTTCCTAGGATCAATCGGTTACTATAGGAGGTTTATATCAGACTTTAGAAAAACTGCTAAACCTCTTACCACATTGTTAACTAAAGATGTAGAGTTTGTCTGGACTGAAGAATGTGAACAAGCATTCAACACTTTAAAGGAAAAACTAATTACTGCTCCAGTACTGAGAGGTCCAAATTGGACCATACCTTTTCACATATATGTTGATGCATCTAACAATGCAATAGGCTCAGTACTAGGATAGAAATATGGTGATGATTTTTATGCCATCTATTATGTTAGTAAAAACCTCATAGGTGTTGAACTAAATTATACTATCATAGAGAAAGAGTTTCTTGCAGTAATACATGCTCTTAACAAATTTTATCATTATATTACAGGTTACCAGGTATTTGTACACACTGACCACTCAACAATCAGATACTTGACAAACAAACCTGGGATTAGTGGTAGAATTATCATATGGTTATTGCTCTTGTAGGAATTTGATGTGACAATAGTGGACAAGCCAGGAAAGGACAATGTGGTAGCTGATTTCCTATCCAGATTGACACCTCCAGACTATGCAGCTACAGAAGACCAATTTCTAGATGAGCATTTGTTTGCTCTAAATGATCAGATACCTTGGTACGTAGATATGGCTAATTATTTAGCCACTGGTAAAGTATCCCCTACACTTTTACCTCGTGAAAAATAGACTTTAATTGAGAAAAGTGTAGATTTCTCATGGATTGATGGGTGCCTATTTAAAATAGGACCTGATCAAATCATGAGAAGATGTGTTGTTGGGAATGAAATAATTGAAATACTAAAGGCTTGCCATGATGAACCTTGTGGTGGCCATTTTGCAGGAAGAAGGACTGCATATAAAGTGTTGCAGGCTGGTTATTACTAGCCTTCACTATTCAAAGATGCAACCAAGCATGTGAGCCAATGTGATCAATGTCAGAGGATGGGCAGACCTACTCTCAGAGATGAGATGCCACTCCAACCACATGTTCACATTGAACCATTTGATAAATGGGGGATGGACTTCATAGGACCTATTAATCCATAGTCAGGAGGTAAGAGGTATATCCTAGTTTGTACTGACTATGTGACAAAGTGGGTTGAAGTACAGGCTTTGCATGATTCAAAGGAGAAAACTGTAGCAGATTTCTTGTATTCATCAATTTTTACAAGATTTGGGGTCCCAAGGGAGATCACAATAGATCAAGGACCTCAGTTTACTTCAAGGATGATCCAAGAACTCATGCAACAATACAAAATCAGGCATAACAAAACCACTCCCTACCATCCATAGGCGAATGGGCAAGTTGAGGTGACCAACAGAGAGTTGGAGAATATCCTGACAAAGATAGTGCAACAACATAGGAAGGATTAGGCTACTAGATTACCAGAAGTAGTGTGGGCCTACAGGACCACCTAGAAGACTACTACTAGTTTCACACCATTTTAGTTAGTCTATGGGAAAACTACCATGATGCCTATAGAGTTTGAAGTCAAAACACTTAGGACTACTATAGAATTGAATATCAACCTGGATGATGCACAAAAATATAGAATTCAATAGCTTAATCAACTAGATGAATACCACCTTGAGGCTCTACAAAAAATAGAGATCATTCAAAAACAAAGGGCCAAGTGGCATGACCACCACACCAAGCCAAAGTAGCTTAAAGTGGGAGAATGGGCATTACTCTATGATTCCTGATTCTAAGAAAGGAAGGGTAAGCTCATGCAACATTGGATGGGGCCATATGAAGTGACTGAAGTCATCAATAATGGGGTTGTAAGGATTAGAACAATAGATGACAGCAACATTACCTTAACAGTCAATGGCCACCACCTGCATCCATACCATGTGTCTGAAGCATACATGATTGAGTCTAGTTTAGGCATGGGGGAGACCCCAGTTGATTCTGATTTTATCTTGAGTCAGTGAGATGTGGACCTAGTCCACATAGTCCCAAAGACAATTATTCTTTCAAAGTTTTCTTTTTTTTAGTTGTGTTTTTGTTTTGCAGGAACAATGCCCTTTGTGCAATCCTTAGGCAGCTTGGGAAACCTAGGCCTAACAAGCACAGGATCCATGAACCTACATATTTCTAGATTTCTAGTAGTAGGAGTAGCTCATCCCTCAAAAGGGGAATACTAAACCTGAACCTGCACAAGAGTGTTTGGATTGGTCTCTTTGGACAATAAAACACTCAACTATTGGTTCAGGGGTGGATGCTGATTTTGTTCCTATTTTTCAATCAGAAGCACTGAAGGGCCTGATCAACCTGATAATGCATATACAAGGACAAGTCAACACCCATTGAATAAAATAAAAGTACCATTTTTTGTATTTTATGGGGAGGCACCTACTTCCTGTTATTAGAGAAGGTGCCTACTTCCCATTGTATAGTGGAAGGTACCTACTTCCCATTGTACGATGGAAGGCACTACTTCTCATTGTACTGATGAGAAGGTGCCTACTTCCTCATTATATGCTTTATGGTGCCTAACTCCCAGTATGTTACGAAGATGGTACCTACATCCCATTTTTGGTAGATCAATGTCTGACTCCCAATTTTTAGGAGAATGGTCGACTTCCAATTTTTGGGAAACTGACACCAAATATTCTTAGCATATGTAAAAAAAAAGTTTGTATAAAGTTTATTTTATAAGTACGACACCCATAATTAGCAAAAGGTACCTTCTTCCCATGTTAGGCATAAGCCATAAGCTTTCCATGTTAAGTAGAGTGCCTAATTCTAAGGTACCTACTTCCCATGTTAAGCAAAGCACATGATTCCTAAGGTGCCTATTTTTAATTTCCAAGGCACCTATGCCATAATTTGAAAAGAAGGTACCTGATTTCCATACGAAAAAGGTACCTAATTTTCATTTACTATGACCATTTTCTACCTTGATAGAATAACACATCAACATTGGGATGTGGCCCAAGCCACGTCAGCACCCCACACATGTGCAAAGTCAAATCTACCATGGAAAAAATTAAAAGTTGACATCAATCAACTTTCGAGGAGGGGACGTTTGTCATCCCAAGGAGATACATTTTTCTAATTTTTTTTTTAATTTTGTAGGATTTCTTGAATAACCCACATTGCAGCTACCAAGAACCAATCACATCAAAGAAAATTCATTGCATGGGAACCATGGCCATCATTGTTCATTGTAGTTTACCCAATCATCAAACACCAGCCAATAGTGATGCACCATGAATATCTACACATATGCACCCACGAAACAAATTTAGGTGCATGTTTAAATTTTTTGTTTCTTGTCTATATTATTTTCATGAACATGTGTGTCTATGGAAATGTGTCGGCACAACCCCCATTATTACCTTAACCACTTGAAAAAATCCACTTGGCATGGTGCTGCGTGGCATGCCTCTGATTGGTCGATAGTTTATGGTTATCATCTCCGCACAATCGGGCACATGCTCGAAGGAAATTTACTATGGATAACCATAATCACTATTGATTATGGTAATTAACCACTTGCGTGCATGAACGTAATTGTTTTAAAAAGTTGTTTACCAGCTACTATGAAGCCAACTTCAGAGAGAAAAAATAGAGTAGTGAGGCACAATAGTAATTCGAAGGGGAAGTAGTAACATCGCTGAGTGAATTGTGAACTAAAGGTAAAGCATGGGGGGAAAGTCAAAGAATCATGACCTTAAGAAGAGTGAGCCGATCGATTGCTCGAGCATTTTTGTAGATGTCCAAACATAGTTGGATGCTGTAGAATGGATGGACTACTATCGACTAGTCAGTCAGGGCCAAGATACGGTAGTGGCAAATGAATTTGTGGTATCGATGAGAGATGGGGTCATGTGCATGTAGGGGCTAGAGATCCTAATCATTGAGGACTATATCACTAGAGTTATGGGCCTCCCTCTTATAGGGGAGCGCACGTACAAGGAGGATAACCTTACCCTCTATGCGTAAATATTTTTTGGAGCACCAACCGAGTACCTGACGCACATTGGCTTGCCAAAATGGCACATTCTCGAGCTCTGGAGGGCAGTTTTTGAGTAGATCACCCATTTCTTCACATGCTCTAGTAGGTACTCTCATATGAATGCCAACCACTTCTATTTCCTCAATCACATCCTGCATGGGGATAAAATCAATATCCCCCACTACCTTGCATGCACCCTGAAAGATGAGGCCAAGTGATACCAAGTAGGCACCACCTCTACCCTAGCTCACCATGGCCTGATTTTAGCCTTGGTGAGATATGCAGAGTCACATAGAAATGTGACAATTGAGGAAGTTGTGGGCACTAGTGCAGTGGCAGGGGCACAAGTAGAGGGGGAGGTGCCAATTCAAAATGAACAGTCGACCCAAGGGGTGATAGAACATGTAAAAATGATGCCTACATCCCAACTGTAGGAAATATAGGGGAAGCAGGACAGGCCTCATCCCCTAATTTTCCCAATTTGGAGGAGGAAGCAGGGTAGGCTCTATCTCCTTCTGCACCTCAATTTGAAGATGAGGTAGAGCAAGATTTCATGCCTATCTCCACCAGGATGTGAAGCAGAAGAATGAAGGCATCAAGGGTGGTTTTGAGCTCATCCGATGAGGAGATACCAATCGATGAGCTCAACAAGGAGGAGTACATGGCCCACATTTTATAGGATATTTCCAGTGGGCCAACTCCTCAACAGGAGGTGGCCATGGAAGATGTACCACCAGAAGGCCAGGTAGAGGATTTGTAGCAATAGCTATAGGTTTTAAGAGAATAGGCTTCCACTTGGGAAGCCAAATTTAAAGAAGAACGGGCTCTATTTGAGGAGTCCAAAAAGGAGGCTGCATTAAAAATGCATGAATTGTATCAAACAATTTAGCAACTATAGAGACAATTGTAGTTGTAGGGTAGACCAAGAGGAGTCGAGCAATCGACCAGAGTTGATGCAATAGTGTAGACCGATGGGGCAACAGAAGTGCCCCTACTGATACAGAAATAGAATAGGGAGATGTTACTGCAATGGAAGTAGAGCAACCCTATTCTACATCCCCCTATATAGAATAGGTAATTCAAGAGGATGAGGTTGAAGTTGAGGAACCTCAAAATGTAGAACAACCTACAAAGGAGGGAGATGAGGAGGAAAAGGAGATGGAGGTCGAAGAGCCTCAAATTTTAGGTAAAGAGGGAGAGGTAGAGCACTCTCCAATTGATGCAAGGGTCGGATAGCCTCAAGAGGAAGAAGTAGTCCCTATTGTGCAACAAGTTGCTATAGAGGAAAAAGAGGCTCAACAGCCTAAATCCCCTATACCACAAGAGGCTCAACAACCTGAATCCCCTATACCCTAGGAAACAAAGGTTGCACCAACACACTCTAGGGTACAACATATCAAGCTGAGATCAAAATAAAAAGCCATAAGGCCATCTCAGTGATGACCCAGAACCAGAGCGAGAGTTGTCGAGTTGAAGGCACTGGGCATTGAATATGATAAGGAATTAGAGCTAGATTTTGATGAAGAATGGGAGGCAGCAAAGAATTTATTTGCTACCCAAAAATAGAAATTTGAGGAGCTTAAGGAGGAAATTAAGGCAGACAAGAAGAACTGGAAGAAGGCCTCCAAGAAAGCCCTCAAGGAATCAGAAAAGGAGGCCAGGAAGCAATCTGGCAGGCCTCATAGGAAAATTCTAATTGCTCAACCTGAGTAGTTCTGGTATTTGTATGGGTCAGAGGATGGAAAGCCTTCAAGGATGTAGGCATATTTTAAAAGGATGGGATTTCTAGGCCCTATGCAGTAGGAAGATCTAGCATCAAGCAATAGAACTCCCCTTATGGAAAAAATAGAGGTCAAAGCTGAACCTGAGCTTGACCCAATAAGGGTAGATTTACCCATAACTAAGGTTGCTAAGGAATCTAGCATCCCATTTGGAGATAAAGAATCAGTGCCTATGGGTGAAAAGTTGCCACCTCACCATGAGTACTAGAAAATGGTTGAGCCTGCATTCCAAAAGGATGCCACCAATTTCTCTGGTTATTATCTGAACATTGATAAGGGCAAGGTGGCCTAGACCAGAGAACCACCCAAGAAGAGAGAAGGCCAAGTGAACCACTTCGATGCAGCAAACGCCAGAAGCAGTAGGGTCAGGAGACAACAGCTCCCAAGGCATCAAAGGGGTGAAAGCCTCGGGACAAAGAGAAAGCCAAGGCCGCTAAGAAGAAGAGGACACAGACCAACAGGGCTTATTGGGATGAAGTGAACAGAACTGGTAATTACCAGTTCAAAGTGGCATAGGGACGTGCCACCCCTTAAGCATGGGGGGATGATGAGCCACATAATTGCTCATTTTTTGTACTCTTTTCCCCATAATGTGTGGCATATATTCTTGTAGATATAAATGTTTTATGGAAATTATATATATAATTAATAGTTTATTTTGCATGTTCTCTAATATTTGTCTTTAAGTGTAATTTGTGTAGATTTAGTGGAAATTGTTGCATTTTGGCATGTTTTCATCGAGGTCCCACTCGGACCTGGCACTTGCAATTTAATGAAGGAAAAACATCTATGGAATATCGATAAAGAGGTACGAAGTCAGGCACCCAAATTCCTTTGAAGCACCTGACTTCTATTCGACACTTAACTATTAGGCATCTACTTCCCATTAGGTGCTTACTTTTCATTAGGCACCTACTTCCCATTGTACGATAGAAGGCACCTACTTCCCATTGTATGATAGAAGGTGCCTACTTCCCATTATACGAAGAAAGGTACCTACTTCTCGACTTTTACATACAAGGTACCTACTTCTCAACTTCTTCAACCATGATGCCTGATTTCCATTAAACGCCAAACTTCAACATGACTCTATGGTCAGCAGAACAGAGCGAAACTTTAACAACCAACATGAAGGGATTTCCAACATTAAAACCGGACATGGGACAATGTCAAAGGTGACTCATCACCCATTTTCTAACTGATACATAAATCATTTCTATAAGTCGAGAAAATAAATATCAACGTATTCTGGAAATAGAATACGCTGAAATATCATGATATTTTGCCCGATTCCTCTAATCAAGCAAATAGTTGTAACAACGAATCATTTTTTGATTCATCCTAAAAATTGTAATAGGGTTGGTCGCATACCTTATAAATATGCAGGCCACCCCTGAAGAAGACCCCCTAAACTTTCTTGTAATTTTCTTCTGCTGCAACTGTTAATAAAATCTCTGCATATTTTCCTGTAAAAACATCTTCTAAAGCGTCCGGTGATCATTTTACCATGGGCAGAACCTGCTGGAAGTGTGGGCCCACTTACAACAGAGTTCTTCCCTATTTCCCCTATTTTTTGCATTTATTTTAATAGATTAATTTATTTACTTGTTATTTCCCCTATTTTTTGTGATTTCCAACAAGGTAGTCATTTAGATTTTAAATGTTTTTCAGTCCTATTTTCTTAGACTTAGCATGAGATTATTGGTTTAAACATAAACTCCAACGAATACCAAATACCCCCCAAACCATAATCCAAGGGACTCATCTCCGAAGGAGAAATTACAAGCATAGATTTTGCACGGCTGCTCACAAGACTACGAGCTACCCCGGGTTGACAATTAAATGGAGGCAATTAATTGAACCATAGAAAAACTAACCAATGTTTTTCCCAACAATTAAACCAAAGTTACCTTTTCACGTCAAACAAGAGAGTGACCATATCAAGGTATAGTTAAAATTGCATGAGATACTTGGAAAAGTTAATACTATTAAAATAATCAACTTGAAATTAAAATTCTCCTCTCTTAAATTGGTTGAGTTTAATAACATTGAGGGATATAGTACAATATTTAAGTCATTGAGAGCAGATATTGTATCTTCTAAAGACAAAGAAAGATGATGCAGAATGTGTGAAGGCTATCCTTGCTAGTCTCTCCCATTATTTTTAAATATTGAACCTAATGGTTCATATAATTGTTATATTCTTGGAATCTCAAAAGACTCTTACTCTTGATCAACTTTTCTGTCCTAGTTTATTTTCAAGTAGCAATTCAAAATTATGGCGACACTCCACAAATACAAACTCATGCAAAGGAATTCAAATATAAGGAGGCTAGTACATAAGAACCCAAGGGACAAGATAAGTCTTCAAGTAAGTCAAAGACCACTTGCAGATACTATAAGAGGAAGGGACATCCAATTAAGAATTGTTTATTAAAATTACAAAGGATTAAGGCTAAGTTTCTAAAAATTCATGGGCAACTTCCAAATGATGAGGGAGATTCTAAAGGATCTACCTCAATTGCAAAGGCCCAATAGATAATCCATTATGAGGGAGAAAGCTATTATTATCACTAATATCTTCCCTCCTTTGCCCCTTAGTTCAAATTATGGAAGGATGTTTAAATAATAATTAATTCATGGCCAAATCCAACATTGTATGATTTAATATTGATAGGCCTAAGGGAATTTCATCATGCAATATCTTGAACTATTGTAATATTTTATTATGTAATACCCATGGGTCGTAGTTAACCTTGTTATGGTTAAACCCACTTTATTATTTATAATTAACCTTTAATCTCTCTTGTTATGTTAGCTTAGGTTAAACTATTTTATATAATTAGGGATTTGATATTGGTATAAATACCCCCATCACTCCTCATTTCATCATCGAAGTGTTGTGAATCTAATCTATAGATTGTACAATGATTATTTATGATGCCTATGAGCACCCTAAACCTATATTTTTCCTTTATTTTAGCATATTTTTGCTTTTTATATAATATTTGAGTGGATGGATCTATTTTGTTTACTTTTGGAGAATATTGTGAATTCTAAATGATTGGCTTGTTATGTAGTAAGAACCTATGGTGCATCTTTTAAGAAGATAAAGTAGCTATTCTTGATGAAGAAACCCACCATCAAAAAGAAGAAGATTAAATTTAATACGATTAAAGTAGGTAATTTAGAATTAGAGATATCCTCTCTTAAAGTGGTCGAGTTTGATAACATTAAGGACTATATTATGATATTTTAGGCATTGAGAGTAGATATTACATATTTTGGAGATAAAAATAAAGAATGATGCAAAATGTGTGAAGTTGATCCTTGCAAATATCTCCCCTTATTTTTACATGTTGAACCTAAAGGTTCATATGATTTCTATATTCTTTGAATCTCAAGAAACTTTTACTCTTGATCAAATTTTTCTCTCCTAGTTTATTTTTAAGTAGGAATTCAAAATTATGGTAGCACTCTACAAATACAAATCCATGCAAAGGAGTTCGAACCTGAGGAGGCTAAGACACAAGGGCCCAAGGGCTAGGCTAAGGCTTCAAAAAATTTGAAGACCACTTGCAAATATTGCAAGAGGAAGGCACATCCAATGAATAATTTCTTGCTAAAATTTTAAAGGATTGAAGTTGAGTTTTTGAAGATCAATGGATGATTCCCAAATGACGAGGGAGATTCTAAAGGATCAGTCTCAATTGTAGAGGCCCACTAGAGCATCTATTATGGAGGGAGATCTTATTGTCACTAATGTCTTATCTTCTTCCCTTATTTTAGATTATGGGAGGTGTTGAAATTATAATCTAATTCATGGCCAATGGTGACATTATATGATGTAATATTGATAGACCTAAGGTATTTTATTATGCAATGTATTGAATTTATTATTATTTTATTATTAAAACCCTATGGACCTTAATTAAGCTTTTTATGGTTAACCCACTATAATTTATAATTAACCTTTAATCCCTTTTGTTATGTTAGCTTAGGCTAAAATTTGCTATCTAATTAGGGTTGTGGTAATGGTATAATTACCCCCATGACTCCTCATTTCATCATTAGAGTGTTGTGAATCTAATCTATAGATTATATATTGATTATTTATGGTGCCTATGAGCGCCTCAAATCTATGTCTCTTTTCATTTCTTTCATCCTTTTATCACTTTTTGTATAATATTTGAGTGGGTGAATTGCTTCTATTTATTTTTAGAAAATATTGTGAATTCTATTTTTTTTTTTAACAATGAAGTCTAAATTATTAACCTAGTATGCAGTCAGAACCTATGGTGCAGATTTCAGAAGATAAAGTAGTTGTCTTGATGAAGAAACCCACCATCAAAGAGAAGAAGGTTGATATTGTATGATGTAATATTGATAGGCTAAAGATATTTCATTATGCAATGTGTTGAATTTATTATAATATTTTATTAGAGGGATTAAAGGCTAATTATAAATTATAAAGTGGGTTAACCATAACAAGGTTAAACTTTGTTATATAATTAGGGCTTTGGTATTGGTATAAATATTGTCCATGACTCCTCATTTCATCATTTGAGTGTTGTGAATCTAATCTACAAAGTGTATAGTGATTATTTATGGTGCCTATGAGTGCCTCAAATCTATGTCTCTTTTCCTCCCTTTCATATTTTTATTGTTTTTGTATAATATTTGAGTGGATGGAGTGCTTCTATTTATTTTTAGAAAATTTTGTGAATTCCAAATGATTAGTCTATTATGTAGTAAAAACCTAGGGTGCACATTTCAAAAAGATAAAGTAGTTCTTGATGAAGAAACCCACCATAAAAGAGAAGAAGCTCAATATTGTATGATGTAATATTAATATGCTAAGGGTATTTCATAATGCAATGTGTTGAATTTATTGTAATATTTTATTAGAGGAATTAAATATTAATTATAAATTATAAAGTGGGTTAACCATAACAAGGTTAAACTTTGTTATATAATTGAGGCTTTGGTATTAGTATAAATACCCCCATGAATCCTCATTTCATTATCAGAGCATTGTGAATCTAATCTACATATTGTATAGTGATTATTTATGGTGCCTATGAGCATCTCAAATCTATGTCTCTTTTCCTTTCTTTCATTCTTTTATCACTTTCTTTATAATATTTGAGTGGATGGAATACTTCTATTTATTTTTAGAAAATATTTTGAATTCCAAATGATTAGCCTATTATGCAGTAAGAATCTATAGTGCACATTTCAAGAAGATAAAGTAGTTGTTCTTGATGAAGAAACCCACCATCAAAGAGAAGAAGGTCTATTGTATGATGTAATATTGATAGACTAAGGGCATTTCATTATGTAATGTATTGAATTTATTGTAATATTTTATTATATAAGCCCTATGAATAGTAGTTAATCTTGTTATGGCTAAACCCACTTTATAAATTGTAATAACCTTTAGACCCTCTTGTTATGTTAGATTAGATTAAACTCTTTAATGTAATTTGGGTTTTGGTATTGATATAAATACACCCCACGAGTCCTCATTTCATGATAAGAGTGTTGTGAATTTAATCTATGGATTGTATAGTGATTATTTATGGTACCTATGGATGCCATGAATCTCTACCTCTTTTCCTTTCTTTCATTATTTTTTCACTTTTTGTATAAGATTTAAGTACATGGATGGCTTATGTTTATTTTTAGAAAAGATATGTCTTTTCCTTTCTTTCATTCTTTTTTTCACTTTTTGTATAAGATTTTAAGTGCATGGATTGTTTATGTTTATTTTTAGAAAACATTGTGAATTGTAACCAAAAAAAAATAAGGTTTTGAAAAAATTGTCTTTTTGCTTTTACATCAACTTAGGTCACATTGAGTTGTATAGTTTATTTGATGTCATCAAAATTTGAACCTTAGTGTAGAGTACATTATTTATTTGTTCCAACCATTAAACCAAAACCCATTACCACATCTTTCTTTTTTATCAATTAACATCAAATAAAAATATCTTATATACTAAAAAAATTATAAATAAGTTTCTTAACACTCCATACTTAAAAATATGTTAATAACATCATATAGTAGTCTATTTTATATACTAAAAAAAAAGTCCTTTTTATAAGTTTCTCAACACTCACTTGATACTTAAAAAACATATATGTTAATAACATCATGTATTAGTCTATCTCACTCACCTCATATTTAAAAATATGTTAATAACATGTAGTAGTCTATCTTATGTACTAGAAAACAATATCCTTTTTATAAATAAGTTTCTCAACACTCACTTCATACTTAAAAATATGTTAACTACATCATCGTGTAGTAGTCTGTTCCTTTTTAAATAAGTATTTTCAACATTTATTTTATATTTAAAAATATGTTAATAATATTATGTAGTAGTTTAATCTAAATTTTAAGTGTACGTCATAATATCATGTAGAAGTTTGATCTAAATTTTTTGAGTGTACGTCAGACCTATAATGATGGTACGGATTTTGGGCAACCGATGGTCCCTTCACGTCAGGACATCAACAATGAAGTGGTGTAAGCTTGTTGGGAGCAGTCAGTCATTGCAGGTTGAACCCTACACTTACACTTGGCAGTTACTAAAAATAGTGTGGATGTAACCAACTCCTTTTAGGATAAAAAAAAAACATCATATAATTTATAATTTAGATAATCAAATACCTAAGACATAATTAGGTTATTTTAAGAAGTGTTATATGAAATCAAAATAATATTTGTAGTGTAAGTGTGGAGAAGGCAAATCTAGCTTCGTTGAACGAGAGGGAGATCCACGGTTTGAACCTCTACAATATAGTTGTATACATGGATGGGACTGCATTATCGGCCACCTAAGAGCGGCTCTGGAGGTTTCTTTCTAACCTAAAATTTTATCTTGGGCTTTGGCTCTTCTTTGAGAGGTCCAAGGTTCAAACTACAGCATGGACGAGTGTGTGAGGGTGTATGTATGGTTGTGTGTTTGATTCCTATTGATAAACTCAACTCTCATCATTATCATAGGTCATGGTTGGGATGGGGGGAAGTGTGTGAGGGATGGATGTGTGTATGACTATGTGTTTTGACCCTATTGATAAACTCAGCTCTCACCCTTATTAGAGGTCATGGTTGGGATGAGATACCCTTAACCTTAGTCGTAAAGGTTTCTTACACTAACCTCAATAAAAAATTATAAATATTTATAAATAATTTCAATAAATTATAATGAAATTAATTATATGATGATATTTATGTGATTATAGAATTTGTATTACCAATGTGTTGTATGTGAGTTGGAGAGGAGAGGGTAATCTTCCAAGGGAGGTCCCAGGTTCTGATCTTCACCCTACCAAAAAGTTGAATTGGGTACCCAAAATTCAATTGATAATGTTGGTGCGCGCAGGGCCGAGTGCGACTCCCGGGTGACTTTGACGTGTAGAACCCCCTGATCGTGGTCTCTCAACGCCCCGCAAAAGATTTTTCGCTTAAAAAAATTATAAAATTTAGATTTAAATATGTTTAAGATAAAATTAATTTTAATATAAAAATAATAATAATATAATTAAAAATAAATAAAAAATAAAAAATCAATATATCTAATTAAATTTAAATGGTTGAGAAAGGTTTATAAAGAAGTTAAAGATTCAAGTCCAACTATTATAAATATTATAATAAACAGGTCGTCGCTTTCGCTACGTTTATAAAATATTATAATAAACAGGTCGTCGCTCTCGCTACGTTTATAAGAAAGTGACGCTAAACAGGTCACGACAAGAACAGTGGAAAAAAACCAGCAACTCGTTTGACACGTTCTCCTGTTCTCACACACTCCATAATACATGGTGAAATTTCTTTGATAATGGCGTGTGACAAAATAATTTTCACCGTTTGATAATGCTTTTGTTACTTCACGACTCTATATAACATGATGCTGTTTCGATTGATTAAGTTCTGTTAGTAAGCAGGAGCCATACAACTAAAGAATTAGAAAAATATAAAGCAGTTATTTGAACTGCAGAGCGATGTTAAATGTTAAAGCATAAACAACATACATACGGCGTTGAAGTTCTTACATCCAAATCTTTAATTTTTATTTCTTTATCTCTAAGAAAAAGATAGGTACCCAGCATTATTCCCACTCTAGAATCACAAGCTTCCAGACATACTGATTTCTCGTGTCAAGGAAACGTAGATCATGCTACCCAACAAACCAACGTCAATGACAATGCCACAAATGCATTAAAAAAAGACACAACATTTCAATAAACGAAAGTTACAGTGGAGCCATAGCCCAACGAAACGTTCACCACCCGTCTTGACACACATCAGGAATCGAACCTTGGTTTATTCGCAAGTTCACCCGCGGCAGTAGCCATGGCCTGGTATGAACTCCCTCCTTCCGCCATCGCAATCTCTGCCTTCACCTTCAATTCCTTCATTCTCTCCCTAGCTCTTCTTCCCCCCTCTCCTTCCATCAATTCCCTCGCTGCCCTTTCAACATTCTCCCTCCTTACAAATCCGTCGCTTTCCATCTTAACCTCTATCGCTATCTTCATCTGGTTCACCAGCACAACCCTGTTCGTCTTCTGTTCTGCAAAGATAGGCCAAGCGATCATTGGAACCGCAGCCGAAATGCTCTCCAATGTGGAGTTCCACCCACAGTGAGAAAGGAAGCCTCCTGTTGAAGGGTGAGAAAGCACGGGAACCTGAGGAGCCCAGTTAGGCACCACTAGCCCTCGGTCCCTGGTTCGACTCTCAAAACCCTCTGGTAAAAGCTCAGAAACGTCCTTCTTCTGCAGTGGAGCGCGCACCACCCACAGGAATCGAAGGCCACTGGCCTCCAACCCTAGCGCAAGTTCTGCAATCTGATTGACAGGCAAAATGGCTCCGCTTCCAAAGGAAACAAACAGAACCGACGACGGAGGTTGGAGATCCAACCATTTCAGGCAGTCCGAGTCATCTGGGCGATCAGATGACGGCAAAATCAAAGGACCAACTGGATAGATGGACGGCATAGAGGTAGATCCCCAGCTGAAAACCTTCCCTTCCCTCAGGGCTGTTAGGGGTTCCACCTCCAGTTCCGCAAAGGTGTTTATAAGAATTCCGATTGCTTCAGGAAAGCGAGAGGAATGGTGGACGAACCATTTGAACGCAGAATCAGACCTGTCTTGTAAGGGAGTGGGCATATCCCTTGCTGGAATGGGGGGAAGGCCTGGTATCTCCACCGCAAAATCGGCGTCTTTAAAAGAGCCCTCAAATTCTGAAACCAGTTTGGGAAGATATAACATGAGGCACAAAAGAGAAGCTGGGGCTGGGAAAAATATATAAGTGGGTATGTGGAGTTTGGCGGCAACATCGAACAAGGCGGTGCAGAAGAAATCTATGACAAAGGCGGAGATTGGCGAAGGCGAATGCAGCAAAGGGTCCAGAACAGCCTCCACATGTGGTTTCGCTTTTTCCACAAACTTTGATATACGAGTTTCGATTTTCATGTTCTCCTCGTCTTCATCGATGTCGATATGAGGAATCTCTGTAATGCGGATGTCGAGAGAGGAAGAGGCCAAGCGCTCTATGAAGGTGACCTGTTGAGACGTGCACAACCAGTAGGAGATGACAAGCGTTACGGAGAATCCATGGTGAGTGCAGAGGCGCTTTGTAAACTCAGCGATCGGAATGAGATGACCCATTCCACCACATAACGGAAAAATTGCGATATGAGGCTTTCTAATGTGATTTTCAGAATCCATTATCACTGCTGCAAACCAAGTAATGCTAAGAAAGACTCTTGTGACAGAAGCAAGCTGAGCACAGAACTTCAACCAGACAACCACTAATGGTAATAATATGGAACTTAATTCCGTGGTAGCAATATACGCCACTAGAAATAATGGAATTATTTATACATATATCATGAATTGTTCTAATCCTTAGAATGTTTGTTTGTCCAAATTTTTAAGAAGGTTTGCTAATGTAAAGTAGTAGTTTGACCAAATTTTTAAGAAGGTTTGCTAATGTAAAATATTAGTTTGATTTAGTCTTTGATGCTTCTTATTGTAGGTGTTGTTTGTGACAGCCCAATTTGAAATATTTTAAATGTAACCAACAAACTCCCTTATGACTTAAAAACAAAAAAAAATATCAACTTTTTTATAAGTTAAAAAAATATATATATCAATCAGTTGCCATCTCGTTCTTAGTAAGTTTGAAATTAGGTTCATAAGCCATTCAATTTCTACCGATGAAGAAAAAAAACTAAAATTTATCATACGCTTTAACGTTTCAACTCTTCCACGCTGTCAACTTAAAGTTGTTGGTGCTTGCACATATATGACAGATGACCAACGTCATGTCATATGTCATCAGCTGGCCATTACAATGCACAACTTGGACAGTGAGACAGTTTAACCACTTGTACACCTTAAAAACCGGGGTTTGGTTTTTGAAAGCATAAGAAATATATTCTTGGTTAATTTTTTTTTATGACATCGTTAACACCGGTTAGATGTGTTTCATCTTCTATCTCCTTTGTGACATTGTGCATTCTATAAATGCAGCTTAGGGTTTCTCTAAATAATTAAGAAACTAAAAATCTAGAACTCCAAGAAGCATCCACCTTATTATTTTTATTGTATTTTCTTTCATTTCTTTTTTTATGTTGTTTCTACTTTTTTTATAAAACAAAGTGCCTACACCATGAATTATACTATGCATTTATATTATTGTGTCAAACTTGATACAAAGGTCTTATGTTTTATAGTATACTCTTACATTTAGGACATTTTCTTGTGCGAAGCTTTTATTGAGATGCATTCTTCTTCATCAATCAATAAGAAGATCTCATCTTTTATGATATTTCTATAACAATAACCTATAGATGCCACAAATTGGTTTGTATATTGTCCTTCATACCAACCATCCTAGACCTCTAATGCATGGATCAAGTGGTATCAAAGTAATCTTATTTGCTCCTTGACTACTCATATTTCCCCCATATTCATTGTAGATATCCTTTATTTGTGCAAGACCTTCTAGTATGCTTCCTCGTTGGATGCCCATTCTCACCAATACACATTTGTTACAAGAAGCAAGGCATCATGCAAGGTTTTAAATCTAAGTATCCTAAAGCACATTACCCCTAGAAAGAAATGCGTGAAATGGCAAATTCAACATCTTAACCCAAGACTAGGACCCAAGATGTCAAGGAACTAATTCAAGATGCTCTATAGGAACAAAGGACCATTCTATTTGGGTAGTTTTGAGATCTCATGCTTCAATAGGGAGCATTACCTACACCTATCAGTCTTGCACCATTCTAGAGCTAAGGTCATCTAAAGGTGTAGGCCATCAACATCCTCTTTGTCATAAGAAAAATTAATTTCAATGAATTAGATACTTGGCTTCCATGGCTAGAGGCCTACTATACCACCAATTGGTTTTTCAATGTTGATAAGATCGTATTTAAGATCATGAAGATGTTGAAATTATTTTTTTATTATTGGGAATCCACTAGTAATAGGCTTGAAGATTCAAGAAATTCCTTCTCAAGACTTCATAAAGTTGGTTCATGAGTGATTCTATCCCTTACACTTTTACAAAGATGAGTACATCAACTTTTAGTAACTACAACAACATAGAGATCAATATTTCTAGTAGTATATTAACAAGTTCATGATCTTCTCAATTGAATTTGCATCAAAGGATATGAGAGGTATCATATGCTCAAGTACATCAATGGCATGGACCACCATCCTAGGTCGAGGATGGAGTTTATCCTAATTGACTTGTTGGAAAAAACATACTATATTATGTCAAAACTAGAGCATAAATCAAGAGCCAAGTAGGAAGTTCTAGTTTTTACCCTACAGAGGGACCCAATATTGAAACAAAAGCCACCATATACTCAACATCCTACAACACCCTCTCCCAAGGGGTCTCCTACACCATCAAAGTTCAAACTACCTATAGATTAGAACAAGGATAAATAAAAATGCACTACAAATGATGCAACCACTATAAGACCCACACCCATGATTTTGAGTGTCATGCCTAGTAGAAGATATTAGTGGTCCATCTATGGGAGACTGGATGTTCATCTACATCAAATGGAGAGTAGAAGGTAGACACCATATTTTTTAGTACAAGAAATCCATTGGCAAGTAATGTCTCAAGAGCAAATCTCTTTGAAGAATGAGATCACCTCATTCACACTTGTTAGATCAAGGGCAAATCTCTCCATATTATCGTTGATACTAGGAGCAAAAAAAATATCATTGTACAATATAATATCAATCACCTTTGACCTCTAGACTATGGCACATCATCAACCTTATTTTATAGGATGAATACAACCATAGAAAGGTATTGAGGTTTGGCACCAATATATCCTTGAGTACAACATCAAGTCAATGTGCAATATAGTTATCTATGATATGGAACCATTGGATATCTATGATATCTTGTTAGGAAGATCTTATCTATTTTATTATAAAGTAACTTACCAAGCATGTTCATAATAATGGTTTAGTTACATCAGAGAGATAACATATAAGATCCTTGAGTACCTTCCTTAGAAGAAGGTAACTCTAGTTTTAGTAAAGTAATGGAAGAAACTGATATTTCATACCCAAAAGTTTATTTTAATGATGGTTCAACCTTAGAACCAATGTGCTAAGAAGTTTACCCCTATTGTGCCAAATACCAAAAACTCTTCAAGATCCCAATAGATGAATGCCTTGTTCCATCTATATGATAAAAAAATTTAGGATCCAAGGGAGTCCTATGATGCTATTTAAGAAAACACCAAACTGACCTTGTCTCAAGATTAACTCTTTTCGATAGTCCTTGATACCACCAATCAATTTGGGAGAATGATGAGATTCAATATCAAATATAAGAGTTAATTGACCAAGTAAATATTCAAGATAGCTTATCACCATGTGAAAATCCCATTATTCTAGCACCAAAGAAAGATAGTACTTGGCACTTATACATTCACTATTGAATAATCAACAAGATTACTGTTAAGAATATGTATTGATTGTTGCACATTGATGACCTAATGTGCCAACTCTAGTGGCATGATACTTCATCAAGATCAGCCTCAACTTAGTTTAATTAGGTACCTATCAACACCACAGACATATGAATATGATCTTCAATATTTGGGAAGGACTAATGAGCATTTGGTTATGCTTTTTGTCTTGGTTGATGTCTCAATGATATTCATGTGCTAATAAATGACATCTTTATGTTCATTCATGAGATCCTTTATGATCATCTATCCAAGGTTATGCATAAGGGGTTGGACTCAAAATGTACTTGTAAAAAAATGGTGAATATTAGTCAAAATCAAGGTGAATCGTGGAGAATACTAAGCAAATTAAATCGAGCATCTTCATACCAAAATTTGGGGTATTTGAAGCCCTAAAATGTAAGGTCAACTTTGGGGCCACTTTTGATCTATTAAATCAACTTATAACTTCACAAAAAAAAACACCACTATTAGATCAGGCTTGAAAAGAGCTTTCCAACGAGTACAAATATCCCTATGTTTGGATATATATTGTGGTGAATTGACCCTAAGAAAACATTGGTCTTTAAATTTTTAGACGAATAGGTCAACGTCGAGGGTCCTCGTATTCGCCAATTTCCAATTTTGGAAATCCTAATATTCGCCCAATTTGTGAATATTGGCCACTATGCATAACCCTGCAACTATCTAGATGATATTCTTGTGTTTAGTAATATATGGGAATAACATCTATAACTCATATGCCAATTATTGGACACTATATGACAACACAAGCTCCAAGTCAATATGGTTAAGTGTATCTTTGGAATCATAAAGACCTCACTTAGGTTATATAATCAACAAGTAGGAAATTCATATAATCTATAAAAGATTCGTGTCATCCTAGAATATCCAATGACTAAGAGCTTGCTAGAGATGAGATATTTTCTTGGCATTAACTACTTCTATTAAAATTTCATCTTGGGCTTCTCATATGTCTAATAGATACCAAACTAGGTCCTACGTAGGAAGACAAAGTTCCATTAGACTTCACAATAATAATAGATACTTGATACCACCTCTATTTAGTGTTAGTGCTAGCTATAATAGACATCACTCAATCATTCAAGATCAATATGGATGCATCCAACCATTCACTTAGCACCATCTTAACCCAAAATGAGCATCCAATGACATAACATTCGAAGACACTATGATATAGCTCATCGATACTTCACATATAAGAACAAGTTATATGTCTTTGTTCAAGATATATGATAGTGGTGCCATTACATAATGGGTAAGGAAACTATGATTCATTTAGATCATAAACCTTTAGAATTACTTCATTCATAAAGCAAGTTGAAAATGCTAGTCATAGAAAATGGATGACTTACCTATAACAATTCCACCTTATGACCTAACATTATAAGTAAAATGAGAAATATGTAACATTTTTCCTAAGCTACCCATAGGTATAATCATTGTTATCCATTCTTAAAGCTAGAGGGCATAGTGCGAATACTATATGACATTATATTTTTTAGATTCTAAATTTGCCAATGCTCACCACCAACTAGTAGAAGATAAGTCAGTGTTAAACCATTATCTCCAAGATGGGTTGCTATATGATCTTGGAAATTTCTATGTACCACTAGTGGATGATGCTAACTACTACTTTGGGATGCAAACTATTCTAAAATAGTTGGGCAATTTAACATTATCAAGATACTTGTACCATTATAAGAATATTTTCACTAGTCACACATGCACTAAGAAGTTGATTTCTACATCATGTACTACATGCCTTACAATATTATCAAAACATCAAACTAGAAAATAGAGCTCTATACACCATTGCATGTCTCATCCAGGCCTTGGGAATTTATTAGCATGGATTTTCTCTTAGGATTACCAACCATTGAGAAAAAACATGACCACATATTCATGGTCATGAAAATTTTTAGTAAAATGGATATCATCGTCCCATGCAAAAAAAAATAATGCTCTAAAATTGCTTGTTTTTTATTTCAACAGGTCTAGATTCACTTTGGCCTCCTTGACTCAATTATGTCAAATAGAAATAACAAATTTATATACAATTTTTGGTGCCATCTCTGGAATCCTATAGGCACCAATATCCAACACACCACAACCTTTCATCCATTGACTAATGTAAAAAACCAAGATGGTCAAATGTACATTGGCACTCCTACTTCATATGTACAATCACAACCACCCACATACATAGGATAAGAGTTTTCCTTAAACCTAATATTCCTATAACAAGGTTGTTCATTCATCCACATATCACATTTTATTCTAGGTGTACTTGGGTTTTCAACCTAGCACCCTATCGGATGTTTCCTTCCATACACCAATTAGTGCCATGATAACAACTCAAGCCAAGGAAGTCAACAAGATGGAAATTTATATAGCAAGTGTAAAATATATAGACTTTTTTTTATCAGATCCTATAGTATCTATAGCAGAAGTATAAAGAGTTCCATGATCAATACAAGATGTCTCACATATTCTAAGTTGAGGATAAAGATTAGTTATACCTAAAGAAAGAAGTCTTCGTTGGCACACATTGGAATATCAAACCATTACATTGTGGTCCTTACACCATTAAACACCAAATATGAGAAAATTTATTTATTATTGAATTGCTTTCATACTTTGGATGCATACCATTTTCCATTCAAAGATCCTTAAGCCATGCCATCCTCCTCAACTAAAGCTAATGGTAGTATAATATCTTCTAGATCTATAGATCTAATATAACTGAAACCTTTTATAATAGATAAGTTGATCGAGATTACCAACAAGATTACTCATTAGGGGACACACAACCTATTCATGGCTAAACAATAGGATCAATTTCCATCACAAGCAATGTGGTACACACTTGACCAACTCAAATACCTTTTCCTAAAATTTGAAGGCTGATACAATAGGGATCATTAATCCTCAAGGGTAATGATTGAATAAAGTAGAGGTTGCTCAAGGTTCTTCTAGACATGATGGAAAATCCATTTCAGTTGGTCAATGTTAATGCTTATATGGACTCTTTTATAGATAGGTTAGTGCCAAGTGATGCTTTAGCACCATGACTACTTTAGCACAAGACCTTTGGCACCCATCCAAAAGGGATAAAATCCATTGATTCCCATGTGAATAACACAAAAACTAATTTCAATACCATGTATCACCATCATTTGGTCATTGCAATGCATAATTTTAATGTTCTAGACTATTTGAACCACTTTCACAACTCAAGAACTAGCTCCTAGTTTTTTGAAGCACAAGAAACATATTCTTGGCTATTTATTAACACCACAAAGACTTGTTGGAAGCTAAAGCATATTACCTTCTATCTCCTTTGTAAATTTATACATTTGATAAATTCAGCTTAGGACTTCTTTAAACAAATGGGAATTCAAGAACCCATGAATCCAAGAAGCATTCAACTTCTCATTCTTCTTTCCTTCTATTTATTTTCTTTAGCTTGCTACTCTATCCTTCTTTATGGAATAGAACATATATGCCTTACATTACAAATTGTACTAAGCATTTCTAATATTATTTCATGTACTTGATACAGGGTCTTATATTTTATAGTGTATTTATACATTTATAACATCCTCTTGTGTACGTGTTATGATGATATGCATTCCTCTTCGTCAATCAAGCATAAGGTCATATATTTTGCATTTCTACTCTAACTATAACCTAGAAGCACCATAATCTAGTTTTATAATTTGTCCTCCACACCAATCATTCTTGGATATTCGTGCACAAATAAAAATGACTCTTATAACAACATAAAGATCTTTTTAGTTAACAATATATTAATTATTGTATTTTCTAATATTATCTATCACATATGTCCTTCACTTGAAATACATATCAATAAACCATATGTAATAGGATTTGAAAAACACAAGCTTATACTGAGAGGGGTGGTGAACAGTATAAGACTAACTTTCACTATTCTTTCTCAAACAATATTATCCAATATTATCAATGGAAATATCAATAACAATAATCAAAGCAATGTACAAATCATCACACACAATAGAGACACCAATTTAACATGGTTCACCCAATGTGGGCTACTCCACGGATAAAATATTTCTACTAAATTTTCTCAACAAATCTCTTGGGAATAAATTCCCTATTGCAATATTTATGGACCTCTATCCAAAGGAGACACCAATCCCCTATGATCTGATTTGTGGATCTCTCTCCACAGGAGAACTCCTTCCCTTTTCTCTGGTTCGTGGAATTTGATCCAAGGGACCTCTACCTCATCAACTGGTTTGTGGATCTCTCTCCACAAAAGAAATCTATCTTCCCAACTGGTTCATGGATCACACTCCAAAGGAGAACTCTTTCCCCTTGCTCTGGTTTATGGATCTCTATCCACAGGAGAAATATTTCCCCTCTGCTATGGTTGATGATTTTCTAGAAGACTTCTGACCCCACTGCTTTGGCTAATTGATCTCTATCCACTGAAGACCTCTATCCTCGCTGCCTTGGCTAATGGATCTCTATCCAATGAAGACCTATATCGTCACTACACTAGCTAATGGATCTCTATCTACTGAAGACCTTTGTCCTCACTACCCTAGCTAATGAATCTCTATCCACTAGAGACTGTTGTACTATTTACTCTATCACCTCCAAAGCTTACTCTCAAATCTATCTTAGATTTGCACCAAGATCTATCCCAAGTGTAGTAAAAATATGCTCTAACTCTTCTCACAAATTTACTCATAAATTTCTATCTTAACTCTATCCCCAAGCCTTAACACAAAGCTTTATCAACTCTCCTTAGATTTTCCCCAAGCCTTAACACAAAGCTTGAAAAAATTAAACATGCTCTCAATGTTGTCTCAAGTCTTTACAAGACTTGCTCAAATACTCACACAATCATTCAAATAATGAAGCACAACTTGCATATAACTTTAACCAAATGTTTCACACTTCTTTCAACAAATAGCACAATGTAGATCTCAAACCTTAACTGAAATAATTCATAATCTCTATCTTAAATGTTCTCTAAACATTCAACCATGTGTAGACACCTAAAACGCGTCATGTCGAGGGCGACTACTCATATGGACATGCTACAAGACCATATGGAAGATCTTGGATAGACTCCAAGATAGAGCAGTGGTTCTAACCACTCAAGTTGGGCTCCTTGGCCTATTTCGTCTGAACCGTAGATTAGAACTCCTGTTTACAGTCTGAATCGTGGCTAAGACCTACGGTTTACAGTATGAACCGCAGCTACAACCTGTGGTCTTAACTGAAGTTCAGTTGGTCTTCATCCGAGCCAAATCAGTTTGAACGGCCATTTGTTCTAGAAGACGGTGGTTAGAGGACGGAAGCTTCCAATCCAACTATCCTAACCACCCCTTCTTGATCTTGGCTTCTCCATGAATCCACCCCTAGCCCTGGGTTATCCTATAAATACCCCTTCAATTGATGGGAATATCCTATAAATACCCCTTCAATTGATGGGAGAGATATATTACGAATTGATAGCGAAGCACTATCGAATTGATAATATACAGAGCTAGAGCAGAGAAATTGATCAAGAGAGCAGCGAAGCCCTATCGAATTGCATACTGAATTCATGCATTGAGAAGGCTACTTTGCTATTCAACCAAAGATCAATTTGCCATGGATGCCCTAAAGACCTAGGAGAGCCAAGAAATGCTAATTTGGGCAAACGGAGGCCCTATTCATCGATTCAACCGCCAAACTTGTTAGAGGACACAAAAGGCGACCCTTGAACATCAATTGGACAAGGAGATCAAGCCCACAACCCTTGAATTTGGAGGGCAAACCACTTGGTTGCTCACCGCGACTTTCAACTATGGTTTACAATGAAGGCGTAAATTAGAGCTGTGGTTTGCAATGAAGGTGATTTTTCCTTACTGTTTTATTTCCAGTATGCTTAATTAGATTACATTTAGCATTTTCATGGTTTAGTTAGGATTTTAGAGACTTTTGACCAGCATAATTAGTGTTTTTACTAATTTGTCCTCATTATAGTAGAATATGCATTAATGGCTTCTTTTCACGCTTTCATGCTTCATTTCGCATAATTGATCCATTAGATTGATAGTTGTAGTTCTTGTTTACATCTTTCAAGCAATCTTGATGAATCTTGCATATGTCTAACATCTTTTATTAGCTTTCTTGATTTTAGTTATAATGGCATATACATGTTTATTACCTTCAATGGGCCTCATCATGAGAGGTTGCCTATGTTTTTAACTATCTTCTGTTGTTTCTTGATCGTAGGGATCTATATTCAAAGGAGCCTACATTCAAATCCTTCCTCAACATGAAGAAGAGGGTCTACTCCACCCTAGGGTAGTTTGTGACTATTTGAAAAAGCATTTATAGTGCACCTACCCCGTTGGGGGCTTTGGCAATTGTATTAAGAGTATCAAAATTTTGGTGACCCTAAGAGGGGTAATATTGTAATCGCATTTCATTGGTAAAATTAATAAAAGAAACACGCATTTTTATTGATACATGCAATATTGTCATTTTGTCATGCTTTCATGTTGATTTCATTAATGCAATAGCTAGGTGTACGCTTTTTGGGATAGCTCGAAAGGCCATCATGGTGGGACTCTGCAATTCATGCGATCTAACTGTTGTGTCTTGATTTTTGAAATTGCAAGAACAGACCACAGCTATCGGCTACGGGCCAACAATTGAACCGCAAGTTCAACACGTGGTTTACAGTCTGAACCGTAGACCAGACTTGTGGTTTACACCTGTTAACACAGACAGTAGAAATCAACTCAGGACTTGAGGTAAGCCCTATTTTCCACTCTCTGTTCTTTTTTACTCTTTCAATTTTTACAAAATGCATACAAGCGAATGAAATTAGGAAAATCAAATTAAAAAAGGGAAATTAATCATGTCCTAGTTAATTTAGCATTTGCTTATGTAGAAAGGCGTTGTTGGGAACATCGGACCTATGATTGCAGTCCGGCCTAGGCTATAGCATGCTTGATAGAAGTGTCTATTTGGTTTGCATGTGTGAGGCCCAATTAGTGGCCATCGTCATCATAATGTGCATTGTATAAAAGAGCATCTAGATTAGTTTACATTTTATGAATGTAAAATGTTCTTTCATTTGCATAGCATATAGAAAATGAGCATGAGTGCTATATGATGCATTTCTTTTATGTACAATAAAACAAACCACACACACCACTTGGCACTTAAATACTAGTGAGTTGGGCTTGACATCCAACCACTAGTAGGGTTCAGCGACATTGGGCATAATTTCCATCCGTTGGCCCAAATCCTATGCACCCTTTGTTACTAGACCAATACTGGATCCAAGAGCCTTTTGTACCCTAGAAAATTTGCATGTATTCTCTTCGGAGGATATAACGCTGACTGGGGGAAAACGGGTGAGGATCTGGAAGGACTTGTGCTTCTTGTCCGTGTGTGGACTTTCATCACCACACACGGGATATTTACGTAGTCTGGAAGTCACATCCAGGTTGTCGAGATGCGAGCATACAGGTGAAAGCCAATTTAAACTAAGAATATCATTCAACGCTTTTCAAAACACGATAAGGAGTTCTATACTGATGCAACAAATTATTGAAACACATCAAACAGTTTAGGGCTCAACTTTTAAAATGTAAAGGAGTTAATCACATTGTTTACTTTGTAAGCTTCTTTATTGCTTAATTCATCAAGATAAGGCATTCCTTGAGGCCACCATTTTCAATAAGAGAGACAACCTCTCAAGTCTTGTTTAGTCAGTTCATCATGACGACTAGGCATGATAGAGCTCAATCACAAGCTAATGAGTCGGAGAGTTCATGGAGGGGCTCTAAATGCTTCCGATGTTCCCCTAAGGATATGTCAGACCTCGCACGCCTCCTTGCTAGGCGTCGCACTCATCATACATCGAAGGATCCAATCCTCCTACCGTGACATTCTAAGAGTCATCGCGAGCTCCCTTCGTCACGTAGGGGGTTCACCCATACAGACCACAGGATTTCCTCACACACAGTGAGAACCCACATCATTAGGTCTTCGCCTAGTGAGATAGAGAGTTGTGGATCGTACTCCACGAGTCAGTCCTATAGGGAATCTGAGTCTCATGCAATCCATGAGAGGCGACTAATCCAAGACCAATTGGAGGCGCACTGTGAGCGTAAACGTCTAGAGTGTAAGTGCATAGAAAGGAAGAGAGTGCATCAACAAAAGTTGGATGAGCTCCAATGATGTGAAGAGAGGATTTACCAACAAAAAGCACGTGAGGAACAATCATGTGAGGTAACTCCCAAAAAGAAGCTCATACCTAGAGTGCTTAGGCAACAAGTCAACGCGACGTACCCAATGCATCGTCAAGAGTTACCTCTTAAGCAAGTAGATAGCCATTCTTCTAGACTAATAAACATGTCTAGGGTTATCGAAGAGCAGCAAGAAGAGATGTTTAAGGATCCCATGCGTAAGCGTGAGGTCGAGAATAGTCAAGTCCGACAGGTGAGCAGTATCAATGCTCGAAAGTCGTCACAATCCTTGGGGCATATACAGTCTATTCCACCATATAAGGAACTTGTGATTACTTTCCATAAATAGGAAGTCAAACCTATCCCTGTCAAGAAATCTGATCCTCCATTTCGTATCATAGCGAGGATAAAGCAGATTGTGTATAAGCAAGTATTGGTGGATACAGGATCATCGATTAATATCATCACCACCTAAGTGTTCAAACATCTCAAAATTCCACCGTCCCACATCAAGAAAACAACTTTAATGCTACAAGATTTTAAATATGTGGAATTCCCTATAGTAGGCACAATAGTCCTCCCCATCGAGGTGGGACAAAATATTATTCCTACATTGTGCTATGTTTTAGAGGGATCAAGACAGTATAATCTATTGCTTGGAAGACTATGGATAAGAGCCATGGAGTGTGTGTCGTCAATAGTGCATCAATGCATTAAATACACCCATGGAGGTGAAGTCCATATAGTTGAGGAGGACCCAAATCCCTTTAAGTATTATAAGCCTGAGGATCATCCGTAAGAACCTGGTGAGGCGCCTATGCATATGCAAGTTAAATTGGATGAGTCTATCCAAAGTGTGAATGCAGCCTTGTCGAATATGGTGGAATTACCATCCCCACCACTATTGTCTGTGGAGTCACCTACGACCCCTGCATTCTCGACACCACTTTGTAGGGAAGGATTGATGAATGCCCTTATGAAATTGCTCACCACCGCTTCAGAGGTATCATTAGAGGATCTTCATACTCCTATCAAGGTGGAAGAACCTAGCATGGTCATGGATGCACCTGAGTCTATCACACCCTCTTCATCCATCATGTCACCAAATAGTCCTCATGAGGACGATGGTGAATATGAAGAGTTGTTTAAGGTCAACATTACAATGTTGTCTACCATAGAGTCTGCTGAGGATCTAGGTCAACTTTTCATAAAGTCTCTACCTATGGATACTATCTTGGAGACAGCATATGAGTATGATGAAGGTTCAGTTATCATGACTAAAATAAGATAGCCTCAGTATATTGATGAATTACCTATGACGCATGCAATTGTGGAGTCTTCTCACGAGTTTTTAGGAATGGTCAACATTAGGCCAGAAGATTAGGTGATTCCTATTCACATAGAGCCGAAGATGGGGTAATTCAGTGGTGTTTCCACATTGCGAGGGCTAGAACCTTTGAAAATAGTCACTCCTGAATCATTTCTCATGGCATCATCTCAAGAGCACAAACAGACAGGGTCCTTACATCAGATTGGGGGTACCAAAACTGACACAATTTAACACAACAAAGTGAAACAACAACTTGAGTTGAGTCATAGGCATGAGCATGTGGACAGCACTGACGAAGTGTGTCATAAAGAAACTTCCAAATCAACTCAAATAGGTGATTTACAATCGCCTAATGGATCCATATCATCCAATTTTATATTTCCTTCAAATGACAAAGGTATTTCAAATCAATCATTGAAAATACACATAAATTCTTTGTCAGTATTGCAATCCATTTTAAGCCATCTAGAATGGATGGAGTATCGAATGGATGAGCAAGATAAGGCATTGCATTTTATCAATAACTGGCTTGAAAACCTAGAATTACGAAAGCAACCCTTGTTTGAGGCCGAATCGCTTCCTGTGCAAGGACAAGAAAAGCCTCAACAAAAGCAAAAGCCCAGGCGGCCAACCCAACCATTGGATTCTCAAAGAAAACCAATGTGGGTCAAGAGCCCAAAATAGTTGCAACATAGTGGGACTCCGTTAAAAGAGTCTATGTCAGACATTTTTTAGAAGTTGCAAGAGGCTAAGGTCATCACTTTACCTGATATCATCCCTTTAAACCCTAGTAGAGTTAAACCTATGGTTTATAGGGAGCATCACTAGTGTATCTATCACTGAATACAGGGTCATGGCATTTGAGATTATCGTGAATTTAAGAGTGGTGAAAACTCTGATAGATATGGGGGTTTACCATGTAGATGGTTCTCTCATAGTGCCCCAACATGTTGAAGCAGAGGTCACACCTCCTCAAGAGCGACCCTAGAGTCGTCAGTCGCCTCGTAAGCCCTATAGGCCAATGCAAAAGTTCAACGAGGTAAGGGCATTCATATTGCCCGAAGTCAAGCATAGGGCATCCGAGACTGGGTCACCTGATAGGGGTCCCTTTTGTGTGTATCATCGAGCACATGGACACGACATTAGGGGTTGCCAGTCATTTAAGAGGGTCGTCCAAGACCTAGTATAACGAGATGAGATCCATGAGGATGGTTCTCTCGTTCACCCGTGTCAAAGCATAGGCACACCGGTGAGGTATGTTCTTCACGTAGAAGAGTTAATTTTTGTCACTCTTCCTAAACAAGCTGATTACTTTTTAGTAATTAGCATGCATGTTGGGGGTCTTCAAGGTAGCATACCTTTCCCACCAACCATGCCAAATTCGATAAGGAAAAATGACGAATCTAGAGGTATTGCACCTCCCTCACCATCATCGAATGGCACACACACTGGGGGTATATAGGGCAGCATGCCCTTCCCAAAAGGCTCCAAGGGTTCCTAAAATGCTCCAATATCGTCTATGAGTAGTTTGGTCAATCAAAAGGCACCAAGAGTTTATGAAAAATTCTTTGGTCAACCCAAAAGCTCCAATGTTTGCATTTGCATTTTCATTTTGCATTCACACATGCATCCGCTGCATTATTGCATTGCATATAGGTATTCGTCATATGTTGCATTCCATAGTAGGAGGGATTGTGTTTGTCAGTCTTACAAACAACACCACGTTTATGTTTAAATCATGCATCTCTACATTTATCATAAATCCATAAGTCATGTGAGTAATTGTGTTTTTCAACACAACCTATTTTCTTGCTATGGAGATATACTAGGGTTTTTCGATCATTCAACCATACCTAGAGGTCTTATCAAGAGTTGGTAGAAATCTTGCTTTACTTTTGTAGTTGAGGTTCAGTTAGTATAGCCCTTAGCATATCAGAATCCAATCACTAATCAACAAATTAAACAATCCTAACAAGGACTAGGGGAAGATGAAAGGCGCGAAGCAGGACCGGGTATCCTGAGGTGAAAAGAGTTATTCTTGTGTATCCCTCTGTGTATACGGTATGTGAAATGTTGGTAGTTGGCAAAAGGACATGTTAGTTCCCTATTCAAAATCCCTTGCTTACGATAAAATGAGCAATATTCCAGAGTGATATCCCACATCAATCATCAATATTGATACCCTAGATCGATATCATAGATTGACTTCCCATATTTATATCCCATATTGATATCATAAGATCGATATCCTCAATCGATATACCAGAAACAGTTTTCCCAAGTAAATCCCCGAAAGGAAAGTTTTCAAAGAAAATTATCAAATATAAATGTCGAAAAGTAAAGATCAAATGAAGATCAGAAAACAGGCTCAAATCAAGTTCAAAGTGAAGATCAAATGAATATCATAAATCAAAAGTTCGAGTGGAGATCAAATGAAGATCATAATTTTAGTTCGAAGAGAGATCAAATGAAGATCCAGAGACAGTTTAGAATGAAGATGGAATTGACTCCCTTGCTTCACCACATATGAGCAAGTATCCCGAAAATTGAAGGATAGAAAGGAATAAACCTGAATCCCTAAAATGGGCATCCTTTCTAGGTTAACCCTAATAGTGATTAATGGTGAATTGTGCTTGACTAGGTAATACCAACAACACGATGGTATGGGACATCATGTTGGTTAATCAACACAAAACGTAGGGTGGTTACCAGGGTATTGGTAAGACCCTAGATGATGCTCCATGGAGGATGGTTGATCATCTAGCTTAAGTATGTATGCGCTAAGTCTTACATGACATAAGTACAAGATATAAGTACATGAGTTCATTTCAAGACATGGGGAAATTATGCATCACACCTGTAGGTGATATGGGCCCTAGAGGAAAAAAACCCCTGCCTAAACTTAGGATCTTGGGTGAAGAGTGAAGTTCAAAATAGGCAACTATATGGGATTTGGCCAATCTCGATCTCATGAGTATTTTGACTGCAATGAAATGGCACTCATGAAGATGGATCTAACATGCTCATACTAGAAAATAAATTAGAAAGATTTAAATAAAAGAAAATTTTCTCTAATTGTAACCTCTGATGTCGGACAACCAAGTGGGCAGACTTCGGGTGTTTGGACAACCAAGTCGGCAGAACTTGGATTGTTACATTTGGTATCAAAGTGAAGGTTGTGAATATTTAAGCAATAAAATTCTATAAATCCTATTTATGTTGCCAATGTGTTCACCTAAACTCAAAAAATTGACAAGGCTCTTTGTTTTGTTGGGTAGGCAATGGCATCCGCACAAAACACTAGTTCCTTAAAAATATCTACGATGGTTCAACAGGAAGGGCTGATCGAACATCCTAAAAGGGTCTTTAAAAACGTTATGAGGATTGGGGCTAATGAGGAAGCCGTAGAACATCCTTGGAAAAAGAGGAGGGAAAAAGAACCAATTGTAAAAGAGGATAAAATGGTCTGAATGGTGCAATTATTACAGGAACAAATGAGCCAATAAAAAGAACAAATAGAGCAAAAAAGTGCTCAAATGGCTAAACACATAGCTCAACCAAATACCCAAATGTTAAAACACATGGAGCAACAAAAATCTCAGCTGGCTCAACAGCAAGAGATGATTTCCCATCAATAGAAAACAATAGAAATTTTATCTAAAGGAAAAGAAATAGTAATAGTGGAGGATGAGATAACTATTGCTCTAGGAAGAAAACAAGTAGGTTTTGAGTTGTACAAGGATATGTGAAGACTCGACATAGCCAAATTTTATGGCAAAGGTGATGGGAAAGAGGCTGAAATAAGGTTGAATAGTGTGGAAGCATATTTTACGGTTAGAACCCTTTCATCTAAATCAAAAACTTTGTGGACAATTTTTCGTCTGACTGGAGCTGTCACTGGTTGGTGGGATACCTATAGGAAAACTCACAATGTGGAGGCTAACAATGTTCATTGGGAAAAATTTGTATTAGCATTCAAAGATAGGTTTCTAACACCGCAATTTTACCTTGAAAAGACTGCATAATTTTCAAGGTTAATGCAGGGTAATATGATCGTAATTAAGTACTATCAGCGATTTTTGCAATTGCTCAAATACATGCCCGAATATGAACAACGAAATGAGATCAAAATTCAGAAATTTCTCCTAGGGTTACATCCAAAAATTGGACAGTTGATTCATATGTTGAAACCTACTACCTTAACTATTTCTTGTGACTTGGCTCGACAAGAAGAGGACAACTTTAAGGCCAAGAAAGCTTATTATCAACAATCCTCTGAAAAGGAAGAATTATAGAAAAATAAAAAAGTGGGTCCAACAAAAGGAGACAGAAATTGGAACAAGAACCGTGGTAATGAGAACATAAATATATTTGACAAGAATAAGAATAGGTACCAAGGAAATAGAGGAAATCAAAACTTTTTAGGTGGCCAAAGAAATTTTAGGGATAGGTATGATAAAATAGCCAATGCACCAAGAGTTGGTACTCAAGAAGATAATGAGGGGAATAAGAAATAGAGGGCACTACGAACTGGTCGCTACATTTGTCAAGAACCTCATTATGCTTATAAATGTCCTTTGCAAGCTGATAAGAGACAAGAACTTGTGGAATCTGCTCATAAGATATATGCAACAACAAGTAATTCCAAACTCAATGGTCAAGCAACACCTTTCATATTGAAAGGTAAAATTTATAATAGGAATGTTTGCATTTTAGTTGATTTTGGAACAACTGATAGCTTTATTTCATAAAATATTTTAAGGGACATACCGAAAAAAACTGGATTTATGGCGAATGGGTGGAAAGTCGAGTATGGGTCTGGGTAAACCTATACTATAAATCCATGTCTATTTGACCCTCAAATAATGCTACCTCAAGGGCAAACCCGATGGCATTTATATGTAGCTCCATTACATGCCTTCGACATAATTTTAGGTATTAATTGTCTTAAGGTACATAAAGCATTATTAAATTTTGAGGGAAGATATATGGAATTCACTGATGACACCAAGCAAAGGATTCGGATTTTCTGCGGACATGAATTAGTAGAACCACATATTTTGACAGCAATGCAAGTTAAAAGAGCATTAAAAAAGGATAGTAGAGTCTTTGTGGTCAAACTTAATAAAAAGGAAGAAGACGAGTCTAGAGCAAGTCTTTTCCAAACTTATCCAGTGTTAAATAATTTTCGAGATGTCTTTCTTGAGGAATTATCGGGTCTTCCACCCCAAAGAGAGTTTGATTTTGCTATAGAAATTTTGCCAGGAGCAACTCCTATAGCTTGAACACCATATAGGATGACTACAATAGAGTTGTAAGAACTCAAGACTCGACTTTAGGAACTTTTAGAAAAAATACATGTTAAACCTAGTGTTTCACCGTGGGGTGCACCAATTTTGTTTATAAAAAAGAATGATGGAACATTAATGCTATGTATTGACTACAAAATGCTAAACAAGATGACTATTAAGAATAAGTACTCCCTACCTAGAATAGATTATTTTTTTGATCAACTAAAAGGAGCCACAATTTTCTTCAAAATCGATCTCAGATATGGTTATCATCAGTTGAGGATCTGAGAAGAAGATACCCATAAAACTGCTTTTCAAACTAGATATGGCCACTATGAATCTACAGTGTTGTCTTTTGGATTGACCAATTCCCCAACAAATTTTATGAATTTGATGAATAGTGTGTTTCAATAGCAACTAGATCAGTTTGTGTTGATATTCCTAGATGATATACTGATCTACTCCAAAAGCAAAGAAGAACATGATCTTCATATGAGGATTGTTCTTGAAATCCTTAGAAAGAATCAATTATATGGAAAAATGTCCAAGTGTGAGTTTTATGCAACCCAGGTATAGTATTTGGGTCATGTGATTTCTGCTGAAGGAGTGTCTGTTGATCCAAAGAAAATTGAGGCTATTATTTATTGGCCTGTTCCAACAATTTTTTTTGAAGTGAAAAGTTTTATGGGGATGGTCGGATATTATCGTCGTTTTATACAGAATTTCTCTAAGGTAGCCTATCCAATAACCAATCTCCAAAAGAAAGGAAAAGTTTTTAAATGGACATAACGGTGTGAAGAAGCTTTCAAAACTCTTAAAGAAAATCTAACATCAACACTTATTCTTAGAATAGCATATTCCAAACAACCATTTATAGTATGTACTGATACCTCCCTGGAAGGATTAGGTGGGGTTATCATGCAAGAGGATGGTGTTATCGCTTATGAGTCACGAAAACTTAATAAACATGAATTAAACTATGTCAGACATGATTTAGAGTTGGTTGTGGTAGTGCATACTCTAAAAATATTGCATCATTACCTACTTGGTAAATATTTTGAGCTTAGAACAAATCATCAAAGCTTAAGATATATCTTTACTCAACCAATGCTCAATGCTAGACAAAGACGTTGGATGGAATTTTTGCAGAATATGATTTTGGGATAGAGTACGCAAAGAGAAAAGAAAATAAATTAGCAAATATTGTAAGTAGAAGAAGGCATATCAATGCTATGTTACACTGTCAATCTGCTATAATTGATCAAATAAGAAAATTGTAAACTCAAGATGAATATTTTCATAAGTATCGGGAACTAGTTCAACAAGATTCTGATAAAGCAAAGGGATCCAAAATATGGGAAAATACATTATTATTTAAAAATAGAATGGTAGTGTCTAATGATTAGGACTTGAGAAATATGATACTTCAAGAGGCACATAGTGCTCCTTATTCTGCTCATCCAAGCTATGTAAAGATGTATAAAATTTTGAAAAAGAGTATTATTAGTCAGGAATGAAAAAGGATATCACTGAATTCATGGCTAGATGTTTAGAATGTCAAAAGGTGAAGGTAAAACATCTACATCCAGTTGGACGCTTATTTTCGCATAACATTCCACAATACAAATGGCAAGTTTTGACTATGGATTTCATTATTGGATTGCCTAATTATATCAGATAGGGATTCTCGATTTACATCTGATTTTTGGTAGACATTGCATTAGGCATGGGGAACAAAACTCAATATTAGTATTGCTTATCATCCTGAGATAGATGGACAAACTAAAAGGGTAAATCAAGTCTTAGAGGATATGCTCTGCATGTATTGTATGGATCATCAAACAAAATGGGAAGATTACCTTTTCTGGTAGAATTTGCTTACAATAATAGTTACCATACTTCTCTAGGTATGGCTCATTTGAGGGTTTGCACAAGAGGAGATGCATAACGCCATTATCACAGAGTAATTCGGAGGATCGAGTGATGATCGGACCGGATATGGTCAGATAAATGGAAGACCAACTCAATGAAATTCATCAAAGGCTCAAAGAAGCCTTAGGTCGACAAAAGAGTTATGCGGATCTTAAGAGAACACCCAGGGAATTCATTGTAGGAGACAGAGTATTCCTAAGATTTAAACCTACCAAAATTTCTATCAAATCCTCTAAGCTTAGTCCATAATTTGTAGGGCCTTTTGAAATTATTGATAAACTAAACCCGGCAACCTACAAATTAGACTTGCCACCCAATTTGTCAAAAATTCATGATACATTCCATGTGTCCCTTCTCAAGAAATATGTTCCTGACCCCTCACATGTTTGGAATGTTGATCATTTGCATATGGACGATCCGCACATTAAAGTGAGACCTGTTAAGATCCTTGGTTATCAAACAAAACAGTTAAGAAAGTGGAATGTTGAACAGTGCAAGGTCCAATGGGACCAGTTTTCTAAAAATAGTGCCACATGGGAGGATGTGGCCATCATGAAAAGACAATTTTTGTTTTTATTTGAATAGTGTTTGAATAAGTGTTATCATCATGTCATAGTTTCTTTTTGTCTGAACAGTGATATTATCATATCTTGGTTTGTGAAGTATGATAAATATATCTGATGTTTGTGCATGTTTAGTATTAACAATAAATGATGATTCAATTTTAGAAAATTTAAATTTGTTGATGTATTGTATTGATTTTCTATTATCCATGCCAATATTGTTTTTTTACGCTTCAATGGGAAATACAAACACAGGGACTATATTTAATCTTAGGGGGGAAGTACATAATAACCCTCCAAAAATCTACTTTATTATATGCCTAATTTTTTTGCAAGGATGAGATACTGCTAATATATATGTGGATGCAGAGGACAGATATTGTTACCAGCGGGAACAATGCAAAGGAAGGATGTCTTCTCAATAGGCAGAAAGATTGTTCGATGTAAGGTAAGTCAAGGGAAATGACTAGCAGTGGTGTATTCGTTGGATGATAGGGGTAAAGAACCCTATAGGCAATGCATTCGCTAACAGTCCATGTAGATGCATATCATGTAGTTGCATATGTAGGAATGTTTGATGTTTGTCAAACTATGAATATATGATGTTCGGTTGGCAATGAAAATGCTTAAATGCATGGGAGCCATAGTTTAAAATATTGGTTGGCAATGAAAATGCTTAAATGCATGGGAGCCATAGTTTTAAATAATGAGATAAATGTGAAGTAATGATATGACTATTGTTGTTTTAAGATCTGAAATAGAATATAAGGAAAGGGGTAAAGTAAGATAAATAATAATCATATGTATATTAATGTGTTTGAGAGGAATTTATTTATTTAAAAATAACATATTTATATATAACTATATGTATAAATATAAATATATGAAGGAATTTAAAATAAATAATATTTGTTGTTTTAAAATAAGGTAAGCAAAATATTATAACCAATAATATATTAAAATGTTCAATATTAAAAGGAATATGAAGGAGTTATTGCTTGGCATTATAAAATAAAAAGAAGACAATTTGGAAACTATTGGTATTTTGGGGAAATTGTTATTAAGCTTGGGTTGTTGAATGTGGAAGGAAGTGGATTCCACATGGCATGCTTGACATAGAAGGAATCTCAAAATGAATGTGATCTTGCTAGCGGGAAAAAGGAGGACTTATCTTCAAAATGAAAAAAAAAAAAAAAAGATGAGAGATATTATGGTCTGATGTTTTTCGGCAAGGCAAGGTGAGAGCGACGAAGAGAGAAGGACTTTGGAAAGCAAGGGAAGCAATCTACGTAAATAAATAAGTCTGAACTAGAAAAATTCATAAGATAAGATAAATGGGATAGTGGGAAAATGGAAGGTTCAAAAGCATTGTTTAATTTTGTTGTACATGCGAATATAGTTTGATATTTGCTTTGTAAATGGAAGAGGAAATGAATCATCCTATTGCATGTGTGGAAAAGCTTTAAATGTGAAGCATGTATGTGATTATAGTTTAATATTTGTTTTACAAAACTGAAGAGAAATTGAATATTTCCAATGCATGTGTGGAAAATTTTGAAATGGGATGCATGTGTTCGAATGGATTGTTGAAAAATAAAGAGGATTATGGTTGTTTGTGAACCTGAGTTGAATAGTTTCCGTATTGAAACTCGTTTTACTTCTGCATGTTGTGTTGGGAAAATTTTGTGATCTTGAATGCTGTGTTGAAAGCTTATGGTGTGTTGGGAAGCTTATGAAATCCTGCATGCTATGTTGAAAGCTTATGGTGTGTTGGGAAGCTTATGAAATCCTGTTGTGTTGAAAGCTTATGGTGTGTTGGGAAGCTTATGAAATCTTGCATGCTATGTTGGAAATGAAAATATTGTATGCATGTTAGGACTAGTTGCATGTCATGTTAGTTTGTTCTGACCCTTGATATTTCATTGAAAACTCGCATCAAAAAATTGGAGCACTGTGGAGAAATAAAGTCAGAGTCTTTTACTTGCTATTGGAGGTTAGTCTTCGTTCAAGCGTCAAGAGTTGAATTTAAACTGGAAATGATTTATTGTAAACTGTAGAAGCTTATGAAATTTACTCATCAGAATGATGAAATCTAAGCTATTAGAAGTTCAAAACAAACGTTGAAATTGTATATATTTGTAATTTTAAAAAACATAGACTTTGTGGAATTGCATGGTAGTATTCTGAGAATTCTTTTGATGTAATGGAAAACAATTCAATCGTTTACCTTCTAAAATGATGACGAATAGACTTGCATTCAAGGAAAGAGACTTGCGTTATTTTGAATGATATATCCTTCTGATATGGAGAATGGTTTATGGATTAAATTTATTAGTTTATATTTTTTCTTTACCATATATGGTTTGCCTATTCACATGCTTTTAAACTCTGTGTAATTGAATATGGATGAATATCTTAATGAAAACGTGGTTCTGGCAAGCTACCAAGGAATAATTTAGTTTGTATGATGGGATTTCTTATGTTTTAAAATGATTCATTTACTGTGCTTGTTTTAGTAGATGAGAAACACTTTAAAACGAAAATTACATTTTCTTTTCCTGTAATAAATTTGAACCAGCAATTGTGCACAATAGGGATTACCCATTCGGTTTACGAAATAGGGATTTAAGGAAGACTATGACTTGAAATAAGAGGATTTATCAATCCAAACTAGTATGGTAGGGTTGTTTAGAATGTTAGCAAGGATAAACTAATTAGTAAGATTAATCACGACGGTTTGATGAAACTACCATTTGCATGACGATATAATGAACATGAATATATATAATATAGTATAAGTTGTAATTTTTCTTGGTTTAAGTCTTCAAACTGAGCCTATGTTTAGAAAAAAATGCATTGGAAATTATGGAAAATTAATGGGAAATCTATTATCAAGCAAACAATGTCCATATTTTTTTCTAATCTAGGAATAGTAGAGTCAATATAAAATCAAATATAGAACTTGAAAACTTGAAATAGATAGAAAAGAATGGTGTCTTAAACGCAAGTTATTTTCGTATGATAGTGTGATAATGGGATTACCTAAAACAAGTGTGCATGACGACTTGGGTAATTTGGAGTAAGGTTACTTTTTAAGAATAGTTCAAGTGGTATTATCTTAATTAAAACAGTTAGAATCAAAAAATCTTTAAAAGTCATTTAGATTATAGGATTAAAACAATAGTGTAGTTGCAACCTTACTTAAACTTATAGGAATAGTCCGCTCTTTTTATGGTTATATAGTGTAATGTTGAAAGAGAAAGTGATTTATGAATAAATTTTAATGAAGTACCTACTCCAATAGAATATTAAATAAAAAGGAATCTTAATTAAAATTATTTTAGCGAGTTATAAGAATCTTTAGATTTGATTGCAATGGTTTTTCATAGTTCCTTTGTCTTTTATTCTTTTTTTAATGAAAACATACAAGTAGCCAAATGGAAACTAGCAATCTTATAATACATAATAAACTTTTGAATTAGTAAATCTTTGCATATATAAACTTTTCTAAATAATCAAAACTTAGATAAACCTTTGGTTAAGAAATTCCAAGATTGTGGGAAGGACAATCTTAACTCGCAACCTAAGGTTGTGGGTAGGACAACCTTGATATTATTTTAAGATTGCGGGTAGGACAATCTTGTGAGACAACTGCTAGTGGTACTTGTGGGTAGGCAATCATCATAAATCAAGGCTTTAATTGTACTTCTGATGGAAAAAGGTCAGAATGGGAGGTAACAAAAGGTTCTATGGGCATCCTTTCTAGGTTACCCCTGCTAGTGATGAGTAGTGAATTGTGCTTGACTAGGTAATATCAACAACATGATGGTATGGGATATTGTGTTGGTTAATCAACACAAAACACCGAGTGGTTACCAGGGTATTGGTAAGACCCTAGATGATGTTGCATGGAGGATGGTTGATCATCTAGCTCGAGCATGTATGTGCTAAGTCTTACATGACATAAGTACAAGACATAAGTACATAAGTTCATGTCAAGATATGGGAAAATTATGCGTCACACCTCTAGGTGAAATGGGTCCTAGAGGAAAATAAACCCCCTACCTGAACTTAGGATCTCGGGTGGAGAGTGAAGTTCAAAATAGGAAACTATACGGGATTTGGCCAATCTCGATCTCATGAGTATTTCGACTGCAGCGGAATGACACTCATGAATATGGATATAACATTATCATACTAGAAAATAAATAGAAATATTGAAATATTCTCTTACTGTAACATCTGATGTCAGACAACCAAGTGGGCAGACTTGGGGTGTTTGGAAAACCAAGTGGGTAGAACTTGGGTTGTTACAGTTACTCACCTCCTCAAGTTTAGGATCTTGTTCTTCTCTACCTTCACTTTTAACCCAATCTTCAGTGAGCCATGGATCACAACTATGGTAGGTAGCAGGGCCCTGTAATATCATCTTGAGATGGTGCAACTCTACCCTTTCTTTGTAGTCTTGGGAGTACTATTCATTTTTTCTTGACTCCTACTTTGAAATTGATTGGTCACTCTATTGACCTGACATCAACCCATCACCAATATTTTGTCCTGCCCACGACTCAGCTTCCTTAATATTTTTGCTATAATATGGGGTAGACGGGTAATAGAGAAAGAGGGATTAACTTTTATGGGAGGAAATTTTCCTGTTGTGATTAATATATTTTCTTCTTTTATGGCTTCTTGAAAAATTTGTGGAAATCTCCTTTCTTTAGACTACTAGATAAGGAGACTTAAATCAGAATGTAGTGCATGAATGTAATACAGGTATGCTTTGGGGTGGAAGGGTTGATATACTTGAGGAATTCTTTTCCACATCCTCTTAAAACAAACATTGAACTTAGAGAGGCTTTCATGAAAGGATTTCTTTATGAACGAAAACTGAGCAAGGAGTAAGAAAGGATCCCCAAGGTTATCAAACTCATCTATGAGGGCTTTAGCCAAATCATCCCAAGTATTGATACTCCCATTGTCCAAATATTTGTACCATAACAACACCTTACCTTTTAAAGATAGAGCCAATAATATTAACATAACACCTTCAAACTCTATTTTATAAACAAATGACAAGGAAGCTATATCTTATCAATGTTCTTTTGCAGTTTTCTCCTTCCCTTAATAACTGGGCAAATTTTTTAGGGTGATTTTAGGAATCTCATATAAAATTGGGATGTCTAGGGGCCTAGAGTCATGCCAAGGAAGGTAATGGTGACTAGTCATTGGCCCTACAAACCTTCAAAATTAAAAAGAGGAGCTATATCCAATCAAAACAATATTTAAAAGGTAATTGGTCATCAGATTTGACTTTACTCCCCAGCATAGTCACCAAGTGAATTTACTTTCGTTGTTGAATGAGGTCAAGACAACTCACTAAATCTTGATTCCTCTAGGAATTGTAAACAAAGAAATGGGTAGGGGAAAGACAACGTGTCTTCAGGGTCCCACCAAGCATGCCAAAACTGTTGGGACCTGAAGTTGATATTAAGGAAATATTAAACTGTGAATATGAATCTGACTTTCTAGGAGGCGCACACCCACTAATCATAGCTAAAAGCCCGAAATTGTATGGATTAAAAATTACTTCCATCCAACCTCTAGAGTAGGCTGGTATAGCTTGTCAACTAATTGGTGTTGACTCAATTAAGCTCAGTTTAAAGTATAAAGCTAGGGATAGAAATAAAGTAAGGGTTAGAAACAATTGAATGAATAATGGTCAAATAAAGCTAACAATATTGAAAAATATCAAGAATCCTTTGATCAATCACATTTCCAGTATGCCACACTTAAGACTAACAACATTCAAAACTAGTCATCTCCATCATTAAAGAATAATAAAACACTTAGAGAACTATTTCAAACATCTAAAATATTAATAATCCAAATAGCAGAATTAGATCAACCTTTAGAATAACAAAAAAAAAGCTCTCTACAACATTTGTTTACGCATGAAGCATTCTAATTTACCCCAAGTTAGCAATCCAATATCAGCAGAATTGACTAATCATAACAGCAGTAGCAAAAATAAATTCACAGAATAAACTCACAAAAGATGAATATGTTAGAAAATATAGCAAAACTATGTGCAAGCAGAAAAACACAATAACACAGGAAAAAATAGTAACATAAATTTTACGTGGAAAACCTGCAATGTGCAGGAAAAACCACGGGGCAATGGCAGCTTGATCTTTTATTGATTTCGACAGAATTTCATTCAATCATCATTTACATGCAAGGGGTCATTCGCCTTTTATAGAAAAAACAAAAATTGTCCGTTTCCTCTTCCAAAGGAAGAGTCCAAAAAATTGTTTGTTTCCTCTTCCAAAGGAAGAGTCCAAAAAACTGTTTGTTTCCTCTTCCAAAGTAAGAGTCCAAAAAACTATTTATTTCCTATTTATAAGCTGCACCACCATGCACCTCTCTGCTGAAGAATATTGGAGATCTGGATATTGACTTCACCTCCTAACATTCTCCCACTTCAAGTCTATATACAAGAATTCTTTGTCTATGTTTTTCCATCCAAGTGCCAATTGCCCAATGCTGCCCTTATCACATTTTCAGCAAGCCCAGAGAAGTTCTGCACCACTCAAACTTCTCTGTCTTGACTGGATTAGTAAGCATATCTGAAGGATTCACTTCAGTGTCGATTTTCTACAACAGGATCCTACCTTCTTCCACCACATTTCTTATAAAGTGGTACTTGACATCAATGTGTTTCGTGCGATCATAGAATGTTGGGTTCTTCACTAACTGAATAGCACTTTGGCTATCACAATGCAACATAATTTTCCCCTGCATTACCTTGAAGTCACCCAACACTTGCTCTAGACAAATTGTCTCTTTGTTGGCATGAGTCGCTGCAATATATTCTGCTTCAATGGTTGATAAAGCCACCACAGACTGTAACTTAGAAGCCCAACTCACAACTCCACCAACAAGAGTGAAAGTATATCCTGTAGTGGACTTTCTCCCATATCTATCTCCACCATAATCAAAATCCACAAAACCTTTAACTTGCAAACTATCCGATCCATAGTAAATAGCAACATCTGAAGTGCCTCTTAAATATCTAAATATCCACTTCACCGCATTCCAATGCTCCTTACCAGGATTTACCATGTAATGGCTAACTACTCCCACTGCTTGGGCAATATCTGGTCTGGTGCTCACCATGGCATACATGAGGCTTCCTACTGCTGATGAATACGGTATACAAGACATGCTTGTCTTCTTTGCTTCCATTCTAGGACACTGGTTGGAAGACAATTTTAAGTGTGAAAGAAGTGGGGTACTAACTGGTTTTGCATTCTGCATATTGAAGCGCTGCAGAATATTTTCTATATATGACTTTTGACTTAACCTAATATTTCTTCCTTTTCTATCCCCGTGTATCTTCATCTCTAAAATTTGGTTTGTTGCTCCTAAATCCTTCATTTCAAATGTCCTAGCCAATTGAGCCTTAAGATCAATGATTTTCTTCATGCTGGGACCTGCAACCAACATATCATCAACATACAACAGCAAAATAATAAAATTGCCATCATCAAACTTCTTACATTATCCACAGTGATCAGCTTCACTCCTGCTGAAACCTTGGCTCTTCATGAAGGTGTCAAATTTCCTGTAACACATCCTTGGTGCCTATTTCAACCCGTACAGAGATTTCTTCAGTCTGAAAACCAAATGCTCTTTGCCTCTTCCCTCATAGCCCTCAAGCTGATCCATGTAAATCTCCTCCTCAAGATCAGCATGCAAGAAAGCAGTCTTTACATCAAGTTGCTCCAGTTCTAAATCCTGTGCAACTACAAGTGCAAGTAGAACTCTAATAGTTATCTTCACAACTAGAGAGAAAATTTCATTAAAGTCAATACCTGACTTCTGCACATAGCCTTTTTCCACCAAGTGAGCTTTATAGTGTTCTAACAGCCCATCGTTGTTCTTCTTCACTTTGTACACCCACTTGTTTCCAACAGTATTTCTTCCAAGTGGGAGATCCACAAGTTCCCACATTTTATTCTTACGAAGTGCCTCGATTTCCTCCTTCATGGATTTCCTCCACTTTTTTGCATTCTCAGACTCTCTAGCTTCCTGAAATGAACTAGGCTCATCATCATCAGTTAACAAAGCAAAAGAGGACTAATAAACATGAGAATACCTTTCCACAAACTTTTGTGGACATGTAGATCTTCTAACCCAATGATTTGTTGATTGTGGCTCTTGGTCTTGTGATTGTTGTGGCTGCTCTACTTGTTGTTCTACTTGTTGTTCTGCATGATGTTCTGCATGCTGGTCAAAAAATTCAGCATGCTGGTCAAAAATTTTAGCATGCTGATTTTCATTTTCATCTTCGTTCATGTCTACTTCAACTGGTACAACATTAGGTGTTTGTTGTACCTCCTTCCTTTGCATGGATTTTTCATCAAAAATAACATCTCGACTAATAATTACCTTGTGGGCAGTAGTATCCCACAGTCTATACCCCTTTATTGCATGTCCATAGCCGAGAAAAACACATTTGCTTAACTTTAGGTCAAGTTTGGACCTTTTTTCTTTTGGCACATGGGAAAATGCATCACATCCAAAGGTACGCAAACGAGAGCAATCAAATGGCTTACCACACCAAACCTCCTCTGGAATCTGTCCATCCAACGCAGTTGTAGGTGACCTGTTAATGAGGTAAACAATCTGTATTAATGACCTCTCGCCCGAACCTTTTATCCAACATGGATGTGCTGAGCATGGTTCTTGCACGTTTCATGATTGTGTGATCCATTCGCTCAGCCACACCATTTTATTGTGGAGTATATGGTATAGTATTTTGGTGCTTAATTCCTTCCTGCGTACAAAATTTATCAAATTCTTTGGAGCAATATTCACCCCCATTATCTGACCTAAGACATAAAACAGGCTTGTCCAAACTTTTTACTACTCGAGTTTTGAACTCTTTAAATTTCTGCAAAGCTTTCGACTTCTTCTTCATAAAATAAACCCACACTCTCCTAGAATAATCATCTATAAATGTCAAAAAATAAATGGCACCATTTAAGGATTGACTGGGGACTGGTCCAAATATATCCGAATGTATAAGTTGCAAAAAATCAGAACTCTTACCAGGGCTTGCAGTAAACTGAACCCCCTTTTGTTTACCAAAAATACAGTGCTCACACAAGTCTAAATTGCAATACTTAATCCCAGAAAGCATAACTCTGTCATGCAAAATTTTTAAACCTTTTTCACTCATATGGCTTAGGCGTTGATGCCATAACATTATTGCATCCTGAACTGAAGTTGCTACTGCTGCATGATTCGTTACTGTATCACCGCATAAACGATATAGGGTCCCATAATATTATCCCTTTGCTACTACAATAGAACATCTGGTAATTTTGCAATAGTTGTTACCGAAAGTGACAAAATACCCTAGCTTATCCATCATCTTGATTGAGAGCAAATTCTTTTGCATATCTGGCACATGTCGCACATCACATAACATCCTTTCTCTACCATCGTCCAGTCTGATCCTTATGTCCCCTCTTCCCACAATTTCTAAAGGGTGATCATCACCCAAGTAGATCTTCCCACCACTATATGGTTGATATTTGTCAAACCAGTCTCTGTGAGGAGACATGTGGAAAGATGCACCCGAGTCCAAAACCCAGGTATATAAAACAGATCTGATGTTGTTGATATAGAAAGCCTCACATGTTGTCATCTCTCCAAAATTTACTGTATTGGCCTCGGTTGAAGGCTGAAATTGCTTTTCACAATTTTTTTTCCTTTTTTAACTGCCAACAGTCCTTATTTGAGTGCCCTGGCTTCCCGCAATGCCAACGCTTCCCTTTCAGCTTGCGTCCTTTAGACTTAGATCTAGACTGTGATCTACTTTGTTGACTCTTCTCGAAAGATCGACCCCTACAGCTAGGGCTTCATTGGTTAAGGGTTCCAAAGACGTTTTCTGCCTCAACTCTATTGCCAACAAAGCGGCTACCACATCATCAAAAGTTAGAGCTCCTGATGATGAATTGTTGATGGTCATCACCAAATGATCCCAAGTCCCCGAGAGGGAACAAAGTAGGGTGATAGCTCTGTCCTCATCCTCCATCTTCACATTAACTGAAAGCAGTTTACTAATAAGGGTATTAAACTCATTCAAGTGATCTACCACAGATGAACCCTCCTTCATCCTTAGGCTGTAAAGTTGTTTTTTTAGAAAAACCTTATTTGTTGTAGATTTCATCTCATACAACTTTTCAAGCTTCTTCCAAAGGGCTTTCACGGTCTTTTCTTCAACAACATTGAACAAGACGGAGTCCGCTAGGCATAGACGGATTGTAGAAACCGCCTTCCTATCCAGCATTGCCCACTCCTCATCTTTCATGCTGCTTGGTTTACTCGTGATCCCTTTCAAGGCTAGGGCTTGGTCATTTTGAACCAACAAATCCTCCACCTTCATTTTCCATAGGGCGAAGTTCCTACCATCAAACTTTTCAATCTCAAACTTGGTTACACTTCCAGTCATTGTTGCAGTTCCCACTTGCACAAAACCCTAGGCTCTGATACTAGATGTTAGAAAATATAGCAAAATTATGTGCAAGCAGAAAAACACAATAACATAGGAAAAAACAATAACACAAATTTTACATGGAAAACCTACAATGTGCAGGAAAAACCATGGGGCAATGGCAGCTTGATCTTTTATTGATTTCGGCATAATTACATTCAATAATCATTTACATGCAAGGGGTCATTTCCCTTTTATAGAAAAAAAACAAAAACTGTTTGTTTCCTCTTCCAAAGGAAGAGTCCAAAAACTGTTTGTTTCCTCTTTATAAGCTGCACCACCATGCACCTCTCTACTGAATAATATTGAAGATCTGGATATTGACTTCACCTCCTAACAGAATACACAAGCCGACAAACATCCAAGTAATTCTCCTATTGATTTCTCAGCAAAATTACAGTAGTATGATAGGAAAAAAATCCATATCTAACCCTTAGAAATGAGGGCTCGACCTCTTTATATAGATTTTACAATAACAGTATAAAAAATGGAAACATTACAAGGATTTTCATGCCAGATCAGCAGGATGTTGAGGTGGTGACCTCTTATTTGCTTATAAGAAAAAGAAAGGAGTTGTGCTTTATGAAACTCTACAACTCTGAGCTCTGTAATTTGCTTGAACCTCAACGAAATCCGACAATTGCATTGGTTATTGGTTGATCTGGTCCATACCATATTCTTGATCAATATTTTCATCCAAAAATCTATAACTGAAAACTCAAGCGGATCTTGATTTCGATGATGCTTGGTCTTCCCTGGTATTTTTCACTCATGCTCCTTAGATTCTAATCTAATTGGCTACATACTCTTCAGTTCCATAATCCACTTCTTCAAATTTTGTTGGATTATATTTGACTGTGTTGATCGCAGAATGAGTCTAGAAGTGTCTCACATTCTTTAAATTTTGACGTTGTCATTTATCTTTGAAGATCCCCACTGTTGGTTATCTTCCTCTTCAAAATCTGCTCTTCCTTATTCTGTTGGGCACTGTTTGACTATGCTAATTGTGGAATGAAAGCCTAGAAGTAACCCGCCTCTTTCTTTCAAAATTCACTCATTCAAATTCCATTGGGTCTGGTTTGACCATTTTGACTAAGGATTTATGCATTGAAGCATAGGTGGGTGAAAAATAACATAGGGATTTTTTTCGAAGAGCAAAAATTATTGTTGGATCATCTTCCTTTTCACAAATTCGCTCATTTAAATTCTGCTAGGTCTGGTTTGACCATTTTGAATGTGGATTTTTTTAATGCTACATCTGCTTCATGCAAAATTTATAACTGTGTTCTATTTGGTGGACCCTCATTAAATAAAAATGATCAATTTCACACATCTCTTATTTAGTTTTCACTCAAAATTACATTGGACATTGTTTGACCAGTTTGATTGCGGATTTTACTTTCGACGGATTTTAATGCTACAACTTTTTTGCACGGAATTTAACACCAACTTGGATTTATATTCACCATTCTGAATTTTTCTCCGCTCCTCCAAGTTTCGTTGGGCAATGTTTGATCGTTTTGATTGTGGATTTTTGTGCCTCAACAGAATTTAACACTGTATTTAAGGTTCATTCACCACTTAGCAAAAATTTTGAAAATTTGCTAAGTATGTGGCATTTTAAGGTCTACAAGTCCTAGTCTTCACGAGTTTTTCTGCAACTTTGTGGTAAGACTTTAGGCAGATATAATCTCAGACTTTATGTAACTAAGATTTATTTGTGACTCTCCCTATTCCTCTTGACCTACTAGACTTCTCTTATGATGGATGTAGGTCCTCGTATCTCGATTCACCGTGGCTCTGATACCACTGTTAGCTTTTGAGAAAATCTATAGTGGAGAGATATAACACATGTCTTAATAAGATGCAAAAAATATGAAAGAAAGTAGTTTTGCAATATGATTGAAATACACCATAAATGAAAATGATGAAAATATAATGCAGTATGGAGGTAATGATCACTCCATCAATATCAGCTAAAGAACTACATTGTACTTCATACAAGAGTAACACACTTGATATAAACTTCCAATGAGATCTATATCTATCTATCACTATGAGGCCCTTTATATAGGAAGATAAGTGCTTGGCCAACACTCTACCTGGTTGTACAAGTGGACACCTTGCACATTCCAACTTGCACATTGATATTTGTGCATTTATTACATTGCTTGAAGTAACTAGCTAACTTCCTCCTAAAGTAATCACCTATTCTAACTATACACCAAATGTGGTGCATTTACATGATCCAAATGATGTAATATACTCTAACAAAAACTAGGATTCTCTACTTGGATCTTGATTTCTCCTCTAGTTTTGACATAATATAGTATGCTTTTGCCAAGAAGTCAATTGCGATAAACTCCATCTTCAATCTAAGATGGTAATACAACCCACTAGTGTACTTGATCATATGATGCCTCTCATCTCCTTTGATGCAAATTTTAATTTGAGAAGATCATTGAACTTGTTAGTAAGCTAATAAATAGATTGATCTTTATATTGTCATAGTTACTAAAAGTGTGTGTACTCGTATTTGTAATTGTGTAAGGTATAGAATCACTCATGAACCATATTTATAAAGTCTTTCCAAGAAGAGAAGAAATTACTTGAATCTTCAAGCCTATTACTAGTGGATTATCAACAATAAACAAACGATTTTAACATCTTCATGGTCTTAAATATGATCTTACCAACATTGGAAAACCAATTGCTGGTATAGTAGGCCTCTAGCCATGGAAGCCAAGTATCCAACTTATTGATATTAGTTTAGCTTCTGATGAAAATGATGGTGATGTTGGTCTATACCTTCAATGACCTTGGCTCTAGAATGGTGTAGGGTTGGTAGTTGTAGGTAATGCTCCCTATTAAAGCATAAGATCTTAAAACTACCTAAATAGAATGGTCCTTTGTTCCTATAGAGCATCTTGAATTAGGTCCTTGAAATCTTGGGTCTTAGTCTTGGGTTAAGATGTTGACTTTTCCATTTTATGCATTTCTTTCAAAGGGTAATGTTCTTTAGGGTACTCAGATTTGAAACCTTATATGATGCCTTGCTTCTTGTAACATGTGTGTGTGTGTGTGGGCATTCAACAATGAAGCATACTAGAAATTCATATATTGGGAAAGGATATCTACAATGGATATGGGGAAATATGAGGAATTAAGGAGCAATAATTATTACTCTTATACCACTTGATCCATGCATTGGGGGTCCCCGATGGTTAGAATGAAGGACAACATACATAACAAACTTGTGGCTCCTATAGATTATTGTTATAATAGTATCATAAAAGACAAGGCCTTCTTATTGATTGATGAAGAAGAATGAATCTCAATAAATACCTCATACAAGAGAATGTTGTAAATGTAGTACATTACATAACATAAGACCCTTGTATTAAGTTTGATAGAATAATATAGATGTGTAGTATAATTAATGCTACAAGGTATAAACGTTCTATTTTGTAAATAAGGAACAAAGTGAAGAATAAATGAAATAAAATGTAAGAAGAATGAGAATCCAGATGCTTCTTGGAGTCCTAGATTCTTAGTTTCCTAACTATTTTAAGAAGTCCTAAGCCACAATTATATAATGCACAATGTCACAAAGGAGATAGAAGATAATGTAATTCAGCTTCTAACAGGTCCTGGTGATGTCAAGAAACAACCAAGAATATATTTTGTATGCTTTAGAAGACCAAACTCCAGTTCTTAGGATGTACAAGTGGTAGAACTAGTCTACAACACCCAATTTGTGCATGGTAATGGCCACCTTATGGTGATATATGACATTGATGTTGGTCATTTGTCAAATTTGTGCAAGCACCAACAACTTTTATCACTTTTGGATGGGCATCAAAAGTTTAGTGCTAATGTACTAATGTCACCCAAATGTGGCTTGGTGCTAACCTATATGGAAAAGAGCCTAAATAGGTACTAAAGTTGTCTAGTTGAATTGTTTTTGGTGTCATGCATGAAGGAATTTTAAGTAACCCCTGCTTTACTAAGTTTACTTTTCATATGATAGAGGGTTTTACTCTCAACTATTAATAAATTACAATTGCAACTATGGGAACTACCATTGCAAGTATGAGAATTGGTGGTGTTAGTATTCAAGATCTAACCAAATTTATTCAAATAAAATGATGGATTTCACTCGTGACCAAGGAGATAGATTCGTGTTATCTACAATGACATAAGAATGCTTATGATGTTATGAATAACATGGAAATGGGTTAGATATTAGTGCATTAATATAATTTTGTATTATGAAAATTAATTAAACTAACTTTGTTACCCTTGTATATTTGTGATTGTTGAATATGTGTATTTAAAATAAAAAATCTATGTTCTATATATTTTTAGAGGTGCAAGATTAATTTGAATATTAAAGAAAATAAGAATGATATATCAAATGACTCAATAAGACAACACACGAGTACATTTTTAACAAAAGACTAATGCTTCTAACATGCACTCTAACATATCTATATTCTTGCATTCCCTCACCCTATGTACCCTCTCATCCATATACCCCAAATTTGGAGTTTCATAACAAGTACTATACACCTTGCTTATCCTCACACCCATGTACCCTGACAACCTTAATACTCTTATATATTTGTTTAATTTTATTTTTATGTTTAAATTATATACAAAATGTGATTTTAAAGTTAAATTATATTTTTTAATGATTTAACATTTTTTTGTTACTAACCTATTTAATTTAAAAATATAAAATAATGATTATAGTTTTTAAATATTAAAATACTGATCAAAATTCTAGTTGGAACATATTCAACCTAATTAAGGAAGCTAAGAGATTCTGTCCGAATTTGGAAGGAATTCAAGGTAGGCACATCTTTAGAGAAGGTAACAAGAGTGCTGGCTTATTAGCTAATTTAGGGATAAGTCAAGATAATCTCTTTATTTGAAGGGAGAATTTTCCCATAGAAGTTGAACAGTTTATTTGATGTTTCTCACTGATATTGTGATGTGGAACATTATGCCGTCCACTCCAACCATGCTTCATTTAGTGGGTCTATTTCAATTTTTGTAACAACTCAATTGTCCACTCCACCCATGCTTCATTTAGTGGGGTCTATTTTTGATTTTGTAACAACTCTGTTCTTGTAACAACTCTGCTCTATTTTTTATTTTAGTGGTACCAAAAATTGGAGTTAGTTAGGGTTTGAGTTTTTGGAGGTTTTATATGTTGTGTTGTATGTTTGTCCAAACAGCTTGGAGTTGGGAATAAATAATTCTGGTTTTTTGTTCTAAGTGTTTCTGCCATTTTTATTAATTTTACTATCTTTTTTTGTTTGGTTATTCTTGTTTCAAGTGAACTGGGTTGTAGGCTCGAGAGATAAAGTGAGGGTTTGCATCAGTTTGGTATCATAGCATCCCAAGATGGCCTAGAGGGGAATCTGTATGAACTGGGAAGAAAGAGGCTGGAGGAATGCAGGTCCAAGGAGGAACAATGCAGATGAATGGCTTAGGAGGTTAGAAGCCATGAGGTAATATTGTATTTGGATGATTTTGAAGATGAACAAGAAGACCAGGGAAATGTAGACAGGGTACTAGACCCTATGGAGAGGCTTATTGAAGTTGTGTCCAACAAAAGCTCCAAAGTGAAGGTTGATATTTTAGATTTTAAAGGATAACTTAATCCAAAATTATTCATGGATTGGATCCAGGAGTTGGAAAGGTATTTTGGAATGGAATATATGGATGAAGATGATCCAAAAAGTGTGAAGATTGTAGCCTCCAAGTTGAAGTCTCATGTTGGCTTATGGTGGCAGAACTTGCAAAGTTTGAGGAGAAGGCAAGGAAAGGAAAAAATCAGATTGTGGCCCAAGATGTTGAAACATTTACGGACTTGATTTTTGCCTTCTGATTATTAGCAGAAATTATTTAGAGAATTTCAAAACCTAAGGCAAAGGGATCAATCCATACAATCATATACCGAGCAGTTCATGAGGCCCCAAATTTGGACTGATATACAAGAACATCTAGATATGTTAATGGGTTAAGGTTTCAACTCCAAGATGAGCTTGCCTTAGTTAATTTACCTACAGTGGATGAGGCATATGAATATGCTTTAAAGGCAGAAGAGAAATTGAATTGAAAGAGCAAAATGATTAAAAAGGGTGATGTTAGACAGAATAGAGAAAGAGGGAGTTCCTCCAAACCTACCAAAGAAGAAGAGCCTGAGGGGAGTATGAAGCCTGACTTTAGAGGAAGAGGAGGTTTCGGAGGTAGAGAAAGGGTACGACAATCTTCTGGATAATGGAAACGCTTAAGATGTTTCATATGTGATGAAACCCACAAGGCCATGGACTGCCCACACAATCCCAAGAGGTCTATGGTAGCCCAAGAAGAAGAAGGATAAGAACCTCCAACTGATGAAGTGGAAGCAAAAACTGAAGAGAACTTGATGCTGTAAAAAACTCTAATATCAGGGGATAAAGAGACCCTGAAAGCTGATTGGAAAAGGAAGAGCTTTTTTCAAGCAAAATACAAGAGTAGAACAAGGTGTGCAAGGTGATTGTAGATGGTGGGTCTACCAACAATCTAGTAAGTAAAGAAATGGTAGACAAACTTCAACTTACTTATATTCCAAAATCTAATCCTTACAAGATCTCTTGGTTAAAAAATATCATATTGTGTTGGTGAATATGTCTTGTCTTATTGCTTTCAAAATTGGTCCTTATGAACCTAGGTGTTGTAGGTGAGTTGGAGAGGAGAGGGAAATCCTCCAAGAGAGGTCCCAGGTTCAAATCTCCACCCTACCAAAAATTTGAATTGGGTATCCAAAATCCAATTGATAATGTTGGTGCGAGCAGGGTCGGGTGCGACTCCGGGTGACTTTGACGGTGTAGAACCCCCTGTTCGTGGTCTCTCAGACCAAGGCGGCCCCGCAAGGGGTTTTTCGCTTAAAAAAAATGGTCCTTATGAAGACAAAGTGCTTTATGATGTAGTACCTATGGATGCATATCATTTGTTATTAGGTAGGCCTTGGCAGTATGATAGGAATGTAATTCACCATGGCAAAGAAAATACCTATGAAATTCAACATGGGAATAGACACCATATTTTGAAGCCTCTTAAAGGTGAAGACTCAAGTGAAATAGTAGCCCTATCTTTGTTTACGATGGGCTGGAAAAAGTTTCTCAAAGTCAAAGGGAGGAACCTACTATCTTTTAGATCCTAGAGAGGTAGAGAAATCTAATCAGCAGAAGCAAACAGTCTCATTAAATGTGTAGAAATTGCTTAGTCAATATTCATAATTGACCCCATCTGAGCTACCAGTTAGTTTACCCCCATATAGAGGCATTACCCATAAAATTGATCTGGTTCCAGGTGCCAATCTCCCAAATTAGGCTGCATACAGGTTGACACCTCTAGAGAATGAGGAAATGAAAAGGCATATTACTGAATTATTAGAAAAGGGGTTTATAAGGGAAAGCACAAGCCCATGTGCCACACCTTCTTTACTCTCCCCCAAGAAAGGAGGCCATGAATGGAGATTATGTATGGATTCTAGAGACATTAACAAAATCACTATGAAATATCGATATCCCTTACCCAGAATGGATGATATAGTATATTATTTGTCAGGTGCCAAAATCTTCTCCAAGATTTACCTTCGAAGCGGGTATCATCAAATACGAATTCAATAAGGAGATGAGTGGAAGATAACTTTTAAAACCAAGGATGGCCTATTCGAGTGGATGGTGATGTCGTTTGGATTGTCCAATGCTCCAGCTACCTTCATGTGAACCATGAATCAGGTATTTAGACCATATATTGAGAAATTTGTTATAGTCTATTTTGATGATATTCTAATTTTCAGTAGAACTATGGGAGAGCATGTAGAGCATTTGAGAGTGGTGCTTGACACACTTAAAGCTAAAAGGTTTTTCATCAACCTTAAGAAGAGTGAGTTTTGCAAATATAGATTGGTATTCTTGGGTAATGTTGTCTGAACTGATGGATTGAGCAGAGATTCCATGGGTTGGTAAACTTTTACCAAAGGGTCATCAAAAATTTCAGTGGGATAAGTGCACCCTTGACAGATTGCACAAGAGGGAAGGTATTTACTTGGACAAAGGCAACGAACATGAGTTTTGAACAACTCAAAAGAAAGTTAACAGAAGCTCAAATTCTGGCTGTACCAGATTTTGACAAACTTTTTACAGTTGAGTGTGATGCTTCAGGAGTAGCTATCGTAGGAGTGTTGAGTCAAGAAGGTAAACCAGTAGCTTCTTTTTAGTGAGAAATTGAATAATGCAAAAAGGAAATATACCACATATGATAAAGAATTCTATGTTGTTGTACAAGCATTAAGGTATTGGAGACATTATCTTTTACATAAGGAATTTATTTTGTTGACTGATAATCAAGCTTTGAAGTATATAAATTCCCAAGCTAGGTTGTCCCACAAACATGCCAAATGGACTTTATTCTTGTAGACCTATACTTTTGTGGTACAACATAGGAGTGGTGAAACCAATGTGGTGGCTGATGCATTAAGCAAGAGGCATCATTTGCTCATTGCAATGAGCAATAGGTTGGAGGGTTTTGAAGAAATGAAGAATGAATATGCAGATGATTCACACTTTGGTAAAATTTATGCAACTCAGTGAATCTGATCATACAGGTATGCACTCCTTGAATATTATTTGTTGGTTGATGGATTCTTGTTGATGAGTATCGTTGTTCATTCATCATTTAATCATTATGTGTGTCAATCCAGGGCGATGTCCAAGGCTATATACGAAAGAAGGCTCCAACAGGTTAAAGATTAGTTCATTCAGAAAACAGGCTTTATTGATGGATCAGTTAGTGTTTGGGGGTTTGGTGTGACCTCTAACTCCTAGAATTGGAAATCAAATTGCAGAAGCTGAAACTGAATTAAAATTGCAGGAAATGAAAATTGTTGAATCCGAAATAACAAGAAGTGAAATGTTGCTAAATTGAAAGTGACAGAAAAATAAATTGCAGAATTGAAAACACACACAGTTGCAAAATCTGAGCATATTCTAAATCTGGAAAATCAAATTAACATCTATTGCAAAACTGGAGAATAACACAAATCTGGAAATTGCAGTGAAATGACAAAAATCTTGAAATTGCTGCAAAGCTAGAAAATGATAGAAATCTGAAAATTGTAGTGAATTATGAAAAATGTTGTCAAATCCTATTAAATGTTGAACACTATTCCAAACATGTTCTAAATACTATGGTGCACTTCTAAAATGAAACTAATTCTGCAAATAAATGTTGACAGAATTTTGTTGATCTGCTGCAGCAAGAAATCAGCAAGAATTTTTTTTCACTGTGTTGCCCTTCCTCTGATCTTGCAAGTGGCCCTTGCTTCCAGAACCAGAAGAGGGTGAAGAATTATACCAGGTAAATTAAATGTGCACTATCAACCATCAAATGCCAATAAAATCTGAAGAATACACCTTTTATTCCATCTGAAACTGCATTACAATACTGTAAGAAAAATCTGCAATTTACTGTAATGCTACAAAGACTTTATCTTCTGCTAATAACTATCTCTTATTCCTCTATCCCTATTTCTTCATTTATCTATCTATCCTCAACCATGTTGGGAGCTTTATTTATAAGACAAAGTTGATATATCTATTTGCTTGAGTTTCAAGGATTTCCAACTGTTTACAAAACAGTTTCCTGGAATGCAGGGTTATAATTTGTCAAACTTTATCTCTTTATCCCAGTTGGTCCGCCTATGGTGAAGGAACAGAGTCCAATTAGGGTGGACTAACCGCTTGGTCAATTTCCAATCATGCTTTCCACGGTTTTGACGCATTTTGACCATTTTCGGTTGTTCCTACGCTATTCCCTATTCCTGCACCGCTTATTCCTGTGCTGCTCCGAAATAACAGGCAGGTGATAATTCATTGTTTATCGGCACTCCAAATGCATAGGGAGGAAGTTGTTGACCGTTTGGATCGTTTTCCCTTATCTTGTACACCCTTCTGCATTGGTGGCACGTGCTGGAGTGACTGATTCCAAGCCCTGCTATATATGTACAACTGGCTGGAATTTGCATGACTGTCATGTATTTACCAAATTTCCTGCATTTCAGCCTTTTGACTTGTTGCTCCCATTTGCATCACGTGGAAGTGTTGTCAGGTGGAGAAAGAGTCATGCCTATCCTCCCTCAACTATTTCCAAGCGTTTACCTCTTCTTAGTTGACAAATTCCATGCCTTCCTTCATAGTGACAGGTGGCTGGAATTTGTATGGACTGTGACCTGTTGTTTCCAACTGCCAAAACATGCCCAGATGCCCTTTTGGAGTGCTCATAACTTGTTCATCGTAACTCCATTTTTTACCAAATTATGTCCACGTGTTCTTGGTTATATGAACAACATTGGATTCAATTTTCAACTCTTAATTCTTTAGAAATTACTCCCTACATCGCTGTCAAGTTGGCCTTTAACACAAATTTTTACCAGTATTTCCAGCTGTCAAAAAGTGTGAAACTACCATTTTGCAGGCCCCATAACTTCCAGGTTACTTGTCCATATGCCTTAATTTGGGTCATGTTTTCTCTATATTATGAAGTACCATTTGTATGAATTTGGTACCTTAACTCACTCTGGATCATTCCCAGTAGATCCGCCAATGTTCCCTTTAACGCAGATTTGCACCTATTAACAGCTCCAAAAAAGACTAAGGCATGAACAATGAGCGCAGGAATGAACAATGAGCGCAGGAATGATGTAACCTTCATAACTTTTTATCTACAACTCGGATTGACTTGCTTCAAAAAGCAAAGTTGTAATTCTTGATGAGAGGGATCTGTTCATGCCATCAGAATGTAATTGCAATGCATGTTTTATTTACTACCTAATCAACTGAAAAAATGCATAAAATGCTGAAAACAGTCAAAACAGAGGTATAATGTTCCAAACATAAAATCATGCAAACATGTAACAAATAACATATTCTAATCACTATTTGGCACTTTAAATTTGTCATATTTAATATTATGGCAGTTTTTATATGTCAACCATAGTGTAATAATGAGGCATTTCTAGGCCTCATCATTCCCCCAAGCTTGAACTAATGCATGCCCTCATGCATCCTAGTAGGCCCTAGTAAGATGAACAACATACTTTTGCCACCTACTACCCGAGAAAGTTCTTCTTACTACACTACACCAAGCATTGTAGTTCCTGCAATTTTTTTTTTTTCCTTTTCTTCCTTTGTACTTATGGTAGAACTTTAAGAAACTTAATATCTAATGTGCCCTATTGTTCTACAACATTTTCAAGAATTTCTGGCATAATTTGTCTCATTTTGAAGCTTGCTCTAGAATGAGACCGTTGTTCCAAAGTTGCTCTGGAATGAGACTGTCATTCTGAAGATGTGTCAAAAACATGCTGAAATGGCCTCCTATGCAAAATTTTGCTGCAGATTCTAGTGTGGGCCCATATTTAGAGTGTATAAGCCTTCCATAACATCAAAAATTATTTTTCCATGTTATTTGTTTGTCTGTTGTTGTTTTATTGCAGTAGTAGTAAAACATAATTTTCAGGTGCATTTCGTCCTTCTCAGATTTATGAGGTATTGGTGGGACATTTTATTCTGAAATCGGCCCTACTAATAAAGATAAAATGGTTGTCATATTTGTCCCAAAATCAGTTTTTTCACAATTTTGAATTTCTTATGCAACTAAGGGCAGAAGGGGGGTGTTTCTTGACATTTTGAACAACATGTTCCATTTTTTTTAACTTGCCAATATTGTATGAACAGTTTATGCCAAATATTGATTATCATATACTAAATGCTAAATGCTTACCATGACTAAATGCAAGAAACACATACCTTACTATCCTGAAAATTTATCATCCACCTTACAAGCTGCTTCTGATGATGATTTTTTTTCTGAAATAAGAACAACATAGGTGCAGTAGGTGAGATTTGTACAATGGTAGAACAATGATGGGTGGATCAACAAGGTAATGTATGCCGAAAAACTAGTTTTCATGCAAGCCAACTCAGCAGCGCCTCCGAGAAGGTTTTCACTACTGAATTATTCATTTTATTTTATTTTTTTTTCATTTTTTCATTTTTTTTTATCAGAAGAGGTTGCCATTTCTGGTTTTCAACCAACTTTTGTTTTTTTTAGTTTTTTTTTTTTCAACTTTTTTTTTTTCTTTTTTTTTTTAATTTTTTTTTTTGTCTTGCTTGTGCCCATGAAGGAATTTCACAATTTTCTTGAAATTGTGCCCGTGAAGGAATTTCACAAACAAGATTATTTCCTTCCTTTTTTTTCGTATTTTTTTCAAGGCTAAAAAAAAATATGATCATTTGGAAACCTTGTCAGAAGAGGAATCTTCTTCTATCATATGCAAATGTGACTGTGTGAAAGATTGAGCAAATTCCTTCTTTGTGAGTGGTTTATGGTACAATTGTAAAATATGTCCATTCACCACTAATGTCCTTTTTGAATCATCAACTGAAGAAATTTGAACAACTCCATTCTCAAACTCTTCTGATTCATCCTTGTTGCTCTTAATGTGATCATCATGCCACATTTTCCATTTTTGTTGAATGAACTCTATTTGGTGAAGTGCTTCCAACCAAAGTTCATTAACTGCATTCAACTGTGAAATCTATTTTTTTTGTACCTGCAACAACTCAATGCCAACTGCTAAAGATGCATAAAGTGTTAGTAGAGCATTAGGATGTTGGATCAATACATCAAACAAATTTACTTCCTGGTTTTAGTCAACCAACTATTGTTGTTCAAAGGTTGTTTTGGCTGCATTTCAGTTTGTTTTGTACCAAGATGTTTTGAATTGGTTCTTGGAGAATGATGCATTAATGAATTAAGAGAACAATGATATGGTGGAAAAGAATGGAAAATCGGTGTATGTTTACCAAAAACAATTCTTAAAATAATTAACTTTGATAAATGAAAAGGAAAAGATGAGAAAAAATGATGACATCCATGTGACAAGTGAAGAAAATTGTTTTGTATTGGAATGGATGACAAATTTTTAGAATTTTGTTTTTTATCATTCCATAATAATTGTTGAACAGTGATTGGTTCATCTTTAAAATTTGCATTCTGAACGTTTTCATCAAAAACAGACTGTTTGGATGAATCCATCTCTTCTACATTATCCTTTACAACGATGGAGGCCAAAATTGAAATGTCCGTTTCATTTTCCTTATATGTTTCATGAAACCATGGGCATCCTAGACAATCATACTTAGGTGGGCTAAGGTTTCCTGCAAGCAAGTTTACTCTTTTACCACCGACTTGTATGTTTTTAGGATATATTTTCTTCTTTTTTTGGTTTGTTAAAACATATTTCTTGAACAATTGTATTAATGATTGGCACATCTTTAATAGCTTGAAGTAAAGGGACTATAACATTTAAATGTTTTAATTCCCTTATCAAATCTGATTTCAAAGATGTTAGTTTTGATATTTCAAAGCTGTTCAAGATATGATTCTTTTTGTGGGAGATTTTCTTTTTCTTGTTTCAGTGCAGATTTGTTTTTATGTGCATTCATTTTAGCTTCTATTTCTACACTGGTAAGTGGAATATGTTCAAGAAGTGGTTTTCCTAAACACAACTGATTTTTATAACAGTCACCAACATTTATTATGGCTGATTTTTTTATTTAGCCATAGAGACAGGGGTTACCTGTTTAACATTGTTTGGACTGACCACAAGTTGAGCTGAAAATAGAGGTTGTTTTTCATTTTGTTGTTGTTGTCCATGAGAGAAACTATGGGTATGAGTGGGCAATAAATTTTATTTGTGTTTGATAATGTTGCTGCCCTTTGTGCAATTTTTGTTGTTGTCCCCATTGATATCCTTGTGGTTTTGGCTGCAACCATGGTGGATGTGGTTGATTCCATTGTTGTTTCATCCATCCATGTTGAGACCACTCTTGGGAATATGCCCATGGTGGTTGACTCCAACATTGTTGAAGTGGACCTGAAGCATACCATGGCATATACCAAGGATTATTTCCCCAATGTGTAGGAAATTGAGAAGCATTTTGATATGGAAACTTAAGAAAATTATCTTCTTGTCCTTGTCCTACAAAATTGAGTTTTTTCATAGGTTGAGGCTGTTTTTCAAAGACACTTTTGAGTTCTGGAAATAAACTACATTGATTTGTGGAATGTCCTTTTTGACAAATGCTACATGTAAATGGTATAAATGTTTTGTTCAAAGGATAGTCATGAACAGAGTGTTGTTGCTCACATCTTGAACAATAGATAACTGAAGGTTCAGTAGATTTACTCTTTTTATCTACTGTTTTATCAAGATGTACAACAATATCAACTTTAGCAGACTCTTTCATGCATTCTTTCAAATCATGTTTATCATTACCAATTATATGTTTTCTATGCCTTGAATGAGAATAATTTTTGCAAAGTTTAATGATTTCCTGGATTTCAAGTGCATTTGCATCGCCTCTTCCTAAAATATCCAATGCATCCCGAAATTCATCTTGTAGTCCCCTTAAGAATATAATTTTGCACATTTCGGGTCCAACACTACCACATCTCTTATGAACAAAAGAAAATCTGTCTACATAATCTTCTAAGATTTCATTTTCCTTTTGTTTCATTTGAAGCAATTCATTGTTTTGATTCTTGACTTAATATTCTTGATCTCTCTCCAAAAATATATTTTCCATCTCATTCCAGGTTCTAATTGAATCAGGTGCTAAGGTGATAAACCATCGTAGAGCTGACTCTTTAAGAGTGGAAGGAAACAATTTGAGCTTTTGATTGTCGTTAGTGTAATCATGAGCTTGACACACAATTTTAAACTCAAACAAAAACAAATCAAGGTCTTTAGATGTAACTCCCTTAAAATTCGATAACACAGAAGGTGAAATGACCTTCATGGGAGCATTTTTATTAGGATCTAATTGGATGGGATTTTGAAAAGTTTTGGCAGGTGTACTAGTTGCACTAGGTTGGAGCACATTACTGGCTCTCCCTATATTCTCTTGTGAGCCTACCCTTATAGGTTCCCAATAACAATTATATATCCTGTTAAACTGTCCTGATTGTATGGATTTGTCACGAAAAAAAGGTGTTGAACTATTGATTGTTCCTCCTTGTGATGATTTCTCAAAGGATCCTACAGTTCTGGACATAGATGATTGTAATTCTTTGAAAGTTCCAATAGTTTTAGGAATCATAAATTTGGACAACTTTGACATACTTTCAACCTCTTGTGAATTTTTTCTTCCTGTGGTAGGCAAAGGATTTTTCATACTTTGACATCGTGCTTTCACATCCTTTAACCTATTCGTACTTGTTTATTCTCTAAATGAACTGAAATGGAATTTACCAACAACTATTAATTATGTCAGTTATTACATTCATATTTCACTCTGAAGTTCACAACTTAGCACACTAACAATTATTGGACTGCTTTCCTCTTCTAACAACACCTATCTCCGGCAATGGTGCCAAAAATGATGAGTGTCGTTCTTCATTCATCATTTAATCATTATGTGTGTCAATCCAGGCCGGTGTCCAAGGCTATATACGAAAGAAGGCTCCAACAGGTTAAAGATTAGTTCATTCAGAAAACAGGCTTTATTGATGGATCAGTTAGTGTTTGGGGGTTTGGTGTGACCTCTAACTCCTAGAATTGGAAATCAAATTGCAGAAGTTGAAACTGAATTAAAATTGCAGAAATGAAAATTGCAAAATCTGAAATAACAGGAAGTGAAATGTTGCTAAATTGAAAGTGACAGAAAAGTAAATTGCAGAATTGAAAACACACACTCAGTTGCAAAATCTGAGCATGTTCTAAATCTGAAAAATCAAATTAACATCTATTGCAAAACTAGAGAATAACACAAATCTGGAAATTGCAGTGAAATGACAGAAATCTGGAAATTGTTGCAAAGCTAAAAAATGATAGAAATCTGGAAATTGTAGTGAATTATGGAAAATGTTGTCAAATCCTATTAAATGTTGAACACTATTCCAAACATGTTCTAAATACTATGGTGCACTTCTGAAATGAAACTAATTCTGCAAATAAATGTTGACAGAATTCTGCTGATCTGCTGCAACAAGAAATCAGCAAGAATTTTTTGTCACTGTGTTGCCCTTCCTCTGATCCTGCAAGTGGCCCTTGCTTCCAGAACCAGAAGAGGGTGAAGAATTATACCAGGTAAATTAAATGTGCACTATCAACCATAAAATGTCAATAAAATCTGAAGAATACACCTTTTATTCCATCTAAAACTGCATTACAGTACTATAGAAAAAATTTGCAATTTATTGTAATGTTACAAAGACTTTATCTTCTGCTAATAATTATCTCTTATTCCTCTATCCCTATTTCTTCATCTCTCTATCTATCTATCCTCAACCGTGCTGGGAGCTTTATTTATAAGACAAAGTTGATATATCTGTTTGCTGAGTTTCAGGTATTTCCAACTGTTTACAAAACAGTTTCCTGGAATGCAGGGTTATAGTTTGTCAAACTTTATCTCTTTATCCCAGTTGGTCCGCCTATGGTGAAGGAACGGAGTCCAATTAGGGTGGACTAACCGCTTGGTCAATTTCCAATCATGTTTTCCACGGTTTTGACGCATTTTGACCATTTTTGGTTGTTCCTACGCTATTCCCTATTCCTACGCCGCTTATTCTTGTGCTACTCCGGAATAATAGGCAGGTGACAATTCATTGCTTATCGGCACTCCAAATGCATAGGGAGGAAGTTGTTGACCGTTTGGATTGTTTTTCCTTATCTTTTACACCCTTCTGCATTGGTGGCACGTGCTGGAGTGACTGATTCCAAGCCCTGTTGTATATGTACAGTTGGCTAGAATTTGCATGACTGTCTAGTATTTACCAAATTTCCTGCATTTCAGCCTTTTGACTTGTTTCTCCAATTTGCATCACGTGGAAGTGTTGTCAGGTGGAGAAAGAGTCATGTCTATCCTCCCTCAACTATTTCCAAGCGTTTACCTCTTTTTAGTTGACAAATTCCATGCCTTCCTTCATAGTGACAGGTGGCTGGAATTTGTATGGACTGACCTGTTGTTTCCAGCTGCCAAAACATGCCCAGATGCCCTTTTGGAGTGCTCATAACTTGTTCATCGTAACTCCTTTTTTTACCAAATTATGTCCACGTGTTCTTGGTTATATGAACAACATTGGGTTCAATTTTCAACTCTTAATTCCTCAGAAATTACTCCCTGCATCGCTGTCAAGTTGGCCTTTAACACAGATGTTTACCAGCATTTCCAGCTGTCAAAAAAGTGTAAAACTACCATTTTGCAGGCCCCATAACTTCCAGGTTACTTGTCCATATGCCTTAAAATTTGGGTCATGTTTTCTCTATATTATGAAGTACCATTGGTATGAATTTGATACCTTAACTCACTCTGGATCATTCCCAGTAGATCCGCCAATGTTCCCTTTAACGCAGATTTGCACTTGTTAACAGCTCCAAAGACTAAGGCATGAACAATGAGCGCAAGAATGAACAATGAGCGCAGGAATGATGTAACCTTCATAGCTTTTTATCTACAGCTCGGATTGACTTGCTTCAAAAAGCAAAGTTGTAGTTCTTGATGAGAGGGATATGTTCATGCCATCAGAATGTAATTGCAATGCATGTTTTATTTACTACTTAATCAAATGAAACAGTGCATAAAATGTTGAAAACAGTCAAAACAGAGGTATAATGTTCCAAACATAAAATCATACAAACATGTAACAAATAACATATTCTAATCACTATTTGGCACTTTAACTTTGTTATATTTAATATTATGGTAGTTTTTATATGTCAACCATAGTGTAATAATGAGGCATTTCTAGGCCTCATCACTTGTTTAAGGGGACTCGACTTTGCATACCCCTTGGATCTAGGAGAGAAAAGCTAGTGAGAGAATTGCACAATAGTGGATTAATTGGACACTTTGGAAGGGACAAGACCTTTGGGTTGGTGAATAAAAAATTATTTTGGCCTAGTATGAGATGATATGTGCATATGTTTATTACTGCTAGTAGGGTGTGTCAAATTGCAAAAGGGGGGCAACAAAATACAGGTCTATATATGCCACTACCTGTGCCCAAAGAACCATGGACTGATATTTCCATGGACTTTGTGTTGGGCCTACCTAGAACTCAAAGGAGCAATGATTCGATGTTTTTGTATTAGATTGTTTCTAAAAAATGGCACACTTTATACCTTGGAAGAAGACCAATGATGCTAGCCAAGTAGCCCATTTGTTTTTCAGAGATATAGTATGGTTACATGGTATTCCAAAAACTATAACTAGTGACACAGATAACAAAATTTTAAGCCACTTTTGAAGGTCATTATGGAAGAAGTTAGACATCAGTCTAAAATATAGTTCGACATACCACCCCTAAAATTATGGGCAAACCGAGGTGGTGAATAAGAGTTTGGACAATCTCTTGAGGTGCTTAGTTGGTGACCATCCTAAACAGTGGGATTTAGTGATATCTCAAGCTGAATTTGCTTATAATTCTAGTATTAACAGATCTACAAGTAAGTCACATTTTCAAATTGTCTTTGGTTCAAATCCTAAGGGAGTTGTGGACTTAATTGATCTTCCAATAAACCCACATGTCAGTCAAGATGCTACAAATTTTGTGGAGAATATTCAAGAGATACAAAAACAGGTTAGATATACATTGCAGAAAATGAATGACCAATATAAGAAACAAGAATATTTGCATAGAAGGGAGAGAATTTTCTAGGAAGGGGAAATGGTCATGGTGCATTTATGCAAGGAGAGGTACCTCCAAGGGACTTATCACAAATTAAGACCAAAGAAATTTGGACCTTGCCAAATTTTAAAAAGGATTAATGACAATGCTTATGTGATAGACCTCCCAGAAGAATTTGAAATTAGTCCTATTTTTAATGTGGCTAACCTATATCCCCACTCCATAGAGACAAATGATGAACTGAGGGAGGTTGAACAACTTGAAGGAGAAGATAATAGCTCGATCAAGCACCTACCGAAGAAAATAGGACAAATTGAACGTGTTGGATACCAAATTGGTGGGTACGCGATCCAGGTCATACAAGTTGTATTTTATCAAATGGGAAGGATTGTGAGACTCCTATAATTCATTCCCATCTCTGAGACTCCTATATTTTCCTTTATGTTTTGGAATGGGTCATATCATTCCCATCGCTGAGTTTACAAAGCGCCTCTGCACTCACCATGGATTATCTGTAACCCTTGTCATCTCCTACTGGTACTGCACCTCTCGATAGGTCACCCTCATAGAGCGCTTGGCCTCTTCCTCTCTCGACATATCGACATCGATGAAGACGAGAACATGAAAATTGAAAATCGTATATCAAAGTTTGTGGAAAAAGCGAAACCACATGTGGAGGTTGTTCTGGACCCTTTGCTGCATTCGCCTTCGCCAATCTCCACCTTTGTCGTAGACTTCTTCTGCATAGACTTGTTCGATGTTGCTACCAAACTCCACATACCGACACATATTGAGGTCTCCTTTAAAGACGTTGATTTTGCGATGGAGATACCTGGCCTTCCCCCCATTTCGGCGAGGGATATGCCCACTCCCCTACAAGACAGGTCTGATTCTACGTTCAAATGGTTTGTCAACCATTCCTCTCACTTTTCTGAAGTAGCCAGAGTTTTTATAGACACCTTTGCAGAACTGGAGGCGGAACCCCTTAAAGCCCTGAGGTAAGGGAATGCTCTCAGCTGGGGATCTACCGCTATGCCATCCATCTATCCAGTTGGTCCCTTGGTTATACATTAACTTGCAATTCTGATAAGGATTGGGCTTAGTTGGACAACCATTCACTCTTGTTATTTTTCAAAATGTTATAGGTTGCTAACACCATGCCCTTCCCCTCAACAATGTGCATCAATCTTAAGTGGAACTACAAGTTTGACAGGTTCAAGTGGATTTTATTTTTTTTAATTTGGAAGCTCAAGTCTATTTCTATTGGTCAATTGCTTGCATAACAAGTCCATCATTTGAAAATTTTACCTTTTAAATTATACCTTTCACATTTGCGATCACTTGTCCCATGTACATCTTCTAGAACAAATATAAATCTTCATAGCATTTCTTTCGAGACTCTAGCAAGTCTAAGGTTGTGTGGAATTATGTCCATAGTCTTTTTTTTACATTGTTCCTTTGTTCCTTGATAATATTGGATGGAGATTTGTTCGATTAGGTTGTTCTCATAGTATATCTAAGATTTTTTAAATAGAAGATGTTCAACTTGTTTCAAAGGATCTAGTTTAGATGTTAAGGTAGAATACAATAAGCTTTACTCTATCATTTATTTACAATTGTTTATATTATTTAGACAATTTTTTATAGAGGTATTAAGAAATGAATTAATTAAGCAATAACTTGATGAATCATAGGTTCAAGTTTTCTATGTTTAGCCAATATTTAATCTCATTATTTTAAATTCAAGGCTGGATTGGGAGTAGGTTCTAATAATTATGCTGAAATTATGGCCCTCAAATTGTTGGTCCAATTGACAGAATTAAAAGGAATACAAAAAAATCAAATTTACAAAGACTTGCAAGTTGTAATAAACTGGATGCTTGGTGTTTTTAGGATGGAAAACATGATTCTACAACTCATCTTCTCTCAAATAAAAGAATTTGTGGATCGAAATGAAGCTTTTACTTTTTGGCATATTTATAGAGAACTAAATAGGGAAGCAAATGAACTCTCAAAGGAGGCACTTCAGATTGATCGTGGTATGTGCTTAGTACAAGAATTCAATGAGGGCAATGCACTATAGCAAGTTTAAATATCTATATGGGGGGACTAATACACTCTAATTACAACAAGCACATATAAAGCAACTTTTTCGAAAAACTCAGAAGTTAGTGATTTAAAGGATATTGTTTGATAAATTGGAAAAGTGCCTAAGGATAGAAATTAGCATGATAGAGATATCTAGTTATAATGTATAAATGACCTTATTTTTAGATCACTATTGGAATTTTGAAGAAATGCCAAAGAGGCATTTGAAGAATGTAATTCCATATTTACTTAATATAAAATTACAACTTTTCCGAGGAAAAATAAGTTTAGATCCTTTGAAGGGTGTATCAATTTAGCTAATAACTAGTGAGATATTGTCTAAAGAAGTGGTTACCTATGAGAAGCTCATCCACATCAATAAAACCGATTTAGAAGAGCATCTAGGAGTCTACTTAGATGTTTTTGTGTTGCTTTTGAAGCCAATACCAAAAGTTAAAGAAGATTGATTTTCATTCTATTATCCTATTATCGCTAAGTTATTTTGTAATTTTTCACAGGATCTAATTGACATGTATTGTTTGATGGATCTCCAATTATTATTATATTTAATATAAAGCATGTTATCTTAATATATTTACACTTTTATGCATTTAAGGGTTGACTTGGATTACTAAGTTGGATCAATTTCTTTAGATTCTATATTTTGCTTGTATTTTTAATATTTAAATAATACTTTCATGTATCGTAAATACTGTGAAATTCATTGTATAGATGTTATTAGGATGATGACGGTATATTATATTCTTGTGTTCAAGTCCTATCTTAACATTTATATTAGTTTGGTGACGTTTTTGATGGGATAAATATTTTTTTTTGCTCCTAGGACTATAGTTTGAGAGAGGTTCAATGTTCAAAACTCTCTCTACCTACCCATGGCTGCATGTTAGGGCCCTTCTGGAGCCCTCCCTATGCCCCCTTCTCCCAAGCGATCCTTTGTAGACAGTGTGAGGGAGACACAAGAATTTGAGGATGAATATTTAAGAAGTGTTACCTTTAAATCTATCTCCTTTATTGCTTCCAAAAAGTCAATAGATAAAGGTTTGAAGTCAAAAATTAATGGTTATCTTTCCTAGGCTACCCACCATCCCAAGCTTGTTATTGAACAAAGTATGGTAACAACCTAATAGAACAAATCTCCATCCAATCTTATCAAGGAATAATGTAAGAAAAATACTAAGGATATAATTCCACACAACCTTAGACTTGCTACAATCCCAAAACAAATACCTTAGAGCTTTGTATTTGTTGTAGAAGATGTACATGTGACAAGTGGTCCCAAATGCACAAGGTATACTTTAAAAGGTAAAATTTTAAAATGACAAACTCGTTATGTAATCAACTAAGCAATAGAATTAGACTTGACCTTCCAAATATTTAAAAAAGGGCCTCCACTTGGGACTTTTCAAACTTGTAGTTCCACTTAATATTTATTCGTGTTGTTGAGAGGAAATATAGGGTGTCAACAACATATAACATTTTGAAAAAGAACAAGAGAGAATGGTTGTCCAGTCAAGCGTAATCCTTATAAAAATTGTAAGTTAATGTAGTGGATAATTTAACCAAAAATTGATGTGGGAGCGTCCACTAAGTCAGAGTAATGGACCAATTTCAGTTAGTGAACTGTTTAACTATTGCGAAAGGAAGAAGAAATAAACTATTTTTAATTATAAGACCCCAAGAAGGTGAAGTTCATATGTACGAAACTAAATGGGTATGCGTCCTTGTGGTGGGATCATGTCCATATAGAAATATAAAGAAAAGGAAATGAAAATATTAAGATATGGGAGAAAATGGTCCTGAAATTGAAGGTCAAATTCCTCCCATCAGATTACCAAATAAGGTTGTTCAAAAGACTCCAAAACCTCAAGCAAAAAGAGTTCAGAGTAAAAAAGTATACAAAGGATTTCTATATTTTGACCATAAGTGTTGGCCATATTGAAGATGAAGAAAAGATGACAAGATATATAAATGACTAAGATTGTCCATACAAGATGAGATTGGTCTGATTAGAATCAAAATTGCTGAAGAGGTATACAAGTATGCGCTCAAGGTCAAGGAAAAGGTGTTGCAAAAGCAATAAAATAATTCCAAAGGAAGCAGACGATCCTCTCGAGAAGAGAACAATCAAATAATGGTAGAGGATAGCATTTGCAAGAAGGAGAAGTCAATACTTCTCAAGGTGATTTTAACCAAAGTACCCAAGCAAAGGGTGAGTCTTCAAGAGGACGATGTGGATTTGGTAGAGACAAAGGTCATGGTTTGTTGGCAAGCGCTATAGATGCTTGCAAGGACATAGTGCATTTGAGTGTCCTCAAGCATAGCAAAATAGTAGGTGGGGAAGGGAGACCCATAACCAAATTGTACAAATAGATGAAGAAAATATTTCTTCACTGAAGCACATGGAAGAACAAGAACAAGGAGAATTCCTTATGATAGAAGGGGTATTGTTGAAACCAGCAAAGGAGGTGAATGAGCCTGAACAAAGGAGGAACCTATTCAAAATGATTTGCAAATCAAGAGGCAAATGTTGCAAAGTACTTGTGGATAGTGGAAGTATTGATAATTTAGTATCTATAGACCTGGTAGAAAAGCTTGGGTTGAAGAAGATTAAACACTTAAATCCATACAAAGTGTCTTGGTTGCAAAAAGGACATAAATTATGGTAACTGAATAATGTATGGTAGACTTCCAAATTGGTTCTTATAAGGATGAGATACTATGTGATGTTATTCCTATGGATACTTGTTATGTATTGTTGGGGAGGCCATGGCAGTTTGATAAAAAGGTAATGCATGATGGTAGGGAAAACACCTACATTATTGAGAATGACTTAAGGGAGAGGCTAGAAAAAGAGAGAAATCGAAGGAGGAAATGTCTAGAAATAATTTAAGAGAGAATTTTGGGAAGAGAAGCCTAAGAAAAGAGATAAAATATACGTCTAAGATGACGAATGTGGAAGGAAAAGAATAACATGCAGTTTGAAACTCTGCCTGGTTGTACAAACATTAACATAAATAATATTATTTTTTGTTTTTAGTCTATCCATGCCTTGTGTGTGTGAGATGAATGCTTTATCATGTTAAATCAAGCATTGTAGGTTTATGTATGCACAGGTTTCGGGTTTCAATGCGGGAGGAATAAAGGGAAGCTCATGTTTGAGCTAGAAAATTGTCCTAAGATGCTAAAGAGCCTTAGAACAAATACCATCCAAAGAAATAGTCTTGAATCCATTTTGGATCGTTGGATGTCAATCAAGAAATCTAACAAGATGGAAGGAATTTGTAGGCATAGAGAAGTGCCTTAGAAATCGTGCCAAATGGTCCTATGAATTTTGCTTTTGTGGATGTAGAAGTTGCAAGTACAAAGGAGTGCCCTAGAAATCTGCCAATTGAAATAAAAAGCCGCAGAAGTTGAGCACAGTTCAAGGAGGAAGAACATTGTTGTTTGGGTACCAGAGACTCTATTCAAGATCATATCAGGCCAGTTAAAGAAGAAAACGAAGAGTTGTACAATTGTACGATATTGAAAACATTCCACCTACCATTGATAGATTATAGTGTCATACGATTCTTTCCATTGTACAATTGAATGGTGGTAAAAGTTGTCGTAGAAGATGAAAGAGAACCCTAACATTGTACAAATGGAATAAAGTCATTTAATAATTTCAATTGTTGCATAATTTTGTGTCATTATACAATAAATAATCGTACAACTGAATGATGGTTGAAGATTGTCATACAATAAATTTATCATAGAATGTATACAGTTATACAATGCAAATGGATATACGATGACTATAGCCATATAATGATTGAAGTCGTACCATAAGGAAAAACACCACCTTACAATAGAGAGGTTCGCAAGTTGAACATCTACATCTGAATTGAAGATTCTTCTCTAACAATACACAACTAAATCCCAAAGGTTAGAAAACCTAATTTAGGGTTCTTCTCTAATAGTATGCAACTAAATCTCAAAGGTTAGAAAACCTATGAAATTCAAGTCTAAGTAAAACTTAGGCGCAAGTATTAGTGGGGTACTACTATTTATCACTAGTTTATCACTAGTTTGCTCCAGTGAATACATAAATAATGTAAATATTTTTATATGCATGCTTCACTATATGGTGCTATAATCAATTCGTCGTCCATCAATACGTGCCACATTTTAGAATTCTAGAAGAATTTGCAAACGCCTTACACACAGCTACAGTGATGAATCAGTGAGCAGCTACCCAACAAACGAACATCAATGGCATACATGCGTGAAAAAAAGACACAACATTTCAATAAACGAAAGTTATACATGCGTGAAAAAAAGACACAACATTTCAATAAACGAAAGTTATAGCGGAGACAAAGCTCAATGAAACATTCACCACTGGTATTGAAAAAACGGTGCCAGTCCCAACACACATCAGGAATCAAACCTTGGTTTATTCGCAAGATCAGCCGCGACAGTAGCCATGGCCCGGTATGAACTCCCTCCTTCTGCCATCGCAATCTCTGCGTTCTCCTTCAATTCCTTCATTCTCTCTCTCGCTCCTCTTCCCCCCTCTCCTTCCATCAATTCCCTCGCTGCCCTTTCAACATCCTCCCTCCTTACAAATCCGTCGCTTTCCATCTTAACCTCTATCGCTATCTTCATCTGGTTCACCAGCACAACCCTGTTCGTCTTCTGTTCTGCAAAAAGAGGCCAAGCGATCATTGGAACCGCAGCCGAAATGCTCTCCAATGTGGAATTCCACCCACAGTGAGAAAGGAAGCCTCCTGTTGATGGGTGAGAAAGCACGGGAACCTGAGGAGCCCAGTTAGGCACCACTAGCCCTCGGTCCCTGGTTCGACTCTCAAAACCCTCTGGTAAAAGCTCAGAAACGTCCTTCTTCTGCAGTGGAGCGCGCACGACCCACAGGAATCGAAGGCCACTGGCCTCCAACCCTAGCGCAAGTTCTGCAATCTGATTGACAGGCAAAATGGCTCCGCTTCCAAAGGAAACAAACAGAACCGACGACGGGGGTTGGAGATCCAACCATTTCAGGCAGTCCGAGTCATCTGGGCGATCAGATGACGGCAAAATCAAGGGACCAACTGGATAGATGGACGGCATAGAGGTAGATCCCCAGCTGAAAACCTTCCCTTCCCTCAGGGCTGTTAGGGGTTCCACCTCCAGTTCCGCAAAGGTGTTTATAAGAATTCCGATTGCTTCATGAAAGCGAGAGGAATGGTGGACGAACCATTTGAACGCAGAATCAGACCTGTCTTGTAAGGGAGTGGGCATATCCCTTGCTGGAATGGGGGGAAGGCCTGGTATCTCCACCGCAAAATCGGCGTCTTTAAAAGAGCCCTCAAATTCTGAAACCAGTTTGGGAAGATGTAACATGAGGCACAAAACAGAAGCTGGGGCTGGGAAAAATATATAAGTGGGTATGTGGAGTTTGGCGGCAACATCGAACAAGGCGGTGCAGAAGAAATCTATGACAAAGGCGGAGATTGGCGAAGGCGAATGCAGCAAAGGGTCCAGAACAGCCTCCACATGTGGTTTCGCTTTTTCCACAAACTTTGATACACGAGTTTCGATTTTCATGTTCTCCTCGTCTTCATCGATGTCGATATGAGGAATCTCTGTAATGCGGATGTCGAGAGAGGAAGAGGCCAAGCGCTGTATGAAGGTGACCTGTTGAGACGTGCACATCCAGTAGGAGATGACAAGGGTTACGGAGAATCCATGGTGAGTGCAGAGGCGCTTTGTAAACTCAGCGATCGGAATGAGATGACCCATTCCACCACATAACGGAAAAATTGCGATATGAGGCTTTCTACTGTGATTTTCAGAATCCATTATCACTGCTGCAAACCAAGTAATGCTAAGAAAGACTCTTGTGGCAGAAGCAAGCTGAGCACAGAACTTCAACCAGACAACCACTAATGGTAATAATATGGAACTTAATTCCGTGGTAGCAATATACGCCACTAGAAATAATAGAATTATTTATACACATATCATGAATTCTCCTAATCCTATTGGAATGTTTGTTTGTCTGTAAAGTGGTAGTTTGATTTAGTCTTTGATGCTCTTTAGATTAAAGTACAACTAAATAAAGTAGGTGTTGTAGGTGTTGTCGGTGACAGCCTAACCAGCCAACTTCCTTATGAATTAAAAACAAAAAAATATCAACTCAAAAAATATTAATGAGCTGTCATCTCATTCTTAATAGGTTTGAAATTAGGTTCATAAGCCATTCAATTTCTACCGATGAAGAAATAAACTAAAATTTACCATACGGTTTAACGTTTCAACTCTTCAATGCTTCAACATAAAGTTGGTGCTTGCACAAATATGACAGATGACCAACGTCATGTCATATGTCATCAGCTGGCCATTACAATGCACAACTTGGACAGTGAGACAGTTTAACCACTTGTACACCTTAAAAACCGGGGTTTGGTTTTTGAAAGCATAAGAAATATATTATTGGTTAATTTTTTTTTATGGCATCGTTAACACCGGTTAGATGTTGAAGTGTTTCATCTTCTATCTCCTCTGTGACATTGTGCATTCTATAAATGCAGCTTAGGGTTTCTCTAAATTATTAAGAAACTAAAAATCTAGATATCCAAGAAGCATCCACCTTATTATTTTTATTGTATTTTCTTTCATTTTTATGTTGTTTTTACTTATTTTTATAAAACAAAGTGGCTACACCTTGTAGCATGAATTATACTATACATTTATATTATTGTATTAAATTTAATATAGGGGTCTTATGTTCTATAGTATACTTTTACATTTGTAACATTTTCTTGTGTAAGGTTTTTATTGAGATGCATTTTTCTTCATCAATTAATAAGAAGGCCTCATATTTTATGATATTACTATAACAATAACCTATAGGTTCCACAAGTTGGTTTTGTATGTTGTCCTTCATGCCAACCATCCTAGACCCCTAATGCATGGATCAAGTGGTATCAAAGTAATCTTTCTTGCTCCTTGACTACTCATATTTCCCCCATCTTCATCGTAGATATCCTTTCTTTGTGCAAGACCTTCTAGTATGCTTTCCTGTTAGATGCCCATTCTCAGACATACACACATGCTACAAGAAGCAAGGCATCATGTAGAGTTTTAAATCTAAATATCCTAAAGCACATTACCTCTAGAAAGAAATGCATAAAATGGAAAAGTCAACATCTTAACCCAAGACTAGGACCCAAGATGCTCTATAGGAACAAATGACCATTCTATTTGGGTAGTTTTGAGATCTCATGCTTCAATAGGGAGCATTACCTACACCTACCAATCTTGCACCATTCTAGAGCTAAGGTCATCTAAAGGTGTAGACCATCAACATCCTCTTTGTCATAAGCAAAATTAATGTCAATGAATTAGATACTTGGCTTCCATGGCTAGAGGCCTACTATACCACCAATTGGTTTTCCAATGTTGATAAGATCATATTTAAGATCATAGAATATGTGGAAATTGGGGAAGTAGTTGGTACATTAAAGGTAAAAGTGATGGGAATCATAGTAGGAGAAAACCTTGAGCCAAGTGATATTAATTTCCCACACTCAGACTCTGGGGATCCCTAGAAAGGGTATATGGCAATAAAAAAGATAAGAGAGCATCCAAGGACTTAGAAAACTCAACATTAATGATTTTGGATCCAAAAATATTAAGACATGGGGAATTCAGTTAAGACATGTCCTAACACACAACTGAACAATCATTTTGAAATCTCTATAGAATTTTAGAGGGAAACTCTTCCTATTATAATTTATAAATATTATTAGTCTTAGAATTGTAAAGGATTGGTAAGTTTGCATCTGTTGTAATACTTTCTTTCATTTGTATAGCAGACAACTTCTGAGTGGCTTATGGGTAAATCAAACCCCCACTTCGGCACAACATTTGTAAAGTTTTATATATATATATATATATATATATATATATATATATATATATATATTCCCATGATTGACATGATTTAATGCATGTTTTTTTGATAATGTGGTTGGTAACGGGTTTAACCCTATTTTTGTTGTTTTGAGTAACCGTTTCCTAACTCAAACTGAGTTAGTGTGACTACCTATTGAAGTGTGTCTATCCATTTTTTTTTTTAACTTATATTTTAAATTAATTAAAAGTTAAACCTTTACATTTAAAAAATAAAAATAAAATTTAAATTAATTATATATAACTTTAATATTTTAAAATTAATAAATATTATTTAATGTAAAAAAATAATATCAATCAATTCTATTTGATATAATCACTAGTATTCTCATGGATTAAATATTTGTTTCTAAGATACTAAATATTTTTAGATTTACCATGGAATGCTTCATCTGGTCTTTCATTAGAAGGCTGACGCTCACTTTTTCGTCCATTTTGTTTTTAATAATTTTTTTCAAATGAAATTCTCTTCTTTGTAAGATGCAGATTTGATGATGTGAAAAAAAAAATTAGTTACAGATTACACCACTATTTATTTTTAATAACTGCTTGGCAGACTGGGGCCAGACTGTGGTACACAGTCTGGTACATTGGCACCACCAAGAGAAAATCTGGTCAGGTGGGGTCATTCGCCAGCTAGAATTTCACTTATGTCTCTTATCAATAAATTGTTCTAGCACAAGTCAAGGTCCTGTATACGGGGCAGGCGGACCATACAATGCATTAAGTGAGACTAAAGTCACCATATTTTCCAACCATAATGGAATAACCGAATAAAACAAGTTACCCCAACTGTATATCTGGACATTTTTGTTGGCGCAGGTTCTGTGGCCGCCACTCCACCCGGGTTGGACTCTCGAAAGGACCCCTCCAATTAATTGTTGCTCCCCTTCCCTTCCTGGAATCCGGACGCCCCTCCCCTTTACTAACCCAGAAAAAATACGAATGACATTAATTGCCGTGAAGCACACGCATAGTCATAGTGACCATTATAATGACTGGATTTGTCTCTTTGTGTAGTAGGAGAAGTACTATCTTGATATCATAAATATCTACGGACGAGAGTGTCTGTAAGACCTTTTCTTCCACAGAGTAGAAACACCGACCATATGACAACCGGTGTACGTCGACTATCATTAAATATACAAGCACTGGAAAAACAAACGACAAGACATTGAAATGATAGGGCGGCACAAGAAGAAATAGAGTCTAAGCCTGGTTATTGGCTACCTAATAGCCACCCAAGTTGTTCAATAAAAAATATTTTTAAAAAATTAAAATTGGAGTGTTTGCATACCTTTATAGAGAAGGCCGGCCTCATTTATTAAAGTCGTTTTGTTAAGAGACTTAACATTGTTAGTTTTGTTGGTGATATTTTTATTTTTATTTTTTAAACATAATGAAATCCGTAGTCATCACGGTTAGGGCTTTGTACAGTTCATTTTTATAATTATTATCTTTCATCAGGCAAAATTTTTACACTATTGAAATACAGACAAGTATTTAATCCGAGGCTTGAGTTTTGAACTTGAACATCCGTCTCCCTTAGGTTACGAAGTTTTTTAGGCATTTGATATTGGACCAAGAGAATAATGAGACGATCAAAGCCAACTATTTTTATGGATATAAAATAGATCTTTGAAAAAAAACTGAGAAATGTGTTATGAATGTTTAATGGGTTAAGTATTATAAACTCGATGGAGAGGAAGTAAAGAAAGCTTAACCGTGATTAAAAGCAACACATATCATTATTGCTAGAAACTTTAGCTTAAACAAGAGAAGGAAATATATGGTTTTGAGTCTAACATCAATCGTTTATTTGAAAGACTTAGTTTTGGGTAAGAAAAAACTTTAGTTGAATACAATTAAAATTATAGTTAGAAGAGTGTGTAATTAAACACATGAGAAATCCAAATAACAATGTTTCCATTTCATTAATATGAATTGATGGAAGGAATGACAAGATGGGAAAAATGGATACATCTTAATTATTGCAATCCACAAGGGCAATACCACTAATATAGAGTAAAAGGCTATTGTTGGTATGTCATTGATTACATATGTCCATATGTCTGCTTTTTGTCTATTATCGATGAGCCACAAACAATATTTTCTATAAAAGGATAGTTTTGCATATAGATTTGACCATGTAGTAGATCCTTAATCCGAAGTCACATTCATTGTTAGTATATCTTTTAGTAGGTTACCTCCAAGACACTTGTTCACCATAATCTTGCTCCATAGAGAGTTGCTTTTATTGATTAATCTCCGTATTATTTTATCTCCATACACCTTTGGCAACAAGGATATATGTTTTATTTCTAATCCACCTTTTTTTTTGGATAAGCATACAATGTCCCACTTAACCAAATGGAACTTCTTTCTTTTTTTGTTCTATGGTACCTTTTAAAAAAATGTTGATATTATCTTCTCAAATTTCTTAATTACCTCTATTGGTCCATGAATAGATGAACATCAAATATATTAGGTTGGTGAATAAAACTGATTTGATTATAATCACTCTTCTAGTTAGATTCAACCATCTATGGGACCACATATTCAATATTTGCATTACTTTGTTGAGGACATTCTTCCATTGCTCAAAGGAATGAAAGGTGTGTGTCTATCCTCTTGACTTGTAAAATTACAAACTTTTCTTGCGTTGTTTCCAATGTATATGCCCCAAACACTAGGGAAGGAAGAAAAAGGGTTTGGAAGCTCCTTAGTAATCTTTATAAGGTGTCTTAGTGGCCATGGATAGTTTCTAGGGATTTTAACACACCCTTGTATCATAGTGACAAGAAGGGTGTAGTTTGGATTATTCTAATAGTATGGAGGAATTTAATAATTTTATCTCTAAATGTGAATTGATGGATTTGGATCTGAAAGGGGTTAAATACACCTAGTCTAATAGGAGGTTAGGAAGCAACTACATTCAAATTAGATTGGATAGAGTATTAGCATCCCAATCTTGGTTAACTCACTATGATAACTATTCTCTCAAAGCCCTCCCAAAGATTACCTCTAATCATTCACCACTACTTTTGTAAGTGTTGGAGGGGAGAAGAGTTAAAGGTAGATCCTTCATATTTAAGTTAATGTGGATGTCACATCCTTCTTTAGCTCAAAATACTTCAGAATGGTGGAATATTGATATTATGGGATCCAAAACGTTCCAAGTCTCTCAGAAGCTTAAAAATGTTAAGAAAATTTAAAATTTTTGGAACAAGGAGGTTTTTGGTTATTTAAAAGAGACAAAAAGTAATCTAAATGCTAGCTTGGAAGAGGTGGAAGAGAAAATTCAGAATTGGGGGTGCTTGAAGGAATTAGATAGAAAATAAAAGGTGTTTTTATCTAATATCCACACTTTATTAGCCTAAGAAGAAGTCCATTGGAGATAAAAATCTAGGGCTTTATGGCTCAAAGGATATTGGAACACTCGATTTTTTCATCTCATAACTATTAGACACAAGGTGTATAATAGAATAAGAATATTGAAGATAGAAGAGGACAAGGAAATAAAAGATGAAGAGGATATTAAAAATGAAGTAGTTTCTTTTTTTTCAAAATCTCATCAGCATGGAAGATGTAACAAATGTTGAATCAGTTAATTAATTGCTTAAGATTATTCCTCAAGTGGTGAATAATAAAATAAATCATTTTTTGGACAATCCTTTCTCAGAGGAGGAGGTGCGTAGGGAAGTTTTTAGCATGCAAAAGGATAAAGCCCTAGGTTTGGATGGTTTCCCAAATGGTTTCTTTCATACTTATTGGGAGATTATTAAGAATGATATGTTAGAGGATTTGCTAGAATTTTAGTGAGAAAAAACAATTCTCAAGGAATAGAATTCTACATTCCTAGTTTTGATTCTAAAAAAGCAAGGAGCAAACATGCTAAAATATTTTTACCCAATCAACCTATCGTTAGAGTATATTACATTATTTGGTACATGCTTATGTACCACCTTGGGTATATTTCTAGATTAGGAGTGTGTCTCAAATTAGAGTGTGAGTATTGACTTTATGCAATGTAATAAATGCACAAGTATTTAATAACGTATATGTGCATAATAGTCCATGTGCACATGAGTCCATAGAGTAGAAAAATGAAGAATCTCAAGAAGGGTGAAGACCAAGATTAATCCATATGAAGAGTCACATTCCTTATATATGTGTCTATGTGTGTGTGAGAGAGAGACACAATGTAGAGTGAGAGTATGTGGAAGTATGGTGTACTAGAGATCAAGATACTATTTTCATGAGCATTTGTTAATGGAATTTTTATGAGTTGTTGCAGAAGTTATTCATGAGTTTTATATGTTTAGAATATTTCCATTGACTTATTTTTTAACAGTGGTATCAGAGCCACAAGGGATATTGATAGGAGATAGAGAGATCCATAAGGGATATTGAGAGGGGATAGGGAGATTTCATTTACAAAATTTGAAAGTTGGAGTTTGGCTAGAGTCTTCCCATAGGGTTGTAGAAAAACTCATGAAGAATAGGACTCAACATCGATTTATTTCCTCTATATTGAAGGATAACTAGTGAAGTTTATTGATTTCATATTTTTGGATATTTGGATGTATTTGGTTGCTATTGTCTAATTTTTTGTTGCAAAAAATTAGTTCTCAAAATTTGAGAAGCTTCCTACAATAGATAGATAAGAATTTCACCTTCGATTGCTTGAAAGTCTATGTGCTTTCCTCGTGTAGGGATTAGTTTTGAGTTACAAAAAAAGAGTAGATATTGAAGATTAAGGAGGTCCAAGAAAGAGGTCCCATTGAATATTGAAGATTGAGGAGACCCAAGAAAGAGGTCCCCATTGAAGATTGAATATTGTAGATTGAATATTGAGGAGACCCAAGAAAGAGGTCCCCATAGTAGATTGAAGGAAGAAGAGAGAAAGAGGTCAAAGAAGCTTTATTGAAGATTGAAGAAAGAGGAGACTCAAGAGAAGAGGTCCCCATTGCAGATTTGAGAAAGGAGATAGAAGATTAAAGAATTTGGAAACACAAGAGAAGAGGTTTTAAGAAAATTTGGAAGACGTAAGAAGGTTGGATAAGCCCTATTGATAAAGTTGAAGAAGTGGCCATTGGAGAAGTTTTGAAGAAAGTTTTAGGAATAAAATTGCAAGAAGAAAAAACTCTTGAAAAGAAGCAATCACATCAAATTTGGAAAAAAAATTGTCATTCAACAACAATCCCAAAAGCATTTGTGAAACCGATTCAAGGAGAAGATTTTTGGCAAGAAGTTTACTAAATTTGAAAAAGTATTTTCTATAAACTTCAAGACATTCAAATTATTGAAGAATAGGCCAACAAAGAGGTCGAATTCAAAGATAGAATTCAGCGATAACTAAGGAGGAGAAAGAGGATAGAAGAGGTCATAAAATTGAGAAGTTTGAAGATAGCCATTAAAATTTTGAAGGTTGATTTGTAAAGAAGTTTGTTGATTTTCGAGGCAGAAGTTGAGGGCCATAGCATAGCAAATTGAAGGTGACATAGAGATGCAAATTGGAGAAAATTTGGTTAGATTTTGTAGTGTTCTTGAGCAACAATTGAAGGAGAATTTGATAGTAAACTAAGACAGAGGATTAGAGGAGTTAGATACTATTTTTGGATTGCAAGATACAGGAGGAGAAATCATATTTTGTGAGCAGAGATTGAAGAGTTTCAGGACGACAAAATTGGGCAACATTAGACAGGGATAGTAGAGCTGCATTTTGAAGCTTTTTGGAGCAAATTTGAGAGATATTTGGATAACAAAGTGAATAAATATTTGGCAACAATTGAAGCTACAAATTGTAGATATTTTGGATAGTAAGAAGGCAATATTTTGGAACTGAAAAACCAGAGAAGTTGAAGATAAAGAAGGCTGATTTCAAAAAACATACTTCGAAGAAGGTAGAAGTTGCTTTTGGGGCAACAAAGTAAAAGGAAGTAAAGTTACAATTTTTGGAGTCTATAGACAATGAGTTTGGAAAGTAAATAAGAAAGAAAGTAAGCAAGTAAGAAGATTAAAATAAGACTGCAAATTAGTGTTCTAGAAATTATTTTGTTTAAACATTAAAGAGTTTTTTTATAGCAAGATTTGGAAATGCCACATTGCAACATTAAAAGAAATGAATAAAAGTCGATATCAAGCATCTTCACCACCTTAGAATCTGCAGCAAAAGAAAGAGTTAGAAGGATATGTGATGGTGCACATGGAGTGAGAATTGGTGAGCATGGAAAGTAAGGAAGAGAGGAGCAATGTGTTGGATTTTAAGCTAGATTATCTTAGATCCCAATATTCTAGATCTTGAGTAGTCTCAAATATAAGAGCAATCAATATATAAGTTGGCCAATATAAATTATAATAACATTCAAAAAATATCAAATATGAATATAAAATAGCTAAAATAATTCATGCAATAACATGAAGAAATTTACAATAGAATTGCTCAAAATATGCATAAAAGCTTCAATATTAATAAATGTTTAAATGAGATATTCTTTGATTCAATATATGGATATTTATCTCCATACGATAGCCTTACAAAGATAACTCTTGGACTCTTGTCTATTGCACTCCTCACATATCCGAGAGATACATCATTTCCTATTCCATGCATAAGATAAATCCTCTCATGTTCTTTGGCTTCTCATATTGCCACTTGTATACAAGAATCTTGACTCTCTATTTACTTGCACACTTAACTCTATGACATTTGCACACTTCTATATGACACTTACACACTTCTACATGCACACCTAATACATGACACTTGTGCACTTCCTCACATTATATATTTCTACACTTAATTACATGATACTTATGCACTTTCTCTCATTACACACTTGCACCCTTACTTACATGACACTTGTGCATATCCTGCACATAGACACTTACATTAAGAAGAAATATAAATCACACTCCTAAACTATAGACTCAAACTTTATTCTAATATTTACATTGTACCATAGGTACCATGGGGTACATTAGCATGTACCAAATAATGTAATATTGTCCAACACCCCCTGTATTACATTATTTGGTTATTGAAGACTCTAGTATTCAATATTTGTCTTCATATTGGATCTTATTTTCATCCACTAGCTTTGTCTATTATCTCTACAAGATATTCTTGGACTATGCCTGATCCATTTTTTTGTTTCCTATCTTTCTAAAAAATCAAGTAATTCATCATTAATTTGATCTTGATACAAAAGATGATTTAATATTTCTTTTGTTCATGTTTTGGCACTACATTGGATTCTAATGTTCATAAGCTCTTCTTCTTTCCTATCTTGATCTTTGGACCATTTAGCTTCATTTTTTATGACTCTTGGAATTGTTTAAAAAATAAGACTTTGAAGAAGATTGTCTAATCTCATCAATAATATTTTTTCTAAGTTTTCATATTTGTTTTCCTTATATCAACAAAATGCTAGAGAATGATTATTTCTTCCACAAAATTTACATGGATAAAGATTCCAACATCTTGCTTCTACATGCCCAATTGCAACGATTACATTTCAAATGATTATAATATCCATCTTTATATTTCAATCCTTGCTTCCAAATCATAGTTTTGCAATCATAATCATTAGTATTCTTGAAAAAATAATGCAACCATTGATGCAATATTAAGGACATCCTATCTTTATTTTCTTCATAAATGAGTTCTATATTTTTTGATGATATATTGTTTTCTACTTGAATACTTATTATATCCTAGTTTTTTTTTTTTAATTGAGTTGAATTCTTTATTACTCCAAAGTTTTAAAAAATTTCAATAATTAAGATTTTAAATTTCAAAAATAAATTTACAAATTTAAAATTTTCAAATTTAAAAATTTCAAAATTTTCAAATCCTTTGAAGTGGCAAATCTTTTATCTCCCTAATTTATAAAATTCTTCAAATTTCATTTTCTTTTAAATTTCTTTTGGAGTAGAAATCCTTGTCTCTCCAAAATATTATATATATATATATATATATATATATATATATATATATATATATATATTTTTTTTTTTTTTTTTTTTTCAAAAATCAATTTTTTGAAATAGATTGCAAATATAAAAATATCAATTTTTAATATTTTTCAATCTTTCATAAATGTGGTTGAAGTCCTTATAACTCCCACCTAAATATTATATCCTATGGAGTTGAATTCCTTTTAACTCCCTCTCTTAAATATAAATATTAATTTCCTAAGTTTCCAATGCTTCAAATAAATCTTAACTTAGGACTTTATTATCAAATATATCAAAATATTAAGGTAATATTGCTTACCTTATATTTTGCTTGGTGGATTAGGTTATATTCTCCATAGACATTGCACCATTTTGAAATGCTCACAACCAATTAACATTCCACTCTAGTGGATGCGTGATGAAGCTAATGAATACAAAATACTGTAATGGGTGTTACACTTCTGTGTAATGTTCATGCAAATATTTCAATTTCCCTTATGCGGTCTATGTTGCCTATGCATTATTTGCTCCGATGGTAGCAAAAAGGACTTGAAAGGTTCATAGAGAAGATGCTAAATTGGTTCTTCTTGTTGTCTTCCTCTAGGGATAATATTCTTGGCACTCTAGCTTGTGCTCTAGCTAAACTGATCTACTCAGGATATAATGCACTTTGGCACTCTAGCTTGTGTCACTCAAGTCTTATAGTTGAACCAATTTACTCAGACGATATTGATGCTTTGGCTTGCTTATCTCACATAGGAGTACCAAATGGGTAGAATTTTATCCAATAATTTTAGTCCAAAACCTGGTGCTCCAACTAATATCCTTTTTCTGTTTTGTTGCTTTGATTTATCTTTCAAAATATGCTTTAGAAAGCTTCAATGCTTTCTCCTATTTCTTTTCTTCTCTACTCAAGATCTTGCTTGAGCTCTTCTTTTTCTTTTTCTAAGTTTGTGGCTTGAGTTATTCTATCTTCTTCTTCTTCTTCTTTATATTAGGTTCTAGCCCAAGTTCTTCTATCTTCTTCTCAGGTTCTATCTTGAGTTCTTCTATATTCTTCTTAGGTACTTGACTAAGTTCTTCTATATTCTTTTTCTTCTTTCTTATGTTCTAGCCTAAGTTCTTCTATATTATTCTTAGGTACTTGCCTGAGTTCTTATGTCTTCTTTTATAGCCTTCTTGAGATTGCAACCTCCTATGTGTGTTATCTTATTAGGGCCACCAAAATTTAAAGTGTTATATTTTTCTTTTAGATGGATTTTGGCCACTCAATATGTGGTTCTCTATCTTTAGAGAGAATCCAAAAAATTAGGGTGAATTTTGATTTATCCCCTCAATCAATTCTTCAAGTCGAGTCCTAGTCTTCATTTCTTTTTAGAGTGGATAGACTCTAGCATATAATGAAACATTTTCTAGAAATATTTTCAAATGAATAGAACTTTTATCATTATCAATCTACAAATTTGAAATTTGTAGCAATATGAGTCTATGTTTTCTTCATGTGACTCTTAATATAAATTCACACCAAATAATTCCTCCAATGCTAGCAATAGAGACTACTTGAAGTAGCTCTGATACCATTGTTGGATTTTAAGCCAAATTATCTTAGGTCCCAATATTTTGGATCTTAAGTAGTCTCAAATATAAGAGCAATCAATATATAAGTTGGGAAATATAAATTATAATAACATTCAAAAAAATATCAAATATGAATATAAAATGGTTAGAATCATTTATGCAATAACATAAAGAAACTTATAGGAGAATTGCTCATGATTGAATAGTATTTTATTTGATACAATATATGGAGCTTTGTATCCATAATACAACCTTACAAAGATGACTCCTAGGGTCTTATCTATTGCACTCCTCACATATATGGGAGATACATCTTTTCCTATTCCATACATAATACAAATCCTCTCATGTCCTTTGGCTTCTCATCTTGCCACTTGTATACAAGACTATTGAATCTCTATTTACTTGTAAAGTTAACTCTATGACACTTGCACACTTCTACATGCACACATAATACATGACACAGGTACACTTTCTCACATTACATATTTGCACACATATTTACATGATACTTGTACACTTTTTATTATTACACACTTGCACAGTTACTTTATACTTGTGCATATCCTACACATAGGCACTTACATAAAGAGGAAATATAAATCACACTCCTAAATTATAGACTCAAACCCTATTCTAATATTTATATTGTACCAAAGGTATCATGGGGGTACATAAGTATGTATCAAATAATACAATATTCTCCAATAGAATGGGGATATTATCAACAATGATACACCTTGTGATATAGTTTATAGTCATGGTCTAGGATGTGGACACCTGAATCGATGGCAAGAATAAAATCAAATCATGGCAAAAATTTCGAAGAGAAATAGACAAAGTCGATGAACATGATAACTAATCTTGAATGGAGGGAAAATTCGTAAGTAGTAACCAATTCTAATGTGGCGCCATCTCAAATTCCACCACATGCATAGGATAATACATATGACCATGAGTATGCAAATACAATTTTGACTGTATAGTTTTCCTTTTTTTATGTGTGAATAATATAGTTTGTGCACAAAGTGTTTGTATAAAGTTTCCATGTTGTGTTATATGACAAGTGTTTCTCATAATGTGCACATATTGATGTTGATGGTGAAGCAATAAATAGAATTGTTGTTATATACTAATCATTTATGTGTAATGAATTAATAGTGTCAATTAACAAACATGTATGAGGAAGTTGCACAATTACACAACCACCTTCCTTAGTGAATTTATTATATATAGGACCTTTACATTTTAGTGAAGACATATGATGATTTTATATGCTAAGACTTGATGTATGCATGAAATTGCTTAATATTATTGTGTTCATGGTGATCTTATTTTTCATATTCTAAATATATCAATAATAATATGCAAGTTTACTTGATATTTTATCTTTGATTTTTTCTTTGTTCATGTATGTTGCATTGCTATTGTTGTCAACAATTGTTGTCATTTACTTTTATTATTTCTTCAAAGTGGAATATACTCATTGTGTTGCACTACCAAGAATATGCAATTTGTAAATAAACATGTCAATATCTTAAAATTATCAAGAATAGTTTAGGACCAAACAAATATAGTGTTTCTCAAGAAAACTTAGGAGCATAACAAATTCGCATGATCAAGTAAAGGTCATTTTATCAACAAAATTGTTTCATTTTATAATGTAGTTTCTATATATAAAAGGGTTGTCATAATATTTTCATTAGAAAGCCTCCTTATTTGTGATAAAACAAAATTTTTCCCTTCTAAAAAAGGTATTATAGTTTGCATAAAAATATACTTCTTTATCCAAAATAAGTACAATCAACTATTAAAGGACCTGTTGGAATTAACTATTTGCATTGATGAAAAGAAAAGTAATGTACCATCCCTACATGCAACCCTATGTAGAGGGAATCCTTTCGAGGAGATCATAGTCAACATGGTTTTGGAAATTTACAAGGATGAAGTTGGATCATTGCTAATATTGAGAAGTTTATTGAATATGCCAAGGGTTTATACCTATATTATCATACCCTATTGTTGGAACCGATTCTTGCATCCGTAAGATTTCAACTGTCACACTACAAGAATCCATTTGAAACCAACGAGCTATTACATACTCTGGTCAACCTGCCTCATTGTTTTGCTAAACACAAATATTGCTAAAGAAAACTACATAACGGGTAAGGAAACCCCAATGGTAATTCTATGGCTAAAACTCTAATTACACGCTCCAGATTTATATTATATTATATGTATTAAAATGACCAAGCATGAAAACAACCATTTGTTATGCCTTATGTAGACCAGTGCCTAGATTCATTGGGTTGTTATAGCAATTTAACAACAATTTTAATATGAAATAGAAAGAAGGGGAGAAGGAAAATTGGTGTTCTTAATCTCATTCGAATATCGCAATAAAATCAAGAGTTAACCAATGAAAGAAATATATATAATGTGTTCAAATAATGTAACCCATTACATAGTGACACACAGTACTAAGACAAAGATATGACAAGAATAAAATTCAGAATAGTATTGATTTCATAAAATATTACATGTAGAGTGGGCGGAATGCCTTTTAACTCTATTTTTCTCAAAAAAATACATCAATACAATGAAGAGGACTCTGTTCAAATAATGTAACAGGTCTCTCCAACTCTCCTTGTTCCAATATGGTAACAATAGAGTCTCTAAATCCTAGGCTCAAAAAGGTAGGAAATGATCTCAGCTTCTTGAGCACTTTCCTATCACAATCCTGCAAAGCAAAGGGAAGAATAAGAAATGAGAAAGAAAAATAGACACAGAAGGGGATACAACAACACAACTAATAGGGCACTCAAGTATACCTCTTAGCAAAAATGCTATTCTCTAATTGCTTGATGCAGAATCTGGACCTGTTCGCTTCCTTTTATAGCTGTTGGTACTTGATTCTATTATTTTTGGTTTATTTGGCCTTATCTTACATCTCTTTCAAAAATTGGTACAACTGGCTTCCACTGCCCTTACTGTCTTGGTTATGCTCTTTCCTTTGAATTTTTCAAATAGTGATTCAATTTAACCGGTGATGGTGGTGTTGGGTGAACCTACTTCTATTCCTTCAATTGTTTCCTCTTCAACTATTTCTTTTTGGACCTCCTTCTCTTGAACTGCCTCCTTTACTGTTTCGGGAACTTTTTCTGTAGGTGCAGGTTTCTATTGTGATGAACTTGCTTCCTGTTGTTGACTGTAGGTATTAACCTTTTTCCCCTTTTGACTTTGTTGTAACCATTTTATATATTCATCAATCAATCTCCAAACTCCTGTATCAAATGTGGCTACAATCCTTAGCATGTTCATTTCTTGCAAAATTCTATTTTTTTGTACAACAATAATAGGCCTGTTCCTTTCATATTGAAAAAGTAACATCTCCACAACATTCACCATAAGTGTAGTTTGCCTAATCATTTCTTCCTCATCACCCGGTTCACACTCAAATATGTCAATGGTATCTTTGAATACCTCTTCTATGTCTGAGGCCTCTAAGCATTGGTCTAAGGATAGGCCAATGTCTACCAATTTCCTTGTAGCATCTTTTATCAGGTCATTCATTTCAGTCATAGAATTGATCCATCTCCCCCTGTTTGCTCCAAACAAGGCTGCTTTAAAGAACTCAAAATTAATCTGAATCTTGCTACCATCATGTGTTATTATTTCTTGTCCTTGTAACTCTTCAAAATGGTCTCCTATAAAATCCAGGGTAGGGTGAATGATTCCAAAATCCTCTTCTCTTTCTTGCATCAAGGTGAGAATTTCTTGAGCAATTATTTGAATCACCCTTATTTGTATGAACATTTCAGTAAAGCCCTTGGCATGAGCTCTTATCTTCATTGACATATTTTTCTTCATTGTATTAAGATAATAAGCATGATCTTGAATTTTTACCACCGAAGGGGGCTGGGTACTTGAGGCATCTCTTCGATTTAATTCTTCCTGTTGCTTATTTATTAATGCCTTTAGCTCTGCATTTTCCTTCCCCTCTTTCTCCAATTGTTTCCTTAGCTCTATAATTGTTCCCATGAATTGATCTATGGCTTGATTTTGCATTGCTTTGACAACTTTGGCCACTTCACCTTCTTTCCCTAGTATCGATGAGCCCCATGTTTCTTCATTGACTCTAAAGACTAGTGGGTCTTGTAGAGCAGGAAGATGTATTTCTGCTATATTTGATGCAGCTGCTTCTGATTGTGACCCTTCTATAAACTGCTCTCCTATATTTCCCATCCCTGCTACTAACTGTAACTCTTGTTCGTCTACAGCAGTGAAAGTAGATTGCTCATTTGTTCTTTTCAAAACAACCTTTGTAGAGGGTAGAGATAATCTAGGCTTCTTATTTTCTATAGGAGTTATCTCTATTTGATTTCTCACTAGATGACTTCTGAATAGACCAACAAGTCCACCAGTTCTCCTACTATTCATTTGTATTACTGATGGGATTATAACCTCCTGTCCTTTTATTTTTATAGTGGTAGGGACAACCATGGGTGCCAATTTCTTTACACTTGTTACGGCTAGAACTCTATCAAAAATAGGAACTATGGCTTGTTCTGGGAGGGAAGACTCCTGAGTAGGTATTGTCACAATCTCCTTCCCTTTTTTTGTACTCTAGTTTTTGGAAACTTCCTGGGAAGTGCTTGGCGTCGCTTCTATTCTGAGGTGAGCACTTTCAAAAGGCCTAACCTGTTGCTCTACTATATCTGCAGTTTTGACAGTGACTTCCATTAGATCAATACCCTATTCTTCTATCAACTCCAATAGGGGGTCTTATTTGACCGCTTGGCCTACTCCTGGTATAATAGGTGCCACAACATCTACTGAACCTTCTCGAAGCCTCCTTAGTTCTACAGGGTAATCATAGGCTTCATAAACCTGCGTGCTACCTCTTTTTCCTGGAGGAAATTTCTCCCATACTACCTACAAATCTAATCCTTTCTCCATAGCTTCTAACAAGCTTTCTTCAAAAGTGTCTTCTCGATGTCGTATTCGAGCATATTCTCTCTTTTCCATAATTTTGTTGTATGTTCCTTTTGGGTCATAGAATCTCCAAGTTATTTCATCGAATCCCATGTTATCTAATTTGAACATTCCTTTGAGTAGGGAAGGATATCCAACAAATACAAAATCCCCAAAATGGCAGGGAACATCGAGCCAGGGGACCTTACCATGCTTCTTTACCAGTCTCATCTTAGCCTCTTCTACCACCTGCCTGCATAATTCCAAAGCTGCTAGGGATAACGGGCAGTACTGTGGTAACATCTTAGGAGGGATTTTAGCCCCATATAATATGATATAAGTAAAACCTTCTGTGAAGAAGAAGTCCCCAATTTCCTTCTCTTTAATAAAGGCTTTTACCCCTGGCCCTAATCTCTCAAGAACTAGCCCAGTTAAAGCCCAATGAATTTCTACCATGAAATGATCGTAGAACCAGCCCATGTGAGTTCATCCTTCATGTATTCTCCAGAAGCTACTCTGAACATAGGGGTTGTCGATGGCCCATACTCGTTTACGGGCTTCTTCTCCTAATTTTCCCGCTATCAGATGGATAAAAATTGAGTATTGTGAAAAACGGGGCATCTCTTGCCTTTGTTCAAAAATTGCCTTCCTTAATTCTATCATTTCTTTATGCATCTGGGTACTTAATTCTAATTCCCAGGCATAAATTGGGGTGTTATATGCCCTATTGCATTGTGCAGCTAAATACAAAACCCTTTTAGTTATCCTACTAAGATCCTGTACTCCCAAAACTATGTTTATCATATCGTAGAAATCTTGGACCCATGGCTTAAGAGCATTTTTGTTGATTGGGAATTCCTTGTCTATTCTTGCATGCGTATCAAACAAAGTTTTAAAAACTTCCATACTTGTAAACATTCGAGATTGGTGTTCGATTACCTTGTCCACCAGAAAGGTGGTATAATCTATCAATTTGAAAACTTCCTGGATATGCTCGACTTTGATGTTGAACACCGACCGATTCTTATTGTCTCGAAAGGTCCTCGTTCTTTCGTCATACGCTACTACTAGCCATGCCATCAAATCTAAGGAGAAGTGTACTTTTGGACATACCAGCTTCCCAAGGTTACTGTTCCATCTATTATTTCTAGGGAAACCCTTGTACTATAACCTATGAGCTTTATGAAATAAGTCAGCCATTATCCATGGGGTTTTGTTATCGCTTTCCATCACTCGGGTGAAACTCTTGATACAAGCGTTGTCGATCTCATACTATTGGGCTGAGTTTGGTCTTTTATCCGCCCCACATTTCTGAGCAAATTCATACATGGTGCTACCGAGAACAGGTGGTCTAGATATTACAGAGTATGGTGACCTATCTATGATGAATTTTATGGCCTCCCTAGTGTCTTTAGGTATGAATACGTATCCCCATGATGCCATTTGATCTTACAGTAGTCGGTCGGGTCTTTCTATGACTGCGCAGTTTGAAACTTTTCTTCTCTCTATACTTATGGTATATCAACTTTTGTTCTTAGCTCGCCAGGGTAGTGGCCTTGACTATTTTTGTGAGCTCATATACAGGGTGGTAGAATGGGTTCGATAATCTCGCATGTTTTGTCATCAACACGATGCCACCAACTGTTGTTTAAAATTGGCCAAAGAAATCGTGCCAACGCATCCTTTTTTGGGGTTTAGCGTTTATGATGGGTAACATCCTTCATCCTACGTGCCTCGGGACCTTTTGATTTATGTGCCTGTAATCATTAAAACCTCTGCTATTCATCGTTGGAACCTTTTTAAGCTGGCGTGGAACTGATATGTGTAATGGGGGTGGTTTCCATTTTGAACCTCGTGCCACCTCGGACCCAAATGATAACTAAATATTTGGGATCAATTATACTTTGCTTCAGGCAGCAATCACCCTCGAGATCTTCACAAGATTCGGTCTTTGGTGTGAGTGTCTGCTGTTATTATCTCGGATGTCCTTAGCTCTTTTGAGTCAACCATGATCAAGCGCTACCATCGGATGTGCTTCTTTTCTATCGTAACCATGGATCTCTTTAAAACCTGCAGGTTAGTTATTCGAAAGAAAAATATGCTCTGAACCTTTTTAATTTTGACCAATAAGGATGGTAATTAATAATGGGTTTAAAGCTTTGTTAAATGTGTTTTAAGATTTAATTAATCAAGTGTTAATTTAAGCCCACCTTTTGATTTACCTTTGGTTCACGTGCTACCATTGGATCTGAGTGGAGGTGAGCGCATCCGTTAGATCCATCAAAGATGCTCATTCATTTAGCCTGTTTGTATTCTTTTGTCTTGACTCTGACTCATTCGCGATCATTAGATCTTCTTGCTCTCGATGAAGCGCTACCATTGATGTCTTGGAACCTGCATGATAGTTAGTATACCTATTTGCATATAAACCTTTGAAATAACGTGACTTATTAATCCTTATTTAATCATGATTATCCAATGTTTATCCCCATGATTTTTGACCTTAACAACTCATATTAAGCGAAGGTATCATATAATACATTCACTTCCTTTTGCAATCATCGTTAGATCATACCATGGTGGAGGCGCGACCGTTGGATTTTTCGACCATGTGCTAGGTTTAACATAAGATAGAAGGGGTAGATTATAAAGTATTTAATTAACCAAAAGAAAACCTTTAAACTTCGATCACTTTCATCGATGCGTTGTCGTTGGATTAGGGCAAATATGTGCACTATCGTCGGATCTCTTTGATCTTTCATTGGGGTTGTTTTATCGTGGTTGAGCACATCCGTCCAATCTTATTTTAAATAGGGCATAGCCATCGGATCTCCTATACCTGCATACTTTAATAACCAGGGGGTGCATCTTTTATATTTGATTAATCTCGATTAAGCCGAAAGGGGGAGATTAGCCAATGTGTTAGACCCTTACTAAAACATAATTAATTTTGTCTTTACCTTCACCTTTCTTGATATACTACCGTTCACCTTTTCGGATTTAGATTTTGGCACGACCGTTAGATCTTCGATAGCTATTGGCGCGACCATAGATCTTAATCAACCTGCAGGTTAGTTTACAAGGGGTACATAATATTAACCTTGATTAATCCAAAAGGGGGAGGTTTAGCAATGTGCTCAGACCCTTGTTAATCCCATTTAAAATTTGAATTAATCACATGGGGGTTTTTACTTTTTAGAAGCATCTTTGTAAGGGCGCTATCGTCGGATTAGGTCTATATCAAGCACTGTCGTTCAATCCATCCAACTTGCTCGATGATTATTTCAAAGGGGGTGTGTATTCTTAATTCCTTATTGGACCATGGTATTTTAATGCGTGGTTTAATTAAATTAAGCGCAAACATCGATCTTGAGTTCACTTCGAGCGCTATCGTCCGATCTGTCGAAGTTGCTCACTTTTTAACTAGCAAATTTGACCTATGATGACTTTTTTTTAAAGCTTTGACTCTTTGGAGATTGTGCAACCGTTGGATTTGGCTTGGATCAAGCGCATCCATCCAGATCATCAGAGTTGCATGGATTTAAATCATTACTAACCTTAGGTTATAATATTATTTTCACTTTTACTTAACCTTTACTTGATTCCTCGGAGCGCAACCGTCCGATTAAACCTGGATCTAGCATGGCCCTCGGATTAGATTTTAGGTGCTCATATTTTAATTAAAGAGGTGCATGCCCATGAGATTTAATCAAAATTTTTGACCTTAATTATGCTTTTTTGGATTTAGACCAAGGTTTTGACTTATTCCCCTAACTTTAGCACACCTTAGGACTGAAAGAGTTATCGTTTGATTTTTAAGTCTAAGGAAAATTTTTCTATGAGGTTCGGAGCTAGGCTTTTAAACATTTGATTAATAATATCCTGCCATATCCTTTATTGAAGACCATGGAGCTTTATTAAAGGGACACACATTATTAACAACCAAGGTTAGACTTCATCAAAACAACCAACGAAAAATTAAGATACACCAATTTGAAGAAGCAACCAACATTATTATCATTTTGATTGAAACCACAAATTTAAATTTGGGGGTTTCAAAGTTGAGTCAAATTTGGATCCAACACCTACCTATAGAATCATGATCTAATTATTATAAGGAAGGATTACACTTCATAAAAATATCAAACCATCATTGAGTAGGATTTACATTAGTTATAGAGGAAATAAATAACAACAAACAAAGAGGATGAAAGCAATGTAGAGGGTGTAAATTAGAAAATGCTATCCAACTACAATAGCTACCAAGATTATTGTGCATTCTATGAGATTTCTCTTTATTAGGAATTTACCTATATTGTACTATTAATACCTTTTTAGCTCAATTATACATCCATTTAACTTTAGATAACCCCAAAAGTAAAATATCATATATATAAGACACATGGCCTAATCTCAATTTGAATGCAATGTAGAATAAAGAATTTAATTAAATTTAAGAATAAATTTTGTGATATGTCATATAATTCCTACTTTAACACAATTTTGAGCTTATATATAGAAAGAATAAAATTATACAAAGACATGCCTGGACCTTTTTTTACCTTCAATTAACACTTCATGTAACCCTTGAAGTCAATGATATCGTGTAACAAAAAACACTTTGCATCTGCAACTTTGGTCGATAAATCCAAATGTTGTTTTCACCCTATAAAACACACAATCTATTCAACAATCATGTTATTACATTCAAATTTTGAATAAATACATACACATAATACAAACTTGAGTTCTATAGAAATAATGATAGCATATGGGCATACTTAGACATTTTCTCTTTTCATCAAAACATATAGAACCATATATCCCATGGAGTGAATGGTCATACATAACTTTACATATCTAAAATAAATGACCAACTATAATAAATCTAATGTTATACTCAAATGTAAAATGATAGCTTCACCCAGAAAAATAGACTCAAAATCTATTTAGTATTTACACTATGACAAAAAATTCTAAATTGTGCTTAGACTCCTTAATAATAAAGATGTATATTCCATCAAATCGACATCGTCTCTCTAGGTCGTGTCCCACCAACATTTTATTGACGACACTATCCTGGCTATCCGGGCCTTGGTCCCCCAAGATCAGCGCATAAAATCCATCCTCCTCTCCTTTGAGGAGGTGGCAAGCCAGAACGTGAACTTTGATAAAAGTAAGCTCTATTTATTCAACACTCCGGTAAGATGTCAAGCCCGCATTGCTGCTACTCTTGGTTGCTCCATCGGTGCCCTCCCAGTGATGTATCTAGGATTCCCCCTCTTTGGTGGTTAGTCCAAAAAAGCCCTTTGGGACCCCATCATTGAGCGCATTCAAAGAAAGTTGGTAAGCTGGAAAGGTAGCCTACTCAGCCAAGCTAGGAAGGCCAACCTTGTTAAATCCACCCTCCAGAGCATTCTAGTCTTCTTCATGTTAGTCTTCCAGATTCTTGTCAAAGTCTACAACCGCATTGAACAAATCCAAAGAAACTTCTTGTGGTCTGGATTAGAGGATAAAAGAAAGATTCATTTGGTAGCATGGAATCAGGTATGTGCAGGAAAGGATCATGGGGGCATTGGGTTGTGCAAGGTCCGCAATATGAATTTGGTTCTCATCACCAAACAAGGATGGCGAGTCCTTACCAATGAAGACTCTTTGTGGGTATCCATCATCAAAGCAAAGTACCTTTGGGCCAACCCAAATTTCATAGATGATCCTAACCCAATCAAAGTATCGACGGTATGGAACTCCATATCCAAAGCCAGATTGATCATTCAAAAGGGCATCAGATGGAAACTCGACAACGAAATAAATATCAATTTTTGGAGCGACCCCTAGCTAGGGACTAGTCCTCTTCAGGATAGAGAATATTTGGTGTGCCTGCGACCAGTGATGAACACCCTCTTTGGACCCAAAGTTAGCAAATTTATCCTCCCAGGGTCTTCTTCCTAGAAGCCCTTCCCGACCATTGGCCTCTCAGCTGATCAACTTCTTGTCTTCATCGTCTATCTGATCTCCTTCACCTTTGTGTCGTTCCCTCATACCCTGTAGAGGATTCCATCCTATGGGCTCCTTCCCCATTCAACTCCTTTATCATAGAGTCAGCCTATACCCTGTCTGAAGACCCGAGCCCCCATTGGTTCCCATCCAAACTCATATGGAGGCCTCACCTCACCCCCAAGGTGAATTTTTTTTGTGGTTGTCCATCCAGGATAAGATCCTAACCATTTCCAACCTCCATTGTCATGGCCTATCCCTTCCCAACCAGTGCTACCTATGTCATACAAATTTTGATTCTACCCAACATATCTTTTCTTTGTGTCCCTTCGTCGATTCCATCCTCTCCTCCATATTTTCCTCAATTGGCGTTTCTTGGGTCTTGCCCCTGTGGATCAGTGACCTCAGCATGCAGTGGTCGAACCCATTCAGAGGAACCAACTCAAAACCTTCTGGTCCTTTTGCCTCCTGCACTTCCTATGGGAGATTTGGATAGAATGCAATGTCCAGGCCTTCAAAGATTCATCCCATAAGTAATTCCACATCCTAGTCAGGATCTTTGCTGTGATTATAGAGAATGTGTCTATTACCCCCTTAATAGGCATGGATCCTCACTCTAAAGAAGTTCTAGCCTCTTCCCTCAGCATCCCGTATGACATCCATATCCAGACCCCCCAAGGCTGATCGCTCCCATGTCAAGTGGATTTTCTCGCCTCTAGGATTCCTCAAGCTCAACTTTGATGGTGCAGTGAAAGTCAATCCTAGAGCTACTGGCAGCAAGGGAGTTATTCGATATCATAAAGGCATAATCATCTTGGCCTATGCAAATAATATGGGGTTCAATTCCAACCACTTTGCTAAAGCCCGAGCCCTCTACCAAGGCGTCATCATGAGTCGCAAGCTTCAGGTCCCTAGAATTGTGGTTGAAGGTGACTCCAAGAATATTATTTCTAGCTTGTCCTCTGGCTCCCTCTCTCCATCATGGAACACCTCCACCATGATCAGCCAATTAATTGCTTTGGTCCTTCTTTGATGCTAAAACAACCCATACTCTTAGAGAAGGCAATCGAGTGGCTGACCAGCTAGCCAACATCAAATCCTCAAAGTCAAGTCTCTGGGTGTGGACTGACTCCTTCCCCCAAATGATCATCGATGCAAATATTGCTGACCTTGCCAATAAGTGAGGCAAAGCATTCCAGTGTGGAAAACCACAATTTTCATGTCGATACCCGCATTCGAAGAGAAATTTGTCAATCAAGCTCCAACATGATGTGCTAATGCAATGGCACATCAATACTGGCTCCAATTTTTTCTCACGTGGTCGTGTGGACATGGGGTGTGTTAGCCCCTGGTACCCAAGCCCTTGATTGGGCCACCGCACCAGTTACCATACCCTCGAGGTGCTATGTGAACTACCTCTTTTTTAGTCATCGTATGTTGACTCTTCGCTCCTCATCCAACATCGTTTTGGCAATGTGTTATTAGCACAAGTATAGAGGTGGATTTTTGGTCTTTCTACCTCGTGGCAACTGCCCATGTCATCGTTGTTACTCCTATCCACCATGCTCGCTATGCCACCAAGGAAATTGATCCCGGTCATCATGACCCATCATGCTTAACTGCCCCTTCAGCCAGCTATGGTGTCACCTTCCTGAGTCTCCATCTGGTCCTCCCCATTTTTTGGTGTGCCCTTCCACATGTGCCACCAGCTTTTCATTCAATTCAAGAGATTTTTTGCACAAGGCGCATTGGGTGGGGGATATTGCTCGTGCATCGACCATTATTCATCCCCACCACCCTTCCTCATCATCAAGTTTTACACCTTCATGCCTTATGTCTGGTCCTCTATCCCTTGTATTTTTTGAGTGTTGCCATCATGGCCAAGATCAAGCCCGCTTCTCTCCAATTAACTCCCATAGTAAAGGATATTTTTAGGGACCATAGTCTCCTACATTTTTTATAGCAGTTCCAGGGGGTCGAGCTAGATTTATCCATGGAATTTGACCATTCATGGAAGGGGGGCATGTGATCGTTCAAGGAATGGGGTTCACTGTGATGGTAGATCTTCTAGCGACGATTATTGGTCTCCCAAATGAAGGTGAAATTATGAACTGGGAGAAGCACTCTCTTCAGGGTGAACTAGCGCTATTCAAGGATAAAGGAGAATCCCTGGGAAAATAGAAGGGTGGGATTGTCAAAGATACACTCCTGAAACCATGGGATATGATGATGATAATGATTATCCAATACTTCACCCTCGATAATCCCTCGACCATCCTGCAAAGATTCCACCTCGTATTTTTAAACCACCTAAGGGGAAAGAAAACCATCAATATCCCTAAATATATATTTCGATCGATGGAGCGGTCTGTTCTTAGTGTCAAGAGGGGGGCCTCTTCCTCCTCCCTCCATCAAGGTCTGCACAGAGTGTTGTTCAAGTTCGTCGTGGCGAAGCATAATCGAGGAGTAGCACCGTCAGTTGGGCTTCCCCCACTGGAGTTCTGGTTGGGTCTCCCTTGGACAGAGGGCCAACTGGGCCTGTCCTCCTTACTGAAGAGCTGACCAATCTTAGATACGATGTCAAGGTTGATGCTTTCCCCTCGCCCATTGGCACCCCGAGTGGAGATGCCACTCTTGATGACACCTCGACTTCCCAAAAGACCACGGTCCATCGTTACCTTGTTTGTGCTAAGGAAGGAAGTAGCAAAAGGAAGACTTTTTTGATCATTGATGATGCATCATATGACTCTCTGTCCTTCCAGATGAAAAAAGAGAAGTCAGTGTGGTACCTGGTCCAAAATGAAGGGACGTCAGTATAGGCTCCCCTCCTGGCCTCACACGTGATGCACTTCCCAAGCCTCATGGACCGCAGGCACATCCAAGAGATTCAAGATCTCCTCCAAGCATTAGGATGGGCAGCCAAAATCATTTCATCCCTATTGATGCAGGCGGATGCTCTCCTAGAGGAGTACAAAAACCAGTTCAAGATCCTCCAAGAGTTTAAAAGCCTGGTCGAAGAGTTCCCTGTGGATAATGGTGATGGGCCTAATGTGTGAGCTGGTAGGGAGGAGAGCCTACTGCGTCGGTCCGACTTTAGGGTTTGGATGATACATTTTGGTCTGTAGTTGCCCCTGCGAGGGTGTTTAGTTTCAATGTTTTTTGATCTGCCCCTGCATGGGCGCTTGTATGTACCTGGGATTGCCATGTACGAGATTATGTTTATTTGTACATAGGTTTTGTTGCTCAGGTATGGGATTTTGTGGTTTCTGTTTAGCGGATGTAGCTTCTCCTTTTTGCCAATAAGGTCATCTCCTGGGGATCTGTCAGCCTCCAGAGATATTTTGGGCTTTGGCTAGAAATGTAAAAGGTTACGAGACCCTTTCAAAACCTTTTTTCACCAATAAAAAATAAATATATATATACATTCTACATGTATATACACATGCACTACATCTCCCCAAATACAGTACAAATGATCCTATATAACACATTTTACATATTCAAAATTCTTAACCAACTATAATAAGGTGCACACATCGTGAAACATATATACTACTAAAAATGTATGCATATATATATATATATATAATTAATTTATATTTATGTATATATAGTATTTAAGTTGTATATATATCTTACAAACAATGAACATTGTAAATGTATATATTTATATGGTTTATGTATTTTTCAATAATAATTGAGTAAGAATAAACAATAGGTTATATTATTTTTTCTACTTGACAAGCAATTAAAAAAAACATATATTTAAAATTACAAGTTCAATGCAACCTTAAAATGAAATGAAAATATATATTTAATAAATATAATTTATGTTTTAAAATAGTTTTTAAAAATAAGGAAAGTTGATGGACATAACATGAGTTTTTTCTTTTGCCAACATAGTAAAAAAAACATTGACCCTTCGAGTGATAAGTTGTACAATAGGTGGCTCTATATGTCGTATTTATGGCCAATTATAATAAATGAACATTATGGTTCATTTATTATTCATGTGCCAAATCATGGTTCCACCTTTTAAAGTTTAAACGCAAACCACCCATCAATAATTCATTCATATTATGTGTAAATTTCAATCAAATATAACACATTATAATTATGTTTTTTAAGTATACAATCCTTTTTGTTGTATTAATTTTTTAATAACGTGAAATAGTATAATATAATATAATATAATATATGACATATACTAATCCTCAACACTTCACTTAACATATCACAATAGTATAATATAATATAAAAAAATGAAATTTTATTTAGAAAGATAAACATAAGTTTATCTATAAACGAGAGTATTTTTCACATAATTAGGACTTTACATTGTTTGTGATAGCAACATAGTAGCTAAGTTGGCATGGATTTTTGGGTTACGAGGAAGTCTAATTTAAACTCATGGAAAGATATGGTCCTTTTTTGTGTCTCAATAGAAATTGATAACCCCATTCTTCAAAACAACACAATTAGGCTGACTAATAAATATCTTTAAAATATTATAATTTTAAAATTTCATAAAATATTTTATAAGTTTCATAATAAGATGATAATAATAATTGATGCTATGTTGAATATAAAGGACTCTAAATAAGATAAATCTTGAATCTTTACATATTATTGAAGAAGTCAAAGGTATGTTTGCATTAAAGTAAAAGAAAAACATATGGAACATTTCTTTTTATCCTAATGAAATATTTTCTTTTTTCTCAATTTGATCACTTTGTTTGAACATCATATAAATACAAAAGTTTTCTTTATTTTAAAATGATTGTATAAACTCATTTTCACCAAAACATTCCATATTTAATTGAAAGAATAATTAATGTTATTTTATCCAACAAATAAAGGACAGGAAAATTGTTGCAGTATTGGCCTTAGTTCATATTTCATCTAAGGTATTTTAAAAAATGACAATGTTTCACTTATTGGACTTAAAATATATGGGATTTATAATTCATAATAATTTTTAAGATAATTTAAATGAATGGTTGCATAAGAAATCCAAGAATAGTTAAGTGTCACACCTCGTTCTTGACTTGAAGTCATAAATTTACTAATTACTTAGTCAAATCCATCTTTATTTCACTACGAATATTATTTAACATGATAGTCTTTTGATTAGATATGTTATGTATAATAGTTTGGTTCTAGTCAAGGTATGAGTATAGATTTAGGTGGACTTAGTAAAAAGCTAAAGATTGTGCAAAGAGACTTAGCATGAGCATTTTTTCCTTATTATATATGTCTTTCCTAAATACTCATTTCAAATTTATACCAACCTAGATATAATAATAATAGTAATAGTGATAATGTGTGCATTTTTGTATAAAAATATTTTCTAACAAGAACAAGAATAGGGATAAGATGAACTTTGAATTTTAAGTGAACACAAGTGGGGATATGTATACCCTGTAGACCAACATCTATGAGGTTATTGGTGAAGGGAGTAGCTCCACCTTATTGGATTCGATTCTTCTTAGGTATTCCACTCCTACTTTATTATTTGAAACTCTCATAACATAATGTAAGACCATGTCTATATAGTTAGTTTTCTAGTATCAAAAAATATCTTATTATTGAGAAGTGTGAAATATGATTCCATGGATCAAATCCCACCAAATTAGGGCATATGCTCATGTTATTTACAATTTGGAATGTTGATGGTTCAACCATTTATGACGGACTTGAGAAAATGACTTGACCATAAATCCATTTATTTTCTTATATAATATGTTCCATTCTTATGACTATAAATCACAACTACAAGAAGAGGAGGATTTTGCTTGCATTCTAATGGTCAAACATTGGTGGTGGGACTCACTAGTTATGTGAATTCTAAATGATGAGAAAGGGGAATATAATATGTGGTTGAAAGGTGCAAGTTTTTGGTGTATGATTATTGTAATAATAAAAACACTTATTGTCACAACCTACTATTTCTCAAACTCAATTAAATAATAATATAACACATTTACCAAAGTTGGATAAAAAAATTTCATGCTTGTATCTCTTCTGCCAAGTTTTTGGTCTTAATAAATGAGTCCCCAGTAGGTTATTTTTCAAGTTTGAGGCATTCACCAAGGGGACCCCTTGTCCCCTTACCTCTATATCTTAGTGGTAGAAGCTATGGGTAGGGTTATCAAGTTAGAACCCTTTGTGGAAGGTATCAAGCCCGTTTTGCCAATGGATCCTATTTCTATCACCAATTTGTAAATGATGTTTTTCTCTCTCTCCTTGCTTTAGTTCCCCAAGTAAAGGTGCTAAAAGGAATCTTGGAGGTATTTGAAATTACAATTGTACAAAAGATAAATTATATAAGTAAAATATTTTTTCTAAATACCCCCTTAGTGAGGTAGAGGATAATTGCTTGCATATTAGATTGTGAGGTGGCTACCCTCCTGTCTCTCTACCTTGGAATGAATTTGTTTAAAGGTAAGATCCAAGAATCGCTTTGGGAACCTATGGTCAAAATATTGCAAAGGAAGCTAGTTGGGTGGAAAAGGATCCCTCTTTGGTCAAGCTAGAAAGGCTACCCTAATAAAGTCTACTCTATAGAGCATTCCAATCTTCTTCTTATCTATGTTCAAAACTCCTAACAATATTTTGTCAAAGATTGAACATATTCAAAAGTTATTTCTTTGGTCCAAGTCTGATGAGAAGAAAAAAAATTTACTTAGTCCGATGGAAGCAAGTCTGTAGACCTAAAAAGGATGGTGGCTTAGGTCTCCATAACTTCAAGAAGATGAATAAGGCTCTGGTTACAAAACAAGGATGGAAGTTGGTAAATCAAACTGAAACTAGATGGGTCAACATTGTGTTGGCCAAATATTTGAGATAGAGGAATTTTGTGCTTGTTGATCCTTTGCTAACTTTTGGTTTAACATTTTGGTTGAGTTTACAAAAGTCAAGAGAGCTAGTCTCCAAAGGTTGCAGGTGGAGGTTGGGTGATGGACTCAAGTTTGATTTATGGAAATATATTTGGTTTATGGACTAGCCCATTGCATAGATTCCAAATCTAGCATGTTTGGAGCCTAGGACTAGATTGGTCTTTGGGTCTAAGGTGGTTGACTTTATCTAAGTGGTCAATGGCTTGAAGGTTTGGAAATCGTTAGACAAGTCTATTCTCAAAAATGCTAAACTTGAAGCTTGGATTCCAATTGCTAATAAGTTGAATTTTTAGGTAATTAAACAAAGAAATGAAGAGTATGAGATCTTCTAAGTAGGGAAAAATAACAAATCATTTTAATTTAAGTCTACCTCCAATCTGATGGCTGTTAGGAATCCTCCGTGGGTCCCACCTTTCAAAGTATGGCTTAAGGATCTAATGAAAAAGGTAAATATATTTTCTTGGTAAGCAACTCAAAATAAGATTTTGGCCATTGAGAAACAAATATGGAGTTGTCGCACCCAGGGGAACCAGAGAACATGCACAATCCAAAACCAAAAAGTAGAAGAATTGAGCAGAGAAATACAGGAACAAATCGAAATAAGATAATACTTCTTAGTCTTCAATATCATCATCCACATCAATATCCTAACCCACCTCAAGATCTATCTGGTCCCATTGCCAAGAGAGTGGGTCTAGATCAGGAAACTTCCATATCATTTTTTTCAAGTAATGGTTATTGCCTAACCTACCACCTAGAATTCATGCCAAGAAATTTAAATTTACAAATTGCACCAATGTGATAATTAACGGGGCATACCCAAGAAATGGATTTTCTACCACCAAATATTAAAATGCCTAGACACCAAATTTTTCCTACCCATAGGGACAAATTCAAAATTGAAAACGACAAAATGACACCAAAAGGAAACTATCAAGCAATTGAAGAGATAAACCCCTGAAAATGAAACTGAAAGAAACTCCCTTGAATTATTTACGATAAGGATCTAATGCACAAGCATACTACATATTATGTATAATAAATAGTTATTTTTGGTACATTAATTACATACATAACCCTTGCATAATGTAAAAGATGACATTGTAGAAATCATAATATATATCACAATAAATATTGGCCAATGCCACCCCCTAAGGATTTTAGACCTATATTGGATCCCTTCTTCCATTCTTCATCATCCCAACATTCATTCCCTACTTTCATTTCACCAACACACAAAATTGTGTTTCCTCGACATGCAATTATCCCCTACATACATAACTTGCATAGCATATGGATCTGCTCTTTATCCCTAAAGCTATATCTTAATGCATAGAGACTACTCATTCAAAACACATACAATACAATACCCTTAAGCATACAAATAGTATCTTACCAGCACATGAAAGTAACACATGTACACATAGGCAATAACAAGCACTCATTATTTATTATCTAAACATGAAATCAATACAAATGCACAAAGCATAATTTATCCATTGATTTTAAAAAAAATTATTACATATACACATCAAGGGTACCTAGTCTTGCACTTGCTACCACTACTTCATACAACTATGCAACCAATCCTTGCCCTTCTTTCTAGTTCTTCCTGCTCTACCAATATCCTAATCTACAGCCTCCTATTAATCCTCTTCTTCATCCATCCAATACAACCACCAACCTCTTTTTCTATATAACCTTATTTTAACGCAACTACTCCGACATATTTGATATTTTCACTACTTCTCTTCACCCCTAGTTTACTTCACTTGGACCTCCACTAGCTACAGTACCACCTCTCTCTTTTCAATGCTACATATAAATTATTTTGTCTTCCTTTTATTTTAACTATAACTATTTTAAAAGTTTTCTTTTATTTTTAAACACATTGGACATTTGACAATCACAATAATAACGCATGTACTATTTAAAAACCATATTGACTAACTACTATCAAGGCATGATAAGTCTTACATTGTGCACTTCATAATAACATCATACATAATAAAATATTTAACAAATAATTTTTTCAATATATACAAGGCATCACTAGGAAAAACATGATTAGGAATCTCCTCCAAATAATGGCCTTCAATAAAACATATGATCACAACATAAAAGGATAATTTCCTTTCAAATTCAAGGTTAGTGCATTTTATATGATAATCATCCATCAAATAAAATCTCTAATTTTCTTTCATCACAAATCAAATACAAATAGCATATAGAAAATTTTGACATCACAATATTATTATTTCATAATTAACATCAAATTTTAATATTAACTAAAAAATCTAGTTTAAAACCAATATTTAAATACTAACATCCACTTATATATGTTAATCATATAGTGCTAGATAATGATAAAAATGCATAAGCCTCTATAATTAAAATGAATAATGTTTCCTTAGCAATAAAAATGTATATACTAGCATCTAATCATGTGAGGAGTAAGCATTACACAATATCTCTCAATTTATTTGCTCCAACAAGCTAAGGTTCAACATGTTTAAATTATCATCACCTGTTTTTATATTTGGATGTTCTCTATAAAAACTTACAAATAGATGTATTTGTATCACATTTAGACAATGCTTTGGATGTGTTTCCTTTTGTTTAAGACCAAAAAATCTTAATATAACTTATTTTGTATTAGTGTAAGTATTCAATAACAATTAGCAAATCATTGAATTTCTCATTAAATAAGTTCAACACGTTGAATATAAGAATGAGTATGAGGATGATATAAAAGGTAAGGTAGTTCAGTTTAGAACAAATTAATTATCAAAGGGATTGATCAATTGACACTTTTGAATTCTGGCCAAAACCTTGAAATAAGTTAGGAAAAAAATATTGTCATAAAGAACAAGCATTTGGTGGTACAAACTGCCAATATGAAGACTTTTATATGTTGGACATATTAGATCTAGGAGGACTTTGAGAGGAAGTTATACTCATAGGAGGCGATATTTGGATGTTAGGCATTGGAGGTTGACTTATGTTGTTTGGATTGTTAAAGGACACTAGGAATAGATTGCTTGTAGTACTATTGACATCAAATGAAATTCCATATAAGGGGTTAGTGTGATTCAATATGGATCTCATACAAACCTAGGTTTGATTATAAAGAGTAAAAGAGTAATTGTATGAAGAACACAAGCTTATACTAAGAGGGGGGTGAACAGTATAAGACCACTTTTTAATTTTCTTTCCTAAACAATATTATCCAATATAATCAATGACAATATAAATAGCAATAACCAAAGCAATGCACAAATCATCACACACAATAGAGACACCAATTTAAAGTGGTTCATTCAATGTGGGCTACTCCACGAAGAAAAAATTTCACTAAAATTTTCTTAATCAATCTCTTGGGAATCCTTTCCCTATTACAATGTTTATGGACCTCTGTCCAAAGGATACACCAATCCCCTAATCAATTTTGTGGATCTCTATCCACAAAAGAACTCCTTTCTCCTTAGCTCTTACTGATGATATCTAGAAGAACTATTGCCTCCACTTCTTTGGCTAATGGATATCTATCCACTGAAGACACATGTCCTCATTTTCTTGGCTAATGGATATTATCGTCCTCTATACTTTGTCACCTTCAAAGCTCCATCTCAAATCTGTGCTCAACATAGTCCTTCGGTCTAGCACAAGTATACTCAATCTCTATCTCTGGTCTAGCATAAACCTATCCTTAAATTTGCACCAAACTCTGTCCTCTGATCTGCACTAAACATAGTCCTTCTATCTAGCATAAATCTATCCTCAATATCTATCCTATAATTTGTACTAAACATAGTCCTTCGGTCTAGCACAAATATATCCTCAATATATATCCTCTGATCTGCACTAAACACTGTACTTAGGTCTAGCACAAATCTATCCTCAAGCCTTAACACAAAGCTTGATCCAATCATAAATCAACTCTATTGGATTTGCCCCAAACCTTAACTCAAGGTTTGAACAAATCAATCAATCAACTTTGCTCACAAGCCTTTTCAAAAAATTATCTCAATTTTACCTTGTAAGATTCCACAAAATCTCACACTAATCTGTCCACAAGTCCTCTCTAGAACTTATCCAAATCTGCTCAACAAGTCCTCACTAGAACTTGTCCAAATCTGCTCAACAAGTCCTCACTAGAGCTTATCCAATTATGCTCTCAATCTATATTATAAGCTTCCACAAAATCTTACACAAATTTGTCCACAAGTCTTCTCAAAGACTTACCTCAAATCTGCTCAAAAATTCCACACTAGAACTTGTCCAATCTCATAAAAACATAAGGAGAATTGTTAGAGACTCAATATGATTTACATTCATCACAATGCTTAATTACTTTCAATTATTCTTTTAGAAACATATGGAGAATTTTTAGAGACTCAATATGCTTCACATTCACCTTAATGCTCAATCACTTTCAATCACTCTATAAGAAACATATAGAGAATTGTTAGAGACTCAATATGCTTCACATTCACCTCAATGCTCAATCACTTTCAATCACTCTTTTAGAAACATATAGAGAATTGTTAGAGACTCAATATGCTTCATACTCACAAAATCTCTCTCTTTTATCACAGAAACATATAGAGAATTGTTAGAGACTCAATATGTTTCACACTCATCAACACTCAACCTCTTTCTCAATTCAATTCGAAATATAGAACAATTTGTTTCATAGAACTTGAACAATTCACTTTAACGCATTCACTTGACTAGGCTCAATCAACTCTACTCAACCAATCACTCAATGAAATAATCCTTGCTCACAACAAGCATATGAACATTCACTCAAATATTTCCAACAATGCTTATCAACCAATCTCACATAACAATGATACTCATGTTCTTTCCAAACCCTAGTTCAAGTTCTTCACTCAACCATTCACTTCAACAATCAATGCTTATAAACAAATCTCACATAACAATGATACTCATGTTCTTTTCAAATCCTAGTTCAATTTCTTCACTCAACCATTCACTTCAACAACACTACTTATAAATCAAGGTGCATAACATTCACTTCACAATAGTTCAACAACTCAATAAGGAAACCTAATCAAGTCCTTTTCACTCCAAAGTTGTTTTCCAAAAAACCAACCAATAAACTCAACCAAGGAAGAATGTGCCCATACCTTTTTCTTGATGAGGAGTAGACCACACAAATCTGCCACAATCATAAACACTTCTTTGCCAAACTCAAGGAGGTTAGAAGATAATAATATATTTATCAAGGAATCACAATACAAAATAATATCAAACACAAATACACCTTATCACTTCATATTTAAAAATAACATCCAATACCCTAAAAATATTAGAACAATTACTTTCACAATAATACCTTTGGCAAAACGTCCTTTAAAAATAAAATCAACACCTTAAAAGGCTTACTCCTCCAATATGCAAATATAACAATTAGGACTTTATTTTAAAATTAAGATCAAACTCGTTATAACTCCCTTCACTATTTTACCATGAAAAATCACCACAAGAAATTAACTTTAATTAATCCTTATGCCTCCCAACTACCTCATGTCAAACCTTAGGGTAATGAAAATTAAATAAAATATGTACCTTTGCCCCTAGTGGGTTTTTAACCCACGACGTTGCCTCCCCAAGTGCCCTAGACACAACCTTGGCTGTCGCATGAGCTAGGTGCTCACGTGGGAGATAAAGTGCCCATGCATTCTATTACCTTCTCTGTCGCTACAAAAAGAAACGCAAAACGGGCTTCCAAAATTGCTACCACCGGGTTTCGAACTCGTAACCACTCTGCCACAAGCACCAAGCCAAATTCCACATGAGCTAGCCATTGGATGGTGCTAGGAACTTGGCACCTCGATGTCTTAAACACACAAAATTTTGGATTTATGCAGTGCATGAAAACTACTATGTTTCCTCCATGAGTTACAACATGTTTTTCAAAGGATATCACTCATCCTTTTTGGCCTTAGCAAAGGCAATATATATATGCCTTTATTATCACTTCCATCACGTCGACGGGGGAAGTATTTGAATTGCACGTCGATGGAATAAACTTAGGTTTTGCCACTTCGAATAAATAAATAATATTTATTTATAAAATTTAAATTCAATTTGAATTTAAATATTTATAAATTAAATATTAAAACTTCCTTGGGATTTCTAATTTGAAATTAAAGGCCTCCTTGGGTTTTTATAAAAAACCTTTTACATTGCTCATCCATGGTTTTAATAAAAACCTTTATTTTGTTCCTTCATGGTTTTAATAAAAAACCTTTTACTTTTACTCACATAAAATTATGAAGCTCTTTTGAAACCAATCAATTGCATTTCTCCTTAGGACCTTTTGACATCAATGACAACTCACTCTTGACATCAATGACAACTTATCTACTCAAAATGTCCAACAATCTCCCCATTTGTCATTGATGGCAACCCAAATTATTTTTACCAAACACTTGACCTTTTTCTTGTTTTTCTCCCCCTGGGAAACTGTTCCCCCTGACCCAATGCTTTCCTTAAGAATAAATCTCTCCCCCTTACTCAAATATCTCCCCCTTTGACATCAATGGCAAAGGGTCACCTTTGGGGCTCGAGGCTAAGAATAAGTCTCTTAGCTTAGCCCCTCCCCTACCTCCTCTTAAGATGGCTAATTCTGGGGTGGGAGTATTTCTGCTCCCATAAAGTACTGTTCTTTATCTTTGTCATCTTTCCTTCTCACTGATCCTTCTAATTTCTTTGATTGTTCCTGTTCATGTCCATGTTTCTATTCTTGTTCTTGTTATTGTTTCTGTCCATGTCCATAGTCGTATTCCTTTTCATGTCCCTGTTCATGTCCATATTCCTGTTCCTGTTCCTGTTCTTGTTCCTGTTCCTATTCCTATTCTTGTTCATGTCCATATTACTGTTCTTGTTCCTATTACTGTTCTTGTTCATGTTTAATTATGGAATGTCTACTCTACACAACTTTTTTGTATGTCCATAATTATTGCACTTATAACATTTAATGTTATTATTCCTTGGAGGTGCAAATATCTTGGGATTTCTCCTAGTGAAGCCATATCTATTCCTGTCATGAACCTTGCAATTCATTGCCTTGTAACCAAAATTATTACTTGAGTAGCAATACCCATAGAAACGCTGTCTGATCTTGAAATTCCCATATTTTTTTCTTTCATGTGTCCTACATTCTTAAGCCTTGTGTCCAAATATGTGACATGAGAAACATCTTCCATTGAAGTTTCCTTGTTTTGACCTCATTGGTCTCTTAGTCTCTCTTAACCTATTGTTGTTCCATTTGTTTCTCCTTTGTGCATTATTCCTTTCCTTTTTGAACTTTCTATTGTCCAAATTATCCTCAGAAGTATCATTCTTTCTTTCACTCTCTTCTTTTGAAGCTTCTTCTTCTTTGGTACTTGAGCTTGACTCTCCTTTTTTTGCTTCATGTTTCCCTTGTTCTTCTTCAAAACTAAGTCTTGTTTTGGTGATTGATGATCTTTGTGCATTGATAATCATGTCCAAAGTCTTTGATTTTTTCTCAAACTTGTGTAGTTTGTCCTTAGAGCCTTTTACTTCCATCCTTAGTGAAACTATCTCATGTTCTATTTTTTCATATTTTAGATCTTTTGTCTTTAATTATTTAGTCATACCTTCTTCCATTTTCCTTGCTTCTTCAACCTTAATTTTGAAGTTAGTAAGCTCTTGTAGAAGTTTTGCTTTTGTTTTCTCATCTTCTTGAGCTTGAACCCTTAATCCCGAGTTCTCCATTTTTAATTATTCAAGATCAACAATAATTCTTTTACATTCTAGCTCTCTTACCTTTGACTGTTCAACCATACTTTTTTCAAATCTTCTTGCCTTTTCAACCTTATCTTTCAATTCAAAGAGATCTTGTAGAAGCTTTGTTTTACATTTCTCATCCTCTTGTATTTGAGCCTTTAATTCTAAGTTCTCCTTTTTCAAATTAACAAGTTCCTTAAGAGTAGCTTCCTCCTCTTTTTCTAAATTTCTCTATTTTATTTGATCTTTAATAGGAGTATTTTCTTCTATTACTAAAAGTAGAGTTCTTCTTCATACTTGTTTTGACTGTCCTTGTTATTTTTTTCTGAACCAACCTCTAGGACTTCAGTTCTGAGAGTATCATCTTCATATTCACCGCTACTAAATCCATTGCAATAACCTACATAATGACCGAGTTGACCTCAAACAAAAAATTCTTCACCTTCTTGTGAATAGTGAGATGCAAGGTGACCTGTCTTCCTACATCTGGTATAAAATTTATCAATTTGGTTATCTCTCCATTGCTTGATTCATCTCTTGAATCTATTTCCATTTTTCCTCTCAAAACAACAATATCAAATTCATCTTCTTTTTATTTCATGATCATGTGTGTTCTTTTCTTCTTGTGTCTCATGGTTCAGCCTTTACCTTTCTTTGCCATTTGTGTTCTTGTAATATCTTCCTTTAAGATGTTAAATCTTTTCTGAAGGAACCAACTCTGATACTAATTTAATAACACAAGCTTATACTGAGAGGAGGGGTGAACAATATAAGACCACTTTTTAATTTTAATTCTCAAATAGTATTATTCAATATAATCAATGACAATATCAATAGCAATAACCAAAGCAATGTACAAATAATCATACACAATAGAGACACCAATTTAACATGGTTCACCCAATGTGGGCTACTCCACGGAGAAAATATTTCACTAAAATTTTCTCAATAAATCTCTTGGGAATCCTTTCCCTATTACAATGTTTATGGACCTCTGTACAAAGGAGACACCAATCCCCTAATCAAGTTTGTGTATCTCTATCCATAGGAGAACTCCTTTCTTCTTAGCTCTGATCGATGATCTTCTAGAAGAACTGTTGCACCCTGATGTGTGTCATTAATAGCATCATTTAATCTCAATGATTTGTCAATCCAGGGTGGTGTCCAAGGCTATTTACGAGAGAAGGTTTAAGTAGGGTTGCAGTTTAGTTCAATTGGGAGCAGCAGGTCTTATTGGTAGAACAGATTGTGTTGGGGGTTTTTGATCACCTTTTTAATCCTATATTGCACAAAATAACTAATTTACTTGCAAAAATGGAAACCTAATTCTAAATTGCAGAAACTAAAACCTAAGTACTTGCAATAATTGAAATGACAGAAAATTAAACCTAATTACTTTTGTAGAAATGAAATTTATGGAAGTAAACACACAAGTTGAACACCTATCAATGCTCTATTTTAGAAGGTTGTCAATCTTCTATCATAGTAGTTGACAGCAAAAAGGAAATGCAAGAAAACTTGAAAAGTTGTTGAAAGAAAGAAACCAAATCAATGCTACAATTTTGCTGAAACATGGAACAAGAAAGACAGGTATAGCTAATCTATCAATGATCACACATTTATGAAATCTGAAAACTCAATTCTAAACATGGAAATAAATCATGGAACTACAACAAAGGTTAGTGTGAAACAAAGAAAGAAATTGACAAGTATCCAACTAAATTTTGCTACAGTAGAGATCTGAAGAAAACCTGTCAGTCAGTCCTTCTCCTAGGCCTGGAAGTGGCCCTTGCTCCCTTTTCCAGAAGAAGGTATAAGAGCTCTTTTACTTGCTAAATATTCACACACTCATACATAACAAAAGATGATGAAAAACTGCACTTTTATTTATTCGAGAAACAACATTACACTTTTCGTTGTTGCATTCTGTTACAATATGATATCTATTGTTGCTAACTTCTATTTTCCTAATAGCTCTACCAATATGGGAGCTATATTATTTATATTGTCTAATTCCTATTCTACGTGCACAAAATATCTTATTTGATATTTTACATTGATTTACCTAATATTCTACAACTGACTTGGTCTATTTCAGGATAGTGCAAGCTGCATCAGCGGGTGTTGGTTCATGAGATGTGTCTCCTGGTAGTAGGAGGATTGTGGGAAAAGTTGTAGGAGGTTGTTCCTATGTCTCCTCATCCTTGATTTACCATTTTAAGTGCTAAAAACATCAAAACTTTCAAAATAGGCATGTTCCCCTATTATTTCGGAGCATCTTCGGAATAACCGGTTGTAGGTGTACTTTATGCCCAAAATGTGTTTAGAATATCCATTTCAGTAGGTTTGTTTGGGTAGGCCATTTATTCTAACTTCCAGGAGGTGATCCCAACCAATTTTATCCTTCTTCATTGGTAAATTTTGGGCCTTGCCATTCATTGGCAGCTGGCTAGAATTTACATAGTAATTCTATGTAATCTTGTTTCTACTGCACAATTACAGTATTTTGGTGCTATTTTCTAGATTCAAATAAATTAGCACATGGGAAATATAAATCATAAATACATATAATGTTGCTACTAAAACCATGCATTCCATTCATCAGTAAACCATGTTAAAGTAATGCAAAATTGTACAAATACTGTAAAAATAGAGTATAATGTTCCTAAACACATTAATCATGCAAATACTTAATATATAGTGCATTTAAATCAACTAAATTAGCATAAAAAACATATCACAAGGTTTTTTAGGCATTTGTTGATGGTTCAAAACATACTATGACTGAGGCAATTCCAAGCCTCATCATTTTCCCCCCAACTTATTTCAATGCATGCCCTCATGCATTCTACTGAGCTACTGAATCACACATATCCATATTCAGATTCCAACTTCTATAAAACATTTTGTTCCCTACATAATGTCCTCTACTCTCTTGAATATTTTTGAACCACTCCTAAAATTGGTCATCTGGTTGAGGATCATTGTCAAAGAAGTAAGGAACAAGAGTGATAATGGTAGGAGGCCTATACCTCAGACCTATCCATTGATGTTTCAAAGTGAGGATAGCCTTCACTACTCATTCTGCTCTTTTCTTGGACCATTCTAGGTTGATTGGTGAGATGGGTTTCCTTTTCTGTAATGACATTGATAGCTCTGCCTACTTGTCCTTACAAGCTGATAGAGAATTTGCAAAATTTTCTACATAGAAACCTTGGAAACTGGTTAAACAATCCTTAAGATTGTTTAAATACATCAGCTTAATATCTGCCCTATTCATCATAATGAAATGTTGATTAGTAGGAATTTTATGATTAGGTTGAATAGGTCTTATCAATAATTCAGCCTGCATTTCAATTTCTTTGTTCCTTTTCTTTTCCTGTCTCCAATAGACCTGATTCTGCAGAGTAGACATGAAAGCTCTCAGTTGTATATCACCTGTAAAAATATGAGGAAGGAATGTTACATCTTTCGAAATGAGGAAATTGTGCAGGAATAGCTCACACATTAGATTTTTCTGTTCTTCTGGGCTACTTAGGTAAGCTTCCAAAAATTCCTTAGTAGTGTCCAAACTATAAGGAAGGTTGGAATGGATTCTCATAACCTGCCAATGAAGGTACCTTTCCTTCAGGACTAAGCTATAAAATCTGGTTGGCCTTCTAAATTGAGCCAAATATTCTACAACCTGGCAGAGGTATTGCACCTGTTCCTGCAACTTGGTAATTTCTGCATTTCTACTTTCCAGTTGCTTTCCCAAAGGTTTTAACTCTGCAATTTGAGTTTCAAGTTTTTGACACCTTAAAACCCACCATGCTATATCCTCATTATATTTTTCTAAAGCAACAGTGTTTGGTGGTCTTATCACTGGCTAAAATCTAGGTAGCAAATCTACTTGTACCCCTTTTTCTTCTGTTTCTACTTTTGGTATGACCAATGGAAAATTGGATACAAAAGATTGATGTAAAGGGATACTTACTTGATTGCCCATGTTTTGATGATCTAAGGCCTCCTCTATGGATGTCATTTGCACTACTGGCTGTTGTGACCCATCATTGGTATGTTTAACTGGACTTCTGGGTTGTTTCGAAGCATCTTCGAAATGAGAAGATACAACTTTGGAATGAGGAAATGCAACTTCAGAATATCCCAAACTTTCTACTGATTATTTTGAAACTTCATTTCCAAGTCCATTTATTTCCATATGCTTCTGAGAATCTTATTGTTCAACTATCCCTATTATAGTATCATCCTACTGAGGGATCTGAGCATCAATCATCTCTTCGATTTCTGCTCTCATAGTCAAAGGTTCAACTACTTCTACAAGATTCATCAAAACAAAGTCTATGATAGTTGCCTCATCTTGTGGCTTAATCATTAGTTCTTCAGCTTGTGGGGGAGGTTACAAATTTTTATCTGATGTTGTTTTATCTTTGTCTTGCTTTGATAGGTTTAGCAAGATTTGGGCAACATCTTCTCCATCACTAGATTCTACAGACTGTGGCTCAAATTGGGCCAGTCTGTTCCTCAACCTCTCCACTTCTTGTTGTAATTCAGAAATTTGTTTATCTTTTTCTTCAATGGCTGACTCTCGTTCATCGATCCATTTCATGTGTGTCTTTATGACACTTTTAGCAGCTCTTAGTTGTTCCTGTATGTTCTCTTCTTCTTCCTCTATTTCAGAATTTGATGAATAAGTGGGTAGGCTATCTTCAGGTGGTGACTCAAGACTTGTTGCATCCACTTCTTCAATGTGATCTATTTGGTCCTGTGCAGGGATATCCTGTGAGTCCTCCATACTTCTATCTACTATGTCATCTAAAAACATGGTATCCTATTGTTCTTCAGTAACTTCAGGGCTATCTTTTCTTGTTGCCTTAGTCTACCTTTGTAAATTTCTAGGGCTTCTTCTTGGAGGTGGTGTAGACAATGTCTCCTCCTCCATTATTTCTTTTTCAATTATTTCTTCTGATTTGTCATTTTTATGGAGTCTTGAAGACCTCCGTACCCCTACTGTAGACTTTTCCTTTGTGTCCTATTTTCTTATAGTGCTAGAGGATGTAGAAGCAAAAATTACTTTTGATGAAATTTTCTTTTTCTTCCTCTATATTTCTCCCTCTACACTACTAGGAATTTCATTTTGTTCTATGGCCTATTCTGACAACATAGTGACATTTTCAAAAAAACTAACTTTCTTTTGCTTCCCCTTTTTAGGGTTAGTTTCAACCCTTCTTTTCCTTTGTTTCTAAGTTTTAGTTGATGGAGATCCTTGAGAAGAGGAAAGGGTTTCTGATTCTTCTTCTTGATGTGCTTCTTCTCTTATGGCAACATTTTCCTCCTCTTCATTTTCCTCTTCCTCTTCTCCATAAACCACTTCGTTCCAAACAGAGAAGAATCTGTTGAAACTTCTAGGGTTACCCCTAAAGTGATGTTTGCAGACAAGTTTAATTAATCCATGGTGACGAGGGCTTCCCTTACCCTCCTGGTAACATTTGGACATGTTTTGTAGTTCTTGATGTAGGTACAAAGGGAAATTAACCCTAACTTCTGGTTGTTGACTACCATGTCTGAGGTGATTCAAAATTCTAAAATGATGCCCAGACAAAACAACATACTGCCCTTCACAAGTTAGGAATCTAATCACCCATATGGCTACCTCATCCCATGGCTCCTATAGGCTAGTTTGTTTTACTCCCTTGCATACATTTTTGTTCATTTGATATACTGGTTCCCTATCCCCTTCTTCTATAAACTGGCTAACTACTTCTGATAATGTATTCCTACCAATTTTGGAAATTTGCAAACCTTGTAAAGGGAGTTCAGTAATTTCACTCATGATTTTGGGAGTTACCTCAATGGACATTCCGCTGATGTGGGCTCTATTATTTCTGAATGTGTGGGTGAATTCTACTGCCAGGTCTTCAGAACATCCATCAAATTTATCTAAGAAAGGCATCAATCCACCATCCTCAAAGATTCTCAGCACCTCAGGGTTTGCTCGAAGGTACCTAGCATTTTCTAGTTCTATATTTGTTTTTCACCCCATGTCTTGGCTTCAATTTTGTTCTACTACAACAATGCTACTATGGCCACCTTCTACAAATTTTACGTTTTTCTCATCTTCAAACACACCTGAATTTTTTCTTTTACACCTTTGGAGATGATGGTAATTCAAAAATCTATCAACTTCCATAGTAATCATGAAATGCAGTGTTGAGTTTCAAAACAGATGAACTATCTTCGAAAAGAAGGTGGCACAGATTATGGAAGATCTATGCCATATTTCATTTGGATACATGGCGGTCTATGAGTGGACGTCCTTCCCATGTCATCAGGATCCATCGTGTCTTGAATGGTGAACCATACCTAAATGTAGATCCTTCACATGCTTATTTATCATTTACCAAATTTGGTTGCTTATTATTTGTTGACATCTTCATTGATTATCGTACCTTTTTGGGTGGTGCAAGGATCATGCCAACAATGAGATACTCTTTCCCCATGAAAACTTGATTGATTTTGTTGGAATGATATCACACATGATCTTAGACATGTGAGCTTTGAATTTTCCACCTATTCGAAAGACGTGGCAAGGTAACCATTTTTCTTTTTCTATAGATGCCACGTGGAATATTTGAAATTCAATATTTCTTACCATGTAATTTCAATTTCAAAATTGCCTCCTTTTATTCCAAATTTAACCTATTATTCCAAAGATCAAACAACTTCATCATTCAAAGATCAAACAACTTCATCATTCCGAAGATCAAACAACTTCATCATTTCAAAGATATCCTTATTCCAAAGATCAAACAACTTCATCATTCCAAAGATATCCCTATTTCGAAGATCAAACAACTTCATTATTCTGAAGATATCCTTATTTCGAAGATGTTTGATTTTACTACCATAGAGCAAATAAGCCAAAATTTTATTTTAGAGCCTTGCATCCTTTTGAGGATCTATGAAACTTCTGCATACTTTTATAACCAGATTTGTGTCTCATTACCCAAGTTTATAGTTTTTGCACTTTCTCTTTCTTGTCCATGAAAAACCTACAGTTTTTACAGAAACTAGAATCCTTCTTCTTTTCCAAGCAGGTTGGTATGTTTTGGATATGCCAAACCTCATGAATGTTTTTATACTTAATTGTTAATATTTACACACTACATACTAAATACTTACAATGATAAAAAGTGCAAGAAACATATACCTATTTTGAACAATTTGTTTGTACATTTGATGGATGGTTGCTTCTGATGATGTCCTGCTGATTTTTTTGTTGCAACACTTTCAAAACAAGTGCAGTTGGTGAGTTTTTACAATGATGATATAGAGTGTTTCAAGGCTATGCATGCCAGAAAACTAGTTTTCATGCACACCAATTCAGCAATGCCTCATAGAGGTTTTCACTGCTGAATTATTCATTTTTCTCTCTTTTTTTTTATCTCTCATTTTCTTTTTTTTTTGATCTTGATTGTGCCAATGAAGGAATTCATGATTTCCTTGAAATCATGCCCATGAGGGATTTTCACAATCATGATTTATTCATTTTTTTGTTTTCTATTTTTTTGATTTTTTTTTTTCTTGAAACTCCATTGTCATGTTGAATCTGTTGAAGTTGAGATGGAAGAGGGAATCTCTTCCACCTTACGTATATCCAAACTATCAAGCTGCTGCAAAAATTCTTCTTTGGTTAGTGGTGCATGGTATACCCGAAGGTGATGCCCATTCACTACCAACTTCCTCCATGAATCATCAATGGGAGAGAGACGAACTGCTCCATTGTCAAATACTTCTTCAATTTGATAAGGTCCAAGCCATCTAGTCCACAACTTTCTAGGGAAATCCTCATAGTGAGAATCAAACAACAAGGCCCAATCTCCTTGCTGAAACTTCCTATGCTGAATGTGGTTGTCATGCCACTACTTTTGCTGCTCCTGAATTATCTCAGTTTGGTGCAGTGCATCCAACCGAAGTTCATCCAATGCATTCAGCTGTAGAATCCTATCTATCTGTGCCTGTGACAAATCAATTCCAATTTCCAAAGCTATTCGTAATGTTAGTAGCTCAAATTCAATAGGTAAAAGAGGCTTTTTACCAAAAACTAGTTCATAAGGTGTGAAACCTGTGGTGGATTTCCATGTAATGTTATAAGCCCAAACTGCTTCAGGTAATTTATCTAGCCAATTCTTCCTATGAGAAGCTATTATTTTAGTCAAAATCTGTTCTAACTCCCAGTTTGTTACTTCAACCTGACCATTTTCTTATGGGTGATAAGGTGATGATTTCCTATGTTTAATTTCATACAATTCTGTAAAAGCTTCAATAACTTTAGATGCAAATTGGGGTCCTTGGTCTATGGTAATAGACCGTGGAGCTCCAAATCTCTAAAAAATCTAGTTATACAAGAAATCAACAACCTTCTCTTCATGAGCATGTTTGAAAGCATGCACCTCTACCCACTTTGTCAGGTAATCAGTGCATACTAAAATATGCACCTTTCCTTGAGAAGGTGGGTCAATAGGTCCCATAAAATCTAGCCCCCACATCTCAAATGGTTCTAAAACCATTTGAGGTTGTAGTGGCATTTCATTTGTGTGAGTGGGTTTCCCCATTCTTTGGCATGCATCACAATGCCTGATGTACTTTTTTACATCCTTGTGAAGAGATGGCCAATAATACCCTGTTCCTAAAAATTTTCTAATTGTGCTTTTTATAGAATAATGTCCACCTGATGGTTCATCATGGCAAGCTCGAAGGATATCATACACTTCATCCTTTCGGATGCACCTGCGTAACACATGGTCAGAACTACATTTAAAAAGTATACCCTTAATCCATTGAAAAGAAGAACTCTATTTTATCAACTATTTTTCTATTTTGGAGTGAAATGTGGAGGAACTTTCCTTGTGACCAAGTAATTGGCTATATCTGCAAACCAAGGTGATTGGAATGATATAGAAAATAATTTTTCATCGGGAAAAGTATCTTCAACTAATTCTTCCTCTCTTGTGTTCTGCAATCTAGACAAGAAATCTGCTACAACATTGGCTTTTCCTGGTTTGTTGATTATTGTGATATCAAATTCCTGCAACAACAGTAACCAACGGATAATTCTTGCACTTACCATAGGTTTATTCATCAAATATTTAATGGTTGCATGGTCTGTATGGATGAATATTTGATAACCTATGATGTAATGCCTGAATTTGTTGATAGCATATACTACTGCCAAGAATTCCTTCTCAGTAGTGGTATAGTTCTTTTTTGCTCCTATAAAATTCTTACTAATGTAGTAGATGGCATAATGTTCACCATTGTCAATCTATCCTAATGCTGCTCCAATTGTAGTATTGGAAGCATCAGTCTAGATATGAAATGGTAATGCCCAATTAGGTCCTCTTAACACAGGTGGGGTTACTAATTTTTCTTTTAAAAATTCGAATGATTCTTGACACTTTGTAGTCTAGGAAAATTTAGAGTCCTTAGTCAATAGGGCAAACATAGGATTGGCTATTGTACTAAAGTTGGGAATAAACCTACGGTAAAAACCAATGTGTCCAAGAAAACTCCTAACATCAGTTTGAGTCTTAGGAGGGAGAAGATTCTTGATTATTTCAACCTTCTTTGGGTCAACTTGGATCCCTTGAGAAGAGATGTGATGACCAAGAACAATCCCTTCCTCCATCATCATAAAACATTTTTCAGGATTCAAGGATAATTGGTATGTTTCATAGTGGGTTAAAACTTTATCAAGATGTTCTAATGTAAAATCAAAAGTTTCTCCACATACTATGAAATCATCCATATAAATTTCAACACTTTCGGTAGTTAGATCAGAAAAAATTGCTAAAACTACTCGTTGAAATGTTGTTGGGGCATTACATAAGCCAAAAGGTAAGACCCTATAAGCGAATGTTCCCCATGGACATGTAAAAGTTGTTTTCTCTTGATCTTCAGGTGCAACCTGAATCTGATTGTATCCATTGAATCCATCAAGAAAACAGAAAAATTTCTTTCCAGCAAGAGTATCTAACACTTGATCTATGAATGGTAATGGGAAATGGTCTTTGTATGTTACCTTATTCAATTCTCTATAGTCTACACATACTCACATCTTCCCATTCTTTTTTGGAACTATAACCAATGGGGAGACCCATCGGCTATCAAAAATTGGATAAATGAACCCTACCTCTAAGAGTTTTTCAATCTCTTCTTTGACAATATCTCTCAAGGCAGGATTCAATATTCGTTGGGGTTGTCTCACCGGTTTAACATCTTCAGTATAGATTCTGTGAGTACATACATCAGGGTGGATCCCTGACATATCTTTGTAGTCCCAAGCAAAAGCATGGACATGTTTCTGCAAAATAGCTAATAGTTTTGCTTCTTCTTCCTTAGTAAGCCAACTACTAATATTCAAAAATTTACCTGGCTGAACTTCTATCTGTTTTATCCCTGGAAGGATAGAATTTACTCCTTCATACTTGGTTATTAAGGAGTTTAGTGGGCAATGATGAGATTTGAGGGAATGAAAAACTCTTGTCTCATTTTTGACAATGATTCCTGGTGGAAGCATGTCTTGTATGGGGCAATGAAAAGAAGGTAGTAGGTGATGATGCCACCCATGTGGTAGTGAAATAGATTTTTCTTGTAGTGGTGTAGATGACTCATTTTCAGAACTTTGGCCCTCATCATTTCTTGATAGTTGATGAACATTTACTGCTTCATCCTCCATTCCTTGCTCATGCATAGCATTCACTAAGATAGTCTCATTTTCAAAATTTCCTCTATCATGGGAGTCTATCTCTCCTATATGTTCCTTCACTACTAAAGTAGCTAGTGTGGAGATGGTTTCTTCTTGTTCTTCATATGAATCAGGAAACCATAACTGACCTACAAATTTGTTTGAAGGTCTTGCAGGGGGATACAGAGAAATCTGCTTTAAGTCAATACCATTAGAGATTGTCATATCTCCTGATCTGTAGTCTATAAAGGTTGCTGTAGTTGCAAGCCAAGGTCTTCCCAGAATAATGGGGTAACCATGTGCTGAATTTCTAGGTTGTAAAACCAAAAAATCTATAGGGTATTCCCAAGAAGAAACTTCTATGGGGATATCTTCAATGATACCTTCAGGTTTTGCAACTGACCTATCAACCATTTCTAATACTGTAGATGTAGGACTTAAATGTTTGAGCTATAATTTTTCCATTGTATCTTTGGTCATTACATTTATTGCAGCTCCTAGATCAATCAAGACATTTGAAATTGGTATTGTACTTATAGTAACTATAATAACTGGACTCCCTGGGTCACTATACTTTGGAGGTACTAGTTTCCCTGACAAGAGATCAACTATCTTTCCTTCAACCTGAACAGTTTTAGGAAATGACTTCTTCTTTCTCCTTGGTCTTTTGATACACAAATATTGGATAGTTTTGTTAATCAAAGGCACATCCTTAATGGCTTGCAATAAGGGGAGTGATATGGTTAACTTTTTAAGTTCTTTTACCAGGTCTGATTTAGAGTTTCCTGCAGTAATGTTGAATCTTTCAGGATATGGGATTATCCCTGATGAAGGTAATTTTTTTGCCTGTATTTTTTCTATTTTTTTGCTTCTTTCTCCAATGTTGATTTGACTTTGTTTGGATCAGAAGGTTCTTGCATTCTATTTTCTTTAATTTTAATTGGAACAGGTTCAAGTAGAATTTTTCCTGAACGAAGTTGGATATTGTTGTAATCAAGAACATGGACTTCAGCATTTTCTTTAGATTCAGCCACATAGATAAGGGATGCCTATCTTGTGTTATTTGGATTAGTCACTGGTTGGGCTGGAAGTTGAGGTTGCTTTACCTATTGTGTTTGTTGTGGTTGGTTAGATCTTCCTTGAAAGTTTTGATTAGGGGCAGGCAACAAATTTTGATTTTGACCTTGATATCTTCCTTGAAAGTTTTGCTGCCTTGGATAAGATTGATATTGTTGTCCCCAATTTTGTCCTTATGATTGGTTTTGCATCCAAGGTGGATTGACTTGATTCCAGGATGGATTACTCCAACCTGATTGTGGCCATTCTTGAGGAGCTGTCCAGGGAGGGTAATTCCAAGGTTGTTGGGGTGGTTCTGACTGTCCCCATGGCATACTCCAAGGGTGTTGTCCCCAATTTGTAGGAAAATGAGGGGTATGTTGATATTGAGAAAATTTTCCCCCCTATTTTGGTCCAACATAATTGAGTTCTTCAGTCTGAGTTTCCAAAATATTCTTGAGTTGAGGCAGCAGATGGCATTTATCAGTCAGGTGTCCTTTTGAGCAAATGTTGCAAATGGCTGAAATTGATGTTTTATTTAAAGGACATTCTTGCAAAGCATGTTTATTCCTACATCTCGAACAATAAATTGCTAGAGGTTCTGTTGATTTTGTTTTGGCATTCATTTCCCCTAGTGTTGTGTCTAGATGCACAAGAATATCAGTTTTTAAATTTGCAAATTCTTCCATTAGATCTCTCATATCATTGCCATTTGTACTCTTTTTTCTTCTTCTTTGCTTAGTGCGGGAGTAATTTCTGCATAAATCCACAATCTCTTCATTGCTAAGGGTACTTACATCCCCATTTCCCATTAAGTCCAATACTTCTCTGGATTCATCTTGTAGTCCTCTCAAAAATATGGCTTTGCACATTTCTGACTCTACAGGTCCACATATCTTTTGAACAAATGCAAACCTATCAAGATAATCTTCTAAGGTTTCATCATCTTCTTGCCTAATTCAGAATAATTCATCCTTCCTATTTCTTACCCTACAATAATCTTGGTATTTATCCAAAAATATGCTCTCCATTTGTTCCCAAGTTCGAATAGATTCTGGTTCTAGACTCATGAACCAGCGTAATGTTGCATCCTTGAGTGTAGAAGGGAAAAATTTGAGTTTCTGGTTGTCATTTACATAATCATAGGTTTGACACACTACTTTGAACTCAAATAAGAACTGGTTAGGATCTTCAGATACAACCCCTCAAAATATTGGTTATAATCTTCACATATGGAGAATTGTTATACTCAATATGCTTCACATTCACCTCAATGCTCAATCACTTTCAATCACTCTTTTAGAAACATATAGAGAATTGTTAGAGACTCAATATGCTTCATACTCACAAACTCTCTCTATTTTATCACATAAACATATAGAGAATTTTTAGAGACTCAATATGTTTCACACTCATCAACACTCAACCTCTTTCTCAATTCAATTCAGAATATAGAACAATTTGTTTCATAAAACTTGAACAATTCATTGTAACGCATTCACTTGACTAGGCTCAATAAACTCTACTCAACCAAACCCTCAATGAAATAATCCTTGCTCACAAACTCTAGTCCAAGCATATGAACATTCACTCAAATATTTACAACAATGCTTATCAACCAATCTCACATAACAATGATACTCATGTTTTTTTCAAACCCTAGTTCAAGTTCTTCACTCAACCATTCACTTAAACAATCAATGCTTATAAACCAATCTCACATAACAATGATACTCATGTTCTTTTCAAACCCTAGTTCAAGTTCTTCACTCAACCATTCACTTCAACAACAATGCTTATAAAACAATGTGTATAGCATTCACTTCACAATAGCTCAACAACTCAATAAGAAAATCTAATCAAGTCCTTTTCACTTCAAAGTTGTTTTCTAGAAAACCAACCAAGGAAGAATGTGCCCATACCTTTTTCTTGATGAGGAGTAGACCACACAAATCTGCCATAATCATAAACACTTCTTTGCCAAACTCAAGGAGGTTAGAAGATAATAATCTCTCTCAAGGAATCACAATATAAAATAATATCAAACACAAATACACCTTATTACTCCATATTTAAAATAACATCCAACACCCTAAAAATATTAGAACAATTACTTTCACAATAATCCCTTTGGCAAAAAGTTCTTTAAAAATAAAATCAACACCTTAAAAGGCTTACTCCTCCAATATGCAAATATAACAATTAGGACTTTATTTTAAAATTAAGATCAAACTCCTTATAACTCCCTTCACTATTTTACCATGAAAAATCACCATAAGAAATTAACTTTAATTAATCCTTATGCCTCCCAACTACCTCACGTCAAACCTTAGGGCAATGAAAATTAAATTAAAAATGTACCTTTGTCCTTAGTGGGTTTTTAACCCACGACACTACCTTCCCAAGCGCCCTAGCAGCAGCCTTGGCTACTGCGTGAGCTAGTTGCTCATGTGGGATCTAGAGTGCCCATGCATTCTATTACCTTCTCTGTCGCTACCTAAATAAAAACACAAAACGAGCTTCCAAACTTGTTGTCTTCGGGTTTCGAACCTGTAACCACTCTGCCACAAGCACCAAACCAAATGCCACTTGAGCTAGCCACCGGATGGTGCTAGGAACTTAGTACCTCGATGTCTTAAACACACCGAATTTTAGATTTACGTAGTGCACGAAAACTACTATGTTTCCTCCACGAGTTACAACACGTTTGTCAAAGGATATCTCTCATACTTTTTGGCATTAGCAAAGGCAATATATATATGCCTTTATTATCACTTCCATCGTGTCGATGGGGGGGGGAGTCTTTGACTTGCACGTCGACGAAATAAACTTAGGTTTTGCCACTTCAAATAAATAAATAATATTTATTTATAAAATTTAAATTCAATTTGAATTTAAATATTTATAAATTAAATATTTAAACTTCCTTGGGCTTTCTAATTTGAAATTAAATGCCTCCTTGGGTTTTTATAAAAACCCTTTTACATTGCTCATCCATGGTTTTAATAAAAACCTTTTATTTTGTTCCTTCATGGTTTTAATAAAAAACCTTTTACTTTTTCTCACATAAAATTATGAAGCTCTTTTGGAGCCAATCAATTGCATTTCTCCTTAGGACCTTTTGACATCAATGACAACTCACTCTCGACGTCAATGACAACTTATCTACTCAAAATGTCCAACATTGTAAAGGAAACCAAAAGAGCTTGTTTCTTGGGATGTAATATTTTGAGTCACTTAATCAACCATTAAAATTTTTCCTTTTAATGAAGTGGTATTAGACATAGGATTTTCCTCAAGATCATTGTCTTGGTGTTCCCACGTGGTAATTTGATCCTTCTTTTTCCCTTTCATGTTCCTTCTTTAATTTGCAATTAATTTTATTGATTAAAGTCATTTACCCAATTGTATATTTTAGTGTGTATTCATACTCTTGAGTTTGTGCATGTATGTATCTGCATGAATAGATTTTTGATGTCAAATTTTATAGATTTAAAAAAATTGGCCTTCAAAATGAATCACTCATCAATTGGAGTGAATTTCTACCTAACTAGAGTGAATCACCTACAAAAGTTTATTTTAAAAATTTTGCAAGTAAATGGCCAAGCAAATTGCTTCAATCGTGGGATGAATCACACCCTTTGGAAGAGTTATAAAATTTTATTGACCTTCTAAAAATATTTCTCCTTATAATATGGTTGAATTTCTCCTTGAATTTCAATTAGAGAAATTTTATTGTTCTATATTGAATCACCAACTATTTTCAGTGAATCACCTGATGATAAGAGTGAATTGCTAGATGGATTGAAATTTAGAAAATATTGGACCTTCTCCAATAAATTGACCTCAAATAAAGTGAATAGCTCCTATTTTATAATTAATTGCTTCCTAAGCAAAAACTTCACAAAAGTTTCCCAAATTTATCCTAGATGGTTCCTACCTATGGTAGATGTAAATTTGAAACCAAAAGTGATAAATATTGCTAATTTGATGTCATATTACTTGCTTATTTTGTGAAAATTTTATAATTTTGAAGTTGGTAATAGAGTCACCATTTACAAAGAACCTATAAAAATTTGACACATAACAAAAAGACATAAAATTAAAAATCAATTTGGGACTAGGCTTAATAAATCAAGTCCCTAGGCCAATAAATCACTCTAGTTATTTTTATTTTTATTTTTTTGTATTTACATGGTGGAATCGGTAGCCGCCACGAATCCGGGTAGGCTGTCCAGCTTTTATGGCAGCCATAGTATTCTGCGTTGTCCGCCCCGAAAACCGCCACACAGATCTTCGCGTAGTCCTCCCCTATAACCACCATGCCACAATCATTTTAAACCTTTTACGCCGCTGAAAGCACTAGGAATAAATCACTCTAGTTTTAACTTGAATTTTTTTGCACATTTAGAGTGAATCATTAGCTTAGTGGAGTGAATCGCTCCTAATTTTTTACTTAAATAATTTTTTATAATATTCTAGGTGATTGGTCTTAAGTGGAACAAATTGCTCCAAGTTTTAAGTGAATCCCTACCTAAATGAGCACTTGGAAAAATTAGTACAAACTAGTTCCTACCTATGGCAAATTGTAAATTTGGTGTCAAATTTGAGAAATTCTACCAAATAATAAACTAAATGGGTCATGTACAACCAAGCATGCCAAAAAATATGTTAAATTTGAGGACTATCTAACTTCTTGTGCACCCTCAATTTTGCAATCCAAGAGGGCAGTGCCATTGATGGAAAGCAAAAGACTTATCAAATTCTCATCAATATCCTAAATACAAAGCATAATTGTGGATTCATAAAGTGTAGCTCTAAATTCCTCTAGACCAAAAGATGCATACAATGGAGCGCATGACTCTTATTTATCGGAATAGTATATCCCTAAGTTACATGGGGTAAAAACTTTGTACTCCTAGTCAAAGTAATCAAGTCCTTTTCACTTCAAAGTTGTTTTCCAGAAAACCAACCAAGGAAGAATGTGCCCATACCTTTTTCTTGATGAGGAATAGACCACACAAATCTGCCATAATCATAAACACTTCTTTGCCAAACTCAAGGAGGTTAGAAGATAATAATCTCTCTCTCAAGGAATCGCAATATAAAATAATATCAAACACAAATACACCTTATTACTCCATATTTAAAATAACATCCAACACCCTAAAAATATTAGAACAATTACTTTCACAATAATCCCTTTGGCAAAAAGTTCTTTAAAAATAAAATCAACACCTTAAAAGGCTTACTCCTCCAATATGCAAATATAACAATTAGGAATTTATTTTAAAATTAAGATCAAACTCCTTATAACTCCCTTCACTATTTTACCATGAAAAATCACCATAAGAAATTAACTTTAATTAATCCTTATGCCTCCCAACTACCTCACATCAAACCTTAGGGCAATGAAAATTAAATAAAAAATGTACCTTTGTCCTTAGTGGGTTTTGAACCCACGACACTGCCTTCCCAATCGCCCTAGCAGCAGCCTTGGCTGCTGCGTGAGCTAGTTGCTCACGTGGGAGCTAGAGTGCCCATGCATTCTATTACCTTCTCTGTCGCTACCTAAATAGAAACACAAAACGAGCTTCCAAACTTGTTGTCATCGGGTTTCGAACTTGTAACCACTCTGCCACAAGCGCCAAGCCAAATGCCACATGAGCTAGCCATCGGATGGTGCTAGGAACTAAGTACCTCGATGTCTTAAACACATCGAATTTTAGATTTACGTAATGCACGAAAACTACTATGTTTCCTCCATGAGTTACAACATGTTTTTCAAAGGATATCACTCATACTTTTTGGCCTTAGCAAAGGCAATATATATATATGCCTTTATTATCACTTCCATCATGTCGATGGGGGGGGAGTCTTTGACTTGCACGTCGACAGAATAAACTTAGGTTTTGCCACTTCAAATAAATAAATAATATTTATTTATAAAATTTAAATTCAATTTGAATTTAAATATTTATAAATTAAATATTTAAACTTCCTTGGGCTTTCTAATTTGAAATTAAATGCCTCCTTGGGTTTTCATAAAAACCCTTTTACATTGCTCATCCATGGTTTTAATAAAAACCTTTTATTTTGTTCCTTCATGGTTTTAATAAAAAACCTTTTACTTTTTCTCACATAAAATTATGAAGCTCTTTTGGAGCCAATCAATTGCATTTCTCCTTAGGACCTTTTGACATCAATGACAACTCACTCTCGACGTCAATGCCAACTTATCTACTCAAAATGTCCAACATTGTAAAGGAAACCAAAAGAGGTTATTTCTTGGGATGTAAGATTTTGAGTCACTTAATCAACCATTAAAATTTTTCCTTTTAATGAAGTGGTATTAGACATAGGATTTTCCTCAAGATCATTGTCTTGGTGTTCCCACGTGATAATTTGATCCTTCTTTTTCCCTTTCATGTTCCTTCTTTAATTTGCAATTAATTTTATTGATTAAAGTCATTTACCCAATTATATATTTTAGTGTGTATTCATACTCTTGAGTTTGTGCATGTATGTATCTGCATGAATAGATTTTTGATGTCAACTTTTATAGATTTAAAAAAATTGGCCTTCAAAATGAATCACTCATCAATTGGAGTGAATTTCTACCTAACTAGAGTGAATCACCTACAAAAGTTTATTTTAAAAATTTTGCAAGTAAATGGCCAAGCAAATTGCTTCAATCGTGGGATGAATCACACCCTTTGGAAGAGTTATAAAATTTTATTGACCTTCTAAAAACATTTCTCCTTATAATATGGTTGAATTTCTCCTTGAATTTCAATTAGAGAAATTTTATTGTTCTAGATTGAATCACCAACTGTTTTCAGTGAATCACCTGATGATAAGAGTGAATTGCTAGATGGATTGAAATTTAGAAAATATTGGACCTTCCCCAATAAATTGACCTCAAATAAAGTGAATAGCTCCTATTTTATAATTAATTGCTTCCTAAGCAAAAACTTCACAAAAGTTTCCCAAATTTATCCTAGATGCTTCCTACCTATGGTAGATGTAAATTTGAAACCAAAAGTGATAAATATTGCTAATTTGATGTCACATTACTTGCTTATTTTGTGAAAATTTTATAATTTTGAAGTTGGTAATAGAGTCACCATTTACAAAGAACCTATAAAAATTTGACACATATAACAAAAAGACATAAAATTAAAAATCAATTTGGGACTAGGCTTAATAAATCAAGTCCCTAGGCCAATAAATCACTCTAGTTATTTTTATTTTTATTTTTTTGTATTTACATGGTGGAATCGGTAGCTGCCACGAATCCGGGCAGGTTGTCCAACTTTTATGGCCGCCATAGTATTCTGCGATGTCCTCCCCGGAAGCCACCACATAGATCTTCGTGCAGTCCGCCCCTATAACCACCATGCCACAATCATTTTAAACCTTTTACGCCGCTGAAAGCACTAGGAATAAATCACTCTAGTTTTAACTTGAATTTTTTTTCACATTTAGAGTGAATCATTAGCTTAGTGGAGTGAATCGCTCCCAATTTTTCACTTAAATAATTTTTTATAATATTCTAGGTGATTGGTCTTAAGTGGAACAAATTGCTCCAAGTTTTAAGTGAATCCCTACCTAAATGAGCACTTAGAAAAATTAGTACAAACTAGTTCCTACCTATGGCAAATTGTAAATTTGGTGTCAAATTTGAGAAATTCTACCAAATAATAAACTAAATGGGTCATGTACAACCAAGCATGCCAAAAAATATGTTAAATTTGAGGACTATCTAACTTCTTGTGCACCCTCAATTTTGCAATCCAAGAGGGCAGTGCCATTGATGGAAAGCAAAAGACTTATCAAATTCTCATCAATATCCTAAATACAAAGCATAATTGTGGATTCATAAAGTGTAGCTCTAAATTCCTCTAGACCAAAATATGCATACAATGGAGCGCATGACTCTTATTTATCAGAATAGTATATCCCTAAGTTACATGGGGTAAAAACTTTGTACTCCTAGTCAAAGTAAATATATGAGGGCATCTCTAACAAAATGATACACCTCCAAATGTTACATAACTCTAATTATACCTCTAAAGATATTAGAAGTCTTATACAATGAGTTAAGGCACCACTACATGTCAAAGTGTATCTTTCCAAAGATATTCCTTGGGATTTGCACTTTTTGTTTATCCCTTTGCATATCCATGAACAATTTGCTCCAAGAGGTAAGGGATTTACTCCAGTTTTCTAATGCTTTACCAATGTCTACTAGCACTTTTGTCCTACAAGAAAATTGATTCTTCTTGCTAAAATATCATTCCTATGAGCAAATTGATCCATGTAGAGCCAATTGGTTCTTGTCCTTCACTTAGAAAAATTTAAGGGTTTTAGTTGATAGATTCAAACTATTTTATAAGTTTCCAAAATAGAAAAAATCCAAGGTAGTAACATGTTACTATAGTATATTTATTTAGATTTATTTAAGATATTTTGTATTGTGTGGGTATTTGTGTACCAAGTTCATGTTATAGTATAGGAGTTAATAATAAAAAAAAAAATTAACTTCCTTTCTAATTAGAACATGTTGATTTGCATCATATAGGATGAATTTGGAGGTGTTTGTCCTTGTATTCTAGTTGTACCATCATGCTTAATTTTATCTATGGATCATTTATTTATAACTTCCTTGGCATAGATATTATTTTGGGAGTTGCCATTAATAGTGAGTACATCTATATTTTTGAATGTACATCTATGTTGTAATCCTTCATCCCAAATGTATATTAAGAGGGAGAATTATTGTATTTGATTATAATCATGCATATTGTTGAGTTCACTCATGTCAATATTCTTTATAACCACAAATAAATATTAAGGGGTATTGTTAGTGATTTTAATCTTTATTTATCCGTAGTTTGACTAGTCTTGTTTAATATTTATTATTTGGACTTATGAGAATAATATTTGTGGGAGGATTTTTTCTTTTACACCCTCCAAGTGAGGTTTCACTCATTCATACATTGATACCTCTTATGTAACCCTTATGATAGGTGCCATAAAGAGTATATTAGAATGACACATCATAATATAGATGTCATGCAAGATTGGTTGAAAGTGACACTTACACATAACTCCAAGCTACTTGTCACCCAAGATTCCATTATGTAGAAAATTTTAAAACACTTAATCTTACACATTTGGAAAGGTGAGAAGACAATATGACAAGCCTATAACTCCTTCATTCTTTTTTTGTATGTTCAAATAGGTGTAGAGTTTATAGGATCTCATTAAGAAAGAGGTAAGTTTATGGTGTAGGTTTACATGTGCAAGTTTTGAGTTGAGTTATTCTTGAATTCTAGGTTAATTGTTATATTGTTTTATTGTTACCTTGCATAGAAAGGAATTTAGCATTTCACCTTCCTAATAATTCACAAAGGTCTTTCCCTTGGAGTTTCCTCATAAAAACGCTTGTCTCAATTTGCATGACTTCTATTTATATGTGCAAATATCAAATAATTTTGTTTTGGATTTTTGTTTAAATCCTAACATTTATGAAAAATAGATATGCATTCAATGACCCTACAAATATAGACAATGCAAATATATTAAGTGGTAAAAAACTTGATGGAACTAGGATGTTGTTATTTTTGGTGACTTGTTTCAGTCGATACATTCATCTAGATAGAGGCTTTCATGTCATTGTTATTACCTATTACCTATCCTCTACAACATCTAGTTATTATTATAAAGTTGATACAATAAATATGATTCCATTGTTGAAATTATAATCTAATTCATGGCCAAGGCCAACATTGTATGATGTAATATTGATAGGCCTAAGGGAATTTCACTATACAATATATTGAATTTATTATAATATTTTATTTTGTAAGCCTTATGGACCATGGTTAACCTTGCTATGGTTAAACCTAATTTATAATTTATAATTAACCTATAATCCGTCTTATTATTTTAGCTTAGGTTAAACTATTTTATGTAAGTAGGATTTTGGTATTGGTATAAATACCCCCACACTCTTCATTTTATCATTGAAGTGTTGTCAATCTAATCTATAGGTTGTGTAGTGATTATTTATGGTGCCTATAGGTGACCTAAAAATTTATGCATCTTTTTCATTCTCTCATCCTTTATTCACTTTCTATATAAAATTTGAGTGGATGGATTGCTTCTTTTCATTTATGGAAAATATTATGAATTCCAACATGGTATCAAAGTAGGTATGGAGTTGCCTCATTTGGTCACATAGAAGGACTATTCAGATCCTCTGATTCTTATTCCAAATCCTAGGATGATTTTTTTTTAGTCTCTTTAATGGGATTCTATCTTATGATTCTCCTTCTTGAGAGTGTTGTAAAAAGATCATGTTTTCTCTTCCAAAAAGAAGCTTCAAAATATTTAAATAGTCATTCTTCATTATGTCCTAGAGATTGGTTCATTTACATCAAAATTTTAAATTTTAAAATGGATGCTTCCCACCCTTTCACTTTGTCTTGGCACCCATGCATGCAAGCATACACAATGCTCTTGTTTATGGAGAAAGATCATACCCTTACATAGACCATGGGGTGACCATTAAAGCTAGAAGGTAGGGAGGTAAATCACTACATAATGAAAAGCACAAGTTTGAATCTCACCATGGGCATTTTTTGGTCCAAAGTAACTATATGTTGACTATGGATGAGACAAAGGAATAAAATTTTGAATATTTTTACCAATATTTATGTACTGGTATGGCATGGTGGCTCATGTTATGCATGGGATAGAAGAGGACATGGGTTTGAATTGTACCTCTTCTTTTTATAGTTGAATAGTCAACTAATATTCTAGAAGAAGTTAGGGTAAATGAGTATCATCATACACCATGGATAGATGTGCAATAGAATATTTTTAGGGATACAAGGTCTCAAGTTCAAATCATGTTCAAGGTGCTTCTTTTGCTATCTTTGATAGGGATGAAGTATTGTGACTAAAAGTGTTTTTCTTCACCAAAGGAAGTGTTGAAGTCTTGGCTAGTTTGTTGTGTTTAGTGCTAAAGAGACCATATTTCGATCCTTTTTTACACTTAGCACATATTTTATGAAGGAGGAGAATATTTTGGATAACATGGTAGCCAATGTGGTCATTCTTAATCCCACCTATACCACACTTTTCTCTATTTATAACATCTCGGATAATTGAATGGAGGAACGTGTTGATAATGCACTAGTTGAGAACAACTAAAGTGGTAAAACATAAGTAAAGTGCATCAGAAAATTAGAGATAGACAAGTGGTAGCCCAGGATTTGCTTCTTCATTCCTAAGGTTTGAGCAATTAATTTTTTAATTTGTTGGGATCCATTAAGCAAAAACTTTAGGAGACCATAAATTTTGCATGCGAAAGTGTTTTGAGACCATTTTTTCAAATCACATGACTTTTTGAGCTCTATGTACTAATGACATTATTTCATGGACCTATTGTAGTGTTAGGAGTTGAATTGTGTAAGATGGATCGTAAAGCTCTAGTTACTCATCTTAATGGGTGAAATTATCGTATTTGGTCAACCCAAATGATTGGCATGTTATGCAGTAATAACTTGTGGTTCATATTTCAAGAAGATAAAGTAGTTATTCTTGATAAAGAAACCTACCATCAAATAGAAGAAGAGGCTCTTGTCCTGCTTTCCTTACTTATTAAACTAGAGTTACTTTTCCACATCAATGAGGACAATGATCCTAACAAGGTATGGTTAAAATTGCATGAGATATTTGAGAAAGTTAATACTACTAAAGTAACTCACTTGGAACTAGAGCTCCCCTCTCTTAAATTGATCAAGTTTGATAATGTTGAGGACTATATTATGAGATTCAATGCATTTAGAGCAGATATTGCATCTTCTAAAGGAAAAATAAAAAGATGACGCAGAATGTATGAAGATTATTCTTGCTAATCTCTCTCTTCTTTTTAGACTTCAAACCTAATGGTTTATATGATTTCTATGTTTTTAGAATCTCAAAAGACTCTTACTCTTGATTAATTTTTTTCTCTTCTAGTTCATTCTCAAGTAGCAATTTAAAATTATGGTGGCACTCCATAAATATAGGCTCATGTGAAGGAATTAAAATCTAATAATGCTAACACACAAGAGCCCAAGGGCTAAGCTAAGTCTTCAAATAAGTTGAATACCACTTGCAAACATTGTAAGAGGGAGGGACATTCAACGAAGAATTGCTTGTTGAAATTGTAAGGGATTGAGGATGAGTTTTTGAAGATCAGTGGATAAATTCCAAATGATGAGGTAGATTCTAAAGGATCTGCCTCAATTGTAGAGACACATTAGAGCATCCATTATGGGGGAATATTTATTGTCACTAATGTCTTATTTCCTTGGCCCCTTAGTTTATATTATAGGGGGTTTAAATTATAATCTAATTCATGGCTAAGGTCAACATTGTATGATGTAATATTGATAGACCGAAGGATATTTCATTGTGTAATATATTGAATTTATTGTAATATTTTATTATGTAAGCCCTATGGGCTATAGTTAACCTTGTTATGGCTAAATCCACTTTATAATTTGTAATTAACATTTGATCCCTCTTGCTATGTTGGCTTAGGTTACTCTTTTATGTAATTGGAATTTTGGTGTTGGTATAAATACCCCCTACCACTCCTCATTTCATCATCGAAGTTTTGTGAATCTAATCTATAGATTGTACAGTGATTATTTATAGTGCATATAGGCACTTTTCCTTTCTTTCTTCATTTTTTCACTTTTTCTATAATATTTGAGTGGATGGATTGCTTTTGTTTATTTCTAGAAAATATTGTGAATTCCAACATCCTTTTTTTATTAGTTAATATTAGGTGAAAATATCTAATATATTTAAAACAATGTCCTTTTGTGCATAATTTTTTGGACACTCAATTCATACATGAAAACATGTTAATGACATCATGTAGTTTAGATCATAAAATGCCTAAGACATGATTGATTCAAATGTTTAGATTTGAAGTGATCTTGTAATGTCTTTTTTTATTAACTTAGTAATTACCTTGACTCAAAATTATTCATATATTTAATTATTACCTTACCACCTTCATATAAAATGATACAAAATCATCAAGAAAGTTATTTTTTGCATTAGAGATTAAAATTTTAGAGTATAAAAATAATTTCTATTTTTCTAGTTATTCCTTAGTAATATTATTAAGGAGAGTTGCATACCTATACGTTGAGATTTTCTTGTTTCAAATACAATTGTTAAGGGATTACATATTTACATTTTAATATATATTTTTTCTAAAGCAATAAAATTGATACAAATATTTTTTTTTAAGGATTAAAATCTTATTAAGAAGATAGGTCTAAAGTTACAATAATTGGCCTACCACTTTTGGCCATCCCCAAGATCCTAATAAAACTAACTCTAACATCTCCTTGGACCACAAATTTCTTAGTACGATCCAAAGAGCAAAAACTCCTATCCTAATTACAATTTTGATTAATACTATTCTAGAGAACCCATATTAGCTTCTCCCTCTTACCATGACTTTGGGGGCTACCCCAAATTGGGACTAAGAGTGCTACAAGTAGCAGTGTGATGTTAGACCATATACTAATCATCATAATCAACTACCCTAGTCTAGCACACTTCATTGCCTAAATTCCTATTGGCTAGTAATAAAACTTGTTGGTTCACCTCCATCCAATCTATAGTATCCCTATTCTGATCAAATTTCAACAAGTAACCAACAAGATGCTTTCTTCTCTTTTTAGCCAAAAATTTCAACCACTACATTCTTCCCTCTTCCTACATGAACTATAATGACATCCTCAAACTATTTCTAGATGTTTTTTATTTGACTTACTATGCTCTTAATCTGCCATGCATTCAATCTGAAATTCCTAGTCTCATCTAGTGACCACACCAAAATTTATGAGTCAAAATCCACTATGATCTTCCAAACTTCATTCTCCCAAACATTGAGAGAGTCTTGTATAATTTTTAAATCCTCTACTTTATTATTTTTTTCTACTTCTATGCTTTCCAATTCCCAATGAATATCCTTTCCCTTGTAGTCTCTTATCCTTGGCTACTCCATCTATGTTGATTTTTCCCAGCCTAGGGTTGGGAATTGTAAAGCCCCATGAGTTTACCGTATGGCATCATTCTCTCCCTCCTAGTTTTTATGCTTCCTCACATGATATTTTACTATTTCTATAGCCTTTTTTAATATTGTCTGAAAAAATATCTCTATCAGAGTGTATTCCTCTCTAAAAATTCTAGCATTTATTTCTAGTTGTATGTACCACCAGATAAAGCTCAAGCCCAAAGACCAACCCAACTAAACTAATTTATTTTTTAACCTTCTTCATTTCCATACCTTCCATATATTAATAAGTGTTAATTGTTGGTTGAGATGGGCCTTGAAGAGATCAACCCATCGGCTATAAAACTTGAGGGTGAAGTCATACTGGAAGAGCAAATGATCTATTGTATCCTCCTAGGTATTACACATGATACATTTAGAGGGACCATGAAAAGCCCTCTTCTATAAGTTATCATAGGTGAGAAATATTTGATGCATAACTTTCTAGCCAAAGAAATTGATTTTTGACTAGCCCTTTGCCAACCATACTCTATCTCGTGGAACATCTAGTAGCACCAATGGAGGAGGGAGTAATTCATTATAACCATCCTGGACTATATAGATGCCTAAATTCTCCTAACCCCAAGCTATATTGTCCTCTTCCTCTTTTCCTGTAAGGTGGTATTGCTTTAATATCCTCTCTATTAGCGGCACCAAATTTGGAGAGATTGGGACTAACCACTCTTCCCACCACTTTAGTTGCATAAGAGAGGTCCCAATTTACCTTGTATGTAGATAGCATGTTGTCTTGATCCAACCTCTAGCCTCAAGGATATATTGAAGGGGTTGTAGCTTTGGAAATTTTGAAATTAAAGGGGGGTGTTGGTCCAAATAATTATTCCCCCCAAAAAAAATTATCCCCTCTACCCACTTTACAAATAGTCTTAGTTTTGCCACTTTATCTCCTAATTTTAGCACCTTCGAAACAATATAACCTTAGCCACTCATAGGGATGTGACCCACTTTATCATGGGGAATGTTATCCAAATACTTACTAGTAATTATTTTTCTAAACAACAATTCTTGATTGGAGATACATCTCTAATAAAGCTTGATTGCTAGAGTTTGGTTATTCAATACCACTTTTCAAATTCCTAATCCTACACTTGCTTTAGACTATAAAATTTTATCCCAACTTATTAGAACCCACCGCTTACCTATCCTTGGGCCATTCCAAAAGAAATTTTGTATGAGCAAATCCAGCTTTTCTAGGATTCCAATCGGAACAACAAAGATAGAGAACTTGTAGATTAGCATTGCTTGAACCACTAATTGAAGAAGAACCACTCTTCCTCCAAACCAAATCCAATGGTGTATCCAATGATTTACCTTTGCACCAATATTATCCACCAATGTTTTCCTTTACCACCTTCAACTTCTTATAGTGGAGCGGAATCCCTAGGTATTCTAGTGGGAGGGAACCTTAAGAGAATCCTAAGATGGTTAGAATATGGTCTTGGATCTACCTTTTGGTATTAAAGAATATTATCTTGGACTTGGTTACATTCACTTTTTGGCTTGTGGCTTCTATATATGTATTTAAGATAGCTTTGAGCGCTCTTGCCTCCCAAACACCACCCCAAGAAATCCTATGTCATCCATAAATTGTAAATAGATTAGATTCATCGCTCCCACTTGCACTTTTGAGATAACTTCTTCATTTTTTCCTTTGATAAAATATACCCAATCCTTCAATAAGAATAATAAAGAGGTACAAGGCTATAGGATCTCCTTGCCAAATTCATCTAGAGGCCTAAAATGGAGCTAAGGGAGTACCATTGAGGACTAAGAAAGAGGTCAAAGAGACACAACTCATGATCCATTCTCTATAGCCTTAAGAGAAACCAAATTTCTCTAGAATTCAATCTAAAAACTACCAAGAGACTCTATCATAGGCCTTACACGTGTCTAATTTGGTAAACATACCTCTTTGACCTTTCTAATACATTGTGTGAACTACTTCTTATGCCAAGATTATTCCATCCAAAATTTGTCGGCCCTCCACAAATCCTCCTTGCTCTATAGAGATAATACTATCCAGTAGCTTTTTAAGCCTTTCAACCATCATTCTAGTAATGATCTTGTAGACTACATTGCAAAGTGTAATTGAATGGAAGTCTTCACGGTTGGAAGCCTCTCCCACTTTAGGAATCAAAGCAAGAAAAATTTGGTTCAAAACCCTTAATTTTCTTTTATTTGCACAAGATTCTTCCACTACCCTAGTTACATCCTCCCCTATACCATACCAAAAAGCCTAGAAAAATTCAATCATGAACCCATCAGGGCCTGGGGACTTTCCAATTCTCATGCTGAAAATTATGTCTCTCACCTTCTCTAGATCCACATCTCTGAAGAGGGCGTAGTTTTGTTTGACTTTTATAATATATGGGATACAATTAAGTATCTCTTGTTACACTACAAGATAAATATGGGTAGAATTAGAGAAAATATTTTTAAAGTAGATATTTGTAGCTTGTTGCATACCTAGGATTGTGTCCATCATATAACCATGAAGGCCTTTTAGTTTGGGCGATGTGTTGGAGTGTCTTCTTATTGAGGTCGAGCAATGGAAGAACTTAATATTTTAGTCCCCCTCTAGAAACCAAGAAGTCGTGGCTCTTTGTTTCCAATAGATGTATTTTATATACTCTATTTTTTTTACTAGCTTATCTTCCTATTTCATGTCATGTGATTTTTAATCTGAAAAAGTATGGTCAGCTCCATCCTTACATCCAACAGAACCCTTTGAAGTCGAAAGTCTAATTTATTATTTCTTTTCAAGATTTTGAGTTGGATTTTGATATGTTGGAGTTGTTTAATGACTCCAAACAATGTTGTCCCATGGGTAGGACACCCCTCCTCCCACCAAAATGTGGTTTTATCTATAATCTCCTCATTTTATAGCTAGAAATTCTTAAACCAAAATGGTCTAGAGAAATATTTATGGCCCATATCCTATTCTAAGAGAATTGGAAAGTATTTTGATTCTTTATGATTGAGGATTCGCAACCTGAGTGACCATCGTAGAAAAACCTCTTCAGACGCCAAGAATTAATCCAATTTTATCTTCCTATTTGCTAACCTTGTTTGTTTGCTTGTCCAAGTATGAGAAGGCCCCGCATATTGGATATCAATCAAATTGAGTTGATTTACTTTTTAGATCATAAATTTATCCCCCTAATCCAACTATGAATACCTCCTTCCTGATCCCTAGTTGAAAGCTTAGCATTGAATTTGCTAGCCACTATTTTATTTACCTCTTCCTTTCCTATCCTACTTGTTTGTTAAACTACCCATTGAAGGCATTGCTCCCCAATAATTTTTAAACTGTAGAAATTTGAAATCAACAAAATTTTCTCTTGAACTCTTACTCTTGAAGAGAGATGTGAGAGCCCCCATTCCTATGACATGATCAATTTTTATCTAGTTTAGAGGGTTCCACAAAGTCACTATACCCCCTAAAGCACATTTGGATGCGACAACCATAAGCTCTATTTATATCCATATTTTCTTGGCTATTCTATCCATCACATTTATTGAAGATTTTGTCTCTTGAAGGAGAATGAAATCTAAATTATAACTTTCAATTAAACTGTGAACATCAATTTGATGAGACCTGTTGTTTAAGCCTCTAATATTCCATGATTGTACAATCATTGGGAACCCAAAACCTAGTAAGTATCAATCTACTTTATGCTTCCCTGGTTTACTAGCTAGTCACCCTCCATTGCCAACTTCTCTTGGTTTGATTTTCTTCCCACACTCTTGGCTTGGGTGTATTTTAATATTTTCTCTGCTTGCTAAATTCTAAGAGCAGGTTTACCTTTGTCTTTATCTCTATCTTTCATTGAGACATCCCTATCAACCAAGACCATAGCAAGGTTGAGGTTCTCTAAAGTTGTTATAGCAATATGGTTTGGGATTGTTTAGGTATTGGTCTCCAACACTGGTTGATTTATGGTCTGTTGGAATATTTCTTCTATATTTTTGTAGGGTATATTTTCCCTTTGTGGTTCCCATATTACAACTATTTCATTCTCCATGTACATTAGGGTATTAATAATTTTAGACCTATTTATGTTTCTCTCTTATGTTTGGTTTGATCACATCATCATCTTCTTTTGCTTCTTCCTCTTGGGTGCTTCAAAACCTTCTTTTGATGTATTTAGGATTGAGTTTGTGGGTTAAGCTTTTGCCTTCTTCTCAGGCATCTTGTTGCAATTACCATTAGCCTCCAATGGGATGGGATCATTCTAGATAGTCTCAAAGTAGAGACAAGCATGATATCAATTCTTATAACAAATCCTACACCGAAAGGGGAATGCTTCATAGTCTACTTGCTAGACCTAGGTTAAATATCCCATATCTATTTCTATTTCAACTGGTAATTAGTGATTGAGAGCCATCTCAACATAGATTCGAGCATAAATGGTTGAAGCTCCCATCATTGTATCCTTGGCTACTACAAGATAACATCCCAAGAAATTGCTCGATCTATCAAAAAGTGGTTCACACTAATATTCCATTGGTAGACCATATAATTGAACCCAAACATCCACTGTAGTGGATTTCATTCATGGCTTAAATCCTAGCTTCTAGGGCTGCATAGAAAGACTTACTACTCTATAGCTTCTCTTCCTTAATTTAAAATCTTTGTCCCTATATACTATTGAAGAGAAAGTCATTGTGTAGTATTCATTACTGGTGAAGAATATCGAAATATCCAATAAAAGCTCCAAATTCTTTTGAATCCAAGAGGTCATAAACCCTAGAGACGGTCTCATGCTAATAAATTTGCAAATTAGATCATGGTTACTCCTATAAAATTTATTTTCAACCACCAAACTTTGTTCAATAACAAGCTTAGGATGATGGGTATCCTAGGAATTACAACCAGTATATCTAGACTTGAAACCTTTATCCATTCACTTATTGGCAGCAATAGAGAAGATGGAATTTAAGGCAACACTTTTTAAAGACTCATCCTCAAATTCTTGTCTGTCCCTCACTATATTTACAAAGGATCGCTTGGGAGAAGGGCATTGAGGGAGGGCCCTAGAAGGACCCTCATATGCAGCCATGGACATGTAGAGAGATCTTTTAAACCTTGAACCTCTCTTAAACTATAGTCTTGGAAACGAAAAAAATATTTATCCCATCAAAAGAGTCACCAAATTAATACAAATGTTAAGATAGGACTTGAACACAAATATATGATATACCATCATCGTCTTAATAAGATCTATACAATGCCTTTCATAGTATTTACAATATATGAAAGCATTCTTTAAATATTAAAAATACAAGCAAAATATAAAATATAAAAAAGTTGATTCAACTTAGTAATCCAAATCAAATATAAATTTATTAAGACAACATATATTATATTAAATATATTAATAATTGAAGATCCATCAAACAATACATATGAATTAGATCTTTTACAAAATTACAAAATAACTTAACAATAATAAAATGAAAATCAATCTTCTTTAACTTTTTGGTCTAGGCTTCAAAAGCAACACCATCTTTTACAAAATTACAAAATAACTTAACAATAATAAAATGAAAATCAATCTTCTTTAACTTTTTGGTCTAGGCTTCAAAAGCAACACCACAAATACATTTAAGTAGACTCCTAAATGCTCTTCTAAATCAATTATATTGATGCGGATGAGCTTCTCATAGAGAAGCACTTCTTTATACAAGATCTCACTAGTTATTAACTAAAGTTGATACACCCTTCCAAAGGATCTGAACTTTTTTATATTTCATTAACTCGGTATGAGATTAAATATTGGCTCAACGAAAACTTGAACTAAGTTATTGCTTAATTCCTTCATTTCTTAGTGCCTTTATGGAGAATTTTCTGTAAACAGGTGAATGATAGAGTAAAAGCTTACCATATTCTTTTTTAAACATCTAAATCAGATCTTGGGAATTTGGGTTTTTCTCTGATATTACGCAACTAAATCCTAAAGATTAGAAAACCTATGAATTCTAAGTCTTAAGTGAAACTTAGAAACAAATGAATTCTAAGTCTTAAGTCTTAAGTGAAATTTAGAAACAAGTATTAATGGGTACTGTTTTCAAGGGTTTGGTGGACTGACAAATGTTTGATTGGTTAAGTATTTGTTAAAAAGAGACTTAGATTCAAATCTTGGGGTATACTGTCTGTCAGCTTTAGCAAAGATAGTAGTCTAAGCTGAATCTTCTAAGTGTGCGTCAGACCAATGATGACAGTACCAACCCCCAGGGACCAATGACCTCCATCTCACACAGGATCAATAACAACGAAACAAATAAACTGTTGAAAACAATCCATGTGATTTAAACCCTGTACTTGCTAATTGGAATACTATTATTTCTCATTAGTTTGCTCCACTCCACTGAATAGATAAATAATGTAAATATTTTTCATTTGCATGATTCACTATAATCATTTCTTTGTCCATCAATACGTGCAACACCTTTCACACAGCTATAGTAAATAATCAATAAGCAACTGCCCAACAAACGAACTTCATATATGCATTAAGAAAGACACAACATTTCAATAAACTAAAATTACAGTGGACCAAAGATCAACGAAACATTCACCATCCGTACTGGAAAGGCGGTACATCAGAAATCGAACCTTGGTCTGTTTGCAAGTTCGGCCGCGGCAGTAGCCATGGCCTGGTATGAACTCCCTCCTTCCGCCATCGCAATCTCTGCCTTCTCTTTCAATTCCTTGATTCTCTCCCTCGCTCTCCTTCCCCCCTCTCCTTCCATCAATTCCCTCGCTGCCCTTTCAACATTCTCCCTCCTTACAAATCCGTCGCTTTCCATCCTAACCTCTATCGCTATCTTCATCTGGTTCACCAGCACAACCCTGTTCGTCTTCTGTTCTGCAAAAAGAGGCCAAGCCATCATTGGAACCGCAGCCGAAATGCTCTCCAATGTGGAGTTCCATCCACAGTGAGAAACGAAGCCTCCTGTTGACGGGTGAGAAAGCACAGGAACCTGAGGAGCCCAGTTAGGAACCACTAGCCCTCGGTTCCTGGTTCGACTCACAAAACCCTCTGGTAAAAGCTCAGAAACGTCCTTCTCCGGCACAGGGCAGGAATCGATTACCTTTTGTGGATCGCGCACCACCCACAGGAATTGAAGGCCACTGGCCTCCAACCCTAACGCAAGTTCTGCAATCTGATTGACAGGCAAAATGGCTATGCTTCCAAAGCAAACGAAGAGAACCGACGACGGAGGTTGAAGGTCCAACCATTTCAGGCAGTCAGAGTCATCTGGGCGATCAGATGTCGACAAAATCAAGGGACCAACTGGATAGATGGACGGCATAGCTGTAGATCCCCAGCTGAGAGCCTTCCCTTCCCTCAGGGCTTTTAGGGGTTCCACCTCCAGTTCTGCAAAGGTGTATATAAAAATTCCGGCTGCTTCAGAAAAGCGAGAGGAATGATTGACGAACCATTTGAACGCAGAATCAGACCTGTCTTGTAATGTAGAGGGCATATCCCTCGCCGGAATGGGGGGAAGGCCAGGTATCTCCACGGCAAAATCAGCGTCTTTAAAGGAGACCTCAATTTCTGAAACCAGTTTGGGAAGATGTAACATCAGGCACAAAAGAGCAGCCGAGGCAGGGAAAAATATATGTGCTGGTATGTGAAGTTTGGCGGCAACATCAAACAGGGCGGTGCAGAAGAAATCTACGACAAAGGCGGAGATTGGCGAAGGCGAATGCTGCAAAGAGTCCAGAACAGCCTCCACATGTGGTTTCGCTTTTTCCCCAAACTTTGTTATCCGAGTTTCAATTTTTATGTTCTCCTCGTCTTCATCGAAGTCGATATGAGGAATCTCTGTAATGCGGATGTCGAGAGAGGAAGAGGCCAAGCGTTGTATGAAGGTGACCTGTTGAGACGTGCACATCCAGTAGGAGATGACAAGAGTTACGGAGAATCCATGGTGAGTGCAGAGGCGCTTTGTAAACTCAGCGATAGGAATGAGATGACCCATTCCAGCACATACAGGAAAAATTGCGATATGAGGCTTTCTACTGTGATTTTCAGACTCCATTCTCGCTGCTGCAAACCAAGTAATAACAGAAGCTAACTGAGCACAAAACTTCGACCGGAGATTATAGACAGACAACCAAGGTATTAATATGGGACTTCATTCACTTCATTCTCTGGAAGCAATATATGCCACTAGAAATAATAGTTTTGTTGATTCGGATAGAAATAAAAGGATTTATTATCTATACATATATCCTGAGTTTGAATTTAGTTCATAAATCATTCAATTTCTACCACCGATGAATAAGAACATTATTAATACAAGTACATTAAAAAAAACTAAATTTCACCGTACGAATACGTCAGCCGAAAATTTATAGACCTACTCTTCTTAGTTTGAAATTGAGTTTGTCGAAGTTAAAATCAGGAAGCTCATCCGTTAATCAAAGTTTACTCCACGTAAGTGAAAGTTACGTAACTGAAAGTGAAAGTTATAATGATAACAAAGAAATAGGATTCAAAAAATTAAAAAAAAAAAAAATTACCAATTTTTCTAATAAATTATATTATTAGATTGTTAAAAAAATTAATATAAAATTATTTAATTTTATTGTGACAAAATATATATGGTGGATTTAGAGGTTGATCTTCCATCTTATATTAAGCTTATTTCAAAGGTAGGCACATGGAATCAACCTATTGAATACAAAAATAAACCCATTTGATGTTTTGATTGCGGTAAACCTGGCCATTTATCTTCACAATGCTCTAAGATCCTTAACAAGAAGGATAAAGTTTGGTGGGAGAAAGTTGTTGAAGGTCGGCCTAAGCGGATTGAGCTTGAAGGTTTGGGCCTTAAGGAGGTGGTGCACGACTCCTCAAAACCCTAGATTCAAATGATGCCTGGTAAAGAAGTGGTGTCTAAAACTCCAAATACTAAAAGTCTTTTGCTAAAGGACACAGAAACAATGTAGGTCCGACCCAAGGAGAACCCACCTTGAGGGAGATTATGGCAATGGGTGGAAGCTCTTCTCAGACTTTGGAGGCCAATGAACATCTTTAGGTTAGTTTTTCTAGACCCATTTTAGGACCTTCTAGTCTAGTTGTTATGCTAAAAAAATTGTATGACTGCTTGGGTTGTGACTCTAGCTTACCAGAAGATGTAACCTTGGAAGAACAAATTCCTCAACCTCTTTTCCTGGTTGAGAAATTAGCCCAGTATTTGACTCTCGGGTCCCCTCCAAAGACTAGAAGCCACAAAAAAGGGATTGATGTTGGAGTGGAGCACAAGGGGGTTGACCTTCCAAAGAGATGTCAGTCCAAAGAGAGAGATATAGATGTGGCGAATGGATCTCAGACCCTATTAAAAGTTGATAATGTCAAAGAAACAAGGGGAAAACAACTCAAGATTGAAATATTTTGTCATAACTCCCAGGGCAATGGGGGTAAAAAATTTCACAAAATTCGTAAATGAGGTTCCTGTCATGGAACATTAGAGGTCTGAATGGGACCTCAAAACAAAGGGTTTTGTCTTCTTTGAGAAAGGAGGTTTGTCCAGATATAATTCTTCTACAAGAGACAAATATGGATAGAAGCAAGGTAGATGAGGTAAGAAAGGTGGTTTGGAAGGAGGTCAACTTTGTGGCCAGTTTGGCACAAGGAGCCTCGGGGGTCTCCTATGTCTATGGAACCCCAATAAAGTCACTGGCTCGACCCTTTTGCTAACAAATAGAATTATTAACATGTTATTTTGTTGCAAGTCTTCGAGTCAAAAATGGATTTTGACCAATATTTACGCCCCTAACTCCAGAACAAATAAAAACTATCTTTGGTCCATGCTTAGTTCAATGAGAGAAGCTTTTAAGAATGAGGCTTGGATTCTAGTAGGAGACTTCAACTCTCCTTTGTACCAATCGAACAAGAAGGGGGGATACAACAATCTCAAGAAGTATGGAAGAATTTGCTACTTTTATCAATAATCAAGAGCTCATGGACTTAGAATTGAAAGGTTCCAAATATACATGGAGTAACAGATGCCTGGAGGCCCATCACATACAAATTAGATTGGATAGAGTTTTTATTTCCAAAGAGGTCATTCCTCTATTTGGGGACTCTTCTCTCAACTCTTTGCCCAAGATTGTGTCCGATCATAACCCCCTTCTCTTTGATAATGATTCTAATACTCCTTTCTTCCTGAGACCCTTTATATTTGAAGCCATGTGGCTCTCTCATCCAGAGCTAGAGGTAAGAATTAGGAAATGGTGGAACACCAAATTCTCTGGCCCACATATTAATTAGGTGGTTGCTAAGTTGAGACTGATAAAAAAAATCTAAAAGATTGGAACAAATCGATCTTTGGGGACATCCAGATTAAGAAAAAGGATCTCAAATCCCAGTTATAGGCTATTCAATATTCATTGGAAGTGGATGTCCTCTCACAGAATAATAGATTGGAGGAGAGAAGAATCTTGGTTGAGCTTCATAATGTCCTAAGTAGTGAGGAGGTTTTTTGGTGATAAAAGTCTAGAGCTCTTTGGCTCAAATATGGAGATAGAAACACAAAAATTTTCATTCCTCAACTCTTTGCCATAGAAGCCATAACCGGATCAGGGAGATTCGTAAAGCGGATGGTTCTAAAATAGGGGATATCCAGGAAATTAGGGTGGAGGTTGTCTCCTTCTTCCAATCTCTCCTCTACGAGACAAGTGCAAGAAGTGCTTTTGTAGAAGAAAAACTCCTTCAAAACATTCCTCACCTGGTGATGAAAGAAATGAATGATAATCTCAACAATCTACTTAATGATGATGAAATTAAGAAAGCATTATTTTCCATGGAAGGACTGAAGGCCCTTGGCCCGGATGGCTTCCCCCAATCTTTTTCCAAAGGTTCTGGCATATCTTTGGCAGGGAGATCGGTGAAGCTCTACATGAAGTTCAATCCACTAGAGTTTTCCCTAGGGCTTTAAACACCACTTTCTTGGCTCTAATTCCAAAATCAACAGGTGCCATTGAGTTCAAAGACTTCCACCCCATTAGCCTCTACAATACTATCTTCAAAATTTTCACTAAAGCTTTGGCTAATAGGGTTAAACCTCTCTTGTCTCATCTGATTGATTTTGCTCAAAGTGGCTTTATTTCGGGTCATCAGATCTTGGATGGAGTTATTTTGGTTCATGAACTCATACATTCAATGGATAAAAGTGGTCGAGCAAGAGCTTTTCTAAAACTGGACATGAACAAGGCCTATGATAGGGTCTCATGGGACTTTCTCCTTAAGGTCCTCCAAAAGTTTAGCTTTGATAGGATATGGATATTTATTATCAAAACCTACATTTCATCGGCCAGATTTTTAGTGCTTGTCAATGGCTCCCTTGCTAGGTACTTTCGTAGTTGTCGTGGTATTCATCAAGGAGACCCACTCTCCCCTTATCTATTTATTCTCATGGTAGAAGCATTGGGTAGGTCCCTTAAGGCCTCCTCCTCTATGGTTGGTATCAAACCGGCCCTGAGCATGGAACCAATCTCCCATCATCAATTTGTAGATGATACTCTTCTCTCATTCCTTGCCTCAATTCCTTAAGCCCGAGCAATCAAAGAAATCCTTGTTTTGTATGAAGAGGCAACGAGGTAGAAGGTTAACTTTTCTGAAGAGTAAAATCTTCTTCTTGAATTCCTCGATTCTCAGGCAAAGAAGAATAGTGGCAGGGCTAGGCTGTGAGATAGAGAAGTTTCCATCGACTTACCTTGGGCTTCCTCTTTTTAAAGGGAGGTGCAAGGAATATTTATGGGAGCCGGTGGTGGAAAGGGTGCAATGCAAACTTACCAACTGGAAAGGAGCTCTGTTAAGCCAAGAAGGTAAGGTTATTTTGGTGAAATCTACACTTCAGAGTATACCAGTTTACTTTATGTCCTTGTTCAAGATGCTAGGTAAAATAGTGTAGAAGATCGAGCAAGTTCAAAAGTCCTTCTTGTGGTATGGGTCAGAGGAGAAGAAGAGATTCCACTTAGTAGCATGGGATCAAATCTGTAGCAGAAGGGAGTTTGGAGGCCTGGGCCTGAGAAGGATGGACCAAATGAATAAGGCCCTAGTTGCTAAACAAGGTTGGCATCTGATCCAGAATGAACATGTTGATTGGGTTAATATTATAAAAGCAAAATATCTAAATAATGGGGAGGACTTCCTATCGAATGATGTCCCAAACTCTAGGTTGGCCTTTTGGCTTAGTCTACGTAATTCCAGGAGCAACATTAGAAAGGGAGGAATATGGAATGTGGGTAATGGCCATCTAATTTATTTTTGGTTAGATCCCTGGCTGATGGATCAACTGTTGACTTTGCTCCTAGAATTGGTAGTGGTTGAAGACTTCTGTAGATGTACCTTTGGTTCTAAGGTTGAATATTATATCGAAACTACAAATCATAGGAAGAGATGGAGAGTTTTATTCAGTCCTAACTTATCTCTGGCTAAGAAAATAGCCCTTAAGAAGATCTCGGACCTCCTAAAGTTCCAAGTCATCAAATCTACTGATGAAGTTGATAATATTTTTTGGAAGGCAAAAAATTCAGGAGTATTTTTATGAAATTGGCATATTTCCTCCTGGAGGACCCTGGCCCCCCTTGGTTCTCGAGCAGACTGGTTTGGCAAAAGGGATTAACCCCTAAGGTAAATGTTTTTCTATGGCTTGCTATATAGAATAAAATATTAGACCATAGATAATCTACAATCTCGAGGTATGATTATTCTTAACCGATGTTACCTTTGTGGCTTGGATGCTGAGTCGGTACAACATATCTTTATTTTGTGCCCATTCTCTAAGGATATTTTCTCCTCCTTTTTCAATTTGGTTGGTGTCTTTAATAAGAAGAAACCTAGGTTCAAACCTTGGTGGTGCCATTTAGCAAAGGCAATAGTCTGTTCTAAATCATATGAGTATGCGCCAGATCGACGACGACAGTACGAACCTCGAGCAACTGGTGGTCTTCATCTCATGCCAGGTCAACAACAACGAGACAACTAGGTTTGTTTGGAGCAATCCTTGTAGTTTGAATTCGCGCTAGCCAATTACTAAAAATAATGGTTGTAACCAACTTTCCTATGTAACAAAAAAGAAAAAAAACATGGATAAAATAAAAAGTGTTGGCCCATGTTTAAGGGTAAAGATGGCCTATATTTAAAATAATGAAATGAGAATGGTTTTTATAAACAAAAATTATTAAAATGTTTTTAGTGTTACTTAGACTTTTTAAACCTCTATATTACCTTCTCAATTAAAAAAAAAGTTTTAAAAAATATTGGTAATACTGCATGAAAGTTCAACTAAGAAAATAAAAGTATATTATAAATATTTTAAAAATCTTTTGCTACTATGTTCAAGAAATTTGATAGAAGATAATGTTTGTATCTTTAAAAACAGATACAATAAGATATTCATAATCTAAATACATTTGAAAATCCACTCGACAAGATGAAAAGATCTCTGCATGTAACATTTATAACCATTCGACTATGGGACGGAAGAGGAATCGAACCCTGCTCTCTCTAACATGTCAGAGACCGCATTGGCCATGGCCTGGTACGAACTCCCTCCTTCCGCCACAGCACTCCTGGCCTTCTCCCTCCATTCCTTCATTCCCTCCCTCGCTCTCGCTCCCCCTTCTCCCTCCATCAATTCCCTCACCACCCTCTCCACCTGCTCTTTCCTCACTCTCAACCTTCACTTCCAACGTCACTTTACTCTCGTTGACGAGCATAAACCTGTTCATCCTCTGTTCCGCCTCCGACGTCGAACATGGCGGTGCAGAAGAAGTGTGTGACGAAGGCGGAGATCGGAGGGGACGATTTCAGCAAGGATTCGAGAATTTCTCCGACGTGGGGTTTTGGTTCTCTATATTTTATTAGATAAAGCTTAGTTCTGGTTTTAGAAAGACTTTAAAAATATCATAATGAGGATAGAAATACTCAACATGAATTCAATATAATTTATTACAAATATTATAAAAAAAAAACTATTTAAAATTATTTCTTACATATTATAATATTTTTAAACATTATCATATTATAGTAATACATAGTTTATTTTTAATTATTTAAATAACATATACATTGAACATCAATCTATTGTCAGTAGTAATTAAGTGTTAAATGGCCTCAGCTCCTCAAGATCTTGCACTCTCCCATCTTCAAGATCTTCAATGTTTAAAAAGGAATGGTTAATTAATTGAAAATGTTTTTAAATATTAATACATTATATTTGTTAGTAGGTTAAATAAAATAAATTTAAATTTTTAGATTAAAGATAATTTTTATTTTGTTTGAATTTTTATGTTTTTTATCAATTTTTTGATATTATTTTTATTAAGATATCAAATTTCTTTAGTCAATTATTTTTTAAAATTTAGATTTTGTTAATTGAAGATTAATAATGTTGACTAAATAATATTCTATTTTATAGATATGTTGATATTTTTAAATTACAATATATGTGATAGACATGAAAATAATGTTATTATTAGTCCAATCATAATATTTGTTTTGGTGAGAACATTAATAAAAATTATGAATCCCCTCATCTATAATATATCTCCATCATTTTTTAGTGGTAATCTTAATCCTTATAAACAAGTGATTTATCCGCTACATGTCATTACTTTAAGTTCTATACAATTGTGAGTAAGAAGAATTTTGGTATTATTATTCCCAAAAATACCACCTATGTTAGCTCTTCTCAATATTTCTTTGAAATCACCATCAAAATCAATTTGAATTAACACATCTCTTGAATATTTTTATTTTATCATATGTTGATGCACATCCTTTGCATTAAATCCATTGTTACATGTGCCTCTTATATGTAAGAGGCAATGGTCTTATTTTTCACATTTGAGACTTCCCATGATGAGCATCATACTTGTAAACATTCTACATGAGAGGCAATTACATGATTACAAACTTGGGCATGATTCTAAGATTTATTTAAAAAAAAATTATGATCTCTTTCAAGCCATATATTCCAATAAATAATAACAAGACCAATCCTCCAGAGAAGGCACAATACTTTTGCTTTGAAATAATTAACTCAAATCTCATCACTTCTTTCAAAATGGAGCTACCGAATATATTCTTATTTCTTTGAAAAAGCAACCACAAATGGTGTAAATAAAGGGACAGTGAAGAAGTAAATGATCTAATATCTCCAGATATTTTTTACATAAAACATAAAAAATTACATAATATCAACTTCTTTGTAGATTCTTCCTTGTAAGAATTTTGCTTTGGATTACTAACCAAGGGAATGTTGATACCTTAAGGAAAGCCTCAAGCGAAAAGACATTCTTCCCACTTCAAGGGCCACTTTGTTGGCTTGTGCTTGAATATGAACCATAATATTAGATCAAATAATGGATTTAGCATACATTGAGAAATTAGTCGAACTATTTATATTAGAAAAAAATAGCACTGTTACCATCCTTCCAAATGCCAAAAAAAAAATTTACCCTAATTTTTTTTTCATAGTTGATCAATGCTAGTAGGCATACCCATCCTATCCCCAAGAAGAGCCATATGCCATGAGAAGTGATGAGAATGAAAGGGCTAGAGGAAATCATGAATCTAGAACTAGATATCTTGAGCTCACTTAACAATCTCCCACTGATGGCAAAAAGAACATCTGAGGTTACAAAATCCAAGATGGACTAATAGGTCCCCAATAGAAAGACCCTTAAAGAGTAGGTACAAAGAGAAGTGTGCTAATTTGGGTTCCAAGATAGGGTCCTAAATAGCAAGAAATTTGTTTTACCACTCCTTTAGAGAGGACTGAAGATGCTAGTAAGCATTGAGAATAGGGACCATGGGTAGGTGAGGAGAGAGCTATTGATACCTATTTTTAAGCTAGTAATTATGGAAGGGGGTATCTAGATACAACTTCCAGTATTTCCACCATGGGCTTAAGGAACTAACTCCAATATCATGAAGCATGTCAAAGATTACTGCTTCTTGGATTGCTTGAAAAGTCTCCCTATCTTGCTCTTAAAGGGTAAATTGAGCTTAAAATTTAGGCCAAGAGAGCCAATCTCTAGTATTGCTAAAGAAAATATATGATACAATTGTGACTCCCTTGTGGGAAAAATGGTGAGCCTTCACTTAGGGAAGCTTGGCTAAAGGTTGGTCTTGATGCATGATGACAAGCGATCACCAGAGCGAGAGACTGTTCATAGATAAACTAGAGTGTAAGCCACTGTTCACCCAACGGAGTCAAGGTGTGAGGGACTCATAGGCCTTCCATATGATTTTGGCTATAAATATACCATGAATTTGAATAGGCACCTTCATTACCATCACAGAGGACAAACCAGGGCCTCCCGAAGCATGTTGCCCATAGGGGACTCCTGAAGAGATACATTATCACAAAAAGCACCTTTCAAGATTCATTGGCTTGTACAACCCTCATGACTCATTTAACACAAAGAGATATACCTTGTCATTAGGCATCAAGAAGACCCAATGTTGGACATTTTGAGTCCATAGAGTTGTCATTGATGTCAAGGAACGAAGTTGTCATTGATGTCAAGGAATAAGCTACCGTTGATGTCAAAAGGTCAAAAGGAACAATGCAAAGGTTAATGGCAAAAGAGCTTCATAATATTTATTTTTAATATTATGTGAAGCATAAGTAAAAGGTTTTTTATTAAAACCATGTGGGCAAAAATAAAGGTGTTTATAAAGACCCAAGGAGGCCTTTTTTAAAAAGCCAAGGAAGAAGATTTAAATATTTAAATTCAAATGAATTTAAATTTTATAAAATAAATATTTATTTAATTACTTAGGGTTCAACCCTAAAGTCATAGCACCGACGTACGAAGTCGAACACCACCACCGACGCATTGGAGGAAACCATAGGCAATATAAATATTGCCTCACCCAAAGCAAAACAAGAAAGTAATTCGAATTCTGAATCGTGAGATATTCGCTGCAGTTTCGTGGAAGGAAGAAGAGGAGATAGTGCACTAATGTCATCCAAAATTTTGGGTGGTTTCAAAAGGACAAGTGAATCACCATTAACCACCATACGGTGGCTAGTGCAGTTGGCAGTGCTTGGTCTTAGTGGCGGAGAGGTCACGGGTTCGAAACCCGATGGCAGTAGGCGGATAAACATTTTCGTGTTTGTTTTGGTGATGCCAGCAGGAGGTTATTAAGCACGTGGGTGCTTAAGCTCCCACGTGAGCGCTTAGCTCACGCGGTAGCCAAGGCCATGGCTAAGGCGCTAAGGGGAGGAGGCGTCTTGGGTTCGAATCCCACAAAGGGGCAAGGTATTAATTTTTTATTAATTTGAATTGCCTAAGGTTGTGTGAGAATATTAGGAGGGATAAGGTGATGATTAAAAGTGGATTATTTACTTTTAAGCTAAAGTGATTTTTGGGCATGATAAAAGGTAGTTTTTGATAAAGTAAAACTAAGGTAATTAATTTTTATCTTAGAAGAATAAATTGCATTATTTTATAAAGTATTTTATTTGATAAGTGCAATTTGAGAAAGGAGTTATAAGTAGTAATTGAGTTATATTTTATTAAAGAGTTTTTGATGAAAATTATGATGTTGGAATTTATTATTGAGATGGAGCAATAAGGTGTATTTGGGATTTGAGTTATCATTGTATTTTGTGAAAAGTGTTAGGGTGATAATTCTTGTCATCTAACCCTTTGTACTTGGCAAAGAAAGTTGTGATATTTGATCTAGGTTTTGAAGGTCATCCTACATCAAAGAAAAAGGTATGGGCATATTCTTCTTTGGTTGAGTTGATTGGTTGGTTTTCTGAAAAACAACTTTGGAGTGAAAAGGACTTAATTAGGTTTCCTTGTTGAGTTGTTGAGCTATATGTGAAGATTGTTTTATAAGCATTGTTGAGTGTGTTTTAATGCTTCAAGGTTTTCTGGAATAAAGAGTTGTTGATAAAACCTTGTTTGATAAGCATTGTTGTTGAAGCCATTGATTGAGTGAAGAACTTGAACTAGGGTTTGCAAAGATCATGAGTATCATTGTTATGTGAGGTTGGTAGATAAGCATTGTTGGAAACATTTTGAGTGAGTGTTCATATGCTTGGACTAGGGTTGTGAGTAAGGATTATTTCATTGAGTGATTGATTGAGTAGAGTTGTTTGAGCCTAGTCAAGTGGATGTGTGAAGTGATAGCTCAAGTTCTATAAAACAAATTATTCTATATTCTGAATTGAGTTGAGAAAGTGATTGAGAGTCTTGTGAGTGTGAAGCATATTGAGTCTCTAACAATTCTCTATATGTTTCTAAGAGAGTGATTGAAAGTGATTGAGTATTGAGGTGAATGTGAAGCATATTGAGTCTCTAAAAATTCTCTATATGTTTCTAAAAGAGTGATTGAAAGTAATTGAGTATTGAAGTGAATGTGAAGCATATTGAGTCTCTAACAATTCTCTTTATGTTTCTATGAGATTGGACAAGTTCTAGTGTGGACTTGTTGAGAAGATTTGAGGTAAGTCTTTGAGAAGACTTGTGGACAGATTTGTGTGAGCTTTTGTGGAAGCTTACAATATAGATTGAGAGTAGATTTGGATAAGTCCTAGTGAGGACTTATTGAGTAGATTTGGACAAGTTCTAGTGAGGACTTGTAGAGAAGATTTGGACAAGTTCTAGAGAGAACTTGTGGACAGATTAGTGTGAGATTTTGTGGAAGCTTACAAGGCAGATTTGAGATAAGTCTTTGAGAAGACTTGTGAGCAGAGTTGATTGATTTGTTCAAACCTTGAGTTAAGGTTTGGGGTAGATCCAATAGAGTTGATTTGAGATTGAGTCAAGCTTTGAGTTAAGGCTTGAGGATAGATATTGAGGATAAATTTGTGCTAGACCGAAGGACTATGTTTAGTATAGATTCGAGGATAGATTTTGGTGTAGATTTGAGGATAGGTTTGTACTAGATCAGAGATAGATATTGAGGATAGATTTGTGCTAGATCGAAGGACTATGTTTAGTATAGATTTGAGATAGAGCTTTGGAGGTGATAGAGTTGAGGATAGAGGTCTCCAGCCAGAGTAGGGAGGACAGGTGTCTTCTATGGATAGAGTTCCACTTGCTAAGGGTAGTGGAGGTAGAGGTCTTCTAGAGGATCACCAGCCAGAGTAGAGTTAGGAGATTGGTGTCTCCTATGGATAGAGATCCACTAACTTGATTAGGGGATTGGTGTCTCCTTTGGATAGAGGTCCATAAACATTGTAATAGGGAAAGGATTCCCAAGAGATTGATTGAGAAAATTTTAGTGAAATATTTTCTCCGTGGAGTAGCCCACATTGGGTGAACCATGTAAAATTGGTGTCTCTATTGTGTGTGGTGATTTGTGCATTGCTTTGATTACTACTATTGATATTGCTATCTTTATACTGCATAATATTGATTGGAAAGAAAAGTAAAAAGTGGTCTTATATTGTTCACCCCCTCTCAGTATAAGCTTGTGTTCTTCAATTGGTATCAGAGCGGGTTCCTTCGGAAGAGTTTAACAACTTGAAGGAAAATCTTACAAGAACACAATGGATTCTAAGAATGGATCATCAGATAATTCAACACCAATATTTTATGGAAGTGATTATATATATTGGAGTATGAGAATGAAGATTTACCTGATGGCACTTGGCAATGAAATTTGGGAAGCAGTTGAAAATGGATACATACCACCAGTTGATCCACCTACAGATAAGGAAGGTAAGCTTCTACAACATTACAATTCAAAAGCAATGAATGCAATTTTGAGAGGTTTGCATAGAACAGAGTCCATAAAAGTTATGCATTGTCAAGATGCAAAAGGAATGTGGGATAAGTTGCAAAGTATATATGAAGGAGATAAAGGTGTCAAGAAAGCAAAGATACAAAATCTCAAAGGACAATTTGAAGAGTTAAGAATGAAGGATGAGGAAAACATTAGTACTTATCTACTTCGAGTCGATGAGGTTGTTAATGCTATGCAAGGACTTGGACTTAAGGTTGAAGAATCAGATGTTTGTGATAAGGTCTTAAGATCTCTTCCAAAAATATTTAGTGAAAATATTTTTGCTATAGAAGAATCAAAGGATGGTGATTCTTTGACAAGAGATATGTTGCTTGGTATTCTTACAACTTTTGAGTTAAGAACAAAAGAACCTAATCCCTAGAAGGAAGCAACCTTCAAAGCAATCAAGAAGACAAAGGGTAAGAAGTCAGAATCAAGCAATGAGTCATCCAAGTGATGAAGAAGCAAATTATGGCAGAAGGAATAAGGATTCAAGAAGATTTAAAGATACAAAATCTGTTAAATGTTTCAATTGTGGAAAGTATGGTCACTATGCAACTGATTGTCAAGAAGCTAAAAATAACAATGATGAAGAAAAATAGGATCACAAGAATAGGGAATCAAAAAGATACAGGCACCAAAAGAAAAGCAAGGATGGACAAAGCAGACAAGGGAAGAAGTTCTTTCAAAGGCAAAAGAGGAGCTACTATGCAGACAAGGCAAGTAAGTACTCAAGTGATAGTGATGCTAGTTTCTCAGATAATGATAAAGATGAAGTCCTATTTATGATTGAAGAAAAAGAAGTCAAGAAAAGGTCACCAATAATTCTCAAGTGTTTTAGATGTGGTAATTTTGGTCATCTTGAAGATAGTTGTACAAGGAATGGTTTCAGTTTTAGTGATGATGAATATGAAGATACACTTGAAGGACCAGAAGAGAATATTCTAATGGCACTAGAAGAAGAAGAAGGTGATCCTATAGAAGACAAGTCAAAAGAAAATGAAGATGTAGACAAAGGCAAAAAAATAGAGGAAGAATCAGATAAAGAAGGATATGATCTCAAGGGAGAACTTATTTATGCTCTTGACATAGTAAAAAGGGTAAGAAAGCAAAACTCTAAACTGGAATCTCAGTTTCAAGAATGTGATGAAGAAAGAAGAATACTTATAGAGGATCTAAACAAGTCAATGGCTAAGACAAAGAGGTTCAAGGAGAAGTTAGAAGCTAAGGTTCTAGAATGTAAGAAACTAGAACAAGAGGTAGCTTCATTAAATATGGAAGTCAAAAACTCCAAAGTCAAGCTACAAGGGTTCAAAAATAGCTCAAAGAATTTAGATAAGTTTATCAAGATACAAAAGCCTACATCAAGCAAGATAGGTCTTGGATTTGAATAGGAACAAAAGAAATGGGGAAAAGAGTCAACCTCAAGTTTTGAAGAAGAAACTAAAGAAGAAGAAACTTCAGAAGAAGATAGTGTAAGAGAAAGTGAGACTTCTGAGGATGAGTTGGACAATAGAAAGTTCAACAAGGAAAGGAACAATGCACAAAGGAGAAACAGATGGAACAACAATCAGAATAGGTTAAGAGAGACTAAGAGACCAATGAGGTCAAGACAAGGAAACTTCAATGGAAGATGTTTTTCATGTCACAGATTTGGGCACATGGCTTCATAGTGCAGGACACATGAAAGACAAGAATATGGGAACAAATAACTTTTCCATGGGTATTGCTACTCATGTAATCAGTTTGGTCACAAGGCAATGAATTGCAGGGTTCATGATAGAAAAGGATATGGCTTCACTAGGAGAAATCCTAAGACATTTGCACTTCCAAGGAATAATAACATTAAGTGTTATAAGTGCAATAATTATGGACATACAACAAAGTGGTGTAGAGAAGACATTCCAGAACCAAGCAAGAACAGGAATAGGAACATGGATATGAACATGAACAAGAATAGGAACATGAACAAGAAAAGGGATATGGATATGAACAGGAATAGGAACAGGAATATGGACATGGATAGGAATAGTCAAAGGGATCAGAAGGATCAGATGAGAAGGAAAGAAGACAAAGGTAAAGACCAGTGCTTGATGGGAGTAGAAATACTCCCACCCTAGAATTAACCACCTCAAGAGGAGGTGGGGGAGGGGCTAAGCTAAGAGACTCATTCTTAGCCCCGAGCCCCAAAGGTGACCCTTTGCCATTGATGTCAAAGGGGGAGAGATTTGAGTAAGGGGGAGAAATTTAGTATTTGAGTAAAGGGGAGAGATTTGGTTTAAGGAGAGCAATTTCCTAGGGGGAGAAAAATAAAAATGTCAAAGAAATGGTAAAAAGTTATTGGGTTGCCATCAATGACAAAGGGGGAGATTGTTGGACATTTTGAGTCGGAGTTGTCATTGATGTCAAGGAATAAAGTTGTCATTGATGTCAAGGAATAAGCTACCATTGATGTCAAAAGGTCAAAATGAGCAATGCAAGAGGTTAATGGCAAAAGAGCTTCATAATATTTATTTTTAATATTATGTGAAGCATAAGTAAAAGGTTTTTTATTAAAACCATGTGGGAAAAATAAAGGTGTTTATAAAGACCCAAGGAGGCCTTTTTTTAAAAAGCCAAGGAAGAAGATTTAAATATTTAAATTTATAAATATTTAAATTCAAATGAATTTAAATTTTATAAAATAAATATTTATTTAATTACTTAGGGTTCAACCCTAAAGTCATAGCATCGACGTTCGAAGTCGAACACCACCACCGATGCATTGGAGGAAACCATAGGCAATATAAATATTGCCTCACCCAAAGCAAAACAAAAAAGTAATTCGAATTCTGAATCGTGAGATATTCGTTGTAGTTTCATGGAAGGAAGAAGAGGAGATAGTGCGCTGATGTCATCCAAAATTTTGGGTGGTTTCAAAAGGACAAGTGAATCACCATTAACCACCATACGATGGCTAGTGCAGTTGGCAGTGCTTGGTCTTAGTGGCGGAGAGGTCATGAGTTCGAAACTCGATGGTAGTAGGTGGATAAACATTTTGCATTTGTTTTGGTGATGCCAGCAAGAGGTTATTAAGCACATGGGTGCTTAAGCTCCCACATGAGCGCTTAGCTCACATGGCAGCCAAGGCCACGACTAAGGTGCTAAGGGGAGGAGGCATCTTGGGTTCGAATCCCACAAAGGGGCAAGGTATTAATTTTTTTTATTAATTTGAATTGCCTAAGGTTGTGTGAGAATATTAGGAGGGATAAGGTGATGATTAAAAGTGGATTATTTACTTTTAAGCTAAAGTGATTTTTGGGCATGATAAAAGGTAGTTTTTGATAAAGTAAAACTAAGGTAATTAATTTTTATCTTAGAAGAATAAATTGCATTATTTTATAAAGTATTTTATTTGATAAGTGCAATTTGAGAAAGGAGTTATAAGTAGTAATTGAGTTATATTTTATTAAAGAGTTTTTGATGAAAATTATGATGTTGGAATTTATTATTGAGATGGAGCAATAAGGTGTATTTGGGATTTGAGTTATCATTGTATTTTGTGAAAAGTGTTAGGGTGATAATTCTTGTCATCTAACCCTTTGTACTTGGCAAAGAAAGTTGTGATATTTGATCTAGGTTTTGAAGGTCATCCTACATCAAAGAAAAAGGTATGGGCATATTCTTCTTTGGTTGAGTTGATTGGTTGGTTTTCTGAAAAACAACTTTGGAGTGAAAAGGACTTAATTAGGTTTCCTTGTTGAGTTGTTGAGCTATATGTGAAGATTGTTTTATAAGCATTGTTGAGTGTGTTTTAATGCTTCAAGGTTTTCTGGAATAAAGAGTTGTTGATAAAACCTTGTTTGATAAGCATTGTTGTTGAAGCCATTGATTGAGTGAAGAACTTGAACTAGGGTTTGCAAAGATCATGAGTATCATTGTTATGTGAGGTTGGTAGATAAGCATTGTTGGAAACATTTTGAGTGAGTGTTCATATGCTTGGACTAGGGTTGTGAGTAAGGATTATTTCATTGAGTGATTGATTGAGTAGAGTTGTTTGAGCCTAGTCAAGTGGATGTGTGAAGTGATAGCTCAAGTTCTATAAAAAAAATTATTCTATATTCTGAATTGAGTTGAGAAAGTGATTGAGAGTCTTGTGAGTGTGAAGCATATTGAGTCTCTAACAATTCTCTATATGTTTCTAAGAGAGTGATTGAAAGTGATTGAGTATTGAGGTGAATGTGAAGCATATTGAGTCTCTAACAATTCTCTATATGTTTCTAAAAGAGTGATTGAAAGTAATTGAGTATTGAAGTGAATGTGAAGCATATTGAGTCTCTAACAATTCTCTTTATGTTTCTATGAGATTGGACAAGTTCTAGTGTGGACTTGTTGAGCAGATTTGAGGTAAGTCTTTGAGAAGACTTGTGGACATATTTGTGTGAGCTTTTGTGGAAGCTTACAATACAGATTGAGAGCAGATTTGGATAAGTCCTAGTGAGGACTTATTGAGCAGATTTGGACAAGTTCTAGTGAGGACTTGTAGAGCAGATTTGGACAAGTTCTAGAGAGAACTTGTGGATAGATTAGTGTGAGATTTTGTGGAAGCTTACAAGGTAGATTTGAGATAAGTCTTTGAGAAGACTTGTGAGCAGAGTTGATTGATTTGTTCAAACCTTGAGTTAAGGTTTGGGGCAGATCCAATAGAGTTGATTTGAGATTGAGTCAAGCTTTGAGTTAAGGCTTGAGGATAGAGATTGAGGATAGATTTGTGCTAGATCGAAGGACTGTGTTTAGTATAGATTCGAGGATAGAGTTTGGTGTAGATTTGAGGATAGGTTTGTACCAGACCAGAGATAGATATTGAGGATAGATTTGTGCTAGACCGAAGGACTATGTTTAGTACAGATTTGAGATAGAGCTTTGGAGGTGATAGAGTTGAGGACAGAGGTCTCCAGCTAGAGTAGGGAGGACAGGTGTCTTCTATGGATAGAGTTCCACTTGCTAAGGGTAGTGGAGGTAGAGGTCTTCTAGAGGATCACCAACCAGAGTAGAGTTAGGATATTGGTGTCTCCTATGGATAGAGATCCACTAACTTGATTAGGGGATTGGTGTCTCCTTTGGATAGAGGTCCATAAACATTGTAATAGGGAAAGGATTCCCAAGAGATTGATTGAGAAAATTTTAGTGAAATATTTTCTCCGTGGAGTAGCCCACATTGGGTGAACCACGTAAAATTGGTGTCTCTATTGTGTGTGGTGATTTGTGCATTGCTTTGATTATTGTTGTTGATATTGCTATCTTTATATTGCATAATATTGATTGGAAAGAAAAGTAAAAAGTGGTCTTATATTGTTCACCCCCCTCTCAGTATAAGCTTGTGTTCTTCACCCAAACCTCTAAAGGACCTTGAGAATTCTTAAAAAACCTAATGGAAGACTTTTCAATCTGTAGCAACCCATAAAAAATCCCATAGGAGCTTCTCCAACTTCTAATACGACATCTTGGACAAAGCCCAACAAGATAAGTAATAGACATGCATGGCAACTAGGATTTTAGAGCAAACCTGAAACTTGCCAACAAGCGAAAGAGAATTAGAAAAGCATTTATGAAGCTTACTCTACGACTTTGTCGAGAATAAATTGTCATAGAATAGAACATGAAGACTGGAATGCAAAAGGAATACCCAAAAAATAAAATATTTCCCTATGCTAAATATAGTTTCACTAAAAGTGTGATAACCAGTCTGACATGAGCAGAAAAGACTATTTGTAGCATTGGCTCTTTTTCCATTAAATGTTGTATCCAAAAGTTACATAGAAGATGTCAAGGAACTATAGTGCATTAGCAATGGTGCTTTCATCCTCAAAAAGCATAAAAATAGATTCAACTACAAAATGACCATTGACAAACTGTTGAGAGGAATCAAGAATAATAATTCCTTTCACTTTGCCCTAAGAAATAACATTGGCCAATAGGTAACCCAAATCCTCAGTAGCCAACACATATAAGGTTGGGGTAAGAGGGCCTCCTTGCCTGCTAGATCTAAAGAGGCCGAAATAAGAAAATTGATGACCATTGATAATAAAACAAGTAGAAGCACCTACAAAAAGCATTTGAAAAATGTAAAGAAAAGGGTTTTCAAACCCTAGGGCTTGAAGCATGACCAAAATAAAAGGTCATTCAATACGATCATATACCTTAGTAAAGTCAAGCCTAAGAAAAAGAGTCTTTTACTTAGATTATCTTGCATATTCCATGCCTTCGTAGATGACAATGATGTCCAAAATCTATTGAATCTTGATAGACCCAGTTTGCTCAAGATAAAAAATCAACGAGAGTAAGTTTCGAACCTAGAGTTCCATAGCTTTGGCAATAATATTATAAGAGACATTGAACAGTGTAATGGGTCCCCAGTTACAAATGTCCTTCAGATCCCCTACTTTGGGGAGGAGTTTGATATTTGCCTTTATTGATCAAAGGGCCTAGGGAGCCCTTGTGAAAGACCTCTAAGTAGACATGATGCAAATCTAGCCCCATTATGTCCTAAAGGGTTTTGTAAAACTCATAGGGTAACCCATCATAACAAAGTGCCTTATCATTGGTCGTGGAAAAGAAAAGAATTCTTAGCTCGTCCTGTGATAGGGGAATATCACAAAGGGCTTGCTAAGAATCTAAGAGTCGGTGAGAAACCACTCTGATACACTATTGGAGAGATTACTCCCTAATAGGAGGAGGATCCTGAGCTTGGAAAACATTTTGATAGTGGCTGACAAAGGCACGCATAATGTCTGGAAGCTTAGTAATATAGTTGTGTCCTTCATGGATACACTTTATCTTTTGGATTGGAGTCCTCCTTTTGAGGGCTTAGAAATATTCTTTAGAGACTGTCATCAATTTTGGGCCAATGAAGGCAGGCTTTAAGCTAAGCACCATATGCAGAATGAACATCTGCAAGGTGTTGTTGGTGGAAAATCTTAGCAACCTGAAGTTGCAGTACAAGGGAGAGGGGTTGTGCCTCTAAATACAATGTGGATTGTTGGATTTCGAAGGTTGTAACCTTATTTGCCCTCCTATAGAAGCAAGACAACTAGCACTCGTAGATGCAAAGGAAATGTATGGTGTGTTCCACTGCATCATTCACCATATAATCCAATCAAAATACATGGATGGGCATGGCTATAAATTCCATACGTATCAAATGTGAGCTATTATAGGTTATGGTCTAAGCAGTGACATGTTAAGATAAAACTATTATTACACTTGGTTGTGCCATCACCTGCCCATTCAATGCTAAACAATATCGAAGAGTGGTTTGAGAGGACCAATTCGGGGAGTGGGACCACTAGGAGAAAAAAATGGTTGGAAAAATTAAAGATGGATTGATATGATAACAAAGCTTTGTGTAATCTTTTAATAATGCACACAACCCGAACGTGCAAATTGGACCATGTGTACCAGAGGTTATTGTCCCAAGATTACCCGCTATTAGGGTCATAAAGCCCCAATTTATTATGCATGTGGAACCAAGTCGTTCGCTCACACAAAACCCAACGCATCTCGTGCCCATGACTTTTGTCTTTAGCAGCCTCAACTATGTTGAAGTCACCACAGATCAACCAAGTGGTAGTAGGTAGTGACTCAACCAACCAACTTTAAATTTTGGTACATTCCACCACATCGTTGGAAGCATAAACATTGGCTATCTCGAAAGCATGATTATTGATGGATAAAATCGTCCATAGCGCACGACAGACAAGATGACAATCGTGCACCACCAAATGGGGTCGTTAGCTAGGGGAAATGAAGGTGGCGACACCACCTTGTCCTTGAGCATGCTCTCTGTGAAGAAAATAACTTTTAGGTCAAATGACCCGACAAAAAACTTCCAACAAAAACCTATGATTTTAATTTTTTGAAGACATAGAAAATCTAAATTGGTAAACCTTTGACGAACCGAGCGCACCATATATTTGTGTTTGGGGTCAATGAGACCCTGAACATTCCATGAAATTTATTGTTGTATGGAGTCTAATGACATATCTGCACCATCAAAGAGCTCCAAGAATTTGAAACAATTAAATTCTTCAGTATCACTAATTGAATGTGAAGTCGTTTCTTTGGTAGAAACTCACTCAACTCCATATCCCTTATGGGGCTATGGGAGTGACGTGTGGTGATGTAAGGGAAGTGAGGAGGGAAAAATTGTTTCACCCCTTGTTTACTTGAGTTCTAGGAGGGATTTTGATGAGGTGGTAGAACCTCTTTGTTTTTCACCTCTATTGTTGAAGGACCATCAATAGGCTGCTCATTTAGTGGACGCATTGCCTTCTTGAAAGGCTATGAATGTACCTCTCTAATCTCTTTGGTATATGTCTTAGGAGCTAGCGATTTAGTAGTACTAGCACATTGATTTTTTGGTTGCTCATAATGGTCTAACCATCCTCATTAGGTTGAGGGGTTGTCCCTATCAAGGATGCAAGAGTTGGCTTCGGCTTATTGTGCGACATGAGCAAGCAATCTTTCACCTTGTGGTCAAAATCTTGGCAATGATAACAAGTGTTTAGAAGGTTGATGTATACAACCCTCTGAGAGTAAGTGCCCTCTCCCACTTGTATAATGAGGAATTCCTTAAGGACCTTAGATAAATCTACTTGGACACGATTTGGCCTAGTCGGTCGAGCATTGAAGAGTTTTTTAGACTTAAGCATAACAACATACCTGAGCATGCTTGCAATTTGTTGCAGCCCATCCTATAAAAGAATGGGAAGATCGAGAAACTCAACCTAAACCAAGATTTTATTTAGCTTAACCTCAAACACAACAAACTCACGGGTCCATGGCACGAGAAGCAGCAAAGAGACTTGCATGTGCCATGGACCGTATTGAAAAATCTCTTTCACATGGGAAGGATATGAAAACTGGAAAAAGAAGAAACCCTTAGTAAGGTTTCATACAAGTGTAACTTGGATGTTATGAAGGGCCAAACCAAATTGATCCAAGCCCTCAGAATTGACTCATTGGAGATACAACTCACAAAGTAGCCTACTAATGCGTGTGATTCAAACCAATTACATGTAGCCTGTAAATCAATTACATGTAACCTTTAAAGTCTGTGCAAAGGAAAATGACATTAAAGATTAAACCAATTACATGTAACCTTTAAAGTCTGTCCAAGGAAAATGACATTAAAATGGGCGACATTCTCCTTTACTAAATCTCTCACCAATTCAAGGCTAATGCTTATCTCACCTGAACTAAAAATCATAAATAATGATACCAAAAAATAAAAGAACCCTAAAACAACAAACACCGAAAAAACACCCAAACGGATAGAACCAAACAATCTTAGAACCGATAATAAAAAATAAACTTGTATAAACCCAATACTTAAGTTATTTGAGTCAAAAACTTTTTTGTGTTGAGTAATCTCCTTATATACATTCCTCATGAAAATTGAACTCCTGTAATACAAATACAAGTAACAGAAAACTTTAAGGTGCTAGTCCAAATTCCGTTTGTTGTTAGAATGAAGATTGGGCTTTGCTTTGCTGTGACATAGATCATGACGTTTGTTGGGTACCGCGCTTGGAATTCGACGTCCATGCTTTTTGGTTTTATATTTAAAGGCAGAAATTCCGTTCAACTTTTTTGTTTGTCAAAATTCCGTTCACGTATATTCTTTTTTAATTTTAATTTTTTTTTCAAAAATTCCGTTCTACTTTAATACTGTTCTGCATCGACGAATAACGTTGAAAGGTTGTCTTTTGTATTTTCTGTCACTCTGCAAAATGCAAAATTAAAAGATTCCGTTATGACGTAGACGATGACGTTTTTTTGTAGGGTATATTTTGTTTTAATATTACTTCCCTGTCTCTTTAATTTTTTCTATATCTTTAATATTTTTTCAATTTTTATCTACCAATAAATATTTGTGGGTTCACAATTAAACATTTAATTATTAATTTATACTTTTAAGATGTTTATTTTCAATATTTTAAAGAATTGAATCAAATAATCTATGAACTAATAAATACTTAACATTTAATTATTAATTTATACTTTTAAGATGTTTATTTTCAATATTTTAAAGAATTGAATCAAATAATCTATGAACTAATAAATATTTATCCACTAGCAAGAGCAATTAACTTATAGATGTTTGTTCTATAATGTTTGTTTGTTAAGTAGCTTTTAATTTAATTACTTGATCTTGCAGTGCATGTCTATTTAATTATTTTTATACTTTTAAAATGTTTGTTTTGATGGTAATTTTATTATTAAATGCTGACAGGCAGTTGCCCTAGTGGCTAAGATAATGGTTGTTTTTTAAATGATCTTGTGATCAAACCCCTTGAGAGTGGTTGTTGATATAATTTGTAAACTCCTTTAAAAAAAAACTCTTTTTTAAGTATTTTTTAATTCAATTACTTTAACTTTAGAATACCTTTCTCTTTATTTTATTTCATAAAAAAACATATTTTTAAAATATTCCAAATGGACTTGTAAAGATAAAAATAATGTATATATATAAAAATTCAAATTTACAAGAGTTGATTTCTCAAGTATTTTTTAATTCAATTACTTTAACTTTAGAATACCTTTCTCTTTATTTTATTTCATAAAAAAACATATTTTTAAAATATTCCAAATGGACCATTGTAAAGATAAAGATACTGTATATATATATAAATTCAAATTTACAGGAGTTGCTTGCTCCTTGACTTCGATCGTACCAGAATAAAAACTTGATGGTCACATAAAATATTCAGGCTTCAGTAAATTTCGCATTGACGGGTGGATGCCTTTCACATTCAGGCCATCTTTGCCTCAGAATTCATGGACTTGTACTTCATGTAGCTTTTACAAATATAAATCTCGTGCACGGTGTATTATTTCTAAGGTGTCACATTCAGTTCAATATTTAAGATGATTAGGAAAGCTACAATTCTTTCGTCGCTAAAGGTTTTTTTTAATTATTTTGATGTAAAATTATTTTTTAAATTATTTTGATGTAAAATGTTTTTTTATTATTTTGGTGGGATAGTGTAATGGTTAAAGTTTTGGTTTCCTTGTAAAAGGTTTAAAGTTCAAACCATAGTAAGCAATAATGTGTTTTGTGCGATTATAAAAAAACATTTTTTTTATTAATTAATAAGTCATATCGTTTCCTTCCATCTTGATATGGAAAAAATAAGTGTTTAAAATTTTTGCTTTTACGGAGCATATTTCCTTGACTATCAAATTTACTTGCTATTCATTGCTTATGATTAGTGGTAGAGAATCTATCTTATCAATAAAGATCTTTCAGTAAAATTTTAAATAACATGATATAAGTTTCTTCTTTTGACTAACTATAAGTTGAATATGAGGACTATAGCTTTTGCATAATTGTTACTATGATATCCAAGAGGTCCTTTGAATATGAAGAAAGTATTCCCTTGATCATCCATGTAACCACCACCCATACTAACTAGCTCGACATTTCCTCTAAACACCCCATCAACATTTACCTTCATTCATCTTTGAGATGGTTTTGATCATTTTATTAGGTTTATCTCTAGAACTTTTGTACAAATGAGTGGAATTAAATTAGAACAAATTTTAAAATTACAAAGAACATTGTGCTCTTCTTTTGTTTGAGTTTGGAAGTGCTTTAAAAACACACTCACTGTTTCTTTCATGTTGGACCATATTTTAATGAAAGAAGTTGAGCATCTTACAATATATTTTTATTAATTTTAACCAAATATGCCACCAAATAAAACATGTCCAATTACATGAACAAATGAAATAAGCTCAACTCTTTAAATTCCTTGATATTCAAGAAGGAGACCTAGGTTTGAATCGTGCCAAGTGGCACCACTATGTGGTCAGGTTGTAATAAGGTTGGGCCCATTTCACTTCCATATAACCAATTAAAAAAAGAAAAATAAAAAAAGATAAAGTCCTTTATGCTTTGTTGTTAGTAGCTTCTAGAGTTGCAATAAATCCTTCATAGTAGGTTTTTTAAAATGTATTCATAATAGAGCTACAAGCTTCCTGCATGATAAGGGTTTTGGTCTCTCTTTGAGAGGTCCACGGTTCAATCCGCACTCAATATTGGGGACTATGACCCCTCATAAAAGCATTCGTTGAAAAAAAATGTATTCATAGTTTTTATGTTTTTATCCATCTATTAATAGGTAAGATTGTAATATAAGTCAAATATTAAACATTATTATTGTTTATTTGTAATAAAATACTCATGAAATTTAAGCATAAAAAAGACATCAAAGAACAACACTATATCATAATAGTTCTCCTACAAAGGAAACATTATTCAAAGGTTATAAAATTCCTTCTACAAAGGAAACATTATTCAAAGGTTATAAAATATCTTACATCATAGTTATATACTAATTGTAATATCCTAGGGAACAACACAATGGTTCGGGATTTGGCTCATCTTCAGGAGGTCCAAGGTTTAAACCGCGACGTGTATGTGGTTGCATGTTAATCCTCTATTGATAAGTTTAGCTCTCGACCTTACCTTACGAGAGGTCATGGTTGGGATGAGAATGCTCAACCCTGAGCATTAATCATAGGGGTTTCTCGCACTAACTTTTATATATATATATATATATTGTAATACTATGACTTTACCTATGAGTGCCATTAAGCCTACTAACAAATTTAATAAGTATTTATAAAACAATAATTTTTAAAAATAAACATCATATTGTATTTATCTTTCCTTTTTTCAACAACTTTCTTTTGACTAAGCTAACAAGTTCAATTACATTTTGGAGACACAAACATTGTAGGTTAGGGAGAGACTTGGTTTTGGCACATTTATGGAAGAAAATATTTTTGAAAGGCACTTACAAAAAGTGAAATTAGAAAAAAATGGACATTGTAAGGTCTTGAATAAATTTACAGCTCATACCTATGAATTCAAACTTTCAAAAAGAGTAAACATATCATTTTTAATGTGGTTGATTTGTATCCATATTATGACATATTAATAGAAAAGAATGAAATTATCACTTTTGATTTTTAAATAGAAGAGTAAGTAGAGATTTTTTTAAAGAAAGAACAATACAAAGAAAATACCATTATGAGTATTTGATCCAATGGAAAAATTAGAGAGTGGAAGAAGCAACATGAATGAGTGCCTCCAAAGTTGCTAAGTATGAAGTTTTTGTTCTAAAGTTCATGAAATGTTCATGTGCTAGAGCTCATGATGCATAAATTATAAGTAAGTAAAAATAATAATAATACTTATAATAATATAATAGCATCAACGTAGCTGCCTATGTAAAAGGTTTACCGAATACAACTAGAGGTTATAATAGTGACAAGGAACAAAATTCGAACCCACAAAGAAATGTAGAAAATTATAACGAGTTATCGATTCCTCTAGCATAATAAAATAATAATAATAATATAATAGTAAAAATGATTACTATCGTTAAGTGTTGCTATTGCCATTTCCATTATCGTCGTTGTCGTACAAGAATTTTTTATAATTTTTAGTTTTTTTGGGAAAATACAAAGATAACCAACACTTTAGAGATTTGAACCAAACAATCCACCACCCATGTGGCTGCTAACAACTGGCCTATACCTTTTTGGTCTAGATATACCTTTAAGGTTTTGGTTTTTGTTTTTATCATAACTATATTAAAATTTTGTTTTTTAGGCTTTTGATTCAATTACTTGACCATTGAGTCCATGTCTCTTTAATTATTTTTATACCTTTAATATGTTTGTTTTGATTGTGGCTTTATTTTTTTATTTAATCCATAGGGGTTAGTTACATCGACAATCCTTTTTTATTATTAAGTAGGGTTCAAATCTTGGGGTTGCCTTCAACATCACCTATTCTACTTTGTTGTTTTATAACCTAGCGTGAAGAGGACTATCAATTGCTTGGGATTGGTACCGTCGTTCTCAAAAATATTGAAGGTGTCCTCAACAACACCTATAACAAATTATTTTATAACCTAATGTGAAGAGAACAGATTGCTTGGGATTGGTATCGTCGTCGTCGGACCCCTACACACTTAGTAGATTCAAGTCAGACTACTACCCTTACAAACAAGCATGCCCCAAGAATTAAACCTAGATCTCTTCTTGATAAACATTAGAACTTACTAATTCATCTAACCCTAAAATTGATCATAGCTCCATTATTAAAATAATATTTCTTTGTTAATCCCCATGACTCTATTAGGATTAGGGTTTCTTTGTTAGTATCTTTTGATTCAATTACTTGGCCTTAAAGTGCTTGTATCTTTCATTTTTAATTAAAAAAATCTTTTAAAATTTTCAATATGGACGATTGTAAAGATAATTTATGTATGTGTAAAAATTCAAATTTAAAAGAGGTGCTTGCTCCTTTACTTCAATCGTTCCATAATAAAAACTTGATGGTCACATAAAATATTCAACCTTCAATTGCATTGACCGGTCGATGCCTTTCACATCCTGTCCATCTTTGCCTCATAATTGATGGACTTCTACTTCATGTAGCTTTTATAAATACGGATATCGTGCACCAATTGGTATTATTTCTATGGTGTCACATTGAGTTCAATATTTAAGATGATTAGGAAAGCTACAATTCGTCCATCACTACAAGGTTATTTTTAATTTTTTTGATGTAATTTTTATTTTATTTTAGTGGAGACAGTTTAATGGTTAAGGTTTTGATTTTTTTTTTGAGATGTTTAAGGTTCAAACTACGGTGTGTAATGGTATGCGTTGAATATAAAAATAATTTTTTTTAATTAATTAGTCATTTTGTTTCCTTCTTTTTTGATGTAGGAAAACGAGTATTTAATAATTTTGCTTACAAGGAGCATATTTCTTTGACTATCAAATTTACCTGCTATTCATTGCTTATAATTAGTGACTGACAATTTATCTTATCAATAAAGATCTTTGAATAAAACTTCAAATAACATGATATATATTTCTTCTTTTGACTAAATGTAGATTGAATATTATGACCATAGCTTTTGCATAATTGTTACTATGATATCCAATAGGTCATTTGAATATGAAGAAAGTATTCCTTTGATCATCTATGTAACCACCACCCATACCAACTAGTTTGATGTTTCCCTAGACAACCCATCAACATTTACCTTCATCCATCCTTAAGATGGTTTTGACTATTTTACTAGGCTTGTCTTTAGAACTTTTGTACAAGTGAATGGAATAAAATTAGAATAAATTTTGAAATTTCAAAGAACATTGTGCTCTACTTTTGTTTGAGTTTGAAAGTGCTTTAGTAACACACTCCATTTTTCTTTAATGTTGGACCATATTTTAATGCATATTTGGTGACGAAGAAGTTGAGTATCTTAAAATATTCTTCTATTTCTTTTCAACCAAATATGCCACCAAATAAAACATGTCTAATTACATGAATAAGATGAAGTTGTTTATCAAATGGCATGAGCTCAACTCGCTAAATTCCTTGACATTCAAGGAGACTAAGGTTTGAATCTTGCTAAGTGGTACATGCTTAAATATCAATTATTTGTAATACAACTATGTGGTCATGTTGTAATTAGGGTGAGGCCCATTTCAATTCCATATAACCAATTAAAAAAGAAAAAAGACAAAGTCCTTTATGCTTTGTTGTTGGTAGCTTCTAGAGTTGGAATAAATCCTTCATAGCAGTTTTTAAAAATGTATTCATAGTTTTTACGTTTTTATCCATCTATTAGTAGGTAAGGTTGTAATATAAGTCAAATGCTAAACATTATTATTTTTTATTTGTATTAAAATATTAAAAAAAATTAAGGATAAAAAAGACATCAAAGAACACCACTATATCATAATAGTCCTCCTACAAAGGAAACATGATAAAATTCAAAGCAATAACATACAACATGACAATAAAAATTAGTTTGTAATTAGATATATGATAAAGTAGCATTAATTATCTAGGTTTTCTTTACGTAATTCCATTTATGACATTACTCCCAAATTTTCTCCTAGGGCGATTATATTCTTCTTTTGTAATCTTCATATATCAAAACTTTTTTCAAGCATCTCATTGTTGAAATACTCGTAATCTAACCTTATTGGGACAAGTTTGATAGTGATGAAGAACCTAGAGGTGCTCTTGATGTAGCCTATGAGCAAGTACTATGTAATCGTTCAAGCATTCTTTGTGTAAGCCTATGGGTATTCTTAATGTGAACCTATGAACATCTTTATGTAAGCCGATGGGCAATTTTTATGTATTCACCCTAGTAAAATTGGTTAATCCACATTTATGGTTACCTTGGTTAAAGGATTTAATATATTTATTATATTAAAATATAATCTTCAAATCAAGTTATGTTAGCTTGGGATTAACATGTAATTGGTGGCTTGTTATCACTATAAATACCCCCAATAATTGATCCTTTGCATCAATTTGTGATATGTTAGATAGTGGGGGTGCCTACGAGAACTTACCTCTTATTCCTTCTATATAATCATGTCGTTTATATCTTTCTCTATTTTCATATATATGCTCTTCTATTTCATTGTTCTTCCTTTTTTTTGTAGATGATTGTAGTGAATGTATGTTTTAAAATACTTTTAGAAAGTATTGTGAATTCCAACACTCAATGGACTCCAACTTGGGTACAATCTCTTTAGCCAACAACCACAAACCTACTTCTTTATGCTTGCTTACTCCTCCACATGACATTAACTTATGCTTGTCAATAGTCCAATTAAGCACATATGTCAACCTTTTGAGTGGATTTGAATTTAAATAACTAGATTAAGAAGATACATAGATTATGATATTAAAGCAGAATTTCTAGCTTAGAAATCCTAATTCATAATAAATCCCATGAAACTACACATCATCTTTATGCCCTTTTATATTTTAAAATGACTTGCAAAAAGTTTTAGAAATAACATTGAAGCCTTTAGTTATCCCTAATAGGGCAAAGTGCTAAAATAAGCTTATTGTAAACAATGTTGGAAAAATTATTGACACATGATCCCAAATTTTTTTAACCCCATTGTAAACCAAAATATATGTTTAAGTGTTTAATCCAATTCTAAATTGCACAACTTAGAGAGGAAAGGCCTAAACTAACCAATTTGGACTTGGAGGATGATTTGTAGTGAATGATTTTGTAGCCCAATAGTTGGGGTGAAGCATTGATCTTAGATTTATAAATACTATAACTTTAAGAATTTCCATATTAGTTCCTTAAATTTACAAACTCATTTCTTATTAAAACAAATAACAAAGGGAAATAAGGCAAAAAGGACTTAATAAAATATTTGATAGTAAAGATGGTAATACCATGACCATCTAGCCATTTTCAATCTTTGAAGAAATTATGGGTAAGGAGTGAATAACTTCACTAAAATATCATCTTCAACTAAACTTTGCTTACAATAAATGGTAGATTTGTATACAAATAGAATCTTATACTTTAGTTCAAGTTTTAAAGCAAATGGATAGAAATTATATTACTATAGCATAATAAATTATATGGAAGAATATGCAAAACTACTAAGTTTTTCAAATGTATTGAATGGTGAAATAATCCTTTAACTTAAAATGAGAAGCCCTATGTATATTATCATAGATACTCACATCCCCTTACAAGCCATTTGGCCATGAAGCATGAAAATTGATGATAAGGTTATAACAAATCCTAGACTACCCTTGGCAGGAGGTAAAGTGTATTATAGCTAAGAAATGGCCATGATAGTTGTTTCTATGTCCCACTCAAACCATGAAAAAAATATTTTTTTTTGTTACATAGGAGAGTTGGTCACAATCACACTACTTTTAGTAACTGACAATCACAGGGTTCAAACCATAGGGGCTGCTCCCACCAAACCTATTTTGCCTCGTTATTGTTGACCCGACGTGAAGGGGACCACCGATCGCTCAAGATTCGTACCATCATCGTTGGTATGGTGTGCACTCAAAGAATTTAGATTAGACTACTATCTTTACAAATAGACTGTCCTCGAGTTTGGAACCTGGGTGTCTTCTTGGTAAGTGCCTGGCCAAACAAGCACTTACCAATCCACCTAGCTCTCGGGGATAAAAATCTTAGGGTAGAGAGAAAACCTTAAGAGTCGCTCTTAGGTGGTCGACAATATCATCCCATCTGGGTATACCACTATCTAGAGAGAAGCCACAAGATATATTTTTGTGTCCCATTGGCATTGTAGAGGTTCAAACCATAGACCTCTTGTTCAACGGGGCCAGGATCGCCTTCTCCACTTTCACTACAAAGGCAGATAAACCTTGAAAAAATACTAGTGATTGAGTAAATTAATAGTAATTAGATTTTGTTGAAACCTAGAAGAACATTAAAGTACATGATTATATATAAATACTTCACTCAAAATCACAGTTTATCATTTGAGGGGGTACTTGGAAACCTAGTTATCAAGCTTTAGAAAAAAAAAACTATGCCATAATTATCATGAGAAGGTGTAAAATCCAAATGAATGTCCAAATAATAGATGAATTCCCCTTGTGTTATTTATTTCTAAGCTATTATAATCCATGGAAAATATGGGGTATTTATGATGAGAATAAAATCCATCTTTTACAAAGAGATATTGGCACTAGAGGCCAAGCATAATATATTCAACTTATAGTGTATTATAAATTTTGTCTTGTGTGTTCTAGAGGAAAGGGACGAATCATTACCAAAATGTGAATTTATCACAACAACTTTATGAACTAAATGTGTTCTCTTTATAAATATACTTTGATAATATTCTTCAAAAATATAACCCAAATCATATATTGAGATGATATATAGGAGGGGCCAATGTTCATCTTTGTCTAATGGATTTATATGAAGGTAATGAGTTAAAGAGTCACTGTAGATTTTATGAAATCATCAACAAACAACATAGTAATGCACACCATGAAGGGGGAGGAAGTAAGCAAAATCTCCCAAATGCAATGGATTAAAACAAACTCAAACAACAAATTATTAGTATGCCAAATATATATTACACAAATGTAAATAGCATAAAATTTAATAAATTAAAAAATGTAAGGTAAGATAGAAATAAATCAAACCATATAAAAGACACCAATATTACATGAAAACCCTGTAAAGAGAAAAACCACAACCAAAATTGTATCTCCACTTTTGTATTATCTTCAAAAATATATACAAGCCTTTTTTTCTCAAATGTGATTGGTACAAATCGCCAATATATCAAGTAAACAATAGGGTCTCACTATTACATATCTATAGTTTGCACTGCACAACTAACACGACACAGTTAGCTCTCCATCAACACAAGGAGCTTAGCCCAGATATATAATATGGGCTATCCTCCCACTGGAAAATAGTCATGGAGTAAAACCTCCACACATTTGCCACCACTCATACCACATGCCATTACGTACCCCACACATGCCACCACACTCAAGTCTCATGCCATGTCACCTTTGAATTTGAGTTGACTAGAGTTAGACTAGATATTGGAATTATTTTAATTTAGTAATTGTAGGAATAATAATATTAAGGTGCAAGATAAAATAACTATAGGTATATAATTATTTTATCCATATACCTTAATATATATTAGTTTAACCTAGGTATATATATACATATTAATAAATATAAATTAAATACCTATCTATTTAATTTATATTAAAGCCTAGATACCTAATATTATTTCAATTGATTATATGGTATTGAAACTGACCCCACTCGTATTACATCATCAACACATAATGGTATTACAACTAATATTAGATATATATTTTTTGATTAGGTGGATGAAGGGGTTTTGAAAGGAACCCTAAACCTTTTACAAAATGGATCCAACCATCCTTCCAAAATGAAATGGGGCTCACAGACCAACAAGACAGAAACCAGGATCTAGAAAACAAATTAGATCCAAGCTAACAAAAGGAACTAAAAAGGACCTAAGCTAACAATAGGTCCATAGAGACAATAAAAGGCAATGAAATCCCACACAGGGAATATCAAAAAACTAAGGATTATCAATCTAATAGATAATCCATAAAGGGAAAGAGAAACGAGAGTGAAACAACAAGAACCGAGAGCCACCAAAAGTGAGGAAGCTAAAAATTAGTTTTTGGTTCCACTAGGACCAACACCTTTATCCATATTGTCTTCCTTTAGCTCCCACTACTCCTAACCTATCAGGACCAAGATTTCTTCTGTGTAGGAAATAGTAGTTTCCATGAAATTGGTCAGGGACCTTTGCAACTTTAGGAGAGTATGCTTAAGCGGTTTAGGGTCAATCCTCGAGGCTTGGATTTAAGGTTCCTGTTCATATTTCTCGCTCCTAGGATGAGCTTTGCCTTCTTGGGGTGAAGAGTAATTTTTTTGAATTTAGAATATTCCATGCATAGAGGGGCCTTACTAGAGTTGGCCAATTTTGCAATGAGGCGTTTAGACCACTTGGTTATCTCGTCACTACCTCCCACCCATTTAAGGGGTAAATCCACCATCTTGGCTGTGAACCTCGCGATAGGGGTAGTGATAACCATCTCTCAACTAAAAGAGTCAATACCTTTTAAGTCAAAGGAATAAAAATAGTCCACTATAGGATTCAACACCCTTTTGAGCAAGTTCAAAATTTCCCCCCATACAAACATCTAGATTTCACCATGAAATAAAACAACGATTTGACCAGCCCTTGGTGAATAAGTTCATGGACAATTCCTTTATTAACTCTACTTATCGATCTTGCCAAGGACTAGAACAGAAAGGAAGGAATGTTCATCAATCTCTTATGGCACAGATGATTGAGGACCATAAAATGAAAACTCCTCAATATCTCCTAGCTTTCATCCAAAGTAAAATATTGCATAATGTCCAGTGCTACCCTATCCCAAGGGGTTTTCAATGAAGTACACTTGAATCTATTTTGGATTTTGATCAGCTTCTCATCCTCGCCAAGAAAAATTTGGGCCTCCTTTGCAATTGAGTGTTTTTCTCTGTTGTGAACGAAATCATCCACCACCAAACCCATCACTTCTGCAATAAAGTGAATATCAATTTCAAACTCTAGAGTCCCAATTTTGATCGCTCCATTACAAAAAGAGTAATACAAATGCTTTGCCATATCCCTATGGTGCCCATCGAATTTCAATAAACATTGTAAAATATTACCCTTCTTCAGGACCTTCCTAACATATTTATCCAACGCCAAAGAGCTTTGCTCTAGAATCAAGTTGACCATTCTCCCATAGATTTTAAAACTTTCACTGCTCATTCTACCACCCAAGAACATAATTGAGCCACTCAAGGGGATCACAAAGCTCTAACAAGAATAAGAAGAATAAACATTCCTATTTTCCAAAATATTTGGGACCTCATGAAGAATCTTGAGCCCTGGGCGAGGTGAAGCAAAAATCAATGACCACCCAGCCACACTTTTATATCCATATTACCACCTCATACTCAGGGAGTTGCACCATGGATACAGTCTCATTATTACCTTTCTCATACTCCACATAACGCTTATAATCATGGAATAGATGGTTTCGAAATCCCAGCATCTCGATATAAGTTGAAGGGTGGTGATAATAATGCATTGATGAGGCAACACCTTAAATGGGTTAGATGGTTTCTAAATTGGGACCATAATTATGTTCATGTTATACCACAAAAATAATATTTTCAACTTCGACGTGGTAAGAGGTCCCTTTGTAAAGCTAATTATTAGATGTCAAATCTAGTTAGGGTGGATTTTGTGCATCCATATGGATGGCAACTTGGTACAATGCCTACCAGGCTCAGTAATACCTTTGTCCACCTCTTGATACCTTTCGATGCCATTTCAATAAGTTAATGTTGATAAATCAAATCTCACGATATCAATTTTGGAACTTCGCTCCCTGCGTGTCCTGGGTATGTAAGTCCATTTACTCCAATAATTATTTTGCTTCTTCTACTTAGCATGACATTGATTAATTTATGGTTCCTTATTTAGGAAGGGTGGTTATCACTCATTACAAGGGATTTCCATCCCCAAGGCTTCCACCTCATCCCTATGTCTTTCTTTGTGGTAAGTCTAATTATGCAATAAGCCCTTGGGGGTTGAACCTGGCCTTCAACTGACCCCTAGTAAAAATCCATTCCTGCATGAAAAGGGCCTGGGCACCTGAGAAAATGCCACATGTTATTTCCACTAGAGGTAGGGACACAAAAATTCATCCAATTTAAATTTTAAAATTGGTGGCTCTTTAAATTCAAATACCACATAGTCCCACACAATGTCTATTTTTTCTATTTTAATGTGTAGGTAATAACTTAAAAAAAACCTTCCTTCTGCACTTCCCTTGAAGACTTTAAAATGAGACCTTCTCCTTACAACTTTAATTCTAATAAGGTGCTTAATGAAGATAAGTAATAATATGAATATGAGTGTTCAAGTAATGAACCCTTTGCACCTAATTTGCTTACCTTTAATGATCTCTAAAGATGATGTAGATCTTGATGAATAGATTCACCAATTTATTGTATGGAATGGTAGTAAATCATAGCTATGAAACCTTTAGTATTTTTCTACAGATTCAAAAAAATCCTATCTCTAAAATATGCCTTCTTAGCTATGAAATGCAATCTCCAAATATCTTGGATTTGGTAAGCTTATTTTATATGTTTTCTCCTTCAACACCCTAGTTGAATTATGGCTTCAATCGGACCTTCTTCTCAAGAATCTAAATGTCTTGAGGTCTTCTCTAATCTCCTCTAAAATTTGGCAATCTTGCCAAATCCTTCTCCTTTGGGCTTATTGTCGGATGGCAACAATTGTCCCAATTTCTTCACTATCAAGAGCTTCTCCTTGGTAGTGAATTTCTCTAATGAGTTCTTCTAGGAACTCCTTTAATGGCTTCAACAAATCCTACAATAAGGCTCTCCAAACCTTTTCCTTGTTTCTCCTTGAGACCTCTCCAAGGTCTTCAATCTTGCAACCTATCTAGTCTTCCTAATAAGACCTTTCCTTTAACTGTCTACTTTGTAAGTATTGACAATGAGATATCCCTCTCAGATCTCTAAAATGTGCTGCTACTGAAATCATGTATAGGACCTTGCTAGTCCTTCTTCAATATTCCAATACTGGAAGTTCTTCAGTGAGACCTTGTATGGGTCTTCTTAAAATTCTTCTATAAGAAGTCTTTAATCTGCTATCTGAAGGTTTCAATGGAGATCACCAATATCCTATCTACTTTTGGACTCTTCTCTAGAGTCTCTTCAATATGCTACTTGTAGTTTTTCAATGGAGATCACCAACCTCCAATATTATCTTGGACTCTTCCTTGGAGTCTCTTCCTCTACACTACACAGGTCTGCAATAGGACTTCCCTTAGGTTCCTACAATCTCCTCTTCTTTTGTTTGTTACTTCTGGTGCTAGATTGATTCTGAAGATGATATTCTTCCTAGCTTTCTCCAGATCTCTTTTTTCCTACAACAAAGTATTAGGACTGTAATGGAAGTTATTTTTTATGACAAATCTTCACTAGTTGATTTTTCAATCTAGTGGAATGAATACTAAGTCCTATTCTTCACGATTTTTTATGTAACTTTGTGAAAAGACTAGCCAAATTTAATCTCAAAAATTTTAGAACTGAGATTTGTTTCTCTCCTCTCAATCTCTCTTGTGGCTCTCCCTATTTCTACATGATCTATCGTAGCCTTGATACCACCATTAGCTTTTGATAATATATGATATGGGAGAAAGCAATCACAAGATGTAAGAAATGCAAAAAAGTAAGATAATGGAATTTGCAAGAATGCTAAAATATGCTATTAATGGAAAGTTACAAAAATAGTACAATGTAATGTAATGGAGGAAATGAACACTCTAGAACTTTGCTCAAAACTACATTGTACCTACTCACAACTCCATAGTAATCTCTCCTTTTTTTCCTGCTATCTTGCTATGCTCTAGGGCCTATTTATAAGAAGATAAGTTACTTGGCCCTTACTCTTTCTAACTACCTTTCCTATGAATCATGTACAAGTGGACTCCTTGTATATTTACATAATTGCACATTGACACTTGTGCATTTATTACTTCTTCCTCAAGTAACTACTTAACCTAAGATAAACCCCTAATATAATAATGTACCCAAGGTGGTACATTGACATGTACCCTAATAATGTAATATACTCTAACATAAGGTAGGTGAGACATCCACACTGCTCCCCACTTGAGGAATTTATGAAGCCTGCCAGCTCTTAAAGGACATAAAACTAGATGAAACATGCAAAATAGGCACAAGAGGTGCCCTTAGAGCAAGAGTACATGAATAATTACTTGTTGAATTGAAACCTGTAAAACTACACCTCTATGAATAATGAACCTCTTACGTACCAAGAAGATATCAATCACGCAGCTTGGAGATGTGCAATGAACTAGGAGTATGAATCTATGATAAAAAATGATACTTGGAAGTTAGTCGATCTACCACTTGGAAGAAAGGTAGTTCAAAATAAATGGGTGTATAAAAACATGTATAAATTAGATGGCACCCTTAAAAAACACAAGGTGAAATTAGTGGCTAAATACTTTATGCAAAAGCAAGGCATTGGCTACACTAAGATATTTGCACCTACCACAAAATGGCCCACAATCAGGACTTTTGTAGCCTTGGCTACACAACAAGGTTAGAAGATTCATCAATTAGATGTAAAGATTAATCTCTTGAATAGTGAATTGTAATAATAAATATACATGTCATAGCTAGAAGATTTTGAGATTGTAGGATAAGAGCACAAGGTATGCAAACTCAAAAAGTCTTTATATGCATTGAAATAAGCCCCTCATGCTTGGTTCAACAAGCTATCATATCGAATGAAGCAACTTGAATTTGAAGTGTGTGATTACCAAGACATTGATGCAACATTGTTCATCAAGAACAACAAAGACAAAGTAACATACCTCATAGTATTTTTGGATGACATGCTTCTAACAAGTAACAATGAACACATCATAAACACAGTGAAAATGAACCTTGCAAAGACTTTTGATATATCTAGTATGATATTGATGAAATTCTATTTCGGTATAGAAGTAACTCAAGAAAATGGTAAAATATTCTTGACCCAAGAGAAGTACATCAATGATATTATGGAGAAGTTTCAACTCAAAGATGCATGCCTTGTAACAACACCGATGGAATAAAATATGAAACACACCCCAGATGATGACACACCAAATGTAGATGCAACACTCTACATAAGTTTTGTTGGTAGTCTCATCTATGTTACTAACACAAGACCTAACATCGCTTATGCAGTGGGGATTATAGCAAGGTACATGACCAAGCCAAAGGAGATTCACTGACAAGCCATAACAAGAGTGTTGAGGTACCTAAAGACAACCTATAATTATGGCCTATTTTATGAAAAGAACATAGAATTCAAACTCATCGCATACACAAAATTAGACTTTGCAAGAGATAAAGACACTAGGAGATCTACATCTGGGTACTTGACATTTCTTGGCTCAGCACCAATTTTATGGATATCAAAATGATAAAATATTATAGTAGACTCTTCAATAGAAGCCGAATATATTGCTATAGCTGAGACAAGTAAATAAGTGTGGTTGAGAAAGTTGTTACACACTCTCGATATCACTCAAAAAGGTTCTACAAGATTGCATGTGGACAATTAATCAACAATATACATGGCAAAGAATATTGTGTTTCATGACAAAACCAGACATATAAGTACAAAAGTCCATAAGATCTTAGAACTTGTTCAAGATGGCATAATAAAAATGCACTATTGTCCAACAATAGATCAGATTGTCGACATCTTCACAAAGCCACTCCAGAGGGTGAAGCTTGAATAGTTTAGATAGCATATAGGCTTGAGAGTCTCCATATTCCCTTGAAAATGGAGATGCAACAAGACAAACAAGGCTAATGTTTATTCATAAAACCACCTTCATGTGGGCAAAAAGTATTGGTCAGTATTTGCTCTATCCCATTCATGAAAACCCCTTGTGGGCATGAAAGGATAAGGGTTGTACTAGTTTTGGAAAATTGGAACCTATGAAAACCTAAAAGGGCATGGGGGATGACCAAACGGTATATGGAGACCCAACGAATTGGAGCCGCATTTCATGGACAATTGGCTAATAAGCTACACAAAGAGCCACATGAGCCACTCATATACTAAAATAAAATGACCTTCTACCATTAAGGGGGGATTGAAGATATGTTAATGCTATAAGGTCATGTTCATTAGTTAGGTTCCAAACTGATTGTTATGAGCCTTTAATAAGACCTCATTAGAATAGGTTGTTTTAATTTGTAATGTCATTTCATGTTCATTTGAATTTCATGTAATATGGACTTGGTAACCCTAACTCTAATCTCATTTTTCTCAATATATAATTCCATAACACAAAGGGAGGTGATTTTTCATTCTCTCCATTGCCAAAAATCTTCTCCTCATTTTTTTCTTGTTTCATGTGGTTGAGTTTGGGTACATAGCATTGATCCTTACTATAGATAGGCCTAAGGTAATTTTATCATGCAATGTCTTGAATTATTGTAATGTTTTATTATGTATGCCCTATGGGCTGCAGTTAACTTTGTTATGAATAAACCCACTTTATTATTTGTAATTAACCTTTAATCCCTCTTGTTATGTTAGCTTAGGTAAAACTCTTTTATATAATTGGGGATTTTATGTTGGTGTAAATACCCCCACCACTTCTCATTTCATCATTTAAGTGTTGTAAATCTAATCTATGGATTGTAAAATTATTATTTATGGTGCCTATGAGCATCCTAAAATTCTCTTTTTCCTTTATTTTAGCCTATTTTTATTTTTTTGTATAAGATTTGAGTGGATGGATTATTTATGTTTATTTTTGGAGAATATTGTGAATTGTAAATGATTGGCCTATTATGTAGTAAGAACCTATGGTGCATATTTCAAGAAGATAAAGTAGCTATTATTGATGAAGAAACCCACCATAAAGATAAGAAGAGGCTCTTGGCCTATTTTCCTTGCTGATTAAACCCAAGTAACTTTTTTCAATCAAAGAGATGCGTGATCCTATCAAGGTATGGTTAAAATTGTATGAGATATTTAAGTTAATATGATTGAAGTAGGTCATTTGGAATTAGAAATATCCTCTCTTAAATTTATTGCGTTTAATAATATTAAGGACTATATTATGAGACTTAAGGCATTGAGAGTATATATTACATATTTTGGAGGTACAAAGAAAGAATGATGCAGAATATATGAAGTCTGTCCTTGATAATATCTCCCCTTATTTTTAGACTTTGAACCTAAAGGTTCATATGATTTCTATATTCATGGAATCTCAAAAGACTCTTACTCTTAATCAATTTTTTCTTTCCTAGTTTATTTTTAAGTGACAATTAAAAATTATGGTAGCACTCCAAAAATATAGACTCATGCAAAGAAGTTCAAACCCGAGGAGGCTAAGATACAATGGCCTAAGGGCCAGACTAAGGCTTCAAAAAATTCAAAGACCACTTGCAAATATTATAAGAGGAAGGGACATCCAATGAATAATTTCTTGATAAAATTTTAAAGGATTGAGGCCAAGTTTTTGAAGATTAGTGGACAATTTCCAAATGATGAGAGAGGTTTTGAAGGATATGTCTCAATTGTAGAGGCCCACTAGAGCATCCATTATGGAGGGATATATTATTGTCACTAATGTCTTATCTTATTTTCCCCTTATTTTAGATTATGGGAGGTGTTGAAATTATAATCTAATTCATGGCCAAGGTTGACATTGTATTATGTAATATTTTTTTCAATGAGTTTACACATGTTTTTATGAGGGGTCATGGTCCCCTCATATTGAGTGGAGTTTGAACCTTAGACATCTCAAAGAGAACCCAAAGCCCTTACCACTGGAGTAAGCTTGCCACTTCTTGTATAATGTAATATTGATAGGCCTAATGTATTTTATTATGCAGTGTATTGAATTTATTATAATATTCTATTATCTAAGCCCTATGGGCCATAGTTAACCCTGTTATGGTTAAACCACTTTATCATTTATAATTAACATTTAATCCCTTTTGTTATATTAGCTTAGGTTAAACAATGTTATATAATTGGGGTTTTGGTATTGGTATGAATACCCCATGACTCCTCATTTCATCATTAGAGTATTGTGAATATAATATATAGATTGTATAGTGATTATATATGGTACCTACGAGCACCTCAAATCTATGTCTCTTTTCCTCTCTTTCATCATTTTATCACTTTTTGTATAATATTTGAATGAATGGATTACTTCTATTTATTTTTAGAAAATATTGTGAATTCCAAATTATTAGCCTATTATGTAGTAAGAACCTATAGTGCACATTTCAAGAAGATAAAGTAGTTGTTCTTGATGAAGAAACCCTCAGTCAAATAGAAGAACTTCGATATTGTATGATGTAATATTGATAGGCTAAGGGTATTTCATTATGTAATATGTTGAATTTATTCTAATATTTTATTAGAGAGATTAAATGTTAATTATAAATTATAAAGTGGGTTATGAAGAACACAATCTTATACTAAGAAGGGGGGGTGAACAGTATAGCGCCCACTTTTTACTTTCTTTCCAAACCAATATCAATTAGTGTCCTTAATTGCAATAACCAACTATAGCAGTGTGTATTAATGACATAGATAGCAATAGTAAGCAAGTGCACAAATCACCACATACAATTGAGACACAATATTTAACGTGGTTCCCCCATTGCGGGGTAGTCCACAAGATAATATCCTTATAATATTTCATAAAGAAATAGGGATACTTATCCCAATACAAATGATTACTTTGTTCTTCTCAAAGCTAGGCTATCCTGATCTGCTCAGGTGGGCTCCACTGATCTGCTCAGCTAGGCTATCCACTGATCTGCTCAGCTAGGCTATCCACTGATCTACTCGCTAGGCAATCCATTGATCTACTCAGCTAGGCTATCCACTGATTTGCTTAGCTAGGCAATCTTGATTTGCTCAGGTGGGCTCTCTAATCTATTCACATAGGTAACTGGTGTTGGTATCTTTTTTTGTTTATGTTCTATCTCTTTCACTGCTCACAAATCTGCCTCAATGCCTCCTCACAAGGCTAAAAAAATCTTTCTCAAATGCTATCCCAAATCTATACTCAAGGCCTTCACAAAAAGGCTCAAACAATGATGCTCAAATGTTGTCCCAAATCTGTACTCAAAGCCTTCACAAAAAGGCTCAAAAAATGATGCTCAAATGTTGTCCCAAATATGTACTCAAGGCCTTCAAAAAAAGGCTCAAAAAATGTTGCTCAAATGTTGTCCCAAATCTATCCCAAAATCCTTCTCAAAGGCTCACTCAATCATGCACAAAAGCTGCCTCAAATTTGTTTAGAAATTTTGTCCCAAAAGCCTTCTCAAAGGCTCAATCAATCATGCACAAAAGCTGCCTCAAATTTATCCATAAATTATGTTCCAAAAGCCTTCTCAAAGGCTCAATCAATCATGCTCAAGTAGCACTCAAATCTCATCCACAAATCAACGAAGGCAAGGCTCAATGATGAACTCAACAATGAATGGAAATGTACTCTTCAATGGATGACAACAATGATCCACAATGATCTCAACAATGTATGACAAATACTCTCTCAAATGAATGATAACAATGCTCAACAATGTATGACAAATACTCTCTCAAATGGATGATAACAATGCTCAACAATGAACTCTCAAATATATGGCAAATGAGCTCTCTAATGAAAACCTCTCCAAGCAATAACAATGAGGACTTTAGCCAACCAAGGACAATCTCCACAAGTGATAGAAATAGGTTCTCAATAATATCTTTCTCATGCAATGTCAATAAGCTCTCAAGAAACAAGCACAACTCTCTCAAGCAAAGAGCTCTCAAATAGCCAACAATGATCTCTTCAAATGAAAGACAAATGTATCCACAAGTGACTAGCAAATGATCTCCTCAATGGTCTCAAATTGTGGCAATGTACTCAACAAGTAACCAACAATAATCTCCTCAAGCAATGTCAAAAACCTCCTCAATAATGGCAATACTCTCAATGAACTCCACTAAAGCAATAATGAACTCAAGCATCAATTTTATCCACAAAATTTATTTTCTAATCCATCCACTTCTTCTTAATAGCCAAGGCACATAATCAAGCAATTTGTATTCAACTTCAAACCCTAACTCATGTGCATGTCTTCTAATTCAAGGTGGCAATTAACTAGGTCTCAAGTTCCTAGTTTAATTTCATAATTAAATCATGCACTAGAACATATAACAAATTCAACACTTTTCAACCTTATGACTCCCTAATTTTTATTAATACATACAACAAGAACCTATGCTTTTATTTTTAATTCCACACCTTATAACTCCACATACAACAATCACAAATATTTAACTTTAAACCTTATAACTCCCTAAGCACATACAACAATCATTTATTTTTACTAAATACCTTATAGCTCCCTAGTTATAATATAAATGATTTTCAATGCACCAAAAATTTGGCAATATCAAATATTACCATGCGCTAGAGATAAATACCTTTTTATGAAATGCCTTTGCCAAAATTTAAGTGCCTTCACCATCTTTGAAATCATTAATGCCTTGCCAAAAATAATGCGCCTTCAAACCTTTGCAGGATTCAAACTCTGTTCCTCTTAATTAGCGCTGTGAAGCACTTACCACTTGGGTGTCAACCCACATTGGGATTTAATCCCAAACACCCAACTTTTCCTGCACTCAAATTTGAAAAACTCAAATTGCCTTCCTTAGAAAAACACTTTGCCCCTGGCAGGATTCAAACAGTGAACCTACCTTGTGCAAATTTTGTGCACTACCAACTGCACTAAAGGCTTCTGCGTGACGTCACTTTACCATGCTGTCTCCTTGACCTTGATCTCAAACGAAAATTATTTTTATTTATTTCTTCGCTGCTCCCCTTTTGACGATTCTCACTCATGCGCAATTATTCCTAATATCTTATAAACAAAGGTTTTACCTTTTATTTATATGCACCTCCATGCCTTCGAATGATGACAAATTTTAGTAATCTCCCCAACCATTGCACGCCGACGAATAATAAAATCCAACTTTAGACCTTAGAATTATTAAATAAGAATTTAATAATTCACCTCTTAACTTTGAATTGGGATATCTCATTCATTCTTTTGAATTTTGCCATGAAACTTTTTGCACCTAGGTTTTATTTGAAAAACCTTTTCATCCATCATTATTTGGAGAAGTATTAGCATAGTGGTTTTAATGAAAAACCCTTTCCAATGGTTTTAATAAAAACCCTTTCCATTGGTTTTAATAAAAACCTTTACCATTGGTTTTAATAAAAACCATTAATATAATATTTAAAAATTAAATATTATATGCCTCTTGTGCCACAAAACCTTGTATACATCCATTCTCTCCAAAATATCATAAATGATTATTTATGAAGTACTTTTGCCACCAAAACTCAATGTGATCCATGTGACATCAATGACAACACAAAATAACTCAAATTGCCAATAATATCCCCCTTTGTCATTGATGGCAACACCTCTAATACAAATCACCACAATCACTGCAAAAACCGTCTCTGAGAATCAAAGGTGCTCCCCCTGACTCAATACTCTCTATGGAGGCTGCTCCCCCTATCTCATTGCTCTCTTTGGAGGCTGCTCCCCATAACTCAATGCTCCCCCCTTACTCAAATCTCTCTCCCTTTGATATCAATGGCAAAAGGGACACCTATGGGGCTAAAATATTTGACTCTTAAGCTTAGCCCCCCCACCACCTTCTCTCTTGAGTGATTAATTTTGGGGTGGGAGTACATTTACTCCCATCTTACATTATTACTTTCCTTTGTCAACTTCCTTCCACATCTTTATGATATCCTTTTCTTGATGAGTTACTTGATCTTCTTATCTTGAACCTATTTGGAATTGAGTCCTACACCATTTTGTAATATGTCCAAAATTATTACAATTAAAACACTTGATATTGTAGCCTTTGGATGGTGCCCATATCCTGATTTTTTTCTTGAAATAATTTCCATATCCATTCCTTTCCTGAACCCTGTATTGTGAAGTTCTATTTTCATAATCATTATGACCATGAATTCTGAATTGTGTAGCTCTAAAACCAAAACCATGTTGCTCATTTTCTTTGCACTGAGAAGCTCTATGACCAATCCTGTTGCATAAGAATAAATGTCCTTGAAAACCATACCTTCTTCCTTTGAATTTCCTTCTAGCAAAATCAAACTTCTTTGATCCATAGATCCTACAGTGTATAGCCCTGTGTCCAAATCCATTACAAGAAAAACAATATCCTTGAAAAGCCCTTTGTTCATGCCTTGGTTCCTCATATCTTTCTTGACCATTATCCTTGTGATAATTTTTGACTTGTGCATTGTATCCTTGAACCTTCTTTGTAGTATCTAACTCCTCTTCCTTAATTTCTTCCTTACTTTCCTTTTCAAGAATTTATTTTGAACTTGATTCACCTATCTCAAAACAAGATCCAAACTAGATGTTTGGAGCCATAGGAACTTTGGAAATTTCTTCATGAATCGTATGTGCTTCCTTACTTTCATTTTTTAGAACTTCCTTTCCTTTTCAGTTTGATTCTCCAAACCTAAAATATGAGACCTTTGGTGATTTGGAACCTTCTCTTCTTTCTCTTCAGTTGTGTCAAATAGCAAATTGGCATCCATCTCTATTATCTCTGAAATACATGTTTCCTTCTCAGTGAAAATATCTTGACCTTTTGAGTCATGTGATGGATCAAAATTCTCAAGTATAGAACATATCAATTCTTTTAGATTCTCCTTAACCACTTGTAGTTTCTCATGGATATCATTGAAGTCTTCTTTTAGATCAACTGAGACATATGTCTTTCTTACAATATTCTCTTGTTTAACTTCTTCTGTTTGGAGTGAGTGTTCTTCTTCTACTTATTTTATCCCATAGAAAAACCCTTCTTCATATTCACTGTCACTAAGATCATTATAATCTTCTATAGCAAACAAACTCTCATGATTTCTTTGACCATGCATGTTTCCTTGATGTGTCATCTCATCTTCACTATCACTGAAGCCATTGCAATATCTTGATATGTGATCTCTTTGACCACACATAAAGCATTGTTATCTTTCACCTTATATTCATAGGAATAGATGTTCTTGATTTTTATCATCTGACTTCTCTTTATCACTATGATCTGAGCTATCACTTGCTTCTTCAATGTAGAAAGTTTTCTTTGTCTTACGAAAACTTTTCTTCTTCTCATACTTGCTTTGCTTGTACCTGTCATCTTTGTCATGATTATGCTTCCCATCTTCTTTTCTTCTGTGACCCTGTTTTTCTTCATCACTATTTTCTTCATGTGGACACTTGTTTGCATAGTGACCATAATCACAACACTTGTAGCATTTGACTTTCTTCATATCCCTGTAATTTCTTAAGTCCTTTTTCCTTTTGATGAAGTTAGCTTCCTCTCTATCTATCTCTGAAACTTTCCATTTCTTTTTCTCTGAAGCCTTGAATGCAATTTCTTTTATTGGAACCTGATGTTTACTTATCCTCATCTCATAAGCTATGAGAGTTCCTTGTAGTTCTTCCATTGTTAGCTTGTCGATATCTATTGTTTCTTCTATTGTTGAAACCTTTGCATCATACTTCATGGGAAGTGATATCAAAACATTTTGAGTAACATTTGATTCTTTCATCTCAAATCCTAGACCTCTCATGGTGTTAGCAATCTCATCAAATCAAAGTAAAAACTTTGCAATATCTTCATAATCTTCCATTTTCAATTCCTTGAATATTTTTCTATGAGTTTGTAGTTTTGCCAATTTTACCTTGGAATCTCCTTCATAGGTATTCTGCAACTTGGTCCACATTTCATTAGTTGAATTACATACCATGAATTTTTCAAAATTTGTCTCATGTAGCCCACTTGGGATGCAATTCATTGCTTTTGCATTGATCTCAACCAATTTCTTGATAGTCTTATCTGTATCGGGATCACCTTAAACCTTATACTCTTTTGCAACAATCTGTCATACCTCATATCCTTGTGATATCAAGTAGTTATTCATTCTCATGCTCTAAAAATCATAATTATTACCGTCAAACAGTGGAGTCTTACTTGTAGATGATCCATTCGCATGAAGCCATCTGTGTTCTTGTAGAATTTATCCTTAAGTTGTTAGCCTTTTAGAAGGAACCCACTCTGATACCAATTGAAGAACACAAGTTTATACTGAGAGGGGGGGTGAACAGTATAACACCCACTTTTTACTTTCTTTCCAAACCAATATCAATTAGTGTCCTTAATTGCAATAACCAAATATAGCAGTGTGCATTAATGACATAGATAACAATAGTAAGCAAGTGCACAAATCACCACACACAATTGAGACACAAGATTTAACGTGGTTCCCCCAATGTGGGGTAGTCCACAAGATAATCTCCTTATAATATTTCACAAAGAAATAAGGATACTTATCCCAATATAAATGATTACTTTGATCTGCTCAAATCTAGGCTATCCTGATCTTCTCAGGTGGGCTCCATTGATCTTCTTAGCTAGGCTATCCATTGATATGCTTAGCTAGGCTATCCACTGATCTACTTAGCTAGGCAATCCACTGATCTACTCAACTAGGCTATCCATCGATCTTCTCAGCTAGGCAATCCACTGATCTGCTCAGCTAGATAATCCTAATTTGCTCAGGTGGGATTTTCACTAATCTAATCAGCTAGGTAACTGGTGTTGGTATATTTTTCTATTTCTATTTTATCTCTTTAACTGCTCACAAATCCGCCTCAATGCCTTCTCACAAGCCTCAAAAAATCCTACTCAAATGATGTCCCAAATTTGTACTCAAGGCCTTCACAAAAAGGCTCAAACAATGCTGCTCAAATGCTTTCCCAAATCTGTACTCAAGGCCTTCACAAAAAGGATCAAAAAATGCTGCTCAAATGCTATCCCAAATTTGTACTCAAGGCCTTCACAAAAAGGCTCAAACAATGCTGCTCAAATGTTGTCCCAAATCTGTCCCAAAAGCCTTCTCAAAGGCTCACTCAATCATGCACAAAACCTGCCTCAAATCTGTCCAAAAATTATGTCCCAAAAGCCTTCTCAAAGGCTCACTCAATCATGCACAAAAGTTGCCTCAAATCTGTCCAAAAAATATGTCCCAAAAGCCTTCTCAAAGACTCAATCAATCATGCTCAAGTAGCACTCAAATCTCATCCACAAATCAATGAAGGCAAGACTCAACGATGAACTCAAAAATGAATGGCAATGTACTCTTCAATGGATGACAACAATGATACACAATGATCTCAATAATGTATGACAAATACTCTCTCAAATTAATGATAACAATGCTCAACAATGTATGGCAAATACTCTCTCAAATGGATGATAACAATGCCCAACAATGAACTCTCAAATATATGGCAAATGAGCTCTCTAATGAAAACATATCCAAGCAATAACAATGAGGAATTTATCCAACCAAGGACAATCTCCACAAGTGATAGCAATAGGTTCTCAATAATATCTTCCTCATGCAATGTCAATAAGCTCTCAAGAAACAAGCACAACTCCCTCAAGCCAAGAGCTCTCAAATAGCCAACATTGATCTCTTCAAATGAAAAACAAATGTATCCGTAAGTGACTAGAAAATGATCTCCTCAATGGTCTCAAATTGTGGCAATGTACTCAACAAGTAACCAACAATAATCTCCTCAAGCAATGGCAAAAACCTCCTCAATAATGGCAATACTCTCCATGAACTCCACTAAAGCAATAATGAACTCAAGCATCAATTTTATTTCTTCGCTGCTCCCCTTTCGACGATTCTCACTCATGTGCAATTATTCCTAATCTCTTATAAACAAAGGTTTTACCTTTTATTTATATGCACCTCCAGGAATTTGAATGACGTCGGTGGATTTTATTAATCTCCCCAACCATTGCACGTCGACGAATAATAAAATTCAACTTTAGACCATAGAATTGTTAAATAAGATTTTAATAATTCACCTCTTAACTTTGAGTTGGGATATCTCCTTCATTCTTTTGAATTTTGCCATGAAACTTTTTGCACCTAGGTTTTATTTTAAAAACCTTTTCATCCATCATTACTTGGAGAAGTCTTAGCATAGTGGTTTTAATGAAAAACCCTTTCCAATGGTTTTAATAAAAACCCTTTCCATTGTTTTAAATAAAAACCTTTACCATTGGTTTTAATAAAAACCCTTGCCATTGGTTTTAATAAAAACCTTTACCATTGGTTTTAATAAAAACCATTAATATAATATTTAAAAATTAAATATTATATGCCTCTTGTACCACAAAACCCTGTATACATCCATGCTCTCCAAAATATCATAAATTATTATTTATGAAGTGCTTTTGCCACCAAAACTCAATGTGATCCATTTGACATCAATGACAACACAAAATAACTCAAATTGCCAACAGAGTTAACCATAATAAGGTTAAACTTTGTTATATAATTGGGACTTTGGTATTGGTATAAATACCCCCATGACTCCTCATTTCATCATCGAAGTGTTGTGAATCTAATTTAGTGATTATTTATGGTGCCTACGAGCACCTAAAATCTATGTCTCTTTTCCTTCCTTTCATCCTTTTATCACTTTATATATAATATTTGAGTGGATGGATTGCTTCTATTTATTTTTATACAATATTATGAATTCTAAATGATTATTATGTAGTAAAAACCTGTGGTGCACATTTCAAGAAGATAAAACAATTGTTCTTGGTGAAGAAACCCACCATAAAATAAAAGAAGGTCGGTATTATATGATGTAATATTGATAGGTTATGGGCATTTCATTATGCAATGTGTTGAATTTATTGTAAAATTTTATTAGAGGTATTAAAGATTAATTATAAATTATAAAGTGAGTTAACCATAACAAGGTTAAACTTTGTTATATAATTGGGGCTTTGGTATCGGTATAAATACCCCCTATGACTCCTCATTTCATTTTTTGTTTGTGGAAAACACCCCAATTGGGATGCCACTTTCGGGTAAGTCCCAAGGAGGCAGGGGTATCTATTCCACCAAAAATACCCAGGGCTCGCACCTGGCCTACCCCTTTGGCACACTCAAAGAGCATGCCTAAAACAACAAAAACACAAACAAACACAAAAAAAACACCAAAAACAAAAAAAAACACAAAAACAACAAAAACACAAAAAAACAAAACAAACACAAAACCAACAAAAACAACAAAAAACAAACACAAAAACAAAAAAACAACAAAAACACAAAAAACAACAAAACACAAAACACACACAAAAAACAACAAAACAACACACAAACACAACAAAAAAACACACACACAAAAAAAAAAAACACAAAAAAAAAAAACACAAAAAACACAAAAATAAAATAGAACAAAAACAATACAAAACAACACACACCAAAAACAAAAAAAGAGGAAAAAATAGAATACAAGTTTGGCCTTTCTAGGCCAAAAGGCTATTCAAGCAAGAATCAACAAAGGAAACATAAGAATGATCAGTCTGAGCAAGGGAACTAAAATACCCTGACCGAACCAAAGAGAAGCAAAAACAAAGAAAAAGGAACTAGGTACCTCTAGTACTAGAGCCATCCAGAGAAAGGATAGAAAGAAGAGCTTCCCTTATTTGTGAATCCCACCATCTGGGAGGGTGGTCATAGTAAGTAAGATCACCTTTGTCCAATGCCCAATTAGCTAAAGCATCAACACTCATGTTCTATTCTCTGACCACATGATTGTATTCAACTTTCAAAAAGCCCATCTAGATTAATTGAATCTTCTCAACAATTATTTTTATTCTCCAATCAACCTTATGATTCTTAGAAGGAGTCTTCAACAAATTAATCATGACTTGAGAGTCAGATTCAACCAACACCTTTTTCCATCCGACCTTAGTAGCCTCTCGAAGGCCTCTAAGGATACCATACCCCTCAACAAGGTTATTGGAAAGGATACCCAAATTCTTAGCAAAAGTGAATACCGGGGAACCATCTGAAAGTCTACCAATTCCTCCTACACTAGCTTTTCCAAGGTTCCCCCTAGAGGCTCCATCGATATTGACTTTTCCAAAATCCTTAGGAGGAGGCTACCAATTCCTTGTTCTATCCATATTTTGATTACTCACATTCCCTTTAAGTTGGTTGCCCTTAAAAGAGTTAATCTTCAATCTTTGCATCACTTGATCCCATATTTGGTGGGAGTTCTAGGGGTGTTTAAGGAGTTATTGGACTGATTCAACTAAGTTGGCAATGGTATTTTTCTAGATATAGTGAATGTCCTTCCTTTCTTGATTGAAAATCTAGTTGTTTCTTTCTTTCCAGATATTCCAAGGTAGGATGGTAGAACCCATCCAAACTAGCTACCTAATAAAGTGATCAACACCCTCCTGATTAGGCCAATCCCTCCAAAGTTATTCAAAAGTAAAAAAATTGGACCACTATAAGCCAAGTAAGATGGCCATTCTCCTCCATAGCTCAGAGGCTAAGGTACACTCAATAAAAATATGGTTAAGAGTTTCCACATTCTCTCCACACATTTTACATCTAAACGAGCCATGAAAACCATATTTCATAAGTTGCTCACTAGTAAGCACCCTATGATGCAATAAAAGCCATGTAAAGAACCTCACCTTAGGCTAAATATTTTGAGCCCACAACTGAGTAAATATATCATATGATTGGTTGGGATTATTATGGCATAAGGCCAAATAACCTTGAGCAACTGAATACTCACCCTTAGTAGTGTTGTTCCATCCAAAATAATCTTTATCATGGGACCAAGAGAGAGATCTCATATGAAGGATGCTTTGGATATCTTTTCTTTGCCTTTCTAGCATTTGAATAGGCCAGTCCTCAATAGGGATCCAATATCTACCAACCTCTGAATTACCAGTATGGTACCGATAATAATTAGCAACCTTTATCCAGTTAGCTCGATGAAGCTCCTCCATCCAAGGCCTCCAATCAAGAAACTGAGTTATCAAAGGTTGGTGACCATCCCAAGAATCTATCCAAAAATTTACCTATTGACCATTATGAATGATCCAAAATAACTTTTCTTAATCAAATCCTCACCAGTCTTAAGAACCACTAAAATGGGAGAACCTTTGGTAGGCAATTGATAGCGAACAAGGTCTTCAAGACTTTTGTTCTCAACATATTTAGCACGAATATTCTTGGTCCAAAGAGCATTGGGGTTATGCAAAATCCTCCAATACATTTTAGCAGCTAAAGCCTTATTGTTATTAATAGCAGACCAAAAACCTAACCCCCTTCATTCTTGGGAAGGCATAAAGTATCCCATTTCACCAAGGCCCATTTTATTTTCTCCTTAGTACCACTCCAGAGGAACCGATGATTGATTTGATCTAATTATCGAAGAACAACCTTTGGGATATTCAACACAATAGAAACATAAATAGGTATAGCTTGAAGGACTAATTTTACCAAGGTAATTCTACCCCCAAATGAAAGCCACCTATTGGTCCACTTTCCAATTTTCTTCTTAACTCTATCCAACAACCAATTCTAATTTTTTTTTATCTTTGAATATTGAGAGGAATGCCTAAATAAGTGATTGGAAGGGAGGTCTTCTTATATATTAATTTATCCAAGACCATGGATTCCTATCTGGGAGAGCAGTGAAAGAAAATGACTTTAGATTTATCTTCATTGATCAATTGCCTGATAGCATTAGAAAAATAGCTGATGATTTGCTTAATTTTAGAAGCTTCCTTAATTGTAGCTTTACCTAACAGAGTAGAGTCATCAACAAATTGAAGATGAGAAATAGGCCTAGCTCCATGAGCAATGGTAACTCCCTCAAGGGTTCTATTTTCTCTATTTTTGGTTATAGTCCTACCCAAGCATTCAACAAGAATGATGAATAAATAAGGGGAGAGGGGGTCACCTTGCCTAATACCTCTAGAAGTAGGGAACAACTGAGAAGGCCTACCATTGATAAGAATAGAGTAGGACACCGAAGAGATACATCCCATAATCCAGTCCATCCAATCCTGAGAGAAGCCAAATTGCCTTAAAACTTTGACAAGGAAGTGCCAATCCACTCTATCATAAGCTTTAGATAAGTCTAAATGAATGAACATAGATGGAGATTTTTGCATTTCCATGGAATGGATGGCTTCCTGAGCAAGAACTATCTCATCCACTATTTGATGCCCTTCCACATAACCCCTTGTTCAGGGGAAATAATCTTATGCAAAAGAGGCTTCAACCTTTCTGCCATGATCTTTGTAATGATTTTGAGAAGAACATTACATAAAGCTATAGGTCTAAAAGTTGAGATATGATCTACCTCTTGAGATTTTGGGACAAGAGCTATATAAGTTTTATTGATAACCTTCAAAATTTCTTTGGCTTTCTTGGCTTCTTCCACCACCTCTAATAAATCAGCATGAAGGATATCCCAAAACTCTTGATAGAACTCAATAGGAAAACCATCAAGACCTAGGGTTTTTCCTTTTTATATTTTAAAAACCACCTATTGAAGCTCATTGATAGTAACTAGAGCAATCAAAATAGAGTTCTCCTCAGAAGTGATAAGAGTAGGGATGGCTTGAAGAATATTCTATTGAGAAGTCGAGTCAAGAGGTGCAACAACAAATAGATTGGAAAAGTAATTGACAACAATAGAGTTCATGCCATCCCAAGTGTAGACAACATCTCCAGAATCAGATTTTAAGGAAGAAATAAAGTTGTGAGATCTTCGAGCTAGAAGATATTTATGGAAGAAATATATGTTTTGATCTCCTTCTTTGAGCCATTGGATCCTAGATTTTTGCTTCCATAAGAGTTCTTTTTTTCCCATTCCTCTAACTGAGCAGTGAGTCTAATTTCATCTGTACTTCTACTCTCTATGAGGCCATCTAAATAGATTTTCTTATTCAAATTTTCAAGTTGAGCAATAACTTCATGTTTTTTTATCGAACATCTCCAAACTTCTTCCAATTCCAAATCTTGATTTTGGATTTAATGTATTGCAACATTTTGGTAAAACAAAACATCTTAGTCCCATACCTTGGTTTACCTTCCTTCCACCATTGTTGCACTTAGGGTCTGAAGGAACTATCTCTAAGCCACATTAACTAAAATTGAAAAGGTGAGAAACTCACATTGGTTTTCCAAATTTCCACCATGATTAGCTAGTGATCCAAACATTGTTAAGAGTCTTCACCTTAGGAATGTGACCATGGATTAAGAAATTATCAGAGAACAAGAACCTATCCAATCTCTCCATAATACAAGCTAAGCCTTACCTTCTATTAGACCAAGTCATAAGGCCATTATCTAGTTGGATGTCCACAAGATGAAGGTTTGCAATATATTCACTCATGAGGTCAATGCTTTTGTCCAAATTTCTATTTCCCCCCATTTTCTCATCCAAAGAGAGGATGGTATTGAAATCTCCTCTAATCAAGATCCAAGATTCAAGAAAATGAGAGATAATATAAGTTATATCCTTCCACTATCTTCTCTTTTCCTCCAAAGTAGTCGAAGCATAAATAATTATACAAAGCATAATTTGGTTAGAATGTCTACTTTGAATAGCTATAGCCAAAAGACCCCAACTACCAACCATATGGTGAATAACAACCTCTTTTGGGTCCCAAAGGCAAGCAATGCCACCAGAAGTCCCTTGGAACTGAGGGAAGCAACTTTTCTAATTAGCCAGATTTTACTAGCAATTGAATCCATTTCCTCTATTGAAATATTTGTTTCCTAAAGGAAAACAAGATGTGGATGGTTTGTCTGAATCATTCTTCTAATTTCATTTTATTTTGAAAGACTCCCTTTGAGTCCTCTAATATTCCAAGTGATGATCTTCATTAATACCAAGGCTAAAAAAATTGGTAAGGGCAGTAATCTTACCTTCCTCTACAAGCTTTTCACCTTCTTTTACCATATGATGTTGATTGGTCTTACGACCTACCTTTTGGTTGGAATCCATATTTAGTTTTTTTCCCTATTTCTTGACTTACCCCAATTGAATCTAGGATGGCTTCTAACCTCGAAGATTGCATGTATAAATCCAAAGTGTTACTAGAAGGTTCAACATAGTCTATCTTGGGACCTATATTATCTGAAGTCTCAACATTTAAAATATTATTTTTCTTGTGTATATTTCCTCCTTTTTTCTTGTTGAAAACCTTTAATTTGTTGGTTTGTCTCTAAGTCCTTCCCTACATCTTTAAATTGTGTTTCTAAGATTTTTATCTCCATTATTTCCTCTTCCTCACCTGGGACATCATTTGTGGAAAGAATTTCAAACATATTAGCTGATAACTTTGATTGATCCTTCATAACTAATTTTTTTTAGTGTTCTTCTTCTTAGGCATTTGGAAACCTGCTAAGTTTGTATCCTCTTTCTTTTGATCTAGAATTTTATTTGGGCAGACACTAGCCAAATGACCATATTCATGGCAAATTCAGCAATGAAAAGGAATGTTCTCATAGTCCACCACTTGCTCCCAAGTGTCCTCCCCAAATTGTAATGAGATCTTTTCAGGTAGGGGTTTGTCAAAATCCATTAAAACACAAATCCGAGCATAAATAATATGTTCAAATTTTTAGTACAATCAACAATCATCATAAAAGTTCCCAAAGAGTTTCCAATTGAAGAAAAAATAGTCAGATTCCAGAATTCAATTAGGAGGCCAAAGAGTCTAACCCACACAGGACCTATAGAAGGCATCTCTTCTTCGACTTTAAATTTAGTATGCCAAGGCTTCATGAAAAGCCCTGCCCTTCCAAAGAACCAGGGACCCCCTTGAAATATTTTCTCTCTATCTTCATTATTAGAAAATAAAACAAGAAAATAACCATTTGGATAAATAGAGATTTGTAACTCACCTTTTGTTTTCCAGTTTTTTGTAGCCCAAACTTTGAAAGCAGATAGGCTCGGACGAAAACCCAAGAAATGACAAATTAGTCCTCTTTTTCTAGATCTTCTATGCTAGTCTGAATGACGCCCATATCTAGCTTAACAATCGAGTTCCATCAGCTGCCCTAAGACATCCCGACTCAGTTTTCCTAGGATCAATCTTAGGCATTCTCAGAGGTTTACGGGAAACCCTAAGATTAATGTTAGCATTAGGTTGAGGTTGTCCACCATGGAGGGCATCCCTAAAATTCATTTTTGGGCCGAGTCTTTGAAATCCTTGCCCTTGAAAGGGGTTTCCATAGTGGATTTATTTTGGGGTGCTCCTTAGCATCGGATTCACTTGAGATCTGAACCATTTTTTGATCAGCTGCTTGAAACTTGTTTCGAGATCTCTTTAATCCATGCCTTGGACGTCGAGAAAAGGTATGATTTTCACTTTTATTTTGTGCAGCAAATTGGAAGTCATTGTCAATCAAGTTCACAGCATGAAGATCTATTGAAAGATATATTTCTAACCCATCTTGGGTCCCCTACAACATATCCCACTAAAATCTTGAGCAAAAACCACAAAAATATTGGTCGCTAGGGCCCAAAGGCCCCGAAAAACAACCTCTGGAGCCGCTTGCACTCAACACAGATGAAACCCTCGCACAATCACTCGCTTTCAAAAAATGTATTTTCACAATAATGAATATTCTATATATACTAAGTCCTTATGATATATTTGTGAACCATGACTCCTCATCTCATCATTAGAGTGTTGTGAATCTAATTTAGCAATTATTTATGGTGCCTACGAGCACCTCAAATCTATGTCTCTTCTCATTTCTCTCATCCTTTTATCACTTTCTCGTATAATATTTGAGTAGATGGATTGCTTTTATTTATTTTTAGAAAATATTATGAATTCTAAATGATTAATATATTGTGTAGTAAAAACATATGGTGTACATTTGAAGAAGATAAAGTAGTTGTTCTTGATGAAGAAAACCACCATCAAAGAGAAGAAGGTCGATATTGTATGATGTAATATTGATAGGCTAAAGGTATTTCATTATGCAATGTGTTGAATTATTGTAATGTTTTATTATATAAGCCCTATGGGCCACATTTAATCTCGTTATGTCTAAGCCCACTTTATAGTTAGTAATAGCCTTTAGGCCCTTTTGTTATGTCGGATTAGGTTATAATATGATGTAATATTGATAGGCTAAGGGTATTTCATTTTTGTAATGTTTTGAATTATTGTAATGTTTTATTATATAAGCCCTATGGGCTGCAATTAATATTGTTATGGTTAAACCCACTTTATAATTAGTAATAACCTTTAGACCCTCTTGTTATGTTGATTAAAGTTAAACTCTTTAATGTAATTTAGGTTTTGGTATTAGTATAAATACACCCTACAACTCCTTTCCTGATTAGAGTGTTGTGAATTTAATCTATGGATTGTATAACAATTATATAAGGTACCTATGGGTGCCTTGAATCTCTACCTCTCTTCCTTGAGCTACATAACATCCTTTTTTTATTTATTATATTTAAAAAAAAAGCAGGGTTTTGAAAGGGTTGTCTTTTTTTCTTTTACATCAACTTTGTCACATTGAGCTATATAATCTATTTGATGCCATCAAGATTTGAACCTTGGTGTGGGCTACATCATCTATTTGTTCCAACCATTGAACCAAGGCCCTGTTGGCCCATCCTTCTTTTTTATTAGTTGACCTCAAGTGAAAATATCATATGTACTAAAAACAATATCTTTTTTATATGTAAGTTTATGGACACTCAATTCATACTTAAATTTTGTTTTTTATTACTTAGAAGAGTTAGTTACAGACACTATTTTTAGTAACTGGTAAGCGTAGGGTTCAAACCACTGGGTCTACTCTCAACAAACCTATTTGTCTCGTTCTTGTTGACTCAGTGTGAGATGGGAACCATCCGTAGCTTGGTAAGCATAGGGTTCAAACCATAGGGACTGCTCCCAACAAACCTATTTGTCTCGTTCTTGTTGACTCTGTGTGAGATGGGAACCACCAGTAGCTTGGCAAGCGTAGGGTTCAAACCATAGGGACTGCTTCCAAAAAACCTATTCGTCTCGTTCTTGTTGAGTCGATGTGAGATGGGAACCACCGGTAGCTCAGGGTTCATAGAGTTGGTTACAGACACTATTTTTAGTAACTGGCAAACGCAAGGTTCAAACCACAAGGACTGCTCCCAACAAACCTACTTGTTTCGTTCTTGTTGACTCGGTGTGATATGGGGACCACCGATAGCTCGAGGTTTGGTACCGTTGTCATCGATCTAACACACACTAAAAGGATTCGAAGCAAACTACTACCTTTACAAAGGGTTGGCTTCCCCCTAAGGTTTGAACCTAGGTCTCTTCTTGGTAAGTGCCCAACCACACTGCACTTACCAATCCACCTAGTCCTTGGGGGTTACTTAAAAATATGTTAATAACATCATGTATTTTAGATCGTCAAATACCTAAGACATAATTATATTATTTTAAGAAGTGTTATAATATTTTTTCTTCCTAAATTTGTTAAATTGTTATATGGAATGAAAATTATAAATATTTATAAATAATATAACAGTATTTATGTGACTACAAATTTGGATTTAAATATTTGTTTTGATTTTTAAGATAGAATTATTTTTAATATAAAAACAATAATAATATAATAAAGAAGATAATTAAAATTAAAATATCTATTTTATATGTTCAAATAAAATTTAAATGGTTGAGTTCTATAGGAAACAATGCAACGATTGGGCTTTGACTCTTCTTTAGCAGGTTCAAGGTTCAAACCATGACATGGGTGAGTGTGCGAGGAGGTGGGTGTGTATGGCTATGTGTTTGGTTCCTATTGATAAGCTCAAATTTCACCCCTACGAGAGGTTATGGTAGGATGGAGTTGCCCAACCTTGAGCATCAGTCATAAAGGTTTTTCACATTAACCAAATCTAAAAAACAAGTGCGTGAGAGGGTGAGCCTATGACTGTGTGTTTGGTCCCTATTGATAAGCTCAACTCTCACCCTTATGAGAGGTCATGGTGGGATGGAGATGCCCAACCCTAGACTTCACTTTACACTAACCAAATTTAAAAAAAGTGACATTAAACAACTCACAACTCATTTGACATGTTTGCTTATTCACACACAGTCTAACACATGAACTTTCTTATTAATGGCTTGTGACAATCATTTTTACCATTTTATTTATTTATATGGGAATTGGTTGCATCTACAGTCATTTACTATTATCAAACACTTCAAATCTTGTTTTCTTGTTCACACAAAGTCTAACACGTGAACTTTCTTATTAATGGCGTGTGAGAATCATTTTATGGGAATTGGTTACATCTACACTCATTTACTATTATCAAACAGTTCAAATATTGTTTGCTTGTTCACACATAGTCTAACACCTAAACTTTCTGACAAAATCATTTTTACCATTTTTTTATTTATATGCGGATTGGTTACATTTACAATCATTTACTATTATCAAACAATTCAAATCTTGAGTTTGTCCCAATAACACTTAATTCACCTCGTTATTATTTAACATGGTATGAAGATGACCATCGCGAGGCTTTGTGGACTCACAAACTACTGCCTTTAAACAAACATACTCTAAAGTTTCAACCAAACTTACCAATACAATGTACAAATCATTTTCACATTTATTTTTAAATTTAAACCTTAATTATTCATATTTCACATGTTTATCTAAATTATATTGGAATAGATTTGCTACCCTATAAATTACGCTTTGGAAGTCTTGGTCAAATTTCTTTGTTTTCCAAAGCCATGCGGAATTCTCAGAGAAAAAGCACAAACAGAACTAATTGTGCGTGAGAGTCAATTTAAAGAGAAATGGGTACTTACTTTCACTTGGTCAAGTCTGTACCATTTCTTGTTTAACAAGGCAGTGTAAATTTCCAGTGGCAAAGAAGGGTATGTTCAACTTTTCAGAGTCCTGAGCGGTCCCATCCGTCAATTATGAATGAATAGATAGATAGACGTCGCATAAGGCTAAGGCATGCATTGTAGATTCGTCTTCCTATTTAAGGCTAGTTTACAACACACAAGTCATTATTATTCTTACTTGACGATCGAATCTTATACAGTCACACAAGTCATTATTATTCTTACTTGACGATCGAATCTTATACAGTAACACAAGTCATTATTATTCTTACTTGACGATCGAAACTTATACGGTCACATCACCTATAAAATAAGTGACTGGTAAGTGGTAAACCAATGCATTGTAGATTCATCTTCCCATTTAGGATCACATTGAAATATGTCATTATTCCTAGTGCAAAGGTGTTTACAAAAATTCCGGTTGCTTCAGGAAAGCGAGAGGAATGGTGGACGAACCATTTGAACGCAGAATCAGACCTGTCTTGTACGGAAGTGGGCATATCCCTTGCCGGAATGGGGGGAAGGCCTGGTATCTCCACCGCAAAATCGACGTCTTTAAAGGAGACCTCAATTTCTGAAACCAGTTTGGGAAGATATAACATCAGGCACAAAACAGAAGCAGGGGCTGGGAAAAACATATAAGTCGGTATGTGGAGTTTGGTGGAAACATCGAACAAGGCGGTGCAGAAGAAATCTATGACGAAGGCAGAGATTGGCGAAGTCGAATGCTGCAAAAAGTCCAGAACAGCCTCCACATGTGGTTTCGCTTTTTCCACAAACTTTGATATGCGAGTTTCAGCTTTCATGTTCTCGTCTTCTTCATCGATGTCGATATGAGGAATCTCTGTAATGCGGATGTCGAGAGAGGAAGAGGCCAAGCGCTGTATGAAGGTGATCTGTCGAGACGAGCACCAGTAGTAGGAGACGACAAGGGTTACGGAGAATCCATGGTAAGCGCAGAGGCGCTTTGTAAACTCAATGGTCGGAATGAGATGACCCATTCCACCACATAAAGGGAAAATTGCGATATGAGGCTTTCTACTATGATTTTCAGACTCCATTATCACGGCTGCAAACGAAGTAAGCTAAGGAAGACTTTTGTGACAAAAGCAAACTGAGCACAAAACTTCAACCAGAGATTGTAGATAGACAACCACTGATGGTAATAATATGGAACTTGAAGTTCTTATGGAACTTGAAGTTCTTAGGGTTAAGTGGATTGGTAAAGGTTTTATTGGTCAAGAATTTATCAAGAACAGATTTAAGTTTAAATTTTTAGGGTACCCTGTCACTTTTAATAAAGGTGGTAGTCCATGTTGTTTCCTCTGAGTTCGCATCAGACGGATGACCACAGTAAAACCTGGAGCAGCTGATTGTCTCCATCTCACACCGGATCAACAACTACACTAATAGGTTGTTGGAAGCAGTCCTTATGATCCCTCCCCTTACCAATTACTAAAAATAATGCCTGTAAAAACTTAATTCCCGCCACTAGAAATACTAGAACTATTTATACATATATCATGAATTGTCTTAAGGTTACTTATATTAATAAGTTTATGTTCAAACTTTTCGTTAGGGTATATTGTAGTAGTTTGACTTAAGTAAAAAACAGTAGTTTAACCTAAATCAGTTGAATGCACCTTAATTTGATAATAAAAATACAAATCCCAACAATGGGTTAATTTTTTTTTAATATGAAAAAAAACCGTAAAATAAATGTTGTTTGTGGTAGCCTAACGCAACGACTGTAACTAACTCCCCAACTTCATATTTTTAAGCTGTCATCTCATTCTTAATAAGTTTGAAATTAGGTTCATAAACCGTTTAATTTCTACCACCCATGAATAATAACATTATTCATGCAAGTGCATGGAAAGATCCTAAAATTTATCATACGCTTTAACGTTTCAACTCTTCCACGCTGTCAACTTAAAGTTGTTGGTGCTTGCACAAATATGACAGATCACCAACGTCATGTCAGCTGGCCATTACAATGCACAGCTTGGACACTGAGACTAGTTTAACCGCTTGTACTGGGGTTTGGTTTTCCAAAGCATAAGAAATATGTTCTTGGTTATTTTTAGATGTTGAAGCGTTTCATCATCTATCTTCCTTGTGATATTGTGTATTCTGTAAATGCAGCTTAGGTTTTCTCTAAATAATTAGGAAACCAAAAATCTAGGACTCTAACAAGCATTTACCTTGTCATTCTTATTGCATTTTTTTTCATGTTGTTCCTACTTTCTTTATAGGAAAGAGTGCCTACACTTTGAGTATGAATTATACGACGCATCTATGTTATTGTGTTAAACTTAATACAAGGGTTTTATAGGCAAGAGTGCCTACACTTTGAGTATGAATTATAAGACGCATCTATATTATTGTGTTAAACTTAATACAAGGGTTTTATGTTCTATAGTGTACTTTGACATTTGCAACATTCTCTTCTACGAGGTTTTTATTAAGATGTATTTTTCTTCATCAATTAATAAGAATGCCTCATGTTTTATGTATTATTATAGACATGGAAAATTGATTCACCTATGTGAGTCATTTTTTCTAAAGTCTATGAGAAGTCTCTTAAACTTGTCAAAGTATAAGTTTGGGCTTCTCTTTCCTTCATTTTACTATTTTCTATAGTTTTATTGAAATCGTAATAGCCTAGTACGGGGTGCAGTTTCGACAAGTTAGAGTTTTCTCTTAGAAAACCTAACTTTTGAGCTGAACTCCAAGAAGTCAGCCCTGCCTTAGGTTTGCCCTTTATTTTGCTGCTTTTTTTTCCCTCCAAACCTCTTATGGATCCTCTTTTTCCCCTAATACTTTTTCCTAGCAAGTTTTTTAGCAAACAATTTTTTCTAATAATAAGTTGAAAGCATTTTTGATGAATTTTCCTAGCAAGATCAAGTGTTCTTCTGTTGCTTTTGTGATTTGTTGTTTTTGGTGGACAAGTGTTGGATCCTTAAGGAGTCTACCATTTGTGGAGGTCTTCATCCTTTGGTTGTTCTTTCATTGCCACAAATTTTTTTCTTGCATTTTTAGTGTGCTTAGGTTGTTAATTACTCATTTTGCACATTGTTTTGTATTTATAAATCAGTTTGGCACTTTTTTTGCGAATTTGCACCCCATCCATGCAGGGCATGAATTCGATAGAGTCAAATTCATAATAACTCCTTATGGAGCACGATTTTGGCTCCTTTAGAGTTAGGGTAAAGTTTGCTCTTGAAACCCTAGTTTGTATTTACATGATTCATTTAGATCATAATATTGTTGTTTGCATTCTATTTTTTGCATTGTTTCAATTCGTTGCCTCTTGTCTTGTTTGTTTCCTAAAATGTCAACAATTACTTTTGTTTTCGAACGATCAGCTAAAATGGCCAAGGGGGCTTGACTATTGCGCCTCCAAGCTGAGTCACATAGTGGCCTAAGTAGGCCCCAGACGTTGATCAATTTTTTTAAGATTTTTTGAAGTTGTTTTGCAGGTTGTGAAGTTTTCGGATATATCTAGATGCAAGTTAAAAGCTAGAATCAACCATCAGATCAAGTAAGTGCTCTAAGTAAACTTCTTAGGTTGTTTGTTGTTTGTCTTATGTCTACTTTTGTTTCAAACCTAGGTCATAAATAAAAAGAAAATATTTGGTTACATTTTTAGGCATTTGAAAGAGAAAAGACATATAGTTTGCATTTTAGGGTTAACTTTGTTTGTGCATTCTCTCAAACCCTTGCTGAAAAGAAAAGATCTATTTTATTGCAAGTTAGGGTTTAGTCCTCATTGAAAATCAAGAATCATTCTAGGGTTAGCTTCTTGTCTTCTTGCATCATTGTTTGTCTTGCATTGTTCTTTCATTTTTCATATCTTAGATCTTGGAATATCCAAACATAGGCGCTTGCCCAATATACACATCGAACATTCCATTCCTAGACTTGGAGTGAGTCCTTAAATCGTTCTTGGTGAACCTTTTAATCCCCAAGCCACCAAGTGAAGAGAATATAACACACCCCAACTGTCACCTTGGCTCCCAACGTATCCAACCAAGAATCCTACGTGGCAGGGCAGTTTTCCTCCTCTACATCTTTGGTGAACCCGACATGAAGGCACATCTTTAGTGGCCAAATTAAGAAGCCTCTTCCTTTTGTTTTTTTGAAAAATTTAACTAAGACCATTAATTTTGTTTGCTTAGAATTAGAAAAACATTAAAAACATCTTAAATTTTTTTGTGTCTTTTGCTAGTTTTTAGATCCTCCTTTTCTCCTCTATCCTTTGTCTTTGTCCTATGGCTCCCAACCATAGGAGTGAGCAAAAGATTCCAAAATTTGGTGAGATTAATCAATAAGATGACCAGATTGATAGGGAGAATCCTAATTCAGAAGAGGAAGAAACTAAAGAAACCGATAACGACCTTGATCCTACTAAAGGATCTAATGGACACCTTACCTTTAAATAATTTGATCATATCTAGAATTTCTTCAAGCACCATAGATATGCCTTGAATAAGGCTATGTATGAAGAAGCCCAACTCGAAGAGATTATAACATCTCATCATCAAACTATTCCTCCTCAAAATATTCACACCAATCCTTTGTTTGAATCTTCACATCATGTTAATCCTTTTCATAAATTAACATATGTTACTATTGTAACCACCAACACTGGAAGAATTCCACAAGTTCCTCCAACTAGTAGTGCATCTCAAGATAATGCTCAATTTCCTCATTTTGCTCATCTCAACATTCATGCTTCTATCCCACCAAATGTTAGTTATACTCCACAGAAAGATACCACATATCATAACCCATACCATAATAGTGTTAATGCCTCCAATATTAGCCAAGTTTCCTTCCAACAACCTACCTATAATCCTCCCTCAGGGAACCTAAGGCCATTGCACAACAACAATCTTGATTTGTAAAGTTTGACAAGTGTGGTGAAACAATTGGTCTCAAAAGTAGATATGATTCAACCTCCAAGTTTCACCTAAAACTACAAGAAAATGTGCAATCAACCCTTTTAGACCCTATCATCGCCTCTAGACCCTATCCTATGCATTTTTTGATGGCGGTTTTGCCTATTTATAAGGGAACAGAGGACCCAATTGAACATTTAAGGATGTTTAGAACAACATGCCATGATATTATATATGATGATATGTTGTTGCTAAAGATGTTTTCTAAGAGTCTTGATGGTATCACATTGGAATGGTATTATCAACTGCCTCATCATTCTTTGATAAATTTTGAAGAGACAAGAGAGTTGTTTGTTTAGCAATTCAAAGCTTAAGTTGAGAAAATGTGACTATGAAAGATGTTTATATGTTGAAGCAAGGTAAAATATGAATGTTTTTTGGAATTCTTGTCTCATTGGAGAAGTCTAGTTGGAAAATTAAGATATACTTTGCCTCCCCAAGACATGTTAGATATTTTTATTAGAAATTTATAAGAACAAATATCATATGAATTAGAAACAACAACTATTACCTCTTTCGACCAAACAATAGATTTGGAAAGAAGGGTAGAGCAAGCCCTTATTTGAAGAGGTCAATTTAAGCCAAAGAAAGAAGAATATAGGACCATGAAAACCTAGTATAAGAACAAGCATGTAGTTGATGATGGGGCAATAGATAGTAGACTTGTCAACAATGTTGTTAATACCTTTCAAAAGATGGTAGTTAGCAAACCTCCCACCAAGAACTTTATGAGACTCAACCAACCTATTTCAACGATCCTAAAGCAACTCTTGGAAACTAATATGATTGAGTTGCATTCCATAAGGTAACTCGATACCACGATTGATAGGTATAATCCTGGTCAACATTGTGAGTATCATAGAGTGGAGGGGCGCATGAAAAATGCATATAAGAGGTTGAAACATGTGGTTTAAGATTTAATTAATACATATAATCTCGTTATAGAGGATTCTCAACCTACTCTTAACCGTAATCCTCCAATGAACAATCAACCTCTTACACAACAATCACCCACAACTAATCAAGACATGGGGATCTTCCAAAATTCTCTACATGATCATCAACAACAGACAACTAATCAGGTGTCATATTGTAATGTGCCACCTCCCTATAACAACATGGTTGGTATGATAGCAACAACTACAAGGCAACAAGATCAAGCTCAACAAACTCAACAATCTTAGTAGGAGATGAGTTCTACATCTAACCAACCTTCTAAACCATTTTGAAGAGTACACAAATAAGGAGCACAAGAGTAGAAAACCCACCCTTAGTGTTGAAGCCACAACCTAAGGTCTCATTCAATAAAATAGTTAGTTGGTACCCTAGTTAACATTTTTCTCTTAGAGCTTTTGCAAAATTCTCCTGTTCATAGGGAAGCCTTGTTGAAGCTTCTAAGTTAATCCGTTCCTCAAGATATTTTCCCTAGTGCTATAGTTGATGTTGTAGGTTCCCTTGGGGTACATCATATTAAATTTTTGGATGATGATATTGCTTTCTCAAATTTTTTAGGGGATTCTTCCCTCTACATCACCACATATTCTAGAGAAATATTTATCAAGTGAATTTTGATAAATAATGGTTCCTTCCTCAATCTATGCACTTATCAAATTTTCTAAAATTTTGGATTAAAAGAGGAATATTTAATTAAATCCAATGTCATCATCAAAGCTTTCAAAAATGAGTCCCAATAGGCATGTGACATTATATCCCTCCCCCTTAGGGTTGGACCTAACATATTAGATACCTTATTTTATGTTGTACCTTGTCCCAACCCACAACTCCTTGGATGCCCTTGGATCCATGTTATGAGGGTTGTCCCTTCTACTCTTCATCAATGTTTGAATTTTGAATTCAAAGATCAACTTATCACCATTCTAGACGACCCTCATCCATTCCAATATTGTTCAATGGTTGAGCAAGCTCAATCTAGTCTTAATTTATGTCCATCAGTTTCTTCATCTCACATCACCAAGCAACTTGAAATTTTGAAAGTAAGTGTGAAAATGGTAATCAATGTTTCATCACAAGATCAAGTCAATCCTTTTCTTCAAGAGCCTCTTCTGGATTTATCCAAGTTGCCACCTTCACCTCAAACTATGGGATTGCCTCATAATAAGGATGAAGTAGTACACATTGGCATGTGTACCTTTATCTACTCGGATACAACCCTTGAAAAAATATTCATGGTAGCAACCCTCTTCTTATAGAGTGGTCTTTTGCCCATTGTTACCTATGCAATGATTACCCACTTCCTAAGCAAATCCTATCTAGTATGGGATATGTGGGTGAAGGTTTGGGGCCATACCATAAAGGTATTCAAGAGACTTTGGAAGTTGAGCTTTGTCCTGGGAGATGTGTCATAGGCTACATACCCAATAAAAACTAACCTTTGCCATTTGATGATGATGATTATTACTGCTCATATTTTTCAAGTCTTTTCGTGACTCCATACTACTATATATGACTTTAATATAGGGTAAGCTAAGGCTCGTTAGGACATGACTCGCACTAGCGAACCTTATAGAAAAATGTGGTCTTAAATACAAGTAACATCTTCCATCATGTGTAACTATAACAACTTAATTGAGTGATGATGCATAGTTGTTTACCACCTTTTTCATTTATCTTAATTTGGCGTTCCTCTTTGTGGTAAGTACACTTAGTGTGTTCTATCCTTTGGTGTTATTTTCAATATTAACCATGTATATAGGCATATAATAATTGCATAGTAAGAAGAGTTGTGCCCAAAAGAATTTTGTCTATTCACAACAATAATTGAAGTAGTAACTCTTGAAGGTCAAAACTTAGATGCATGCACATATTTTCTATAGAGCGAATAATACGAGAAAACATCGACAATACATCGACACAAAATATTTTCAATCCTTTATATTTAAGTTTCTTCAAGAATATTAAAATTATGCTAAAGAAATTTTGATGAGAATTATATTGATATAAATTGTGTTCATTATCAAGGTTAATATTTTATATATTGTCTTAGTATACTCAATTATGTAGGAGAGAGGGATACCACTCAATCATGATCTAACTAAATCACCGTATAATAAAAGCTGCACTTTGTCTTTCACATGTGTGCTTGGAAAGTTAAAAATTCTATAGAACATAGAATTATAAGGTAAAATATCCTATTCTGAAGGAAGTGCGCTTTTCTTCGATTTCCACACAAAAACTAATTACTTCATTTCTTAGTGCCTCTATGGAGAATTATCTAGACAATGTAAATAGTTGTAAGTGAATGTTAGAGTAAAGCTTACCATATTCTATTTTAACATCCAAATTAGATCCCTTGAAGCACATTGAGCATCTTCTATTCCAAATAAACTTACAAATAACAGATCAAAAATTCTTAGAAATACTATTATATAGCAACAACCTAATAGAACAAATCTCCATCCACCATTATGAAGGAACAATGTAAGAAAAAGACTATGCACATAATTCCACATAGCCTTAGACTTGCTATAGTCCTAAAACTGTAAGTGGGACAAGTGGTCCCAAATGTGTAAGGTATACTTTATGTAGACATTAAAAATTGATCCACTCTATATCAATTTTCATTAATTCTTCCTTATGCATTAATTCTCCAACCATCTAAATTCACCTCTTTACTTTTTTTTAAAATTAAACACTTATTGCCTCAAAAATTAAGTTCATATTTGACATGAATTTTCACCAACCAAGTTATCTCTAAAATTCTCAAAAGCACTACAAAATCATCTTTAATACCTTTCCCAAAGTCACATATTTCTTCTAATTTCTTTCTAAACTTTCCAAATATCTTTCTAATAGCTTCTTCTAATGTCCTCTAATCTCTTTATAATTTCCCTAAGTTCATCGTACACTGTTCACTGTACACTATTCACTGTTCATTGTACACTGTTCACTATACACTGTTCACTATTCACTATTCATTGTTCACTATTCACTATTCATCACACACTATTCACTATTTTCAAATTCAAAATTAGATGCATCATTTTCAAATGGAATTAGACCACTTCCAAAGTGGCACATTACTTCATTATTACCATTTTCAAATTAGAATGTTCCACTTCCAAAGTGGCACATTACTTCATTATTATCATTTTCAAATTAGAATGTTCCACTTCCAAAGTGGCACACTACTTCATTATTACTATTTTCAAATTAGAATGTTCCACATTACTTCATTATTACTATTTTCAAATTAGAATGTTCCACATTACTTCATGGCACATTTCTTCATTATTACCATTCTCAAATTAGAATGTTCTATTCTTCCATTTTTCAAAATAACATGGCCCATTTCCAAAATGGCATGTTACCTCACATGGTCTATTTTTAAAATGGTATGATTTTATGCCATATTTAAATTTAAGTCATTTTCCATCTCCCCCTAAGGTCATGAAAAAACTATAAATAGAGCCCTTGGGATAGCCTCAAACCAAGTCTTTTTCAAGCACTAAAATTCTGCAAGTTTTCTTCAAGCTTTCAAGTCCCCAAGCCAAGGATCTCAAAGGAATCATCAATATATTTTTAGGCATCTTGAGTAAGTCATCATCAAGCTCTCATCAAGAAAAAGAAAGAGGCAACCTTGCTCCAAGGGTTGTGTTCTTTCAACCTCTCTCTATTATTGTTATTTCATTTAGTTTCTACAATTCCTTATTAATTTGGATTCACATTTTCATTTCATAGTTATGTTCTTTGAATTCATACTAACCTTGTATATTTCATTTATTTACTATTATCTTTAGCATTTCTTCACATAGATAGTTTACTTTGTTCATTCATATTTACCTTGCCACTTTGTCTCACAAACATTATCACTAACGGGGTCCTATTCCGTGTATGCTCTTCCCTTGCACTTAGTGTGATATTGGGAATAAAAAACGGATAGGCTACCTAGGATTAATAAACAATATCACATTTTTCATTTCATTCATTCATTTCATTTCTGATTTTACTTGTTATTGTAAAAATTCACATCACATTAAAAAGGGATTTTCACCTCGTGTATGCTCTTCCCATGCACTTCGTGTGATCTTGGGAATCAAAAGCGGGTAGATCCCTAAGGTTAAGGAACATCATCAAAGTCATAATTTTATTTTGTAAATCACATTAAAAGGGGATTCTCACTTCGTGTATGCTCTTCCCTTGCACTTCGTGTGAACTAGGGAATCAAAAGTGGGTAGATCCCCTAAAAGTTAAAGAACCTCATCGTAGCTATCATTTTTTTGTTTTTATCTTATACATCACATTAAAATGGGTTTTTATTTTGTGTATGCTCTTCCCTTGCACTTCGTGTGATCTTGGGAATAAAAAATGGATAGATACCCTAAGGTTAATAAATAACATAATCATCTACTAGCATCCTAGTTTCCTTACTTTTGTATGTCCATCCAAAAGGTCAATACTTATTTTATTTTTACAAGGTCAGCTAATAGGACCAAGGGGGCTTGACTACTGCAAGTTTGGTCATATTGTGACCTAAGCAGGCCCCCAAATACTATGTTTTGGATTGTTTTTGTATTTTTATATTTTTTTATTTGTTTGATGTTTTTGATAATTTTTGTTGTTTTTGTGATTTTTGATTGTTTTATGATTTATGTATAAAATGCCCGTAGATGAAGAATGTTGAGAGGTTCGAGCTCCTCAACACCTTCTAGCGAAGTTAGGCGATAAGTTCCTAGCCCTATTTTCTCTATTACGATGAAAGGACCTAACCAATTGGCCATAAATTTATCCCTTAGATGAGGTGATAGGTTTGAATTTTATTGGTTCTCTTTGAGCACAAGATCCCCAACTTTAAAGTCTCTTGAATGGACTTTAGTATTATAATTGCTCTTGCTTGAGAGCATTCACTCATCATTCATCAAGAAGGGTCAATTGATCGAGGTGAGCTTGTCATGAGGTGTCATCATCGATGAATTCTTTCAATGAGATGTGCAATGATGGAATTTCTAATTCCAAGGGTATAATGGCCTCAGTACCATATACTAGCGAAAATAGGGTTTCCCTAGTGGGTGTCTGAATGCTAGTTTGATAAGCCCATAAAGCTAGAGGTAATTGAAGGTGCCAATCCTTATGATTCTCCTTGATGGTTTTCTTCAATATGGCAACTACAATTTTATTAGAGGCCTCTGCCTACCCATTTGCTTATGGATAATAGGGTGTTGCAAAGTTGTGTTGAATGTTATATTTGGATGTTAAAGCCCGCACATCTTTGTTCTTGAATGATGTTCCATTATCCGATATTATTTTGGATGGAATACCAAAATGACATATAATGTTATGGAGTATGAACTCCGCAATACGAGCTCCAGTCATAGTGGTCAAAGGGATTGCTTCCACCCATTTAGTAAAATACTCAGTAGCCATTATAATGAATGTGTGATAGCCCGAATATGGAGGAGAGATCTTCCCAATTAGATCAAATCCCCACTAAGAGAAAGGCCAAGCCGATTGAATCGGTTGTAAGGCCTGAGATGGTAGGTGCGAGAGATTGGCATGATGTTGACACTTTACGCACTTCCTGACATATGCACAACAATCCTTCTCCATTATGGGCCAATAATAACCCATTCTAAGGATGCACTTGATGATAGCCATACCACTAAAATGGCCATCACAAGTACCATCATGAGCTTGCAAGATTTCCCAAGCAGATTCTTGGGGCTCGAGACAATGAAGGAGGAGTCCATCATAGCTTCGATGATAGAGAATATCTCCTAGCAAGACATACCTAGTCACTTTTTATTTAAATGCTCATTTTGTGGCATGCGATAATCCCTGAGGGATACTACCAAGTTTCAAGTAATATTTTAATTGGGTTAGCCAATCTTGATAAGCTTGAGCTTCAACTGATTGAACAACTTATTCCCATTGTGATTCATCATGCACAAATGCGGATTGGGAAATAACCTTATGATGAATGGTCATGCCATTATCTGAAGGACCCTATGAGATCAAGGACCCCTAGGATGCTTATTTCAGAAAGTCTTGTGCCTTGTAGAACCACTCATGATTTGGTTCTATCTGAATCATGTGAACTGATTCTTTATTGTCTGAAGCCTCACGCAACATCATTGATTGTGAGAGCATTTTAACATGGATGGTAGTAAAATCATTGAAAGGATTCTGAGGGATTAAGGATCCCAAAGAAGCCATTGTATCCATGAAGTGATTAGACGTACGAGGGACTACCTCGATGTCATACCATTCTAGTTTGGCTAGCAATGTGTCCACAAGCTCTTTGTAAGATTTCAAGATAGGGCATCTACATTGATAAATACCTTTGACTTGGTTTACGATGAGCAAGGAGTCACCAAAGATATTAAGCTTTTTAATCTTCATGGTGATAGTTATTTTGAGACCCAAGATTAGAGCCTCATATTCAACATTATTATTGGTGCAAGGGAAATCAAGTTTAAAAGACAAGGGCATAGGAGCTCCTTGCGATGTGAAAAACACAATCCCTGCACCACCCCCTTGCTCGCATTTGGAACCATCAAAGAACAAAGTCATGTCTACTTTATTTTTTAGTTCTTTGGGTTCGAGTGATTCTGATAGTGTGAACACTACATCATCAGGTAACTCAATCACAAGAGGCTTGTCATCCTGAAGAGGTGCCTCTACTAACTGATCAACTATGACTTGACCTTTGATGGATTTTTGACTGATGAATTCAAGATCAAATTCCATCAATAGCATGATCCACTTTGTGGTTCACATATTATGATATGTGCGACTCATCATATACCGCAAAGGATTTTCTTTTGATATGACATACATGGTATGACTTAACATGTAGTGGCGAAGCTTTTTGGTAGTGAACACCACTGCTAAGTAGAGCTTTTCGATGTATGCATACTTTAGCTCATAACTGACCAAGGTGCGACTAATGTAATAGATAGCCTGTTCTTTATTCTCTTTGTTCTTCTGGGCCAACATGGTTCCTAGAGCAAAATCTATGGCTAAAATATATAGTAAGAAAGGCACACCTGGTCGAGGTGGAGCTAACACTAGTAGTGATGCTAGGTACTATTTGATCTCATCAAAGGCCTTTTGACATTCTTCATCCCAATTGAATGGGACCCCCTTGTGTAGCAGTCGATTCATGGGTCGACATTTATCCAAAAATTGTGCTATGAAGCATTTGATGGATGCTACCTTGCCTTGCAAGCTATGAAGCTCTTTAATGTTCATGGGGGGAAGCATTTCTAGAATTGCTTTGACCTTTGTAGGATCTACTTTGATCCCTCTCTTGGAGACTATGAATCCTAGAAGTTTTCCTGATGTGATATCGAAAACACATTTCTTAGGATTCAACCTGACATTATGCTCTATCAGGCGATCGAAGACTTTTTGTAGAACTTTTGCATGCTCTTCATGCAATAGAGATTTGGTGAGAAAATCATCTATGTAATCTTCTAGTATCTTATGCATGTAATCATGAAAAATATATGTCATGGCCCGTTGATAGGTTGCACCAATATTTTTAAGGCTGAATGGCATAACTTTATAGCAAAATGTTCCCCATGGTGTGGTAAAGGTTATCTTATGTTGATCTTCGGGTTTGACCCAAATCTGATTATAGCCTAAAAATCCATCCATAAGGGATAACATCTCATGACCAACAGTTGCATCTACTAGAGCATCGATGTTAGGTAAAGGGAATGCATCCTTGGGCATTGCTTTGTTTAGGTCTCTAAAATCCATGCAAATACAGATCTTCCCATCAGGTTTTCCTATGGGTACCATGTTAGATACCCATTCTGGATAGTCGATGGGTTGGATAAATTCTACATCCAATAATTTTTGTAACTCATCCTTCACCATTAAGGTGATTTTTGGGTGCATATTTCTGAGATTTTGCTTGATCGACTTCATAGTGGGGTCTAAAGTAAGGTTATGTGTAACCAAATTTGGATCAAGACCCGACATGTCTTTATATGACCAAGCAAATATGTCAGACTTTTCTATCAAAAGAGGTATGAGGATGGCATACTCTTCAGGAGATAGACTCTCTCCAAATTTGACTTTCTTAGGATTGTTAGGGTCATTGCTAATATCCACATTAAAAGTCTCCTCAATTGACATATGGGATCCCTCCTCAAGTTGATGAGGTGTAGGGATCAAGTGGATGTCATCCATTGGGTTTGGATGATCTATCATATCAGATTCAACCTCAACATTATAGACATCTTGAGTATGGCCTAGAGTGAAATGAAATGGTTGTAGCATTTCTTCACATGGGAAGAACTCCTCAAGTGATGGTGGTGATGCGATGTGATCAAAGTCAATGGCCTCAAGATTGAGGTGCAATGACTTTGAAGGGTCATTGGGATTGTGGAGAGGTGTGGTTAAGTCAATGGAAATCATATTGATGGATGGTTGGTGATTTCCATTACCGCTCGGGTAGGACCTATCGATTATTGATTGCTCTAGATGTGCTAGATGTGGCTTAGGAGGCATTGGGATCTCTAGATCTGCTCTAGGAGTAGATAGGATAATTGGGTCCTCAAGTGGGAGCAGCTACCTCCAGTTAGGTGGAGGAGGAAACACCCTATGATAGATGTCATCTATGTTAACAGGGGGTCTAACTAGGCTCAATATCTCCTGTATAGTTATTGAGATGATGAAGGTAAGGAGGACCTAAGTATGCAATTTTTATTTCATCCTCATATTCATCATCTTCATCAATCCAATCATTTTTAAGATTATCATTGAGTTTAAATTCCTCTTCTTGATTGGTCTCATGATATGATTTAGGGGGCTCTATGGTGACCATTGTGATTGGGAGATGATCCCTCAATAAATGAGAAGGCTAGGGGTTAGCATATTCATTCTCATCAATGTCCTCCCCAAATCCTAGGCTTAGGCATTCTAGGGAATTAACCAACAGCTCATCCGACATGCGGATGGAATATCCTAAACCAAATTTATCCATAGGCAATTGATATTATGGTAGATAAGGTGTTCTTTGACCCTACTCATATAGACCTAAGCCATTATCATGCCAATGGCAATGGTAGAAGTATCTTAGAGAAAAATTAGGATTCGACATATAGTAGATGTTTCCTATAAATGGTTCATTATCATGATTGATAATAGGAGATTGATCTAGGGCTTGGTCAAAACCCCCATATATGAAATTTATCTGATTGGGTGGTATGCCTAGGGGTACCACCATTCCAATGGGCAAGGGAGGAGCATGAGGTCTCCCCATGTCTTGGGTAGACTCAATAATTGGTGTAAAAGTGATATTTTGTACCAAATATTCGATGAGCCTAGGGTTGACTAAGTGAATAGTCACTTGAGGTGTGGATGATCCTATGGATGATGTGGGGGATGCAGGTTGAGGTACATCATCCATTATGTTAGGTGACTCTTCCTCTTCCATGGGAATCAGAATTTCTATCATAGAGATGTTAGGGATGACCTCTAGAGCATCTACCATGGGTACCTTCAACTTTTGTTTGATTCGAGGATCAGATGATGATGAAGGAATATCAGAAGTAGCCAATGGTTTAGGTGAAGGTGGTGGTAATGAGGTGGATGGATCAACATGTGCTGATTTTAGTGGGTGCTCTAGATGCTTGATGGGAGAACTAGGTCTAATATCCAGATGCATTGATGGTAAGACAAACTCCCTCGGATTGCTAACCTGATTTACATATTTAAATGGTTCATCATCCGAAGGGACAACATGAACCTATCCTTCATGAATGTATTTGATACACTGATGAAGAATAGAAGGAACACATTTCATGTCCTAGATCTAGGGATGATCGAGCAATATGTTGTATTGCATCGCTCCTTCCAACACATGGCATAATACGGAAATGGTTTTTAGTCCCACCTGAATAGGCAAGACTATAGTGCCAACCATTGAGCATAATGCATCATTGAATGCTCGTAATGTGAAAGTAGATGCTACTATGTGTGATGTTGGAAGACTCAGATGTTCTAAAGTGGTCATTGTTATTATGTTGATCGATGAGCCTATATCAATCAACACTCGCTTGTATGGTATCCGATTGATACAAGTGATTATGTGTAATGAGGGATCCACTACATTAGCTAGTACCTATTTAATTTCATGGTCATAGAAGGTTACCACAGGCTCTTTACACTTTTGGACATGCCCTACAAAATTAGTAAATGCATTAGGATCTTAGGGCTGAAGCTCGATAGATTTTAGAATCTCCATAAGTGCTTCCCTATGTCTAGGAGACTATTGAATAAGCTCATAAATGGAGAGCTTAGTTGATGTCATCTATAGGCTCTGGGTAAGCCTATTTATAATGGTTATCATCGATGGAGATGGTGGACCTAGAAGAGGGTTTTGAGCCAACAAAGGTTGAGGCACAGAAGGGATTCGAATGGGAGCTACGAGTGGCTCAACTTGATTGTACCTTCTATTTTATATCATGATATTTATCATACCTACGAACCCATGCGTGGGTGGATCCGTATGTATCTCATTGACCTACCTAGTTTGGTTGCCCTTGACCTCATGGGTGGGCAAGGGATCTTTGAAAATACCCATCTACTGATTATCAAGAGTGAGAGGGTTGTCAATCTGCAATTGGTTCTTATCCAACATGTTTTGTACTAGGTTTTTGAATCCATAGCATGTTTGTATATCATGTCCATTTTGATGATGATAAGCACAATATAAATCCTCTTTGTACCCTTTAGGTTTTGGGTGGGCAGGATCTACCAAATAGATTTCAAGTAAGGTAATCACCTTAGCCTCACATAATCTATTGAAAAGAGATGCCAAAGACTCAGGTAATGGTGTATATGTGCGAGGAGGATGATATTGCTTATCCTACACTTGATTTATTTGGTGTTGATTATTGTACTACATTGGAGGGGGTTGAGCCTGATAATTAGGCTATTGTGGTACTTTTTCTACTTTAGGAACATTTAACACAATCTGATTTACCGAAGCTAGTTTTATTTGATGGTGATTATTTCGAGGATTTTTGTTCCACTCCTTTTTGTAGAGTTTTATGTCTCCCTCCTAGACCTTAATGTCCTCAATAACTTTGGCTTGTACCAAAGCCTCTTCGAATGTTTGATACTACTACAACTGTAAAAGAAGTGATATGTGCTTTGAGAAAATTTTTGTAAACATCCATGTCAGTTCTAAAATAGGTATGATGAAAGGTAGTTTTGACATTATTTTTTACCACCTATTTCCATAGTCCATAACTGGCTCATCATCGAATTGATGTAAGTTCGATAAGTCAGTTAAGTTAGCCTTATTTTTTATACCAAAGGAGAAGCATTCTAGAAAGGTATTTGCTAGTTATTCAAAGCTAGAGATGCTATGTCATGGTAATTGATTATACCACTCTAAAGTTGTGCTAGAGAGTGTTATCAAGAATGTTCTTAACAACAAAGCATCATCATCTTGTAACTAGAAGCACAAGTTCATAAAACTTGTGACATGCTCTTGAGCATCATCATCTCCTCTAAATTTATCCAGCTTAGGCATTTCAAAATGCTCTGGATAAGTAGGACAAGGAACTAATGGGTTGAGAGGTTGATTGTATAATTTATGCAATGTGGGCTTTTGGTAACCTACTCCTTGCTTTTCTAGCGATTGAATTTGCTCTGTAAGGACCTTGTATGCCTGAGATGAAATAATATCATTCTCTTGAAGTGGTCTCCTAGGAGGAGGAGGTGGAAGGTTCCTATTTGATCGAGGTGGTAGATTGTAATCATCTACCACATCCTCACAAAGTGACTCAGGATATGCTTGATCCTAGTCCTCTAGTTCTATCTCTTTGTATACCTCATATTTCGATGGATTTAGTGCTTGATGCTATCTTGGTCGAGACTGATGAATAGAGGTGGGAGGAGGATGGTTGTTGGTTGGCCTAGAAGGCAACTCCTGATGTTGCATAGTGCACCTTATGTTAAGTTGTTTCCAGTAAGTGCTAGGCATGGGAATTTCATCATAGGCTACCCTATGTGATTGCTCCTCATACAATCTCTATTCTAGAATTCTCTCTTCATGCAGCCTATGCTCATACAACCATTGGTGGTGTAGCCTTTGTTGCTCTATATGTTCATGATTTAGGCACTCTCACTCTTTACGTAAATCATCCAATTATGATTGGATTAATTGCTCTCTTTGACTAGTATTTGGCCTAGGTAATCGATATATTCGATCAATTATATGAGGTCTATGACTTCTCATCTCAATACGAGGGGATTTAGCTATTTTAATGCATATAGTAGGGATGGCTACCCTCTTCCCTCAATCAATAGAAGTTGTATTGACTCTATGCTCAACCCTAGGGGTGTTATCCTCATGCAAATATGGTACAAGAGTATGACGTGTTCATGTAGAACACTCTTCATACATATGGATAGGATGCACTAGATCTTCATCACACCCATCCTCAAAATGAGTATGAATAGAAGAAGGTGCTCTACGAGTAGCATTAGGGTCGTATCTATCTAGATGATTAAGCTTTTGACTCAAATAAGGATGATCAGGAGGAGTACCTCACTCATCTAACCCAAGCAAAGGCATATATTCTACTCCAAGTTTAGATGGGTTTGTGGATCGATTAGGTACACAAATTCATGTGACCCCTCTACTTGGCCCCTCAATGGGTGGATCTTGTCTAGAAGTAGCATGATATGGATGAGGTCTGAGAAGATCCTCTTCTCGATCATGGGGAGGTCCCATAGGTGTCCTCCTAGTAGGGGTATCTCGATGATTGGATCCCCCATGAGTGGAATTATCTTCGTGATGACTGCTAGGATATCGTTCAGGTAGGAGTAAATCAGTTGGGCTATAACGAAGGTGTTCTAGGTCTCCTTGTGCATTTCTTGTAGCCTCAGTCTATGACTGGGCATGGCTACGTGTGGTGACCATTTTATGTTGATTATGCATATAGTAAGGAAATAGATAAAGTATACAAGATGATTATCTCATTTAAATATTCTTTGTGATTCCTAAACTGGTTTGTGTATTTTGATTCATTGTTTTATTGCTTTTCTCTTGTTCGAGTTTTGATTTTGTTGATGAAATACTCAGTTAAATGGATTTCACCTATATCCTCTCACACACAAGCCTGGTGATGAAGTCTAGGTCATGAAACCCACCGATATTTGGTGATGAAGTCCAAATCCGAGTGAGGGAGTCCAGGTCCTACCAGTCCTCACCTAGTTCACCTCGATCAATGATATACCTCCTCAAAGAGAGATACATGCTATATTCCTTGGCTATGATGGTTCTTGGACTAGCCTTGGCCAAAATAGGGTGCGAAGAACCACAAGCAAGCTAACAAGGTGGTGATGAAGGCCACCATTGTTAGTCTTGATCAATGGTTGGGTGTGAATTCCAACTCATTGATGTTTAATATGATACATGGTGTGTGTGGGTTCTTTTTACTTTATGCAAAAATAAAGATGCAACATAGAGCAATCAATGATATTTTTCTAATGCATAAAATACATTTCAAATTTCCAAATTTCTAAATAAGAACATTTTAATTTCAAAAAATTTGAAAGTGCAAACCCTAAATGATGTAAGCCTTTAGATAGGCAACAAGCATGCAAACCCAAATAGACAGCAAAATAGAGGTCATATCTATGTAATATGGTCTACAATAGAGGTCATCTAACACAGAAGCGATCAAAAATAGGGGTCACTTTACCCAATAGCAGCCAATAATAGAGGTCACTAGACCTAGGAGCGATCACAAGAAAAAAGCTTCAAATTTAATAATTTCTCTAAATTTCTCAATTAAAACCTGAAATTCTATCTTTTTCTATGAAAAGTAGTAAAATCAAGTGTAGAGATACTCACAAGTGAAGCCTACATTCGATGAAGTTGTTACCTCTTTGATTTCTAAACTCTACTCTAAGGTCATCAGAAGGTAGAGCGATGGGCTCTACTAGCCATCATAGGGTAGGACGATGGCTCCTATGAGCCATTCCAGCCTAGAGCGATGGTACCTACAATTCAAGAAAATCAAGAAAAGTAGGTAATTAGTGATAGATTATGAAATTTTAGTCAAGGTCCGATCATGATCACCACTATAGAGTATGCAAAAACCTAACACCTAAACAAGTATATGAAATCAAATTGACAAGTAATATCATGTAACCATAATGAGACAAAAGAATAAAGAAAATGGTGCCCTTCTCATTAATATTTGAAATTGTCCTTTACAAAGTGGTTACAAAGATATCCCTCTTAGGGATAGATACCAATTTGATACAAATTACAATAAAGAACCAAAGGTAGGTGTAATTCACAGAATCTTTGCACTCTCAAAACTGATTATAGAGAGGGTTTCTTTGCGACCTCCACACGGTGAGATAAATATTGAAGGATCTTTATGTTGAAGAGCTCCTACTAAGATCTGAAACCTACACACAAGAACACTTACAAGACATTAATAGCAAATGAGGAACCTCTCATGATGAGGTCCATTTCCATGATAAGAAATTGAAAGAAAGATGTTGAAAATGATAAAGAAATGCATGAAAATTGAGTAAAACTATGCTAGAATAGAAATTAAATGTTGCTAAAGCTACTATAACTAAGAAAACATAGAAAAAATATATCATAGAGAGGTCATCATGGGGTAAAGTGGTCAAGTCTGTTAGCCATCAGAGGGTATGATGGCTACGCTTGTAGGCCGCTTCGAGGTGAAGTGGCCACTGAATAGAAAGTTATTTCTTCATGATCGATGCGAGAAATGCTTGGGTTGGTCTACCAAATTGATGGTTCAAGGGTCGCACACTTGAAGCACGATTGAATTGCAGGAAATAGCACAAATTAGGTCTTTTGATGGCAAAATATGGTTGAATGTGATCTTCAAGCTCCAAAGGACTCCATTGATGCAAATGCAAGCTCCATGGCTAGATTTGGGCAGCACTCCATTGCTTATGAGAGTATGTTCTCTCTATTACACAAATTGATAGCACTTTGTTGCATTCAGAATTGAGCATATTTTTCATGAAGGCTTGGGATCTTCTTATAAGATTTCCAAAATGGTAATCTTGGCTTGCAAGAGAAGCCAAGAACCAAGAATTGGTTAGGATCTAGGAAGACCAAACGTCACCTCTAGAACCTTCTCTGCTTAGCATAAAAAATTGAATTAGCTTGGGAGCCCAATTTTGTTATAAGTGTGATCATCCCAGGGTGGAGCGATCGTGACTACTGGTCATCACAGGGTCCAGCGACCACTGGAGGCCACTCCTGGGTATGACGGTCCAGGATGCAAAATATAGGTTGCCCTTGTTTGAGTGGTAAGAACCATTGTTAAGCCTTGGGGATGCCCAAGGTGGGTCATATGGCCTAAAAAGTTGTCCAAATAAGTAGCTGCCTCAACATGACATGTTTTAGGTGTCTTCACTAATCTCTAAGAATAGCATGCAAAAAATTTGAACAAACCCTATCACATGTTTTGTTCATATTTAATTTTACAACCATACTTAGTTTTTTCATAGAATGAAGATAATGCATGGCTGATTGTGCATTGCACATACCTTAAGGAGTTTTTTACCACAAAAAAACCACCTTGTTCCTTGGAGATAATAAAAGAATACCTAATCTATTTGTCATATTTTTCTAAATTATCTTATAAATCATATTGCAAAGGCTTATTAGATAAAAAATATCAAAATATTTTATTTCACCTCTCTAGGGAACCAATACAATAAAGGTGGCATTCATATCACTTATTATGCCTTTTCCTAGCATCGTCAACTTCAACCAATTTTTTTTTTTTTCTTAATAAAAAGGGGTTGTACTTGAGTCCCCCACCCTTAACAAATTACATCTCTCTTCTTTAGAGCTTGAGAGTTTACGAATATATATACTTCTCATCTCAATTGAGATGCTATAGTTAGAAACCTACATTATTTTACATAAAATGTCTGAATTCTTGATTTTCATTTTCTAGATGTTTTCAAATCTTTGTATGAATACAATTACTCCATAATTTAGCATCTTTCTTGACATTTTCCTATAGCAATCTTCACAATGCCAAAATTTCACCTTTACTATCTATGCCTTGCATCTTAGTAGAGTAATATTTCCAAAACATTGCACTAACATAGTCCGCTTTACCAAATCTAGATTGCTAGTTTCCTTCCTCAAACACAAGTGCAACCACAAAAATTATAATAAATAGTCTAAATGAACACACATTATTGTTACAAAATATAATAGATATTACCAATGGAAAACATTAAAGTAAGTCTTAATCATTAATTGATTTAGGCAATCAACAATTTTTGTCCGCTTCAACTAAACTTTCTACTTCCTCTAACCATGGAAAGGAGATATTAACTTCACGATCCTCAACCAAAACCCCTCTATTGGATAGCTTATCTGCATATTTGTTTTCTTCCTTTAATATATGTGTAAACCCGATTTCTTTAAACTCTTTAGCAAGATCTTGATTTTCCACAATTATCTCTTGTATGTTCTATGGAGCCTTTGCTTTCTTCAAAATTACATTTATTACTATGAGAGAATCACCTTCCATCCAAACTCTATTCCATTTCATTTGTTTACATATTTTTAACCCTTCTAAAGCTGCCCCAAGCTCCAGCTTCATTATTTGTCTTTAATCTATAATTGAAAGCATAATGAGACAAAATCTCTCCTCTAATATATCTAATTATTCCTCCTCCTGTTGGTCTTAGGTTTCTTTTAGATGCTCTACAAAATTCAACATAATCCACTCCATATCTAATGATTTCCACTCTATTTTTGTATAATAATTAAATATTTTGCAAAAGCTACTCCGACCCTCTTTATCTTACCCAACTTCTCATGTAATATCCATACTAATGAATCCATACTAATGAATAACACCAATTACACCAATGCCCTTTAGATTAGTGCTTAATTGTTAATTTGTTTAGTATATTCCATTTTTTTTTATTTTTTATTTTTGTTAAAATAATTTTTTTTAATTTGCATATTTTTCATTTTTGTTGTCCTTTTGAGATTGGTTGAGAGGATACCAAGTTGGTCCTATGGCCCGGAATTAAAACTCATTTGTTCAAGCGTGGAACCTTTGAGCACGAAATCGAACAGATTAAAAAAGTGTACGTATTGCACTTGGAACGCTAACACGGCACGATTTGAGACAGAGTGTACGCCTGGTATTTGTAAATCTAACATCTGTCCAGTTTGGCAAGCCGAAGCATAGAGCGGGACATTCAAAAACAAGATTTTATTTTACTTATCTTACAAGAATATGGACGCTGAGCTGGCATCGATCTGGTTTCAAACGTATGAGCATATCCAGAGGGCTATCTCAGTTGATTGCCATTGACTTTACTTAAAAAATAGATGGTGTATATCGGAGAGGGCTATCTTACAGAAAGGGATGGCTGATTGATATTGGTCGAGTGTTTGTAGTGGGTTGTTTCACTCCTTTTTAAAAGAATAGGTGAACTATCTTACCCGAAGGGATAGGTTGGTTGGAATTGACCAAATACTTGTAGGTGAACTGTTCAAAAAGATTAAATTAGTTGATATAACAAAATGCTTGTTGATAGACTGTCCAATTCTATTCTTTAATTTCTAACAGTTAAATAAAATAAAATTTATAATAACAAAAAAATCTCACAGATTCCCCTGATTCCTGTACAAAAAATAATAATAATTGGGGCTACGTTACTTTTAGTCCTCCCTGTTCCTATTACTCTGCACATCAAAGAGGATTCTCATTTCCGTCGTCCTTTTTATGGTTTCATGTTCAAATTTTAGCATTGAATTAATCACTTCAATAATGACAGAAACAGATTCAGATTTGATTGAGGAGGCTATTCACCGTGTATTGAGAGAAAACCCATATGATGCTGTTGGAAATAATGCAAATTCCAGGTTTGTTCGGGACGAGAATGACAGGCAATTGTTATTGAAAATATTGGACCAGGTAATTCGCTTCTGCTTTTCCTGATTATTTCCTTCTTCAGTTACCTTTGGCCTGTCATACCGAATAGATCCATTGGATTGGAGAATATAGTCATAATTAGTGTGAAGTTAACTCCTGTCTGCCCATAGCCCAGTATGTGGCACACTGGACTCTGTAAGCTGTATAGACCTGAAATTTGTTTTGTGTTAGATTGCAAGTATTCTTCTCGGGCATGGATATGGATCCATATCCAGAAGACCAAATTAGGGTTTTTGGGAAGGTACTTCGTCTGGATATTGTGCTATAGGTCATATAAATTGTGTGTCAAATTTATTGTACTGTTCTTCTAAAGTTCTGTGGATAGGAGAAGATGACATGTGGATCGGAGAAGATGACAATCATAATCCACAGGTTTTTGTGGTTCTAAAATTTTAGCATGACATGGAGACCAGACACAAAAGATATAAGAGAGACGAAAATTATACACAACAAAAAATATTTACATTGATGCTCAGACATAATACAAAATTCTGTATACATCATGGACTGGTATTTATAAGCTCTTACAACATTTTTTTTAGAAGAATGGTTCCATCTAATTATCTGATCACTTTCAACGCAATTATACAATAACAAATACTAACAAAAATAATTTACTCTTTAACCTGAAATAACCCTCAAGAACCGAACGATTTCTGTTTTGTCACAGTTGTGGGCTTATGGAGAAGGGTTAATTTATATGGTCTTGCATTTCCTAAAAAAGGTAAGAAAGGAATTTTCTTTACTTACAGTGATTTTTCTTTGATCCCTTTCTTGCAGTTAAATTTATTAAGAGCAGAGAGAGATCAAAAGGGTTCATTGCCTAAGACAATGAACCCAGAAAATTCTGCTTCTGTGGACTTATACTGTTGCAAAGATAACTTGGCAACAGATGTGCCCGCCGAAGCTGAAAAAGTTAATCAGAAAATCAGCAATGAAGAACTAGTGAGAGAATTAAGACATGTGAAGAAGCAGAACAAATTTACAAACGTGGTTCTTGGTATTATGTTCGTGACGAGTGCATTATGGCGTTTATCAGAATTGTTGGTGGCTTTAAGGATAAGGAAGACGATCAGATCCCCATTCAAGACAATAGGCGGTTTCATAACCTTCAACATGACGGAACACAACGGGGGTCGTCATCTTCCTCACCTGGAAGGTCCATCCTTACCACACATAGAAAGGCCGTCGCTGAACGACATATTGCATGGCATACAACTCTCTGAATCGTCTGGACATGGTGGACACCACGAAGATGACAAAAATCCCTTATTAAATCTTTTCAAATCGATAAGCTCATGATTCAGCAAATTTACACCTTTGACGAAAATCATATTGTACCCCTTATTTCTGTGTAGCCTGCAGGTGTCTTATCAAATTTATTTGATTCTGGGAGAGGAAGCATGGATAGATAATTTCTTCTTTAAGAATTTCTCTGAAGTTTCTGGTTGTCTAAATGCTCATATCTCATTTCATCAAGGAGAATTAGATGCCCAATATTTAATGAGAGACATTTAGTAGCAGAAATTTTCCAGTAAGGCCTTGGTTGAGAATGTCAATGTTATTTGCCTGTCATGAATTTCTTTAGCTTTGTGTTTTCTGGCTGCATCTTCTTTGAAATTGTAAGGTTATTATCTTTAAGGGTTGGGTGGATTGGTAAGTTCTGGTGTTTCTCAAGAAGAGATCCAGGTTCAAACTTTGAAGACATGCCTGTTTGTGCAAAGGAAGTAATCTGACCTGACTCTGCTGAGTGCACATCAGCCCTATGATGGCAGTACCAATCTCGAGCTAATGGTGGTCCCTCTCAGGTCGATCAACAACAACTATGTGGTATAAGGGTTATAGTGGGCAGCCCCAAGATTTGAATCTAGAAAACTTTGGAGGCATGCCTGTTTGTGCAAAGGGAGTAGTTTGACCTGACTTCGCTGAGTGTGCATCAGGTTGATACAGTGGTCCCCTCAGGCAACAACAACCTATATGGTATAAGGATTATAATGGACAACCCTAAGATTTGAACTTTGCTTAATTATAAGAAATGATTGTAGATGTAACCGATTCCTTTATGTATCAAAAAAGTTGCGAGTTATTGAACTTTATTGTTTGTTCAGTGTTTGGAGGACTACAAATTATTTGGCATTTTCTGTGGCACTCTGTGAGCCTGGGCTGGCACAACCTAAGCCAATGCAAGATATCATTTGATAAATTTGAGGCCTTAAATTTTATTCATGTCTGCATCACCATACTTATATAAACAGAAAATGCAATCTCGGTGTGAACATTCACTCTGTTTTCAGGTTTGCATCGAAGGAAATGTTGACTACAAGTGCGTACGAGGTTATGATTTCAATAGACTCTGAAGCATAAATGTTTAGACCCCATCCCCTGAAGGCGTCGTGCTGCAAAGGAATTTAACCTGAAGTAAAGATTCATGAAAAGTAAGAGTTGAGTTAATTTATTTATTTTTATTTTGTTTTAATAGGTTTATTTACAGTTTTTAATGTTTATGTAATAAAAAGTTTTAAAGGTTGTTGGATTGGTAAGTTTTGATTTTTATTAAGAAGGGATTTAGGTTTAAATTTTGGTGATAAGCTTTTTAGGGTGAAAATAAAGTGTCTAATCAAATGAGATAAAAATATAAAAGCAATTCCAAATATTCAAACTCAAATTTTGATTATTAAAAATAAAAAATATTATTTATTTTTTTATGTATACCATCTTGTTCCTTGGAGATAATAAAAGAATACCTAATCTAGTTGTCATATTTTTCTAAATTATCTTATAAATCATATTGCAAAGACTTATTAGATAAAAAATATCAAAATATTTTATTTCAGCTTTCTAGGGAACCAATACAATAAAGGTGGCATTCATATCACTTATTATGCCTTTTCCTAGTATCTTCAACTTCAACCAACATTTTTTTTTCTGCTTAATAAAAAGGGGTTGTACTTGAGTGCACCACCCTTAACAAATTACATCTCTCTTCTTTAGAGCTTGAGAGTTTACTAATAGATACACTTCTCATCTCAATTGAGATGCTATAGTTAGAAACCTACATTATTTTACATAAAATATCTGAATTCTTGATTTTCATTTTCTAGATATTTTCAAATCTCTGTATGAATACAATTACTTCAGGATTTAGCATCTTTCTTGACATTTTCCTATAGCAACCTTCACAATGCCAAAACTACACCTTTACTATCTATGCCTTGCATCGTAGTAGAGTAATATTTCCAAAACATTGCACTAACATAGTCCGCTTTACCAAATCTAGATTGCTAGTTTCCTTCCTCAAACACAAGTGCAACCACAAAAATTATAATAAGTAGTCTAAATGAACACACATTATTGTTAAAAAATATAATAGATATTACCAATGGAAAACATTAAAATAAGTCTTAATCATTAATTAGTTTAGGCAGTCAACAATTTTTGTCCGCTTCAACTAAACTTTCTACTTCCTCTAACCATGGAAAGGAGATATTAACTTCATGATCCTCAACCAAAACCCCTCTATTGGATAGCTTATCTGCATATTTGTTTCCTTCCTTTAATATATGTGTAAACCCGATTTCTTCAAACTCTTTAGCAAGATCTTGATTTTCCACAATTTTCTCTTGTATGTTCCATGGAGCCTTTGCTTTCTTCAAAATTACATTTATTACTACGAGAGAATCACCTTCCATCCAAACTCTATTCCATTTCATTTGTTTACATATTTTTAACCCTTCTAAAGCTGCCCAAGCTTCAGCTTCATTATTTATCTTAAATCCATAATTGAAAGCATAATGAGACAAAATCTCTCCTCTAATATTTCTAATTATTCCTCCTCCTACTAGTCCTAGGTTTCCTTTAAATGCTCCATCAAAATTCAACATAATCCATTCCATATTTAATAGTTTCCACTCTATTTTTGTATAATAATAAAATATTTTGCAAAAGCTACTCCAAGCCTCTTTATCTTTACCCAACTTCTCATGTAATATCCATACTAATGAATAACACCAATTACACCAATGCCCTTTAGATTAGTGCTTAATTGTTAATTTGTTCAGTATATTCCTTTTTTTTGGTTAAAATAATTTTTTTTAATTTGCATAATTTTCATTTTTGTTGTCCTTTTGAGATTGGTTGAGAGGATACCAAGTTGGTCCTATGGCCTGGAATTAAAACTCATTTGTTCAAGCGTGGAACCTTTGAGCACGAAATTTGGAAAGCTAACACGGCATGATTTGAGACAGAGTGTACGCCTGGTATTTGTAAATCTAACATCTGTCCAGTTTAGCAAGCCGAAGCATAGAGCGGGACATTCAAAAACAAGATTTTATTTTACTTATCTTACAAGAATATGGACGCTGAGCTGGCATCGATCTGGTTTCAAACGTATGAGCATATCCAGAGGGCTATCTCAGTTGATTGGCATTGACTTTACTAAAAAATAGATGGTGTATATAGGAGAGGGCTATCTTACATAAAGGATGGCTGATTGATATTGGTTGAGTGTTTGTAGTGGGTTGTTTCACTCTTTACTAAAAGAATAGGTAGACTATCTTACCCAAAGGGATAGGTTGGTTGGAATTGACCAGATACTTGTAGATGAACTGTTCAAAAAAGATTAAATTAGTTGATATAACAAAATGCTTGTTGATAAACTGTCCAATTCCATTCTTCAATTTCTAACAGTTAAAATTTCCTACGAAATAAAATAAAATTTATAATAACAAAAAAATCTCACAGATTCCCCTGATTCCTGTACCAAAAAAAATAATAATTGGGGCTACTTTACTTTTAGTCCTCCCTGTTCCTGTTACTCTGCACATCAAAGAGGATTCTCATTTCCGTCGTCCTATTTATGATTTCATGTTCAAATTTTAGCATTGAATTAATCACTTCAATAATGACAGAAACAGATTCAGATTTGATTGAGGAGGCTATTCACCGTGTATTGAGAGAAAACCCATATGATGCTGTTGGAAATAATGCAAATTCCAGGCTTGTTCGGGACGAGAATGACAGGCAATTGTTATTGAAAATATTGGACCAGGTAATTCGCTTCTGCTTTTCCTGATTATTTCCTTCTTCAGTTACCTTTGGCCTGTCATACCGAATAGATCCATTGGATTGGAGAATATAGTCATAATTAGTGTGAAGTTAACTCCTGTCTGCCCATAGCCCAGTATGTGGCACACTTGACTCTGTAAGCTGTATAGACCTGAAATTTGTTTTGTGTTAGATTGCAAGTATTCTTCTCGGGCATGGATATGGATCCATATCCAGAAGACCAAATTATGGTTTTTGGGAAGGTACTTCGTCTGGATATTGTGCTATAGGTCATATAAATTGTGTGTCAAATTTATTGTACTGTTCTTCTAAAGTTCTGTGGATAGGAGAAGATGACATTCATTATCCACAGGTTTTTATGGTTCTAAAATTTTAGCATGACATGGAGACCAGACACAAAAGATTTAAGAGAGACGAAAATTATACACAACAAAAAATATTTACATTGATACTTAGACATAATACAAATTCCGTATACATCATGGACTGGTATTTATAAGCTCTTACAACATTTTTTTAGAAGAATGGTTCCATCTAATTATCTGATCACTTTCAACGCAATTATACAACAACAAATACTAACAAAAATAATTTACTCTTTAACCTGAAATAACCCTCAAGAACCGAACGATTTCTGTTTTGTCACAGTTGTGGGTTTATGGAGAAGGGTTAATTTATATGGTCTTGCATTTCCTACAAAAGGTAAGAAAGGATTTTTCTTTACTTACAGCGATTTTTCTTTGATCCCTTTCTTGCAGTTAAATTTATTAAGGGCAGAGAGAACAAAAGGGTTCATTCCCTAAGACAATGAACCCAGAAAATTCTGCTTCTGTGGACTTACACTGTTGCAAAGATAACTTGGCAACAGATGTGCCCGCCGAAGCTGAAAAAGTTAATAAGAAAATCAGCAATGAAGAACTAGTGAGAGAATTAAGAAATGTGAAGAAGCAGAACAAATTTACAAACGTGGTTCTTGGTATTATGTTCGTGACGAGTGCATTATGGCGTTTATCAGAATTGTTGATGGTTTTAAGGATAAGGAAGACGATCAGATCCCCATTCAAGACAATAGGCGGTTTCATAACCGGCAACATGACGGAACACAACGGGGGTCCTCATCTTCCTCACCTGGAATGCCCAGCCTTGCCACACATAGAAAGGCCGTCGCTGAACGACATTTTGCATGGCAGACAACTCTCTGAATCGTCTGGACATGGTGGACACCACGAAGATGACAAAACTCCCTTATTAAATCTTTTCAAATCGATAAGCTCATGATTCAGCACATTTACACCTTCTTTTACGAAAATCATATTGTACCCCTTATTTCTGTGTAGCCTGTAGGTGTCTTATCAAATTTATTTGATTCTGGGAAAGGGAGCATTGATAGATAATTTCTTCTTTAAAAAATTCTCTGAAGTTTCTGGTTGTCTAAATGTTCATATCTCATTTCATCAAGGAGAATAAGATGCCCAATATTTAATGAGGGACATTTAGTAGCAGAAATTTTCCAGTAAGGCCTTGGTTGAGAATGTCAATGTTATTTGCCTGTCATCAATTACTTTAGCTTTGTGTTTTTTGGTTGAATCTAGTTATTGTTTTAAAGGTTTGGTGGATTGGTAAGTTCTGGTGTTTATGAAGAAGAGATTCAGGTTCAAACTTTAGAGGCATGTCTGTTTGTGCAAAGGAAGTAGTTTGACCTGACTTTGCTGAGTGCGCACCAGCCCTATGATGGCAGTACCTATCTCGAGCTAATGGTGGTCCCTCTCAGGTCGATCAACAACAACAACTATGTGGTATAAGGGTTATAGTGGGCAGCCTCAAGATTTGAATCTAGAAAACTTTGGAGGCATACCTGTTTGTGCAAAGGGAGTAGTCTGACCTGACTCCCCTGAGTGTGCATCAGGTTGATACAGTGGTCCCCTCAGGCAACAACAACAATATGATATAAGGATTATAATGGGCCACCCTAAGCTTTGAACTTTGCTTAATTATAAAAAATAATTGTAGATGTAACGAATTCCTTTATGTATAAAAAATTGCGAGTTATTAAACTAATTTTCAATGCTTTATTGTTTGTTGGACTACAAATTATTTGGCATTTTCTGTGGCACTCTGTGAGCCTGGGCTGGCACAACCTAAGCCAATGCAAGATATCATTTGATAAATTTGAGGGCTTAAATTTTATTCATGTCTGCATCACCATACTTATATAAATAGAAAATGCAATGTCGGTGTGAACGTTCACTCTGTTTTCAGGTTTGCATCGAAGGAAATGTTGACTACAAGTGCGTACGAGGTTATGATTTCAGTAGACTGAAGAATAAATGTTTAGACCCCATCCCCTGAAGGTGTCGTGCTGCAAAGGAATTTAACCTGAAGTAAAGATTCATTTAATTTTGTTTTAATAGGTTGATTCACAGTTTGAGGAGAGGAGTGAAACCCTTTTCTACAACCAAACCCTCTCTATTTTAAAAGGAGTACTGAACCGGCCGCACCCTCCTCTCCATCTATAGGAGGTGAACGAACCCGCTGATCTCATGGAGAGATGAAAAAGTCTCTCGATGGGCAAAATCTCCATATTCGAGATCCCTTTCACTAGTAGGCAGTTTAAAGAACATCCCTTCTAAGCTTCGTCTCGAATATCACTCAGTTAGAGCATATCGATCAATCTGGAGCACTCACTGGAGATTGCCCGGCACGTCCATCCCAGAACCGGAATGTCAATGCTTCTTCATGTTTATGTAATAAAAAGTTTTAAAGATTGTTGGAATGATAAGTTTTGATTTTTATTAAGAAAAGATTTAGGTTTAAATTTTGCTGGTAAATTTTTTAGGGTAAAAATAGACTGTCTAATCAAGTTATATAGAAATATAAAAACAATTCCAAATATTTAATCTCAAATTTAATAATTAAAAATAAAAAATATTATTTATTTTTTATGTATAAAAAAATGTTTATGTAATAAATTATATAAAATAATTCTTATAATTTGTAAAGTTCCTCAAGTTATATCAACTACTCGTATTAATTTATAGTGTTTACCACTTTATATGAAACAATCTTAACTGAAGTTAAAAAAATAGTAAGACAGTTTTTAAAATAAACGATATCGTAAGTTATAAACAACTGTAAAATTTTAATATTTATAAATTTATAAGCTATATCATTTTAGAAAATGCGAGATGAAGATGCTTAGAATTCTAATTTATCTCACTAAATCTTTATGGGTGATTGTGCGTTGAATAGAGTGATAAACTGATAATCAATTTCTTTTAGCCGGTTGATCATTTAAGAGTTGCCTGTTAATCTTATAAATGTGTTGATTACTTCAGCTTTGTTGAACGTGAGCTGAATTAATTTTTTAAGAGTTAAACATATATAAAAGATTGGCTATAAGTATAATGTTTTTTTTATTAGGTAAAAGAAAAGGTTTTGAAAGGGTTTTCAAATCTTTTACAAGGGAGAAGTTACAATTTTTATAAACAAAACCAAGAAATAACAGACAACAAACTATTTCACCTTGTAGGACTTACATCAAGCTAAGACGACACCTTCAAAAGACAGTTGCAAGAAGTGTAGGATAGGAATAAGGAGAACTGAGAAAATACAAAGAACCACAAATCCACAGGTTTCTTGTTCACATCCAGACCAAAAAACCAATAGTCCAAAAAGACTGTCCCACCCTGTTGAACTAACAACAAGACATAACATTGCCCACCTAGCCAAAGAACAACAAAGGAGTAGGAAAGGGTCAAGGAGAACTGAGAGAAAAGGGGGAGTAAAGAAAGGCTCAATCCTTTGGAACCTTATCCTTCACTATTTCCTTGCCTGCCTTGGGGTATTTAGGATCTTATTGGTTCCATTCCATTATAGCTTTGACCTCCTCTGCACACAAGATAGCGACTTTTAGCATACTTGTTAAATATCTCATTAATTTTTTCATCATTATTCTTGAAGATCTTGAGGTTTTTTTTTAGGGGGGGGCTGAGAGCTATTGAGCTTCACCTTCTTCCTCCTTGAGGACCCTATGGAGGGCTTTGCCTTCTTTCTTACTAATTTAGAGTATTCCAAATCAGACTCCTTGATAAACATGGGAGTCTTATCCACATTTTTTGATTTGGAGAAAAGACGCTTAGAGTGTATGGTTTTCTATTCGCTTCCATCAGCTCTCCTAGGGGTCATTGAAGCATCACCTTGCCCCTTTAACGTCTTTGATAGGGCCGGTTCAATCTTAGGGGACTGAGAATTAAGAAAATTTTCCTAAGAAGAGAGAGGAGACTCCTCATTAGTTGGAGATTCCACAAGGTTATCCACCAAAGTCAACTTAGTCTCCCCCCAAGCTACCACCTTTTTAAACCATATGATCAAAGATCATTTTAACAAGACCTTGGTGGAGTGGGTCCGATAAGTCCTCCTTCTTGACCTGCAACATAGTCTTCTCTAGAGACTTGAACAAGAAGGAAGGGTTATTCAATCTTCTCTTGTGGTAGAGTCGGTTTAGGAAGGCAAAGTGATAACTCTTGATAATGTCCTTGTTGTTGAGAGTGAAATATTCCATTATGACGAGCACAACCCTGTCCCAAGGCACCTTAAGGGAGCTTCATGAGTACCCATTTTGGATCTTCTTCAAATCTTCATCATTTTCTAGGAAGGTCTTGACCTCCTTATATAGGGAATGCTTCTCCCTATTCAAACAAGCACTCTCCAAAGGAAGGCCAGTAACATCTGCAATGAGAGGAATGAAAATTTCAAATTCTAATCAGTCAACTTTCACCATGCCATACCTCTAGGAGTAGGCAATCTGACAAGAGAGCTCCTTGTCAAATCTATTAAATCTCATGAGGCACTCTAGGAAGCCCCATTTATTCATAATTCTTCTAACCTCCTCATCCAAATTGAGGACAGTTGGTTCCGTTAACATCTCAACCATCCTCAGGGACTTAACACTCCTTTGAAGCAGAGTGAAAGAAACTGGTCTCTTTACATAAATACCAATGGACATAAAGTAATTAACTTTCTCAAACAAGAAGGGAATTTAAGCACAATATTAAACCGACTCAAGAAAGATCTAGATCTCTCTTGCAGGGAGCCCCACCGATGCTAAAGCCAAGTGAAATACCTCAAGACAGAGGAAAAGGCAATGGCAATGTTCAATTTATGATTGACATGCCTTACCATCAACAAGATGTTGGAATTCATAAAGCCTGCATGAGCCTCAATAGAAAATAAAGACTCATGCAAACAAAGAGGCTGCCATATTGCATCGTGGAAAACATGCTAGAGAACAAGGGGAAGGTCCAAAAGAGGAGAAACCAAATTATCAACCTTAGAATTAAATAAGGATCACATATTTGTGTGGCTTCCATTACTAGGATGATCAAAGAGCCCCTTAGAGAATATAACATGGAATTTTAGTCTCTCAGTCACCTGACTTGAAGTGGTGTCAACCATGCATTTAATATCAATATTCCACTTCAGCCCATGCAAACTAACTTGAACTAGATTAGAAAAAGAGGTGTTGCCACCAATCTCGGAAAGCCACTTCAACATGATTTGATCCTTCTCTTGAATATAGCCTTCCCAAATGTAGTTCACCAACCTAGCTATTGTGAGGATGACCATGTAATTTTCGTAGAAGGCCTTCACGCACTTTGGATCCTTTGAGATGTGACACATGACTCTAATTTTCTAATATAGATTCCACTCCTAACACTGCCCATTAGGAAGCCATATGAACAAAGGACAAACAAATATGTAGCTCTTATGGACAAAAAGGTCGATATCTCTTTTGTCACCTAATGAGTTCTAATTGAAGGCCACATGTTCGTTGACAAGGATATGAAGGAGTTGCCACCTAGGATTAGGATCCCAAGCCCTAGAAATTTTGGCACCCATATAAGAAAATTAAAATCTAAATGGACCTTGTAACTCCAATCCTCAAGATACTGGAAAAGCGATATCCTGGATTTATAACAAGAGTCATCTCCACATCTTTGCAAGTTTATAAATTCTCAAAAGTATTCATCACATAAAGAAAATCTAGAAAAAGAGGGAACAACTCCAAATCCATTACTCTATCTGAGCAAGACCTTGGGGGAAATCTTCCCTCCAAGTTGTCAGACCTACTTGGTGTAGACCCAAATTGGCTAAGATATCCACAAATCTATTACCTTTTCTATAAGAGTGTTTAATTTGGAAATATTCCAAGGCCTAAAGGAATATTTTGGATTCCTCTATCATGTTTGTTATGCTCCAACTAGGGGTTGATATCCACTTATAGAGTTAATGATGTTTAAAGAATCCCCTGCAATGATAACTTTTCTACAATCTAAAGAAGCAAACAACATTATTCCTTGGAAAAGGGCTCTAGTTTTTGCAAAATGGCTGGTCTAAAATCCCAGATTTTTAGCAAAAGAAAGGATGATATCTCCTTTGTCATTTCTAATTACACCCCCTACCCTAGCTTTCCTTAGATTTCCTTTAGAAACTCCATAAAAATTGAGTTTGATCTACCTAGATGGGGGGGCTCCATTTGGTTTGGGATCTGACATTCAATCTAGGCTGCTCCAACACTCTATTCCTAGATTGAAGCCCTAACTTCTCCTCTATGATAGTCTCATCCTTGACACCTCCACTATGATGCAGGTGCAAACTAGAGATATTATCCACAATAGCTAAGAGGATTTTGGAACACATAGAGGCAACATATCTTTTGGAATCCTTAATGGCCCTATTATTTCTTTCCTTCCAAATTCCCAAAAATAAGTGAGGAAGGCTGAAGGATCAAAGAATCCACAATCTTGGGAAAGAGAAGGGGGTCCAATGATCAAATACATTCGAGAGAAGATTTAGAACAACCCAGCAAACCCCAAGGGCATTCAAAAGGGATACAAGAATTCTAGAGAAAAGGAACATCAAAAGAATAAATGGTTCAAATATTCAACACACTTTTCATAGAGGTAGCACCTATTAGGAATAAACAACCATATTTTTTTGAAGATTTTCAATAGTGAGGATCGTATCCTAAATAACCAACTAGAAGAAGTTGACTTTAGGGATGAGTTTTTTAAACCAAAATATTTTTTTAGGAAAGCCAGGACACAGGGTTATCTTCGACAAGGAAGTAAGCAAAATTTACAAAGAAAGATCCATCCTTTTCACCTTTCAAAAAATATAATCATCCTCATCTAAATTTTTGATAACTTGCAATCTCACAAAGTCAGATAAGAGTCTTATGGCCACTTCCTCTTTCTGATTCAGGTTAGGGATATAGAGAGATTTCCATTTTTTCCTACCATTAGATGTTTTGATAAAATCAGCCACTTTAGAGCCAAATAGAAGCCGAGTTTTAGACTCCACAACAATAAGGTTTTAAAACCAAAATTTTCTGTTAGGAAGCCAATATATGGGGTTATCTTCGGCAAGGAAGTAAGCAGATTTTATGGAGAAAGATCCATCATTTTCACCTTTCCAAAACAATTAATCATCCTCATCTGAATTTTTGATAACTTACAATCTTAGAAAGTCAGATAAGAGCCTTATGCCCACTTCCTCTTCCTAATTCAGGTTGGGGATATAGAGAGATTTCTATTTCTTCCTACCATTGAATGTTTCAATAAAATCAACCACTTGAGTAGTCTAATGTTGACATCAAGCTTTAACAATAATATTATTTAGTTGCTTCTATTTATGTTTTTAATTATAATTTAAATTGTTAAGAAAATACATTTAACATTTTTTCTTTAGTGAGTCAGGAGTAAAAGCAATTTGAGAGTGGATGCTAATCATTTCTTGTTTTAGAAAGCAAGTGTTACAAATGAAATCAAGAAATAAGTCTAAACATGAAGCAAAGTGCGAGTAAGAAGCGTCACTTCTTGTTTCAAATCTTAGAAGAAACTCAAAAACTAAAGGATTCTTGTGAAGAAAGTCTATGCAACATGATAGGGAAGTCAATTTTGGAAGTCCTTACTAAAAGTAAGGAGGCCATAGCTAAGGATAATAGAAAGAAAAAATCTATGGCAAACATTATCCAAGTTACATATACTACGCTAGAAGTGATTATCAAGGATGAGATGTTCGAGCATGATATAATGGTTCTTAAGAGCATAGGGTTAACATATAAGTGCCACAGAAACTGACCAAGGGTTTTAGAGATTCAAAATTAGATCAAGTGGAAGAGGGTATTGAATTCAAATTACTCCATGAATTTTCTTTTGAAAGGATTTTTTCTCATCATCTTCTCTAGTTTAGAAATCAAGGATAAAATAGTGGATGATAGCCCTTGGTTTAGGGACAAAGATGCATTATATTTAAGACCATGGAGTTGTTGAAAGTGTAATTTGATTTATGGCCGACATTGTATTGTAATCTTGTATAGGCCTATGGGCAATCATTATACAAATGTATTTAAGTTATTGTATATTATTTGATTATGTAAAACTTATAAAGTACAATTAAAATTGTTATGGTTACACTCACCTTGTAATTAACCTAAAAGCCTTTTTGTTGTGTTGACTAAGGTTAAATTTTCTGTATGTAATTGGGGTTTTGGTATTGGTATAAATATCCCCCATTACTCCATCCATTATATTGGAGTGTTGTGATTCTTATCTATGGATAATATAATGATCATTTGGTGCTAAGGACACCCATCATATATCTCTCTTTCATCAAATTTTATGCTTTTTGTATAATATTTGAGTGAATGGATTACTTCTATTCATTATTGAAAATATGTGTAGAAACCAACATGGTAACAAAGTGGGTTTGGAGCATCATCGCTTGGTCATATAGAATGTTAAATCAAAGCCTTCGACCTTTCTTTTTGACTTCTAGGACAAATTACTTCTTAGAGTTTCATAAGCACCTTCAACAAAAGAGGCAAAGGGAAGATCCAATCATTTTTTTCTCTAGTTATTCTAATTTATTTGGAGAATTTATGACTACTCTAGGTCATGTTTCATAATTACTATAATATTTTGGACGTATTTTACACATACTAAACCACTTACAATAAAAGAATTATTGTTACTTTGACTTTAGAAGGGCTATTTTCAGAAGGATCACTCTAGGGTTGTTTTGGAAGGCATATTTTTATAGGTCATAACTTTTGCATACATAAGAGTTTCGAGCACATTTTTTTTGAATCACATGGTTTTTTGACCTCTTTATATTTGTGGTATTTGTTCAAAAAATTACTACAACTGAAGGGATGTCTCATTGTGTGATTGTATTTAATACCTATTGCCCCCATTCAAAGGAGCAAATTTACATTATATTATGTAATTAAAATATTTAATCCATTTTCATGGGAGACATACTTGGATTTGTGGCATTAGAAGAAATTATTGGATCTTTTGGAGGTAAATAAAAAAAGGATTTAGAACATGCTATAATCAATCCCTCATCTTCCTAAGAGATGCTTGGGCTATTTGTTCAAATTCACAATATTTTTTAGAAACATCCTGAAACATCCGTTCACCACAATCATATGTAGAAAAAAAGAAAAACATAGTAGAAGAGTGTATAGATAAAAATAGAGAAAGAGATAAATGACATAAAAGAAGAAATAAGTGGTGGGTGCTTGTAGGCACCCTAATATCTCACATATCACAAATTAATGTAATGAATAAGTCATTGCAACATATTTATAGTGATACCAAAACCCTAGTCAATAGTTAACCTTAAGCTTACATTATCTTGACTTTGAGATTAAATTACAATAATAGAATGATAAATTAGCCTCTTTAATCAAAGTTATCCATAAAGGTAGATTAACCAATATCACTAAGGGTGAATACATGAAGGGTACCCTTAGGCTTACATCAAGATACCCATAGGCTTACACATAGAAAGATACCTGTAGGATTATATATAGAATGGTTGTAAGCTTACATTAAGATTCCAATAGGATTACATACCAATTTCCCATAGGCTACATCAAGAGAACCTATATGTACTTCATGATTGTTGGCCTTGGCCTAATAAAGTCATATTACAAATATTTCAACACCCCTTATAATATGAACTAAGGGGACAAGGAGAGAAAATGTTAGAAATGATACATCCCCTTATAATGAATGCTCATATGGGCTAATGGATCTTGGTATATTCTCTTGCCAGAGGTACATGAATTAGATCAACCTCTCCTTAAACATGAAGTCATAAATCCACCTCCTGGATCAAGATGTGATGATTCCCATAATAAGATCTTCAACATACACTATGATGACCAAAATCTATTCCCCAATATGAAGAGAAGACAACTTAATCATGAAGCAATAGGGAGGTATCTGAATAATCAACCTCAATGGATAGAAAGGGACCATAGAACAAGGTATACTTTGCATTTATCATCCAAAAATTACTCCTCTTGCACCCCAAAATATTACTACTCATCACACTAATATGTTTTTAGAGTTAGAGAAAACATCCACTATGACAAAAAATAAGGATAAACACAAGGAATCTCAAATATAGTACACCTAACTAATAACTACACCAAATTTGTTAAGTCGGAGTTAGATGTTTGGTTCTTCATGAAGACAAAAAACCTACTATAATAAAATAATTGAGAGAAAATGATATTTGAACCTATGACCTTTCAAAATAAGGATTTTAAATCATACATGAGCTAATGTGAGCAAAAATTTCAACTGTCATGCCAATGGACTATTGGAGTTAAAACCACATCAAAAAGAAGAATGCCGACTAGGTCCATTTTGCATAGAAAAATCCCATAAAAAAATTATAATAGGTCCTTGAATTTTGAACTGATGCCATCAATATATAAAGCTCAAAAAAATGTGCAATTTGAAAAAATATGGACCCTAAACTCTGCCTTATGAAAAAGTTATGGCCTTTATAAGTTTAGGTATATGAGAGCTGAAAGGAGAATGATAGATTTTAGAAAAAAATTGAAAAATAAAATACTTCCCCTTGTATCCTTCATGTTCCACCTATGATGGTGTCACTCGTTGATAGGATAACCAACTGATAGGATGAACGCTAATATAATGTTGCAACATGGCATGAAATGATTGGCTAGTTTTTATCTATATAATAAAAAATATGATTGCTAGCTTTTATCCCATGTCAACCATGGGATTCAAATTAATGTCCTATAAAGTGCAACACAAGTGCATTACCACTGTGACACTAGCATAGATATGCATGGAAGGTGTTGTTGCTTTTAACTTCAATGGCATGCAAGTTAAAAAAATGTTCCCCAAAAACCCTTATCGAAAATCAAACTCTTATCTTCTTGCTTTGGAAGGAGAGTACCAACCATCATGTTGTAGTCCACATTAAATATAGAATACTATGTTTTCATATATGACATGAATGGAATGACTATCACAAAGAAAAAAACTTACCCTTCAATTTGAACTAGAAACCTTGTCATTGCAAGTAAAGAGACCAACTATTGCACCACACCTATGAACGGGCTATTGAATATGCTTTGAGATTAAAAAAATTTAGATTTACCACCACAAAAAGACTACATGCACCTTCTTTCCCTCTCCCACTATATTTTGTGGAATATTTTTAATTTAAAATTCAAATATCAAAATTTGGAGGGAAATCAAGCATCTTTTTTGGATCCAAATATTAGCATTAAAAAGACAATCTCCAAAAATGTTGAAGTGGGATTCCTCCTAAATTTTTGAAAAATATCCAATGGAACTAATAATTGATCCATATTTTCCATGGTTTTTCCTATACAATATTTTTGTACGATTGAGTGAAGTTGCTTTGTTTCCATTATGGAATTCACAATATTTTCTAGAAACATCCTAACACATCTATTCACCACAATCATATATAGAAAATAAATAGAAGAGGGTACAAAAAAAAAAAATAAAGAGATAAATAATGTGAAAGGAATGAAATAATAAATTGTGGATGCCCATAGGCACCCTAATATCTCACATATGATAAACTAATGCAATGGATCCATCATTGGGGGGTATTTATAGTGATACCAAAACCCTAATTAATAGTTAAACTTAAGCCGAATTTAACTTGACTTTGAGGTTAAATTCCAATAATATAATGATAAATTGACCCCTTTAATCAAGGTTATCCATAAAGGTGGATTAACAAAAATCACTAAGGGTGAATGCATGAGGGGCATCCTTAGGCTTACATCAAGATGTCATAGGCTTAGACAGAGATACCTTTAGGTTTATATATAATAATACCCTTAGAATTACCTTAGGCTTACATCAAGATGCCCAAAATATTACATAGCACTTGCCTATAGGCTACATTAAGAGCACCCATATTTACTTCATCATTGTCAGCCTTGGCTTAATACAGTTAGATTATAAATATTTCAAATCTATTGGTTCATATTATACATGAAGATCTAACCCTTCATGATATCTTCTTTATTTTGTTATTTGTACAGACACTCTTAGAGTTTTGTAATGGCTCTCCTCATAAATAGGTTCATGCAAAACCTATTTTGGTGACATACGTAAAGTGGCCCAAGGACAACTCCAAGTTTTCAAATAAGATGAAATGTGTTGTAAAAGGGAAGGTTATGCTTCCAAGTCTTTCCTTATGTGATTATAGAATATTGGAGTAGCTTTTAAGAGAGGGTATTATTGGCTTGTTCTCCTCATATGGAGTGATGGGAGATGTGTTCCTTGTATACGTGGAGGAGTATTTAACATCAAAAAATTGAGTGGGGATGTGTTCCTTGTATACGTGGGGGTTGTTGAGGGTGTCCAAAATGATAAGTGGGTTAGTTATAATTTTGAAGTTGAGTGGGAGGTGGCACAATGTTGTATGTCGAATTTTATGGTGGATGTTGAGGTTGTGGAGGTTGAGTGGTTGTACTCCTCAACACTACCTAGTTGACCTGGGAGGGCTTGGATTGATTTTTGCTATTGTTTCCATTAGCATTTTTGTTTGGACATTCTTTCTTTTAGAGTTTGATCTCTTCTTCTTGAATTTTGATGTCTTCGATGATTTTGGCTTGGGTCAAGGCTTCCTCGAGAGTTTAATATTATTGGAGTTGTAATAGGAGGGATATCAATTTGAAACAACTTTGAGTGAATACTTGAGTCAACTTATGGGAATAGAAAATGGTAATTCAATTAATACAACTCTCCATCGATTGGCATAATCAAGGATAGATTCATTGTTAAATTGGTGAAGATTGATGAGATCTGTCAATGTGGTTTTCTTTTTGACATTTAGAGAAAAGTGTTCTAGGAAGAGATTGGCCAACTGTTCAAAATTATACGGGTTGTGTCTGAGCAAGTGGTTATACCAATCCAAGGCTCCTACTACAAGGGATAACAAAAAAGTGCAAAGTATGATAGGTATTGATGAAAGTGATCACATGATCTTGAGGATCTTATTTTCCCTTAAAATTTTCAAATTTGGGCATTTCAAACAAGGGAGAGTATGGTAGTGCTAGTACCAAAGGGTGGATGGGGTAATTTTGGAGTTGACTCAGTGTCGGATTTTGGTACCTAATGTTGGTAACTTGTGATTCTAAACTATTGATCTTGTTAGCCAATAGTTGGAATGCATCTAAAGTGGTCTAGGGAGATGAATAGGGTGTGCCATGATGAGTCAAATATGATGTCTCAATGGGAGAATATGATTGACATGAATGTAATTGATGGTAATGATATTGATTTGGGTCAGAATATGGGGCTTGGGGAACCTAGAAACTATATCGGTGTGGTTGATGACATTGGTCATAGGTATGTGGAGGATTTGATGTTAACTGTTGAGTTGGATGTTGATGATATGTAGAAGGTGGTTGAGGTTGGTTATACTATGACTGGTAAGAATGAGGGGTTGTGTAGAGGTCAAATGGTGTGGTTGTTAAGTTGGATGTGATTGGTATGGTTGCAAGATGGGTTGATATTGATCAAGAGTGGATTGGTATTGGTTAGATGGTGGTTGATGTTGATGTGGGTTTTGTGACTGTCACTGGACATTTATGAGAATTATGAGGGTTAGAATATTTTGTGGGTACTATGGATGGACAGGAGGCCCATGATGGATATTGAAGAAAAACGGATTCCTAGGCAGATGAATGAGATGGAGGATTGAAGATCTTGGGTGGTTGTTGAGGAATATGAGTAGTGTGTGAAGAGTGAATGTGACATGGACAAGTGCTAGGGGGTACTTGTTGTAAAGACAAATGGTGAGAAGAAACCAGAGGATCATAAAGTTATGGAGGACAAGCATAACATGTTATAGAAGGATGCACAACATGTACACAAGTGATATGAATGGCGGTGGATGAAGGATAAGTTGAGGAAGAAGGTGTGACATTTAGAGTTGTGGATTGTTGAGGTATGTTAGAAAATTGAAAAGAAGGGCTATATGCGTATAGATGGGAAACAACACAAACTTGGGCCTGATGATGTTGGTGAGAATTGTGCATGACATAGGAGGATGGTGTAGAAGTGTGTTGAAATTATGATGAATGAGCATGATTGGAATAAGATGGGGGGTTTAGGTTGATGGGTACCAACATTAGGCATGTTGTGTGTTACGAGGGTGTGAGATTAGTTTCCTCAAGTGGAAAGAATTTTGATGGTATTCCAAATGTTATCACACTCAAGGTGGAGTAAAAAATTATATAATATACGAGAGGCAATGGAGGATGATAGGTCTTATAAGCTTGCACCTAGGAGAGTGGGGGGTCAGTGCGGGCAAGAATGTGTAGTGGGGGTAATGATGGTCTTAGTGATATAGGTGGTGGAAGACGTGAGGAGAAGGGTGATGGAATGAGATTTAGAAGGGTGTGTTCAAACCCACTCCCATTATGAGGAATGAGACACAAACGTCTAATGTAGATTCCTAGGATGGTGGGTTGGCTCTAGGTATCCTAAAGGGGGAAGAAAACCTGTCGAAAGAAGTTGCACTAAGTCCTGCTACTTGCCCAGTCAAGCTTTTGCTTCACCCTTAGTCAGGCTTAGAAAAAAGTGATAGCTACGAGTCCAATAATTATTAAGCCCCATGAAAAAAAAGGTGTCTAACCTTAAAATTACCCTGAGCTAGTCCCAAGGGTAACCAACTTCTCAATGATGAAATCTAGGAAACTATGCATACTAGCTATGGTGTCTAAAGGCTCAACCAATGGTTGGTGGTGAAATCCAATTTCACTGATTGGTTGTCCTCATAAAATATTTATGGAATATATCATGCAAAGTGTGTGCTTGATTTTATTTGCTTTTTGATTTTTGATTTTATTTTTGATGCTAAGAATGCCTATTTACCATGCAAATCTAAAGCTAACCCTAAGGATGCAATGAAAACAATAACCTTTCTATTAATGAGCTATGAAAAGAAAACTTGATCTAATGAGCCATGAAAGCAATAACAACTAATTTAATGAGCCTTGAAAGCAAATTATAATTAAACTAATGAGCCTTGAGTCTTTGATTTAATCTAATGAGTCATGAAACAACAATTATTGAGACAATGAGCCTTGAGTCTTTGTTCAAAAAATTAAAAAACAACTATGCTAAGCTTTTGGAAATTTAAATAAGAAGGGGGGAAGGGTGATTCGAGCAATAAATAAAAAAGAAATGAACTGTGACATGAGATTTTACATAAAACTAAGGAATATAAGTGACTAACCTATGAGCCTATGCTGGAGAGAAAAGGAACTGAGCATGTTGTACCTATGAGTTTGTGTTTGTGTGGTTGTATATGAGTTTTTGCAACTACCCAAACAATTATTTTTGAGTTTTATAGGTACCTTGGGTGGTTGTGTCTGAGTCTGGTAGCCACCCTTGGTGGTTGTGTCTAAGTCTGGTAGCCACCTTGGGTGGTTGTGTTTGAGTTTGGTAGCCACCCTGGGTAGTTGTACCTAAGTCTAGTGGGTAGATCTTGTAAGATCAATCCCTAATTTGAATGAAGTGATTGTGTCTTTTTTGCTCCTAAGGACTTGTGATAGAAATAAAAAGTTAATATAGCAAGCAAAACAAGCAAGCAAGTATGAAGAACCCTAAGCAAAACACACAAGACATGCTATGCCAAATGCAAGTGCCAAAGCTCATGTAAAATAAAGTGTCAAATGTGTTAAGGGCAAAGGGTCCCACCTTGATCGCCTTAATGTGACTAACGAAATGCACCATAACAATATAAATAAAGAAAATGAGAAATTTGATATTGTATTAATAGACTTTGTTCATTACAAATAAGCCCTTTTGATTACAATGGACCTCCCAAAAGGGAGGGTTTTATTTTGCAAATGAGTTCTATGGTGCCACAAATCATCTCCTCGGTTGTAGAACAAGTTGTGGAAGAGTTTTGAAGTCTTGTTGCTTGACCTCGTAAGCGTCTATATGGATCCCAATACCTAAACACAAGCCCACAATGAAAGCATCAGTAACATCTATTGAAACTTTTGAGATAAGGCCCTAAATCATGAAAATAAGTAAACAAATCTTACAAAAACTCATAAAACCTTTTACAAAAGTTACAAAACTATGCAAAATAGTTACAAAAACCGTAAACTACCTTATTTTACCTTGTTTGGATGCTTGTTGATGATTCTAAGTCTTTCTCTACATTTGAGGCTCAATCACATGGGTTGGTTGGCTCTGTGTAACCACATAGGGCGGTTGGCTCTATGTAACCACCTAGGGTAGTTGGCACTATGTTATGGTAGGGGTTTCAAGCTTGGGTTTGGACCTTTATGGAACTATTTTTGAGCTTTTGATGCAGATCCAATGTTTTTTGGTTGCTAGAGGTGTGTATAGTTGTGAAACAAATATTAACATGCATTCCAAAAATACTCCATAATCGATGTCATTGGGCTCTCTTAGTGAGGTACTTGCAATCACAAATTAAAAAATCTACGTAAGAGGTCAAACAAAATTTGGGTAGAGTTTAGGTAGTATTTTGTGCGCTCTCTTGCAAATGAAATAGGGGCATATTTGTAATATATCCTAAGGGTGAGGAGAATAATGAGGGGGTGAGAGAATGATGGACAAGTGGCTTGGGTGAGAGAAGGGAGGAATCTTAGGTTTGCCCACTTGGCTGGACAAATGTGCAACATTCTCTATTTGGGTTTATGACACCCTATGATGCATTACGATGCACTATGACATGAATCACTAATGCGATTGGGTGGAGAGATTCCTCACCCACCAAAAATGATGTGCTTGGGTGGAGGGAATCCTCACCCATGTGCATTAATGAGCTTGGAATGTGGAGGAAAGAGGGGAATAAATGCCAACTGGAGTTAGGTGGACCATGGTTAAGAATAAAGGAATGGTCTCATGATGGCCACGCGTAAGGCATAGGAATGTTCTTATGATGGTCAAAGGGGCTAGAATGGTCAACATTAATATTTATAAGGTTGAAATGTATAAATTAAAATAATTGTATGATTTATTAAATATTAATATTTAACCATTGTCAATATGACACTTTTTAGGTATCTACAAAATTCTAAATACTATAGCAAGGGTGATGATCATTAGTGCTTTGGCATCTACATCATAAAATTGATGTTAAGCCTTTGCATCCTCTTTAGGTCGAGTGACTTTATAGGTGACAATGTCCTAGAGTTTTTCAACCATTAGGATGGTCCTCATCTTGGTCTTCTACGACCCAAATTTTTGGCCTTTGAGTATTTGTGATTATATAAGAAAAGTTTTTGATGTTGCCATGGTGAGGGTTCCTTATGACTCCCAAATGGTCCCCTTTTCAATATACCACTAGTTTGATATACCAAACCTTTATATATACCCACCCTTCTTATATACCTATTAGTACGTGGAAGAAGCTAGTCTACTCAATATACATAGTCGTACATGAGAGAGACTTTAAGTTATGTGAAAGAGAATGAAACAAGATACCAAGGAAAGATGAAAATATAATTTACCCTATCAATATCACCTGTTTAAAGAGAAATCCTTATATGTAGGAATAACTTCCCTATCTACTTAGAATTTCTCAATTTTAGGATTTATATCTAGCGATAGTGACAAATAAGGTAGCATATAGAGGAGTGAAAATATCAAGAGATTGATAACCTTATATCTTCCCAATAATTTAAAGGGTTGATGCCTATCCATAGTTATGGTAGCTTTGTTAGGCTATAGACATAGTAGCTTAACATGACAACTTTACCTGTAAATGCAAGCTAGAGGTGTCATTAATACTAAATGATGCAAGTGTGCTTAAGCACATGTTTAATTGATATACAACGTATAATTATTTTGAAGCAAATATCTCAAAATTGTGAAGGTGTCAGTCACCATAAAAAATGCCTCTTACAAAAAAATTTAGTACCCCTTGATTTTGCAAAATATTCACTATAGTCTAATTTTCAATTATTTTCCATTAAAGAACTATAGGAAATTGCAAAATTAAAAACAATTATCTTCCTAGGGTAGTAAATGTGGTCTTGGTGGATTTTTAACCAACGAACTCTACTTTAATAATTCATATTTTTTTGAACTTTTCAACTCCCTTACTATGTGCTTGATGTATGCAAAGAGAAAAAGATGATTCTAACATTTAAAAAATAAAGGCAAGATTTTACTTTTTTTAAGCAAAATAGTAGTAGGGATTTGAACATAAGACTTTAAACTTGAAAGTATTCACATTTGTCAATGATACTAATTGCCTTCATGTGACTCAAAGCTCTCTCATCTGAGATATCCATGCTACCTAGGTTATCCACATGTTTGCTCTACCTGGTAGAGCAAACTCTTGGAGTGACACCTTTAGGATTTTTTACTTGTCCAATATTTTCTTGTACAAATGGTTACCATGTCATGTTTCTCTCCAATATTGTTAGGACACCGATCGAAGGAATAAGGTAAAATGCAGAAATAAGAAATGAATCGCTGTTATAAAGGAATCGCTATTAAATTGGAGGAAGACCGCCCAATGAAATGTAAATAAATATATATTTGATTGATGATAAATTACACCAAGTTGAGTGCTTATTTCTATGTGCGTGGAGTTGTGACCAAGGGTCACAACTTTGTGAAAGAGAGTAATAACTAATTAACAAATAAGTGACTAGGATGATGGTTAGGAGTAGAATCCTAACATGCCACCCTCCTTAAAAGATCTTTGTCCTCAAAGCTCAAAGTAAGGAGCTTCGTTGCTTCTTTTCCAAGTTGAATTTGTGCAACTTCTTGTACTATCTTGATGTCACTTTTTCGAAGGCAAGGATATCGTGAAGGTCGGAGTGTTAGTGGGGGAGATTTATAGGAAAAATAGTAAAATTTTCCTTAGGAGAATTGTGATGACGGTAGGCTTCCGCTTTAGCCGATTCTTCCTATGTAGAATGAAGGGAAAATAAAGGTGCACTCACTCTTTTGCCTCTTTTTTGAATCAGGCTCCCTATACGATGAGAACTCACTATTGGTGATGAACTTGTGTGTAGTTCATTGAGAGTGTATGTCTCGCCTTCATTATTTACTGCATGGATGTCTACCTCATCATTTCATGGTGCATCGAGCACTTTCGACAAATTGACCTCATTTCCTTCATTGTTATGGTCAGGTGCTTGGGTCATGTCGTGCACATCTTCCTCGCATTCTTCATTGATGTAAGTGCACTGGTCGCTTCGGACACAACTACCTCATCTACTTGCTCTATGGAGAGACAGGGATCAACTTTATGCAATAAATACAATGTTTGTGTAGCACAACAGTGAAGGGGCCCAAATTGCTCATCACAAGTATAGCAAAGGTCTTTCGCTCGTCGCTCCTCCATTTCTTATAAGCTAAGGTACTTAACTGGCAAGGGTTTGTGTTTTGGAATAGTGTGCGTGAATGTCGATTTATCAATAGGTTGCTCCCCATGTTGACGTTGAACATTGAACGTATCATCAGCTAATAGGGCTAATCCAATGGCTTCTTGTAGGGTGCGAGGAGTGTACATCATGATCTTCACTCTAATTTCTTCTTTCAATCCATTGATGAACCCACTTATGAGGACTGATTCGTCCAACCCTGTGATGCGATTGGCGATATCCTAGAATTGAATTTTATATACACGCACTGATGTGATTTGACGTAGGCGGGCGAGATTAAGTAGAAAAATTAGGTTGGTATCATGATATATTCTTCCATCGGCCATTTCGGTTAGGTTTTGGAGATTTTATAACCTTTGTAAGTGGCAGAATTAGCGAGAATTTTCAATGCCTTGACAATTTTTAGCAAGAATTTGCAATAGCAACAAGTCTTCGCAAAATTTATATTAGAGGTAAATTTTGGCAATGTGTAGCACAAATTACATAATATTTTAGCAAAATTGCAAGATTAGGGTTTTTCACAACTATGCAAAATTTGGTGTCAATTTTTTTTTTTTTTGTGGCGGCATTCCGCGGTAGGGTCGGGTAGAAACAAACAACACAAGGTACAAGGTTGGGTGGAGGCACAGGCGGTGGAAAGGACAATTAAGGCGTAGGCATGAGGCACGAGGTGAAGATGATCGACACGGTTAGACGAGGCTGGACACAAGGGACGAGAGGGGAACAAGGTGGTAGTGGCTGAACGGAGGCGGCTGAGCATGGGCAAAGGTATGACGTGTGGTGGGGGAAGCACGAGGACAAGTGCAAACTATGAGATGGAACATATGGCAAGGTATAATGGTGACAGGTGGCGACGAGAGGGACTATCGAGAGGGCGAGCGAAAGTGTTTGAGTCGTGCGCGTGACTATGATGAAGTAGTCACAACCCTTTTGTTGTGATTCCTTCCTTTTAGAGCCCAAAATAACACTCACACTATCAATGTGGGATAAAAAGCTTTGGAATTTAAACTTTAAAATTTCAGTGATCGTGATCTTTCGTCGACAATCGGGAAAACGATGCAACCTTAGGTTATATTTTAATTTGTTTATAAATTTTCACTATTAAACTTTGCCTTGTCGAAAAAACGATGCTGGGGACGAATTCCTTATTTTTCGATCAATTTCTTCGATGCTTCGTTCGATTTCTCACCGATTTGCAGATTTTCACAATTGCTCACCTATAAAATTTGCTCTTGAGACCTGAATTTGTTTTGATTTTCCTTGTTTCTTCTGTGACTCATCGACAAACTCAGACGACAAGCTGTATTGTATTTGAAAATCTCTAAACCTCACTAAAGGGTGTCACCAGAGGAAGTCAATGCCACTAGTTCTGCTTTACCAGAGGATGTCACCGATTTCACTATAGGGGCATCCTCGCTGGTGATGCAAGGAGGTCCTCACGTCGATTGACACCTATGTCTGTTCTGCATTATATTTTTAACTATGAATGGTATTTCCAACGCACTAGATGAATTACTTTGATGTGAATGGCCTGATTTTATTCTTGTCTTATTTTTCTGTCGACTGTCTTACTAGATACGTAAAATCGTCGATGTTGTTTGGTGCAGGGCAAAGACACCACCAGAGATGCTAAATCGCTATGTATTCAGTGCTTTTTTAGACCCGATGATTTACCAGGGTAGGGGATGGTGAAGAATGGTGAGGGCAGTAGAGGGTAGCGAGGGTGAACGATGGTGTTGTTGTTGATGCACCATTGAGACTTATGCATAGTAGTACTACTATGGTGTTGAGTATATGGAAGGTCGAGTCTATCTATTGGAGTAATGGATGAATGCATAAAAAAATATATATATATATATGACAGCGACGATGGATTGAAATGGCTCTGATCCAAATGTTAGGACACCGATCGGAGGAATAAGGTAAAATGCAAAAATAAGAAATGAATCGTTGTTATAAAGGAATCACTATTAAATTGGAGGAAGACCGCCCAATGAAATGTAAATAAATATATATTTGATTGATGATAAATTACACCAAGTTGAGTGCTTCTTTCTATGTGCATGGAGTTGTGACCAAGGGTCACAACTTTGTGAAAGAGAGTAATAACTAATTAACAAATAAGTGACTAGGATGATGGTTATGAGTATAATCCTAACAAATATCCCCAAAATTAAGGGAACTTTCCAATCGGCTATCGATTTCATAAAAATGATCTTTCCAACCATAGTTGCAATGCACTAAACATGGTTAACAATGTTTCTTTGAAGATTTTGTTAAAATTCCTACAAAAAAAATCACACCATCCAAGTCATTAAAAGAGTGCTTTGATTAATCTTTTTATTACATTTAAGACAAATGAGAGTTAATATCATGCACCCACCCAAACATGGTTTCTAAAAAATCCATAAGCTCTTAGGAAGAAAGATCAAGAATTCAATGGCATCCTCCTACATTTTCGCTATAATGTTTGGCTTCCAATGATGTCAAATGTGTTTATTATAGTTTAGTTCACTAACTCTATAAATTTATGAGGGACTAGGATCAAGCCCACTTCACTTGTATAGAGTATGAGTATCAATCAAGAAGTAGAGTCCATGATAATAGCCAACTTGAAAGATGGGGTAAGAGTTAAGAGGCATGTTTGAATCTAGGGAAGGCATGAACCAACATTCACCTTGAGTAGTTCTACAAGCCAAAAGTCACTCACATTGATTGATAGCCATTTCAAGGCGACATGGAGATGCTTTTTCTCTAACCATTTCAAATAGATCAGGTGCTTAACTTCCATGTTGAATTTCTATCAATTTTTACCCTTAGAGGAATATATGACCAAGAGGGTTGCTAGTTATAATAAGTTGACTTTTTGAGTAACAATAAAAAATAAACTTGAGCTTGAAATGGACTCACAAATTTTAGAATGAACCAATCCAAGTACCAATGCATCTGAATGGGTATTTGAAAAGGAAAGAAATGGAAAAGTGGAATATGGAAGCGAGGCAACTCTTGAGCTTCTCACTCATAATGTCTTGCTCTAATACCAATGATGGATCAAACAAGAAAATGAAAAAATTATTTTCAAACTTTAGATATTATACACACACACACATATATATACAAAAGTATGTTCTTTGGCTGTCTCAAAAGACTCTTGATGTCTTGATGTTTCATATTCTCTTCCATGAGAAAATAATGTAATAATTGTCTAACACTCTTTAGAATTAGTCTCTCAAGGCTCCTCATTCACATATTTGAGAAACCACTTGCTTAGAAGTAAAGCTTTAGTCTTGATTTTCTTGGTGGTTTATTTTGGACCAATCAACAAGGGCCCATGTTGATCCATAATTTTCTTGATATATTATAAAATCCTACATGTAGTTGTGACTATAAAAATCACTACTAATGCAGAGATATTTAAAATTTGTATGATTTGAAAAAGGCCTCATAATGCTTTTGTATGCAAAAGCTATAACCCCTAGAAATTAAAAAAAAACATCACACAAAATACCTGAAGAGTATTTAAAAATTAGAATACATTTTACCTATAGTAAATGAGAGGTATCCATATGTCACTACATGAGTGGCTAAGGGGGTTCCAAGTGGATGTTGATTAGACAACATACTAGTGAATGAGGTGACACAACTTGTCACAATTTGGAGGAGGCTTCCAATTGGGTTTTGACTATGTAAGCCATTAGGCAATATAAAAGTGAACTAAACTAGACCATGCCACATTTTGTTTTCTAATTAACTCTAAAATTTATTCTTTTTCAACTCTACAATTGATTATGTGATTATATGGTCACTAGATTTGATGAGATGGCAAATATCATTGGTCAAAAATCCTTTTTATATCTACCATGTGGTATTATATCTAGGATATTGACGTCTAACATGTCATCCCTTGCCATGACATCACCTACCACATCAACAAGGGCCACATCATCTACCATGTCATCATATACTACATCATCCTATGTCACATCATCATGTGCCATGTTTGCAAGTGACACTATTGAAATATGTCTAGTTTGATATTGTTAGACCAAAGGCCAAAACTATGAAGAAGTGATTGTGGGTAATTTTTTCAACTACCCACACCTAGATATTAGCAAATATATATTAGATTTGATTTTTGTAAATAAAACTAGAGATTGTTAAAATTTTTGCTAGTACAAGCTCAGAAGCCATATCGAAAGCAAAGCAAAGTGAAAAGGGAGTGAAGAGGTTAGCCTTTGAGCTCACCCAAGCATCCATACCTAATCGAAACCTAGAGGAGAGATAAAGGCCTGGCCTACTGCATGAAGATGTAAACACTTGTGATCTGAAGGCCCACTGATATTCAACATGATATCAAAATATGACTAAGATGATAGTTAACAAAGGCATGAGACATCAAAAATAGTTACATACGGATGAAGCACTTAGAAATACATGCTTGGACGTACTGTTAGATGATAGACACTAACAAAAATTAGCTATCTCTCAAGGATGTCAAAAGACATACATCTGATCTAAACCTGGGATGCCGATAATTCCCCATATAGATGCAAGAAGATAAAAAAAATGAAATCAAGAAAATGGCCAAGTCAGGGGTGCACCAGAATATTTATCCTAGGACTGAAACCCATTAGGATGCTAAAGGTCCATCACATGTAGAACTGGTAAGAATGGCCAAGTATGGAGAGTGTCGAAACATTGGTAGATAGACAAATCATGGTAAAACATTGAATTTTTGTCACACTACTAGAGTAGTGAAATGACTAAGTCTAAGAAATGCTAGAATAATTACACCTGATCAGAACCCTATAGTGCCAAAAAATCTCAGCATTCAATTGAACAATAACCAAGGTGCCAGAATATTTATCTCTAATTAGAGCATGATGGAGCCCCAATTCTCTACCTAGGGGCTAGAGGTTCAAAATAAGCAAGATGGAAGAGTGGACTAAGTTTGGAGGGCACCAGGAAATTTAAACCCAATGGGAACCCGACCAAGACTCAAAATCCCAATGTGCACAAGAGCAAAAAATAAGCTAAATTCTAAAGGCACCAAAACAATTGCACCTTGTTGGAACCCACTAGGTTTCTAAAGATATGACATGAATACAAGTAGAGAGGAGATGTATGACCAAGAGGTGGATTTGCTAAAAGAAATCTATACAACCGAAAGCCACCAGGTTGATAAAGGGCATCCCATAGATGTGTAGGTGATCCAACAATTCCTGCCCAATATATAAAAGATCTCCTTATCCCACGATGCTTATTGGGTAGGATTCTATATCAAGGAATATCAATGGCATAATTCATCATAAAGATGATAGGGTGGTTGAGATGAAAATTTTAGTAGGTATCAAAAAACCAAATGCAACTAGTAAGATGAGCATCACTCAAGAAAGCACAAATCCTAGCCACATCAATGAACCACGTTCTGGTATTTGGGACATCCATATGTTCGAGTAGGCCAATAGTTTGATAGACTGTCTAACATGACAGTAATCCACCTCTAAGGTAATGATGCTTTGATAATCGTAGTATTGTAAAAAGTATAAATTCTAAGATGTAAAATGAAAACTAGTCGACTCTTAGGATTTTACAATTCATATGTAATGAGGAGATTTTTTGCATATCAATACAAAGGGATTGTTGTTTGGATTCTGGTTTATTTCATTTGCAGAACATGTATGTATGATGACTACTTATTTCTAATTTAGGCCTATTGGATGCTCATGGGACTTACTTTCAATTTTGAATTTGTGCTCATGTTAATTTGTTGGTTTGGAATTTGTAGTTTTGATTAGATATAAAACATTGTGACGAACTGTTTTGTGGGTGGTAATCAAACTGGCTAGTCTATTAGGTAATTTCTTGGTTTAATCATGCAATCTCTAAATATGCATGTCTTGACGTGGCTTAATTTGCACCATTATAAGTTGTGGCTTTAGCTTCTTTAACTTATTTTAGCACCCTTTCCCCCACATTTTAGGAATAGTTAGCTGGGACTTCAAAGGAATCAACCTCCTCCAAATATTGACCATTGAAGCATTCATAGCTCCCCAATAATTTAATGTTGGTCAAGGTTTGTGGGTGCACAACCTTTCCATTAGATAGATTCTATAACCAACAATTTTTGGCACACTTGGTGGGACCCTAGGGTCCAATAGTTGGATAATATATGAATCAATGATATCCTCTATTATCAAATTTCATTAAAATCACCTGGTGACTCTGCTCAAATATAGAAATCTATATTCTATGACTAGTTGCCTTTGAAACCTAAACAAAGCTTGGTGATACTCTATTTTATCCATAATTTCTATCACCTGGTGACTCCTCTACATAATGAACCATATGATCGGTTGCCTTTGAAGGTTAGATAGAGCTTGGTTATTCCCTGCATCTAGTTCACCTGATGAATCTACTATATATTACATTCTGTATCTTGCTAATAAATTTTTTACTAAAAGGCATCCTCCCATAATCCTACCAATAATTTTTGGCACGCCTGGTGGAATCAATCATCCCACGTTTTAGATTTATTGAAGATTGGTGATGCTCCAGTTTATCTAAATTTTTGTTTATCACCTGGTGACTCCCAAAGAAAAATAAGTATGCTCATATAGCGATTCCCTCCTGAGAAAAGAATCCAAATCTTCTGAAGCATCAGCTCCGTAAGTGGACCAATGGTTCAACAATATTATTCTAATTAGAATGATGTGGGTCCCCTCAATATTCCATACATGCAAGAAATTCCCAAGGCTGCTCTAAATATGTTGCTTGACTTTTATGGTGCAGAGAAGACCACATACGAACACTGTCAGGATGTAGCATCTTTGGGTACCATCCATAGCATTGCATCAGAGAATGCAATGATCATACTGCTTGTTCTATCTTTGAAAGGGAAGGTATTATTGTGGTATAATTTCCTAGAGCGGGGAAGTATACACTCATGGGTTGATTTGGTGGGAGCACTCATTGATGCTTTTGATTATGTAGGAGAACATTTTATTCTGCTCACTCGATTCTCATTCATCAAATGTGATCCTCAAGAGAATATCATTGAATTTAACATCCATTTCAAAAGAACTTGGAAAAGGATTCGATGAATTTCATCCATCCTTTGCTCAAGCATACCTATATTATACTTGGGTCTTCTACTCATATAAGCCTTATTATTTAGCAATCTAGAGATAAGAGGTTCCCATAAATTTACAAGGAGGCTATACAAGCTAAAAATATGTTAATTCAAGTGGTAAAGTTGCCTCCCAGGGATGTTCCTTCTTCATGTCAAGTCTTGTCAAAACCATCTCTGGTTTCATCTCTTGAAGAATATACATCAGGACTTACCCAAACTATGGGGAACGCCCTCCCTATCAATTATTATGAGAGCAAACCCTTGATAGAATAGAAAGTGTTGGAAGAGACTCGAACACTGGTGAGAGAAGATGCAGGCTAGATGATATTTCATTATGAATAAAATACCAACACCATAGCTCTACCACAATCAACATAGAACATGTGTGCTTAAGGACTAGTGCCTTCGTGGCTCTCCTTGCTACCATAATTTCCCACTAGTCAATAGAGGTTGATGGAAAGCAAGAGGTCATCCTTCCAAACCAGTTATTTTGAGTAAAGAGAGGGAAGGTCAATGCTATTCCATGACCTATTCGAAGGATATCCTATTTGACCAATTGAATTTTAGGATGGCTTCAACTTTGATGAGGAATAATCATGGTCATTTCAACCCAGGCCACATGGCACATTCCCTACCACAACACTTTTTGGAGAGCTAGCTATTGATTTTTTAAAATCTTGGTAATCAATGCATGCCAATCTTGATGGATGGGTGATAACCCAATCCATGGCAGGAGCAAACAAAAATAAAGTATGAGCCTCAAATTCAATAAGCTCAACTAGAATACAACACAGACACCCTTTCCTAGATGACTCGAGTGTCAAAGATAATTGGATGGGTACCCACTCTTTATTGATTGGTTATGACCTAGGTTTACTAATCCCAAGGAAAAGTACTAGACCCAAATCGTTTTTTGTAAGATTTGAGAATGACCATAGATAGTACCAGGATCAACATGAAGAACAACTTAGGTTTGGCATCATATGGTCTAAACATTGCAGATTCACAGGATGACCTACACCATTTATTGCCTAGGTGTGCCAGGTATGCCAAAATTTTGTGTAAATAATTGGCAAGTAAATAAAATATGCAATGAAGGTATGGTTGCTTGCGGCTTTCAAGGAGAGCACTCAAAAAATGAATAGCCAGTTGGCCAAGGTACAAAAAAATATGAACTGAAGAGCATAAGGAGATTCCTGAAGTCACATCTTGGAATCACAACACTTTCATTTTTGTCTTCTCATTTTATTTTATTTTGTTCATTCTTTGTTATTTTTTCATTTTTTGTTGTAGTGACCCCATTGCCCAATGAATAATGCCCAGTAAGTACAAAAGGATTTACATGCTATCCTTGGAAATCTAAGATCACATGGAGAAAAATTTAGAGCTCATGTGAGCAGGAAAATACACCATGCCTGTATGAATATGAAATCACTAGCAAAGAAAATTCCTAGAAATTAGGATCTAGGCTCACGTGCCAATTGGACGTCCACGTGATTCGGTGCATGCCAAATATATCCAAAGTGGGGCAAACATTCTATAAATATCCCCCCATGCACAGCTACATAAGTGTTCAAGAAAAATGAGTCTCAGAGTGCAACTAGAGCTAAGTGATTTCATGAATAATGAAGATAAGCAAAGAAGGTCCTTGATGGATTGCATCAGAAAGAAAATTCATAGTAGGATGGACAAATGTCTCTAACATTCTATCTGCTCTTAGAATTTCGTTGGGCTACAATGGGGTATGTTTATAGGAATGCAATCTAGGGGGTGTCCCATGGATTGGGATACTCATCCTAATGTTATTATGTGACAACCCCTAGATTGCCTTCCCTTTTGTATTTTTACTTTTTTGCATCCTTCTCCTTCCTCTTTTTTTCCCTGTTGTCTGTTGCCAGTAACCTTTTTAGTTAATGGCTTTTGTTTTATTGCTTCTATTGTTTCCCATTGCCTTTCCTTTCCTCTTGTGTCATTTTGTTTTGATTTTTTGGTTTTGCTTGTTGTTTCCCCTTGTGGTCCCCATTTTTTCTTTTTCTTTGTGATGTTCCACTGTGTTTCTTCCACCCCATCGTCCGTCCCCTTCCTTTTTCCTACAACCTCGACCAACTATATTTTCACCAGCCTTTATTCTAGCTCCTTCTTCCATTTATTTTTCTTTGTGATGTTCCACTGTGTTTCTTCCACCCCATCGTCCGTCCCCTTCCTTTTTCCTACAACCTCGACCAACTATATTTTCACCTGCCTTTCTTCTAGCTCCTTCTTCCCTTTCCTTCCCCTTAGAAAGTGTTAAGTTCAAATTTTTGACTTCCTAGATTCCTTGTTTCTGCAAATCAATAATCCCCTATGAGTCACCAAAAATATGGGTACTTTTTGCACCTACCCATGCCTAACTATTAGCAACTATATATTAGGTCTACTTTTTGCAATTAAAAATAGACATTGCCAAAAAAATTTCCAATACAATCCCAGAAGCCCTACTGAATGCAAAGAAAAGTGAAAAGAGAGTGAAGAGGTTAGCCTTCAAACTCGTCCAAGCATCCATGCCTAATCAAAACCTGGAGGAGAAATAAAGGCCCGACCTGCTACATGAATACGTAAACATGTGTGATCTAAAGGCCCACTAATATTCAACATGATGTCAAAATATGACTAAGGTGGGAGTTGACAAAGGCATGAGACGCCCAAAATAGTTACACCCAAATGAAGCACTCAAAAATGCATGCTTGGACCTACTACCGAATGATAGAACCTAGAAACAATTAGCTATCTCTCACGGATACCGAAAGGCATACATCTGACTAGAACCCAGGATGCCGCTAATTCCTCGTCTACATATATGAATCTAACAAAATTGAAATAAAAAATGGCCAAGTTAGAGGTGCACCAAAAGGTTTATCTCAGGTTCAAAACTCGTCAAGATGCTAAAGGTCCAACATATGCAAAAGTTTCAAGAATGGAGAGTATCGAAATATTGGCAGATAGTTGGAGCTTGGTAAAACATTGAAGGTCCATCATGCTGCCAGAGCAGTGAAATGGCTAAGTCTAAGAAATGTCAAAATAATTACACCCTATCAAAACCCGATAATGCCAAAAAATCCTAACATTTACTTGAATATTAACCAAGGTGTAGGAACATTTATCTTCGATCGGAGCCCAAAGGAGTCCCAATTATCCATATAGGAGTTGAAGGTTCAAAAGAAGCAATATGGGAGAGTGGACTAAGTTTGGAGGGCATTGAGAGATTCAAACCCGATCAGAAACCGACCAATGCTCAAAATCTTGGTGCATGCAAGATCATAAAATAAGCGAAATGCTAAAGGTACCAGAACAATTACACCTAGTCAGAACCCGCCAGGGTTCTAAAGATCCAACACACATAGAAGTAGAGAGGAGATGCCTAACCAATAGGTGGAGCTGCAAAAATAATTCTATACAACCAAAAACCACTAGGTTGATAAAAGGGCATCCCATTAATGTGTAGGTGATCCAACAATTCCTCCCCAATAGAGAAAAAATCTCCTTATCCCACAATGCTTACTGGGTAGGATTCTATGTTAGGGAATCTTAATGACATAAGTCATCATGCAGATGATAGGGTAGCTAAGCTAAAATATCAGTAGGTATAGATGGACCAAATGCAACCGGAAAGATGAGCACGACTCAAGAAAACATAGATATTGACCACGTCAATGAACCATGTTCTGGTAGTTGGGGTAGCCATACGTTCGAGTAGGCCAACAGGCTGGTAGACTCTCTAACATGACAATAATCCACCTCTAAGGAAATGATGCTTTGATAACCATAGCATTGTAAAAAATTTATAAATTCTAAAATGAAAAATGAAAACTGATCGACTCTTAGGCTTTTACAATTCATATGAGGAGATTTTTTGCATATCAATACAAAGGGATTGTTGTTTTGATTCTAGTTTATTTCATTTGCAAAACATGTATGTATGATGACTAATTATTTCTAATTTAGGCCTATTGGATGCTCATGAGACTTACTTTGAATTCTAAATTTGTGCTCATATTCATTTATTGGTTCTAGAATTTGTAGTTTTGATTAGATATAAAACATTATGACTAATTGTTTTATGGGTGGTAATCGAACTGGCTAGTTTGTTAGGTAATTTCTTGGTTTGGTCATGCAATCTCTAAATATGCATGTCTTGATGTGGCTTAATCTGCACCATTATAAGTTCTGGCTTTAGCTTCTTTTGCTTCTTTTAGCACCCTTTTCCCTCACATTTTAGGAATAGTTAGCTGGGACTTTAAAGGAACTGACCTCCTCCGCAAATTGACCGTTGAAGCCTTCATAGCTCACCGGTCATTCAATGGTGGTCAAGGTCTATGGGTGCACAACCTTTCCATTAGATATATTCTTTGATCAACAATGATTATGAGAACTATTAGGGTAGCATACATGCAAATGTATATATAGGCCTATGGGTATTCTTCATGTAAAGCCTTCAAACATAATTTATGTAAGCCTACAAGCATGCTTATGTAAGCCTAAAGGTAACCCTTCATGATTCACCTTTAGTGATATTGGATAACCTTGATTAAAGGGTGTAATTTATTATTATTTTATTGTAATTTAACCTCAATGTCAAGTCAATATTGACTTGAGATTAATTTTAATTAGGGTTTTGGTTTCACTATATATAACCCCAATGACTGGTCCTATTGTATCATTATGTATTACAATTAAAATATTATGAGGTGCCTACAACACCCACCCATTATTCCTTTCATGTTGTTTATATCTTTCTTTCTTTATATTTCATTTACCAGTGCTATCTTTAATCACTCTTGCATATTTTCTAAATATGATTATGGTGAATGTATGTTTGAGAATGTTCTTGTAAAATATTATGAATTTTAATATGGTGTTAGAATGAATAATGAAGCTACATCTCTCAAAAGTATAAAAAATCTTCCATCCTTCAGAGCAATAAAAGAAGATATCAAGATAATATGTTGCAGGTTCAAATATCTGAGGGGCAATTTGTTTGAATGATCTCTAAGAAGATGTCTTCTATGGGTGACATAGGAGCTGACATAAACACCCTCCTTGACCATAAAAATGATGATTATATTCTTCAAAAATAAAGTAAAGATACAACACAATGGTTAGTATTATGCTTTGAATGCTAGAGGTCATTGGTTCAAAACTCGAAAACTCCTCTTATTACAACATATTTAGGAGGTTCTACTCATTTTTTGTTTATCCTTTTCTCAACTCTAAATTGTGTATGTGACTAAATAGTTGGTAACCTTTCTTGTGGTTAGGAGGATGCTAGTTCCAATCCTTGAAACGACTTTTGGAAGGAAAAATTGAAGCATCACAGCATCCTCACAAGCTGTGAAGCCACACATAATGACTTATTCCTAAAAATTATTTTCCCTATATCCAACCTCAACCAAATGGTTGCTACAATGGATGGAGCACTCAATTAAAGTCAATATATGAGGGGTTCAAATCCTAGCATGTTCATTTTATTCACTCAAGATATGGTTTATTTGATAAATAAGGATAACAGTTCACATGTTAAATCACACACATGGTGCATTGATAACCTTGTCCATGTGATTGGGTAAGGTCTAAGGTTATAGCCCCATTGGCTATTACCCCTTAAAATTACAACTTATATATATGAAGAGCACTAACCAATTATATTAGTCAACTTGTCAATAAATAATACAGTAATCAAAGAAGGCATTATCCAGTTTGATTGCACCATGTGGCCAAATTTGATTTAGCAAATGTTTTTAAGGTTTCACAATTTGATTTTTTCCCGATTTAAGTTCTAATATACCAAAAATTTTGAAGGCCATACTTTTGCATATGCAAGCATTTGAAGCCCTTTTTTTTTCTACATTGCATGATTTTTTGTAGTGACATTAGTTTATGGAACTATAATAGTTATGCATGGGATTTATATGTGAAATAAAAACCTTAAGATGCATTACTTGTATCAATGGATAAAATTATAGCACTTGGTATGTTCAATTGGAAGAATTACATAGAAACACAAATATCTAGTTCATTTTCAATTATGAATCAAAAGAAGGTCTCAATGATCATGAACTTGGTAAGAAGGAGGAAGCTCTTGGACTCTTTTTCATGTTAGTTGAACTAGATGTACTTTTTCACATCAAAAATAAAATTGATCCTATTAAGGTGTGGACCACTTCAAAAAATTTCTATGAAAATGTAAGTGTTAGTGAGACTAACAAAATAGAGACAAAGCTTTTCAATCTCAAAATTTTAGATTTTAGTAGTTTTGAAGGCTATGTATCTTACTTAAAATCCCTAAAAATTGACTTAGCTATGATAAGAGGTAAGGTAAAGGGTTATTAAGAGTATGAAAAATCTATTACTTACAATATTTATCCTCCTTTTCATACAATTGGCTTGGTTATTTATGTGAATGCTATGACTATTAATGATCCATAATCTCTCTCTCTCGAAGGACTTTTCAAGATTCTTATTCATTATGAAGTTGCAATGAAAAATTATGGAGCTTTTTCTCATAGAGAATCTCATCCAAAGGACTTCAAATAAATGGAATATAAGGCTCAATTATCTAGGGGTAACTCTAAGGTTTCAAAGAAGTCAAATTGCAAGTACTATAAAAGGTAAGACCACTCTATCAAAAATTGCATTACAAAACTGAAGAAGATTGAGATAGAATTCTTGAGAGCTGAACACAAAATTTCTTATGATGAAGATGAGGACAAGGATAGTAAAGTGGAGGTCTGATAAAGCATCCATTATGGGGGAGGGAGATATTACCTCTAATGCCTCCTTTTATTGGCCCCTTTGTTCAAATTATGGAGGGTGTTGAAATATGTCTAATATGATTTTGTTAGACCAAGGTCAAAAGTGTAAAGAAGTGCTTATGAGCACTATTAATGAAGTCTACGAACACGTGTATATGCAATCCTACAATTGTTCTTCATGTAAATACTTTAGGTATTATTTATGTAATCATATAGGCATTTTCATATAAGCCTAAAGGGTACCCTTCATATTCTACCCTTAGTGATATTGGTTAATCCACCTTTATGAATAACCTTGATTAAAGGGTTTAATTTATTATTATTCTATTATAATCTAACCTTAAAGTCAAATTAATGTTGGCTTGATTTTATCTCTATTTGGGATTTCTATATCACTATAAATACCCCCCAATGAATTGATCCATTGTATCATTGTGTATTAAGTGAAATATTAGGGGGTTCCTACAAGCACCCACCCCTTATTATTTTCATATCATTTGTATATTTCTTTCTTTCCATTTTGTTTATCAATGCTATCTTCAGTCGCTCTTGCATATTTTTTGAATATGATCATGGTGAATATATATTTTAGAATGTTTCGAGAAAAATATTGTGAATTTTAACAATCACATCATCTACCATGTCATCATATCACATAATTTATGTCATCATCAAGTGCCACATCATCATTAACATATAAAAATGGATAACATCATCGATTTCCACATCATATTCATGATCTTCTGGTCCCAATGCCTTAAGAATGACTCAAATAACCCTTAAGTATTGGGTTTTCCTTGAGAACATAAGAACCAAATTTAATAAATAAAGGGTATTTTCCCTTATTACCTCCTACTTTTATCTTAATACATATGTCCCTTTGTGACAATGTAAATTGTGTCAAAATGATGTAATAAACTGTCCTATGCATATTTTACCACCATGTTAGGAAAAGTCTCTTAGATATTCCCCTCTTTGAGTTCAAAATTTTGAAAAATAGAGGGAAATAAACAAATTTTTTAACACAAAATAACATGTACTTGAAGGTCAACATGTCGCGATATCGCGACACTTTTTCTCTTCGGCCGCGATTTTGCAACATGTCGCGATATCGCGACACTTTTTCTCTTCGGCCGCGATTTTGCAACATGTCGCGATGTCGCGACACTTTTTCTTCTTCGGCCGCGATGATGCAGCATGTCGCGATATCGCGACATCTTTTCTCTTCGGCCACGATGACGCAACATGTCGCGATATCGTGACTCTTTTTCTCTTCGGCCTCGATGACGCAACATGTCGTGATATCGCGACACCTTTTCTCTTCGGCCGCGATAATGCAACATGTCGCGATATCGCGACACTTTTTCTCTTTGGCCGCGATAATGCAACATGTCGTGATATCGCGACACATTTTTCCCTTTGGCCGTGACAATGTAACATGTCGCGATATCGTGACATATTTTCTTCTTTGGCCTCGACGATGCAACATGTCGCGATTTTGTGACACTTCTTCTCTTCTGGCAGCAACCTTGCAACATGTCGCGATATCGCGACACTTCTTCTCTTCTGGCAGCAACCTTGCAACATGTCGCGATATCGCGACACTTTCTCTCCTTCGGCCGCGATGCTGCTTCTTGTCATGATTTCGTGACATCTCTTCCTCTTTTGGCTACAACGGTGCAACATGTCGCGATATCGCGACATCTTTTCCTCCTTGCTTTTTCCCTACGCTGTGGGCCGCGAAAACGCAACTGGTCGCGATATCGCGACACCTTTCTTCTTGTGGTGGTTTGCTTTTTCTTTGATCTTTAGCTCTTGGGCCTCCTCGGTCGGTTTGGAAAACATGTAAAAAACACTTGTACAAGGTTCAGGGACCTTTCAACACCCTTTCAACCAATCAAAAAAAAAAACATGTACTTGAAGGTAAAATAGATCAAAATGTTGAACTAGGACCCCCTAAAAATTTGCAAAGAATTGAAAAATACTTACGATTTTCCCTATATAACCTTTTTATCAAACATAACCAATTAGGGAATCCTCTCACAACAATATAGCAAAAATTTAAACCATTTTTAGAAACTTTGTCAAGTGGCTCAGAGGTCATTGTCATGCACACAAATTTGCCCATGACTTCACTAGCATCCAAGGTTTGTCAGAAAATGTTCAACATTTTCTTTCCTTCATTCACAATGACCATACAAATTGTCCTCTCATCTATGTTGCTATTAATTACAAAATATCAAAAGAGAAAAAGAAATGGTTTTAATTGAAAAACCCATAAAAGATAAATGAGGTAATGTCAAAAAAATTAATCCTAAAACTAGTGCATCCATCTAGTTAGAAATCAAAAAATAAATGAAGTGCATTTTGTGCCAAGAGAGGAATAAAATAACTTATCAATATTTTTTTTCCTAGAGCAAATCTGCTTAATTTAGTGAGATCCTCATAATCCAAGTTCACCTAGGGTTTTATTAGAAAATACTTTTACACGTTGTCAATTACTTATAGAGAATATTCTAGCTACTCCAAACACTATTACATATAGGATACATCGTAGAAGCTAATTTTTAGAAGACAATAAATTGAACAATGGAGATCCACATCCATTCTGATACCATATTATATTTCATAGTAGTTTCTATAAATGTATGGAATCAATACACTATCTAGAATTGTTGAAAAGTGACACATAAAACATTACACACGATATAAAAGGGTTCCTATAGACACTAAATTATCTCACTAAAGAAAAAAATAATACACTCCAACTAATAATCAAATAATTGGTATGAGGGGGTATTTATACCCAATTACAAGTTACCTTTAGGTAAGGTTAAGGAACTGACCTTTAAATCAAATAATAATATATTAGAAAAAATACCTTTACAAGGTTTTAAAGGGCCCAAAGACTTATACATACAATACAATATAAAATCACTTATGGCCTACAAATATTTGATCTAAAATAATTATGTGGCTAAGAAACATAAAAAAAAACTTATTAAGTGGAATATGAGTGTTCTCTGTAGGTGGCATTTAAATCATATGCTACCAATATGTTTTTATTCTAAAAACATAGACAAACCTATTGAAATTATCAACTAGCATCTCCATAAAATTGGATATATAAAACTTAACTATGACAATATATCATGTTGTCATGCATGATGAGCACAATTACATAGGTTTATGCTTGGGCCTTGAATACCGATAATAATAATATCTTAGAGGTTGGGTCTCTACTAGTAGCATAAAATTTGGCACTTTAGCAAACAATAAAAAATTTAACAATAGAAGTGGAATTATTGGTGACAATAGAGACATTGAAACACCATAGCATTAAGAATTAGAAAACCATGGCATCTTATTAGTGGTATGGTCCCTAATTTTTAAATTTGAAAGATTGGGATATTCTCACATCAAAATGAAGGGAAATTTTTAAATTTGAAAGATAGGTTTTCTCACATTAAATGAAGGAAAACAAGCTTGTATATATGTTGGTAGATCATGGTGTCATTTTACTTACATCCAACTCTCCATTGGTTTGGATTGAGATTTCTTTAGTGGATGTTGTAATGAATTTATCAAAAAATGAGACTAAGTTTTGTACTTAGACTTCCTCTCATTATGATAAGACCATAAATAAGGTTAATAAGTACTAGTATAATATTTATTGGCTCTAAATTAGACCCCCTTTATGGCCTTTAGGGATATTAGACTAGTGATTTGGTTTGTATGCATTATATAGAACATTAACATTGAAATGCATTTTAATTTGATGGTGATTGGTCTTTTTAACTTGGAACCTTCATATATTTCTTATATGTTAATATGCAGGATGACTTTACCTACTTGGCATGTGATACTCTTAGTTGATATGACATTTCATTCTTATCTCCTTGTTCTATATCTATTATGTATATTTTTAGCTAAGCACATATCACATCGACTTCTTGTGATCACATAGAAATTCTAATATGGTCAATTGCATGATGGTAAAATCATCCTCTTGTACAATCATTAATTGATTAGATGATAGGTATATATGAACATCCATATAGGCTATTCTCTTGAATTAGTGTATTCTTTCTTGTATTTATTTTCATGCCATCAATTGTAATAATATTGTGCAAGTGGATCTCTTTGAAGATTGGTGGTAATAGTTTTCCTACACACTCCTTCATTAAGGATTGGTAAGACTAAGTGTTTAAAAAAGTATAACCAAAGAGAGATTGAACTTATCTTTGATGAATTTCTAACTATGGAGAACCTCAATTCTATTCTTAATCTCAAGCCCAACAATAATAAGCATCATGAAATATCTTCTTGGATTTGATATGCTTTTCTACTAGGGTATATTACGTTATTTGGTACATGCTAATGTACCCCCATGGTAAATTCATGGTACAATTGTAAATATGTAATAGATCAGGGTTGAGTCTTTAGTTTAGATGTGTGATTTACATTTCCCTTTTCATTTAAGTGTCAATGTGCAGGAAATGCACAAGTATCATGTAAGAGTGCAATGTGTAGGAAATGCACGAGTGTCATAAATTGAGAGAATATGCACAAGTGTCATGTATGTAAATATGTAATATGAGGAAGTGCACAAGTATCTTATATTAGGAAGGCATGTAGAAGTGTAAGAGTCATGTAGATGTGTGCAAGTGTCTTAGAGTCAAGTATCCATGTAAGAAGAAAATGAAGTCTAGTATGCAAGTGGCAAGATGAAAAGCCAAAGGTCATGAGACTTGTCATCTAGAGAGCAATAGTCAAGTACTTGAAGAGTCATATTACTATGGCTATATTAAGAAGACAATACTGCATGAGAAGGTAATCTGAATATCAGATTATAGGGTTATAATAGGGAGAAAAGAAATAAAGCTTGTATACATATTTTGAGCAATTAATATTGTAATTTTTCTTCATGCATAGTTCAATAATGACTTAGGATATTTACATTCATTTTTAATTATATAAGAGAATGTTATTTTCTTTATTATATTGGCCTTGCTATACATATTAGTTTTCTCATATATTATTCTACTATTACATTATTATTTTGATATTTAATATCGTGGTTATTTTATATTGGGACCTATGATATTTTGTGGTAGTAAGGATTAAAAATCCAACAATGGTATCAAAGCTACCACCTAATTTTATCCATTTTTATAGAGTTCATTATTAGCCACCATTATCAATATTTAACTTTATCCACTTTTGATAAAGTTAATTTAGAGTCTACACACTTTGAAAATAGTGTAGACTTGGACTATTTTAAAAGTTTGATTGAGTAGAAGATTGAGGGGACAAGTATAGTCACCCTGATTTGAATGCTAGGGTATTTCCACTTGGTTGAAGTAAAAATAGTGAAGAATAAGACTCAACTAGATTAATAGAAAGTGCCAACTTAGGAGAAAAGTTGGACATTGATTGATTAGAAACCAACTCAAGGGATAGTTGAAAATTTAAGGACATACAAAGTCATCCTGATCATATTTTTTGGATTCTTTAGAGAAAGAGGAGACTCACTATTAAATATTGGAAAAGAACCAACTTAGGAGAAAGCTGGTCATTCAGGAACATTCAAATTTACCTTGACATTGATATTGGGTTCTCTAGCAAGAAGGAGAATCATATTTAATTCTTAGTGTGATCTAAGACATTGAATATTTTAGATAGATAGAGGAACAATATTGCTATAGAGGTTAAGGAGCTTATAACAAAGATAGAGAAGAGCTTTAGCTTCTAGAGATAGATAACCAATTTAGCTTCTAGAGATAGATAGGCAATTTAGCTTCCAAGGTCAGTGGAGCATCATAGAAAAAGTGAAAGATGAGCATCATATAAAACATGAAAGAGGAGCATCATAAGAAAAGTGAAAGAGGAGCATTTTAACCACCAGAGAAAGCAAAGTAGTATTCTAAGCTATAGGCCATATTATAAAGGTTGATATTAAGAAAGGAGTTCGTAGTAACAAAGTTAGTTGAACAGTGAATCATTGTTTAAGGGTCAAGCACTAGCAAAGGTACTATCTTTCATGAAAAGTAACAAAGGAGTTAAGTGATAACAGAGCACCCATTAAGTGATAATAGAAGGCATTACCTTTCATATAAAATATTAGAAAAACTAAGTTCTAACAGAGCACTCGATTAAGTGCTAATGAAAGGCGCCATCTTTCATACAAAATATTATAGGATTCAAGTGTTGGCAAAGCACTTACAAAAAGTTCTAGGAGAGGCGCTATCATTTAAAAGTAAGAAGCATTGAAGAAGTGATTATTTTCTTGAGGAAATTAGAAGCCTATAAGTGCTTATTAAAGGTTCTAGCGATAAAGGAATTATTATAATCTCTAATGGAATAAAGTTATATTAAAGGTATCAATAGATCAAGAGCAAAATCCACATGTTAAAAACATAATCAAAGCATTAGTTGGGCACAAGTGGAATAGAGTAGACACTTCTTGATTAGAAAAAATGTTAACAACATATTCAAAGTGCTATTCAAGCATAAGTGGATGCTTCTTGACCAAAACAACATCAATAGAACAATGTCAGAACATTAGAAGAGCATTGATGGAATAAAATTTGAGCTAACATGACAAGAAAGAGGTGAGAAAAATGCTAATAGGGTACTAAGAGTCTATGGAATGTAACAGAGAGTAAGGTTAAGCATTGTTAAGAGCACATAAAAGTGCTTTCATACCAATGAAGATATACAAAAAATTAGTGAAGATATATAACATATCAACAAAGATAAAACACAACATAGAATAACTAGAATAGTTAATCCAATGAAGACAAATAACTTAAGTGCTCAATGTCCTATAGAAACTTAGAAATTGAATGCTCAATGTTCAATATTTAGCATAGCATCTAGGGAGTCTAACATAGATATTTGAATACCTCTAGTAATGGGCGTAGGGAACTAGCAAAATGGATACATAGTGTTGCTTCATAACAGGCATCTGAAGCATTACATAAGAAAGTAGAAAATAAATATTCGAGTGTTGGAAGGAACACCTAACAAACATGATAAGATATTTTCCAGCCAGGTTATGTCTATACGTTACTTATTCTCGTTATATAATTAGGTTTTATTAGTGGTAACTTTATTCAAAATGCTTTTTTTGAAATAAATCAAATGGAGGTATAAGTTTAATGGCTATTTTAATTTTTAAATTTTGGTTTAATTAGATATGGAGTGGTAAGGGTTACTACATAGGATTAATAATTTAAAAGTTTTTTTTAATGATTTAAAAGGTTATTAATATTTTTGAAGTGATATAATATTAAAGGAGTTAAAAGGTGTAAAATTTTTTAAAGTTTTTATAATTTAGGGTTTTTTGTGATTTGAAGCTAGTTTAAAGATTTGAAAATTTTATTTTTTTTTTAATTTTGAAAATTGAAATTTTGCAAATTTAGTATATTAGGGAGTTAAAAGGTTTTCTACATCAAAGGATTAGAATTTGTAAATTTTATATTAAGTTATTTCTTAATTTGGGAGATATGAGGTTTTCAACTTAAATACAAAATGGATAAATGAAAAAGAGGAGCATCCCAATATAAGAAAAATTGTACAAAACCATATTTTATGAGAGGAAAAGTTCAAAAATAAATTTTGTATAAAAAAAATATTTTTGAATACAAAGGGTAACATCATAAAGAGTTATTCAAAACTCTTATCAAATATGTGAGATTATATCACTTGAATCTCATAAAAAAATTCAAAGAGAAAAAGATATCTCGTATATAGATTTAGGGGCTAGTCATCATATGACTAAAAACTTACATTGGTTTGAATCTTTAGAAGTCACGGATAATATCTCTAGACACCAAAATCTAGCCACTTGTCATCCATCCGTGTCCTCCAATCACAACTACCCATTATATATATATATATATATGTATGTATGTATTTTTTTTTGGTAATATTAAGATATTGGGATTTTGACCAGGAATCCCCCAACCTGTTACAATAACTCCACCAAGGAGACACACACCCACCCCATCACACACTCACCCACGCCACGGTTTGAACCTTGGACCTCTCGAAGAAGAGCCAAAGCCCAAACCGTTGCGCTGCACCCCCAGGTGCAAAATTTATCTAATATTAAGAAGTGGGGGTTTTGACCAGGAATCCCCAACCTGTTACAACTCCACCAGGGACTTTTTCTTTGGGTTTTAATCCAACTGTATATCCCCCTTTGTATCATCGAGGTTCGAACCGTGGACCTCCTATTCAACAGGACCAAGCTCGCCTTCTCCTCACCACTTGCACTACAAAGGTGGTTATATATATATATATATATATATATATATATATATATATATATATATATATATGTATGTATGTATGTATTTACTTAATATATATAAATATAAATATTTTATATTATATTTATATATATTTAATAAATATATGTGTATTTATATGAATTAATCCTAGTCATCCGACACGTTTTAATCTCAGCCATCCATCCATCTCAATCCATTTCACTTATCCAAACTTAATCTCCACCGTTCCTCATGTTTTAATCTCGGTCGCTCATTTTGTGTCATTGAAACCCTAACATGTTCAAGGGAAGATTATAAAATATGAGTCATTTTGATGAATCAAACCCCTTGGAAAGCTTGGAAATCCTGAAGTGCCGTAAGCTCTCCTTAAGTGCCCTAGTATTTTAATCCCTTGCCCTAGTCACTTTGCCATCATTTTCGTCATTCATCACCCCCTATCGCATTGTCTATTTTAGCCATCACCAAACCTGTGTAGAATCATATCTGGTTTTGCAACACTTTCCTCAGCTCTTGAATGCCCCCTAGAGCCAACTAAGCATCTTTGGGTATTTTTGGAAATCTCTAGTGCATTCACAACCTTCATAGAACGCTTCTAGGCATCTCACGCAACATATTTGTAGTCCTACGACCCTTGAGCACCATACAAGCATCCTCACAACCATGAATGACAAAAGCAGGGATAGAAATTAGCATGTTGACAAGGTAAGAAGCTATTTGCACTTATTTTATGTTTTTTGTGCTTTTTGTTTATAGCATTTCATTACAGCATCTAGGGTTTTAGTTGTGTTAAACTAAGCGTGACATTGAGAGGGGGGTGAATCAGTGTGTATTAAAAATTTAATCCAACTACGAAATCAAATCAAAACAAGCAATCACACAAACATGCATCACATAACACCAGATTTATAGTGGAAACCCGATGTGGGAAAACCACTGTGCCAATGGACTGTTTGGACTCCCATCCAAATCCAGCCTCAAAAATGTTTGGTCTTTACAATATTTTTGTAGCACCAACTGCAGGGAATGGCACCAACCAACCCGGACTTTAGCAACACCAACTGCAAGGAGCACCGACCCCTATTGCCAAGCACCGACCCAACAAATTTAAAAAGCTCTGATAAAAGTTTTAAATCTCATCAAAAGACCCTGAGTGGTCTAGCTCACAAATATTCTCCTCTAAAATATTATGTCTAACCTTTTCAATCTTCTCAACTCTGCACATTGATTATCTCACACCTTGCACATTTTTTCAATCAAAATGCCAAAGAAAAAATTCTTCACAACATGCACCGACAATCCTTTCTCCAAAAAACCCACTTCTCCCTTTTCTTTTAAAACATATATATGCTTCACATTAAAAAACATAACTCTTTTTTTTTAGTTACACAAAAGTACCACTCAACCGTTATATTCTTAGAAACTGCCAAAATTGCCAAAAAGAGCTGACAGGGCTTTTTGTAACAATCATAACTTCCTCCTCAAATTTCCAAACGAGCTAAAAATTGAAACATATATTCTTGGATAAACCGAATACCTTCAGTTTAAATTTCAGATTTTAACTCTTCACGGATTATTCATAGTACCTCCGACAAAGTGGCCTCTGACGCTGATTTTACACTTGTCACATAAACTGGAAAAGTGCTCCAGAGCCATTTTGCAACGCTCACCGTTTCTTCTTCCAGACTCCGTTTGGGCTGAAATTTAAAACTTAAGCTCTCAGTATATCCAGATACCTCCAGAAAAATTTGAGGTCCAATTCCTCACGGATTGCTTAATATTCCTCCCACAAAGTGACCTCCGACGCAGATTTTACACGTCACATAAAGCATGAAACTGACCAACAATGCACCGACGAAGCAACCGATCGTTCCAACACTGCAACCACACTTGCTAATGATCAACAAACCTCCAAATAGTATCTTGGGCTGTCCAACACATTCCATTGACGTTGTTGCAACTTTGACGATTTTTGCAACTTTGACAATTTTGCTACTTTGACAACTTCCTGACGATTTTTGCAACTTTTGCAAATTTGCACGAACAACCTATAACAACTTCACCCGAACATCAAAAACATCCTCATAAGCATTGAACACCACTGTACATACTCCGAACAACCTCCAACAACTGTCCACCTGCATCAACCTGTCCATCCGAGTGTGTTGACAACAATGACAATACTTCGTTGCACCTTGCTCAACAATCTCCCCTTTGGAATTGTTGGCAACACACACAATTTCCTATAACTCTTCTCTCCCTTTGACAACAAGACCAAAGGATTGCTACTTCAAAATTCCCCGAGTCCATGCACAACATTCTCAGGCAAAATTATTACACTTAGCAAGAATCACAAACATGAGCAAAAAGATAAACAAAGACACAAATGCTCCCCTGAGAATGTGGCCTCGATAGCTAGTCAATGCTTGGGAAGTGTGACCACTCCCAATTTCTTGTGAAGGTACTCAAAGACTTCCTTGGGCAATGGTTTGGTGAAGATATCCGCTACTTGCTCTGTTGTTGGAACAAAATCCAACTTAACCTCACCTTCCGCAACTTTCTCCTTCAAAAAATGGTACCGGATAGCAATATGTTTTGTGCGAGAATGCATAACCGGATTCTTTGAGATATTGATTGCACTTGTATTGTCACACATGATCGAGATGGGCTCACTAAAATTTATTCCAAGATCCTTCAAAGTTTGTTTCATCCAAAGTACCTATGTACAACATGATGTCGCTGCAATATACTCTGCCTCTACTGTGGATAATGAGACTGACTCCTGCTTTTTGCTATGCCACGCAACAAGATTATCACCAAGATAGAATGCACCTCCACTGGTACTCTTCCTGTCATCTACACATCCTGCCCAATCTGCATCTGAATACGCAATAAGGGTGAAGTCCTTACCTTTCGGATACCATAACCCATACTCCATAGTACCCTTGAGGTACCGAAAAATCCTCTTCACTGCTGTCACATGAGTCTCCTTGGGACTAGCCTGAAATCGTGCTACCATGCATACTGCCTACAAAATGTTCGGTCTAGTAGCTGTCAAGTACAGTAAGCTCCCAATCATGGATCTGTACATAGTTTGATCAACAGGTGGAGATTTGTCATCCTTGCTCAACTTGCAACCTGTCGTCATGGGAGTGCTAACCGGCTTGCAATCCTCCATTGTGAACTTTTTCAGCATCTCTTTCACATATTTAATTTGAGAAATAAATATGCCCTTCTCCTTTTGATTAACTTGCAATCCGAGAAAATACGAAAGTTCACCAATCATTGACATTTCAAACTCTTTTTGCATCTTATTTGCTAAATCTTTACACAACTCATCTTTGTTGCTGCCAAATATGATATCATCTACGTATACAACAACAACAATATGATGACCATTTTCTATTTTGACATACAAATTACTATCCACCATACCTTTCTTGAACCCTTGCTGAGTAAGATAACTGTCTAGCCTTGCATACCATGCCCGGGTGCCTATTTTAAGCCATATAACGCTTTCTTCAACTTGCAAACCAAGTTGGGATCATCACCAAGCTGAAAACCATCTGGTTGCTCAATATAAACCTCTTCTTCAAGTTTCCCATTCAAAAATGTTGATTTCACATCCATTTGATAAACTTTGAAATTCTTGTAAACTGCTAAAGCAAGAAACATTCTAATTGCCTCTAGTCTAGCCACAGGTGCAAAGGTTTCCTCGAAGTCAATACCTTCAACTTGCGCATACCCTTTGCATACCAATCTTGCTTTGTTCCTGACTACCTGTCCGTCTTCATTCAATTTGTTTCGAAAGACCCATTTAGTACCGATTACATTTTTATTTGTGAGTCTTGGTACTAACTCCCAAGTCTTGTTTTTCTCGATCTGATCTAATTCTTCATTTATTGCCTTTACCCAACTTTCATCTTTGCTTGCTTCGAAAACATTTTTGGGCTCAATGTTGGATAGTAAAGAGTAGTTACTTACTAATCTTCTTCTTGTCTGAACACCAACTATGGGGTCTCCAATTATTTGCTCTCTAGGATGATCTTTCTGCCAGCTACCTATTTTGAATTTCTTGTTTTCTTCCAATTCTGAATCACTTTTCGAATCCTCTGAGTCAATTCTTGGTTTCTTTTCCATTTCCTCTTCCTCATCTCCTTCAATGACCTCTTCATAAATTGGGTAGTTCTCTTCATAGCTAATTACTCGTTCCCTTCCTTCATCAACTTTAACATCGACACTTTCCACAATTTTTCTTAGCCTCTTGTTGTAACATTTGTAAGCTTTGCTTTTTGACGAATAGCCAAGAAAAATACCTTCATCCGCTCTATATTCAAACTTACCAAGGTTTTCTTCAGTTCTTTTGATGTAACACTTGCTGCCAAAAACTTTAAAATATCTTGTTGTTGCCTTTTTACCGAACCACAACTCATAAGGAGTTTTGCTTTCATGCGTCCTCAACATGCACCTATTTTGGATGTATACTGCAGTATGGACTGCCTCTTTCCAAAATCTATCTGCTACTTTGCTCTCAGTCAACATAGTCCGTGCCATTTCCTGCACTATCCTGTTCTTTCTTTCTACCACACCATTCTGCTGAGGTGTCCTGGCTGCTGAAAACTGTCTCCTGATGCCATATTTTTCACAATACTCTGTGAAATCCTCTGAAATGAACTCTCCTCCTCTGTCTGACCTTAAACATTTAATCATTTTTCCTGTTTGATTCTCAACTTGGTTTTTGAAAACCTTGAACATCTCAAAAGCTTCTGATTTATGCTTCAAAAACAATACCCATGTCATCCTCGGAATAGTCATCTATACACAACATGAAATATTTGTCACCGTTTATGCTTTGCGTTCTCATGGGTCCACATAAATCAGTATGTACTAGTTCCAAAGGTTTGCTCGTGTAGTACTCTTTTGTTTTAAATGAGACTCTAGTTTGCTTCCCTTTTTGACATGAAGCACAAATGCTATTTGATGGTTTGCCAATGGTGGGAATATCTCTCACTGCTTTCTTTGAACTGATTTTTACTAGGTTGTCAAAACTGATATGACCGAGCCTCTTGTGCCACAACCAATTCTCTTCTTCCTGTCCAATCAAGCAAGCTCCTTCTGAAGTCTCCGAGAGAGTGTACAGGTTGCCAGATGTCCTTGATCCAACTGCTATCAACTTCCCACTATTTGCCTTTCTGATTTCACAGCCCTGCTTCTTAAAGATCACATCATGACCTCTGTCACAAATCTGACTTACGCTCAACAAGTTATGCTTCAGACCAACCACAAACAAGACTTCTTCTGACCTGATTTTTCCATCACCGATCTTAACCGAACCTCTCGCCAACTATCTTAGCTCCATCATTGTTTTCGAATTTCACTGAACCACCTTCATATTGCTGCAACTTCTCAAATTTTTGTTTGTCACCTATCATATGACTGGAGCATCCACTATCAAGTATCCATGGTGCGGATTTATTCTACGCTTTAAATGTCGTCTGTACGATCAAGGATTCCTTTTCTTCCTTAGGTTGCTCTTTTTCTTTCCACTCCGGTTTGATTACAGTTTTGGGCTCTTGTTTTGGCTTTTCTTTTTCAGTAGCTTGTGCATGTTTTTCGAGAAATTTTCTATTTTGTCTTATTCCATTTGGCTGAAATTTTCTTCCCTAAAATTGATTTGATGCAAATGTACTTCTACAATTTCTTGCAATATGCCCAAAGTTATGACAGTTATAACATTCTACCGCATAATCCATCAAAGGTGAAAAAGCATTTCTACTGGCAAAATTCCTTGGTCCTACATTATACTTGCAATCTGAAATCTTATGTCCATAACCATTGCATTTAAAATAGTAACCAGAAAAGGGATGATTGAACCTGGGTGGTGGTCTTTGCCATGTTGTTGTAGGAGCCATAAATCTTCTTCTTCTTTGATGTGTGACATTGGTGAAACCATCATTGTCAATTCTCCTTTCGTGCCTTGCATTATTGCTTTCCTTTGCATGATTCATTTTTGCTTGATTAACCTGTTTCTTTTCTTCATTCTTTGTGGATTCTTCATTTGTGGCCTTTGATCCATTTGATGATTCTCCTTCATCAAAACCCAAACCAAATTTGATGCTTGTAGTCTTCTGGTTCTTTATGATCTTATCCAGCTTCATAGAACTCTCTTCACGTTTGTGATAAAAGCTAATTTTTTGATTCATCTCTTCTAGCTGCATCCTTAAACCAACAATCTCTTCTTCTAACTTGCTGCAATAATCTATTTTCATGGTTATTTGCACTTCGAGATCTTCGGAGATCTTCTTGGATTCTTCTATCCGCACTTTCAAACTTGTTATGATTTCATTTGCATCCTCAAGCTTTCTTGAAATTTTCTTATTCCTTTTTCTTTCTGTCTTCAATTCATCCAGAGCTGCAATTAGTTCCTCTTCCAAATTCACTTCTGCGTCAATTTCTTCTTCATCACATTCCTATTCTTTTTCTGGTTTTTCTTCTTCGAATGCCATGAAAAGAGCTTCACCTATTTCTTTTTTAGAATCCTCACTGGAGTTGTCTTCTGATGAACTGACCTTCTTGGAGATGAAACTTTTCTTCTTGAAGTTGCCTTTTCTGAAATTTGATTTTTTCTTCCAGTCACTTCTTTCTCCGTGCGATCCTTCATCACTTCTGTTCTTCTCATTAAGTGGACATTTAGCTACGAAATGCCCAATGCCTCCATAGTTGAAACATTTAAACGGTAACTTTCCTCTGTATTTTCCTTTTCCCCTTTTTAGTTTTCGAACAAAGTTTGCTTCCATTTCATCTGATGTCTCTTCTTCCTCGGATTCTTGTTTTGCTTTCATATTTTTTTGGGCTTTAAAAGCAGCTTCTCTGTCTATGGGTTTAGATTTTCCTATTCTCATCTCATATGCAGTCAAAGAACCATGCATCTCATCCATACTAAAAGAATTCAGATCTTTAGCTTCTTCTATAGCTGAAACTTTAGAATCAAATCTTTGGGGAAGGGACCTTAATACCTTTTTCACGATGACAGAATCTTCGATTTCCTCGTCGAGTCCTCTAATCGCATTAATGACTTCATTAACTCTCAACATATATGCCTCTATATTCTCATCCTCATTCATCTTTAATCCTTCGAACTGAGCTCGATGTGTTTGTAACTTGGCCTCCTTGATCTTAACGTCTCCTTCATGAATGCTCTTCAGTTTGTCCCATATTTCCTTTGTCATTTTACAACCCATAATATTTACCAGTTCGTTGTCCACTAATCCACACATGATAGCATTCTTTGCTTTTGAGTCATTCTCAAATAGTTTCTTACCAACAACATCGGTTGGAGAAGTGGTGGGTATTGTGTATCCACTGTTTACTGAATCCCAAATGTCGTATCCCAAAGCACAAAGATATGTCTGCATCCTGAGTCTCCAAAATGCGTAATTAGTTCCATCAAACAATGGTGCTTTGTTTGATGAGAAGCCTTCACCACCTGCCATTGTGTCACTTCCAAGATCACCCTAGCCGGTTAAGCCTGTTCAGGAACTTGGCTCTGATACCAATTGTTGAACTAAGCGTGACACTGAGAGGGGGTGAATCAGTGTGTATTAAAAATTTAATCCAACTACGAAATCAAATCAAAACAAGCAATCACACAAACATGCATCACATAACACCAGATTTATAGTGGAAACCCGATGTGGGAAAACCATTGTGCCAATGGACTGTTTGGACTCCCATCCAAATCCAACCTCGAAAATGTTTGGTCTTTACAATATTTTTGTAGCACCAACTACAGGGAATGGCACCAACCAACCCGGACTTTAGCAACACCAACTGCAAGGAGCACCGACCCCTGTTGCCAAGCACCGACCCGACAAATTTAAAAAGCTCTGATAAAAGTTTTAAATCTCATCAAAAGACCCTGAGTGGTCTAGCTCACAAATATTCTCCTCTAAAATATTTTGTCTAACCTTTTCAATCTTCTCAACTCTGCACATTGATTATCTCACACCTTGCACATTTTTTCAATCAAAATGCCAAAGAAAAAATTCTTCACAACATGCACCGACAATCCTTTCTCCAAAAACCCTCTTCTCCCTTTTCTTTTAAAACATATATATGCTTCACATTAAAAAACATAACTCTTTTTTTCAGTTACACAAAAGTACCACTCAACCGTTATATTCTTAGAAACTGCCAAAATTGCCAAAAAGAGTTGACAGGGCTTTTTGTAACAGTCATAACTTCCTCCTCAAATTTCCAAACGGGCTAAAAATTGAAACATATATTCTTGGATAAACCGACTACCTTCAATTTAAATTTCAGATTTTAACTCTTCACGGATTATTCGCAGTACCTCCGACAAAGTGGCCTCTGACGCTGATTTTACACCTGTCACATAAACTGAAAAGTGCTCCAGAGCCATTTTGCAACGCTCACCGTTTCTTCTTCCGGACTCCGTTTGGGCTGAAATTTAAAACTTAAGCTCTCAGTATATCCAGATACCTCCAGTAAAAATTTGAGGTCCAATTCCTCACGGATTGCTTAATATTCCTCCCACAAAGTGACCTCCGACGTAGATTTTACACCTGTCACATAAAGCATGAAACTGACCAACAATGCACCGACGAAGCAACCGGTCGTTCCAACACTGCAACCACACTTGCTAATGATCAAAAACCTCCAAATAGTATCTTGGGCTGTCCAACACATTCCATTGACGTTGTTGCAACTTTGACAATTTTGCTACTTTGACAACTTCCTGACGATTTTTGCAACTTTTGCAAATTTGCACGAACAACCTGTAACAACTTCACCCGAACATCAAAAACATCCTCATAAGCATTGAACACCACTGTACATACTCCGAACAACCTCCGAACAACTGTCCACTGCATCAACCTGTCCATCTGAGTGTGTTGACAACAATGACAATACTGTCGCTGCACCTTGCTCAACAAGTTGTTTTATCTTTTTAAGGGCCTCACATAGTGGAGCCCTCATAGGTGCTTCTAATCCCTTTTTGTTGTTTTCTATTTGTAGGTACAGGAATCATCTATCTAGAAGTTGTTGAAGCTAGGGTGGTCCCGTAGGGATACACAAGCCCACCCACAACTCTTGTTTGGATCGAAGATGAGCGAGAAGACACCAACTATTCATTGAACTAGGGTTTTGAAACCCTAGTATCTTGTAAATCTATATCAAAAGCATTGTAAAACCCCATATTGGGCACATTCATTGTACAACTTGATATCTACCAATTAATAAAATCTTATTCATTTTGTGCAATCTTGTGTTATTACTTGTTTTTGTTACTTTATTATTGCATTGGTGTTGTTCAATTTTGATTTACAAAATGGTGATCACGATGGGACCCCCAAAGGGTTCTTCATGTTAATTTATCTTATCACTAATTTCTATTTTTATTTCCATATTGCAGGTTCCAAAAATTTGATCATGTAAAAATCTAAAAAATAGGGTTTTTAGAGGTTGCAAAATTCGATCAAAGGTTGCGTGGATGCCCTACATGCTTGAGGGACATCATATAGTGTTCAAATAATCCCTACAATATTCTAGAGACTCTAGGGTGATTTAACAGAGTGGGGAAGAAATACGTAGGCTTCCTAGTAAGCCTGCTTCAAACCCTAACCCATTTATATTTTCATTTTCATACTTTTTACAATAAAATTAACAAAATAAAATCATTCATTTTCTATTTAAAGCAATTACATTTTTATTTACATTTTAGGCATTTACATCCATCATATAAATTGCACATAGATCACATTTATTTTAGATTTATATTGCTTTTGATGTATTCATTCACTATTTTTGTATGTTGTTTGCATTTGAAATTACAAAAGCATAAAATAGCTGCATAGTAGAGTTGAAAGCTTCCATTTTTACTTTTCTAATTTGGAACAAGGTCACAATACCTAAGTATACTCCTACTATTGGAATCACTTGATGATTCAGGGTAGAAGAACTAGGTGAACCCTCCACTATTGGAATCACTTGATGATTCAGGTGGGTCTTAAGTGGTGTACCCCTAAGTTCTTTTGAGGAGCTTAGTGTTCATGTTCTTGGCTTCTAGATTAGATGAGTGAAATAGGTGTGTTTTCAACATTGAGTGAACACAATAGATAACACAAATATTAAAATGAATCACACACTTTGCATATTTCACAATAAACAATAGTGAGTTGGATTTCATCACCAACCATTGTTTGAGATTTGGTGATGATGGGCTTCATCTCCATCCATCAATCTCTGCCCTTAGAAACCATAGTCACCCATGAGCAAAATTTATAGATTTCATCACCAGGAAGAATCTCATTTTCCATCCAACCTTAGATTTCACCTTGCATAATAGTTTAGTTTAGCACATCTACAACACACAAACCAAAAACACAAAAAAAAAAAAAAAAAAAAATATTGCAAAGCATAGGGTTAAATTGCTTGTTTGATTTTGTGTGTTCTCCATTTACATTTTCTTTCTACACATTCCACACACTTCACCACCCTCATATAACTCATTAGCTTATGGTTTCAACCCGAAGCCAAGAAAATATTTTGAGTCAAGCCCTTGCCAACCAAATCACTTCATCCATGGAGTGTTCCACATCTTCACCTACCACTTCTATGGTTAACCCTATCAGTGTGATACAGATAAGTTATTCTAGTTTATCTATGGGACCATCACACACTATGTATACCTCAAACATTGATGTGTTACATAGAGCCACCAACATCCCCATTCCAAAAACTGAGCCATCATCTCCCATAGATCATAACATCACCCACATAGACATGGCTAAAGTGGAAGCTTTTCAAAGATCCGCTAACTATGTTCTAGAGAAAATCAATAGTCCACCTAGGCATGATCCTTCTTCTCAGTAAGAACTTACCCATTCCTAGCCTTCTAGTTTCACCCAGGTGTATACTAACCCTCTTTTTGAGGCATCATCTACACCTTCCCAGCATTGGTCCATTCCACAATAGTCATGTGTTCAAAGCACTTCCATTCCATATTCATATACCACTACCTATGGCAATCCATTGTATGAAGCACATGTCAATGTTGCTTCACAAATGCTAGCTTCCACTACATCCACTACCCCACATTCAGTTGCAATCCCTATTACAACTTATCCTCCACCTACTTCATCCATTCCAACCACATCCACACCATCTACTTTAGATATGGCCATACAAGAAGCATGGCAACACCTTAATAAATTGCTCAAGGAGTGACAAAATGCTCAGTCTTATCCCCAACAACAAGTACAAGTGGTAAATATTAAGCCTCAACCCACTTCCACTCAACCTACATTCTTTTCATCAAATCCATCATGGATATCACAACCTTCTATGGTTTCCATTCCCACACCTCCATCAATCCACACCCATTCCATTCCAATAAGTCAACCCATTCATAGTCCTCAAACATCATCTCCATTCCATCATTTACAATCATTCAATCATCAACATCACCAAATTCAATCCAGTCCATAAAATCATCAAAATCTCATCACACCTCAACATTTCACCACTTCATCTCCACACAATCATCAAGTGATTCAGGGCTTCCACATACCTAGGGAAGACCCTAGAATTCAAGCAATGCAACAACAGATTGATAGCTTGATGCAACATACTCCTGGTATGATGAACCAGAAGCCAACTTTAAGACAACTTATCAATCAACCAATTCACTTTTTGGTACCATCACCACCATATCCGATAGATTTTACAATACCAAAATTTGATAAATTCAAGGGGACTGAGGACCCTAGAGAGCATGTGAGCACATTCATTCATTCATGTTTTAGAATTCAAAATCAAGATGCCCTAATGCTCAGAAATTTTCCTCAAACATTAGGGGAGATGTCATAGAGTGGTATAACCATCTACCTCATCATAGTATTTATACTTTTGAACAGTTGGTAGACCAATTTCTCAAAATATTTTCCCTCAATGTTAGAAAGAAAATTTCACTAACTGACTTATATAATCTTAAACAATTTGATGATGAGTCAGTCTATGACTTTGGCAACCATTGGAGGGTTGTTATCACAAAACTACCATTCTCCCTACCAATGGAAGAGCTAACTCGATTGTTTACCAAGAGTTGCTTAAAACCCATCTCTTGGTTATTGCAATTACAATAGTATAGATCATTTGAAGAAGCTCTTGCCTAGGCTAGCATAATTGAGGAAATAAAAATCCAAGAAGGTGTGCTAAAGCCTAAAAATAAAGAATGGTAGAACAAGGGCCAATCCAAAGGAACCTATTCTAGCCAATCCAAGCCAAATCAGGCTAATCAAGCAAATCAAGTAAATCAAGTGGTCATGAGCCAATCGGTAGTGGCTCAACAACAACAACCAATGCAACAACAACCACAACAAATTGCATATCAAGTGGTTCCCCCACCATCACAAGTTCAAAACATAATACCAACTATGGAAAATCACCAACATCGATAATCTATTTGACAAAATCACCAATACACCCCCTTAGCCGAATCATATACCTCCATATTTCATAGGTTGTATGACACAAACCAACTTGCCTTGCCTGAGGTCAAACCAGATGATCCCACCAAACGTAGCAAAAGCTATAGGGAACATTTATTTTGCCCTTATCATCAACAAAATGGGTATGATATTAATAACTACTATCACATTTAAAGATATAGTGCAAGACCTAATTGACTTAGGGGCCATCAAGCTTGATAGTCCCTTAGCTCAACAAAATCAAAACCTTGGCATCTATCAAACACCACTTCCTCATCATGAGGAAGCACAACCAACAATAAGAGGGTCAAATACCAAGACTCCTCCTAATCAAGTTAACCATGTTCAACAATACCAAGGTTTTGTGGGTGCTATTCATGTAGTCACCCGAGGTCAACAATGCACAAATCAATAAAATGCACAACAACAACCTATTCAATCTCCCATAGCACCATAAGCAAGTGTGTCTCCAAACCTACCACTTCATCATCTCCCATCCAATTCTCCACCAATTCTTCCCAACCCATTCATATTCCAAGTCATCCATCTCCACCCATTCATCCTCCCAATCATCCATCAAGGCCAATCATCTCTCTGAGTAGTCGACTAACCACTAGCCTTAAAATAGCTTTAACTAAACTATCCATTTATGAGCTAATTCAACAATCTCCCCCACATCATGAGGCATTAATGGAGATTTTAAAATCCATTGAACTCCAATCTCAGGATGCTAATGCCTTTAGAAATTTTATGGGAAGCATCAAAACATGTGTGGAGCCCACCATTACATTCTATGATTTTGAAATCAAACCAATATCATCAAGATCAATGGACCCTCCATTGCATATCATGGCTCAAATTGATAGGAAGCCATTCAAACAAGTTTTGATTGATACTGGCTCCTCCATCAATATCATCACCACATCTACTCTCCAACATCTTAATCTTTCACCATCTCACATCACCAAATCCACCTTCACCCTAAAAGCATTTAACGATGCTCTCTATTCCATAATTGGCACTATAGTTTTACCCATCAAAGTGGGGGTAAAAATGTTACACACAATGTTTCATATCTTGGAAGGGTCCATGGCATACAATGTACTCCTTGGACATCCTTGGATTAGGGAAATGAGATGTGTCCCTTCTATACTTCATCAATGCTTGAAATATGTACATGAGGGACAAATTCATTGCATACCGATGGATATTGAACCATTTAAGTATTGCAATTTCATTTCAAATCCTTATGAATCCATGCTTCCATCCACCCATATTTTCCTCACATCATCAACCACATCATCCACCACACCATCCACTTCTTCATCTAAAGTTCCTATTCCTGAGGAACTCCCCATCACTACCACACATCAAGCTTCCACTTCCATGCCCTCATCTTCATCATCATTGACTACATGTACATGTGGTCAAACTCAATCCACATCAACCACATCATCATCATCAACATCCTCCATCAACATTCCCTCCACATCATCACCCATTCATCAAATACCTCAGCCAAATCCACCTCCATCCACATCAACTGATGTCTCACAAGTCAAATTAATGGATTGTGAGATGCCATTCTAGTCCATACCTCTCCCATTATTGAAGCCCCAAGCCAATCATGAGTCTTCCACATCCACTTCCACATCCACCTCCACATCATCCCAAGTTGCGGTCCACCTCACTAATCTTGGTATTGGTGAATATGTGGTCCAAGACATCACCATCACACCACTCAACATCCAAACTACTAGGGATTATGGTCACCCACGTGACTCATCCTTATCCATAGGAGTAGTGTATAACATGGGTTCAATGCCCAATAGCATAAATTTTGTGTATGGGGGGATTGATTCATCATCCAATCCATCTTCCCAAGATGAACCCAAGCAACCAACACCTACCAACATACAACACATGTCGGGTTTTCCATCCCGATATTTTCATCGAGTCAATTGGTAAGGTTATGGCCTAGGATGACATGAATAGGGAATGCATGAGCTCATTGATACTCCATATCAAGAAGTGCATGACCATTCAGGTCTAGGTTATCACCCTTATTCCTTCACCTCTTCTTTTGAACAAGCTTTTCAAAGTCTTAATTTGAATTTAGAAGAAGAAACCCATCACCCCGATGACTTTGAAGATGAAATCTATGAAGAATATGATGTCATATCGATAGCTTCTGATGAATCTAATGAGGAATCGACACCCATCATTCCATTCACCGAACAAGATGAGTATTACCTCAGAATGTTCCCCATCCATCAGCCCATATTTCACTTGCTTCTTCCACAAGAGCGAGCCAAACCAACCGATGAACCACCTCCATTTCATTAATCCATCTCACAACAATATTTTTCTTGTAATATATGTACATAACTAAAAAAAAAAAAAAAAAAAAATCATTGCATTGCATGTACATGGCTTTTTCCTATTGCATTTATTTGTGTTGCTCATTATTGTTCAGGTTCCCAGAGTTCTAGCATCGGTTCTAGAAGAAAGGATCTATCCATCCTCCACATTACCAACCACCATTTTCCCCTTTAAGTCAACATGAATCCTATTGACTTATTCACCCCACTCCATAATCCATATGATTTGGCAAAGCCAATTCCAATTGACATGAGCCTTATTGATATGGACCAGATTTCCTCACCTCCATCCTTTTTTAAATTTATCCTTTTCAAGGAATTGTTAAGGGCTTCAGCCAACTACATTCCTCCATCACCTCCACCTTCACCTTCACCTTCACCTTTAGATCCTGAGGTTTTCTAGGTAGACATAGAAGAGGTTGAGTCAGAAGAGTTTGATAATGTCATAGATGACATTCATATGATCCCAATACCCCATCAACTTGAGGAAGGTTCTCATATGTCTATTGAAGATACCATCGATGTGAACCTTAGTTCAGATGTAGACAATCCCCAAATTGTCAAACTTGGTAAAATTTTATCCATAGATGAACAAGAGCAATTAATTGCTCTCCTCAAGAAGAAGAAGGGTATTTTTGCATGGTCCTACAAAGACATGCCTGGTCTTGACCCTAACTTGGTTGTCCATAATCTCACCTTGCACTCTGATGCTAAGTCGATCAAACAAAAATTGAGAAAGATGCATCCTACCATTGCCCTCATGGTCAAAGAAGAGCTTCAAAAGCTATTAGATGTGGGTTTCATTATCCCCATTGACTATCCTGAGTGGCTTTCAAACATGGTACCCATTCGTAAGCCTAACGAGGTGATACACATTTGCACTGACTTTTGAGACCTTAACAAAGCGTGTCCTAAGGATGACTTTCCTCTACCAAACATTGATACTCTTGTCGACACTTGCGCTGGCCATGAAATGCTTTCTCTAATGGATGGTTTTTTAGGATACAACCAGATTCGAATCAATCCTGATGACCAACACAAAACAACATTCACTACACCTTGGGGGACTTTTTGTTACAAGGTGATGCCCTTTGGCCTCAAAAATGTAGGTGCCACTTATCAACATGCCATGACATACATCTTCCATGATTACATGCATAAGATCATCGAATATTATGTGGATGATCTCTTGGAAAAATCTAAAACTTGACAAGAGCACATTGGTGTCTTGGAAAAAGTCTTTGATCGACTTCTAGAGCATAATGTAAGGTTGAACCCCAAAAGTGTGTCTTTGGTGTTACCTCAGGCAAACTACTAGGATTCATTATCTCCAAAAGAGGCATTGAGGTGGACCCAAACAAATTCAAGGCCATCATGGAGATGCCTCCCCCAAAAAACTTGAAGGAATTGTGTAGTTTACAAGGAAATATTCAATCGATCCATCATTTCATTGCGCAACTTTCTGACAAATGTAGGCCATTCAATCACCTACTACAAAAGGGGGTGACATTTTCATGGATAGATGAATGCCAAAAATCTTTTGATGACATCAAGCAATACCTAGCTTCTCCACCAATCTTAACTCCTCCTCATCTAGGGGTCCCCTTCCATATTTATGTTTCAACAATGGACTTTGCATTAGGGACAATGCTTGCACAAAAGAATGAAAACAATCGAGAGCAAGTTGTCTATTACATTAGTCAAACATTGGTAAGCTATGAAACCAGATATGCTTACATGGAAAAATTGTGCTTAGAAGTGGTTTTTACCACTAAGAAACTCAGACATTACATGCTTAGTCACACCACATATGTCATAGCTCACAAAAATCCTCTGCATTATATGATGTCTCACACTTACAATAACACCCACACCACAAAATGGATAATGCTTCTCACTGAATTTGATCTTGAGTTCATTAGCCAAAAATCCATTAAAGGTCAGGTCATAGTCGATCAACTTGTGGAAGCTCCACTTCCTAGTGATCAACCCTTGATTATTGAGCTCCCAGATGATTCAATATTCACTATCACTAAACAAGAAGAAGATGTCATTCCAGAGGAAGATGTCGATATCACACTATTCTTTGATGGTTCTAAGTGCAAAAAAGGTCAAGGTGTTAGAGTCATGTTTCATACACCACAAGGGATACCTATTCCCTTATCATTCAAACTTGAATTCCAATGCACAAACAACAATGTAGAGTATGAAGCCTTAATCTTAGGTCTTCAAGCAGCCATAGCTATGGGCATAAAGCATATCAAGATATTTGGTGATTCTCAACTTGTTGTTCATCAAATCAATGGAGAATACCAATGCAAGGAACCTACCATAAAGCTTTACCATGAAGTAGCAATGAAATTGCTCACCAAATTTGATTGGTATGAAATCGATAGTTTACCATGTTCGACTAATATATTTGTAGATGCGATGGCCTCTCTAGGATCATTGATTCCAAAGAACTTCAAAGGAGAGGTACAACCACTCATTATTACAATGATCTCTAAATCTACAATTATCCATGTTAAATCTAAGGATGAAAAGGATGTTTGCTTTATCCATTCAAAGCCATATGAGCCTTGGTCAAACCAAATAATAGCCTTCCTCAAGTTTGGAACACTCCCATCAGATATGTCATAGACTGCTAAATACACTTTCAAGCAAAAGGTAGCTCATTTTACTCTCTTGGGGGACATGTTGTATAGACATGGTTATGATGGAGTCCTCCTTCATTATCTCAAGTCTACAGAGGCACAAAGAGCCATAGCTGAAGCTCATGATGGTACTTGTGGTGGTCATTTTAGTGGAATGGCCATTGCAAAGTGTATTCTATGCATGGGTTACTATTGGCCCACCATGGAACATGACTATTGCACTTATGTCAAGCATTGTCAGCAATGTCAAGAGCATGCTAATTTAACTCATGTGCCATCACAAGAATTATAACCTATTCAAAGCCTTTGGCCCTTTTCACAATGGGGTCTTGATTTGATTGGAAAAATCTTACCTCCTTCCTTGAGACAACATACATTCATCATCACAACCACTAAATACTTCACAAAGTGGGTTGAGGTAATTCCTCTAACCAGTATGATAGGACCTCGAATTATGGAGTTTATACTTCATCATATCATCTATCATTTTGGTATTCCCTCAAAAATCATCTCTGACAATGGTAAGTCTTTCAAAAACAAGGATGTTCAAGCACTTTGCAAGAAATATAATATCCAACATAGTTTCTTGACTCCTTACTACCCACAAGCAAATGGACAAGTTGAGGCTACCAACAAGACCTTAATTGCTATTCTCAAGAAACTAGTCAAAGAAAATCATAGAGATTGGCATACTCAAATCCCCTTGGCATTATGGGCTTATCGAACAAGCATCCACATGCCTACTAGGGCAACACCATTTTCATTGGTCTATGGAGCCAAAGCAATTATACCTCTTGAGCTTGAGATCCCCTCATTGCGAATTTCATTGCAAGAATTCATAGATGATGATACTGCTAGACAAGCACATTTTGACCAACTCACGCTTCTTGATGAAAGGTGGGTCAATGCTTTAGAGCATTTACGAGTTTATCAAGACCACCTAAAGCATGCTTACAATACCAAAGTTCATCTACATGAATTCCAAGTAGGAGATCTTGTTCTTAAAGAGAATCAACAAAACACCAATGCATTACCGCATCTTCATGATAAATTCATGGCTAATTGGTTAGGTCCATACATTATCACTCAAAAAGTGGGTAAAGGAACTTATAGGCTTGCCAGTCTAGAGGGAGTTGAAGAGCCCGAACCACTTAACATCATCCACTTGAGAGCATTCTATGCTTAATGTGATTTATATATGTATATATACATGGCTAATACACAAAAACAATATTGCATTTCACACATTGCATTGCACACATTTCATTTCACAAATTGCATTTCATACATTGCATTCACAACCATCTTCACACATTTTAGGGGTCATTTATTCAGTTTAGATAATAATTGGTCCAATAAATTCATGTTGCCTTAATCAAGGGCACCTTCAAATCATCATCCATTTCATTATCATTCCATTATAAGTCAAATTATCATTTGCAAACCACATTTCCATAATCCCTAGGTGTTTTCGATCACTCAACCACTCCTAGTGTTTCTAGAAACCTCCAATACATGTCAAGTTTTCTTTAGGACCAAGACACATTTTCACTAAGAAAATCTTGAGTTCTGGGAATTGAATCTAACACTCTTGAACCAAACACAATCACACATCTTAAAAACATCTTGTGTCAAAGAGGGATAACACCATGATTGGGTTGAACCTCGAAGTGAAAAGGGTAATCCTTGCTTGTCCCATTATGCACATAGTCCAAAAATAAAAAATAGTGGTTTTCACCACTATCACAATCATTTCCAAACAAAATATAGAGTAGTAAGGATAGGGTAAAATTCTCATCACACTTTGGTTGAGAATCTGATTCCCCAAAGCTCTAAATATTTTACACATCACACACCACAGATCCTCAAGTTGTAAGGATAGAACTACATTTCTAGTCAGACGGTTAGGTAGTCCGAATCCCCAAAGCTTAGAGATCAGATTCTTGGACTATGGAGCTAATCTCCACCGGGGCTATAGATGCTTGAATGGTAGTGGAGTACGCTCATGCATGGTGACACGTCTCTCTTGAAGAGACCTCTGACCACACATAAGGACAAACTAGCTTCTTGGTCTCCTCCATAATAGGTTTCATCTCAATTTACTCAAGATGGGTTAATGAACTCACTTGCACACACATTGGTTCTTGATTACCTTGAGTCATTACCATACTCATGATTCGGTAAATGAATTCACTGCACACACATTTGGTCTTAGAGAAATTAGATAACATTTAGTGAGTTTGTTTGATATCACTAGTATGTCTGAGTCTCTACAAAACATATCAATTTCCATTCAATCTTATCCCCATTTTCCATATCAACATCCATATCATTACATGAGTCTTCCATTTCACATGCCACCATTTTGGTGCCCCTGATTAAACAACAATGCTATACATGGTCAAGTAAAATCTAAACTATGAATGATCATTAGAGCATTAATTCATTTGCATTCATACACATTATCATTGCATTATCATCCATCACACATATACACATGCATTCACACAAACATTCACACAAAAGCATAACACAAAAGTAAAATCCATGTATATATATATATCACATGTACAATGAATGCTCGAAGGCTATATACAATGGAGCACCAAGGCTCATATACAAAAAGTGCATCTAAGCACTAGCTAACACCTATAAGAGGACCCCTATGACCCTGAAGGAGCCCTAGACCTAGAGCCACTATGCCTAGACTCACTATGCCTAACAGACCTAGATATGGATGAAGAGGGTGGATCTAGCAGCCCAATGTGGTGCTGCATCAATCGATCCTCCAAATCTTGGATATATCCATCTCGAGCCCGAAGGCATAGTACATCATATCTCTAATGATGGTCCCTCTCAAGTAGCTCTACCTAGAGCCTCATGATCCTATCCTTACCTCCACCTATATTCCCCTACTCATAGCTAGCTATCTCTACATCCGTTATCTCTCTCAAGCTACCATCTACTCGAGCCTCACCCAATCCTCCTCACTCTAACCTAGAGGTCTCTCTAGAACCTCCTCCATATCATCATCATCCACCTCCATCACCTCCAATATCTGGAGCCTACTCTACTGCATCCCTCACCCATCTCCCTCGACTACTAGATCAAAGGCATCTTCAATATCTAGGAGCCTCATCTACCTCCTCCACCTCAAAATTTACCTCATCCTCATCCTATTCCCCTCATCCACTACCAAACTCAGTACCCATGGTGGTTATGAAGTGAACCATACATCATACTCCATAGTAGTCCCCACATCATCCACATTAAGGAGATCTATCTCCTCATCATCCTCATAAGTCACCCTCCATGCCTCAACACAAGGTAGACCCATCTCATCTCGATGATGCCTATATAACACTAGTGCCTCAAGAACCCCCTATCATAGCCCAAACTACCTCAGCACCCATGAGAACTAGATCAGCTCCACCTCACTCCTATGCCTCCCAACCACCCATCTAGCCTACCATACTCTTCATAGTTGCTCCCCATCACCAGTCCAAGTAGCACCTCACCATGGTCTCCAAAGCACCTGAGTAGATGTCAGTCCTACCCATAGATCCATATACTCCTAGCCAGTCTAGATAGGATGACTCAATTACACCTCCTCAACCAATAACCATATCAAAGCATAGGGTTACTCCCCATCCCATGCCTTAGTAGGCAAGCCCATAGGTCGAGCCACACTAAAGTGCTCCCAACCCCAACACTATAGTAGCACACTACACCCTAGCCCCTTTTACTCCTACCTCCTCACCTCATACAACTCTTGGTATAACTAAGCTAGTAGAGTAGGTGCCCATGCATACACCCGAGGCTCATCAATCATATCATACACTAGCCTAATCATGTTCCAAGGGAACCGATAGCCAATGTTATTCAAGGCCACTATATTGGCCAACATGAACATGACCAAGGTAGGCAATACATCCAAATTCTTATCCACATACATCACCAAGTACCTTATCCCTCCACCCTTCACACTCACATCTCACCATCCATATCCAAATATGCAACTCATCTCATACCCCTTATCATGTCCAACCTCGACACGTAACCCCTCCACTAGTACTTTGAGGATGTGATATACATCCTCAAGTGTCACTATCACCTCTCCAATAGGGGGCCCCTATCTAGATCCCATATCTCTACCAAGGCAGAGAGATACCCCTCATCTACCCTCACCACATCAATCTTAGCTACCCTAGCTAGCCCCACATTCTCTAGCCACTTCCACTACTCATCATAATACCTTTCTCACCCTATGAGAGGTGAGAACCGATGTTGAGCCTCCAAGATCTTCAACTATAACACAACACATATACAATGCAAATACATTAATATCACATTCATTTGCATAAATTTCAAAAAAAATTGCACAAGTCCAAACAAAGAGTGCCAAGGGCACTTACCTCAAGCAACATGCACCTTTACCTCACTCCTTCACTCCACCTCACTTCACTCACTCACTCCTTTAGATGCAACTTCTAAAATTCGTAAATGCAAAAATGAATCTAATTTCACCTCTATAGACTATTTATAGCTATTTTTGGTGCACTAGAATGCCCATGGGCATTCATAGGTGCATTGAAACACTAGACAAATCTAGCAAATCTCACGCATTTATGATGCTAATCTATTTTGTGTCAAAATTTGGTAGAAAGACCAAAATGATCCAAAAATGTAGCTTACCTCCACAAAATCATTCCAAATTGCATCCATACATTCATTTCATCATCATATCATGTTTTGTGAAAACAAAAATCATTTGTTAATTTTTGCTTGCGACCAAAAGTCACAAAATCACTTTACAACTTTCAAAATACACCAAAATGGTCCAAATTTTCACAAAATAACCATATTCATCATTCCAATCATCCACTCCATCATTTCATTCATCTTTGTGATAACATGGATTGATTTGGGTGGTTAACTTTTATTTGCGACCAAAAGTCATAAAATTATCCAAAATTGCTCTAAAACGCTCCAAACCAATGCAAAATTTCACAAAATCATGCAATCCAATCATCAATGCATTTTTCATCATCAAATAATCATTTCAACATCATTTTCATCCATCAATCATTACATTTACACATTTTCCAAGTTCACATACAATTTCAAGTGAACCTCGTATCTAGTGGTCTATTCTATCTCCTTGGTGATTGCAATGATTGGTTGTCCATGCAATTCGGTAAGATGGATAAATCACCATAAGGACACTTGGCCATTTTCATCATCCAATATCTCATTATTCAAAAATAAAATTACATTTGATCCCTCATTTTTAAGTGAGACTATGCTAAGATTAATTTGCTCAAAAACTATCATTGATGGCCTTGTCCATGGGGCTTGAAACATGGATAACTTTCATCATTTTCTTTGCAATTACACATCAAGATATTAAAGTGATTAAAACTTTAGGAATTCCATGTGGGAATTAGCTACAATCATGAGTGGCCCCAAGGATAGACTATTTTTCTTATATTTTGCATTTTCATCACTTTGCATTTCAATGATGCCAAAAGGCACTTTCTTCAACAACATGGAATCACCCCAAACTTGGGGTAAACAAATTTGATTTTGATTTCCCATAATGGGATACATCTTACATGATCATGGCATCTACACTTGGAAAAACCCCTTTCTCCATTGGGGCAAAAATAGCATCACTTTACATCATTCATATCATCCGCATTTACATCATACACTTGCAATTACACCATTCACCTGCATCATTCCCCACAATTTTATCAATTGGCTTATGAGATTCATTCTTCACTCATTCACCAATTGAGGGGGTAAGCTACACATACAAATTCTTTTATCTTCAAAATCATCTTTGCACTCCAAGGAAAGAAAGTTGCTTCATCATGCCAAACCAGGTGTCTCATATTTTTGCACCGCATTGTGTTTCACGCAACGTGATACAAAAAGGGGCATCTATAGACACCAAAATCTAGCCACTTGTCATCCATCCATGTCCTCCAATCATAACCACCCATTATATATATATATGTATTTATTTAATATATATAAATATTAATATTTTATATATTATATTTATATATATTTAATAAATATATATGTATTTATATAAATTAATCCTAGCCATCCACCATGTTTTAATCTCAGCCATCCATCCATCTCAATCCATGCCACTTACCCAAACTTAATCTCCACCCTTCCTCATGTTTTAATCTCGGCCACTCATTTTGTGTCATCGAAACCCTAACATGTTCAAGGGAAGATTATAAAAGATGAGTCATTTTGATGAATCAAACCCTTAAGCTTCCCTTAACCCTTTAGAATCTGAAGCACCTGAGAAATCCTTAATCCCTTACCCTAGCCACTTTGCCATCACTTTCATCATTCACCACCCCCATCGCATCACCCATTTTAGCCGTCACCAAACCCATGCAAACCAGATCTGGTTTTGCGACACTTCCCTCAACCCTCGAACACCCCCTAGAGCTAGTAGAGTACCTCTGGGTATTTTTGGAACTCTCTGGTGCATCCACAGCCTTCATAGAATGCCTCTGGGTATTTCCCATAGTAGATCTACAGTCCTACGACCCTCGAGCATCGTTCGGGCATCCTCGCGACCATCAACGATAGAAGCAGAGATAGAAATTAGCATGTTGACAAGGTAAGAAGTTATTTGCATTTATTTTATATTTTTGTACTTTTTATTTATAGTATTACATTGCAACATCTAGGGTTTTAGTTGTTTTATCTTTTTGAGGGCCTCACACAGTGGAGCCCTCATAGGTGCTTCTAATCCCTTTTTGTTGTTGTTTCTATTTGTAGGTACAGGAATCATATATTTGGAAGTTGTTGAAGCTAGGGTGGTCTCTAAGGATACACAAGCCCACCCACAACTCTTGTTTGGATCGAAGATGAGCGAGAAGACACCAACTATTCATTGCACTAGGGTTTTGAAACCCTAGCATCTTGTAAATTTGTATCAAAAGCATTGTAAAACCCCATATTGGGGCACATTCATTGTACAATTAGGAGATCTACCCACATTAATAAAAGCTTATTCATTTTGTGCAATCTTGTGTTATTACTGTGCTTTTTGTTACTTTTATCCATTGCATTGGTGTTGTTCATTTTTGATTTACAATATCTCACTAAAAATTTTAGATGATACGATGTATCAAATTCAGGAAAGTGGTAAGAGCAATACCTAGCATGCCATTTTTAGATTTTGTGCTAGAAAATATTTTATATGTTCCTAGACTATCAACTAATATTATCTTAGTTGCTCAATTAGTTGAAAAAGGAAGATCAATTGAATTCAAATATATAAATGAACATAGAAAATGCATCATCAAGAATCAAAACAAAACTGAATCTATAGGTTCAATCAAGAATGGGGTATATATCTTATATTCAATGGGATTTTATCAAAATATTGTTGAACGTTTATATCAAGAAGAAATTAATGATAAATTGCATGATTTTTAGAAACGACATCAAACTGTGAATTAGATCTAGGATAGTTCAAAGCTATCCTACAAACATAAGCAATGGATGGACCCAATATTCAAGATGATGAAGAAGATTCCAAAGAAGAAAAGGTTCATGAACAATGTAAGGTCACTTAAAGATTGAATATGAAGATCAATATTGAAGACTAAAGTCTTTAATAACCAAATAATGTAATACAAGGGGTGTTGAGGTATATTACATTATTTAGTACATGCTAATGTACCCCCATGGTACTTTCATGGTACAATTGTAAATATGTAATAGATTAGGGTTGAGTCTTTAAATTAGATGTGTGATTTATATTTCCACTTTCATATGAGTGTTAATGTATACGAAATGCACAAGTGTCATGTAAGTTAGATTGAGATAATGTGCACAAGTGTCATGTATGTAAATATGCAAATATGTAATACGAGGATGTGCATAAGTGTCTTAGATTAGGAGTGCATGTAGAAGTGTATGAGTCATGTAGATGTGTGCAAGTGTCTTAGAGTCAAGTGTCCATGTAAGAAAAAATTGAAGAGTCTAGTATGCAAGTGGCAAGATGAAAAGTCAAAGGTCATAGAACATGTCATATGGAGAGCAATAGTCAAGTATTTTAGGAGTCATATTACTATGGCTATATTATGGAGATAATTGTCCATGAAAAGGTAATCCGAATATCAAATTATAGAGTTATAATAGGGAGAAAAGGAATAAAGCTTGTATACAAATGTTGGGTAATTAATATTGAGTTTTCTTCATGCATAGTTCATGAATTATTCAGGACATTTACATTCATATTTGATTATATAAGTGAGTATTATTTTCTTTATTATATTGGACTTAATATACATTAATTTGCTCATATATTATTCTACTCTTACATCATTATTTTGACCTATATTGTGGCTATTTTATATTGGGACCTATGATATTTTGTGGTAGTAAGGCTTAAAAAGCTAACATTTCTCAAATCCTACTATGAAGTTTAGAATATGAGATAGAAAATAAACTTTTCAAGGCATGGATATGTATTGCAAGGCCTAGCTAACTTGCCTCCTTGAAACCTGAGTGATAAGGTCTTCAAGTTGTAATAGATATTGAGTGATAGAATAAATAATAGTCATATGAGACTTGGAGAAGAATAGGACTTTAGAATTTATGGAGGCAAGGCTACTCCACCTAAATACATTAGTGGAAGGTATGACAAAATTGTTGGTTGTTCTAAGCAACACTATGGGAAGCTAAGCTTACATTGTAGTGGTATAAGATCAAGTGTAAATATGTGGATGACCTAACACAAGTGGATCACATAGTAAAATATATTTAAAACATGTGCAAGAATAGCTTTGAAAATACTACCCTTTATTTTTAAAACATATTGTTACTTTATATTATTCTTAAGACACATTTTATACTACTACCCTTTTTTTACTGTTATAAAAGTACAATATTCTTAAATAAAATATACCGATATACAAGTACAATATTCTTAAATAAAATATACCCCTTATATGCTCTCATATGGTATTTACCACCTTACCAAGGTGAACCCCCTTCCTCTGATGACATAAAACTCATGAATATGGACACTCTACATGTGGTGGTCTTATTGCAGTAAGCATTACCTTAGGTGTCATAAACATGAAAAAATGTAGGTTTGATTTTTCTTGAGAGTTGGTAGAGGGTTTTTATTTTAACAAAGTTTTTTCTTTTAAGTGAAGGATGCAATGAACAATGGTCCTTTTGTGTGATAGTAGGTTAAATCATGTTAAATTTATAAGGCCTAGTCTTGTCAATCATGACTAGTCCTTGATGGACATTGACGAAAGATTTATGGAATGTGAAGAGTTGGTAGCATCAATCCCAATAATTCTTCATCATATAAGGTCCACCATAACATGTGCCTAACATTCATATAAGGTCCACCATAACATGTGCCTAACATGTAGATAATTTTGGATATTACTATTTTTGGTTTTATACAACTTAACTCCCTTTTTGTTTAGTTTACTATAATTATATACCTTTAAAAAATAATTAAAAATTTAACTTTAAACAATATACATTTTTAATAGAATATAACTTAATTTATAATCTTCATATATATAAATATATATATATATATATATATATATATATATATATATATATATTACTAATTTTTATTTTCTTCTTATATTAATAGATCCACAAGATCCATTAAACCTTTCAAGAACACACTTCTTTTACTTATTATTAATAATATATTTTTTTAAAATTTTAAATAAAATAATAATTTTTATATTATATACTTAAAAATTTCTTATTAAGATTTTTGAAACATTCAAAATTTGATCTATTTCAAAATATTTTTTATAAATGGTTGCTATGTTGACTAGATTTTTTTTAAAGACATAATTTGATTCAAATTTGAAGTTAATAATTGGTACAATAGTTTTTTTTTTTTTAATTATGGAGTAAGATAGTTTAAAGCCAGATAATAAAGATAATTATTTTTATTGGAACCAACAATTATATTCAATAAAAAATAAGAGAGGTTACAATAAAAATGGAGCTGGAAAAATCACAGCTCAAGGCATAAGGCCACCCAAACAATCAACATCGTAGAGACCTGAGGCCAAAAACAAAACCAACCCCTAAAAGGGTGAATAAACAAAATAACTAAACAAAGGGAGCCACTCCAAGAGGAGACCGAGCCCTACTGTGGGCACTGATAGAACAACCTGATGCTAGAAAATGTCACCCCCTCAACCTGCTACGTTGAGGCCTCAAAGAAACAGAGGGACCTTAAGGTGGAAGGAGGTTAGGTGAAGCCATGTTGATAGTGCATGGAGCCTCACACCAAAACCTGACAAGATTTATCAAATGCGCCAACTCATGAGTCAACTTGGAAGCCTGCGAATGGAGTTGAACAGTAACAATAGAAAATACTGTAATCTTTTCATGCAAGGAAAACTGACTAGAAATTGAATCTCTAGAATAGACAACAACATTCCTAGCTTTCCAAAGTTGAAATAAAATAATAGCATGGAAGAAATTCCATAGAGCAGCAATATAGGTAGGCCAACAACTATTATCTCCAAAAAATATCATCTGCCATATAAAAAATTTAGGATGAAAGGGCTTGAACAATGAGTGAATCCAGGACCAAGCAGACTAAGCACGAGGGCAAAACCAAAATAGATGTTTGAAAGTCTCAAAATGACCACAAGCTGGACACTTAGGATTAGGAAGACCAACCCTACTAAGTCTCTCTCCCATAGGAAGCCCTTGATAAATAAGAGACCAGAGAAAAAAGGTAATCTTGGGTTCAAGGTTAGACTGCCAAATATGGTTCAGACGAGCAATCCAAGTATAGGAGGTAGAATGAGTCTATCATCTCTCATTAAGTTTATCAACACTAGGGGAAATAGGACTAAGAAGCTGATAAAGCAAGGAAGAAGAGTAGTTCTTGAAAGGAGTATCCACATTCCAGTGCCAATCCCTCCACCAGGCACTTGGGGGTTGAAGGTCGAGCTTATGAAGCATGACATCAGGTATGAGCTCTTGAATCTTAAGAATAGAAGGAAGATTTGAATTCTGAAGATTAAATTTTTGTTTGAGATCAGGCCAAGGAATCCAGTCTCGAGAGTGCACTAAATCATTAATATAGCATATGCCCTTGCGAAACAACCTCAAAGCTTTAATCCCTGGCATATCAGCAAGAAGAACTGAAGAGTTAGACAGAATAGGAGACCACCAGATATTCTAAGAATTGAATGAAAGACCATTACGAAAACCATCACCAATCCAATGAAGATGAGGTTTCACCGCCTCAAAAGCTCACCAAATACTTTTAACAACAAAGGAACCCTAAATCTTAACTAGAGCAAAAGTAATGATGAGAGTATGGAGGCCAATATTAGCCCAAGCTTTGCACCCATAAGGTAGCCCTGAAGAAATACAATGACAAATCAAAACCTTCCAGGCTTCAAGGCCTTCAATAACTTTAACCACCCACTTAGCACACAGAGAAATGCTTTGCCTATAAATATCAATGATGTCCATCCCACCCTTATCAGTAGGCATGCAACAAATATCCCAAGCAACTCGATGAAAACCACGTGAATTCTTCCCCTTGGCCCAAATAAAATCCCTAAGGAGTCTAGCCAACTTATTATAAGAATTCTTAGAGGGGGCCCAACAAGAAGAGTAATAAACATGGGTGGCAACAAGAATCTTTGTGCAAACCTGAAACTTACCGGCAAGAGAAAGGGGACGCGAGGCCCAACAAGAAATCTTCTTTTCAATTCTATCAATGACATACTGCCAGAGTTCAGAGGGCGAGCTGTCAAAAGCAAAGGGGATTCCTAAGAACTTAAAACGCTCACCCCTTTGAAGCCAATGCCATGAAAAATATCTAAGCCAAGCAGGCATAGAAGAAGAAGCAAGGCGAAAACAAAGGGACTTAGACCATTTGATGTTGGATCCCGAGGCCTTACAAAAAGTGTCCAAACAAACCAAAGTAGTTGAAACTGAAACCTCATCCTCATTGATAGTGAGAAAAGAATCATCCGCAAAGTGCCCATTAATAAGTTGGGTGGACATATCAAGCAAAAGAATGCCTTTGATCAACCCCTTAGATGCTTGATTGGCAAGAAGATAACCAAAAGCTTCAACAACAAGGATGTAAAGCGAGGGGGCCAAAGGACAGCCTTGGCGAATAGAACGAAACAAACCAAAATCCTCTGACCTAAGTCCATTAATAGTAAGACAAGCTGAAGCATCAACAAACAACATACTGACAACCCTAATAAAAAAGGGGCCAAAGCCGAGATCTTGGAGCATGGCAAGAATGAAAGGCCACTCAATACGATCATAAGCTTTCTCAAAGTCTAGTTTAAGGAAAATGGGCTTTTGGCCAGAGATACGAGCCCATTCTAAACCTTCCTAGACAACAATAAGATTATCCAAGATGTAATGCCCTTTAATGAAGCCCGTTTGCTCCAGTTTGATAATCATAGGGAGAATGTTGCGAATACGGAGAGCTAAAGCTTTAGCCAAAATCTTGTAAGAGACATTAAATAGAGTAATAGGTCTCCAACTAGTGATAAGCTTAGGATTGCCCGCTTTAGAAATAAATTTAATGTTTCCACGATTGATAATATTGCCCAAAGAATTATTGGCTAACGCTTCATTGTAGACATTGAGCAGATCAAGCCCAATAAACTTCCAAGTGGCTTTATAAAATTCACATGGAAAGCCATCAAGACCAAGGGACTTGTCATCTGACATAGTCATAAGAGCATTATGAAGCTCATCAAGTGAAAGAGAAGCCTCACAAAGAAGTTTGTCATAAGCAAACAACTTAGTAGGAACAACATCAAGATACTGTTGGAGCATCATCTGATGTTCTAGAGAATCCTATTGAGCTTGAAAAACAAGCTTATAATGATCCACAAAGGCTGAAGCAATATCAGGAAGAGAAGTCAGCCTACCATGAGAGACTTGAATAGCCTTGATCTGAATCTTAGCCTGTCTAAAATAAAGAGCCTTGAAAAAAGCTTTGAACGGGCGATCACTAACCCCCGACTAATGTAGAGGAGCCTGAATCTAAGCCTCCCTATCTTCATGTCGTAAATACCTACACCTCTCTTGCTCATTACCTTTCTATTGTATGTCATAAATACCCACGCCTCTCTTGGTCACTTATTGCATCTCTCCGAGCAATGTTGAATTTCCGTGTATAACATTATTGGTTTACGCTCATGGGCATCATAAAAAGGCAATAAGTACAATAAATTGCCTCAGGCTCATGTATCAACTCTGATCAGTCGTGAATTGTCTCTACGACACCATTATAGTTTTCCAAACTTGGGCAAGAAATAACTAAGCTCACGCTTCTCTCATTTGATTTTACTCTCCTTGTTTGAAGACTAATTAAGCTGTTATACCCATAAAGAAAAACCTTGAAAATATGTTACTTCACCGTGGCATTAACATTTTGATTATAATGGAGAAATACCCAGATAAGTTTCTGCAACAGTATCCATGCAAATAATTTTCACCACCACTAAGAACGAAGTAGAAACATCTTGACTAAAATTTAATAACACAGTAACGTTCATGGTGTTGAATCCAAGCCTTCAATCTTATGGAAACAATAAAGGAGAATAAGGTGCGATGAGATAAGAACTGCCATATGATTCTTTATAAAGAAGTTACTTTGAGTAGATATACTAGGATGTTTCTCTAGATTTGTTTTTTTTTTTTTCTCACTACTACCTGTTCTGGATTAAAACTGTAACTTTCTGTTGGACAGACGGAGAATCATGAGTTTCTTGAGGAGTTTTGGAAAATATGATTGAGCAAAGAAGGCTTGTTTTCTTCAACGGGGTCCCGCTTGTCTGGCAGATGATCCAGAATGTTGTCTGCTATTTAGAATGGGATTTCTATATTATGGAGGTGTGAGGCTTCCATGTGAGGAAGCCTTGGAGATTCCACAGAAAGGTAATGAGGACCCCTGTTTTGTGTTGTAGTCCCTCTCCTTTTGCCAATTATAACACCGCCTACCGCGTTGACAGAATGAATGATTCAGTTCCTTAGACTTAAAGTTACCAACAATTCTGATAAACGCCATAGTGCACTTGACACAAACATAATCCCAAGAATCACGTGTGTAATTTTGTTCTGCTTCTTCACATTCCTTATTTCTCTTATGATTTCTTCGTTGCAGATTTTTTCACCAGATTCATTGGTTCCAGCTGTTTGCAGGATGTCTTCCCTTTGATTGACCTTATCATGTGAGCCTGTCGAACCAGAACTTTCTGAATTCTCTGTTATGGGCGATAAAACATTTTGATCCCTCTCTGCCCTTAACGAATTCAACTGCAAGACAGGGATTAATAGAAAAAGGCCCATAATGAATCAAAGAAAATCCAATTCTGATATTTTACAATATATACATAACCCCATAAAATAAAGCAGCTGTTTCAACTCATTCACAAGTAGAAGAACAACAGTATCTTGTTGCTGAGAGCTACAAGATATACATACACACATCCCCCTAATAACATCATTAATCATAAGTAAGGAACTGTAACAAAACAAAACTGAAGTAAATGACCATCGTTAGCCTCAGCTATAGAACAATTCTGATATAAAAGTGGTACTAACATCAGTCTCCACAACCCCAAATGTGCAAAATATAATATGTATAAGAGTGAAATCATTCTCCAACCTTATCACTATGACCTGACAGAATTTGTTCCATACCGAGGGATACTGTGGACTTCACCCTTAGAACCATGCAAACCATTGCAGATATTGAATAGTATCTTCCAGGTCCATAAACTTCTGGGAGACAGTAACATAAAAAAATGCAGAATATCTATGAAGCAGCCTAATGCTAGCCTTATAAAAGCATGGAATCCACGCCAACTAATATGATAGAGATTATCTCTATACATCCAATTATATAGTTGAACACAATCTTCCAAGAACCACAAACATTCGGAAGACAAACAAAGACGGTGCAAAAAATCTATATAACAAACAAAAAAATTAGCACTATCTCCAAGTACATAGAATCCATGTAAAGTGACATCATAGCCTCTCCTCAGGATTACTTAGCCACACATAGTATTTATAATTTGAGTGGATTTGATAATGAAGGTTTTGTAACTCCAAATCTATATATAACAAACAGAAGATTAGCACTATCTACAAGTACATGGAATCCAGTGACATCCTAGCCTCTCTTCAGAATTACTAAGCCATATGATTTATAATTTGAGTAGATTTGATAGTGAAGGCTTTGTAAACATAGAATTGTACAACCAAATATACATCACCTTCATAAAAATCGGTAGAACCTATAACTTTACTAAAAACTGACGCAGAGTTCATATTGAAGATTTATTTTGTAATCGCCATCAGCGGGAGCGCAGGGCGAAGGGGGGCCCGAAGTCGGGCTGCGCAGCCGACGTCGGGCTGCGCACCCGAAGTCGGGTTGCGCTCCCGAAGTCCGGTTGCGCTCCCGACTATTGCGCAGTCGGGCTACGCAAGTAATACTTGCGTAGTCGGGCTGCGCAAGGGAACTTGTGCGCAGTCGGGTTGCGCACGAAAAATGTGTGCAATCGGGCTGCACACGGAATAAAGTGCGAAGTCGGGGAGCGGCTGGTCAACGCCCAACTGCGCTGGTCAAAGACAGCGAAGTCCGACTTCGCTGCGCAGTCGGGTGGACAACTCCAGACTTAGGCAAATTTTTGCCTTGCGAACTTTTGCTGTCCGGAGGCTTGCGTGGCTACCGCGATGGTTTCCTTGGCTTGGCAAGAACTGTATGGAGAGAGAAACACCGAATCTGAATGCAATGTTTGGGATCTGAGTTCAAACTTATAGAACACGAAATAAAAACGCTCTAAGGCGATTGTACAAACAACAACAGATTTTATGCAGACAAAGATAACCGCAAACCCTACAGATGCCTTAAACAACAATGAATTTTATTCTTATAAGACGAGGGTTACAAAAGTCCTCAACTGAGGAAAAACTAACATCTGCAAACTAAAGTTGCAGGATAAACTGAGAAGGAAAACAAATGTCGAGTCTGCTGCTCGGACATTAAACAGATGAGTTACTTTGCTCACTGAAATGATCTCGTCTGCTACTCTACGAATGACTATTTTTCTCTTGCCTGTTTCTCCAAGTTTCCCCCACTCTCCACACTTTGTCTGAAGACCCAAACTGCCTTATATAGCCGTGGGGAGAGGAAGATAGAGGTTATCCTCTGACAGGTTCTGACAGACCCTGAACTAGGGTTTCTAACCAATCGCCGAACTAGGGTTTCTGACCAATCGGGCTGCGCACGAAATAAAGTGCTAAGTCGGGGAGCGGCTGGTCAACGCCCGACTGCGCTGGTCAAAGGCAGCGAAGTCCGACTTCGCTGCGCAGTCGGGTGGACAGCTCCAGACTTAGGCAAATTTTTGCCTTGCGAACTTTTGTTGTCCGGAGGCTTGCGCGGCTACAACGATGGTTTGCTTGGCTTGGCAAGAACTGTATGGGAGGAGAGAAACACCGAATCTGAATGCAATGTTTCGGATCTGAGTTCAAACTTATAGAACACGAAAGAAAATGCTCTGAGGCGATTGTACAAACAACAACAGATTTTATGCAGACAAAGATAACCGCAAACCCTACAGATGCCTTAAACAACAACAAATTTTATTCTTATAAGACGAGGGTTACAAAAGTCCTCAACTGAGGAAAAACTAACATCTGCAGACTAAAGCTGCAGGATAAACTGAGAGGGAAAACAAATGTCGAGTCTGTTGCTCGGACATTAAACAGATGAGCTACACTGCTCACTGAAACGATCTCGTCTGCTACTCTGCGAATGACTATTTTTCTCTTGTCTGTTTCTCCAAATTTCCCCCACTCTCCACACTTTGTCTGAAGACCCGAACTGCCTTATATAGCCGTGGGGAGAGGAAGATAGAGGTTATCCTCTGACAGGTTCTGACAGACCTTGAACTAGGGTTTCTGACCAATCGTCGAACCGGCATTAACTTATGCGACGATCGGATCTGTTAGACGTCACATCCGTAGAAGGCACGTGCGACGTCAAGTCAAAAATTTGTCGGGATCCCCGACTTCGCGAGCGCAGTCCGGCTTCGCCCAAGTTCGGAGCGCAGTTGGGCGGAGGCGTGAAATCTGGATTAATATTTCTAACACCCTCCTTTAAACCTGATTTCACGAGCGCTTTGACTCCAAGTTGCTCACGCAATCTACTGAAGTCTTCCTCCTTCAAAGGCTTCGTGAAAATATCTGCCAACTGCTCCTTGGATCTGCAAAACTGTAGTTGAATTTCTCTGGACTTCACCAACTCTCTGATGAAGTGATAACGAATATCGATGTGCTTCGTCCGGCCATGGAACACGGGATCCTTTGATAGTGCAATGGCCGAATTGTTATCACAAAAAATTGTTGTCGCGCCTTCCGGAGGATAGTTCAGTTCACTCATAACTCTTCGCAGCCAAACCGCTCGGCATGCGGCTGACGTGGCGGCGACATATTCTGCTTCGCTATGGACAACGCAACGATGGGTTGCTTCTTGGACGCCCATGAGATTGCCCTGATCCGAGATGGAAAGCATACCCGGAGGTGCTCTTTCGATCGTCGATGCTGCCAGCCTAGTCATTGTCTGTGAAGCCCACCAGTTCCAACTGGTCCTGTCTGGCATAAAATAGGCCATTGTTCCGCGTCCCGTTGACATAGCGCAAGATCCTCTTGCCTACTTGCTAGTGCGTGTCCTTCGGAGTCTCCATAAAATGGCTGATCAGACTGACTCCGAACATCAGATCTGGTCGAGTTGCAGTCAAATACATCGATCGCCAACTAGCCTCTTGAACAAGGTTGGATCTACATTCCTCCTCGAATCCACCTTGCTCAGCTTCAAACCTGTGGCTACATGTGTGATGGCAGGTTTGTTGTCCTCCATCTTGAACCGCTTCAGGACATCCTTCGCATACTTGCCCCGAGAAATGAAGATGCCATCTGCCGATTGGTCAACTTCAATGCCGAGAAAATACTTCATCAGCCCTAAGTCCGTCATCTCGAACTCCTTCTTCATGGTTGTTCTGAACTGGGCAAACAGTGTTGTGTTGTTGCCAGTGTAAATTAAATCGTCCACATACAGGCAGACGATTATGAGCTCACCTACATCATTTGTCTTCATGTACAGGGTGTGCTCATATGGGCATTTTACAAACCCATTTTCCTGAAAATAACTGTCAATCCGGCTGTACCAAGCCCGGGGCGCCTGCTTCAAACCGTACAGGGCCTTCTTCAGCTTCAGGACTTTGCCCTCCTGGCCTTCAATTTCGTAACCTCGGGTGGCTGGTCTATGTAGACCTCCTCCTCCAACACTCCGTTGAGGAAGGCCGACTTGACATCCATCTGGTACATCTTCCAACCCCGTTGGGCTGCCAATGCCAGGATCATCCTGACCGTGTCAAGTCGGGCTACAGGCGCATAAACCTCATGGTAATCGATGCCTGACTTTTGCTTGTAGCCCTTCGCCACCAGTCTGGCCTTATGCTTGTCAACGTCTCCTTGGGCGTTGAACTTTGTCTTATACACCCACTTGACCCCAATGGTCTTCTTCCCTACTGGAAGATCTGTCAGTTGCCATGTATCATTCTTTTCAATGGCTTCAATCTCCTCGTCCATAGCCTGCACCCACTTCTGATTCTTGACTTGCGTCTTCGAACTCTACTGGATCAACTTCAGTAAAGAATGCAAAGTCAGAGTACTCTTCATCTACATGGGTTTGGGTTGCCTCGTAGATTTCTTGCAAGCTCCTTGTCTTTGCTGGCGTCACGAGGTTCTGGATTCTACTTGCACGTGGAGGCGACCGAGATGGAGTGGTTGTGCTACTGCTGGCACCGCTGTTGCTGGAGGTTGCAGGTGGTTGCACACTTCCTTCTTCCAAGTCAACAGACTCTACTACTGTTGGCTCTGACCGACCAGTCTCCGACTTCTAGTTCCAGGCTTCATCTTCAAGAAACTTCACATCACGGCTGATGATGAGCTTCTTCGTCACAGGGTTGTACAACCTATATGCCTTCGCCTGCTCACTGTACCCTATGAAAATGCACTTCTCAGCTCTATCATCCAACTTCTGCCGCTTCTCTTCTGGAACATGTGCATATGCAATGCACCCGAACACACGCAAGTGAGCCACACTTGGCTTCACACCGCTCCAGGCCTCCCGAGGGATTTTGTCCTTCACGCTTTTGGTGGGACATCTGTTCAGCAGGTAGACTGCACATGTTACAGCTTCTGCCCAAAATTCATGCGGCAATCCCTTCGCCTTCATCATGCTTCGTGCCATCTCCATGATGGTCCGGTTCTTCCTCTCGCCTACGCCGTTCTGTTGTGGCGTGTATCTGGCAGTGAACCGCCTTCGAATTTCATGTTGCTTGCAGTAGTTATGGAATTCGTTGGAGATGTATTCACCTCCGCCATCTGTCCTGAGAGTCTTGATCTGATATCCGCTCTGTTTCTCCACTAGAGCCTTGAACTCCTTGAATCTGGCAAATGCTTCTGACTTCAGCTTGATGGCATAGATCCAAGTCTTCCGGCTGAAGTCATCTATGAACGTTAAGAAGTATTTGTTGTCGACAAACGTGCTGGTCTGCATCGGACCGCAAATGTCTGAGTGCACCAGCTCCAATGGCTGTGATGCTCTCCAAGACTGACCGAAAGGGAACGAATCCCTATGTTGTTTGCCGACTAAGCAGCCCTCACAAACTTGATTTTGCTGCTCTATCAGGGGTAAACCCTTCACCATCTGCTTCTTGTGCAGTTGATTCAGGCCACTGAAGTTCAAGTGACCAAATCTGAGATGCCACAACCAGGTAGCATCTTTCACAACTGCACTCAGAGACATCAATGATTCATTCTGAATCTACAGCGAAAACATTTTATTCTTCGTCATGGACACTGTAGCAATCTGCCCATGCGACTTGTCTCTGATGGTGCAAGCTCCATCTTTGAACTGGATCGTATGTCCCTTCTGCACGAGCTGTCCAACGCTCAATAGGTTGTGCTTCAGACCAGGCACATAGTAGACGTCACAGATCTGCTTTCGTTCGTCGTGCCTAGTGCGGATGAGGATCTTTCCTTTCCCCATTACGGGAACCTTGTTGTTGTTCCCCATATTCACCTCAGACTGGACTATTTCATCCAGTTGGGAGAACATCTCCTTGTTCCCGGTCATGTGGTTGCTGCACCCGCTGTCTAAATACTAGACATTCTTCTGGCACTCCTCCTCAATGTTGCAAGTCAACAACACGTTTCCTCCTGCCGCATTTTCGGTTTCATCCGTGTAATGGGCTTGCTATTGGTTCTCCTTGGCCATCCATTTTTTGCACTGTGAGATGTAATGGCCGAACTTCTTGCAGAAATAGCACTGGACCTTTGACATGTCCTTCTTCTGACCAGATCCAACTTGCTAATTTTTTGAACCGCCTCTTCCACCTTGCTGATGGAAATTACAGTTGGTCTCTCCTTCGCTAGGGTTTGACCGTCCTCCTTGCTTGTTGCCTTTCCCACGCTTGCCTCTGCCTCTTGCTCCATGAGAACTAGAGGCGCCATGGTGGGAATCTTGTCTGTCGCTGTCTCGAAATGAGACCTGAGCCTTGAATGCTTGCTCCAGAGAGGTCTGAGATGAACGGCTCAGCCTCTGTTCATGTGTCTGCAATGAACCCATGAGCTCGTCTGTCGAGAGGGTTGTCAGATCCCTCGACTCTTCGATTGCTATCACAACCGAGTCAAACTTGGCAAACAGACTTCTGAGAATTTTCTCCATGATTCTCTGGCTCTGCATAATTTCTCCATTCAACCGCATCTGGTTGATAATGTCCATCGTCCGGGTGAAGAAATCACTCATGGACTCGGACTCACTCATCTGCAGATTTTCAAACTCCCTCCTGAGCATCTGCAGCTTCACCAACTTTACCTTATTGGTGCCCTGGTACGAGCCGGCCGGAATCTCCTGGGCCTGCTTCGCCTTGGTGGCTGATGCGATCCACGGGAAGATGGACTCCTCGACCGCTTGCATGATGTAGAAGAGGGCCTTCTGGTCCTTCTTCGTGTTCTCTTTCAACAGGTCCTTGTCTGCTTGAGAGAGGGCGGCCAGTGCTGCTGCATCTAGTTTTGGGTAGCCGTTCTCGACTAACTCCCATAGCTCCTGAGATCCGAACAGGATCTTCATCTGGATGCTCCAGTAATCGTAATTCTTCCCATTGAAGCGCGGGATCTGCAACTGCAAGTTGTTGCTACTGGAAGCCATTCTGCTTCGGTCTCCGCATCAAGGGATCAGTGGCTCTGATACCAATTTGAAGATTTATTTTTTAATCGTCGGGAGCGCAGGGCGAAGGGGGGCCCAAGTCGGTGCACTCGTTGCCTATTTGCATATTTGCGCATCAGCTCGCAAGTAATTGCTATCGGTTGCGCACGAAAATGTGCAATCGGCTGCGCACGGAACAAAGTGCAAAGTCGGGGAGCGGATGGTCAACGCCCGACTTCGCTGGTCAAAGGCAGCGAAGTCCGACTTCGCTGCGCAGTCGGTGGACAGCTCCAGACTTAGGCAAATTTTTGCCTTGCAAACTTTTGTTGTCCGGAGGCTTGCGCGGCTACAGCGATGGTTTGCTTGGCTTGGCAAGAACTGTACGGGAGGAGAGAAACACCGAATCTGAATGCAATGTTTGGGATCTGAGTTCAAACTTATAGAACACGAAAAAAAAATGCTCTGAGGCGATTGTACAGACAACAACAGATTTTATGCAGACAAAGATAACCGCAAACCCTACAGATGCCTTAAACAACAACGAATTTTATTCTTATAAGACGAGGGTTACAAAAGTCCTCAACTGAGGAAAACTAACATCTGTAGACTAAAGCTGCAGGATAAACCGAGAGGGAAAACAAATGTCGAGTCTCGCTGCTCGGACATTAAACAGATGAGCTACAGTACTCACTGAAACGATCTCGTCTGCTACTCTGTGAATGACTTTTTTTCTCTTGCCTTGTTTCTCCAAATTTCCCCCACTCTCCTCTCTTTGTCTGAAGACCCGAACTGCCTTATATAGCCGCGGGGAGAGGAAGATAGAGGTTATCCTCTCGAGAGGTTCTGACAACTCCTGAACTAGGGTTTCTGACCAATCGCCGAACTGGCATTAACTTATGCGGCGATCGGATCTGTTAGACGTCACATCTGTAAGAAGGCACGTGCGACGTCAAGTCAAAAAATTTTGCCGGGATGCCCGACTTCGCGAGCGCAGTCCGGCTTCGCCCAAGTTCGGAGCGCAGTTGGGCGGAGGCGTGAAATCTGGATTAATATTTCTAACACATATTAACAAAAAGAACAATGACACTATGCATAAATAAAATGTCATCATGAAAAGTAATTGCTCTCACTCATTAGCAACAGTGCCACTTTGAGTGTATCACCTAGAATTCTTGAGCTGAGAGGGGCTTGAAAAGCAAGTTTTAAGAATTATAAATCTCTGAAACTGACAAGTTAGACTTATTTGTTTAAACGTTTGAAAGTGAAGGGTAATTTTGATGTTTCATAACATACGAGAACCAGGTATTATAATGGATAATAATTTTAACTACAAAAATGTAACACTATAAAACCTAGGAAGTCCTGATGGCTCCAACAAATTACAGGCTATAGCTGTGGAGTTTGAAAGTTCCAGATGTACTCAGGACAAAGAGTCCTCAGATTACGGTTCCAACTAAACGGCTACAGGGCATCTAATTGTGGGTAGAATGGGCGGGTGACAAAAGAATCATAGAGTTGTCTTGGTAATATTCAACGGTTCCAGCTATGTACATAAAAGCAGTACCACTAGAGTTATAACGCTTCCATACATCCAGACTTATAAAGTGGGAACCTTCCCAACTGCTTTGGTTTGGCCTTTTGATTATTGATCCATATCAAGGCCCAAGAAGAAAATGTGTAACCCATGACCTCTATGCCTAACAAAATAGGCTACACAAGTCGATGGCAGAAATTACAATACTAAAAGAGTTAACATTTAATATTTTGAAATTTTAAATAGGATAAGAAGGGTAGTTGATGGCAGAAACTATAAAGGATTTAACATTTAAGACTTTAAAATTTAAAATAAAAAATTTAATATTTAATATAAGGTTGTACATTATATGGGCAGATCTATAGAAAGAAACCTATATTGAAAGGAGCAGAAGCGAATTACCTGGCCCAAAAGTCTCGGTAATAATTGTCTGTCCTTTTCATCCTGAATAAGCCTGTAATTTGAATCATCTCCAAGAGGATCATGTGGGTTTTCTCTAAGTATGCGACGAATAGTCACCTCGATTAGCTCTAAATCATTTTCTGCTGCGCTTTCTGTCATGATAAAACAAGTGTGGGAATGAGTGATCTTATGCTATTCTGAACAAGAAATAACAGGGAAGGGATTGTTTAGGATGGCAAGAGGAAGACAATTCACCGTAGGAGAATGACAAGGCGCCTACGAAGATATTTGTGTGACTGGGATTTCTTTTCTTTTTCTCATCCACAAGATGATAACGATTGTGGGATTTCTTTTTTTTTTTTTCATCCACAAGATGATAACGATTGTAATATGGAACAGTTAGGAATGTATATTCTTCTGATGGGCAAAGTACGGAATTTTAGATATAGTCATGTAAATTTCACTCCTGAATCTACTTAAATTCTATTATCTAGTTTTTAATAGATGTATGACGTAATATAAAAATAAAATTGGAATTTATTTAAAATTTAGTGTTAATTTTTCATTGAAAATATATTATTTTATTAATAAAGAAAACTAGTTACAACATATTCAAATATAAAAATAGTTGTTGAAGGGTAGTCCAATATCATATTGATTTCGTTACATCATGATAACTTAGGATACCAAGTTAGAATCAACATCATATTGATTTCGTTACATCATGATAACGTAGGATACCAAGTTAGAAAAGTAGTATTAAGGCATTATCACCAAACCTTAGCAATAACAATTATTTAAGGAGGAAGCTAAAGTGTAACATCTGTCCAACTAGGGTAGTCCCCACAAATGTCCTAGTCAAAGTTATTTTTTTATTCTTTTCTTTTCCTTCTTTTGGAGCTAGGTTCCACCTCTTAAGAGAGGTAAGATGGGGAACTTGTCAGAGAATCCTAATGGATCTACAATGTGCAAAGCACCAAGAGAGTTTTGTGAGTGAGCTAAGAACTTGAGGTATGAGCTCCTATGGTTAAGGGGATTAGTTTGTAGAAAATGCTTGATTACTAGTGTAATACTTATATTGCAATAGTTATTTTGAGTCAACACGATATTTCAAAGGGACTTGAGGAATAATGTGTAGTAAGATTGTTAGCTTTTGATACTAAATGTTGTAATGTAAAATAATTACAAGATTTAAAATAAGAATGCTATATAAAATATAAAATAATGGTAATACTTTAAACATATGAAACTCATAAATAACTTTTGCAACTACACAAAAACAATCATTAACAAATGCTCACGAAAATAGTATTTTGATACAGAGTGGAGATCTCAAATACTCCATACTTCATACATGCTTAATCTACATTGTGTCTTTTCATTATGCTCTTTCACACTCACATATATATATATACGAGCAGGTTGCCATCGGCGTGCAGGATTGGATTCAAAGACGGCGAGGAGGGGGCTCTCTCAGCCCCGCGCTACCCCTCTAACTATTTACCTCGTTTCCGGTTCAGAATGGCTTCTTGTCACTACTGGAGCTCGTTATTGTTGATATGGGTAATTAAGACACCTCCCATAGTGTTGAGATTCGCGTTCGCCCTATGCCTAAAGATCACGAGGGAGTCGAACCCTCGATAATGCTCCAGCTGATCTAAAAAAGATAAGATTTAAATCATCTCATTATTTACGTTATAACAATTATGATTATGCTCCTGCTAATCTCTGCAAGGCAAGGGGGCCCCATCGTACTCCAAAAAGGGAGGCGGGGATCCCGATCCAGTTAACAATCTCGATTCATATACGTATTAACAATGTCGATTATTTAATTGATGGAAGGGACATTCGCTAGCTTACATCGGCCAGCAAGAACTCCCTCTTCTTTTCCTTCCATCCATAAAAGAAATCTGATCAAGGCTCTAAAGGCTCTAAAACCCTTCACAGTTTTCCCGTATACCCAAATTGCCCGCAAGGAAAAAATATATTCAATGAGAGAGCCTATGTATAGGACTATCTAAACCCAAACGTTGGTCTATAGCCGCGCACCGAAAGAAATCGGATATTGCTTTTAGGCTGCCGATTGGCTATCCATATGCACCATCATTAATACTCCATATGAATGTGACTCTTCATATGGAGTATTCTTGGTCTTCACTCTTCTTGAGACTTCACTTTCCTATTCTATGGACTCATGTGCACATGGACTATTATGCACATTTACATCATTAAATACTTTGCACTCTCCAATAATACTTATGCATTTATTACATTGCATAAAGTAAATACTCACATTCTAATCTAAGACACAGTCATAATCTAAGATGTACCCAAGGTGGTACATTACCATGTACCAAATAATGTAATATATTCCAACACCCCTTGTATTACATTATTTGGTTATTGAAGATTTTAGTCTTCAATATGATCTTCATCTCTGGTTCAAAAACTTGAGCTCTTCTTTTATGCTTTCTTCATTCTACTCCCTATATGTACCCTGATCAAGTAAATAATTAGTATCTTCATAAAATACTATTTTTGTTGAAAGAGCTTTAACTTCATGTTCTTTTGTAGGTTCTTCTAGTTCTTGAATTTCTTGAATCTCTTGAGCTAAGTGTCCCTTTTGTTTTCCTTCTCTATATTGTAATTGAGGTTGATTGTATTGATTTTGATAAGTATACTAACATTGAAATTGTTGTTGATGTGGACTATATTGATTTTGATATTGTCTTGGTTGAAATGACCTATTTGATTGGCTTCCAAAATTTGTTTGATTCCCTTGGTACTGGTTTCTTAGATTAAATCTACAATAATTTGTAATATGTCATTTCTTTTTGCATACTTGACAATATCTATTATTCTATTTTGATCTACCTCTTAAGATTAAAGAAATATTTCCTTATGATTATCTTTTGAGACTAAGACATTGTTAGTCATTTCATCTTTCATTGGATTTTCTACCTCATATTCTTGTAGTATATTGACTAACTCATAAAATGATGTATCTTTACTTAGAATTTGTAAATATGTGACTAGATGCTTGTAGCTTTTTGGAAGTGCTCTTAGAATCACTTGAACAATAAATTTATCTTCTATTTTTTCTCATAAGGCTAACAATTTTACTTTTATATCTGTCACTTTTCTTAGAAATAATTTTATACTTCCACCACTATTAACTTTTAGAGAATGCAATTGAGTTTATAGATCCAAGATAGTGGATTTATTTTTTCTTCAAATATCTTGGCTAAAGTATCCGAAGATTTTGTAGAAGTTATTGATGAACTAATGTATGGTTGTATATCATCTGTAATTGTAAATGTTATTATCATAAGTGTTTTTGCTTCATATTATTCATACTTTTGAATATCTCTAGCATCTTCAGTAGGTTTAGTTTTTGCTCCTTTAACAATATCCCAAAGCTTTTCAACTATAAATATTGACCTCACTTTGTTTTTCCATGAAGTGTAATTAGAACCTTTAAGAAGTTGGGATTATGAAAGAAGTTGAGATTCTAAAAGAAATAATTTATTTGTTGCCATGATAACATTTGTAGACTACCTTATATCTCCCTAAATGATGATTTTAATATAATCTTCAACTTCTATTCTTTAAGGCAAATTCCTTACTTCTCCCTAGTTATGAATGAACAATCAATAATTTTGACAAAATTTTCAATTCTTCAAATCTCTAGGTTGAATTCCTTTTATCTCTCAATTTTCAATAATATGATTTCTAAATTTCAAAAACCTATGTTGGTGTTGAATTCCTTATAACTCCAAAATTAGAAATTTAGAAAACAAAGATATTTGCAAATTCAATATTCTTATTTCGATGTAGAAATCCTTATTCCTCCAAGTCAAATTATTTGTAAATATTTTTATGCTTGAATTTCAAATAAAGTAATTTCAAAAACTTTCAAATTAAATTCTCTTCACTTCAAAAGTCTTCCAAATCATTCAATAAATCTTCTAAGGTTATAATTTATCAATTCATTGCCTTATTCCTCCATTCATTTAATTAATCTCAAGCATAATAGATTATTTAGTCTTAACCTTAGTATTGATATTCCTTATACCTCCTTATCCTTTGTAAAAAGCAAATTAATTTAAATGTTTTATTTACCTCCTTGAATATGGCACCTTATGTTTCTGACTTGCTCCTTGTGAGACTTTTTAACTTTGCAACCTCTACTCTAGTTTAGGTGTTGTTATCCAAAAATGAACTTCCAAATGTTTTATCTCTCCAATGTATTTAATGCTCCTCCTTATGTATGGTGTTCATTAAATTTACTTTTCAAGACTTTGACCTTCCTCAACATGCTTTTTGGCTTCTCTGACCATTAATGGGCAACGCTCCACTAACTTGCACCACTCTCTTCTCTCACGAATGTGCTTGTATGACTTATTCCTCATGCACTTATGGATACAAGGATATGTTTCACTTCCCTCGCGTTGGTTGGAGCTACCTTTTGTTTTGTGACACCTGACAAATATATTATGTTCTTCCAAGTGATAATTAGTTTAAATGGTTGGTGTTTCTCGTCTATGTAACATATTTTCCTCCTCTTGGTAACACTCCTTTTCTTATCTACACTTGCTAATGCACTACTTCTACTCTTCAGTTCCTCAACACTCAACGTCTTCTTTCCAACATATCTTAAATGAAGTAACAACAAATGATAGTTTTAATTCCTTCTAATGATGTTTGGCTTTCTTTCAATGATTCACTGCAAAGGGCCCATGGTTTTTATGCTCAAAAATTCTTAGTAATGGTGCTTTCTCTTTGCTTTGGTGAATCCTCAATTTTTGGCACTCAAGATATACTCAACGATGTCTCAACTTCTCTTGAATAACGTTGCATCATATGGCACTTAAAATCGCTTTCCAATGATGTTATGTATTCCTCTTTTATGTTGCTTCCTCCATCCAATGTGGTGGCTCTTCTTCGCTATGGTGGTTCCTCCTTCAAGATGGTGGTTCTACCACTCCTTTGGTATGATGTCTTTAGAAACTCCATCTTGTTCTTGTGCACTATTTGGTCTCTTTCTTTTATTCAGTAAGACTTTAAAATTTTGCAATTCCTTGGATTATAAGAATATCATATATATACTAATTTTCCTTCTCCTTATTATAATAATCTAGTTTGAAAGCTTGAATAATTAACTTTTATAGCACCAATAATATAAACCTCTTTGTCCTCCTTTTTGAAGCTAGTCTCCTTGGTGATTTGATTCACCTTTTGCTATCTTGAATTTATGAATTTTGTAGCGTTGCTACCTTTTACTTTGTCACCCCAAAATCAAATTTCCTCTTCAAAGTATGTTATTCGAATATATTATTTCTTCTTGCTAGAAAGCTATTATAGAATGCTGAATTTTTCAACCTTTCTTCCTCTTCAAATGCTATTTGAAATCAGCCTTCTTTATCTTCAACTTCTCTAATTTTTATAGCTCCAAATATTACCTTCTTATTGTCCAACTCTGCAATTTTCAACTTCAATTGCTACCAAATATTCCTTCACTTATGTTATCCAAAGCTCTCTCAAATATGCCCCAAAATTATTCAAATCATAGCTCTACTATATTCCTTTAATGCTGCCCAATTTTGCAGTTCAAATATCTTAAATTGCTGCTCTAGAAATATATTTTCTTCTCTTGTATATTGTTGTTTAAAAATAGTCTCTAACTCCTTCAATCCACTACCTTAATTTGCTATCAAGCATTCCTTCAATTGGTTATTCAAGGAAACTTCAAAATTTACCCAAATCTTCTTCAATTTGTAGCTCTATGTCACCTTCAATTTTTTTATCATGTGACCCTTCAACTTCTATCACGAAAATCAACAATCTTCTCCTCTACAAATCAGCCTTTAAATTCTTAATGGTTATCTTCAAATTTCTCAAAATTTTGGCCTCTTCTATCTTCTTTCTCCTCATCTCTCACTGAGTTTTATCTTCAAATCTGACCTCTTTGGCTGGCCTCTTCCTCAAGAATCTGAATGTTTCGAGGTCTTCAAAAATCTTGTTCAAAATTTTGTAAACTTCTTGCCAAATCCTTCTTCCTTTTGGGATTGTTATCAAATGGCAAAAATTATCCCAAATTCTTCTTTTTAGGAGTTTCTCCTGCTTGCAATCTTCTACCTTGATATTTCTTCAAATCTCCTCCAATGGCTACTTCTTCAACTTCTTCGATAGGACTTCTCTAGTCTTCTTCTTTCTCCTTCTAAGGTTACTTGAGATCTCTTCTCTTGGGTCTTCAAATTCTCAAATTTCTTTCTCAAATATCCTATCTCCTTTATCAAATTTTCAATAGGGACCTTGTAGCACCCTAAAATCGGCGCAGTAAACCTTAGCAAATAATTAAAATTACCTTAGTAATAATTCAAATTCAAATTCAACCCCAAAACCACTCCAAAACCGCCTGCTACCTGTTTCCTCGTTTTTCATGCCATTTTTAGGATTTTTTTTTACCGTTTGACGATATCGTCTTCGATCAGACGATATCGCCTCAGATCAGACGATTTCGTCTGGACTAGGACGTCCAGATGATTTCGTCCCAAAACTAATTTTTCATAATTAGCTTCTGTTTCAACGACATCTCTAAGTTGGGCAGAAGCGTGTCTACACCGCTAGAGACCTCCCTCGTTGGAGATCTTCCAAATTAGGATGATCCCCAACCTCCTAACCTCCCTCCTAAGCCTATTTAAACCTTAGGACCCCCATTAACATTCCCCTGGCTGAATTTTCCTATAACTTGACCTTTACACGCATTAGAATACCCTGGATTACCATCTGCATTTGTGCTTTCCAAGTTTTGTTGCAGGAACCTTGTCATTCTTCAGTCGAAGCAAGCTCAGATCGTTGCGGACGATCCTATCCAATTCAAGATGATTTCATACCAATCCGAGATGATTTCGACTGCAGTCTGCACTGGGGGCAATCAGTGCCCAGAGTTCACATTTTTCCTATACTTTGCTGCTATTTTATTCTATATTTAGTCAGTTTTATTATTATTTTCTGTTATCTTGCATCTTGGAGTTCACCCATGTAGTTTAATTGCATAATAAGACCATGATTAGCTATTAAAGTATCGTAATTTACTTGTATTTCTATTTGGGATTATCTTATTAACATCCTTATCATTTCATATCATTTTTCTTTATCATAATAGTTGCAATTTCTGGTATTTTGTATCTATTTCTCTGATTGCAGGTCTCTGACGAATTTGTCTGATGAGTTCCTCAGATCTCAGACGATCCTATCAGATAGGAGACGATCCTGTCAAATTCCAGATGATCTTGACTGCTTCAAAAATTAGAACCTCCATCAGACATTCGGAACCAGGTATGGATTTCTTCACTTAATTTATTCTCTGTATTTTCTGTTAATTCTGTTTTTTGTATTCATTTAAATCTGCATTTCATATAGAATGACTTAGATTCATTTGGCCAAACCTATGTTTAAAGATAAAGTTGAACACATAAAACACATTCCCAACCTAGGCGTGGAAACTGCCACTAAACGTTTCCTGGTGAACCCCACCATTCATCGAAAAATCACCATAATGCACCTCCCTCAAGAGGCAGGACCTTCGCAAGGCCTCTCAGTCTGAGGTATTGTCCCATACTTCCCGCATCCCCCTTCCGGGTGCGAATCCTTTAGCCTGAAGGTAAGGGTGCAAAAAAATTGGAATGATACAGACCTCTTCTCTCAGGTTTCCTCTTTCTCAACCTTCACTAGGTATTTTTTGTCTTCTTTCTCCTTCCTTCAATCTTCAATATTCTATGGGGACCTTTGTCTTAGGTCTCCTCAATATTCAATCTTCTATGGGGACCTCTTTCTTGGGTCTCCTAAATATTCAATCTTCAATATTCTATAGGGCCTCTTTTTTGGACCTCATTAATCTTCAATGTCTACTCTTTTGCTATAGCTCAAAAGCTAATACCTGCATGAGGAAAGCACAGAGAATTTTAGGTAATTGAAGATGAAATTCTTTCCTATATATTGTAGGAAGCTTCTCAACTTTTGAGAACTATTTTTTTTATAACAAAACTTAGACAACATCAATCAAATACATCTACATCTCTAGATCTATGAAATCATTAAACTTCACTAGTTATCCTTCAATCTATTGGAAAAGCAATCTTTGTTGAGTCCTAGTCTTCATGATTTTTCCTGCAACCCTGTGGAAAGACTCTAGCCAAAAAGAAAATTTAATTTTTTTTAAAATGAAATCTCCCTATCTCCTCTCAATCTCTCTTGTGGCTCTCCCTATCTCCTATCAATCTCCCTTGTGGCTCTGATACCACTGTTAGCTTTTGATACTAAATACTTAATGTAAAATAACCACAACATCTAAAATAAGAATGTTATATTAAATATAAGATAATGATAATATTCTAAACATATAAAACTCATGAATAACTTCTAAAACTATACAAAAAACAACCATTAACAAATGCTCATGAAAATAGTATTTTGATATAGAATGGAGATCTCAAATACTCCATACTTCATATATGCTCAATCTATGTTGTGTCTCTTCATTATGCTCTTTCACACTCACATACAGACCTAAATATATAATGGAATGTGATTCTTCATATGGAGTATTCTTGACCTTCACTCTTCTTGAGACTCTTCACTTTACTATTCTATGGACATGGACTCATGTGCACATGGACTATTATGCACATTTACATCATTAAATACTTTGCACGCTCTAATAATACTTATGAATTTATTACATTGTATAAAGTAAATACTCACACTCTAATCTAAGATACACTCCTAATCTAAATATGTACCCAAGGTGGTACATTACCATGTACCAAATAATGTAATATATTCCAACAAAGCTCCCTTGTGTGTTAAATATTTGGATAAACTTTATTAACTTTATTGGCCTAATTTTGAATTAATAACAATTTTATAGAAGCAAAAATAGTACAATAATCATTGAGTAAGAAGGTTGCCTAAACACCCCATACCAAGACAGAATAGGATTGCAGGGATTCTGGGGTGTGCTATATCTTCTTTACCGACTTCTTACCTAGGCCTACCTCTCTTCACTGGTGCACCTCTGGGAGTCATGTGGAACAATGTGGTGGAAAGAATCCAGAAAAGGTTAGCTGGTTGGAAAGGCCACTTTTTATCTCAAGAAGGGAAAGCTACCCTGACCATGGCTTCACTTCAAAGTATCCCTGTCTATTTTTTATCCGTTTTCAAGGCCCCAACTCGAGTGCTCCAAAAATTTGAATAGATGCAAAAGAAATTTTTATGGTCGGGATCGGAAGGCAAGAATTTGATCCACCTTGTTTGGAGCAAAGTGTGCCAACCCAAAGAGGGAGGAGATTGGGTCTGAGGAGAGTGTCCCACCTGAACACTATATTGTTAGAAAAACAAGCGTGGTGAGTCCTCACAAGTGAAGAGAATGAGTGGATAGCCATAGTGAAAAGGAAATACCTTCAAGGATCTGACTTTCTGAACATTCCTATCACGATAAGAGGATCGACATTCTAGAAAGCAATCTTGGCAAGCAAAAAGATAGTAAAAAAAGGAATGAGATGGATAGTTGGGAATGGGTCGAAGATCAGGTTTTGGGAGGATAGATGGGCTAGGGAGGATGCTCTTGTTGTTGATCCCATGTTAGTAAGAATTAAATAATATATCGATGATAACTTTGACACCATGGTGGCAGACTTTCTCAAATAGGAGGGAGGTAATTTAAGATGGAAACCCATCAGGGCATAGGGGCTGCAAAATGAATCAAAGGAGCTAGAATTCTTGTTATCTCAATAATTCATTCCTATAAGAGTTTTTGAGGATCATTTGAGGTGGGTTACAATTGAAAGTGGGGAATTTTTAGTTAAATAGGCGTATAGAATGCTTCTTGACCCTGAGGATCCACCGTTCCAAACCAAATTGGTGTGGATCAACAAGTTGATCCCCAAATTGGCTCATTTTGCATGGGTTGTTATTCAAGGAAAAATCCTCACCATAGACAACTTGATAAGAAGAGGTATGATTTTGCCTAACCGATGTTTCTTGTGCAGGAATAGCTGGGAATCAATCCATCACATATTTCTAGAATGTCCTTGGTCGATCGCTATCCTCAATGGTGTGTTTCAAACCTTTAATATCTCTTGGGCAAGGCCAGCCATGATCCTAGAGTTGTTCCAGCAATGGCCTTCTCCCTTCATTAGTTTGTAGCTGAGGTTCCTCTGGAAGATTTGCCTCCACCACTACCTATGGAAGATTTGGTTAGAGAGGAATCATAGAGCCTTTAGCGAATCTAACCTTGACCCGATATCCACTATCAAAAAAATTTTAGCCTTTGCTAAAGAAAACCTGAGCATATTTCCTTCCTCACCCCAATCCATTCCTTTGTATGAGAAAATCCTTGCCCAATCCCTTGATATCTCCTTAGATGAATCCATAGGGGTGTGCAAACCTCATCCAGAGTCTAGATGGAACCCCCTCCTGTGGACTGGATCAAATTCAACTTTGATGGGCAACTAAGGACAATCCTGGCAAAGCAGGAGCTGGAGGTGTGGTGAGAGACCATCAAGGGCAGGTTGTGCTTGCCTTCTCTAAAAACCTAGGAATCAAAACCAATAATGAGGCCGAAGCAAGAGCTCTTTGGAGAGGTCTGCATCTGCTTCAAGAGGTCCAAGGTAAATGTTGTGTGGAAGGGGACTCACTGAATATCATCAACCTCCTCAACAACAAAAGGAAACCTCCATAGAGGATCGAGACCCTCATCAATGAAGCAACGATCCTTGCTGACGTGAGAGTAGAAAAAGTCACGAAGCCAACAAGGCAATGAACAAGTTGACAAAATTCGATGTTGAGGTAGTCGGGATGATCACATGGACGCTTGAGGTCCCAAGTGACGTGGAGGATATCATCCAATCTGAAAGATCATGATAGGGTCAACGTGGCCTTTTTGCTGGAAAATCACGTGCCCCTTTGGGATTACCATTGAGGGGTGGCAGAGGATAAAAATCAGAAGTATTCTCTCATTAGTCGCGCTTAGGTTGGAAATAGCAAGGGATCGACCCAAGGCTAGCTTGGAAACTAGTATAAGCAGGTGGCGGAACTACAACATGGGGGGTTTCATACCTAAAATGACAATTATATGAGGAGGGTGTATCGGGGGAGGAGATGCAAGTTTCCAAATGTGTCGAGATATGTGTTAATTTTTTTAGAGGCGTCAGTTTCTTGCAAGGCTTCTTTTGTCTAAATTTTTCATAATTACCAAGATAACGGATCCTAATAGATGTGAAGAGGGATACGATGGCACGATCCCCATGCTGAAGTGGCATGTGTTTCAAGATAATGGTGAGTGGAGGCATGCTTCTAGAATTGGCATGGGTTTTAAGGAACCAACAATGGACGAGTGAGCTAAACTCAGGTGCCACCACCTTATAATTATTTACCATTGCAATAGAACATCCGAAATCATGAGTGGAGAGCTTTCAGATAAACCAGAGAGGAATTTGATAGTCACCCTAATGAATATGATTTACATTGAGCCCAGTATGGTTGTCATGGAGCCTGCTGCTCAGGCTATCCTGACTGATAGATGTTTTACCCAATTCTTCGATCTATTCTCGGGTGTGGAGGATGAAATCATGCTGGCAGTGATGGAGACGTGGGAGGATGGTAGAGTGGAGATCCGTGGTCACCAAATTGTCATTGATGTTAACCTACTGGCAAAAATTACTAGGCAGTCAGTTAAGGGAAGGTCGATCCATCGTCAAAAGCACCACTGGGAGGTGGAGCTAAAATAATTTAAGGATAACCCAAAAATTTACAAGGAGGTGAAGAACGGGCTCACAAGGATGGACCTCCTGACTCCTTGGAATGCGGTAATGAAGAATGTGCTAGAATTTATCACGGTGGAAGACCCTAGTAAAGTTTTTCTAAGTTTCCATTATGCTTTTGTAAACTTTTCAGAGATGTGAACCCCATAAGCATTCCCTAGTTCCTGATGAACTCCCTGAACCACACTATAACCTCGTCCCATAGCAAGAAAGGCTTCTCCATGCCCATGCACCAAGGTCTTCTTAAGGTTATTTATAAATTCGTCCTCCTCCATGTTCCCCAACCCGAACTCCCTACCCCTCCCCCTGAGGATCCCTTGGTGGTTCGTGGAAAAATTTCTAGGGGGAGAGAGAGCCCTGGTATTCCCAAACCCTCCCCTGCCAAGAAGCATGAGGGTGAGTCAAGTGTTAAGGGTGGTCCGACTAGGAAAATACTGAGGACTGATGACCCGCCTATCAGGTCTTCCCTGAGGCTCAAAAATAAACAAATCCAGGGGAGCAGCTAAACTATGGAGATTACTTCTGAAGATGAGGGTCCTGACCCTACAATCATGGAACTAAAAAGGTTTGTCCTGAATACGGCTGCCAACATCAATCACCAGATGCAGGAACTCTAGGAGGTCCTAACCAAGGTATTCTTCAACGAAGGATACCAGAGCAACAAGTCGGTGGTCTACAACCCAGAGATAAACGACAATGAAGAAGAAAAATATGACGAGCAGGAGGAGGAGGTCGAAGAGGAGGACTAGGGTCTTCCTTACCTTTCATTGCCCTATTCTTTGTTGTTTTGATAATGTTGTTGGTCACCTGTGCTAAATTTACGTTTTTTTGTCAGGGCAGATTTTTGTTGGGTTTTGTTATATGATTCATAGTGGGTTAGCTACTGCATGTGGTTTTGATGCTAGGGGTGGTTCAGGTCCTCCTAGGGCCCTGGTTTCTTGTTCTTGGGTGGGTTTTTGCCTATGGCGGGGAGGTCCAGGTGGTGGACTCCCAGTTAAGGAAGATTCATCGGGGTAGAGGACAGAGGATCCTCAGTCTGGTAATGTGGTGGTTCCTCAGCCGGGGGCTGATTTTTGTAAAAAGGTTTTGGGTCAACCTATAAAACCCGGGTTAATGAAATACTTTATTTACCAAAAAAAAAAGAAGGTTATTTTTTGTTCTTAAAAAAAGACATATGTTATAAGTTTTTAAATATGAATAATAAACTTCACTCTATAGACATGATAAAGATTAAGAATAGGCTCTAGTGCAAAAAAATAGTATTCCAAAAAAACTTCATTATAGATGAAGGTCTTTCTAGGATGATAAGGGTTGAAGAGAGACCCTTGTTAGGACCAAAATCCTAAGCTCTAAGAAAAAGAAAGTGTTTGATTGTATTACAGGTAGATTAGGCAAACCACAAGACTAAGCCAACCCTATGTAGACTAGAGGAAAGCCTTGAAAAATTAAGTACCATGTAAAATGAGCTCAAGAGAGTAAGCCCATACTTGGGAAAGCCTCTTGATACATATTCTATAAGGAAAGTGAGTCCTAGCATATGGGAGGATAACAAATGATACAAATTAATTAGAGAGCAATTTTGGAAGGGTGTTAAAACCTTTCATTCCTAGCCCTAATATCCAACTTGTGGAAGCAATCCTTGAGTATCTTAATCTCTTTTGAAATAGGTTTATCCTCAAGGCTGAGGTGAAAAATATTTTTCAAGTTTAACCATGAAGTGTGGGAGTGGTTTTGACATATATTGGATCACATGAACCTTTTTAAATAGGGCACTCTTTACTAGAGGTTTATCATTATAAAAACAACAAGGGACCACTAGAGATATTTACCATTTAGAGACAACCCTATATGAAAACATTCATCTAATATTAGGCTTAACATTCATCCAAGCCTTCTAAATACTTTTGGCCACAAAATACCCCTCAATCATGATTGGAGCTAGGGTGATGATGAGGGTATGGAGCCTCAACAAGGCTTCCTTGAAGGTGTTATAGGGGTAATATAATCGATGAGTAGCATTGTCTAATCCTAAACTCTAACCATATACATGACACATAACACTAAAATCTAGTGATAACATCGATGATTCCTATGTTTTCCTAAGATCATGACAAGCAAAAAATTTCCTCACAAAATTTCTTTGGGGTAAGGATTGTAGCAAGTTTAACTTTTATTAAACATTTGTTTGAAAAATTATATGTATGTGCATGGTTTTATAATGGAAATAATTGTTGAATGGGTGTTTGGAATTTTGCTCTTGCAATAGATAATAAAATTGAAGGGATAAGTAGTCATGAGGACAAAAAAAGCAATCATGATTATTGGTTAAGATTGACTATATGATGTTTGTTATGAGGCATTGGCTATTTTTGATGGAAGCAATGTTTCCTAGTGATATTAATAAGTATCTCGTGTTGTTTCTATAGAAAGGGTAAAAAAATTCCCTCAAAACTTTGAGTGTAGTTGAGAAGAAAAATAGTTTAGACAATGTAAATAAATGTCTCCTTTAAGGACTTTTATTTATACGTAGAAAAGAGGAAAGAGAATGATAAAGAAAGGGATATGTCCTCTTTTTAGTCAATGATCTCAAGGCCCTTATATCCTAATAGGATCAAATTTATGGCTAATATGAGGGTTTTCTCAAAGTTTTTTAACTTATGGAATCATTCAAAGTTTCTATAAGTGGTTGCAAAAGAACCAACGGTGGAGGTTTTAGTGGATGAGGTAGAGTCAAGGTAGAAAAATTATAATTTTTAAATCTTATATGTCATTTTGTGGAGCAATGATCTGTTTAGATGTAGGTCTCTAGGGTATGGAAGACCCATGATCGAGTTCAAAATAACTTTATCTTGATACAAAGACCAGGAAATATAAATTAAAGTAAAAAAGTATGCTATTTTTTAATGTCCAAGAGTTTATCCACCGATACTGAAGTATGGTGTAAAACCTACCCCTTTTTGAATTTGAACCTTGGGCCTATTATTTGGGGTTCAAAGTCTTAACCATTAGATCCACTTAAGTTGTATAAAGAAGAGAAGGAATTTAAGAAGAAGAAAAAGTAGATAAGGAAAGAATATGTAGCATTACAAGGGAGATAATATTAATATGGAGGCAAACAAGTAAAAGGTAGAGGACCCTAACTCCCCTTCAGTGTTTAGGATTGCTCTTGAAATTTCATCCACAAGGAGTGAGAAACATCTCTAAGGTCATCTACATAGAAAAATTAACATGAATGTGTATTTATCTTAGAGGAAACATAGATAAGATACTAAAACATTCCAGAAATAACATACATTTAGTGATTCTAATACTTAGTTAAATATTGATGAAACATTCTAAAAGGTAAGGGTTGTAAAGAAGAAATAATGTTACTATCTTGAAACATATGTGGCATGGATATCCCTTCAAAATTTAATTGGAATTTTTGATAAAATGCATTAAGCTATATTTCCTATTTATGAAGAAGACAAAGTGTGAGGATTCCATATTGAAGTTCTAGATGAAGCAATTATGGAAAAGGGTAGCATGGGAATTTATAGATGTGAAAGACTTCTTAAGAGGGATTCTAGTTGCTTGGAACCAAGTAGAGATCAGACCAGAAATTTTAGATGAGGATAAGAACTAATTTTTTCTTATTTGCAAGAGGGTTTCAAGCATATTATCACCAATATGCATATGCCCAATACAACTAATTTTTATGGAATCATGGTTGGTGCTTGTAAAACAAAGAATAGAATTTCAAGAGGAATCCTAGATACTTAGAATGGATTTTAATTGCTACTTGAGGTAATTAGAGAAGAGAAGGTGTCTAACATTACCTGTATATACAAAATAATTCTAAAGCTTCGTTTTCAAAATTCCTTATGGAATGTGGAATGGAGTATGAAAGTTGCACTTGATATAGTAAAGCCACAATATTTAGAGAAAAACTCACTGCAATAAAATCTAATTAGCCATATATTGCTTAATAAAAGCATGTTCTAATGATCCACACACACACACACATTTATATATTTTGAGCATCAAAACATGTTTTTATTAAGCAAAAAATGGGTAATTAGATTGTATTACAATGATTTTTGCTCTAAAGATTATAAGATCTAATAATTTTATAATTTTTGGATTTCATAATACTTTTCAAAAATCAAATTAAGTGTAACACTTACCACAAGCTATATGCAAGAGAATATAAAAGTAAAATAGAAAGATCAAGAAGAAAACAAAATAAGGAGTGTTTGTAGACATCCAACAATATATTATTATATATCATGCTTTCATAAACTAATACAATAGATGAGTTGTTGGGGGGTATTTATAGTACATACCTAATCCCCAAATTATAATTACAATTATATAAACCAAGGCCAATATAAGGCTCAAGGTTAAGTCAAGTTACTATACCTTTAATAAAAAATTAGCTAAGCTACATGGGTTGAACACATAATTGTACAAGTGGTTTACCAATCTTGCTAAGGGTGAATGCATAAAGATTACCTTTAGGATTATATAATTTCATTTAGGCTTACATAAAAGCATGCCCATAGTCTTATGTCATCATCTATCAAACTTGGTTAATAAGGTTAGATTACGATATCTTCCAACTCTAATCACTTTGGAACCTCAATCCTATGGAACCTCATCCCCCACTAATTTCTTGCCTACCTTAGAGTATTTCATATCCCATTGGCCATATTCCATCATAGATTTGACCTCCTTCATACACAGTATAGCCACTTTTAGCGTACTTGTTAAATATCTCATGAATTCTTTCATCATTCTTCTTGAAGATATCAAGGTTTTTTTGGGGGGGAGGAGGACTGAGAGCTATTAAGCTTCACCTTCTTCATCCCAAAGGACCCTATGGAGGGATTCACCTTCTTCCTTACTAATATAGAGTCTTTTGACTCATACTCCTCAAAAAACTAGTCTTATCCGCTTTCATTTATTAAGAGAAGAGATGCTTAGAGTGCCCAATTTTCTCTTTGCTAAAATTGGATCCCCTATGAGTCAATGAAGCATCACCTTACCCCTTAAGTGTCCAATCCCTTTCAAACATGGGTGGAATCAAGCAAGTTTGGTTCAATCTTAGGGGACTAAGACTTGAGAGAATTTTCTTGAGAAGAAATAGGGTATTTATCTTTACCTAGAGATTCTAGGATTCACCAAATTCAGCTTAGTATCCCCTAGGCTACTACCTTTTTTAACCATATGATCCAAAATCATTTTGACAAGACCCTAGTGGATCAAGTTCGATAAGTCCCCATTCTTGACCTGTAACATAGTCTTCTCTAGAGACTTGAACAAGAAGGAAAGAACATTCAATCTTCTCTTGTGATAGAGTTGGTTCAGAAAGGAAAAGTGATAGCTCCAGAGAATTTCCTTGTTACTATTGAGAGAGAAATAATCTATTATGACAAGCACAACCTTGTCCCAAGGCACATTAAGGGAGCTTCATGAGTACCTATTTTGGATCTTCTCCAACTCTTTTTATTTTCCTAGGAATGTCTTGACCTCCTTAGCTAGGTAATGCTTATCCCTATTCAAACAAACACCCTCCAAAGGAAGGCCAGTAGCATCCACAATGAGAGGAATGGAAATTTTGAATTCCAATCCACCAGCTTCCACCATGTTGTCCCTCTAGGAGTAGGTCATTTTATGAGTGTTCCTTATCAAATCCATTAAATCTCATGAAGCACTCTAGTTGGCCCATTTTCTTCATAATTCTTCTAACATCCTCATATAAATTGAGGATAATTGATTTTTTTAACATCTCATCCATCCTCAAGGACTTAACACACCTTCAAAGTAGAGTGAAATAAATTAGCCTCTTTCTAGAAAAACCAATGGGCATAAGATAATAATATTTCTCAAACAAGGGGGGATATTTAAACACAATATTCAACTAACTCGAGAAAGGTCTAGATCTCTCTTATAGGGAGCCTTACCAATTATGAAACCAAGTGGAATACCTTGGGACAGAGGAGAAGGTAATGGAAATGTTTAATTTATGATTAAAATGCCTTTGCATTAGCAAGACATTGAAATTTATAAAGCTTGCATGAGCCTTAACAAAAAAGAAAGGCTTGTACAAATTAAGATACCAACATATTACAGCATGGAAAATGTGCCATAGCATAATGGGAAGGTACAAAAGAGGAGAAACCAAAATTTCAACCTTAGAATTAAAGAACGATCGTAGATCCACATGGTTCCCATTACTAGGATGAATGGAGAGCCCCTTAGAGAATTTAACATGGAATTTCCATCTCACATTCACCTGGTTTGAAGTGGTGTCAACCATGCATTTAATCTTAATCTACCACCTTGGTCCATGCAAACTAACTTGAATAATATTAGAAAAAGGGTTGTTGCTGCCAATCTCAAAAAGCCACTTCAGTATGATTTGATCCTTCTCTCAAATATAGCCTTCCCAAAAATAGATCACTAGACTAGTTATCATGAGGATGACCATGGAGGCTCCATAGAAGGCCTTCATGTGCTTCAGATCCTTTGCAATGTGCCACAATATCCCAAATTTCCAATAGAGATTTTACTTTCGACATTGCCCATCAAGAAGCCATGTGAACAAAGGACATCCAAAACTATAGCTCTTATGCACAAAAAAAATTGATATCTCCTTTTTCACCCGTCAAGTTCTAACTAAAGGCCACCTATTCATTTTGGTGGTCAAGGAGCTACCACCTAGGATTAGGATCCCAAGCCCCCAAAATTTTGGTGCCCATAGGAGAAAATTCAAATTTAAAATGGCCCTTGTAATTCCAAAGAGCTCTCCTCAAGTTACTACAAAGGCGATATCCTGGATTAAACATGAGCCATATCCACATATTTGCAATTTAATACATAATCAAAAGCATTCATCATATAAAGAAAGTCTAGAAAATAGGTATCAAATCCATGATGGATTTTGAAGCCTTAATATTAATGTAAACTCACAAGATAAATGTTCACATGATCAAATATATGATAACCACAATATATTAAGATCAAGATAATAATGATAAACAAAATAATATGAGTCAACTAATATGTAAATCAAAGGTAATAATATATCAAGTAATATTCATTAATAAGCATCAATATATGAATGTATAAATCGCCTGAATCACACATGTACAAAGCATGTAGCACAACTTACAATATTAGTTGCTCAAATGTATGTAATTTTTATTACTCCTCTTTCTCTTACAAATGTATCATAAATTTCTCATGCAATAATAGCACTCACAATGTATACAATGTAGACTATGTAGGCTATGAAGGCTAATTCAGTTATGTAGGTGATATCTCTCTATGCCTCTCCATGGAGTAATATATAGCCATTGTAGGATGACTCTTGGGTTACTTGACTCTTCCTTTCCTTATGCCAAGTCTCATGTTGGCTTCTCTACTTGACAATTGCATAAACATGACACCATCTTGTATGCACACTTAGACATGACTCTTCACATAACACTTACTAATCTAAGAACACATGTGCACACTTACATATGAGGCACTTGTGTGTTGGCAATTTTGGGTTTGAGATCCTAGCTTCTTGTCTATGAGTTGTCATTGATGTCAAAAGGAAATGGCATTAATGTTAAGAGGATGTGTTGGCTTCAAAGGTGGAAGATTCCAAGAGAATATTTTTAAGAGAATCCGGAGAGATTCCATTGGCAAGGGTTTTTCATTAAAACCAAACCGGTTTTTATTAAAACCAAGTTGGATAGGGTTTTTATTAAAACCAAGTTAAATGGTTTTTATTAAACCCTTTTTGAAAAGACTTTTGATTAATTTTGAAATGGTCTTTATTTTCATCGACGTCAAGGTGTCTTCGAAGAGACTATTTATTCTCCAACTCCTAAGGTTGGAAGGCTAATTAATTCGAAATTCCTCGAATGCAATTTGCGGTGTTTGTGCTCTGTATTCGCTACGATCGAAGGAAGACTTAGAAGCACGTGCGGTTGAAAAGTCTTCGGGAGTTTTTTTCGAGGGTGAAGTGGAGGGAAGTTCACTTGTGAACTTCGTAGCCCGCATGGGCTAGTGGCGGCGAAGGCTGCTTGTTGGGCACTTGCATTGGCGGAGGTCACCGTTTCGAGTCTCGCGGGGGTGCTTTGCTAGAGTAACACACGTTTTTATTAAAACGTCTTTATGCCACGAAATTCGGAGTTTCTTGGACAGCGATTTATAAGGTGTGATTAAATTTTATGAGTTTTGGCTTTTGTGATTAGCATTGAATAAAAGCTTAGGAGAAATAAGGGCATATTTCTTTGGATGTATTTTTAAGATTATTCTTTGCTATGCTAAAATTAAAAATGGAGGTATAAGGTGTGAGTCTGTGATTGTTGATTTATTGGCATGTTATGGTGGTTGTGTTTAAAGAAGTGGAGCTAAAAGGTGTAATAAAGGAAGTTTATATTATTGCTCATTTCTTTTTATTCTAACCCTAACTTGGTTGGAAGTTTGAGAGTTGTGTGTGGTGACAGCTTGAAGGTTCAATTATCTTCTACTCCAATAAGGTATGGGCACATTCTTCTTATGAGTATGATTGGTGTATGTTTTCTGAAATAAGGTTGGAGTGAAAAGGTATTCTACTAGGTATCCTTTGGCTAGGTGTAAATCCTATTTTCTGGTTTGTTGAAGACTACTTATGCATTGTTATCCTTAAGGAGAGTTTTTGGTGAATGCATAATTTTTGGTTTGAGATAGTGGAAGCTTTGTGCACTAGGGTTTATATTTGTGAGTCTAGCTACTTGCATTGAGTTGGTGGAACCCTTGGTTGGCTGTTTTGAGTTTGATGGTTGAGTTGCTTCCATAGAGGTTGTTTGATCAAGTTATTGCTTTACTTGATTCATGATATTGGGCTTACTCCATTGAGTTGATTTGAGCAAGTTATTCTTTGCATTTGGTGATATTGTGTTGGTGGCTGTTTTGTTCAAATATCTTTGGAGGGAAAAGGATTTCTACTTGTTTCCTTTTCTTGTGATGATTGGTTGAATGCTTCAAGGTTGATGTTGAGTTGAATGGTGTTGGTTGACTAAACCTTGTTTGATGAGCATTGTTGTTGAAACCCTAATTGATGGTGAAAAGAACATGAGTATCATTGTTATGTGATTCTTTGCATAGTTGGCAATTGTTGGGGTTTCATGTTCTTGAAAGAAAACATTCTATCCTATCCATTTCAGATATTGAGTTGAGTTTTCAGATTTGAGATTGAGATTGAGCTGAGTTGATTTGAGTTGAGTTTTGAGATTGGGATTTGAGTATAGAACATATTGAGTCTCTAACAATTCTCTTTATGCTTCTATGAGTTTGACAAATCACATTGGGTCTCTAACAATTCACTTTGTGATTTCCTACTAAGAAAGTTTTTCTTGGTGAGCTTGCTGAGTTTTTGGACAGGTTCCAGTGGGGACTTGTGAGCTGTTTTGGACAGGTTCTGGTGGGGACTTGTGAGCATTTTGGACAGTTTCCGTGGGGACTTGTAAGAATTTTGGATAGGTTTCGGTGGGGACTTGTGAGCAGATTTGGACTAGGTCCTAGCGAGAGGACTTGTGAGATGAGTTTGATAGTTCTATCGAGAGAACTTGAGGACAGAGGTGCATTGGTTCTATGAGAAGAACATGAGGACAGATTTGGCAAGTCTTTGAGAAGGCTTGTATGCGGAGGATTGATTTGTTCAAGAGTTGGACAGATCGACGAGACGAGAGGAAGACTTGTACTAGACCTACTGACTATGTTTGGTACAGGTTGTTGAGTTGTTGTGGACGTGATCATAGAAGGCGAAGGTCTCTTAGGCTAAGCATTGAGGATAGGAGGTCTTCGGTGGAAAGGAGTTCCACGTCGTTGGCAAGAGGTAGAGGCGGTTGATCTTCGAGGGATCATTTCCAGAGCGAGAGGGAAGGTATCTCCTTTGAGCGAGAGGCTCATAAATTTTGATTGGGGGAAGGTATCTCCTTTGGGCCGAGGCTCATAAACATTGTAATTGGGAAGGATTCCCAAAGAACTTTGAGATAACTTTTAGAGAAAAGTTTTGTGGACGTAGCTCGACCATTCGGGTGAACCACGTTAAAATTGGTGTCACTTTGTGGATGATATTGTGCATTGCTTTGATATTGCTTTGGGTATATTGCTTTACTATTTTGAAGTATAAAGGAAAAAGTAAAAAGAGGTCTTATATTGTTCACCCCCCCCTCGCAGTATAAGCTTGTGTTCTTCAATTGGTATCGGAGCGGGTGCCTTCGAAAAGTTTAACGACTTGAAGGAAAAGCTAGTAAAGAACACAATGGATCATTCAAGTGGCAATGCAACACCTATTCTTGATGGGTCAGATTTTGGTCTTTGGAGTGCAAGGATGAAGGTTCATCTAATGGCACTTGGGAATGAGGTTTGGGAAGTGATTGAAGATGAGTACACTATTCCTGAACATGGTCCTAATACTAAAGAAGAAAGGCTCCTACATCACAGCAATTCAAAAGCAATGAATGCAATCTCGAAAGGCTTACAGAAACGAGATCTCACCAAAGTGATTCACTGCAAGACAGCTAGTGAAATGTGGAAACGAGTTGAAGGTGGTTCATACGGGTGATACAAATGTCGGAAAGGCCAAGTTGAGACACTTCAAAGGTATGTTTGAACAACTCAAGATGAATGATGATGAAAATATTAGTGACTACATGCTTCGTATGGATGAGGTTGTTAACTCCATGAAAGACTTAGGTCTTGAGCTTGCTGAAAATGATGTTTGTGATAAGATTTTAAGATCTCTTCCTAATAGATTTAGTGAAAATATTTTTGCTATTGAGGAAGCTAAAGATTTGGATAAGTTGAAAAAGGATGAGCTCCATAGTATACTTGCAGCATTTGAGTTGAGAACTCAAGTGAAGGTTGATGTCAAGAAAGAGGCGGCTTTCAAGGCTACCAAGAATTCCAAGGGTAAACAACTTCAAGATAGTGATGAGTCTTCTAGTGATGAAGAGGCATATTACAACAAGAAAGGCAAGTTCTCTAGAAAGCACAAAAGTATGAAAAATATAAGATGTTTCAATTGTGGAAAGTTTGGTCATTATGCTACTGATTGTATTGTTCCCAAGAATGAAAGTGATGAAGATAAACAGGATTCTAAGAGCAAGGATTCTGAAAAGCACAAGCATCACGGGAAAAACAAAGATGAGCACAACAATCAAGGAAAGAGGTATTCTCACAAGCACAAGAAGAGTTTCTACCTAGACAAAGCAAGTAAGTGTTCTAGTAGTGATAGTGAAAGTTCTTCAAGTGATAATGAAAATGAGATGTTGTTCATATCAGAAAAAGAGGAAGAACCGAAACATAGATTCATTATCATGAAATGTCTTAGATGTGGAAATTTTGGTCACCTTGAGGATGATTGCACAAATAATGATTTGGTTTCTAGTATGTATGAGGATGCTTCAGAAAACTATAAGGAAGATGCATGTATGGTTTTTGAAAAGGGTAGCACCTCTAGTGATAAGAAATCTGAAAAAGGCTTTGATGATTCAAAAAGCAAACAAATAGAGGAAGATATAGAGGAAGGTGAAGTAGATCTTGAAGGTGAACTTATTAGTGCTCTTAGTGCTTTGAAAAAGGAAAGAAAGAAGAATGCTAGACTCAAGGATAAGTTAGATGAATGTTGTATGGAGAGAGATGATCTTATAGAAAGTCTTGACTTCTCTATGGCTAAGACACAAGAACTCAAGGATGAGTTAGAGTCTAAGGTTCTTGAGTATAGTGAGTTAGAACAGAAAATGGCTTCTTTGAAAGAGGAAACTAAAGAGTACAAGGATAAGCTTTACGAGGTTTCAAGATAGCTCCAAAAAGGTTAAGTCACTCATCAAAGGTCAAAGAAAGACAACAGATAAAACAGGCCTTGGTTTTGTTAAGCCACACAAGGAACAAGTTGGAGAGTCTAGTAAGAGACTCCAAAAGGAAGAGAGTTCCGATGAGGAAAGTATTTCAGAAAAGGAGTCCTTGAATGATAGATGCACAGAAACAGAAAACAGAATTCAGAATGAGAAGAAGAAGTTTTCAGAACCTAAGAGGTCAATTAAAGGAAAGTTTCAAGGCAGATGTTTTGCTTGTCACGGGTTTGGTCACATGGCTTCACATTGCATGGCTCAAGTGAAGGAGGTAAATGACAGTTTCAGAAGTGCTAGTTACTTTCAAGGGTATTGCTACTCTTGTCAACAGTTTGGGCACAAGGCAGTTTATTGCAAGGCAAATAACAGGAACAGGTTTGGTCAGAACAGGTTTGGCCAGAACAGGTTTGGTCAGAACAGGTTTGGTCAAAACTGGTGGATTCAAAGATCAGGTTTACCTCAGAGAAACAACATCGTCAAGTGTTTCAAGTGCAACAATGAAGGTCACATAATCAGACAGTGTAGAGCTGAAATTCTAGAATACAGGAACAGGAACAGTGGCATGATCAGGTCCAAGGATCAAGGCATGGACAAGAACGAGGGATGAGAACAAGAACAAGAACGAGTGACAGGAATAGGAATATGGACAAAGAGTTCAAGAGAAGGCCCGACAAGGAAGTTATAGATGCTGATGATGATCAGTGCCTAATGGGAGTTTTACTCCCACCCAAGAATTAATCACCTCATCGGGAGGTGGGGGAGGGACTAAGCTAAGAGGCTCATTCTTAGTCCCGAGCCCCAAAGGTGACCCTTTGCCATTGATGACAAAGGGGGAGAGATTTGAGTAAGGGGGAGAGCCTCAAGACAGGGGGAGCTATTTATGTTGAGTTTCTGTGTTGTTGAGAAGCATGGTTTGCCATCAATGACAAAGGGGGAGATTGTTGGCAATTTTGGGTTTGAGATCCTAGCTTCTTGTCTATGAGTTGTCATTGATGTCAAAAGGAAATGGCATTAATGTTAAGAGGATGTGTTGGCTTCAAAGGTGGAAGATTCCAAGAGAATATTTTTAAGAGAATCCGAGAGAGATTCCATTGGCAAGGGTTTTTCATTAAAACCAAACCGGTTTTTATTAAAACCAAGTTGGATAGGGTTTTTATTAAAACCAAGTTAAATGGTTTTTATTAAACCCTTTTTGAAAAGACTTTTGATTAATTTCGAAATGGTCTTTATTTTTGCCGACGTCAAGGTGTCTTCGAAGAGACTATTTATTCTCCAACTCCTAAGGTTGGAAGGCTAATTAATTTGAAATTCCTCGAATGCAATTTGCGGTGTTTGTGCTCTGTATTCGCTACGATCGAAGGAAGACTTAGAAGCACGTGCGGTTGAAAAGTCTTCGGGAGTTTTTTTCGAGGGTGAAGTGGAGGGAAGTTCACTTGTGAACTTCGTAGCCCACGTGGGCTAGTGGCAGCGAAGGCTGCTTGTTGGGCGTTGCATTGGCGGAGGTCACCGTTTCGAGTCTCGCGGGGGTGCTTTGCTAGAGTAACACACGTTTTTATTAAAACGTCTTTATGCCATGAAATTCAGAGTTTCTTGGACAACGATTTATAAGGTGTGATTAAATTTTATGAGTTTTGGCTTTTGTGATTAGCATTGAATAAAAGCTTAGGAGAAATAAGGGCATATTTCTTTGGATGTATTTTTAAGATTATTCTTTGCTATGCTAAAATTAAAAATGGAGGTATAAGGTGTGAGTCTGTGATTGTTGATTTATTGGCATGTTATGGTGGTTGTGTTTAAAGAAGTGGAGCTAAAAGGTGTAATAAAGGAAGTTTATATTATTGCTCATTTCTTTTTATTCTAACCCTAACTTGGTTGGAAGTTTGAGAGTTGTGTGTGGTGACAGCTTGAAGGTTCAATTATCTTCTACTCCAATAAGGTATGGGCACATTCTTCTTATGAGTATGATTGGTGTATGTTTTCTGAAATAAGGTTGGAGTGAAAAGGTATTCTACTAGGTATCCTTTGGCTAGGTGTAAATCCTATTTTCTGGTTTGTTGAAGACTACTTATGCATTGTTATCCTTAAGGAGAGTTTTTGGTGAATGCATAATTTTTGGTTTGAGATAGTGGAAGCTTTGTGCACTAGGGTTTATATTTGTGAGTCTAGCTACTTGCATTGAGTTGGTGGAACCCTTGGTTGGCTGTTTTGAGTTTGATGGTTGAGTTGCTTCCATAGAGGTTGTTTGATCAAGTTATTGCTTTACTTGATTCATGATATTGGGCTTACTCCATTGAGTTGATTTGAGCAAGTTATTCTTTGCATTTGGTGATATTGTGTTGGTGGCTGTTTTGTTCAAATATCTTTGGAGGGAAAAGGATTTCTACTTGTTTCCTTTTCTTGTGATGATTGGTTGAATGCTTCAAGGTTGATGTTGAGTTGAATGGTGTTGGTTGACTAAACCTTGTTTGATGAGCATTGTTGTTGAAACCCTAATTGATGGTGAAAAGAACATGAGTATCATTGTTATGTGATTCTTTGCATAGTTGGCAATTGTTGGGGTTTCATGTTCTTGAAAGAAAACATTCTATCCTATCCATTTCAGATATTGAGTTGAGTTTTCAGATTTGAGATTGAGATTGAGCTGAGTTGATTTGAGTTGAGTTTTGAGATTGGGATTTGAGTATAGAACATATTGAGTCTCTAACAATTCTCTTTATGCTTCTATGAGTTTGACAAATCACATTGGGTCTCTAACAATTCACTTTGTGATTTCCTACTAAGAAAGTTTTTCTTGGTGAGCTTGCTGAGTTTTTGGACAGGTTCCAGTGGGGACTTGTGAGCAATTTTTGGATAGGTTCCGGTGGGGACTTGTGAGCAGTTTTGGACAGGTTTCGATGGGGACTTGTGAGCAGTTTTGGACAGGTTCCGATGGGGACTTGTGAGCAATTTTTGGACAGGTTTCGGTGGGGACTTGTGAGCAGATTTGGACAGGTCCTAGTAGAGGACTTGTGAGCTGAGTTTGATAGTTCTATCAGAGAACTTGAGGACAGAGGTGCATTGGTTCTATGAGAAGAACCTGAGGACAGATTTGGCAAGTCTTTGAGAAGGCTTGTATGTAGAGGATTGATTTGTTCAAGAGTTGGACAGATCTGACAGACAGAGGAAGACTTGTACTAGACCGACTGACTATGTTTGGTACAGGTTGTTGAGCTGCTGTGGACGTGATCATAGAAGGGAAAGGTCTCTTAGGCTAAGCATTGAGGATAGGAGGTCTTCGGTGGAAAGGAGTTCCACGTGCTGGCAAGAGGTAGAGGCGAGTTGATCTTCTGAGGGATCATTTCCAGAGCAGAGGGGAAGGTATCTCCTTTGAGCGAGAGGCTCATAAATTCTGATTGGGGGAAGGTATCTCCTTTGGGCCGAGGCTCATAAACATTGTAATTGGGAAGGATTCCCAAAGAACTTTGAGATAACTTTTAGAGAAAAGTTTTGTGGACGTAGCCTGACCATTCCGGGTGAACCACGTTAAAATTGGTGTCACTTTGTGGATGATATTGTGCATTGCTTTGATATTGCTTTTGGTATATTGCTTTATTGTTTTGAAGTATAATGGAAAAAGTAAAAAGAGGTCTTATACTGTTCACCCCCCCTCTCAGTATAAGCTTGTGTTCTTCATTGTGCACATTAACAAACATTACAATTGCACACTCATTTACATGAAACTTGTGCATTTGCTACACATTATTACATTACATTAAATATTTACTCACACTCTAATCCAGGATACAACCCTTGTCTAATATTTATAAGGTTGTACCAAGAAGGTACGTTAGCATATACCAAATAATGTAATATTCTTCAAAACTCTCTTGTATTACCTTATTTGGTTATTGATGACTCTAGTCTTCAATTATGGTCTTCATCCTTCAATCGATCCTAGGACCTATGGTTGCTTTGCTCTATTTTCTATTATCTTTGATGTGATTCCTTCTCTTTCTCAATATTTTTTTATTTTTTTGCATATTTATTTGTGATATACCTAATGATATACCTTCTAAGCATTGATTTAGTAAATCATCACAATAATATAACTTTGATTTCAATGATTCCTTATTGAAGCTAACATATGTTTCATTTGGATTATATGTGTCATTTCTTTTAGCTTGTCTCTTCCCTTGGAAAATCTCAAAACTAATTAATGATAGATACATCACTAAACACTCTTCTAAAGAAAGTATAATGGTGTTTTGAGAATCCCACCATGTCCTAAATGTTTTTCATGAAGATAGCTTATAAGTGTTGTAAAATTTCCTTCTTTTGCCTCTTTGAGAAACAAAGACAACTTTTATTTTAAACCATTAGACATTTGTATTTTTCCATCAAAATCATTTATTAAGTTTTGAGAATAAAACTTAAGTGCATGCAACATTTCTTCACTATCCTCATTAAATGCATTCTTAACAATTTCTTCCATGATATGTAATCAATACTAAGAAAATATTTCCTTTGATGTAGACTACCTTATGTCTCCCTAGGTTTTAAATAAATTCAAAGTTTCTAAATTTAAAAACCTATGAATTAAATGAATATTCAGGGGGCTTGGATGGAGCGGAAAGACCTCCTGCTCTGGGTGGGAGGTCATCGTTTCAATTTTCCTGCTCCCTCCCTAGCTCCAAATCTGAGGAATTCCTAAGCATATTTCCTGTTTTTCTAGGTCTATCAGATATTTCCCTTTTCTTACTAGTTCCTGGTGTGTTTTTTGGGCCTTCTTTGTGTCTTCCTAGGGCCTCCCAAGAAGTGCTCTTTTTTTTTCTCAATGGGTGTTACAGCGTGGTAATTTGGAGGTGGTGTTTATTTCTTTAGTGTAGGTTGGTGTTGGGATCTTTTAATTTTGTTTAGCTTGGGAGATGGTTATATGGAGCTCTTCCCTGTGGGTTTTTTGGCCTTTGGAAAGGGGACCTTAGGCTTCATCATTATCCACAATGGTGGTTTTATCTTTCCTTCTCTCAATATTGGATTTTGGTTGTGGGGTTGGCTTCCTATTCGTCCAATGTGTGAAGTGGCTTGGGGGTTATTTTATTTGCATATTTTATGATCTTTGGATGGGGTACCATATTTTTAATATATGTAGAAGAGAATATCATGGCTACTTCTAGGTTAGGCTTTTAGTGGCACGTTCTAGGCCTTCTAATTTGGCTTTGAGAAAGTCCTATGCTTGTCTGTTTCAAGGGTTCTCTGGTGGAACCTTTCTCTATGATTTTTTTTGTCTTTGGGATGGGGACCCTATTATTTCTCGCTCAACTATAGTAGAAGGTTTATGGTGACTACCTCCTAGTTAGACTGTTGGTGGGGGTTGGGCTTTCCTATTGATCTATTGTAGATGATTGTTCAAGGGACCCTATCTACAATTTTTTTTGTCTTTGAGGGGAGGTCATGTGCATGCTTGTTTGTTATAGAGGATGGGTTCCTGAGGACTATATCTGGGTCAGATCCACTTTGTGTTTTGGGGATATTATGGTGTTTATTGGGTTCATTAATTTTTAGGCTATGCATTCCTTTTCTTTTTTCAGGGAGATCTCATGGTCTGTGGAGATCTCCTCATGTTGTTGTTCCATTTTTTGTACCTTTGAAAGATCCACTTGTGTGGGCTTTCCTTGCTTGTGTAGTTTATTTCGAGTGGGAAACTTTGTTTCTTTCTCTTGAGTAGTATTTTTGTTATGAATTTTCCCTGTAAACAGAAAACTCTTTCTCTGTGAAAGTGTTTCTCCTATTTAAATCCCGTTGGTTTTCCTGCCCCTACGTGGGACTTTCCTATACGAAGACTTTATTCAATCTAGGTTTTAGATGTAATCTGCATGAGCCCTTCTTGTACGGGGGGTCCCTTCCCTATGTGCTCTTCCTAGAGAGACCCCTTGAGGAGGGATGTTTTTTCAAATTTTTAATTTCACTTGTTTGGATGGAAATCCTCTACTTTGGTTGAAGTTGTTCTTTTTTGAATTTCTTGTCTGAGTGGTAACCTTGCTTAAGTGAGAATCTTCAAATTTGATTCTCTTGTGGATCTTGTCTCATTTGAGTCTCTCATTGTAAAAGGTTTGGGGCCCTTTCAAAACCCCTTCCACCAATAAAAAAAAATAATCAAAAACAAAAACCTATAAAGTAGAATTCCTCATCTCCATAATATTTAGAAACTAGAAAATATGAACTCTACAAAATTAATTTCCTAAATTTGAGGTTGAATACCTTTTGACTCCCAAATTATTTAATTTGCAAAAGTTCAATAATAAAATTATTTAAAAAAATTAAATAAAGCAAATTAATCTTAAAACTTATAACTCCAAATTTAATAATTCTTTAATCTCTACTTATCTCTCCATTATCTAAAATAACAAAAAACAATTCTTCTATTAAGTCACTTATCACTCCATAACTTAATATAAACTTCTAAATTTATAACTTTCGAATATTAAAACCTTATACCTCCAAATTAAACTTAATTTAAATTTCAAATTCAAAAAACCTAATATTTTTTAACTTCCTTCAAACTCGTATAGGCGCTCATGCTCTTTATCTGCCTTCTCTATTTTTTGGACTATTGCAACCAAGAACTTTTGACAAGCTTCTCTGCCACATGTTCCTCTATAAGTCATATGCTTCTCAAATATTTCACCTCCTTTCAAGGCATGCTCTGTAATCTTTCAAACATTTCAAATTACACTATAATGGTATTGGTGTTCCACCTTTCCACTCATGAAAATGAATTTTGTTGGCCTTCTAAGCTAGCATCTTGAATCATTTCATTTCAAATTCTACACTAAACATTTCACCTTTGATCGAATGTTTGGAATTCTACCCTAGAGGCATTAGATGAATGTTGTATTACCTTCTGCCACTAACATATTCGTCGCTCAAGCTAGCTTTGTTACATTTGGACAAAATATCATTTTTTGAATTTCAATTTTTAGACAAGGGCTTTCGAAATACATTTCTATTTTTTCTTGTTTAATTTAATGCTTCATCTCTCCTTACTTTCCCTTTGGTACTTTGCTTACTTGTTGTTCCTTTGGTAGTTGCTTCCTTCTGGCACTTGTCGATGCTTCACCTACTTGCTATCACTTTGGTGCTTCCTTGCTCAGAGTCAATTGATGCTTTAGTTGCGTACACGTTCCTTCTGCCTGGAATGGATGCAATGAACTTTCTTATTCTTTTAAACTACTATATTACATTGACCATTAATTTGTGTATCTCCTTTTTAGGTGTAAGTTTAGTCATATCTTGGAGTTTAATGTTTATTCCTTTAACGTAAGAGTTCCTTTGCTCCTCAGACTTTAAACTTAACAATATTAACAAACAATTTTTTGCAATCTTTAGATGCCTTCTTTTAGATCAATACAAACATAGACACTTATTCTTCAATGTAGGTATAATATTCTCATTCTTCCTTGATGGCTATAGTTTCTTCTTTTATTTTATTATCCAATACACTTTCTCCAAATGGCTGCCACCCAATATTCTACCATCTATTTATTGAATATTTCCCTACTTTTATGACTGCTTTGAATCTTAGGCTTCTTTTCTAGAGATTTCAATTTGTAAGTCTTATTACGTTGGTCTTCTTTGGACCTTCTTTCTCTAATTCTATGAGCCTTCTTTTCTATGGTTCTCTGACCTCCTTTCTCTAGACCTTATGCCTTCACATATTAGATAATTATATGTATTCAATGTTGTTTGCTGCAATATATATCAAGCTCTTTATTTCTTGATCATTCTTCCTCTAATATTTCTATCCTTTATGTTGTCCCCTATAACTTGCCCTCTTTTCCATGAAGGGTCTCTTTTTGTAATATTGGATTCTAGCTTGTTTCTCTATTTCTATGGAATCTACATCTCTTATATTCCAGTCTCCTTTATCTTTCCTATAATAAGGAGCTTGTTTATATTATATATGACCTCTTATCTTTTCACTAATATGGGCCACATATCTTTACTATGCACCTCTTTTACTATGGTCTCAGTCCTTTAATATTGGCCTCTCTTGGACCAACGTCAAGGTCTATATGACTTGAATCACTTAAAATTTTATCCAAGGAATTTTTCTTCAAGATATCTATCTTCTCTGTATCAATATCAAGGTTCGTCTTCAAGACCTAAATCCTTCTCTATCAAGGTCTATCTTCAAGACCTAAATCTATAATATTCTGCAACTTAAATCAATCCCTACTCAATGAAAGCTTTTTGCCTTCTTCTTGCACTGGATGATGAAAGTCTTCTCTATTTGTTGTAGGGAGGTTCTCATACTTCTGATGACTAACCTCCACTGCAAAAATATCTTAGGTTGATCCTAAGAACTCCAAACAAGATAGCTTGATTGTACCAACTTCTTCTAATTTCTTCTAAGTGTTGATAGAAATCAGCTGTCAAGAATTTATCTAAGTCCCTTAAATCCTTTAACAATGTCTGGATGGTTCTTTCTTAAATGACAAACTTTCTCCTAATTTGGTTTTGTCTCTATCAATTAATACTTATTCTACTTCTTTTAGATAATATCAATATCAAGGGATTTCTATCCTTGAAATTTTCCTATCAATGTCAAGGTTGGTTATTTCCCTAAATAATAAACTATATTCAAGTTGATTCACCCAAATATGAGTCCTTGTCTTCACTGGTTATCCTTCAACCTAGTGGAAAGACCCTAGCCGAGTCCTAGTCTTCACTAGTTATTCTGCAACTATGGAAAGACCCTAGATTATTTTGTCACTCTAAAAAAAACTCAATTATGCAGCAAAATAATTCCTGTGCAAGAAACTTCTTGTTGCAAATTTGATACCACTAATGGATTTTGAAGCCTTAATATTAATGTAAACTCACAAGATCAAATATATGATAGCCACAATATATTAAGATCAAGATAATAATGTAAATAGAATAATATGAGCCAACTAATATGTAAATCAAGGCTAATAATATATCAAATAACATTCATTAATAAGCAACAATATATGAATGTATAAATAGCCTAAATCATACATGTACAAAGCATGTAGCACAACTTAAAATATTAGTTGCTCAAATGTATGCAATATTTATTATGCCTCTTTCTCTTACATAAATATCATAAAACTCTCATATAGTAACAATACTCACAATGTTAATAATTTAGACTATGTAGACTATGTAGACTATGTAGGCTATGAAGGCTATGTCAGTGATGTAGGTAATCTCTCTACGCATCTCCATGGAGTAATATATAGTCATTGTAGGATGACTCTTCGGTTACTTGATTATTCCTTTCCTTATGCAAAGTCTCATGACTCTTGGCTTCTCTACTTGACACTAGCATACACATGATACTATATTGTATGCACACTTGGACATGACTCTTCACATAACACTTCCTAATATAAGAACACATGTGCACACTTACATATGAGACACTTGTGCACATTTACACATATAACACTTGCACACTCATTTACATGACACTTGTGCATTTCTTGCATATTATTACATTACATAAAATATTTACTCACACTCTAATCTAGGACACAACCCTAATCTAATATTTACAAGGTTGTACCAAGGAGATACATTAGCATGTACCAAATAATGTAATTTTTTTCAACATTTCAAACCCATTACTCTATATGAGCAAGACCTTGGAGGAATTCTTCCCTCCAAGTTGTCAAGTCTACTTGGTGCAGACCCAGATTGGCTAAGATATCCATAAATTCGTTACCTTCTCTATAATTGTGTTTAATATGGAAGTCTTCTAAGGTCTAAAGGAATCTTTTGAATTACTCTATCATGTTTGCTATACTCTAACTAGGGGGTTGAGATCCACTTACAAAGTTAATGATATTTAAAGAATCTCCTTCAATGATAATTTTTTTTACAAACTACATAAGCAAGCAACATTATTCCTTGGAAAAGGGCTCTAACTTCTATAAAATGGCTGGTATGAAATCCTAGGTCTTTAAAAAAAGCAAGGATGACCTCTATTTTGTCATTTCTAATCACAACCCCTACCCCAGATTTCCCTAGATTTCCTTTATAAGCTCCATCAAAATTGAATTTTATCCACCCAGGCAAGGGGGAGGGGCTTATTTTGGTTTGTGATCTAACATTCAATCTAGGTTGCACCAACACCCTATTCCTAGCCTGGATTCCTAAATTATCCTCTAGGACAACCTCATTCTTGATACCTCCAATATGGTCCATCTACAAATTACAAATATTCTCCATAATACCTAAGAGGATTTTGGTACACACAGATGCAACATCTCTTTTGGAATCCTTAAAGGCACTATTATTTCTTTCCTTCCAAATTCCTCAAAATAAGTGAGGAAGGCTAAAGGACCATCGAATTCGTAGTCTCAAGGAAGAGAATGGGAAGATCCACTAATAAAAGAGATATAAGAGAATGCTTGGAACAACCCAACAAACCCCAGTAGCATTAAAAAAGGAATAAAGAACTTCCAAAGAAAAGGAACATTGAAAGAATAAATGGTTTGATGATTCATCACACTTTTTATAGAGGTAGCACCTATTAGGAAAACACAACTCCTTTTTGAATATTTTCAACAGTGAGGATCTTAATAGCCAACTAGAAGAAGAAGTTGATTTTAAGGATAAGGTTTTTAAACCAAATGTTTTGTTAGGAAGCCAGGACAGAAGGTTCTCTTTAGCAAGTAAGTAAACAAAATTTAAGGAGAAAGATCCATCCTTTTCACCTTTCCAAAACATATAATCATCCTCATCTAATTTTTTTATAACCTACAATTTCAAAAGGTTAGATAAGAGCCTTATAGCCACTTCCTCTTCTTGATTTAGGTTAGGGATATAGAGATCTCCATTTAGTCCTATCATTGTATGTTTTGATAAAATCAACCACTTTAGAGCCAAATAGAATATAAGTTTTAGGCTCCACAACTGTAAGGTTTGGAAGGTAGGAAAGAGGGGAATCTAGAAGCCAAGGATCCTCCTAGAAATTAACATTTTTTCCATTCCCTAGATTCCACATGTATCCCTTAAGGACAATAGATCTTGTTTTTAGGATGTTAAGCCAAAATGCAAAACCAGAGGAGGGAAGAGGGTCCAAAAAGAATTTTTTTTTTTGGTTCAAATATTTGGCTAAGAAGATATGCACCCAGTTCACATTTTCTTTCTTAAATAGCTTCCATCATTGGTTAGTAATTAATGTTTTATTCATTTGGTCCAGGTTTCTAAAACCCAAACCTCCTACTTTTTTGCTACAAACCTGGTCCTAGGAGACAAGGGGGATTCTCAAATTTTTCCTCAATACCTAACCAAAGAAAGGTTTTCTAAATATGTTCAATCTTTTAAGAAACTTTAACTAGGGTTTTGAAAAGAGACAGAAAGTAGATGGGTATACTCTAAAGAGTATTCACTAACTGGGCTTTACTTGCCTAGTTGAGTAGGGATCCTTTCTAACTTGCATGCTATAGTAGACTTTATTAATAATATTTTAATATTTTGTGTGCGTTATTATTGTATGATCCTGAAGAAATTTATAGGTGAGATTATCTAGCATAATTACCTATAGTGGTATTGGTATCAGAGCCATCTTGGTTCATAGCTACAATTGAGAGATTGTTGATTGTGAGAGTGATTGTTGATTGTTGGATTGAAGAATCTAAGATGAGAGAGATTGCAATTTTTTGAAAAGGATAGTATTGAGAAGATTGTGTATTTTAAGGACTCAAGCCTCATAGAAGAAAGGCCCATATTTGTGAAAGACAAGTAGTGAGAATATCGTACTTGTAAGTAGTCAAGCCTTGAGAAAGGAAGACTCATAGTGAGAAAACCATAAGTGTAGGAAGCTAACCCTTGAAGAAGGAAGGTTCACAATTGCACTGAAGTTATCTATGATAAAATCAAAGACAAGACTACGTAAATTGAAGATTAAAGATTAAAGAAAAAGAAAAAGGAATAAGAAAGAATATTGATGCAAAGAAGAATAAAAATTGAAGGGCTGAGGTCATCCAAGTTGTAGAAGGGAAGAAGATTTTCAGGTAAGGTAAATTTAAATTTATTTGAAGTGATTTTAGTTGCTAGAGAAATAAGAAGAAAATATTTATTCAATTGATTGGAAAAATTAATATTGGAGAGATAAGAAGATATTTTTGGAGGAAGAAAGTTATAGGAGTTATAAGAAGAAGAGATTTATATATTTGAAGAAGAAGTTGGAATTATTTTAAAGAAAGAAATTAATATTTTGGAGTGATAATAAGAAATTGAAGAAGAAAAAAATACGAAAGAAAGAAAATTATAGAGAGATATTTACAACAAAAACAATAGAAGCACTTGAGAAGAAAGAATGCTTGAGGAAGAACAAGTATTGTAGAAGGAATAATGCTAAGAAAAGGAGCCAGAATCAATAGCAACATAACAATGGGTCTGCATAAAAATCAAGTGTGTTTAAATATTATTAATTTATCTAATATTGAAAGAAAGAACAATAGATTGTATAAAAAATGAAGAAAAGCATCCAACAAGCTAAGGAAGAAAAACATCTAGCAAGTTGGAATGTGTAGGCAAATAAAAAAGAGTTACATGCAAAAACAATTGAAAAAATAAAGCGTTTTAAATAGAACATGTATACTAACACGTGGTTTCACAGTGGAACTTTTATTATAGTTGAGGAATACGTTTATGAGGAAGAATATTTGTGTATTTTAAGTTGGGCTTGCAAGGTGAATGACTCATTGTTACTAGTGGCAAGCGGTAATAATGATGTTGCATATATATTTATCTTAAGTTTAGATAAAGGAATAACAATGCAGGTTTTAGAGCACGGACAATGCAAGCATTTGGAGGTCTTTGTTGGAATATTGGAGAAGAGAACCATGGACGACAAAATAGAAAATAAAGGAAATGTGATTTTATTTTTTAATAAAAAATTGTCAAGATAGGGATGCGCTTTGGGATAAGTAGTGTTTCTAAGTGGGTAATTACATGTCTTGATGTGAGAGAAGCCTCATTTTATGCTTGTGACCAAACACTTCATTTTAGCTTTGTAAAGGGGCCTAAAGGTTCTAGAAGTACTGTATTTGACTTGTCAAAAGAGGTTGCATAATTTTTGAATACTTGTCTTATTGTTTCATCATGCATCTTTGGAAACTCAAACAAGTTAAGGACACCATCTAGCATAAAAGTTACATGGTCATTCAAGAAGAATATGTGTTTTATAATATTTATCAAATAGAAAATGTTAAACACAATGTTTGTAGAGGGTCCCCAAATTGAAGAGAAAGGATACATAGGATTATGTAAAATTGTTGTTGTTAGGAATTTTGCCATATATAGACATGTGTTGAAGTGAGGAAGTGCCAAAGTTCTTAACTAATTAGTTTTTTCCATCTACTAGGTACTCTATATGCCTTAATAGTAAGTTGCAACTCCAAAATGATTCATGTCTTGTTTTGAGAAAGATTATTAGCAAGGTCTGAGATGAGATTTTAGCGGATACAATTCGCTCACTGGAAAGATGTCTTTATTGGCATAAAATTGATGTAACGTTGGAAAATTAAGCCATTGATAGGTCAAAATTAGAAAGTTGACTGACCTTCTTTGAGTCTTAGGCTATGAGACATTTGAACGTGAAACATTTATAAACTTTCTATCTGATGAGACAGTGGAGCAACATTGTGAAAAAATAATAAAAGATAGAGAATGGGTGGCTAATGTAGCAACCTTGGCCATTGGATACAATTTTAATTGTATCAATGCCTCAACACCCATTAACTTGGATTTGGAAAGACAAGACGTACACACTTTGTGTTTATCCTATCATATCATTTACTACAATAGTGTAAAACATCTCAATGGCGACACTGGGCCATTAGAATCCACTATGAATGAGAAGCAGTAGAAAGAAGAGAAAATATCAGAAAGAGGACATAAAAAGAATAAAGTTCCTTACACAAAATGTACCTTATGTGGATTTTGGAAATGAATTATAAATAAGAGTTTTTTAAATTTTAAAAATATATCAAATAAATAATATAATATGGGGTGTTGGAAATATTACATTATTTGGTCATGTAATAGTTTAGGGAGTGTGGTTAATATTTAGGAGTGTAGAGTGTTTGTGTTATGTAATAAAGTATGCAAGGTGTCAAGAGTGCAAGTATGAGGTGTGCAAGTGTGTTGTGAGAGTGCAAGGTGTCAAGTAGGCAAGTGAAGAGTTATGTAGGAGTTATGTTATTATGAGATACTTTGTCATTATGAGAGAAGAGGGAAGGTCAAAAGACTTGAATATGGAGAGTATTATGTAATTATATATTGGTGACAAAGCATTGTAAAAAGTATCGAACTAGCATAGCTTCATGCATGCTATAGTAGACTTTATTAATAATATTTTTAGTATTTTGTGTGCATTATTATTGTGAGTATTATTGTATGATCTTGGAAAAATTTACCTATAAGATAATCTAGCATAATTGTCAACAATGCTATTTCAAAAGGTAGAGCCCATTGGAGGTTTTTCACATCTCACAAATAATTTTTTATAGTCCAAGTATTTACCCTTAATAAATTTTTGCCCAAAGAGTATCATTGTCTTGAATTAACATCCATCCCATTTTACTTAAAAGAGCTCTATTAAGATTATTCATCTTTCTTAACCCCAAACCTCCCTCTTTCTTGGAAGTACAAACTTTATCCCAGGCAACTAAGGGTATTCTTGGTTTCTCTTCTACTCATGTTCATAGAAATTTGCGTTGAATATGTTCTATTCTTTCTACAACTTTGGTAGGGATTTTGAAAATAGATCAAAAAACTTTGTAAAGTAGATTTAACTAGTTGAAGCTTACCTACTTGGCTCAACAAAACTCCTTTCCATCTTGCTAGTTTCTTTTGAAATCTGTCTAAGATCAAATTCCACAAATCCTCTTTCATCTTGCCTTTAAAGAGTGACATACCAAGATAGGTGGCTAGAAAGTTATCAATTCTATAACTAAAATTTTGTGGAGTATTGATATAAAAAATACTGCTCTTTATATAATTTATTTTTTTGGTTTGAAGCCTTCTCATAAGACTCCAAGCTATTCTTAATCTCATTTATTTCCTTGACCAAAGTTTGACCCACTATGATAATGTCATTAACAAATTGTCGATGAATAATAACATCTACTATTGAGGCTAGTTTAATACTTTTGATTATTGTTGTGTTTTTGTTGCATTTAATGCTCTTCCTAGTGCTTCTGTCATAAAAATAAAAGCACTAACCATTAATAAATAGATAAGAGGATATGGGATCCCTGTGTCTTATTCCTCTTTCACTTGGAAAAAAACGTGCAGGTAAACCATTAATAATAAAATAAATAAAAAATAAAAAATATATAATTGGATCTAAAATCTCCATTGAAGTTGGAAACCAAATTTGTCTAAAAATCTGTTCAAAAAAAACTATAAAACTTTATCATAAACTTATTCATATCTAACTTAAAAATTATCCCTACAAACCCACTTTTTCTTAATTAAATAGATATATTTATGATTTGAAATAATACCATCTAAAATCTATCTGGCTTACACAAAACCCCTTACTAATTGGAAATAATTCTAAGAATAACTATTTTCAAAAGTTTAATTAAAATTTTATAAATAATATTACATAAACTAATCGACCAAATGTCTTTAAAATCCTTTAAAATCCACTGTACCTTTTTTAAAACACATTATTTTTTATTTAATATTTAATTTATAAAAAAAAACGTTAATTTTTAATGTCTCTTAAGTTTAAAGATTATAGATTATAGAGCGGTATAGTTCATTATATGGATTTATTTTTAAACTTCATATGTAAATGTTCAAAATTTTTAGTAAAAGTGTAGAGAGAATATTTTTACACTTGGCACAGAGTATTTTACATTTGGCAATAGAGGGCACCATGAGTCACACGCTACTTGTCATCCGCCAGTAGATTTTGTTCTCTTCCCAAGAACATGACGCCTTCTGCATGCGATCTAACAGCGGCTCAAGAAGATCTAGCAATTAGTAACTGTGGCTCCTTACTTGTTTTATTCTACAGGGAATCGTCCTCCTCCTACCCCTAACAGTCTGCACACCAGGGAGGATTCTCTACTCCTGTTTATTATTTTATGTTCAGAATCTAGCATCACAATACTTATTTTCACTCTTATTTCATCATGGCAGAAAACGGAGCAGAAAAAGATTTAGATTTAATAGAGGTGGCTATTCATCGAGTTTTGAGAGAAAATCCATATGATCCTCTTGAAAATAATGCCACTTCCAGGCATATTCGGGATGAGAATGACAAGCAATTGTTACTGAAATTGTTGGACCAGGTAGTATGCTTTTACCTCTTTCTCTGAATTGTCTTTTTTTTTTCCTTTTTAAATTGTTTTTGTCCCCTTGAAGCAAATAAATCTATAGGTGTATAGCATATAATCATAGATTTTGAGGGAATAGGATCTTTGTTACCAATGTCCAGTTTAAATAATTATGATATCTTTTTTAATGTCTATCCAGTGTCTTAATCTGCTCCACACTTGAGCCTGTAGGCTGTAGGATTTGGATTTCTGGAGTGAGTTCTGCTGGCCTTAATGGTTTTAGGTTGCCAATTTGCTTCTTGGGCATGGATATGGAACCATAAGCAGAAAACCAACTCAAGGATTTTGGCAAGGTACCCACTTTATTAATCTGGATATATGCAGGATTCAGGGTACCCACTCTTCTTAGTTTAGTGGCAGTGCTTGTTTGTATGCAGTTAGAACTATTGACTAATCCTAAGACACACCTCTCTGGTTCTTTTGTTGCCCACTCATTCTAGCCACAACTAGATGCCCTCTAGCCCTTCGAAGGGTTGCACCTGTAATGTGGGAACTATTAGCACCAGAGCCTAGAGGACATCTGCAATTTTTGAAGTCTTTAAGTAGTTCCATCTGTGTAAATATGGTCTCTAGAGTTCATTATTTGTAATGTTAAAAACATCATGGCACTGTAGAGCATGATACACATCTCAAAACCAGTTTATGTAATGAGTTAAAGCTTAAGTTGTTAAGCATGTGGAACAGAAATAAACAGCTAATAGCATATTCTGACTTCTCAGAGTTCCAGAGGTTTAAAATTCATAATAGCTATCTCTCAAGCTCCTCCATGCTCATGGATTCTGGATAGTGGGAACAATACACTCAATTTGGCACTGTTTTTAATGAGTGGAAGGAAAATAATGGCAAATGATGACCATTAATCTCAGATTATGTTTAGTGTTGTATTTTCTTAATGATGATTTGTTGATGCTATTTGGTGGGCGTGGGTGTCTATGTTTTTATTGCTTTCAGCACAAATTACTGCTTATTTCCTTGTGCTTGAGGTTATGTCTTTACAGCCAAATAAATTTGGACAACTCTTGGATTTCATGGCCTTGTATTGATTTCTCTATAATTGCATATAATTATTTTTCCTTTGAACCCCTTTTCTGCAGTTAAATTCATTAAGGGCAGAGAGAGAACAAAAGGATTTATTGCCCATGACAGAGAACTCAGACAATTCTGGTTCAGAAAACTCTCCTGACAATAAAGGGGAAGATAACCTGCCAACAGATGGGCCGGCTGAAGCTGATCAAATGAATGAGAAAATCAGCAACGAGGAAGTTAAGAGAGAAATAAGAAATGTGAAGAAGCAAAATAAATTTACACATTTGATTCTTGGTATCATATTTGTGTCAAATGCACTATGGCGTTTATCAGAATTATCAGTGGTTTTACGGATAAGGAACAAAGTCAGTCATCCATTGAAGACAATAGGGGGTATGATAACCGACAAAATGACAGAAAAGAAAATGGGTCCTTATCTTCCTCATGTGGAAGCTCCAAAGTTTCCTCTTATCGAAGCTCCATCCCTTCCTCACCTAGAAATGCCATCAGTGACCCACATCTTAAATGGCAGAGAACTATCTGAATCGTCTGGACAAGGTGGACATCATGAAGAAAAGAAATCAACTTTATTAGATCGAATTTTGCAGAGCACCACAGGAAGCTGAAGATTCAGCGCCTTTCAAAGAATGAAAATCACACCGTTTGTTGCAGATCAGATAGCAGTGTAGCAATTGCAGTTGAAATTAAATTTATAACTCCAGAAACGTCCAGAGTGCTAACATTCCAATCAGACTAGCTTCCTTTGCCATTCAGGACAGCCATCACTTTTTAACTTTCCATTATTGTTTGGATGTAACTTGAAAATGTGATTTTAATTTTGATTGATACAAGATAAGCAATTTCTTTGTAATATGTGGGTCAATAAGTGGAACACTTCAACCGAAACTACTTCTTTTAAAAAAATAGAAGAATGGATATGATTTTGATATTTTGCCTATCTTTTTCATGTTGTAAAAAGTGTTTTAGCTCTTGTTACAAAAATGATGTTAGTTGAGGGCATTTTGGAGGTATGTTATTGGAGAGAATTGATGTATTACGACTAGAAATTTTCTATCCTCTTATTCAAGCAAGAGGCAAGACTTTTTCAAAATATTTCACATCCAACATGAAGATAAGAGTCTAGGTTTCATTACATCTATGTAGACCAATATGATATTGATCTCACATCTTTATGTGCTTATCTTTCTTTTAGGCATTATTACTATTGAATAAGAATTGTAAAGGTGAGTTTTAGATTTCATCATTGCTTTTATCATCAAAACTCCTTCCTTTCAATTTGGAAGGAAATAGAATCCAATCTCTCATCAAAGTAATAAAACATCACTTGCCAAGAGGTTATTAAACCATTTTATTAAAAATATTCTTCATCTACTTTTTTTTTTTATCAAATTATCTTTTTTCAATCAACTCCTGAGAACATCATTATACATATATATTGCAGTTAGATTATTAAACCATTTTATTAAAGATATTCATCTACGTTTTTATCAAATTATTTTTTCAATCAACTCCTGAGAAAAAAAGTCACTAGGTTAGTTTTGCCTTCTAAAGTACTTTAGAATTTCAACGAGAACTGCAACAAGAAGAAGATCACCTTCTAAAGTACTTTAGATTTTCAACGAGAACCTCAACAATAAGAAGATCAACGCTATGATCGATTATCATTTTCAAGATATTTCTTTCAACAAAAAGAAAAAATCGATGGACATTTGATCGATTATCATTTTCAAGATATTTCTTTCAACAAAAATAAAAAATCGATGGACATTTGAAAAAAGAAAAATAATTAGTTATAAAAGTGTCCTAGACTATAATACAGCTTTTTTAAAGCGAAAAAGTATGGGGAACATTAGAGGGTAGAGGCCACCCTTTCCGTGAGTGAACTTTGGTCCTCTTAATGAAAGTATAATTTTGACCCTTGTAAAAGTGTCCTAGACTATAATACAGGTTTTTTATAGCGAAAAATTAGGGGAACATTAGAGGGTAGAGGCCACCCTTCACTCCTTTTAATGAAAGTATAAAGACATGGTCCTTTTAATGAAAGTATAAAGACATGGATTTGGTCCTTTTAATGAAAGTCTAAAGACATGGATTTGGGTCAACTTGGTTTCTTTCAATTTTGTCTTTATTATAGTTAGTTTCTTTCAATTTTGTCTTTATTATTTCGAAAAACATTAAGGTACTTTTTATATATTCAAAATTCAAATTTTATAACCAAATTCTAAAGTAGAAAAGTACATTCTATATATTCAAATAACCAAATTCTAATAACCGACCAATTTTTTGAATAACCAATTTCTACCAAATTCTAATAACCAAGAGCTTATCTTAAGCTGTATGACTTTATTGTGGATGTTGTACAATATAGGGATGTTATTTTTGTGGATGTTGTACTATTTAGGAATGTCATTATATTAATTTAGTCTTTTTAGGCTTAGTTTAGATCCATATTTTGTTTGTATGGGTGTATGTTACATATATTTTTGATAATTAAAGTAGATCTTTGTAGATTTTTTATGTTATTTTATTATTACAAATGATCCTTTATATCTATTCAAAATCTATAACCAAATTTTTTGAATAACCAAACCACATGTTTTTCCATTGTATGATTGTAATTATGGTGCAATTGTAATTATGGTGCAATTTGTGGATGTACAATTTAGGGATCAGAATGACATTAATGTAGATATATTTTAGTTTTTTTAGGCTTAGCCTAGATCCATATTTTCTTTGTATAGGGTGTATGTTACATATTCTTTTGATAAACCCAACTTTTGGATATGATTAAAGTAGATGCTTTGTGTTATCTTTATCATTACAAATGACCTTTTATATATATTCAAATTCTATAACCAAATTATTTGAATAACCAAATTATATAACCAAGAGGCTAGTGATGATCCTCTTAAGCATGTTTTTCCATTGTATGACTATTTATTGTAATTATGGTGCAATTTGTGGATGTTGTACAATTTAGGGATTAGAATGACATTAATGTAGATATATTTTAGTTTTTTAAGCTTAGCCTAGATCCATATTTTCTTTGTGTATGAGTGTATGTTACATATGCTTTGGTTGAGTTTGTATGTACCTATATTGATAACTATAATAGTTTAGCTATTATCTTCAAATTTCTCCAAGAAATTAATCATTATCAATTAACCATTAGATGACAAAGAGAAGAAATTTTACATCCCAAAAGTAGTGGTGTGAACTAAAAAATTTGATTTTTTTTAGAAAAATAACAAAGTAAGGGAACTTCCAATTTGTCAACAAAATGATGATTTGTCAACTTTTCTTCGATCATCAGCATGACATCATCCAATAATCCTCTGAACTGTTGGAAAGTTGTAATTCATTGGAAATATGTGGTTTGTCGAACTAACATCTATTGAAATCTAACAATTTAAACAATTAGCAGGAAGAATCAACAACCTCAAAATGATATTTTTTTTATTTTTTTTATAAAAGAAATGGTAAAAAATTATTACTCTAGGTGAAAAACCTCTCTCTTATATATAAGATTTTAGGATTCATTATAAACATTTTTTTATCATTTTGGGAAAGGCTAGAGCTATGCTCTCTGAATGTATTCTTGTGCTCTTTGATTAATGAAAAATTATGATTGGCTTTCGTATAGGACAATCCCAAATTGTTGGAAATTTTATTATATGCATGTGTGAGTGGTAATGCCCTGTGTTTGTTTGTTAGTTTTTTTCCTAATGTATGCATGTATGAGATTAATTTTTATTATTGTTATTCGATCTATCCTAAAATAGAACAATTGATCACATACTAGCTTTGCTATGGTTTTTGGTTATATTTACTTTTCCCTCATTTTCTTTCATTCCCTTGCACTCTTACCTTAAAATGTTTTTTTCTACATTTGCATTAAATTAGGTTAGGTTAGCATAGGTTTGTGGGGAGTCATTCTAAATATGAATGTTAAGTGATCCTAAAACCCCCTATTCCAAGGCATTAAAAGTAGGATGTAAGTGTGATTTAGATCAATCAACCCTATGGATCAACACTTATTTTTTGGCACACCTAATGGGACAAATATGATTTTCCCATGAAGACAACACTTATTAGACACCCATCAAACATGGCAACAATTCTTTTATTGCATGCCCAATGGGGCACATCCCACCTCATTCTAATTCATTAAAAATCAAATCTCATTAGAATTATTAAGGGGTTTACTATATTCAACAAGATATATTGGATCCAAAAATTGTTCCACAAAGTGCTGCTCTAAACAACCTAGATCTAACATTTTTTTTTTCTTTGAATCTAAGAAATTTACAAAAAATTCAATGGATCAGAGCAAATGATGACTCCGTTGAAGAATTGAACTCAAAAAAATATTGTAAGTACCAAAGTTTGACGATTTGCTAGGATCATCTGGTGAATTTTTAGAAGGCTTGCTTATGTCATCCTTGCATCACTTCTATTTGAAAGGTTCCCATTTTTTCTTAAGTCAACTTTTTTCTGATGCATTGGCTCATCCAATGATTCATTGATTTCATTGTTGATAAAAAGTGATATCATCCATCCCCATTTGAATATACTAATTCATGAAGTCCCTATTATGATGGTTTGCTATCATTCTAGTGATTCACCAACTTATTTTATGATGCCACATTCACATAAATATTGCCTTGGTGATTAAAAATAAAAGTTTTGGCTAAATTTAGAATCCAACAATTCATTGACTTTTTGACAATTTGTTGTCAAATATAGTTGATTTTTTGACAATTTTTTGATAAGTCCAATGATTTTTTTGCTACCAAAAAAGTGCTTTTTAGATGTACAAATATCCTATTTTTTTGGGCATTGCCCTAAACCTTTTCCCTAAATATGGGGGAATCATACAAGCTTCACTCTTGTTCTAGACATATTCGGGGTTTGAGTAGTTTCATTCTCACTCAACTAGGGGAGAATCCTCAAATGGTGTAGAATATATCATGGATTCAAAATCCCCATTTATCTATCTACTTATAAACTCTTAAAGGTCAACAATAGTTTCTAGCAAATCCATAGCTACATATGTAGGCTTAACATACAATCTCGAATTTTGGTTTGTCGTAGGTGTATCACAACCAACAACTAATGCAGTAGGTTGTGCAACAATAGGTGGTGACTCCAAATTGTTAAAATCAACAATGGATCCAATATTCTTAATAACAACTAGCATATACTCTAACATGATGATGTATGAACCAAATATTATATAGATAGATGTAGTATGGACAAACACCTCAACAACCTCAATTGATTCAACAATAAAATCCAATTATGTCTATGTAGTTTTGGCTTGTTTGGACCAAACCCATCATCAATAGGTGAACCCATAGCACCAACAAGAACCCCAAATTCAACAAATCAAGCAATATCTTCAAAGCAAAAATGACCAAAAAAAGGGTGCACACTTGAATGGTTAAAGGAACAAGTTTATGGACTTGAAGAGGATAACTGGAAATATCATCAAAAAAATACATGAATGAGTCTCAAAGGTTGGTCACTCAATAGACATACCTATTGACACCTACTCTATAGGAAGTTTTGGCTACGAGTCCCTTTAGTATAGAGCGCTCTAGTAGATAAACATGGTGATGATAAATCAAGTATGTGATGTTGTGGGTTACATGAATGCAAATTTTGGTATTTTACCCATAGTAGAGAAAATCAAAATTGGTTCAAAACCAGCCTAGAGAAAGAATCAAGAAAAATCAGGAATTGGGCAAAAATTGACAAAAAGTTGACAAAAAAACCCAAATAAAACACAAAATTTTATTGAATAAAAACTTCTTTTTTTCATTCATATCACAATGAATTAAAATTATGCAAATAAAATATTAATTATGTAAGACTATAAGCTTAAACTACACATGAAAGTGGCAAGTGATACATCATGCAAGCTTAAAATACACATGAAATTGACAAAACACATCTTGTATTGCTTATAATATGAAAAGGTACAAATTACAAAATGTGGCAAAATGCCTCAATAGGCCCACTATCTACTGTCTTCCAATTCCTTTGTCCTTTGCCCTAGAAAAATCACTAGTCTTTATTTGTTGTAGGGTTATGCATAGTGGTGAATATTCGTTAATTCACGAATATTAAAATTTTCAAAAATGGAAATTGGTGAATTTGGAGACCTTGGACGTTGACCCATTCGCCCAAAATTTCCAATCAAACAAATTTATAGGATTCGGCTCGCCACACATTGATAATAATATTATCAAAAATTTTTAAAATCGCCAATACTCCCGCCTAAATCAAAGACCCTTTTCGCCTTGGAATTATAATTTTTAAAAATTATCCTACCAAATTCACCTCCTATACTAGTATATATACCTAACATGAAAACCATGCCCATACAACTAAAACATTCGATATCGGGTAAAAGTGCATCGGATGATGTCCACTTGCACTTTTGCACTCGAATGCGAGTCGGGTGCACTTTTGTAGTCGACCCGCATTAGGATGCAAAAGTACACTTGGATGCAATCTGGGTGCACTTTTTCAGATGTGGGACAGGTGCACTTTTGTAGCTAGCTTGCATCCGAATGTAAAAGTGCACCTGGATGCTAGCTCGCATTCAGATGCAAGAATGCATCTGGATGTGATTCGGGTGCACTTTTACAGTCAGATGCGAGCCACCTTTAGTTGGCCCACAATCGGATGCAAAAGTGCACCGAACCACAATCAGGTGCACTTTTGTATCTAGTTGTGGGCCAACTACAAAAGTGCACTTGGTCCGCATTCAAGTGCAAAAGTGCACCCAAAATGCATCTAGGTGCACTTTTGCATCTGGATGCAGGTCAACTACAAAAGTGCACCAGGCCCGCAAAAGTGCAGCCAACACGTATCTGGACGCAATATGAGGGAAAATCAAAATAGTTTTTTGGAAATCCAGGGTTTCCTAGGTAAGACAAAAAATGACTCTTCTTTTTTTTAGACCTCCTCACAACCACAACAAAAAATTCAAAAAACCAAGATGACTTGATGTTTTCCAACCCATAAAAAACTCCACAGTTAAGCATGCTCGATTGGAGTAGTACTCGGATGGGTGACCTCCTGGGAAGTCTTGGTTTTGCACCCTCTAAACTAATTTTTTTTCCTAGGTTATAACCCAAGTTCATTCGAACCTTGTTTTGCACTCGATCCACATCCGGGCTCTTTTTTGCACTTGGTTTATGACTGGACCTTGTTTTGCAACCGATTTACGATCAGGCCCTATTTTGTACTTGATCCGATCAAAACTATCAAATTTGCCATTGTTTTATAATTTTTGGTGAAAAATTAAGAAAATTCACCACTTTTTTATAATTTTTGGTGTAAAATTAAGGTAATTCACCATGTCTCCTACATGAATTTGGCTAGGATTCACCTGGATTTCGAAACTGATTCGCCTTTTTTTATAATTACATTTTGAGTTCTACCCCTTATGCATAACCCTGCTTTTTTGATGTGCCCTAGCCACTTATTATGGTCATGCTTCTTCTTGGTCCTTGGCTATGTTGGCTTTTAAGCCAAATTATCTTAGGCCCAATATTATGGATCTTGAGTAGTCTCAAATATAAGAGCAATCAAAATATAAGTTGGCCAATATAAATTATAATAACATTCAAGAAAATATCAAATATGAATATAAAATGACCAAAATCATTCATGCAATAACATAAAGAAACTTATAGTAAATTGCTCAAAATATGCATACAAACTTCAATATTATTAATGCTTGAATATGATCATCTTTGATACTCTTCGATACAATACATGAAGTTGTATCTCCATAATATAGCCATACAAGATGACTCTTCAAGCACTTGACTATTGCTCTTCATATGACAACTCTTACATGTCCTTTGGCTTCTCATATTGCCACTTGTATACATGACTCTTACATGCACACTTAGCTCTATGATACTTGCACTCTTTTACATGACACACTTCTACATGCACACCTAATACATGATACTTGTGCACATCCTCACATTACATATTTGCACACTTAATTACATGACACTTGTGCACTTTCTCTCATTACACACTTGCACTCTTACTTACATGACACACATATCTTACACATAGACACTTACATAAAGGAAAAATATAAATATCACTCCTAAACTATAGACTCAAACCTTAATCTAATATTTACATTGTACCATAGGTACCATGTGGTACATTAGCATGTACCAAATAATGTAATATTCTCTAATAAGTTGTTATCTCCTCTACTAGGTCTTCAAAGTTTTGTAATTCATTCGAGGATAAGAGAGACTCTTCCTACTAATCTTGTTATGGATCTATGATCCATTCAGATGATGAATCAATGACACTTAGTTCAATGGGATCAATACTTATTTTTATAATTCTTTTATGGTGGATGCAAAGGTTGTAATGCAAAAACACAAGATCATTCAACTTTTCTTGTGAAAGCCTATTGCGCTTCTTGGAGTGTATGTGCTCAAACATACTCTAATTGTGCTCATAATCTGAAGCACTACATCGTTGAGATAATATTTTGATGGCCATGTACTACAAAGTAGGTGTAAATCCACCATAGTCCTCCCACCACAAATCTAGAAACAACAAAAAAATGTAATAATTCACATGTAAAATAACAAATTGAGATTATTTTTTAAAACAAAATCAAAAGACAAAATAAATAATAATTTAATGAGAGTTACCTGGCCTCAATTTTGACCTCATTCTCTTGTATTGCTCAGATGGGATGAGGAGGCCCCAGTATTCCTTATAATCATGTATCTCATGACATAGTTTATTGTGCAATTTTGTATCAAAGTAAAAGAAGACCAAGTTGAATGCAAAAACCTTGTATTGCATATTTCTTTGTTATGATGAAGCATCAAAAGCTTGTCGACTGATAGATATAATCATCAAGAAAGTGCATATAAGTATAGATGTGGTATTTGAAAATAATATAAATGCTAAATATTCTAAGGTGTCTAAAAAACCCACATCTCTAGTTGTGAAAATTGAGTTAAATAAAGTTCTAAGAGTTGACTTAGATGAGGAAGATCAAGAAAAAATTTCAAAAGTTGATAAATCAATAATAGTTGCTCCATCACAATAAAGAAATAATCCAAAATGACTCACTAATACCATCACCAAGTGCCAAACTTGATGCACCACCTGATCTCACTTCCACATGGCCATGTACTTGCAATAGTACACAATAGGAAGTAAATTTGGGATTGGTGACTTTAATGATAGAAGGTTCAAAATTAGTATCATTGATCAATGGTAGGTGGGATAAGTGCAATATCTTGTCATTGGGCACCATCCACACCTAACCTTCTTGTCACTTTGTGGGTTCTTGAGGAGAAGTACTTGCTTATAATTGTGATTTGGCATTTCCATAACCTAGTCCTCACCTATATCAATAGGGCTATTTGTATCCTCTATTTGGGTGCGTCTTAAGGTATCTAGCATACCTACCAAACTTCAAATTTTTTCAAGGATTTTATAATCCATATGTAGCACCTCATATTTCACAAGTAAATGTTGGACCAGCAACAATAATGTATCCTCATGCATAAGGAACACAAAGTGTGACTAGATACCCTACCTCACCTAAATATACTATGCAGGAAACACAATGTTTAGTATAGTAGTCCTAGATTTATGACAACAATAGCTACATCACCACAATATGCATATGGATCATCAATCTTAAATGTAACTTCAAGAGTAGAACCTAAGAGCTAGAGCCAGATCCAGATATAGAGCTAAGAGCTATATCCAATCCGATGGACATATGGATGCAAGGCATTCCTTCAGAAGACAAAAAATGTAATAAGGGGTGATGTTAGATAATTATTAAAAAAAATTCATGATATGAAGCAGCAAAATACAAAGAGACACACTAGTTTTCAAATAACAAAGAGTATCTTGGAACATCAAGAGACATCTCATTATATATATTTGTATAGTATGGATGCTCTATTGAATAAACACTTTTAACTTTTGATTGCTCGATCCAAAAGTTGTCTCATATGGACTATAGCCTTATGGACATTAAAAAACTATTGTATAATACATTTCAAATAGTTTCACCATATTTATATCATATTAATCAAATATAGTGTCTACACTTCATGCATTTCAACAATATTGTCATTCTCCTACTTTTTTATAATCCAAATAGAATTAAACCATCCAAATCAAGATAATATTCAACCAATTGTAAACACTTTTTCCCAAGTCCATATAGGAATATGCTTAATAAAACACCAAATATTGTAGCATTGCCTTGGACCTATCACTCCCAACCATCACTCAATCATTTTTCTTCATTTATGCTTCCCATATTACACTTTTTATAGCATAAGGAATCTCCTTAAGACATGCTTGTTTATGGTGCATCCACTAAACTACTACTTGTTGATTAAATATCTATTACAATATTGTCCCTCTAGCTATAAATTTGTTTAACATCATATCCCAAATCCATGCAATCTTATTATTTGTTAATTTTATAAGGAAGATTATGGTTATTTCTTACCAAGTGTATACCAGACTATTTTCCACTTCCACATTTGTATTTGTTAAGCTATGTTTCATCCTCCATACCTTGGATCAAATCTAATTTTATCCATGCTTCAAGCATCCCATCCATCCTTCATGCCTTGGATAAAATCTCTCTTACAACATTTGTTTTAAAGCCATCCAATGGTGTGCTTCCATCTATAATAAAATTCTAAACCCCATTACTTAGTTTAAATTATTTAACATTCTAAAAAACCACCTAATTTTTTTGCCATGATTCTTCCTATATAATCAATCTTGATTTTATATAAATACCATCTAATTCTTTAGCTTTCATACTCTAATTCCACCTTCAGGAATTGTAAAAAATGAAGTTTTAGAATTATTTTATATATATAGGTAACGCTAGACACCACCTCTTATCTAATTGCTTCAAGTAGTAATTAAACTCCACTCCAAGTATTTAGGATTCCTCATAAAATTTTGCTTATGTTTTACAATCACAAACAAAAAATCCATCCTATATTTAGTTGTATTAGGCATATGCATATGTGAGAATATGATTGATATCCTCTCACAAATAAGGAAAAAAAAGGTTTTGTTAGTTCCTATCCTAACTTAAAATTTTTGGTGTGAGCTTTACTAGATTCTAAGCAACCAAAATCCCTCTTAAGAATCCTTTCACATCTACATTTTCCTATGATATCCATTTTCATAATTGCTTCATCTACATATTCGATATGGAGTCCTCACTCTGTCTTCTTAATAAATAGGAAATATATCTTAATACCTTTTATTAGAATATCCAATTAACTTTTAAGGGGTATCCATGCCACATATGTTCCAATATAGTAACATTGTTTCTTCTTTGCAACCCTACCTTTTAGAATGTTTCATCAATATTCAACTAAGTATTAAAATTACTACATGTATCTTATTTATTGAATGTTTTAGCATCTTATCTATGTTTTATCTAAGATAAATGTGCATTCATGTTAATTAGTCTATATAGATGACCTCAAAGATGTCTTTCACTCCTTATGGATGAAATTTCAAGAGCAATCCTAGACATTGAAGGGGAGTTAGGGTCCTCCCCATTTAACTTGTTGGGATCAATATTGGCATTATCTCCCTTTTCATCCTACATATTCTTTTCTCCTTTGCATCATATTATTCTTAAATTTCTTCTCTTCTCTATACAACTGAAGTGGATTTAATGATTAAGACTTTGAACTCTAAATAAGAGGCCCAAGGTTCAAATCTAAAAAGGAGCAGGGTTTTACACCATACTTCTATATGGGTGGATAAATACTTGGATAACCATCTCACCCCATATGGCCTATGGCCTCATGGAGATTAAAAAATAATGTACCTTTTTACTTATACTTTACTTTATATTTCCTAGCCCTTGTATTAAGACAATTATTTTGAACGTGATCATGGGTCTTCCATAGCCTAGAGACCTACATGTCAACCTCTCCTTTTAGTCAATGCTCTACCAAATGACATATGAGATTTAATACTTGTAAATTCTCTATCTTTGACCCTATCTAATCCACTAAAACATCCACCATTTGTTATTTTTCAACCACTTATGGACACTTTGAATGATTTCATACGTTAATTATTTTTAGAAAGCCTTCAAATTAGCCATCAATTTGATCCTCTTAGAATTTGAGGCCCTTGAGATAATTTACTAAAAAAATTTATATCCCTTCCTTTATTATTCTCTTTCCTATTTTCTACATCTAAATAAAAGGCCTTAAAGGAGACATATTTACATTGTCTAAGCTATTTTTCTTCTCAACTACACTCAAAGTTTTGAGAGGGAATGTTTGTCCTTTCTATATAAAGAACAAAAGATCCTCATTAACATCTTCACTAGAAATCCTTATTTCCATCCAAAATACCATATTCTTCATAAAAAACCTCATCTAGGCAGTCTTAAACAATAATCATGATTATTTTTGTCCTCATCACTACTCCTTTCAGTTTTATTATTTATTACAAGAGCAAAATCCCAAACACTCATTCAACCATTCTTGACTTTATAAAACCATGGAGATGCATATAATGTTTCAAACAAATGATTAATAAAAAATTAAATGCTACAATCCTTGACCTAGAAAAATTTGTAAGGAACTTTTTTGCTCGTCACGATCTTAGAACAACATAGGAATCATCAATGTTTACTAGCTAAAGTTTAGGCTTAGACAATGCTACTTGTGAATTATATTGCCCCTATACCACCTTCAAGGAACCCTTGTTGAGGCTTGATACCCTCATCATCACCCTAGCTCCAATCAAGATTGATGGGTCTTTTGTGGCCAAAAGAATTTGAAAGGCTTGGATAAAGGTTAAGCCTCATCCTAGATGGAATTTTTCATATAAAGTTGAATATAAATGGGAAATCTCTCTAGTGGTCCCCTATATTTTTTATAATGTCAAACCTCTAGTAAAGAGTGTCCAGTTCAAAAATATTCGTGTGCTCCAAGACATGTGATAGAACCACTCCTAGGTTCAATGGTTAAACTTGAAAAATACTTTTCATCTCAACCTTGAGGATAAACCTATCTCAAAAGAGATGAACATTTCATACCCAAGAATCACTTCCACAAGTTTGATATTAGGACTAGGAATGGAAGGTTCTAACACATGCCTAAAATTGCTCTCTAAATGTTTTGTATCCTTTGCTATCCTCCCATATGCTAGGACTCACTTTTATTAGAGAATATAGATCAAGAGGCTTTCCCAAGTATAAGCTTACTCGCTTGAGCTCATTTTCTATGGTGCTTAATTTTTTAGGGGTTTCCTCTAGTCTACATGTGGTTGGATTAGTCTTATGCTTTGCCTAATCTACCCCTAAGACAATCAAACACTTTTTTTTTGGTTTTTTCCTAGGGCCTAGGATCTTGGTCTTAGTAAAAGTCTCTCTTCAACCCTTATCGTCCTTATGCCTTTTGTAGTGAAAATTCACTTCATTTGAAGGAGTTTTACCTTGGCCAATTTTCCAAGTCGACTTCGATAAAAGGTAAACCGACATGAGAATAAAGGCAAACCATCAATTTTATAATCAACAATGGGTGATGATTTTACATGGAGGATCTCCAACAAGATCTTTGATTCTATGTGATCCATCTGATCTTTGATTATTGAAAGACATTGATTTAAAAAGATAAAAGACCAAAAAAATTCCCAAAGTTATGTGCATTGTCAATTAAGTTAATCCATGACAAACACCAATTTCCAGAGCAAAAGCAGTCTGTAGGAGTAATAAAAGTAGCATGTACCATCCATTTTTCATATCTACAATAGATGCTTGTTCTACAAAAAGGAGGTTCATTGAAGAATTTCAAAGTTGCATAGGTTGTTTGATCTCATTGATCAATGTTAGACATTGATTTGCAAAAATAAAAGCCATGAAAATCCCTCCAAGTAGTCTTGGCCATTGATCTTTTTATGAAAAATGAGCACCTTTTCCTAGAAAAGCGATGGATATGGGATTTCAAAGTTGCACGAGCCATTGATTGCTCATCCAACAACCTATGCCATGTCATGAGGTTGTCGAAGAATTTTTTAGAGAAAAGTTTTACAATCGGTTGAGCCTAGAACACATGGTAGATACATTAGCAACCCATAGATAAAGTAAGTAGTTGTCTCATTAAATCCTGCATCCAAAGAAGATCCACCAATAATATTTTATAGAAATAAGATCCATCGATCCATGGAGACTTAAAGTGAATACTGAGATATTTCAATCATAAAATTTTGCAAGCCATATGATCTTGATGATCAACGCTACACCATCTAAAGAACTAAGTGATAGAAGTATTATAATAAAACCTTTCCATTGGATGATACCAAAGACATGTGGCAGGGCATCAACAATTCATAAAAATTCAAGTTTAGAACTTACATCTAAAGGAGACCCACCATAAATTTGGGACAAGTGGTAAACCCAATGGCTTACAGAAAAAGGACTACTCAGATGATGAAGCATCAAGAACCAATGTCAATCATCCAATCTCAATGATTGATACCCCAAGGAGTACACAAGAAGAATAAAAATTAGGAGGAAGTTTGCTAGTCATCCGATCAAGAAGAAATAGTCTAATCTAGCAAACCATAATTTTGGAAAAGCGGTGACAAAAACCAATCAAGTTTCATCACCAACCTTCTTCCTTCCATAGTAAGGAACCTCCATGACAAGGAAGCGCCTTTATTATAGGTAACATATACGTGCAATCTCTTAGAAAAATTAGTTAAGTTCATAAAGGCATCCACTACAAAAAATCTTTGAGCCCACCTACCTAGACCACTAGAACATGGAATCCTAGGAAGTATCAATGGAAGCTCCAATTCCAAAGACCTCGAGTCTAGAGACATTGATTGAAAGAGGAGCTTGTGCCTAGTTTTTGGAGGAATTTCTAGTAAAAGTAGTCGGCAATAGCGATGAAGGATCCAAATCTGTAGACCCCTAACCCTTTAGCATTAATAACTCTAGATCTAGAGACCTTGAGCTCATTGACATTAAATGTAGACCCATTCCTCGCTCAATATTAGAGGAATTTTTTTTTTCTTGTATAGTTTTTGAGGCAAAGAAACCTTAGTTTTGGCATATAAATAGGAATTTCAATGAAAGTTGTTTGGTTGTACCTAATACCTGGCCTTATATTTATATTTCCTTTCACTTTATTCTATGTAATAATCTAGACTTGATTCTTGAGTCATTTTGTTAACATTATAGCCTCTTTTAAACTAGCATCTTTGTATAAAAGGTTTATGATATATATGAAGTTGTCACTAATTTTGCTTTGTCCTATTTCTTATATATATCTTGTGTTTGAATACTTGACGTTAGGTTGAAATCATGTTCTCTTATTTAGCAGTTAACAGATGATGAATGTGTTCATTTTATTCTAGTAGTGTATAGAAGAATCTTTTGATCTTGGTGCATTGTCTATGATAGATTAAGTTTTATTTTCTACATTTATCTTCCTTTTACTTTGATTAGTGCAAGTAGTTTAGGAAGGTGAGTGTTAGAAGTCATATCAAACAAGGAGCTAGCCTTAGCAAAATCTCAAAGGTTGCCCTATGAGTGCATCCCTCACTCATAGAGCTTCCCGACTGTGTTGCTCAATGTGAGATGCGATTGTCAGGTGCATCTAACCACTGCAATGGATAACCGTGACATTTTGAGTGGACAACACCTTCATCTAAAATGAAGCTTTTTAGGAAGACTTTTTTTGCACTAAAACCTATTCTTAATCTTCAACATGTCTACAGATTCAAGGTATTTTTTATATTTAAAAACTCATTATAGATGTATTATTTAATGAACAAGCCAAAACCTTCTTACTCAATGATTGTTGTACTATTTTGCTTCTATTAAATTGTTCTAGATTCAAAATTAGACCAATAAAGCTAATAAAGTCAATTTAGAGCTTCAACACATGAGGGAGATTACCACACACTAAGAGAGTGCTCCTTGTACTATTCCTCAAATCCCTTTGAAATATCTTATCAACTCAAAGTAACTCTTGACCTCTAGTGCGACACAAGTATCATAATAATAATCAAGCATGTTATACAAACTAGTCTTCTCAATCATAGGAGCTCATACCTCAAGGTCTTAACTCACTTACAAAACTTTATTAAATCTTTACACATTGTAGATCCATCAAAATTTTTTGACAAGTTCCCCATCTTACCTCTCTTGAGAGGTAGAACCTAGCTCCAAAAGAAAGAAAAGTAAAAAATAAAAAACAACTTTAACTAGGACATCTCATGGGAACTACCTCCTAGTTGGAGAGACGTTACACTTTAGCCTCCTCATATAATTGTTATAATTGTTATTTTTAAGGTTCGGTGATAATACCTTTATACTTTTTCAATTTTCTAAACTTTGTATCCCAAGTTAACATGATGCAAGGAAATCAATACGATGTTATACTACCCTTTAACAACTATTTTTTATATTTGAAAATCTTGTAACTATTTTTCTTTATTAATAAAAATATATATTTTCACTGAAAAATTAACACTAAATTTAAAAATAATAAATTTTAATTTTGTTTTTATATTGCATTATACATCTCTTAAAAACTAGTTAATAGGATTTAAACATATGCAGAGTAATATTTACATAACTATATCTAAAATTCCTTACTTTCTCCATCAGAAGAATGTACATTCTTAATGTACAATCGCTATCATCTTGTGGATAAAAACAAACGAAAAAAAATCCCACAATCACACAAATATCTTGATAGGCGCCTTGTCATTCTCCAACAGCGAATTTTCTTCCTTCTGCCCTCCCTACTCCTATTAGTCTGTGCATCAAAAACAGTCCCTTCCCTGTTATTTCTTGTTCAGAATAGCATAAGATCACTCATTTCCACACTTGTTTTATCATGACAGAAAGCGCAGCAGAAAATGATTTAGAGTCAATCGAGGTGACTATTCGTCGCATACTTAGAGAAAACCCACATGATCCTCTTGGAGATGATACAAATTCCAGGCTTATTCAGGATGAAAAGGACAGACAATTATTACTGAGACTTTTGGGCCAGGTAATTTGGTTATGTTCCTTTCTATATATGTTTCTTTCTTTAGCTCTCAGATGAAATAGATCTGTATATAATTATATTTGTCCACATAATGTACAATCTTATCTTATCCTATAGAGATTGAAATATTAGATTTTCAATTCAAAATTTCAAAAACTTAAATGTTAAATTCTTTAGTACTGTAGTTTCCGCCATCAACTACCCTTTAGGCTGTAAGGTTCTGTAGTGTATTTTGTTAGGCATAGAGCTCATGGGTTCCACATTTTCTTCTTGGGCCTTGATATAGATCCATAATCAAAAGACCAAACCAAAGCAGTAGGGAAGGTTCCCACTTTATTAGTCTGGATGTATGGAAGAGTTAAGGTAACCTATTTTATTGTCTAGTGGTAGTGCTTCTATGTATATAGTTGGAACCATTGAATATTACGAAGACACAACTCTCTGATTCTTTTGCCACACGCCCATTCTACCCACAATTAGATGCCCTGTAGCCGTTTAGTTGGAACCTAATCTGCGGACACTTAGCCCTGAGTGCATCTGGAACTTTCAGACTCCACAACTATAGCCTGTCGTTTGTTGGAGCCAACAGGACTCCCTAGGTTTTATAGTGTTATATTTTTATAGTTAAATTTTTTATCCATTATAATACCTGGTTCTCGTATGTTATGAAACATCTCAAAATGACCCTTCACTTTCAAACGTTTAAACAAATAAGTCTAACTTGTCAGTTTCAGAGATTTATAATTCTTAACACTTACTTTTAAGCCCTCTCAGCTAAAGAATTCTAGGTTATACACCGAAAGTGGCACTACCGCTAATGAGTGAGATAACAATATTTTATTTAGGCACAGTGTCATTGTTCTTTTTGTTAATATGAACTCTGCATCATTTTTTAATATAGGGATAAATTTAAAGTAAAATAGTTTTTAGCCAAGTTATAGGTTATATGAATCTTTATGGAGGGTATTGTTTATTTAATATATGTTTATTTAACTATAATTAATCCTAAAATTTTATTCTTTAAGATTTAAACCTTAAACTTTTTTTTGGAGTTATAAAACATTCTACCATGTGTGGCTTAGTAATCCTGAAGAGAGAGGCTATGATGTCGTATGGATTCTATGTGCTTGGAGATAATCTTCTGTTTGTTATATAGATTTTGCACCATCTTTGTTTGTCTTCTGAATGTTTGTGGTTCTTTGAAGATTGTGTTAAATATCAACTATATATAATTGGATGTATAGAGATAAGCTCTATAATATTAGTTGGCATGGATTTCATGCTTTTGTAAGGCTAGCATTAGGTTGCTTCATAGATATTCTGCATCTCTTTTATGTTTATGTTCCCCAGAAGTTTATGGACCTGGAAGATACCATTCACTATCTACAATGGTTTGCATAATTTTAAGAGTGAAATCCACAGTATCCCTAAGTATGGAACGAATTTTGTCAACTCATAGTTATGAGGTTGGAGAATGATTTCATTCTTGTACATTTTTTATTTTTTTGCACATTTAAGGTTGTGGAGACTGTACCAGTTTTATATCAGAATTGTTCTAGAGCTGAGGCTAATGATGGTCATTTACTTCAGTTTTTTTTTGTTGCAGTTCCTTATTTATGATTAATGATGTTGTTAGGGGGATGTGTGTATATATATCTTGTAGTTCTCAGCAACAAGATACTGTTGTTCTTAAACTTGTGAATGAGTTGAAACAGCTGCTTTGTTTTATGGGGTCATGTATCTCTTGTAAAAGATCAGATTTGGATTTTCTTTGATTCATTATGGGCCTTTTTCTTGCAATCCCTGTCTTGCAGTTGAATTCATTAAGGGCAGAGAGAGATCAAAATGTTTTATCGCCCATAACAGAGAATTCAGAAAGCTCTGGTTCAACACGCTTACATGATAAGGTCAATCAAAGGGAAGACATCCTGCAAACAGCTGGAACCAATGAACCTGGTAAGAAAATCTGCAACGAAGAAATCATAAGAGAAATAAGGATTGTGAAGAAGCAGAACAAATTTACACATATGGTTCTTGGCATTATGTTTGTGTCAAGTGCAATATGGCGTTTATCAGAATTGTGGGTAATTTTTAAGCTAAGGAACAGAATCATTCATCCTGTCAAAGCCGTAGGCGGTATTATACTTGGCAAAAGGAGAGGGACTACAACACAAAACAGGGGTCCTCGATACCTTTCTGTGGAATCTCCAAGGCTTCCTCACATGGAAGCCTCACAACTCCATCATATAGATCCCTTTCTAAATAGCAGACAACATTCTGGATCATCTGCCAGACAAGCGGGACCCATTGAAGAAAACGAACCTTCTTTGCTCAATCGTATTTTTCAAAACTCCTCAAGAAACTCATGATTCCCCTCTGTCCAACAGAAAGTTACATCGTTTGATCCAGAGCAGATAGTTGCGGGAAAAAAAGAAGAAGAGAAACATCCTAGTATATCTACTCAGAGTAGCTTCTTTGTAAAGAATCATATAGCAGTTCTTATTTCATCGCACCTTATTCTCCTCTATTGTTTCCATAAGATTGAAGACCAACTTCAAGATGTTTCTACTTCGTTCTTAGTGGTAAAAATTATTGGCATGGATAATGTTGCAGAAACTTTTCTGGGTTTTTCTCCATTATAATCAAAATGTTAATGCCGCGGTGAACATATTATCAAGGTTTTTCTTTTAACAGCTTAAATAGTCTTCAAACAAGGAGATGCCAAATCAAATAAGGGAAGCCTGGGCTTGGTTGTTTTTTTGCCCAAGTTTGGAAAACTATAATGGTTCGTAGAGACAATCATCGTGCCCTTATTGTAATAGTAGGGGAACCAAACCGAACCAACGAAAGGACGAAGAACGAAAAAACCGGTGTCCCGCCAAGACCCCCCACCACCCCCCCCCCCACAACCACCCACTCATATACACAAAAAAACACACCCCCACCCCCACCCCACTAAAAAAAAAAAAAGGAAGGGATTAAATAATGACTGATCAGAGTTGATACATGAGCCCAAGGCAATTTAATGTGCAATCCAATCCAATAACGTTATCACGTAAATCCAACACTGCTGGGAGAGATGCAATAAGTGACCTACAGAGGCGTGGGTATGTATGGGATACAATAGAAAGCAAATAATTATCTTAATCATATGGCTTTAAATTGTCCTGCTCCATTATTTAAAAGGAAAAAAAAAAAACTACTCTGTCAAATATTAACTTTAAATTTGGATCAAATTATGTCTTTGTGAAAGCCAAGAGGTGTCCACCTTGAAAAAGTATAGTGGACATAGCAATAATTTATTATCTTTCTTTTGTTTGAATATCTTGATAAGTGAAGAAGCTTTTGAAATTGATAAATTTTGAAAGTTTAATAATTTTTAAATATATAATATAAAATAATTATTTTATTTAAATTTTAAAAATATATTATTATTTTTTTATTATTTAGGTTGGAGAAGGGGTGTCGAAAGGCCCTCCAACCTTTTACAAGAAAATCAAAGATTTTATATTAAAGTTTAGAGTTGTAGTCTACCAAAAAGAACATCTATGCAAATCAAAACAACTATGAACCAAGAACATCTATGCAAATCAAAATAACTATGAACCAAAATAGCTTAAAACCTTCTAAGTCACAACTACTCAAAATATTCTATCACAACTACAAACATACACCAACAATAGACTAGAAGCACCACCCCATAACTGAGTAACAAAACACCTCCTATAGGAAGGAAACTAAGCATGTGAAAGACATGTAAACCATCTTTGTTTGGTTCAGTTGGCCACCCATTTTGTACCTTCCATATCCGTTATTTAATAGCTTCTATTCTTTGTTGATCCGCTTTGGTTTCTTGGAGTAGAATAATATGAGGATTTTTATCTCTTCTCAACGTATACACCAATCTTTGTTTGGCAGGGGCATTGAGTCCCCTTGTGTTCCAGGATAGCAATCTCATTTCTTAGTTATGTCAGTCAATATTTTCCTCCCACCTAAGGTTAAAGTAGATTGGGTTTCATTTGCAATTTCAGTCAAAGTCTCCCATTCTCTCTTATCTCTTTAAAAACATATTATTATTAATAATAAGTAAAATTGTGTGCCTATTAATTTGCTTAAAGGGTTTAATGGATCTTGTGTATTTATTAATAAAAAACAACAAAATTATTATATCCCTTTTAAAAATATAAATTAAGTTATATTCTATTGAAAAAATTGAATGTCCTTTAAAGTTAACTTTCTTGTTATCTTTTAAAAGGTATACAACTATCATCAACTAAACAAAAGAGAAGTCAAGTTGTACAAAACCAAAACATAGTTATATCCAAAATTGTGTGTGTGTTAGGCACATGTTAGGGTGAACCTTATACAACGAAGAATTGTTGGGACTGATGGTACCAACTCTTTACATTCCATAAATCTTCCATCAATGTCCATCAAGGACTAACTATGATTGACAAGTCTAGTCCTTGCAAACTTCACATGATGAGAGATCATCACACAAATGGACCATTGTTCATTGCATCCTTCACTTTCAAGCCTCTATGACAACAAATAGAAGCACACAAAATCATTTGTTAAAGTAAAAAGCCCTCTACCAACTCTCAAGGAAAATCAAACCTTCATTTTCTTGATGTTTATGCTACCTAAGCTAACATTTACTACAACAAGACCACCACATGTACAGTGTCCATCTTCATGAGTTTTGTATCATCAAAGGAAGGGGTGTTCACCTTGGTAAGGTGGTAAATACCACATGAGAGCATATAAGGGATATATTTTATTTAAGAATATTGTACTTGTATATCAATATAAAAAAGGTAGTACTATAAAAAGGTGTCTTAAGAATAAGACAAAATCACCTTGGTAAGGTGGTGAATACCACATGAGAGCATATAAGGGATATATTTTATTTAAGAATATTGTACTTGTATATCAATATAAGAAAGGTAGTAGCATAAAAAGGTGTCTTAAGAATAAGATAAAATCACAATATGTTTAAAAAATAAGGGGTATTATTTTCAAAGCTATTCTTGCACATGTTTTGAATATATTTTATTGGGTGATCCGCTTGTGTTAGGTCACCATCATAGTTGCACTTGATCCTACACTACTACCATATAAGCTTAACATCTCATAATGTTGCTTAGGCAACCGACACTTTTGCTATAAATTCCACTAATTTATTAAGGTGGACTAGCCTTGCCTCCATAGAGTCCAAAGTACTTTTGTTCTTCTCCAAACCTCATATAAATATTTTATTTATTATATCATCTAAGACCTATTGCAACTTGAAGACCTTATCACCCAGGTTTCAAGCAGGCAAGTTAACTACACCTTGCAATACATATCCATACCTTCAAAGGTTTCTTTTCTATCTCATCCTCTAAATACTTCATAGTAGGATTTGAGAAAAGCATATCAAATTGAAGAAGATATTTCACAATACCTATTATTGTTGGGCTTGAGATTAAAAATAGAACCAAGGTTCTCCATTGTTAGATTCATCAAAGATAAGTTTAATCTCCCTTTGATTATACTATTTTAAACACTTCGTCTTACCAATCCTTAATGAAGGAGTGTGTAGGAAAACAATTACCACCACCCTTCAAAGAGATCTACTTGCACAATATCATTACAATTGATGGCATGAAAACAAATACAAGAAAGAAGACAAAAATTCAAGAAAATAGCCTTGATAAATGTTATCATCTAATCAATAAATGATTGTACAAGTAAGAGGATGATTTTATCATTATACAATTGACCGTATTATCATTTTTATGTGATCACAAGAAACAAATGTGATATATGCTTAGCTAACAAATCTATATAATAGACATAGATAACAAGGAGATAAGAATGAAAGGTCATATCAACTAAGAGTATCCCATGCCAAGTAGGGAAATTCATCCTACATATTAGCATATAAGGAATATATGATGGTTCCAATTTAGAAAGACCAACCACAATCAAATTAAAATGCATTCAAAGTTAATATCCTAGATAATGCATACAAACCAAATTACTGGTCTAATATCCATAAATGAGATAAATGGGACCTAATTTAGAGCCAACGAATGTTATACTAGTACTTAATAACCCTATTTATAGTCTTATCATGAATGAGAGGAAGACTAATTACAAAACTTAGTCTCCTTCTCTAACAAATTCATTAAGTCATCCACTAAAGAACTCTCAATCTAAACCAATGGAGAGTTGGATGTAAACAAATTGACACCATGATCTACCAACATATATACAAGCTTGTTTCCCTTCATTTTTATGTTAGAACCAGTATTTTAAATTTTAATATTAGGGACCATACCATTAAGAATATGCCATGCTTTTCTAATTCTTAATGCTATGGTGTTTCAATGTCTCTATTGTCACCAATGAATCCACTTCTATTGTTAATTTTTTTTGTTTGATTACGTGTCCATTTTTATGCTACTAGTAGTTACCCAACCTCTAAGATATTATTATTATTGGTATTCAAGGTCCAAGTGTAAACCCATATAATTGTGCTTATCATGCATGACAACACGATGTATTGTCGTAGTTAAGTTTTATCTATCTAATTTTATATGGATGCTAGATGATATTTTCTATAGGTTTGCCTATGTTTTTAGAATAAAAACATACCAGTAACATATGAATCAAATACCACCCATATAGTACACTTATATTCCACTTATTAAGGGTTTATTAACCACCTAATTCTTTTAGATCAAATATTTTATTGTTGAAATATTTATTTGTATTGTATTGTATAAACCTTTGAGCCCTTTTAAACCTTGTAAAGATATATTTCGTAATATTTTAAATTTTGACCTAAAGGTAACTTGTAATTGGATGTAAATACCCCTCATACCAACCATTTGATAATCAGTTGGAGTGTACTATATTTTCCTTTAGTGAGATCATTTGGTGCCTATAGACACCCTCTTATATCATGTGTATTGTTTTCTATGTGTCACTTTTCAACAATTATGGGTTGTGTATTGATTCCATTCATTTCTAGAAACTACCGTGCAATCCAATATCGGAATAAGTGTGAATCTCCATTACTCAATTGATTGTCTTCTAAAAATTATCTTCAACAATGTATCCTACAAGCAACTGTGCTTAGAGTAGCTAGAATATTCTATAAGTCATCAATAGTTTATAAAAGGATTTCCTGATAAAACCCTAGGTGAACTTGAATTATGAGGATCTCATCAAATTTAACAAATTTGCTCTAGGAGAAAAATTTACTAATAAGTTCCTTTATTCCTCTTTTGGCACTCAATCCACTTCATTTATTTTTTATTTCTAACTGGATGGATGCACTAGTTTTAGGATTTTGTTTTTAGAGGTTTTTAAAACCTTGTTTATCTTTTATGGGTTTTTCAAAAAAATCCATTATTTTTCTCTTTTTATATTTTGTGTCTAATAGCAACACAGATGAGAGGACAATCTACATGGACACTGTGAATGGAGGAAAGAAGAGGTCACACATTTTCTGACAAGCCTTGGATGCTAGTGAAGTCATGGGTAAATTTTTGTACATGACAAAGACCTCTAAGCCACTTGACAAAGTTTCTAAAAATGGTCTAAATTTTTTTACATTGGTGTGAGAGGATGCCCTAATTGGTTATGTTTGATAAAAAGGTTATATAGGAAAAACTGTTAGTATTTTTGAATTCTTTGCAAAGTTTTAGGGAGGTCCTAGTTCAACACTTCGATTTATTTTTCCTTTGGGTACATGTTATTGTGTGTTAAAAAAATTGTTTATTTCCCTCTATTTTCCAAATTTTTGAATTCAAAAGGGGGAATATTTCATATAATATTCTTGACATGGTCAAAAAAGGTGCATAAGACAGTTTATTACATTATTCTGACACAATCTCATGCAATCACAAAGGAACACATGTATTAAGATAAAAGTAGGAGGTAATAAGAGGAAATCCCTTGTATTTATTAACTTTGATGCTTATATTCTCAAGGAAAACCCAATCCTAAATGGTTAATGGAATTATTCTTAAAGCATTGGGACCAAAAGGTCACAAAGATGACATGGCACCACATATTTATGTGGTAATTGATGATGTCACCCATGTTTGTATGCTAATTATGATATGGCACCTAATGATGACATGGTAGATGATGTGATTGTCAAAATTCACAATATTTTCTAAAAGCATTCAAAAATATATATTTTTCATGATCATATTTAGAAAATATGCAAGAGTAATTGAATATAGTATTGATAAACAAAATAGAAAAAAACAAAGAGATAAACGATATGAAAGGAATAAGGGATGGGTGTTTGTAGGAACCCCATAATATTTTACTTAATACACAATGATACAATAAATAAATCATTGAGGGTATTTATAGTTATACCAAAACCTCAACTAGAGTTAACCTCAAGCCAACATTAACTTGACTTTAAGGTTAGATTACAATAGAATAATATTTAATTACATCCTTTAATCAAAGTTATCCATAAAGGTGGAATAACTAGTATCACTAAGGGTGAAATATGAAGGGTACCCCTTAGCCTTATATGAACATGCCTTTAGGATTACATAAATAATGCCTGAAGGATTTACATGAAGAAAAATTGTAAGCTTATATATGCACTTGCCAGTAGGCTCCATTAATAGTGCTCATAAGCACTTCTTCACACTTTCAGCCTTGCCCTAACAAAATCAAATTAGACACATTTTAACACCCCTATAATATGAACTAAGGGGTCAAGAAGATGAAGGATTAGATGTAATACCTCCCTCCCCCATAATGAATGCTCTAATAGGCCTCCGCTTTACTATCCTCATCATCATCTTCATCATTAGAAAGTTTGTGTCTAGCTCTCAAGAATTCTATCTTAATCCTCTCCAATCTTGTAAATTTTTTTATAGCATTCTTCCCTTTTATAATACTTGCAATTTGACTTCCTTGAAATCTTACACTTTCCCCTAGGTAACTAAGCCTTATATTCCATTGATTTGAAGTCCTTTGGATGAGCTTATGTATGAGAAAAATCTCCATAATTTTTTATTGCAACTTCATAATGAATAAGAAGCTTGAAAATTCCTTCAAGAGAGAGAGGTTATGGATTATTAATAGTCATAGCATTCACATAAAGAATAAAACCAATTGTATGAAAAGGAGGATAAATATTGGAAGTAATAGATTTTATATACTCTTCATCACCCTTTACCTTATCTTTTATCATAGCTAAGTCAACTTTTAAGGCTTTGAAGTAAGATATATAGTCTTCAAAACTACTAAAATCTAAAACTTTGAGATTGAAAAGCTTTGTCTCTATTCTGTTAGTTTCACTAACACTTACATTTTCATAGAGATATTTCAAAGTGGTCCATACCTCAATAGGATCAATTTTCTTTATGATGTGATAAAAGTACTTTTGGTTCAACTAACATGAAAAAGAGTGTAAGACATTCCTCCTTACCAAGTTCAAGATCATTAAGACCTTCTTTTGATTCATCATTGAAAATGAACTAGAGATTCTTGCTTCTAAGTAATCCCTCCATTTGAATTGACCAAGTGCTATAATTTTTTCCATTGAGATGAGTAACATACCTTAAGGAATCCATTTGACACATAAATCCTACGTAGAACTATAATTGGTCCATAAACCAATGTCACTACAAAAAATCATGCAATCTAGAAAAAAATGGGTTCCAAACACTTTTGTATGCAAAATTTATGGCCTTTAATTTTTTTGGCATATTCGCACTTAAATTAGGAAAAAATAAAATTGGGAAACCTTTGAAATAAATTTGCTAAATTAAATTTGGCCACTTGGTGCAATCAGACTGGATAATGCCTTCTTTGATTGGTGAATTATGGATTGACAAGTTGACTAATATAATTGGCTAGTACTCTTCATATATATAGAAGTTGCATTTTTAAGGGTTTATAACCAACGAATCTTGAACCTAAGACCTTTTCCATGCAAACAGATAAGTTTACCAAAGCACCACATGTGTGATTTAACATGTGAATTGCTATCCTCCTTTATAGAATAAACCATGTCTTGAGTGAATAAAAAGAACATGCTAGGATTTGAATCCCTTGCCTATTGACTATAATTGAGTGCTCCAACCATTGCACCAACCATTTGGTTGAGATTGGAGAGAGGGAAAAGAATATAAAACACCAGAGAGAATATGAAACATCGAGACTCTCTTGAGACAACCAAGAGACATCCTTTTGTATATATATGTACAATATCTAAATTTTGAAAATAAGTTTTTTTCCTTTCCTTGCTTGATCCATCATTGGTATTAGAGCAAGACATCATGAGTGAGAAGCTTAATAGTTCCCTCACTTTCATATTCCACTTTTCCATTTCTTTCCTTTTCAAATACTCATTGAGAGTGTTAGAATATTATTATAATGTGCACTATGCCTATGATTGACAGGTTGACATTTGTCTTCTGCCACTTGTCCCTATCTTCAGTTTGAGTTGGAGTGGTGTCTTCTGAAAGACACTTGGAGTGGAGCTTATGACACTTGTCATATCTCCCTCCTAAGCTTGATGCTTATATATTGTAAGATAACTTGTAAATATGTAGTGCCTTATTATTCAGTCCCATCATTTGGTATCAGAGCGGTGAGATCCGCCTGTGGAATATGGAGTCAGGGAGTATGCTCTCCACTCGTTGAGTGGATCAGAAACCAGAAGCTCTCTATTTATTTTCTGTTTTAGAGGACAATCCTCGCCATCCGAGGACAAGCCTCAAGATAGATTAAGGCGAAGATAGATTTCATTTGGTATGCCATGATTTTTTATGGAGGAACATCAGTGAAGCCAATTGTTTTCTCCCAGTTCTGTTTTATGTGATGATAAGGATACCTCTTTGATGTAATGTTGATCCCCAACGCCGCGTGATTTCCTATAAGATTGTAAGATTTTGGTCGCTATGTGATGTTGAGATCGTGCAGCAGAAGAAAAGACTCGATGTAAAGTGTTGCCCGCGATGTGTGGGTAATGTGCAGTGTTCGAGCGGAGTACTGTGAGTTTTTCTCGGTAATTTTCTGCCTCTAAAACTTCCGTCAGTAGCACTGGGGGTGTGATAATATCGAAACTGGGTGTTGTTTAAACGGAAAGGCGTGATTTACTGCTGACGAGTTTTTCCAAAGGCTTTGCTATTTGGAGAGGGCGCTCGAATTTCCCCATTGTTGACGTCGCCCAGCACAGACTCGTACGTCGTCGCCGTGACGCTTCCCTTCGGCTGTGCTCCTTGTGCCCCCGAATTCAATCATCCATTCCTTGCGAATTCCCTGTGGTTGTCACCTCCTCCTCTGAGATTGTAGTTGTATAGAAATATTGGCATTGCCCATAGTTGTGGATGCTATAGATGCCCCCGGATTAGACAGAAATGTGCACCTACGAACACTCCTAAGAGAAGAAGTCCTATAATTGAATTGTGTTGCATCTGCTTCAAACAACATACAATAATGTTGACCATTTAGTTCGAAGAATACACCAGCCGAACAATCTGGCTTGTTCTGGTTAGATGTAGATTCAAACCATGCTGTCTCCTTACTGACCGCTCTCTGTGAGTTATAAGACTGACCTGAAATTTACCTGTTGGTTCAATTTTTAATCTTTCTGAAATTTAGGTGAAAAATCTCGCTGCCGGCTCAATCGCTGTCGTCGAGAAACGTGCAGGGGTCCAAGTCCGGCCTCGTTTTCGGCAACCTCAGTCACCAGGTTTCACAATCCGGGCCGAAGAGCCAGAGCAGCGACGTTGACGACGACAGTGACGGAGAAGAGGAGGAGAAACTGGCGCGGCCAATGAGGGTTAAGAACAAAACCCCGGCACCGATCCAGATCATAGCGGAGCAGACATCTGAGCTTCGACCGACGTCAGAGGCTCTGAATGCGATGCGCTTTCGTGGCCCGAGCTCGCCATCTTCTGTAGTGATCGCGTTGAGCACCGTTTGGTCAGGCGAATGGAGTTTGTTGGGCAACGACTAGTAGATGCGTTCTGAATGAGCTGTCTACTTGAGTTGATCTGCACACTTGGCAAAAATCAATGCGGAGTAAACTCAAACCGAACAGTTAACATCTCCAGCGCACTACTTTCATTGCTTAGAATAATTATTAATGATTATAATTTGAATGCTGTATAATATGGATGTAAAGGAATACATTGATTTAAACATTTATTCATTAATTAATTAATTCCATCTTTGAAGACTGTAATTCTGACAGCAAAGTTTTATAAAAACTCCCAACTTAAGCATTGAATACTAGAGTAGCACTCGGATGGGTGACCACTTGGGAATGTCCCGGAGCTGCACACATTTTTGAGGGTCATTGTTTTTTGCTTTGTTGAAAGCATCAATTTATATTCGACTATAGGCTTATATATAGTCGTTGGAAAGAGAATTTTGAGGGAGATCCATTGGTGAAATTTTTTTTCAGTTTTGAGATCATTTACTCAGCTGAATTTTGACTTGAAGTTGATATTGTAAACAGAGTGCATTTTCGGTTGCATCCGACACTCTTGGTTGATAATTTGGTAAAAATTGTGAGGGATCAATTTCTAAGTCTTTAGGGAGGACATTATGCCAAGTCATTTATTGAATTTGGGGGCAATCTTGTAAAAGGAGGCATTGATATTGTCTCATTTTTTGGAGGCACATTTGGGGCTAATTTGTTTTAGCCAAGTTTTCAATACAAATCATCAACTTAAGGGGTGATTTAGGACCCCTTGTCCCTTGTCGGTGGATTCATTTTGTGGCACTCTCTTGGCCACTAGGTGTTTGTTGCTTGCATCTTCTATTTTGGGCTTTGTCTACATTTTATGCTTGCTATTACCCTTGCATCACTTTGGGTTTTATAATTGTAATCAAGTGTAGTTCATACACACTTGACACTAAGCCATATACAAGCAAGCAAACACATACAGGCATTTTTCAGCAATAATACATTGGCACATTTATTGTAATAATTCTACAAAAAGCAAGCATCACACTTTTATAACCGCCTATGTTCCACGTATCAAATGCTCAAATACTTATAGTCTCCCTCACGTAAGGGCGGGTATATTGAGTAGTTTGGTATAAAGGTCGGGCAGGTTATTCCCTTTCAGAATCGCCTATGTTCCACGTATCAACTGCTCAAATACTTATAGTCTCCCTCACGTAAGGGCGGGTATATTGAGAAGTTTGGTATAAAGGTCTGGTAAAATTCTAATTCTTACTCTCTTTGGATAGAAAAAGGCACTTATGTTCAACTTAACCCTCCCTTTGTTGGAAACTCTTGAAGATTCGAGTGGAAAAACTAGGCGAACCCTCCTCTCGGATCTTCGGTGGTGTACCCTAGATTTTTTTGAGGGCTCTAATTTGGCATTTGTCGTACTTACTTCATCCTTTGTTGAGCTCCCTTTTCTTTTGATCCTTTTCTAAATCATGGCTACTACAAATCTATTAAGTGGACTTACAAAGAAACTTGAAGGAGCACAGACTTTTGCAAATTGGAAGTATGAGATGGAGTCAATATTGATGATGAATGACATGTGGGACTTTGTGAGAGATAGGCGAGGCTAATGAAGACCCACTCACTTGCACCTACGAGACCCTAAAGAAAAAGCACAATTTGAGAAGAATTCCAACATAGCTTTAAGTTTAATCAAGCTAGCTACGAGAATTCAATGCGGGAGAAAGCTGTAAGGGCTGCAAAAACACCTAAACAAGCATGGGATGCTCTCAATAGATTGTTTGATAGGCCAAGTCAAGATAATATTTTGTATCTCAAACAAAAATTGCACAATCTATGTATGAAAGGCTCACTTACCGATTATCTTATGGAAGTGAAGTCTATTAAAAATGATTTCTTAGCTACTGGTAAAACCCTAGATGATAATGAATTAATTCCAATAATGTTGCATGGTCTTCCTTCAAAGTTTCACTCCTATGCTACCATGTTAGACTTGAGTGGTAAAACAATGAATTCAACACTTGAGGATATTGAGATCCTACTTAAGAAGCATGAGCAAGCCCTAATCAAAGATGAAGAAATTGAAGCCACATCAGTAGACTTTTGCCACCAAGGCAACTCTACAGCCTAAACAAAACAAGGGTCAAAATCAGCATAATCAGAATCAAAGGGGTAGACAACACCGAGAGATACACACAGTACCAGCACCGACCAAATCAACAGTACCATCGGCAACCACGTCGACAACGAGTACCAGCGACGACCACATCAACGAGCGATACCAGAGCAGACAAAGATGGCAAACAAGACCTCAAGGGGGTCAAAACAACAATCAACAAGGGTGTGAATATTGTGGAAAATGGAATCATAATATTGCTAATTGCTATCAAAGGCAAAGAGAACGGGGAGAACCACAAAATAATAATATGAACACATTGTATGTAGCCAACCAAGTTAATGTTGAAGATAAAGAATGCTGGTATATTGATTCTGGAGCAGAAAAGCACATGACAGGAAGGCAAGATTGGTTGACCAAGGTTCAGCCCACATCAAATCAATTCATTACTTTTGGTGATGAAAGTGCTCTACCCATTGAAGGTGTTGGGGAGGCACCACTTACTTTGCATGATGGTAATAATGTTCACTGCAATCAGATGTTTTGTATGTGCCTGGTCTTAAAAGGAGTCTTCTTTCTATTGGACAACTTACAGATAAGGGCTATAATGTCTATTTTGAAAAAGAAAAATGCTACATTAAGGAACCCAATGGCAATGTCAAGGCCATGGGAGTGAAAAAGGATGGTGTTTACTACCTCCTTACAAAATCTGTAACACAAACATCTTTGCATACAACAACAACTTTCTCTTTGGAGTACATGTGGCATGAAATATTGGGACATTTAAATTTTAATAATCTTCAAATGATGGCTACAAAAGGATTAGTTAAAGGACTTCCACATCTTAAGGAGTCAAAATGTTTTTGTGAGCCATGTGTAATAGCCAAACACCATAGGCAACCATTTGAAATAGGAAAGGCATGGAGGGCTAATAGACCTTTGCAATTGATTCATTCAGACATTTGTGGGCCAATGTCTGTTCAATCTTATACAAGGGCAAAATACTACATCACTTTCATTGATGATTACAGCAGAAAGGTATGGATCTACCTAATTCAATATAAGTGGCAAGCCCTTGATAAGTTCAAAGAATTCATCGCACTTGTTGAAAGAGAAAGTGGCTATCAAATCTCCACCTTAAGATCGGATAATGGTGGAGAATATGTCTCCAATGAATTCTTTAATTTTTGTAAGTATCATGGGATAAGGAGGCAATTCACAACCCCTTATACCCCGCAACAAAATGGAGTTGCTGAGAGGATGAATCAAACAATCACAAATAGGGCAAAATCAATGTTACATGCTGCTCTATTACCTAACTCATTTTGGGGAGAAGCTGTTCTTACTGCTGCATACTTGACTAATAGGTCATACACAAAGGCCTTACATGAAAGAACACCTGAAGAAGCATGGAGTGGAAGAACGCCCTATGTGGGCCATTTGAGAATATTTGGATGTGATGCCTATGCTCATATTCCTCATAAGAAAAGGAAGAAGTTTGATGATAAGAGCCAAAAATGCATCTTTGTTGGCTATAGTGATAGTGCCAATGCATATAAATTATATGAGCCTATTTCCAAGAAAATCATTTTATCTAGGGATGTTACCTTTCATGAGTATCCCCCATCTAATCCTCCTAAAGCCCCCACTTTAGAAATAACTAATGAAATAGTTGCTCCATTCATGCATACAATATCATCTAGTTCTTCTCCTTCACTCATAAATCAAGAAATTCATCCACAAGAAGAACTTCCTACAAATGATCCATGTCCTCCATCTCATCCTCCTAATGATCAAGTAACATCATCCAATCCTTTACCCAAGTGGGTTCAAGCCACAATAGATGAAGCCCAAAATCATTTGCCCACCTATACGGGTAAAAGGCCTTCGACCCTAAGACACCAAGTGAATTATGCCCTAATGGCCAAAGTCCTTAGCCAACCTGAACCTTCTAATGTCAAAGAAGCACTTGGTGATCCTAAATGGGTTCATGCCATGGATCAGGAATTGGATTCCATTGAAAGGAATCACACTTGGGAGTTAGTTGATTTACCCAAAGGAAAATATACCATAGGCACAAAATGGGTATACAAGGCAAAATATAAAGCGAGATGGCTCACTAGATCGCTACAAGGCTCGCCTAGTAGCTCAAGGCTATAAGCAACAAGAGGGAATTGATTATGAGGAGACCTTTGCTCCTGTGGCTAAGATGACTACAATCGGGACGGTTATTGCTCTGGCGACTCAAAAACATTGGCCAATATATCAAATGGATGTCAAAAGTGCATTTCTAAATGGTCATTTGAAGGAGGAAGTGTATGTGAAACAACCACCGGGGTACACAGTTGAAGGCCAAAACAACAAAGTCCTCAGATTAAAGAAAGCTCTATATGGGTTGAAGCAAGCACCCCGAGCTTGGTATGCAAAGATTGACTCCTATTTTCTCAACCTTGGTTTCACTAGATCTGCAGCAGAATCTACTCTCTATGTGAAACATTGGAGGAACCGCATCATTTTGGTTACATTGTATGTGGATGATCTTCTCATTACGGGTGATGATATAGAAGGAATAAGGTTGCTCAAGGAGGACTTATGCAAGAACTTTGAGATGACAGATTTAGGCCTCCTCCACTATTGCTTAGGAATAGAGGTATGGCAACAGCCTGGTAAGATTTTTATCTCACGAGGCTAAGTACATTCAATCTATTTTGGAGAGGTTTCGCATGGAGGAGTGTAAGCCCTCTCTAACTCCCATGGAAACTAGATTGAAATTGCTAAATAATGATGAAGAAGAAAGGGTTGATGGTACACTTTACAGGCAACTAGTTGGAAGTTTAATCTACTTAACTTCAACTAGACCAGATATTTGCTATTCAGTTGGCCTTATTTCCAGATTCATGCGGGATCCTAAGAAGAGCCATTGGATAGCAGCTAAGAGGATTGTGAGATTCCTAAAGGCCACACCTCATCATGGGCTTATGTATAAATCAAGTGATAATTTTTCTTTGATTGGATACACGGACTCAGATTGGGCCAGTTGTCCTGAAACCAGAAGATCTACATCAGGTTATTGCTTTCAATTAGGCCAAGGTTCTATTTCATGGAGCACAAAGAAGCGACACACGAGTTTCACTATCTTCAGCGAAGCGAGAATATAGAGCAGCGAGTTGAGGCAACTAAGGAGGCAATATGGTTGAGGCAATTAATTCGGGATATTGGGCTATTCATACATGGTCCAACATATATATATTGTGACAATCAAAGTACCATCAAGATGACCAAGAATCCAGTTTTCCATGCTAGAACAAAGCACATTGAGATCCATCATCACTTCATTAGAGAAATGGTCCAAGAAGATATTATACACATGAAGTATGTACCAACTCAATATCAAGTAGCGAGACATCTTCACCAAGTCACTTGGGAAAGACAAGTTTTCTGAGTTTAGCAATTTGCTATATCTATGTAAAAGAAGTCAACATTAAGGGGGAATGTTATCTAATGTTGACTTATCTTTTAGGATAGTGCACATTAAGGGGGAATGTTAGAATATTATTATAATGTGCACTATGCCTATGATTGATAGGTTGACATTTGTCTTACGCCACTTGTCCCTGTCTTCAGTTTGAGTTGGAGTGGTGTCTTCTGAAAGACACTTGGAGTGGAGCTTATGACACTTGTCATATCTCCCTCCTAAGCTTGATGCTTATATATTGTAAGATAACTTGTAAATATGTAATGCCTTATTATTCAGTCCCATCAGAGAGTGCATTTGTAATTGGATTGATTCATTATGAAATCTATGAGTCCATTTCAAGCACACGCTTATCCTTCATTATTGCTAAAAAAGTTGACTTATCAAAATTGGTGACCCCTCTTGGACATATATTCCTCTAAGAATAACAATTTATAGAACTTCAACATGGAATTCAAATACTTGATCTATTCGATATGGTCAAATAAGAAGCATCTCCATGTATCCCTCAATTGGTTGTTGATCAATGTGGATGATTTTTAGCCCATTGAACCATTGAAGGTGAATGTTGATTTAGGTCTTCCCTGGATTTGAACATGGCTCTTGACTCTTATCATATATTTCAAGCATGCTGTTATCATAGACTCTACTTCTTGACTAATACTCACGCTCTACACAAGTGAAGTGGACTTGATCCTGGATCCCTGTAAATATATAGAGTTACTGAACTAAACTATAACAAGCACATTCGACGTCATTGGAAGCCAAACATTAGGGAGGAAAGGTAGGAGGATGCCATTGAATTTTTTATCTTTCTTCCTAAGAGCTTGTGGATTTTATAGAAACCACATTTGGGTGGGTGCATGATATTAACTCTTGTTTTTCCTAAATGTAATAGAAAGAAAATTTCGAAGCATTATTTTAATGACTTGGATAGTGTTATTTTTTTAGTGGGAATTTTGAAAAATATTTAAAGAGAATTTTTTAACCATGTTTAGTGTATTGCAACTATGGTTGGAATGATAATTTGTAATAAAGTGATAGTCAATCGATGAGTTCCACTAATTTGGGAGGCACTGGAGAGAAACACAATATGGTAGCCATTTATACAGGAAAATATTAAACATGTCCAAATTCCTAAAGGTGTCACTCTAAAGGGGAGAACATGTGTGAAGAACCTAGGCAACATGGATAGCTTAGGTGATAGAGTTTTGAATTACATGAAGGTGACTAGCATGATTGGCAAAGGTGAAGACTTTCAAGTTGAAAGTCTTAGGTTCAAATCCCTAATTCTACTATTTTGCTTTAAAAAAAAAAAAATCTTACCTTTATTTTTCAAAGGTTAGAATCATCCTTTTCCCTTTGTATACATCAAACACATAGTAGGGGAGTTAGCAAGTTAAAACAAAGTATGAATTATTGAAGTAGAGATCAAGGGTTCAAAGCCCACCAAGACCACATTTATTTTTTATTTACTACCCTAGAAAGAAAATCATTTTTGTTTTTGCAATTTTTTATAGTTCTTAAGGACAAATAATTGAAAATAGACTATAGTGAATATTTTGCAAAATTAAGGGGTAGTAAATTTTTTGAAAAATGTATATATTTTATGGTGATTGACACCCATTTTAAGCTATTTGCTTCAAAAAATATATACTTTGTATATCAATTAAACATGTGCTTAAGCACACTCACATCGTTTGGTATCAAATACACCTCTAACTTGCATTTACAGGTTAAGTTGTCACGTTAAGCCACCATGTCTATAGCCTAACAAAACTACCATAATGACATCTAGGCATTAACCCTTTAAACCATTGGGGAGATATAAGGTTAACAATCTATTAATACTTTCACTTCATTATTTTCTATCTTATTCATCACTAGTGCTAGATATAAATCTTGAAATTGAGAAATTGTAAGTATATAAGAAAGTTATGCCTGTTTATAAGGATTTATCTTTAAGTAGGTGTCATTGATAATATGAATCCTTTTTCATACTACCTTGGTACTTTGTATCATTCTATTTCACATACCTTAAATTCTCTCTCATGTACGACCATGTATATCGAGTGGACTAGCTTCTTCTACATACTGATAGGTATATAAGAAGGGCAGGTATATAGAAAGGTTCAATATATCAAACTAGTGGTATATTGAAAAGGGGACCATTTGAGAGTCATAATGAACCCTCACCATTGAAGCATCAATTATTTTCTTATAGAATCACAAGTACTCAAGGCCCAAAATTTTGGCCTTAGAAGACCAAGATGAGGACCATCCTAGTGGTTGATAAACTCTAGGATATTGTCACTTGTAAAGTCACTCGATCTAAAGAGGATAAAGAGGCTCAACATCAATATGACGATGCAAATTATAGAGCACTAATTATCATCATCCTTATCATAGTAGATGTCATTCAACCACACATTTTTGAAGCATAGACATCCAAAGAATCATGGGACACTCTTTCTACCATCTATGAAGGGAAGAATGAATTAACATAATTTGAACTCCATACATTAAGAGTTCAATATGGAGAAAGTATTAAGGAACTTCATCATAGAGTTGTAAAATTAAAATCTAGATTGAATTCCATGGGAGAAATAGTAGAAGATGGAATCTTAGTACCCATCATACTTAGATCCCTACCAAATTCATTTTGAGTGTTGATTACTTCTTTGCAAGTATCAAATAGGAAGGTGTTCTTTGATGAGTTGGTGAATATGCTTCAATAGGAAGAAGTAATAAACAAATTAAGGGATTAATTGATGAATAATGCACTGATTTCCATGAAAGCTAATGGAAAGAATCCATAAAAGGGTCCTTCTCCATTATCATCATAAAAACAAGCTCAAAAACAAAAGAGATGTTGCCATATCTATGAAAAATATATGATATTGAATATACAAAATAGGTACTATCATATCTATGAAAAAGGACATGATATAAAGTATTGCCAATAGAAATATTTGACTCAAAAAAGATAGTCCAAACCATATCCCAAGTAGAAGCAACAACAAGGGCATGTTGTCCATGAAGAACTAAAATCTAACTCCAAATAGGATTTCAAACTGGCAGTAAGGTACTAATGTCCAAGGCGATGACAACTAAATGATGACATTTGGTAAATTGATTCAAGTGCTAGCAAGCACATTATTGGGAACAATGCATAGTTTGACTCCTTCTAAGCCAAATATGGGAAACCAATCACTATTATTGATGATAAAACCTATCATGTCAAAGGAGTGGGACTGAGGCAAAGGTACCATTGAAAGGGTACCCTATATATCGATATTGGTAAACAACTTGTTATCTATAACACAAATTCTAGATCATAATATGATGGTTGAATTTCAAGTTATTGATGGAAAAAATAAGTGTTTCATCATAAAACATGGCAAGTTTGTGGTAATAGATTCCTATAAGAATGGCTTGTTTTCACTCAATGTCATATCATCTTCTATTGTCACACTATTTGCAACTATGATAGATGCTACCTCCCTTTGGCATAGGAGATATGATCATATAAATTCAAGATACTTACTCCAGATAAGTAAGCATCACATGATGTTAGGTTTTCCCAAACTTTCACCCACACAACTAGTATGCTTAGGTTGCTTAGCAGGGAAGCAACACCAAGTACCTTTTGAGTTGAGCACTCATAGAGACAAAGGACTTCTATTTGTGATACATCAATTTATGTAGACTCATGCCATATAGTTTCGGTGAACATAGGTACTTTGAGCTATTTGTATATGACTACTCATGAAATATATGGGTGCATTTCATGCAACTAAATTTAGAAGCGCTCAAGAATTTCTAACACTTCAAGAAGTAGGTAGAAAATAAAAGTGGACATTTTATTTGAGTCCTCCACTCATATTGAGGGGAAATATACATCCAATAATTTTTTAAGTTTTCTCATACAAAATGGGATCAAACAACTCACTAGCATATACACTCCACAATAGAATGGGATTTCTCAAAGAAGAAATTGTTCCATTATGGAAATGGTTTGTTGCATGCTCACAAGAACCAATTTGGAGTAGTAGTATTGGGTTGAAGCTATATACACTATGGTGTATCTTCAAAATAAAGTGCCTGCAAAGGTACTACAAAGAGTTATACCTGAAGAATCTTGGTCTGGGAGGAATCCTTAAATTATGCTAAAGCTAAAGAGGACCAAGCTGAATGCAAATATCCTATCATGCATATTTCTTGGCTATGATGGTGTGTCAAAAGCTTATCAACTAATATATCTAGTCACCAAGAAATTGCATAAAATTAGTGTTGATGAATATTAAATTATTTGGTACATGCTAATGTACTCTCATGGTGCCTTCATGGTACAATTGTAAATATGTAATAGATTAGGGTTGAGTTTATAATTTATATGTGTGACTTATATTTCTTTCTTTATGTAAATTGTCAATGTGTAGGAAATGCACAAGTGTCATGTAAGTTAGATTGCAAGAGTGTATTGAGAGAATGTGCACAAGTGTCATGTAAGTTAGATTGCAAGAATGTATTGAGAGAATGTGCACAAGTGTCTTGTATGTAAGTGTGAGGATGTGTACAAGTGTCTTAGATTAGGAGTTAATATAAAAGTTTAAGATTCACTTAGATGTGTGCGAGTGTCATAGAGTCAAATGTGTATGCTAGAAAAAAGTGAAGATTCTAGAATGCAAGTGGCAAGATGATAAGCCAAATGTCATGGGACTTGTCATATGGAGAGAAATAGTCAAATACATGAAAAGTCATCTTATATGTCTATATTATATAGACAATGCTCCATGATAAAGTAATATGAATATCCTATTATCTGATTATAAGAGGAAGAAAATGAATAAAGCTTGTATATAGCTTTTGAGAAATTAATATTGTAAGTTTTCTTCATGCATAGTTTATGAATGACTTAGGCCATTTACATTCATATTTGATTATATAAGTGAATGTTATTTTTGTTATTATATTGGCCTTGATATACATATTAGATTGCTCATATATTCTACTCTTCATTATTGATATTTTGACCTTTAATATTGTGACTATTTTATATTGGTACCTATGATATTTTGTGGTAGTAAGGCTTAAAAATCCAACAATGATATTAGAGCTACCACCCGACTCTGTCAATTTTGATAGAGTTTATTTTTTAGCCACCATTATCAATATTTAACTTTATTCATTTTTATAAAGTTAATTTAGAGTTTGTCCACTTTGAAGGTAATGTAGACTTGGACTCTATTTTTAAAGGTCTTATTGAGTATAAATTAAGGTGGCAAGGATTAGTCATCCTGATTTGAATGCTAGGGTATTTTCACTTGGTTGAAGGAAAACCAACGAAGACTAGGACTCAACTATATTGATAGAAAGGGCCAAATTAGAAGAAAAGTTAGACATTTGATAGAGAAAGCCAACTCAAAATAAAGTTGGATATTTATTGATTCGAATCCAAATCTGAAGATTGTTGGAGATTCGAGGACATACAAAGTCATCCTAATAATATCTAGGATTATCTAGAGAAGAAAAGAAGAATCACTATTGATATTTTGAGGAAGAACCAACTTAGGATAAAATTGGTCATTTGGGGAAATTTAGAGTCACCCTAACATTGATATTGGGTTCTCTAGCAAGGAGGAGAATCATATTTGGTTCTTAGGTGCAACCTAAGACATTGAAGATTTTAGATAGACAGAGGAGCAATATTGTTATAGAGATTGAGAAGCATCATAGCTTCCTACAAAGATAGAGAAGCATTTTAGCTTCCAAGAATAAAGAAGTATTCAAATATTTTTGAATACAAATATTTGAAGTAGCGAAAAGAAAATATTTGAATAAAAAAAAATAATGATTACAATGAAAAGAAGAAGAAGAAATCATTGTAAGCTAAACATTAAATAACAAGGCCAAGATTGAATTGAACTTGATATACTTTTAATAATTTTTTTGTGCTATCAAGGCACTAGCTGAATAGAGAAAATTCTAAGTGTTATCCATGCACTTGAATCATAGAGAATAGATATAGCTCTATTTAGGAGCTAGTGACATAGAGAAGCACTACCTAGATGTTTGCAAAATAGAGACAAGATTAGTGTCATTACATCTCTCTCTAAGAGAATATATAAGTCAACAAAATACAAGAAGAATACTACAAGAGAAAAGTGAGACCAGTGCTAATAGGGCACTAAGAGTCTTTGGAAGTAAAATAATTGATGCTAGCTTACATTGATATTGTAAGGCATCATTAGAAGAGCACTCTAAAGTGCTACTATCTTAGCAAAGATGTGCAAATATTAAATAGAAGCTAAGATACTCAATCCAATAGCTAAGGTATTCCTATCATTGGAGATAAATCACAACATCCATCAGAAACATAGAGCAACTAAGGTGCTCAACAAATATCAAATACAAATTACAATGTAAACTAGATATGGCAATTCAATTCCTTAATCAGAAAAAGGAAAGACTAGAAATTATAAAATTTGTAATGCTTAGGAATTGAATTGCAAACTTTAATCATTATGGAAGGAAATATTTAATTGAATTGCCATATATAGTCTTTGAATTATAATTGATAAGTCCATAATCAAAAAGGAAAGACTAGAAGTTATAAAATTTGGCATTGGAAAATTGATTGAAAAATCTAAGGGTAAGCTAGATATGGCATTACAATTCATCTATAGAGAAGCTATGGATAAAATTTTTGAGACATTTGAATACTATTTACATTCAAAACTTGTTGAAGCAATTGATAATTCAAAGGATGATATTATGATACCTCTAGATATAGGTAGCACAATGTATATGACATTGATTTCACTTGAAATTCATAAAGATGAAAATATAAAACAAAAATATTTGATTAAAACTCTAAAAAGGAAAGTAGAGATTGATACAATTGAATCAAGTGAATCATCTCTAAAAATAGTATTTCATTCTTCATGCAATATTGAAATTTCAAGTTCATCTAATTCAAGAAATTATTATGATGCTCTAAGTGAATGTTTAGAAAGCATAGGACAATATCAAGATTATAAGAAAACTAGATCAAATGAAGCATATGATCTAGAGATTGAATACAAATAAAAATCTCAAGCAGTTCATGAACAAGACAAAGAAGATACAAAGATTGAAGACCCAAAGAATAAATATGAAGGAGAACTCAGAGCAGAATTCAAGCAATAGGATGAACCTAAGATTCAATATGATGGTAGAGGTTCATGAAAAATGCAAGGTCACTTGAATGTTGAAGACATACAAATACCAATATTGAAAACTAAAGTTGTCAATAACCAAATAATGTAATACACTAGGGTGTTGAGGAATATTACATTATTTAGTATATGCTAATGTATCCTCATGGTACAATTATAAATATGTAATAGATTAGGGTTGATTCTATACTTTAGATGAGTGATTTATATTTCCCCTTTTATGTAAAGTGTCAATTTGTAGAAAATGCACAAGTATCATGTGCAGGAAATGCACAAGTGTCATGTAAGTTAGAGTGCAAGAGTGTATCAAGAGTGTATTGAGAAAATGTGCACAAGTGTCTCATATGTAAGTGTGAGAATGTGCATAAGTGCCTTAGATTAGGAGTGAATGTAGAAGTGTGCAAGTGTCATAGAGTCAAGCGTGCATGCAAGAAGTGAAGAGTCTAGTATGCAAGTGACAAGATGATAAGCCATATGTCATGGGACTTGTTATATGGAGAGCAATAGTCAAGTACATGAAGATTCATCTTATATGTCTATATTATGGCGGTAATTCTCCATGAGAAAGTAATCTGAATATCCTATTATCTAATTGTAAGAGGAAGAAAAAGAATAAAGCTTGTATACAATATTTGAGCAATCAATATTGTAAGTTTTATCCATGCATGGTTCATGAATGACTTAGGCCATTTACATTCATTTTTTTATCGATAAAGGGTTTTGAAAGGGATACAAAACCTTGTTATAATTTGTATAGGGGAGATCCCAAACGGAATCAAAAACCCCAAAACATTACTTGCCAAAAGGAGGACCAAACATGGTAACCTCACAATAAAAACAAAAAAACACAACGAAAAAGAGGAAAACACACAAAAATACCATGGAAAAAGGTAAGAAAGCCAACAAAAAATAAAGGAAAAACCCACAAGCCAAAGAGATCATCAGTAGAAAATATTACTCAGGGAGATAATCCTTGTCGTTGTCATCCTTGGGGGCATCCTCACTAGATTTGACCACCTTCTGAATCTTCATCTGATTGATAAGTTTACCTGCCCTCAACAACATCGATGTGGCCAAGGAGACAATATCATCCATATTAGTCACCAGGTCAACATCATCCAAGGACTGAACAAGGAGCACACCAGGGGATGGGGTATCCAATATCTTTTGCATTTTGTGAGCTAGCAAGGAGAAATCAAGCAAAGCGACAGTTGTAGAAGGGGAGACCAAAATATTTTTACCTTTCTTAGCTGATGACTTCATGTGGGTTGAACGCCTACTAGGATTCGATGCACCAGTAGAGGAACCCAACATCAATATCTATCTGTCTACCTTTCTAGAGAAACCCACCTCAATGTCAATGGGTTGGCCATTAGGAATGCCATCCAAAACAACAAAAGAAGAACCTAGTATGGGCTCAGGATTGAGATTCATCACGGGGCATCCTGCTACAATGACCCTTTGATCAGGATTTTGGTTTATGTATTTGTAAATGATAAGATGCAACCCCTGGTGTTTTGGATATGTATAATTTCCCTTACAAACATTGTCAATCAAAATTTAAATACATATTTGATTATATAAGTGAATTCTATTTTTCTTTATTATATTGGCCTTGATATACATATTAGATTGCTCATATATTCTACTCTTCATTATTGATATTTTGAAATTTAATATTATGGCTATTTTAGATTGGGACCTATGATATTTTGTGGTAGTAAGGCTTAAAAGGCAAACCAATAGAGATATTATGTTGGATGAAGAATTTGAAACTAAAAAAATACTAAGGATTCTAAAGTTGCCACATCTCCAATTGTGAGCATTGAGTTAAATAAGGAAGTTCATAAAAATATTTTAGAAGTTGTTGATGAACCTGTAGCAATTGCTCCATCACAACAAAGAAAGAATCTAAAATGGCTCACTAGTACCATTAGATATGCAAACCTTGATGCACCACCTAACTTCACTACCACATGCCCACATACTCAAAGTAATACATGATAAGAAGTAAATTTAGTCTTTATGACTTTAGTGATGGAAAATTAAAAAACAACATTAGTGATTGATGGTAGGTGGGTGCAATCTCTCATTGTTGGGTGCCACCCACACATGGCCTTTTGGAAACTTTAAGGGTTATAAAGGTGGAATACCTTTTTTTTGGTAGGTAAAATTGCTTAAGTGTAGGGTTTAAATGGGTCCCAAACCCAAGTACATAAACTGGTAGCTAAAACAATAGCATAAGATCACACAGGCCTATACATTGACTAGCTGCAACACATTGGCTAGCTGCAACCTAAATGAAAAGGACCAAACAACAACAGAGAAGGTTGAGTGGACGCCTGACATCATAAACACAAAATACATCTCGAGCAATACCCATGCAGGGGTTGCTTAAGAGAAGTAACTACTTGTAAACCTTGTAAAGGAGCTATAACAAAAACCCATGTAAGGGATGCTTGTAAAAGATTAGTAAAAACTATAATAGATACCTGAACATGAAGAAACATAGTACTCAAAAATGCCCACGCAGGGGCTATAAAGAACTCAAAAATAGTAATTAAAGTCCCACGTAGGGGATCAAAAGACCAAAATAACCAGAGAAACCCAACATGAGAACAAACAAATTACTTGCCAGACCCAGACCTAGGCCTCTATAACATATTCATTTGTAGGAGCATCTTTAGGATGGTTTGGGAGTAGCACCTTGAGAGTCTCACTGATCTCATCCATGGCATTGATAATGATGCTAATGATGGTAATGTGGATTATGTTACGAGTAGTAATGCAAGGATCGTCACTATCATCATCCAAGATGTGGTAAGGGGAGTTATGAATGGAATCAACCCTAGGTTTCTTAAGCTAGGAAAACCTAATAAACTAAGGAGGACTCTCACCAAATTTGGCTTTACGTGTTGAGGAAAAATAGATGAAGGGTTCATAGTCAGGGGACTCATCATCGCTAATAAATTTAGGAGGGGAACAAGATAGGTTGTGAGTGGGTGACTTTGAAGGTGGATTGGAATGGAACGATGAAGCAAGAATGGCAGGAGGGAGGGTGGCTTCAACATGGCGATAAATGACAATGAAGAGGCCTTGGTGAGTAGGAGGGGTTTGAGATTTCTATTTCCTAGCATTATGGATTGAGTATCTAATAGAGTGATAAAGGAAATCAAGAATATTAATAGGATTAAAATCCCTAAGATGATTGACTAGAGCAACATGGAAACTATATAAGGGCTTGGCAGGGTCATCCACAGTAAGGTACTGAAGGATCGGGACAATAACTATGGGCCAAGGAATAGGTAGTGACTCATGATCAACAGTAACACCCTTCCACTTGAAAATATTTGAATAATTTGGGAAGCCCTGGAGCTCAGGTTCCCAATTATGATGATCTCTTCGCACCACATGCTCTTTCACCAGTAGTTTTATCACCTCAACCATCAACTCAATAGTAACTCTAAAATAGAGGTTACACACAACAATATAACCATTATTCCATGAATTGACAAAGGCTTCTATGATATCTTGATCAACCCCTTTGAACTTGTTGAGGAAAGGAATGAGACCATGAGCTTCCAAAAAGTCCCGAGACAGGTTATCAAGCTGAAGGCTAGATGGCTCAAGCAAGGCCATGTTGGCAAGACTAAGAAAAAAGAAGACCATAGAAACCAGATACTACACTTTTTACTACCTAGGACACACAACAAAAGACAAAACCAGACGGTAATGGATTGACACAAACTAGGGTTTTAAATATAGAAATTTTTGGCACAATAAACAACCTTTTCAAAAGTTGAGTTGGTGTGATTGGCAGACCACTTAGTAATTATCCATAGGGAATAGACACTAGACAATACAAATATTGCACAATATATACTACATAAAGGATAGGACTGGGATAAGGTTAGGAGTGCCAATTGATTAAAAAAATGATTCTCAAAATTTGTAAGATGCAAAAAAGAGGATCTCGAGACTTTATGCATATTGACCTTGATTGACAACATCCAATTACACTGCCTAGACCTACTAAGAGACTTGACATACTTGGAGAAGACCACCATGAAACAAACCCATTGGCATGGCCTATCTTGGGACATAGCATACTTCACAAAAAGGAAACAGGAGAACCAAACACCAGTACTGATAGAAATACTGAAATTCACACTAATCATAAAACTTTTGCCATAAGAATTAGAATCAAAGAAACAAATCATGCTAAAAAAGCTCGAGTCATCATTGGAGAAGCTAACCTGCCAAAACCTGTGACCATATATTTCAAACTAAATCATTATTAGTAGCATTTAAAACTTCTTGGGGAAATATTTATTTCCAAATGGATAGTGATTTATGGATAACTCCCCAATTGGCAATAATATTTGTAAGCCTATTAGCTTTGCGATACACATGATTGATAGAGATATCATTGAAATTTTGGGACAACTTCTTAGCTTCCTAAACAATGGTTCTGACATTCCAAGAGGACACCTTATTGTTTTTTAGAGAATTTATAATATTCAAATAATATCCCTTAATAAAAAGGTTGCCTTTATAATCCTTGAGAATATCTAGCCCTCTCCATAGTGCACGACCTTCAACAAAATGATTAGTTTGACACCCCAAATACTTAGCATAAGCCATAATAACTTGACCACTGTGATCTCTGACAAGACCACCTACACTTGCATCCCCTGGATTTCCTTTGGAGGCACCATAAAAGTTAAGTTTTAGCCACTCACTTGGGGGAGGAATCCAATGGGCACCCACTCTGGGATGGGGGGTTGGAAAACTAGAACTAGAGTTGTAGGGAAATTTTAAGGAAGAGAACATAATAGAATCCAATCTAGAATCAGGAGGTTTGGGACAAGGGAAGAGCTAGGAATTTTTGATAGCAAAGGTAATAGCTTTATTTGCAACGGATATGGGATCCTTAGAGGAGGAAGAAAAAACCCTGCTATTTCTTTCAAGCCATACTTGCCATAAGATATGATGAAGGGTCACTTTCCATAAAGAAGATAATCTGAGGTTTTTGAATGGAGTTGGCCATTGGATGAAAAGATGACTCAATGAATTAGGAGGAACCCATGAGATATGAAAAGTGGACATAAGGTGATCCAAAGATGTCTTGGAGAAAGAGCACTCCAGAAAGAGGTGATTGACATATTCCTAAGCATTCATGCACAAATAGCATATGTTAGGGACAATCATGCCCCTTTTCATAATATTATCAATCGTTAGAATATTATTTTGGATGGTCAACCAAAAAAAATGAGCAACTTTTGAAATAAGATATTTAATCCACACTCGATCATAAGGTATTTCAATCACTTGATAGTCAATAGTCATACCATGAGCAAATTTAATCATGAACAAACCATAATTATTCTCTTTCCAAAAAGGGGAGCCAGGGGAATTACTAGTGGGGATGACAATTGCATTTAGGATAGTTTTGAGAATAGTTGAAGCATCAGAGATTTGTCCATTAGCATTTGGAATATGAAAAAATTTCCAACACTTAGAATCAGATGAAACATCAATGAAATCTTCAACCTTGCTACCAATTAAAGTGTCCAGGAAAGGTTGTAAAACAACATTTTTATTGTTCTTCAAAAGTGGTTGATTAGAGATCCACCTGTCAATCCAGAAGTTAATTTTAATCCATGTGCCTAATTGCCACCTTATCCCCTTCTGAATTAGAGATCTGGTTTGGATAATTTATTTTTAGAAAGTGGAGCCCTCTTTGGGTATATCATCATCTATGAAACAATGATTTTGAAGATATTTTGTATTGACAATTGAGACCCATTCAAGGTTATTGTTGGTGAAACCTTCCATGATTGCTTGGATAACAAGGCTATGCTCATATTAAAAAATATTCAGAGCCCCAAGCCCCTCTAAATTTTGAGGTAGCACACCTTGTCCCAACTGACCAGGTGAAATATTTTCCTATCCTAGGCATCTACCCAAAAAAATATTTTCTGGATTTGCTCAATTTCATGTAGATAGCAACATGAAATTTGAATATGGACGTGAAATAAATAGGAACACTTTAGAGATAAGCCATTATCAAGGTGGCTTTGGCTACTTGAGAGAGGAGGGTCCCTTTCCAACCTACAAGTTTTTTGTTAATCCTCTCAATAACGTTACTCCACATGGATTACTTCGAAGCACTGGTGAAAAGAGGGAGGCACAATTATTGGGTAGGCAACTGAGATATAACACATTGAAAGATGCATGCAATATTATCTTATATCTCTTGGGGAGTGTTAATGAAGAAGATTTTACTTTTAATATAATTTATTTTCTGATCTGTAGCCTCCTCATAGGTATCAAGAATAATCTTAATGACTTTTGCTTCCCATACAAAAGCATGAGTAGCAATGATGGTATCATCAGCAAATTGTTGTTGAGACAAGGATCTTAAATTAGACATATATTTAATGCCTAAACTTATGTCATTGGAGCAGGTATTTTTTAGCACTCTACCCAAGGATTCAACAAGAATGATAAAAAGGATGGGGGATAGAGGATCTCCCTATCTAAGGCCCCTATTACTAGGGAAAAATCCTGCTACAGATCCATTGACTAGGATTGAAAACCAGGGATTAGAGATGCAGTTATGAACAAGATCAACCCACTCCCTATGAAACCCAAATTTGAGAAGGACAACAATCATAAAATATTTTTTAACTCTGTCAAAAGCCTTATTCATATCAATTTTGAAAAACATGGCAACTTTTTTGTTACGGTTGGCATAATGAAGGGCTTCATGCAACGTGATAACACCATCAGTAAAATTTTTTCCTTTGACAAAGTTATCTTGACAAGGGTCTATGATCTAAGGAAGGATCTCTTTGAGTCTTGTAGCCATGGTTTTAGTAAGAGTTTTGTACAGGACATTGCAAAGACTAATGGGTCTGAAATCTGACATAGATTTACACATAGGCCCTTTAGGAACCAAGGCAATAAAATTGGAGTTGATACTTATGGGTATGGACTTAGTTTGCTGAAGTTCAATTATGGCATTGCATATGTCAGACCCAATGATGTCCCAAAAAGTCTGATAGAAGCAGGGAAAAAACCCATCAGGGCCTCGGGTTTTATCAGGGTGCATTGAGAAAATAGCCTCTTTAATTTCATCAAGGATGAGGGGTTTAATAAAAGCTAAATTTATATCATAAGTGACCATATTGGTTATTTTATGGAGTAATTATCTACTAGCCTAGGCAGAATTTTAGGGGTTGGCTCCCAAAAGGCCTTCAAAGAAATATGAAGCTTCATTTCAAATCTCAAAAATATCCCTGATGACGGATCCATCACTTTTGGTTAATTCTTTAATTTTATTCAAAATTTGGTGCCTTAGGGTAGTGGCATGAAATAATTTTGTGTTTAAGCCCCCCTATTTGAGCCAAAGGGCCCTTTATTTTTGTCTCCAGAAAGTCTCATATTTAGCTAGCACATTATGGTAGTATGCAAGAACATGTATCTCCTCATTTCTGAGTTGTTCATTGAGCTGCCCATTCTAAACTTGGAGTTCAATACTTTTTATTTTTTGCAAAATATTTTTCTTATTTTTTAAGATGTTACCAAAACATTCTTTGCTCCAGACTCGAATATTTTCTTTGACACACTTACATTTTTGGAAAACCCTAAAAATAAAGTACCCATGATAGTCAAATTACCACTAGTCAGCAATTTGCTTCTGCAAATTTGGAATACCTACTTATAATGGTGATTTAGCATTTCCACAACCTAGTCCTTATCCATATTAGTAGGGCTATCCCTATTCTCCATTTGGATGTGTCTTAAGGTATCCATCATATCCACCAAGTTTGAATTTTTTCTAGGGATTTTATAATCCATATGTAGCACCTTAGTTATAATCCATATATAGTTGTGTTACTTTGATTAGTATTGGATCTTCATTTGATAAGGTTCTTCATGTTCCAGGTGTTGACATCAATATTTTATCTACTTATCACATCATTCATACAAAAAAGGTAGAGTTTTGGCATGATCATTTGGTGATCAAGTACCTTGAAAATAGTTTCAAGATATTTGCCTTTGTATATTGTAATGAGTTGGATCAAATGTATAAATTAGAGGGCATATTGACTTATCCTAATTTATGTTTCCATGGTAGCATAAATAGATATTGAGATTTAGGAATGGCATTATAGACTTGGTCATCTTAACTATGGGTCACTAAAGCACATGATTCATCATTAGATGGCTATTGGAACTCCTCATATTTTCTCTTTGAGTGGTACATGTGAGGGATGCATTTTGGGAAATCATCATAGAGAGTCCTTTACCAAAGGGATAATAAGTTATGCCACATGACCCTTGCAATTCATTCATAGTGATGTATGTGGACCCATGTGTACACCTTCCATTTTTGGGAATAGACACTTTCTTCCATTTGTTAAAGGTTTTTTTAGGTATGTTTGGTTGTATACTATTTGTACCTAAGATGAGGCTTTTGAAAAATACACTATATTTTAAGCACTAGTAAAGAATTAGCTACAAAGAAAGACCAAGTATCTTAGGTCAGATAAGGGAGGTGAATACATGAGCAATGATTTTCATGATTTTTTGACTCTGAAGAACACAAGCTTATACTGAGAGGGGGGTGAACAATATAAGATAAAAAAAATCTCTTTTCTTTCCAAAGCAATAACCTCAAATAATATCAATGCAATAATGAAACAATGCACAAATCACCATACACATAAGAGACAAATATTTTACGTGGAAACACCCTCTCGAGAGAAAACCACGGCAAAATATTGCTTATATTTTTCTTCAATAAATTTCGTGGGCACCAACCCACAGGAGACACCAATCCCCTATACAAGTTCATGGACACCAATCCATAGGAGACACCAATCCCCTATACAAGTTCGTGGACACCAATCCACAGGAGACACCAATCCCCTTGCTCAAGTTCGTGGACACCAATCCACAGGAGACACCAATCCCCTTGCTCAAGTTCGTGGACACCAATCCATAGGAGACACCAATCCCCTTGCTCAAGTTCATGGACACCAATCCCCATTGCTCAAGTTCATGGACACCAATCCATAGGAGACACCAATCCCCTTGCTCAAGTTCATAGACACCAATCCCCTTGCTCAGGTTCATGGACACCAATCCATAGGAGACACCAATCCCCTTGCTCAGGTTCGTGGACACCAATCCACAGGAGACACCAATCCCCTTTCTCAGGTTCATGGACACCAATCCACAGGAGACACCAATCCCCTTATGCTCACAAATTTGGTCTAAAACTCTGCTCAGGTCTGTCCTCAAATCTTGCTCACAAACACTACTCAAATATGCTCCAAAATCTGCTCACAAACACTACTCAAATTTGCTCCAAAATTTGCTCACAAACACTACTCAAATCTGCTCCAAAAATTGCTCACAAATACTCTCAAATTTAATTCAAAACATACTCATGAATACTGCTTAAATCTACTTCAAAATCTGCTCACAAATACTGCTCAAATCTGCTCCAAAACTTGATCAATAATGACATCAAGTTCTTCACCTTTTCTTGAGTTTGCTTTCTTCAACTAAAAGCAATTCAGACATATTCTACCCAGAATTCTTTTAACTTCATGAACATATAGAGGATGATATGCACTAGTGTAGAAAGCTTCAAATGGTCAATATGTTCTTCACATTCATTTAGTCTATCGCTTCCACATATCTCACATTTATTACATTTTAAAGGTAGCTCAAATATAGCATTAGATAACTTACTTGTGTGTTGAATTGGAGATGCTAATACCTTGCTCTTCTTCCACTATCATGTGCACCTTTTCTTCTTCTTGAAATGGTTGAATTGTCCTTCCTTGTCAATTGAATGCTTGGGTGAATATGTGACCTTAATCCTCTTACTCTATTCTTTGAAGCCTTGACTTGTTTCAAATATGTGCCCTCCAAATCTACCTCAATAATGATGATCTTCCTTTTGCATGTGCTTTCCAAATATGCCTTGACAAAATGATTTTCCTTTTGTATGTGCCTTCCAAATCTGCCTTAATAATAATGATCTTCTTTTGAAACTTATAAAATAAAACTTTATAACAACAACATGACTCCTTATATCTCTCTTTTAAAACTTGCAAAATAAAACTTTATAATACCAACATGACTCCTTATATCTCCCTTTTATAACTTGCAAAATAAAACTTTATAAACAACAAACTGACTCCTTATATCTCCTTTTAATAACTTGCAAAATAAAACTTTATAATAACAACATGACACCTTATATCTCCCTTTTATCAAATTTAATTTAAAAACTTAACCCTTGCCTTGCACAACAAAACCTAGCAAAATAGTGCGAGGAGATTCGACCTTCTGCACCATAGCACCCTAACACGGGCTAGGCAACCGATTGGGCTACCCCAACGGATGAAACCAAAGGGGCACAATAGAATACTTAACTCCTTCGTTGCGCTATCTCGAACAACAAATGCTTTAGCAAAACAAGCATCGAGGAGATTTGACCCTCGAACCTTCTACACCATAGTGCCCTAACACGGGCTAGACAACCGATTGGGCTACCCCAATGGATGAAACCAAAGGGGCACAATAGAATACTTAACTCCTTCGGATCATTGCTATGCCACCGAACTTGTGCTCCTCTCCTCCCTTGTCTTCTACTTGTTGCTCGCTCTCCTCTCTTGTCTTCTACTCGTTGCTCACACTCCTCTCGAAGGATATTTGATTTTTCTTACTACTTTGCAAAATGAATTATTGCCTCATATTAATATGCTTTTCCTTTGTCTTTCGCACCCAAGGAGGTCGGCCCATCATTTAAACATTTGAATTTTAATTTCACTTTTGTATGGTGCACTCAAGGAGGTCGGCCCATGCATATTTAATTTTTGAATTTCAAACTCACTTCAAGTCGGCCCACTCTTTTTGCCTTTATATTATAATATTAAATCTATGATTTAAATATTATAATATTTGAATATCTATTTAAATATTTTGATTTAAATATAAACCTTCCACTTTAATATTTAAATATTTCATTTAAATATTAAATCACCCTTGAAGATATCTGTCTTGACATCAATGACAACTCATATGATTAAATCACCCTTGAAGATATCTGCCTTGACATCAATGACAACTCAATAATTCTAACAATCTCCCCCTTTGTCATTGATGGCAACCCTGCAAAGAAATTATCCTCTACTGAAACAGGATCACAAACTGCTCCCCTGACAAGCTACTCCCCTTACTAAAATTCTCCCCCTTTGACATCAATGGCAAAGGCTCCTCGGGGCTGTAAGATAAGACACTTGACAATGCCCCCTTACTCCCTGCTCTTACTGAGACAATCAATGATGAGATGGGAGTAAAACTCCCAAATTACTATGCTCCTCTTCTTGTTCTATTTTCTTTCTCCAAACTTTGGAGGACATACCCTTTTGAACATTTTGACCATCCTCTTTTTTGCTTGACTTCGAAAGTTTAGGGAACACTATTCTGCACCATCTAGTTGTATGCCCAAAATTATTACATTTGTAGCATATGATGTTGTAGTCCATGAGAGGTGCAAATGAATTGAAATTCCTCTTGGTGAAGCCAAAATTATTCTTAGCATGGACCCTACAATTTACAACTTTATGACCAAATTTGTGACATGAAAAGCAATAACCATGGAAGAAATATTGAAACCTGTCTGATTGCCTTGGAGGATATTACCGCATGGTTCTCTCATTGTTGTTTATGTGATGGACTTCGTTCCTTGATGATGCTTTGTTTTCTTCCTCCTTGATGCTTCCACTTCTCAATACATCAGCATAGGTCTTAGGCTCTTCTTTAATTATTTTCTTTGATGCCTCTCTTCCTTTTGAGCTTGACTTCCTATTTTGTTTCTTTTGACTTTCTTCAAAACCAAGTCCAATCTTTATAACCGAAGATCTCTGTGCTTTGATAATATCATCCACCATTTTTGTGCTTCTCTCAAACTGATGTAGCTTATCATTAGATTCATTCACTTTCTTTCTTAGAGAGACAACCTCATGCTCTAGTTTTTCACATTCCAACTCTTTTGCCTTTAACTGCTTAGCCATACCTTCTTCAATTTGCTTTACCTCTTCAACTTTAACTTTCAAGTTAATGAGTTCTTGCGATAACTTTACCTTTGTCTTCTCATCCTCTTGTACTTGAGTCTTCAATCTTGAGTTCTTCTTTCTAAGCCTTTTCAACTCTTCAAGAGCAACAACAAGTTCCTCTTCTATGTCAACTATGGCTTCCTCTTCATTTTTTGGATCTTTCTCTTTTTCTTGGTTTTCGACATCAGGAGCATCTTCTTTCTCCTCTATGGCCAAAAATAGGATTTCTTCTTTTTCACTATTGGAGAGACTTTCATCACTATTTCTGGAAGAACTGCTTGCTTCCTCAACATAAAAACTCTTCTTGTGTCTTTGAAATATTTTCTTCTCATGCTTGCTTTGATCATGCTTGTTTTTCTTTTCATGATAAAATTTTCTTTCTTTCTTTTTCTTATATTCCTTTTCTTCTTCACTGCTACTACTTCTAGCTTGTGGGCAATTAGATGCATAGTGACCAAGGTTACCACAATTAAAACATTTCACAGAGTGCATACCTTTGTGTTTTCTTGGACCCTTCTTATTCCTTCATACAAAGTTAGCTTCTTCTCCATTGCTTGATTCTTCACTTGACTCTGGTTCTTTATTCTTTGTCTTATTTGAAGCTTTAAATGTGGCCTCTCGTTTGGATGTTTGATCTTTTTCAGTCCTCATCTCATAGGCTGTGAGAATTTCGTGTAGCTCATCCATGCTTAAGGTTTTAAGATCCTTCATTTCTTCAATCGTCGAAACCTTTGCATCAAATCTCATGGAAGTGACCTTAAGATTTTCTGAACAATCTTAGAGTCTTCAATATTTTCTCCAAGTCCACGAATGGTGTTGACAACTTCATCAATGCGGAGTAGATATTTTGCAATATCTTCCTCATATTTCATCTTCAAATATTCAAACTTCCTCCTGTGGGTTTGAAGTTTTGCCATTTTAACCTTGTCGTCTCCTTCATATGTTCTTTGTAACTTGTCCCATATTTCTTTTGTTGAGGTGCATTGCATGACTTTCACAAAATCTGATTCACATAACCCACTTAATATTGCATTCATTGCCCTGGCATTATTTTCAAATGGTTTCTTGCCATCTCGATCCGTGGGAGGAGTTGTAGGTGGTGTGAACCCATCCTCAATGGATTGCCATATATCATAGCCATGTGCCATCAAATAATTTTGCATCCTTATGCTCTAGAAAGCATAGTTAGTCCCATCAAACAATGGAGCCCTATTTGATGAAAAACCTTCTTGGCAAGCCATGTGTGTTCTTGTAAGATCTTCCTTCAAGTTGTTAGGCTTTCACGAAGGAACCTGCTCTGATACCAATTGAAGAACACAAGCTTATACTAAGAGGGGGGTGAACAGTATAAGATAAAAAATTTCTCTTTTCTTTCCAAAGCAATAACCTCAAATAATATCAATGCAATAATGAAACAATGCACAAATCACCATACACATAAGAGACAAATATTTTACGTGGAAACACCCTCTTGGGAGAAAACCACGACAAAATATTACTTATATTTTTCTTCAATAAATTTCGTGGGCACCAACCCACAGGAGACACCAATCCCCTATACAAGTTCATGGACACCAATCCACAGGAGACACCAATCCCCTATACAAGTTCATGGACACCAATCCACAGGAGACACCAATCCCCTTGCTCAAGTTCATGGACACCAATCCATAGGAGACACCAATCCCCTTGCTCAAGTTTGTGGACACCAATCCATAGGAGACACCAATCCCCTTGCTCAAGTTCATGGACACCAATCCATAGGAGACACCAATCCCCTTGCTCAAGTTCGTGGACACCAATCCACAGGAGACACCAATCCCCTTCTGCTCACAAATATGGTATAAAACTCTACTCAAGTCTATCCTCAAATCTTTATCACAAATCCTGCTCAAATATGCTCCAAAATATGCTCACAAATCCTACTCAAATATGCTCCAAAATATACTCACAAACACTACTCAAATCTTCTCCAAAATATGCTCACAAACACTGCTCAAATCTTCTCCAAAACCTGCTCACAAATACTACTCAAATCTGCTCCAAAATCTGCTCACAAATACTGCTCAAATATGCTTCAAAACCTGCTCACAAATACTGCTCAAATCTGCTCCAAAACTTGATCAATAATGGCATCAAGTTCTTCACCTTTTCTTGAGTTTGCTTTCTTCAACTAAAAGCAATTCAGACATATTCTACCCAAAATTATTTTAACTTCATGAACATATAGAGGATGATATGCACTAGTGTAGAAAGCTTCAAATGGTCAATATGTTCTTCACATTCATTTAGTCTGTCGCTTCCACATATCTCACATTTATTACATTTTAAAGGTAGCTCAAATCTAGCATTAGATAACTTACTTGTGTGTTGAATTGGAGATGCTAATACCTTGCTCTTCTTCCACTATCATGTGCACCTTTTCTTCTTCTTGAAATGGTTGAATTGTCCTTCCTTGTTAATTGAATGCTTGGGTGAATATGTGACCTTAATCCTCTTACTCTATTCTTTGAAGCCTTGACTTGTTTCAAATATGTGCCCTCCAAATATGCCTCAATAATGATGATCTTCCTTTTGCATGTGCTTTCCAAATCTGCCTTGACAAAATGATTTTCCTTTTGTATATGCCTTCCAAATCTACCTTAATAATAATGATCTTCTTTTGAAACTTATAAAATAAAAATTTATAACAACAACATGACTCCTTATATCTCTCTTTTAAAACTTGCAAAATAAAACTTTATAATACCAACATGACTCCTTATATCTCCCTTTTATAACTTGCAAAATAAAACTTTATAAAAAAAAACTGACTCCTTATATCTCCTTTTAATAACTTGTAAAATAAAACTTTATAATAACAACATGACACCTTATATCTCCCTTTTATCAAATTTAATTAAAAACTTTACCCTTACCTTGCACAAAAAAACTTAGCAAGCGGCGGATGAGATTCGACCTTCTGACCTCTAGAAGCATAACGCCCTAACGTGGGCTTGTGATCAACTGAGCTAACCCAATGGATGAAACCAAAAGGGCACAATAGAATACTTAAATCCTTCACTACACTATCTTGAACAACAAATGCTTCAACAAAATAGGTACCGAGGAGATTCGACCCACAAACCTTCTACACCGTAGTGCCCTAACACGGGCTAGACAACCAACTGGGCTACCCCAATGGATGAAACCAAAGGGGCACAATAAAATACTTAATTCCTTTGTTGCACTATCTTGAACACCAAACACTTTAGAAAAATAGGCATCGAGGAGATTCGACCCTCGAACCTTCTGCATCGTAGCACCCTAACATGGGCTAGAAAACCAACTGGGCTACCCCAGTAGATGAAACCAAAGGGGCAAAATAGAACACTTAAATTCTTTGGATCACTGCTATGCCATCGAGCTTGTGCTCCTCCCCCCCATTATCTTCTACTTGTTGTTTGCTCTCCTCTTGTCTTCTATTCACTACCTACACTCCTCTCGAAGGATATTCAATTTTTCTTCTACTTTACAAAATGAATTATTGCCTCATATTAATATGAATTTCCTTTGTCATTCATGCCCAAGGAGGTCGGCCCATCATTTAAACATTTGAATTTTAATTTCACTTTTGTATGGTGCGCTCTAGGTGTAACCTAGGGACATCATGCATAGGACTCTAAGCTTGTCGATGTTTTATGATAATTTTTTGTTTGTTTGATAGGATAGTTGGTTACAATCACACTATTTTTAGTAGTTCATAACTGCAGGGTCTAAATCTATTCTACTTCATTGTTTTATAGCCCGAATTGAAATGGATCATCATCGTCAATTTATCTAGCACGCATTTAGAATATTTGGATTAGACTACAACCTTTGCAATAGGCTTGCCCCCAAATTTTGAATCTAGATCTCTTCTTGATAAGTGCATGACCAAACATACACATGTTAGACCTCTAAGATTGTGGGGAGTTAAGCCTAGTCCTTTTTCCTAACAACATACATCTCAAACTCTTATCCTAGCCTAGAATAAAAGATTACATATATAGAACATAAATACCCAATATTGATTTAACTCCCCACAATCTTAGAGGTGAACTGAACTGTAGTTGACTTCTAATGAAGATTTCCTATTCATATGGGGTCCAAAAGTTGTTTGATGCTCTTTGTTGGAAGTAAAGTGGTAGAAGACGATTCTGGTTAGGAAATATTCATTAGAAGTCAACTATAGTCCAATTCACTCTTCTTGAGACCAAAGAAGAGTGCTATTAACTCATGAAATATCCAAAAATTCCATCAAAATAACATCATAGAAAAAACATAAATCCATCAAAGAGAAGTCTACCAAGGGAGGGTCATGACATTCTACCCCCCTTAGGATTAACATAGTCCTCTGTGTTTCATCATAGTTCAAACATACAACAATATTTACATAGTATTTTCAAACAAGAATGGAAAGTATATTTGCATATCTGGCACTTTCTCCCAAGTAGCATTTCTTTCAAAGTGGCAGTCCCATTGGACCCTACATTGCTCCAAAGTTCTTTTCCTCATCGATTTGGAATAGAACTCAAGGATCTTTACTGGTCCAACCTCTATAGCCTTCGGAACCATCATCTGTAAGTTGGAAAAATCCCACATATGATCAAGATTAGCTATATATCTTTTAAGCAATGATATGTGAAAGGTGTCATGAATATTTGATATATTGGGTGGTAAGGCAAGTCAATATACGACTGGATTGATCTTCTCTATAATTTCAAAGGGTCCAAAAAAATGTGAATCAAGTTTTGTGGACTTAATAAAACTCTTCTTTGGTATCACCCTCAAAAACACTCTATCACCCACTTAAAACTCTCTTGAAGTTATTTTGATGATGTTATTTTAATGGAATATTATTTTGATGTTTAAATATTATAATGTTAGGTGGATCAAGTTTTGTGGACTTAATAGCACTCTTCTTTGGTATCACCCTCAAAAACACTCTATCACCCACTTAAAACTCCCTTGAAGTTATTTTGATGGAATGTTATTTTGATGTTTGGATATTATAATGTTAGGAATGAGTTTGAAATTTTTGAATTTCAAACTCACTTCAAGTTGGCCCACTCTTTTTACCTTTATATTATAATATTAAATCTATGATTTAAATATTATAATATTTGAATATCTATTTAAATATTTTGATTTAAATATAAACCTTCTACATTAATATTTAAATATTTTATTTAAATATTAAATCACCCTTAAAGATATTTGTCTTGACATCAATGACAACTCATATGATTAAATCACCCTTGAAGATATCTGCCTTGACATCAATGACAACTCAATAATTATAATATAATCTTAGTGGGTTGTTCATTGTACTCTAGAACATAATTGGGTAGCTGAGAGGGAAAATAGGGTAGTTATGGATATGGATCATTATATGATTCATGATAAGAATATGGAACATGAATTTTAGAGTGAGATCTTCATTTGTGTAGCATACATCATTAATATAGTCCTTGCCAAAGTAGTTTAGGGCATGACACCCTTGAGAGGTTGACATGCAACAAGCCTGATGTGTCCTAATTATATATCTCTAGGTCTTTGGTAGGGGCTCACATATGTAGATAAATTAAAAAGGTGGAACAAAAGAGTTATAGATGCATTTTTATAGGGTATTCAAATACCCATAAGGAATTCTCTATGATCCTCAAAGGCATGAAATTCTTATTTAGAGAGTTGTGATGTTTGATGAGGTTATTCTAAGGGTTCCATATCATCATCCACCTAATGTTTTGATAAAATATACTCATACTTCTCCAAATGGTTCAATAGAATCTTCATAGATTCTTGTAGGATCTATTCATATTGGGTCTTCCTTTTTGTCTCCTAGTAAAGTCTTTATACCTATATTTTTGATACCTCCTTAGGAAGTACCACCTTCAATACCCTCAGTCTTGGATTTTAGGAATGTTGAGCTTAACACTCTAGTTCCTTATTCCATACTATTGGATGATGAGGTGGTCGGTGAATATGATTTAGATTCTTTAGGCTTGGCTTCTGATATTGCTTTATCACAATATGTGCTTAAATATTCCATAATTCATCCAACATCCCATTGTTTCTATGGATTGACATCAAAAGGATTCTTCTTGAGATTTACTCTCAAATGTTGGTAATTTTGGATATCCTTTCACATATTCTTACTCTAAGGGCTAACCAAAGTGGAAATATGCCCTGCTTGATGAGTATAACTAAGGGTAACATTTGATAGAACTTCAACATGGAATTCAAACACTTGATATATTCAACAGGGTTAGAGAAGAAACATCTTCATGTTCCTTGAAATGGCTATTAACCAATGTGGATGAATTTTGGCCCATAGAACCATTGAAGTTGAATGTTGGTTCAAGCCTTACCTGGATTCAAATGTGGCTTTTGACTCTTACCGTATCTTTCAAGCCAACTATCGTCATAGACTCTACTTCTTAATTGATACTCACACTCTACACTAGTGAAGTAGACTTGACCATGGGTCCCCACAAATCTATAGGGTTACTTAACTAAACTGCAACAAGCACATTTGAATTCATGTAAAGCCAAACATTAGGGAGAAAAGGTAGGAGTATGCCACTAAATTTTTGAGCTTTCTTACTAAGATCTTATGGATTTTATAGAAACCATGTTTTGGTGGGTGCATGGTATTAAATGTTGTTTGTCCTAGTGTAATAAAAAGAAGAATTTGAAGCATTATATAAATGACTTGGATAGTGTATTTTTTAGTGGGAATTCAGACAGAATATTTGTAGATATGATGTTAACCATGTTTAGTGTATTGCAACTATGGTTGGAATGATCATTTGCAAGAAAGCGATAGTTGATTGGAGAGTTCCCCTAATTTTGGGGGTAATGGAGAGAAACATGATATGGTAGCCATTCATACAGGAAAATATTTGACATATCCAAATTCCTAAAGGTGTCACTCTAAAGTAGAGCAAATGTATGGAGAACCCAAGCAACATGGATAGCTTAGGTAAGAGATATTTGAATTACATGAAGGTGACTAGCAACATTATCAAAAATGAAGACTTTCAAGTTGAAATTTTTAGGTTCTAATACCTACTTCTACTATTTGGATTTTAAAAAGAAATATTTCCTTTAATTTTTAAAGGTTAGAATTATATTTTTTCCTTTGCATACATCATGCACATAGTAGGGGAGTTAGCAAGTTAAAAAAAAGTATGAATTATTAAAATAGAGGTCAAGGGTTCAAAACCCTCCAAGACCACATTTGTTTTTTCTTTACTACCCTAAAAAGAAAATTGTTTTTACTTTTGTTATTTCCTATAGTTTTTAAGGGCAAATAATTGAAAATTAGACTATAGTGAATGTTTTGTAAAATTAAAGGGTAGTAAAATTTTTGTAAAAGGTACATTTTCAATGGTGACTGACATCTTCAAAGTTTTAATTTATTTGCTTCAAAAATATTTACATGTTGTATATAAATTAAACATGTGCCTAGAAGTATAATATGTGTTTTTTTTCAAGTGTAGTAGTGAGTGTGAGCACAAGCACGAATTGAGAGTGAGTGCAGTAGTGAGTGTGAGCATGACCTGGGAGTGAGTGCAATATCAAGTGCAAGCATGATCCAAGAGTGAGTGCAGTAGCAAGTGTGAGTGCAATATGGAAGTAAGTGTAGCAACAAGTATGAGTGTGAGGAAGGAGTGAGTGTAGTTGAAAGCAAGTGAGTGTGAATTGGGATTGAGTGCAACCAAAAGTGAGTGTGAGTGTGTGTTAGGAGAGAGTGCAGCCAAAAGCAAGCATGAGTGAGTATATCTAGGAGTGAGGAGGAAGTGTGAGTAGGAAATAGGAAGTAGAAAGCAAAGTGTGATCAAGGAATGCATGCCACTTATTGTTCTAGATCTTAATTGAAGAAAATCTAGGAGAGAGTGCAAGCCAAGAGCGAATGTGATCCGAGAGGGATTATGAACCAAGAGAAAGTGTAAGCTAAGATTTAATCATGGTAGAAGAGTGGTGGGTTCATTTGAAGTGCATAAATGATTTAAATATTTACCATGAATGTGTGGAATATTGTTTCCAAAAATGTTGAAGTGAAGTAATATTAGGAAAAAGTAGAGATAATGGTAATTTTAATCCAAGAGGGAGTGCAAGCTAAGAGGGAGTGTAAAGCATGAGAGAGTGTAAGCCAAGAGTGTGAGGTAAGAGAGTGTAATATAGGAGTAAATACAAGCTGAGAGGGAGTACAAACTAATAGGGAGTGCGAGCTAGGATTTAGCCATAGCAAAAGAGTGGTAGGTTCATCCAGTGTGCATCAATACATCAAGTCCTTACCACGAATGTGTGAAACATTGTTTCTAAAAAATTGTTGAAATGAAGGTATATCAAAAATAGAAGAGATAGGGGCAATTATGATCCAAGAGGGAGTGCAAGCTGAGAGCAAGTGTAAGGCAGTAGAGAGTGCAAGCTGGAAGATAGTGTGAGTTGAGAGGGAGTACAAAACAAGAGAGTACAAGCCAAGAGTAAGTCCCATTAGCTATTATGGAAGGAAGGTCATATTTGAAAGCCCTAATGGGAAGTTAGGATGCCCTAGTTGGAAGTATGGAGGCCCAAGTTGGAGATAATAAAAAGAGAGAATACATGGCAAGTTTGATCGAGGTAGTAGATGTTACACCAGAAGTAAGTATCAAGGATGAGATGATTAAGCATGATATAATGGTTATTAAAAGTAGAGGATTAATATGTATGTTCCATAGATCATGGACAGGGTTTTGGAGATTCAAAAGTGGATCAAGTGGAAGTGGGGATTGAATTCAAATTATTCTATGAATTTTCTTCCTAAAGGTTTTTTCCTCATCATCTCTTCCAATTAAAAAAATAGGGATAAAATAATGGTTGCTGGCTCATGTTTTAGGGGAAGAGATGCTCTTTATTTGAGACCATGGAATAAAATTTTTTCTATTGATACAAAAACTATTAAAAATCTTCCAGTGTGAGTTAGGCTTTCTGGACTTTCATATCAGCTTATAAATACGAATATTTTCAAGAATATAGGAAATACCCTTGGGAAATTCATCAAGGAAGGATCAACTACTAAGGAATGAAAGCATGCTATATATACTCGAATATATGTTGCTATGGATATTTTAAAACCTTTGCCACAATCCATTAAGGTTAAAATATGAATCAAGAGAATGGGATCAACAAGTCAATTATATAAATATTGTATTTCATTGCCACAATTGTTATGAGATTGGACACATGGCAATAGTTTACAAAGTGAAAACTATGAAGAAATAGATAAAAAATCCTAGCCATGAGATAAACTTCAATATGAAGCAAATAAATGAGATAATAATAAAAGCTAGACCAGATCAAGGATATTCCACTCCAAAAGAAGAGGTAAAGAAAGACTATCTACATTATCATTTGGAAAGTTCAGAACGAATTAAAGATGCAAAAGAATATGTGGAGATAAATCCTAAAAAAAAGACATCAAAATAGGTCAAGTTTATTCCAAGTAAATCATCTTCATTTTCCTCAAGTAGTATAGAATCCTCTTCAGGTAATAAAAGTAAAAGTGGTAAAGATGTTATCCTTTGCACTTTAAGGTTTCAAGAGCAGAATAATAAATAAATGGGGTTGGAGGAAACCCATAACAATTTAGGGTTTTTAGGGCAGAATAAGAAGGTAATTTCTACAAAATATCGTCCTTACACTTTAGGCTTTCCAGGGCAACATAAAGAAGATTGTGCTTTTGAGGTCATTCCTTACACTTTAGATCCTTCAGAACAATGCAAACCTAAATATGATAAGTCTTACTATGAGTAGTGTGAAAATATTGAAGAGATTGATGAAGATGAAAGTATTTTTGGGAATGAAAAAAGAGAGGAATACCCAAGAAGCAAAAACAAAGAGAAAAAGAAACACAAAGGGATATTGATATGGGAAATCAAAAGCAAATATCACAAGTGTTAACAAGAAGTGGGGCTAAACCCACAAATAAAATAAAAAATAACAATGAAAATAATATCTTGGAATATTAGGGGAATGAATAAGAACCCTAAAAAGGTATTAAGAAATTGTGATGTTGTTATAGAAAAAATATTTTTAGATATAAAGTTGGCTAGCAAATATTTTAGCAATTACTGGTGTTGAATTTCATCTTGATAGAATTTAAATTTTGGAAGGCATATGATATAAAATGAGTTGATTGTGGAAACTCAGTAGTTTGAAGAAGATGAAGAATATATTTTTTCTTATTAGGTGGAAAAAAAGTATTTTGAAAGGCGTCCCCAAACCTTTTATGAATATAACCCACAACCAAACTCAACAACTAACAATGAAAAGAGCTAGCGAGTACCAAGTCAGGTAAAAAACTAGCTACCAACCACACCCAACACATTCAAAAGAGATGGATCATCAGGGGGATTAGACAAAGCAACCTAATAAAGGCAAAAATAAATACCAAACGACTAAGAGAGGCTAGAAAATATAGCGATATTAAGGCGAGATTCAAAATTCAAACATCCAACATGCAGAAAATAAATATGCCAGTGAGCCTACAAAAATAAAATGGTGGATCAAAATAATTATACAAGTCATACACTAATTAAATAGATGAGTCATGCTATTAGAAATTTGAAAATGAACAAAAATAAAACCACTCAAATTCCCACCCATCGAACCAACAAACTACCTCAGATGATTTTGCATTGTCTTCTACCTCCATGCTTCTAGGAGGAAGAGGATTGGGTTGTCTATTTTTTAGGCTCAATTCTAGAATGAGGAGGTCTTCCTTTTTTGGATTTCCCATGAGTAATTAGACCATGAGAGACTCCAATAGATTTTCCTTTTTGAAAGGCTGAGATATATTTTGGATAGGCTAAAGGAGCACCTAGAAGCCATTTATTCTCAATAATATATGATTCTGACATGAGACTATCAAAAGCATTCACTAGATGTGGCTCTAAATCCTTAAAGAAAGTAGATTGAATAGGGGTCTTCTCAAAAGAGATCATGTTTGCCAACCTTTCTAACTCTGAGGATTGAACAACAAAATTTTAGGCTGTGGGAACCCTAATCTATAGTTCATTTGAAACATTCTCCTAAAAAAATCCTTTTGTGAGGTAGGAGGCTTAGACTTCTGAGGACAAATGGACTACTCATGATCATAATTGCTGAAATTAGAATAGAATAGAGGTCTATTCTCATAGATTAAAGGTTGCAACCTAGAACAAAACTCTGATAAAAAATAAATATGACTAGGAAGTGGTGCATCTAAATCCATAATTATGCACATGCAAGCAAAAACTATACTGGATCTAAAACGAGTTGATGGATCGATAGAGACCAAATCACCTAAGTCTTTTTACAATTCCTCTAAGAATTGATTCATGCCAAAAATGAAATGAAATCCCAAGAAGCCTAACCCAAATTGGAGCTATATTAATTTTTTGTGTGTCTGGATCAAAATTTATTCTCCATTTCCATAGAAACATACTTCTTCGACCAAAGAACCATGACCCATCACTCAAAATATGTTGAAATTTCTCATTTAGAGATATTTTAATAAGAAAGAAACCTTTTAGAAAAGTGATCAATTCCATCTAATCTTTAGGAGCCCACTTGGAGGCCATCCATCCCCTGATCTTGTCTAGATCAAGTCTGGAGTGACCCAAAAGTTTCCCAACAAGAGAGCTCTCACCTTCTTCCATGGTCAATTTAATCAAATAAATGGGAACATATAAGGAGTGTTGCATCAGATTGAGCTAGAAAAAGCACTCCAAAAGGGAATATTTTGAAAATTTATTTGAAACAATAGCAACATAGATCTTCTCAAGGATAGGGTTTATCTTCACCTAAGGTAAAGGGTCCACCAAAGGCTGTTCTAATATTTTAGTCACATTATCTTGGCTAGATAAGGGATTATCCAACCTAGCTTGATAATCTTGATTTGGGTAAGAGAAGTTATCCACCTCAGTAGGAAGTGACTGATCCACACTGAGAACCAAGTCAATAGATGACAACTGACCCATAGAATTTTGAATGCCCAAATTTAAAATAGTGCCTCTATACTCTCCATTAGGATAGAGGGAGGACGAAATATCTTCCCTAAGAATATCCATATCACCATGAAGAGAAGGTATTTCCATCATAGGTTCACCCTTCAAACTGGAATCTATGTCCACCACCACAAGCTTCTTAGAGTCTAATCCTCCCTCTGAAGGAAGGGTCTCTTTTTGAGGTAGGAATTGTTGAGACATTTGTGATAAGCAAGCACTAACTTGAGGAGGACAAAAATCCTTAACAAAATCCCTATAGACTCCTCTAATGGATAACTAGGGAGAAGAAGAATCAAAGGCTAGCAGGACAACATATTCAGAAATGTGAGAAGAAACATATAAGCAAGCTTGTGAATGAGAAAACATAACTACATGAGTGCCACCATAAACCTCAGGGCTAGCCTGTGCCCCAATGAAAGAAGGACTAAAATTACCAAAAGGAGAAAGGAGAGAAGTTCCAATACCTATAGGACAATACCTTCTTATAGAGCTTTTCCATGATGATAATCCTCTATACTTTCATCTTGAATCTTCCTAAAGTCAATTGTGATTGGTCCAAAGCAGGAACCAACATGCTTTTCTACTTCTCTTAGTCTTCGTGCATTCCATCTTCTATGACTTCACACACTGAATCTTCCTCCACCTCTTCCAAATCCTCTACCTCTACCTCTCATATTCTAATTGAATCTAGAGCAATGTAATGTTATTTTTTTGTAATGGGAGTGACCCCTAATAGAAGCCACACATAGCTTACTAAAAAAAATTAAGCATGTTCCTAATCACACTCACATCATTTGGTATCAATGACACCTCTAGTTTGCATTTACAGGTAAAGTTATCATGTTAAGATATTATGTCTATAGTATAACAAAGCTTCCATAATGACATCTAGGCAAAGAACCTTTAAATCATTGGGAGATATAAGGTTTTCAATATCTTGATACTATAACTTCATTATTTTCTACCTTATTCATCACTATTGTTAGACATAAAACTTGAAATTGAGAAATTCTAAGTATATAGGGAAGTTATTATTGTGTTTAAGCCTTAAGGATTTCTATTTAAGTATGTGTCATTGATAGGGAAAATCTCTTTTCATACTACCTTGGCACCTTGTATCATTCTCTTTCACATTCCTTAAAGCCTCTCTCATATACAACCATGTATATCGAGTGAACTAGCTTCTTCCATGTACAACCATGTATTTTGCACTATATATAGTGCAAAATTATGTAACATTTTAGGGCTTTGAGTGCTTGATGAAACTTAAAGAAAATAAATGACAAAAGCTAGGGTTAGAGAGAAAAAAAAAAAAAAAATCTGAAATAAGATGGAAACAAGGTGCGAAAAACGACCAAAGAGAGCTACTACAAACTAATTATGTTATTCTACAGAAAATGAAATATTATGAATATTAAACAAAACCAGGTTAGACCTACATCCACACAATCTAAATCCATTTAAGTGCAAGAGCCTAAGGAATAAATACATGCATTAAAAAATTAAATGATGCTACCATATCCATGCATAAAACACCATTAAATAACTTCAATACATGCATGAGAAAGATGTGCAATAAAAACTTATATTCAGAACCTTCTTTTGCTGCATACAAGGTGGAAAAAATTAGTTTGCAATATCTTGAAGACCTTCCAATCCTTTTCACGCTCACCTGTTTCAAAACATTCCAGACCTAGTCTCTCCATTTCAATGGTCATTTAAGGTTTTCCAATAAGACCCTTCACTTCATTTCCAACATTTGGCTTTCTTTCTGCTCATTCAAATTTGTGTCTATTCATGTTTTGTCTTCATCACACATATTGTAATGTTTATGCACATGCATATTTCCCTTTTATGCATCACCAAAGTAACACTTTGATTTATTATATTTTTTATTTGAGTGGGTGAAAAGAACTCTCTCCACCCGAGATTCCAAGTTTGGGCTAGGGTTTCTCCTCTAGGGCCCATTTCACCTAGAGGTTGGATGCATAATTTCCTCGTCTCTTAACAAGACTTTAAGTTGTACAAGAGTTAGTGTATGCATGCCTGAGCTAGATGAATATCCACCTCTCCAGGAGTTTGTATAGGGTCTACCAATACCCTGGTAACTACCTGGTGTTTTGTCTTGATTAAACAACACAATGTCCCATACCATCATGTTGTCAGTATTCCCATTATGAGTCAAGCACAAAATTCACCACTCAACACTAGCAAGGTCAACCATTAATGGTGCTTATGGGAAGGCAATCATCATAATCCAGGGCTCTAATTGTACAGTTGCACCTCATGGGAGGATGTGGTCATCATGAAAAGATAGTTTCCATATTTGTTTGAACCTTGCACCTCCCAAAGAAGAGCCAACGCCCGTACTGTTGCATTGTCCCCTTGGGACAAAACCTTAAATAAAGAAAACAAAAGCATGTACTATTGCATTGTCCCCTTAGTACAAGACCTTAAGTAAGGGAAACCATTCCTAGACCAGGACCAGTGTAACAACCCTCGGTTAATGAACTATTTGGTTGGTTGATTTATTTGTAAGTATGAGGTATTGTTGATCTTTTTATGATTGCATTAATGAACTATTTGGTTGGTTGATTTATTTGTAAGGATGAGGTATTGTTGATCTTTTTATGATTGCAGGTGCAGGTGTCTCCAAAAAAAGGAAGCATTATAGAAGAGTATACCTTCTTCTGAAGGCAAACAAAGAGCACCAGTAATAGGTAAGTGGAGACAGTGATGAGTGGTAGGGTATTCGTGATTATTAGGGTCTAATTCTCTATCATTAGTACATTTTCCAGTGGCTCATAAATGCATTCATGTAGATGCATTTTAGGGGTGTTATGTGTTTTATTTATAAACCTTCTAAAAAAATAAATAATAAATAAATAAGTATATTATATATGTATAATATTGACAATAATATTAATCATATAAAATAATAAATAAAAAAATGAAATTATCAAAGCAAGTAAATATATAATATAATTTAGCATGAACAAATATGAGAAATTAGAATATATTAGTTAAGGAAATAAAGTGGGAAATGATTAGCTTGACATGTTCAAGCCAACATGGTGAACTGTTATGCATGGAGGTTATAGGTGTTATTCGCAAAATCCGCTTTCCCTTCTTCTATAATATTGGATAAGAAAATTAGTGGGGAATGGTTAATATTCGGGAAGGAAAATCTGTTGGTTTTGGTCTGCATGCGAAAGGGAAGATTTCCATTGACAAGAAACTTGTGAGATACGGGTACGATCTGCTAATTTTACTTCTAAGAAAAATTTATAAGAAAAGAAGATATTGCCGCTGTGATTTGATATCTCTGTGTTGAATTAATTTCTGAAAATTTGAATGTTTTATAGTAGCTTAAATTTTAAGTGAATTTACATATAAAAAGGAATGATTGATAAATAGAATTGTATGAAAAATGCATTGTTGGGTGCATTTAGTAGTAGATGCATTTGCACCATAGCATGCCACTCCGATTCCCCATAAGAACCTCCAGGAAATGTATTGCCCTTGTTACCGCATGCATAACAAAATAGGAGAAGCATGTGTGATGATAACAAATAAATGAGACTGAAATGCATTCCAATGTTAGTGTGGAAGCTTTGGTGTAAGCCCTACACTACAAGATGGAGTGTTGTTTCCTTGGGAAGTGTGTAAAATATGTTTGAGTATTGTGGGATTGGTTGTTATGGTTCTTTCCTAAAAATGTAAATATATTGAACGTATATCACGAATCTTCTGTTGTGTATTGAAACTAGATGATCTGAGGTTTGTTTTGAAGACTTTGTATTAATTTATGACTGTGATAGACACCTCATGCAGACGCTCTCAATGCATGCCAAATTATGTGGGATAATTGGTGATAAATTCAAATCTGAATCTTGTTATATATATATATATATATATATATATATATATATATATATATAAATGTGTAGACATGGGGATTTAAGGGTAGGTTTGAAATTTGATGTTGGATGAATTTTAGTTGAAATGTTGTGCATGAAAATATTTCCACTGTATACAATGTAAGTATTCTGGACTACAACATAATCTGGTTATTATTTTGTATATGAATCTGATTTGTACTTCATTTTATTTATGATATATGGAGAATGGTCAAATATGATGTTTATAGTATCTTTTATACTAAGTTTATAACAATACAAACAATTGTTGAGTTAAATTTGAATACGCGCCTATGTATTTCGTTATATTTTACTTGGAGAGCTTGGTTGTATAAACGATGAAAGTTAATCAAGCTTTGAAGGGAATATCCTTAATAGATTATTAATAATAGGGTTTAGTTTAAAACATGCATTAAACTTTGTCATAAGGAAGAATTAGTTAACACAACTAGCCTTTGTTCTCGTTCAACTTTGTGGCTTGTAATGGCATGCCCTGAGATGACGTCGCTACCGAGTTGGAGTGAGTTTGTAAGGGGTTGAGAAGTTTAATTTAGGAGAACAAAATTTAGGGAAAACGTCATGGTAAAATTGTCATACATAGTAAAAGTTGTATAAAGAAGAATTACTTTGCCATAGTTTGGAAAATAAGTTTAGGATTTTTTTTTAAAAACAGTGCATTGTCACCATCAGGCATTTAGAATGTAAGCACTTTTAAATATTATGATACCACGTCTATTATTTTTGGTGATCCGCTTGAGTCAATATTTCTTTGATATATAAACATAAATTATCCTCTCTCATTTAAATCAATAATCAGTTTAAACTCTAAGAGTTGCCATAGAAGGAAAGGATTACGCGTCTTTTTCTTTAAGATTAATGTAGATAGGTAGGATGTAGATGAAATACCCGGTACCCTTGATAAGGTTAAATAATAATTTCTTTCTCTGATGTCAAACACATATATGTGAGACCTTTGAAAACGTAGATTACCATCATAACTCGTCAGAGATCATAATCTTGGATTGTAGCATAAGATCATAATCCAACTTAAGTCTTCCTCCTTTTTGATACTTTAGAAACCACCAGCTCAATCAGTAAGGACACGACTGTATTTTAATTGGGTTGATTTGAGCTGCCAACTTGCCTTTGCCAATTTACTGGAAACCTTTGGGACCAATCTTGGGAAAATGAACTGAACATGGACATAGTGATCAATATCCTTTAAACAATAGCTCTCATATAAACTTCTGGATATCATTCTTCTATTGTTCTTGCAAAGCTAGTTAACATCTATTTTTACATCGTTCATGTGAGCTAGTTAAATAGTGTTCGAATTTTCTTTTTAATAGAGGATTCTAATTAATTATTATATTTTATTTTGAGAATTTTGTTGCGATGGTTATGTTAATATTTAAAAAAAAAATAGATTATTCAATTCTATGTTATAGGTGAAAATTGTTTGGTTAGTTAAATAAATTACAAAGGGTAATATATATACCAAGCTTAATTTATTAGATCATTAGTTTTTAGTATAATTCAATTAAATAAATAATAGTATATGTCTCTTACCTCAAAACCAAAAGAAAACTATAAACTTTTACCTTTAGAAACCTAAGGATGGGAAGATCCAAAATTATGGAAAAGACAACCTCGATATGCAACCTAAGGTTGTGGGTAGGACAACCTTGTCATTATTTCAAGATTGTGGGAAGGACAATATTGTGGGTCAACCATTAATGGTGCTTGTGGGAAGGCAATCATCATAATCCAGGGCTCTAACCGTACTTCTGATGGGAAAGGTCAGGACGGGAGGTAACAAAGGATGAAATGGGCATCACTTCTAAGTTAACCTTGCTAGTGTTGAGTGGTGAATTTTGTGCTTGAATCATAATGGGAATACTGACAACATGATGGTATGGGACATCATGTTGTTTAAATGAAATACATGCCCATATGATGGACATTTATTTAAGTTGTGAGCTCATTTTTTTTATTCCTCAACCAACCATTGTATACCTTAGACACCCGTGTGTGCTTTTCCACCATAGTAATTTTTATCTATAACCCTTTTGTTTTATTCATCATTCAAGCGTTGGAAAACTTTGACTCTCATAAGTGCTTTTTTTACCTCAATCTTCACTTCGCCTATGAAATATGGACCACATCCCCGAAGAAAGCATTATCTAGGAATGATAACACAACACGATGATGTTCTGGCCCCTCCAGCATTGACCAACACCATACGCAGTGTAACATGGCCCATATAGCTTCACCATTTCCTTGCATTTTTACTTTAATGACTCACACCACCACCATGTGGTCCGTATAATGCACGAATAGAGACATATTTTGTGCATTGATGATCGCCTATTTTCTTTTTTTTTGTTCGTTAACCAATATATACAGGAGAAAAAAGAATTTTTTGGATAGATCATAAGAAGTGAGATTCTTCCATCATAAAACACATAGATCTAAATGTTGTTGCTAATGCCAAATAGAGCTCGAGCAAAAACATAGAACCAATCTCCCATGTTTCTCAATATGGATTTGCAAGACACTCTATATCAAGACTTTATAGTCTATCTCGAGCCACAACCTTATAGAGCTCATCTTAAAAAACCAAGACTCTATTAGTCGTATCACTACCTCATTTAAAAAAAATAGCTCTTGCTTGTAAATGATGGATCATCATCCAATGTATCAATTTCCTTGAATTCTTGGGCCAGTATTCTGAATTTAGGAAATTTGCATACCCGCTTTGATGCCTTAGGTGTTGCAGGTCTTTTTGATAAACCAAAAAAACATTCCAACCCTTCAAAATTACTTGAATAATCCTCAGAGCTTTCATTGGCCATTAGAAATTTTTTTCTCTTTCTAGATGCATGCACACGGATAGGTTTGGTACAATCAAAGTGCATATGTATAGCAATTACAACTACTTCTTTGAATTTGGTTGAAACATGAAACAGGGGATCCCATTCATCATGATGGACATTACAAATAATACGAACCAAAATATCTAGTGGTACTACCTCAAAATCAACCTATGTCCTCAAAACCTCCTCTCGTCTTTGAAATGTTTGCTCACATAACAAAATGCCAAAGAATTTTCATACGTATTAATCATTGTAATTTATTTTCTTCCAATTGTATAGGTCCTGTTTGGTAACCCACAGGATCCCTACTAAAATTTCTTTGACTTACAATGCCCACCTGACGTCCCCTATCCACGTTGGACAGCTTAAACCATGATCTTTCACTCCCTGTTTTATCCCACATGCCTCTAGGAAATTTATGTGAGTGGTATATTAGGAAAATATCTCCCAAAGGCTTATGACTTAGCTAATCCTTTGGAGGCTCCTTGGTACTCATGCTCCCATGTTGATTATGCCCTTCTCAAGCTTCGTGCCTCTCGGTGTTGACCGCGCTCTGGTGTTGCATATGCTAGTTGGCCGAGTTGGGATATACGCCTCGAAATCATACCTCGACCCTTGGAATATTTTTATTTTATATTAAATTTGATCTATTAATTTCAAATTTTTGTATTAATTTAATTCAAATATTAAAATTAACCAAAACATTACAAACCTAACGAAAACACTAAACACTTCAAAATAAATTGAAAGGATACACTAACCAACAATGAAACTTGAAACCTACATTACAAGATCATGGGTAGAGACCTATCAATCAGTCACTCAAATAAAACCATAATTTCCAAAAAAACTCAAAATTTAAGGTGGGTCTCCAAATTTGGAGCATGTTGTGCGACAGTCACAACAAATGGCGACTCTACTGGGAAATGCTCCTGAGCATTTTGGATGAAGAACCCGATCTGAAACCAAAAAAACCAAATATTAGAGAAATATACGTCATCTAGCAATATCCATAGAAAGTGGGGTTAAATAACTTCAAATGAAAATAAATTGACCATTTGCCTCTTCTTGGTGTGTGAATTATGATTCATTTTGCATTCTTGAAACAATTCAGATTCCATCATTTATTTTGCATTTAGGCTATAGAATATCACTCATTAAAATGTGTCTATGCATTAATCCACTGCCAACTAGGCATCTATAGCCTTAGTGGAGATGCCCTTGATCTCTTCTAGACCTTGCTCTACTACTAGCTAGGCGTCTATAGCCCCGGTAGAGATTATTCGAATCACCTAGGCATGATATTAATTTTGCATTTACTTTTATTTTTCTTTTATTTTGTCTAGACATTGCTCCACTATTAGTAATGCATCTATAGGCCCGATGGAGATTATCTAAAAATTTTGATTGATTTGGCTTTTTTTCTTTCATTTTTTTTTATATATATTAAGCATTGTATTGCTTTGCAAAATTTGTATGCCACTTGGGTTAGAGACCACTTAAGGCTAAATATGGAGTGTATTATATTTTTACCTTAATTTGCAAACCGAAATGACTTCATCCTTAAATATTTTAAAGGATGCCCTTTAATATAGTGAGGTATATGTGGAGCTTCAGTGAAATGTTTCATTGTCCCCAAAATCCACTATCTTAGTCCAAAATATGAGAATGATTACTAAATTATTTCATTTGCTTTTTCTCAATTTTACCCAATTTTAGATTAATCAATCCATCCTACATGCCGAAGAGAAACAAAACTCAAACAAAAAAAAACCAAAACCTAACCTAATGTGAGATGAAAAGAAAGCAAAAAGCAAAATCTTGCAAACAAGAGACTATGTACAAAAGTGCCACACACAAAAAAAGCTAAAAGCAAAAGCATGAAAACCTGAAGGCTATATACAAAAATATACAAGCATGGTACAAATGATACAAGAACTCGACTACTTCATGGGTGAAAGTAGTGCTTGAGAAACTACCCATTAATAGGCAAATGAATATCATCCCCACTCAAGGTTTTTAGTCAAAAAGTGTTTTCACCAAGAATTTCAGAAATCTGATAAGGACCAAGCCAAAGATAGTAAAATTTATCATGCTCACCCTTTTTCTCATGTGCCTTATCCCAAAGCAAAACCAAATTAGAAATCCTAAAATCTTTAATTTTAGCCCGTTTATCAAATGATATTTTAACAATGTCCTGATGTTTACTAAAATGAAGTAAAGCATCCTCTCTTTTTTCATCTAAATGCATGAGGTGAGTGAGACGAGCTTCAATTTTATCATCCATTTGAGATATTCTTTCATGAATTGTAAAGTTTTCAATTTAATATTACTAGAAAAAATTGGATCTTGACCATACACTAAATGGTAAGGTGATGTTCCTATGAATTCCTTAATTCTTATTCTATCCACCCACAATGCAAACTTCAATTTATTATGACAATCCCAAGGATTATGTTTAAGAAATTTATTAATAATTGACAAGTTTTTATTAGATGATTTAGCTAAGTTATTACCTTGTGAATAATAATTAGAATAATGTTTGATGTTCACCTTGTTATCGTATGCTCATTCTACAAAACATAGTGAAATAAAAGTAAAACCATTATCACAAACAATTGAATGTGGCATTCCAAACCTAGTCATGATGTGTTCTTCCAAAAATTGAATAACAACCTTAGTAGTACAATTTTTTAAGGTGATAACTTCCATCCATCTAGTACAATAGTCATTGGTGGTAGTAATTAACTTATGAGAAGCTAAAGAATTAGGGTTTATAACCCCTACAAATTCTAAGCCCCATTGAGCAAAAGGTCTCATCTCAACTACTGGTTATAATGGCATAAGTTTGTCTCTCTCTATTAACTGCAAGCTGAAAAACATGGCAATAATGTACATGGGAATGGGTATCTTTAAAGATGTGTGGCCAATAGTAACCAGATCTCAAGATCTGGTGTGCAGTGGCATTTGCAGAAACATGTCTCGTCCCATACTTACCATGAAACTCATGTAAGATGCAAGTGGATTCTTTCTTACTCAAGCAACGAAGAAAAATTCCTTAATGGTTTTTCTTGTACAACACACCAGTGTTAATCATAAATTTCATAGAATTTAAATGAAGAGCTCTTCTTTGTGTGGAATTAAAATGTGAAGGACATTTACCATTCAAAAGGAAATAAACAATGTCAATATACCATTCATCTTGCGTGACATCCTTTACATTATATTATTGACAAGAAATCTGAGGGTCAATCTCTGTAAGTGCTTTCATCAAGCCTTGTCCTCGAACTAACTTCATTGGATGGATATCAAGATCAAACTCCTATAGGATAGACATCCACTTTCCTCATTTTTTTCCTAGTTCATTCTGCATCAACATGGTTTTCACAGCAGGGTCAAGTAAAATGGCAAAAACTCTACTATACAAAACGTAATGTCTTATATTTTTGACAGTTTTAAATAAGGCATACACTTGTTTATCCAAAATGGTATATCTCAACTGTGCATCTTTCAAAGGTGAACTCATTAAAGCTATAGGGCTTTTAGAATTATATTCACTTTTTTGAGTTAGCATGCTAACAAATGAATGGTCAGATGCAAAAGTATAGATGAAGAATGGTTTTTTGTAATCAAAACTTACCAAAATAGGTGCATTAGAAATGGCATATTTAACACTCTAAAATATAGTCCTAGCCTCACATGTCCAAATAATATTAACATCCTTTTTTAACATATCATTCAATGGTTTAACAATTTCAGCAAATCTAGAAATGAATTTCCTAACAAAATTAATTTTCCCAAAGAATGATCTAAGATTTTTCTTACTACCTGGAAAAGAAATCTTTTGAATTGCCTCTATTCTTGCGGGGTATATAGAAATTCCATCTTTTTATATTACATGTTCCAAAAAAATTTCCTCAGTTACTCCAAATATACACTTTTTAGGATTTAGTGAAATACACAACATCCAAGATCTTCAAACAGGTTACATAATTTCTTCCATGGTCATTGTTTTTCTTGCAATAAATATAGTCATAGAGTTGCACACTGTACTCATCATGCAAGATACAATAGAAATTTCAATTCCTTTGCACCTATCATGGATGATGATGTTATATGTTACAAATGCAATAATTTTGGGCACAAGGCTATATGGTGTAAAATGATATTTCTTGAGTTTAGAAAAACAATTCCAACAACTAGGAAGGATGAAAGAAAGAATGATAGGGCGAGATCTATGTTAGTACAAATAGCCCTGCATGCTCAAGATAAAGAAGAACAATGGTATCTAGATAGTGTTTGCTCTAGTCACATGACAGGAGACAAATATAAGTTCATTGTACTAAAGGAAACAAATAGAGTATCAGTAAGTTTTGGTGATAATGGATCAACAAGGATTGTTGGGAGAGGCACTCTAAGTTTAGACAATGGAAAAACAAAAACAGAGAATTTTTTGTATGTCAAAGATTTAAAACACAATCTATTGAGTATAAGCCAACTTTGTGATCAAGGATACATGGTCACCTTCCATCCAAATAGATGTGAGATAAGAAAAATAGAAACAGGAAGAATCATTGCAAATGCAAGAAGGACCCCAAACAACTTATACATGCTCAATGAGATCAAATGGGAAAATTGTTTTATCACAAGAAGAGGATAGTTGGTTGTAGCATAGAATATTGGGTCATTTGAATTTTAACAACATAGTCAGCATAAGCAATAAACAGGCAGTTAGAGATTTACCCAAAATAGGAAGACCTCAAAACACAAATTGTACACCTTGTCAACATGGAAAGCAAACTAGGACAACATATAAACCAAAAGGCTATATGTCATTTGAGCCTTTGAGTCTAATACATACTAATTTTTGTGGTCCTACCAGAACACAAAGTATTCAGGGTGAGAGTTACTTCATGTTGTTTGTAGATGATTATTCTAGAATGGTTTGGATAACTTTCCTAAAAAAGAAGTCAGAGGCGTTTGAAAAATTTAAAGCATTCAAGAAGTTGGTTGAAAATAAAATAGGCAAAAGGATTAAGTGTCTATGATCCGATAGAGGAGGAGAATTTACTTCAAATGATTTTGTAGAAATTTTTTAACAACATGGAATCAAGAGAGAGTACTCAGCAGCAAGAACTCCCCAATAAAATGGAGTAGTTGAAAGGAAGAACAGGTTTTGTTGAAAACATGGCTAGAGCTATGTTAAATGAATCTAAAATTATCATATGGTTTTTGGAAAGAAGTAGTATCTATAGCTGTATACATAATTACTAGGGCTCAATTAAGGGTAAATCATCACAAGACTCCTTATGAGCTTTGGAAAGGAAGACCTGCTACTGTAAAACATTTTAGAATCTTTGAAAGCAAATGTTACATAAGACAGGAAGATCAGAATTTGGGAAAATTTGATCCAAGATATGATGAGGGAATTTTTCTTGGTTATTCTACAAATAGCAAGGCTTACAGATGTTACAACAAAAGAACACGCACTATGGTGGAAAGTATGAATGTAACAATTTATGAGAAGATAGATTCCAGAGAACCAGTTCAACAAACTATATACCAAGAATATGGATGTTTTCAAGAATAATTTTATGAGGAACCAGATAATGATGAAGAAGAAACACAAAGGCTTCTTCCTAATACTCCTTCCAGGTATGTGCAGAAACATCACCCAAAATATCAAATCATCGAGAATCCAGATGAAATACAAGGAGAAGTATAATAAAACCATCTCAACAAGCAAATTTTTCTTTGCTATCTAAGATTGAGCCAAAATATTTCATTTAGGCTAGTGAAGATGAATTTTTGGTTAAAGCAATGAATGAGGAATTGGATCAGATAGAGAAGAGCAAAACTTGGGAACGTGTTCCATGACCAAAAGATAAAAATGTGATTGGCACAAAATGGATATTTAGAAATAAGTTGAATTAAGATGGACAAGTGGTCAGAAATAAAGCAAGGTTAGTATTCAAAGGGTATGCACAAGTAGAAGGAATTGATTTTGATGAAACCTTTGCTCTAGTTACATGACTTGAATCTATAAGGATTTTTTTAGCTTTTTCAAAAGAACTTCAAGGTATATCAAATGGATGTCAAGTCAACTTTTCTAAATGGGTTTCTAGAAGAATAGGTCTACATTGAAAATCTAGAGGGATTCATACTAGCAGATAACCAGATCAGGTATGCAGATTGAAAAAGGTATTGTATGGTTTAAAGCAAGCTCCCAGAGCATGGTACTCAAGATTGAATAAGTATCTACAGGAATAGGGATTCAGGAAAAGGAATAGTAGATATTAATTTGTATATCAGAAATGAAAGAAATGATCTAATAGTGGTTGTTTATGTTGATGACATAATTTTTGGGGGAAACAATGACAAGATGTGCAAATAATTCGCTAAGAATATGTAAAGTGAATTTGAGATGTCTATGCTTGGTGAATTATCCTTCTTTCTTGGTCTTCCGATTTCACAATCAGGAAAGGGAGTGTTTCTTTCTCAAGACAAGTACATCAAGGAGATGTTGAAGAAATTCAAGTTAGAAGATTGCAAACCAGTAAGTACTCCTATGGTCATAGGGTGCAAGTTGATTAAGGATGATGAATCTCCAGAGGCAGATCATAGCCTATACAGATCCATGATTGGTAGCTTATTATATGTCATAGCTACAAGACCATACATAGTACAGTCAGTGGTATTAGTGGCAAGATTTCAAGTAGTACCTAAGGAAACACATGTGGCAGCAGTAAAAAGAATTTTCAGGTATCTAAAAGGGACTATGGATTTTGGGCTTTGGTATCCCAAAAGTGAAATTTTCACACTCATAGCATATACAGATGCATATTGGGCTGACAACATTGACGATATAAAAAGCACAAGTGGAGGAGCTTTCTTTCTTGGAGAAAGTCTAGTCTCGTGGTTAAGTAAGAAGCAGGGTTTAGTATCACTATCTACAACAGAGGCAAAATATATTGCAGTAGTAGCCAGTTTTACATAGGTGTTATGGATGAAGAGAACTTTAGAGGACTTCAAGATAAAGCATGATCAGCCCATTCCTATACTATGCGATAATACTAGTACCATAAGTATCTCAAAAAAATCAGGAATGCATTCTAGGACAAAGCACATTCCGATTAAGTATCATTTTCTGAGAGAACAAGTGTCAGATAAATAGGTCAGATTGGAGTATGTCACTACAAAGGAACAGATAGCAGATATTTTTACTAAGCCACTCTCAAAGGAAAATTTTGAGTATCTTCAAGGAAAATTGGGAGTGGGACTCCCACCCTAAAATTAACCACCTCATGTGAAGGTGGGGAGGGGCTAAGCCAAGAGGCTCATTCTTAGCCCTGAGCCCCAAATGTGACCCTTTTCCATTGATGTCAAAGAGGGAGAGATTTGTGTATTTGGGAGATACTTGATATGGGGAGATTTGATATTTGAGAGAGCATTGAGCCAGGGGGAGCAATGTCCTAGGGGGAGCAGAATAAAAAGAAAGGTCAGGCTTCAATAAAAGGATATGGGTTGCCATCAATGACAAAGGGGGAGATTGTTGGACATTTTGAGTCCCTAAGTCAAAGTTGTCATTGATGACACCATTGATGCCACCTGATGGAGTCAACATTAATACCAATATTTCATCATAAAATAAATGCAACAAAGATGGTCAATTGATATTCAGCAAGAAGGCAGAAGTTCGAGTAAAATAGTGCAAAATACAAAAGTTGAAAAGGATTGATAATATTTATTATTTAAATTCAGGATGAATTTAAATTTTATAAATAAATATTATAATGGTTAGAAGTGCCATAGTGAAAACCCAAATAAAATAATTGTAATTTTTATTACAATATATTATATTGCAAAAATGGGTTTATAAATTCTAAAAATAATAAACCCAAAATATTGGGTTAAAGGTTTAAAGACAAAAGTTTATGTTAATAAATCCAAAGGTTGGATTGAGGGTTTTAATCAAGGCAACATTTATTTCCAAGAGAAGCGTCGACATCAAACAAAGAAAAGGAAATTTTCAACGTCATCAAATACAAGGGAAGCATCGACATGTTTAAAATTATGGGAATGCATATTAATACCATGCCAAAGATTATTTTGAATCACCTTTGCTCGATTTGAAAATAAATCACATCAAATTTAATGCAAAGCTCATGATAGTATTTCATATTTTTTGTGGGTTGACTTGATGGTGGAAAGGACAAAGGCAAGCACTTTGGTGTGTTGAATTCCAACAAGGCATCTTGGCCTAGTGGCAAGTGGGCAGCAGCTTACGTTTTGGTGTGCACGGTGGTTTGAGTTCGAATCTCGTGGAAGCCTTTGGTGGACATGTTGAAGGTGCCAAGGAATAGGTGCAAACATTTTATTTTGCAAGGCTTGGGAGGAGTATTGAAGCACGTGGTGCTTCCTCCCTTCCCAACGAGCTTGTAAGCTCGTGTGGTGTTGGCACCGTGGGAAAAGACTTGTGTGGATTGCGTTGAGAGTTTGAAACTCTCCAAAGGCAAAGGTACTTTTTGTTATTTTATGTTATTAATGCCTAAGTTGGAGGTATAAGAAATTTAGTGGTTAAAGTCTTTGCATTGTGATTAAGGGTGGTTGTTGAGAAATATTGTTAGGAGGTATAAGGAGAATTTTGGTTTAGTTTTCAAGTCTTAAATTTTGCCATTGTGGAATATTGAAAGGTTAAGACTTTGTGGGTGTATGTTAATTTGAATAAAGGGTTTTTTATTATTGTGAGGATATTGTCTATAGTTTAAGTTGGAGTGATAAGGTGTAATTGTGATATTATTTTTGTGATATAAAAATTATCCTCTAACCCTTATTGAGTTTGTCAAAGAAGTAATTGTGAGTGTGGCAGATTTGCAAAGGGTAATTACTCTTCAAGAAAAGGTATGGGGAAAATTCTTCTTTGTTGAGTTAGGTGTTTGGCAATTAAGTTTGGAGTGAAAAGGATTTGATTAGGGTTTCCTTTTTGAAAGTGGTTGAGTTAAATTCTTCAAGGTTTTTTGGTTTGAGTTTTGTGATTAAACTTTGTTTTATAAGCATTGTTGTTGAAGCCATTGGTTGTGCAATGAACTTGAACTTGAGTTAGAAAAGAACATGAGTATAATTGTTATGTGAGATTTGTTGTTGAGTATTGTTGGATACATTTTGAGTTGGGTGATACATGCTTGGACTAGGGTTTGTGAGAAAGAGTTGTTCCTTGAGGTGATTTGTTGAGGAGATTTGATTGAGCCTAGTCAAGTGATTGTGTGAAGTGGTTGTTCAAGTTCCATGAAACAAACTATTCTACATTCTGATTTGAGTTGAGATGAGCTTTGAGTATAGAACATGTTGAGTCTCTAACAATTCTCTTTATGCTTCTATGAGATTGATTTGAGTTGATATTGAGCTTTGAGTATAGAACATATTGAGTCTCTAACAATTCTCTTTATGCTTCTATGAGATTGATTTGAGTTGAGATTGAGATTTGAGTATAGAACATATTGAGTCTCTAACAATTCTCTTTATGCTTCTATGTTATTGAGAAAGTGATTGAGCATTGAGTATAGAACATATTGAGTCTCTAAAAATTCTCTTTATGATTCTATGAGATTGGACAAGTTCTGTGTGGACTTGTTAAGTAGATTTGAGGTAAGTCTTTGAGAAGGCTTGTGGACTATTTTTGTGTGAGATTTTGTGGAATCTTGCAATGCAGATTTGAGCAAGTCCTAGAGAGGACTTATTGAGCAGATTTAGACAAGTTCTGAGTGAGCTTGTTGAGCAGATTTAGACAAGTTATAAGTGAGCTTGTTGAGCAGCTTTGGATAGGTTTTGTGTGGACCTGTTGAGTAAATTCGAGCAGGTTCTGAGTGGACCTATTGAGCAGATTTTGACAGGTTCTATGTGGACCTGTTGAGCAGATTTAAGAAGGTTCTGAGTGAACCTATTGAGCAGATTTGAGAAGGTAAGTGATGATAGAGTATGGAAGTGACAGAGTCTCAGTGGATAGAGATCCAGTAGCCAAGACAATTGAATATAGATATTATGAGTGAGGAGTCTTCAAGTGGAGAGAGATCCACCAGTCAGTGCAGCAGAGAGACAGAGTCTTCTAGAAGATCACTAGCTAGAGCTAAAGGAGAAAGAGTTCTCCTATGGATAGAGATCCACAAACCATATTTAGGGGATCAGCATCTCCTTTGGACAAAGTTCCATAAAAATTGTAATTGGGAAGGATTCCCAAAATATTATTTGAGAAATATTTAGAAGAAATATTTTTCTATGGAGGTAGCCCACATTGGGTGAACCACATTAAAATGATGTCTCTCATGTGTGTGATGCTTTGTGTGATGTTTAATGGTTTATTAATGTTGATGCTACTATTTGGATTAAAAGGGAAAAAATTTTATTGTATATTATTCACCCCCCCTCTCAGTATAAGCACATGTTCTTCATATTTTCCATAGGTTCTCTACATTGTTGTCAAAATCATAGGAACTAGCTCAAAGATATGGACCCCTCTTATGATCAATACTTTGAATTGTAGGAAGTCCTCCACAAGTTTAGAGTAGTACATGTTCCCTCTCAAAAAGTATGGGATAATATCTGTAAATTATTTTGGCTTGTGGTAGCTCCTTGAAGATTTTAGTATACCAGTCAGTATGGCAAGATATTTGGAGTAGCAATGGAAGAAGAACAAGGAGAATATGTCGATACAACTGGGACCTCAAATATGGGAAGTATGTAGGGAGCCTACCTTTGTACAAATATATTTTATTTCTTTTTTGACTATGTTTCCCAATAGGATAAGGTCACATGGGATTTGTGTTCTTGCAGGTAAAAAATTCTTATGAGGTTCCAATAATGTGGGTAAAGTTAATTCTCCCATATCTATAGATTATCTCCTCAAAGAGAAATTTGTCTAGTAATATGCATCAAACTGGATGGACAAAGGCTCAATTGAACACATGAAATAGTCATACAGCCAAAAGAAAAGAAGCTAAGGCTTAGCAAGCTTGTGCAACATCAAGATCCAAAAAATTTCTAAGTATAGAAGGTTCCCAAAATTTTGAGATGTTGATGTTAGCAATGAGCACAAAATTGTCTAGAATCTGAAACAGTTGAGTCTCAAATTTGACTAAGGTAGAAGAATTCAACTTTTTGCTTTAGCTTCAGACTAAAATTTTGGCTAAGTATGAGAAGTGGCTAGAATTTTGAAATATTGATGTCAACAAAGGTGTGTAAAAATCCCGACATCAAGGCAATTCCTTGTCAGATACCAAAATTTGGCTATGTATCAAAGGGTGACAGACTTTAAAAGTAATGACATCATCATGAGATGCATAAAATTTTAGCAAAGCCAAAGATAGTGCAAGATAAAAAAGTGTAAGGCATTAAGCTTGGCAATAAAGCGCTAAGTCTCAAGAGTAATATCTGGCATCCGACACTATGCATGAACAAAAGCAAAAGTGGCTAAGTGTAGAAAAGGGTTAAACTCTTGAAGGTGTTGACACCACCACAAGCTACACAAATTTTTGGCACAACAAAAAGTGGTTTTGGAGCTTTAAATATTTTAAGGAATGAATTTTGATACACAAAGGAAAAAGAATTTTGAAGCAAAAGCTTATCTGGCATCCGACAAAGTACATTGCAAGAAATTGGCTGAGTGTAGAAGATGGTTGGACTCTAAAAGCTATGATATCATCAAGACAAACAAAAATATTTAGCATCAAGTAAGAGAAATTAAAAAATTGGTTGTGTTAAGAAGAGTCATATGGACAATAGGGCTAACATCACACAAGCAAAAGAAAATATCAATGCCTGCAAAATAGAGAGTTGAACTAAATTTATTTGGAAAAAGAAGAATTTCCTTAACAACCAAAATCTAATGTCAGAAGATCTTAACAGTTAGAGGCTTCCACATTTGACACATATCCTGATGTAGTTGGGCCACTTAGAAAGCAATATAGAATAAAATAAACCTGTCAGACAATATTATGGATTGGATGAAGATACAAAGGTCACTACTCTCTCAAGTGAAATCAAAGTAAGCTACATTAATGTAATGGCACCAATATAGTTGTACCTAAATGATTTGGAGAAGAATGCACATGTGTTGCACTAACTTAATAGGCCTGTAATCTGTTTTGAAAGTAGTCATGTTGAGCTAAATCAAAGCAAATGTAAAAACTTTAAATACTTGAATGTGACCCATTCAAGGATCGACTCTTTAGCTTTTACAATTGGACAAGTTGTATGATCAAATATTATACGTCTCTTAATGAAAATTGAAGTGTTTTTTGACCTCTATCAAAGAACGTTGCAGAATATGTAGGTATGTTGATTTACTTATAAAAGATTTTTTGTTAAAATCAAATGGGCAATATATTATGTTTAGAGTTATTCTGTTATCTAAATTTCTCCTAGGATTTTTTTTAGTTCAATTCCTAGAATGCTTAAATGTGTGTGTTTAATATTTTGCAATATTTGATGATGGCCAATCTGTTAGACAGTTAGGTCTAGTTAAGGGAACAAGACTCTCATGCACTTGTGTTTCTTGATGTTGCTAAATCTTGGCCATTTTAACTTCTAGCTTCTAACCTTACACATTTCTTACTTTAGTTTGCAAACCCCTTTGTTAGTTTAGCTAGTATCATAGGAACCGACTTACTTTAGAGGCTAATCCAGAAGCTATTCTGGGTCTTCCAATATTGGATGAGGTCTTGAGGACGCAACTTATCCACTTAGGAAGATTTTAGACCAATAAAATCTCTAGTAAAGAGTACCCAATTCAAAGCTCCAAGACATGTGTTAGAACCACTCCTAGGTTTAATGGTTAAAATTGAAAAAGCCTTTTCACCTCAGCCTTGAGGATAAACCTATTTCAAAAGAGACTAAGATTTCATACCCAAGGATTGCTTCCACAAGTTGGATATTAGGGCTAAGAATGGAAGGTTTATCACCCTTCCAAAATTGCTTTCTAAATCCTTTGTATCATTTGCTATCCTCTCATATGTTGGGACTCACTTTCCTTAGATAATATGGATTGCGAGGTTTTCCCAAGCATAGGCTTACTCTCTTGGGCTTATTTTCCATGGTGCTAAAGTTTTTAGGGCTTTCTTCTAGTCTACATGGGGTTGGCTTAGCCTTGTTCTTTGTCTAATATACCCCTAAGACAATCAAACATTTTTAATTAGTTTTTCTTAGAGCTTGGGATCTTGGTCCTAGCAAGGATCTCTCTTCAACCTTTATCATCCTTGCAAGGCCTTTATCTATAATGAAGCTTTTTTGGGAGACTTTTTTTGCATTAGAGCATATTCTTTATCTCTAGCATGTCTACAGAGTCAAGGCATTTTTTCATATTTAAAAACTCATAATAGATGTATTTTTTTAATGAACATGATACAACCTTCTTACTCAATGACCATTGTACTATTTTTTCTTCTATTAAATAGTTCAAGATTTAAAACTAGACCAATAAAGTTAATAAAGTTGATTTAAAGCTTCAACACTTGAGGGAGCTTACCACACATTAAAAAGGTGCTCCTTGCATTGTTCCTCAAGTTCTTTTAAAAGATCTTATCAACTCAAAATAACTCTTGATCTCTAATACGATATAGGCATCACAAATAGTAGTCATGCATGTTCTACAAACTAAACTTCTCAATCATAAGAGCTCATACCTCAAGGCCTTAACTCACTCACAAAACCCTCTCGGGCTTTTGCATGTTGTAGATCCATCATAAATTCCCCATCTTACCCTCTTGAGAGGTAAAATCTAGCTCCAAAAGAAGAAAAAGTAAAAAAAATGAAAATAACAAACCTAACTAGGACATCTCATGGGGACTACCCCTAGTTAGTTAGAGAGAGACGTTACACTTTAGCCTCCTCCTTATATAATTGTTATTGCTAAGGTTTGGTGATAATGCCTTTATACTTTTTCAATCTTCTAAATATTGTATATCAATACTATGTTGGACTATCCTGTCACAGCTATTCTTTATATTTGAATATTATCATGTAACTATTTTTCTTTATTAGGTCCGAGGTGTAGACCAATTGGTTCATCCAAACCCCATAATGGAGGCAGAGGTCCAAGGTTCAAATCTCGGGCCTCGCCGGACTGAACACTTGTCCCTTTCCTGGTGCGTTCAACGTAAAAGGTTTAAAATGATTGTGGCATGGTGGTAATAGGGGTGGACTGCACAAAGATTTGTGTGGCGACTTCTGGGGCGGACTGCGCAAAGATCTGTGTGGCGGCTTCTGGGGCGGACAGCGCAGAATACTATGGCGACCATAAAAGCTGGACAGCCTGCCCGGATTCATGGCGGCTACTGATTCCACCATGTAAATTCAAAAAAAAAAAAAAAAAAATTTCTTTATTAATAAAATAATATATTTTCAATGAAAAATTAAACACTAAATTTTAAAAAATTAAATTCCAATTTTGTTTTATATTGCATTATACATCTATTAAAAACTAGTTAATAGAATTTAAAGAGATGCAGGACTGTAATTTACACGACTATATCTAAAATTCCTTATTATCTCCATCAGAACAATGTACATTCCTAACCGTTCCCCATCACAATCGTTATCATCTTGTGGATGAAAACAAAAAAAATCCCACAACCACACAAATATCTTGTTTGACGCCTTGTCTTTCTCCTACACTGAAATGTCTTCCTCCTGCCCTCCCTACTCCAATTAGTCTGCCCATCAAAAACAATCCCTTCCCTATTATTTCTTGTACAGAATAGCATAAGATCACCCATTCCCACACTTGTTTTATCATGACAGAAAGCGCAGCAGAAAATGATTTAGAGTTAATCGAGGTGGCTATTCGTCGCATACTGAGAGAAAACCCACATGATCCTCTTGGAGATGATTCAAATTCCAGGCTTATTCAGGATGAAAAGGACAGACAATTATTACTGAGACTTTTGGGCCAGGTAATTCACTTCTGCTCCTTTCTATATATATTTCTTTCTTTAGGTCTTAGATGAAATAGATCTCTGTATAATTATATTCGTTCTGTACAACTTTATCTTACTGACAGTGAAATATTAAATCTCCTATTCAAAGTTTTAAAATTTTACTTTCCGCCATCAACTGTAAGATTGTGTAGTGTATTTTGCTAGGAATAGAGGTCAGGTCATAGTGATAAGGTTGGAGAATGATTTCACTCTTATAAATCTTATATTTTGCACTTATGGGTTGTGGAGACTGTTGTTAGTACCACTTTTATATCAGAATTGTTCTAGAGCTGAGGCTAATGATGGTCATTTACTTCAGTTTTGTTCTGTTCTGTTGCAGTTCCTTAGTTAGGATTAATGATGTTGTTAGGGGAATGTGTGTATGTATATCTTGTAGTTCTCAGCAACAAGATACTGTTGTTCTTCTACTTGTGAATGGGTTGAAACAGCTGCTTTGTTTTATGGGGTCAAGTATTTCTTGTAAAAGATCAGAATTGGATTTTTTTTTATTCGTTAATCCCTGTCTTGCAGTTGAATTCGCTAAGGTCAGAGAGAGATCAAAAGGTTTTATCGCCCATAACAGAGAATTCAGAAAGTTCTGGTTCGACAGGCTCACATGATAACGTCAATGGAAGGGAAGACATCCTGCAAACGGCTGGAACCAATGATTCTGGTAAGAAAATCTGCAACGAAGAAATCATAAGAGAAATAGGGAATGTGAAGAAGCAGACCAAAATTACACATGTGGTTCTTGGCATTATGTTTGTGTCAAGTGCACTATGGCGTTTATCAGAATTGTCGGTAGTTTTAAATCTAAGGAACACAATCATTCATCCTGTCAAAGCGGTAGGCGGTATTATACTTGGCATAAGGAGAGGGACTACAAAACAAAACAGGGGTCATCATGACCTTTCTGCGGAATCTCCATGGCTTCCTCACATGGAAGCCTCACACCTCCATAATATAGAAATCCCATCTGTGAATCCCATTCTAAATAGCAGACAAAATCTTGAATCATCTGCCAGACAAGCAGGACCCCATTGAAGAAAACGAGCCTTCTTTGCTCAATCGAATTTTTCAAAACTCCACAAGAAACTTATAATTCCCCTATGTCCAACAGAAAGTTACAGCGTTTGATCCAAAGCAGATAGTTGTGTGGAGAAAAAAAAAACTAGAGAAACATCCTAGTATATCTACTCAGAGTAGCTTCTTTGTAAAGAATCATATACCAGTTCTTATTTCATCGTAAGTTATTCTCCTCTATTGTTTCCATAAGATTGAAGGCTTGGATTCAACACCATGAACGTTACTATGTTATTAAATTTTAGTAAACTTCAAGATGTTTCCACTTCGTTCTTAGTGGTGAAAATTATTTGCATGGATAATGTTGCAGAAACTTTTCTGGGTTTTTCTCCATTATAATCAAAATGTTAATGCCACAGTGAACATATTATCAAGGATTTTCTTTCTGGGAATAACAACTTAAATAGTCTTCAAACAAGGAGATGTCAATTCGAATGAGGGAAGCCTGAGCTTAGTTGTTTCTTGCCCATGTTTGGAAAATATAATGGTGTCGTAGAGACGATCCTTGACTGATCAGAGTTGATATATGAGCCTGAGGCAAAATAATGAATGTATTGCCTTTTATGATGCCCATGAGAGCAATCCAATAATGTTATACACGGAAATTCAACACTATGGGAGAGATGCACTAAGTGACCTAAGGTATTTATGGTATACAATAGAAGTCAAATAATTATCTTTATTACCATAAAAGCAAAATTTTCTTCTTTAATACCTCTATCAAAAGAAAGCTGAAAATTGCTAACATCCTTGGCTGCTTCATTTCTAATCTCCTTTTCACTTACTTGGGTCTCCTCTTTTTCTCTGGAAGTACGTCTGAAAACCTGTGGAACAATGTCTTGGAAAGATTGCACAAAAATCTTTTAGGGTGGAAAGGTGATCTCATAAGTCAAGCTAGGAAAGCCATTTTTGTCAAAGCTTCACTTCAAAATATCCCGGTTTTCTTTCTATCCATATTCAGAACTCCTTCATTCATTTGGCATAAAATTGAGCAAATTCAAAAAAAAAAAAATATGGTCTGGTTTTGAGAGCCATCGAAGGTTTCCTTTGGTTGCTTGGGACCAAATCTGTTCCAAAAAATGGCAAGGAGGATTAGGCTTCAGAAAGGTCAAGCAGATGAACCTGGCTCTCGTAGCTAAACAGGGATGGAGACTCTTATGCAATGAGAAAGCTTGTTGGATCAATATCATCAAAGCTTAATATTGTTGGCAAAATTCCGAGTTTTTGGATGACCCCACCCCCTTTGCAGGGTTGACCATTTGGGATTCTATTTTAAAATCCGGGCACCTAATACAAAAAGGAATCAGGTGGTAATGGTTCAAGCATTGATTTCTAGAATGAAACTTGGATTCTAGATACTCCCCTTATTGACATTCCCAACTTGTCAAGCCTAAAGCCCATCATCGACCATCTCTTTGGAGGCAGAGTTAGCAATTTCATAGAAATCAGACATAACATAAAAACTTGGAAAACCATTCCCCAAACCAACTTAAGCAAGAGATTGTCAAAAGTAGCAGAGGATCTATCCAATCTTCTAAGGACCTATGTTATCCCAAATACCACTTCAAAAGATTCTCCAATATGGAAAGCTAGTGAGAATGGCATCTACATGGTCAAATCGGGCTACTATATCACTGAAAGCTCTAAGGAAAATTGGTTTCCTACCAATATCATTTGGCTCAAACACCTTGTCCCCAAAGTCGCTTTCTTTTCTTGGTTATCCGTATAAAATAAAATTCTCACAATTGATAACCTCCACTCTAGAGGTTTGACCATCCCTAACCACTGCTATCTTTGTCATTCCAATTTTGAATCCACCAATCACCTCTTTCTAAATTGTCCCTTCTCTTTTAGAGTCCTCTAATCCATTTATAACACCTTTGGGATTACTTGGGCCCTTCCTAGTTCTATCATGGATCTTCTCCTTCAATGGCCTTGCCCCTTTCAGGGTCCTCATCTTAAAGCCTTGTGGTCCTTCTGCCTTCCCCATTATCTTTGGGAAATTTGGAGAGAAAGAAATAGTAGAGCCTTCCAAAAAATTTCAAAAGACTCTTCATCAGTGGAAGCCTAGATCCTTTTCGTTGTTAAAGAGAATATCACATTTATTCCTTCATTTGTCCCTCATGAATCTCCTAAAGAGTGTAGGCTTGCTATTTTTCTTGACCTCCCCCCTCCCCTCTTGTTCTCCCAACTTCTCCCATTGACAGATCCAAAATCATTTGGTCTCTATTTCCAGAAGGTTGGGTCAAGCTGAATTTTGATGGTGCTGCCAAAGGGAACCCTAGACCAGCTAGAGCAGACGATATCTTTAGAGATGACCAAGGAAAAATTCTCCTTGCCTGCATAGAAAAGATTGGAATTAAAACCAATCATTTTGTTAAGGCCAAATCCCTTTTCCAAGGGTTGACCATGTTGGATTACCTTCCCATAGATCATATCATAATTGAAGGTATTTTTTTGAACATAATAAACTACCTAAAAGGATCTCAAACCCCCTCTTGGAATGTCCAAAATCTCATTGAAGAGTCCAAGAGATCCCTTCGTAATGTTAACAATATCATCATCTATCATGTATATCGGGAGAGTATTCGAGCAACAAACATCATGGCCAAGTTGTGGTTGCATCAAGAGAACATCCTCATATGGCGTAATGACTTCCCTCAATCCTTATTTGGTCATTCTTCTTCTAGAAGTCACTCCTTTCTTTAATTCTATGCTTGTGTTTGGGTTGCAAAGGTAATTTTTTTGCTGTCATGGTTAGGTCTCTTCTAACGATTTGGTTCTACTTTTTTGCCTATATTTATTTGGCCATGCAAAATTATTTCCAAAAGCCTTATGTTTATGATTGGACTCATCATGTCTCGAAGTGGGTGTCCTCTAATCTCCTTTGTTTCCATGCTTTTCTGCATGGCCCTCTATGCTTTCCTTTGACCCCTAACTTCCATCATGATATTGTTTGGAGCGTATTTGCTCTTCATAATCATACCCATATCATCTTTTTTTGGATCCCTATTTTTGATTACCACCTTTTGGTCACTCTTTTCAAGCTCAAGATCAAAGATTTTAAATGCCACCTCTATTTTATTATGAGGCTTTTCCATGGTTCTTGCTCATGTTGGACTGCAAAAATAATTATGACATGCTTCGTGTTTTCTTTTTCCTCATTGGTTGACATCATGTGAAGTCCTCCTATCCTTCTTTTCCAATGCAGATGCATGACCCTATGAGGATTTCTTGGCATGGAAAATATCAACAACGACTATGATTTGTCATCATTATCAGATGCATTGGCATTTGGATCAGCGAAATCTCAAGCTTCTCAATGCCTTCAACAACGAGTGGTTATTTAATCTTTGGTTCTCCACCATTCAAAATATCCTAAGCTTTTTAGTCATCCCTTACACTGATATCTTTGCTTCCTATGTTTCCCTGGTGAGTGGCTTTACCCACTTCAGCCATATCCATGCCCCTATTCCCTTCATCTCTTATGTCTCCCCCCTTCTTTGAATATGGATGAACATGACTATAGGTTTGAACCAACCGTCCTTCAATTAGATGTGCTTGTTGAGGACATCTTTAGAGATCATGGACTCTTCAATTTTCTTCAAAAATTTAGTGGCAACAACATGGAATTATCCAAGGATATTGCTTGAACTTGGGAAGATGGCAGAGTCTCGTTCAAGAGGATCAGATTCACCATATCTATTGATTTATTGGCTGAAATTATTGGTCTTTCAAATTATGGTGAGATCATGCAACACAAAAAGCACTCCTTGGTCATTGAAGACAAAAGGGAAAAACTAGGTAGAGATAAAGGAGCAATTATCATAAAGTCACTTCCCAAATCGTGGGACACTATGATGGTTCATGTTCTTCAGTACTTCATGGTGGATGACCCTAATGCAATTTTAATAATTTTCCACCTAGCTTTCCTTAATCACCTTCATGGTAAGACAAGCATAAACATTCTTGAATATTTGTTTAGATCCATTGAGAGGTTTATCCTTAATGTCAAGAAGGGATCTTCTTCCTTCCTAGTTCATCAAGGTCTCCACCTTATTATCTATAGGTATGTTTTCATAGGGATTCCATGTGAGCCATTGTCCCCTCTGTTGTTGGCCCTTTTGTCATTCCCCAAGATCTTGCATCAAGATATCATGGGTCTAACCCTAATTAAGCTAGCCAAAGGTCTCCTTATTCTAAAGATAATCAAATGTTGGACTTTGATTCCAAGGTTGAAGATACTCCTCCACCATGAAGTCGGATCCCCATCATCATTCCTCCCATGGTAAGTTACATACCGATAAGTGAAAATCTCCAATCATTCTCAAACAGGATCTTGAGAACTCATAGGACTCTCCCCATCAACATCAAAAATTTAGATGAGAGGATAACTCTGTGTGGTCCTCGTCCCAAAGAGGTGCTCCCCAAAGTGGATCTTCCAAACTACCAACTCTCACCCAACAGAAAACATGTATTCCTTTCATAACCAACAAGGATTATCTCCAAGAGCTCAACAATTTTATGAAATCCTTGAAAAAACCTGCCAATTTGAGTATCTCTCTTCTACAATAGGCTTTTGTCCTTCTCAATGAATTCAAATATCAATTCGAAACTCTAGAAGAATTCAAAAACCTTTTCAAAGTTGTTGACCAAGTGGATGCCTCTGCCCCTAGGGATGGTGAATAGTGCACTCTACTTGTATTCTTTCTGGTTGTCTGTGCTTTGTGTCTATATTTTTGCAAGATTATCTCCTAGTGACTTGGAGACTTCCTCTTCTTGACTTTTCTCTTTTTGTTTGTCATGTAGAGACGATCTCTCTTTATCCCTGTGTGGGATGTTATATTTTTACCATTGGAAGGTTGTATGTTTTCCATTGTAGGAGGTCTTTTCCTTTTTCTGCTTTGTAAAAGGTTAAGGGACCCTTTCAAAACCCCTTCATTCTATCAATCCAAAAAAAATTATCTTTATCATATGGCTTTAAATTATCCTACTCCATATTTTAAAAACAAAAAAAAAAAACTACTCTACCAATTAATTTCAAATTTGAATCAAATTATATCTTCTTGAAAATCAAAATACTTAAAAAATTCTAGTTCACATAGCAATAATTTATCATCTTTCTTTTATTTGAAGTTTTTAAAAATAAGGAACTTTTGAAAAAGAACACAATTTTAGAAGTTTAATAATTTTTTAAGTATATAATTTTTTTTAATTATTATTATTAATAAGTAAACTAAGTGTGTTCTTCTTCTTTTATGACTAGGCGGGTGGGATTAACACACCCCAGGGTTACATGTCCGCATGCATGTGAGGGGGAGGGATTTGAACCTGGGACCTCCCTTTTCCTAGGAGTTTTACACAACCCACTTCCTCCAACTCCCCCACATCACCGGATAAGTGTGTTCTTTTTAATTTAATTAAAGGTTTAATGGATCTTGTATATTTATTAATATAAATAAGAAAATATTATATTCCATTAAAAAATATAAATTAAGGTTTCTTCTATTAAAAAATTATATCTTTTAAAGTCAATTTTCTTAATAATATTTTAGAGGTATATAATTATTGTTAACTAAACAGAAGGGAAGTTAAGTTGTACAAAACCAAAAAATAGTAATATCAAAAATTATGTGCATGTTAGGGTGGACCTTATCCAATGAGGAATTGTTGGGACTAATACTACAAACTCTTCACATTCCATAAATCTTCCATCAACATCCATCAAGGACTGACCATGATTGACAAGACTAGTCCTTGCAAACTTAACATGATTTGAGAGACAATCACACAAAAAGATCATTGTACATTGTATCCTTCACTTTCAAGCCTCTATGACAACAACTAGAAGCACATAAAAAATCCTTTGTTAAAATGAAAGGTCCTCTACCAACTCTCAAGGAAGATAGAACCTCCATTTTCTTTATTTTTATGCCACCTAAGCTAACACTTACTGCAACAAGACCACCACATGTAGAGTATCCATATTCATGAGTTTTATGTCATCAGAGGAAGGGGTTCACCTTGGTAAGGTGGTAAATACCACATAAGAGCATATAAGGGATATATTTTATTTAAGAATATTGTACTTGTATAACAGTAAAAAAATGGGTAGTAGTATAAAAAGGTGTCTTAAGAATAAGACAAAGTAACAATGTGTTTAAAAAATAAAGGGTAAAATTTTTAAAGCTATTCTCACACATGTTTTGAAAATATTTTACTAGGTGATTTACTTGTGTTAGGTCATCCTCATAGTTGCATTTGATCCTACACCACTACCATGTAAGTTTAGCATCCCATAATGTTGCTTAGAGGAACCAACAATTTTTCCATACCTTCCACTAATTTATTTAGGTGGGCTAACCTTGCCCCATAGAGTCTAAAGTCCTTTTGTTCTTCTCCAAGTCTCGTATGACTATATTATGTATTCTATCATCCAAGGCATATTGTAACTTGAAGACCTTATCACTCAGGTTTCAATGAGGCAAGTTAACTAGATCTTGCAATACATATCCATGCCTTGAAAGGTTTCATTTCTATCTCATCCTCTAAATACTTCATAACGGAATTTGGGAAAATCATATCAAATCCAAGAAGATATTAAATAATACCTATTACTATTAGGCTTGAGATTAAGAATAGAGTCGAGGTTTTCCATAGTTAGACATTCATCAAAGATAAGTTCAATCTCTCTTTGGTTATACTATTTAAAGACTTCGTCTTATCAAACCTTAATGAAGGAGTGTGTAGAAAAAAATGTTACCACCAACCTTCAAAGAGATCTACTTGCACAATATCATTACAACTAATGGCATGAAAACAACTAAAATAAAGGAGATAATAGTTCAAGAGAATAGCTTTGATGGATGTTCTATATATATATATATATATATATATATATATATATATATATATATATATATATATATATATATATATATATCATCTAATTAATTAATGATTGTATAAGTAAGAGGATGATTTTACCATCATGCAATTAACCAAATTATCATTTCTATGTGATCACAAGAAGCCATTGTGATATATGCTTAACTAAAAAATCTACATAATAGACATATATAACAAGGAGATAAGAATGAAACGTCATATCAACTAAGAGTATCCCATGCCAAGTAGGGGAAGTCATCCTACATATTAACATATAAGGAATATATGAAGGTTCCAAGTTAGAAATACCAACCACCATCAAACTAAAATGAATTCAATATTAATATCCTAGATAATGCATACAAACCAAATCATTCATCTAATATCCATAAATTCCATAAAGGGAGCCTAATTAAGAGCCAACAAATTTTATGCTAGTACTTAGTGACCATATTTATAGTCTTTTTATGAATGAGAGGAAGGCTAAGTACAAAACTTAGTCTCCTTGTTTGACAAATTTAGTATGTCATCCACTAAAAAACTCTCAACCCAAACCAATGGAGAGTTGGATGTAAACAAATTGACACCATTATCTACCAACATATATACAAGATTGTTTCCATTTATTTTTATGTGAGAATTCCCAATATTTCAAATTTAAAAGTTGGGGACCATACCACTAAGAAGATGTCATGCTTTTCTAATTCTTAATGCTATGGTGTTTCAATGTCTCTATTGTCACCAATGAATCCACCTCTATTGTTAAATTTTTTATTGTTTGCTTAAGTGCCCATTTTTGTGCTACTAGTAGTGATCCAACCTCACTTTAACCTCCATGATATTATTGTTATTGTATTCAAGGCCTAAGTGTAAACCTATATAATGTTGCTCCTCATGCATGACAACATGATGTATTATCGTAGTTAATTTTTATCTATTCAGTTTGATGGGGGATGCTAGTTGATAATTTCAATAGGTTTGTCTAGTTTTTAGAATAAAAACATGTTGGTAACATATGAATTAAATTCCATCCATATATTACACTCATATTCCACTTATTAAGGGTTTTGAGGGGTTTCTTAGCCACCCACTTATTTTAGATCAATTTTTTTATTATTAAATTATGTGGTGGTTAAGCTTCACTTAAGGCCATGATTGACTTTGTATTGTATTGTATGTATAAGCCTTTGGGCCCTTTTAAACATTGTAAAGGTAATTTTTATAATATTTTATTATTTAATCTAAAGGTCAGTTCCTTAACCTTGACCTAAAGGTAGCTTGTAATTTGGTATAAATACCCCCTTATACCAACCATTTGATAATTAGTTGGAGTGTATTATATTTCCTTTAAAGAGATAATTTGGTGTCTACATGAACCCTCTTATATTGTGTATTGTTTTCTATATGTTACTTTTCAATAATTCTAGGTAGTGTATTTATTCCATTAATTTCTAGAAACTACTATGAAATTCAATATGGTATCAAAATGGGTGTGAACCTCCATTGCTCAATTGCTTGTCTTCTAAAAGTTAGGTTCTACAATGTATCATATAGGCAATAGTGTTTGGAGTAGCTAGAATATTCTTTATAAGTCATTGATAGTTTGTAAAAGGATTTCTTGATAAAATCCTAAATAAACTTGGATTATGAGAATCTCACTAAATTTAGCAGATTTGCTCTATGATAAGTTCCTTTATTCCTCTCTTGGCACTTAATCCACTTCATTTATTATTTTATTTCTAACTATATGGATGCACTAGTTTCAAGATTTAGTTTTTTGAGGGTTTTTTTAAAACCTCGGTTATCTTTTATGGGTTCGTGAAATAAATCTATTTTTTTCTTTTGGAGTTTTATGTCTAATAGCAACAAAGATGAGAGGACAGTTTGCATGGCCATTCTGAATGAAGGAAAGAAGAGGTTGAATATTTTTTGACAGACCTTGGATGCTAGTGAAGTCATGGGTAAACCTTTGTGCATGACAAAGACCTTTAAGCCACTTGAAAATTTTTCTAAAAATGGTCTATCAACTTTTTGCTACATTGATGTGAGAGGATGCCCTAATTGGTTATGTTTGATAAAAAGGTATTTTTGAATTCTTTGCAAATTTTTAGGGAATCCTAGTTCAACACTTTGATCTATTTTTTCTTTGGTACATATTATTTTGTGTTGAAAACATTGTTTATTTCCTTCTATTTTTCAAAATTTTAAATTAAAAAAGGAAAATAATTTATAGAATATTCCTGACATGGTGGGAAAAGGTGCATAGGACAATTTATTAGATTAGTCTAACACAATATCACATTATCACAAAAGGATACATGTATTAAGACAAAAGTAGGAGGTAATAAGGAGAAATTATTTTTATTTATTAACTTTGATGCTTATATTCTCAAGGTAGACCCAATCCTTAATTTTTAGTGGAGTCATTCTTAAGGTGTTGGGACCAGAAGGTCATGAAGATGATGTGGCAATTGATGATGTCACCCATTTTTGTATTCTAATGATGATGTGGTACCTAATGATGACATGGTAGATGATGTGATTATCAAAACTCACAATAGTTTCTAGAATTATTTTGAAATATATATTCACCATGATCACATTAATAAAATATGCAAGAGTGATTGAAGATAGCATTGATAAATAAAATATAAATAAAGAAAGAGGTAAACAATATGAAAGGAATAAGGGATATGTGATTGTAGGCACCCCATAATATTTCACTCAATACACAATGATAGAATGGATCAATCATTGGGGGTATTTATAGTGATACCAAAACCCCAATTAGAGTTAACCTCAAGCCAACATTAACTTGACTTTGAGGTTAAATTACAATAATATAATAATAAATTACACCCTTTAATCAAGGTTATCTATAAAGGTGGATTGAAATATGAAGGGTACCCTTTAGCCTTATATGAAAATACCTATATAATTACATGCTTGAACGCTTTACATGAAGAATGATTATAGGATTATATATACACTTTCTCGTAGACTCCATTAATAATGCTCATAAGCACTTCTCCACAACTTTAGCCTTGGCCTAACAAAATCAGATTAGACACATTTTAACACCCCCCATTATCTAAATAAAGGGACCAAGAAGAGGAATAATTAGAGTTCATACCTCCATCCCCCATAATGGATGATCTAGTAGGCCTCCACTTTACTATCCTCATCCTCATATTCATCATTAGAAATTTTGTGTCTATATCTCAAGAATTCTATCTAAATCTTCTTCAATCTTGTAATGTAATTTTTGATAGAGTAGATTTCCCTTTTATAGTACTTGCAATTTGACTTCTTTGAAACCTTAGACTTACTCCTAGATAACCAAGCCTTAATTTTTATTGATTTGAAGTCCTTTGGATGAGCTTTTTATGAGAAAGAGCTCCATAATTTTTCATTGCAACTTCATAATGAATAGGAATCTTAAGAAGTCCTTCAAGAGAGAAATATTGTGGATCCTTAATAGTCATAGCATTCACATGAAGAACCAAGCCATTTGTTTGAAAAGGAGGATAAATATTGGAAGTAATAAATTTTACATACTCTTCATCACCCTTTACCTTACCTCTTATCATAGCTAAGTCAACTTTTAGGGCTTTGAAGTGAGATATGTAGTCTTCAAAACTACTAAAATATAAATTTTTGAGATTGAGAAGCTTCATATCTATTCTGTTAGTTTCACTAACATTTACATTTTCATAGAAATATTTCAAAGTGGTCCATAACTCAATAGGATCATTTTTATTTCTAATGTGAAAAAGTACATCTAGTTCAACTAATATGGAAAAGAGTCTAAGAGATTCCTCCTTACCAAGTTCAAGATAATTGAGATCTTTTTTTGATTCATCATTAAAAATGAACTAGAGATTCTTGCTTCTATGTGTTTTCTTATTTCTTCAAATTGAGACTAATGTATAATAGTCATTTTCAAATATTAAGGTTAGATAGGGCTTCAGTTAAAGGATATCATATATATCACTTTTGATTCCTCTTTAAGAATAAAATAATACAAAAGCTTTTCTTTAATAAGAATAACAAATAAGTTCAGACCGAAAGACTGAATATGCATCCAAGTTTTAAAACATCATTTCATTGTTTGAACAAATTTACAAATACAAATTACTAAGTCAAAAACAATGGCATCCATAATAGACTGCTCTTCACATATTCGAATCTCCATTGTTTTGCCAAACATTGCACAAATCCTTAGGACTTCCATTATGTGGGATCATAATGGCTAATTTGAATTAAGATGATAAATACATTTAAATGATGTGCATTATTAAGCTACGAATTCCCACAAAAGAGCTAACAAGGATATAAATTTTAAACATCTCCTACATGTGTTTTTTTGGAAGAATGCATCACATATTTAAGGTGAAAAAGTTTACTAATAGTTGTTAGGTAGGCGATATTAGGAAAATAATCATTAGAAATTATTATTAAGGTGCAAAGCTTAAATACAATCAACTTAGGCTATGAATAGCCTAAGAGGTAATCTTCCCTTGAAGGTAGCTAACAAATGAGCTAACTAACATGCTTGAGGAATAAGCGTCTAACCTACTAACAAGATAGATAATTATGCTAACTTACTAATGTATTCAAAATTATTACGACTACTAACTTACTAACCCCAAGATATTCCATAGTGAATATCTTGTAGGAAAATAGTAAAATTAAATACTAGTGGTAAAAAGTAACATACAGTAAATCAAATCTACCTAATGTAGAAATATGTTAAATATCCTGAATAATGGAATATTACTCTAACATCCCCCCTTATTACATTATTTAGGTAATGTATATAATTGCCCCAATATAGTGAAAAAGATGTTGATTTGTTGGTTCTTGATCTGTCACAGTGTTCTAGCTGCTCCTAAGCAAAAAGTGGGTCATTCCTCACTTTTTCTTCACATTAATGAATGTCCTTATTGTAATTTTTTTTTCTAACCATATTGCATGGGTAACCATCCACTGCAAGCACTAGGTGTAGTAGAGTAGATCACTTCATATGAGGTTAATTCTATTTACAATATGATTTCACAAAAAAAGTGTTGATAAGGTAGCTATGGTTTCGGTCGCTGTCGAAAATACACCCTTATAAGTTTCTCCCCTTGTTGCAAAACATATTGTAATGGAATTTTTGCAAGAAGTATGACTTAGGTGTCGGACGTTGCCGAAAATGCACCCTTATAAGTTTCCCCCCTTGTTGCAAAACATATTGTAATGGAATTTCTACAAGAAGTATGACTAAGGTGTCGGTCACTGTCGAAAATGCACCCTTATAAGTCTTCTTCCATTTTTACAAAAAATTATGTGAAGTAAGAAAATAAATTTTTATCCCCCCTTAATTGCAAAATATGTGCAACTCATGAAGCTTGTTAAGGCTTTTACAAATATTGCCTCCTAGGAAAATTTTACACCAGAAAATTCACCCCTTTTGTTACAAGTACTTCAAACAAAGAGAGTTTGATATTTATGAAGCCTAAAAGAGGTACAATCACCCCTTTATTGCAAGTACTTCAAACAAAAACTTATGCTATTTATGAAGCCTAAAAAAGAGAGTGTAAATGGTGCTTCCCTAGGGTGATAAATTTGTTTCCCCTTTACAATACTATTTTAGCCATGAGCACTTTGTGTGCTCTTTCTAAACCAGAATCAGAATCAAAATTAGACACTTCACTAGCAACATGGCTTCTATGATGTGCCTTTGTCATTTTAGTTTTGCTTGTTTTGAAACCAACATTGATTGGTGTCATGGTTGTCCTTTTTACAATTTGTGCAATACTTTACCTCCTAGGCAATTTTATCAAAAAAGTTCACCAAAAAATCCTCCTTATTGCAAGTACTTCAAGGATGGTTGCTATTATGAAGCCTAAAAGAAGAGGTATAATTTTGATGACTTCTACTTTTCTGATTGCCTTTACAAGTTTTATCTCCCTCTTGTCAAAATATGTGTTTGAAGGAAGAAAGGAATTATCCCCCCTTAGTGCAAAATATTGCTACTTTCAAGGTTCCTTATTTTACAAAAAACTTGTTCTTTCTTTTGATATACCCTAAAAGAGTACCAAAAAACAATTTTCTCAAAAAGATATTTAATGAAACTTGCCTAAAAATCCTCTTGAAGAGGGATAATCAGTTTGAGGAAATTGAGCCAAAAAAAATAAGAGTGAATTAGGGGTTAGGAGAGAATATAAAAAAAATTGGCTTTTATACCTGTGCAATGAATTACACAAGTGAGTGTGAAATTTGGGATTTTTTGGTGCTCTTGATTTTGTGACTTATAATTGCATAAAACAAGAAATTTAATGCAATAATCAATCAAAGAGTGCCCATAAATTATTATCACTTAGGTGTCGGTCATCACTGAAAATCCACCTAATTTTCCAGTTTATAATAAAGGTGTTGAGTAAAATCGACAATACACCTTATTACCAACTTTTGCAATAAAATTTGGATTTGTGTTGTGCAAAAATTTGATATTTTATGTCTCTTATTTTTCAAATTTGTAAATAATGTGGCATAAAACAATTTCCTTTCCTTTTTGTGTTGCAAATTTAACAAGTTTTGATTTTGTTTTAAGTGCTCCTCACTTTGTGTTACAATTTTGTAAAAGAAATACAATTTCTTGTCTTCCCCCCTTTGTTTTACAAAATTAAGAAAATAACACTCCTTTCAAGTCAAGTCGACACATGACCTGTGTTTGAAAGGCTTCTAGTACCAATCGACACACGACTTGGGTTTTACAGACCCAAGGTTTTCAATGTCTTCTCAATTTTGCAAAAATAATAGAATGTGCAATTTCATGTATTATATCCCCCCTTGGAGAAAACAAATGCACACTTTGCCTTTGAATTTTACAAAATTTTGTGTCTCCTTGTTTTCCAATTTTGCAAGAAAGAATCAAATGTCTTGATTTTGTCCCCCTTTGATGGTGTAAAATTAACAAGGTTGAGAATATTTTAGGCTCCCTAATTTTGCAAGAAAAAATGGTGCTCTTATTTGTCTTATATCCCTTCCATTTATTTTAATTTTAATTTACAAAAATTTTAAACAAAAAAGTTAATCATATAATTTTTTTTTATACATAGGGGAATTGGCAATTGCCTTTCCTTTTTGAACAAGTGGTCACAGACCTAGGTGTTGTAGGTGAGTTGGAGAGGAGAGGGCAATCCTCCAAGGGAGTTTCCAGGTTCAAATCTCCACCCTACCAAAAATTTGAATTGGGTATCCAAAATCCAATTGATAATGTTGGTGCGGGCAAAGTCGGGTGGGACCCCCGGGTGACTTTGACGGTGTAGAACCCCCTGTTCGTGGTCTCTCAGACCAAGGCGGATCCGCAAGGGGTTTTTTGCTTTAAAAAAAAAACAACTGGTCATAGGGTCAAATCACATTACCTCCGATCATAGCATCAAATCATGGAGCTACCACTATAACCCCTACCTCACCTCGGTAAACACGACCCGAAGTGAGGGAGACCCCCGATGGCTCGAGGTTGGTACCGTCGTCATCAAGCTGGCACACACTCAACGGATTCTAGTCAGACTACTACCTTTGCCCTAGATTGGACATGCCCACGAGGTTTGAACCTAGGTCTCCTCCCCGGTAAGTGCCCAACGTCTTACCAATCCACCTAGCCCTCGCGAACATAAACTAATATTTTATTTAAAAAATCAATTTATAAAAAAATATTTTTTAAAAATATAAGTCATATTTGAATTATTAATATATATATATATATATATATATATATATATATATATATATATATATATATATAAACTTTAAATTTAAAAAAAACAAATTAAAAAAAAAATTGTAAAACCTTTACCTTTGGCGAATGGTATTTTGCCCTTTAAAAAAAAGTTTTTTTTAGCCTCGCTAAGAAGTTGACCATCGAGGGTTGATCGTCAGAGGCTCATACCCTCGCTAAGCAGTTGACCATCGAGGGTAGATCATCAGAGGCTGATCTTCGATCGTCATTCTGGTGGAGGATGTTGCTCCTGCCCTCGTGTAGGTGTGCCATCGACAGGAGCTAGGCTCCTGTAGACCCATAGGTTGCCTGCCACATGGGAGTCTGTAAGGCCTGACAGGTCTGATAGCAAGTGGTTGTCAAATCTACAGTCCTGCAGGCTAATCCAGTGAAATCGGGTATGTCACGTATGTGGGCTCACATTGTAATTAATCACACCTCGTAGAGCAACCATACAACCTCACCTCAAGAAGAGAGCCTTGCTGCTCAGGATTCGCCTTAGGATCCATTCTGAGCAGCAGGTCCAGTGGGGTCCCATATCGAGATTTGTGCCCCCTCGGTCTAGCTTCACCCTTGTCTCAGCTCCGTAGGTCCCACTCCACCAGGAGCTCTAATACCAATGTTAGGTAGGCGAGATTAGGAAAATAATCATTAGAAATTATTATTAAGGTGCAAAGCTTAAATACAATCAACTTAGGCTATGAATAGCCTAAGAGGTAATTTGCCCTTGAAGGTAGCTAACAAATGAGCTAACACACTTGAGGAATAAGCACCTAACCTACTAACAAGATAGATAATTACACTAACTTACTAACATAGTCAAAATGACTACGACTACTAACTTACTAACCCCAAGATATTCCACAGTGAATATCTTGTAGGTAAATAGTAAAAGTAAATACTAGTGGTAAAAAGTAACAAACTACTTTTTACCATGTGATAAATCAAATCTACCTAATGTAGGAATATGGTAAATATCTTGAATAATAGAATATTACTCTAACAATAGCCACCCTGATGGTAATACACGATCGTCTTCAGCGCCCCATGCTGGGTAACTCAACACTATATCGGGCGGATTATGTGATGTCTCCACATCAATTAAAATGATATATTTTACCGAGGTCGAGGTTGGAAGAAATATATTTATAAATTTTTAGATTTCTCATCTAATGCTCATAGCCAATACCCCTTAGCTTTGGGTTGTATACTGATGTTCAATTTAACCAATTATTTTGGGTGATGTCAAGGAAACACAGAGTTGCATATTGTTCATTAAATTGTAACTTAAAATGATCTAACAATGACAGCTATGTTGTACTCTAACAATAGCTTGATTTGAGGAAATTAATCAATGTGTTCTTGACATCTCATAAATCTATAATTTTATCAACTATGTTGTAGGATGTTAATATATGGTTGTTAAGGCAGAAGATCCATCAAAAGGTAGTATTGTTTCAGGAAATAAATAGTTCACTTACTCAACTAAATTCAAAGAACTACTACTACCAAAACAAACGAAACACAAACATGACAATTTCCAAATCTTATTATCATTGGTAATTAATTAGATTCATTCAGCTACCTGAAAATAAATATAAATAAGATATGGAAAGCATGGACCTGTAAATGCAACTTCTCTCTTACCACCCTTCTTCTCTCTGGCCCTCATTTTCTCTTTTTCCTCCATCATATTTTTCTCATTTGTTACCACTCTCTTTTAAAGACAAAGCTAAAGGAAATAAACCAGGCAAGTGTGTTGCCATGCAACCGGCCAACTTAAGCTTTATTGTTTCCATCCAGGTGGAGTATACATTTTTAATTAAATCATCCAAACGTAATATTTATTAAATTATTTAAACATAAGCTTTTTGGTTGCATGGCAACACATTTGTCTGGCCGATTTCCTTGAGCTCTATCTTTAAAAGAGAGTGGTAACAGATGAGGGAAGATACAACGGAGGAAAAAGAGAAAAGGAAGGCCAGAGAGGAGAAGGGTGTTAAGAGAGAAGTTGTATTTACAAGTCTATGCTTTCCATCTCTTATTTATGTTTGTTTTCGGGTGGCTGAATGAATCTAATTAATTACCAATGAAATATGGATTTAGAAATTGACGTGTCTGTATTTTGTTTATTTTGGTTGTAGTAATTCTTTGAATTTAGTTGAGTAAGTGAACTATTTATCTCCTAAAATAGTACTCCATGTTGATGAATCTTCTACATTAACAACCATGTTTTAACATCCTATAGCACAATTGATAAATTATATTTTTATGAGATGTTAGAAATACTTTGATTAATTTCCTCAAATCAAGTTGTTGAATTCTATAAAAGAATAACTAACTATTATCCAATAGAGTCGCGTGGATTAGGGCATAACACATGAGAAGAGATTTGGTGAGAACAACAATATTAATTATAAAAAAGTGAATATTTTAGTAAATGCATTACCTTAAGAAATATAGTGTTTCCTTATTTATTCAAACTGAGACTAATGAATAATAGTCATTTGCTAATATTAAGCTTAAATAAGGTTTCATTTAAGAGATAACATGTATATCTCTTCACATTCCTTCTCTTTAAAAAACAAATAATACAAAAGCTTTATTTTAATAAGAATAACAAATAAGTTCATACCGAAAGACTAGATATACATCCAGGTTTTAAAATATTATTTCACTTTGCTTGGAAAAATACAAATTACCAAGCCATAAATAAAGGCGTCCATATTAGACCGCTCTGCACATAATAGAATCTCCATTGCTTCACTGAACATTGCACAAATCCCAAGGACTTCAATTATGTGGGATCATAATGGCTCATTTGAATTAAGATGATAAATACATTTAAATAATGTGCATTATTAAACTACGAATTCCCAGAAAAGAGCTAACAAGGATGTAAATTTTAAACATCTCCTACATGTATTTTATTGGAAGAATACATCACATATTTAAGGTGAAAAAGTTTACTAATAGTTGCCCTAACGGCAATACACGGTCATCCTTAGTACCTTGTGCTGGGTAACTCAATGCTATATCGGGCGGATAGTGTGACATTTCCACATCTATTAAAATGATCTATTTTGCTGAGGTTGAGGTTGGAAGAAAAATATTTATAAAGTTTTATATTTCTCATCTAATGCTCACAACGTATACTTGATATATTAAAAATAATTAGATTACTAGCTAATAGTCATAGCCAATACCCCTTGGCTTTGGATTATATATTGATGTTTAATTTAACAAACTATTTCAGGTGATGTCAAGGAAACACAGAGTTATAGATTGTTCATTAAATTTTAACTTAAGTTGATCTACCGGTGATAGCTAAGTTGTACTCCAGCAACAACTTGATCTAAGGAAATTAATCAAAGTATTCTTGACGTCAAGTAAATCGGTCAAGGCAAGTGTGCTCCCATGCAACTCGTCAACTCAAGCTTTATTGTTTCTATCCAGTTGGAGTATACGGTTTTAATTAAATCATTATAACATAAGCTTTATTAAATCATTCAAACATAATATTTCTTGGATAAATAAAACTTCCCCCCTTTTTATTTATTTATTTTATTAATAATAATTTCTTTATTATTAAATTTAGAATTAATCAAATAAATAAATATTTAAATAATTAAAAGAAATTGACACTCAAATAAACTATCACACATATCTATTCCTCCAATAAATTTCTCGTATGGGTAATCTAACAATAACAATTGCTATCGTTGTCTAACAAGAATAGCTCCCATGCTTGTGGCACTTACCTTATCATTGGAGGATTTTGTAGTCTTTATTATTTTACTTAAGAAGAATTATAAAAATACCCTTACTTGGTTAAATCATTGAGAAGGATGATACCATGACCCTGAGCTTACCTTTATCTAAATCATCAAGTAGGATGGACATATAAAACCAAGTCACTCGATACCGTTGGAATTATGTGCATACAATCAATGAAGATTCGAGAATGGCCACTACGGATGGGCGATATGGGATATCCATCTAGGTCATTGTGCAAGCAGTACAATGGTGGCCCTTGTATGAAGTTGTCAAATAGGGAATCTTTATGGGAGAATTATGTGACTCTAAAATAAGATCCATGGTGGTTTGGTATGGGACAAACCACCGTATTATTTGAAAATTTATCAAGTGAGACCATGATTAGTGCTAGTAAATGACATGACCTTGGTTGCCCATGGTACTAGATATTAATCTAGATGCATGGTCACCAATTAAGAACTATAGCATTTACGCTAAACACCCTTACATGATATTAAGGAATAGATGAGTAAAATTAAACTCAAGATTCTACATGTTAAGGGAGGGAAGTTATGCATCCACCCTCTAAGTGTTATGGACCTTAGAGGATAACCCCAAGCCATACTTCTAAGATCTCATGATGAGCCCAAGGGTGAGAAGGATAGAACTACTAAAGGCACCTTCTACAGGATCTAGCTAGTCTCGTCCACTTGGAAGGTTATCTACAATGGTCATAATCCTAAAAGTGATATTCAATGTTGTGTTGATTACTAATGGGTACAAAATAAAGATCAAAAATAAAAAAATTACCCTTATTAAACCATCACCTTTGTTTTTCAATCCTATAAGTGAGTTTACTACAACCAGTGTGTGATTGATTGACGAGGTTGTCACAGTTGGATTGTAAATAAAAATAACATTTGGAAGGGTGTTTAATGTAAACGCTATAGTGCTTAATTGGTGACCATGCATCTAGAATAATATCTAACACCATGGGTAACTAAGGTCATGCCATTCACCTAGCACTGATCATGGTCTCACTTGAAAAAGTTGCAAATAATATGATGGTTTATCCCATACCAACCCACCATGGTATCTTATCTTAGAGTCACATAATTCTCCTATCAAGATTTCTTTTTGACAACATCATACAAGGACCACCACCATATCGCTTGTACAATGACCTAGATGGGCGTCCCATACTACTCATTTGTAGTGGCCATTCTCAAATCTTCATTGATTGTATGCACAAAATTCCAATGGTATTGGGTGACTTGGTTTCATATGTTCATCCTCCTCGATGATTTAGATAAAGGTAAGCTCATGGTCATGGTATCATCCTCCTCGATGATTTACCCAAGTAAGAGCATTTTTCTAAATTCTTCTTAGGTTAAAATAGTAAAGACTTTAAACCCTTTTGAAGATAAATATTTTTGCTATTTATATAAATCATCTATTTATTTAAATAAAATTATTATATCAATAATTCCTCTAAATAAATAACCATATAAATGATTCATCTATTAAAAATTTCTTCTATTTTAATTAAGACAATTAAACAATCATGTTAAATATTTCTTCTAACTACTAACTAAAATAAATGATAATTTTAGTTTAATCTCCCAAAAGGTTCTAAGGGTAAAATTCCTTTTAAAGAGAATTTTAAATAAAAGAGATTATAAACTTTAAGCTCTTATTAAGACATTTTTCAAGAATATATTAAAGATTTCATTTAATATAAACCTTAACTATTCTATTTATTTAGAATAGAAATAATAAGGTTCTTTATATTCTCTAGCAAAATGTCTAATTTATTTAATCTATAATCCAGAACCTTTAATAAAAAATAATAATTTAAAGTTTATAAACTTTTCCTAAACAAAATCATATCAAAACAATTTGAATCACTTTTTAATGATAAAGAAAAATGGATTCATAATATAAATGAATGAGCATTCAAGCCTTATTCATACTGTAAAATAATAACTAACCATTATGCAATAAAGTCATGTCGATTAGGGCATAACACGTGAGAAGATATATGGTGAGATCAACAATATTAATTATAAAAAAAGTGACTATTTTAGTAAATGCATTACCTTAAGAAATCTAAAAGTGTTTCTTTATTGCTTGAGACTAATGAATAATAGTCATTTGCTAATATTTCAATTAAGAGATAGCATATATATTTTTGTATTCCTTCTCTTTAAGAATCAAATAATAAAAAAGCTTTTTTATTAATAAGAATAACAAATATGTTCAGACCGAAAGAATGAATATACATCCAGGTTTTAAAATTTTGTTTCATTCTAGCAAATCTATAAAAACAAATTGTTGAGTCAAAAATAATGGTGTCCATATTACACTATTGCGCACAAATTCGAATCTTCATTGCTTTGCAAAACATCGCACAAACCTCGAGGACTTCCACTATGTGGGATCATAATGGCTCATTTGAATTAAGATGATAAATGAATTTAAATGATGTGCATTATTAAACTACAAATTCCAAAAAAATAGCTAATAAGGATGTAAATTTTTAACATTTCCTACATGTATTTTATTGGAAGAATGCATCATATATTTAAGTTGAAAAATTTTACCAACAGCCACCCTGATGGTAATACATGAAGAGAATTTACAGAAACATATTCTAGAAATAAAGCAAAAAAGTAACTAAAGAAAGAATAACATCATTCAATGCACATATGACACACAAGATTTACCCTGGTTCACCCAATTTGGGCTAGTCCAGCAAACAAGAGTCTATCCTCCTTAATATATTATTATCTCTCTTGTCCCTAAAACGGGACATTACAATAATTATATAAGGAAACTCTTACAACCCTAAACCACCAAGTGGTATTAGGGTACCGTGGATACAACACCGTGGGCTAAACCACCCACACCCACTAACCACCCACCAACCGTGGGAATCTCGGGGGTCGCTCCAAAAGTAGTGATAAAAGTAGGTGAAAAGTAGCGATAGAAGTAGGTGAAAATTTTGGCGCCGGCTTCGATCTCTTTCATCGTATCCGAGGGCGCCCCCCTACGCACCCCGAGCCATCACCTATTACGTAAGCACCTTTACCGTAGTCGGGGGTCCTTGGGGGCCTCCGGCCCCCTGGACCCCCCTACCCATCGTATTTTGCACTATAGTGCCTGTCATACAATTCTTTTTCGAAAAAGAATGAGACACATCCAACATTCTCCCACTTGTTGAATACTTTGCCAGACCCATTTCAATTGTATAGAATCTAAACTTTTCAGTGCTTACAGCCTTGGTTAAAGCATCTGCAACATTTTCCTTGGTGTCTACCTTTTCCAGCAACACTTTCTTCTGTTCAAGCATGTCCCTATAGAAATGGAACTTTGTATCAATGTGCTTCGTTCTTGAATGGTAAGCAGGGTTCTTTGCCAAAAATATGGCACTCTGATTGTCACAGTTTATCTTCACAGCTCCTTGAAAGAACCCAATTTCAGCACATAGTCTTTGCAGCCATACAGCTTCCTTACTTGCATCAGTGGCTACCATATACTCAGCTTCAGTAGTTGAAATAGCAACAATAGTATGCCTCTTGCTCATCCAACTAATAGCCCCTACGAACAAATTGAATACATAAGCACTAGTAGATCTTCTCCTGTCCAGATCTCCAGCCCAATCTGCATCAACAAACCCTTCTATATCCAATTGTTTGTTTTCTTTACCTGTACCCTCATAGCATATTGTAAAATCAGAGGTGCCACACAAATATCTGAAAACCCTTTTCACAGTAGTCCAATGCTCTTTACCATGTTTAGACATATATCTACTCAAGACTCCCACTGCATGGGCAATTTTTGCTCTAGTACAAACCATGGCATACATTAAACTACCTACAACATTTGCATAAGGAATATGTGACATTTCCTCTACCTCTTCTTCTGTTTTTGGACATTGTTCAGCAGACAATTTTTCACCTAAAGAAATAGGTACCTTCACCGGTTTGCAATCCTGCATATTAAACCTTTTCAACACTGTCTCAACATACTTTTTTTGATCCAGCCACAACTTTCTGTTAGAGCAATCTCTTTTTATTTGCATACCCAATATAAAATTTGCAGGGCCAAGATCCTTCATGTCAAACTGCGATGCCAACTGAGACTTTACTTCCCTAACCAGTTTCTTGCTATTTCCAATTAGTAACATGTCATCAACATAAAGAACTATAATGACAATTACATTACCAATTTTCTTTAAATACACACAGTGATCAGCATTGCTACGAACAAAACCAATTCCTAAAACATAAGTATCAAATTTTTGGTACCACATTCTAGGTGATTGTTTCAGTCCATACAATGATTTCTTTAACTTACATACCAGATCCTCCTTTCCTACAACAGTGAAACCTTCAGGTTGCCTCATATAGATTTCTTCCTCCAAATCTCCATGAAGGAATGCGGTTTTCACATCCATCCTGTTCTATTTCAATATCAAATGCAAGCGACCACAGCTAACATAAATCTAATTGATGTTAGCTTTGCAACGAGAGAAAAACTTCACCATAATCAATTCCTTCAACCTGGGAAAAACCTTTAGCAACCAGGCGAGCTTTATATTTCTCCACTTTACCTTCAGCATTCTGCTTCTTCTTAAAGATCCACTTGCAACCTATTGCTTTCCTACCACTTGGTAATTTCACTAAATCCCATGTTTTGTTATTTTTTAGGGACATCATTTCCTCATCCATGGCCTCTTCCCAACGGTTTGCCTCTCTAGAATTAACAGCTTCTCTAACTGTTCTAGGATCTTCATCGATGCGAGATAGTACAAAAGAAGTAGGAAAAGCAGATGGACTGTACCTTTCAGGTTGCTTCCTTTCTCGTGTTGATCTCCTTACCATAGGTGTATGAACCTCTTCTTCATCCTCTTCCAGATCCTCACCTGTATGCTCCTCTTCCATATCCTCATCTGTATGCTCCTCTTCCAGATCCTCTACTATCTGATAGTTTTCCATGAGATCAAATTGGACTGTTCTAGGTTCCTCTTCTGTAACTACCTTCCTGGAATCACTGATCATCTCCCTAAACACCACATCTCTACTATACGCTGTACTTTTATTTTTTGGATTCCAAAGTTTATATCCTTTAACACCATCTTTATAACCAATAAAGATACATTTAACAACCTTATTATCTAGCTTACTTCTTTTCTCCTTTGGAATATGCATGTATGCATCACAACCAAAAACTCTGAGATGTGAAATAGATGGTTTCTTACCAAATAGAGCTTCAAATGGAGTTTGATCCGGCAATGCTGATGTAGGTGACCGATTTCGCAAGTAGCATGTTGCACTCACTGCTTCTGCCTAGAATTCTTGTGCCAAACCTGCACCACTGAGCATACTTCTAGCCTTCTCCATCAGTGATTTGTTCAATCTCTCTGCAACTCCATTCTGTTGAGGTGTATATGGAGTAGTCTTTTGTCTTGCAATACCACATTGCTTACAAAATTTCTCAAATATATTAGAACAATATTCCCCTCCATTATTAGACCTCAACACCTTAATCCTTTTATCAGTTTGATTCTCAACAAGTGCTTTAAATTCCTTAAATTTTTCAAACACTTCATCTTTGCTCTTAAGAAAGTAAATCCATGCATATCTTGAAAAATCATCAACAAAGGAAGCATAATACCATGATTTTCCAAGAGACGGCATAGGAACAGGACCAAAAATATCACTTGGGATCAAATCTAGTACCCCACTAGATCTTGTGGCACCGGATGGAAAACTAACCCGATTTTGTTTACCATAAATACAATGTTCACAGAACTCGAAATACATTGAGTAATTAGGGATACCATGAACCATACCTTTTGTGTACAGGGTATGCAATCCCTTTTCTCAAATATGTCCCATCCTTTGATGCCAGAGTGTTGAGCTTTTATCAGAATCAACCTCAGGAACAGTTAAGCTATTGCACTCATTTGTCATAGTGCTTCCCAATAGCTTATACAATGTTCCAATCCAAACTCCCCTTGCCAACACCATTGATCCATGAACCATTTTGCATGAATCCTTGCCAAAATTGACATTCACTACTGCATCGGCCATTTTGCTTACCGAAATCAAATTTCTAGCAAGTCTCGAAATATGCATCACACCTGGTAGGGTCTTAACCCTACCATCCTACAACAAAATTTTCACTCTTCCACGACCCATGATTCTGAGTGGTGAATCATCTCCCAATAGTACCTCTCCTCCATCATATCTTTCATATTCACTGAACCACCCTCTATGAGGAGTCATATGAAAATAGGCACCAGTATCAATCAACCAATCATTTTTATCTGATCGTGTGGAGCACGATGAGCAGGATGCCAGATATACATCCCTTGCTTCATCAATGGATTTATTCATCTCTGTGGAAGTCGATTCATCATACTTTTTTCCAGACTCAGCTTTCTTTGATCTACAATCCTTCTTCATATGACCAGGCTTGCCACAATTCTAGCATTTTCTCTCAAACTTCCCCCGAGACTTGGATATACCTTTAGACTTAGACCTATCACCATATCTAGATTTGTCCTTCTCCTTGGCATGCCCTCTCATTGTTAGGGCTTCCTTAGATGTGCCCTCCATGGCTTTTCTCCTCATATCCTCAGATAATAGAGATGCCACTATATCTTCAAACTTCAATGTGGATGAAGTTGTACTACCAATTGCTACTACTAAGTTATCCCATGAATCTAGTAAAGAGCATAACAAAGTAATGCATTTATCTTCCTCACTCAACTTAATTTCTATAGATGTTAGTTGACTTACCACTATATTGAATGCATTCAGATGATCTGCAACCGAATCCTTGTCATACATCCTAAGATTGTACAGTTTCTTTCTGAGGAATAATTTGTTCACTAGGGACTTCGATTGATACAAAGCCCCTAACCTCTCCTAGAGATCCTTTGTTGTAGCTTCTCCCGAAACATTGATGAGCACCGAATCTACAAGACACAGTCAAATCAGACTCCTTGCTTTTTGATTCATCTTCTCCCAATCTTCATCGAAAGTACCCGTAGGTTTTGTTTTTTCTAAAATAGCAGCCCATTGATCTCTGTCCACGAGCATATCTTCCATATTTAACTTCCATAGCTCAAAACTTTTGCCGTCAAATTTCTCGATCTCTATCCTTGAATGATTTCCTGACATTTTTCCTTCAAACTCCTTTTGCGTAACTCCCACTCCAGAATAGGTTTCCTCTCACTCCTAGAAACCCTAGATCTTCTTCAAATGGATTTAAACCCTAGCAATAAAGGTGTCCCCCTATGGCTAATAACCTGGCTCTGATACCAAATGAAGAGATTTTACAGAAACATATTCTAGAAATAAAGCAAAAAAGTAACTAAAGAAAGAATAACACCATTCAATGCACATATGACACACAAGATTTACCCTGGTTCACCCAATTTGGGCTAGTCCAGCAAACAAGAGTCTATCCTCCTTGATATATTATTCTCTCTCTTGTCCCTAAAACGGGACATTACAATAATTATATAAGGAAACTCTTACAACCCTAAACCACCAAGTGGTATTAGGGTACCGTGGATACAACACCGTGGGCTAAACCACCCACACCCACTAACCACCCACCAACCATGGGAATCCCGAGGGTCACTCCAAAAGTAGCGATAAAAGTAGGTGAAAAGTAGCGATAGAAGTAGGTGAAAATTCTGGTGTCGGCTTCATCGGCTTCGATCGCTTTCACCGTATCCGAGGGCATCCCCCCACGCACCCCGAGCCATCACCTATTACGTAAGCACCTTTACCATATCCGGGGGTCCTTGGGGGCCTCCGGCCCCCCTAGACCCCCCCTACCCGTCGTCTTTTGCGCTGTAGTGCCTGTCATACAATTCTTTTTCGACAAAGAATGAGACACATCCAACATTCTCCCACTTGTTGAATACTTTGCCAGACCCATTTCAATTGTACAGAATCTAAACTTTTTAGTGCTTACAGCCTTGGTTAAAGCATCTGCAACAATACACGGTCGTCTTTAGCACCCCACACTCGGTAACTCAGTGCTATACTGGATGGATTAAGTGACGTCTCCACATTAATTAAAATGATATATTGTGTTGAGGCCGAGGTTGGAAGAAAATATATTTATAAAGTTTTATATTTCTTATCTAATGCTCACAACCAATACATGATATATTAAAAACAATTAGATTACTATTTAATAGTCACAATCAATATCCCCTTGGCTTTGGACCGTATAACCAACTGTTTTGGGAGTTGTCAAGGAAACACAGAGTTGCAGATTGTTCATTAAATTTTAACTTAAATTGATCTACTAGTGACGACTAAGTTATACTCTGACAACAACTTGATCTGAGGAAATTAATCAAAGTATTCCTGACATCTCATAAATCTATAATTTTATTAACTATGCTACAGGATGTTAAAATATGGTTGTTAACGTAGAACATTTATCAACATAGGAGTATTATTTCAAGAAATAAATAGTTTACTTACTCAACTAAATTCAAAGAACTACCACTACCAAAACAAACGAAACACAGATACGATAGTTTCCAAATTTGTATTTCATTGGTAAATAATTAGATTCATTTAGCCACCTGAAAACAAACATAAATAAGAGATATAAAGCATAGCCATGTAAATGTAACTTCTCTCCTACCATCCTTCTCCTCTATCGCATTCCTTTTCTCTTTTTCTTTCCCTCATGTGTTATCTCTCTATTTTAAAGATAGAGCTCAAGGAAATCGGTCAGGCAAGTGTGCTCCCATGCAACTAGCCAACTCAAGCTAATTTTTTCGTCCAGGTGGAGGATACAATTTTAATTAAATCATTAAAACATAAACTTTATTAAATCATCCAAACATAAGCTTTCCTGGATGAATAAAACTCCCCCCTCATTTTTATTTATCTGAAACTCACTTATAGGCTTGACAAACAAAGGTGACGGTTTAACAAGGTATTTTTTTTTTGTTTTTGATCTTTATTTTGCATCCATTAGTAATTAGTACATAGCATTGAGTACCACTTTTGGAATTATGATCATTGCAGACGGCCTCCCAAGTGAACGAGATTGACTAGATCACATAGAAGGTGTCTTTAGTGATTTTATCTTTCTCACCCTCTGTCTGGGTATGAGAACTCATAATCACGGCTTGGGGTTGTCCTCTAAGGCCCATATCGCTTAGAGGATGTACGCATAATTCCCCTACCTTACATGTGGAACCTTGAGTTTAATTTTACTCATCTATTCTTGGATGTAAGGGTGTTTAGCATAAATGCTATAGTGCTTAATTGGTGACCATACATCTAGATTAAAATCTAGCACCATGGGCAACTAAGGTCATGCCATTCACTTGGCACTGATCATGGCCTCACTTGACAAAGTTGCAAATATTATGGTTGTTTATCCTATACCAACCCACCGTGGAAACTTATCTTAGAGTCACATAATTCTCCCACCAAGATTCCCTATTTGACAACTTCATATAAGGGCCACCACTATACTGCTCACGCAATGACCTAGATGGACATCCTATATTGTCCATTTGTAGTAGTCATTCTTGAATCTTTGTTGATTGTAGGCACACAATTCCAATAGTATCGGGTGATTTGGTTTCATATGTTCATCCTCCTCGATGATTTATATAAAAGTAAGCTCAGGGTCATGGTATCATCCTTCTTGATGATTTAACCAAGGATATTTTTCTAATACTTCTTAGGGTAAAATAGTAAAGACTTTAAACCCTTTTTTTTAAAGATAAATATTTTCTCTATTTAGATAAATATTTTGATTAAATAGATCATCTATTTATGTAATATGATTGTTTAATTGTATTAATTAGATAAAGGAAATGTTTCTTAGATGAATCATTTATTTAAAGGAATTATTGATGTAATAATCTAACCAAAATAAATGATACTTTTAATTTAATCTCCATGAGAGTTCTACGAATAAAATTTATTTTAAAGAGAATTTTTAAATAAAAAAATAATAAACTTTATGCTCTTATTAAAACATTCTTCAAGGAAATATTAAAGATATATTTTAATATAAACCTTAACTATTCTAATTATTTAGAAAAGAAAGAATAAGGTTATTTTTATTCTCTAGAAAAATGTCTAACTTATTTAATCTATAATCCATAACCTTTTATTAAAATAGTAATTTAAAGTTTATAAGTAAACTTTTTTTTTATGAAAAAAATATTATATTAAAATGGCTAAATCATACAAAAAAATGGTGGGTGGAATTAGCACACAACCAACACACTAACTGTGTGCTAAACAACTAGTAGAGCTACCAAAAGAACTTACAGAAGTTCACAAGAAAACCAAACAGAGAACTATCTAAATGATTTTGAATTACTTTCTAACAATAAAGAGAAAAATGAATTCAAAATATAAATGAGTAAACATTCAAGCCATATTCATACTCTAAAATAATAACTAACCATTATGTAATAAAGTCGTGTCGATTAGGGCATAACACGTGAGAAGAGATTTGGTGAGAACAACAATATTAATTATAAAAAAACTACTATTTCAGTAAATGCATTACCTTAAGAAATCTAAAGTGTTTCCTTATTGCTTCGAGTTGAGACTAATGAATAATAGTCATTTGCTAATATTAAGCTTAGATAGGGCTTCAGTTAAGAAATAACATATATATCTCTTCCAATTCCTTCTCTTTAAGAATCAAATAATACAAAATCTTTTATTTAATAAGAATAACAAATACGTTCAGATCGAAATACTGCATATACATCCAAGTTTTAAAACATTGTTTCATTCTGCCTGAATAAATTTATAAATACAAATTGCCAAGTCAAAAACAATGGCATCCATATTAGATTGCTCTGCACATATTCAAATCTCCATTGCTTTGTCAAACATCATGCAAATCCCGAGGACTTCCATTATGTGGGATCATACTGTCTTGTTTGAATTAAGATGATAAATGCATTTAAATAATGTGCATTATTAAACTACAAATTCCTATAAAAAAATCTAACAAGGATGTAAATTTTAAACATCTCCTATATGTGTTTTATTGGAAGAATGCATCACATATTTAAGGTGAAAAAGTTTACCAACAACCACCTTGACGGTAATACATGGTCGTCTTCAACGCCCCATCTTGGGAGACTTAGCGCTATACCAGGTGGATTATGTAAGGTCTCCACATCAATTAAAATGATATATTTTGCCAAGGTCGAGGATGAAAGAAATATATTTATATAGTTTTAAATTTATCATAGCCAATACCCAATATATATATATATATATATATATATATATATATATATATATATTTAAAATAATTAGATTACTATGTAATAGTCATAGCCAATACCCCCAAGGCTTTGGATCGAATATTGATGTTTAATTTAACCAATTGTTTTGGGTGATGTCAAGGAAACATAGAGTTGCAGATTGTTCATTAAATTTTAACTTAAATTGATTTACTAGTGATGGCTAAGTTGTACTCCGCAAATAGCTTAATATTCTTGACATCTCATAAATCTATAATTTTATCAACTCTGCTATAGGATGTTAAAATATGGTTTTTAAGGTGACGGATGGAGCAGCAAGGAGGAGCGAGAGGTCTAGGGGCATCAAACCCTAGGTGTGGGACTTTAGAGGGCAGATCAGCAGACGCGGCAGGTGGGGGCTCTGGCGAGATAGTAGGCCCCCAGGCGGAGGATGTGGACAAGGAAGTTCTATTGGAACCGGTCCAAGGGCATTGGGCGGATGCGGTTGAAGATTTCTCTGAGGGGGACCAGGACTCTATGCGTCAGGATCAAAGGAATACCCAAGAAGGAGACAAAGATAAACCTGGCAACTGGAGACCTTCATATCTTAATGCTCTTCGCGGTAAGCAAAAATTATCCGACTCTTGTTTTAATCTAAAATCTGTCAATGGTAGGTTGCACGTCCCGGATTCCTTAGCTCAGCATGTGGCTATGGAGGGCGAAACATCTCTGGTGGCTAAATTTATGGGGGTGAGGCCAGACATGGAAGTCATAAGGAGATGGGCCATCCAAAAATGGCAGCCAAGGGCCGGTATGATGATTAAGGCTTTACCCAAGAGTTTTCTTTTGGTGACATTTCAATGTGAACAGGACATGGAAAGGACTCTCCAAGGAGGTCCTTGGTTTTTTGGGAAAAGGGGCTTGTATCTGAAGCGTTGGTCCCCCGATTTCAACCCCCAGACTCGGGTGCTGGATTTGGCTCCTATTTGGGTTAAGATGCCAGGATTACCTCTGCTTTTTTGGAACGAACAAATCTTGGCTGGGATAGCTACAGATATTGGAGAACTGTGCTGTGCAGCAGTTGTTATTGCTGCCCACCCTCCACCCTCAAATGAGGGCTATTGATCCTGCAACCTTGAGCAAAACAAGACTCCTGTCTGCTCGCATGTGTGTGTTGGCGGACCTAAGTAAAGAGCTCCCTAAATCCATTATTTTGTCGTCTATGTTTGGCCTTCATACTCAGGTCTTTGAATATGAAAATATGTCTTTTAAGTGTAGTGTTTGTGGGAAGGTAGGGCACCAAGGTATCCACTGCATTTCCAAGAACCAGCCCCCACTCCAAAATACTAATCCTCAAACCCATAATAATATCCCTCCCCCGCAGATCTCCATTCCTACCCAATCTGGGCCTCAAGGACGTGGAGCTCGAAATCCGAATATCAGAGACCCTGTTCGCCCTATTGTAAGCAAGAGGCAACGTTTTAACCCTCCTCCCAAAAATTCCTATGCCCCGAAACCCTCTCACAGGGGAGCTGGTCCCTTTGATGGGAACCCTCAAGCTCAACCTGCTCCTAAGATGATACAACAAGACTTAGAGCCAAATCACAAAGGAAAGAACCCCATAGATCAATGCCCTGGGGCAAGTAAGTTTGATTGGGTGATACGGGAGGCCTATGGAGGCTCGGTGGAAGTGGTCCCATGTATTGTAGAGGAATTTATGGGAAGAAATTCCAAGGAGATCAACATCCCAGTGGAGAACAGTTTTGATGCATTAAATCATTTGAAGGGAGATCAGATGGACATCCAAGAAGTGGAATCCGAGGTAGAGGAGACTCAAGAGAAGGATTTAGAGGAGAAAAATCGGAGGAAGGAGCAGGAAACTAATAATACGGGAAAGGATACTCAGGAGGTAGAGGTGAACCACCAAGATCAGTGTAACCCCAAAGCAGGGAAAAAAGAATCTACTAATCAAGAAGCTAAGAGCACGGAATCATCTCCACTGTCAAAAAGACCAGTTAACCTGGAAAGCCAGATTGTTACCCCAAAGACCAAGACCGACCTACCCAAGATGGTTACTAGAAGCCAAGTGAATCCCAAGGAACTTCAACCTAGAACGGATGTATGGGGATATGGTTCGGTAGGGAAGAGGGAAACCTAGCAATGCCGCCTTAAGGCAGAAAGAAGCAGAGCGAGGAGTGGTTGATGGCACTCAAGCAGTATTGCTCTTTGGGGCGAAGGCTCGAGGATCCAAAGCCCATAAATGAAGATTCTTTCATGGAATATTCGTGGGAGTAATCCTACAAAAATAAGAGCTTTGTATGCTCTTAGACAAGAACACAAACCGGATATGATTTTACTGCAAGAAACTAAAATGGAGGAGAGTAGAGTTATTCCTTTTAAGAATAGGACTTGGCGAGAAGCTGAAGTAGTAGGCCAAGAGGCCACTGGAACAGCAGGAGGGTTACTGGTTATGTGGAACAAAAATGTGATTGATAGTAGAGTGATTCTGATGTCTAGTTGGTTTATTTGTCTCTTATGTGTGGATAAAACCACGCAGGAAGAGTGGATCTTAATGAATGTATATGCTCCGAGTTAGACGAGGGACCGAGAAGGGTTCTTTGGAGTCGACTAGCTGAATTGAGGGAGACGGTCCCCAACTACCCTTGGATTGTGGCGGGGGATTTCAATTGCTACCTTAATCCTGTAGATAAATTGGGGGGCTCTCAAAGAATAACTGTTGATATCTATGAGTTTAGAGATTTTGTTGAGCAACATGAGCTGATGGATGTGGACCTGCGTAGATTCTCCTATACATGGTCTAACAAAAGATTGAAGGAAAACCAAATTCAGATAAGATTAGATAGGTTTCTTCTTTCTCAAGAATGCCTGGAGAGGTTTGGGGACTCTTCATTAACGGCACTCCCAAGAATCGGGTCTGATCACAACCCAATTTTGTGGGAAACAGGGGAGGACTCTAAGAAAAGATACATCAGACCCTTTCGATTCGAACTTATGTGGTTCCAACATCAGGATCTCAAGGATCCGGTTGCCCAATGGTGGGACAAAAAGTATAATGGTTCGAAAGCTGGCCCAAGTGGCATGTAAACTAAGGAATGTGAAGGCTAACATTAGAGAGTGGAACAAAACTTCCTTTGGCAATATTTTTGTTAAAAAGAGACTAAAAGACAAGATCAATGAAGCTATAGAGAATTAAGGAGCAACTTACGAGAGGATCCGAGAAACCGGGGAGAGGGAGGCATTAGCCGAATACCACACGATGCTAGGATTTGAAGAAACCTTTTGGAGGCAAAAATCCAGACTGCGTTGGTTAAAGGAGGGTGATAGAAATACAAAGTTCTTCCATGTCTCTACTCTTCGCCACAGGAGTACTAACAAAATTAAGGAGATCAAGATGGCCGATGGGTCTAACACCAAAGATATGGAATACATAAGGAGGGAAGCGGTTGAGTACTTTAAATCATTGCTAGAAGATGTAAATCCGTCTATTGAAGAAGAGGACTCTCTATTGGCAGCCATTCCACCCCTCGTAACTGATAATCTTAATGGATTCTTACTTAGTCCTTTCACAAAGGAGGAAATCAAGAAGGTCATTTTTGACATGGATGGTAACAGCTCCCCAGGACCGAATGGCTTCCCTGCAGCTTTCTTCCATAAGTTTTGGGATATCCTAGGCAATGATGTAGTGGAAGCTATAATTGAGGCTCAAAAGGACATGGAAATCCCAGAAGGAGTTAATGCTACTTTTTTAGTCCTCATCCCTAAACTAGTGGGAGCAATGGAATTTTCCATTTTCGCCCTATCAGTTTATGTAACACTCTGATGAAGATTCTCACAAAAACAATCGCCAATAGGCTGAAGGTTATCCTTCCTTTCATCATTGATATGAACCAAGGTGGCTTTGTGAAAGGGCGACAAATATTGGATGGTATCATCACAATTCATGAGGTTATTCATTCAATGGTGACTAGTAAGGAAGCAGGTATGTTACTAAAGCTTGATATGAATAAAGCCTATGACCGGGTCTCATGGCGGTTCCTCACCAAGATTTTGGGTAAGTTTGGTTTCTGTCCCCAGTGGATTAAGTTGATTTTTAATTGTATCTCTACTACAAGATTTTCTGTCATGGTGAATGGGTCACCCTCCGGTTACTTTAAGAGTGAAAGGGGGTTGCGACAAGGAGATCCTTTGTCTCCATACTTGTTTATTATTTTAGCGGAAGCATTGGGTAGGAACATTTCAGCAACGATGGCAGATGGTCAATTGGAAGGTTTTAAACCAGCCTCAACAGCTGAGCCAGTGTCTCACCAACAGTTTGTGGATGATACAATCATTGTGTCCAAAGCCTCGGTGCCTCAAGCTAGGAAGTTGAAGAGAATTCTAACCAAGTATGAGACAGAAGCAGGACAATACATAAACTATAAGAAGAGTAGCATCTATTTCTTTAACACGCCTGGTGGGAGGGAGGAAAGAATAGCTAACCTCTTCGGTTGTGGAAAGGAGCTTCTACCAGCAACTTATCTAGGCATGCCTATGTTCGAAGGAAGAATGAAGGCTACTTTGTGGAACTCGATCATTGACGGGATCTCCAAAAAGTTAGCGAGGGTGGAAGGGCGAGCCTTCTCGAGCTCCACGAGAAAAGCCTTATTAGTTCAAACTACTTTACAGAGCATTCCAATTTACTGCATGTCTCTATTTAGAATGCCTGCAAAGGTCCGAGCTACATTGGAGCTAATTCAAGGCAACTTCTTGTGGTCAGGTTCAGAGGAGAGAAAGAGAATTTCGTTGGTAGCATGGAATCAGGTGTGTGCAAGCAAGGATCAGGGGGGCCTAGGGTTAAAGAGAATGAAAGAAATGAATCAAGCTCTGATTGGCAAACAGGTATGGAGATTTATCAATAATGATCAATTGGGATGGGTAAAACTTCTTAAGGCAAAATATATCGAAATAATCAGGACTTCCTGAAAGCTGATAATCTTCCTAGAGGATCCTATTTTTGGAATTGTTTGCTCGAATGTCGGGAGGTAGTCGGGAAAGGCATCGGATGGAGAATTGGTAATGGAAGACAAGTGGACTTTTGGAAAGACCCGTGGTTGGAAGAGGCCCCTCCGAAAGATAACTTAGACCTTCGGGTCCTCCAACATAAACTTTCGAAGGAAATGGAAGGAAAAGTAGGGGATTTTATTGCTGTAGCACAGGAACTTCTTCTTGGAAGAAAATCACGGTTCATAATCTGTCAGAGCAAGAGAAGGTGGCCCTAACCAAACTCAATGATTCTTTAAGGGTGTTCCCGATCATTCCTGGGGGAGGAAGAGACAAGGCGATTTAGGGCAAAACTACAAGTGGGATCTATTCAGTAAAAACTGCCTATAAGTTAATCCACTCAGGATTCAATGGCTGGACTCCGACTTCTGTTATTTGGTTAAATAATTTAACCCCAAAAATAGCTTTCTTCTTTTTGTTGGCAGTTCAAAATAAGATCCTGACAACAGATAATATGCAAAGGAGAGGTTTCCAATTCATCAATCGATGCATCTTGTGTGAGAAAGCAATAGAATCTGTAAGTCATATATTTTTAACTTGTGATTTTTCTTGTACAGTCTTCCAAATGATCCTGTCCAAATTTCATATAGATTGGGTCTGTCCAAATAGCATGTCTGACTTCTACATACAGTGGGCTTCCCCCTTCCGGGCAAAGCTTTTGACTTGGCTCTGGAAGCTCAGCTTACCCCATTTTTTATGGGGGATATGGAATGAGATAAATAAGAGAGTATTTAAAGGACGTAAGAAAGATCCCAGGTTATGTGGTAATAAAATAATCGGAGCTTTGAAAGAAAACTGGAAAACTTTCTTCTTCAAAAATGAGACCATGTCTCTAAGGGAAAGGAGGATTTTGCGGAGCCGGGGAGAGGAACTTCCGGACCTAGACATTACAACCAACCCACGGGATGGTGTCAAGTGGATACCCCCCACACAAAAGTGGGTTAAGTTTAATTTTGACGGGGCAGCTAAAGGAAATCCGGGGCTGCGGGAGCGAGGAGGAGTTTTGAGAAATGAGGAAGGAAAAGTGGTCCTTGCCTTTGCGAAACCTTTGGGAACTCAAACAAATCATTTTGCGGAAGCCCGAGCCTGCATGCAGGCAATGAGAATTGCCAGACTTGAGGGTTATAAGGAAGTTATCTTTGAATGGGATTCGCTTAATATAATCAAGGCAATTAAGGAGGATAAAGACCCCAGCTGGACCATATTGGAGCTTATCCTAGAAGCAAAGATTCATAAATCTCATTTAGTTAATGCCCGAATCCAACACACCTTCAGAGAAGGGAACCAGGCGGCGGATCTAATGGCAAATATTGCAGTTTCTATTGGGGAGATGCAAATTTGGAAGGATAACTTCCCTCAAGAACTATTGGTGTTGGCTGCTAGAGAAGAGCTAAGATCAAACTCGTTAGAGCATCAGGGAGATCGGAGGGGCTGATGATGAGTAATCCGACAGATGGAATTAGGCGAGAAAAGGCATCCCATTTGCTTGGGGCCCGGGAGGTGACAAGTGTACGATACGACAACCTAGTGTTAGTAAGTGCTAGGTGTTGTTTGGTTTTTGTTTTATCTCGAATAGTCAAGCGACAAGTATAGGATTGTGGACTTTAAGTATGGCTTAATGTGAGTCTTAGAAAGATCCATTTTGTATTTTGATTATACGGGCTTGATGCTAGAACCAGCCCATTTTGACTTTGTAAAAGGTTTGTGGACCTTATAACCACCTCTACCTTATACCAAAAAAAAATATGGTTTTTAAGGCAGAAGATTCATCAATAGGGAGTTTTATTTCATGAAATAAATAGTTCACTTAGTCAACTAAGTTTAAAGAACTACTACTACTACCAAAATAAATTAAACACAGACACGACAATTTCTAAATTTGTATTTCATTGGTAATTCATTAGATTCATTCAGCCACCTAAAAACAAACATTATTAAGATATGAAAAGCATAGACCTATAAATGTAACTTCTTTTATCACCCTTCTCCTCTCTGGCCTTCCTTTTCTCTTTTTCCTCTGTCATATTTTCCCTCATCTATTACCATTGTTTTTTAAAGACAAATATTAAGGAAATCAGCTAGGAAAGTGTGCTACCATGCAACCGACCAGCTCAAGCTTTATTGTTTCCATTCAGGTGGAGTATACGGTTTTAATTAAATCATTCAAACATAATCTTTCTCAGATAAATATTACTCCCCCCTCCTTTTTATTTATTTATTTTATTAATAATAATTTCTTTATTATTAAATATAGAATTAATCAAATAAATAAATATTTAAATAATTAAAATAAATAGACACTCAAACAACTATCACACATTTCTATTCCTCCAATAATTTTTTGTACAAGCAATCTAACGATAGCAAATGCTTTCGTTGTCTGACGAGCATAGCTCCCATGCTTGTGACACTTGCCATTGGAGGGTTATGAAGGTGAGCATTTATTCATTTTAATATAAAAATATGCATTCATAATGCAACTAAATGAATGCATTTACTTTGGCTTTATTGTGCCCATGAGCCATTGGTGAGTGTTTTGCTGCTAGGGCTATTCCACCCTTTCCAAAGCAAATGCCCCACCATGGTGAGAATTTACACCATCATCATTTCCCATTTTATTCTTTGAGGACTTGTACCTGTAAAATAGAGACCATCAGCAATACCTTACCCAATAATGATAAAGCATAATAATTTAAAGGAGATGCTCATTAAATGCAAATAATAATATCATAAAACATGTTTTAGGAGGGTCATGACATTCTCCTCCTAGTTCTAAACATAGTCCATGTGTTTTAAAATTATAATTTGATTAAAAATATGAGGAAATTGTTCTTTCATGGAATCTACATCCTCCCATATAACATTCCTATTGATTTACATTTATTTTTCTTAAACACTTGGTACGATAAGCTAATATTTGAACTAGGTGAACTTCAATGACAAGGGGATCTAGCATCCACAAATTAGACACATTCCAAATATGTGAGGGGTCAGCAACATATTTTTTGAGGAGGGATATATAGAATACATCATGGATCTTTGATATATTAGGTGGAAGGACAAGTCTATAGTCCACCAAACTAATCTTTTCTATGATATAAAAAGGATCAACAAATCTAGGATCAATTTTGATGGATTTGATGAAATATTTGTTAGGTCTCACCCTTATGAAGACTCTATCTCTCACAGAGAATTTCCTTAGTGGTATTTTCAAACCAACATAGCTCTTTTGTCGATCCATGGCTTCTTTGAGTCGTTAGCGGATCATTCTCAACTGTTCCTCCATTTCCTTTACAGTATCTGATCTGATCATTTTTTATCCTTCGGATTGCCCCAAGATAGAGGAGTTCTACATTGTCTTCCATATAGGGCCTGATAAGGAGCCATCCTCAAAGAAGTATGATGGCTATTATTATAAGCAAATTCAGCTCAGTAAATATAACCTCCCACTTAGTCTTATGGTCCATGTAATATATGCTTAGCATGTTCTCAAGTACCTAGTTAATTTTCTTGAATTTTGCCCTTGCGAAGACTTTGTCTCTTCACACAGAATTCTCTCGGTGATCTCTTTTAGGTCTTCATAACTACTCCTTGAATTCTCTATTGAATTATTCTGAGTTGTTCTTCTATGTTCTTCACAACATCTGGTTTGATCCTTCTGAATCTTCCATTTTTCCTCTTGTATAGTAATCTTGAATAAATGTAATACATGTGAAGTATGATTTTGAGAATTTGGTCAACCCTATCTGGTTGGCTATATGTTTCTGGATGATAGGTAGAAATAATATTTTAATATCCAAGACTCAATATAGAACTTGCCCAAAATTCTAACATAAATTTGATATCCTTATCTAAAATGATGACTTCAAGGAATCCATGCAGTCACACAATCTCTCTAGCAAATTTATCAACAATAGAAAGTGCATCATTCTTGACGTTTCCTAGAATAAATTATGCTACTTTGATTACTTTTTTAACTACCACCAAAGTTGCATCATGTTGAAACTTGGTCACGGGTAGACCTACAATGAAATCCATAAAGATGACTTACCATTTATGTTCCAAGATATCATGAGGATAAAGTTTTCTAGCTAGGTGTAAATGTTTAGCTTTGAATTTTTTGGCACTCGAGACATCTAGCTTAAAAATTATCGATATCTCGTTTCATTCCTAGCCAATAAAATGGTTTCCTCATATTTTCTTTCATTTTAGCCCCTCCAAGATGTGCAAAATAAGGGGTACAATGGACTTATTGTAAAATAATATTTCTTAACCCTCATATCTCAGGGATAACAAGCTTATCTCTAAAGAACAACGGGTCATTCTTAATACTAAATTCCTTTCCCTTATCGGGTTCTAGCTCAACCCATGTTAGACATTTGCCATAATAACTATCACCTTGTTGTTGTTCCCTAACCCTATCAAACAAATTTGCATAAAACTTAGATTTTAGGTATTTGTTATCTTTTTTTCTCCTCCTTAATGTATTCAATTCTGAAGTCATACTCGACCAGGAATTCCATCCATCAATAAATAATCATATCGAATATTGTAAAGGAGATGGAGGAACAATTAATAATGATCTGATAATAGCTCAAAGAAGCCATGGATTGGCAAAATAGCTATAATTATTTGAAAATACCACCAATGGAATTCTCTGTAAGAGATAAAGTCTTCATAAGGTTGAGACCTAATAAATATTCCAAACTTGAGCCCAATTTTGTTGGCCTTTTGAGATCATAGAGAAGATCAGTCCAATGGCCTATAGACTTGTCCTCCCACCTAATTTGTCAAATATTCATGATGTCTTCCATGTATCCTACTCAAAAAATATGTTGCTGACCCCTTGCATATTTGAAATGTGTCTAATTTGCAAATTTCAAATCCCCTTATCATTGAAGTTTTCCCAGTTCAAATATTAGCTTATCATACCAAGATTTTAAGAAAAAGAAATCTAAATTTATGTAAGGTCTAATGGGACCAATTTTCTAAGAGGAATGCTACATGGGAAGATGTAGAATCCATGAAAGAATAATTTTCTCATATTTTTAATTAAATTGTAATTTGAAAACACATGGGACTATGTTTAGAACTAGGGGGGAGAATGTCATGACCCTCTCAAAACATGTTTTATGATGTTATTTGCATATAATGAGCATCTCTTTTAAATTATTATACTTTAACATTCTTGGATAAGGTACTACTGATGGTCTTTGTTTTGCAGGTATAGGTCCTCGAGGATGAAATAGAAAATTATGGTGGTGTAAATTCTCACTACGATGGGGTATGCGCTTTGGCAAGGGTGGAATAGCCCTAGCAGTGAAACACTCACCAATGTCTCATGGACACATGGAAGCCTAAGTAGATGTATTCATTTATCTGCATTATGAATGCATGCTTTTATATTTAAATGAATAAATGTTCACCTTCAAAAACCTCCAATGGCAAGTAAAGTGCCACAAGCATGGGAGCTATTCTCGTCGGGCAAAGATAACATTTGTTATCGTCAGATTGTTTGTATGAGAAATTTATTGGAGGAATAGACTTGTGCGATAGTTTGTTTGAGTGTGTTTATTTTAATTATTTAAATATTTATTTATTTGATTAATTCTAAGTTTAATAATAAAAAAATTATTATTAATAAAATAAATAAATAAAAAGGAGGGGGTTTTATTTATATAGGAAATCTTATGTTTGAATAATTTAATAAAGCTTATATTTGAATGATTTAATTAAACTGTATACTCCACCTGGATGAAAACAATAAAGCTTGAGTTGGTCGGTTGCATGGCAACACACTTGTCTAGTCAATTTCTTTGAGCTTCATCTTTAAAAGAGAGTGGTAACAGATGAGGGAAGATACGACGGAGGAAAAAGAGAAAAGGAAGGCCAGAGAGGAGAAGGGTGGTAGGAGAGAAGTTGCATTTACAACTCTATGTTTTCCATATCTTATTTACGTTTGTTTTCAAGTGGTTGAATGAATCTTATTAATTACCAATGAAATACGAATTTGAAATTTGTCGTGTCTATGTTTTACTTGTTTTGGTAGTAGTAGTTCTTTGAATTTAGTTGAGTAAGTGAACTATTTATTTCCTAAAATAATACTCTCTGTTGATGGATCTTCTGCCTTCATAGTCATATTTTAGCATCCTATAACATAATTAAAAAATTATAGATTTATGAGATGTTAGAAATACTTTGATTAATTTCCTCAGATCAAGCTATTGTCAAAGTACAACTTAGCCATCTCCAGTAGATCAATTTAAGTTAAAATTTAATGAACAATATGCAACTTTGTGTTTCCTTGACATCACCTAAAATAGTTGGTTAAATTAAACATCAATATACGACCCAAATCTAGGGGGTATTGGTCGTGACTATTAGTTAGTAATCTAATTCTTTTTAATATATTGGGTATTGGCTATGAGCATTAGATGAGAAATCTAAAACGTTATAAATATATATCTTCCAACCTTGGCCTCAGTAAAATATATCATTTTAATTGACATGGAGATGTCACATAATCCACCTGGTATAGCGCTAAGTTACCCAGCGCGGGGTGCTAAAGACGGTTGTGTATTACCGTAAGGGCGGTTTTAGTAAACTTATTCACCTTAAATATGTGATACATTCTTCCAATAAAACACATGTAGGAGATGTTTAAAATTTACATCCTTGTTAGATATTTTCTAGGAATTCATAGTTTAATAATCATTTAAATGCATTTATCATCTTAATTCAAACAAGTCATTATGATTCCCACATAATAGAAATCCTCGGGATTTATGCGATGTTTTGCAAAGCAATGGAGATCAAATTTGTGCACAACAGTGTAATATGGATGCCATTTGACTCGAAATTTTATTTTTATAAATTTGTCAGAATGAAACAATGTTTTAAAACCTGGATGTATATTCATTCTTTCGATATGAATGTATTTGTTATTCTTATTAAAAAAAAGCTTTTGTATTATTTGATTCTTAAGGAGAAGGAATCGAAAGAGATATATATATCATCTCTTAACTAAAATATTAGCAAATAACTATAATTTATTAGTCTCAAGAAATAAGGAAACACTTTTAGATTTCTTAAGGTAATGCATTTACTAAAATAATCATTTTTTTTATAATTAATATTGTTGTTTTCACCAAATCTCTTCTCATGTGTTATGCCTTAATCGACATGACTTTATTGCATAATGGTTAGTTATTGTTTTATAGTATGATTAAGGCTTGAATGTTCATTCATTATATTATGAATTCATTTCTCTCTTTATCGTTAGGAAGTGATTCAAATTGTTTGGATATGATTTTGTTTAGGAAAATTTTACTTATAAACCTTAAATTACTTTTTAAGTTAAAAGTTTTGGATTGTAAATTATATAAGTTAGACAAATTTCTAGAAAATATAAAGAATCTTATTCTTTATTTTCTAAATGAATAGAATAGTTCAGGTTTATATTAAAATATATCTTTAATATATTCTTGAAGAATTTCTTAATAAGAGCTTAATTTTTATAATCTCTTTTATTTAAAATTCTCTTCAAAGAAATTTTACCCTTAGAACCCTCAGGGAGATTAAATGAAAAGTATCATTTATTTTGGTTAGATAGTAGAAGAAATATTTAAGATGATTGTTTAATTGTCTTAACTAAACAAAAGAAACTTTTATTAGATGAATCATTTTTTATATAGATGGAATTATTGATCTAATAGTTGTATTTAAGTAAATAGATGATTTATTTATTTAAAAAATTCATCTAAAGAGAGAAAATATTTATCTTCAAAAATGTTTTAAAGTCTTTACTATTATACCCTAAGAAGAATTAGGAAAAATGCCCTTACTTGGTTAAAGTATTGAGGAAGATGATACCATGACCTTGATCTTACCTTTATCTAAATCATCTAGGAGGATGAACATATGAAACCAAGTCACCCAATACCATTGGAATTGTGTGCATACAATCAACGAAGATTTGATAATGACCGCTACGAATGGGTAGTATGGGACATCCATCTAGGTCATTGTACGAGCAGTACAGTGGTGGCCCTTGCATGAAATTGTCAAATATGGAATCTTGGTGAGAGGATTATGAGACTCTAGGATAATATTTCATAGTGGTTTGGTATGGGACAAACCACCATATTATTTACAATTTTGTCAAGGAGACCATGATCAGTGCATAGTGAGTGACATAACCTTAATTGCCCATGATTCTAGATATTAATCTAGATGCATGGTCACCAATTAGGCATTATAGAATTTACGATAAACACATTTACATTCAAGAATATATGAGTAAAACTAAACTCAACCTTTCGTATGTATGGAAGGGGAGTTATGCGTCCACCCTCTAAGTGTTATGGGCCTTAGAGGATAACCTCAAGCATTGATTCTATGTTCTCATACCAAGATAGAGGGTGAGAAATATGGAATCACTAAAAGCCACTTCTTACAGGATTTGGCCAATCTCATCCACTTGAGAGGCTGACTGTAGTGGTCATAATACTAAAAGTGGTATTCATGCTATGTACTGATTGTTAATGGGTGCAAAATAAAATTTCAAATTCAAAAAAAAATTACACTTTTCTAACTGCCTTCCTTGTTTTTCAAGCCTAAACCTATAAGTGAGATTAGATTATTACAACCCGTGTGTTTTTTATTGGGTTGTCATAGTTGGTCTATTCTTAAAGAGACAGCCTAGTCTAACACATTGGTTGCAATGACCTGATCTCACTTAAAGGCTTGGCAAACAAGGGAGATAGTTTGACATGGGTAAAAAAAAAATATTTTTGATCTTTATTTTGGACCCATTAGTAATCAATACATAGCATTGAATACCACTTTTAGAAATATGACCATTGTAGATGGCCTCCTACCCATTAATACAAGTAACATACCTTAAGTATTCTATTACACACATAAATCCCATGTAGAACTTTCATAGGTCCATAAACTAATGCCACTACAAAAAACCATGCAATTTAGAAAATGGGCTTCAAACACTTTCATATGCAAAATTTATGGCCTTCAAAAATTTTGGTATATTAGCACTTAAATCAAGAAAAAATCAAATTGTGAAACCTTGGAAAAAAACTTGCTAAATTAAATTTTGACCACTTGGAGCAATTAGACTAGATAATGCCTTCTTTGATTGGTGAATTATGGATTGACAAATTGACTAATATAATTGGTTATTACTCTTCATATTATATATATAAGTTTCAATTTTAAGGTTTTATAGCCAATAGGGCTTGAACCTGAGACCTTGTCCAAGCAAATGGCAAGCTTACCAATGCACTACATTTGTGATTTAACATGTGAACTACTATCCTCCTTTATCAAATAAACCCTATCTTGAGTGAATAAAAATAACATGTTGGGATTTGAACCCCTCATCTATTAACTCTAATTGAGTGCTCCAACCATTTGGTTAAGGTTGGAGAGAGGGAAAAAGAATCTTTAGGAATAAGTAAGTTACTATGTGTGGCTTCATGGTCTATGAGGATTTCATGATGCTTCAAATTTTCCTTCCAAAATACCTTCCAAGTATTTGAACCAACATCCTCCTAACCGCAAGCAAGGTTACCAACTTTTGAGTCACATGCATAGTGTGGAGTTGAAAAAGGATAAACCAAAAATGACCAGTTCTCCTAAGGATGTTGCAATAAAAGGACTCTTCAAGTTATGAACCAATGAACTCTAGCATTCAAAGCATAATACTAACCATTTTGTTGTAGCTTTGCATTATTATTAAATAATACAATCATCATTTTTAGGTTCAAGGAGGGCACTTATATTGGCTCATGTGTCACCTATAGAAGACACCCTCTTAGAGACCACTCAAAAAAATTACCCCTTAGATATTTAAGCCTGCAACATATTATCTTGAGAGCTTTTTCTATTACTTTGAAGGATGGAATATATTTTTTTCTTCTATATGATGTAGCTTCATTCTTCATTCTAATACCATGCTAAAATTCAATATTTTTTATGAACATTCTCAAACATACATTCACCACAATCATATTTAAAAAAGGTGCAAAAGTGAATGAAGATGATGTTGATAAATGAAATACAAAGAAAGAAAGAGATAAATGACATGAAAGGAATAAGGTTTGGAATTTCATAGACACCCCATAATGTTTCACTTGTAATACACAATCATAGGATCAGTCATTAGGGGTATTTATTGTGAAACTAAAACCCTAATTAGAATTAACCTCAAGCAAACATTGACTTGACTTTGAGGTTAAATTACAATAAAATAATACTAAATTACACCCTAAAATCTAGGTTATCCATAAATATGGATTAAAAAATATCACTAAGGGTAAAACATGAAGGGTTCCCTTTAGGCTTACATGAGCATGCTCATAGGCTTACATAAATTATGCCCAAAGGCTTTACATGAAGAATGCCCATAGGCTTATATAAACACTTTCTCATAGGCTACACTAATAGTATCATTCACACTTTTTACCTTTAGTCTAACAATATCAAATTAGACATATTTCAACAGTGGTACTTGCAAATATGGCACATGATGATATGACATAAAATGATGTAGTAGTTTATGACATGGTAGATGATGTAGACCTTGCTGATGTGGTAGGTGATGTCATGGAAAGGGATGACATGTTAGAGGCCAATATGCTAGGAAGAATGCAAAATGGTAGATATAAAAAGTGGTTTGACCGATCACACATATCATCGAAACCAATGACTATACAATCATATAATTAATTACAGACTTTCCAAAGCATAAATTTTGGAGTGAATAAAAAAGCAACAAGTGGCATAGTCTAGTTCATAGGATGTAGAGTGAATCAAAGTATGACAAGTGTTGTAGTTTGGTTCACTTTTAAATTGTTTAATGTCCTACATAGTCAGAACCCAGTTGGTAGCCTCTTCTATATTGTGACAAGTTATGTTACCTCATTCACTAGTACATTATCTAGTTAGCATCCAGTTGGAAACACATTAGCCACTCATGTGATGACATGTGGATACCTCTCATTTACTATAGGTTTAATGTTTTTCAAAATATATTTTGGAGGTATTTTATATGATGTTTGGTTTAAACTTCTAAGAGTCATAGCTTTTGATTCCAAAATCATTTTGAGCCCTCTTTCAAATCGTATAGTTTTTAGATATCTCTACATTAGTAGTGTTATTTTTGGTCACAACTACATGTAGGATTTTATATTAGATCAAGAAATTTATGAATCAACATGTGCCCTTTTTGAGTGGTCCAAAATATACCACCTAGAAAATCAATATTGAAGCTTTACTTCGAAGCACGGGGTTGCTCAATTATGTGAATGAGAAGCCTTGAGAGACTAATTTTAAAGAGTATTAGACAATTATTATACTATTTGCTCATGGAAGAGAATATGAAACATCGAGAGTCTCTTGATACAAACAAGAGATCTCCTTTTGTGTGTATATATATATATATATATATATATATATATATATATATATATATATATATATATATATATGTACAATATCTAAAGTTTGAAAAGTTGTTTTTCATTTCGTTGATCCATCATTGGTACAGAGCAAGACATTATGAGTGACAAGCTCAAGAGTTGCCTCACTTCCATCTTCCAATTTTCCAATTCTTTATTTTTTAAATGCCCATTAAGATGCATTGGTACTTGGATTGATTATTCTAAAATATGTGAGTCTATTTCAAGTGCAATATTATCCTTCATTGTTGCTAAAAAATTCAACTTATTAGAACTGGTGACTCTCTTGGTCATATATTCCTCTAAGGGTACAAATTGATAGAACTTCAACATGGAATTCAAACACCTTATCTATTTGACATGGTTAGAGAAAAAGCATCTCCATGTCGCCTTTAAATGGTTGTCAATCAATGTGGGTGACTTTTAGCCTATAGAGCCACTAAAGGTGAATGTGGTTCAAGCCTTCCCTAAGTTCGAACATGGCTCTCAAATCTTACCTTATCTTTCAAGCTGGATTTTATCATGGACTTTATTTCTCAACTGATACTCGTACTCTACAGAAGCAATATGGACTTGATCCTAGGTCCTCATAAATTTTTAGAGTTATTGAACTAAATTATAGCAAGCACATTCGATGTCATTGGAAGTCAAACATTAGGAGAAAAGGAAGGAGTATGCAATTGAGTTCCTAGAGCTTGTGGATTTTGTAGAAATCGTGTTTGGTTGGGTGCACGTATTAATTCTTGTTTGTCCTAAATGTAATAAAAAGAATAATTTAAAAATATATTTTAATGACTTGGATAGTGTGATTTTTTTGATAGGAATTTTGATGAAATATTTGAAGAGACATCATTAACCATGTTCAGTGTATTGAAACTATGGTTGGAAAGATCATTTGTAGAAAAATGATATCTGATTGGCAAGTTCCCCTAATTTTAGGGGCATTGGATAGAAACATGAGAAGGAATCCATTTGTATAAGAAAATATTAGACAAGTCAAAAATCCTAAAGGTGTCACTCCAAGAGGTTGCTCTGCTAGGCAGAGTCTTAGAGCAAACATGTGGAGAACCCAAGCAACATGGATAGCTCAAGCAAGAGAGATTCAAATCACATGAAAGCAAATAGTAACATTGGCAAAGGTGAAGACTTTCAAGTTAAAAGTCTTAGGTTCAAATCCCTACTCCTACTATTTCTCCATAAAAAAACTCTTACCTTTATTTTTCAAAGGTTAGAATCATATTTTCCCGTTGCATACATAGAGCACATAGCTAGGGAGTTGGCAAGTTAAAACAAATCATGAATTATTAAAGTAGAGGTCATGGGTTCAAAACCCACCAAGACCACATTTACTACTCTAGGAAGAAAATTGTTTTTAATTTTGCAATTTTCTATATTTCTTTAAGGCTAAATAATTGAAAAATAGACTATAGGGAATATTTTACAAAATTAAGAGTGTATTAATTTTTTTAAAAGGTGCATTTCTGATGGCGATCAACATCTTCAAAATTTTAAGGTATTTGCTTCAAAAAAATATAATTTGTATATTAATTAAATATGTGTTTAATCACACTTGCATCATTTGGTATTAATGACACTTTTGGCTTGTATTTATAGGTAAATTTGTTGTGTTAACATATTATGTCCATAGCCTAAAACAAAAATAATTACCCTTTTCTAACTACCATCCTTATTTTTTAAGCCTATAAACCTATAAGTGAGATTATATCGTAACAACCAGTGTGTGTTTGACTGGGTTGTCATAGTTGGTCTATTCTTAAAGAGACAACCCATTCTAACACACTGGTTGTAATGACCTGATCTCACTTAAAGGCTTGGCAAACAAGGGAGATAGTTTGACAAGGGTAATTTTTTTTGTTTTTGATCTTTATTTTGCACCCATTAGTAATCAATACATAGCATTGAATACTGCTTTTGGAATTATGACCACTGTAGACGGCTTCCTACCTATTAAGACAAGTAACATACTTTAAGGATTCTATTACAGACATAAATCTCATACAGAACTTTAATAGGTTCATAAACTAATACCACTACAAAAAACCATGAGAAAAATGGGCTCCAAACACTTTCGTATGCAAAATTTATGGCCTTCAAAAAGTTTGGTATATTAGCACTTAAATCAAGAAAAAATTAAATTGTGAAACCTTAAAAAAAACTTGCTAAATTAAATTTTGGCCACTTGGTGCAATTAGACTATATAATGCCTTCTTTGATTGGTGAATTATGGATTGAAAAATTTACTAATATAATTGGTTAGTACTCTTCATATTATACATACATATATATATATATATATATATATATATATAAATATATATATATATATATATATAAGTTTCAATTTTAAGGGTTGATAGCCAACAGGGCTCGAACCTGAGACCTTGTCCAAGTAAATGGGAAATCTTACCAATGCACTACATGTGTGATTTAACATGTGAACTACTATCCTCCTTTATCAAATAAACCCTATCTTAAGTGAATAAAAATAACATGTTGGGATTTGAACCCTTCATCTATTGACTCTAATTGAGTGCTCCAACCATTTGGTTAAGGTTGGAGAGAGGGAAAAATAATCTTTAGGAATAAGTAAGTTACTATGCATGGCTTCACGATCTATGAGTATTTCATGATGCTTCAATTTTTCCTTCCAAAATACCTTCCAAGGATTTGAACCGACATCCTCCTAACCACAAGCAAGGTTACCAGCTTTTGAGTCACATGCACAGTATGGAGTTGAAAAAGGATAACCAAAAATGAACAGTTCTCCTAAGGATGTTGCAATAAAAGGAGTCTTCAAGTTTTGAACCAATTAACTCTAGCATTCAAAGCCTAATACTAACCATTGTGTTGTAGCTTTGCATTATTATTGAAGATTACAATCATCATTTTTAGGTTCAATGAGGGCACTTATATTGGCTCATGTGTCACATATAGAAGACACCCTCTTAGAGACCACTCAAAAAAATTGCCCCTCTGAGATTTGAGCTTGCAATATATTATCTTGAGAGCTTATTCTATTGCTTTAAAGGATGGAAGATCTTTTTTGCTTCTAGGTGATGTAGCTTCATTATTCGTTCTAATACCATTTTAAAATTCAACAATTTTTATGAACATTCTCAAACATACATTCACCACAATCATATTTAAAAAAGGTGCAAAAGTGAATGAAGATTGTGCTGATAAATGAAATATAAAGAAAGAAAGAGATAAATGACATGAAAGAAATAAGGTGTGGATGTCATAGACACCCTGTAATTTCGTAACATTTCACTTGTAATACACAATTATAGGATCAGTCATTAGGGGGTGTTTATAGTGAAACAAAAATCCTAATTAGAATTAACCTCAAGCTAACATTGACTTGACTTTGAGGTTAAATTACAATAAATAATAATAAGTTATACCCTTTAATCAAGGTTATCCATTAATTTGGATTATCCAATATCACTAAGGATAAAATATGAAGGGTTCCCTTTATGCTTACACGAGCATGCTCATAGGCTTACATAAATTATGCCCAAAGGCTTTACATGAAGAATGCCCATAGGCTTATATAAACACTTTCCCATAGGCTAGACTAATAGTCTCATAATCACTTCTTCACACTTTTGCCTTTAGTCTAATAATATTAAATTAGACATATTTCAACAGTGGTACTTGCAAATATGGCACATGATGATATGACATAAAATGATGTAGTAGATGATGACATGGCATTTTATGATATGGTAGATGATGTAGACCTTGCTGATGTGGTAGGTGATGTCATGACAAGGGATGACATGTTAGAGGCCAATATGCTAGGAAGAATGCCACATGGTAGATATAAAATGTGGTTTGACCTATCACACATCCCATCGAATCCAATGACTATATAATCATATAATTAATTACACACTTTCCAAAGCATAAATTTTGGAGTGAATGAAAAAGCAACAAGTGGCATAGTCTAGTTCATATGATGTAGAGTGAATCAAAGTATGACAAGTGTTGTAGTTTGGTTCACTTTTAAATTGCTTAATGGCCTACATAGTCATAACCCAGTTGGTAGCCTCTTCCATATTGTGACAAGTTGTGTCACCTCAGTCACTAGTACATTGTCTAGTTAGCATCTAGTTCGAAACCCATTAGCCACTCATGTGACGACATGTGGATACCTCTCATTTACTGTAGGTTTAATGTTTTTCAAAATTTTAAATATTTTGGAGGTATTTTGTGTGATGTTTGGTTTAAACTTCTAAGAGTCATAGATTTATATTACAAAAACATTTTTGAGCCCATTTTTAAATCGTACAGTTTTTAGAGATCTCTACATTAGTAGTGTTATTTCTGGTCACAACTACATGTAGGATTTTATATTATATCAAGAAATTTATGAATCAACATGTGCCCTTGTTGAGTGGTCCAAAATATACCACCTAGAAAATCAATATTGAAGCTTTACATCGAAGCAAGGGGTTGCTCAAGTATGTGAATGAGAAGCCTTGAGAGACTAATTTTAAAGAGTATTAGACAATTATTATACTATTTTCTCATGGAAGAGAATATGAAATACCGAAAGTCTCTTGAGACAACCAAGAGATCTCCTTTTGTGTGTATATATATATATATATATAAATTTTGAAAAGTTGTTTTTCATTTCCTTGATCCATCATTGATACAGAGCAAGACATTATGAGTGACAAGCTCAAGAGTTGCCTCACTTCCATTTTCCAATTTTCCAATTCTTTCTTTTTTAAATACCCATTAATATGCATTGGTACTTGAATTGATTTATTCTAAAATATGTGAGTCTATTTCAAGTGCAAGATTATCCTTCATTTGTGCTAAAAAAGTCAACTTATTAGAACTAGTGACCCTCTTGGTCATATATTCCTCTAAGGATAAAAATTGATAGAACTTCAACATGGAATTCAAATACCTTATCTATTTGACAAGGTTAGAGAAGAAGCATCTCCATGTCACCTTCAAATGGTTGTCAATCAATGTGGGTGAATTTTAACCTATAGAACCACTAAAGGTGAATGTTGGTTCAGGCCTTCCCTAGATTCGAACATGGCTCTTAACTCTTACCGTATCTTTCAAGCTAGATTTTATCATGTACTCTACTTCTCAACTAATACTCGTGCTCTACAGAAGCAATATGGACTTGATCCTAGGTCCTCATAAATTTTTAGAGTTATTGAACTAAATTATAGCAAGCACATTCGATGCCATTGGAAGTCAAACATTAGGGAGGAAAGGAACGAGTATGCAATTGAGTTCCTAGAGATTATGGATTTTGTAGAAACCGTGTTTGGTTGGGTTCATGTATCAACTCTTGTTTGTCCTAAATGTAATAAAAATTATAATTTGAAACATTATTTTAATGACTTGGATAGAGTGATTTTTTTATAGGAATTTTGATGAAATAGCTGAAGAGACGTCATTAACCATGTTCAGTGTATTGAAACTATGGTTGGAAATATCATTTATAGAAAAGTGATATCTGATTGGCAAGTTCCCCTAATTTTAGGGGCATTGGAGAGAAACATGAGAAGGCATCCATTTGTATAATAAAATATTATACAAGTCAAAAATCTTAAAGTTGTCACTCCAAGAGGTTGCTCTGCTAGGCAGATTCTTAGAGCAAACATGTGGAGAACCCAAGCAACATGGATAGCTCAAGTGAGAGATATTAAAATCACATGAAAGCAAATAGTAGCATTGTCAAAGGTGAAGACTTTCAAGTTAAAATTCTTAGGTTCAAATCCCTACTCTTACTATTTCTCCTTTCAAAAAAATCTTGCCTTTATTTTTCAAAGGTTAGAATCATATTTTCCCTTTGCATACATCGAGCACATAGCTAGGGAGTTGGAAAGTTAAAACAAATCATGAATTATTAAAGTAGAGGTCATGGGTTCAAAACCCACCAAGACCACATTTACTACTCTAGGAAGAAAATTGTTTTTAATTTTGCAATTTTCTATATTTCTTTAAGGCTAAATAATTGAAAAATAGACTATAGGGAATATTTTACAAAATTAAGAGTGTAGTAATTTTTTTAAAAGGTGCATTTCTGATGGCGATCAACATCTTCAAAATTTTAAGGTATTTGCTTCAAAAAAATATACTTTGTATATTAATTAAACATGTGTTTAATCACACTTGCATCATTTGGTATTAATGACACTTTTGGCTTGTATTTATAGGTAAATTTGTTGTGTTAACATATTATGTCCATAGCCTAAAACAAAAATAATTACCATTTTCTAACTACCATCCTTATTTTTTAAGCCTATAAACCTATAAGTGAGATTATATCGTAACAACCAGTGTGTGTTTGACTGGGTTGTCATAGTTGGTCTATTCTTAAAGAGAAAACCCATTCTAACACACTGGTTGTAATGACCTGATCTCACTTAAAGGCTTGGCAAACAAGGGAGATAGTTTGACAAGGGTAATTTTTTTTGTTTTTGATCTTTATTTTGCACCCATTATTAATCAATACATAGCATTGAATACCTCTTTTAGAATTATGACCACTATAGACGGCTTCCTAGCCATTAAGACAAGTAACATACTTTAAGGATTCTATTACACACATAAATCCCATGCAAAACTTTAATAGGTCCATAAACTAATACCACTACAAAAAACCATGAGAAAAATGGGCTCCAAACACTTTCGTATGCAACAATTATGGCCTTCAAAAATTTTGTTATATTAGCACTTAAATCAAGAAAAAAATAAATTGTGAAACCTTAGAAAAAAACTTGCTAAATTAAATTTTGGCCACTTGGTACAATTAGACTAGATAATGCCTCATTTGATTGATGAATTATGGATTGACAAATTGACTAATATAATTGGTTATTACTCTTCATATTATATATATAAGTTTCAATTTTAAGGTTTTATAGCCAACAAGGCTTGAACCTGAGACCTTGTCCAAGAAAATGGTTAAGCTTATCAATGCACTACATGTGTGATTTAACATATGAACTACTATCCTCCTTTATCAAATAAACCCTATCTTGAGTGAATAAAAATAACATGTTGGTATTTTAACCCCTCATTTATTGACTCTAATTGAGTGCTCCAACCATTTGGTTAAGGTTGGAGAGAGGGAAAATAATCTTTAGGAATAAGTAAGTTACGATGTATGGCTTCACGGTCTATGAGGATTTCATGATGCTTCAATTTTTCCTTCCAAAATACCTTCCAAGGATTTGAACCAACATCCTCCTAACCACAAGCAAGGTTACCAACTTTTGAGTCACATGCACAGTGTGGAGTTGAAAAAGGATAACCAAAAATGAATAGTTCTCCTAAGGATGTTGCAATAAAAGGAGTCTTCAAGTTTTGAACCAATTAACTCTAGCATTCAAAGCATAATACTAACCATTGTGTTGTAGCTTTGCATTATTATTGAAGATTACAATCATCATTTTTAGGTTCAAGGAGGGCACTTATATTGGCTCATGTGTCACATATAGAAGACACCCTCTTAGAGACCACTCAAAAAAATTGCCCCTCTGAGATTTGAGCCTGCAATATATTATCTTGAGAGCTTATTCTATTGCTTTAAAGGATGGAAGATCTTTTTTGCTTCTAGGTGATGTAGCTTCATTATTCATTCTAATACCATTTTAAAATTCAACAATTTTTATGAACATTCTCAAACATACATTCACCACAATCATATTTAAAAAAGGTGCAAAAGTGAATGAAGATTATGCTGATAAATGAAATATAAAGAAAGAAAGAGATAAATGACATGAAAGAAATAAGGTGTGGATGTCATAGACACCCTGTAATATCGTAACATTTCACTTGTAATACACAATTATAGGATCAGTCATTAGGGGGTGTTTATAGTGAAACAAAAATCCTAATTAGAATTAACCTCAAGCTAACATTGACTTGACTTTGAGGTTAAATTACAATAAATAATAAGTTACATCCTTTAATCAAGGTTATCCATTAAGTTGGGTTAACCAATATCACTAAGGGTAAAACATGAAGGGTTCCCTTTATGCTTACACGAGCATGCTCATAGGCTTACATAAATTATACCCAAAGGCTTTACATGAAGAATGCCCATAGGCTTATATAAACACTTTCCCATAGGCTAGACTAATAGTCTCATAATCACTTCTTCACACTTTTGGCCTTTAGTCTAATAATATTAAATTAGACATATTTCAACAATGGTACTTGCAAATATGGCACATGATGGTATGACATAGAATGATGTAGTAGATGATGACATGGCAGTTTATGACATGGTAGATGATGTAGACCTTACCGATGTGGTAGGTGATGTCATGACAAGGGATGACATGTTAGAGGCCAATATGCTAGGAATAATGCCACATGGTAGATATAAAAAGTGGTTTGACCTATCACACATCTCATTGAACCCAATGACTATATAATCATATATTTAATTACAGACTTTCCAAAGTATAAATTTTGGACTGAATGAAAAAGCAACAAGTGGCCTAGTCTAGTTCATAGGATGTAGAGTGAATCAAAGTATGACAAATGTTGTAGTTTGGTTCACTTTTAAATTTTTTAATGGCCTACATAGTCAGCACCCAGTTGGTAGCCTCTTCCATATTGTGACAAACTGTGTCACCTCATTCATTAGTACATCGTTTAGTTAGCATCTAGTTGGAAACCCATTAGCCACTCATGTGACGACATGTGGATACCTCTCATTTACTGTAGGTTTAATGTTTTTCAAAATTTTAAATATTTTGGAGGTATTTTGTGTGATGTTTGGTTTAAACTTCTAAGATTCATATCTTTTGATTACAAAAGCATTTTGAGCCCTTTTTTAAATCGTACAGTTTTTAGAGATCTCTACGTTAGTAGTGTTATTTTTTGTCACAAGTACATGCAGGATTTTATATTATATCAAGAAATTTATGAATCAACATTTGCCCTTGTTGAGTGGTCCAAAATATACCACCTAGAAAACCAATATTGAAGCTTTACTTCGAAGCAAGGGGTTGCTCAAGTATGTGAATGAGAAGCCTTGAGAGACTAATTTTAAAGAGTATTAGACAATTATTATACTATTTGCTCATGGAAGAGAATATGAAATACCAAAAGTCTCTTGAGACAACCAAGTGATCTCCTTTTGTGTGTGTGTATATATATATATGTACAATATCTAAAGTTTGAAAAGTTGTTTTTCATTTTCTTGATCCATCATTGGTACAGAGCAAGACCTTATGAGTGACAAGCTCAAGAGTTGCCTCACTTCCATCTTCTAATTTTCCAATTATTTATTTTTTAAATGCCCATTAAGATGTATTTGTACTTGTATTGATTTAGTCTAAAATATGTGAGTCTATTTCAAGTGCAATATTATCCTTCATTGTTGCTAAAAAAGTCAACTTATTAGAACTTGTGACCCTCTTGGTCATATATTCCTCTAAGGGTAAAAATTGATAGAAATTCAACATGGAATTCAAACACCTTATCTATTTGACATGGTCAAAGAAGAAGCATCTCCATGTCACCTTTAAATTTTTGTCAATCAATGTAGGTGACTTTTAGCCTATAGAACCACTAAAGGTGAATGTTGGTTCAGGCCTTCCCTAGATTCGAACATGGCTCTCAACTCTTACCCTATCTTTCAAGCTAGATTTTATCATGGACTTTGCTTCTCAACTGATACTCGTGCTCTACAGAAGCAATATGGACTTGATCCTAGGTCCTCATAAATTTGTAGAGTTATTGAACTAAATTATAGCAAGCACATTCGATGCCATTGGAAGCCAAACATTAGGGAGGAAAGGAAGGAGTATGCAATTGAGTTCCTAGAGCTTGTGGGTTTTTTAGAAACCATAATTGACTAGGTGCATGTATTAAATCATGTTTATCCTAAATGTAATTAAAAGAAGAATTTGAAACATTATTTTAATGACTTGGATAGTGTGATTTTTTTAAAAGGAATTTTGATGAAATATTTGAAGAGACGTCATTAACCATATTCAATGTATTGAAACTATGGTTGGAAATATAATTTGTAGAAAAGTGATATCTGATTGGCGATTTTCCCTAATTTTGGGTGCATTGGAGAGAAACATGAGAAGGCATCCATTTGTATAAGAAAATATTAGACAAGTCAAAAATCCTAAAGGTGTCACTCCAATAGGTTGCTCTACTAGGCAGAGTGGTAGATCAAACATGTGGAGGACCCAAGAAACATGGATAGCTCAAGTGAGAGATTCAAATCACATGAAATAAAATAGTAGCATTGGCAAAGGTGAAGACTTTCAAGTTAAAAGTCTTAGGTTCAAATCCTTACTCCTACTATTTATCCTTAAAAAAAATCTTGCCTTTATTTTTTGAAGGTTAGAATCATATTTTCCCTTTGCATACATTGAGCACATAGCTAGGGAGTTGGCAAGTTAAAACAAATCATGAATTATTAAAGTAGAGGTCACGGGTTCAAAACCCACCAAAACCACATTTACTACTCTAGGAAGAAAATTGTTTTTAATTTTGCAATTTTCTATAGTTCTTTAAGGCTAAATAATTAAAAAATAGACTATAGTGAATATTTTACAAAATTAAAAGTGTAGTAATTTTTTTTAAAAGGTGCATTTCTTATGGCGATCGGCACCTTCAAAAATTTAAGGTATTTGCTTTAAAAAAATATACTTTGTATATTAATTAAACATGTGCTTAATCACACTCGCATCATTTGGTATTAATGACACCTCTAGCTTGAATTTATAGGTAAAGTTGTTGTGTTAACCTATTATGTCCATAGCCTAATAAAGTTTCCATAATGATGTCTAGTCATTAACCCTTTAAAAAAGTGGGGAGATATAAGGTTATCAATCTCTTGATACTTTCACTCTATTTTCTATCTTATTCATCACTATCGCTAGACATAAATCTTGAAATTGGAAAATTCTAAGTATATAGGGAAGTTATACCTACATATAAGTATTTATCTTTAAGTAGGTGTCATTAATAGGGAAAATCCCTTTTCATATTGCTTTGGTACCTCGTATCATTCTCTTTCACATACCTTAAAGTCTCTCTCACATATGAATGTGTATATCGAGTGGACTAGCTCCTTCCATGTATTGATGGGTATATAGAAAGGGCAGGTATATAGAAAGGTTTGGTAGATCATACTAGTGTTATATTTAAAAGGGAACCATTTGGGAGCCACAAGGAACCCTCACCATGAAATCATTAAAAAAAATTCTTATATAATCGTAACTACTCATTTTAGGCCTTAGAAGACCAAGATGAGGACCATACTCTAGGACATTGTCACCTATAAAGTCATTCAATCTAAAGAGGATGAAGAGGCTCAACATCAATTTGATGATGCAAATTCTAAAGCACTAATGATCATCACCCTTGCTATAGTATATATCATTCAACCATACATTTTTGAAGCATAGACATCCAATGAATCATAGGACACACTTTCTATCATCTATGAATGGAAGAGTGAATCAACAATTCTTCCCCTTTAATATTAACTCCATACATTGAGAATTCAATATGGAGAAAGTATTGAGGAATCTAGTCATAGAGTTACAAAAATGAGATTGAATTCCATGGAAGAAATAATAGAAGATAGGCTCTTAGTAGCCATCACCATTTAGAGCCCTACTAGATTCATTTTGAGTGTTGATTACTTCTTTGCAAGTATCAAATAGGAAGGTGTCCTTTGATGAGTTGGTGAATATGCTTCAACAAGAAGAAACAACCAATTAATTGAGGGATTAGTTGATGAACAATGCACAAATTTTTGTGAAATCTAATAGAAAGAAGCCACAAAATGGTCCTTCTCCATCATCATCATAGAAATAACCTTAGAAACAGAAGAGCTATTGTCATATTTGTGAAAATTACATGATACAAAGAATTGTCAATATAACTCTTTGACTCAAAAAATACATAGTCTAAACCATGTCCTCAATAGAAGCAACAACAAGGACATGTGCATGTAGAACCAAAATATAATTTCAAATGGAACCTTAAATTGGCATTAAGGTACTAATGTCCAAGGTGATGACAAAACTAAATGATGATATTTGGTACATTTATTCAAGTGCTAGAAAGCACATGATTAGGAACAAGGTATTGTTTGACTCTTTCGAAGCCAAATATGGGAAACCAATCACTATTGTTGATGATAAAAATATCATGTTAAAGGATTAGAATATGTTCCTCTTAATCTTTCTTGAGGTAAATGTACCATTGAAAAGGTACTTTCCATACCAAGATTGGAAAATAACTTGTTATCTATAACACAAATTTTGGATCACAACATGGTGGTCAAATTTCATGTTGTTGATGGCAAAAAGAAGTATTTCATCACAAAACATGGCAAGTTTATGACAAACAGTTCCAAAAATAATGGATTATTTTCACTCAATTTCATATCATCTTCTAATATTGCATTGTCTACAACCACAATAAATGCTACCTCCCTTTATCATATGAGATATAGTCATTTGATTTTTGGATACTTACTTTAACTAAGTAAGCATCACATGGTATTAGGTCTACAGAACCTTTTACCCACACTACCAGTATGCTTGGGTTGTATATCAAGGAAACAACACCAATTACCTTTTTATTTGAGCACTCATAGAGCCAAAGGACTGCTATATGTGATACACACCAATATGTGCAGACCCATTCCATCTAATTTCGATGAACATAGGTACTTTTAGATATTTTTAGGTGACTACTTATGGAATATATGGATTTATTTCATGTAATTGAAGTTAGAAGTGCTCAAGAATTTCTAGCACTTCAAGAAGTAGGTAGAAAGGGAAATTGGATATTTTATATTTTATTCGAGTCCTTAGCTCAAATTGAGGGAGGAATATGCATCCAATATTTTTTCAATATTTCTCATACAAAATGGGATTAACAACAAATCACTACCATATACACTCCATAATAGAATGGGGTTACTCAAAGAAGAAACTGTTTCATCATGGAAATGATTCACTGCATGCTCACAGGAGCCAATTTAGAGTAGTAGTATTAGGATAAAGCTATCTCCACTATGATGTATATTCAAAATAGAGTGCCTAAAAATGCACTACAGATAGTTAAACCTAAATAACCTTGGTCTAGGAGGAAGCCTTCAATTGTGTATTTCAAAGTCTTCAAAAGTAAAGCATACATACATGTGCCAAAGCAAAAGAGGACCAAGTTGAATGCAAATACCCTATCATACATATATCTTGGCTATGATGATGCATCAAAAGCTTATTGACTAATAGATCTAGTCACCAAAAAATTACATAAAACTAGAGATGTGATGGTTGATTAATAATTTGAAACTAAAACAAACACTAAGGATTTTGAGTCTAAATATGCCACATCTCTAGTTGTGAGCATTGAGTTAGATGAGGAAATTCATGAAGAAGTTATAGAAGTGGTTGATGAATTATGGATCACTATTACCATCAAAGATGCTAAACTTGATGCACCACCTAACTTCACTTCCACACAACCATGTACTTATAGTAGTACATGATAGGAAGTAAATCAAGACTTGATGACTTTAATGATGGAAAATTTAAAATCAACATCAATGATAGATGAAATATGGGCTAAGTGCAATATCACATTGTTGGATGTCATCCACACCTAGACTTTTGGCCACTTTATGGGTTCTCAATGTGGAACACCTACTTATAATGGTGATTCAACATTTCCACAACCTAGTCCGTCCCCATATCAGTAGGCATGGGACACCAAAAATGTGCACGGGGTGCTAGCCCTGGATGTGTTCCTTTTAGGATTATTCACACTTGGGTGGGAGAGCATTGTTGCTAACCCTTCATTGTAACTATGCTTTTGTATGTAGTGTTATCTTTTATGGGAGAGATTTGGGTTCACCAAGAGATTTATAGATTTCCTAATCTAGTTTTATGTGTTCAATTTCAACAAGCACTTAGGTTGTGATATATTCTAGGATCTAATGCATAAGGATGTTGATCCAACGTAATATGAAAAACAATGATGCATGTATGCAATTTAGCCTTTTTATGAATGTTATCTATGATATGAAAATGAACTTTTTCTTTTTCTTTTCTTTTTAAAGGCAAGGGTGCAATAAGTATATAGATTACAACTCATCCTATATACAACTACTATATGCAATTTTGGTTAAATTCTTAAAGAAAATTGAAGTAAACAACTATACTATTTTTTTGTTTGTCTTCTTATATAGGTGTTGAAAATATAGATAGCAAGTAAACAACATGCAAACAACCTATATTTACAACCTAAAAACTAGATGATCAAAGTTACTTACCTATCCCAATGTTTGAAGTGAACATGTCATTTAGACATGAATCTGCTTCCTATATGAATACGTCATCTATAAATCCTGTAGCTAGCAAATTTTTTAATACCTACAAAATAGACAAAAAATAAAGGGAGTTCTAATTTGGGGTCTGTCAAATAACAAGAAGATTGTTTCTTCCTGAATGGCATATTTAGGCCCCTTGCTTATGAAAAAAATTGAGGTACCTTACCTTATATATGGATGTTGACTATATTATGATGAATACACTAGCTAGAAATTTTCTAGTTGGTAGATTCACAAATGTTTCTAATCTAACTTAACAGTAAACAAATTAAAAGGTAAAAACTTGATACATTGCTAAAATAATACATAAAAATAGATTTGATTGGGTTGGATGTTGGCATGACTGGAAATCTAAGGCTTATTTTATATTTGATGAATACACGAGCTAGGAATGCTATAGTTAATGGATTCATTATAATAAAGAAGAATGAGTTGGTAATGAACAAGACAGAAGATAAGGAAAAAATGATTTTTAATACAACACAAAAGTGAACTTTATTGGGTTAGATATTAGATGTTGGAGGGATCTAAGATCTCTGATAAGTTTTGAATATGTCATCTATCGTAGTTATGATTGGTGCATTTGCTCTCAGGACTACAGAGTGTAAATGATGATAATGTCTTAAAAATGGGGGCATAGCCACTCTTTGAAAATATGCTACCTAAACTGGGTATAAGAAACAAATTTGTTCAGTTCAATAGCAAGACAACAAATTTAGTCATGGTGAGACTATGGAGATTTTTGGTTGTTATGATAGAGGTTTTGGTAATCCCTTTCTTCCCTACAAAACCTCCCAAGGTACTTATAGAATTGATAGAGGAGGATTTTTGACAAAAACAAATGATAGCTAAATCTAAAGACCTGGCACATAAGAATGCATGTTATAGATTCAAATCATCAAATATTAATGGTGCTTAGATTAAAATCACAATAGATAATAGAATAATATCATCAATATTTCGAGCGTGAATGCTTCCTTTCCTTCCTTCAAGGCTGAATTGTTTGATGACCCCGCGAGGAAATTTTGGTAGCACTTTGTTATTATTTAAATTAATTACCATTTTGGTAGAACTTGTTGTAATAGAATCTAATATCCTAAATGCCACCCCAAGGGACCAATTTATAGAAATTGGCCCTCCTAGAGATTCTCAAGTGGGATGGAGGAGGTGGTTGGCATGCAGGCTAATTTGGCTAGTGACAAGGTAGATTAGCTTCTAATTACAGTCTATAATCAGTTGTTGCTTGATCTAAGGTTTTTTTGGGCAAGTAGAGAGAGTGGAAGGAAATCCACCACTTTCCCTACCCACTTGTCAATTGTATGTGCTTTGAAAAATGTAGTCAGGAAAGATTTGTGCCCTAATAAGGCATTACATATGGCACTTTGACTTTTATTTTTGGAAGCAAATACGTCGTCTGTACAAATACACTAAGCATATTCACAACTAGGTGTAATTATGAATCTGGTCGTTAGAGGTAAAATTTAATAGAGGATGGGACATTTTATATTTGTGACAAATACAATAACTTTAAAGTGTATTTGATTTCTTCTAAAATTTTCTCTAAGATGACGAATTCACTACTGCTAGGTTTTATCTACAAATTCTATGGTTGGATTAATTGTTATAGTTAATTTGGTCCTTTTGTGGGTTTGGATTAAAATATTTATGTAAAAGAGGTGTTCCAATTTTATATATCTATGTTTACCCCCTTCGATGCATTTAAAGTTTTTAATAAATGCATCAAAAATAGTTATAGATTCAATTTTTAGAAAAATGTGATGACTGGGTTTTTATTAATCAATACGGGGGAAAACAAATAAATAAATATTATGTAGAAGAAGCAAAAAAATCTAAGCTTTTACTAGACAATTTTCTTGTTATCGCTAATGATAGGTTTTTAATTCAGTTACTACCCCCAGTATTGGTGCCCCCTCGAGTTGTTGAGGGACAAATAGGGATCACAAAGGAACTTGAATAGGATGGGTGAGAAGTGAATGGAGAAACATTTTACCCAATTTGGGATAAAATAGGGCAAACATGTTGGGTAAAAGTTATTTTCACCATGCATGAGAGGAAAAAAGTATTCTAGAGAAAAATCTAGGGTTTGGTGAAATGGCTCAACAAAGACAACCAACACACAAATTGGACTGAGTATGAGTTGGAGTAGGCCCAGGTGGGGCACTAGATTTTATGGGCTTTTTAGCCCGTTATTTTTTTATTCTTTGTTTTTTTATGATCAAGATATCATGATCAACATATTCATTCCATGGGCACAAATACGTCATCTCAAATACATCAGGATGGTGGAGTATTCACAAAAATCATGTCTCAAAGAATTCTTTTTTTTGGAAAATTTGCTAAAATATATTTTTATGTTTTAAAAAAAAAATTGATTCCTATGGAGAAATCTAAATGTTATTGTTGTCTTTCTTAGGTGCAGGTGTTATATGTTGTAGAGTGTCGAGAGTGGTTCTATTGCACTTTATGATCCATAGTTATAGCAATGACACAGGCAGATCGAGGTGTTTTGGATCTAGTAGACCTAGTATATCTAGCGATAATGCCCATCATCGAGTTAGATCATGTCTTCTTGAGTGATCTTATAGAGATTTGGTATTCAGAGTATGTCACATTCCTATTGTCAATAGGAAATATGACAGTGATGTTGGAGGATATCTGGAGAATCCTTCGAGTACCTATTTGAGGTGCCAAGATATGGATGACCATTAATCAAGCTCAAGCCATCTCAGGGCTCACTTGTGGATAATATTTTGAGATAAGGTACTATTTATTGATATTAATCCTATGTACAAATATGGACTATTGGATCAGATTACAATACTACTATGTATTGTGGTGTCAGGCTTGTTGGTTGGAGATACCGACAAGAGGTTGTTGCATTGAGGATTATTTGAGATCATTGCCCGAATGAGAGATGAGTAGGTATGGTTTGTATAGGGACTATTTATCTCATGTAGGCTATATTGTATTCTCCATATTATGGCCTACAAGAATGGGAAGATCTTAGTTTATTTCACCCTCCTATAGATTTGGGCATGGGAGCATATAGCCATCAGACGATCAGTCGAGTTGCCTATAGTTCCAATGGATCTAGATGTACTAGGTAGTTTTAGGTGTGATCATTTATATGAGATTGGTAAGAGATCCTTTAGAGCGGTGATGATGGTAGCTCAGAGGACCATTGATGATCTCCAACCAAACCAGTTAGTGTGGTTCCCCTAAAGGCATCACATAGGATGGGTAGAGATAACATCTAGCTATCTAGGGTATGGAGGATCAGATGGTTGCAAGGACCATGTAGAGAGTTTGAAAACTATCATCTATATAGGGTTTAGTGATATTTTAGCTTGGTTTATGGGATCCTTATGATGGGAAATTTTTGGTATCAATGAGTTACTTAGGAGAGGTAGAGATGATTTGGTGATCTTCTAGATCCTAAGAGTTTTGTAGAGGAGGATGTGGATGATCCTTCCATCACAAATATTGGATTGGATGATATAGGGGTTGCTATAGGATTTCTTTAGTGGTGCCATTATATTTATCCTCTATGAGTTATATTAGTTATGAGGTAGCCACAAAAGGACCCTAGGTTGAGTAGGATGACTTATCATAATGTTCAAATGGCATAGGAGCGACTACGATAAAGACCTATATATATGGATTGATGCCATCTCTAGCATTGATTGTACCTTCGCTAGCTATAGCACATGATGTTGAGGTAAAAAATAGTAGGACCATTGAGGATGCATCCCAATAAGATAGAGGTATCATGAGGATGAGGATGAAGTTGTTGTAGAGACAACTAGATCAGGTAGTGGTAGCACAGACACAACTATCATAGAGATGGACTAGGCCATATTGGAGAGAGATTAGGCCCAGGTAGAGTGGGACCAATGAGGATTGAGCATGATTATGCCATAGCCAAAGTGGCTATAGTTGGGGCTAGGAGTAGTGACATAGCTATTAGAGGTTTATTTGACTAAATAGCGATGCTTTAGGCTTAGTTCACTATCAATGTGAAGAGGAACATTCATTACAGATCTGCTTACTATGCAGATGTTTCTCTTGATAAAATGTAGCTTTCAACTTCAAGGACTCAATCTCATTATTCTAGGATGATATTAGTGAGTTGACCTTCTCAACAGTTCATTCAATTTTTGCCTAGACCAGTCAAGGGTGGGTCAGAGGTGTAGGACTAGTTATGGGATGCCTTGGTTTTTATGAGTGGCACGAAGGCATTAATTTTTTATTGGGTGCCTCGGCCAGCTAATAGGATCTAAGTGTACCAATTTTGGTAGATTGTGGTATACCAGGTTGATAATATATCTATATATATATCAATTATTTATGGGTTCATGATTGTGTTTATATGATAATGAATTTATGTGATATGAAAATTTGTGTAAATTGCATGGATAAGAAAATGAATATCAAGATATATTGATAATGTCATATAATTGATATTGTGTGTCTAGGTGAAGAAAATTTTGATTTCATAGTTGTTTTAGAATTTTTACCAAATTAATTTTGTTTTGGAAAATTCTGCATATCAAAAAATTGGATGAATCTTTGACATATTTTCATAAATGAATTATTGTCAAGTAACAATTTAAAATATAGGTATAATATACTCAATGTTAGTTGATAAAGAGGTGTAGGAATAATTTGAAGGATAATTATTATGTGAAATTAGATTTTGGATAAGTTAGAGCAATCGCATTAACACTATGATCAAGATCTAAAATAAATTCATTAAAATTGAAAGACGATTTAATTTTCAAACTTCAAGTTGGGAGTCATGTTAAATAATGATAATGAATATTCTTGGTGTGATCTACCGTGAGTTAGAGGAAGAGAAAGTATTTTTCACAAATTTATTTTTCCTACAAAAAAGAATGGTTAAAAACCAACATGCAACCACAAGCTTAAAGCAAGGAGATTGTTAGAGACTAACTATTATATATTATACATATCAATTTGGAAGGATAATTGAATAGCACTTTGCAAATTAATGTATTCATGATGTTTTTAGAGTATATTACATTATTTTATAAGGAAATATCGAGTATTCTAGATAGGTGGTAAGATAAGAAATTCAAAAGTCACTCTATAAAACTATATTATGGATACAAAGCTCCATAACGTAATGTACAAGTTCATTTCATATTATATATATCTCCAGTTTGTGCTCTATTTTACTAAATCAGTAAGTTCCATTCTTATCATTATCTTGATCTTACTGCATTGTGGATATATTATATTTTATTATGTGATATTTATCCTATGAAATGTATCTTAATATTAAGGCTTAAAAATCCATCAGTGGTATCATAGCTACTGTGAGTAGTTTCTTGCACAGGTTGAATTTATTTAGCTACATACAAAATCGATTTTGTCCAGTTTGATAAAATTGATTGAGTCTATCTACTTTAAATGGGATTGATTCAAGTTGTAGGATATTGAATATTTAGGTCTTGAAGAAATACCTTGAATTAATATAAATTCTAGGTCTTGAAGTGATACCTTGACATAAAAGAAGGTAGATTCAGGTTTTTAGTTATTGACCTTGACAAGTTGGCTTGAAAAGAGCATCCACATCAAGAATAAAAAGTTCAGATAAGAAGGAAGCAATAAGAGATAAGAAGGATCGTATTGCTAGAGAGTAAAGAAGAAGAAGGAGCAATTGGACGTGCACAACAGAATGACCAAGATCTAGAAGCTTTCTATAGAAAAAATACAATGAAGCTATAAGGAAACCATAAGAATAAAGTCACTTCACTATGATAATATTTTAGCTCTCACGTAGAACCAATGCATGAAATAAAGGTATAAATATTAACGTTTAAGGTCCAATTTCAGGATAGTCTAAGCAATAATATAACAAAGGAAAGAGAGTGTGAATCTGATTATAACACCATAACACACAAAGTAATACATCCAAGAGACATAGCATATGATGTAGTCAAAAACCTAGCATAGCACCTTGCTTATAGCCAAAGAGAAGTGATGAAGCACGATGTAGGTTGAAGCATGTTGTAGTTTGAACTAGAACTAAGGAACCCTTTAGAAATAGATATATCCAGTGTGTAGAGGAATTCCAAGTGCTCATGGTTGAATCAATTGGAAAACCAAGAGCCAAGCAATCATCGAAAGTTGAAATGAAAAGGAGAAAAAGTGTAGTTTATTTCTAATAAATACCAATAGCTGATTAATCACAAGAAGTTGAAATGAAAAGGAAAGGAAGAGTATGTTTATTTTCCAAGAAATAATAAGGTTGAACCAACCAGTATCAACTAGGCAATGTTAGAAAGCAACACCAACAAGTATCGAGTAGGCAACGCCAACATAGAAACATGTAGGCAGCATCAATGAGTAACAAATAGATAACATAGAAGGTATGTTAGTGAGTAATGATAGGTAGTACACATGTGATTCATAATTAGTCTTTAATGTCAGAGGAAGGAGAAATAAATAGCACCAAAGTAACGTCTATTAGTAATCATTTTAAATGACACAATAGAATCCCTAACATCTATGTTTTCCCACCTGAAGATTGAATGCCATGAAATGAAGAGACTTGGTGGCACATAGCGATCAACCAAGTAGGTTAAATTAGTTCACATGAAGTGGAACATCTCAAGCATTCACAACATTTTTTAAAGGTATTAAATTTAATTTTGATTCATAGGAGTGTTAAGGTTTGATTTGATTTATTAAAGTGTTAACATTAGGAGCAATAAGGATAGGCATTTATTAAAGTTAAATGACTTTACAAAGGTTTAACTAGGTGTGATAAGGTAGAAGTGTTTTTTATAAGAAATAATTGAGTGTTAGATTTATGTAATGGAGGGATAAGTAGAATAATTATCTAATTGCTTATAAGTTTGGAGCTGTAAGGATTCTTTAATAATGTTTTATTTAGTACATAAATTTAAGATTTATTTGATATATTTTAAATAGAAGGTTATTGAAGTTTTGCAAAATTCATTTTTAACTAGGGAGACATAAGATTTATTACTCTAGAAGTCATTATGGATTATTGGTACATAGATTCTAGAGCCAATAGACATATGATTGGAAATAAACAATGGTTTAATACTTTTTGTGCAAAATACGAGAAATCCATTGTTATAGCAAATAATAAGACTTATGAAGTAAAAGGAGTGGAAAATATTCTAGTTACTCTAACAAATGGAAAAGGAGTAATTAATAATGTGTTATATGTCCCAGGCTTAACTACTAATATTCTCTCTGTTTCTCAACTTATGGATCAAAATTTGATGGTAGAATTTAAAGTTATCAAAGGAAGAAAACAATGTCATATCATCAAGCAAGGAAAAGTGATATCTTTAGGATATTATAAAGATAGTTTGTTTACTCTAGATACGGTAAAAATTTTGGCTTTGTTAGTAGGAACATTTGAAACAAAAGAGCTTTGGCATAAAAGACTAGGACATACAAGTGCATCGTCATTAAATGAAATGACTAAATATCATATGGTAGAAGGATTGCCAAAACTTTCTTGGGAATCTACAGTTTGTTCAGAATGTCTAACAGGAAAAAACATAGAATACCTTTTGAACTTTGTCAACATAAAGCTTTAAAACCTTTGGAATTAATATATATAAATTTATGTGGTCAAATGAATGTTATTAGTATTGGAGGACATAAATATATTCAACTATTTGTTAGTAATTATTCTAGGAAAATGTAGGTATACTTATTAAAATACAAATAAGAAGCAATTAGTTGTTTTAAACAATTAAAAATTCTAGTTGAAAAAGAATCAAGGAAAACCATCAAGAATATTCACTCAAATAGAGGAGGTGAATTTATGTCAAAAAAAATCAATTTTTTTCTATAATAAAATGGAATAAGAAGATAATTTACTACAACATATTCACCATAATAAAATGGTATTGCAGAAAGAAAAAATAGATCTATCATGGAATTGGTTAGATTTATGTTAAAATAAGCTCATCTTGATCATCAATATTGGGCAGAGGCAGTTAGTATAGTTGTATATTTGCATAATAGATTACCTACAATAATACTCAAGAATGTTACACCAGAAGAAGTATGGTTAGGAAAAAAACCAACTGTAGAGAGATTAAGAATTTTTTGATGTAAAGCTTATATGCATATTCCAAAACAAAAAAGGATAAAATTAGATGAGAATTCTATGTGTGGTATATTTCTTGGTTATGATGATGAATCTACAAGATATATAATATTAGATCCAACAACAACAACAAAAAACTATATAAGTAGAGATGTTGTATGTGATGAAAAATCAAAGATGGTACTAAAGAACAAAAAATTGATTTAGAAGTTATTAATTTTTTAGAAGACTCATCAAATAAAGATACAAATTTAGATTTCCAAGATGAACAAAATGAAAAATACAAAAATTTCTACAAATTTATAGAGAAAAGAACCTAAATGGTCTAGAAATACACTTAGAGATTCAAATCTTGAATAAATGCTAAATCTTACTACTACGAGACCTCAAAATCATTGTATGACTAGAATAAATAGAGGATTCTTAAGTTCCATGATAGAACCTATGACAACACTTCAGGATTTGAGTCATCCAAAATGGAAGGCAATTATGGAATCAAAGTACACATTATTGAAAAATAAAACATGGATTCTAGATGAGATACCTCCAGGAAAGAAAATAGTTGGTTGTAAATGGTTTTATAAGGTTGAATATAAAATAGATGGTTCACTTGACAAGTACAAGGCCTGAGTAGTAGCAAAAGGATATACTCAAACATAAGGGATTGACTATGAAGAAACTTTTGCACCAACAACAATAATGACTATTATCGAAACAATTTGTGCTTTAGCAACACATCATGGATGGAAACTTTATCAAATGGATGTGAAAAGAGCATTTCTTAATGGTGATATTGAAGAAGAATTTTATATGTCACAACCAGAAGGATTTATAGTTAACTAACAAGAACATAAATTTTGTAAGTTAAACAAATCCTTGTATGATTTAAAGCAAGCTCCAAGAGCATGGTATATAAAAATCAATAATCATTTACTGCATCATAATTTTAAGAGAAGCTTGTTAGATCCAAATATCTATACAAAAATGTTGGGAATGATATAATAATACTTATAGTATATGTTGATGATATAACAATTATAGTAAGTTCAAAGGGTTTAATAAATGAAGTTAAAAGATATCTTGAAAAGGATTTTGAAATGACTGACTTAGGACTTATCCATTATTGCCTTGGTTTAGAAATTCATCAAAATAAAGATATTATTACAAAACACAAACAAAGTATGGAAGATCCTTATTGATAAATATAGAATGAACAATTATAAACCCAAGGATACACCTATGAAACAAGGGTTACGGTTATCTAGACATGATGAAACATCCCTCATTTCAGCGATAACTTATCATTAATTAATTGGAAGTCTTATATTTAACAAATATGCGACCAGATATAGTTTTTACTATAAATTTTATCTCAAGATTTATGCAAGAACCTAGAGAAAGGCATTGGAAAGCAACAAAAAGAATATTATAATTTCTCAATAGGACTACAGAATATGGACTTACATATAAAAGGGATGATAATAATTTTTATTTACAAGGATATTCAGATTCTAATTATGTTGGATCTATAGATGATAGAAAATCAACATCAGGATACATTTTTTTATCTTATTTTAGGACCAATTTCATGGTATAGTAAGAAATAATATGTAGTAGTACTTTCATCTCTAGAAGCAAAGTATCATGCAGTAAAGGATGCACTCTGTGAAGAATTTATGGTTACAATACATATTGTCAGATATGGGAATTAAAAAAACTTCAACAAACATAAATTGTGGTAATCAAGGAGTATTAAATTTGATTAAAAATACAATCATACATGAACGAACCAAACATATTGAAGCTCAATGTCATTTTATCAGAGATCTTTTTCAAGTCATCATATTCAGTTAAAGCATATTCTATAGAAGAGCAGATTGTAGATATTTTCATAAAGTCCCTAGGCTGAAACAAGTTTAAGATATTTAGGGATCATCTATGCAAATGAAATTCACATAAAATAATATAATACAAGGGGGCGTTAGAGTATATTACATTACTTGATAATGAAATTTCAATAGTCTTCTAGATAGGTGGAAAGATAAGAAATTTAAAATTCACTTCGTAAAGTTATATTATGGATACAAAGCTCCATAACTTAATGTACAAGTTTTTTCATATTATAGAAATATCTAATTTGTGCTCTCTTATTAAATCTGTAATTTCCCTTCTGATCATTATCTTGATCTTACTGTATTGTGGCTATATTATATTTGATCCTATGAGATTTATCTTAATATTAAAACTTAAAAATCCATCAGTCATCAATAGATCCTAAGCAATGGTCTCTTAGTATGATAGATGGACAAGCACTTAATTGACTACAATTGATAGCATTTTTAGGCAGTCCATGTTGGCTTTTAAGCCTAACTATCTCAAAATATTATAGGTCCCAATATAAATAAGCCACAATATTATAGGTCAAAATATCAATAATCAAGAGTAGAATTATATATATGAGCAATCAAATATATATATCCAGGCCAATATAATAATGAAATAACATTTACTTATAATATCAAATATGAATGTAAATATCCAAAATCATTCATGTACATGCATGAAGAATACTTACAATAAAATTATTCAAAATTTGTATACAAGATTTATTATCAATGCTTGTTATGTGGTGATCGCTATAGACCATTTTCCCTTACATTGTATGGAGATTTGTCTCCATAATATAGACATAGTAATGTGACTCTTCAATACTTGTCTATTGCACTCCTCACATATCCGAGAGATGCAACCTTTCCTATTCTTGACCTTTGGCTTCTCATCTTACCACTTGTATACTAGACTCTTCACTCTCTTCTTACATGCACTCCTAATACAAGATACTTGTGCACATCCTCACATTACATATTTGCACACTTACATACATAAAACTTGTGCAAGTTCTCTCAATACATACTTGCACTCTTACTTACATGACACTTGTGCATATCCTGCACATTGCACTCTTACATGAAACTTGTGCATATCCTGCACATAGACACTTACATAAAAGGAAAATATAAATCACTCATCTAAACTATAGACACAAACCCTAATCTATTACATATTTATGTTTGTGCCATAATGTAATATTCTCTAATAGTCCATGCCATAGGGTAGTTTATATCCTATAAAATATTTTGTTTTGTTGTTAAACAACAACTCTTTTAGCCTAATTATTAGACAAATGCTTTGGCAAACTATTGCTTTTTATAGGCAATTAATACCTTTTTGATGTTTGGACAATCAATGTATTTATATGGTACAATTCTTGTGGATAGTTAATGTCCATATGATATGATGCTAGGAATAGTCAATGTCCATATAATACAATTCTAGGGAAAATCAATGTCCATATGATACATGTTATGGTACTTTTGCTTTCTTGGATAGTCTATGTCCATATGATATGGTACTTTTATTTTCATTGGATTTGGATAGTTTATGTCCTTATTGCTAGATTTTTAATGCCCCTGGTTTCAGGGTTCATTTAGACGATTAGTGATGTGATAAAATGTTAATAGGAGATCTTGCCATCAGTAGTATTGATGTCATAGGATTTTTGTCATTTAGCATATTTTTTTAGATGATTTGAAGATGTCAAATGATCCTTTAAAATAAATTGTTAAAGGTAATGAAATTAATTTGTAATAGGATTGATTATTTTAGACCTTTATTAAGGCCTATAAGGAAATGTGATATTGCTTAATTCATCACTTAGTAGGAACTAATCAGAGGGCTCAAAATGAGAATATTTTGAGTAGATGATGATTTGTAAAATTTTATAACTATCCATCCTTGTGAATTAAGGATTAACATCATTTGGTAAGCAAAGGGTCATTTTTTCATTGAATTAATTTCTTATTCTTTTATTGTTTATGCACATATGAATAAATTCATGGAGCAAACAAGTATTATAAGTAAGAAAACATGAAAACCAATGTGCATTTTGTTTATTTACCGCTAGCATTTAGGATTCAAAGTCTATAATGGTATGTATATCCTGGATTCTTTATTTCATCCCAATGGTTATGCATCCAATGTTCAACCATGGAAGCTCTTTTTGTGAACATAACAAGGTTGCACTAACTTGGGCAAACATGTTATTATCACAAAAAGAGTGCATGGAGAAGTTTGGTTGATTTATTCCATGATTTTATTTGCCCACAACAACCTAACAAATAACACCCTCTATGTGCTAAATATTTGTTAAAGTTGTTGCAGGGGATAAATCCGATGAAGTAAATTGACGTGTAATATGCAACCATGCTAAGATGCAAGCTAAATGTAGATGAAGATTATTGTTTCCCACCATGGTAGTATTTTTTTAAAAGGGTATCATAGTCATTTCAACTATAACATCTTATCTTTATAAATAAATACTACATGGGAAAACCATATACAGAAGGATCATGTATATTTCTAAATCATGCAAGTGATCCTAAGGATAGGGATTTGCTAGCATCAAATACCTAGTATGAATGTAATGTGAATGTTACCTCATCCTAAAATCCCCTAATCTATATATGCACACATAGTCAATACAAAAATACATATATACAGTCATGATAGCAATGGTTATGCAATAAGTGATGTATAAGTAATATCTCAATGCTCCTAAGTGAAGGAGGATAAATAACATTTATCCCCCATGAAATATTTTCATAGTCATGAAAATTATTTTAAACAAAAACTAAATTTTGTTCTCCATCTCCTCAGAAGCTATGATATTATGCCTTTTTAGGGAAGAAATATGATGAGAAAGTAATTCTATGTTGATGCTATCTCACTAAACATAAAACTACCTTTGCCACTCCCTCCTCGAAAAGGGCTATGTTGTGTAGTATCACAAAAAATATTCTAGCACATGATCCCTAATATAATAGAAAGAAGGTAATTGTTGCATCCCAAAGGATTAAAACAAATAGCTAGATAATAGATGCATTCTATATGTAAAATCAAGCAAAAAAGAAATGCATGATATACATAAAATTATTGATGATTAGGAAGATTCAAAACCAATTTGTGTGATGTTTTATGTCATGAAAATTGATGATATGTAGGGCTATGAGCGATTACAGTTCATCATATTTCCCTGATGTTATAAATAAGGTGGTTATATGATAATTATGAAAACAATTTATACCAAGATAAGATTTTTTGATCTAATTATCTAATACCATTTAGTGTTTAAAACACTTTGTTTGGTATAAGGTAATTTTTTTTTATTCATCCATTTTAAGTATAATGATAAATTTTACAATTGATAAAGTTGACTTTGTGATAGGTCTTGATATTGAGGAAGAAATTTTGATAGAGTTATCCCTCTCGTGTTGGGTTTATAGGAATGCTAACACTTGCCAAGTGGTGAATAATTCTATTCCACCTTCTTTTCAGATATAAGAATAAATCACAAATCAATCAAAGTTTGGTATGTTGATACCATTATGTTTGTTATTATTTTAATGTATAATAGACATCTATATCAAAGAAGAATGTTTGATAGAATTATTCCTTGCTCATTGGGTGAATAATAATTGCTAACACTTACCAAGTGGTGAATTATTCTACCAAACTTTTTATTTGGATATAGGGGTGAATCATAACTTGATAAATATGATGTTTTGAAAATTAATTTTTTTTCTTTAATTTTAATATTGATGAGATTTATATTTTTGATAGATCCTTACATAGAGAAAAAATATTCTATAGAATTATCCAATTTTGTTGGATGTTTTCTAATATTTTCAAGCGCTTGTAGTCACCGAATAATTCTATGACCTACTTTTTCTAGGTGTAAATATGAATCAGAAGATGTTATGATAAAAGATATTGTGAATGAATAAGGAATTTATTTATTTCTTAGGAAAAAACTTGTTAGCTCATATCACTCTTCTATATGCCACCCTTAAGTTGGCATTATAGTATTAGCATCATCATTGAGTGGTAACAAGTTAGAGGATGAATTTTATGAGAAGATATGAGATAAAGAAAGTATTTTGGCATGATGAGTTGTCCATACAAAAGGAGTCATCAGAAATATTTGCTACCTTGGTACCTAACTAAGATGTAAGTTTGTAATGTGATCTATTTTGACTAATATCATCACTGGTCATGATAAATCATCTCAATTACATATGCAAATAGTAAGCATATGAACATAAGCAAGTGAAATTGTCATTTTATTATGCAACAAGCAAGCACATGATCAAGCAAGTCAATGCATGTGAGTTCTTTAGAAAATTTTTATTCTAGAAATATAAACAAAGATATCAAGTTATGGTCGATTCATAATTGGTGACCGCTATATATTGTCAAGACCTCAGTTTCCTTTCTAAAGTCCAAAATATTAAAAGGACTAAAGAGGATTGTAGGGAAGTCTTTGAGGGGGCCCACTAGCTCAGTGACCTATTGCAAGTGCAATGCAAGTGAAACTATTTGCTAGCTAGGATCATCATTTATTCATTATGGGATGCCTCCTTGTGACTTTATGGGATGAACAATCAAACGCAAGCAAACATGCAATTTAGGCTCATGAAGGTAAGAACAAATGTATTGAAATGAAATCATACATACAATAAATCATGCAATCAACCACATGAGCAAGAAAATAAACAAATTAAAGCATAATAGCTTTTTAAATGTATTATATTTATAGGTTCTTTATGTTATTTACCATCTAATACAGCCAAGCGGTACACTCTTGACCCATACTTTGTTGTAATTATGAAGGAACCTAACCAATTGGGATCAAATATACCCTTAATATCTTCCTTTGTGTTAATGTTTTTTTTGTTTTCCTTAAGAACTAAGTCTCCTACTTCCAAGGAAAGAGGTTAAACTCTTTTTCCATAGGATTTCTTAATTCTTTGATGATACATTTGTAAGTAATCTAAGGCATGAGTCCACTTTTCATCAAGCAACTCAAGTTATCTAAGTTATGCATGATGATACTCATCACAAACTATTGTATTCTTTAGAAGGATTCTAAATATGGGACTTCTAATTCAAAGGGTAATATGGCTTAGGTCCCATAGACTAAACCATAGGTTATAGCTCTAGTTAGGGTTCTCACACTAGTGTGATATGCCCAAAAAGTGAGGTATAACTATAAATGCCAATCCCTACCAATTTTACTTACGAGTTTCTTTAAAACAATTATTAATTTTTTTGTTAAAAGCTTCAACCTAACCATTACCATGTGGGTAATATGGTGTTGACAATTTATGTTGAGTTTTGAATTTAGCACAAAGTTTTACTATGTCCTTAAATTTAAAAGGAGTGACATTATAAAAAAATAAACATGCTAGGAATGGTGTATCGTGATAAGATTTGGTTCAATATGAATTTGGAAACCTGAACACCAGTACAAGAGGATAAGGGCATAGCCTCTATCTACTTGGTAAAGTATTTGATTATGAAAATAATAAACTTATGTCCATTAGATGATATCAATTTATTTTTTCGATAATATCCAGCCCCCAAGAAGAAAAAGGCCAAGGAGACATGATCGACTGAAGCTCTTGAGAAGGTGCATGAATTAGGTTATCATTCTTTTGACATTTATAATATTTACATATGTGGTTACAAGCATCTCTCCCCATATTCAGCTAATAATAGCCCATACAAATGATATTTTTAGCAATGGAATTTCCATTGAAGTGTCCACCACATGCCCCCTCATGGACATCTTGAATGACTATTTTGGCTTTGTTTGTAAATGTTTACCTATACAAGATGTCTCTCATTATCACATATCAACAAGCAAGTTACCTAAGATTCTTTTACTTCTTGTGATTTAATCCCTTAGGTAAAACACCACTTGTAAGTAAGTCATATATTTCCTTAAACCATGAATCAATGGATGGCTTTTATTCTATAACAAGAATAGCGAGTGGTTCTTGACTGGAATATATGATTTTAGGTTGCCTTATTTGATAAATGATAATTTTTTCTTGTCCATATTCCAATTCTAAATGCATAAGTGATGTAGCAACAACCATTGCATCTACTTGATGGTTACTAGAGCATGGAATTATATCAATGGTTACTTTTTTAAAGAAACCATCAAGTTATCCATAATGACTGTGTGGTTTTATTTTATCATATTTAGTCTGATAGACTCTATTAATTTGGTGAACTATTAATTTATAATCTCTAAATATGGAGATGCTAGTGAATTTTAGAGCTAGGGTTGCTCATAGCCTGAGGATGAGGGCTTCATATTCAATCGTGTTATTATTACACAAGAATTAAAGCTTGAAAGACAAGGGAATTACAATTTGTTGTGGTGATACTAGGATGATTCTTTCCCTTTCTTCCTAATGCATCTCACGTCATCAAAGAAAAGAGTACAAGAATCTTGCTATGATACCTCGAGAGTACACACCATCTCATAGAGGCACTCAATCTCTAGGGGATGACTGGCTAGTAAAGGGTTGCTACTAGCTAATCAGCTATCACTTGTCCCTTAAGCAATTTTTGACTAACGAATTCAAGATTGAATTTATTAAGTGTCATAATCCATTTGGCTATCCTACCCGAAAGGTAGGGTTTAGACATAAGGTATCGTAGTGGATCAACCTTAGCTATAACATATATTTTGTGACTTAACATGTAATATCTTAGCTTTTGAGAAGTAAAGACCATTGCTAAGCACATATTTTCCAAAGGGGTATACCTAGTTTTGTAACTAATGAGGGTTCTACTAATATAGTAAAATCCTCATTCTTTGTGTTGCTCATCGTATTGTGCCAACATGGCACCTAAAGCATGAATTATCATCACAATATACAATAGTGGCTTGAGGGGATCAATGGAACAAGGATTGGTGGGGATAGTAGGTATGTTTTAAGAGCATTAAATTCCTTTTGATATTCCTCATCCCAATTGAACTCAATCCCTTATTGTTTTAAGAGCATTAAATGCATTTGTCTTCTAACTAGGATATAAATATCTAAATTACTTGGAGTTTTTATTGCATATTTCTAAGCTCTTTTATGTTTTTAGGGAATGGCATGTTTGTTGAGATATGAATTGACATCAAGTAGACTTGATACTGCAACTATCTATCTTCTAAATTTTTGACCAGGCTTGCACCCACTAGTCACAACTCAGAAATCAACATTGGATGGACCAAAGGTTACTTCAGCCCAACCTCCAGAGTAGGTTGGTTCCTTTTCAACTGACAGAGTGTTGACTTGATTAAGCTCAATAATAGTTTTGAGAGATAGGGTTCTAAAATGATTTAGGGTTAATAAATTATGAGTTAACAATGGTCAGATAGGGCTAACAGCATAAACATCCATAGGGAAAATCTTCAACAAATTATTTCTAGTGTCCCACACTCATGATTAGCAGCACCCAAAAACATAATAATATTCATACAATAGAAACAGAATAGAGATGTGCTTCAAGAAGTAATTTCAACATCTATGATACTAACAATCTAGTTTAGCAGAATACATCAATATTTAGACTTAACAGAAATAAACTTCTCAACAGCACAAATCTAACTATGAACAGGTTTCAATTGCCTTACAACTAGTAATCCAATGTGGATGGAATGAACTAACCATAATGACATTGATAGAAATACAATTCACAACTTTGAACATCTTAGTAGCAATATTGAAGATGATAATTCTTGAGTCAAAAATCCGAGTAATGCTCCTTACATTAATTTGCAAGAGATTTTACACAGTAGGGCAAGCAAACGCTCTAGATCCAACCTTGAAAATCAAGGATTCGACCTCTATATATAGTTTTATATTAAATAAAATAGGAGGAATATTACAAGGATTTGAACTACACTAGATCATCATAATGCTATGATGGCATCTTTTCATTCACTTGCAAGGTCCAAAACATCTTCTCGATGTCGCACACCATGGTAGCTTGGCTTTGTAACTTTTTGGTTCGGCAATGGTAGTTAGAATCCAAACCATTAGAAATAATATCTAAATCGTTCATCCTTCATGAGGATTCCATCTTGTCATAGATCTACAACTACTCAGGTTCTTGGTTCTTGGCACCATGGATGCTTCATCTACCCACTTGAAATTGACTGGTTCTCATTTTCCAAGGATCCACCTTTGTATACTCATGAAAATGTCAGCATAATATCCATTGTTGATGCACTTTATGGATTTTTGTGATTAAAATTCAATAGTTCTTTACAGACAAGTGATGTAGAACCAGTCACCAATTCATTCTAAAAATAACGTTGATGTCAGCTTGGACAGCTTCGGCTAGTGGATTGGAGCATTCATGATAAATACACTGAATATTGATCAAAATGTAGCTTATCACCAATCCACTCACTTAAGTCTTCAAAACACTTTATTCCCTTCTCACATCTATGCCATAGAACGTAAGTTGCAATCCGCTCCTCGATATCCACTCCTCTAGCTTTGACCTGGGTTGACTACAGAATAGTGTAGGTCATTATTCCACTCAAGAAGTAATGCAAAATATCTTTTGCACTATTTTTTTGCCTTGTACTTCTTCTCGAGCATTTTGACCTTCTTACCCAACAGCGTGGAGCTTTTCACCATTCCGCTCTAAAATAGTCGTGAAACTCAGTGGAATGGGATATTTTTGATACTTAGTCGCTTTAGCGTGCAGGATGAAGTAATGTCATGAATCCACACTTTGAAATATGCTAACATAATCTAGACTCAATTTGACTGTGGATTGGAACATTCACGCTAGGCTGCTGTAAAATACACTAAGTGTTGGGCGACGTAGAACACTTTGCTTATTTTTTGAAAAAATAACTAAGTGTTGAGTGGATTGGAACATATTACATTGATCCACTCTGAAATACACTATATCTTCAATGGATTGGGGCATTTTCATGCCTTAGGATAGATTTTCAAAGTTTTCTAAGGATGTGGCCATTTAGGGCCTACATTCTGGCGCCTCCCGGGTGGATTTGCTCATAAAGCCATCAAACTCAAAGTCTTAGCCATTGGGCATCAAGAGTCAAAAATGCTAATCTTCAAGCAATGCTTCATAGAATAATTTCCATATGATCATTACCCTTTGAAAACTTTGTGAAGCCACCTAGAGGATAACGGTTCATATCGAGATCATGCTAGAAATAAAAATATCCATCGCTCTTTCAGAATTTCTCAAATGTTAAGCAAAACATAGCTATGCTCTTCCTTTTAAGCTTCATAAAAAATGATATGAATGCCTTCATAAAACTTTCATTCTCTAATTTTTGGCCTCATACTTTTATTATTGTATTTTGATAGTGTCAGAGTCAAAAAAAAAAAAAAAATACAACACTTCTACATGACTACAAAAATGTTCAAAATAGAAAACTTTATGTTTATGCCTCTTGAGGGTCAGTAGCAACCCTATCTGGTTCTTCAACTCCTTGTTGAGCTTATTTTATTGTACCATTTTTTTCCTGTGCTTTATCAGCCTCCTCTTCTTCAGGTGAATCCTGCTCTTTATATTATTCTTTAGCATTAGTACCAAACAATTGGACCATCAGCTTTAGAGTCTACATAGCTTGATTTCAAACTGCTTTCGAAGGGTTGGAAGTCTCCTTAAGTTGCTTGTGGATGAACTCCAACTTAGCAATATCTTCATAATTTGCAGAGCTTCCCTTATTCACCAAATCCTCCATCAAGTCTTGAAGTCTGGTTAAATCAATTCTGGGAAACCTACTCTTGATTGATTGGTTCCTTCTAAGAATCAATCTTTGATTCATATTGGAGGCTCAAAGCTACACTCTTCTTGATTACTTCTTCTAATAATAGAGTGTTATTCTCAAGCCAGAGTCCTTTAAAGCCATACTGAGTCATTTCTTGATTGATGTCTACCACATCTCGAATTGTATTCTCCACTTTATCATATAACAACCAAGCCTTTTGCAACAATTTATTCTTCTTTACTATGACTTTAGCAGCCAATCTAGTAGTGTTTCATTCCTTATTGGGGATTGGTTTAGAAGTCTCACTGAGCTTGCTATTTGCTAGTTTGTAGATCTGCTCTATTGGAATCACCATGGGTTGCAGCTCTTGAGTGTTTATCTAGATATTCCTAGATATTCTGAAGCAAATGGTTGGCATCATCCATATAATCTATTATGGGTTGTAGTTCAGAGCATTTCTTCAAAACTTCAGACCACAGCTCTTTCCTTACCTTCTTTACTCCTACTTTCAAGAGGTCTGAAGACTTGGCCTTTTCAATTTGAAGCTAGTGCTTCAAGTCCTATATATCTCTGGCTTGTTCTTCATTTTTCTTATTGTGTTCCTCAACTTGATCCTTGAGCTTAATGGACTCTTGAAATTTGTTCTACTAGTTTTTTTCTTCATTCCTGATAGCTTGCTCTACCTGTTTTTGGTTACTGACTATCTTATTAAATTTTTCTATCATTTGCTCCAGCTTGTCCACTTTCTCTTTGTATATATCAATATTGACATAGAAAGTATCTAAGTGAGCTTTTGCTATAACCAACTCATCTTCCATAGGTAGTTGCTTAATGTCTTTTGTATACTCTTCTAGACGATAGTCTTGCACAACTATCTCTATTTTAGGCTTACTCACCAAAGGAATAATAGACCTAGATGCTTTCTACCTTAAAATTGGGTCAATAGACATGGTACTTCTCTTTGTAGTCATTCTCTTTGAAGGCTTGGACAACTTCTCTACCCAAAAATCTTGAATTTTCTATGAAACGTTATTCTCCTTTTGCAAAGAAGCCAGTGTGGGATAAATTTTAGGAGAGGGAAAACTATAAGATAGGGAAGAGCAAACTCAGCAACTGATGATGACAAAGTAGTAGTGACTACAGTTGATTTCGTGACTATTGTTGTTGTTGCAATGGGAAAAGTCATGGGAACTGAAACAAAACTCACAAAAGGGTGAGTGGGTGTGGATGAAACAACTTGTGTTTTAGATGATGTTGGAGGTTGCGATGGCAAAGGTGGGATTACCGGGGATGATGAAACTATAATTTTAGATGAATGTGGAGGAGATGGATTGGCTTGGCCCTCTGTATTTACTAATGAGATAGGTGGTGAATTATGAGGGGGAGAGGGCACTTTTATTTCAACATTTTCTTGAGAAGGGGAAGGAGCTTTCTCTAGGGAATTAGGAGGAAAAGGAGAAGAGAGGATAGAAACCATACCTTTGCCTATAGATGTAGGAAGTTCTGGAGCCACCCCTGTACTTTATTATTGTATTGGTTGTATTGATTTTTCTGCAACTGAGACAGGGGTCTTCTCAAAAAATTTCTCCTTATCCATTTTTTGTTTCTTACAAACCTCCTTTTGAGTCCCTTCTAGTGCATTTTTGGCTTTCCTCTTAAAAACATGAAATATTGTCGACTTATCACTCTTTGTATCTTCCCCTAAATGCCCTTCCTCTCCTACATCTTTAGAAATAGGGTTCAGCTCAACTGTGGTTGCAGTGGTAAAACTTACTAGTGTAAACATGAAGTCCTCATCCTTCTTATTCCAATCTATCAAAGGTTTCAGGGGGCTCTCCACCTAGGTCTAGGTGCTTTGTCCTACTTACTATCTTAATGACTTCTATTTTTATGGCCCTATCATCATAATAGTGTATTTTACTCATTAATTGTGCCCCTATAGGGAAATTCTCTAGTTGTTTTATTGAGAGCTCAAATATTTTAAGAGCTTTAGCAATAGTTAATTTAGTATTAGTCCCTTCTTCTTGAGTTTCCTCTTGTGAAGGCGTGGAAGGAGAATATGTCCCTCGTTGAGATTTCTTGTAAATTAGTACTAGATTCTTAGTGTCCTTTGCCTTCCAAGTTTTGATATTCTTGTCATAACTTTCAGAAAAATCATCATCAATAACTCGCCCAAGTTTGGATTTCTTGTCATATTCTTGATATTCTTGTCATATTCTTGATATTCTTGTGATGAAATGAGGTAGCAAAAAAGGCTTACCAATGAATCCATAGAGTCTAATAATTGTGCCTTCTGTAAGAACATATCAGTCCCCCTCCTTAGCACCTTTTGCTCTCAATAATTCTTTGGCCAAAGGCAGTAATCTAGGGTATTTCCCATACATAATTTTTAAAGTCAATCCTAGAAATTCTAGGTTAAATGTGTAAAAGGACTATGTGCTCCTCAAATGGGTAGTCCAATAGTATACAGGGATAGGGTCTTCCTTGTCATTCTTCTCTTTTACCAGAATCCAGGGCATCATCTACCTTATAGCGGTAAAGAACATCCAAACCAAACTCGAACAATGCTAGAAAAATGGCATTTCTGGATCCATTTTCATCCTTACCAATTGCTCATGCATTCATTTGGTAAGGAAAGCTGACTAGTCAAAGTAAATGGTCTTAATACCTTTCTTTTCCACTTTAGATTCGTATATTTTTTCATTTGAAATGCAGTAAGCAATGGCTATTTGCCAATATCTCACAAATTGATCAATATCCAAACCCTTCAAGCAAACTAGCATGGAGTACAATTTTGGGCTGACGGACTACTCAATTGAAATTGGGGTATTGGGCAATCCTCTATGAGGTTTAATGGTTTTGAATTGGCTATAAAACCACTTCCTAAAAGGTTCTCCTTCATGAGCACATCATTGCAAAGAGTAATACCCGACTTGATCGAAGGTGTTAAACTCCTTAGGCCTTACGGGTGGTTCTACTCCTAGGGCAAAAAGGTCGTGACAAGCCTTGGTAGTGATGTCAAATAAAATTTTTCCCTTAGCTATCTTTACCGCTTTTGCTCTTGCGTCATAGAAATTTACAATGGCCGCTATCAACTCCGGATAAGGATGAACTAAATCACATATGTAAAAAGACAAAAAGGAGTGAACGGCATAAGTACATTGGATTGTCAAAGCTTCACCTTTTTTATATTTACGTTGATGTTTTTTTTTAGCTTAGTTCTCTCTATAAGAACCAATTTGGTGTCGACCACTACTGATTTGTCAATGTAATTGCCCAGCTCTTCATTTTTCGAGGGCTCTGCTTCCTGGGTCTCTTCAGAGGCCATTTTCACAAAAATTATTAGAGCGTTCTTTCTCTGACATTTAAAAACAATACTTTTCTATTTGCATGTTCTTTATGCTAGGTAGGCATTGCTTTCATTAAATGAACAAGCTCTACACTTTTGAGCACTTTTAAATGTTATTGTATGTACACCTTTCACAATTAATATGTCCACTATGAGAACTGTTCATTTGCACACTTTTCAAATCAAACTCATGCATCTTTGTAGCTTAGAGATGTTATGTCGCTTAATCATTAGTTCAGGCATGAAGCACTTTGCTGAGCTTGCAGCATCTTTCATCATCTTTCTTTCCTTCAGAGAGGCATGGGAAACTCGCATAGCAACTTGTGGCTATTTCTTTCTTCAAAGAGAGGCATAGCACAAGTGTATGAATATCGCTCTAAAATATTCATGAGCTCCAGCGGATTGGAACACATGCTATGATCTTCTACCTTCTTAGTCCTTTAAGAGCGGTGAGGGAAACATACGATATTCCACTACCATTTAGTTCATTTTGAGGATAGCGTGGAACCATGTTGTATTCCGCTACCACCCTAGTTTATTTGAGAGCGACGTGGAACCATGTTGTATTCCACTGCCACCCTGACTTATTTTGCAACTTATCACTTTTGTTTTTCGAAGAAAATTTTTCTTTCTTTTAAAAATTGAAAACTTTAAAGTAAAGGAAAAAAGGATATGGTACAACAAATATGTACATATATTACAATAAACCTAGCTTAACTGAAGTAGATCTTAAGATGGAAACTGTTGATTGGGATCGGTTGCATGTTTCCTTAAAGATCTTCAAGCTAGAAAAAATTGGTTTCCTTAACCTCTACTATTTTGAAAGGATCATCCCAGAAGGGATCAAACTTCTGATGGTGCCCTGGCTTAGCTCTCTCCACATTCCACCTAACTACAAAATCTCCAACTTGGAACTTTCTGAATTTGGCCTTCTTATCAAAACCATGTCTTGATATCAAATGAATGCTTTTAAAAATATTCATATGCTTGAGTATTTTTCTCCTCTAGCTGCAATAAATGTATCAACCTGCTTTCAACTAGATTTTTTTTAGACTCATCCTTTGTATTTACCATCTTGAGGACTGGAGTTTCCAAGTGCACATGTAATAATGCTTCCCATCATCAAGAAGCATCAACTGATCAAGACGGCCTTGCTGCGTAGCTTCATCATCTATGAAGAAATTTAATTTTATGTGTAGAGTTGGGATTTCCAACTCTAGAGGCATGATGGCTTCAGTGCCATACACTAATGAAAATGGTTTTGCCCCAGTGGGCATCCATATACTAGTCCTATATGCCCATAGTGCAAGAGGCAACTGCATGTGCCAATCCTTGTGATTTTCTTGCACTGTCTTCCTCAAAATGGAGACTATTGTTTTGTTTGAGGCTTCTGCTTTCCCGTTTGCTTGTGGATAATAAGGCATTGAAAAACTATGTTGAATATGGTATTTTTTCATTAAAGCATGCACATTTTTGTTCTTGAAATATGGCCCATTATCCGATATTATCTTAGAAGGGACCCCAAAATGACTTATGATATTGTGGAGTATAAAATCCGCAATCCTTGGTCCAGTTGTTGATGTTAAGGGGATCGCTTCTACCCATTTAGTGAAGTATTCTATGGTCGTTATGATGAATGTATGTCGGCATGAGGATGGGGGTGAGATCTTCCCAATCAAGTCTAGTCCCCATTGCGAGAATGGCCATGCTTCCTGGATGGGCTGCAAAGCTTGCGATGGTAAGTGCGTTAGGTTTGCATGATGTTGGCACTTATTACATTTCTTGACATACTCGCAGTAGTCCTTTTCCATTGTGGGCCAATAGTAACCCATTCTCAAGATGCACTTAACGATGGCCATGCCACTGAAATGGCCTCCACATGTTCCATCGTGAGCTTGCAAAATTGCCCAAGATGCTTCCTGGGGCTCAAGACAACGGAGTAATACTCCATCATATCCTCATCTATAGAGGATTTCTCCTAGAAATATGTATCTTGTTGCTCTCTATTTGAATGTTCACCTTTCAGTATGTGACAAACCTTGAGGTATTATTCCAAGCTTTAGGAAGTCCCATAGTTGGGAAAGCCAATCCTGATAGGCCACAACTTCTATAGAATAGACAACTTGCTCTTCCTGCATTTTTGAGGTAGTGAACATGGATTGAGGAACAACTCTATGGTATATGGTTGCACCACACTCTACAGGTCCTTGGGAGATCAAAGACCCCCAAGGTGTTGTTTGCAAGAAATCTCTGGCTACGAAGGACCAATCCTGATTTGGTTTGATGTTGATCATGTTGATTGATTCTTGATTGTCAAAAGCCTCATGGCGTATTGTTGAATGCGAAAGCACTTTTACATGAATGGTAGTAAAATCAGTAGATGGATTCTGAGGGATTAAGGATCCCAAAGAGGCCATGGTGTCTACAAATCTATTCGACGTACGAGGGATTGCCTCGATGTCATACCATTCTAGCCGGGCTAAGTAATTGTCAACAAGTTCCTTGTAAGTCTTCAGGAGTGGGCACCTGCATTGAAATAGTCCTTTGACCTAGTTTACTATGAGCAAGGAGTCACCAAAGATATTCAATATTTTAATGCCCATTGCTATGGTTGTTTGGAGTCCCAGGATCAATGCTTCATATTCTGTATTGTTGTTTGTGCATGGGAAGTCTAGTTTGAATGATAAGGGCAATGGAGCACCCTACGGTGTGATAAAGACAATCCCTGCTCTGCCTCCTTGTTCACACTTTGAACCATCAAAGAATAATGACATGTCTTTTTCTTTCTTAGGTTCTTCGAGTTTTGGCGGATCTGATAATGCAAAGACCGCATCATCAGACAACTCTATGGTGAGAGGCTTGTTATCCTGAAGAGGCACCTCTGCTAATTGATCTGCTATGACTTGTCCCTTGATGGACTTTTGGCTTATGAACTCTAGATCAAATTCTATCAATAGCATGATCCACTTTGTGGTACGTGTATTGTGATATGTCTTGCTCATCATGTACTACAAAGGATTTTGTTTTGATATGACGTAGGTCGTATGGCTCAACATGTAGTGTCACAACTTTTGAGTTGCAAAGACCACTGCTAAACACAACTTTTTGACATACGCATATCCTAGCTCATAGCTCACCAAGGTGCGACTAATGTAATATATGGCTTGCTCTTTGTCTTGTGCATTCTTTTGGGCTAACATGGTGCCCAATGCAAAATCGGTAGCCGATATATATAGTAAAAATGGTATGTCTGGCCTTGGTGGAGCCAATACTAGCGGTGTTGCCAAATAAGTTTTGATCTCTACAAAGGCTTGATGGCATTCTTCATCCCAATGAAAGGGGACTTCCTTGCATAGCAACCTGTTCATAGGTCTGCATTTGTCTGATAATTGTGCGATGAATATTTTGATGGATGCTATCTTGCCTTGTAGGCTCCTCAACTCCCTAATGTTGGTAGGGGCGGCCATTTCCAGTATAGCCTTTACCTTTGTAGGATCTACTTCGATGCCTCTCTTGGATACGATGAATCCCAAAAGCTTGCCAGAAGTTATGCCAAATATGCACTTCTTAGGATTCAATCGGACATTGTGTTCTATGAGGTGATCGAAGACTTGTCTAAGGACTTCGGCATGCTCTTGCCGCAATAGGGACTTGGCTAGTAAGTCATCCATGTAATCTTCCAAGATCTTATGCATATAGTCATGGAATATGTATGTCATGGCCCGCTGATATGTGGCACCAGCATTTTTGAGACCGAATGGCATCACTTTGTAACAGAATGTTCCCCATGGAGTAATGAAAGCAGTTTTATGTTGATCTTCGGGCTTAATCCAGATTTGGTTGTATCCAGAAAAACCATCCATTAGGGAGAGCATTTCATGACCTACGGTTGCATCTACAAGAGCATCTATGTTTGGCAATGGGAATGAATCCTTTGGTGTTGCCCTATTTAAATCCTTGAAATCCATGCAGATACGGACTCTTCCATCAGGTTTCCCTATGGGTACCATGTTTGACACCCACTCAGGGTAGTCGATAGGAACTATGAATACTGCATCCAGTAGTTTTTGCAATTCGTTCTTCACCATCAAAGCGATGGTTGGATGCATTTTCCTCAGTTTTTGCTTGACTGGCTTCTTCATGGGATCCAATGAAAGGTTGTGAATGACTAACTTTGGATCTATCCCTGGCATGTCTTTGTAAGTCCAAGAAAAAATGTTTGGCCTCTCCTTGAGGAGAGGAATTAAGATGGCTTGTTCCTCTGGAGATAGACTTTCTTCGAACTTGACTTTCCTTGGTTGGGTAGGATCATCACTGATGTCCACCTTGAAAGTTGCTTCTATAGCCATATGTGACCCATCCTCTAGCTGATGAGGCATGGGTATCAAATGAATGTCATCGACGGGATTCACAGGACCTACTGACTCAGGTTCCAAACCAACATGGAAGACGTCATACGTACAACCTGATGCGAAATGGAATGGTTGTAACATCTCTTCATTGGGGAAGAGGTCTTCTAGCTCTATGGGTGAACTAGCGTGATCCCAATCAATAGCCTCTACATCAAGATGCAATGATTTGGTAGGATCTGCTGGATTATGAAGTGGAGTGGTCAAATCAATGGAGATCATGTTGATGGATGGGATGAAATCTCCAGGACCACATGGGTGCAATCTTGTCTCAGGGGTTTTCCTTCCATACTCACGATGAGGTTCTGGAGGAATGGGAATTTTTGGATCTGGCCCATGAGCAGGGTGGACAATAGGATCATTGGGCTCTAATTGCTCTCTGAATGTAGGCGGAGGGGGATTGACCATCCGATGAATGGCAGCTAGGTCAATAGGTCTCCCAAAAATTGGAGATGAGGGTCTATGGCATGGAGTGCCGCCTCTCTCTCTACTAGCTCGTTGACTTGCCGCAAGTGGTGAGGTCCAAGATAAGCCATCTCGATCTCATCCTCAAAGTCATCATCACTTATCCAAAAACCGTTAGCATTGGTATGCGGCCCTAAGACAAGGGGCTCATGTCTTGGCCCCAAGTAGGCCATCTCTATTTCATCTTCATATTCTTCATCACTTATGAAGAATCCATTTGCATTTGTCTCTCGCCCCAAAGTCAGGGGTTGATGGCTTAAGCCTAAGTAAGCTCTTTCTGTTGAGTCTTCTGATTCATAGTCACTTTCATCTGATGTATATCCACTCTCATCATGGATGGACCATGTGAATCTTTGCAAATAGTGAGGCCCTTGATAGGCTAAGCCAAGTTGTGCCTCATCATCACTTGCTTCATATCCATTCTCCTCATCCCACGAGTTGTACCCTATTGGGGTGGAATCAATTGAGGTGTTTGGATGATAAGTTTCTGGAGGCGGTATGTTTACCATGGCCACTTGTCTGTTGCTCAAATTTGCTATTCTTAGGGGGTGATAAGGAATGAAATCAATGTCTTCTCCCAACCCTATGCTTAATATTTCCAATGCTGCTGCAAGCGAGTCATCTCGACCTCCGCTATAATAGCCTAAGCCAAATCTATCGGAGGGAAGCTGATATAGTGGCTCGTAAGGCCTCCTACACCCCTGCTCATATACGCCAAGGCCATAGCCATGCCAATGGCAATGCTCAAAGTAGCTTAGAGAAAACTCGAGATTAGAGAGGTAACGAACATTGACTATGAATAATTCATCACCATCCTCTTCTATATCTGAAGACTTATGAGCGTAGTCCAGGCCGGCATAGACAAAATTGGTTTGGTTGGGAGGGATTCCAAGTGGAACCACTATTCCTACTAGCGGCCTCAAGTCTTTAGGCCTCCCTATGTCTTGTGCAGACTCAATGATAGGTGTGAAGGTGATGTTCTGCACAAGGTACTCCCCTATGCCTGTGCTTGCCAAGTGTATTGATGCATGCGACGTGGATGACCCCACGGATGATACTGGCGAAGCAGGGTGATAATCACTATCTTCATCTTGATCTTGAGGATCTTCCTCTTCCATAGGACTTGGCATTTCAGCAATGGCTATAGTTGGCACTTCTTTGGGCCTTTCTTCCTTAACTAAGGGTGCCTTTAGCTTCTGATTGTCTTTTGGTTTTGACGTTGATGGTACTTTAGAAGCATTGACTATCTTGAGTGCACTAGGAGGTGTTGATGTGCATGGGTCTTTTCTTACCCCTTTGTCTTCGTTATCCACTTGTGTGGTTGGGGATGAAGGTGCCATGTATAGGTGAGTAGAAGGGATCATGAATTCTCCTAGAATGTCCACTTGATTAACATATTTAAAAGGCTCTTCATCGGCTAGAACCACATAGACTTTGTTTTCATGCACATACTTGACACACTGGTGCAAGATCGAAGGCACACACTTCATGGCCCTTATCCAAGGGTGCCCTAAGAGGATGTTATATTGCATAGCTCCTTCTAAGACATGACACATCATGAGGATGGTCTTGTGCCCCACCTTGATGGGTAGGACTATCATTCCCATAGTATTGCATAAAGCATCATTAAAAGCTCTCAATGTGTAAGCTCCTGGAATGATATTGGTCTTGGGTATCTTGAGGTGCTCTATTGTAGTTGTTGTAATGATGTTAATCGATGAACCTGTATCGACCAAAACCCTCTTGAAAGGTAAGTCATTGATGGCCACTACAATTTTTAGCGGAGGGTCTGGTAAGGCAGCAAAAACTATCTTAATCTCATGATCATAGAATCGGATTACAAGTTCCTGGCATTCTTGCACTTGTCCCACAAAGTGAGTGAATGCATTCACATCTTGCGGTTGAAGCTCAATTGTTCTTAAAATCTCCATTAGAGTCTCCCTATGCTTTGGGGACTATTGTATGAGCTCATAGATGGATAACTTAGCTGGAGTCATCTGTAGGTTTTGCTCCAATCTACTCCGAATAGTTACCACAGGTCTCGTCGGTGGACCTGGAAGGTTGTCTTGCCTTTGCCTAGGAGTGGTTGGGATGTTCATGGGAGCTGCAGGCGGTTGTGGTTGACCATACCGCCTAGTCCTTGTTGCTATGTTAACGATCTCAACCATCCCAATGCATCCATGGGTAGGTATGTCAGCTCGAACCTGATTGACTTGGGCCCCTTGCTCTCGAGGGGCCTCATGATTGGGCAATGGGTTTCTGTATATGCCCATGTCTCTATTATCGGGAGCCAGTGGGTTGTCAACTTTGAGTTCTCCCACCTCAATCATGTTTTGCACTTGATGCTTAAACCCGATGCAAGCCTCAATGTCATGCCCCGGTATCCTATGATAAGGGCAAAATTGATCTTCCCTATATCCTTTTGGCTTAGGATGGTTGGGATCTATAAGAGGTATATCAAGAAATCTGATCCTCCTGGCCTCGCTCAATTGATTAAATATTGATTGCATTGATTCTGTCAGAGGCATGAAATAACGAGGCGGCTTGCATTCTCGATTTCTTCCCTGATTGTTCTTTTGGTCATAGTTGGCTGGCGGGGGATGTGCTTGATAGTTCTATGGTTGTTGTGCACCCCCATCCTTGGGTGTAGCCAATACGACTTGATTGACTGGAGTAGGGTTGCCCTGCTTCTATTTGTACTTGTCATTCTTACCATTCTTGTTCCACTCCTTTTTGTTTTGGAGCTTAATGGTTCCCTCATCTACTTTTATCTCTTCGATGAGCTTGGCCTATGCCAAAGCTTCCTCAAATGAAGGATACTATTGGAGTTGTAGCAAGAGGGAGATATGTTTAGAACAACTTTTGGTAAACATGCGAATGATCTCTTCTATGGGAACGGAGAATGATAATTTTGCCATGATTTTTCTCCATCTATTCCCATAATCCATTACTGGCTCATCATCATACTATTTCAAGTTAGCCAGATCTGAAAGGTTCACCTTCTTCTTAGCACCAAAGGAGAAACGCTTCAAGAATGCGTTTACTAGTTGTTCAAAATTGGTTATGCTATGCTTAGGTAGTTGGTTGAACCATTGAGTGGCAGCACCTAAAAATGTCATTATGAATGTTCTTAGCATGAGAGCATCATTGTCTTCAAGATGAAAATAGGCATTGATAAAATTGGTGACATGCTCTTGTGCATCCTCTTCACCTTTAAACTTTTCTAACCTAGGCATCTCAAAGTGCTTAGGATATGGAGGGCTAGGGATTGATGGGCACAATGGTTGATTGTGTATCTTGCTCAATGTTGGTGAGTTCCCAGCTGCCTCTTGTTTCTCAAAGGTTTTCATATTTTCAACAAGCTCTTGAAATGCCTTTGATGCACGGATTTCCTCCTCTTGTAAGCCTATTCGCATTGGCAATGGAGGTAACTCTCTATCCATTTGATTTGTTCCATTTTCCTCCCTCCTACGAGGGGACTCAGGATTGTGATCTTGGTTTGCTATGTTTGACCTTCCCCCATTAGTTGGATTTCATTCATGATTTGGTGGGGGGTTTCATTGTGGGCTATCTTGTCTAGTGTGCCTCTCCTTAGGTGAGTCAGCGTGTCTTGTTCTTTGGTGGTCACCAATATTTGCCTATAAATTGTTAAGAGCTAGCTGCTCAGCTTGCTCTCTTAAACATTGCTCATGTTGGTGCAAGAGTCTTTCTCTTTGTTTCTCTTGTTTGAGAGCTTCCACTAGCTCTCGCTCTTTATGTAATGCATTTTCTAACCACCTCATTCGGTCAGTTTGTGTTGTCATAGAAGACTCATGTTTATCTGACTCTGTTCTTGTTGTCTTGACTCGTAGATTCCTCGAGGGGGTTTCTACTGTATCTGTACTCTTGCTAGTTAATGTGACTTGTTCAGTGTATTGTTGAGTATCCCTATGATCAGACTCCATGCGTCTTCTATGGGGTCACTCTGAGGTACCCCCAGACTGGGAGGTATGTTTAGAAGTCATAGTTCATGAGCTTCCAGATGTAGAGTTCTCAGTAGCTACAGTTCTTTGAGTTGGTTGAGTAGGAAATTGATCCAACCCATCTAGTTGTCTTGTTTTCCATGGCTGATCCTGTGGGGTGCCATTTACTCCTATGAGGTCATAGTCTATGGGAATATTTCCTTTTGTGTGAAGGGTTTCTTCTATATGATTCCCATGACTAGATGTAGCTCTAGTTTCCTGCCCTTCAGTGGGCAGACCTATTTCATATGTTTCTTGTGAGTCTTGAGGTGTTGCAATTCTTGTTTGCCTTCTTGATGAAGAGGGCTTGGTGGTAACATGCTTCCTCCATGTGGATGGAGATGTGGTAGTCTCATCATCCCTATGTGAAGAATGAGTCTTAGAACCTTCTTTATGTCCATGTGAGGAGGAAGCCCTTGAAGCTTCCTCATGTCTTTGAGATGTTTCTATGTGTTTAGAGGAGGCCCTTGAGGTCTCCTCATGTCTCCTTGATGAGGATGGTTGTGAAGCCTCTTTTTGTTTATGTGACTTTGTTCCATGATGTGGTTCCTTACTTGGGGTTTCTCGAGGAGATCCCCCAAGGGTTGAATTATCACCCCTTAGGCTCGTGGAGCTACGTCTCACGATCTTACGGGTAGGTCGTTCAATGTTACTATGACTCCGCCTATGGGCATGAATTGCTTCTGTCTCTCCCTCGGTATCATACGAGGGTGTTTACTTCTTGTTTTGACCATGTTGTTTTATGACTTGATTTTTTTGAGTTGCAAATTAGGAATGACCACACAATTCCAAACAAATGTTTATCTTGATTACCGATTTAAGTGTGCCCTAAACTATTTGGTGTGTTTTGATGTGTTGTTCTTTCGATTTCTTTGCTTTTGTTCTTGGATTAAGAATGAGAAGACTCATCCATAGTGACAATCAAGTACACTCATGCCAAACATGATTTTCTCAAAAGAAGCTAGGGTACACCGTTGAAGACCCAATGGAGGGTTCGCCTAGCTCTTCCACTCTGAACCAATGATTGTTCCAACAGTGGGAGACAGTTTGAACACAAGTAACTTAGTGTCACTATAAGTAAGTTTCTCAATCCATTTCTAGGAAGCTCTAGGGGGCAAACCAGTGGAAGGAGATGAATTCCAACGTCATTGGACTGAATTGAAGGTTGGTGATGAAATCCAACTCTCCAATGTTTAAATGAGACATGTGTGTGTGGTGTTCATTTTAAGCTTGCGTAACATAAAGTGCATCATATAGCAGCAATGAGTCTTTCCTATATGCCTAAGTGCAAAAATACATTTCAATATTCAGAAAGATGCATGAACTACTATGATTTGTATGAGCGCACTTTATCTCATGCAACTATGGCCTCTAGCAGGGCCTCAAAGCAAGCAAACAACATACAATGTCTAGCACGTTGGATTCTAGGGCAAAATTTTTAGGCATAAGCCATTGTTCCTAGCAACACCTAGTGGAAAATTTAAAAGAAGATCTAAGATATGCGAAATGCTTAATTCTTTCTTCTTTTATTCTTTCAATTTCCAAACATAAATGTGCTTTAAGTTCTCTATTTTGAACACACATAAGCAGATAGAAAGCTATAAAATATCAGGGAAGCTATACCAACCTTTGATCCAGCTCAGAGAGTCTATGTTTTGACCTCTGCTGCACTCTAGTTCTAGCCGTTGTTGACCAGAGCGGCTGGTTCTTGGCCGTTGTAGCTCAGAGCGGCTAGTTTTTGGCCGTTGTAGCTCAGAGCGGCTAGTTTTTGGCCATTGTAGCTCAGAGCGGCTAGACCTGCACACAAAATTAAGTTAGTTTTCTAGAAAAAAATGAAAAATTAGTGGTGGTCCCACCGTGATCGCCATCTGTAGTGACCTCGAGAACGCACGCACCGGTCCCTTTTTCTAAAACCCTACTTGCAATGCTTATTTAAAATACCAAAGATAAAATGGAAAGACAAGAGGAAAAAGCATATAACATGAAATAACAAAATATGGATCTCTTTATTGATATTGAAGCTCGGTTACATGTCGGTCCCTCTTAGGGATACCCATTTTGATACTATAAATTACAAATAGGCAAGGAGTGCCCCTTCCACGAAGAGGTGGTGCGCTTATAAAAGCTTCTCGGTTCCGCACATGAAAATGTATGAGGGCTTACAGATGCCTCCTTCTCTAGGTCTATTTCCTAGAGGGATCCCTTTTGCTCTCGTATGTTGTAATCTTCGTTCGATGTACCTGTGGCCCTACAAGCAATGAAACAACAACACACATTTAGGTGTTCGAGATTGCCTCCCCGGATGAGGTTGTTAGTAATCAAAGAATGTAATGGAAATATGATAAAACTATGCCATGAAATCATGTAAATCTATGCTAATGATATAAGAAAATAGAATAAAATATGCTATGTCTATCTAAGCTAAGCCTACGGGCCACTGTCCAAGACAGCGGCCGCTAAAGTAAACCTTACCCTCTTTGCCCCAAAGCTATGGGTCAAAGACTATAATCTGATGTTGAAGATAGTAGGTGTTATGCTCTTCGATTCGTCAAAGCTCCATCGTACACGTGATCTCAAAGAGAACTCTCCGAGTCTCGAAAGCTCTCCTCAAAAAGATGTCTCTCTCTAAAATGATCTCCTGTATATGTGATTCTCTATATCTCTTGGTGCTCTTAGGCTTGCACCTTTTATAGTGTGAAACCCTAGGTCTATGTCCAAGCCCTAGAAATGAATTTCTCATGCGTAGTGCAAGTTAGCATGAGAAGATTTTGTCCATTGTCTATATTTGAAGGCCAGTTAACTAAATCTAACTGCCCACTTGAGTCTTCTATGCGAACTGGTCGTTAGCATGAGAAGATTTTGTCCTTTGTTTATGCTTGGAGGTCAGTTAACTTAAGTCTAAATGCAAACTCAAGTCTCCTATGTGAACTGGTCATGAAAAGGAATGCAAAGTCACTCCCGCTCACCTTTATTGCATGTAGACTGCCACTTCCACCCGAGATTGGGCCTGTTTGTCGGCAAACCACTTCTTATGGCTTAGCCGCTGTCATCTGCAGTGGCTAAGATCTGGCCATTATCGTCTGTAGTGGCTAAGGTCTGGCCACTCTAGGCTTGAGCGGCTAGGATCTGGTCACTCTTGGCTTGAGCGGCCAAGCTTGGATGGCTTGAAAAGGCCCCAAATGAGTGGTGAGAACCACTTGTTGATGCTTGGAAAGTCCAATATTATGTCTTATGATCTTATGAGTGTGTCTATGTAAGTAGCTCCCCTAAGCATGACATGATTTAGGTGTCTACAGGTCCCTTTCTATATTTATATCTCAGCAATGGACTTTGCATTAGATACAATGCTTGCACAAAATAATGATAAAAAGCAAGAGAAATTTGTCTACTACATTAGTCGAACATTGATAAGCTATGAAACCAGATATTCTTATGTCGAGAAATTGTGCTTAGCATTGGTATTTACCACTAAGAAACTTCAACACTATATGCTTAGTCACACAACATATGTTATAGCTAGAGAAAATACTCTACGATATATGATGTCTCACACTTATAATAACACTCGCACCACTAAATGGATAATGATCCTTATTGAATTTGACTTGGAATTCATTAGCCAAAAATCCATTAAAGGTCAAGTAATAGCCGATCAACTTGTGGAAGCTCCACTACCTAGTGATCATCCTTTGATTATTAATCTCCTATATGATTCAGTATTTGTTGTCATTGAACAAGAAGAAGATATCATTTTAGAGGAGGATATCGTTATCACACTATTCTTTGATGGTACTAAGTGCACAAAAGGTCAAGGTGTTGGAGTCATGTTTCATACACCTAATGGGGTACCTATCCCCTTATCATTCAAACTCAACTTCTAAAGCATGATACTACAGAGTATGAAGCCTTAATATTAGGTCTTCAATCAACTATAGCTATGAGCATTAAGCGTATTCGGATATTTGGTGATTCTCAACTTGTCGTCAAGAAAATAAATGGAGAATACCAATGCTAAGAACCTACCATCAAGCTTTATCATGAAGTAGCAATGAAATTGTTCTCTAAGTTTTATTGGTATGAAATCAATAGTTTACCACGTTCGACTAATAGATTTGTAGATGTGATGGCCTCCCTTGGATCATTGATTCCAAAATATTCCTTTGGAGAGGTACAACCCCTTATAATTTTAACGGTCTCTAAATCTACAACTGCCCATGTTGATTCTAAAGATGAAAATGATGTTTTCTTTATCCATTCAGATCCATATGAGCCTTGGTCAAACCAGATAGTAGCCTTTCTCAAGTTTGAAACACTCCCATATGACATGTCTCGAACTGCCAAATGCGCATTCAAGTAAAATTTCATTCTCTTAGGGGACGTGTTGTATAAACATGGTTATGATGGAGTCCTCCTTCATTGTCTCAAGTCTAGTGAGGTACAAAGATCCATAGTTGAAGCCCATGATGGTACTTGTGGTGGTCATTTTAGTGGAATGGCCATCACAAAGTGTATTTTATGCATGGGTTATTATTGGCCCACAATGGAACGTGATTGTTGCACTTATGTTAAACATTACAAGAAATGTCAAGAACATGCTAATTTAACTCATGTACCATCACAAGCTTTACAGCATATTCAAAGCCTTTGGCTCTTTTCACATTGGGATCTAGATCTAATTGGCAAAATTTTACCTCCTTCTTCAAGACAACATACATTCATCATCACAACCACTGAATGCTTCACAAAGTGGATTGAGGAAATTCCTATAACCAGTATGACAGGACCTAGAATTGTGGAGTTTATACTTCATCACATCATTTTTCATTTTGGTATTCCTTCAAAAATCATCTCTAACAATGGTAGGTATTTCAAGAATGAGGATGTTCGAGCACTTTGCAAGAAATATAACATTCAACATAATTTCTCGACTCCTTATTACCCACAAGTAAATGGATAAGTTGAAGCTTCCAATATGACCTTAATTGTTATTCTCAAGAAACTTGTCAAAGAAAATCATAGATATTGGCATACACAAATTTCCTTGGCATTATGGGCTTATCGAAAAAGCATCTACATGCTTACAAGGGCAACACCATTTTCATTTATCTATGGATCCGAAGTAATCATGCCTCTTGAGATCGATATCCCATCACAAATTTCTTTACAGGAATTCATAGATGATGACACCGCTAGACAAGCACATCTTGACCAACTCACTCTCCTTGATGAAAGGTAAGTCAATGCTTTAGAGCATTTACAAGTTTATCAATACCGTCTAAAGCGTGCTTACAATACCAAAGTTAATCTACATGAATTCCAAGTAGGATATCTTGTCCTTTAAGATAACCAACAAAACACCAATGCATTATCTCATCTTTGTGATAAATTCATGGCTAATTGGTTAGGTCCATACATTATTACTCAAAGAGTGGGTAATGGTACTTACAGGATTGCCAGTATAAAGGGAGAGGAAGAACCCAAACCACTTAATGTGATACACTTGAGATCATTCCATGCATGATTTGATTTCTATATATGTATATATACATGGCTAATACACAAAAACATTTGCATACATTTCATTCACAACATTGCATTTCCTTTGCATATACACTTCATTCCAAAAATAATGCATTAACACACATTTCACATTGCATTTCAAATTTCACAAAATTGCATGTCATACATTGCATTTACATCCACATTGCACATTTTATATTAGGATCATTTATTAAGTTCAAGATTTTAATTGGTCCAATAAAGTCATGTTGCCTTAATCAGGGGTACCTTCACATCATTATCCACACCATTCCACCAAGCCAAAATTATCATTTGCAAAGCCAAATGTCCATAAGGTCCTAGGTATTTTTAGTCACTCAGCCACTCCTAGTGTTTTAAGCAAACTCTAAAAATACATTTTGAGTTCCTTTTAGGACCATCACACATATTCACTAATAAAATCTTGAGTTTTGGGAATTGACTCCAAAATATTCTTGAACCAAACACAATTTCACATCTTAAAAACATCTTGTGATAAAGAGGGATAACACCATACTTGGTATGAACCTCGAAGTAAAAAGGGTCATCCTTGCTAGTCCCATCATGCAACATAGTCCATAAAAATAGTGGTTCTCATCACTATCACAATTCCAAAAATAAAATAAATAGTAGGGAAAAATCCCTAACAAAAACTCTAAATCTTTTACATCACACACCACTGATCATTGGGTTGTAAGGATCATACTGTAGATTAAAAATACACGCCAAACAAAAATAAATAAAATCACAATGACAGAGTTCAGAATAGTTGCACAAAACAAATGATTTCTATTAATCGATGGAGTTTAAAAACTCCTCTTTGAATACAACTGGGCCTGTAACCCTTTATTTGTGATACACAGTTACAAGTTATGCTAGGGTTCTCCGAAACCCTAGCTGGCACAAACGGTGGTGCTTCCGAAGAATGTATCTTCAATCCCAACAGAGTGAGTGGGCTTTGTTGTATCCCTTGCTTGGACCACTCCAGCTTAATCAGCTGCCATCAATAAACCGGATCTGCTGTCAAAAACCTACACACATTAACACTATCAAGGAGTTAGAAATTAATAAGAGGGCTCCACTGTGTGAGCCCTCAGAAACAATCTAAAACCCTAGAAAAATAGAATTCAAGAATTCAACAACAGATCAATAAAAGAAAAGAAGTTACTTGCTTTAAACTAATTTATACCTGTTCTCTGTTAACGCAGCTAGACCAGGCGACACCTAGAAGTAATGTGGCTGTCAAATCGACTACGGAAGGCGCCCTGGTGCACTCGCTGAATGCCCACGTGCTTCTAGATTAAGGTTTCAGATGTCGGTCTGAGTCTGTGGCTATGGGTAAACGCCCGCGGGCACTTGGTAAATGCCCGTGGGCACTTGGTAAACGCCCGTGGGCACTTGGTAAAGGGGTAAACGCCCGCGGGCACTTGCGAGAAGAATGGGGGATTCTGCGAATGCTGCGGAAGAGATGGCGGCGAAAGCAGCGACGAAAGCGACGATGGATGCGATGATGGATGCGATGAAAAGGTAGCAAAAGAGAGATAGAGGGGATCAGAAAAGGAGATAGAAGAATTTAAGAAGATAGAAAATATCCAGGATAGAAGTAGCAAAAGACATAGGGTTTGAGCCATCAAGGTGACTCAATTTATAATCTACTCTTAGGGCACACTTTAGGGTTTTAACGACACTTTGAACGTGTGGCTAAGATTAAAGTGGATCTAAGGGTAGAGAATAAATCTAGGTTGTGAAATGGATTAAGATGGATGGACGGATGAGATTAAATGAAGGACGAACGGCTCAGATTAAATCACTTAAACTATTATTTAAATATATATATTAAAATATTAAAATATATATATATATATATAAATATTAATTTAAATAAATTTAGGGATGAAAAAAATGGCGGGAAAGGTGAAATTGGGCCAAATAATGGTAGGAAAGTGTGGATTTGGGCCAAATAATGGCGGGAAGGTGGATGACCGACACGTGGCTGACAGGAAGGTATAGATGACTTGCAAGTGGCTAGATTTTTGTGTCTACACATACTACATTTCCAGTCAAACGGTTAGGTATTCATCCCCAAAACTTAAGAGATTGAAAACACAAATCGTGGACTATGGAGTTAGCCTCCACTGAAGCTATAGAGACTTGACTGGCAGTGGAGTACACTCATGCATGATGACACGGTTCTTTCTAAAATACCTCTGACCGCACATACGGATAAACTAGCTTCTTGGTATCATCCATAACAGGTTTACCCATTTTACTCAATATGAGTTCATGAACTCACTTGCACACACATTGTTTCTTGATTACCTCGAGTCATTTCCATGCTCTCAATTTGGTAAATGAATTTATTGCACACACATTTAGTGAGTTTGTTTGATGCCACTAGTATGCCTAAGTCTCTATAAAATAGTCAGTTTTCCATATCAACATCCATATTTTATTCCATATCAAAATCCATATCTTCTTCCATATCAACATCCATATCTTCTTTCATGTCAACATCCATGTCAATTCATGAGCAATTCATCCCATGCCACCAAGTTTGGTGCCCCTGATTAAACAATAATGCTATAAAATGGACAAACAAGATCTAAACTATAAATGATCATTAGCACATTTACATTCCATACCTTGCATTAATCATCCATACATTCTACCTTGCATTAATCATCCATATAAACATGCATTCTATAAAAAGCATTCACACAAACATATATAACACAAAAGGTAAAATCCATGTATATGTATATGTATCAATATCACATGTACAATGAGTGCCAAAAGGCTACATACAATGGAGCACCAAGGATCATATACAAAAAGTGCATCTACGCACTAAGCTACGCCCTCCAAGAGGACCCCTATGACCTAGTAGGAGCCCTAGATCTAGAGCTATGCCTAGAATCATTATGCCTAGCACCCCTAAACACAGATGAGGTTGGAGGATTTGAAAGTGGAATATGATGTTCCATCAACCTATCCTCCAATACCTTGATATATCTATATCGAGAGTGAAAACGTGTTATGTTGACATTATGTCGGTGTTCCCTCTCTACATGCTCTACCTGGAGCCTCATGATCCTCGCATCCCGCTCTACCACCTACTGCTCCAACTACACCCAATCCTCCTTTCTTCGATCTGGAGGTCCATCTGAAGCCTCCTCCACATCCTCTCCATCTCCACCATCTCCCCCACTCTTTAGAGCTTGTCTCACCACACCCTTAGTCTTCCTTCTTCGACTATCTGATCGAAGGCATTGTTTTCGCTTGGAGGCCTCATTGGTCCCCTCATCCTCAACCCTACCCCCATCTCCATCAGCCACTACTCGAGTCGATGTCCATGGTGGTTGTGCAACGAACCATACCTCATACTCTATGGTAGTCCTTGCATCATCTACATCCAAGATATCTATCTCCTCCTCATCCTCGTAGACCACACTTCATGGCTTCACACATGGTAGCCTTGTCTCCTTCTAATGCATCCTATAGTGCATCGTTTCATCTAGGACCTCCTACCTCAAGCCAAAATATCAGAGTACTCGTGAGAACTAAAAGTACTTAGCCTCACTTTGATATCATCCAACCACCCACCTAGCCTATTATACTCATCGTAAGTGCTCTCCATCCCTAGTCCACCTGCAAGTCCACCATGGCCTCCATATCACTTGGACGGATGCAAATCCAACCCAAAGATCTTGGTACCATTGACTCATCCACACTAGCCGACTTGGCTATACCTACTCGACCATTGCCCATCTTCTAGTGTAGGATTTCTCCCTACCCAAGCCTTCTATCGATAAGCCCTTTTGTCAAGCCACACTAAATTTCTCTCATACCTAATGTTGTAGTTGCAAGTTGCACTCCAATCCTTTCCTCCCCTACCTCATCACCTCATAAATCTCTCAGTATTCCTGCACCAACAAAGTAGGAGACAATGCGTACACCTATCGCCTAGTGAGCATATTGCTCACTACTATCAGGTTCCAAGGTAACCTACACCCGATGTTTGAAGCTATGATATTTTCCAACACGAACATTACCAAGGCATGGAGAGCATCCAACTCCTTATCCACGTACATGGACACATAAGGTATACCTTCACTCTCCACCTTCACAACCTGCCAACCATCACCAAACATCTTCATCATCTCCATATTTTGACCATGCCCAACCTCAACTTGTATCCCCTCCACCTATACCTTAAGGATGTGATATACATCCTCTAAGGCCATGGTCACCTCTCTTTAGGGAGCTAAAAAGTCCCCTTGTCCGCATCCCACCTCTCCACCAAGGTAGAGAGGTACCCCTCGTCAGCCCTCACCACATCAACCTTGGCTACCTTCGCTAGCTCCACATCCTCCAACAACTCCCTCTCCTCATCTGATACTGTCTTCCTCATTCCAAGAAAAAGAGGTAAGAACCTATGTCGAGCCTCCAAAATCCTAAGTTGCAACACAACACAAAACACTTGTCATTTTTCACTTTAAAAAAAAAATCACAAAAACACAAATTTTTTGCACAATACACAAAAAAAGGGAATTACCTCAAGAACTCAAGCTACAACCTCAGCCTTGGCCTTTGCACCCACTCCCTCCATCACCATAGCTTTCATGCTCAAATCGCTTCACCTCACTTCACTTTTCCAAACGTAGATTCTCAAACTCTAAAATGCACAAATGAGCTTGGTTTCTCATCCTGGAAGCTATTTATAGCTGCTTCAGGTGCCTTGAGATGCCCATGGGTGTTTCCTGGTGTACTGAAGTTCCCATGGGCATTTACAGAATGCCTAAACATCAATGGGTATTTTTGCAGGCCAAAAGCGCCAATGGGCATTTGGCATCAAAGTTGACAAAAATATAATTTTTACAAAATAGTGGTTGTTCCCCATAAAATCACTTCATCTTGCATTCATGCATATATTCCATCATTTTATCAAGTTTTGTGAAGATTCCAATTGATTTGGATGCATAATTCTTGTTTGCGACCACAAATTGCAAATCCGCTTAACAAGTTACAAAAGCACTCCAAAAAGGTCCAAACCTTCACAAAATAATCATAATCATCATTCTCATCATTAATACATCATCCATTTCACAATTTGCATACTTTCCAAGGTAAAAAAACATTCAAGTGAACCTTTGTATCTAGTGGGTTATTCTATATACTTAGTGTTTGCAGCAATTTACATCCATGCAATTCGTAATATGAAGAGCCTACCATAAGGACACCTGGTCATTTTCATCATTCCATATCTCATTGGTCAAAATTACAATTATATTTGGTACTTCACATTTTACATTAAATATTGCCAAGAACAATTTGCACAAAAGTTATCATTGATGGCCTAGTTTGTGGGGCTTAACACATGGACAAAAATCAAACTTCAACATTACACATTTCCTTGATAATCATCATGGCTACTGGCTTTAGCTAGGGTGATTGGTTTCGATCATAGAAATTATCTGACAGTCACTAGTTGGCCCTCCAAAGTTGACTATTTTTATCTTTGCATATCAATGATGCCAAAAGGCATATTCTTCAAAAGCATCAAATCATCCCAAATCTGGGGCAACCACATTTGGTTTTGACTTTCCCACAATGGGATACACCTTACATGATCATGGCATCTACATTTGGCAAAAGTTCCTTCATCTATTGGGGCAAATACAGACACATTCTCCATCACACATTTTCACAAAACCCTTCATATTTTGGGGCAAAATAGATACATCATGTCACATTTTTCACCAATCCCCTTCCCATAGTTGGGGCAAAAAAATGGTATCATATTTGCATCATTCATTTGCACAAGATTTTTCAATTGGCTCATGAGATTCATTCGCAAACTCATTTGCCAATTGAGGGGATAAGCTACGCAAAATTCAAATTCTTTCATTATTTTATCTTCAAGCTCATGTCACATCCCAAGAGAGAAGTTGCTTCTACACCTAGCCAAAATAGGTGTCTCATGTTTTTGCATTGCATTGTGCTTCACACAATGTAGTACAAAAAGGGGCATCTGTAGACACCAAAACCTATCCACTTGTTGTCCATCTTGACTTCCCATCATTTCCACCCACTATTCATATATATACATTAAAAATATCTTTTGCACCTGCATACAAATAAGCCACAACACGGATCAGTAGTACATGTGAGGGCTCCACTGTGTGAGACCCTCTATAAACTATATATCTACAAAAACCCTAAGTGTAATGCTTATGGAAAGTAAATGAAATGCAAGAAGACGTACATAAAAAATAATGAATAACCTTATCAATACCTGAATCATTGAATCTACACTTCTGCTGGTTGAGGAGCTCAAACTGTGAATGCACAAATGCTCAACATTGTTTGAGGGTTGGTTCGCAGATGCTATAGCGAACAAATGGTGGTGATGGTGATGGCTAGGGTTTGTGCGAATGCAAATGATGTTTTGTTGCCAGTGTTTTTCTCCTCCTTTTCTTTCTGCTCCCTTTTTATTTCTTTCCACCTTTCTTTTTTTATAATTGCTTTATTTAATGTTGGGGTTTTGACAATGACAACAAGCGGCTAGGATTAAATCATGATCAACGGTTGAGATTGTGACTTGGTAAATGACATGGATTGCATTGAATGAGCAGCCAAGATTAAGACATGATGGGCAATTGATATTTATTCATATATATATATATATATATATATATATATATATATATATATATATATATATATATATATATATATATATATATATAACTAATGGATGGTTGTGATTTGATGGTGATGAGTGGATAATGAGTGGCTAGGATTTGGTGTCTATAGATACCCTTTTTGTATCGCATTGCGTGAAACACAATGCGGTGCAAAAATAAGAGACACCTGGTTTGGTGGAATGGACTCTTTTCTCAGGCGCACAAGAAGATTCTAAAAAATTTGTGGTTGTAGCTTACCCCCTCAATTGGCGAATGAGTGAAGAATGAATCTCATGAGCCAATTGATAGAATGTGGATGATGCAATGAATGTGAATGATGCAATGAATGTGTATGATGCAATGGATGTGATGGATTGATTGATTTTGCTTTTACCCCAACAAAAAAGGGTTTTTGATTGGATGATGCTACCTTTGCCCTGGTAGGATAGGGATTGTGATGGATTGATTGACTCTACTTTTACCCCAATAGAATAGGGTTTTTGATTTGGATGGTGCAATGGATGCATGTGATGTATCCTGATGTTAGAAATCAAAGTCAAATTTGGTTGCCCCAAGTTTGGGGTGATTCTGTGCTGTTGAAAAATATACCTTTTGGCATCATTGAAATGCAAAGTAAATGATGAAGTAAAGGAACCCAGTTCACTACCTAGTGACCCCATAGATTCCTTAATGCAAAATGATGAAGTAGGAATTTTTCGTATTTGTAACCCCACAGAGAGGGTATCAATGACAACATTGAGCAAATTAGTCTGAACATAGTCTCACTCGAGAAATGAGGGACCCAAAATAATTTTATTTTCGAACAAGAGGATGTTGGATGATGATATGAGCAAGTATCCTTATGGTGATCTACCCATCCTACCAAATTGCATGGATAACCAATCATTGCAATCGAGGTGAATAGAGTAAATCACTAGATACAAGGTTCACTTGAGATGATGATGATGCAAGATGATGATTTGAATGTATTTGTGGTGATGTGATGTTTTTGTGGAGTGTTTGATTGTTTGGGGATTTTGAAGGGGAGTGCATGAGAAGAGATGAAATGATGAAAGTGATGAAGTAGATGATGAAGGTGAAAATGATTGGAATGAAATGGATTTTTTGCACAAGCATCCTTATGGTGATCTACCCATCCTACCAGATTGCATGGATAACAGTCATTGCAATCGTCAGGTGACTAGAGTAGATCACTAGATACGAGGTTCACTTGAAGATCATTTGACCAAAGGGGTTAGGCCCTCTAGAGCTTTTGAATTGAAATGTGACCAAAGGTGTTAGGTGCCTTTGGAGATTTTTAGATTGCATGTGACCAAAGGAGTTTGGTTCCTTTGGAGCCTTTTGGAATTTTGGTATGTGTGTTTTGAAATGAATGCAATTGGTGATGATGTGTGCAAATGAAGGAATGGTGTTGATGCTCTAATGATCATTTGTAGAGGTTTTAGACTCTTGTTTGACCAACTTTATCTTTGTTGCTTAATCAAGGACATCCACATCCAATGATGGGATATGAAGTGGAAGATTCATGTAGTGATGAGACTATGGTATGAATGTGATGTTGTGACTTATGGGTGACTGATCTAGAATTATTTTGTAGAGACTCAAACATCCTAGTGATTTTGAACAAACTCATTAAGTTCTATCGAATCTCTCAGAGACCAAATGTGTGTGCAGTGAATGTTTATTTACCAATCATGAGCATGGTGATGACTCAAGTCAATCAAGAACCAATGTGTGTGCAAGTGAATTCATTTACCCATCTTGAGTAAAGTGAGATGAAACCTATCATGGAGAAAACCAGGAAGCTAGCTTGTCCTTATGTGCGGTCAGAGGTCTCTTCAAGAGAGATGTGTCGCCATGCATGAGCGTACTCCACTACCAGTCAAGCATCTATAGCCCTCGATGGATATTAGCTCCATAGTCCAATGAAATGATCTTTAAGCTTTGGAGAATCAAACTACATAACCATCTGGATGGAAATGTAGTGCTATCCTTACTACTTGGGGATCTGTGGTGTGTGATTTGTAAAAGAGTTAGAGCTTTGGGGAATCAGATTCTCAACCTAGGTGTGATGAGAATTTTACCCTATCCTTACTACTCATTCTTTTATTTGGAAGTGTTGTTAGTGGTGAAGACCACTATTTTGATTTTGGACTATGTGCATAATGGGACAAGCAAAGATGACTTTTTCACTTTGAGGTTCAACCCAATCATGGTGTTATCCCTCTTTGACACAAGATGTTATTAATAGGTGTTGTATGTGTTTGGTTCAAGAATGTTAGAGTCAACTCCCAAAACTCAAGATTTTCTTAGTGAAAATGTGCTTTGGTCCTAGAGAAAACTTGACATGCAATGGAGGTTGCTTGGAACACTAGGAGTGGCTGAGTGACCAAAAACACCTAGTGGTGATGGAATTTTATGGCAAATGATGACATGACTTATGAAATGGTGAAATGAGATGGATGTTAACTAGAGGGTGCCCCTGATTAAGGCCACAAGACTTATTGGGTTAACAATTATCCAAACTAAGCAAATGACTTCTAATATGGTGGATGAAATGCACCGAAATGACATGAAAGTGATTATGCAAACTGGATGTATGGAATGAAGTGTGGAGGAATGATGCTCTTTTTTTTATTTTGTATTTACATATTTTACATCATGTCTCACTGAAGTGGATAAGGTGGTGGTGGTGGTTCACCAATTGGCTCAGCTCACTCCCTTGGGAGGAGCAAATGAAATATGGGTTGGTGGATGGGGAACATTCTAAGATAGTACTCATCATGTTCAGTGAATGGTGTGATTGGGATTGATTCCTCTTTAGATTCATCTGAAGCTATCGACATGATGTCATATTCTTCATATAATTCATCCTCAAAGTCATCATTATCATTGTTTTCCTCTTCATGATCTAGATTGAGGTATTGAAAGGCTCATTCAAAAGAGGAAGTGGAAGATTGTGGGTTGTATCCCAGACTAGAATAGTCATGCACTTCTCGATATTGAGGTTCAATGATATCATGCATGCCCTATTCATGTCATCCTAGGCCATATCCTTGCCAATTAACCTAACAAAAATATCATGATGGGAAATCAGGATTGGTCATGTGTTCGAGGTTGGCACAGGATGGCTGCTTAGGTTCATCTGGGGAAGTGGATCGGATGATGAATCGACCCCCCATATACAAAATTGATTCTATTTGGGGATGAACCCATGTTGTACACTACTCCTATGGATAGGGGTGGATCACGTTGATGACCATAATCCTTGATAGTTTTGATGTTGAGTGGTGTGACTATGACATCTTGAACCACATACTCGCCAATACTAGGACTAGCGAGATGGACTACAACTTGTGTGGATGATGATGTGGATGGAGTGGATGTGGAGATGTGGGGCTCAGAAGTGGCTTGTGGCTCGAATGAAGGGAGAGATGTATGTTGGAATGGCATCTCACAATCTATCAAATCAACTTGTGAGACATCGGTTGGTGGAGATGAAGATGGGTTTGGCTGAGGAATTTGATGGATGGTTGGTGATTCTGGTGTGGATGAAGTGGTATTGGGTGCTTGTAAAGTAGGTTGTGTGGATGATGATGAATGAGTGGTGATTGGTGATGTGGATGATGTGGAGGGATGTCCCCCTTGCATGGATGTTGAAGGTGATGATTGGGTCCGACCACATGTACATGGTGTCGATTGTGATGAAGGTTGGGGTGTGGAAGTGGAGGCCTGATGTGGATCAGTGATGGGGAGTTCCTCTAGCATAGGTGCTTTGGATGAGGTATTGTGATGTGAAGTGGATGGTGGGGTTGATGGAATTAAGGACAAGTGGGTGGATGGAAGTGAGGATTCATATGGGTTGGAGATGAAGTTGTAGTATTTGAATGGTTCAATGTCTGTAGGTATGCAATGTATTTGTCCCTCATGTACATATTTCAAACATTGGTGTAGTATTGAGGGAACACATTTCATTTCCCTTATCCAAGGGCATCCAAGGAGTACATTGTAGGCCATGGCCCCTTCTAGGATATGGAACATGGTGTGCAACATCTTGACCCCCACTTGTATGGGTAAGACCACAGTGCCAACTGTAGAACATAGAGCATCATTGAATGCTCGCAAGGTGAAGGTGGATTTGGTGATGTGGGAAGGTGGAAGATTGAGATGGTGGAGTGCTGAAGTGGTAATGATGTTGATTGATGAGTCGATGTCAATTAATACCCATTTAAAAGGCTTCCTATCAACCTGAGCCATGATGTGTAATGGAGGATCTAGTGATTCTGATGATATTGATTTGATCTCAAAATCATAGAATACGATAGAAGGCTCCATACATGTTCGAATGCTCCCCAAAAAATTTTTGAAGGCATTAGAGTCTTGAGTTTGAAGTTCAATGGATTTCAAGATCTCCATCAATGCCTCACGATGTGGGGGAGATTGTTGTATAAGCTCATAGATCGATAATTTGGTTGAAGCTATTTTGAGACTATTTGTCAATCGGCTGCTTAGTGTGATGATAGGTCATGGTGGATGGCTTGGAAGATGAATGGGTTGAGATGGATGAGTTGGAAGGTGAGTTGGTTGAGATGAATTGGTGGAAATATGAATGGGTTGAGATGGATTGGTGGGTTGTGGATACACAGTTGTTGGAGGTGCCACAGGAGATTGAACTACTTGAGGTTGTTCATTTTGATGATTTGTGCTTTGTTGACCTCGGGTTACTACGTGAATAGCACCCACAAAACCTTGGTATTGTTGCACATGGTTGACTTGGTTAGGAGGAGTTATAGGATTTGATCCCCCTATTGTTTGTTGTGTTTCCTCATGATGAGGAAGTGGTGTTTGGTAAATACCAAGGTTTTGGTTTTGTTGTGCTAAGGGACTATCCAACTTAATGGCCCCTAGGTCTAGCAAGTCTTGCACAATGTTTTTAAATGAAAAGTAGTTATTAATGTCATGGCCCTTCTAGTGATGGAAGGGATAGAACAAATGCTCCTTATAGCCCTTGCTATGTTTAGTCGGATCCTCAGGTTTAACTTATGGCAAGGTGATTGCATGTGCATCATACAACCTTTGAAATATGGAGGTATATGACTCGGGTAGTGGTGTGTAATTGTGAGTTTGCCGAACAGACTATCGATATTGATGGTTTTCCATAGTTGGCATTGGGTTGTGCAATTGTTGTGGGGGTGGAACCGCTTGATATGACACTTGTTGCGGTTGTTGTTGCGATGATGATTGTTGTTGATGATGGACTTGGGGTTGTTGAGTCATTGTTGGTTGACTCAATACCACTTGATTCACTTATCCAGATTTTGATTGGCCATTATAATTTCCTTTGGATTGGCCCTTGTTTTGCCATTCTTTCTTTTTGGGTTTAATCTCACCCTCTTGAATCTTGATTTCTTCGATAACTCAGGCTTGGGCAAGAGCTTCATCAAATGTTCTATATTGTTGTAATTGAAGCAACAAGGAGATAGGTTTTAGACAACTCCTTGTGAACATTCATGTTAATTCTTCCATTGGGAGGATGAATGGCAATTTGGTAATGACTACCCTCCAATGGTTTCCAAAGTCATAGACCAACTCTTCTTCAAATTGTCTAAGATTATACAAGTCGGTCAAGGTAGTTTTCTTTCTAACATTGAGGGAGAACCTTTCTAAGAATTTGTCCACCAATTGTTCGAATGTATAAACACTATGATGTGGCAGATGGTTGTACCATTCTAAGGCATCCCCCCTAATGTCTGAGGAAAATTTTAGAGCATTAAGGTATCGTTCTCTTGGATTCTAAAACATGAATGGATGAATGCACTAATATGCTCCCTAGGGTCCTCAACCCCTTTGAATTTATCAAACTTTGGTAATGTAAAATCAGTAGGATAAGGTGGTGATGGTACCGAAGGATGAATTGGGTGATTGACCAGCTATCTCAAAGTGGGTTTTTGGTACATCATACCAGGCGTATGCATGATCAAGTTATCAATATATTGTTGCAAAGCTTGTATTTTAGGATCTTCCACTTGTGTGTGGAAGCCTTGGTTTGTGTGATGGGTGTATGTGGGTGGTGTGTGTTGGGTGATGAATTATTGGGATGAAATGAGGTTCTGATTGGCCAATGGATTGATGTTGGTGGGTATGTGGTGTTGTTGAATATTTTGTTGAATTTGATTATGGAATATTTGGTGTTGATGAGGTGGAGATTGATGATGTGAAGTTTGAGGGATGGTGGTGTTTTGAGTGGTTGATATGGCATGGATGTGGTGGAGTGGATGGGTAGGTATAGTGACCATAGGTGGTCATGATACCCAAGATTGGTCAGGGGTGAAAAAGGTAGTTTGTGTGGATGTGGGTGGATGGTTGAAATCTGCTACCTATGACTACTATTGTGGGTAAGAATGAGCATTTTGATTACCCATAAGTAGTTGGTTTAGATGTTGCCATGCTTGTTGTATGGAAATTTTAGATGCAGATTGTGTGGTTGTATTGGGAGTTGATGTTGGCATGGTGTAAGTGTTGGCAATATTGGTTGAGGTTAATGGAGGGTAAGTTGCGAAAGGAATCACAACTGAATGAGGGATGGTAGATCCAAATGATGTTAATGGAATGGTGGATAGAATCTGTGAAGCAACATTAACTTGTGCTTCGTAGAGTGGGTTGGAGTGGGTAGTAGTATAGGTAAATGAAATGGAGGTGCTTTGGCTAAATGGTTGTGGAAGGGATTGATGTGAGGGTGCAGATGTGGCCTCAAAAAGAGGGTTAGTGATGGCTTGGTTAAAACTATTGGGGTATGAGTGAGCGAGTTCCTACTGAGAAGAAGGAACATGTCTGGGTGGGATGTTAAGTTATTCTAGAACTAGATTGGTTGGTCTTAAATAGGCTCCAACTTTATCAAGATCTATGTAGGTGATGTGATGGTCGGTTGGTGTGGATGGTTCTATTTCAAGGATGGCAGTGTGAATTACCCTCTATAGTGTATCTACATCCAAAGTGGATGCCACATGAGAGGGTCCAATAGATAAGTCAAGATGTCTTGTCTATGCCACATAGGTTGGGTTAGCCATAGAAGTGGTTGGGAAAGGAGTGGAGCACTCCATGGATGAAGTTGGTTGGCTAGTGGGTACCTGACTCATAGCTCTGGCTTGATTTTGGGTCAATACCATAAGCTATAAGTAGGCTGGGATAACGAATGTGTAGGGTGCATGTGTGAAAAGTGTAATTGTAATGAAAATGAACAAACACACAAATCAAGCAAACAAGTGTGTCCTATGTCTTTGCAAAATTTATTTATTTATTTAATATGATTTTATGATTTTTGGTTTTGTGTGTTTTTATGTTAAGACTCCTAAGCCTAAAACCACTATGCAAGGTGAATGATGGATGCAACTAAAAGGGTGTGTTCGAATCCACCCCTCTGATGAAGGATGAATCACGAATGACTAAAAATGGCTTCCTAAAGGTATGATTGGCTCAAGGGTAAACCTAAGGAATCATAATTACCCCCCAAGGGAGGTTGCATTGTCTGAGTCTTACTACTTGCCTAATACCTAGGGAATGGCCCCATAGGCTTTCGCTTCACTCTCGGGTGAGCTCGAACAAAAATGATAGTTGTGTTCCACTTATTATTGAGCCTCATGGTAAAAGGGCATTACTAGTCCTTCCTACTTTGGGTGCACCCAAAAGTAGGGGAATTTTTGATGATGAAATCTGAAAAGCCACTCATTATGGGCTACTACGATTTCTAGGGGGTGAGCCAATGGATGGAGATGAAGCCCACCATCGCTAGTCTCGATCAACGATTGGTGATGAAATCCAACTCGTTGATGTTAAAAGTGGAACGTGTAGTGTGTGTGGTTCCTTTTAAGTTTTTATTTTCTATGGTGTTTTTTTTAAACATTAAAATGCAAAGAAAAACTATCTTAATATGCAACTAGTATGCACTTCAAATTTGTTGCCTAAAACATAAGCGAAAACACACAAGGCAAACAAAACAAAATGCCATAAATAACAAAAAACTTGAGCCAAATGTAGTGGGTAAATTTCCAAATAAAACCTCAGAATGTTTCTGACATTCAGATTCAGAAATAGACTAAGATAAATTTGAAAATCCTAATGCAACTATTTGCAAGTGCAGATCTAACCCTAAATGCAGTCTATATGATTTTTCTATAAACAAATAAATTACTACTCTAAAATGCACTTCTTCTTTTTTGTTTAAATCAAAACAATTTTTAAACAAATAATTCTATTCTAAAATCACTTTTTTTAAATACCTAAGATGTTAGAGATGCCTACAAAATGTTTAATGTATTGCTTTCTAAATAGAAAGAATAATTTTTTTCTTTTTTAAAGCAAAATAAATAAATAAATAAATACTAGGGTTTTTAAAAATGACTTTCCCCCAACTTCACAAATGTGGTGTCGTATTTTTTTCCAAATATATTCCTGTGTCTACACAAGCACAGATCAAACCCTTGCATATTTTAAAAACCCTAGGTTTGAATTTTGAGACTTTCATGCAATCGAGCTTCTAAAGACCTGCAACAAAAATAGAAAATGTAGATCAGCAAATCAAGATATGACAAGGTAAATCAAAATATGAAACCCTTTGGGGGTCCCACCGTGATCACCATTTTGTAAAGCAAAAAAATATCAACACCAATAATAGCAATGAATCAAAACAAACAACAATATACACATGAAATGAATGATCTCATATATTATTAAATCAAGGAGCCTTGATCTCCACTCTTATACATCAATATGCCCCAAATCAGGGGTTACAAAAATATTACTTGTTTTGATACAATAATTACAACAGAGGGGTAAAACCCTCTTGTTGGATCAATCGACTACGGTGTCTTCAGATCTTCTTCACTCCAAACAAGGGTTGAGTGGGCTTGTGTATCCACTATGGGGCCACTCCAAGCTGCAACAACTATCAATGAAAATATCTCCTACACCTGCATACAAACAAGCCACAAAATGGATCAATAGTACATGTGAGGGCTCCACTATGTGAGGCCCTCTATAAAATGCAAATCTACAAAACCCTAAGTGCAATGCTTGTGAAATGTAAACAAAATGCAAGAAAACGTAAATCAGAAACAACCAATAACCTTGTCAATACCTGAATTGTTGAATCTACGCTTTTGCTAGTTGAGGATCTCAAACTATGAATGCATAAACGCTGAGTAGCGTTCGAGGGCTGGCAACGATGGTGACGACTAGGGTTTGTGCGAATGTGAATGATGTTTCATTGCCAGTGTTTTTCTCCTCCTTTTCTCTTTCTTCTCCCTTTTTATTTTTTTCCACCTTTATTATTTTATAATTGCTTTATTTAATGTTGGGGTTTCGACACTGGCAATGGGTGACCAAGATTAAATCGTGATCAATGATTGAGATTATGATTTGATAAATGGCATGGATTACATTGAATTAGCAGTCAGGATTAATACATAATGGATGGATGAGATTTATTCATATATATAACTAATGGATGGTTGTGTTTTAATTATGGTGAGTGGATAATGAGTGGCTAGGATTTGGTGTCTATATTAGATTTTATAATACTTTCTAGAAATATTTTGCAACACAAAAATCAACACAATTAGATGCAAAAGAATAGAAGAGTGAAAATAAGATAGCATATAAATGAAAGAAATAATATACATAAATGAAATAGGAATAAGGGATGGGTCTTTCTAGCCACCCCCATGATATCACATCACAAAAACTAATAAAATAGATTTGTGATTGGTGTTAGAAATAGTTTATATTCCATCATTTGGGTTATGTAAATGTATCTTCAAAGGTACATACTTAGGACATTAGATTACTTTAGGGGGAAGTTATCTAGTTACTTCATGCAATGTAATAAATGCACAAGTGTCCATGTGCAAGTTGTAAATGTGCAAGGTGTCACTTGTACAACTAGATAGAGTGTTGGCCAAGTATCCTATTTTGCCTATATAAGGAAGGCCTCATTGTTAGTATAGATAAGCAAGGGGAGTGTCGGTGACATAGTAGCTTAGGGATCTTAGTAGGTAGTTCAGTTCTATGTGGATCACCATCCATTGGTGATGGATGCAATGTAGTCCAGTAGCTATATTGATGGAGTGCTCATTTCCTCCATAGCTACATTGTATTCATTTATATATCATTTATGTTTATTGCATATCTCAGTCATCTTGCAGATTTACTTTCTTTAATATTATTCTGCATCTCGTGATTATTATCTCCTTTGGATATTGTATCAAAAGCTAACAGTGGTATCAGAGCTATGGTAGATCTAGTCTATGCAGGTCTACAGGAAAATCACCATCATTATTGAGCCTGAGTGTTTTGTCAACCTGACGCACCATTGGACCAATCACTATCAAAAGTTCTCAGAAGAATCTAGGTGATAGAATCAAGGAGAGTCACAAGTGAGGACTGAAGGATATCTCAGTCCCAAAAAATACTGAGATTGCATTTGACTTGAGTCTTTCCATAGAGTTATAGGAAAACTCGTGAAGACCAAGACTCAACACTCAATCCACTAGATTGATAGAGCATCTAGTGAAGATCCAAGATATCTAGAATTTTCTAACTATTTCCTAAAGTTTCTTTTGTTGTAGATAACTAATTCTCAAAGGATTGGTACTCCTCCTATGATAGAAATCTAGGAGACTCCAACTTCATTGCCCAAAGGTCAGTGTGCCCTCATAGTGCAGAGATTAGTTTCTTATGTAGGAGAAGAACACTACGGAAGAAGACTTATGAAGAAAAGGTATGGTGAAGCTAGGAGACTGAAGATATCCATTGTAGATTAAAAAGGCCATAGTAGCCTTGAAGAATAGGCCATAGAAGCATGATACAAAAGGCCATAGTAGCCTTGAAGAAAAGGTCATAGAAGCCTTGAAGCAAAAGCCACAAAAGCCTTGATATTGAAAAGGCCATAGAAGCCTTGATATTGAAAAAGGCCACAAGAGCCTTAATACTGAAAAAGGCCATAGAAGCCTTGATCCTGAAAAGGAATTTGAAAGGAATATCTGATTCAGAAGTAGATTAAGATTTTAGTATTAACATATTTATTGCAGGGAAAGAAGATTCAGTGAGTTGGGAAACTTCCTACAAAATAGTTAGGAAGGGTATCTTCTTTAGAATCAATTCAACACCTGAAGCAAAGGAGATCAGGAGAAGATCTCATTGAAGGACTTCCAGACTTGGAAGAAGGACTAGGAGAGTCTTACTCGAATCCAAAAGTAGTAGAATCAAAGATCTAGGAGTAGATCACATCACCAACACTTCCAAGGAGTAGAAGGTTGAAGAGGTCTCAAGTGAAGACCATCAGAAGCTAGCAAGATCAAAGACCTTAGAAAGGTCTCATCGAGCATCCAGAAAAAGGCTAGGAAAGCCTTACTGAAGAAATCATCAAAGGAGATCTCACTGGAGAAATCCACTACCAAGGAGAAGCCCTTGATAGTGAAGAACTTGGGACAATTATCGCCATCCGACAACAAGCCCAAGAGAAGGAGAATTTGGCAAGGAGTGCCAAATTGTAGAAGAAGAATCTAGTGAAAGACCTCAAGATATTCAGAATCTTGAGAGGAAGATCCTGCTTGAAGTCAGAATTTGATAAGAAGACTTGAAGATAGAAGAAGCTCATCAAATCTAGGAGATTTGAAGATTACCTCTCACAGCAAGAAGGCACCACTTCAGAGATAGAGACTTCTCCAAATATATAGTAGAAGGAGAATATTACAAGAGGAGAACAAGCCACCAAATCCTAGGCTCATAAAAGAAAGTTTGAGACCATCATTTGGTGAAGAAGGGGTTGTTCAAGAATAGTCTACAAAGAGTTACAAAACCCTACTCGAAGCAGCAACTTGGTGATCTTAGGCACCAAGATCTACATCCTCTACAGAAGTGGAAGAAGGAGCTATAGAATATTAAAAAAGGTATGCAACTACTAGTGCTAACTAAGTCATTAATTAAGATTCATTTGAGCACCTTATCTGGATTAAAGTTGCATAAAGAAAAGTAGATTACAGTCTTCAAAAGTGCAAATAGAAAGAGGTTCATTTTAAGGTTCATTTGCACATTAATTAGGAGTTGATTAGATTTTAGAATTATATCTATCAACTACCTATCATCTACTTAGAAAATAGAAAAGAAGACTAAGTCCTACAATATTAGTTGTAGTGAATTTGTAGAATAACTTCTAAAGATTCATTTTAGGTTATTCTTGAATAGTTGTAGTAGATTAATTAAAGTGCATTATCTTGAGAGTTAAATTGGAGTGATAAGGTGAAATTCTTAGTGCATTAAAAAAAGGGTCTATTAGATTTATTATGCACTAGTATACTACTCTCAAAAGAAAATTAGCTTTTGTGTTCTTGAAGGGCACAAAATCTGATTTGTATCAAGTGTCTAAAGACACTATTGAAGCACTAAAATCTGCAACTTGTAGTGGCCAAAAGAAGCCACCCAAAAAAGGTTAGAATCCTCCAAAACTTGGAGAAGAACCTAAAATAGAAATAGAAGCTTCATTGAGACTTGGTGAGTCTCAGATCCAAAGCATTACAAGAGTGAATGCAAGAAAATAAAATGCAGAAAATTGCATAAACTAAAAGCTTCTATCTACTGTTGTCTAAAGCTTGGATTTAATATAAAAGTGTCCAAGAAAAAAGGGAAGGTGTCTACTCATAAAATACAACCTCAAAACCCTTGTATTGCAGGAAGAGAAATCTGCCATAAAACCAGAAATTTATATCTGAAATAAGAGTGCAAAAGAAGGAGGCTAATGTACAATCTATAGTACATTTTATTGCACCATTTTAAATCTGGTTTTTTACAGTCCAAGAGCAGATTTGGATGTGTCTCCAAAAGGCACAATATCAATAGGAAAAGTAGCCAACGTAAGCACTCTTCTTCCCAAGCAATAGCAACCACTCGAAGGGCGCACCTTGGATGGATGAACCTGCAAAACAAAGCCCACAAGAGGCCATCATCAAAGCTACGTAAAGGAGTGCACATTCACTAACAAAAAAAGATGACAACGAATGACAGACAACAACGTGAGATGGATAGCAACATGAGATAAACAACAAAGTGGGATGAACAACATCTACACTACTAAAAAAAAGAAATCTACTCCTACCAACATAAGGTGAACAACAATATGGACAACATCTAAAAGGTATCTATCTCTACCAAGGAGAAACGAACAACATCTACTCTACAAAGATGTACAAGTTTCAATATATTGGAAGCATTAAAGGAAAAGGAGCAACTATCTTGGTGAAGATCATCCACCAAACGAAGCATCAAATTTGCTACTCAAGCTCCATAGCGCCTCATCAATCCACCTACAGAAAACAAGGTTGCTTGCTACTCAAGAAACGTAGCAAAGCAAAGGAATGGTAAACTAAAATACCTAAGGAGTTATAATCTCCTTGGAAGGCATTACGGTCTACATGTAGAGAGAGTGAATGCCACTTGGCATCTATCTTCCAAGAGCAAGTGTTACAAGAATATTGCCTCTCAAATGCCCAAGCATTCGAACTTCGTTTCAACTCTCAAGTGCTACTAGAAGCTACGACTCTCAACGAACGAGCATAGTGGTGACACTTGTTATCCACAAGTCCCACACGAAGGAGCAAGTATTACAAAGTGAACAGCAACAAGGAGTTACGTAGAAGGGCACCCATACGTAAATGTAACACGTGTCACCAAGCCGAGTTTTCTCCTCCAATAAAAGTGCCCAAAGTTTAAATATTACAGTAAGTAGAGAGTGAGCAAAAACGTAGTCAAATCCAGTCAACACAACATGGAAGGAAGGAAGAAGGAGCATTTAAGACTCTAGGTTTTTTGAAGGTCAAATCTTCCATATTCAGTAGTGTATACATTCCAGCATTAAATACGTCTACCTCCATTGATTCCAATGCCCAAGGGAACCATATCATCACTGTTATATTCAGTCAAAGGGAGCGCTGAAGAGTGGGGAGTCTAACATCAAAAAGGTAAGGGTGAAATCCCATCTTATTATTGCTTTCAACTTTGGAGATATAAGGGTTATAAACTAAGGTATAAAATTTAGTTTAGTGAAAGCAAAGCTATAGGGGATAACTTACCAAATTAAAATAATATTTGCATCTCAACCTAGGAGAAATAAGGAATTCAACTTGGATTAATTTCTTTGATATTTTGCAAATATTATTAATTTTCTAATTTTCCAAACTTTGGAGTGATAAGGGTTACAACATCAAACTAGGTCTTTGGAAATTAGAAATTGAAACCTAAGGGTCATAAAAGAGGTTATTAAATATTTATTGTTAAAGTTGGAAATTATATTTTTACTTGTCTTTAAATTTCTCAAAAAAGGACAAAAGGATTCCAACATTAAAACCTCTTGAAAATTGAAAAAGTGCTTAGTTCAATTAGGAGAAATAAGGTGTTAGATAAATTGATTTTTGACTGTACAAAATCAATCATAAAATTGAACTTTATCTTTACAAAAAGCACTATATCATACTCCAAAAACATTAAGGAGTTATTTGGCATTTTACAAAACTTGATCAAAGGTAGTCAAGTTGGGAAGATATAAGCTTTCTTCAAAACCTAAAATTAGGTGTTCATACTCTCATTACTAGGGAGACATAAGGAAGCCTACAAATCTAAAGGTTTCATCAAATCAAGCTTATATACTTCAATTAAGGAGCACATATTCTAAGACTAAGAATGTCTACTTCTACTGATAAGTGCTTCAGAAAGCAAAAAACAGATGCCATAAAACTTGGAATCATGAATCTTCTCATGAAATCAGAAGGAAGGTTAGATCTAGCTTCAAAAATAATCCATAGTGAAGCTTTAGAAGATAATTTTGATACTTTGGAATGCTATCTTCAAACTCAACTCAATGAAGCAATTGCCAATGAAAAAAGTGATATTTTACTTCCATTAGACTTTGCAAGCATATTATACATGGCACTGCTCACATATAAACACTACAAGGCAGAAAATGAAGAGCAAAAATGATTGATAGAATTACTCAAAAAGAAGTCAGAACTTGACGAATCATATCTAGAAAAACTTTTTCAATCCTCATGCAGCATCAACACTTCATATTCTACTAACTCAAAGTCTTATCATGATGCCTTAAGTGATTGTTCAGGAACTTCTATACATATTAAAGACAGAAAAGAAGAACCATCTTCACAAGAACCAGGGAGCAGCTCAACCTCCTATGAGAACACAAAAACCAGAATCAAAGGCAAAGCTAGAGATGAAGAAGAAAACACAGTGGAAGAGGAACCAAAAGATAAAGGAGGAATACAATGCAAAGTCAATTGAAAGAAGAAGGCTCAGCTCCAGCTCACTCTGCATCAAATGAAGATACAAACTATGTATTGAACTTAAACACAGAATGCAGAGGAAGAATACAAAGCTCAAGAAGAAGATGAAGATCCATATTGAAGACTAAAAGTCTCCAATACCCAAATAATGTAATACAAGGGGGTGTTAGAAATAGTTTATATTCCATCATTTGGGTTATGTAAATGTATCTTCAAAGGTACATACTTAGGACATTAGATTACTTTAGGGGGAAGTTATCTAGTTACTTCATGCAATGTAATAAATGCACAAGTGTCCATGTGCAAGTTGTAAATGTGCAAGGTGTCACTTGTACAACTAGATAGAGTGTTGGCCAAGTATCCTATTTTACCTATATAAGGAAGGCCTCATTGTTAGTATAGATAAGCAAGGGGAGTGTCGGTGACACAGTAGCTTAGGGATCTTAGTAGGTAGTTCAGTTCTATGTGGATCACCATCCATTGGTGATGGATGCAATGTAGTCCAGTAGCTATATTGATGGAGTGCTCATTTCCTCCATAGCTACATTGTATTCATTTATATATCATTTATGTTTATTGCATATCTCAGTCATCTTGCAGATTTACTTTCTTTAATATTATTCTGCATCTCGTGATTATTATCTCCTTTGGATATTGTATCAAAAGCTAACAATTGGAGGGTATTGATAGTGTTAGATTATATTACATCATTTGGGTCATGTCAATGTACCCCTTTGGGTACATAATTAGAGTAGGAGTTTACCTTAGAGTAAAGTTATATAGTTACTTGGGGAAGAAGTAATAAACACACAAGTATCAATGTGCAAGGTGTCCCCTTGTACATCTAGGTAGAGTGCTAGCTAAGGAATCCATCTTCCTATATAAAGGGTCTTATAGTTCCATTAAGATTGTATCAATATATTCTCATAATAAGATGTATAGTTCTTCTCTCTTTCTTTTGATATGATGGAATAGTGCCAAAACCATCATTGGTATTAGAGCCACAAGGTCCTCAACTTTGTTGCATCCTGTAACACACATTTGAGTGCCTAATTGTATCTTTGCAAACCAGACTTGTTGTTGTGCATTGCTGCATGCAAACGCTGCCTCAAACAATTGTTTTGAAGTTGCATATTTCATCCATGTCAAGGCAGCAAGATCTTTGAAAGCCATTAAAGATAAGCAACTTGGGTGCAATTAGGTTCATTATCAAAGACCCATTAAGCACCATATTTGTATTAAAGTTGCAAAGAGAAGGGCTCATATTATAGTCTTCAAGAAGGTGCAAAAGATAGTTTTTTTTAAGGAGATATTTGCTTATTAAAATAAAAGTTGGATATATCTCAATAGAAAGTAAAATATCATCTACCTATTATATATCTAGAAAGCAAGAAGACTACATCCTACAACATTGATTGTAGTGCAAATTGTAGATTATTCTTTAAGGGTTCTTTATAATTACTCGTAAAAAGTTGCAAAAATTATTAGAGAATTTGAGAGTTCTTTAAGAGTTTATTTATTAGTGCATTAAAGGAGAAATAAGGTGAGATTACTATTGCACTATTTCATATTATTTAGATTATTACTCTTAAGGATTAGTTTGTGCATTGGTTGTGAAATCTAAAGAGCACAAAATCTGCTAATATCATAGTGTCTAGATATATTATTCAGTGCACAAAATCTGCAATCTATTATGACCTAGAGAATCCATCAAACATATTGATATTCCTCCAATGAGTGGAGAAGAAATCCACCATTGAAATCATTGAGAGAAGCTTCAACAGGAAGACTTAAGGATACATAAAACTACGATGCAAATTAAAGGAATCAATCCTATCTATTGCAAAAAAAATTGCATTACATTGGCATCGATCTTCTCTTCTAGCAAATAGGGACAAGAATAAGAGTCTAAAGACATTGAATAGGCAATAAAAGTACAATCTCCAAGCATCCATTTTAGGAAGAAAATGTGAGCCAACCTAGGGCTCACAAGCACCAGGTTTGGGGTGTCCAAAGACACCAGATCAAGCATCATCGGTTCATGTCCAAAAGCACCAACTCAGTTGCCAAGGTAAGCGTCCAAAAAGCAACTTGTAAGCATTCATTGCATAGCATCAACAAAGCACCAACGCCAACTCATCATCCATGTAATAATTAAGGTATTACAAGGTATACACTAAGCATTCCAACACAACATATTACAAGAAAAGAAGGAGGAAATATAAGGTGCATTACCAAGTTCTAGCTGCTAGTCCAAAAAGCACCATAGGACCTACATTGGATTTCTCTAGAACCCTCATAGCCAAAACCAACTTTGAAAGAGCACATCATCCATATCTACTAGAAAGGAGCCATCTCACAATCGATTGTCACAAAGGAAGCAAGAATCCAAGCTTGCAATAGTTGGCATGAATATGTTGAGGAGTCATTTTGATACGTTACATGCAATAGAAAAAGGGTGCCACTTATTACCGTCAAGAATACCCTAATATTTTTTAAATGAGCATTCAAAGTAATGCTTAAGTATTACACACCTCAAGAGAATCATTAAAGGGAACGTTACATAGGAAGAAGCAATACAATCATGATATAATTGAAGAAGATGTTTGGAGTTATAAGAGCACTCGTTAGATAGCTATCATTTGCATAGAGAATACATCTAACACCTTATCCGAGTTGTTACATGATTAGGAGAAGCAATCATTAACTTGGAGCATAGTATTGATTCGCCAAGGACCGCCACTAAGGAGCATCGTTGGTTCAGGTCAAACACAATAATGAATAACATAGGTTAAAATAGCTAATGACCATTAAGTTTGAAGTGCTCGTGGCTACACATAAGATGTTTGTAGGAGAAAGACCTCGTGAGTGCCAAATAGAAAGGAGAGAAAGCCATCGCGTGCACATTATCCATTGTTAATAATTGAGAGAGATAATATTAATTACAAAGGTAACGATCACCAAATTCATCAGGAAGTCTCCAACATAGCCAAGCTAAATTGATGCTTCATAAGGGTTGCGGATACCCAGGATAAAAAATTGTTAGTGAAACAATCATTGCATGGAAGTCTATGTACCAACTTAAGTTCATATAGCTACGCAACCACAAAGGAGTCATTGCAAACAATAATAGAATTTTAAATCTTCAATAACACAACCATTGTTATCGGAGGCCACATTAATAAGAAGGGAGTTCATTGGAATATCGCAGGATGTTAGCAAGTAAGAGGAAAGATCAACATCGAACACGCATGAGGAAGTATTTTAAAAACCCTAAGGATAAGAGAGATTATTGGGTCCATGTGGTTTAGGAGGACCATCGTCGAGTTGAGAAAAATAATGATTACCAAGAGGAGTTATAACACCTCTCATCAACCAGCAAAGCTTGAGAAGGAAACCAACATAACATCTACCGCCACTTGGTGCTCATATCAAGAAGCAAAGCTTACAAATAGACGTTAGGATACAACACTACCAAAAGAAGAAGCGATAACAATAGCAATATTACCACAACAAACAGAGGTATTCAAATCCAGAGTCAAGGGTCATTAAAGCTGAGAACTAAGGATTCAAAGGAGCATTTAAGATAGCCTTACATACTGTCATAAACCAGCAACAACAACAACGTCGTTCAAGAATATCCAACACTCATATAACATTCATAACAAGCTAAGGCATATGAAAGTTGAAGGCTAAATATGGTCGTTTAATTCGAAGAAAGATACAAGATTCGTGAAGGCTTATAGTTGAGAAGCGTCAAAATACTGCCAAGAGCTCATTAGAGGATTGCACAAAGACATCCACATGGCAGAGCATCTAAGAAGGAGGTCCAATATTTGACCATGCTACTGCCTGCTATCATAGGGAGAGTGTCACTGAAGGACGAGTAAAGTATCATGCGGAAGATAATTAATAGGTTTATAATCACAGTATCTCGTCTAAAGGTCATACATTGGATAAAACTTAGAAGTACCACCAAATAAAGAGTAGTTGTTATCAAGATTAAGGAATCTACATAAGCACATAGGATAAAGCCAGCGTCGAATGAAGAGTCATCGACAAGATTACAAAATTTCTAGCAACATAATTGTTGGTGCATAGGAGTCCACGTGGTTAGGTAACAATTAAAGAAAAATGCCAACTAGCCATTCATAACAGTGCATCAATTTGGATACGCATTCGTGGGGTCCACATAGCTGAACCATAGCCAAATAAGTCTTTTTTTGTTGATTGGTAACATTCAAAGCATCAGATATCTTACACCACTCATGGACAACACACATTTCATAGTTATAATGGTCACTCGAAAGGTAAGAGTCAAACCTTCATAGTCGGTGCACCATTTATCACTTTCATCTAGTGCTGGCAGAAGTCCTCCGAACAGTGGGAAAAAGAGGTAAAACTCTAACTTGAAGTTTTTATTTATTTGGAAGGAGTCATAAGGTAAATAAGGATAATTTTATTAAAAATTTGATTTCTTTAGGAGTAATAAGGAGATAGATCGCAACCTTGGAAGATAGTAGGAGAGAAAAATTGAAACAATTTTTCTTAAATTGAAATTATAAACATTACTTTAAATTTTTTAAATTTTTATATTAGGAAGATATGAAGAGTCTTGCACCAAACGTTGAACTATTGAAATTTAGAAAACATTTAAACATATCTTAACAAATTTGATCTTTTACTAAAATTACTTGGGAGTTAAAAGGTATTCTACCTAGAGTATTACAAGTTTTGTAATCAATCAATTAGGTTTTGTAAACAAGATTTAATATTTGCAAAATTAATTGGAGAGACAAGGTCTACTACATCAAACTAGGACATTGAATTTTGCAAATATAGTTTACAAAAATCTAAATATCTTATCTAGGGAGCCATAAGGTAGCCTACATCAAAGGAACATGGCAAAGAAGAAGCAGATGAAAAAGAAAACAAGTAATCCAAAAGCAAAAACTCAAAAACTAGAACTTTAGGAGTTGTTAGAAGAAGAAAACCTATGCATACAAGAAGAACTAATTTGCATTGGAGAAGACTTAGACTTTTAGGAAGAAGTAATCTACATTCAATATGAATCACTAGAAAAGATTAAGAGACAATTACAACTACTAAAAGGATGCACACAAAAGATGATAGAAAAAATTGAAAGTCAAGAGAATACATCTATAAAGAGAAAGAAGGTTTTGCAATCAATCATGAGAGAGGCCAAAAATGAAAGTTTCTCAACACTAGGAGATTATTTAAATTCAGAAATTGGAGAAGCAATTGAAAACTCAAAAGATGTTTTACTCTCTAATGATATTCTCAAAATCAAGAATAGAAGACAAGAGGACACAATAAAAGATTTGAAGAATAGGTATATAGATGAAGCAAATGCTTTATGCAGTATGCTTGTAGATATTACTAGTGAAATAGAAAAAGGGGATTATTCTACTCTTCAAAAATGCATGCAAAATATCCTTAGTAATGCTAATGATTACTATGAATATTTTGTTACTATACCTACCAATCTATGGAAGATAATCTACAAAGGAATTATCACTCTCAATGTTTCTAAGATAAGAGAACAAGAAAAGGTTGAAGAGGTAAATAACAAGATAGAAATGAAAGATGCTTCTAATGATACAAAGGACTTAAAACCTATGATGGTAGATTCATGTTGCAATACCATAGAATCAGAACCATTGATGATTGATGCATGCCATGATACTAGTGATCTTCTTCAAATGGATAAAGATGCAAATCATGATTCTTGTCAAAATGAAAGGGAATATTGCAATGCAAGCATTGACACTAGTGATCTAGAATCCTTGACAAAGATAGAAGAACCTATTACAAAGACTGATGCTATATGTGATACAAGTGATCTAGATACAGTTCATGATTGCTCAAGAAAATTTCATGTTACTAGAATTTATGAGAGCATAGATACAAATGATGATAGATACAGTGATGCATAGGATCATACTGATGTTGACAAAGATCATTCTAATGATTATATTGATCATACTAATGGTTTTTGTTCAAAGATGATAATATCCAAAAAACATGAATGGGGATTGAAAGAACCAATAACATCAGAAATCAGATCAAAGTATGAAGGTCTTGAATATACAAGTTAGACTAGCAGCAAGCAAGAAATTGAGGTTAGTGATATCAAATCGATAACAAAGATTGACAGGAACAGTTGCCATGAAGGATAGAATGGCCAAAGGGATTTGGCTATAGAAAATAGATGTAGTCATTGTAATAGATATGGGCACAAGGTAGAGAGATGTTGGAATCTCCATAGCTGTAAAATTTGTGGAGGTACCAATCATTCTCAAAGATATTGTTAGTACAAAGAGAATCATCTCTTTGATTGGATATATACCATGACAAGAAAATTCATTAGTGAATTTTCTCGAGTATACTTCTCAAGGAACAAATATGGACACAGGAAAGGTATGAACTTCTTCGACAACAAAATTGGAAGGAAAATAGTAATAGTGCCAAAGTCAGAATATAAAGTCAAGCAAAAAGGTGAAGCTCAAGTAGAAGATCAATCTCAAGACCACTTGAAGAATGAAGACAAATACAAAGATCCATAATAGAGGGTGGTTTTAGAGTATATTACATCATTTGGGTCAAGTCAATGTACCCCTTTGGGAACATAACTAGAGTAGGATTTTACCTTAGAGTAAATTTAGATAGTGACTTGGGGATCAAGTCAATGTACCCCTTTGGATACATAACTAGAGTAGGAGTTTACCTTAGAGTAAAGTTAGATAGTTACTTGGGGAAGAAGTAATAAATGCACAAGTGTCAATGTGCAAGTTGTAAATGTGCAAGGTGTCCTCTTGTACAACTAGGTAGAGTGTTGGCCAAAGAATCCATCTTCCTATATAAAGGGCCTCATAGTCTCATTCGGATTGTATCAATCTATTCTAATAATAAGATGTATAGTTTTTCTCTCTTATTTTTGATATGATGGAATAGTGTCAAAACCATCAGAGAGGAGATACCTAACCCCTAGTTATAATTACATATCGAGTCAATCCAAATTGATATAACTTGACTTAAAGGTTAAATTTCAAGGTTAACCATAGTAATTGTTTCACTAATCTCGCTAGGGGTAAATACATCAAGATTTCCCATAGGTTTACATAGAGAATTCTCGTAGGCTTACAATGCACATGCACATAGGCTTACATCACAACTATCGACCTTGACCAATAAGTTTAGATTACTAATATTCCAACAACAATAACAAAGACAAAGTTATAGGTTAGAAAAAATTTAAGGAGCAATTATATGCACTAATATGTTAGGGAGAAAGAGATAACATTACTTTGTTGAATTCAACCCTACATATGAACACCATCAAAAGGCTTATATAAAGGTAACCATCCTTTGGAGATGCTTGTAGCCCAACTAAGGACTTAGCTCACATCAACTTAGATGTAAAACTATCATATGGAAGAAACCAAAAGAGGAACAAGAGAAAATAATACATACCTTTTATACATTAAGGATAATTAAAACATATAAACATTTTATATTAATGTGCAAGGCATATAACTATATACAAACTAGTTATGTTTGATAATCTAACCATCGATTTATTTAAAAATATTTTTGAAGTAATAAGAAGAAAGAAAGGCCTAAAAAATTCATCATCAAACTTACTAACAAAAAAAATCATAGTTAAAAATATTAAAATGCAAGGCATATAAGTATACACAGATTAGTTATATAATGTAAACCTACTCATTATAAAACTAGTTTATAATAAGAATATATAAAATACTATAATTCATCATCAAAATAAATAATAAATATTAATATAAAGTTTTTTTTTTGTTACATAGGAGAGTTGGTCACAACCGCACTATTTTTAATAACTGACAAGCGCAAAGTTCAAACCACAGGGGTTGCTCCCACCAAACCTATTCCACTTCGTTATCGTTGACTCAACGTAAAGGGGACCATCGGTCGCTTGGGATTCATACCATCATCATTGATCTGATGCACACTCAAAGGATTCAGATCATACTACTACCTTTGCAAACAGGCTGCCCCCGAGATTTGAACCTGGGTGTCTTCTTAGTAAGTGCTTGGCCAAATAAGTACTTACCAATCCACCTAGTCCTCGAGGGTAAAACTTTTAAGTTAGAAAGAAACCTCAAGAGCCACTCTTAGGTGGCCAACAATGTCGTCTCATCTAGGTATATCACTATCTAGAGGGAAGCCACGAGAGTTTTTATCCCCCTTCGCATCACAAAGGTTCAAACCATGAACCTCTCGTTCAATGGGGCCAGACTCACCTTCCCCACTTACACTACAAAGGTGGATAAAACTTTTATTTGGTATATCACTATCTCAAGGGAAGTCATAAGAGTTTTTTTTGTTCCCCTTCGCATCGCAGAGGTTCGAAAGGCTCGCTTTCTCCAGTTGCACTACAAAGACAAAATTGGATCATATGATTCTTTATAAATAAGATGTCTTTTAGACATGCCTTCACAAGTTTAAAACCTATACTATTGTTTTTTATTTGATTTTATTTATTTATTTTGTTGTATTTGGATCAACACTTAAGGTTGAGCATTCCCATCCCAAGCATCAAGACCCCTAGTACAGTTGAGAGCTAAGTAACTAAATCCCCTATGTATCCAAAAAAAAGAAAACAAAAAGCCTAAAAGCTAAGTTTATCAATAGGGAATTAACACACACCCACACACACATACTGTGGTTTGAACCTTGGACCTCACGAAGAAGAGCCAAAGCCTCAACCCTTGTTCCCTCCAAAAAAAAAACCTATATTATTTTATTATTCAACAAATATACTTACAAATAAATTATACCAATATAAACTTTTATTATCTCCAACAACTTTAATCTATTTATTTTGTTATTTAATATAATTGGTTTATTATTCAATGAATGGATCTACACATAAAGTACAAGTGCACAATTTTTTATTAAGTTTAAAAGCGGGTTTTACATTGAAGACTTTGGAGTCTTGAATAGGAGATTCAAGATTCCAATCCCATGGGAAGTAGGGTTGTATACTATGCTTGGTTAATCAAAACATGATTGGATAACTTTATAATGAACAAGTATCATCTTCTACTAAAATAGTTCCCTATGGTCCTAGGGTCCTCTGGATGTTAAAAACTATATTATTTTAACAATAATTTTTGTAACTCTAAAAACAAGGTTATTAAAAACTATTTTACATTTTCAAAGTTTTTTTCTAACCTAAACGTTTTATCACATTATCCAAATAAATTTAGTCCCAAGGGCTCGGGCTTTGGTTTTCTTTGGTTCTTCTTTGAAAGGTCCAAGATTCAAACTGCAGTATGGACGAGTGTGGGAGGGCATGGGTGTGTATATAACCCCTATTGATAAGCTTAGATCTCACCCTTATCAAAGGTCATGGTTGGGATGGGGATCCCCTGCCCTAAGCGTTGGTAGTAGGAGTTTCTCACACTCACCTCAATAAAAAAAACTATATACCTTTTACAACAAGATACCAACAATTTTTTTTTTTGTTGATAGAGAGTTGGTTACAATCACATTATTTTTAGTAGTTGGCAAGCACAGGTTTTAAACCACAAGGGCTGCATCCACCAAACCTGTTTCACCTCATTGTTTTGTTAGGGGGTGGGTGTGTATATAACCCCTATTGATAAGCTTAGCTCTCACCCTTATCAAAGGTCATGGTTGGGATGGGGATCCCCTACCCTAAGCGTTGGTAGTAAGAGTTTCTCACACTCACCTCAATAAAAAAAACTATATACCTTTTACAACAAGATACATAGAGAGTTGGTTACAACCACACTATTTTTAGTAGTTGGCAAGCGCAGGTTTCAAACCATAAGGTCTGCATCCACCAAACCTATTCCACCTAGTTGTTTTATAGCTTGGCGTGAAAGATACCAACAATTTTATTAACTCTAACTGGTTCATGTGATATTCCTATGTTGGAATTTAATACCTCTTCTTCTAAAAACAACTTTAATAATTGATAATCTAGATCAAATGATATATTTTTTTGGTTACATAGGAGAGTTGGCTACAACCAACGCAGGGTTCAAACCACAGGGACTACAACCACCAAACCTATCCGTCTCGTTAATTGTTGACCTGACGTGAGATGGGGACTGCTGGTTGCTTGGGATTCGTACCATCGTCATCGATCTGACACACACTCATAGGATTCAGAGCAAACTATTACCTTTGCAAACTGGCACCACCAAGGTTTGAACCCAGGTCTCTTCTTAGAGAGTGCCCATCCAAACTAGCACTTACCAATCCACCTAACCCTTGGAGCTTAGATCAAATGATATTAGATCAACTAGTTAGATTCATCAACTTAAAAAAAAAATTAAATCTAAATCCAAATGTTATCAAATTAATACATAAATAATTGTTATATTATTATAATATCATAATTATATACTTTTCTTTATTATTTCATAAAAACAAAATTTTAATAGTATATCACTTATATATTCTTTACAATTAAATTTTATAAAAATTATATATATATATATATTTTTTAACATTAAAAACAAAATTTTAATAGTATATCACTTATATATTCTTTACAATTAAATTTTATAAAAATTATATATATATATATATATATATTTTAACATTAAAAACAAAATTTTAATAGTATATCACTTATATATTCTTTACAATTAAATTTTATAAAAAAATATATATATATATATATATATATATATATATATATATATATATATATATATATATTTTAACATACATACGCACACCCCTCATTGGTCTCATAGAAAGCTAAATTTTCCCCTCATTGGTCTCGTATAGAAAGCTAAATTTTCCCTCATTGGTCTCATATAAAAAGCTAAATTTTTTCAAGTGTCGCTTACAAATTTGAGGAGGTGTCCAATGGTTAGATGGATTGGTAAATTGGTAAAGAACGTTTATCAAGAAGAAATTTAGGTTCAAATTTTGGAGGTAAACTTCGTTTGGGGTAAATGTAGTAGATTGACTAGACTCCGTTGGGTGCATGTCAGCTTGACAACAACAGTTCCGATCTCGAGTTTGGGGTAAATGTAGTAGACTGACTAGACTCCGTTGGGTGCATGCCAGCTTGACAACAATGGTTCCAATCCTGAGTTTGGGGTAAATGTAGTAGACTGACTAAACTCCATTGGTTGCATGCCAACTTGACAACAACGGTTCCAATCCCGAGTAATTGGTGGTCCCCCTCATGCGAGGTTGTTAACAACAAGGTGGTATAAGGGTTATAGGGGGCATCACCAAGATTTTTTTTGGATTTGGTTATTGTGAGAAATCCCCTATGATTTTGGATTTGGTTATTGTGAGAAATCGCCTATGATCGACATACAGGGCTGAGTAGTCTCCTCCCAACTATGACCCTTCCTAAAGTTGAGAGCTATACTTATCTAGGGAATTTAACACAAAACCACCATACACCCACCCCCTCACACACTCGTCCATGTCGCGGTTTGAACCTTAGACCCCTCGAAAAAGAGCCAAAACCCGAATCGTAAGCCACCACACACCCACCCCCTCACACACTTGCCCACGCTACGGTTTGGACCTTGGACCTCCCGAAGAAAGAGCCAAAGCCCGAACTGTTGCGTTGCACCGCCAAGTGCACATCACCAAAATTTGAACCATGGTTGATAGTAAAAAATGAATGGCATGTAATCAATTCCACCATGTAACAAAATAAAAATAAAATATAAATATGGATGTGAGGAGACCTTTAATTCAAAATTTTATCTTTGTAGGCCCTGTGGGGTTGGTGGATTGGTAATTGCTTGTCTGGCCAGGCATTTACTAAGAAGAGATCTGGGTTCAAACCTTGGGGTATCAATTTACAAAGGTAGTAGTTTGCTCAAATTCTTTGAGTGCATGTCAGACCGACGACAATACAGATTCCGAGTAGTCGATGGTCTCCTGTCCCGTTGGGTCAACAACAACAACAAGATGAAATAGGCTTGTTGGTGGATTGGTAATTGCTTATTTGGCCAGACACTTACCAAGGAGAGACCGGCTTCAAACCTTGGGGGTGTCAATTTACAAAGATAGTAGTTTGCTCAAATCTTTTGAGTGTACGTCAAACCGACAATAATACGGATTCCGAGTAACCGATGGCCTCCCCTCACATCGGGTCAACAACAACAACATGTTGAAATAGGCTTGTTGGGAGTAACCCTTGTGGTCGGTACGAATCCCGAACAACAAATAGTCTCCTCTTCACGTCGGATCAACAACAAGAAGTTGGAATAGGTTTGTTGGGAGCAACCCCCATAATTTGAACCATACACTTGTTAATCAGTAAAATAGTGTGATTGTAACCAACTCCCCTCTTTTAAATTATTAAAAAAATAATAAATAGTTATCTTTGTACACTTTCAAGAAAGTTTACTCAAAAAGTTGGAGAAAAGTTTAATCAAATGCAGAGTATATCACAAAAATGTCTCCACATAAGTAACGTATTTGCTTTTCTTCTCCTTTGATATCACTTTCTTGAGTCTAGAGAAACAAATAGCCCTAACCAAAACCAATTTCGCATCTGTACGAATATCCTCTACCATTTCTATGGTATATAGTCACGAGCACTAAACACTGTTTGGGTTTTGATCTCTGGTATGCCAAACTGAAGCAAGTGGCCTCCAAGAGAGAATTGGAGGCATATGGAAAATTGATGAAGATGAGATCACAAGGAGATGGACGTGTGTGGATTCTCGACAAGAACTCTGCAATACTATGCATTCTTGCTTTTGCATTTCTTGTACGCATTTTGGTATCTCTTCATTCCTACTCAGGTCAACCTCTTTCTCTTTCACTGCATTTTTTCTGAATTTCCTTTGTAGAGCCGATCTATGGCTTTTAGCAGTTTTCGTGAAACACAAAAGGGTTGTTTTTAACAGGTGCTGGGAAACCACCAATGTATGGAGACTATGAAGCACAGAGACATTGGATGGAGATTACCGTGAAGACACCAGTGAAGGAATGGTATAGAAATACCACTGATAATGATCTCAATTACTGGGGTCTTGACTATCCTCCACTCACAGCTTATCAGAGCTATATTCATGGATTGGCCTTACAAGCCTTTGAACCCCAGTCTGTAGCCCTCCACACGTCCAGAGGTTATGAAAACCCTAGCAGGTATCTGTCTTGTACTTTTTGTCATACACCCACACACCCACATCATGGAATGGAAGATTAGAACAAAAATATATCATGAAGTTCTTGTTTCTCGCTACTATTTTTTTATTTGATTTTGGTGGTTTCCATTTTTGGATTTGCTCTTGCTCAATGGTAAAGGTTTTGGAATACCAAAAGGAGGTTCAAGGAAGGGGTAGAGTGGTACACCATGTAACAGGAGTATGGTTGGATAAAATGACACATCATGCTTCAGTAATAGAAGTATGGTTGGATAAAACATATTATTTTTATTTTTTGAATTTACATGGTGGAATCGGTAGCCGCCACGAATCCGGGCAGGCTGTCCAGCTTTTTATGGCCGCCACAGTATTTTGCGCTGTCCGCCCCAGAAGCAAGCCGCCACACAGATTTTCGCGCAGTCCGCCCCTATAAGGACCATGCCACAATCAACGACCATGGCACAATCATTTTAAACCTTTTACGCCGTTGAAAGCACCAGGAAAGGGACAAACGTTCAGTTCAGTCCGGCGAGGCCCCATATTTGATAAAACATATATTGAATAAACAACATTTTAAGATTTTTTTATGAGGATTGCCTCATATAATCTATGGACTTGTGGATGTTAAAAAGGTAGAGTGGCACACCATACTCGAGTAACAGGAGTATGGTTGGATAAAACATATATATTAGATACATGAGAATTGCTCCATATGACCTTTTCTTCAAAAAAAAAAAAAAAAAAATGTTAAAAACTACTTTATGTTTTTTCTTGCACCAAATAGGTATTGTTAAGCACCTTAAGCTTGTGAGTGAATATTAGGGCTTTAACATAGTGATTAGACTTTTGGAGATATCCCCAGAAGGCAGCCCTTCATTTTTTCCCTTGAATATAAGAAATATTGTTTAGTCTAGTTAATTCTAATCAGCTGAGCAAGGAAGTGAGGGGATTTGAGATTGAAACATCAAAAGCTGTATTTTTGGTTACCTAGTGGATTTCCCTACATAGGGAACAAAATGGGTGGCTTCATCGCTATGGTTAATGGCTTATACTTTTTAGTGAGCAGTGCTCATGGTTCAAAGCTCCTATATTTGGTAGATGAGCTAGCTCAATGTGTGTCAGAAGTTACAAAATTTGCCATTTTGATTTATAAGTTGCATGCGTAATAGTGCGTCATACTGGACAGGGATACAACAACAGAGAGTATTTTAATCTCATTGTAGAGAATTATATCTTGCTGAATATGATATGGCTGCATTAATTTGTTAATTATGGAACTCTTGTATTCCTCAGACATTATTGCTGTTTTAGCATTTCAACAATTTGAACAAAATTCAAATGGGATTTTTGTAAGAGTACATAATTGTAATGATTTCTATTATTAAGTGCTAAATACTCAGGACTGATTTGCTTTGCGCACTTGCGTTCTGATATTACAATCCTAGATCCTCTCCAACCACGTCGGTGCTCTCTTATGCTCCTTCCCAGGCTGTGGTGTCTCATCTCAGCTATCTTTCTTTGACCCAAATGCCTTGGGCAATGGTCAAATACCTTGATCCTTCGGATCTGGTGCTTCACCGCAATAATAGTTCTTTGGATGCCTCCTTGCTGTAACGAATATCTCATACTGCGATCCTCTGCTCTCTTTGGGCAGCCCTTTCCTCACACTGCTGTAGCCTTTCCCTTTGCTAAATAGCTATAGTGCCATTTCAACTGACTTATTATAGAACCTTTTCTATGTCACATTTCCTCTCTCTCATTCTAAGCTTCTTACAGCTTATTTACCTTGCTCTTTTTTTGGTGGTGGTTGTTTTTTGGGGTGTGTGCTTTCTTTATCTAAGAATACACGACTTTGTTTTGAGCAGTTTGATGAATGGTGAAGAATGGTCTTGACTCTTTCTTGGTTTCTGAGTGATGAACCATGCTTTTGAAATGATTTGTCATCATCCACATAAACTGATAACCTCATTATATCCTCAGATGCTAGTCAATGCATCCCGTTCACCAACTTTATGAGACAGATGGAAAGTGTTTCTTGCAAAAGCTATAGAATGAGCACACAAAGAGCACCCAGAGAGATTTCCAGAACTGTATATGTTTTATATTCAGTGGTATTACGTTTATACAAAGAGTACAAAGGAAATTTGTAAGATACGACAAGATGTATGTGGAAGCTTCTTCAAGAAGAGGAGGAGGCTTCTGGAGGCTTTACATGAAGACATGTACAAAACATGTGTTAAGAATATACATTTACAAACAAATAAATACAATCTATGTAACAAGGTTCAGCGCATTCCGTCCATAAAGTTCAAATTTTGCCTACCTTAAAGACCAACTGATAAACTTTGATTGAAGTCATGGGTTTGTAAGCAACTTCAATAAATGCAAAAAGTGGGAGTATTTGAAAATGGGTATTAGGTAATTAATGTGAGCATAAATTACACATGGTTTGACGTACATACGTTTCACATTTAATTTTTATTTTATTATAATTATTTTTTTAAATTGGTTATATGGGATTGAAATGGACCCCGTATTACATCATGACCACATAGTGGCATTACAATAGTTTGGCAATTATGCATGTATCACTTGGCAAGATTCAAACTTGGGTCTCCTCTTTGAAAGTTCAGGAATTTAACCGGTTGAGCTAATGCCATTTGATTAGTATAATTAGTTTTAATACTGGTATTTGTTTTTATTTAATTCTATGAAATTATAAATATATTTGCGTATTTTGAACATCTTGAATTACATTCTCAAATTTATCAAAAATTTTCTATGGTAAATTTCTTTCAAAATTTAAATCTTGTCGAACTTGAAATTGAACAAAAGCTTTGTAATTATTGTCGTGTCCGTTTGTCACCGCCTGGGACAATCGCGCTTCGTGTTGGAGCGACATAGCAGGCTGCAGCTGAGAGAATAGGGTTTGGCTCAATCGGGGGCCTCCAGGAGTTTTTACAAGGCTTGTTTTCTTGTTAAGATGTGATCTTCAAGGCGCTAGTTGCTCTACAAAGGGAAAGGGGTGCAAGAAAATAAACAAACTCAACAAATAAAAGGAAAAGGAGGCGATGCGGCAAGAGATCTGCTAAGATCTTTCTGCAAAAACAAGCCTGAAACCTATGTGTCAGCGGTGAACACTTCCTCTCCTTGACACAATGAAGTGCAATTAAAATCTACTAGTTATATACATATATGAGCAGGCAGGTCCCGCGGGAGAGCCAAGCTAGTAAGTGACTCAGTTTGAAAATAGACGCAGGCCCCTCACACACACATACACTTAGCAAATCTGATATTCAGGCAAAAGATCACAAACACATAGACATACACATACACAACAATAGGTTTGCAGGCAAAGACCGAAAAATAGACACAGGCTCCCATGTATATATAATGCAGGCAAACTTTTACAAAGATTGTGCCAGAAGTAGGGGTTTGAGATTGCCCACAAGCCGCTTAGGAACCAAAACTGTTTTTACAGAGAGAAATGAAAGGAAAGTCTACAAATACACATAATTGCGAACTTGCTGATCCTTTACAATGCTAGCACTACTGCTATTTATAGATTTACAAGGAAGGAGTTTCTCTCCAAAACTCATGCAGAGATTTCTAGATGATTGTTGTTTTAGATACCGAGTCATGTCTTGTCTGACTGTTTGTCCCTTTAGGATTCTTTGGATTTGAAGATATGAGTATCAGTCAATCCTGACCCTTGGATGAGCAGCTACCGCCTTAATTGCCATCTACCCATTTTCTAGGGATTCCCATCACTTGGGTGCATAAGATTGCTCTAATTTAAAGTTCCGGATCTTCAAGCTGCTTCTGCTTTGGCTCCATGTTGCTGTCGTCCTTTCGCAAAGATATGAAATATATTTTGTAGGAAGGACAATCTTCCTCGAAGAATGTGCACTTTATTGATTTGACTTTTGGGAAGTTGGTGTCATCTTCTTTGGGAGTTTTTTTCATCTTTCGGGACCGCTCATCTTTAGATCTTCGGGACATTCTGCCTTTAGTTCCTTTGTCGGGATTTTTGTTCTTGCCTTTTGTCTGCAACTCAGGAACTTTTGACCTTTGGACATTTCGTGCTCATGAGATCTGGCCTTTGATTGATTGGGCATTGATCGGATTTTTTTTTTTTCATGTGTCTGTCCGCGACTTAGACTTCCGCGTTTGAAAGGTGTAGTGATTTATCACTACAATAATAAAGAATACAATAGAAATTTTAGAATTTTTTTTTTAAAAGAAATCCATACCAACAAGAAAATGTTTCAAATCCGTAGCATTGGATCAAGTAGGCCAATCCATGAGGACTTTGATTTTTCTGTAGATCGACATTGTAAATAAATAAATTCAAACACTGGGAATGTTTGTAAAAAGGGCTTCTTCATTACCGTGAGTGTGGTCTATCGGCAAGGATGCCACTTGCATTATCGGTGATGTGACCCGGATTCAATCCCCATGGTGGATGTGTATAAGAAGTATTATTTAAAAAAAAAAAAAAAAGGGGTTCTTCATCTTGGTCTACAATTTATATTGCCATAGAGGATCAAGAGCAATACTAAAATTACATGGCAATGTTTAACAAGCTTTTGGTCGAGCTAGAAATCAACAATGCCCGAGCTCTTCCTTGAACCTCTAAAGTGTGAGCACCACGCACAACTAAAATTGCTCAAGGAGTAAGAGTTGTGGGTGACATGACTAGTGGATTAGGTATTGTGCGGAGAAGTCCAACACAAGAGCAAGTGTAGCGGAGTGCATTCCATAGTGCAGAGGATGGGATTTTGACATTGAAGCAATTGCAAGGGAGTGCATTGATAGTGCGCGGAGCAGTAGATCGACACAACAAACTACACATGTATACGCATGAAGGTCAAGGGATCTTGGTGGCAAGGTAGGTGAGACAATGTGCGAGGAGGCTTAAGAACAACACCCATATGTGTGATAGATTGTCCTCTCATGTTGGCGGTCAAGTTCATAGAGATCAACATCGTCAATGAAGAACCAAACATAGATATATTTATGATACCGAGCAAGGGAAGACTGAAAATGTTTGGTAATGGACACATGAAGGAGCTAGTCAACAAACTCAAGAAGGGACCACTAAATAGTCTAAAGAAGCAATGTCTTATCGAAGGACTATCCAAATTTAGGAAGAAGATGAAGATTGTGCCCTCAACCTTGCACTAGGAAGTGTCTAATGGAGCAATGAACCTGGATTCAAGTATTAAGGTATTGGTAGGTGGATTTGGTCGAACTGTAAGGGATTTCAACAACGACCGCGATGGTGATAGAGTATCAATTAATGTTTTGCAAAAAGATATGACGTGTATGTTTTGAGAGTTCAAGGACAAGACAAAGAAAGAGGAAAACAAAGTTTGGTGCATAGGCTACAAGGTGGAGGGACATGCCAATGCAACTAGTTATGAAAGTTTGTTCTCATTAACAAAAATTGTTCACCAATATGCATAAATATCAAATCATTCATCCACAAATAATATTCCACAAAGATAATCCACACAATGAGACAGAGATAGATAATACCCTTAGGGTAGGGCAACACCAATAATACTCCTTAAGGAAAACTCCACAAGATCTCCCAAGATGAGAGCGCCACTTAGAGAGGGCAAAGTCTCATAAGTCACTCATTATAATATAATATAATAATATAATCAACCTTGGGTTATGTGTGGCCCATGCCAACCTTTATACAATATAATATTATATTCTCATATTCCTATCCCTAGGTTCCTTACATCCAAAGCAAGAAATTTGCAACATTTGCAAGGTCAAGGAATATTTCATAAAGGAATAATCTTTCAATATGAAGAAAAACAAAACCAAGTGATGGCAATTCAGGTGAATAATGTGCTCAACACTTTGGAGGTGCCATGAGTGACGAATATGAAAAAATTGGCAAGGAGTGTAAAGGAACAAGAACATGGACCAATGTGGTAGCGACAATGGTAGTCAAGTTCAATACCACTGTAACATGCTAATTGTACAATGTCATAAGTGGCAACAACGGGTCCACTTTGCTTGTGATTACATGAATGCTATGAGTTGGTGTGAGAATGACATGCATATGGTGTAGTCCCAAGAAACATGATGACACATGACACTACAATTAGATTAAGGGGGAATGCAAATGTCTATTTGATTGACATTAAAGATGAAGATATTGAGCATACCATGGGTATTACAAAGTTGCAAGCAAAGGGGTATTCAAACTCGACAATTGAGAAGGAGAGATGGATAGAAGCCTAAATAGAAGAGGAAAAAATAATTGTAGACAAGAGATTGACATGGAAGACAATTGTGTTATTGTTGCAACTGAAAGTTTTTGTAGATTTGGAGATTGTGAGATAGGTGTTACAAATCGTGGAAAACTATGAAACCTTTGGTTTGGGATGTCTGTATCTGTAGACTTAGAATAACGACAACAAGGGTGAAACCAACCGCCTTTCCCCACTCTCAAGTGCAAGGGAAGATGTATAAGAGTAGTGTAGTTTGATAGAGTGTATTTGGGAGAAGTTTAGTTGAAAAAGTGCGATCCAAGTGTGTGTAGTCTAAGTCATGTATGTCATTTGAAGCACAAGGATGAAGGTTTTCTGCGATGAAGTTGTTTGCGTTAGCATGAGTGCCAACTTGTGTGTCATCTACAAGAGGACGAATGCTATCCATATGAGGAAGGATGCTATCTAGACATGGAAGAGTGTTGTTTGGCTAAGGATGGAGGCTTTTTGGATGAGGAAGCATGTTGTGTGGACAAGGCAAAGTGTTACCTCACAGGGAAAACATGGCATCCTAATGATGGATGATGTCATCAAATCAGGAAGCATGGCTTTCACATGATAGAGGATGCTTGTTCAAATGGGAAAGCATGTTGTCTGAACGATGGCAAATGTTGTTCGGATGGGAAAGCATGTGGCTTGGATGAGAAAACAATTCAAAAAGCAACTTGGAGGATGAGTGTAGCCTAGAAAGTGTCTTAGAGGATGAACGTAGTCTAGGAGGTGTCCCAGAGGATGAATGTAATCTAGGAGGTGTCCTCGAGGATACACATTGTCCAAGAGATATCCTTGTGAGTCATTTGTCATTGGCAAGAACATAATGTTGTCAGGTCAACTTGGAATGTTGTCAAGGCTGATGGAAGAAAATCATCAAGGAACTGCCAAGTGAAGACTATTTTGGAGGATGTAGAATCCCAGATCCATCGAGGGAAAGGACATTGTCCAAAATATCAATATTGTCTAGGTAGATATAAAAGCAAACATTGTTCAGGTAGGAGTGCAATTGAATGTTGTCTGATATGGGAGAGGGCCCATGAGGCACAAGTTGGAGTCAAATGCCATCCAAGATGAGAAAGAGCTCACGAGGTACAATTGAGAAAAGGGGGAGAAACAAAAAGTAATGTCGTCAGGGTGTTTTTTTTTTATCATGCTATATGCCATGTTTCAAAATGTCGTGCAGAACAAGCAAGTTCAAAATGCCATCAAGCATGCAAAGACATTGTAAGAGATAAATATTGTCTATGGATAAGAGAAAGTCATCATGAAGTGGGATTTGGTGGTGGAATGGTCACATAATGCTTGACCATTAAATCTGAAATTGGGTCCTACAAATACTTTGACTGTTGCATATGTGATCGTCAATTATTGTCAATTTGGGATACGTAGACTTGTGAGGTTCTGCGCATTGTCTATGCACCACAGATTACTAAAGCCTCTATTCTAAATGACTTTAAAATGTGTCCAAGATTCTAGGGAATAATACATGTATACATGGAAATAAATACGATTTCTCATTCACTCCAAGACTATGGAAAACTTATAAGGAATGCTGTAAAAAGGAAATCAACTACAGAAAGTATAGAATTGTAAATTCAGAACAAAACAACTAAAATTTAAAGCTTAATCTAGGTTTGCAGACTGACAAGAAATTAATGCTCAAGGGAAATCCTATGGGAACAAAACAACTAAAATTTAAAGCTTAATCTAGGTTTGCAGACGGACAAGAAATTAATGCTCAAGGGAAATCCTATGGGAGCTCTGACTAACCTCACTCTTGCAGCAGGCCCTTTCTTTGAGGAGTGGATGTGACCCTCCTGTAGCTACTGAAAAACAATCAAATGCTCAGAAATAAAATCGATCACAGATCTATGTCTCGTTAATAACTGAAATATGATAGAAAGGCATCTGTCTGCTATCCTACAAACACAACTACTGTTCCATACAAACTCAGTCTCAAAATTACATTTATCCTTCTGAACGACTGTCTAGGAACGTCTACATTAATTTAAAGGAAAAATCTAACAATTTTTGAACCGCCTAACAGTTCTTAGGGGTTGACTGAAACTAATTACAGCTGAATTAAATTAAAGGAACGGTTTCAATCCTTCGAAAACAGGACAAATCCGGGCCCTGCTTATCATTGGATTCTTCCATCTTATTTGCCGTTTTGGTTTTTGGATGTTTCACTATGTTGATGAAGTGTCCCATAACTATCATTTCTGTGGGCGTTGTTACTCAAACACATAGCTGTAGTCATCTTGTATGGATTTAATTGCGAAGGGTGTAATAAGAATGTTTGGTGACATCTTTTCATGGTAGATTAAATTTGTCTCCGTGGCTGATTCCATGGTTGAGCTGGCTGGGCATCCACAGCTTGGGCTTTCATCCTTCTGTATCCAGGTTAGCAGCTTTCCTTAGCTGGTTATTAGGCTTTTTGTAGCTATGTGAACTAATTTTTTGCGCCTCACCTTATATGTGCAACAACAAGATACACACTTCCTTGTTCTATGGAAAGAAGTTAGCAACCATCATCATTATTCTTTGAATAAACCCAAGTAAAGACATCCAAACAACCACAAAACATTATATTATGTTTATTTTCAATAATTACATAATTTAACTGTTTTTTTACACAACCACAGGTTTAGAGATAGTCAAGGCACACAAAACAACAAGGATTATAAACAAAATGAGCCGTAGGATTAGACATTTTAATGTTTCATAATTTTCCTCCATGCTAATTCGATTGCATGCCCCAATGCAACATCAATTGTACTACTCCCTTGGCGTGTTCAACTTCATCATATTGATTCATTCTCATTCTGCAATCTCTCAGGTCATAGAGGGTCGGTGTTATTGTCCCCATCCTTGTAACCCTTGGTGTTTTGAATGTCTTCCCACTTTTGCGATTCTTCAGTCATGAATATGGGCTGGCATTTGGTTTAATCCCTAAACAATGTCCAAATCATAAGGGCCTTGATTCTGAGCCCAATTCAAGAGAGTCAATAAGTTTTAGCCATATCAACACAAGTTTTAGCTCTATTCAGTGCCTCTTTAAAGTTGGGAAAGGAATGAGACTCCTTCTTTCAAAGGGGAATGGATAGCTCATCCCATCTAGCACTACAAGCTTTAATGGCCATCTCCACTTCTCCCTTTAGAAGCTCCCTAAACGCCTGAAGAGCTTCCTCCTGTAGTCTTTTCAACTGTGATCTGTAGGTGGGGTGGTGTGCAATACATTCCCTTATCCATAGAATATCTTTGTCAATTTCGTGCTTAGGGCAACCCATCAAAGATTCTTTAAACTCAAACTCTTCGTACCTTATCACATCCTTCTACCATGCTATCTCATTTTAAATGGCTGAACAAAAAGCACGGATAACTGCATCTCCTACTAGCAAGTTGGAGTTTCTTTCCATGCACTTTGGAAGGATGAAATTGTTCAAATAGAATTCACAAAAGAGATTTTTCTTTTCAGGGGAGAGAGAGAGAAATAAACCTGGGCCATGTCTTTTAGACTTTGAGTCTAAGAGCTTCCTCTTGGGTACATTTTCTAGCTGCATCCATAGCCATCTCTCCTTTAGGTATGAACAATAAACTCACAAAGGCGCTTTGCAATCAGCAAAATCTGTAGACACTTCCCCTTTGCAAGCTCCCTAAACGCCTGAAGAGCTTCCTCCTGTAGTCTTTTCAACTGTGATCTGTAGGTGGGGTGGTGTTGAGCTTGTGAACATGTTGTCATATGCTTCAACTTCTTTCTTCCATTCCTTGCTTCTCCCTTAGAGACTGGTAGTTATAGGTGGAGGTTTTCTACCTTTGCAGCTTGGGCTTTCCATTGGCAGCTTTGGCTTGAGCTTGAGCCAACTCTTGTAGTGTACAGATTTCATCCGTAGTTTCCAAAATGGGTTCTGAAACCTTATCACTCTCTTATGCATCATCCAGAGTTGCTTCTATAAGAGGGTCCTTCACTTCCCTAGAAGTTTTCACCATATCCGTAGGAGGTTCTATTTTTTGTGTAGGGAACTTTGCTGTGTCCGTAAGAGACTAAACACTTTTGTAGAAGGCTCAATTGTCTCTTTGGACCTCCATTGCTTCTTCCTAAGCTTCTATTGTCTCCAAGGGCCCTTCCTCTACACCTATGAGAACTTCTTCTGGTTCTGCAGAAGCGTTTGTTGCTTTTGTAGGAGCTTCCTCTGCTTTCATAGGAAAATCTTTTGTTCCTTTTGGAAGTTCGGTCACCTCCTCTTGGTGGGTTTCCTTCGTAAGATTGACAAATACATCCTGTCGAGGCTCATTAATGTCCAAGATTTTCACTACAGGAACCTCCTTTTTAGGGCTTTTGGACATAACAGATATTGACTAAGGTTTTTGCCATGCGGATGTCCTCCGCTTCTTCAGCGGCTAGGGAATTTGGGCTTCTTTGTCCTTGCGGTGTTGTCGACGCTCATTCCTCAAACTGTGCTCATCTCTCAGCTTAATTCTGATAAAGGCGACGTCTCCTCTTCGGATTCAACTGTGATGATTGCAATGCTCCCAATGGCTTCTGGATTTCTTGGCAGCCTCCATTTAGGTGTCTTTTGGGTTTTGTTCTTCTCTCTCTTCTTCTTGGATACCTTTGTCTTTTTCTCCACGAAATTTTCTTCCCATGATACCCTCGTTTTTGTTTTGCTAGGGCATCCTTAATTAACAAGCAAATTAGCCCATAATGGTCAAGACTGTTTTCCTTTCCTTGCTGTATCTTCAATCCTTCTTCCTGCAATACGAGAGACGAATTTTCTTACCATGGTGTAAGTGGGTTAAAATTCTGAAGTAGTAGGAGAATATCAATTCATGGAGGCCCTCACAGGTGAGGAATCTCATCACTTGAAGGGCGACCTCATCCCAAGGTGAGGGAAGTGAGTTGCGTTTATTTCCCTTTGGAGTGGTGTCCACCTGTTCTCCTTCTAGTAGGAACTCGTGTCTTAGGTCCAAGGCTCCCTTCTGGCTATTGCTCCTATAATATTGGTCTCCATCCATTGGAAGACTAGTGACCTATGAAATCGCTTCTTCTGTAATCGAAACTATGATGCCCCAAAATTAAGTGGTGTCTTTCGCTAGAGCTCTAAAAAATTCTAGAGCTACAACTTCATTATACTCTGTCAGTTTTGAGAAGTACACCATCTGCCTTGCTTCTTCAAAAATCCACAACACCTGCTCATTTTCCACTACCCTAACAGTGTGTGTGGCTTCATTGCGTTCTAGGTGTGAACCATAGCAAGGTCTTGGTATGAGATTTTTGTTATCACATCTCAAGAAAGTCATTTGCAGTTCTGTAGATGGAAACAATAAGTTTATGAATTGTCCGAGCAACTTATAATTTTTTAAAATTCACTCTTGGTTGCTGGTGTTTTCTTCCATTATCATCGTGTCTCCCTAATAGAACTTGGATTTGACATCTCCTTTGGTCACTTGGTGTAGTGGCCAAGCAATGTGTGAGAATACCAATACAAATCTTTGATAGAAATTGACAAGACCCAAAAAGTTGGGAAGCTCTATTAGAGTCTTTGGGGTAGGCCAATCTCTAATTACATGAATCTTCTTGTTGTCAACATGGACTTCCTCTTTGTCAACAATATACCTGAGGTACTAAATCTTCGTCATGCCAAATGAACACTTCTTCAAATTAGCATATAGCTTGTGTCTTCAAAGAGTTTGAAGTACCTGTTGAACATGTTGCAAATGTTCCTCCCATGTCTTACTATAGATGAGAATGTCATCTAAGTAGACTACCACAAATGAGCTGGTGTAGGGACGTAGGATGTCATCCATCATCCTCATGAATGTGGCAGGTGCATTGGTCAAGCCAAAAGGCATAACCAACCACTCAAATAAACCCTCCTTGGATTTGAATGCAGTCTTCAATAGCCGGATTTGAGATCAATTTGGTGAAGAACTTTGCACCATGGAGCTAGTCCAGCATGTCAGCTATTCGAGGAGTCAATAGCGATTCTTCATAGTGATTTTATTCAAAGTTGTGTTGTCAATATGGAGTCTCCATGTTCCATCTTTCTTTGGAGCCAAAACAATTGGACTGCCACATGGAGAAGCACTTGGTCTGATGTGCTCCTTTTGAATCAATTCTTGGATCTACCTCTGATTTCATCATTTTCAAGGACCGATCTGTGATAAACAGGTGCATTAGGCAAAGGAGAACCAGGAACTAAATCAATGGAATGCTTTACCTCACAATGAAGTGGAATGCTAGTTGGTAACTTGAACAATTCATCATATTCTGCTACAATCTTGTCCATTTGCTTTTGTTGTGCAGAGCCTACGATGGATGTAGCAATGGTCCTCCTGCTGCTTTGTGCCTTGATCATCAACAGAATGAACTTCCATGTTTTGGCTGTCATCTTTCTTCATTGTTTTAACACTGATTAATGAAACAGAGGTAGGAGGAGATACCTTTGGTATCCTGAAGCACTGACCTCTGATAGTGATGATGACACTTTGGGGCCTAGACTCATAAACACCATGCCTCTTCCACATAAATGATTGGCCCAAAATCACATCACAAACATCCAAGGGCACAACATCGCACAAAACTTCATCTTTGAAGGGCTTGATGGTATAAGAGAGGAGACATTGTTGAGTGATACAAATGTCTCTCCCTTGTTGTAACCATCCAACATTATATGGTTGTGGGTGTGGTGTGACAGGCAGATTCAAATCCTTCACTATCTAAGTAGAATTCATATTCTTTTGATTTCCACTATCAATAATGAAATGTAATGGCTTATCCTTGACCCACATTTGTGAGTAATATGTGACTCTTCTTGTGACTCCTTTGGTGCAACATGTGTGGTGGCAATGGTCACATTTGGTTTGGCTTCCATGATTTGCTTCCCTCTATCCTTAGCTTGTGGATGTGGAGGTGGTGGTGCAGTGGATGTAGAGGGTTGCGACTCAACAAACAATGACTGAATTGCTCGACACTTCTCCCTTGAATGTTGGTTGCTCTTATGATAATCACACCATTTGCCAGTCTTGGCCTTTGAGGGATTCTTTTCTTGGGAGTCTTTTTTGCTTCCAATTTTGATTTTGGGGTTGACCCCTTTGTCTTGATTCTTTGAAGAGTCACTCTTGCCTTTCTTTGGCTGGTACTTAGTGTTCTGATTTTTGTTATTTACTCCTCCTTTTCTATTTTTGTTTTTATGCTTCTGCTCTAATTTGACAAGTTTGTATGCCTCTCCTAATGTCTTGAATTCAAAGAGGTCCATGTCCTCTTGAATGTACCATTGCAGCCCATTGTGGTACTTGAGGATTTAATACCTTTCGGTATCTTGAATACCTAGTTTTGCTACTATGGAATGGAAAGCATCAGTATAATCTTGAACAGATTGGTCATTACCTTGTCACAATTGTTGCCATCACATGTATTGGTCTATGTAGGCTTCCATGGGATAATATTCTTCCTTGACGACCTTCATGAAATAATCCCATGTGAACACTACTTCATCTTCATTCTCTTTTGTAACCCTGTTACAATATGCTTCCCACCAATTTTGAACATGTAATGAAGCTTTCAAGAGTGCAAAAGTGATTTTCTCACTATTGGTGAATTTATTTACAGAGAAGTATGAAGATAATTGATCCAACCAATTTTCTAGGGCATCAACATTAATTTTTCCTTCAAAAGTAGGAATATCAAAATTCACCTACACCTTAAAAGGTGTGGGAGCACTGAATGGTGCTAGGGTAGTGAGAGGTTGTGTAGAGGAGGTTGCAGAATTTGCAGCAAGGAGCCGTTGAAGAATTTGAGCAAATTGATCCATCATCGTATTCCTCTATTTCACTAGGGCTTCATTCAACATCTCTTGGACAGGATCGACTGTCACAATGTTGTCCATTCTAGTTCTCACTAGAGATCTCGGGATCTCGCGTCTGATACCCAAACATTCGATATCTTGATCTCGTGTTTATGGACACACTCAAAAGACAGACTGCTCTGGTATCATTGATTCGAAACTCAAAATTTTGAGTTAATGAAGATCATGAAATAGTGCAATTTAGAAATAACAAAGTATAACAAACCAGAACACAAAAGTACATACACAAAATAGCATAATGATTTTATTGCTCAGAAAATAGAGTACAATGCAAGCAATCTCTGAGAAGAGATGTGAGGCTATAACATTGCATCCATTACTCATGTCTTTACAATCAAGGGTGCATCTCTCTTTATACAATATTTTTGGTGTGTTGGAAATCCACCGTATTGAATATGGAAGGTCACCCACATGGAAATGTGGTGGTTCACCTTCCATGAGTTAGAAGGTCACCCATATGAAAATGTGGTGATTCACCTTCCATGAGTTACAAAGTGCATTTAATTGAAAATTACATACATATGACTTGTCCTTTTGTGTTTTGTCTTCTACTAATGTGTCAACATAGCTAGAGATGCATTTTGGCTATGAAAATATAAAAATAGAAAATTACTATTTTTAGTAAATATTTTGTTTTGCATTTTTGAGGGCCTCCGGAGCGTTTTTTCCACAAAGTTGTTGGCAACTCTGTCTATGACACAGTTCCCTGTGAAATTGTTGTTCTCTCTCTAATCTTTCCAATGCTTCTTGAATGGATCAAAACGGAGTCCCAAGCACAAAGTTATGCCCCTAAAAGTGTAGTTAGGATCAAAAAATAGATTTTCAGGCATAAAGCCAAACCCCAAAAAGGTCACATACCTGGATCGAAGAGACTTGATAGAGAGCCTTGATTGTATGATGCCTAACAGTTGTAGATCTAGTAAAGCTAAGACAAGAATCCTTTAGATGACTAGATCTAGAGTTCATGATCACTTGGCTCTAATGCCAAATGATATGGGCACACAGAGATAACCAGGACTGTATATACTGTGCATTCATTTGTATTATGCATATAAAAAAGTACAAAGAAAGCTTTTAGAGGATTTACAGGTAGACGTTTCCAAAGCATGTGCAACAAATAGATCCAATAGCCCATGTGATTATTTGTCATCATATTATTAATTAAAAAGGATTGAGTCTATTTATAAAATCTTCTCAACACTGCTGGTAGAAAAGCCACTCAAAATATGAAACTTCTTGAAGTATATGACTGCCAATGACAGCTATGGATCTACAGCAGAACTAGTGCAGGACCATAAATGGCTAAGGAGTGATTCATGTCCTCGTAATTTTTTTTCCCTCAAATATTTTTGTGTGCATGCTGCATAGGATGGTCAGTGTCAATGCATTATTGTTGCTTAGAACTTAGAAGTATATAAATGTTCCTTGAACCTTGTGAACCCTATTTATCTTGGTTGCCTACTTGATGATTTGCTTTTTCATCATTCTGACATTCAATAGAAGTGACCCTTTCCCTTTAACTCGTTTTGTGTGTTTTGTATATGAGAGAAGAAAACAGGATTAAAAAGAGAGGATTTGATTTATTGATGTTGGTTCATGACATTTCAGCAAACTTCTGATGCGTTGGACTGTGTTATCATCAGATGCACTCATATTCTTCCCTGCAGCTTTGTACTTTATTTTTGTCTATTATAAAGGGCAGAAGGATGAAAAGCTTGCTTGGGCACTTGCTATGGTTCTTCTTCAGCCATGCTTAATCTTGATTGACCATGGCCACTTTCAGGTAGGTGATATGCAATGTTATTCTTTTGCTGCTGCTCATTTTAGTTTGGTGATCTGCTTTATTCTAGGGTCCACTATAGTATCCATAATCCAATAGTTAGAAGACAAAAATAAGGGTTTCATCAACAAATTTATAAAAGAATATTTGTGAAGGACAATAAATATTCAAGGGTAATAAGCTCTTACAAAGAAGCAGTGCTAAAGAAATTTTTAGTGAAGCATATAACCATAGAAATGAAGATAACAAAAGGATTAGACTAAAAACCAATATTAGAAGTACAAAAAGGTGCTGCATCTAAATGTTGATGCTGTGTTTTTGCCTCAGCCAGTGTTTAATATTGTCCAAGGTTTGAACTGCATTCTTACTGTCAGCTAACAAAGAGACACCTAAACATTTTTTGTTCAGAACCATTATTGTTTTTACTAGAGTTCGCTTTTTAACTCTTCAGAGAGTTTAGTAGACATTACTACATGCAAATATGTTGCACTTTTTTTTTGGCCCCTAACATGGCAACCCTTCACAGTATAATTGCATCAGCCTTGGCTTGACTATTGGAGCAGTAGCTGCAGTTATTTCCAGAAGAGAGCTGGCTGCTTGTGTTCTGTTTTGTCTGGCACTTAATCATAAACAGGTATGTATTGAGTGCAACCTTATATTGTACCACCGAATTTTGGTATTTGTTTCAATGATTGACTCATCAGAATAATCATAGGATGCTGTTATTAGAGTGACTTGTGCCTATGAGCAATGTGGATAATTTGTCAATGCTTTCTCTGCAGATGAGTGCATATTATGCTCCAGCATTTTTTGCTCATCTTTTGGGGAAATGCATTCGTCGCCAACATGCCATTTTTGAGATCATCAAGCTTGGCCTCTATGTTCTTGTAACATTCACTGTTGTTTGGTGGCCTTTTCTTTATTCTAAGGAAGCCATAGTAGAGGTATTCCTGCTGAAGATTTCTTTGGAAAAATAGAACATAGTTTAGACTCTTTGTTGTCTAATCTTATGCAGATGATTAATTATTGTATCGATGCACAGGTTTTTTCACGCCTAGCACCATTTGAGAGGGGCATATATGAGGACTATGTTTCTTCCTTCTGGTGTGGCACTTCATTACTCATAAAGTGGAAGCAGATATTTTCAATGATAACACTATCACGCCTTGCCTTAGGTGCGACTTTGACTGCAGCTCTACCATCTATGGTTCAGCAAATATTCACCCCAAGTAATAGGGGATTCCTCTATGCATTGCTCAATAGCTCATTTGCCTTTTATTTATTTTCATATCAAGGTATGTGCCCTTGAATCAAGCCTTATATTTGTTTAGCAAATACTGCACTCCATATATATATTTTTTAAGTCGTGCTATCCTTTGTGCTGATTTTTTTTTTTTTGGTCAGTCCATGAAAAGTCCATACTGCTGCCTCTGCTACCAGCAAGCCTCCTTGTCTTGGAAGAACCTCTTCTTTTCAAGTGGCTGATATTTTACTCCATGCTTTCGATGTACCCCCTTCTTCGCCGTGATGGACTGACAATATGTTATATAGCTCTGTTGTTTTTGTTCATTCTTCTTTATCATGGACCAGTGGAAGGCAAGATGGAAGACAACAGAAGTAATAAGACAGAGCAGAGGCTTCCAAAGTTTTTGAGAGTATTGATGCCTTTTTCTGCATTTTTTATAGCCATCCTACATTTGTTATATATGTTTTTGCGGGCTCCAGAAAGATATCCTTTTATCTTTGAGGCTCTCATTACAGCATATGCATTTTCTCAATTTGCTATTCTTGCCATATACACCAACATTAAGCAGTGGAGGTTACCTAGTGACATGGCATTTAGTTTAAATGGCAAAGAAAAGATTAATTAACTGCCAAGTTTCCTTGATTATAAGTCTGTTGTTTTCTTTTCTCCTCAAAGCAAAAATGCCTTAGCAATATATTTTATTTTATTTTTCGCTTGTTTTTTAAACAGAATTGGTTCCCTATTTTCTTCAACACATCCTGTTTCCTCAAACCTAAACACCATAACTTTAAATATTCTGTTATTCGCTTGTTTTTTAAACAGAATTGGTTCCCTATTTTCTTCAACACATCCTGTTTCCTCAAACCTAAACACCATAACTTTAAATATTCTGTTAAATAAGGATTGGATTTTGCATATATGCCAAGCCTACCCAAGTTTAAAATTGGATGCTTAGGCTTGCCCATTAAGGTGGAGATCATTTTCTGAGGTAATGTTGTGCTTATTTTAGGAAATATTTTGCTTATCAAAGGTCTTGTCTTATTAAGGAATTTATATATATATATATATATATATATATATATATATATATATATATTATTTTTTTTCCCACACATTTGAAATTCTCCTTCCCTTAACATACTGGACAACTGACATCTTGGAAAATTAAGGGCATAGCGCTTTTACTATAACATGAGCCAGTCTGCATAACAAATCATTTATCTTTCCAAGTTGTTAACTGGGCTAATATGTGCTTTGGCAAGAAGCTGGAACCATCGTGCATGTAAAAATGGTGGTGTTATATGACCAATACTTTCTATTAATCCTTGATGTGAGAAGTTAGTGACAAATGACGGATGCAATACAAACCTATATGTATAATCAACCTGGTCCAAAAGAGAGTTGATTCACATTGCTTTCCACATAAGCCAAAAATGGATACATGGTAGGCAAGTATTCTTGTCGATTTTTTTTTCCGTTCTTAATGTGTCATATATATTTAGGACACGTGTGCATGTTTTTATATGGGCATTGTGAACTAAACATCCATCTGCATAACAATGTATTCAAGTTGCGCATATATAGGGCATCCATATATGTGCACACTTTTGAGGGGTATTGTAAGATGCACATCAGCATACCATGATAAGTGATGTCGAGTTTTAAGGTGTACATAAATAGAGATTCGTATGCTTCTATTACTTTGGGAAAAAATTCAAATTTAATTTATGATGTTAGGATGTTAAATTTTCTAACTGAGGTTGAGCCTAAGCCAACCAAGGCTTCAACTTAGCAGATGTACCACCATCGCATGATTCGCATCTAATCACCCTCCACCTTGTCGAAGTGTATCAATCAGTTATGTTGATTGGTGGTGTTGTAATCACATGCGGATTTCGACCATTCTCATGAAAATAAAAGGTTACTAACTAATTACATTGAATGCATTTTAGGAATAAAACAAAATTGTTAAGAGTATGCAACCTAACCTTTCTCATTAAAAGGTGTAATATTTTATCTGAACCTAAACTGCAAGGAGCGGTTTTTATGAAATAAAACATTTTTTTAATTTTATTTTAAAATAATTAACATCTTTATATCTTTCGATTAGATAAAAACATTAAACACATGAAGTGCATTTCTATGAACTAAAAACAATAACTAAGTAAAAAACATATAACCTAATACTTTTTATTAGAAAGTATAAAGATGTTAGGTAATTCTTGTTGGAATATGTTGTGTAAAGCTTCAATTCGGCCACTATTGATTTCTGTATTATATATTTTGTAATGGGTTATATGGAATTGAAATAGATATCACCCATATTACTTCGTGACTACATAGTGATCTGACAACTACTTCGCTACTATGCATGTGTAAAGTTTCACTTAGGCCACCATTGACTTTTGTATTATATATTTTTTAATGGGTTATATGGGATTGAAATAGACCTCACCTACATTACATCATGATCAAATAGTGGTATGACAACAACTTCGCTATTATGCATGTATCTCTTGACAAGATTTGACCTTGGATCTCTTTGAAAATCAAGGAATTTAATCAATTGAGCTAATACCATTTGATGATTTTTGTATTATATCTATTGTATATATTTTTGAGCCTTTTACATGTTGTTTTTCAATGACTTTACACAGGTTGTTATGAGGGGTCGTGGTCCCCTCATATTAAGTGGGGTTTGAACCTTGGACCTTTAAAAGAAATCCAAAGCCCTTACCACTACAGTAAGCTTGCAACTTTTATAAGTTTACACATTTTTATAAGGGGTCCTGGTCCCCTCGCACCGAGTGCGGTTTGAACTTAGGTCTCCTGAATGAAACCCAAGAACTTTACCACCACAATAAGCTTGCAACTTTTGAACCTTTTATATGTTTTTTTTTAATTGGTTATGTGGGATTGAAACGGGTACTACTTGTATTACATCTTCACCACATAGTGGTATTATAACAAAGCTTGGATATTATCCATGTATAAGCTTATCCATGTAACGTTTGGCAAGATTTAAACTTTGGTCTCCTTGAAATGTTGAGGAATCTACCGGTTGAGCTAATGCCACTTGATTGAACCTTTTACATGTTGTATAAGTGGGTTTATTGTAATATTTCATTGATAAATCTCAAGGTTGGTTCTTTAATCTTGACCTAAGGTCATATGTAATTGGGTATTTATATCCTTTAAGACTAATTCTTTTGGAAAACTAACCACCCTCATGCAAATGAAAATTATGGATGGTTGCTTAACGAGGACATCCAGACTAATGCAAAAGTTTAACTATTGGTTGGAATGCTTATTCTTTACTTAGATTATTTTGATGTTTATTGACACCCTTCATATTGCATTGTGTATTTCTATGAGTTGTTGATTTATTATGGGTAATATTTTCATTTTATTTATTTAGGAAGGTATTGTGAAATCCAACATGGTATTAGGAGTGTAAATCTCTATTAGTCGACCTCAAGCTTTTGTTAGTTTCTCTTCCATGAAGATTTGAGTAGTGTGGTTTGTGAATATTATGTGGAAGCTTTTTGTGATGCCACTATTTTTTAGGGTTGTATGCTAAAACCTTTGGTGTGCCTTGATGATGAGAATCTCGCTATGTCATAACAAATTTGTTCCTTTAAGAGAAATATTCACCTACAAGTTTATCTTTCCTCTCGACTTCCAATTTGTTTTGTCTTTCCTGACTAGATGGATGCCTTAACTGTTGGATTGAATTTTTCTAGGATGTTTGAAATTCTTATTTGTATTTTACTTTTTTCTTGAAAAAATATTATTTTATTCTTTATTTCATATTTTTTGGTATTGATGTAGCATAAATGAGAGGATAGAGTTTATGATTTCTAAAGAAGAGAAGAACTTGAATGGTTTTTTAGTGTTCCCAAATGCCAAACAATTCATTGACAAAATTTTATGTATGAAAAAACCCCAAGCTACTTGACAAAGTTGTAAAAATGGTCTAACATCTTTTATACTATGCTGGTGAGAAAGGATGACTTGATTGGTTACATTTCAAAAAATAGTTATATAGGGAAAGCCATGATAGATATGGATAAACCATCAATATTTTTAGATTCTTTTTTAATATCAGTGGGTTCCAATTTGACACTTGGTCGTTTTGCCTTCACGTATTTCATTTCTTGCATTGAGATTGTTTTCTTCTTGTCCTCCAAAATCTAAGATTTTAAACTTTTAATATGGGATATATTGGTGAATATTTAGTGGTCTAAAGGGAATTGTGTGGCATATATTGTTAGATAGAGGCATATGGTTTGAATGTGGGCATTGATTGAGGAACATCATAATATTGAACCCATGTGAAGTTGTGAGTTAATGACTAGTCCATGCTTCCTAAGGTGTGGGTGTCAATTGATAGTGTATTCAAGTTGTTTCGTGGATGGTTTTGGGGAGACTGTGGCATGCACATGCTCCCTTAGTTTAATGTGAAGGTGTGTGGCAAGCACTTCTTGTGTCCCATTCTTGAGGTGTCGCATGATGTGATGGCACTATTGCCATGTTTTAAGTCTTCCCCCCCTTGTGGGCATGGGTTTGAATCCCACACACTTTCTTTTGGCTTGGAAAGGACCGTTGGGAGCATCATCAATGACTTTTCATTGTGGGGAGGACCTTTTAGTTTCAAGCATGGCGGTGGCTTCTTGAATAGAGGAAGAGGCCCTAATACTTGGTGCCTTGGTGGAGATTCCTGGTTTAAATCCCCTAGGTACCCTTTCACGTAGATTTGTTTTCATCGTTTTACCTCCACGTATCGCATTTCTTGCATTACTTTTTTTTCATCTTGCCCTCTAAAATCTAAAAATTTAAACTTCTAATATGGAATATTTTGGTGAATGTTTAGTGATCTAGAGGGAACTGTGTGGCAGGTATTGTTAGATAGAGGCACACAGTTTGAACATGGGCGTTGATTGAGCAACACCATAAAATTGAACCCATGTGAAGTTGTGAGTTGACGACTAGTCCATGCTTGCTAAAGAAGGGGTGCCTATTGGTAGTGTGTTCGATTCATTTTGTGGATGGTTTTGGAGATATTGTGGAGAGCACATGCTCCATTCTTATTCGATGTGAAGGTTTGTGGTAAACACTTCTTGCATCCCGTTCTTGAGGTGTTGCATGATGTGATGGCACCCACTTCTTTTTGGCTTGGAAAGGATCGTTAGGAGCATCATCAATGACTTTTCATGTTAGAGATAACCTTTTCGGTTCAAATCATGGTGATGACTTCTTGGCTAGATTAAGGGTTGCTAAGACTTGGTGCCTTGGAGGTTGTTGGTTCAAGTCCCTTATACACCCTTGCACATGGATTTGACTCTGTTTGTTGGACGACATGGTAGCGATGATATGAGTGAGATGAAACGGTCAAATGTTGACATCTAATCATTTGATCTGAACTTGCCTTGGAGTAGTCAAGAACAAATATGTCACATAAGTTTTTTTTTTGCGTCTCTAGAAGATGACATGTTGTGGCCTATGGTTTGCTAGTACTTTGTCTAGTGGCCTACATTGGTGGCACCTCCTTGTCCAGTTCAATGACACTTGACAACAATTGATTCATTGAAGCACTGTGTAGTTGCTAGACTAATCAACAAATAGTTGGCACCCCTTGGTCGTCCAATCAACAATGCATGTCATCATCCCATTTGGTGAAGGTACTTTTATTTTTTTCATGGTCTGAAAGGTTTTGGTACCATTTTTTGTGATGTTTGGGTCAAACTTTTGGGGGCCATAACTTTTGCATATGGATGCAGTTTGAGCCTTTTTTCAAATTGCACGATTTTCCACTCTTCACTTTGAAATTTTTGGTTGCAAATACGAACAAGAGACTATATTTTGGAAGGTATTCCATGGATTATTATATGCCTTTGCTTAATGGACCTAACTATGCCACCTGTAAAATCAAGATTAAGGCTTTGCTTTGGAGTAAGGGACTTCTCAAAAATGTGAATGAGAACCCTAAAAACATTTATTTTGATGAGAAAAAAATTGTATAAAGGAAGAATCTCATGGTGTGATTGCTCTATATATTGACATGATCTATGATAATCAGATTAGCAATATTATGGATCTAAAGGTTCTACTTGACAAATTTTCAGTAATGTGTGATCACATCGACTTTACATAGATCAGTAGGTTGGAGGTAGAACTTGCTACTTTGGACATGGATAGTTCAAGGATTGTTGATGAGCATATTAGTTAGTTCTGTTAAGATTATTACATCACCCTAAAAGGTATTTGATAAAGTTTTGTTCATGAGTTGGTTACAAGTCGCCATGACAATCGATTCCATCTTGTATGTATAAATGTAACATTTATTGATAGTACATTTTATCCAACACCCTCGTTGGTCCAACAATGTCGTTAGAGTAGGATATCATAATGCAATTTCCAAGTAGCTTACAAGAGCACGATATTAAATTCGAAGGACAACAAAGTAATGGAGATTTTTTTGTTTCTTCATTATTTTATTTTGTTCGTAGGTGTTGAGTTTACATGCAATCTTTCTTGTTGCTCCTTGCTTGTTTTGAGGAGTTAATTGTTTGTGTGTTTTGAAGAGGCATTAGAAATCCAATCTTCCTTTCCAATTAAACCTTATTGAACAAGACAAAGGTGTTGCTTAAAGGAGGTTGTGAGTTAATTGTTGAAAAGAATGACATGTAGAAGCAGATTCCAACCCAATATAATAGGCAAAAAGTTTTGAGGACTTGCAATGTCTTATCTGCTTGTTTTTTAACATGGAGCAATGATTAAAATGCTACATGGAATAAGACCACATATTATTGATTTAATTTAACATAACTATGTAGAAGATGATGCTTGTTTTCCATCTTGTTATTGTTTGCTTTGCAAGCTTAAACATAGGATGCTACACAACTATATAGTTGTTGAAGCGTGAGAAGAGACATTTGGGAATTGCTCTATAAAGAATCCAGTTCCACAAATTGCATGTCATCAAAATAATGTGATATGTAGACATGAAATAAGAGTAGTGCCGCCTAGGACATGTCAACATGATGTCACTAATGACCTTATTGTCAAAATGAAGCCATCAAGTAGTTGATAGAGTCATCCCATGGTGACATGAAAGGGCCATTTAGCAAAGTTTAAATGCATGAGGCCATCTAAAACATTTGCTATTTATGCATTCGAAGTTTGTTTAAAGAATTATGTTGTCTCAATGGAGGAGACAAAATATGTTGTCCAAATGTGGATCCATCCATCATCATTGTTCCAAATTAGAGATAAAACTATTATTTCAAAGCAATAGGGTTGTTGAATGTGATTACAGTTGTTTGAAGTTGTCTTGTTGCATGGCAAAGTCAGACGTCTACTTTATAACATTGGGTTGTCAACGTGCCAGAGAAGTGTTGCATAAGTCGATATTCAAAGGCCACATTAGAGTTATAAATGTCGTTGATAGTGAAATCATACTATGAATGGACCATCCATGATTCATGGGCTGTTATTATCCCAATTGGGTTTTTGCATAGTTCAAGGATGTCTAACCAAAATGTGTTGGCTGAGTACCTTAGTGCTGTCTCAATGAGAATAAAATTATCCATGACAAAAGTTCCATCTAGGTGTTCAAATAGATTCATTTAAAATAGATAAAGATCGGGGGTCGTCTAAAGATATTCAAACAACACTGTGAGAAGGCATTCATATGTGAGGCTAAAGAGTGAGGTGCTTAGTAGAGTGAGGTTGAAAGCGAGATGCTCACTATTGTTTGTTGAACTTGGATGCCTTCAAAGGAAGGCATAAAATGTTGCATGAATTCAAGAAGTGAAGACATGAGATCCGAGCATGATGTAGACGATCTATGGTAGTCATAGTTAGGTGTTGTATGCATTAGGTGTATTAAAGTACACCATGCTATGATATGTTTAGATGTCTTTATGAGGGATTGTAGAAACAACATATACAATAACATTAATGCTTGGGATTTTGAGACAAGAAGTTTTGAAGACATAGCACACACAATCTTGTCAAATGAGATAGTGTTTGAAGTCATTGTATAAAGGAGTGATGTTGTAATGTGATAAGGCATGTAGAACAATTTACAAGAACTACAAAAGTGAGGTACCAACTAAATGGATGTTGAATTAATGCATGTTAAACATAAGTGTTGGAGAAAGATATCTCAACATCTAAGAGGAAAAGAGCTTGAGCCATAATTTTTTGGTGATATTGTAGAGTGAGGTGCTACTGTGACAAGGCATGACAACACATTGAATATAGATGGGGGTGCAAAAACCTCCGATGAAGACAAAGGAGCAAGGTGCTAAAAAAATGTTTCACAACAAAACATTTTCTCATTCTAAATGTTTGTAATGTTACAACTGTTGGACCAGTTTGATGAACAACAAGATGCCCATTTGTTTTCCTTCACTATGCCTTGATATATGTTAAATATGAGTTGCCTGACCTAAAACTAACAAAGGAGATTTCACCATCTAAGTGGCATTAAAGTTGAATGGAATTAAATATCCATTGTACCACATTAAATACATTTGAGGAACTTTGCTATTGATGTGACATGTTTATACGTTGGTTGTTTGATGTCATGTAGTGGAAAAAACCAATGGGGCACACTAGTTTACTTGTCCTCATAATGAATGATTGAGGTGCACATATATTGAGTGGCATGATGTCACCTTTCTTGGGGTGCATTTGAGTCTTTGGTGTATGAAATGGTATCTTGCTCAAATGAAGAAATTACTATTTTTATTCCACATGCATCATGGAAGGAATTTTGAGGTAGTTTATAAAGTTTTTGCATAGTGAATAATGAACCAATTTTGGAGGTTTTAGCAATGGATTGGGACACTTTAATAAAGATAGTTTTTTGCCAAAATCCTTTTGAGGAGGATAGGCTTATATTTTTTTGATCCTAAAGCAATCATAAATACCTATCAAAGTGATGATACCAAATAAAAATGCGATTTGTTGATTGAGGGGAGTACATCAACTACATGTAATAGTGATGATCGCTTTGTCTACTAGAGATGATGCTTTATGAACTAGTCTGATGTGACACTTCAAGATGCTTTCTATGATCATGTTATACGAGGAGATGATGATGCTACTTTTCTAGTTTGAAAATCGTGAAGTTCATGATCACCAAAATTTAAAATTTTGGATCTAAATAGTGAAGTAGAGGGCCAATACCTCACTTCAAAATATGATCATGTGCATGTAACTAATCACTTGTTGGCTAATCTAACTTATTTGATGTAGTTGATGGTATTTATACTTGAGTGTACACTCCATGATTGCATCCAAATTTGAGTTTGTAGCATAGTGAGGTGATTCCAACTATGAAGTCTAATGAGATATAATATATCGTCCCAATTCAATCCACTTGTTGAATTCCTTCCCCTTTATTTAACATTGATGTAATAATGGGGGATGTTAGGATTATCACATTGCCATAACAATGTTTAATGAAGCGCTAATGAGTTACATCCATAAATGAGTTGGTTATAAGTTGTTATGACGATCGAATCCATATTGTATGTATAAATGTAACACTTTTTTATAATACAATTTGTCTAACACCCTTCAAAAAACTATGATAAAACATTTGTATTGCCAGATAAGGTACTAGTGGAAAGTCAACTCTTGATCTTCTCAAAATTACGTTCAATAATATTTTTAAAGCATATGTGATTGTTGTTATTGTGTTTGAGATGCTTCAAAGTATACTTTCCCTTGAGTTCTACTCCATCTCTTGATGATGTGGTCAAACAACTTCACCATCAAGCTCGATGATAGAGGTAAATAAATCATTCTTTTGCTTTCTAGACTTAGGCAAAACAAGTGGTTATATTAGAAGTTGAAATAAGGATAGAAGAAATCCAAGAAGCATTTCAAGAAGTAGATTTGTAGTGTTTGCAAGGAAGGACACAAGGTAGAGTTTTGTCAATTATGAGTTAAGATTCTTGAAGAGGTAAACAAAATAGGGGTACTTATGCTGCTCTCTTCTTTGCTTATGGTGAGGATGACCATGATGGTTAAAAATCATAGGCACATGTAGATGTTGCTTTAACATATTGGACATCCTCTTCCTTTAAAGAGTAGATTGCAGATTCGGAGGTAACCCAACATATGACTAAGCATTGCCATATTTTGCATGACTATAGTTGACAATATTTTAGATAATATTTATAATTGTGATGATTCCTCTTTGTAAGTGGATAAATTTAGTGAGATGACACTTGATTCATACTCATTTAATGAAGTTGTTCATGTTCCAGGTGTTGAATTGAATCTATTTTCTATTTATAATATCATTCATACAAATAAGAATGTTGAGGATTGGCTATATTGATGGGTGAATAAGGATATCGATGATGGTTTCAAGATAATTACCTTAGGATATTGTAACGAGTCTAATTATATGTACAATATTGATGATTTTTTGTCTTCTTCTTCCTCTAAGAAGAAATATTTTATGGCTTTGGTGGCATGAGTAGATGACATTAGCAAATAATGTCATCATAGATAGACTTGGCACATAGGCTATAAGCTATATGAATTGACATCAATTGGCTATTTATCTTCTCCTATTTTTCCTCTTAGTGGTGTTTGTGAGAGGTGTATCATAGGGAATAATCATCAAGAGTTATTTTCAAAAAGAAATTTCAAACATGCTTTACAACTCATATAGCTCATTTACAGTGATATTTATGGGTCCATGGGGTACCATGTCTCTTGAGAAATAAGTGTTTTTTCACTTTTATTGATGATTTCTCCACATATATATGGTTGTACACCATTTGTACCAAATATGAATCCTTTGGTAGGAACAAGGACTTCAAGTCTATTTTGGAGAATCAGTTTGAGAGAAAGATCAAGTGCTTATGTACAAATGGAGGAGGTATGTTAGAGGATTGTTCATGACAACTCAAAACATAGTGAGGTTGATGAGAAAAAAAATAGGGTTATCATGGAAATGGTTAGATGTTGCATGCTAGGCAAATGGAACCCAATTTTTTTGATGCTATTTCTATATAGAATATACTATAGACTTCCATGGTACCCTCAATGTCCAAGTGGGCTTAGAGTCTCCTTAGAGTTCCATCAAAAGACCTCATATCCAGTGTTAATCTTGAGGGTTGGTGGTTTTGAATATCCTCTCACTTATTTTTAGTCCAAGGGTTGTTTTGGAGTGGGAGGATGCTCTACTTGCCAAGTATGAATCCTTGATGTAGAATCATACATGGGAGCTTGTTCCTCTTCCAACATGGAAAAAAATATAGGTTGTAAATGGGTCCATAAGACCAAGTAAAATTTTAATGGTTATGTGGAGAAGCACAAGACATGTCTTATTAAGGGATTCTCTCAAAAGGAGGGAGTTAACTGTTAAAAGACCTTTGTCTCAGTTGTAAAAATGACATCTATTAGATAATTATCTCTATTGTTTCCTATTATGGATGGGAGGTACATAATTCATCCTACTTCTTTATCCCCCACACACTCCTCACCGTAATCCAAGTTATGCTCATAGAAAAGTGATGGATGTGAAGAGTACCTCTTTTCATGGAGAGATTCAATAGGAGACTTATATGAAACAACCACCTAATGTTGAGCTCGATGGATCCACCATTTTAGTGTGTAGGATGAAGAAGTCCTTGAATGAGCTTAAGCAAATTCCTCATGCTTGGTATGAGAAGTTTAATTCTTTCTTAGTTGTAGGTTCTAAAGATGTGAGGCAGATCATTATTTCTACATCAAGCGTCAAGATGATTAGATTTTGGTGATTGTATTCTATGTTAATGCTCTTTTCATAATGGGAAGATCAACATCCTTGATATAGAAGATGAAGGCATAGCTTTATAACACCTCGAAGATGATATATTTAGGACTTATTTATTATTTTTTAGGGATTTAGATCAATCGATCACCCTTCGAGATCATCATTTTTAGCCCAAGTATGCCTTGGATATTTTGTAGTGATTTAGGATGGAGGACTACAAACCTACTCAGACTCCCTTTGCTTATAGTTTAAATTTATAATCAAATTGCACTACTCCTTTGGTGGATGCCACTCTATATTGGATAATTGTTGTGTGACTTCTCTATTTGACCATACTCGACCATATATTCTATTTTGTGTTAGTTATTGTTCTAGGTATATGTAGGCACCCTACTAGAGTCACTAGAAAATTACCAAGAAAATCCTTTAGTATATTAGAGGTTCATATTAGATAGGTATTCGTTGCTTAGTTGGATCACCTCCCATTTTGACAAGATTTTCTAATGCAGATTGGATCAATGATTTGGACCAACAATGCTCCACCACCAATTTATTTTTTAATCTTGGATTTAGATTGGTTTCTTGGTGTTATAGACAATAGTCCACCATATCTTAGTCTTCTACTAAACTTGAATATTTTTGTACCAATGGGATAGCCAAACAAATTTGATGAATGCTCATGATTTTGAATTAGTTGGGTATTCCTTAGTAGTTTTGGGAGACCCTCTATTTTAACAATCAAAGTCCCCTCAAGCTTGTCCACAATCTAATATTTTATTAGTAGACTAGACACATCGAGTTTTGGATGCTCTACCTTTTTTGGCTTCATGCACATGGGATGATTGGTCTAGTCTATGTGTCATCAATGAAGAAGACAACAAATATACTAACCAAGGTCATACCCAATATGACTACGCAATTGTGGAAGTGTCTTGGAGTAGGAGAGTGCCAGTTTAAGGGAATGATTAATTAGGGTCTCTCTCCATGTTCCCTATTCAACTTAATGGGGATCGTTGGAATATGTGGTGTTAAGCTTCACTTGAGGCTGTGACCGAATTTTGTATTATATTTATTGTATAGCCCTTTGGGCCTTTGTACACCTTGTATAGGTGGGTTTATTATAATATTTTATTAGTAAACCTAAGGTTGGTTCTTTAAACTTGATCTATGATCACATGTAATCAGATATTTATACCGTGAGATAAACCATTTTATCATTGATTAGAGTGCTTATTATTTCCTTTAGTGATTATTTTATTCATTGTATTGTACTTTTGTGAATTGATTTATTCTAGGTTGTGTGGTGCTTTTGTTCGATTTTGGAAAGTATTGTGAAATCCAACAATTCTAAACCATAAGTACTTTTAATAAAATGAAAATAATTTTATTTTAGATTAATTAGCATCTTTATATATTTCAATGAGAAGGGTTGAGTTTTTAATATATTTTCATGACTCAAAATGGGATCTCTACCTTCTCTTCACTCACATCATTGCTTGCTTGGTATTGTTTGTTTTTAGAAAGTATTGTGAAATCCATCATTTCTATACCATAAGGAGTTCATTCTATAAAAATAATTATTTTTTATTTTAAATTAATTAGCATTTTATATATTTCAATGACTAGGGATGAGTTTTCCATATATTTTTGGGACTTGAAACAAGATATCTATCCTCTCTTCACTTGCATCATTACTTGCTTGGTATTGAAGAATGACACACTCATACACATGCACTTGTACACAAGTATTTTGTATTTGTTCCATTTATTATTCTTATGCATGTTCTGAATGTATGAAAATACTTTATTTAACTCCTATGCATTCTTTTATTATTTTTCATTACAGTCTAATTATGCTTACTTTAAATCAATTTATTACAAAGCATGTTTGTTGTGTGATATTATTCTATAAAAAGAATAAAAGCTACATAGGACTTTAATGCCCAAAGGTTAAAGGTACCATATATGCCCAAGGGATTTGTTCTCTATTTCTCACCCAAGCCTTATTTGTGACAATCACATTACTTTTATCCTAAAATTTAAAACTACAACATAGGTTATTAAAATTATCTTAAAATAATTACAAGCATTGATTCAAGAGAATTGATAGTTGCATCTCTAAGAGTTATCCCTTGTTAGTTGTGGAATATCTAATCTTATTAAAGCTTGAAGTGGAAAGGTATTTGCCTTTTGAAGTCTTTTGCTTACCTCAAGGGGTGAACCTAAGGAACATCAAAAGGTACCTAGGAAATAAGTGATGTCCTTCATAGAATCTATTTTTTACGTAATATTTTTGTGTGCTTTCTAATAAAGGAAAAACATACATGAAATAAATTAATATCCTATGGATTCCATCCTTATGTGTTGTTAGAAAGAGGAATGAGAAATCTAGATAAACATAAAATGCATCGATTCCAATTTATATTTTGGAGATCCTCTATCACATACATTGCCTTCACTTCTCCTACTTAAAATCCATATCTATATGCCCAATTATAGTTAAGAAAATCTCCCTTCAAATCTATATAAAGCTATAATAGATCAAACCACATGTATTTTTCATTCAAGGGTATTTTCATTCCATTATAAACTACAATGACTTTTGTCAAAAATCCTACTTTGGTCTTCATGCAAACATGTAAATTTGATTACATTATAGTATTAGCCTTGAAAAAGGGGATACTTGAACCTCCTCTTCATATATAATATCATAGAGATTATTATTTGGTCTTCACACAAGCATGTAAAGTTGATTACATGGTAGTAGTAGCCTTTTGCAAATGAGGAGACTTGAACCTCCCCTTCATATAGAATATCACATAGGTCATTACAAGACAAATGAATGTATATTAAGATTTTTGTGAGATTTCACAAGCCAACACTACAAATAATATAAGTTGACATTTTAAGCTTGTTTTAAAAAAAATGAAATTTAAGTAAAAATTTAAATCAATCCCTAAATATTTTGAGCTAATATATATATTTTAGTTGGTTATATGGAATGTAAACAACCCCACCCATATTACATCAATATCACATAGTGGTATTACAACAACTTGTCTATTATACATAAACCGCTTGGCAAGATTTACACCTAGGTCACCTTCTTGAAAGTTGAAGAATTTAACTGATTGAACTAATACCATTTGATTTTAAGGTAGAACACTCAAGTTAAAAATAATAAACCTTATGCATGCTCTGAATCTTGTAAAATATCACTTATATTGTTAAAAAAATTTAAATCAAAATTTTATATCTTTAATCTTATAAAATATCAACCACATCAATAAAAATCCATTTATTAATTTTTAAGCCAACTTTTTACAAGTTCAACAATAATAACATAACAAAGTTTATATAATATAAATTATTTAAGGACAATAACTTTGAACTCTATGTTAGCCTATAAATCCTAACACAATGACATACACAAGATGCTAACTATAAATCCTAACACAATGACATACAAAAGATCTTAACTTTAAATCCTAACACAATGACATACATTCAATCCATGACAATAACAATGAAAAATAACTCACCAAAAATGTTATTGAGATATATAGCTAAAGTAATGCAAATACAATGTATTGCAAGGCTTATTCAATATACATTACAATGCTTTGTCTTCAATATATACAACTTGGACAAAAGACTCTTCACATTCATAAGACCCTTGACCTTTCTACTTTTACTAACTCTTAATCTCCTCAAAATCACAGGAGATATAACTTCATATTTCTAACATGAGAAATATATTTTATTGACTCCTAATAATGACAAACTTCTAATGATTACTAAATGATAAATATTTACTTAACTCCACACATATTAAATACTTACATGACACCTAATATTTACAAAACTTTAGACTCAAATATTTACAAACTATTTACAAGGTACTTGCAATATTCTTGCAAGGTACCAAATAATGTAATACTTCCAACAACCCCTGTATTACATTATTTGGTATAAGATCCATTGTCTTCATTTGCTTTGGTCTTCTTGATCACTTCTTGTCCTTCTTCATGGTGATGTTGTTTCTTGAATATTTTTGGATCTTTGTCTTTGTCTTTATTCAAAAGGTACCTATTTTTGTCCCAATACTGATAGTAGTTGTTACTTGTACCTATCATACTTTTGAGCAAGTCATCACAATAATATAACCCATCATTGATATAACTCTTGGTCTAAAATTTGCTTAAGTGGATGAAATGCACCTTGGATCTTAGACAAGATTGGATGACTATGAATTTCTTCTTAGTCAACCTCTGGATAAGGTTGATTCCTTGTTAAAATAATGAAATAAAAAGAGGTTTGAGGCTAAAGTGAGAGATGCGAGGGTTAGAAAAGGATGTAGGGTCAAAAATTTGATCTTAAAGATGTTGTAATCACAATGACACTGAGAGGGGGGGTGAATCAGTGTGTTCTTTAAAAAATTCTAAAACAATTAGATTATAAAACCAGCAGTAGTTTAAAGCAGATAAAAGAGATACTAAATGCATCAAGAAAGCATCACACATAACACAACATTTTAACGAGGTTCACCAATGTGGCTACTCCTCAAAAAGACTGCTTGGACTACCATCCAAATCCGAGTCAATGCAAAGCTACAACTTTACATAATCCTTTACCGGCACCAAGCTGGAAGGAGCACCAACCCCTTAACTTTATCTGCTTCAACGAAATGGAGCACCAACTCCTATTTTACCGGCACCTACTTGGAAAGAGGCACCAACCCCTTAATTTGCCGGCACCAGTTGGACAAATTGTTTACCGCACCAAGCTGGAAAGAGGCACCAACCCCTTAATTTGCCGGCACCAGTTGGACTTCAATATTGAATAAAAAAAATGTTTGACATATACCTTTGTTATTGCAAGACTCTAAGTGGTCTACATCACCTTTGCAATCTCTGTGCACTCTGCTCTCTCTTGCACAATCACTTCACACGAGTTCTTTGCCTTGCTACTGACGAGACTTTGCAATCAACTTTGCCCTTCGCGCTTCTCTGCACACTCTGCTTTCTCTGTGCACACGCTTCGCACACTCTGTGTCGTTTCACATTATGCTCTCTGCTCAACACGAACTTCACTTTCACAAACACTATGCTCGCATTCGCACTTTATCTTTACACCCCACTTTTCAAACTCGAAGTACCCTTGCTTTTATAGAAGAAGTTTTAGGAACAAACCCTAAAAGAACGTCGGTTGAGAAACCCTAGAATTTGTCAGTTGCCAAACCCTAAAATCCGTCGGCCCAGTTAACTTTGTCGGCCTCAAACACTTCTTCCACCTTCGTCACTTTCCTGTAGCTTATTGCCGCGAAATAGTAACATGTCGGCCCTTTTAATTTAATTTAATATTTTAATTTAAATTTTAAATAAAATAAAATTTAAACTAAATATTTAAAATTAAATATCTTCATCACAGGGGCATCTTTTTCAACGAAACGAAGAGCCAACTTGGGTTTTAAGAAAAACCCATTTCAAATCTATTATCCATGGTTTTAAATAAAACTTTTTATTTTGATTGCCTTGGTTTTCACAAAAAACCTTTAAAATTTAAACTAAATATTTAAAATTAAATATCTTTATCATCGGGCATCTTTTTCAACGAAGCGAAGAGCCAACTTGGGTTTTAAGAAAAACCCATTTCAAATCTATTATCCATGGTTTTAAATAAAACTTTTTATTCTAATTGCCTTGGTTTTCACAAAAAACCTTTAAGCTTCTTGACATCTCGAGGTTAGAAGACTTCTTCTTCTCATTACGAATTATGTTTTCTATTTACGTGCATCTATCATTTAAGGACTCATGATCGACTAACTTCTGAACTTTATCCTCTGCATACTGAGTGACTTCTAAACTACTATCCATTGCATCATTAGATCTAGCAGTTGTATTGACAACAATGACAATCCTCTGCAACACCTTGCTCAACAACTGAACTCCTATCCATTGTACTTTGGTTGCACCTTCCTTATTCAATAAACTCTTGTCCATTGCATCAATAAATCATGTCATTTGTGTTGACAACAATGACAATACTATTTGCTTCACTTTGCTCAACAATCTCCCCCTTTGGAATTGTTGGCAACACATGTGCAATTTTCCTGTAAATCTTCTCCCCCTTTGACAATAATACCAAAGGGCTGCTTGAGACTCCCCCTGAGTCTATGCACAATATTCTTAGACACAAATTATTACAATTAGCAAATATTCCAAGCATGAACAAGAAGAAAAACAAGTACACAAATGCTCCCCACGAGTCCAAGACCACTTCATTTCAATGATTGACAACATCATGATAAGCATAATAGGCATCAATAAAATCAACAATGTGAATAGCGGCAATAACCAGTGAATGACACCATCACCGTCAACTTCACCAATATAACATGTGTAAGAACATGGTGAACCACTTATCTTCTATGCAACTACCCTCTGTTGCTTTGCAAACTCAAACTTGTCCATTATTAGTGAAGGCATACAATAATCTTATATAGCCAACTTTTTGTTATGCAATGCCAGCAACATCTGCATACAACTTCACCATGCATCTTGGATATATTCTCAACAAGCTTGAACCCAATGACAGTTGTTTGTCTCTCTCTGCAGTGAGAATCCAGTAGGCTACCTCAATCCACTTTCAACTCTGTGCAGGTACCAAACACTGTACCACAGCACAACCAACATCTTTTCTCAACCAATTAGGGCTTTAGCAACAATGCTTATAGACAAGGTTTAACCAACATCATTCAACTCAAGATTAACTTTGAAGCATTCAACCAATCACTACATGAAAAGGAAACTAGTAGACATCCTTTTCCTTCCAAAGGTATTTGAACAAGACGACCACCAACATAAATCACCAAGGCAAAGAATAACTTGCTCAAATCAAACTCAATGGAGTAAGCCCAAATCATGTATCAAGAAAAGCATTAACTTGATCAAAACAACCACTATGAAAGCAACTCAACTATTCATCACCAGGCTGGAAATCATCTGGCTGCTCATTAAAAAACTTTTTTTCTTCAATCTTCCCATTCAACATGTTGATTTCACTTTTGTCAACAGAATTGACAAGTGACTCACATCTGTACCAATTTTTGTCCAGCACTGCAATTTTGCTGCCAACTCTTACTTTCAACTATGCATGTCGGAAGAAGACATTTTGTCAAACACTTTATGGCCAACCGTAGTGCACCTTACTCAGCCTCAAGCTTCTTATCCTTGGGCTGGCATTAAATCAATAGTTAAAACAAAACTGTCTGTGAATTAAATATATTCACCAAGGTGTCATGAAAGATCTGGCAATCTTCACATCAAAGAGTAAAAACAAATACATGTTGCTCGAAACACAAATACACAGCTAGGGCAAGCATTCTTTCATTGAGAAAATTATCTGGACTATTATGATTCATAATTTTGAACAGTGGTATTAAGAATCATCAACAGATACAACGATGACATATCTCAAAACTACCAATGGTGACAACTCTCAAATTAAACACCACACTTCACGGCATTTCCACAAACCACTATATAAACTGAAAAACACACTTTAACAACTATACAACAATAACCTGTCTGCTTACCTTTCATCCTCAGATACCTAGACAAATACATAGGAGCATTAAAATAAAACTTTAATATTGCTCCTCCTGAGGATGTGCCACCTGGAGTTGCTTAGAGCAATGGCGGAGTAGCCTCCTTCGGTCCAAGGAGACACAATTTCCTTTCTTCTATCTTTCTCAGGACTTTCCTGAACTTGGGCTTGGGTTTTTCAACAACATCCCTATTTTGCTCCTGTTCGTGAACTTGAACATTTCTCTTGTGGGGTTGTCTCTTGTGCATTCTTGATGGATGATTATTTTCTTTTCTTTTATGCACATGATATGTTCCTTGTCGGTGTTGTCCTCTTTGTGTATGATGAAATCTAGGGTTTTGCCTTAGATTAGATATAGAAGTGCTTGGACAGAACCTTGCTATGTGCCCTTGACCGTTGCATTTAAAACATTGCACATGTTTTATTCCCTGTCTGTATTGCATTCTATGTGTATGATGAAATCTATGGTATTGCCTTAGATTGGATACAGAAGTGCTTGAACAAAACCTTGCTATGTGCCCATGGCCATTACATTTAAAACATTGCACGGGGTGTTCACTCAAAAAAATAGAAGTATTTTTATCGGCATAACTCTTTGATCTATTGTTCGGTCCACAATAAATTGCCTTGTGACCAAAGTGGTTGCATTTAGAACAATAGCCATAAAAAGCATTATTATTAAAAGAGTGAGAGTGAGAGAACCTCTTTTCTTTGTGGTTGCTTTCTTTGTAGATCTTCTTTGATATTTTCTTCCTTTTGAGGATTCGACTTGAGACTTTTCTTGTTTCAATCCTTCAACAGAGGACTTCTTCTTCTCTGCATATTTGGAGGATGAAGGTTGTTCGGCTTCATATCCAAGACCAAACTTAGTTGTGGAGCTTCTTTGTTGATTTATCATTGTATCTAGAAACTCTGTGCTCTTCTCAAATTTGAGATTTATATTGGCCTCTTTTAGTTGTTTCTTCAATGAAACAATCTCTTCTTCTTGTTGGCGGCATACGAGTCTCTTTCTCATTGATCTGAGACCTAAGAATATCTTCAATCCTTTTGTTCTGTTCTACTTGCGGCTTTAGATCAACAATAACCTGTTTATATTCCTCTTCACTTGTGCTGTATACATCATTCTTATTATCCAGCTGTGTCTTCAAGGCTTCTTCTGATTTCTTGGCCTTTTGAACTTGTAGGAAGAGATCTTCAATCTCATCCTCATATTCTTCTAATTTCTTGGACAGTATTTTGTTCTTTTTCTTTTCTATTCTCCACTCTTCAAGAGCAGATATCAACTCTCCTTCAAAATCTACTTGAGCCTCAAGATTTTCATCACAAACTTAAGGATTCACTTCTTCTACCTTTTTCGGTTCAAATTTCTCTTCTACGAGGACCAAGCTGGGATGCCTTTTTGGATGAGGATCTATTCTTCTTAGCCATTGTGTACTAATCCAAGATCAACCCTGACTGATTTAGCCAAAATTGGGAACTTGGCTCTGATACCAATTGTTGTAATCACAATGACACTGAGAGGGGGGGTGAATCAGTGTGTTCTTTAAAAACTTCTAAAACAATTAGATTATAAAACCAGCGCAGTTTAAAGCAGATAAAAGAGATACTAAATGCATCAAGAAAGCATCACACATAACACAACATTTTAACGAGGTTCACCAATGTGGCTACTCCTCAAAAAGCTGCTTGGACTACCATCCAAATCCGAGTCAATGCAAAGCTACAACTTTACATAATCCTTTACCAGCACCAAGCTGGAAGGAGCACCAACCCCTTAACTTTATCTGCTTCAACAGAATGGAGCACCAACTCCTATTTTACCAGCACCTCGGAAAGAGGCACCAACCCCTTAATTTTCCAGCCACTGGACAAATTGTTTACACCAACTGGAAAGAGGCACCAACCCCTTAATTTGCCAGCCCAGCTGGACTTCAATATTGAATAAAAAAAATGTTTGACATATACCTTTGTTATTGCAAGACTCTAAGTGGTCTACATCACCTTTGCAATCTCTGTGCACTCTGCTCTCTCTTGCACAATCACTTCACACGAGTTCTTTGCCTTGCTACGACAGACTTTGCAATCAACTTTGCCCTTCGCGCTTCTCTGCACACTCTGCTTTCTCTGCACACGCTTCGCACACTCTGTGTCGTTTCACATTCTGCTCTCTGCTCAACACGAACTTCACTTTCACAAACACTATGCTCGCATTCGCACTTTATCTTTACACCCCACTTTTCAAACTCGAAGTACCCTTGCTTTTATAGAAGAAGTTTTAGGAACAAACCCTAAAAGAACGTCGGTTGAGAAACCCTAGAATTTGTCAGTTGCCAAACCCTAAAATCCGTCGGCCCGGATTTAACTTTGTCGGCCTCAAACACTTCTTCCACCTTCGTCACTTTCCTGTAGCTTATTGCCGCGAAATAGTAACATGTCGGCCCTTTTAATTTAATTTAATATTTTAATTTAAATTTTAAATAAAATAAAATTTAAACTAAATATTTAAAATTAAATATCTTCATCACAGGGGCATCTTTTTCAACGAAGCGAAGAGCCAACTTGGGTTTTAAGAAAAACCCATTTCAAATCTATTATCCATGGTTTTAAATAAAACTTTTTATTTTGATTGCCTTGGTTTTCACAAAAAACCTTTAAAATTTAAACTAAATATTTAAAATTAAATATCTTTATCAGGGGCATCTTTTTCAACGAAGCGAAGAGCCAACTTGGGTTTTAAGAAAAACCCATTTCAAATCTATTATCCATGGTTTTAAATAAAACTTTTTATTCTAATTGCCTTGGTTTTCACAAAAAACCTTTTCCGCTTCTTGACATCTCAGGTTCTGAAGACTTCTTCTCATTACGAATTATGTTTTCTATTTCTGTGCATCTATCATTTAAGGACTCATGATCTGACTAACTTCTGAACTTTATCCTCTGCATCTGAGTGACTTCTGAACTGCTTGTCCATTGCATCATTAGATCTAACTGACTGTATTGACAACAATGACAATCCTCCTGCAACACCTTGCTCAACATTGAACTCCTATCCATTGTACTTTGGTTGCACCTTCTTTGTTTAATAAACTCTTGTCCATTGCATCAATAAATCTGTCTGACTGTGTTGACAACAATGACAATACTATTTGCTGCACTTTGCTCAACAAAAGATGGTTGGAATTTAGCTAAAAACAATGTTATACCACATAAACACTTTTACATTAAATCTACCACAAGGCCTAATAGACCAACTAACAATCAGAGCATTATAGAATATAAGTTCAATTAGATCTTGCTATACAATTTTAAATCATTCCAGGTACTTAATAAAAAGCAATCCAAAAAACTATCCAGATAAGCATAATTCACCTAACAAAATTAACTATTCATCAAGCATAAACAAAAATATATTGAAAGCATAACTCATTATCATAGATTCTACAACCATTCTTTAATAGAGGTTAAACAACAATTGGATGTATTTATTATGTAACAACAATTACAGAGCATATACAAGCAAACACTAAAGAACCAACATCCTTTTAAAGGTATGTTGAGCTATTTATAAGATTACATTCTCTTTTTGTTAGCTCTAATCATACATGAATATCGCTTGCAGGCTTGATAGAGGTGAGTGAAGAGTATGGGCATCACTTTCTAGCTTTAGTCCAACTTAACTATTTTGATTTTGTTGTGCTAATGTGGCCAGTCCTAATTTTATCCATGAGCTTAGTGTCCACGTGTCACTCATAGGTCTTACATATTTTTTTATAGGTTCACTTTTTGCCACTCTACTTGGTGATTGAGACATAGTTGAATTATGAGTTTGGTAATGCAACAAAATGTTGGACTTTTCTTGCCCTGATGATGGTGTTAGCCTCTCAAAAGTCTAGAGATCCTTCACTATAACGTTCTAACTTAGCCAAAATTTTTAATCTGGTAATGTGAAAAAACGTCGAATGTCAAACTTTTCTTCCCCCTTTGATTACATCATCACTTCTAAAGTCTAACCCTCATCCATGCCGGGCCCTTTGCCTTAGAAAAATTTTGAGTTTGGCCATATTGAAAAATGTTGGACATCAAACTTTTCTTACCTTCATGATTATACCAGCTCCTCAAAAGTTTAACATTTCCATGCTGACTCCTTGCTTGTGCCAAAAAGTCAAGCACTCTTCTACCTATCTTCTGCCTTAGCCAAATTTTGAGTTTGTCTTTCTTTTATGTCAAATTTTTTTTCTCCTTAGGATGACATCAACACTTTAAAAGTATGACTTCTTTCCTCTTCAAATTTTTTTCCTCAACCAAATTTTGAGTCCATAATTTAGCAAACCATTAGACCTTCTTACCTTAACCAAATTTTAGGTCCTATGAAATATTTTGAGCATCTGGTTACCTTACTATCTTCTGTCCCACCATCCATTGACTTATTGTAGCAAAATTTTACTCCAACAATAATGCTTTACATGTGGGTTATTACATTAACCAACATTATTGGTGCATCCAAACGTTTTCTTCTTGTAGAAATGAAGAACCTAAATAGCCTTATCCACTAGGTATGAAGTCAAAAAAGAGGAAAATGAGCTAGAAGATAAGCTAAAAGAAGCCATAGTTTTAGGAAAGTGAATTGTTATGGGACATGAGAGGAAAATTGCTATGGTAGGGTTTGCAAAGAATGCATTGGAATATATCCTTGTCCATCCTATATGCCATTTGCCTACAAAACTTGGGATCATCTATAGCATTTGGAAGATAAAAATATGAAGAAGATATAAGTACAATAGTAAATTAAAAGAAGTTATTATGAATGAAGTATAAGAAAGTGGTGAGGCTGAGAATGGTGGAGAGGGATGTAGGAAAACATGAAGCAAAGGAAAAATAAAGAGGAAGATATGGGGAGAGGAAGGTATATGAAAGGAAATGGAACTACCTAGTTGGGGATACTTCATGCAAAAAATGGAGCTCAAATGAGTATACCTTGCGATGACTACGAGCTATTTTAGATGAAGGAAAATTATCTTAGGTAAATATTCTAGGCACTTGAGGACCCATAAATGCTTTATGCTATATTATTCTTAATAAATTTGCATAGGTACCTTTTCTTAGAACTACAAAAAACAATCAGGTGCGTAGGTGCTCCTAAAGTGTGCATGGCTATTAAAATAGAACTAAAGCCCTACCGCCAAAGAGAACTTTCATGCATATTATATTTGACCCCTACATACTCTCTTATAGCTTTTATGGATAGTGGTGATAGTTGGAACTTTAATTGGAACTTAGATTTTGTTAGAGCTGGTATACCCTTTCTCTTTTTCGTAGCCAATTTCCCTCTTCCAACTCAATATTTTCATTTGGATATCACATGCTTGCTCTTTTTTCTTGGTACCATGGCGTATGGTTAATTAATTTGCATGTGATATACCACTTTTTTCTTGGTACCATGCCAAATATTATCTATCAATTTTTAGATTCAATGATACTACCCATTGATGTTTCGATAGTCTTACCCTATCATGCTTATGTTTGTATTATTACTTTTGATGCTTCCTCTTACTATTGGTCATTAGCTTTTTGGTCAGCTAAGGGTCTCTTCATGAGTCACAATACTTGGTAGGATAAATCTTAGGCCTTTAATTGGAAGAAAAACTACTCTGACATTGTGTAGAGTATTTTTCAATTAGAATATCTTTTTATATGAGGGGTTTCTATATCTCTAGGTCATCTCCTAAATTCTTGCATGTATTGTAGCCAGTCCATACAAATTTGAAAAGAGTTGATATTCTGTAATGGATTCAATCCATAAGTCAAATTATTTTTGATCATTAGCAACAAGCTCTATTTGTGCCTTTAGGTACTTCTTATTACGAAACTTTCTTATGTCATCCCAAAGTCTCAGGAAATCGAGACCCATGATTTCTTGAGTCGGGAACATTATTTTATCATTTCTTCTACTTAATATAGAAATTAATTCATATTATTGTTGCACCTATTGATAGACTTAAACTACTTTATTTTCCCAATATTCTACTTCATATAGGTGCTTGCCAATGAATGCTAACAATTGATGATTTGATCTATTATTCAAAATTTTGATGATTGCTTCTGCTTTCCCTACCCTATTAGCTATATTTTCATATATTTTATTGAAGTCATCCTAAGACTTCTTGGTACCCTGTAGGTTGTCTATTAAATAATATAAAACTATAAAGACTTGTATAGTTGTGTTGAGGATTTTATTCCAAATTTATCTTTTGATTTGCATCAATACCTCTCCAAAGAAGTCAAAAGCTTGTATTTTCTCCTTTTCTTCTTCTAGATCAACCCAAAATTTAAAATATTCTTCTTATAGTTGGAGTGATGTCTCCCTTTACCACAACTATTCCTCCTAGTCTTGGAGCCTTCCATATTTTTGATGTAGTTGTTCCTCTAGAGCTTGGATTCTTTCATCTTTCTATTGTAGCTACTCTAGAGTTGGGGCTTCAATTAATTTTTGTTGTAGCTATTTGACCTCATTTTGTAAGGTCTTATTTTCAACTTCCTCTTGATCCAATATTTTAGATAAGAGGTCTATCTTTTCGTTTGTTATTTTATATTTTACCTCCAATCTAGCTCCTTGACAATACAATGTATCCACTCCAGTTTAGAGAGTCTGAGCTATGTCTTGTAGTGGGACTTTAAAAATGTCCACCTCTAGCAATTTGATTTCATAGTTAATTGTTGTCATCTCTAAGGTAGGATTATTAAATTTTGGGATGGCAACTGCTCTTATATGCTTATTGGTAATTGGATCCAATGCGACAAACGTCTAGGGTGGTTCCTTCTTCTTCTCCTTCTTGGGTGGTCATTCTTGTGTCCATTTTTGAATATTGGCCTCAACTTTTTGGAACAGACTAAAAACTTATGGAAATGGATGAATGGAAATAGAGGATGCAAAAAAGGCATATTGGAGAGAAATTCTCATAGAGGATATTTTAGAGGTAAAAAACAAACATTTATAAGGGTTTGAGGTTGTGAGCCTTTCAAGGTCTGCATTTTTTTGGGTATGAGAGTAGAAAAAGTTATTATTTTGGTTGGTGAAGGGTTTTACGAAGGTGGAAATTATTGTGGAGGGAAATAGAGTGGTGGAGAAGAGTTGGTAAAGAAAAGATTAGGGATAGATACCATACTTATACCTTGTATTTATGGATGTTGGTCCTAAATAGCCACCTTGACATGCTGAGTTACTGTTGCTATTCTTTGAGCCTCTAGATTCACTTATTTATTCTTGACCCTTTTCACAATCATTTCCTATTGGATTGATGAAGAATTATTTCTCTTGGCCATACCTTGAGTTTGTCTAAAATTGAAAAACTTGTTTATGCTAGACTTGATCAGGCCCATTCCTCCTCTAACATAGTCTATTATTTGTGTCATTTTTTCTCCACTAAGTGTGTAGCTTGCAATTCTTGTGTTTCAACTAAAGGAATCCCTTGTTGCAATATTGTGTTTTCTCCTATTAGATGAAATTATACTAGACTTGCTTATTCATGACTTCTTTTCTATAGTCTATATCCAAGAATATCCTCTAAAGTCGAGTCTTCTTATAACTATATGTTCACAACAATTTGTTGACCTTGAGCTAAAATCTACTTTTTGGCCTCCTCTTCCTCTTCAAATGTGTTCTTCAACTTATTCATATTCTTTGATCAGGCCAGGGGTTTCTTCTTCCTTATGTGAAAATATTCATTTGGTATATTCACTATCAAATTTATCTTCAAACAAAATATTTGCAATGTTGGGAAAATCCCAATTTTATGTACCCTACTCAAATATGAAAATCCATTATTCTTAAATATTTTCTTTCAGCCACCTCTTTTCCTTAATATATTCTATAATTTTATTTATTATTCTTTGGTATTTATTTTTGAATGTATCATATGGTCGCACAAAAGCATAACATTCTCTCCATGGAGGCCATCTTTGAAGTTTATTTACATCTAAATATACCTTTTGTTCTTCTAACTTATTCCTAAATATATCTATATCTGGTCAAGGAAGATGATAAAATGCCAGGGATTTATTGTTTATAGCTCTCAACTTAGCCTTAAATATTCCTTTTGGATCATTATTCCATTTTTGTAGCACCATTGGCAACTACAAGCAAATGAGTTTATTGTCCAAGGCTTTACCTTGATTTCGAGCCATTATGCCGATCAAAGCAAATTTAAAAGGAAGTTGATATGTACTAATTTTTTTAAATTTAACTCCAAATATTTTATATATCCCATAAATTTACCACCATAATTCTAGTACAAAGACCCAATCTATCACATAGTAAGGGAGTAGATATGGATATCCATTGAAATCATAAACCTTGATGATGGTGCTACTCTTTTAAAAATACTAATCTCCAAGTTCATGCTTGGGCCATGGAGCTTATCTATCACACACGAGGACAACCATGAAATCTATCCATATATATAGGCTAGTGCAAGTCCCAAATTTTTTCTATTGAACTCCATATAAAAATTGGTAGCTCTAAGTACTAGAGTCTAGCTGACTATGGGAAAAACTATCCCATTTTTGGTATGTGTTGTTATTGGTAAGCTTGACATACTGACATGAAGTATAAGAATAACTAGGCCAAATATTATGGATAGCAAAATACATCACTCTCCTTTTGCCTTAGCTCAACCAATTGGGCATGAATGTTAGCACCTAGAAATTGGGCCCAATCGAAGAAGAGGGAAACGTTTTGACTAGGTTTCATCAAATCATAGTTACGAGCATTGGTAATAGCATATGCCATAACAAATTGATATTCATATATATAGTCATCAATTTCTAGCCCAAAAAATACTGTTAACATGGAAAATATTTCATGGTTATATTTAAACTCAAGCAACTTAAATAAGGCCTTTGGAAGACTATAAAAGTACTTCCCTAATTTTTTACCAAGCTAGTATTTAAGTAGATCCCCTTTATAATAATTCGATTGGATTTTGGTACTAAAATATTTAGTATTCATACTAGGCAAAGTAATTGTTGCAAAAGCATCTATTATGGCTTCGTGTGTGATGGCAAACAATACCCACTCTACTGTGGTACTCACCATTTTAGTCTTTGGTTCATAGTTGTTTGCCATTGCTTTGACAAGTTTCAGGTAGGGATGCATGAAATTGGGAATGTAGATGAGAAGAATGAATTCCAAGCAACCACTACCACCCTATCAATTGGGAATTTTCTCCCTTTACCTATGCTTCTTCTTTGAAATTCTTAAATGTTTTTTTGATTATGAGCAATAGGTCATGAATTTTACTCATACAATCTTGGAGTTCTTTGGTGGCCTTGTGAACCTTATGGCCCTTCTTACCACATGCCATAGCTACTAAAATTTTAGAAATTATTGCAATTCATTTCCATCATGTAGAATTTATTTACACTTGCTCTTGATAATACCTTACTCCCCGAATGCTCAATTTCTCAAGTGTGCAAAATACGTTCACAAGCCCTGCTTTTATAATAGAGAGTGCGACCATTGGCACCTATAATGTTGAATCTCATACATGCTTTGATTTATTACTAAAAATATTGCTTTAAAACTATCACTACATATGAGCACCTTGATATGCATACCAATTTAAATATTGTTACACTTTTCAACCAATAGGATTGCTTAAATTTTAAAATTTGGCAGTTGCCAGCTTTTATTTTGGCCAATCAGCTTTTAACAACTCAAAATTACTACAACATTTTATTTATGTATATCTACATGCATATCTATGTACATATGATACAGCTTGGGGCACTCTTTCCTATGCAAAATGCTTTAAATATTGGTCATTTACCAATATTGGAAAAATTCAGCCATTCATTTTTGCTAGTTCAAATGCATTGGATTCATGCTTTCCCAAAATTTGGTAAGGGCCGAACCATAATGACTCAAGCTTCTCATGTTTTCCTAGCTTGGCCCTTTCTTCATCCTATTTTAACACTAAGTCACCTATCTCAAACTCTTGGGGAGAAGCTTTTCTATCAAACCACCACTTAACCACTGCTTGATGATGCTAGAAACTATTGTATGCCTTATCTCTTTGTTCTTCCAATAAAAATAACTCTATCATCCTAGATTCCATTGGCTCCATATCTAGGAATTCATTTTTATCTATCAGTTTCATTTTTAATAATTCTAGATGTAGAGGTAAGACAACTTCCTTACCATAAACCAATGAATATGGTGAGGCTTTTAATGCCTTTTTAACTATAATTCTATCTACCCACAGAGCTTGATTCAACATTAAATGCTAGCTCCTCTAGTTATCCCTAATTATTCTTTTGATGATCCTCAATAAGTTTTTATTAGTGGACTCTGCTAGTCCATTACCTTATGGGTAGTAATTGGAGGAGGCTTTCTAGTATATGCCATATTTAATTGCAAATTCAATGACCCTAGCACCTAGGAAGGTGAGGCCCATTGTTTGACACTATAGTTGCTAGAATGCCAAATCTAGTAATCAATCTCTCCAAAAATTTGATCATAGTTTCTTGATCTGCCCGCTTGGTTGCTTCTACCTCAGACCACCTAGTAAAGTAATATGTTGTAGTCAAGATGAACTTGTGCCCAATGGATGAATTTGGATTGATAACTCCAATGAAATCAAGCCCCCATTGCTGAAAGGGTTCCTCTACAATTATCGATCATAGAGGAAGCACTAGATTTCTCCTTTTTCCCATAAACCTCTAGCATTTTTCATATTCTTAACCACTTTGAAGGCATCAACAAATATAGTGGGCCAATAATATCTAGCCTAGAGAATTTTAGCAGTTGTCATCTATCTAGAATAATGCCCATCAGAAAATCCTGAATGAAATTCATTTAGAACCTCATTTTCCCTTTCTGGATGTATGCAATGGAGGAGAACTCCATCAAAGTTTTTTCTAGTACAAGTTCCCATCAACCATGACATAATTCATAGCTTGCAACCTATATCTTCATCATTGTGAGGTGGTAAGACCATTTGGGAACTAATCTAAAAGAATTCAACCAAATGAGTAATCTAGTCACTCCGTTTATTATGACTATCTTCTGATTGCAATTCATCAAGCTCCTCTATTAGCATATTTGTCTCCGATATCATAGAATTTTCAAGATGTTCACATAAATCTCTTCCTCTGACTAGATTAGTAGGCTAGATCTCTATATCATACTCTTAGATCTTAGTAATCCAGCCAACTCTCTTTTCACCAAGCTCCCCTTGCATAATAAAATTTTAGACATCTAGATGCACAACATACACTAAAGTTTTACTTTGTGAAATATAGTGCCTCAGCTTCTTCAAGGACTTCATGAGGGTGAATACCTATTTTTCAATAAAGTTGTAGTGCTCCTCATAGTTATGCAATGTTTGGCTCAAGAAAGCTATTGGTCATTCATTGTGATCCTTGTCCTTTTGAGTCAATACAATGGTAATGCTTTCCTCAATACCATATACATATAAAATGAAGTCCTTATGGTAGTTTAGGTTAGCTAACATTGGAGCTCTGGTTATGGCTTACTTGATTCTTTTAAAGTCTTTATTTATTGCTTCCATCCAGATAAATATTACATCATTCTTTAGTAGCTCTATCATTGGCTTCACTATCTGAGCAAAATCAGATATGAACTTTCGGACAAAATTGATTTGTCCAAAGAAGGATTGCAAGGCTTTCTTATTTTTGGAATTGGGAGTGCTAATATTACCTTGACCCTATCTAGATCAATGGCTAAGCCTTCCTTTGAAACTACATGTCCCAATAGCTTACCCTCATGGACAACAAACATTGACTTCTTTGGATTGAGTGATACCCCAAATTCTTGATATTTTTAAAATACAAGTCTGAGGTGATTGAGGTGTTTCTCCTTTTGGTGTGAAAATACTATCATGTCATTAAGATAAATCAATATCACCTTGTTCACTAGTTTTCCAAAAGCAAGGTCCATAGCCCTCTAAAAAGTGGCTTCAACATTGGATAGACCAAAGGGCATTCTCTAATAAGAAAAGGTCCTCCACTTTATGGTGAATGTAGTCTTGTACTGATCCTTATCCCTTACCCAAATTTGGTTAAAGCTAGAGAATCCATCTAGTAGAGAAAATATCTCTGCTCTCAACAACTATCTACAAAATTTGATCAATCTAGGGCAAAGGATAGTGATATTTTAAGGAAGCTTTGTTTAGATTTCTAAAATCCACACAAAGGTAAATATCTCCATTCTTTTTCTCATAGGCACCAGATTGGCTACCCATGTTGAGTGCTTGATAGGATAGATAATTTTTGTGTTAAGCAATTTCAACAACTCTTGCTTCATGAGGGATTCTATCTTTGGATTTATTGGCCTCTATTTCTACTAGAATGACTTAACATTAGGCAACAATTCTATTGTGTGCTGAATAACATCCCTACTATAGACCTTAAGGTCATCATAGCTCCATGCTATAATATCCTTGAAAAATATGATAATATGCTTCACTTCTTGTTTTGAATTCTAACTTTTCAATTTGAATCTCCTTGAACTCTTGTTCATCAAATTTCATCTTTCGGCTAGTTGACCGATCATTGTTGTCAAAGAGGTTTTCAAGGGTAATCAACCCTTTAGGGATGTGATTATTTTTTAGCTGAATTATATCTTCTTTATTTATGTACCTAAGTGTCTCTTCAGGCATGTTTGCATAGGCTGCTTCTTGAACTAAAAATCTTTATATCTTCTCATCATCCTCAAATACCTTCCAAAAGGTATCTTTGTCTAGGATAGAAGGCCTAAAAACTAGCTTAACTTCCTTTGAATTTTTCTAGATATCTGAGGTTGGGTTGAAGTTTTCTCCTTGGGAGGCTAGTGCATTAGCCTGTGCATTTTCATTCTAAGGAATTGCCTTTATATTTATGGCCTCAAATATTTCCAAGATATCCCAAACTCTATTCTGGTAAGCCTTGAGGTAGTGCTACTTATTGCTGCATTTTTTGTGACCTAGTTCACCACCACTTTTGAGTCACCATAGATTATGAGCAACTTGATTCCCATTTTCTTGTATTTGAGTAAGCCTAGGCATAGGGCTTCATACTACACCACATTGTTTATGCAACTCCATGTCATTTGTATGAAAACTTTGTCATCCCTTTAGAAGGAGAAATCAATACTACTTCTGGCTTTAGCTCCATTTTGGCATTGAGCTCCATCAAAGTAGAGCTTCCAAATATCTATTTTTTGGAGCTCTTGATTTGACAAGGCTAAAATATTTTGTCCTTTTGGATTCATTATGGAGTAAGTGCCTATTCTGATTTCAATCATAGCATTGAAATATATGAGAGAGAATTCATATTCTATCTATAACTCTTCTATGATTGTTTCCTAGGGATCCATCTCATCATTGATTAGATTGACATAATATTCCTCTATTTTCTCTATGTGGTAGGAATTGGATTTTCTACATAGATATTTACTTTCTTTCCTTTGTGAGGGATTACCATATGTGAATAGTCCAAGGATAGGTAACCACCCAACTTGGTTGTGAATTCCCTGGAAAGGTAGAGGCCAAAGTATGGTTCAAGATCAACCACCACCACTTCTTGTATGATTATTATCTCTGGAACTTTATGTAGTGCCATTGGTATATCTTTTATCACCCCAACTATTTTGACTAGGGTACCATCTAACTATAGGAATCTAGGACTAGACTAGGTTTATTCCATTCCCATAGCCTCACATATTGCTTTAGGCATGATTGTAGTTGCTACTTTGGAGTCTACCATACAATTATGTATAATCCACCCTTCCATGTGTAGAGACATATAGAAGGGAGGTGGCTTATTTTTTCCCATTCTAGGAATAGGTTGACTTTGAGCTAAGTTAAGCTTTAGGCATGATACACCTTCAGAATGGATGGTCTTCAATGAAGCTTAGAGAAGGTCAATTTGTCTAAGAATCATCAAAGCATCGTACATGCTCACTTTTGAAGGGGTATTCTTCAATTCTTCTACAATATTGAACCCCAATGGTTTTGATTGCTTATTTTCCTTCTTCTCTGACTCATCAAACCTCCTTCAAAAATTTTGTGTTGCTTCTAGCCTTTGTCACTTTGTGACAAAAGGATACCAAAGTTTGTTCTAGGATTTTTCTTGGGTGTATTTTGCTTCCTTTGCTTACTATAGCCTTGATTGCTCTATTTGATACTATTCTTCTCTTTGACCAAATTGAGGTAATTATTTCTCTAACATTTTTAGTAGTTGATATGGTACCTTGAATGGGTTCAATTTATGTGGATCTGTCTACAAGGGTTTCTTACCAAACCTTGTCAAAACATATATGCATTTCCCTTCCAAGGGGTATTGCATAAAAATGATTTGGTCCTAGTCCCATAATATATCTATATGATATTTCTACACCCTCTCAGCATTTTGCTGTGCTAATTGGGCTTGATGTTGATAAATCATGCAAGTGTTTGTGTTATGTGGATAATTGTAGGCCAAGAACTAGTAGTTTTATTCTGCTATAAAGGTAGTTGACCCTTCCTCTTGGTTATTGTATACAACATTGGATTTTATAGTAGTGTTACTCTTAGAGGCCCCTTGATATTTTGTAACATAAGGGAATATCCTAGACTAGTACCTCTTAGCCTCTTGCATTTATATATCAATAATATCATTGTTCATGTTATTCAATTCTATTAGTAATTTTTAACCTAAAATTCCTTAGGCTCTGGGGTAGGTAATGGAGGCAGGGGTAAAAAAATTGATGTGGAATTGAAGCTAATTAAGGCATGTGCATGATCATTACCAAAGTTTGTGTTTCTTGTAGAGGTTGGATAACTTCTAGGAAGTATGACGTGAAACCCCTAGGTAGAAATTTTTCTATAGAGATCGACATATTCTTAGTAACTATTGCAGCCTAAAACACACGTGGGAATGTAATTACACTTGATTTTTGTATCTTCAGTCCTACATCTAGAGTGAAATCAAGGAGATAGTAAATGTATACTTATGGATCTGATGTCCTAATATCTTAGGAATTCTTCTCTAGGTTTTGCTGAATCTAATATTGAAATCTATAATTACTTCTTAGGGATGTCTCTGAATAGCAATGAACTATGTAGAGAGTGAAAATGGGTCTGCTAATTCATTAAACTCTCAAATGAATGCCTTAACAAGTTAATCCCAAGAGTGGATAGTTCCATCCTCAAGAGTTTGGTATTAGTGTGATATATTCCCTTTGAATGATAGTACCAAAATCCTTACCATGACATATTGATCCTGGATATTATGAATAGTGGTCAAGGTAGCCAGATCTTGGCAATGTTCATATGCCATATTTTTAGTACCATAATAGGTCGATAAAGCTTTTAGGGCCACTTGGGAAATAACAATAAGATTTGCTAAATTAAGTGGTCTAGTGTTGTTCCATCAGGGAATATTGGTTTGGCCATCTTTTCTAAGTTAATTAAAGTAAGGAAATCCTTGAGAACTGGATTATGTAAAGTCTACACTTTCTATAGGAGAATATGGGGAAGGAGATAGGGATCTATTCCTTCTCGATCTAAATGTTGATAGTTCATGAAATTGCAATGGTTGTTCCAAATTTTTGGCTATTTATCTTATGATCATAAGCCTCTGAATTGAGTGGTGGTTGGATTTTGAATAAACTCTTATTTCTTGGTGGAGTTGCTAGGTGATTGGAATTTTTTTGATCAAAGAGAAAAATTTCACTAGGATCCTACACAATCAAGAATTAGAGTTGTATTCTAATAAGGGTGAGATTTGCACCCCACTAGTCATGCCAAAAACTCTTGATTTGAAATCTGAATAAGTGGATGAGATGCACCCTAGATCTCAACCAAGATTGGATGACTAAGAATATCTTCTTAGTCAACCTTAGGAGAAGGTTAGTCCCTTTTTAAACTAATGAAATAAAAAAGGGTTTGAGACTAAAGTGATAGATGAGAGTATTAGGAAAGGATGTAGGGTTAGAAATTAATCTTAAATATGGCCATGATTTAGCTAACAACAATGTTATACCACATAAATTTTTTTACATTCAATCTACCACAAGGCCTAATATACTAGCTAACAATTAAAGCGTCATAGAATATAAGTTCATTTAGATCTTGTTATACATTTTTCAAGCATTTCAAGTACTTAATAAAAATCAATCCAAATAACTATCTAAATAACGAGAGTTTGCCTTAAAAAATTAACTATTTATCAACCATAAACATAAATACATTGAAAGCATAACTCACATCATCATAATTTTTGCAACCATTATTTGATAGAGGCCAAAAAACACTTGGATGTATTGATTATGTAACAACAATTATAGAGCATATACAAGCATACACTAAAGAGTTGACCTTATTTTAGAGGTATATTGAGCTATTTTATAAGATTACATTCTCTTTTTGCTAGCTCTAATAATTACATAAAAACTACTTGCAAGTCTAATAAAGGTGAGTGCAGAGTATGGGCATCACTTTCTAGCTCAACCTAACTTACTAGAGTTCTATTGATGTAGTATATTACCCTTTCTCAATATTGTTCATCGTATTGTACAAGTAAGGCTCCTAGGGCATGTTCAATAGTAGCTATGTATAGCAACAAGGGTTGATTTAATTTTGGTGGTACTAAAATAGGTGGTGTCCAAAGATAAGTTTTTAGGGCTTCAAAGGATTCTTGAAAACCTTTGTCCCATTTGAACTTAGCTCCTTTCTTCAATAATTTGGAGAAAGGTTGACACTTGTATGCAAGTTGTGATATGAACCTATGGATAAATTATATTTTTTCTTGCAGACTTCATAATTTAGTTAAGTTTTTAGATGGCAACATATTTGTTATGACCGCAATTTTAGAGGGATCAATTTCAATCTCAATATCACGATGAGATACGATGAACCCAAGTATTTTCCTGATTTACCCTAAAAATGCATTTTAAGGGCTTTATTATAACTTCATAGTCTTGTAGTCTTTGGAAGATATATCTAAGATATTGAGGATGGTTTTTACTTTCTTGAGATCAACCTATGATGTCATCTACATAATATTCCACTATTTATGCATAAGGTGATGGAATATATATGTCATGGCCCTATGGTACATGGATCCTGCATTTTTAAGACCAAAAGGCATGACCTGATAGCAAAAGGTTCCCCATGGGGTAGTGAAAGCTATTTTAGATTGATATTTTGTTGCAATATTAATTTGATTGTAGCTTGAGAATCCATCCATTAATGATATCATCTCAGATCTTGCAATGAAGTCGACTATCATGTCTATGTTTGGCAAAGGGAAATAATATTTTGGACAAGCATTATTTATATCCCTAAAGTTGATACATATTTGAATGGATCCTTCTTTCTTGGCAATGAGAATTATGTTGGATATCCAATTTGAATAATTTGTGGCCTTTATAAAACCAACATCTAGGATTTTTTGCAATTCATATTTTTCCAAAAGTGAAACTCTTGGATGTATTTTTCTTAATATTTTTTTGAAGAGCTTGATGTCAAGATGCACTACCAAATGGTGGACTACCAACAAAGGGTTGAGTCCTAGCATATCATCGTATCGATAACAAACCATTCCTTTAGTAGGTTTGTATATTTTGTTTGCTCTTCTTGGGTCAAGCTTGATAAGGCAAGGGTCTTGGTCTATTCCTATGTTGACTTCTATGGTCTCTTTGATTAAGGTTTGTGACTCATATTTGAAATGAATAGGGGGCATCTATTATTCCTAACTCTTTAAGTTCTTATGGATCTATAGATGTTTGTTCTGAATTAGGAGGCTGGGTTGAGTTTAAATTAATGATCTACTTAAGAGACTCTTCTATATGGAAATTATCTAAAGATTCTTCAATATTTTTTTTGGACACAATTGCTTCTAGATGAACCAACTCTAGCATATTGATGCTCCCAAATTGAATAGTCTTGTAGGATATTTTGTTAAGGAGTGACCATAGTTCTTCTTAGTCCTCCTTGCCCCATTAAAAACCATGTATTAATTTAGAGTAGTCATACTTATCATCTTCTTATGATAGAGGAGAAGGCTCATTTTTTTTGGGAATGAATCCAATCCCACATCATGCTAGCCAAGGCTCAACCTCTAAGGTTTATTTAATACCTTGTTCATAATGACCTAAATATTTACCTTGATAACCCATGTTTGAAAGCATTTGTTTGAATATGGGAAGTGAATATGACATATAGAATGTAGCATATGTGCATTTTCTAGGCATGAGGTTGTGACCTCATGTATTTTCATTGAGGATGAATGAAAGTACATGATCCTACTTGGATTTTAAGTCCTTTTCTACTGGGTATGCCATGTATCAAGGATATAGGAACATGTTTTCAATGAATAAAATTGACTTGATCATTGAAGGAGGATGATTGGGGAGTATCCTCTTGTCACATACCACCCCAATAAAATCCCTTTATTTGATGAATTATGACCTAATGTGTGTTATGATGCTATATTTTATGCTTTTTGTAAATAATATATTTTAGAGAAATATATTTGAATTTTTTTTATTTGTGATCTAAATTAATGGTATGATTAGTTTAATAATGTTAATCTAATTTGTAGGAGAAGAAAAAGTAAGCCATGATCTAGAAGAAGAAGAAAAATGTGGCCCAAATTATAGAATATGGAGAAAAACTAGGCCAAAGTTTTATAAGGGGTAGAAAAACTAAACCAAAGGCTACTAGGAGGAAAAAAATGAGTCTTGATCATTAAGTCTTCATATGATAGGAGTTTGTTTACTTTTGGAACTTTCCTTCTATCTTTAATTTAGCATAAATTTTTCTTGCTCGAAGGCCATTCAATAAGTCTATAAATAACCATATTTAATTACCAAAAAGGGCATGCAAGGCAAGCTGGAGGAGCACAAAGGGATTAAAATGTTGATAAGGAAGGATTCTATTTGTGAAGGATCCGGTCAGAGGGTCCTCCCTACCTAATTTTTTTTCCATTGGGAATGCATTATTTTATTTATAACATTGATCTTAAGCATCTGATTTGATCATACTTTATTAATTGATTGATTGTAATATCAAATTATTAGATCATTGTTACACCATGAAAAATGCCTTTATTCCTGCAAATATAGGTGTATGTTTTAGATCCTAAATTATATGTGTGTAATTATTCTATGTAAGTTATTTTCACGACATCCTACGTCTGGCTTGAGAGATGTGTTAGCGAACCTTTGGTGTTAAGACATCTATATTGTTCCTGACCAACATGAATTTGAAATACCTTGGTATGATATATCATATTAGTACAAATTATATGTTTAAGTTCAATTATTTAACAAGAATCTCTCATGCTAAATGTTGTTGTTGCAAATCCTCCTTAATCTATAAATGATAGGTTTTGTCAGGCAATTTGAAATGAGGTGTATATCGATAGTTAGACATCTAGTTTTAAACCCCTAGTTTAAAGAACATGAACCTATGGGTATTGCATAACCTCAAAAAAATATCTATTGTCTAGGTAGAAGATGTAATTAAGGGTTTTAGAGCCTATTGTCTCTGTGCTACTCCACCTGAGAAGATGAGTCGCACTAAGATGCGTTCGGTCTCTTGTAGGCAAGAACATGAAAAGAACTATCCAATCATTATTCCACATGGGACATGCTTGGGTCCTTAATAAATTTATAAAGAATACAACTTCTATAGAATATCGACCACCAAGTGGTGGTCGAGAGCCGCACCACTTTCTGGTTGGCTATATACTGGTTGGAGGTATATTTAAACTTGGGTTATTTGCACCGAAGGTATAATTAATCTAATGTTGACACTTGTATGTTTTTCGATTGATATACTGAGATGATGACTCCTCGGTTTACAGTTTGGTCAAAACCCTTTTAAAATTTTTGTGTGGTATTATCCCACATAATCCTTGTGGGAGTATGTGGAGGTCTACTTAAGGAATAACTCACTCATTAGGAAATAACCACTATTGGTGGTCAAGGCTAGAGTGAGCTAGTTACCTAGTTAGGAAGATTAAGGTGCTAGCTGATGATGCTAGCTGGTTTGACTGTTAACTTATGCTACCACCTGAGGAAGTTTGACTAAAAATTAGGTTGTTGACTTAATTGTCTGACCATTAATTTTATTAAACTACTTCCCTTTTTAAAATGTAAAGATGAAATATTATAACTATTCCTCCATATTGTAATTTTAACATTAGGCTCGAAGCTTCTAAAGTTTAGGTTACAATAAATAGAAAATGCATAAATTATAGTATGCCCTTGTTGGGAGAATACTATGAAACTAAAACACAAATTGATGAAAACTTGTAGAAACTATAAGGAGATCTTATGAAAATATTTTTAGATAACTATAGAACAAATTTATGACAATTTTGTAAGAGCTGTAGTGTAATCTTGGGTAAATATTATGGTACAAATTGGAGAAATTTGTAAGAACTATAGTGTAATCTTGGGAAAATATTATGGTACAAAATTGTGTAAAATTTGTGAATTCTATAGTGAAATCTTGTGAAAAACAATAGAATAAATTTTGTAAGAGCTATAAGCTATATTCTAATCTTGGGTAAATATTATGGTACAAATTGGGGAAATTTATAATAACTATAGTGTAATCTTAGAAAAATATTATGGTACAAAATTTGTGGAAACTAAAGTGAAACCTTATGAATGGTTAATAGTACAAATTTGTGGTAAATTTATAGAAACTATACTGAAATATTATGGAAAGATTATAAAGGAATTGTAATAAATTTTTTGTAAAAATTTTGTAGGATGATTGGATTGTTATAATGAATAAAAATGATGCTTGAATCTTTTGTTTCAATGCTATTTCTATGTGAATGAGAATAGAGGATTTTAGTTTATATGTTGTGGTCAAGAAAGAATATATTGGAAATCTATTCTTGAGGGAAATATGAGATTCTCTTTTACTTTAATTATTAATATTTGCATATGGCATTGTTTGATCAAAGGAATATTCTTTTAGGGAAAAAGGATAGGAATAATTCAAGCGATGGAGATAAGATATAGATCGGGTAAATATTTATGTTGTGCAATTATTACTATTGATCTATGATGTACTAAGATATTTATGATAAAAGGATCTTTAGATTTATGCTATGCAATTATTGTTATTGATCTATGATGTACTAAGATCTTTATGATGAAAGAAACTTTATTGTAAAGAAGTTTCTATTTTGAGAAACAAGTTGTAAATTGGAACATGACATATAATGTTTAGATGTATAGATGATGTAATTTTCTTTACAATTGTACTATGGAGAAATAAAGTAAATATGTACTCTGATTTATGATGTTATACAATGACTTTTGCTATGGACTAGTTAGGGATCATATCTTTAGTTGAAATCTAAAGAGGAATACTAATTGTTTATGTTGATTGATAAACTTAAATGTAATTCCAATTAAAGAGAGAAAGAAAGGAATCAAGGGTAATATAATGAATCATAAAGGATACACCTTGGAGTAATTCATTAATATGCAAAAGAAAATCTAGCATAACCCTTAAAAGGAAAAACTCTAGGAAAGATCAAGTGGAAAGCATGGATCTTATTTCCTTTTGTGAAGGTTGGGAGTGAATTACACAAGTAAGTTTTGTGATAGGCATAGGTATGCCTATGTGGGTATCACAAGATCATGATGACCAAATTAACTACCACCAAGAATATGGGTATAGTTAAGTACTACAATTGATTGTTATATTTAAGGCATACGCCTAGAATTTGGTTGGTATAACCTAAGTTGAAAACTAGCTTAAGGAGTCTTAAGTTAGTAAGGGAAAATGACATTCCTATTCTTGAATAGGTTAACCCCTGAACGCTGTGGTCAAGAATTTCTACATTCAGTTGAATTGATGAAATGGAGGGTGACCACGTGAAGGAATCCTTATACCAGGAAGCTATTAAGGTAAACCCACAAATTTGCAATAGGAGGGTTACTCCTATCCACTGATTCTTGTGAAGTGTAGCCTTGGAACTTAATTGGGAAAATTCATCCTTATCATGTTTGGAAATTCATCCTTATGAGATCCCTTGATTACTCCTTAAGTGATTATTTGATTTCAAGTTAACTTATAAAAATAAAAATAAAAAAATATCTCTAGAAAAGGTTGGGTAATGAGGTTCATTACACCTCTAATTTTATGAGAGGTTCCTCTAATATTTCTTTTCATTTATTTATATTTGGTTGATCACTTGACTTAGCTAATTATATGGAAGAGTAGAGATTGATCTCTTGTAAGTCGATGGAGTTGCACATGGAAAAAGGCTCTCGGTCTCCAGGAATGTGGATAACCCTTCCTTGATATTCATATTTAAGACATTGATGTAAGGTTGAAGGTATTGCCCTCATAGCGTGTATTCAAGGTCTTCCAAGAAGCATATTATATGTTATGTCACATGATATCACATAGAAAAGGGTGTTTAGGATACAAGACCCTACTTTAATGGGTAATGTGATGGTACCTATTACTTATTGTTCTTTGTAATAGAAGGCTCTAATGATGAGGTAGGATTTTTATAAATCATTTTATACATTCAAGGATGATCTGTTTTCTACCAAGACTCTCTTAATATATTTATTTCCTATTTGAGTTATGATGTAAAGGGGGGAATCCCCAATATGGTTTCAAGAGGACTATCTTCCTCATGAAAGGCTAAGATATAATTGTTTATTCCAATTAAACCAACCATGTTGGTGATGTCATTTGGAGATATATCTTGAGGGACTTCTTGTTCACTTAAAATTTTCATTAATATTTCCCTATGAGTCAACAATGTTTTTAGCAGTTCTAAAAGGGATATCTTCGGGTACCTCATCTAATTTTTGATAGAGATCGAATGTATGTAAGGTATTTTGAAAAGGTGTAAGCACTAAATTTGACTTATTAGGAAAATTTATCTTTGATATTGGGGTGAACAACAGAGGTTTATCCGAAGATTGATTCTTAGCTTGCTGCCTAGTTATGGCATGGGAAGATTTTGATAAATGAATGGTGCCTATGAAGTTAGCTGAATTTTGATCACATGTTGGTAAGGGATCTTGAAATATTACCATGCATTTTTTGGGGTTTTTTGGTTTATTAAATGCTAATTTTTCTTGATCAATGAGATCTTGAATAATTTTCTTTAAAGTTCTACATTTTTTGGTAGTGTGTCCTTTCGTTTGACGGAAGTCACAATATTCGTCTTGCCTATACCAAAAATGTGCCCCCTTGGATAGATCCCATAGCCTAATATGAAGAAGTTATATTAATTTAGAATCAAGGAACATTTTTCACATATTATTTTGACTTTGTTTGGTGTTCATATATTGCATTTGAGGTTTGTCTTCTTTGGATGACCAACTTTTGAGAAGCATTTTGGGTGGTGTTTATGTTATTGTTTTGAAAAGAGTCGGTTACACCATCTCCCACAACATGTTTATTTTTGTATTTCCCCCCTTTTTTTTTTTGGTAATTAAGGTACAATTTCATTACATCCGAGTTTTCCAGGTTGACCCAAAACCTTTTACAAAAATCAGCACTATGCTATTACGGATCAAAACCTCAATAGGGATAGTATGTCCTTCGCTACGAGTACCCTTCTGAGGCCACCCTACCAAGAAAGAGCACAACCCCTTACCCATAATTACAAACACCTTAGAACACAGGCAACGGCCCACCACATTGCTTTCTTGCTACCCCAGCCGTGAAAATGTGACCTGTCATGAAATCACGACGTCCTTAAGTCTTCTCCTTCATTTTCTCTGGAGAGTCACGAAACGGTGACATGTCACGAAAATGAGACATGTCACGAAATCGTGACATTCTACCTATTCTTCTCCTTTGCCACTATAAGTCACGTAAATGCGACATGTCACAAAAATGAGACATGTCGTGAAATCGTGACATTCGTCTCCCATTTTGCACTCTTTCTACTTCTAGCCATGAAAATGCGACATGTTGCAAAATCGCGATGTCCTTAAGTCGTTTCCATATTTTACTTTGGATAGTCGTGAAAATGCGACCTGTCATGAAAAAGAGACATGTCACGAAATCATGACATTCTGCCTTCGTTTCGCTCCTTTGCCGCTGCATGTCGTGAAAATGTGACATGTCACGACAATGAGACATGTCATGAAATCGTGACATTCATCTCCCATTTTGCACTCTTGCCGCTTCCATCCATGAAAGTGCGACATGTCGTGAAATCGCGATGTCCTTAAGTCTTTTCCTTCATTTGCTCTGGATAGTCATAAAAATGCGACATGTCGCGACAATGAGACCTGTCACAAAATTGCAACAATTTGCCTTCGTTCTGCTCCTTTGCCACTGCCTGTCACAAAACTGAGACATGTCACGAAATCGTGACATTCGTTTCCCATTTTGTTCTCTTGCCACTTCCAGTCGCAAAGAATCGACAAGTCATGAAATCGCGTTGTCCTTGAGTCTTTTCCTTCATTTGCTCTAGATCGTCACAAAACTATGACATGTCAAAAATGCGACATGTCGCAACATCGCAAAACTTCTACCTCTTTGTCCTCTTTTGTTGCTTTTGGACATGAAAAGGCAACATGTCGTGATATCGCGACACAATCACCTCCTTGCTCCTTTTCTTGGATTTTGCCCACGAAAATCCAACATGTTGTGATATCGTGACACTTTCACCTCCTTACTCTTTCTCTTCTCTTTTGGTCGCAAAAATGCGACATGTCACGATATCGTGACACTTTTTCCTTCCTACTCTTTCTCTTCTCTTTTGGTCGTAAAAATGTGACATGTCGCGATATCACGACATTTTTCCTTCTTACTCTTTCTCTTCTCTTTTGGTCACAAAAATGTGACATGTCGTGATATCGCGACACTTTTTCCCTCTTGCTCTTTCTCTTCTCTTTTGGTCGCAAAACTGCGACATGTCGTGATATCGCGACACTTTTTCCGTCTTGCTCAACATGTCGCCAAAACGCGACACTTTTTCCTTCTTGCTCAACATGTCGTGATATCGTGACATTTTTCCTTCTTAATATTTCTCTTCTCTTTTGGTCGTAAAAATGTGACATATCATGATATTGCGACACTTTTTCCTTCTTGCTATTTCTCTTCTCTTTTGGTTGCAAAATTGCGACATGTCACGATATCGCGACACTTTTTTCGTCTTGCTCAACATGTCACCAAAATGTGACACTTTTTCCTTCTTGCTCAACATGTCGTGATATCACGACACTTTTTCTTTCTTGCTCAACATGTCGCAATATCATGACACTTTTCCTTTCTTGCTCTACATGTCACGAAATTGTGACACTTTTTCTTTCTTGCTCAACATGTCGCGAAGTCGTGACCCTTTTTCCTTCTTGCTCAACATGTAGCGATATCGCAACAATTTTTATTTCTTGCTCAACATTTTGTGATATTGTGACACTTTTTCTTTTTTGTTGTATTTTGCTTTTTCTTAAACTATGACATGTCACAAAATTGCAAACACTGGCCTCCCCCCCATAACATGACAGGCACATGCCCCCTTTCCCCATTGCAAAAAAAAGACCAAGAAGGACGACATGAAAACAAAAAAACTCCTTACCCCACAGTTTCATCATCATTGGCGATCATTTTGAATAAATTTGTCCACATCACTTGGGACCCCATGTTCCCAAGTGACCATCCCATCGACTTCCACCCCTATAATGGCCAAGATATCAGCTGTTTTATTTGCTTCCCTAAACATGTTCTGGGCCTTTCGATTATTCCTGGATTGGTAGAGGATCCTAGCCTCTTCAATGATAGTTTTAATCCACCACGGAGGATTTTTCCCATTGTTGAGAAGGTTTATGACATGCATCGAATCTCCTTCGATAATTAGTTTACCTTCAATCTCCTGAGCCAACTGAAGACCCCTCCATAATGCTCTTGCTTCCGCCTTGTTGTTAGTCCTTGTTCCTAGCTGCTCAAAAAATGCCATCACCAACTTGCCTTGATGGTCTCTCACTGCTCCTCTAGCCCCTGCTTTGCCAGGGTTACCTTTAGAGGCCCCATCGAAGTTGAGCTTGAACCAACCAACCGGGGGAAGTTTCCACTTGATATCTAATCTAGAATTTTTGTATTTCCCCTTATTAGGGGGTATTTCATCTAATTTCTTGTTATATTTGAGTTGTCCTCGTCTTATGAGGATAGATTCTACCCTCTTAGCTATATTTATGAATTCTTCAAAGGAAGTTAAGTTTATCATTTCCAAGGGATATGACAATTGTTCGTGAAGGTTACATACAAAAAATGTAAGATTTATTTATGAGGGAGAATATATTGAAGTCTCCCTACTAAACCTCTCCATTTGGCTAAGAAATCTGAAAAATTTCTCATTCTTAGATTGTTTGAGTTGATAAATATCATCTATGTAAATCAATTTTTTTTTAACGAAGGCTTCCATAAGTTTTGAACTTTTTGATGGAGTGGTACGATATTTGAAAATGCCATTCTAAGGCTAAACCACTAAGACTTTTAGGGAATAACCTAAGGAGGAGTTTTTCATCATGGTTGATGTCATTGCAAGCTATTTGAAATAGCCTTAGATGGTTGATGGGGTCTTGCTTCCCATTGTATATTTAAAATTTGGGAGTTTCAAAGTTCTTTGGAAATGGATGGTTAAGGATGGTTGGATCTAATGGCTCATTGTAGAACTCTTCAAAAGAGTAATTTAACTTAGATGATCCTTGGAGAGAGGTAATTTGAAGCTCAAGTTATACAAACTTGGAGTCCCTCTTTTCTAAATTTTAAAAATTTAGTGTTGATATCTTGAATATAATTTTATGAAGGATTTGTTGCTATTGTTATTACTGGTTATGTTTATAGTTGAGCAAATATTTATGACATAAAAGGTATACTTGTAATGGTTGAAGTGTTTTGAATTGATGCTACAGTAGGAGGGACTTGACTAGATCTCACATGGTGGCTATAAAAAGGATTTATAGTATTAGTTATACTGTTATGAGGAGTGAGAAAGGGTTTCCTGTAGTGGGAACCCCCATAGATATGGTTGGTGGTGTTGTCTAACTAGTAGGTTGAGTCATAGCCACATTGAGACTTGACAAGTTGTTTCACGTTTCATTAATTTGAGCGATGATTGATTGATCGTTAGAATATTCGATATTATCATGCATTATGGTGGATTATATTTCTACTTTCTCTATAAGTTCATATATAAGAATATCTAAGAATATATCCTTATTTTTTTTTTATATATTATTTGACATGATCTATAGTTTGAAAGGAAATTTGTTCAACAATTTGTTCATGTTCCCTAGGCACTTATTACGACCATTCTTGTTCAATTTATTCATGATAAGATCCCTCTTGAGAGGTAGAAGGTACACCCTTGACTTAGGTGTTGTCAGGATGTTGAGACATGGTTTGAAAGTTTGAGTTTTCAGGGGGTTAATTTATTAGAGTTTTGTTTCTAGAGTACTTATAGCAAAGAAGAGAAGATGTTTGAGATCCTTATGTCACCTTGATAAATAGACCTCCTTATGAATCCCATTAATCCATTATGATATATTAGCCAAATAATATTGCTCTATTAAGGTTCATACGTTGATTTACTCAAGGGGTCGTTATCATTCCCCTAGTAGGATTAACAATCGGTTATGTTCTTGTTATCTTAATTTAATGTGATGTAAGCTAAGCAAGCAAATTAGATGATCTTGTTTAAGTTTAATTTTTTTTATCTTATTTAAGGAAAAGGAAGTTCTCACGTCAGGTTCACCAAATATGTATATGGTGGAAAAACTTCATGTTCTTTTCCCTTTAAGCCTAATTTAATATCAAGTGTGTGCGGGGGAGATTTTTTAGAATATTTGCTTTCCCACTTGAGAGTCTCTTTCCAAAGGAGACCTCATGTATATGAAGATCCTCAAAACAAATAGAATCCTACTCAATGATTTTTTCTATGGTTGTATTAAAGTTTATGAAACACTTGTTTTATTGGTGTTTTAATGGGTTTATTCAAATAAAACACTTAAAGTTTTGGATCTATATCTATCCGACTCTTTTTGAGCCTTAATGGTTATTTAAAACTAAATCGTCAAGAATAATATAAATGCAATGCTAAAATATTAAATCACACAAATGCATACAAATAAGAACTAACTTATATATCTTTCAATTTTGAATGAGCTAATCTAAGGGGATTTCAATTTTCAAGGTAAAACAAGGAGAAATGCAAGAAGACAATCGAGCCTAATGCAACTAGATGCTTTTTTGTTTCTTTGCCTACGTACTTGAAAATGATCAAGAAGCTAAAATTTTACCTAAGGTTCCTTAATTGACCAGTATTTTAGTGTTTTGTAAGAAAATCTAAAAGTCTTGTAAAGAAATTGTAAGTTTTTGTAAACGATTAATATTCCTAGTTAAGGTTCTTTAATTTGCCAAAATAAATATGATTCCAAATGCAAAATAGTAGCAATCAAGAAAGAAAACATAGAAAAATAGAATTACAGAGCTAAGGGAAGGGCCAAGTGGCTGAATTACCTCTCTTAGAGCCTGTCTATCAAATTTACCACTGAAAGTTCTAAATTTGCCACTGCTACCAAATTCACCACTAGGGTGGCAAATTTGGTAAATATGCACAAAAAACAAAAAAAAATAGGGTTTCTATCTTTAGGGATCCGTCTAAGGGTTGTATAGGGTATAAGCTTGTCTAAATAGCTAATAAGACCCCTTTTTAATGGAAGAACTGAGTATGCTTACCTCCTGGGGTGGAATTTGACCTGTCACCAAATTTGCCACTAGTATTGCCAAATTAGCCACTGGAAAATTTGGTCTAAGTGGCAAATTTGGTTCTCTATTTTTAGGTTGCCAAATTTACCACTGATAGTTTAGGGTGGTGAATTTGATCTTGGGATGGGTTTCTTAAGATTTTAGAGGTTGATTTGAGTTTATTTTAATTGTGTTTTGGGATGAAAGTGAAGGAGATGAATCCTAATAGTATTTACTATGCTTCTAACTTATAAAATTAGAAGATTAGGTCCTCAAATCAGAGAATTTAAGGACTGAAATTTTAAATGTATGTAAAGGGTATGAAAATGTAGAGTATGACTAAAATTTGGATTTAACAGGGGTGTAGGAGAGAGAGAAGAGTGTGTAGTGTTAGGAATAGTTTAAAATAACTAATATAACTCCTAATTAAAGCTAATTAGTGTTTAAATGAAGAGATAAAGTGAAAGTAATGAGATATGAAAATGCTACCTACAACATGTAAAAAACAAAATACAGCAACAAGTAAATGACTACAACTGAAATGGAAAAAGTAGAAGATTATAATGCATGCTATGATAATAGGGAAGATACATAATAGCTAATTTAGCCTTTAGCAAAATAAAACTAACATATATAATGGAAACCTCAATGAAGATGTTAGCATATGTAAGAATGCTAATTAAAACTAGCAAAGCCTATAACAATGAAAGAAATGAGGAAGGGAAAGAGAGCTTGAAATGGAAAGGGAACTTTTGGAGCTGAGCAAAGGAATGTGAGATACAAGGAAATGACAACCTTGTATCCTTCACACCTTGCCTTGAGGGATGAAAAGAAGAAAAATATTTATATATATGTAATGCAAAACTACATATAGTGCATGGAAGGAAATGGTAAGAAGATGAGCAAAACTAAATTGAATGCTTATAAATGAAAGAAATATGAAAGTAAATGAGCATGGAAGAATACAAAGAGGTTAGTATGCATGTAAATGAAAGTAAATATGGTTGTATATGAAAGAGGAAAACAAGTATTGTAGCATAAATAAAAGATATCAAATCTTCTAATGCTTGTGAAGGAAATGCATGAAATCACCCTACAAAATAGAGATATTAGTAGATAATATAAGATGCTTAAGAAGAAATATATTCCAACCCTAAAAAATAGATGTTAGAAGTGTAAAAAGGGCTGCAAATCCTTGATATTAGACCTACAAGTAAGAATGTTAAAGCCTACAAAACAAAATATAAGCTCAACACAAAGATAGAGCATGAAAGAGATGATGAAATAAAAAACAAGTAAATATATTTAGAAAAGTATGCAAGGCCAAATTTAGGAAACTAAAATGAAAGAGGTAGTAGAAAATAAAGGAGAGAACTATGCTATATTTCACCTAGCTATGGCCTCTCCCTTGCATCAAGATCTCCTTACCACCAAGCTCCCTTACCTTGCTTAGTTGCCCTCCACAAAATGCTTGATAGAATGGGTGAAGAATGCTTGAGAATTCTTGCCAAGAGAGAGATAGGAGAATAGAGATGCTATCAAAATATTGGCAGAATGTAGCTGCAGTAGAATACCTTATTGAATACTTACCCCATGGCCTCCTTATATAGGATTTGAGAGGGTATTTGGGGGGAAGAAGAGATAAGAATGAATTCAAACAAATGCATCTTGATAAAGCATGTGGAATCAATTTTAGAGGTTTAGAGGAGGTCAATATGGATCTCTTTGGTTCATGTGGAAGATTCCAGGTCATTTTTGCCAAATCTGCCACTGTCGACCAAATTCGCCACTAGTGAATTTGGAAACCCGGGTGGCAAATTTGGTAAGGAGGAAAATATGATTTTATAAGCTTTGAAATTTAAATTTTTTCCAAATTCACCACTAGCCAAATTCACCACTAGAAAATTTGGTAGGAGTGGCGAATTTGGTCAGAACTGATTCTGGATGTCAGGAGTCAATTTTTGTAGTTTTGCCAAATTTGCCACTCAACTTGCCAAATTCACCACTGGTAAATTTTGTTAGAGTGGTAAATTTGGTAAAGGTGAAAAATGATGCCCAAAATCTTGGGGAATGATTAAATTGAGGTTTTGTAACATTTGCAACTAATTTTGGGAAGTTTTGGAGTGTTTGTGACTAGTTTTGGAAGATCTTGCTAGGCGTGTCAAAATTGGGTGTCTATAGATTTTTAGTAGCAACATGTCATAATATATGATATCATGGCATGTTGTCCTAAACATTCTTAAATTCTCAATTGGATCTTTTTTTCCCTTATATATAGGTAAAACCGACATTGGAAAATACTTAGGATAGGGTCTAGAGGTAATGATAGGGTCTAAGGGTTGATTGCAAATTTCTCTATATTTGTAGGTGAAACTAGGAATATGAATCATATCCAATCTTGAAAATAACTATTTCACCATATTTTTTAAGCCCTATAATTGAGGGTTGTTGTTGTGCAATACCCCAAGGTTCCCTAAAGAAGGGGTATAAGTAGGCTGTTGAAAGGGAAGGCTTATGTTGGAGGTATTGACACTGTTATGGTATGGGTTATGATATTGGTATCTTGATATGGAGGATAACCAAAATTTGGTGGAACAAAAGCATGAATGTTGAGATTATTTGAATGAGAAGGAAATTGCACATAGTCTTGAGATGCACTACTAGTTGGAGGAATTTATAAAATCCTTCCAACATTGGTGGTTATAGTAGCATATGTTGGTTGATGAGAAGGATTACTATGATGTAAGGATTCAAACAAGGGGTTTTTATGAACATTCCTAGGAGATATGGTAGGAGGAGGAGACACCTCACCTCTTTTGAGCTGAGCTTCCCACTCCATAACTCTAATTAAAGTCTCTCTATGATGTTTTATGAAACCCCATAAATGATCAACTGATGTAAAAGTGAAGCCACCATTGGGCCCCTCATAGGGATCATAGTTTGTATTAGTTTCAACATGTTCTTGCTCTTATATCTTAAGGTTATAATTTTCCTTATCAATATGATGATCTTCTTGATTAATTTGATCATATTCCAGACACCTTTGCTTACTTCTATGGAAATGAACCATTAGAAGAAGCAAAAGGATAGAGGAGAAAACCAAGGAGACACACACAAGAATATATACAAATATTTGATGTGTCAATTAAGCATACACCTATTATTTGGCCCTTCTAAACTAAGCTATGAGAATGAAAGAACAATGGAAGACATACAAAATGCAATAATACAAGAACTAACTCTAGTATAATTATTTGATTCAATGATGTTCAACCCTAGGATTACAAAATAAATCCTTTGAGAAAAGGTCCAAGGGAAATGCACAAACAAGATTAAAGCCCTATATGCACACTGTATGCTTTTATTATTTCAAATGCCTAGAAATTCAATCAAATTATTTTCCTTTGTAATCTAGGTTTTGGACAAAAATGAATAAGAGAAAACACCAAATAGCCTAAAGATCTATTAGGGTAATTATCTAATCTAGTGGTTGTTCCAATATTTATATTGCATCCAAAATATTCAATAGTTTCAAACCTGCAAAATAACTTCACAAACTCTAGAAAATTTGATCAGTGTTTAGGGGCTTGCTTAGGTTGCTATAAGACTGGTCTTAGAGGTGCAAAGTCAATCCCCCTTGGTCATTTTATATGATCATTAAAAAGCAAAATTAATATTTTACCTTTGGACCATGCACAAAAAAATGAAGTAGATATGTGATAGTAAAATAAAATGCAGACATGATGGGCACAACAGAATGCTAAAATGCAAGGTGCAAATTAGGATTTTGGGGTGCGAAACTTACCCCTAAGCCCCTAATTTACTAAATTAATACATTGTAAAGAGTTAGCATAAATATTATTGAACAAATTCATGCCCTATAAGTATGGGGTATGAATTTGGATTAGATGCCCTTTTTGGGACCTAAAACAACAAAAAATGGGGCACAAAGTAGTGAAAAACAGACCTAAAAAGCGACTAACAAGGAAAAAAAATCTAATGAGCTGATTGAATAAGGAAAGGATCAATGAAGAGGTGGATGAAACACTCCAATAAGGTCAATCTATCTAGTCACAAAGAATCCTCCACTCAATCCCCAAGGGCAACCACCATCAAAGCACAAAATAACAAAATAGCAATTTAGAGTAGATGAGCATTTGTTAGCATGAACAATGAGAAATTCATGAATTAGGATCTAAAAAAAAACTTGTTGGGGTCAAGGAGGGAATCCAAAACCTTATTTATAAGAGGTTTGGAGGGAAAAAAGGTGATAAAATAAAATTTCACCATGGGCATTAGTGAGAAAACCCCAAAAAATACAAAATTCATGCCCCATAATTATAGGGCATGAATCTGGCAAGCCATATTCATGCCCCATATAGATCGAGCATGAATTTGGTAAAGCTAAGGAAAAAAGGCCAAGGGGAGGGAAAAATGATCCCAAATTTTCACTTAGCAAGTTTGGGTGGCTAGCTAGAGATCTAAGGAAGAATTGACTCATTTGAGTGGGTCAATTTTCTGTCTATAGGAAGTCCCACCTTATTTAGCAAGTCAAATTACCAATGGCTCAAATTATAGCTATTCAAATGTATAAGTCAACAGGAGAGGTAATAGTTCAATACCAAGAGAATTATTTGGTTCTTGTAAAAGAATAAGCTCAATCCCTATGGTCATAGTAGAGAGCCTCTACAAAAGTAACCAAGCCTTGATAGCCAGAGTAGGCCAATTGCAAACTAAAAGTGAGATATTATGAGCATAAATGGATAGCCTCAAACGATAGGTATCAAATTCTTAAGTTGCAGTGACAACAATAGAGCCTCATATTATAATAAATCATATTGATTGCTCCAACTTCCTATTGAAATATAAAAGAGAAAAGAGGAATAAAATACAAGGCAAGTTGGAGGATTTAAAGAAAATATTCTATAATATTTATATGATCAAAGAGTCTACAGACAACCTCAGGCATCTTCTAGAACGAGCGAAACAAAGGATGAATACTATATACCCCACCTTCCAACAATTTGAAAAGTAATATGATTAGATAAGTGTTGGGCAAGTCACATTAGAAGATGGCACCTCCATTTTTTGTGTTGAAGAATTTATTAAAATATCAATGTTTCTAAGAGATAGGTCTAAATGGAAAAATGGACCAAAGAGGTAGCCACATGGGAAGAAGAAATGAGTGAAGAGCTAAAAAAAGCTGGATTTTCTCTCCCATAATGCCTACAGGTGTCTAACATTGAAGATCTAATATTGAACAAGATACAAGACTTTGATTGTGACTCTTATAATAAATAAAACCTAGCAAGATAGATCAATTTCATAACAAAGACACTAGAACATCTGTGCATTTTTCACAAGAGAACAAAGAATGGGTCTAAGATCAAAATATTAAAACCATGCAAGATATAAACATGTTGATATTTACCATGGCCTTTTTTGAAGAGGCATGAGAGATTATTGATTTTACAATAGGGGATCTCTAGAAAGATCAAAATAAAATCAAAGGTATCAAAGGAAGGGAATTCAAATTAAATGCCATAACTTCCTCCCTAGAAAATAAAATAGAAAAAGGGCAAAACTCAAAACAAGTTAAAACTATAGGGGTCAACCAAAATATTATTGGACCCACCATAGAAGAATAAAATGAATCAAAATATGGAAAATACATAGGAATAGGTCAACCATAAAATCTAAATGGCATACAATTGTACCCCATTTTGAAGATATAAAATCTGAAGGCAGCCAATTACTGATTTTTTATAAAATAGATAAATATAACTATTTTTGTGTTGTAGCACACTTAGCCAATCAAGGGAAGAGTATTATGACAAGTGGAGGCTTATATGAGGCCAATTATAATAGAACAGAGCTCCCTGAAGCTATAAGAAGGACTTATACAACCAAAAAAAGCATCAAGATTTTTGCATAACTATTTTTCTAGAGGTATACTAAGAGTTACCTTGTCTTCTCGTTGTATTCATTTTTTGTCTTTTCTCTTTGCCATGTCTTACTCCTCCCATTTTTGTGTAGGTCTTGATAGGAAAGTATTCAAGAAATAGGATCATTTCTAGCTATGAGTGAGAGGTTTGGAGGCCTTAATGTTACCATATTGGAACGAGAGGGTGAAGGATTATTGTTACATCATTTGAATGAGAATTCTTACTGTATTAATATAAAAAGAGCTTTATGGAAATTCAAGCTAGCTATTATTTTAAAACTCATTGATATTAATACAATTCTAGACTTCTTCCCTTTATAAATCTTCTATGTTTAGTTTTGTGTGTTTATCTCTTTTACATGTTACATTATTTGAACTTGTAATTGACACTTTCTTTCATTAATAATCAGTTATGCTTGTTACATTATTTGAACTAATATAATTGACTCAACATATTATTTATCTTTATTTTTAAATACATTAATATGTTTAAAATATTGCTACAATGGGAAATGGATAAGTTACCAATATAGTATAAGGCATAATTAAATAGATGCAAATCTTGGTTAAAGAACAACAACCTTTACATTTTTTATCTAGATGAACATGAGAACATAAATAAATATTGTGAGCTCACTTTAGGGGTATCCTAACCCAATTCGATCTATTTAGATTCAATGTGATAGTATTTTCCTAAATCAAAGTGGTAGACCCACCAGAGTCTATAATACTACTTGTGATCAAGAAGTATTCTATGGCATGACAACATATTCTAAAGGACACAAAATAATTCCACAACAGGACCACCAAGCACTTTTTTATCGATGAGTCTCCTCTTTTATCATCCATATTGGGTTTCTTTTTTCCTTTCAAATGAGAAGGGTACCTAGTCGCCTATGACATGAAATTTGGGTCCTTCTCAAAGTTAAAATATTCATCTAAAATAAACAGGGAAGGACAGAGGTATTTCCTTTTCCTAACAAGTTCTTCAATCTAGCCAAATGCCTTGTTTCCTTTATCAAGGCTTCGAGGCCTATTTTCTTGAATGGAGTCTTTTTAAACTGGCCTAAATAGTATCTCTTGTCTTTTCTAGACCCTTCAAAAAAGGAATGTGAGGAAGACCCTATGTTATTCTCCAAATTCAAATAATTAGGATCCTTTTCTTTTTCATCCAGATCCTTAGGATTTTCAGTTGAAGCAGTGGGAGTTCCATAATTAGACCCTAGATTTAGAATATTTCTTTGATCCAACCTTCCCACCGCATGGTAAAATAGGACTTTAATAAGCCCTTTATGGAGACGTATATTAGATTTTTCTCACTTCATATCCCCAATTGTCTTTTCAAGGGATCGTAATAGCAAAGATGACACATTCAATTTTTTCCCCAGCATAGGTGATTTAAAAAGGTAAAATGAAAACTAGGTACAGCCTTGAACTTATCATCCAAAGTAAAATATATAATGATAGATAATACCTCTCTATCCCAAGGGGATGGAAGAGAATCCCTTCGTATACCATTATCTGAGTTATGAACCTTCTCGTCCTTATCCAAAAATTTCTCTAGCTCTTTAGCGAGAGAACGTTTCTCTCTATGAATCTTCAATTCCTAGGGATGTAGCTTCAACTATGAGGGACATGTTAATTGTGAACTCGATTCCCTTGACCCTCACTTTCCTGTTAGTCTAGGAATGTGTCACTTGTAGTGAGATCAGTTCGTCATAGCCATCAAATTTTTGCATACATTCAACCAAGGTTTCGCTACTAAGAATTTTACTGACATCACTATCAACCACTAATTTTAAAGGTTCCAAGTGCAACATCTCATTTCCCATTGTAAACTTAGAGAGTAGCATAGCTTCGTTAATGATATCACTACTCTTAATCTTCATGGGGCCAACACAAGGGATGTATGAAGAAACAAGAAAATAATTCCTAAATGAAATTCTCATTGAGAAATGAGTACCTCTATGGAAATAAAAGTGATGATAACACATATGAGATTAACTAAAAAAATATAATTATCATTTGAGTCATCAAGAGGAGTGACTTAGGGAAATCAAATAAAATTAGTAATATGTGGATTCATTATGTGAATCAGCCAACAACTAACCATGAGTATGGCAAAGGGCCAAAAATCACACAAATATGACATAGAATATGAAGGAAATTGACACATGAATACCATGAAAAATGAAACATCAAGGTTGAATCCAAGGTCTACCATAAGATAGCACTACATATATCAAAAAATAAGCAAGGATAAGAAACATCTATTCTCAAGCTCTCAAAAAGAACAACACTAAACAAGAAAATATGTACCCAAGACAAAATGGGGAATACACTCTCCAATAATTGCCACCTCATACTTACCATGAAAAACTAAATATGGATAACAAAGGATACTAGTCATAAGTCATAGGGACCAAACAAAAACTACATCGAGAAAAAAAACTCCTCATAAGTAGGGGGTAAGATCTTATAAGAACCAAAAGCATGACAGGATTACACTAGTGAAATAAAGACCAACTGCTAAAGAGAAAGTCCATATAATAACCTATTATTGTAATCATTTTAAAAAATAAAAATATAAGTAAATATTCCATTTAGATTTATAGAACATCCTATGTAACCCCCTTATTGTCCAATAGGTCAGCTTCCTTATTTCCTTCTCTAAAAGTGTGCTTGAATTGGACACCTTCCAAATTCTCAGTGCAATGGAAATTTTATTTTATCATGTTCACAATGGACCAGTGAGGAGGGTGGTTACCTATAGTAATGTTAATTATAGATAGAAAATCACCTTCAATAACCATATTTTAACATTCAAATTTTCTAGGAGAATAACCCCTTGATAAAGTGCCCTTTCTTCAACAAAAAATTGGATTAAACTAGTAAAAAATAGACAAGGTTAGCAAAATGGACCCTTTGTCATCCCTAATGATTCCTCCTACCCCTGAAGTGCTCGAGTTACCTTTAGTCACCCCATCAAAATTTAGTTTGATTCAACCTTGATGAAGTGGTTTCCATTTGACAAGAGCTTGAGGATTGGGGGAAGAGGTTTATTGGGGCATCCTAGATTCAAGAAGCCCAACTAAATGACAATATTGACTTCATTAGGAGACTACTTATTCTTTTGGATAGAAAGCATTGATACATTTTCTTTTAGAGAATTGAAAATTTTACATTCAACATGCAGGGGATACTTTTTTATATTTTTGAAGGCTCTATTACTTCTTTCACTCCAAATACCCCAAAGGTAGTGAGGCATACAAAATAACCAGTAAATTATAAGCAAGAGATTTCAGAAAGGGGTAGCCCATTGCATACACAGGTCCAAAATGTTATTAGGCATAACACAATCTAGATTGAATTTAATGAAGAGAAGATAGAAGACTTCCAAAGAGAAGGGGCACTCAAGAAACATGTGGTTGGAGTTATCCCATGCAACTTCACACAAATAAAACCTATTCAAAATAGGTAAACCTATTTCGTGAAGGTTTTCAAGGTAAGGATTTTATTCTAGGTGGCCAACCAAATGAAGAAATTGATTTTGGGGATGAGGTTTTTACACCAAATATTGTTGGTTGGAAACCAGTCTTCTTCCCCATAAAATTGGATAAAGTAGGCATATTTAACAATGAAAAGGCCTTTATTATCCACTTTCTAAATAGGGGAATCAACTAAAGGGTTTGGATTTAAGAAATGGAGTCTAAGGATACTGGATAAAGAATAGAGAGAAAAAGTTTGCATGAGAGTGAAATTTACAAGAGACAAAGACTTTCATACCCTTTTTCATACTTGGTTTCAATGAAGTCAACAACTTTAGGACCGTAGGATTGAGTAGAGAAGGGCTATAAAGAGCTTAGGACCTTGTCTTCAATCAAATACCTATTATGAATCCAACTATCTTTCTGAAAATCAATGTTCCTACCACCTTTAAGCCTCCATCTTAGGTATTTTTGAATAATAAACTTGGAATCAAGAAGGTGTTTTCAAAATACAAAACCCTTTGAATTAGACTGAATATCAAAGAAGTTATCATCTCTGCCCAAATATTTAGCTATCAATGTCTCCACCCATCCAACTTATTTAATTTTTAAAAACTTCCAACCTTGTTTTGCAATAATTGCCAGATTCATTTGTTTTGGTTTTCTAAGTCCCAACCCACCCTTACTCTTTCTAAAACATACTTGATTCCATGCAACCAAAGGGAATATGTGTTTTTATTCCATACCCATCCAAAGAAAGGCCTTTTGAAAAATTTCAATCTTAAGGTGTATTTTTAGAGGTATTTTAAACAATGACAAGAAGAGGTTGCTATAAAGGCATTTTGAATGGGCAATGAGGTTGCTATAAAGGCAAAATAGTCCTTACCCTAAATTCAAGGGATCCCTTCATAGGTGGTTGATAACCTTGAAGTTATCATAAATCCTCTTGCTTAGGGAATGGTGATGTTTGTGCATCTTTGCTTATTATTGATTGATTCTTAATTTGGGCAAGGACTGCCTTAAGCAAGAGCCCTTGTGTGCTTAGGCTCTTAATTTATCTTTAGAATGCATTAATGTTTGTGTTTCAAAGTATAAATCTTAATTGGTTGCTAAAGTAAGGTATTAATAAATAAAATGTTAATAGATAATATTAACATTAGACAAGAAAAATTAAAAATAGTATTAATTAATTTAAGACTATGAAGAGTAATTGAATTATTTAATAATACCCTTGCTAAAGTTAGCAATTTAAATCCTAAGTTAAGGTTTAAATAGGGGAATAACTAATAGTATTAATTAATTAAATACTATGAGTAAATAAATTATTTAATAATATCTTTGCTAAAGTTTGCAATTTAAATATTTAGTTAAGTTTTAAAAAAAGGGACCATATTTAATAGTATTAATACTATGAGTAAATATATTATTTAATAATATCTTTGCTAAAGTTAGCAATTTAAATCTTATTAAGTTTTTTTTTGTTTGTGGAAAACACCCCTGATGGGATGCCACTTTTGGGTAATTCCCAAGGAGTCAGGGGTATCTATTCCGCCAAAAATACCTAGGGCTCGCACATGGCTTGACCCCTTTGGTACACTTAACGAGCATGCCTAAAAAAACAAAAACAATAACAAACAAACATAAACAACACAAAAACATCAAAAAACAAAGACAAACGGACCCAAGGATACATATCTTTATAACACTCCTTGTCCCTTTCACTTCCATTATATCCTTCTCCAATTTTGTTCTAAGAGCTTCTATTGTCCTGCCAACATGAGTTTTGTCGAGCCATCCTCAGTTGTCATGGATTCCATTGTTGAAGCTATCCTGATTGATAGAGGCTTTCTCCCTTAAAATTTTTTAATGGAGAAGATCTTGAAATTACTTCTAACTTTTTGGGTACATGTGATAATGGAATGGTGACGATTCGTGATAGAACCTTTGAAGTCAACAACAAGACTCTGGCTGAGCTTATAGGGTAGTAGGTGAAAGGGAGGTCTACTCATTGTGAAAAACACAATTGGGAAGCTAAACTCAAGGAAATTAAAGTCAAGGATCTGTGCAAAAAGGTGTGGATGGGCATGTGTCGTGTGGAGCTCCCCTCACCTTGGAATAGTGTCATGAAACCTATCATGAAGTTCGTTACTGTGGACAACCCTGATAAGATTTTATGCAATTTTCATTTTTCTTTCTTTAACTATGTTACAAAAATGTGTAGTAGTTTGTATTGAAATTTGATGGTAATAAATATACATTCTTGGAAATTCTAAAGTAGTTATGGAACCACCAAAGTGGTTGTGAAACCACTTAACTTGGAGAGCGCCTATGAGTGCTATTTTACCATCCCACAATGATGTAATAAACTATGCACATAATACTTTATGCTAACATCTCCCATTATTACATTATTGGCAAATACAAAGAGCATTGCAAAATAATTCAAATTTGACACGTGCAAGTGCCTTAGTGAAAATGTCTGCAACTTGCTCATCAGTGGGAATGTATTGAAGCTGTATATGGTGCTTTGGAACTTCATCTCGAATAAAATGACATCGAGTGTCAATGTGTTTGGTGCACTCATGAAATACTGAATTTTTGACAAGATTCAAAACACCTTGATTGTTGTAAAATAAATGAAGAGGAAGATTTATTGGAAGACCCATATTTGTAAGAATGTTACTTAACCAAATTATATCATAGACTGCTTCACTGACTGCGTAATATTTTGCCTCTGTAGAAGATAAAGTAACCAAATTCTACTTCTTACTATGCCATGAGATAGGTCTATATCCAAGATGGAAAACATATCTAGAAGTTGACTTTTGCTCATCAATGAATTCAAGATAGTCTGAGTCTGTGTATCCTTGTAAGAAAAACTTATTATTATTCTTGTATTCCAAGCCATAGTCTGTACTACCATGAACATAATGAAAAATTCTCTTTGCTTATTTCCAGTTACTCACTTTAGGTTCTTGCATGAATCTTGAAAGATAGCCCACAACAAAACTAAGATCTAGCCTAGTATTCGTTAGATATATGAGACTCCCAATCAACTGTTGATAGAGAGTACCATCTACCTGAGGTGATTCATCATATCATGATAACTTAAGTCCTTTCTCCATTGGAGTGGCTTTAGACTTACAGTTAGTCATTCAATATTTTTTGACTAATGTCTTGGCATACTTATTTTGTGTTACTCTGATATGATGCTTTTTCTAAGTCACTTACAAACCAAGATAATAGTGAAGAAGTCCTAGATCTATCATTTCAAAATATTGTTTCAAATCAACTTTCACTGCATCAATAATTCTCTCTGAACTCCCTGTTAAGATCATATCATCTACATATAACACAAAAATCACTATATCAAAACCATTGTTCTTAATATAGATATTTGCATCTAAAGGACTTCGTTTGAATCCATGCTGCACTAGGTGATTGTCTATCTTGATGTACCAAGCTCGAGGAGCTTCTTTGAGCCCATACAAGGATTTTATTAACTTGTAAACTTTCTATTCTTGCCCTTAAACCATGAATCCTTCTAGTTGGGTCATGTACACTTCTTCCTATAGGTAACCATTCAAGAAAGCACTTTTTACATCCATCTGATGTAACTTCCACCCAAATTGTGCTGCCATGGCACAAAGGACTCAAATGGTAGTCATTTTAGTAGTAGGGGTAAAATTCTCTTCATAATATATACCTTCTTTTTGAGCATAGCCATTTGCAAAAAGACATGACTTTATGCTTATCAATAGTACCATCTACCTTATACTTCACTTTGAACACCCATTTACAGCCAATGGGATTCTTTCTAGAAGGTAAATTTACTAGCTTCCATGTATGATTTTTCATGAGAGATGTATGTTTTGCTTCCATAGCAACCTTAAAGAGAGGTTTACTAAGTGCATCCTAAAATGTTGTGGGTTTATTTTCATCCAATGCTGTCATATAAACCCTTTCATCTTCCATATCCATTTCCCTATCTTCCTCTGCATCTATAGATAGATCATAAATTTTTTGGCAAAGCTCATCAACCTATGAAATTGATGCCTCTACTCTCTTCTGCTATGTCATACTATGAGTACATGGTCAATCTAGAGTTAGATCTAGAAGTGTTTTCAATTTGGAATCTCTCAATATACTGGTATACCATTTTGGAATCTTGTTCTAAGGAGGTGGAGTCTCTTTCTTAGGCTCATCTTCCTCAAGGTATACAAATGTAGAAGTGTTATTTTATGTGAAAGCTTCATCAAATACTACATCTCTACTTATATGTGTCTTCTTGGTCATAGGATCTATCAATCAATATCCCTTGGAATGCTCATCATAACCAAGAAAGATACATTGCAGGGTCTTCTCATCTAACTTTTTCCTTTTTTGTTTGGGTATATGCATGAAGGCCTTACAACCAAAAACCCTTAGATGAGAAATGGAAGGTTTCTTACCATTCCATGCTTCTTGTGGAGTTTTACCCTGTAGAGCTCTTGTGGGTGCTCTATTCAGGAGGTAGGATGTTGTGTTTACTGCTTCTGCCCAATACTCATTCTCAAGGTGTGCTCCTGTAAGCATACATTGAACCATTTCCACAATGGAATGATTCCTCCTTTCAATAACTCTATTTTGCTATGGAGTATAGGTTGTAGTCAGCTATCTCTTAATCCCATGTTCATTCAAAAATGATGAAAATTCCTTGGAGGTATATTCCCCCTCGATCTGAGCGGAGGGTTTTGAAGGAATATCCTGACTCCTCAAAAAGCTTCTTGAACTATTGAAAATATAGAAATACCTCTGACTTCAATTGAAGAAAGAAAACCCACATCTTCTATGACTGATCATCTACAAACAATTGAAAATACCTCTTTCCACCATAGATGGTTGGCATAGGACCGCATAGATCAATGTGTACCAACTCCAAAGGTTTCTTAGCTCTAGAAGAGCTAACTTCAAATAGTACTTGGTGTTGCTTCCCTGCTAAGCAATCTAAGCAAACTGGCAATGTGGATGAAAGGTGGGGAAGGCCTCTCACCATCTCATATTTTCCCAACTCGAGCAAATATTTTGAACTTATATGACCATATCTCTTGTGCCACAAAGAAGTAGCCTCCTTTGTAGTTGTTGCTAGGGCAACATGAGGTGTGGAAATGGCATCTAAAATGAACAAGCCATGCTTGTATGATCCGATTGCTACATGTTTTCCTTTTCTAGTGATAAAACATCTATTCTTTCCTTTCACAACATGGAACACAACATACATATCTTGATCCAACATCTGAGGGACTAAAAAAAAATTATTAGCCAATCCAAGAACATAGAGTACATTCTCAATATGATATTTACCATTGGGAAGAGTAACAAAAACATCACCTTTACCCTTTACTTGATAGACTTGATTGTCAGCAATTATGACTGGCTTACCTTATTTCTCCTCAAATGTCTCAAACCATAATTTATCGCTAGTCATGTTCTTACTAGCATTGGAATAAATATACCATACAACATCTATCTATGGAGATGAAGTATGAGTCATGAGCACCTTGTGTGCTCTCTCATATTCTGAGTCCAAGGTTGATTCTATAGAATCTAAGTGTGAATTTGATTTGGTATAAGCAACATGCCCCTTGCGTTGCTTATTCTTTTTTTGTGGTTTGGATTTCTCTTTTTTCTTCTTCTTATGATCTTGGTCATTCTATTGCTTTTCCTTAAACCAACACCTGTTGGTGTCATGGTTATTCATATCACAAATATTGCAATATTGTTTGTCATTCTTATGATGTTGTTTCCATTTTCCCTTTGATGAAGATCCTCCTTTTTGAAATTGACCTTATTTATTACCCCCTTGTTTGGTGTAGAGGGCATTATCTGGAACTTCATCCTTCTAAAACTAATTTGCCTCCTCATTTTGAAGCAAATTCACCAATTCCACAAAATATACTTGTCATCCAGATACATTAAGAGAGGTTATCAACACCTTATAGGACTCGGGCAATGCTCTCAAGATGACAAAGGTCAAGAGAGCATCATCCACTGGTTGTCCCATAGTGTTCAACTTGACTTTCAATTTTGCCACTCTGTAGAGGAATAGATCAAATATTTCACCAGAGTTCATACTGAGTGTATGAAGTTGAGTTTGAAGATGTTGAATAGTGGATTGATTTTTACCTTTATAAATAGTAATCAAAGCATCCCAAGATTCCTTACTAGTTTTGGCATCACAAATATGAGGCTGGATTTCATCTGTAGTAGCAAGCAGGATAAAAATGAGACATATTTTGTCCTTCTTATCAAAATATTCTTGATCTGCTCCTATTGTTGTAGGGCGTTTGGCAGTTCCAGTCACTACATCCCACAAATCTTCCACTCAAAGAATAACATGCATCTTATTCTTCCATGGAGTGAAGCTAGAACCTTTTAGCAGCAGTGAATATGATAGATATTTGTGAACAGAGGCCATTGTGAAGGTTCCTTATAACACCAAATGGTCCCCTTTATACCTGCCAGGCCTTTATACCGAACTTCTCTATATATACCCACCCTTACGTGAGGGAGACTATAAGTATATACAAGCAGAACGATACGTAGAACTTAGGTGATACTGAAAGGGAATCGTTTTGTTTATGACACCTACCATAGAAGGTCTTTCCTCATGCATGGGGTGTAACTTCCCCTAAAAACTTCAAAAATCACTTTTTCATGATTTATGTCTAGCAACAATAACAATTAGGGTATAAATGGAGTGAATATTAGAACTGGTTTGCCTTATTTCTCCTTGATTATTTATAGAGAACAAGCTCAAACATCATTGTTGCAACTATATTAGGTGTTAGATACAGTAGTCCAAGCACGACAACATTACCTGTAAGTGTGGACCAGAGGTATCGTAGATATCGAACGCTACTATGCAATAAATTGCACAAATAGGTGTATAAATTTGGGGTCTTTTATTTTGCTTTATTGTATGATTGTTAATGCAAGAAAATAAGAAATTTAAATGCAAAAAACAACCACAAATGCCCACAAATTTAACTACTTTAGGTGTCGGTTTCCATCGAAAATGCACCTATTACAATGCCAATTTTTTCAAATATTCACTTTTCCACAAAGCAACAATTTTTATTCCCCCCTTTGTCTTAGAATTTTGCAAAAATAAATGTTGAAGATCCCCCTTTTTGTTGCAAAATAAACAAGGATGAAAAAATTGGTTTCATACCCTTTTCAATTAAGAAAAAAAACAACTTATCCCTCCAAAAAATTCTTGGAAAGAAAGAAATCGAAGTATGGAAGAATACCTCAAAAATTGTGCATCTTGTCCAGCTTGAGAGAAAAAATGCTCCTGTGCCCTCCGTTTGCAAAAAAAAATGCCCCTGGTGAGCAAGAAAATGACCCTCTGGAGCAAAAAAAATGATGTTATGTCAAAAAATTGCAAAACAATTGCAAAAAAATGACAAAAAAAATTGCTATGTTGTCAATTTTCTTGATTTTGTCAAAAAATTCTGCTCGGGCATCAAAAAATGTTGTGCATGCATAAAAAAATGCTGCTTGGACGTCAATTTTTTTTGCTTGGGCATCAACTAGATGCACGGAGCATCAAGCAGAGTGCACAAGGCGTCAAACTGCGTGTTGGACATCATCGGGTGGCACTACCATCAATCGCACAAGAGGGAGTCAAAAAAAAGACTTAGAATGCCTGATGAGATTTGAACCGATGACCTTCTGCCAAGCAATCACCATGCATACCATGCAAGCTAGGGCGGTTAATGAGAACAAATAGGTAGTAGATTTTCTTTAACATTGTTGGATGCAGAGAATAAAAAAAAAAAAAATCCTACATTATTGTTACTACAACATTGGGAGGCTTGAAAAACAATGATAGCCACTAGAGCTTTCGGTTGCCTTCGGGCAACCAAACCTCCATTTTACCCCCACAACATCCTGCATATGGATACCTTGAAATGCATGCCTATTGTCCTACATCTATGTGCCTCAAACTACGTGCATGTTTTGTTGTTCTGCATCCTTGGCTTCAGTATTGCATCCTGCATGCTCTGTTTGGTTCATGTGTGCTATTTGCATCCTTTTGATCGTGTCTGGTTCGTGTGCTCTGTATGCATCGTTCTGATCATGTTTGGTTCGTGTGCTCTATTTGTATCATTCTGATCACCAATAGTTGTGTTGTAAAAGGATTTGGAGTAGTTATAGGGGCTTAAAACTACCTTAACCAACCTTGTCACCGTATTCGATCATCCGTGGCTCTGGTACTATGTTACAAAATGCATAGTAGTTTGTATTGAAATTTTATGGTAATAAATATACATTCTTGGCAGTTCTAAAGTGGTTATGAAACCACCAAAGTGGTTGTGAAACCACTTAACTTGGAGAGCGCCTATGAGTGCTATTTTACCATCCCACAATGATGTAATAAAATATGCACATAATACTTTATGCTAACAAACCACTTCCATGATGTCAACTAGGTAAACATTCCCCAATTTTTGTTCAATTCCATCAGTTACACTTTGGAGAACATTTGTAAAAAAAATAGTAATGAGATGCCCTCTCATCAGGGCCTATTTAAGGTCCTCTACAACCATTGGATGATTCATTGCCCTCAAGGTGTTATCCTTCCCTCTACCCCTCAGGCCAAACCTAGCTTTGCTCAGTCTAGTCTTTCCCAATCCACTACTCCATACTCTAGCTCTCTTTCCATGTCAAATAAAAAGAGGGTGATTTTTGAGACTATTCATAATTTGAGGAAAAAGATTAAAAGTGAATCTCCCAAGACAAAATGTGTTAGATCCTATGTGCGCTTGTAGATAATGACACAAGAAAAGAAATCCTTAATCATCGACTCTAATGATGATGATAAGGATGCCCCTGATCAATGTCTAAAACAATTCATCATCAACTAAGTCCCCAACTACATGTCCCAGATCGTTGATCTCCGTAATGCTCTAAACTTGCTCTTCTTCAAGAAGTCATTTTTTTAGGATGTTGTCAAGGTCTTTGTCGGTAATGATGTTCTTAAGGTTTTTTCTACCTTTGAGGATGACAAATATGATGATAAGGATGATGATATGGATGAGTCAAATGATAAGCCCTAAAACATTGGTGCAGAACCTGAAGATGAAGCTTAGGGCTTCCTTTCATGCCGAGGTGTTTTGTTATAAGGCATCCTCTGTGTCGCCCTTATTTTTTTTTGTATGGTGTTTAAGGGCATCCTTTGTGTTGCCCTAGTTTCTTTTTGTATGTTGTTTAAGAGCATCCTCTGTGTCGCTTCTAGTTTTGCAGGACTACATTCCTTGTCCCTCTGCTTCTTGTTGCTGTCTTCAAATTTATTCTTTTTGATGTAATCAGGTTTTGGGTTCTTGTAAAAACCTATTTTTAATCAAATATTTTAACTGATAAAAAAAAACAAAACAAAGACAAACAAACAAACCAACAAAAAACAAAAAAACCACAAAACAAACAAAAACAACATAAAAGCTCAAAAAACAAAATAAATAAATAAAAATAAAATAAAATAAAAATTAAAAATAACAAAAAAACACAAAACACATAAGAAAACCATAAAAACAACAAAATGACACACAAACACTTAAGAAAACAAAAAACACAAAACATAAAACACAACAAACAAAAACATAAAAAACAACAAAAACACAAAAAACAACACAAAAAAATAATAATACAAATACACACACCCCTAGAAAAACTAAAAAAGGAAAAAAAATAAAAAAGAAACACAACTCTGACCTTTCTAGGCTAAAATACCTATAAGGCAAGATTCAATAGAGGAAACATAAGAAAGATATAATTGAGCGAGGAAACAAAAATACCTTGACTGAATCAAAGAGAAGAAAAAACAAAGCAAAAAGGAACCAGGTACCTCTAGTACTGGAGCCATCCAAAGAAAGGATAAAAAATAGAGCTTCCCTAATTTGTGAAGCCCACCATTTGGGAGGGTGTCCGTAGCAAGTAAGATCACCTTTGTCCAATGCCCACTTAGCTAAAGCATCAACACTCCTATTCTGTTCTCTAACCACATAATTGTGATAGACTTTCAAAAAGCCCCTATGAATTAATTAAATCTTCTCAACAATTATTTTTATTCTCCAATCAACCTTATGATTCTTAGAACATTAATCATAAGTTGAGAGTCATATTCAACCAACACCTTTTCCCATACAACCTTAGCAACCTCTTGAAGGCCTTTGAGGATACCATACCCCTCAGCAAGGTTATTGGAAAGGATACCCAAATTATTAGCAAAAGTGAAAACCATGGAGCCATCTGAAAGTCTACCAATTCCTCCTGCACTAGCTTTTCCAAGGTCTCGATATTGACTTTTCTATAATCCTTAGTACGAGGCTACCAATTCCTTGTTCTATCCATCTTGCAATTACTCACATTCCCTTTAAGTTGGCTGTCCTTATAAGAGTTAATATTCAATATTTGCATCACTTGATCCCATATTTGGTGGGAGTTTTGGGAGTGATTAAGGAGCTGTTAGACTGATTCAACTAAAATCTTATTAAGGTTTAAATAGGGACATAATTAACTAAATATAGTATTAATTAATTTAATACTATGGGGGAGATAACTAGGGAAACCAAATAAAAAATTCAATTTATTATTATGGAGAGATAATAATAGTAATTAGGGCAACTAGAAAAAGAAGTCGGATTATTATTATTATTATGGAGAGATAATAATAGTAATTAGGGCAACTAGATAAATAAGTTGGTTTATTATTTTTATGAAGAGCTAATAATAGTAATTAAGATAACTAGATAAAAGAATTTGGATTATTATTATTGTTGTGGAGAGATAATAATAGTAATGAGGACAACCATATAAAGAAGTTGATTTATTATTATTAAAAAAAAAGATAATAATTAAAAATTATTAGGGTCTAGTTATTATTAGCATGAAGGATGTCTATATAATGGGGTAAGGCACCAATTCATGAGAGGATAGTAATGATATGGGAGAAAATTACAATGGACAAATAAAATAGATGGCAATCACAAAACTTGATATTCCATTGATAATAGACGCCTATAAATAGCATTTACAAGACATGAATGGATAAGGGTGCATTCAATAATACGGTGCCCATAATCCTTACAAAAACTAACATTTATTAAAACACACACCTAATTCCCTATCACTCATCCCATGGAAGAAGCATTGGTCCCCAATGCATACAAATGTGGAAAAGAAAGAAGGAAAACAACCAAGAGTATCGGGTACAACAAAAAATGTAATCCTGTTACAAAGAAAAATAACATCTTTTTACTTAGTTGCATGAAAACAAAATTTGGCACTAAATTTGAATCGGGCTCAAAAAATGCTCTTCGATGGCTGTAAACATTGCTACGCCGATGAATAGTGAAAATTGGTCACTCAAAATGGTAGAAGAAAGCAACAACTAATGTCGGAGGGAGAGGCCTCAAACTACGTGCCAAAAGATGCCAATTCTAGAAGTTAATGGTTCGGTTGGCATTAATCATTTGTTTTCAATATCGGGTTGCCAATATTAATGAAGATTACCAATATTAATGAAGATTACCAGATCGCAATAGTGAAAGTCAACAAACATTTATTAATGGGTTTTATTTCAAGAAAATTTATTTAATGATCAATTTATTTATTTCAGGAGGACATAGATGTGATATGACGATGACATCAGCTATGGAGATGATGACCTAGATGAACATGTAGAGACACATAGGAAGCTGGACCAATGAGGACACTGACTTGACAAGACAAGACCGAAAAGGGTGTTGTCGTTAGCACGATAGTTGCAGACCCGACAATTGATAAGACCAAGATAGGGGAGATAGAGCCCATGGAGCACATGACATGACATAATGTAGGAGACTCGAAGGTGGGCGAGTGATGTCAGTAAATCTGACTGGTTGATTAGGAGTAAGACATGTAGATGGAGGTGATGGGGGTAAGGGAAAACCAACACGGATGAGGTGGTGGATGGGGATGATGATGCATGCGAGGTTGGAAAAACCAATTAAGGAAATCAATAGGATGCGTGTAGAAGGTGATGACAAGAAGACTGTGAACTAGCAAGGAAGATGGCAAGCACGAGAAATGCGGTGACAAGTGGTGTCGATGGGTCTTGCAAGACAACATCAATGGAGAGCCAGTGTAGTGTGCGGATGATGGGAAGGTTGGGGATAGCCAACAAAGTTGAGGGACAAGGTAGTATGTAGCTAGCATAAGTTGGCTAACATAAACCATGCGAGGTGCACCAAATAAACCACAAAAAATTTGCAATATAGCCCATGTGGGAGAAATCCCACGATAAATTTTTAAAACTATGTTGTTGCACACTGGATGAAACACTCAAACAAAATCATCGACGATGATGGAAAATAATATGACGACCAAAAAATTAAAAGAGCACCAAAAATAATGAAAAGCATCACAAGAATTTTAATTCTTCTCATCGAAATTGTCGTGCATGTCGGAATACACAGGATTGCATTGGTAACATGATATGCAAGCCGAAAAACATAGAAGGGCGGGAGGAAAACTATGTACGACAACAAAAATGGTGCAAAATGCTAGGAAAGTTTAATTTTTTGGAGCAACCTTAGGATAGTGAATAATGTTGCATGTCGGTTGTTGATATTGTCACTAGGAAATAGTGTGCTATACCAAGAAGTGCTGGCATGAAAAGGTCACTAGATTAGAAATATGACTAAAAAATAATATCTGCAATGAGCTCTAAAATGAGCAGTGATCTAGCTGAAAGGCTACGATGGCATAGATGGAGGGTGAGAGTGGCCGGATGTAGTATAAAATTGCCATAAAGTAGGATACATCATAGTAGGAGATGGCCAAGGAGATGGGTCAGTGGTGGAGTTGATGGGTCAATCACCGAAATGGATAGAATGAGTGGATCATGCTTGTATGGTGCCAGAAGTATGCATCTAAGTAGAGAGTAGACCAAAACAAAAGTGAGAGATCATCAGAATGTAGGAGGATGGAGGCACTGTATCTAACAAGGATGTTGAATGACATCAATGTGAATCTTCTTGATGGTGTAGGAGGTGAGGCCTAACGTTATGGGTAAAAGAAAACCTGTCCTCATTCAAGGAACAAGCACATATAGCTATAGAATCACGTATATCGCTAGCAGTATACCAATGTCATCAGATCAGCGTACAAAATCCTATTGGTTATCCTGATCAGATGTTGAGGAAATGCCAAACATGTGAGGTGGAGTCCATGGGTAAGGCCAAGCATGATAATGAGATGTTGTGAGCCAGTAACAATGTGTAAGCGATCCATCATGGAATATGTGTGTGAATGGTAGCAGTCGGTCGATGACATTCAATGATGTCGACATCGAGTACAAGGTGGAATAAATCAATGAAAGGCATGGAAGCACTAGAAATTGCATGAATGGTGGTCAAAAACTGGATACCATTGTCTAAGAGAGGAACCACTGGTCAAGCAAGGGACAAAGAAGAGGCTGAGAATGCACTAGGAGACCACAAAGTGTAGTAGGCATGATGACAGTGGTAGATATGACAACTTTATCTTCAACTACATCAACTTTGAGTGAGCTAATATCTGTAATGGTTGGGAAGGACTGATCTACATTAGGAGATTCAATAAAGCTTCGATCGACTGTAAGAGCAATGAAAGCCACATGGTCTAATGGAAAGACACTGGGAATTTTACCCAAAGATCTTGGTTTGAATCTAGGTGTGGCTGTAAATGCTTCAATTTTAGAATCAGGAGTGAAATCCTACTTGTCTTCAATGAGATCATCATCATCAGTAGCTCAGCTTCGAACTACTGAAGATTGGTGATGAAAGTAACTTGAGTTTGCTGAATTTGCTAAACAATATCGATAGAAAGATCTACGAAAGTTGACATCATGAACCAAGGAAGGGTTGCGATTGTCAAACATTTGCGAGACAAAATGTAGGGCAAAACCATGAGGTGGGATAAAACTGCAAAAGAAAATTCTACAATGACAAGTATTTGAAATGAATTTAACACTCCCAAATAGATCTACGGAGGCATTCTAATTCCTTGTATAAACCAAACTCAACCTAAGGGAAGAGGATACTAACCTATAACCCGTAACCTGCTCTGATACCAATGATATGGGAGCAAATTACAATGGACAAAGGAAATAGAAGACAATCACAAAACTTGATATTCCATTGATAACAAATGCCTATAAATAGGCATTTACAAGACATGAACGGATAAGGGTGCATTCAATAATACGGTGCCCTTAATCCTTACAATAACTAACATTTATTAAATCACACACCTAATTCCCTATCAAGTGATTGGAAAAAATACTATACACTTCAGCGATGGGTGAACAAAAGGAACAAAGTGGCAAAGGAAGTTGTAACAAATCATAACATCATTCTCTAGATCCTCGATAAGATTTTTAGCTATGCTTACCTTTCATCCTTCCATGATTTCAAAACTCCTTACTTCCTTGGGTAGTTTAATATTTTTTTTGAAAAAAAATGTATTTATTTTGAATGAAATTATATGGTTTTGTTGGTTGGTTTCAAAATAAAAGAAGTTATTTATTTTGAATACATTTAGTTGTATTGCTGGTTGATTTTCACTGTTACATTATTGGTTGCTTCTTTTTTGGAAAATAAATTATATTTATTTTGAATAAAATTCTCTGGTTTTGCTGGCTGGTTTCGAAAGAATATAAGTTATTTATTTTGAACAAATTTAGTTGTATTGTTGGTTGGTTTTAACTATTGCATTATTGACTCTTTTTTTTTGGATAATGAATTTATATTTATTTTGAATAAAATTTTATCATTTTACAAGTTGGTTTTGAAAGAAAATAAGTTATTTATTTTGAATAAATTTAGTTGTATTGTTGGTTGGTTTTCACTATTGCATTGTTGGCTATTTTTTTAGAAAAAAAATTTATATCTATTTTGAATAAAATTGTGTTATTGCTAACTTTGAAGAACACAAGCTTATACTGAGAGAGGGGGTGAAAAATATAAGATCAAAATTTTACTTTCTTTCCAAAGTAATATCATCCAATATTATCAATTGCAATAATGAAACAATGTACAAATCATCACACATATAAGAGACACAAATTTAATGTGGTTCACCCAAAGTGGGCTACATCCATGGAGAAATATTTCTTATAAATTTCTCAACAAAATTCTTGGGAACTCATTCCCTATTACAATGTTTGTGGACACCTATCCACAAGAGACACTTGTCCTATTTTCTCTAGTTTGTGGACCTCTATCCATAAGAGACCTTAATATCCTCTACTATATTTCATGGACATTTATCCATAGGAGACCTCAATCCTCTCTGCTCTAGTTCATGAACCTCTATCCATTGGAGACCTCAATCCCCTCTACTCAGGTTCATGAACCTCTATCCATAGGAGACCTCAATATCCTCTACTCTGGTTCACTCCAAAGCCTGCTCACAACTCTGCTCACAATCCTGCTAAAAAAAAAACTGCTCAAATTTGCTCATAAACCTGCTCAAAAGGCCCACTAAAATCTACTCCAAAGCCTGATCAAAGCTGCTCCAAAACCTTCTCAAATCAACTCAAAATCCTACTCAAATTTACTCACAAAACCTGCTCAAATATGCTCACAAAACCTACGTAAATCTGCTCACTAACCTGCTCACAAAACCTGCTCAAATATTTCCCAAATCTTGCATACAAACAATGCTCATAACTCTCCCAAAAGTGCTTTCTTCAACTAAAGTAATTCAGACATATTCTACCCATAATTATTTTATCTTCAAGAACATATAGAAAATGATATGCAATAACAAATGCCCAATATGTTCTTTCACATTCATTAAGTTTATCACTTTCACATGTCTCACATTTATTCAAAGATAGCTCTAGTCTAGCACTTGATAATTGACCTTCTTATCTACTCCCAAAAATAATCATGAACAATGCACAAATTTTCTTCACAACTCTGGTCTATAACCCTTGCAAATTTATTCCCAATATCAATCAAAACTATTGCACAAATTTGCTTCACAAATCTGGTCTATAACCCTTGCACTTTCATTTCCAATATCACTCTAAACCAATGCACAGATTTTTTTCATAAACTGATCTATAACTCTTGCACTTTCATTTCCAATATCACTCTAAACCAATGCACATCCAATAATTCCTTATACCTCCAACTTTATGACATCAAAAATATTTTTCTCAACCAAAACACCTTAAGGAAGGAATTAAATCATCATACCTCTAAAACTGCCACAATGAAGATGATCCTCTTTTGCATGTTCTTTCTAAACCTGTCTTGCCAAAAATAATTTTCTTTTCTTTTTGCCACTTCAAAACAGGTTAGCAAATCTCTTTTTCTTCTTTTAAGCAAATATCAAAACATCCACTCAACAACCCTTATCAAAATATAAACAATAAAGTTCTAGAAATAATTCCTTATTTCTCCCTTATTAAAACTTAATATAAAGCTTTAATACTATCAAAATACCCTCTTATTTCTTTCATTAATCATATTAAAAATACACATTTAAATTTTCAGTGTCACACCTTATAACTCCAACTTATAATATTCAATAATCAAAAGATACACCTTATATTTCAACTTTAAAACATACAAAATATAATAATCATAAAGTACACATTATAACTCCAACTTCTAACATTCACCTTATATTTCACTTTTAACACATACAAAATATAATAATCATAAAGTACACCTTATAACTCCAATCTCATAGCATTCAATTCACAATTTTTATGACAAATAGAACTCCCCAAAATTCAGGATTATAAAAATCAATTGTAGCACCTTATAACTCCAAACTTAAATTAAAATAAAAAATATTTTCCTTACCTTTCACCAAAATACTTCACTGTCACGGAGGGGGTTTGACCCCTGAACCTTTCACAGCACAACACCCTCCACACACTCCTCAACTAGCTAGGCTAGCCCAACAAGTAGCAACAAAATATCTCCTACTTTATAAAAACCCTCATGCACTGCCAAATATCATTAAACTATCATCAACACCAAGAAAAACACACCTAACGGTTTTTGACCCTCGAACCTCTCCCACGATGGGGACTTTGCATGGCCTAAGCAACTAGTTGGGCTACATACTAGCTCAAGAATAGGGAGATACAACCAACATATAACACCTCAAACTTCCATAGTTCCTTCACACAACAAAAATATCCTTGGCCAAATTCAAACTCTGCACTCACTGTTTAGTAGCGCCCTAACAAGGGCTAGACGATCGCCTAGGATACCCCAACGGTTGGAACCAGCGGAGTAATCCTTTCTTCCTTATGCACTACTCTGAAAACCTTTTCTTATTCGTTGTTCCCTTCCCGCTTATGATTTTTCGATTTGACACACTCGCGTTGGAGATTTTTCCAAAGTTTGCTTGCATAGAGATATTCAATGATTGCAACATTAGAGGAGAAATTAAATCTTTTGCCTTCACATATATATATATATATATATATATATATATATATATATATATATATATATATGCATTTTCTTATGCTTTGGGAGGTCGGCACACGATTTATTTTGGTTTCATAATTCTCAAACGTTGGCGCCTTCTCTTAATTATAATATTTTAAATCTTTTGATTTAAAAATATTATAATATTATTTTTAAACCTTTGCCCTTCTCTTGTGGTCTTAAAATATTTTGTCCAAGCAACTTTTAAACCCTTGTCCACCTTGTGATTTTTAAAACTCTTTCCAAGCAACTTTTAAACCTTTGTCCTTCTTTTGCAATATTTAAATCCTTTTTATCCCAAGTATCTTAAACTTTTTATTTATAATATTTAAATATGATATTTAAATATTATAATCCTTTCCTTAAAAAATAGTTGCCTTGCTTTGAAATATACCTTGTCTTGAATAATTTGTCCATCCTTATAAACTCATCACCCTTGAAGAATATTTTTGCCTTGAGTACCATGCACCCTTTGACATTGCCTTGAGTGCCATACACAATATTTCCAAAAAAATGGTTTCGAAAGAAAATAAGTTATTTATTTTGAATAAATTTAGTTGCATTGTTGGCTGGTTTCACTATTGCATTGCTAGCTATTTTTTTGGAAAAATAATTTGTATTTACTTTGAATAAAATTATGTGGTATTTCTGGCTGGTTTCAAAAGAAAAAAAGTTATTTATTTTGAATAAATTCAATTGTATTATTGGCTGGTTTTTACTTTTGTATTGTTGGTTGTTTCAAAAAAAAATAAAAAAAAATAAAAAAAAATATATATATATATATATATAGTTATATTTATTGTTGGAATTGCTTTGAATGGTGTATTATTGTATACTTTCAAATTGCATGTAGGCTTGATATGGATGAGGCTTGAGTAGCCAAGGAATCCATACATGGGAGAAGTATGAGATTCTCCATTGTATTTGTATGTAATTGCTTTGTATGGTGCATTGTTGATTGCTTAAATTGCATAGTGCATGTTAGGCTTGCATATGCATGATAGAGTTGTCATGATCCCTAAAAATTCTACTCAAGTTCATGGAAAAGATATACCAAGAGGAAGACCTTGAAGAGAAGATGGATCTAGGGACCATTTATGTTGAAATGTATTATTGTATTTGAAGAAATAAAAACTTGAAAAGTATTTGTATTGAAATTATGCAAAGCTTGAAATGAAGAAGGATGTATTGTAAATATACTTGTTTTAGTATTTAAAGACTTGATCAATGAGGAAAGATTATATGTTGTTATTTTTTTATGAAAATTCTTAGAATATTATTTATGTGTAAAATAGAAGAATAGATTTAATGCATGGATTATGATTATAATACCTTGATGATGTGTTATTCTTCATTGTAAATAAGGAAATGCTAGATGCTAGAATTATGATTTGAAGTATTTTTTAGTCTTTAGCAATGTGTTATATTGAATTAAATCTATGAATTAATATAAAATTTATTTCTTTTGGGAGAGAAGTATGTTAGAATCTTGGGTTGATGGGTCTTTGAACATGTTTTAAAGTCGTATTAGAAAACCTTTGAATCAAAATATGCCTAACCTAGGAGGATTTGTGGTGATGCAATAACCAAAAAGTTATACCCAACCTTGGGAGTTGTGGTAATGCAATAACTAGGTAGTTATAAATTCTAAGAGTTGTGGTTGATGCAATAACCATGCATTTGCAATCTGGGTGGAGTTGTGATGATGCAATAACTAGATAATTGTACCTAATCCTAGGAGGAGTTATGATGATGCAATAACCAAGAAGTTGTGAATCCTAAGAGGAGTTATGGTGATGCAATAACCAGGTATTTGTAATTCTGGAGGAGTGCTTTAAAAAGTGAACCCCAAAATTATGGGATGTTGGCCACTCCTGTCCACTTCAATGTCATCTATAGTGACAATGAACTCAACTATGGTTATAATAATACAAATAAAATGTTGGGTCATATTTGTGAGTCATCCCTTGTAAATAAATAAATAAAATTAGCTCTCTCTCTCTTGGGTTGAGTTGTTGTAATGTTATATATGAGATGGATAGGATGGATGAGAAGGTTGAGGGACATAAGTTACATGGGCCATGTGAGCAAAAGAAGGAGACTGATGTGGTGGAGGATAAAGGGCTTGGGAATGATGATATAATGGAGGGGGTTGATAAAGCGGTGGTGTAACTATCATATTTGATTGGGTAGGTGGGGGCTAATTTGGGATTGGGGGAGGTTGATGGGAAGTCTAGAACTACATAAGTGGCCATCCAAGGCAACACAATATATTAAAAGAGTCAAAGAAACTAAAGCCAAAAGGTCATAATACTGACACACATAATAGAGCTTAACTAGAGCACAACAAAGCAAAAAATAAGTGCAATCAAAACTACAGAGCATTACAATGCAACAAAAAGAAGTATGAAAACACCTAAATAATGTAAAGCCTTCCTATGTCTCCACAAGGTGTTGTTGTCGCGATCAACCACCAATTTATTCCTGATGCCTAAGATCCCCTCCATATTCTTCCAAGCCCAAAACCTACCTCCCTTCAATATTAAAACCACCAAGAGGAAGAGCAATCACCAACATGCATCGGGTGACCATCCTTGAAACACCCAAGGAGGCATTAACTAAAGACACTCGCCACCCTGTTTTATAATGCGCTCTTAATTTCATTAATGTTCTTAAAGCTAAAGTTTCCCCCATAATTTGATTTAACTCCTCAATAGCATTAATTAATTTCATTTAACTACTAAAATAAATATTGATTAATTCCATAATAGCTCTAATAATTTTCTTCAAGCTTAGATAAACTATTTAATACTTTACTACTCTAAAGTATTAAATATATTATTTCTCTTAAAGCCTAAATATACCATTTAATACTTTACTTCTCTAAAACATTAAATCTATTATCCAAGCAACTAATAATTCAAACCATAAACAATTCTTAACAGAGCTTGAGCATATCATAGGCAAACAAAGATTTATACTTGATAATACTTCACACCATTATTTTATCCTTAAGTGGACGATCTCATTTAAGATAGACTAATGCTATCATCAAACAATTTAAGGAGGCTCATTGCAAGCAACTTCCTAGCCCAATGGTGTGAATCAAGAGAACAAATAAAATGTAATGCATCTAGATGAAGGGTAGTTTTTCATGTTACTGTAAGTTGTCGATGAGCAAGTCATCATCACCATTTCCCTATATATCAAAAACAATAGTTGAAAACTCACTAATTATTTATCCCTGTGAATGAGGGTACCTAACTTTAGACTACCTGAGCTAATCCCAAGGGTAGTTAGCTTACCGATGATGGAATCCATAAAATTATACACACTATATATTGGTATTTAAAGGGATAATTGATGGTTGGGGATGAATTCCAATATCACTGATTGGTTTGTAATGTGTTGTGCAATGTGTGTGGTATTGATATTTTTTGGATTTTATTTTCAGATATGCCTAACTATGATGCACAAACAAGACTATCCTAAGGATGCAAGTGCAAAATTTTCCTAAACTAAATGCAATGTAGTATATCCTAATCTAAGAATGCTCTTCTCCACTTAAGATGCAATGAAATAAAATTCTATCTAGGAAATGAAATGCAAATTGCTGAAATGAAATGATAAGAAATGAAACTACCTAAAGAAAATGTGCTTTGAAAAAAACAACCTAGTCTAAGAAGCAAACAATAAAATACTCATATGCTAATCAAGCAAACAAAGAAATTTACACTAGAGAGAAATAAGAAGAGAGTCCTACGCTAAAGAAATGAAGATGCAAAACTTGAAAGCAAATGATATTTGGAAGTAAACTACACTAAGGAAAACAAATAACAAAGAAAGAAAGAGAGAGGTATACTAAGGAAAGCAAAAAAACAATGCTAGTAAGGAAATCTAAGTTAACAAAAGTGAGGAAATTACATTCAATTAAGACTAATCTAATAAAGCAAGAAATTGCATGAAGGAAAATCTAATCTAAGAAAGTGATAAAGTGTTTGAAAGGAACCTAATATAAGAAAGTGAGGAATATGCAGGAAATAAAATCTACTATATGAAAGCGATGAGATGCTTGAAAGAAAAAACTAATCTAGGAAAGCAAATAAATGCAAGGAATAAAATCTAACCTAGGATATTGATGAAATGCTCGGAATAAAAGCTCATATAAGAAACCAAATAGAATATGATGTTCCTTGACTTAAGGTGATGTACCCACTTTTGATTCCCAACATTACATGAGGTACAAGCGAAGAGCATACACAGGGTAAGGGACCTCTTAATGTGATACAATGTGCAACAATATGATATTTGTGAGATGTGGTGAGGGGTTCATTAATCTAGAAGAGATGACCCACTTTTGATCTTCAATATCATCGTAACGTGTGACAAGAGAGCATACATAGGACAAGTATTCTATTTAGTGTGAATTGTGTAAAAATAAAGTTCTAGCAAGAAAATGCAAGTTCCTTGACCTCAAAATATTCTTCCACCATTTTGCTCCTCAAGATCACTTTTTAGCATGAGAGGAGAGTATACAAAGAGGGAGATGTTGTTTAATGTTATACGAAGCTAATATCAATTAAATTTGACAATCAAAGTAAAAAGCCCTAGGTTACATTTACTTTCATGAAATAAGACTTAAAGTAGGATACAAGAACACCTACAAGGAGAGATTTTTGTTTTTCTAGTTCTACTATGTTTGGTTTTTGTGTTTTAGAGGGTTAATGTGGTAGATTTTCCTACAAATCTAGCAAGCAAAACAATCAAAAAATAATTTTTTGGATGCAAAACAGGGAATAAAAGTCTAAGGTAACAAAAAATAACAAACAAAAGTATAGGAAGCAATTTGAAAGTTGTTTAATCTAGAAAAAAGAAAACCTAACTAGCAAACACATTAAACTTGCAAAGAAAGCAATAAAATACACAAATGGACAAAGTAGTTGATTGGGGGAGGTGTGATACCTTTGGAAAACTCCAAACTATTTGATGTGGTTTTAGAATGTGCTTTAGTGATAATCATGATAGATGTGGTAAGGTCTCGTACTCATCTCAAACCACTGTGATTTGCTATGTGAAGTTGGGTACTTGAAAATTGGGTCCTATTTCAGAGTTACAGTATGGAACATCCCATGCAAGGGTGGTTAGGACTATGAAATTCTTGGTCTCAGGTGATTGATATTGTAAACCATCTAGGGATGGGTAGTTAGGAGTGAGGGTAGATGATGTTAGAACAACCAAGATGGGCCCTGGTCTGGATTGTTTTTGGATGGTTTTGAACCTAAAAATATAGATAGAAGACAAAAAAATGTGAGCAAGATTTTGTAAAAAGCTAAAAAGAACACATAAGGAAAATAATGAAATAAAGGATGATAAAACAACAGTTTCTATAGCCTAAAAGAAAAAACATGCCATGTGTTGTCAAAGGTTAGAAGGTACCACCATGATCGTCAAAATATGGAATAGAAAATGTTTGATTTTTTATTACAAAGATGTTACAATACATGCTTTTACAATGCCCCATGGGCTACAAGAGGGGTTTCCAAGGTGGATTATCCCCTTTACAAATGTAAATGTAATGGCACCAAAAGTCTTCTAGACCACCTCAAAGTGTGGGTGGATTTTATGCTCGATGACCACCCTTGGTTGAATGAGTCTCCAAGAGCCCTACACACAACCAAACACAATGGTTAGTAGCACCTCTTGGGTCCACCTAGGTTGTACCAAAGTTTGTGTAATATGTAAAAATAAAAGAAAACTTGAATTAAAGCATTAAAATAGCTCAAAATGAAACAAAACATAGAAAATATTACTTTTCTCACCTCTGTAGATTTTTTTTGATCGATTTTTTATTCTATCTAGTCCTGGATGGTCAACAGCTTGGGGTGGGTGGTTGTGACTATGAACCACCTAGGGATGGGCAGTTGAGTCTGTGCTACTAGGAATGTAGTGAAACTTTAGGAGAAGGTAATGTAGGTTATCAAAGACTAAATGGCTGACTGTCACTGGCCCCAAGAAGGAAGCACCCAAGGTTGGGTGCTTTTGACTATGAATTACCTGGGGGTGGGCAGTTAAGTCTGTATTATCCAAAATCTCATGAAATCCCTAGGATACCTTTGGTATGGTGCCTAGAATATCTAGTCTAAGTTTGGAGTCACTTGGAGCTTCCACTTGAAAGAAATTTCACAAAAAAAAAACATGCAAATGGAAGGTTGCAATGTTATCCATCGTTGATATGCAAGCAAGTGTTGTGCACACAAGAGAATTCTAACTAAATTTTGGTAGAGTTTTGGTATGTAATACCACACTCATGTTAAAATAAAATAAAGAGGGAGAAATTTATAGAATTTTGGGAAGGGTTAGGGGGTACTGATGTGGACATGACATGGCATCCAAGTGGTTTTGTTGAGGGGAGAATTTTTTTGGGTTTTCCAAGGTGGATGGTCAAATGGGCATGGTGTGCACCATGCCTCATTAATATTATTTTGTGGGAGATTCCTCACCCCACTCAAGTTTTATGTGCACAACATACCTCATTAATTCTCTTAGTTGAGGAGAGTCCTCACCCAACCCAAATGCATTAAAGAGCATGGGGGGTTGTGTGGGTGCATGGGGATATGGAGAATAGGGGGTAGGTTAGGCTAGGGTGAGGTGGACCTAGGCTAAAGTCAAAGGGTAGACTAGGGGAATGTGCACATAGGCTAAGGAAATGGTACAATCACATGGTAACCATGGGTTAGGTGTAGGATGAGGCTTAGTATTCAAAATGGGCTAAAAGGGGTTGATTTGACGTTTCTAAGATTGCATACCAGATATTTAAATTAATTGGGACCTTTGTAGGGTTGTTTATTATTGACCTAAGAAAAATGTTAATATGATAAACTCTAGGTATCTACAATATTCCCTCTAAAACTTGAGCAAGAATTTAAAATTGTTGAGTTCAAAATTTACCCAGGATTTTGTCATCAACTTTTGGATAATCTCAAGGTCTTTGGATTTATAATCATAAATGTTGTAGGGAATGTTGGTTTGAGTTTTTGTTTCCTTTTTTTGTGCCTAGTTATGATTAGATCTCCAAGGTTATCCTCCAATAACATATTTGTTTTTTGGGTTGCCCCTTGGGCCACATTTGTGTTGTTGCTTTAATCATGGAAGCTATCACCCTAGAAATTATGTTTGATTACTCAAGATGATAAGAATAGAACTAGATCATAAATTTTCTTCCTATATTTAGTCACTTTGGATCATCATGGTCACCTGGTTGTGCTTAGTGTTGTGCCTCTTCGACATTCTAACTAGTCCCTTTGGAAAATTCCTTCCTTAGTGCATTTTATAGGGTCTTAATCCATGCTTCTAGAGGTGTTTCCCAACCTGGTAAAATACCTTTTGCCATTGGCCCATCCATTTCTATTTTAGTAATGTCCCAATGATAATTGGGACCATAAAATTCTATGCTCTAGTAGGTGTGTCTTTAGGTGTCTTTATCCTTTTCTACTTTATATTTTTAAATCATGGTTCTTAGGGAGAACCTTGTGGGTACCAAGAAGCCTCAAAGTTTAGTGGAAGTTTCACAACTTGAAATATTCAAGATGCTCTACTTTTTGTCACCCATCGAGTCTAAAATCCCCTTGAAATAATGGGATCTTGCCTTGCTACTTTTTTGTTTGGTCACCCTAAAATACCTCACTTTCTTCTTCAATATAAATGAGTTTTATCCCCTAGGGCCACTCATTGATGATAACTTATGACATCACCAAGGAAATTTAAAAATAATCAAAGATGGAAGAGATTTTGGCAAGTGATACTTCCTACTAGAGGATGGAAAGAGCCTACATACATCGAGTGAGGCATAATCCTTTCAAGAGTGGTTCCATTTTAGCTATCATCAAAAGGGCTCAAGGACTATAGCTTATGGTTGGATTTACCTTAGCTACCATTGAAAGTGCTTGTATGCCATGGGTTCCTTAATTTAGTCAGTTAGCTAGGCTTCATGGCATGGGGAGCTTAGCATTATTTTATAGTGGATCCCATTTCTTGGTTCCACTTTTAAAGGTCTTCTAGTGTGTGTTGCTTCATATGTTATAGGAGCTTGGTGCCCCTTAATTTTGGCTTTGGATGGTATCTTGGTCAAAATTTCCTTTTTAGTTGGATTTACCTAGTGTAGTGATTCTTCACTATAGCTTTGGCCACTCATAGAGGACATCTTGCTAGAAAGAGGTAAGAAACCCAACAATGATTACCTTATCTATTGGGCACAAAGTCAAAAGAGGGTAAATATCTAGATTTTTATCAACTTTATAGATGGATGGAAGGATAGGATATCAAGTTTGTTTTCCTCAAAATTATCTAAAAATGAAAGGAAGGATGCCTCCTTTTATAGGCCTCACCCCTTAATATGGCTCTTGAAGTCATCTCCCTTTTCACCCATCACTCTAACAATTTAACAATAAGTTCATGAGGGATTCTCCTTCATGCTAGAATAGTAGGGACATTGTTACCCTATGTTTTTCCTCATGTCTACTTGTGGTGGTTGTAATTTTCTTATGAGTTTATTCTAGATGATATTATTTATAGAGCTCAAGCTTGTATCATCCCCTACATGGGCTATCCTTTAAGCGTGGTGACGATCTAGTTATGAATCTGGAACTGTACATTCCCTACAATACTTAGATAAAAATATATTTTTTATTTTAAGAATATATACAAGGGCCCTATGAGGGCCAATGGTACACTTTTCCTTTTGAATGCTACCCCTTCCTAGTATGCTCAAAATATTTTTTTATACATGAGTCCCATACTGCAATTACCCACTTCTTTTTACAGACAAGATATACTATACTTGGGGATGAGTTAGGTCTAATTCATTTATCCCTTTTCTTTGGGCTTATTTCAGTGTTAGGCTCATCCAAGATTATTTCTTCATTGAGACACAAATTATAATTTTGATCTAGCAATATGACCCTACCCTTAGGTTTTTCTTTAAGGACTACCAATGCCCAATCAACTTGTATGTAACCATATAGATTAGGGAATAAGTCCCTTAAGTGGTTGATGATAAATGAAAATGGAGGGTCTATTACTAGACTTAACTCATTGTCTAATTGTACCACCTTCCCTATGGTTAGATGCAAAAATATCCTGATTATATTTCCACTATTTTTGGTGTAATGGAAATGTCAACCTTGTGGTCAATTAAGCAACTTTGAATGGGTCATACTGTGTTAATAAGAGTCAAATGGAAGGGTCACACTTTGATTAGTTTGGTCCCTAGAATAGGTTCATGCACTTATTTTGTTTGTCCTAGTTCCTCGTATTCTTCTAGGACTCCATTTTGATACCCTCCTAGTATGATTTTTGGTGGTAGTGGTGACTCGAATTTATCCTTATCCAATTGAGAAGTCTCTTGAGACTCCAGATCATTGTGCCTAATGGATGTTGAAAATTTTGGTAGGTTTGAGTTTGGTATATTCATGGTGGTGGTAGCTTCCATTCATATGATAAATTTCTTGCCTTAAAGTTATTTAATTTCTCTAATACTAATGAACACCTAAAGATCCAATTGATTTTGGTACCCTTCAGGCATTGGGATCATCTGATGAATGTCCATACGAGTTTTTATTTTTTCCAAAGTGACTAGGACCTGATATGGGTGAGTGGTCTTTAAGTAATTGGAATATTGGGAAAGGGGCTACCAACATTGGGTTGGCACTCCCTCTTCTAAGTAGTGGGAAGTTATCCATGAAGGGGCCCTTTTTATGGTACCATTGTAGTTGACCAAAAATTCCTATTATGGGGGGAGGTTTTTGGGAAATATGCATTGGGTTTCTTTGGGTAGTGATTTTATACTAGAAGAACTCCCCTAACATGGGTAAGAGGATTCTAGAGCAATGGTGTGGCCCCTACCTTCTACTAGTTTTTCTATAACCGGTATTGAGGTAGCTAATATTGAGGTCTCAAATACTCTTAATGTTGGAACCTCTGGTTGTTCTGCTACTTCCTTTGGGTGAAGAATTCTTTTGAGAGGATTTGCTTTGTCTTTTCCTTTATCCTTGTGATATATTAAGAGTCTAGGGCTATATGGATGAGGGTTATAGTCAAAAATTATTTTGGAGTTTGGATGGGTCGTAGAATGGTAGATCAGATGTATGGGAGTAATGATATTGGGGTCCTAGGTGGTAGTCTTCCTTTTTGGATGAGGTCATTTTTTGCTTAGAAAGTTATCAAGTAGGTAGTTGGTAAAAAATTCCCTCCCTAGGATTTAATCATCATAGCAATATCAAAGTGGAAGCACTTGAGGTAGTATATGAGTTCCATACCTAGGGGGGTTACATATTGTCTAGTATTCTATGTTAGGTCTTATATATATATTTTCAAAGTTATTTATTACCTCTATAGGAGCCTATTTGATAGTCATCAATTGATCTACCAATGATGGTTCATTTTTCTTCTCCCTAAATTTATCCACCAATGGATTAGCTAGTTGGTCCCAACTATTGATTGAGTGTAGAGGAAGAGTTAAGTTCCACTCCTAGACATTGCATTTGAAGGATGATTCCAATAGCCTTAGTGACATATTCTATTCAGAAATATTTCACACCACACATAGGCTCACCATATGATGCAAATTTTCTAATTGCATGATGACATTTTCTCTAATAAAATCTATGATTAAATTTAGAATTAGTGTTGGAATTTACAAGTGGGATGAGATGGGTCATAGGTCCACCATAATTCCTTAATGGAAGCCTTCTATCCAGTTGAATTTGATAAGTGGCCATATCATGGTTAGGAAAATCATCACTACCCTTATGAAACTCCAAATATTTTGGTCTAGAGATAGTTTGCTAGGTGAATGAAAAAGTTTCTCCAACTGAGTGGGTAGATGAGACATTCACTAGAATCCAATCCTTAGACTATATTGGTGACTAATTCTAGGGTTATTCACTAGCAGAGTCATCAAACTTATACTCTTAAATCATTGGAGTTACAAGGTAAATATTTGCAATGCTTAAATATAAAATAATTAAGACCATCAAAAACTTAGTCTAGCCTTCACTCATGGGGTTATGTTCTATGATTGGGGTCCCATAAAGCATTCCAAAAATACTATTAGGGACCAAATATAACTCTATCCCACTCTCTAGAATAGTGGCCACCCACTATGATTGTTGGGTGTGTTTGAATCCTATGTCTCACATGGAGTGTATAGTCTCAAAATTATAGGGAGTGTGGGACACAACTCCAGGGATAACCTCTACGATGTTTTATCAAGGTTGGATCCTTATATAGGTGTCCTCTTCATACACTCCTAATATAGCCTAGCCTACCAGTTTTGTGTGGGAAAATAGAAGAGAGAAAATAGTAAAAAAAGTAGTAAAAACCTATCTAGTAAAGAGTAAGATCCTCCATGCAGTGATGGGATTAGTGAACACATGATCCAACCATTCAAAGAAAATGAACACATCTTATTGTAGAATAAAATTCATATTTTATGAAGCCTACATAAAGAAGGGAAGGATACTAGTCATGAGGTTCCATGCAAATTTGCATACACACAAAGAATGAGATACAAATCAAATAGCCACAACTCGTATACACACACACATATATGTGTGTGTGTGTGTATGTATGTATGCTAAAACTTAGTAAATTGCATGTGCTATAATAAAAGGTCTTGAAGGGGCCTGTACATAGAATGAATCTAGGTTTGAGTCCATATCACTAAACAAGAAAATATGAGAGAAACTTCTCTTTAGCTAGATACTAGGCATAAGGAAGTACTTTGTTTTTTCTCACCTTACAATAAAGAAGGAAAAAGTATTTATAAGAAGAAAAGTGATATCTATTCCCTCCAAAAATTGAGCAAGAATTCAAAATTTGACCAAGATTTTATCATCAACTTTTGGATAGTCTCAAGGTCTTTGGATTTATAATCACAGATATTATAGACGAGGTTGGTTTGAGCTATCAATTCTTGCCATTGTGTATGATTATGATTAGACCTCCTAGGTTCTCCTCCATCAATGTCTTCATTTTTGGTGTTGCCCTTTGGGTTACCTCTATTTTTCTACTTTATTCATGCTAATTGTTGCATTGGGAGTTGTGTTTGATTGCTTAAGAGGATGAGACTAGGACCAGGTCACCCATTTTCTCCCTATGTACAATCGCTTTGGGTTATCATAGTTGTTTATCATGGTTAGGATCTTACCTCTTCCACATATTGACTAGTCCCTTTGAAAAAGTTCTTAGTGCATTATCTAGTGTCACACTCCCTACTTCTAGGGCCACTTAATTATTGAGGGAATACCTTTCACCATTGGCCCATCCATTGCTATTTCACCTACATCATAGTGATAATCAAGACCATCGAATTATGTGCTCTAGTAGGTGTATCTTCAAGCATATTTCTCCTTTTTTTCTTTCTGCTACTCCACCATAGATCTCGAGGTGGAAATTTTAGGGTCCAAGAAGCCTCAAATTTTAGTAGATGTTCCACAACTTGAAATATTCAATATGCTCTACTTTATACCACCCCTTGAGTGTGAAGCTCCCATTGAGGGGGTGGGAGCTTTCCTTACCACTTTATCATTTAGACATCCTCAAATACCCTAATTTATTCCTCCATGTAACTATTTTTTGTCCCTTAGTGTCACTCACTAATGATGACTTGCGACCTCACCAGGAAACTATGAAAACTATCAGACATGAAAGAGATTCGAGTAAGTGATCCTTCCTACCAGAGGAGGAAAAGAGTTTGCATGTGCTAGGTGAGGCATAATATTTCCAAGAGTGGATAATTTTTAGTTATCATAAAAGGGCTTATGGACTCCGTATTATGGTAGGATTTACCTTAGCTTCCACTAGAATGGCTTGTATTCCATGGGTTCTTGATCTAGTTGGTTAGCTAGGCTTTGATGCATGGTGAGATTTAGATTCAACATCAGTTTGTAGTGTATCCCCTTTCTTGGTTACACTCTTGAAGATATTTTGGAAGTGGTTGCTACATATGTTGTAGGAGCTTGGTACGCCTTAATTTTGTCTTTGGATGACATCTTAGTCAAACTTAACTTTTTAGTTGAATTTTCCTAGTGTAGTGATTCTTCACTACAGTTATAGTGGTAGAAGGTTTGAAAAGAAAAAATATATTAATGAAACAAAATAATAAATGGATTAATAAGTGGGACATTAACTTAACTAAAATTTTAAATAATACCAAGGATATAAAATTTTATGACAATAAACACTTTGAGACTATATGAACAAAGAATCTAGGAAGGAAGAGAGAAAACTGCATTATTGAACTCACTATCACAAATGAAAAATATCAAAAGGTATTTATAGAAAAAAACATCAAATGAAGATAAAATATTCTCAAGGGCAAATCAATGACTAACTCACATTAACTTAGATGTGATATAGACAAATAGAAGAAACCAATAGAAAAATTTGAGAGGATATGTACCTTTGTGATATGTACAAATGCAAAAGCTATAATGATATGTGAGTTAATTATTTTTATAGTTTAATGTTGGAATCTATACATGAACTATTTGTAAAGTTAAAAATAGAAAAATTAGGATAATTTTTTGTCAAAATTAGTAAAAAATAATCAATACTTCAAAAAAATAATGATTGATCCTTTATAGTGTCAGACAACCTTATTTATTTTCTAGGAGTAAGTGAAGTAGATATACTAACTAATTACATTGCATTTTATAGTCCCATAGGATATTTGTCCTTGTGGATGTTATACTATTTTATTTTTTTTCTATTATAATAAATATGAATAAAGAATAGGTGATAGAGGTAAGCTCCAATTCAAACTTATTTCCTCTCATAACAATATTTCTTTTGTAAATTATATTGTTGAAGCATAAGCATGTAAAATAAATTTTAATTATCATATATAAGTGTTAGATTTCACATGCCCATGTGGTTTGAGGTAACTAGTTAGGAGTGAAGAACTTCACACCATAAAGTAATAATCCAATCCCATCGGTGAATCTTAACATTTGATCAAATGGCATGAGCTCAACCAGTTAAATACCTCAACTTTCAAGGGAAAGACATAAGCTTTAATATTTACAAGTGATCCATACACAATTTACAAAAGTACTATAACATTTTCATGATGTAATATATAAAGAGTAAGCTAACAAAGTATACAAATCAATTTTATAGGCATAATTTTAGCCTTATAAGTTCACTTCATTCACTTTAAAAGAGAATTATTGAAGTCAATTTTTGTATATTTTATTGTATATAAGCACATATATAGATGAAAATTAAGGGTTAAAAATAAAACATCAAAGTTATATTACAAAAGTAATAATTTTAACATATATATGTATAGCAAAAAATGAGCAAAAAAAAAATTGGTGCTCTTTACAAAATAATATGTTGCTCGAGAAATATATATTTAGAGGATGTTCTATGTCAAGTGGTATATAAAATTTCTAGATGTAATTCACTTAGATGAATCATGAGATGCTTTTGCATGTTCAAATTTGCTATATTTTCTAGAAATATTCTAAAATATGCATTCACCATAATCATATGCCTAAAAGAAGAAAAGGTGATTAAAATATAGAAATAGTAAACAAAGTAAACAAATTAAGGGAGATGACAAGAATAAGTAAAAGGTGATTGATCATGGAAATCCCAATATATAATGTTTTATTCACATTTATAAAACATATGGATTCTCATTTAGGGGTATTCATAGTGATACCAAACCCTCAATGAGAGGTTAATCTCAAGCCAATAAAAATGAAACCTTATGATTAACCTCATAATAAAATAATAGTAAATGATGAATGTCCATATACCTATATAAACTATGAATATCTATAGGATTACATAAGTACATGCCCATAGGTTACATTAATAGTGCTCATAAGCACTCCTTCACACTTTTGACCTTGGCTTAAACAAGATCAAATTACACAAATTTCAACACCCCCTATAATATGAGCTAAGAGGACCAAGGAGAGAAGGGATTAGAGGTAATACATCCTACCCATAATGGATGCTCTAGTGGTCCTCAACTCTTCCTCCATCATCAAAACATTTTTGTCCATACCTCAAGAATTTTATCTCAATATTCTTTAGCTTTGTAATGTCATTCTTAATAGAGTGCCCTTACCTCATACAATACTTACAAGTGTTTGACTTCTTTGAGATGTTAGACTCACCCTTAGGCAACTAATACTTATATTCCATTGATTTGAAGTCTTTTGGATGAGCTTGTGCATGAGAAAGAGATTCACGGTTCTTCATTTCCACTTCATAATGGATATATTGAAAAGTTCTTCAAGGGAGATGGATTGTGGCTCTTTGATAGTCATAAGATTCACAAAAAGAACAAAGCTAATTGTATGAAAAGGAGGATAAATATTGGAACCAATAGATTTGACATACTTTCCATCACTCTTTACTTTGTACAATGTCATAGCTAGATCAACTTTTAGATCTTTGGAGTGAGATATATAGTCTTCAACATTACTAATGAGCACTAGAATTATTTCTATACATGTTTCTAATGTTTTTTGCAGCTCTATTATATCAAACTTGTACTTTTTATGAATATCTATATATTTAATGGTAAATTATGTATATTGCCTAACCTGTGTGAAAAGTGTACTTTGTGTGTAGATTTAATCATTTTAGTTATTTTCTACATAACTATGTTGAGGTCCCACTTGGAATTGACATCATCTATTTTCAAAGGAGTTCAATGAATACTATGGAAGAATTTCATCCATGAAAGAGAAGGGTGCATTACTCTTGTCTTCTGATGGGAAGGTTCCTTACTCTTGTCTTCCAACGAAAAGGTGCCTTACTCCCATATTTTGAAAATAAGGTGACTTACTCTTGTCTTTCGATGACAAGGCACCTTACTCCTGTCTTCAATGGGAAGGCACCTTTCTTCTATCTTCCGATGGGAAGACACCTTATTTCTGTTGATGAAGTCAAAGACGGTTGACTCCACATAAGCAAAATGTAGTGCCTAACTCCCAATCTTATGGAACCTAACTCTTGTTAACTGATGAACACATCAACTACTCTATTTTCATATGAAATAGAGTAACAACTTCCTGAAGGTAGAATGCGAGTGATGACAACGAGATAAGATCAAAAGTTGTTTGGTTTAACTAGAACTTAGACAAATGACACAGTAAACATAATCTATTCTGAAGACACCAATTGTTTCTAATTTGGTGTGCTATTATTGTATTCATATTTTTAGAGATTTGTTATTGTAACAAAAATATAAATATTGCAATAGAGAAACTTGTGCGATATATAAATGCATAGGACTTATCTGGAGAAAAAGGAGGAGAAAAATAGTAGAGAAACTGAACTATAATGTAATTTCATTCTTGCAAAAAAATTCATTCAAAGTTCTCTAATTTAGTTCGACGTACGTAATTAACCGAGCAAAATATGCTAGATCCTGGGCCCACTCTTGGCCAGTATTCCTCCCCTCTCCTTTAATTTCTTGTAATTTCAATTTAGTTTTTTTTATTATGTTTTCTTGCATTTGATTGTTTTCAACAATTTGATTTATTTACTGCTTTCTTTCATTTCTACAAGTGTGGTGTGATTTTATTTCCTATAATTTATGTTCTATAGATTAAAGTGATTTGGATTGAAATGAATGCTATACAAACAACACCCCCAAACTATAGATTTAAAAGAATCATCTAATAGGTATTGTAGTATGTCTCTACTTGGTACATCGTAAGTTTATGAACATTCCTAGGTTGACAATTAAGTGAAAAGGCTGTGACATCAAAGTAGAATTTAACCAATGTTTTTACCCCAATATTTTGGTGCTATTGTCGAGGATGTGCAAATATTAGATATCATTAAAATACCTAGTTCTACAAAATTTTTAATCTAGTCTGCAAAACTTTTTCCATCTAATCTTGCATGAGTCCACCAAGAAAGAGGGGACCAAATGGTCATTTTTTGAAAAGTAAAGACCCATAGGAAAATTTTGAACCAGTTGTAGATTATGAACCTAAAACAGTGTCCCCATAGTCACTCCAACTAGTGCATTGGACTGAACACCCAATTTTTACACAAAGCTCTTCCATACCCAATCATTCAAACCTGAGTGGAGAACAGATAATACAAAATTATTTGTTTAAAAGAACCCCATCTGAAGAGGATCTACTGTATGAAAAATAGTGGAAATATGTTGAGGATGAAACCATTTCACTAGTTGATTTGAATATTCTTGTGTAGAAAACTCAAAGTGATCGAAAGGCCTTAGAAACTACTTCAAGGACAATAGATCTAGAGACCACATTTCCTAAAAAAATGGCTAAGGTAGAAGAGACATCAACTAGCTTTAGCTTCCCAATAGAAGAGGCTAGGGGAGAAAAAAAATGAAGAACATATCCCCTGCCCATATTCCTACCTTCAAAGGGTTCTCAAAAGAATACCATAACCCATTTCTGTTCAAGTTTGATGTCTTGTGCAGGTCTATGGACTATAAGACGGATGCCCATAAGTTGAAGTTATTTCCTTCAACATTGGATGATTCGACCGTGCACTAGTTCAAAAACCTAGGGAACAAGCATATCACTACCTGGAAGGAGATGAAAAAGCTCTTCCTAGAGCAATATCAAGATTTTGGTAGAGCATGGTATTCAAGAGAGGAAGTCCTAAACATGATGTAGAAGGAAGATGAATCATTGGAGGAGTATTGGGACAAATTCTATTTCAATTTGTAGATATCTCTCCATGTGAAGCTAAGCAAAAATTCCATCAAAAGCATATCCTTAAGGGAACTCAATAGTGAATCTCTTAAATCATTGAATATGATTTTTGGAGAAGACATTTACCAACACCAGATATCATACATCTAACAATTATGTCAGAATTATTCTCAAATAAAAGTTAAACCAACCTCTAGGATCACTAAGTCAACAACCTCAGTCACAAAGACAGAGATAGAAAACATGTTAGAGGACTTAAAGAGTGAAATGCTATCTTCCCTAGCACTGCAAATGGATACTCTCCTACTAGCGAAGAAGAAGCAAGAGAATGAGGTAGCACTAGCCTAGTACTATCCAAAATGTAGAGGAAAACATGTAAGGAATGCATGTCTTGAAGATAAGATCAGGGTAGCAATATTTGTCCAAAGAATCACAAGACCAAACTATACCCACAACTACCAACTATCAAAGAGGATGTTGAAGTTTTAGAAGCATACTTCATGGGAAATCGAAAAAACTAGTAGAAATCCCCTATGGGGAATATACCAGTAGGAATTCTGCCCTATAGAGGGGGAAATTACATACCACAAGCATAGGCCCAACCACCCAATATGGGATGGTGGGGACAACCACCCTGGATGAATACCTCCTAGGGATCATCATTCTCAAATCAATACCCATGGATGCAATATCAATAACTAGGGTAGCAATGGAGAAACTACAACCTGTGGAATGTAGCTCCACCAAATGCAGTACAAGCTCCACTACAACAAAGCTTACTATATCCCCCTTCAGTGAGGCCTACACAACTTCCAAAACATCCCATAGTAAATCCCAATAATAAGACAAACTAGCAAGCATATCAATTGGAAAGTGAGGTGTTTCCTATGTATAATATTAGGAATTGCAATCCTGTACAATTGAGGTTAGGAAGTTTGATAGAATAGGAGGATGATGTACATATTAAATTAGGATAATCACCTCTAGTTGAATAGGTTTATTGAGAACCAACTGCTATGAAGACTGTCAATGAAGCTCCTCCTTTTCCTAAAAGGTTACAAGGGCAAAGAAAGCCAATATAGCCAGAATTTGATATCGTCTCAAATTTGAAGAATTTTATAGTGATAATCCCTTTGTTCTAAACCATAAGAGATGTATTGATCTACACCAATTATATTAGGGAGATATGTCTAAGAAGACCGGGTCATAAGCCAGTCCAAATAATAAATATGGAAAGGAAATTAGTGGATCTGATGCTTGGAAATATCTACCACCCCAAATATGCAGACCCAAGTAGCCTAGTATTGACTATAAATATTGGTGGCCACTCACTAGCCAAAACTTTAGTGCACCTAGGAGAAACCATCAACATCATACTGAAGGAGACCATGTAGAAGCTTAGGCTCATAGGCCTAAAGCCTACCAAGACTATTTTGCAGCTGGTTGATAGATCAACTGTATCACTAGAAGGAATGTTGGAAGATATCATCATGATGGTGGACACATGGGAATACCCAACAAAATTTATGGTGCTACAACCCATGTTTGGACTAGGGGGCTATCCGCTCATCCTAGGAAGGCCTTGGTTGGAAATAACATATGCATATATAAGTTGTTGAAATGGATAGATGACTATTTTAGATGGTCAAAACATTAAAAATCTAACCATTTCTCCACTTGCACAGTCCATTGACACATTGGGAGAAATTATTTGGGAAAATCAGGATGATGGAGCATTGTTGATGGTGCAACCTATAATGGCATTGATGGATTTAGAAAATGATATTGGTGAGGATGAAATTATCACAAATTTATTCTATGGAGAATCCTCCCACATCTCTCCAGGGTCACCACTGGTGGGCAGCCAAGACCACCATGTCAAAAAAATTTAAATTGAGCTTGGAAAAATGTTGAACGTCAGCAGTGAGTTGACACCAACTCAGTTGAAAACATTAAAGGAGATACTGACCAAGAATAAATAGATTTTTTCCTAGGATTATTTAGATATGATAGGGATCACTCTGAATACTTGTAACCATTGCATCTACTTAGAAGAATAGGCAAGACCGATCAGGAAGCCACAACGAAGAATGAACCCCACCATGAAAGAGATAGTCAAGGTAGAGTTGTAGAAACTCCTATCAGCTAGATTCATTTACCCTATATATGATAGTGAGTGGGTGTCACCTCTGGTGGTGGTAGCCAAAAATAATGGGAAGTGGCAGATCTATATTGGCTATATATTACTAAACAAAGCAATTAAAAAGGATCACTTCCCAATGCCTTTTGATACACTGGTAGGAAGGAAGTACTTCTACTTTTTGGATGGATTTAGTGGGTATAATTAGATCTATATTGGAGAAGAATATTAGGACAAGACAATGTTTACTTATCCATGGGGTACATTTAGTTATAGAGTTTTTCCCTTTGGCATGTGCAATGCACCAACCAATTCTTAGAGGGTAGTGTTGAGAATTTTTTTGATATGATGGGAGAAGCAGTGGAGATATACATGGACAACTTCATTGTGTATGGTAAAATATTTGAAGAGGCTATGAACAACTTGGAGCATTTACTCCAGTGGTGTGAAGAGGCCAACCTATCCTTGAGCAATGAGAAGTTCTTCATGATCATGCAAGAAGGGATTATTTTGGGACACCACATCTCTGCAAACGGGATAAGAATGGACAAGAAAAATATTGAAGTTATAATATATATGCCTAACCCTACAACAAAAAGATATGTTAGGATCTTTCTTGGCTCTACTGGATATTATAGGAGATTGATAGTAGATTTCAACAAAATTACCAGACCACTGCACACTTTGCTATCCAAAAATGTAGAGTTTGTCTGGACATAGGAGTGTGAACAAGCCTTCCATATTATGAAGGAGAAGCTGATCACTTCTCTAGTCCTACGAGGCCCAAATTGGGCCATCCCCTTCCATATATATTCTAATGCATCTAACAATGCTATAGGGGTAGTTCTAGGATAGAAGGATGGTGAGGAATTTTATGCCATCTATTATGTCAAAAAGCATCTCACTGGGACTGAGTTCAACTACACTGTCACTAAGAAGGAATTCCTTGTATTTATCCATGACATCAACAAATTACACCACTACATTATAGGGTACAAGGTATTTGTATACATTGACCATGCAGCTATTAGATATCTGATGAACAAGCCTGTAATTAATGGCAAAATAATCAGGTGGCTTCTACTCCTGCAATATTTTAATGTTACCATCATTGATAGACCAGGTAAGGATAATGTAGTTGCAAACATTCTATCAATATTGAGATCTCCATACCATTTAACCATGGAGGACCAAATCCCAGATGAACATATTTTCTCTCTAAGTGAAAAAACACCATGGTATGCATATATATCTAGTTACTTAGCCACTGGTAGAGTATCCCCTACACTCTCACCCTATAAAAAGTATATATTAATAGAGAAGAGTGTAGCCTTCTCATGGATTGATGGTTTTATATTCAAAATAGGGCCTGATCAAATCATGAGGATGTGTGTTGCTGAGCATGAGTTTTTAGAAATCCTTAAAGCCTATCAATTTGAACTGTGTGGTGGCCATTTTACAAGAAAAAGGACTATGTTTTAGATATTATAGACTAAATATTATTGGCCCTCTCTATTCAAGGATGCAGCTAGATATACAAACCAATGCGATCAATGCCAAAGGATGGGTAGATAAACTTTTAAGGATGATATACCCCTCCAACCACATGTCCACATTGAACCATTCAATAAATGAGGTATGGATTTCATAGGGTAAATAAACCCTAAGTCAGTAGGAAAAAGGTATATTTTGGTTTGTAATGATTATGTAACTAAGTGGGTTGAAATATAGGTAAGGGATTCCAAGGAGAAAACTATAGCAAACTTCCTATTTTCACACATCTTCACAAGGTTTGGAGTACCCAGAGAGATCACTACTGATTAGGGTCCCCATTTCACCTCAATGCTAATTCATGAAATCATGCAATAGTATAGAATTACGCATAACAAAACCACATTTAGCATACTCAAGAAAATAGGTAGGTAGAGGTTACCAACAAAGAGTTGGAGAATATTCTCACAAAATTGTACACCAACACAAAAAATATTGGGCTATGAGATTTTCAGAGGCAGTATGGGCTTATAGGAATGCATGGAAAACAACTACTAGTTTCAAATCTTTCCAATTTGTGTATGTAAAGAATGTAATGATGCCTATTGAGTTTGAAATTAGAACCCTCAGGACTACAAAATAATTGAACCTAATTATGGATGATGCACAAAAAGAGTGGATTCAACAACTAAATCAGTTGGATGAACACTTATTATATGCTCTACACAAAACAAAGGTCATCCAAAGACAAAGGACACAATGACATGACTATCACATTAGGCTGAAGCAGTTCAAAGTAGGAGAGTAGGCACTGCTATATTATTCTTGATTTTAGGAGTGAAAAGGCAAGCTGATGCAACAATGGATGGGGACATATGAAGTGATTAAGTTGATCAATAATGGTGTTGTGTGCATCTAAACTATTGATGGTAGCAACACCATACTGATAGTTAACAGTCATAGACTATGACCTTACCACATATTTAAAAATATTATGATGGAGTCCAATATAGGCATGGGGGATATCCCATATGATCAAAAATTTTAATTTTTTTTAGCAATCAATGGACAGGAATGTCCACCCAAAAACAAAGATAATTTATTGTTTTATTTTTATTTCTTTGCTTGTGTTTCTATTTTGTAGGTACAATGCTCTAAGTGCAATCTATAGGCAACCTGGGAAACCTAGGCCTATCAGACACATATTCCACTAACTTGCATCTTACTACTTTTTAATATTTATATTTATCTTTTGCAAGTATGATGCCCTAAATGCATGTTTTAGGTAACCTGGGAGACCTAGGCCTAACAGGCACATGATTCATGCACCTACATGATTTATAGTTTTCTAGGAGTAGAAGGTTGATTGTTCCCATATGGAGGGGATAGTCACAATTTAGATACATACGTGGGTGTGAAATATTTGAAAGAAGAGAAATACCCATCTACGTGTTTGGACAAGCAGTCATTGATGAAGCTCATAAAGGAGGAAGCATTGAAAGGCCTGATCAACTAGGAAATTTTAATTTTAGAACATCTGTAGACACCAAAACAACACCAATCCGATTATGTGACTACAAGCACTGACCGAATTGGCATACATACCCCCTAGGGCAGCCTCCAGAGGTTAAACAGTGGTCCTAACCACTCCCAAATCAGTTTTGGAAGGTCAGAGGTCAATTTGGCACCTTTTAAGCACTTTTCTCCCTATTCGTCCCACCCTAGGATGATTAGAATCCTATTCGTCCCACCCCGAGATGATTAGCAGCAATCGTTCCAGGGTGGGACGATTAGCAGGTTTGATTGGAAAAAAGTCAAGCCTTGACAAATGGCAGCCCAGATCCGCCACCCAACTTCACCTTCAAGGCATGCAATTGTGAGGAACGGTTTCAAATCAGAGAGAGGGACTTCAGTCAAGCATGCCCTGATCATGGAGGCCTCATTCAAGGAGGCCCTAAATCAGGGAGGAATCTTCTCTCCCCCAAAAAAGGCATGGTGAGCCAAGTGGCGCCCTCGCATGCGCATTCAAAGGAGACCCTTAGGTCTATAAAAAGGTGAGCCTCCTCACCCCAAAAGGAGAATAGAGCTAGAGCATTTGGAGCAATGGAGTGCTACCAAATTATACCCCCATTCCTCTTTGTGCTTCCTACATCCCTAATTTCTCTTTTGGAAGAGAGGTTATCGGGTGAACACTAGGAACGCAATCTAGACCCAAAACCCAAGAAATCAGCCATAATCCCACACCAAACTCATTGACACAACCCCCTAGGAGGTTTTGGACCCATCCCACTTGGATTGGTGCCAAAACTAAGCCCCAAACGGTGGGCGTCCTACCCCGGGTGCCCCCACACTCGCTGTAGTCCTAATCGCCCCACCCCGAAGTGATTAGAAATCTGTGCATGATTTATTTACTATTATTTTTGCATTATGTTGTATCTGATGTACTTATGTTGCTGTCCAAGTTTCATTGCTTTTTGACATGATTTGACCTTGTTTTTATCATTTTATGCGTTTACTAACCTATAGGGAGTGCCTTCGGATACAGGACAATATGGGTAGAATCTGCCAAATATGACCTTCTGGGTCATCTCAAAATTCCCTTTTAGTCTAACCCCAAGTTTTCAGGAGTTTTGGAGGCCTCTGGGTAGGACATTTGCAAGGTCACTCTTGCACATTTTGTGATAGTCCCCAACGTCCCACCCCGGAGCGATTAGAAATATGTGCATGATTTCCTGATTGTTCTTTTTGCAATGTGTCCCTGATGATGTCTCCATGCCTCTATCAAATTTTGAATTCATTATGACATGTTTTGACCATCATTTCATTCTTTTATATATTAACTAGCCGGAGGCTTTGGGGATTGCATGTTTTCCTATATCCGCATATGCTATTAACTATTTGCTATTTTTCTATGCATAGGATCTCACCACCAAGAACACCAGAGGGGAAGCAAGGAATGACGAACACATGGACACAAGCGGTGACAACTTTTGGCCCGCCCATTTTGAATGTGGGCATGCGGAAGACACTGGAAGCGTACCATCCATTGATGTAACGAAATTGTATCAAACATTCTGAGCCCTAGAGGGGGGACGTATTGTAACTAGATTAAAAGCAACATTAATAAAAGAGGCCCCACTTTGTTTTTCTTACATCTCATTTATGCATCATTTCCTTCATGCATTTGTTCATCGCATTCGTAGGACTTAGCATCTATACCATATCAATTTTGTTTGCATCATATCTGGTACGCCATCCTTCTACATTCACTTTCAGTGGTGATCATGGTGGGACCCTATCCCCTACTATTAAGATCAAGTTTTTGATCCAAATTTTGTGGTTTTCTTTGTAGGTGTTACTCATTCGGGCACTGGACTGCTACTCGTGCCACCCCGGGACGAATACATATTCGTCCCACCCTATGACGAATGCAGACCTGCTATTCATCCCACCCCGGGATGATTAGAGCTCTATGCATTTTATGAGCAGAAACTCAGAGGCATCTAGTTTAGACAGAGAAGAGGTAGGCCTTCTGAACATCCTCTATGTTTTTCTACTTTCTGTTTCTACAAATTTTTGCTTTCTTTGCTTTATTTTCAGACACTTGCATAGAAAGGTTAAGTAGTTTGTTTTCCTTTCTTGCAATAAAATAAAAATAATAAAAACATAGAGTAAATTAAATGGAAGGAACTTGATTAGGAATGCATTCTTCTCTGGTTTTCTTGCATGATACTTGCACAAATGGCAAGTCCTCATCATAGGTTTCAGTTCTAGTTAGGTTTTGTGATTTCCTTTTTGCTACTAATTGTCTCTGAAAGATAAAACGTACTTTAAAGCATTGCATTAGTGAAAATCATCTTTTGTTGTATGTTTTCTTTCTTTACATGATTAAAAGGAACCACACACACCACCTAATAAAATTAACATCAAGGAGTTGGTCTTAATACCCCAACACTTGATCAAGACCAACGGTGGATTTCATCACCACCTTGGCTTGGATTTTGCATACATATACCCTGATCGTGACTGTTGCTAGACGTAAATCCTGATGAAAGCTGACCAAGTGTAGCGGGGGTGATTCCCCATGCATGAGGATAAGTCTTCTATGGTAGGTGTCAAAAATAGAGTGATCCCCCTTCCGTACCGCCTATGTTCCACGTACTGTTTTGCTCTCGCGTACCAATAGTTTCCCTCACGTAAGGGCGGGTATATTGAGAGGTTCGGTATAACGGCCTGGCAATGGTATATTGAAGGGGCGACCATTTTGGAGATACAAGAGCCCTCATTATGCATGTATAACAAAGTTTCCTTTACAAGATTTACATAACAAAAATCAAACACATTGAACCAAATCTAGGACACACATTTAATCTGTAAACAAGATAATCATTTCTTTGCTTGTGTGGTCCCCTTTTGTTTGGTATAGCATAAAAATTGTAAAGGAGATAAAAATATACATATATTTTTAGAAAAACCACCACCATGGTGTATACCCGTAGCCAAGCCCAATCATGGGCAGAAGCTACGAAAAGTATACAAGGAGGCACAAGTCACCTCCGTTATAGCCCCAAGGACTTGGTTATACCACCTTGGCAGCTTGACCCACAACATAGTCCACACTATGCCACTACAGAAAAGGACTATAGAGGCACCCCTTTGAGGGGCACTCCCATTCAACACAGACCCTCTCAGGAGGAGTACACACATGGGAAGGCCCCCTTAGACACTCATTATGAGTGGCCACTACGCGATGAAGTGCTAGAGCAACATAGGGTTCATAAGGAGGGCCCACATGATTATATCATTCCTCCTCCACCCCTCATTACTATTAGAACTAATAGGCCAAATCTAGAGTGCAAGGCTCTTCAGATAGGGTGAGCCAACTCTGCCCATCCCTTTCACATGTACGAAAGGGAGCACGAGGAAAACCAGTATATTCCTCAAGAGCAATACACCATGTGGGAGCAATGCGCCTCCGCACCTGCTGATTATCAAGATCACCTATTGAGGCCAGAGCCTCGGGTGAATGCTGCTAACCTCGATAGAGGAAAGTGACCCATAGAGATCTCGGATCACCATGACCGAGATAGATATGTAGGGGAGGCATCTAGGCCTCCTAGACCTAGGACGATGGAACAAATCGACTTGGCATTTGCCAAACATGCCACCCGCCAAGCACAAATCATGCAGCTTAGGCAAGATCAACAATAGTTAGAACAACTGTATCATCTTAACAAAGAGTGCATTCAATGCCAGATAGATGAGTTGCTCTAGAACACTATGCATGAGAGGATTCCAACCCCTCGCATGCATAAGACAGAAATTTATGAGAGGCACAACCCCTTAGTACGAGATAGGTCTCCATGACCTTATCAAGCGTTGCCTCCAAGACCTCCTAGACCTGAGCGGGAGGCCACTCCTAGAACCAATGATGGGCGTCTTCCTCGGGCACCCATCCATGTTTATAGGTCACGCCCAAAAACTCCTCAAGAAGCCTATGAGGAATTTGAGTGAGAAGAAGAGCGGGCTGAAATGCCCTACCAAGGTAGGGGGGCGCTATCCGGCTACCCCTCCATAGGCCTCAAGTTCCTCGTAATTCACAATGGGAACAAACCAAAGAAGAGGAAATCAAATCCTTTGATGCATACAAAGCATTGCTAGAGTGCTTAGAGTCTATGGAGACTAAGACTTCGGGGCCCCAAAAGCCCACCTTATGCCAACTCCGTAGTCACCCTATGCATCCTTCAGTTTCAGCACCCCCATACCCCGACCACTTCAAAATGCCTCAATTGGCAATTTTTAGAGGGGATGAGGATGCCCAAGAGCACGTAACAAGGTTCCTGAGTCAATGCTTTGGCATTCAGGACAATGATGCATTGCTTCTGAGAACGTTTATAACCACGTTCGTAGGCCCTGCCTCGGATTGGTTTACCCAGTTGCCGAAGCATAGCATCAATAATCTAGACCAGCTAGTGGACGCGTTCCTTGAACATTTTGCCTTCAACACCAAGAAGAAGGCATCCTTAAGTGACCTAGCTGGCCTTAAGCAGTATGATGATGAGACCATAGCTGCTTATGGGAATCGATGGAGGACATTGCTTTCAAAGCTACCTTACCTCCCTCCCATGGCCGACATGACTCAAATGTTTTCAAAGAGTTGCATAAGGTCGATCTCCATGCTATTGTAGCTGCAACAATATGCCACCCTAGAAGAAGCCCTGGTGCAAGCCAGGATAATTGAGGAGATCAAAATTCAAGACGATGAGATTGCCAAGCCGCGCAAGAAAGAGTGGACCAAAAATGCTAAAACTAGGCCCACGCAACCGAAACCCATCATGGTCAATCAGGTTGCCATAACTATACCAAAGCCTACACAAATGACATAGCCCCCAAAGGCTAATTATCAGGTAGTTCCTCTTGATAACTATGAAAAGGAAAATCATAAACAAGAGCAAAATCAGCAGCGTCACCCTAAGCGACAATTCACACAATTCACGGAGTCTAGAGACTCCTTGTTTGACCGCTTGTTCATGGCAAACCTGATAAACTTGCCGAAAAGTCGACCCATAGACCCCAACGTGCCAAAACCCAAGGGCTATAGGGAAGACTTATATTGTAGATTTCATCGACAGAAAGGACATGACATCTTCACTTGTTGGAAATTCAAAAACTTAGTGCAGGACTTGATAGACAACAAAACGCTCATGGTAGATAATCTCGTAGCACTGAGCAACCAACAGATGGAAGTCTTCAAAGACCCCCTGCCTACCCATGATGCGCAGGCAAAGACTTTACAAGTGAATGAGGTAACACAAAACTGCCCCATGCAAGGATACATAGGGATGATAAGCATCGTGACATGGAACAAAAGATACCCAAACATGGCTGCACCCGCTGCAGCTACAGGAGATGTTCCATCAATGTCACAACCTCCACAACACCCTACACAACCTCCCCCACCTAGACCAGTGGCCACGATTTGGACTAAGCTTACTCAAAGTTTAAGGACCACGTCGGCTAGGCTCTCCATTTATGAGCTCATCCAACAATCACCGCCCCATCGGGAGGCTCTGATGGAGATACTCAAAGCCATTGAGCTACAGCCCCATGAACCCAATTCTTTCAACAACTTTGTGGGACATGTGAGACAATGCACAGAACCAGTCATAACCTTCAGGGAAGACGAACTAAAATTGGTGATTGGTGATATGGTGGATCCACCCCTACACGTCATCGCGTGGGTCAATGGGATTCCATTCAAGAGGGTGTTGGTGGACACTGGCTCATCCAACAACATAATCATGACAGTGACATTAAAACATCTTAAGTTTCCAGCATCCCACATTGTGGCATCCACTTACACTCTTCGAGCATTCAACGACGCGTTATGCTCGATGGTTGGCACAATTGTCCTACCCATCCAAGTAGGACAAAAGACCATTCCTACATTGTGTCACATCCTTGAGGGTGAGATGGCCTACAATATCTTGCTAGGTCGGCCTTGGATCAGGGACATGAAGTGTGTCCCTTCGATAGCCCATCAATGCCTCAAATACACATACGAAGGGCAAGTACATGTAGTCCCAGTGGACTTAGAGCCCTTTAAGTTTTGCAATGTGGTACAGCTGATGCCACAATCGACCCTCCCATCGACACATTTGGACTTTCAATTGAATCCATCCACACAGGGTCCGATTCTGCCTACATCCCCATTGTTGAGTCCCTCAACTCACCAACCTGGCCCATCTTCATTGTCTGTTCCTTCACCAACGATGCCACCTATGGTGGCCACATCGAAGGACAATGGGAAGAAGCCCCTAGAGGAGGTACCACCATTAGTCTCAACCATCTCTATCGAAGAGGTGCCCAGCTGAATGGAAGTCGAGACACCTGGTTCACCCAACATGGAGTGGACTCAGGGAGAACTCCCATTCCCTCCCCCTCAACCATCGATGATTACCATAGAGATGGCCAATACGGGCCTGGGGGAGTACCTAGTGTGGAACATTGTGGCAACACCCATGCTCGAATCCATGCAAGACATGGGGAAACCTCGCCTCCCCATCGACACTATCGTCCCTTTAGGCTACCCACCAAATCAGACCAATTTTGTATATGGGGGCCTCGAGAATGGCATTGAACCCTACCTACAAGAGGAAGAGGATGAAGAGCCATTTGTTGAGAATGTTGACTATCTATCCAACCCAGAATTTGCCTTGAAATACCTAGACCAATGTAATTGGCATGGATATGGATTGGGCAGATACGAACAAGGAATGCACATTCTTTGTCAACCGAGATACCAGATGCAATATGATAAATCAGGAGTAGGGTTCAACCACCCTTTGCCCCTCGACATCTTGGTAGAAACCATGCAAGGCCTAGGTCTAGGCAATAGGGATGGGTTGGCACAAGATCCATATGCCAATCCCAACACAACATACACATTGGGGGATTATCTCCCATTGTTAACAACAAACCTTGTTGACCTCAACAACCCCTCCCCTTTGATCGAGGAAGGGGAAAGTTCAAGAAGTAACCTCCAAGAGGGATATGAACAAGATCAAGGGGGTCTTCTGAAGATGAGTCAGATTATGAGGTAGCACCTTGGGACCCTTTTGAGTCCGATAGCAATCACTCGCAGGTGACACCCATTGACGACTATCAGGAGAACTTCATGGCAATGTTCCCCTTTAATGTTCCAATCGGGCAATTGCTACCTCCAGAGAATCCAGCCCTCCCGCAGAGAGCGAAACAACCCAGAAGGGACCAAATCAACATGCTCAAACAAAATGAGCCTCCCATGCCAGCCATAAGGCCAAGTGATCCACCAGAGGAAGAAGATCCAAATATCTTCTTCAACATCGACTACCTACATGCCAGATTTCTAGTTTTCATAGAGAGTGAGGATAGTGATCAAGAAATGCCTAGTGGGAGGCTATACCAACCAGAAGAGCACATAGTTGTCGGAGCCAATGAAGGCCTATGGATCTTCGATAGTGACTATGAGGATGAGACTCGAGATGGCATATCTCAACCATATGAGGCAACAGGAATACCCCATAGACATCGATGATATGTTTGAACATCTAAATATGGGACCAAGGCATAGGTGGCATTTAAACCAAGTACAGTTAAACCAAGTGCTTCATCCACCACTTTGGGCATACAGGGAGCACCTCCCACCTAGAGACCCTATAGGGCCATCAGTGCCAAGGGTAGACCCTATCCTTCTATCCACACATAGGGCCGATCCTTTTGTGCCAATACCCATAGAGCCAGATCTGGGGTACAAGGATCACCAAGAATGTCTGAATCAACACCCACGTGGTAATGGAGACCAAATTCATTCCATCAACATGATCTCCATTGATTTAACTACCCCCATCCGCAATCCAGCCGATCCAACATGACCATTGTATCTAGACCTAGATGCCATAGACTGGGATCACGTTGACTCACCACCATCCCCATCAGAGTACTGGCCTTGCGGTGAGATGTTTCATTTCACCCCAAGACAGACTCAGGATATCTTCCATGTTGAAGAGGAACCCGACGTTCCCAATGTAGATCTAAATTCAGCAAATGATATCCACCTGATCCCAACTCCACACCAGTTGGAGGATGGATCCCACATGTCAGTCGAAGAGATGATTGACGTAGACATCGGTTTTGATCCAATGAATCTACAAATCATCAAGTTGGGGGTAAGTTTATCCCTCGAAGAGCAAGTCGATTACATTGCCCTTCTCAAAGAGAAGAAGGAGGTTTTTGCATGGTCCTACAAAGACATGTCGGGGCTAGACCCATAGCTAGTCACGCATAATCTAACACTTGATCCGACAGTCAAGCCAGTCAAGCAAAAGCTACGTAAGATGCACCCAAAAGTGGCCTTAATGGTCAAATATGAGCTACAAAAGTTGTTGGATGCACAGTTTGTCATCTACGTAGATTACCCACCATGGCTGTCCAACATGGTACCCATCAAAAAGCCTGATGGGAGGATTCGCATATGCATCAATTTTTGAGATTTAAACAAAGCGAGTCCCAAGGATGATTTCCCCTTGCCTAGCATCGATGCATTGGTAGATGCTACAGCAGGCCACGAAATGCTTTCCCTCATGGATGGTTTCTCGAGATACAACCAGATTCGTATCAATCCCGATGATCAACTAAAAATGGTGTTCACGATGCCTTGGGGGACATTTTGTTATAAGGTCATGCCCTTTGGCCTTAAAAATGTTGGTGCCACCTACCAACGTGCTATGACATACATCTTCCATGATCACATGCATAAAACTTTGGAAGATTATATGGATGATTTGTTGGCCAAATCTCTTTTGTGCCAAAATCATCTCGATGACTTACGCAAGATCCTTGATCGCCTCATCGAACACAAGGTTAGGCTAAACCCCAAGAAGTGCGTATTTGGCATCACATCTAGAAAACTCTTGGGTTTCATAGTCTCAAAATGAGGCATCGAGGTAGATCCAAATAAAGTCAAGGCAATCCTTGAAATGCTTCCCCCAACCACCATCAGGCAGCTCAGAAGCTTGCAGGGTAAGGTCACGTCGATCAAGCGCTTCATAGCACAGTTATCTGACAAGTGCCGACCCATGAATAAATTATTACACAAGGGGGTAGCATTTCATTGGGATGACGAGTGCCAATCAACCTTCGATGACATCAAACAATACTTGGCTTCACCACCAGTATTGGCACCACCTAGACTAGGAGTGTCATTCTATTTATACATCTCAGCTATTGAGGTGGCACTGGGTGCCATGCTAGCCCAAAAAAATGAATTACATAAAGAACAGGCTAATTATTATCTTAGCCGCACCTTGGTCAGTTATGAACTTAACTATGCATACGTTGAGAAGCTATGCTTGGCGGTGGTATTTGCCACCAAAAAGCTATGCCATTACATGCTTGAGCAATATGACGTATGTTGTGTCTAAGGAGAATCCATTGTGGTACATGATGAGTCATACTTATCATAGTAGTCGCACGGTGAAATGGATCATGTTGTTGATGGAGTTTGACATCGAATTCATTGGAAAAAAGTCCATCAAAGGTCAAGTCATCATCGATCAACTAGTAGAGGCTCCTCTCGAAGATGATCAGCCTCTGACCATAGAGCTACCCGATGATGGGGTCTTCCATGTCTCAGAATCGCCAGATTTTGATGAGCCTGAGTCACAGGCCGACATAACCTTATTTTTTGATGGTTCTAAATGTGAGCAAGGGGGTGGCACGAGAATCATGTTTTTCACACCGCAAGGGGCTCCAATGCCTTTATCATTTAAACTTGATTTCTCGTGCACCAATAACAATGTTGAATATGAAGCCTTGCTCATAGGTCTTTAGACAACCATCACCATGAACATCAAATGCTTGAATATCTTTGGTGATTCACTATTAATTGTCAACCAAGTGAAAGGGGTATTCCAATGCAAATGCCCAGTTCTATAGGCCTACAAAGCCCTTGTGGATAAATTCTTGGCAAATCTTGAATGGTACGACATCGAGGCACTCCCTCGATCATCGAATCATTTTGTGGACACTATGGCCTCCTTGGGGTCACTAATCCTGCAAGACCCTTCTGGTGAGATGACAACCATTCAAGTCAAAATGTTATCGCAATCCATGATGGAGCGTGCAAGCTATGACATAATGCCAAGAATCCACCTGATCCAGATTGAACCATCTCAGGATAGGTTCTCTCGAATCCATGATAGTCTGAATCATGCCAACTAGGGGTCTTTGTTCTCTCCAACCCCTCTTAATAGCAACACAACGCTATTTTTACAAGTTCTTTCCCGCTCAACTTTTGCTAGGGATGAACTTCAAGAGGGATCGGTCATTCATACCATCGAGGTTTTTGATCAATAGGATTGGTACACACCCATAAGAGACTATCTCAAGTTAGGTAGCCTCCCACTTGGATTGTCGCATGCCGTAAAAAGATCATTCAAATAGAAAGTGGCAAAACATGTCTTGCTAGGAGACATTTTATACCATCAAAGCTACGAAGGAATCCTCCTCCATTGCTTGGACCAGAAGGAGTCCACTTGGGTGATCACCCAAGCGCACGATGGTACATGTGGTGGCCACTTCAATGGTATGGCCATCGCAAAGTGCATTCTTTGCATGGGCTATTATTGGCCATATTTAGAGTGAGATTGTTGTGCATATGTGCGAAAGTGCGTGAAGTGTCAACACCATGCTAACTTGACACACGTACCTTCTCAGGCCTTGCAGTCGATCCAATCGGCTTGGCCATTTTTGTAGTGGGGCTTAGATCTCATCGAAAAGATCTCCCCTACATCGTCAGGTCATCACACGTTTATCATAACGGCCACAGAGTACTTCACTAAGTGGGTGGAAGCAATTTCGCTTACCTCTATGACTGGGCCCCGCATTGTGGAGTTCATTTTACATAACATCATATGTCATTTTGGTATTCCATCCAAGATCATCTCGGATAATGGGACGTCATTTAAGAACAAATATGTGCGTGCTTTGACAACAAAGTACAAAATTTAGCATAATTTTTTGACACCCTATTATCCGTAGGCAAATGGGCAAGCAGAGGCGTCAAACAAAATGCTAGTTGCCATCCTTAAAAATATGGTCATAGATAATCATAAGGATTGGCACATCCAAATACCACTTGCCCTATGGGCTTATCGCACTAGCATTCGGACGCCCACTGGGGCAACTCCATTTTTGCTAGTGTATGGCTCCGAGGCAGTCATGCCTCTCGAGTTGGAAATACCCTCCCTATGCATATCAATGCAAGAGTTCATCGATGATGACACTGCATGATAGGCCCGGTTAGACCAGCTTACATTACTCGATGAACGATGCGTCAATGCTCTCGAGCATTTACGTATCTATCAAGAGTGACTTAAGAAAGCATACAACATGAAAGTTCACCTGAGGGACTTTCAGGTTGGTGACCTGGTCTTAAAAGAGAACCAACAAAATTCTAACTTGCCACCCCATTTAAGGGACAAGTTCATGGAAAATTGGTTAGGTCCTTATGTAATCGATAGTAAAATAGGACCTAGAACATACCGGCTCGCCTCTCTTGAAGGAATCAAGGAACTAGAACCCTTGAACATCAGTCATTTGAGGCCATTCAACATTTAGAGAGCCATAGCCCACACCAAAAGCTCCAAGGATTCCCACAATCACTTGGTCAACCTAAAATGCCCCAAAGGTATCTATAATCCCTTTGGTCAAACCAAAAGCTCCAAGGATTCCCACAATCGCTTGGTCAACCAAAAATGCCCCAAAGGTATCCATAATCCCTTTGGTCAAACCAAAAGCTCCAAGGGTTCCCACAATCGCTTGGTCAACCTAAAATGCCCCAAAGGTATCCATAATCCCTTTGGTCAAACCAAAAGCTCCAAGGGTTCCCACAATCGCTTGGTCACCCAAAATGCCCCAAAGGTATCTATAATCCCTTTGGTAAAAACCTCCAAGGATCCATAAGAATCACTTGGTCCCCACCCATTCGAGTTAAACCATCCATAACAAATATTCAAAAACAATAGATAATCAAAAATAACAAAAAAATTGCATCTCACTTTCATACATAATCTTAAAAATCAAAACACAAAAAACTGCATTAGGCATCACATACATACATTGCATATTTGCTGGTCATACATGTCAAATGCACCATAGACTGTAATTACTCGGCAATTCCATCATTTTCCACATTTATCCATTTTGTAAATGATCCAACAAGAATAACGCCATTCACATTTTTGCCATATCATAGTCAGTTGTCTTCTAATGTCTTTAGGGTTTTCGTCATTCAGCTGTCTTTAGATTTCTAGTCAAATGTTGTACAAAGTCAGACCGATTTTTACAAGGTAGAGTTTTACTTGGATCACGCCTTGTTACATAGCATCCCAACACAAGCTTAAAACACATAAAAATTCCCAAGTTGTGTGAACGAAAGATGAAACCTGCAAAGTGGTCTAGGATACCATAAGCGAAACGGTTATCTTGCTCATCCCCTTGTGCGAATGACCCAAGAATGCTGAGAGTTGGCAAAAGGACAAGCATCTTCCCTACCCAATTCCCCAAAATAAATAGTGGTTTTTACCACTATCAAAAATCCCAAATTCTCAAAAAGTTCCAAACTCAAACTACAAACTCCAAAGTTTGAAATCAAAACCCTCAAAGTGCACACATCAAAAAGCACAAGAAATAGTGATCCCCATCACTCAAAATTCAAATCCCTTGCTCAAAAAAAAAAAAAAAAATAAACAGTGATTTTTATCACTATATATGAGAGCAAGTATCCCAATAAAATTGAAGAAAAGCCCTAGAACTCTCAACATTCGAAAGGTCATGAGGTGATCCTCAGTACCGGTTTGGTGGATAGCCTACTTGTCATTGGTGGCAAACCTCGCATGATGATATATCTATCACATTAGCTTTGGGCATATGTATAGATCAATGTTTGCATGTGGATGAGCTAGCTTATGGTATCCTAGATTGCCTCATAGATTAATCTTACTAAATGCAACAAAGGAATTAGTGGAGCTAATTAGGTGATCCTCAGTACAGGTTTGGTGGACAGCCTACCTAGCACTAGCGGTATCCTTATGAATACCACATCAACGAACTCAATCGCACACACAGGGATGTGAAATAACTTGGTCAAACTCAAGTCTGATTCGTACCTTGTTCGAAAGTCTTGTAAGATAATGTACAGTCTTGACTAGTTAGTTAAAGCATCTGAGTCTCAAAAAAACCTTAACTACATTCTAAAACAATTGTTGTACATTTCATTACTTACATCACCATCAAAAAATACAAAACAAAAATTACAAATGCAAAGTTATTCCATAAAGCAATCACATAGTACAGAAAGCCAGTAAATCCTGTACAGTCTATGGTGCCACCGCCTGTATACCAACAAATCATTCCATCCATTCCATATGCATACATCTATATCATATAGCTAACATCATCCACAGTCATAATAGCATATGCATACATCAACATAAATAAATGTGCATAAAGAACAATAAACCATGACAAGTATATAATCAAACCAAAAAGAGTCATGTATATATATCAAGTCAAAATGCCCTTAGGCTACAATAAGAAGGTCCTCTGACCTCACAAAAAACCAAAAACTCAAAATCCCCAAAGCCTAGGGAGTCGGCCACCATGATCACGCAGGATCGGTGCGACTGGAACTACCCCCAATAGTATGGGTCCTATGGGACCTCTCAGGGTGGCTACTGCCAGCCCTCGCACCCTGCCCACCAACACTACCCTCACCTAGCCACCTGCGATGAGATGATGTAGACTGCTCAGTCTCACTACCTCTCGTACGACGTGATGAACCACCTCCATCAAGCACAGGCAACTGTCCACCGAGGCGGACAACCTCTATCTCTAACTCTACCCGGTACCGACCCCACTCTACATCTCATCGGTGATACACAACCAATGCACTATCCCGCTATGCCAACTGAGTCCGTAGGAGATCCCTCTCCTATAAAACATCTCTATGCTCCTCCTCCCATCTCCGTAAGAGACCCTCCAATCATGCTATCTCAGCATGAAACCCAGCCTCCACATCCCCTGAGATAGCCTGAGGCATGGGCACCTCCGAGATGGCCTGCTGCTTCGGCACCCACTACTCTAGGACATCCTATACATCCGGCTGCTCTAGAACCCCCAAATCATCTCCATCACCGATGAAGTCATCAACCTCCACCATGTCAACATCATCAAGCGGAGCCCCCCAACCCTCCATCGATGCCTCTACACCCCCACCTCCTACTATTACAGTATCCATGCCTCCTAGAGGCCCCTCACCCTACCATCACCGCATAATCCACCATCGGTCATACTCTATAGTCACCCCGACATCGTCCACATTGGGTACATCAATAACTACATCAGACTCCTCACCCAATGGCTCAATGATAGGCCAGACTAGAGTCCTCTCATCACCATGATGTCGATAGATCAAGGGATCACTAGGAAATCCCTAGTGCACCCCAAACTACCATGTCACCCGGACATATGGGAAGTACTCCTGCTCTGTCCCATGCCGCCCAATCAACCATCTACCCCTACGCACATGTCGAAGCCACTCTCCAACCTCAGGCTAGGCTGGACAGTCCCGATACGATCGCCAGAACACCTACCCTAGCACTAGATGAGAGAAGGCATCAGTATAGTGACCTACGTCACCTGCCCACCATCGACTCTGCCCATGCTCCTCTGACCTCCACCATAAAGTGGCATATCCAATCTCTCGATCCACCATCTCACCTCGGGTGGTCCAAGGCAAACCCTGTGGCCGCTCCACAACTATGTGCTACCACCCCCAACACTGCAAGAGATAGCTGCACCCGATCCCCTTCCACCTTCGATAGCGGACCTCGTACAACTCATCGTACAACTATGCCAACAACGTCTGACCCCATCTCATAATAAGTGGAGCTGATGTAGGACACTCCACCAATGTGAACACCAACTCAAGTAGGTTCCAAGGGAACCTCACACCTGAGGAGTCAAGAAGCAGCATATTGGAGATGAGGGTCATGATCAAAGCATGCCTCACCCCTAATACGCCCTTCTCCAACCACCACCGCACCAGAATACCACCTATCTGGAAGTCAGCCTCTGCCCTCTCCACAGCCCTATCCACCCCCTCTCCATCACCGAACCAAAACATCATGTCAATACCACCATCCGTTGGTCACGATGGGTCATCCGGATAGGCAGTCCATCTATCAAAATCCATAGAATCCGATACACATCCTCCAGAGTAACAGTCATCTCCCCTATTGGGAGATGAAAAGTGTTGGTGTGGGGATCCCATAGATTGATTAGGGCAGTCAAATATGCCCGATCCCCCACCACAGGCTCCAGACACGTCACCTGCTTGAGCCCAAGGGCATCAAGCCACTCCCAATCCACAACTGTCAAGGCATCCCAGGCATCAGAGAAAATAGTCGACTGGCGGTACCGACTCTTCACAACCTAAAAACAATAAAAAAAAAGATATTAAGTACATACTTAATATAAACAAAAACATTAAAATAAAACTATACAACTACAATTTACAATTGTACAAAAGTATAAAAAAAAAAAAAAAAAACATCTAAGTTTCAACCTTAATGTGAACAAAAAAAACAAAAAAAATTAATATTAAGGTTTCAACCTTAATATTAACCAAAACAATACAAAAAAATAAAATATTATATATTAGGGTTTCAACCTTAATATCCAAAAAAAAAAATATTAACAAAAAAACAAAATAACGAACAAGCATTTTATATGTGAGTTTTTAACTTCATATAAAAAAAAAGAATAACAGGCAGGGAGAAGGAACATCATACCGGTCTCGCCTCGGCTCCTCCACTCGAAGATCCGGTTCTCGCACTCATGATGTCCACAAAATTTTAGCAGCGCTCCGCTACGCACACTCGCACTCCTCACTGCTCCAAATCGCCAAGAAAAAATATTGCAAATGAGCCCAAAACCTAGTTTTGGTCCTTATATAGGTTGTTAGGCCTGTAATCGTTCCACCCTGGGATGAGCGCTCTAGTTAGCACTCATCCCACCCTGGGACGATTACAAAATTGGTATTCATCCCACCCTGGGACGATTACAGAGCAAGAAATAAAGCAACAAAAACTGCATCCAAAAAATGCACCAAAAATAGCAATAAATCTGTCGAACAAAGGTGCCTTTGCACCTGACATTCATGGCATGAAAAACCATCATCGGGGTCACAAATACTCACTATCCTACTCCCTAAGAAGGCTAGCATAGCCGGACCGCTCCACGGGAAGGAGGATTTTTGATAATTTCTACCCCAATAGGCATCAAAAAAAGGGTCAAAACCCACCAAAAATAGGTCCGATTGTTGGAAAACTGCAATAAGCGTTCAAAGAAAACAACTGAAGGCACCCTTACAAACGTCATCTTGGGTCAAGTGACTCATCACTTTTCTCATTTTTGGTCATTCCCTCATCGATTCGTCGCTTGAGGGGGTAGTCACACTTAGTCACCAATCAACAAATACACACCCAATCAAGGAAATGGCATGCATTCAAAGAATCATTGACAAAGACAATCACGCTCTTGCTTGGGGCAGCAAACAAGCAATAATCACAAGCTAAACAAACACTTGGCATTCTGGAAGCATGAAGAAAAGGTTCCTCGGACAAAAGGTTGCGCCCTTTGCCTATTCATGACTGAACAATGTCCAAGATCAAGTACACCTCATCGAAAAAGGTTACACTTGAGTTAAGCTCCTTAGCTCGTCGGAAGCAAGGATTCAAGAATGCGTGCCCTTTCCATACTTGGGGCATCAAAATTTGGTTAGGTTACTAAGAAACCCTAATCATTAAGTGCTTTGGTCATCTATTTTTGAGAAGCACTGTGCCACACACAACGCATCCCAAAAAGGGGCATCTATAGACACCAAAACAACACCAATCCGATTATGTGACTACAAGCACCGACCGAATTGGCATACATACCCCCTAGGGCAGCCTCCAGAGGTTAAACAATGGTCCTAACCACTCCCAAATCAGTTTTGGAAGGTCAGAGGTCAATTTGGCACCTTTTAAGCACTTTGCTCCCTATTCGTCCCACCCTGGGACGATTAGAATCCTATTCGCCCCACCCCGGGACGATTAGCAGCAATCGCTCCAGGGTGGGACGATTAGCAGGTTTGACTGGAAAAAAGTCAAGCCTTGACAAATGGCAGCCCAGATCCACCACCCAACTTCACCTTCAAGGCATGCAATTGCGAGGAACGGTTTCAAATCAGAGAGAGACTTCAGTCAAGCATGCCCTGATCATGGAGACCTCAATCAAGGAGGCCCTAAATCAGGGAGGAATCTTCTCTCCCCAAAAAAGGCATGGTGAGCCAAGTGGTGCCCTCGCATGCGCATTCAAAGGAGACCCTTAGGTCTATAAAAAGGTGAGCCTCCTCACCCCAAAAGGAGAATAGAGCTGGAGCATTTGGAGCAACGAAGTGCTGCCAAATTATATCCCCATTCCTCTTTGTGCTTCCTACATCCCTAATTTCTCTTTTGGAAGAGAGGTTATCGGGTGAACACTAGGAATGCAATCTAGACCCAAAACCCAAGCAATCAGCCACAATCCCACACCAAACTCATCGACACAACCCCCTAGGAGGTTTTGGACCCATCCCACTTGGATTGGTGCCAAAACTAAGCCCCAAACGGTGGGCGTCCTGCCCCCGGGTGCCCCCCGCACTACTGCAGTCCTAATCGCCCCACCCCGGAGTGATTAGAAATATGTGCATGATTTCTTTACTATTATTTTTGCATTATGTTGTATCTGATGTACTTATGCTGTTGTCCAAGTTTCATTGCTTTCTGACATGATTTGACCTTGTTTTTATCATTTTATGCGTTTACTAACCTACAGGGAGCGCCTTCGGATACAGGATAATCTGGGCAGAATCTGCCAAATCTGACCTTTTGGGTCATCTCAAAATTCCCCTTTTAGTCTAACCCCAAGTTTGCAAGAGTTTTGGAGGCCTCTGGGTAGGACATTTGCAAGGTCACTCTTGCACATTTTGTGATAGTCCCCAACGTCCCACCCCGGAGCGATTAGAAATCTGTGCATGATTTCCTGACTATTATTTTTGCAATGTGTCCCTGATGATGTCTCCATGCCTCTATCAAAGTTTGAATTCATTATGACATGTTTTGACCATCGTTTCATTCTTTTATATATTAACTAGCCGGAGGCTTTGGGGATTGCATGTTTTCCTATATCCGCATATGCTATTAACTATTTGCTATTTTTTATGTGCATAGGATCTCACCACAAGAAACACCAGAGGGGCAGCAAGGAATGACGAACACATGGACACAAGCGGCGGCAACTTTTGGCCCGCCCATTTTGAATGTGGGCATGCGGAAGACACTGGAAGCGTACCATCCATTGATGTAACAAACTGTATCAAACGTTCTGAGCCCTAGAGGGGGGACGTATTGTAACCGGATTAAAAGCAACATTAATAAAAGAGGCCCCACTTTGTTTTTCTTACATCTCATTTTTGCATCATTTCCTTCATGCATTTGTTCATCGCATTCGTAGGACTTAGCATCTATACCATATCAATTTTGTTTGCATCATATCTGGTACGTCGTCCTTCTGCATTTGCTTTCAAACACACCAATAGATGCTAAATTTTTAGCTGTAGGGAGGTGCCTAACTCCTGAGTACTTAAATGGAACCTAAATCCCATTGAAAAGTCCTATACATGAAGGACACTTAATTCACATAAAGGCGCTCGACCTGAAAGTTTTTCAAAGCAACAAATTGACACCTAAATTCCATCCAATGGAGATAGAAACCTATCTTCCATACACTAGAGATATAGGAACCTATCATAAAGCAACTAATATCGATATTTGATACATATGCCAAGGTTCAACACCTAACTTCTGATAGGAAGGCACTTAAATCCCGTGTATCTGGAGGAAGGTTCCTAACTCTTGTGTATCTAGAGGAAGGTGCATAACTCCTATGTATTTGGAGGAAGGTGCCTAGCTCCCATTAGGAAGGTGCCTGACTCCCATGTACCTGAAGTAAGGCACTTATATACATTATGATTAAGGCACCATTTCTCAAATAAAAGATACCTACCTTCCATTTAAGCACCTGTATACGACATGAATAATTTGGTGGCATTAAGAAACGATCGAAGACATGTCAGCATCCCATATGATGAAAATAAAATATTTTATGGGAAATTATTACAAAATACTATGGAGGATTTCAACACATTCTAAAGAAATCAAAACAGGGATGTGTGTCGTCCCATGCAGACCATCGATATTTCTTATTTTTAGCACAAGAATTTGAATGAATATTTTTGCAGTACCCAAGAAGAATAGTCTGAAAAAATTTCTCACATGGAGAATATGCAATCATTTTGGTTGTCACAAAACAACAAATCTGAACACTCCATGATCATCATCATGATTGGTATGCACGGATCACCAATAATGTATGTACATGATTTTATGTTAGATGCATATAATTTTCATAATTAGAACATTTCTAAAAATAGTGTCGTAACAACATTAAAAAAAACATCCAACCATCGATCACCCACTCTGTTTGGCGTGACATGTTAAACATAAATTGGGAAAGGCCACCCTCACAGTCCATGCAAAACAAAATGCATCTACCTCCACAAATGAAGATGCACCTTCATGCAGTAAAATAATAAAATAGTTATAGAAAAACCCATAGAACGGAGAAGAGAAGTAGATACAGGGGAACTTTTGTTAACCTCTACAAAAAAATCTAATGACAAAAAGGAGGACCCCATGTTGTAAAAAGAGCCCCTGTAATTGAGGTCTCATAAGATGAGGGTGAGCAATCAACTCACAACAAGTAATCAGAAGAAGATATGAAGCAAAAATTTGAGGTAAAGACAACACAACCTCAGTAATCGATACATTCTACAGAGAAATTAGAATGCCAGTCACCTGTAAAAACACTAGTGAATGAGTAGGAAGTGCCATTAATACCTGCTAAAGAATTACTAGTAGTTGAGAAATAAAGCTGAATAAGTGCATGTTGAGACAAAACCAGAGGATTAGGCACTGAAATCCTCTGGTGTCAGGGAAACAACATCACCTACACCTAAGGATGAAATTCCCCCTCACACAACAACCTTGGAGCACTAGGTGTAGTTGAGGTCTAAGAGGAAAGTGACCAGGGCACCCCAACAGAAGCATATAACTAGAACCAAAATTGTAAAAGCACAAAAGCATAAGACCAGGTCCAAAGCTATAGAAGTACATAAGCCTATAACTAGGGCAAGTACTGTAAAAGCAAAGACCTAGCCAACCCTGATTCATATGAAAAATGGAATGGATCCCTAAAGGAATTTTCTAGGCAATAGTAGTTTGAAAATCTCTAAGAAGAGTTTAAGGAGGGAAATAAGGTAAGAAAGGTCTTAAAAAAGGTGACTAGAGAGCTTAGGATTAATCCTGCTCTTAAGAAGCGATTTTAGGAGATATATGGATCCATTGGAGATCAACCCTCCAAAATGAAAATATACTTGTAGGATATGGGCGTATTTGACCTAGAAGAAGCTATAGCCCAAAGCAAAGTAACCAACAAGAAACTGCTTTCTAAAGAAAGCACAAAACCACCTGAAGATGTTAAACTTCCTCCTAAAGTGGCCCAATCACACAAGGTCAAAGTGGTGGAGGAATTCCAAATCCCTTTCTGGGAAAAATAAAGTATTCCATACATAGATCCGTTACTTCAATATCATCAGCTTTGGAAAGAGGTAGAGCCTGCATTCCAAAAAGGGGCGACTACCTTTATAGGATATTACATGCAAGAAAAGGTAGGGCAAAAAACATACATCACAAAGCCACCAAGCATAAATGTTAGGCCTAGAAAAATAGTTAGGTGTAGCCCATGCCAACAAAAGCCACAAAAAGAGGCTAGTGCCCTATAAACTACCAATAAGAGGAAGCTCGTGGATAAGGAAAGAGACAAGGCCACCACCAAGAAGAGGAAAAAGAGGAATAAGGCTAACTGGGAGGCCGTAGATAAAATACGGGACTACCAATACAAGGTGCCACAAGGACATGACAATCCTTAGGCATGGAGGGATGATGAGCGCCATAATTGCTCATATTTATGTACATGTTTCTAATGTTTTGTGCAACACTATTATATTAGACTTATAATTTTTATGAATATTGCCTAACCTATGTGATAAGTGTGCTTTGTGTGTAGATTTAATCATTTTAGTTGTTCTATGCATAACTATGTTGAGGTCCCACTTGGACCTGGCATCATATATTTTTCAAGGAGTTCAATGAATACTATGGAAGGAGTTCAACCATGAAAGAGAAATGTGCCTTACTCCCATATTTCTACGGAAAGGTACCTTACTCCCATATTTCGATGGGAAGGCACCTTAATCCAGTATTCTGATGATAAGGTGCCTTAATCCCATATTCGATGAGAAGGTACCTTGCTTCTATATTTCAACGAAAAGACACCGTATTTCCATTGACAAAGTCAAATATGGTTGACTCCACATAAGCATAACAAAGCATCTAACTCTTGACCTGATGGTGCCTAACTCCCATTAACCAACGAACATGTCAGCTACTATATTTTTGTATGAAATTGAGTAATGAATTCCTAAAGGTAGAACACGAGTGATGATGAGGAGATAAGACCGAAAGCCATTTGATTTAACCAGACCTCAGACAAATGATGCAACAAACAGAATTTGTTTTGAAGACATCGAATTTTCCTAATTTGATGTGTTGTTATTATATTCACTTTTTTAGATATTTGTTATTTTAACAACAATATAAATATTACAACAGAGAAACCTGTGTGATATATAAATGCACAGAACTTCTTTTGAGAAAAATAGTAGAGAAATTAGAATGTAATGTAATTTCATTCTTGCGATAAAATTTATTCGAAGTTCTCTAATTTAGTTTGGTGTATGTAATTAATCGTGCGGAATATACTAGAGCCTAAACCCACTCTTGGCTAGTATTCCTCCCCTCTCCTTTACTTTATTGTAATTTCATTTCACTTTTATTTATTATGTTTTCCTACATTTGATTGTTTTCAACAATTTGATTTATTTACTGCTTTCTTTCATTTCTGCAAGTGTGGTGTGATTTTATTTCCTGCAATTTATGTTTTGTATATTAAGTGGTTTGGATTGAAATGAATGCTATACAAACAACACCCCCCAAACTATAGAGTTAGTGGACTCATATTAGAGGTATTGTAGTATATATCTGCTTGGTACAATGCAAGTTTACGGACATCCCTAGATTGACAATTAAGTGAAAGGGTTGTGACATCAACGTAGAATTTAACCAATATTTTTGCCCCAACAATTACTAAAATCTAAATTTTGATATTGGAGATCTCTATCTCTATTTTTTAACCCCACTAATACTTTTTAATAGAGATATTTCAAATTAGACCATACCTCAATACAATTAGTTTTCTCTCTAATGTGGAAAAGTATATTTGGTTCTACTAACATGAAGAGTCCAAGATATTCCTCCTTTCTCTTACTAAGTTCATGATCATTGAGATCTTTTAATTCATTCTTGAAGATAAATAATAGATTCCTAATTTTGAGTAATCCTCCCATTTGAATATACTAAGTGCTATAATTTTATCCATTGAGATGAGTAACATATCCTAAGGAATCCATTTAGCACAAAAATCCTAAATAGACCTATAACAAGTCCTTAAAATTATGTCACAACTATGTAGAGCTCCAAAAATCATGCAATATAGAAAAAATATGCTTGAAATAATTTTGTATGTAAATGTTATGGCCTCTAAAATATTTTGTAAATTAGCACTCAAATAAAAAATTTCAAATGCCAAACCTTAGAGAAAATTATCAAATCAACAACTATCACTTAGCACCATTGGATTGGGTGTTGTGCTAGCAACAGATAAAACTAAGTTTGAAAAATGACTTGATATGATTGGTTGGATTTTTCATGCTCATACATACATACATACACACACATATACATATATATATGTAGCAAAATAATTAACACCGAAACAAATACACACAAATGAACACTTGCAATAAAAGAATGTCTCTTTTGTATTAAAACAAGGGAGCCTGAATCTCCCAATGTTACAATGCTTTTTGAATTACCCCAAGTGTGTTGGGGGTAATGTTACAATGATATTATATCTTTTATGTAATACAAATTTCCAAATGACAATGTTGGGCTCTCCAAGCAAATCAATTGGTGTCCTTCATTCTTCCGCTACAGCTTCAAAGGGGTGAGTGGGCTTCTAAGTATCCAATGAGGGGACCACTCCAGCTTCAGAAACTCTCCAAGATACCTACTTCCTACACACATAAGAAAGCAAACAAGGGTTAGTAGCACATATTGATAAAGATATAACATACTGCTACAAAACCCTAGCCAAGGAAACATGTGATGCAAAAAATAGAGAAACATAAACCAAATGCCTTGCTGAAATCAAAACTTACTGATCATGTTCATGGTGTTTTTTTGGCTTTGAGAAACCGTGGATGCGCGGTGTGGGTTGGTAAACCATGCATATGGGTGGTGGGGAAACCATGCAAGGGTGGTTTCAACTGTGTAACCATGGACATGTTGTTTCGACTAAGTGGCAAAATGCTCCAAAATATGGCTCTGGGCTTCAGATCTCGGGTTTCCTCGGGATGCATGTGAACTCCTGGTGCTATTTTGGTAGCCTGATGGTATGTATTCTCAACCTCCTTTGTTTGATGGGGTGAAGGTGCCTTTATAGGCCCCTTAGGGTTTTGGAGGGAAATGGGAGGTGGCAAGCCAGGATTGCCAAGTGGCAATCTAGGGCTGCCAAATGGAGGGGGCAGTTAGAGTGAGTCACCCAGGGTGTCTCACTTAACTGGGGTGATGTGGCTGCAAGTGGAGTGAGGTGTAGGGGATGTCCCATGTGAAGGGACAAAGGGGACAAGGGTGTGTGAGATGTGGCAAGGGATGTTGGTGAGGTGGCTAGGACACATGTCTAGTGGGTAGGCAGGGTATCCTAGGTTGATTTTCTAGATTTAATAAATCTAGAAAATAGGATAATGTGCAGGATTTTATACACCTAAGTCTAAACTTAGGTATATAATTTTATTATGCAGGATTTGATGTGGGGTGCCAAATGTGATTTTGTGGATGCCTAGGTTTTGGTGTCTATAGATGCCCCTTTTTATACTGCATTGTGTGAAACACGATGCGGTGCAAAAACCAATGACACCTATCTTTATTGGATGAATGGACTCAAATCTTCTCGATGCACAAGAATGAATGATTTTTGAAAATTTTTATGAAATTTTTATTTTTTTGCTTACCCCCTCAATTGGCGAATGGGTAAAGGATGAAACCCATGAGCCAATTGACCAAATGTGGATGATGAAAGGAGGTGGATGATTGCATGATGTTGATGTGATGTATGCAAATGTATGACATTGAAATCAACTTGATGCCCCAAGTTTGGGATTGTTTGTGTTGTTGTGAATTTACCTTTGGTTTCGATGATGCACAAAATGTTGTGGTAAAACCATCAACCACGTTTGTGAGTTTGAGGGTCCCGCTACTATTAGTTGCTCCTGTGTGTTAGAACCAACGCATTGGGAACTCGATACTCGAGTGATTTTTGGTTATTACCAAATATTGATTTGATTGGTTTTCGCTTTTGTACCCAATGAGATAGAGGGACCTAGCTGATTTAATGCCACATATGTGATGTTGAATGTTTGAATGAGTGTCCTTATGGTGAGCTACCCATCCGACTAGATTGCATGGATTGCTAGTCATTGCAACCACTAGGTGTGTAGGGTAAGTCACTAAATACGAGGTGCACTCAATGATGATGATGATGATGATTATGCATGTGGTGATGATGAGTTGATGATGGAATTTATGATGATGATGTGATGATGCATTTGGTTGTTTTGTAAGTTTTTTTTTTTTGAAAATAATGCATGAATGTTTATGTGTTTTATGTTTTTGTATGAGAAGAATACATGAATTTTTTTTTGGTATTTTATGTTTTTGAAATGAAAGGAATGTATGAAATATTTTTGTGTTTTGTTTTGTTTTTGTATGAGAAGAATGTATGAAAATGTTTTTGGTGTTTTATATTTTAAAAAGGATATTTTTTTTTTTTTTTGTATGAGAAGAATGCATAAAAATATTTTTGGTGTTTTATGTTTTTGTAATGAAAGGAATGCATGATTTTTTTTTTTTTTTTAAATGACTTGTGCACTGATTTGGACTTGTTTTGTGCTTTTGCTTTATTGTATGTATGGATGCATATGAAATGATGTGATGATAGATTGAATGGATGATGAATGCTATGCTCTAATGATCATTTGGTGCTATTTAGATTTTTGCTTGATCAACTGTATTCTTATCACTTAATCAGGGGCATTAACATGTGGTATTTATAAATGGAATGTATAATGAGATGTAATAATGTAAATGATTGTAGATGGTTTGGATAGATGATTTGTGGTTGTTTTGCAAAGACTCAAACATCTTAGTGACCTTGATCAAACTCGTTTATGATCTCACAAATCTTCATGATGCTAAGGTTGTCCTAGTGTTTTCAAATTTCTCAAGGACCAATTGTGTGTGCAATGATTGTTCATTTCCCATTATGAGTTAGGTCAAACTAATCAATTGTAACTTATACCAATAAGCTAGCTCATCCGTGAGCGGCCATAGGTCTGTACAAAAGAAGGTCGCTAATGTGACAGACATGGCACCATGCGTAAGGATACCCCATTTCTAGGTGGGTTTCATTCAATCCATTGTTGTAATGAGGATCACCCCATGGTTTTTGAGATACTAAGAGTTCCAAGGATTCAAGCTCCTTTCCCTTCTTTTATTTGATTTTCTTTACCTTTTTTATTGTATTGGAATTTTGAGGATTTTATTTTTGAGTTTGCTCATTTTTTTAATGGAGCAAATTGTATTTTTTTGCTTTTTGGATACTTGCTCATTTTGAGAGAGAGCAAGGGGAATTTTATTGCTTTGGGATACTTTTTGGGATACTTGCTCATTTTGAGGAAGAGCAAGGGATTTTATTTTTCTTTTGTAATTTATTTTTGGGATACTTGCTCGCTTTGAGGAAGAGCAAGGGATTATTGCTTTTTTTTGGATGAAGGTGGAGCTTGTCCTTTTGTCAACTCTGTAGCATTCTAGACCATGCGCATAATTGGATGAATAGGGGAAACCTTTCACTTTATGGCAATAGCAACTTTTGACTTTGTTATTCCCAAGGTTCACAATGTTTTAATGTGTTTTGATGTGTGTGGTCCAAGAGGAAACTTGATTGACCAAGAACAACTTATTGCTTCTAAATATTGTTTGACTTTGAATTGAGGTTGTTCAAAATACTAGGAGTGGCTGAGTGATTGAAAACATTTGGAATTTTACTTATGGATTGATGTGGTATGTAAGGTTTTGTGATACTTTCATTGCAAGCTTTTGAAAATTAAAAGGTGCACACAAAATAGTCAGTGGCCGCATAATCATTATTGCTAACAATTATACGATATCTATCCTACTTTATGTGAACCCCTTAATCATCAAAATATTATAAGGAAAGTTGCAAATTATTGCGATTGATGGATTGATGAGTGATGTTTGATGTAAGGTGCCCTTGATTAAGGCAACAAGACATGAGTGGACTAGCGATCATCCAAATTAACCAAATGATCCCTAATATGATGAATGGTATGAACAAATGCCTAAAATGCATCTATGTAATGTAGGTGGAATGCATGGATGGATGTATGAAAATGCAATGTGTATGAAAATTTTTTTTGTCTTTTGTTGTTTTTCTATTTTTTTAAGCCATGTATATATAATGCTTTTAAGTTGGCTCAAGTTGTTCTCATGGAAGGAGCAACCAAAATATGGGTTGATGGATAGGAAATATTCTGATGTAGTACTCATATTTCTCATCAATGGGCACTATGGGGGCTATATCTTTAGAATCATTGGAGGTGATAGATAGGACATCAAATTCCCTCCCAAGTCTTCCTCATAGTCATCATCGGAGATGTAATCATCAAAAATGTAATTGATCATAGTTGTATGCAATGTAATCTCTAAAAAAGCCTCATTTAGATAAGGTGCAAAGTCAAGGTCCAGATACTCATCATCACTATCATCGCTCTCCTCATCCTCCTCTTTAGACTCAAGAGTGAGTCATTGGAATGTATGCTCGAAAGAGGAGTTTGAGGTAGATGGCCTATATCCTAAGCCAGAGTGATCATGCACTTCTCGATATTCAGGCTCAATAATGTGATGTGGACCCTATTCATGTCATCCAAGGTCAAATCCCTACCAGTTAACCCTACAAAAATATCGCAAAGGGAAATCTGGGTTGGATAGATATTCTAGATTGGCACAAAACTCTTGTATGGGTTCCTCATTAGGAGGAGGTGGATTGGATGAAGAATCCACTCCCCCATATACAAAGTTGATCCTATTTGGCTGGGAACCCATTGTGTACACTGCACCTATAGCTAAAGGTGGGTCGCATGGGCGATCGTAATCTCTGACTGACTGGATAGGTGGTGTAACTATGACACTCTCAACAATGTACTCACCAATACCTAGATTGGTGAGATGAACTGCAACTTGAGCTGGTTGGGATGTGGATGGTTCAGGTGATGAGGTGGATGCTTCGATGGTGGCTTGTGGCTTAGATGGAGGTGATGGTTCTTCTCAAATAGGTGACCCTATCTATGAGATAATGGGTGGTGAGGTTTGAGGTGGATTAGGCTTGATGGGATTGTTAGTGGTTGATGGAGTTGGTTGGGATGAAAAGGTGAAAGGTGTTTGTGAAGTGGGAGGTGTGACTAATGAAGTGGATGATTGGTTAGTGGGATGATCAGGTATGGTTGAAAAATGAAATGAGGTGGATGAGGGTTGATTTGACTTGATGCTTTTGGATGCAAAAGTAGGATCCACTATCGACAAGGCCTCTAGGATGGGTGCTTTTGATGAAGTGGTGTTAGTAGGGGTGGTTCGGATGATGAGGGGTTGAATTGAAAGGTGGGTGGATGGAAGCAATGGCTCATAGGGATTTGATATCAAGTTGCAATACTTAAAAGGCTCAGTGTTTGCTTGGATGCAATGGACTTTACCCTCGTGTACATATTTTAGACATTGGTGTAATGTCGAGGGCACACACTTCATCTCCCTAATCCAGGGGCATCCAAGAAGTATGTTATATTGCATAGCCCCTTCCAAGATGTGGAAGAGTACATGGATAGTCTTCACCCCCATGGTGATAGGTAGAACTACGTTCCCCATAGTGGAACACAAAGCATCATTAAAGGCCCGCAAGGTGAAGGTGGATGTGGTGATATGGGATGATGGTAGGTTAAGATGCTTGATGGCTGGAGTGGTGATGAGGTTGATGGAGGAGCTGATATCAATGAGCACTCTCTTAAATGGTTTTCTATCAATATGAGCGACAATATGCAATGGAGGATCTGGTAAATCTGATGATATGCTCTTTTCCTCAAAGTCATAGAATGCTATTGAGGGCTCCATGCATTTTTGGACACTCCCCATAAAAGTGTTGAAGGTGTTAGGATCTTCTATTTGCACTTTGATGGACTTTAGAATTTCCATCAATGCCTCATGATGTGGGGGAGATTGTTGTATTAGCTCGTATATTGATAGTTTGGTTGATGCCATTCTTAGGCTCTATGTCAACCGACTTCTTAAGGTAATGATTGGGTGAGATGGATGATTTGGATTATGGATGGGTGGAGGTGGAATGGATGGGCCTAGTTGTATGGGCACACTAGGTTGTGCTACAAGAGCTGGTGTTGCTTGGGTTTGATTTGTTCTTCTTTGCCCATGGGTAACTACACTGATAGCCCCCATAAAACCTTGGTATAGCTATGACACATGATTAACTTGGTTGGGAGGAACTATAGAAGTTGATGCTCCCACTGCTTGTTGATTCACCTCATGATGAGGCAAAGGTGTCTGATATATCCCAAGGTTTTGATTGGGTTGGGCTAATGGGTTGTCATTAATTTTGATCTTCCCCGCTTCTAATAAATCTTGCACAATACTTTTAAACCCATTGCAAGTTTTGATGTCATGCCCTTTCTATTGATGAAAGATGTAGTATAGATGCTCTCTGTAGCTTTTTGATTTTGGCTTATTCGGATCTTCAGGCTTCATTTCTGGCAATGTGAAAGCTTGTGCCTCATACAAATTTTAGAAAATAGATGAATAGGGTTCAGGTAATGGGGTGTAATTGTGTTTGGGCCTGAAATGATATTGTTGCCTCTCTATAGGTTGAGTTTGGTTCTGCACCTATTGTGGGGGTGGAACCTGATAGTTGTTATTATTGTTGTTGTTGGGGTTGTTGTACTTGGACTTGGGCGTGTTGGATTTGTTGTGAAGGTTGGCCCAAGACTACTTGATTAACCTGAGTGGCCTTGGACTAGCCATGGTTATTCCCCTTTTGATTCTTATTTTGCCATTATTTCTTTTTGGGCTTGATCTCACCCTCTTGAATTTTGATCTCTTCGATTACTTGGGCTTGGGCGAGTGCCTCTTCAAATATTATGTATTGTTGCAACTATAGCAACAAAGAGATAGGTTTGGCATAACTCTTTGTGAACATTCTTGTTAACTCTATCATAGGGAGGGAGAATGGCAATTTGATCATGACCGCCCTCCAATGGTTGCCAAAATCATAGACCGATTCATCATCATATTATCTCAAATTAAGTAAATCGATCAATGTGGTCTTCTTTTTGACATTCAAGGTGAATCACTCCAGGAATTGGTCCGCAAGTTGCTCGAAAGTGTAAACACTTTGATGTGGTAGGTGGTTGTACCAATCTAGGGCATCTCCCCCAAATATCTGAGGAAAGGTGTGGAGCATGAGTGCATCATTATTCTTAATCCTGAAGCATGCATTGATGAATCTAGTTACATGCTCACAGGGGTCCTCATCCCCTTGAATTTTTAAACTTTAATACCTAAAAATCTATCGGATAGGGTGGTGATGGTATTGAAGCATGGATCGGGTGATTGAGTAGCTACCTCAAGGTGGGTTTTTGGTACTGCATACCCGATGTTTGCATGGCTAGGCTATCAATCTGACTCTACAAGAATTGGAACTTAGGATCCTCTAAAGGGTTAAAACCCTGGTTTGCTTGCTACTACTGGTAGTACTATGCACCATTGGTAGGGTTGGGATGATGTGGTGTGTTAGGATGGAATGGATTATGGTAAGGTGGTTGATGAGGGATTTGATGGTAGTGAGGTGATGGGGGTATGATAGCATGCTGACTTGAAGGGTTAGCATACATGTGGTGAGGTGGATTAGTGGCTATGGTGGTTGGGGGATGCAACACCCAAGATGGATCTTGAGTGAAGAAGGTGTGGGGTTGAGATGTGGAGGGTTGATTTTGGTTGATTCCTTATGATTACTGATGTGGGTTGAGATTAATGTTATGATTAGCATTATCCAGGATCATTTATTGTAATTGCAAGAAGGCTTGTTGCATGGCAATCATAGAGGAGGATGGTATGGTTGTGTAAGTGGTGGATGATGAGGCTGGTTGGGTGGCAACCATATTAGTAGATGTTGGTGGAGGGTAAGTGGCAAAAGGTATTACCGTTGAATGGGGGATGTTATAATGCATGGGGGCTATAGGTGCGATGGATGGGATGGATACTAGGATCTGTGAAGCAACGCTAACAGATGCTTCGTAGAGGGGATTGGTGCAAATGATATTTTGGTTTGGTAATATGAGGGGGTGTTGGTTAGATGATGATGGATGGTTATGGGCTATGGTGGTAGCAGTTGGTTCAAAAAGTGGATTCATGAAGGTTTGGTTGGACTGTTGTGGGTGTGGGAAGGTGGCTTCCTAATGAAATGATGGAATAGTGTGGGGTGGAATGGTGAGTGGAGGTAATGATGGGAAAACCAGACTAGTTGCATTCAAGTATAGCCTAATGACATCCATGTCCACAAGTGTAACATGACCATCCGTCGATGTATGTGGCTCACTCCTAGGTGTCTCAGGGATGGCAGTATGAGTAGCCCTCTGCATGATGTCTATGTTCAAAATGGGGGCACCACTAGAGGGCTTGACATTCATGTTCAGGGACATAGTAGGGTCTACACTAACTTGCCCTACCACCAAAGTGTTAGGGGCCTGACAGGATTGAGATGGATCCATGGGAGAAGACAACTGACTCTGAACTAGGGCTAACCTTCTAGCTTGACCACGGGTTGTTACCATACGCTAAAGGTGGGATGAGGTGTAAAATGTAAATGTATGTGTGTGGATGTGTGATGGAAGTACAAAGCAAGACAACACTCAAAGCAAACAAACAAATAATGTTTTTGTTCCTAAGTTTGCGCAAAGTTTGATTTTTATGTTTTTTTATTTTAGGAGTTTTATTTTTTTTGAGTTTTTGGTAAAAATAAAAAGTGATGTGCAAATTTTTTACCCTAAAATGAGTCTACGGATTTCACCTAGATGCTCTCACACACTAACTCGGTGATGAAGTCCGAGTTGTGAAACCCACCAGGACTTGGAGATGAAACCCAAATCCGATGAGGGAGCCTAGGTCCTACCAGTCCTCACCCATATCCACCATGGGTAATGATACACCCTCTAAAGAGGAATGCATGCTATTTTCCATGGCTAAGATGGTTCTTGGAGCTGGCCTTGGCCAAGTAATAGGGTAAATATGTTGGGGGTTGGTGATGAAGTCCAACCTTGTCCAACGTTCATGTGAGTGTGTGATGGCTTCGTTTGTTATTGTGTGATGCAATATAATATGCAATTCTATTTATTGCCTAATGTAGAAAGTAGGAAAACACATAGTAGTAGACAAAAAATAGATCAAGGGCTAAAATAGCTAATTTCAAGCAAGATCTGACAAGGTTCTATTATCAAGGCCAACCATCGGTGGGTGGTTAGTTCTAGTAAACCGTGTTTGCATGGTTAACCAACCATGTGCGTGCATTTGGGAAATCCCAACCATGGATGCATGATTCTAACTGAGTAATAGAACATGAGGTAGGATAGGCCCGAAACCCCAAATATGCCTAGATTATTTCTAACTAGGCTATGCACATGCTCTACTAACTGATCTAAAAATGCAGATTTTTTTATTTCTTTTTTTTGTATTTTTGATTTTGAATATTATATGCCTAGCCTAAGACCTAAATGCAAATAATGGAAAACAGGATAGAGACTCTTAATTTAACCTAAATGCAATGCTAAAGCTAAAAATAGAGAAAGGAGGATTCAAGTGTACAGACCTATTATCCTTTCGTCGCTCCTTCCAATGCTTTTCACCATCGATCCATGGTTCCATAGTGCTCCAACCATCGATGCACGATTTCCATAGACATCCAACTATAGGTGCATGGTTGCTCAAATATATAACCGCATGCTCATAATTTCTGAGGTGCAGGGTCAAACAAAAATAGGCTTTGGATCCGTCAGTTTCGATCTCGAATCTTCGTGTGCTCGAACTCCATAAACCTGCAACCATAAAAAAATACAGATCAGTAATCAAATATTAGCAAGGCAAAAACAAATAGAACCCTTAGGGGTCCCACCGTGATCACCATTTCTGTAGCAAAATAATTGAACACAAAACAAATATACACAAATGAACACTTGCAATAAAAATGTCTCTTTTGTATTAAAATAGGGGAGCCTAAATCTCCCAATGTTACAATGCTTTTTGAATTACCCCAAGTGTGTTGGGGGTAATGTTACAATGATATTATCTTTTTATGTAATACAAATATCCAAATGACAATGTCGGGCTCTCCAAGCAAATCAACTAGTGTCCTTCATTCTTTCGCTACAGCTTAAGAGGGGTGAGTGGGCTTCTGATATCCAATGAGGGGACCACTCCAGCTTCAGCAACTCTCCAAGATACCTGTTTCCTACACACATAAAAACCAGACAAGAGTTAGTAGCACCTATTGATCAAGATATAAAATATTGCTACAAAACCCTAGCTGAAGAAACATGCGATGCAAAAATAGAGAAACATAAACTAAATGCCTTGCTGAAATCAAAACTTATTGATCAGATCTGTCATGTTTTTTTGGTTCTAAGAAACCATGGATGTGCGGTGTGGGCTGGTAAACCATGCACGGGTGGTGGGGAAACCGTGCAAGGGTGATTTTGACTGTGTAACCACGGATGGGAGATTTTGATTGAGTGGTAGAATGCTCCAAAATATGGCTTTGAGCTTTAGATCTTGAGTTTCCTCAGGATGCATGTGAACTCCTGGTGCTATTTTGGTAGCCTGATGGTATGTGTACTCAGCCTCCTTTTGTTTGATGGGGTGAAGGTGCCTTTATAGGCCCCTTAGGGTTTTGGAGGGAAATGGGAGGTGGCAAGCCAGGATTACCAAGTGGTAATCCAGGGCTACCAAATGGAGGGGGTAGTTAGAGTGAGTCACCCAGGGTGTCTCACTTAACTGGGGTGATGTGGTTGCAAGTGGAGTGAGGTGTAAGGGATGTCCCATGTGAAGGGACAAAGGGGACAAGGGTGTGTGAGATGTGGCAAGGGATGTTGGTGAGGTGGCTAGGACACATGTCTAGTGGGTAGGTAGGGTATCCTAGGCTGATTTTCCAAATTTAATAAATCTAGAAAATAGGATAATGTGCAGGATTTTATACACCTAAGTCTAAACTTAGGTATATAATTTTATTATGCAAGATTTGATGTGGGGTGCCAAATGTGATTTTGTGGATGCCTAGGTTTTGGTGTCTACAATAGAATTTAATTTTAATAGGTTAGAGCTAATTGGGCTCAAATCCTAGACCTTCCACCTATAATAGAAAGGCTATACTAGTCGTTCTATACACACTCATCAGATAGTAAATAAAAAGAATTATACTTTTACATATGCATAGTGGAGGATCTACCTTAGAGCTATTCAAAAAATATTAGCACCAATTTTTTAAACTTGACACCGCATTTTAGCAATCCACCACTCCAACCATTGTGTTATATTGTTGAATGAGATAAAAAGGAAAGAGAAAACCTCTTTTTAAAAATGCTTTCAAGTAGTTTGGAGGAGAAAAATAGTTATTGGAACTCAAATTAATGACCTTGTACATGCAAAGGAGAGGTCAAACCACTATGTCACCACCTATGTTAAGATTAGAGTTATAGGATCCATTATTTAGCACTTATGCTTCTCTTATTCAAATAAAATATCTCGCAACTATTATGCATCCTAGTAATTTGACCCTAGAATGGTCTCCCAACCAAGCATTGCCTCTACCAACATGCCACTCCCTTATGGGGAGTGGTAGAAAAATGGATTGCCAAGAAATACCTGATATATCTACTTGATAATGTAGAGATTCAAACACCTACCCTCCTAGTTATAAGCATGCAAACTTTTCATTGCACTCATGATGTTAGGAGACCATACCTCTTAGTGTGAAGATCACATTGATGCACGAGGACATAGACAATTGAGTCATGCTCAAAGAACAAATGAACCAATTTATTTTTTAGTGGGAAAAAGTGGTAGTAAAAATTTAAAATTAGAATTTTAAAATTTTTAAAAGCATAGACCTAATTATGATGCCCTTAGTCACCAGTGAAACAATCTCTTCTAATAATGAGTGTTGCACCTCCAGAACTTGCTCTGATAACATGCTCAAATTTCTTAAATTTTTCAATAACATTCCAAAGCATGCATTCACTATGATCGTATACCAAAAATAAAAGAAGGCAATTAAAATATAGCAATAATAAATAAAGTAAATAAACAAAGGGAGATGACAAGAAGCATGAGGTGGGTGCTTGTGGGCATCCTAATACATCATATTTTATTCATACTCATAATACAAATGGATTATCATTAAGGGGTATTTATAGTGATACCAAATCCCTAATGAGAGGATAACCTCAAGCCAACATAAATTTAACCTTGAGGTTAATCTTACAATAAAATAATAATATATTATCCTTTTAAGAAAGGTTATCCATATAGGTGGATTAACCAATACCTCTAAGAGTGAAATATGAAAAGGGTTGTAGGCTTACATGAACATGTCGGTAGGATTACATAAATTATGGATGCTCATAGTATTACATAAATACATACCCATACACTACATTAATAGTGCTCATAAGCAATCCTTCATACTTTTGGCCTTAGCCTAAACAAGATCAGATTAGACAAATTTTAATATTACAAGGATAAAATGCATAACTAAAGTTCATACATAATATTTTTTTTGATGTGTATATAATTTCTTTGTTATCTTTGATATAGTTTTCTACATTATGGATCAAGTTCTATGTTGTAATTACTCTATTTATGTATAAATAGATATAAATATTTAAGTGTAAACTTGACAATACGATATGGAGAAAAATTCTGGTTTGCGAGTCTAATTTTATAAATGACTTGAATAACTACGATAATTTTAAATTGATATATTTGTGATAAAGGATGTTAAAATAGGTATAAAATATTGAATTCTAGTATACTTATGTTCCATATTTTTTTTATATGGGGATGACATAGTATGGAAAGGTACGTATCCAAGATGATAGAGGTTTGGTCCCAAAATATAAGACCATAGTAGGATGTTTATGGGAAAAAATATATACATATATAGATAGATAGATAGATAGATATAGTTAAGCCCCAAATTTTATTTTTAAAGCATAAATATTTAATATGACATAACGTGAAAACAAAACAAAAGTTAAATTATGCTTCCTTAAAGAACAAAATATCAAACATCCATCATCCAAGTAATGATAAATAAAAATCATTGAAAATTAGGATTTTGGGATGGGATAAATATTTTTCCAATACATAGATTTTGTAAGTAGCTTAATATAATTCAATATCAGTCATGTTGTACATTGTGTGGAGTATTGAACCACAATTTATTTAACTATAAAGACCCATATTTTCCAAGTCTAAGAAGTTGGTTCTGACACTTCTATGGTTGAACACTCCATATAAATTATAGCATGATTAAGGTTGAATTATGTCAAGATACTCACAAAACGTATTGAAGAAAAATGAAGTCCAACCCAAAATATTTTCCTTATCCTAGAGTAACAAGTACATTTATAAGAGTTCTGCAAAAAAATTAGGTATGATTAAATTCACAAAATTTTATATGGAAGTGGGATAATTTCCATTGAAGATACTTAGCTAACTTTAGAATTATGTCCCATTATGACTAGGTCTTACATACAATTTGTGGAATTTTATTAATATGAATAGCACTTGAATAAGAATTTCTAGCTTTTAATATCAAGCAAGGCAAGATCATATTGATTTCTATTTTCATTATTCTCTTCTCATATTTTTTCTCCCTAAGCCTAGTGTTGACCTTCTAAACATGGGCATGTCATAATGTATCTTTAAATTTATCAATATCATATTGTGGAACCACTTAAACAAGGATATAATGTTGTCAAAACTAACTAATGTAACTTTGTAGACCATAAAGCAAATTCCTATAGCTTATATTTAATTATTATTTTTATTTAGAATTTTTTTTGTGAGGGAAGGAGCTTTAAGATATACAACCATCTTGGGGAGGGTCACAGAGCATACCCAACATCCCCTCTTGTCCTAGGGATGCTATAGCATGTAAAATATAACTAGACATCTTGAGATATTATGGGTATATTTTTGTGTCACCATGATGTTTTGGCAACACCTACCTATGTCTCAAAGAAAATATCCCAAGATGACCCCATTTTATAGATTTTAGCAGTAGGTCCCAATAAATTTTTAAGATGAAACCTCCCAAGTCCTTAGATTTTGAGATGTCCCAAGGACATTTTGTCTCTATCCCTAGATAATGAAAATATAGGGGATGCAAAATGAGGTCCTAGACATAGGAGATGCATCCTCATGGAACTTTTATAAAAGGTAAAAATTTAAGGGTTTAAAGAGGAAATAAAGAACCTTTGCATTTATAATGAGAGATAATACTATGCGTATACTATGGAATAAGACTTGTACTTTTGAATCATAATATCAAAATACTATTGAGATCTCTAGAATTAGTATGAGGGCTTCCACTTATGGTTTCATAATAGGAAGTATAAAAAGGTTATGGCTTCATGACAAGTTTAGAAAATGAGAAAAATCGAAGGTAATAAATCAATTGAAACTAGTTCAAAGTGATATATTTTAACCTTCATTAATGATTTTGCAGGAAAAACAAATATATAACATTTAAAAAGTTTGATAAAATCAAGGATTAGGTTAAAAATAAAATGATTATTCTATCAATTATCTTTCCATTGATAGATTAATCCCATAATACATTAGATTTAATAGGAGAGTCATCCATATGAGTTTTCCATCCAAAATAATGGTTTATTATTAGGAGTTAACATATGGATATCTAGAGGAGGGACATCTGAAAGATATGCCATAAAGATATTCAAAATAGATATTATAGGGATATATATAGAGGAAATTCACAAATAGACACCAACAAAGGGAAACCAATTAAGATATGCTATTAGAAAAATTCCCATAAAGGGATACAACTAAGGGTTTATAGGAAAGAGGTTCTTGTGGGGAGAATCCAACTATGAAGCTCCTATGAATAAATGCTTGTAAAAGGATGCTGGATAAGAGCAACCACTTTTGGGGTATAATTAAAATCTAGATGAGAAATTGTTGGAGAATATTATATTATTTGGTACATGCTAATGTACCCCCATGGTACCTATGGTACAATGTAAATATTAGAATAGGGTTTGAGTCTATAGTTTAGAAGAGTGATTTATATTTCCCCTTTATGTAAGTGTCTATGTGCAGGATATGCACAAGTGTCATGTAAGTAAGAGTGCAAGTGTATAATGAGATAAAGTGCACAAGTGTCATGTAATTAAGTGTGAAAATATGTAATGTAAGGATGTGCACAAGTGTCATGTAAAAGAGTGTAAGTGTTATAGAGCTAAGTGTGCATATAAGTAGAGAGTCTAGATTCATGTATACAAGTGGCAAGATGAGAATCAAAAGGACATGTGAGAGTTGTCTTATGCATGGAATAGGAAAACATGTATTTCCCATATATGTGAGGAGAGCAATAATCAAGTACTTGAAGAGTCATATTTGTATGGCTATATTATGGAGATAAATCTCCAAGTATATATCAAAGAGTATTGAAGAGTATTGAAGAATATCATATTCAAGCATTAATAATATTAAAGCTTGTATTCATATTTTGAAAAATTCTATTATAAGTTTCTTCATGTTATTTTTTAATAGGTTTAAAATTTGGGGGGGTTCCATCCTCCCTATGAATTGAATTTGTGTTTTTGCTAGGATATCCAAATGCCTTTTTCCATTGTTGTGTCCATGTCAGGACTATAAAAAATGTTAACTTTTTTATTTATGGTAAAAAGGAGTTTTAGGGTCCCCAAACTTGTGCATCAAGTTGTGTAAGATAGTACAATATGTTGCAACAACCTTACAAAATACTATCATCCACTTACTACTATGGTTGAACCTTAGAATACCACATATCGACAAAACAACTTCCAAAACATGATAGATTAGTAGACCACTTCCAAAATTAAAACTTTTAAAAAAATACTGGAGCTACCACCCAAGAATAACCAAAACAACAATCCATAACCATTGGGGTTGTTATGGAGTTTGTAGTTGATGGGTCTTTTGATTGTTTTTATTTTTTAGCATAGGTTCTTCCTCCTTCATAGTGGTAAGATCTAAGAATGCATTCTTGCACTTCAAGTCCCTGAGGTAATTTCTAGTTGTAACACATTCTGTATGATCTTCATTTTTAGAAAATTGATTGTCACTGATTGTTTCATAATTAGCTTCAATAATACTATCTGAAGTGTTGATATTTTTCATGGAACTGACTAGATGGTCTTTAGTAACCATTTGGATTTTATCAATGATATAATTTGAATTATCCTTTTGGGGTTGAGTCTTCTATTCCTTGCTTGATTCCTGTTGGATAATTGGTGTAGTTTGAGAATGAACTTTCTTGTGAACTAGGATGTTTGAAGGTTTAGGATTATTCATGTGTAAGGCTTATCCTCCACCAAGGAGGAATTATATCATGATCATATTATCGAGCATCTCTTCTTTAGATAGCCATATTATTGATAGCAATAAAATCTCAAGGAGAAGTTTTTAAATTCAATATTTTGGATTCAAACCCCTTTACTTGAGGAGATAGTAATGGATTGAGGCCAAGGAAATGAAACATCCATTCAAAAAACAAATATTGTCTTACTCATATTAATTTTACTAGGAAAATTTTCCTCTATTTGGGAATCCATATACTCAAACGCACCAATGGCATTACAAATTTTGATGAATATCTTCGCTCCCCAAAAATCCATAGGGAGAGCATACAGATTCACCTAGAATATGAAGCCATCAACTTCTTCTATAAGGGGGTTGAAATTGGGAGTCCAAGGTCATATATAGACAAACCATTGTGTAAAAAACCAATTGTATCTATAATAGATTACCCTATCTCTATCTGCTAAATCAAAAAAGGAAATAAAAAAGAAATATTTGGGTAGCAGAGTTACTTGGAATTTATTGGACCACCAAAGTTTAATGTATCCTTTGAGCTCCTCCATGCCTAGTATTTTACCCCTAAGTTTGTAGATAAGTGTTTGGGCTTCATGATAAATTATATCCAACCTAAATTCATCCTCAAAAATATTGATAGAGGGCAAAGGTTCATAAAAAATCTCCACCTTTGAAACCAAAAATCCCTGAGACATTTCTTCTGACCAAAGAGGCTTTATCATAGACTGAAGAGTGACTAATATCCTCTTAAGTACAATGAGAAGGCTATGAACAACCTTATTTCAAAAATGCTTGACTACACCTAGGGTTTGCACCCCTTTCGCTTCATTACATCCTCATGTCCTCCTAAGTATAGCAAGCAGACTACAAACAACCCTCTTCCTACAATGCTTGAATACACCTAGAATTTAAACCCTTTTCAATTTGTTCCATCCTCATATCCTCCTAAGTACAATAAACAAACTACAAAAAATCCTCTTCCTACAATGCTTGACTGCACCTAGGGTTTGCATCCCTTTCGCTCTATTCCATCCTCATGTCCTCCTAGTACAATGAGTAGGCTACAAAAAACCCTCTTCAAAAATCACTTAGTTTCTTCATGTTATTGCATGAATTATTTTGATAATTTTATATTCATATTTGATATTTTCTTGAATGTTATTATATTTTATATTGACCAACTTATATATTGATTGCTCTTATATTTGAGACTACTTAAGATATATAATATTGGGCTTAATATGATATGGCTTAAAATACAACAATGGTATCAAAGCTACTTTGAGTAGTCTCTATTCCTAGCATCGAAGGAAGTATTTGATGTGAATTTATATTTAGAGTCACATGAAGAAAACATAGACTCAAATTACTACAAATTTTAAATTTGTATATTGATAAAGATCCTATTATTATATGTTGGAGTCTTTCCACTCTAAAAACAAGTGAAGACTAGGACTTGACTTGAAGAATTGATTGAGGGGAATTAGAAGTCACCCTAATTATTTGGATTATTTTTGTAGAAAGAGAACCAACTATTGAATGGCATAAAGCCACCTGAGTAAAATTGTGTAGCACTTTATATTTTATGCATATTTGACCCTGATAAGATAATGCACATACATTAAGTTGTAGTTTTAAGAAGGTTGTAGAGAAAGAATATAAGAACTCAAGCAAGTACCTAAGAAGAAGAAGATAGAAGAACTTAGGCTTGTACCTAAGAGAAATAGAAATAGAGATATAAGCAAGAACTTAGGCTAGAACCTAAGAAAAAAAGAGAAAAATAGAAGAACTCAGATAAAATATTAAGTAGAGAAGAAAAGTAAAGAGAGAAATCATCAAAGCTTTCTATATAATATTTTGAAAGCATAGAATATTGTGAAAGCAAAGATTATTTTGAAAGATAAATCATATTATTTTTTAAAAGATATAGAATAGCAACAAAGCAAAGAAAAGACTAAGTGTCTAAGTGAGTTAGGCAAGCCAAAGAAAGTTGGAGCGCTAGGGTTAGATAGATAGTGTCTGGGTGAGCCAACTAGAGTTCCTAAGGATAATAAGCAAGTCATGCGAGATAAACAAATTGAAGATGACCAGATCACCTAAGGAATATTAGCTAGCTAAAGCACCAAAGCTAGAGTGCTAAGAAGTATTCTTTCATTGGAGGAAGACATCAAAAGAACCAACTAAGTATAATCTCTATTATTATTTCAATTTTCTACTTCTACATTCAAAAGTAATTAATGCATAAGAGGCATTGATAGCATAATAAAATAAAAAATGTTCTTAAATGAACATTACACATAGAGTGTAACGTCTATCACAATATGCGAGAATAGAACGATAATTGGTTGTGAGAATTTACAAGAGTGAAACATTGATTAGTTGCAAGCATTTTCCAGAGTAGAACATAGATTATTTGTGAATGTTTGTTAGAGTGGAATGTTGATTGGATATGAGTGTTAGCTAGAGTGGAACGTTGATTGGTTGAAAGCTTTTTGCATACATTTGAGGAGATTCTACCCTAATCTACCAAGAAAATATAAGGTAAGTGATATTATCTTAATTATTTGATATATTAAAGTCCTAAGTTAAATTTTAATTGAAGCATTGGAAACTTAGGAACTTTAAATTTATATTTAATAGGGGGTTAAAAGAAATTTGACTTCCTAAGTTAAATTTTAATTGAATCATTGGAAACTTAGGGACTTTAAATTTATATTTAAGAGGGGGTTAAAATAAATTCGACTTCCTAAGTTAAAGTTTAATTGAATCATTGGAAACTTAGGGACTTTAAATTTATATTTAAGAGGGTGTTAAAAGAAATTCAAATTCCTAAGAAAAATAGTTAGGTGGGAGTTATAAGGACTTCAACCTCATTTATAAAAATTTGAAAAATATATATGAAATTGATATTTATTATATTTGCAATTAATTTTGCAACTTATTTCAAAAATTCAATTTTTGAAAAATTTGATATATTAGATTTTGGAGAGATAAGGATTTCTACTCCAAAAAAGAAATTTTGAAAATTTTAAAAATTTGAAGAATATTTTAAAATTTGAAGAATTTAGAATTTGCAAATTTAATAAAGTAGGGAGATAAAAGATTTGCTACTTCAAAGGATTTTTAAATTTTTAAAATTTAAAATTTAAAATCTTGATTATTGAAATTATTTGAAAAATATTTTAGAAATTGCAATTAATTAAATTTGGATTAATAAGGAATTCCACTAAAAAAGGTTTACTACGAATATAAGTAGTCAAGTAGAAAAAAATATATCATCAGAAAATATGCAACTCATTTATGAAGAAAATAAAGATAGGATGTCCTTAATATTGCATCAATGGTTGCATTATTTTTTTAAGAATACTAATGATTATGATTGCAAAGTTGTGATTTGGAAGCAAGGATTGAAATATAAATATGGATATTATAATTATTTGAAATATAAGCATTACAATAGAATTGGACATGTAGAAGCAAGATGTTGGAATATTTATCCATGCAAATTTTGTGGAAGAAAAAATCATTCTCTAGTATTTTATCGATATAAGGAAATCTAGAAAAAAATATTATTGAAGAGATTAGACAATCTTCTTCAAAGTCTTATTTTTGAAACAATTCCAAGAGTCATAACAAATGAAGCTAAATGGTTCAAAGATTAAAACTAGAAAGAAGAAGAGCTTGTGAGGATTAGAATTTAGTGCAATGCTAGAATAGGAGCAAAAGAAATATTAAATCATCTTTTGTCAAGGGATCAAATTAGTGATAAATTGCTAGATTTTTTAGAAAGACATGAAATAGGAATATGGATCAGGCATAGTACAAGATTGTATTGCAAATATTATAGACAGAGGCAATGGATGAACACAAGATCCAATATGAAGATAAATATTGAATACTAAAGTCTTCAATAACCAAATAATGTAATATAAGGGGTGTTGGAGAATATTACATTATTTGGTACATGCTAATGTACCCCCATGGTACCTATGGTACAATGTAAATATTAGAATAGGGTTTGAGTCTATAGTTTAGAAGAGTGATTTATATTTCCATTTTATGTAAGTGTCTATGTGTAGGATATGCACAAGTTTCATGTAAGTAAGAGTGCAAGTGTGTAATGAGAGAAAGTGCACAAGTATCATGTAATTAAGTGTGCAAATATGTAATGTGAGGATGTACACAAGTGTCATGTATTAGGTGTGCATGTAGAAGTGCAAGTGTCATATAAAAGAGTGCAAGTGTCATAGAGCTAAGTGTGCATGTAAGTAGAGAGTCAAGAGTCATGTATACAAGTGGTAAGATGAGAAGCCAAAGGACATGTGAGAGTTGTCTTATGCATGGAATAGGAAAATATGTATCTCCTGGATATGTGAGGAGAGAAATAGTCAAGTACTTGAAGAGTCATATTTGTATGGCTATATTATGGAGATAAAGCTCCATGTATTGTATCAAAGAGTATTGAAGAGTATTGAAGAAGATCACATTAAATCATTAATAATATTAAAGCTTGTATGCATATTTTAAGCAATCCTACTATAAGTTTGTTTATGTTATTGCATGAATGATTTTGTCCATTTTATATTCATATTTGATATTTTCTTAAATATATTAGTCAACTTATATATTGATAGCTCTTATATTTGAGACTACTCAAGATATAAAATATTGGGCCTAAGATAATCTGGCTTACAAGCCAATAGAAATTACAATAGAGAGACAACCATGAAGGGAAAATTAATGAAGTAATTTCAATAGAAGGAATTCAATGAATAGAATGGATTTTAATAGAAGGAATACAATGGATAGACTCCCATGCAATGACACCAAATGGAGGAATACTTAGAGTATATACTATAGAAAGATATGATTGGGATATGTTTAAGTCTATAATCAATAATATTTCACATAGCTATAACATATCGAAAGCTAGGTGGATAATAATTATCATTGAAAAAGTCATAACATACCTTATCAAAATTCATGTACTTTAAAGCATCCACATGCAGGAAATGCAAAGCTATAAAATAGCTAACGAAGAAAAATAATGGGAGGATGCTTTAGAATTGTCACAAGTGATGAGTAGAATTCCTTAACAAAAAAGGAATTTAGGAATTGGTCCCTTGAACCAAAGGCAAAAATGTTTTTAAGTGTAAATGTAAGATATTGAATATACTTCAAAATGATAAGTTGATATATACAAAGGTAGGTTTGTTGCCAAAGGATTCTTTGAATATTGAGAAAATTATTATATATACTCTTGAAATAGTTCTCAAGATAAGCATTTCAATTTATCTTATCATTATCCACTAAAACTTAGTGTAAACAATCCCATATATGTTAAGATTGCCTTCTTATATGGTGATCTAAATGAGGGAATCTAGATGGATAAGCCATCTATTTAGAAGACTAGAAAGTTTCTCTATATGCTAAAACAAGACCTAATAAAATGGATGTAATAATTTTTCATTGACAATGAATTTTGTCAAAGTGCTCCCTTGGGAGGATGGAGACCACAGTTCAAATCCCTTAGACATCATAGAATTGTAGGGTGTGTCATGCCAACATCGTTGGCTACATTAAAAAGTTTACCTAACACAACTAGAGGTTGTAGTGATAGCAAGGAGCAAGATTCGAACCCATGATGAGGCGATGAAAAATGTAACAAGTTACCGATTCCTCTAGTATACGCCAAAAAAATAATGACTTTAGAATATATTAATATGATCACAATGTTTATGTTCAAAGATAGCAATATAAATTGGTATAATCATTGTTATGTGGATGAATTAATTGTTTTTTGAAGAGATAGCAAATTAATATATGATTTCAAGATAAAAATGAAGCATACCATTGACATTATTGATATGTGAATTCTATACTTCTCTTTGGACATTCAATTTCTCCAAAACAAGGACTTATCCATCCCTTAGCCAAAATATCCCTTTCTCTCTTACGTAGGATTTAAACAAAATTCCACAAATCATGCCAAATTCCATGTTAGCCAAACTTGTTGAATTTTATGACTTTTTAATATTTATGCCACCTTATATAAACAAATAAATAGTTTTTCTATTATATATTTTATAATATTCCTTGTATTATATTTATTATATGTGTAATTTTCAAATTTAAGGAAGATACAAAAAGAGGTTATTCAAATTGGATTGTTGATATACTAAAAAAATTAGGTCTAGATATATGGTCTTCAAATGGGGCACAATAGAATTGAAAGTCTATGTATCAACTTATATTATGCAAAACATGCAAATAATTGTAGATCTATTTCAAGGTACATAATTAACCATGGAAGAGAGCTAATTGTATGGTCTTGTAAGGAACACAATATAATAACATTATCCATTATAGAATCAAAAGTTAGCATCATCAACAAAATATTATCTAAGAGATTAAATTTGCATGGAAAAGTTAGCAATCATTTTCTATGATAATAAAAGCATCATCAACATGGTATATAATCCAATTGTACATGGAAATATAAGTTATACTTAAATCCATTTTCATTCTATTCAAGAGATTACAAAAAAGTATATATTTTTAATAATATTTTTATCAATCCATTACCAAAACCCATGTTTGCAAATTTTAGTTCAATGCTCTATTTACATGCACTTGAATTTAATAGAGGATGAAATATAATATCATGTTTTTCTCCCATTTAGTTTGATTTAATAAAGATTTTAGAATGTGCCCTTATAGTAAACTATACTTCTAGGACCCTTTAGGATTTACCTTGTGGGTCTTAATGTTATTTTTCTTATTGGATGATAGTTCAATGGGTCACTATTGTGATATTCTTTTGATCTTTAATATTGTGATTTAAGGGGTATAAATATACTATTGTGTACCAATATATGTAATCATATATTTTTTACTCATTTGATTCATATTCTTAAGTTATCAACATTAGATAGTGATTGAGACTATTGATACTATCATAGGTTTGTATGCCTTATGGTGTAATTATCTTTTGTTGACATTACTTTGGAGTTGAATTTTGATTCATGTTTAAAATATGTTAAAATTTTAACAAATGTAAGCTAGCATTGTTTTAGATTAACTATCAAGTAACATTGTATCGCATAGGAGGTGGTGTTGGAATGTTAATATATTAAGTGGAAAATTCTATTTTGGTGCTAGAAAAAGAGGAATTATATAAATAGGGAAAAAGAAAAAATTAAAATAATCTAATGTTGATACCCATGCAAATTATTATTATGTTGATGTTTATGTTGTGTTAGATTTTGATGCCCATAGAAAAGAAATCATGGGATCAAATATAATAAAGTTTCAATATAAAGAAACCAAATATAATAATCTTAGAATATAATATCAAATAGAATAACTTAGAATACTCACAGAAACAATCATGTGTACATGCTCATAATATTGCATATGGAATACTGAAAATTTATATTGAATACAGGTCTACTAATGTAAGCATAAAGCTATGCATGTTCGATACATATTACAATGCTTTGTCATAATTTTATAATTGTGTGTGACTTCTCATATGCTACACTCTTGACCTTCACTCTTCTTTGTAACTCTTCACTTTCCTATTCTAAGGACACGTGCACATTTACATATTGGATACTTGTGCACATTTACACTCATACACTTGCACACATATTTACATGACACTTGTGCATTTCCTACACATTTTTACATTACATAAAATATTCACTCACTCACTAATCTAAGACACAACCGTAATCTAATATTTACAATGATATACCAAGATGGCACATTGGCATGTACCAAATAATGTAATATACTCCAAAACCCTCATGTATTACATTATTTGGTTATTGAAGACTTTAGTCTTCAATACAGTATTCATCCTTATATGACTTTGCAATGGATCTCATATTGATTTGGTTCTCCTTATTCTCCATGCTTTACCTTGTCTTTGAATTCATCTTTATGTTCTTCAGTCTTTGTGCTTTCTTGAACTATCATATTATCATTGGATTCTTGTAAAAGAATCTTCCCTTTACCTTTATCCTTTATATCACATGTCTTCTTCTATATATAGTATTTTGAACATTCACTTAAAGTATCATGGTAAGATCTTGAGTCAGATGAACTTGAAGTATCAATATTGCATGAAGAATAAAATATCTTTTCCAAAAAGGACTCATCTACTTTTTCTTTATTAAGTGATTCAATCAATTCCTTTTGTTTCATGCTCTCTTATTTGTGAAATTTAAGTGTAAGCAATGCCATGTAAATTATGCTAACAATATCTAAAGGTATCATAGTACTATCTTTTCCATTGTCAATTGTTTCAACAATTCTTGCATGTAGATAGTATTCCAATATTTCAAAGTTTTCATCTATTGCTTCATTATAGATGAAACTTGTGATTAGACCTAATTTTCCTTTAGATTTTTCAATCAAGTTTTTGATCCCATACTTTATGACATTTGTCTTTCTTTATTAATCATGGTTTCCAAATCATTATTCATTTAATTATTTGAAGTAGACATCCTTATAGCTCCCTAGGTCTTGAATAATAGTTTTCAAGTTTCTAAATTTTTCAAAAACCTTTGATGTTGAATTCCTTATGACTCCCTAATTAATTAGAAACTAGAAAAATAAGAATGTTTGTAAAAATTAATATTCCTAATTTTGATGTAGAATACCTTATCTCTCCAAAATAATTTTGCAAATATTCTATTAGCTTTAACTTTCAAAAATATATAAAAAAATTAACTCTTTCAAATATTAAATGGCTTTGAAAACTTTAAATAAATAAACCTATTTCAACTTATCTCTCCAAAAACTTAAAGAAGTAAATAAAATAACTTCTAATTAATGCTTCAAAACTTTAACTTAAGCAACTAAGGTATTAATCCTTTAATAATGTCCTTATCTCTCCTTCTAGTCTCATTAATCAATAATTAAACTTTAAAAAATACCTTATTACTCCTTAACCTTAGAAATATTAAATTTTCAATAAATCAAACCCTAATACCTTGTTGAAGAGAACTGCTCCTTGACATCTTGGGCACTTTAAAATTCACTGTAGATTTCAAAAATGGTTGCATTGTTCTTCTTGCATCAAGCATGTGAGAGTCTATTAAAAAAAATTGCGTAGAAAATATTAAAAATCATGTAAAATAGATGTTACAAATTTCTGACCTTAAATTTCCTTGCTCAATGTGTAGACACCTAAATCATGTCATGCTTAGGGGAGATACTTACATAGACACACTCATAAGATCATAAGACATAATATTGGACTTTCCAAGCATCAACAGTGGTTCTCACCACTCATTTGGGGCCTTTTCAAGCCATCCAAGCTTGGTCGCTCAAGCCAAGAGCAACCAGATTCTAACCGCTCAAGCCTAGAGCGGCCAGACCTTAGTCATTGCATATGACAATGGCCAGATCATAGCTGCTACATGACAGTGGCTAAGCCATAAGAAGCAGTTTGCTGACAAACAAGCCCAATCTCGGGCGAAAGTGGTAGTATGCATGTAATAAAGGTAAGCGAGAGTGACTTTGCATTCCTTTTCATGACCAGTTCACATAGGAGAATTGAGTTCGCATTTAGACTTAATTTAACTGACCTCCAAGCATAAACAAAGGATAAAAGCTTCTCATGCTAACAAATAGTTCGCATAGAAGACTCAAGTGGGCAGTTAGACTTCAATTAATTGGCCTTCAAATATAGACAATAGACAAGGGCTTCTCATGCTAAATTGCACTATGCATAAGAAATTCATTTCTAGGGCTTGGACATAGACCTAGGGTTTCACACTATAAAAGGTGCAAGTATAAGAGCACCAAAGAATCCATATATGACATATAGATAACCTTATCATATCCAAAAATCACATACAGGATATCATTTCAGGGAGAGAGAGTTCTCTTTGAGATCACGTGTGTGGTGGAGCTTTGAAAAATCAAAGAGAATAACACCTACTTTCTTCAACATTAGATCATAGTATTTGACCCATAGCTTTGGGGCAAGGAGAGCAAGGTTTTATTTAGCGACCGTTGTCTTGGATAGTGGCCCACATGCTTGGATTAGATAGAAATAGCATCTATTATCTTTTTTTCTTATATCATTAGCATAGATTTACTTGATTCCATGGTAATGTTTTATCATATTTCTGTTACATTCTTTGATTACTAACAACCTCATCCGGGGAGGCATTCTTAGAAAACTAAACGTGTATTATTGTTTCAATTCCATACAGGGCCACAGGTTCACGAGACATAATCCACGACATACGAGAGAAATAGGATTCGTCTAGGAGATATAACTAGAGAAAGAGGCATCTGTAAGCCCTCAAAAATTTTCGTGTGTGGAATCGGGAAGCATTTTAGATCATGCCACCCATTTTGCAAAGGGGACATATCTTCATCCACTTGTAAATCATTGTATCAATATGGGTATCCCTAAGAGGGACCGACATGTAATCAGGTTTCAATATTAATGAAAGATTCATTCTTTGTCATTTCCATGTTATATGCTTCTCGTAATATTTTAGCTTCATTTTGGGTATAATAATAACATCGCAAGTAGAGTAAAGAGTGATGCGTGCATCTCAAGGTCGCGATAGATGGTGATCACGATGGGACAACCACTATTTTTTTATTTTTTGTTGGATAACTAACTTAATTTTATGTATAGTTCTAGCTGCTCTGAGCTACAATGACCAGAAACTAGCCGCTCTGAGCTACAGTGGCCAAGAACCAACTGCTCTGGTCAACAACGACCAGGACTGGAGTGCAACAGAGGTCAAAACATCGAATCTTTGAGCTGGATCAAAGGTTGGTATAGATTTTTTGATATTTTACAGCTTTCTGTCTGCTTCTGTGTGTTCAAAACAGATAACTTAAAGCACATTTATGTTTGGAAATTGAAAGAATAAAGAAGAAATAATTAAGCATTTTGCATATCTTAGATCTTCTTTTAAATTTTCCACTAGGCGTTTCTAGGAACAATGGATTATGCCTGAAAAGTTCACCCTAGAATCCAACATGCTAGACATTGTATGTTGTTTGCTTGCTTTGAGGCCCTTCTAGAGGCCATAGTTGCATGAGATAAAGTGTGCTCATACAAATCATAGTAGTTCATGCATCTTTCTGAATATTGAAATGTATTTTTGTACTTATGCATATAGGAAAGACTCATTGCTACTTTGTGATGCACTTTATGGTACACGAGCTTAAAATGAACACCACACATGCACATCTCATTTAAACATTGGAGAGTTGGATTTCATAACCAACCTTAAATTCAGTCCAATGATGTTGGAATTCATCTCCTTCCACTGGTTTACCCCCTAATAGCTTCCTATAAATAGATTGGGAAACTTACTTATAGTGACACTAAGTTACTTGTGTTCAAACTATCTCCCACTGTTGGAAAAATCATTGGTTCAGAGTGGAGGAGCTAGGTGAACCCCCCATTGGGTCTTCAATGGTGTACCCTAGCTTCTTTTGAGAAAATAATGTTTGGCATGGGTGTACTTGATTGTCAATATGGATGAGTCTTCTCATTCTTAATCCAAGAACAAGAGCAAATAAATCAAGAGAACAACACATCAAAACACACCAAATAGTTTAGGTCACGCTTAAATTGGTAATCAAGATAAACATTTGTTTGGAATTGTGTGGTCACTCCTAAATTGCAAACTCAAAAGATCAAGTCATAAAACAACATGGTCAAAACAAGAAGTAAACACCCTCGGTATAATACCTAGGGAGAGATAGAAGCAATTCATACCCATAGGCAAAGTCATAGTAATGTTGAATGACCTACCTGTAAGACCGTGAGATGTAACTCCACGATCCTAAGGGGTGATAACTCAACTCTTGGGGGATCTCCTCGAGAAACCCTAAGTAAGTAACCACATCATGGAACAAAGTCACATAAACAAAAAGAGGCTTTATAGCCATCCTCATCAAGGAGACATGAGGAGACCTCAAAGGCCTCCTCTAAACACACGAAACATGTCAAAGACATGAGGAAACTTCAAGGGCTTCCTCCTCACATGGACATAAAGAAGGTTATAAGACCCATTCTTCACATGGGGATGACGAGACTGCCACATCTCCATCCACATGGAGAAAACATGTCACCACTAAGCCCTCTTCATCAAGAAGGCAAACAAGAATTGTAACACCTCAAGACTCACAAGAAACATATGAAATAGGTCTGCCCACTGAAGGATAGAAAACTAGAGCTACATCTAGTCATGTGAATCATATAGAAGAAACCCTTCACACAAAAGGAAATATTCTCATAGACTATGGCCTCATAGGATTAAATGGCACCCCACAGGACTAGCCATGGAAAAAGAGACAACTAGATAGGTTGGATCAATTTCCTACTCAACCAACCCAAAGAACTATAGATATTGAGAACTCTGCATCTAGAAATTCATGAAATGTTACTTCTAAACATACCTCCTAGTCTGGGGGTACCTCAGAGCAACCCCGTAGAAGACGCGCGGAGTATGATCATAGGGATATTCAATAGTACACTAAAAAAGTCACATTAACTAGCAAGAGTACAGATACAATAGAAACCCCCTTGAGGAATCTGTGAGTCAAGACTACAAGAACAAATTCAAATAAACATGAGTCTTCTACAATAGCACAAACTGACTAAATGAGGTGGTTAGAAAATGCATTAAACTAGGAGCGAGAGTTAGTGGAAGCTCTCGAATAAGAGAAACAAAGAGAAAGACTCTTGCGCCAACATGAACAACGCTTAAGAGAGCAAGCTGAGCGGCTAGCTCTTGACAATTTATAGACAAATGGCGGTGACCACCAAAGAACAAGACATGTTGAATCACCTAAGAAAATGCACACTAGAAAAGATAGCCCACAATGAAACCCCCCACCAAATCATGAACAAAATCCAAATAATGGGGGGAGGGCAAACATAACAAACCAATATCACAATCTTGAGTCCCCTCATAGGAGAGAGGAAAATAGAACAAATCAAATGGATAGAGAGTTACCTCCATTTTCAATGCGAATAGGCTTGCACGAGGAGGAAATCCATGCATCAAAGGCATTTCAAGAGCTTGCTAAAAATATGAAAACCTTTGAGAAACAATAGGCAACTAGGAACTCACCAACATTGAGCAAGATACACAATCAACCATTGTGTCCATAAATCCCTAGCCCTCCATAGCTTAAGCACTTTGAGATACCTAGGTTAGAGAAGTTTAAAGGTAAAGAGGATGCACAAAAGCATGTCACCAATTTTATCAATGCTTGTTTTCATCTTGAAGACAATGACGCTCTCATGCTAAGAACATTCATAATGACATTTTTAGGTGTTGCCACTCAATGGTTCAACCAACTACCTAAGCATAGAATAACCAACTTTGAATAACTAGTAAACACATTCTTGAAGCATTTCTCCTTTGGTTCTAAGAAGAAGGTGAACCTTTCAGACCTGGCAAACCTGAAATAGTATGATGATGAGCCAATAATGGATTATGGGAATAGGTGGAGAAAAATTATGGCAAAATTATCATTCTCCGTTCCCACAGAAGATATCATTCGTATGTTTACCAAAATTTATTCTAAACATATCTCCATATTGCTACAACTCCAATAGTATCCTTCATTCGAAGAAGCTTTGGCACAGGCCAAGCTCATCGAAGAGATAAAAGTAGATGAGGTAACCATTAAGCTCCAAAACAAAAAGGAGTGGAACAAGAATGGCAAGAATGACAAGTACAAATAGAAGCAGAGTAACCCTGATTCAGTAAATCAAGTCATATTGGCTACACCCAAGGATGGGGGTGCACAAAAACCACAAAACTATCAAGCACATCCCCCACAAGCCAACTACGACCAAAAGAACAATCACGTAAGAAACTAAGAATGCAAGCCACCTCATTATTTCATACCTCTGACAGAATCAATGCAATCAATATTTATTTAGTTGAGCGAGGCCAAGAGGATCAGATTTCCTGATATACCTCTTGTAGATCCCAATCATCCTAAGCCAAAAGGATATAGGGAATATCAATTTTATCCTTATCACAGGATACTAGGGCATGACATTGAGGCTTACGTCAGGTTTAAGCATCAAGTGCAAAACATGATTGAGGTGGGAGAGCTCAAAGTTGACAACCCACTAGCTCCCAATAATAGATACATGGGCATATATAGAAACCCCTTTCCCAATCATGAAGCCCCTCGAGAGAAAGGGACCCAAGTCAATCAGGTTCGAGATGACATACCTAACCACGAATGCATTGGGATGGTTGAGATCGTTAATATAGCAACAAGGACTATGCGTTATGGTCAACCACAACCGCCTACAGATCCCATGAACATCCCAACCACTCCTAGGCAAAGGCAAGACAACCTTCCAGGTCCACCAATGAGACCTGTGGTAACTATTTAGAGTAGATTGGAGCAAAACCTATAGATGACTCCAACTAAGTTATCCATCTATGAGCTCATACAACAGTCCCCAAATCATAGGGAGACTCTAATGGAGATTTTAAGAATAATTGAGCTTCAACCGCAAGATGCGAATGCATTCACTCACTTTGTGGGAAAAGTACACGAATGCTAGGAACCTGTAATCTGATTCTATGATCATGAGATTAAGACAGTTTTTGCTACCTTACTAGACCCTCCACTACACATTATATTGACCATCAATGAATTACCTTTCAAGAGGGTTTTGGTCGATACAGGTTCATCGATAAACATCATCACAACAACTGCAATAGAGCACCTCAAGATACCCAAGACCAATATCATTCTAGGAACTTACACATTGAGATATTTTAATGATGCTTTATGCAATACTATGGGAACGATAGTCCTACCCATAAAGGTGGGGCACAATACCATCTTCATGATGTGTCATGTCTTGGAATGCGGTATGCAGTACAACATCCTCTTAGGGTGCCCTTGGATAAGGGCCATGAAGTGCGTGCCTTCGATCTTGCACCAGTGTGTCAAGTATGTGCATGAAAGCAAATTCTATGTGGTTCTGGCTGATGAAGAGCCTTTTAAATATGTTAATCATGTGGATATTCTGAGAGAATTGATGATCCCTTCTACTCACCTATACGTGGCACATTCATCCCCAACCACACAAGTTGATAACAAAGACAAAGGGGTAAGAAAAGACCCAGGCACATCAACACCTCCTTATGCACTCAAGATAGTCAATGCTTCTAAAGTACCATCAATGTCAAAACCAAAATACAATAAGAAGCTAAAGGCCCCCTTAGTTAAGGAAGAGATTCCCAAGGAAGTTCCAACTATAGCCATTACTAAAATGCCAAGTCCTATGGAAGAGGAAGATCCTCAAGATCCAAGATGAAGATAGTCATTATCACCCTACTTCTTCAGCATCATCCGTGGGGTCATCCACGTTGCATGCATCAATACACTTGGAAAGCACAGGTATAGGGGAATACGTTGTACAAAACATCACATTTACACCTATAATTAAGTCTGCATGGGACATAGGGAGGCCTAAAGACTTGAGGCCACTAGTAGGAATAGTGGTTCCACTTGGAATCCCTCCCAACAAAACCAATTTTATCTATGCCGACCTGGACTATGCTTATAAGTCTTCAGATATAGAAGGATATGGTGATAAATTATTCACAATCAATGTTCATTATCTCTCTAATCTCGAGTTTGATCTAAGCTACTTTTAGTATTGCCATTGACATGGCTATGGCCTTGGCGTATATGAGCAAGGGCACAGGAGGCCTTACGAGCCACTATATCAGCTACCTTCTGATAGATTTGGCTTAGGCTACTATAGCAAAGGTCGATATGACTTACTAGCAACAGCATTAGAAATATTAAGCATAGGGTTGGGATAAGACATTGTTTTCATTCCTTATCACCCTCTAAGGATAGCAAATTTGTGCAATAGACAAGTGGCCACGATAAAAATATCGCTTCCAAAAAATTATCATCCAAACACCTCAATTGATTCCATCCCAACAGGGTACAACTCATGGGATGAAAAGAATGGATATGAAGCAAGTTATGATGAGGCACAACTTGGCTTAGCCTATCAAGGGCCTCACTATTTACAAATTTTCACACTGTCCCTCCATAATGAGATTGAATATACATCAGATGAAGGTGACTATGAATCATAAGACTCAATAGAAAGAGCTTAATTAGGCTTAAGCCATCAACCCCTAACTTTGGGTCAAGAGACAAATGCAAATGGATTCTTCATAAGTGATGAATAATATGAAGATGAAACAGAGATGGCCTACTTAGGGCCAAGACATGAGCCCCTTATATTAGGACCGCATACCAATGCTAATGATTTCTAGATAAGTTATTATGACTTTGAGGATGAGACCGAGATGGCTTATCTTGGACCTCACCACTTGTGGCAAGTCAACGAGCTGGTAGAGAGAGAGACGGCACTTCGTGCCATAGACCTTCAACTCCAATTTTTGGGGAGACCTGTTGACCTAGCTGCCATTCATTGGATGGTTAATCCTCCTTCACTGAAATTCAGAGAGCAGTTAGAGCCCAATGATCCTATTGTTTGTCCTGATCATGGGCCAGATCCAAAAATACCTATTCCTCCAGAACCTCATCGCGAGTATGGAAGAGAAACTGATGCACCCGCAACATCCAGTGACACTTTCCTGATTTAGCCGAATTAAAGTTCCAACTTCCCGGGGTCATAACTTTTGATCCGGGTGTCCGTTTGAGCCCATTTTTTTAAAACGCACAGAATTGAGTTGACCTCACCGTGTTCAGCAACGTTGTCATTGAAGTGGCCATTTCGACACATTTTTGGGCCCTGAAACATCACCTGGTGGCCAAAAATGGGCTCGAAAGTTTTTGTTCCAATTTTTTTTAGTTTTTTGGTATTTAATATCTTTTGTTGCATGAGTCAGTCTAGGGAGATATTTTAGGAAAGTCTTAATTTTGGAATAACGGATGCATGATATTTTTTTGGATCCATCTGAGTGATATTTTAGACTTACTAAAAATAGTAAGTCCTGATACTTACTAAAAATAGTAAGTTCGTGTTAGGTTAGGTTTTTGGTGGATATTATATTAGAGGAAGTGATTTCATTGTAAGGGGATGGAGATCCAAGGAAATAATAAAATTCGAGTTGCAGAATTGTTGTTTTCCCATTGATTTTGCTTGTGTGTTTGAGAATCAATACGGATCTACATCATTTGGTATCAGAGTGGGTAAGATCTCGCTAGTGGAGATATCATGCCACCTAGGAGAGGTCGAGCTAACTATGCTCAGATGAATAGGCAGATAGAAGATCTGCATGGGGAAGTAGCACGACTAACCAATGCGATTGACCGCATGATGGAGAGACGCCCCAACTTGCATTCAGATCTAGGGTCTACTGATGAGGGCGTGGTAGGAGAGGACAGATCTGAAGCAGGCTCAGAACACCCAAGAGAGGAGCCATGTTTTGAAGAAAAATTGCTCCTAGCCTTGGATGGAATTCGAGGGAACCGAGATAATATCAAGATCAAGGTTTCTAAATATGCTGGTGGGTTAAAACTAGAGGAGCTCATTGATTGGGTGAACAATATGGAAAAATATTTTGAATGGAGTAATCTCACTGAGGAGAAGAGGGTGAGGCTTGCATGTACAAAGTTGAAGGGACATGCACTGATTTGGTGGGACCATCTACAGAAGGAGCAATAGAATAATGGAAAAGAGAAGATTAGGACCTGGGATAAGATGAAGAAGAAGCTTCAAGAGAAGTTTATACCTATCGATTATACCCAAACTTTATTTCGTAGGTCTCAGAACCTTCGACAGAGGGATCTCAGTGTGGAGGACTACACCAATGAGTTCTACAAGTTATCTATATGGGTAGCACTTAATGAGATAGAAGATCAGAAGGTTGGGAGGTATGTGAATGGTCTAAGCTATGCTATTCAAGATGAGTTGTGCATGCATCACACTCCTACAGTAGATGCAACATATGAGTTAGCCATGAGAGCCGAAGATAAGATAAAGAGTAGGCTGAGAAATCAAAAGAGGGGATCTACATCTTCCTCAAGTCATGGGCATGGTGGATCTAATTTTTCCAAGGGTGAATCTTCTACGCATGTAGAAAAATCACAACAAATTGGACTGGAGCATGATGCCTACCGAGGAGGTAGAGGAATCCCGAGAGGTAGAGGTAATGGGGGAGGTCGCACTGGGAGTGGACCATGCAGGCCCTTTATCTACTACAGTTGTGGTGAGGAAGGTCATAGAGCATCTGAATGCCCCCACTATGATGTTGAAGAGTGGGGAGGCCAAGCTAGAGTTAATCTGGTTGAGGAAGAGGAGGAATATGAAATAGAAGTTGTTGCTGATATGGGTGAAAGTCTCATGATACGAAGGACATTGATTGCTCCAAAGAAGGAAAATATGCGGGCAAAAAATGGCGATGAATCATGGTTGCGTACAAACATTTTCTAAACAAGATGCACCTCAGGAGGAAAGGTATGTAAAGTGATTATTGATCCTGGTAGTTGTGAGAACATGGTATCAAATGTTATGGTTGAGAAAATGAATCTACCATGTGAGAAGCACCCAACCCCCTATCGAGTTTCATGGGTTAAAAAGGGGAATGAGGTGACTATTGATAAGAGGTGTCTAGTGAAATTCTCAGTTGGGAGTACCTATAAGGATGAAGTGTGGTGCGATGTGATTCCTATGGATGCATGCCATATTTTGCTGGGGAGGTCATGGGAATATGATAGGAAGACCTCCCATGATGGATTTTGGAACACATACACATTTTGGAAGGAGGGGGTAAAGGTGGTTTTGTTACCTCTGAAGGAAGATGGACAGAGCGAAACTTTGCTTACTGCAAAGAATTTTTTTATAGAAGTGAAAGAAGTTGGTTGGTGTTATGCCTTAACAGCCAAGAAGGTCACAAATGAAGAAACTATCATACCACCAGTGGTGTCCAGGTTGTTGCAGGAATATGTTGATGTCATACCTGATGAATTACCAGTTGGGCTACCATCGAAGAGGGACATCCAACATCATATCGACTTGATCCCTGGGTCAGCTCTTCCAAATCAAGCAGCCTACCGATTGAATCCAACACAGAATGTCGAGTTGAGAAAACAAGTAACATAACTGATACAAAAGGGATTGGTCAGGGAGAGTATGAGTCCTTGCATGACTCCTACACTTTTAACCCCAAAGAAATATGGATCATGGTGGATGTGCATGGATAGCAGGACCATAAATAATATTACTATAAGATACAGGTTCCCAATGCCAAGGATTGATGATATGATGGATGCTTTAGCAGGGGCTAATTATTTTAGTAAGATTGACCTACGAAGTGGCTATTACCAGATCAGGATCAGAGAAGGGGATGAGTGGAAGACAACTTTCAAGACTCGAGATGGATTATACGAATGGTTGGTGATGCCATTCGGGTTATCTAATGCCCCCAGTACCTTTATGCGATTGATGAACAGAGTGTTGCGGGAATATAATGGTAAGTTTGTGGTTGTTTATTTTGATGATATCTTAGTTTTTAGTAAGACTAAAGCAGAGCATGTGCACCATTTGAGGTTGGTGCTAGATCTATTAAGAAAAGAGAAACTATATGCCAATTTGAAGAAATGTAGTTTCCTTCAAGAGAGTTTAGTATTTTTGGGGTTTGTAGTTTCAAGGGAAGGCCTCAGGATGGATGAGGAAAAGATAAAAACAATTGTTGAATGGCCTATCCCGAGAAATGTAACAGAGGTTAGAAGTTTCCATGGCTTGGCAACTTTTTACAAAAATTTCATTAGGAATTTTAGTAGCATTGTGGCTCCCATCACAGAATGCACCAAGGGGAAGGAATTCATATGGACAAAGGCAGCAGGAGAAGGCTTTGAGCTTCTGAAGAAAAAGGTAACCACCACACCTATTTTAGTGTTACCTGATTTTAGCAAATTATTTGAGGTTGATTGTGATGCATCACATATTGGAATTGGAGCTGTGTTGAGCCAAGGAGGGCGTCCAGTAGCATTCTTCAGTGAGAAGTTGAATGAGGTCAGGAAAAATTACTCCACCTATGATGTTGAATTCTATGCTATTGTGCAAGCATTAAGATACTGGAGACATTACCTATTATCCAAAGAGTTTGTACTCTTCACGGACCATGAAGCATTAAGGTATGTTAATTCCCAGAAAAAGTTGAATAGTAGACATGCAAAGTGGGTATCATATTTACAAGAGTATGAGTTTACTTTGAAGCATAAATCAAGAAAATAGAATAAGGTGGAAGATGCCTTAAGTAGGAAGGTAATGTTGCTGACTACCATGGAGAATGTTGTGGTAGGATTTGAGAGTATCAAGAATTTATATGAGGTTGATGCTGACTTTGGACAGGTTGTGGCACAGTATAAGAATCCAGTAGGGGGTGTGTCTAGTAATATTTTTGTAGAATATGTTATGCAATATGGTTACCTATTTAGAGGTAAACAGTTATGCATTCCTATTGGTTCCATGAGGGAGAACATCCTGAGAGAGTTGCATAGTGGAGGTTTAGCTGGACACTTTGGGGTGGATAAAACTATTGCTCTTGTGGTGGAGAAGTATTATTGGCCAAAGATGCGAAGAGATATAACCAGGTTTGTATCTCATTGTAGAGTCTGTCAGATGGCTAAAGGCCATGCCCAGAATACCGGGTTGTATATGCCTTTACCAGTTCCCACAGGACCTTGGACTGACCTGAGCATGGACTTTGTGTTAGGACTTTCACGTACCCAGTGAGGTAAGGATTCCATATTTGTTGTTGTTGACAGGTTCTCTAAGATGGCTCACTTTATCCCCTGCCATAAAACTGAAGATGCCACAGGAGTTGCAGTCCTATTTTTTGATGAGATTGTGCGTTTGCATGGCATCCCGAGATCTATCACTTCGGATCGAGATGTCAAATTTTTGGGCCACTTTTGGAGGACATTATGGAAGAAGCTTGATACCAAGCTCCAGTTCAGTAGTGCGTATCACCCATAGACTGATGGACAGACGGAGGTAGTGAATCAGAGTTTGGGTAATATTTTGAGGTGCATAGTTGGTACAAAGCCAAAATAGTGGGATCGAGCGTTACCACAAGCAGAGTTTGCATTCAACAGCTCAGTAAATCGCTCGATAGGAAAGTCCCCATTTCAGATTGTTTATGGCCACAATCCCCATGGTGTGCTTGATTTAGTGGAATTATCGATTACTAAAACTGTTAGTGATGATGCAGAGGCTTTTGCAGAACATATACAAAAATTGTAGGAGGAAGTTCGACAACGGTTGCAGGAGAGTAATGCCAAGTATAAAGCAACAACAGATGTACATAGGCGAGCAAAGGTGTTTCAGGAAGGTGACTTGGTAATGGTCCACCTTCGTAAAGAAATATTTCCAAAGGGCACATACAATAAGCTCAAAATGAAGAAGATTGGGCCCTGTAGGATTCTTCAAAAAAGGAATGACAATGCCTATGTGGTCGAATTGCCAGAGGACCTGGATATCTCACCGATCTTCAATGTCTCTGATCTGTACAAATTTCATGGAGATGTAGGGGATGTTGAGGTACCAGAAGTGATAAATTGGGTGCAACATATTCCCAAGAAGAAGAAGGATCATGTTGAGCAAGTCTTGGATAAGAAGGTGATCACCACACGCAATGGCAGCTACAACAAGTACTTGGTACTATGGGAAGGATTATCATCAGCTGAAAGTACCTGGATTTCTGAAGGAGAGCTGAAGAATATTGCGTAGGATAAGCTTCAGGAGTTTCATCTACAGAACTCATAGGAGCTGAGTTCTTTTCAACCAGAGGAGAATGATGCACCCGCAACATCCAGTGACACTTTCCTGATTTAGCCGAATAAAAGTTCCAACTTCCCGGGGTCATAACTTTTGATTCGGGTGTCCGTTTGAGCCCATTTTTTTTAAAATGCACATAATTGAGTTGACCTCATCGTGTTCAGCAACGTTGTCACTGAAGTGGCCATTTCGACATGTTTTTGGGCCCTGAAACATCACCTGGTGGCCAAAAATGGGCTCGAAAGTTTTTGTTCCAATTTTTTTTAGTTTTTTGGTATTTAATATCTTTTGTTGCATGAGTCAGTCTAGGGAGATATTTTAGGAAAGTCTTAATTTTGGAATAACGGATGCATGATATTTTTTTGGATCCATCTGAGTGATATTTTAGACTTACTAAAAATAGTAAGTCCTGATACTTACTAAAAATAGTAAGTTCGTGTTAGGTTAGGGTTTTTGGTGGATATTATATGTAGGAAGTGATTTCATTGTAAGGGGATGGAGATCCAAGGAAATAATAAAATTCGAGTTGCAGAATTGTTGTTTTCCCATTGATTTTGCTTGTGTGTTTGAGAATCAATACGGATCTACATCAAAAACCCCTGAGATAAGATTGCATCCATGTGGTCCTGGAGATTTCATCCCATCCATCAACATGTTCTCCATCGATTTGACCACTCCACTTCATAATCCAGTAAATCCTACCAAATAATTGCATATTGACATAGACACTATTGATTGGGATCATGCTAGTTCACCCATAGAGCCATAAGACCTCTTCCCCAATGAAGAGATGTTGCAGCTGTTCCATTTTGCATCATGTTGTGCGTATGATGTCTTCCATGTTGGTTTGGAACCTGAGTCAATAGGTCCTGTGAATCCCGTTTATGACATTCATTTGATACCCACACCTCATAAGCTAGAGTATGGGTCACATATGGCTATAGAAGTAACTTTCGAGGTGGACATCAGTGATGATCCTACCCAAGCAAGGAAATTCAAGTTCGAAGAAAGTCTATATCCACAAGAACAAGCCATCTTGATTCCTCTCCTCAAGGAGAGGCCACATATTTTTTCTTGGACTTACAAAGATATGCCAGGGATAGATCCAAAGTTAGTCATTCACAACCTTTCATTAGATCCCATGAAGAATCCAGTCAAGCAAAAACTAAGGAAAATGCATCCAACCATCACTTTGATGGTAAAGAACGAATTACAAAAACTACTGGATGCAATATTCATAGTTCCTGTCGACTATCCTAAATGGGTGTCAAACATGGTACCCATAGGGAAACCTGATGGAAGAGCCTGTATCTGCATGGATTTCAGATATTTGAATAGGGCAACACCAAAGGTTTCATTCCCATTGCCAAACATAGATGCTCTTGTAGATGCAACCGCAGGTCATGAAATGCTCTCCCTAATGGATGGTTTTTTTGGATATAACCAAATTCAGATTAAGCTCGAAGATCAACATAAAATTGCTTTCATTACTCCATGGGTAACAATCTGTTACAAAGTGATGCCATTCGGTCTCAAAAATGTTGGTGCCACATATCAGTGGGCCATGACACACATATTCAATGACTATATGCATAAGATCTTGGAATATTACATGGATGACTTATTAGCCAAGTCCCTATTATGGAAAGAGCATGTCGAAGTCCTTAAACAAGTCTTCGATCACCTCATAGAACATAATGTTCGATTGAATCCTAAAAAGTGCATATTCAATGTAACTTCTAGCAAGATTTTAGGATTCATCATATCTAAGAGAGGCATCGAAGTAGATCCTGCAAAGGTAAAGGCTATACTGGAAATGGTTGTCCCTACCAACATTAGGGAGTTGAGGAGCCTACAAGGCAAGATAGCATCCATAAAAATATTCATCACACAATTATCAAACAAATGCAGACCTATGAATAGGTTGCTACACAAAGAAGTCCCCTTTCATTGAGATGAAGAATGCCATCAAGCCTTTGCAAATATCAAGACTTATCTGGTAATGTCGCCAGTATTGGCTCCACCAAGGCCAAACATACCATTTTTACTATATATATCGGCTACTAATTTTGCATTGGGCACCATGTTAGCCCAAAATAATGCACAAGACAAAGAGTAAGCCATATATTACATTAGTTGCACCTTGGTGAGCTATGAGCTAGGATATGTGTATGTTAAAAAATTATGTTTAGCAATGGTCTTTGCAACTCAAAAGTTGCGACACTACATGTTGAGCCATACGACCTATGTCATATCAAAACAAAATCCTTTGAAGTACATGATGAGCAAGACATATCACAATACATGTACCGCAAAGTGGATCATGCTATTGATAGAATTTGATCTAGATTTCATAAGCCAAAATTCCATCAAGGGACAAGTCATAGCAAATCAATTAGCATAGGCACCTCTTCAGGATAACAAGCCTCTCACCATAGAGTTGCCTGATGATGTAGTCTTTGCATTATCAGATCTTCCAGAACTCGAAGAACCTAATAGAGAAAAAAACACATCATTTTTCTTTGATGGTTCGAAGTGTGAACAAGGAGGTGGAGCAAGGATTGTATTTATCACATCGTAGGGCACTCCATTGCCCTTATCATTCAAACTAGACTTCTTGTGCACAAACAAAAATATAGAATATGAAGCATTGATCCTAGGACTCCAAATAGTCATAGCAATGGTCATTAAAATATTGAATATCTTTGGTGACTCCTTGCTCATAGTAAACTAGGTCAAAGGACTCTTCCAATGTAGGTGCCCACTCCTGAAGACTTACAAGGAACTTGTTGACAATTACTTAGCCCGACTAGAATGGTATGACATCGAGGCAATCCCTCATATGTTGAATAGATTTGTAGACACTATGGCCTATTTGGGATCCTTAATCCCTTAGAATCTGTCTACTAATTTTACAACCATTCATGTGAAAGTGCTTTCGCACTCAGCAATACATCGTGAAGTTTTTGACAATCAAGAATCAGTTAACATCATCAACATCGAACCAAATCAGGATTGGTCCTTCGTAGCCAGATATTTCTTGTAAACAACACCTTGGGGGTTGTTGATATCCCAAGGACCCATAGAGTGTGGTGCGACCATATACCATAGAGTTTTTCCTCAATCCGTGTTCACTACCTCATAAATGCAGGAAGAGAAAGATATCTATTCTATAGATATTGTGGCTTATCAAGATTGGATTTCCCAACTACTGGACTTCATGAAGCTCAGAATAATGCCTCAAGGTTTGTCGCATACTAAAATACAAACATTCAAATAGAGAGCAACAAGATACATTTTGCTAGGAGAAATACTCTATAGAAAAGGATATGATGGAGTATTGCTCTGTTGTCTTGAGCCCCAGGAAACATCTTGGGTAGTTTCACAAGCTCACGATGAAACATGTGGAGGCCATTTTAGTGGCATGGCCATCTTTAAGCACATCTTGAGAATGGGTTACTATTGGCCCACAATGGAAAAGGACTACTGTGAGTATATCATGAAATTTAGTAAGTGCCAGCATTATGCAAATTTAATGCACTTACCATCACAAGCTTTGTAGCCCATCTAGGCAACATGGCCATTTTTGCAATGGGGACTAGACTTGATAGGTAAGATCTCACCCCCGTCCTCAGGCCGATATACATTCATCATAATGGCCACATAATACTTCACTAAATGGGTAGAATCGATCCCCTTAACATCAACAACTAGACCAAGGATTTCAGAGTTTATACTCCACAATATCATAAGTCATTTTGGGTTCCCTTCTAAGGTAATATCGGATAATGGGCCATCTTTCAAGAACAAAAATGTGCGGTCTTTAATGAAAATATCATATTCAACATAGTTTTTCAACACCTTATTATCCGCAAGCAAACGGGCAAGTAGAAGCCTCAAACAAAACAATAGTCTCCATTTTGAGGAAGATAGTGCAAGAAAATCACAGGGATTGGCACATGCAATTGCCTCTTGCATTATGAGCATACAGGACTAGTATACAAACGCCCACTAGGAAAACGTCGTTTTCACTAGTATATGGCATTGAAGCCATCATGCCTCTAGATTTGAAAATCTCGACTCTACGCATAGCACTAAAATACTTCATAGATGATGAAGCTGCGTGGCAAGTCTGCCTTGATCAATTGATGCTTCTTGATGAACATCGATTCAATGCTTTAGAGCATCTCCATGTTTACCAAGATCACCTTGTGTGAACTTACAATAGTAAATTCCACCTAAGGGAATTCAATGTTGGAGATCTAGTGCTCAAAGGAAACCAGCAGAATTCAAATCTGTTGTTGCATCTGCGAGATAAGTTCGTGGTAAACTGGATAGGTCCATACATGATTTCACAGAGATTTGGGCCTGGAACATATCACCTTATATCATTAGATGGTGTTGAAGAGCTTTAACCTCTCAATATCATTCACTTAAAGGCATTTTACACATAAAACACAAAAACATTCAAATATTTCATAAAAACACAAAAACATTCAAATATTTCATAAAAACACAAAAACATTCAAATATTTCATAAAAACACAAAAACATTCAAATATTTCATAAAACACAAAAACATTCAAATATTTCATAAAACATCAAAAACATTCAAATATGTCAAAAATAAAAAACATTCAAATATGTCAAAAACACAAACAAATCATAAAAGCATAAAATATCAAAAATACAATCAAATCAAAGGCTCCAAGGGTAATTCATACCGCTTGGTCAAAAATAAAATAAAAAAGGCTCCAAGGGTAATTCATGTCGCTTGGTCAAAAATCAAATCAAAGGCTCCAAGGGTAATTCATACCGCTTGGTAAAAAATCAAATAAAAAAGGCTCCAAGGGTGATTCAAACCGCTTGGTCAAAATCAACAACAAAAAGCCCCAAAGGCATAATAAGCCCTTTGGTCAAATTAATCAAAAATACAAAAACAACATAAAATCAAAAATACAAAAACAATTGCACTTTACATTTTGCATCCACATCATTGCATTGCATGTTCACATACATTACAAGATATGTCATGAGAGTCTTAAAAGTGATACCACAGTTTATCGCACAAGTCATTCATATTCATACCTCCATCCACATGTGTATAATTGTGTTTTTCAACACAACCATTATTTGTTGCTATACATAATATACTAAGGTTTTCGGTTAGTCAACCACATCTAGTAATCTTATCAACTTTTGAGGAAAACAACTTTGATTAGTAGAAGGAAAGGCCTAGCTATGATAAATCCTTGGATATTCAAGATCCCGTCACTAATTGAAACACTAAAATTTTAGCTGGTATAAGGAAAATATGAAAGATGCAAAGTGGTCTAGGTTACCTTAAGTGAAAAGGATTATCCTTGCTTATCCCCCTGTGCAACCAATTTAAAGGTGCTAAGAATTGGCAAAAGGAAAAGCTTTACCCTATCAAAATCCCTTGCTTAAATCAAAACAAGAAAAATCCCAAAGCAAAGTACATATTCAAAAGGCCAAGCATACAACCCAGATTTCAAAGCAAAAATCCGATACACAAATCATATATTCAAAATACAAAAAAAATCAAGCTCAAGAAAAAATAAAAAATAAATAGTGATTTTCATCACTCAGAATGAGCAAAATAAACAGTGATTATCATCACTACAAAAAAATCCCCGCTCAAAGAAAAAAATCAATAAAAAATAAACAGTGATTTTCATCACTACATATGAGCAAAATCCAAAGCCAAAAAGAAGCCAAAAATAAGGGAATAAAGCTTGAATCCCTAGAATTCTCAACATTGTAAAAAATTGGAAGGAGAAATCCTTACGCATGACGATATGTCTATTACAATTGCTTCATGCATTTGTGTAGACCAATGTTTGAATGTGGATGAGCTAGCTTAGGTAACCAAATATTGCCTAGTAGTATAGTCCAACTAAGTCCAACATAAGGATGAGAAGAACACTTGAGGATCCCTGATATTAGCAATGGGCTAAAAGAATCTTGCCTGACATCGGAGGAAATGCTTGAGTTCTACCTCAAAATATACAATCACTACACACACAAATATGAGGAAAAACTAGGTCCATGGTAAAAGCCTTACTTTTCAAAAGTCTAAGTGGTAAGTAGACAATTGTTGATAGGGGAACTAGAGTGTTTGAATCTTTGAAAAGCCCCAATTTTTTTTTACATAGCAACAAATCATTAAATCATTCACACCATCACTTTATTTATAATATTCTATAAATTAGGGGGTATCAACATAGTAGGACAGATACCGCATATATATTAGAAATAGTATATAGACGACCATTGACTACTTTATATCTTTTAATTTATAGAAACTTATTAAGAAGATACATTACACACCATTACATCTCATATATGAATACTTAATCAATTATTATGATAAGAGTGATTATTTAAATTCATTATTATATTTTTTTACTTTCTATGGTATCACCCATTAATATTGTCAATGTCATATGTGTTTCGTATGTTTTAAGTTATTAGAGCATACAGGTTCATATATACCATTCCACCACATAAGTTAGATGCATATAATTAAAGCAAAAATTAAACATGCATTTAACAATAACATTTGCATCCACAAACACAAGTCATTAATCATCCATAAACCACATCATAAAACATATAGGCAATATCCATTTGCACACAATCATAAATTCATCATACATCATCAAAACACATTGCATCATATCATCAAATCATATAAGCATCTACACATCCATCTAAGCATCTTCAAACATCATCTATCATCTAACATATCCATCAAATCATCATAATACCATCATCGCATCATATCATAAAACAAAATAACAACAAAAACATAAGCAATAAACGATACACATAATGAGTCATAAAAGGCAAATATATCATAAAAATATGTGTGTCAAGTCCAATGGATATACAAAAATACCCATGGGCTATAGTCATGTAGGTCAGTCGACCTCAAAAATGGATCAAGAACCAAGTAGAACATCAATCAAGTGTCGAGACTGAGCCCCCTCACCATATCCTCTAGTGCCACCTCCCCCTGTGGTGGTGTCGCGAGTCAAGTGGTGCGAGCCTGTCGGTCTCTCTATTCAAGTTTGGGTCCGCTGGCTAGGATGGGCAGAATATTACCCCGAGGTAGAGTGCCCACTACCCTGCGAACCACCTACAATTATCCTTAGGGATAATCCCATGCCTCCTGAGCTACATCTGAAGAAGGGTAACATGATCTATAATTCCCTATATCTGAGACTTATGCTCATCCAACAAGGACTACAGCCATCCCACATCTACCCCTGAGCCTGCTATTGGAACCTCCTATGGTGTATAAGTAGGAACAAAAAATTGCATCCTGACATTGCCACCCTCGATAGTAGCCTGCATAGCCGATATCTATGTTGTGAGCTACTCAATCATAGCATCTCACCGATGTACCTAAATCTTAGTAGCCTGGAGCTCAGCCTCAACCTCATGCAACTATACTCTCAGAGAAGAGTCTCTCTCCTTGGGCTCTAACTCCTCCTCCTTCTCAAGAACAATAGGATCCTTTGCTACCACCTGCTCTACTGATTGGCCCCATACCTAGGTCTTGGCTTGAACCCTACATCCTACCAGATTTGTGCCATCATCCTCATGCCCTAGACTACCAATGCCATGCCACATCCGATCACCCCACCACTAAGAGTAGGCATTTGTAACTCTCCCAACCACTGTAGGGTCTACAACTGGGGCATCCTCCTCATTTGTAAGCTCTGTGACCTATCATGGAGGTAGGTCCCTCTCTGCTATGATGCGCCTATACAAGAATGGTACCAAGGGCATATCTTACTATAATTTGTACTGACAAAGAACCTAAGAGTAGAATAAATACTCTTAGATGGCAATCTTACGACCAACGATCCATCGCTCGCACTGTTTCCTGGCAGTAAAACTAGCTAGATTATCCCAAAATAAACACTCATAATACAACCACCACACAACATCTCTGACCAATAGTATGGTAAAAGCATCAGTATAATGGGATAGCTTCCCTACAAAAGTGTGGCTCTTACGCTCCTCATGCTCCTGAGCCCATCTGGCAGCATAGCACTGTGTACTAGCCTCAATAGATGTAATCTCAACTAGGAGTCCCTTAGGGTGATCTACCTTAATGTGCTCCCATCCCCAAACCTGTAAGAGAAAACTGCAAGCAATGCTGACGCGTCCCCGTTGACGGATGTGGTACAACTCATCATAGCACTGAGCCAATAGCTATCTACCCCATGCATATATTATAGGCTCCTCGCTATCCAGTAGGTCCTGCACCATTGCAAAGAGGTTCCAATGGAACCTCAAACCTGAGCAATCTAGGATAAGAATTTTGTTGATCACCATCAGCAACATGACATGTATCACTATGAAAACCTGAGCATCATACCAAGTCTTGATAGATAATCCCCCAAACCCAGTCTCCTAGAGGGCCTGTGCAAAGCGTGCTCCAAACACCCAAGCATAGACAACCACATGATCAGTAGTGGCTGATAAAAAATGGGCACCCCATCAAACGAGATCTAAAAAATCCTATAAATGTCCTTTGATGTGATTGTCATCTTGTTGGACGAAATATGAAAGTTGTTGGTCCACGGGTCCCAATGATGGGCTAAGGCCGTAAGATATGTCTGATTGTCCATAATGTGGGGCAACCTGATATCATACTATAGCCCATGGGCCTTAAACCACTCCCAGTTAGTGATCAAATCCAGGAAGCAAGTCCATCAGGAGCTTCGGGTCTCGAGCTCGAGAAGTGATGATCTAAACAAAGTAGAAGAAAAATAAAACATAACTACAATGCATCTAAGGCATAATTCACAATAAACATGAAAATGATGCAAAAGAGTATGAGTTACTTTAAACTTAAGTAAGAGAAGAATAAATTTCACCTAAGCAAAGCAAAAATTCAAAAAAAATAATAAAATCAATACATAAAATGCAAAAACAAAGCTCAAGATTTAGCCATTGTTGCCTACAGCGATCGAAACCTGGCTGCTGGAGGTAGCAGTGGCCAAGGCCCAACGGTCAAAATTTTGACTGTTGGGATTCAAGCTTAGCCACTCTGAGTGACAATGGCTCAGAGCCAGCCAATTTGAGCAACAGTGGCTTAGAGCCAGATGCTCTGAGCGATAGTGGCCAAGGTGCGGCATGGCAAACTCATGAACCCTTTGCCAAAAAATAAAAAAAAATTACAATATTGACAAAATAACTTAAGTAGAACAGCAAAAGGGAGGAAAAGCAAACAAATTGGAAAACAAATCCCCTACCCAAGCATCAAAACTAAGCTAAGTTTGAGAACATCCAAAATGGCGATAACAGGTGAATAATGGAAAATTTTCAAAAACCCTAGGCTAAATCCACTGATAGATTGTAAAATTGAGGACCAACCCACCATGGCAAAAAGGAACCTAAGCCTAATTATGGAGTTTGTTCATTGCCAACAGGTTTAGTGATGTTTGTTTTGCTCATTTCGTAGTGAAATTCAATTTTACTTAAGCAAATAAAAGAGAGCTAGGGTTTTGAAGAGAAATACCCAAGAAGCTGAAGAAAATAACCAAGCGCCATTCCACACTTTTTAATTACTGACATCATATTTTGTGGTCTTGATTTTATGGAATCAAATTCTAGTATAAAATGCACTAAAGAGCGAGAGGGATGCATTACACTGTCAATCCACCCACCAACTTTTTTTTTCTCCTCTTCACTTAAAATAAACCGTAATCTGTATAAAAGAGTATGTTGACGTCACCTTTTCCTTGGTTGAAATGCGGAATCACCAATCTACACCGAAGCTAGTGCAAATAATACTTTTTCGACATTCCACTCTAGAATTAGTGTTTTTGGCCTTCATGTCTTCATTCTACACTAAAGCTAGTGCAAAATAGCTTTTTTTACCATTCCACACTATATTACTTAGTAGAATCGAGATTCTGACACTTAGTTGCTAAAGCAACGAACAACCATCATCATTATGCACTTTGTTTCACGTTGACATCATCATCACCCAAAACTTTTGTGAAATCAAGACTCGCCTGGAATCTACTTCCAAATACACTATAAACCAAGAAGAATGGAATTTAGCTCATTTAATATGGAGAAACACTAAGTGTTTGAGCAGATTTTGGAACTCTCATTGTGGACCCACTCAAAAATACACTAGATGATATGCGAAATGGAATTTTCTCATGCCTTAGAATAATTTTCAATTATTTCTAAGGATGTGGTCATTTTAGGCCTACATTTTGGCACCTCCCGGGTGTATTTTCTTGCAAATCCATAGAACTCAGAGTCTTATCCATTGGGCATTAGGAGTCAAAAATGCTTATCTTCAGAAAATGCTTTAAATAATAATTTCCATATGAACACTACTGTAGCACCCTAAAATTGGCGCAGTAAAACCTTAAATAATTACAATTACTCTAGTAAATATTCAAATTCAAATTTTAACCCCCAAAACCGCTTCCAAACCGCCGTTTAACCCGTTTCCTCCTTTCCCGTGCCATTTTTAGAGTTTGTTTTGACCGTTTGACGATATCGTCGCCGATCAGACGATATCGCCTCAGATCGGATGATTTCGTCTGGACTAGGACGTCCAGACGATCTTGTCCCAAAACTAATTTTTCTCAATTAGCCTCTGTTCCAACGACGTCTCTAATCCGGGCAGAAGCGTGTCTACATCGTTAGAGACCCTCCCCATTGGAGATCTCCCAAATTGGGATGATCTCCAACCTCCTAACCTCCCTCCTAAGCCTATTTAAACTTAGGACTCCCCCTTGGCATCCCCCTGGCTGAAATTTCCTGTAACTTGACTTTACACGCACTAAAACATCCTGAATTACCATCTAGCACTTGTCCTATCCAAATTTTGTTGCAAGAACCTTGTCATTCTTCAGCCGGAGCAAGCTCAGTTCGTCGTGGACGATCCTGTTCAATACGAGATGATTTCGTACCAATCCGAGATGATCTCGACTGTAGTCTGCATTGGGGGCAATCAGTGCCCAGAGTTTGCATTTTTCTCTTCTCATCTGCTATTTTATTCTGCATCTAGTCAGTTTATTTATTATTTTTTGCTATTCTGCATCTTGGAGTTCACCCATGTAGTTTAATTGCATAATGAAGTCATGATTAACTATTAAAGTGTTGCAACTTACTTGCATTTCTATTCGAGATTATCTGTTAACATCCTTATTATCATTTTACATCATTATCCTCTATTAGCATTGCTGCATTTTTTGTATTTTGTGCCTATTTCTCTATTTGTAGGTCTCTGACGAATTCGTCTGACGAATTCGTCAGATCTCAGACGATCCTACAGGTCGGAGACGATCCCGTCAAATTCTAGACGATCCTGTCTACTTCAAGAATCATAACCTCCATCAGACATCCGGATCAGGTATGGCTCTGTAATTTAGCTTTTTCTCTCTGTTTTCTGTTTAAAATCTGTTTGTTGTATTTCATTTAGTCTCCATTTTCATAATAGAACAACTTAGATTCATTTGGCCAAACCTAGGACTCGAATGTTTAAAGATAAAACTGAACACATTAAACACATTCCCAACCTAGGCGTGGAAACTGCCATTCAAACGTTTCCTGGTGAACCCACCATCCATCAAAAAATCACCATAATACACCTCCCCCGAGAGGCGGGACCTTCGCAAGGCCTCTCAGTCCGAGGTACCATGCCATCCTTTTCCCATCCTCCTTTCGGGCATGGATCCTATAGCCTGAAGGTAAGGATGCAAAAAATTTGGAGCGATACATTTTGGTGAACCCGACGTGAATGCATTTAAAACCTTTTGAAAAAAAAAAAAAAAACATAGATGCATTTAAAATCATTTAAAACTAATAAGTTGCATATCATGTCTAGATGGTAGCTCCTAAGAAAATATTAGCAGTTACTATAAATGTTGAAAACCAATTAGCAGCCATAGAAATCAATTATGTGCTTAGTGTGCCTGAAACAGATAGAAACCAACTTTTGTGGGACGAACTTGATAGAAGACTAGGTGTCATTTCATCTAGGTCAACAAAACTTAAACAAATCAAAAGGCTTGTCCTAGATAGAATCCTGGATCCTCATCAACTCGTCTTTTATCATGAACTTCAGAGAGCCTGCCATAGATGGTTAGCTTATAGGAGAGCTCTTGTGTCTTCAAAATTGTTCACCTTCGAGGAATACCTCGAGAACGCAGCCACTATACACCAGCTCCTAGGTCATGTAGAAGACCAAGAGGTCATTCTTACGGATAGGGAAATATGGAATAGAGTTCCTCGAGCTATGTTATATCGAGAGTATTGCCATGAGCTTTACTTCTATCAACCAGAATCTGAGATAGATAATATCACTATAGCCCTTTTCATTAAATTCTTGAAAGAAAATTTTCAATTTGAAGAAGAACACTTCATGACTCCTGAAGAACTTGAGCCCATTAATGACATTTATAAATTATTTATAGAAAACTAGATCATTGCTTTCATTATTATTTCTTGCATTTATTGTGTTGTTTGTTATCTTTACAATATTATTACAAAAACAAGAAAAACTAAAAAACATAACAAAAACCAAAACATTTCATTTTAAATATTGTAGTAGGTATATAATTAATATATACCTCTTAAGCTTGTTGCATATATATATATATATATATATATATATTTGCTGAAATCTAAGTTAAGCACAATGCCTAAACTTAGGAATGGTAAACAAACTGAAGGAGAAGAAGAAGATTGGTTAGGAGACAAAACAAGAAACCCAAATGTCCTTCCCGAGGATCCAATCCCGGAAGAAGAAACTCTAGACCAAGCAAGACGATGAGCTTGTTGTAGATGAACAAGAAGAAAATGTTAAAGAGGATGGATCCTCATCCCCTAGAGTAGCTCCAGATGGAACTATTGCTTTTGATAACTTAGATCATTTCTGGAAATTTTTCAATAATAACATTGGTGCTCTTAATATGGCAGTTCGTATTGATAAAGGACAAATTAGTGACACTCAAGCAGCCATGGAACATATGTTTGATGTGCACACTAATCCCTTGTCTTTTATTGATCAAGAAAGTGATAAGGCTGGACCATCCAATAGAGATATGGTCACTATGATTCAAAACATGCCAAAACAACAGGTTACCCAACCTCCTAAGGAACCCGTTATTGAGCCTAAAATCATTCCCACACAAAAGAAAACTTCCTTCACTGCTTTACTTCGCCAAACTATTGATCAATATGCTTCAAATCAACAAAAATCTAAAATGAAGCCAAACACCAATTTTCAACAATCTGGGATACAACATAATACAACTTCAAAATTTCTTCATAACACCTTTCCTACCAACAATTTACACAATAGCAACATAGCATCTAATCTTCATGTCCCTCCATCATATGCTCACAAATCCCATATTAATGCCCTACCGAACCAATATGGTGGGCAAACTAGTAATCTGGAAGCCATGGTGAAACAGTTAGCTTCGCGCATGGACCAGATAGATCCCTACCGTCCCTCGTACAATTATCGAGAGATATGTAGTCAACCTTTGGATCCCATAGTTGTAGCACAACCGTACCCTAAGCATTTTCCCATGCCCATCCCGCCTATATATAAAGGAACCGAAGATCCCATAGAGCATCTTCGCATGTTTAGGATAGCATGTCATGATATATCACATGATGACTTGCTATTACTAAAAATGTTCCCAAAAAGTTTAGGTGGAATGGCATTAGAGTGGTACTATCAATTGCCCACTCATTCTTTGAGAAATTTTGAAGAAACAACTGAATCTTTTGTCCATCAATTTAGTGCCTACATCGAGAGGCATGTAACCATTAAAGATTTATACAACTTAAAACAAGACAAAGATGAATGTTTTGCTGATTTCTTAGCTAGATGGAGGCAGTTGACAGGAAAACCGCACTTTGTGCTACCTTATAGGGAAATGTTGGACATTTTTATCAATAATTTGCAAGAACAAATATCTTATGAGTTATCAATAGCTACCTTAACTACCTTCGATCAAGCTATAGATTTAGCTCGAAGAGTAGAAGATGCCCTCATTAGGAGAGGCCAACTTAGGAAGAAGGATGATGAGAAAACATCCAGAAATCAATATAAAAACAAACAAGTCGTAGGTGACGGAGTCACCGACAGCAGAAATGTTGCTAATATCAATGCAACGAAGACAACAAAAAAATTTATATTGAAACCTCCTGATAAACCTCCTCGAGAATTTACTAGATTGAATCAACCATTATCAACTATTTTACCTCAATTACTCGAAAGAGGTTTGATTCAATTACCAACTATCCGAGAACCCGATCCAACCATACCCGGATACAGAGCTGACTTACACTGTGATTTCCATAGAGGACCTGGACACTCTACCAACGCTTGTAAAAGGTTAAAGCATAAAATACAAGATCTGATTGATAATAATGAAATGGAGGTGCAAGCTTTCCAACCTAAACAAAATACTCCTAATAATGCTCAAAAGAACATTCCCCAAAATCAAAATCAAAATGCTAATCAATCATTAGACATATTTCAACATCCTTTACCAAGACATGGTAAAGAGGTGGCCAATCAAATTGAGCATCATAATGTTCCTCCTCCTACCCGATATGTAGGGACTATTAGCGGACAATTACCTATTCAGGATCCTCAAACATTTGACACAACCTTATCCCTGGTCACGACCAGGCCCCTACATAATTCTCAAACTCCCGATCCTAGTGATGTAGAATCAGACACTGAAAGTGAAATAGACATCACCTCAAACCAATCGAATAGTTCTAAAAATGAATCAGATCCTATTCAACCCATCACAGATGCTATGGTTCCAGAAGAACCATTTCCTAGAAGAGTTACTACTCGACCCTCTTCTAATCAATTCCTCCCTAATGAACAAGCCATAAACGCTCAACCGAGACCAGCTCAACGTCTTCAATATAACATTGTAGGTACCATTGGAGTCGTTACCCGACAACAAGCTCAAAATTCTCAACAAGAACCAAACCAGAATGATGGATCAGCTCCATTTGTTTTGAAAAATCCCAATAAAGGGAATCATGCTCCTAATGTTCAACCTAAACCCCCTTACAATATTAATGAGCAATTATCCAATACTACAGCCATAATTTCCCTTTTGGATTTATTAAGATCTTCTCCTACCCATAGGGATGAGTTAATGCTTACATTAAGCCAAATGATGGTACCTCAAAATATTCAACTCGAAGCCATGGCCAATACTATCATCACTAGAGAAGTCGATTGTATTGACTTTCGAGATAAAGATATCCCACAACACAGTTTACATAAGGATAATCCCTTATATATTACTGCTCTAATTGGAGATGTAGTCGTTAAAAGAGTCCTGATTGATAATGGTTCATCTCTAAACATTTGCACTTTTGACTTCTACCAACGGTTTGGCTTTAGAAGTGATGAAATGAAGAAAACTGACATGATCATAAAAGCTTTCAATGACGAAACACAAGAAACGTGTGGAGTTATTACCATCCCATTGCAAGTTGGTCCTAGAACCTTAGATACGACCGTGTTTATTGTACATTGCCCCGCATCGTACAATATACTCTTGGGTCGTCCTTGGATCAATGCAATGCGGGCTGTCCCATCCACTTTACACCAATGTGTTAAATTCGAATTTAAAAATCAGTTGGTCACTATCCATGGTGATCCTAGACCCTTTGATATGTGTGCTTTGGCAGAACCTGTTGGAGTGCAATTTTGCCCCGCTCTGTCATCCACACATCCTAATTCTTATTTTTCATCTAAAACTGTGAAACACACTCCCATAGCTTCACCTATTTCTCCTCCATTCATTTCACCCTCATATATAGATCAACAATCTTCTAAACAAACCACTCTAGAACCTCAAAAAGATCTTCAATCCACAACCAATCCTTCATGTTCTATCCCTATAATTTCAAAACCTATAGACCCATTCATTAACACTTCCACATTATCAACATCTATCATACCTTCCACATCTAAAGATATAGGGAATGGTCCTTCTACATCTTATGCTCTTTCTGATGAACTTTTACCAGATTTATCCACAATCTTAATATCAAAAAAACAAATGCTTCTATGCAAAATTCTATTCTTTTAAATAACTTGCCACCATCTCCTCGTACTTTGGGCCTCCCACAACCCATGGGAAGTACTTACCAAGTCGGGAGTTGTGCTTTTATTTATAAAGGATATGACTGGGGAAGAATACCTCGAAATATTAAAACTCATCATGATGGATATGCTCGGTGTTATTTTACTAATGAGTATATTAAAGCTAAACCCATAATGATTAAAATGGGATATAAAGGGAAAGGCTTGGGACCTTTCCAAAATGGCATGAAAGAACCTATCGAGGTAGAACCGTGGCCTGCCCGCTGTGGTGTGGGCCTATTTCCTAGTAAGGGTCAACCCTTTCCTTTTGAAGATGATAATCAACTCATATGTTATCAAGATTATTTGGATAGGCATGATGATTTGCCTCTAAAAAATCAGCCATTTACATGTAACATGCTATCCATAGCTTACCCTGAATTGATTGCTGAATCCGATGAGGAGTTGGAAGGAGATATCTTCCACGATGTCTCCGTTGAAGAGATGTTACACAATGGATTTTATTTTGATGGTTCTATACCAACTATAGCCCAGCTTGAGGCCACTAATCCTCAAGATGAATTATCCAACTTAACCTTAAAATAATTACAAGAATTGGGCGTCTCACCCGCCCCACCTAATTTTGAAAGAGATCTACACATGGAAGTCGAAAACGTCATTAAAGTTAACATTGGAACTGAGGATAATCCTCACATAATCAATATTGGGTCAGAATTAAGTCAAGAAAAACAAGAGCAATACATTGCATTCCTTAAAGAATATGAAGATGTCTTCGCTTGGACATACGAAGATATGCCAGTGTCCTGGACCCTTCCGTAGTCATGCATCATCTAGTAGTCCATCCGGATTCTAAACCTGTTAAACAAAAACTTAGAAAAATGCATCCCAAAGTGGCCCTGCTAGTCAAAGGGGAGTTAGAAAACTCCTGAATGTTGTTTTTATACAAGCTATTGATTATGCTGAATGGATCTCAAATGTAGTTCCAGTCACCAAGAAAGAAGCCACCAAAGTTAGGGTTTGCACAGATTTTAGAGATATTAACGCTGCATGCCCTAAAGATGATTTTCCTCTTCCAAACATGGATCAAATCATTGACTTTACTGCCGAGAGTGGGATGATGTCCCTAATGGATGGATTCTCCGGTTATAATCAGATCAGGATAGCTCCTGAAGATCAAGCTAAAACAACCTTTATTACCCCTTGGGGTACCTTTTGTTGGAAAGTGATGCCATTCGGCTTAAAGAACGCAGGTGCAACCTATCAACGAGCTATGACTTATATTTTTCATGATATGATGCATGATATCCTACATGATTATGTAGATGATATTATAGCTCGCTCTATTAATGAAGATAACCATTTAGATGATTTGAGAAAAGTTTTTAATCGATTAAGAGAATATCTTATTCGATTAAATCCAGCCAAATGCATATTCGGAGTTAAGTCCGATAAGCTATTAGGGGTTTTAGTTTCTTTACGTGGTATCAAAATTGACCCTCTCAAGATTGCGGCTATCACTGATATGCCCGCACCTACCAATATATCTGAGTTACGAAGTTTACAAGGTAAGCTTCAAGCTATCCGTCGCTTCATCGATAAGTTGGCGGACAAAACCGGTCCCTTTCTTAAGCTCCTTAAGAAGGATGTCCCTTTTAATTGGGACGACGAATGTAAAGAAGCTTTTGAACTTCTCAAACAATACCTCCTTAACCCACCCGTGCTTTCACCACCTAGACCTGATCGCCCATTTCTCCTGTATATTTCAGCTTCAGATTCTGCCTTAGGAGCTATGTTAGCTCAGCTTGATGATGCGAAGAGAGAACGTGCTAATTATTATATTAGCCGAACCTTCATCAGTTATGAAACCCGCTACACAACATTAGAAAAACTATGTCTAGCAGTCGTATTTTCTACGCAAAAATTATGCCATTATATGCTCAGTCAAAAAACCTATGTCATTGCTAAATATGATCCCTTGAGGTATCTCATGAGTCGACCTTATTTATCGGGTCGTACAACCAAGTGGGTTCTCGCTCTAAGCGAGTTTGACCTCACATTCATAGGACAAAAGTCTGTTAAGGGTCAAATCATAGCAGATCAACTAGTTGCTGCACCCTTAGAGTCTACCCATCCCCTCATCATTGAGTTTCCTGATGAATGCCTTCAATTAGAGGCAGACCATATTGAACAATGGTCCTTATACTTTGATGGAGCCCGATGCATGAGTGGGGCTAGTGCGGGTATTATTTTAATATCCTCACAAAAACATCTTATTCCTCTGTCCTTCAAATTAACATTTGCTTGCACCAATAATACTACTGAATATGAAGCTCTAATCCTTGGATTACGAGCTGCCTTGGCGCTAAAAATTAAACATCTGTTAGTTTTTGGTGATTCTCAACTTGTCATAAACCAAATTAATGAAGTTTATCAGACGGAGATGATAAACTGTGCCCATATAAAGCCTATGTTTTACAATTAATGTCTCTATTTGATCAAGTTACCTTGGAAGCTATTCCTCGAACTTGCAACCGTGCAGCTGATGCTATGGCCGCAACTGCATCTCTCCTGCCCTTGGAGTTAGATGACGAATATGCCACTATCATTATTCGTCGACTCCAAGAACCCGCTTCAAATAAGTCATGCTTAGAACCTTTGGATGTGTTTCTAATCAATGAAACTACTCCTGAACCTTGGTATACAGATATATTTAATTTTCTTCAAAATGGGACTTTCCCTGCCAATTCTAATAGAAACCAGTGTCGGTTATTACGTAGACGAGCAAGTCGATTTGTAATAATTGGCAATACTTTGTATAGGAGATCTTTTGAAGGTATCCTATTAAGATGTTTGAATTTAGAAGAATCCAAATCAGCCTTGAGTGAAGCCCACGATGGATCTTGTGGAGGACACTTCAGTGGTAGTGTCATTGCTAAAAAGCTCCTTAGGATAGGATACTTTTGGCCTACCATGGAAAATGATGCACATGAGTATGTGCGCCATTGCGACAAGTGCCGGAAACATGCTGACCTTGTCCATGCGCCTGCACAAGAACTGCAGGCTATTTCATCTCCTTGGCCCTTTTCAAAATGGGGCTTAGACATTATTGGCAAAATTAATCCTGTGTCATCTGATGGACACAAATTCATCATAACCGCCACCGAGTATTTCACGAAGTGGGTTGAAGCTATGCCTTTAGCTTCCTGCACTGGCACACAAGTCTCTAAATTTATTTTCAATCAAATCATTTGTAGGTTCGAAATTCCTGCAAATCTCATCTCTGATAATGGAACTTGTTTCAAAAATAAAGATGTCAAGAAATTATGCCAAAAATATAAGATTCAACATCGCTGGTCCACTCCCTATTATCCTCAGGGTAATGGTCAAGCATAAGCATCTAACAAAACCTTAATCAAAATTCTCAAAATATTGGTCAATAAATCTGGCCATGACTGGCACATTCAATTATATCCAGCCTTGTGGGCCTATCGAACTAGTGTTCGAACCCCCACTGGAACTTCACCTTTTGTTTTGGTTTATGGTGCTGAAGCCATTTTTCCCTTTGAATTAGAAGTTCCTTCTTTGGCTCTACTACTTCAAGATACCAAAGTAGGAGATGAATATCGAGTCGGCAGACTCACTGGAACTCCTAGATGAAAAGTGCATCAATGCTTTGGAGCATCTCCGTGCCTACCAAAACAAGCTTAAAAGATCATATGCTAAAAAAGTTCGTCATCGATCCTTTGAGATCGGCGACCTTGTTTTAAAAGAAAATAAAAAAATACTAATGCAACTAAAGACCTTAAAGGTAAATTTGAGCCCAACTGGCTTGGACCATACATTATCACTGCTAAATTTGAATCGGGAGCATACAAATTAGCTACCTTAGATGGTAAAGATTTAAAAGAACCTATGAATATTATGCATCTTAGGCGATATTACGCATAAAATTTAGTCATTTCATCATTTGTACATATTTTGCATGTTGTCTTATTTTAAAAATATATCAAACTGTTTACACAAAAACAAAAACAAACAAAAATAATAAAAATAAAAACAACAATATTCTTGACTCTTTCGAAACCAAAACAAAATAAAGAAGAAAGAGAGAGTCAACATTCTCAAACTTCTCAAAAAAGTATTTGTATATATTTCTTCTTACAAATGTTGCAGTTATATATTTCAAATTATTTTGGATAAATTAGCATTTATTTGGAATCCCTCACTTTCACAAACACAAAATAAATATCTTGATTTTTATCTGGCATGATTACTAATCTCTCTTATATCAAAGTCCACAAAATTCAATTAAATAAAGTTTGAGCACAGAGAATTGATCTTGTTATTTACTTAAACCAAGCACATCCTTTCACAATAAAATGATTATATTTGTAATGTCCATGCTATGCTACATAGTAGAAGTGGTTTCTTGAGCGAAAAGTTTCCCCGCTATCCTATCATGCACATGGTCTAGAATCTTTGAGAATTGGCAAAAGGACAAGCTCACCCCTACCCGTAATAAAAATCCCTTGCTCTACAACTAATCCGAGCAAGTATCCCTAGCATAGGAAGAAAAGCAAAGTTCAAGAAAAAGAGAAAAAAAAATGTTATTTTATATCATTACAACAATGTTTCAAGCATTATCTCAAAAATCAAGCAAAAATACAAAAGAAAAGCAAAAGAAAGCAAAAGCAAAAGCAATAAAATCCCTCTCCCTACCCTTTAAAAAGAAAAGAAGGGTTGATGAGCTTGAATCCCTGGAATTCTCAATTATTCGAAAACTGTGAGGTAAGCCCCATAACAGGTGGTTTGTGCCCAACCCGCTTGGCCTTGGGTAACTCCTAGCGTGGCGATATGTCCGTCACATTAGCGACCTTCTTTTGTATAGACCTATGTCTCGCTTATGGATTAGCTAGCTCTTGATAATCCGACTTACATAGTAGTCTCGGTATGGTTATATGCATCTAAATCATGGTTAATGAACACTTATTTGGTTCATTCAAATCACTTGTATCAAATTATCTTGCTCAAAACCGGTAAACGAACATAGCAATTGCACACACATTTGTATTTGAGAGATTTTGTGTATCATTATGATAAATCAAGATTGGAAATGAACTCACATACGCACATGGGATTCCTTATAAATCTAACTTTTGTCTTTAAGATACTTTGAAATATTTTTTGCAAATCGTTTGGAATAAATTCATTTTCTTCTTTGAAGAACAGTTGTTTAGTATAAAGACAACTATATGCATTATCAAAAATCAAAATCATCTTCACAACATACAATCAAGTTACATCTATATATAACTTTTGACTTTCGCGACGATGGTATAGTTCCAAAACTAAAATTGGAATTTTATGACTAGCGCAAGTCCTCATCTTCATATTTTTTGACTATTTTCAAAAATTAAAAATCAACCATGCAATAAAACAATCTATTTTCTTCTTTGATTTTCGCGATGATGGTATAAGTCTATACCTAAATATTCTATGCCTAGCGCAAACCATTATACCAATTTTATTCCCCATTCATTTAAAAATCATAAAAACCATATGACTTAAATCATTATGTTATACAATTATGCTTTAAAACAAACAAACACCTATCACTATTTCATGTCATTATGTCAATATGCAAATTTGCAATGATGGTATAATTCCTAAGGAATTATCCAAAAATTTTATCACACTTAGGAATTTATGCCTAGCAAAAATCATTTTAAAATATTTCATGCATAATATTTTCATGAAAAGTCTGAAAACAAAATCATCATCATCATCATTTGCATCATCACACCAAAGTCTTAAGACAGTCTCTTAAGCACCCTTTTACTTTTAGCAATATTTCTATACTGGGATTAGCTTGACGACCGAGTGAGCGACGACTCCATGAAATGGTCTATAACAACGACAATGTCCTTTGAAATTATTGTTAAAAGTCCCTTTTATTTTTTATCAAATTATCATCACAACAACCAATTTGTTACATCAGATTATTTCATTTAAATTTTTAAAGCATGACATTTAAACCATAATATTTTCCAATGACATAATTACATGAATCATCAAATCAATCACACCAAAACATTAAAAGCATCATACAAACGCATAAGACAAGTCATATGATCAAAAATATCTCATCTATATATATATCAAATATATGTACATCATATCAAAACTAGATTGGTATGCCACAATCTACATCTTGGCATACTCAATCCTCTCAATCAAATATACAATCTCTGTGTAGTGCAGTAGCCTCACCTCGAGAACCCCTCGAGCTCTCACCTCATCTCCTCCCCCGCCCCGAGGTGGAGGAGGTGGCCCCATCGCAGTCCGTGTGGTGCCATGAGTCCTGGATGCCGATCGTGATGATGTCCTAGATGACCCCATCATGACAGGCCCTGTAATATGAGCTGGTAATGGCACCCTCTGCTCTGCTGGCACCGCCTGGTAATATAGAGCCTGATAGAATGTAACCTGGGCAATAGCGCATGCTAAATCCTGAGTGCTCGCTCCTCCGCCCCGAGCTCTAAGCCATGTAGCCTCATCCTGCAATGTCTGCACCTGAGCCCATAGGCGGGCAACCTCAGCTCAGAGAGTCGCTGTCTCGTTGCTCTCCCTAGTGTCAACACCCTTGCCCTTATCGGGCGATGGTGGCCTCTCTCTCTATGGAGAAGGGGGTCTCTCCTCCCTCCTCTCCCCTCCGTGGCCTCTGCTGAGCCTGTGGCCTCCTCTGCTCTCTCCCGTCGTGACCCTGTGCTGCCTCAATGGCTGCCTGGCGCCGCCTCCCCATCCGATGCACAACTGCATGAATCGGACCCTGAGCCCTCGTCATCCGAGGAGGGTGGATGCCTGTGTACCAGGCATCATAGCCATCGGCTACCCCAGAGTCGTCCCCATCCACTGGCTGAATGGGGGCATCATCTGCGTCTTGACTCCAGAATCGTTGCATATCTGGAGCCCCGCTAACTGTAGTGTTATCCCGGACAGTCCAGGAAAACTCGTAGTCTCTCAGAGATGGGATCCCCTGCTGTAGACCGAACTGCCTCAAAACTTGGTCATACCGATGGAGCTCCACCTCTCCCCTCTCCATCCTCAGCCAGACTCGCCTGATGCGAGCTCACTCCTGTCCATCCTCGGCCCACCCTGGATGATCTCTCCAAGGCCTCCAGGTGATCTGGTCGGAGACAAGGTCGTCTAGTAGTCTCCGAGACGCTGGCAGATCTATCCGCCATTGTGCCCCTCTTCGGAGCCACCAGTAGAAAACTCGAGGCCTCTCCCCATCAATCCCTATCAGTGGGAGCCCTACCGGCCTTCGCACCGCAATGTGCTCCCAGCACCAAACCTGTAGTAGTGATGTCATAACCAGACATCGACCGCCCTTGTATACGACCCCATGAAGGATCCTATACAACCGATAGAGTACAAAGCTCCCCCAAGCAAACCTGTATCCATGGTCTCTCATGTCGTAGACCACATCTGTCAGTACCCATGGTACCCTGCATCCGCTCTGGTGGCACAATAGAAGACCACCTACTACCCCAACCAAAACCCGTGTGAGTCTAGATGCCCTAGGCATCTGGCATAATGACTCGATATTCACTCCGCCCTTCTCTAGGGCGAAGCTCGGATCGCCACACAGTCGCATCATCGCGTGGCCCTGATTGGCCATGGGAGTGATCAGCCGTCCTTGTATGGGGATCCTCAAAATCCTCCATACATCCTCCAAGGTGGGAGTCATCTCCCCTATCGATAACCAAAAATAGGAAGAACCCGGATACCACCTCTCTGCTAGGGCTGTCAATAGCCCCATATCTATAGAAACCTGTGGCATCTCTGCCACATGCTGCAAGCCGACCTGAGCTAGCTGATCTCGCTCTGCCTAAGACAGGGCGGCCAAGTCATCCCTTAGTCCGTCGTATTTCCATTCTCTGCTCTTTAGTAATCCTCTCTACAAAATAAACAAAATCAACAATAAAAATCATTAATAAATCATTAATTAAAAATGCAAGTTAAAATAAGTTCAATTTCATAAATGATGATATCGTCCACTATTGGACGATATCGTCCCAAATTTGAGCAAATTCGTCTCCGATTTTGCCAGTCGAAATCGTCCCCTTTTTGACGAAATCGTCCCCATTTCGTCGATTTCGCCTCTAGACGAAATCGGCGATATCGAGACGATTTCGTCTCGACGACGTTGGCCCAAAAATGGCCGTGATGCTCAAAAATCAATCAAATTTAATCTAAAAAGCATGAAATTCTAAATTAAAGCATTCTAAATTCAGTTTAGACCCTTACCCGTAGCCCGCGTCGGACCTCTGTTGATCTGTGCGCTGTCTCGACCATCTTGTCTCCAGAGCTCTAAAAACTAGGAAAATGAATAGTAACAATGAATTAGGGTTTTACCCTATTTTTCTTAATTTTATTCAAAAACACTTAACAAATTTTTTAAAATTTTGCTTTTCCATGTTTTTACCTCAAACGTTCGATTTGGGTAAAAACACGGAGGGGGCACCATAGTAAGCTGTCGTACGATTCGACCTAGAATCGTCGCCTAAAAATGGGAATAATTTTTGCTTTCTCGTAGATCGAGAAGAACTCATCTTTAACGCATTTTCTTTGGAAAATTCGCTAAAGAGGGGGCAAAATGTAGCACCCTAAAATTGGCGCAATAAAACCTTAAATAATTACAATTACTCTAGTAAATATTCAAATTCAAATTTTAACCCCCAAAACCGCTTCCAAACCGCCGTTTAACCCGTTTCCTCCTTTCCCGCGCCATTTTTAGAGTTTGTTTTGACCGTTTGACGATATCGTCGCCGATCAGACGATATCGCCTCAGATCGGATGATTTCGTCTCGGACTAGGACGTCCGGACGATCTTGTCCCAAAACTAATTTTTCTCAATTAGCCTCTGTTCCAACGGCGTCTCTAATCCGGGCAGAAGCGTGTCTGCGCCGTTAGAGACCCTCCCCATTGGAGATCTCCCAAATTGGGATGATCTCCAACCTCCTAACCTCCCTCCTAAGCCTATTTAAACTTAGGACTCCCCCTTGGCATCCCCCTGGCTGAAATTTCCTGTAACTTGACTTTACACGCACTAAAACATCCTGAATTACCATCTGCACTTGTCCTATCCAAATTTTGTTGCAGGAACCTTGTCATTCTTCAGCCGGAGCAAGCTCAGTTCGTCGTGGATGATCCTGTTCAATACGAGATGATTTCGTACCAATCCGAGATGATCTCGACTGCAGCCTGCATTGGGGGCAATCAGTGCCCAGAGTTTGCATTTTTCTCTTCTCATCTGTTGTTTTATTCTGCATCTAGTCAGTTTATTTATTATTTTTTGCTATTCTGCATCTTGGAGTTCACCCATGTAGTTTAATTGCATAATAAGGTCATGATTAGCTATTAAAGTGTTGCAACTTACTTGCATTTCTATTCGAGATTATCTGTTAACATCCTTATTGTCATTTTACATCATTATCCTCTATTAGCATTGCTGCATTTTTTGTATTCTGTGCCTATTTATCTGTTTGTAGGTCTCTGACGAATTCGTCAGATCTCAGACGATCCTGCAGGTCGGAGACGATCCCGTCAAATTCCAGACGATCCTGTCTGCTTCAAGAATCAGAACCTCCATCAGACATCCGGATCAGGTATGGCTCTGTAATTTAGCTTTTTCTCTCTGTTTTCTGTTTAAAATCTATTTTTTGTATTTCATTTAGCTCTGCATTTTCATAATAGAACAACTTAGATTCATTTGGCCAAACCTAGGACTCGAATGTTTAAAGATAAAACTGAACACATTAAACACATTCCCAACCTAGGCGTGGAAACCGCCATTCAAACGTTTCCTGGTGAACCCACCATCCATCAAAAAATCACCATAATACACCTCCCCGAGAGGCGGGACCTTCGCAAGGCCTCTCAGTCCGAGGTACCGCGCCATCCTTTTCCCATCCTCCTTTCGGGCACGGATCCTATAGCCTGAAGGTAAGGATGCAAAAAATTTGGAGCGATACAACTACCCTTTGAAAACCTCATGAACACCTTAAAGGATAAACATTCATATCAAGAACATGATTCATACATCTAGAGGATAACTATTCACATGGATAATATGCCATAAAAATTAATATTTGTGCTACTCTTGCAAAATTGCTCCAATGCTTCAGCAAAACACGACTATGTTCTTATAAAGCCTTCTTACAATAAAAGATATAAATGCCTTCATACAAAACTCATTTTCTACCTCTTTCTAACCTCATGCTTTTATTATTTCCTTTTGACAATGTTAGAGTAAAAATGAATCAACAAAATACAAAACTTCTACATGACTACATATGTACAAACAAAAATTGTAAGCTTGTGTCCCTTCAAGTCCGAAGCTGTATCTGGATCTTCTTCTTGCTGGGCCTCCTACCCAACATTATCTTCTTGGTCTTTCTCAGCTTCTTCCTTAGGTGAATATTGTTCTTTATTTTCCTCTATAGTATTATCACCAAACAACTGCACCATCAGTTTCAACATTTGCAGGGCTTGTTTCCATGTTGCTTCAGAAGGATTAGAAGTTTCCTTCAACTGCTTATAAATGTACTATAGATCAGCAATATCCTCCTAGTTAGCAACACTTCCTCTATTTACCAAGGCTTCCATTATGTCTCTAAGCCTAGTAAAATCAATAATTATTTGTGAAACTTGCTCTTGATCAATTGGTTCTTCCAAAACATCAATTTCAGACTCATCCTGTAAGCTCTCATAAGTGCTCTTCTTAATTTATTCTAGTAATAGTAAGTTGTGGTCTTCCATCCATAATCCTCTGAAACCAATCTGAATAATTTTTTATTAATATCCACCACATCCTTGATCACACTTTTAATTTTATCAAACAATAGCCAAGCCTTTTGGAGTTCTCTATGCTTCTTCACCATAATTCTGGTAGTAATTCTAGCAATGTTCCACTCTTTGTTAGGAATTGGCTTAGCAGAGTCATTGAGTCTACTGTCCACCAGTTTGTGAATTTTCTCAATTGGAATCACCATAGGTTGTAGCCCTCTAGTGAAATTATCTAGATCCTTTTGAATTCTTTGGAGTAGGTGGTTGACATCATCCAAATAATCAATAATAAGTTGCAGCCCTGAGCATTTTTTTAAAACTTCAGAGAGCAATTTTTTTCTCACTTTCTTTAGTCTAGTCTTGAAAAAACCTAAATATTTAGCCTTTTCAACTTGAATTTGTTGCTTTAAACTCTGTATCTCCTTAGCCTATTCTTCTTTTTTCTTCTCATGTTCTTCTATTTTCTCCTTGAGCTTATTAGCTTCCTAAAACTTCTCTTGCCAGTTCTTAGATTCCTTTTTTAGAGCCTTCTCCACTTGGTTCTGATTGTTAATGGTTTTTGGAAGGTTTTCTATTTGCTTTTCCAACTTACCCACATTTTCTTTGTATATGTCAGTTTTCACACAAAGCTTTTCCAAGTGAGCTCTGGCTATGACCAATTCATCTTCTGCAGGAAGCTTTTCAATATCTTATGTATATTCTTCTATACGATAATCTTGAGCAGTCATCTCAGTTTTAGTCTTGCTCATAATGGGATTATAGATCTAGATGTCCTCTGTCTTGAAACTAGATCAAAAAATATGCTTCTCCTATTCGTGGTCATCCTATTGGAAGTCTTGGATAAATTCTCTGCCCATAAATCTTAATTTTTTTATGAAGCTTCCTATTCCTTCTACAAAATTACTTGAGTAGGGTAACTCGTAGGAAAATGAGAAGAGGACATAAGATATACAAGATTAGAATCAATGGTTGATAATGGCTGAGAAGAAGTAACTACAATAGAATCTATGACCACTGCTATTTTTGTAATTATTAGACTCATGGAAACTAAAGTAAGACTCATAGATGTGTGAGTGGATGTATTTAAAATAGTTTGCTTCTCAGATGAGGGAGGTGGTTGCAATAGCAATGATGGAACTGAGGGAGATGATGAAGGGATATCTTCATATGATGAAAATGGAATTTTAGGTGACCATGGAGGATATGGGTTGGTTTGCACCTCAGTACTGACTGATGAAATAGAGGATGAACTATGAGGTGGAGAAGACACCTTAGCTTCAATTTCTTACTTGAAAAGGGAGGGATATTTCCTTATGGAATTTAGAGGAGGAGGAGAAGAGGGATTAGAGACCATACCTTCACCTACTAATGTAGGGAGTTGTGGAGATATCTTTGTGATCTACCGTTGCACTTGTATCAATTCTTCTGCAGCTAAATGAGTTTTTTCTTTAACAATTTTCTCTTTATCCAACCTCTATTTCTTGGAAATATCTTTCTCAATTATTTTTTGTGCCCTTTTGGAATTTCTCTTAAAAAATTGCTTGGTGAATATTTCACTTCCTATATCCTCTTCAAATAACTCTTCCTATACTAATTCCTCCTGCAAATTCTATTCAGAAATAGGATTTAATTCCACTGTTGATGTAGTGGTGAAACTCAAAGGTGTAAACCTAAAGTTCTCATCCTTCTCATTCCAATCTATCTTTGTATTTGAAGGTTGTCCACCCAAGTCTAGGAACTTGGGCCTACTTATTGTCTCTATGATTGGTGTATTAATAGCTCTTTCATCATAATAGTGCATATTACTCATAAACTACGCTTCTTTTGGAAATTTCTCTATTTGCTCAGTTGTAGGCTGAAAATTCTTTAGAATTTCAGCAATAGTCAATGGGGTATCAGGCTCCTCTTCTTGAACTTCTTAATCTGGAGGTGAGTATGGGGAATCATACCCATTTTGTGACTTATTATATATTAGCACTATATTCCTTGGGTCTTTTGGCTTCCAAGTTGTGACGTTATTGTCATACCTTTTAGAAAATTCACCATTAATTTTTAATCCAAACTTGGATTTTTCTTTACCAATCTCGACTCTCATCCTCCACCAGTCTGATATTTTGGCTTCATTCCATTTCTCTTTTTCCTCTACTTCATCACCAGTAGATTCTTGAGACTAAGGGTGCTTTTTCTTATCTGTTTTATCCTCAACTTCTTTGATGGTAGACTCCTTCAACCAATGTTTTACATTATTGTCTAGATCAAAATCAACAATTTGTTCATAAAAGTCTAACCATGGAGGAATTTGATCCATATTGGAAACATTCCACTCCAAAAGAGCATTTTCATTATTATTTCTTCCCTGTTCAAAATGAGACTTGGATTTTTTCTCAAATTTGTAGGTCTTTTCTCCATTTTAGGGCTATGTTCTTCTTATAGAACACGTCATCTGGGTCATAACTCCATATTTGATGAATGTAAAACAAACCCAACCTATCTAGGTATTGGTCAATTTGTTCACCCTACCACTTCTTGGTAATGGTTATATCATCAACATTGATAAAGGTCAACATACATCTCCTTTTTCTCCCAGAGCCATAGTTTAAATCTATGAATTCTTCTTGCCTTAAGTATTCTAAAGTGAAGAGCTTGTCTATAACAAAATGGGGCAGTAGAAAAGGCTTACCCATAAAGCCATATAGTCTAATGACTATACCTTTTATTAGGAGGTACCAATATCCCTCCTATACACCTTATGTTCTTAACAATTTCTTGGCCATAGGTGGTAGCCTAGGGCATTCTCCATACATTATTTTCAATGCTAGCCCTAAGAATTCCAAGTTGAATCTATAGAAAGACTCAATGCTTCTCAAGTGAGAAGTCTAGTAGTAAACAGGCATGGGGTCTCCTTGGTAGTTCTTATCCTTGACTAGAATCTAGGGCATCATGTCTCTTATAGTAGCAAAGAACATCCAGATCAAACTTGAGCAACGTTGAAAGCAAGGTGCATTAAAAGTCCTTTTCATTCTCACTAATTGCTCATGAATTATTTGAGCTAGGAAAGCTAGCCAATAAAAATAGATAACCCTAACACCTTTCTTTTCTGCACCTTTTTCATACATCCTTTCATTTGAAATACAATATGCAATACCTATTTTCCAATCATTCACCATTCTATCAGAATCCAAACCCTCAACACAGGCTAACATAGAATATAACTTTGGGTGTATAAATCGCTCAATGGGGATTGGGACCTAGGGCAACCCCTTCCTAGGTTTAGTGTCTTTGATTTGATTATAAATCCATTTTCTAAAGGGTTCACCATCGTGAGATCGCTTTTGCAAATAATATTACCCGACCTGGCTGGTCATTTTAAACTCTCTTGTCCTCACGGGTGGATCTACGCCTATGGTAAAAAGTTTGTGATAGTCTATGGTAGTGATACTAAATAGGTTTTTACCCCTAGTGGTTCTTATTGCTTTTGCCATCAGGTCATATAATTTGACTATAGCTGCTATCAACTCTGAACAAGGATGAATAGAATCACAAGCATAAAAGACAAGAAAGAGAGCACGACACATCTACCTTGAGTCAACAAAGCTGCTCCTTTCTTATATCTATTGTGGATGTTCCTTCTAAGCTTTATTATCTCTGTGAGGATCATTTTAGTTTCCATGATAGCTTTTGCTTTGTCGATATAGTGCCCCACTACCCTTTTTGCCTTTGTTTCAACTTCTTGAGTGTCTTTGAAGGCCATTTTTGCTAGTAATTCTTTGGAAATCGTGGACAATACTCAGCTATTGTTTTGCTCTCTTTCACTTGGTGAACATTGTTCTTTATTGAATAAGCACATTTCTACATTTTTTGGTACTTTTAATTTCCATGCATGCATGTCTTTCACCATTATTGTGGCCACTGTGCAAACTTCCCATTGGCACACTCTTCTACTTAATTTCATTTCTTTCAATGGCTTGGAGGTACAATTCTACTTTCTAATTGGACAAAATTTAAACATGCTCTATATCTTTGTGGTGTCACTCTGTCCTTTTACCCCTTTCAAGCATGGGATATTTGAGCATTTATTAGTATACATTTTGCCTTTTGGATGTAGCATGATGCGGAATCCATTTTCCATTCAAACATACTTTTGTGTTTTGGCAAATTGCAACCTTCTTTTATTCCACTCAAAATAACTTTGAGTTCTAACAAATTAGAAATATACATCTTTCTACTACCACATTAGACCTTTTAAGTGTGAAAAATAACATATGCTACATTTTGCTGGTGTTGTAGTTCATTTAGGTGTGGATTGGAAGTTGCTTGTCATTCCACTACTTCCTTAGTGTATTTGAGTGCGGAATGGAAAACTTGATGTACCCTTGGGAACACTTAGCCAATTTTGCATATATTTTTTTTACTTTTTTTTATACATGTTGTCAAAACAAAACTTGATTTAAAATGCATAAAAAATAGAAATATGATACAAAGTATGTACATATATTACAATGAGCTTATGCTTCAATCCAAATAGAGTTTAAGATGAAAACCATTAACCAAAATTGACTATATGTTTCCCTCCAGATATTCAAGTTGGAAAACATTGGTCTCTTTAACCTCCATTATTTTGAAAGGGCCATCCCAAAAAGAGTCAAACTTCTGATGATGTATTGGTTTAGCTCTTTCAACATTCCACCTGAGTACAGAGTCTCCAACCTATAATTTTTTGAATCTTGCCTTCTTGTCAAACCATACCTTGATGCCCCCTAAATGCTTTTGGAAGTTCTCATAGGCCTGAGTTCTTTTCTCTTCTAACTGCAATAGGTGTGTTAGCCTTGTTTCCACTAGATTTTCCTTAGATTCCTCTTTTGTGTTGACCAGCTTGAGTATCGAAATTTCCAAATAGACAAGTAACACTGCTTCCTTGCCATACACTAAGGCATAAGGAGAAGTATTTATGGACTTATTAACAATAATTTTGACTACCCATAAATATTACTCCAGCATTATGTGCCAACTTCTCTTGTTACCTTCTAGTGATCTTCTCAGAATCCTTAACAAGTTTTTGTTACATGATTTTGCGAGTCAATTTTCTTAAGGGTAGTAATTTGAACTATTATTAATGGCGATGCCATACTTATTTTCAAACTCAATGTACTTGCATCCTATGAATTCTGGTCCATTGTCACTCACCAAGGCTTTCAGAACATCGAACCTTGAAATCAAGCTTTTCATAAAATTGATTACCAATTCTTGGTCTAATAGACCAATAGTTATATAAAATTAATAGTAATATGCAAGAACATATTACATGTGACTATAATCTACATAATAGTAATATAGATGAACATGTGACTATAATCTATTGATGTCTCAAAGGTGAACACTTCCTCTTCTTAGCACATAAAATTAAACACATGCTGCATATGCAAGAAACAGGACAAGATGTGGCAATCACAACCTATTTATTACATACATAATCATACGTACACCAAGAAATGGGATAGATAATTGCAACATTCATGACCTTCAATATATATATATGAATATAAAAATTACAATTTTGTACCAAAAGTGGGGGCTCAAAAGCTTACTTGTACGACCACTCATGGTTCAAGTACTACAACACAGATAAAATGAAGGAAAAGTTATACAACTTGTTGATACTTTAAAATGCTAAAATAACTACTATTTATAGATATAATTGAGGGTATTTCCATCCAAAAATATATATAAGCCTTCTAAAAATCTCATTTGTCTTCCCTATGGAACCTAAAATATTATGGTGTAAACTCAGCTACAAGAGACCACCAAAATGGACTCCAATCACATAACACAAATGCAATATAATGGAAGAAACCTGCAAATCGATATTCTTCTCATTCCTGAATTCACACCCCTTCTCCAAAAGATTACAATCCATCATATAGCAACCAAAAACCAAAGAAACCCTAAAAACATCTTTTTTCTAAAAATTGCTAAAAATAGAAATGAGTCGGATTGCACCCAAATTCGGTGCACACATCCCTCTTACAATAATGAACCTTAATTTAAAATATTAGGTCTCAACTTAAGGTATAACAAAAGATAATAAAATTCTAACATTCAAAAAAACCCAAAAAACCTGGGAACCTATTCTAAAAGCTAATTTTGGGACACTAGATGGAGGAGTTAGGTCTCAAAAACATGTTTTTTGGAGGGTCAGGTGAATCAGAGATGAGCCTGATGTAGAACATGCATGCGGAACCACCTATTAAATTTCAAGGCAAACGGGCGTACGGTTCACAAGTTATGGCTCCGACAAGGTGCATCATTCTCCTCTGGTGAAAAAGAACTCAGCTCCTGCGAGTTCAGCTGAATTGAAATCTTGTAGCTTTGGGTTATCAATTTTCTTTAGCTCTGACTCTGAAACCCAAGTGTTATCCGACTATGGTAATCCTTCCCACTGAACCAGGTATCTATTGTAGCTCCCATGTCTGGTGGTGATCACCTTCTTATCGAGCACCTGTGCAACTCTATATTTTTTCTTCTTAGGCATCTGTCGTGCCCAATTTACTGTCTCCTATAATTCGCCATCCTTAGAAGTACCAAGATACTGAAATAAATAAAAAACATTAAAAATGGGTGAAATATCAAATTCATCGGGCAACTCCACTTTATAGGCATTATCATTGATCTTCTTCAAAATCCTGCATGGCCCAATTTTCTTAAGTTTCAGTTTGTTATACGTCCCCTTAGGAAATATTTCTTTCCTAAGATGAACCATGACCATATCACCCTCTTCAAACACTTTCACCCTTCTGTGTGCATCAATAGACTCTTTGTAGTGAGCATTACTACTCTGCAATTTTTCCCTCACTAACTCTTGCACTTTCTGGATATGCTCAGCAAATGCTTCTGCATCATCACTAACTTGTTCCCCAATTGGTAACTCAACCAAATCTAATACACCTCTAGGATTTTGACCATAAATAATTTGAAAAGGAGATTTACCTATCGACCTATTCACTGAACTATTGTATGCAAATTCGGCTTGTGACAAGGCTAAATCCCATTGTTTTGGTTTTTCTCCAACTATGCACCGTAAGAGGTTTCCCAAGCTTCTGTTCACTACCTCTATTTTCCCATCGGTCTGTGGGTGGTAAGCACTACTGAACTATAGCCTGGTGTTCAACTTCTTCCACAACATCCTCCAAAAGTGACTCAAGAACTTAGTATCCCGATCAGAAGTAATAGTCTTTGGAACACCATGCAACCGCACAATCTCATCAAAGAATAAGACTGCAATCCTAGTTGCATCATTAGTTTTCTGGCAAGCAATGAAATGCACCATTTTTGAAAATCTATCTACCACAACAAAAATTGAATCCTTACCCCTATGTGTCTTGGGCAACCCCAACATGAAATCCATACTCAGATCGGTCCATGGTCCTGTAGGAACTGGCAGTGGCATATACAACCCTGTATTTTGTGCATGGCCCTTAGCCATTTGACATACTCTACATCTAGAGACAAACCTGATTATGTCTCTCTTCATTTTTGGCCAATAGTACTTCTCCTCTACAAGAGTGGTAGTTTTGGCTACTCCAAAATGACCAGCCAAACCCCCACTATGTAATTCCCTCAAGATGTTCTCTCTCATAGAGCCATTGGGAATGCATAATCGATTACCCTTAAACAAGTAACCATTATGTAAAAAATACTCTTCAAAAATAGTATGGGACTCACCCTCTACCGCACTTTTACACTGTTGCACAATATTCCCAAAATATGCATCAGATTCATACAGATCTTTAATCCCCTCAAATCCTACCACTTCATTCTCCATAGTGGTCAACAACAAGACTCTCCTACTCAATGCATCAACAACCTTATTTTGTTTTCCCGACTTGTGCTTCAGGACAAATGTATACTGTTGCAAAAATGAAACCCATTTGGCATGCCTACTATTTAACTTTTTTTGAGAGTTGACATACCTCAATGCTTCATGATCAGTAAACAACACAAACTCCTTTGAGAGTAAGTAGTGCCTCCAATGTTGCAATGCTTGCACAATTGCATAAAATTCCACATCATATGTAGAATAATTCTTCCTTGCATCATTCAACTTCTCACTAAAAAATGCTACAGGTCGACCCTCTTGACTTAAGACACCACCAATTCCAACAAATGAGGCATCACAATCAACCTCAAACACCTTACTAAAATCTGGTAACACTAGAACAGGGTCTTTCGACACCTTCTTCTTCAAGAGTTCAAAACTCTTTGTTGCTGCCATAGTCCATACAAACTCTTTCCCCTTCGTGCACTCAGTTATAGGGGCAGCTATACTACTGAAGTTCCTGATGAACTTTCTATAAAAGGTAGCTAGGCCATGAAAGCTCCTTACTTATGTTATAGTTCATGGAAGAGGCCATTCCAGAATCACCTTCACTTTCTCGTCATCCATCCTCATGCCATCTCTTGAGATTACAAATCCTAAAAACACTAAACTATCCTGAAGAAATCTACATTTCTTCAGGTTGACATACAATTTCTCCTTCCTGAGCATGTCTAACACTAATTTCAGGTGTAACAAATGCTCCTCTTCACTTTTACTATAAATCAAAATATCATCAAAATACACAACCACAAACTTACCATTATATTCCCATAGTACTCTGTTCATCAACCGCATAAATGTACTGGGTGCATTAGACAACCCAAATGGCATCACCATCCACTCGTACAACCCATATTTTATCTTAAAAGTTGTCTTCCATTCATCCCCTTCTCTAATTCTGATCTGGTAGTAGCCACTCCGCAGATCAATTTTACTGAAGTATTTAGCTCCAGCCAATCCATCCATCATGTCATCCACTCTCGGCATAGGATACCGATACTTTATTGTGATCTTGTTTATGGCTCTACTATCCACACACATCTTCCAGTCACCATATTTCTTTGGGGTCAGCAATGTTGGAGTCGCACATGGACTCATACTCTCCCTAACTAATCCCTTCTTTATCAACTCTGTCACTTGCCTACTCAACTCTGCATTCTGTGTTGGGTTCAACCGATAAGCTGCCTGATTTGGGAGCGTTGATCCTAGAATCAAATCCATGTGATGTTGGATATCCCTCTTTGGTGGTAGCCCATCCGGTAACTCCTCTGGTGTGACATCTTTATATTCACTTAGCAACTTAGTTGTTGTTGTAGGCATAACCACTTCCTCTATTTCTAGCTTCCTAGCTGTTAAGGCATAACAGAAGCTAGCATCCTTGATCTCTGCAAGAAACTCCTTCATCATCAACAAGCTCTCACTCGGCCCATCCTCCTTTAGAGGTACAAGAACTACCTTTACACCATCCTTCCAGAATGTGTAAGTATTCTTTCTCCCATTATGGTTAGTATCCCTATCGTACTGCCAAGGTCTTCCCAACAGAATGTGACATGCATCCATCGGGATCACATCACACCACACTTCATCCTTGTAAGTGCTCCCAATTGAAAATTTAATTAAACACCTCTGATCTACTATTACCTCATTCCCCTTCTTAACCCATGAGATGCGATATGGATAAGGATGCTTTTCGCATTCCAGGTTCATTTTATCAACCATGACATTTGACACCATATTCTCATAGCTACCACCATCAATGACAATGTTACATACCTTCCCTCCTGATGTACACCTTGTTCGAAAGATGTTCGTTCATAGCCAAGAATCATCACCATCTATGGTCTGCCCCTTCACTTTGCTCTACACCTTCTCTTTCTTAGGAACAATCAGCATCCTCCTTATCATAAGTGCTTCCCCCATGTCAGCAACAACTTCATCCTCATCCTGCTCTTCCATCTCAACCAGATTGACCCTTCCTTGTCCTCCTTGACCCCTTTCTTGGACATCACATTGGGGACACTCAAATGCTTTGTGCCCCTCCTCACCACATCCATAATAGGTATACGACCTTCTTGGATCATTCCCATTTCATCCACCACCGTAACCTCTACCTCGTTGGTATCCTCTTCCTCTCAGATTTTGCCCATCTTCTTCTTGTTTAGAAGGTATTGAGGATTCTCCCTTGAGAAAATTAGATCCACTTCGACCCCGACCTGAAGAGGGTGTGAATCCCTTCTTACCTCTTCTATTAACCCTTTTCAATTTCTCCTCTGCCTTGAGGGCCATTTGATATGCATCCTCCACTGTAAGAGTGTGATGCATGCTCATCTCATCTTGGACAACAAAACTTAGGCCATTTACATACCTAGAAGCCTTTTGGTCCTTCATCTCATTGTGCTCCACTCGAATGGATAGCTTGTAGAATTCATTAGTATAGTCCTCAATGCTTTGATCCTTCTATCGAAGATTCTAAAATCTATGAAATAGGGTTTGGGAGTAGTCTACAGGTATAAATTTTTCCTATAACTTCTTCTTCATATTTATCCAATCCTTGATCTTTTCCTTTCCATTCCTCTATCATGTAGTCTATAAATGATCCCACCAAATCAATGCATGTCCCTTCAACTTTGTGCATGTGAGCTTAACCTTCTTCTCTTCAGCAAGGTTACTCCATTCAAAATATTTTTCTAGGCTATTGATCCAATCGATCAACTCCTCTGGTTTCAACCCACCAACATACTCGAGAACCTCGATCTTGATCCCATATCGATTCCCCTTAAGCCCCTCTAGAGCTCGTATCAGCCAATTTTCAAAATCATGCCCTTCTTCCTCTGGGCCCTCTGGTTCTGCTTCTGCATGGACCTCAGATCCACATTCCTCAGGTATATTTTCATCATCAGATCCTTGATCTGCACGTGCCCTGGGATGTCTCTCTCCCATGCGATCAATCACACCAGTCAGCCATGCTATTTCTGCATTCAGATCCTTGATCTGCCTATTCATCTGGGCATATCTTCTAGGTGGCATCTTCCCTTCACTAGCGAGATCACACCCACTCTGATACCAAATGGTGTAAACTCAGCTACAAGAGACCAACAAAATGGACTCCAATCACATAACACAAATGCAATATAATGGAAGAAACCTGCAAATCGATATTCTTCTCATTCCTGAATTCACACCCCTTCTCCAAAAGATTACAATCCATCATATAGCAACCGAAAACCAAAGAAACCCTAAAAAACATCTTTTTTCTAAAAACTGCTAAAAATAGAAATGAGTCGGATTGCACCCAAATTTGGTGCACACATCCCTCTTACAATAATGAACCTTACTTTAAAATATTAGGTCTCAACTTAAGGTATAACAAAAGATAATAAACTTCTAACATTCAAAAAAACCCAAAAACCCGAGAACCTATTCTAAAAGCTAATTTTGGGACACTAGATGGAGGAGTTAGGTCCCAAAAATATGATTTTTGGAGGGTCAAGCACATCAAAGATGAGCCTGATGTAGAACATGCATGCGGAACCACCTATTAAATTTCAAGGCAAACGGGCGTACGGTTCACAAGTTATGGCTCCGACAAGGTGCATCATTCTCCTCTAGTGAAAAAGAACTCAGCTCCTACGAGTTCAGCTGAATTGAAATCCTGTAGCTTCTGGTTATCAATTTTCTTTAGCTCTGACTCTGAAACCCAAGTGTTATCTGACTGTGGTAATCCTTCCCACTGAACCAGGTATCTGTTGTAGCTCCCATGTCTGGTGGTGATCACCTTCTTATCGAGCACCTGTGCAACTCTATATTTTTTCTTCTTAGGCATCTGTCATGCCCAATTTATTATCTCCTATAATTCACCATCCTCGAAAGTACCAGGATACTGAAATAAATCAAAAACATTAAAAATGGGTGAAATATCAAATTCATCGAGCAACTCCACTTTATAGGCATTATCATTGATCTTCTTCAAAATCCTGCATGGCCCAATTTTCTTAAGTTTCAGTTTGTTATACGTCCCCTTAGGAAATATTTCTTTCCTAAGATGAACCATGACCATATCACCCTCTTCAAACACTTTCACCCTTCTGTGTGCATCAGCAGACTCTTTGTAGTGAGCATTACTACTCTGCAATTTTTCCCTCACTGACTCTTGCACTTTCTGGATATGCTCAGCAAATGCTTCTGCATCATCACTAACTTGTTCCCCAATTGGTAACTCAACCAAATCTAATACACCTCTAGGATTTTGACCATAAATAATTTGAAAAGGAGATTTACCTGTCGACCTATTCACTGAACTGTTGTATGCAAATTCGGCTTGTGACAAGGCTAAATCCCATTGTTTTGGTTTTTCTCCAACTATGCACCGTAAGAGGTTTCCCAAGCTTCTATTCACTACCTCTATTTGCCCATCGGTCTGTGGGTGGTAAGCACTACTGAACTGCAGCCTGGTGTTCAACTTCTTCCACAATGTCCTCCAAAAGTGACTCAAGAACTTAGTATCCCGATCAGAAGTAATAGTCTTTGGAACACCATGCAACCACACAATCTCATCAAAGAATAAGACTGCAATCCTAGTTGCATCATTAGTTTTCTGGAAAGCAATGAAATGCACCATTTTTGAAAATCTATCTACCACAACAAAAATTGAATCCTTACCCCTATGTGTCTTGGGCAACCCCAACATGAAATCCATACTCAGATCGGTCCATGGTCCTGTAGGAACTGGCAGTGGCATATACAACCCTATATTTTGTGCATGGCCCTTAGCCATTTGACATACTCTGCATCTAGAGACAAACCTGATTATGTCTCTCTTCATTTTTAGCCAATAGTACTTCTCCTCTACAAGAGTGGTAGTTTTGGCTACTCCAAAATGACCAACCAAACCCCCACTATGTAATTCCCTCAAGATGTTCTCTCTCATAGAGCCATTGGGAATGCATAATCGATTACCCTTAAACAAGTAACCATTCTATAAAAAATACTCTTCAAAAATAGTATGGGACTCACCCTCTACCGCACTTTTACACTGTTGCACAATATTCCCAAAATCTGCATCAGATTCATACAGATCTTTAATCCCCTCAAATCCTACCACTTCATTCTCCATAGTGGTCAACAACAAGACTCTCCTACTCAATGCATCAACAACCTTATTTTGTTTGCCCGACTTGTGCTTCAGGACAAATGTATACTATTGCAAAAATGAAACCCATTTGGCATGCCTACTATTTAACTTTTTCTGAGAGTTGACATACCTCAATGCTTCATGATCAGTAAACAACACAAACTCCTTTGAGAGTAAGTAGTGCCTCCAATGTTGCAATGCTTGCACAATTGCATAAAATTCCACATCATATGTAGAATAATTCTTCCTTGCATCATTCAGCTTCTCACTAAAAATGCTACAGGTCGGCCCTCTTGACTTAAGACACCACCAATTCCAACAAATGAGGCATCACAATCAACCTCAAACACCTTACTAAAATCTGGTAACACTAGAACAGGGTCTTCCGACACCTTCTTCTTCAAGAGTTCAAAACTCTTTGTTGTTGCCATAGTCCATACAAACTCTTTCCCCTTCGTGCACTCAGTTATAGGGGCAGCTATACTACTGAAGTTCCTGATGAACTTTCTGTAAAAGGTAGCTAGGCCATGAAAGCTCCTTACTTCTGTTATAGTTCATGGAAGAGGCCATTCCAGAATCGCCTTCACTTTCTCGTCATCCATCCTCATGCCATCTCTTGAGATTACAAATCCTAAAAACACTAAACTATCCTGAAGAAATCTACATTTCTTCAGGTTGACATACAATTTCTCCTTCCTGAGCACGTCTAACACTAATTTCAGGTGTAACAAATGCTCCTCTTCACTTTTACTATAAATCAAAATATCATCAAAATACACAACCACAAACTTACCATTATATTCCCGTAGTACTCTGTTCATCAACCGCATAAATGTACTTGGGTGCATTAGACAACCCAAATGGCATCACCATCCACTCGTACAACCCATATTTTATCTTAAAAGTTGTCTTCCATTCATCCCCTTCTCTAATTATGATCTGGTAGTAGCCACTCCGTAGATCAATTTTACTAAAGTATTTAGCTCCAGCTAATCCATCCATCATGTCATCCACTCTCGGCATAGGATACCGATACTTTATTGTGATCTTGTTTATGGCTCTACTATCCACACACATCCGCCAGTCACCATATTTCTTTGGGGTCAGCAATGCTGGAGTCGCACATGGACTCATACTCTCCCTAACTAATCCCTTCTTTATCAACTCTGTCACTTGCCTACTCAACTCTGCATTCTATGTTGGGTTCAACCGATAAGCTGCCTGATTTGGGAGCGTTGATCCTGGAATCAAATCCATGTGATGTTGGATATCCCTCTTTGGTGGTAGCCCATCTGGTAACTCCTCTGGTGTGACATATTTATATTCACTTAGCAACTTAGTTGCTATTGTAGGCATAACCACTTCCTCTATTTCTAGCTTCCTAGCTGTTAAGGCATAACAGAAGCTAGCATCCTTGATCTCTGCAAGAAACTCCTTCATCATCAACAAGCTCTCACTCGGCCCATCCTCCTTTAGAGGTACAAGAACTACCTTTACACCATCCTTCCAGAATGTGTAAGTATTCTTTCTCCCATTATGGTTAGTATCCCTATCGTACTGCCAAGGTCTTCCCAACAGAATGTGACATGCATCCATCGGGATCACATCACACCACACTTCATCCTTGTAAGTGCTCCCAATTGAAAATTTAATTAAACACCTCTGATCTACTGTTACCTCATTCCCCTTCTTAACCCATGAGATGCGATATGGATAAGGATGCTTTTCGCATTCCAGGTTCATTTTATCAACCATGACATTTGACACCATATTCTCACAGCTACCACCATCAATGACAATGTTACATACCTTCCCTCCTGATGTACACCTTGTTCGAAAGATGTTCGTTCATAGCCCAGAATCATCACCATATATGGTCTGCCCCTTCACTTTGCTCTGCACCTTCTCTTTCTTAGGAACAATCAGCGTCCTCCTTATCATAAGTGCTTCCCCCATGTCAGCAACAACTTCATCCTCATCCTGCTCTTCCATCTCAACCAGATTGACCCTTCCTTGTCCTCCTTGACCCCTTTCTTGGACATCACATTGGGGACACTCAAATGCTCTATGCCCCTCCTCACCACATCCATAATAAGTATACGACCTTCTTGGATCATTCCCATTTCATCCACCACCGTAACCTCTACCTCGTTGGTATCCTCTTCCTCTCAGATTCTGCCCATCTTCTTCTTGTTTAGCAGGTATTGAGGATTCTCCCTTGAGAAAATTAGATCCACTTCGACCCCGACCTGAAGAGGGTGTGAATCCCTTCTTACCTCTTCTATTAACCCTTTTCAATTTCTCCTCTACCTTGAGGGCCATTTGATATGCATCCTCCACTATAAGAGTGTGATGCATGCTCATCTCATCTTGGACAACAAAACTTAGGCCATTTACATACCTAGAAGCCTTTTGGTCCTCTGTCTCATTGTGCTCCACTCGAATGGATAGCTTGTAGAATTCATTAGTATAGTCCTCAATGCTTTGATCCTTCTGTCGAAGATTCTAAAATCTATGAAATAGGGTTTGGGAGTAGTCTACAGGTATAAATTTTTCCTGTAACTTCTTCTTCATATTTATCCAATCCCTGATCTTTTCCTTTCCATTCCTCTATCGTGTAGTCTATAAATGATCCCACCAAATCAATGCATGTCCCTTCAACTTTGTGCATGCGAGCTTAACCTTCTTCTCTTCAGCAAGGTTACTCCATTCAAAATATTTTTCTAGGCTATTGATCCAATCGATCAACTCCTCTGGTTTCAACCCACCAACATACTCGAGAACCTCGATCTTGATCCCATCTCGATTCCCCTTAAGCCCCTCTAGAGCTCGTATCAGCCAATTTTCAAAATCATGCCCTTCTTCCTCTAGGCCCTCTAGTTCTGCTTCTACGTGGACCTCAGATCCACGTTCCTCAGGTACATTTTCATCATCAGATCCTTGATCTGCACGTGCCCTGGGATGTCTCTCTCCCATGCGATCAATCACACCAATCAATCATGCTATTTTTGCATTCAGATCCTCGATCTGCCTATTCATCTGGGCATATCTTCTAGGTGGCATCTTCCCTTCACTAGCGAGATCACACCCGCTCTGATACCAAATGGTGTAAACTCAGCTACAAGAGACCAACAAAATGGACTCCAATCACATAACACAAATGCAATATAATGGAAGAAACCTACAAATCGATATTCTTCTCATTCCTGAATTCACACCCCTTCTCCAAAAGATTACAATCCATCATATAGCAACCGAAAACCAAAGAAACCCTAAAAACGTCTTTTTCTAAAACCTACTAAAAATAGATCTTTTTTCTAAAAATTGCTAAAAATAGAAATGAGTCGGATTGCACCCAAATTTGGTGCACACATCCCTCTTACAATAATGAACCTTACTTTAAAATATTAGGTCTCAACTTAAGGTATAACAAAAGATAATAAACTTCTAACATGCAAAAAAACCCAAAAAACCCGAGAACCTATTCTAAAAGCTAATTTTGGGACACTAGATGGAGGAGTTAGGTCCCGAAAACATGATTTTTGGAGGGTCAGGCCAATCAAAGATTAGCCTGATGCAGAACACGCATGCGGAACCACCTGTTAAATTTCAAGGCAAACGGGCGTACGGTTCACAAGTTATGGCTCCGACAAGGTGCATCAGCTAAGTGGTCATGCTTGTTGTGGGAAAACAAAGTCATGTCATCTAAATAAATTAGAATAAATTTGTTAATCATTTCCCCAAAGGCATATTCTATGGCTTTCTAAAATGTGGCTCATGTATTGGACAGCCTAAAAGGTATTCTCCAGTAGGCAAATGTACCCCATTTTGTGGTGAATGTTGTCTTATATTGATCTTCGTTATTCACCTAAATTTGGTTATATCTAGAGAAACCATCCAGTAGTGACAACCTTTATACCCCTACCACTATCTATAATATTTGACCAATCTATGGAAGGGGGTAGTGATCCTTGAGTGATGCTTCATTAATATTTCTGAAATCCACACACAAGCGAATATCACCATTTTTTTTCCTTATAGGTACCAAGTTGGCTACTGAGGTTGAATGTTTAATTGGATATATAATCTTAGCATTCAATAAATTTAGGATTTCTTCTCCCATTATGGCTTCAATCCTTTGATTTACAGGCCTTTTCTTCTACCTAAATGGCTTGGAATTAGGCTCTAGCTCAATGGTTTGTTGGATAACCCTTTTGTCATATACTTTGAGGTCTTCGTATTACCAAGACACAATGTCTTGGTACTTCATATATAAAGCTTTAACATCCTCCTCTTTCTCTAGAGAACACTGGATTCCAACCTTGAGTTTCTTTTCTTTTTCTATTTCAACTTATTTATAGATTTTGTCATTGACTTCTATGGATATGAACGTCTTCCTATCTTCATTGTCAAATAGGATTTCTAGAGTGATCAAACCTCTAGGTATGTGATTATTTTTAAGTTGAATGAAATCTTGTTGAATATCCTCTAGATTTTCCTCTTGAAAAGTGGATAGACAAGCTTCTCTCACTATAAAATCAATGATTTTCTCATCACTATCAAAGACCTACCAAAAAATTTGCTTATCTGGCATTGCAGGTTTGAAAATCATGTTGATTCCCTTGTCTTTATTAATTCATATGACTGTAGAAGGGTTGAAGTTAGCTCCCCTTACTACCAAGGAGTCTGCCAAGGTATTATTTCCTCTAGGAATAAAATTTATGTTTAGGGCATGAAAAGAATCCATTAAATCCCATACCCTATTCCTGTATGCTTTTAGGTAATGATGCTTACTGTTGCACCTTTCTCTTACCTGATTTACTATCAACTCAGATTCGCCATATATGTTCAAGATCTTAATGCCCATATTTTCAGCTTGCATCAGTCCAAGGTATAGAGCCTCATATTATGCAATATTATTAGTGCATTCCCATGTTAATCTATAGGTAAAACTCTTTATCCCTTCTGATTGGGACTATAACACCACACTAGCACCAGCACCATTTCTACATCTGGCACCATCAAAGTGCATGGTCCATGTTTTTGTTTCTCTCAGATACTAATTAGATATAGCAAGAATTTTCTTCTCTAATTTTGCAAAAATACTGTATGTGCCCATACCTGTTCCAAACTGGTTGTACTCTTCTTTGAAAGGTAGCTCATCTTTGATTTCCAACTCCTCAAATTTATCCACTAATTTGAACTCCTCAAGAGGAGTGATATTACACATGTCTCCTTCAATTTTTTCAATGTGGTAAGACACTGGCTTCTCAGGTGTTATCCTTATCCTCTTTCCTTTGAAAGGAATAACCATGTTGGAATAGTCCATATACATGCATCCACCTAAATTTGCATTAAAATCTCTTGAAAGACATAAGATAAAATAAGGCTCTATATCCACCACTACTATTTCTTGTACTATAGTTACCTCTGGTGCTCTATGTAGCCTCATCAAGACATCTTTGATTACTCCCACTGTCTTTATAGGTGTTCCATCCAATTGTAGTACTCTAGGGTAGGATCCGGTATACTCCATACCCATATCCTCGTAAACTACTTTAGGCATAACTATAGTAGATGACCCTGAGTAAATAATACAATTCTAAACCATCTAACCTTACATCCTTAAAGAAATATAAAAAGGAGAAGATTTATTCTTTAAAATAGTAGGGGACATTTCTTTATTTTCAAAGGGTATACTAAAAATTGTGGTGGTCTGATTCTCTTGTGGATATTTGTTCAAGGAAGCTTTTAGCATATCAATCTAGCCAAGAATGAAGAGGGTGTCATATAGACTAGATTTTGAGGGTATTATCTTCATTTCTTCCACAATGTTGTACTCAGACTTAGCCAATGTTCCTTGTGAATTGGTCCCATCGGGTGTGCCAAAAAATTTTGGGCACCGAATTGACATCAAGTTTTACTTGACACTACAACTGTCTATCTTCCAATTTTTTGTCCAAGCATGCACTCGATAGTCACAACTCGATACTCAACATGGTATGGACCAAAGGCAACTTCAATCCAACCTCCAGAGTAGGTCAGTTCCTTGTCAACTTAAAATGGTGTTGACACAATTAAAGCTCAAATAGGATTTTGAGAAAAGGGTTAGAAAATATTTAGGGTTAGAGATATTATGAAAATAGTGGTCGGATAGGCTAACAGCATAGGTAACTACAAAAAGCTCCCACAACTATTTCCAGTGTCCCATCACTCAATATTAACAACACCCAAACCCATGAAATATTCATACATTAAAACAAAAACAAAGATATATTGCAGAAAGCAATTCCAACATCTAAGATTGATAATCTAAATTAGTAGAATAGACCAATAGTTAGAATTAACAAAAATAAACTTACTAAAAACACAGATCTAACCATGAATAGATTTCAATTACTCTCACAACTAGTAATCCAATAAGCTGGAATGAACTAACCATTAAAGTATTAACAAAAATGTAGCTCAAAGCTTTGAACCTCTTGCACAAATATGATGAAGATGACAAATTTTGAGTCAATAATCAGAGTAATGCTCCTTCCATTAGCTTATAGGAATATTTATAGTATGGCAAGCATCGGCATTCCGCACTTCTTTTTACACTAACATCATCATCGCCCAAATTTTTTTTGAAATTAGGACACCTAGAATCCACTTCCAAATACACTATAAACCAAGTAGAATGGAATTTAGCTCGTTTAATACGAAGAAACACTAAGTTTTTGAGTGGATTTTGGAACTCTCATTGCGGATCCGCTCCAAAATACACTAGGTGATGTGCAAAATGGAATTTTCTCATGCCTTAGAATAATTTTCAATGCTTTCTAAGGATGTGGTCATTTTTTTTTTTTTTGGTAATTATTTTAATAGATTAACAGTGGGTTTTTATAGAGGATCCCAAAACCTTATGTACAAAATCAGCCTGGCTGGAATGTGCATCATGCCTTGTGGCTGGAGGAATAAACCTGATGACAGAAACCAAAAATTGCTAATTGCCCGAAGGCTACAAGTAGGGCCCTTATGTCTGAATATCCTAGAAACAAACCACATTTTACCAAGGAAAACAAAAATACTAGCTGGAGAAATTTGACCATCGAAAGCAAAAACAGCCAAACCAAACGAATGACCTTCTGAAGCGAGGAGAACATCATGAGAGGATATCCGCATTGGCCAAACTCGCCACCTCAGATGGGAAGCATGAGCGCCACACAATAGGACACGTGGTCGCAAGCCCTTTGTTGGCCATGTGGTCTGCCACGCGATTTCCTTCCCTAAAAATATGGCACGCCTTCCACCTGTCACATTGAGAGAGGAGCATCCTAGCCTCAAGAATGATGTTGTAGACCCTCCAAGATGGTTCTTTAGAGCCTAGCAGATAGTTGACTATATTGAGCGAATCACCTTCGACTATCAAAGGCCGAGGATCCTCGGAGAGGATCTGGATACCTTTCAAAACACTTCTGGCTTCAGCATAGTGATTAGTCTGGGCACCCAAATCTTCACAATAAGCCAGCACGAGATTCCTGTTATGATCTCTAACCACACCACAAAAACCAGTAGGGCCAGGATTTCCTTTGGCCGCACCGTCAAAGTTTAATTTAATCCAGCCCATAGGGGGCTTGGTCCAAATAACATCCCCATGCTGAGACTTAGAAACACCATCATGAATAGGGAAGAGGCCCAAACTTTGGAAGATCGCTGCTTCTCTAGGAAGGCGGGGATGGGAACTAGGAACAACTTTAGAATTCTCAATGGCAAAGGATAAGGCTCTCTGAGCGACACAGGGAGGTACTCTAGGGACCTTGCCGAAGACTCTGGAATTCCTCTCTAACCAAATCTGCCAAATGGAGTGGTGGAAAGAGGCCTCAAGAAGGAAGCGAAGTTTAGGATTCTTGAAAGGATTGGGCCATTGGTGGAAGGCATCTTTGAGGGAGCGGGGAGTGCACCAAAGGATTTGAAAGGAATATAGGACAGTGTCGAGGACAGAATGGGAAAAATGACAGTGCAAAAATAAGTGGTCTGTCGTCTCACAATCAGCAAAGCACAAGAAGCACCTGTTGGGAATAGCAAAACCCCTCTTATGGAGGTTGTCGATGGTTAAGGCTTTATTATGAAAGGCAATCCATGCAAAGTAATTAACTTTAGGAATAATACCCTTCCTCCAAATCACTTTCCATCGGTGATCCATGGCAATCTCGCAAGTAAGAAGGTCATAGGCGGTCTTGATAGAGAACAGACCATCCTCCGTGCCACGCCAGATGATTCTATCATCTCTTCTAACAGATGGAATTAAAATAGACCGAAGAATATTAGACAAAAAATTCATTTCATTGTTAAAGCCGTCTAGGACTGGCAAATTCCACCGAGGGGGAAGAGAGCTCCGATCAATGAAGTCCGCAACCTTGAGTTGGGAATTTGGATCCACCTGGGCTTTCAGGCCAGCAAGGTCCGCTCTCAACTCGAGAGCTCCATCAGTAACCCACCTGTCCTTCCAGAAGAGAATGGAGTTGCCATCACCCAAAATCCAGTGAGCACCAGAGCTGATCAAAGAGCGGGCTTGAAGCACAGATTTCCAAAATGCAGACGCTTCAGGAGGAATCCCAACATCAAAAATATAACTCGATCCAAGATACTTCCTCTTAACCAGCTTGACCCACTCTACTGGGTCATTAGTCAGGATCTTCCAAGCGTGCTTAGCGATCAAAGCAATGTTCATGAGTCTTGATCTCCTCATTCCCATGCTACCTTGGTCCTTTCGCAAGCAAACCTTATCCCAGGCCACAAGAGGAATTCTGGTTTTTTCTTCATTGCCAGACCACAGAAAGGTCCTCTGAATCTTTTCAATCTTGGAATGGACAGAAACAGGCAGCATGAACATAGACATGAAGTAAGTTGGGATTCCTTGGAGACAAGCTTTGGTAAGGGTGGCTTTCCCAGCTTGCGACAGGAATTTGCCTTTTCGAGTGCTCAGATTTTTGTGAAGACGTTCCAGGATCATGTCCCACAAGCTTCCATTGGCCCGGCCATTACAAGCCAGAGGCAAACCCAGATAAGACGTAGGCAGGGAATCAATAGTGCATTCCAAAATTCTGGCTATGCGGAGCTGCCTTCGCATAGGAGTGTTAATAAAGTAAATTTTGCTTTTGATGTAATTGACTTTCCGTCCGGCAACCTTTTCATAACGGGAGAGGATTCGCTTGATGGATTTGGCTTGAGTGACAGACGCCCCAGTGGAGATGAGGGTGTCATCCACAAATTGCTGATGAGAGACAGGATCGACTCTAGAGGTGGGAAAAATTCCAAAGATCTTATTCTGGTGAAGAGCCTCTTTCAAAGACCAACTCAGAACCTCAGCCAGAAGGATGAATAGAATAGGAGACAGAGGGTCACCTTGTCTGAGGCCTCTGGCACTTTGGAAATACCCAGTAGGGGATCCGTTGATTAGAATAGAAAAGGAGGGAGTGGATATGCAACTACTGACAAGGTCAATCCATTGAGGGTGAAAGCCAAACTTGAAGAGGACAGCACAGAGGAACCTCCTGTCAACTCTGTCAAAAGATTTATTCATGTCCAGCTTGAGGAAAAGAGTAGCATTTTTGGAGCGATGAGCAGAATGGAGGGTTTCATGGATGGTGATGACACCATCGAGAATGTTTTTGCCTTTCACGGTGCTTCCCTGAGAAGGACCAACCAAGGAGGGAAGAAGGGACCTCAGACGGTTGGCTATGGACTTGGTTAAGATTTTATAAAAAACATTGCACAGGCTAATGGGATGATAATCAGAGAAACTTTTGCAGGTGGAAGACTTAGGGATGAGAGCAAGAAAGGTAGAATTTAGTTTTGGATGGATGGATCTGGAGGCTTGAATCTCCTAAATTGCTTCGCACACATTCGAGCCCACAACATCCCACATAACTTGAAAAAAATGGGGGGGAAAACCGTCAGGCCCAGGGGCCTTGTCTGGTTGCATGGAGAACAAAGCTTCTTTAATCTTAGACATATAAAAAGGCTCTAGAAGCTTAGAGCTTACCTCGAGAGGAACTTTGACTGGGAAGTTATCCAATAGAGATTTTTGAACCTAGAGATCACTGTCGGGAGGACCACCGAGCAGATCCTGGAAGAAGTCAACTGCTTCACTTCGGATTTCCTCAATATCCTTGGTAACGCGTCCATCCTTGCACACCACTTCCCTAATTTTGTTAGCCCCTCTGTGCCGCAAAGTTGATGCGTGAATAAACTTCATATTGGAGTCTCCATTTCTCAACCAGAGGTCCCTAGATTTTTGGTGCCAGAAAGTTTCTTCCCTTGCAAGAATAGAATGATAATCCACCAAGAGCCTCCTTTCCTCCTCCCTAAGGCAATCGGTGTAACCTTCAAGCTCCATTCTCTCCTCCACCAATTTTAGGTTCGCAGAAATGGACCTTTTGGACTCAAAAATGTTTCCGAATACCTCCTTGTTCCATGTTTTCAAATTCCTTTTGATTAACTTGAGTTTTAAGGCCACTCTCTTGGAAGCGGAACCTGCTACCTTCTGCTGCCACCAGGCTGTAACCATCCCTCTAAAGTCCTTGTGAGAAATTCACATGGACTCAAATCTGAAGGGGGTTTTAAAAATAGGCCCATCAACTGTCTCTAGGACAATAGGATTATGATCAGACCCAATCCTCGGTAAGGCCGAGAGAGTTGCCGCACCGAGTATGGGAATAGCCTCTTGGGATATGAAGAATCTGTCAAGCTTGACTTGAATAAGATTGCTCCCAATCCTCCTATTGCTCCAAGTGAAGGATGCCCCCTTGAGGTCAATGTCAAGCAAGTTATTGGTAGAAACAAAATCTCGAAAGTCTTCCAGACTGTGGCTAGAGTGGTCTGATCCTCCTTTCTTTTCAGATGGGTGAAGAGGACAGTTGAAATCTCCCCCTAGAACCCAAGGGAAATTACAGAATGTTTCCCTCATCTGGGAAATAGCCTTCCACATTTTTTCTCTCTCCGAGATAGAGTTTGGGGCATACACATTAGACAAGATCCAAGAAAATTTAATGGCTTTGGAATGAAACAAAACATTGATAATCCTGCTGGAAGTTGAGAGAAGGCTGCCCTCAAAAATCTCTGGATCCCAAAGAATCATGAAGACCGCCTGCCATTCCCACCGCAAGACTGGAGAGGAATTTTGCCTTAGCCCAAATGACCTTAGCAGCTCTGGCAGAAGAGATAGCATCGGTCTTAGTCTCTTGCAAACTTAGGATGGACAGATTCGTCCTCTTTTTGAGATCAGCCACCAATCTCCGTTTGGCAGCTGCATTAAGCCCTCTCACATTCCATGAGAGGACTTTCATTTCAACAGTTTGATATTCTTCTTACCTCCCTTTCCTTTCTGGAGGGGAGGTTTTGGGACAGTACGAGTCACCCATCTGGGAATCAGAATCATCTTGAAAAAGCAGTCGTTGAGTACCATTTGCAACATCTGCCGCCGTCTCCTTGTCCCGCCTGTCTTTTTTGGGGGGACGACCTTGCTTCCTTTCGCTACCAAAATCAACACCTTGCTTTCGGCTTCTCGTATTACGAGGGCTGATATTACCAGACTTCTCACCCCTTCTTCCTAGTAGGTAATCTTCCAGCACATTTTGGGACTCGGGGTGGTTATGGTCCAGGATTTTGGGTGAATCTGCCTGTGCGGTGATTGGTGGAAGGGACTGGTCCTTCTCCTCTTGTGGTCCAAGGTGAGGGCTTGCACCACACGGCTCAGAGACCATTTGGGGGGAGACTACTTCCACCGGGTGGGAGGATTCGGGATGGTCCCTAGACAGGCCTGGAGAATCATGCCCTTTTGCAACAGGGTGCTTTGTCTGACCTTCACCATGTTCCAAGGGGTTGCTGGAATCCCGTTTCTTCATCCCTAGATTTTGAAGAGGACAGTTGGACTGGAGGTGCCCTTGAGAACTGCACTGGGGGCAGAAAGTCGGTCTGTTCTCATACACAATGGCTTGCTTGTGAAGAATGATATCTCCAGACCGGAGAGTGATGGATGATGGAAGGTCAGCCTCCAAATCTGCCAGAATGCAGAATCGAGCTTGAACAAATCTGGTTCGAGCTTTGGTGGGAGGGTCAATGGTAACCAACTCACCAATGGAGCGTGCAATTCCTCTGATTACATTTTCATGCCAACAGAAGAGGGGGAGACTCGGGAGTCTAACCCATATTGGAGCAATGTTGATATTTTGGGTCTCAGGGTTGAAGTCCATACCCCACTTCCTTAGGAAGAGACTTCTGCGACCTAGGAACCAGGGACCACTAGCCAGGATTTTACAGTAGTCCTCCTTGTTATTTAGTCTAATCGCAAAAAAACCTCGGGATAAGGCCGCCAACTCCATGTGACCAGAGGTTCACCATTTACCTGCCGCCCACTTGCGAATGGTATCCATGTCGGGACGGCCGCCAATAAACTTACCGATGAGGGTAAATTTTTTGAATTCCACAAAGCTTGAAAGAATTTCTGCCGGGATGTCCAACTCGTCCCCGATAGGAAACAACTCCTTGGAGAGTAGACCACTAAGGGTTTCTGAAGCCGTTGCCTGAGCATACGACTTCTGAGGTCCACCTCCCCATTTTTCTGGTGGATCCTTGTCATGACCTACATCCTCTTCGATTGGAGAGGACTCCTTAGCACCCCCGATCTCTGACTGCCCTCCCTTCGCCCTGCTATGCCCTTGGTTCAGTCTGTTGGCGTTCCCGTGCTCTCCCGCAGAAGATTTCCCACCTGCTGTCATCTTGGCCATCAAAACCCTAGCTGACAATCCAAAAAGTTTGGTTTTTTTGCTTGCTGAGCTTTAACCCTCAACAGGCAAATGATTAATTTACTGAAGAAACAAAACCAAGGATGTAGTCATTTTGGGCCTACACGTATCACCAATTTTTATTACTTTGAAGGAGGTAAACAAGATTTATATTTGTATGGATTTCAAAATTTTGAATTTTATCACAACTAAATACCCCTTTCCAATCCCATTTACTGACTTAGAGGAGGTTTTTGGACATGAAATCTATTCATTTTTAATGGAATTTTTTGTTATAATTAGATAAGTATTATTACAGTAACTATCCCATCATTTGGATAATTACCAAATAATTGTTAGGGTAGATTATTATTACATTATATTTTTCTATCCTAGGTTAGTAGTTTCGCTAAAAACTATTTTTAGCGAATATTAGTTGTTGATTAGTTGTCATATTATTGTTAGCTTTCTTATTATTTTTAGTGCCTATTTGTTAGTTGTTAGCAATCTAGGAGGATATTACTTAGATGTTTCTTAAGACTAATTTTAGCCTTAGATATTTTTATAAATACTTGGGCATTATCAATATATTTTGTCAAATTATTACGCTCCTAACATGGTATCAGAGACTTATAGTCTAAGCTCATTTTCATAGCTTGATGACTGGGTTGATTAGCCGACTCAACCAACTCGGGCATGATTCCCAAGGTCGACCAAAGTGGGCATCTTGAGCACAATTCTTGAGGTGCTTGATTGGTTTTTGACCAGCACATATATCGAGACCTAGATCTGACCTACAAGTATAATATTTCATTATGCTAATTCTATAATTTTGACCTTATGTTCGATGATTTATTGAATCACTAGAACACTTTTTGATAGTGATTTAACCATTGGCGTCACCCTACACTATCAAAACCTGGCTAGGACTGCTAAAAACCACCTAGTTGGGATTGTTGATGGTATGATAATCTCTGATGGAATCCCATTGGATGGGATCTATCTCCTTCACATGCATGGATAACTATCTAATAGGTAACTTTGATCGAGTCATATTTGACTCTGTCAGACCTTATTGGACGCACAGACTCTGGACTAAATCCATTGGATGGTGACTCTAGACTCCTGTAGACTTGACTTGATGGATGTGATCTCATTGAATCCAAAGATCTATCGACCTCCACATTGTCTAGAGAACTACAAAAGCTCTACACGGTGCTTGAAGCACCTGATAGACTGGTTTGAATCACCACTAAAACTGATTGACTGCTCAAAAACCTACATGTTGATGTCATCACTGATCGACATGAATCTTGAGATCAATTTGTTCATCGATCTTTGCTTATGTCACCCCAAGCATAGATCCTAAGGCACTAACATGGTAGATATATATCAGCACATGGATCAAGGTATGGATTTGACATATCATCATCTGGTTTGTTAACATGGAAACTGATGTGGTAGGCTCTGCTGACCTGGCGAGTGAAGTAGTGGGTGACATGGAAAGTGACATGAGATGACTGTGGAACTACATGATTGGTACAATTGGTGCTTATGTGTTGATCTTGGATTGGTGGACACGTGTCATGCACATAGTCGCTATTTCATCTGGAACCTACCAATTTCCCATAAGCAATCAATTGATAAGGTGAGTTTTTTTGTTTTTAAACGATGCACTCATCCTTAGTAGGATGAATGTGGGATAAAATTCCCAATGTTTAAAAAAAAAATCCTAAGTGTCAAAAAGATTAAATATTAAAGCATGAATTTAAATTCATGTCTAATCCGTGAGTCAGGCTGGTCATGTACCTTGAGCGAAGATAGTGCTTCGTGCCAGGTCGTGAGGTCGACCCTTGGTGCCTTCAACAAAATAATTCTTTTCTACTCAAAGCAAATCGGTGCCACAAGGTAATTTTTTGAATTTTTTTTTATTTTTTAATTATTTCATTAAAATAATTTTTTAATTTTAAGTTTTTTTATTTTATCAATTATTTTGTACCCACATAATAATTGATTTTAATAAATAAAGAAAAAAACTTTTTTTAAACAATCTTGGAAAAAATTTGCTCTGCTAGGGTTTGATGCAAGACTGGCTGTGCATTTTTCGTAAGGGTTTCAGTGGGAAAATCTTATCTGCTACATTAACACCACCTTGAGGTGGTGTTAATTCACCCTTTTTAATTTTTTCCGCTCATGCAGTCGACTCCATTTATTCTGAGTCTGCTGGAGAGCTCAATGGTACTAGGGAAGTGTCTGTGCAAGTTCATTCTGACAATGTATCACGAGGTAAAGGCCCTGTCCCTGAAGTTGTTATTCCTTTGCATGAATTCCATACATCTTATGAATGGTTTGAGAGTCATACCCTGGTGGGTTATTTTTTTGGTTCGTATCCCATATGATACCCTTATTCGTTCATGGGTCTAGCAAGTTTGGGGCCCATATGGAGTCAAAGTGGAGAATGTACAAAACCTTACAAAAGGGTATTTCCTTTTTCACTTTTCAGATCCAGCTCAAGCACAGAAGGTTCTATATAGGGGTCCATGGACTGTCTATAATTCTCTATTTATTTTGCAACCCTACTCTCAAAATTTCCAAGTCAGTGATCAAGTTGCACTAGAAGTCCCGGTGTGGGTTGAATTCCCTAGTATTCCTATTCCTCTTTGGGGTTTTTTGCAGAATTTAGTTGCCCCCTTAGGTAAGTTTGTTTACCTTGATCCAGAAATTTTTTTCTCAGCTCGACCCACTAGAAGGGTTTGTATCAAAGTTGACCTTACTAAGGATTTGCAGGAGTTTATTGATATTAAAATCGGGGACCAATCCATAAGGCAGAGTTGCCTATATCAATTTACCCAATACCTATTATCGGTGTCAATCTACAACTCACAAAATTTGGGAGTTCCCTTTGATGGAATGGAAATATAAGGAAAATCCCTCACCCACTCTTGTGGCTCCTGCTAATGGCTCACGGGGAAAACACTGAATAATGGACTACTATCTCTAGCAAGAAATCTTGTGGTACTAAGCAACAAGAAGCTTCGATTTCTGCTGCACAACCTGCCCCTTATCCTTCTTAAGACAAGCAAGCTTCTGCTGAAGTTGTTTAGAATCCTATTGATATGGCCCCTCCGGTTGTTGACATGCAACCCCTAGTTCCACCAGTGTCTCAACTTCTTTGGTCGGGCCCTTCTTTGGCCTCAGTGGTGGCAGCTCTAGATAATTCTTCAGTGGAGGAGGTTTGGGCCTTGAAGGTCCGTCGCTCTCGTAGCCCTATTCGGAATGATAAACATTGACAACTAAAAAGTGATGCTTTCCATGCAACCTTCAACTATTTTGGCTCACTTACAGGTTTGGGTGATGTAGAGGATGTCATGGAGATCATGCATCTTGACAAATCCCAATGATTTTTTTATCATGGAATGTTCGAGGACTGACGGACCCGGTCAAAAAATATTTGGTCCAAAATGAGATGTCAAATGTTTCTCGAATGCATGGAAGCCTCGATATTTTATGTCTACAAGAAGTTAAGATTTTTTATTTCAATCTGTAGTGTACATGTGATTTTTTGTGGCCACAAAGTACCTCTTTTGCCACAAAGCATTCCCTGGGAAAAGGAGGAGTCGTCACTATCCTTGGGCCTCGATTACAGAAGAATGTTGTGACTTGGGGTGTTGATCCATCCAATCAAGATGTCTGGATTTTGCTCGAGATCTATGGAAAATTTCTTGGGGTTGTTAATGTGTATGCCTCAAAAGTCGCTTCTGACAGATGCGAGTTGTGGAGATGGCTTGCCATGAATCTGCCATTTGCCACTTGGGTGCTCTGTGGAGATTTTAATATGGTGGAGAAATATTCTGATAAGGTCAATCATGTCCCGATGCGGTGGTGTTTAGGTGAAATAGAAGCTTGGTTTTTTATGAAAAACAAGCTTCACCTTTATGACCCTAATTCCTGCTTCTCGCCTTCTGACTTCTCACAGGCTCTTTGGTACACCTGGTCCAATTTTTAGGCTACTTCTTCTAGGATTTTGGTAAGATTGGATAGAGCCATGATTTTTGAGTGTGACAACTTTCAGTTCTCCCGTATTTTGCCTTCTTCACCGTATGTGTTGACTTTGCCTGGTACTACATTGTCTGATCATTCACCTATTTTATTCTCGATGGCAATGTTAAACTTTCAACCTAGAGTGCATTCTTCACAGTTTTACCTAAATGTTTCTTTTTTGCATATATTTAGCATGAAATCTCATATATGCTGCATTTGGAATTTTATTATTAGACCTGATGGTATTTCTGGAAGGATTGAATGGTGGAATGTTGCCATTCAATGAACCACTAAGGTGTTGCGAACTTTGGGTGTTGAAGTTGCAAAATGACAAAAACAAGCTAAGTCTGCCTTGCAAAGTGAGCTATCCAAAGCCTGTCTTAGGCTTGAAGCCTCTCCTTTCAACTCTGTTGCTCAATCTCAAGTTTCTTTCATTCGGCATGAGCTAAAAAAGGTTGATTTGTATGAAGCCAAGGGGGATCAATTACGTGCTCGAATGCATTGGCTCAAAGTGGGGGACAGAGTGACCAAAGAATTTTTTCAGTGCCTCAGACCTCCTGCTCAACATTCTTAGTTTCAATCCATTCAAGTTTATGGATAGAGATTTATAGATCTTTCAGACATTGTCAAAGTATTTTTTCATATTATCAAGGTGTTTTTGCTTCTCAACCCCTTTATGATGCTAGAAGGCAAGCTCTTGCTGATTATACCGTTGTTGTCCCCAACAAGCTTTCTCCTGAGCAAATATTATTTTGTGACACTCCTCTTTCTCTAGAAGATCTAAAAACTACCTTGTCACTTATGGCCAATGATAAGGTACCTAGGCTTGATGGCTTCCCATGTGAATTCTATAAATAATTTTGGGATATGCTTGGTTCAGATCTCCACAAAGTTTATCTTAAAGCCCTGCAATGTGGTTCACTGGGTTCCATTATTAACAAATGCAATGTTAAATTTATTCCTAAGTCTGGAGATCCTGAGCTCATCACCAATTGGAGGTCGATAACCCTACTTAATGTGAGCTACAAGATTATTGCTAAAGCTCTTGCGCTTAAGCTTAAATCTATTCTGCCTTTGATTGTCAGACCTGAACAAACTAGCTTTGTTAAGGGAAGATACATTCTTGATAATGTTCTTACTATTTGGGAAGGTATGGAGTGGGCAAGAAATTATGAACAAGATGCTTTATTCATTAAGATAGACTTTGAGAAATCCTATGATAATATGGAGTGGTACTTCATAACTGCCATGCTTCAGGCTCTAGGTTTTGGGCCAGTATTTGTGAGCACCATTCTTATGTTATTTCAAGATGCTTCAGCTGTTCTTACCTTGAATAATAGTCAATTTCAATCAATTTCTCTTGGTCACTCTATGATACAGGGGTGCCCTCTTGCTCCATATCTTTTCATTCTTGCTACAGAGACTTTTGGCTATTTGTTGGCCCATAAGATGGATCAAGGATTAATCAAGGGTATTGCTCTCCCTAATTTTGACCGTCAGTTGGTCAATGGTCATTTTGTAGATGATTCCTTCTTAACGCTTCAATAATATGAGCAATCCCTTTCCTTGGCTATTAGTTTCTTAGAGGTGTTCTGTTTAGCCTCTGGTTCTTCTATACAATGGAAAAAAACATCCTATTTTTAGCAATCTCAATCTCAACTGCCACACTGGTTACATCAATTCCAATGGACTTAGATTCATCCAGGTGAGGTGTTTAAATTTCTTGGAATTCCTTTTTCATTTCATGGTTTCGCTACTCAATTGTGGCAGTATGTTATTGATAAAGTGGAAAAGAAGCTTTCTTACTAGACTAGTAAGAAAATTTCTCTGGCAGGAAAATTTCAGATTTGTTCTAAGGTTTTAGCCACTACCCATGTCTATTATTCATCTTGTTGGGTTCCATCCAAATATTGTTATAAAAAAATGGATAAGCTTCTGAGAGACTTCTTGTGGGCAAAAGACTCTGTCAAGCAAGGTTTTCATCGGGTAGCCTAGGAAATTTGCTGTTTGCCCAAGGATTGTGGAGGCATGGGTTTGTTTTATTGTCACCGACAAGGTCTTGCCCTTTGTTCTAAATGGATCACCCGATATTTAATTGGGGATGAATCTTGGAAAGTGTTGGTCAGGCATTGCATTTCTTCTGGTTTGCTTTAGGGGAATAAAATTTGGAAAGGGGTGGGATTGCAATCCATTCTTACTGCCCCTGTCCCTATTAAATTTAAAGGTTCTTTTGTCATTCAAATTATTTGGAAAGCCTGGGATGCCTTCAAACCCTGGCTTAGTTGGAAAGGGAGTTTTTGCAAAGCAGGTGCCTCTTTGTCTTCCATGAATATTTGGTGGTCTCCTGTTATCACTTGGCAAGGTTCTCCCTTAGCTCTAGTGCAGTGGGTTAGAGCGCAGAGGTTCTATAAGTGTGGTATTACTTCCATTTTTTATTTCTTCTCTCGACATGCCAGGTTTTGGATACCCTAGGAAAGTTTTTGTCAAATTCACAATTTAAATCCTGGTGATAGAGACACTTATGAGGTGGTTATTGATAGTATTTTGTTTTCTATTTGGAGCAAACTACATAAGCATTTTCAAAAACCCTGGTGGTCAGATTGGTGTTGGCCTTGGGAGCTTCCTATTTTGCAATATAAAGCTCATCTTGGTTACAAATGGCTCACCCCACAAGTTCCAATGGTTGATAAGCTCACTCTAAGATGGAATTTAGTCTCTCTTCCCTCCCAATGGAATAAGAGGTTTCATATTGCTTGGGCTACTTATATTGAACCTAAAAAAAGTTTTTTTGCTTGGATTCTCTTACATCAAGGGTTACCTATTGGCAATAGGCTCAAGAATCTGGGTGTTCATAATCTCATTTTCCCAATTTGTGGACAAGCAGAAGATTTACTGCATGTTTTTTGGTCTTGTGATCGGGCTCAGTCAGCTTGGGAGTGGCTTCTTGAATTTTTCATACCTTTTATGCAGGAGGATTTTACTTGGGTGCATGCTATTTTGGGTGACCCTATTACTTTTTCCTTCAACTTGGATGTTATTTGGAATATTTTTAGAATTGGTACCTTGTTTTATGTATGGAAGTCCTGGAATAGAGCTATTTTTTCTCAGCAAGATGTCGGACATGTCTTCTCTATTGCTGATAAATATAATATATTCTTTGATTGTTGGTTACAGATTGAAGTACAGGTTAAAAAAGTATAGGTGGAGCTGCAGTACTTGCATACCCTCATAGATTATTGGGGGAATGCACCCTGCATTATGAGTCGTGTGCATCTTCCTTCCCCTTCCAGGTGGCAGTAATTTCTTGGCTTCTTTCTTTTTGAATGCATATTTAATACTGTTTTGGCAGTTGTTATTGGTAGTTTATCGGTTGTTTCTGACACTCTTATATACTCTTAACCACAATGGTTGATGTATTGGTTTACGGGGTGTGCTAATCCCACCCACCCTTTTTTGTATGATTAAACATTATTTTATTAATATAATGGCTTTTTCATCCAAAAAATAATAATAATAATAATAATTGATTAAAATTACAAATTGCAAATACTATCACCATGCAGAATTCATCAAAATCAAACCTCTTTTACTCTTCATAAATAGCAAATTTTTTGTTTGAAGTACTTGTAATAAAAGGGGGTATTTTTCTGGTGCAATTTTCCTAAAGGCAATCTTTGTAAAAGCCTTGATCAACTTCATAAGTTGCAAATATTTTGCAATTAGATGGGGATAAAAAAAAAATTCTACCTCACAAAAATTTTGTTAAAAAGGGAGGACAACTTAAAAAGGGTGCATTTTTGGCAGTGACAGACACCTTAGTCAAACTTCTTGCAAAATTATGTCAAATAATATTTTGCAAAAAGGGGAGAAAACTTATAAGGGTGCATTTTCGGCAGTGATTGACACCTTAGTTATACTTCTTGCAAAATTCCTTTGTAATAGGTACATTTTCGGTAGATATCGACACCTTTAAATATGGGCAAATCAAAGAAAAAGAATGCCCCAAAATTGACTGTTTATGTTGCAAAATCAGTTCAAGGTCCTTACTTTCCAACAAAGTGGGAAGGAATGGATTTTATTGAAGATGGAATATTTCTCACACTATGCAGTGTGTAAGATCCATTCTCAAAGATTCTGAAGCTTCTGAAGACCTTTAGAACAATGCTGCTCTCATACCTATTTGTATTGTAAGGGCTATTCACATGTCATTGGTTGCACTTGACATTACTCGTAGTACAAAGAAAAGAGATTTTAGTGAGGAAACAGAGGTCCTAATGGTTGATGCTTGTTTTGACACAAGTTATCTTTAGCCCATTGTGGTGAATGCTTGTTGTGACATGAGTGACCTTCAACCCATTATGGCGAAAGCTTGATGTGATATAGGCAATCTCATACCTTCAATGGTAGATATTAGTTGTAACACAGGTGATCTCATCATAAAGGTAGATTTTTATTGCAACACCAGTGACTTAACAACTAAACCTCCTCAAAATGAGCTCTATAATCTCATCAATAGTGACAAATACCATATTGTTAAAAACATTTATGAAGATGAAGAACTTGGGTGTTTTAAAAAACACACCAAAGGCATTGGATCCAAACTGATGAAGCAAATGGGATTCAATGGTAAAGTATTAGGTAAACATGGGCAAGGCATTAAAATTCCTATAATATCAAATATCAGTCCAAAGGATGAAGGCCTTGGTTATGATGGACAAGCAAGTTCCAGTAAAACCATATTTGTAAAACATAAATCTCCTTCAATGCATACAAAGCATTATTGTAATCATTATGGAAGAATAAGACATGTAGTAGCTAGGTTTTGGAAATTACATTCTTGTGATTCATGTGGAGGTACAAATCACTCTTCTTCAATTTATTGGTACAAAGTGAAAATGGCCAACAAGGTTCATATATATTATGGATGGACAGATATCACACAATGGACCAAGATGAAAGAAATGTTGTATGGCTTCTATAAGAAAGGTAAAACCTATGGTGGACCCAGAGGCAGATCCAATGATATACCGAGTGGCAGTCATAGAGGCAATGACCTAGAGACAATCCTAAAGATAGACCCAGTGACAAAGTTCGAGAGGTAGATCTATAGGTATATCCAGAGGCAGATTCATAGGCAGATCTAGAGATAGTTCTAGAGGTACTATTCTAGAGGTAACCATAGATCCAGAGCCAAAGCCATGATCTAGATCTAGAGCCAAAGACAAATTAAGAGCCAGCAAATTAGCATCTTTTATTACCATTTTTTTATTAGGGTAGAATAGCAAATCAACATCTTCTTCACTATATTGGGATAGTTATATACATTACCCAAATAATGGAATAAGAGAAGATGTTAAGAGTAATTATCACATCATTTGGGTAATTACCAAATTATTGTTAGGGTAGATTATTATTACATTATATTTTTCTATCCTAGGTTAGTAGTTTCGCTAACAACTATTGTTAGCGAATATTAGTTTTTGATTAGTTGGCATATTATTGTTAGCTTTCTTATTATTTTTAGAGCGTAGTTGTTAGTTTTTAGCAATCTAGGAGGATATTACTTACACGTTTCTTAAGGGTAATTTTAGCCTTAGATGTTTGTATAAATCCTTGGGCACTATCAATATATTTTATCGAATTATTACACTCCTAACAAGTATCATTGAGGAGGATAAACTAAAGACTATATTTATAGTAGAACAGGATCTATGCATATAACCAAATATCATTTGCTTTATACAATGTTCCATCCATGTTTCAAAGGATAATACTGTATAATTTTTAGCATATGTCAATTGGAATATTTAAAGTCTTCTTAGATGACCAGTCACTATATGAGAAGGACAAATGTCTAAGGTACTAAAGGAGTGCATATGATTATGCATGAATGCTTGTTTCTCATTGAATCCTAGGAAGTATAAGTTGTTGGAGTGGTATGGTAAGCTATTGAGACATGTAGTATGTAAAGAAGGGTTGAACACCAATCTTCACAAGATTTGTGTTGTAGTGAGTATGGAAAAACTATAGTGAATATTTCACTATAGTGGGATAGACCCCATCCAAAACGGTATTCAAGAAAAGCAACTATTAAAAATGATCAAACAAAGGGGCTTGAAGCTCCATCCACACATCAAGTAGTTTATTTAAGGAATACATCATCCAAATATAGTCTATGCCAAATACTAAGAGCATTTTCTAAACTCCCCTTACCTTGAGGTAAATTCATCCACCCAAGATAATCCAACAAATAATTTTAGCCTTTTAGTGATGACTAGACCTCATCCCATAATTAAAATGAACCCCTGAGTATTCTTAGTGGTGACTAAAAGGGTTTCCTTGATGATGAGACCTCCAAAATCTTAGTTGACTAGGGATTTCCTACTTAACTAGTGAAGAGGCCCCAAAATCAAGTTGCCATATTCAAACAATTGGGTTGCAATACTCCATATACCAAAGGATAGTTGCATAATGGCATAAGAAATGCACCCATAAGGAAAAACCCAATGTACTTGGATGGAAATAATAAAGGATATTGGATGAGTCAAGTAAGGACTCAATGAGGTCAATATACCTTATTGGTCCTCTTATAGATTCCCTATAGGATTAGAGGTTGGAGGGGTAAAAATAATATGTAAATTTCCACCAAGGACTAGAAGCATGCCCATAAAATGAGATTTTGTGGAATCCTATATAGGGGTACCTTAAAAACATTAACTATCAAGAGGGATAGTGCAACAACAAAAGCAGTACCCACAAGACTAAGTGCTTATAATAAGTATAGAGATGGATGCCACCAAATCAACCAAATCACTAAAGGGGAGGTCCTAGGCCAAGCCAATACCAAAGTTTAATGAGCTAGTACAAAGGAGGGTGAACCATCGACACAGGTCATAGGTTGAATAGGTATAAGTCCACACCACTTGCATGAAGCTATATCCTTGGATACAACTATTCAAACTCATACCTCCATTATGGGATATGGAAGCATTAGTGATGCCTCTAAAAAGAGAAATATGCCATCCATGGATGTATTTATGGTGATTTAACTCCGAACTAGCTCTGAACCTTCCAAATATTAGTGCAATGTATACCTCGATCTAACAACCAGTAATGACATCGATGCTCCTACCCATACCCATTTTGGAAGGAATTTTGAGTTTTAAATTTTACCTATAAATATTATAAATATTAGTTCCTATGGCAGAGTCAGAGTTACAATTATTATTGTATCTAGTATCTGACCTGTAGTATTTTCTCTCTCCTTTTTTCATTTTGCTTCTTAGTTTAGACTCGAGTCTTGGGCCAGCTACATGTACAGGCCATAGAGCCTCCTTTGGTTATATATAAATGTAATATGCACTTTCAATATAAATGCAATGGGTTATGACTAAACCAATATTTGTGTCCTACTCTAAGTATTCATATACTTTTTGCAGGGGACTATGACTACTCTAGTATTTTTGTCTTGGCCTTTATAGAAAGTCATTAAAATTACATGTATGTATGATCAAATCTATGTTCAATTTTATCATCTTGCTTGGTTCATGTGTTCACTCATTCCATTGAGTTGTAAAATGAAAATTGCATTATCTTGGTGAATTAACACCCTTAGTTAGGCTAGATAGGTTTCATTTTCCACAATTTATATATCAAGTCATTTCTTGTTTTTTTCTTTGTCCTTTTCCTAGAGAAACCCGATAGATTAGGCTAGCATAGAAGGAATGAACACCAAAATACTACATTAGAACAAGGAGTCAAACTTGGTAAAAAATCTTAGAGGTCATCCCAAGGATCCACATTCCATGGTTTCCTAGAATATTTAGGACTAGAACGACACACGAGGCATAGGACATTGAATGCACTTGCTCAAAAAGATGAAGAATGAACCACAATCTTGGGGATTCATGGTGCCCAAGACATTGTTTCAAGTCCTCAATAACTCAAACCGGCACACCCAATGGAACCCAAACTATAAACAATACATCCCTAATAAAAATTCAAGAAGAGGTTTTGATGAAGACCTCAGTTATCAACTTGCTAAAACACCCAAAGAATTCACTTGGCAACTCTACTGCTCAAAAAAAGAAACCTGAAGAATTTTTTATTTTTGGATGAGGTCATGGTGGGAACCTCCTCCTGGTTAATCAACCACCACGTAAAGACTTTTTTGTATGAAGAATAAATAAAAGCATCAAACAATGAAGCTAAAGGTAGACTTAACTTTTCATGATCTCAAGACCTACCACTAGATTAGTAGTAAGATCGAATCCTCAATTGCTCCTTCCCCCTCTAAATCTTAGAAATTGATGAAGAAATTAATGATAAAATATGGTTACCCTAGTTAATCCAAACTAGAGAAGGCTCTTGACTTGGGATAACATACGTCCCCTATAGCCATTGGTGGCACCGGCTACCTAGAATCAGGTCCCAACCTCCATGTTAAAAAAAATATTGCATTTTACCAAAGAGGACATGACAACTCCAATAGAGCATCTTTAACACATGGTCACTTTGTATGTGATTTATAGAATTAGAGAACAAGACATCACCTTATGACTACCAGTGGCTTCCCTCATAGAAAAATCAAGGGGTTGGTATGTCTCTCTCACCCCTAACTCCATCATCAAGTAGTACTAGCTTGCAAACCAACTCATTTATCATTTTGAGGAGAATATAGATAGGGTATTACCATTAGAGTATTTGAAAATCATCAAAAGGGTCCCTATGAAATCCATGGATAATTTCAATGCCAAAATATAAAAGTCTTGGCACAAAATTCTAGAGGAAATCTAACATGTACTAGTTATGGCTTTCATAAACTACCTCAAAGTAATCAATTCTAAAATAGCCATTATGGTGAAAACTCGAGAGGAAATTCATTACCAATAGCATATGGGATAGCCACTCAAGCTTAGAGAGACCTCATCTATATTGGGATATTAGCCCCTAGACCATCTACACCTCTTTTCTCAAACACTCATCCACCATATCAATCCCCTCCAACCATACAACCCACCACCTTCCAGGTAACTTCAATTTTTGGTCAACCTATTGCGTCAACATACCCATTACCATTATCTTTATTCTCCTAAAATGCAAAATTCCATGAGGGACATAAACAATGAGATAATATCCCTTAAGAACTAGCAGAACTTCCAAAGGTTTGGCTATTATAACTATCCTTGTCCCTCTTTTCATCAATTTAGTCAAGGATATCGACCTCCATCGAATGGATACCAAAGATTTTCCCCTCTATCCAACAGAAAGTTGGATCCTCTCTAATATCTCAAGATAAATATCCTTTCCAAGATCTCAAAAGACAAATAGTGTATTTCCCTATCTCAATGCAACCAATACCCTTGAATCCAATAAGGAACATGGTCCCTACAAAAAACAACTATATAGGAGATCTATATGGTTGGTCATATTACTCTTTTGACCCCTATTATTTAGACTATGGAATGCTCCAGCAAGTGACATATCCAATGCCTCTACCCACATATTAGAATGATGTTATTCAAATACTAGGCTTAACAACTCATAGCTTACCACCAGATATTTATTTTTTACCAAAAACTAAAGCATCAAAATAGACCTTAGTGACATGGGATGAGGGAGAAGTTTACACCATCCCTAGATGAACAAGTGCACCATAAAATAATTGAGATAAATTTTAGTTTTTTTTTCTTATAAGAAGTAATAGGAGAGTGGTAGAAGAAACTCAAGGGTAGCAACAATTGGTACCAAATACCTAAAGGCTAAAAATCAGTCAAACATAGGAGATAAATCAAGACTAGACGAGGCCCCTAATACTAAAATAGCTAGTACCAAGACAACTAGTACTGATACCAGTTCAAGCACCAAGCCTTAACATTGAGAGGTCTATTACATAGTGGGTTCCAAATAGTTCACCAAAGGCCTATCCACTAGAATACTTCAACATGGTTTAGCATCTTAGAGATCCACCATACCTATGTTGATATAGGACATCCTCACTATCCTAGAGAAAACAAAGTAGCTAGACTGGAGAACCAAAAGATCATTGGGAAGTAGAAGGAGCAAGTTGTTCTATAAATATCCAACACTAGTAGGTTTAATCCATAACCATTCTACCTAATACTCATATGTGACAACAAGATCATTAAAAATTTCCTCATGGATTTATGAGCAAGCACTTCATTCATGCCCAAGAGGGTGGCTGACACATTAGAGTTGACATACAAACTAGTCAAAAAAAGGGTAGTGCAATTGGATGAGACCCCAATACCCATCCTTGGCCTTCTAAAAAATGTATAGATCCCTCTATATGACTGCCCTAATATAATTATTATCCAAGAGGTGGCATTAATTCATATACCTGCATCATTTGGTCTGTCTCTCTCATGATTTCACTGCAAAAATTGAAGGATACATTTCCTTGGATTGGTCCCATATATTCCTAAGGACTTTCTACGAGTCTAAGATGAATATTCCTTCTAAACAATTCCACATGCATCACATGGAGCATAATGTGACAAATAAAGAAAAAATTAAATGGGCTTTCTTGATTGTCGAGGAATAATTAGAGCCAAAAATTCTTAGAGACAAAGTGCATGCTAAAGTATCATATGACCAGATGGATGAGCACATTGACAACATGTAGGGAGTCGACCTATACAAGAGATCTAAAGCAACCAAACCTAAGGTGCATCTGATACAAGAAGAGGAGCTTGACACATAAAATATTATCGAGCCTACCAATGTCCATCCTCTACCAAAACTAGGAGAATGCCTCCCCACTCATCCAAGCCACCAAGATGAGTAGAAGTTTGGATTACTCTGCTTCATACATTACATATTTTGGTGAAGCAGCTTTGTGGGTAATACTAGTGTGTGCTTACATGTTAGGTCATGTACTATAATGTAAATAATCAATACTTTAAAAAATTAAAGAGCAAGTACTATATTTATTGGCCAATGTAAATAGGTGACACATATATAGAAGACAAAAATATAGGATAGCTAGGCAAAATATTGTGGAAAACTTGTCCCATGTGTGAAAGGGAGAGGTTGCATGGAGAATGAGGACCAATAATTGGAAATAATAGCATAAGGTAATAATTCTCCTATGCTAATATTCATAGGCCATCAAAACTATGAAGAGACATCTCCTACAGTCGATGAATGATAGCACAACAAATAACTATGCCAACATCTATTTGGCCACTTTAGAAAGATTTAGGAGATAGACAGTTCAAATATCTTCAATATTCCATTAGTTAGACGTCTATAAAATTTGGGCTCCTCCTTAGTACATCTTCAAGAGCCTATAATTTCTCTCTTGAGTTCTTGAATTTCTAGAATCAGCCCTAAAGACTTAATTTCGAATGGATAAGTTTATCATTTATTAGGTTCTTTAAATCCTACAAGTAGAAGTGCCCTATGAGTTAGCAAACTAAATTGAATATTTCACTACAATGGGGTAGACCCCTATCCCAAAGGAAATTCAATAAAATAAGTCACAAAAAATGATCATATGAGGGGTCCTAAAGCTCCATCCACATATCAAGTAGTTTATTTGAGGCATCAGCCAAGAATAGTCTATACTAAAGACTGAGAGTATTCTCTAAACTCCCCTCACCTCAATGGAAATTCATACACCCAAAATAAGCCAAAAAATAAGTTTATTCTTCCTAGTGTTGAGTGGGCCTTATCCCATAATCAATATGAGCCCCCAAGCCTTCCTAGTGGTGACTAAAAAGGTTCAATTGATGATGAGGCCTCCAAAATATAGGTTCACTAGGGTCCACCTGCCTAACTGGCAAAGAGACCCCAAAATCAAGCCACCCTCTTTGATAATTGGGTTGTAGCACTCCATGTACCCAAGGATAGTTGCTCAATGGCATGAGTAATGTGCCTATAAGGGGAAACCCAAGGGCCTTAGATGGAAATAATAAGGGGGATTGGATGAGTCAAGTAAGGACTCAATGAAGCTAATATACCTTACTGGTCCTCATATAGATTCCTATAGGCTTCAAGGTTGGAGGGGTGATAAGAGCATGGAAAATCCACTACAGACTAGAAGCATACCCATAAAATAATATCTGATGGAATCTTGCATAGGGGCATATTTAGAAAATTAGCTATCAGGAGAGACAAGGCAAAAATAGAAGCAACATACACAATACTAAGGACCTGTAAAAAGTATAGTAAGGGAGGCCATCAAAGTAATTGGATCACTCTACAAGAGGTCCTAAGCCAATCCAATACTAGAGTCTAATGAGCTAGTACGAAGGAGGGTGAATCATCAAGATGGGTTAGAGGTTAAAGAGGCATAATTCTACAACCACATGTATGGACCTTTTTCCTTGGTTACCACCACCCAAACTCATATCTCCATGGTGGGATTTGGAGGTGTAGAAAAAATATATGAACACACAAAATAGAAGCACACAGAGACAAAATAATTGACAAAAATTATTTTTCTATTAACTTATTTTGATACAATGTTTACAACTTTTGAATTGCCCCAAGTGCTTTGGGAGCAATGTTACAATATGTCTCTATGTATGATACAACAATTTCTAAAAAAATAATGGGGTCTTCCAAATCTTCAACAAAGTATGGTGCTCTTCAATATTCTGCTACAACTTTAAAAATATGAGTGGGCTTTGGTATCCAACATGGGACCACTCTAGCTCTAGCAGCTCTTGCAATATACCTGTCTCCTATGCACACAAAATTCTAAAGAGTGTTAGCAGCACCCATAGATTCAAATAAAAATATGATGCTATCAAAAGGATATGCTGCATATGGAAAAACATATAATATAAAAGACAAAACTAAAAATCCAATGCGTTGCAAAATTATAAATTTACTGATTGGGTTATTGTGTTGCACTCAAATATGGTAAAACATGGGTGTGCGATGAAGGCCAGTGAACTGCATGCCTACAGTGTTGAAACCTCTTAGATACAGTTCTAATTGTGAAATCACGGACCAGCAATTTTCTTTGAATGATAGATCACCTTGAAAAATGGATCTCTAGGCTCTGGTGATGGATGTTTTTTGGTATGCACGCAAAGATCTGGATCTATTTCAGTAGCCTGGCGGTGTCAATATTTAGCTCTCCTAATTTTATGGGGTGAAGGTGCCTTTATAGGCTCCTTAGGATTTTGGAGGGAACGAGAGGTGGCAAGCCTGAAATTCCAAGTGGAAATCCTGGGCTACCAAATGGAGAGGGCAGTTATAGTGAGTCACCCAATGTACCTCACTTAACTGGGGTGTTGTGGCTGCAAGTGGAGTGATGTGTAGGATTTTTCCCCATGTGAAGGGATAAATGGGACAAGGGTGGATGATATGTGGCAAGTATGTTGGGTGAGGCGGCTAGGACACCTATCTAGTGGGTAGGAAATGTATCCCAAGCTAATTTTCCAGAGATAATAAATTTGGAAAATAGGATAATGGTGCAGAATCTATATGCCTAAGTCTAAACTTAGACATATAATTTTTATTATACAGGGTTTGAGATGGGGTGGAAAATGTGGTGTTGTGAGTGACCATATTTTGGTGTCTATAGATACCCCTTTTTGTATTGCATTATGTGAAACACGATGCAGTGCAAAAACCAATGACACCTATCTTTATTGGATGGATGAACTCAACTCTTCTCGACACACAAGAATGAATAATGATGATTTTTTTTGAAAATTTTGATTTTTTTTGCTTACCCCCTCAATTGGTGAATGGGTGAAGGATGAAACCCATGAGCCAATTGACTAAATTTGGATGATTAGGTGATGTGAGTTTTTGGTTGATGTGAATGTGATGTAGATGTATGACATTGTCAACTTGATGCCCCAAGTTCGAGATTGTTTGCATCTTGTAAATTTACCTTTGGTTTTGATGAGGCACAAAATTATGTGGTGAAATTGGCCACTTTCAAAGTTCTTTTTCCACTGTGACTTTCATGAATTCCTTTCAAATGTTTGGTTCAAGGAATGAGTCGTTCGAGAATTTGATACTCCAATGATTTCTGATTACACCATGATTTGATTTGTTTTTGCTTTTGACCCAACGAAAGGGTTAAGGATAACCTCTTGCAAATTTGACTTGATTCAACTATTGACCAAGACTTAGGTTTTAGTTGATTTAATGCCATAGTGATGATGATGAATTAGTGTCCTTATTGTGGGTTGCCCATCCTACCGGATTGCATGGATTGCTAGTCATTGCAACCACCAAGTTTCTAGGGTAAACGACTTAATACAAGGTTCACTAAATTATTTATGTTGGTGATTTTGATGGTGATGTTTGATGAAGTGGATTTGTGTTTGGGTTTTTTTTTTTGCAAACCACACGTTGCGGTTTTGCTTATTTTGCACCACGTGCCCACGGTGTGCACCATAAACCGTAGATTCACGGTTTTACACACTCCGCAAAATGTAGATGTGTATTTTATGCCTCAAACTGTGGGTTGCCAGTTTTACACACTCTATGAAACATGGGCACACATTTTTCACCATGAAAAGTAGCTATATATAGGTTTTTGGGTCACTTTCAGTTCATTATTCTCTTTTGCCAGCTAGTTTTTTTTTCTTTTTTTTTGCAATAATTAAGAGCGGCTGGAAAAAGTTGGTTTTTTTTCATGAATGGGGTAGGTTGAATTTTTTTTTCTTTTATGAAATGTTTGAGTTGTGACATCCTCTTTTTTTTGTGTGTTTCTTGTTTTGAGATGTAATTTGCTTTAAAATGCAATGTATTGTTTTTTTTTTTTTACTACCATGATGGGATAGGTTGAAAGTTTTTTTTTTTAATTTGAAATGTTTGAATTGTGACATGCTTGTTTTTGTGTTTCTTTTTTTGAGATGTAATTTTCTCTAAAAAGCAATGTAATGTTTTTTTGTGATGCATTAATTTTTCTTTGTTTGTGTTGTAGGTTAAGCTCCTTACTTCTAGACATCGATGGCCTTGCACTATTTCCAACGTACAAAAAGCTCTCATAGTATATGATTGGAAGTTTCTTGAGGTTGTGGGTTTGGATGGGTGCAAACTGATTGAGATAGTTCAAGTAGATGAGGCACTTTTATCTGCACTCATTGATATGTGGGACCCAAATAGGGATTCTTTTCAGCTCTTAATAGGGGAGCTTATTGTTACTTTGGAGAATGTATACCACATCTTTCGAGTGTCTATCAAGGGTCCACCAGTGAGGGTGGGCCACAACAAGCAATGGCTATCAGACCCATCTATGGTGATCTTTGGGATGTGGACTATGGTAAGGGAGTCATACCCTACCTTGACTTGTTCAAGGGTAAGAAGCTAGTTGTAGTTTCAACCTTTTTTATGTACATCATGAGCAACATGGTGTTGCCTAATAGCATGGGATCGAGGATCCCATGGAACTAGGTTCCCATTGTGTTGCATTTGATTTCTAAGCCACAAATATTGGCATGGTATCCCACTCTTTTGTGTCAATTATACAGTGAGCTTTATGAGGTGAAGAGGCAAGAGTGAAAGGGGCTTAGTTGTAGCTTGTTGCTTTAGATATAGTCTTGGGAGCACATCTGAGTGGGCCATCTCAATGGGCTACCTTGTGTGTGTGATCCTCTTCTTCCTTGTGCTTTCTACTGGTGGGTTAGTGAGGAGTCTTATCCTACACGCCCTTTTATGGAGGCTACTACATATAGGGATAGCTTTAGTGTCTTGACTAGGGATGATATTTGTTGGTATCCATGGAGAGGCATGGCTTGGGAGAGTGATGTAGAGCTTCATCAGGTTAGACAAGGGAGATGGTTGATGGGTAGCCATACACGAGAGATGGAGTACATCTATTTCTTATAGGTTTAGATGTAGTTTGGATTGGTTTAGGGAGTTCTATATGCTCCAATGATATATAGGCAATGGGCAACGAGCTAGGTCTAACTCTGACTCTAGATTTTTGGACTATAGATGATGTGGGTGATGATGCATCTATCAAGGTGTTTGATGTAGATGACACAGGCACTACTGCATATTATGATGCTTGATTTTTAGCTCAACCTTCTTGGAGTCCAAGCCATTAAGTGGATGATGTGATTAGTGGTGATGAGCTAGATATTGGTTATTAGGATCCTAGGTGAGCTAAGCATCATCGGGGTAGTGGTGGTAGGAGGTAGTCTATTGTAGACATACAGCAGCTAGAGGTGGATGTTGAGCATGATGGGAGTGATGGATATTATGGGGATAGGAGTGATGGAGGTCAGGGAGATGAGGGAGATGGAGGTTAGGGAGATGAAGGATATGGAGGTGATGGAGGTGATGGAGGCCAGGGAGAGCAGGATGCTCATCCTCGTCATATAGAGGAGTGGGAGGTGATGCAGGCACAACAAGATAGTTTGGATGAGGAGGTGATAAAGCTCAAGGGTGATGTGGCCTTGCTTTAGCGCAAGGTGGTTGAGTTGTAGGGTGATATGGATGAGTTGCAGAGTGGACAGTGTGAGAGTTATGCCATTGCAGCTCAAGATGCAGATATTGTGAGGTTGTAGGGTGAGTTGGATGGACTACAAGCTAGGAAAGTTGGTGGTGATGACAATGCTACCATTGCATCTCTTAGGGATAAGATAGCCCATTGAACGGCCTGTGAGGGGTAGGATTTAGCTACAGCTCAAAGATAAGCATAATACATGGCATACTTGAAGGACACTTTGCACCAACACCAGATTTTTCTATCGCTTTAGCATTCTTCTTCTATTTTAGGATCTAGTAGGTGAAGTGAGTCTAGGCCAGGTAGCTCTAGGTCTCATCATCCATCTAGATTGCATGCTCCTTCTGGATCATTGATACATAGGTCTCCTAAGGGTCGTGGGGGCACTAGATAGTAGCACTTTATTACATATTTTTGTAGTTTTCAATTTCTTTTTGTTATCAGCCTCAGTGCTCTGATGTATATAGCCTACAAGTATTTTGTACTATGTGATTCATATATATATATACACATGCATGGCTTTTATTATGGTTTGTGTTGTGCGCTTTCTCTTTATTGTATGTATGGATGCATATGGAATGAAGTGATGTATAATGTGGTGATGATTAATTTGTTCTAATGGTGATTTGGTAGATTTAGACTTATCTTGAACAACATGTCTTATTGTTTGATCATAGGCATAGGTAGATGATATAGGTGTAGGAGGTGTAATAATGTGAATGATGTGGTATGACTTAATGGATTTTTTTGAGGTGTTTTACAAAGACTCAAACATCCTAGTGATTCAAACAAACCCATCTATGTATTTTACATATCTTCTTTATGCAAGGGTTATTTTGGTGTTTTCAAATTTCTCAAGGACCAACTTTGTGTGCAATGATCATTCATTTCCCATTATGAGCTAGGTCAAACTGATCATTTGTAACTTATACCAATAAGCTAGCTCATCTAAGAGCGGCCTTAGGTCTATACAAAAGAAGGTCACTAATGTAACAGATGTGGTGCCATGCGTAAGGATACCTCATTGCCATATGGAATTCATTCAGCCCATTGTTGTAATGAGGATCACCCCACAATTTTTGAGACACTAAGAGTTCCAGGGATTCAAGCTCCTTCTCTTCTTCTTTTTTTTTGCTTTTGATTTTTGGGATTTTGTTTGGATACTTGCTCATTTTAGGAGAACCAAGGGTATTTTATTGCTTACACTTGCTCGTTATAAGGAAGAGCAAGGGGATTTTTATTTCTTTGATACATTTTTCCAAGATTTTTGTTCACTTTGAGGTAGGGTAAAATAGGATAATTTGTTGCTTTGAGACGTGTAGCACCCTAAAATTGGTGTAGTAAAACCTCAATAATTACAATTACTCTAGTAAATAATTCAAATTCAAATTTTAACCTCCAAAACCGCTCCCAAACTGTTTCTTAATCCATTTCCTCATTTCCCACACCATTTTTAGAGTTTGTTTTGACCATTTGACGATATCGTCACCGATCAGACGATATCGCCTCAGATCGAACGATTTTTTCTAGGCTAGGACGTCTAGACGATCTTGTCCCAAAATTGATTTTTCACAATTAGTCTCTATTCCAACGGCATCTCTAATCCAGGCAGAAGCGTGTCTGCATCATTAGAGACCCTCCCCATTGAAGATCTCCCAAATAGGGATGATTTTCAACCTCCTAACCTCCCTCCTAAGCCTATTTAATCCTAAGCCCTCCCCTTAGCATCCCCCTAGCTGAAATTCCCTGTAACTTGAATTCTACACACACTAGACATCCTAAATTATTATTTGCACTTATTCTATCCAAATTTTGTTGCAGGTACCTTAGTATTTTTTAGTCGGAGCAAGCTTACATCGTCATAGATGATCCTATTCAGATCGGAGGCGATCCTGTCGAATTAGAGATGATTTCTACTGCAGTCCACATTGGGGGCAATCAGTGCCCAGAGTTTGCATTTTCCTCTTTTCAATCTGCTATTTTATTCTGCAATTAGCTAGTTTATTTATTATTTTTTGCTATTTTGCATTTTGGAGTTCACCCATCTAGATCAAATGCATAATTAAGTTATAATTGTCATTAAATCAGTATAATGCATTCATGTTTCTGTTTATAATTCTTAGTTTGATATTGTTATTGTCATTTTACACTGTTTCCCTCTGTTAGAATAGTTGCATTTTTTGCATTTTGTGTCTACTTCTCTGATTGCAGGTCTCTGACGAATTCGTCGAATCTCAGACGATCCTGATAGATAAGAGACGATCCTATCAAATTCTAGACGATCCTGACTGCTTCAAAAATTAGAATCTCCATCAGACATCCGGATCATGTATGACTCAGTAATTTAGCCCTTTCTCTCTGTTTTCTATCTAATTTTGTTTTTTGTCTTCATTTAAATCTGCATTTCATATAGAATAGCTTAGACGCATTTTGGCCAAACCTAGGACTTGAATGTTTAAGGATAAAACTAAACACATTAAACACATTCCCAACCTAGGCATGGAAACTACCATTAAAATTTTCCTGGTGAACCCACCATCCATCAAAAAATCATCATAATACACCTCCCTCGAGAGGCGGGACCTTCGCAAGGCCTCTCAGTCCAAGGTACCGCACCATCCTTTTCCCATCGTCCTTTCAGGCACGGATCCTATAGCCTGAAGGTAGGGATGCAAAAAATTTGGAGCGATACAAGATTCTTTTTGGGATACTTGCTCGTTTTAAGGAAGAGCAAGGGATTTTGCTTTTTTTTTTTTGGGGGGATACTTGCTCGATTTGAGGAAGAGCAAGGGATTTTTTTGGGGGGGGGATGAAGGAGGAGCTTGTCCTTTTGCCAAATCTATAGTACTCTAGACCATGCACATAATTGGATGAGCAGGGGAAACCTTTCACTTATGGAAATAACCACTTTTGACTTTGTTATTCCCAAGACTCACAATGTTTTATTATGTGTTTGATTGTATTTGGTCCAAGAGGAGTCTGATTGACCAAGAATGACCTGTTGCATTTAGAAATTGCTCAACTTTGAATCAAGTTTATTTAAAATACTAGGACTAGCTGAGTGATTGAAAATATTAGGAAGTTGCTTAGTGGTTGATGTGGTGCATGACTTGGGATACTTTTGATACTATCTTTTGAAAATTAAAAGATACACAGAAAATAGTTAGTGGCCACATAATTGTTATTGCTAACAATTACACAATATCTACCCTACTTTATGTGAGTCCCTTAATTAAGAAAATATAATTATGAAAGTTATGCATTATTGTGATTTTGGATTGCTAAGCGATGTTGGATGCCCCTGATTAAGGCAACAAGACATGGTTGACCAACAGTCATCCAATTGAACCAAATTATCTAATGTAATGAATGTTATGAACAAAATGCCTATATGGATGCATGGATGGATTTATGAGATGTAAATGAAATGTTTTTGATATTTTTGCTTCTTTATTTTCTTTTTTTTTTAGCCATGTATATGTACATATATGCAAACTACATTATGCATAAAATGCCTTTAGATGTATTATGTTCAATGGCTCAATTCAAGGTTTTGCTTAGTGGTGAATTTCACAATTTAGCATGAATTTTCGAATTTCCAAAATGTCAATTTTGTGATTTTTGGGACCATAGAGGTCGGCCCGTTCGCCCAAAAATTTTGGGATCTAATTTTTTTAGGGTAAATTCACCCCGTTGTCATAAGGTTTCCCGCCAAATTTTTGCCCTAAATTTATTTAAAATAATAAATATCCCGCCCAAATTACCCCTTGTACCCCATTATATATAGCTAACCCTAAAAATGACTCTCATACAATTACAACATTTTTTTTGGATAGCGAGCGATACAAAGCAAAGTATTGACAAAATAGAGTCCACAAATGCCATAATGCGACTGGCATAAGGCGACTGGCAGAAGGTGACTAATAGAAGGCGACTGGTGAAAGGCGATTGACAAAATGCGATTGGTGAAAGGCGACTAACAAAAGGCAACTAGAAGAAGGCGACTGATAGAAGGTGACTGGTAGAAGGCAACCGAAGAATGTGACTAGCAGAAATCACCTGGTAGGAGACTGATAGAAGGTGACTTGCAGAAGGCAACTGACAGAATGTGACTGGCAGAAGGTGACTAGTAGAAGGCAACTAGTAGAAGGTGACTTATTGAAGGTGACTGATAGAAGGCGATTGGTAGAAGGCAACTACTAGAAGGTGACTAATAGAAGGCGACTGATAGAATTTGACTAGCAGAAGACGACTGATAGAATGTGATTGATAGTAGGTGATTGGAAGAATGCAATTGGCATAATATGACCAATAGAAGGCGACTGGTAGAAGGCAACTGACAGAAGGCAACTCAATTTATCTGTATGCTTCTTTTACCATTAAATTTCATTTTTCATTTTATTAATGGACACTCAATAAGGAGGTTTATTCTTCCTGCAAACAATATTCATGGGATAGTCACAAATTTTGTTGTCTCTAGCAGCAGTTCTCTTTTATACCTATTATTTTTATATTTAAAAATGATGTTCTTTGTTCATGTTATTCTTCTGTTCATACAGGTAAAAATGTCAACTACAGGAAGTGGAAAGAAGAGAGGAGAGTCTTCCAATAAAATGAGTATCCTCAAATACTTTCCTAATATTTCAAAACCTAGTCTGCCATCAACATCTACACAAACTGAAGGTATGAACACCTTTACTCACCAGTTAATTTGTTTACTTTGTTAATTTTAAATATAATCTCCTCAATTCATAAAGAAGTGTGTTTTTTGGTTGATGGCTTTGTTCACTTTTATCTGTAGAAAACACTAGTATGCTTTTAAATGCCATAGTGATAATGAATCTACTATTGACACTAGAATTATCTCTATAGAAAACACTGTTAACCCTAGTAATCCCCCACTTCCACATATCCATAATAATCAACAGCCCACACATGAAGATAATCTCAATAAAATTGAACAACAACATGAATATATTCCTGAATCTAACACGCTAAGTGGAAAACAAACTAATAGTTCTTATGCAGTCCCTACTTCCGAAGAATATTCATCTAAAAAAAATAAACATACAAGGTTATCTAGGTGGACAATTAACAGATCATTTCAGCCTGATTGGATATTAGAATTTATATTTATTGAGCCAGTGCTGCCAGAGAATAGTAGTGATGATATAACAAAATTAAGATGCGTAATTTACAGTTGGAAACATGGAAATAAGAATAGATTGCAACTTAAGAAAGATACAGTAGAAAAACATTGTGGAAATGTTTATATCAAAACAAAAGAAGGTGATCAAGCAACACAAAAAACTTATAGGTGGAAGGATGCATCAGAGTGCGCACATATGAGATATGCGGAAGAATATGATAAATAAATGAAATAAAAGTAAACATTGGTTGAGAAAGGTGCAACGATTCAAGCCCAATTTCAAAAAATGAATAAGTTAACTTTAGCTTCAAAAAGTTTGAAGTTTGTTGTTGTATTTTCTATTCTTAAGAAGGGTAGACCTATGTCTGATTTCATAGATTATAAATCTCTATTTTGACTAGCTAATGTGCAGAACTTACCCAATGCTCATTGGTCATATCGAAGTGGTTGGGAAATGGCAAAATATTTGTCATTGGTTGAGCAGAATGACCTTAGAGAGAAAGTAAAAAAGGCAAAATTCATTTCACTTTCAATTGATGAGGTGACTGTAGCTGACAATACATCTTGGATTTGCATGCATGTTTACACATTGGAAAACTATTCAAGGCAACCTCATTTACTAGGAATACGTAAAATGGTGGAAAATTGTAATGCAAAGAACATTTACAATGTTGTTGTAACTAGTTTAAAATAAGAAGTAAGAATGAATGAAATTGAAAGAGCCACTAAGTTAATATGTGTAGGAGCTAATGGTGCTACTACAATGCAAGGACACAGGAATGGTCTTTGTGTTAGACTACAAACATCGGTTGCCCCATATTTGATCCCTATTCATTGCATGGCTCACAGAATGAATCTTGCATACAAAATTGTGGATACATTTACAAATGTTGCCATAGTGGAAGAGCTTATTCGTGAAATTCATGAATATTTTTCACGTAGTCCAAACATATTTTTAGAGTTTCAATAATTTGCACTAGGATTTACCGAAGGTAAAAAATTGTTGAAATATGTGGATACTAGGTGGATTTCTATGTATCTACCGGCATTAAGAGTTTTCAAAGAATATCAATCCTTGATAGGGTTTATGTATGCAAATCGTAGGGTAGTTGATAAGGCTAAAGATTTAATTTTTTGAATGAGTTACTTTGAAACTCTTCTCACATTGTGTGGAATTCTTCCAATGTTGGAAAAAATGAATACTTTGATTAAAATTGCATAAGAAAGATTAATTTATATTATGGATTTCATCAGGGCAAGAATACAAATTTTCATGCATATTGATATCATGTATGCATCTGGTCAAAATTTTATGGATCCCTTGTTTGAGAGTTGGAGAGCATTAACAAGTGTGAATATTCCTAAAATATTTTTGAAGTTCAATATTAATGATCATCTGTGTATTAATGTCCATGGAAATGAAATACCTTTATATTGTCATGGTGTGCGATTGGATATAGCTACAAATGAAGTTGATAAAATGCCCATAACCTAGAATAGATTTCATGTGGTTGTGAACGATACAAAACTTAAACTAAAACAAATAGCATAATCATTGACAAAAGAAATTAGAGACCTTTTTCAAAGAGATGAATTGCTAGAGGTTATGGGTGTGGTAAATCCAATGTTTTGGGATCCTTGTAATGAATACCATATTATAAATTCTTTGTTCCTCAAATACATAGGCAGACTTGCTGGCCATTTTATTCAAAGTGTTGTAGTCAATGACATTGAAATCAATGGCATTCTGAACAAAGATATTTTGATAAAACAATCCAACTATTTTAGAACAACAATGTCTGCTCGAGTTTCACAGCTCTCTAACCGTCATGAAGCAGGTTCTATTTCACGTTTTTGGAGAATATTACAACCAATTATTTTCTTAAAACATACTATGAGTGAATATTTTCATTTATATGAATTATGTCAAACAATGATTTTGGGATCCGTGGAAGATGAAAGGGTGTTCAGTGCACTGTCATATATAAAATCTAAAGTTCAAAATAGGTTGTACAAAAATTTGGAGAATTTCTTGAGCGTATATGTGTTAGCCTATGATGTGGAGGATTTTCCTTACGAAATAGCATAGTCAAATTGGAGTTCTTTTGCAGAGAGAAGAGGTGTAACGAATATTGATAATGATGAGGATGATGGTAACATTGTCAGATTGTGACGACAAAAATTTTGGAAATGAGTGCAGAACATTTTGTACAATTTGAAAAGAGTTTGTTTCAGCTTCTAGCATAATGATGCAAGAATGCATTCATTTGATTTTATTTCACATATCGGAATGAGAGGAAACTATCATTTGATTTGATTTCACATATCTTAATGAAAGGATGTTTTCATTTGATTTAATTTGAGTTCACATGTTATTATTTGATTTAATTTCACATATTTGAATGAAAGGATGCTATCATTTGATTTGATTTCACATATCAGAATGAAAGGATGCTATCATTTGTTTTGATTTCACATATCAGAATGAAAGGATGTTATCATTTGTTTTGATTTGAGTTCAAATGTTATTATTTTATTTGATTTCACATATTATCATTTGATTTGATTTCACATATCAGAATGAAAGGATGTTTTCATTTGATTTAATTTTAGTTCACATGTTATTATTTGATTTGATTTCACATATCTGAATGAAAATATATTATCATTTAATTTGATTTCACATGTTACATTATTTTTCTTGTAATATTTGTTATTCGTGAAAGTAATTGCCTATGCTCTATTTTCTGACATTTTAAATTAATTCATATAACATAAAATAACATCTTACTGCATTCACATAATTCAATATTACTTAATATATCAACACAAACAATCAAAACATAACAACATTCAAAACAAAGTTTTAAAAAGATAACACATATCAAACATTATTTCTTCCACTTCAAATTAAGAACAACAAAATTTTACATCATCATAAATAATCAAAACATACTCTCTTTCATTGAATTCAATATTTAAAGAAGATGCCATTCATTCGTTATTTACAATACATATCAAACATTATTTCTTCAACTTAAAATTTCCAATAGATAACATATTTTTCGGAAATAGTCATTCATTGTTTCAATTCTAAAAAAGGATACCTTTCATTTACAATTTAAAATATATATAAAAAATTATTTCTTTTGGTTCAAATTACTTAATACATCAACACATATAATCCTAACATAACAACATTCAAAACAAAATTTCCAATAGATAACACATTTTTCGAAAATAGTCTCATTCATTGTTTCAATTCTCAAAAATGATACCATTCATTTGCAATTTATAAAACATATCAAACATTATTTCTTCCACTTAAAATTACTTAATGCATCAACACATAATCATAACATAGCAACATTCAAAACAAAATTGCAAATAGATAACATATTTTTCAGAAATAGTCTCATTCATTGTTTCAATTCTAAAAAATGATATCATTCATTTGCAATTTACAAAACATATCAAACATTATTTCTTCCACTTCAAATTACTTAATACATAAATACATATAATCTTAACATAACAACATTAAAAACAAAATTTCCAATAGATAAAACATTTTTTAACAATAGTCTCATTCATTGATTTTTGACAATAGTCTCATTCATTGATTTCAATTCTCAAAAAGGATATCAAACATATCAAACATTATTTATTCCGATTCAAATTAAAACATAACAATAATTAAAAACAAAACTTCAAAATGATAATATGAATTTTTCATAAATTGCCTCTAACATTGATTTCAATTTTCAAAAAAATACCAGTCTTAAATATTTATAAAAATATAAAGATATAAAGAGTTTTTGTCTCACTTGAAACCCAACACAACAAAGATCTATTGTTTTTCAATGTTTCCTAAAGGTCCACCCACATCTATCTCAATATTATTTTCTTCTAATACCCCAGCCCTAACCAAAATTTATGTTGTAGTGTTGATCCCCAATAACAAGGCACTCTCTTCCTTCGCTGGATCTTCTTTGAAAGGTGCATTCAACTCCTTCTCCTTTTCTTTCAGTTTATCCTTGACATCCAGGCCCCCATATTTGATAACCTTCCTTAGGTAATTATTTTCTCTAACCTTCTGTTGTAACCTCTTCTTCAATTCAATAGCATTATTAATGCTAATTTTTGCAGTCTTGATCAAAAATTTCATGGCACTGACTTGTTGCTTTAGGTGCTGGAAATTAGACTAATAAACAGAATAAAAAAAAGGTTAATATTTATAAACAAAACATATTTAACAAAAAAAAAAAATAGTTAGATGTAGAACTTACATCAGCTGTAAGTCGTGTTGTTTCTGCAACTACTACTTTAATCTGATCAAGTGCCCATTCATTGAAATATGCTTGGGCTTCTGCATTGAGGTTTTCCAAATGATTCATAACAACGGCAATAATTTCATCTATGTATGTATACTCGGCCTCAATAGTGCTAGATTCAGCTTTATGTAGCAAGGCATCGAGCTTTTGGGGCTCATTCTCCATCTTGAGAAACAAATCTTTTCTTTTTGAAAAATTCTTATATCGGCCATTGATGGCTTTAATAAAAACCTTGGCCCGATATTTCCATTCCTTCAATTTATCAATATCCAAAAGAAGAGTATTATGAACTATAGCTTTACATGCATTGGCTAATAACATATTTTCAGAAACATTTAGGATATCATCTTCTGTAATAGTACGGGCGATGACTTGTTGTGCGGTGGAGGGGGAAACTTTGGTGGCATATACATTGACATCATATTATTCTCCATCAATGCCCTCTTCATCCTCAAAAATATCACTTGACTTTAAAGGGAAATTTTTAGGATTCATACCCTGATAAAGAAAGTCACAATCAAGAGTTCCCGAGGGCATTTGAGATGCACTCTCAACATTTGAAAAATTCTCCAAGGTTAATATCGATACAACAGAAATATTAGATGATGACACATTTTGTCTCTCTATAGCACTTCTTGCATTATGAGGTGGCAGTGTGAGGAATGTTTTACCATGCATACATGATTGGCTCCTCGTAGGTGGAACCTGAAGTGGATGGACCTGAACTTGCTTTGGGTGGACCTAAACCTGCTGTGGTTGTGGTTGTGGCTATGGCTATGGTTGTGGCTATGGCTATGGTTGTGGTTGTGGTCATGGAGGGTTATATGGTGGAGCCATCCTTTTTTTCAGCCTTTTGAATCTACGAGGTCCCTCTATTAAATTTCACATAAGAACATAAAATAAATCATTTGTAAATAACAATAGAATTAAAAAATATTTATTCAAAATATACATACCTGACTCAAACTCTGCAGCCATTGATGTTTCAACCATTTGCCCTTTGTCTAAAAAATATGTAAAACACATTAAAAAAATATAATTTTAAGTCAAAAAAATAAATCATTTAAAAAAGCATTTTTGAACAATGCAGAGTAAGGTTACCTTGTGGGTTGGAGGTAACCTCTTCTATGTCGACTATAACTATTTCTCTAGTAAAATATGTCGTAGGTGTATGCTGAATTCGACCATCATCAGACCTCACACATTTGTTGGGAGTCATTGGTGATGACTATGATTGCATGTCAGAATCAGCAGATACTTCCAGAATCCTAAATGTGGCATCCCTCTTACTTGAATACTGAGATGCTCTTTTCTATTTTCAAAACAAAATTAGAGAATAAAAAGATAAAATTAAAAAAAGAAAATAAATATATTTCAACAAATATTTTTACCTGTATCTCACCATCAGACATGCCAATAGAAAACAAACTGGGGTGCAATGCAGTGAGTATAAAAATCAGAACAGGAGGTAATATGAGAAATTAACTAAATAAAACAATATTAATTAATAATCTCACAGAGCCATTGCAACAATACTAAGAACATAGGATATAGTTACTAATTTATATGAAGAGGGAAGGGAGGAAGTCGACGGAGAGGAAAAGAAGGGAGGTTGGAGGAATAAGGGGAAAGGAGGTGGAGTGATAAGGAGGAAGAGGGAATAAAGGAGGGAATGGAGGGATAAGGAGGAGAAGAAATATCCAACTAAACTATATTGCCGACAATAAAAGAATTTGTCGACAACTAACCTAGCCTAACCACTAAGCTGACTATGTGTTCACACTGCTACAGTGAGAGGACTGCTCTGTTGAAGGTTGAAATAAGCTTCCTGAAATAAACAAAGAATAAAATTGTTGATAGTCATTGTGTAATTAGATGCTTGAATTTTTTGGGCACTCAAAAGGTCATGCTTCAGGCGGTTGGAAATGTGCGTGCACCAGTCAAATTTGCCACCATTAATACAACTAAGCAAAAAATAAAGTACCCAAAAAGGCATTTCTGTAGGTTGTCCCTGTAGAATAAGCCTTGCCTAAAAAAATTCAATGCAAGCATATAGAAATTTGTCTCCAACATTCGAAATGTTTAAGCCCCTTTTTTTTTTTTGTAATTAAGGTACAATTTCATTACATCCAAGTTTTCCATGCTGACCCAAAACCTTTTACAAAAAATAGCACTATGCTAGTACGGATCAAAACCTCAATAGGGATAGTTTGTCCTTCGCTACGAGTACCCTTCTGATGCCACCTTGCCAAGAAAGAGCATAGCCCCTTACCCATAATTACAAACACCTTATAACATAGGTAGCATCCCACTGCATTGTTTTCTTGCTGCCCTAGCTGTGAAAATGTGACCTGTCACAAAATCGTGACTTCCTTAAGTCTTCTCCTTCATTTGCTCTTGAGAGTTGTGAAACGGTGGCATGTCACAAAAATGAGACATGTCTTGAAATCATGACATTCTTCCTGATCTACTCCTTTGCCGCTATAAGTCGCGTAAATGCGACATGTCACGAAAATGAGCCATGTCATGAAATCGCGACATTCATCTCCCATTTTGCACTCTTTCTGCTTCCAACTGTGAAAATGCGACATGTCACAAAATCATGACGTCCTTAAGTTGTTTCCATATTTTACTTTGGATAGTCGCAAAAATGTGACCTGTTGCGAAAAAGAGACATGTCGTAAAATCGTGACATTCTACCTTCGTTCCACTCCTTTGCCGCTGCATGTCATGAAAATGTGACATGTCACGACAATGAGACATGTCGCGAAATCACGACATTCGTCTCCCATTTTGCACTCTTGCCGCTTCCATCCACGAAAGTGTGACATGTCATGAAATCGCGACGTCCTTAAGTATTTTCCTTCATTTGCTCTAGATAGTCACAAAAATGCGACATGTCACGACAATGAGACCTGTCATGAAATCACAACAATCTGCCTTTGTTCTGCTCCTTTGCCACTGCCTGTCGCAAAACTGAGACATGTCGCAAAATTGCAACATTCATTTCCCATTTTGTTCTCTTACTGCTACCAATCGCAAAGAATCGACAAGTCGCAAATTGCCCCTTTTGGACTTAGAAGAATTTATAGAAAAAAAAAAGAACATTATTAGAAAACAAAAAATATAACAAGGAGAACATTTTTAGAGAATTGAAACTATAGCAGAACAATATTTAATGTTAAATAAAAAATAAATTTTCAAATTATACCTTTTAGATTGTCAGTATGAATAGCATAAAGGTTTCCTAGGGTGGATTTATCATCGTCAGTTAAGGCATACTGGTTGTTCACTAGTACACCATCCAAAAATGGCAACCCTATTAGTCGTTGCACATTGGAGGGTTTAACCAAAAAAACAATTTCATTGTTATCCACATGGATCGAAATAGTGCACACATCATGGTTGTAACAAGAAATGATTCGTTGCATCAACTGAATGTTAATGTTCAACTAAGGCATCTTCAATGCACCAGCAAGTCCAGCGATGTAAATCCATTGGGAATCTCTATCAAGAGTGTTGAAAATGCTCTTGAGATTGGGGCAGAAGGTGTACTTGAAATGAACTTTGGATGGAAGAGGGGAGGAACAACTAGCCATCTTTGAAAAGTAGGAAAATGTTGGTAAAACATTATAAAAAAGATGCCAAAATTTTGCCAAAATGCTCTAAAAATGTTGTCAAAATGCACTAAAATTTCTTGGAAATGCTCTAAAAATGCTCTAAAACTGCTATGGAAAACGTCCTAAAAATGCTGAAAAAAGGTTTTAAAGTTGCTCTAGGAAAAGCTGCAAATGATCCTGCAAATGAATTTTTATATTTTCTGCATGGTAGGATTTAACGCATGAACGACACATGGTAAAAGGGAGGATACATGACACCATATTATTTACGGTTATGGTAGTCACCTTATTCCACTCGCCATCTTCCAGTCGCCTTGTACCACTCGCTATCTGTCAGTCACCTTGCACCACTCGTCATCTATCATTCACCTTGCACCACTCACAATCTATTAGTTGCCATGTGCCACTCGCCTTCTACCAGTTGCCTAGTGCCACTCATCTTTTTCCACTCACCATCTACCAGTCACCATGTGCCACTCACCATTTTTCAGTTGCCATGTGCTAGTCGCCTTCTGCAAGTCACATTCTTCCAGTCACCTTCTGCTAGTCACCTTTTGCCAATCACATTCTTCCAAACACCTTGTGTCAGTCACCTTCTGCTAGTTACCTTCTACCAGTTGCCTTCTGCCAGTACCCTTGTGTCAAACGCCTTCTGCCAGTCACCTTTTTTCCAGTCACCTTGTGTCAGTTGCCTTTGGCCAGTCACCTTATGTCAGTCGCCTTTTGCCAGTCACCTTCTACTAGTTGCCTTCTGTCAGTTGCCGTGTGTCAGTCACCTTATGCCAGTCACTTTCTACCAATTTTCTTATGTCAGATACCTTCTACCAGTCACCTTGTTTCATTTGCCTTTTGCCAATTACCTTGTGTTAGTCGCCTTGTATCAGTTGTCTTTTGCCAGTTGCCTTATGGCAGTCGCCTTCTATCAGTCACCTTCTGCCAGTCGCCTTCTACTAGTCACCTTCTGCCAGTTGCCTTCTGTCAATCACCTTCTATCAATCACCTTCTGTCAGTCGTCTTCTGCCAATCACCTTTTGATAATTTTGTTGATACTTGTAGTTGGAAAAAAAAATCGCCATGTTTTGAAAAAATTTCTTCAAAAATTTTAAAAATTTGCCCCATAGTTTATACAGTTTTCACGTTGATTCACCCTGATTTGATAAATACTTTTTTGGTACTACCCCTTATGCATAACCATGGCTCAGGTTCCAATACTCCTTCCAAGTTGACAAGTCTTTATGTTTTATGACTCAACTTCTATTTGACAATGTATGGACCTAACCAATTAGCCATGAATTTATCTCTCAAGTGCGATAGTGCATTGGTATTTTGTTGATTCTCTTTAAGCATGAGATCTCCTACTTGAAATTCGTGAGGATGGACTTTTGTGTTGTAAGAACATTTGATTCGATCCTGATATACTCGCAGATATTCCAAGGTATTGATACACCTTTCATCAAGGAGTGTTAATTGGTCAAGACGTGCTTGTCTAGCTGTGTCATCATCCATGAATTCCTACAATGTAACTCACAAAGAAGGGATCTCTAGCTCAAGAGGTATGATTGCTTCTACACCATAGACTAGTGAAAAAGGTGTTGCCCTCATTAGAATTTTGATGCTTGTTCGGTAAGCCCATAGTGCCAAGGGGAGTTGAGTGTGCCAATCTCTATGATTTTTCTTGACGAGTTTCTTGAGAATGGCTATCATTATCTTGTTGGTCGCTTCAGCTTGTCCATTTGCCTATGGGTAGTAAGGAGTCGAGAAACTATGTTGGATATTGTACTTGCATAAGGCTCAAACATCCTTGTTCTTAAATGACTTGCCATTGTCTGAAATGATCTTGGAAGGAATCCCAAAATGATAGATAATATGCTAAAGTATAAACTCCGCTATTTGAGGTCCAGTCGTAGTGGTCATTGGAATTGCTTTGACCCATTTGGTGAAGTATTCCATGGAAGTTATGATGAATTTATGTTGTCCTAAAGAGGCAAGTGAAATTTTTCCAATCAAATCTAGGCCCCATTGTGAAAAGGGCCAAAGGCTTTGAATGGGCTGTAAAGCTTGCGATGGTACATGAGTTAAATTGGTGTGATGTTGGTATTTTTTATATTTCTTAACATATTGACAACAATCACTTTCCATGGTGGGCCAATAATAACCCATGCACAAAATGCACTTTGCAATGGCCATTCCACTAAAGTGGCCACCACAAGTACCATCATGGGCTTCCATTATAGCTCGTTGTGCCTCAACGAGATCTAGACATTGAAGTAGTATTCCATCATAGCCACATCTATACAACACGTCCCCCAAGAGAGTAAAACAAGTTGCTTTTTGTTTGAATGTTCTTTTTGTAGTTCATGTCATTTCTATTGGGAGGGTCCCAAACTTGAGAAAGTCTCTGATCTCATCAAGGTAAGAGTTGTAGGGTTTCGCATGGACCAAATTAACATTCTTCTCACCTTTAGACTCTGCTCATTTGATTGTTGACTTGGACACTATTGTTATGATAAGTGGTTGGACTTCTCCATGTTCATTCTTAGGAATCAAGGATCCCAAAGAAGCCATTGCATCCACAAATCTGTTAGTTGAACGAGGCAAGTTACTGATTTCATACCAGTCAAATTTCTCTAGCAACTTCATTGCTACTTCATGATATTGTTTCAAGACTAGTTCCTTGCATTGATATTCTCCCTTCACTTGATAAATGACAAGTTGAGAATCACCAAATATGCTTAGTCATTTAATGCCCATAGCTATAGTTGATTGAAGCCCCAATATTAGGGCTTCGTACTCTGCATTGTTGTTTGTGCATAGGAAGTCAAGTTTGAATGATAAAGGAATCGGAATTCCTTTAGGTGTGTAAAACATGACTCTTGCACCTTGTCCTCTTTCACACTTAGATCCATCAAAGAACATTGTCATGTCAATATCATCCTTGGGAGGGACTAATTCTTCTTGTTCATTGATGAAAAATACCGAATCATCTGGAAGCTCAATGATAAGTGGTTTATCATTTGGTAATGGAGCTTCTACAAGTTGATCGGCTATCACCTGATCTTTGATGGATTTTTGACTGACAAATTTGAGATCGAATTCTGTTAAAAGTATTATCCATTTTGTGGTACGGGTGTTGTTGTATGTGTGAGTCATCATGTATCACAGAGGGTTTTCTCTAGCTATGACATAGGTAGTGTTACTTAGCATGTAATGTATGAGTTTCTTAGTGGTAAAAACCACTGCTAAGCACAACTTTTTGACATAAGCATATCTTGTCTCATAACTTACCAATGTTCGACTAATGTAATAAATGGCTTGCTCCTTATGATTCTCATTTTTCTGAGCAAGCATTGTCCCTAGTGCAAAATATGTTGTAGAGACATAAAGGTGAAAAGGGACTCCTGAACGAGGCGGTGTAAGAACTGGTGGTGAAGCTAGATACTTCTTTATGTCATCAAATACCTCTTGACATTTAGTTATCCAGGAGAATGTCACCCCCTTTTGTAGCAAGTGATTGAAAGGCCTGCATTTATTTGAGAGTTGTGCAATGAATCATCGGATAGATTGAATCTTTCCTTGTAAACTATGCAACTCTCTCAAGTTTGTTGGAGGTGGCATCTCGATAATGGCCTTGACCTTATCAAGGTCCACTTCAATGCCTCACTTGGAGATAATGAATCCTAGAAGTTTTCCTGATGTGATGCCAAATACGCACTTCTTAGGATTCAACCTTACCTTATGTTCAAGCAATCGATCAAATACTTTTTCTAGGACTTCAATATGCTCAAGACGTGTTTTTGATTTGGCAATCAGATCATCCACATAATCCTCAATGATTTTATGCATATAATCATGGAATATGTACATCATGGCACGTTGATATGTAGCTCCTACATTTTTAAGGCCGAAAGGCATCACCCTGTAACAAAATGTCCCCCAAGGTGTTGTAAATGTCATCTTGTGTTGGTCCTCAGGATTAATTTGAATATGATTGTATCCTGAGAAATCATCCATTAGTGAAAGCATTTCATGGCCTACGTAGGAGTCTACTAATTGATCGATGTTAGGTAGAGAAAAATCATCCTTGGGGCATGCTTTATTTAGATCTCAAAAATTAGTGCATATGTGTACCCCCCATTCAACTTACGAATGGGTACCATGTTAGAGAGCCACTCTAGATAATCAATTGGGACTATGAAATTCACATCCAGTAGTTTTTGTAGCTCTTCTTTGATAATTAATGCAATGGTTGGATGAAGTTTCCTGAGTTTTTGCTTGAAAGGTTTAGCATCTGGCGCTAAAGTAAGGTTGTGGACCACCAAGTTGGGGTCAAGGCCAGGCATGTCTTTGTATGACCATGCAAAAATGTCCTTCTTTCTTGTCAAGATGTCGATCATACGCTCTTTCTCTTCTACGGATAAATATTTTACAATTTTGATGATTTGAGGATTATCCACATCTTTTCTAAGGTTCACATCGATAGATTCTTCGATCAACATATGGGAACCTTCCTCTAGCTGATGTGGAGTTGGGATGAGATGGATATCATCCTCCACATGCTCAAATGACTTAGAGGTCTCCCCCTCTACTTTGGTTTGAAAAACTGGAGGCAGAGGAGGATGAAGGTTGTTGTGGAATGTAAGCGTTTGAAGCTCGCAACAACTCTTCGGATAGGATAAACTCGATGATGGATGGTGGGGATGAAATCTTGTCCATGGTGATAAGGCTAGCATCAACCTAAATCAACTTCACCAAATCGTACGGGTTACGGAGTGGGGCGAACAAGTCAACAAAAATCATATTGACTTGGTGGAAATGAGGTGGTTGTGATTCAAGAGGTGATGACTCACTCTCTCTAGGTTGCAACTGACCTAAGGTGGGTGAATGGTGGTGCTACAGGAGCGGCCAAGGTGGTGGTGGAGGATCTGGCTCAGGGTGCTCACGCTCTTTGTTAAAGAGAAATATGGTGTGATCTATGGGAAACATCTTTGTATAACACTCATCTTTCTCGATGGGTTCAGTAGGAACCACATCATCTTGGGGGCCATCAAATATTCGAATGATCTAGTCTAAATTTACTTCCATTTGTCAAAATTCCCCAAAATCTTCATCGAAGATATAATCCCCAAAATCTTCATCGAAGATGTAATCATATGGCATGTGATTAATCATGAATGTATGCAATACAATCTCTAGAAAGGCCTCATGTAGATGAGGTGCAAATTTAGGGTCTAGGTATTCATCATCAGTATCATCACAATCATCACACTCCTCGCTCTCCTCATCCTCTTCTTCATACTCAAGAGTGAGTCGTTGGAAGGTTTGGTTGAAGGAAGAGTTTGAGGTAGAAGGTTTGTACCCTAGACCAGAGTGGTCATGTGCTTCTCTATATTCAGGCTCAATAATGTGATGTGGACCCTACTCATGTCATCCAAGTCCATATCCCTACCAGTTGACCCTATGAAAATATCACAAAGGGAAATCTAGGTTGGATAGATAATCCAAATTTTCATTAAATTCTTGCAAGGGTTCCTCATTAGGAGGAGGTAGATCGGATGAAGAATCCACTCCCCCATATATGAAATTGATCTTATCTGGTCGGGAACCCATTATGTACACTACACCTATGGCTAAAGGTGGATTGCATGGGTGACCATAGTCTCTGACTGACTCAATAGGTGGTGTAACTGTGACACTCTCAATGATGTACTCACCAATGCTTGGATTGGTGAGATGTACTACAACTTGGGATGGTTGGGATGATGATGGCTCAGTGGATGAGGAGGGCACTTCTGGGATAGCTTGTGGTTCAGGTGGAGGTGGTGGCTCCTCTCGGATAGGTGACCCTATCTATGAGACTATGGGTAGTGATGTTTGGGATGGATGAGATTGGATGGGATTGTTAGTTGATGGGGTGGGTTGAGCTATGAATATGAATGGTGTTTGTGAAGTGGGTGGTGTGGCTGATGGAGTTGATGATTGGTTAGTAGGATGATCAGGTGCGGTGGAAAAATGAAATGTGGTAGTTGAGGGTTGACTAGAGTTGACACTTTTAGATGCAAAAGTAGGGTCAACTATCGACAATTCCTCTGGGATGGGGGATTTTTATGAAGTGATGTTAGTGGGAGTGGTTTAGAATAATGAGTGGTTGGATGGATAGGTGGGTTTATGGAAGTAGTGGCTCATAAGGATTTGAGATCAAGTTGTAGTATTTAAAAGGCTTTGTGTCTGCTGGGATGCAATGTACCTTACCCTCATGTACATACTTTAGATATTGGTGCAATATCGAGGGCACACACTTCATCTCCCTGATCCAAGGATATCCAAGAAGTATGTTGTATTGCATCACCCCTTCCAATATGTGGAAGAGGACATGTATAGTTTTCACCCCCACGGTGATAGGAAGAACTACGTTCCCCACAGTTGAGCATAAGGCATCATTAAAGGCTCTTAAGGTGAAGGTGGATGATGTAATGTGGGATGATGGTATGTTAATGTTTTTGATGGTAGGAGTGGTAATGAGGTTGATGGAGGAGCCGGTGTCAATAAGGACTCTCTTGAATGGCTTCCTATCAATATGAGCGACTATGTGCAATGGAGGATCCAGTAAATCTGATGAAACTTTCTTCTCCTCAAAGTCATAAAATGCTATCGAGGGCTCCATGCATTTTTGTACACTCCCCACAAAGGAGTTGAAAGCATTGGGATCTTTTGATTGTACTTGGATGGATTTTAGGATTTCCATCAATGCTTCTCGATGTGGGGGTGATTGTTGTATCAACTCATAGATTGACAGTTTTGTCGATGCCATTTTCAAACTTTGAGTTAACCGGCTTCCTAGGGTGATAGTTGGGTAAGATGGATTACTTGGATTATGAAATGGCAGAGGTGGAATGGATGGCCCTAGTTGTATGGGGACACTTGGTTGTGCTACGAGAGCTTGGGTTGTGTGATTTGCTTGTCTCTGCCCATGGGTGACCACATTGATAGCCCCTACAAAACCTTGGTGTAGTTGAGACACATAGTTGACTTGGTTGGGAGGAACTGTAGAAGTTGATGCTCCCATTGCTTGTTGATTTACCTCATGGTGAGGTAAAGTTATCTGATATATACCAAGGTTCTGATTAGATTGGGCTAGTGGGTTGTCAACTTTGATCTTTCCTACTTCCAATAAGTCTTGCACAATACCCTTAAACCCATGGCAAGTTTTGATGTCATGTCCTTTTTTCAATGATAGATGCAGTATAAGTGCTCTCTATAGGCCTTTGATTTTGGCTTGCTAGGGTCTTCGGGTTTAATCTCTGATAATGTGAAAAGTTGTGCCACATACAACTTCTAAAATATAGATGAGTAGGGCTCTTGCAATGGTGTGTAATTGCACCTAGGCCTAAAGTGATGTTGCTGCCTCTCTATAGGTTGCATTTGATTTTGCACCTACTATGGGGGTGGAACCGCTTGATAATTCAATTGTTGTGATTGTTGTTGTTGTTGTTGGGGTTGTTGGATCTAAACTTGGGCTTGTTGATTTGACTGTGAAGGTTGGCCCAAGACTATCTGATTAACCTGAGCGGCCTTGGACTGGTCATGGTTATTCCCATTTTGGTTCTTGTTCTACCACTCCTTTTTCTTAGGCTTGATCTCGCCCTCTTGGATCTTTATCTCCTCTATCACTCTGGCTTGGGCGAGTGCCTCATCGAATGTCCTATACTATTGCAACTGCAGTAACAAAGAGATGGGCTTGGCACAACTCTTTGTGAATATTCTTGTTATTTCTGATATGGGGAGGGAGAATGGCAATTTGATCATAATCACCCTCCAATGGTTACCAAAATCATGGATCGATTCATCATCGTATTGCTTCAGACTAAGCAGATCGGTCAATGTGGTTTTCTTCTGGACATTCAGGGTGAATCACTCCAAGAATTGGTCTGCAAGCTGCTCAAAAGTGTAGACACTCTGATGCGGTAAGTGGTTGTACCAATCCTGGGCTTCTCCCCCAAGTGTCTGAGGAAAGGTGTGTAGCATGAGTGCGTCATTATTTTTGATCCTGAAACACGTATTTACAAACCTTATCACATGCTCTCGGGGGTCCTCATCCCCCTTAAATGTATCAAGCTTTAGCATCTAAAAATCTATTGGATAAGGCGGTGTAGGCACCGAAGCATGGATCGGGTGATTGAGTAGCTGCCTTAATGTGGGATTTTGATATTGCAAACTTGGTGTCTGCATGGCAAGGCTATCAATCTAGTTCTGTAGGAACTGGAACTTAGGATCTTCCATAGGGTTAAAACCCTGGTTTACCTGATATCACTGGTAATAAGGTGCATTGTAGGTGGATTATGGATGATGGGGAATGTTAGGCTGAAATGCATGATGATATGATGGCTGGTGAAGGTTCTGATATGGATGAGGTGATGGAGGCATGATAGCATGCTGACCTGATGAGTTAGCATACATGTGATGTGGTGGATTAGTTGCTATGGTAGTGGTTGGGGGATGCAATACCCAAGATGGATCTTGGATAAAGGTATGGGTTTGGTGAGAGGTAGATGGTGGGTTATGCTCAATCCTCTATGAATTTTGATGAAGAGACAAAAATGCAACACCAAATAATAGAAATATAAAGTAGAACTCAAATAACAATATTGCACAATGAATGATTTTATATTAATGGGGGAGCCTAAAAACTCCATTGTTACAATAAAAATTCTTGAATTCTTTGATACAGATTTTACAATAGCTAGGGTTCTCCGAAACCCTAGCAAAATAATGTTGGTGGTGTCTCAAAACATGTCTCTACTCCCAACAGAAGTGAGTGGGCTTCTAGTTATCCGATGTCGGGCCACTCCAACTTAAGCAACTATCCAATGCTGATGTAACACTTCCAGATCTACACACAATAAAATAGTGAGTAGGTTAGTAGCAACTGTGAGGGCTCCATAATGTGAGGCCCTCTACAACCAATACAAAAACCCTAGCTATCTACTGTAAATAACATGAACATAACTAAAAATGCATGTAATGAAATACCAAATAAAATATTTACCTTACTTGTCTACTATCTTCTGATCTGATGAACTTTATTGTAGTGTACTGATGCGGCGATGCCCTAGCATCACCCAAAGGCTAGGGGGACTTCAGAACTCCGGTGTAAAATTCCTGTGGGTGCTTAGTGGCTACAAGAAATACCTATGGGTGCTCGATAATGGTAGAGGGCACCTAAAGGTGCTCGGGAATGACAGGAAGCACTCGAAGGCATTCGATGGCTAAGGGAAAATTCTACAGAAGTAGATCTGGCTGAGTGATGGAGGCAACGATGAATACGGGGGGCTATCGTAGGCAAGGATAAAATTTGAGAGTGCTCGGATGCTCTAGGTAACTCGACAAAAAACACTTCATAAAATTACTTAGGGGTTGAGCCATAAAAATGACTCCTACTTATAATCTCACCTAGGGCACATTAGGGTTTTGATGACATGAATTGTGTAGTCAAGATTAAAATGTGACGGAGGGTGGAGATTAAATATAGGGTGTGGCATGGATTGATGTGGATGAATGGATAGGATTAAGTGAAATTGGATGGTTGGGATTAATTCACTTATATAAATATATATTTATTAAATATATAAAATAAATATATATAAATATATGTAAATAAAGGGTGGAAATGGTAGGAAAATTAGGATGGAGGACAAGTGGCTAGGTTTTGGTGTCTATAGATGCCCCTTTTTGTACTGTGTTGTGTGAAACACAATGTAGTGCAAAAATAAGATACACTGTTTGGGCTAGGTGCAGAAGCAACTTCTCTCTTGGGATGTGAAACGTGAGCTTGAAGATAAAAGAATGAAAGAATTTGAATTTTGCGTAGCTTACCCCCTCAATTGGTGAGTGAGGTTATGGATGAACCTCATGAGCCAATTGAAAAATCTGTGCAAATGAATGATGGATGATATGAATGATGTAAATGCGATACCATTTTTGCCCCAACGGTGGGAAGGGGGTTGTTGAAAAATATGAAGTGATTGCATCTATTTTTGCCCCAATAGATGAAGGGATTTTTGATGAAAGATGTGTCTATTTTTACCCCAATAGATGAAGGGATTTTTGCCAAGTGTAGATTTCATGATCATGTAAGATGTATCCCATTGTGGGAAATCAAAACCAAATGTGGTTGCCCCAAATTTGGGGTGATTCGATGCTATTGAAGAATGTGCCTTCCAACGTCATTGATATGCAAGGATGAATATACAAAATGAAAAGTAGTCAACTTAGGAGGGCCAACTAGTGACTGTAAGATAATTCCTATGATCAAAACCAATCACCCTAGCTAAGGCCAGTCACCATGATGACTATCAAGGATGTGAAATGATTAAATGTGATTTTTGTCCATGTTTTAAGCCCCACGAACTAGGCCATCAATGATAACTTTTGTGCAAATTGTTCTTGGAAAGGTTTCACTCAAAATGTGAAGTACCAAATATGATTGTGATTTCGAACAACAAGATATGGAATGATGAAAATGACCAAGTGTCCTTATGGTAGGCTCTTCATCTTACCAAGTTGCATGGATGCAAATCGCTGCAATCGCCAAGTATATAGAAAAACCCACTAGATACAAGACTCACTTGCATGTTGTTTGAACTTGGAAAATATGCAAATGATGATATGGAATGATTTTGATGATGATGTATGAATGCGAAGAATGATGATTGTGATCGTTTTGTGAAGGTTTGGACCTTTTTGGAGTGCTTTTGTAACTTGTTAAGTGGATTTGCAATTTGTGGTCGCAAACAAAAATTGTGCATCCAAATTAGCTAGAATCTTCACAAAACCTGGTGAAATTATGGAATAGATGCATGGATGCAATGTGAAAATATTTGGAGGAGATAAGCCACTATTTTGTGAAAATTTATCTTTTTGTGAAAATTGATGCCAAACGCCCGTTGGCACTTTTGGCTCGCAAAAACATCCATTGGTGTTTGGGCATTCTACAAATGCCCATGGGCACTTCAGTGTATCAGGAAACACCCATGGGCATCTCAAGGTGCCTGAAGTAGCTATAAATAGCTTTTTGGGCAAAAATGAAGCTCATTTGTGCATTTTAGAGTTTGAGAAGCTACATTTGGGAGAGTGGAGTGAAGTGAGGTGAAGTGATTTGGGTGTGAAAGCTATGGTGGAAGAGGGAGTGGGTGCGAGGGCCGAGGCTAAGGCTGGAGAGCGAGTTATTGAGGTATTTTCCTTCTTTGTGTATTGTGCAAAACTTTTGTATTTTTGTGATTTTTTTTAATGTGAAAAATGACAAGTGTTTTGTGTTGTGTTGTAGCTTAGGATTTTGGAGGCTCGACACTGGTTCTCACATCTCATTCACATCTCATTCTTGGAATGAGAAAGGTGGTGGTGAAGGATGAGTGGGATTTTTTGGAGGTAATAGGGCTAGTGGAGGTAGCCCATATTGATGTGGTGAGGGTGGATGAGGGGTACCTCTCTGCCTTGGTGGAGAGGTGGGATGCAGATAGGGGGACTTTTTAGCTCCCTATAGGAGAGGTGACTATGACCTTGGAGGATGTATATCACATCCTCAAGGTGTCGATGGAGGGGATCCAAGTTGAGGTTGGGCACGATTAGAAGATGGAGATGAGGAAGATGTTTGGTGATGGTTGGCAAGGTGTGAGGGTGGAGAGTGGAGGTATACCTTACTTGTCCATGTATGTGGACAAGGAGTTGGATGCCCTCCATGCCTTGGTAATGTTCATGTTGGCCAACATCATGGCCTCAAAAAGCATTAGGTGTAGGTTCCCTTGGAACCTGATAGGGTTAGTGAGTGATATACTCACTATGTAGTAGGTGTATGCATGGGCTCCTACCTTATTGGTGCAGGTATATCAAGAGCTTTATGAGGTGACGAGGTGGGGAAGGAAATGATTGGGGTGCAACTTGATATTGTAGTGTTGGGGATGGGAGCACTTTAGTGTAGCTCAATTGAAGGGCTTACCAATAGTAGGCTTGGGTAGGGAGCAGCCCTATGCTAGGAGATGGGTGGTGGTCAAGGAGAAACAGCTGAGTCGGCTTGTGTGGATGATCCAGTGGTACCAAGATCTGTGGGCTAGATTGACATCCACCCAAGTGATATGGAGGCCATGGCGGGCTTATAGGTGGACCATAGATGGAGAGCATCTATGATGAGTGCGGTAGGCTAGGTGGGTGGTTGGGTGATATCGAAGTGAGGCTGAGTATTTTTAGTTCTCATGAGTACTCTGATAGTTTGGCTTGAGGTAGGAGGTCCCGGATGAGCCAGTGCACTATAGGAGGCATCGGGAGGAGATAGGGCTACCATGTGTAGAGCCATAGAGGGTGGACTATGAGGATGATGAGGAGATAGATCTCTCAGATGTAGATGATGCAGGGACTACCATGGAGTATGAGGTATGGTTTATTGCACAGCCACCATGGGCACCACCTCGAGTAGTGGTTGATAGAGGTGGGGATGAGGCTGAGGGTGATGATGAGGGGACCCATGAGGCCCCCAAGTGATAGTGATGCCTTCGATCAGATAGTCAAAGGAGGAGGACTAAGGGTGTGGCTAGGTAGGCTCTTATGAGTGGGGGAGATGGAAAATATGGGGATGATGCGGAGGAGACTCCAGATGGGCCTCTAGATCTGGGTGAGGAGTGGGTGAGGCTGGAGTAGCAGGTAGTGGAGCAGTATGTGATGGTGATGGCTCGGGATGAGATGATCATGAGGCTCCAAGTAGAGCTACTAGAGAGGGAGCATCAGCATAATGTTGATATAGCATGTCTTCGATCTTGGCATAGATATATCGAGGCATTGGAGGATAGGTTGATGGAACATCATATTCCACTTTCGGATCCTCCAACCTCATCTGTCTCTAGGGATGCTAGGCATAGTGAGTCTAGGCATAGCTCTAGGTCTAGGGCTCCTCCTAGGTCACAGGGGTCCTCTTGGAGGACATAGCTAGTGCTTAGATGTACTTTTTGTATATGAGCCTTGGTGCTCCATTGTATGTAGCCTTTTGGTACTCATTGTACATGTGATATTTATACATATATATACATGGCTTTTACTTTTTGTGTTATATTTTTGTGTGAATGCTTTTTGTGGAATGCTTTTGTGTAATGCATGTGTATATGGATGATGAATGTATATGATATGTTATGGATGATTAATGCAAGGTGGAATGTATGGATGATTAATGCAAGGTATGGAGTGCAAATTTGTCTAATGAGCATTTATAGTTTAGATCTTGCTTGGCCATTTTCTAGCATTATTGTTTAATCAGGGGCACCAAACTTGGTGGTATGTGGGATGAATGGCTCATGAAATGACATGGATGTTGACATGGAAGAAGATATGGATTTTGATATGGAAGAAGATATGGATGTTGATATGGAAAACTGACTATTTTGTAGAGACTCGGACATACTAGTGGTATCAAACAAACTCACTAAAATTGCCTAATCCCTCTAGGACCAAATGTGTGTGCAATGAATTCATTTACCAAATCAAGAGCATGGTAATGACTCGAGGTAATCAAGAACCAATGTGTGTGCAAGTGAGTTCATTAACTCATCTTGAGTAAATTGGGTAAACCTATTATGGATGAAACCAAGAAGCTAGCTTGTCCGTATGTGCAATCAGAGGTCTCTTTGAAAGAGATGTGTCACCATGCATGAGCGTACTCCATTGCCATTCAAGCATCTATAGCTCCGGTGGAGGCTAACTCCATAGTCCACAATTTGTGTTTTTGATCTCTTAAGTTTTGGGGATGACTACCTAACCATCTGACTAGAAATGTAGTACGATCCTTACAACCCAATGATCAGTGGTGTGTGATGTAAAATATTTAGATTTTTGGGGAGTCGGATTCTCAACCTAAGTGTGATGAGAATTGTACCCTATCCTTACTACTCCATATTTTGGATTTGGAAGCAACGTGATAGTGGTGCAAACCATTGTTCTTATGGACTATGTTGCATGATGGGACTAGCAAGGATGACCCTTTTCACTTCGAGGTTCAAACCAAGTATGGTGTTATCCCTCTTTGACACAAGATGTTTTTAAGATGTGAAATTATGTTTGGTTCAAGAATGTTTTGGAGTCAATTCCTAGAACTCAAGATTTTCTTAATGTAGATGTGTGATGGTCCTAAAAAGAACTTGACATGTATTTTTGGAGGTTGCTTAAAACACTAGGAGTGGCTGAGTGACCAAAAACACCTAGGAATTATGGATATGTGGCTTTGCAAATGACAATTTGACTTGGTGGAATGGTGTGGATGATGTTGTGAAGGTGCCCTTGATTAAGGCAACATGACTTTATTGGACCAATTAATATCTTGAACTTAATAAATGATCCCTAATATGAAATGTGAAATGTGGATGTGAGTGTATGCAAATGAAGTGCAATGTTTTTGTAATGAAATGGATGCAAATGTTTTTGTGTATTAGCCATGTATGAAATATATATATATATATATATATATATATATATATATATATATATATATATATATATATATATATATATATATATATATATAAATCAAATCATGCATAGAATGCTCTCAAGTGTATAACATTAAGTGGTTCGGGTTCTTCCTCTCCCTCTAGACTGGCAAGCCTATAAGTATCGTTACCCACTTTTTGAGTAACAATGTATGGACCTAACCAATTAGCCATGAATTTATCACGAAGATGCGGTAATGCATTGGTGTTTTGTTGGTTCTCTTTAAGGACAAGATCTCCTACTTGGAATTCACATAGATGAACTTTGGTATTGTAAGCATGTTTTAGGTGATCTTGATAAACTCCTAAATGCTCTAAAGCATTGACTCGTCCCTCATCCAAAAGTGTGAGTTGGTCAAGACGTGCTTGTCTAGCAGTGTTGTCATCTATGAATTCCTACAAAGAAATTTGCAAGGAGGGGATCTCGAGCTCAAGAGGCATGATTACTTCGGCTCCATAGACCAATGAAAATGGTGTTGCCCCTATAGGTATGAATATGCTTGTTCGATAAGCCCATAATGCCAAGGGAATTTGTGTATGCCAATCTCTATGATTTTCTTTAACAAGTTTCTTGAGAATAGCAATTAAGGTCTTGTTTGAAGCTTCAACTTGTCCATTTTCTTGTGGGTAATAAGGAGTCGAGAAACTATGTTGAATGTTATATTTCTTGCAAAGTGCTCGAACATCCTTGTTCTTGAAATACTTGCCATTATCAAAAATTATTTTTGAGGGGATACCAAAATGACAAATGATGTGGTGAAGTATAAACTCCACAATTCTAGGTCCTGTCGTACTAGTTAGAGGAATTGCCTCAACCCACTTTGTGAAGTATTCAATGGATGTGATGATGAATGTATGTTGTCCTGAGGAAGGAGGTGAAATTTTACCAATTAGATCTAGACCCCATTGTGAAAAGGGCCAAAGGCTTTGAATAGGTTGTAAAGCTTGTGATGGTACATGAGTTAAATTAGCATGTTCTTGACACTTTTTGCAATGTTTAACATAAGTGCAACAATCACGTTCCATTGTGGGCCAATAATAACCCATGCATAAAATACGCTTTGCAATGGCCATTCCACTAAAATGACCACCACAAGTACCATCATGGGCTTCAGCTATGGCTCTTTGTGCCTCACTAGACTCGAGACAATGAAGGAGGACTCCATCATAACCATGTTTATACAACACATCCCCCAAGAGAACAAAATGAGCTACCTTTTTCTTGAAAGTGCATTTGGTAGTTTGAGACATGTCATATGGGAGTGTTCCAAACTTGAGAAAGGCTACTATTTGGCTTGACCAAGGCTCATATGGATCCGACTGGATAAAGCAAACATCCTTTTCATCTTTAGATTCAGCATGGACAATTGTAGATTTAGAGACCATTGAAATTATAAGGGGTTGTACCTCCCCAAAGGAATATTTTGGAATCAATGATCCAAGGGAGGCCATCGCATCTGCAAATCTATTAGTCGAACATGGCAAACTATTGATTTCATACCAATCAAACTTAGAGAGCAATTTCATTGCTACTTCATGATAAAGCTTAATGGTAGGTTCTTTGCATTGGTATTCTCCATTGATTTGCTTGACTACAAGTTGAGAATCACCAAATATCCTGATACGCTTAATGCTCATAGCTATAGCTGATTGAAGACCTAATATTAAGGCTTCATACTCTGTAGTATTTTTTGTGCATTGGAAGTTGATTTTGAATGATAAGGGGATAGGTACCCCTTGGGGTGTATGAAATACGACTCCAACACCTTGACCTTTCGCACACTTAGAGCCATCAAAGAATAGTGTGATATCGATGTCTTCCTCTGGAATGACATCTTCTTCTTGTTCGGTGACAACAAATACCGAATCATCTGGGAGCTCAATAATCAAAGGATGATCACTAGGTAGTGGAGCTTCCACAAGTTGATCGGCTATTACCTAACCTTTAATGGATTTTTGGCTAATGAATTCCAAGTCAAATTTAGTAAGGAGCATTATCCATTTAGGTCAGTGCAAGTGTGAGATATCATATAACGTAGAGGATTTTCTCTAGCTATGACATAAGTTGTGTGACTAAGCATGTAATGTCAAAGTTTCTTAGTGGTAAAAACCACTGCTAAGCATAATTTTTCTACATAAGCGTATCTAGTTTCATAGCTTACCAATGTTCGACTAATGTAGTAGACAACTTGCTCTCAATTTTCCTCATTCTTTTGTGCAAGCATTGTCCCTAATGCAAAGTCTATTGCTGAGATATAAATATAGAAAGGGACCTCGAACGAGGAGGAGCTAAGACTAGCGGAGAAGCTAGGTATTGCTTAATATCATCGAAGGCTTTTTGACATTCATCTATCCAAGAGAATGGCACCCCCTTTTGTAGTAGGTGATTGAATGGCCTACATTTGTCAAAAAGTTACATAATAAAATGATGGATTGATTGGATATTTCCTTGTAAACTATGCAATTCCTTTAAGTTAGTTGGGGGAGGCATCTCCATGATGGCCTTGACCTTGTTAGGGTCCACCTCAATGCCTCTTTTGGAGATAATGAATCCTAGAAGTTTGCCCGAGGTAACACCAAAGACACATTTCTTGGGGTTCAACCTTACATTATGCTCTAGAAGTCGGTCAAAAACTTTCTCCAATACACCAATGTGCTCTTGTCGAGTTTTAGATTTAGCCAAGAGATCATCCACATAATCTTTGATAATATTATGCATGTAATCATGGAAAATGTATGTCATGGCACGTTGATAAGTAGCACCTACATTTTTGAGGCCAAAGGGCATCACCTTGTAACAAAAATTTCCCCAAGGTGTAGTGAATGTTGTTTTGTGTTGGTCATCAAGATTTATTCGAATTTGGTTGTATCCTAAAAAATCATCCATGAGTGAAAGCATTTCATGGCCAACGTAAGTGTCGACAAGAGTATCGATGTTTGGGAGAGGAAAGTCATCCTTAGGACATGCTTTATTAAGATCTCAAAAGTCAGTGCAAATGTGTATCACCCCGTTAGGTTTCCGAATAGGTACCATGTTTGAAAGCCACTCAAGATAGTCGATAGGAACTATGAAGTTCATGTCTAAGAGTTTTTGAAGCTCTATTTTTACCAAGAGGGCCATGGTAGGATGCATTCTCCTAAGTTTTTGTTTGATTGGCTTAGCATCAAGATGTAAGGTGAGATTATGGACAACCAAACTAGGGTCAATATCGGGCATGTCCTTATAGGACCATGCAAATATGCCCTTCTTTCTCTTGAGGAGAGCAATTAATTGCTCTTGTTCATCGGGTGATAAAATTTTTCCAAGCTTGACAATTTGGGGATTGTCCTTGTCTGAACTAAGGTCCACATCGATAGTATCTTCAATGGACATGTGGGAACCTTCCTCAAGTTGATGGGGCGTAGGGATCAGATGAATGTCATCTAAGATGTCATCAAACTCTTCTGGCTTATCCTCATCTATATCTTCCTAGAAAACCTCAAGATTCGAAGGTGAAGGTGAAGGTGAAGGTGGAGGGGATGGAGGAATGTAGTTGGTGGAAGCCCTTAACAATTCCTCAGATAAGACAAACTTGAAAAAGGATGGGGGTGAGGAAATCCGATCCATATCAATAAGGCTTATGTCAATTGGAATTGGTTTAGCCGGATCGTATGGATTATGGAGTGGGGTGAATAAATCAATAGGATTCATGTTGACTTATGGGCAAAGTGGATAAGGTTGGATGGAATGGATGGAACCTAAGAACCGGTGCTAGGAGCTTGGTAAACCTGGATAGCAGCAAGCAACACAAATAAATGCATTTAACTAAATGATATATACATGCAATGCTAAAAAGAAAATTTATTTTTGATTTTTGATTTTTTTTTTGGTAGTGGTGAAAACCACTATTTTTGTGTTATGTACATATGTTACAAGTTTGGCTTATGAAATGGCTTAATGGAATGGAGGTGGTGGTTCACCGGTAGGGGAAGCTCGCTCTTGTGGAAGAAGCAAGAGAAATATGGGCTCATGGATGGGGAACATGTTGAGATAAAACTCATCTTGTTCGGTATGGGGAATGATGGGTTTCGATTCTTCTTTAGATTCATCCAAAATTATCGACATAAGTTTGAATTCTTCATAGATTTCATCATCAGAATCATCAGGATGGAGGGCTTCTTCTCCTAAATTTAGATTAAGCCTTTGGAAGGCTTGTTCAAGAGAAGAGGTGGTGGAAAGTGGGTGGTAACCTAGACCTGAATGGTCATGCACTTCTTGATATGGAACATCAATAGGTTGAAGACACTCCCTGTTCATGCAATCCTAGGCCATGACCTTGCCAATTGACTATGTGAAAATAGTGAGATGGAAATCCTGACATGTTTGGAATGTTGGCAAGTGTTGGTTCTTTGGGTTCTTCTAGGGGTGCTAGATTTGATGAAGAATCAATCCCCCCATATACAAAATTTATGCTATTTGGAGTTGAACCCATGTTATATACTGCTCCTATGGCTAAAGGTGGGTCACGTGGGTGACCAAAATCCTTAGCCTTAGGAATGGTGAGGGGCATGATGGTGATGTCTTGGACCACATATTCACCAATACCAGGATTAGTGAGGTGGACCTCGACTTGGGAAGATATGGAAGGACCATGGTTGGATGATGGCTCGGGGAATGGTGAAGATGAAGATGTCTCACAATCTATCAACTCGACTTGTGAAACATTAGGTGATGGGGATGGATTGGATTGGGAAGGTTGCTGAATGGATGATGATGATGAAGTGGATGGCAATGATGTTGATGATGTGGATTGATTGTGACCACATGTGCATGTAGTCAATGATGAAGATGATGGGGGTATGGGAGCTTGATGGGGATTGGTGATAGGGAGCTCCTCAAGAATGGGAGATTTTGATGAGGAAATTGGTGAAGTGGTAGATGGATTGGATGATGGTGAAAGGAAAAGGTGTGTGGAAGGAAGCATGGACTCATATGGATTTGAGATGAAATTGCAATACTTAAATGGTTCGACATCCATCGGTATGCAATGTACTTGTCCCTCATGAACATATTTCAAACATTGGTGTAGTATTGAAGGAACACATCTCATTTCCCTCATCCAAGGTCTTCCAAGGAGTACATTGTATGCCATGGATCCTTCCAAGATGTGAAACATGGTGTGCAACATTTTGACCCCTACTTCAATGGGTAAAACAATAGTGCCAACTATGGAACACAAAGCATCATTAAATGCTTTTAGGGTGAATGATGACTTGGTGATATGAGATGGAGGAAGATTCAAATGATGAAGGGTAGATGTGGTGATGATATTGATAGAGGAACCGGTATCAATTAGGACTCTTTTAAAAGGCTTCTTGTCAATTAGAGCCATGATATGCAATGGAGGATCTACTGAGTCCGATGAGATTGGCTTAATCTCAAAGTCATAGAATGTGATGGAAGGCTCCATGCATGTTTGGATGCTCCCTACAAAGTTGTTGAAGGCATTAGAATCTTGAGATTGTAATTCAATGGATTTGAGAATATCCATTAATGCCTCACGATGTGGGGGAGATTGTTGAATTAACTCATAAATTGATAATTTGGCGGAAGCCATCTTTAGGCTTGTGGTTAACCGACTACTCAATGAGATGACTGGTCATGGTGGATGATTGATAGGTGGATTTGGAGGATTTGATTGGCTAGGGATATGGATGGGTGATGAAGGATTGGGGGAAATTTGAATAGGTGGTGATGTGGGAGGTTGTGACACACTTGCTTGAGGTGGTTGCCTTACATTTTGTTGATTATTTCTTTGACCTCTAGTGACCACATGGATGGCCCCTACAAACCCTTGGTATTGTTGGACATGATTGACTTGATTAGGAGGAGTTTTGGTGTTAGCCCCTCCTATATTTGGTTGCACCTCCTCATGATGAGGAAGTGGTGTTTGAAAAATACCAAGGTTTTGGTTTTGTTGAGCAAGGGGGTTGTCAAGCTTGATTGCCCCCAAGTCAATTAGGTCTTGAACGATGTCTTTGAATGTATGGCAATTGTTAATATCATACCCATTTTGCCTATGATAAGGACAAAATAAATGTTCTCGATAATGTTTTCCACATTTAGCAGGATCATCTGGTCTAATTTTGGGTAAAGCAAGTTTGTTTGTGTCATACAACCTTCAAAAAAGGGAGGCATATGACTCGGCTAAGGGGGTATATTGGTGATTTTATCAGATAGACTATCATTAAGGATGGTTTTCTATAGTTGGCACTATGTTTTGCATGGCTTGAGTTGTCGAGGGTACCGCATGATAAGCAATTTGTTGTGGTGATTGTTGCACTGATTGTTGTTGAGCCATTACCGATTGGCTCATGACCACTTGATTAACGTGATTGGGCTGATTGGTTGGGGTAGCCTGTGTTGATTTTGGTTGGCCAGAATAGTTGCTTTTATATTGGCCCTTATTTTGCCATTCCTTCTTCTTAGGCTTAAGTATGCCTTCTTGGATTTTGATTTCCTCAATGACACTAGCCTGAGCTAAAGCTTCTTCAAATGAATGATAAGTTTGTAGTTGAAGCATCCAAGAGATAGGTTTTAAGAAACTCTTGGTGAATAATTTGATTAGCTCATCCATTGGTAGGGTGAATGGCAACTTAGTGATGACAACCCTCCAACGGTTTCCAAAATCGTAGATAGACTCATCATCATGTTGTCTTAAAGCATAGACATCAGATAATGAGATCTTATTTTTAACATTTAGGATAAAATGTTCAAATAATTGGTCAATCAATTGCTCAAAAGTATAAATACTATGATTGGGTAATTGATTATACCACTCTATGGCATCTCCTCCTAATGTTTGAGGAAAAGTTTTGAGCATGAGAGCATTGTCATTTTGAATTCTAAAATAGGCATGTACAAACATGCTCACATGTTCTTTGGGATCCTTAGTTCCCTTGAATTTTTCAAACTTAGGCACCGTGAAATCTATCAGATATGGTGGTGATGGTACCGAAGGATGAATGGGTTGATTGATCAATTGACGTAAAGTTGGCTTCTGATTTGTCAAACCAGGAGTATATTGTATCAATTGATCTATCTATTTTTGCATGGCCTTAATTTGAGGGTCTTCTTCAGGAATGTGGAAGCCCTAAATTACCTGATGATTTTGAGGTGGGGTGGAAAAATGTTGTGGAGTGACTAAATGATGATGAGATTGGTGATGATGACTAGGTGAATTTGATGGAAATTGATGAATGGGAGATTGATGATGAAAATATGGAGAATTTTGGAATGAGGTTGATGTATGAGGGTTATGGCTAGGTTGGCCAATGGGAATAGGATGGGTAGTGGTATGACTTGGTGGGGGAATAGGGATAGAAACCATAGAAGATTATGGTGTCCATGATGGACCCTGGTTAATGAGGATAGTCTGAGTAGAGTTTGGTAAAGGCTTAGGGTTCACTTGTACTTGTTGTTGAGCATTTTGATGTTGTCTAAGAAATTTTTTCAAGTGTTCCCATGCTTCATTAATCTCTCTATCAAAAGTGGAGGGTATGGAAGTAGATGGTATGGAAGATGTGGTTGGGGGACAAGTTACACTTGGTATGGTAACTTGTGAGGCTAAAACTTGTGAAGCAGCATTTACATGTGCTTCATACAAGGGGTTAGTATATGTGGATGTGTATGAAGTGCTAGGAGCACATGAGGGTTGGGGAATGGACATATGGGAGGAAGGTGCAATTGATGCCTCGAAAAGAGGGTTAGTGTACACCTGGGTAAAGTTGGATGGTGGTTGGGAATAAACAAGTTCCTATTGTAAAGTAGGATCCTATCTAGGTGAGTTGGGGACTGACTCTAAGACATAGTTAGAAGACTTCATGAGAGCTTCTACTCATGCCATGTCTATGTGGGTAATATGGTGATCAATGGTTGGTGAGGTTGACTCTTCTTGGGGCATAGCCATATGAAAGGTTATGGATGGCAAGGAATGTGAGGGACCTATAGATAAATCTACCTATGTCACATTTAGGGATTCTACCACAGAAGTGGTGGGGAAGGTGGATGAAGGTTCCATTGAATTATCTTGATTTAATGCTTTCTTTTATTTTCTAGTTAATACCATAAAGCAAATAAACCAAAATACAGATTATGTAGTAAAATGAAACACAAAATTTTAAATTTCACAAGAAAAATAAACAATCAATGCTAAGTTTGTTTAACACGTGTGTCTTACCTCATTCATTGATTATCTCCTTTTAATGTGAGTTCATTTTCTTAGGTTTTGATCTTGTGTGTTTCAAATGTGCTAATCTGAATTAATCCAAAGAAAGGTAAAAACTATGGCTAATATGGGGCAACGAGATTCTTGCTGGTGATGAAATCCAACAAGTTTTCTTGGGGGTGACCTAAGGTTTCTAAGGGTAGAGATTGGTGGATGGAGATGAAAGCCACCATCACCAAATCTCAAGCAATGGCTGGTGATGAAATCCAGCCACTACTGTTAAAATGTGAATCATGCAGTGTGTGATTCTTTTTAAAATTTCTGATTTGCTATTGTGTTCATACAATGTTAGAAAGATAACTACTTTTGATAGTCTAAATCAGAAGCCACTACTCACAATACCAATTTTTCCAAAGGATGTAGAGTACACCGCTTAAAACCCGCTCTAGACAGTTGGGGGGTTCATCTACTCCTCCGTATGGAATCACCCAAGTACGGGGATACTTTTGGTATATGAATAATGTTCCTACTTAGACCTACAAAAATAGGAATCCCTAACCCTATAATGCAAACTAATTATGCAAATTTTCAATTCACATGAAATCAGAATGCAATATTTTTCAATTTGTGAATACAACAGAAACCAGAAACTTCAAATAGAAAGTGTGGATGGATGCAAATGAGTAATATGAAACCTAAGATGCAAGCTAATATGAATGTTTTTCCAGATTAATTAATGATGTTCTTTTTAGCTTAAAAATCTAAAAAAAATGTAAGATTGCCAGAATACGTAAACAGAAAAGCTAGGGTTTTAGTAGTAGACTTACAAAATAACCTACGCTTCTACTCCAACTCTCTATAAAATATCCCTAGGAATTTTTGAAATGCACCTAGGCATTTTTGGATAGCCCTCGAGCACCATCGGGCATTTGCGCACCTTCTACAACCTTCTACAAATTTCCAAAAACCCTAGATCCAATGAAAACTATGAAATTTATACTTCTAAAAACCTTGCAAGATGATAGAAAATAACAAATAAATTAGTAAGGCAAATCATAAAAAGAAACCCTTAGTGGGTCCCACCATGATCACCATTTGAAGAGACAAAAATACAACACCAAATAACAAAAATATAAAGTAGAACTCAAAGAACAATATTGCACAATGAATGATTTTATATTAATGGGGGAGCCTAAAAACTCCATTGTTACAATAAGAATTCTTGAATTCTTTGATACAAATTTTACAATAGCTAGGGTTCTCCAAAACCCTAGCAAAACAATGTTGGTGGTGTCTCAAAATGCATCTCTACTCCCAATAAAAGTGAGTGGGCTTCTAGTTATCCGATGTCGAGCCACTCCAGCTTAAGAAGCTATCCAATGCTGATGTAACACTTCCAGATCTACACACAATAAAATAACAAATGAGTTAGTAGCAACTATGAGGGCTCCATAATGTGAGGCCCTCTACAATCAATACAAAAACCCTAGCTATCTACTGTAAATAACATGAATAGAACTAAAAGTGCATATAATGAAATACCAAATAAAATATTTACCTTACTTGTCTATTGTCTTCTGATCTGATGAACTTTGTTGTAGTGGACTAGTGCGATGATGCCCTAGCATCACCCGAAGGCTAGAGGGACTTTAGAACTTTAGTGTAAAATACCCATGGGTGCTCGATGGCTATAAGAAATGCCTATGGGTGCTCGATAATGGTGGAGGGCACCCAGAGGTACTTGGAGATAGAGAAGGAAGTACCTAGAGGTGCTCGAGAATGATAGGAAGCACCCAAAGGTATTTAGATGGCTAAGGGGAAAGTCTACAAAAGTAGATCTGGCTGAGCGAGGGAGGCGATGATGGATGTGAGGGGCTATGGCAAGGATGGAAGGTGAGAGTGCTTGGATACTCTAAGGAACTTGATGAAAAACACTTCACAAAATTACTTAGGGGTTGAGCCATAAAAATGACTCCTATTTATAATCTAACCTAGGGCTTACTTAGGGTTTCAATGACACTAATTGTGTGGTTGAGATAAAAGATATTGGAGGGTGGATATTAAATCTAGGGTGTGGCATGGATTGATGTAGATGGATGGATAGGATTAAGTGAAATCAGATGGTTGGGATTAATTCACTTATATAAATATATATTTATTAAATATATATAATATTAATATTTAAATATATATATATATATATATAAATATATATAAATAATGGGTGGAAATGGTGGGAAAGTCAAGATGGACGACAAGTGGCTAGGTTTTGGTGTCTACAATTGATTAGATTTAAGTTTAACGCTATGGTTAGAGTTATCCAAAATCATTTGTTGTAGTTGCAAGAAATATTGTTGCATAGCAATATGTAGACACCTAAAACGCGTCATGTCGATGGTGACTACTCATATGGACATGCTACAAGACCATATGGAAGATCTTGGACAGACTCCAAGATAGAGCAGTGGTTCTAACCACTCAATTTGGGCTCCTTGGCCTAATCAGTCTGAACCATAGCTGAGACCTATGGTCTACAGATTGAACCATGGCTGAGACCTATGGTTTATAGTCTAGACCGCAGTTGTAACCTACGGTCTTAACTAAAGTTCAGTTGGCCTTCATCCGAGCCAAATCGGTTTGAATGACCATTTGTTCTAGAAGAAGGTGGTTAGAGGATGGAAGCTTCCAATCCAACTATCCTAACCACCCCTTCTTGATCTTGGCTTCTCCATGAAGCCACCCCTAGCCCTAGGACATCCTATAAGTACCCCTTCAAATTAGGGCAATGATATAGAGCATTTTGATAGTGAAGCACTATCAAAATATTGAGAGAGAGCATTTGGAGATCAAAGCAGTGAAGCCCTATCGAATTGTGGACTCACTTGAGTGCATAGAGAGAGCCTTGTTGCCATCACCATTGTCAATTTGTCAAGCATCATGATGAATTAGGCCATGGATGCCCTAAGGACCTAGGAGAGCCAAGAAACGCTAATTCGGGCAAACAGAGGCCCTATTCAAAAATTCAACCACCAAACCTATCATAGGACACCGAGGTGACCCTTGAACATCAATTGGACAAGGAGGATCAAGCCCACAACCCTTGAATTTGGAGGGCAAACCTACTTGGTTGCTCACCATGGCTTTCAACCATGGTTTATAGTGCAGACCGCTCATCAGAGCTACGGTTTGCAATAGGTGTAAGATCTCCTTACTCTTTCTTCTTCCTATGCTTTATTAGATATAGATTAATCATTTTAATGGTTTAGTTGGTAGATTAGAGACTTTATTGTTAAATATTTGATTATTTTACTTTCCATCTTGGCAAGTAGTTTAGACCTTAATTAGCTTCTTTTCATGTTATAATGGTTCATTTCAAGTAATTTATTCCATAGATTGATAGTTGTATTTCTTGTTCATATATTTCCATCAATCTTGATAGGATTTGCATATGTTTAGCATAGTTTATGCACTTTCTTGATTTTATGTCATTATGCTATTCTCATGCTATTTGTCTTTAAAGGGCCTCATCATGAGAGGCTTCCTATGCTTTTGACATTCTTGTGTTGTTTCTTGATCATAGGAGACAGGTTTTAAAGGAGCTACAACCATCCATTTCCTTCCTCAACATGAAGAAGAGGGTCTACTCCACCCTAGAGCAGTTCGTGTCACCCTGAAGGGCACTTTGAAATCACACCTACCCTTGAGAGGGAAATAAAATACATCCTATTGTAACAATTGTATCAAGATGATTATCCCTAAGAGGGATGTACTTGTAATTTGAGTTTGGCATTGAAATATAATGGAATAAAGCATCTTTTATTGATCATTTCATTGTCAATTTCTTGTTCTTGTATGCATTTTGTATTTTTTATCAATTATTGCAATAGGATACATTAGGTGTGAGCCTTTTTGGTGGTTATAGAAGGCGATCATGATGGAACCCTACAAAAATAGACATCTGACTATGTTTCTTGATTTTTGAATTGCAGGTACAGACCATAGCTATCAACTATGGGCCAACAACTGAACCATAGGTACAACACGTGGTTTACAATATGAACCACAAATCAGACCTATGGTTTACATCTGGCAACACAGACAATAGAAAGTAGAGTGTAGATCAACTCAGGACCTGAGGTAGGCCCTATTTTCCACTCTCTATTTTTTTATTTTCTTTGTGTTTTCTACAGAATACTTAAATTCAAATGCAATTAGGAAAAAGAAAACTAAAAAAAAAATCAATTAAGTCCTTAGGTTTCTATTTCTTAGTTTGTATAAAGCATTGCTAGGAACAATGGATCTCTGATTGTAATCCCCCTAGGATACATCATGCTATATTAAAACTTGTGTGTTTGGTGTGCATGTGTGAGGCCCAAGTAGTGGCCATTATCATCATAATATGCATTGTCTAAAAGAGCATCTAGAATAGCTTGCATTTTCTGAATTTGAAACATTCTTTCATTTGCATAGCATATAGAAAATGAGCATGAGTGCTATATGATGCATTTCTTTTATGTAAATTAAAATGAACCACACACACCATGTTTCACTTAAACGCTAGTGAGTTGGGCTTGACATCCAACCACTAGTAGGGTTCAACGATGGTGGAGGTGATTTCCATCCGTTGGCCCAAATCCTACGTACCCTTGGATACTAGACCAATACCAGATCCAAGAACCTTTCGTACCCTAGAAAATTTACATGTATTCTCTTCGGAGGGTATAACGTTGACTGGGGAAAATGGGTGAGGATCTGGGAGGACCTATGCTCCTTGTCCAAGTGTGGACTTTCATCACCACACACGGGGATTTACGTGGCCTGAAGTCACATCCAGGTTGTCGAGCTATGAGCATATAGGTGAAAGCCAATTTAAACTAAGAATATCATTCAACGCTTTTCAAAACATGATAAGGAGTTCTATACTGATACAACAAATCATTGAAACACATCAAACAGTTTAGGGCTCACTTTTAAAATGTAAAGGAGATAATCACATTGTTTACTTTGTATGCTTCTTTATTGCTTAATTCATCAAGATAAGGCCCTCCTTGAGGCCAAAATTTTTAGTAAGAGAGGAAACCTCTCGAGTCTTGCTTAGTTGGTTCATCATGACGACTAGGCATGATAGAGCTCAATCACGAGCTAATGAGTCGGAGAGTTCATGGAGAGGCTTTGAATGCTTTCGATGTTCTCCTGAGGATCTTTTAGACCTCGCATGCCTCCTTGCTAGGCATCACACTCATCATGCACCTGAGGATCCAATCCTCCTAGCATGACATTCTGATAGTCATCGTGAGCTCCCTTCATCACGAGGGGTTCACCCATACAGATCATGGGGTTTCCTCACACATAGTGAGAACCCACATCATTAGGTCTCCACCTAGTGAGATAGAGAGTTGTGGATCTTACTCCATGAGTCGGTCATATAGGGAATCTGAGTCTCATGTAGCCCATGAGAGGTGACTACTCCAAGACCAATTGGAGGAGGCACGTAGTGAGCGTAAGCGTCTAGAGCGTGAGTGCACAGAGAAAAGAGATCGCATCAACAAAGGTTGGATGAGCTCCAATGATGTGAAGAGAGGATTTACCAATAGAAAGCATATGAAGAACAATCATGTGAGGTAACTCCCAAAAAGAAGCTCATACCTAGAGTGCTTAGGCAACAAGTCAACGTGATGCACCCTAGTGCATCATCAAGAGTTGCCACTTAAGCAAGTAGATAGCCATTCCTCTAGATAGATAGACATGCCTAGGGTTATCGAAGAACAATAGAAAGAGATGTTTAAGGATCCCATGCGTAAGCATGAGGTCGAGAGTAGTCAAGTCCGACAGGTGAGCAATGTCAATGCTCGAAAGTCATCACAATCCTTGGGGCATATACAGTCTATTCCACCATATAAGGAACCTATGATTACTTTCCATAAATAGGAAGTCAAACCTATCCCTATCAAGGAATCTGATCCTCCATTGCATATCATAGCGAGGATAAAGCAGATTGTGTATAAGCGAGTGTTGGTGGATACAGGATCATCGATTAATATCATCACCACCTCAACATTCAAACATCTCAAAATTCCACCATCCCACATCAAGGAAACAACGTTAATGTTGCAAGCCTTTAATGATGTGGAATCCCCTACAGTAGGCACAATAGTCCTCCCCATCGAGGTGGGACAAAATATTATTCCTACATTATGCTACATTTTAGAGGGATCAAGACAGTATAATCTGCTACTTGGAAGACCGTGGATAAGAGCCATGGAGTGTGTACCATCAATAGTGCATCAGTGCATTAAGTACACCCATGGAGGTGAAGTCCATATAGTTGAGGTGGACCCAGATCCCTTCAAGTATTATAAACCTGAGGATCATCCACAGGAACCTGGTGAGGCGCCTATGCATCTGCAAGTTAAATAGGATGAGTCTATCCAAAGTTTGGATGTAGCCTTGCAGACTGTGGTGGAGTTACCATCCCCACCGCTATCACCGATGGAGTCACCTATGACCCCTACATTCTCGACACCGCTTAGCAGGGAAGGATTGATGAATGCCCTCATAGAGATGCTCATAGCTACTTCGGAGGTGTCATTAGAGGATCTTCATACTCCTATCAAGGAGGAAGAACCTAGCATGGTCATGGATGCATCCGAGTGTATCACACCATCTTCATCCATCATGTCACCAGATAGTCCTCATGAGGATGATGGTGAATATGAAGAGCTTATAGAGGCCAGCATTACGATGCTGCCCACCATAGAGTCCACTGAGGATCTAGGTCAACTTTTCATCGAGTCTCTACCTATGGATCCTATCCTGGAGACATCGTATGAGTATGAGGAAGGTTCAGTTATCATGACTAAAATAGGATAGCCTCAGTATGTTGATGAATTACCTATGATGCATGCAGTTGTGGAGTCTTCTCATGAGTTTGTGGGAATGGTTGACATTAGGCCAGAAGATCAGGTGATTCCTAATCACATAGAGCCGGAGATGGGGTAATCCAATGGTGTTTCCACATTTCCAGGGCCAGAACCTTTGAAATTAGTCACTCCTGACTCATTTCTCATGGCACCATCTCAAGAGCACAAACAGGTAGGTTCCTCACATCAGATTGGGGGTACCAAAATTGACATAGTTCAACACAACGAAGTGAAACAACAGCTTGAGCTGAGTCATAGGCATGAGCATGTGGATAGCACTGATGAAGTGTGTCATCAAGAAGCTTCCACATCAACTCAAATGAAGGAAATAGGTGATTTACAATTACCTAATGGATCCATAGCATCCACTTTTCTATTTCCTTCAAATGACAAAGGTATTTCGAATCAGTCATTGGAAATACATATGAACTCTTTGTCAGTCTTGCGATCCATTCTAAGCCATCTAGAATGGATGGAGCATCGAATGGATGAGCAAGATAAGGCATTGCATTTTATCAAGAACCAGTTTGAAAACCTGGGATCACAAAAGCAACCCTTGTCTGAGGCCGAATCACTTCCTGTGCAAGTACAGGAAAAGCCTCAATGAAAGCAAAAGCCCATGCGGCCAACCCAACCATTGGATTCTCAAAGCAAACCAATGTGGGTCAAGAGCCCAAAATAGTCACAACATAGTGGGACTCCATTAAAAGAGTCTATGTCTGACATCTTTCAGAAGCTACAAGAGGCTAAGGTCATCACCTTACCTGATATCATCCCTTTAAACCCAAATAGAGTTAAACCTATGGGTTACAAGGAGCATCACTATTGTCTCTATCACCGAATAGAGGGTCATGGCATTCGATATTGTCATGAATTTAAGAGTGTGGTGCAACATCTGATAGATAGTGGGGTTTATCATGTAGATGGTTCTCTCATAGTGCCCCAACATGCTGAAGTGGAGGTCACACTTCCTCAAGAGTGACCCCAAAGTCGTCAGTCACCTCGTAAGCCCAATAGGCCAGTGCAATGGGTAGTTTCATTTCAGATGACTACTCTAACTTTGTTTCAAAAGTTACATGAGGCAAAGGCATTCATATTACCCGAAGTCAAGCATAGGGCATCCAAGACTGGGTCACCTGATGGGGGTCCCTTTTGTGTGTATCATCGAGCGCATGGACATGACATTCAAGGTTGCCAATCATTTAAGAGGGTCATCCAAGACCTAGTAGAATGGGATGAGATCCATGAGGATGGTTCTCTCGTTCACCCATGCCGAAGCATAGGTACTCCGGTGAGGTCCATTCTTCACCTAGGAGAGTTGATTTCTATCACTCTTCCTAAACAAGTTGATTACCTTTTAGTGAATAGCATGCACGTTGGGGGTCTTCAAGGTAGCATACCTTTCCCACCAGCCACGCCAAATTTGATAAGGAAAAATGAGGAATCTAGAGGTATTGCACCTCCCTCACCATCATCGAATGGCACACACACTAGGGGTACATAGGGCAGCATGCCCTCCCCAAAAGGCTCCAAGGGTTCCTAAACACTTTAAAGCTCAACCAAACTTGGTCATATCTAAAGCTCCTCAGGGTTTCTTAAAACCTCGGTCATCCTAAAAGGCTCCAAGCTCATCTATGAGTAGTTTGGTCAATCAAAAGGCACCAAGAGTTTCTAAAAAAATTCTTGGTCAACCCAAAAGCTCCAAGGATTCTTAAAATATCACTTGGTCATCCCAAAAAGTCCCAAAGGTGCTCATAATCCCTTTGGTCAAACCCAAAAGGCTCCGAGGGTTTGCTTAAAACCGCTCGGTCATCCTAAAAAGCTCCAAGGATTTTGCTGAAAAATTGCTTGGTCAATATAAAGGCTCCAATGACATTTCCTCATCATTTGGTCACTCCTAAAGGCTCCAGAGGCATGTACTCATCGTTTGGTCAGATATGAGGCTCAAAACTCATAAAAATTATAAAATCAATAAAATCCAAAAAAATTGGTAAAGCATAAAATCCAAAAACATTTGCATTTGAATTTTGCATTTTCATTTTGCATTCACTCATGCATCCACTGCATTATTGCATTGCATATAGGCATTCATCATCCATTGCATTCCATAGTAGGAGGGATTATGTTTGTCAGTCTTACAAATGACACCATGTTTGTGTTTAAATCATGCATCTCTGCATTTATCATAAATCCATCATTCATGTGAGTAATTGTGTTTTTCAACACAACCTATTTTGTTGCTATGGAGAATATACTAGGGTTTTTCGATCATTCAACCATACCTAGAGGTCTTATCAAGAGTTGATAGAAAGCTTGCTTTGCTTTTGTAGCTGAGGTCTAGTTAGTATAGCCCTTAGCATATCATAATCCTATCACTAATCAAAAAATTAAACAATCCTAACAAGGACTAGGGGAAGATGAAAGTCATGAAGCAGGACCGGGTATCCTGAGGTGAAAAGAGTTATTCTTGCTTATCCCTCTATGCGGACGGTATGGGAAATATTGGCAGTTGGAAAAAGGATAGGTTAGTTCCCTATTCAGAATCCCTTGCTTACGATAAAATGAGCAATATCCCAGAGTGATATCCCACATCAATCCTCAAGATTGATACCCTAGATCGATATCATAGATCGACTTCCCAGATTGATATCCCATATTGATATCATAAGATCGATATCCTCAATCGATATACCAGAAATAATTTCCCAAAGTAAATCCCCAAAGGGAAGTTTCTGAAGAAAATTATCACATGTAAATGCCGAAAAGTGAAGATCAAATGAAGATCAAAAAATAGGCTCAAATCAAGTTCAAAGTGAAGATCAAATGAAGATCATAAATCAAAGTTCGAGTGGAGATCAAATGAAGATCAGAAATCCAGTTCGAAGAGAGATCAAATGAAGATCCAAAGACAATTCAAAGTCAAGATGGAATCGACTCCCTTGCTTCACCACATATGAGCAAGTATCCCAAAAATTGAAGGATAGAAAGGAAGGAGCCTGAATCCCTAGAATTGTCGGCACTACTGTACCTTACGCATGATGATATGTCTGATACACTTGCATTTTGCTTGTGTGCAGACCAATGTTTGAATGTGGAAGAGCTAGCTTCAGGTGTCCTGCATTGCCTAGTGGCTTAGTCCAACTAAAATCTAAACTTGGGATTGGATAAGACATTTGTGGAGCCCCTATCTTAGCAATGGGCTGAAAGAATCCCGCCTGACATCGGGGAATGCTCGTGTCTTATCTTAATATACTCATGTGCACACACAGGGATAATGAACAGTTAGGGCCTATCCTAGCAAAAGCCTTGCACTTCAGAAGTCTAGTGTGGTTAGTATGCAACTTTTGATAAGTCTACTAGGGTGTTTGAGTCTCATGGAAAACCTCAAAAATTTCTCTAATAGCAACAAAATACCAAATATCGCAAACCATATAAAATCATCAAACTGCAAAGTATCGAGTCCATGATACATCATTATATAAAGCACAATCAAAGATATAGGATAGATACCGGATGGATATTAGAAATAATATTTAGATGACCACTGACTATATTGTGCATATTTTTCAAACTTGCAAAAGAAAATAGAATGACACATTATATCATTCGCATCATACAACTGCATACCATTGCATTTCATATATGGGTGATTAATTGATTAAATTCTTATCTTGAGGATTTTCAATTACATTCATGATTTTTATACATTATGTGGTGTCATCCATTAGATTGATAAACACATATTGCATTCATTCCTTATGTTTTAAAGTGATTAAAGCATACAGGTTCATTTACATTAGATTACCATCATGTAAATAATGCATTACATACATTGCATTAGCATATCGTGACATCGTCATAAATTAAATGCATGCAATAAAGCAAAATCAAATATGCATTTAAGTAAACATCGCATCCATATGCATCCATCATACATCGCACATCTAAGCATCTAGATCACTGCATATCATCATCATCATAAATTAAATAGCTATCTAGTGCATGTCATCCATACATCACATCATATAGCATCAAATTAACATAAGCATTGCATCCATGTGCATAACATAAACATAAAATTAAAAATACACAAGTACACATAATGAGCCATAAATGATCAAATCATATATATATGTGTCCAAAAGAGTACATCAAGAGTACAAAATGCCCATAGGCTACAATCGTGTAGGTCCTAGACCTTACACCAAAAATGATACATATACAAAAATGTAGCCTAGATCTGATAGAGCCCTAGCTCTAGCCTGCTCCTCCTGAACTGGAGCTCTCACTGCCTCCCTCAGCCCTATGCTCTAGAGCCTACTCTACAGTCGGCTCTAGTGCCTACTATGTGCCCTACTGAGGGCCCTATGTGCCACCTAATCCAAAGAGGCCTAGCACATGGGATACTAGTATCTCTATGCGATGAGACCTATGACTAGAGGTCACACCTATCTCTCTAGTCCTAGTATGGGAGCTACCTCCATGTGTGCTAGAGGACCTATGTGTCCTCTCGGTCCTGTGAGTCTGCTGACTAGAGCTCATTGTGGACTACCCATAGTCTAGACCTGGTCCTCTGAGACCCTAGCATGTGAATCCTCTAGGACCTCCCCACCTATCAACCTGATGTGACCCTCCAAGTGGTCTATGCGAGCTACCCTGAATGTATGCCTAGCATTGGCATCTACCAATTGGTCCTATAAGCATCGAATCTCTAACATCGGGTCATCGCCTAGTAATAATGATAATGGTGTAGTAGAGGTCCCATAATAGCCTAGGAGGATGAAGGATCCCCCTCTATACCCTAAGCAAATCATGCTCTATGATAGCCTCACCCCACTACACTAGTGCCACATCACATGCACTAGTGAGATCATGGACCTGAGTCTCTACCATTATAGCCCATGCTGTAAGACCCATGATCTGCTCCTAAGCCTCAGCTAGCTGCCTATCCCTATGAGCTAGCTTCACCTCTAGAAGGGTGATAGAAGTATCCCACTACAACTACTGAGTCTACAGCCTCCCAACCTAACTCTCAAGTCAACGATCTGAGCTAGGAGCTATCCTACCTCACTATCAAGATGTGTCTCACCCTCCTCAGATCCCTTAGCCTCTACCTATGAAGCCTCCTCTATGGTGGCCTTTATGCCCCATCGCCCTCAGTCTTAGTGCACCCTACGCCCATCTGGATCGACCTCTACCTCTGCTTGGTCATCTACCCTACCTAGAGGTCCTTGATACCTTACCACTATAGTAGGGACCACCATGTGTCATATGTAGGGTGGTCCTAGCCCTATCATCCCTAGACTCCTAGAAATCATCAGCCTCATCTCCAAGTGTCATAGGTTGAATCCATGATAGGTGCATCTCCAAGACTAGATGCCTATAGACAAAAGGAATCTCTAGGATGTCCTACACTAGGCCAAACTACCATAGGATATGAGAGTAGAACTAGTACTCCCTAACCTTGACCTTATGACTGAGTAGCCACCTATCCTAATGAGCCTATCATAGCCACTCACCTACCTCTAGCCAGTCTAGGAAATCCATGTAGGGATGCCACTCAATGTCATCCGACTCGAGCACTACAAATCATGTAATGTAATGATCTACATCACCAACATGAGTCCTACTCTAAAATCCCTCCTCCTCCCAAGGCTAGCACATGGTGTAGCACTGATGCTCATCATCAATCGTAGAAATGTCAAGGGGTAGCTCTATGGGATGCTCTATCCTAATATGTTACCAACCCCAGATCTGTAGTAGCAAGCTACAACTAATACCATGATGGCTCTAGTGATCCGGTATAGCTCTAGATAGAGCTAGCATAATAAAGTGCTCCCCAAGCTAGAAGTAGTGGTTGAGTAGTGGAGCTCTAAATAACTCTCCTAACACTAGCCAAGAGGTTCCAGGGAATCCTCACACCCGAGGAGTCTGGAAGAACAATATGCACCACCAGGTGCATGAAGATCACCTCTCTCATAGAGAAGATGCATTGACCCTACCAATATCCGATATGGACTCCTCCATGATCAATCATGCACTGAGCCTCCTAGCTTCGGTCACCGAAGATAGCATCAAATATGGGCCCCTTGCTCCAGGAGGAGGAAGAGGTGATGGCCTCACCATCAATAGGGATCCTAAAGATCCGATAGACGTCCTCGAGAGTGATGGTCATCTCACCCATGGGTAGGTGAAAGGTGTTGGTCCATGCATTCCAACATCGGGCCAACGTAGTCAAATAGGCCTGATCTACCCTAATAGTGGGTAGATCTAGAATGTAGCCAAAGTCGACGACTCCAAACCATGTCCGCTCTCCAGGAGTGAGCTGTCTATGGAGAGTCTTTAGAAGGTCTAGCTCACGAGCTCTAGAGGTCAACCTCTAAAATAAAAGCATTGTATAAGAGAAAATCTAACTAAAAACAAGCAAAAATAGATAAAAAATGACCTTAAAAATGTCAAAAACATTTAAAAACTGATAAAAAGACAAAAACATGTCACAAAGCATTCAGAAAAATAAAAAAATCAATTAGGCAAGTCAGAATTGCATTAAATGATATTAATTGCCTATTAAACCTTAGAAAAATTAAAAATTTGATAATTTTTTCTAAAGTCAATGAACCGCGGGTCAACCCTATGGTCCGCATGCGATCAAAATTTGACCATTGTAATTTGAATTCAAACCATAGATGATAGCTATGGTCCCCAATATGACAATTGGGAACCACAACTACCAGTTGTGGTCTAGGAAGGATACCCATTTTGGGTCACTTCCTAGCCTCACTGACAAAAAAATTAAAAACTAATCTAACCTAATCTAATGTGAGGTTCATTACCAACTGTTTAATGAAATTCATTAACCCATTAATTAATGTGGTTCATTTTAAATTGGTATTGATTGTGAGGACTCGGTTTTGAGTTACCTTGCCCGCTCTACGGCCTCCACTAGTCGATGGCTGTCCAGGATCCGCCATCGGGGTATAGGTGTGAGGTATGGTCGAGTTTTAGGCAGCATTCTGGATCAGGGATGTCTTCTACCTCTCAGAGCTCTCACAAATGTAGTTGCTTTCAAGAAAATAATGAAAAATTCAAATGGGAAAGGCTACTTATAGGTCCTCCTAATTTTGAGGACCATACTGACACCTACGGTCCCAAAATTAGGGTTTTTCACCCGTAGGTCCAACCTACGGTTCCCAAAATTTGAAAACTTCAATCGTAGACCATACTCATGGTTCGCAACTAGCAATAAATGCACTCAAACCCCATCGTGGGAAGGTCTAAAATGATAAATTAATGACTCCTAATGGATCAAATTTCAAAAAGAGCAATCAATATTGCAAATTTGGTGATGTTCAAAGCACCAGGATCGATCAATAAATCAAAATTAACAAAAAAATCAAATAATTAAAAACCAAATGCGCCTCGTATTCAGTAATTTACCCTATACACTTGGCGGTTGCAGTGACTTGCGATCCATGCAATCCGACAAGATGAGTAAATTACCATAAGGACATTTGGGGCAAAAATTGTCATCGTTGATCTGATATGCTTCTTTTCAATCCCTAAGAAGGCCTTCGAGGCTGGACTGCTCCATGGGAACGAGGTGTTTCATGTCATTTCTCCTATGACATATTTTTAGCAAATCATCGATAACTTGATTCAACACAAATCTAATTGGATTTGTATCATTTTGATTCCCTAAGATGGCTATTGCAGCCTGACTGCTCCATGGGATAGAAATGTGCAAATACTATTAATAGTTGCAATCAGAAGCTGAACTAGGCCTAGCCAAGGCATTAAAATGCTCAAATCTAAATTTGTTCAGATCATTCATTGTGGTCAAGCGACCTCGTCGCTTCATACATTGTCATTACCCTCATCGACTCATCGCTTGAGGGGGTAGTCATAATATCAAATCATAATCAAAATCAGTAGAAGATCCCTGAGATCGTAGATCCCTTGATCTTGTCAAAATTGTGTTCGTCCTTGCGAATCATTGTCAACAACTATCATAAGCTTACCCCTTTGCTTGGGGAAAATAGCAAATATGATAATTTGTTTGTAACTCTCATCCTTTCGGTTATATAGGCCTAACTCCTATTGTAGCGCCAAAGCTACTCGAATGTCTGATGATGAGTGCAAACTCTTTCAAGTTTAAGCCTCCAAAGAGTTGGAAGCAATGATTCCAGGATGCGCGTCCTTTTGCAGGACCTGGGGCATCTAATGTTGATCCGACTAATGATCATCATAGAACCTTCGACATCATTTTAGGAGGTCTATTTTTGCTCAGCATTGTTCGATCTCACAACGCATCTCAAAAGGGGCATCTGTAGACACCTAAAACGCATCATGTCGATGGCGACTACTCATATGGACATGCTACAAGACCATATGGAAGATCTTGGATAGACTCCAAGATAGAGCAGTGGTTCTAACCACTCAATTTGGGCTCCTTGGCCTAATCAGTCTGAACCACAGCCTAGACCTATGGTCTACAGTCTGAACCATGGCTGAGACCTACGGTTTATAGTCTGGACCATAGTTGTAACCTATGGTCTTAACTGAAGTTCAGTTGGCCTTCATCCGAGCCAAATCGGTTTGAACGACCATTTGTTCTAGAAGAAGGTGGTTAGAGGATGGAAGCTTCCAATCCAACTATCCTAACCACCCCTTCTTGATCTTGGCTTCTCCATGAAGCCACCCCTAGCCCTGGGACATCCTATAAGTACCCCTTCAAATTAGGGCAATGATATAGAGCATTTTGATAGCGAAGCACTATCAAAATATTGAGAGAGAGAGCATTTGGAGATCAAAGCAGTGAAGCCCTATCGAATTGTGGACTCACTTGAGTGCATAGAGAGAGCCTTGTTGCCATCACCATTGTCAATTTGTCAAGCATCATGACGAATTAGGCCATGGATGCCCTAAGGACCTAGGAGAGCCAAGAAACGCTAATTCGGGCAAACGGAGGCCCTATTCAACGATTCAACCACCAAACTTGTCATAGGACACCGAAGGTGACCCTTGAACATCAATTGGACAAGGAGGTCAAGCCCACTACCCTTGAATTTGGAGGGCAAACCACTTGGTTGCTCACCATGGCTTTCAGCCATGGTTTACAGTGCAGACCGCTCATCAGAGCTACGGTTTGCCATAGGTGTAAGATCTCCTTACTATTTCTTCTTCCAGTATGTTTAAATAGGATCACATTTAGCATTTTAATGGTTTAGTTGGTATTTTAGAGACTTTGACTGATCGAGTTAGAGATTTTATTAGTTTATTTTCATCTTGTAGTAGTTTAGACATTAATGGCTTCTTTTCATGTTATAGTGCTTCATTTCAAGTAATTGATTTCATAGATTGATAGTTGTATTTCTTGTTCATATATTTCCATCAATCTTGATAGGATTTGCATATGTTTAGCATAGTTTATGCATTTTCTTGATTTTATGTCATTATGCTATTCTCATGCTATTTGTCTTTAAAGGGCCTCATCATGAGAGGCTTCCTATGCTTTTGACATTCTTGTGTTGTTTCTTGATCATAGGAGATAGGTTTTAAAGGAGCTACAACCATCCATTTCCTTCCTCAACGTGAAGAAGAGGGTCTACTCCACCCTAGAGCAGTTCGTGTCACCCTGAAGGGCACTTTGAAATCACACCTACCCTTGAGAGGGAAATAAAATACATCCTATTGTAACAATTGTATCAAGATGATTATCCCTAAGAGGGATGTACTTGTAATTTGAGTTTGGCATCGAAATATAATGGAATAAAGCATCTTTTATTGATCATTTCATTGTCAATTTCTTGTTCTTGTATGCATTTTGTATTTTTTTATCAATTCTTGCAATAGGATACATTAGGTGTGAGCCTTTTTGGTGGTTACACAATCGTAGATGGTGTGGGCACAATCACATATGAAGTGATTGGTTTGGTTGGTTGTGATACAACCATGGTAGTGGATGTGAGCGAAGGGTAGGTAGAAAAAGGCATTGCCATCGAATGAGGGGTGATATGATATATGGGGTCCATAGGGGCGGTAGGTGGAATGAATGTGGGGATCTATGAAGCAACCCAATTTTTTGATTCATAAAGGGGATTGGTGCAAGTGATGTTTTGTTGAGGCAATGTGAGGGGTGGTTGGCTAGAGGATGATGGGTGGCTAGCCAGGGTAGTAGTAGTCAACTCAAAAAGTGGATTTGTAAATACTTGTCTAGACTGTTGTGGGTGTGTGAAGGTGGATTCTTGATGCAATAATGGTATGGTGCGATATGGTATGGTAAGCAATGGTAATGATGGAAAAACCATTTCAACTACACTCAGGTACATCTTAATGGCATCCATGTCTACAAGTGTGACATGACCATCTGTTGATGTGTGTGGCTCACTCCTAGGAGTCTCAGGAATAGCGATATGGGTAGCCCTATGCATAACATGTATGTCTAAAATGGGGGCACTACTAGAGGGCCCTACATTTAGGCTCTGGGACATAGGAGGAGGCATACTACCTTGCCCTACCACCGAAGTGTTAGGGACCTAACTAGACTAAGATGCCATGGGGGAAGACAACTGACTTTGGATTAGTGCTAACTTTTTGGCTTGACCATGGGTCGTTACCATACACTAGGGTGTGATGATGTATGAAATGCAAGTGATAGTGTGTGAATACGTGAGATAGCACAATGTAAAATAACACTCAAAGCAAACAAACAAGCAATTTTTCCTAATTTCTCGTAAGTTTGGATTTTGATGTTTTTTTTAGTTTTGAAGGTTTTTGATTTTTTTTTGAGTTTTGAAGTTTTGAAAAATAAAAGTTGTGTGCAAGATTTTTTTCCCTAAGATGATTCTAGGATTTCACTTGTATACTCGTAGCTCAACAACCGGTGATGAAATCTGGTTGCGTAAACCCACCAAAGTATGGATATGAAGCCCATACCCGGTTAGGGAGCATAGGTCCTACCAGTCCTCACCTAGTACTCAATTGGTCTGTGTTATACTCTCTGAAGAGAAATACATACAAATTTTCCAAGCTACATTGGATCTTGGAGTCGATCTTTGCCAAAAATAGGGTAATAATGTTGGTGGTTGGTGATGAAATCCAACCTGGTGATGATGAAATCTAGTCAAACATTTAAATGAGTGTGTGTGAGGTTTGTTCAATTTATGGTTCAATGTAGCTCAGATGCAATTCTATTTTATGCGTACATGCAGGAAAACAAGAAATAGAAACAGCAAACAGAATCAAATCAGGGGCATAATGTAAACTTCAGGTAGTATTTGACCAAGTTTTTTTAACAGGGCCAACCATAGATGTGTGATTGGTTCTGGTAAACCATGGATGTGCGTTTCACCAACCACATGTCTGCATTTGGAAAATCCCAACCATGGATGCACAGTTCCTTTCTACAAACAGAATAAGGGAAACATAGGCCCAAACCCTAAAAATGATGCCTAAGTTATTTCTAACCTGGCTATGCAATATGATTGTTCCCTAGGATGATAAATATAGATCCTCTTTTTTTATGTGTGGATGAATGCATAAATAAAAATATCTACTCTAGGACCTAGATACAAATAATGGCATACAGGACATACCTCTAACTTATCCTAGATGCATACTAAAAGTAGAAAAATAGAAACAAAACAAAATATAGGGACACAGACCTTGTATCCTTTTGCTACTCCCTCTAGCTATCATCCGTAATTCTGTGGTTCCATGGTACAGCAATTGTGTTCATGTGTTTCCTCTGATATGCAATCGTACAAGTGTATTTTATCTGATCTTAAACCGTAGGAGCGCATTCCTCCAACTCCTTCATCAGTAATGCATGGTTTCTCATATCTATAACTACAGGTGCGTATTTTTGTAATGATAGGTCCGAATATAATAGGTCTCAAATTTATCGATCCAAGATCGAATTCTCATGCTCTTCAAAATCTCAAAATATGTAGATGTAGAAAACACATATCAACAACTAAAAAAATGCAAGGCAGAACAAAATGGAACCCTGAGGGGGTCCCACCATGATCACCATTTTTTGTAGCAAAAATATGTGAACACATAGATAGAATAATTGACAAAATTTACTTTTCTATTAGCTTCTTTTGATACAATGTTTACAACTTTTGAATTACCCCAAGTGCTTTGGGAGCAATGTTACAATATCTCTCTCTATATGATACAATATTTTTTGATAAAGGAATGGGGTCTTCCAGATCTTCAACAATGGTACGATGCCCTTAAATATTTTTTTATAGCTTCAAAAAGGTGATTTGGCTTTGGTATCCAGCACGGGACCACTCTAGCTCCAACAACTCCTGCAATATACCTGTCTTCTATGCACACAAAATTCCAAAGGGGGTTAGTAGCACCTACAGATTCAAATGAAAGGATGATGCTATCAAAAGGAAATCCTACATATGGAAAAGCATATAATATAAAATATAATAAACAAGTAAAAATCCAATACCTTTCTAAATTACAAGGTTACTGATCGAGTTATTGTGTTGCGCTCGAATTTGGTAAATCATGGGTGTGCGGTGAAGGTCGATGAACCGCGCACCTGCGATGGTGAAACCTCTTGGATACAATTTTGACTATGAAATTTTGGACCAGCGGTTTGCTCTGAATGAAAAATCACCTTGAAAAATGGGCCTCCAATATCTGGTGATGGATGTTTCTCAAGATGCGTGCAGAGATCTAGATCTATTCAGCAGCCTAGTGGTGTCAATATTCAGCTCTTCTAATTTGGTGGGGTGAAGGTACCTTTATAGGCTCCTTAGGGTTTTGGAGGGAATAAGATGTAGTAAGCCTAAACTACCAAGTGGCAATCCTGGGCTTCCAAATGGAGGGCAGTTACAGTGAGTCACCTAGTGTGCCTCACTTAACTTGGGTGATGTGGTTGCAAGTGGAGTGATGTGTGGGATTTTTTCCCATGTGGAGGAACAAAGGGGATAAGGGTGGATGAGATGTGGTAAGGATGTTGGGTGAGGTGGCTAGGACACATGTCTAGTGGGTAGGCAGGGTATCCTAGGCTAATTTTCTAGATTTAATAAATCTATAAAATAGGATAATGGTGCAGGATTTATATTCCTAAGTCTAAACTTAGACATATAATTTTAATTATACATGGTTTGAGGTGGGGTGGCAAATGTGGTGTTGTGAGTGACCTGATTTTGTTGTCTATAGGAGGTATTAATGATGCCTCTAAAAATAGGACTATTCCACCCATGGAGGTATTTATAGTGATTTAACTCCCAACCAACTTTGAACCTCCCAAACATTAATGCAACATAGACCTCCTAATCTAGCAACCAAATATGACATCAATGCTCCCACCCATACCCATTTTGGAGGGAATTTTGAATTTCAAATTTTTCTTATAAATATTATAAATAGTAGTTCCTATAGCGAAGGAGGTAAAGTTATAATTGTTATTGTGTCTAGTATCTGACCTGTGGTATTTTCTCTCTTCCTTTTCATTTTTCTTCTCAGTATGGACTTGAGCTTTGGTCCAGTTGCATGTACAGGCCATCAAGCCTCCTTTCATTATATAAAAATGTAGTAAGCACTTTCAATATGAATGCAAGGGGTTGTGACTACACCAACATTTATGTACTATTATGAGTATACATTTACTTTTTATAGGGATTGTGACTACTCTAATATTTATGTACTAACCTCTATAAAATTCATTAGAATCGCATGTATGTATGATCAAATTTATGTCCAATTTCATCGTCTTGCTTGGTTCATGTGTTCACTCATCTCACGGAGTTGTAAAATGAAAATTTCATTCTCTTGGCCACCCTTAGTTAGGCTAGATAGACTAGATAGGTTTCATTTTCTGCAATCTACATTTCAAGTCATTTCTTGTCTTCTTCCTTTTTCCTTTTCTTGGAGAAACCCAGTAGAGTAGGCTAGCATGGAAGGAACAAGAGCCAAAATACTGCATCAAAATAATAAGTTTACCTTGGTAAAAAAATCCTAGAGGTCGTTTTAAGGAGTCGCATCCCATGCTCCCTAGAATTCCTAGGACTAGCACCATGTACGAGGTATAAGATACCAAACACACCTGTTTGGAGAGATAAAGTGTCACCTAAAACCATGGGGGGTTGCAATGCCCAGGGTACAAGGGTTATTTTAGGTCCCCAACAATAACCATGTGACATTAGCTCAATAAATTCCTTTTTAGGGTATTTTAGGTACTACAAGAGGTTCATAAAGGACTTTGCCCAAGTGTCCCACCCATTACATGAATTGACATGCAAGAATATTCCTTTTCAATGTATGAAAGAGCATCAAAGGACCTTTGAGGAGTTTGAGGTAAATTTGGTTTGTACACCCATTCTAGTGTTCTAGATTGGGACAAGGAGTTTCATGTCCATGTAGATGCATCTAATTTTACAATTGGATGTGAATTATCCCTTATACTGGATCATCCTATTTACTTTTCAATTCAATTGTTATCAAGAGCATAAAATAACTATAGCGCAATAGAGAGAGAATATCTAGGAATGATCTTTACAATATAGAAGTTCACATATTTCTTGCTAGCCAATACTTTTGCTTTCTATGTGGATTATCAAGCTCTAGTGTATCTAATCATTAAACTGATCAACCATGGGCAAGTTAGCAGGTGGCTCATCACACTACAAGAGCTCATGTTTTGGGTAGTGGTGATATGTAGAAAGAAGAATGTGATAATGGATCAATTGTCAAGGACTTATTTGGAAGAGTTTGTAAAAGTGTCATACAACTTCCCTGACACTCATTTATTTGCAATCAGTATGATTCCATCATGGTACAATTCAATTGAATAATACTTATCAATAGGTGAGCTACCAAACGAGATGACAGCAATGGAGAAGAAGAAAATCATCATCAAGTTAGCATCATTCTAGTTGATTATTGGTTTTTTGTATAAGATAGGATAATATGGGATATTAAGAAGATGTATGATGGAATAAGTGAACACAATGCTCAAAGGATCCCATGAAGGATTGGCAAGAGGTCATATGGGCCCAAATGTGACAATGAGAAAAGTGCTTTTGGTGAGGCTATGATGGTCCACCATCTATAGCGATGCCAAATATTTCATGAAATCATGTGATACATGCAAAATATCTAAAAACCCATTATAAAGGGACTTCATTCCATTACACCCATTGCATCTATAAGAGTTTTTTGAGATATGGGGCCTTGATTTGTCAGACCATTGAGAACAAACCAAAGAAGAAAATATCGATACATTATGGTAGTAACAAAATACTTGATAAAATTGATAGAGGTGAGATATTTACATAATAATTTTGCAAAGAGTACATCTCATTTCCTACACAATCAAGTGATCACAAGGTTTGGTGATACCTTTGCAATTTACAAGTGATAGGGGAGGACATTTCATGAATAAGATAATTAAGAATCTAATGATAAATATTAAGATTTTGCATTCATTGTAAATTCCAAGTTAACCTTGAAATATTTTTTCTTTCTCAAGAGGCTATTCTTGTTATGGGTGATGCTAATATCATTTGTCTCCTGAGAGTTGGCTTTGATCATTGTCCCCTTTTGTTTGAAGCTAAAAAATGCCCCAATTTCAATATTTCTTTCAAATTCGAAGCCATGTGGACGTAGCACCCTGATCTTCGTAACCGAATATCTGATTGGTGGCAACAATATTTTTTTGGGTCTTTCATTACTCAAGTTTCCCATAAACTCAAGGTTGTCAAGGAAAACCTCAAAATCTGGAACAGGGACATTTTTGGCAATATTTTTGAAAGAAAAAAGCATATTATGGATAAACTAAAAAGTATTGAACAACAAATACATAATGGCCAACTGAGTGACCAAATTAGAGTTGAGGAGAAACAGTTTTTAGCAGAGTATCATAATATTTTGGACAAAGAATAAATTTTCTAGAGGTAGAAATCTAGAGCCCTTTGTCTCAAGGAGGTCGATTCCAATACAAAAAAAATTCACGCTTCCACCCTTAGGCACAGAAGTTCAAACAAAATTAGAGAATTGACCAAAGGTTATGGCTCCATTACCAGGGATATTTTTGAAATTCGATATGAAGCCTCTTCTTTTTTTTAATATCTCTTGGGTACCCAACCCCAAAATTCTAACCAGGTCAAGAATCAGTTACTCAATCACATTCCTACCCTGGTCACTCCAAAAATGAATTCCTCGCTCATCAAGCCTCTTTCTTCATATGATATCAAGCAAGCTTTATTCACTATGCATCTTGATAAAGCCCCTAGACCTGATGGTTTATCCCCCCAATTTTTTCAAACCTTTTGGGACATTAGTGGGCAAGATGTGTGCAATGCAATCACTAAACTCCAACATGTAAAATTCACCCCCAGAGGTATTAATTCTACCTTCATAACTCTTATTCCTAAAGGGCCTGTGTGCAAATCTATGGCAGATTTTAGACCCATAAAATTGTGTAATGTGATTTATAAAATCCTGACCAAAGCTATGGCATCCAAAGTGAAATAATTTCTTCCCCAAATCATAGATCCCTACCAAGGCATTTCGATAAAATGAAGATCTATAACGGATGGTTTTATAACTTTGCATGAAGTCCTCCATTCTGTCTCCAACAAACAAAAAAATTGCCCTGGTCCTTAAAATTGATATGAATAAACCTTTGGACAGGTTCAATCGAGAGTTCCTACTTGCTATCCTTCTCAAGTTCAGTTTCCATAGAGATTGGGTCAAACTTATTCAAGGTTGCATTTCTAGCCCCTGATTCTCAGTGTTAGTCAATGGGTATGTAGCAGGTTACTTCCCAAGCAAGAGATGGCTTAGGCAGGGAGATCCCATGTCACCTATTCTCTTCATTATTCTTGTTGAATCCCTTGAAATATCTCTCAAAGTTGCTAGCTCAAATGGCATGATATATGTTATTCAAGTTGCTTCCAACATGAGACCCCTTCTCATCAGCAGTTCATAGATGGTACTATCTTAGCCATCTATGCTTCAATTTGGGAAGCAAATTCAATTAAAGGTATTTTAGATATCTACGAAGAGGCTGTAGGGAAAAATATAAACTATGCCAAGAGTAAAGTTTTCTTTCTCAATACCCCCTATCTAGATAGGTCAAGATTACTCGTATTCTTTAGTGTGTCATATTTGATATTCCCACTGTCTATTTAGGGCTTCTTCTATTCACCAGTTGCATTAAAGAGTATATGTGGAGCAATATTATTGAAAGAATCAATAAAAATATTTTAGGTTGGAAAGGGGCTCTCCTATCCCAAGCAGCCAAAGCCACTCTCACTATGGCCTGCCTTAAAATTATTTCTATTTATTTTATGTCAGTATTCAAAGCCCCAGTTTCTATCTATAACAAAATTGAACAGATTCAGAAGAGATTCCTTTGGGTAGGTTTAGAGGATTAAAAAAATTTCATCTTCTCATATGGGAAAATTTTTGCTTACCCAAAAGTTAGGGAGGGTTGGGTCTTAGAATAATTACTAATATGAACATGGCATTGTTGGCCAAGCAGGCTTGGAAGATGTTTACCAATTGCAATCTTGAATGGGTTTCCATCATCAATAAAAATAACACTCACATTTGGAATTTTATGGATGAAAATATTCCTAAAGTTGGGTCCACCTTCTGCAAGTCAATCCTCCAGACCAAACCTCTTATTCAAAGGGGAACCACTTGTTAGCTTGAAGCAAGAAATAGGATAATTTTTTGGTTAGATAGGTGGATCTCCAATCAAACGCTTAGTGAGAACAATGGAGTCTTAATGGTGTAGCCTTTGCTGGATACTCTCATAGGAATAAATGTGGTTGATTTCATAGACTCTTCAGTCCAACCCAAAATATGGAAAGAGCTCCACATTGCAAATGTTGATGCCCAAATTTCAAATGCTATCACAAAATTATCAACATTGTTGAGGGCAACTGTAATTCCATCTGGTATGTCTCATGATACCCCTTTCTGAAAATAAACTAACTCCTATATTTTTTCTATCAGATCTACTCATATTTTGACTTTCACTCCCCAAACTTCTCTCATTCCTTTCAATCTAGTTTGGCTTAAACACCTCAATCCTAAAGTTGTCTTTTATTGGTTGGCCATCCAAAACTATATCCTCACTACTAATAATCTCATGAAGAGAGGTATGGTTGTTCCTAATAGATGCCATATTCGCTTGGAGGCCTGGAAATTGTGTCAACCACATATTTAGGAAATGTTCTTTCTTCCACTTTGCCATGGATCATCTCATGTCTACCTTTTTATATCTCCTGGGCCTTGCCCAACTCCCTGGATCTTTTTTCTCCTAGTGGCCCATGCCTTTCAAAAATTCTAGGTTGTCTTCTTTGTAGAAATTTTATCTCCATAATCTCCTATGGTAGATCTGGCTTGAAATAAATAGTAGAATATTTTCAAACACCCTAAGGGACTCTATCTCTATTGCCAACAAAGCCATCACCTTTGCTATTAAAAATTCTAAGCTTTTCCCTTGCACCAAACCACCTGAGTCTGCCCTTGAGTCCACTCTTTTTCGTTCCCTCAGTATTCCCCACAGTCCCAGCTCTACTCCTAATCCCCATCCCAGAATTGGTGCTCATTAGAATCCTCCTCCTGTAGGATGGCTTAAACTTAACTATGATGGTGCTTCTAAAGGAAATCTAGGAGCAGCAGGTGTTGGAGTTCTGGTCAGGGATCACAATGGATGACTCATAGTGGCCTATGTTGAGTTTTTGGGCATCCAAACTAACCACTATGTTGAATCTTGTGCATTGTGGAGAGGGCTAGAAGTTCTCAAAGATTACAGGGGAAATTTACAAATTGAAGGTGATTCCATGAATGTTACAAACTCTATCATCAGTGACAAAATTCCTTCATGGAACGTGCACATTGTTATTCAGGAAGCTAAGGTCTTGATGCAAAAATTTTGCAACACTACAACCTACCATGTGTATTAGGAAGCTAACAAGTCTACTAATTTTCTTGCCAATATTGGGGTTAGTCACAATAATATGTCCATCTGGCACCAAAATTTTGCTCAAAATTTTCTTAATGTTGCTGCTTTTGAATTGGAAATGCACAACCAGCCCTCAGAGGTATGCTCACCTTAAAAAGTCTAATGATGGGAGTGACAAAACTGCTTCTCTTGTGGCCATATTCAACTTGTTCCACAACACCATCCTTAGTAGCATCATCAGTGGCATGGATAGCATCAGCGCCTCCCTAAAACTACTGGTCAAGAAACATGGCCAAAAGAGCTTTGTAGCTGAAAATCATTGATGATTAGAGTTGGTTTGTTTTGTCTTTAAATCTCTATTCCCCTGCATGGGAATTTTGGTACTAATATTTTGACCTATGCATGGGCACTTCTTTGATTTTTCTTTGTGTTCTCCTTAGCCCCTGTGTGGGCTCTCTATTTCAATCTTTGTTTTTCTGTTAAACAACCCTTGCATGGGTCTATTTTTTCTCTGGTCTGGTTCATGGAACGGCTAGGGTGTAGACATCCTATTTTGTTCTTATCTACATACTTTTCATCATATGCTTGTGTTTATGGTTTTGAGAACCAGTTAAAACCCTTATAATATAACTTCTACCACCTACCATAAAAAAAAAATCCATATTACCCAAGGAAAAATGGGAAAGCTAAGGAAACAAGCAAAGTCTTAGTTTTTGTAATTCACAAGACTTGTGGAATAGAGGATGTTGATCAGGAGGAATAATACAAATTGATCGAGTAGCTAAAAACAATTTTTAATTAGAGAGAAGTTGTTAGAAGGAAAAACAAAGGTCCAACATTGTGATCAATTGATAGTAGAAAAAAAATAGTTGGAAATGGTATCCCAAAGGGAAGTTGAGATGAAGGTTAGGTTGGCAAATATTGAGTAGAATGTGACTCATTACAACATGAATTGGACTCAATACCAAGCCTATGCTAAATGATTGAAAGGAGAAAATGAGGCTTTCAAACTACATGACCAAGCACTTGGAGGTATTCCTATCCAAACTCCTCAATAGAATCCAACCCCCCAAGAGTAAAGGCAATTGTTGATGAGGATGTTGACCAAGCTAAAGGGAGGGGTAGATGTAGGAGCCAGTTCTGATAAGTCAAAAACCTAGTGTAAATAGTAGTAATAAAGTGTTACATGCACATAAATGTTAATGAAATGTAAAGAAAATGTGGATGTAATACAATTTTGTCATCATGTGATATATTGCAATATAATGTAAGGTTAAATAAAGGTGTCTAATGTACATCTAAAATGGGAGACAACTATATAGTGAGGTGTCTTGGAAGCTATTGTTAGTAATGGCCAAGACCAAATGATTAATGGATCCCCCTCTCATTTGTTTGAGCACCATATATAGACCATATATGAACCATTGAGTATATGAGAAGTCTTATAGAGCATGGAAAGTATATATTATGTGCCAGGAGAGGGAATATTGTGTTCAATTTGTATAGCCCATCGTTGAGGAAATCTACAAAAAATCCCAATTCGAGTCATTTTTTCTCAATTCACAACTTGGTTGATTTTCTTGATTTTTTTCTAAAATTTTGTGAAATGCATGAAAAAGTTTTTTTCAATGAAAATTTGCATTTTCTTCAATTTTTCAATTAAAAAATTCTGATTTTTCCTACCTTTTTTGTTGATTCTCAATTTTTCTTGATTATTTTTCCATGTCGATTTCATCCAATACTCTATAATGTACATGTCAACTGAGTAATGCAATGATAATTCATTCCCTATTCATGTGATGTGTGTTTTCTATGTGTATACTATTATCATTGTTGTTGGTTGGTAGTTTTTGTGCATATGTTTTGTGTGCAGGTGTAGAAGCATTGCAATCAGATCATAGAGATTTGTAGTCCAGGACAACGTATGAATATTGTTGTATAAGTGGAACTAAGGATTATGCCATTCAAGTGGCATGCCAGTCTAGTGGATTGTTGTGTGTCATTCCAATGGGATAATTCCATTCAAGTGTGTGTTTATCATACAAGCACTTGTCGTTCAAGTGAATAACAATTTTTCATACAAGTACTTATCATACTAATGAGCCATTGTTGATGTCATACAAGTGTATGATGTATTGTAGAATCTCATTGACTACAATCTTGATTGACCTCTAAATATGCCATTTTGTTCCTGCATTGTTGGGAATCTCACCACCGTGCTACAATCTTAATTAACACTAGAAAAATATACTTCTATCTTGTCTATATGTATATGATAGAATTTAAAGATATTATCATAGAATAAATACACTAACATGAAATATGTAGGTGAAATATGAAATTTTAGTGAAGAATATATCTTTAAAGTTTGAATTTGTAAGCATCAACTTTTGAAGAAGAGGCTCCCTAAATAGCCATAGCTATCTCTATGAACAATAGTGGTTGATTCTAAGATAACTAGAGTTAAGCATAAAGGAAGAGTCCATAGGGAATATCTAATATGTTATTGTATAAAGAAAGTTTCTCCCATACAATAGAAGTTGAGAATGTAAAATATTGACAATTAGAGGAATAGATTGATGCAAAGTGGACGAAATGATGCAATGTAATGTACCTATGGCATGATATTATAATGTGTATCTGTATAATAGAATAGTCAAAACTTGATATGTTAAACCTTAATATATATTAGAATATCATTATCATATGTAATATGAAAATATAAATGCTATCACTTTGATAAAGAAAAGGAAAATATTAAATTATTCCACCATTAATTATTTATGTGTGGGCTAAGCCATATAATTATGAGTGAAAAGGGGAATAGTTTGGGAGTGAATTCTTGACTTCCAAATAAAAGAAAGGGTAATGAAGGAAATCCAAAACATTTTTTTAATTATTTTGTAATTATAAAATTTAGCAAACCTTTATGTATATACTTTAGATTATGGGGCAAAGCTTTTGTTAAGTCTCTAAAATATGTCAAGAGAGGGAAGATGTTACATAAAAGGATCTATTGAACGGAGACCGACATCCTACCCAATAATGTAGACAACAAAATACATGGTTAGTAAATAGGTGATTGTGAACCCCTTTGTATACATTGAACTTTATCACGATCTTGGTGGTTGGAAGGATGAGTTATATATCTAATTTGGTCAATCTCTTCATCAAGTGCACTATCATAGAGATACAACATCAACATTGGTTATTTGTCTTAAATATTCCCTTTTAATATTGATGTGGAATTTGGCGAGTGATTTAGAAATGTTATCATTGATGGACACTCAAGGATATATTATTTTTAGTATTTATGTTTAGGAACATGGGGCTTTGTTATAATGTAAGTACTAACTTGTATAAGTTGTGTTAATTATGAAGTGAGTACTACTGTTTTAGATTTAATTTTTTTCTAACTTATTGAAATCCTCAATTATCAGGTGTTCTTTATTTTGTTGAAAATTTGTAAATGTCTAGCGAAGAAAGCTAGTTATTTTTCTAACAGCCCTGATGTAGCCACATCGAATATCATTAATTATTTGTCTAAGGCCCTTTAGGTTAGGTTTATTTTCCTTTTAGCATTAGGGTTATCGTTTATTGCTTTAATAGTATATAAATAGGAAGAGAGATGTTGTAGTTGAATCTTAAACTCATTATTCTAACTTTTATTGCCTCATGCACATAAGATATTTCACCCTCTTTAATCGGCTAATAGACTTTACCCTCTATGAGTAGCTTGGATGTTCCAAATTATATGAATTTGTTTCTTTTGTGAATATTTTGGTGAATGTTGTGGAATTTGTTTCATTAGAAGTGGTATCAAAGTGATGATTCTAGCTCCTATGATGGAAAAAAATGACAATAAAACTTCTAACACATTGACATTGGAATCTCTTCAAGCAAATTCACTTCAACTAAGTGGGTAATTTCTATCAAAAAAAAATTCCTACTAACATTCTTCTAACACAAATATCTTCCATAATATTATGATTTAAGTAGAACCATTCACAACACCTAAACCCAAAAAAAATAGATGTGTCAGGACCTTTACAAAAGATCTATCTCATTTTGATCATTTCATCAAGCTAACCAAACAAAATATACCTTTGGTAAGCTTTTTTAATAGTTTGATTTGACTTTTGAGCAGCATCATATCATCATAGCATAATTCATACATATTTTATCCTTATTATTTCAAAGGTTGGGAATGTATTAACAAGTGCCCAATATGGACAAGTCTCATTGATGAGTGTATTAGCTATAAAAAACATCCGTAAAATTAAGGTAAACATCACATTGTCCTAGAGGGAATCAATAGTTTTAATCCTCACACTCATATAGCCCTTGCTACCATGAGTTTTTCCTATGCCCATCCTATGGAGAATAACACTCTAAACATAGATAAGTATGTTTGTAAGTACATTATCATAATAGAATCTAGACTAGATGGCAGTATTACAAAGGTTGATAGTGGCATGTAATTGGTCCATCATCAACTCACTGGAGTACAAAAAGAGGTCAATGAAGTACAAATAGAGCTAAGGAGGATTTTTATATGCTCCTAAGATCGTAGAAGCAGACAAAGGTTCCTAAAATTAAGACAACACTCGAAGGGAAATTTTAGCAAGTTACTTTTGACAAAGATCAAGAATAGCAAAAGGAGTCAAAGTTTCCTAAAACCAAGCAACCACTCGAAATGGAATTTTAGCAAGTTGCTTTTGAGAAAATACAAGTAACTCCAACTTCACAAAGGTATACACACATCCCTTTCTAGGTTAATATTCAAGGAGTAATGCTAATGATTAGGATTTTGCTTTTGATTGGAATACTATAGTCAATGGCACTGCTTATCTCCTAGAATGGCCTTAGGATGTTCTAGTCCTTAAGTTTATTATGATGTATTCTTGTAGAGAGGACCATAGAGGGTGTATTTCTAAAATAGAATACCTCCTGCATTTATATAGAGTGTCTAAGAAGAGCAAGATCAAGCTCATTTCCTCTTATCTTGGCATTCATGGTAATAAATGGCTCTTGTGGAAATTAAGACGTAGAGGCTATCTTCTCACTTGACCAAAATTTAAGAAGACGTGTTTTAGGAAATTTGATAAGGGAACCTCTTTCTGATAGGTAATGAGATACTAAGAAAACAAGGACTTCTTATGTGTACTACAGTGAATTTGTGAACCTACTCACCTACACATATTATTTAAATACCTCTATGTCCATTTACGCATTCATACATGGGATCAAGAAAGAAATATAATGGAAGTTTGATATGCATAATTTGCACACCCTTTGCAATACAAAATAATTAGCCATAGGAACAAAGGATAAGCTTTGATTATCTAGGATCCCACTATGATAGGACTTCAATAACTATAATGATGATCACCCTCAAGAATTTCTATATTTCAAAAGTAAATATCAACACCCATGGGATCAAGCATATCAAGAAAAGAGGAACTTCCACATGGAAGCTGAGAAATGTAATTATGAATATGAGAAGGTATCAACATCACCAAACCAAGAGGATCCACCTAAACCTAAGGATATTGAACAAGGTAAATATAATTTGAACCTCTTAGTATTTTTTCTAATAGTAATACAAACCCATTACACCATCAAGATACAGTATTTTGTTAAAAAATAATAGGTCATTATTTCAATCGATTTTGGTACTATTTACAATCTCATCAACCATGATATAGTCAAAGGCCTAGGGTTGTATGTCAACTCTTATGCCAAATTTAATATTTTGATTCCCAAGGTGTTAACATTGCAAGTGTGGATCAAGTTCCTTATATTCGACTTACAATAGGCAACTATTCTTGGATTGGAATCTTATTTGCACCATGTGGAATAGGTGCTCAAACTTCTAGATAAGGAACAATTATATGTAAAGAGATCTAAGCATTTTTTTGGGGTTTCTAAAGTAGAATATCTAGATCACATTATGTCTCATGAAGGTGTCGAGGTAGGCCCTAGTAATACTAAAGCAATGCAAGATTGACTAGTACCTAAATCTCTCAAGAGTCTTCAAGGTTTTTTAGGTCTCACTAGTTACTATAGGAAATTTGTTAAAAATTATGAAAAATTTACAGCTCCCTTATAAGAAGGATACTTTTGTTTAGAACAAAGAGGATATAATATTCTTAATTTCCTTAAAGGAGGCTATGTGTTCCGCTCCAATTTTTTCTATTTCTAATTTTAAGAAATTATTTGTCATAGAATGTGATGCTTCTAGAAAGGGTGTAGGTGCAATCTTGATATAATAAGGTCACTCGTGGCTTATGAAAGAAAATAGATTTGTAGAAAGAACTTGGGTAAATCTACTAATGAGAAAGAGATTTTAGCATCCTACATGTAGTTGAAAAACTGAAAGCTTTATTTATTGGGTCATTCTTTTAATATCAAAATCAATTATTGTAGTCTCAAGTATTTTGGGATCAATTTCTATCTTATTTGGAGCAAAACAAATGTTGACCAGGCTATTGGGTTATGATTTTGAGATTGAGTATAGAAAAGAAAAAAAAAGTGATAGCAAATTTCCTTTCTTGCAAGTATGAAGATTCAACATCTGTTCATGCTATATCAACCCTCTACCCCTTTGGATCACTCTACTTCATGAGGATTGGAAAATTTGATCCTAAGGCCTCGCCTTATTCATGACCTTGAGGAAGGTATCATTCACCACCCAAGGTTCTCTTTGTTTGATAGGAATCTGAAGAGGAAGGATCAAATTTATCTAATTCAGTCCTCCCAAGTCAAGAACAAAATACTTCAGGAACAATGTACCTCTTCTTTAGCAAGTTATTTTGGGTTTCCCAAAATGTATCTACAAGTCAAGCAATCCTTTTCTTGGAAAGGAATGAAAGTCGATACCAAATAGTTTATTTCCATATGTGAAGTGTGCCAACGAAATAATGGTGAAATAGTCAAGACTCTAGGATTGTTTCATCCCTCCCTATTCCTGATTACTAATGGGAGTACATATTTATACACTTCACTAAAGAACTTCCTAATTCAAAGGATAAAAGAATGATTTTTGTGGTTTTGGGAATCTCTCCAACTATGCTTAACACCCATTTATTGCTAGCAAAGTGGCCAAGGTATTTCTTGACTCTACTTTCAATTACATTGTATGCCCAAGTTTATTGTGTTATCATGATCTTGTTTCATAAGTAATTTTTAGAAAGATTTTTTTGCCCTCATTTATGCGTAGCTTAGTATGATCTCTTCCTAACATCCTCATACTTGTGACCAGGAGATCGAGTTTGACTAATTAAAATAATAATTTGCATTAACATTCCTTAGGAACAAAGCCTAGATTTAAATAGGTTACAAAATAGTAATCCAAACTATAATCCCACTATCCACGCTAACCAACGCGCCATAGGAGGTAGAGAGTTTGGTTTAGGTTTGTTAACCTAGGATATTTAGGAATTAACCATAGTTTACCATTAGATATTTGAAACAGTAAATATCTACATGGTAGAAAGTAGAAAAGTAAATGTAATAATCTATCTATGTAGTATAATGCAATATACTACCTATTTTACCCTAACATCCCCCCTTTATTACATTACTTTGATATACAAAGTTTACTTTGGAACAACTCAAATTTGACACGTCCAAGTGCCTTGGTGAAGATGTCAGCAACCTGTTCGTCGGTGGGAATGTATTGGAGCTTGATTCTGTGTTTAGGAACTTCATCACGAATGAAATGACAATCTGTGTCAATATGCTTTGTGCGTTCATGATGGACTGGATTCTTGACCAAGTTCAAAACACCTGAGTTGTCGCAAAACATGTGAATAGGAAGTTTCTTTGGTAGGCCCATGGTAGCCAAGATGCGACTTAACCATATCGCTTCACACACAGCTCCTCGTGCAGCGTGATACTCTACCTCTATTGAAGATAAAGCAACCACCTGTTGCTTTTTACTATGCCATGAGACAGGACCAGATCCAAGATGAAATACATATCCTGATGTTGATTTTCTATCATCTAGGGATCCAACGTAGTCAGAGTCAGTGTAACTCTGTAAGAAGAATGAGTTATTCTTCTTGTACTCTAGACCATATTCTACACTACCTTGAATGTAGTGAAGAACACGCTTAGCTGCTTTCCAGTGAGAGGCTTTTGGTTCCTGCATGAACCGAGAAAGATAGTTTACAACATAAGTAATGTCTGGTCTAGTATTGGTCAGATAGATAAGGCTTCCAATCATCTGTCTATATAGCGTGCCATCTACCTGTGGTGAGTCATCATACCGTGATAACTGAAGCCCTGATTCCATCGGTGTTGCCTTGGGCTTGCAATCAGTCATACGATATTTTTCTACTAAAGTCTTGGCATACTTTTTCTGAGTCACCCTAAGATGATTCTTTTTCTGTTCTATCTCAAGACCAAGATAGTAGTGGAGAAGTCCGAGATCTGTCATATCAAATGACTCTTTCAAGTCATCTTTCACGGCGTTGATCAATGTCTCTGAATTGCCAGTGATGATCAGATCATCTACATATAATACAAGAATCACTATTTCAGAACCTGTGTTCTTGATATAGAGATTTGCATCAGATGGACTTCTCTTGAATCCGTGCTACAGTAGGTGACTATCCATTTTAATGTACCATGCTCTTGGGGCTTGTTTGAGCCCGTATAATGATTTGACCAACTTGCAAACCTGTTGCTCATGGCCTTCCTCAGCAAATCCTGGAGGTTGAGTCATGTATACCTCTTCTTTTAAGTCACCATTCAGAAAGGCACTTTTTACATCCATTTGATGTAATTTCCATCCGAACTGTGCTGCCATAGCACAAAGAACTCGAATGGTGGTCATCCTTGCAGTGGGTGCAAAGGTTTCCTCATAATCAAGGCCTTCCTTTTGAGCATAGCCCTTTGCCACAAGATGGGCCTTATGCTTGTCTATGGTACCATCTGCCTTATATTTGACTTTGTAAACCCATTTGCAGCCTATGGGCTTCTTTCCTTTAGGCAAATCGACCAGCTTCCATGTTTTGTTTTTAATGAGGGATTTATGTTCAGCATCCATAGTTGCCTTCCACTGAGGCTGACTAAGTGCTTCATCAACTGTAGAAGGTTCATTTTCATCATATGAAGACATGTAAACCCTCTCCTCATCAATTTCCATATCATTTCCACTTTCTAAATCTCTATCAACAGAAAGCTCTTGAAAATCTACACAAAGATCATCAACTGAAGTAGATGCTTCTATCATTCTCTGTCGAGACATGCTTCATGTCTTTGGACGATTGAGAGTGAGATCTGGTGGTGAAGTGAGTTTGGAATCTTTCATAGTACTTGTATACCATTTTGGAGGCTTTTTTTGTTGTGGAGGAGGAAGTGGTTGTTGCTCCTCATCTTCCAGGTATACTGATGTAGTGTTAGATGTGAAAGCTTCATCAAACACTACATCTCTACTAACATGTATTTTCTTGGTGAATGGATCTATCAACCGATAGCCTTTTGAGTATTCATCATATCCAAGAAAAACACATTGTAGGGTCTTCTCATCTAACTTCTTTCTTTTCTCCTTAGGTATATGCATAAAAGCCTTACACCCAAATACTCGTAGATGAGATATGGAGGGTTTCCTTCCACTCCATGCTTCCTGAGGAGTCATACCTTCAAGAGCCCGTGTGGGTGCCCTATTTAGAAGATATACTACAGTTGTTACAGCTTCAGCCCAATAAATGTGCTCAAGATTGGCTCCCTTAAGCATACATCGAACCATTTCCATAATGGAACGATTTCTTCTCTCAACAACTCCATTTGACTGAGGAGAATAGGTTGTTGTTAACTGTCTTTTTATCCCATGTTTCTGCAAAAATGAGGAAAATTATTTTGATGTGTATTCCCCCCTCGATCTGAACGGAGGGTCTTTATGAAACATCCTGATTCTTTCTCAACAAGCTTCTTGAACTGCTGAAAATAGTCAAATGCTTCAGACTTCAACTGCAAGAAGAAGACCCACATTTTTCGTGAGTGATCGTCTACAAACAATTGAAAATACCTTTTTCCTCCACAACTAGTAGACATAGGACCACACAAATCTGTGTGAACTAACTCCAAAGGTACCTTAGCTCGATAGGAGCTAGGTTCAAAAGGTACTCTATGTTGCTTTCCTGACAAGCAATCTGAGCACACTGGCAAAGTAGATGAAAGAGTAGGCAGTCCTTTCACCATTTGATATTTACTGAGTTCTAGTAAATACCCTGAACTTAGATGCCCAAATCTCTTATGCCATAGAGAAGTGGCCTCTTTTGTGGTTACTGCCATTGCAGTATGTGTAGAGGTAATTGCATCTAAGATAAACAAACCATGTTTGTATGAACCTTGTTGCTATCTGTTTTCCTTTTTGGGTGATAAAGCAACGTTTCTTTTCTTTGTCCACTTTGAAATTGACATTCATGTTATTGTCCAGGATTTGTGGAACTGACAAGAGATTATTTTTCAATCCTGGTACATAAAGAACTTTTTGAATTTTACATTCTCCATCTGGAAGGGAGACAAAAACAGTTCCTTCTCCCTGAACTCGATAGGTCTGATCATCAGCAATGGTTACCGGTCTACCTTCTCGAGCCTCAAATGTCTCAAACCAGGACTTATCGCTAGTCATATGTTTACTAGCGCCTGAATCTATGTACCAAACAATATCCTTGTGAGAGGATTCTGTATGTGTCATGAGCACTTTGTGTGCTCGTTCAGAGTCCGAACTAGAATCTTCAGCGGCAATATGTCCCTGTTGTTGTTTATTCTTGTTCTTTGGTTTACCTTTGCCCTTCTTTTGACCTTGTTCATTGGGCGGTTTGTTCTTAAACCAACATCTTTTGGTTTCATGAGTGTCTTTATCACAAATTTTACAATACTGCTTCTTCTTCTGAATCTCTTTGCCTTTACCCTTGTCTTTGTTAGAAGAAGATCCTTTCTGTTGATTCCACTTTTTCTTTCCACTTTGTTTGTTTGAGAAGAGTGCATTGTTGGATGCCTCATCTCTTTGGAGTTGATTAGCTTCTTCAGTTTGAAGCAAATTTACCAACTCTACAAAAGTCACTGTCCTTCCAGAGACTTGTAGTGAAGTGATCAACATTCTATAGGAGTCCGGAAGAGCCCTTAAAATGATTGAGGTCAGGACATTGTCTTCCACTTTTTCTCCTAAGGCTTGCAGTTTTGTTTTTATATCTGCGACTCTGCAGAGGAATAGCTCTACTGTCTCTCCAGATTTCATATGAAGAGTATGAAGCTGTGTTTGAAGGTTAAGAATTGTTGATTGATTCTTTCCTTCAAAAATGGTTGCTAAGGCATTCCATGCCTCCTTACCATTTTTAGCTTCACTTATATGAGGTTGTATGTCATCAGAAATAGCTAGCAAGATCAATAAGGAAAGTCTTTTATCCTTTTTATCATATGTTGTCTGATCTGCTCCTGCTGATGTGGGTCTAGAATCAGTGCCATCCACTATTCCCCACATCTCCTCTACAATTAAAATGGCTTTCATCTTAGTTTTCCATGCAGAATAATTTGAACCTTTGAGCAGTTGGCTCTCATTGAGATACTTGTTGATCATGGCCATGGTGAAGGTTTCAAATTTATATGACTAAGATGACTTTATCTTTCAGTATACCCTCAAAAGAGTATATGGAAGATTTTAATTTGCTTTTTAAGATATTTAATGGCACCTGCCTTAACACCCTTAACAAGGGATGAAAAGTTTGAGGATTTTAAGCCAAACAAAATAGAGCAAATGAAAGGGGTAGGTTTTGAAAGACTTCTGATTTTGCTCTCTAGGATATTTAATGGCACCTGCCTTAACACCCTTCAAGAAGGATGGAAAGTTTGAGGTAATTAAGCCAAACAAAGAGAGTGTATCAAGGTGTTTGAGATTTATGACCTGTGATGGGGAGTAAAAAAAATTGACTTTGTGTAACCTGTGCAAAGTGTAGCACGATTTTTAGTGAAATTTGGGTTTGATTTGTGAAGTGCTCTTCAATGTTTATGATTGTTTAATTGCAAAAATGATGTATAGTGCAATAATAAAAAAGAGAGCAACCCAAATTATTTATCACTATAGGTGTCGGATGCAACCGAAAATGCACCTAATGAAGCCAATTTTTTTTTAAAAAGGTGTCGAGTACAATCGAGAATGCACCTTTATTACTCTTAGAAAATCCCCCCTTTGTCTTTTACAATTTTGCAAAAAATAGAAGCACAAATGTATCTTCTATCCCCCCTTAATGTTTACAAAATTGAGAAAGCAAGCACTCCTTTCAAGACAAGTCGACACACGACCCACGTTTGAAAGGCTTCCAGACCAGTCGACACATGACTTGGTTTTTGTTTTCAACACTCAAAAATAGGTGGTGCATTAGGATCAAAAGGCTCACGAATCCTCATGGGACCATAGCTTCTGTCCAACCCCTTCCATGGATCAGTATAGATAAGTGAGTGAGGAATGGTTCTACGATATTCACGAAGCATACGACGAAAATGTGATCGTGTTGTTTGCCTTCGTAATTCGTTTCTCTTTCTTATGATTCTTTGTCTACGAAGAGCTTTCCTTACCCAAGATTTGATCTTCATGAAAACTTTGAAGAGTGATGAACAATAAAGGAAATTTTGATGAAAATTTAAGCAACAAAATGTCTCTTATACCTTGTCTCTTTATCCCCACATTTGGAGAAAACTAAAGAAAGACAATTGCTTAGTTGCATAAAAATTTGGCACTTCTATTTTCAATTTGAATGCTAAAAAAAATAAAGTTTTAAAGCTTTTTAAATAGAATATAACATAATTTTTGTAATAAAAAAACATCAATTTAAGAGTTAAAAAAAATTGATGCAGTTTATTTAGCAAAAAACTATGAAAAATTCTAAAAAAAAACATTAAAAACAAATTTAATTTAAGCATAAAAATTAAAATATTAAACTTTAATGTGCCAAAATATTAAAAAATTTCATTAAAAAAAATAACTCCTTTGCAATTTTGGCGAGCGGGTGAGTCGAACCTGCGACTCACGCTGGCCTAAGGCGTCCGCCTTGGCCAACTAACCAAGCGTCGGGCTTGGTTCTCAGGCTGCAGCGCCTAAATGTTAAAGAAGCCTGCGGGCTTCTTTTGGGATGCTGTGGGAATTATCCCACATGCATCCTGTTTTGGATGCAAAGGCCTTTACGAGCTATTTAGCTCGTGATTGCCCTCGGGCAATCGAGTTCGGGCCCTCCTTTTGTCGGCGTCCACGTGGCGCGGCAAGGGGGGTCCACGTCGAGTCGTGTGTCCAGTGGTTGTCCGCCACGTCAAGTCCAGTCAGGTCCGGTCAGGTCCGCCACGTCCAGTCAGCGGCCAGGTGGCATGTGGCCAGAGTGCCACGTGTCGCCTAGGCAGCAGGTCGAGTCAGCGACAGGTCAGCACCGCCTCGGGGTGCGTGCAGGTCTGCGTCAGTGTCTTGTCAGCACCGCCTCGGGGTGCGTGCAGGTCTATGGGAAACGTGAGGGTGCTCCTGCCCTCGATGCGTTCTCGCCTCGGGATCCATGCTGTGGGAAACGTGAGGGCGCTCCTGCCCTCGATGCGTTCCTGCCTCGGTCTCGGGATGCGGGCCCAGCGGGGGAGCTAATAAAGCTCTCCCCGTGCCACGGGGAGGGTGAGGGCCGCCTGCCCTCGGACGCTCTCGTGGGCTATCTGCAGGCCCGTAGGGTGGATCGTCGATGGGGAGATCCCCGGTGGTCGCTATCCACGATGGGGGAAAAAATTCCCCGTGGGTGGCGATCACCGTCGGGGTCAAATGATCCCTGCGTCGGGATCCGTGCCCAAAGCTGCGGGCTTTCCTGCGGGAGCTTTCCACAGAAATTAAGATGCACAATAAACTAATCAAACTTAGGGAGAATTAAAGAGATATTAGGAGCAATAATGAAATTAATTAAAGGTCATCGATGGTGCCGTAATTCCAACGCTCCAGCTCAACTCCCTTGCTCCAGCTCTGGTACCAATGTGACCAGGAGATCGAGTTTGACTAATTAAAATAATAATTTGCATTAACATTCCTTAGGAACAAAGCCTAGATTTAAATAGGTTACAAAATAGTAATCCAAACTATAATCCCACTATCCACGCTAACCAACGCGCCATAGGAGGTAGAGAGTTTGGTTTAGGTTTGTTAACCTAGGATATTTAGGAATTAACCATAGTTTACCATTAGATATTTGAAACAGTAAATATCTACATGGTAGAAAGTAGAAAAGTAAATGTAATAATCTATCTATGTAGTATAATGCAATATACTACCTATTTTACCCTAACAATATTTATGGACAAACAAAAATTATGATAAGTGCCTAGGCACATATTTAAGATGCTTTGCCCAAGACAAGCAATGTCAATGGGTTAAATGGTTTCCTTTAGAAGAGTCGTGCTACAACACATCTTATCATATTTCCACTAAGATGTCCCTATTTGAGGCTTTGTATAGTCAAAGCCTCCCATCCCTGATAGATTATCTTCCTCAATCTTCCCATGTTGAAATTGATGCTTTCAATAGTGGTAGTCTTTCTCTAGCTCCTTAAGGATAATCTTTGTCTGACTCAGAACCATATGAAGTAGCAACAAGATTTACACCACTCCAAATGACACTTTGAAGTTCATGATATGGTTTTTTAAAGCTCCATCCATATAAGCAGCTTTCTCTCAAGACCAATAGCAACTACAAGCTCGCACTCATATTCTATGATCCTTATAGGGGATGTGCATATTAGTGTGTATCTCCCACCTACATCAAAATTCCACCTTGTTTTTCATGTTTCTTGTCTTGAGCAAGTACGTAGTCAAAAGGTGTAGTCCCAAACAAAGCTTCTAAAGTTGGATGGAGAAGGGCATGCTGAACTAAAGCTAGAAGCAGTGTTGTAGTTATGGATGCATAATTTGTGGTCTTCTTAGGTGTAAGAGCTACTCATTAAGTGACAAGATCTTCCAGACAAAGACGCAACATGGGAACTAATGGTCATTCTTTAGAAATTTCCAACTTTGAGGACAAATTTTTTTTAGGGGTGTGGTCATGTAATGGCCCCAATATAGCCATGTTATTTATCATTAATTGTTTGGCTTGGGCCCTTTAGGTAAGGTTAAATAGACCCTTGAGCATTCGGGTTAAGGTTTGTTGTTTTGTTAGTCTATAAATAAGAAGAGAAATGTTGTAATTGAGTCATTAACTCATTATTCTAACTTCTACTGCTCCTAATGCACATAAGAGACTTTGCTCTCCCTAAGTGGCTAAGATAATTTTCCCTCTTTGAGTGGCTTGGATTGTTTTCTAAGATTTAGATATAGATATGTGATATTTGTTAGATTTATTATTCTAAATTATATAAATATGTTTATGTTGCAAATATTCGAGTGAATGTTGTAGAAATTATCGTTTCCTTAGAGTTGTCTCATTACAACTTTAAACAGAAAAAATATTATTTACCTTCATAAAGATTCAACTAATTTATATATAGATTTGTTAAATTACCTTTTATTAAAAAAATCATAAATGGAATCAAGAAATGGTAATATTTTATCTTTAAAAAGGATTTGAAAGTCAATATAAACTATAATAGTCTCAAGAACTTCCTCGAGCAAGCATTACCATTGAAAGTTTAACTAAAATTGATGGCCATATTACAAGGGTTTAACTTCCAAACGATATTAAAATAGTAAAGAATAATGCAATTACAAGTGCCTTCATAAAGCTAATGAAGAAAATAATCATCATCACTTCCACAATTCTTATATGTTTAGAGTTGGTCTACATGGATAGTGGACACCTTTTGGTCTAATGACATAACATTAGTAATCCTTTATCAAAGTTAAAAGGACAAGTTTTTAAATTTGGTAGTGAATTGCTATAAACATTTTGTATTGAATCTTATTTTTTTCTTAATGTACTTGGAAGGTTGCCTCTTGACATAACATAATGCATCTCTTATTACTTTGCATGTTCTAAATAATTAGCTCCTACTAATGTTGGAATGCTTCTGAAAAAAAATTAATATAAAATTAAAATTAAAAACTTGAATATCAAGAATGGTCAATGCTTGATAAGGTCCTCTTTATGATTTAAACATATAAATGGTTTGATCAAACAATTTCAAAATCCATCTTAAGAAAAAAACCACAAATGCAAGAGGTGGTCCTCTTTAGACTTCAAACATATTGTGAACTAAATATTTGATCTACAAATTAAAAAATATACATTCATAAGAAAGAGGATCAACATAAAACCGTTAAAAGTTTAAAATTAATGAGTAATTGTTTAAGTTTAAAATTAATGAGTAATTGTTTAAGTTTGAAACTAACGAGTAATTGTTTAAAAAAACATATGGTTATAATTTTTTATTATAATCATATTCAGTTTTGTCATGTTAGTTAATAAATTGATATGAAAATATTTATGTATTATACATAAGAGTGTCAAATCAATTAAGGTTATCAAGAAGAACCAAAAAAAAATGGCAAAACAACTGTAGTTCACACATCAAAAATTCCACTCAACAGTTTCATGATTAAAGAAGGTGAACTCAATTATACCAGAATATGCCGTCTAGAATTCTGTGTATGAATGAATTCTCCAACTTGCAAGTAAGATATCCAAATTTCAATAAGATTTGACTTATCTGTGTTTTAGATGGATCGACCAATTATGAAAACATTTTGCTCTGATGAGTATGAGTTTTGTCCTGAAATTTAACTTGTTAGTTCCAAATATTCAACCTTGCAAATGGATGGCAGGTAAATGAACTAGAATGTATTAAAATTTGAGCACCCTTTCAAAAATGAGCCATCTTTACCCCCAAATCCTTAGATATTCAACCTTGTGAAATGGATGGCAGGTAAATGAACTAGAATGTATTAAAATTTGAGCACCCTTTCAAAATGAGCCACCTTTACCCCCAAATCCTTAGATATTCAACCTTGCGAAATGGATGGCAGGTAAATGAACTAGAATGTATTAAAATTTGAGCACCCTTTCAACATTTAAGTGTAATCTTTGGAATTGGGAGTTTTGAAGCTTTGTTTTTTGCTTTTATTTAACATCCTGAGCAAATGAACTAAAATATACCAAGAATTAAGCTGCCTGTCTGAATAGATGGATCCTTCCTACACAAAGGAATTAGTAAGCACAAAGAGAATCGAGTAGCCTCTCATAATGGTCCTTTCTACACGAAAGAATTAGTAAGCTTAAAGAAATCAGATATGGATTCTCAAATTATATTGCTAGTTCCCTTCTTATTTGGAGCCCGATTCACAACTTAAGAAAATTTAACTATTGCAATCCCTTCCAATGTAGTTTTATTCACCTCATAAAAATTATTCTGCCTCCCTTGCAAGCTGAATTTCTTTCTAGACTCTTTCCCTTTCATAATGTAAACTGGCAACCTGCTCTGGAAATTGATCTAAAACTAACTCCAAGGTTGGAGTGTATAATAGGTTATTATTACATGGAAAGGATTCACATATACAATTCTGTAAACCTGCTTGAGCTGGAAATGGTGTACTACGTTTAGCAACAAAAGAGAGGCAACTCCAACAAGAAGTATTGATTTGTTGTATTTCTCACCACTAATTGGAAGATTAAAAGCTCACGCACCATAAGTATTTCTTAGCATGTTTATGTAGAAGTCAGTATTGTGATCTCTCTTGATTCCTGGGATTTTGTCTTTAGGGGCTTTATCTTTGTTATTATACCTTCAACGTCAACCGTTTTGATTTGGTCCCATCATTAACCTACTCTGGATGGACTTCAGGCACAGCACCATTAGCCGGCAATCTCTCATACACTTCAAAATTATAATTGCTAGGCAAAAAAAAATGTTATACAACATCAACCGTTATGATTTGGTCCCAACATTATCCTACTCTGGATGGACTTCAGGCACAGCATTAGCCAGCAATCTCTCATACACTTCAAAATTATAATTGCTAGGCGAAAAAAAATGTTGTACCTAAAAATACAGGATGTCTCATGAGCCACAGTTCATATACTTGCATTTTTGAGGCACAGTTAACATGCTTGTGGATCCTCCTACACTAATGAAACATATTAAAGATACACACCACATCTAACTATTGTAAAAACATCACTAAATTGCCATTCCTACGATAAATCTCCATTCCAATGCACATTAGAGAAAACTTGAAAGCAACCATATTTGCATATTCAGGGGAAAGGTTATTATTTTGACCAATTAGCAGAAGAGACAACATGCAGCTTGTAATAAAATGAGAGATGACACTACATACAGTATAGGAAACCAAGCCTTTTTGTGGGTGACTTGTGATAATTTCACATTAAAAAATGGGCTATCCCTGTGCATACATAAATATCATGCATAATGCTCTCATAAAAGGGAAAATAACCACGAGTTTCCAGTGAGAAGATGGTTAGCTTGTCTAACATTTCTCCAGCAAAAACATATATTCCTCCAAGTTACCCTCTATACCCAGTTCAGTTATGTTTGTCCAAGCTTTTGAGTATAGGTTATTTGCATGCATTAAGTTTGAGAGAATACAGAGGCCCCCAACTCCATATTAAAGTATCTGGCAGACTTCTTACTTGGAGACCATTACAGTTGCTCCTCTCTGTTGCTATAGATGCACACCAATTTCACATCCTTTATAAGATCTTCACAGCAGTTGCAATTGTCTTGAGTAAAGTTCGGTTCTGTGAGAAATCCGTAATTTCAATTGGCCTTCAATTTTCTTTATACTCTGTCAAACAATAATATTGCGCAAGAAACAAACTGATTCACTTTAAAGGGTTGCTATATCATTCACCTTAAGGAGATCTTCATAGCTTTTTTGAATTCTCTCCGAAGGCATATTGACCTCTGTCCAACCTTTCAGGTATATTTTTGGATTTGACAAAAACTGCATTTCTTTCCCCTCAAACAAGTCATTGTTTTCCAATTTGCCCTCTTCCCCATCTATTTCCATTGGTGTAGTTTCCTGCTCAGAGGGAATTGCATCAGGCACATCTCCTTGAGGTTGTGACCTGTGAAGTTCTGTTGGTCGATCAGTCTTAACATTTTCAGGCAAAGATATATTCTTCCCAAATATCTGTGCATACATTTCAACGCAGGCATTTAAATCCTCTTGATTTCGAACCTTACCCAGTTTATCATTAAGTGTATTAATCAGAGAATTTTTTTTGTGGTAAGTCCTTCCCATGGCATTTGGTTTCTTCACCTCTGGATGATCACCCATGTACATTGCACAGTTCTCATCTTCAGATAGGACTTTATCCTCAAGCTCACCTCTTTTTAGCTTCTGCAACCCCTTATCAATTAGCTTTCTCAGCCTTTGCTTGTGCTTCTCTGATCTTTCAGTATTTGAGTTCAACCGTACTTTAAACCCTTCGACGAGCATTTCATCAATATGATCTTCAGATAGACTGTCTGCCTTTTCAGGTAATCTGCCTTCACAGGTAACACTGCCATCGACAGAAAGCCCTTGGAATGGTGTTGTGCTCATGGAAAACACATCCTCGAGCAATGATACATTCTGCATATACCGTTCAAATGCTTCATCCTCAGCTTCAATCTTTGAATCAGAGTATTCTTTCAATTTTGCAAACCTCCAGCTGTTTATTGCTGTGATTTCCTGCATAAGAACATCAGACAAAGCAAATTGAAAATTGATACATACAAGCTGTTTATAACATGTCTACAAAGCAACACATTACTTTCAGAACAGATGTAGGTGCTTCATACATACCTTTCTTGATAAAGGTCTTTTTACTCTAATTTGAGCTAGTGGTCCCGGTAAATAAGGATGACTATGATGCAAAGGGGGAGTATGATATGGTCTTGCTGAGCCTATATGTGAAAATCTGCAAGGTTGCAGCACATGTTCATTTATTATTCAAACAACAAACATATTTCCAATGACCAATCCTATTACAAGGCATGTATACGATCTAAAACATATACACAAGAAGCGTACGTGTTCGAAGAGGTGGTGGTCCGCTGCTGATCAAACCGTGGTGCACTTTGTGCAGGTGATTTTTCTGGAAAGCTGGCGCTTTGCTTTAGAACTGCATGGCCAAAGTACAAGCAAGCAATTCAGTAAACATTAATTGATTGATGATACAAATCATATTGAATCACCATAAGAAAAACAGGTGTCATGTACGAGGCAATATGCTACTATCTATCTAAAATAGGTCTCAAATTAAATCAAAATTGATATTTTTTATTGATGCGATTATAGATACAGCAGTCAGAAGACCCTGGAAAAAGCACATAAATAGTGAAGTCCACATAACATATTTTGTAATAATCCAAATCAACATGCCGTTTTAATTATATTACAACAACAATCATAATAGATATGTTATTGTCCTTTTGTTATGAGGCAATATGTTACTATCTATCTAGAATAGGTCTCAAATTAAATCAAAATTGATATTTTTTATTGATGCAATTATAGATACAGCAGTCAGAAGACCCTGGAGAAAAAGCACACAAATAGTTAAGTCCACATAACATATTTTGTAATTATCCAAATCAACATGTCATTTTAATTATATTACAACAATCATAATAGATATGTTATTGTCCTTTTGTAATGATTAATGATGACGAGCCCATGTTGTTTTGGACTATTGGTGGGGAGTGATGTGTTTCACACCATAAACCAAGGTTCAAATCCCATGGGTGAACCTTAACAGTTTGTTGAAGGGGTTTGGTGCAAGCAGTTTCACACTGTCCACCCAGGTTCCAATCTCATAAAGGTAAAGTAGTTCTTAACATCCACGAGGCCATTGGCCATATGAGACGACCCTCATGGAAGATGTTGTTTACTCAATATATGGTTATCCAACCATACTCTAATTACCAAAGCATGGTGTGTGTACAACCCTACCCCCCCCGGGAGGATTTGAACATTGGACCTTTATTTAGAGTTCCAAAGTCTCCACCATTAGGCCCACTCAAGTTGTACGTGAACCTTAACATTTAATCAAATGGCATGAGCTCATGTCATCAAATACCTTGACTTTCAAGAGGAGACCTAGGTTTGAAGCTTCCCAAGAAATATATGCATAATTGTCAAAATGTAGTTGTAATACCACTATGTGGTTTGTTGAAATACCATGGTAACGCAATCATGATGTGATACAAGTGGGGCCTGTTTCAATACCATATATACAAATAAATTTAAAAAATATTTTTAAAAAAGCATGAAGAGGAACAGCATTCTTCCTATAATTCCATAGGACATGTTGACTTGAAACTGAGCCATTTTGTACCAGGCAAAGCCTACTTTATCAGAACGTGTATACAAGGCTAAAAACTATACCCTTTTACAAATAAAGAGCAATCTATTTCATTAAAGGTATGGATATGTTAATAATTTCTTTGGATTATGTTTCTAACATATGCATTCTCTAATGTGTTTTGAGCTTGTAGTTCCTAAAAAAGGATATTCTAAAGACATAAAAATCTAAAATTTTGAATTTCATAGAGGCAGGACAACCAATATAGCGATACTCCATGTCATTCACTCTTAGAACATCATAAAATGTTGCTCATAAGAAATAGAATCACCAAAATGCACTACAATATGATACAATTATCATGATGGCACATAGTGCATAAATCCATATAAGCCATGTACATTTCAAGTAAATACGCAAAAATATATGGTCAATAAATAATATATTGTACAAAATACAAGTATTAAAAACAAGTCTGACAAAGTATCCTTTTGTAATAAATAACTAATATTATTGATTTCTTATGGTTATAACAAATTTAGGGCAGAGATCTAGCATCTCATTTCTATGAAATCATTGCAAGCAGGGCCAGCACAAAGAGTGACAGAAAAAATGAATTTGAAACAATTTCAATTTGGAACACTAAAAGTCAAAAATCAGTTAAGATTAGAAAATAGCCGACAGGTTCCTAGCAAGAGATAGGGAACATGTTTTTCACCATAAGGCAAGGTCCCATTTCCATGGGCAGACACCTTGTAGTTGCCATGGGGTTATCTCAAGGGAGCAGTAGAACATGTGGCAATGCATGAACCAGGATCAAGTGTAACCGTATCATAGATCAAAGTTCATCCCATGTTCATAAAAGACAAAAAAAAAATAGGAACTTGGCAAAAACATAAAATATGTTTGCAGGGGATGAGGGAGAAGAACATGTAGACTGCTGCTGCTTTTTTTTTAAGTAAATATGCCAAAATACATAATCAATAAATAACATCCTGTACAAAATCTGAGCAAACCGTATGACAAAGTAGGCATCGTTACTAAATAATTATCAATTTCATATGGTTATGATAAATTTAGGGGAGGGCTCCAACATCTTGTATCTGTGTAGAGGCCAACTGGGCCAACAAGACAAGTGATGGACACACTGCATTTTCAAAACAATATCAATTTAAGGCAGTAAAGTCAAAAATTAAAGTTGATGAAGATCACAGTGGTTAATAGGTGTGGGGCAAGAAGTGGGAACATAAAGTTTCAGATTGTAATTAAAGGTTCCATTTCCATGTGCATGCAACTAATGGTAACCATGTGGACACTTCTAGGCAGGAGTCAAACTTGTGGTAATGCATGGATCTTAGGGTCGAACATAACCATTTTAAGGATCCAAGCTCAGACCTGCATTTTCTACCATCTCTGCCCCATGGTTTACCCTCATCCCAGGGAAAAATGGAATGGCAGTGTAATGGTAATGAAGTACACTTGTAAGAGTGACTTCAAATCTGCACACTACAATAAGATGGCCCATAATCAAAGGACATGACATTGAGGTTATGATATAAACTATGTTGCACCAAGTACCCTTTGCATAGGGACGAGGAAATGAAGGGGATATATATATATATATAGAGAGAGAGAGAGAGAGAGAGAGCATTTAACAACTTAAATACTATAAGTACCTCTGGCTTGATGTGTGCTGCCTATTATAGTCTAATAAGGTAATCATAAGATCCTAGGAGCAAAATACCGAAAACTAGTTTCAGTATTCCATGGCACAATTAAGCAACGCTTCACTTTCATCTTTATACCAAATGTCATATTAAATTTCCATGGTGCATCAAGCTTCCAATACTTAAGCCCACTCACTTTTATGCTCATGGCCATTATAATCTTATGACTCATTGCTTCATGATGGATGCTTTGTGAGAGCTCTGTCAGCATTGTTTATTATAGTGTAAATTTGATAATTTTAGGTAAGTGACAAATTATTTTTTCTTCCAAGTTGTAATGGTTTGTAAAATGCCTCTGAACAGTCTATAGAACACATGCAAACAGTCTGAACAAGGAAATCCTCTATACATAAAATGTTCTAACCGGTTCATGTGATGTTGTTGCTCATACAAGCTGTTTATTTCCAGTGGCATATTCCTATGTTGGAATTTCATTCCACTTTAATACCTCTTCTTCTTCCTCTTCTGAAGAACAAAGAAGTTAGGATTCTGCAAGCTACACAATTCTTCAATATAATTAGGTGGGACCTTTCAAAATTTAATTAGGTTTATGGAAGACACTGAGTTCTTTTTGGTTAGGTTGGGCCCATAGGTTGCTATGGGGATGTCCACGCATCCTATCAAGAAGGAGAAAGGCAGAGGGATGCAGTACGGATGTCCCCAAGCTGTTCCATTCAAAAGGGGACAGCATGGGGACATCCCTCCTACATCTTCAAGTTCCCATCCCCATGGAGACAAGTGCCCAACGGTATTGAGGCTTGGTGATGCATCCCTGTAGAATATAGAATGTAATATAAAAGAGCTCTCACAACAACTTTTCACCAAATTTCTATAAAACTGGATGTATTTGAAGGCATAATGAAAAAAAATTGTTGTCCCTTTCAAACACTAGAACAAACTATTTTTTTTGTTCTTCTATTCCTCAATTCAACCTTTCTTTTCTTTGCTTTACACAAGTAAAATGCCACCCAAAAGAAAAGATCAAGTTCCGAAGGAAAAATGACAAGGTTATATGCATCTACCTGTACCCTTATAGATGGAGGCATAAACTGCCTCAAATACCACCCTTCAAGGATAGAAGGCCACAATCTCTATTTATGCATTAATGTCGAAACACGAGACGAAGGAGATCAATGCTCTTTGGGAGAGCTTTCAAGGAAAAAAGAAGCAAAGTAAACAAACCAATGGAGATATTGTCGGTCTCTTCTCCTCTTGATAGTTCAACAACTACCATTGGTCCTAGAATCCACCATGGTTCTAATTCAGCATCTACAACAGCAATTAATACTGGACTAGGATGTCTTTTCCCCTTCCTAGTGCTCAATACTCTTCTACAAAGCACCACTTGGAGTCGAGAGAAGTGTGGAAATACAAATAGAGCAGCTGTTTTTTAGCACTTTAAGGACATACCTTTCAATTTGGCAAGGTCCCATAATGTCTAGAGATAATTGATGCCCTTATTGTTTCCATTGTCTTTGTTAGATGAGTCACTAGCAAATGCAAGCAATATAATTACTGAGGAATGTACAACACAATTAAAGAAAGGTTGCACCATAATGGTAGATGGATGTGCAAATAGTTTCCTAATAGAGTGCTATTGTCCTAAAATCTGTACATGCCCTCACTAAAATTATTAGTGCAATTTGTTACAAAACCTATTAGAGGCAGTTGTAGTGGATGTGAGTGGCAAAAATGTCATCTGAATAATAATGAATAATGGTGATCGATGTCATCCAAATAACAATAGATAATGATGGTAATTATGTAGCAACACGAATACTTCTCATAAAGAAATACCCTTCTATTTTTCGGACCCTTTGCAATCCATTGTCATGATCTCACCTTTTAGGGCATCAAGAAAATGAGTTGGATGAAATCTATTGTGTATACAACAAAGAACATAGAAAAACATACCTACAACCACACTTGACTCCTCCAATTGATGGTATATTTTGTGACAAATAAGGGAGAATGGATGATTGGGAATTATGAGATTTGCCACTACATTCCTTAGCATGGAATCCCTTTATGAGGCGAAGGCAAGTCTTAAAAGGATGTTTGTTAGTAAGCAACAGACAAATTCCACCTATGCAAGGAAGTATAAAAGAATCCTTTGATCAAACTTTAATGGCTTCCTTGCACCCACCTTTGGCTTTGTGTGCCCTCATATTTGATGATCCTCATATAGGACAGCTAGTGAAAAGCAAAGAGAACTTCTCCTTCAAGCACTTCTCTCACCATATCATTCAAAAGCATGAGCGCCTATGGCAAGCAAGCTATCTTGGTCCAATAGGTCGAGCCCACTACACATAAGGCAAAGGTCAAGGCAGGTTCTTTCAAAGAAACCACAATAAGGGAACTCCAACGGAAAACCAAGGCACCTTCAATCAATGTGAATATAATCAAACCTTTCAAATGCACATGATACAAATAAAACCAGATCTTATTTACATTACATATATTTTTTCAAAATAAAAGTCACAAAACTCTCCAATAGAATATTTGATAATCTCAAAAAAACTGTCTCCAAAAACTACTACAAATCAGGCACGGAAAGACAATTTACAAAGACTATAGCCACACTTAAATAGCAAAGTGCAGAATATGACCTGCCAAGTTCAGCTTAACGACTGCTTAACTTGATGCTAGAATACAAACAAGTTACAACTAAATAAAATCTACTTATCACCTTCAAATCTAGAGTTTAAAACAAACTGCCAATTGTGAAGATTCTTAAGATTGGAGTAAAAAATCCTACAAACAAATCCTCTCACAGAGAGTGATGATAAGATTATAATGTTTTAATTTCTATATTTGTATATTAGAAATTTTTAATGCTTTTTAGCATATTTTCTATCCATGCAAATCAGCGTCTTTCTAGTTTATAAATAAGCATCTTTCTAATTAGAAAAAATTTCTAATTAGTATCTTTCGCATGTGCCTTGTTGCCTTATCCATCATGCACATCTATGTCCATGTACATCTATTTAATACGTTGCAATAAAAAGTGTAATCATCAGTTTTAGTGGTTCTCTCTTCTCATTTGCACCTCAGTCTATATTTTCTGCCATTTGCATTCCAGTCAACACATTCTGTTAAAATTTTACTGCAGGTTCATATCATTTCGTATCAGAGCCTTGTTCAGGCCTCCAAATACCAGGTTGCTCACTTGGGATCTATCCTTGCTGAGTCTTTTTCTAAGCCTTAAGTTGAGATTGGTTGCAACATCCTACCCTCCTATTCAATTTGTTGCTTTTGCATTTGCTGTCCCAAGCTGCTGTCTTTTTTTTCCTGCAAACCAGCATTCTCCTTTTTGCTAGTCTTCTTTCCTGTAAAAATTTTCTACATGCATTCTAGTGTTTCATTCTCAACAACTGTTCAGTTTGTTGTTCTGTATTTGGCACTTACAGCAACAACATTGTTTTCTTGCCACTCAAAGCAATCAGCTAAGTAAATGACATTTTCTTCCATCTGTTTCTTGCAAATTATTGCTTTTTAGAAGTCTTTGCTTTTTCTGGCCTTTGTTGAAGTACATTTATTTCTTATTATCTTTTTAAAAATAATTGTGATGGCTAGTTTGGGCAGCTCTGCACCAAACTCCAATTGCTGAATGATCAACGATAGCAATAGAATGAATTTCAGTTGAAAGGCATAGATCAAATGGAAAATATGTTCGAACTTCTCATGGGACAAAAATCCACTAGTTCTTCCCCTTTGGTCGTCGCGATTGCCCAACCTGCCTTCAAGGTGGACACCAAGATATTTATTCCTCTTTTCCATGGCACAATTGATAAGGATAAAGCGGATGCTTGGGTTTGCAGTCTAGAGGCATACTCCAAGACGCAACCCCAGATCACAGAGGCACAAAAGATCATGGTCGCTGATTTCCACATAAAAGATCAATCCCTCACCTAGTGACAATCCCACGTCAAGCTTTTACAAGCAATAAAGTAGCCAGAAATTGTTACATAGAAAAAGTTCAAAACAACACTTCGGACACGTTTTTATCCCCTTGGATATGCAAAGAAGATATTGACCATTTGACTTTGTTTTTGTCAAAAATATGGCCATTAAATTAGGCATTACATTGAAGAGTTCAATCATCTCTCTATCCAGTTGGATATTATTGAACTTGACAATGTTCTTTGCATCAAATATGTCTCCGAATTGTTTTCCTTTCTCTGAAAGGAGATAAATATTATCACGATTACTTCTTTAGAGCTTGCTTACCAACTTGCTCTAAAGGTGGAAGCTAGGCAGCAAAAGAACACCAATGATTCTTTTGCCTCTTATGAAAAGAGCACTTCTACCCCAACCAACTCCTCAAACCCTGCCACCTTATCCAAGAATGAGAAGCCTTCTCCAACTGACACCACTAAGGGTTTTGGCAATGGGAAGAATTTTTATGCATATAATAAGCACATTGAACAGTTTTTCAAAAGAATACCATGTCTTGCAATCAAAGAAGGCCATGGCCATTCTAGCTAAGTCACAGCCGCAGCATGAAGATTCAACTAGTAAGGTAACCCGCCCCAACATATTAAATCCTCAACTCATTCTCATGGTCAATAATCATGATGCAAAAAAATGAAAAGCTCTGTTCACACAAAATTATCAAATCAGCAACAAAATCGGTGGACCTCATCCTTGACAATGGCAATCAAAAAACCTGATTTCACATAAATTGGTGGATGACCTTTGTGTACCCACTAAAAAGCATCCATTCCCATACATATTGGGATGGGTCAAGGAAGGGAAGCCTACTCTTATCAATTGTTCATGTTCTGTGGCATTCACCATTGAGCCATTCCAAGACATAGTGGTATGCTATATCACTCCATTGGATTGCTATAGTTTGCTACTTGGAGAACCCTATTAATATGACCAAAGAGTTGTTTGATTGCTTTCACAAGACTTGCTTGTTGCAAAAGGATGGTAAAGCGTATAAATTCACTTCTATTAATCATTTGCTTTCAATTTGCAAAAATTTCTTAATCTTAGTATCCTTCGAGAAGATGCTCATTGCATTGCTCAGGTGCTTGACCCCCCTAGCCTACGACAATCATTCACCCTTGAAACAAATGCTTTTCAATATGCCATTGATGCAAATCTTAAGAAGGGAGGACATCCAATCTATGAGGAGGTTTCTGTCACTCATCCTGAAGATCCAATTCCAAATTTTTAGCAACCCTTGGTAGATGATACTTTGATCGACGTTCAAATTTGCACCAACTACAAGAAGCAAACCATTACTTATTGTTGTCATCTCCCATTGTCCTTGACGTGGCAATCGCACCTCGAGGGAAACAACACAACAGGGCCGCGACCAAGAGCGTGGGGTTCGGCTCAATTGGGAGCCTCCAAGAGTTTTTTACAAGGTCGGCTCCTTGTTATGATGTGATCTTCAAAGCGCACTTGGTCTCAACAAAGGGAAAAGGGATGCTAGAGATTGAAATAAAAACAACTCAACAAAATAAAAGGGGGGCGATACGCCAAGAGATCCGCTAAGATCTTCTTGCAAAAACAAGCCTAAATAAAAACACTTCCTCTCCTCGACACAGTGAAGCACAGATGAGATCTACCAGTTGTATGCAAGCTTAAGCAAGTGGGTCCCACAGGAGAGCCAAACAAGTAACTAGTCCGAAATAGACGCAAGCCCCTCACACATGCATATACTTAATAACTCAAAGAACAAGCAAATAGTACAAACAAATATATACACACAGAAACGGGTCAGCAAGAGACCATAGATGTCTATACCGAAAATTTGACACGGGTTCCCATGTATATATATATATATGCAAGCTATATCATACAAAGATTGTGCCAAAAGCGAGGGTTCGAGATTGCCCACAAGCCGCTCAGGAACCGATTGTTTTTACAAAAATAAATGAAGGGAAAGCCTAAAAAAGAATACAATTGCAAACTTGTCGATCCTTTACAAAGCTATTGCTACTCCTATTTATAGATTACAAAGGGAGGGTTTTCCCTCCAAAACTCATGCAAAGATTTCTAGGTGGTTGTTGTTTCTGATACTGAGTCACGTCTCGTCTGATTATTTGTCCCTTTGAGATCCTTTGGATTCGAAGTCATGAATGTCAAATGGTCCTACGCCCTTGGATGAGCAGCTATTGTCCTTATTGCCATCTACCCATTTCTGGGAATTCCCATCAACGTGGGTGCAAAAGATTGCTTCATTTAATACTCTGGATCTTCGAGCTACTTCTACCTTGGCTCCCATGTTGTTGTTGTCCTTTCTCAGAGATACGAGACATTCTTTTCCAAGAAAGGACAATGTTCCTTGAAGAACGTGCACCTTATTGGTTTGACTTTTGGGGCGTCAGTGTTGTCTTCTTCAGGATTTTTACTTCACCACTTGGGACCGTTTGACTTCAGATCTTCGGGACATTTATCTTTTGTACCTTTGTTCGAACTTTTGCTCCTCGTCTTCTATCCGAGACTTAGGAATTTCCGACTTTTGGACATTCTTTGCTCCTGAGATCATCGAAACTTTTCTATCAAGGCTTTCTTTCATGCTTGGCCGCAACTCAAATCTCTGCATTTTTTTGTCGGGAAAAAGGTGTAGTGATTCATCACTACACCTACTTGGTGGGCTGCACTAGCACTTTGCCAACACAAATAAAGTGGTTCTCTAAGCATGTATTGTAGAAGTTGGGGACAACTTCCAATAAGCAAGGAGGAAATGATGAGATTAGAATGTTTTAATTTCTATATTTGTATATTAGAATGTTTTTATGCTTTGTAGCATACTTTCTATCCATGTAAATTAGCATCTTTCTAATTAGTATCTTTTGCATGTGCTTTGTTGCCTTATCCATCAAGCACATATATATCCTTATATATTTGTTCAATACATGCAAGGAAGAGTGCAAATCATCAGTTTTGGTGACTATGTCTCTCATTTGCTCCTCAACCTATGTATTTTGCCATTCACATTCCACCTAGTGCATGAAGAATTACTCTATGATTATAATAAATTAGATGCCATAAAATCAAAAATCCCAACATCCCCGTAAACTTAAGTTGAAAGGAATACAGAAGGAAGAACGAGTTACAAACCATCCCCCCTTAATGCCTTCCTTTGAAAGAAGGAATTACAAACCATCCCCATAATGAAGACTTCCTTTGGAAGAAGGAATTACTGACTATCCCCTGCTCAATGAAGACTTCTTTCACTCCAAAAAAAAAGAAAAACAGTGATTCATAATCTGGTGCAAAGTAGAAGCAAAAAATGGTGGATGAAGCATAAGTGGTTGAAAAAGTTGCCTCATCAAGGTAAAAAGCGTTGAACCAGCTAAATCATCAAACAAGGTGCCAAAAATGCTTCAAACACCTCAAACAATAAAGCAAGCACAAAACACTATAAAAAGCGGCATGATTCAAGTGACAAACATTCTGAAGTAGAGCGGCGTGGTACCAAGTCTCCAAAAGCACTCCAATTATGGGGACATTGGATCCCAAGCAATGTCAAAAAAATGGTATTCAAACTACAGTGTTATGGATGCTAGAACAAGCTTACATGAAAGGCAACAAACATTAGGCAAAGTCACCAATCAAAGCGGTGATACAATGTATCCCAAAGTCAATGATCCATTCATTGATGGAGGAACAAAAGAAACTTATTACAATGTATGAGCAGAGAGAGAAAAACCCTTCTTGAAAGAAAGAGGAGGAGAAGATGATGGAGAGATCTTGATTTCATTTTTCTTCACCACTGCCTCCAAAGCTTCCATCTTCCACCAATGATTTTCCACATGCCCATCTTTGCCACAAAAGGTGCAAGAAGAGTCTTCATAAATTTGTAAATTTTTCTTTCTAATGCTTAGGACTATGCTTTGTTTGTGAAACCTATGATAGGAAGCACACCAATATGTAGGAGTTTATCTTGCTCCAATATCAAATTCTCACAAAAAGCATCAAAAGTTAGAGCTTTATAAGCATCACCTAAAGCATCTTTAGTGCAGTAAAAGATAGAAAGAAATACAAAAGAGGTTCTCTCAATTTGGAGAGAATGAACAAGATCAACTGCTCATCTATCTTAGTAATTGCAGAATGGTAATGTGAAGTTGCAAAATCTTCACTTTGGAGATATAATCCTCAATGCAAGAAGAATCACATAGATCAATACTTATGAGTCGAATATCCAAATGATGTGCACAGATGATGTTTTGTTTCCCAAAAAGATATTCAACTTCCTCCATGCTTCATATGGATTATTGATTCCCTAAAGATGAAATTTGGGGTCATCTAAAATGGACATACCAATTAGACCTCATACTTCATTTGATTTATTTAGCCGCTTTGACTTATTTTCATCTTCCTCTAATTCAAGTTCAATACCCATGGTGATTCAATATAATCCTCTACTTTGTACCAGGTCCTCTACATATGATTTCCTAAAGAAGTGATTCATGCTTGTTAACAGAGGTAATTCTTGAGGCCATATTGCTCTTAGACATTTGACAAAGGCAACGACATTTATGACTTATCAACTATGAACAACTTGAAGACTGAAATTTGGACTATTTTTAAAACATTATGCTCAAATTTTAAAAGCCATTCATATGGCAATAAATGTTGGTTTCTTAAAATGCACACTAGAGAGTTTCAAACACACTTTCTGGCCCTGTAGATGTGCTCAGGATGGGGAACAAACCTATACAAGTAATATGAAAATTTGGACAACAAATGGACAAGATATTTCAGTTCAAAGTTTCTAGCTACAGACAAAATGAAAAGCATTGTTACAAATTGCAATTCTAGAATCATTGTCTAAGATTTAACAATTTAAAGCACCCATAATAGTTTACATAAATGGATCATGCAACATATTGTTTGAAAGACCACTAAGTCTACTTTCTTATGCAGCCAAAATCATTAAAAAGTATGCCAGTTGAAGCAGTTAGTGCATAAAATGTCTCCAGAGGTGGAAGCAAACCTTGTTTTCAATAGAAAATAGATTTAAGTGCTCAACTACACAAATTACAAGAACCTCACATGACCAAAAGAAGACTTCAAAAATACTTATGGCATCAAATCAACAACATCAAATGTAAGGGTGTTTAACCAACCAGGCCCTGTCCTCCAAATATAATGTCTCATCTATAGCAATAAGCTTTGAAACCATGCTAAGGTATGGACCAGCTAGGACTCAAACCTAGGACCTTCGACCTATGCTAGGGTTGCTCTACCACTGAGCCACCTACCCTTCTGAAGACTGCACTGTGTTTCTGATGTGGCTCATTTCTCCAACCCCCCGGCCTTAAGCCACACTACTGGTACTCAAGGCACCCAGCTATAACCTAGCACTAATATCATGTTAAGGTAATTAAACCTTTTAAATGCACAAGATCCAAATAAAACTAGAGCTAACTCACATTACATGCACTTTGCCAAAATAAAATAAACACAAGTCATCAGTAGAATATTCAATAACCTCAAAGATCTTATTTCCAATTGATATTACAAATCAAGCTCTGCAGACAATTTACAAAGGCAATAATTGAACTTATAGCAAAGTGCAGAATATGACTTACGATGTTAAGCTTGACAACTTCTTGGTTTAGCTAGAATACAAACAAGTTACAACTAATGAAATCCACTTATCACCTTCAAATCAGATTTTAAAAATAAACTGCCAATTACGAAGATTCTTAACTGGTATTTGCACCAAACTCCAAAATTAGAGTTACACAAAGCTACAAAGCAATTCTCTTAAGGAGAGTGAATAATAGTAAAATGGAATCCATAGATTAAAACATCTCAACAATCAGCATGGGTTTGAAGAAAGAGAGAAAACAACAGCAGCAACAAAACAAAGGAGACTACCCAGGTGTTGTAGGTGAGTTGGAGAGGAGAGGGCAATCCTCCAAGGGAGGTCCCAGGTTCAAATCTCCACCCTACCAAAAAGCTGAATTGGGTACCCAAAATCCAATTGATAATGTTGATGCGGGCAGGGCTGGGTGCGACTCCCGGGTGACTTTGACAGTATAGAACCCCCTGTTCGTGGTCTCTCAGACCAAGGCGGCCCCGCAAGGGGTTTTTCGCTTAAAAAAAAAACAAAGGAGACCAAGGCAACCAGGGGCAACAACATGAAGAAGGCAACAGGTTGTGCACTTATTGTGGCAAGCCACAAGCCAAATCATACCAAATCCAAGTGCTTCATGAAATCTTCACAAGGAAAAGAAGAATGAACATAAAGGCAAGAATGTTGAAATGAGAATAATTTCTAATGAGACCTCCAAAACATTTCATTATAGCAATCTCAAGAAGGTTTAAGTTGTGCATTTTGATTGCACTTACTCCATGGCCAAGGATGATTGTCTATTTTCTTTTGTAGGGGAAAGAGATCAATCCTGCCAAGACTCAATATGTCAATATCGAGATGCGATAATGCAAAAGTTGAAAATACTGTTATACATGATGTTAACCATGTTGTGGACTTTACTAGTAACCTTCTATCCATATTTGTGTGCTCTACAAGGAAGAAGGAATGAGTTTTGGCCTAATAGATGAATAAAGGATATCAAGCAAGATTTATATGTCATTACCTTGTGTGCTTTTGATCAACAAAATAAGTGTACAAGTTTGAACATTTTATAACTCAAGATGGAGGGAATTCTTACTTTTTCTGAAGAGGTCAATGAGGTCAACAAATTGTGGAATGAGAGGTCAGGCACCTCAAATTTAGAAGGCCCCAGGTGATGCATGTTTGGAAGATGGTTCCTGGGGTACCTTTAGTGGGTCCTCATGAAGGTGTTGGTGAGTTCTCGCACTTTTGAAGAAGCATCATCAAGAACCATTTGAAAAGGTTAAGGCACAAAGGGGTCAATTTCAACTTGTGCTTGTGTGTAGTAGCCTGTGTGAGGAGTAGTAGCACTTCTTTTTGAGGCAATACATATGTGTTGACCTTCATTGATGACAATTCATACATGACTAAGTTCTTCCTCTTTAAAAACAAAAGCCTCATTTTTAAATGGTTTCAAACTTTCAAGGCATTGATCGAGAATGAAAGTTACCTCAAGATCAAGTGTTTGAAGTCCAATGGTGGTACTGAATATGTCAACAATGTTTTTGATGAGTTCTTGAGCGAGTGTTCTTACACCCCATAGAAAAATGATGTTGCACAACCGAAGAACAAGGCCTTGATCAAAATGGCTATATACATGCTCTAAATCACTGAGTGAACGACAAGTTTTGGGGAGAAGACATCACTTGTGGAAATCATGTTTTCAATAAGATGCCCACAAAAACAATCAAAGATGACCCCTTATCAGAAGCAATGTGGGAAGAAGCCTGTGGTTGTTCACTACAGGACCTTCAGATGCCTTGCATATGCCAAAATTCTGGATAAGAATAGGATGGAGTTGGATGCAAAGAATACTCCAATCATTATGATGCTACAATGAGAACTCTAAAGCCTATTGCCCCCCTTTGATCCAAGGAAGAATGAGATTATTATTAACCAACTTGTGGAATTTCAGAAGAATGTTTTGAGTGCGACACTCCTTGAGGTTCCATCTACTCCAAGTTTATTTGATCTCTCTCCATACAAAAGTGGGGGTATCTATGGTTGATGATAACCATGAGGATGAGAATGTTTACAATAATGAATAACCTTATGATAATGAGGGAGCTTCTTCACATGATGGGAAGTCTTCTTCTCAGCTCTTATGGCAGTAAACTCTTATTGAGATTGCAGTATCTAATCCACTACCAATATCCAAGAACTGACCAAAATAGCTCAAAAGTAATTGCACTTGTGGCTAAGAAATGGAGGCTTGTGACTTGCAACAATATGATAATGCTCGAGGCATGGACAAGTTGGAGGAGGCAATGAGAGAAGTATAACTCCCTCGTCAAAGATAGCACTCGAAAGTTAATGCCTCGCCCCAATAGAAAAAAATTTGTGAAACACATATAGGTTTATAAGGCCAAATACACTAGATAGTGCTATTGAATGCATTAGGCTGAACTTGTGACAAAAAGATTCCCTCAAGGAGGAGTTGACTATACTTAAAACTTCTGCCCCTATTGCCAAGATGGATAGTGCCCAAGTGGTTCTCTCTTTAGCAGCCAACTTTGGATGTGAGGTTCATCAAATGGCTGTGGAAAGTGTTGTGAAATGCAAATAGGTCTATAAGGACAAATAGTAAATACTATTCAAATAGTGCCATTGTATTGCACAAGGCTGGACTTGTGGTGAAGTGATTTTCTCAGGAAGAAGTTACTTAAACGTTTGCCCCTACCACCAAGAAGAATAGTGCCTGAGTGGTTCTCTCTTTAGCAACCAACTTTGGATGGGAGGTTCATCAAATGGATGCAAAGAGTGCCTTCTCACACAGAGATATTGATGAGTAGATTTAAATAGAGCAGTTAAATTGGATTTGTCCAAGAGACGCGCATAAATTGAATAAGTCATTGTATGGCTTGAAGTAAGCCCCCATGCCTGATATACAAAGATAGATTGTGTCCCGATTGTGGGTTCAAAAGGTTTGATCGACTACAACATCTATGTCAAGCATACGAATGGGGACGTCATCATTGTGGTTGTTTATATATGACTTAATTTTTCTAGTGAAGTATCGACTTGGTCCACTGATTAAGGACAGCTTTGAAGTCTACCCTTAAGATGACAAATTTGGGTCTTCTATGCTTCTTCCTTGGGTTGCAAGTCTTGCAAATGGGGGATGGGATTTTCATACCCAACTCAAGTATGCAGTAAATTTGTTGAAGCACCTTCAAATGGAGGATTGTTGTCCTTGCTTTACACCTTACCAGTTAGGAGTTAAGTTGACCAAAGAATTGCACAACTAAAAAATTTGATGCAACACTTTACAGTCAACCTGTGAGCAGGTTGATTTATCTCACTCATAGTCCCCTTGATATTATCTTTATTATCAATCTTGTTTCTAGACTTATGTAGGATCCAAGGGATGGTCATGGCTGGCAACAAAGTCTATTATGAGGGATCTATGTTGCAGGAAATTCCTAGGGTGCCCTCATTTCCCCGTTTCGGAAATTTGGAAACTCTTAGGAAACTCCTCAAAAACTCCCATAAACTTGTCATCTTGAATTCCCATGTTTCCTAACGTTTTTGAGATATGTTTCCATGGTCATATATAACATTTATTGTCATTTTGAACCAAATATAAAGTCTAGATTTTAAAGGTTTCATGTGTGTTGCATGAGGCCCACAAGTGACACACATGACCCACTTTAATAAACATCAAGTTACTATAAAAAAGCTCTAAGATGAGGAAAAAGGAAACAAAATTAATGATAATATGAAAATAATTATAGATTAAGATTAATGAAGCTAAAGAATCTAGAACAAATGGCAAGCTCTTCGACAACAAAGAGGAATTGAAGACATATTGCTCACTTGGTGAAGTGAAACCAAAAATAAAAAGTGGAGATTCTAGTTTTCTCATTCTAATCTTCGTCTTGTATCTTGCAAAAAGGAGCAGTACACAAGGGAAAACAAGATATTGGGATGTGGATCCTAAAAATCCTGACTTAGATATTTCTATGACTACACCTAAACTTGAGGATGATGAATGTCCTCCTCATACATCCGCTGCGAAACAACATGAGTTGGGTCTTCTTTCTGTTTTGGTACTGTTTTTATGACTCATAAGGATTAAGAACCAAGTTTATAATGTATACAGTATACTTTAGTTTTCAATGACATGCATAGCCTTATATGTAAAGGTAGAGCTCTGTCAATAACCATTGCACTCTCTATGAGATTTAATAGATAAATATGTTTTTCATCCATTTTAATTGTCTACACATTTTTTAAATATTTCATATTTTTTTAATTAGGTGTTTCCTTTGTCATTTTTGCGTTTCCAAAGAGTTTTACCCCACACGTTTCCCAAGGCATTTCCATTTTAGAAAATTTACCCATTTCCAAGTTTCATGCAACTTAGTGAGGGGTACTCCTGTGCTGGGGGTCAAGTATGGTAGAGGTGGTACAATAATGTTGATAGGTTATATTGATTTTAATTAAGACCAATGCATTGATTCAAGGAAGTCTACTTCAAGGTATGTCTTCAACCTTGGATCAGGCCACTGGGGCTGAGTATAATGAAACACTTCTCACAACATAAGCCATGTAGATTTGGAACTTGCTTGAGGAAATTTAACTCCTACAAAAGGAATCATGATAATGTCGATACCATCTAGGTAGCAAAAAACCTTGTCGCACCATAGCAAGACAAAGGACGTTGAGGTCCATTCCCACTATTTGAAAGAGAAAGCATAGGAGGTAATTTTCCTCATCTACTATAGAACTAAATATGAAGTAGCAAAAAGCTTCCCCAAGCCTTTGATGGAGGAGAGGTTGACCAAGGACCAAGGCATGATGATTATTTGAGATGTTGTCATTAAGGGGATGATCATCCAATGCGACCTTCCTTGTCCCTCCATCCTGTGTTTAAGGAGGGATGTTAGAATGTGTGAAACCACATATCGCACTCTTTGGCAACTTTGTAATTTACCCTTTGGGTGAAGATTATCTTTAACCATATGGAATATTTTATTCTTGTTTTAACCATATGGAATATTTTATTCTTGTTTTGCAACTTGTGGTTAAGGCCCACTCTTGTATTCCTCACCACCTTGAGACTATATAGAGGCATCTCATTTGCTCATATGATATCATCACTTGAGTTTTTCGTGCCTCTTTCTCAAAGTATTCCTTATGATAATTTTTATCTCACTTCTTTCGAATCCTTTGAACCTTGAAATACATGGATCCTCTAACATTAATAAGGACCCAACCTTGTCACAAGAGCAAGTACTGTCAAGGACATAACAAGTTTCCCAAAAGAACAAATCTTAGATACAACATAGATCTATAAGAACCATTGTCTTTGTTTTCTTTCAAGGATAAAACCAAATAATGCAAGAACAATAAAATGAATAATCATGCATTTGAAGAGTATATTGTAGATTCAAAACCAAAAATAAAAAAACAAAGTTAAAAGCACCTCCTCAATAAAGGAGTTTTGCATGTTGACTGGAGAAAAAAGCTGCCTGGCATAAATTGACACCCATTTAGTCTTAATTCACACTAGCATAGATCTTGCTCAAAGCAAAGAACTCTGTTTCATTAGAAAGTACAAATCAGCCACATTCAACTTTCAAAATGGCAATACAATGAACCTTGTTGCAACATAAAAGTAAAACACTGACCATGTGGTCCCATTCTTCTGAAACTCTATAATTTGGGTTGGTTTAAATTGAGGACAGTAAACTTCTAACAGTGGTCTTCCACTTTGAACTTCTTTGTTGCAACTAATAACTTGTTGACAAGATTACTCTTCTCCAACATGATATGGTTCCCTTTATTGACACTCAAATTTCTCAGCATTCATTAAACGCATCTATCTAACATGTAGATGAGCTACTTTTCAGCTCCTAGGTGGACAAACTTGGATGCCAGCATCCTTCAACACCTCGCTCTTGCAAATTTATTTTCTTTAGCAACTAGAACAATCTCTATTATCAAGTGGTTGTGTTCCTTAGTCACTTGGATATGTCATTACTTCCTTTAGTAACTAGAACAATTTCTATTATCAAGCAGTTATGTTCCTTAGTCACGATGTCATTACTTGAATGGCGGAGATTGAGATGGCAATTCCTTAACACCCCCTCAGCACATACAGTTTCAATTTAATGCCATCAAAATATTTTACTTTGTATTATTCAAATGACACAATAAGAAAACTTCCAAAAAGCATTTTGGGTGTAGTTAAGTGGTTGTTTTCAAACACAATTTAAGTTCACATTGAACGTTGCACAGGTCAACAAGACATTCCACTAAAGATTAATTCCATCATAAGAATAAATCCAGAAAGCAAGATTCTCATCTTTTGAAATCTCACTCATTTGTTAAATGAGCACCTCTTGAAGACATTATTTAAATTGTTTCTACATCCATTGTACTTTTACTCTGAGTAAAAGGAAAGTGATCAATCATATTCTATCCAAAAAAGGATCACTGAAATCTCAGTTGAACAATTGGCATGCCTAAAATAACGATATGTTTTAGACTTTATATTAATGCTTAGAACATAATCAGTTGTAAAAGCTTCTAGCTTTTAATGTACGCAACTGCCCAGATTATATCCTTAGCACCTTCTATGGAGTACAGTGAAAATTTTGAGTCTTATGAAAGTTCTGAATGTTTTATTTTCATCAATATTTGTCAACTCAGTCTCTTGCCCATCATCTTCATAGTTCATTTTTTCCCCTGCTTATTGTTACCTCGGATAATTCATTGTTGAATCATAGGTTCATGTCAATATTGTCATTGACCATAAATAGACCAGACATTAAAAACCAATGTTACTAATCCATTTCACCTTGGAATCTAATTATCGCAAGCACAAATCACAATTAGATTTATTAGTTCATAACTAGATTGCATTTTCTTTATAAGATCACTATAATATGCAATATGTCATATTTACAAAAGTTGGCTGTTGTTACTTGCCTCTCACTTATTGGTCTTATTCGATACATTCATCTGTCATTACCATTTCATCTTTTCTAACTTTTACTTGGAAATAGTACATAAAATAACTCGTTAACTGCATTAGTCAACAAACAACATTTTCTGCATTGATCATCATTGCACCCAAATAGCTTGCAACAGCTTTAACTCGAGACATCCATGCATCAACTTTTACTATCATAAATTATTTATAACCTCTCATTGTCATAATACCCTAGGCTCAACCCATTGGAAACTCTTCCAACAACACAAATCAAAGACATCACTATTATCAGACTTCCCCATTGTACAATATAATTAATCAGAATTATGAAGCTTAGCAAGTTAAAGTTTTTCCTGGGCTTCTGCGCAAAATAAATTTATTATTCTCTGGTCTGTATCTAAAGAATCTTGTTATATATTGTAATCTGCAAAAGGTTTTCTGTCTTGGCAGGCAAGGACATCCCTTTCAACTATTATAGCTTTCCATTATCATTGATAGTAGATACACCTTCCTTTCAAAAATTATTTGTTGCAAGTCACAAATTGTATTAAAACAATCTTGTATACTTAGCACACATTCATGCGTTGATTTTCTAGAACCAATGTTCTCTTTCTCGCTCCATTTGCATGAGGATAATCATATTCATATTCTGAAGGAAATTTACAATTTTTAGAAACTTTAATCTTAATTTTGGTCAGCATGGATACAAGAATAGTACATTAATACTTCAAAGTCCAATGAAAGATGGTGAGAAGACTACTTCCTTCCTTCAATCTCCAATGTTAGCTATGGCATCCATTTAAAATCCATTTTAACTTGGCATAGATTTAATGATGAAAAATGACAGCGTATGATATCCTCCACTGAAAATGATGAACATTTTGTTTTATTTATCTAATTTGCCAATCTTTTTTATAGTTGTACAACTTGATGGACATCTGCACAAATCATACAAAAGCTATCATAGGAAAACTATACAAGCTACCCACATAAACTTTTATAATGATGATGAACACATACCATGTATATGACACGGATTTCTTGCTTTCACACAGCAACTCTTGCATGCTTGGTACGGACACCTGCATATCAAGTCAACTATCCTTGTTATAAGCGTATTCTCAAATTTCATCAGAACTGTCTTCAAATGATTTAGTTTTGAAAAACCACATACAGTTCAAACCAGTACTATAGCTGTAACTCATCTAACAACATTGTTTACTTAGTACTTCTAACAACATTCTTGTGCCATGATAAATAGGAAATCTTAAACCTTCTATGGCAAACAACCTTTTGCAGCCAAAGTTTGCTATCTGGATATCCAGGTCAACCTATATTAGTTCTAACTACAATTGCTGGTACTAATAACAAGACTGGTCATTCCTAATTGTTGCTCTAGAATTGTTCACAGCTTTGAAATGTGTCTAGTGCTGAAATTGCATCACAAAAGTTCTATGATATTCCACTTGTTTTATAAATATATATGCTACTTGCTATAGCAAAAGTGTGTCATCAAAAATACTAATTTCTTAAATACTCAGTGACATCATCTTTTCTAACTTTTACTCAGTGATATCATCATGCTCTCAGTGATATTTTAAGTTGATGTCACTGAAAATGCTTCGGTGTTCAATGCAAATCATGCAATTTAAGTAAGCTTTCATCATAGTTAATGAAAGCCGGGAGTGAGTGCGAGTGCAAGCTGGAGTGAGTGCAGTCGGAAGCGAGTGCGAGTACGAGCGCGAGTGCGAGCGCGAGTGCGAGTACGAGCGCGAGTGCGAGCGCGAGTGCGAGCACGAGCTAAGAGTGAGTGCAGCTAGAAGTGAGGGCAAGCACAAGTCAAGAGTGAGGAGGAAGTGTGAGCAGGAAGCAGGAAGTAGAAAGCAAAGTGTGATCAAGGAACAAGCACCACTCCTTGTTCCAAATCTTAGGAGAATTTAAAGGATTCAGTTGAAGAAAATCCAGGAGAGAGTGCAAGCCGGGAGCGAATGCGAGTCGAGAGGGACTGGGAACTAAGAGGGAGTGCGAGCTAGGATTCAGTCATGGCAGAAGAGCAACGGGTTCATCCGGAGTGGATCAATGCTTCAAACCCTTACAATGAATGCATAGAACATTGTTTCCAAAAAATTGTTGAAGCGAAGGAACGCCTAGAAAAAGAAGAGACGGGCAATTGTGAGCCAGGAGGGAGTGCACGTCAGAAGCGAGTGCGAGGCAGGAGGGAGTGCGAGCCGAGAGGGAGTGCGAGCCGAGAGGGAGTGCGAGCCGAGAGTGAACCCCATTAGCTATTATGGAAGGAAAGTCATATTTGAAAGCCCCAATGGGAAGTCAGGATGCCCTAGCTAGAAATCAAGATGCCCTAGTTGGAAGTATGGAGGCCCTAGTTGGAAGTATGGAGGCCCAAGTTGGAGATAAGCAGAAGAGCAAATACATGGCAAGTTCAATCCAGGTAGCAAATGTTACACTAGAAGTAAGTATCAAGGATGAGATGATTGAGCATGATATAATGGTTCTTAAAAGTAGAGGGTTAATATGTAAGTTCCATAGATCATGGCCAAGGTTTTTGGAGATTCAAAATTGGATCAAGTGGAAGTGGGGATTGAATTCAAATTATTCTGTGACTTTTCTTCCTAAAGGTTTTTTCCTCATCATCTTTTCCAATTCAGAAATTAGGGATAAAATAGTGGTTGGTGGCCCATGGTTTAGGAGAAGAGTTGCACTTTATTTGAGACCATGGAAAGAAAAATTTTCTGTTGAGACAAAAACTATTACGAAGCTTCCAATGTGGGTTAGGCTTTTTGGACTTCCATATCAGCTTATAAATAAGGATGTTTTGGAGAATGCTGGAAATACCCTAGGGGAATTCATCAAGGAAGGACCAACTACTAAGGAGCGAAAGCATGCTATATATACTCGAATATGTGTTGCTATGGATATTTCAAAACCTTTGCCACAATCCATTTAGATTAAATCTGAATCAAGAGAATGGGATCAAAAAGTAGATTATGAAAATATCACATTTCGTTGCCACAATTGTTATTAGATTGGACACATGGCAAGAGTTTGCAAAGTGAACACTATGAAGAAAGAGACAAAAAATTCTAGCCATGAGATAAACTTCAAGATGAAGCAAGGAAATCATATTGTAATAGAAGCTAGATCAAATCAAGGATATTCCACTCCAAAAGAAGAGGCAAAGAAAGCCTATCTACAGTATCATTTGGCAAGTTCAGAAGGAATTAAAGGTGCAAAAGAAGATGTGGAGATAAATCCTAAAACAAAGACAGCAAAAGAGGTCAAGTTTATTCCAGGTAAATCATCTTCATTTTCCTCAAGTAGTATAGAATCCTCTCCAGGTAATAAAAGTGAAAGTGGTGAAGATGTTATCCCTTACACTTTAAGGTTTCAAGAGCAGAATAATAAAGAAATGAGGGTGGAGTAAAGCCATAACAATTTAGGGTTTTTAGGGTGGAATAAGAAGGTAATTGCTACATAAGAGCATCCTTGCACTTTAGGGTTTCCAGGGCAACATAAAGAAGATTGTGTTTTTTGCACTTCAGATCCTTCAAAACAAGGCAAAACTAAAGATGATAAGTCTTACTATGAGCAATGTGAGAAGATTGAAGAGATTGATGAAGATGAAAGTATTGCTGAGAATGAAAAAAAAAAAAAAGAGGAAGACCCAAGAAACAAAAACAAAGAGAAAAAGAAACCCAAAGGGATATTGATATGGGAAAACAAAAGCAAATATCACAAGTGTTAACAAGAAGTGGGGCTAAACCCACATATAAAAACAAAAAATAACAATGAAAATAATATCTTGGAATATTAGGGGAATGAATAGGAACCCTAAAAAAAGGTATTAAGAAATTGTGAGATTGTTATAGACAAATTATTTGTAAATATAGAAGTTGGGCAGCAAATATTTTAGCCATTCACGTTGTTGAATTTCATCTTGACAGAAATTAAATTTTGGAAGGCATCTGATTTAAAGGAGTTGATTGTGGAAACTTAGCAGTTTGAGGAAGATGGAGAAATTTTTTCTTTTTTTTTTTGATATCAAGGGAATCGATAACATCCTTTCATCTTTAACAACTGGGTACGGGGGATAGACATTCTCCACAAGGTTTCTACCTCCAAACACATGTCAAATCATTGAAGTTGCCTCTATAACCCTTGCCTCTCCTCGGTAAACGTGGCCCGGAGTGAGGGAGACCCCCGGTGGCTCGGGGTTGGTACCGTCATCATCAAGCTGGCGCACACTCAGCGGACTCAAGTCAGACTACTCAAGTCAGACTCAAATGGAGAATATCTTTGATAGAAAGGCAAATGAAGAATATCTCTGATAGATAGATAGATAGATAGGTATTAAGGTGAACGGAATTCCAATCATGGAATATGCCACTAGACTTGCATCATCACATTAACCGGTTAGAAAGCAAGAGGGCCACCCCCCACACATGCCCAAACTCGATGTTAATAGAAAGGCAAAGTTGGATATGCTTTAATTAACTTGTTACAAATGTGAAGAGAGCAATGTAACGTTTTATTTTTGTAATGGGAGTGCCCCCCAAGAAAAAAATGCTTTGGTGCTCTAGAGGCTTCTCAGAGGGTCCAACTTTCAACAGTTGACAATCTCCAACGTGCTATTTTTTGGACACCCCAATACCATAAATAAGTACAGAAAGGCAAAAGAATCGAGGAATCAATCACCTTGAATAGTCAACTTCGACAAAGGAGTCTGGTTTTTCAATCTTGAACATCCTTAGGATGAACATGAAACAGTCCACAAAGTTCGAATAAAGATGTCTAAAAATTGTTTTTCATTCTGTCTAAAGGATCCCAAACAAAACTCAGTGCAATAGCTTATACCCACGGTAGCAGTGTCGTGACTGATGTCTCCTAAGGTATCAAACTGATTGGAGAAGTAATATTAACTTGAAGCATTAAGACTGGACTCCTCAAATAATTAACAAAATACAGTGTTGCATGGAAACGGATATGATATCATACACAGATACTGCAAATTTTCAAGATAAGGATACAACATTATAAAAGCATATAATAGAAATATTTTAACTGGTTATATGGGATTGAAATGGGCCCCTCCCATACTACTTCATGACCATGTTACTGCAATATTTCAACAAACCATATTATCTTGGTATTACAACAAACGCCAATATCACTGTACCCATGGGAATTGAAGTCTGGTGTGCTCTTTATAAGCCAAACATTGTCACCATTTGGACTTCAACCCGAGGAGTGTATATATTTTAACATTTTATTTATTAAAGATACAAGACATAACATTAAAATGTTTATGCACATATAAGTCATAAATAGGATTTTTTTTTAGAAGACAGTTTTTCATTGTTTTTCCTATCTAAAAGTTGTTTCATAAAAAAGGAAAAAAAAATCATGTGTCTTTTTAGTCTCATGTCATGGATATGCTCAAGATGCATCTAGGCCATATTCAGATGTACTAGATATAGCCTAGAAATGGGAGTGTATTCACATATGCCTGAATAAGATAATCATTTATTCAGATACAGTATCCGGGAAGTATTGTATTTGTATCCATGGCTGGTATGTGGATATGCGTATCCTAGGAGGAGGAATGCCAGATACGGTAAGTCTGACAAAAAACCTTTACCTATGAAAACAGAACTACTGGGTCTGCAACAGCCTGACTATGCAAGATACATAAAAAACAAACAACCATATAGTCAATCTTGAGTTTAGAGACGTATAGGTTGTAATAACAGCAGAGGAAACTCAAGCACTGGAATTCAGCTTCCTGAATCTCCCTTTTTCCAAATCCAGTTCCGCAATGATGATCTAGACTAGTAGTCGCTTCACATGAAGTACTACTTCCAATTACATATGATGTCATCATCAAGTACTAACTTCTGACATAAATAAATGAATTGAAGTTGCATCATACCAACACCTTAGTCTGCTACCAAAAAATATGCCACAAGTCTAGGTAGAATTTGTGAAAGGTCATTAACTCAAATCTCATGAAGTTACAAAACCGTCATCTAGAAAGGTTGGAATAAGCTCAGAATCTAGAGTAAACATGCATCCATAAGTGAAGCCTGAACCTATTGTCTTAAACACCTGAGGGGCTTGACATGAAATGGACACATTTGGGAAGCCTTTAATATGCTATACAACACCTAAGGTCAAATCCCATCTGTGCATTCAACACTCCAGTCCTTTAGCAGGGGTACTTCCAGAAGAAAATGGATCATATCACTCACCAACATAAACCCACACATTATTAAATTTTCCACAGTGAAATAGGCAATGGTATGAATGAATTTAACCCACACATTATTAAATTTTCCACAGTGAATAGGCAATGGTATGAATGAATTCAACAGTCTTTATGACGTGAATTCTAAATCAGTTCTCTGCTAATAGCAAAAAATAGAACAACTTTATAAACCAAACTCATTAACAACTTTTTAAATAGCATCAAAACCAAACACCAAATTTTTGATAGTGTAAGAACATCCTCAATTTTTGGAGCATCCCATTCCCACCTATGCAAATAAGGTTTTTAGCCTCAAAAAATTCATATGTTCCACAAAGTACTCTTTTGGTATGGCTGAGGAAATAAGGAATCTGTAAAAGGGGCCAGCTGAAAGACACCTCCAAATACTGGCAAAAAGGAGATGGCTCTTATATATCCCCACCTTGAGCCTACTCACTTTTACCATCATGGTTGTTATGAATTTATGACTTGTTTCTTTATGATTGATGCTCTATGAGAACTCCGTTGACCTTTTCTTCATCCAGTTAAATTTCTAATACAGTGCCAATTGCATCCAAATTTTAGGTGAGTGACAGTCATGACTCGTAAAACTTCCCCAAACAGTCTATAGAACATGCACTGACAGCTTGAAAAAGGAAATGCCCCAAACTAAAAATGTTCTTAAAAAACAAAGAAGAAGTGATTTTCAATATGCATAGTACACAATTCTTTAGTTTGCGAAACAAGCATCACATAAAATAGGCGGGACTCTTTCAAAAATGAATTCGGTTTAGAAAAAACACCTTTTTAGGGTTTTTCTGTCTTATGGGGCCCATATGTTGTAGGTGTAGACATCTACACATCCCCTCCAGATTCCTAAGCTGTCTCCTTCAAAAGAGGATGGCATGAGGATGTCCCCACTCACTCCCCACATCCCCGTCCTGTGGGAAGGAGTCCTCAAAGGTTTTGAGGGTTGGGAAAACATCCATTTGGAACATAAAAATAAACAAGGTCCCAAAATTGAAAACAATTGCGGAACATGGACTGCATTGCAGAACTGTTAGATGAACTCACATAAAACCTTTTCAAAAACATAAAATTTGTTATATTTGTAATATGAAAGAAATAGACGATGAAATACATTCTCCTTTAACATCTGTGTTGTAGAGTAATACCAAGCTCAACTAAGCAAACATTTGAGATCCCAGGTAATATATAAAACCTTCAATTTTGTAAAATAAAATAAAACAAAACTCTACAAAATAATTGTGAAACTTAAAGTTACAAATATGCTAAATTGAACCTTATAAAGGAATGTAGTAGGAAGAGGACTGTAGTAGAAAGGATGTTAAATGCCATTGCACTCATCCTAATAATTACTTTATGAACAACATACCCAACATAGAACTTAAAAATAATGTTTAAAACTTGGAAATGCACTTCAGCTCCCTATGACATCCATTGGTTGCCACATGCAACAGGTCATGGCATAGTGGTAATGGGGTTTACATTTCAAATATTTACATTACTTATCATGTAATATTAATGGGTATATATATGTCACATTTTGCATTGGTTGTGGTCTAATACTACCAGGATTCCACTTGGGGCGGAAGGAGGACGTGAAGACGGAAGAGAAGATTATCGGTAAGAGTAGATTTATGGGAAGAGGAGATTTACGGAAGAGGAGATTACCAGAGGAGAAGATTATCAATAAGATTACCAACAAAGAGAAGAAATTTGAAGATTATCGGCAAAGAGAAGTGATTTGAGTTTCAACTGCAATATCTTGTTTACCAACAAAATAATTTTCCAGCATTGTCGCTGCCATCGAAAGGAACCGCACTACCATCGAAGCCGTTCACACTTCTTTGCAACAGCAGCAACACTCTGTGCAACAGTGTTGAACCCTTTGGAGGAGAAGCTTGGTAATGGATTAATGCAAAGTTGTAATAGACGGTTGCATTCATTTTTATGTCAATTATATTGCATTTAAATTGTTCTACTGGTGATAGCAAGGATTAGAGGAGTTTTAAAAAAAAAAAATTGAAATAGTTTTTTTCTTTCCAAAACCCTAGTTGCTTTTGAGATTTTTTTGGGTTGAGATCATGGAGTTATGGAAATGATGACATTGATGCTCAAGAATGGTGGATGAAGTTTAGATCTATATATTTTGGTGAGATTTTTTGGAATTGCAAACTTTTTTATCTTTTAAAAGAGGAAGCTTATGATTGGTGGGATATTCTTACTAAGGAAAGTCATGCTAAAAAAAGAATTTTGACATGGGATGAAATGGAGCATGCATTCTTGAGTCAGTGGAACCCTTATAAAAAGATAGCTAGTTTGAAGGTCACCATCAAAGGATATGAAGAAGAAATAAAAAGGCTTCAGAGGGAACTGAAAGAAATGAATAAAAAGGATATAATAGAAGGAAAAAACACAGATGACAATGTGCAAGTTCATGGTCACATTCAAAAGGAAAATCTTAAGAAGCAAAAAATTCAAAGAAAAGCAAGAAACAGTTATGATAAGGGAACAAGTTGAAGAAAGATTAGAAAACTCAAAAGTTGAATTTACAGTAGTAGCAACAATAGAATCCATGGAAGAAGCAGCAACAAAGTCCAAGGAAGCCTTGTCAAAAGTGCACAAGGATGCACCAAAAGAAAGGTATAAGAGAGAAGATTGTGAAGAAGAATTTAAAATATAAAAAACAAATTGTTGAAGAATCAAAGGGAACAAAATGTCAGGTTAAGGTTGCAACATATCAACACCCACACCACCCTGAGTGGCAACAATCTTAGAGGCATGGCTTAAGGCATCAATATTTTAGATCTACATGGAGTCAGAAAGGCATCAAGTATGGTAGTGTTTGGCAGAAAAAGCATAATGTTTTTGGATTTCAAAGGGGTGCAACAACATCAAGGAACAATAAGACCAATCGTTCGAAATATCAAAGCAGAGCAGCAAAAGCATGGAGCCAACAAAGCAGTTATGAATATTCAAGTGGCACAATGGCAACTTGGCATCATCAAAAACCATCACTAATCAGGATTTCACTTGGATGGATGGATGAACAAGATTAAAAATTCTCAAGAAAAAGGATGTTGAATATTTGTATTTAAAAAATTGAAGAAGATCCAAAAATATATATATATATATAATTCAGAAAAAGCATAATGTTAATGGATTTCAAAGGGGTGCAACAGCATCAAGGAACAATAAGACCAATCGTTCGAAATATCAAAGCAAAGCAGCAAAAGCATGAAGCCAACAAAGCAGTTATGAATATTCAAGTGGCACAATCACAACTTGGCATCATCAAATGACAAAAACCTGGCATCATCAAATGACAAAAACCATCACTAATCAGGATTTCACTTGTATGGATGGATGAACAAGATTAAAAATTTTCAAGAAAAAGGATGCTGAATATTTGTATTTAAAAAATTGAAGAAGATCCAAAAATAAATAAATATATATATATATATATATATATATATATATATATATATAATTCAGACTTTTGTGGAAAAAGATGCATGTTACTAGTTATAGCATCTCAATTGAGATAAGAATTGAATATGTTTGTAAAATCTCAAACTTTACAGAAGAGAGTTGTGATTTATCAAGGGTGGGGGACCGAGTAAAACCCTTTTTTCTCCGAATTTAAAAAAAAAAATACCAGGTTCATACATCACACAGGTTTATATAACAGGTTTATATAAGTTATATTAGTTTAATGATGATGCAATACATTCTTCTTGTAATGGCAATGCCCATATACTGGAAACATTTTATATATTAAATAGGTTGTAGGCATGCCCACTCTAGGGTAAAGGTAGTAGTCTGACTAGAATCCGCTTGAGTGTGCGCCAGCTTGATGACGGCGGTACCAACCCCGAGCCACCGGGGCGGGACATGTTTACCGAGGTGAGGTAGGAGTTCTAGTGGTAGCTCCATGATTTGACGCTAGGACCGGAGGCAATATGATTTGACCCTATGACCAGTTGTTCAAAAAGGAAAGGCAGTTGCCAATTCTCCTATGTATCAAAAAAATCAACCCAAGTTTATAGCTGCAAGCTTACTGCAGTGGGCTTTGGCTTTTTTTTGAGAGGTTTAAAGTTCAAACCCAACCCTGTGTAAACTCATTGAAAAAAGAAAATCAACAGATTAAATCTTAAAACATAAAAAAATAAAAATATTAAACTTGGATTAATGGGTATTAGTTTAAAAGGTTAAATGTTAATTTTTTTTTGTAAAGAAAACCAAGTTAAATCATGTCAAGTTATATATAATTGGGATTGGGCCAATTTTAATCATATATGACCACTTAAAAATAAAAAAAAAATAATGAAAATTAGAGCCTAATTGGCAGGGACCCTTTCGAGCGGAGACCACGGCATGCTAATTTGTCATAAACGATTGAAGACAAGGAATTCAAAGTTAAAATAATTAATAAAATAAAAATAATTATGAAATTTACCTGGAACGAGCTACATTGCCGCATTCCGAGCACTTAGGCTTGTTGAGGCCGCGAAGGCTCTTGGGTGCCTCTGTGGAGGCGGAGGAGATTCCGTGATTGCGTGGAGTGTTCTGATTGGCCGATGGGCTTGGCGTTGATGCTGCAGACAGCCCCGTAACAGGGGGAGTTGTTTTCTGAGTAGATGGGGAGATCATGCTCTCTACTGCTGCTCCTACTGCTTCTGTTGTGTTTGTTTTTGTACTTGAATTTGATGGTGGTTTCGGGGGAGTAGGAGACAAAGCTGGTTTTGGAGGAGTAGGAGACAAAGCTGCCGAAGATCTGGTCGGACTTGGCGTTTCAGTTGGGGGGGTTCCATTACTGTTGTTTCCATTACTGACGCCCTCCATGGCTTTTTCCATGAAGTAGAGAAGAAAAAGCACCAGAGCTCAAAGGATATGTTTTGGAAGTACCCGTTAACCACCCAGGGAAGTCCTATGGGCACGAAGGTATATTTTGGATCCCGATCTAGGTAGATGGGTGAAGGGATATTAGTCGCGAAATAATATAGCCTTTACCCTATTTGGGTCTTGCCACTTGAAATACTGGGTGATTCAGATTTTTTCACGCTTTTCTTCCACTGCTCCATGAGGGTTCATCCTAGGCTTACTCTGAAAGAGGGGGATGTTTAGTTTTGGAGATTCAACGTTTGAAAGCTTTTGGTTTCTTTTAACAATGTGAGTTTAGTCATAGTAGCCAAACAATATATTTCAATTAATTATTGAAAAATAATAATATATTTTTTAATTAATTTTTTATTTTGTTATTCTAAAATTTAGAGAAGATTTAAATATAAAAGAGATAAAGTATATATTTTGTAGGTAAAAAGGATGATATTGTGGAATTTAAAAGTTATTTAATTTTTAATTTTTTTTTAAAGTAATTTGAATAATTACATTAATAAAGATTTTGAAATTTTGAATAAAAGTTTAAGGTTTGAATTTTATAGAGGATAATAACGAAGATTTTGGAGTTTCGTGGGACACTGCGACGGTTCGGGATTTGTTTTTTTCGTGGAGATTTGAAGTTTAAACTACGTGTATGTGTGGTTGTGTGTTAATCCTTTGTTAATAAGTTTAGCTTTACATTTTATGAGGGATTATGATTGGGATGGGAATGTTTAGCCCTTAGCATCGGTTATAGGGGTTTCTTACATTAACCTTTATATTAACCAAATAAAAAAAATAAAAAATAAACAATGAAGATTTTGGAATTTTTAATAAAAGGTCCAAGGTTTGAATTTTATGGGGGATAGAGTTGTACACTATACTTCCATGATAAGTATCCTAACTAAGTAGAGCATTGTTTGGTAAACACATATTGAGTAAACAATACCTTTTATAAGGATAGTCTCATGTGGTCTATGACCATCTTATGGACATTAATCACAACTTTTCAATTTTTTTTTGGGAAATTATGAATTTTTTTTTATTGGTGAACAAGGTTTTTGAAAGGATCCCATAACCTTTTACAAAAAGTTGATGATTGAGAGAGAAGCTCCCAACCAAACTACATTAAAAGAGACAGACCATCTTCGGGCTATTGGAGATAAACTATTAAAACAAAAAAGAAAAAGCTCACACAAGGGCAGAAGAGAAAGCCTTGTAGGGCAAAAAGAGACGACCTCTCAAGGGCAAAAGAAGAGACAAACAGGAGGTCCACATCTTCCTTGATAAAAAGCGAAAATCTAGCAAAAGAGAAGCGATATTAGATGCTAGTATTGGTGTCGTCACGACGTACGTCACCCTGCCCATCGTCGCCAACCAAACTATTGAATTCCTCCATAATCTCAAACTGGTATTTATACTCTTCCAAAAGAGAATATGCTTGGACCAGTAAGGAACAGGTCATCTTAGTTGCTCAAGAGAGAGTCTTCACAATGTCCTAAAGGTCTTGGAGGTGGTCCTTATTAGAGAAAGAAGGCCATCATGACACACAGGAGGCTAGCAAAGGAGGTTTCTTGGAAGAATATTCTGCAAGGTGATCTTTCTTGGAGCCAGAGGTCTTCTCCATCTTAAAGGGCAAAGAATCGTCTGACTGGTTTGGTTATTGATGATGATAGGGACCTTGCACTTTTCACTTTCAAATTTGCTCCTGGTCTGGTAGCGGTGTTGCTCTGATCTCAGATAGTTGGATGTTCCTTCCTCTTTCACCTGGTAATTAAGCACCTAATTGATTCTCAGAGACGGTGGATCTTCAAAAGTGATATCATCCACAAGACCAACAATCGATACTATTGCTCTCATCGCTTTGCGCTCGAGCACACGTATGTAGAGAATCATGTGTAACCCCTAGTGAAAGAGAAAGGAAGAGACGCCTTTCTTGATGTTCAAAACAGAATGTTCACCTAACCTATAGAGGTATTATGGGATATTGATGGTTTTTTTACCTCTCAGGTGATTGAGAAAGGCTAGATGGAAACTCCTCAAAATGGCTCTGGGACCATCCATAGTAAAGTACTACAATACTGTTATCATCACGACATCCCAGGGTTTGGGGAGGATCTCTAGAATGATCCCTCCTTTGTCCCTGCCTAGTCTCTCTCCTTTATCCTTGAATATAGATAGCTTACTCTGCAAAGAGTGCTTGTCTCTGTGAATGATCTCCCCATCATCTGGCAATCCAATTATCTCTACAATGAGATCAACCATAACAATGAAGCTTAAGCCATGAACAGTTATGTGGTCATCATCCCATGTACACACGAACTCAATGGAGAGGTCTCTATCACTCTCTTTGAACTTCTGTAGAAAATGGAGCAATCCGTGATCCTTGAAAATATCTTCAACCAAAGCATCAAGGTGAAGGGACTTAGGTTCAGAGTTCACCATGGAAAGGGGGAGCACACACATGAAAAAAGCAAAAGGAGAATGCAAAAAACTAGAGGGATACAACAAGGCAATGAAAGGAAACAACTTGACTAGGTTGAAATGGGCAATGGAAATCTCCATATAAAGAAGGTAAATTGTCCAAGACTAGCAGCGCAGATTGAGGGAAAATCATGAAGGGTGTCTTTCCTATGCAAGGAGTGAAAGCACAATAATTTCACTCGGGAACTCGCCAACCATTGAAAAGAGGGAGGACTTGTGAATGATGTTGCCAATGATGACAGAGTACCTGATTCTGAGGATCACATGCCAACGGGGATGAATCAGTTGAAAAGAGGTATGATTCAAAAGCATTCAACGGTAAGTGATCGATGAAATCTAGCCATTGCCCACTTGCTTGGAAATAAAAACTATCATTGTGCTGATTCCCATCCATGTTGGCACTTCTTATGAGATTGTTTGTACCATTGGCATAGTGGAAAGGAGTGTCATTGAAGTTATTTTCAAGCTTGTTGGCACTTTGAACAAGGTGGATGTTACCGTGATGGGGAGACGAGTCTTCTTGGTTAAACGGTCCATTGACAAAGGTAAATCTTTGCATAACCTCATGCCACATGGAGTAGGAAAAGATATTCCAACTCAAAACATCGTGGCAAAAGATAAGGCTTCTATGATTCACCCTGTAATCAAACTATCGCATATGACCACCTAAGAGATCGTTGAATATGAAATTATAGTCGGCTCTTCGCGCATGGCTAAGGAATAAGGTTAGTCAATTTTCACGAGTTACAAAGGCTAACAAAATCTGCCCAATGACCACATGGCCAAAATAAGTAGACAAAAATGGATATGGATCTCCACATGTGACTAGATATTTTATGCCACGAGTTTCTTGTGCCTATAGAATCTATTGAGATGTAAGAAAGCCATGCACCGCAAGAGATGACGCTCATGCCAAACCACATATTCCAAACATGGTAATGAGTAAGAGTCGTGTTGCTAGACCTCCACATTCTAGACTCCACCGTGTGCGCTTCTTTGTACTCCCCTTTGAAGCAATGGAAACATTCATAACTCATGCTGAAATAGAACTTCCAATTTTGGCAGATGTTTGTGAAGTCCATGCTATAGCAAGTCCACCATATGTGGCAATTATTTTGAGGAATGCTCTGAACACCAAAGACTTCAAAGGTCTTGGTAAGCCTTGCAGGCTTAACCAAAGAAATATGGAAACTCCAAGCTATAGTAAAGATGTAAGTATCCCTACAAGGGGAATTTTGGGGTTATGTAACCATCAAAGAGTCATGGGACTAGAAAAGGATGATGGTAACATTGGCCAAGCCCCATAAAAGGAAACCAACATCCCTCCAATTTTGTGAGGAGGAGTCACTTAAAAGACACAGATAAAGAATTATCATCAAGTAGAGCAAAAGGGAAGTTCTTAGTCCATATGGTAAGGTTGGGCTTGGAGACACCCAAATTGGCTAACTGATCAACAGTTTGATTACCTTCTCTATAGACATGTTGAATGGTAACATTTATGGATAAGCTCAGGAGGATTTTAACTTCTGAAATTAGGTTGGAGATGTTCCAGGAAGCAAATTGAGTCCTTGCAAGGTTGTTAATGGTGTTCATAAAATCACCTTCAACCACTAAGTTAGGACAATGAATGCAGGGCAAAAGAGACAGACCTTGAAAAAGAGCATGTGCTTCAGCAAAATGATTGGTTTGGACCCCAAAGTTTTTTGCAAAAGCTAGAACGATCTTCTCTTCATGGTTTTTGAAGATGCCTCCAACACTCGTAGGGCCAGGGTTACCCTTAGCCACTCCATCAAAATTGAATTTTACCCAACCTAAGGGTGGAGGAGACCATTTAATGAGCGAGTGATCCACCATGGAAGTTGGGGGAAATAGGACTAGAGGGAAGATTTATGGACCATGCTAGACTGGCTTCATTAGGAGATTCATGAGGCCCAAAGCCTTGGGTAACAGAACGTTCTCAATGGCCGCATGAAAGATTCTTGAGAGCACAAACTGGAAACCATGGGTAGAATTATTAAAGGCCCTTAAATTATGATCTTTCTAAACCTCCCAAAGGAAATGGGGGAGATAGAAATTCCAAAAAGTTTTTAATCAGAAGCTCTTGAAGGGGTTGGGCCATTGCAAACACAAATCATTCAAGAGAAAGGGTGGAGATCAGGCAATCCCTACAGTGGATAATAAGGAAGAAATAATGCTTAGAGAAAAACTACAAGACATGAAGATGTGTTGAGTGGATTCGCAAGCTTGATTGCACAGGTAGCAACAATTAGGAATAGGGAGGCCACAGATCTAGAGGTTTGGAATGGAAAGGATTTTATCTTGGATAGAAAGCCAAAAAAAGAAACTGACCTTGGGAATGAGGTGTTTGTTCCATATAATATTTGAAGAGAACCACGACTGACCTAGGATCTGGATGAGGAAATAGGTTGATTAAATAGGAAAAGAACCATTCACACTAGGCGCCCAAAGGAGCGTGTCTTCTACTAGAGAACCAAGGATGACACAAAGATGCAATATGTTAGATAAAACAAAAGTAGCTCTCCTTCGTTCCTCATTCAAATCACTAATAGGAAAGGATTTCCAATACTTGTTGATGTCAATAAAGTTGCATACTTTTGAACCAAATAATGTGTCAGTGATAGATTTTAAGCAAATAAGGTCAGTGCAGTTCTGAAGTGGACTGTGGCCCAACCATCTATCTTCCCAAAAGTTGATTTTTTGACCATTTCCAAGCTTCCATAAAATGTCATTCCTGATAATCTCTCTTGATATTATTATGGAATTCTAGACTACAGAACCTGAGATGGGTGCAAGGTCATCTAAGAAATTTGCTTGGTTCTAAAGGTACTTGGCTTTGATAATGTCAACCCAAAGAGAGTTTTCATTCTGAAGATCCTCCACCCTTGTTTGGCTATCCGAGCTAAATTCATGTTTCTAAATTTCCTGAGACCAATACCACCATATTATTTTCGAGAACAGACTTGGTCCCATGCAACTAAATGAAATATTTGTTTATGTTCAGAGTCTGACCAAAGGAAGTTTCGTTGAATCTATTCTCTTTTATTGTACACTTCAATTATAATCTGAAATATAGAAAGAAAGAAAAATGGGATGCTTTGAATTCATGTTTGATGTCAATACAGTTGTATACTTTTGAACCAAACAAGGTGTTAGTGACATATAAGCAGATAAGTTTAGTGCAGTTCTGAAGTGGATTGTCATCCAACCATTTGTCTTTCCAAAAGTTGATTTTTTGACAATAGCCAAGCTTCCATCAAATGCCTTTTCATAATATGAATTCATGTTTTATGTCAATAAAGTTGCATACTTTTGAACTAAACAAGGTGTCAGTGATAGATTTTAAGCAGATAATATTAGTGCAGTTCTAAAGTGGACTATCGCCCAGTCATCTATCTTCCCAGAAGTTGATTTTTTGACCATTTCCAAGATTCCATTGAGTGTCTTTCCTGATAATCTCTCTTGACATTATTATGGAATTTTAGACTGTAGAACCTGAGATGGGTGAGGGGTCATCCAAGAAATATGCTTGGTTTTAGAGGTATCTGGCTTTGATAATGTCAACCCATAGAGAGTTTTCATTTTGAAGGATCCTCCACCCTTGTTTGGCTATCAGAGTTGAATTCATGTTTCTGAATTTCTTGAGAGCAATATCGTCATATTATTTTTGGGAACAGACTTGGTTTCATGCAACTAAATGAAATATTTGTTTATGTTTAGAGCCTGACCAAAGGAAGTTTCGCTGAATCTATTCTATTTTATTGCACACTTCAATCAAAATATGAAATATGGAAAGAAAGAAAACTAGGATGCTCTAGAGTGTGGCTTTGACTAAGGTGGCCTTTCTAGCTTGACTGAGGAGTCCTCCTTTCCACCTGACCAATTTTTTGTGCATTCTTTCAATGATGGAGTTCCATAAGGATTTTTTTGCAAGTCCATCAAAGAGAGGAAATCCAAGATAGATAGCTGAAAGGTCAACAAAAACACAATCAAGGATGTCAGCTGTACAGGCTTGCCATCTTAAAGGGATATTGATAAAGTAAAGTTTACTTTTGGAGAAGTTCACCTTTTAACTAGAAGTGGCCTCAAAAGAGAGCAAAATTGACTTGATGGCTTTGGCTTGAAGAACGAAGGCATGAGTGGAAAGGATGGTGTCATCGACAAACTGTTGGTGGAAAATGGGGCTAAGAGAGGAAGCTAGTTTGATGCTTGATATTTCCCTTTTAGAACAAGAAGACCTTAAGGTTATGCCTAGAGCTTCAACAACAATTATGAAGAGAAAAGGAGATAAAGGGTCTCCTTGTCTTAGACCTTTAAAGCTTGAAAAGTAACCGACAATAGAGCCATTGATGAGAACAAAGAAGCTGGCAATTGTAAGGCATTTCTAAATTAGGTCGATCCATTCGGAGTGGAATCCAAATTTGGATTGGATGGAAAAAAAAAAAAAACTTCCATGAAACCCTATCGAAAGCCTTATTCATGTCTAACTTGAGGAAAAGACCAACCTTGTTACTTTTGGATATTGAATGAATAAGATCATGGAGGGTGATGATGCTATCTGTGATAAGTCTTCCTTAAATAGATCTACCTTGGTTGAGGTCAATGATGTGTGGAAGAATTGGCTTCAATCCGATGGCTAACACTTTTGTGAGGATTTTGTAAAAGACATTACAAAGATTGATTAGGCAAAAGTTAGCAAGGGTTTTGGCATTACCCATTTTAGGGAAGGGCCAGGAAGGTGGAATTGACATCCCTCATAATGCTCTTGGTTTGTTACATTTGTTGGGTAGTAGAAACAATGTCAGGTCCCACAATGTCCCAATAACATTGAAAAATACAGGGGGAAAACCATCAGGGCTCGGAGCTCTCCCACCTTGCATGGAGAAGACCGCAAAATGAATTTCCTCATAAGAAAAGGGTTTAATAAAAAGATTGTTGTGCGCTTGGGTGACTAACCTGGGAATGTTGCACAAGAGAGTCTCCGAAGTTTGTTGGTTACACTCTAATATTGGTCCAAGTAGATCTTCAAAAAAGCCACCGCCTTAGCTTTGATGTCGAAGATATATGAAATAACAGTCCCATCTGCCTTTGTGAGTTCCCAAATTTTATTAGAGCTTCTGTGTCTCATTGTGGTGGCATGGAAAATTTTTGTATTTGAATCACCCTCCTTTAGCTAGGTTACTCTGGAAGTATGCTTCCAAAAAACTTCTTCATTTTTTAGAATATTGTGATATTCAGACAGGATATTCCTTTCAACTTCCCGGAGACTTGGGTCAAAGTCCTCTTGCTAAGCAGAGAGTTTGATGCTTGTGAGCTGGGATTGGATGTGTTATTTCTTGGAGAAAATATTGCCAAATACATCCTTATTCCATTGGTTGATATTTGCTTTAACAAAGTAGAGTTTCTTACTCACCTAGGTTGCAAGGGATCCAAAAAAGTTGCAGGACCACCAAGATGTTATGAGTGACTTGGGGTTAGGATCCTGAAGCCACATTATCTCAAATATAAAAAGGTATTTGAAAGGAGAGCCTTGAGGTGAGCAATCAAGGAGGGGATTGTGATCAAATCCTATTTGGGGAAGAGATTGAAGGATATAATCTTTGAAGGGACGAATGGTATTAAAGATATGAGGAACCTATCAAGCCTGATCTGGATAAGTTGATCACCCTTTCTTTGGTTGCTCCAGGTGAATTTGGAACCTCTTAGATGGATGTCCATGAGTTGATTACTATCCACAAATGAAGCAAAGTCTTCATAGGAATTAATTATTATTTTAGAACCTCCTTTCTTGTCTATGGAGAACAAGAAAAATTTCAAATCACTAGAAAACATCCATGTCTCATTGGAAAAGACTTATCTCATCTAGCTTAGGGTGTTCTAGAGCCATAATCTTGTAGAAGGGGAATTCGATGCATAGATGTTTGAAAGAACCCATCTGTAGTGATGATCTTTGCTGGAAATAAGATGTTCATGAAATTGTCTACTACAGTTAGGAGTCTACCTTCAACAATGTTCGGATCCCACAAGCATAGCAATCCATCAAAAGATTCATTGGTAGGGCTTATGAGGAAATCATGACTTTTCCAAATATATTTAGATATATGAGATGCATTTGGGATGTCCAACTTGGACTCTTGTAAAAGAAAAATGGTAGGTTTTAAAACTTTCCTCATGGACTTAACCAAACATTGTTTGTTACGTCCATTGAGACCTCTCACATTCCATGAGAGGATCTTCATTTATTATTTATGGAAGAGGATCTCTTCCCTCTTCCCAGAGAAGAGGGGAATTTGGATCTGTTATCAACATCATGAGGCTCTAAGGGAAGGTTTTTTTTTTAAGAGGCTTGTAAGGTAAGTTGGGTATCGTTGGCAATCTCCTCATAACATTCTCTATTTTTGATGTCTTAGGTAGAAGGACAACCTTGTTTCTTGCCCAACCCTACATCAACACGAAGCTTTTTTTATTTTTTGTAAATAGAGGGTTGGAGGAAAAAAGGATTTTGGAAAGAGTTTTGCAAGGGGAAGGGAAGCCTTTGGGGGAATGAGACAGAAAATCAAGGATGGCTTCCTTTGTGGCAAGGATAGGCTCATCAAAAAATAGGGAAGAAAAAGGATTAGAAACAAAAATAGGAGGGCAAACCTGAAAGGAGAGATCATCTTGTGCTAGAGAAATATCGTTGGAAGCTACAACCTCAGAAGATGGATTCTTCGAATGGTTATCCAAAAAGATAGAAAAAACTATCGAAGCCTCTTTAGCCATCAGTACATCCCTGGAAGGAGCTTGGGAGTAGGTATTCAACTCAAGATTTGGAAAGACCCCTTCGCCAAGAGATGGGGGTTTGATGAGGACATCAGTCGAAATGAAAGAATTGGAGTTCTTGGGAATAAACTATTGCTGATGAAACCCTTATCCACAGATTTTCCTACCAAGATGCACCTTAGGAGCTTTTCAAGTCGGGCATTACGAGATAAGATGGCCTTGTCTGGAACATTCAGTGCAAAAGGTCGATTTATTTTTGTACTCAATGATATGAGTTTTGATGTTGACATCCAAAATGAGTTTGATGGAGGTGGGAAGTGCAGAATCAAGATTTATGTTGATGCACATGTGAGCATGGACCATGCAGGTCTTTGCTTTAGTGGCTGGATCAAACGTGATCAACTCTCCAATGTCTCGAGTGATCCCTTTGAGGATGTCTTCATGCCATAACTAAATAAAAAGACACAAAAGGCAGACCTATATTGGCACAAAGTTGATGTTTTGAGATTCAAGATCGAAATACACACTCCATTTCCTAAGGAAAAGCCTCCTCTACCCAAATAACCAGGGGCCACCTATGAGAATTTGACTTGAGTCGCTAGAATTATTGAGTCAAATTAGGAAGAAACCTTAAGGGAGAGCAACCAGTCCCATAGATCCTAAAGGACACCGGCTAGATAGATCCCATCTACGAATAGTGTCCATATTAGGTTGTGACCCAAGAAATTTCCCCACTAGGGAGTGGGAGTCCTGGGCCACAATGGAAGACATAAGCTCAAGTGGAATCCTGAGGGATACTTTAGAAGGGTGTAGATCAACCCTAGGGTTTGGAAAATAGGTGGATTTCAAAATTTTTGCAAAGGAGTGGGAAGAGGATGGTTTGGGGACCCTAGTTCCATCTCCTCTAAAATTCACTGATTCAAAAGGGGTCATAGATCCACTTTCACCAGAACCCACCATCCCAATCAAAGATTGAACTCCACCATTGGTCATCAAAACAATGGTGGTCGTAGATCCGTTCCCTCTAGAGCCCAGGATTGTAGATCTACTTTCATTAGAACCCACCTCCATAGATTCATTTTTGCCAGAATTTGTCAATTCTTGACCATCGTTAGGGATCACAGATCTGTCTCTAGGGGGCACACATGAGTTCACCAATGTTTCTTTACCAATAGGGTTTGATGACCTGCTTCCAATAGGTATGTCTGACCCTGACACTATCTTACCACCAACAAGATATGAATAAGATAAAAGTCAAAACAAGTCATAATTCGAATTTTGAGTGAAAATTTAAAAAGGAAAAAAGAAATATTCTCACCAAAATTTGGAGAGAATGTAAAACATAAAGATTTTCTTGAGACATCCTATGTTAGGACCCCATCCTAACACCATGATGTAATAGTCCTTGTGGAATGTGGGGAACACCCATGTTAATATATTTTGTAATATTTTGTAATAGTTATGGATCTAGAAGCACCTAGCCAAGTGGCACCCTTTTATGTAACTATTTTTCAAGAATGTAACCGCTTGTAGGTAGGAGATTCTAGCTCGGGTGGCATTTTGCATGTAAGCCAACCTTGGGAGTTAGGTGCTAGAGGAATTCTTTAAAACTATGAGGGGTAGTATTGTATGTATATTTTTGCATAATTGAATGAAAGTATTGAAGGAGGTTGCCCCCTCGAAGAGGCCTGTGATTCAGTGCTATTTGTGAGATTGTTCTATTTGCATTTATATTTCCATAGTTGTGTTTTGAGCATTAATGTTATTTTTCAGTATTTTGTGTGAGTGTGTTTATTTTTAATAGTAGGTTCCTAACAAGTGGTATCAAAGCACTTTCTAGGGTCGTGTTCTACTACGACTGCGATGGTTTCTGCCATTTCGACTGTTAGGTATAAGATTTATGTGTTTTTTTTTTTTGCTAGTTTTTCCTTATTAAAAAAATCCAACAAAAAAATATAGTCCTTTTTTTTTCTATAGTAGTTGTGTAGGTTAGAAACCCTATGTTGAGGGTTTTAAAATATCATGGAGGAGTTGTCATTATTGGCTAAGCTAGATAGCCCATAAAGCGTCTAGTGAAGTGAGGGGCGATCAGGCTCCAATACCCAGGCCTCAGACAACACCCACACATAGAATCGAGCTCCCACGTATCTTTGAGTATTTAGGGAGACCATCTAGGATTAAACAAACCTTTAGCCCTAGGAAGCATTTTTGGCCTTGTATTATCCATAGTACACGAGACACAACATCCTAAAAGATTACCCTCTCATACTATCAAAGAGGCAGATAGTGTGCTCAAGGGTATGTGTGGAATCCTCCTTGAGTAGTGGCCTAAAATATTGGTTTAAGCACTATTGTTCATCACTACGGTATAACAGAGGGCCTATGGGTATTACATACACCTTTGCCTAGCATACCTTAGTTCTATCAAAATATTATCCTACAACAAACATCATGTTCTATGAATTTCAAACCTGTTACCATACCCTTGTCATAGAAATTGAGCATACAGAGAAGACATCCCTATTCTAGAGTTCCTGCATGCAAACAATAAAAAATAAATAATACAAAAGGATATAATAAGTAGACAAAAAACCAATAGAGTCAAAAATAGGGATAGGGGGTCAATATCAGTTACAATCCAAAAATTTTATCAATAATAATCAGTACATGGTTGTCAAGGTTGTTAGGTCAGAACAATTACCTATGATAGTCAGAATTCAAACAGATAGGGAATATCTATGATAATTAGTAATAGTCAATACAAGGTCATCAGGTTATCAATGTTAGGATAATTACCTATGATAGTCATAATTTAAATAGATAGGGAATATATGTGATAGAGTCAGACTAGATAAGTGATAATATAATGTCAAGAGTGGTTAGTAGTCAGAATAGATAAGGCAAAGGTCAGAAAGGGGTGATCAACTCAGAACCTAACTTTTGAACAAAGACTCTAGAGGAAAAACCAACCACACTAGTAGACTCGACAAAATAGCAATATAAAAAAATTGGGGTGCCCAAAATCGGTGTTGTGGAATATAGCTCATTGTGATTATCTTTTTGAGCTAATCATTTTGATATATAACACCCAACCCATTTTTTGGGTCCTTACTAAAAATAGTAACTAGGGTGTCCAAAGTCATTGTTGTGGAATATAGCTCATTGTGATCATCTTTTTAAGCTGATCATTTTGATATATAGCACCCAAAACATTTTTTGGGCTCCTTACTAAAAATAGTAACCCTTGAAACCACCTTTCTATTTTTAGTAAGTTTTACAAACGAGACATAAATCTTTGAACATGGTTGGTGGAACTCGACAACAACAAGAATTAGAGCAACAAATTCAACACAAAGTGGACACTATGGGCAATAAACTATGGGCATCAGTCAACTCTAACTTAGAAGACATAAAGGGATAAATCAAAAGTTTTCAAGATGTGAGTGCAGTCACTAATGCACACAAGGAAATGAAGGCTAAGTGGGATAGTTGTATCTCTTTCGATTCAGTGGGTCATCAGGAGCAACAAGATACTGGTACAAGTAGTCACCAATGCCATGTCCTCGATAACAATGGATTTAAGTTGCCAAAGCTAGACTTTCCAAAATTTGATGGAAAAGATCCTGAGGGGTGGATTTGTAAGGCAGAACAATATTTCACTCTTCATAATATCCCACGTTATTCATGGTTGACCATCGCTTCCTTCAATTTTGAATCCGATGCACTCCATTGGTTTTTATGGCTTAGAAAGGTCGAGCCTGACCTTGTTTGGCAAGAATTTGAACAATGCTTACTCACTCACTTTGGTCCTAGTGAGTTTGAAGATTTTATAGGAGCCCTTTTCAAACTTAGACAAACATCCACCATTAGAGAGTACCAAACTCAATTTGAAAAGCTTGCCAATCGCACTACTGGTCTAACTACTGACTCTTTTCAAAGTTGTTTTGTGAGTGGGTTGAAGGATGACATTCGGGCTGAGGTAAAACTATTGAGACCCCAATCATTACCATAGGCAATACAAATGGCTAAATTGGTAGAAGATAAATTTAAGGCTCTAGGATGCACATCTAAATTTCCTCAATCTCGATCATCTTTTCCATCCAAGTCGATGACAAGCCCTACTACTAAATCTCCCACTATAAAAAAATTGACTCGTGAAGAGATGGAGAGTCGAAGGGCACAAGGGCTATGTTTCAATTGTGATGAAAAGTATTCTCGAGGGCATAAGTGTGTGCAACAAAAATTATTTTTGCTTGATCTAGATGAAATACCAATCACAAAATCGTCAGAGGATGAGGAGGATCCTCCAGAGGGGGAAACATCAGAACAGGCAACAGATTCAGAGGACTCCCCACCAGAAATCTCGGTGCATGCCTTAGCAGGAGTTTCCACGCCCCAAACAATGAAAGTGATTGGCCACTTTAAAGGACAATGGGTCATCATTCTTATCGACTCAGGCAGTACCCATAATTTTATTGATCCCCGTGTAGCCAAATAGGGAAATTGTTACATTACTACATGTAATTCCTTTGAGGTCATGATTGCTAATGGAGGCACCCTTCCATGCAAAGGAAAATATCGTAATGTCAAACTTCAGGTTGGGGACTATAATATCAAGATAGACATGTTTGCATTACCCCTTGGGGGTGTGATATAGTTTTGGGAGCACAATGGTTGCGAATGTTAGGACCAATTTTATGGGATTTTGTCGAATTATGGATGAAATTCAGTCAAGAGGGGAAGGAATATACTTTACATGGCATGAAAGCTGGTGCGACAAAATTTATTTCTACTCATAAGATGGAAAAGTTGTTAAAAAATCCTCCCATGGAGTGGTGGCACAAATTTTTGCTATAATCGGGCCTGAGGAAACAGAACAAAGTTATTCACTACAATTACAGGGATTATTAGACAAATATGCTTCAATTTTTTAGGAACCCAAGGGGCTACCTCCTCATCGCTCCCATGACCATGCCATACAACTTTTTCTTGGTAGTCTTCCTCCTAATGTTCATCCATACAAGTATGCTCATGCTCAAAAGTCAAAAATTGAGAAAATAGTGCAAGAGCTTCGTGCTGCAGGGATTATCCATTCTAACATTAGTCCCTATTCTTCCCTAATGTTATTAGTAAGGAAAAAGGATGGCACTTGGCACTTGTGTGTGGATTATTGAGACCTCAATAAAATCACTATTAAGGATAAATTCCCAATTCCTATGATTGATGAACTCCTTGATGAGTTGCATGGGGCCCAATATTTTTCCAAGTTGGATTTATGATCAAGATATCATCAAATTCACATCAAGGATGAGGATATTCCAAAAATAACTTTTTGAACTCATGAAGGGCATTATGAGTTCCTTGTTATGCCATTTGGGTTAACCAATGCACCTTCTACCTTTCAAAGTTTGATGAATTCCATTTTTTACCCTTTCCTTCGCAAATTCATTCTAGTCTTTTTTGATGACATATTGATCTATAGCCATTCATGGGATGAGCATCTTCAACACTTAGATCAAACACTCAAACTTTTATTTGACCATCAACTTTATGCCAAGATGTCCAAATGTTCCTTTGGCCAGCAAGAGGTTGAATACTTGGGTCACATTATCACTAAGGATGGCATTCAAGTGGATCCCAAAAAAATTCAAGTGGTCCAAGATTGGCCTAAACCTCGTACCCTAAAGGGCCTTCATGGTTTTTTGGGCCTCATAGGCTATTACAAGAAATTTATGAAGAATTATGGCAAGATCGCAGCCCCCTTGACTGCCATGTTGTGGAAGGATTCGTTTATATGGTCAGAACCTAGTCGAAAAGGCTTTTGTTGATTTAAAATATGCCATGACCACTACTCTCATATTGGCAATGCCAAATTTTTCTAAATCATTTGTCATTGAAAGTGATGCATCAAGCACTAGCATTGGAGTAATTTTAATGCAAGAAGGTAGACCATTGGATTTTACTAGCAAGGCACTCTCTAATAGAAATTTAGGTAAATCTACTTATGAGAAAGAGATGCTTGCCATCTTACATGTGGTCAATCATTGGCACCCATATCTCATTGGCCGATATTTTTCCATCAAAACTGATCATCAAAGTCTCAAATATTTTTTAGAACAAAGGGTGGCCACTCTTGAACAATAAAAATGGGTTTCCAAATTGTTGGGCTATGACTATGACATCTCCTATAAGAAGGGTAAAGAGAATGTGGTGGTCGATGCCTTGTCTCGCCTCCATGAAGATCAGGCCATGCTCCAGGCTATCTCCACTCCACTTCCACAATGGATACATCAACTTCACAAGGATCTAGGCCAGGATTCTTCATTGCAAACCCTCATCCACACACTTCAAGTAGATCCTCACTCATACCTTGGCTATACTTGGGATGGTCAAGATTTATGATTTCATGATCATTTGGTTATACCCTCTCAATCACCCATAAAGGACCTTCTCCTTCAAGAAATGCATGCTTCTCCCACAATGGGTCATTCAGGTTTTCTCAAAACCTATACCAAGGTCAAGCATACCTTTTTCTAGTGAGGAATGAAAAATATATTCATACTTTTGTGGTCGAATGTGATCGTTGCCAGCGTATGAAAGGTGAGACTATCAGTTCTCTAGGTACTCTTCAACCTTTGTCGATTCTTGAGCAGGTATGGATAGATATCTTGATGGATTTCATTGAAGGGTTACCAAAATCTAGTGGTAAATCGATTATTCTAGTAATAGTGGATTATCTTTTGAAGTATGCTCATTTATGTTCCCTCTCCCATCCATACACTACGTCCATTGTCACCCAAATCTTCCTTGACTCTATCTTTCATCTCCATGGTATACCTCAATCCATTGTGTCTGATAGGGATCCTACCTTCACCAATCAATTTTGGTAAGAATTGTTCAAGTTGTAGGGAACACAACTCAAGATGAGTTTGACCTATCATCCTCAAACTGATGGCCAAACTAAAATTATCAATAAATGCTTGGAAACATACCTTCGTTGCTTCACTTCTGAACATCCTACACATTGGGCTAAGTGGCTTCCTTTGGCCGAATGGTGGTATAACACCACATATCACACTACCACTAAGGTGACTCCATTTGAAGCAGTCTATGGCCAGCTTCCACCAACCCCAACTTCTTACATTCCAGGTAGTTCCAAGGTTCAAGTTGTAGATTCCACTCTTCGCCAGCATGATTCCATTCTTTGCCAACTCAAGATCAATCTGGACGTGGCTCAGAACCATATGAAATAACAAGTTGATCAACACCACATCGAACATAGTTTTGCCATTGGTGACATGGTCTTTCTTCGCCTACAACCATACAAACAGTCATCTCTCCAGTTGCATGGTTGTTAGAAACTTATCACCAAGTTCTATGGTCCTTATCAGGTTTTGTAGAGGATCGGGTCAACAACATACAAATTAGCCCTTTCGGCTAGTTCCAAACTTCATCCAATTTTTCATGTATCATCTCTCAAGAAAGTTGTTGGCAATAGGGTCTAGGTGTAGTCTACACTTCTAGAGTTGGATGAGGAAGGTTCCATCATCCTTGAACCTAAATGTATTTTAGATCGAAGAACGTGCAACCTTCATCGACGTGTTATCACAGATGTCCTGGTCCAGTGGCATGGCTTACAACCAAAAGATGTGACATGGGAACCTCTTCAACAACTTCAACAATAGTTTCCTCACCTTCAACTTTGAGGACAAAGCTTTTCGAAGGAGAAGGGCATGTTAGGACCCCATCCTAACACCATGATGTAATAGTCCTTGTGGAACATGGGGAACACCCATGTTAATATATTTTGTAATATTTTGTAATAGTTATGGATCTAGAAGCGCCTAGCCAAGTGGCACCCTTTTATGTAACTATTTTTCAAGAATGTAACCGCTTGTAGGTAGGAGATTCTAGCTCGGGTGGCATTTTGCATGTAAGCCAACCTTGGGAGTTAGGTGCTAGAGGAATTCTTTAAAACTATGAGGGGCAGTATTGTATGTATATTTTTGCATAATTGAATGAAAGTATTGAAGGAGGTTTCCCCTCGAAGAGGCCTGCGATTCAATGCTATTTGTGAGATTGTTCTATTTGCATTTATATTTCCATAGTTGTGTTTTGAGCATTAATGTTATTTTCAGCATTTTGTGTGAGTGTGTTTATTTTTAATAGTAGGTTCCTAACATCCTATTGTATATATATAAGTATAGGGTATTGTATTGAAGTAGAATGTACACATTTATTGTGCTATTGTAAATTTTAGTCTATAGAAGCTTTAAATATGAAGGAGATAAGGTATATATGTCTTGTAGGTAGATAGGGATGATTTCATATGCTCAACGCTTGTGGAACTTAAAAGTTATTTTACGTAATTCTCTATGTACAACATGAGTGGACATAACAACGAAGATTTTAAAAATTTGAATAAAATGTTTAAGGTTTGAATCTTATAGGCGATAACATTGAAGATTTTGGAATTTCAAATAAAAGGTCCATGGTTTGAATCTTATAGGAGAGAGTTGTAGACTATGCTTCCATGATAGGTATCCAAACTAAGTGGATAATTGTTTGATAAACACATATTGAGTAAAAAATATGCCCTATGAGAATAGTCTCATGTGGCCTATGATATTGTGGGCGATAAAAATAATTAAAAAAAAATGTCGAAAATTATGATACTAAATAAGATGGAAAAAAATCAAATTTCATTAGCTCAACCGATTAGATTCCTCAACATTCAAGGAGGAAATCCAAGTTAAAATCTTGCCAAACGATACATGGATAATATCCAAGCTTTGTTGTAATACCACTACGTGGTGATGGTAATATGGGTGGGACCCATTTTAATCCTGTTTAACCAATTGAAAAAAGATGAAAAAACAATAATAAAGGCAAGAATAATACAAAGTCAAAACAAGCCAAATTGAATTCTTATTGAAATTCTAAAAAGAAAAAGAAATTATCACCAAAATTTGGAGAGAATATGAAGCATCAAAAGTCTCTTGAGACATCCTATTGTATATTTATAATTATAGGGTATTATAATGAAGTAGAATGTACATATTTATAATTGTAGGTCTCCCATTGTTTGTTGGCAATCCTGTTGATTCAATGTGGAACAATGTTATTGAAAGGATCCAAAAGAAACTTGTTGGGTGGAAAGGAAACCTTCTCTCCCAAGCGGCCAAAGCAACCCTAACTATGGCTTACCTCCAAAGCATCCCTGTTTACTTCCTCTCTATTTTTAAAGCCCCTACGAAGGTTTTTTCTAAAATTGAACAACTCCAAAAGATATTTCTTTGGTCAAGATCTGAAAACAAGGATAGATTCCATCTGGTATCCTGGGATAAAGTATGCAGAGGTAAATTTTTTGGAGGTATCGGGCTAAGAAGAATTCAAAAATTAAACATTGCTTTGATGGCTAAACAAGCCTGGAGAATTGTGTCCAATGATAGCTCAAAATGGGTCAACATTATAAAAAGGAAATATCTTCAGGCCTCAAACTTCTTGGATGAGAGGACACCGACTAATGGATCAACTTTCTAGAAATCCATGATCCATACCATACCTTTGGTGCACAAAGGTCTCAGATGGTAGCTAGGAAATGGTGAAAGTATTGACTTCTGGTATGATAAATGGATAAGAGGAACACCACTCATTGAAGATCCAAGTTTCTCAATTCTCAAGAACTTCACTGATATTCACCTAGGATGGAAAGTGTTGGATTTCATATCCCATTCCAATTCAAGGTCATCCTAGAAATATTTCTCTTGTGAATCCCATCCTTTGGAATCAACATCCTTGAATGCTCTCCTTAATACTGTGGTTATCCCATCTAGGCTTCCTATGGATCACTTTGTTTGGGAACATTCTAAAAGTGGGGCTTTTATAGTTAAATCTGCCTACCATATCCAAATCCAGGCCCCTGTTTCTTCTTTCCCCTGCCATATGATATGGCCCAAACACCTCATCCCCAAAATTTCCTTTTTTTCCTGGCTGGTCTTTCAAGAAAAGATCCTCACTTCTGATAATATTTTGAAAAGAGGGTTGTTGATCCCCAACCATTGCTACCTGTGTCTTTCGAACTAGGAGTCTATTCATCACCTTTTCTTGGGGTGCCCCTTCTCCTTGTCCATCCTTGATAACCTTTTCCAATTATTCAACATCCTTTGGGTCAAACCGCAGTCCTTCCTTGACATTTTCTTCCAATGGCCATCATCGTTCCACAACTTTTGACTTAAATCCATTTGGAAATTTTGTTTCTATCACTTCATCTGGCAAGTTTGGCTTGAACGCAACTCCAATACTTGCAAGGATCCTTCATCCATAACTAATAGAATCATTTCCTTTGCCAAAGAAAATACCCAGCTTTCCCCTCCACTAATTCCACCATCTCCAATTTCGAAGCCTCCTTACTATTTTCTCTAAACATACCCCTTCAAGAAGCTCTCTCTTCTAATCCTCCCAAAGTTAGGATCAATACCAAATGGATTCCTCCTCAGGAGGGTTGGTTGAAGTTAAACTTTGATGGTGCAACAAAAGGGAATCCTGGGTTGGTAGGAGCAGGAGGTATACTTCGTGATCACCATGGTGAAGCAATCATGGCATTTGCTAAAAATTTGGGGGTTCAATCTAACCATTTCGTTGAAGCCAGAGCTTTGTGGAGAGGATTATCGCTATTGCCAATGAATTCCAACAGGGTGATTATCGAGGGTGATTCCCTCAACATAATAAATTATATGAAGAATTCAGAAAATCCTTCCTAGAAAGTCAATATTTGCATGGAAGAAGCTCAGAAAACTATAGCGCATCTGCGAGATCCAATTATCCAACATGCCTTTAGGGAAGCCAACAAAGTGGTATACGGTTTGGCCAATCATGGCACCACCATCAATGGCCTAGTCACATGGTCTAATTCCCTTCCCCAACAAATCTTGGAACTGGTTAATGTAGACAAAGCCTCCTTCCTCCATAATTCATGAAGTTAGTTTCCAATATCCAATCAATGAGGTGGTGTTGCTAGATGACACTACTTGCAAAGTGTTCGAAGGGACCAACGTGGAAAAACTAAAAGAGCCAAACAAGCCAAAGGAGATCTCTAGGATGAAATATGGAAGCAAGGATATGATCAAGGACAACGACAAGGATACCGCCTAGGAGTAGCGTCGAGGATGGGCTGGAGGATTCACCTGAGGACAAGCACTGGGATGTTTTTTGTAAACCTGGGATGCTCAAGCCTTTTTATGTTTTTTGGGATGTTTGTGCTTGGGCAGATAGCCCATTCCTGTTTCATTTACTGAGTCCAGCATGAGTCAATGCTGCTTTTTTTTTAAGGTTTTAAGACCCTTTAAAAATCTGTTTTAATGAAATTATAAAATTTACTTACCCAAAAAAATAGAATTTACATATTTGAAGATAAATAAAGTGTATGTTGGTGGATTTTTGTGCAAATATATATATTTTTTTCATTTTATCTTTTCTATATTGTGTTATGCTAGTATAAAACCTTGGATTTTGGACATTATAGAAGTGAAGATATTAAAGAATTGATTCTCTTTAGTAAAAGAATTCAAAATTCAAGTTTCTAGAGGAAAACTTCATACATTATTGTTGTAGTTATTATGCTAGATAGTCATGTTTCATTGCCCATCCCATAATTTAAAGGAGATTTTTTTTATAAATGGTGCATAAATATGACTTTGTTGATTGCCAAGGAAGTGTGGAGTGTTGTGAAAAATGGATATAAGGAGCCTACAAACTGAAATATCTTTTCAACTACAAAAAAAAGAGCATGGAGGAAGCACAAAGAAAAGATGTATTGGCTTTGTATCACATACAAGCAACTTTTGAAAAAAATATTTTTTCAAGAAATGCAAGTGTCAAGATTACCAAAAGAGCTTTGGACACCTTAAACACAATCTATCAAGGGTCTACTCAAGTGAAATTAGTGAAGTTACAAACATGGAAGATAGAATATGAAAATGAGAATGAAGGACAATGATAATATGAGATATTATTTTGTAGGGATGCATGACATTGTGCACAAAATGGGTATTTATGGTGAAGAACCAATATATGGAGATGTTGTCAAAAAAGTATTGGGAATATTGACACCAAAGTGGAATAATTGTGCAATGTTTATTGAAGAATGCAAAGACTTAGAGAAGTTAGATTTTGATGAATTGATGGGATCACTTATGTCTCATGAATAGTGAAGAAAAAAAATTAGAGCAAGCTTTTGATTCCAGGGCTAGAGTGTCAAATAATAATAGAGCTAGCTCATGTTGGAGATTATTACATTATTTGGTACCTTGCAAGTACCTTGTAAATACTTTGTAAATATTTAGTGTCTAGGTGTCTTGTAAATATTTGATATTTAGTAATCATTAGATGTTTGTCATTATTATAAGGCTAATAAAATATTTCTCCTATGAGAAATATGAAGTCATATCTCCCATGAGTTTGAGGAGATGAAGAGATAGTTGAAGATGAAATGCCAAGAGACTCTTTGTAAAGGCTATTAATAAGGATAACATGTGAGTTTGAAATGTAATGTAAATTTGTAGTACTTATCTTGTACTGTAAAGCATTGTAATCTTGTTATCCATGTTGAATATAGTGTGTGTTCATTTTATGAGTCATGGGTTGAATATATGTGATGCATCCTAGTATATTATGAGAGTTCTTTGAACTTTGTATTCATTATTAAGTATTTAATCTAGCATACTTGTTAATAGTGGTATTAGAGCCACGTTAATTTAGTCACATGAGAAATCCATGATAGGCTAGTTAGGTGAGAAAGCCACGTTAAGCGTGCTACAGGAAGGTTGCCATAGATATTGCGTAACCATAAGAAAAACACATGAAGAAAGCCAAAGAAGAGAATCCATGAGGAAAGGCCATTCATGAGAGTGCCTTGGTGAGAGAGAGGTTGGAATCTCCTTATTAGGAGAGATGTTGAGAGCGTCTTGGTGAGAGAGCCTAGTTGAGAGAATTTTGGTGAGAGAGATGGTGAAGAGTGCCATAGTAAGAAGGTTGGAAGATGATTGTTATCCAAGCAATCAATAGATAAAGATGCATTTGTGTCTTAAACGCTTAAGGAAGGAGAAGAAGTTGTTGATAAATGCCAGAGTAAGTTGCAAAAGAGGAGAAGAGTTCATTGATTAAATATGTAACTAGAAAGTTGTAGAAAGGCCTTGATAAGAAATAAGACCTTGTGAAATAAAAAGAGCTTGTAGGAAGGCTTTGATAGGGGATGAGATCCTAGAAATAAAAAGATCTTGTAGATGTTAAGTTGAAAGAAACAAGCAAAAGAGATATTAAACAAGAAGTGCAAACCAAAAATAAGAAGGAAAGTAAGGTGAAACATCTGATTGTAGGAGACTTGTTGAAAGGAATTAGACTAAAAGAAACACATGTCCACAAGAGGATATTAAATATGCCAAAATTGACAGAAACACCAGGTGAAGATGTTTCAAAAATTGCAATGTCATTGAGGTTTGGAAGAATAAAAGTATTTAAGGTAAATAATCTGGAATGCATATAGTGCAAAAAATATTTTGATAAATCAAAATGTTGGAACTTAACTAAAGTGATAAGTTGAAGTTTGATAAATTCAGTTTGAGGTTTGATTTATAAAAGTGATAAATTAAGTTTTTGATTAAAAGGTGAAATCTCACATGAATTATTTATGAGATGTATTTTTGAAAAAAGGATTTTTAAAAGGGAATATTTGAAAGGAGCTTTTTGAAAAGGAGCAAAAATATTGAAGGATATTCAAGAAATGAAGATGAGGACATATTCTTAAGATGCTTTATAATGCATGAAATATTTTTTTAATTCTGAAGTTCATTGAAATATTGAAAGGAAAATAATTAGGGAGACAAAAGGAATTCATAGGAAACATTTTAAATGATAAATTTTAAAGAGGAGGCAAGGAAAAATATTTGAAGAATCAAACTCAAGAAATTATTTAAAGCCATTCAAAAGATTAGATTTTTTTTATGAGAATTAAAAGGAAATTGGTGAATGAAAATATTATTGGTCCATAAGACATTTTCAATGGATAATTTTTTAAATTAAAAGAAGACAAAATCATAAAAGGAAAAGGAAACCTCAAAAACGTTTTTGAAGAAAAGAAAGTTCAAAGAAGATAAATATGGAACTAAGGAGTTAAATGACTATCTACTTGATAATTAAATGAATTGTTCAAATTTTCTCTCATCCAAGCAAATTGCAAAAGACATTAGAAAAAGTGAATATTGTTTTAAAAAAATTCAAGAGGATTTTTTGAAAAACATTTCTTAAAAGGCACCATGGAAAATACAAAAATCTCTCTTAGGATCTCAATTACTAAAGGGGCCAAAATTCACTCCCTAGAAAAATAAGATGAAGTCAATACTTATTGTTGAAAAGCTTTGGGAAATAATTACTAGAGATAGGTTTATGCATAGCGTTAAATTTTTGTCATTGTGGAAAAAATTGGCATTTTCAAAAATTAAATATGCGAATTTGGGGGACTTGGAGGTCGACCATTTAGCTGAAAATTTTTGGGACAAAAAAAATTTAGGTGTCGGTTCGCCGTGCATTGATAATAGTATCACGAATATTTTTAAAAATTTGCCAAAAATCTCGCCTAAATAGAGGACCCTTTTCACCATAAATTTTTAAAATTTCTAAATTATCTCGCCCAATTAGCCAAGTATACCACTATATATAACTAACACCCCATCAATACTTTTTTATTTCTAAATCTTGTTCTACACTAGACGAATATCTCGACCCAGTTTTGCACTAGATCGGATCCATTTCTGCACCAAACAAGATCGAAACCATTTTTGCACCAGATCGGACCCTATTTTTGCACTAGATCGGACCTTGTTCTACATCCGGATGATATCTAGACCCTGTTCTGCATCCGAACAATATCCGAACCCTGTTCTACATCCGAACAATATCCAGACCATCTTCTACATCCGGATAGACTACCGGACCCTATTCTACACAAGGTTGATATTCGAACCTTGTTCTGCATCCAAACGGACTACCAGACCCTGTTCTACATCCGAACGGACTACATGACCCTATTCTGCATCCAAACGATATCTAGATCTTGTTTTGCATTTGAATAATATTCAAACCCTATTTTGCATTAGAACAGACTATCGGATCTTATTCTACATTTCGACGATATTTGGACCCTGTTTTGCATCTAGACTGACTATCGGATCCTATTTTGCATTCGAAAGATATTCGAACCTTGTTTTGCATTCGAATGGACTACCAGACCTTGTTCTGCATTCAAATGGTATCTAGACCCTATTTTGCATCTGGATGGACTACCAAACCCTGTTCTACATCTAAACGATATTCGAACCCTATTCTACATCTGAACGATATTCGGACTCTGTTCTACATCTGAACAATATTCGGACCCTGTTCTACATCCGAACAGACTATCGGACCCTATTCTGCACAAGGTTGATTTCAAACCATGTTTTGCATTCGGACAGACTACCAAACCTTGTTTTGCACAAGGCCGATATTCGGACCCTATTTTGCATTTGACCAAACTACCAAACCCTGTTTTACAAAGGGAAAAATACATCTATTTTTGGCTTCGGGGGCACTGCCCCCCTGGACCCCCCTAATGACGTAGTAGGGGGTGTTGCCCCCCTACACCCCCCCTTCGTGGAGTGGGTCCAAGTGCGGCTGAAAACAAGACCTCCAAATTAGAGAGAATCAGGCTCCACAACCAATACCATGTTCTGTACCCGGTTTGAGATTGAACCTTTTTCTACACCTGGTTCAAGGTCGAACCATTTTTTGCATCAACCCATGGTCGGATCTCATTTTCCACCCGATCCGGCTAGAACTTTCAAATTCACCAATATTTTATAATTTTTTTTGAAAAAATAAGGTAATTTGCCATGTCCTCCTACATGAATTTGGTCACGATTCACCAAGGTTTTGCAATGGATTCACCATTTTTTTACAAGTATGTTTTGGGTCTGTCCCCTTATGCATAACCCTGACTAGATATAAAAAAACTATAGAAGATGTCACAAATAGACAAAAATATAAAGAAGAAGATGCAAAAGCACTAATGCTAATAATATTTGGGATATCATATGAAATACAAGCACATATAAGTGAGGCCAAAACTTCATAAGAGGCTTGGGATAAACTATGCACCATATTTAAGAAAAAGAATGAAGCCATTATTCTGCACTTGAAATCACAATTGTATTCGTTGAAAGTTTGAGATGATGAAAATATAAAACACTTTCTTAGAAGGATAGCAAATTTAAAATTAAAGCTACAAACTATGGAAGAGAAAGTAGAAGAAAAGTTTCTTATCCAAGTTACACTCATAGCACTTCCAAAATTATTTAAAACATTGGTCACATCTCTCTAAGTGTCGAAAATAAAAGTGTAATTTGAAGAGTTAGTTAATATTATTCAAGAATATGAAATAGAAAATTAGGTAAGAGATTAAATATCATCAAACAATGCTTTCATTTTGGAAAAAAGATCACCAAATAACAGAAAAAATCTTTTACCTCATCAAACTATGATAAACCAAATTGAATAGGGAGTTCCCTCTTGAATAGTGTCCACCCAAGGTTTGGGACTTGTTTATGCAACCATTGTTATCAATGTAATGCTTCAAGGTCAAAATGGAAAGCAACTATAATGATTTTTTGGTCGAAGAAAGTTTCATGTAGTTCATACATTTGCTCGAATTTAATCAACAAACTATGTGGATCAATCCCATAAAACCTCAAAAAACTATTTTAGGAAGCCTAGGAAGTGTAGTTAAGATTCACTATAGTGGGTAAATCCTACCTCCATAGGCAATTTTGATCAAAATAGAAAAAATCTATTGTCATATATGTAACAAAGAAGGACACATCACCAAATTTTGTAGATATAATTCACTCAATCAATGGAATCAAATGCATAGACCTTTTCAAAGATATCAACAAAGATAATATCAATCAAATCAATAATGATCTATACAAGCACATCAACAATATCCAAAAAGGAAAATAAAAAAGGGCACATGGCTCAAGAGGTACATGATTCAAAACCAAACTATAATGAAGACTATGAATTAGATCATAAGGCACTTATGGAAAAATTTAAAACAAGTTTAACACGAAAATCTTACAAGGAAAATTCTAAACAAGAACAAGATGAAATATTAAGTAGTGAATCAAGTGGTATTAGCTCAACCAATTCGATTTCTCAACATTTTAAGGATGAGACCCAGGTTCAAATCTTGCTAAATGATACACAGATAATATCTAAGCTTTGTTGTAATACCACTATATGGTGATGATGTAATGCGAGTGAGGCCCATTTCAATCCTATATAACCCATTGAAAAAAAGAAATATTGAGTAGTAAAAACCATGACACATTGGACCTACTTCCAAAATGCTTAAATCATACTAGGCTCTTAGAATAATAAAATAAGGAGTTGTTTGTGGAGTTGGATGACTCATACAAGAGCAATGTAAGAATTAGAGATAACAAATCATTAGAGGTCGATGGAACCTTATCATTCATAAGGGTTATCATTCACAATTACCTAGTTGAATTGTCTACCCACAACTCAACTAGGATTGGGTACAACTCAACTCTAGGGATTACTAATAAGGTGTTTAACAATCAAACCCATATTAACCCCCTCTTAATCCCAAGGGTTCTATTCAATCATCAATTTTTCTATCTTACAAAAATATAAAATGCTATAATACCAAAACTCCATACTAGCATCAACATATCATATTGACAAAGACTAGGGAATTTAGCAATTTATGTATTTCTTTATTTTCATGAAAGGAAGTAAAGCAACATCTAGAATTCATAACCAAATTCCATTAATTATTCCATCATCTTCTTCAATAAACACAATTTATCCATCTTGCTAACTATAAATCCTTTCAAAATATTATGTTGAGCTCTAGAAGAGAAAACTAGGGCATCAGTTGGGTAGATGTAATGCTTTCTGGTTGCTACAAAATTGAAGATAAGATTGTTGCCCTAGAAGGGTCCTATGGCGACACCTTTGGATCCTCTTTTAGAGATAGAGCTATTTTGTAGATTTATTGAAGAAAAAATCTCCAGTAGAGATTGAAGAAGCACAAAAAACTGCATTAAAAATGCTCTTTACGATTGTTGGAAAAAGATCAACATCTCAGAGTCAATGGATGCTTGCCATAGTTAGAATTAAGGCCAAATATTTTCATTGAGTAGAGGATGGTAGAATAAATAGTATTATATAGATTCAATCATGATCTGATATATAAATTCATGGGTATTTGCCCTACCCTAATTTTTTTGTATTCCTAGGTTCGACAAAACTAGGAACCTCTTGGTGAGTATTCTTTGTGGTTTATTAGTAATGGATATTTATTTGTGAGTTTTTCCTTACTTGCCAACATAAATAGGGATATTGAATTAAAAAAGAGGAATCATGGTATGACAATATTATTTGTTCACCCCTAGAGAGTGGAATTTGATACCCAAATTAAACCCACTATTGCCCCAGTTTGGATCCATTTATATGCACTTCCAATGGACTTCTAGAGTGAGTAGGTGTTGGAAAGTGTTGGTAATTCCCTTAGAAGATATTTAAGTGTTTCTAGAGACACAATGGAAGGAAATATAATCGTTTATGCTAGATCATGCATGGAAATGGATCTCAGACACCCTTTGTCAATAGAGGTTGAAGTCAAACTTGCAGAACTATCTTGGATTCAACAATTGGATTATGAGGCATTGCCCTTCAGGTGTAGAGTTTACCACAAATATGGGCATTTGGCCTAGTCCTGCCTAAACAATATGAATATAAAAGTGGAGGCTCCTTTAGGAATGTTGAATCTTCCTAAGGAGGGTAAGTCAATAGTCAATTAAGAAACAACCAACATTCCTCACGGTGGAGAAGCACAAGGATATGATTTTGAACAACCCAAAAGAAAAAGTATGGCAAAGAGCAAATCTAACTCAAGCCCTCAAATAAGTATGAGATATTCAAGACACTAGTGGATCAGGAAGAAGAAAAATCCATGGAAGGAGTGGATGGAAATAATAAAAATAACAACCATGTTCAAACCCCTCTTTCACCTCCTCCTATCATAGAGTAGGTAATAGAGTGCAGTGAGTTACCATAATCAAAGATTGTAGGGGCATTGATAGTGCATAACCAAGAGCAACCAATAATAAAGGATGTCATCATAGGTATAGCAAAAAATAATAGAGAAAATCCAACTCTAGGGATAACTTAGGTGGAAAAGAGATCAAAGAATATCAACTCTCAAGAAGTGGGTAGAAAATCAAATAAGGAATTGTTACCAGTTAAAGGAGACAAACTGATCATTGGAGGATTAGTGAGGCCAATAGAATATTACTGGTCTTTAGGTAACCAATGATTATACAATCATGGAATATTAGGGGTTTAAATAGTAGAACACATCAATCTGCTATTCAAAGACTTAGAAAAAGTAAAACAAATCTTTTGCTTATCCATGAGATAAAATATCATTGGATCTTATGTGTAAAAAAATAAATAGACTTTGGAGGGGTGTTGGTCATATGGAAGTGGCTACCCAAGGGGTCTCGGGGGGATAGTTACCTTTTGGAACTCTCTTGAATGGACAAAAATAGAACATATAGCTTGGAGGGGTGTCCTCACATCACATTTTAGGAACAATGTGACAGTTGAGCAAGTTTTAATCACAATTTTTTATGGGGCTCAAAACCTAGATGGTCAGATTCATCAATGGAAAGTGGTGCATAATATGAGAGTCTTGAGGGAGGAGTTAGATTGGATTGTTGTTGGGGATTTTAATTCTAAATTATCATCTAGAGATCATGAAAGGGAACCCCAATTTTGGATCTAGGAGATCGACTTATGATTGCCTAAGTTCATGCATTATACTTGGTGGATATTAAATGTCCTGGAGCCAACTATACTTGGTGGATATTAAATTTCTTGGAGCCAACTATACTTGGATTAATAAGAGGAGGGAGCCACATAGCAGGAAGGTGAAGTTAGACCATTTTTTTTATTTTAAAGAAGGTATTTGTGAAATGGAATCTAAAATTTTAGATTTTAGAGGGTCCAGTTTTGGATCACTTTCCCATTCTTTTGGAAGGGGGGATCAAGATAGGGCAGCATCACAAACCATTCAAATTTGAAAATGTTTGGTTACAAAAGGAGAAATTTTGAAAGAAAATTTCATAGTGGTGGGAAGAGGGATGCTCGACATATGGGATAACAATGTTTAGATTCCATAAGCAACTTAATTGTGTCAAGAATCAACTAAAACAATGGAGGCGAGCTAACAAGACAAAATTCTAGGTCTAAAGAGCTCCATTGAAGGCCATATGGGATGAGGTTAAAAACACTTCAGGAAAGGAACAATTAGAGATCAACTCAAAGAAGAGGATGATGCATTGTGTAAAGTGGTTGAGGACATTGACAACAAAGAGAAGATCTACTAGAAATAGAGAGCAAGAACCACTTAGTTATGAAAAGTTGACAAAAACACCATTTTTCCATCAAGCTATTTGTGCTAGGAGACATACGAACAAGATGGAAGCTCTTCAAGATGAGAATAGACACTCCTTTGATACAATCCCAGATATGCATTTCCATTCAATGGATTCTTTTGCTAAATTGTTTAAGAAAAGTATGATGCAAGATGAAGTAGCTCAAAAATAAGTTCTTATTGTCATATACTTTATTATGTCTAAAGAAGAAAATTGAGCCCCACTTAAACCCATTGATAGAGAGGAAGTGAAGAAAGTAGTCTTTGGAATGAGTATCGAAAAAATACTAGGTCTAGATGGATTTCCAATTGGGTTTTTTTAGACCTTTTGTGACAACTTGGAGAAGGATGTAATGGTTGTTATAGAGGAGTCCAGATGTAGTAAAAGAATGCTAAAAGCATTAAATCATACATCCATTGCCTTAATTTCGAAAGGGTAGGAGGGGGTGCATATTTCAGAATATAGACTTGTTGAGTGGTATTTTCACCCAGTTGTGAAAGTACACTCTCCTTTAGGATTTGGGTTCCAAATCCCCTCTTGCAAAGAAGTTAAACAAACAACTTCTCCAAGGTCTCCGTTGTATTAGCATTTGCATATGTGTATTAGTAATCTCAAATAAAGATATTCAATTTAAATTCTTGGAACACCTTAGTGATTGCAAGTAACTGTAAACAAGGGGCAATGTTGGTTTATTTCACCATGAAACTTTAGTGATTGTTCATTGTTTTTTTTTGGAGTTTGAAATTTTTTAAATTTTTATTTTAAAACCTGAAAATAAGTTAAAATTTTTGGAAAAAATAAAATGCAGAAAAATGAAAATGAAATGCAAAAACTGAAAATAAAATGCATTTAGTATGATGCTATCCTATTTTGACAAAACCGAATATGTGAGGTCTCCATGCATGCAACCTAACCTATTGGACTTGGAAAACAAGCACAATCCCCATAGACTAAGTGCTGGTTCCTAGGGTTTGAAATAAATTTTAGGTTCAAGCATTCACATGAAGCAACCAAGCAAACTTGCATTAACTCCATTTACAAACTCAAAATCTAAAAAGGGGAAAAATAGACATTAAATCCATAGCATGCAAAGATAATCTCCTTCTTTCTTGCCCACAAGATGCAAATTTTTGAAAACTTCTGCATTAAAAATGTGTCATTTTACAATAGCAAAATTTTTGGTTTTCCTAAACCAGTCCATGGAAGAAAAATGACTCAAACAGGTCCAGAATGGCCCTCTCGCCTTTAATTCTGCAACTCTGCTTGCAGCAATTTCCAACCTCTTCTGGCCTCTTTGAATGGCGTATTTAAACTTAAAAAAAAAATTGTTTCTCCTTCCATGACTGTTCGTTTCATTTTCCAATGGCTATTCATTTCACCGTCCCTAACTGTTCGTTTCACCTTCCCCACATGGGCTTGCGTCCATTTCCTTCGTGTGTAATGACCGTCTTAAATGATTTCAAATCATTAAAGACTCCTTATGTAACACTTGTCTTATTCATTGGATTTTGTCCTTATGTCCACGTCACTATGCAGGTCTGTTACCTTGGTGAAAATTGGACATATCGCGATATCGCGACACTTCTTGTTTTTCTGCTTGCCTGCCCCTTTTGGCCGCGAAAATGCAACATGTCGCGATATCGTGACACTTTTTCTCTTTTGGTTGCGACGATGCAACATGTCGCGATATCGCGACACTTTTTCTCTTTTGGCCGTGCGATGCAACATGTTGCGATATCGCGACACTTTTTCTCTTTTGGCCGCAACGATGCAACATGTTGCGATATCGTGACACTTTTTTCTCTTTTGGTCATGACGATGCAACATGTCGCGATATCGCGACACTTTTCCTCCTTTGGCCGTGACGATGCAACATGTTGTGATATCGCGACACTTTTTCTCTTTTGGCCACGACGATGCAACATGTCGCGATATCGCGACACTTTTTCTCTTTTGGCCGTGACGATGCAACATGTCGCGATATCGCGACACTTTTTCCTCATTTGGCCGCAACGATGCAACATGTCGTGATATCGCGACACTTTTTCTCTTTTGGCCGCGACGATGCAACATGTCGCGATATCGCGACACTTTTTCTCCTTTGGCCGCGACGATGCAACATGTCGCGATATCGTGACACTTTTTATTTTTTTGGCCGCGACGATGCAACATGTCATGATATCGCGACACTTTTTCTCTTTTGGCCGCGACGATGCAACATGCCACGATATCGTGACACTTTTTCTCCTTTTGTCGTGACGATGCAACATGTCGCAATATCGCGACACTTTTTCTTTTTTGGCCACGACGATGCAACATGTCACGATATCACGACACTTTTTCCTCCTTGCTCTCTCCCTTTGCTTTGGACCGCAAAAATGCAACATGTTGCGATATCGCGACACTTTTTCTCCTTGTGGTGTTTTGCTTTTTCTTTGATCTTTAGCATATGGGACACTTTGGTCTTCTTGGAAAACATGCAAAAAAGGTGGGTCCCCAATTTTGGGGTACATTGTGGAGCAGCCACAACAAATGGCGACTCTGCTGAGAAATGCTCCTGAGCATTTCGGTGAGAACTCAACCTGAAAACACACAGACTCAAATACAAGCGTCGACAAATATCCCAAGAATGAAACTAGACGAGAAATACATGAAACATTAGAATTATTAAGCATCAGCTCGGTGTGTGCAAAGTGCTTCATTTCCTATCGTTTGAAACTCGTTCAACTTTCCATTGTCAATTTCACTTATGATTCATATGCAAGGCTATGAATGATTTGTGTAAGATTTGACGTATGACAACTATGTTAGAGATATAACAACCTGCTTTGCAAAGGCTCAGGATTTCTAGTATCATGAACAAACATTTTTAAAACTGTCAAACCCTCTTAGGACCAAAAATATGTATATTAAATTAATTTACTAGATCCCAAAGTTGGTTATGTGCCTCTACCATATTGAACCCATGTGCGAGTGTAAGTGAAATCAGAGCTTTGGGGAATCGGATTCCCAACCTAAGCGAGATGGGAATTTAACCCTATCCTTACTACTCGATCCGGAGTTCATTACCTCATCTTGAACAAAATGATTTAACCTGTTATGGATGAAACTATCAAGCTAGCCTGTCCGTTTGAGCAGTCAGTGGTCTTGATTTTAGACAAGACATGTTGCCACGCATGAGCGTGCTCTACTGCTAGCCAGGCGTCTATAGCCCCGGTGGAGATTAACCCCATAATCCATGATTTGACTCTACTTTTGATTTCTTGGACCTTGGGGATGACTACCCATCCTTGCAAGGGACATGTAGTATGATCCTTCCAATCCAATATTAATGATAAAATAAAAAATATTTGCTTTGGAATTTCAAGTTCTTGAGTGGGCAAAATAGAAGCTTTGGGGAATCGGATTCTCAACCTAAGCGAGATGAGAATTAGACCCTATCCTTACTACTCCATGAAGGTCAAATCAGAGCTTTGGGGAGTTGGATCCTCAACCTAAGTTCGATGGGGATTTAACCCTATCCTTACTACTCTAATTTTAGGCTTTAAGCACTATGGGAGTGGTAAAAACCATTGTTTTAAGGATTATGTTGCATAATAGGACAGACACGAAATACTCCTTTCACCTCAACTTTTCTTCCAAGTATGGTTTTGACCATTTTGCTCAAGATCCTCTTTAAAGTATGTAGAACGTACTTAGTTCAAGATAGTTTGGGCATCAGTTCCCAACCTTAGGATCCTTTTAATATATGTTATGTAATAACCCTAAGAGGATTCGACACATTTTCAATGATTGTACATGAAATGAAGATGCAACTGAGATGAAATGTATATGCAATGCGGAATGTAACATGATATATGAATGCATTGCTTCTTTTGAAATGCGGATGGAGTATACCACCTACTTTGCCATAATTTATAAAACTGACAACTTCATGCATCACAAGTTCTAAACAATATTCTTTAATGTGTTTGCGATATTCGTGGAGCTTTCTACAATTCATAAGGACCAAAGTTGACATCTTGCTCTTTTTTTTTTTTCAAGACAAACCAAAAGTGTCTAAAGGACCAACACACAACTTGAAACCAAAACAGAAATGCAAAACCAACATCAAAACCAAAAAATCATATAAAAATGTACCATATAATGCAAGATGGTTCAAAAGTTTGGGATTATCATTTTACCGGATCCGAAACCTGATTAGAATTCTTTAAAAGACATATGACATGATACGCATACCAAGTTTTGTAGGAATCCAAGAAAAAAAATATCAAACCAAACAAAGAAACAAACTTCCACTTGTCCCTCTCACCATACCAATTTGATTTAGTTTCATTAATAATCCTATGGTGGAGTTTCAAGTTTTCAAATTGATTAGACAATGATTGATATTCAATTCCTTTATGTCTATTCTTTAAGATGTCCATTCTACACTTTGATTCATGGTGTAGAAATAAGCTTTCATTTTCATTCAATAAAGCCATAACATTAATAATATTTGAATCAAACCATTCATTAGGCAAACCTTCATTCGAATTTTGCATGGTGAAATCAAAAAGGTGAGATTTTACCTTTGGCATGTTTTCATTTGACCTTACTTGAAGAGGATTTGAAAATTCCTCTTTTCTCTCATGACATTCATCATCATGTAGCACTTGTTCTTTCTCCATGACTTGTTTATCAAAGGCACCAAACTTACGTACCCAATTGAAAATATGTCCATCCCTTTCAAACCATAAGTCTTGTCTATCTAGGGGTGGGTTAACTAACACATTTCCATGATCAATCACCTGGGTTGTTTTGGGTAATGTAAGATTTTTAATTGGATCATCAATGATATCAAACCCAAATGATTCAGGTTTTGTAATCTTCTCATTTTGAAATGACATAATCATTGTAGCACAAGTAAGTGGATCAAGATTTTCAATTTCTTTTCCTTCAAAGGAATCTAAAGCAAGTGACTCTCTTTCTTGATTCATGGTTATAGAATCCTTATCATGTTCCAAAATTTGATGAGATTCGAATTCCTCTTCCAAAAATTTCTCAAATTGTACAGGATTTATAGTATCCTCATGTGAGGAAGCAATTGAGTTATCCTGCATATTAATTGACACAATACGTTTATTAGAATATTTAGATTGATAATATTTGTTAGGATCCTATCCTAACATCATTAATTAATAATAATATATTTTCTCCTATGGTTATAATAATAATATAATAATTAATATAATTAATTATTATATTATTATAAGATTAGGGTTAGGAAGCATTGCAACCTTTCACCTATAACCCTAGAGTGGGTATAAAACCTTGTAAGAACTTATCATTCAAATCATCCATGAATATAGAAATATAATATTAAATTATTGAAGGGACTTCCCGACAAATACAAAAGCGATTCTTTTAGTTTTAGGTTATTTATTTATTTATTTATCAATTTTATGTGCTAGGAACCCTAGGTTCCTACCATCCGGTATCAGAGCCTTATGGATCCAACCATATTGGTCAAGGAAATGGAAAATGACATTGCAAAAATTAGAAGAATGATTGAACAAAAACAAAAAAAACAAATGGAACGTTCTGATCGTATTATACAATATTTAATGGAAATGCAAGAGGAGACCCTAGCCATGGAATCTCAGGTAGTGGAGGAAGAACCCATAGCCGACGAATCTCAGGTGGTACCCATTGCTCTTCCCAAGAAAGAAAAAAATGCAACTGAACATATTGCTCCAAACCCTAAATTAATTGTTTCTTTGGATGAGCCCATAACCAAAGAACTTTCAGAAATACCTATTGCACTTTTGGAAGAAATTAATCAAAACCCTTATAATGAAAATATATTTTTAATAGAAGTGCACAAGGGAGAAGAAGATATCAAAGATGCAGGTTTCCAAAAGCAATGTTTTATAGATCTGCATAGGGGAAATAAACACAAACATCAAAGTGGAAATCAGCCTAGTAATATTTTCTCCAATAACATCTCCAATATTGCTTACAAGATTTTTTTCAACAATTTATTTAATACCCAAGGAAGAATAAGCGTTTCTGCAGTTTTTAAAAAATATGATCCAACAATGAATCAACTTGGTTATCTGTTGGATGTGCTGCATAGTGTGAACCTTTCATCTTTGAGGCCTCCTCCATGGCCACCTCCTCTTCTCTCTACTGGCATAAAAATGTAGATGGAACCATAGTTGCCCTTGAAAATCCTAGAATTTGGAAGAGCTCAGATGTATGGTTGCAGTTATAAATTAGTTGACAGTATCCTGTTAAAAACTTAACAGTCTAATTCATACTCAATGCTTCCAAGTTGTAAGTAATCCAATCAATCATCAACAACCTTTGGAAAAATAATGAAATCGTGAATATCTATTTGATGCAATGTCCATCACAAGAAAATCTAGAGGGAAAATATTGTCCAGCTCACACTGTCCGTGATTATTTTTGTTTTTGGAACCTTCGATAAGTCATAATTATTGGAAAATTTGTTGGTCTGGCCTATTAAATATTTTTTGAAAAGTTGAACAGCTTACTATGGCAGGCGAAGGCACCATTTATGGAAAATGATAGAAGTTATGGAATGCAAATGGCGGTAATAGACCAATGATCGTATACTCTGAAGCCACTAATGGGCTCACAGTCAGTGGATTATCATTATTGGACAGTTCTCACTTTCACAAAACTATGTTTAATTGTACGAATATCCACTTCTAATCTCTCAAAGTTATAGCACCAGATGATAGCCCTAATACTGACGAAGAGAAAAATATTCTATTGTGGCTTTCCGTAACCGAAGACGACACAACATATGATGTCGCAGTGTTAGAGGATGTTAAAAATAAAAAAATAAAATAAAATTCTCTCCCATATGAACCAATGCCCAAGAATTTGGTACTTAGGGTGCTTGATCTGAACTGCCAGCAGATGGCATGGGAACTCTTCAATAGAGGTGCTGATAATATTGCATCTCATAGTATACTGCTATGTATATATTGTTAAGGAAAACTAATCCTTTGGCAAGGTAGAAATCTTTGCCCCCCGAAGTTAAGTCCAGGAGAACGTCTCGAAATGTTGTATTTGCGACACCATAACACATTGATCCCAAAAGCATTAATTAGTGTTATTTTTTTCAATATATTAGAAGGAAGGCTTCAATTAGGGGATCTCAAGGAATACATTTTAAATCCTTGACAATATGAAGATCACTTCAACTGTTACAACATATTCATAAAATGGCTGGTCAACTTCTGGAAGTCTACCAGGATTACTAACTTTGACCACTACCTATGTTTGTCAAACAATTAATGAAACTCAGTAGTAAATTGCAACAGACACTAATGCAAAAGGTTATGCCAAGCAATGCATGCTACTGCCAAAGGGAAAACATGGTCCATATGCTATTTTTTTTAAGAGCAGGGTATGAATGAAGAACCAACTTGGGGACCTTTCTGTATACGAGAGGTTGTCTAAGCTGTGTTTATCCTTTATTGTGTATGTTGTGATCACTTGCATAACTTGCTTATTGTAAAATATGAGAAATATCATACTTGTGGATTCTGTGAGCAAATATAAAATATTTGTAAAATATCCCTTAGGCCCCCTTTCATCAGAGCTCATGGAGATAAAATTAAATAACAGCTGAATTAAATATTTGATGTTTTAGCCAACACATCAGTATAAAAATAAGATGTGCAGGTCAACCTTAAGTTCTTCTAAACTTTGCACCTACAATGAATTCAGACAACACTCATTGAGAATGCCAATCAAGACAAGGTATAGAGAGTGAGCATTGTTATCACTTCCATTATCTTCTCTACGGCCCCCAAATGTAGCATCATTGGGAAGAAGTGCACAAATTAGATACAACGTCATTGAAATAAAGCCAGCAATGGCAGTTTTCTCTAGGATTTAAAAATGAATCTACCTCGTAAATTTTTAGTCACCAAGGCACGAAAATGAGTGAAAATGGCAAGTCTGCCTGTTTGTTTCTATTTCCTATATTGTTATTTAGAAGGTCCACGAACAAATGAATCTACCGGACCCATCTTCCAGAGTGCATCGATAAGCTTGCACAAGCAGGTATCAAGATTTTGGTGCTAAATGGTGATAAAAAGGAGACTGCAATCAACATTAGGTTTGCATGCAGTTTGCTTCGACAAGGCATGAAAAAAAAATTCTCTTTGTTTGGCACCGCATACTGGGATGGATGGCAAATGGAGTATATACATCTCTGGTACCATTCTTTCTGAACATATACATCTACAATGCTCAAGCATTCTGATTTGGAGGTGAGACCTCCGACTCCTCAAACATTGGAGCCAAGAGCATCGTAACTGATTTAAGGGCTTATACAAATTTTGGGGTCCGTGTCTCATAAAATCATGCCACAACTTTCTTAATACGGAGAAGGGGTCTGCTTATGTTTGAAGACCTTGAAATAAAAAAATAAAGGGTCGATTTATATGAGGTTGTTATATGCAACATGACATCACGTAAACTCTTTGATGTGGGTCCCGTCACCCTGAGATTAATCGAGATCTCTACCTACAAATAACGTATCCCAGAGGTGGAGGTCTTTATAATACCCTTTGCACATTGAAGGTTCTTAACCTAAAATATAGACCCTATGAAAGCCAAAACAACTATGTACTATGTGTGAAAGGTGTTCCAATGTGAAGCCAGATTCAAATAGAGAAGAAACCTAAGCTTTGAGGACAAAGCTTTTCAAAGGAGGATGGCATGTTAGGATCCTATCCTAACATCATTAATTAATAATAATATATTTTCTCCTATGGTTATAATAATAATATAATAATTAATATAATTAATTATTATATTATTATAAGATTAGGGTTAGGAAGCATTGCAACCTTTCACCTATAACCCTAGAGTGGGTATAAAACCTTGTAAGAACTTATCATTCAAATCATCCATGAATATGAAATATAATTTATTGAAGGGACTTCCCGAACAAATACAAAAGCGATTCTTTTAGTTTAGGTTATTTATTTATTTATTTATCAATTTATGTGCTAGGAACCCTAGGTTCCTACCAATTTTCTTCTCATTTCTTCCACGAATCATAGTAATCATCCTCCAAGTTCAAGTTGTGACGCTCAAGTACTTCTTCATCTTCTGATTCATCAACATGTTTCTCACCCCATTCATCTTCACCTTCCTCATTCTCACTCTCTTGACGATATAGAGTTTCCACCACCAAAATGTTGTCCTCTCCTTGTTGATGTTGGGATGGACCCTTATTTGGCACAAGTTCCAAATCATCCACTTGAGCTTGGAGACAATGGGTATACCTAGCAATTTCGGGACAATTCCTTTCATTATGCTCCTTTGTATTATGCAATCTACACCCCTTTTCCCACGCAAAATTAGAAAGATTAAGAATGGAACTAGAGTGACTTGGTCCTGCAGAAGTATCTATCTAATTAGCAATAGGGGAAGGCACACCCCCATTGTTTGGCTTCGTATTCTACTGTCTCCCTCTATTGTTAAAATTTTGATTTGGGTGAGGAGCATGGGATTCATACTTTTGTTTTTGAACCAAATCATTACTCAATTTGTGAACTATCTTTTTGAGTTCTTCAACCTCTGAATAAATATCTTTTGGTTGAGCTATGTTATTGCTTGTTCCAATAGGATTTGCGTAATTGGTGAGATCTTGACTTAACATTTGAGTTGGATTTTGAACCACTTGATTTGCGTAGGGATTCACACTTTGAATCATAATTGGATTGGGTGCATAAGCGGGTGTTGATGAATAGGGCTGTTGATAAGGCAAAGCATTTATGCCTGATATTTGTGATGCCATGATCTGATTCATCATAGGAGCTTGACCATATGGACCATATTGTCCTACCATAGGCATCTGGGAAAACCCATAACTCTGTGGTGTCATTTGTTGTTCAATGGTCATAGCTTCATTGTAGGCTAGAGCAAGCGTGGTAACTTGAGGATTTTTCCTTGCAAACATTGCCATCATAGGATCCAATGCCCCAAAATATATTTGCAAAGCTATTGCATGATCAATGGCAAAATGTCGAATTGCTCTATTATAGCACTTCTAAAATCTTTGATTAAAATTTTGGATTGGCTCACCCTGGCCTCTTTTACATGTAATGAACTGATTATAGATGATTGTGGGATCTAATGGTGACCTGAATTGGTTGACAAAAGCATCCTCCATTTGTGTCCATGACGTAATGGAACTAGTAGGTAAGCAAATATACCATTCGTAAGCCACTTGGTCTAGGCTCATGGGGAAGAGTCTACAAGCCACATCTTCATGTTGAACTTGCAATCTTATCAAAACATCTCTATAGGCCTGAATATGTTCTTCTGCGGTCCTTGGGCCATCCAGTTTGTATTTGGGAAAAAATCTCTCTATATTCTTAGGGATCTCGTGAATATCCCCTGCAATATTCAAAGGAATGTTATTGGCTCCGTACCAAGGAGGTGGTGGAGGTTGGGCCATTTGATTCAAAATCGATGATGATAACCCTACAAGAACCATGGAAATGGTACTAATAATTGGTACACTAGTGGCAAATGACACCACCGGTGCAAGTCCGCTAGATGCACCTAAAACAGAAGGATCTTCTGTAATAAGAATATCTGGTGGGACCACAACTTGCTCGATTTTATTCTTTGGATTCATATGAGTGAGTGAGAGGCTTTGGAATATGGTTTCCTTGGTTGTTTTGGACCTAGTTGCGATGCGATGTGGTGGGTCCAGCTTGTAAATGAAACTACCCTACAAAACCTGACAAAACTCTCAATACCTCAAAGAAAACCTGCGACACACAAAAAATCTTGCAATTAATGAAATTCAAAGAATAACTTCAAAATCAATTTGTCAGTCATGAATGAAAGAAGGAACCATGACAAAGCAGTGTTCTAAAAATGTAAGTTTCTGATTCACCAGATCGCATATGCGCAAGTGAAGATCATACTCCTAGTGTTGTAGGCTTTCTGATTCACAAGATCGCATTACATGCAAGTGAAGAGCATAATACCGACAACAAATACATTTTAGACAAAAAATAATTCCTTACAAATAAGCATGAAATTGACTAGCAAATATTAAACATGTAACGTATTAATAATCATGCTAGCATCAACCAAGAGATGTATCCCTTAAAATCAAATGAAAGTAATTGCATGGAGACAACCTCGTTAGTCAAGACCAAATTTTTTTAAAATAAAATCAAAACACATTATTCCTGTATGAACAATCAAAAAGCATTAGAACAATGCATAGCGATTCATGTCATCCTTTTAACACTACAAGGTTGTATTGTTAAAAGAGGGCTAAAGATAATAATCAATAGGGCATGAAATATTCAAAATTTAAATCCCTATAGCATTTAAATCACTCGAAATAAAACAATTCAGGCCCTCCTTCTAGCACCAATCCGTTGAGTGGTATTTTCACCCAGATTGTGAAAGTACACTCTCCTTTAGGATTTGGGTTCCAAATCCCCTCTTGCAAAGAAGTTAAACAAACAACTTCTCCAAGGTCTCCGCTATATTAGCATTTGCATATGTGTATTAGTAATCTCAAATAAAGATATTCAATTTAAATGCTTGGAACACCTTAGCGATTGCAAGTAACTGTAAACAAGGGGCAATGTTGGTTTATTTCACCATGAAACTTTAGTGATTGTTCATTATTTTTTTTTGGAGTTTGAAATTTTTTAAATGTTTATTTTAATGCCTGAAAATAAGTTAAAATTTATGGAAAAAATAAAATACAGAAAAATGAAAATGAAATGCAGAAACTGAAAATAAAATGCATTCAGTATGATGCTATCCTATTTCGACAAAACCGAAGATGTGAGGTCTCCATGCATGCAACCTAACCTATTGGACTTGCAAAACAAGCACAATCCCCATAGACTAAGTGCTAGTTCCTAGGGTTTAAAATAAATTTCAGGTTCAAGCATTCACATGAAGCAACCAAGCAAACTTGCATTAACTCCATTTACAAACTCAAAATATGAAAAGGGGAAAAATAGACATTAAATCCATAGCATGCAAAGAGAATCTCCTTCTTTCTTGCCCACAAGATGCAAATTTTTGAAAACTTTTGCATTAAAAATGTGTCATTTTACAATAGCAAAATTTTTGGTTTTCCCAAACCAGTCCATGGAAGAAAAACGACTCAAATAGGTCCAGAATGGCCCTCTCGCCTTCAAGTCTGCAACTCTGTTCGCAGCAATTTCCAACCCCTTCTAGCCTCTTTGAATGGTGTATTTAAACTTTTGAAAAAAATTTGTTTCTCCTTCCATGACTGTTCGTTTCATTTTCCAATGGCTGTTCGTTTCACCTTCCCTGACTGTTCGTTTCACCTTCCCCACATGGGCTTGCATCTGTTTCCTTCATGTGTAACGACTTTCTTAAATTATTTCAAATAATTAAAGATTTCTTATGTAACGTTTGTCTTATTCATTGGATTTTGTCCTTATGTCCACATCACTATGCAGGTCTGTTACCTTGGAAAAAATCGGACATGTCGCGATATCGCGACACTTCTTGTTTTTCTGCTTGCCTGCCTGCCCCTTTTGGCCATGAAAATGCAACATGTCATGATATCATGACACTTTTTCTCTTTTGGCCGTGACGATGCAACATGTCACGATATCACAACACTTTTTCTCTTTTGGTCGCGACGATGCAACATGTTGCGATATCACGACACTTTTTCTCTTTTGGCCGCGACGATGCAACATGTCGCGATATCGTGACACTTTTTCCTCCTTTGGCCATGACGATGCAACATATCATGATATCGAAACACTTTTTCTCTTTTGGCCATGACGATGCAACATGTCGTGATATCGCAACATTTTTTCTCTTGGTTGCGACAATGTTACATGTCGCGATATCGCAACACTTTTTCTCTTTTGGCTACGATGATGCAACATGTCGCAATATTGCGACACTTTTTCCTCCTTTGGCCGTGATGATGCAACATGTCGCGATATCGTGACACTTCTTCTCTTTTGGCCGTGACGATGCAACATGTTGCGATATCGCAACACTTTTTCTCCTTTGGCCGCGACAATGCAACATGTCACGATATCGCGACACTTTTTCTTTTTTTGGCCGTGATGATGCAACATGTCATGATATCGCGACACTTTTTCTCTTTTGGCTGCGATGATGCAACATGTCGCGATATCATGACACTTTTTCTCCTTTGGCTGCAATGATGCAACATGTTGCGATATCGCGACACCTTTTTTTTTAGCCGCGACGATGCAACATGTCGCGATATCGTGACACTTTTTTTTTTAGCCGCGACGATGCAATATGTCGCGATATCATGAAACTTTTTCCTCCTTGCTCTCTCCCTTTGCTTTGGACCGTGAAAATGCAACATGTCGCGATATCGCAACACTTTTTCTCCTTGTGGTGTTTTGCTTTTTCTTTGATCTTTAGCATATGGGCCACTTCGGTCTTCTTGGAAAACATGCAAAAAAGGTGGGTCCCCAATTTTGGGGTACGTTGTGGAGCAGCCACAACAAGACCTATTGCCTTATGCAATGTCATATATAAAATAATTGTGAAGGTAATGACTGAGTAGCTAAAACCTCTCCTACATAGCACTATCTCCTTGGAGCAAGGGGGTTTTGTAGAGGGTAGATAGATCTTGGATGGTGTGGTTCTAGCTCAAGAGGTAATCCACTCAATGTAAACATCTGGCAATAGGGATTTTTCTTAAATTGGATATGTCAAAGGCTTATGATAGGGTGGAGTGGAGTTTCTTGTCAAGGATGATGGCAACCTTTAGTTTCTCGTAGGATTGGATAGAATGGATCATGAGTTGTGTTTCTACTCCAACATACTTAGTTTTAATAAAAGGTCTTCCCTGGAGCTACTCAAGGCCTTCGTCAAGGAGATCCTTGTTCCCATTATATTTTTTGATATTGGCTGAAGGCTTAGGTAGACTCATCTTGAGGAGAAGACAACAAGATTTGCTAACATGTATCAAGGTGGATGAGGAGGTTTTGAATCACCTACAATTTGTGGATGACACAAGATTTGTGGGAGTGGCCAACTTTAGGGAAGCAAGAATGATTAGAGATACTCTTAATTTTTACCTTAGGGACACAAACCAAGTCATCAATGATAAAAAATCCAAAGTGGTATTTTTCAATCTTGATTGAAGGCTTTAGGATAGAATTTTAGAGATCTTGGGATTCATGAGGACTTCTCTCCTAGTGGTATATTTGGGAGCACCTTTGCATTTAAAAAAAATAAAAAATAGATATCTGGAAGAATATTTTGGATTGTATCAAAGAAAAAATTAATGATTGGTCTCACAAATGATTAAGCTTTGGGGATTGATTAACTTTTTCGTAGTCAATCATTCAGGCTATGTCAATTTATAAATTTTCTATCATTGCTGTCCCACATACCATATGGAAAGAGTTAGACAAGATAGCTAGAAATTTTTTATGGGGAGGAGTAAAAGGAGAGAGTAAATGGGCCTTAGTAGGTTGGGAGAAATTAAGCAAGCCCAAGGTAAAGGGAGGTTTGGAACTAAGGATATTAGAGTTAAATAATAAAGCTTTGGCTGGAAAGCTTTACTAGAGGTGGATCTCCCAACCAACTTCTTTATTCAGTAGAGTTTTAACTAGTAAATATTTGGGACAAGTGAACCCGAATGAGGTGAAGATAGGATAGCATGTAGTGAAATATGGATTATTTTAGAAAGTGGGGGGAGGGGAGAAGACATGATTTTTGATAGATTCATGGTATCAATACCCATCTATCATTGTTGAATTTCCAGAACTGAAACCAGTAAAAATAACCATGGAAAGTAGGGGTTGTATCCAAATTGAAAGTTATTTTATATACTAGTCAGTTGGGAGATTATAAGTTTAATCAGTTTAAGAAGTTGGATGAGTGGCCAATTCCAATCCCTTCAAAATTGACACCCATCATGACTAAAATCTTGGTAGAAAGATTTCTCACATGTAGATATGAGGAGGATGAATTAGCTTGGGGCTATGGGAGCCTTGGAGTCTACATAGTGAAGGATGGATATGATAAGATTCTTCCAAAGCCTCCTCCTTATGCATATGAGGTTGAGGATTGGAGACATATTTGGCAGTCCAGTTGGTTGAAAGTAAACTTCTTTGCTTAGCAGTTCATGCATAATGGAATTCTTACTTTTGATAATCTAAGACATAGGAGAATCACTAGTCCATGTAAATGTGTTTTATGCTATAGGAGTGAGAAAAAATCTGACCACTTTATGTTTGAGTGCCTATTCATGCACCAGATCTAGGAGCGATTGTTTTTATCTTATAAAATACAAGCCAATGGTAATTTGAATTGGATTAATACTTAGGAAATATGGAAGAGGGTAGATATAAATCTAAAGCTCTTTGTATCGGTTGGAAGCTTGGACTAAACTTCATTTTATGGTAAGTGTGGTTGGAGAGAAATGGTAGAATTTTTAGAGAAACCTTTTCATCCTTAGATGGCGTTTGATAGGTCATTTGGAGCAAAGTCACAAAAACTGTGGCAATGTATGCTAAAGAGGAAACTCAAACTAATATAGGGATGATGAAGAAGGAAGCCGAAGTGCAAGAGGGGTAGAATAAAGCTAGTCAGAAACCACCCCAAGAATGTTGGATTAAAATTAATACTTATGGAGCTGCAAAAGGCAATTCGAGTAGAGATAGAATTGGAGTGGTTTGTAGGAATCATGTTGGGATAGTGCTCTATTGGAAACCGCAAGGTCTAGGAAGGACCACAAACAATGAAGCATAAGCTTTAGCTATCAAATATGCTTCTATTTGAGTATTAAGACAAGGTTATATGAGGGTAACCCTAGAATAATATTCTCAAATATTGGTAGGGGTTTTGGATTGCATGAGGAACTTTGCTTTAAAGACATGGAGGTTGAGGATTATTGTCACCCAAATTAAGGAATTGTAGAGGGAATTAGATGATGTGATTCTAGTTTATGTGAGTAGATATCTAAATAAAGTGGCAAACTTCCTGGCTAATATGGGTATTGAGAAGGAGGTAGGGGTTTAGTGGCACAGTGGCATAGCTATTGAGGATGAGAGGATTAGGCAGGTTGGTGAGCAAATCCAATGTTTAGCTAATTTGGACAACCATTGTAGAAATATGGTTTAGGATATTTGGCTCCAATGCATATATTCTTTTACTATTTTAAATAAGTATTCTCGTCGACTAAGGTTGGGAGGAGTCTCATACCAACTTGTAAATGATATTTTTTTAATATAAGTTTTTCAAAATATTTTTTAGATTCTCAAAATCTTTTTAATAAGAGGATAACCCTAGAATAAGATTATCAAATATTGGTAGGGAACTCTGGATTGCATGAAAGATATTTTGGCTCCAATGCAAATCTTATTTTACTACTGTAAATAGGTATTCTCATCGACTAAGGCTAGGAGGAGTCTCATCCCAACTTATAAATGATCTTGTTTTAATATAAGTTTTTCAATTTTTTCCAAAAACTACAAATCCTTTCCAAAGGAACTTAACATAGAAAGAAAGAATTAATTCATCTCCATCTATTAAATTAAAATTTATGGTAATACATCAAGGATGTTTACAATATATCCCATCCTTCATCAATAATCATAACATAACTTCTACACATGATATCTCTTAAGTATTTCTCTTTTCCAAATACAACATTACATTTCAAACATCAATTCCCAAAACCACAAGTTTCATCCTCTTTCCAATGTCTTCTACTTGATATATATTTTCCTTCATCAAGCTTACGAGCATGAGCATAGGGATCAGGACAACACTTTAAAATGAATATGCAGGCCTAACATGCATCATTCAAATAAAATCATGCAAGAACAATGCAAGGTTCCAATGATAAATTTTTCAACATTCTTTCAATGCTTAAATCATAAACGAGAAAAGCCCATACTTTTCTCACTCAAGTTTGACTTCCTTGCTACACAAGCCACATTTAACTCCTAGAATAAATTTAATATTTATTCCTTCAAGAATAAAATAATCACCTCTTTTCTTGAAACAAAGAGTTATTTTAATATATGGTCTCTATTAATAATTCTTCCAATATTCTTAAATATGGGTTTATTACTCTTCTAATAAACCCCATCATAATCCTTATTAATAAATAAATATTGATTATAAAAAATACACATTAATTAATCAATATTAATAAAATTCTATTTTATGTTCATTATACTTTTAACTTTTCTAATAATCAAGACATCTAATTGGGAGTTAGGCTTCGTGAAGGATTAGGGTTTTTTTTCTTCTAAAAAAGATCTCATCTTTTATGAGCCATATCTTTGTGAAGGGTTATCTGATTCAGGTAATTCTTGGACCAACATATGTGAAATTTGAATAGCTTTAAAATGAGTGGTCATATGAAGAAATTCAAGCAGTATTGAGGGATATACGACCTTGTGAAGTCAACTATTTGGAATAATGATAGTTAAAATTTTTTAAGTCGTGAAAAAGGAAATTGCAAATATTTGTTAGCTAGGGTTCGGATGATGAGAAGATCAATGAAGGGTAGGAATTTAGTGAGGCAAGACATTCTATCTAGAAATAAATTTTTAGCTAAGTTTTTTTTCCCTTCTTTATCTTAGAAATTTTGCATGCAAATTATTAATTTTTTTTTTATCAAATATTATATTTGCTATATGATATTCTGATAAATTTCAATAGATTTTGAATTTTAGTTTCCTTTCCATGGATCGATTTATAGTTAAATCCTTATAATTATCTCTAGTGGTAGAGGTTAGTGAGAACACCTCAGAGAGATCCTTGTTACTCCAAGATAGGGCGAATTTTGGTAAATTTAATGGGTTTTGACCAGGGGTTTCAACCTCGAGAAAATGGATTGATAGGAGTTGGAAATATCTAGGAGTGATTCTATCCTTTATTCCCAAAGGTTTCTTCTGAGCCATTTTTTGCTCTAGGAAATAAAGCAAAAAAATCCTAAAAGGGGTCCCTTGGTTCATAGGAAGAGCAAGACTCTTCCTTACCCATTGGTATGAAGGCTTTTCACCTAAAAATGTAAATCTACCCCTAGTACCAGTATGGGTTAGGATGTTTGGGTTTTCCATTAAATATTGAAAAATAGATACCTTCAAGGCAATAGGCAACATTTTAGGAGAATTCCTTGAGATTTCAGATACTACGAAAGATGGATTCTTGGTTATTTATGCTCGGATATTGGTCATGATTGATATAAGTAAATCTTTACCATAATCAATTATTCTTAAGTATGGGGATAAGATGTGAACCCAAAAAATAGATTATGAAAATATATATTTTATATGTAGAATATGTCATGAGGTGGGGCATATTATGAGATCATGCCCTAAGAAGATCCTAGCAGAATCATATGTAGAAAATTGCAAGAGAAACTTACAAATGGTTATGGATGAAGATGGTTTTCAACTTCCAAAAAATAGATCTAGAAAAATTAAAGAAAATAAACAATGGAGACCAGTAAGGAAGGATATTGGAAGAAATACCAACTCTTTTGAGGCTTTAGCCTATGAATAAAAAGTAGATCAAAACTTAGAGGACACAATACAATAGGTTCAACATATTAACAAGGAACTATCTATTCAGTATGATCCTGATTTAAGGAATAATATTCTTGATGAACCGAAGCAATGTGTCTCATCAGATTTTGAAACTCTCTTGAAGTACCATGCACCATTCAGGAGAAAAAATTGGTAAATAAAATGCAGTTTTACAAGTTAATACCACTGGCATTAATAAGGAAATATAAAAAAACGAGCAAGGAAAGTCAAAAGCTTTTGTAGTAGAGCCAAAAGAGGATAAATATGATGAAAAGTAAAATTATGAAAGAATATTGAGGAATAGAATAATAAGACCTACTCTTGATATAGGCGAGACAAAAAGATCAAGCAAGAGCAAACATAGAGAAAGGAACCCTAACTAAGTTGGTTGAACTTCTCTTTACCAAACAAAAAATAATATTGGTAATACATAGGCGAGGCCAATAGCCCCTAATGAGACATGACTATCAACTCATGGAATATAGGGGGTGCTAATGCCCCCTCAAAGTAGAGGTGTATCAAGAACCTATCTATAAGTAATAAGCCTGATATTCTTTGTACCCATGAAATTAAAATGACAAAAAAAGAAGTTTCAAAAACTATGAAAGCAGTATGGGCAATATGTGAATGGAACGTTATGGATTCTGAAGGAGTAGCGGAGGGAATTCTAACTTGTTGGAATCCTTCTAGAACCTCTGTATAACCATTCATAAAACTAGGCATTGGATAGCCTCTTTAGTCACTTACTACTTTGCAAATATTCATTTCATCCTTAACAATGTCTATGGACCTACATCTCAGTCAAGTAGATTAAAAGTTGAGTGGAATTGAAGCCTTTATGAGAAGTAAAGACCAAGATACCCAATTCATGATCATAGGATATTTTAATGCCATAAATTAACCCAAAGTATGAGAGATTTCTTGTCTCTTATTCAAAACAATAATCTATGGGAGGTTGAATTTGAAGAAGACAACTATACATTGACTAACAACATGCGAGGCCATAACCTAATCATAGAAAAATTAGATAGATGCATACTCTCAAATAGTAGATGAAGGAACTTATGCTAAAATTAATACCTTAACAAGGATTGGTTCAGATCACCGACCAATAAGAGTTAAAATGGTGGTAAGTGAATTTAAAAAAAGATCATAGTTAAATATGAGCAGATGTGGGAAGACCATCCTCAATTTGTTGATATGATAGCACAAACATGGGGTTATTTAGGAAATGGTGGGTTGTATTCTCTTACAAAATAAAATAAATCTATAACATCTAGATTAAAAGAATGGAACAAGAACACTTTTGGAAATATTTTTGAGAAGAAAGAACTAAAAAATAAACTTTCAAAATTCCAAAAAGACGATCATAATAATCCAAGCTCGGAGGAAAGGGAGTTGCTTAGTGAATATCATAAAATTTTGAGTAAGGAAGAGAAATTTTTGAGATTAAAATCAAGACAGACTTGGTTAAAATAAGGAGATAAAAATACAATTTTTTTCATAGGATGACTATAGTAAAGAGATCAACATCTAGAATTAGTAGAATTAAATCAATAGAAAGGGTTTGGATTGGAGATCAAAGTGAAATTAGAAAAGAGGCAGTCTTTTTATCAAAATATTATGGGATCAGAGGAGACTAAATTTCTTAATGATGAACTTCTTCAATATGTACCTTTAGGTATAACTAATGAATACAATAGGAAACTGATGGAGCCTATTACTCTAGAAGAAGTTAATTTAGCTATTTTCTCTTTTAATAAGGATAAATCCCTAGGTCTAGATGGGCTCTCTTCAACTTTTTACCAACATAATTGGGATATAGTGAAGGATTATTTATTGGTGGTAGTGGAACAATATAGGATAAAACAATATATACCTTATAAAATAAATGCAACATATCTTACACTAATTCCATAAAAGAAGGATGCTGAATTGTTTGATTCTTTTAGATCCATAAACCTATGTAATATGGCATAGAAGATTATCTCCAAATTGATGGTGAAATAATTAAGGCTATTTTTAGACAAAATTATTCCATAAGAGCAAGGAGGACTTGTGAAAGGGAGACAAATTCAAGATAATATCATAGTAGCTCATGCAGTTATACATTCAATAGCTTCAAGAAAAGAGAAAGCAATGATCTTAAAACTTGATATGAGTAAAGCCTATAATAGGGTTAAATGGGATTTTATTTTTGCAGTTTTAGAAAAGTTTAGATTTGGGAAGAAATGGGTTAGATGGGTTAAGGCTTGTGTCTCTACAGTTTCTTATTCAGAGTTGGTAAATGGGTTAGTAACAGAATTTTATAGCCAAGAGAGACCTTAGACAAAAAAATCCTCTATCTTCTTATTTGTTCATTATTATGGCAGAGGTTTTGAGTAGGAACTTAAAGAAGATTTACAAATATGGGTTTGTAAGTGGAATTAAGGTTAGTAATAACATAGACAACATTACCCATAAATAGTTTGTAGATGATACAACCCTTTTTGGAAGGGCAAGGATAAATGAGGACAAAGCTTTGAATAACTTTTTAAAGGCATACAAAAGAGCATCAAGGAAAAATATTAATAGGAAAAAATCCAAAATTTACTTCCTTAACACAACAACTAATATAAAAGCAATAATTTATAGGTTAGTTCAAATAGAGGAGGTAAATTTACCAACAACTTATCTAGGGATGCCTTTATTTAAAGGAGAATGAAGATAGAATTACGGAATCTAGTTATTAGTACAATTTAGAATAAACTTCTAGCTTGGAAAGGTAGATGGTTATCATTAGCAAGAAGTGTGTAGTTAATTAACTTGGTCTTACATGCCATTCCAACATATTATATGTCATTGCATACTATGCCAAGATCAGTTGAAATTTTTTAAATCTATATTATGCAATCCTTTTTATGGTCAGGTTTGCATGATAAAAGGAAATTTCCTTTGGTGAAATGGAGCAAGGTGTGTGATGTTAAAACTAGGAGGGATCTTGGTTTAAGAGTTTTTACAGATGCAAACTTAGCTCTTGAGGGAAAATTAATATGGAGATTGTACAAAGAGAATCAAAGACAATGGTCAAGAATTCGTCTAAGTATGTTGAGCCCAATGACCCAAGTTTAATATTTACTATATTCTCTCTACCAAATGGTTCTACTATTTGGAATGGTTAAAACAAATATTTTGATCTAATGATTAAAGGTTTAATATGGGTGGTGGGAACTAGAGAATTTTTTTTTATTTGGATGGATACTTGGTGTGATAAAAAACCACTCAATTTAGATCAAATTTTGAAACCTTGGATGAGATTGCTTCAAGACAAATATGGTGATATGGTTTCAAAAATTTTGTACAAGAATCATGAATGAAGATACAAATGGAAAGAAGATTCTTTTACAAGTATAAAAGATATTTATGCTAGAAGGCAATCAAGTAGAAATATAGCAATAATGATCATTCCCAAGGGAGCCAAGGATAAATTGATTTGGGAGTTGAATATATCAGGAGAATACACAACAAGAAGTGAATATAATGTAAAACACCAACAAAATAGTAATATCACTAGAATATGGAAAGATATTTTGGATAGCCTAAGCATTCCTAAAATTAAAATGTTTATTTGGCTAGCATGTCATAGAAGAATTTTATCCATGGATAACCTTTTGAAAAGGGGTTTTCATGGCCCTTCTCAATGTTTTCTTTTTAAAAATGAGGAGAGTATATACCATCTTTGGGGACATTGCTCAATAGTTTGGAAACTATGGTAATGGATTCTTAATATGTTTGGTAAATGCATCGTGATGAATAGTAGAATTGAAGATTGGTTAAAGCAATGGTAGAGCACTTATAAAAGTGAGGTTTTACAGACAATATCAAAAGATATAATACTTGGATTGTATGGCTAGAAAGGAATAGAAGAATATTTAAAGGAAAGGAAAGCAGTTTAGAGGTAATGAAAAGGAAGATATGTTTAGCCATAAAGGAGTCTAAACCAATCCTATCAAATTACCTAGTTCCTAATCTAGAAGTAGAGAACCTTGATAGATGGAGTCAAGTCATTAAATGGAATTATGATGTTGGGTACAAGAGAAGTAAAAAGAAGGCAAAAAATATAAAGTGGAAACCACAATATGTGGAGTGGATTAAATTAAGTTTTTATGGGGCATCTAAAGGAAATCCAGGACCAATAGGAGGAGGAGGAATAATTAGAAATATTAGAGGAGTGATTTTATCTCATTATACTTTCAATAGTGGATTTAAGACAAATAATGAAGTTGAAGCTTGGGTAGCTTTAGAAGGGTTAAAATATGCGAACGAATGAAATCGAACCGAGTATGGATGGAAGGTGATTCTCTCATAGTAATAAATGCAATTTTGAGGAAAGCAAAGGCTCTATGGAACATACAAGAGATAATTGTAAAAATTCAAGATCTTGCTAAAGAGTTTGAAGAAATTAGGTTTACACATACATTAAGGGAAGAAAACAAATGTATAGATAGGCTGGCTAATAAAAAGGTTTTTATTGAGGATCGTGAAGTTAAATTCTCCTTTTCATGGTTAGAGGAAGTAGTAAGATTAGTTGAAGCTGACAAGAAAATGTTGACTGCTTGAATCAAATAATGATTAAGATCTACTTTAATACTTTTCATCGGTAATATCTAGTTTATTTTATAACAATAATGTGTTTTCATATAAACTATTTATTATAATATTTGTGGTTGCACTTGTGTTTCAGGAAGAAAACTAGCAATCCATATTTGGTAAAGCGGACTATGATAATGCGATGTTTTCGAAATATTACTGTACTAAGATGCATTGCATAGATAGTAGAGGTGAAGTTTCGGTATTGTAAAGGCTTCTATAGAAAAATGTCAAGAAGGATGCTGAATTCTAGAATATTTGTATTCATATAGAAAATTGAAAAGATCTAGAAAATGAAAATCAAGAATTCAAACTTTTTATGTAAAATGATGTAGGTTTCTAGCTATAACATCTTAATTGAGATGAGAAGTGTATCTATTTGTAAATTCTCTATTGGACATTTTGAGCTCATTTAGTTGTCATTGATGTCAAGGTGAGAAGTTGTCATTGATGCCAAAGTGAACACATGAAGTTGTCATTAATACCATGGAGTACACCATAATTGACACCAGGAGCAATGTGAAGAGTTGAAGAAAAGTTGTCAAGATATTATTTTATAAGGATTTTTTTTAAAACCATGGTGGTAGAATAATTTTCATAAAATCAGTGGAGTACAAACAAAGGTTTAAATTTTATCTCAAGGAGGCTTTAATTTTTATTAAATTCAAAGGTTTATATAATAATTTATAAAATTTAAATTCTTTTAGAATTTAAATAATATATAAATTATAAAGGTTATAAAAGCGCCAACATCATAAAATTTTGTGGAGCACTGACATCTAAATCAAATGGTGAATTTCATGTATAAATACCATGCCAAAGGGCATTCAAACTTTATCCTTCTTTGATTAATTCAAGCGACCGAGAAAAGTGTATTTCGTGCAATCGTTGAGGAAGAAGACAAAAAACATTTTATCTTTTAGCGCCAGGAAGAAGATGAATTGGGAGGGCTTAAGTCCTCACTCTTATTGGATAGTGTGGTCCATTGGCAGTGCACATTTCGCGAGAGCGTTGGGAGTGGAAGTGACCACGATCGATTCGTGTGGAGGTTGTTGGCATGTTTGTCTTTTTTTTTTTGTTAATTATAGTGTTTGTATTTATAGCGGGTTTTAACAAGGATCCCAAAACCTGATTACATAAGAAATGGGCCTAGGGCATCAATCCCTTGAAACTGAACACCAAAACAAAAATCCCGCCTAGCGGTAACAGTAAGCATGAAACAATCCCTCTCAGCGGGAAACAAACAAATAAGAAAGAAAGAAGTTTTGGAGATCCCGCCCAGTGGGGAGTAGCCAAAAACCACCATCGAGAAGATCCCGCCCAGAAAGAAGTAAAGAAAAACCGTTACAATAAAATCCCGCCTCGCGGGAAGCAGTCAAAACCACCACAAACAATCCCGCCTAGCGGGAAGCAACAGGGAAATCTCGCCATCCGGGAAACCAGCAGAAAAGAAAGGATCCCGCCTCGCAGGAAAACCGGCGGATTTGGCGGATCCCGCCCTGTGGAGAAACCATCCCGCCCACCGGGAAAACATTTCATTCAGCGAGAGCCATCCTGCAGGAAGCCGACAGCCAGCACAGAGAGGATCCAGCCCATCAGAAGTGACCAGAGAGTTGCACCACAAGGAACCCGCCCCGGGAAAACAGAAGAGGATCCCAGCAGCAGGGACCAAGAATCCCGTCCAAGCACAGAGCCCGTCGAGGATTCACAAGAAAAGGGGGAAGCTGTCCAAACCCTAAACCGTCACCTCCACCGCACCGAGAAATGCAGGGGACCAGATCCATGCGAATAACCTGCAAAAAACCCCAGGGGGAAGCCTGAGGGAAAAGGGAAGGGATCCCCAACCAAACAGGGATCCCTGGGAAGCACCGATCCGAAAAAACAACCAAGGAAACCCTAGCCGGCCGGGAGGGGCGCAAATAGTGGAGAAGGATCTCCCCCCAGGAGATCATCTGCAAACAACCACTCCCCGGGAGGGATGACCTGGATTGAGCCAGGGACTGGGCAGGAACCAGGAGCCATGGGAGGGGGAGTAGGGGAGGGACCAGAGCCCTCCCCTCTCTACTTTTTAATTGGCATGTTTGTCTTGAGCGCTGAGGTGGAAATATTTTGGCACACGCTCTTTTAGAGTGCCAGGCTTGGAAGAAAGAGCACGAGGTGCTCTTAGCCTTCCAAGCGTGCATCTAGCGCACACGGTGGTCAAGCCCACGGCTAGGGCGCACGAGGAGGCAGTGATTGTGGGTTCGAATCCCATTAGTGGCAAAGGTAATTTTAATTAAATATTTTATTTTGCCTAATGTTTTTCCTAAGGTAAAAAGGGAGTTATAAGGGTAAATGAAAAGTTGCTTGCTTGGTAATTGATTTATGTTATTGGAGTTATAAGGAAAGTGGATTTGATTTTTGCCAAAGTTCTTCTTGCCATTAAAATTTAATTAAAGAGGTTTTTGAGTTAAATTTTGGTGGATGTTAAATTTATTTTAATTGGGAGATTATAAGGTGTTATTGGAAAAATATTTTATGTATGTTGATGGTTGTTTTTAAAGATGGAGTGATAAGGTGTAATTGAGTTTTTGCATTACATTGTGAGAGAGATTTATCTTCTAACCTCTTTGAGTTTGGCATAGAAGTGGTTGTGATTGTGACAGATATTTGAGGTTCCTTCATCATCAAGAAAAGGTATGAGCACATTCTTCCATAGTTGAGTTGATTGATTGGTTTTCTGAAAATAAGTTTGGAGTGAAAAGGATTTGATTAGGGCTTCCTTATTGAGTGTGTTTGAGTTAATGCTTCAAGGTTTTCTGGAATAAAGAGTTGTTATTAAAACCTTGTTTTATAAGCATTGTTGTTGAAGCCATTGGTTGAGCAAGAACTTGAACTAGGGTTGAAAAGAATGAGTATCATTGTTATGTGACATTGTTTTATAAGCATTGTTGTTGAAGTGAGTTGTTGAGCAAAGAACTTGAACTAGGGTTTGAAAATAAATGAGAAGATTTATAATTTTGTGATGAAAAACTTGAACTAGGGTTTGAAAAGAACATGAGTATCATTGTTATGTGAGATTTGTTGTTGAGCATTGTTGGAAATATTTTGAGTTGATGATCATATGCTTGGACTAGGGTTTGTGAGCAAGGATTATTTCATTGAGTGATTGGTTGAGTAGAGTTGGTTGAGCCTAGTCAAGTGGATGTGTGAAGTGATTGTTCAAGTTCCATAAAACAAACTATTCTATATTCTGAATTGAATTGAGAAAGTGATTGAGTTTTGAAGCATATTGAGTCTCTAACAATTCTCCTTATGTTTCTAAGAGAGTGATTGAAAGTGATTGAGCATTGTGATGAGTATAGAGCATATTGAGTCTCTAACAATTCTCTTTATGTTTCTATGAGATTGGACAAGTTCTAGTGTGGACTTGTTGAGCAGATTTGAGGTAAGTCTTTGAGAAGACTTGTGGACATATTTGAGTAAGCTTTTGTGGAAGCTTACAATACATATTGAGAGCAGATTTGGTTAAGTTCTTGAGAGGACTTATTGAGCAGATTTGGACAAGTTCTAGAGAGGACTTATTGAGCAGATTTGGTTAAGTTCTAGAGAGGACTTATTGAGCAGATTGGACAAGTTCTAGAGAGGACTTGTAGACAGATTAGTGTGAGATTTTGTGGAAGCTTACAAGGTATATTTGAGATAAGTCTTTGAGAAGGCTTGAGAGCAGAGTTGATTGATTTGTTCAAACCTTGAGTTAAGGTTTGGGGCAGATCCAATAGAGTTGATTCAAGCTTTGAGTTAAGGCTTGAGGACAAAGATTGAGGATAGATTTGTGCTAGATCGAAGGACTATGTTTAGTACAGATTTGAGGATAGAGTTTGGTGCATATTTGAGGATAGGTTTGTGCCAGACCAGAGATAGATATTGAGCATATTTGTGCTAGACTAAAGGACTATGTTTAGTACAGATTTGAGATAGATATTTGGAGGTGATAGAGTATAGAGGATGATAGTCTCTAGTGGATAGAGATCCATTAGCTAGGGTAGTGAGGACAGGTCTTCTGAGTGAGGACAAGAGTCTTCAGTGGATAGAGATCCATTAGCCAGTGTAGTGGAGGCAATAGTTCTTCTAGAAGATCACCAACCAGAGCAAGAGGAGAAAGGAGTTCTCCTATGGATAGAGATCCATAAACTTGATTTAGGGGATTGGTATCTCCTTTGGATAGAGATCCATAAACATTGTAATAGGGAAAGGATTCCCAAGAGATTTATTGAGAAAATTTTAGTGAAATATTTTCTCTGTGGAGTAGCCCACATTGGGTGAACCACGTTAAATTGGTGTCTCTATTGTGTGTGATGATTTGTGCATTGATTTAGTTATTGCTATTGATATTGCTATCTTTACATTGCATAATATTAATTGGAAAGAAAAGTAAAAAGTGGTCTTATACTATTCACCCTTCCTCTCAGTATAAGCTTGTGTTCTTCAATTGGTATCAGAGTTGGTTCCTTCGAAAAAGGTTTAACAACTTGAAGGAAGATCTTACAAGAACATAAATGGCAAAGAAAGGCAAAAGTAGAACCATGAGATACAAGAAGAAAAGAACACACATGGTCATGAAAGAAAAAGAAGATGAATTTGATATTGTTGTTTTGGGAGGAAGAATGGAAATAGATTCAAGAGATGAATCAAGCAATGGAGAAAATATCAAATTGATAAAGTTTTGTACCAGATGTAGGAATACAGGTCACCATGCAACTTATTGTCCACAAGAAGGTGAAGAATGTTTTGTTTGTGGTCAACTCGGTCATGATGCAAGTTATTGCAATGGGTTTAGTAGTGGTGAAGATGAAGATGATATTCTAGAAAATGAAATCCTAGAGGTTGGTTCAAGAAAGGATAACAGGGACAATCAAAATAGGTATGAAGAAAAAACTCTACTTTCAGTATTAGAAGAAAATACTCCTATTGAAGACCAAGAAATAAAGAAGAGGAAGATTTAGAAAAAGAAAAGGAGGAAGCCACTCTTAAGGAACTTGTTGAATTGAAAAGGGAGAATTTAGAATTGAAGGCTCAAATACAAGAAGATGAGAGATGTAAGATAAAGCTTCTACAAGATCTCTCTGACTTGAGAGATAAGGTTGAAAAGGCAAGAAGAGTTGAAGAAGGTATGATTGAACAATCAAAGGTAAAAGAGATAGAATGTGAAAGACTTATGGTTACTCTTGAAGAATTAAAAAGGGAGAACTCAGGATTAAGGGTTCAAGCTCAAGAAGATGAGAAAGCAAAAGCAAAGTTTCTACAAGAACTCACCAACTTCAAAATCAAGGTTGAAGAGGCAAGAAAATTTGAAGAAGGTATGGCCAAAAAATTAAAGACAAAAGATCTAGAGTGTGAAATATTAGAGCATGAGATAGTTTCACTAAGGATGGAAGTAAAAGGCTCTAAGGACAAGCTACACAAGTTTGAGGAAAATCCAAAGACTTTGGACAGGATTATCAATGCACAAAAGTCATCAATCACCAAAACAGGACTTAGTTCTAAAGAAGAACAAAGGAAACAAGAAGCAGAAAAAGGAGAGTCAAGCTCAAACACCAGAAAAGAAGAAGCGTCAAAAGAAGTAAGTAAAAGAGAGAGTGAGACTTCTAAGGATAAGTTGGACAATAGAAATTTCAACAAGGAAAGGAACAATACACAAGTAAAAGATGGAACAGGAAATAGGTAGAAGAGACTAAGAGACCAATGGGGTCTAGGCAAGGTTTCTTCAATGGATGATGCTTCTCATGTCATAGGTTTGGGCACATAGCTTCATAGTGCAGGACACATGAAAGACAAGAATATGGGAACAAATAACTTTTCCATGGGTATTGCTACTCATGTAATCAGTTTGGTCACAAGGCAATGAATTGCAGGGTTCATGACAGAAGAGGATATGGCTTCACTAGGAGAAATCCTAAGATATTTGCACCTCCAAGGAATAATAACATTAAGTGTTATAAGTGCAATAATGATGGTCACACAACAAAGTGGTGTAGAGCAGATATTCCAGAATCAAGTATGAACAAGAACAAGAACATGGATATGAACAGGAACAGGAACAAGAATATGAATAGGAACAAGAACAAGAATATGGATATGGACAAGAAAGAGGATCAAAAGGAATCAGAAGGATCAGATAAGAAGAAAAGAGGATAAAGGTAAAGAACAATGCTTTATGGGAGTAGAAATACTCCCACCCTAGAATTAACCACCTCAAGAGGAGGTGGGGGAGGGGCTAAGCTAAGAGGCTCATTCTTAGCCCCGAGCCCCAAAGGTGACCCTTTGCCATTGATGTCAAAGGGGGAGAGATTTGAGTAAGGGGGAGAGATTTGGTATTTGAGAAAAGAGGAGAGAGCATTGAGCCAGGGGGAGCAATGTCCCAGGGGAGCAGAACAAAGGAAAGGTCAAGTTTTTGATAAAAAGAATTTGGGTTGCCATCAATGACAAAGGGGGAGATTGTTGGACATTTTGAGCTCATTTAGTTGTCATTGATGTCAAGGTGAGAAGTTGTCATTGATGCCAAAGTGAACACATGAAGCTATCATTAATACCATGGAGTACACCATCATTGACACCAGGAGCAATGCGAAGAGTTGAAGAAAAGTTGTCAAAATATTATTTTATAAGGGTTTTTATTAAAACCATGGTGGTAGAATAATTTTCATCAAATCAATGGAGTACAAATAAAGGTTTAAATTTTATCTCAAGGAGGCTTTAATTTTTATTAAAGTCAAAGGTTTATAAATATAATTTATAAAATTTAAATTCTTTTAGAATTTAAATAATTTATAAATTATAAAGGTTATAAAAGCATCGACATCATAAAATTTAGTGGAGCATCGATGTCTATGTCAAATGGTGAATTTCATATATAAATGCTATGCCAAAGGGGCATTAAAACTTTACCCTTCATCGATTAATATTCAAGCGATCGAGAAAAGTGTATTTCATGCAATCGTTGAGGAAGAAGACAAAAATTGTTTTGTCTTTTAGCGCCAGGAAGAAGATGAATGGAGAGGGCTTAAGGCCTCACTCCCATTGGACAATGTGGTCCATTGGCAGTGTGCATTTTGTGAGAGCATTGGGAGTGGAAGTGACCATGATCGATTCGCATGGAGGTTGTTGGCATGTTTGTCTTGAGCGCTGAGGTGGAAATATTTTGGCATGCACTGTTTAGAGTGCTAGACTTGGAAGAAAGAGCACAAGGTGCTCTTAGCCTTCCAAGCGTGCGTCTAGCGCATGCGGTGGTCAAGCCCGTGGCTAGGGTGCACGAGGAGGCAGTGATTGGGGGTTCGAATCCCATTAGTGGCAAAGGTACTTTTAATTAAATAATTTTTTATTTTGCCTAATGTTTTTCCTAAGGTGTTAAAGGGAGTTATAAGGGTATATGAAAGGTTGCTTGCTTGGTAATTGATTTATGTTATTGGAGTTATAAGGAAAGTGGATTTGATTTTTGCCAAAGTTCTTCTTGCCATTAAAATTTAATTAAAGAGGTTTTTGAGTTAAATTTTGGTGGATGTTAAATTTATTTTAATTGGGAGATTATAAGGTGTTATTGGAAAAATATTTTATGTATGTTGATGGTTGTTTTTAAAGATGGAGTGATAAGGTGTAATTGAGTTTTTGCATTACATTGTGAGAGAGATTTATCTTCTAACCTCTTTGAGTTTGGCATAGAAGTGGTTGTGATTGTGACAGATATTTGAGGTTCCTTCATCATCAAGAAAAGGTATGAGCACATTCTTCCATAGTTGAGTTGATTGATTGGTTTTCTGAAAATAAGTTTGGAGTGAAAAGGATTTGATTAGGGCTTCCTTATTGAGTGTGTTTGAGTTAATGCTTCAAGGTTTTCTGGAATAAAGAGTTGTTATTAAAACCTTGTTTTATAAGCATTGTTGTTGAAGCCATTGGTTGAGAGAAGAACTTGAACTAGGGTTTGAGTATCATTGTTATGTGAGAGATTGTTTTATAAGCATTGTTGTTGAAGTGAGTTGTTGAGAAAAGAACTTGAACTAGGATTTGAAAAGAACATGAGTATCATTGTTATGTGAGATTTGTTGTTGAGCATTGTTGGAAATATTTTGAGTGAAGAATCATATGCTTGGACTAGGGTTTGTGAGCAAGGATTATTTCATTGAGTGATTGGTTGAGTAGAGTTGGTTGAGCCTAGTCAAGTGGATGTGTGAAGTGATTGTTCAAGTTCCATAAAACAAACTATTCTATATTCTGAATTGAATTGAGAAAGTGATTGATTTGAAGCATATTGAGTCTCTAAAAATTCTCTGTATGTTTCTAAGAGAGTGATTGAAAGTGATTGAGCATTGTGATAAGTATAGAGCATATTGAGTCTCTAACAATTCTCTTTATGTTTCTATGAGATTGGACAAGTTCTAGTGTGGACTTGTTGAGCAGATTTGAGGTAAGTCTTTGAGAAGACTTGTGGACAGATTTGGAGTAAGCTTTTGTGGAAGCTTACAATACATATTGAGAGCAGATTTGGTTAAGTTCTTGAGAGGACTTATTGAGCAGATTTGGATAAGTTCTAGAGAGGACTTATTGAGCAGATTTGGACAAGTTCTAGAGAGGACTTATTGAGCATATTGGACAAGTTCTAGAGAGGACTTGTGGACAGATTGGTGTGAGCTTTTGTGGAAGCTTACAAGGCAGATTTGAGATAAGTCTTTGAGAAGGCTTGAGAGCAGAGTTGATTGATTTTTTCAAACCTTGAGTTAAGGTTTGGGGTAGATCCAATAGAGTTGAGTCAAGCTTTGAGTTAAGGCTTGAGGACAGAGATTGAGGATAGATTTGTGCTAGATCGAAGGACTATGTTTAGTACAGATTCGAGGATAGAGTTTGGTGCAGATTTGAGGATAGATTTGTGCTAGACCAGAGACAGATATTGAGCAGATTTGTGCTAGACCGAAGGACTATGTTTAGTACAGATTTGAGATAGAGCTGAGTGCAAGCTTTGGAGGTGACAGAGTATAGAGGATGATAGTCTCTAGTGGATAGAGATCCATTAGCCAGGGTAGTGAGGATAGGTCTTCTGAGTGAGGACAAGAGTCTTCAGTGGATAGAGATCCATTAGCCAATGCAGTGGAGGCAGTAGTTCTTCTAGAAGATCACCAACCAGAGCAAGAGGAGAAAGGAGTTCTCCTATGGATAGAGATCCATAAACTTGATTTAGGGGATTGGTATCTCCTTTGGATAGAGGTCCATAAACATTGTAATAGGGAAAGGATTCCCAAGAGATTTATTGAGAAAATTTTAGTGAAATATTTTCTCCGTGGAGTAGCCCACATTGGGTGAACCACGTTAAATTGGTGTCTCTATTGTGTGTGATGATTTGTGCATTGCTTTGGTTATTACTATTGATATTGCTATCTTTACATTGCATAATATTGATTGGAAAGAAAAGTAAAAAGTGGTCTTATACTGTTCACCCCCTCTTTTTTTTATTTGTGGAAAACATCCCAAAAGGGATGCCACTTTTAGGTAAGACCCAAGGAGGCAGGGGTATCCATTCCGCCAAAAATTCCTAGGACTTGGACCTGGCCTACCACCTTTGACATACTCAAGGAGCAAACAAACACACAAAACCAAATTAAAAAAAGTAAATAACAACAAAAATAATAAAATAAAATAAAAAACATGCTCCTTGAGTGTGTCAAAACCAAAAGCACAACCAAACACGCACAATAAGATAAAAGAAACCACAACACAAACCACATAGAAAAACACAAGAACCACATAACAAAACACAAACAAGACAAAAACAACAAAACACTACAAAGACATAACCCAAAAAAACATGAAAAATAAACACAACCAAAACCTAAAAAATAAAATAAATAAAATAAAAATAAAAATAAAAATAAAAATAAAAACAACCAACAACAGACAATAAACAAAAACAAAAAACATAGAAAACACTCACACATAAAAAAATGAAATAACACAAACAAAGAGAAACCCAAGAACAAGAACAAAAAAAACACAAAAACAATAACAAAAAACATAAAAAAAAAAACAAAACAACAAAAACACAAGAACAACAAAAAACAACACAAAGAACACAAAAACAAAACAAAACAAAAGAACCCACCCACCTTAAAAAACTAAACAAAAAAACAAAGAAGACAAAAGAAAAAAAAATGAACAAAACAATGACCTATCTAGACCAGAAATCTATTAATGCAAGAATCAACAGAGGAAACAAAATAAAGAATAGAATGAGCTATGGAACTAAAAAAACTGAATGAACCAAAGAAAAAAAAAAAAAACAAGAAGAAACTAGGTACCTTCAAAACTAGAGCCATCCAAAGAAATGATAGAAAGAAGAGCTTCCCTAATTTGAGAAGCCCACCATATAGGAGGGTGGCCATAACAAGTAAGATCATGTAGCACCCTAAAATTGGCGCAGTAAAATTGGAATAATTACATTCACCTTAGTAAATAATTTAAAAATCAAATTTAACCTCCCAAACCGCCCGTTAACCGTCGAGAAACCCGTTTCCCCTTTTTTCCGTGCCATTTTTAGAGGTTGTTTTGACCGTTGGACGATATTGTCGCCGATCAGATGATATCGCCCGCATTTGACGATTTTGTCTGGACTAGAACGTCCAGACGATTTTGTCGCAAAACTAAATTTGCATAGATAGACTCTATTCCAACGGGTCTCCAATTCGGGAAGAAGCGTGTCTGCACCATTGGGACCCTTCCCCCGTTGGAGATCTCCCAAATTGGGATGATCTCCAACCCCCAAACAACTCCCCTATGCCTATTTAAACTCTAGGACATTCCCTCCCCAACCCTTGGCTAAATTTTATCTACAAGTTGAATCCCTCTGCGTCAAGACATCTGAATGTTGCTTCTACACTAGTTCCATAGTATTTTTACTGCAGGTACATCACTAATTTTCAATCGAAGCCAGCACCTATCACTGCTGACGAACCTGTCAAGATTGGAGGCGATCCCGTATAATTCGAGACGATTTCGTACTGATGCGAGATGATCTCGACTGTAGTCCACATCGAGGCAATCAGTGCCTGGAGTTTGCTTTTCTCGACCTTTTATTTGTCATTTTTTGCTATAAATTAGACCAGTTACTCAGTTTTTATGTTAGTCTGCATCTGGAGTTCACCCATCTAGTCTAGATTGCATGTTAAGATCATATTCTGCCATTAAAGTACCGTAATTTGCTTTAAATTCCATTTTTTTAATATCGTTCAGTATTCATATTGCAATTTCATGTAGTTTGCCTCTGTTTGCATAGTAGAATTCCTTGCATTTTGCACCTATTTTTTGTTTTGCAGGTCTCTGACGAATTCGTCTGACGAATTCGTCAGATTGCAGACGATCCTGTCAGTTTGGACGATTTTGTCAGATTGCCGGCGATTTTGTCGAATCTCAGGCGATCCAGACTGCTTCAAGCATCAGAAACTTCTTCAGACTTCCGGATCAGGTAATCTCCATTGGCCTCTTGCAAATTCTCTGTCTTCTGCTTTCTACTCCGTTTGCTGTATTCATTTAAATTGCATTTTTATATAGATTAAGTTAGATTCATTCGGCCAAACCTAGGATGAATGCTTAAGGATAAAACGAACTCATCAAAATACATTCCAAAAACCTAGGCATGGAAACTGCCGCCAAATGTTTCCTGGTGAACCCACCATCCGTCGAAAAATCACCAAAACACACCTCCCTTGAGAGGCGGGACCTTCGTAAAGTCCTCTCGTCCGAGGTACCGCACCATCCTTTTCCCATCCTCCTTATGGGCACGGATCCAATAGCCTGAAGGTAGGGATGCAAAAAATTTGGAGCGATACATTTTGGTGAACCCGACGTGAATGCATCATAACCTTTTGAAAAATGAAAAAAAAAAAAAAAAAAAAATTAGAACAACTAAAATTTAGATGCATTTTAAAACATTTAAGGTTCAAAATCATGTTTAGATGGTAGCTCCTAAAAATAGGTTAGCAGTTACTATAAACGTAGAAAACCAATTGGCAGCTATAGAAGTTAATTCTGTCCTTAATATCCCTGAAACAAGTAGAAATCAATCCTTGTGGGACGAACTTGTCAGGAGACTTAGGCTTATTTCATCTAGGTCCACACAACTTAAACAGATTAAGAGGCTAGTCTTGGATAGAATCCTGGATCCTCATCAATTAGTGTTCTATCATGAACTCCAGAGAGCCTGCCATAGATGGTTAGCCTATAGGAGAGCTCTTGTATCTGCAAAATTTTTAACTTTCAGGGAAAATCTCGAAGACACAGTTATAGTGCGCCCATTTCTAGTTCATATAGATTCCTTAGAAGATGATCTTATAGTTAGGAGAAGATGGAACAAAACTCCTAGAGCTATGTTATATTGTAAATATTGTCATGAGAATTATTATTATCAACCAGCATCTGAGATAGACAATATCACCATAGCCCTTTTCATCAAATTCTTAAAAGAAAACTTTCAATTTGAAGAAGAACATTTCATGACCCCTGAACAACTTGAACCTATTAATGATATTCATAAGTTATTCATAGAAGATTAGTTCATTTACTTTGAGTTTTATTATTATTGCGTGCATTTATTGTTTCATTTGTTGTCTTTATTATATTGTTTCAAAGAAAAACAAAAAAAAAAACAAAAAAAAAAAACAACATAGTAAAAAACTTAAACATTTCATTTCAAATATTGCATTAGGTATATATAAATATATACCTTTTAATTTGTTGCATATATATATATATAAATATATATATATTTGCTGAAATCAAAACTTAGCACCATGACTAGACTTAGGAATGGTAAAGAAACTTTAGGGGAAGGAGAAGATTGGTTGCAAGATACAACTGAGAACCCAAATATCCTTCTTGGAGATACAAATCCGGAAGGAGAAACTCTAGTTCAGTCAGATGAAGACTTAGGTGAAGACAAGGAACAAGAAGGAAGTATTAAAGAGAATGAATCCTCGTCCCCTAGAATAGCTCCCAATGGGGGCATCACTTTTGACAACGCAGAACATTTTCAAAAATTTCTCAATCAGAATATCGACATCCTTAATGTAGCAATCCGTATTGATAGAGGGGAAGTTAGTGACGCTCAAGCGCCTATAGAACGGGCGCTTGATATACACACTAATCCTTTATATTTTGTTGATCAAGAGAGTGATAAGGGTGGACCATCCAATACGGATATGGTCACTATAGCCCAAGCCATGTTAAAACAACAGGCTACCCAACCTCCTAAGGAACCTGTTACTCAACCTAAAACCACTCCTGCACAAAAGAAAATTCCCTTCACTACTTTGTTTCGCCAAACTATTGAAAAAAATGCTTTAAATAAACAGAAATCTAAAACAAAGCTAAATACAAATTTTCAACAATCTGGAACACAACATAATCCAACTTCAAAATTCCTCCATAACATTTTTCCTACTAAAGTTTTACACAACAGTAACATGGCATCTAATCTGCATGTTCCTCCATCCTATGCCCATAAAACTCATGTCAATGCCCTACCGAATCAATATGGGGGGCAAACCAGTAATCTGGAAGCTATGGTGAAACAATTGGCTTCACGTATGGACCAGATAGATCCCTACCGTCCCTCGTACAATTATCGAGAGATTTGTAGCCAACCATTGGATCCCATAGTGGTAGCTCAACCATACCCTAAACATTTTCCCATGCCCGTCATGCCTATATATAAAGGAACCGAAGATCCCATAGAACATCTTCGCATGTTTAGGATAGCATGTCACGACATATCGCATGACGACTTGCTATTACTAAAAATGTTTCCCAAAAGTTTAGGTGGAATGGCATTAGAGTGGTACTATCAATTGCCCACTCACTTCTTAAGAAACTTTGAAGAAACAAATTGAATCATTTGTTCATCAATTTAGTGCCTACATCGAGAGACATGTAACTATTAAAGACCTATACAATTTAAAACAAGATAAAGATGAATGTTTTGCTGATTTCTTGGCTAGATGGAGGCAATTGACGGGAAAACTGCACTTTGTGCTACCCTATAGGGAAATGCTAGACATTTTCATCAATAATTTACAAGAACAACTCTCTTATGAGATAGCAACAGCTACTTTGACTACCTTCGATCAAGCTATAGACTTAGCTAAAAGAGTAGAAGATGCCCTCATTAGGAGAGGCCAACTTAGGAAGAAGGATGATGAGAAAACATCTAGAAATCAATATAAAAACAAACAGGTTGTCGGTGATGGAGTCATCGACAGGAGAAATGTTGCTAATGTCAATCCAACAAAGACAACAAAAAAATTCATATTGAAACCTCCTGATAAGCCTCCTTGAGAATTCACTAGATTAAACCAACCCTTGTCAACCATTTTACCTCAACTGCTTGAAAGAGGTTTAATCCAATTACCAGCTATCCGGGAACCTAACCCAAGTATACCCGGATATAGAGCTGATTTGCACTGTGACTTTCATAGAGGACTTGGACATTCTACCAATGCTTGTAAGAGATTGAAACATAAAATATAAGATTTGATTGACAATAATGAAATGGAAGTGCAAGCCTTCCAACCCAAACAAAACCCTCCTAATAATACTCAAAATACTGTTCCCCAAAATCAAAATCAAAATGCCAATCAAACTTTGGACATATTTCAACACCCTTTACCACGACATGGTAAAGAGGTAGCCAATCAAATCGAACATCATAATGTTCCCCCTACTACCCGATATGTAGGAACCATTAGCGGACAATTACCTGTTCGGGATTCTCAAACATTTGACACAACCTTATCCCTGGTTACAACCAGGCCCTTACATAATTTTCAAACTTCTGATTCTAGTGATATAGAGTCAGATAGTGAAAGTGAAGTAGACACTATTCAATCGAATAGTTCTAAAAACGAATCAGATCCTATTCAACCTATCACAGATGCTAATGTTCCAGAAGAACCATTCCATAGAAGAGTCACTATTCGACCTCCTTCTAATGTAGTCCTTCCCTATGAACAAGACATAAATTCTCAACCGAGACCGTTTCAACGTCGTCACTATAACATTGTAGGTACCATCGGAGTCGTTACTCGACAACAAGCTCAAAATTCTCAACAAGAACTAAACCAGAACGATGGATCAGCTCCATTCGTTCTAAAAAATCCCAATAAAGGAAATCATGCTTCTATTGTTCAACCCAAACCTCCTTATAGCATTAATGAGCAATTGTCTAATACCACGGCTAGAATCTCCCTTCTAGATTTATTAAGATCCTCTCCCACACATAGGGATGAGTTGATGCTTACATTGAGCCAAATGATGGTACCTCAAAACATTCAACCTGAAGCTATGGCCAATACTATCATCACTCGAGAGATTGATTGTATTGACTTTCGGAATAAAGATATCCCGCAACATAGTTTACACAAGGATAATCCCTTGTACATTACTGCTCTAATTGGAGATGTAGCTGTCAAACGAGTCCTGATTGATAATGGCTCCTCTCTAAACATTTGCACCTTTGACTTCTACCAACGATTTGGTTTTAGAAGTGATGAAATGAAGAAAACTGATATGATTATCAAAGCTTTTAATGACAAAACACAAGAAACGTGTGGAGTCATTACCCTCCCATTACAAGTTGGTCCTAGAACCCTAGAAACAACCGTGTTTATTGTACATTGCCCAACATCGTACAATATACTTTTGGGTCGCCCTTGGATTAACGCCATGCGAGCAGGTCCCGTCAACTTTACACCAATGTGTGAAATTTGAGTTTAAAAATCAGTTGGTCACTATTCATGGTGACCCTAGACCTTTTGATATGTGTGCTTTGGCAGAACCTATTGGAGTGCAATTTTGCCCTGCTCTGTCATCCACTCTTCTTTTTCATCTAAAACTGTGAAACATAAACCCATAACTTCATCTATTCCTCCTCCATTAAATTCATCTTCCTATATAGACCAACAACCTTCTAAACAAATTTTAGAATCTCAAAAGGATCTCAAATCTACAACTAATCCTTCAACTATTATTCCTATAAATTCAAAACCTTTAGACACATCCATCATACCTTCCACATCTCAAGATATAAGTAATAAACCTTCTACATCTTATGCCCTTTCTGATGAACTTTTACCAGATTTATCTACAACCTTAATATCAGAAAAAATGAATGCTTTCATGCAAGATTCAAACCTTTTAAATAATTTTCTGCCCTCTCCTCGTACTTTGGGCCTCCCACAACCTTTGGGAAGTACTTACCAAGTCGGGAGTTGTGCCTTCATTTATAAAGGATATGATTGGGGAAAAATCCCTCGAAATATCAAAACTCATCATGAGGGATATGCTCACTGTTATTTTACCAATGATTATGTTAAAGCTAAACCCATGATGCTTAAAATGGGATATAAAGGGAAAGGCTTAGGACCTTTCCAAAATGGCATGAAAGAACCTTTCGAGGTAGAACCGTGGCCTACCCGCTGTGGTGTGGGCTTATTTCCTAGTAAAGGACAACCCTTTCCTTTTGAGGATGATGATCACCTCATATGCTATCAAGATTATTTGGATAGGCATGTTGATTTGCATCTTAAAAATCAGTCATTTTCATGCAACATGCTATCCATAGCATACCCTGAAATGATTGCTGACCCCAATGAAGAATTGGAAGGAGATATCTTCCATGATGTCTCTGTTGAAGAGATGTTGCACAATGGATTCTATTTTGATGGTTCTATACCAACCATAGCTCACCTTGAGACCACTAATCCTCAAGATGACTTATCTAAATTAACTTTACAAGAATTATAAGAGTTGGGCGTTTCACCCGCCCCACATAATTTTGAAAGAGATCTACACATGGAGGTAGAAAATGTCATTAAAATTAATATTGGAACTGAGGATAATCCTCACATAATCAATATTGGAGCAGAATTAAGTCAAGACAAACAATAACAATACATTGCATTCCTTAAAGAGTATGAAGATGTCTTCGCTTGGAAATATGAAGATATACCAGGTCTAGACCCTTCTGTTGTCATGCACCATCTAGTGTTCCATCCGGATGCTAAACCGGTTAAACAAAAACTTAGAAAAATGCATCCCAAAGTGGCTCTGCTAGTCAAAGGGGAGTTAGAAAAACTCCTGAATGTTATCTTCATACAAGCTATTGATTATGCTGAATGGATCTCAAATGTAGTTCCAGTCACTAAGAAAGAAGCTACCAAAGTTAGGGTTTGCATCGATTTTAGAGATATTAACGCTGCATGCCCTAAAGATGAATTTCCTCTTCCAAATATGGATCAAATTATCAACTTCACTGTCGGAAGTGGGATGATGTCCTTAATGGACGGATTCTCCGGTTATAATAAGATCAGGATAGCTCCTGAAGACCAGGCTAAAACAACCTTTATTACCCCCTGGGGTACCTTTTCTTGGAAAGTGATGCCCTTTGGCTTAAAGAACGTCGATGCAACTTATCAACGAGCTATGACCTACATTTTTCATGATCTGATGCATGATATCTTACATGATTATGTAGATGATATTATAGCTCGCTCTCTTATTGAAAATAATCATTTAGATGATTTAAGAAAAGTTTTTAATTGATTACGAGAATATCTCATTCGATTAAATATAGCAAAATGCATATTCGAAGTTAAATTCGACAAACTATTAGGGGTTTTAGTTTTTTTACGTGGTATCAAAATTGACCCTCTTAAAATTACGGCCATCACTGATATTCTCGCACCCATTAATATCTCTGAACTACGAAGTTTACAAGGTAAACTTCAAGCTATCCGTCGCTTCATTGATAAGCTGGCGGACAAAACTGGTCCCTTTCTCAAACTTCTTAAGAAGGATGTCCCTTTCAATTGGGACACAGAATGTAGAGAAGCTTTTGAACTTCTCAAGCAATATCTCCTTAATCCTTCGGTGCTTTCATCGCCTAAATCTGATCGCCCATTTCTTCTATATATTTCTGCTTCAGATTCTACCTTAGGGGCTATGTTAGCTCAACTTGATGATGAAAAGCGAGAACGTGCTAATTATTACATTAGCCGAACTTTCGTCAGTTATGAAACCCGCTATACAACGTTAGAGAAGTTATGTCTAGCAGTCGTGTTTGCTACGCAAAAATTATGACATTACATGCTTAGCCAAAAAATGTATGTCATCGCCAAATATGATCCTTTAAGATATCTCATGAGTCGACCTTATTTATCGAGTCGCACGACCAAGTGGGTTCTTGCTCTAAGCGAGTTTGATCTCACCTTCATAGGACAAAAGTCCGTTAAGGGTCAAATCATAGCAGATCAATTAGTCGTCGCACCCTTAGAGTCTACTCATCCTCTCATCATCGAGTTTCCCCGATGAATGCCTTCAATTAGAGGCGGACCATCCCGAACAATGGTCCTTATACTTTGATGGAGCCCGATGTATGAGTGGGGCAAAGTGCGGGTATTATTTTAATATCTCCGCAAAAACATCTTATTCCTCTCGTCCTTCAAACCGACCTTTGCTTGCACCAACAATACTGCTGAGTATGAAGCTCTAATCCTTGGATTACGAGCTGCTTTAGCGCTAAAAATCAAAAACCTCTTAGTTTTTGGGGATTCCCAATTGCTTATAAACCAAATTAATGAAGTTTATCAGACCAGAGATGATAAAATTCACCCATATAAGGCCTATGTTTTACAACTAATGTCTTTGTTTGATCAAGTTACTTTGGAAGCCATTCCTCGAACTAGCAACCGTGCAGCTGATGCTATGGCCGCAGCTGCATCCCTCTTGCCCTTGGAGTTAGATGACGAATATGCCACTATCATCATTCATCGACTCCAGGAAGCCGCATCAAATAAGTCATGCTTAGAGCCTTTGGATGTGTTTCTAATCAATGAAACTACTCCTGAACCTTGGTATACAGAAATATTTGATTTTCTCCAAAATGGGACGTTCCCTGCTAATTCTAATAGAAACCAGCGTCGGTTATTACATCGACAAGCAAGTCGATTTGTAATAATTGGCAATACTTTGTATAGGAGATCTTTTGAAGGTATCCTATTAAGATGTCTAAATTTAGAAGAATCTAAATCAGCCTTGAGTGAAGCCCACGATGGATCTTGTGGAGGACACTTTAGTGGTAGTGTTATTGCTAAAAAGCTCCTTCAGATAGGATACTTTTGGCCTACCATGGAAACGGATGCACATGAGTATGTGCGCCATTGCGACAAGTGTCAAAAACATGCTGACCTTGTCCATGCGCCTGCACAAGAGCTGCAGGCTATTTTGTCTCCTTGGCCCTTTTCTAAATGGGGCTTGGATATTATTGGTAAAATCAATCTTGTGTCTTCTGATGGACACAAGTTCATCATAACTGCCACTGAGTATTTCACGAAGTGGGTTGAAGCTATGCCTTTAGCTTCTTGCACTCGGTTCACGTGTCTCTAAGTTCATTTTTAATCAAATCATTTGCAGGTTCGGAATTCTTGCCAATCTCATCTCTGATAATGGAACTCCTTTCAAAAATAAAGATGTTAAAAAATTATGCCAAAAATACAAGATTCAACACCGCTGGTCCACTCCCTATTATCCTCACGGTAATGGTTAAGCAGAAGCTTCTAACAAAACTTTAATCAAAATTCTCAAAAGATTGGTCGATAAAACTGGCCGCGACTGGCATATTCAATTATATCCAGCCTTGTGGGCTTATCGCACTAGTGTTCGGACTCCCACGGGCACTTCACCATTTGTTTTGGTATATGGTGTCGAAGCAGCTTTTTCCATTTGAATTGGAAGTTCCTTCTTTGGCTCTCGCTACTTCAAGACACTGAAGTAGGAGATGAATAACGCGCTGGCAGACTCAGTCAGCTGGAACTCTTAGATGAAAAATGCATCAATGCTTTGGAGCATCTCCATGCATACCAAAACAAGCTTAAAAGAGCATATAATAAGAAAGTTCGTCATCGATCCTTTGAGATTGGCGACCTTGTTCTAAAAGAAAATAAAAAAAATACAAATGCAACCAAAGAACTTAAAGGTAAATTTGAGCCCAACTGGCTCGGACCATACATCATTACTCGCAAAATTTGAATCAGGAGCATATAAATTATCTACCTTAGATGGTAAAGAACTTAAAGAACCCATGAATATTTTACATCTCAAACGTTACTATGCATGAATTTGGTCATTTCATCCATGTATATATTTGTTCAAAGTTACTCTCTTATATTTCTTTCAATTTATAAAAACAAATTTCAAAAACATCAAAAACATTCATAATCATCCAAAAATCTTCAAAACTATCTATTGCATTTATTTAAAGCACTTGTTAAGTTCTTTTTGCTCAAAAACAAAAATCTAAATAAAAATCTAAAAACAGCTATATGCTTGACTCTTTCGAAACCAAAACAATATACAGAAGAAAGAGAGAGTCAACATTCTCCCAACTTCTAAAAAAATCATGTATATATATTTTCTTACAATTATTGCATTTATATGTTTCAATTTATTGTGGATACAATTAGCATTTATTTGGCATCCCTCACTTGCACACTCACAAAAAAAAAAAAAATCTTGCTTTTATCTGGCATGATTACTAATCTCTCTTATATCAAAGTTCACAAATTTCAATTAAATAAAGTTTGAGCATAGAGAATTGATCTTGTTATTTAGCTAAACCAAGCACATCTTTTCACAATAAAATGATTATATTTGTAATTTCCATGTTTTGCTACATAGTAGAAGTGATTTCTTGAGTGAAAAGTTTCCCCTGCTATCCTATCATGCACATGGTCTAGAATCTTTGAGAATTGGCAAAAGGACAAGCTCACCCCTACCCGAATAAAAATCCCTTGCTCTACAAACTAATCTGAGCAAGTATCCCTAGTATAGAACAAAAAAAAACAAAAGCAAAGTTCAAGAAAAAGAGAAAAATAAAAATATTATTTTGAATCATCACAGCAATATTTCAAGCATTATCTCAAAAATCAAGAAAAAATACAAAAAGAAAAAGAAGCAAAGTTCGAAGAAAAGCAAAAGAAAGCGAAAGCAAAAGCAATAAAATCCCTTTCCCTACCCTTTGAAAAGAAAAGAAGGGTTGATGAGCTTGAATCCTCGGAATTCTCAATTATTCGAAACCGTGAGGTAAGCCCCATAACAGGTGGTTTGTGCCCAACCCGCTTGGCCTTGGGTAACTCCTAGCGTGGCGATATGTCCGTCACATTAGCGACCTTCTTTTGTACGGACCTATGTCCCGCTTATGGATTAGCTAGCTCTTGATAATCCGACCTACATAGTAGTCTAATATGGTTATATGCATCTACATCATGGTTAATGAACACTTATTTGGTTTCTTCAAATCACTTGTATCATAGTATCTTGCTCAAAACTGGTAAATGAACATAGCAATTGCACACACATTTGTATTTGAGATATTTTGTGTATCATTATGATAAATCAAGATCGGAACTGAATTCACATATGCACATGGGATTCCTTATAAATCTAACTTTTGTCTTTAAAATAATTTGAAATATTATTTTTGCAACTTGTTTGGAATAAATCAAGTATAGTTGTTTATCACAAAGACAACTATATAACAAAAAAATAAAAAATTTCTTTCAAACTATACAATCAAAACATATACATATATATCTGATTGACTTTCGCGACGATGGTATAGTTTCAAAACCAAAATTGGAATTGAATGCCTAGCGCAAGCCCTCCTTTTCATATTTTTTGTTCATCAAAAATCAACCATGCAATAAAACTATCTATTTTTCTTTGATTTTCGCGATGATGGTATAAGTCTATACCTACATATTCTATGCCTAGCGCAAACCATTGTAACAATTTTTATTCCCCATTTTATCAAAAATCATAAAAACCATATGACTTCATTTTACACAAATTATGCTTTTCAAAATCAAACCCATTTTTTTGCACTATTTTTATGTCATTATGTCAACCTTTAACTTTGCAATGATGGTATTTATCACACTTAGGAATTTATGCCTAGAAAAAATCATTTTTCATGCATAATATTTTTCATGAAAGTCTGAAAATAAACCAACCATCATCATCATCATTTGCACTATCACAACAAAGTCTTAAGACAGTCTCTTAAGCACCCTTTTACTTTTCGCAATATTTCTATACTGGGATTAGCTTGACGACCGAGTGAGTGGCGACTCCATGAAATGGTCTATAATAGCGACAATGTCCTTTGAAATTATTGTTAAAAGTCCCCTTTTATTTTTATCAAATTATTGCATCACAAACAATCAATTTGTTACATCAGATTATTTCATTTAAAATATTACCGCATGACATCACAAATTTTAAATTTTCAAAACGACATAATTTCATGAATCCTCAATCCAATTATCAAATCAATCAATCAAACATAAAAACATCATAAACATACACATAACACAAGTCATATGATCAAAAACATATCATATATCAAACATAATTTCATTCAAAAATAATTCAAATTAATTTTGCTTTTTGCGTTTTTACCTCAAACGTTCGATTTGGGTAAAAACACGGAGGGGGCACCATAGTAAGTTGTCGTACGATTCGACCAAGAATCGTCACCTAAAAATGGGTATAATTTTTTGCTTTCTCATAGATCGAGAAGAACTCATCTTTAACGCATTTTCTTCAAAAAATTTGCTAAAGAGGGGGCAAAATGTAGCACCCTAAAATTGGCACAGTAAAATTGGAATAATTACATTCACCTTAGTAAATAATTTAAAAATCAAATTTAACCTCCCAAACCGCCCGTTAACCGCCGAGAAACCCGTTTCCCCTTTTTTTCATGTCATTTTTAGAGGTTGTTTTGACCGTTGGACGATATCGTCGCCGATCAGACGATATCGCCCCAGATTTGACTATTTCGTCTGGACTAGAATGTCCAGACGATTTTGTCGCAAAACTAAATTTGCATAGATAGACTCTGTTCCAACGGGTCTCCAATTCGGGCAGAAGCGTGTCTGCGCCGTTGGGACCCTTCCCCCGTTGGAGATCTCCCAAATTGGGATGATCTCCAACCCCCCAACAACTCCCCTATGCCTATATAAACTCTAGGACATTCCCTCCCCAACCCTTGGCTGAATTTTATCTGCAAGTTGAATCCCTCTGTGTCAAGACATCTGAATGTTGCTTCTACACTAGTTCCATAGTATTTTTATTGCAGGTACATCACCAATTTTCAACCGGAGCCAGCACCTATCGTCGTCGACGAACCTGTCAAGATCGGAGGCGATCCCGTACAATTCGAGACGATTTCGTATCGATGCGAGACGATCTCAACTGTAGTCCACATCGAGGCAATCAGTGCCTGGAGTTTGCTTTTCTTGACCTTTTATTTGTCATTTTTTGCTATAAATTAGATCAGTTACTCAGTTTTTATGTTAGTCTGCATCTGGAGTTCACCCATCTAGTCTAGATTGCATGTTAAGATCATATTCTGCCATTAAAGTACCGTAATTTGCTTTAAATTCCATTTTTTTAATATCGTTCAGTATTCATATTGCAATTTCATGTAGTTTGCCTCTGTTTGCACAGTAGAATTCCTTGCATTTTGCACCTATTTTTTGTTTTGCAGGTCTCTGATGAATTCGTCTGACGAATTCGTCAGATTGCAGATGATCCTGTCAGTTTGGACGATTTTGTCAGATTGCAAGCGATTCTGTCGAATCTCAGGCGATCCAGACTGCTTCAAGCATCAAAAAATTCTTCAGACTTTTGGATCAGGTAATCTCCATTGGCCTCTTGCAAATTCTCTGTCTTCTACTTTCTACTCTGTTTGTTGTATTCATTTAAATTGCATTTTCATATAGATTAAGTTAGATTCATTCGGCCAAACCTAGGATGAATGCTTAAGGATAAAACGAACTCATCAAAATACATTTCAAAAACCTAGGCGTGGAAACTGCTGCCAAATGTTTCCTAGTGAACCCACCATCCATCAAAAAATCACCAAAACACACCTCCCTTGAGAGGTGGGACCTTCGTAAAGTCCTCTCGTCCGAGGTACCGCACCATCCTTTTCCCATCCTCCTTCCTGGGTGCGGATCCAATAGCCTGAAGGTAGGGATGCAAAAAATTTGGAGCGATACAGATCACCTTTGTCCAAAGCCCAATTAGCTAAAGCATCAGCACTCTTGTTTTGATCTCTGACCACATGATTGTAATCAACTTTCAAAAATCCCATCCGGATTAACTGAATCTTCTCAATAATTCTTTTTATTCTTCAATCCACCTTATGATTCTTAGAAGGAGTCTTCAAGAGATTAATCATAAGTTGAGAGTCAGACTCAACTAACACCTTTTCCCATCCAACCTTAGTAGTCTCATGAAGGCCTCTAAGGATACCATACCCCTCAAAGAAGGTTATTGGAAAGAATACCCAAATTCTCAAGAAAAGTAAAAACTAGGGAGCCATCTGAAAGTCTACCAATTCCTCCCACACTGGCTTTTCCAGGGTTCCCTCTAGAGGCTCCATCAGTATTGACTTTTCCAAAATCCTTAGGAGGAGGTTGCAAATTTATAGTCCTATCCATCTTACTAATACTCACATTCCCTTTAAGTTGGTTGCCCTTAGAAGGTTTAATCTTCAATCTTTGCATCACTTGATCCCATTTTTGGTGGGAGTTTTGGGGGTGATTAAGGAGTTGATGGACTGATTCAACTAAGTTGGCTATGGTCTTTTGCCAAATAAAATGAATATCCTTCCTATCTTGATTAAAAATTCGGTTGTTCCTTTCATTCCAAATATTCCAAAGAAGAATGGTAGAACCCATCCAAACTAACTGCCTAATAAAATGATCAACACCCTCTTGATTAGGCCAATCCCTCCAAAGTCTGTTCAAAAGTGAAAAAATTGGACCACTGTAAGCCAAGTAAAGTTTCCATTCTCCTCCATAGCTCAGAGGCTAAAGTACACTCAATAAAAATATGGTTGATATTTTCTACATTCCTTCACACCTTTCACATCTAAAAGGGCCATGAAAACCATGCTTCATATGTTGCTCACTAGTAAGCACCCTACGATGCAATAAAATCCAATTAAAGAACCTCACCTTAGGCTAGAGCTTTTGAGCCCATAATTGAGAAAATATGTCAGAAGAATGGTTGGGATTATTATGGCATAAGGTCAAATAACCTTGAGCAACTGAATACTCACCCTTAGTAGTGTTGTTCCATCCAAAATAATCTTTTTCATGGGACCAAGAGAGGGATCTCATATGAAGTATGCCTTGGATATCTTGTCTTTGCCTTTCTAGGATTTGAATAGGCCAGTCCTCAATAGGGATCCAATATCTACCAACCTTTGAATTACCAGTATGGTACCGATAGTAATTAGCCACCTTTATCCAATTAGCTCGGTGAAGCTCCTCCATCCAAGGCCTCCAATCAGGAAACTGAGTTATCAAAGGCTTGTGACCATCCCAAGAATCTGTCCAAAAATTTGCATGTTGACCATTATGAATGATCCAAAACAATTTTTTGTTTATCAAATCCTCATCAGTCTTAAGAATTGCTAAAATGGGAGAACCTTTAGTAGGAAGTTGATAGCGAACAAGGTCTTCAGGACTTTTGTTCTCAACATATTTAGCACGAAGATTATTGGCCCACAGAGCATTGGGGTTATGCAACATCCTCCAATATAATTTAGCAGCTAAAGCTTTGTTGTTATTAATTGAAGACCGAAATACTAACCCCATTTCACTCTTAGGAAGACATAAAATATCCCATTTCACCAAGGCCCATTTTATTTTCTCCTTAGTACCACTCCAAAGGAAACGATGACTGATTTGATCCAATTCTCGAAGAACAACCTTTGGGATATTCAAAATGGAAGAAACATAAATAGGAATAGCTTGAAGGAATTATTTTACCAAGGTGATTCTACCCCCAGAATAAAGCCACTTGTTGGTCCACTTTCCAATTTTCTTCTTGACTTTGTCCAACAACCAATTCCAATATTTTTTTTTGCCTTTGAATATTTATGGGAATACCTAAATAAGTGATTGGAAGAGAGGTCTTCTTATATCTTAATTTATCCAAGACCATGGATTCCTGTCTAGCAGAGCAGTGAAAGAAAATAAATTTAGATTTGTCTTCATTGATCAATTGCCCAGTAGCCTTAGAAAAACAACTAATGATTTGCTTAATATTAGAAGCTTCCTTAACTGTAGCTTTACCTAAAAGGGTAGAGTCATCCACAAATTGAATATGAGAGATAGGTCTAGCTCCATGAGCAATGGTAACTCCCTCAAGGGTTTTGTTTTCCCTCTTTTTGGTTATAGTCCTACCCAAGCATTTAGCAAGAATGATGAATAAATAAGGGGATAGCGGGTCACCTTGCCTAATACCTCTGGAAGCTGGGAAAGACTGAGAAGGCCTGCCATTGATAAGAACTAAGTAGGAAATTGAAGAGATACATCCCATAATCCAATCCATCCAATCCTTAGAGAAACCAAAATGCCTCAAAACTTTGATAAGGAAGTGCCAATCCACTCTGTCATAAGCTTTGGATAAGTCTAATCAGATGAACATAGAAGGAGAATTTTCACCCCCCCTCTCAGTATAAGCTTGTGTTCTTCATTCTCAAGCTCTAAATAAAAGAGTTGTAATTTGTCAAGGGTAGGGGACTCGAGTACAACCCCTTATTATCCAACCAAAAAAAATATTAATAAAAGTCTTAAATCTAATATTAATTAATAGGTTTAACCCTATTAATTAAATATGACTTAGTTAAACTATTAATTAATTAATATAATTAATCAAGTGGTATTAGCTCACCCGGTTAGATTTCTTAATATTTAAAGAGGAGACCAAGGTTCAAATCTTGCTAAGTGATACATGGATAATATCCAAGCTTTGTTGTAATACCACTATGTGGTGATGATGTAATAAGGGTGGGGCCCATTTCAATCCCATATAACCAATTGAAAAAAAGAAAAGAAACAAATTAATTAATATAAATAACATTGAATAATAATTTAACACCTTATATCAAGTGGCATTAGCTCAATCGGTTAGATTCCTTGACATTTAAGGAGGAGACCAATGTTCAAATCTTGCCAAGCGATACATGGATAATATCCAAGCTTTGTTGTAATACCACTATGTGGTGATGATGTAATATGGGTGGGGCCCGTTTCAATCCCATATAACCAATTGAAAATAATAATAATTTAACACCTTATTAAATCAATATAAATAAAACTATTGTTGCTAATGTCAAGTGAAAGCAAACTGCAACACAAAAATTCATAAATTTGCAAGATAAGAACCACAAAATTAGTGTAGGTTTGATAGTTAACACAGTTGATGAAAATAAATGTTAACAACTAGGCTTCATCCAAATGGTTACCTTCCATAAAAGCAACCTAAAATTGAACCCCACCACTCACTAAAAAATCAAGTGGTTTTGCATAAAATAATTACTTATAAATTCTATGCTCAACACGACCATTTTGAAACCAAAACAATCCACCTAACACTACAGGGTTAACATATAAATCCTTTTTCTTATGGATAACCAGACAACAACCCAAGCCACAAAACAAAGCATAGATATGCTATGGTTATGGAAAACCGACAAACAAGGAAAAAAGAGTTTATTAAAAGCTTATTAAGTCTTTCGACTATACCATCCCAAAATGATAGCAAGAAAGGGAGTTACTAAAGAACTTCATAGGCACAATATATCCAATATTCACACAAATATTAATTAACCAAAGGCACACTAACAGTCCAAAAATCATGAATAAATCTAAAAAACATAGATACCTCTCATAACTTCATAACCATAATTTAAAAAAAAAATAAGTAATGTAGAGAATGGAGCATATCGCTATCACAACACAAAAACTAGAATCAAATTTGTAAAATAAATTCATTTTTTGCAATGTAAGAACTTCTCTTCAACCAAAAATCAACCCTTCCATCCCTTCCTTCCATAAAACCTTGGCAACCAACCATATATATAGCATTTCCCAAGAAGAGGAGATCAAAGGAATGGATTGGAAGAGCTCAAAGGTTGGGGTGGCTTCTTGAATTCTCATGCATTAAAACCATATTTAGAAATGAGAATCTCATTCTTAAAATAACATTTATTAAATTGAATATGCCCCATTTTAAAACTTAGCTTATTAAGATTAATATTACTTTAGATAATTTATTTACTCTTCCATAGTATTAAATTAATTAATACTATTATTAGTTAAATATGCCCCTATTTAAAACCTTAACTTAATAAGATTTAAATTGCTAATATTACCTTAGCAAAGGTATTATTAAATAATTTATTTACTTCTTCATAGTATTAAATTAATTAATACTATTATTAATTTTTCTTGTCTAATGTTAATATTATCTATTAACATTAGTATATATATAAGTATTAATAATACTAACATTATTATTAATACCTTACTTCATCAACCAATTAAGATTTATACTTCAAAACACAAATATTAATGCATCCTAAAGATAAATTAAGAGCCTAAGCAACACAAGGGCTCTTGCTTAAAGTTGTCCTCACCTAAATTAAGATGCAGATCAATAATAAGCAGAGATGTACAAACATTACCATTCCCTAAGTAGGAGGTATTATGATAACTTCAAGGTTATCAACCACCTACAAAGGACCCCTAAGCATAGAGGTAAGGGCTTTTTTTTTTTATAGCAACCTCCTTGCCCGATGATGCATTTAATCCTACATACACACAATGCAAATGCTCCTACATGATTGTTTTACCCATGTGGGTTGTCAACTAAAAATCATTCATCATTTTCCATTTCTCATTTCTCTCAACTTCGATGGTTGTCTAGTACCAAACCACGATTGTCCAATACCAAACCACCCATGAGAGTACCTGGTCCTGCAACCACAAAAACTCATCAACAATACGATATTCTAAAATAGCCTAATCCAACTTTAGTAAGCATAAAGTATAACTATCAACTCATATTGATAGAACAAATAGGATCATGCATTAATTATCAATACATCAATCAAATGACAAGGGAAGGTCTTGCCAAAATGGGCCATTACATCTAATGCACACACCAAGTATTGGTAAATCCTTCTACTTTATCACTTTTATTAATGATCATACTAGCAAAACTTATGTATATTTTTTGAAGAATAAAAGCAATGCTTTTGAAGTATTAAAGAGCTTCAAATCCATAGTAGAGAATGAAGTAGATATATATTCAAAACATAAAGGACTGATTGTGGTGGTGAGTATTATTCCTAGATATTTAATCAATTTTATGATGAGGATATGATAAGAAGACAATTGACAATAGCCTATACACCTCAATAAAATTGAGTGATAGAAATGAAGAATAGGACAATCACAGAGATGGAAAGAAGCATAATACTAGCAAAAAGTTTGTGCAATCATTAACGGGTTGAAGCAGTTACAACAATAGCATGCATTCTTAATAGAAGTCCCACAAATCCAATAAATATTATGAGTCCTGATTAGGTATGGTATGAAAAGAAGCCTTTGGTGAGTCACTTTAGAGTGTTTGGTTGTTTGGCTTATGTTCATGTTGAAGATAAGAAAAATAATAAGTTAGATCCCAAACAAATCATTCTTGTTGGTTATTTTGAAGAAAGCAAGACATATAAATGTTATGACACTGAATATACACAATGCATTATCCAAAGATATGATTTTTTATGAAGGTGGAGTGCATGAATAACAAGCAAAAAATAACAAGAAGACAATAACAATTGAAAATATTGGTGTTTCACAAGCATCATGTGGATACATAAGCATTTATCTAAAGACAAGCATAAAAGGGAAGAGAGAATTACAAGCATATCTAAGTTGCCAAATGTTGGATTTAAAATTTGATAAGAGGTTCACAAGAAACCAAGTACAAGCCCAAAAATAAGGACAAAAGGAACAAGAAGATAATATGGTGAACTATTCATGACCAAGATTGAAATGGAGCCCTCAATTTTTGAAGTAGCATCCAAAGCAAGGTATGGACCAAAGCCATGAAAGAATAATTGAATACAATTGAAAATAATGATACTTGAGAGTTGCCTAAACTTTGAAAGAACAAGGAGGCAATGGGAGTAAAGTGGGTGTTCAGGACCAATTACAATAATTATATATCAATTGAAAGACATTGAGCAAGGCTAGTAACAAACATGTATACATAACAAATTGGCATAGATTATGATGAGACATATGCACCTATTGCAAAGAAAGATATAATAAAAATTGTCTTAGCCTTGGCATCCAAAAAAATGGACTATACATCAACTTTATGTAAAAAATGCATTCTTGAATGGAAACAATGAAGAAGAAGTGTATGTAGAATAACCACAAGGATTTTAAGTGGAAGGTAAAGAAGAACATGTTTATAAGTGAAAAAATATTATATGAACTAAAACAAGCACCAACAGATCAAATGATATTAACTCAACCAATTATATTCCTCAAATTTTAAGGTGGATACCTAGGTTCAAATATTACCAAGTGATACATGCATAATTGCCAAGTTGTTGTAATACCATTATATGGTTATGATGTAATGTGAGTGGGACCCATTTCAATCCCATATCGCCAATTAAAAAAAAGTAAGCACCAATGACATGGTAATCAAGAATTGATGTATACTTCTTGAAGTGTGGATTTGTGAGAAGTATGAATGAGACCAAATGATACTAACAAAGGAGGGTGATGATATTTTTATTTAATTTTTGCATTTCGATGATCTAATTTACATAGAAATTTCATCAAGAATGAAGATAGTTCAAGAAATTCATGATGTAAGAATTTGAAATGAGTGGTTTGGGTCTAAAATATTATTTTCTAAGCATGGAGGTACATCAAACACATGATGGGATATTCATTTCCTAATATAGGTATGCACATGATATGTTATAAAAGTTTGGTATGGAAATTTGCAAAGATGTTGCTACCTAAGTTGCACAAGGTGAAGGAATATGTAAGAATTAAGAGAGTGGAAAAGTGGATGAAAGGAAGTATAGAAGTTTGATAGGAAGCTTTATGTATTTGTGATATGGGAGAAAATCCAACTTGAGTTTTCATTAACAAAGTATGACTTTACATGCCCCAATTTAGGGATTAACAATAAATTCCAAAGAGTATTATGGTTTATATAGTTACAACAAACTACAAACCACGAACTATAATAGGTGACAAGAATATTTATCACCTTTAATATTTAATCACTCTAAATCCTTATCGTTTCTCCCAATAATATAACTTTGGACTACAAATATTACAAATTATAAGGAATGATAAGAGATCAAAATCCAAATCTAGAAAGGACCAAAAAGATTTTTGTAGACCCAAATCCTAAAATAGGTCCAAACTACTCTATATACAAAATTTGACATAGATTGGAATTGCTCTAGAACTACTTTAAAATAAAAATGTTTGAGAATCAACTACAACTCTTAATGAGGGAGTACCCAAAAACATATAAATGCTAAAAATATTCCAATGGATCATAACATAATCCCCAAATCCAAAATTGAAATCCTAGAAATATTAAAAGAGGGATGATGCCATTAAATGGAATAAGGCAAGCTTCAAGAAACATGGTAGTAAATTGAAATTTTCCAACAATAGGTTTACATTTTTGTTTTAGATAATCATAAAATAAAACTTCCAAGGTAAAAATAATGGCCAAATGTTGATAGCGTAGGGTGTGACCACTACTTTTGTTAGATTTATATTTTTTTCCATATTTGAACATTTGATTAATCCACATCCATTTAAATAGGTATATATATATTAAATTATTCTTCTTGAGTGGGTGTCCTTTGAATTTAAAAAATAAGGAATGGTTGAAGAATTGAAAAACTTATAATTATTCTTAAGCCCAACATTACCCTTGTAGAAGAATCAAAATACTAATCTCTCAACCATTAGTTTATCACCCTAAATAAGACGCTTATTTGGATGGGGTCCACCAATGACAATATTAGCTAAGGGATGAAAGACATCCATATACACTGAATGAGGAGACAATTGTATATGGTGATAATTGAATATGAATATGAGTACATAATCAATGAGAGTGTAGGTAGTTCTGGATGATTAATCAATATGTATTTTTGCTTGTCATTTGCAATTATGTTTTACATCAATGTTAGAAAATCAGGCTTGACATAAGGGCCCTTTGTGGTTCCATGTGGTGAGGCATTTAAAATGAATGCCAATGTGTGCACCATGGTGTCCTTGACAACTTCACTCATACACTTGAATGCCTCATCAATTATCACAAATTGTAAGGGGAATACATATTATTAATGAAATCCTTTTAATTTTGATTTCTAGGGATCTTAGAGGAGGGCATGATCAAATATTTGATCCCTATGTGTGATAGGATAAGGGATGTCAATGGGTTGACAATGCTAGTAGATAAGCTCATTGTTGGAGGCTTGAGAAAAATTGGTAAGGCCACTAACATGAGACAATAGACCATTAGTTTGGAAGGCTTGGATGACTCCTCTAAAACATCATTTTCCTATGCATTCATGTTGTTAACAATGTGATAACAATAAATGCCAACTAAGCCTATATGTTTTATGGCTCCACATATTTGAGAGGTCAAACATATGCTCAACCTCTAGTGGACTGTAAACTCCATTAAGACACAATTTCTCCCTTATCAAGTAGACCAAATATGTTTGTTGTATCATCTATGAAAAACTTTTGTTTTATAAATCATCCTTACAATGATGGCCATGATCATGCATAATTCATCCTCTAATGGAAATATTTCCTCAAATAAACATGATGACAAGGAAAAGTTTGGATTAAGAAAATGTGAAGATATTTTTTTGAAGAGAAGGCAAAATTCTCTTAACATATATTAGTTTACTCTAAATATGATGATGACATTGAAGAAAGTGAAGGGTTTGTTCTAGACGATTAAAATTGCCATTGCAATAATTTGAGCATTCAAATATAGGAAAAAATGAAGAGATTTGAACATGTGGAATTGGTCTTGAGGCATTGAGAGCTACATGAGGGTGTCATTCCAATAATATTGGAGGCACTATGCTTTGTATTCCAAAGGACCTAAAAATAAAATTTCATAACTATCTATAGAGGGAATGGTGATGGTTGGAGCTTAATGATTAAGCTAAGTCATGCCCCTATCATTATGTTGCAATCATTGTTAGATCTATAAAAAAATAGAGGTTGCTAATGCAACCCCAAGCATGCATAAGAGAAAGAAATAAAAGGGTTTTGCTTATGTTTATGATTGGTGGATTACTTTTGCAAACATCGATCCTTTTTGTTTTTTGGGCTTTACAATCAAAATTGTTTTGGAATCAACCCTCATATCAAAGGTAGCAATAATGGTAAAAAATAAATATTTATCTTTCATTTATGAAAATTTGCTTCCTAATGGGTTGCAAAAAATCCGAATGAGTGGGAATATAAATCCTAATAGAATCTATGATAATGACAACAATACTCACACAAATATGCAGATTCTGGATGAACTCCATTCTTTGTAAAAATATCAATGTTGAGCATACCTCTTTAAAATATTAGGGTACCTTTTAATAACTATCTAAGGAAGAATGGTAGAAGCAATAATTATAATCCATTAGTGCTTCTCTGGCATCTTTGTAAAGGTTCTCAATATTGTGTCCTCTATTAGTGGCATTTATTTGAATTTCAATTGTGTTCTCTATAATCTCTCTCTAGTTGAGCTATATGAAGATACCATTAAATATGAAAAGTGATCCTTCATCACATCCATGAGAGTGCTTGCCACTTTCCCAAGTGCCAAAACTAGACATTCTCCTCAACATAAGCTAGTGGTTAAAAATAAAATAAATATGTAGCAAAAATATTTGGAAGCAAGGGGAATTACCAAAGATAAAATTCCTCCTCCACAGGCCAAAAATAATGCTTTGATACAACTTGAATTTTCATCAATGAAGGAGGCCTTTAAAAAGGCTTACATGTACCAATTTATGAATTAACAAACAAGTCAAAATAATAATGTGGTTTACATGGTTATAGTAGATTACAAACCACTAACAATTATAGGTGATGGCAATATTTTTTGCCTTTAATGGTTAATCAATCTAAGTCCTCATCAACTTGATAATAAGACCATATATTGTATATGCAATATCTTTGATTTTAATATTTATGAATGAGTCATTAGAAGATCATATGAGAGCAACTACGAGAACTTTAAGGTATATGAAATATTTAAATTATGGAATTTTTTATACTTAAGCCAATAAGATTAAGTTGGTTAGATATAGTTATTTAGCCTAGGGAGGCTCAAATATTGATAGGAAATCAATATCAAGAAATTATTTTTCATTGGGAAATGGATTGGTAACTTGGTTGAAAAAACAAGCAATGATTGCACTCTCAACAACAAAGGCAAAATATATAGCAACTACATCAACAACCACACAAGCAATACAATTTAGGCATATCCTTGAAGACCTTGGTGAAAAATAAAAAAGACCTGGTACCTTTTTTATGATAACATAATTTAAGTTAAATGACTAAAATTCCTATTTTTCATACAAAAACAAAGCACATTAATTTGAAGCATGATTTGAATAGAGACTTAGTCCAGGAAAAGGAAGTTGAATTGAAACATTGTAATTCAAAAGATTAATATGTACACACTTTTATAAATATAGTGACAAATAATCACTTTATTTTATTCAAAGGTAGAATACAAATTTCCCCATTCAGTCTCTGTTAGGAGGGATCAAACTGAAGGGATTAAATTATTCATAAAAAATATGTTACATAAATAGGCACAAGGCCTATATGATGAACATGACACTTGTCAATGAAACTGACAAGTGTCAAACTGAAGGCATAGTGCACTTTAACTCTAACATTCCCCCTTAAAGTGCACTATCCTAACTAAAGAAAAAACAAAGCAAGTCAACATTAGGTAACATTCCCCCTTAATGTTGACTTCTTTAAAAAATAACTTATCATCCTCTTTTTCTTTGGTCTAGGCTCGTGCTCTTTGCGCTTGGCTCTCCAACTATGAATAATGCTAGATCCACTGTGTATACATCTTGATCTGTTGCCTCAGGGTCAGCCACTTCAACGGGTCTGTTGCCACTGGGTCAGCCGTCTAAGTGCCTCAAGGTCATCATGGGTGCCTCAGGGTCAGCCACATCTGGGTCTGTTGCCTCTGCAGGTCATCCTCAGAGGATGTTGCCACTCGTAGGTCACTAACTAGATTCACCATGTGGTGAACTCAATCTAGAAGGTGTCGGTCTCTGTCGAAAATGCACCTAATGAAAGGAAAAACGAGCCATATAAGAGTGTCGGTCTCTGCCAAAAATGCACTCAATACAATAAAATGAGCCATAGATCAAAATAGGAGGAGAGAAGAAGAAAAGAAGAGAATCTTCTGAAGTGTCTTCGTCTGTAGTCTTCAGAAGTAGATCCGGAAAAAACCTCGGATAGAGTCTAGGGTGTCTTTGTCTGTAGTCCCTAGTATAAGTGTCCTTATGGTGACCATGTCATCCCACCGAAATGCATGGGTAACCAGCCGCTGCATTCGCCAAGTGTATAGAGAAGGTCACTAGGTACAAGGATCACAAATAAAATTACCTTGGGAGTGTCGGGTACAACCGAGAGTGCACTCCAAGGTAGAAAAATTTTGAGGCTAAAAAACTGAATTGAAACAGCCTCAAAATTACAATTGGACACCACCAATGTGTCCATCGTGGAAAACCGTTTCCAACGACTATAAATACCCCTATATTCCATTATCAAAGGGGCCTTCATCATAATGAAAAACAACATGCCTCTCCAAGACAGCAACTAAAACCTCGCACTATGGCGGCATCGCTCTCTGGCGGGAAAAAAAAACAATCTCAAAATTTCCCTCGCAGGAAAATTACATAGTCATGTGGGCCATCATCTCTCTGAAAAATACAATAAGAGGCCATGAGGGCCTTCAACTTCCACTTTCATGTGGACAAAATATAAAAAATTGCCAAAGAGGCCATACTGTCGGCCATAGTGACACAAGCACTTCAAGCAATTTGAAAAATTATAAAGTGGTCCTCCACTTTTAAAAAAAAATGCCCTACACTCATTATATTTTATTAAAATATTCCACAGTATCATTTAAAATAAATAGCCCCACTTCATGCATACAACGTGTGCCAGACATTTTTCGTCACTGCCGCCTCCCGTCCGCGTTCGTCGTGATTCTCAATAAGTGGACTTGGAGTGGATGCTAGGTGGGATTTTTCAACAGACATCACATAAACCTTTTACGCATGTCTTCTGCAGTTATTTGATCTGTATGTTATGGGAGCGCCAGTTTAAGTGATTGTAAACTCTTCAAAATCAACGCCTGATTCTCTGCCAGATTTGGCACAATTTCCCTGCTGTATGCACCCATTCTCCAGCCGTTCCTTCATCCTTTTTCCATTCAGATTGCAGCCATCTTTTCTCCCAGCCATCGGTGAATCGCTCCTCAAAAAACACCTCAACAGAGATGATTGAGGCAATGACAAGCCCTAGCAGGCCGATGAGAGACAAATTTCGCTTCGCCATTGTCACGAACGGCACGCAGCTCAAGCCAGCTCCTTGCTTGCGCTTTATGGAAAGGAAAGGCCTCGAGATTTTTAACGCTATTGGTAAATCATTTCTTTTACTGCACTATCATTTCTTTTACTGCTTCACGAAACTTCCGCCGGGGCATGACACGTCCAACCTACAGCAGCGGTTGCAACTGCACTCGACTCTGCAGCATGGCTTTCCTCAGATGTTGGTACTAAGAGAAAGTGTTCTGGAAAAAAGTGCCCAGGCTGTCACGACCTTCCCAACGGTAAACACCGTCTTTGGCTCCTCCGCATGGACGGCAACAAACAGTCATAACCATCTCGCAGTATCTAGCAAAGCATACGAGTACTCTGGCAATGAAGAAGTCCTCAGCGATAGCCAGCGAATCCCCGCTGTGATTGGCGCAGACGCAGTCAAAACAAATCCGCCATGAAATGTCTTGTCCTCCACCCGTGACTGCCAGGATCGGAACCTCTATCACAAAATAAAACACGGTGCTGTGGGGCTCCCGCCCCTGCACCTGAAAAAGGTTCCCCGACGGTGAAGACCAGCCATTAACTCCCGTCTCGAGCTCCACCCGCCGAAGTGATCCCCCGCGCAGGACCTCCTCCTTCCAGTCGGACTCCGCGGGTTCGAATCCCGGGTAAGACATCAAACCCCAGGAAAATAAGCCAGGCCAGTAGGACTCCCGAAGCAGTCACAGAGAACATACCCAGGACAAAATCAAATCGACGTTTTATATCAGCTTCGTTCACCATATTACAGGGATGGATCACTGTTTCCATTCTCAAATCAGAGTCCAGCGCAAACAGGGCTCCCATAAACATATATATAAATACAGGCCAACTGGGTGGATAAATCTTCTTTGAAACAAATCAAATCAAACGCAATCAATCCAACCCGGCTCTGGCCAGCTTCGGCAGCCCCGCGTCGCAGTCTTCAAAGCAGAACGATATTGCGGCTCTGCTGAGTTTGAAGAAAATCATCGACAAAGATCCCGACGGCTGATCCCTGCTTCTGGCACGGTGTCACCTGCTACTATTGGTGAGTCACGGAGTTCCAGCAAAAAATATTTGATGACCAATAGCCACAGACGTTACAAGAGCAGCTGTATTAAAAAAATGTCTCCCCATTTGTTTCGATGTATATCAAAACACAGATCGCCCATAAAGGCAGCGCACAAACAACGATAGTATGTGAAAAAAAAATCAAATTTGCTCCTAAATGCCTTCAGGAAAATCTGAAAAACGCTGCAACAAGACCAGATCTGAGAGCTCCATCAACTAAATTTTTTTTTAAAAAATTTCCCAAATTTTAAAAATTATTACCATCTGGTTTCTGATCCATCAAATGATGGAGAGCATACTCCCTCGGTAAAAAATTAAAAAAAAAAAGGAAAAAACATGAGGGGGAGGGAGGATTTCCATGAGGGAAATCCCCCCTCAAGGGGTTTTCATAGGGCAGGAAGTCCCAATGACTGCACAACCTACCTTCAGTAAAGCACTACTATACCATAAAAAATACAGCAACCTAATCACTTTAAAAAAAAATTTGGGAGCCATGATTTTCTTACCACCATTTATATTTCCTCAAGCTTCTGGTTTCTGATCCATCAAAGATGGAGAGCATACTCCCTTGCATGAAGAAACAAAATGGGAAAAAAAATCAGGGGAGGGAGGATTTCCATGAGGGAAATCCCCCCTCAAGGGTTTCACAGGGCAGGGAAAGCCTGCTCTGATACCAAATGTTAGGAGGGAAAACTGAAGGGATTATATTATTCATAAAAATGTGTTACATAAATAGGCACAAGGCCTATATGATGAACATGACACTTGTCAATGAAACTGACAAGTGTCAAACTGAAGGCATAGTGCACTTTAACTCTAACAGTCTCAAGGGGGAAATGTTGAAAATTGTGATATTGAATGAGACAAAAAAATACATAAAACAAAATAAAACAAGAATAATATAAAAATTAGAACATGGCAAAATTGTAATTAAAAGTGAAAATAAAAAAGACACACACATATATTCCCACCCAAGTTTGGAGAAAATGTGAAGCACCAAAAGTCTCTTGATACAACCAAGATACATCTTAATGTATAGTATAAATACAGAGTATTGTATTGAAGTAGAATATACATATTTGAAGATATATTTTGTTTAGGGATTTTGTCCATGGTAGGAACCTCTGATAATTAAAAGCATAAACACAATAACAATGTAAGGATTAATGGAATTACGAAATGAAATAATAGAAGTGCTAAAGAAAATAACTAATAAAAAATACAATAAACTTATATTACTCAAGATAAACAAATATCACATGCCTCTTTCAGGGGGAAACCTCCTTGGAAGCAAAGCTTTGATACAATTTGTTAAAAATATGAGATAAATTCTACTCCCACCTCTGGCTTTATATAAATTCTTATTTACCCTAATCCTAATGCTCAAGAGTTGGTCCACATGCAAGAGGGTACCTAGGTTACTAACTTCTACTTATAATAAAAGTAATGGTTACATCATAAATATCTCCTACTTACAATAAGAGTAATGATTACATCATATTGGGTCCATATGTACTAGGTTCCCAAGGTGCAACATACACCAACAATTTTCTACATACCTATTCTCATAACTACCTACCTAACTTGACATATGACCCTCTTCATATACTCCATATAGTAAAATAATATAGGCCAATATGGATTACATTTATGAAGTATATAACATGCCATCCTTAGAAAAGTTGTGCCCTCAAGCTAAAATGTGGGTAATTGTTGTTGGAGCTATTGTAATGACTCCCATATGACATCTTCTGGTTGGAGCCCATGCCATTATATAAGGACTTTAGAGATGTCACAGGAGTTAAGGTGTCAAGTCCATTGATCAAGGATGATTGTTGGTTCAAGAAGAACAAATCCTTCTTCATCTAGTTTTACGAGGACCATCTGTACTATGGTATATTTCCTCACCACCTTCTTCAAGCCAAGCCATATATACTTTGCCCACCCATTGGAGTACCTTATAAGATCCATAGAAACTAGGTGCCAACTTGTGTTGACCTTTTTATTTTAAGGATATTTTCTTGTAGGGTTGAAGGTGAAGGAAAACCATATCACATTTTGAAAACTCTTTCTCAGTCTTGTGTTGATATGCTTGATGTTTCATGTGGTTTTAGGTAGTTGCTAAGTTTTGTTTTAGAGTACCTCATATCTCTTATTGATGAGTGATGATAGTATCAACTACCTTGACCTTTGAACTTCTTGGAATATAAGAGGTATGTGTCAGAGGAGATTGCTCATACACTACCTCATATCGAGTCATCGTTGCAGATGTATGGTAAGTGGTATTGTATCACCATTCCACAAGGGGGAGCCATTGAATCCACTTGTATTATTGGTAAAAAAATAAGGCATATGAGGTATGTCACTAGACATTTTTTGACCACCTCCATCTGAACATCAATCTACAAATGATAATACTTGCTTCTTTTTAGCTCTATCCCCTAATTGTGGTGGAGTTCCTATCAAATATTTTTGGTGAACACCTTATGATGGTCACTGACTATTGAGTGAGGGATTCCATGGAGCTACAAGATTTGGTCCATGAAAGTTTGTGCCATTTATTTCAAAGTATTAGGATGACCCAAGGGGAAGAAGTGAGCATCTTTGGTCAACTTCTCTACTACCTCCATGATAAATAGTTTTCCACCTGATGGAGGAAGCCCCTTAATAAAGTCCATGGAAATATCTATCCATGGTATATCACAAATTGGTAACGGTTGAAGAAGACCTAGTGTTTTATATATTTCTTCCTTTTAACATTGGTATGTACTATAGGTGTCTACAAATTGCTTCTCATCAACCTTCAAAATAGGATAGTAAAAGTTGCATTCGACCCTTTCATAGGTATGTAAGAAGTCGATGTATCCTATTAGTGAAGAATGAGACTATTAAAATTTAAGACTTGAGTCCTGAGGTGGAGGGGATGACAACCCCATGCTTGTATCAAAGTATCCCCTCATTCCATGTGTAATTATGATGATCCCCTATTTCTATCTAGAGATCATGAATGATTATCATGAATTATTATCACAAATGTGGGGTATGAATTATTATCACAAATGTGGGGTCACGTTGTCACTCTGACTTGAGCTCCTCTATCCAATCATCCTAGATAATGGACACTACATAGAGAATGTCAATATTACCCATTTTTGCTACTCTAGAAAATAATTATTGTTCCAAAATATTATTTAAGCTATGATTATCCACTTTGACAATGAAATTATACCCTATTACATATGGTCACCAATGGAGAACCACAAAGATGATGGCCATCATATTTTTTCATAGGTTGATTTGGCCAAATTTTGACTTGATAAGAACCTGTTGTTGACTTGATAACTTTTTTTATAGGTTGTTGATTTGGACAAATTTTGACTTGAGTATGGCCCCCAATCTAACCCTTGAGGCATCACTTTCTATCATGAAAGTCTTGAAGAAATATAAGATTTCCAAAACTAGGGTGTTGCATATAACATTTTTTTTAAAGGAAAATATTTATTTACTTAACAAAAAGGTACAAAACTCTCTAATCAGAGAGATCAAAGTGAACAGAGCATTCTAAAAAATAGAACATGAAGACAAAAAAGGACCTCATTATTGGAGTCCTCGTCATCCTCGCATACCACCCCTGCCCTTCTGCTTCTTGATGATTTGGTGGCAATAACCAGGGGCTATATTTATTGCCTGATTCGCTAGTGTGTCGACCTCTTTGTTGAATTCCTGCCTTACGTGTTGATAGGATATTTTGCCAATTATCCTACCTAGTTGTCTAATCCTGTCTTGAATAATCTTCAATTGTAAAGATCTAAAATCTTTATTTTTGGCAAGAGTTGTTATTATCAGTTTAGAATCCCCGTAAACTGTGACCTGAGTGATTCCTTGCTTTGCCACCAATTTTAAGCCGATTTCACATCCAATAGCCTCTACCACATTGTTAGATGTTGTTCCCAAGCTGATCATGTATTTGAGCAGGATCTCACGAGGTCCTGTAAGAATCAGTCCCCCTACCATTGCTTGACCGGGGTTGGACTTGGAGGCACCATCAAAGAAGAGTGCAAAAAACATATGTCAGGCAAAGAATTGTTTGCTCTGCATCCTCCCTATGTCAGGAAAGCTTGGAGATTAAGTTGGTAGATCATTCTTCTTTCTATGGGTGACAGATCTTCTTCATACTTGTTGACAGAAACTAGATTTGACATTTAGGACTAATTCTTCTTTTATCCTTCGTATTAGAGTTTTGTTGTCCTTACCTTTGCCTTCAAAAATCCTCTAGTTTCTGTCCAACCAGATGTGCCAGATGACAAAATATGGTATAGAGCTCCACAGATATTTTAGGAGGGGCTTACTCACCAATTTACCTTTATATTCTTTGTTCCACTTGGTAAAACATGTGTCTATGGTTAACCTTCCAGAGTAGGAAGTGCCAAGAATTTTGGTTATTCCTAACCAAATTGAAATTGCCTTTGGGCATTCAAACAAAATATGGAAAATTGTTTCACTATTCTGCATGCACCTATAACAAACATGAGGCCTTACTATACTCCTCTTTTGCAGATTATCACCTGTTAATATTTTATTTTGAGAGACTAGCCAACTGAATACTTGTAGTTTAGGTGGTGCTCTATTTTTCCACACTATCGATAGTTTTTTGTTGGTAGGCCCAATCTGCTAATGTTGGACTCCTAGATGCACTGAGTATTCCCCATTACTATTGATGCTACCCCAAATAAGTTTGTCTAGCATCATGGGATGAAGAGGTCTAATGCTCACCACATGGGACTTAAAATAATCCCAATCTCCTTGAAGCTGAGATGGAATGGGAGGGGAGATCTAGTTCAAAGTTTCTGAGGTCCAATAAAACAAGTCACCTAATTTGAGTATTCTTTGGCTTTCCAAGTGATTCTGCAATTCGATTGGAGTTCTCTCTCTTAATGGTGGATTTCCTAGGATCGAGTCCTCCCATAGATTAATTGACTTACCATCTCTCGATAGCCAAGAAATTCTATCCTCTATTATGCTCTTTGTAGCCACTATATGTTTCCAAACCAACGAGGCTCTAGGAAGTTTGTCTATGTGTTTGAGCATTTGAATACCTATTTGATTATTTACATACTTGTTGACTAGTATGCGTTGCCATGCTCGATTGTGTTTAAGCATGTTCTAGAGAAGTTTTGCTCCCAGTGCTTTTGAAACTATCTCCATTTTTTTATTCCCAATCCTCCTTGAATTTTACTTTTGGTGACCATCTCCCAATTGACCAAGTGGAACTTTTTCTTTTTGATTGCCTACCTCCTTGCCATAGGAAGTTGCGTATGATTCCATATACCTTTTACAAAATAAACTTGGGAGCATGATATACTAATAGTTGGTAGACTAGAAGAGAAGCTAACACTGATTTGATCAATACTACCCTTCCTGCAAGACTGAGCCAACTATTACTATAACTTTGTATCCTCCTAACCATCTTGTCCAATATTGGGGTCCAATAGTCTGAGGCTTTGAGGTGGAAGCTCATGGGCACTCCTAGATATCTGAAGTATTTTTCTATGCTAGACCAAAATCCTAGGATAGTGCAAAAGAGTTTGACTCTTATTGCTGCAACATTTTGTGTATAGAACTGACTCTTTTGAGTGTTTATATGAGCCTCGATAGCTTGTGTGAACCAATCCAGGCATTGCTTGAATTGTCTAACATTTTTCTTGGTGGCTTCACCTAGAAGAATGATATCATCTACAAATTGGGCATGTGTTACAACTTTGCATCCTATTGTAGCCTCTATCCCTATTATTTTTCTTTCTCTTCAAATATGGTTAATTAATCTTCCAAGAGTCTCAACTAAAATGATGTAAAGGTATGGTGATAGTGGACACCCTTGTCTAATTCCCCTTGTAGCCTGAAAGAAATTTGTTGGTTCTCCATTTATTAAGGGGGCTATCCATGGGTTTTTTATGCATGCTCCGATCCACTTGATGACCTGATGTGGGAATCCAAACTTTTGTAGGACCATATTCTACAAATTGTATATTAACTCGATCAAAGGCGTTTGCCATATCAAGTTTTATAACAATTTGTTTCTTTTTTTATTTTCTACTACTATGGAGGGCTTCATGCACTATTATGATATTATCATATATTTTTTTCTAGGCATGAACCCCCTTGCTCTTCTGATATTAGTTTGTCAAGTTTCTTCTTTATTCTATTGGCCAATAATTTGGTAATAATTTTATAGGAAGAGTTACATAGAGAAATTGGTCTAAATCTAGAGAAAGTAGTGGCATTTTTTCTTTAGGAATCAATGCTAGAAAGGTGGAGTTGATGGCTCCAAGAAGCTTACCTTTCACCCTAACATCCTCAATCATGCATAGCAAATCTTCTCCGATGATGTGTAAGTATTGCTAGTAAAAGTTGTTTGTGAATCCATCAGGTCTAGGAGCTTTATCCTTTGGTAGAGTTGCTATAATCTCCTTAAGTTCCTCCATAGTGATTGGTGACTGAGATCCTATTTATCTTCCAAACTTAATACTATCGGTATATGTTGCAGTAATATTCCCTAGGAATGAGGGTTACCATTTTCTCTAGAGAGCAGAGTTGAGTAATGTTGATTGGCAAGTTCCTTAATTTTCTCTCTATCTATATAAGTGGTTCCTTCATGCTCTATCTCCTTGATTGTGTTCCTTTGGTAGCATTGCATGGTTTTTAGATGAAAATATTTGGTGTTTCTATCCCCCTTGCTTAGCCAAACCATTTGAGATCTAAGCCTCCAATGTGTTTCTTCTTCAGTGCTTAATTTATTGAGCTTCTGAATCAGGTCATTTCTTGCATCTTCTTGCCATGGTTGAGGAGGATGATCCCCAATTTTTATTTCTAGTTGCTCTAGTTGTTGCATCAACTGCTTCTTGTCTGGTTTGACTCTCACTTTTTCTGCCAACCATTTTTTATCACGTGCTTCAATTTTTGAATTTTGCTTTTCCACTTTTCTTGGGGGTTGGTGGATTGGACCTGTTGGTTCCAAGTGCTTTCCACAAGTTCACTGAAATCTTCTTCTATCACCCATTCAGAGTTGTATTTAAAAGGAATTTTTTGGGGTTGTAGGCTTTGGCCGCTATCCAAGAGAATTGGCTTATGATCTGAGATAGAGTTCTGAATGATGTGACTAGAAGTGAGGGGAAAGTGTGTTAGGATATTTTCACTGATAAAAAATCTATCCAATATTTCTACAATATAGTTTACCCTTGCTCTTCTATTGCTCCAAGTGTACTTTCCTTTGGTCGATCGAATGTCTTGTAAGCTTTCATCTACCATAATTTGATTGAGCATATCTCTATTTGGATCCCTTGCTAAACTTCCCCCAACCTTCTCCCAGTGGTAGAGAATCATGTTGAGATCTCCTCCTAATATTATGTTGTCAAACTTCTCATTGTCTAGCCATTGTGCTAAGTTTTGCCATGCTTCTCTTTTCTGGATAGGATGATTTGGACCATAAAAATTTATTATTACTACACTAGTTCCATCTGGTAAGATGAATTTTGTACCTATCCAATTATTGTGCTTATGTTGTAAGCTACAAACTAATTATTGTGGGTCCCAAGCCAAAGCTAGTCCCCCTGAAGCTCCCACAGAATCAATAGTTATCAATTCTGATTGTGCCCATATCTTCTACCATTCTGTAGTCAATGTTGCCTCTACTATTTTTGTTTCCTGAATACAGACTATTGTTGGCTTTTGCTCCTATATTAGAACTTTGAGATAGTTTTTTTAGAGGACTTCCCAATCCCCTACAGTTCCATGACATAATCTTCATTTTTTGGATTGCTTCTTATTTTTTATGAAGCTCTCCTCAATTCTGACCTACATTTTGGATTGCAAGTCTTTCTGTGCTTGCTCATTTCTGAGTTGTTGGTTCGATTTTCTTCCCTTAGCTATAGATCATGTGGTCGACAAGCCCCCAAGAATCACTATTTCCTCCACTTGTGTTTCTTCTACCTCTTCCTCTAAGTTCCCATCAGTTTCTTCTCTAACTATTGTGTTCTCTAGTGTATCTCCTAAGATCTCTAGTGAGTTGTCAGCTTCAATTGTAGGTATCTTCTCTTTATCTTTAGGAGCCATCACATCTAGAGAGGTGATTTCCTTTTCTCCTTCATTAAGACTTGCAAATTTATTTTTGTGTTGGAAGATTTTTTGATCCTATGGTTGAGGTTATCGATTCTTGCTTCTTGATCTACATGGTCTCCTTTTGACTTCCTAGAATCCTAGTTCTTCCTTTTTTGTTTCTTATGCTTGTTTAATTGGGTAGTTTTGAGAGAAATGCCCATGCTCATGGTAGGTTATACACTTGAATGGTATATGCTCATAGTCCAAGGGTTGGTTATGTATCCAATCAAACACCTTTATTCCAATATGCTTAGGCAAACCCTTTTTCAGATTGACTTGCACATAGATGCATGCACATATAGCATTATTGGCCTTTGGAGGAGCCTAGTCAATGAACGTTCCAATAACATTCCCTATTAATTCCATCAAAGGTTTGTTCCATAGGTGCAGTGGCAGAAATGGCAACCTCACCCAAACAAAAACTTCTTTAGGCTCCTCCTCTTGAGGATCAAATATCATGCTCCATGGGGTCATGTAGAGTGGGTTGGATCCCAGAAACCAAGGACCTCCATGAAAGATAGTGCTCTTGTCCTCCATAGAGGTAAATGTAATGACAAAGTATCCCCTACCTATCATCATGAATTCATAAGAGGAGACTTTACCCCCCAATGTGTGTTAATCCATTTTTGGATTGTGATTGGACTAGGCCATATTCCCATAAATTTGCATGCAAGGGCTTGGGTGGAAAGCGTGAGCAAAGGCTGTTGGATGAAGGTTGGAGGTACCTCAATCACAGGAGACTCATCTAACTTGGGCACAAAGGTACCATTGTTAGAGTGAGTAGGTGGTTTTGGATGGGGTGCTTTCCTCGCTTTAAGCACTTGACGCATATGATCCAACTTCTCCTCATCAAAGGGAAACTATTGTGAAAACATGGAGAAGGCCTCATTGCCTGCTTGTTTGAAAAGTGAGGTTGTAGTCATCATTGCAACCAATAGACTACCATAAATCACTTCCCAAAGAAGAGGTCCCTATTTTTAAAGCCCTAGCCAATGAAATATTTTCAAAGCTAAAGCCAAAGAAGTACCATACCTGAACTGATACTCACGATCTCTCCTGGAAAAATCGATCGATGCTAGGGTTTTTTGTCTTCCCCCAAATTCGTTCCTCCTCCAGCAAATGAAATATTTTTCCAGAAAAATAAATTACTGTCACTTGTGTTTTTTTAATTTTCTTTGTGCTTCACTTTGCAAACCCTAGCTTTGTTGCGTGCACTCCACGATTCTAGCCAAACAAACTTCTTCAAACTATTGTTCACATGCACAAAAAAATTGTAGATGGATCTTCAGTTGTCACCATGGCTGCTCCCAATTCTCACACAACATTTTTAAGGTAAGGAAAGTTTGTTTTGTTTCATTAGTCCATACAAATATGTCCTTGCAAAGCATAACTATCATGGGGACTATAGTATTACCATAATTTTTGACAAATTTGTGGTAGTACCCTATGAGCCCAAGGAATCCTCAAAGGCTCTTCAATGTTTTGGGTTTAGGCCATGTTGGCTTTTTAGCTAGATTATGATAGGTCCCAAATATCTAAGATCTTGTGTAATCTTAAATTTTAGAGCAATTTAATATTGATGGCTAATATAAATGAACATAAAATTCATAAAAATAACAATAATAAGGAAATAAATGGTCAATATCATTCATGAAATAACATAAAGAAAACTTACAATAATATTGCTCAAATTGTATACAAGCTTGATTCAATATTCATTTGATTCTTCGATACAATACATGGAGCTTTATCTCCATAATATAACCTTTTTTTTTAATTTGTGGAAAACATCCCAAAAGGGATGCCACTTTCGGGTAAGACCCAAGGAGGCAGGGGTATCCATTCCGCCAAAAACGCCCAGGACTCGGACCTGGTCTACCACCTTTGACATACTCAAGGAGCAAACAAACACACAAAACCAAATTAAAAAAAGTAAATAACAACAAAAATAATAAAATAAAATAAAAAAACATGCTCCTTGAGTGTGTTAAAACCAAAAGCATAACCAAACACACACAATAAGATAAAAGAAACCATAACACAAACCACATAGAAAAACACAAGAACCACATAACAAAACACAAACAAGACAAAAACAACAGAACACTACAAAGACATAACCCAAAAAACATGAAAAATAAACACAACCAAAACCTAAAAAATAAAATAAAAAAAACCAACAACAGACAATAAACAAAAACAAAAAACATAGAAAACACTCACACATAAAAAAATGAAATAACACAAACAAAGAGAAACCCAAGAACAAGAATGAAAAAAACACAAGAACAATAAAAAAAAACATAAAAAAAACATAAAAAAAAACAAAACAACAAAAACACAAGAACAACAAAAAACAACACAAATAACACAAAAACAAAACAAAACAAAACAAAAGAACCCACCCAAAAAACTAATTTATAGTGGAAAACACCCCTTTTGGGGTGCCACTTTCAACAGGTTGGGCATAGGAGGAATGGAGCCTTGTCGGCCTCTACCAGCACATAGGACATTCCTAACTATACCATATATCTGCAGGATGGAGACAAGGGGAATGGAACCTGGGTCGGCCTCTACCAGCACCCAGGGCATTTACCACTGCACCACAACAAGCAGATCTCCATAATATAACCTTAGAAAGGTAACTCTTTGACTATTTCTCTCCTCACATATCTAGGAGATGCAACCTTTCCTATTCCACACATAAGACAAGCCTCTCATGCCTCTTGGCTTCACATCTTGCCACTTGTATACATGACTCTTGACTCTCTATTTACTTGCACACTTTATTCTATGACACTTGCACACATTACTACATAACACTTGCACACATTGTTACATGACACATGCACTTTCTCACTCTACACTCTTGCACACATTATTACATGACACTTGTGCACATCCTACACATAGACACATACATAAGGGAAAATATAAATCACACTCCTAAACTATAGACTCACACCCTATTCTAATATTTATATATTTACATTTGTACCATAAGGTACCATGGGGGTACATTAGCATGTACCAAATAATGTAATATTCTCCAACACCCCCTATATTACATTATTTGGTTATATAAGACTTTAGTCTTCAATATATTTCCTCTATTCCTTTGTTTTAATCTTCTTTGTCTTCAAATTCTGCTTCATGTCTTTTGTTCCTTTTTCTTTTGTGATTTGCTATATTCTTATTCTTTGAATTTATTGTCTTCATCTTTAGTTGTGGTATGGCTACAAGTGTGACTTTTGGACAATGAGTTAGCAAGTCATCATAATAATACATTATGGAATTTAGATATTCCAAATTGAAGGTAACATATGTTGCATTCAAATCATGTGTCATAACTAGCATTAGTTGTTTCTTCTTATTTCTTCTCTTGATAGATAATAAAAGTGAGTAGAGCCATATACATTACTATATCAACTTCAGTAGGCAACATAATAACTTTTTGGGAATTCCACCATGCTCCAAAAAGTTTCTCATGAAGATAGTTGATGAAAGTTGTAAATTTTTCATCTTTTGCATTTTTAAGAATTGAAGATAATTTTTCCTTCAAACTATCTGATATATTCTTTTCTCCATCAAAATCATCCATCATATTTTGTGAATAGAACTTTAGTTTCTTCAACATTTCTTCACTATCTTCTATAAATGCATTTTTAATAATTTCTTCCATAATGCAATCCTTTGATGTAGAAATCCTTATTAAAACAATTATTTAAAAAAAAAATTCTTCAGTTAAATTTACAAATCAAAATTTTCTATTTTCAAATTTCTTTTGGAGTAGAAAACCTTATTTCTCCAAAAATTAATTCAACCAATAATTAATTTTTTTAATATGCAAAATATTTAGTTTTGCCTTCATTTTTTAAATCAACAATTTATCAATTTCAAGATTCTTTTGGAGTAGAAGACCTTGTATCTCTCAAATAAGAAATTTGCAATATTTTCAATCAATCAAATATTTTAATTTTTAAAATTTCCCTTTTTGGAGTAGACTTATCTCTCCAAACCTAAAATTTCAAACAATTAATTTACTTTTCAAATTTTCAAAAAATCAAATTGAATTTAATTTTAATTGTCCTTATTACTCCAAATTTTAAATAAATCTCAAAGCTTCTTAAATTATTCTAATTTGCAATTTCAAATATATTATGTGCTAATCAAAGGTTCATTTTAGAAATCCTTATAACTCCATAAACTAGAAAGCACTAAAATATTTAAACTTGCTCAAACATAAATTTTGCTCAAAATTAAAGCTTCAACTCTTACCTTAATCTAAGCATGGGATAAAAATCCAATGACAATGAAAAATAAGATATTTCAAGTGGAAGCTGATTGAGGAGGGACGTTTTTCACAGGACTGCCCAAACTGTCGAACTTGTTTTGGCCATATTTCACTCATCCGGACTCGGATTGAGCTAAAATTTTGAGGGTAGATGCCTGAAAAACCCTAGAACGTCTCCACCAATTTTTAGATCATTTGGAGCAACATATATCCTAGCACATCCCTATGTGTGAACAAGATTTTTGGCAAGCGATTGTGCGAGGGTTTCATCTGGGTTGAGTGCAAGCAGCTCCAGAGGTTGGTTTTTAGGGCCTTCGGGCCCTAGCGGCCAATATCTTTGTGGTTTATACTCAATATTTTAGTAGGATATGTTGCAGGGGATCCAAGATGGGTTAGAAATCTATCTTTCAATAGATCATGCTGTGAACTTGAGTGACAACGACTTCCAATTTGTTGCACAAAATAAAAGTGAAAACCATACCTTTCCACGACGTCTAGGGCAAGGATTAAAGAGATCACAAAATAAGTTTCAAGTAGTTGATCAAAAAATGGCTCAGATCTCAAGTGAATCTGGTGCTAAGGTGCACCCACAAAATAAATCTACTGTGAAAACCCCTGTCAAGGGTAAGAATTTTGAAGACTCAGCCCCAAAAATGAATTTTAGGGATGCCCTCCATGGTGGACAGCCTCAGCCCAATGCTAATATTAATCTTAGGGCTTCCCATAAACCTCTAAGAATGCCTAAGATTGATCCCAGGAAAATGGAGTCAGGATGTCTTAAAGCAGTTGATGGAACTCCTATTGTTAAGCTTGATATGGGTAACATTCAGACTGGCATTGAAGATCTGGAAAAAAGAGGACTAATTTGTCGGTTCGTGGGTTTTCGTCCGAGCCTATCTACTTTCAAAGTCTGGGCTGCAAAAATCTGGAAAACTAAAGGTGAGTTACAAATCTCTATTTATCCAAATGGTTATTTTCTTGTTTTATTTGCTAATAATGAAGATAGAGAGAAAACTTTTCAAGGGGGTCCTTGGTTTTTTGGAAGGGTAGGGCTTTTCATGAAGCCCTGGCATACTAAATTTAAAGCCGAAGAAGAGATGCCTTCTACAGCTCCCGTGTGGGTTAGACTCTTTGGCCTCCCTATTGAATTTTGGAATCCTACTATTTTTTCTTCAATTGGAAACTCTTTAGGAACTTTTATGATGATCTGTTGATTGTACTCAAAATTTTGAACATATTATTTATGCTCGAATTTGTGTTTTAATGGATTTTGACAAACCCCTACCTAAAAAGATCACATTACAATTTGGGGAAGACACTTGGGAGCAAGTAGTGGACTATGAGAACATTCCTTTTCATTGTAGAATTTGCCATGAATATGGTCATTTGGCTAGTGCTTGCCCAAATAAAATTCTTGATCAAAAGAAAGAAGATATAAACTCAGCAGGTTTCCAAATGCCTAAGAAGAAGAACACTCAGAAAAAACCAGTTATGAAGGATCAATCAAAGTCATCTACTAATATGTTTGAAATCCTTTCCACAAATGATGTCCCAAGTGAGGAAGAGGAAATAATGGAAACATAAATATTAGAAACACAATTTAAATATGAAGGGAAGAACTCAGAGACAAACCAACAAATCAAAGGTTTTCAACAGAAAAAAAGGAGAAAATTTACACAAGAAAAACAATCTTTTAAATGTCAAAACTTCAAATAATACAAGTCCCAATATAGACTCTGTTGAACCCTCTAGTAAAATTTTGGCTGTGTATGAGCATTCTTCAAGGTTAGAAGCCATCTCAGATTCAATTGGAGTAAGTCAAGAAATAGGGAAAAAAAACTGAAGATGGATTCTAATCAAAAGGTAGGTCGCAAGACCAATCAATATCATATGGTAAAAGAAGGTGAAAAGCTTGTAGAGGAAGGTAAGATTAATGCCCTTCCCAACTTTTTTAGCCCTGGTATTAATGAAGATCATCACTTGGAATATTAGAGGACTCAAAGGGAGTCTTTCAAAACAAAATGAAATTAGAAGAATGATTCAGATAAATCATCCACATCTTGTTTTCCTTCAAGAAACGAAGATGTCAATGGAGGATATGGACTCAATTGCTAGTAAAATTTGGCCAGCTAGAAAAGTGGTTTCCCTCAGTTCCCAGGGAATTCTGGTGGCATTGCTTGTCTTTGGGACCCAAAAGAGGTAGTTATTCACCATATGGTTGGCATTTGGGGTCTTTTGGCTATAGCTATTCAAAGTAGACATTCCAACCAACTTATGCTCTGCATTACTGTTTATGCTCCGACTGCTTTGGAGGAAAAAAGAAGACAATGGAAGGATATAACTCATATTATCTCTCATTTTCTTGAATCTTGGATCTTGATCGGAGGAGATTTCAATACCATCCTCTCTAGATGAGAAAATGGGGGAAAATAGAAATTTGGACAAAAGCACTGACCTCATGAGCGAATATATTGCAAACCTCCATCTTGTGGACATCCAACCAGATAATGGCCTTATGACTTGGTCTAACAGAAGGTAAGGCTTAGCTTGTATAATGGAGAGATTGGATAGGTTTTTGCTCTCTAAAAATTTCTTAATCCATGGTCACATTCCTAAAGTGAAGACTCTTAACAATGCTGGTTCGGATCACTAGCCAGTCATGGTGGAAATGTGGAAAACCAATGTGAGTTTCTCTCCTTTTCATTTTCAATTAATGTGGCTCAGAGACAGTTCCTTTAGACCTCGTGTGCAACAATGGTGGAAGGAAGGTAAGCCTAGGTATGGGACTAAGATGTTTTGTTTTTCCAAAAGACTGCAATACATTAAATCCAAAATCAAGACTTGGAACTGGAAGGAGTTTGGGGATGTTCATAAAAAAAACATGAAGTTATTGCTCAACTTGAAAATTTGAATAAGAAAATCCGTTTAGATGGCCTCACAGAGAATAGAAGTGTAGATGAAATTAAACTCACAACTCAGTTAGAGGAATGGAAAAAAAAGAGAACTCTTATGGAAGCAAAAATCTAGAATTCAATGGCTCAAAGAAGGAGATCGAAACACAAATTTCTTCCACAAATCTCTTCTAGCCCGAAGATCTCACAACTTTATTTCTTCCCTGAAATCAGATTCTGGAGATGTTGTCTATACTTGGGATGGCATGAACTCTATTGTTGTCGATTACTTTTCCAATATTTTTGCTGCTACTCCTCTTGACTCAACTTCTCAACAAAATGTTCTTCAAGCAATCCCTTCTCTTATCACTTCTGAGGAGAACTCTATTTTGACTGCTCCTATTACTATCAATGAGCTTCAATAGGTAGTTTTTAAAATGCAAAAAGGGAAAACCCCAGGTCTTGATGGTTTTCCCATTGAGTTCTACCAAGAGTTATGGGATATCCTTCATGCTGATTTATTAGAGGTGGTGGAAGAAGCCAGGAAAGCCAAAGAAATTTTGAAGGTTATCAATAAAACTTATATTACTCTTGTTCCAAAAGCTCAAGAGGTTGATCATATCTCAACTTTTAGACCTATTGCTTTATGTAATGTTCTTCTCAAAATCATTACTAAGATCATGGTAGAAAGGTTGAAGCCTCTTTTGCATAAGATTATTTCCCCTAAGCAAGGGGGTTATGTGGAAGGGCATAAAATAGTAGATGAGATAGTTCTTGCTCAGGAAGCCATCCATTCCATGGATATGCAAAAATATCCTTCCATGTTCATTCGGTTAGACTTATCCAAAGCTTATGACAAAGTGGATTGGCACTTCCTTATCAAAGTTTTGAGGCAATTTGGTTTCTCTAAGGATTGGATGGATTGGATTATGGGATGTATCTCTTCAGTTTCCTACTTAGTTCTTATCAATGGCAGGCCTTCTCAGTCATTCCCAGCTTCGAGAGGTATTAGGCAAGGTGACCCGCTATCCCCTTATTTATTCATCATTCTTGCTGAATGCTTGGGTAGGACTATAACCAAAAAGAGGGAAAACAAAACCCTTGAGGGAGTTACCATTGCTCATGGAGCTAGACCTATCTCTCATCTTCAATTTGTTGATGACTCTACTCTTTTAGGTAAAGCTACAGTTAAGGAAGCTTCTAATATTAAGCAAATCATTAGTTACTTTTCTAAGGCTACTGGGCAGTTGATCAATGAAGACAAATCTAAAGTTATTTTCTTTCACTTCTATGTCAGACAAGAATCCATGGTCTTGGATAAATTAAGATATAAGAAGACCTCCCTTCCAATCACTTATTTAGGTATTCCCATCAATATTCAAAGGCAGAAAAAAAATATTGGAATTGGTTGTTGGACAAAGTCAAGAAGAAAATTGGAAAGTGGACCAATAGGTGGCTTTCTTCTGGGGGTAGAATCACCTTGGTAAAATTAGTCCTTCAAGCTATTCCTATTTATGTTTCTTCCGTGTTGAATATCCCAAAGGCTGTTCTTCGAGAACTGGATCAAATCAGTCATCGATTCCTCTGGAGTGGTACTAAGGAGAAAAGAAAATGGGCCTTGGTGAAATGGGACACTTTATGTCTTCCTAAGAATGAAGGGGGGTTAGGATTCCGGTCTTCTATTAATAACAACAAAGCTTTAGCTACTAAATTATATTGGAGGATGTTGCATAACCCCAATGCTCTTTGGGCCAATAATCTTCGTGCTAAATATGCTGAGAACAAAAGTCCTGAAGACCTTGTTCGCTATCAAATTCCTACCAAAGGTTCTCCCATTTTAGCAGTTCTTAAGACTGGTGAGGATTTGATAAAGAAAAATTTATTTTGGATCATTCATAATGGTCAACAGGCAAATTTTTGGATAGATTCTTGGGATGGTCACAAGCCTTTGATAACTTTTTCCCTGATTGGAGGCCTTGGATGGAGGAGCTTCACCGAGCTAACTTGGATAAAGGTGGCTAATTATTGTTGATACCATACTGGTAATTCAAAGGTTGGTAGATATTGGATCCCTATTGAGGACTGGCCTATTCAAATCCCAGAAAGGCAAAGACAAGATATCCAAGGCATCCTTCATATGAGATATCTCTCTTGGTCCCATGAAAAAGATTGTTTTGGATGGAACAACACTACTAAGGGTGAGTATTCAGTTGCTCAAGGTTATTTGACCTTATGCCATAATAATCCCAACCAATATTTTGACATATTTTCTTAGTTGTGGGCTCAAAATATCTGGCCTAAGGTGAGGTTCTTTACTTGGATTTTATTGCATCGTAGGGTGCTTACTGGTGAGCAACTTATGAAGCGTGGTTTTCATGGCCCTTTTAGATGTGAAATGTGTGAAGAGAATGTAGAAACTCTCAGCCATATTTTTATTGAGTGTACTTTAGCCTCTGAGCTATGGAGGAGAATGGCCACTTTACTTGGCTTACAATGGTCCAATTTTTTTACTTTTGAACAACTTTGGAGGGATTGGCCTAAACAAGAGGGTGTTGATCACTTTATTAGGCAGTTAGTTTGGATGGGTTCTACCATTCTTCTTTGGAATATCTGGAATGAAAGGAACAAACGAATTTTTAATCAAGATAGGAAGGATATTCACTATATTTGGCAAAAGACCATAGCCAACTTAGTTGAATCAGTCCATCAACTCCTTAATCAACCCCAAAACTCCCACCAAAGATGGGATCAAGTGATGCAAATATTGAAGATTAAATCTTCTAAGGGCAACCAACTTAAAGGGAATGTGAGTATTTGTAAGATGGATAGGACAAGAAATTGGCAACCTCCTCCTAAGGATTTTGGAAAAGTCAATACTGATGGAGCCTCTAGAGGGAACCCTGGAAAAGCTAGTGCGGGAGGAATTGGTAGACTTTCAGATGGCTCCCTGGTTTTTACTTTTCCTGAGAATTTGGGTATTCTTTCCAATAACCTTGTTGAGGGGTATGGTATCCTCAGAGGCCTTCAAGAGGCTACTAAGGTTGGATGGGAAAAGGTGTTAGTTGAGTCTGACTCTCAACTCATGATTAATATTTTGAAGACTCCTAAGAATCATAAGGTTGATTGGAGAATAAAAAGAATTATTGAGAAGATTCAATTAATCCAGATGGGATTTTTGAAAGTTGATTACAATCATGTGGTCAGAGATCAAAACAAGACTGTTGATGCTTTAGCTAATTGGGCTTTGGACAAAGGTGATCTTACTTGTTATGGCCACCCTCCTAGATGGTGGGCTTCACAAATAAGGGAAGCTCTTCTTTCTATCATTTCTTTGGATGGCTCTAGTTCTGAAGGTACCTAGTTTCTTCTTGCTTTATTTTTGCTTCTCTTTGGTTCGATCAGGGTATTTTAGTTCCCTAGCTCAAACTATTCTTTCTTTTGTTTCCTCTGTTGATTCTTGCCTTAAAAGTATTTTGGTCTAGAAAGGTCATTGTTATGTTCAATTTTTTTCTTTTTTCTTTTAGTTTTTTTAGGTGTGTGTGTTTTTTTGTTTTGTTTTGTTTTTGTGTTCTTTGTGTTGTTTTTTGTTGTTCTTGTGTTTTTGTTGTTTTGTGTTTTTTTTGTGTTTTTTGTTATTGTTCTTGTGTTTATGTATGTTTGTGTTAATTCGTGTTTTTATGTGTGAGTGTTTTCTATGTTTTTTGTTTTTGTTTATTGTCTGTTGTTGGTTGTTTTTTTTTTTTTTTTTATATTTTTAGGTTTTGGTTGTTTTTTTTTTCATGTTTTTTTTTGTTATGTCTTTGTAGTGTTCTATTGTTTTTGTCATGTTTGTGTTTTGTTTTGTTGTTCTTGTGTTTTTTATATGTGGTTCGTGTTGTTGTTTTTTATTTATTTATCTTTGTGTGTGTGTGTTTGGTTGTGCTTTATATTTTTGACACACTCAAGGAGCATGTTTTTTATTTTATTTTATTATTTTTATTTTTATTTATTTATTTTAATCTTATTGTGTGTTTGTTTGCTCCTTGAGTATGTCAAAGGTGGTAGGCCAGGTTCGAGTCCTGGGCGATTTTGGTGGAATGGATACCCCTGCCTCCTTGGGTCTTACCCAAAAGTGGCATCCCTTCTGGGATGTTTTCCACAAAAAAAAATCTAAGCATGGTCTTCAACTCTTGAATTATGCTTCTCCTCATCATAGAATATGTTAGGGCATAGGTAAGAGTAATGCAACATATCAGACATATTTTATTCATGCAATACTTGGGAACATTTCACCTTCTTTCATCCAATGGATTTCTTATGTGAATGGACTACAATTTTACCTTGTCCTCCTTGGTACGTCAAATTACTACTCTTTTCACTTCATAGGTGCTATCTTACTCTTCATGTATATTATACCTAAATGTTTCTATGAATGTTTCTTTTGAGCTATGATGCTGCTAAGGCTTCACTTTTTCTTCTCAGGCCCAAATTTTTCTCATGACCAACTATCTCTAAGTAATGGCAATGTTGTCTCTCTTCTCAGATTTAGATGTCCCTCAGGTTTGAATGTTTCTTTATGAGGAATGACACAAAGACTTGTCATCTCTTCTAAGGTTTTAACATTCCTCAAGTTTGAATGTTCCTTCTAAATACTAACGCTAATCATTAACTTCAATTGCTTCTTTTTTCCATTGCTTTTCTTCATCATTCTAGATGATGTAACGTAGATCTCTAGTAATAGTTTGCTTTTGTATTCTTAAAAGCTAATGCTTTTGCATTCATTACAGGGATCTTACACTTTTGAATTCATCCTCAATCCAAATATCAATACTTTTTATGCAAGCTCTTGTCTTCTTTAATCTTCACTAATTCCTAAATAGTGCTTTGCTTCAACTTTCTCACTTCTTACTTAGGCACTTCTATCTCAAAGATAAAACCTCTACTTTGGCTCATAGACTTTTTCTTTTGCTTATCAACTTATTCTTCTTAACAACAACCTCAATATTTCTTCAAAGCTGACTCTTTTCATTTTAGTCCACATTATATTTAATGGACTCACAATTCTACCTGCAAATATCAATCTTTACGATATAATTTTAGGGTAATCAATAACCTAAAATCTATTGTGGCCTATATTTTCTTCACATGGGTCTTCCTACAAATTCACACAAAAGTTCTTCTTTGATGCTAGCTCTTCAACCTGCAACTTTATCTTCAAATCTTCTCACTCAAAGTAAGAATAAATGTGACTAATAACACAATTATCCAAGATTTTTTTTGGCTTGAATGTCAATTTTGTAGACTATTCTCCAAGATACTTGGCTTGATTGTAGATCTCTCCATTCAAGGTGGTTTTGATAGAAACTAATCACAATATCTTTGATTCTTGTCTCTCTAGATTCTTAAAATATTCATACAAAAACTTTTTCTGATGCTAGAAATAGAGACTTATTCAAATTAGCTTTGATATAGTCTACTCGTAGTAGCTTTGAAACCACTATTCTCTTTTTAGCTCGATTATCATAGGTCCTAAATATATAGAGTCTTGAGTAGTCTCAAATATTAGAGCAATTTAATATTGATGGCCAATATCAATGAACATAACATTCATGAAAATAACAATAATAAGAAAATAAATGGCCAATATCATTCATGAAATAACATGAAGAAAACTTACAATAATATTGCTCAAATTATATACAAGATTGATTTAATATTCATCTAATTATTTGATACAATACATGGATCTTTGTATCCATAATATAACCTTAGAAAGGTGACTTTTGAACTCTTTGACTATTGCTCTCCTCACATATCCAAGAGATGCAACCTTTCCTATTCCACACATAAGACAAGCCTCTCATACCTCTTGGCTTCACATCTTGCCACTTGTATACATGACTCTTAACTATCTATTTACTTGTAGAATTTATCCTATGACACTTGCACACATTACTACATAATACTTTCACACATTGTTATATGACATATGCATTTTATCACTCTACACACTTGCACACATTATTACATGATACTTGTGCACATCCTACACATAGGCATATACATAAGGGAAAATATAAATCACACTCTTGAAAGATAGACTCACACCCTATTCCATATTTACATTTGTACCATAAGGTACCATGGGGTACATTAGCATATACCAACTAATTTATATTCGCCAACATTCCATTTTCTCATGGCCTTAATTTTGGCAGGGTCCACATGCACACCATCCTTGGCCATAATGTGTCCCAAATATTCCACTTTTGTTGGCTTGAAGGTACACTTGAATTGTTTGACATAAATTTGATTTACCTGTAATAGTTTCAAGACTTGATTGATATGTTGGAGGTGTTCATCCCATGTCATACTATATATCAAGATGCCATTGAATAAGACCAAGGAAAACTTCCATAGAAATGGATTGAGGACATTGTTCATCATACCCTGGAAAGTTGAAGGTGCATTTGTGAGGCCAAAAGACATAACCAAGAACTCATAGTGCCCTTCATAAGTACTCAAGGCTATGTTGGCTATATCTTCCTCATGGACATAGATTTGATGGTATCTTGACCAAAGGTCCAACTAGGTAAAATATTGTGCCCCATGTAGTTCATCTAGTAAGTCATCGATTACTAGTATTGGAAACTTGTCCTTGATAGTGATATTGTTAAGTTCACAAAAATTCACACACATCCTCCATGACCCATATTTTTTCTAAAATAACATTACCAGGGCTAAAAAGGAACTCATGCTTGGGTAAATAAGTCTTGCATCTAATAATTCCTTTACCATTTTTTAATCTCATTCTTAGTGGTAGGGGTACTTGTATAGCCATATATCAGGGGGATAACTACCTAGTATCAAGTTGAACCTATGGTTCTCTAGTCAATTGAGAGGTAGATGACTTGGCTTATTGAAGACCTTATAATTTTTGATGAGGATGGCTAACAAATCGGGGGTACATTTTCGATCTGCATAGCACATAAATGCATTTGAAATAATCTTCCAACTACTAACCTATGAGCATTTTTATTAGTTGTTGTTGAACTTTATGTGATATTATGACCTTAGGTTTCCCATAATTTATTCCTTAAAGGGTGTGTGTCCTATTATTTATGGTTAACCTCATCCAAAGTTTTGAGAATTACTATAGCATTAGCCCTAGACTCCTCAACTAGAGGCATCCTAGAATGATGTCCACAATTCCCAATGGAACTACATAGAGATCAATCTAAAATTGGTAATTTGCTATGGATAGGCAAGCATTTTGACCCTGCTCATTATAGGTCATGATGTCTCCATTAGAAATCTTGAAATTAGTTTGGTCTCAACCATATATGAAGTAATCTAAACTTTTTGCTACACTAGGATCTATGAAGTTATCTATGCTATCAAAGTCCAATAATATCAATACCTAGTACCCTTGAGAAAACCTGGGACTATCATACATTTGTGTGCTAATATTTCTATTATGTTACTCAAGGAAAGTGTAGGTGCTTCCTCCATGGGTCCTTTGTGTAAAGCTTTATCATCCATTAAATAGAGGTGTCCTTCAATCGAGTCTACAAATTCATCCCTTGTGTTTGTATAGGAGGGTGAAGCGCTAATCATGTCTAGAAGATAGAAGCATTGTGTTTTACATTTATGCCTAGCAACATAATTTTCATCATAGTTATAACAAAGTCCCTTGGCTCTGTAGGTTGCCATCTCATCTAATATTACCTTCATACTATTTAGTCTTTAGAGAATTGTTGTTTATGGATTCAAAGGTTTTATTTTAGAATATTGTGGGTTTGGAGACCTTTCATTGGGAATTACATTTAATTTTTTTTGAGTTTGACTAACCCCATTGTAATCATGTATGGTCTAGTTTGAGCATTTGCACCTCAATTTTGATTTTCTCCTTAAGGTCATTGATGAAGCAACCTTTAAAAAAGATGTTGAAAAGGCCTTTTGTTCTATTAGCTAACTTTTTTAAACTTATAATGTGCTCAGGTACTATGCCTATCTATTGAAGTTTGGTGAGAGCTCCAATAAAGTCTTTAAACTCAAAATGACCAAAATGTCTAAGAAGTTAATTCTTGAATTGTATCCAATCAGTGTGTGGTACTTGGTTTTGTAACCATTAACACCAATGGAGTGCTTCAAGGTCAAAATGGAAAGTATCCACAAAAATCATTGGTTGGTGGGTGTCTCAAATAGATCATACCATTATTCATCCTTGACTAACGAAATTTATAGATTTATCCCATCAAAACTCGGAAAATTGATCTTAGGTAGTCTTCGGGCCATGTCTCTATGGTTTCCTAACTATTGGTAGCTATACTCATAAATGGATTTAGAAAATTTTGACCTATCAAGAGCCTCTTTCTTATAATTTTCTATGTTTATGTGTCTATTTTTAGTGTGTCCACCAAAAATTAGAGCTTTAACCTTAAGCAATTCAATATCCTAAAACATCGAGTCCTCTATATGCTTTAGATTTACAACCATACTTCTGAGGGTAGACACATGAGAAATAAGTTCATTTATGGCATCCAAATTAGTTATTTGTTTCTCCATCTTGTTCATTCTAACCTTCATTTCTTTAGTTCTAGTATTTTGTGGCATTTACTAAAAATATAATTGTTATTTTTAGTAGTTATTATATTTAGTAAGTGTCCTAGTCTGGAAACTTCTTGTGGTGACTTATACTAAAATGATCATCTCATCAAGAGGATCAAAATGACATACATATTAGATCAACTTTTTTTGTGCCTCAACACTTTTTTTTTGTAGTTGTAATTCAAATCTAGTTGAACCAAGATCTTTAGCTCATTGTTTCTATGTGTTTCCTGCCCTACTAGCAACAAGGCTAGTGAAAATACAAAACTCCGAATGCAAAAGTAAAAATTTCTTCCTATCGTTACTCATTACAATCCAATACATAGTAAGGAATCATATGATGTTTACAAACCTCAATCCTAACCCTGTATAGACTTTGGGTCCCACTAACTAGTCACAACACTAACTACTACTAATAACATGACTAGTTACAATAATTAAATAGTTAGGACATAAGGGTCCTAACATTCCATCCAAATTCAAAAACTTTGTCCTTAAAGATTAAAATTTGGAAATTATTGTTGAAGTTGATGGAGTGGCTCCTATGTTACATATTTCAACTATAAACCCTACCAATATACCAACAATTTACTGAGAGTGCAAATGCAAAGTTGGCAAGACCGATGATCCAAGATTACCACTAGTTAGAGAATAATTGATCCTTCGCTATCAAGTTGAGGCAATATTGTTTGTAATTGAACATGTTGACTGAATATCTTTTTCAAATAGGACATAAGAAAAACTAGGTGAATCTTACAGGTGGATGGAAGGTTCAATATATAAGACATTGATCCAATGCATCACAAAATGTGATAACGCCTATAGAATTTGGGACTAAATTTGTGATGCAATTTTATCTTCAAGGATGGTTGCTTATAGAGCTACAAAAATAAAGCTACCATATCACCTTCAATAAAGGACCTCTTAGAGTGGTGTTGATTAGCTTGTTGCTTCATTCAATTTTAGGCCATTGTTAGATTGTTCTTGAGAACTTGAATAATGCTCTCATGATTAGGGAGAGGAATCAATAGTTTATACTTTAGAGCTATCTAGAATGTAGGAAAGGAATGAGGTGGTAATTCCCCTTACAATAATTCATAAGGTGTCATCTTCATCACCATATGATATGTGGTGTTGTACCACCATTATTCTAGGGATAACCATTTGGTCTTGTGAGTTTGTTACTTGGAGGTAAAGCAACACAAGTAGATCTCTAAGAAATTATTGATAAATTATTTTTAGCCCTCAATTTATATATGATATGTCAAGCTTATGTTAAGGTGTGTTCCTTAGAGCTTAAAGAGTTCCAAAAGGTGCTAGTGAATGTTGGATCCATATCACATACTATAGAATTTAGCATTCCACGAAGGTGTAATATTTTATCAAGGAATATTTAATGATAGTAGAGGCTTTATAGGGGTGGGGACAAAGTGGGTATACTTGGAGAGACAATCCACTACCACAAAAATGACTAAATTTTATCTATACTTGGGAAATCCTTCAATAAAATCCATGGATATTTAGTCCAAATTCTCATTGGAATTGGTAGGATTTATAACAACCTTGGGATATTGACCATTTCTTCCCTGTGATGCCAATCGGTGTCACTTTCTTCAATAAATTATTTGATATCTCATTTTATCCCTATCCAAAAGAAATTTCGATGAACTCTTTCATAGGTCTTGAGAAATCTAGAATGCCCAATAAACAAAGAAGCATGAACTTCCTACAAGATTCAAACATGGATAAATAAATTAGAAATTGACATAATACATCCTTTGTTTCATAAATAATTTCTATCCTAAGAGTAATTAGGTTTGCTACTCAAATCAAAAGTGATCTACTAAAGGAGCTACTAAATCAAAATATCTAGATGTCATTCCTATTGAATCTCCTATACCCAATTGGGTATTGGCAAGGATGAAGCACACACTGATGTCAAAGTTTCATATTTGTAGAAGAGAGCATAAGAAAATACATTATCCTTACCCTTTTTATAATCAATCTTGTAATCTTAGCTTGATAGTTTGAAGACCCACTTTTGTTGTTCTAGAGAGAACATGCTTTTTTTCTAAGTGTTGACATTAAATTCCTATGTAATAACACATTTGTAATATGGGTCAAAGTCCAAGGATGAGGTATCAATGTGTATGTAAGGATGATGTGTCACCTTGCATGCACATGTGAGTTGGTAGTGGAAGATGCTAGGGTTTGCCTTGTAGAAGATGCAATGTAGTATTTATTTGAGATTGCTAATGGAAAAATGTGGAATGTATAAACATCCCCCAAATGGGGGTTTCCATTTTTATTCTCTTGTTTTGTGTTTACATATTTATTTTTCTACTACTTGGTATGTTAATATATCTTTATTTAACATCATTTTCAAGTTCAGTTTTAACATTTGGTCTCAAAGCCTATGGTCTTGAACCTGGGCATTTTATGGCATTGTATGAAGAGATAAAAGGGTTTATAGCTTGCGATAGATCTGGTGAGATTAAAAAGTGGTAGATATGATAAGCTTCAATAGTGGTAGATTTGGATTAAGGATTATTCATTCTAGGATTTGATATTTAAATCTTGTTGAGCTTTGATAGCGATAGATCTGGTGATCTTCGATAGCGGTATATTTGGTGAGCTCCAACAATGGTATATCTAACAAGCTTCAACAATGGTAGATGTAGTGAGCTTAGATAGTGTTATATATGGTGAGATTTAACAATAAAAAAATTGGTGAGCTTCAATAGCTGCAAAATTGGTGAGCTTCGATAGCAGCAGACCTAGTGATCTTGAATAGTGGTAGGTTTGGTGAACTTCAACAACTATGGTCTAGTGAGTTTTTGTAGTGATAGATCTAGTGATCTTTGATAGTGTTATATATAATGAATATTTGTTGGATCTATGTTTTATTTGTATTCAAATGTTTATTTTCTAAATAGGTGTTAGAGTTTAAGGCTAGAAATACCTATTCTAGTGGTTTTATTGTGCAAGTTATAGAGGTGATCATGCATGAGGTTTCATTTTGCAACTGATATTCTTTCTATTTTAGTGTGTTGTTCATATTTGAAACCTCAGATATATGTTTTACAAATTTGATAAAGAATATCTAATATGGTTTATTGGTTGTACCATAAGTTTTTGGTAAGTATTAAGTACTGTAACTAGTGTAGCTTGAACCTGAAGAAGCTACTGTAACTAGTGTAGTTGGATTATTGGCTACTATAATTGGTGTAGCTTATAGGTGTTGGGAAATGAACAATTGATTATTCCATGGTGATGAATTTATATAGTGAACTAGCCGAGATTAGCCAATAACAAATAGAAAACAAATAGCAAATAAAACATCTCCAACCCCTAATTAGCCCTACCAACTTTAGAATAATCTAAAATAAAATATACTACACATTGGCTTCTAGAACAACAAACAAATGTGCACTAATAAATCTAATAATGTAATAAACTATAGCCTAACATCCCCCCTTATTACATTATTTGAAGTACATAGAGAGTTGCGAAACAACTCAAATTTGACACGTGCAAGTGCCTTAGTGAAAATATTCGCAACCTGTTCATCGGTGGGAATGTATTGGAGCTGAATCTTGTGCTTTGGAACTTCATCTCGAATAAAGTGACATTGAGTGTCAATATGCTTTGTTCGTTCATGGAACACTGGATTCTTGACTAGTTTCAAAACACCTTGGTTATCGCAATTCAAGTGTATTGGAAGATTCTTTGAAAGACCCATACTTGAAAGAATGCGATGTAACCATATCGCTTCACACACTGCTCCTCATGTTGCATGATATTCTACCTCTGTAGATGAAAGTGCAACAACTTGCTGCTTCTTGTTGTGCCAAGAGACAGGTCCAGATCCAAGATGAAATATGTATCCTGACGTTGATTTTCTATCATCTATAGATCCAACATAATCTGAGTTTATGTATCCTTGCAAGAAGAACTTATTATTCTTCTTGTACTCCAGGCCATATTCTATTGTGCCATGGACATAGTGTAAAACTCACTTCACTGCCTTCCAATGATTGACCTTAGGTTCCTGCATGAACCTCGAAAGATAGCTCACAACAAAGCTGATATCCGACCCTAGTATTGGTCAGATATATGAGACTCCCAATCAATTGTCGATAGAGAGTTCCATCTACCTGAGGAGATTTGTCATATCAAGATAATTGTAACCCTATTTCCATTGGAGTTGCTTTGGGCTTACAATCTGTCATGCGATATTTTTCAATTAGTGCCTTGGCATATTTCATTTGTGTGACCCTGATGTGGTTCTTTTTCTGCACAACTTCCAAGCCAAGACAATAATGTAGAAGTCCTAGATCTATCATTTCAAATGACTTCTTCAAGTCACCCTTCACTGCTTCTATCATCTCTTTTGAACTGCCAGTGATGATCAGATCATCAACATAGAGCACAAGTATCACTATTTTAGAACCAACTTTCTTGAAATAGAGATTGGCATCTGAGGGACTTCTCTTGAAACCATGCTGTAGGAGGTGATTATCAATCTTAATGTACCAAGCTCTCGGAGCTTGTTTCAACCCATACAAGGACTTAATCAATTTGCAAACCTTTTGCTCTTGTCCTTCAACAACATATCCTTAAAGTTGAGTCATGTACACTTCTTCTTTGAGATCACCATTCAAGAAGGCACTCTTCACATCCATCTGATGAAGCTTCCATCCGAACTGAGCTGCCATTGCACAAAGTACACGAATGGTTGTCATCTTTGTCGTTGGTGCGAATGTCTCTTCATAATCTATGCCTTCTTTTTTAGCATAGCCCTTTGCAACAAGGCGAGCTTTATGCTTATCAATAGTTCCATCTGCCTTATACTTGACTTTGTATACCCATTTGCAGCCAATGGGTTTCTTTCCAGTAGGTAGATCAACTAGCTCCCATGTTTTGTTCTTCATAAGAGACATATGTTCTGCATCCATAGCTGCCTTCCATTGAGGCACACTAAGTGCTTCTTGCACTAAAGTGGGTTCATGCTCCACCACTGAAGTCATCAAACCTCTATCTTCCTCTTCACTCCTATCTTCTTCATCTTTTTCTCTTTCCTGGCATGACATACTTCGAGTATGATTGATTGGAATTGAGATCAGGAGGTGCATCCAATTTTGCGTCTCTTATTGTGCTAGTATACCATTTTGGAATTTTCTTCTATTTTGGGGGAGTCCTTGACTTAGGCTCCTCAAATTCTAGGTGTACAACAGGAGATGTGTCTTTGCTAGATTCTAGTGTATCCAACTTGGGAGCTTCATCAAATACCACATCTCGACTTATATGAATTTTCTTGGTTATAGGATCAATCAATCGATACCCCTTGGATTCTTCATCATAACCAAGAAAGATGCATTGCAGAGTTTTCTCATCTAGCTTGCTCCTTTTCTTCTTTGGAATGTGCATGAAGGCTTTGCATCCAAATATCCTTAGATGAGAAATGGAGGGCTTTCTTCCACTCTAGGCTTCTTCTGGTGTGACTCCTTGAAGAGATTTTGTTGGTGCTCGATTCAGGAGATACACGGTTGTAGTGATAGCTTCTGCCCAATACTATTGCCCAAGATGTGCACCTGTGAGCATACATCGAACCATCTCCATGATGGAACGATTCCTCCTCTCAGAAACTCCATTTTGTTGAGGAGTATAGGCTGTAGTAAGCTGTCTTTTGATCCCATGTTTGGTGAGAAACCTTGAGAACTCATTGGAGGTGAATTCCCCCCTCGATCTGAGCGGAGGGCCTTGATAGAATATCCTGATTCCTTCTCAACACGTTTTTGAAACTGCTGAAAATACAAGAAAGCATCTGACTTCAGTTGTAGGAAGAAGACCCACATCTTTTGGGAGTAATCATCAACAAACAACTGAAAATACTTCTTTCCACCACAATTGTTTGGCATGGGTCCACACAGATCGGTGTGGATTAACTCCAATGGTGCTTTGGCTCTAGAAGAGCTCAACTCAAATGGAACTCGGTGTTGCTTCCTTGCTAAGCAATCCGAGCATACAGGCAAAGTATGTGAGAGGTTGGGCAGACCTAACACCATATCATGCTTACTCATCTGAAGCAAATAGCCTGAACTGAGATGCCCATACCGTTTGTGCCATAATGAGGTAGCTTCTTTTGTGTTGGCAGCCATGGCAACATGAGAGGTATAAATGGCATCTAAAACAAACAATCCATGTTTGTAGGAAGTTGTTGCTATGTGTTTACCATGTTTGGTAATGAAGCAACACTTTTGTCCATCAACAACTTTAAAGTCAACCACCATATTTTTGTCCAAGATTTGGGGTACGAACAACAAATTGTTGGCCAATCCTGGCACATAAAGGACCTTCTCAATTTTGCATTGTCCATCTAGAAGTGTCACTGAAACATCTCCTTCTCCTTGGACTTGATAGGTCTTATCATCGACAATTGTCACCAGTTTGCCTTCTTTGGCTTCAAATGTGTCAAACCACCCTTTATCACTAGTCATGTGTTTGTTGGCACCAGAATCAATATACCAAACATGATCTTTTTGTTTGGGATCAGTTTGAGTCATGAGCACCTTGTGTGCTCTCTCAAAATCTGAATTTGATTCTTCAATAGCAACATTGCCTCTTTGTTGCCTATTTCTTGGTCATGGTTTGTATTGCCCCTTCTTCTTTGGTGGTTGCTTATTTTTGTCACCTTTGTTGGAAGAATTGAACCAACATTTCTTGGTGTCATGATTATCCTTCTCACAAATGTGGCAATACCTCTTTTGTTGTTGAGGTGTCTTTTGTGAAGAGGATGTGGTGTTAGAACCCTTAGAGGAAGATCCCTTCTGAAAGTATCCTTGTTTCTTAGCTCCAGATTTCTTTGAAAAAAATGTTGTGTTGGACATTTGGTCTCTTAGGTTGTTATTTGCTTCTTCTTGTTGTAGCAAATTAACCAACTCCTCAAAAGAGACTTGTCTATTGGACACTTGAAGGGAAGTGACAAGCATTCTAAAATAATCTGGTAAAGCTCTCAAAATGATGGAGGTTAAGAGCTTATCTTCCACTTTTTCTCCCATTGCATGCAATTTGGCTCTCAAATCAACAACTCTGCAAAGAAACACCTCTACACTTTCTCCATTCTTCATGTTGAGAGTGTGAAGTTGGGATTGAAGATTAAGAATCGTGGCTTGATTCTTTCCTTCATATATTGTTGTCAATGTATCCCATGCATCCTTTGCATTCTCTTTTTCACAGATGTGTGGTTGAATTTCATCAACTATGGTAAGAACTATGATCATCAATGCTCTTGCATTTGCATCATCATAAGTTTCTTGTCTATCATCACCAATTTTTGGGCGTGTGACTCTTCCAGTCACGATGTCCCATAACTTTTCAACTTGCAATATTGTCCTCATCTTTGTCTTCCATGGAGCAAAATTTGGACCTCTGAGTAGCTATGATTCTGACAAATATGCTTTTGCAATGGCCATTGTGAGGGTTCCTTATAACACCAAATGGTCCCCCTTTCTTTATACCGCTAGTCCGATAGACCTGATCTGTTCGATATACCTACTTTTCCTATAATACCCATCGGTACGTGGAATAAGTTGGTCCCCTCAATATACATGGTCGTACGCAAGGGAGACTTTAAGGTACGTGTAATAGATCGATCCGTGGCACATAAGTAATACTGAAAGGGATTCACTCTATCTTTGACACCTGCTTAAAAAGACTTTCGCATACATAGGGCAACAAGACCCTTAAATACTTGGAAGAACTTAATTTCAGGATTTATGTCGAGCGATAGTAGTGAATAGGGTAATGATGGAGTGAATATCAATATTGGCTTTCCTTATTTCTCCTCGATGGTTTATAGGGAACAATAGCCCAGACATCATTGTTGTAGCTATATTAGGCATTAGATACAATAGCCCAATCATGACAACATTACCTGTAAGTGCGGGCCAGAGGTACCATTTTTACCGAACGCTACTTTGCATAATAAATTGCACAAAAATAGGGTATAAATTTGGGGTCTTTTGCTGCCACAATATATATCAATGCATAAAACAAAAATTGAAATGCATTCATACATTCATCATGCCCATAAATTTATGATATTTTTGAAGGTGTTGGATTCCACCGAAAATGCACCTTTTACAATGCCAATTTTTACAAATTATTTTTGCACTAGTTTTGATTTGATGGCTAGTTGCAAAAATTGATATTCACTAATTGTTTTGCCTTGTTTTGTAGCAAAATCCAAATAATTTTGTGTCCCCCCCTTTGTGTTGCAAAATAACAAGGTTTTGTAGCCCCTTTGTGATTCCCCCTTTGTTTTGGAATTTGAGGTTTTAAGGTTCAAAACCAAAATTGCATTAAATTTAATATAAATTAATTAGTTATCTAATTTTTTTTTAATTTATATGGTGCAATCGATAGCCACCACAAATCTGGGTAGGCTATTCATTTTTTTTATGGTTGCCACAATATTCTGCACTGTCCGTCCCAGAAGCTGCCACATAGATATTCGTGCAATACGCCCCTATAACCACTATGCCACAATCATTTTAAACCTTTTACACCACTAAAAGCATGAGGAAAGGGATAATCATTCAGTCTGATGAGGCTCGATATTTGAACCTTGGACCTCCACCCCCTTACAGGATTTGGTCGAACCAATTGGTCTACACCTTGAACCTAGTTATCTAATTAAATTATACTTAACTAATTAATTAATTAACTAAAACATTAATTAAATAATCAATTAGAAAAAATAAAATAATTATTTAATTAAATTAATTTAATTAAATAAAAATAATTTAATACAAAACAAATGAGTGTATTATGAACTTTATGGGGCATCGATTCCTCCAATAAACGGTCAACGAAAGGCGCATTATCTAATGATCAACCGAGGATAGCAGGATAAACTGGGCAAAAGAGTCAACTAAGTCCAACTATACTCCTCACGGGTGCTGCTAGGAGGCTTATGTATGAAAGGTAGACTGACCACTGAGAGGTGGTTGATAGTCCTTATACACCTTCATGCATATAAAGGGTTTAAGAAGCCCACCCACAATACATGTGGGATAATAGTCCTAAAAAAATCCTATGCATGTCTTTTCTATGGAGGGAAAAAAATAAATAGAAAAATCTTCCCCCTTAAGGTCCAAACTAACGTTGAGCTACCACATGATGCATAACAGGATCGTGCGTGCTTAGATGTGATTGGCTGATGCTCTATGCACAATGATTGGGATAAAACCTTAGGAAGGTATTTTATTGGCCCTACATCTTCATCTACTCTGTATTGGTGTGTGCTTTAGATCACCATCACATGAGGACATGATCGGGTCTCTGTGGCTCTACAACAAATCGATCTGGACGACTTAGCCTAGATCGCACAAGGTCGATATTGGTCACCTTCTGTGGTCACTCTAAGCTGGGGCTAAGCTATGCTTAAGTTCTACTATGACCTCTTCAAACATGGGCTGAGTTATGCATCAAAGCTAATCTCAATACTGCACATGATTGGATGAGGGCCATGCTAAATAGCTCACTAGATGATGAGGGGGTTTTATGCATTTTATAAAAAAATTATTATTTGAAAAAAACTTATTGGGCATCAACAACCAAATCAAAGAAATGCTCTATCTCCTCTACCTAGTTGTAGGCTCACCAATATGAGCTCACTATCAACTGTTGGTAGAGGCAATTACACTAAGAGCCATGAACTGATGCTCTGATACCACTATTGGGAAACGAATAGTTGATTGTTCCATGATGATGTATTTATACATTTAATTGGCCGAGATCAGCTAGTAACAAATATGAAGCAAATAGCAGATCAAATATCTCCAGCCCCTAATTAACCCTACCAACTTTGGAACAAGCTAAAACAAAATATACTACATGTTGGCTTCTAGAACAATAAACAAATGTGCACTAATAAATCTAATAATTCTAATAATGTAATAAAATATAGCCTAACAATAGGGCTATTAATGCTACTGTAACTAGTGTAGTTATGCTCAAAAGAGACTAGTGTGTATGCTTGTGGTGGTTGCCCAATGTAATATTCTCAGAGTTAGCTCCAACAATATTTATAATGTTTTTAAAAGTGGTTTTTTTGTTACCTTGTTGGTATATGTTTGAGGGTAATAGGTGAAGCTAATATATTTAAAATTTTGGAGGTATATTTTAGGGTGGATAGGTCTTGGAATGACTGGATATAGCTGGTGGAAGTTATAGGCCTAAAGGTTGGTAGTAATCGGGTTAAGGCTACTTGTCTTTAGAAGGACTAGTTTTAGCTTGTGCCCATGAAGGGTTGTATAAAAAATTGTTGTTCGTACTAAAAAATTACAAAAATATCTAGACACATTTTTTCTTATAAGGGCTTTGCTAGTAAAGGCCAAAGGTCATCCTTGTTGCATCAATATTGCTCAAATGCCAATTCCAAAGACATTACTCTTGATAGTAAATGGTTTAGATAAATATGACATGGCTAAGATTGGTGTTGTACACATAGCCTACTTAAGAGCACCAAAATTTTTTGTAGCTACCTTAGTCCATGCAAATGCATTCTTTTTTAGCAAGAGAGTCAGAGGGGTTGCAATATTATTGTAGTCCTTCAAAAAATTATGATAATACCTTATGAGCCCTAAAATTCCATGAAGACTCTTAAGAGTTTTTGAAGTTGACCAAGTCTACATGTCTTCAATCTTCTTATGGTCCACTTTTACTCCTTTAGGTTATACTATATGTCCAAGATATTCATTCTCTACTTGTCTAAAGAAAAACTTGCAATGATTTGTAAATAATTGGTTATCAACTAGAATTTGGAATGTTTGATCCAAGTGAAATGAGAGTTCATCCCATGTTTTACTATAGACCAATAAATCATAAAAAAAAAAGAAAATTAATTTCCTGAGGAATGCACAAAATATCTCATTCATCAAGCTTTGGAATGTTGATAGGGCAGATGTAAGGTGAAAGGGCATGACAAGAAATTCATAGGCGCAAAAAACAATCTTGGGGGTATCTTCTCAAAGATAAATCTAGTGATATCTTGATCATATGTCCAACTTTGAAAAGAAATAGACCTCATGCAATTCATTAAGGATTTCATCAATCACTAGAATTGGAAACTTATCCTTGATTGTGATCTTATTTAACTCCATGAAATCCACACATAAATGCCATGAACCATATTTCTTTTTGACTAATAGGATTGGTGAAGAATAGGGACTGATGCTTGGTTGAATAATCCTTTCTTGGAGTAATTCTTACACCATATTTTCAATATTTATTTTTTCCATATAAGGATAATAGTATGGTTGAATATAAAGGGACATACTTCTTGGGAATAGCTAAATGAAATAGTCATGTGAATGACAAGGTGGAAGCTCATGCAACTCATTGAGGACTAGGGTATGGTGGTCCAGAGTTTAGTCAATTTAATAGATTGGAAAGAGTCGATAGACTCTATAAGCTTCATGGTACAAAGTCAAGCCACAATGCCATGAGAACCCTTTTCAAAAACTTCTCCATGAAATGAGAGCTTATGATGCTTGATGACCCTGCATGAAGTCCTCAAAAAGTATATTGATGACCATTCTTTATAAATTGCATTCACATTTTGACATAGTCTTCTAAGACAGGTGATGAGTGCTAAAATCATGTATATTTTATGCAAGTTTAATCTATATTTTATCTGCAAATATATGTAAATGAATGTGTTTTGATGATTATTATATCTTATTTGTATGATTTATGAGTGAATTTGATTTATAAAATATTAAAGTGATATATGCCTATATTTTACACAAATTGTGCAAGTTTTCTGTATATTTTTGGTAGATAAATATTGCAGGAGTTTTATAGGGAACATTGTAACAAAATACAATCCAGCTTGGATGAACCAATTGTATGAAGGTGCACTGAGAAGACACATGAATGTACATTATAGAAAGGTGCTATAGAAAACATCTACAAAAAGGTGTTATGGAAAACACCTACAGAAAGGTGTTACAAAAAGTACCTACTAAAAGGGTCTACAAAAAGAACATTGACCAAATAAGTTGTATGATGCATTGGAATTCCATGTCCGATGACAACGTAGTAGCATCATGTAGATTATATAGTCAACATAATTGTTAATGCGGTGGCATTAATATTTGGCATATGATTTAATCCATGTTGTATAGTTTGTAACGTGACATTAAAGATATATTTTGTTAAAGTTGTTAAGTTGTCAAGATTTGAATGAAACCTTAATTTGTATTTTCCTTGAGAATAGGACAAACAATTATTGTACCTTGTCAACAAGTTATTCAAATTTAGGATATTCATTATGTACACTTGTCAAATATGCCACTTGGATAATTTTGATTGTAATAAGTCCAAGGGTAGTTGTTAGCGTGTCTTAATTATAGCATATCTTTGTTATGAAATATTAGAATTCAAATATTTGAGCATTTGAACTGTAACAGATGGTAGAAGAGAATTTTATTGTAAAATGTCCAAGTGACATTATAAAATACAATGTAGAGACCTTTGAAAAGGTCTAATGGTCTATTGTATACAATTTTACAAGTTGCTATTATGAAGGCTTGATGTTCGAAGAAGTATGTTTGCATAGTCTATACGCATGAAGAATTAGAATTCATCAATAAAGCAATATTTTCTTCCATGATTTCAGCAATGGTATTATGTATCTTTGCATGATTTATTTACTTTTGTAAACTTTATTTTACTTTCCTGCATCAATGAATTAAATAGTATTAGATTAGTAGAATGAAATATTAGTTACTAAAATAAATTAGAATAGAGGAGAAGAGAATTACACTATCTTCTATGAGGCAGGGCCCACTCCATGTAGTCAATCCCTTGCTCTCTATCTCTTGAAATAGAGTAGAATTAGTTAGTAAGTAGAATTAGTCTTAGACTATAAGATAAATTAATTATAAAATAAATCAACTAGTTAAAATCATAAATGCATTATTATATTGCATGTGGATCCACAACACATAGAATTAGTCTACATCATAATTGCACTTTTAATATTCCATTTTATTTCTTCTATAATTTTCATTTCCTGCAACCGAAACTAAGAAAATAAAATCAAGTCAAAGATTAATAATTATGGAATAATCTATATTGGATTTATTGTTCTTTAAATCATTTAACCTGGATTGAAAAATTTAATGTATGAGATACAACTCGATATTTTGGCACCATTATCGGGGAGAATAGTGCCATAATTTTTTATTAGAGACTATTGGGGTGAGAAGGAGACTTACCTGCGTGACTGACAAGGAGTCATCATGAAGTTCAAGGTTGGGACAACAAGGTTTCAACAAGTGTCTTCATCTCAATACTTCTAGGTTCCATTTTCTTAGGATCGATTTTATTGCTTTCCTAGTTAGCATTTTTACTTTTAGTAAATTTTCAAAGCATTGGGTGGTTGTTGTTACTTGCTTAGGTCTGGGTTCTTTGACCTTGTGAAAACAAGGAAGTAGGTGTGATTGTGTGACAAAATCACAGTGAAATGTTCCTTAAAATCAAGTAGTGACAACAATTCTACCTTTATTTCAACATTTTCTTTTCAATAAATTTACTTTCAAAAAGCTATTTTGATTGTCACTAGCTTAGGTTTGGGTTCTCTAACCTTGTGAAAACAAGGAAGTAGGTGTGATTGTGTGACAAAATCATAGTGAAATGTTCCTTAAAATCAAGTAGTGACAACAATTTAGCATTTATTTCAGCACTTTTACTTTTAGTAAATTTACTTTTCAACATAGTGTGGTTGTTACTGACTTAGGTCTGGGTTCTCTGACCTTGTGAAAACAAGGAAGTAGGTGTGATTGAGTGACAAAATCACACTGAAATGTTCCTTAAAATCAAGTAGTAACAACAACACTTTACTTTCCCTTACTGTGCTAAAATTGGCTAGAAAATCAGACCTGGTTTTAGTGGCAGTAAGAATTATTTTAGAATAGTAATTTTACTTTCCCTTGCTATGTTAAGATTGGTTGGAAATTTAGACCTGGTCTTAATAATAGTAAGATTGCTCTATTTAAAAATATTTATTTTCTGAAAATTGTATTTGAAAAAAATAAAAAAAACAAAATAAATTGAAAATAAAATAAAAGAGAAGTAAAATTTGCTAATGGTAAAGAGTTATTTTTAGTTTGCTTTAATAGACCTCAAAAAACTATTTCTAGAACAAGAAATCAACCTACTTTTTGAACAAAGACATAGGTCATCTAGAAAATAGTGGGACTATATGTGGGAACACCTTGATCTCATTAGGGAAAGAACACAAGAACTGAGCAACATTGAGAGGATTGATATAATTAAAGCCCTAGGGCCAGATTATCATTCCCCTTATCTTGATCTTGTGAGGAGTTGTGAACATTGGCTAGGAGATAGGAGAGCGAGTGTAAATTCAACTACATATCCTTGGAGGCAATACTTTGAGGACTCCCTTGCTATCCACAAATTCCTAGTAGACATAGAAAATAGAGAAGTGAATCTAGAATACAATAGAAGATACAACAAAGCTCCTAGAATCATGTGCTTCAGAGAATTGTGTCATGATTTGCATTATGAGATACAGTTTGAAAGTCCTATCTCAAATCAAAGATAAGATTTTATTGTTCAACTGATTTGTCTTGTGAAACAAGATTTTGATTTTGAGGAGGAACATTACATGACCCCTAAACAACTAGACCCAATTAATGATATTCATAAACTATTTAAGGAGGAATGAATGATTTTTGTTGCAAAAATTTAAGATCTTTACAAATTTATGAGTAGACCTAGAGATTCAAAAGGAAGATTCATCAAAGTATGCAAAGAAGAAAAACAAGAAGTGCTTGATATTACTAGATCAAAAGAAACTGAGATTGTGGTAACTAAGGATTCACTAGAAGAACAAGTTGAGCTACCATTGACTCTACTAGATCAAAATCTTGAATCATTTTTATTACCAGAACCTGAATTCGATAATCATATTGATCCATCAACTATCTTTTCTGAACCTATACCAAGTCCAATCTTAGAATTCATCCAATCAGTCATGGCTGATCAAGCTAGTGAACATGGGGAAGTAGATGGAAATCCAAGGAGGGATAGACAAAGAAATGATGATCATGGAGAAATAGAAAATCAAAGAAGAGGTAGGCAAAGAAAAACTTTTACCTTCCCAATTTCTTCTCCAATAGATAGGCTAACAAGAGAACCAAAACCAGTCTTTGTTGTTGTTTTGCCTACCTTCCATGGGAAACCACATGAAGATCCTAATGCTTTTCTCTTTGAGTTTGAAGTAGTGTGTCAAGCCTATTTTTATACCACGGATGAACAAAAATTAAGATTGTTTCCTTCTACCCTTAAGGATGTAGCTTTAAGATGGTTTATGGGTTTAGGAGAAAGTGTTTGCAACCGATGGGATGGAGATCATGGATTAAAAGATATATTCCTTGAAAGATATCAGGATTACTATAGAGTTAGGGATAAGAAATATGAGCTCTTTCATATGAACCAATGAGAGGAAGAATCCCTTGAGGATTATCTTGAAATATTTTAGTTTGTAGGATCTAGAGTAAATATTGATTTAGATGAAGAAGTCTTGAAAGAACTCTTTCTAAAAGGGTTAAAAGAATATGTCCTTGATGTTCTAAACCTTATGGCTAAAGGGGATATTCATCTAATGGAATTTGAAGATATTGTGAATATTTGCAGAAATTATTCAAGGAATAAACCTCTAAGGAACAACAAATACTCATCCATAGGTGGAGGAGTAACAAGAGCTAAAATTGGTAATATGTTGGAAAGCTTAAAAATTGATTTTCTAAGTACATTAACTACATCTCTTGACCTCATGGATAAGAAACCAAAAGAACAAGATATTGAAGAGATATATTGTCATAGATGTAGAAAAAGACACAACTTGAGGGAATGCCCTCTCAACATTACAAATATTTCCAATATTTCTACTTGTTGTAAAATCTGTGACAAGAATCATAGCACTAAAAATTGCAAGTATATTTCAGCTGTGAAATCTGCTATAAAAGAACCTAAAGTTGAGGAGGTAGAGGATGTTTATTTTGTATCTCAAAGAAGAAATGACCCATTCAATGGTCCATCTAATTGGTCAAACTCTAACTATTCCAACCAACAAAGACCTAACTAGTGGTCAAATGCATCAAATTGGACAAATTGGAACCCATACCCAAATAACCAAGATTGGAATATACCTCCATGGACCCAATTTATGGCCAATGCATATGGAAGTCCACCTCCATGGACTCAAGGAATGTTGGGTCAGAATATGCCTAGTTGGAACATGAATGGCCAATATAATCAAGGAGGACCTAGCTGGTCTCAAAATCCACCCCAACAATAGAATTTTCAAAACTAGTTTAGGGGACAAGCCCCTCAAAATCAACCTCAAAATAGACTTCTTCCACCTCCAAACAATATGAACAACCTCCTAAGAAACCACCTTTACCAGCTCAACCATTTTCCAATCATAATAATAACAATACTTTTCAACAAGTCTATGAAACAAATGAGACATGTTCAATATTTGTGGTACCTTGCCAACATATCCATTTAAGGTCTAGAAAAGTGTTGGAAAATAATGTAACTCTCATAGAAGTTGAAGAACCTATCCAAGAATTGTTTGAAAAAGTAGACAAAAATGAAAAAGAAACAAAAAATTTACCAGAAAATATTCCATCCAAACAAAAAGAGATCCAAATCCCTCAAAGGAAATAAATGGAAATTCCATTTCTTGAAAGACTGGTAATACCTAAAGAACCTTCCAAACTAGCTTTCAATTTCATTCAAGAATTAGAGAATGTTACCATTAAAATTCCTTTATTACAAGCTATCAAGGATATTCCTATCTACTCTAAATTGATAAGGAATATGTGCACAACAAAGTTAGGAAGGGATAAAATAATGAATCTCAAACCATCCAAGTTATTGGACAATTATCAAAGATAATGACTAAAGGAAGATTACTACCAAAATATACAGATCTTAGAATACCTATACTCATAGTCCACATTGGTGATACAACCTTGCATAACTTCTTGATAGATTTAGGGGTTGTCATCAATGTTATAACCAAAGAAACAACAAATTTTTTAGGGGTGCACAAACTACAACCAACCTCTATAGTGCCTCAACTTGCAGATATATCTACCATAAAACCAGAAGAAAAATTAGAAGACATCATAGTTTTTTTAAGTTCATGGGAGTATCCTATAGACTTTGTGGTCCTACAGCCTAAGAAGAAGCTAGAAGACATCATAGCTTTTTGGATGGTTTTAGTGGATACAATCAAGTTTCAATAGTAGAAGAAGATCAAGAAAAGACTAATTTAACATGTCATGTAGGTACTTATGCTTATAAATTTTTACCTTTTGTATTATGCAATGCACCTACTTGTTATAAATAGAGTTCATTCCATTATTTGGGTTATATAAATGTATCTTCCAAGGTACATACTTAGATTACTTTAGGGTCAAGTTATCTAGTTACTTCATGCAATGCAATAAGTGCACATGTGTCAATGTGCAAGTTGTACATGTGCAAGTTATCCCTTACATAACTAGATAGAGTGTTGGCCAAGTATCCTATTTTACCTATATAAGAATGGCCTCATAGATAGATAGATATAGAGTGATAGATAGAATCATAGATAGAGAGTCGGAGGACATAGTTTAGCATAGTGTATGACACCATCCATTGGTGATGGATGTAATGTAGTTCAGTAGCTTTATATTGGAGTGTTCATTTACTCCATAGCTACATTATAATATTTTATATTTAAGTCATATAGCAAATTTACTTTCTTTCATATTATTATGCATAATGAATTAAATATCCATTCTAAAGATTGTGGGTAGGACAATCTTAGTAAACCACCTGACACCAATGATTGTGGGAAGGACAATCATCTGGTTTAGGGATAGTTGTACTTCTAACAGGATGGGTCAGGATGGGAGGTAAAAGAGGATGAAATGAGTGTTGCTCTTAGGCTATTACCTGAATAGTATAACGAGGAGTCACTTGATCCTTGAACAATTAGGAGTTTACTTAGCGATGAGATGGAATGGGACATATCGTAATCAATATTGCCAAGGTATTGGTGGACCTAGATGATTTCTAGGGAAGGTAGAAACCCATATAGCACATGGCATGTACACACTAATAATTTCATGGCTAATATAAAATATACATGTTAAGGAATGGAGAATTTATGTGTCTAACCTCTAGGTGAAATGGGACCTAGAGGAGAAATCCTATCATGAACTTAGAACTCGGGATGAGAGGATAAGTTCTCAGAAGGCACCATACTACGAGATCTAGCCAATATCATTTCCCTATGGGCAATCATCTACATCAATCTAAGTTTCCATATGAGGATGTTTTTGCATGCCTAGTACTAATAAAATTTGGGTGTTCATCTACTTACGATCAAAATTTTTACTATATGATTCCAGTAGGAACGATTGGGATGAACAACCAAGTAGGAAGGACTTGGGTTGTTACAGTTGGTATTAGAGCTCTAGGTTGCGAAGCTCTAGGCCATAAAACCCTTAAGTTATAGGAACATTTGTGTTAACCTTGAAATATTGTAAGAACCTAAATAGTTAGCATAGCTATTGGCATAAAAAATAAGGGAATTTCATCAAAGAACCCCTTAACAACTTAGCAAGAAGGGCAAGCTGTTAGTCTAGAAAAAAAGATAACTCTACAAAATGATGAGGATATGATTGAAAGAACCTGAATGGAAGGGCCATAAGCTAGCAAACTTGTTAGGGAGGACATGAACTTAGCCAAAATAATTCAACTATTTCAGGGTTAGATGGATCAATAGAGAGAACATATGGAGTAACAAGGAGTCCAGATGGCTCAAAAATATGAATTACTAAGTCCAATAGCGGAGGTTGAAAGAAAATATATTTGTAGAATCTATGAGGACCAACCAAAATCAAGTACATGCTGAGTTAACCAAAGATATGACAATGTTATAATCAACAAATATGATGGTAGAAAACAACAAATCTAATGGAAGAAAGGGTGAAAGAATAGATTCGATCAGATTCTTGAAGAAGCAATGTGTAACATAAGAACATTGAAATAATTTCTTGAGGAAGCAGAGATTTCACAAGGATGAAAAAAGAGAAGACAAGGCACTACCATGAGAAAGACAAAGATTTCGTAGAGGTGGAATTCAAATTATAGTATAAAAAAACTACCTATACTTGGTAGAACTTGTTCGTAATAATAGCCTGGGTATGGCTCTATTTTAAGACATGTATGGGAAGGGTACAAGAATCATTTATCATGGGATAATCCTAAATATCTAGTAGTTATCAGACCAAACATTTTTAGGATGATGGAGGGACAAATAAGAAAAAAAACATCAAAGGCTCAAGGAAGCCTCAGATCATCAAAGAGCTATGTTGACCACATAATAGTAGGACCCTTTGAATTTATTAACAAAACAAGTCCTATAGACTATAAGTTGGCCTTGCCATCCAATATAGCAATATTCTTAACACCCTCCATGTGTTTTTATTCAGAAGATATGTTGCTAATGCTTCCCATATTTGGAATAATTCTCATTATATTTGGAATAATACTCATTTGTAGATGCCAAGTTAACACGAGTTATGAATTTAATAAAAAATGATTTAGATATTTTGTAATCAGGATAAATGGATGAGATCGTAACTATAATTAAATCACTCCAAGGGCAGATGAAACAACTAGTGTTAATACTTAAGCTATTGATAGGGCAAATAGAGCAACAACATAATATAACAAAAGTTTTTGTTGAACAAGGCAAACAGGACAAGGAAAGGAACAACAAGAATTCTAAAATAGGCATTGATGAAAATAAGGAAAGAAAACCTCGAGCATCAAAGATAAGCTGCTTCATATGTGGAGGACCTCATTATGCAAAACAATGCCCTTATAAGAAAAAGAAGGGGAAGATATTAGAAGTCCACCCACACATATTTAGGAATCATGATAACTAAGGATTGAACTAGACGTGATATTTTTCAAGGCAAGACCATCCAGTTCAAAATTTTGTTTTGAAAAAGGGATATGAATCAGTATAAGGACCAATACTTTATATCATAAATGGATATTTTTCTTATCTTTTTGAACTTTAATTAAAACAAAGAGAGGACTATGATTAATATTAGGGGAGAGAATGTAATGACCTCGCTAGAACTCTTTAAGATGTTACTAATAGTAAAATATGATATCATTGCTTATGATTGATAGATTGTATTGATAATGTTTTAATGATTGAAGAGCATCTGTGATATTGTTATTTGCCTTATTTGGTGTAAATTAATGGATGAATGTAAATTTATTTGATATACCATTTTTTTTATGTAATATGTAAATTGCTTGTGTATGCATTAAAAACATAGGGACTGTGTTTAATTATGGAGGGGGAGAATGTAACATCCCTCCAAATTTACTTGTTAGTTTGCTTACTTCATCTACAAGGAAAAGATACTGCTGATCAATCGATGGTTGCAGGAATAGGTATTTTTGTTGGAGGAGCAGATTGAGAGAGCTGGATACCTCCTCTATATAGCAGATGAAGAGTAATAGTGAAAAGGTAAGATGAGGATATGATGAGCGACGAGGTATTTGCAATTGTAAGGGATGAAAAGTCCTTTTGGCAGTACACCCATCAAGCGATCCATGTAGTTGCATCCATATAGCTACATTTAGATCTTATGCTTTGGTTGTGTTTTACGTGTTGGATATTATATGAATATCTTAGATTGTTATATTAAATAAAATAAAATTAAAAAATAAAATATAATAAAATAATAATAATAAAAAAATTAAACTGAAAATTAGAACTAAATCAATATAAAGTTTAAAAAATAATATATATACCCAGGTGTTGTAGGTGAGTTGGATAGGAGAGGGCAATCCTCCAAGGGAGGTCCCAGGTTCAAATCTCCACCCTACCAAAAAGTTGAATTGGGTATCTAAAATCCAATTGATAATGTTGGTGCGAGTAGGGTCGAGTGCGACCCCAGGTGACTTTGACGGTGTAGAACCCCCTGTTCGTGGTCTCTCAGACCAAGGCAGCTCCGTAAGGGGTTTTTCTCTTTAATATATATATATATATATATATATATATATATATATATATATATATATATATATATATATATAAGATAATGATATTACATGTACACCATTTGTGGTTACCACTTGGTGGATGAGAAAACAACTTACTTGCATGAAGAAACACAGATGTTAATTGAATATCCTAATCCAGTCGCCTATTTAACAAAGGAGAAAAATTGTGATAGGGTATTGGGTACTTTTGCGATTTGTGTGAAAAATTGGATGTTGCTGCAATTTCGGTTGGCCAAAGGAGAGTATAGGAAGCCACTTACTGATATTCTATCAGGTTGGCTATTCTAGACTTATTATGAAACATTTGAATGAATTGTATTACTATTTGGTGACAATATTTCATTTGATTTAATAGAATAATTAATTTTTTTTTTTTAAATAATTAAATTTTGATATTTAAATTCTACGATTATTATGGAGTGAATAGATAGTAAACTGCTGTGTGAGGCTGAATGAATGACAAATTTATTAAAGAAAAATAGTTTAGGTATAATGGTCCTGATCGGTTTGCAATAGTTTATGAAGTTTGAGTGTTTACAAAATGAAATTATCCGTTTGAATGCACAAACTATCATATGCATCAGTAGGATAGTTGCATTCATTTTAATTTGGTTGCTATGATCCCCTAGGAGAGACTTCTTGTTTTGTTTTATGAATAATGGTGTACATGCTTATATTTGCTCATCGTGCATTGGAAAAATGTCACTGATCCCCTAGGAGAGACTTCTTGTTTTGTTTTCCGAATAATGGTGTACATGCTTATATTTGCTCATTGTGCATTGGAAAAAGCTCACTGATGGTGAGTAGGTGGAGATGAGCCTCCTTTAGCTATTCAGCTCATGAAATTTTTGAAGGACTATATTTGGGCTTCAATATAAATCCATTAAGTTTTTCTATAAGGGCATTGAAGGAGTATCTACTTTTACGGTATACGTATTTTGTTATAAAAGCCAAACCCATACTCGGATATGATCTGAATGTTCTAGAAACACAGTTGTGTTAACTCCATGTTCTCTCTGCTATTCGATTATACAAGAGAGGAATTATGATCATTTCATGGTTTTAAGATATAACACCTTGTAAATTTTAATAAGTGAATGATTGAAACTCATTTATGTAAATAGCTTTAGCGCCCAATTTTCAAATAAGAGAACATATATAAATTAAAATTTAGAAAAGAATTAGTTAAATTCTGTTTTCCTTATTTTAATTCTATGAATTAAACAGTGATGAATGTCGTACTAATTCAGTGAGCATGAATATTGTTTTAATTATGTGTGCAATCTTATTTATGAGCATATTAAAATATTTGGTATACCAGTCTTACAGCATGGGTATGCTAAACATTTCAGCTTGGGAAGCTTATTGTTAGAAAATGAATTTGATTGGAATGTCCTCTATTGTTGGTGTTGGTATCTTATTGTATTATTACTTTTCAATTTTATATTATTTACCAAAATAGGGTGGATGAATTGGCATATATATAAAAAAAAGAATTAAAACCTTAAGGTGTTACTACGTGTTGAAGAAGTCCATGTAGTTTCTACTGTGCAAGTATAATTACACAGGGTTGATATTTACCCTACTTAGAAAACAAATCTGTAATTCTAAGCAAATATAGCGAAAATGGTAGCTTGAGACCTTAAACATTACTTTCTTCACTTGATTTGTTAGTATGCAATCAAAATTTGCTCTGGCACAAAAGTCTAGGTATGATATTGAACTTCCCAACGTTTACAACAATCGGTAAATTTCTTGAAAACGTGTGTTGTGAGAAATTGTAATGTGGGTATAAATTTTGTTATACATGTTTTATAATATTAATTCAATTTAATCATCTTATTTAGATTAATATTTTTGTATGTGTTTAATTTTATGGGCTTGATATATTACTTTAGAACTTCCATTGAAAATTTATAGTTATAATTATCCAAATGGTATGCGAAGAATATGTGTTGGTATCTTTAATAGATGCACAATGTACAACACATCTTCCGTTATCACCTTAAGAACTACAAGTTAAAAAGTATGGTATGATAGGATTTAAGAGCACAATTCTGAGAGTGACACTGCTGTCGGGTATAGCCTTCATATATAGTCATCTAAGTGTTTTTATGGCATATGGTATCTTTAGGGGGATTTTAACCTGGTTTAAAGTTTATCTTCTTCTGGTTTTTGCCATACATCAGCAGTTTGTACTCCCATAGAGTTACCTCTCCTATGCTTATAGAAATGAGTGCCCTAATGGTTGTCGTGAAGACAGTTGCCATTTGTTAATAACCTTGCCTGCATCTCTAGGTCAACGCCATACCAATCCCGAGTAGAACTCTTGCTATCTAGTTAGGCAAGGATGGTTAAACAAGGTTTGAGTAAGAGTTTAGGGTTAGCAAGAATGTTATCATTAAGTCAAAAAGTCTAATTAAAATTTATTTAAAATGATGATTGATTAAACAAAAATACGAGTGAAATTTTACTTAAAAATTAATATCATTATTAGTTTTCATTAGTGTAAAAGTTGTAAGATTCTTTTTTTAAAATTGTTATATCGTGAGATAATTACGTCGATAGACGTCTTACAATGGCAACCAGGAAGGTTAGCCACACTATAAACAATATTAATATTTTATTAAAAAAATCGACATTAAGAAAATTATCCACCGACATTAAGGGTTACGGTGGATTTAAAATATTTAAACTATTTAAACTAAAATGGTGCCCAAACTTTCTAATATTATTTGCTTCTCTCCTCGAACTCTTCTCTATATTATTAAAAATGGATAGGCGCCTATCTATCACACCCCCAAGAAATGAGATAGGCGCCTCGAGATTGATAACTCTCGGTGTTTATAGATATATATATTTTATATATCTAAGCTAGTTACTTAGCTTGTGTAAGATAAAAATATAGGTAATATTGTATACGAATTAGCTGTTTATAGAATGTACACATAAGTTTACAATGTATTTTAAGTCATAAATGTATATGAAATAAAATTCAACATTATCTTTATATAAGAAATATATTATTAATTTTTTTACTTTAAGTTTATTTTTAAATAGTATTTTAATTAAAAATTTAAAGTAAATTTTCTTAGTATCTCACCTCTAACAAAGGTTTTTTCTTATTTGAATTTAAATTGAAATCAACTGTAAGCTTGTAGTATATTCCATGCATCTAAATATGTGAACCATTTACCATGTAATCCATTTACCATCCGTCGTCCTTTAATATTACATTTTGAATATTATATTAACGTAGTTCAACTTTAATATTTTACTTGTATTTCAAGTGTAGGAAGTTTTATATTGGTTAAAATAATGAATGTTTGTTAAAGTTAAGTTGTTAAAGATAGAAAGTGTATTGGCACTTAAAATTGAGTTGCTAAATGTAGAAATAATGAATTTTATTATATAAAGGGGAATAAAACCTCACATTGCTACTCTGTTAACAAATAATGATGACTTCTTTTATATAATATAGTATTGGTTTATTGCATCATCAAGAATGAGTGAGCTAAGGTTTAGCGGGTGTGGCGGGAGTGAGGGTTTGAATTTTTTGGGCAGGAATCTCAACCAAGGTGGTAGAGGTAGAGCAGGTATGAAAGGGGTAGGTGGGAACCTCGAGCATGGATCAAGCGAGGATCCAAAGGAAGGCGGTCAGGTTACGGTAGATTTGGAGGCGGGCATCATGCGAGGGCCCGACCCTCCTTAGAAATACCCCGACAAAAAAGATACAAAGGACAATGCGGGGCCCAAGAAGTGGTTGTCTTTTGCTGAGACTCTTAGAGGAAAAAGAAAGGAGGTTCTCTCTCTTCCACCCCTAGTTCCAATAAATAATAAAATTTTGGCCCCGACAAGTTCCATGAGCCATTTTATTTCAATGGAAGAATTCTCCCTAGTAGGCAAGTTTTTGGGAGGTAGGCCGGACATGGAGACTATCAGGGCTTGGGTGACGGGTAAATGGTGATCGGTAGGCAGCTTGGAGTTGGTAGCTCTAACTCGAGGGTTCTTCATTATCCGTTTTAACAATATGGAGGATGCTAACCACATTTTAACAGGAGGTCCTTGATTTTTGGGCAAAAGGAGCCTTTTTCTCAGATGATGGGGTGAAGATTTTGACCTTGAAAAGAAAAATATTAACATTGCCCCTATTTTGTTTCATCTCCCGAGTCTACCTGCCCAGTTCTTCAATGAATATTGGCTGCAGGGCATAACCAAAACTATAGGGGACCTGATCTCCATTGACCATGCGACCTTGGCCAGGACAAGGATGACTCATGCACGAATCTATGTAAATGCTAATTTGGATAATGAATTGCCAAGGTTTGTGGAGCTATAGTATGGAGAATACTATCAAAAACAACTGGTAGAATATAAGAACAGATCGGTATTTGCATAATGCAAAAATCAAGGACATATATGCAATCAGTGCCCTAACCTGGAAATGAATAGAGAAAAGCAAAACTAGGGAATGCTAGACAGAGAAAATTTGAGGAGTTTTCTTGGCAGAGGCAATTTCAATCAAGCAAACTATGTCTACCAAATAAAGAAAAGAAAGGGTGCAGGGTCCCAACAAGACAAAGGAAAATAATAGGTTGTTGGCAACCAAAATACTCAAGTAAGTTCCAATCCTCTAGTTTCAAATAAATTTTTAATTCTATCCAATATGGGAGTAGGAGGATTATCAAAAGACATGGAAGACCAGAACCTTCAGGCTAACCTTTCTGACTCTCTAGAATCCCCATCCAAGTCATGATCCTCAAAACCTAATGCTAAAATTACTATAAGCCTCGTGGACATCACAAAGCCAAATTCTAATGCCCAATCTCTAGAATCCCCATCCAAGTCGGGATCCTTAAACCCCAATGTTGAAAATACTTCAAGTCCATTGGGCATCCCAAAGCCAAACCCTAATGTTTAATAACTTAGGAAGAAAGTTGAGGCATTGGAAAATAAAAAATCTCATCTCCCTAACATCATCACTAGGAACCAGGTGAATCCTACTAAGGGGCCATCCCATAGACTAGGGGAATACAGGAAAAAAAGAGAATATTTGGATGTAGGGGTGGAGATATGTGAAACTCTTTAGACTGAGGAATATGGCAGTCCGATTCTGCAACAAATTGCCTCCCCCCAGTTTAATCCTAAACAAACCAGAAGCACTGTGAAGTCTCCTATATATTTTGGCAGTGAAAAAAGAAGAGGAAGAATATCAAATGCTAAGCATCAAAAAATTAAAATTGATAATGACATTGCCAATGGAAAATAGAGAACCTTGTTTCAACAGGTTATTACAGGTTCTGAAGACAACAAATTAGGAAAACCCCATCAAGGGAAGGGGAGAGGAAGAAATCCCAAACAATCTAAATGAATTTCCTCTCATGGAATGTGAGAGGCCTCAATGGCATGCCCAAATATAGGGAAGTCAGTGCAATAAGAAATCAAGTGAATCCAACTATTATCATGTTGCAAGAAACAAAAAATGATGATATTCAATCAAAAAAGTAGAAAAAAAAATCTGGAATCAAGGGGATATGGTTTGAAAATTAGCCAGAGGAGCGTTTGGAGGATTTATGACTTTGTGGGATCCCCGGATAGTAGCAGGCACCATTATTCATAAAGATGACAAGGTTATTAGTGTTTTATTTAAGGAAATAAATAGCAACAGGTCGTGGATCCTTTCAAATATTTATTCCTTGACTTCAATTCAAGGGAGAGCTCTACTATGGGAGTACTTAGGCAATCTAAGTGAAATCTTGCATAATGTCCCTTGGATTTTGGCTGGGGATTTTAACACTCCTCTTTACCCTTCAGACAAAATGGGTGGAAATGGACCACCTATCAGGAGTATGGATGAGTTCAATGACTTTATGAACTCCAACATGTTGATGGATGTAAAACTTAGAGGAGAAAATTATACCTGGAGCAATCGGCGGATAGGATGTCATCTCATTCAAGAAAGGTTTGACAGGTTTTTTCTATCAAATGAGGCTACAAATTAATTTGGTGATTCTACCCTGCAAGCCCTTCTTAAAATTATCTCTGATCATAATCCTATTTTGTTGGAGATCCCTAACTCTCTGTCCTTCAAGAAACCTTTCATATTTTAATCTATGTGGATCAAACATTCCAGTTTCAGAGATAACTTAATTTAGTGGTGGCAGCAGCCTGTCAGGGGTAGTGTAACTTTTAAACTTACCGAAAAATTAAAGTTTGTTAAGGAAAAGCTTTGAACTTGGAACAAAGAGGTCTTTGGGAACCTCTTTGAAAAAAAAATAGGTTTTTGAAATTTTAAAGATAATTGATCAAAGGATTCAACATGGTGATGTTGATGAAACTACTAGGCAGGAGGAACGAATAAAACTAGCAGAGTTTCATAACATTTTGGCCTGTGAGGAAATCTATTGGAGGCAAAAATCAAGGGCTCTTTGGTTGAAATATGGAGATTCAAATTCCAAGTTTTTTCATGTCACCACACTTAGAAACAGAAGCAATAACAAGATACAATTTTTAAAAAAGTAGATGGTTCTATTACTCAAGACTTAACAAAAATCAGAAAGGAGGCAGTAAATTATTTCAATTCTATCCTATGTTAGGAATCACAATGCAATGAGGAGGCCAAAGATATTCTATTGCAATTCATTCCTAGCATAATAAATGAGGATATAAACCTTAAGCTTCTAGCTCCATTTTCTGATGAGGAAATTAAGGAAGCCTTGTTTAGCATGGAGCCAAATAAAGCCTCGGGACCTGATGACTTTCCCCCTCATTTCTATCAAGCTTTTTGGGACATCGTAAGTGAGGATGTAATTTCTATTGTTAGAGAATTCTAAGCAAGCAATCATATCCAAAAAGGTCTCAACTCTAATTTTATTTCTCTAATTCCTAAGAAGCAAACCCTTGAATCTATGGTTGACTTCAGGCTAATCAGTCTGTGCAATGTTTCTTACAAGATCCTAACTAAAGACATTGCAAATAGAATGAGAGATGTTCTACCCCACATCATAGATCCATGCCAGAGAAGCTCTATCCAGGTCAGGTCAATCTTGGATGAAGTTATCATAGTTCATGAATCTTTGCACTATGCTCATAAGACTAACAAGTATGTTTTTGTCCTCAAGCTTGATATGAACAAAGCATTTGACAGGCTAAATTGGGACTTTATGATTGCTGTCCTCCTAAAGTTTTATTTTCACCACAAATGGGTTAATTTGATAAAAGAATATATTTATAAAGCATGGTTCTCGATTCTGGTTAATGGAACAACTACTGGTTACTTTCAAAGTCATAGAGGAATTCGGCAAGGGGACCCTATCAACCCCATGTTATTCATCATTATGGCAAAAAATTTAGGTAGAACCATAAAAAATGCTTATAGTTCAAGGCTAATATCAAGAATCAAGGCACAATCTCTCACTAGGGATGTTTCTCACCAACAATTCATCGATGATACCCTTCTATTGACTAAGGCGTCGATGGTTGAGGCCAAAATAATTAAATACATCCTGCAACTCTATGAGGACGCTGCTGGTCAGAAAGTTAATTTCAGTAAAAGTAAGTTATATTTCTTGAACACCCCCATTTAGAGGTAAGGAAGTATTGCAAAAATTTTAGGGTGTGATATAGCAAACCTCCCCACTTCGTATCTTGGTCTCCCTCTTTTCATTGGTTCTCCGAGAGAGTCAATGTGGGACAGGGTTATTGAAAGAATTCAAAAAAAACTTGCTAGATGGAAAGGTCATCTTCTATCTCAAGTAGGAAAGTTGACCCTCACTAAGGCCTCTCTTCAGAGCATTCCAATCTATTTCCTCTCCGTTTTCAAAGCCCCTATGAAGGTTTTCCATAAAATTGAGAAACTCCAAAAATAATTTCTATGGACTGGATTAGAGGAGGAAAAAAAGATACACCTTGTAGGATGGACCAAAGTGTGCAGACCCAGGGAAAATGGGGGCTTAGGTCTGAGAAGAATTACTCATATGAATTTAGCTTTACTAGCTAAGTAGGCGTGGCACCTCATTTCTGGTGAAGAAAATGAATGGAAAGCTATCATCAAACAAAAGTATCTTCAAAATATGGAATTTCTAAGTGACTCAGTTCCAATCAGAGGTTCTGCTTTTTGGAAAATAATTCTCAATTGTAAGGAAATAATCAAAAAAGGTTTAAGATGGGTTTTAGGCAATGGTGAGAGGATAAATTTCTTGAATGATAGGTGGGCTAAGGATGAACCACTGACACAATATCCTAACTTATCCTGAATCAAAGATATCACGAAAGAAATCATGGGCAGAAAAGTCTCTGATTATATAGTTAAGGAAAAAGGCAGAATGAAGTGGAAACAAATAAGGATTCAAGAATTTCAAGCAGAATAAAATGATCTTTGTAACATTCATGGGCAACATTTTATCCCCATGAGACCCAAGGAAGATCAAGTGACCTGGGATCCTACGAAAAACGGGCAGTTCACTGTTAAATCAGCTTACAAGCTTCTGCTTGATGACGAGGATTTTTTCCTCCAATAAGACTTAGTTTGGATAAAAAATTTAATTCCAAAAATTGCATTCTTTTCATGGTTGGGTATCTAAGGAAGAATTATAACCATTGATAATATGATGTGTAAAGGTATTTGTATCACTAATCGCTGTTATCTGTGCAGGGCTAATTGGGAGACCATTTATCACATTTTACTTGAGTGCCCTTTTTCCTTGACTATCCTAAGTGGGGTTTTTCAAGCCTTCAATATTTCTTGGGTTAAACCAGCCACTGTACTTGATTTGTTCGTCTAGTGGCCTTGCCCCTTTTCAATCCAAAGACTTAGATACATGTGGAAAATTTGTCTCAATCACTATCTTTGGTAGGTGTGGTTAGAAAGGAACCATAGAGTCTTTAATGAGTCTATCCATGATCATCAAACTATAATTGCCATGATCCTATCCTTTGCCAACAAGAATGTGAACCTTATCCCTTTATAAACCTCATCTACAGGAGACCACGATTGCTCAATATTTAAGCTTAACCTTGTTAGATGAGTCTGTGCCTAGGGTAGTCAACCCCAAAGCCAATGTTAAGTGGTCCCTACCTTCTACAAGTTGGTTTAAGCTTAATTTTGATGGAGCGGCTAAGGACAATATTGGTAGAGCAGGCACTGGTGACATTGTATGAGATCATAATGAGAATATGATGCTTGTATTTTCTAAATATTTGGGAACAAGGACGAACAACGAAGTTGAAGCTAGAGCTATGTGGAGAGGCCTTCAAATGACTCAAGACTTAGAAGGAAATTTGATCATATAAGGAGACTCTATGCATATTATAAATCTACTCAATAATTGGAAAACACCTCCTTGGAGGATTAAAACAATTGTTGAAGAGGCTAGGATCCTTTTTCAGGGAAGACAGGATAGAAAAGCCCAACATGTCTTTCGGGAAGCTAACAAAGTTTCTGATAAGCTGGCCAATTTGGGTGTCGATGGTGACAGACTTTTCAAATGGGAACACAGTGTCCCAAGTAAAGTAGAGGATATTATTCAACAAGAATTCCAAGAATGATAGTCGAATTTACCAACAGGGAAGACACTATAAGTTCGAAGGCTATGAGTATTCCCGTATTTTTTTGAAATGGACTCATAATAAAAATTATTCGAGTTGTCAGTCTTGGTGGATGTTGCTTGGAAATACCACAAAGACTAATGGGGACAATCACATGTCAGATAACATGTCTCCTAGTCATCTTAGTAATTTGAGGTTGGTTGATAATCACAGAGGCGAGGAAAGAAATGACAATATAAGACTTCGAACCAGAGCCACGTGGACCACCAGATAGCCACCGCCATAAATCTAGCCAGCAGGTTCACTTCTCAAAGGCTGATTGGCCAAGATAGGATGTGGTCACAAAGCATGTCATATATGAAAGAAAGTAATTACCAAAGAATTATTAAGAGTAACTATCAATACAGAGCTTGTGGGAATTTTTTTTAGTACTCTGCTATGTGTGTTTGTAGCTTTTTGTTTATCCACTGTTTCAAGGAAGGGATCTATGTATGTTTATTTTTTTGTAATTATGATGCAGGTGTGTTTTCTTGGGGTATACCCAAAATTTTGTATGGGAAGTTTCTTTTTGATAACATGCTATGTGCCTTACTGGATGTAATGACTTTGGCGGCATGTAGATTTTACATATATAGGATCCTTAGTAAGGACATGTTCAACAACAACCCTGGGCTGATTTTTGTAAAAGGTTTTGGGTCAACCTGTAAAACCCGGTATTAATGATATAGTATCTTATCTACCAAAAAAAATATATAGTGTTGGTTTTACCTTTAATTTATAAGGAAAGAGGAAAGGAAAGTATTAAATTAATAGATATTGTTTCATTAAGAAGATTCCTTTATAATGGTAGTTATTATTGTATATTAATAAATGCATTGTTATTTAATTAATCCCTTCATTTATGGATTTTTGGAGAAAATATAGGAATAAGACTTAAACATTTTAGAAAACTTTAAAGGACCATTCCCTTTTATATTAATTGTCAAGCTTAACCTATCATCGGGAAGGATGATAACATATCCATTCTAAATATTGTGGGTAGGACAATATCAGTAAACCACCTAACACTGATGATTGTGGGAAGGAAAATCATATGGTTTAGGGATAGTTGTACTTCTGAAAAGAATGGTCAGGACGAGAGGTAAAAGAGGATTAAATGGACATTGCTCTTACGTAGTCACCTGAATAGTACAGTGAGGAGTCACTTGATCCTTGAACAATTAGGAGTTTACTCAACAATGAGATGGAATAGGATGTCTCATCATAAATCGTGCTTAGTCAATTAACACTTGGTCCAAATCCAGGGTATTGGCAAACCCTAGATGATTTCCAGGGAAGGTGGAAACCCATCTAGCACATGGCATGTACACGCTAATCCTTGCATGGCTAATATAAAATATACATGTTAAGGAATGGAGAATTTATGCATCTAACCTCTAGGTGAAATGGGCCCTAGAGGAGAAACCCATATCATAAAATCAAAACTCGAGATGAGAGGATAAGTTCTCAAAAGGCACCATACTACGGGATCTAGCCAATATCGTTTCCTATGGGTGATCATTTGCAGTGATCTAAGTTCCCATACGAGGATGTTTTTTCATACCTAGTACTAATAAAAGTTGGGTGTTCATCTAATTACGATTGAAATTTTAACTATATGATTCCAGTAGGAAGGAATGGGATGAACAACCAAGTAGGAAGGACTAGGGTTGTTACAATGTGCAAGTTGTCCCTTGCACAACTAGATAGATTGTTGGCCAAGTATCCTATTTTACCTATATAAGGATGGCATCATAAATAGAGATATATAGAGTGATAGATAGAATCATAGATAGGGAGTCGAGGGACATAGTGTAGCATAGTGTGTGACAACATCCATTGGTGATGGATGAAATGTAGTTGAGTAGCTTTATATTGGAGTGTTCATTTCATCCATAGCTACATTATAATATTTTATATTTCACTCATATAATATATTTAATTTATTTCATATTATTTTGCATCTCGTGATTTCTATCTCAATGCTTGCTACATCAAAAGCTAACATTTCTACCTTTAAAAGGGTTGTTTTAGCTATTTTTGCTGATTTTATTAATGAATGTATGGAAGTCTATATGGACGACTTCACAGTCTATGGTAACACTTTTGAAAAACTCTATCAAGCTTACAAAAAGTTTTGGTTAGATGCCAAGAACAAAATCTCTCATTGAGTCATGAAAAATATTTCATGATGATGAGAGAAGGCATTGTTTTAGGATATTACATATCAGAGGAAGGTTTAAAAGTAGATCATGTAAAAATACAAGTTATCCAATCCCTCCAACCTCTACCACAAATAGAGGTAAGGAGCTTTTTAGGACATGCAGGTATTACCATAGATTCATAAAATATTTTAGCAAAGTTGCCTCTCCCATGTTCAATATCTTAACCAAAGAAAGTGAATTTAATTGTACTAAAGCATGTCAAGAAGCCTTTGAAGTTGCTCCAATTCTAAGGGGACCAAATTGCGAATTACCCTTTCATATACATTGTGATGCTTCAACATATGCAATAGGGACAATATTACAACAAATAGAGAACAAAATACCTTATGTTATCTATTATGTGAGTAAAAATTTGCACGGGGTAGAACTTTTTTTAAGTGAAAAACCCTTTGTAAGGCCGCCTTGGTCTGAGAGATCATGACCAGGGGGTTCTACACCATCAAAGTCACCCGGGAGTAGCACCCGGTCCTACCCACACCAATATTATCAATTGGATTTTGAGTACCCAATTCAACTTTTTGGTAGGGTGGAGATTCGAACTTGGGTCCTCCCTTGGAGTATTACCTTCTCCTCTACAACTCACCTACAACACCTAGGTACATGGGGTAGAACTTAATTGTAGAGTTACTAAAAATAAATTTTTAGCTGTAGTCCATACTATTAATAAATTCAAACATTACATAAGAGGGTATGAAGTATTTATTCACATTGATCACTTTGCCATAAAATACTTAATGAATAAAGCTATAGTAGGAGGAAGAGTGTTTAGATGGATTCTATTATTGCAATTATATTAAAGTAACAATTATAGATAAAGCTGGAAGAGATAATGTCATTGCAGATCATCTATATTGTATGCAATATCTAATGATGATGAGTTGATACTTGATAATTTCTTGGATGAACATTTTTTTGCTCTTTCTATTTTTACTCCTTGGTATGCTAATATTGTAAACTATTTGGTAACAAGAAAAATACCTCAAAATTTTACACCATATGAGCATTGAAAATCAATACATCAGAGTGCCCCTTATATGTGGAATAATGAAATCTTGTTTAAGTCTTGCCCTGACCATGTAATTAGGATATGTGTGCAAGAAGAGGATGTATATGACATCATTAGAGCAACACATGAAGAACCTTGTGGAGGTCATTATGCAACCCAAATAACAACTAGTAAAATACTCCAAATAGGTTATTATTGGCCTACTATGAATAGATATACCCATAAATTTGTTGATAGATGTGATGCTTGTCAAAGGGCTAGTAAACCTACACCTATAATGGAGATGCCTTTGGTCCCACAAATAATGTTTGAACCATTTGAGAAATGGGGTATTGATTTTATTGGACCAATAGATCCTCTAAATGCAGGCAATAAACACATACTTGTGTGCACAAATTACATCACCAAGTGGGCTAAAGTAAAAGCCTTGCCACAAGCACAAGATGAACTAGTTGCTGATTTTTTGTACTCACAAATTATGCAATGCTTTGGAGCACCTAGAGAACTAATTTTAGACCATGGATCTCAATTCCTCTCCAAATTAATTAAACACTTTTTTAAAATCTATAAAATAAAGCATAGAAAAATTTCACCATATCACCCTCAAGCTAATGGATAGGTAAAAGTTACAAATAGAGAACTAGAAAATATAACAACAAAAACTATAGCCATTAGTAGGGTTGATTGGGTAGAAAGATTAAAAGAAGATGTATGGACATATGATACAACCTGGAAAACCACCACAAGATTATCACCTTATGAAATTGTTTACAATAAGAAAGCTATTATGCCTATTGAATTTGAAATAGAAACTCTTCGCACAAAAGTACAACTTGATATGAATTTGGGTCAAGCAAAAAAAGATAGATTGAAAAAATTAAACATTCTAGATGAAAGAAGATTAGAGGCATTACACAGGATTGAATTAGCTCAACAACAAAGAAAACATGGCATGATAAACATATTGCATGACAAACATTTTAGCAGGAGATTAGGCCTTGCTATTTGACTCTCGCTACCAATATTTCCAAGGCAAGTTAAGGACAAGATGGCTAGGACCTTATGAGGTTAAAAAAATATTTGGGAATGATATAGTTAAACTTAAGCCTATTTATGATTCAACAAGAAGATTACTAGTTAATGGACATAGGCTTAAACTCTACAGGAAGCCATTATCCAAAGAAGAATTAATACACCATATTATGCAACAAGTTGATTTGTAGTGCATCTCTAAACTGCAATCAATTGCTATTAAATAAAAACTCTCTTTTCTATCCTAAGCAACAAAAATATTATCTACTAAATAAAATTATTGCTATATAAGTTAATATATTTAGTAAATAAGTACAATCATTAAAAATAATGTAGTATAATTAGTCCTCTTGTTTGGAAGAGTAAGGCACCAATAAATAAGATGGATGGCAAAAATCTTTACACTACTTGGCCAATGAAAGGGGATTATCATGGAACAATAACATTTCTTGAAAATAAACTAAAAGATCACTCTATGTTCTTTAAATATGCTTCCTTTGTTTCATTATGGAGTTCTAATATCTACAATATTTTCATCTTATTATTCATCACTTTTCAATCACAATATTAGGTTTAAGAGAGAAGTCAAATTCAATGTGTGAAGGCATGCTCTTACCTTATGGGGAGGATAACTAGTCATGATGGTATCATTAATTATAAAAAGCAAGGTAATAAAAGACCTTGTAGCCCATAAATAATAAAAAGGGAAGAGAAAGAACCGTAAGGATAGAATTACGTTTCCATCCAGATGGAGATGTGATCCAAATCCCCAAAGTTCCACTTTCTTCCCCAAATAATAATAATAATAAAAAAGAACCGTAAGGATATAATTACGTTTCCATATAGATGGATATGAAATATGAATCCCCAAAGTTCTAACTTCTTTTAAAATAAAATATCATAAGGATAGAATTGCACTTCCATCCAGATGGAGATGTGATCTGAATCCCCAAATCCTTAATGTTTACTTAAAAGGACAAAGTAGTAAGGGTAGGGTAACAATTTCCATCAATACTTTGATAGAGTGGTTGGGAATCTAATTCCCCAAAGCTTTGCACCCCTATAAGCATAACAAATAAATACATATTTCTATAAAAATGGGCCACAAAATGGTAAATCAAGATGATACCAAAATATTCCAAAATAAGTTTTGAGTATGTCTAAATAATTGATGAAGACCTATTTTGCAAATCAAATTATTGATGATTGATATTGATTTATATTTATTATTATCCTTCTATCATATAGAACTCCTCAATGAAGCTAAAATAAGTAGAACAAGAAATTGACCTTTCTAGGGCATTGGAAGGATTTGTTATTAGACCATGAAATATTTTATTAAAATATCAAGGAAGGTGGAGGGTAGATGCCTGAAAAACCCTAGAACGTCTCCACCAATTTTCATATCATTTGGAGCAACACAGATCCTAGCGCATCCCTATGTGTGAACGAGATATTTGGCAAGCGGCTATGCGAGGGTTTCATCTGGGTTGAGTGCAAGCAGCTCCAGAGGTTGGTTTTTAGGGCCTTCGGGCCCTAGCGGCCAATATTTTTGTGGTTTATGCTCAATATTTTAGCAGGAAATGTTGCAGGGGATACAAGATGGGTTAGAAATTTGTCTTTCAATAGATCATACCGTGAACTTGAGTGACAACGGCTTCCAATTTGCTGCACAAAAGAAAAGTGAAAACCATACCTTTCCACGACGTCTAGGGCAAGGATTAAAGAGATCACGAAACAAGTTTCAAGCAGTTGATCAAAAAATGGCTCATATCTCAAGTGAATCTGGTGCTAAGGTGCACCCACAAAATAATTCTACCGTGAAAACCCCTGTCAAGGGTAAGAATTTCGAAGACTCAGTCCCAAAAATGAATTTTAGGGATGCCCTTCATGGTGGACAGCCTCAACCCAATGCTAATATCAATATTAGGGCTTCCCATAAACCTCTAAGAATGCCTAAGATTGATCCCAGGAAAACGGAGTCAGGATGTCTTAAAGCAGCTGATGGAACTCCTATTGTTAAGCTTGATATGGGTAACATTCAGACTGGCATTGAAGATTTGGAAAAAAGAGGACTAATTTGTCGGTTCGTGGGTTTTCGTCCGAGTCTATCTGCTTTCAAAGTCTGGGCTGCAAAAAGCTGGAAAACTAAAGGTGAGTTACAAATCTCTATTTATCCAAATGGTTATTTTCTTGTTTTATTTGCTAATAATGAAGATAGAGAGAAAAATTTTCAAGGGGGTCCTTGGTTTTTTGGAAGGGCAGGGCTTTTCATGAAGCCCCGGCATACTAAATTTAAAGCCGAAGAAGAGATGCCTTCTATAGCTCCCGTGTGGGTTAGACTCTTTGGCCTCCCTATTGAATTTTGGAATCCTACTATTTTTTCTTCAATTGGAAACTCTTTAGGAACTTTTATGATGACTGCATGATTGTACTCAAAATTTTGAACATATTATTTATGCTCGGATTTGTGTTTTAATGGATTTTGACAAACCCCTACCTAAAAAGATCACATTACAATTTGGGGAAGACACTTGGGAGCAAGTAGTGGACTATGAGAACATTCCTTTTCATTGTAGAATTTGCCATGAATATGGTCATTTGGCCAGTGCTTGCCCAAATAAAATTCCTGATCAAAAGAAAGAAGATATAAACTCAGAAGGTTTCCAAATACCTAAGAAGAAGAACACTAAAAAACCAGTTATGAAGGATCAATCAAAGTCATCTGCTAATATGTTTGAAATCCTTTCCACAAATGATGTCCCAAGTGAGGAAGAGGAAATAATGGAAACTGAAATCTTAGAAACACAATTTAAATATGAAGGGAAGAACTCAGAGACAAACCAACAAATCAAAGGTTTTCAACAGAAAAAAAAGGAGAAAATTTACACAAGAAAAACAATATTTCAAATGTCAAAACTTCAAATAATGCAGGTCCCAATATAGACTCCGTTGAACCATCTAGTAAAATTTTGGCTATGTACGAGCATTCTTCAAGGTTAGAAGCCATCTCAGATTCAATTGGAATAAGTCAAGAAACAGGGAAAAAAATTGAAGATGGATTCTAATCAAAAAGTAGGTCGCAAGACCAATCAATATCATATGGTAAAAGAAGGTGAAAAGCTTGTAGAGGAAGGTAAGATTAATGCCCTTCCCAACTTTTTAGCCCTGGTATTAATGAAGATCATCACTTGGAATATTAGAGGACTCAAAGGGAGTCTTTCAAAACAAAATGAAATTAGAAGAATGATTCAGATAAATCATCCACATCTTGTTTTCCTTCAAGAAACAAAGATGTCAATGGAGGATATGGACTTAATTGCCAGAAAATTTGGCCAGCTGAAAAGTGGTTTCCCTAGCTCCCAAGGGACTTCGGGTGGCATTGCTTGTCTTTGGGACCCAAAAGAGGTAGTTATTCACCATATGGTTGGCAGTTGGGGTTTGTTGGCTATAGCTATTCAAAGTAGACATTCCAACCAGATTATGCTCTGCATTACTATTTATGCTCCGACTTCTTTGGAGGAAAAAGAAGACAATGGAAGGATATTACTCATATTATCTCTCATTTTCCTAAAGCTTGGATCTTGATCGGAGGAGATTTCAATACCATCCTCTCTCTGGATGAGAAAAGGGGGGAAATAGAAATTTGGACAAAAGCACTGACCTCATGAGCGAATATATTGCAAACCTCCATCTTGTGGATATCCAACCGGATAATGGCCTTATGACTTGGTCTAACAGAAGGCAAGGCTTAGCTTGTATAATGGAGAGATTGGATAGGTTTTTGCTCTCTGAAAATTTCTTAATCCATGGTCACATTCCTAAAGTGAAGACTCTTAATAATGTTGGTTCGGATCATTGGCCAATCATGGTGGAAATGTGGAAAACCAATGTGAGTTTCTCTCCTTTTCATTTTCAATTAATGTGGCTTAGAGACATTTCCTTCAGACCTCGTGTGCAACAATGGTGGAAGGAAGGTAAACCTAGGCATGGGACTAAGATGTTCTGTTTTGCCAAAATACTGCAATACATTAAATCCAAAATCAAGACTTGGAACCGGAAAGAGTTTGGGGATGTTCATAAAAAACATGAAGTTATTGCTCATATTGAAAATTTGAATAAGAAAATCCATTTAGATGGCCTCACAGAGAAGAGAAGTGCAGATGAAATTAAACTCACAACTCACTTAGAGGAATGGGAAAAAGAGAAGAAATCTTATGGAAGCAAAAATCTAGAATTCAATGGCTCAAAGAAGGAGATCGAAACACAAATTTCTTCCACAAATCTCTTCTAGCTCGAAGATCTCACAACTTTATTTCTTCCTTAAAATCAGATTCTGGAGATGTTGTTTATACTTGGGATGGCATGAACTCTATTGTTGTTGATTACTTTTCCAATATTTTTGTCGCTACTCCTCTTGACTCAGCTTCACAACAAAATGTTCTTCAAGCAATCCCTTCTCTTATCACTTCCGAGGAGAACTCTATTTTGACTGCTCCGTTACTATCAATGAGCTTCAACAAGTAGTTTTTAAATGCAAAAAGGGAAAACCCCAGGTCCTGATGGTTTTCCCATTGAGTTCTACCAAGAGTTCTGGGATATCCTTCATGTTGATTTATTAGAGGTGGTGGAAGAAGCCAGGAAAGCCAAAGAAATTTTGAAGGTTATCAATAAAACTTATATTACTCTTGTTCCAAAAGCTCAAGAGGTTGATCATATCTCAGCTTTTAGACCTATTGCTTTATGTAATGTTCTTCTCAAAATCATTACTAAAATCATGGCAGAAAGGTTGAAGCCTCTTTTGCATAAGATTATTTCCCGGAGCAAGGGGGTTATGTGGAAGGACGTCAAATAGTAGATGAGATAGTTCTTGCTCAGGAAGCCATCCATTCCATGGATATGCAAAATTCTCCTTCCATGTTCATTCGGTTAGACTTATCCAAAGCTTATGACAGAGTGGATTGGCACTTCCTTATCAAAGTTTTGAGGCAATTTGGTTTCTCTAAGGATTGGATGGATTGGATTATGGGATGTATCTCTTCAGTTTCCTACTTAGTTCTTATCAATGGCAGGCCTTCTCAGTCATTTCCTAGCTTCCAGAGGTATTAGGCAAGGTGACCCGCTATCCCCTTATTTATTCATCATTCTTGTTGAATGCTTGGGTAGGACTATAACCAAAAAGAGGGAAAACAAAACCCTTGAGGGAGTTACCATTGCTCATGGAGCTAGACCTATCTCTCATCTTCAATTTGTGGATGACTCTACTCTTTTAGGTAAAGCTACAGTTAAGGAAGCTTCTAATATTAAGCAAATCATTAGTTATTTTTCTAAGGCTACTGGGCAGCTTGATCAATGAAGACAAATCTAAAGTTATTTTCTTTCACTGCTCTGCTAGACAGGAATCCATGGTCTTGGATAAATTAAGATATAAGAAGACCTCTCTTCCAATCACTTATTTAGGTATTCCCATAAATATTCAAAGGCAGAAAAATAAATATTGGAATTGGTTGTTGGACAAAGTCAAGAAGAAAATTGGAAAGTGGACCAACAAGTGGCTTTCTTCTGGGGGTAGAATCACCTTGGTAAAATCAGTCCTTCAAGCTATTCCTATTTATGTTTCTTCCATTTTGAATATCCCAAAGGTTGTTCTTCGAGAATTGGATCAAATCAGTCATCGTTTCCTTTGGAGTGGTACTAAGGAGAAAAGAAAATGGGCCTTGGTGAAATGGGATACTTTATGTCTTCCTAAGAGTGAAGGGGGTTAGGATTCCGGTCTTCAATTAATAACAACAAAGCTTTAGCTGCTAAATTATATTGGAGGATGTTGCATAACCCCAATGCTCTTTGGGCCAATAATCTCCGTGCTAAATATGCCGAGAACAAAAGTCCCGAAGACCTTGTTCGCTATCAACTTCCTACCAAAGGTTCTCCCATTTTAGCAGCTCTTAAGACTGGTGAGGATTTGATAAAGAAAAATTATTTTGGATCATTCATAATGGTCAACATGCAAATTTTTGGACAGATTCTTGGGATGGTCACAAGCCTTTGATAACTCAGTTTCCCGATTGGAGGCCTTGGATGGAGGAGCTTCACCGAGCTAATTGGATAAAGGTGGCTAATTACCGTCGGTACCATACCGGTAATTCAAAGGTTGGTAGATATTGGATCCCTATTGAGGACTGGCCTATTCAAATCCTAGAAAGGCAAAGACAAGATATCCAAGGCATCCTTCATATGAGATCCCTCTCTTGGTCCCATGAAAAAGATTGTTTTGGATGGAACAACACTACTAAGGGTGAGTATTCAGTTGCTCAAGGTTATTTGACCTTATGCCATAATAATCCCAACCATTCTTCTGACATATTTTCTCGATTGTGGGCTCAAAAGCTCTGGCCTAAGGTGAGGTTCTTTAATTGGCTTTTATTGCATCGTAGGGTGCTTACCGGTGAGCAACTTATGAAGCGTGGTTTTCATGGCCCTTTTAGATGTGAAATGTGTGAAGAGAATGTAGAAAATATCAACCATATTTTTATTGAGTGTACTTTAGCCTCTGAGCTATGGAGGAGAATGGCCACTTTACTTGGCTTACAGTGGTCCAATTTTTTTACTTTTGAACAACTTTGGAGGGATTGGCCTAATCAAGAGGGTGTTGATCATTTTATTAGGCAGTTAGTTTGGATGGGTTCTACCATTCTTCTTTGGAATATTTGGAATGAAAGGAACAACCAAATTTTTAATCAAGATAGGAAGGATATTCACTATATTTGGCAAAAGACCATAGCCAACTTAGTTGAATCAGTCCATCAACTCCTTAATCACCCCCAAAACTCCCACCAAATATGGGATCAAGTGATGCAAATATTGAAGATTAAATCTTCTAAGGGCAACCAACTTAAAGGGAATGTGAGTATTAGTAAGATGGATAGGACTAGAAATTGGCAACCTCCTCCTAAGGATTTTGGAAAAGTCAATACCGATGGAGCCTCTAGAGGGAACCCTGGAAAAGCCAATGTGGGAGGAATTGGTAGACTTTCAGATGGCTCCTCGGTTTTTACTTTTGCTGAGAATTTGGGTATTCTTTCCAATAACCTTGCTGAGGGGTATGGTATCCTCAGAGGCCTTCAGGAGGCTACTAAGGTTGGATGGGAAAAGGTGTTAGTTGAGTCCGACTCTCAACTTATGATTAATCTCTTGAAGACTCCTTCTAAGAATCATAAGGTGGATTGGAGAATAAAAAGAATTATTGAGAAGATTCAATTAATCCGGATGGGATTTTTGAAAGTTGATTACAATCATGTGGTCAGAGATCAAAACAAGAGTGTTGATGCTTTAGCTAATTGGGCTTTGGACAAAGGTGATCTTACTTGTTATGGCCACCCTCCTATATGGTGGGCTTCTCAAATTAGGGAAGCTCTTCTTTCTATCATTTCTTTGGATGGCTCCAGCTTCAAGGTACCTAGTTTCTTCTTTTTTTTTTTTTGCTTCTCTTTGGTTCATTCAATTTTTTTTAGTTCCCTAGCTCATTCTATTCTTTATTTTGTTTCCTCTGTTGATTCTTGCCTTAATAGTCTTCTGGTCTAGATAGGTCATTGTTTTGTTCAATTTTTTTCTTTTTTTTTTTTTTTTTTTGTTTAGTTTTTTAAGGTGGGTGGGTTCTTTTGTTTTGTTTTGTTTTTGTGTTCTTTGTGTTGTTTTTTGTTGTTCTTGTGTTTTTGTTTTTTTTTTTTTTTATGTTTTTTGTTATTGTTCTTGTGTTTTTTTCGTTCTTGTTCTTGGGTTTCTCTTTGTTTGTGTTATTTCGTGTTTTTATGTGTGAGTGTTTTCTATGTTTTTTGTTTTTGTTTATTGTCTGTTGTTGGTTGTTTTTTATTTTTATTTTTATTTTATTTTTAATTTTTTAGGTTTTGGTTGTGTTTATTTTTCATGTTTTTTTTGGGTTATGTCTTTGTAGTGTTCTGTTGTTTTTGTCTTGTTTGTGTTTTGTTATGTGGTTCTTGTGTTTTTCTATGTGGTTTGTGTTGTGGTTTCTTTTATCTTATTGTGCGTGTTTGGTTGTGCTTTTGTTTTTGACACACTCAAGGAGCATGTTTTTTATTTTATTTTATTATTTTTGTTGTTATTTACTTATTTTTAAATTGGTTTTGTGTGTTTGTTTGCTCCTTGAGTATGTCAAAGGTGGTAGGCCAGGTCCGAGTCCTGGGCATTTTTGGCGGAATGGATACCCCCGCCTCCTTGGGTCTTACCCGAAAGTGGCATCCCTTTTGGGATGTTTTCCACAAATAAAAAATATATATATCACGGAAGACATCAAAGTTTTTGCATAATATCTTTGCTATTGGGAACAAGCAATTCCATTCTAAGAAGATTTATTATCCTACAAACTTATTTGATGGCTTGACATGAATAAATAATTAGTATATAAGTAAATACCCCCATATTTTTGACTAGGTAAATAAAATAATATTAAAAGAAAAAATTATATATTAAATATTTTCCATAAAATAAACTCTATAAAAATTTCTCTCCTTATCCTATTTTGGCTATATAGCCAAAAAACAATTTGGGGGGGGCAGTAAAAGATTTATGTAATAAATTTTACAATACAATTTGGGGGAGAAGGAAAAAAAAAATAGAATGGGAAGAAATTAGGTAAAGTATTCCTATGATCCTATAATTCATATTTTGTAGGTAGTTTTTATAGTTATTTTTTGTAGCTATTTTTCGTAGTTATTTTCTGTAACTAGTTTTCATAGATTATTTTTGTAGACACTTTCAGTAGCGTATTTCTATAGATGTGATTCAAAAAAATTATCCTAAGTATAAATGATTTTAGACTTGCACATGGTTGAGGACATGTGTCAAAGCATAATCAAACAATGCAAGATGTAGATCAATAATCATTTTATACAGACTTTGGTATGAAAAAGAAAACTTGCATGGGTTTTTAGATATTTCACCATGAATACCATAACATGGATATTTATATTCAAACCCGTGAGCCATGACATGAAAATTCAAAATACGGACTCAACTTTAAGAACCGCACGCAAAAGGATTTTAATGATCACCCTTGGAGACCACACGTAAAGGGTTTGGATGGTCGAAGAGCATAGACAATCAAAGAGCATAGATTAGTGAGCTATTACAGATGAATTTTAAGTATACAACCCAAGAATATTAAGTGATGATGTGGATTCTTATGACTACCTTGTGGTTAAAATAATCACATGAATTACCAATCAAGCACATCGTAATTCATTGCTCAATATGGAAAGGCAAGATAACAAGCATTAAGTAAAATACATTTAAAAATTTAACGTCGGAGGAGGAAGACATATAGCAATTCAAATATGATCGAAGGGAACAAACAATAAGATGATGGGAAAACTAAACCATGTACACATGACATTCATTAAGAACACAATTCAAAGCTGGCTCAAAGATCACCAAAGACAACTCAAAATTATGAATAGTAACATGGATGTTCGTAATTGATAAATGAGTGTGTGATCACCATATGAACCACCACATGTGCACAAAATATGCATGTGGATTTAGAAGAAGACACATACAGATGAAATAGCAAGTAAAAGCACAAGTTAAAAATATCAAAGGTAGATTGAGCAAGGGATGTAAGTTTTATTATTAATTAAAATTCAAAATTAACCTCCTTCCAAAGCCGACATAAAGCATAACATAAAATTAGGCTTATTAAAATTATAAACCAAATACCTAAGGATTTTCACCATGCAAGGTGGTGAGAGGGCATCATACCAAGAAAGCAAAACACAATCCTTTTTGAGGTGACCGACCACCTCACATCTAAAATTGTTGATTATAAATGCTTGTTCGCAAGGTCCAATAGGGATTAAGCGATGTAGAGTGAGTTTGGGAGCCATTGATAAAAATTAGGATTGATTGTTAGTCCTTGACCTATCGAATACCAAAAATAATATTAATTCTACTAAAACTTCCTCTACAAGATGATAGCCAACCACTATGCATGAGGAAGCGTTGATCATCGACATTTGGCCACACAAAGCAATGAGAAGAAAAACCACAGATCGAGACTATTAATCATCGATTAAAGGGGAATAGAGGACCATGATTTATCCAATTTCATTGCATGAAAAATTTAAAACAAAAAAAATAATCCCAATTATCATCTTTTCCTAGCACACGAGCTCTACAACTTTGATCGAGACTTTGTACTATAGACAAATGCAATTGTATGGTAGAATGAAGTGTAGATACCTAAAACATGTCATGTTAAGGAGGCTATCCATATGGACACCTTTTCAGGCCATATGACTCATCTTGGGCCTTCCCAAGACCTAACAATGGTTCTAACCACTCAAATTGGGCAATCTGACCCTTTACAGCTTGGGCCACTCTCCCCCCTAGCAGTGGCCTAGCAACTGTTGGACCCAATGACGATCCCTAAATTAGGCTATGCCCACCAAGGACAACCTCACCTGTAACAAACTCAAGCACCCCACACTAAGCCAAATCCATTACAAAGCGGTTGTATGCAATGATTAACCATGTGGAAGCTTCTAGAAGTGACGTTTGGGATGCCAAATCCTAACTAAATCTTGATCTTGGCTTCCCTAGCAAGCTAAGATGGCCAATTTGACAATCTATAAGAGGTGCCCAAAAAATTCACAAAACATAGAGAATTGAGATCAATTGGATGCAATGAAGTGCTACCGATTTGAGGAATAGAGAGAACACTCTCTCATATGTATTGAGGTGTTGCCCAAATCACATTATGATGCTTGCATGTCCATCAATGGAGTTTTCAAAGCTTGAAGGCCATATTTTGTCATAATTCACCACCAAATTGAGCTAATTTTCCATGATTCCATCGTGTTTCCAAGAGATAGACCCTTGAACATCAATTTGAAAGTCAAATTGAACATTACCCCACATCAAGCACAAAGAAAAATCTCTCTGTTCAATGGCCACTATGCCCAACAACGACCTACAGGCAGAGCTATCATACCCGATGATGGCTAATAGAGCCAACCATTCTTAGCCAATGACAACCTTGTGGTGACATTTGATTTTATCTATTTTCTTAATCAGATTAGTTTTATTAGCTTTCAATTCAATTTCTAACCTAGTTTAACACTTTTTTTTTTGTTTATATGCATTTATTTACTATTTTACCCATTTTTATTTCAATGGTTTATCATGGAAATGGACCTCATCTTGAGAGGTTCCACATTTGCTACTAATTGCTTGTAAGTGCTTTTGTGTGTAGATTTTAGGTTTCCACAGGAGCTAATCATCATAAAGATCCTCCAATATTTACATCATCAAGCGGAGGTTGCAAAGAAACCCTCCATAATCAGTTTTGAGAACGTAAAAAATTGTGAATTGCACCTTCTACTTTGGGGTTTCATAATGTAATTTGTATCAAATTGGTTAATCCCTAAGAGGGATATTTTGTAACCTCTTGTAAAGACTATTTTCAAATATGAATAAATAAGGGCACCATTTCTTTTATCTCTTTTGCTTTACATTGGTTATATGATGTTATCTTGTCAATTTGATTTCATAATTCTTTAGGTGTTAGATATTTTGTACATCTTACAGTGGCGATCACAGTGGGACTCTTCCCCATAATATCCTTATTTATTGCTAACTTGTGGTTTTCTTATTTTCTTGAATTGTAGGTACCATTGTTCTGAGCCGAACATCTCACAGGTGCCACCGTCCTACCCTCTTATGGCTAGCAAAGCCTATCGCTCTACCCCTTGATGACCTCAGAGTAGAGTCAAAAAATCAACTTTGCAACATCTTCATCGAATTTTGGCTACACCTGTAAGTATCTCTGTGCTGGAATTTTACTGCTTTTTATAGAAAAAGTTAGATTTCAAGCTTTGGTAGAGAAAATTTAAGAAATTTTTAAAAATTTTAAAATCTTTGCCTGTGACCGCTACTGGGAACAATGACCTCTATTGCTAGCCACCCTAGGGTACAATGGCCCCTCTGTCTAACCATTCTTGTGTCTGATGGCCTCTGATGTAGACCTTTTTACACAATGATGACCCCTAATTAAACTAATTGTTAGGGTTTGCTTGCATGTGGCCTTCCTAAAGGCTAATTTTATTTAGGGTTGCATTTCAAATTTTCTAAAAATTAAAATATTTTTATTCATAATTTGAGAATTTGAAACATCTTTTCATGCATTAGAGAAAAATCATGGATTGCTTTATGTTGCATTTTCCTTTTGCATGAAATAAAAGGAATCCCACACACATCACATCTCAAACTAAACATCAGTGAGTTGGAAGTGACATCCAACCATTGATCAAGACTAACAATGGTGGCCTTCATCACCACTTTGTTGGCTTGCATTGTGGATATTCATACCTCATTTTGGCCAAGGCTAGCTCCAATAACCATCGTAGTTGTGGAAAATAGCACGCATCTCTTTTTGAAGAGGTGTATCATTGACCATGGTGAACTAGGTGAGGACTGGTAGGACCTGTGCTTCCTCATAGGATTTGGGCTTCATCTCTAATTCGTGGTGGATTTCATAGTCTGGAATTCATAACAAGGCTCATGTGTGAGAGTATACAGATGAAAATCCTTTAACTCGAGTATTTACATCAATAAATATCATAAAATCGAATAAGAGAAAGACAAGAAAAACAACAAATCATAACACACAAGCCAATTTTAGGAAACACAAATAATTCTTAAAATAGATAATCATCTTGTTTACTTTGATTTTTTCCTTATTGAATGCCTAATAAAGATAAAATTGTCACAATATGAAGCCATGCCTAGTTACATACTAAGGCTATCGACAATGCACATGAAGGCTCATAATGCCTTCGATACAGTCCTGTAGACTTACTTTTACCTAAACGACATTCAAGCAGCCATTATAGAGATAATTCTACCCATGGAGGATCTACTCATAGAGAGACCCCTACTAGGAGGAATCCTATGGGACCTTCCAATGGCCAAGATGAGGATATTATCAGACCTCATTCACCACATGTTTCTTCTAGACAAGATCCACCCATTAGGGGGCCTAGCAGAGGGATTGCATGCATTCGTGTACCCAATCGATATACAAACCCTTCCAATATGGGTGTAGAATACATGCCCTTACTTAGTCAATATGGGGGAGCTACTCCTCCTGACCAACCTTGGTTAAGTCATAAGTTAAATCACTTAGATAGGTATGGTCCTAATGCAGCTCGTAGAGCACCTTATTTCGCTCATTCTCATTCTGAGGATGGGCATAATGAAGATTTAGTTCATCCTACTCATATGCGTGGAGAATGTTCTACTCAAACATGCCACACTCCCATACCATCCTCACATGAGGACATCACCCCTAGGGTAGAACACAAAGTAAATGCAGCCTCAATTGATTAAGGTAAGAGGGTAGTTTTCCCTTCTACAAGAACTAAAATAGCCAAAACCCCTCGTATTGAGACGAGAAGCCATCGACCACACATAGTGGATCGAATAGATCGACTACCTAGGCCTAACACTAGTCAAAGAGAGCAATTGCTCCAATATCAATTGGAGGATTTGCATCATGAGCAAGAATATTTAGATCATGAGCACACATAACAATAGAGGTTACACCGCCAATGGTTGTACGAGCATAGATTGCATGAGGAAATAATCTTAGAATAGAGGTTACGTGAAGAACAATCACGTAGGGTAGCTCATGATGAGGTACCCATACCTAGTACTTATAGGTAACAACTCAACATGAGGTACACTACGCAGTAGCAAGAGTTACCCCTTAGGCAAACCAACACCCATCCTCTTCATACCTCTATTCATTAGTCTCGACAAAGATAATGCCTAGCACCAAACCTGCCAGAATATGAGGCCTATGAAGAAACAAAAGTAGGTGACCAAGACCAAACATATCCTGAGCCATCTTGTGAAGATGTGGTAGATGATCACAATCTACCACCTCGATCAAACTAGAACCTTCCACCACCTGCTCCCAAGAAATCACTTCAAGAGAATGAGATCATCTCATCATAGGCATACAAAGTTCTCATAGAGCGAATCCAATTGCTTGAGAAGCAAGGAGTGGGTTATCAAAAACCCACTTTGCATAAATTGTATAATCAACCCCTTGATCCATCTATGCCTAGTTCAGCTTACCCAAAGCATTTTGAGATGCCTAAGTTGGATAAATTTAGGGGGGATGATGATGCCCAAGAGCACATCACAAGTTTCATGAACTTGTGTTTTTAGCTCCAAGACAATGATGCTTTGTTGTTGTGAATATTTGTGATAACACTCTCTGGATCTACCTTAGAGTGGTATAACCAATTACCTAGACATAGCATATCTAGCTTTGAATAGCTAGCAAAAACCTTCATTGAGGGCTTCTCTTTTGAAGCCAAGAATAAGGTAAACCTAACTGACTTGTCAAACTTACACAAATTCAATGATGAGCTAGTTATGGACTATGGAAATAGATGGTGAAAGGTCATGTCAAAACTTCCTTTCACCATTCTCGTTTTAGAACTAATGTAGATTTTTACTAAGAGCTATGCGAAACACATTTCACTACTTTTATAGTTGTAGTGATACCAGAAATTCGAATAAGCTTTGGTGCAAACCAAAGTCATTGAGGAAATTAAGGTATAGGAGGGAAACTTAAAACTTTGTAAGAAAGAGTGGAACAAGAATCCCAAGTACAACCAATATCAAATGAAACCGACTCTGATTAATTAGATTGTGTTGAACATTCCTAAAGTGAAGAAATCACAATAGTAGCCTAACCATCAGGATCAACCTCCTCTTATGTAGTACAATAAATATCACCAAAGAAACCAAGGTCAAGACAAGCAACGTCATCCACCTTGCACATAAATACCATTTCTTGAGTCTTTGGAATACTTGTTTAACAGATTATCTGAGGCCAAAGTGATTACATTGCCTGAGATTTGCTTGCTAGATCCAGCCCACCTAAAGCCTAAAGGGTATAGAGAGGATCAATATTGTTCTTATCATAGACAAAATAGACATGACATACAAATGTGCTATGGTTTCAAAAACCTAGTACAAAATATGCTTGATAAGAACCAATTACAGATAGATAATCCTCTCACCCTAGATAATAAATAGATGGGAATATTTAAAGATCCCTTGCCCACCCATGAGGTCAAGGGTAATCAAATGGGTCAAGTTAATGAGATACATATAGATCCACCCACACATGGGTTCATTGGGATGATAAACATCATTACTCGTAATAGAAGGTATAACCAACCTGAGCCACCTATGGCTCCCATTCGGATACCTACTATGCCCAAGTAAGGGCTAGTCCAAAACCCACTACCAGGTCCACCGACACAACCAATAATTACTATCATAAATAGGCTTACTCAAAGCCTATAGATGACCTCAACCAAGCTTTCAATTTATGATCTCATTCAACAATACCCTATACATAGGGAGGCACTCATGGATATTCTTAAATCTATTGAGCTTCAGCCCCAGAATCCTAATGCATTCACCAATTTTGTGGGGCATATTCATAAATGCAAAAAGCCTATGGTCACTTTATATTATCATGAAATCAAACAAGTACCAGCTAATTTAGAAGATCCACCATTGCATATAATTGCTTGTATCAACAATATTATGTACAAGTGAGTGTTTATCGATACAGGATCATTTATCAACATCATAATGACAACCACACTAGAACACCTAAGCATTCCAACATCACATATCATGGCATCCACTTTCACATTATGAGCATTTAATGATGCATTATGCTCAATGGTTGGCACCATAGTCTTACCTATTCAGGTGGGACTAAAAACCATTTTCGTTCTATACCATGTGTTGGAAGGCATGATGCAGTATAATATATTGCTTAGTCATCCTTGGATCCAAGATATGAAGTGTGTTCCTTCTATTTTGCATCAATGCATTAAATATATTCACGAAGGAAACATTCATGTCATCCCATCAGATGATGAACCCTTTAAGTACGTCAACCAAGTTAGAAATCCGGGGGAATTCATCTTACCATCAATGCATTTGGACATAAGACCTAGTTCACCCATTAAGCATCCAGAGCACAAAATTAAAGCAGCATGTGTTGATCCATCCACCTTAGCACCACCATCATCACCTAAACTAGTACCTACTTTTGATAAACCTTCTTCATCATCTGATTCGAAGATAAAAAAGAAGCTAAAGGAACCCATGGTCGATGATCCTAAACTCATCTCCCATATATCTACCATAGATATTCTGATTCCCATGGAAGAGGAAGAGTTGCTCGACATAATGGAGGATATACCTCAACCTGCATCCCCCACCTCATCGATGGGATCATCCGCTCCTTAGGTGATGGTGCATTTAGTCAATCCCAGGCTCATGAAATATTTGGTTCAAAATGTAACTTTTACACCAATTATCGAGTCTGTGCAAGATATGGGGAGACCTCATGTTCCCTCTTTTCCCATTGGGATGGTGGTGCCCTTAGGTATACCACCCAACCAAACTAATTTTATATATGGGGGTTTTGACCAAGCCTCAAATAATTCTCTTGTTATCAACCATGATGATGAACATTTTACAAGAAATATCTACTACATGTCAAACCCCGAATTTGCTCTATGATACTTCTACCATTGCCATTGGTATGGTAATGGTCTAGGTTTATATGAGCAGGATTGTAGAACACCCTTCCAACCACAATACTAGTTGCCTATGAATAAGTTTGGTTTAGGGTATTCTATACACGTACCAGATGAGCTCCTAGATGATTCCTTGCAATACCTAAGCCTAGGCTTCAGGGAAGATATTGATTGGAATGAGTACACTGACCCCAACCCTTCTCATTTATGGAGGGATCATCACCCAGTAACAATGGTTACCATAGAACCTCCTAAAATATATCATGAGACCATTCTAGAAGAGGAATATGAATCAGAAGATATTCCTAAAAATAATTGGGTAGATGAAGATGATGAATATGAGGATGCAATTGAAATTGCCTATTTAGATCCTCACCATGTTTGTCATCTCAAAAACTCCATAGGAGATGTTGAACATGTTAGATCCCCTATGAACATAGATGAAATCTATCACAGGGTATTTTCTACTCCACCTAACTGGAGATAGTTGCTCTCGCCTGAGGATCCAATTATCCTATCCACTCCTAGAGCAGATCCTAAGATCCCAATGCCTCCTAAACCACATCTGGAGCATTTAGAGAAACCAAAAATCAATAGGTCCTACCCTTGCGGTCATGGAGATCACCAACTATCCATAAACATGATTTCCATTGATTTAACCACACCCCTCCATAATCCAAGTGACCCCTCAAAGTCGTTGCACCTCAACCTTGAGGCCATTGAATTTGATCATGTCGTGTCACCCCTATCACCTGAGGAGTTCTTACCATGTGAAGAAATGCTTCAACCGTTTCATTTTGGTCCAAGTGATACTCAAGATGTTTATAATGCTGAGGTTGAATATGAAATGATAGATCACCCTAATCTAGCAAATGATATCCACCTAATCCCTACACCTCACTAGCTTGAGGAGGGATCCCATATGTCAATCAAGTAGACTTTTGATGTGGATATTGGCAAAGATCCTAATAATCCTAGGAAAGTCAAATTTGGATAAAGTTTATCTCTTGAGGAACGATCCATCCTCATACCTCTTTTGATAAAGAAGTCAAATATTTTTGCTTGGTCATATAAAGACATGTTGGATCTTGATCCAAATTTGGTTACTCACAACCTTTCATTGGACCCCACTATGAAGCCAATCAAGAAAAAACTCAAAAAGATACATCCAACCATTTCCTTAATAGTGAAGGATGAATAGCAGAAGTTGTTGGATGTAGAGTTTATCTAGTCCATTGACTATCCAAAATGGGTATCAAACATGGTACCTATAGGTAAACCTGATGGAAGAATCTATATCTACATGGATTTTAGAGACCTCAATAAGGCAATGCCCAAAGATGCATTTCCATTACCAAACATAGATGCTCTTGTAGATGCAACTACAGGTCATGAGATGTTATCCCTTATGGATGGTTTTTTAGGCTATAATCAAATTTGGGTCAAACCTAAAGATCAACATAAGACAACCTTTACCACTCCATGGGGAATATTCTATTATAAATTTATGCCATTCAATCTTAAAAATATTGGTTCCACCTATTAGAGGGCCATGACATACATTTTTCATGATTACATGCACAAAATACTAGAAGATTAATCAATTATTTTCTCACCAAATCGTTATTGTGTGAAGAGAACACATATGTTATACATAAAATCTTCGATCACCTGATAGAGCATAATGTCAGGCTGAATCCTAAGAAGTGTGTTTTCGGTGTTACATCAAGAAAAATCCTAGGATTCATAGTCTCCAAAAGAGGGATCGAAGTCAATCCTACAAAGGTCAAAGCGATTCTAGAAATGCTTCCCCCAACAAACATCAAAGAACTTTGTAGCCTACAGGGCAAAGTAGCATCCATCAAGTGCTTCATAGCACAGTTGTTAGATAAATGTTGACCCATGAATCGACTACTACACAAGGGGGTCCCATTCAATTGGGATGAAGACTATCAAAAGGCCTTTGTCAAGATCAAACACTACCTAAATATACTGCTAGTTTTAGCTCCACCTCGATTAGGTGTGCCTTTCTTGCTATATATTTTAGCCACAGACTTTGCCCTGGGAACCATGTTAGCCTAGAAGAACAAAGAAAACAAAGAACAAACTATATATTACATTAGTCGCACCTTGGTTAGTTATGAGCTAAAGTATGCATACATTGAAAAGCTCTATTTAGTAGTGGTGTTTTCTACCAAAAAGATATGCCATTACATGCTAAGTCATACCATGTATGTCATATCCAAAGAAAATTCGTTGTGGTACATTATGAGTTACAAGTATCATAATACACGTACCACAAAATGGATCATGCTATTAATGGAATTTGATATTGAATTTATCAGTCAAATCACTTTGCGAAAACAATGCCTTCTTTGGGATCCTTAATCCCTCAAAATTCTTCTACCAATTTTACTACCACTCATGTTAAAATGCACTCACAATTAGCAATGTTGCGTGAGGCTCCAAGCAATAAATAATTAGTCCACATGATTCAGATAGAACCAAACTATGAATAGCTATACAGATCCCAAGACTTTTTGAAACAAATATCCTTGGGGTCCTTGATCTCACAAGGTCCTTCATAAAATGGCACTACCATTCATTATAATGTTGTCTCCCAATATGAATTTATGCATAATGAAGCGTAATAGGAATAAGCTATTTAGACAGTCAAAGTTTAAGCTTATCAAGATTGTTTAGTATAATTAAAAGATTACCTAAAACTTGGTAGTATCCCTCATGGATTATCACATGCTACAAAATGAGCATTTAAATAGAAAGAAACTAGGTATGTCTTGCTGGGAGATATTTTGTATTGACAGAACTATGATGGATTCCTCCTTCGATATCTTGAGCCCCAAGAATCTGCTTGGGTGATCTTGTAAGCTCAAAACTGTACCTATGATGGATATTTCAATGACATGGCTATCGTTAAACACATCCTTAGAATGGGATATTATTGTATCAATATGGAGAAGGATTTTTGTGCATATGTTAGGAACTACATAAAGTGTTAGCATCATGCTAAACTATCACATATACCATCTCAGGCCTTGCAACTGATCCAATCAGCTTGGCCTTTCTCTTAGTGGGGATTCGATCTAATTGGAAAGATATATCCTCTATATTTGGGCCACCACATGTTCATCATAACAACCACTAAGTACTTTACCAAATGGGTGGAAGCAATCCCTTTGACCACTATGAATAAAGCTCATATTGCAAATTTCATACTCCATAATATTATATGTCATTTTGGTATTCCATCCAAAATAATATCGGATAATGGAATATCATTTAAGAACAAATATGTGTGGGCTTTAATATCTAGATATAACATTCAACACAACTTTGCAACACCATATTATCCACAACCAAATGGTCAAGCAGAGGCCTCTAATAAAATCGTAGTGGCCATATTGAAGAAAACCGTTAAGGAGAATCATAAGGATTGGCACCTTCAATTACCTCTACCTTTATGGGCTTATTGCACTAGCATTTGAACTACCACTAGGCAAACCCCATTTTCGCTAGTATATGGCACTAAGGCCATTATTCCCTTGGAATTAGAAATTCCATCATTGCGAGTCTTATTGAAAATGTTCATCGATGACAACACATTGTGACAATATCACCTTGATCAATTGACCCTTCTTGATGAATGAGTGAATGCTCTGGAGGATCTCTGTATTTATTAGGATTGTCTTAAACGAGCTTATAATATTAAAGTCCATCCAAGAGAATTTAAATTTGGGGATCTTATGCTTAAAGAGAACCAACAGAACTCAAACCTACCACCTCATCTAAGAGATAAATTTATGGCCAATTGGTTAGGTCCCTTTGTTGTAACAAAGAAGATAGGTCCTGGAACTTATCACTTAACTTCACTAGAAGGTGTTGAGGAGCCCGAGTCTCTCAATATTCTTCACATACGAGTATTTTATACTTATTAATAAATCATCAAAATTCCAAACAAATTATAAAACATAAAAAACACAAAAACCATACAAAACACATTAAAACACAATTAATTTGTATTTTTCTATCATGCATTCCATTATATGCACTTATTAGTTGCACTACATTAGGCATCTTCATCCATTGCATTTGCACTAGGATAGGTTGTGTTTTACATTTTACAAATGACACCATGTTTGTATGCCAATCATGAATCCAACTATCATTCATATCCCTATTGGAAGTAACTATGTTTTTCAACACATGAAATTAGTTGCTATAAGGTGTATACTATGTCCTCCCTAACAAGTTCTCTAGCTTGTGGACCTTCCATTCAGGTTCTTTCAATCATATCCTCATTTTTTTGTAGAGTTCTCTTTTTCTCTAGACTAACAACTTGCCCTTATTGCTAAGTTGTTAAGGGGTTCTTTGATGAACTTTCCTTATTTTTGATGCCAATAGCTATGCTAACTATTTAGGTTCTTCCAAGATTTCAAGGTTAACACAAAGGTTCCTATAACTTAAGGGTTTTATGGCCTAGAGCTTCGCAACCTAGAGCTCTGATACCAACTGTAACAACCCAAGTCCTTCCTACTTGGTTGTTCATCCCAGTCGTTCCTACTGGAATCATATAGTAAATTTTTTGATTGTAAGTAGATGAACACCCAACTTTTATTAGTACTAGGCATGCAAAAACATCCTCATATGGAAACTTAGATCATCATAGATGATCGCCCATAGGGAAATTATATTGGATAGATCTCATAGTATGGTTCCTTCTAAGAACTTATCCTCTCATCCCAAGTTCTAAGTTCACGATAGGGGTTTCTCCTCTAGGGCCCATTTCACCTAGAGGTTAGACGCATAAATTCTCCATTCCTTAACATGTATATTTTATAGTAGCCATGCAAGGATTAGCGTATACATGCCATATGATAGATGGGTTTCTACCTTCCCTGGAAATCATCTAGGGTCTTCCAATACCTTGGATTTGGACCAAGTGTTACTTGAATTGGCACGATTGATGATGAGATGTCCCATTCCATCTCATCGCTAAGTAAACTCCTAATTGTTCAAGAATCAAGTGACTCCTCACTATACTATTCAGGTAATAGCCTAAGAGTGACACTAATTTAATCCTATTTTACCTCCCATCCTGACCCATCATGTTAGAAGTATAACTATCCCTAAACTAGATGACTGTCCTTCCCACAATCATCAGTTTCAGGTGGTTTACTAAGATTATCCTACCCATAATATTTCGAATGGATATGCTATCATCCTTCTCAATGATAGGTTAAGCTTGTTAATGATGAAGCAAGTACAAGTCAATATCATAAATTAGTGCCCTATACCTATCAATTAAATGTCCTTGAACATGAAATAATGGAAATACATACAAACATTGAAAATTGCAAGTAGATAGACATCACATATGGGAAGACTTTGAATATTAATAATGAGCTTACAAGAATTAAGGAATCGTAATTAATAGAAGCGTTAAAAAAGTATCAAAAAACATTTGCATGGAACTATGAGAACATGAAAGGGATTCATACAAATATTTATATCCATCGAATATTCATTCAAAAATGTTGCCACCCAGTGAGACAACCTCAAAGAAGACTAAATCTAGCTATGAAAGACATAATTCAAGAATAAATCATTAAACTTCTAAATACAGGATTTATATATGCAATTTTTGATAGCCAATGGGTGTCACCATTAGTAATAGTTTCTAAGAAGAATGGTAAATGGAAGATTTGTGTAGATTATAGAGAATTAAATAAGGTAACGAAGAAATAATATTTTCCTTTACCATTCATTGATCAAGTTCTTGATACCTTGGTTGGAAAGAAATATTTCTGCTTTTTGGATGGTTTTAGTGAATACAATCAAGTTTCAATAGTAGAATAAGATCAAGAAAAGACTAATTTCACATGTCATGTAGGTACTTATCCTTATAAAGTTTTACCTTTTGTATTATGCAATGCACCTACTTGTTAGAAATAGAGTTCATTCCATTATTTGGGTTATATATATGTATCTTCCAAGGTACATACTTAGATTACTTTAGGGGTAAGTTATCTAATTACTTCATGCAATGTAATAAGTGCACATGTCAATGTGCAAGTTGTACATGTGCAAGTTATCCCTTACATAACTAGATAGAGTGTTGGCCAAGTATCCTATTTTACCTATATAAGAATGGCCTCATAGATAGATAGATATAGAGTGATAGATAGAATCATAGATAGAGAGCCGGAGGACATAGTGTAGCATAGTGTGTGACACCATATATTGGTGATGGATGTAATGTAGTTCAGTAGCTTTATATTGGAGTGTTCATTTCGTCCATAGCTACATTGTAATATTTTATATTTCAGTCATATAGTAAATTTATTTTATTTCATATTATTTTGCATAATGAATTAAATAGTATTAGGTTATTAGAATGAAAGATTAGTTAGTAAAATAAATTAGAATAGATAAGAAGAGAATTACCCTATCTTATACAAGGTAGGGCCCACTCCACGTAGTCAGTCCCTTGCTCTCTATATCCTGAAATAGAGTAGAATTAATTAGTAAGTAGAATTAGTCTTAGACTATAAGATAAATTATTATAAAATAAATCAACTAGTTAAAATCATAAATGCATTATTAGATTGCACGTGGATCCACAACACCTAGAATTAATATTATATCATAATTACACTTATAATATTCCATTTTATTTCCTGTAATTTTTATTTCTTGCAAATGAAACTAAGAAAATAGAATTAGGTCAAATATTAGTAACTACAGAATAATCTACTGGATTTATTGTTCTTTAAATTATTTAGACTGGATTGACAAATTTAATGTATGAGATACAACTCAACAACATGATCTAAGGTGTATAACCATTGGGCATCCAAAACCATATTGTAGCTACTCAAGGGTAGAATAAACATATATAACTGTAAGTTGTAGTCCCCTAATGAGAGTCTAACATTCCTAGGTTTACCCTTACAAGGTATTATTCTAACATTGGTGATCATGACTTCAAAGTTGGAGCTTAGATACACATAGAAATATGATATTTTGGTCATTAGAGGTTCCAAGATGTTATATTACCATTTTCTATGAGAATAGTGATAGGATGCTTCTTGAAGTACCCTCAAACCTTCATGGATTGAGGTGTAGTAATTCCCGCTAAGGTATGCATCAAATTTTCTAGTGCTAGGTCATTTTGGATGTCTTGCTCCTCCTCTTTTTCCTTTGGTTATTAGTCTTTGGGTGGTTTAAAATATTTAGAAGGAAGAGTTGATCCTACATCTAAGAGATAAATTTTGTTCCACATATTTATGTCTAAGGGAGTACTTTTCATCACAAATACACCATAGTCCCTTGCCATGGTGAGCCTTCATCTCAATCTTGTTCAAGTGCTTGATAGGTGTCGTGTGTGTTTTATTTGGGTGCATGAACAAGTGGTAGATTTCTACATGGTGGTGGTTTGTAGGAACCTCATTGATCAACAAATTTATCTTCAACCAATTTAGCTAAACCAATAGTAGACATCATATCTTAAGGATTGAAATTTTTTACTTCTATCTTGATGTCCTCCTTCAACCCACTAATAAAAAACTACAAAATAATGTGTCTTATAGGCCTTCTATATTATTTATAAAATTTTCAAACTAGGTTTGGATTGACCCAATTTGTCAAATTTTGGTTGCGCTTGTCAAATATTCATATGCACTAGGCCATGAACTGGAAAATTCCTATAGAAGTCCTCCCAAGTAGGTGTTCTAGAGGTCTTCTCAAACCACTGATACCACTAAATGGCTTTATGCTCTAAATTATAGAAAGTAATGGATACCATTTACTAAAATTGGGTGTGATTTAAGGATAAATATTATTTGGCCTTGTAAATCCAACTAGTGGGTTCATCCCCATTAAAGTAAGGGAAGTCCAACTTAGTTGGTCATTGGTGGAGTGGCTGAAATATAGGCATGCCAATCCCTAAAGTGTTTTCCTATCCTAGACATAAAGTTGTACCCTATCCTAAACCTAAATCTAGTCCCTATCCTAAACTTAAAGCTTATACCTTTCCTAAATAGGATCATATTTATAGTAGAAACTATGAGAATGCATCCTCTAACTGGTCTTATTTAGTGCTAAGCTCGAGGATCTTGGACTCAATTATCTTAAGTTGATCCAATTTATTGAGTTTACTTAGAGCTAAGAGGTTGTCCTTGATTTTATTGAGTTCTTCATTTACCTTTTCAAAGGAGAGTTCTTGAGAATAGGTAGTTGGGGCTATGTTGGGAATATAAATGGAGTCTAAAAAGTATTACCAAGGTTATATATTAAACAATCAACTCAAAGAGAGGATTGCAATGGGATAGGTGCCAAAATCACTTTATTTTTTTGAAAAAAATGCCTTAAAAAGGGGTTTCTATTGATTTTGGGGATCTAAGGATCTTGGGACTTTTATTGAATTTATAGAATAAGGGAAGGAAAATATTCTTTTTAAGTGGAAAATGAGCAAATTAGGAAGAATTTGTAATTTCAAAAACTTTAAAATATTTTTAATGGTATTTTTCTTTTTTTTATTTGGACATGAGATGCATTATTATGAAAATATCAAAATTGATTTTTTAGCAAGGTCTAAAACTCTAACTTGCATGATACTATTTAGCATTATATCTTTTATAGATTGGAAGAAATTCATCATGCATGATCTTGAAACCCTAGCCTATATGATTTTTTTTTTTGGCTTGGATCTACATGGATTAATAAGAGCAACCTAAAAAATTTGATGATTTGAGATGTTTATAACTACTTTGAGTTGAATATATAAAGAATTGAGTAATGGGACCTAGACTATGGCTTCCTAGGGTTAAGGAAAAAATATCATCAGTCATAAATGGTGTCTAAGTGAGTATCGCTTTCTAGGTTCCAACTTACCCAATCCAGGTAGTTTTGTTGAATCTAGCCATGCATTTATCTCCAAATGGTAACTTCTTGTATACACTCAAAAAGGAAAAAGAAATACTACAAATAGGGTAGAGGGCTATTGACCCTTTTTACTGGTGAAATACTCATATCTAGCTATGTAAGGTTCCTTGGGTACTCCTCAAAAATAAGTTTTTAGGCAGATTATGGCCCAAGTACTTCCCCCAATTGAATAGTTGAGACTTACACCCGATCCTACAAAAGGGTATTAACCTATTGCAGGCACTATTTAAGCATCATAATGAGTTTATTTTTGAGATTTTTGGTTGCTACTACTACATAAATTGGTTATGTGATGTTATGAAAAGCAACCTGAAAACCTTTTTTGATACCAAATGAAATGATTCCACTTGCAACAATAAAATTAACATAGAAAATATACACTAAAATGAGAAATGAAGCACAAATTTTATTAATTTCTTGAAATATTACACTATCACAAGCCACTTTGAGGAGGATACCTCCTTTAGAACTCCTAATACATAAATAAAACTTTCCTTCCTCTATTCTCTCATTACAGTCCAATATATAATAAGGAACCATACAATGTCTTACAAAACTTAACCCTAACCCTAAATAGAATTTGAGTCCTACTAACTAGTCACATCACTAACTACTGCTAATAACATGACTAATTACAATAATTAAATAGTTAGGACATAAGGGTTCTAACATATCCAAGACCTAATTAATAATGACCAACTTTTTCTTAATGACTCTAATCCTGAAACCTCTTCCAATCAAGGTCTTGGAATTTTTCAAAATCCACCACGTAATCATAATATAAATCTAAATGTAGAGAATAATGTTCAATATAGGAATGCCCCACCTCCAAATCAATGGATGCTTAGGATGCTTCATTATTCTAATAATATATCACATTTGTGTTGTAACTAGATAAAAACATAGAAATCCTCCATTTTATCAACCTTTGAGACCTCCCTTGGTCCTTCACATAAAAGAACTTATCCATATAAAAGACCTCCTTTAACCATTTAATCATGAACTAAGGCTAAGAGTGCTTTGATTTGCTTTATCAACTTGAGAGTACCTTGGTCAAAATATCCCTCCTTAAACTTCTTAGGAGTTCTCTAGCTCATTAAGACATCTTACATAAAATTTTGAGCAAACAAGTTGTTCCTCAAGACCTTAACCCAAATGATCTCACTTCTATGGTAGGATCCATTAGGGTTAACCATGCAACTATATCATTTCATGAGGATCATATCCCTCAATATTCTATGGTAAGAGACCTCCATTATATATCATAGGCTATATTGACAATAAGCTCATCAAGAAAATTTTAGTCGATAATGGTTCTAGTCTCAATGTCTATAGCTTGAGATTAATCAACCATTTTGGGCTAACCAAACAAGATTTAGAGAAATATGATCTTGTTATCAAGGCTTTCAAAAATGGGGAATATGAGGCTAGAAAAATTATAGTCATATCCCTTAGATTCAGACCTCGTACTCTCAACTCTCTTTTCTATGTCATGCCATGTGATTTAACCTACAATATTCTTCTTGGGAGGTCATAAATATTAGCTTTTGATGAGTATATAATATAGGAAATGCAACCACAAACTACAAGATAAACAAGCTATGATATCTATATGATATTAGCACTATAATATGTAAGAAAACAAGGAGATAAACTTCTAAAATAACTCAAAAATATTCCATTAATGAAAGCTCACAAAAATAGTACAATGCAGTATAATGGAGGACATGAACACTCCATAAACTGTTTTTAAAGGAACTACATTGTATCACACTACTAATCTATACTATGCACTCTCTATATTATCTCCTCTCTCATTTCACTCACTATAAATTTATATAGGAAGATAGGTTCCTTGACCCTTACTCTACCTTTAACTCTATCCTATGACTCATGTACATGTGGACTACATGCACATTTACATCATTGCACATTCTAACACTTGTGCATTTATTACATGCTGAAGTAACTACTTAACTTTACTCTAAAGTAAAATCCTACTCTAGTAATGTACCAAAGGTGGTACATTGATATGTACCCAATAATGTAATATATTCTCCAACACCCCCTATATTACATTATTTTGGTATTGAATACTTTAGTCTTCAATATGGATCTTCATCGTTAGAATAATTTTCAACTTGATCTGCTTCTTCTTCTTCTTTTGCTTGTGTCTTCATGTTGTTTCTCCTTGTCATTTTTATTCCACTACCTTTTGTTGTTTTTGAGTATTTGGAAGAATATTTGACCTTGTAGTCTTCTAGGTATCCTTGATGGACTAGTGATATCATAATTTTACAAGTCATAAGTAGATCATAATTGCTTCCTTTTTTGTTCATTGTTTTTTGTATGACCTGTTTCCTTGATCTTCACAAAAATAAAGCTTGAGCTCATTTTTAATGTATGCTTCTGAAATAAGAGTTCAAAAGAAACAGTCTAATTTGAATATTAGTTTCTCCTTGAATATTTTATAGTATTTGTCTTTGTTGTAACAATAGTAATATGGATGATATTTTCCTCCACAATATTTACATGGATGAAGACTCTAACAGTTAATCTTCTCATGACCAAATTTGTCGTAGTAGATGCATATTAAAGATATCCCAATGTCTTTGTTATCTATTTTAGGAATATCATGTTTATTTATTTCTTTGATGAAATAGTTAAACCATATGTGTACAATTGAATCTATCCTATATTTACCTTTTCCATAGATATGTATGAGATCATTTTGAATATTATCTTCAATATTAGTATAGTTATCATCACCTCCTTTTACTGTCTCACTAGAAGATATACCTGAAGAATCTACTTTCATCAAACTATTAGTCTATGAGTTTTAAAAAATCCTTTTAAATTCTATTGATTCTTCTCTTAAATTTGCATCTCTCTTATTATCCATTGAGTTTTCTAAATCATCAATCATGCTTTTAAGCCATATTGGTATTTTCCTTGCTCCTTTTATAATTACATTATTTAATGTGTTCTTGGGAGTAGACATCCTTATAGCTCCCTATTTTAGATTATATGAATAAATTTGATAAAACATTTTTCAAAACTTAGGTTTTGTAGAATTCTTATGTCTCCCTAGTGGTTTAGAATATGCTATAAGTTTGATAAAGTGTATATCTAGTGTTTTTTTTTAATTTACATGGTGGAATCGATAGCCGCCATAGTATTCTGCGTTGTCCACCCCAGAAGCCACCACATAGATATTCATGCAGTTTGCCCCTATAACCACCATGCCACAATCATTTTAAACCTTTTATGCCACTGAAAGCACTAGGAAAGGGACAAGCGTTCAGTCCGATGAGGCCCAAGATTTGAACCTTGGACCTCCGCCCCCCTTATGGGGTTTGGATGAACCAATTGGTCTACACCTCGGACATCATGCATATCTAGTGTTAGTTCACCTTTTGGGTTGATTAATGTTTTGTAAATGACAATAATCAATTCCTATTTCACCTTATCTCTCCCAATGAACTATGCACTTATCAATTTGAAGTTCTCTATGATTGGATTTCTTTTGTTCCTTTAGTATGAGTATGAGACAAGTGCAAGTAAATAATTCCAACTCCTTTAAGTAAAAAAAAACTTCTTTTTATACCCCTTAATATCCAATAGTTTAATATTTTTAAATTCCAATAATCTATGTTTGATGTAGTATACCTTATAACTCCCTAATTTTGGAATATTAGAAATTAATAATATTTGCAATAATAATATTTATTTTCCAAGTAGAAACCCTTATATCTCCTATGGTGTTTAATTGCAAATATTAAAATATTTGTATTTCAATTAAAGTGGTTTGAAATACTATTAACTCCTTTGATATGCTTTCAATGTTACTAAGGCTGATTTTCAATGTTAATGAATGGATTCAACCTTAAGTCATGCACCTTATCACTCCTTTAATGAAAGAAATATTAATAAACATATAAAATTACCTTATAATGCTATATTTACTTGAGAAATGGGTGTTGTACTTCCTTTATGATGGATGTTTGATAGTGGCGATGAGTTTAATGCTCCTTTGACTCCTTGAATTCATGCCTTGCACCTTGAATATGCTCTCAACCATACCTTAATTACTCCCTTTCTTAATACTAGCTAAAAATATGCCTCCACACCTTGCACTTCTAATTTAGATGGCTATAAGTATGCTTCTACTCTCTTGACATAGGTTCCAAGTGGCATAAGCATTATTCAACTCTTTTGACTTCTACTTAGGTGGCGTAGCATTTATGAAGAACTTGTTAAGTGATATGACACATGGAATAGTAGTTCTTAAGCATTGAAAATGTAGGTGAGTGCTCAAGATGCTTTCTTTAAGTGTTGGTTAAAATATGTGAGCATTACTTAGTTGAGTGCTCTTCTTCCTTGAGTGCAAGTGTTAGGGTTAAATATTCTCTTACACCTTTGTGCCAAGTGGCACAATATTCCCTCCTTGTTAAGATAAGTGTTTGAGCCTTATTTGCATGCACTCTCTCCTTCAATGTACCATTTTCATAAGGCTTCTCAACATATTATTTCCAACTATTGCAAGCTACTTTGTGATAATAGTTTGTGATATGGCTTCTTCCTTTTTCTAGCAAATATGGATGATGAATTTTTACAATGTTGGCTCCAAATATGAGGATTCTAGAGCATTGCAATGGAGGTCTTATGGTGCTTCCTCTTAGATGGTGGTTTGTCCATGTTGGATCTTGGTAATACACCTTGTTTCTGCCTTATACCTTACTTTTTTTCCTTGTAATATACTATCCTTAGTACTATGAATTTATGTAGATAATATTTAACTTACGTAGGCCCTTAGTGTTGTAGATATGCTACGAATGATTAGTCCTTATGTAGTCCTTGTACACTACATATTATCATCACCTTGTGTAGACACCTAAATCATGTCATTCTTTGGGGAGCTAATCACATAGACACATTCATAAGATCATAAGACATAATCTTGGACTTTCCAAGCATCAACAGTGGTTCTCACCACTCATTTGGGGCCTTTTCAAGCCATCCAAGCTTAGCCGCTCAAGCCAAGAGCAGCCAGATCTTAGCCGCTCAAGCCTAGAGCGGCCAGACCTTAGCCGCTACAGACCAATAGTAGCCAGATCTTAGCCATTGTAGATGATAGCAGCTAATCCATAAGAAGTAGTTTACCAATAAACAAGCCTAATCACAAGAGGAAGTGGTAGTCTGCATGCAATAAAGGTGAGGGGGAGTAACTTTGCATTCCTTTTCATGACTAGTTCACATAGGAGGCTTGAGTTTGCATTTAAACTTTATTTAATTGTCCTCCAAGCATAAACAAAGGACAAAATCTTCTCATGCTAAAAACCAGTTCGCATAGAAGACTCAAGTGGGCAGTTAGATTTCAGTTAACTAGCCTTCAAACATGGACAATGGGCAAAAGCTTCTCATGCTAACTTGCACTATGCATGAGAAATTCATTCCTAGGGCTTGGACATAGACCTAGGGTTTCACACTATAAAAGGTGTAAGCCTAAGAGCACCAAGGGATAGAGAATCAGAAATACAGAGATATTTTATCCTTTATCACAAGGGGACAAGAGATATATTTTATCATATCAGAGAGAGAGACATCTTTTTGAGGAGAGCTTTCGAGACTTGGAGAGTTCTCTTTGAGATCACGTGTACGGTGAAGCTCTGATGGATTGAAGAGCATAATATCTATTATTTCAAACATCAGATATAGGCTTTGACCCATAACTTTGGGGTAAAGAGAGAAAGGTTTACCTTAGCAGCCATTGTCTTAGACAGTGGCCCGCGGTCTTAGCTTAGTTTTTAGTCATAACATCTTTTATTCTTCTTCTTTATGTTTTCATATCATTAGCATAGATTTAAATGATTTCATGGCATATTTTCATCATATTTTTATTACATTATTTGATTACTAACAACCTCATCCGGGGAGGCAATCTCGGACACCTAAACGTGTGTTGTTGTTTCATTGCTTGCAGGGCCATAGGTACATCAGACGAAGTTTGCAACATACGAGAGCAAAAGGGGATCCCTCTAGGAAACATACCTGGAGAAGGAGGCATCTATAAGCCCTCATACATTTCCATGTGTGAAACTGGGAAGCTTTTATAAGCGCACCACCTCTTCGCGAAAGGGGCACTCTTTACCTACTTGTAATTTATAGTATCAAAATGGGTATCCCTAAGAGGGACCGACATGTAACCAAGCTTCAATATCAATATAGAGATCCATATTTGTTATTTCATGTTATATGCTTTTTCCTCTTGTCTTTCCATTTCATCTTTAGTATTTTAATAACATTGCAAGTAGGGTTAAAAATGGGGATGGTGCGTGCATTCCTGGGGTCTCTACAGATGGCGATCACGGTGGGACCACCACTAATTTTTCATTTTCTACCAAAATGCTAACTTAGTTTTGTGTGCAGGTCTAGCCACTCTGAGCTACAGTGGCCAGAAACTAGCCACTCTGAGCTACAATAGCCAATAGAGCTTAGCCACTCTGAGCTACAATGACCAAGAACCAGCCGCTTTGGTCAACAATGACCAAAACTAGAGTGCAACAGAGGTCAAAACACTGACTCTCTGAGTTGGATCAAAGGTTGGTATAGCTTCTCTAATATTTTATAGCTTTCTATCTACTTCTGTGTGTCTAAAATAGAGAACTTAAAGCACATTTATGTTTGGAAATTGAAAGAATAAAATGAGAAAGAATTAAGAATTTCGCATATCTTAGATCTTCTTTTAAATTTTCCACTAGGCATTGCTAGGAACAATGGCTTATGCCTAAAAAGTTTGCCCTAGAATCCAACGTGCTAGACATTGTATGTTGTTTGCTTGCTTTGAGGCCCTGCTAGAGGCCATAGTTGCATGAAATAAAGTGTGCTCATACAAATCATAGTAGTTCATGCATATTTTTGAATATTGAAATGTATTTTTGTACTTAGGCATATAGGAAATATTCATTGCCGCTATATGATGCACTTTATGTTACACAAGCTTAAAATGAACACCACACAAGCACATCTCATTTAAACATTGGGGAGTTGGATTTCATCACCAACCTTCAATTCAATCCAGTGACATTGGAATTCATCTCCTTCCATTGGTTTACCCCCTAGAGCTTCCTAGAAATGGATTGGGAAACTTACTTATAGTGACACTAAGTTACTTGTGCTCAAACTGTCTCCCACTATTGGAACAATCATTGGTTCAGAGTGGAAGAGCTAGGCAAACCCTCCATTGGGTCTTCAGCGATGTACCCTAGCTTCTTTTGAGAAAATCATGTTTGGCACGGGTGTACTTTATTGTCACTATGGATGAATCTTCTCATTCTTAATCCAAGAACAAGAGCAAAGAAATCAAAAGAACAACACATCAAAACACACCAAATAGTTTAGGGCACACTTAAATCGGTAATCAAGATAAACATTTGCTTGGTATTGTGTGGTTATTCCTAAATTACAACTCAAAATATAAATTCATAAGACAACATGGTCAAAACAATAAGTAAGCACCCTCGATCTAATATCAAGGGAGAGACAGAAGCAACTCATACCCATAGGCAGAGTCATAGTAACATTGAAAGGCCCACCCATAAGACCATGATACGTAGCTCCGTGAGCCTAAGGGGTGATAAATCAACCCTTGGGGGATCTCCTCGAGAAACCCCAAGTAAGGAACCACATCATGGAACAAAGTCACATAAACAAAAAGATGCTTCACAACCATCCTCATCAAGGAGACATGAGGAGACCTCAAGGGCCTCCTCTAAACACACAGAAACATCTCAAAGATGTGAGGAATCTTCAAGGGATTCCTCCTCACATGGACATAAATAAGGTTCTAAGACTCATTCTTCACATAGGGATGACGAGACTGCTACATCTCCATCCACATGGAGAAAACATGTTACCACAAAGCCCTCTTCATCAAGAAGGCAAACAAGAATTACAACACCTCAAGACTCACAAGAAACATATGAAACATGTTTGCCTACTAAAGGGCAAGAAACTAGAGCTACATCTAGTCATGGGAATCATATAGAAGAAACCCTTCACACAAAAGGAAATATTCCTATAGACTATGACCTCATAGGAGTGAATGGCACCCCATGGGACCAACCATGGAAAACAAGATAGCTAGATGGGTTGGATTAGTTTCCTACACGACCAACTCAAATAATTGTAGCTACTGAGAACTCTACATCTAGAAGCTCACGAACTAGTGACTTCAAAACACATCTCTAAGTCTAGGGGTACCTCAGAGCGACCCCATAGTAGACGCGTGGAGTCTGATCATAGGGATACTCAATAGTACATTGAACAAGTCACATTAGCTAGAAAGAGTACAAATACAATAGAAACCTCCTTGAGGAATATGTGAGTCAAGACAACAAGAACAAAGTTAGATAAACATGAGTCTTCTATGACAACACAAACTTACCGAATGAGGTGGTTAGAAAATGTATTATGTAAGGAGCGAGAGCTAGTGGAAGCTCTCAAACAAGAGAAACAAAGAGAAAGACTCTTGCACCAACATGAGCAGCGTTTAAGAGAGTAAGCTGAGCAGCTAGCTCTTAACAATTTACAGACAAATTATGGTGACCACCAAAGAACAAGACACGCTAACTCACCTAAGGAGAGGCACAATAGACAAGATAGCCCACAATGAAATCCCCCACCAAATCATGAACAAAATCCAACTAATGGGGGAAGGGAAAACATAACAAACCAAGATCATAATCCTGGGTCCCCTCGTAGGAGGGAGGAAAATGGAACAAATAAAATGGATAGAGAGTTACCTCCATTGCCAATGCAAATAGGCTTACAAGAGGAGGAAATCCGTGCATCAAAGGTATTTCAAGAGCTTGCTGAAAATATGAAAACCTTTGAGAAACAAGAGGCAGCTGGGAACTCACCAACATTGAGCAAGATACACAACCAACCATTGTGCCCATCAATCCCTAGCCCTCCATATCCTAAGCACTTTGATATGCCTAGGTTAGAAAATTTTAAGGGTGAAGAGGATGCACAAGAGCATGTCACCAATTTTATCAATGCCTATTTTCATATTGAAGACAATGATGCTCTCATGCTAAGAACATTCATAATGACATTTTTAGGTGTTGCCACTCAATGGTTCAACCAACTACCTAAGCATAGCATAACCAACTTTCAACAACTAGTAAATGCATCATTAAAGCATTTCTCCTTTGGTGCTAAGAAGAAGGTGAACCTTTCAGACCTGGCCAACTTGAAACAGTATGATGATGATCCAGTAATGGATTATGGGAATAGATGGAGAAAAGTCATGGTAAAATTATCATTCTCCATTCCCATAGAAGAGATCATTCACATATTCACAAAAATTTATTCTAAACATATCTCCCTCTTGCTAAAACTCCAATAGTATCCTTCATTTGAGGAAGATTTGGCACTAGCCAAGCTCATAGAAGAAATAAAAGTAGATGAGGGAATCATTAAACTCTAAAACAAAAAGGAGTGGAACAAGAATGGTAAGAATGACAAGTATAAATAGAAGTAGGGCAACCCTTCTCTAGTCAATCAAGTCATATTGGCTACACCCAAGGATGGGGGTGCACAACAACCATAGAACTATCAAGCACATCCTCCACCAGCCAACTACGACCAAAAGAACAATCAGGGAAGAAATCGAGAATGCAAGCCACCTCATTATTTCATGCCTCTGATAGAATCAATGCAATCAATATTTAATCAGTTGAGCGAGACCAGGGGGATCATAGATCCCAACCATCCTAAGCCAAAAGGATATAGGGAAGATCAATTTTGCCCTTATCATAGGATATCGGGGCATGACATTGAGGCTTGCATCGGGTTTAAGCATCAAGTGCAAAACATGATTGAGGTAGGAGAACTCAAAGTTGACAACCCACTGGCTCTCGATAATAGAGACATGGGCATATACAAAAACCCATTGCCCAATCATGAGGCCCCTCGAGAGCAAGGGGCCCAAGTCAATCAGGTTCGAGCTAACATACCTACCCATGGATGCATTGGGATGGTTGAGATTGTTAACATAACAACAAGGACTAGGTGGTATGGTCAACCACAATCGCCTATAGCTCCCATGAACATCCCAGCCACTCCTAGGCAAAGGCAAGACAACCTTCTAGGTCCACCAATGCGACCTATGGTAACTATTCGGAGTAGATTGGAGCAAAACTTACAGATGATTCCAGCTAATTTATCCATATATGAGCTCATACAATAGTCCCCAAAGCATAGGGATACTCTAATGGATATTTTAAGAACAATTGAGCTCCAACCGCAAGATGCGAATGCATTCACTCACTTTGTGGGACAAGTGCAAGAATGCCAGGAACCTGTAATCCGATTCTATGATCATGAGATTAAGATAGTTCTTGCTGCCTTACTAGACCCTCCACTGAAATATTATAGCAGCAATCAATGACTTACCTTTCAAGAGAATTTTGGTCGATACGGGTTCATCGATAAACATCATCACAAAAATTGCAATAGAGCACCTCAAGATCCCCAAGTCAAATATTGTTCCAGGAGCTTACACATTGAGAGCTTTTAATGATACTTTATGCAATACTGTGGGAATGATAGTCCTACCCATCAAGGTGGGGCACAAGACCATCCTCATGATGTGTCATGTCTTGGAAGGAGCTATGCAGTACAACATCCTCTTAGGGCACCCTTGGATAAGGGCCATGAAGTGTGTACCTTCGATCTTGCACCAGTGTGTCAAGTATGTGAATGAGAACAAAGTCTATGTGGTTCTGGATGATGAAGAGCCTTTTAAATACGTCAATCAGGTGGACATTCTAGGAGAATTTGTAATCCCTTCTACTCACCTATACGTGGCACCTTCATCCCCAACCACACAAGTGGATAATGAAGATAAAGGGGTAAGAAAAGACCCATGCACATCAACACCTCCTAGTGCACTCAAGATAGTCAATGCTTCTAAAGTACCATCAACATCAAAACCAAAAGATAATAAAAAGCTAAAGGCACCCTTAGTTAAGGAAGAGAGGCCCAAAGAAGTGCCAATTGTAGCCATTGCTAAAATGCCAAGTCCTATGGAAGAGGAAGATCCTCAAGATCAAGATGAAGATAGTGATTATCACCCTACTTCGCCAGTATCATTCGTGGGGTCATCCACTTTGTATGCATCAATACACTTGGCAAGCATAGGCATATGGGAGTACCTTGTTGTAGCACCCTAAAATTGATGCAGTTAAACCATCAGTAAAAATATAAAAATTTGAATTTTAACCCTGAAACCGCCCGTTAACCGTTCACCTCATTTTTTGTGCCATTTTTAGAATTTGTTTTGATCGTTGGACGATATCATTGCTGATCTAACGATATCATCCCAAATCGAACGAATTCGTCTAGAACAGAACGTCCAGATGATTTCGTCCCAAAACCAAATTTTCATAATTAGCCTCTATTTCAACAACCTCTCCAACTCGGGTAGAAGCATGTCTGTGCGGTTGGAGATTCCTACGTTGGAGATCTCCCAGATTGGGATGATCCCCAACCTCCTAAACTCCCCCTAATCCTATATAAACTTGGTATTTTCCTAGTTTATCCCCCTAGCTAATCATTTCCCTGCAACTCTAGTTTTTTGTTGTATTAGAACATTCTCGCCCCCATCATTTGCATTTGTATTTTTAGATTTTTATTGTAGGTTTTTACTGTGTTTCAGCCAGAGAAAGCTCGGATCATCGCAGGCGATCCAACATGATTTCAGACGATCCTATCAAGATCGATGATGATCTCGTACGATCACAAACAATTTTGACTGGAGTTCAGATTGGGGGCAACCAGAGCCCTGAGTTTGCATTTTCTACCTTTCTCTTCTACTATTTAATTATGCATCTAGTCAATTTATTTATTATTTCCTATTATGCATCCTAGATTTCACCTCATTTAGCATAATTGCATGATAAAATTTAAAATAAGTTATTAAAACATGGTTCCCATTTGATTTGCTATCCTGGATTATATTATTTAAGCATCTATATTATTATTTCATATCATTGCATCATTCTTGCAATTGCATTTTTGGTTTTTGGTGTCTGTTCCATGATTGCAGGTTTCTGATGAATTCGTAATTCATCAGGTCATCGACGATCTTGTATGATCTCAGATGATCGCCTATGATTTGGGATGATCTTGTCATATCTGGGACGATTTGGACTCCTACAAGCTTCAAAATCTTCATCAGACATTAGGAATCAGGTGTATTCCTCTCCATTTCACATATTCTCTATATTTAGGATTCATTCATATTTGTTGTCTTCATATAAACCAGAATTTCTATATAGAATAGCTTAGATTCATTTTGGCCAAACCTAGGAATTTGAATGATTGAATATAAAATGAACACATCAAACCCATTCTCAACCTAGGTGTGTAACTGCCACTCAAAGTTTCCTGGTGAACCCCACCATCCGTAAAAAATTCACCCTTATACCCTGCCCCCGAGAGGCGTGACCTTCAAAGGGCCTCTCTGTTCGAGGTATTGTGCCATCCTTCTCACATCCCCCTTCCAAGGCACGGATCCTTTAGCCCGAAGGTAAGGGTGCAAAAAATTTGGAGCGATACACTTGTGTAGAACATCACCTTTACGCCTATCATTGAGTCTACCCAAGATGCAGGAAGGCATAAGGACTTGAGGCCACCAGTAGGAATAGTGGTTCCAATTGGAATCCCTCCCAACCAAACCAATTTTGTCTATGCCAGCCTGGACTGTGCTCATAAGTCTTCAGATATAGAAGAGGATGGTGATGAATTATTCACGGTCAATGTTCATTACCTCTCTAACCTCGAGTTTGCTCTAAGATACTTTGAGCATTACCACTGGCATGGCTATGGCCTTGGCATATATGAGCAAAGGTGTAGGTGGCCCTATAAGCCACTATATCAGCTTCCCTTTGACATATTTGGCTTAGGCTATTATAGTGGAGGTCAATATGACTCTCTTGTAGTAGCATTGGAAATATTAAGCATAGGGTTAGGAGAAGACATTGATTTCATTCCTTATCACCCCCTAAGAATAGCAAATTTGAGCAACAGACAAGTGGCCACAGTAAACATACCACCTCCAAAAACTTATCATCCAAACACCTCAATTGATTCCACCCCAACAGGGTACAACTCGTGGGATGAGGAGAATGGATATGAAGCAAGTGATGATGAGGCGCAACTTGGCTTAGCCTATCAGGGGCCTCGCTATTTACAAAGATTCACATGGTCCATCCATGATGAGAGTGGATATACATCAGATGAAAGTGACTATGAATCAGAAGACTCAATAGAAAGAGCCTACTTAGGCCTAAGCCATCAACCCCTGACTTTGGGGCAAGAGAAAAATGCAAATGGATTCTTCATAAGTGATGAAGAATATGAAGATGAAACAGAGATGGCCTACTTGGGGCCAAGACATGAGCCCCTTGTCTTAGGGCCGCATACCAATGCTAATAGTTTTTGGATAAGTGATGATGACTTTGAGGATGAGACCGAGATGGCTTATCTTGGACCTCACCACTTGCGGCAAGTCAACGAGCTAGTAGAGAGAGGCGGCACTCCATGCCATAGACCCTCATCTCCAATTTTTGGGGAGACCTATTGACCTAGCTGCCATTCATCGGATGGTCAATCCCCCTCTGCCTACATTCAGAGAGCAATTAGAGCCCAATGATCCTATTGTCCGCCCTACTCATGGGCCAGATCCAAAAATTCCCATTCCTCTAGAACCTCATTGCAAGTATGGAAGGGAAACCCCTAAGACAAGATTACACCCATGTGGTCCTAGAGATTTCATCCCATCCATCAACATGATCTCCATTGATTTGACCACTCCACTTCATAATCCAATAGATCCTACCAAATCATTGCATCTTGATGTAGAGGCTATTGATTGGGATCACGCTAATTCACCCATAGAGCCTGAAGACCTCTTCCCCAATGAAGAGATGTTACAACCATTCCATTTTGCATCAAGTTGTGCATATGACGTCTTCCATGTTGGTTTGGAACCTGAGTCAGTAGGTCCTATGAATCCCATCGATGACATTCATTTGATACCCATACCTCATCAGCTAGAGGATGGGTCACATATGGCTATAGAAGCGACTTTCGAGGTGGACATCAATGATGATCCTACCCAACCAAGGAAAGTCAAGTTCGGAGAAAGTCTATCTCTAGAGGAACAAGCCATCCTAATTCCTCTCCTCAAAGAGAGGCCAAATATTTTTTCTTGGACTTACAAAGACATGCCAGGGATAGATCCAAAGTTAGTCATTCACAACCTTTCATTGGATCCCATGAAGAAGCCAATCAAGCAAAAACTGAGGAAAATGCATCCAACCATCGCTTTGATGGTGAAGAACGAATTGCAAAAACTACTGGATGCAGTATTCATAGTTCCTATCGACTACCCCGAGTGGGTGTCAAACATGGTACCCATGGGGAAACCTGATGGAAGAGTCCGTATCTGCATGGATTTTAGAGATTTAAATAGGGCAACACCAAAGGATTCATTCTCATTTGCCAAACATAGATGCTCTTGTAGATGCAACCGTAGGTCATGAAATGCTCTCCCTAATGGATGGTTTTTCTGGATACAACCAGATCCGGATTAAGCCCGAAGATCAACATAAAACTACTTTCATTACTCCATGGGGAACATTCTATTACAAAGTGATGCCATTCGGTCTCAAAAATGTTGGTGCCACATATCAGTGGGCCATGACATACATATTCCATGACTATATGCATAAGATCTTGGAAGATTACATGGATGACTTACTGGCCAAGTCCCTATTGCGGCAAGAGCATGCCGAAGTCCTTAGACAAGTCTTTGATCGCCTCATAGAACACAATGTCCGATTGAATCCTAAGAAGTGCGTATTTGGCATAACTTCTAGCAAGATTTTGGGATTCATCATATCCAAGAGAGGCATCGAAGTAGATCCTACAAAGGTAAAGGCTATACTAGAAATGGCCGCCCCTACCAACATTAGGGAGTTGAGGAGCCTACAAGGCAAGATAGCATCCATCAAAAGATTCATCATGCAATTATCAGACAAATGTAGACCTATGAATCGGTTGCTATGCAAGGAAGTCCCCTTTCATTGGGATGAAGAATGCCATCAAGCCTTTGCAGAGATCAAAACTTATCTGGAAACACCACCAGTATTGGCTCCACCAAGGCCAGACATACCATTTTTACTATATATATCGACTACTAATTTTGCATTGGGCACCATGTTAGCCCAAAATAATGCACAAGACAAAGAGCAAGCCATATATTACATTAGTCACACCTTGGTGAGTTATGAGCTAGGATATGCGTATGTCAAAAAGTTGTGTTTAGCAATGGTCTTTGCAACTCGAAAGTTGTGACACTACATGTTGAGCCATACGACCTACATCATATCAAAACAAAATCCTTTGTAGTACATGATGAGCAAGACATATCACAATACATGTACCACAAAGTGGATCATGCTATTGATAGAATTTGATCTAGAGTTCATAAGCCAAAATTCCATCAAGGGACAAGTCATAGCAGATCAATTAGTAGAGGTGCCTCTTCAGGATAACAAGCCTCTCACCATAGAATTGTCTTATGATGTGGTCTTTGCATTATCAGATCCGTTAGAGCTTGAAGAACCTAAGAAAGAAAGAGACATGTCATTGTTCTTCGATGGTTCGAAGTGTGAACAAGGAGGTGGAGTAGGGATTGTCTTTATCACACCATAGGGTGCTCCATTGCCCTTATCATTCAAACTAGACTTCCCATGCACAAACAACAATACAGAATATGAAGCATTGATCCTGGGACTCCAAACAGCCATAGCAATGGGCATTAAAATATTGAATATCTTTGGTGACTCCTTGCTCATAGTAAACCAGGTCAAAGGACTATTCCAATGCAGGTGCCCACTCCTGAAGACTTACAAGGAACTTGTTGACACCTACCTAGCCCGGCTGGAATGGTACGACATCGAGGCAATCCCTCGTACATCGAATAGATTTGTAGACACCATGGCCTCTTTGGGATCCTTAATCCCTCAGAATCCATCTACTAATTTTACAACCATTCATGTGAAAGTGCTTTCACACTCAACAATACGTCGTGAAGCTTTTGACAATCAAGAATCAGTCAACATGATCAACATCGAGCCAAATCAAGATTGGTCCTTCACAACCAGAGATTTCTTGCAAAAGGCACCTTGGGGGTCTTTGATCTCCCAAGGACCTATGGAGTGTGGTGCAACCATACACCATAGAGTTGTTCCTCAATCCATGTTCACTACCTCAAAAATGTAGGAAGAGCAAGTTATCTATTCTATAGAAGTTGTGGCTTATCAAGATTGGCTTTCCCAACTGCGGGACTTCCTGAAGCTTGGAATAGTACCTCAAGGTTTGTCGCATACTGAAAGGTGAACGTTCAAATAGAGAGCAACAAGATACATCTTTCTAGGAGAAATCCTCTATAGATGAGGATATGATGGAGTATTACTCCATTGTCTTGAGCCCCAGGAAGCATCTTGGGCAATTTTGCAAGCTCACGATGGTACATGTGGAGGCCATTTCAGTGGCATGGCCATCATTAAGTGCATCTTGAGAATGGGTTACTATTGGCCCACAATGGAAAAGGACTACTGTGAGTATGTCAAGAAATGTAGTAAGTGCCAACATCATGCAAATCTAATGCACTTACCATCGCAAGCTTTGCAGCCCATCCAGGAAGCATGGCCATTCTCGCAATGGGGACTAGACTTGATTGGGAAGATCTCACCCCCATCCTCAGGCCGACACACATTCATCATAACAGCCACATAATACTTCACTAAATGGGTAGAAGTGATCCCCTTAACATCAACAACTGGACCAAGGATTGCGGAGTTTATACTCCATAATATCATAAGTCATTTTGGGGTCCCTTCTAAGATAATATCGGATAATGGGCCATATTTCAAGAACAAAAATGTGCATGCTTTAATGAAAAAATACCATATTCAGCATAATTTTTCAATGCCTTATTATCCACAAGCAAACGGGCAAGCAGAAGCCTCAAACAAAACAATAGTCTCCATTTTGAGGAAGACAATGCAAGAAAATCACAAGGATTGGCACATGCAGTTGCCTCTTGCACTATGGGCATACAGGACTAGTATACGGATGCCCACTAGGGCAACACCATTTTCACTAGTATATGGCACTGAGGCCATCATGCCACTAGAGTTAGAAATTTTGACTCTACGCATAGCATTAAAGGACTTCATAGATGATGAAGTTGCATGACAAGGCCACCTTGATCAGTTGATGCTTCTTGATGAACGTCGAGTCAATGCTTTAGAGCATCTTCACATTTACCAAGATCACCTTGTGCGAGCTTACAATAGTAAAGTCCACCTAAGGGAATTCAAGGTTGGAGATCTAGTGCTCAAAGAAAACCAATAGAATTCGAATCTGCCATCGCATCTACGAGATAAGTTCATGGTAAACTGGATAGGTCCATACATGATTTCATAGAGAGTTGGGCCTGGAGCATATCGCCTTATATCATTAGATGGTGTTGAAGAGCCTGAACCTCTCAATATCATTCACTTAAAGGCATTTTACACATAAAACACAAAAACATTCAAATATTTCATAAAATTCAAAAACATTCAAATATTTCATAAAATTCAAAAACATTCAAATATTTCATAAAATTCAAAAACATTCAAATATTTCAAAAACACAAACAAATCATAAAAACATAAAATTTCAAAAATCAATCAAAGGACAAAAAAACAAATACTGTCAAAATCCAATCAAAGGCTCCAAGGGTAATTCAAACCGCTTGGTCAAAATCAATTCAAAAGGCTCCAAGGGTAATTCATACCGCTTGGTCAAAAACAAAATTCAAAAGGCTCCAAGGGTAATTCAAACCACTTGGTCAAAATCAATTCAAAGGCTCCAAGGGTAATTCAAACCGCTTGGTCAAAACAAAGCTCCAAGGGTAATTCAAACCACTTGGTCAAACATCAATTCAAAAAGGCTCCAAGGGTAATTCAAACCGCTTGGTCAAATCCCATCAAATCAAAAAGCTCCAAGGGTAATTCAAACCGCTTGGTCAAAATCAATACAAAAAGCCCCAAAGGCATAATAAGCCCTTTGGTCAAATAAATCAAAAATACAAAAACAACATAAAATCAAAAATACAAAAACAATTGCATCTCACATCTTGCATCCACATCATTGCATTGCATTTTCATATCCACTACAATTGCATATGTCATGAGAGCCTTAAAAGTGATACCACAGTTTGTCACACAAATCATTCAAATCCATACCTCCATTAACACATGTGTGTAATTGTGTTTTTCAACACAACCATTATTTGTTGCTATACATAATATACTAAGGTTTTTTGGTTAATCAACCACACCTAGTGATCTTATCAACTTTTGAGGAAAACAACTTTGATTAGTAGAAGGTAAGGTCTAGCTATGATAATGCCTTGGATATTCAAGATCCCGTCACTAATTGAAACACTAAAATCCTAGCTGGTACAAGGAAAATATGAAAGTTGCAAAGTGGTCTAGGTTACCTTAAGTGAAAAGGATTTTCCTTGCTTATCCCCCTATGCAACCGGTTTAAAGGTGTTGAGAATTGGCAAAAGGACAAGCTTTACCCTATCCAAATCCCTTGCTTAAATCAAAATAAGAAAAATCCCAAAGCAAAGTACATATTCAAAAGGCCAAGCATACAATCCAGATTTCAAAGCAATAATCCGATACACAAATCATAAATTCAAAAAAAAAATCATAGCTCAAAAAAAATCAATAAAAAATAAATAGTGATTTTCATCACTACATATGAGCAAAATAAACAATGATTATCATCACTACAAAAATCCCCGCTCAAAGAAAAAAATCAATCAAAATAAAAAGTGATTTTCATCACTACATATGAGCAAATATCCAAAGCCAAAAAGAAGGGAATAAAGCTTGAATCCCTGGAATTCTCAACATTGTACAAAACTGGAAGGAGAAATCCTTACGCATGATGATATGTCTATTACAATTGCTTCATGCATTTGTGTAGACCAATGTTTGAATGTGGATGAGCTAGCTTAGGTAACCCAATATTGCCTAGTGGTATAGTCCAACTAAGTCCAACATAAGGATGAGATGAACACTTGAGGATCCCTGATCTTAGCAATGGGCTGAAAGAATCCCGCCTGACATCGGAGGAAATGCTTGAATTCTATCTCAAAATATACAATCACATGCACACACAGAGATCATGAAAAACCAGGTCCATGGTAAAAGCCTTACTTTTCAAAAGTCTAAGTGGTAAGTAGACAGTTGTTGATAGGGTAACTAGAGTGTTTGAATCTCCGAAAAGCCCCAAAAATTCTTACATAGCAACAAATCATAACATCATTCACACCATCATATTCTTTATAAGATTCTATAAATTAGGGGTATCAACATAGTAGGACAGATACCGCATATATATTAGAAATAGTATATAGATGACCACTGACTACTTTATATATTTTAATTTATAGAAACTTATTAAGAAAATACATTACACACCATTACATCTCATATATGAATACTTAATCAATTCTTATGATAAGAGTGATTATTTAAATTCATGATTATTTTTTTACTTTCTGTGGTATCACCCATTAAGATTGTCAATGTCATATGCATTCCGTATGTTTTAAGTGATTAGAGCATACAGGTTCATTTATACCATTCCACCACATAAGTTAGATGCATACAATTAAAGCAAAGTTAAAACATGCATTTAGCAATAACATCGCATCCACAAAAACAAGTCATTAATCATCCATAAAGCACATCATAAAACACATAGGCAATATCCATTTGCATACAATCATAAATTCATCATTCATCATCAAAATACATCGCATCATATCATCAAATCATATAAGCATCTACACATCCATCTAAGCATCTTCAAATATCATCTATCATCTAACATATTCATCAAATCATCATAATACCATCATCGCATCATATCATAAAATAAAATAATAACAAAAACATGAGCAATAAACGATACACATAATAAGTCATAATGCAAAGCTATCATAAAAGTATGTGTGTCAAGTCCAATGGATATACAAAAATGCCCATGGGCTACAGTCATATAGGTCAGTCGACCTCAAAAATGGATCAAGGACCAAGTAGAGCATCAATCAAATACCGGGCCTGAGCCCCCTGCATCACCTCCTCTAGTGCCACCTCCCCCATGGCGGTGTCACGAGTCGAATGATGTGAGCCTATCGGTCTCTCTATCCGAGTCCGGGTCCTCTAGCTAGGATGGGTGGAAGACTGCCCCGAGGTGGAGCGCCCACTAACCTATGAACCACCCACACCTACTGGATCCTTAGGGACAATCCCATGCCTCCTGAGCTGCATCTGAAGAAGGGTAACATGATCCACAAGTCCCTAGATCCACACCTCATGCTCATCCAATAGAGACTGGAGATGTCCCACATCTGCTCCTGAACCTACCACTGGAACCTCCTATGGTGTAGAAGGAGGAACAACAAACTGCATCCTGACATCGCCACCCCCAATAGTAGCCTATAGAGCTTGTATCTATGTTGAGAGCTGCTCAATGGTAGCATCTCACCATTGTACCTAGATCTTAGTGGCCTGAAGCTCAGCCTCGACCTCATGTAGTTGTGCTCTCAGAGGAGAGTCTCTCTCCTTGAGCTCTAACTCCTCCTCCTCCTCAGGAACATCAGGATCCTCCACTACCACCTACTTTGTTGGTTGGCCCCATACCTCGGTCTTGGCTTGGACTCTGCATCCTATCGGATCTATGCCATCACCCCCACCATCATCCTCGTGCCCTAGGCTACCGATGCCATGCCACATCTGATCACCCCACCACTGAGTGTAGGCCTCTGTAACTCCCCCAACCACTATAGGGTCAATAGCTAGGGCATCCTCCTCATCTGAAAGCTCGATAATCTATCATGGAGGTAGGTCCTTCTCTGCTATGAGGTGCCTATACAAGAATGGTATCAAGGGCACATCCTGCTGCAATCCATACTGACGAAGAACCCGAGAGTAGAAGAAATACTCCTGGATGGTAATCTTATGGCCAATGAGCCATCGCTCACATCGTGTCCTGGTAGTAAAGCTAGCTGGATCATCCCAAGTAGGACACTCATAGTAAGGCCACCACATGACATCTCCGACCAACAGTCTAGTGAAAGCATCAATGTAGTGGGACAGCTCCCCTATGAAAGTGTGGCTCTTACGCTCCTCATGCTCTCGAGCCCATCTAGCAGCATAGCACTGTGTCCGAGCATCAATCATTGTAATCTCGATCGGGAGCCCCTTAGGGTGATCTACCACAATGTGCTCCCATCCCCAAACCTGTAGGAGCAAGCTGCAAGTAATGCTGACATGTCCTCACCGATGGATGTGGTACAACTCATCATAGCACTGAGCCAATAGCGATCTACCCCATGCATAGATGATAGGCTCCTCGCTATCCAATAGATCCTGCACCATCGCTAGAAGGTTCCATGAGAACCTCAAACCCGAGCAGTCTAGGATAAGAACATTGTTGATCACCATCAGCAATACGACATGCCTCACCGTAAAGATGCCCTCCCCATGCCAATGACTGATGGACACTCCTCCGGACTTGGTGTCCTTGAGAGCATCCATAGAGTGCTCTCTAAACACCCGAGTGAAGACAACCACCTGATCATTAGTGGTCGAAGAGACAATGGCCACCCCATCGAATGGAATCCGAAAGATCCTATAAACATCCTTCGACGTAATGGTCATCTCACCGATCGAGAGGTGGAAGGTATTAGTCCATGGGTCCCAACGATGGGCCAAAGCCATAAGGTAAGCCTGATCTACCATGATATAAGGTAGCCTGATGACATACTACAACCCGTGGGCTTTGAACCATGCCCAGTTCATATCATTAAAGCTAGGAAGTAAGTCAAGCAGGAGCTTCGAGTCCCGAGCTCGAGAAGTAAGGATCTAAGCAAAGTAGAAGAAAGACAAAACATAACTACAGTGCATCTAAGGCATAATTCACAATAAACATGAAAATGATGCAAAAGAGTATGGACTATTCTAAGTCTAAGAAAAAAAGGATAAGATTGCACCTAATCAAACAAATCAAAATTCAAAATTCCAAAAAAAATGTCATAAAATCAACAAAAATGCAAAAAAACAAGGCTAAGGGTTTAGCTGTTGTTGCCTACAACGGTCGAAACCTAGCCACTAGAGGCAACAGCGACCAAGACCCAATGGTCAAATTTTTGACCATTGGGATTCAAGCTTGGCCGCTCTGAGCGACAACGGCTCAGAGTCGACCGCTCTGAGCGACAACGGCCAAGGGGCGACATGACAAACCCATGAACCCTTGGCCAAAAAATAAAAAAAATTACAAAAATAACAAAATAACTTCAAAAAAATAACATAGGGAGGGAAAAAAAACAAAATGGAAAGCAAAATTTCCCACCCAAGCATCAAAACTAAGCTAAGTTCAAAATGCCCAAAATGGCGGCAGCAGGTGAATAACTGAAGAATTTCAAAAACCCTAGGCTAAAGCCACTAACAGAAAGCAAAATTGGGGACTAACCCACCATAGCAAAGGGGAAGCTAAGCCTAATTACGGAGTTTGTTCATTGCCAACAGGTTTAGTGAGGTTCATTTTACCCATTACTTAGTGAGGTTCAATTTTACATAGACAAAAGAAAAGAGAGCTAGGGTTTTGAAGAGAGAAATACCCAAGAAGCTCCAGCTCCTCCAATAGCTGATGTCTCACCCTGCGCAGCCATGTCCTCAACACCAGCAAGTTTCAAAGTCGCAATTGTCATCGTCACACCAGAGCTCCCAAAGCGAATCTTCAAATAGTGAAAGTGATAGGTCAAACCCTAGAAAAGCAAATTTTTATATTTCCTTAATTATGCCTTGGTCATTGCTGACGTCAGTGGCCTAAAATTCTTGTCCGCTCAAGGCGATAGTGGCCATAGGAAGGAACTCATAAGCCACTGGGCCTGACAATGGCCAGATCCACAGATCAAAATAAGGGATTTTCTCCTTGAGGGATCCCATAAAAATAACAAATAAACACACTTTGGTGGTTTTAGATCATCAGAATGTTCAAAATAACAAAAAAATCACATAAAATCACAATCTCAGGTAGGCCTCGTATCCAGTTACCTACTCTATCCACTCGATGATTGCAGCGATTTGCACTCCATGTATTTTGGTGAGATGAGTAGATAACCATAAGGCCACTTGGGGCAAAAACAACTCATTTTGGAATTACGATGTGCCACCCTTCAATCCCGAAGAAGACCAAGATGGTCGGACTGCTCCATGGGTGTGAAAGGATCATTCTAATTCCCCTATGACATCAAAAACATTAAGTCAAAGTGATACAATCTAGACATAAATAGAATCACTCATCCTAACTCCCTAAGAAGGCTATTGATAGCTGGACCGCTCCTCGGGATAAGGATGGATGATTATCATAAACAATTGGAATCACACTTGGATGTGGGATTGCCCATTAAAAGCAACAAATGCTAGAAAGGAACCAGATTAGTCATATTGGTCAAGCGACTTGTCGCTTCATTCATTGTCATTTCTTCACCAATTCATTGTGTGAGGAAGTAGTTCAAAACTTCAACATAATCATAATCAAAATCAACAAAATATCACTCGATCATAGAAAAATCATGTTCATCCTATGAATCATTGCATACAACAATCACAAATTTCCCTTGTTTGCTAGGAACGTAAGCAGACATGACATCTTCAATTGTAGCTCTCCTACCGGTTGGAATTGTTGTAGCAGCTGAAGCTACCCGATTGAGTTTGAGGAATGAGTGCAATTTAACATGCAAAAGCCACTGAGCTAAGTCCTCCGAACATTGAGGCAATGATTCAAGGGATGCATGCCATCTTGCATGATTGGGCCATCCGACGTTGATCAGACCATTGATCACCATACACCCTACAAACAGATCAGTCTACATTTTTGCTCAGCGTTGTGTTTTCCACACAATGCATCACAAAAAGGGGCATCTGTAGACACCTAAATCATGTCATGCTTAGGGGAGCTGCTCACATAGACACATTCATAAGATCATAAGACATAATCTTGGACTTTCCAAGCATCAACAATGGTTCTCACCACTCATTTGGGGCCTTTTCAAGCCATCCAAGCTTAGCCGCTCAAGCCAAGAGCAACCAGATCCTAGCCGCTCAAGCCTAGAGTGGCCAGACCTTAGCCACTATAGATGACAATGACCAGATCTTAGCCACTATAGATGACAATGGCTAAGCCATAAGAAGTAGTTTACCAACAAATAGGCCTAATCACAGGTGGAAGTGGCAGTCTGCATGCAATAAAGGTGAGCGGGAGTAACTTTGCATTCCTTTTCATGACCAGTTCACATAGGAGACTTGAGTTTGCATTTAAACTTTAGTTAACTGACCTCCAAGCATAAACAAAGGACAAAAGCTTCTCATGCTAACGACCAGTTCGCATAGAAGACTCAAGTGGGCAGTTAGATTTCAGTTAACTGGCCTTCAAACATAGACAATGGACAAAAGCTTCTCATGCTAACTTGCACTACGCATGAGAAATTCATTTCTAGGGCTTGGACATAGACCTAGGGTTTCACACTATAAAAGGTGCAAGCCTAAGAGCACCAAGAGAGAAAACATCAGATATCTTTTATTACAGATATATTTTATCATATCAGAGAGAGACATCTTTTGAGGAGAGCTTTCGAGACTTGGAGAGTTCTCTTTGAGATCACGTGTACGGTGAAGCTCTGATGGATTGAAGAGCATAACACCTATTATTTCGACATCAGATATAGGCTTTGACCCATAGCTTTGGGGCAAAGAGAGCAAGGTTTACCTTAGCGGCCGCTGTCTTGGACAGTGGCCCGCAGGCTTAGCTTAGGTTTTAGACATAGCATCTTTTATTCTGCTTCTTTATGTTTTCATATCATTAGCATAGATTTACATGATTTCATGGCATAGTTTCATCATATTTCCATTACATTCTTTGATTACTAACAACCTCATCCGGGAGGCAATCTCGGACACCTAAACGTGTGTTGTTGTTTCATTGCTTGCAGGGCCACAGGTACATCGGACGAAGTTTGCAACATACGAGAGCAAAAGGGATCCCTCTAGGAAATAGACCTAGAGAAGGAGGCATCTGTAAGCCCTCATACATTTTCGTGTGTGGAACCGAGAAGCTTTTATAAGCGCACCACCTCTTCGCGGAAGGGGCACTCTTTGCCTATTTGTAACTTATAGTATCAAAATGGGTATCCCTAAGAGGGACCGACATGTAACCGAGCTTCAATATCAATAAAGAGATCCATCTTTGTTATTTCGTGTTATATGCTTTTTCTTCTTGTCTTCCATTTCATCTTGGGTATTTTAAATAACATTGCAAGTAGGGTTAAAAAGGGGTTGGTGCGTGCGTTCTCGGGGTCACTACACCTTGTATGTTGTATTATGGTATCCTCTAACACCTTGATGAGTTGTCTTTTCAGCCTTATGAGTGGTTCTTCAAGAAAGCACCAATCGATGGATATCGAACCATTCATATGGCTCGTTTCTTAAGCACCTTTTCTAGTGCTTATCCTTTGTAAATGATGGATGTTGAGCCCCTCGTGAATGGCTCCTATTTCAAACACCTTGGTAGTACTAATTTTGAATGTTGAGCCCTTTAGGATCGCTCCTCTTTGAGCACTTTGGTTGTGCTTCTCCTCTACCAATGGTGATCGCTTGTAGTTAGGATGATAGGCTATGTAGAGTGTCCTTAAGACACTTTGTTTTTATCTCCTCTTGATGTAATAATAGAGATAAACTTGGTGCTTGTATAACCCTGTAATAAACCTATGATGGCTTCTGTATTGCACCTGTAATGTGAGACTCTCCTAGTCTCATTTTGTAGCTCCTTTTCCTGGTTTTGATGATGACTTTTCTTCTCCAATCCTTGGAGGAATATAACCCTATTTTGTGGCTTCTCTAGGCCACAAAAATGCTATAGGTTTTTTACATAAAATAGTGTCTCTGGACACTTTGATAGTATGCAGGTTTTGTGCTCTTGATCTTAACCTTAACAATCAATGCACATAATAATCCTTTGAGAGTAACTAGTTTAATGAATAACTAGAATAGTGCAATCAATCCTTAATGTACTAGTAATATCTCTAACTCAATACACTTAAGGATAATAATAATATCACTTTATTGCTCCTATAAATAAACCCTCAAAGTAGTTTGAAATATGCACGTAATTTTCACCGCAACTTAAAATACTTAGTGCACCTTAAAACTCTTTAAGAAAAATTAGTATAGTGCAATATTGATATCACCTTATTACTCCTTCAAATGAACCTTAAATCATGCACTAGTAATTGCTCCTAAATGCACTATAATATCTGTAACTTAATGTAGTATTCTTTGTTGTAACTAGATAATAGGAAGATGATATTTTATTTCTATCGAAATATATCTAACTCCTATTTTAATGTGCAGGTATAAACCTTAAAATAAAGTATCTTCTACACTCCCTTTGAAGACTAAAATGCAACCTTCCTCCTTGCAACTTTTAAAACTATAATATTGTGCTTAATGGAACTTGATAATGAATTAAATTAAAATTCAACTAATGAACCTATTTGCACCCAAGTTGCTTAACTAATGAACTTTGTAGATGAAGGATTGCAAGGTGATTATATTAACCTTATTGCTACCTTTTAATAGATGGAATTGCAACTTTTCTTGGCTGTCCTAAACAACTCTTCAACTCACCAATTCACAACTTAGTAACTCTCTAATTTTTTGCCTTGAAACTGTAGTAGGTGACTTTAGTTCTCCTTCAGGATGCTCTCTGTAAATCTAAAGTTCTGTAGCTAGTAATGCTATCTTAATTGCTACCCTTTCACAGTCATTTTTTGCACTAAAATGCTATCTTTGAAACTCAAAAATTTGGTAAGGAATTCCCCCAAATTACAACTAATTTTTCCTTCAAGAACCCTTTAGTATTCTGTTATAGATTCAGCAAACCCCTATCTTTGAATGAGCCTTCTAGCCTTCAAAGGTAATATTCAAACCTTTTAGGTTTGGTAGTAATATTTGGCTCCTTTCTCCTTCAACCTCATTATCAAATTTGGATTCAATAAAGTATTTTTTTATCAAGAATCTAGAAGTCTTGAGGTCTTCACCAATATCCTTAAAAATTTGGCAAAATTCTTGCCAAATCCTTCCCCTTGGGATTGTTGTCGTATGGCAATAATTGTCCCAAGTTCTTCCTTTATCAGGAACTTCTCCTTGGTGGTAAATTTATCCAATGATTTCCCCTAGTAACTTATCCTATGGCCTTCTTCAAACTCTAAAATAAAGCTCTCCAAGCCTTCTCCTTATTTCTCCTTAAGACCTCTCTAAGGTACTCAATATTACAACTTTTTTGGTCTTCCCAATGAGACATTTTCTTCAACATTCTATTGTGGATGTGTTGGCAATGAGGTCTTCCTCTTGGATATTTGAATTTTGCTACTTTAGGAATGGGACTTTTAATATTCCTTATCTACTTTGCAATCTACAGTCTTCAATGGATATCACCAACCTCTAATCTTATAGAATTGGGAGTTCTTTAATTGGACCTTCTAAGGGTATCTTCAATTTCTTCAGGGTGAAGTATTCAATCTACACTAGAGATCACCAATCTCCTATATTCACTGAGACTCTTCACTAGAGTCTTCTTCTCTCCCTCAAATATGTAACAAGGCTCCTATGGCCTTTTATCCTTCTACACTCTACAGTTCTACAGTCTCTAGTAATGGGATCTTTTCTTCAGGCATTCAAATATTCATTCTTTCATTTGTTACTTCTGGTGTTGGATTGATTCTAAAGAATATATTCTTCCCAAATCTTTTGTAGGAAGCTTACCAAATTTATTTTAATCTCCTTTTTTCTACAACAAATTATTAGGACTATAATGGAAGAAACTCTAAATCTAGAGATAATCACTCTTCACTAGTTGATTTTTCAATCTAGTGGAATTTATGTTGAGTCCTAGTCTTCACGAGTTTTTTTGCAACCCTATGGAAAGACTCTAGCCAAATACAACCTCAAAATTTTGTAAATGAGTTTTTTGGATTTCTCTCAATCTCACTTGTGGCTCTCCCTATTTCCTATTTATCTATCATGTTCTCTGATATCACTATTAGCTTTTGATGAGTATATAATATAGGAAATGCAACCACAAGATGCAAGATAAGAAAACTATGATATCTATATGATAATGACACTATAATATGCAAGAAAAAAAAGGATATAAACTTCTACAATAACTCAAAAATATGCCATTAATTAAAGCTCTCAAAAATAGTACAATGCAGAATAATGGAGGACATGAACACTCCATAAACTATTTTTAAAGGAACTACATTGTATCACACTACTAATCTATACTATGCACTCTCTATATTCTATCCTATCTTATTTCACTCACTATAAGGCCTTTATATAGGAATATAGGTTCCTTGAACCTTACTCTACCTTTGAATCTATCCTATGACTCATGTACATGTGGACTACATGCACATTTACATCATTGCACATTCTAACACTTGTGCATTTATTACATGTTGAAGCAACTACTTACTTTGCTCTAAAGTAAACCCCTACTCTAGTAATGTACCAAAAGTGGTACATTGATATGTACCCAATAATGTAATATATTATCCAACAATAAATCCATAAGATTTATGTCATCCATTCAAATCTTCATCGGTGCCTCAAATACAAATATAGGAGTAAGACTTATCACATTCTAGCCAACCACAAGTTGTTCACCTATTGTTAAATAATTGAGGTCAAAAATCCAAAATCTCATCTTTACCCTCCTCTCAATCCATATATTTCTTCTCAGTATCCCAGCATTGGTGCATTAAGGTATCTTACCTTAAATAATTAAATTAATAATAAATTTAAGGGTCAAAATGCTAAACTAATAAAATTAATTATAACAAATCAAATAAGAATCAACTTTTCATTGACCTAGACAAGCTCCCTCCATCTCCTTGAACCTTAGGTATACCTTCTAGTAATAAGGGTAATATGGTGCAAATAGGAAGTTGCTCCTTCAATTACACTTGTACTATCAATGAGGAGAAAATTCATGGCAATAACCCTTTCTTAACCAAATGATAGTACACTTCATGATTCTTATGGAATTCATATCCCATCCTTAAGTAGATGCTTTCCAATATGGGATATCGAGGTAAAGGACTAGGCCTATATGAACAAGGCATCAAGGAGCCCTTATAGACTAAAGCCTACCTGGGATGCTATGGGATAGGTTATTTCCCTATCCATAGTGACCCTTTTCCCTCTTCTTTTTCCAATAGTGAAGGATAAGTCAACTATCTTGATAGGGCATCCCATGATGACATTATTTATTTAAATGGATTGGATTGGGATAAGGAATATGACAATCTATTATCACTCCTCATAGATCCTAGCTTCTCTAAATTTGCCTAATTTTTTAGTGTAAATCTTCTAACCTTAGCTTATACCAAGATGATTGCTGATGAAAACAATTGTGAGATGGAGGGCATCTTGAATGATCCTCCTCAAGATGGTCCCTCATATTATCTAGCACAAAATAACTTATATTTTGGTAGATCCCCTCTCTAAATTTCCAATTTCACCATCTTATAGAAAATTGAAAACACTCAACGAACCTTAGATCTTATAGATATAGAAATCTTAGGAGTGCTACCAAATCCCCATTAATTGAAAGACAAATATTAAATTTTAATTAATTTAACATGGACATTAATATTAGGACTTCTAAATATCCCAAGATATTTAGGATAAAAAAAGGTCTTGACCCTAATCAAACATGTAAATTACACCAAGCTTCTAACAGAGTTCAAAGATATCTTTATTTGGTCTTATGCCATCATGCTTGGTCTTGAACCTTCCTTGTTGTCCACCATCTAGTCATCACTCTTGGTGCAAAACCCATAAAATAGAAATTATAAAAAATGATCTAAAAGGTATTGCTAGTCAAAGAGGATTTTTAAGAACTCCTTGATGTTAGATTCATTAAAGCCATAGACTATTTTGACTAGATTTCTAATATTGCCCCTATTGCTAAGAAAATGGGGAGTGTTAGTGTACACTAATTCTCAAGACATCAATAAAACATGCTCCAAAGATGACTTCCTTTTGTGTAACATTGATATAATCATTAATTTCACTACATGATGTGGAATATTGTCTTTTATGGATGGATTCTCAAGCTATAAATAGATCAAGATCACTCATGAGGACCACTCCAAGATAGCTTTCACCACCCCATAGGGAACCTTTTGCTATAAAATCATACCCTTTGAGATGAACATAAGGGTTACCTATTAGAGAGCCATTACATACATCTTTCATGACATGATCCATAACATCATGGAAGACAATGTCAATGATATTCCTGGTTGGTCATTAAATAGATAATATCACATTTGATACCTAATGTGCATATTCAAGTGGCTATAGGAAAATAATGTATGCCCAAATTCTCAAAAGTGCATTTTTAGAATGGCATAAAGAAAACTATTGGAATTCATTGTATCTCAATATGGCATTGAAGTTGATCCTAATAACCTATCGACTATTATTGATATTTTTGGCAATTTGAGTTATTTTATGTTGTCATTGATGTCACATGAATCATTGATGTTATATGGATCACATTGAGTTCTTATGGGCAAATGATATTTTGGAAAGCATGGATAAATTCAGGGATTTTGTGAAAACCAAGGCAGGTAAATAAAAGGTTTTATTTAAAACCATGGATGGCATATTTGAAATGGGTTTTTCTTAAAACCTAGGTTGGCCTTTCGTTTTGTTGAAAAATGTGCCCCAGTGATGGAGATATTTAATTTTAAATATTTAGTTTAAATTTTAATTATTTAAAATTTTAATTTTAATTTTAAAATTAAAATTAAAGTTAGCGTCGACGTCTAAAGAAAGAGGGAAAATCAATAATGCACCAACATCATCGAAAATGAGGAGAATACTATATAAAGGGGGATCCTAAGGTTCATTTGAAATTAATATTTGCTCGTGTTAATCGTTGGCTAAGCATTCGAAGAGAGCTCATGCGAAAATCATTTTGAAAAGGGAGACAACGAATAAATCCAAGGTTGATCAAAATTCCAAGACATTGTGGGCAGAGTGGCGCATTGGCAATTGGCTTTTTGTTAAGGTGTGTGGTAGCGCTTTATGTCAAGGTTTGAATCTCCTTGACTACATTCAAAGGCATTGGAAGGAAAGCGCTCGAAGCACTTTTGGTTTGCGTGGAAGGGAGGAAGGACTTAAGGCACATCATGCCTTTTCCTTTCGAACAAGTGGCTAGCTCATGTGGAAACCTTAGCCATGGCTAAGGCATTCGCGGTGTGGGCAAGTTGGGGGTTCGAATCCCCTTGAGTAGGTAATAACATTTTGCTCTAATTAATTTCGTTGATGCCCTAGGATAGGAGTTATAAGGTGGTTAAGTAATAATTAAAGTTTTTAATTAAACTTTATTTTTATAAGGGCTGTGATTATTATTTCAGAGGTGGATGAGTTGTTGATTTATTTTGATATTTATGAAATTGAAAATTAAGATTTAGGAGAAATAAAGAGTTGTAAAATATTTTTGAGAGCCTTATTGATTATTATTAAAAAGGACTTTGGTGGATGTGTTTATTAAGTTGGAGTAAAAAGGTGTAAATTGAGTTATGCTTATCTTGTGATTATTATTTGAAGTCCACTAGCCCTTATTGATATTGGAAAGGAAATTTGTATTTATTGTGGTAGATTTTGTGGACAACTTCTTGGCATCAAAAAGCTATGGGCACATTCTCCTATTGATTGTTTATGGTGGTTGATTTTTGAAATATTTTTGGAGTGAAAAGGATTGATTGTGGTTTCCTTTTCGAAAGTGGTTGAATGCTTCAAGTTTTTCTAGTTGAGAGTTGTGTTTAAACCTTGTTTTATAAGCATAGTCATTGAAGCCCATTGGTTGTGAAAGAACTTGAAAAGAACATGAGTATCATTGTTATGTGAGATTTGTGGTGGAGCATTGTTGGACATATTTGAGTTGGTTGATACATTCTTGGAGTAGGGTTTTTGTGAGAAAGAGTAGTCCCTTGCCATGATTGGTTGAGTTGAGTTTATTGAGCCTAGTCAAGTGATTGTGTGAGGTGATTGGTCAAGTTCCATGAAACAAACTATTCCATAATTCTGATTTGAGTTGAGAGTGAGATTAGAACATATTGAGTCTCTAATAATTATCTTTATGCTTCTATGATTTGACTTGAGTTGAGTTGAGATTGATTTGATTTGAGTTGAGTTGAAGATTTCACTTAGAACATATTGAGTCTCTAACAATTCTCTTTATGCTTCTATGAGTTGATTTGAGTTGAGTTGAGTTGAGATCATTGTGGGTCATTGTTGCAATCCATTGAAGAGTACATTTCCATTCATTGTTGAGTTCATCTTTGAGCTTTGAATTGATAGATTTGTGGATGAGATTTGAGTACTACTTGAGCATGATTGGTTGAGCCTTTGAGAAGGCTTTGTGGACAACTTTGTGGACAATTTTGGGACAGCTTTTTGGACAACTTCTGTGTGAGCTTGTTATTCAATTTTGGACAAGTTCTGTGTGAGCTTGTTATTAAGTTTTGGACAAGTTCTGTGTGAGCTTGTTATTTAGATTTGGACAAGTTTTGTGTGAACTTGTTATTCAATTTTGGACAAGTTCTGTGTGAGATTGTTATTCATATTTGGACAAGTTCTTGGAGATCTTGTTGAAGCATTTTTGGACAAGTTCTGTGTGAGGTTGTTATTCAATTTTGGAAAATTTTGGTGTGAGCTTGTTATTCATATTTGGACAAGTTATGTGTGAACTTGTTATTTAGTTTTGGACAAGTTCTGTGTGAGCTTGTTATTCATATTTGGACAAGTTCTGTGTGAACTTGTTATTGCCTAGCTTTGAGCAGATCAAAGAAATCATTGTATTGGATAAGATCCTTATTTTGTGTGAAATATTATAAGGATATTATTTGGTGGAGTACCCCACATTGGGGGAACCACATTAAATATTGTGTCTCAATTATGTGTGGTGACTTGTGCTCTTGCTTACTACTGCTATATTTGGTTATTGCAATTAAGGACATTAATTGATATTGATTTGAAAAGAAAGTAAAAAATGGTCTTATACTATTCACCCCTTCCTCTCAGTATAAGCTTGTGTTCTTTAGATATGCTATCCCCTTGAACTCTAACTCAACTTAGGAGTCTCCAAGGCAAAATTCAAGCCATTTAGAGATTCATATCCCATCCAACTAACAAGTTTAAACCCTTCACCAATATTTTAAGGAAGGATGTGGTCTTTAAATGGGATGTTGACTATAAAGTTGCATTTGATGCTCTTAGATCCTACCTTTTGTTTGTACCCATACTTGTCTTGCATAATCCCCATAGGCACTTATTACTATACATAGCATCCATTGACCATGCCTAAGGAAATGTGTTGACATAATATGAAAACTAGCATAGAGAAAGGATTATTTTTTAAATTAGCAAGAGTTTGATCAATTACAAAGTTTGATATACCCCTTTAAAAATACTTTGCTTGGTCATAGTGTTTGCTCCCCAAAATCTTAGAAATTATATGCTTAGCCATAAAACCTTTGTTATCCTAAGGGTCAATCCCTTATGTTACCTCATATCTGAAAATCACCTCTTAGTATGAACCGCTAAGTGGGTTATTAGCTTAGAAAATTTGATCTTGAGTTTTTCAACAAAAAGTTTGTGAAAGGTTAGGTCATTGCTGACCAATTAGTGACCACACCTTTAGAAGCTAGTCATCCCTTAGTGGTAGACTTTCTTTATGAGTTAGTCTTAAACATAGAAGTATATCAATATAACTTTTCAAATCTATACTTTGATGGTGCTAGATGTGTCAAAGAAGTGGAGGCAAGAGTCATCTTGGTCACTCAACAACAATTAATCCCTTTGTATTTTAAGCTTAATTTTCTTATACCAATAACACAATTGAGTACAAATCCATTATCCTAGGGTTATATGTAATGTTAGCCCTCTAGGTTAGATTTATTTATATATTTAAAGACTCTTAGCTAGTAGTAAACCATGTCGATGGTATCTATTAAACTAAATATTATAAGCTCAATCCATACAAATACATTGTTGATAAACTTATGGATACTTTCAACAAAATCACCATTGAAGCTATCCCTAGGTTTAATAATCACCATGTTGATGTTGTGGCCTCAGCTACATCCCTACTCCCCTTAGAGCTAGATGATGTATAAGTTATCATAATCATTTAGAAAATTAGAGAACCTTCAACCATAGAATCTAGCCATCTTCCTCTAGAATTTTTGTTTTCATCTAAGTAGGTCCATACCCTAATCCTTAGTATAAAGATATATTTTCTTACCTTAAAGATGGCACTTTGCCTAGCAGTTTGAACCATAATGAGTGTAAGAACCTCAAGTAATGAGCCTATCGATATTCCATAATTATCAATATTTTATACTTCCACATCCTTGATGGAATTATACTTAGATGTTTAGACTCATTCTGTTAAAATAATAAATTATATCCTAAGTTGTTACTAGGATAATTTATGTGGCTGAGATTAGCTTAGTTAGTTATGATCCAATGGATCAGATTGTACACCTTTGCTATTTAAGCAAGGTCTATTTCATTCAATAATATCAAGTATTCTATTTTTCTATCATGGTATCAGAGCGGGCTTTCCCTGCCCTATGAGCTTGAGGAGCTTTTCCTCATGGGGTCAGGGAAATCCCCCCCATATTTTTTTCTATTTTTTTTATACTGAGGGAGTATTTTTTCCATCCTTTAATGGATGGATCAAAAACCAGAAGTTGAAAAATTAGTGGTTGCAATTTTTTTTTGAGTGATTTTTTTTCAAGTGTTTACAATTTTTTTTGAGGGATCTATTGAGTTGAAGGAAAAAATTGTCTAGCATGAGGACTCTTCAGATATGCTCCAACCTGTATCCACACTATTCATGGCCTAATTTGCAACCACTGCTATGTGAAGGATCCAAGAGCCCACCTCAAAATATTGCAACCGGATCTGACTTCAACTCAGCAAATCGTTAGAGCGTTGTTTTTCAGTTTCTAGGCACTGATGATTGGAGCAACCATCATGCCTAAAATAATTTTTTTTATTGGATGTGATTCTCTGATATTAAATTTTTTTAGGCACCATTGACTCCTACAAGGTGGTGGTTTATGCTATTGAGAGTCATGCTAAGATGACTATTTTTTAGAAGTTGAAATCAATTTTTTTGCTGCAACTAAGTCATGGATATTTTTTACCCACTGAAGTCAATTAGAAATCCGTATGTCCAGCATTATCCTGAGGGCTAGATGTGCCCTTCTTCAGCACTGCACTAAAAAATTTGCAACCATGATCAATGGAGTGGGTGCCTCCATGATCGTGCAACTCCAGATCATGTTTTTTTTTATTATGTTATTGTGGAGGATCGATTTCTAGTTGGTAGGTTTGATCAAAATTTTTTTGGTAGGGTTTTAGTGCTATGATTTGGAAATGATAGGTAAAAGGTACTAGCTGATCACCAACATGACTTACATCACAACCCCTGGCAAGGGCATTATGGTGATGAGATCATGGAGGTTCTCGTGTGACTTGTAGCAACACAAGCACTAGGCACATCTATCTCTGCAAAGTTCTGGTTAGATGATTTTTTCACCTACCATGCTTTATCGATGAGGAGATCGTAAAACTTCTTGGTCATATCATGGAAAATATGAAAATTTTACTTGCTTAATGATGGTGTACTGGAATATCAGGGCAAGGGCAATTGCATCAGTGGCGAGAGACTATTGTTTTTTTACTGTTTAAACAAATATTGTCGAGCTCTGTATTGTGGAAGTTGCATTATGCTATGGAGAAACTCATGTTCACGAGTGAAGATTTTTTATTTTTGTAGAAAGCAGAGTTGGTACAGCCACATGGTAGACAAGTCCAAATATGTGTTTATGGAGATCGCACTGGCAATGGACTGTTTTCAAATGCAGATCCATAGTGGATATCCAACAGTTGAAATTTTGAACCATTGCCATGGAGAAGAGATTACTGTATTGCTAGATTTAGTACACCCACAGCAATTACAAATGATATGGCCCGTTATGTTTTAGGATGTGAGTTGTTCAAAGTTGAAGCAATAGATAGTGGACTGCATTAGGTTGTTACAATGTGCACATGCATCTAAGAAAAGTTATGAAGAGCAGCTATAAAATCCATTAGGAACGACAATGTTGCTATGACTAGAGATGTTTCAGGTGCAAGGTTTGGGGCAAATCTACCCATTATAGTACGTTGAAAAATGCTGGTGTGAGCACCAATAGCAAACCTTTCTATTTTTCTGTTGGTAAACTTTTTTTCTAAACCTTGGCAGATATTTTTTTGGCAATCATGGTGAAAGATGGCGTGCACAACCCATGTTTTTTGTTTGTAGCACTTGTAGTCTAAGGGTGGATTGGCATTTTTCTAGAATTGGTTTCGATCCTTAGACCTTCAAGAAACCAAATTTTTTCTTTATAATGTTGCGCTCAAGGATATTGACGTCTGAATATAGTTTTATCGGTGATAATCAGTATTTTAGATGTCTCCAATTTGTTCTCCAATTTATTTTTACCCTAGTTTTTTACGTTGAGCATCATATCAATACGAGAATATTTTTTTTCATCTTGCCCATGGACGAGGCTGCACTCAATAATATCCCTTGGTTTAACAATGGCGGTAATGGAGCTACAAAGACGGAGGGTATTGGAATTGGTGCTGAGAAGGGCACCAAAACTTTAATAAGTGCAAGACCATATTTTTTTACCATTTTTTTAGTATGAACTTTAATAAGGGTTATATATATATATATATATATATATATATAAACTCTATTGGTAATTTATAAAGATTTTTTCTCATGCAAAGGTAAGAAAAAAATAATGGCCCGCATGGATCATTTTATATTTTTAAGGGAACCACTTTATGCCCAATAATATGACTAAGTTTAGCATCATTTTTATGGTAAACGAAGGCCCTCACCATTCTAATTTATTCAAAGGAGACCCATGTATTTTTTTTATTCCAATTTTTTTAATATTCTTTTGTGAGGGCAAGAAGAAAATTGTTATTTTTTCCTGCAGATGAAGACCACATTTACACCCGATCATAGGGGTATATATAGTCGTCAAAAAAAAATTTCAAGATGGACACATTGGTGGTGTCTATTTTCCATTGTGAGGTAGCTTAACTTATGTTTTTTTTTGGCATCAAAATATTGTATCATGGAGTGCATTCTCGGTTGAACCCGACACTCCCAAAAATTTTGATAATGTGATCCTCGTATCTAGTCATCTTCTCTATATCACCTAGCGGTTGTAGTGGCTGGTTACTCATGCATTATGGTAGGATAAGGAGGTCACCATAAGGACACGTTCAAGAACTACATTGGTACCCTTTCTTGAAGTAAGTTTTTTGTCCACTCTTTTTGGACCTTGTTATCAGCCCATAGTTTTCATATAGGTGGAAACCACTACTTATGCTTGTGAAGTCAATTTTGGACATCCCTTGTGATTCTTGTGGTTCTTTCCACACTATATTCACATTTTTTTTTTTTGTGAGACACTTTGGTTTCAAGGGGTTTTATTTAGTGAAATTTTTTTTCATGGTTCACAACCTTGATATGTGTCACAAGCACCAGTATAGGAGTATGTTTTCATTCAGTTCAGTGATGAGGCTTCTCTACTTTTCTAAGGCATCTCATGGATACTTTACAGGCTTCTTGATGGAAGTTGTCCTAGGGGGGTTGAAGAGGACATCTTCCTTCCTCTCCATCCTCCATGCACATCTTCCTTCTTCTTCTTCTTCTATTATGGCAGGTGGTTTTCTCCCTTGTGGTTTTTTCTTCATCTCTCTAGCAGGTTTTTCTTATGCATATATTGTACATGAGTACCTTATCAAGCCTTTTTGCTGGGACTTCTACTTGAGGTAATTCCACTTTTTTTGGTTTTGTTGTTTTTCACTACTTCCTAGTATATCCTAGTACCACTTAAGGGGGATTTTAGAATAATAAATTATATTCTAAGTTGTTACTAGGATAATTTATGTGGCTGAGATTAGCTCGGTTACATAAATTATCCTAGTAACAACTTAGGATATAATTCTAGTATCACTTAATGGGGGGTGTTAGTATATCCTAGTACCACTTAAGGGGGATGTTAGAATAATAAATTATATCCTAAGTTGTTACTAGGATAATTTATGTGGCTAAGATTAGCTCAATTAGTTATGATCTAATGGATCAGATTGTACATATTTGCTATTTAATAAAGGTCTATTTCATTCAATAATATCAAGTATTCTACTTTTCTATCACATTCAAAGATGAAATAGTCATCAAAGAGGCCCATGATGGATCATGTGATGGTCACTTTAGCAATGTTTCCATTGCTAAGAAACTTCTATGGAGGGGTTATTATTGGTCCTGTATGGATAAGGACTCTTGTGGCTATTTCACATGGTGTGATAAGTTTTAAAAGAATGACAACCTTATCCATGCTCCATCCTAAGCTCTCAAATCCTTAACCTCTCCATAGAATTTCTCCATTTTGGGATTAGACATTATTGGAAAGATAAACTCTGTGTCATCCAATGGACATAAATTTATCATATTAACTGCTAATTACTTCATCAAGTGGGTCAAAGCCATACCTTTAGCCTCAACCACTAGAGTTCAAGTCTTCAAGTTTAACCTCAATCATATACTTAGTCATTTTAGCATTCCTTTTTTTTGTTAGTCTCTGACAACGAAACACCCTTCAATAATAAGGATGTCAAAAAAATGTGTTAGATACAAGATTCAATACAAATGGTCTACACATTACTATCCTTAAGGCAATGGCCAAGTTGAATCTTCTAACAAAACTCTTGTCAAAATCCTCAATTGTCAAAATTGGTAAAGTTTGACATCTCTAGTTGTATCCCACCCTATGGGCATATCACACTAGTGTCAAAACTCCCATTAGTATAACACCTTAGGCTTTGGTCTATGAAACCAAAGTGGTCTTCCCTTTTGAGATAGAAGTTCCTTTATTAAACATTTTTGTTGTAGGATGGCTCTATCAAAGTTGAATATTATCTTGTTCATCTTAGCCATCTATAACTAGTTTATGAAAATCAGATCCATGTTGGAAGTATTACATTATATTGTACCTTACAAGTACCATGTAAATAATTTAGATTATGATGTGTTTAATATTTGAGTATATAGTAGGTGTAATATAAATAAGTGTGGATTTATGTAAGTGGGGTGTCATGTTTTTTTTTTTGAATAGGTTTAAAATCTAGGGGCACATCAGGAGCCACCCTCGTGAACTGAACTTGGGTCTCTACTAGGAGAGCCCAATGCATTTTACCATTGCAGTGTCCTGAAAGGAACATCATGTAAGTGTAGACTTTAATTTGTGTAATATTTTTTCATTTAGTATGTGCAATCATGAGTCTTTGTCCTCATGTGGATATATGAAGAGTTAGATCTCCCATAAGTGTGAGGAAATAAAAGGTATATGTAAATGTAAAGGTCAAGAGTCTTGTGAATATAAATATTCTTATGTATGTATATATTGAAGATAAAACTTTGTAATAGGTATCAAATAGGCATTGCATTTTGTTCCATTGCTTAAAGTATATATTTATCAATAATATTAAATGAGTTATTGTTCATTGTTATCTTGGATTGAATGTATAAATTTTTAATAATATATTATCTTGATTTATTGTGATATCCTATAGATAATATTAGATTACTAACAATCCACACCCTAGAAAACCTATGGGTCTAATAGCAAAGGCTTAAATGTGTCTATAGCAAGAAGGTATGATCCTAATCCTTTGAAGTTAGTGATCTTGTCCTCAAAGAGAATAAAAATAATACCAACATAAAAACCAAGATCAAAAGTAAATTTGAGCCTAATTGGCTAGGTCCATAAATCATAACTTCCAAGTATGTTTTAGAAGATTATTGCCTCACTACACTTGATTGAAAATAACTTAATGAACCAATGAAAATAATGTATCTTAAGTGATATTACATCTATGTTTGCATTGTCTACTTGTTTGCTTTCAGTTGTTTATCATTGCTTGCTTCTGTTTGCTTGACTTCATATCTGCCTACATGCACATGTCATATTTTCTTGGACTACCTATTGCATATCGAGTTAGATATCCATGATGACATGCAAATCATGATTCTAGTTAGGACATTGTAATTTTTATTCACATATGGTTGATGCAAGTGGATCATCCTAGTCCTATCTTACATATTAATCATAGTTTACACAACATCAATCTCTCTCTCATCTAGTTTACCTCAAGCTTTATCTTCATCTATTCTTCTATTTCTCCAATATTTAATATCTTACCTCATAGTTAATACTACAAGGCTTGTAGATATTCATGGTAAGATAAATATTATTTCATATATTCTTATATCTTATCAACTTCTTGTCACATGATGAATAATGTAGGGTTCATAAGTGTTGATAGAAATGTTAATCAAATATTATCTCTATAAAATTCTCTAATCAACCTCTTATTTCATGATGAATATTGTGAGATTCATAGGTTTTGATGGTATTATTAATCTTATTTTTTGTTTCTTCTATCTCATCAACTTCTTACCACATGAGAAATAGTATGAGCTTTGCATGTGCTGATGGTAAGATCAATAATCTCATCTATTATCCCCCATGTACCACAATTTGTGAAGGCAACATGTCAACATCATATTCTTCCTCCTAATTGGTTGCACAATTGGTTGTCACATAAATATCTAATTTTTCTATGACATTTCTCTACAAGTCAAGTCAATCAAAGTGAATTTCCTTTAATTATTTAATTAAAGGTAAATATATTAAAGCTAAATCAAAAGTCCTCTACGTAAAGCTAAATTAGAAGTCCTCTGGACAAAGCTAAATTAGAAATTCTTTGAGCAAAAATAAATAATAAATACTCTAGGAAAAGCTAAATTAGAAGTCCTTTAGGCAAAGCTAAATCAAAAGTCATACAAGCCAAGCATAATTCCTTTAGACATTTGTTTAAAGGTAGATATTTTATACTTTTTTGCACATGTTTGTACATACTTTGTATCATAGCAAACTAATTACAATTCCTCTAGTCAAATATAACTAAAGTCCCCCTGGGAAAATATCAAAACTTTGTAATTGTTTATGAAAAGATTTGCTAGCTTTAGCTCTACTGGTTCTATAAGTAATATCTACTAAGTTTGCCAATTTGGTCAATCACTTGGTTTGCCTCTAGGTCTTTGCTTCAAGGTTAACATTGCCTCTAGGCCACCTTTGGATCCTTGATTCTGGGTCACCTTTGGGTCATTATCACCTCTAGGTTACCTTTTTGTCCTTTGCATTTAGGTGTAGACACCTAAAACGCATCATGTCGAGGAGACTACTCATATGGGACATGCTAGAAGACCATATGGAAGAACTTGGATAGATTCCAAGGTATAGCATTGGTTTTTATCACTCATTTTGGGCACCTTTACCTAGTTAGTGCTAGCCACTACTGACACCCATGGTTAGCATTACTACCGCACTTGTCATCTGCAGTCAGGACTAAAAATTAGTTGGCCTTAATTTGACCCAAAGTTGGTTGCAACAGCCAATTGGTTGCGGATTGGAGTGGTTTGAGTGAGTAAGGTTCTAGATCCTTCCATCCAACAAGCTCAACCACCCAATATTGATCTTAGCTTCCTTATGAAGCTACCCCTAGCCCTTGGCAATTATTATATAATCCCCCTCTGAATTGGAAATAATTTTGGAGAAACCTTCAATTGAACATAATGAAACCCTATCGGATTGCATAGCCATTCACATGCATTGAGAGGGACACGTTTGCTACCCAATTGGAGATCAAATTGCCATGGAGGTCCTAGGAGGATAGGAGAGCCAAGAAATGCTAATCCATGCAATCCATGCATTCATTGAGCAATTCAACCGCCAAATCTATCAAAGGATATAGTGGCAATCCTTGATCGTCAATTTGGCAAGGAGAATAAGAGAATTGGACCTGACTTGGAGAGCAAACTTATTGCAGGCTCAGCCGTGACTATCAGCCACGGTGAACAATGTCACCCGCTTGAATGACTCATGGTCAGAGGGTAATCTTTGATCTCTCTATTCTCTATTTTGCAGTTTATTTAGATAGGATATATTAAACATGTTATAGGTTTAACTTAGCATTATAGAGATTTCTGATTGGTAGATTAAGAGTTATTTGTGATTTTCCTTCATTATTGTAGTGTAGGTATGATGAATATTTTTTATTCTTCTATGTATTCAATTGGTTAATTACAAGCTTAGATAGATGTATTTGAGTTTATTTTATAATCCTAATCATAGATTATCATGAATTAGGTCAATATGCATATATTTAAACATTTTCTTGATTTCTTGATTATCATGTTATCTTTTTATACAATGACCTTAAAAATCCTCATTAAGAGAGGCCTTATTTTGGTTTAATCATGTTTTTTGTTTCTTGATCATAGGGAATAGGTATTGAAGGAGACAAAGCATTCAATTTCCTACAATCATGGAGAAGAGGGTCAACTCCACCCTAGAGCAATTCGTGTCACCCTGAAGAGCATTAGAACCACACCTACCCTTGCGAGGGAATTTTCCACCTATTGTAATAAGAGTATAAAAATGAGTATCCCTAAGAGGGACATATTTTTAATGTGAATTGGCTTCAATATATGATGGAATAAAGTCTTGTTTTTATTCTTCATTTGTTGATTATCTTGTATGTATGTATTTTGAGTTTTATTTCGATTATTGCAATAGTACAATAGGTGTGAGCCTTTTTGGTGGTCATAGAAGGTGATCACGGTGGAACCCCACATTTTTAGCCATGATTTATGGACTATGGTCTATATTTTTATGGTAGGTACTCACCGTGATTGACATCCATGATAAAAAAGTTGACTTGCGATTGACAAGCGCGGGCAACAGTCACAGTTACACGATAGAGCCATGATCAACAACAGATCAATCACATAGTAGGAGTGAAAAGCTAAATTATATGAGGACCTGAGGTAGGCCCTTCTGACATCCTCTATTTCTATTTTCTATTTTTGTATTTTTCTAGAACATCAAAAATGAAACCTAGTTAAGATAAGGATAAAAATAATAGTAAAATGAATCAGGTCCTTAGGGTTTTTATTTGGTGCTTTCTACTAGTCATTTCTAGGAACAATGGGCCTCTGAGTGTAGCCTGCCCTAGTATCTAGTGTTCTAGGCCATATGAATGTTAGAGTTTATTTGCATGAGGCCCAATCAGTGGTGAATTAATCATACTAGTTGCATTCTCTAAACATCACGTAGTGTAGTGTGCATAAATATTTGAATACCAAACGTTCTTTATTGCATATCATGTAGGAAATGATCATGTTAATGCTATATTATGCATTTTTCCTTTGTGCAAATTAAAAATAACCCACACACACCATGTTTCATAGTAAACGCTAGTGAGTTGAAAGTCACATCCAACAATTGGTAGGGTTTCAATGATGATGGAGGTGATTTCCATATGTTGGCCCAACTCCCATGTACCTTATGTTCTAGACCAATACCAGATCCAAGAACATTTTTTAGCTTGGAAAATTTGCATATACTCCTCTTCAGAGGGTATGATGTTGACTAGGTAAAAATGGGTGAGGATCTGGGAGGACCTGTGCTCCCTTCCCAGGTGTGGACTTTCATTGCCATAATTTGGGGGGATTACGCAACCTAGATTTCATAGCCAGGTTGTCGAGCTGTGAGTATACTGATGAAAGCCCTTAAACTAAGTATATCATCAACTATTTAAAACATAATGAGAGTTGCATACTGATACAACACATTTGCAAACACATCAAATAATTTAGGGTTCACAAGAAAAACTTAAAATAAGATAATCATTATTGTTTACTTTGCTTGCTCTAGAACATAATTTACTTAAAATATAATTCAATGGTGCAAACAAGGAGGGGCTTATTCGGTCATAGAACCAAGATTGAATCCCAATATCCACATACTAAACAACACGATTTAGAACATCCTCAATCATAGAATCCTCTCAAACGTCGTTCGATGAGCATTAGAGGAGATAATTCTACACGAAGGGATTCTATTGAGAATACCTTGATTAGAGGGAGTGCTAGACATTATTCTAGGCATAGATAAGATATTGGGGTTTCCTAGTAGGGGGGTCTCTAATATGGTAGCATATACCGTTACCACATCCCTCGTGCATCCATAGGGTCTATCAAAGAGCATGTCTACTCAATATGCCCAACTGGTGATCTTGCAAGATCTGCAAGCCTCTTATAAGACTCTATCAAATAAATTTATCTCTATGGAGTGAAGAGAAGCAGAAAGAAACTCTCAACCAAGATGTTACCCACAAGTAACTAGAGATCAGGCATCTGCCAGTGCATAAAATTATGAAAAAACTAATACAGTCTACGCCAGTAAGGAAGGTGAACCTAGTAATGCCTCGCCCAAATCATCCTACTGGTGTTCCACGTGTAATGATCCTCATGGGGAGACCGACTGCATGGTTCATCATCATCAGGTACAGCAAACGACTACCAAAAAAGCAGAAAGATCCCTTAAAGGTCAAGTGAACATAATTCGAGAAGATGACCAGAATTTTTTGATTCCCTCCCTAGAACAAGTTTCTGTTCTGACAAGATCGGGAAAGAAACCTTTTCAGGTGGATCCTAAGGACCTTAATCCTTTAAAATTACCTATGCCTACAAAGAGTCCTATTGAGAAAAGACCTCCACAAAATCCAGATCCAAAAGGAGCAAAAATTCAAAGAGAAATACCTCCAGCTAAAGAGATAGAAACTCAAGAATAGGCCAGAGAAAAGTTGAGGTATCCTTCACTGACTAAACGCTAGAGAGTTGATGCTACTCAGGGTTACAGAAATAGGTTTGATACAGTAGTAAAATAAAAAAGCATAGATGCTCTTCCTTTTAATATTGTCGAAGAGATGAAAAAGACTCCTTCCAAGGCCACTATGTATGAAGCCCTACGGATTCCAGGGCAGATTGATCTTTTGCAAGAATCATTGAGGTCTATGAAAAATAAATATAAAGACCCAGTTAGATTGAGTTCTACCCAAGCAAGTCTTACTTCCACTTCAAGAAAAAATAGACCTCCCCCTTTTTATTTATCTCTCCAAATGGAAGGATGGATAGTCCATAATTGTATGATCGATTCTGGAGCCGCAACTACTGTTATGCCCAAAGCAGTGTGCGATATAATGGGGATGGAATACACAAGGAGTGCTCCAGGGGTCTTACAATTGGATGGGACTCCTGTAAAAATGGTAGGCATGATAAAAGATATTCCTATAGTTTTGCACAGGCTTCCCCAACTCACAGTCATACAAGAAGTAGTAGTAGTGGATTTAGAGCCTTATTTTGGTATGTGCTTATCTAGAGAATTTACGGCCAAAATAGGAGGATATCTCTCTCTTGATTTCTCACACCTTGAGATTCCATTCAAAGGAAAAAGGGTAAAAATATTCAATGAAAAACCTTCCACCTTCCATGTCGAAAAACTTGGAGAAGAGGAGAAAACCTCTACTACTGTAAACATGATGACAGAGGAACTAATAGACTTGAGTCTGATGGATGAAGCCTTAAATGAGTTACAAGAAGAAGATCAGTTTTCTCTTCTGGATTTCAATGCTATGATCGAGACAGATCTAGGGAGTTACACTATTCTAAAACCTGAAAAGAATAAATTTACACCCCCACCAGTTGCGTCATCTACAAATCAGTTGTGGAAACTTTTCTTTGATGGCGCTAGATGCAAAAATGGAGCTGGAGCAGGTATTGTCCTCATTGCTCCAACTGGTGAAGAAAATATTTTCTCTTACAGGCTAACTTGGAGCTGCACCAATAATGCAGCAGAATATGAAGCACTCTGTTTGGGACTAAAGAAGGCAGAAAATATGGGTATTAAACAACTGCAAATTTTTGGTGACTCTAAACTAATAGTAAATCAAGTGACAGAAAAATGCGTAAGCAAACAACATTATCTCAAGGCCTACAGAAATAAAGTCTGGGACCTGCTAGAATATTTTGAATCCCTGAACATGAAAGCAATCCCTAGGGAGAAAAATACGCATGCTGATTTGTTGGCTTCGGTAGGAGCAAACTTCTGCCCTATAAGCAACGTTATCCAGAAATAAAAAATAGTCAGACTGATATACAGACCTTCAGTACCTGATAGAGATACTTTCTAGCAGGTCTTTGAAAATGATCAGCACATTATAGATTTTCTAGTTCATGAGATGAACTGCTCTAGCAATAGAGAAAGTGAAGACGAAGAGGAGGAAAATGTCATCCAATTGAAAAATAATCACATCCCTAAGGGGCTAGTCACACTTGAGTCTCTTTTTGATAACAATGATAGGTCAACAGGTCATAAGATGAAAGTTGACAAACATAGATATAAAGAGGTAAAAATATCACCTAAAAAGGCCATCAAAGTAGGGGTGAATACTACAGATAAAGAACTGAATGAAATTAGAGAATTATGTGAAGAATTTCTAGATACAATGGCCTGGACCTATGGAGATTTAAAAGTATACTCAAAGGAAACAATTCAACATACGATTGAACTCCAAGAAGGCGCTAAACCTTTTCATCAAAAGCAATGCCCAATAAATCCAAAAATAGAAGCTTTGATGAAACAGGAGTTGTTGAAACTACTAGATGCTAAGATTGTATATCCAATTAAGCACTCGACATGGGTCGCTAATCTGGTTCCAGTAAGAAAGAAAAATGGAGATATCCGACTGTGTGTTGACTTTCGAAACCTAAACAAAGCTTCACTCAAAGATCATTATCCTCTCCCATAGATCGATCAAATTTTACACACTGTTGCAGGAGCTGAGAGGTTTTCTCTATTGGATGGTTTCTCTGGGTATAATCAGGTATGGGTAAAATATGAAGATCAATTCAAAACAATGTTCACTACCAAATGGGGAACATTTGCGTATCAAAGGATGCCTTTTGGGTTATCAAACGCTGGAGCAACTTTTCAAAGAGCCATGGATGTAGCTTTTGGAGAACTTGCAAATAAAATTATAGTGATATACCTGGATGATATGACTATCTTTTCTCACAAAAAGAAGATCACATAACTCACCTCAGGAAAGTGCTAGAAAAGTGTCGAGAGTTTGGGATATCCATAAATCCAAAGAAATCTATCTTTGTCGTAGAAGAAGGAATCTTACTTGGTCATGTAGTTTCAAAATATGGCCTAGAAATAGACCCCAATAGAGTGAAAGCCTTGCTGGAACTCTCCCTTCCACTAAACAAAAAGGGTTTGCAGTCATTTTTTGGTCAAATTAATTTTGTACGCAAATTCATAGCAGATTTTGCATAGATTGTTAAACCTATGACTGAATTGTTAAAAAAGGATGTCATTTTCAAATGGATGGATGCAAGAAAAGAAGCTTTCAAATAGATCAAGGAGAAAATAGCTCAAGCTCCAGTCTTGGTAAACCCAAACTACTCCAAATATTTTATCTTATATGCTATAGGTGAACAGGGAAGTTACGTTGCAGTACTTACCCATAAGGGAGCCGACAATGAAGAAAGGCCTATCACTTTTCTAAGTCAAAACATGCAAGAGCATGAGGAAAAGTATAATTTTATTGAAAAATAGATTTACGCTATCATGAAGTCTCTAAAAAAGTTTAGGCACTTCTTATCACAAAGCAAAATCATAGTTTACACTATTCACCCTGATGTACGAAGTTTCATTACGCAGGGAGAGCTCGGTGATACAAGAGCAGGTTGGGTAACTAAAATACAAGAGTATGACATGGAAATACACCCGACCAAGCTAGTTAGAGGTAGAGCATTGTGCCAGGAGCTCGCAAAACAAGCGGCAACAGACTATGTAGCTTGCCAGGCTCAAGAGGCAATACCAGAAGAAGATCAAGCTTCGGAACAACTTGACTGGGGAGATGAATTAATCAGGTATTTCTAGACTGGAATATGTCCAGCTAACTTGAACGCTTCCTAGAGAAGAAGGTACAGGATTCAAGCTCTAAAGTACACTTTATTACCTGAAGGGTTATACAAAAAAAACTTGGATGGAGTATTGCTTCGATGTGTGTCGAATGAACAGAAAGAAAGAATTTTAAAAGAGTTTCATGGAGGTCTATCAGGAGGACACTACTCTGGGAGAACTACCACACTAAAAATAATCAGAACGGGGTGCTATTGGCCTACAATTTTTGTAGACGCTTTCAAAGTTACGAGAGACTATGAAGAATGTCAGAGATATGTAGGAAGGAACATAAATGCACCATTACCTCTAAAGAATATTCAGGTTGAAGAACCATTCCAGCAATGGGGGCTAGATTTCATAGGCATCATAGAACCAAATTCATCGACAGGGCATAAATATATTCTCATAGCCACTGACTATTTCACGAAGTGGTCCGAAGCAATACCCACGAAAAAGAGTGACCAAGAAGTAGTGATTGAATTCGTAGAAAGTTTGATTACGAGGTTCGGCATTCCAGATGCCTTGGTCATAGATAATGGCCCACAATTTGTAGGAGCCAAGGTAATTGACTTCACCAATAAATATGGGATATATTTAAAAACATCATCAAATTACTATCCTCAAGGTAATGGGTTAGCCGAGTCCATGAACAAGAATCTGCTTAGGATTTTGAAAAGAACACTCAAGGAGAATAAAAGGAGTTGGCATACTCTGATAAACCAAGCACTTTGGGCTGATAGGATCACAATTAAAAAATCTATCAACACATCCCCTTATTCTCTAGTTTATGGAAAAGAAGCTATGCTCCCGATACACATAGAAATACTAGCTTTAAAGTTGTTAGATCTAACTGGTACAGAAGAAGCAGAACCGATGGAAAATAGGTTGATTCAACTCTTACAATTGGAAGAAAAGAAGGAACAAGCCTATGATCACTATCAAAAACATGCAGTTGCAACGAAGGGGTGGTTCGAAAAAAATATGACCTTAAGAAACTTCAAGGTAGGAGATCTAGTCCTGAAGTGGAATACTAAGAGGTCGAAACCAGGAAATCATGACAAGTTCGATACCTTCTAGGATGGCCCTTTCAAAATTATTGAAGAGAAGCAACACAATTCCTTCCAGCTAAAATATGAACAGGACAAGATCCTACCCATTCCTGTTAATGGTTTTCACCTAAAGCTATTTTACAAGTAATGGGTTCCGATCTATCCTTGTATATATTTTATTGTTTTTCGTATGTATACCCTTGTGAATATGTTACTTTTTGTGAGCTTTTATTTTGATAAAAAATGTCACGATAGCACGACTTTTGGGCATTCATGGCCTTATTTCAGGGAAAATGTCATGATAGCACGACTTTTGGGCATTCATGGCCTTCTTTCAGGGAAAATGTCATGATAGCACGACTTTTGGGCATTCATGGCCTTCTTTCAGGGAAAATGTCATGATAGCATGACTTTTGGGCATTCATGGCCTTCTTTCAGGAAAATATCATGATAGCATGACTTTTGGGTTTTCTTTATGTAACATGTTCCAAAATTATCATGATGCCATGTCAGATCTGACTTTTTGTACAGTAGAGAGCCACGTCAGGTCCGATTTTCTATACAGCTAAAAGCCATGTCAGAACAATGGTAAAAGCACGTGCCTCGAGAACCTAAAAGGCACCATTCTTAAAAAATGAAAATCATACCCAATGATCAAATCAAGAGATGACGTTGTCTTATTGGCTCGGTACCACGGTGGTGGTTTTTTATTGGTCTAGAATAAAAATGGCAACTCGAGGTAGTTGAGATCTTTTAAAGCTGGCACACTAACTAAAGCTCTCGCCTGTATTTAAAATCCATTTTGAAATACGTGTTGCTCATTGCATTTAATCCACGTCACCTGAGCATTTTAATTGCATATCTTTTTGGCATAAACATACACAGTGGGTTATTTTGAAGAATTGTTTCACATTCCCTCTTCTCATCTTTTGCATCTTGCTACCTGAGTTCTGAAGTCCTTCTTGAGAGTTCTGTATTTTTAGATGATGTCCCTATGGTAGTATCACAATGACCACCTCTGTAGCTTCGGGCTCCACATCCAGGTTTTCAAAGAAGAAGAGGAGTTCAAGTGTTAAGGTAGACAACTTTGTAGATCCTGATGCCCACATAGCAGACACGAGGCTGACATGGAGAAGCCCTAGACAAATTTGCAAAGACATAGCCACCAGATTGGCCATAGATAGTTCACCTTCAAATCCAAGTAACTTCCCTTACTATTCGATGCTTTACTGGTACGTATGCCCTCATGTTCACCCTTGTCCAGAGTTAATTAGGGCAATGGCCACAATGTATGATGCAAAGAATAAGAGTGTAAAAAATTATAAGGGAGAAACACTTTTTACGATTGATCCAGACACAATTAGAGTGGTCTTCGCCCTAGGATATAAGCCGCCAGTTCCTCCTATCTTGTTTGATCCAGCCAATTCTATGAAATTTTATCTGAATACTCCAAACATTAGGGCTTTTCTCCAACAGAATATTGAAGGTGAACTCCCCAAAGGTTCCATCCCCCAATCTCCCATTCCTTTGTCCAAATTTAAAAGCAAAACACTTTTCTCCATGCTGGCCATGATAGCAGGGTTAGAAGACGATTCTCAGGTTCATGGATGGCAAGTTGCAATGGCACAGTGTATTTCCATATATAAATTTTATGATAAAACATGCATGGATCCAAACAAAGTACCTCTTTTCTTTGATTGGCCATATTTTTTAGCTCAGCAACTGCACCTGGGACTCTCAAAATTACACACAGAAGCTCCAGATATTTTTAGATATTCTTCTTATTTGGTTTGGCTTTTCTTTTTCTTTCAATCAAAGCATTTGAAATCAATACCTGTAACTCAGAAAGATGCACAAGGATAGAGTTTGTGTGTATGTGAATGGACTCCACTCCTCTTGAGCGAGAATTCATACTATCAGTTCAATAGAGATTTTCTGGGCCCTTCTCTACAAATCGTGCTAGGACACACAACAAGAATTCCTAAAACAATGGAGGAAACCCTGAGGCACTCTCAAGCGGAAGAAGGGGACTTTTTTGTACTGACCCAGGGGGTAATCATAAGGCTCTACGGCTTCACAGGGAAGCCCTTCCTATTGCCTTACTACGTCACCAACCAGCTTTTTGCCTTGGAGTATGTAAGGCAACAAGAGTTTATAAATTACACATTTGGGACTGGCGCCCAAAAAACTCACACCTGCCTTATGCCCTTCCAGTTCGAAGGGGTTGTCATCTCAAAAAAGGGAGATCATCAAAAAATTGCTGAAGTACTAAGAAATATGAAGTTGGTGGAGCTCCCGCAAAGGTGGAAATACGATCCTGATGATGTATTCGTTGAAAGGCAGGCCGCTCTGAACAAGAGTCCTTTCCAGCAATTTCATGCCTCTGATAGAGTCATTGAACATAATCAAAATAATAGTGAAGGACAGCCCCTGGAATGGCATGTGGAGAAAATGCAGCCTCTAGCTCCATGGCATGATTTTTACGAACACTTGGTGGACTATGACCCAAAGACTCATCCGGCCCACAACATCCCCACCAAAATAGTCAATAACATGAAGAAGAGAGGAGATGACTGGGATGCGCCCAAGATTGCGGCTTGGTGGTAGATGCGATGCCATCATAATACTTTCTCCAGGTATGGGCTCAAAATAGATAACAAATTTTGTACCAAATATGATGAGCACCATAAGAATTGGTCTGTGACACTGTTCAACGAGGTCCCTCTCGAAATAGGTGGTATTTCCCCAAGAGTGTCTGTTCCAGATGCTGATAAAGAAAAAGGAAAGGAGGTCATGGTTGAACAACCAGGGGCAAAAAAGAAGAAGCGTAGGGTGTACATTCCACGTTTAGGATCAGACATAGAGTCTGAAGATATGGCTCCACTTGAACGGAAGAAGCCGACACCAATGCGAAGAAAGAGAAAAGTTGAACAAGGAAAAGCTGAGAGCCAAAAAAGAGGAAGATACAAGAATCCTCTTCTGAACAATCTGAAGGAGAGGATCAAGAGAAACCAGAAGATGCAGAGGTTTTGAAGGAAAGCTCTGAAGGCGTATCAGAACGTATGCAATGAGGCGAAGAAGGATCTGAACATATGCAAGAAGGAGAAGTTCAGCAAGAAGAACAGGTCATCGAGGAGCGTTCAGAAGCGCAGGTGGAAGAGCAAGTGGCTAGAAGAAGTAGAGGGGCCCCTTAGAAAGAATCTTTAAATCAGGAGTAGACTCTCCCGCTAATGCCAGATAGCATGGACATTTCCTATTTACAACACTTAGCGGAGGTTTATTCGGAGGAATCACCAGAAAAGGAAGGCTCCAATCCACAAAAGGAGCAGGAAAAATCCCCAATTAATCTTGATACTCCCTCCTCTTCCCCTCATCCTCATACAGATTCTCCTTCTCGGTCAAAAGACAAAGAGGTTTCAAAATCATCCTCCTCCCATAATTCTCCGCAAAGTTCTCCTCCTAGTACCCCAATCGGATCTCCCTCTTAGCAGATAGGCCTGGAATCCACCCTGTCACATACTCCCTTTTCCCTTTCCACAAATCTGTTGGGCCTTCAGTCTTTACAAAGCACTTCCTCTGCAAACAAATCTACCATCACCAAGATTAAAAGGATAAGGAAAGCCACAATGAATGTTGCGACATGGCTAAAGTCACGGAATCCTCCAAGTGACACTGATATGGCCCAAGTGCGAGAAGGGGCAGTTTTGGATCCAATCAATATGCAGAGGTCTACTATGAGGATGACTCCTCTAGTACAAAATCCAGAGAAACAAATGACTCTGGATGATTATCAGACTAAAATAATCACTGAAGACATGACTCAGCTACCAATGAATGATGAGTGGAGTAAGGCTCAGACCCACATGGGTACGATCTATTTGAATGCGGAGCATTACAAAGAGAAGTTCCTCAGAATAGAGCAGGCTCGACAATGATTGGAAGAGGCCTTCAACCAACAAAAAATTATCGAGAAGGCTCTCAAGAATGATGTTAAAAATTGGGAGCAAAAGTTCAAAAAGGCTGCATCCTTCCAGGAGAAAGCAGCCAAGGCCGAGGAGCAGGTACAAGCATTGCAAAAATAGGTAGAAGACCTGAATCAACAGTTATTGATAGCTTCAAAAAAGGTTCAGGGCTTCTCTAAAGAAAAAGTGATTGCAGTACGAAGAGAAAAACTCGTAGTGGTTAGCAAAATAGTCCTTAAGGCTAGACCCACCCTGGCTTATCTCTCCAAAGTAAACAATATGATGAGCCAGGTAGAAAAGGAGTTTGAAGCTTCAATTAAGCTCCTGAGACCAAGGGTGTCTACGGCTAACAAGATCCAGGTCCTGGAAAATAGTATGCAAGCAATAGCTGGCTACAGAGCTCAGGATGAAAGTTGGTCTCAAGCAAAATCAGTCGCCAAGAACTTTTTCAAGAGGCATAAGCTAGTGACAACAATGGTGAAGATATTACAGGAGTTGAGGGTGGAGGTGAAGTCTATCTCTAAACATACCAGTATGGTTGAGGGTTGTGGCATGCCTAGTTTTTGGGATGCTCAGTCTAACCTCTTGATGAAAGAGCAAATAAAGACAACTTGGCTAAATTTTTACAATGATGTATCTAAAATTAATGGATGGGAAGAACCTATGCAAGAGGACCATATTTTTGGTATGGCTCAAAATATAACTCAAATGAATTCCAGTCTTAATGAGCTCTATCTGAAGTCTAAAATTTTATCTTACGATAAGATAGAAGAACTGGAATATTTGTATGCTACTTTCAAAGAGAAAGTGGATACAGATGAAGAAACCTGGAAAAAGGCCTGTGCCGCCTATAATGAAGCCATTCAATCTAAGGAGAAACAAGCAAAGGCCAAGAAGGTCCCAACAAGTAGTACAACATCTTCGGGACAAGGGGAGACAAATTTTGAAGAGGAATCTCCAGAGGAATGATTATTCCTAAGTTTGATTCTTTGTTTTTTGATGACTCTTGGTATCATTCCCTTTATTTCCCTTCCCTTTCTTATTTTATATTTTTATATTTCTTTTTTTGACTCCATTACCCAATGGATAAAGGCTCTAAGTTCTAACATTCAGTTAACAGAATTACCCTAGGAGGCGCCAAGAATGTTGGTCAAAATGACAACATGCAAGGAAATAAAGGTATTCTCCTCAAAATTTAGCTAAGGAGAATCGTCATGATGGCATGACATTTTGGAGGGCCAGCTAAGGAGAATCATCGTGATGGCGCGACATTTTGGAGGGCCAGCGATGAGCTAAGGAGAATCGTCATGATGGCATGACATTTTGGAGGGCCAACGGTGAGCTAAGGAGAATCGTCGTGATGGCGCAACATTTTGGAGGGCCAACGGTGAGCAAAGAAGAATTATCATGATGGCGCAACATTTTGGAGGGCCATGGCGAGCAAGAAGAATTGTCATGATGGCATGACATTTTGGAGGACTGGCATTGAGTTAAGGAGAATCATCATGATGGCATGATATTTTGGAGGGCTAGTGGTGAGCAAAGAAGAATTGTCATGATGGCATGACATTTTGGAGGGCCATTGGCAAGCAAAGAAGAATTATCACAATGGCAACATTTTGGAGGGCCAACGAAGAGCTAAGAAGAATCTTCATGATGGCACGACATTTTGGAGGGCCAACAGACCATGATTTCTAAAAGAAGATGGAGAAGATCTTTGTAATAGAAATATCTTAACTTCTTTTAGTTAGGAGATTCATGATCTGAGAAATATCTCTGTAACAAGAAGATCATGACATCTAATCAATCTGTTACTAGGATAAGCCTGTGGGCAATTTGTTGTAACAACTTTCAGTTTTCTATTTATGTAAAACTCTATATATAGGATGAGCGACCTAAACACTAGGTCGGCTCTTAGGTGTTTACAAGGCTATGTATTCAGACTTCTGAAAGATAAATAGAGATCATCTATCTTGGTTCTGGGCTCAATTGGTGTACAAGTATGTATACGTTTGTTTATTGCTAATTTAGTCTTTGTTGAATGTACCATGCATTAATTCTTAAAGCTGAATTTTTGTGTTAAGCATTCTATAAGATCTGCAATTGACTTCACATAGAAACTGCTATAGAAATATACGTTGAATGATCTTAGCTTTCCATGCATTGGTTATTATTATGTTTTTCTGCAAAATCTTGAAGTAGTCCTATGTTGTTGCTTAATATGTACCTTATTATCTCCTAGCTTTGGCTATATTTCCCCCTTTTATGCATTCCCTTCTCTCCCCCTTTTTCCTATAAAAAACAAGGAACCAACCTTCTCTGGAGATTGAATCAGGCAAACTCTATTTTAGCCTGGTCTTTCAATGTTGACGAAGTCTTTGGCACAAGTTTCAATAGGATCTCTATCCATAGGAGAACTCCTTCTCCTATGCTCTGGTTGGTGATCCTCTAGAAGACTGCCTCCACTACACTAACTATGGATCTCTCTCCACTTGAAGACTCTTGTCCTCACTCAGAAGACCTATCCTCAATGTCCTGGCTGATGGATCTCTATCCACTAGAGACTCTCTCCTCTCTACTCTATCACCTCCAAAGCTCTACTCAATAGGTTCACTCAGAACCTTCTCAAATCTACTCAACAGGTCCACTCAGAACCTGCTCAAATCTGCTCAACAGGTCCACTCAGAACCTGCTCAAATATTCTCAATAGGTCCACTCAGAACCTGCTCAAATCTACTCAACAAGTCCACTCAAACCTACTCAAATCTACTCAATAGGTCCACTCAAACCTGCTCAAATATTCTCAACAAGTCCACTCAAACCTACTCAAATCTGCTCAAATCCACTCAAACTTCAAATCTACTCAACAAGTCACTCAAAACTTGTCCAAATCTCTCAAAACTCACTCAAAACTTGTCCAAATCTCTCAACAAGCTCACTCAAAACTTGTCCAAATCTGCTCAACAAGCTCACTCAGAACTTGTCCAAATATTCTCAACAAGCTCACTCAAAACTTGTCCAAATCTGCTCAACAAGCTCACTCAAAACTTGTCCAAATCTGCTCAATAAGTCCTCTCTAGGACTTGCTCAAATCTACATTGCAAGCTTCCACAAAATCTCACACAAAATCAGTCCACAAGCCTTCTCAAAGACTTGTCTCAAATCAGCTTAACAAGTCCACACATAACTTGTCTAATCTCATAGAATCATAAAGAGAATTGTTAGAGACTCAATATGTCCTATACTCAATGCTCAATCACTTTCTCAACTCAATCTCATAGAAGCATAAAGAGAATTTTTAGAGACTCAATATGTTCTATTCTCAAAGCTCAATCTCAACTCAAATCAATCTCATAGAAGCATAAAGAGAATTGTTAGAGACTCAATATGTTCTATTCTCAAAGCTCAATCTCAACTCAAATCAGAATATAGAATAGTTTGTTTCATGGAACTTGAACAACCACTTCATGCATCCACTTGACTAGGCTTAATCAACTCTACTCAACCAATCACCTCAAGGAACAACCCTTTCTCACAAACCCTAGTCCAAGCATGTATCAACCAACTCAAAATATTTCCAACAATGCTCAACAACAAATCTCACATAACAATGATACTCATGTTCTTTTCTAACTCAAGTTCAAGTTCTTTGCATCACCCATTGGCTTCAACAACAATGCTAATAAGACAAGGTTTTAATCACAACTCTCAATTCAGAAAACCTTGAAGCATAAACTCAAAGTACTTCACTCAACCAATGGTCTAAACAACAATGCTTATCAAACAAGGTTTAATCACAACTCACAATCCAGAAAACCTTGAAGCATTAACTCAACCACTTTCGAAAAGGAAACCCTAATCAAATCCTTTTCACTCCAAACTTAATTTTCAATCAAGCCAACCATCTAACTCAACAAAGAAGAATTTTACCCATACCTTTTCTTGAAGAGTAGTTGTCCTTACAAATCTGCCACACTCACAATTACTTCTTTGACAAACTCAATAAGGGTTAGAGGATAATTTTTATATCACAAAAATAATATCACAATTACACCTTATCACTCCAACTTAAACAATAAGCAATATCCTCACAATAATAAAAAACCCTTTATTCAAATACACCCACAAAGTCTTAACCTTCCAATATTCCACAATAGCAAAATTTAAGACTTGAAAATAAAAATAGAATTCTCCTTATACCTCCTAACAATATTTCTCAACTACCAACCTTTATCACAATGCAAAGACTTTAATCACCAAATACCTTATACCTCCAACTTAGGCTTTAATAAAATAAAACACAAAATGTTACCTTTGCCTTTGGAGAGTTTTGAACTCTCAACGCAGCCCACACAAATGTCTTTGCCCATGGTGCAAACCACCACACGAGCTACAAGCTCATTGGAAATGAAGAAGCACCACGTGCTTCAACACCCTTGTCTTTCTTGCCTTGCAAAATGGATGTGCCTCAAGTTTTAGTGCCTTCAACACGTCCACAAAATGCTTCCATCGAAGTTCGAACACTAACCACCATGCACACCAAAAATGTAAGCCCTCTTGCCACTAGGCCAAAGCACCTTGGTGGCTTCCAACTAATCACTTTAATGCCTTTTTTTTTCTCTTTCGCCATCAAATCAAACATGATTTTTGCAACTTTATCTCACGAGCTCTGCATTAATTCATATATCATGCATTTATCAAAATGAGCAAGGATAATTTCAGAAACAACTTTGGCAAGGTATTAATATGCATTTCAATTAAATCAAAGACGTTGATGCTTCCCTTTGGCTTATGACATGCTTCCCTTTGGCTTTTATGACGTCGATGCTTCCCTTTGGAAATAAACTTTGCCTTGTTTTAAAACTCTAAATCCAACCTTTGGATTTATTAAATTAAACTTTGGTCTTAAACCTTTAAACCCAACCTTTGGGTTTAGATATTTTCAAACTTTATAAACCCACTTTGGCAATATAAAATATTGTAATAAAAATTACAATTATTTTATTTGGGTTTTCACTATGGCACTTCTAACCATTATAATATTTATTTATAAAATTTAAATTCATCCTGAATTTAAATAATTTATAAAATAAATATTACCACTCCTTTCTAACTTCTATCTTTTGCACTGTTTCACTTGAACTTCTGCCTTCTTGTTGAATATCAAATGACCATCTTTGTTGCCTTTATTTTCTGCTGAAATCTTGGTATTAATGATGACTCCATCTGGTGGCATCAATGGTGACATCAATGACAACTTTGACTTAGGGACTCAAAATGTCCAACAATCTCCCCCTTTGTCATTGATGGCAACCCATATCCTTTTACTGAAACCTGACCTTTCTTTTTCTTCTGCTCCCCTGGACATTGCTCCCCCTGGCTCAATGCTCTCTCAAATATCAAATCTCTCCCCAATACACAAATCTCTCCCCCTTTGACATCAATGGCAAAGGGTCACCTTTGGGGCTCGGGGCTAAGAATGAGCCTCTTAGCTTAGCCCCTCCCCCACCTCCACATGAGGTGGTTAATTCTAGGGTGGGAGTATTTCTACTCCCGAAAGCACTGTTCTTTACCTTTATCTTTCTCTCTTCTTTTCTGAGTTTTTTGAATCCTCTTTCCCAAGTCATCATCCATGTTCCTATCATCACTTATTTTTCTGTTCCTATTCTTGTTCTCATCCATGTTCCTTTTCCTATTCTCATCCATGTTCCTTTTCTTTTTTTCTTTCTATTCATATTCCTTTCCTATTCATGCCTGATTCTGGAATATTTTCTCTACACCATCTTGTTGTGTGACCATCATTATTGCACTTATAACACTTAATGTTATTATTCCTTGGAGGTGCAACTATCTTAGGACTTCTCCTAGTGAAGCCATATCCTCTTCTGTCATGAATTTTGCAATTCATTGCCTTGTGACCAAACTCATTACATGAGTAGCAATACCCTTGGAAAAGTTATCCTTTTCCATATTCCTGTCTTTCATGTGTCCTGCACTGTGAAGCCATGTGCCCAAACCTGTGACATGAAAAACATCTTCCATTGAAGCTTCCTTGTCTCGACCTCATTGGTCTCCTATTCTGATTGTTGTTCCATCTGTATCTTCTTTGTGCATTGTTCCTATCTTTGTTGAACTCTTTGTTGTCCAACTCATCCTCTGATGTCTCACTCCCACTTACACTGTCTTCTTCTGATGTATCTTCTTCTAAAGTTTCTTCTTCTTCAGGACTTGAAGTAGACTCTTCTTCCCTTTTCTTTTGAACCTGTTTAGAACCAAGACCTGTCTTGTTTGTTGCTCTTCTTTGTATCTTGACTATTTTATCCACACTCTTTGCACTATTTACATACTTGTATAGCTTATTCTTGGAATCCTCTAAATATTCCTTTAGTAGGGCCACTTCTTGTGTTAACTTCTCACATTCCAAGATCTTTGCTTCTAACTTATCTTTGAACTTGCTTGCCTTAGCCTTTGACTTTTCTAAATCCTCTATGAGCAATAATATTTCTTCATCACATTCTTGAAACTGACTTTCAAGCTTAGAGTGTTGCTTTCTTACTTTCTTTACTATGTCAAGGGCATAGATAAGTTCTCCCTTGAGATCATAGCCATTCTCTGCTGAATAATCCTCTATTTTTTTGCCTTTGTCCATATCATTTCTTTCTTTTGGCTTGTCTTCTATAGGATCACTCACTTCATCTTCTAATGCCATTAGAAGATTTTCATCTGGTCTATCAAGTGCATCTTCAAAATCATCATCACTGAAACTATAACCATCCCTTGTGCAATCATCTTCAAGATGTCCAAATCTACCACATCTAAAACACTTGAGAATAACTGGAGTCTTTCTCTTAACTGGTTCTTTCTCTTCAACCATAAATAGGACTTCATCTCTATCATTGTCTGAAAAACTAGCATCACTATCATTTGAGTACTTACTTGCATTATCCGCATAGTAGCTTCTCTTTTGCCTTTGGAAGAACTTCTTCCCTTGTCTGTTTTGTCCATCCTTGCTTTTCTTCTGGTACCTATGTTTTTATGATTCCCTGTACCTGTGATCCTATTTTTCTTCATCATTGTTGCTCTTTGGCTCTTTGCACTCTGTTGCATAATGTCCATACTTTCCATAGTTAAAACACTTAACAGATCTTAGATCTATGGGTCTTTTGGAACCTTTATCTCTTCTGCCATAATTTGCTTCTTCATCACTGGAAGACTCACTGCTTGATTCTGTCTTCTTACCCTTTTTATTTTTGTCCACTTTGAATGCAGCTTCTTTCGGAGGAATAGGATCTTTTGTTCTTATCTCAAAAGTAGTAAGCATGCCAAGCAAAGAATTCCTTGTCAAAGAATCACTATCAATTGATGTTTCTATAGCAGAAACCTTTTCACTATACCTTTTTGGAAGAGTTCTCAAGATCTTATCACAAGCATCAGACTCATCAACCTTCATTCCAAGACCTCTCATCTCATGTACAAGTTCATCAATCTTACTGAGATAGTCACGAATGTTTTCATCATCCCTCATTCTTAAATTTTCAAACTCTCCTTTGAGATTTCTGATTTTAGCTTTTCTGACACCTTTATCTCCTTCATATATGGTATGCAATAGTTCCCACATATCTTTTGTTGTTTTACAATCCATAACCTTCATAGATTCTGATCTACGCAATCCTTTTATAATCGCATTCATAGATCTTGAATTTGCATGCATTAGAAGCTTACCTTCTTTATCTGTAGGAGGATTGGCTGCTGAATCATATCCAAATTCCACTGCATCCCAAACTTCATTGCCAAGTGCCATCAGGTGAAATCTCATCAGCACACACCAATACAAGAAGTCACTTCCATCAAATACTGGTACTGCATTATTGAAGGACCCATCCTTTTGATCCTTTTGATCCATTGTGTTCTTAGACCACTTTTCCTTCAAGCTATCAAACTCTTCTGAAGGAACCCACTTTGATACCAATTGAAGAACACAAGCTTATACTGAGAGGGGGGTGAACAGTATAAGACCACTTTTTACTTTTCTTTTCAATTCAATATTATGCAGTGTATAGATAGCAGTATCAATAGAAGTAATCAAAGCAATGCACAAAACACCATACACAATAGAGACACAGATTTTAACGTGGTTCACCCAATGTGGGCTACCTCCATAGAGAAAATATTTCTTCTAAATATTTCTCAAATAATATTTTGGGAATCCTTCCCAATTACAATGTTTATGGACCTCTATCCAAAGGAGATGTTGATCCCCTAAATCTGGTTTATGGATCTCTATCCATAGGAGAACTCCTTCTCCTATGCTCTGGTTGGTGATCCTCTAGAAGACTACCTCCACTACATTGACTATGGATCTCTCTCCACTTGAAGACTCTTGTCCTCACTCAGAAGACCTATCCTCAATGTCCTGGCTGATGGATCTCTATCCACTAGAGACTCTATCCTCTCTGCTCTATCACCTCCAAAGCTCTACTCAATAGGTTCACTCAGAACCTTCTCAAATATGCTCAATAGGTCCACTCAGAACCTACTCCAAATTTTCTCAATAGGTCCACTCACTCAAATAATCTTCTCACACAGGCTCCACTCACAGAACCTACTCCAAATATGCTCTCAAAAGCTCACTCATAACTTGTCCAAATCTGCTCAATAAGTCCTCTCTAGGACTTGCTCAAATCTGCATTGCAAGCTTCCACAAAAGCTCACACAAAATCAGTCCACAAGCCTTCTCAAAGACTTGTCTCAAATCAGCTTAACAAGTCCACACAGAACTTGTCTAATCTCATAGAATCATAAAGAGAATTTTTAGAGACTCAATTATGTTCTATACTCAATGCTCAATCACTTTCTCAAATCAATCTCATAGAAGCATAAAGAGAATTGTTAGAGACTCAATATGTTCTATTCTCAAAGCTCAATCTCAACTCAAATCAATCTCATAGAAGCATAAAGAGAATTGTTAGAGACTCAATATGTTCTATTCTCAAAGCTCAATCTCAACTCAATCAGAATATAGAATAGTTTGTTTCATGGAACTTGAACAACCACTTCATGCATCCACTTGACTAGGCTTAATCAACTCTACTCAACCAATCACCTCAAGGAACAACCCTTTCTCACAAACCCTAGTCCAAGCATGTATCAACCAACTCAAAATATTTCCAACAATGCTCAACAACAAATCTCACATAACAATGATACTCATGTTCTTTTCTAACTCAAGTTCAAGTTCTTTGCATCACCCATTGGATTCAACAACAATGCTAATAAGACAAGGTTTTAATCACAACTCTCAATTCAGAAAACCTTGAAGCATAAACTCAAAGTACTTCACTCAACCAATGGTCTAAACAACAATGCTTATCAAACAAGGTTTAATCACAACTCACAATCCAGAAAACCTTGAAGCATTAACTCAACCACTTTCAAAAAGGAAACCCTAATCAAATCCTTTTCACTCCAAACTTAATTTTCAATCAAGCCAACCATCTAACTCAACAAAGAAGAATTTTACCCATACCTTTTCTTGAAGAGTAGTTGTCCTTACAAATCTGCCACACTCACAATTACTTCTTTGACAAACTCAATAAGGGTTAGAGGATAATTTTTATATCACAAAAATAATATCACAATTACACCTTATCACTCCAACTTAAACAATAAGCAATATCCTCACAATAATAAAAAACCCTTTATTCAAATACACCCACAAAGTCTTAACCTTCCAATATTCCACAATAGCAAAATTTAAGACTTGAAAATAAAAATAAAATTCTCCTTATACCTCCTAACAATATTTCTCAACTACCAACCTTTATCACAATGCAAAGACTTTAATCACCAAATACCTTATACCTCCAACTTAGGCTTTAATAAAATAAAACACAAAATGTTACCTTTGCCTTTGGAGAGTTTTGAACTCTCAACGCAGCCCACACAAATGTCTTTGCCCATGGTGCAAACCACCACACGAGCTACACGCTCATTGGAAATGAAGAAGCACCACGTGCTTCAACACCCTTGTCCTTTCTTGCCTTGCAAAATGGATGCACCTAAAGTTTTGGTGCCTTCAACACGTCCACGAAATGCTTCCATCGAGGTTCGAACACTAACCACCATGCACACCAAAAATGTAAGCCCTCTTGCCACTAGGCCAAAGCACCTTGGTGGCTTCCAACTAATCACTTTAATGCCTTTTGTTTGTTTCCCTTTCATCATCAAATCAAACACGATTTCCACAACTTTATCTCACGAGCTCTGCATTAATTCGTATATCATGCATTTATCAAATCGAGCAAGGATAATTTCGGAAACAACTTTGGCAAGGTATTAATATGCATTTCAATTAAATCAAACGACATCGCTTCCCTTTGGCTTATGACGTCGATGCTTCCCTTTGGCTTTTATGACGTCGGTGCTTCCCTTTGGAAATAAACTTTACCTTGTTTTAAAACTCTAAATCCAACCTTTGGATTTATTAAAATAATATTTGGTCTTAAACCTTTAAACCCAACCTTTGGGTTTAGATATTTTTAAACTTTATAAACCCACTTTGGCAATATAAAATATTGTAATAAAAATTACAATTATTTTATTTGGGTTTTCACTATGGCACTTCTAACCATTATAATATTTATTTATAAAATTTAAATTCATCCTGAATTTAAATAATTTATAAAATAAATATTACCACTCCTTTCTAACTTCTGTCTTTTGCATTGTTTCACTTGAACTTCTGCCTTCTTGTTGAATATCAAATGACCGTCTTTGTTGCCTTTATTTTCTGCTGAAATCTTGGTATTAATGATGACTCCATCTGGTGGCATCAATGGTGACATCAATGACAACTTTGACTTAGGGACTCAAAATGTCCAATAGGGAGCTCTTCCTCTTCCATGGGAATCAGAATATCTATGGTAGAGACATTAGGTATGGCCTCTAGGGCTTCTACCATGGGTGCCTTCATCTTCTGTTTGATTTTAGGATCAGATAATGATGAAGGTTTATCAGAAGTAGCTACTAGTTTGGGTGATGATAGCGGTGTTAAGGTAGATGGATCAGCACATGTTGCTTTAGGTTTACGCTCTAGATGATTAATGGGAGAACTAGGTCTGATGTCTAGATGCGTGGATGGTAAAATGAATTCCTCGGATTACTAACCTGATTGATGTACTTAAAGGGTTCATCATCTGATGGGATGACATGAACATTTCCTTCATGAATGTATTTAATGCATTGATGCAAAATATAAGGAACACACTTCATGTCTTGAATCCAAGGATGATCGAGCAATATGTTATATTGCATCGCTCCTTCCAACACATGGCATAAAATGAAAATGGTTTTTAGTCCCACCTGAATAGGCAAGACTATAGTGCCAACCATTGAGCATAATGCATCATTAAATTCTCACAATGTAAAAGTGGATGCCACTATGTGTGATGTTGGAAGACTGAGATGCTCTAAAGCAGTCATCATTATTATGTTGATCAATGAGCCTGTATCGATCAACACTCGCTTGTAAGGTATCTGATTTATGCAAGTGATTATGTGCAATAGAGGATCTGCTACATTGGCTGGTACTTGTTTGATTTTATGGTCATAGAAGGTGACCATAGGCTCTTTGCACTTCTGAACATGCCCCACAAAGTTAGTGAATGCATTAGGATCTTGGGGTTGAAGCTCAATGGATTTTAGAATCTCCATGAGCACTTCCCTATGTCTAGGGGATTGCACAATAAGCTCATAAATTGAGAGCTTGGTTGAGGCCATCTGCAGACTTTGAGTAAGCCTATTTCTAATGGTAATCATCGGTTGTGATGGTGGACCTGGTAGTGGGTTTTGAACTGGCCCTTGTTGGGGCATAAAAGGTATTCTAATGGGAGCCACAGGTGGCTCTACTTGATTGTACCTTCTATTACGTGTTACTATGTTTATCATACCTACAAACCCATGTGTGGGTGGATCCGTATGTATCTCATTTACCTACCTAATTTTATTACCCTTGACCTCATGGGTGGGCAAGGGATCTTTAAATATTCCCATCTATTGATTATCTGGAGCGAGAGGGTTATCAATCTGTAATTGATTCTTATCAAGCATGTTTTGTACTAGGTTTTTGAAACCATAGCACATTTGAATATCATGCCCATTTTACCTATGATAAGAACAATATAAGTCCTCTCTATACCCCTTAGGCTTTGGGTGAGCAAGATCTAACAAGTGAATTTTAGGTAATGTAATCGCCTTAGCCTCGCATAGTCTATTAAAAAGGGATGCCAAAGACTCAGGCAATGGCGTGTATGTGCGAGGAGGATGATGTTGCTTATCTTACCCTTGATTTCATTGGTGCTAATTTTTGTACTGCACCGGAGGGGGTTGAGCCTAATAATTAGGCTATTGTTGTGCTTTCTCCACTTTGGGAATGTTTAGAACAATCTGATTCATAGGCGTTGGTTTCACTTGATGATGATTATTATGGGGATTCTTGTTCCACTCTTTCTTATGGAGCTTAATGTCTCCCTCCTGGACCTTGATGTCCTCAATAACTTTGGCTTGCGCCAAAGCCTCTTCAAATGTTTGATATTGCTGCAATTGTAATAGAAGCGATATGTGCTTTGAGCAGCTCTTGGTAAACATTCAGGTTAGTTCTAAAATAGGCATGGTAAAAGGTAGTTTGGACATTATCTTACACCACCTATTTCCATAGTCCATAACTGGCTCATCATCAAATTATCATAAGTTCAACAAGTTAGTTAGGTTTACCTTCTTCTTGACTCCAAAGGAGAAGCATTCAAGGAAGGCGTTCACTAGTTGTTCAAATCTAGAGATGCTATGTCGAGGTAATTGGTTATACCACTCTAAGGTTGCACCAGAGAGTGTTATCACAAATGTTCTTAACAACAAAGCATCATTATCTTGGAGTTGAAAACACAAGTTCATGAAACTTGTGACATGTTCTTGGGCATCATCATCCCCTCTAAATTTGTCCAACTTAGGCATTTTGAAATGCTTAGGGTAAGCAGGACAAGGCACTGATGGATCTAGGGGTTTATTATATAATTTGTGCAATGTGGGTTTTTGATAACCCGCTCCTTGCTTCTCAAGTGATTGGATTCGCTCTATGAGGACTTTATATGCCTGAGATGAGATGATCTCATTCTCTTGAAGTGGCCTCTTGGGAGGAAGAGGTGGAAGGTTCCTATTTGATCGAGGTGGAAAATTGTAATCATCTACCACATCCTCATAAAGTGACTCAGGATACGCTTGTTCCTGGTCCTCTACTTTTGTCTCTTTGTAGGCCTCATACTCTGGGTAGATTTGGCGCTTGGCATTATCTTTGCCGAGACTGATGAATAGAGGTATGAAGAGGATGATTGTTAGTAGGCCTAGAGGGAAACTCCTAGTGTTGCGTAGTGCACCTCATGTTGAGTTGTTATCGATAAGTACTAGGCATGGGAATCTCATCATGAGCTACCCTACGTGATTGCTCTTCATGCAATCTCTATTCTAGGATTCTTTCCTCACGTAGTCTATGTTCGTACAACCACTGGTGGTGTAACCTCTATTGTTCTACATGCTCATGATCTAAATACTCTCGCTCATGGTGCAAATCATCCAATTGGGATTGGATCAATTGCTCTCTCTGACTAGTGTTGGGCCTAGGTAGCCAATCTATTTGATCCATTGTATGTGGCCTATGACTTCTCATCTCAATACGAGGGGTTTTGGATATTTTAGTTTGCATAGTAGGGATGGCTATCCTCTTACCTCAATCAATCAAAGCTACATTTACTTTGTGCTTGACCCTAGGGGTGTTGTCCTCATGTAAGGATGGTGCATGAGTATGGCATGTTCGTGTAGAACACTCTTTGCATGTATGGATAGGATGAACTAAATCTTCATCACGCCCACCCTCAGAATGAGAATGAGTGGAAGAAGGTGCTCTACGAGCTACATTAGGGCCATACCTATCTAGATGGTTTAGCTTATGACTCAACCAAGGGTGATCAAGAGGAGTACCTCCCCCATCCATACCAAGCAATGGCATGTATTCCACTCCAAAGTTTGAAAGGATTTGTGGATCGGTTGGGTACATGAATACATGTGATCCCTCTACTTGGCCCCTCAATGGGTGGATCTTGTCTAGAAGTAGCATGTGATGGATGAGGTCTAAGAAGATCCTCTTCTTGATCATGGGGAGGTCCCATAGGAGTCCTCCTAGTGGGGGTATCTCGATGATCGGATCCCTCATGTGTGGAATTATCTCCACAATGGCTATTAGAATGTCATTCAGGTAAAAGTAAATCTATTGGACTATATCAAAGGTGTTCTAGACCTTCTTGTGCATTGCCTGTAGCCTTAGTCTATGACTAGGACATGGCTTCATGTTGTGACCATTTTATCTTTATTAGGCATTCAATAAGGAAACAAATAAAGTAAATAGGATGATTATCTCTTTTAAATATTCTTTGTGTTTCCTAAAATTGGCTTGTGTATTTTGATTCATTGTTTTATTACCTTTATCTTGTTCAAGTTTTTGATATTGTTGATGTAATACTCAAGTTGAAGGGATTTCACCTATATACTCTCACACACTAGCCTGGTGATGAAGTCTAGGCTGTGAAACCCACCAAGATTTGGTGATGAAGTCCAAATCTGGTGAGGGAGCATAGGTCCTACCAGTTCCTCACCCAATTCACCTTGGTCAATGATACACCTCTTCGAAAAGAGATGCGTGCTATATTCCTCGACTATGATGGTTCTTGGAGCTAGCCTTGGCCAAAATGGGGTGCGAAGAACCACAATGCAAGCTAACAAGGTGGTGATGAAGGCCATCATTGTTAGTCTTGATCAGTGGTTGGTCGTGACTTCCAACTCATTGATGTTTAATGTGAAACATGATGTGTGTGTGGGTTCTTTTTATTTCATGCAAAAAGGAAAATGCAACATAAAGCAATCCATGATTTTTTGCTAATGCATGAAAGAATGTTTCAAATTTCCAAATTCTAAATAAAAACATTTTAATTTTAGAAAATTTGAAAATGCAAACCCTAAATGAAATTAGCCTTTAGACAGACATCAAGCAAGCAAACCCTAACAAGCAATTAAATAGGGGTCATCTCTATGTAAGACGGTCTACAATAGAGGCCATCTGACACTAGAGTCATCAAAAATGGGGGCCGTTATACCCTAGAGTAGCTAATAGTAGAGGCCGCTAGACCCAGGAGCGGTCACAGGCAGAAAGCTTGAAAATTAAAAATTTCTTTAAATTTCTCTACCAAAACTTGAAATCCTATATTTTTCTATGAAAAGCAGTAAATTCAAGTACAATGATACTCACAGGTGTAGCCAACATTCGATGAAGATGTTGCTAATTCTGGTTTTTGCACTTTATTCTAAGGTCGTCGAGGGAGTAGAAGTGGTGAGCTTTGTTGGCCATCAGAGGGTATGATGGTGGCTACTATGAGTCGTGCCAGCCCAGAGTGGTGGTACCTATAAGTTCAAGAAAGCAAGAAACCAAGCAGTTAGCACCAAATTGTGAAATGTGGAATAGTCCCACACCATGATCACCACTGTAGAGTAGCAAAAACCATACACCTAAACATGTAATATGAAATCAAATTGACAATGTAAATCAAGTAACCATAATGACAAAGAAATAGAGAAAATATGGTGCCCTTCTCATTGATATTTGAAAATTGTCTTTACAAGAGGTTACAAAATATCCCTCTTAGGGATTACACCAATTGATACAATATTACAAAATGAGACCCCAAAAGGGTAGGTGTAATCCATAGAGTTTTTGCTCTCCTAAAACTGATTATGGAGGGTTTCTTTGTGACCTTTGCTTGATGATGTAAAGATTGAAGGATCTTTATGATGATTAGCTCCTATGGAAACCTGAGATCTGCACACAAAAGCACTTACAAGAAATTAGTAGCAAATGTGGAACCTCTCAAGATGAGGTCCATTTCCATAATAAGCCATTGAAAGGAAAATGCTTAAAACAATAAATAAATGCATGTAAAACTGAATGAAAATATGCTAAACTATGTTAGAAACCAAATTGAAAGTTGCTAAAGCTAATCTAACTAAGAAAATATAGCAAATCAAATGTCACCAAGAGGCCATCATGGGGTACAATGACTAGCTCTATTAGCCATCATAGGGTCCAGTGACTATGCCTGCGGGCCACTTCGGGGTGAAGTGATCGCTGAATAGAGAGCCTATTCTTCATGCTCAATGCGGGGCAACATCCAATTTGATTATAAAATTGATGTTCAAGGGTCTTGCTCTTTGAAGCACAGTTGAATCATAGAAATTAGCTCGAATTTGGGGTGAATTATGATGCACAATGGTGGGATTTGGCCTTCAAACTCTCAAAAACTCCATTGATGTGCATGCAATCTTCATGATAGAATTTGGGCAGCACCTTAGCACTTATGAGAGAATGATCTCTCTATTCAACAAAATCGGTAGCACTTTCTTGCATTCCTATTCGATCTTATCTCCCTATTTTCTCAATTTTTTGGGCTCCTTTTATAAGATTTTCCAATTGGCATCTTAGCTTGCAAGGGAATCCAAGATCAAGATTTGGTTAGGATCAGGCATCCCAAGCATCACTTCTAGAAGCTTCTCGTGGTTAATCATTACATGCAAGTTGCCCTATAACTGATTTGGCTTGACTTGGGGAGCTCGAGTTTGTTATAGGTGAGGCCATCCTAGGGTGGAGCGGCCAGACTTGGGGGCCATCATAGGGTCCAATGGCCATTGGAGGTTGCTCCTGGGTATGATGGTCCAAGTTGTAAAGGGTCATATTGCCATGTTTGAGTGGTTAGAACCATTGTTAGGTCTTGGGAAGGCCCAAAATGAGTCATATGGCCTAAAAAGGTGTCCATATGGATAGCCTCCTCAACATGATGTGTTTTAGGTGTCTACACCCATACATATTAATATCATACCTTACGTTTTCCTCTAGAGTCCATGATTGTTGTTAATTATTTGGCTATATTTAATGACCCCTTTTAATTATCACAATAATATTCAAGGACATGGTTGTTAGAAGAGATTTAGTGTATGATGGTAGTGAGACCTAGCATGTCTATGTTCTTATTTGAAAACCTTGCCATCAATGTAAAGGATTTCTTAGCAACCAAAAGTATAAACTTTTAATATAATGGTCACTCCCAAGATCTTGTGGGTTGTATTTGGATTTCCATATTTATAGGTCCTGAAATGATTAGATTCAAATTCATGGTCTTTCGTTTTAGAATTATTCATAATATAATTTTAGATAGATCATGAACAACCAAAATGATATCAAAAGCTTCCTCAACATGTCAATATGCTAAATTTATTTTTTATAATAGGGTCTACACCATTAAATATGACCTTGATACTTGGGTACCTTACCTATCTAAGCACATTGAATGTTTCATTCCATCAATGGAGGATATACGACAAGTTCCCATTTATAACCATGAACAATTATGGTCATCTTGAAATATGAGGGGAACACTAAACATTACTTAAATTTCCAAAATAATATCTTTAAACTAGAATATGATGAACCAGATATGAATGTCATGATCCCTCTTTCTAGATATGTTGCTAGTAAGTCATATTATTTTTCATGTCTAGAACCTAGGGAATATCCTATTTTATTTTAATAAAAGTTGGTTATACATAAATCCATGAAAGAAAAACATAAATAGAAGAAGAGGATAACATATTGTCAAGAGAAGAAGGTAGAGAAGGGCATAGTGGAACTAGGAAATAGGCATGAAAACTAGATTTTTAAATTATGGTGGCTAAAATATGCCAGAGGAGGCCTACGAGCAGCAAAGGGCAAACAACAGAGATTTGAGATCAAAAATGAAGAAGACAAAATAGGTAAAATATAAATAATTTAGGTTTTCCAAAATGGTTGTCTGGGGATCTTCATCTTTAGGGGTTGATCTAAAAAGGACACCTATTAAAATAATACAAGCAATGGTTGAATCTAGGAAGAGGAAAATGGAGATTTCTTCTTTCCCCAAAAAGGATGGATTTGTAAAAAGAAAAGAATAAATTCCAAAGGTAAAGTTTGATGAACAAAACCTCATAGAGGATTATAACAAGTTGGTTGAATATGGATTGATATGTTGGTTCTTTAACCTATGGTCATCTCCCAAGGGTATTGAAACTTAGGTTAAAAATAATTGGCTCCCATTAATCTCACAAGAACTAGAGATAGTATATGTAGAAAGAGGATTTTTTTGGTAACATTTAACAATCCCAAAGATAGAAAAATAATTTTTGAGAGAGGTCCCTAGTTCATGGCAAGAAGTGGATTATTTATGAAGTACTAGGATGATAATTTTGACCCAAGAGAAGAAATTTTGAACTCCATTCCAATATGGGTTAAGATGCCTTTTTCCCATATTAGTTTTGGTGGGAAGAATCTTTTAAAGCAATAGGAGACTCTTTAAGGTAAGTTCATTAAAATAATTGAGATGACAAAAATAAAGTTAACCACATATGCCAAAATATGTGTGGAGATGGACATAATGGAAGGCTTACCAGAGCATATTGAAATTGAACTATAGGGTCAAGTATGGAAGCAAGAGCTAGATTATGAGCAGATCCCATTTAAATGCACCCACTACCATGAATATGGACATTATGTCTATAATTGCCCAAGCAAAGCAAGACAAGTATCGAAAGAACAGGGCAATGAGAAGGATAATGAAGGATTTATGAATGTATCAAAGAAAAAGCAAACTAAAGGAAAGTGGGTACTAGCAACAAAAGAGACATCAGTGAAAAATCAATTTGAGGCCTTGGAGAAGGAAAAACCACAAGAAGAGATTACAATAGGGGAAAAGAATTCAAAAATGAACAGTGAGGAGTTTGAACTAATTGAAGAAGTTCAAAAAGAGAAGAGGAAAAAGTAGAAAATCGAGAAGAAGAACAAGGAATAGAAGGTGAAAAGTGGAAGATGAGGTAACAATGCAGGGTGGTATACTATCCCTAAGTCAAATAGAATCACAAGTAGATTGTGGGACAAGTACCAAGAAGAAGGTAGGAAGACCCACAAGGTTAAAGGTATTGCAAACATATTCACAAAAATCCATTGAGGAGGGATCTCAAAAGCAAATTAGTATAGAGGACAAGATAGCAGAATTAAATCCCCCAAGTGGACAGGGAGGAAAAAGTAAGAAGGTTATTCCGTGTAGCTAAAAAATGATTATATTCTCTTGGAATATAAGAGGTATGGGTTCTACCTCAACAAAAATAACCTTAAAGGGAAAGATTCAAGAATTTGGTCCCAATATAATTTTTCTTCAGGAAACTAAGATAGTAAAAAATGAATGGACAACTATGGAAGGAATATGGAATACTAATATATACCAGAGTGAATGTATTGGCTCGAGAGGCCAGGCAAGAGGCATTGCTACAATATGGAATAAAATAAAATGGAAGTTCATAGAAGTGGTTAAAGATGCACATTGGATACGAATATCATTGGAATGCCAGAGATCTAGGAAAACATATCATCTTACAAATGTGTATGGACCCACTCATCAATCTTGGCAAAAGAATGTTGGCAAAGAATATGGCAAGATGGATCATCAAATAGCCTTGAAAATTGGATAATAGGAGAAGACTTTAATTTAATTCTCAAATTAGAGGAGAAGAAAGGAGGAATTATGAGTCTAAACTAGAATTCAAGAATGGTATCAAATATGATGGAAGAGAGGAACCTGGTAGATATCATTCCAAAAGATGGTATTTTCACATGGTCAAATAGAAGAGGAGGAGCAACCTTAATTCGAGAAATATTAGATAGGTTTTTAGTAGATGAATCCATCCTAGGAATAAATGTATCAATGGAGTCTTTTATATTATCTAGAGCAAGATCAAACCATGCACCAATACTGTTGAAGATATAGGAATTTGAACCTCCAAAAAATGTGTCATTCAAATTTAATCCTTAGTTGATGGAACATGAGGAGTTTCAAGAAAAATGTTAAAAAATGGTGGAATGAGATTGAATTTGAAGGAACAACAATGTTCATATTCTATAGCAAAATGAAATATATCAAGAATAAAATTAAAGGATGGCAAAGAAGCATAATGAAATTTGAAGTTGAAAAGGAGAAAGAAATATGTGATAGATTGGAATAATTAAATAAATTGGCACAAAATGGAACAAATGTAAATTTGAGTAGAGATGAGGAAGCTAAGTTGATTGCACAAATGGAAAGGATTGAGAAGGAGGAGAGTGATCTATTAATGTTAAGAGCAAGAGTGCTCTCGGCACAAAAAGGGAATGCAAATTCTAAGTTTTTTCATAAAGCCTTGATTGCTTATAGAATGAAGAACCACATATAATGTATTTAAAAGTTCTTGAGGTGGAGAGATAAAAAACAACAATAAAGCAATTCTGATCTAAGACAAAAAGAACATTAATGGAGCATGGATATCACCCAAAAATGGTCCAGGAGTGTTTAGTGATTAAGCTAAACCAATTCTGAATGCCAAATGATGAAATATCCTCAGCCAAAAGCTCCAATTTCAGCAAACTATGTTGCTGGTCCAAACCAGAAAATTTGATCTAGAATTGAAAAAAAGCGCACAAATATAAACTTTAAAAAACTCCACATAAAAGCTCCACAATAGTGCACACTGAAATATTCTGATTCTTCTCTATTTCAAAAAGAGTCCAATTACAAAATATATAATGATCAATCAGCCTTGATCATGCAAAAAAGCTAAAAAAGCTAAAAACTAGCTTTTTATAAAAAACAACTTTTATTATGCCACTTTGCATGCTGTTTTTTATTTATTTTTAAATTAACTAAAATTATTAATTGGCATGAATAAAGCACCCAATTTAATATATTTTTCATGTGCTTTATTTTAGTTACAACTCACATATTAATTTAATAATTATGGGTGACTTTTGACATCACCCTCAACAATCCCCCTTTGATGTCAAAGGAAGAAATGTCCAACATTTCTTTGAGTCTCCCATGAGTCACCTTCAATAGCCCCTTTGTGAGTATATCAACAACTTGATCCTCACTCTTAACATACTCAATGACAAAAATTTTATCATGTACCAAGTCTCTAACAAAATGGTGCTTCAACTCTATGTGTTTGGTCCTTGCATGGAAAACTGGATTTTTGGACAATTGTATTGCCCCAATGTTATCACAAAATATTTTGGTAGGCTCATGTTGAGTCTCACCAAAATCCTTCAATATTCTCCTCAGCCAAATCCCTTGAGTACAAGCTGAAGTAAGGGCTGCATATTCAGCTTCAGTGGAAGACAAAGCCATTGTACTTTGCTTCTTGGATGACCAAGAAATCAACCCACTTCCCAAGGTGAAACAATGCCCTGTAGTGGATTTTTGGTCATCAATAGAACCTCCCCAATCTGAATCAACATACCCAACCAGCCTTGAATATCTTGTTGATCTATAGTGTATGCCATGATCAAAGGTTCCCTTCACATATCTAAAGATTCGTTTCACCGCTTGCATATGCCTTTGAGTTGGTAAGCTCATAAATCGGGAAACTAGTGAAACTGCATAGGTAATATCAGGTCTTGTGGATGTAAGGTACATCAATCCACCCACCATACTTCTGAAAGTCTTCTCATCAACAAGAGGACTCCCATCCTCTTTCATAAGCTTCTCCCCACTAGCAATAGGAGTATCAACCACCTTGCAGTCTAGAAATGAAAATTTCTTCAACATGTCTTGGGCATACTTGGCTTGGCATATGAAGATCTCATATTCCCTTTGTTGTACTTCCATGCCAAGAAAGTATTTCATTTTTCCAAGATCAGACATCTCAAAATCACTTTTCATGCTCTCCTTGAAGTCTTGTATCATAGCTTTGGAATTTCCTGTAAAAATGAGATCATCAACATAAAGACAAACATACAACACATTAGTGTCAACAATTTTTATGTAAAGAGTTGGCTCATTTTTGCTCCTTTCAAAGCCATTTTTAGAGAACCATCCATCTATCTTTGAGTACCAAGCTCTTGGAGCTTGTTTCAGCCCATAAAGTGCCTTTTTCAACTTGTATACCCAATGCTCTTTACCCTTTATTTCATAACCTTGTGGTTGCTCCACATATACCTCTTCTTCAATGTCACCATTCAAGAATGCACTCTTGACATCCATTTGGTGAACTTCCCATCCTTTCTGAGCAGCAACTGAAAGCATCAATCTAATAGTATCATGGTGAGCCATAGGAGCAAAAGTCTCCTCATAATCTACTCCATATGTTTGTGCATACCCTTTTGCTACTAGTCTAGCTTTGTGTTTGTCTATTGTTCCATCACTATGGAACTTGGTCTTGTAGACCCATTTTGTACCAATGACATCCATGTCACTAGTAGGCTGAATGAGATTCCATGTCTCATTTCTCTCAATGGCCTCCATCTCAACATTCATGGCCTCAACCCATTCTTTCCTTTGACTAGCCTCTACATAGTTCCTTGGTTCACTAGAAATGCAAGATAAGGCATAGTAAGTCATTTCATCTTCAATATCTTCAATATTATTACCTGATTGAGCTTGAAGTCTTGTTGTTCTCCTCTGATAGTTCTGATCCAACATCTGACTTGTTGGATGTGGAAGCAACAACCTCTTGTTTTTTACTTGGGTTGAAGTTGGTGGTAAACTAGTCTCTTGGGAAGAACTAGTATTGTTGCCATTAACACTAGGAACTTGTGGAGTATCTTGATTGACCTCCATTTCTCCATAAAAATGCTGCCCCCTTCACTAATAACCTCTGCATTCTTCTGGTTATGATCAGAAAACACATCATTCTCAAAAAATTTACAATCCCTAGAAACAACAATTTTCTTACTAACAGGATTGAAAAACTTGTAAGCCTTACTACCATCACTATAACCTGTAAAAATGTGAGGCTCACTCTTGGGGTCTAATTTTTTCCTTTTAGCATCATCAATGTGAACAAATTCTAAACAACCAAATACTCTAAGATGAGCCACCATGGGCTTCTTACCATACCATGCTTCATAGGGTGTCTTGTTTTTCACCACCATTGTGGGACTTCTATTCAAGATGTAGGTTATTGTTTGCACTACTTCAGCCCAAAAATTCCTCTCCAACTTCTTGTTCTCCAACATGGTTCTTGCTGACTCCATTATTGTTCTATTATTTCTCTCTACAACACCATTTTTTTGTGGTGTGTAGGGAGCAGTAAAATGCCTTTTTATTCCATGCGAAGAGCAAAAATCTAGAAATTCCTATGAACAAAATTCCCCACCTCTATCAGTTCTTAACACCTTGATAGAACAACCTGATTCCTTTTCAGCCAATGCCTTGAATATCTTGAAGGCTGAGAATACCCCATATTTTATCTTCAAGAAGAAAACCCACATTAGTCTAGTAGCATCATCAATAAAGGAAATAAAATATAAATTTTTGCCTATGCTAGGACAAGACATAGGCCCACACAAATCTGAATGTACCAATTCCAATTTCTTGGTAGCTCTCCATTTGCTGGTTGGAAAGATTTCTCTATGATGTTTTCCAAGTATACATGCCTTGCATGCTTCCTTCAATTTGGATTCAATCCTTGGAAGACCATCAACCATCTTGTTCTTAAAAAGAACATGCAAACTTCTAAAATTTAAATGACCATATCTAGAGTGCCACAACATGCTTGATTCCTCAATGGTAGAAAAGCAAGAATTATGATTTAACATATTTATTCTCAATGGAAACATTCTATTTTTTGACATAATAGACTTTCCAATCAATTTTTTACCTTGCTTTTTGTCATATATCAAACATTCTCCATTGTCAAAAAGTAGCTTGAATCCTTTCTCTACTAGTTGTCCAACACTCATGAGATTGTGCTTCATGTTTGGAGCCAAATAAATATTGTTGATATCACCCTTCCCATGCTTTGTGGTGATAGGCATACTCCCTTTCCCTTCGACATGAATCACCTTCCCATATCCTAAGTGAACTTGGCTCTTGAATGAACCATCTAGCTTGTCAAAACAATCCTTAAAACATGACATATGGTTAGAACATCCTGAATCAAGAAACCACATATTCTTTTTATCATCCAAACCTGAATTACATGAAAGAGAATAATTAATTTGATCATCATTATTCTCAGCTTGGTAAGCCTTTTTCTCACCCCCATCTTGGTTTGCTTGATTTTTGGTTGCTAGATTCCTGCAATCTTTTATCATGTGACCTGGTTTCTTACAATAATGACAAGTGATGACCTTCTTACCCTTCCACTTTGAATTTGATTGGTTTTTTCCTTTCTGATATGAACTTTGAGAAAAATTTACATTCTGATTTGAGGGCTTTGTATTTGGTTTTGAAACCCATACTTTGGACTCTAGTGCATGATTCAATTCATTTGAGTAAATTTTCATTTTATCCTCATGGGACAATAAAGAACCCACTAACTCTTCAACCTTGATTTGGTCCATATCTTTACACTCCTCAAGTGTAATGACAATATGCAACCACTTTGGAGTTAGGGATCTCAAAATATTTCTTACTACTACTTTATCTTCCATGACTTCACCATACACTCTCATTCTATGCACTATATCATTTACTCTAATACAATAGTCTCCAACATTCTCATCATCATGCATTTTCATATTTTCAAAATTGATTCTTAATGTGGAGAGCTTTGTTGATCTTACCTTTTTTGAGCCTTGATATGATGTCTCCAAGGTTGTCCATGCCTCATGGGCATTCTTACAACCAACTATCCTTGGATAGATGCTTGGATCTATTGCACTCTACAAGTAGAAGAAAGCTTGAGCATCATTCTTTTCTTCTTCTTCCAATGTCTTCTTTTGATCTTGAGGAAGAGCTTTCCAATCATTAGGAGGAGTATATGGCTGAACTATACTTTTCCAAACTCCCTTCCATACAAATATCCTCCTCATTTGATCTCTCCAGTACTCAAAGTTATCTCCTTTGAATGTAGGTATATTTAAGGATGTACTATTTGTTGCCATGATAGCAAATGAATAGCCACAAGTATTTCTGATCCAAAATTTTGTAAAGGATGTTGGGAATAAAAAATATTCACCCTCTCTTGTTGTAGCTATACCTACAAATTCTGAAATCACACACACAACTTTGCTCTGATACCAAATGAAAGTTCTTGATGTTGTTTGATATTCGTTTGATAGAATATTCTCTGATGCCATATTGTAAAGGGCTATGAGCCTCCTTTATTTTTCTATTGGAGAGCCTAATTGTTTTTCTCAATTTTTAAGGCTCCAATAAGATCTGAATATAGTCATGTTTATAGTCATTGGAAAGATTTTTTTAAGACATACACAATGGAGGTGTCCATTTTTAGTTTTGAGGTTGTTTTGTATGCTTTTTTGGGCCTCAAAGTTTTTTATATTAGGGAGTGCACTTTTGATTGAACCTGACACTCCTTAATCCACTTTTGTCATCAAAGACTATTTTTAGAAGTAGGTTTTCTTCATGACCATGGTCCTCTTATGATTCCATCATGATTTTGGGTGCTCCTACAATAGGAGGTATTATTTTTTGATCATGGGAATATTTTGGGTACTCCACATTAGAGTTTTCTTTGCCTTTAGTAGCTTGTCTCTTAGCCGATTTCAGTATTTTAGCTTGGCTCATATCTTCACTAGCAATATTTCTAACATTACAATGTAAGTGAACCTAGTACCTAGGCATATTATCTATAGAACTTGGTGGATGTAACGATTGGTTATCCATGCATTCTAGTAGAATTATAAGGTTACCATAAGGACATTTTCAATACTTTGGACAACACCTCGTCAAGCTCTGCATCAACTTTTTATTCAAGCTTTAGCATTATATTTTTGGCTATTTTAGCATAACTTTTTGGATGGCTCAACATTATTGTATAAAGGTACATTTTTGGTAGATACCAACACCTTCTATATGAGCTTCATCATTAAGGGGGGATATTAGAATATTAATGAGTATTTTGTACTTAGGAAAGTGCACATTAAGGGGGGATGTTAAAATATTAATGTGTTTAATGTGCACTTGCCTATGATTAGGGTTAGGGTTTTACCTATTAGGGTTAGGGTTAGGGTTTACTTTCTATAAACCCTAATATATTCCAAACCCTAATTTGAAATCTATATGTACTCACCCATGAATAATATCACATAATCTCTTTTGCCTCTAATAGTATTAGATAAGATAATGGGAAGAATATGGGAGAGGATAATGAAATATAAAATGCAATGAGGAATTATCTTCAAACCACATTATCAAATGATAACATTGATAGAGAATAAATCCAAAGAGAAGTAACTGAATCAATACCAGAAATAGTCACACAAGAAATAAATAATTTTCTAATGAAGGAAGTCAACATGAAAGAATTAAGAGAGATGATGCATTCATTTAAGCTAGACAAAGTTCTAGGTATAGAAGGATTTTAGGCGAAACGAATTAAAATATCAAGGGAAATTATAGATGAGGATCTACTATCAATGGTGGAATAAATGAGAGCAAAGGAAAAATGTTTAAAGTCAATAAATTTGGCATTCTTGGAATTTATCCCTAAATAGAAGGAAAATAAGTTTGATAAATTCGGACCTATTTCTCTATGCAACTTTTTATATAAATTAATTTTAAAAATAATGGATAAATATTACAAAAATGGTTGCCCATGATCATATTGGAAGAGCAAGGGGAGCAGTTAGAAGAAAAAAAATAGATAAAGTCATCATTGCATAAGAAGTAATTGACTTGACAATTAAATCAAGAAGAAAAATAATAATCAAACTTGACTTTGCTACAACCTATGACAAATTCAACAAGAGATTTATTTTAATGGTCCTATGCAAAATAGGGTTCTATGAGTAGAGGGTAAAATGGGTGGAAGGTTGCATCAACTCTAGCACATTCTTATTTTTAGTCAATGGAGTACCACCTGATTTTTTCAACTTTTCTAGAGGTATAAGATAAAGCTACTTGTTATCATTAGCTTTATATGTCATGATTATTGAGCCATTGAGTTATCTTATCAAGTAAACAATAACATAATAATAGATTGAAGAATCATCAATTTTAAAATGTAGTAAACATAACCCACCTATAGTTTATAAATGACTCTATGTTAATGAGACAAGCATATATTAAGGAAGCCAAGAATATGAAAGAGATATTAGATAAATTCTATATAGAAACATGAGTTGTTATTAGTTACGGCGAGTTTACCTTTTATGCATATAATTACTCACTAGATTTTGATAGGAAACTTGCCAATATTTAGTTTCAAATTAGGTGAATCCAAATAATTATTTGTGTATCTAGGGGTGCTAATTGGCCCATGAAAGCATGTCAAAAATAAATGGGATAATGTCCTCAACAAATTAATCTAGAGATTGAGTATGTGGTCTCATAGATGGTTGAATCTATCTAGGAGAGTGATTCTAATTAAATAAATTTTATTTGCCATATCAATATATTTAATGTTATTTATTCATGCACTATTAGGGGTAATTAAAAACTTTGAGAAGATAATAAGGACATTTCTATGAAAATGTTCTAGAGAAAAAGAAATAAAGAAATTTCATTTGGCTAGGAGAGATATAGTATGCTTACCCAAAAATGTGGTGGCGTAGGAATAAAGTATTTATCCTTATTGCTTGCGATGTATGGAGATAAACTAATAAGGATATTAATCAAGAAAATTAACTCATTCATGGTGAACAAGTATCTTGGAGGTAACCCACTGGAATATATACTAACAATGATTGTAACTTTAGATCAAGAATTTATTACATGGTCGAATCTATGTGCAACGCTATCCTTTTTTAGAAAATATTGGTTGTGGCTCATCAGTGATGGCAAAATAGTGAACATATGGATATATTAAATCAATGGCATACAAAAAATAGGAGGATATCTAGAAATACTCCAACTAAGAGATTGCTTTAGAAGCAAACTTATGGAGAAAATCTCATTTTGTTTTACAATTGACAATTCTCAAAGTGTGACCAAAATTCATAATCAAAGATTAGAGCAGACTTCAAGAATGAATATCATAAACTTGCCAAGTTTTTAAGAGAAAGAAAATTCAGACTTAGATATGAACCAAACTAAATAATATAGAAAGCAATAAATAAAATAAGAAAATATAATTTCAAACAAGGATACAAGTGACTATTGGTTGATAAATATGGCCATTTAATTCCAAATAAAAAATGTTAGAAAAAATTATCGAGTGTAAGATCCATTCCAAAAATTTATCATTTTATGTGGATCTTAACACATAAAGCATTTTTTACTACTAAAAATTTAAGTAGAATGGATATACATGGGTCGTTAGTATGTATGTTATGTAAGAAGCAGGAAGGAAATATTGAACACTTGTTCATTCAATGTGAAGTTTTGAACCAAGTTTAGAACTTCATGTGGCAATAATTGGCATTAAGAGTTGACATACATTACAAAATTAAGGAGTGTATGGAATTTTTAACCAAATGGGACACTAATTATCTTTTTTGCAAAGATGGAAAATCAACAATAAAGTTAATTTGGGAAGTACTACCATGAATTGTATTATGGCAGATATGGAAAGCTTGAAATGCAATTATTTTTTTAGACAAAAATATGTAGTCTTTTGGGGAATGTTCACCTAGCATAGAAATCCTTGAACTCTTATTCAAAGCTAATATAAGCAAGATTGAGAATGAAGACACATTGGTGGAATCTAGAAAATGAAAAGTTTAGATTTTAGAAATATCGTTTGTAACCAAGTAGGTAAGAATGATGAGCCCCTAATATTTAGTACTGGAGCATACTATTTGTTTTTGGATGGTGTATTAAAAAATAATATGGGAGAAACAGTAGTGGGAGGGATTATAATGAATGACTCAGGGAGAGTATTGTTAGAAATCATTGAAGGATTTGAAGAAAATTCAAACAATTTTGTGAAGCTGTTGTTAGAGTGGTTAGAAGAGATAGTATATGGATATTCAAAAGTGGTCATTGAAGCAATAAGAAAACAAATGTAAATATCAAATTTAATGTTAGATGTGATTCTATAGGAGAAATAAAAAATATGCAGCCAATTTAAATCCATAAATTTTGTACATTTAAGAAGAAACTTTTGCACAAAGTATGATCAAATTGCCAGTGAAGGAGTTCAAATGGAGCATGGAAATACCAAAATAAGAGATTTTGAAATTGTTTAAAAATGAGTTACTAATGGAGTAGAATGATTCACATGAGTTACAAAATAGTACAAGAGTGATGGAGAAAAGTGTGATAGGTATTGGTGCTACATACGATTGGCGCTATTTTTTTGGTGCTACAAATCACTAGTACCACACATCATTAGTATTGTAGGTCATGGGTGATACACATCATAGGATCTATACATCACTAGTGTTACACATATCTAGTGGTACACACCATTGGTGCTACACATCATTAGTGCTACTTATCATTGGTACTACACACCAATGGTACCACATAGCAAATATGTTGTAAGCAATACTAAATTTGTAGATGATACAAATCATGGATGCTACACATTACATACGTCAATGGTGTTACATAGGTCATTGGAGACATAAGTGCTAAAGGTGATATATTTGTAATTAGTGTTATGTGTGGATCAGGAGATTTAGTTTTTTAGTAGTAATGCATATTATATATGTTACTTATATCACTAGGTGTAGGAGAGTATAGGTCAAGTGAAAACTTGACTTAGATAAGCCATGGCTAGATCATATCTTTTGATTTTACCCATGGTAATTGGATAAGAATTTTGAATCATAAACTTCTCTTTATATATAATGAAATTAAAAAAAAACATATTGTCAAGATGATGACACTTAGAGGAATATGGTAAAATGGAATTGAAAAAGAATAAATCTTGTGTCATTGATTCTAATATGCAATCCTATCATTGATAAAGCTTCATATGTTATAATTGGACACTATACTTTATGAGCTTTACAAGTACCCATATTAGATGATAATGATTTCTTTCTTGATGTTGATGCTTATTTAATAGAAAACTTTCACAAATTATGTGCTTATTGCATGATTACAGATAAAATTTGTGTTAATTAAAAAATATAACAAAGAGAAAAAATGATATCTTTATCATTTGTAGGTGAGTTGGAGAGGAGAGGGCAATCCTCCAAGGGAGGTCCCAGGTTCAAATCTCCACCCTACCAAAAAGCTAAATTGGGTATCCAAAATCCAATTGATAATGTTGGTGCGGGCAGGGTCGGGTGTGACTCCCGGGTGACTTTGATGGTGTAGAACCCCTTGTTTGTGGTCTCTCAGACCAAGGCAGCCCACAAGTGGTTTTCTGCTAAAAAAAAAAAATCAGTAATTCTATTTTTTTCATTTACAATTGTAAGTGATATAACTACCAAAGAAGTCATCATAATTAGATTTTATTTGGAAAGAGGGTGAGAAATTTAGGTCTTCTCTTTGTAAATGGAATAATGTTAGAGTGGGTGACTTGTAAAATTGCATAGTTATTATTTTATCATTAAGGAAAAAAGTTGAATGGATATTATTCAAACTTTAGGGAGAGTGTTGCAAAAAAATATTATTTCCATTTATAGTTTCTAAAGATGCAATAAAATTGTTTAGCAAGCAAACATTGTTCAGAGGTTCGATAGAGTGGAACTTAATATCAAATATTTTACAATTAATCAAAAACTATATTATATGGTTAGTCAATTAGGGGGATTTTACAAATTTTTGGACCAATGCTTTGTTGAAGTGTTATCCAAAATGGTAACCATTGGCTTGGATTTTTTTGCCTTGTAAAGATTAAAAAATAAAAATTTACATTAATGCAAACAACAATTCTAAACTTTGGATTTCTATTAGCAATTTGGTTGAGAGAGAAGACCTCAAACGAGCACCAAAGGGACTCTAAAATATGCTTTAATAATTCTATTTAATCATATTTCCATGAAATTATGAATTGGATTAGAATCTATCAAAATATATTAGACTCTATTAGGTTGGGATACAAGGCTATAGAGCAATCATAACTTTCTATTCATTAGAGGCAATATATTAGACATGTGAGCATATCTATAGAGAAGGAAACCAAGTAGCAAGTAATTTAGCCAATCATTGTGTTGATCTTCATCTTAATGAATTTTAAATTTTAGAAGGTAGTTAGATGAGTGATATTCTATCTCTTAATTAAAATTATCTCAACGAGGTTATTGTATAAACATAATAGCTTAATTAAGATAAAGAATATATTTAATAAAAATTCAATCTAATAATTTTTTCTTTAATAAGTTATATGTGGATTCTATTGAGGGCCACTCCCATAAAAATACCAATATATTACATTTTTTTTCAGGTCAATTAAAATGTGGTTTACTTAACCTAAAAATAAATGTAATATTTTATTTGATATAATTTTTCCCCATTAGAATCCACATGTAGCTTATTAAAAAATCATAATTTTCTACTTCCAATTATTTCCATTGGAAAAGTGTTTGGTCATGTTTGCAAAAAAAAAACTTATAATGACAAATTACAAACAAGAGGTTATTATGGACCTTTTACATGTGTCTTATGTAATAAAGGGATCAAAATAACATCTACTTCTTCATAGTCCCTTTGATTCCACCATTGGTGGATACCTCATTTCCAAAAACATGAGAACCTATTGGGTTGCTCCATTGACATTATAAGTACTAAAGAAATGCTAGAAAAATTGTTTCAAAGTTAAAGCATTGAACATCTTATGGAATATTGATCCTACCATTATTTGTTGGAGCTTGTGGATTGAAAAGAACAATATAATTTTCAAGAATAAATCTCAAAAATCACACCTAAGCTTATATTTGTAGACACCTAAAATGCGTCATGTCGATGGTGACTACTCATATGGGACATGCTACAAGACCATATGGAAGATCTTGGACAGATTCCAAGATAGAGCAGTGGTTCTAACCACTCAATTTGGGCTCCTTGGCCTAATCAGTCTGAACCGCATCTGAGACCTGTGGTCTATAGTCTGAACCACTACTGACACTTGTGGTTCACAGCCTAGGCCGTAGCTGTGACCTGCGGTCTAAACTAAAGTTTAGTTGGCCTTCATCCGAGCCAAATCGATTGGAATGACCATTTGTTCTAGAAGAAGGTAGTTGAAGGATGGAAGATTCCAGAGGCTTCCAATCCAACTATCCCAACTACCTCTTCTTGATCTTGGCTTCTCCATGAAGCCACCCCTAGCCCTTGGGTAGTCCTATAAGTACCCCTCAGAATTAGGGTAAACTATGAAGAGAGCATTGGAGATTAGAGCAGTGAAGCCCTATCGAATTGTGGACTCACTTGAGTGCATTGAGAGGGATTGTTGTTGTTATTCAATTGTTAACTAATCAAGCATCATGTCAATTCATGCCATGGATGCCCTAAGGAGCTAGAACGCCAAGAAATGCTAATTTGGGCAAACGGAGGCCCAATCGCGCAATTCAACCGCCAAACCTAGTCAGAGGACACCAAGGCGACCCTTGATCATCAATTTGACAAGGAGGATCAAGCCCAACAACCCTATAATTGGAGGGCAAAACTACTTGATTGCTCGTCGTGGCTGAAAGCCATGGTGTACAGTGCAGACCGCTCATCAGAGTTGTGGTTTGCAACAGGTGACAACTCTCCTTACTATTTCATTTGTTTTAGTATGCTTAATTAGGTTAGATTAGTCATTTTAGTGGTTTCTTTGGTAGTTTAGAGACTCTGACCGACCTAATTAGGGATTATAATAAGTTTACTTCATCATAGCAAGTAGGACATAATTGGCTTATTTTCATGCTATCTTGCTTCATTTCATGCAATTGATCCAATAGATAGATAGCTGCACTTTCTATTTCTATGTTTCTAACAATATTTATGAATCTTGCACAAGTCTACTATGTTTTGTTCATCTTCTTTATTTCATTAGTTGTTATGGCATCTTTATGCATATTTTCCTCAAAGGGCCTCATCATGAGAGGTTGCCTATTCTTTTAATACTTTTGTGTTGTTTCTTGATCGCAGGAAAGCATATTCGAAGGAGATTCAACCATCTAATTCCTTCCTCAACGCGAAGAAGAGGGTCAACTCCACCCTAGAGCAGTTTGTGACTATTTAGAGAGCCTTAGTATTGTGCCTACCCTGTTGGGGGATTTGGAATTGTATCAATTGTATCAACATTTGGGTGACCCTAAGAGGGACATAATTGTAACCGAGATTCGCTTCCAATATTAATAAAAGAAACATCCATTTTATTGTTATATGCAATCTTGTTTATTATTTTATGCTTTTATGTTGATTTTGATTGATGTAGTAGATAGGTGCATGCTTTTTGGATAGGTCATATGGTGATCATGGTGGAACTCTGCAATTTATGCAACTGATCTCTGACCCTTATGTTTTTATGATATCAGGTGCAAACCACAAGTTACAGCTACGGTCTCATTGTTGGCCCGTGGCTTCAAGATGCGGTCTACAGTCTGAACCGTGCATCAGACCTGCGGTTCATAGTAGACACAATAAACAGTAGGGAGCCAAAGCTTGATCGGATGAGGACCTGAGGTAGGCCCCATTTTTCACTCTCTGTACTTTTTTATTCTGTTTGTGTTTTCCAGAAAGCAAGAAAAGGGAAATCTAATTAGGACACTAAAAAATGGAAATGAATTAGGTCCTTAGGGTTTCTTTTTCTGAATTTTGGCTAGGCACTTCTAGGAACAACGGACCTCTGAGTGTAGTCCGCCCTAGAATCCAACGTGCTAGGTTTAAATCGTGTGTTGGTTTGCATGCTTGAGGCCCAATTAGAGGCTATATCATCATAATTTGCATTGTCAAAAAGTCATATAGGATATAGCATGCATTCTCTGAAATGAAACGTTCCTTTTTGCATATCATATAGGAAACAATCATTCATGTTGTATTATGCATTTTCCTTTCTATGCAAATATTAAAATGAACCACACACACCACGTTTCAATTAAACGCTAGTGAGTTGGGAGTGACATCCAACCACTAGTAGGGTTTCAATGATGGTGGAGGTGATTTCCATCCGTTGGCCCAAATCCCACGTACCCTATTGTTCTAGACCAAGGCCGGGCCCAAGAACCTTTCGTACCCTAGAAAATTTGCATGTATTCTCTTCGGAGGGTATAACATTGACTAGGGGAAAATGGGTGAGGGACTGGTAGGACCGGTGCTCCTTGTCTGGGTGTGGAGTTTCATTGCCACACACAGGGGATTTATGCGGCCTGGATTCACACCCAGGTTGTCGAGCTATGAGCGTATCGGTGAAAGCCAATTAAACTGAGATTATCATCCAACAATTTTTTCAAAACATGATAAGAGTTTCTAATACTGATACAACAAATCATTGAAACAACATCAAACAGTTTAGGGCTCACATTTAAAACTTAATTCAAAGATAATCACCATTGTATACCTTGTTTGTATAATAAAAGTAAATCTAGACACTAGGTGCACCATGGTGGAGACACAGGGAGGTCGGTAGAGGCATAAGCCTGATGCCAATGACCAAGCCCCAACAGATTCACAACAACATGTGTCAAACCCTCGCCCACATGCACTTCCCAAACGTCGTTCGATGAGCATTAGAGGAGATAATTCGACACGAGGGGAACCTATTGAGCGTACCCCCGATAGAGGAGTTTCTGTGCATTCTTCTAGACATAGGATAGAGCATGGAACCTCTCAACATGAGGGTGTTCCACTCGAAGACCATTACCGAGATCATAGGGCACGTGCATCCATGGGATCGACCAATGAGTATGTCATACAGGGGTCCAAGTTGGTACCCTTACGTACTAGGTCTACAGGAGGATCCATGGCTCCACCTTTAGAGTATAGATGAGAGCGAGATCCACCCATTCAGGGGTAGGCAGATAGGGCCACTTCCGAGCATAGGCCTATTCACACTCCCTCATGTAGTGAACCTCGCAAGATCACTATTGATATGTCGAAGGTGGGAGCCAATGGTACACCACCGCATGAGCAGTGGAGATCCAAACAGTTGTATGGTTTAGGTAGTGTCCTTGAGCAGCTAGGCTATAAGCCTTCGGCTCTGCCCACTCGTACCCTGAGTGAGCATAGCGGGATCTCTATTAGGACTATCGAAGAACATGGAGAGGCTTCTAAGCACCCTCATGTTACACATCCACCATCCATGCATGGTGGCACACAACACAGGGCTTAGCATGATGCCAATGTCATCTTCACGGACAAAGGCAAAAGCATCACAAATTAGTCAGATGGGTACATAACCCATAAGGTCACTCACACGGAGCATACATACCAGAGGCCTATTATGGCCGATCACATGGATAGATCACATAGACTGGTATCCGAGCAGAGATGATAGCTCCTCCAAGATCAATTGGAGGATGCTCGCCTAGAGAGGCAGTGCATTGAATATGAGAATATTCAAGCGCAGAGGCTCATTAGACAAAGATTATATGAGCATCACATGCATGAGGAATGCATCCTTACCCAAAAGGAGCATGTAGAACAAGAGGATAGGCTAGCCAGGGCTGGTTTATACACTCACGCTGAGCATGGAGAGCGCATTCATAGGAAGGCTTTTTCACAAGCCGACATGCATCAAGAGCATAGAGATGCTCACACTCATATTAGTGCCCAATAGAGAGAACGACCACCACCACTCGAAGATGAGAGGCAAAGACAATATGAGGAAGAAGAGGGAGATGGACACAATCAAGAGTATCCTAAAAACTCCCAAGATGAGGAGGAGGAAGAGCAACATCCTCCACCTCGATAGAGGAAGAATGTACCTCCAAGACCACCCTCACGTCAGCTTAGGGAGGAGGAATTTCTATCCTCGTAGGCCTATAAGGCCTTAGATGAGAAGGTAAAAGCAATCGAGAGGCAGGGCATGACTCTTCAAAAGCTGACATTGAGAAAGATTCATAATGAGCCTTTGGACCCCTTGGTGCCTACTCCAGCATACCCTGAGCATTTTGACATGCCCAGGCTAGATAAATTCAAAGGTGATGAAGACGTGCAAGAGCATGTCACAAGATTTTTGGATGTATGCTTCCATATTGCAAGCAATGATGCACTTACTTTTTGCACACATTCATCACAACCCTCTCAGGCCCAGCCCGAGAGTGGTTTAATCAGCTGAAGAAGCATAGTATCACCAGTTTTGAGCAACTGGTGGATGCTTTTCTTGAACACTTTTCTTTTGGCATCAAGAAGCAAGCTAACCTTTTTGATCTGGCTGTGCTAGCTCAGCACGATGATGAGCCAATTTTAGAGTATAAAAAGAGGTGGAGGAGATTAATGGTAAAGTTGCCATTCCCCATTCCTACTATAGAACTGACTCGGATGTTCACTAAGAGTTGTGCCAAGCACATCTCGCTATTGTTGCAACTATAGCAGTACGTGACATTCGAGGAAGCTTTGGTGCAAGCCAAAGTAATTGAGGATATCAAGTTGCAAGAAGGCAACTTGAAGCTCAAGAATAGGAAGGAGGGATACAAGAAGAGCTCCATGAAACAATAGGGCAAGCAGCCCCATGTCAATCAGGTGGTGTTAAACCTCCAGAGAGAGGATAAGGGGCAACAAAAGTAGAATTATCAGGCCCAACCTCCTCTTGCATAGTACGAGCAGTGCAAAAATAATTATAAGGGAAAAAATAAGGAACAACGCCCACCTCGCCAATTCATGCCTTTGACGGAATCATTGACATCTATATTCCATCAATTATGCGAGGCTAAGGCAATCAGGTTGCCCGAGGTTAAGTTGATCGATCCTAACCAGCCCAAGCCAAAGGGGTATCAGGATGATCTATTTTGCATTTTCCATCGCATGAAGGGCCATGACATCAAAGTATGTTGGACCTTCAAACATATGGTGCAAAATATGATCGATAAAGGTGAGCTTGTAGTGCCACATAATCCGTTGGTGCTCGACAACCAAAACATGGGGATTTATAAAAATCCATTGCCAAACCATGAGGCGCCGTGCAACAATGTTGGCCAGGTCAACCAAGTGTGCATCGAACCACCTACCCAGGGGTTCATAGGCATGGTTAATGTTGTTACCAGACATGGGAGATATGAGCAGCCAAATCAACCACGTGCTCCCATCAAGATACAAGCTACGTCGAATCAACGACCAGCTCAGAATATTCTAGGCCCACCAACGAGACCGGTGGTGACCATATGGAGCAGGTTGGTCCAAAACCTGCAGATAACTCCTACAAAGTTATCTATTTATGAGCTGATACAGTAGTCCCCTAGGCATAGGGAGACTCTCATGGACATTTTGAGGTCCATCGAGGTATAGTCCCAAGATGCTCAAGCATTCACCAATTTTGTGGGACATGTTCAATAGTGCTAGGAGCCTATGATCCAATTTTACGATCATGAAATTAGGATGGTTCCTACAGATACGGTTGACCCACCATTACATATCATCGCATGTGTTAATCACATGCCATTCAAGAGGGTCTTGATCGACACTGGTTCATCGATCAATATAATAACGACCAAGGCATTGAGTCATTTAAAGCTGCCCAAGTCACATATTGTGCCCACCACCTTCACATTGAGAGTGTTTAACGATGCCCTATGCTCGACGGTTGGCACAATTGTCCTACCTATTCAGGTGGGCCTAAAGACCATCTCCGTGATGTGTCATGTGATCCAAGGCGCCATGCAATATAACATCCTACTCGGGAGGCCTTGGATTCGAGAAATGTGTTGTGTTCCCTCCATATTACATCAATGTGTAAAATATATTCATGAGGGATGGGTTCACATAGTGTCATCAGACGAAGAACCTTTCAAGTTCGTGAACCTAGCTGATTTTCCTAGGGGTTTCATACTCCCATCAATGCACCTAGACGTATGACCAGCATCATCGATTAAAGATCTAGGAGGTAAACAAATAGTGTGTGCTCAACCATCGACATCTATATCACATAGATCTGAGCACACTACTACAACTTCTTTGAAATCGACTGCATCAATGATGCTTCGGGATGAAAAGAAGTTAAAGGTAAAAATGGGCAAAAAGGAGAAGAAGCATGTGCCCGAACTAGTCGCCAATGAGGCTCCCATTCCCATGGAAGTGGAGGAAGCCCAAGATAAATCCAAGGAGGTACCTCAGCCTACCTCGCCTGCATCGTCAACAGGGTCATCCACATCGTGGGTGACTATTCATCTGGCCAACACAGGGTTAGGTGAGTATATTGTGCAGAATGTCACCTTTGGACCAATTCTAGAGACTACACAAGAGATGGATCGATCGCATGCTCATCATTTTTTGGTTGGATCAGTAGTGCCATTGGGAGAGCCACCCAATCAGACTAACTTCATCTATGTTGGGTTGGATCAGCTTCCTACGCGAACGCCCATGGATGAAGATGATGATGAACCATTCATAGTGAATGTTCGTTACTTATCCAACCCTAAATATTCCATGCGTATTTTTGAATTATATCATTGGCATGGGTATGGCCTTGGTATTTTTGAACAAGGATGTAGGACTCCGCTTGAGCCACATTATCAGTTGGCAACTGATAGGTTTGGGCTAGGGTTACAGATACAAGGGTAGGATGATTTGCTTGTAGCATCTTTAGATCACTTGTACCTTAGTCTGGGGGATGATGTGGATTTCAACCCATATCATCCTAATCCTTCCAGCTTCTAGAGGAGTAACCCGATGGTATCTATTGTCACCTTTGAGCCACTTGAAGTACATCATGAAGGGCTCTTAGAGTAAAGTGAAGCAAAGTAGAACTTGAGAGGTAACCTAGATCACCAAATTCATACTACTATCGATGACACCGATATACATTTGCAAAGTCTAAACATAGACAAGGACACCAAATCAGAAGTTGCTTCTGAGAATGTGCATGTAGTGTCCATCACCGAAAGTGATGGACCATACTATGACTCTAGGGTAGATGACAATGAGCTATCCTCAAATAATGAATCATGTGAGGATGAAATCGAGTTGGCCTACTTAGGCCCTACATTCTTACATCATCTTCTACCCACAACATTGGATGAATTGAGAACTTCTATATATTATAAAAACCTACCTAACCTTCTATATCCATTAAATCCATTATGATATGGATGATATTCCTATCACAATTCATCATCTATTACCTATAATCTAAATAAACTCAATGACGATGATGGCTATCAAGAGATAGCCTACATGGGGCCTCATCTAGAGCATTTTACTACTCCCATAGGTAATGGTGAAGGATTGTATTATGATAGTGATGAAGAGGATGAAATAGAGAGAGCCTATCTAGGGCCTCCTTACCTACGTCACCATAATGCACCTTATACGATTGAGGAAATGCGATGAGAGATCAATCTCAACCCTCGCCTTAGGGGAATACCACCAAACTTCAATGTGATCTATCACTTGGTGTTTCTCGACCCACCTACGTACATGGAGCTCATTGAGCTGAATGATCCCATATTGTAATCAGTGCATAGAGAGGATCCAATCATCCATAGTTCGTATAGAGAGGACCCATTTGTGCCTATGTCGATAGAGCTAGATCTCGGGTATGGGAGCTGCATCGATGATGTAGAGGTTTATCCATGTGGTCCTAGAGATCAATTCCATTCCATCAATATGGTCTCCATTGATTTGACCACCCCACTCCATAATCCAGCAGATCCATCCAGACCATTGTATCTCAATGTAGATGTTATCGATTGGGATCACGCTGACTCACTTGTTGAGCCTGAAGATTTCTTCCCTAATGAAGAAATGTTGCAACCATTTCATTTTGTGCTAGGTTGTGCATATGATGTCTATCATGCTGAGAATGCTTCCGATGTGGAACCTATCAACCCAGTTGATGACATCCATTTGATCCCTATGCCTCATCAGCTTGAGGAGGGATCACACATGTCAGTAGAGGAAACCTTCGATGTGGATATCAGTCATGATCCCACCAATCCAAAGAAGGTTAAATTTGGAGAGAGTCTCACTCCAGATGAGTGTGTTGTCCTCATCCCTCTATTGAAAGAGAGACCTAATATTTTCACTTGGACGTATAAAGATATGCCAGGTCTAGACCCAAAATTGGTTACTCATAACCTTTCGCTAGATCTATCGAAGAAGTCGATCAAGAAGAAGCTTAGAAAGATGCATCCAACAGTAGCCTTAATGGTGAAATATGAGCTACAAAAGTTGTTGGACGTAGAGTTTGTAATCTCCATCGACTATCCGGAATGGGTATCCAATATGGTGCCCATAGGAAAACCTGATGGAAGAATCCGTATTTGTATGGATTTTAGAGACCTAAACAAGGCAACACCCAAAGATTCATTTTTGTTGCCAAATATTGATGCTCTTGTGGATGCAACCGTAGGTCATGAGATGCTCTCCCTGATGGATGGTTTTTTTGGTTACAATCAAATTTAGATTAAACCCGAAGACCAACATAAAATCATATTTACAATGCCATGGGGGACATTTTGCTATAAAGTTATGCCATTCGGCCTCAAAAATATTGGTGCTACATACCAATGGGCCATGACATATATCTTTCATGACTACATGCATAAGATTCTAGAAGATTATATCGATGACTTGTTGGCCAAGTCATTGCTGCATGAAGAGCATGCAAAGGTCCTGAGGAAGGTCTTCGATTGCCTGATAGAGCATAATGTCAAGTTGAATCCTAAGAAGTGTGTATTTGGCATAACTTTAAGTAAACTCTTAGGATTCATCATTTCTAAATGAGGCATCGAAGTTGACCCAACGAAGGTCAAGGCTATCTTAGAGATGCGTCCTCCCTCCAATATTAAGGAATTAAGAAGCCTTCAGGGCAAAGTAGCATCGATAAAGTGATTTATCGCCCAATTATCGGATAAATGTCGACCCATGAATCGACTACTACATAAGGGGGTCCCATTCAACTAGGATGAGGACTGCCAAGTAGCTTTCACTGAAATAAAGCAATACCTGGAGATGCCGCTAGTACTAGCTCCACCAAGGCCAGATGTGCCTTTTCTGCTATATATATTGGCAACTGACTTTGCATTGGGAACCATGTTAGCCCAAAAGAACGTGCAAGGCAAAGAACAAGCCATATATTATATTAGCCAAACCTTGGTGAGTTATGAGCTAGGATATGCATATGTGGAAAAATTGTGTTTAGCAGTAGTGTTCGCTACCAAGAAATTGTGACACTATATGCTAAGTCATACGACATATGTAATATCAAAACAAAATCCTTTGCAGTACATGATGAGTAAGATGTATCATAATACACATACTACAAAGTGGATCATGCTACTGACAGAATTCGATTTGGAATTCATAAGCCAAAATTCCATTAAGGGACAAGTCATAGCTGATCAGTTGGCTGAGGCACCGCTGTCAAATAGTAGGCCTCTTACCATTGAGCTTCTGGATGATGCAGTCTTCATCATATCCGAAGCTCCCAAACCCGAAGAACCAGAGAATAATGTTGATATGACTTTTTTCTTTGATGGTTTGAAGTGCGAGCAAGGAGGTGGTGCAAGAATAGTGTTTTTCACACTGTAAGGAGCTCCAATGCCCTTGTCATTTAAATTAGACTTTCCATGCACCAACAACAATGTTGAGTATGAAGCCCTACTATTGGGCCTCCACACAGCCATCACCATGAACATTAAAATATTAAACATCTTTGGTGACTCCTTGCTCATAGTCAATCAAGTTAAGGGGCTCTTTTAGTGTCGATGTCCTGTACTGAAAGCTTATAAAGATCTTGTTGCTACATATTTGGCTAAGTTGGAATGGTATGACATCGAGGCAATCCCTCATTCATCAAATAGGTTCGTAGACACCATGGCATCTTTGGGATCCTTAATCCCTCAGAATCCATCTACGGATTTCACTACCATCCATGTTAAGACGCTCTCGCATCCTACAGTGGAGCGTGCAGCCTTTGATAATAAAGAATCAGTCAACATGATTAGCATGGAACCAAAAGTTGAATGGTTCTGCAGAGCTGAAGACTTTCTTAAGAAGGCACCCTAGGGGTCATTAACCTCTCAGAGTCCGACGGGGAGTGGCACCACCATTCACCACAAGGTTGTTTCTCGGTATGCATTTGCAAATGTAGATACGCAGGGGGAGCAAGTCATCTTAGCAGTCGAAGCTGAGGCTTATCAAAGCTGGATGTCGTAAATCCAAGACTTCTTAAAACTTGGTATAATCCCAGAGGGATTATTGCATGCCGTAAAATGCACATTCAAGCAGAAAGTGACTAAATTTGTCTTGTTAGGAGATATTTTATACCGACAAGGCTACGATGGAGTTCTCCTTCATTGTCTAGAGCCCCAAGAGGCATCATGGGTGATTTCACAAGCTCATGATGGTACGTGTGGTGGCCATTTTAGTGGCATGGCCATCATCAAGCGCATCCTTCGAATGGGTTACTATTGGCCCACTATGGAGAAGGATTGCAATGTGTATGTCAAGAAATGCATCAAATGTCAGCATCATGCTAATCTTACGCACTTGCCATCATAGGCCTTACAACCCATCCAAGTGGCTTGGCCATTTGCTCAGTGGGGATTAGATCTTATAGGCAAGATCTCTCCCTCATCATTGGGCCGGCATACATTTATTATCATGGCTACTGAGTACTTTACCAAGTGGGTGGAAGCAATACCCTTAACAATGACAACTGGAGCTCGCATAGCAGATTTTATACTCGAGCATATCATATGTCATTTTGGGATTCCATCCAAGATAATTTTGGATAATGGAACATCATTTAAGAACAAAACTGTGAGAGCCTTGACGTCTAAGTATAGAATCAAGCACAGTTTTGTGACTCCATACTATTCGCAAGAAAATGGGCAAGCTGAGGCCTCAAACAAGATAGTGGTGGCCATATTGAAAAATATGGTACAAGAACACCACAAAGATTGGCATATCCAATTGCCCCTTGCATTATGGGCTTACAAGACTAGCATTCGGACACCCACTGGGGCAACTCCATTTTCACTAGTATATGGCACTGAGGCCATTATGCCCTTAGAGTTGGAAATTCCAATGCTGTGCATCGCATTGAAAGAGTTCATCGATGATGACACCATGTGGCAAGCTCACCTGGATCAACTGACGCTACTTGATGAACATCGCATGAATGCCCTTGTTTATCAGGAGTGACTAAAATGAGCTTACAATATCAAAGTCCACTAGAGAGACTTTGAAGTTGGGGATCTTGTGCTAAAAGAGAACCAATAGAACTCTAATTTATCCACTTGATATGCGAGACAAATTTATGGCTAATTGGCTAGGACCTTATATCATATCTAAAAATATTGGTCTAGGTACCTATCGCCTAACATCGCTAGGGGGTGTTGAAGAGCCTGAACCTCTCAACATCATCCATCTTAAGGCATTCTATGCTTGAGAGCATAGCAAAAGGCTCCAAGGGTTCCAAAACTTGGTCATGTCCAAAAGGCTCCAAGGGTTCCTAAAACCGCTTGGTCATGTCAGTTAAAGGCCCCGAGGGTTTGCTTATAACCACTTGGTCATCCCAAAAAGGCACCAAGGGTTTCTGAGAAACCGCTTGGTCAACCCAAAGGCCCCGAGGGTTTTCTTAAAACTGCTCGGTCATCCTAAAAGGCTCCAAGATCTCTTGTGAGTAGTTTGGTCAATCAAAAAGCTCCAAAGGTATTTCAAACCTTTGGTCAACCCCAAAAGGCTCCAAGGGTTTGCTTAAAACCGCTTGGTCATCCTAAAAAGCTCCAAGGATTTTCTGGAAAATTGCTTGGTCAATTTAAAGGCTCCAATGACATTTCCTCACCATTTGGTCACTCCTAAAGGCTCCAAAGGCATGTACTCACCATTTGGTCAAATATAAAGGCTCAAAATCAATAAAAATTTAAAAATCAATAAAATATAAAAAAAATTGGTAAAGCATAAAATCCAAAAACATTTGCATTTGCATTATGCATTTCCATTTGCATTTACATATGCATTCACTGCATTACATTGCATGTAGGCATTCTTCATCCATTGCATTCCATAATAGGATGGATTGTGTTTGTCAATCTTACAAACGATGCCACGTTTGTGTTTCAATCATGCACCTCTACATTTATCATAATCCATCATTCATGTGAGTAATTGTGTTTTTCAACACAACCCATTTTGTTGCTATGAAGAATATACTAGGTTTTTCTGGTCATTCAACCATACCTAGAGGTCTTCTCAAGAGTTGATAGAAAGCTTGCTTTGCTTTTGTAGTTGAGGTCTAGTTAGTATAGCCCTTAGCATATCATAATCCTATCACTAATCAACAAATTAAACAATCCTAATAAGGACTAGGGGAAGATGAAAGCCACAAAGTAGGACCGGGTATCCTGAGGTGAAAAGAGTTATTCTTGCTTATCCCCTTGTGTGGACGGTATGGGAAATGTTGGTAATTGGCAAAAGGACAAGTTTATTCCCTACCCAAAATCCCTTGCTTACGATAAAATGAGCAATATCCCAGAGTGATATCCCACATCAATCCTCAAGATTGATACCCTAGATCGATATCATAGATCGACATCCCAGATTGATATCCCATATTGATATCATAGATCGATATACTCAATCGATATCCCAGAAATAGTTTCCCCCAAAGTCAAATCCCCAAAGGGAGGTTTCTGAAGAAAATTATCAAATGTAAATTCCAAAAAATGAAGATCAAATGAAGATCGACAATCAAAGTTCAAATTAATATCAAATGAAGATCAAAAATCAAAGTTCAAATGAAGATCAAAAATCAAAGTTCAAATGAAGATCCAAAGAAATCTCAAAGTCAAAGTGGAATCAAATCCCTTGCACAACTATATATGAGCAAGTATCCCAAAAATTTGAAGAAAGGGAAGGGAGCGAACTTGAATCCATGGAATTGTTAGCACTACTGTACCTTACACATGATGATATGTTTGATGCATTAGCACCTTGCTTATGTACAGACCAATGTTTGAATGTGGAAGAGCTAGCTTTAGGTGTCTTGTATCGCCTAGTGGCCTTAGTCCAACTGAAATCTAAACCTAGGATTGGATAAACATTTATGGACCCCCAATCTTAGCAATGGGCTGAAATAATCCTGCCTGACATTGGGGTATGCTTATGCCTTATCTTAATATACTCATGTGCACACACAGGGATAATGAACAGTTAGGGCCTATCCTAGCAAAAGCCTTACATTTCAGAAGTCTAGTGTGGTCAGTATACAACTTTTGATAAGTCTACTAGGGTGTTTGAGTCTCATGGAAAACCTCAAAAATTTCTCTAATAGCAACAAAATTTCAAATATCACAAACCATATACAATAAAGTCATTTCAATCATCAAACTGCAAAGTATCGAATCCATGATACATCATTTACATTGAGCACAAGTTTTAAGGATATAGGATAGATACCGGATGGATATCAGAAATGATATTTAGATGGCCACTGACTATATTGTGCATATCTTTCAAATTGCAAAAGAAATATAGAATGACATATTATATCATTCGCCTAATACCGCTTCATATCATTGCATTTCATATATGGGTGATTAATTGATTAAATTCTTGTAATGAGGATTTTCAATTACATTCATGATTTTTACACATTCTGTGGTGTCGTCCATTAGATTGTTAAACACATATCACATTCATTCCTTATGTTTTAAGTGATTAAAGCATACAAGTTCATTTACATTAGATTACCATCATGTAAATAATGCATTACATACATTGCACTAGCATATTGTGACATTGTCATAAATTAAATGCATGCAATAAAGTAAAATTAAATATGCATTTAAAAGTAAACATCGCATCCATATGCATCCATCATAAATAGCACATCTAATCATCTAGATCACTGCATACCATCATCATCATAAATTAAAATAGCTATCTAGTGCATGTCATCCATACATCACATCATATAAGCATAGCATCAATATAAACATCTGCATCCATGTGCATAACATAAACATAAAATTAAAAATACACAAGTACACATAATGAGCCAAAATGATCAATCTCATATATATATATATATATTGTATATGTGTGTGTGTGTGTGTGTGTCCAAAAATGAGTACATCAAGAATACATCAAGGGTACATCAAAAATGCCCACAGGCTACAACTATGTAGGTCCTCGACATTACACTCAAAAATAGTACACCAAAATATCTTTGCGATCTGTACTAAGGGCCTACACCCCTAGTCTATGAGGCACCTCCATCACCTCCACCATCCCTGTGGGCCCTCTGGGAGCTGGCTCTGTGAGTGCTCGAAGACTTGTGAGTCCTCTCAGTCCTGTGGGTCCTGTGGCTAGAGCTAGCAGAAGACTGTCCTGTCTCCCTGGTCCTAGTCCTGGAGCTGCTCCTATGGGTCCTTGTAGAATAAATGTCCTCTAGAACCTCCCCACCTATCAACCTGATGTGGCCCTCCAGCTGAGAGATGCAAGCTGCCCTCACATTATGAATAGTATTACCCTCCTCAACGAGGGAAGTGAGCCATCGGATCTCAACCATGGGGTCATGGCCTCCTGGTAATGAAGATGATGGTGCTACAGGAGGTGCCATGACAACCTATGTAGATGAGGGATCTCCCCTCGATGCCCTCAATAGATCCAGTTGTGTTCATGTGAGATCATGCTTGATAGTGAGCCTCTGGATCTTTGTCTTGGCTGTAGTGAGTTGTGCCTTGAGGAGAGGCCTCTCCTCCTCATAGATGCACCACTGGCTCTATCCATGTGCAAGCTTCACCTCTATCATGGCGAGAAAGGTATCCCTCTATCATAACTAGGTCTGTAGTCTACCAACCTGACTCTGAAGGTCAACAACCTGAGCTAGTAACTGCCCCACCTCACTATCAGGAGGCACCTCACCCTCCTCTGATATGTCCTCCTTAGCCTCAACCTACGAAGCATCCCCTATTGTGGCCTCTGCACCCCATCCGCCCTCGGTCCACTGGCGCACATTGCACCCATCTGGATCAACCTCAGTGTCGTCATCCATCCGGTCGAGGGGCCCCTCTCCATACCACTATAGAAGGGACCACCAAGTATCATATGTTGGGGTGGTGCCAGTCCTAGCCATGCCTAACTCTTGGAAGTCATCTGCCTCATCCCCTAGTGGTGTCGGCTAAATCCAAGGTAAATCCCTCTCTAGTACTAGGTGCCTATAGATCGTAGGTAGCTCCAAAATATCCTATACCATCCCAAACTACCGCAAGACATGAGTAGTACTGATACTCATGAATCTCATCCTTGCGGTCGAGTAACCACCTATCTCTCCTAGCTCGACGTAGCTACTCGTCAGCCTCATCCCATGCAGGGCAATCCATGTACGGATGCCACTCTATGTCATCCACCTAAAGCTGTGCAAATATGCTAATATAATAGTCTAGGTCCCCCGCATGAGACCTCCTCTAAAATCCCTCCTCCTCATGAGTCCAGCATATCGCATAGCACTGGTGTGCGATAGAAATAGAAGTAATGGTGAGTGATAGGTCCTTATGCCACTCGATCCTGATATGCTGCTAGCCCTAGAGCTGAAGTAGCAGGCTACAGCTAATACCAACCTGACTCCTATGGGTAACCTGGTATAACTCTCGATACAACTAGCATAGTAGAGTGCTCCCCTAAGCTAGAAGTAGTGGCCACTCTATGGAGCTCTATGTGACTCTCCTATCAATGGCCATGAGGTTCCAAGGGATCCTCACACTCGAGGAGTCTAGAAGAACAATATGTATGATGAGGTGCATAAATATGGCCTCTCAGACTGATAATATGCCCTTCCCTTACCAGTATCCAATGTGGATGCCTCCATGATCAATCCGACCCTAGGCATCCTTGCTACGATCATCAAAAATGGCATCAAAGACATCCTCCTTGCTCTAAAAAGGAGAGGAGGTGATGGGCTCACCATCGATAGGGATCCTAAAGATTCGATAGACGTCCTCCAAAGTAATAGTCATTTCACCTGTAGGCAGGTGAAATGTGTTGGTCCATGCATCCCAGCACCGGGCCAATGTAGTCATATAGGCCTGGTCTACCCTAATAATGGGCAGATCAAGCACATAGCCAAAGCCAACCGCACCAAACCACGCCCACTCTAGGTCAGTAAGCTGATCACGGAGGGTGCAGAGGATATCCAGCTCCCTGGATCTAGAGGTCAATTTTTGTAGAGAAAAAAGGTATAAGGACAATTATGACTAAGAAAAACTAAACAAATAAAAACAACCTTAAAATGTCAAATAAAATCTAAAAAAGTTGCTAAAAATTTCCAAAAAATCAAAAAATTTGAAAATTTTTTGCATAGGAGCGAAACCGCGGGTCAAACCTACGACCCACATGCGATCAAAAATTGATCGTTGGGATTTGAATCCCATTGTGGCTAATAGATGTGGTTTCTAATATGGAAATTTGGAACCGCATCTTCCAGCTACAATCTAGGAATGTGACTTTTCTAGGTCACTTCCTAGCCTGGCAAGAAAAAAATTAAATGCCTAAACTAGCCTAGACTACTGTGAGGTTCATTACCAACAATTTAATGAGGTTAATTTAGCCCATTTCTTAATGTGGTTCATTTTTAGCTGGTAAAGAGTGCAAGGATTAAGTTTCGAGTTACCTTGCTTGCACCGAGGCCTCTGCTAGTAGAAGGTTGCCCAGGGTCTACCATCGGGATGTGTGTGAGGTATCAGGTTGTGGTTTTAGTAGCGCTTCGCATCAAATTTGCTTCCTAACCTCTTAGAGCTCTCTAAGTTTTAGTTGCTTGCAGGAATAATAATGAAATTTTCAAATGGGAAAAATATATATACTTTTTCTAATTTTTCTGGATCGCTTCTGACAATCGTGGTCCCAAAATTAGGGTTTTGCGATCGCAGGTCTGAGCTGCGGTTCCCAAATTTGAAATTTCTAGCTGTAACCCAGATGCGCGGTTTGCAACTAGCATTAAATGCACTAAAATCCCATCATGGGAAGGTCTTAAATGGCAAATTAGTGATTCCTAATGGATCATATACTCAATAAGAGCAATCAATTTAACAAATTTGGTGATTTTCAAGCACCATGATCAATTAAAAATTCAAATAAACAAAAAATAAAATAATAAAAATCCAAATGCACCTCGTATTTAGTTATTTACCCTATACACTTGGTGGTTGTAATTACTGATGCTCCATGCAATCCGACAAGATGAGTAAATAACCATAAGGACATTTGGGGTAAAATTGTCATCGTTGATTTGATATGCTTCTTTTCAATCCCGAAGAAGGCCTTCAAGGCTGGACCACTCCATGGGAATGAGGCATTTCATGTCATTTCTCCTATGACATATTTTTAGTAGATCATTGACAAATTGATTCAACACAAATCTAATTGGCATTGTATCCTTTTGATTCCCTAAGAAGGCTATTGCAGCCCGACTACTCCATGGGATAGAAATGTGCAATTACTATTAATAGTTGCAATCATACACTGAACTAGGCCTAGCCAAGTAATTAAATGCTCAAATCTAAGTTTGTGTAGATCATTCATTGTGGTCAAGTGACCTCATCGCTTTATTCATTGTCATTACCCTCATCGACTCATCGCTTGAGGGGGTAGTCATAATATCATAATCATAATCAAAATCAATAGAAGATCCCTAAAATCATAGATCCCTTGATCTTATCAAATTGTATTCATCTTACGAATCATTGTCAACATCTATCATAAGCTTACCCCTTTGCTTGGGGAAAATAGCAAATATGATAGTTTTGCTTGTTGTTCTCTACATTTCAGATCTATGGGTCAAAATATACCTATGGAATGCACAGCTACATCGAATGAGATGAGAAGGGCACAAGCTTTTCAAATTTAAGCCTTTCACCCAGTTGGAAGCAATGATTCTAGGATGCGCATCCTTTTGCAGGACCTAGGGCATCTAATGTTGATCGAGACTAATGATCATCATGCAACCTTCGACATCATTTTAGGAGGTCTATTTTTGCTCAGTGTTGTTCGATCTCACAATGCATCTCAAAAGGGGTATCTGTAGACACCTAAAATATGTCATGTCAATGGTGACTACTCATATGGGACATGCTACAAGACCATATGGAAGATCTTGGATAGATTCCAAGATAGAGTAGTGGTTCTAACCACTCAATTTGGGCTCCTTGGCCTAATCAGGCTTAACCGCATAGTTGAGACCTATGGTCTGCAGTCTAAACCATTGCTAACACCTACGGTTCATAGGCTAGGCCATAGTTGTGATCTACTTGATTGCTCGTCATGGCTAAAAGTTGTGGTGTACAGTGCAGACTGCTCATCAGAGATGTGGTTTGCAACAGGTGACAGATCTCCTTATTGTTTCTATTTTAGTATGCTTAATTAGGTTAGATTAGTCATTTTAATGGTTTCTTTGGTAGTTTAGAGACTTTGACTGACCTAATTAGGGATTATAATAAGTTTACTTCATCATAGCAAGTAGGACATTATTGGTTTATTTTCATGCTATCTTGCTTCATTCCATGTAATTGATCCAATAGATAGATAGTTGCACTTTCTACTTTCATGTTTCTAACAATCTTTATGAATCTTGCACAAGTTTAATATGTTTATCCATCTTCTTGATTTCATAGTTGTTATGGCACCTTTATGCATATTTTCCTCAAAGGACCTCATCATGAGAGGTTGCCTATTTTTTTAATGCTTTTGTGTTGTTTCTTGATCGCAGGAAACATATTCGAATGAGATTCAATCATATAATTCCTTCCTCAATGCGAATAAGAGGGTCAACTCCACCCTAGATCAGTTTGTGACTATTTAGAGAGCCTTAGTATTGTGCCTACCCCGTTGGGGGCTTTGGAATTGTATCAATTATATAAACATTTGGGTGACCCTAAGAGGGGCATGATTGTAATCGAGATTCGCTTCCAATATTAATAAAAGAAACATCCATTTTATTGTTATATGCAATCTTGTTTATCATTTTATGCTTTTATGTTGATTCTAATTGATGTATTAGATAGGTGCATGCTTTTTGGATAGGTCAATATTTATGTTGTTTCCTCTCTTGTATAATGTTTATATGCATAGTATTCTTATTGCAAAGAATCAAGTATGGAAAATATGTGCTAATCACTTGGTTATAGGATTTGAAGATATAGATAAGGGTTATTTGCAATAATTGAAAATGCAAAGGATATTTATGAACTTATGGTAAAGTAGAAATATCCAAAATTTGGGTTCATCAAACTTAATTTTGATGGTGTGTCGAAATAAAACCTTGGAAAAGGTAGTGGAGGTTGTATTTTTTGAGATAATTAAGGAAAAGTTCTCCTCACTAATTTATAATCATATGGAACTTTAACAAACAACTATGTAATTTTACCTTTGTAGGGCAGTTGGAGAAGGCGAGCTTGGCCCCGTTGAATGGGATGTCCATGGTTCAAACCTCTGCGATGCCAAGGGGGACACAATAAAAAACCCATTCCTCGTTGGTTGTGGTCAGGGGTATAAGGGTTTATTTGGTGTCATTTTCACCACAAACCAAATTTTAGGTCCGAGGTGTAGACTAATTGGTTTCCCCAAACCTCGTAAGGGGGGGAGGAGGTCCAAGGTTCAAATCTCGGGCCTCGTCGGACTGAACACTTGTCCCTTTCCTAGTGCTTTTAGCAATGTAAAAGGTTTTAAATGATTGTGGCATGGTGGTTATAGGGGTGGATTTCATAGAGATCTATGTGGTGGCTTTTTGGGCAGATATCATAAAATACTGTGGTGGCCATAAAAGCCAAACAACCTACTCGGATTCGTGGCAACTACCGATTCCACCATGTAAATATATATATATATATATATATATATATATATATATTATATATATAGAGAGCATTAAAGTATGGAGAGAATCACTTTGATATACATGATTCACTTGATCCTCACATTATTGAGAATAAAATTCTATTACTTTTGATGATGATACTTGTTATCAATGTGTATTCTAATGATAATGGTCATGCACTTGATTTTTATAGTAGTGATGCATCTCTTATTGTTAGTTATAGTGACATTATCTCTCTACATCTAATATTGATGCTTCATATTATGATAATAACTACAATTGTTACTCTTCTAATCATTTTGTCAATAATACTTCTCATGATGATGTTATCCATAATAATAATGAGCACTCTTATATGATTGATGTTTAGGAACCAATGCAAGGTACTAGCTTCAAATTGCTTAGAAATACAAATTGGGAAGATAGTGAACTTGGAAAACATGACCGAGGAGTAAAGTCTCTAATTAATCCTAAAAAGACAAGTGAGAAAATATGTTTTGGGTATTCAAGAGTTAGGACTTCATTCGTGTATAGAGAGAATTCATTTACAATTCATCTAATCAACTTTCCTTTTGAGAAAGAAGAAACAAAAAAAACTACATTGGATCTTTGAGCATTTGTGTTTATCTTTGAAAATATTTAGTTCTTTGGATTATATTTGGTTATTCAAAGAATTTTGGTTCTTTAATAAGGTTTGATTTTTTTTTTTTTTTGGTTCCTCAAGGAGTTTGGCTATCCAAAGTAATATAATTCTTTGAAATATGGGCCCTCAAAGAGGTTTGGTTCCTCAAAATAGTATAGATATTCAAAGAGTTATAGATATTCAAGAAAGTGTGGATCATTGAAGAGTTATAGATGGAAAACCATAAAAAATAACCAAGGTTGATTGTGGTTGGATTGATCTTGGATCATGAAAAATTTTCTGCTTATATGAGATCGCATAGATGTGTTAGTTCTTATGTGGATCCCTTCCAATGATGTCCATGGCCATAATTTTTCATGAGTGGTCATTTGTATGTTTAGGCTACTTGATGGGTGATCATCATTGAGATTATTTGAATTATGATTGGTTGTTACACATTCTAGCTTATGTGCTTCAAGTAGATGATGCACATAATTGTTGTGCATGGCCACTCTTTTACTCTCAACATGATGACTTGTGTTAGATATGGTTGTTGGAATATTCTTTTCAATTAAATACATTTGTATTGTACCTTTTTACACTAGAAATAGTTGGTCTCATCTGCATCTACCTTATGGAGCCTCTGTTCATATGAAAATACAGATTCCACTTTACTTTATTGGAATCATTCATGCCTTAAGACTCACTATGTGACTCAAGTATTATATGGTAGATATATGCTTGCATGGTTTTATATTAGTGGAAAGATCATCCTTGGATTGTGCCCTTGTTTGGAAGTCTAATTTTTATTGATTTTGGGGAAATAATTCCCTAATTGATTCCCTTGATTATAATGATGATGAGATTTTTTCTTCTATGTATTGTTTTGATAGTAAAAATCTTTATTGAGAATTATATTTGATGTGAAGGCCTTGGATTTCTATTATTTTTTGGACATATTTATAATGACATGGGATTAATATTGAAGATATATGCTTGAGTTGCAAGAAACATCATTATAGAGAATGTTAGTATTATGTCATTTTTGAAATAAATATGTTTAAGAAAGAATATCGGAACATATAAAACATCTTCTCAAGCTCTTTTTCATGTTTTGCAATAGCCCCATAATCATATTGTATTTCTTTAATGGGTTATAGGTGATTGAAATAGGTCCCATCCATATTATATCATGACCACATAGTCATATTACAACTTGGCAATTATGCATGTATCATTTATGAAGATTAAAACTTGAGTCTCCTCCTTGAAAGTTCAGGAATTTAATGGTTAGGATAATGTCATTTGATTAGTTAGCTTGTATTTTGTCATGGGGGTACTTTGTTATTATTTTATATTGAATGGTTGATCCTAAATCTTGTATATACCTCATTAAATTTAGACTTTATAAAGGCACATTATTTAATCATTATAATCATCTTGTTATTGTTAAGATATCTTATATGGCTCTTGAGATTCCTTTATTTTTATTTTTGCTCTAAATATCATGTGTCATTATATAAATGTTCAATCACTTTGAGTTGTGTAGTCTCTTAACAATTTGAGCACGTTTACTTTACAATAAGAATACTTCTATTTGTCACCTATAAGGAGATATGAAAAAAAATATGAAATATTTGTTATGTGATCATTCTAGTCCTTATAATATAAATATTTGTTCATGTAACCATTTTCAATTCCTTTTGGGCCATGATATTCTATATTTGTTAGATTTTTTAGCATGTTATCGACTACTTTTAAAAGCATGACTGTAGAATTATTTTGCTTGTAAAATTTCTAATATGACAATATTTATTCCATGAAACAAATATTTATATGCTAGTTTCAAAAGGATGATTGCATTTATCTTATTGTATGCAAATTTTCAATATAAGTATATTTATTTTATGCAACAAAACTTTATATTCTTCCAAAGTTGTTGAGTTGATGTTTTAACAAGTATGGTATCAATTTGACTTACTACTCATTGCTTTTATCACTACTTTGGATTTTTAAAAAATTGTTATAGATTTTAGATTTATAATTAAGAGACAATAAATTTTAATCTTAAAATGGATGTTTAAAGTGAGGTAGATAATCACTATGGTTAGTGCTCTCTACATGTCTCATAATCAACATAATTAGAGACAATTATCCTCAATGTATCACACCATAGCTACAATAGAGTTATCCTTATCTTTAAGAGGTGTTCTCTAGTTAAGATTGGATTATAAATATCAAAGGTCATACTTTCTCTAATATTATAATAAATTTGCCAACAACTCTTTCATCTCCCTAACAAAATAAGCAAGATAAAGGTTCTATAAAATCAAGCCAAATAGGGCACATTATTGATAATAAGTTCTTTTCCATTTTCAAATAGAAAAATGTAAATTTCAACACTACAATAAGCTCAAAGCTATTTTATATGGGAATTGCACCTTATGCAACACCTATAAAAGATGCTTCTTGACTAGATCATATTTTTCAATTTGGTATATATAATGTAGTTAATATACGTCTAATTGAATTTTTTGATCTTCCACATTTTCAAGAAGAGATGATTTTCTATCATCTTAAGTAAACACTTTAGATTTTCAACATATTTTGAATAAAAATGTTATTCTTGAAGTTTGCATATTAGCAAGTCAACTACCATAAATATTGTTAGAAGAAAAAAACTCATTACAAGCTAAATGACCTGCTCTAGCTAAGCGGATATGTTTGTTACAAGCTAAATGGATGTGTTTGTCATATTTGAGCAAAATTTTTTGGATAATTTATCAACTCAATATAAACGGATGTATCTATAAATATTTGAGCAAGAAGTTGAGGATAAATTTTCTTAGTGGTAAAAATAGTGAAACAAATAATTGAATGGCATAAGTCTAACAATTTTTTGTTTAGTAAATAAATAGTAAAACAACCACATGAAATATGTTAATAACATGGAGTAATGTATTTAACAGCATAGCTTGTTGTATAGTTGCAAGGATACATGAGATGCAAATATGCATTACCTAACAGAACCTTTAAATTTGAGGTATGTAAGTGCAACAGTATAAGGTGTATGGAGTGTGAAGGTGCAAGGATATGGATACATTGAGGTACATCTAAAGTACCTATGCATTGTCAAAATGTAAATGTTAAAGTACATACATATTCAAGTTTAACCTTCATGGTCTTAGGCCCAAAGTGTGTTCTTGTATGCACCTAGTATGCCATTAGCATGTGATAGTATATCCAAGCACCCAATACAAGTTACACATGCAAGTATGAGCCCAAAATAATGGATAAGCACACCCTAACAACATTGGTATTTAATTACTATATACCGCTTGAACATGCGTTTATAAAAATCCTATTCATATTAATTTTACTATGCATAAAGTGCTAAAGTTTTTTTCAAACAAGTCAATCTCACATTTTCTATGAATAATATGCTAAATATATTTACATAAGTCAAATTCACATCTTCCTCTAATGTGAGCTACTTATAAATAGCATTAAATATGGTAGGCTCTTCATATAGATGTATTTCATTACCCCCAATAAGCATCAATCTCACCTTCCCATCTAGTGTGAGCTCGTTAAAAAATAACATTCAATATGGTAAATGCTTCACATAGATGCATTTCCTTGGTCCAATAAGCCTCACTTGAACCCCTCATGTCCATGACCTAGTTTTCAATACATCTTCATCAATGTCCAAGAAAGAAGTACTAAATTTTTTTGTAGACAAGTTAATCTCTCCTTTAATGAATGAAGGGCTAAAGCTACCCATAGACAAGTCAATATTTACCCCTTTTAGTGTAGGTTCACTCATAGATACCACTCAATATTGTAGAATCTTCAAATGGATGTATTTCATCACCCCACAAGCCTCACCTAAGCCCTTTGTTTAAACAATCTCCTTTTTAATTTATCTTTATTAATATTTGATGTTTTTCATGGAAATGGCTCATATATTTTGAAGAACACAAGCTTATCCTGAGAGGGGGGTGAACAATATAAGACCACTTTTTACTTTTCTTTCCCAATCAATATTATGCAATATATCAATGGCAATATCAACAATAGTAATCAAAGCAATGCACAAATCACCACACACAATAGAGACACCAATTTAACGTGGTTCACCCAATGTGGGCTACTCCACGGAGAAAATATTTCACTAATATTTTCTCAACAAATATCTTGGGAATCCTTTCCCTATTACAATGTTTATGGACCTCTATCCAAAGGAGACACCAATCCCCTCAATCCTTATCCTCTACTCTGGTTGGTGATCTTCTAGAAGAACTATTGCCTCCACTTCACTGGCTTATGGATCTCTATCCACTGAAGACTCCTACCCTCACTCAGAAGACCTATCTTCACTACCCTAGCTAATGGACCTCTATCCACTAGAGACTATCATCCTCTATACTCTGTCACCTCCAAAGCTTACTCTTAGCTCTATCTCAAATATGCACTAAACATGGTCCTTCAGTCTAGCACAAATCTGCTCAATATCTATCCTCAAATTCACTAAACATAGTCCTTCGATCTAGCACAAATCTATCCTCAATATCTATCCTCAAATCTACACTAAACATAGTCCTTCGTCTAGCACAAATCTGTCCTCAATCTCTATCCTCAACACTAAACATCCTCCTAAACCAAACTACACAACAACTTCTCAATCTATGTCCTCAAGCCTTAACACAAAGCTTGACTCAATCACAAATCAACTCTACTAGATCTACCCCAAACCTTAACCCAAGGTTTGAACAAATCAATCAATCAACTCTGCTCTCAAGTCTTCTCAAAGACTTATCTCAAATATACCTTGTAAGCTTCCACAAAATCTCACACTAATCTATCCACAAGTCCTCTCTAGAACTTGTCCAATCTACTCAACAAGTCTTCACCAAGACTTACCTCAAATCTGCTCAACAAGTCCTCACTAGAACTTGTCCAATATGCTCAACAAGTCTTCACCAAGACTTACCTCAAATCTATATTGTAAGCTTCCACAAAATCTTACTCAACTCAACTCAATCTAACACAAAATCCTCTTCAATCACACAAACAAGCTTCACACATAATCTTGTTCAATCTCACAGAAACATATAGAGAATTGTTAGAGACTCAATATGCTTCACACTCACAACAATGCTCAATCACTTTCAATCTCTTTCTCAAATCAAATTAGAATATAGAACAATTTGTTTCACATAACTTGAACTATCACTTCAACACTTCCACTTGACTAGGCTTAATCAACTCCACTTAACCAATCACTCAATAAAACACTTCTTGCTCACAAACCCTAGTCCAAGCATATGAACACTCACTCAATTATTTCCAACAATGCTTATCAAACAATCTCACATAACAATGATACTCATGATCTTGCACAAACCCTAGTTTCAAGATAGTTCTCAACTTCACATAACAATGATACTCATGATCTTGCACAAACCCTAGTTATGCATATGAAGGTTCATTCAATGTTTCCAACAATGCTTATCAAACAAGGTTTTTATCAACAACTCTCACTCAAAAAAACCTTTAACAATCAAACTCAACAATGCTTATCAAACAACCCTTTTCTCTCCAACTTAGCATTCACAACATCCAACAATCACTCACAAGGAAGATGTGCCCATACCTTTTGTTTGTTGAAGAATTGACCTCAAAACCTATCTCAAACACAATTTCCCTCTTTGCCAATTTCAAAGGTTAGATGAAAAAAATATCACTCTAACACTCCCTCAAGATATTTCACAATTACAAAAATAATTAAACTCAAATACACCTTATTACTCCTTTGAAATAAGCATTCACCAAAACATATAAAAATAAATATTTTATTAAACCTTATAACTCCACTCTTAAACAACTCAATCCACCAAATAATTAAATAAAACAATTATTTAATTTCATCAACCTTATATCTCCCTAAGCTCAAAAATACACCATACAACCTTAGAAGCACAAATCAATTTATAACAAAAATTTATTACCTCACAAAGTGCTCCGATGGGATTCGATCCCACAACATAGTGCCTCCAATGCCTTAGCCATGGTTGCCAAGCCGCGTGAGCTAAGCGCTCACGTGGAAGGCAAAAGTACCCATGATGCTTTATCTTCTACCTAGGCACCAAAAGCCAAAAGGCTTTGGCATCTTTGATACCCAAAACACTACACAACCAACCCTATTGTGAGTCGAACGTGGAACCTCACATTCCCAAGGTGCTTCCACTTACCGCTAGCCCACCTGGCTAGGTGGTGACAAGGCCTTCATGCCTTGTGCCTTTTCTTCCTTCGCTACCTACCGAAAAGGGTCAAACGGGGACTTCTTCCCTCTCTTGCTTACGAAAATTTGCACACAATTTTTGCTTAGGAGATTTATTAAAATCGTGGATGGTTTGAAGCCTTTTAGGCTTAGGGTATTTATACCCATTCTTTGGAAATTATTGACATCAACGGAGGAGATAGAATATGATGTCGACGCTTTGCATATGCCCTTTATAACCCTAACTCTAGGGTTTATTAAATTAAGTTATAAACTAACTTATAATTAAATTATAATTAATTTAATAACTCTTTAGAGTTAATCAAATTAAATTATAAATTAATTTATAATGAAATTATTATAATTAATTTAATCTTTAGGTCTCAACCTTAGACCTCTAATATTATAATAAAATATTATAATATTATTTTTCTTGGGCCTTCCTGTTGCTCTTTAGACCTCATCTGACCACCTTGAATATTATAATTAGGGACATTATAATATTATTTTCCTTAGGTCTAGAAGCAATATTTTTCTTGCACAACTGACTCTTGACATCCTTCCTTTTGTCCTGCTCACTAAAACTGACTCTTGACATCAATGACAACAAATCCTGCTCATATTTCCAACAATATCCCCCTTTGTCATTGATGGCAACCCACTTTATTTTTACCATTCCTTTTACCTTTTCCTATTCTTCTCCCCCTGAGAAACTACTCCCCTGACTGAATGCTCTCCTCCTAACTCAAATCTCTCCCCTTTGTCATCAATGGCAAAGGGTCACCTTTGGGGCTCGAGGCTAAGAATGAGACTCTTAGCTTAGCCCCTCCCCCACCTCCTCTTGAGGTGGTTAATTCTGGGGTGGGAGTATTTCTACTCCCAACATGCACTGATCTTTACCTTTGTCCACTTTCCTTCTCATCTGATCCTTCTGATTCCTCTGACTATTCATATTCCTGCTTGTCTCTGGAATTTTTGCTCTACACCACTTTGTTGTATGTCCATCATTATTGCACTTATAACACTTAATTTTATTATTCCTTGGAGGTGCAAATATCTTGGGATTTCTCCTGGTGAAGCCATATCTATTCCTATCATGAACCCTACAATTCATTGCCTTGTGACCAAACTGATTACAAGAGTAGCAATACCCTTGAAATAGTTACCTATTTCTGAAGTTCCCATATTCCTATCTTTCATGTGTCCTACACTGAGAAGCTTTGTGCCCAAACCTGTGACATGAGAAGCATCATCCATTGAAATTACCTTGCCTTGACCCCATGGGTCTTTTAGTCTCTTTTACCCTATGTTGGTTCCTGTTCCATCTGTTCCTCATTTGTGCATTGTTCCTTTCCTTGTTGAACTTTCTATTGTCCAACTCATCCTCATAAGTCTCACTCTCTCTTACACTCTCTTCTTCTAAAGTTTCTTCTTCTTCAGAACTTGAGGTTGACTCCTCTCCTTGTTTCTTTTGTACCTATTCAAAACCAAGACCTATCTTGTTTGTTGACCATCTTTGTACCTTGATCATCTTATCTACAATTTTTGAGCTCTTTCCAAACTTGTGTAACCTATCCTTAGACTCTTTTACTTCCTTCCTTAGTGAAGCTACTTCATGCTCTAACATTTCACATTCTAAGACCTTTGCTTCTAACTTATCTTTGAACTTTCTTGTCTTAGCCATTGACTTATTTAGATCCTCTATAAGCTTTCCTTTCTCTTCATCACATTCTTGAAACTGAAGCTTAAGTTGGGAGTTTTGATTTCTTACCTTATTTAATGCATCAAGGGCATGAATAAGCTCTCCCTCAAGATCAACTTCTCCTTCCTCTGATTCTTCCTCTATTTTTTTACCTTTGAAAACATCTTCATTCTTTTCTGACTCATATTTTATAGGATCACCTCCTTCTTCTTCTAATGCCATTAGAAGATTCTCTTCTAGTCCTTCAAGTGTATCTTCATATTCATCATCACTAAAACTGAAACCATTCCTTGTACAACTATCTTCAAGATGACCAAAGTTACCACATCTAAAACACTTGAGAATTATTGGTGACCTTTTCTTAACCTCTTATTTTTCTTTTTCCAGAAATAGAACTTCATCTTTATCATTATCTGAGGAACTATCATCAATATCAGTTGAGTACTTACTTGCCTTGTCTGCATAGAAACTCTTCTTATGTCTTTGAAAGAACTTCTTTCCTTGCTTGCCTTGTCCATCCTTGCTTTTCTTTTGGTACCTATATTTTTCTGATTCCCTATTCTTATGATCCTATTTTTCATCATCATTGCTATTTCTAGCTTCTTGACAATCAGTTGCATAGTGACCATACTTTCCACAATTGAAACATCTAACTGATTTTGTACCTTTAAACTTTCTTGGATCCTTGTTCCTTCTACCATAATTTGCTTCTTCATCACTGGATGACTCATTGCTTGAATCTGACTTCTTACCCTTAATCTTCTTAGTAGCTTTGAAGGTTGCTTCTTTCTGGATATTAGGTTCCTCTTTTGTTCTCATCTCAAAATTTGTAAGAATGCCAAGTAATTCATCCCTTGTCAAAATATCACTATATTTTGATTCCTCTATAGCTGAAATATTTTCACTAAACCTTTTTGGGAGTGATCTTAAGATCTTATCACAAACATCAGATTCTTGAACCTCAAGTCCAAGTCCTTGCATGGAGTTAACAACCTCATCTACATGAAGTAGATAAGCACTAATGTTTTCCTCATCCTTCATTTTTAGATCTTCAAATTGTCCCTTGAGATTTCGCAACTTTACCTTTTTGACCTTTTTATCTCCTTCATATATGCCTTGCAACTTATCCCAAATTTCCTTTGCTGATTTGTAGTGCATAACCTTAACAAACTCTATTCTATGCAAACCTCTCAAAATTGCATTCATTGCTCTTGAATTGTAATGATGTAGAAGCTTACCATATTTATCTATAGGTGGAGTAGTTGGTGGTGTGTATCCATTTTCAACTGCTTCCCATATTTCATTTCCAAGTGCCATCAGGTGAATCTTCATTCTCATACTCCAAAATACATAATCACTCCCATAAAATACTAGTGCTAAATTATCTGAGGATCCACTCTTAGAATCCATTTGTGTTCTTGTAAGCTTTTCCTTCAAGCTATTAAACTCTTTCGAAGGAACCCACTCTGATACCAATTGAAGAACACAAGCTTATACTGAGAGGGGGTGAACAGTATAAGATCACTTTTTACTTTTCTTTCCCAATCAATATTATGCAATATATCAATGGCAATATCAATAATAGTAATCAAAGCAATGCACAAATCACCACACACAATAGAGACACCAATTTAACGTGGTTCACCCAATGTGGGCTACTCCATGGAGAAAATATTTCACTAATATTTTCTCAACAAATATCTTTGGGAATCCTTCCCTATTACAATATTTATGGACCTCTATCCAAAGGAGACACCAATCCCCTAATCAAGTTCATGGATATCTATCTCAAGAGACACCAATCTCCTCTACTCTAGTTGGTGATCTTCTAGAAGAACTACTACCTCCACTACACTAGCTTATGGATCTCTATCCACTGAAGACTCCTACCCTCACTCAGAAGACCTATCTTCACTACCCTAGCTAATGGACCTCTATCCACTAGAGACTATCATCCTCTATACTCTATCACCTCCAAATCTTACTCTCAACTCTATCTCAAATCTACACTAAACATAATCCTTCGATCTAGCACAAATATGCTCAATCTATTCTCAAATCTACACTAAACATAGTCCTTCGGTCTAGCACAAATCTATCCTCAATATCTATCCTCAAATATACACTAAACATAGTCCTTCGATCTAGCACAAATCTATCCTCAATATCTATCCTCAAATCTACACTAAACATAGTCCTTTTAGCACAAATCTATCCTCAATATCTATCCTCAAATTTGTACTAAACATAGTCCTTCAGTCTAGCACAAATATATCCTCAAGCCTTAACACAAATCTTGACTCAATCACAAATCAACTCTGCTAGATCTACCCCAAACCTTAACCCAAGGTTTGAACAAATCAATCAATCAACTCTACTCTCAAGTCTTCTCAAAGACTTATCTCAAATATACCTTGTAAGCTTCCACAAAATCTCACACTAATCTATCCACAAGTCCTCTCTAGAACTTGTCCAATATTCTCAACAAGTCTTCACCAAGACTTACCTCAAATCTGCTCAACAAGTCCTCACTAGAACTTGTCCAATCTGCTCAACAAGTCTTCACCAAGACTTACCTCAAATCTGTATTGTAAGCTTCCACAAAAGCTTACTCAACTCAACTCAATCTAACACAAAATCCTCTTCAATCACACAAACAAGCTTCACACAGAATCTTGTTCAATCTCACAGAAACATATAGAGAATTGTTAGAGACTCAATATGCTTCACACTCACAACAATGCTCAATCACTTTCAATATCTTTCTCAAATCAAATTAGAATATAGAACAATTTGTTTCACAGAACTTGAACTATCACTTCAACACTTCCACTTGACTAGGCTTAATCAACTCCACTTAACCAATCACTCAATAAAACACTTCTTGCTCACAAACCCTAGTCCAAGCATATGAACACTCACTCAATTATTTCCAACAATGCTTATCAAACAATCTCACATAACAATGATACTCATGATCTTGCACAAACCCTAGTTTCAAGATAGTTCTCAACTTCACATAACAATGATACTCATGATCTTGCACAAACCCTAATCATGCATATGAAGGTTCATTCAATATTTCCAACAATGCTTATCAAACAAGGTTTTTATCAACAACTCTCACTCAAAAAAACCTTTAACAATCAAACTCAACAATGCTTATCAAACAACCCTTTTCTCTCCAACTTAGCATTCACAACATCCAACAATCACTCACAAGGAAGATGTGCCCATACCTTTTGTTTGTTGAAGAATTGACCTCAAAACCTGTCTCAAACACAATTTCCCTCTTTGCCAATTTCAAAGGTTAGATGACAAAAATATCACTCTAACACTCCCTCAAGATATTTCACAATTACAAAAATAATTAAACTCAAATACACCTTATTACTCCTTTGAAATAAGCATTCACCAAAACATATAAAAATAAATCTTTTATTAAACCTTATAACTCCACTCTTAAACAACTCAAACCACCAAATAATTAAATAAAAAATTATTTAATTTCATCAACCTTATATCTCCCTAAGCTCAAAAATACACCATACAACCTTAGAAGCACAAATCAATTTATAACAAAAATTTATTACCTCACAAAGTGCTCCCGATGGGATTCGATCCCACAACACAGTGCCTCCAGTGCCTTAGCCATGGCTGCCAAGCCGCGTGAGCTAAGCGCTCACGTGGAAGGCAAAAGTGCCCATGGTGCTTTATCTTCTACCTAGGCGCCAAAAGCCAAAAGGCTTTGGCATCTTCGGTGCCCAAAACACTGCACAACCAACCCTACTATGAGTCGAACGTGGAACCTCACGTTCCCAAGGTGCTTCCACTTGCCGCTAGCCCACCTGGCTAGGTGGTGACAAGGCCTTCGTGCCTTGTGCCTTTTATTCCTTCGCTACCTACCAAAAAGGGTCAAACGGGGACTTCTTCCCTCTCTTGCTTACGAAAATTGTGCACACAATTTTTGCTTAGGAGATTTATTAAAATCATGGATGGGGTTTGAAGCCTTTTAGGCTTAGGGTATTTATACCCATTCTTTGGAAATTATTGACGTCGACGGAGGAGATAGAATATGACGTCGACGCTTTGCATATGCCCTTTATAACCCTAAATCTAGGGTTTATTAAATTAAGTTATAAACTAACTTATAATTAAATTATAATTAATTTAATAACTCTTTAGAGTTAATCAAATTAAATTATAAATTAATTTATAATGAAATTATTATAATTAATTTAATCTTTAGGTCTCAACCTTAGACCTCTAATATTATAATAAAATATTATAATATTATTTTTCTTGGGCCTTCTTGTTGCTCTTTAGACCTCATCTGACCACCTTGAATATTATAATTAGGGACATTATAATATTATTTTCCTTAGGTCTAGAAGCAATATTTTTCTTGCATAACTGACTCCTTGACATCCTTCCTTTTGTCCTGCTCACTGAAACTGACTCTTGACATCAATGACAACAAATCTTGCTCATATTTCCAACATGTTTCTAGTTTATAAACATTGGTTGCCGTTACATAGTGGCAGTTACTCATAGACAAGTTATTTTTTACCTATTTAGTGCAGGATCACTCAAGAATACCACTCAATATTATAGATTTTTCACATAGATACATTCCATCCCCCACAAGCCTCACTTGAGCCCCTTGTGCCATGATCTACTTTTCAATCTATATTTTCTCAATGTCCACTATTTTTAGGTAAATAGCTTGTGTAAGTTGTTATAATATTGATTGTTAATACATAGTGGCATCACAAAAAAATAATACTTGAAGTAAGCCTATGGGAAAAGGAGCCAATGGTTGAACAAAGACATGCAATTAATAATATTTAACACATCATTTATGACAAGATTATTTAGTCTTTAAAAATTTTAACCCATAATGTATAAGCAAAAATATTAATAATTTTGTTGAAGTATGCTACACATAGTTGTTAACATATGTTATTACAAAAAGGCTTCATTAAGCAACACAGTATATATATCATGAATGAAATGAAATAATTTTAATTGTGTCCACAAGACCAACATAGTCTATGGGACCAAGAGCTTTAATAAAAATGGGGTATGGTATACAACCCTATTCCTATTTGAATTCAAACCTTAGACATCCTATTCAAAGTTCCAAAGTTTAACAACATCCAAGAAAGAAAATTGTTCAACAAAGTCAAAATTCTCAACATCCTCTATCATCATTTGGAGTGTGTTTCTTTTGTTGTTGATTTTGATGATAAGTTTCCCTAATTTATCTATTCTCAATTCTTCAAAATTTCCATTACTGAGTATACTTTTAGAGTGTCCTCATACTCAATCGCGATGTCCTTGTAGGCTTTACATCCCATGACAAAATAATTTTCGATATCCACTACTCTTGTTGTGTGAAAGACACATTCGTTCTAACCATGCTTCCTTAGGAATTTTCCATCTTCCAATTTCGCATCTAAGGTGGTGTGAACTATATATTAATTAGACATATTTTCCTTCCATTTGATCTTTGCATCTGCCTACTTATTTTGATTGTGCTCACAGTTTGTGTTGAACTCAATGTATACATATTTTTTCTTTCCTAAATTTTTAGTCCACAGGACAAGTCTAAATTTTTTTGAAGTTTGGGACCTCATGAAACTTAGTGCTCCATTTTTCCATCCATTTGTTGTTTTATTTCATCCATGTGTCTTTTATTCTATTTCGTATTTCTTTGATTATATATTTTGACAACCTGCTGTCTTCCATTCTTTTGTGTTTTCTTTAGGTACCCCAATAGCCTTAACATAGTTTATGCTTCTAGTGGAAAATTCCATGTTTCAACAAGTAAAATCTCATATGGGATTGATGCTTTAATTTTGAAATTATTTGTAATTAGTCACTTTTAAATTCTTTCTATTTATCTCCATTTAAAATTTGATGTATTACTAGTAAAATCTCATATGGGATTGATGCTTTAATTTTGAAATTATTTGTAATTAGTCACTTTTAAATTCTTTCTATTTATCTCCATTTAAAATTTGATGTATTACTAGCCCACACTCACATCCATATAGCACCACTAGAATAAGTAATAATCCAAAAAGGACCCTACTGGTTTTTCAATTCCATGGCCCTACTTTTCTACCCTATTTGGCAATGAATAGAGTGTCCTTCATCCTACTTGTATTCATTTCATCCTCTATATTCTCCAATTGAGTTTTCTTTGAAAATATAATGTAAGGTATTTGTATTCTATTGCTACCTCTAAAGGATTTTCTTCAAATAAAATATGTGGTTGTTTTAGCTCTCTTCAAGTAGAAAAGACCATAATTTTAGTCTTATTAGTGTTTATCAGCATCCCAAATTCTTTACAAAAATGCTCTAATAAAGCTTTTAGATGTACTTTTAAACTTTCAAGTGTCTTGACAATCAAGATTAGGTCATTGGCTTGGTTTTGAAATGAGTTTGAGCGGGAAGGATCAAGCGAGCGAGAAGGTTCAAGCGAGCGGGAAGGATCAGACAAGCGCGAAGGAGCAGGTGGAAGGGAATGACTAGGTGCTAGGTGGAGGAGGGCCCGAGGTAGTGTGGTCTAAAAATTTATCGAATGAAATGTTTTCACATGGGTTTGGAACTAGTGTCAATGTTGCAGTCCCCTTGGAAGTTCACGAGTTGGAGTTAGAAAAGGTAAATGGTAGGACCCCTCGGATGGGACACCCATTCGACCCAGGGGATTCCTTTGCTATAGTGGCTTCCAGAGGGTTTAAAACTGGCGGTTTAAAATTATTATTCGATCTCTCCTTTGTTCAAGACAAATTGCATGTCTCCAATGAGCTTATAGCGCTTACTATGGATGAGGGGTCCTGGAATCTGGTGGGTAAATTTCAATAAAGCCGATCCAACTTGGACTCTATCAAATGTTGGGCACTAGCAAAATGAAAGCCCTTAAGATCGTTGAAAATTGTAGCAGTCTCGAAAGCCTTTTTCATCGTCAAGTTGAATTGTGAAGAAGACTCAAAACACATTTTGGGTGGCGGTCCTTGGTTTTATGGTAAAAGAGACCTATTCCTTTGGAAGTGGGGACACGATTTCAATTTGAATTACCAAAAGGTGAACCTGGAACCATTATGGATTAGTCTTCCAAGCCTTCCTTTCCATCATTGACATGAAGGTATCCTGAGAGGGATAGCTAAGAATATTGATGAGCTCATCCAAATTGACCCTACAACTAGGGCCATGTCTAGAATGGTTTTCGCTAGGCTGTGCATAATGGTGGACCTAGAGGCTGATATCCCATCATATATTAAACTAGTATCTAATGTTGGTACCTATATCTAGACCATAGAATACGAAAATAGACCCATTTGGTGCTTCAAATGCAGTAGAGTTGAACATGTGTCTGCTCAGTGTCTTGCAAAAAACACTAGAAAGAAGGGCAAAAGTTGGTGAGAAAAAACTCAAGGGCCTCACCCGATGTAGGTTGGTCCTGAATAGAAGGTGGTGGGTCAGAAAGAGGTAGACTCATCATCCCTTGATGTTATACCTAGTAAGATATAACAGGGGATCCTTTTGAGGACAAGAATCACACTAGAACTAAACTTGATAAAGCAAAATTATCTCCAAAAAAATCCCCTTGATGGAGAAGGGTAAAAGCTCTATCCAGGGTTCATAGAATGGTGAGCAGCCCCAGTTGAAGGATAAGGTTAGTTCCCCTAGATCTTCCCTAGGATCCTCTATCCCATATGTTATTTTAAAAATTCTTATGAATTCTTGAACCCAAACTTTGGCTTGCCAGAAGATGAATTCCTTAAGGACATGATTCCTTAGGCCCCCCTTTCTCCGACAGGGGACTCACGGCCTCTGAGTCTAGGATCCCCTCCAAAAACTAGAAGCCATAAAAAGGGGATTGATGTTGGTATAGAGTGCAAGGGAGCTAGACCCTCTAATAAAGCTTGATGTTCTAGGGAAATGAAGACAGAAGTGGTCGATGGCTCTCAAGCCCTGTTAAAAGTAGATGCTAGCAAGGAATCAGGGGGAAGCAACTCAAGATTGAAACATTTTGTCATACTGCCCAAGTCAATGGGGGCAATAAATTCTGCAAATCTCGTAAATGAGGATTATCTCCTAGAATATTAGAGGCTTGAATGGGGCCTCCAAGCATAGGGTTCTGACATCTCTAAGAAAGGAGATTTGTCCTAATATAATTCTTTTACAAGAGACAAATATGGATAGTAGCAAAGCAAATGGGGTTATAAAGGTGATTTGGAAAGAGGTGGAGCATGCTGCTAGCTCAACGCAAGGGACTTTGGGTGGTCTTCCATGCCTGTGGGATCACAGAAAGGTCATTTGATCAACCTTACTAATTATAGAAAGAGTTGTCAACATTTTGTTTTGCTATAAGGATTTAGGATGTAGATAGATTTTGTCTAACATCTATGCTCCTAATTCTAGAATTAATATAGATCTTCTTTGGTCCTCGCTTAGCTCCATGAGGAACCTTTTCAATAACGAGGCTTGGATCCTCGTGGAAGACTTTAACTCACCATTATTCCAATCAGATAAGTAAAGGGGTGATACAGCAATGTCTAGAAGCATGGAAGAATTTATTGCTTTTGTTAATAATCAAGAACTCATGGATTTAGAGATCAAAGGCTCCAAATATACATGGAGCAATAGATGCCTAGGGGCCTAGCATATCCAAATTAGGCTAGACAAAATGCTAATCTCTAAAGAGACTATTCCTATATTTGGAGATGCTTCCCTTGGGTCTCTCCCTAAGGTGGGGTCTAACCACAACTTGCTCCTGTTCAAAAATAAGGTAAATGCTCTTTTCTTCCCTAGGCCTTTCAGATTTGAAGCAATTTGGCTAACTCATCCATAGTTGGAGGCAAGAATTGAGGAGTGGTAGAATACTATATTTATTGGATCACCAATTAACCATGTGACTATTAAGATGAGACTGATAAAAAAATCTAAATATTGGAACAAATCAGTATTTGGAGACATCCAAAAAAAGAAAATTGATTTGAAAAATCAGTTGTAGGTGATTCAATCTTCATTGGAAGTGGAAATCTTATCCCAAGATAATAGATTGGAGGAGAGAAGAGTTTTGGCAAAACTTCATAATGTCCTGAGCAATGAAGAAGATCTGTGGAGACAAAAGTCCAAAGCCCTTTGGCTTAAATATGGGGACATAAATACAAAAAATTTCTATACCTCTACCTTGTATCATAGAAGCCATAACAAAATTAAGGAAATTCTTAAGTCAAAAGGTTCCAAGACAGAGGATATTTTGGAAATCAAGGCAGAGGTCGTTTCTTTCTTCCAATCCCTCATTCATGAGTCGGATTTGGGAAATATTTCAAATAAGGATAAGCTTCTCCAAAATATCTCACTCCTGGTTTCGAAATACAATCTTAGTCTCAATAGCCCACTTAAAGATAACAAAATTAAGAACGCAGTTTTCTCCATGGAAGGGCTAAAAGCCCCAAGCCATAATGGTTTCCCCCCCTGCTTTCTTCCAAAAATTTTGGCATATTATGGGAATGGAATTTGGCAATGTCCTGGGGGAAATTTAAAGCTCAAGGATCATTTTGGGGTTTTGAATTCCACGTTCTTAGCCCTTATCCCGAAATCTACTAGGGCTAATGAGTTTAAGAATTTTCACCTGATTAGCCTCTATAATACCATCTTCAAAATCTTGACCAAATCTCTGGCTAACAGGATCAAACCTCTCCTTCCTAGGTTGATCGATCAAGCTCAAAGTGGCTTCGTAGTTGGTAGACAAATTCTAGATGGGCTCATCTCGGTCCACGAGCTCATCCACTCGATGGACAAAAGCAAAAGCGCTAGGGCCTTTCTCAAGTTGTGTATGAACAAGACTTATGATAGGGTCTCGTGGGACTTTCTTCTCAAGGCGTTACAAAAGTTCGATTTTGACAGGAAGTGGATGTCTCTTATCAAAGCCTGCATTTCCTCGCCCAAATTTTTTATTCTCATAAATAGTTCCCCAACTGGTTACTTCTGCAGTTGTCAGGAAATTCACCAGGGAGATCCCCTCTCTCCCCACTTATTTCTATTAATGGCAGAGACTCTATGCAGGATCCTCAAGGCTTCTTCTTTCATGGTGGGTATTAAATCGGCTCTAAGTGTGGAGCCAATCACACACCACCAGTTTGTAGATGATACCCTCATTTATTGCTCACTTCAATCCCCTAGGCTCGGACGATCAAAGAAATCCTAGTTTGGTTTGAAAATGTAGCAGGCCAAAAAGTCAATTATCTGAAGAGCAAGATTTTTTTCTTAAACACCTCGATCTCCAGACAAAGAAGGATAGCCACAAAGTTGGGTTGTGAAATAGCAAAGCTACCCCCTATATATCTCGATCTTCCTCTGTTCAAAAGGAAATGTAATGAATTGCTCTAGGAGTCGGTGGTCGAAAGGGTGCAATGTAAGTTAGCCAATTGGAAAGGAAACCTGTTAAATCAAGCCGATAAGGTTCTTCTGGTGAAGGCTACTCTCCAAAGTATACCTATATAATTTGTTTATTTTTAAAATGTCAGGCAAAATCCGACAAAGGATTGAACAAGCCCAAAAATCGTTTCTTTGGTCTAGCTCTGGGGAAGAAAAAAAGATTCCACTTAGTTGTCTAGGACCATATCTGCATAGAAGAGAATTTGAAGGTCTAGGGCTTAGGAAAGTGGGTCAAATGAACAAATCCCTGATAGCAAAGCAAGGTTGGTGTTTAGTGCAAAATGATCAGGTGGAATGGCTAAACATTGTTAGGGGAAGTATTTAAATAATGAGGATGGCTTCTTAGTGAATATCATTCCTAGCTCAAGGTCAACTTTTTGGCTTAATCTCATCTTATCCATAAGCACCATCATTAAGAGGAGCAAATGGAATGTGGGAAATGGACACCTTATTGGTTTCTAGTCAGACCCTTGGCTATTGGAACAACTGTTGGCATCTCTTATGGAATTAGTAGTGGATGAACCCTTTTGCAAAAGGACCTTCGACTCTAAGGTTATGGACTATATTGAAAGTGTAAACAATAGGAGATGCAAGTCTCTGTCCAACCCAGGCATACCCCAAATTGAGAAGATGGCCCTTAAGAAGATCTCAGACTCCTTGAAATTCCAAGTGATCAAATCTTCAGAGGATGTTGATAACTTCTTCTGACAAAAGGAAATTTTCAGAGGTTTCACAATGAAATCGGCTTATTTTTTGTTGGAAGATCCTGGTCCCCCCTTGTTTCTGAGTCAACTGGTGTGGCCGAAGGGGCCGACCCCCAAGGCCAATGTTTTTATGTGGCTTTCCATCCAAAATAAATTTTACCTTTAGACAATCTTCAAACTCATGGTTTATCCCTAATCGTTGTTTTCTTTGTGGATTAGCGGTTAGGTCGGTTCAACATCTATTTGTCTCGTCTGTTTGCTAGGGAGGTTTTTTCCTCCTCTTTTGTTGGTTTTTGTTGGGTTTGTCCCTCCCTGGTTTCGGATCTCCTCCTCCAATGGGACCCTCCCTTTGTTGCCCCCCGATTACACCTCTTCTAGCCTTTCAATTTGACCCATATCATGTGGTGTATCTAGAAGGAGAGGAACCTTTGTGCCTTCAACAACGATTCTTAACTCTACCTCTATTGTTGGTGCCAAAAGCATCGCAGCAATTGTGGAGAATGTCTCTTCTATCCCCTTAGATTCGACGGAGTCTTCGATAGAGGAAGTAGGTTTGTAGTGATCTCTAGATTTCAAGCCTATCCCTAGGCCAGTTGCTCGTTTTAATCCGAATAGGAGGCACACTATTTGGGAACCACCTCCGAAAAGTTGGATTAAACTCAATTTTGATGGGGCTTCTAAGGGTAACCCAGGAGGGGCTAGTGTAGAAGGCATCATTCGAAACAACAAAAGCGAACCTCTAATTGTCTTTTTCGAAAATTTGGGAATCTAGCATAGCCACTTCTACCATTCGATGAGGTAGTTATTAAACATGTATACAGATATTCCTAGCACATTTGGGGTTGATTGAGGATGGATTAATCATTTGGAGAGATTAATTTCCTCAAGGTTTAATTGGTTTGGAGAATGGTAGATAATTCCTTTGGGTTCTTTTGTCTCTCACGTGGGCAAGGAATGAGTGGGTAAGAAATGAGATGGTGATATGTGAGATGTTTTTCGTTCTCTTGTGAGTCAACCTCAAAGAATGAAATCAATGGTCGCAGATTTAGTCAAGGATCGGAGGGGCCTGACCATGACACCTAGGCCAAGGAGTGGTCTCTTCCCCCGTGGTGGTGGGGGATGTGGTTGACAGAAAGACGGATTTTGAAAATTTTTGGTTTTTGAAGTCCCAATGGTCTCGTCTTGTATGTTCTTTGTGGTACTGGCTGGTGTTCTTCCCCAACATGGGTGGCAGTTGATGTTGTTTCTTTCGCTATCTCCTTTTATTTTTAAAAGTCGGTAGTCTGTCTCATTCTACAAGGTTTGAGGTACTTTTCAAAACCCCTTCTTTCACCTTATCAAAAAAAAGATTAGGGCATTGGCCTAGAGAAGAAGTTTCACTACATAATTAGCCAATTATATTCCCTCGTCTCTCATCCTTCCTACCCATTCCTTTAAAACATTCCTCAAATTTGTCAATGTAAAGTCCAAATAAAGTAGGTGACAATAATCAACCCTATTTCCCCAATATCACTCTAAAAACACTAATAGTCCTTTTGGAGTTCAAATTTTTGCCACCACTTGCTCATAAAGTATGTAGGTACTTTTCAAAACCCCTTCTTTCACCTTATCAAAAAAAATATTAGGGCATTGACCTAGAGAAGGAGTTTCACTACATAATTAGCCAATTATATTCCTTCTTCTCTCATCCTTCCTACCCATTCCTTTAAAACATTCCTCAAATTTGTCAATGTAAAGTCCAAATAAAGTAGGTGACAATAATCAAACCCTATTTCCCCAATATCACTCTAAAAACACTAATAGTCCTTTTGGAGTTCAAATTTTTGCCACCACTTGCTCATAAAGTATGTGTACCTTTGGTACACCAATTTCTTCTATTCTTTTCCATAATTTACCTCTAGGTACTATGTCAAAAGCCTTTTAACAAAACAAATATAAACTTCTCCTTTTTCATTCCATATCCTCTCTATTAGGTACCTTAGTAACACATTGATATATTGCTGAGGACTTTGGTCTAAGCCCTAGTTGTCCTATGATTGACTTACTAATTTGCTTTCTACTATGGTTGTCTTTCTAGTGGAAAGCCTCCTTTAATGAGACCATTAAAGGCATTTTGGATGTGTAGTGCTAAGATGTCAACCCTACACTTGAGATGTTCAACTTGCAAACCATCTAAATCATGAGCTTTACCTATCGCTTTTATGTATTCTTCCTTTATTATTTTTCCTTAGTTGTTTATATATCTTGCTATTTGTTTTCTCTTTGCTTGTTCTTTCAAAGGCTCTCTTTGCATTCTTCATCATACCATGGATTCATTAGGAAGCTTTAATGTTTTCTCAATTTATATCCATCAATTATGAAAAATTTGTCTCTTTTCTTTTCCTACTTGAAAGTTTTTTTTATCTTTCTTTTTCACATAGGTTTTTAAGATGTCCTTACCCACTTTCTAGTATATGGATCTGTCTCTGCATTGGATTGTGATCAGATTTTAGATCCATTAAAACAACTTCAATTTCTAGATATTTTAACCTTAAAATAAAGTTTGATGAGCAAATAGCATAATCAATTACTGATCATACCTCTGTACATAATCAATTATATGTATTATGTGTTAAAGTATATTTTCCAAAGTTTTGACACATGTTTATTCCATTGCAAATGATCATTCCTCTATGTTACACAGGGTATGATCCACCTCTTCTTCCAACCATGGCAACTTATCATATATGCCTTCATTGATCTTTAAAGAGCTTACTTGACTATTTGTCGTCTTAACCTTAAGTGACCCACTAAAAACCCCTATCCAAGCTTGTTAAATTTTATGATATTTTTTGCCAATGTCATGCCATATATAGATCCTCGTCATCTTAAGCCATGTTAAAACCTGGATTGAAACAAAATAACAAGCTACAATGCTAACCAATTTGTCACTACCTGACTCTAATCCGTAAATACTGCTTATTTGGGTCTTCTTTCTTCATATGCAAAAAACTACCCAAAAGACTTTTTGTTAGTATTGTTACTCCTTGAAGCTATTGTTATTTTTTTGTATCTTTCTCAATCTTAAGCCCTGCATCCGTATGTTCATGTGTTTCTATTAGTGCAATTAAATCATTTGCTTCAGCTATAGGCCCTAGACCAGGACCTCTTCTCCATGAATATCCAACACAATTCCAATGTTTCCAATATGCCCCAATTTCCCATTTATAAAAAATGATAAAAGAAGATTTAAACATAAATGCAACAAAATCATATATCTTAACAAATATGATAACGAGAATTTGATAAAGAAGATATGTTTGGTTTGAGAAGAACATCCTGGAAATAATTTAAGGAAATGTTGTCTAGATAATGCCTAATTAACCTAATAACAAATATACCCTAATAAGAAGGAAATATAATATTAAAAATGTCTCAAGTGTGTAACGAGTATGAATATGCAGATGCACCTGTAACAGAGATGAAAATCTTACAATAGCAAAAAGTTATCCCAAAAAAACACCTCTAAATCAATTATCTACTACTTCTATTTGCTTTGAGTCCATACAAAGGTCAATATTTATAAAGATCATAGGAAATAACTTCATATTTTTATCAATAATTTACATAGTCAAACCTTGTAATATTTGCATATAAATAAGTTAAAGGATAATGTGTTCCTAATCAAAGAGCGAAGGGAAGATTATTGTAAAAAAACTAAAGCTACCAAATTACAACAATCACTATAACAATGATTATGAGGAAGGAAAAAGAGTAAAATATGGTCAAAATAGAGCTTTTGAATATAATATATTTGGATGCAAGATAAATGCCTTCCGTAAACATAAGCACTCAAAAGCCAATGTACTTTGAATAAAGAAAACAAATTATAGTGAAAGCTAGAAAAGAAAAGTTTCATTTTAAAAACACATATTTAAGAGTATTTTAAAAACACATATTTAAGAGTAAACGTAGTTAAAAAGGGAAATAGTTTTACCTAAATTCGACATGGCAATTATCTAAAGACCATTACGGAAACATAGCTTTTGAATATAATATATTTGGATGCAAGCTATAAATGCAATCCGTAAACATAAGCACTCAATGTACTTTGAATAAATAAAACAAATTCTAGTGAGAGCTGGAAAAGAAAAATTTCATTTAAAAAACACATTTAAGAGTAAACGTAGTTAAAAAGGGAAATAATTTTTACCTTAATCCAATAAGGCAATTATCTAAAGACCATTAGAAAGAAGATTTGAACATGCATGCAACAAAATCAGAATCACCAATATGACTCGCCCAAAGAATTTAAAAATATATAATGCTGGAAAAGAAAAGTTTCATTTAAAAAACGCATTTAAGAGTAAACGTAGTTAAAAAGGGAAATAGTTTTTTACCTAAATCCGGTAAGGCAATTATCTAAAGACCATAAAGATCATTAGAAAGAAGATTTGAACATGCATGCAACAAAATCAGAATCACTATGACTCGCCCGAAGAATTTAAAAATATATAAATCTGGAAAAGGAAAGTTTCATTTAAAGAACGCATTTAAGAGTAAACGTAGTTAAAAAGGGAAATAGTTTTTACCTAAATCCGATAAGGCAATTATCTAAAGACCATTAGAAAGAAGATTTGAACATGCATGCAACAAAATCAGAATCACCAATATGACTCGCCCAAAGAATTTAAATATATATATATATATATAAACATGGAATTCAGGTAATTCCATAATTTTTAAATTTTGAATACAGTGGCCTAGAGATAACTAAAATCTTAACAAACCTTATAATAAGCATTTTACACATGTCGATTACTACTTAAACTAGATATCACAACATACTGATAAAAACACTGAAATTATCTCTAAATTCACTGAAAAGTAAGTGGTAAAAAAATACATGTCGAGCAGCATTAGGAATCATATCAAACTAAAAAAATAAAATGAAGTCCACCTCAAAATTTCCTTCATCCTATTTCAACAAATAATAGTAAACCGTCTGAAAATCAATTAGAAACAACCTAAACTGAACATAGTCCTCCTATTAAGTTCATTCTGGAACTCTGCACTTGCAGAATTACATCAAAAAAGCTTAAACCAAAGACATCTCTCAGCAAAATAAATCAAAGCTCTGCATTGCTCCAAATGACCCCCTTCTTACATAAATAAGTTGGGTCTGGATGCCTTGAAAGTTGTTTTCAACTTTCTTGTTGGTGGCCTGACTTTGCGGTAAACCAATGGAAACTTGATTTTTGGGTCATGGAATTGCTTGGTATTCTCACGCTTGCAAAGCTTTGCAGGAATAGTAGCTGTCTTGATAATCTGGATGCAGGGTTGTCGCACCCTATGACGAGAAGCCATCTCAACATACATTTGTCCAACAGCACCATTTAAAGTGGTGTCCCGATATTCTTTGTACATGTTGTGATAACCAGTTCTACTCTGGTAACGAAGCCAGATACCATAATTCTTGATCTTTGTTGGATTCTTCTCAAAGATCTATAAACAACGAGAAAAAGGAGTATGAAACAACCACAAACTGCAAGCCCAACTTAATTTAAGTAGACAAAGCAACAATAATATGTAAATTAAAAAAATGTACCTCATTTATGGCAAGTATTTGTCCGTTGCTTTTCTTCACCTTCTTCAGCTTCCTCAAAAAGTACCTTAAGTAGACCAAAAATAAATTATCAGCCAACATGCCCAAAAAATGTAGTTTACTGCACCAACAATGAAGCAAATGTGCACCAGATTTTGGACCAATAAGATTTACAAATTCTGTGTATATATAAATAATGGTTTTGGGCATTAATTCATATGCACCATGGATGAATACAATACATACCAGAACTTGGACTTAGCACGGACTTCATTTGTGGCCCACAGTTTCATCCGATAGATCTTAGGCTGTGGATTTGCTTCAGTTGGCAGAGACCGCCCAACAACCTGGTACTGACGAAACTGTCCCCAACAACAGAGGAAAATTTAAACCAATACTTTGTAATGCAGATACAACAATCTCTAACATAAAAATGTAGTGTTCACAGATCATATACACTGGACTGGGAGTGACTTTTCTCATTGACATGATAGAGCACTAAATATATGACAGTGAAGGGACCTACCCTAATCTTGCATGCTTGATAACTAAAACTCAACACCTAACGTGACATATTTCTTTGATAACTATAAATGTTCAATATATAACATCACAACGTTAAAAAGCTCAAAACCAAAAACAAAAAACTGGCAACAATGTAAAAACAGCACATAAAAAGCATGATAGAAATGGTCTAAAATAACAAATTCATATAGACAGCCAAAGCGACTTTGTGAACGATGGACTTAAGCATTATATGATTTACACAAAACCAAAAAAAAACAATATTCTGTACCTGACTACAGCCTGATGAAAAGGATAACGAAGCCAAACCCCCTTAACCCACAAATATGATATCAAATAAAAACTGAAATGAGCATATAACTTTTTTGAAGAGAATTCATTCATGGCAAAGGAAGAACAAAATTTAAACAAACACACCAAATTTTCTTGGAAGTTATTACAAGTGATAAAGCATGCTAAATCAAACCCTGACCAGACAACATATACCCCGCCCTAACATGGAAAGCATAAATGACCTTTAGCAGTCAAAGAAAAGAATGCCCTTGCAGAGACATCAAAATCATTGAATACCTACAAAAGCCTTTCCCTAGAAGTAATTAGAGAAGAAAACATATTGACCTTTCAATACGGACCAACAGAAAGCACCATCTGAAATTACACGGAAAAATAATATACTAAAAAGGATGCTAGAAACTTAAGATGATTGTAAGTTGTTCTTCCTTGATCAATGTCAAATAGAGGAAAGCACAGCAAGAGATCCAAAAAGGTAACAGTGCCAACATTTATCATGAGGGAAAGACAAGAACAAAACAAAAATTTGTGCCAGTCTAGGGCTATTAGTAGTGGCAACATATCTGAGTGGGCAACCTTCAATAGACTGAAAAAAGGGGGAGGAAAAAAATTCCAAGATAAGTAGTAATAACTGTTTCTTTGTTCAACAAAGACTGGACTCAATTCAAAGAATAATAATGTGTTACTGACATTACACACTCAAAGTAAAGAGTTTCTTGACTACTTTCTCTTTGCCATGTTTTGTGTGCAGCTTAGTTGCACAAAACAACTAGCACACATGTTCACATTTCTTACAAGAAACATGAAATGCACGGCCATTTGGATGAGCCATTTTCCTCCACTTTCTTATTTCTTGTCACACCTAGTTTCACCACCACTAAACAGGTTTGAAACTTCATTATCCTGTGACTACATTACCCTCACAAGACGAGTCAGTCACTACTGCATCTATGTTGCAAGTTATCCTGGGACAACCAGTCTACTTACTTCATTCAAACTATTGCCCATGCTAGTAAAAGAATGCAGCTTGTGCATATAATTTAAATCTAACAGGATGAAGATCTCCATCATTGAGTTGTGGACACTATTCTGTTTTCTCCAGTAATACCTGTGAACATACGCCACAAAGACCTTCTGGTGCACATGGCGTGTACTCACATTCAATGGCTTAGTGAATAATCTGTCTCCACCTAAAAATTTCATTTGTACATCCAACTAAGAAGCCGTCTGCATAGAGCATCTTGAAGGTTTTCAAGAATTATTAATAGAACACTCAAGCCCAGTATTTGTTCAGATGCTTGAACAGAATGCACTTTCTCCAAAGATGCTTCTTTTTTTTGGTTTTTGAATACATAGATTATGACCTCAAAAGTTTTCTAAAGGGCTCCAAACAGTCGCAGTGCAAAAAAAGGAAAATGAGGCCTCATCAATTGCATATATTGGATTGGGAGGAGTATTCTCTATTCCTGTCAAATAGTACATTCATCAGATTGTAATCTTTGAGTACACCGCTCCTCATGGAGTATTTTTTAAGGCACCCAAAATTCCAATATCGTAACTACTGATATTTGGACTATGTATTTGTTGAAATGTACAGAACCACACCTATGTTTAGAGGAGATTCCCAAATAGGCTATATGGATCAGCTTACTTTGAGTATACTGTGTTTTCTAACAAAAAAACATGACCAGTGGTAAACAGCTTGAGGATTTGACACGTCCATCCTTGAACTAAACAGCTTGTGGATTTGACACGTCCATCCTTGAACTAAACAGCTTGAGGATTTGACACGTCCATCCTTGAACTAAATCCTCATAAATCAAGCCTTGCAACACTAGATATGGAAAAAAGATCTGTGAAAACATATTTCAATGTAAAAGAGATGAATGATCTATTTATGCAGACTGCTTATGTATAGTCATTTATACACATTTGAAGTTGACCGTTCCAAGATGAACAACACACCGTTAACATAGATACTCTTGCCATTTCTTATGGGCAAACCGTCCGGCACCAAATTCAATAACTTCTTAATTAACATATTATAATAGGAACGGACAGTAGAAGATCCCATACTTAATGCTCTCCTTGTGCTCAAGTAGAAGATCCCACATTTCTTTAATAATAATTTAAAACGGACAGATTCATCAGTGGAAAAGGCAATCAAACTTTCTTTGATATGCTAACACATGAACCCTAGTGACATCCAACACTTGCCCTTGGATCATTATAATGCTCTTGGATCATCAAAAGTTCTGTAAAACAAAAATAATCTTACAGAATAATGGGAATTAAAGCATAACACCCATGGATAGGGAAGATTCCTACGCACAGAAGTCAAACAGCAAGGACATGGAAAAATAATCGACTCTAATGAGAATGTCATCTACTTTCAACACTACGACATTCGCTTGTGTATGAAGCTTTGCAAATTACAAAATAGTTCCCTGTGGAAAAGATTCCTCGCTTAGAGTCCAAATGATACACCTATGCGATCTGTTACATAAATAACAGTCTCAAAGTTCCTCAAACAGTGTTAAGCATCTAGACTAGCACAGGAAGAATACAATTGGTTCACGGATACGCAATACAGTAGTAACTGTCCGGAGTATGTCCGAAGTGTTAAATAAGGAGCAGTTTTTTTAACTAGATTGAAGAATAACAAGCCTTGCTAACCACGCCAATGAATTAGGTCGTTAGGGACCGATCAGAATGTAAAAGAGTTTATTAGAGAAGAAAAAATAGTGTAGCTCTGCTGAAGAAGAAATGAAAGATGGTAAATCCTTTTAACAATTGATTTCAGTGAAACCGAGAAAACATTTGTATTTTTTAAACTTTTGAAAAACGTTCCGTAACCAAAGATTGCCTAACATGGAGTCACGGTTCACATGTGTAGACTTTGATAGCCATTTGATATGAATCTGACAAGAGACCAAAGAATCCTCCAATTAACCTTCTCCAAACCATTCAAATCTAGAAAATAATGACATCTCATTATAGATCCAAGATTCGATGGAACTCATGTCAAGACTCGCAGCCAAATACAAGCCACTCGAACCTCCTAACGACGTCGAATGACATGTCGATACATACAATGCCACGCTTAAAATACAAGGCCTACAGAAAAGCCCTCACGGGACATAGACTTCAGATTCAAATAAAGAATCTACAGATGAATAATGAATAAAGAAAACGGTGTCTTTGGCTCTCCTCGATATCGAATCACAGCAATGAAATCAAAACGCACATAGATGCCATGGGTCAAACCCATGGCCTAACAAGCCCTCTAATTTCAAGCTTGACTAGCATACTTTTCACTCGTGCCCTGTTTCTCATTATTATGAAGAATAAGGACCTTCGAAAAAAAAAACACACCCAGCAAGCCCTAAACTTCTATTGCATCCATATCAGGGTTTAATGCATCCTGTTAGGATTGATGCGTTAAAGTCATACTTCTCTCTGTACAATTTCCCATCAAAATTCTAGAATTGGTTCCAGCCAGAAAGAGCAGTACATATTTCCATTACACTTCCGATGGGTAGAGAAAAAAGAACAGGCCCCGACCAACCAATATAACATAGAAGGATAAGCTTCGATTCAGTCTATACTGTAAATAAAATAAAATAAATCGATAATAGAAGAGTCGTTAATAAACTAACCCTGAACTTCACCATTTTTGGTCTCCTCCGACGTCTCCTGCTTTCTTCTTCGGCTGCCACTCCCGGACCTGCAACACCTCTCCTATTGTTTCCCCTCCTCGCCTCTCCTCTCCCCCTCTTGTACAAAAGGATACAAACCCTAGCAAAAACACTACCAAATAACCCTAGGGTTTTAGATCTGACGGCTCAGATTAAAGGAAAGCAATCCTCGAAAACATTATGATAAATTAATAATATATCTTCTTACGTTCGGTGTCGGGGTACGAAGGGAGTTGAAGGTCATCTAAGCACATATAGGACTTAGGTAAACTTTTTCAAATGATCGCTCATTCAAAAAAAAATTAATTAGAATAGAGTAAAAAAGTTTTTAACTTGTGTAAGGGAGAAAAAACTTAACTTTAACATAAGGAATTGAGATTTCTTTTAAAAATTTAGGTTTTATTTTGATATTTTATATGAAAATGATAGATCGGTTGATAGTGATTGAGTGCTTGTTGATGGATTATTGCAGTTTAATTTTCTAGATGGTACTTCAAACCCTAATACAAGGGATTAAGACTCTTTTTAAAAACTCATGTTTTATCCTAACCTTTTATTTGAAAGGGATAGGTTGGTTGATAGCGATCAAGTGATTACCAATAAACTATCGCAATTTCATTCCCTAACGATCGAGTGCTTGCCAATAAACTATCGCAATACAATTCTCTATATGTACGGGTCTTTGTTGACTTTATCTTTACCCAACAACCTAGGGATTATAGAGGTTTTCTAGGCAACCAAAAAACTAACTTGGATCAAAAATAATTTATAGAATAGTTATTTGTTGTAGCGCAGTTGGTTTCTGAGACATGGCCCCGACACTAATAAATGGGAGGTTTAGTGTTCAAACCACCCCTTGTGCATCTTCAAAATGCAGTTGGTTTTTGGGACATGGCCTCGCCATTAATAAATGGGAGGTCCGATATTCGAACCACCCCTTTACTATCTTTGTGAACACAAAAAAATATCTTGTGGCTTCCCTCTAGATAGTGCTATATCCAAATGGGACTGTCGACCACTTAAGAGCTAATAAATAGGAGATCCAATGTTCGAACCACCCCTTTGCTGTCTTTGCGAACACAAAAAATATCTTGTGGCTTTCCTCTAAATAGTGATATATTCAAATGGGACTATTGACACTTAAGAGCTAATAAATAGGAGGTCCAATGTTCAAACCACCCCTTTATTGTCTTTGCAAACACAAAAGAATATCTTGTGGCTTCTCTCTAGATAGTGGTATATCCCACAAAAAATATCTCGTGGCTCCCCTCTAAATAGTGATATATTCAAATGGGACTGTCGACCACTTAAGAGCTAATAAATAGGAGGTCCAATGTTCAAACCACCCCTTACCTGCCTTTGCGAACACAAAAAAATATCTTGTGGTTTCCCTCTAGATAGTGGTACATCCAAATGGGATTGTCGACCACTTAAGAGCTAATAAATAGGAGGTCCAATGTTCAAACCACCCCTTTATTGTCTTTGCGAACACAAAAAAAATAATTGTCTTTGCGAACACAAAAAAAATATCTTGTGGCTTCCCTCTAGATAGTGGTATATCCGAATGGGACTCTCGGTCACCTAAGAGCGACTCTAGAGGTTTTATTCAAAGAGAGGAGTCCCAAGGGTTGGGTGGATTAATGAGTTATAGGTGCTCACCAAGAGGGGACCCAAGTTCAAAACCTTACGAACACAAAAAAATATCTTTATCTTTACGAACACAAAAAATATATATATCTTGTGGCTTCCCTCTAGATAGTGGTATATTCGAATGGGACTATCAATCACCTAAGAGTGGCTCTAGAGGTTTTATTCAAAGAGAAAGAATCCCAAGGGTTGGGTGGATTGGTGAGTTCTAGGTGCTCACTAAGAGGAGACCCAAGTTCAAAACCTTGGAGGCTAGCCTTGTCTTGAGATAGAGGTAGTAGACTTACTTGACTTCGTTGAGTGCTCGTCAGCCTAACGACGGTGGTTCCAATTCTAAGTCCCAAGGGTTGGGTGGATTGGTGAGTTCTAGGTGCTCACCAAGAGGAGACCCAAGTTCAAAACCTTGGAGGCTAGTCTTGTCTTGGAGTGGAGGTAGTAGACTTGCTTGACTCCGTTGGAGTGGAGGTAGTAGACTTGCTTGACTCCATTGAGTGTTCGTCAATTGAACGACGATGGTTCCAATTTCGAGTCATCGGGGTCTCCCTCACTTTTAGTCATATTTATTAAGGGAGCTTTATAATTAAATAATAATAATAATTTATAGAATAATAATGTTTTATTATTAACTATGTAGATGTTAGGGCACTTCAGACACTTCTTACCGAGATTAAAATTGAAGTAGAAAAGGATGGAAATATATTTTAATTGAGGGGAACTCACATATTATCATCGATGTTATTAACAAAAATGAATGTGGAGACTGGATAAAAATAATATTATTGATGTTCGTCATCTCAACTAGAGGCAATTCTTGGCAAAACATATTTATATAGCAAAAAATTGAATAGCAAATAAATTAGTGAATTATAGTGTTGATCTTCATCCCAATGAAATTCAATGAAGAACACAAGCTTATGTTGAGAGGGGGGTGAACAGTATAAGACCATTTTTTACTTTTCTTTCCCAAACAGTATTAATCAATATAATCAATGGCAATATCAATAGCAATAACCAAAGCAATGCACAAATCATCACACACAATAGAGACATAAATTTAACGTGGTTCACCCAAATATGGCTACCTCCATGGAGAAAATATTAATTCTAAATATTTCTCAAATAATATCTTAGGAATCCTTTCCCTATTACAATGTTTATGGACCTCTGTCCAAAGGAGATGTTGATCCCCTAAATCTGCTTTGTGGATCTCTATCCACAGGAGAACTCCTCCTCCTCTGCTCTGGATGGTGATCCTCTAGAATACACTGCCTCCACTGCACTGACTGTGGATCTCTCTCCACTTGAATACTCTTGTCCTCACTCAGAAGACCTATCCTCAATGTCCTGGTTGATGGATCTCTATCCACTGGAGACTCTGTCCTCTCTACTTTGTCACCTCCAAAGCTCTGTTTCAATACTATAGTCCATTCGATCTAGCATAACTCTTATCAATCTCTTGCACTAAAAACAATACATTTGGTCTAGCACAAATTTGGTCAACTCTTACACTAAACACAGTCCAGTCGATCTAGCACAAGTCCACTCAATAAGCTCACTCAAATCTGGACTAAACATAGTCCATTCGGTCTACCACAAATCTGCTCAACAGGTCCACTCAGAACCTACTCAAATCTTCTCAATAGGTCCACTTAGAACCTGCTCAAATCTGCTCAATAGGTCCACTTAGAACCTGCATAACTCAGCTTAACAAGTCCACACAGAACCTATCTAAATCTGCTCAACAGGTCCACATAGAATCTATCCAAATATGCTCAATAGGTCCACACATAACCTGTACAACTCTGCTCAACAGGTCCACACAGAACTTGTACAACTTTGCTCAATAGGTCCACACATAACCTGTACAACTCTACTCAACAGGTCCACATAGAACCTATCCAAATTTGCTCAACAGGTCCACATAGAAATTGTCCAAATTTGCTCATCATGTCCACACAGAACCTGTCCAAATCTGCTCAACAAGTTCACACAGAACTTGTCCAAATCTGCTCAACAAGCTCACACATAACTTGTTCAAATCTGCTCAATAAGTCCTCTCTAGGACTTGCTCAAATATGTATTGTAAGCTTCCACAAAAGCTCACACAAAATCAGTCCACAAGTCTTCTCAAAGACTTACCTCAAATCTACTTAACAAGTCCACAGAGAACTTGTCCAATCTCATAGAAACATAAAGAGAATTATTAGAGACTCAATATGTTCTATACTCAATACTCAATCACTTTCTCAACTCAATCTCATAGAAGCATAAAGAGAATTGTTAGAGACTCAATATGTTCTATACTCAATGCTCAATCACTTTCTCAACTCAATCTCATAGAAGCATAAAGAGAATTGTTAGAGACTCAATATGTTCTATACTCAATACTCAATCACTTTCTTAACTCAATCTCATAGAAGCATAAAGAGAATTGTTAGAGACTCAATATGTTCTATTCTCAACACTCAATATCAACTCAAATCAGAATATAGAATAGTTTGTTTTATGGAACTTGAACAACCACTTCATACATCCACTTGACTAGGCCCAATCAACTCTACTCAACCAATCACTCAAGAAACAACTCTTGCTCATAAACCCTAGTCCAAGCATGTATCATCCAACTCAAAATATTTCCAACAATGCTCAACAACAAATCTCACATAACAATGATACTCATGATCTTTTCAAACCCTAGTTCAAGTTCTTTGCATAACAACTCACTTCAACAACCATGCTCATCAAACAATGTTTTAATCACAACTCTCAATTTTAGAAAACTTTGAAGCATTAACTCAAACACTTCACTCAACCAATGATCTCAACAACAATGCTAATAAAACAAGGTTTTAATCTCAACTCTCAAATCACAAAACCTTGAAGCAATAACTCAACCACTTTCGAAAAGGAAACCCTAATCAAGTCATTTTCACTCCAAACTTAATTTTCAATAAAGCCAATCAATCAACTCAACCAAAGAAGAATTTACCCATACCTTTTGAATGTCAAGGAGTTGATCTCACAAATATGCCACACTCACAAATTTCTCTTTTCCAATCTCAATAAGGGTTAGAAGACTTCAATAAAAATCACAATGCAAAATACACCTTATTACTCCAACTTAATTTTAACATCCACCAAAGTCCTTTTAGAAGAAACCCTTATAAAAAATAATAGCCAACAAGTCTTAAAATAAATCTCAATTAAGCCTTTATTATAACTCCTTATACCTCCCAAAACATAACTCTCAAAACAACAATTTCCAAATTATAGAACTCAAATAATCATCAACACTTCACCTTCAAAAATCAATCACCACAACCTTTATTTAATAAATTTTATTAAAAATTAATAAACTTTAGAACAACCATATCACTCCAACCTTAGGGCATAAATCATAAAATTTTAATTAAAAAATTGTACCTGCCTCAAGGGGTTTCGACCCCACGACTTGCCCTCACCATGAGCGCCTTAGCCGCGGCTAAGGTTGCCACACGAGCTACACGCTCGTTCGCAAAGGGGGAAGCACCATGTGCTTCCTCTTTGCGCTTCTCCTTGCCCACGTTTAACAAAAATGTGTGCCTTGGGCGCTTCCACAACACTGCCACCAAAAACCACTTTGTGAGAATCGAACGCACGACCTCTATGCTCTCAACGCCTTCGCGCTCTCCAAGCTACCACTAGGCCACACTACCCAATGCGAATTGGGGGTGGTCTCTCTTCGTGTTATCCTCTACTTCCTTTGCCAAACGTTTTAAACCACACGAGCTTGTTTTCGCATATGCCACACAAATTTCATTCGAGCAAGGATAATTAATGAATAACTTTGGGCATATATTTATATTGCCCTCCTCATTTATCTAGGACGTCGACGCTTTGATTTGAATGCATCACGTCGGTGCTCTAAGGCTTTGAAAGCCTTAGTAAAACCCAACCTTTGGGTTTTTAATCTCTAAAAACTTTATGCTCGAATATATTTTAATTTTCTAAAACCCAACCTTAGGGTTTTAATAAAATGAACTTTATCCTTTAAAATCTAATTATATTATAATTAAAATTATAATATTTAATTAGATTTTTACCACTTTGGTAAGTATTATAATAACAATTATAATATTTTTAACCTTCCAATGCTTCGGATGAATTGCTTCCATGGAAAAAACCTCTTTCTGACCCAATATTTTTGGGTGTAAAATAAAATATTTTAACCCATTATAAACTTCCATTAAACTTTGCACTCGAACTGAAGAAGAACTCTCATTGGAATCTTGACATCAATGACAACTTTGGCTTAGGGACTCAAAATGTCCAACATTCAAATTTTAGAAGACAACTAGCCAAGTGAGATTTTGTCTTAATAAAAATGATGTCAAGGAACTATCCAATTGTGTGACATAGTTGGTGAATGTCTTGGGTGCTAGTAGAGGCCGACCCAGGCTCCATTCCCCCTAGCTCCACCTTGGGAATACATGGTGCACTTGGTGAATGTCTTGTGTGTTGGTAGAGGTCGACACGAGTGTTGGTAGAGGTTGACATGGGCTCCATTTCCCTAACATACCACCTTGTAGAGACTCAAATAACAATCCCTTGTGACTAATGCCACGTGGTACATTTTGGATGGGATAGCTACAACTAGTCATAGAGCTAGGTTATTGGGGTTTATATTTCACCTAAATTTTTATCACCAAGGGCTAGGTGGATCGATAATTGTTTGTATACCATGTACTTACCAAGAAGAGACCTAGGTTCAAACCGTGGGGGCATGTCTATTGCAAAAATAGTAGTTTGATTTGGATCTTTGAGTGTGCGCTAGATCGACGATGATGGCACGAATCTTGAGCAACCAATGGTCCCCTCATGTTGGGTCATCAACAACAAGGTGGTATAAGCTCATTGGGGGAATCCTCTGAGTGTGCGCTAGATCAACGATGATGGTACGAATCTTGAGCGACCGATGGTCCTCTCACGTTGGTTTATCAACAACGAGGTGGTATAAACTTGTTGGGAGCGGTCCCTGTGGTTTGAACCCTGCACTTGGTAGTTACTAAAAATAACATAGATGTAACCAACTCCCCTATGTATCCAAAAATAATATGTCAAGGAACTGGCAACTAAAAATAGTGTGGATATAACCAACTCCCCTATGTATCCAAAAAAATGATGTCAAAGAACTGGCAGTTACGAAAAATAGTGTGGATGTTTTTTTTATTCATAAGAGAGTTGGTTACAACCACACTATTTTTAATAACCATCAAGCGCAAGGTTCAAACCACCATAGGAGTTGCTCCCAACAAACCCATTTCACCTCGTTGTTGTTGACCCGACATAAGGGGGACCACCGGTCGCTCAAGATTCTATCATCGTCATTGGTCTGGCGTGCACTCAAAAGATTCAGATCAAACTACTACCTTTGCAAACAGGATACCCCCAAGGCTTGAACCTAGGTGTCTTCTTGGTAAGTGCCTGGCCAGACAAGCAACTACCAATCCATCTAGACCTTGGGGGCAAAATAGTGTAGATGTAATTCATATAGCCCTTGGGGGCAAAATAGTGTGGATGTAACTAACTCCCCTATGTATCAAAAAAATATATCAAAGGAACTGATTGTGGAAACATAGCACTTCGAGAAAGTTGAAGAATATATTTAAGAAAAAAAATGAAAAAACTACGATAAAAAGATATGCTACAACAAATGTAATATTTTGGTATTTTGATGGGACTGATCCCAATAGAAGCCACATATAACCTATTAAATAATAATAATGTTTTATTGTCAAATATAATATTTTTTTAATTATTAATTATTTTTATTTTTTTTAATAATATGGATGAATTATATTTTCATTTATTTTCAAATCTAAAAAATGTTTTTTTCATTTATTAAGTTAATTTATTTATGTTATAATTTTTATTATGCTTTTTGTGATAATATGGATACTATTTGTAAGTTTTTTTTTTCTCTCTCTTGTTAATGGAGGGGTTATTCTTTTTATAATAAATTTAAAGTCTATAAAATTATTATAAATTAATATATTGTTTTTAAATGAATTATCGTAAATAATATTTTTTTAATGAAAAAGTCGAATTATATTAATTAGTTAAATTATACAAAACTGAGTGGGTGAAATTAACACACCCCAATGTTCACACTAACCAAAACGGTTAGGAGCAACAACCAAAAGCATTCCAACAAAAAAACTAGATAACCGTGTCAATCACATGAGTTAGAACAACCCCCAAAAGATCAGATCTCCACACACCACTATCAAAACATAGGCAAAAAAGGATACCCTTGCCTCCTTGGGTCTTACCCGAAAGTGGAATCCCCTTTGGGATGTTTTCCACAAAAAAAAAAAAAAAAACATAGGCCAAAATTAAACATTTCAACCAGGAGAGAGGAAATTATCATCCCTATCATCATAATACCAACCATCATCTGAGGTGGTGGGAACAATCCAGTTAGCATCATTAACTTCAGCAGTCTAGGGACCTCCTCCCTTGTCGACATGCTCTGCACCAACATGTTGAACATCTACAACAGGAGCAACCTAACCAACAATGGGTTGAGAAGATTCTGGAGCCACATCCTAATCGAATTGGTGTGAAGAACTCCCTCCACCAGTATTGAGCCTCTTCCCGCATGGAGGAGGTGGAGACCAGTGTCGCTCTTGAAACTCAGAAGGAGACTGAGTTTGAGGGTTCCATTTGGGATGAACCCTAGAAGAGGAACGTTCTCTGGGAAAGTTTGGAGGAACTCAACTGACAATGCATGGAGCATTGCCCCAATAAGCCATCAAATTCTGTAGATGCTAAAGCTTGACATTCACCTTCTCGACTTGAACAAAAATTTGTAACCAGTAGTCATAAAAGATGGAATATTTATCAGCAAGAGAAAATGCAGTTGATACATCTTGTGCAAAAAAAATAGCATGATTCCGAGTATTCCACAAGTGAAAAAAAATGTTGATTCTAAAAATATTCTAGACTACTTATAGTTTTTCATCAAAGTCAATATGGTCTCCTAGAATAACATGGGGCCAGGAGAAAGAGCTCTTCATAAAAGGTATAAAAAATAATAGGAGCCATTCCCAAGTAAGTTGCACACACAAAAAATTCCAAAAAGAATGCAGAAAGTCCTCAGGTTGTTTACAAAAAATGCATGTAGGATTTGCCACCCCAAGATAAAGGAGATGAGGCCCAATAGGTAACCCTTGATGCAAAATACTCCATGCAAAAAAATGTTGTTTAGGTGCAATATAAGAGGTCCATGCCATTTGAAATCTCTGCTTCCATTTGGTATGTGTAGAAATTAAATCCCATTTTGCATTCAACTTGTCCCACATAGGAACATGCGACATCAGCCAACTATAGCCCAAATGAGCCTCGTATTGCAGTAATGGCCGTTTTTTTGGCCAAAACTAGTCAACCCACCAATGGTTCTGAAAATGTATGTTAAATTTCCTCCAAATAGAGAAAGGAATCTAATCAATCACCACTTCAAAAGTGGATTTGTCTTTCTGCTTAAGATTATAATATTGCTTAAAAGAGTCCCAGGGTAACCAATCCCTGGTGTGATTCAAAAAAAATAAAACAAACAAGCAATGCCTTTTTTATAAAATATCTTAGCTCTAATCCATTGAACTTGAGCCAAAGGCAAATCTTGATAAGTAATAGCAGGAGACCACCAAACACTTAAAAGTGAAGATTGAAGCACCTGCTCTTGAGGTGGAACCATTCCAGGACAGCCAAGGTTTCAAACTCTCCAGGATTTCCAAATACTCTTAATTACAAAGGATCCTGGGATTTTAATAGGAGGAGGAGCAGTGAGAACAACTTGAAGACTAAGCCCTTGTCATATTTTTTTACCATAAGGTAAACCTTGAGACAAGTAGTGTCTAATAAGAACTTTCCAAGCTTCATTATCTTTAAGGGCTCGAATAATCCACTTTGCACCAAGAGAAAAGCCTTGTTTTTGACAATCAAATAATCCCATTTCATCACTTGCTTTGGGAAGATAGTAGGACTCACAGGCTACTCTGTGAAACCTTATCCTTGGCCCAAATAAAATCCTGCAAGATAAAATCCTTTTTTAATTTTTGATTTGTTGTTGTTGACTTTAAAAAATTAAGTTTCTTTCTTTATTTTAACTTTTCAAATAATTTAACCATTGATTTTATTGTTAAATTATCAACATAATTAACTTGGATATTATTATAGATTTTGCATTTTGAGATAAGGTTTATCTTATCTTTACTAGATCAATTGTTATTTACCCTTATAAAATGATTTGAATCAAACAATGATTCTTGATTTTTCTTGTTTAAGATCTAATAAAATCTTGCATGTTAAAAACGATTTATGATTTCTACACTAGACTATGAGAGTACTTATGATGAGCTTTGGATAGTTCCTTACCACTTCAAGAACTAATCCATTACACTATTTAATGCTCGTAATTGAGTCAATAGGTTTCATTCAAAAAAATACAAAGAATAGATTGGTTAAGATGAAAGATATTAGGTATTTTACCTAGCCTATTTTGACTTTTGAGAGTATAAATGTTCATGAAAATTTGTTGTAAAGTATTAATTTTTTGATATATAGAGGAATCTGTAACTACCTTTCTTTTTTAACAAATGGTCATTGGATCAAGGCGTACTCTAATTGTAGAATCAAATATGGTGCTACCACTATAACCCCTATCTCGATTCAATAAAAACGACCCGAAGTGAAGGAGACCCTTGGTGGCTTGGGGTTAGTATCGCCGTCATCAAGCTAGCATACAATGGACTTAGGTCAGACTACTACCTTTGCCCCGATTGGGCATGCCCCTAAACTAAAGCATGATATTGATGGCCCTAATACCATTTCTATGTGAATCCCTTACCTATACCCCTATATTATTTAGAATTCTAGATATATATAGAATAATGCTACTCATAATTGATTGCATTTAAAAGATGTCTAGAGAGAGTTGTGTGATATCATATACATCAAAAGAATGATTTTTATTATGTTGAATACAAGTGTTTATATTATAGATTTTATAATAGTCCTTGTTGATAAAACCTTGAATATGAGTTTGAGTGATGAAATAATGAACGTGAAAATAGATAAATAAAGTTAACTTGTCATTTACTATAATATTGCAATGATGTCTTAATTTTAATAGGATTTTTAGAGGGTGAAGGAACCCATCCACTTGAGAACCTTGTGCATGTTTTTATTCAAGTAGGATAATAAAATTAAAAAATATAAACCTACCATCTAAATAAGAATGCTTTGGTGTTATCAAGTGGCATTAGCTCAACTGATTAGATTCTTCAACATTTCAAAGAGGAGACTCAGGTTCGAATCTTGTCAAATGATACATAGATAATATCCAAGCTTTATTGTAATACCATTATATGGTGATGATGTAATATGGGTGGGGTCCGTTTCAATCCCATATAACTCATTTAAAAAAAAATGCTTTGGTGCTCCAATTTAGATGATTCTTAGAGTTGCAAGCTTACTATAGTGGTAAGGGTTTTGACCTCTCTTTGAGAGGTCCAAGGTTCAAACCCCACTTAGTACGAGGGGACCAAGACCCCTCATTAAAACCTGTGTAAACTCATTGAAAAAAACTCTCTTTGAGAGGTCCAAGGTTCAAACCCCACTCGGTATGAGGAGACTAGGAGCCCTCATAAAAATATGTGTAAACTCATTGCATATCAAGTGGCATTAGCTCAACCAGTTAGATTCCTCAATATTTAAAGAGGAGACCAATTTTTAAATCTTGCTAAACGATAGATGGATAATATCCAACATTTGTTGTAATATCACTATGTGGTGATGATGTAATACGTGTGGGGCCCATCTCAATCCCATATAACCATTTGAAAAAAAAAGATTTTTGGACCAACATGTGCAAAATTTTAAGAACTTTAAAATGAGTGGTCATAGGAAGAAATCCGAGAAATATTGAGGGAGATACAACCCTATACAATCAGTCGTCCAAGACAAGAAAAGTGAGGATTTTTCAAATCATAAAATTACAGATATCTTTATCAATCAGGATAAGCAAATCAGTTACAATTTAATTTTTTTTTTAAGAAAAGTTATAGAATTATTTATTGATAGCAAGGAATAGAGGAGATTAGATTCTTTCAAAAAATCCTAGTTTTTCTAATCCAAAACCATGGTTGCTTTAGGAAATATTATGGGTTGAGATTATGGAGTTATCGGTTTTCATTGGAAAGGATGACATTGATGCTCGAGAATGGTGGATGAAGTTTAGATCTCTATATTCTATTGACTATTTATGGCAAATTTAACTTATGAAATATTTAGGAGAGGAAGCTTATGTTTGGTGGAAAAGTGTTAAAAAGGAAATGAATTATAATTTCACTTGGGAGGAAATGGAGAATATATTCTTGAGTTAGTGGGACCCATATAAAAAGATAGCTAGTTTGAAGATCACCATCAAAGGATATGAAGAAGAAATAAAAATGCTTCAAAGGGAACTGAAAGAAATGAATAAACAAAAGAACCAAGGGAACAAGTTGAAGAACCAACAAAAGACTCAAAAGTTGAATTTATAGTAGCAACAACAATAGAGTCCATGGAAGAAGCAACAACAAAGTCCAAGGAAGCCCTATCAAAAGTGCACAAGGACACCAAAATAAGGGCATAAGAGAGAATATTGTAAAGAAGAATTTACAATAAAGAAATAAATTGTTGAAGAATCAAAGAAAACAAAATGTCAGGTTAAGGTTGCAGCATATTGACACCCACACCACCTTGAGCAACAACAATCTTGGAGGTATGGCTTAAGGCATCAATATTATAGATCTACGTGGGGTTAGAAAGGTATCAAGTATGGTAGTGTTTGGTATAAAAAAAATAGTGGTTTTTGGATTTCAAAGGGGTGTAGTATCATTAGGTAAAAATAGGACCAACCGTTCAAAATATCATAGCAGAGCAACAAAATCATGGAGCCAACAGAGTAGTTATGGATATTCAAGTGGCACAATGGTATCTTGCATTATTGAAGACTACCACTAATAAATATTGCACTTGTATGGATGGATGAACAAGGCTGAATATATCAAGAAGGTTGATGGATATTTGCATTTACAAATAAAATTGAAGAAGACCCATAAAATGAATATCAAGAATTTAATATATTTTTTAAAAAGATATAGCTATCTAGCTATAGCATCTCAATTGAGATGAGAATCGAACCAACTTGTAGAATGTATGTGCTAAAGTTTAATGGATAGGGAGTACAGGATTCCTAGTGGAACATTGCTCAGAGTGAAGTGACAACTTCCTTATGTTTATGTCCTAATTGACACATTAACACAAGGTAAACTATGGCATGTTTTGTTTGAAACATCAACATAGGATGAAGCATTGCTATAACTAATTTGATGATATCAACGAATGATGAATTATGGCTATGATTTAGTTGAGATATCAACACAATGTGAAGCTATCACTTCTCTACGTCTATGTCAAAGGTTAAATTAAAGATTAATTCTTATTACTTATTATGGAGTGAATTTAGGATTCTCCATTCAAGCATCATGATAAATGTTCCCTTAAGGGAATGAAACCTAGATTTCAATTAGAAATATAAGCATATAAAGATAATTAAAATAAAGTAGGGGAAACCATGAGAAATGGATGGACACATATATCTACATTATAAATGAATCTCTTTCTTCACCTTATTATGTATAGATTAATATATATAATTTTGCATGAAAATGACATAGATGGGATGTTGGTGGCATGGGTCACTACATAGAAATTTGATGAAAACTCTATTGTGATTATAAGAGTCATCCTACTTCCTTAGGCAAACTTCTAGGAGGAATTTTTCTAAGGGTGGAACAATGTCATGCCACACTTTGTTATCTAAGGGCAATGGGTGCACCTTCTTGGTTATGGATTTGGACATTATTTAGACCCTTATGGTGGATTGATATAAATTTATACTTTATTAGATTAGCATGCAATAGATATTTAGCCAAACATTATTGATATATAGACTCTATATGGTTGGGATGTGATTTCAAGTTGGATATTATTGTTTAAGGACCTTTATATTATACATGATATGGTAAATAAAATCTCATATAATTTCCTTTTTTTTTTCTCGATAATAAGAGGTTGTACTCAGCCGTGATAAATTACAACTATCTTCTTTAGAGATTGAGATTTTACAAATATATACACTTCTCATCTCAATTGAGATGCTATAGCTAGAAACCTACATCATTTTACATAAAATGTTTGAATTCTTGATTTTCATTTTCTGGATCTTTTCAATTTTTTGTATGAATACAAATATTCTAGAATTTAGCATCCTTCTTGACATTTTTCTATAGCATCCTTCACAATACCAAAACTTCATCTCTACTATCTATGCATTGCATCTTAGTAGAGTAATAGTTTCGAAACTTCGTACTATCATAGTCCGCTTTACCAAATATGGATTGCTAGTTTCCTTCCTGAAACACAAGTGCATCCACAAAAATTATAATAAATAGTTTATATGAAAACACATTAATGTTATAAAATAAAGTAGATATTACCAATGGAAAACATTAAAGTAAATCTTAATCATTATTTTATTCAAGCAATCAACATTTTCTTGTCAACTTCAACTAAACTTACTACTTCCTCTAACCATGGAAAGAAGAATTTAACTTCACGATCCTCAATCAAAACTCCTCTATTGGCTAGCCTATTTTCACGTTTGTTTCCTTCCCTTAATGTATTATGTGTAAATATGATTTCTTCAAGCTCTTTAGCAAGATCTTAAATTTCCACAATTATCTCTTGTATGTTCCATGGAGCCTTTGATTTCTTTAAAATTGCATTTATTACTATGAAAGAATCACCTTCCATCCATACTTTGTTCCATTTCATTTGTTTGCATATTTTTAACCCTTTTAAAGTCGCCTAAGCTTCAACTTTATTATTTATCTTAAATCCACTATTAAAAGCGTAATGAGACAAAATATTTCATCTATTATCTCTAATTATTCCTCCTCCTCCTGCTAGTCCTAGATTTTAGTTAGATGCTCCATTAAATTCAATTTAACCAACTCCACATCTGGTGGTTTCCACTTTATATTCTTTGTATTTCTTTTGCTTCACTTGCACCCAACATCATAATTCCATTTAATGACTTGACTTCATTTCAAGGCTCTCTGCTTTTAGATTAGGGACTGGGTGAGTTGATAAGGTTGGTTTAGACTCCTCTATGGCTAAACATATCTTCCTTTTCATTACCTCTAAACTCATTTCCTGTCCTTTAAATATTTTTCTCTTCCTTTCTAGCCATATAGTCCAAAGTATTGTAGCTTTTGATATATCCTATATTGTCTGTAAAGCCTCGCTTTTATAAGTGTTTTACAATTGCTTTAACCATTCTTTAATTCTGTTGATCATCACCATGCATTTACCAAACATATTAAGAATCCATTGCCATCATTTCTAGACTATTGAGCAATGCCCCAAGAGATGGTATATACTCTCCTCCCTTTTACAAAGAACACATTTAGAGGGGCCATGAAAACCCCTTTTCATAAGGTTATCCTAGGATAAAATTCTTCTATGACCTAGTAGCCAAACAATTGACTTTAGGAATGCTTGGGCTATCCCAAATATCTCTCCATATTCTATTGATATTACTATTTTATTGGTGCTTTATATAATATCCACTTCTTGTTGTGTATTCTCTTGAGTTATTCAACTCCCAAATCAATTTATCCTTGGCTCCCCTTGGAATAATCACAATTATTATCTTTCTACTCAATTACCTCCTAGCAACAATGTCTTGTATACTTGTAAAAGAATCTTCTTTCCATTTGTATCTTCCTTCTAGATTTGTGTACAAAATGTTTGAAACCCTAACACCATATTTACCTTTAAACAATCTCATCCGAGGTTTTAAAATTGGATCTAAATTGAGTGGTTTTTTATCACACCAAGTATCCAAATAGAATTTTTTTCTCCAATTCCCACCACCCATCTTAAGACTTTAAACATTAGATCAATAGAATTTTTTAAACCATTCCAAAGAGTAGAACCATTTGGTAGAGAGAATGTAGTAAATATTAAACTTGGGTCATTAGTCTCAACATACTTACTTAGAAGACTTCTTGCCCATTGTATTTGACTCTCTTTGTATAGTCTCCAGATTTATTTTTCCGTAAGAGCTAAGTTTTCATTTGCAAGAACTCTTAAACCAAGACCTCCCCTAGTTTTATAATCACACACCTTGCTCCATTTCACCAAAGGAAATTTCCTTTTATCATGTAAACCTGACCATAAAAAGGATTGCATAATATAGATTAAACTTTTCTCCACTGATTTTGGTATAGTATACAATGACATATAATATATTGTAAATACATATAAGACTAACTTAATTAACTGCACTCTCTGTGCTAACAATAAGCATCTACCTTTCCAAGATGGTTATATATTCTAAACTTTACTAATAACTAGATTCCAAATATCCTCATTCTCCCCTCAAATAAAGGCATCCCTAGATAATTTATTGGTAACTTTACCTCCTCCATTGAAATAACCTACAAATTATTGCTTTGATATTATTTGAAGTGTTAAGGAATTAAATTTAGATGTTGTCCTATTAAATTTTTGCCCTGATGCTCTTTTATATTCCTTTAAACAATTATTCAAAGCTTTGGCCTCATTTATCCTTGTCCTTCCAAAAAGGGTTGTATCATCTACAAACTGTTGATGGATGATTTTGTTGATGTTATTACTAACCTTAAGTCCACTTATAATCCCATCTTTGTAAGCCTTCTTTAAGTTCTTACTCAAAACCTATGCTATAATAATGAACAAATAAGGAAATAGGGGATCTCCTTGTCTAAGGCCTCTCTTGACTTTAAAATATTATGTCACCAACCCATTGACCAACACTGAATACGAAACTGTAGAGACACAAGCTTTAATCCATCTAACCCATTTCTTCCCAAATCTGAACTTTTCTAAAATTGCAAAAAGAAAATCCCATTCATAGGCTTTACTCATTGTTGAGAAGCAACACACCCCCACTAAAAAATGAAATTCCATCCTTTGAAAATATTTAATATTCATTTGTTCCACAGGGACCCTCTTGAGTTTTTCGGGTTTTAATTCCAAATTTTGCTTGCATCCTTTTTCAAATTTCGCCTACATCAAAGTGTCCAAGTAGGCTTGCATATGGCATTGATTTCAATTTAAAATTTTTGAAATTTTGCATGTTAAATGTATTAATTCATATTAATCATTTCAGAAATTTTAATTTTCAATTTTCTATTTCTGGCCAGCAGAATTTCAAATGCATTTTCTCTTAATCTGTGATGAATTTTTAAGTTCCGTTTTTAGTTTGGGATACCCATTGGGCTTATTTAGTTTCTTGTAAAGTTTCATCAAATTCTGGGCACTTTGAATTTTTGTCATTTTTCTACGCCATGTGAAGCTGACCATTCTCGAGCAATTTAAAATTCATTTTTCAAATGTTAAAATCATTTATGAGTAAGGAAGATCCTTCACCAATATGTAAAAATGCAAAATACAAATGGACAAAGTCATTGGAGTCAACCTACAATTTTTGGAGAATTTGCAAAGTGGAAGAAAAGCTTGAGGAAAATGTCGCGATATCGCGACATGTTCCATTTTCGGACTTGTCTCATTTTCGCGAGGGCAAAAGCATGGGAGAAATAAGAGAGGGAAATGTCGTGATATCGCGACATGTTCCATTTTCGGACTTGTCTCATTTTCGCGAGGGCACAAGCATGGGAGAAATGAATTGAGGGAAATGTCACGATATCGCGACATGTTCCATTTTTGGACTTGTCTCATTTTTGCGAGGGCACAAGCAAGGAAAAATAGCTTGAGGGAAATGTCGCGATATCGCGACATGTTCCATTTTTGGACTTGTCTCATTTTTGCGAGGGCACAAGCTTGGAAGAAATGAATTGAGGGAAATGTCGCGATATCGCAACATGTTCCATTTTCGGACTTGTCTCATTTTCGCGAGGGCACAAGCTTGGAAGAAATGAAGTGAAGGAAATGTCACGATATCGCGACATGTTCCATTTTTTGACTTGTCTCATTTTTGCGAGGGCACAAGCTTGGAAGAAATGAATTAAGGGAAATGTCGCGATATCGCGACATGTTCCATTTTCGGGACTTGTCTCATTTTTGCAAGGGCACAAGCTTGGAAGAAATGAATTAAGGGAAATGTCGCGATATCGTGACATGTTCCATTTTTAGACTTGTCTCATTTTCGCGAGGGCACAAGCTTGGAAGAAATGAATTAAGGGAAATGTTGCGATATCGCGACACGTTCCATTTTCGGACTTGTCTCATTTTTGCGAGGGCACAAGCTTGGAAGAAATGAAGTGAAGGAAATGTCGTGATATTGCGACATGTTCCATTTTTACGACTTGTCTCATTTTCGCGAGGGCACAAGCTTGGAAGAAATGAATTAAGGGATGTTCCATTTTTGGACTTGTCTCATTTTTGCGAGGGCACAATCTTGGAAGAAATGAAGTGAAGGAAATGTCACGATATCGCGACATGTTCCATTTTCGAGACTTGTCTCATTTTCATGAGGGCACAAGCTTGGAAGAAATGGATTGAGGGAAATGTTGCGATATCGCGACATGTTCCATTTTTAGACTTGTCTCATTTTCACGAGGGCACAATCTTGGAAGAAAATCTTGAGAGAAATATCGCGATATCGCGACATGTTCCATTTTCGGACTTGTCTCATTTTCGCGAAGGCACAAGCTTGGAAGTAATAGCTTGAGGGAAATGTCATGATATCGTGACATGTTCTATTTTTGGACTTGTCTCATTTTCGCGAGGGCGTAATCTTGGAAGAAATGAATTGAGGGAAATGTCGTGATATCGTGACATGTTCCATTTTCGCGAGGGCACAAGCTTGGAAGTAATGAATTGAGGGAAATGTCGCGATATCACGACATGTTTTAATTTCATGAGAATATGAGCTTGGAAGAAGGAAATCAAACCCTAATGCTCATTACATGTCGGACTTTCACTCAAATTTAATTTTGCCCTAAAATCTTTTAAAGTCCATTAAAGTTTTGAATTGTTACGAAGGCTAATTGCTTGATATGGCATTTTGGGTTTATATTCATTTTGCAAAGTTTGGCCATTCTTAAATTTTTCATCACCCATCCAAAGGAAGTGGAAGCTTTTCAACACAGTCCAAACCCTAGAAATATTTAATAATAAAAAATTAATTAATTAAATTAATTAATTAATTAAAATGAAAAACATTAAAAAACCTTAGGAAAAATTTAAAAAATAATTAAATTAATAATATTAAAGTTCTAACCTTTGCTTTTCTTTTGCAGAAAGTGCTCCAATAGTTGCATAATGGCAGAAGTAATGGCAAGAAAGACGAACAAACCTAAATTTTGGCACAAATCAAGCAAGGACCATCAGATGAAAATAGGAGATGTCGAGAATTTCTGATCCGTCCAAATTTTGCAGATCTGGCCGCAAATAAAAACTTTAAGGAATTTGTCGGTGGATGCATTTGCCGAGAAAATTTATGGCAAAAGTAATGGTGGGTAGAGAATTTCAACTCGAACCAAACAAAGGCAATTGTGCAAGGATAGAAGGCCCGGGAAGTCAGTGACTCATCTAGATTTTGCAGAGGAATTAATGAAATGCTCTGACAAAAGTAATGGTGTGTAGAGAATTTCAACTCGAACCAGACAAAGGCGGTTGTGCGAGGATAGAAGGCCTAGGAAGTCAATGACTCATCCGAATTTTGCAGAGGAATTAATGAGATGCTCTGACGACTTATCGAAAGATGAAGATACATTTACACGCGGTGTCCATTTGATGAGGATGAAACCAAGTCTTATCTTCTCCATTTATGACAAGATCCACACGAAGATTTTCAGAGTGATTAGGGTTTATCGAAACTCTATATAAAAATACCTTATATTGTAAAGCCTCGGCGGTGGGATTTTTATGATAAGATTTAGATATTTGGAAGAAGATATTTTGAAAAGATCTAGGTCTGTCCTGAGTCTATATATACTTCTTTTGAATGTAAAGTCCGGATGCGAAAACTTAGAATAAAAGACATTTTAGCAATTTCCTGCAAATCTTGTTTGAATGCTTTGTTCTGTACCTGGGGTTGGTGTGACATCATTTTTTTGTGATAGCGTGGCCAGGAGCCTAATCTCTTTCGGATTGCGATAAGTGCATCTTCTTTTGTTTTCGTCTCGCTAAGGTTTATTTATTTTAGTTGTAAATCTGTGTTATCAAGATTGAATATGCTACTAGGATTCATTCCGTTTGTTGTATGCTAAGGAAAATTAAAGATTTAAGGTTCAGGTCTATTCTAATTGCTCTATCCTCACTGCGTGAGCTAGGCTACTGGTGAGAGATACCAGTTGACACTGACTTCCCTTCTATTTATGGTTTTCTTTTAGATCCATGTCATATCGGTCTTATGCTCTTAGTAGAAGGTGATCTTAGAAAGCTAGATACCTTCCTATTTGATTGGTTTTATTGTGAAGCTAAATAGTGTAACTGAAATTGGTAGTTTTGATTTGCAACTAAGTTAGATAAGCTTCTATTTTTTGCCCTACCCTACTCTCTTTGTTCCACCGTTAAATGATCCATTTATATTTTCTTTCAAATTTGTCTTTTATTTAATCTGCTAAAGCATAAAGAGCTATATCAAAGAACTCATTGTAAATCTAATTGTCAACAAAGATAACCATCGCTAAACATTATTGAACTAAGGTCGAACCCATTGTAAGGTAACAGATAGTCTACTTGAAACTATTCTAGAAGCGAAAAAGAGTGAATAGCCATTCGACCCAACTCTATAATTCACACCTTGGATAACCAACAAGATCCTAAAGTGAGTGGGATTTATCCCGTAAAGTGTTATTGGTATTTTGTGTATTCTTCACAGAGTGTGTATGAAAGACGAACCAACACTCATATCAAGTTTTAAGATCATTGCTTTCTCTTTTCTTGAAGTTGTTGAATGTATAACTTCATGAGCTACTATGATCCTATCCAAAATTTGTCTCTTTCACAAATACTCCTTACTCTTCTAAAATAATTTTGTCTAACGATGGCCTTAATCGATTTTCCATCACTTTGGAGATAATCTTATATGCCATATTGCATAGGCTTATGCGTCTAAAAGAATCAAACAATTCAACATCCTTCTTTTTTGGAATTAGAGTAAGATATGTTGCATTTATTTTTTAAGGTATGTATTGTTTTACCCTAGACTGTTCCACTACCACCAATAAAGAATCCTTCACTATATCCCAATTATGTTGGTAAAAAATTATAGAGACCCATTTGGACCTGGGAAGTTATCCTTATTAAAAGAGAAAAGAGCTAAATGAACTTCTTCTAGAGTAATAGGCTCCATCAGTTTTCCATTAGCTTCATTCATTATAACTGAAGGTACATCTTGAAGAAGTTAAGCATTAAGAACTTCAGTCTCCTCTGATCCTAGAATATTCTAACAAAAAGACTTTACCTCTTTTCTAATTTCACTTTGATCTTCAATCCAAATCCCTTCAATTGATCTTTGTACTATAACCATCCTATGAAAAAACTTTGTATTTTTATCTCCTTTTAACCAAATCTATCTTGATTTTAATCTCTAGAATTTTTCTTCCTTAAAATATTATGATATTCACTAAGCAACTCCCTTTCCTCCGAGCTTGGATTATTATGATTACCTTTTTGGAATTTTTAAAGTTTATCTTTTAGTTCTTCTTTCTTCTAAAAAATATTTCCAAAAGTATTCTTGTTCCAATATTTTAATCTAGATGTCATATATTTAATTTGTTTTGGAAGAGCATACAACCCACTATTTCTTGAAGAATTCTACATTTGTGTTATCATATCAAAAAATTGAGGATGGTCTTCCCACATCTACTCATATTTAAAATATGATCTTTTTTTTAATTCACTTACAAAAATTTTAACTCTTATTGGCTAGTGATATAAACCAATCCTTTTTTACTTATAGCACAAGTTCCTTCATCTAACCAATGATACGAGAGTATGCATTTATCTAATTTTTTTGCTATTAGGTTATGGAATTTCTTGTTGTTGGTCCATGTATAATTGTCTTTTTCAAACTCAACCTGCCATAGATTATTGTTTTGAATAAAAGCTAAGAAATATCTCATACTTTGGGTTAATTTCCTAATTCCCCAAAAAATTTCATCCAACTTGGTTATGGCATTAAAATCTCTTATGATCATGAATTAGGTTTCTTGGTCTTTACTTCTCATAAAGGCTTCAATCCCACTCCAAACTTCTAATCTACCTAACTAAGTTGTGGGTCCATAGACATTGATAAGTATAACACCCCTACTTGGTAGAACTCTTTATGAACATTGAACTATATGTTGATATGAATAATTAATGGCATAGGTTCTTTCTTGATGTTTATGTGATGAAATGATTTCAATGTTTTCAAGCATAGAATGTGGTACCATTGCTGCATTTGCGGATGCAAGATTAGGTGCCTCTATATAGTGGGAATTAAACCACCTATGATGAGAGATATTGTGGAAAATGATGATGATGCCTTGTTCATCGACAACTCAGGGTAACATGGAAATTATCTTCATGTAGATACATATCATTTTGTTGTTTCCATGTTTGCACCATTGGGCGAAGATGTTGCTTGCAATAAGCCTCCTCAATAGGGTCGGCTGTGCCTTTATTTTATTGTTGTTTTGATGTTGGCCATGTGTTGTGAAGTTATCCTTACTCGTTGTTTACTGTGTTGCTTGGGTTATTTAGGAGGGTCAGTGTTTTCTCTATTTGCACCCTTTTGTCCTTATCTTTTATTGTTAGCAACTAGGTTGTTGGGTCGCATGCTTTGTATTATTTGTTGTTCACCTATGTTGGTATATTCTAGTTCTCAATCTATTTGTTGCACTTTGTGACTGCTCGCTTGTTTTGATGAGGAGCACCCTTACGTCTGGATTTGGTCTTTGTTGAGAGAGTTTTTCTATCATCAATATTTCTCCTTCATAAGTTAGTGGGTGATGCCTTATAGAGTCTATTGTTTCTAAGGACGATGTTTACTTAGTTGGTCATCATGTTGTTATGTTGCTTCTTCGAGCTAAAGCTTTAATCTCTGTTTTTATTCCTTTTGCCTGTGTGGTGCTTTTCATTGTTATGATTACGGTTACCCTAAGTTAAAAGCATGATGTTGTGAGGTTTGGAAAGCTTCAGTTCTTAATCTAGCTAGTTTAGGGTTAAGATGAGTTCTTAAAAAGGTTTATTGGATGTGAATTGTTTTATGTCTTAAGTTAAGCTCCATCTTGTTATGTATGTATAAGTTCTTTTGTTTGGATAAAGGTTGATTTGTAGGTTTTCCTTTATTTCAAGAACTGATCCTTTTATTCAAACTAAATATGCTAGACTTTGGAAAATAAACTAAGAGTTAGCTTTCTTTAAGTTTTATATTTAGTTGGTTTTGAAAGAGAAACTTGTATAATAATTCTTGAGACTTTTGTAGGTTAGAGAATTATTATAAAGATAAGTATGGTATTCTCTTTGTTTAAATGCATTGTTTGTTCTATGGTTTTGAAAGAGAAACTTGTATAATAATTCTCGAGACTTTTGTAGGTTAGAGAATTATTATAAAGAGAAGTATGAGATTCTCTTTGTTTAAATGCATTGTTTGTTCTATGGTTTTGAAAGAGAAACTTGTATAATAATTCTCAAGACTTTTGTAGGTTAGAGAATTATTATAAAGAGAAGTATGGGATTCTCTTTGTTTAAATGCATTGTTTGTTCTATGGTTTTGAAAGAGAAACTTGTATAATAATTCTTGAGACTTTTGTAGGTTAGAGAATTATTATAAAGAGAAGTATGGGATTCTCTTGATTGGATGTAATGCTTGTTCTTTGGTTTCAAAAGAAAAACTTGTTTTATGTATGGTTGTTGCATATTAAGAAATGACATGTTATAGTTGCATTACATTTAGAGTTGTCCTGATCCCTAAGTAAACCTCTATGTCATAGGTCGTTCTTCCATATCGAAGAAGCTTGCAGATGCTTAATCGGCTGGAGGTCCTTAGCAAAGGTTCTTAGTTTTTTAAAAGTAACGTTGATGTAAATATTTAATTAAAAAATAAACATGGTGAAGCAATATTCTAAAAACATAAACTAGTTTCTGATTCACCAGATCATAGATGCACAAGTGAAGAGCATACTCCTAGTGCTGCAAGCTTTTTGGTTCACCAGATTACATTACGTGCAAGTGAAGAGCATAATATCAACAAAAAAAAACAAATTAGAAAATAGAAGGAAGAAAAATGAGGGTTTATAAACTTAAAGAAAGAGATGAATTATGAAAGGAACAAAAAACATTTGATTGAATTTTTATTCCAAAAAAGAAGTTATACATCTACAAAAATTTGAATGCGTTTCAACCTACAAGTCTCATTAGCGGAGTGAGCTTCGAAGAGGTACAACCTCTCTTTATAAAGACCTAACTCTAGGGGGGAGCTGAAGAGTAATGGATGTGGGATAAAAACACCCAAGCATTGTTACAAACCACAGGTTTATAGACCAAGACAGTGAAAAGAAGAGAAGTCCCAAGCTTAACCCAAAAAAAAAACACACCCACCCAAAAAATATAAGAAACACATTAAAAAATGTAAAAATACAAGGTGAAAAATAGAGTCCCTCAAACAATTTTATTTTTACAAAGATAAGATCGAAGAGAAATGAATTGTAAAACTTGACTTTTATTTAAAAAGAGATTTAGATGATTCTAATGTTTCTTTTGTTATGAGAAATGAAGTGGATTGTTTTAGCAATCTTTGTTCTTAGTAGAATGAAATTACTATGATGATGATATTGGAATGATTGAAGGCTTCATTAGCTAGTTTCTTTTAAATGATAATATGATCCTTGAGGCTATGTGATAAGTAATGAAAATATGCTTCCTATAGATGAATTAGTTTTATACTTTATATCAAGATTCATGTGTTGAATGAATTTGGTATTTGGGTTAAGAGAAGCTCTTGGTTTTCTTTAGCATTTCATTTATTGATGGATTATGCCTTGCTTAATAATATGGTTTTCAATTTATATGAAATGATGTGATTGTTTATCTATCCTTGGGAAGGGTAGGAGTGTTTCTATAATACCTAATCCTGGAAGGAGTTGCATGTATGCAATAACCAGGTAAGCATGAGTCTTAGAAGGAGTTGTGTTGAAGCAATAGCTAATATTTCATGAACCTGGAAGGATTTGTGTGGATACAATAGCCAGGGTACCTATTGATTAGGACCACCTTGATTGTGTAGGATCGAGTGTGCCCCAACTAGAAGTTGTGGAAATAATCATAGAGTAATAATGGTGATTTCTCAATTTTGTAGTATTGGATAATCATGTCAGTTATTGTCTAATTGACAATGACCTTAGTTAGCCCATGGAGGTGTGGTAACTAAGCACCAAGGCTCTACGCTTCATTAAACTATCTAGATGGAATTATAGTTAGGAAATATATAACAACCCAAAACTACCAAACCAAATTTTTTTGAAGAGCACTTCCAACATGAAGGCTCTCAAGGGAAAACACCCTTGCTTTATTTATTCTAGCATTCAAGGCTTCACCACATTTGAGTTCCAAGTCATCATAGATGACACTCATTGGATAGGAGAGGCTAGCTCCCATAATTTTTGGGGTTCACCTTAATAAACGTATACATTTATAAGGATATCATAAGTGGTCCCCCCAGCTTTCCTACACCCTCTTGGGTGTAGGATTTGACAACAACATAGGAATTATCCTTTAAGGCCCATAACACTTAAATGGGTACGCCATTTCCCTAACCTAACTCTAGCTCCTCCTAGATAGGTTACTCAAATTAGAGCCTTGGTGCTTAGTTACCATGATTCCATGGGTTAACTAAAGTTATTGCCACTTATATGACAACTAACATGATCTTTGGATCCTACACGATCAAGGATTCATCATTGTTATCTTGTGAATATGATTTCTCACACACCCAATCCTACTTGTTCAAGGTGTGACTACTCACAAGTACCCTGGATATTGTATACACATAATCCTTCTAGGTTTAGGAGATCCTAACTATTGCATCCTCAGAACTCCTTCTAGGACTTTTATATACCTAGTTATTTCATTCATGCAACTCCTTCTAGGATTAGATTTTATGGTTTACAAGAGGAAGGTCTACCCACCCTAGGGATAGGAACAACAATAATAATTATTTTAAGACAAACCAAGCATAAAGCATTGCAATATTTATATTTAAATGAAAAGCATAAAGTTAGATTCCTCTTAACCATAGTCCATTTATGCACAAGCTTGAATCTCAAAGCTTTCCATTAACATTTATGCAAAATCATGATAACTTATATCTCTAACATAAGCATGCATAACAACTAGTTAATGGAACAATATCAATTATATCAAGAGATTAAATAGAAAGCAATAAATGCAACCCCAAGTTTCCATTAATCATATTAATATTACATTGTACAACAATCAAATTTTCAATGTTTAACTAAAATAATACAAGGCAAAAAAACAAGCCTAGAGCTTTGGAAGAGAAAACTAGGGCATTCGTTGGGTGGACGAAGTACTTTTTGGTTGTTGTGGGATTGAAGACAAGATTACTACACTAGGAGGACCCAATGGGGACACCTCCAAATCCTCTTTTAGAGAGACAAAGTTCTTTTGCAGATTTGTTGAAGAAAAATCTCTAGCAAAGACTAAAGAAGCACAAAAAACTGCATTAAAAATGCTTTTTACGATTGTTGGAAAAATATCAACATCTCAAAGAGTCAATGGATTCTTGCTAATGTCAAAATCAAGGCCAAATATTGTCATTATTATATACAGCCAATCATGATATGATCTGTAAATTCATGGGTATTCGCCCTACCCTGAATTTTTTACATTCTTGGGTTTGACAAGATTGGGAGCCTCTTGGTGAGTATTTGTCATGGTTTATTAGTAATGGATGTTTTATTGTTAGTTTTTCCTCAATTGCTGATAGAAATAGGCTTTTCAAATAAAAAAAGAGGAATCATGGTTCGATAGAATTATTTGTTCATCCTTGGAGAGTGGGATTTGATCTTGAATTGAACCCACTGCTATCCTAGTTTGGATCTATTTGTATGCACTTCTAATGGAGTTCTAGAGTGAGAAGATATTAGAAATTATTGGTAATTCCCATGGAATATAGTTGGGTGTTTCTAGAGACACAATGGAAGGAAATATAACCGTTTATGCTAGATTATGCATGGAAATGGATCTCAACCAACCTTTACCAGTAGAGGTGGAACTTGAACTTGTAGGCATATCTGGATTATGAGGTGTTTCCCTTTAGGTGTAGAGTTTACCACAAATATGGGCATTTGACTCGGTATTTCCCAAACAATATGAACAAAAAAATTGAGGCTTATCTAGGAATGTCAAATCTTCCTAAGGAGGATAAGTCAATAGTCAATAAAGAAACAATCAACATTTCTCAGGGTGGAGAAGCATAGGGAGATGGTTTTAAATAGCCTAAAAGGAGAAGGTAAAATAAAAAAATTGGCAAAGAGCAAACCCAACTCAAGCCCTCAAATAGGTATGAGATCTTCAAGACACTAGTGGACCATGAAGAAGAACAATTCATGGAAGGAGTGGATGGGAATAATGAAAATAATAACATCCATGTTCAAGCCCCTCTTTCAACTCCTCCTATCCTAGAGTAGGTAACAAAGTGTAGGAGTTATTGAAATCAGATATTACAGGGATATTAATAGTGTATAACCAAGAGCAACCGATAATTAAGGATGTCATCATGGGTATAGTAGAAAAGAACAGAGAAAAGCCAACTCTAGGGATAACTCAGGTGGAAAAGAGATCAAAGAATATCATCTCTCAAGAAGTGGGTAGAAAATCAAATAAGGAATTGATAGCAGTTCAAGGAGATAAATTGATCATTAGGAGATTGGTGAGACCAATAGAATCTTACTGGTCTCAAGGTAACCAATTATTATACAATTATGGAATGTTAGGAGTTTAAATAGTAGAATCCATCAATCTGCTATTTGAAGACTCTTAGAAAAAGTAAAATAATTTGTTTTGCTATCATTAGATCTTATGTGTAAAACAATAAATAGACTTTGAAAGGATGTTGATCATATGGAAGTGGCTACCCAAGGGGTCTTAGGGGTGATAGTTACCTTTTGTAACTCTCTTGAATGGACATCAATAGAACATATAGCTTGGAGAGGTGTCCTAACATCACATTTTAGGAATAATGTGATAGTTGAGTAGGTTTTAACCACAAATTTTTATGGGACACAAAATCTAGATGGTCAGTTTCATTAATGGAAAGTGGTGTATAATATGAGAGTCTTGAGGGAGGAGTTAGATTGGATTGTTGCTGGGGATTTTAATGCTAAATTATCATCTAGATATCAGGAAAGGGGAACTCCAATTTTAGATCTAGGGGATCAATTTATGATTGCCCAAATCCATGCATTACACTTCGTGGATATTAAACGTCCTAGAATCAACTAAATTTGGACTAATAAGAAGAGGGAGCCACATAGCATGAAGATGAAGTTAGACTATTTTTTGGTTTCATAGGAGATGTTTGTGAAATGGAATCTAAAATTTCAGATTTTGGAGGGTCTAGTTTTGGGTTATTTCCCCATTTTTTTGGAAGGAGGGATCAAGATAGGGCAACATCACAAACCATTCATATTTGAAAAATTTTGGTTACAAAAAGAGGAACTTCAAAATAAAATTCCACAGTGGTGGGAAGAGGGATGCCCGACATATGGGACAACAATGTTTAGATTCCACAAGTAGCTTCATTATGTCAAGGATCAACTAAAACAATGGAGGTGAGCTAACAAGACAAACTTCCAAGTCCAAAGAGCTCCATTGGTGGCCAGATGGGATGAGGTTCAAAAACACTTCAGGGAAGGAACAATTATAGAGCAACTCAAAGAAGAGGATGATGCATTGCATAAAGTGGTTGAGGATATTGACAACCAAGAATAGATATATTGTAAACAAAGAGCAAGAACCACTTGGTTATTAGAAGGTGATAAAAATACCAAATTTTTCCATCGGGATGCTTGTGCTAGGAGACATACAAACAAGATGGAAGCTCTTTAGGATGAGAACGAGCACTCCTTTGATACAATCCCAAGTATGCATTTCCATTCAATGGATTATTTTTCTAAATTGTTTAAGGAAAGTATGGTGCAATATGAAGAGGCTCAAAAATAAGTTCTTGTTGTCATACCCTCTATTATATTTAAATAATAAAATTGAGCCCTACTTAAACCCATTGATAGAGAGGAATTGAAGAAAGTAGTCTTTGGAATGAGTACCAAAAAAACACCAAGTCTAGATGGATTTTCAATTGATTTTTTTAGACCTTTTGGGACAACTTGGAGGAGGATATAATGGTTGTTGTTGGGCAAAACATTGGTTAGTTTTTCTATGGTTCAATTAATTGCCTCCATTTAATTGTCAACCTGGGGTAGCTCGTAGTCTTGTGAGCAGCCGTGCAAAATATATGCTTATAATTTCTCCTTCGGAGATGAGTCCCTTAGATTATGGTTTGGGGGGTATTTGGTATTCGTTGAAGTTTTTATTTAAACCAATAATCTCATGCTACGTCTAAGAAAATAGGACTGAAAGCGTTTAAAAACTAAATTACTACCTTGCTGGAAATCACAGAAAATAGGGGAAATAACAGGGAAATAAATTAATCTATGAAAATAAATACAGAAAATAGGGGAAATAGGGAAGAACTCTATTGTAAGTGGGCCCACGCTTCCAGCAGGTTCTGCCCATGGTAAAATGATCACCGGACGCTTTAGAAGAGTTTTACAGGAAAATACTCAGAGATTTTATTAACAATTGCAACAAAAGAAAATTACAAGAAAGTTCAAGGGGTCTTCTTTAGGGGTGGCCTGCATATTTATAAGATATGTGGCCACACCCTATTACAATTCTTAGAATGAATCAAAAAATGATTCATTTTTACAACTACTTGCTTAATTGAAGGAATCGGGAAAAATATCATGATATTTCAACGTATTCTATTTCCAGAATACGTCTGATATTTATTTGCCTGATTTACATAAATCATTTACATATCAACTAGAATATGGGTGATGAGTCATCTTTGACATTGTCCCATATTCAATTTCAATGCTGGAATTCCTTTCATGCTAGTTGCTAAAGTTTCGCTCTATTCTACCGACCACAGAGTCATGCTGAAGTTTGGTGTTAGTGGAAATCAGACATCGTGTTTGAAGAAGTCAAGAAGTAGGCACCTTGTATGCAGAAGTCGGGAAGCAGGCACCTTCCATCATATAATGGAAAGTAGACACCTTTCACCATAAAATGAGGCAGATGCCTTCCATCATACAATGGGAAGCATGTGCCTTCCATTGTTTAACAGGAAGCAGGCACCTAATGGGAAGCAGACGCCTAACAGTTAAGTGTCGAATGAAAGTCAAGCACTTCAAAGGAATTTGGGTGCCTGACTTCATACCTCTTCATCGATATTCCATAGATGTTTTTCCTTCATAAAATTGCAAGTGCTAGGTCCGAGTGGGACCTCGATGAAAACATGCCAAAATGCAATAATTTCCACTAAATCTACACAAATTACACTTAAAGACAAATATTAGAAAACATGCAAAATAAACTATTAATTATATATATAATTTCCATAAAACATTTATATCTACAAGAATATATGCCGCACATTATGGGGAAAAGAGTACAAAAAATGAGCAATTATGTGGCTCATCATCCCCCCATGCTTAAGGGGTGGCACGTCCCTGTGCCACTTTGAACTGGTAATTACCAGTTCTATTCACTTCATCCCAGTAAGCCCTGTTGGTCTGTGTCCTCTTCTTCTTAGCGGCCTTGGATTTTTCTTTGTCCCAGGGCTTTCACCCCTTTGGTGCCTTGGGAGCGGTTGTCTCCTGACCCTATTGCTTTTGGCGTTTGCTGCATCGAACTGGTTCACTTGGCCCTGCTCTCTTCTTGGGTGGTTCTCTAGTCCAGGCCACCTTGCCTTTATCAATGTTCAGATAATAACCAGAGAAACTGGTGGCATCCTTCTGGAATGCAGGCTCAACCATTTTCTAGTACTCATGGTGAAGGGGCAACTTTTCACCCACAGGCACTGATTCTTTATCACCAAATGGGATGCTAGATTCCTTAGCAACCCTGGCTGTGGGAAAATCTACCCCTATTGGGTCAAGCTCAAGTTCAGCTTTGACCTCTATTTTTGCCACTAGGGGAGTTCTGCTGCTTGATGCCAGATCTTCCTATTGCATAGGGCCTAGAAATCCCATCCTTGTAAAATATGCCTTCATCCTTGAAGGCTTTCCATCCTCCAACCCATACAAGTACCAGAACTGCTCAGGTTGGGCAACTAGAATTTTCTTGTGAGGCCTATTAGATTGCTCCCTGGCCTCTTTCTATGATTCCTTGAGGGCTTTCTTGGAGGCCTTCTTCCAATTCTTCTTGTCTACCTTAATTTCCTCCTTAAGCTCCTCAAATTTTTATTTTTGGGTAGCAAACAAATTCTTTGTTGCCTCCCATTCCTCATCAAAATCCAGCTCTGATTCCTTATCAGATTTGATGCCCAATGCCTTCAACTCGACAACTCTCGCTCTAGTTCTGGGTCATCATTGAGATGGCCTTATGGCTTTTTATTTTGATCTCAGCTTGATTTGTTGTACCCTAGGGTGTGTTGGTGCAACTGATATTTCTTGGTGTACAGGGGATTCAGGCTATTGAGCCTCTTCTTCCTCTGTAGCAAATTGTTGCTCAATGGGGACTGCTTCTTCCTCCTAAGGTTGTCCAGCCCCTGCATCAACTGGAGAGTGCTCTATCTCTCCCTCCTTACCTAAAATTTGAGGCTCTTCAACCTCCATATCCTTTTCCTCCTCATATCCTTCCTTTGTAGATTGTTCTACATTTTGAGGTTCCTCAACCTCAACTTCATCCTCCTAAAGTATCTACTCTATAGAAGGAGACGTAGAATAGGGCTACTCTACTTCCATTGTAACAACATCTCCCTATTCTATTTCTATATCAATAAGGGGCACCTATATTGCCCCATCGATCTACACTACTGCATCAACTTTGGTCGGTTACTCAACTCCTACTGGTCCACCCTACAACTATAATTATCTCTATAATTGCCAAATTGTTTGATACAATTCATGCATTTTTAATGTAACCTCCTTTTGAGACTCCTCAAATAAAGCTTATTCTTCTTTAAATTTGGCTTCCCAAGTGGAAGCCTACTCTCTTAAAACCTATAGTTATTGCTGCAAATCCTCCACCTAGCCTTCTGGTGGTACATCTTCCATGGCCACCTCCTATTGAGGAGTTGGCCCACTAGAAATATCCTATAAAATGTGGGCCAAGTACTCCTCCCTATTGAGCTCATCGATTGGTATATCCTCATCGGATGAGCTCGAAACCACCCTTGATGCCTTTATTCTTCTGCTTTGCATCCTAGTGGAAATGGGCATGAAATCCTACTCTACCTCATCTTCAAATTGAGGTGTAGAAGGAGACAGAGCCTATCCTACTTCCTCCTCAAATTGGGGAAAAATAGGGGATGAGGCTTGTCCTGCTTCCCTTATAGTTCCTGTAGGTTGGGATGCAGGCATCATCTCTTCACGTTCTGTCACCCCTTGGGTCGACTGTTCATTCTGAATTGGCACCTCCCCCTCTGCTTGTGCCCCTACCACTGCACTAGTGCCCATAGCTTCCTCAATTATCACATTTCTATGTGACTCTACATATCACACCAAGGCCAAAATCAAGCCATGGTGAGCCAGGGCAGAGGTGGTGCCTACCTGGTATCACCTAGCCTCATATTTCAAGGTGCATGCAAGGTAATGGGGGATATTGATTTTATCCCCATGTAGGATGTGATTGAGAAAATAGAAGTGATTGGCATTCAGTGTAGAGTACCTACCAGAGCATGTGAAGAAGTGGGTGATCTGCTCAAAAACTACCCTCCAAAGCTCAAGAATGTGTCATTTTAGCAAGCCAATGCATGTCAGGTGCTCAGTTGGTGCTCCAAAAAATATCTATGCATAGAGGGTAAGGTTATCCTCCTTGTACATGCACTCCCCTATCAGAGGGAGGCCCGTAACTCTAGTGATATAGTCCTTAGTGACTAGGATCTCTAGCCCCTGCATGTGCATGACCCCATCTCTCATTGATATCACAAATTCATTTGCCACTATCGCATCCTGGCCTTGAATGACCAGTCGATAATAGTCCATCCATTCTATAACATCCAACTATGTTTGGACATCTACAAAAATTCCCAAGCAATCGATCGACTCACTCTTCTTGAGGTCATGATTCTTTGATTTCCCCCCATGCTTTTCCTTTAGTTCACAATTCACTTAGGGATGCTTCCAATTCCTCTTTGAATTGCTACTATGTTTCACTTCTCTATTTTTTTTCTTCTCTCTAAAGGTGGCTTCATAGTAGCTGGTAAATAACTTTTAAAACAACTACGTTCATGCACGCAGGTGGTTAATTACCATAATCAATAGTGATTATGGTTATCCATAATAAATTTCCTTTGAGCATGTGCCCGATTGTGCGGAGATGATAACCATAAATTATTGACCAATCAGAGGCATGCCATGCAACACCATGCCAAGTGGATTTGTTCAAGTGGTTAAGGTAATAATGGGGGGTTGTGCCGACACATTTCCATAGACACACATGTTCATGAAAACAATATAGACAAAAAACAGAAAATTTAAACATGCACCTAAATTTGTTCTGTGGGTGCATATGCACAGATATCCGTGGTGCATCGCTATTGGTTGGTATTTGATGATTGGGCAAACTGCAATGGACAATGATGGCCATGGTTCCCATGCAATGAATTTTCTTCGACGTGATTGGTTCTTGGTAGCTGCAATGTGATTTATTCGAGAAATCCTACAAAATTCAAAACAAAAATTAGAAAAATGTATCTCCTTGGGATGACAAACATCCCCTCCTCAAAAGTTGGTTGATGTCAACTTTTAATTTTATCCATGGTAGATTTGACTTTGCACGTGCATGGGGTGCTGACGTGGCTCGGGCCACATCCCAAGGCTGACGTGTTATTCTATCAAGGTAGAAAATGACCATAATAGATGGAAATTAGGTACCTTTTTCGTATGGAAATCAGCGCCTTCTTTTTAAATTATGGTGCATAGGTGCCTTGGAAATTGAAAATAGGCACCTTAGGAATCAGGCGCTTTGCTTAACATGGGAAGCAGACACCTTAGCAATCAGGTGCTCTACTTAACATGGAAGCATTAGCAATCAGGCACTTATGCCTAACATGGGAAGCAGACACCTTTTTGCTAACTATCGAGTGTCATACTTATAAAACAAACTTTATACAAACTTAACTTTTTTTACATATGCTAAGAATATTTGGTGTTAATTTCCCAAAAACTAGAAGTCGATCATTCTCCTAAAAAACTAGGAGTCAAGCATTGATCTACAAAAAATGGGATGCAGGCACCATCTTCATAACATACTAGGAGTCAGCACCATAAATGTATAACGGAAGCAGCACCTTCTCCATACAACAGAAACCTTCCCATAAATACAAAAAATAGGTGCTTCTTTTTATTCAATAGGTGCTGACTTGTCCTTGTATATGCGTTGTCAGGTTGATCAGGCCCTTCAATGCTTCTGATTGAAAAATAGGAACAAAATCAACATCTGCCCCTAAACTAGCAGTTGAGTGTTTTATTGTCCAAAGAGACCAATCCAAACACTCTTGTGCAAGTTCAGGTTTAGTATTCCCCTTTATGAATGAGGACTAGCTACTCCTAAACTCCTAGAAATCTGGAAATGCATAGGTTCATGGATCCTATGCTTATTAGGCCTAGGTTTCCCAAGCTACCTAAGAATTGCACAAAGGGCATTGTTCCTACAAAACAAAAACACAACTAAAAAAAAAGAAAACTTTGAAAGAATAATTGTCTTTGGGACTATGTGGACTAGGTCCACATCTTACTAACTCAAGATAAAATCAGAATCAACTAGGGTCTCCCCCATGCCTAATCTAGACTCAATCATGTATGCTTCAGACACATGGTATGGACGTAGGTGGTGGCCATTGATTATTAAGGTAATGTTGTTACCATCTATTGTTCTGATCCTTACAGCCCCATTATTGATGACTTCAATCACTTCATATGGCCCCATCCAATGTTGCATGAGCTTGCCCTTCCTTTCCTAGAACCGAGAATCATAGAGTAATGCCCATTCTCCCACTTTAAGTTACTTTGGCCTGGTGTGGTGGTCATGCCACTTGGCCCTTTGTTTTTGAATGATCTCTATTTTTTATAGAGCCTCAAGGTGGTATTCATCCAGCTGATTAAGCTGCTGAATTCTTTCTTTTTGTGCATCATCCAGATTTATATTCAATTCTACAATAGTCCTAAGTGTTTTGACTTCAAACTCTATAGGCATCATGGCACTTTTCCCATAGACTAACTGAAATGGTGTGAAACCAATAGTAGTCTTCCAGGTGGTCCTGTAGGCCCACACTGCTTCTGGTAATCTAGTAGCCCAGTCCTTCCTATGTTGTTGCACTATCTTTGTCAGGATATTTTCCAACTCTCTGTTGGTCACCTCAACTTGCCCATTCACTTGTGGATGGTAGGGAGTGGTTTTGTTATGCCTGATTTTGTATTGTTGCATGAGTTCTTGGATCATCCTTGAAGTAAACTGAGGTCCTTGATCAGTTGTGATCTCCCTTGGGACCCCAAATCTTGTAAAAATTGATGAATACAAGAAATATGCTATAGTTTTCTCCTTTGAATCATGCAAAGCCTGTACTTCAACCCACTTTGTCACATAGTCAGTACAAACTAGGATATACCTCTTACCTCCTGACTATGGATTAATAGGTCCTACGAAGTCCATCCCCCATTTATCAAATGGTTCAATGTGAACATGTGGTTGGAGTGGCATCTCATCTCTGAGAGTAGGTCTGCCCATCCTCTGACATTGATCACACTGGCTCACATGCTTGGTTGCATCCTTGAATAGTGAAGGCCAGTAATAACCAGCTTGCAACACTTTATATGCAGTCCTTCTTCCTACAAAATGGCCACCACAAGGTTCATCATGGCAAGCCTTCAGTATTTCAATTATTTCATCTCCAGCAACACATCTTCTCATGATTTGATCAGGTCCTATTTTGAACAGGCACCCATCAATCCATGAGAAATCTACACTTTTCTCAATTAAAGTCTATTTTTCATGAGGTAAAAGTGTAGGGGATACTTTACCAGTGGCTAAATAATTAGCCATATCTACGTACCAAGGTATCTGATCATTTAGAGCAAACAAATGCTCATCTAGAAATTGGTCTTCTATAGTTGCATAGTCTGGAGGTGTCAACCTGGACAAGAAATCAGCTACCACATTGTCCTTTCCTGGCTTGTCCACTATTGTCACATCAAATTCCTGCAAGAGCAATAACCATATGATAATTCTACCACTAATCCCAGGTTTGTTTGTCAAGTATCTGATCGTTGAGTGGTCAGTGTGTACAAATACCTGATAACCTGTAATGTAATGATGAAATTTGTTAAGAGCATGTATTACTGCAAGAAACTCCTTCTCTATGATAGTATAATTTAGTTCAACACTTATGAGGTTTTTACTAACATAATAGATGGCATAAAAATCATCACCATATTTCTATCCCAATACTGAGCCTATTGCATTGTTAGATGCATCAACATATATGTGAAAAGGTATGGTCCAATTTGGACCTCTCAACACTGGAGCAGTAATTAGTTTTTCCTTTAAAGTGTTGAATGCTTGTTCACATTCTTCAGTCCAGACAAACTCTGCATCTTTAGTTAACAATGTGGTAAGAGGTTTAGCAGTTTTGCTAAAGTCTGATATAAACCTCCTATAGTAACCGGTTGATCCTAGGAAACTATGGATATCCTTTTGTGTTTTGGGAGTAGGCAGGGTTTGGATGACTTCAATTTTCTTTCTGTCTACTTTGATCCCATCTGCAGAAAGGTGATGTCCTAAAACTATCCCTTCCTGCATCAACATATAGCATTTCTCATTGCTTAAGGATAGGTTAGTTTCCTCACAATGTTTAAGTGTCTTTTCTAGATTTTTTATGGTAATTTCAAAAGTTTCACCATATACAGTGAAATCATCCATATATACCTCCACAGTCTCTCCAATCATATCTAAAAAAATGCTAAGAACTACCCTCTGAAAGGTGGTAGGTGCATTGCATAGACCAAATGGTAAAACTCGGTAAGCAAATGTCCCCCATGGACAAGTGAAGGTGGTTTTATCTTGATCTTCCTCCCCTATTTGGATCTGATTGTATCCATTGAACCCATCCAAGAAAGAAAAGTACTTCTTGCCTGCTAAGGTGTCAAGGACCTGATCTATAAAGGGTAAAGGGAAGTGGTCCTTCTTAGTTGCTTTATTCAACAACCTGTAATCAACACAAATTCTCCACTTTCCATTCTTCTTGGGCACCACCACTAATGGTGATACCCACTCACTATCTGAAATGGGGTAGATGAATCCAACTGTGAGAAGTTTTTGTAATTCTACTTTGACAATTTCTTTCATAGTTGGGTTCATTCTCCTCTATGGTTGTCTTACTGGTCTAACCTGGTCTTCCAGATATATCCTATGAGTACAGGTCTCAGGAGCTATTCCTCTCATGTCAGAATACTCCCAAGCAAAGGCATCTTGATGTTTTTCCAATGTTTGTTTCAGTTTGGTCTGTTGTTCAGCTATCAACTGGTTATCTATGTTCAACATTCTACCAGGTGCAACTTCTATTTGCTGAATATGGTGGTCTTTTACTAATGGCAACTCAGGAGGAGGACAGGAGGGTTCTCCATAAAAAAGTGAGATATCATCTTATCCTCATCACTTTCATCTTCCAACTCCTCAAGTGTCATGACAGGTTGGATCATTGATAGACCATCAATATTTTGATTCTCATCCTCAAGTTCTCCCAACAAATCTGCAGACTATGCAGGTGGATGTATGATCAGTTTCTTTATATTCTGACCATATGAAATGGTCATTTTCCCATCTCTACAACTTATGTAAGCATCAACTATTGCCAGCCAAGGTCTACCTAAGATTAATGGGTATCCACCTAGTCTAGATTTAGATTGTAGCACTAAGAAATCTGTTGGATACTCCCATGCATCTACTGTAATAGTGATATCTTCCAGTATTCCTTCAGGGAGTACTGTAGATCTGTCTGCCAACTACAGCATAGTTTTAGTGGGCTTCAGATTAGTCAATTTTAGTTTTTGCATGGTCTCCTAGGGCATGACATTGATGGCAGCCCCCAAATCTACTAGTGTGTTGGGTAAAACACAACCTTCTATTTTTACAATCAGCACAGGGCTTCCTGGATCTATGTACTTCTAGTTGTAGGTATTTCCTAACATAAGGTCAGCTAACTGACCTACCAAACTGATTATTTTAGCTGGTTTCCTCCCTGGTTTCTTGAGGCACAACTCTCTTATGGCCTTTCCATAAATAGGTATGTCTCTGATGGCCTGAAAGAGAGGGATTGTGACTATTAAGTTTTTTAAACTAGAGAGGATATCAAACTCTATTTGTATTGGTTTCTTGGGTTCCTGCAACCTTTGTGGAAAAGGTGGAACCTCCTCTTTGTTATGTACAAGTGTTGATTCTTCTTCTACCTCTTCTATAAGGGGTGATTCCCCTTTCTCTATCTCTATTGGTTCCTCTTCTTCTACAAGAGGAGTGACTTCTACACCTACTTGCTTTCCTGACCTTAACTAGATAGGATCATAATCTACCTTAATATTATACATAGGGTACATCTCATTTTCCATATGATAGGTTGGTTGCTGCTTGTTGTTTGGGTTTGTTGTTGGTTGTGCTGGTAACTGAGGAGTCCTTGGAGTAGGAAGAGTAGGTAGACTTGGTTATAGTGGAGCTGGAGTAGGATGTTGTGGATACTGATTCCAAGCATTCTGATTTCTCCACTACTACCTAAGCTGTTGGTATTGGTTCCAAGGGTAAGGGTTGTAAGGATTTGCTCCTTGGGAAAATGGATTCCAAGGTTGTTGACCATACCAACCCATGTTGGGTGGTTGGGCTTGACCTTGGTTTTGGTAATTGCTGCCCCCATAGGATGACATTCCTGATTGCATATTATTACCCATAGGAGACTATTGCTAGTTCCTCCTATTACCCATGAAGTATACCTCTGCTACTTCAGGTTCCTCTTTAGATTTCATTAATTGTGGACACAACTTCATTTTATGATCCTTCTTACAGACAACACATACACAAACTTTATTTTTTGGGCACTCATTTTTAGGGTGTTTGCCTCTGCATTTAGGATAGAAGTAGGCCAATGTTACCTCATTCTCCTACTTCTTTCTCTAAAGTAGAAGAGTATCCATTTGAAGAGCCAGAGATGATAACATCTCACTCTTAAGGTCCTCTAGCATGTTGCCTATTTCTATTTTAGTGATAGTGGCTGACTGCTTAACATTTCTAGGGGTCAACTTACCCTTTCTTCTTGAAAATTTTTGACACAACTATCGAATATCATCCATTTGGTGTTGGTAAATGTCTCCCCTAGAGATCATGTTTAAAGCTTCCAAGGATTCATTTGTCAATCCTTTCAAAAAAATGCTTCTTAGGGACCTATCTCCTAGTTTTGAATGGGGTGATCTTTGCAAATTGAAGCTAAACCTATCCCAATATTCTTCCATAGATTCCCCTTCCTTTTGTGTCATGTCTAGGACTTCCTCTCTTGCATCTCTTGCTCTGCCAAAATCTTGATACTGATCCAAGAAAAGTTTCTTCAACTATTCCTAGGTAGTTATCCATTTATCCCCCAAGCTGATGAACCAACGCAAAGTTGAATCATCAAGGGTGGAAGGGAATAATTTTAGTTTTTGAGCATCTATGGTGTAATCCACAGATCTACATAAAACATCAAATTTAAATAGGAACAGATCTGGATCTTCTATTGGTAGTCCTCTAAAGGTTGGAAGGTGGGTAGGAGAGATATGTTTCATCTTGTGATCTCCCCCTGCCTCTCCTATTGGAAAACTAAAACTAGTGGATGTTTCCTCTGGATTTTCTGCCATTCTATCCACTACTGGAGTTTCTACCCCTGCTACTTTCAAAGCAGCTATCAATGCTTCTAGTTCATTTCTTTTATCCTTCAGAAGGATGGATAAGTCAACATTTGAGATAGTTCCATCTAATACTGCTTGCCAACATTCAACATTCAGTAGATCTTCCTCAGATTGAACTCTACTTATCTTCGATCCTGCTCTAAGATTCTACTGGATTATTTTAGAAGGGTCCTATGCAAATAGTGGGTGTTCCCACCAATGCACAGGTGGAGATTGTGATGGTGAGAGTTCAATCTCAGGTTCAAGTTCTACTAAAGCAGAAGGATTCTGAGAAACAACTTCTTTATTTTTGACAAAATGACCATCTGGTCCCCTATTCTTAGGTGGACTCATACAAAGTTTCAGATGAAGGTTTCTGAAGAAAACAATCTAAACTACTATAACTATGCTTCCTTCAGAACAAGAAATTACAATGGCTACTCCCCAAAAATGGTGCCAAAATGTTGGGCAAAACATTGGTTAGTTTTTCTATGGTTCAATTAATTACCTCCATTTAATTGTCAACCCGGGGTAGCTCGTAGTCTTGTGAGCAACCGTGCAAAATATATGCTTATAATTTCTCCTTCAGAGATGAGTCCCTTAGATTATGGTTTGGGGGGTATTTGGTATTCATTGAAGTTTGTATTTAAACCAATAATCTCATGCTAAGTCTAAGAAAATAGGATTGAAAGCATTTAAAATCTAAATTACTACCTTGCTAGAAATCATAGAAAATAGGGAAATAACATAGAAATAAATTAATCTATGAAAATAAATACAAAAAATAGGGGAAATAGGGAAGAACTCTATTGTAAGTGGGCCCACGCTTCCAGTAGGTTCTACCCATGGTAAAATGATCACCGGACGCTTTAGAAGATTTTTACAGGAAAATACTCAGAGATTTTATTAACAGTTGTAGCAGAAGAAAATTACAAGAAAGTCTGGGGGTCTTCTTTAGGGGTGGCCTGCATATTTATAAGATATGCGGCCAACCCTATTACAATTCTTAGAATGAATCAAAAAATGATTCATTGTTACAACTGTTTGCTTAATTGAAGGAATCGGGCAAAATATCATGATATTTCAGCATATTCTATTTCTAGAATATATCTGATATTTATTTGCTCAATTTACATAAATCATTTACGTATCAGCTAGAAAATGGGTGATGAGTCATCTTTGACATTGTCCCATATTCGATTTCAATGCTGGAATTCCTTTCATGTTGGTTGTTGAAGTTTCGCTCTATTCTACCGACCACAGAGTCATGTTGAAGTTTGGTGTTAGTGGAAATCAGGCATCATGTTTGAAGAAGTCGGGAAGTAGGCACCTTGTATGCAGAAGTCAAGAAGTAGGCATTCTATTGTATAACAAAAATTAGGTACCTTTCACCATACAATAGGAAGCAGACGCCTTCCACTGTACAATGGGAAGTAGGTGCCTCCGTTGTACAATGGGAAGCAAGCGCCTAACGGGAAGCAAGTGCCTAACAGTTAAGTGTCGAATGGAAGTTAGGTGCTTCAAAGGAATTTGGGTGCCTGACTTCGTACCTCTTCATCGATATTCCGTAGATGTTTTTCCTTCATAAAATTGCAAGTGCCAGGTCCGAGTGGGACCTCGATGAAAACATGCCAAAATGCAACAATTTCCACTAAATCTACACAAATTACACTTAAAGACAAATATTAGAGAACATGCAAAATAAACTGTTAATTATATATATAATTTCCATAAAATATTTATATCTACAAGAATATATGTCGCACATTATGGGGAAAAGAGTACAAAAAATGAGCAATTATGTGGCTCATTAGATGTTATATAGGAGTTTAGATGTAGTAAAAGAATGCTTAAAGCATTAAACCATACATTCATTTCTTTAATTCCAAAATGGGAGGAGGGGATGCATATTTCAGATTATAGATCTATTACCTTATGCAATGTCATATATAAAATAATCACAAAGGTAATGGATGAGTGGCTAAACCTCTCCTACATAACATTATCTCCTTGAAGCAAGGGGGTTTTATAGAGGACAAGTAGATCTTGGATGGTGTGGTTCTAGCTCAAGAGGCAATCCACTCAATGCAAAAATTTGGCAATAGGGGAATGTTCATAAAATTGGATATGTCAAAGGATTATGATAGGGTGGAGTGGAGCTTCTTGTCAAGGATGATGGTAGCCTTTGGTTTCTCTTAGGATTGGATAGAATGGGTCATGAGTTGTGTTTCTACTTTGACATACTCAGTTTTAATCAAAGGCCTTCCCTCGTAACCATTTGGAGCTACTCGAGGCCATCATCAAGGAGATCCTTATTTCCTTTATCCTTTTCTCATATTGGTTGAAGGCTTGGGTAGACTCATCTTGAGGATAAGACAATAAAGTTTGTTAACATGTATCAAGGTGGATGAGGAAGTTTTGAATCACAATTTATGGATGACACATGATTGGTGGGAGTGACCAACTTTAGGGAAGCAAGAATGATTAAAGATACTCTTAATGTTTACCTTAGGGTCACAAACCATGTCATCAACTATAAAAAATCTAAAGTGGCCTTTTTCAATCTTGATTGAATGCTTTAGGACATAATTTTAGAGATCATTGGATTCACGATGACTTCTCTCCTAGTGGTATATTTGGGGGTCCCTTTACATTTTAAAAACTAAAAATAGATATATGGAGGAATATTTTGGATTGTATGAAAGAAAGAATTAATAATTGGTATCACAAATGGTTAAGCTATGGGGGTAGATTAAATTTTTACAGTCAATCATTTGGGCCATGTCAATTTATAAATTTTCTATCCTTGCTACCCCACATACCATATGAAAAGAGTTAGACAAGATGACTAGAAATATTTTATGGGGAGGAGTAAAAGGAGAGAGAAAATGGGCCTTAGTAGGTTGGGAGAAAGTAAAATAGCCCAAGGTAAAGGGAGGTTTGGGACTGAGGAGATCATAGTTAAATAATAAATCTTTGGTTGGAAAGCTTTACTAGAGGTGGATTTCCCAACCAACTTCTTTATTCAGTAGAGTTTTAATTAGTAAATATTTGGGACAAGTGAACCCGAATGAGGTGAGTCATTTCCATTTAGATGGTAATGGGTCCTTAGTGTGGTAGGCTCTAAAGTTAGGATATCAGATAGTGAAAATGAATTATTTTAGAAAGGAGAGAAGGAATGTTTTGGATAGATTTATGGGATAAATACCCACCTATCATTGCTGAATTCCTAGAACTGCAACTAGTAAAAAAATTGATGGAAAGCAAGGGTTAGATCTAGATTGAAAGTTATTTCAACAGTAGTCAGCTAGGGGATTATAATTTTAAGCAGTTTAAGAAGTTGGATGAGTGGCCAATTCCAATCCCTTCGAAATTGACACCCATAATGACTAAAATTTTGGCAAAAATATTTCTCATAGGTAGAGATGAGGATGAAGAATTAGCTTGGAGCTATCAGAGCCTTGAAGTCTACATAGTGAAGTATGGATATGATAAAATCCTTCTAGAACCTCCTCCTCATGCATATCAGGTTGAGGATTGGAGAAATATTTGGTAGTTAAAGGGTTGGCCGGAGGAAAAATTCTTTGCCTGGCAGTTCATGCATAATGGAATTATTACTTTTGATAATCTAAGATGTAGAAGAATCACTGGTCCATATAAATGTGTTTTATGCTACAAGAGTGAGGAAACATCTGACCACTTGATGTTTGAGTGCCCATTTACGCGTCAAATTTGGGAGCAATGTTTTTTATCTTATAAAATTTGATCCAATGATGATTTGAATTAGATTAATATTTGGTAAATATGGAAGAGAGGTGGATTTAAATCTAAAACTCTTTGTATCGGTTGGAAGCTTGAATTAAAATTCATTTGATGACAAGTGTGGTTGGAGAGAAATGATAAAATTTTTAGAGAAAATTTTTCATCCTTAGATGGCGTTTGGCAGGTCATTTGGAGCAAAGTCATGAAAATTGTGGTAGTGTATGCTAAAGAGGAAACTCAAGGCTAATATAGGGATGATGGAGAAGGAAGATGAAGTGCAAAAAAGGTAGGATAGAGCTAGTTGGAAACTACCCCAAAAGGTTGGATTAAAAATAATATTGATGGAGCTACAAAAGGCAATATGGGTAGAGCTAGAATTGGAGTGGTCTATAGGAATCATGTTGGGACAATTCTCTATTGGGAATTGCAAGGCCTTGGAATGACCATGAACAATTAAGTATAAACCTTAACTATCAAATTTGCTTCTATTTGGGTGGTAAGACAATATTACAAGAGGATAATCCTATAATCATATTCTCAAATATTAGTAGGATCTTTGGATTGCACGAGGAACTTTGCTTTGAATACATGGAGGTTGAGGATTCTTGTCACCTAAATTAAGGAATTGTGGAGGGAATTAGATGATGTGATTCTAGTTTATGTGAGTAGATATCTAAATAAAGTGGTAGACTTATTAGATAATATGGGTATTGAGAATGAGGTAGGGGTTTAGTGGCACAATGACATGGCTATTAATGATGAGAGGATTAGGCAGGTTGGTGAGCAAATCCAATGTTTAGCTAATTTGGACAACCATTGCAGAAATATGGTTTAGGATATTTGGCTCCAATGCATATCTTCTTTTACTATTGTAAACATGTGGACAACCCTTGTAGAAATATGGTTTAGGATATTTGGCTCCAATGCATATCTTCTTTTACTATTGTAAACAAGTGTTCTAGTTGTTGGCTAAGGTTGGGAGGAGTCTCATCCCAACATGTAAATGATATTTGTTTTAATATAAAATTTTCAAATTCTTTGTAAAAAAATACACACAATATAATGCAATACAACACAAGCCATAGGTAAGGTAATATTATAACAATCAAGTAAGCGATAAATCCAAAGGTTTAATACATAGCCAAAATCCATAAATGGAACACAATGCACATGCAAAACCCTAATTACATCCCTAAAAAGCTTCTCCAGGGTGATGCACAGGCAGTGGGTAACACCATCCACTTGACATATGCTTCAACTGGCTCAAGGGAAGAGGGTGCACACAACCAAAACAATGTTGATAGGCTCTCCAATGAGGCACCTTCCACCACAATCAACAAGCAAAACATACAAGATAGAGCAAGGAAAGAGGAAGGCAAAAGCATCTAAAGAACATCTGCTAAAACTCAATGCAATACAATGCAATCTACTATGTCATACAACTAGTAAGGGAGGATGAAAGCAAACATAAAGCAACTAACAAAGCATTAACTAGAACATAGCAAGCTAATATAAGACACAAGAAAATCCACCTATTATGAGCTTGTTCTCTCCCTTTTGTTTGTGTAGCACTTGATATGATCCATGCCTTGCTCCTTCTCTCTCCTTCAATCCACCAATCAACCAACTACCACCTTGCTTCCCCCATCCACCATCTTAAAGAGTAAGAGAGATAAATGATGTGCCTTGGTGCATGAGTATTACAAAGAATGCCCAAGAAGACATTCTTCCAAGCACCACCCAATTCTCATCAAGAGCCACTCACTCTTTCTCACATAGCAAGGTGGGTATTAATTAGGTTTATTAAAACAAGAGCTTAGTGGATAATTTAAATCCAACCTTAGAATATAACCTTTAATTTATATATTCTAGGCTAAACTTTAGATTTAATTATATAGCTCCAATATTAATAGTAATTTCAACCTAAAACTAAAGTAATTCAGCCCAAATAATTAATATGCACAAGCAAGCATTAATACATTCTCACCATACTCTACACCATTGTTTTATCCTTAAGTAAGCGGCCTTTTTTAAGATAGACAAAGCTATCACCACCCTACTTTTAAGGAGGCTCATTGCAAGCAACTTCTTGATCCAATGGTGCAAGATATGGCATTTAAGCAAACAAGATATGCATCTACATGAAGAGTAATTATCCATGTTACCCTAAGTTGTTGATGAACCAGTCATCATCATCATTTCCCTAAGTATCTCTCTCTTGTAGGTGGTTTGCCCATATGGTCCCACCAAGGAGAGCACCTGGTCCTACATCCACAAACACATCAATAGTACCATATTCCAAGTTTCCAAAAGAATGCATCATTCTAACATGAATAGATAAAAGAGACTATGCCATTAAATCTTCACATTAATACATAGTTCAAAGCACATAAAGATTTATGTCCAAATAGGGGTGTTACATACTACCCCCTTGGACTAAACATAGTCCTCTATGTTTCCTACAAAAGTAGCATACATGATTTATTCAAAAATATATGGAAATTGTTGTCTCATAACTTCAACATTTTTCCATGTAGCACAATTTTTAGAATATTGGTCCCATTGGACCTTACATTGATCTAGGGTTCATTTCCTCAACTTCTTGGAATGGAACCCTAGAATCTTAATTGGCCGCACCTCAATGGTTGTGGAGTCTATCATCTACAAATTAGAAATATTCCACACGTGAGTAGGATCAACAACATACTTCCTAAGCAGGGATATGTGGAAAGTATCATGGATCTTTGATAGGTTGGGTGGCAAAGCGAGCTTATAGGCTACTAGGCTGACCTTACCAATGATCTCAAAGGGCCCAACATAGCGAGGATCCAACTTAGTTGACTTGATGGCACTTTTCATGGGTTTTACCCTCAATAATACTTTGTCTCCCATAGAGAATTCTCTTGGCAATATTTTCAGATCAGCATAGCTCTTTTGGTGATCAATCGCTACCTTGAGCCTAAGTCGGATTACCTTAAGTTATTCCTCCATCTCTCAGATAAGATCTGATCTGATCATCACCCAATCCTCTATATTATCCCATGATAGAGGTGTTCTACATCTTCTGCCATACAAGGCTTCAAATGGGGACATCCCCAATGATGCTTGGTACCCATTGTTGTATGCAAATTCAACAAGATACAAAAAGTCTTCCCACTTAGACTTTTGGTCCATGCAATACATGCATAGCATATCTTCCAAAATCTAGTTGACCCTCTCAGTTTGACCATCTATTTTGGGATGATATGTAGAACTAATATTCAGCTTAGTGCCTACTACATGATGAAGAGCTTGCCAAAATTTAGATGTGAACCTAGAGTCCCTATCTGATATGATCACCTCAGGAAATCCATGTAACCTAAAAATTTCTTTGGCAAACTTATTTGCCACTACCAATGCATCATCCTTGATGTTCCCTAGTATGAAGTGTGCAACCTTGGTCAATTTATCAACCACTACCAAGATAACATCATGTTGGAACCTATTTCTTGGTAATCCCATAATAAAATCCATAGAGATAACCTACCATTTTTGCATAGGTATCTCATGTGGGTACAACTTTCCAGCTAGGTGATGATGTTCTACCTTCACCTTCTAGCATTCTAAACATCTTGCAATAAATTTAGTGATATCCCACTTCATTCAAGGCCAATAAAAGGTCTTTTTCATATTTTCTCTCATTTTTTACCCTCTCGGATGAGTGGAGTAGGGAGAATTATGTACCTCTTGCATAATAATTCTCCTTAAGTCACCTAATTTGGGTATAACTACCCGATATTTAAAGCATAAAAGCTCATATTTCAGGTTGAAACCCTTACCATATTCAGGATTTCTTTCTATTCTAGCCTGTATTTCTAAGAAAAATGGGTCTTATAGTTGCATTTCCTTAACCCTATCCATCAAATCAATATGGCTCTAGGTTAAGGTAGTTATATGCCTTCTCCTACTCAAGGCATCAACAACCTTATTTTCTTTTCCTTTGATATACTCAATACCAAAGTCATATTCTGCTAAGAACTCTACCCACCTCCTTTGTCTTGCATTTAGCATAGGTTGGGTGAAAATGTACCTCAAAATTTGATGGTATGTTCTTAGCTCGAATGACCCACTCAGTAGGTAATGCCTCCAAGCCTTTAGGGCATGCACAACCACTACCAATTCCAAGTCATGGGTGGCATAATTTACCTCATGCTTCTTGAGTTTTCTAGACTCATAGGCCACTATGGCTTCTTCCTGAGACAAAACTCCACCCAAGCCTTCTAAAGAAGCATCTGTACACATGGTAAATTTCCCAAGAGGATCTAGAATCTTGAGGATTGGTGTCATTGTCAATTTAGTTTTTAGAGTATCAAATGCGGTCTCACACCTATCCATCCATTTGAACTCTTTCCCTTTCCTTTGAAGATTTGTGATTGAATAGGTAATTTTAGAGTAATCTCGCACAAAACATCTATAATAGCCTGTGAGTCCCATGAAACTCCTGACTTCAATCACATTTGTAGGTGGAGGCCAATTCAAAATAGCCTCAATATTCTTTGGGTCCACAACAATTCCCTCTACTGAGATAATGTGCCCCAAGTACTGAACTTGCAAAGTATAAAACTCGCACTTGGACAATTTACCATAGAGATGATTTTTCCTCAGGACTTCCAACACCATCCTTAGATGTTGGTCATGTTCCTCCTTAGAACAAGAATAAATCAAAATATCATCCAAGAATACTAAGACAAACCAATCCAGATATTTCTTGAACACACTATTCATCAGATTCATGAAAGTTGTTGGTGCATTTGTCAACCCAAATGGCAGCACTATGAACTCGTAGTGCCCATATCTGGTCTTAAAGGTTATCTTTGGGGTATCATCTTCTTGAATCCTTAATTGGTGATACCCTAACCTCAGATCTATTTTTGAAAATATGGTAGCTCCTCTCAGCTGATCAAATAGATCCTCTATTCGAGGTATAGGATACCTATTTTTAATGGTCACCTTGTTCAACATTCTATAATCTATACACAGCCTCAAGGATCCATCCTTCTTTTTCACAAATAAAACTAGAGCACCCCAAGGTGACACACTTGGTTTGATTAGACCTTTATCCAATAAGTCTTGGAGTTGCACCTTTAGCTCCTACATCTCGATTGGAGTCATTCTGTAAGGTGTCCTAGAAATGGGTTTAGCTCTAGGTATCAACTCAATAGTGAAATCAAATTCCCTTTTAGGAGGTAAACCTGGAAGGTCTTTAGGGAATACATCCCAAAACTCATGAAGAATTGGATGCTTCTTAAAAACCTCTTCATCCCCTTTCTCTCTAGTCTTACCATTGATCTTCACTATGTAAAGCATACTGCCTCTTTTGATGGCTTTCTTTAACTGCATAGCTAAAAGCAAGTGGGGTCAAAAAGTGCCTTGACTACTTTGGACTCTTACCCTCCTTTTGTCCTTATCTATGAAGTCCATCCACCTATCTTGAAAGTTGATTAAGGCTCCATGAGCCTTCAACCAATCTATCCCCAGGATGATGTCAAAAGCATGAAGGGGTGCCACATACAAGTGCCATATAGTGGACCCTTCAAGTAGAGTTATCTCAATCGTAGGTAAGCATTGATCCACTGAGTAGGTTTTCCCAGAACCATACTCGACTTTCCACCCTTGTGCCAAATATCTAGGTCTTTTCGGCATATCCCCAATAATACTAGTGGAAATAAAACTATTTGTAGCTCCACTATCTATTAAAACTTTTACGTTTTTATCAAAGAGCTTACCATTTAGCAACATTGGTGTTGCTTGTCCATCTAAGTCCTGACTTTCTAGTAGTTGCATAAATTCGGTGTGATGGCTCCTCTGCTTGGTGACTAGGCTCTGCTCTTTAGGGGCACTTCTTGGCATAGTGAGGACCCTCACAAATGTAGCATCCTATCCTAGGTGCCTGGGCTCTTTCCTATTTCTTTTCCCCTACCTCTTCTTTTCATGTTGAATCATTCTACTTTGGAGGATTTGGGTTAGGACTATCCTTCTTATGGAATTTCTTCTTATTTCCATTGTTCCTATTGTTGAACTTAGGATTACCCTTGATCCTCTTATTTTGATCCTTCTCCCATTTCATGAATCCTTCACTTTTTATTTTCCTTAGTTCTTGCTTTTTAGACTCGGTTGCTCCTGAATAATTGAAGAACATCCTTTTGGTTTGAAGATTAGCTTCTTCCTACCTAGCCAGGTCATAAGCCCCTTGTAGAGTTTTTGGCTTAAGCAGATTAATTATGGTTCTTATTTTAGGGTCCAACCCTAGAATAAACTTATGCACCTTAAGGCGTTCATTGTTCTCATATTCTGGAACATACTTCAAAAGTTTCACATACCTTTGAAAATACACCTCTATTGAGAATGTTCCTTGTTGAAGAGTAGAAAATTCTTCAAACTTCTCAACATAAAATTGTTCAGTAAGAAATCTCTCCTTAAAAGCCTCTACAAACTTATCCCATTTAAGATCTGTGGCTTGGATCTTCTTAGCTAAACTAAAGGTGTCCCACCATTCTAAGGTTGCATCCAATAGATGAAGGGTAGCCCATGCAGTCTGAGTCTCAGAAGAGTAGTTCTTCATGGAAAAGAAGGTCTCTAATTCCTTCAACCAAGACTTGACTGCATCCCCTCCTTCCTTTCCATTAAATTTTGTTACCTTAACATTCTTAAGGTCCTTTGCTAACTCAGCCTCAATATGGGCTCTACCCTCTTGGCTTCCTCGGATAGGATTTGCTTCCTATCGACCTACCCCATCTCTAGCACTAGCCTCTCTACTGACTAGAGTATCAATCATTTTCTATTGTTGCTCCAACTATTCTTGAAGCAACTTAACTATGGAGGAGAGATCTTATGTTCTTTCATCAGATCCTACTATCCCTCTGACATTTCAATCAAGGTTTTCTCTTGTCTTGGGTCTCTCACTGGGGGTTGTTGTTTTTTGAGTTTTCTTACCAAGACCCCCAACCTACCTAGACTTTGGTGTTGCACCTCCTCCTGGTGCAACTGATTTGGTTTTCTTTGCTAAACTTCCTTTTTGAACAGGTGCCATTCCCTATTCATACAAAGGAGTTGGGTAAGCTACAATCCTCACAATTGTACTTACATCCTGTTAGCTTCATACTACTCTATGAACTAACATGCATTATCATTTCTCTATTGATAGAGTTTTAGGGTCACTCTTGCCTTCATGCAAGGTGTCAAACCCAGAGTGGCACATCAAGTCAAGGCTCAACCCAAACAGACTCCACGAAAGCTTCTAGCCCTATGACCTAGAGCTTTGATACCAACTATAACAACCCAAAACTACCAACCCAAATTTTTTGAAGAGCACTTCCAACATGAAGGCTCTCAAGGGAAAACACCCTTGCTTTATTTATTCTAACATTCAAGGCTTCACCACATTTGAGTTCCAAGTCATTGTAGATGACACTCAATGGATAGGAGAGGCCAACTCCCATAATTTCTAGGGTTCACCTTACTAAACCTACACATTTAGAAGGATGCCATAAGTGGTCCCCCCACCTTTCCTACACCCTCTTTGGTGTAGGACCATGTGACCATGACGTAGGGATTATCCTTTAAGGCCCATAACACTTAAAGGGGGACGCCAATTCCCTAACCTAACTCTAGCTCCTCCTAGATAGGTTACTCGACGTAGAGCCTTGGTGCTTAGTTACCATACCTCCATGGGCTAACTAAGGTTATTGCCACTTCGATGACAACTAACATGATCTTTGGATCCTACACGATCAAGGAGTCACCACTATTATCTTGTGAATAGGTTTTCTCACACACCCGATCCTACTCATTCAAGGTGCGACTACTCACAAGTACCCTGGCTATTGTATACACACAACTCCTTCCAGGTTCAAGAGATCCTAGCTATTGCATCCTCGCAACTCCTTCTAGGACTCTCATCTACCTAGCTATTGCATTCATGCAACTCCTTCCAGGATTGGATTTCATGGTTTACAAGAGGAAAGTCTACCCACCCCAGGGATAGAAACAACAATAATAATTATCATAAAGATAAACCAAGCATAAAGCATTGCAATATTCATCTCAAATGAAAAGCACAAAATTAGATTCCTCTTAACCATAAACCAAACTATGCACAAGCTTGAATCTCAAAGCTTTCCATCAACATTTATGCAAAAGCATGATAACTTATATCTCTAACATAAGCATGCATTACAACTAGTTAATGGAACATTACCAATTATATCAAGAGATTAAATAGAAAGCAAGAAATGCAACCCCAAGTTGCCATTAATCATAATAATCTTACATTGTACAATAACCAAATATTCAATGTTTAACTGAAACAATACAAGCTCTTGAGTTTCCACAACCTCAAAACTTTCAAGCTCTACAAAGCCATATCCAAAGGTTCTTGATCCAATCGCAAGTCAACAACCTCTTCACGATGGGAAAACCACCATAGTCTTTAGGAGGTATACTTAGGGATCATAACAACTCTCTCATGCAATGCAACTAACAACATGCCATAATCAAAGAATGCAAGCAACTATGCATCATAACATAAGCAACTACAAGAAGAGAACCCTACTTCTCTTTCAATGATTTCTTTAACTATCACTAGTCTCAAGAACAAGTAGAAGCTTTCCTTTCAAACACATAAAGCATTAACAAAGAGAATCCCATACTTCTCTTAAGATGATTCTTTTACTACTCAAGTCTAAAGAATCAAATAAAAGCTTTTCTTTCAAACACACAAAGCATTAAGCAAAGAGAATCCCATACTTCTCTTAAGATGATTCTTTTACTACTCAAGTCTAAAGAATCAACATAAAGTTTTTCTTTCAACACACAAGCATTAAGTAAAGAGAATCCCATACTTCTCTTAAGATGATTATTTTACCACCCAAGTCTAAAGAATCCAATAAAGCTTTTATTTCTTCTTTTAAACAACACAAGCAACTTAAATAAAACTCCTTAATCAACAAAAAGGATAACAAGCCACTTGCACCAAGATAAAGCATCAATTGAAAGTAAACTAAAGTCACCAATAAAGTGCTTAACAACATAAGGAAACCAAAACAAAGGTTAAAGCCAACCAAGGTGCATAACAACAAAACAAAGACCTTAAGCCACATAAAACCAAGGTGCACAAAAGTAAGCAAAGGCCTTACGCAAACCAAGGTGCACAACAACAAAGAAAAGCCACAAGCTATGAAACTCGAGGGTGCACAACAACAAAGCAAAGCCACAAGCTACAAAACTTGAGAGCACAACAACAAAGCAAAACCACAAGCTACAAAACTTGAGGTACACAAAAACAAAGCAAAGGCCTTAAGCCATGTAAAACTAAAGTGCACAAGAGATAAAAGAAAGTCAAGCGCAAGCTAAAATCAAACCTTAGACAAGCACCTAAATAAAAAAATGATCAACCAAAGGTGGCATGATGCTCATTTATGTCAACCTACATCGCAAGAATGCTCACACTTCAATGCAATACAATGCAAGCCTTAGGCAAGGTAAGATTAGAACAATAAATTAAGTGATGAATCCAAAGGTTTAATCCATACCCAAATTCCATAAATGGAACACAACACATGTGCAAAATCCTCTTTACATCCCTAAAAAGCTTTGCTAAAGTGATGCATAGGAAATGGGTAACACCATCTGCCTGACCTGTGCTTCAATTGGCTCGAGGGAAGAGGGTGTGCATAGCCAAAACAATGCTCAAAGGCTCTCCAATGAGGTACCTTCCACTGCAAGCAGCAATCAAAACATACAAGATAGAGCAAGGAAAAAGGAAGGCAAAAGCATCTAAAGAACATCCACCAGAACTCAACGCAATACAACGCAATCTACTATGCCATACAACCAACAAGAGAGGAAGAAATCAAGCACAAAGCAACTAACAAAGCATTAACCAGAACATAGCAAGCTAACATAAGGCACAAGCAAATCCACCTATTAAGAGCTCGTTCTTTCTTTGGTTTACGTAGAGCTTGATCTGATCCATGCCTTGCTCCTACTCTCTCCTTTGATCCGCCAATACACCAACTACCACCTTGCTCCCCCATCCACCATATTAAGGAGTAAGATAGAGAAATGATATGCCTTGGTGCATGAGCATTACAAAGAATGCCCAAGAAGACGTTCTTCCAAGCACCACCCGATTCTCATCAAGAGCCACTCACTCTTTCTTACGTAGCAAGGTGGGTATTAATTAGGTTTATTAAAATAAGAGCTTAGTGGATAATTTAAATCCAACATTAGAATATAACCTTTAATTTATATATTCCAGGACAAACTTTAGATTTAATTATATAGCTCCAAGATTAATAGTAATTTCAACCTGAAACTAAAGTATTTCAGCCCAAATAATTAATATGCACAAGCAAGCATTAATACATTCTCACCATACTCTACACCATTGTTTTATCCTTAAGTAAGTGGCATTTTTTTAATATAGACAAAGCTATCACCACCCTACTTTAAAGGAGGCTCATTGCAAGCAACTTCCTAGCCCAATGGTGCAAGATATGGCATTTAAGAAAACAAGATATGCATCTACATGAAGGGTAATTATCCATGTTACCCCGAGTTGTTGATGAACTAGTCATCATCATCATTTCCCTAAGTATCTCTCTCTTGTAGGTGGTTTTCCCATATGGTCCCACCAAGGAGAGCACCTAGTCCTGCATCCACAAACACATCAACAGTACCATATTCCAAGTTTCCAAAAGAATGCATCATATGAATTGATAAAAGAGTCTATGCCATTAAATCTTCACATTAATACATAGTTCAAGGCACATAAAGAGTTATGTCCAAATAGGGATATTACAAAATAAGCATCTCCTTTAAGTGTTAAGAGTCTTAAAGGATAATCCATTTGCTATGGTCATATGGTCCCTAGCTGGTGAAGGTATGGGAAAAGTGGGGGGACCACTTATTGGCATCCTTCTAAATGTGTAGGTTTAGTAAGGTGAACCCTAGAAAACTCATGGGAATTGGCCATTCCTGTCCACTGAGTGTTGTCTTCTATGACTTGTAACTCAAATATGGTGAAGCCTTGCATGTTGAATTAATGTAAGGGATCATTTTCAAAAATAATTTGGGTTGGTAGTTTTGGGTTGTTACAATAAGGATGAAACAAATATCTACAAAGTAGCAAGTGACTAAAGAGTCTAACCAATGCCTAGTTTTATGAATGGTTACACAGGAGGTTCTAGAAGGATTCCAACAAGTTAGAATTCCCCCTATCACTCCTTTAGAATCCATAGCATCCCATTCACATATTTTCCATAATGCTTTCATAGTTTTTAAAATTTATTCTTTTGTCATTTTAGTTTCTTGGATACAAAGAATATTAGGCTTATTACTTAAATAGAGGTCTCTGATACTCCTCTACTTTGAGGGAGAATTTACACCCCTTATATTTCATGAGATGATAATAATGTCTCATTAGGGGATATTGGCCCCACCTGCGTATTACCAATATCATTTTATTGTTTTGTAAAAAAAAGTTCAACCAACTTAGTTTGTGTTCCTTTCTCTATATTTACTCTTGCTTCCCTAGATTTTGCTTGATAATTTGAGGGTTTCCCTCTTTTTTCCTTACCTATATATGGAGTAGGTCTTATTATTTTATTCCTCAATATTATTTCACAATTTTTTTTCATCATATTTATCCTCTCCTAGCTCTTCTACAGGAGTTTTTGACTTGTCTTGCTCATTTTCATATAATTTCCTTACATTTGTATATAAACTATTTATTACAATTGAAGATCTAGAAAATGAAAAATGAAGAATTCAGACATTTTATGAAAAATAATGTAGGTATCTAGCTATAGCATCTCAATTGAGATGAGAATTGAGTATGTTTATAAAATCTCAAGCTCTAAAGGAGAGAGTTTTGGCTTTTCAAGGGTGGAGAACCTGAGTACAACCCCTTGTTCTCCAACCAAAAAAATCATTATATTTATAAGGTCAATCATTAAAATATGACCTTCTTAATGTAATTAAATATTTTATATTTGCATGTGAGTGTGGGGGAAGCATATGTTATACTAGAAGTTTATGAGCATTAATCGTATTTTTATCAAATTTCCATATGAATAACTTACTTAGAATGAAAATTTAGTACTTATCAAATGAATTAATATATAACGTGTTTCTCCTTCTTGCCATGAAAAGAGCTCTAAAGGAACACATTTTTTGTCCCTATTTTATATGAAAATCATCAAGAATTAGGCCTCAATCTCATTTCTATAATTGAAAAGAGAGAAATTGTGCTCATCCCAACCCCTGGATTTAAATTGGTTCCCCACTAATAATACTAAACTAAAATGATCTAAATGCAAAAAAGTAAATGTGTGAAGTAAATGATGCAGTAAATGTAATAAAAATATATGACCATAATAATATTGGGGTTAATGTGTGATCAATTAGCGCATATAGGGGGAATAAAATAACATTAGTGTGCTCCGATCACATAAATAATTTATAAAGGATAGCTCCATAATCACTATGCATCCACAAATCAAAAGGATAGTGTCACAAAATAAGCAGATGTCTTGCAAAGTCTTTCTACTATTATCAAAATGACCTCATAAGTACAAAATGGAGTTTACAAAGTGTAGCTTTGGATTTATCAAATGGTCAAAAGATCCTTACAATGGATCCCATAACTCCCATTTATATTAGATTATTCACTTAGAAGTTATTGAAATACTTTCTACCTTTTTTAAAATCTCTAATTTCGGGTCATCTTTAGCAAAATGATGCACCTCTAAATTTTACAAGCCTCTAAATTACCTCTAAACATTCTTAGTATATCTCTAAGTCCTAGTTGGTGCCATATGAAGACAAAATATTGTTTCTTGGATATTTCCTTAGGTTCGATGTTATTCTTGTACTCTTTGAGCTAAAATCTACAATTTGCCAATTTTGAGATTTATGATAACAATTTTATCACAATTATGATTTACCATTTTGGGGACTAATCACATTATTGTAATCAATTACACTTTTGGTACTTAGTTTTTGGTGAATTTTTTCCAAACTTTGTTGTTTTGCACTACTACTTTTGGAGCTACAAATTTCTTCTTCTTTGTCCTTCATGGCTAATCCCTATAGGAATTTAAAGGTATTAGTTTAGTTATTATACTTTTGGTAATTTCTTAGGATGACAAGCTCAATTGATAAGAGATTCTAGGTCTTGCCTTTATTCTTAGGTGCATAGTCTTCAAAAGTAGGATTAACCTATGAAAAATTTGGAAAATTATGGGTCACTCTAATTCATTGCTATAGACGTAATAGGCTGGAAAGTGCCTACCAATCTATATTAGAAGGTAGCTCTAGGTCACTCAACATCTCTATATCCAATGCAAGGTCGTCATAATAGCCTATCAAGAGAACTTCTCCTTGATTTTCTATCCCTTTTAGTTTGTTTAGTAGGCCTTCTAATTTGACAACATTGTTTAGTGTAGCACTATATTTTGTTTTGAACTTCTCTTCATTGAAGATTTTACTCATCTACTATAATGCAAGGAAAGAGGATGTTGGGAAACCTGTCACTTATTAGTTTTTATACTTCCTTTGTCATTTCCTGCATGGGTAGTTTCAAATCATCATGGGTGGCTTTGCATTCCTATAGTCTTCTTTGTGTATTAGGTATGTTTTTTTGTTGCTTGATTATAGTTCTCATGTCAAATACACTTAGTTTCTTCACTTATTTCATGGATATTTTAGATGATTATTGAGTGCTTTGGTGTACCTTGTCCTTGTAGCTAGCTCATTCTCCACTTACTCTTTTTTGGCAACAACATGGTTCAGATGACTCCTAATTGTCTAGTGAATTCAAATTAGGCATTAGCATATTTATTTTCCCATAAGGACTTGACTTATTCCATAGTTTTTTTTGTTGGAGAACAAGGGGTTGTACTCAGGTCCCCCACCTTGAAAAATCACGACTCTCTTATTTAGAGCTTGAGATTTTACAAATAGATTTACTTTTCATCTCAATTGAGATTATATAACGAGAAACCTACATTATTTTACATAATAAGTTTGAATTCTTGATTTTTATTTTTTGGATTTTTTTAAATTTTCTATGTGAATACAAATATTCTAGAATTCATCATCCTTCTTGACATTTTCCTACAACAACCTTCACAATACCAAAAAATTACCTCTACTATTTATGCATTACATCTTAGTAGAGTAATAAATTCATAAAATCACACTATCATAGTCCTCTTTACCAGTGTTGGACAAAATATTGGTTAGTTTTCTACAGTTTAATTAATTACCTCCATTTAATTTTCAACCCGAGGTACCTCGTAAACTTGTGAGTATCACACACAGTGTATGCCTGTAGTGTAAGGAATGAGTCCCTCTGTATCTATTGGTTTGGCGAGGGTGTTCTTCGTGTATTTTCAATTCATCCAAACTCAATAGAATTAAGTGCAAAAAAATAAATAATGAATTAAAAATAAACACGACTGAAAATAAACCTATGAAAATTAAAACACGCACTTGTTGGAAAATTACAGAAAATAGGGGAAACTACAGGAATTAAATAATATAAAAAAATAGTAAATAAATTAACTACAGAAAGCAAGGAAAAAGGGGGAGGAGTATTTTTTAAAGTGGGTCTAGGCTCCAACAATATTTTGCTCGATCAATTCATTCACCAGACGCTAGTTGAGATTAATAAAACACTCAAAATATATTGTAGCCTCAGAAAATTATACAACAGATCTGAAATCCGAGATATCTTTATCAGGGGTGGCCTGCATATTTATAAGATATGTGGCCATGCCCTGTTACATTTGAGAGAAAATAAATTCCTAATTTTTTGGTTACAACAACACACAAGAATAATGGAGATAAAGCAAAAATATTTAATTTTTGATTGATTTAACGTATTTTGTTTTTATCAAAATAGAATACGTCTGATTTTATGCTTTATCTATTTGCATTGATATTTACATATTTGCTAGAAAATAGATGCCATATGGTTTTTGACTTTGTTTTTCATCCACATCCCTTGCTGAAATATCATTCGCATCCATCATTGAAATCCATGTTCTGTTCTACCGACAACAGGAGTCGCACTATAATTTTACATCAACGAGATTTGGGCTATAATTCTATGTCAATGAAGCAGACACCTAACGAGAAGTAGACGCCTAAGATGAAGTAGGCACCTATGGGAAGCATGCTCCTAATGGGAAGTAGGCACCTACGGGAAGCAAGCACCTAACGGCAATCAGGTGCCCATCAGTTAAGCATAAAACGAGAGTCGAGTGATTCAAAGGGAATCGAGCACCTGACTTAGTGCTTCATACTAGTGTACTGTAGATGTTTTGCCTTCATCAAATTGAAAGTGTCAGGTCCAAATGGGACTTTGACGTAAACATGCTAAGATACCATAAAAGCCACAAAATCTGCACACAATTCACTTAAAAAGAAATATTAGATAATATACATAATTTACTATTAAATATATATAAAACTTTCATAAAACATACATTCTAAAATAATAATGCCGCATAATATGTTAAAAATCCATGTATAAATATGAGCATTTTTGGTGCTCATCAACCAGATCTGGATTGCTAGTTTCCTTCCTGAAGCATAAGTGCAACCACAAAAATAATAACAAATAATTTATATGAAAATACATTAATGTTATAAAATAAAGCGCATATTACCAATGGAAAACATTAAAGTAAATTTGAATCGTTATTTGATTAAGGTAGTCTACATTTTCTTGTCAACTTTAGGTAAACTTACTACTTCCTCTAACCATGGAAAAGATAATTTAACTTCACGGTCCTCAATTAAAATCCCTCTCTTGGCTAGCCTATATGCACATTTGTTTCCTTCCCTTAACATATGTGTAAACCCGATTTCTTCAAACTCTTTAGCAAGATCTTGAATTTTCACAGTTATCTCTTATATGTTCCATGAAACCTTTATTTTCTTCAAAATTGCATTTATTACTATGAATGAATCACCTTCTATCCATACTCTGTTCCATTTCATTTGTTTGTATATTTTTAACCCTTTTAAAATTGTCCAAGCTTCAACTTCATTATTTGTCTTAAATACACTATTGAAAGTGTAATGAGACAAAATCTCTCCTCTATTATTTTTAATTATTCCCCCTCCTCCTATTGGTCCTAGATTTCCTTTAGATGCTCCATAAAAATTCAATTTGACCAACTCCACATTTGGTGGTTTCCGATTTATATTCATTGCCTTCTTTTTGTTTCTCCTTTACCCATCATCATAATTTCAATCGATGACTTGAATCCATCTATCAAGGCTCTTTGCTTCTAGATTAGGGATTGGGTGAGTTGATACTCTATGGCTAATTTTTTTTCCTTTTCATTACTTCTAAACTACTTTTATTTCCTTTAAATATTCTTCTATTCCTTTTTAGAAATACAGTCCTAAGTATTGTATCTTTTGATATATCCTAGATTATCCGTAAAGCCTCACTTCTAAAAGTGTCTGCCATTACTTTAATTATTTCTCAATTCTACCATTCATCACCATGCATTTACCAAACATATTAAGAATCCATTTCTATAGTTTCTAGACTATTGAGCAATGTCCCAAGAGATGGTCTATTCTCTCCTCCTCCTTTTTACGAAGAACACATTGTGAGGGGCCATGAAAATCCCTTTTCATAAGGTTATCCCAGGATACAATTATTCTATGACCTACTAGCCAAACAAACATTTTGAATTTAGGAATGCTTAGGCTATCTCAAATATATTTCCATATTATAGTGATATTACTATTTTGTTGGTGCTTTACATTATATCCACTTCTTGTTGTGTATTATCATGATCTATTCAACTCCCAAATCAATTTATCCTTGGCACCCTTGGGAATGATCATTATTATTATATTTCTACTCAATTGATGGGTGATGTTATCAATGTTATTACTTGTAGACTCAAAATGTTTGCACCCCTTTCCTTCAGGCTAATGGATCCACACCTGGAATGGGGATGGGAAAATTGGGGATCTACATCTCAAACGAGAAGCACTTTTGTCACACTCTCTTTGGTTTTTGTTGAAAATTTTTTGGTGGGTTCACCAGGAAATACTTTGTGGTAGTTTCCATGCCTATAAGGTGAGAATTTAATGATTTCTTTTGTTTGGCACACACCTAAGGTTTACACAAAATGAATCTAAGTTCTAACTATATGCATTTTTTATTTTCATGAAAATATTAGCAAGCAATAAAACTAATGAAATTGACTATCCTTTTATTTTTATTTTATCTTTTGTCTTTTCAAATAATGAAACTAATACAAATTAATGCAATTAACTATATTTTCTTTCTTTCTTTTGCTTTAATATTTTCTATTTAGATGGTTATGTGCAAAAAAGAGAATAAAAAAAGAATGAAACAGTAAAAAACATAACATAAACCAAATTTTGCTACACTTATCTGATTTGGATGTCAGATGCAAGCGAATACACGTCCTACAATGAATACATGTTCGATCAGCTAGCCCGTGAAATCACATCTTTGAAATATTTGCAAAGAGTTTTCTACACAAGACCCTTAAATTTAGGAATTAGGGTTTGGGGATCTGCTTAAGCCACTATAGATCTAATTCTTGATGGTGCAACAATCAAATCCCCTTGGTATTTTAAACAACCATACATAAAAGAAATGAAATCGTAGATCTTACTTGCAAATAGATGAAAACTGAAATGATGTGATAAAATAGTGCAATAAACAATATGCTATCAAATGTAGGATGAACAATATGTAATATGCAGGATGCAAGGATGGATCTGGAAGCAAGAATTTACCCCCATGCTTGTGACAATGAGAGTTCACGGCTTGTCGGCTAGCCCGTGAAATCACAACAGCTAGACCCATGTGTAGTTTTTTGGTATTTTTGAGGACCAAACAATGTCAAAATAGGATATATTATATACCATTGTTAAGCTCTTTCTGAGACCAATCTAATGGTATAAGTTTAAAGAGGAATATATATTATTTTATTAGGGAAATTTTAGATCAAAGATGATATTTATTATAGATGCATAAAAACAAGAACTTGATAATGCATAAATGATATATAAGATACTAGAACAGATGAAATGATGGTATACCAGTTTCTGATATTCTAGTGCTGTAGAAATGATAGTAGCAAAATGAATCCAAATAGTAAGTAGAATTCTTGAAAGTGTTCTCCAACCTACAACAAACTTGCTTCCAACATTCAACCTACAATAAACTATCTTAATCCTGAATCTCTTTCAACACAATTGCCTAGTTTGCACAATTCTTCATTAATTTGCTCAAGTCATAATTGGTTTGCTCCTATGGCTATTAAACCTTATTATGGAGGTTAAAACTTAGCTTTAATGGCTTCATGAGTTGTCAAATAGGTTGTTAGTTATGATATTTGGGAGGCTAAAGTGGATCGGATCGGGCCAATTTGGAGTTTCTCCAAATTTGGTGAATTTGCATCCTAGCTGCTAGGACATGAAATCATCGAGATTGGACCGTTGGCCAATTTTGGGATGGAATCAGAATAGTCAACTTTGGTGGGATGCAGGTTTCAGATTTTGTGGATACACGTCCTAGCCGTTAGGACGCAAAATCACAAAAAATATGTGATAACTAGACCCTTGTGCAGTATTTTGGCACTTTGGAGGGTCAAACAAAGTCAAAATGGGTCATATTATATATCGTTGGAAAGCTATATTTGGGTCCAATACAATGGTATAGGTTTTAGAAAATTTGGAGGGGATTTTTTTATGTAAAAGTAAGCTCAAATATGACCTTAATTTTCTAGGAGGAAAACTAAGGAAAATGACTCATCTTAATGGGTCAATTTTCCATGTCTATATTTTACCCCCTCTTTGGTGTATTTATAAACAATAAATGCATCAAATAAATGTGTAGAAGCTTGAGTAGAAGTGATAATGGTTGACATGGGCAAAAAAAAGGGGTAGATGGTTTAGAATGAATGGTTCATGGGAAATTGATGTTTAGAAAAATGATTACTGATTTACTGGCTAGGATGCCCCCTCGAGTTTCATGAGGAATGCAATATTCCTGATGGAACTTGAAATGACTGATAGAAGAGAAAAGTATGAAAAATGAAAAATAGAAAAGAATGGTGGTGTTGAGAGTGGGATGTAAAAACCAACTCATTTTTACTGTTCAACTTCTTGGTTTGGATCTTTGAAGAGAAAAATGGCATAAGGCTACAGAGTGGAATTTGTGTGGAGAGGCAATGATAAAGCAGCTAGGAGGATCCGAGTAAGTGGTGAATTACTTTGTGTGTAATTTTTTTTGCTTTTTTGTTGATGTATGTTGTAAATGATCTAAATGGTAATGCATGTGATTCTATTGATTTTGATGCATGTTTTGAATGGTCTAAATATATGATGATTGCATATGATCTTGTTGGTTTGATGAATACTTGCCATGCTAGTCAAAATGCGGTTTGCAAAAAGAAAATAAGATATAATGGCAAACAGTGATGTATAATAAGTGAAAAGAGCATGCAAATAAGATGATAGAAATGCATTGGGTTTGTCCTTATTAACAATAGTTTTCAGGCAATGTCCTGCTAGGATGTGTGCTTGTATATGACCAAGATGGAGGCTACCCCTCACGTGTGGTCATGAAGCGAATCCTGTATGAGGTATACCATATTTCTAAAGTTAAAAGTATATAACCCCTATGGTTGAAAGTAAAATGATCAAAAGTGATTGATATGTGATGTCTACTATGAGCGTGCATTCATAACAGTAGTTTGTAGGTAATAACCCATGAGGATGTGTGCTTGTATATGATCAAAATGGAGGCTACCCCTCGCGTGTGGTCTTGTTGAAATTGATTTGTGCAATACAATGTGTATGGAAAATGATCAATTTCAATGAGCAAAAATAATAATTCAAATATGAGAAATGATTCATACCATTTTTACGATAGTAACACAAAATGACCAATTAGGAAAGATGCATTTTCCCTATATGCTTTAAGTAATGATGAAAATGAATTATGCTTTATTTTTTGATATTTTATGCATGATGTATGTTGATAATGCATATACTAATGCTTATGATTATAATGAATTTAATGTGCACCTATCATGCTAGGCAAAGTTGTATTTTTGTAGAAATATGAAGTGTGATTTGGTAAATGATGATGAACAATAATGTGTGTATAGAGATAATTGAAGTGTGTTGAGTAGTATATCTTACAATAATGGTCTTATATATTTATGTATATTTTCTCATGTGTAATACCATACTGCTATTTTTGTCTATTTATATGATATGCAATTGCTTATGGTCATGTTTGATTTTTTAATGTACTTTTTATCATGCTTAATCAAGATACCATTGTAGGAGAGTGAAGTGTGATTTGATGTAATTGATATTTTGTAATGTAGTGTGATTTAATTGTTTGTAGAAGAAAGTTTATTTGGGAAATATACCCTTATGATTTTGATCAGTCAACAATAGACCTCAAGGATGTGTGCTTGTATATGATCATAAATGGAGGTTGCCCTCACGTTGGTCATGAAGCGGATCCTATGTGAGGTTTTGTTGTTATGCTGACATCGAAGGGTTATGATCCAAAAGTAGTTTGAGATTTGTTGATTGAAAGTGATATAGTTGGTGATAAATAATGTATACCCTTAAGATTAATTTTGATTAAAACTTAAGGAGAGTATAAGGAGGTAGTATGAGTGATTGAGCATGAATAATATGATGGAGGGCTTGTGCTAGGCATAAGATTCCTAGTGGGAAGTGGATGTAAGAAACCTTACTAGGGTTATATCATGCCATCATCATGAAATCTTTATGCAACTACATGACCAAGCAATTATGTATGATCAATGTAAATTTTATGTATGACAAGAAATCATGCAATATGATGAAATAAATAAATGCATTGTACTAAGGTAGTAGATATGAGATGCAAGACTAATTGGTTTTAGGTTCAATTGCTTATGCTAACAATCATACAAATCCATGAAGATATAGTGACTTTAGCTAATCAAAACTCAAGGAGAATCTTGGTCATTTCTAAGATGAAATCAATTTTATCAAGAACCGATGTGTGTGATTCATGCATTCATTTTTCTCATCTTGATATTAATTATGATGTAAATCTCTCAAGGATCAAATATGTGTGCTTATGAAGTTCATTTACCAATTTTGAGTAAGATAATGATGCAAACCAACTTAAGAACCATTATGTGTGCAAAAGTGAATTCATTTACCTTGATTTTGTACGTGGTTGGACTTAACTACTCTGTAATACAAGCCACCAAAAGCTAGCTCATCCACAAGCGGACATTGGTATGTACAAGAGAAGGTCGCTAATGTGACAAAATGTCACCACGCGTAATAATACCCCATTGCTAGGTGGGTTTCATTCAACCCATTGATGTAATGGAGATCATCCCACGATTTTTGAATAACTAAGGATTCCAGGGATTCAAGCTCATTACCCCCTTCTTTTCTTTTGATTCCTTTGATTGGGGATTCTTGCTCATTTTTTATGATGAACAAGGGGATTTTGTTTTTGAGGGATACTTGCTCATTTTAGTGGAAGAGCAAGGGATTTTATTTCTTTGGGTAGGGGGAGCTTGTCCTTTTTCCAATCTTTAGCATTCTAGACCATGCATATAATAGGATAGCAAGGGAAAAATTTTGCTTAAGGAGCAAAGATTACTATGTAGTACCATATTTATTTGTGTAAAATCATATTTAAGATGTGTAAATGTGTTTTGGTTCAAAAGTGGTAGAATCGATTCCCAAAACTCAAAATTTTCTTAATGAGAGAAGTGATTTTGATTCAAGAGAGATTTTTAATCAATATCTAGAATCAATATTTTATTAAAGTGTGAATCTTGTGAGTGGTTCAAGATAAACTCTTAATCACATCAAAAGGACCAAGATTGACTATGAATTTGATAACATCTGTCTGATATTTAAATAACATAATAATTGGATGTGACTATTTGACATATGTAATTGGACCAAAATAAACTTTGGGAGGTGCAAAAATATAGCTACATGATAGATGATTGATGGTTTATGTAATGCAATGTGGAGATGATAGTTGTGCCAGATGAGCTATATGTAAACCTAAATGAAATGCATAGGCGAATGAAAACAAAAACTCCAAAAGGCCAAAGAAAAATGATAAGAGGTGTTGAACCCACTATGAGTGTAGCACTTGCTAATAGCCAAAAATAGAAGAGATATACCCGTTGGGATGTATGCTCACAAATGGTCGAATGGAGGCTACCCCTCACTCGTGACCATGAAGCTATCCACTATGGGGTGTTGAGATGATGGGAATGATATTGCTAAAGCAAGTACTACTCAATAGGGTTGTACATTAAAATGCATGAATCAAGGCCAATGGAGAAAAACAAGAACTATATCCCTCGCCTTGGGGAGATATAAGAAATAAAAATTTTCCCAAGTCAAGGGATATAAAATGGCATGAATGAATACAATGATGGAAATGCAATGATTGAAATGCAAACTAGATGAGAATGCAATACCTATGTATAAATTTTGTTTGATTTGATTTGATTTTTCATTTTTTATTTGATTTTTTTGGTGATGGAATTGGTGGTATATACAAGATGATCTATATACACTATACAAGGTGATTCGTGCATAACATTTCTAAGGTGGCTTTAAAATCAAAGGAGGTTTTGAAGGACAACTTGGTTGTGGTGAAGGTGATTGAAGCTAATTTGTTGATGGTTGAGATTGTTGTGATGAAGAATGATGATCAGATATAGATGAAGAAAGGTGATCAAATGTAGATGAAGAAAAGTGATGGAATTAAGGCGATGATGATGATAAAGAGGAAAATAATAGAGAACTTGATGCGATGATGATAAAGAAAGAGAGAATGAAGAACAAAAGGTGATGGATAGAAGGTGGCGATGATGATAAAGAGGAAAATAATAGAGAACTTGATGCAATGATGATAAAGAAAGAGAGAATGAAGAACAAAGCTTCCCTATGAATATGAGAGGTTCACAAAAGTTCCAAAAGGGATATCTTAGTTCGAGGATTGGCCCATTGCTATTAAATGTTGAAGGAGACTCTAGGTTGAGACTTCAATACTAAATATGGGTTTCTATGCTTGTATCCTTATTTCTGATTATTCTTCAAAATTAAGAGAGGTCTTGAAGGTTGGTTGGATGAAGAATTTATCTCTTGCTTATCAAATTGAGTAGCTTGAGCTTTAACTTATTTTCTTGTAGTCTTAGCTACAATAATATCATTATGATGAGACATATTAGGATATGAAACTTGATTGGTTTCTTGTTGTTGATGATTGAATTAGAATTTTGGAAGTTTCCCATGTCTTGATCAATTGTAGGTATTTGTTGTGTAAGAGATTGATTGAATTATAACCTATAGTGAATGGAAAATCCTCTATAGCAAAAAGACTTGCATCAATCAAGTCTTGAATCACATATCTCAATTTCTTACATGAGTTTTACATGTGCCCATCCACTCTATGGTATTCATAGTGTAGCTCAGGCTTATACCAATTTTTTGTGGTATCAGGTTGTCTTATGGGTGGCAACTCAATCATGTTTGTATCTAGAAAATGCTTGAGGATTATAGTCATTGGTTGATTGAGCTTAGTAAATTTACATGGTGAAGGTTTTTGAGGAACCTTGAACATTTTTCTCAGGATATTAGCAATAGCAGGATGTAACAATTGATTGCCTATTTTTTCATGATTGTAGGTAGAATGATGATAGGCAGATTGTGAAGTATGATGTGAGTGCATGGTAGGATTGGAAGAAGAAGTATTTCCTTGTTGAAATGGATGTGTCATGTTGAAAGAAGAATGTTGAAATGGTTGTGATTGCAATAATGGTGGAGAAGAATTATATGTAGATTGAAAAGCATGACATGGATGTGTGGTGGGAATAATACCATTATTATGAAGAGGTTGAGGTGAATATATGGTTTGGAAAGAAGAATATGGTAGTGATTGTGGAGGAAATTATGATGGGACAGATTGGGGTGTAGACACCTAAAAGTTGCACATAGTCATGCATAGTCACATGTAGTCACCTATAGTCACACATAATCATACGTAGTCATGCCTAGTCACACGTAGTCATGTGTAGTCACACTTAGTCGCTTGTAGTCACACACAGTTACAAAACCTACATAATTGCACTAATTACTCCTAAAACATCTTCTATTCACAAAAGGGCTATCTATAAGCCCCTATAGGCCATCTAAGCCCTTTCCTACACCTAATCATGGTCCCCATGTGACCATATCCTCCAAAAACCCTAATCATAGTAATCATAATTCTATTTTGAAAGTCACTTTATTATTAAAGTGCACTTTATCACTTAAACATGATTAATTAGGGATAATCAAAATTAACCCTAATTTTATCCTCACACATGTGTGCACCCATAACTTAGTTAAGATATTTTTTTAAGATGCTTAACCTAATCACAATCTAACCTAGGATTCACCTAATCAGGGTTAACCTCAACTCTTGCTCACACATGTGTGCACCTAGGATATTTCTAAGATGCTTCTTCAGGGTACATGAAGAAATGACTCACTTTCCACTTCATTATTTTAACCTCACCATGGTTGGAATCTAACCTAGGGTTCATGCCACCTCACCCCCCTAGCCTTGGCCCACTCTATAAATAAATGGCCATTTTCACCATGAAAATCTCTCTTGCACTCTTGACAATGAAAAATCGATAGGAGTACAAGACTAGAATTGCATGCAAACCAACTCACAAAGGTTAAATTTGAGCGGTGATAAGTCAACATGCTTTGGTCGAAGACAAGAAACAAACTAGGAAACCCAAAGAGCCTCGAAACTGTAGCGATGACCAAATCGAAGCTAGAGGAATGGGAATCAAATGATATGGCCAAAATATGATTACTCGAGACCTGGCAGAGAGTCCCAATGATGAGGATGAAAACCTTGTCGTTAATGTCAAGAGTCTGGGCACACACTTCGAACACAGATGGAGAAAAAACTAGCATGGTGTAATTCCAAGGTCCCGCTTTGCTGAAAATTGAATTTGGCCACATATTGGAAAAAGTTATGATGTCATTCCTAGCATAAGCCGCCACACGTGAGATTCCACTTATTGAACATGTGATGAATAAGCCCATTGGAGATTTCGTTGGTGGTGCGGGCAGACAACTATCTAGAGATAGGAGCCCCTTTGACCTGTCGATGAGGGAAGGGGTCCAACTGGATGCAGTAGATATGAGACGCCTTACTGTGCGAGAGTTGACCACTCAAGAAAATGCCCAGTCGAAGGCAATAGGAGAAACCTATCATGCTATGCAAAAAATGACCAATCAAAAAGCTATGATGAAAATGAGCTTGGAACCAATGAGGTAAAAGTTGGTTTCTGATCCTAACACACCAAGATTCACTATTCATTGAATTCAATGATATTGATATCAATAAGGGACTAGGGGAAGGATTCTCTCCACACAGTGAGACTATGTTCAGAGATGCCCATATTTGCTAAGTGGTCAGTGACCTGATTTCCTTCCCTGTAAATGTGGTTCATCCTTATGTTCGAGAAAGAAAGCATTAGATGTTTGATTTCAGTGATCATGTTGGAGATGTTCCACGAAGCTAGAAGAGTTCCCGTTGTCAGGCAGCTGATGATGTTCTTTGAGTCCCCTTCCACTAGGACATTGGGGGCCTACAAACTATGGAGGAGAACAACACCCTGATAAAGAGCTCTAGCCTCGATGAAGTGGCTAGAATTGTGGCCCAAGTTCTCAGCATAGGCCAAGATGATGCTTCCTGAATGGTCCCTGACGATGCCACCCACCCCAGCTACCCCAGGATTTCCTTTGGCCACTCCATCAAAGTTCAGCTTGAGGAACCCTGAAGGGGGAGGGGTCCATTTGACAAGGGAGCGATCAGTCCTGGGAGAGACATGAATGTGAATGCCATTGGGGATCCTGAGGGAAGAGGCTAGAAGAGCTTCAGATCTTGGCTCAGGATCATCATCATCATGAGTGATGGACACATTCTCAGTAACTACAACAATGATTCTGGATAGAACATACTTCTCATTATGAATGGAGTCCTTGAAAGCACGAGCATTACATTCCCACAAAATCTCCCATAGGAGGTGGGGAAGGTAGAAAGACCAAAAAGTCTTCAGGCGATGGCCTCTGAAAGGGTTAGGCCACTGGACACAAAGATCACTCAATAGGGTAGGTGGGACCCAGGAGATGCCAACAGAGGAGAACAGGGATGAGAGAATGGACTGGGAGAAAGGGCAAGACAAAAGGATGTGTTGGGTAGACTCACAGTCCATGTGGTAGAGATAACAATGGTTGGGGATGGAAAAGTCATGACGATGGAGGTTCGGGATGGTGAGGATCTTATCCTAGATGGCAAGCCAGAGGAAAAAATTGACCTTAGGGATAATATGGGGTTTCCAGATGAGCTTGGAAGGGAACCAGGGAGGGCCAGGGTTCTCAGTGAGGGCATAGGCTGACTTGACGGAGAAGAGACCATTGGAGTTGGGAGCCTAGAGGATGGAATCTTCCACAGGAGAGGAAGGAATGACACAAAGGTGTAGTAAATTTGAGAGGTCAACAGAGGCTTGCTTCTGCTCATCATTGAGGATGTCAACAGGTAAAGATTTCCAAGAGCGACTATTGGGAAGGAAAAAATTGCATACCTTAGAGCCAAACAGGGCATCAATCACCGGTTTGAGGCACAAGAGATTCTCACACTCTTGCAATGGACTATTGCCTAGCCAGAGGTCTTCCCAAAATCTGATCCTGGCACCATTACCCAACTTCCACCGGATACCCTTCTGAAGGATTTGCTTAGTTTTGAGGATGGAGTTCCAGATAGCAGATCCATGGATGGGAGCGGGGTCATCCAAAAAGTTTTGATTATGCCATAGGTATTTAGCTTTGATGATGGAAACCCAAAGAGAGTCTTCATTGGTGAGAATTCGCCAACCTTGCTTGGCTATGAGTGCAAGATTCATGTTACGGACCTTCCGGAGTCCAATGCCACCATGCTCTTTCCTGGAACAAACCTGATTCCATGCTACCAGGTGAATCCGTTGCTTAGTCTCTGATCCTGACCATAAGAAATTCCTTTGGAGTTGCTCAATATGATTGCACACATCAATAGGGATCTGGAAGATAGAAAGGAAGAAGACAGGGATGCTTTGCAGAGTGGCCTTGACTAAAGTGGCTTTGCCTGCTTGATTGAGGAGGCTCCCTTTCCAACGAGCCAATTTTTTTTGGATACGCTCAATGATAGGGTTCCATAAAGATTTTTTGGAATGGCCTTCAAAGAGAGGGAACCCTAAATAGGTGGTAGGGAAAGAAGCAATGGAACAATCTAGGATGGTAGCAATACGGGCTTGACGTCTCATAGGAGTATTGATAAAGTAGATTTTGCTTTTGTTGAAATTCACCTTTTGACCAACAACAACCTCAAAGGAAAGCAGGATGGATTTGATGTGTTGAGCTTGGGGAACAGAAGCAGAGGTGGCTAAAATGGTGTCATCAACAAACTATTGGTGAGAGATGGCCTGGAGAGAAGATGCAGGTTTAATGCCAGAAATTGTCCCCTCGGAGCAGGCATGGTTGAGAGCTCTCCCTAGAGCTTCAACAACAATGATGAACAAAAAGGGGGAGAGGGGGTCCCCTTGTCTAAGACCTTTGAAATTTTTGAAATAGCCTATTGGGGAACCGTTCACCAGGATAGAAAAATTAGCAGAAGTGATGCATTCCTTAACAAGAGCAATCCAGTCAGGATGGAAACCGAATCTAAGGAGGACCGAGAATAGGAAATCCCAAGAGACTCTATCAAAGGCTTTATTCATGTCAAGTTTTAGAAGAAGGCCAACCTTACCACTTGAGGAAATGGAATGGATGATTTCATGGATGGTGATAATGCTATCAATGATTTGTCTCCCTTGGATGGAGCTTCCCTGGTTTGGAGCTATGATGCAGGGAAGGATGGGTTTGAGTCTGGTTGCCAAGGCTTTGGTGAGGATTTTGTAGAGGACATTGCAAAGGCTTATGGGGTGGAAGTCAGAGAGGGTATGAGCCTGGTTTACTTTGGGGATGAGAGCTAAAAAGGTGGAATTGATGTCCCCTAGGATCTCCTTATCTCTTTGCATCTGTTGGATAGTAGAGACCACATCTGGACCCACTATGTCCCAAAAACATTGGAAAAATATGGGGGGAACCCATCCGGGCTAGGTGCTTTCCCACCTTGCATGGAGAAAATAACGGTCCAGATTTCTTCAATAGAGAGGGTTTTGATTAAACATTTATTCTGATCTGCAATTACTAACCTGGGGATGTTCCGAAGGAGGTCCTCAGAGGTTCGGTGGTCACAGTCTGGAGTGGGGCCAAGCAGTTCCTCAAAGAAATTAACTACCTTGGTTCTGATTTTCGAGATGTTCATGATTACCTCACCATCCTATTGGACTAACTCCTTGATTCTGTTGTTGCCTCTATGTCTCATAGTTGTGGCATGGAAGAACTTTGTGTTTGAATCACCTTCTTTCAGCCAAGTGACCCTAGACTTTTATTTCCAAAAGACTTCTTCACTTTTGAGGATATTGTGGAAATCTGAGAGGAGGATCCTTTCTGAGTCCTGGAGAGTGGGATCAGGTTCTCCATGTTGCATTGAGAGTTCAATGTTTTGGAGTTGGGACTGGATTTGCTGTTTTTTGTAGAAGATGTTTTCGAAGACCTCCTTGTTCCACTATTTTAGTTTGTATTTCACATGTCTCAATTTGTTGCTCACTTGGGAGACTATGGATCCATGAAAGGGTCGAGTCCACCATTGGGAAATCAGAGACTTAAGGTTAGGATCTTGGAGCCACATGGATTCAAATCTGAAGGGATATTTGAAAGTAGAAGCCTGGGGATAACTGTCCAACAATAGGGGATTGTGGTCGGAGCCAATCCTAGGCAAAGAGTGCATGATGGCATCACCAAATTTGGGGATGGCATTGGTGGAAATGAGGACACGATCGAGGTGAATCTGAATCAATTGATCTCCTTTCCTATGATTGCTCCAAGTGTATTTTGGTCCTCTAAGTTTGATATCCATCAGTTCATTACTGTCAACAAAGTTTGCAAAGCGCTCGTAGGAACCCTCAGTGATTTGAGACCCTCCTTTCTTGTCTGTGGGGAAGAGAGGGGAGTTGAAATCTCCAGCCAACATCCAAGCTTCTGAGGAGAAGACTTCCCTTAGCTGGCTGAGAGAGTTCCATAACAGAATCCTTTTGGAAGGAGAGTTAGGAGCATAAATGTTGGATAGGACCCAACGAAAACCATCCTCTTTGTTGAAGAACAAGATATTTATATAGCTCTCAACTATTGATAGCACTCTTCCATCGACTTTGGATGGGTCCCACAGGCACAACAATCCCCCTGAAGCTCCATTGGCTGGACTGAAAGAGAACTCAGAGTCCTTCCAAATGTAATTAGAAATGCAAGAAACACTCTGAGGATCAAGCTTGGTTTCTTGTAGTAAAAGAATGGTGGGTCTATGTTCTCTCCTCATGGACTTAACTAAGCATTGCTTGTTTCATCCATTGAGGCCTCTCACATTCCATGAGAGGACCTTCATTTAGAAATTCTTGAAGATGTTCGCTTCCCTCTTCCGAGCGGGAGGGGAAGTTTGGTTCTATTTTGATCCTGAGACTCCAGGAGCCTGGATGACCCTCTGAGGGTGAGCTGAGTGCCATTTGCAATTTCGTCTGATGCTTCCTTGTTCCTGATATCCTGAGCCCAAGGGCGCTTTTTCTCGGAACCCACATCAGCAACTGATTTCTTCTAGGAACGGGTGGGGGAAGACTGTTGGGAGAGGCAGGGGGGCTCATCAGGGAGGGTGGAGAAGGTGGAGGGCGCAAAGGGCAATTGAAGACAGGTTCGGTTGGATCGGAGGAAGGGTCGGCGATGGAGAGGGGAGAAGTAGTTGGAAATCGGGATTGGCGGACTACAGGTTGGGGAGAGGTCAAGGCCTGGCTGGAAACCCGTTTGAGGAGGCCCAGAGGGTTTCCTATCCTGATGAAGGGCCGCGGGATTAAAGGAGGAAGGATTAACAGTAGTGGTGGGGTTTGATTCTAAAAAGGAGGGGCGACCAGATTTAGGGGGACGACGACTCTTGCGAGGAGCAATGGCGGAAGGTTTAGAAGGGCACTGAGAGGTTAAGTGACCTTGCTTGAAACAAAGACTGCAAAATGCAGGTTTGTTTTCGTATTTAATAGTTTGAGAAAAGGTACAAACCTTGGAGATGAGGTTGATAGAAGTCGGGAGGACTGCATCCAGATTAGCATTTACGCACATGCGAGCCTGGGTCATGCGGGTCCCGGATCTGGTTGGCGGATCAAAAGAAATCAGCTCCCCAATGCTTCTCATGATGTCACGGAGGATATCTTCATGCCAGAACTAGACTGGAAGGCCAGGGAGACGGATCCAAATTGGAGCAACATTGATATTCTGGGTTGATGGGTCGAAATCCATGCCCCATTTTTGGAGGAAAAGACCTCTTCGTTCGAAGAACCAGGGCCCACCTGTGAGAATCCGTCGGGAGTCTGCAGGATTGTTTAATCGGATCAGGAAGAATCCTCTAGGGAGCGCTACTAGTTCCATGGATCCTACAGGACGCCAAGAGGTGTTGGCCCATTTGTGGATAGACTCCATGTCAGGCCGTGATCCAAGGAATTTACCAATCAACGAGTTAGAGTTGCGATCAATCACACTGGACATGATTTCACAGGGGATCTCAAGGTTATCGTTGGAAGGAAGCAATTCGATCCTAGTCTCTGTGTTCGGATGTGGGTTTTGATTGACCATGTCTGCATAGGACCGAACAGGATCCGTTGATCCGCTTGCCGCTCCTGATGTTGTTTTTTGATTCGGAGTATCTCGAGCATCTTTTGGATCTGGTGTTCCATTAGTTTGCGCCTTTGAGCCAGATTTTGATCCATGGTAGCGGGATCCGATGGTGGTTAGAGTGGTGGGTCCAGAGTCTTCCTCTTGTGCCACACAAATTTCCTCCCATTTGGTCCGAGTGGGACAGGTTCCTTCCTCTGTGTCGTGACTTGGATCGCCCTTTTCCAAACCAACCAATATGTCTTCACTAGCTCTGTTGTCATCACCGTTAGAAATGTCTCTGTCCTTACTATCTTGATCGATGTTGACTCTACCGCCTCCTCCGGATCCGTTGGTGTTAGGGTTGCTGTTTCCGTTCATTGTTGCTGCTGCTTCATCTTTGTTCACTAATTCCTCCATCGTCTTTATCAAAACATCACTTTGGGATTAAGAATGGAGATTATTTTAATTGAGAGGGATTAGCACATTATTATTATCATGAATAGAGACACATGTAAAATTTGGATCGAGAGCATTATTCTTATGTCCATAAATTATTGATAAATGCAATAGCTGAAAAATGCTAGCATATCTAGAAGGAAGGAAATAAGATGGTAGATAATTTAGAAAGCCATGGTATTGATCTTCAACTTGGTGAGATTCAAATTTTGGAAAATAATTGGTCGAGGAAGATTCTATCTCTTAATATAAAGATATAATAGAATTGACAAGGGGCAGGAAGAAGAGAGAGTTGGAAATAATATTCAATAAAAAGACAAGCTAGGAATAGAGCAACTAAATTTTGCGTAGATATGATCTACTTAATCTCATAGTAAATGTAATGTTTAAATATTTTTGATAGGAGTGAAGCCACATAACCGTTTTAATAATTTATTAAAAGAAATGGTAGGAAAATAAAACAAAAAGACCAAGCCACTAGACGGTTCTTCTCAGTAGTATTATAATATCTAAAATTAAAAAAGTTATGACCAAAAAAAAAAAAAAAAATTAAAATTAAATAAAAAAATTAAAAAGGAAAAATAAAAAATAAGGATATGAAAAAGGAAAATATTGCAATCATAATGGATTATTAATAAAGTCAAAATAAATTAGTATCAATCCATCTTAATATAAATTGGATATTCATTAAAATCAAGATAGACTTGGTTAAAAGGAGATAAAAATACAAAGTTTTTTCATAGGATGATAATAGTACAGAGATCAACATCCAAAATTAGTAGAAGATGTTTGGATTGAAGACCGGAGTGAAATGAAAAAGGAGGCAAGATGTTTTACCAGAATATTATAAGATAAGAGGAATTTGAAGTTCTTAATGATGAATTGCTACAAGAAGCACCTTCAATTATAACACAATAGGAAATTGATGGAGCTTGTTACTTTCGAAGAAGTTTATTTAGCTCTTTTATTTTTTGATAAGGATAAATCCCCAAGTCCGGATGGGCTCTCTGCAACATTCTATCAACATAATTGGGATATAGTGAAGGATTTTTTATTGGTGGCAATGGAACAATCTAAGGTAAAACAATGCACACCCCATAAAATAAATGCAACATATCTTATCTTGATTCCAAAAAAGGAGGATGTAAAATTCTTTGATACATTTAGGCCCATAAGCCTATGTAATATGGCATATAAATTTATCTCCAAAGTGATGGCGTATCGGTTAAGACCACTGTTAGAAAAAAATATTTCAAAAGAGCAAGGAGGATTTGTGAAAGGGAGACAAATTCTAGATGGGATCATAGTAGCTCATGAAGTTATACATTCAATAGCTTCAAGAAAAGAGAGAGCAATGATCTTAAAACTTGATATGAGTAAAGCCTATGATAGGTTTAAATAGGATTTTTTTTTACAATATTAGAAAAGTTTGGATTTGGGAAGAAATGGGTAAGATGGATTAAAACTTGTGTCTCTACAATTTCATATTCAGTGTTGGTCAATGGGTTAGTAACAAAATCATTTAAAGTCAAGAGAGGTCTTAGATAGGAAAATCCTCTATCACCATGTATGTTCATTATTATGGCAGATGTTTTGGGTAGGAAATTGAAGAAGGCTAACAAATATGGGCTTATAAGTGGACTTAAGACTAGTAATAACATTGATAACATCACCCATTAGCAGTTTGTAGATAATCTATCCCTTTTTGGGAGGGTAAGGATAAACGAGACGAGCTTTGAATAACTTATTAAAGGAATACGAAAGAGCATTAGGGAAAAAAATTAATAGGATAAAATCCAAAATTTACTTCCTAAACACCCCAACTAGAATCAAAGCAAGGATATGCAAGTTACTTCAAATGGAGGAGGTAAATTTACCAACAACTTATCTAGGGATGCCCTTATTTGAGGGGAGAATGAGGATAGAATTATGGAATCTAGTTATAAGTAAAGTTTAGAATAAAATTTTGGTATGGAAAGGTAGATGGTTATCATTAGCAAGAAGATTGCAACTAATTAAATTTTTCTTACAAGCCATTCCAACATATTATATGTCCTTGTATACCATGTCGAAATCGATAGAAAAAGTTTAATCTATATTATGAGGTCATTGTTATGGTCATGATTACATGATAAAAAGAAATTTCCTTTGGTGAAATGGAGCAAGGTGTGTGATGATAAAACTAGGGGAGGTCTTGGTTTAAGAGTTCTTACTGATGCAAACTTAGCTCTTAGGAGGAAAAATAATTTAGAGATTGTACAAAGAGAGTCAAAGACAATGGGCAAGAATTCTTCTAAGTAACTATGTTGAGCCCAATAACCTGAACTTAATATTTACTGCATTCTCACTACCAAATGGTTTAGCAATATGGAATGGTTTAAAAAAATCAACTAATCTAGTGATTAAAGGTCTAAGATAGATGGTGGGAACTGGAGAAAAAATATATATTTGGATGGATACTTGGTGTGATAAAAAACCACTCAATCTAGATCCAAATTTTGAAACCATGGATGAGATTACTTCAAGACAAATATGTTGATAGGGTTTCAAACATATTTTATACAAGGCCCAGGAAGGAAGATACAAATGGAAAGAATATTTTTTTACTAGTATACAAGACATTGATGCTAGGAGGTAGTTGAGTAGAAAGATAACAACAATGATTATTTCGAGGGGAGCCAATGATAAGCTGATTTGGATACACAAGAAGTGGATATAATATAAAGCACCATCAAAATAGGAATATCACAAGAATATGGAGAGATATTTGGGATAGCCCAAGCATTCCTAAAGTTAAAATGTTTGTTTGGCTAGTAGGTCATAGAAGAATTTTATCCTAGGATAACCTTATGAAAAGGGGTTTTCATGGCCCCTCACAATATGTTCTTTGTAAAAAGGAGGAGAATATAGACCATCTCTTGGGACACTACTCAATAGTCTGGAAACTATGGCAATGGATTCTTAATATGTTTGGTAAATGCATAGTGATGAATGGAAAATTGAAGAATGGTTAAAGCAATGGCAAAGCACTTTTAAAAGTGAGGCTTTACAAACAATTTGGGATATATCAAAAGATACAATACTTTGGATTGTATGTCTAGAAAGGAATAAAAAAATATTTAAAGGAAAGGAAAGTAGTTTAGAGGTAATGAAAAGGAAGATTTATTTAGCCATAAAGGAGTCTAAACCAACCCTATCAACTCACCCAATCCCTAATCTAGAAGTAGAGAGTCTTGATAGATGGAGTCAAGTCATCAAATGGAATTATGATGTTGGGTACATGAGAAACAAAAAGAAGGCAAAGAATATAAAGTGGAAACCACCATATGTGAAGTTGGTCAAATTGAATTTTTATGGAGCATCTAAAGGAAATCTAGATCCAGGAGGAGGAGGTCTCATTACGCTTTCAATAGTGGATTTAAGACAAATAATGACGCTAAAGTTTATGCGGCTTTAGAAGGGTTAAAAATATGCAAACAAATGAAATGGATCAAAGTATGGATGGAAGGTGATTCACTCATAGTAATAAATGCAATTTTGAGGAAAGCAAAGGCTCCATGGAACATACAAGAGATAATTGTGGAAATACAAGACATTGCTATAGAGTTTGAAGAAATCAGGTTTACACACATTAAGGGAAGGAAACAAATGTGCAGATAGGCTAACCAATAGAGGGGTTTTAATTGAGGGTTGTGAAGTTAAATTCTCTTCTCTTTGGTTAGAGGAAGTAGTAAGTTTAGTTGAAGCTGACAAGAAAATGTTGATTGCTTGATTCAAATAATGATTAAGATATACTTTAATGTTTTCCATTGGTAATATTTGCTTTATTTTATAATAGTAATGTGTTTTCATATAAACTATTTATTACAATTTTTGTGGTTGCACTTATGCTTCAGGAAGGAAACTAGCAATCCAGATTTGGTAAAGTGAACTATGATAGTGTGATGTTTTGGTGGAAATATTACTCTACTAAGATACAATGCATAGACAATAGAGGTGGATTTTTGGTATTGTGAAGGCTGTTGTAGGAAATATCGAGAAGAATGCTAAATTCTAGAATATTTGTATTCACACAAAAATTGAAGAAGATCTAAAAAATGAAAGCCAAGCACTCGAACATTTTATGTAAAATGATATAGGTATTAAGCTATAGCAACTCAATTGAGATGAGAATTGAACCTGTTTGTAAACTCTCATGCTATAAAGGAGAGATTTGTGTTTTTTCAAGGGTAAGGAACTTGCATATAACCCCTTATTCTCCAACAAAAAATAAATTAAATATTCATTAGTTTTTTTGTTTTGAAAAACATTTTTTTTAGCTTTCTTATTAATCTTTACATAATATTTAAAATGTTTAAAAGACACTTCACTAAAGGTTGAAGGTAGACCTGTACGTGAAGAAAGTTGGGTGCAGGGAAATTTACTAGGCTTTGTTGCGGTTCTATTACAAAAAAAAATCACTGGTAATTTAAGGAGTGGAAATATATGGTATTTTGTGTAAGAAAGATCTAGAATGGTGGAATGTAGGTGGGAAAATACATATATTTTTTACAAACCTAGGTCATAGGCTTAGCCCTTGGGCCTACAACAGCCATGACTTTTTTCTTGTTCTCACAACTACCTTTGTTTGATCAAACAAAACTGGAAAACTTGACCAAAGCCCTAAAAGCAAGGAGGCCACAACAAGCCCAAACAAGCACCAAAAGCACCTTTGTTCCCAAGTTAGATGAAGCACTAGTGGTCGAGATCCCTCTAGACTTCATATAGAGTCCAATTCTCACACTAACAGAAAAAGCACTTGCATGCAAATTTGTGGGAATTTGGCCCAACCCCATAGCCATACAAAAGTGGATAGCCTCTACCTGGGGATAAAAAATCTCCAGTTATGAGATAATGATGGCAAGTAGAGGATACTTCATAGTCATCTTCTCATCTACAAAAGAAAGGAATGCAATCTTTCATGGAGGGCCCTGGTTCCTCGGATCGAGTCCTCTGTACATGACCCCCTGGTCAACAAGCTTTGATCCACAAGCAGAAGAACCGGAAGAGGTCTCAATATGGGTAAGACTACCATTTTTACCACTGCACCTTTGGAACAAGCCAACTTTGGAGATAATAGGAAATTCTATTGGCACATTTGTAGATTGGGCTCCCCAAAAGCCAACAATGCAATATGTGCCAGAATGTGTGTTCAAGTCAACTTGAAGAAAGGACTCCCTAAAAGTATAGGCATCAAAGTCCTGGATTGGATCCACACCCAACCATTGGACTATGAGCATATACCTTTCAAATGCATTACCTATCATCAACATGGACATTTTTCAAGAAATTGTCCCTCTAAAGTACAACAAGAGAACAAAGGAGAAGACCAGGAGTTTTAGACAGTAAGAAGAAAACAACAAAGAAGATCAAGGAGTAGAAGGAGGCCACAACAGCCTGAAAAACAGACCAATAACAAGTTTTCTGTCTTATCTAAAGTTGAAGACGAGGCTCTCCCAGAACCATCCTCCAAAAAGGAAAAGAACTAGAAACAAAAGAAGTGGAGGGAACACAGGCTAGTAAAGACACTCTTACTGAAGAGGAGAGCGAAGAAGAAATAGAAGAAACTCAAATAGCAGCAATTGTCATCCCAAGGGGTACTCCCACCACTAGATCCACTACAAGGGGGAGAAAAACCAACCAAGAAGCAAGGATAGAGCAAGCCAATCTAGAAATACAAAAGAAAACCCAAACAGTCTTAGACTTTAACAAGGCTAAGAAGTTAGCAAAGAAATGAAGGCTATATCCTGGAATGGAAGGGGATTAGGTAGTCCCTTGAAGAAAAACTACCTAAGTAACTTAATAGATCAACAGAAGCCAAAGGTAGTCTGCATACAAGAGATAAAATTGTCAAAGCAGACAGTAAAATTGGAATGGAATAAAATATGGAGACACTCAGAACTAGAAGCAACAAATTCATCAAGAGCCTCTAGTGGACTCATTCTAGCCTGGGACCCACAGGCCATGACATGTACCAACAGAATCATACACACCAACTAGATAGTTGTTTCACTCAACTCTCCAAAAGGTCAGACTTGGACCATAGTTAACTTTTATGGCCCAAACAACATAGTATTAAAACAGGAGGCACGGAAGAGTCTACATCAATGGATAAGGCAGGAAAGGCCTCCCAATCTAATCATAACAGGGGACCTAAATGTTACATTAGCACAATGGGAAAAAAAGGGAGGCACTACATCAAAAGATCCTACAAAAGAATAGGTAATGCAGATCATAGCTGAGGAGCAACTACAGGACATAATCCCCAAAAAAGGAAAATTCACATGGACAAACAAGAGAGCTGGGATTAAATACATAGCAGAAAGATTAGACAAATTTCTGATACAAGAGAATATACTGACCAGGTATCCACTTATATTAAGTGACATAATCCAAAGCTTGATATCAGATCACAAACCCATCTCATTGGACACTGGAGACAATACCCTTGGGAAGAGAAAGATTCCTTTTAAATACAATTCAGATTGGATGGAGCATGAAGACTTTGGTCTATTAGTAAAAAACACCTGGAAGCAACACATCACCTCAAAAAGTCCCCAAGAGGTATGGAAAATAAAAATTTCCAATCTCAAGAAAGCCATCAACTCTCTTGAATAATATTCCTACACTACTAATATTCCTACACTGCTAAAAGGAAAAGATAGAGAAGACCTCACAGCAGTAGTGACCAAAAAAGAGCTAGAAGAAGTCATACAATCTCTGCCCAAGGATAAAGCTCTAGGACCATATGGCTTCACCAACAATTTCTACCAACAATTTTTTGATATCATAGGAGATGATCTATTGAAAATGATAGAAGAGGCAAGGACAAGAGGTAAGCTCTCTGGAGCAATCAATTCCACTTTCCTTGCACTAATCCCAAAAGAGAAAAATGTGATGTCATTTGCTAGATTTAGGCCTATATCTCTTTGCAATTGTTCATACAAAATAATGACCAAAATAATAGCAAATAGGATTAAGGGGAAGATAAATGACCTGATAGGAGCAGAACAAGGGGGCTTTGTGCTAGGTAAATAGATCTATGATAATATCATAATGATACATGAAGCCCTTCACACAAGTGCTAAATCCAAAAAGAAAAGAATAGTCATAAAACTTGATATGGCTAATGCTTTTGATAGAGTAGACACCAATTTCCTAAAACAAGTCCTCATCAAATTTGGTTTCCCAATCCAAATGATAAACTGGATAGGGGCATGTATAGAAGGACCCTAGATATCCCCCCTCATTAATGGTGAGCCTGCAGACTTTTTTAAAGCCACTAGAGGATTAAGGCAAGGATGCCCACTATCCCCATACTTATACATCCTTCTAGCTGAAAGCTTAGGAAGAACTCTAACCAAAATGAGAAGAGGAAAAGAAATCATAGGAATCAAAGTAGCCATGGGATTCAGGTCAATCACCCATGCTCAATTTGCAGATGATACTATATTACTAGGAGAAGCATCAAAATCAAATGTGAGGATTCTCAAGGAAACACTAGAATGGTTTACTTCAGCCACTAGAGCAGAGATAAATACTCAAAAAAGCAGATTTTATACAATAAATACTTCAGGGGCAGAAGACAAAGGATTCTCACAAATTTTGGGGTTCAACAAAGGCAATGATCATTCATTCAAATATCTAGGTGTCCCTATGGGCTTCCAACTAAAAACAAGGGAAACTTGGAATGCTATACTAGAGAAGGTGTCAAAGAAAATACAACAATACAGTAATGGTTGGCTGAGTTTAGCAGGAAGAATTGTTTTAATCAAGTCAGTTCTAGCAAGTCTACCAATATACCAATTATTGGTATACCATGCACCCAAATACATCCTGCAAAAGATGGATGCACTGCTTAGATTCTTCCTGTGGAATGGGGGAAGCAAAATGACAGGAAAAATTCCATCTGGTAAACTGGGAGATACTCACCAAACCCAAGGATCAAGGAGGACTGGGAATAAGGAAAACAGAGGTAGTGAGCAAAGCATTAGGTGCCAAACTGTTATGGAATCTGGTCACCCCATCTAACTCCCCATGGAAACAAATTCTAAAGCATAAATACCTGAATAACTCTGATGGTATCCAACTGTTGAGGAGTGTTGATAACAAAGCAGGCTCTTCCTCGATTTGGAAACACATAGTAGAAGCCAAAGCACTTATATTAGAAAAAGCATCATGGCTACCTAGGGATGGTAAGAAAATTAATCTATGGGAGGACCCGATCTTGGGGGGATTACCAATCACAAGGAACTGTCCTCCAGAGCTAAAAGAGGAACTGTAGCAGGTCGGTGTCAGCACTCTTGCAAGTTTATTCGAATGGGAAGGTGATCAACCCAATTGGATCAACCCACCCCTGCCACAGCATGTACAAGACTCCTGGAGTTTACTACAAAGCCAAATGACAAGGATGAAACCAACTCCTCAAGCCCCCGATCAGATAATTTGGGGTAATATCAGTGGACCCAGAGTTTATACAATCAGCCAAGGTGTTCTCCTACAACAACATGGGCAAAAGAATAAAAAATTAGCCACTGTATGGAATTATAGGATTCCTCCCAAGCTTCAAGTTTTTCTCTGGCTGGTTCACCAAAACAAGATTCTCACAGGAGAAAATCTTGTAAAAAGGAATATTATGGGGCCTCATGTATGTCTCAGATGCTTCAAAAATAATGAAATAATAACACATTTGTTCTTTGATTGCCCAGAAGCAATAAAAATATGGATTGAGATAACAAAGCAGTTTGGATCAGCTATATCAAGGAGTATAAACTCAGAAACTTGTCTCAACAATTGGGCCCATATGTACAGATGGGGATTAAAGGACAAGCACCTCCTAAAACAGATCTGGTCATCCATACCACCCTTCATTATATGGCACATCTGGAAGGAACGAAACAGGATAATTTTTTAAGACAAAAGGACCAACTTCAGAGTTCTAACCAACAGAGTGGCAAGGGAAATAGTACTAAACACAAAAGTCATGTATCACAAGAAACAAAACACCAGCAAATTAAGGCACAAGGAACTAGAAATGTTACATAAAATGGAATTCCAAGGGCTCTTGAAGATAGGGAATCAAATAAGCCAAGTTAGAACACCAGAAATAAAGTATCCTGCTCTTTTCTTTGATGGAGCATCCAAGTCAAATCCAGGCAAGGCTGCAGCTGGAGGAGTGATCTTGGTAGCTCCTGCACGAGATCTAATCCAGTTCAAGATCAATCTGGGGAAAACAACCAATAATGTGGCAGAGGTGATAGGCTGTGAAATGGGACTCAAATTGGCAGTGGAACAAGGAATTAAACAACTTCATGTATATGGAGACTCAAGAATTGTGACTTCTGCCCTCTCTAAGGAGTTATCATCAGTACAACTTAGAATTGTACAGAGAAGAATAAAAGCCTTGGAAAAGAAGTTTGATTACATCGCTTACTCCCACATTGGGCAGGAGCACAATAGGAAGGCAGACAACTTAGCAAATGAGGCTATAAATACAACCCATTTGCACCTCAAAATCACAAAGAAAAAAGAAGAGAAGGCTGCCAAAATGAGCAACATTGGGTGCAGTGATAACAAAACTATGGGAGGAAAAGAAGCGAATAAGCAGGCCCTAGCAGAGTTACAGCAGAAAGAAGATGCTATGGATGCAGAGAGAGAACAGAGAACCCAACTGCAAGAGGAGCTACTTGAAGAAAAGCAGATCATCAATCTTGAGGAAGCACAATTAGCTGATCCAAACTGAATGCTTAAGTTATGTGTACTTCTGTTTCATAGTTTAAAGTATGGATTGTATCAGCGCTGGCAAGGATCTTATGCCTACCAATCGCATCTGGAAACATTTTTTAATTCTGTACAGGCAACTGAGCCTGCAAGATGTATGGAAATATTTCGAATATAATATAATTATACCTTTCTTTTAAAAAAAGTAGTTATTCCATCAGAATGGACTCTAGCGATGCAAAACAAGTTGACTCCATATTTTAGAAAATGAGCAGGAGTCACAATATCTCAATGATTGACCTCATGATATAATTACTATTTTATATCAAGCATGCCATTACTAATCTCTAAACTTTGCACGAGTGTGTATTTAATTCTAATAAGCATAATGTGGTTCTTCATGACTAATCAAAAAGTCAATTAATTTGATAGAGACAACCCTAAAATATCAGGGTGACTGATATATTAAAGCAACCAGATGAGAAAGGTAAGACACATAAGAGCTTGCCACAACTCAAAGAAGAAAAAGTACATTACCTGAATAAAATGCCTGCTAGATTTGAAAAGCTGGCTGTTCATGAAATGCATCTGAAGAGCAGGTAAAGAAATTTGATGGGAAAATTTTATGTACAAGTATGTCTTGAAAGGCAACCAAACAGACCAATTCATAAACAAGAACGGGTGTTTAATATCACAAGTGCAAAGAGATACGGATAAGGAGAACACATTTGTCCAATAATAAGACTTGGCCTAACTTGAATATTATACCTATAAACATAAATCCAAATTTACTAAAATAAATGTGTTTTAGTGCACGAGCAGGTTTGTGTGTACTTGTTGAGAAAGGATGTGCAAGAGAAAAAATGAACTCAAATTTCCACCATTTATTGTTACCATATATTAATTACATCATTAACTATACTGGTACATATACCTGTGTATTTTTATTGTCTGTTTTTTAAACCTATTTTAAAAGACATATCCTATATAACAGAGACAATTGTCCTAAGCATTTTATTTATTTTTTCCTTGTTAATGCATTTTCCCTTGTGAATATACTCTTAAGGTTCAAACATTCTTGTTAATTCTTCTGTTTCACCCAATGCCATGGCACATCCTTGCCTCAAGTGTTGCAAGGATGAGATTAAATTTCTCTTCTGCTTTTTCTAATGTACAATGTTAAAGTCAGGATGTCAGTTCAATAAAGGTAAAAAGCATGAAAAATAATCTGAAATAAATTTTATTATACAAATGTACAATAAATTATATAGTTTGAGTGCACAACTTGCAAAGAAAACTGGGTTTCTGTAGAAATCCAAGTTTTTTCCTAATAACTTGGGAAAATATATTTATTCCCGTCATAAATGACATCATCTCATTGCCTATAGCAAATTTCATATTATAACTTTTTATACGTGATTAAAAGAAGATAGTTGTCTACATCAGACATCTCATCTGAAGCTCTTCCCATAATAGCAAGTCAGTTGTCTTCACAAAGCTAGAGATTCCAATGATCCCACGAAAACAGGATGAAAATGGTAGCAAAACTAAGCAATATTGCAGAAAATTAGATTAGCGTTGAAATGAAATTGAATACGATCCAGTATTAGGGTCTTTGACGGCCTTGAAGTTATCAACGCTCATACCAAAGCGCCCCAAGACTGAGTTTCCCAGGTCTTTTAACTTTCCTGCAAATCAAGTAAAAGAGAAACATATCAGACTCGACATATAAAAGGTTTTTCATAATATCTTGTATTTTAATCCACCCAATTAACATATTACAAAGAAAAAATGAGAAAGAGAACTAGACAGAAAGCATACAATGTAAAAAAAATCTTGATGGCACTTGATTTAACATTCTGTAGTACCAGTAGCCCTTAGGTAAGCCTGGCATTGAACTTAAAATGGCTTTATTTATCATTTCATAGCGTCTCTCATCTAAAACTTAGAACTTCATTCATGTCAGATAGATTCATGGATAAAGATGTTATTTAAGTTTTTTTTTAATAATTTACAAAACTGAGGAATCTAGATTCTGCTATTACCAGATGTTCGAAGAATTCGAACTATGATCAAGAGAACCACAGGCCAGTTACATTTTAGGATGGAATGCAGAAATAAAAGTACAATATGCAAATCCCTTGGCATTGGTTAGATGCTAGGAAAAGGGAGACATCTAATTCCTGTAAATGACCCAATGATGCCATATGAGGGAAAAATTTCCAGGATTAACATGTGTGTTCAAAGTTTAATCAGATTTTCACGTAATCTCAGAAGCTGGACTTGAAACTGATTCAGAAATCTAATGCCCCAGACTCCACACAGTTGCCATATTCCATCATTAACCTGGTGTGGTGTGTGCACATTTTGTTGCAAGCTTCATAGATATTTAACCTTCCTCTCATGTTTCCAGGGTCTTGAGGATAATGTGCAGCTATCAGTGGAGTATAAGGCGATATTTGGAAAATCATTAGGCCTGCAAAAGTGAAATGGTTCCCTTACAAACATCCACCAATTGCATGCAAGAACCATCCATTGCAATCATTCAGGCATGAGACAATCGACAAAGCTCTCATTAGGACTTAATACGTCTATATTATGGATTTGATGTCTTTATTTACAGGGTGTCATTCAGCAGTCCCTTCAACATTTCCTTCTACAATATCATTTTCACATCCTCTATATTTGCTACAACTTCAAATATCTTGTGTCCTGTAGTGATTGCAACAGTAAGATTTGCCACAGAACTACCTCTTCCTTCCCAATATACCTTTGCCCTGGTCTGTCTAGCTTGTATAATTCTTGCCACTTTGTTTGATCTCAAGACCTCCCTCAGAAATGCACGATTGTTGTCAAACTTAATGGTAGGCTTTATCTCCTTTCACAGCTCACAACAGAGCTTGATAATTCCAAAAAGAATGACTCTTACATTTTCATCCCCATCTTTAATTCAATACCCCTTTGTCAAGACATCTACTGGTTGGATGGCATTTCTTGAAATGTGTCAGTTTGAGTTTATCAAAGCTATATAGCTCAGTCATGATAAGGGTGATTAAATTAAGGATTTTCTAAAGTTCTCCATTTGATTTGACCTTATTCTCTTTAAACATAAAAATTCCAGGACTAATTTTGAGTCTCCCTCTACCACAAAATGGGAAAGATAATGAAGATTTTCAACTCCCTAGTAAGCCTTACACACATAATACCACTTCATCGCTACAGTGACCAATGTTGTGGCACAACCTGAAGATCCTTAAATTTTGTTTTAAATCCTATGTTAAATCCACCCATGTTCCCAGATGCTCCTAGACAACCCTTCCATAACCATGTCCGATGTGTGTGTCTCGTGGATACGTATTAAATACAAATATTTTTCTGTTTTTGTGCCTGAATACATCCTGGAAACGGTATTAACATTTATGTGATACATCTGGACATGACTGTATCCAATTATGACGGGAATGAAAAGAAAAGTGGAGAATAATACATACATACATATACATGTGTGTGTATGTATAGAGAGAGAGAGAGCAACCTAAGGGCTTTGAGTCCCAAAGATTTTGAATAAGAAAATCAATTCATTGCTATTGCAATTTTTCCTGCAAAAACAGGTATTGCAACCCATGCACAAGATACCAGATTGCTGGTACAAATCAATGTTTGGAAAGCATCATAGAAGAACAAAAGACACTGCTAATAGAATTAGAAGCAAAGAAAACTAAAGCGACAAAGGACAAAGGAAGAATAGAAAGAAAATAGGATTTTGGAAGTGATGTTTTTGCCAATGATGAAAATCATTCTCAAGTATGAGGAGTTCCATAAGCTTACTGGAGGGGGCATCGCGAGGCGATGTAGCACATTTCTAAGACAGTGAAACGTGTTTCTGGGATAATAGGATGACTTTCCATGATTGTCTGGATGCATATTCAAGAGGGTCACCAAAGCCCACGACACATCCCCATGGAACATATTATGATATCATTTATTTTGTACAGAAGTATCTGTGCCATATTGTATCCTCAGATTGCTAAAAAGTTATCATATCTATTACAACATCCATAACTGTGAGTTGGGAAATTCAAAATCAAAAGCATCTAAAAGAAGCTTCGCATTCTCAAATAACAGAATAAATCAGAAACCACGATCTCTGACCACGATTTTGAGAACACCTTATAAGTTCAGTTGAAAAGAATCTCTTATTGGAATACAATAACCTGCATAGAGATGAGAAAATATTGTCTTCCTTCTCTTAATATACTGAGAAGAAAGTTCATCAACTCAAACTTGTAATCATCACATCTTCTAATTTAAGAAAGATAACCAAAATCAAATAACCCCTATGCTGTTAGATAATTATTTCATAAACCTTAAAGATAGTTCCTCCTTCACCCAAAATCACATAAAGGTACACCAAATAAAGCATTCAAATGGATTTGAATTCAAGACTGCATGCATCCACCCAAGTGTTGTAGGTGAGTTGGAGAGGAGAGGGCAATCCTCCAAGGGAGGTCCCAGGTTCGAATCTCCACCCTACCAAAAAGCTGAATTGGGTACCCAAAATCCAATTGATAATGTTGGTGCGGGCAGGGCTGGGTGCGACCCCCGGGTGACTTTGACGGTGTAGAACCCCCTGTTCGTGGTCTCTTAGACCAAGGCGGCCCCACAAGGGGTTTTTCGCTTTAAAAAAAAAAAAAAAAAAACTGCATGCATCCCGAAGATCACTCTCAATGCTTAATAATTCCTCAATTGCTTTGTCAGCTATATTCCAATAATAGCTACCATAAATTGTATCATCCATTGTTTTATATCCTCCACAAGTCCCAAGAAGAGTAACTCATCAATATAATAGAAATAGCCCTAAGTATGATGAAGATGGAGCTTATAAAATCTTGATTAGGTCTCTCCCTTACAATACAACTCTAGAAACTGCATTAACACCTTATCTCTAGTTAGATATAAGGAAAACAACATAAACAGAATGGACTTCAAGTGTGCATTGTGGAACAAAACTTATAGTCCAGACATATCTTGTCCACAAATGTAAGCCGATCATATTATCGACAGAATAAATCATGAACCTCCAGAAGTTAAGTTATGAAACCTAAAGATTCCATGCAAATTCTAGTAAATTAAAACCAGAATGGCATGGATGTGTGTATTTGATTTTAATTTTTATTTAGTTGTTGCTAGGCAGACATCCATGGTTTAAGAAGCACTGAAATGGGAATGTGGCATTCTTTAGTTATATCAGAAGCACACAACCATGCCCTTTAGTATGGGGAATATTCACATAGCATCGACAGCCATGCTCCAAGAAAATACAGGAGAAAAATATTTTATCTTTGTTTTGAGTGCTCGTTTCAACTATGAGTGGCAAGTATCTGCTCCTAAACAACATGTACGCAGTCCACATCACTTGAGATGGTGCATTTTAATTGTTTGAACCATAGTTGGAAAACGCACTGATTTTTTATTAGTACTTCTGAAAATCGTGATGTTTTCATCGTAACAAGAAAATAACCCAAAACATCAGCACCAATTTTTGGTGATATATCACCAAGAAATCAGAGGAAAACTTCCAGAAAATTGCCCGCCCATGAAAAATTGGCTGAAATGGCATTAAACAGAAAAAACTTGTCATTTGTCACTTTTTCCAGCTTGAACTTTAGGAGTGATAATGACGACCAACATTTTTGAAGACAAATTTGATAGATTCAATCATGTTTGTAGAAGATTTCACAATCTGAAGAGAGATATCAGTAGTATGGCTTCTGATTTTTTTAGCAAATTTTAGGGTACTTTTAGGTTTTCTTTTTTTCCCCTTTCATAATGCCTCTAGCTTAGATTATTTTCTTTGATTTTATATAGATGGCTTCCCTGGCTAGGGGAAGTGGCCCTGCTGATCCAAGTCTAAGGAGGGAACTGGATTGGATGCACAATAGAAAGAGCACTTCCCAATCAGGTGTTTTGCATACACTGCAGCAAAGAAACGAGAGGAATCATCAATTGCATCAAATTTCATGTTGTAAGGATAGTGGGTAAAGTTGTGCCCTGTTGTGGACCATGAAATCTCAAGATAGATGAAAACTCTCTCTGCCAACAAAAAGGAGAAGTTAGAAAGGAAAAGGATTAAAATTATAGTTGGAATGGGGCTTGCAAACATGGGCTACCAAGATAGCCCTAACACTGAAGAATCAGAGTCTATCCTTGGCCATGCATTCATTAATCTTCAAGGAAGAGCACAACAAGCAAAAAGGATACACCCTAGGGTTTCTTTATTCCCTACACAAAGGTGCATCCTTCCCTAAAGACTACAGCTTAGGGGAAGAAGCTAAAGGAAAGTCCAAATCACAAAAGCGAATTTTTGATGCTACTGCAACATACCCTTTAATACAATGAACAACCTTCATTGGAATGCCATCGTGAGAGCATTCAGTGCAAATGGTAGAGGGATGAAGCCTGGGACGGTGAAGGATTTCAGCAAGCCCTTGCTAGAGGAGTGTGTTTCAAACACATAGTCCCTTGTAGAAGAGCAAAACAAGGTATGTGGCAAAAAAAGGTGCAAAATTTTAACTGATGGGTAGATAGATGCGAGCAATCGCACCCTGAGCTCAATCAATGCCTCTTGAGAGGTGAAGAATGCATAGTTTTTGAAAGTGCGAATCGAGTATGTCATCCAAGCAGTGTTCCACGAGGACGCGTCCCCCACCTTGGGGGACGCGTCCCCCGTTTCCCACGTCCCCCAGGACGGGGGGATGGCAAGGGGGACGTTTCCCCCGTCCTCGGGACGGCTGAGGCCTGTGGCCTCCCGTCCCCGGGACGTCCCCCTTTTTGGGGCGTCCCTGGGGACGCCCAGCCGTCCCCGGGGATGGCTGGGCCCCATGGGGGACGCTCGGGCCGTCCCCGAGGATGCCCAGCCGTCCCCCACGGCTGGGCGTCCCCACCAAAGGGGAAAAAAAAAAAAAAAAATTTAACTTTTTAAGTTTTTAAAAAGGTATGGGGTGGGACCCATTTTGAGTCTCACCCCCCCCCCCAAAACCCTAAACCTAAAAGTATGTTATATAAAGTGAAAACAAAAAAAGTAAAAACCACTTACACTCATCTTTCATTTTTCAAGAGAATAAGAAAAAGAGAGCTGGAGAGCAAAAGGAAAAAGCAGCAGTAGCAAGGGCAGCATAGCAGCAGCAGTAGGCAGCAAAGGCAGCAAGGGCAGCATAGCAGCAGCAGTAGGCAGCAAGGGCAGCATAGCAGCAGCAGTAGGCAGCAAGGGCAGCAAGGGCAGCAGCAGTAGGCAGCAAGGGCAGCAAGCAACAGCAGAAGGCAAGGGCAGCAAGGGCAGCAGCAGTAGGCAGCAAGCAACAGCAGAAGGCAGCAAACAACAGCAGAAAAAATAACAGCAACAGCACTAGGTTTTCAAACTTTTTTTACCTCTTCCAAGCTGTTAGTGTTTTCAAATTGAAATTTTATATTTTAATTTCAAGTTTTCAACACAAAACATGGCCAGCAGTGCATCAGGTTCTTTTGAGGTTGATTTGGAGGAGGGATACCAAACTGAAAATCCAAACATAAACATGAATACTGCTGCACCTAGGGATTCATCCTCACCCCAAACTTCCAAAGGGGATAGCACTGCTTCTCAACCTAGTTTTGACTGCCCATCTTTGTTACTTAAAGAATATGCCAGGGGTCCATTTAATATAAAAAAACCATTGCTGCAATTTGTAACTAACTGTGACCAAGGGAAAAAAAATTTTGGGGGCTCAAGAACATGGCTGTGTAATATTTGCAAAACTACATTTAAGGGCAGCTATACTAGGGTTGAGTCTCATCTCACGGATAAGGCAGGAACGAGGGGTTAGGGCTTGCCAAAAAATGACCCGGGCACAAGTTAATGAAGTCCATAAGATTGTGCAAGAGTCTAGATTTAAAAATTCTGGTTTGTCTTTATCTACAGGCAGCCCATCATTTAGAGAGGACGTTGGGGCCTCCTTAGAACAGCCACAAGAATTAACCCAAACATCCAGTATGCCACCGCTGCCCTCAAAGAAAAGGGGAACTGTAAATGAAATGTTTAATGTGCAAGGAAGAGAATCAGCAGATGATGCTATAGCAAAATTATTTTTTGCACATGGGCTGCCTTTCCATATTGCACGCTCCCCCTACTTCAAGGACGTAGTAAGAGAAATAGCCAAGGCAAGGACTTCATATCTACCGCCTGAAGAAACTAGGCTGCGTACCTCTCTTTTAGACAAACACTATTCCAAATGCAGTGTGGTTATGGAGCAGATGAGGAACACATGGTTGACTCATGGATGTTCTATCATCATGGATGGGTGGATTGACATTCGTCAACGTCCACTCATCAATATCATTGTCACATGTAAAGCGGGTCCCTATTTTCTCAAAGCCATTGATTGCACGGGAAAAAAAAAGGATGTTGAGTTCCAGTTCCTTCAGTTGAAGGAGGCTATTGAGGAGGTTGGAGCCTCCAATGTTGTACAAGTAATCAATTCGATAATTTCTGTTTTACTTTTAAGTTTTAAGTTTTTCAGATTTTTTTATGAAAATCAAAATCTTTAAATTTTAAAATTACAAATCTAGATTCTAAATGGCTGTTAAAAACTTAAATGAGACCATTTTAATTTTTTGTTGTACACTACGAGTAGTTACAGATGCAGCCCCTGTTTGCCAGCGTGCAGGCAAAATGATAGAACAAGAATATAAACATATTTTTTGGACCCCGTGTTGTGTTCATGCATTGAACAATGCATTGAAGGACATTGGGAGGATAGATTGGGTGAAGGAGATGGTTGCACAAGCCAGAGATATGCAAATGTTCATTTGCAACCATCACACTTCGTTAGCCCTCTTTCGGTCCTTCTCAAAGAAGGAGTTCATCAAACCGGGAGACACTAGATACGCCACCTACTTCATTTTATTGGAGAGGATGATTGAGGTGCAAGATGCTCTACAATCCATGGTAGTATGCACGGAGTGGAAGAGGTGGCGAGAATCAAGGACGAGAGGAGGGCAAAAAAATTAGAGACAAAACATTGGATGATAGTTGGTGGTCTCAAGCCAAGTAAGAAACCAAAATGTTTTTAATTTATGATTTTTCAATTTTCATTGTTTGTTTCAAATTGGAGTGCTCATATGACAATGTGACATATAAGTTTCTAAATTTTGTTTTTGATTTCTTGTAGGTATATTGTGTCTTTTGTTGCCCCTATTGTTGTTGTCATCAGATATGCTTGACACAGATGCTCCTAGTCTAGGAGAAATATATGAGACTTTTGACGACATGTTGGGGGAGATTAAAAAAGTCATTTCTGCTAGAGATCCATCCCTGTTATTCTATGAGGCCTACATCAGGCCTATTATACAGAGGAGGTGGGATAGGATGAACACCCCCCTTCATATGGCAGCATATTCAGTAAACCCAAAGTGGTATGAGCCTAGGCCTGGGAGAGTGTCTCCCCATGAGGATCCAGAGGTGAGAGAAGGGTTTTTGGAGGCCATTAGAAAGATATATGCGAAGGAGGAGAGCTCAAATATTAGAGATGAGTGGCTCAATTTTGCTAATCTCGAGGGCCCTCGCTTCAGCCACCCGAGTGTAGGGAGGATAGGGCTACCATTGCCCAAAAAAATCCCATTGGATGGTGGCAGCTATATGGGGACAGCACACCTAACTTGAAATATTTTGCAATTAGGGTTCTTTCACGGGTTGCTAGTTCCTCTGCTGCTGAGAGGAATTGGTCCACATACGACTTTATCCACAATGTGAGGAGGAATAGGCTTACCTCTCGCGGAGCGGAGAAGCTAGTTGTAGTGCATAGCTCTCTTTGCCTTCGTGAGAGAGTTAAGCCAGAGTACAAGCAATCTCCGGCTACACGATGGGATGTTGATCCGGAGGATGCGGGACAGTTGATGAGGATGAGAGTCATGAGGGGTTGGTTGGAGTTTCATTGGAGGATCTTCACTTAGATGATGAGGGCATCTCATCAAATAGTGATACAGATTTTGATAGTGATAGCCCAACAGAAGTTCCATAGGAGTTCTATTACATTGTATACTCCTTTACTATTTTAGTTTTGAGTCTTTTTGTTGCAAATGAGCATTGATACTATGACTATTTCAAATTTCTTATTGCTGTCATATTTGAACAGTTAGTGACTGAAAATTTTTAAACATGACAGTCTTTGTTTGAACATTGGTGGCTGAAAAAATGATGACTGTTATTACTTAAAATGATGACTGTTTGAACATTGTTTGCACTTGATATCCTTGGCTGAACCTTCAAGTTATAGTTGTTGAACTTGAAACAATTAAATGGCTGCAAATTAGTAACTAATATGAACATGAAAATGTTAAATGACTCAATTATGGCTGCACTTATGTGTTAGTAACTAATCTGAATATGAATGGCTGCACTTACATAATTGATTAGTAATATGAAATATCATTTTTGTTGGGTGTAGAATTTTGAATGTGTAGATTATTCTAAATTTCTAAAAAATTTCATTTTTTATAGTATTATACCAGCCGTCCCCGAGCCGTCCCCTAAAATCGACCCGCCGTCCCCGGAAACCCGTCCCCCCGTCCCCCAGGCTCGTAGAACCTTGCATCCAAGTAGTGAGGGACAAGCAACTACTTATGTAGCTGCAAGAAGACTTCTTAAAAATAAGTACCCCACTACATATCAGAGCCATTGTGCATCACATTGCCTTGACCTCATTCTTGAGGACACTGGCAAATTGTCATAGGTGAAGGGTGTGGTTGAGAAGGCAGAGAACATCACCAGATTCATCTACGATGACACATGGGTGATCAGCTCGATGAAAGCGCATACTAATTGAAAGAATCTTCTTCGACCAAGTGTCACCTAGTTTGACTCTCACTTCCTTTTCATCGCCTTGCATCTGCACAAGCTCCCCTCAAGAGGATGTTTGTGTGTGAATGGGGATCAGGGTTTTTGTTTCATAACAAGAAGCATAGTTACCACGAAAGATTTGGTTCAGAGGTTTGGAAGGACAAAAAGTTCAAAGGTTCAGTTTTTTCAGGGAGGGTTCAGTTCAAAAAAGTTCAGATAATTAATAAGAATATATGATATATGCACACCCATACAAAATATTCATAATATATATATATATATATATATATATATATATATATATGCAAAACAAAAATAAAAAAAATCATATTCTTCCAAATTTTGTACTCTATAAATGTACAAGTTATATTTTATGAACCATATTCCATGTTATTTAAACTTTTTGAGATTATAAAATTAAAAAAAATTGTAAATTATAAAAATAAAAAGTAAAAAAAACAGGACCAAAGCAAACAGAACCAGCTCAGTCCAGCCCAAAAAGTCCAAACTAGACCAAAATTGCTAACTATGATAAGAAGGATGGAGAGAGCCGTCAAGATAATTTTTAATGATGATTTTTGGAAAAATGCATGGGAGATAATCAGCGTAATTTACAATTTTATGAAATTCTGTCTTTCTAAAATTTCAATTTCTAATTCCTAGATTTAAATTCAGATTTGTAATTTTTTAATTAAATTTATTTTTTATAATTTTCACTATTTAGGTGACAAAACATTTGGTCAAAGATCTTCGACTTGTAGATGGCAACCAAATGGCAATGGGTTATTTGTATGAGGCCATCAATAGGTTGAAGGAGGCCATCCAAAATTATTATGACAAAGACAGGCTCAAATCTGATCCCATTTGGCGTTTATTTGTTGGAAGATGGTAAACTGACCATATTGGCCAAGGCCGACATTGGATGATGTAAGCCTCTGGGCAATGGTTTAATGTATTTAGCCCTAGTGGCATCGGTTAAACCACTAGTATAGTTAACCTTAACTAAACCTTAAGCATGGGTTTAGTAACTTGTAATTAACATTAAGCCTTTATGTTATGTTGGCTTGAGTTACTTTGAAATGTAATTATTATTGTTGGTGTTGAAGAATACTACATTATTTGGTACATGCTAATGTACCCCCCTGATACCAATGGTACAAATGTAAATATTAAATTAGGATGTGAGTCTATAGTTTAGGAGTGTGATTTATATTTCCCCTTTATGTATGTGTCTATGTGTAGGATGTGCACAAGTGTCATATAACAATGTGTGCAAGTGTATAAAGTGTGCAAGTGTGCAAGTGTCATATAGTAAAGCATGCAAGTAGATAGAGTCAAGAGTCATGTATACAAGTGGCAAGATATGAAGACAAGAAGAATGAGAGCTTTGTCTTATGCATGGAATAGGAAAAGATGCATCTCCCGGATATGTGAGGAGAGCAATAGACAAAGAGTCCAAGAGTCACCTTTCTAAGGTTATATTATGGAGACAAAGCTCCATGAAATGTATCTGAATGTAGAGCAAATCTCAAGATTGTATATTTGACTCATCAATAATATTGTGAGTATTTTATTTCAATAATAGTGTCATATTGTTGAATGTTATATTGATTTATATGAGATTTGTATGCATTGATATTATTTTGTGATTAAGTCTTCATACATATTTTATGATTTATATGATCCTGGTTATTTGGGACCTGTGATAATCTGGCTGAAAAGCCAACAGTTGGGGTTTTACATATCTACTATAAATACCCCTGAATCACTTGGTCCATTGTATCGGTGTGGACATAAAAGTGATTTTGTCTATGGATAGTGCTTGGTGCTCAAGTTCACCCATCCAATTGTCTATTGTTATTTTCTTTCACTCTCATCTCCCTTCTCTCTTTCATGTATTGATCTTTCCATTCTCTTGCATAAGACTTTTGGTGAATGTTATGCTTTTGTTTGGTTTTGGAAAGTATCGTGAAATTTAATGTTATTGATATATGGGGCAGGCAACTCCAGCATACATGCAGCACGGTGCTAATTGAACACCAAATTCCTTTTCAGTGGCACATTTCAAACCGATGAGGTAGTTGCCATAGAAAGGACGATACCCAACCATCACATAAGAGGCCTAATCTTGAAGGAGTCGCATCCATAAAAGAAAACTGAGGGTAGAGGTTTTTTTTTACCATCATTTTTTTGTGTTTAATCAAGGTCAACCTTGCTTCCAGGTAAAACCTTTTTATTTTATAAAATTTATGTCTTATTTGAATTCAATAAAACTCTACTTACAAAATCATAATTTTATAATTTTCAAATATTCTTTTGCTTATATATGGTGGGTAGATTAAGGTGCTTGAAAAACCAAATCTTCAGAGAATACCAATCCGCACTTTGAGTCAACCTTGCAGCACTTCTGGTTGTGAGTGCAACTGGTCGTTATTCGAGAACATATACACCAAGAGACACATCAGCTTAACTCAAGAGCACCTCAATGACCTCATGTTTGTGCAATACAATCTTTGGCTTCGTGTCAAACAAGTGGAGGGGACTGAGTCAGAGGACATTATTGATTTGGATGAGCAGGATCCAATTTCAGATTGGATTGTTAATGATGTGGAGCCCATGTTCACCAAGGAGGATATCAAGGAGTTGGAGAAGCAAACGGTGTAAAGCACAACATTAAATGATTAAAGCAAGGACCTAAGGAAGCGCAAAATTTGACCATCCACTTCAAGGTAAAGTAAGGGAAAGCTGAAAGCAGTATAAAACTGCTTGATAATGTTGTCTTTTTTGTTAGTTTTTTATGATCATTTAACTATCAAGAATTGTAATTGTGCTCTTTTTAAGAACATCTAATAGAAAATCAACTTTGTAGCTATCTCTTTTCGTTTTTCATTTCCTTTTTCTGAATTTACATATTATGTTCGATGTTACTTTTGCCAAGTCTCCGAGTCCAAGTAAAAATTGACCTTGCCCAGTAATTGTCCGTTCCAAGTTTTCCAACTATGGTTTGAACTATGTGAGATGTAACTATCTCATGAGATGAAGCTTTGTCATACCATGAAAACCAAGGAGGTATGATACTAAAATAAACTATGAATAAAGTAGCTTTGTCATACCATGAAAACCAAGGAGGTATGATACTAAAATAAACTATGAATAAAGTAATAAAGTCCCTTGTTTAATCAAACGGGACAAAATAGAACAAGTAAAGGTGATAATAAGGCTATAAGCTAGAAGATCTCATGGCAGAAGGCAATGCACAAAAATCCAGGACTGAAAGGCTTCTTAATAACTTGGATGGCAGAACAAGGCTTTAGCTGCAGCGAATCCAAGCAGTGCTTAAATAACATTTAGATATTGAAGGCAGTATACCAGACTGGTATTGTACTCTTGTAGACTGAGCCCTACTTATAAGCATCCTACTGGGCAAGGCTAATTCCAAAATTATCCTATAGAGATAGGTGATATGCAAAGTTAAATCCATTTATAACCAAAATAAATACATGAGAGCTTAAATCTCTCTAGGATCATTAATAGGGACACTGACCTTATTGCAAATCAAATAATTAAGAGAAGAGTTAAAGATCTGTTTATTTATAAATGGAATTATTATGATTATGCAGCTCCTATAAATTGGATTTGTAGTTGTGTAGGTGCAAGGTGAATTAAAAAAAATCAAGTTGAGGAAGACACAACTAGGTTATGTCAAAAGAGATAGTGACCATTGTATTTTGGCACAGCCATTGCTTCTGTTGGACTCAAAGCAAACCATCTGGCACAAAAGTTCATTAAAATCAACCCTGATTTGGAGTAGAATGACATACAAAGGGAGCATTTGAATTGTAGCACTGAAGCAAATTTTAAGTTTATTTGTTCAATTTTGAGAAGGAAATATAAATTTGAAAAAGAGCATGGCACTGAGCTTTCTTTGAGCTCCAGTTCGTGCAGTAGTATGTATGTGTCCAATGAAGATCTTTATATTAATTATGGTCATATCCTTTGCTTGGGTAGTAATAATTGTTAAGCTAATGTAAACTATATTTATAACAATTTACTAATTTAGAAACATTACCCCAGCATAATACACCATTTGTGAATGATTATAAGTGGATGATACAACTATATAACAAAAAAACAGATCAGACCCAAATTTTGTGTTTCTCAATTTTCAGGCATTCAATTTTTTCTTGGGTTTGGTTAAGAAGGGGAAGAAAGAATTAAATTACCAATCATCTCCTCCTTAAGCTTTTCACGTTTCTCTGCAGCTAGTGGCTCTAAACGAATGATTGTTCTTCTTGCCTGTTCATTTGAACCATCCAGCTCCAACACCTTCTTCAAATCTGTAGCAAGAAAAAACAAACAAAAAGAAATTGACAAGCCATCAAATATAATCGAATTTCTTTACCCTTATAGATGTTATGAAACTTGTTAATGTACCTGCAATAGCCTCCTCAAAATGTTCAAGTTTTTCATGGGCTTCTGCCCTTCTGATTAGTGCCTTCATATATGTGGAATTTAATTCTAGTGCTTTTGTGCTTTCCTTTATTGTTTCCTCAAGTTTACCCTGCAGAAACATTTAGCAACATTTAATGTCAATACACTTGCAGAACATGGGCATTAGGAAAAACAAACAGTTAACAATCATATTTATCTTTTGATTGTGTTATAGATAATTAGAACTATCCTATGGATAGTAATGAGAGAACTAGGCATGAATGATATTATTCTGATTGCCTAATTTTTATGCTTTATCAACTATCAAGTACCAAAAACCAAATATTTTGAACATACTGTCTTTAATCGTTTGTAAAAGGTAGCTCTTCAGATAATAATTTCAATCTTGACATGTGGTTGCCATGCACATTTGTTATTCAATGTTTGTGACTTTGAGACTGCTTTAACCTTTTTTTGTAATTAGTTTAAATTCTTTAGGTTCACTCATGGGATTGGAACATTGTCTTACGATGTGAAACTCCTCTTTCTCCCCAACTTGCCCCAAACCCATTAGGTGACTGTAGCTTGAATATATTGATACACCTACCTGATATTATTATTTATTTCGCAACTAAAATTGCTCTTCTTTTGGTCAATTGAAGCTTACATTCAACACATTGCAAAACTTTTTAACTGAAACATTTCAGCAAACTATGCATCTCCCTAACTGTAATTATGTCAGGTATAGGTCAAATTATCCTGACAAACTTCTAGGACATCAATCTTGCAATCTCAACAATTTGATCATTATTTAAATACTCACAGGTAGACAAAATCAATGTCCATAATGAGACTTCTAAACATCAGAACCAGCCCCTATGTAAACTTCCTCAACAATACCTCAACCCATATTCTAGCATTAAAAGTTGAGGCCACTATGACAAGATACTTTGATTCTGACATAGCTTTCGATGATAAAAAATAATCTTCCCTTACCATCTAAGAGAAAATGTAAAACCATCAACCACTAATATATAATAAAGACCTAATGAAGCAGATTTCTTTCAGATGGCATATGAAGAGAGTCTTTATAGGATTTTTAGAGCAATTGATGAAGAATTGCAAGTATCTTACTTCCTTAAGCTACACGACTCTAGATACTTTACTTCTAACCGAATGTGGGGACTTGTTTCCAGGTATAAAATTTTTAATTTAAACTCTTATAATTACAACCTTAGTTACCAAATTCATCGAATTTTTTAGATAAAATTCGAAATTCATTGAACTCAAAACTTTAACAAATAAATTTGACAAATAAACCTTAAATTCGGCAGAAAAAAAACCGAACATTAAAGAGGTATAAAAAAACCCTAAAGCAGAGGCACCGCAATTTTAAAGTAGAGGCGTGCTCCCCGAATTTGTCTTCGGCTTGCTCTGCTAATTCTTGGTGGAGTAAGGAAGGACTGGAATCGAGTGAGAAGCAGAAGCTTGACTGGGTGCGGAAGAATTATATGATTTATGAACGGCTTCGCATTCCCCTGCGCCATCTCCCCAAGAGTGTTGAGAGACTGCACTATTCCTCGTCCGTCACAAATGCTGTGATGAAAACTCAAGCCGCCACATCTAAAACGAGTTACCTGCCATCTTAGTTACCAAGTTCGAGTTTGACACCCTTGAAGTTCGAAAAAAATTCGACATAAAATTCGATTATTATAAATGTATATATATTTTGTCAATGATTTCGTTGTCAAAGAAGTCTCTATATATACCTATATCAGGGCACATATATATCTAGTTGGAATATCTAATTTATTTTTAGCTATTTTGAAATAATAGTTCTTTAAGCTAGATACGTCCATAGAAGGATTTTAGAGAGAAAACTCATAACAATTCAACCAGGGGATTTATACGTTATTCCAATTAGATTTTCAGATAGAACCAATGGTGTGTCTAAATTATCTGATTACCACAAAATTTACATCTTGGAGAAAGCTATAAACCTTCAATATTTAAGCTATACTTATTACAAAATAAATTATTCTTTAATCGTATACATAATATAAGTATGCTTCGGGACATCTATATGATGAACTCGGTTTGAATAATAACATCGATTTGAATAATAAGAATGGAGATGATAATAAACATTGAGGACACTTATCTACTAGCTATTCAGATAACTCTTACATAAGGAAGGCTTCAAAATTTAAAAAAATAAAAAATATATAATAATTTTTGTTTGACTTAAATCCAACTTTTTTAAATTATTAAACTTCAGTTATTTCATTTACTACTCTTTAAAAAAAAATATAGTCCTTTTATTCTATTCGACGTAAACGTAAGCTTTTTATAAATTATTGAACTTCACAACAAACAAAACCTTTACTATTATATAATATTTGCATGTTTTATCTTTTTTTAAAGAGCATGCTATATACTCTTATTTTGCACTCTCTTTTTAAAATCTACAACGTACTATGCAATCTCATTTTTCAAACAGGTCTATGTCTTTTAATTTATTTTAAAAAATAATATATTTGAACTTACATTTAAAAAAAATAATTTCTAAGAAATGTTTATTACATTTTAAAAAATAATATTTTAATGATTTAAATTTTGTAAATATTTATTCAAAATTACATTAAAACTATTTTTAATTATTATATTATATTTATATTTTAAATTAAAAAATTTATTATATATATTTTTATTTATTTATATGGAATGGCATAATATCATAGAATCACATGGTAGTGTTGAAGCATTATAAAAAGTAAAATATTTTGAACCTGTTTTCTACCCTCTGAATGGCAGGTAACTCGTTTTAGATGCGGCGGCTTGAGTTTTCATCACAGCATTTGTGACGGACGAGGAATAGTGTAGTTTCTCAACGCTCTTGGGGAGATAGCGCGGGGGAATGCGAAGCCGTCCATAAATCATATAATTCTTCTGCACCCCGTCAAGCTTCTACTTTTCACTCGATTCCAGTCCTTCCTTACTCAACCAAGAATTAGCAGAGCAAGCCGAAGACGAATTCGCAGAGCACGCCTCTGCTTTAAAATTGCGGTGCCTCTGCTTTAGGGTTTTTTTATACCTAATTAATGTTCAGTTTTTTTTCTGCCGAATTTAAGGTTTATTCGTCGAATTTATTCGTTAAAGTTTTGAGTTCGACGAATTTCGAATTTTATCTAAAAAATTCGACAAATTTGGTAACTAAGCCTGCCATTCAAAGGGCAGAATACAAGTTCAAAATATTTTACTTTTTATAATGCTTCAACACTACCATGTGATTCTATGATATTATGTTATTCCATATAAATAAATTAAAAAATATAATAACTTTTTTAATTTAAAATATAAATATAATATAATAATTAAAAATAGTTTTAACGTAATTTTGAATAAATATTTACAAAATTTAAATCATAATTATAATATTATTATTTAAAATGTAATAAACATTTCTTAAAAAATTATTTTTTTTAAATGTAAGTTCAAATATATTATTTTTAAAATAAATTAAAAGACATAGACCTGTTTGAAAAATGAGATTGCATAGTATGTTGTAGGTTTTCAAAAGAGAGTGCAAAATAAGAGTATATAGCATGCTCTTTAAAAAAAGATAAAACGTACAAATATTATATAACAGAATATATAGCATGCTCTTTAAAAAAAGATAAAACATACAAATATTATATAACAGTAAAGGTTTTGATAAGGTTTTGTTTGTTGTGAAGTTCAATAATTTATAAAAAGCTTAAGTTTACGTCGAATAGAATAAAAGGACTATATTTTTTTTTTAAAGAGTCGTAAATGAAATGACCGAAGTTTAATAATTTTAAAAAGTTGGACTTAAGTCAAACAAAAATTATTATATATTTTTTATTTTTTTAAATTTTGAAGCCTTCCTTATGTAATTGTTATCTGAATGGCTAGTAGATAAGTGTCCTCAATGTTTATTATTAACTCCATTCTTATTATTCAAACCGAGTTCATCATATAGATGTCCCAAAGCATACTTATATTATGTATACATAGGGTTAAAGAATAATTTATTTTGTAATAAGTATAGCTTAAATATTGAAGGTTTATAGCTTTCTCTCTGTGATGCTTATGCGGGATGTAAATTTTGTGGTAACCAGATAACTTAGACACACCATTGGTTCTATCTGAAATTCTGATTGGAATAACGTATAAATCCCCTGGTTGAATTGTTATGAGTTTTCTCTCTAAAATCCTTCTATGAACGTATCTAGCATAAAGAACTATTATTTCAAAATAGCTAAAAATAAATTAGATATTCCAACTAGATATATATGTGCCCTGATATAGGTAGAGACTTCTTATAAGAAATCATTGACAAAAATATATATGCATTTATAATAATCGAATTTTATGTTGAATTTTATTTCGAATTTTTAAACATGTCGTATTTTTTTCGAACTTCAAGGGTGTCGAACTCGAATACGAACTTGAACTTGGTAACTAAGATTACAACAAACAATATTCATGATCAAATGGCATTAGCTCTACTGGTTAAATTCCTCAACTTTCAAGGAGACCCAGGTTCAAATCTTGTCATGCGATGTATGCATAATTCCCAAGCTATTATAATACCATTATGTGGTCACAATGTAATACCGATAGGACCCATTTCAATCCCATATAACCAATTGAAAAAAACAATATTTATGCAAAACATTTGATGCATTGTGTCATCTTTAGTTCTATTGTTCTTAATCCTTTTAAAAAAATTGTCATCTCTTCGCACTGGTGCTGCCCTTTTCCTCTTCTCGACTTTAAAATCCCAAGGTTTATGTTCCTCATTTTCTACAATACTTTATGGAATTGAAAACAAATGTCCTTAACAAACTTTATCTTGTATCAACAAATTCTAAGAGTGTGCACCTGCACATTCACAATAAAGCTTCACTTATGTAAATGCAAAAGTATTGGAAGTTACTATCTAAAAGTGAAAAAAAAAATCACCTATAACACAAACAAAATATGCAGTTCCTTTAATTGTAAAGTTCTAGCCTTATTTATTCAATTGCTGATTGAAAATCACTATTGCACACATTATTTTGAATTTTCATACCGCATAAGAGACTTGACAACCTAGCACTGAATCTTCTGCATTGTGAAGTCAATCATCACGTCAGAGCATCCACCCTGTATGTAGTACCAGCAGTTGTAGTTTCTAAAACCTTTCCTAGTAAAAATATTATTGAAGATATTGACAAACAACACCACGTTTCAACTTGAGGAGGCATTACCCAGATCAACTGCTGCTCATTTTACAGGCAACTTCTTTATGTAAGCATGTAAGCATCATAATCATTGGATGTCCCAGTACCATAAGTATTAGAGCAGCAGTCAATAAAGTAAAAATTCTTGCTCATTTATGTTCCATGGATTCTTTGATGGGGATGGAAAAAGGGGACAACTAGAAGTAATCCCCGAATTTTGCCAGAAATGAGAGGCCAAAGGAAACAACTCTATTAAAAAATTTAAAGATATGAAAATATATTAAGAAAAGCTCATTATAAATGAAAAGCATTAAAAAATGCACAAGCTTGAACTAATCATTGACTGTTAATATTATTAACGATAAACAAAATGAAAAATCTTATGATGTATCAAGGTATTCAAAATTCATAAGGTTACAAGTTTTACAGCTAAAATGACAATTTGCTAAAATAAACTCAAATGTTTTTTTTCTCCCTCATCCCAACCCCCATAATACAATGTTGCATCAAGGTTCATAACACAAAATTCATACTTTGGCCTATATTAGGTTACAAATTTTCCAGCTAAATTGCTGGCAATTTGATAAATAAACTCAAATGGGCTTTAGGTTTAGTTTTTCTTTTTCTTTTTTTTTGTCTTTTTCCTTCCACCCCTTAATCAGGTAGGACCCATGTCCTAGGCATCCTCCAAATCCCCATGAGGACCCCATTCTCGCAGGTATACAGCCCTTGGGTCACATCCTAGTGCAACACAGTTTTTCAACAATTTTTAATTTTATGAGATCATTTTTCTTTGACAAATGGAAATCTCAAGGTAAAGAATCAAGAGAAAAGAAACAGAAACTTGTTGCAAATAGTTCCAACAAAGTGGAACTAAATGATCAGAAACAAAACTTACATTTGACAGCAAACTATTGATAAGAGTCCTGACACGCACTGAGAAAGTGACAAAAATCAAAACTTCTATGAAGAAAATTTATCAGAAAATGGCATCTTTTGAAGTGGTAAAGCTTCCTAAATCACTAGATGCAAAAATGAGCTATAATACCTCCTCTAAGTCTCATGTTGAATTGGACACCTGTAAATGAAGCAATCCAGATTCTGCATACCCTACAAAGAGAATAGCCTCCAAATTCTGCTTTCCTAGGGTATATGGCAGGCTGTTTCAACTCTCAAATGTAAAAGCAATGTCGCTGTAAATAGTATGACCAGACTACAAAACCATAAGAAATCTTTCTATAGAAGGCCCGCTCATGGTAGAAAGACTACAAAGGAGAAAGTCATCTGTATGAATTATCAATAAAAATCACTAATCATTGTGTTATTGATACCTCTCTAGAAGGAAAGATGAGGAAAAGTATCCAAGAAGTATCCAGGAGGGAAATGATCAATGGAAACGTTAACAAACATGTTAACAGACGACAGGAACAAAGAGACCTCAGGTTCAAAGTACTATCATCTCCACCCTGTAATGGGGAGATTCTAAAGGGATATAAAACCATTTGAAAACAATCTTGTAAACCTGTGCAAGAGCTTTAGCTGCATGAGTCAGGAAAGGGGAAGAAGCACACTTTTGAAGACATCTTAAACAAACAATCTATTTCCATTTCTTAATTCTAAGAAAATATTACTCAATCTATCCAATGTGAAGTAAAGACTCTGCAATGCAAGATACTCTTGGTAAAAATTAGCATGTTCAAGGAGACAAAAATCACTTGCTCCATGATTCTCACTACATCCATAAATAACACACGAACTAAACCCTTCATAGAAGCAAATTTACAAGAGGACAATATGGATTAGAGCCAACGTAATACAGGAGATACTCATCATATGTCTAGCAACAAGAAAAAGAGATCAGAAATGTATTTGAGGAGGGGGGATTCACCTGAAGTGTTGTCCATCTCACCCATATATGTAGTCAAATTTCACAAGAAAGTTTTCTTAGTCAAGCTAAAGGTATTTTTTTTTAAATTGGTTATATGGGATTGCAATAGGCTCCACCTATATTACTCACATGACCATATAGTGGTATTACAACAGCTTGGCAATTACACATTTATTGGGTGGCAAGATTCAAACCTGGGTCTCCTCTTTATTTTGCAATTAAATTGATGATGATTTTTGAAACATGGTCATATAATCCTAAAGCCCCATTTTTACTGCATGTGTTTTCACAACATACAGATAACCCTGAGATCCCCACATAGAAATTTGCTTCATATGTTCATAACTTGCCTAAACCCTTTGACCTAAGTTGCATGGAATACTAACTGTAAGCATAACCATTTGCACAACTTTTCTTGCTTCCTGCTTGATTGTTTTCAGACTTATCAAATGTAGTATTTTTACTGCTCAATGCTTCCTTCACTGTATACATAAATGAAACGATGACTCAAGCATCTCTCCATTATGACTGGCATCAAGAAGCATGAATCAGACTATCCTATTTTCTGAACCTTGAATGGATCTGAGACATGAAAGGATATATATTATTTTTAAGTATTGTTGTCAAAAGTTCCCAACTATTACAAAAAATAAATGGCACAATAAGTTTCAAAAATAAACAAGTGAAAAAGAAAATTCAAACACCACCTAGGAAAGACTATCAAATGTAGTTTATTTAATAAGAATCACAACTGTATCAAATGGCATTTGTTCAACCAGTTAAATTCCTCAACTTTCAAGGAAGAGACACAGGTTCAAATCTTGCCAAGCAATATAAGCATGATTGCCAAGCTACTGTAATAACATTATGTGGTCATAGGAACCCATTTCAATCCCATATAACCAATTTAAAAATTAAAAATAAAAAAAGAATCACAACTGCAAGTGACAAACTATACCATCCAAATTACATCTTAGTATATTTTTTGATATTCTAGCATACTGCTAAATAATATCCCTACAGTACTCAAAAGCTACTAAATCCTTCTCCCTCACATTCCCCACCTACACCAATTTTTCTTAGGGTGTAGTGATCCATGGATTCTCAAAATAAACATTTAAAAGATGATTCCTTCCTAGGTTAAAGTCAGATGGCTAAATCTAATCCATGACATTGCTTATGTAGCTAGACAATAGTGACATTTCCTGCTAATGTTTGTTCCTTCATATAGACTATAGTGTCTCAACTTAATGACAAATAGAGAACTTTTCATCAATTCATGAGATTGAGACAAATTTATTTGTAAAGCCACTAAGTGCATTTGCAAACATCTTTACATTACATGTTTCTATGATTATTTAACTAAGACAAATTCTATAAATCTATAAGGATTGCAAGATGCATTTTTAACAGAACATACCAATTTGGAATAGCAAGTTCCTCGATTAGCATAACACATGGAACGGAGCTCATTAGCCATGGGATGATCTGGAGCAATTTCCAGTGCACTTGCATATTGTCCCAATGCTGCTTCATATTCTCCAGCTCCAAATAACCGATTGCCTTCAGTTTTTGCATCATTGGCATGGGCTATGGACCTCTGTTCAAAAAGAAAAACAAGTGGCAGCCAACTCTGTGATTGGTAAAAGATTTAAACTTTTGGACAAGGATATATCTACTGCTAATTAAAGTTTACAAAGATTTCAAGTACGAAGCTATGTAAGCTACCCTTCATGTTTAGTCACAAAACAAAGCGAAAAGGTCATGAATGAGATTTTCTAACCAACACCATGCAAAATATGCTCAGTTTCACTAATACAAAACATTTCTTGTAGGTCCCACCAGCTAATTGATCTCATGAACATGTGCGTGAAGTCCAAGTTCATAATTAAAGACAAATTTTACTTTGAGAAATTGAGTGTTACTAGCAATCAAGATTATTTCTAGACTCTATATTAAAGATCTCTAATAATTTCCAGGAGAGGAGGAAAAAAGACAGTGCCACTGGAATACACATTGCTAAAATCTTTTCAAAAATCCCAAAGAAACTCATGAAAGCAATGTGGAAGAAAACATCAACATGGGAAGCAAATCTTATAGTTGACAGAAACTCGAAGACATTTAAATTCAGGAAGAGTTGCCATTAGGCCATGTGAGATTTTTTCTTCAGAAAGACAATCTCTTATATGATCCCAAATCTAAAATCTGCCAATTTATAATAACAACAGTTGATATACAAACATCAAAAACTTAAAACCATAGATCTATTGTTAAAAGACAATTTTAATAATAATAATTTTTAAAATATAATGTAAAGGTGTTAGGAAACCTGCATCTAAAAAAAATGAATGGCAAGACTGCAACTAAGTTTGAAAAATTAACTCTGGAAATGCAATCAGAGCACTTCCTCAGAAAACATTAAAGTAAAAATTTTGCAACACCAAATGCAATCTGAATTGCATCTTTAGAGTCATCGTGACAAAGTCTAGTCAAGTGTTTAATGGAGGAACAAACAACCATGGAATATTCATAAAAATATAGTCATCTTGGCAAGATAAAATGGCCCTCAAGTATACATTGCTTCTTCATAAATTTATGAACATTCCAAACATACAAACTACAAAATTTAGAACTAAATATGTGAACATATACACAAGCTGGTGCTTTCCTTCTTGCCAGTACTTTCCTTCTTAAAACCCAAGCACAAACAAAATGAAAGCAGCATTATAATATGACTGCAGCCAACATCTCACCAATCACAACTACCGTCATAGAAGCATATAATCTCATGTTCTTTTGTCATTTACCTACTACACCAACTATGCGTTATATGGCCTAGAATAGCTTAAGTCTATCACTAACATTATCTCTCTGCTAGGTTCAAAATTTGGTATAGTAGCTATTCTCCTTTTAGGGTTTACCTCGTTCGTGTCCTTCCACACCATACCCAAGTTGGTTCTTTGTTTACTTTAACCTTGTCCATAAATATGGCAACATAGGCATCTTCATCTAACCTAAATTGAGAACTACCGTTATTTACTACAAATGGAATGATAATACAAATGATCTGTTGAAGGAATATCTGAAATACTTTGTTGCTTGCGTTAGTCTAGCCAGAACTAAAATTGGTATTTCTCAAACTGATTAAAAATGAAATAAGAAGATATTGAGACCATCAAAACAGTAAGTCAGAAAATCACAACAGATCAGAATGGAACATGCACATGGCAGCAACATTCTATGCCTGATTCTGGCCTACAAAAAAAAATCTTTGTATATGGCAACATCAGTATCTTCAGCTGGCCCAAATTGAGAACTACCGTTACTTCCTATAGATGGAATGATAAGATGAATGATCTGTAGAAGGAAATGTGAACCATTTTTTCCTCTCCTTTGCCTAGCCAGCACTACTAATAGTGTTTCTCAATCTGATCAAATTGAAATAAGAAGATAATTAAGACTATAAAGAGAATAAAACATAAATCACAACAGATTGAAAATGAACATAAACGTGGGGGCAGCAACATTTTAAACATAATTCAAACCTCCAAAAATGCAATGTAAATTATAAATTAAAAAACACAGAAAACAGAGAAACAATATGCCAATATAACACAATTAGAGGTAATTCAAACCTCCAAAAATGCAATGTAAATTATAAATTAAAAAACACAGAAAACAGAGAAACAATATGCCAATATAACACAATTAGAGGTCCAAGATAACTCTAGTATGATGCAATGCAGAAGTTGACATAAAACCCAAAAAAATTCAAACTTCAAACAAAACAAAAATACCTAAAGAAACAGTAGCATCTCTTAGTTTTAAAAATATTTAAAATACAATTGAAAGGAGTCAAGGAAGAAAACCTTAAACAAGTGAACATCACATATTAGAATTTTCACATATCAATAGAACACATGTTCGGACATTGGACATTGTTAATGCATTTAAGATAAAGCAACAACTTTAGAATGACAAAATAACATTTAAATGAAAGCTTTTTTTTTTAACATATTTAAAATGCAATCGAAAGGCTTCTCGAAAGGGGTGTAAACCCTAGGTGTAGTCAAGCGATAGAACAAAGCAACAAATTTGGTTACAATCTTCGCAAAATGGATGCAAACCCTAGGTGCAGTCAAGCGTTGAAGGAAGAGGGTTGTTCGCAGACCGTCTCTTCAGTCTGTGAGAAAGCCTCTTCGGTTAAAAGAAATATCTCTCAAGGATCTTTGGGTTCATGGGTGGATGAACCTTTGCCCTCTATCAAGATTTCAGAGGATGAATTTGGGTTGGATCTGATTGATCATGAAGCCCGAACAATTATCTGCAAACTCAAGGGCAAAAGACCAGGCCTGGAGGAGCTCAAAGGATACATTAAAGATTGGTGGACCAATAGAGAACTCCAAGTAACTCTCCTACCCAATAAATTATTTTTTGTTTCCTTTCCTAATTTAACGGATAGAGATAGGGTAATGGATTATAGATATAATTGGTTCTTCGGACAAAGGGTTATCTATATAAGACCTTGGACTCCTAGTTTCAACCCCTTTAGAGAAGAAGTTAATGGCTTCCCAGTCTGGGTGAATCTTTATGCTCTCCCTGTGGAGTTTTGGGGAGAAGATATTCACCAAAATCGGTAATGCCATTGGTGCATTCCAATATATGGATGCCCAAACAGAGAAAATTTGTTAGTAAAATTAATATGAGTAAAGCAAGATTGGCTGTTTGGATGGATGTTTCAGTTCTTGGGTCTCAATCCACAAGCAAAGGGGAATGGATCCAAAATATTGAATATGAAAACTTCTCCTTAAGCAGTTATGGCTGTCAACAATATGGCCACCGAAAGAAGAGATGCCCGGTCATCCGATCATGCTTTGATTCCTCCTTGGTAGAGGAGAAGGCCCTGCATGCGAATGATTCGAAACCTTCAAATGTCCCGATTCAAAAGAAAGAAACTCATCTTCTAGATGCACCAATTTTCCAACAGGAATCATGCCAGCAACAAAAGACTCAACCCCAAACGGAGAATTTGAATCAGATCATTGATAAAAGCCAAATGGTTACTAAAGACCATCCAGACGGTTCCATGGAAAAGATTAGCACCTTAGATGGTATTCTTGAAGCTAATTATGAAACAATCAGTGATGATCAGTTTTCTGAAAATGAAAATCCTACAAAATGTGTTACAACTAAATATTACCTCAGGAGCTTGAAGTGCAAAAATGCATTCTCAGATCTTACCACTCTAAAGGAAGAAGAACCTCTACTACAGAAAACAATTCTCAGAGCTTATCACTCTAAAGGAGGAAGAACCTCTGCTACAGAAGAAAAATAGTCGAACTGATTTCCTTTTTGATGGATGACTGTTATGTTTGTTTTTCTTCTATCTGTGGGAGTTATGTGTCATGTAAAGGTTGTTCTTGTTGTTAGTTCATTTTAAAAAAAAAAATTATAGAAACTTAGCAATTTGAGGAAAAAGGCTAATTTCTTTGATAAAAAGACAAATATGGGTATTGCTTTAATTAACTTTTGTTGTTAGTTCCTTAAAAATAATTTAAAAAATAATTGAATATGGAAGCTTAGTAGTGTTTGAGGAAGAGGGAGAATATCTTTGATTAAAAGGCAAAGATGGGTATGTTTTAATTAACTAAAAAATTAGGTCCAATTGGTTCCACCAAACCCCATAAGGGGCGGAGGTCCAAGGTCCAAGGTTCAAATCTCGGGCCTCGCCGGACCGAACGCTTGTTCCTTTCCTGGTGCTTTCAACGGCGTGGTTGATTGTGGCATGGTGGTTATAGGGGTGGACTGCGCGAAGATCTATGTGGCGGCTCCGGGGCATACAGGACAGCACAGAATACTGTAGCGGTCATAAAAGCCGGACAGCCTGCCCGGATTCGTATTCCACCATGTAAATTAAAAAAAAAAATTAACGAAAAAATTTAAAAAAAGTTGATTATGAAAACTTAGCTGTTTGAGGAAGAAGGAGAATACCTTTGATAAAAAGGCAAAGATGGGTATGCTTTAATAAATTGTTTAAAATGTAATGAAAGCAATGTAATCCGGCACTGTTAATGCATTTGAGATAAAAATAACAAAAATAAAAATAAAAAACAAAAAACAATCAAACAAACACTTTTTTTTCAATTTTAACATAGTTGAAATGCAGTCGAGATGAATCAAGGAAGAAAAACCTAAATAACTAGAATTCATACATTAGAAATTTCAGGTACCGGTAGAACAGATCATGATTGGACATTCGCCATTGCACACCACGAAGTCCCAGCTATAACAATAATGATAAGTAAAAAAACAAATAAATACCTGTAGTTGCTCTTCTTGAGTCATGGCGTCCTCATAGCTCTCTTTCTCTTCGACATGCGAATATAAGGAGGGACTTTCCTCCGTATTCTCGCCTTCGCTAGCGGTCTCCCAGCCCTCCGCCTCCCTATTGTCGGTCGTTGGGGCTCCTCCCATGTGACCGCTCCCTGACTCTGCCTCTGGTGCCGCGTCATTACCATCTTTGCGCTCTCTGCTCAAATCTTCTTTCCGCGAACACTCTTCTTCTTTAGCGGTCGGTTTCGTGGGGCTTACTCTCTCCTCCTCCTTGCCATCTGCCGGCTCGATGGTCACCATTTTCCTTGCTAGGATTTCACAGGAAATGATCCGAAATGGATTTACACGCGTCGAGTCCAGACCTTGTGTTTCAATTCGCAAGGAAGAATTGCAGAACAGAAAATCTATTTATAGGAACCCAAGCAGAATTTTATTTTGCTTGTATGTTGGGGTTATATGTTTTTTTTAAATACCAATATTTTTTGAAATAATCAAAACAGATTAAAGTTTTCTTTTACTCGGTGACACTGTTGCACTTACAGTAGACAAGAATCCACTTTATTCAATAAGGGGCAGGACTCTATATCGAATCCCCCGTAGAAAATATAAACAAATGATTTAATAAAACAACTACCGACAAATACTCAGGACTCTATATCGAATCCCTTTTAGAAAATATAAATCGACAAATACTCAACACTCGATCAAGAAAATAAAAGCTTAGAGAAGGAGAAGGAATATTCATTTTCTCTTCTAGAACCGTGTATATGAAGCCGACTTATTAGGTAAAATTTGAGATTTAATTAAGGTTGAAGAATTGTTTTTAAATGTTAGGGCACATGTGGGATATGAGACATAAGAATATAGGAGACATGAGAAACATTACTAAGAAGATGTGAAACTTTTATCTCTTCCAAGCTCAACATTTTCCACTAATTTTTCTCTTAAGAACTATATAACAAAAGTATATAAATTATTAATTTAGGTAAATTTAAAATAGTTCATAAATTGATTAGTTTGATAAAGATTAAAGGATTTAGATAAACAATTTTAAAATATTTGAATATTATTTTATAAGTTTAGTTTAAAAGTTTATGTATTTTTTAGTTTAAACTTTATTTAATATGAGAGGAGGAGATTCTTGATAAAAACCTATTTAAACTCATTGAAAAAAATGTTGATGTTTATAAAATAAAAGTGTAGATTTGGTTATTGTGAGAAACTTTATGACCGACGTGCAAGGCTGAGCAGTTTTCTCCCAACCATGACCCCTTCTAAAGCGCTGAGCAGTTTTCTCCCAACCATGACCCCTTCTAAAGCGCTGAGCAGTTTTCTCCCAACCATGACCCCTTCTAAAGCTAAGAGCTATACTTATCAATAAGGAATTTAACATAAAGCCACAACATAGCCACCCTCTCGTCCACACCGTAGTTTGAACCTTAAACCTTCCAAAAAAAAGACAAAGCCCGAACCGTTGCGCTGCACCCTAAGTGCCAAAGTGTTAATTTTACTATTACAACTCATTGAAAAAAAATATTAATATTTATATGATAAAATTGCACTCCAAAGTGTTAATTTTACTTTGAAAAAAAAAAGTTAATGTTTATAGGATAAAATTATATAAAGTTTCATATTGCACTTCAAAGTGTTAATTTTTTTTTATTTGGTTAATGTGAGAAACGCTTACGACCAGTGCACAAGGTTGAACAATCTCCTCCCAACCATGACCCCTCTTAAAGCCGAGAGCTATGCTTATCAATAGGGAATTTAACACACACCCACCATACACCCACTCCCTCACACACTCACCCACACTCACCCACACCGTGGTTTGAACCTTGGATCTCCCAAAGAAGAACCAAAGCTCGAACCTTTGCGTTGTTTCCTTGGGACAAAGTGTTAATTTTACTATTACTATTTGAGTGAAAGTGGATAATGACACCAAAAGAGATATAGTTTTAAGAATAAAAACTAGGAAACAATTAAAAATATATATGCAAGGAATATTTAATTAAAATTAAGGATGCTTTAAATAGATAAAGTAATTTTTGTGATCCAAAGCATCTAAATGATTATAGGTAAGATAAATGCCAATTGTATGTAACTGCCACTACCACATATAAAAACTCTTTGTATAGGAAGGAAAAAAAAATTGGCAAGAGGGAGGAGCGATATGCAAGAGGAAGAAGAAGAGGAAAAGGAATTGTTTAGAAAGAGAGAGATTGTCAAGCATAAACGAAAAGAAGAGAAGAGGAGGCAAGGAAAGAGAGAGTTTGGCAGGCATAAGAGACCTATGTAAAAGAAAGATAGACCTATGTAATGTACAACCAACAGGCATGTTGATAATACCATAACTTTCCACCTTGAATTTGTTCTATGTGTATTTCTTATGGTGAATGTTTTGTGTTATTGAAGTTACACCTTGTAGATTGCATAGAATAGTGTGTGTAGGATTGTAGGTTTGCAAGTGAAGGTAGTATAATTATTGTGGTCTGAAAGGATATCTCATTCAAGTGGAAATTGCATTGTGCCTTTTAGTAGAAATCGCATCGTTTTAAGGAACTACAGTCTTATGGTAGTATTGTCTTGCATGTGCCCTTGTCGTTTGAAAGTGTCTTCTAGCAAGGTATCATCATGTGATGCCATCACACGTTGTCATGAAAGGAGTCATCTGTGCAGAACGTTGACAAAGAGTGTCATCTCAACAGTGGTTGTCTTGATGTAGAAAGGAGTGTGGTCTTGTTGTTCTAAGGATTATAAACATGAATATCTTGAGAGTTGTCATATGAAGATTTTCCCATCGTAACATTGAGACTGTTGACTAGTGAATGTCATCAAGGAAGGTCTTCACTATTGATTGTTGCATGAAGTCATTGAAACTAGTGTTGCTTGTTTGTCAACCTAATTATGGTCATTGACATTGTCATCTTATGGAATATTGTCATGTAAGAAGCTATTAAGACAAGAATGCTGACATGTACCCTTGTCTTGAGGTTTGTCATCATAAGTATGTCATCATGGCAAGTGCAATATTAGGGTACATTGTGGTGAACGTTATCATATAAGATATCGTCTAGCACAAAGTATCTTGGAAGGGCCATAGTAAAGGAAGTCGTCAAGCTAAGAGGATGTTGTCATAAGGATAGTCATCTAAAGGATGTTGTTGGAGCTAAGAGTTGTCTAAAGAATGTTGTTAGAGTAAAGAGTTATTTGAAGGATGTCGTCGAAGCAAAGGGTTGTCTTGAGACTATCATTTGGAGGTAAAGTGGCTATTCAAGGATTGTCTTCTTGTCGTCTTGGCTAATGTTATTTTATCTATTATTGTATTGTCATCTTGGAAATTGTCATCTTTTTATCTAATGCATGCAATTCAAAACAAAACTAAATATTATATTGTTGGTATTAATGAATAGTGAATCCTTTGCTACTAGGGGAGGTGATTGTTCAGTTGACCCTCTTGACCTAGACTGCATCATTTGGTATTAGAGCAATTTTTCGTACTTGGAGGTTTGCATATTTTGTTGAAGAAAATATGGCACATCGTGGAAGAGGAAGACCATAGGGACCCCAACTCGTAAACATGGCTAAAATGATAAGAGAAATTATTGCTCCACTTAATGCAATCAAAACTATCCAAAGGAAGGGCATTCGAATAGAAGACGTGAGTGATAGTGAAGAAGTAGAAGTTGATCAACAAGAAGATCGTAATGAAGAGCGAGAAGAAGAACTAGAGGAACAACTAATTTGAACAATTTCTGACATAGGTAGAAAGCCAAAGATATAAACCCCATCATATAATGGAAGTTTGAATCTCAAGGAACTCATTGACTAGATTACATTTGATTTTGAATCGAGAGAAGACCCCAAGAAGGTGAAGTTTACCTATATGAAACTGAATGGGCATGCATACTTGTGGTGGTATCATTTCCAAACAAAAAACAAAGAAAAAGGAAAAGAAAAAATTAAGACATTGGATAAAATGGTTACCAAATTGAAGGCCAAGTTCCTCCCATTAAATTACCAATTGGGTCTTTTTAAGAAATTGCATAATTTAAGACAAAATGAAATGAGTATAAAATATTATACCAAGGAATTTTATAGGCTCACCATTCAAGCTGGACATGTAGAAGATGACAAAGAAAAGGTTTTAAAATCTATCAATGAACTATGATTATCCATACAATATGAAGCTAGTATGATGAAAATGAGAATGGTATAAGCCTACCAATATGCCTTAAAGGCATAAGAGAAGTTGTTGCAAAAGCAACAAGAAAAACAAATAGGAAGAGGAAGGTTCTTGGAAGGATGAGGACAAACAAATAATGGAAGAGGACAACAAAAATAGAAAGGGTAAGTTAGTACTTCTCATAATAAATTCAACCAGAATACCAAAGGAGGTGGAGACTCCTCATGAGGAAGAGATGGTTTTGGTAGAGGAATGGGTAGAGGATTCCCCAAAAAATGTTATAGATGTGGAGAAGTTGGTCATTAGGGATATGAATTCCCTCGAGCATAGAAAACTAATGGGTGTGGAAAGGAAGCTTGTAGCTATATTAGACTAGCATATGAAGAAAGCGTAGTCTCATTGAAGCACATGGAGGAACCAGAACAAGGAGAATTCCTTATGATGAAAAGGATATTATTGAAACCAACAAATGAGGTACATGAACCTAAGAAAAGAAGAAGCATATTCAAGATAATTTACAAATCAAGAGGTAAATGTTGTAAGGTAATTTGGATAGCATAAGCATAAACAATTTAATGTCTACAGAGATGGTAGAAAAGCTTGGGCTGAAGAGGATTAAACATCCATATCCATATAAAGTCTCATGGTTGTAAAAAGGACATCAAAATTTGGTACATGAATAATGTATGGTAGACTTCCAAATTGGTTCTTACAAGAATGAGATACTATGTGATGTTATGCCTATGGATGTTTGTCATGTCTTGTTGGAAAGACCATGACAATTTGATAGAAAGGTAGTGCATGATGGTTTTGATTATGGAGCCTGATTAAATCAGAGGCCTTTCTTTCAACCAAACTCGGACCCACTACGCGAAAGAGGGGGGGTGTAGGGGGGGCTAATGCCCCCCTACTACTATCGCCATGGGGGTCAAGGGGGGGCGGTGCCCCCGAAGCCAAATATAGATGTTTGTAAAAAGGACATCAAAATTTGGTACATGAACAATGTATGGTAGACTTCCAAATTGGTTCTTACAAGGATGAGATACTATGTGATGTTGTGCCTATGGATGTTTGTCATGTCTTGTTGGAAATACCATGACAATTTAATAGAAATGTAGTGCATGATGGTTTTGATTGTGGAGCTTGATTAAATCGGAGGCCTTTGTTTCAATTGCACTTGGACCCACTACGCGAAATAGAGGGGGGTGTAGGGGGGGCATTAGCCCCCCCTACTACTATCGCCATGGGGTTCAAGGGGGGGCAGCGCCCCCAAAGCCAAATATAGATGTTTTTTCCTCTATATAAATATGGACCGTTTGTTATTAGGTCACAGATCAAATAGTAGATTTTAGGCAGGTTTTTTGCCCTAAAATTGTAATGCACTTTTATAAGAGGTATGGCGATGAAAATGTAATTTTCGTGCGCGATTGTGTACAAAAGGGTTTTCTGGATGAAATACAAAGGGCTTGGTTATTTTCTATGTGGAGTAGCCCATATTGGGTGAACCACATAAATATGTGTCTATTGTGTATTGCATTATTTTCTTCTGTGTTTATTATTTCTACATTTGATTCCTTATATTTTATGCTTTAATCCTAACAACTAGTATTAGAGCGAGGTTAGGGTTATATTTACTTGAAAGGAGGGTTTTCTGGTTCGAGTGGGAGCAATGACAAAAGAAGGCAGATTTAGGATTGAGAAGTTCAGTGGCCAAAACTACCAGCTATGAAATATGCTAATGGAGGATTATTTTTTTCATAAAGATATTTACCTACCATTAGGCGGAGTAGCAAAGAATCCGACGTCGATGACAGATGAAGAATGGGAAGTTCTAGATAAAAAAGTGCTAGGAACAATACGGTTGTGCTTAGCATCGTTGTTGGCCTTCAATATTTTGAAGAAAAAGACAATGGAGGGTTTAATGAATGCATTGGCTAAATTGTATGAAAAACCCTCAACTTCAAACAAGGTATTTATTATGAAACGTTTATTCAATATGCAATGGTCGGAAGGTGGGTCTGTTACTGATCATTTAAATGAATTTAACATGGTTACAAATCAGTTAAGTTCTGTAGGAGTAAACTTTTATGATGATGTTAGGGCTCTCTTGATTTTATGCTCATTGCCAGAAATTTGGAATGGCTTGGTAATGGTTGTGAGTAACTCTGTCTCTAGTTCAAATACTTTAAAGTTTGATGATATTATTGGTGTTATCCTTAGCGAATAAATGCGATGAAAAATCATAGGTGAGACATCAGGTAATTCTTTTACTGTAGAGAATAGGGGGAGACAAAGGGAGAGAGGAAAAAGCTTAGGGAATCATGGAAAATCAAAGAAAGGCATATCCAAATCCAAAGGGAAGCAGTTGGAATGCTGGCATTATAGGAAGAAAGGACACTTGAAAAGAGACTATTGGAATCAAAAAGAAAAATAGGGAGAAGAAAACCAGGGTAATCATAAAGTAAAAGTAGCAAGTGATGTATTGCAAGATGTCTTAATTCTTTCACTAGATAATATTAATTATTGTTGGGTGCTAGAATTTGGTGCATCATATCATGCCACACCCCATAGGAAATATTTTCTAGATTATGTTCAAGGTGATTTTGGACAGGTCTATTTGGGTGATGATAGACCATGTAAAATCATTGGAAAGGGTAACATACAAGATAAAGTTACCAAATGGAAACCAATGGTTGTTGAAAGAGGTAAGGCATATTCCTGATTTAAGAAGAAATCTAATTTCCATGGGCTAGTTGGATAGTGAAGGATGTATAGTTATACATTCTCAACAAATTCATGGAAGGTTACTAAAGGATCAATGTTATTAGCAAAAGGAAATAAGGAAGGTACATTGTATGTATGTACTGGTAATACTGATATTTCTATTGCTTTAGCTTCTACAAGAGTGGATACAACTTCGTGGCATCATAGGCTTGGGCACATGAGTGCGAAGGGGATGCAGATTCTCCACTCAAAAAAATTGTTGCCAGGTTTGAAGAAGGTTGATTTAGACTTCTATGAGAATTGCGTTTATGGAAAACATAAAAGAGTCAGATTTCTCATAGTTGGAAAAGAAAAGAAGAGTGAAAAGCTAGAGCTTGTACATTCAGATGTATGGGGACCAAATCAGGTATCATCTCTTGGTGGCTCTTATTATTATGTTACATTTATTGATGATGCAACTAGAAAAACTTGGGTTTACTATATTCAAAAGAAATCAGATGTTTTTGATACCTTTAATAAATGGAAAGCTTTGGTTGAGAATGAGACAAGAAATAAGCTAAAGTGTCTCAGATCTGATAATGGAGGTGAGTACTATAGCAAAGATTTTGATAGTTATTGTTCATACCATGGGATTCATAGAGTGAAGATGGTTCCAAGAACTCCACAAGAAAATGGTGTGTCAGAAAGGATGAATAGGACTATCATGGAACGTGCTAGGTGCATGAGATTACATGCAAGATTGCCCTTACAATTTTGGGTAGATGTTGTGGATATTGTAATTTATTTAATAAACAGAGGACCTTCAAGTTCTCTAGATGGTGGGATTCCATAAGAGGCATGGACAGGTAAGCCTATTAATTACTCATTTTTAAATACTTTTGGTTGTGAAGCTTTCGTGCATATTAGTAAAGAAAATCAAACTAAACTTGAGGTAAAATCCAAGAAGTATTTTTCATTGGATATGGAGTTAATGATTTTGGTTATCGCTTTTGGGATTATGCAAATCACAAAATCATTAGGAGTAGAGATGTAATATTCAATGAGAAGGTCATGTATAAGGATCAGTTGCAGGAAAAGAAACAGGAAAAAGAAAACACATAATACATAGTGTTTGATGAAATTGAAACTCCAAAGGTGCTAGAAAATCAACAACAATAGCAACTAGCACCTCAAACTCCTACAACTATTGTTAGAAAATCTACCAGGATAAGTAGACCTCCTGTACATTACTCTCCTTCATTATATTATGTATTATTGTCTGACTCTAGTGAACCAGAAACATATGAAGAAGCAATGCAGGTAGAAACCAATAAGAAGTGGGAGCAAGGCATGAAAGAGGAGATGGACTCCTTGATAAATAATCAGACTTGGGATCTGGTTCAGTTGCCTATAGGAAAAAGAGTATTGTAGAATAAATGGGTTTACAGGGTGAAAGAAGAAGATGGAGGTAAAAAGAGGTATAAGGCTAGACTGGTTGTAAAGGGGTTTGCACAGAAGAAAGGTATTGATTATGATGAATTTTTTTCTCCTATTGTTAAAATGACTTCAATTAGAACTATTTTAAGCTTAGTGGTTATAGAGGATTTACATATTGAATAATTAGATGTAAAAACAACTTTTCTCCATGGGGATTTGGAGGAAGAGATTTATATGTAGCAACCACAAGGGTATGAGGTCAAAGGAAAGGAGGAATTAGTATGCAAGTTGAAAAAGAGCCTGTATGGCCTGAAGCAAGCTCCAAGGTAGTGGTATATGAAATTTGATAGGTTTATGTCAGATCAAGGTTATAGTAGATGTTATTATGACCATTGTGTTTATTTTAAGATATTGGATAATGGTAACTATATTATCCTATTATTGTATGTAGATGACATGCTTGTTGTAGGGTCTAACATGTAGGATATAATTGTACTCAAAAGAAAATTGGTAGAGTCATTTGCAATGAAGGATTTGGGTGTTGCAAAGCAAATCCTTGGTATGAGAATAACAAGAGATAGAAAAAATCATAAATTAACATTGTCTTAGAGTGAGTACATTGAGAAGGTGTTGGAAAGATTCAATATGTAGGATGCAAAACTTGTTAGCACACCTTTGGAAAATCATTTCAAACTGACCAAAGAGATGTGTCCTAAGACATAGGAGGAGATGAACTACATGTCCAAGGTTCCTTATTCATCAACAATTGGTAATTTGATGTATGCGATAGTGTGCACAAGGCTAGATATTGCACATGTAGTGGGAGTTGTGAGCAGGTTTATGAGTGATCCAGGAAGAAAGCATTGGGAGGCAGTGAAGTGGATTCTCAAGTATTTGAGAGGTACTATCACTCAAGCATTATGCTTTGGAGGATCTAATACTACTTTACAGGGATATGTCGATTCAGATATGGTAGGTGATATAGACAATAGGAGGAGTACCATAGGGTATATTTTTACTATAGGTGAAACTATAATAAGCTGGATTTCAAAATTACAGAAGGTTGTTGCACTATCAACAATAGAAGCAGAGTATGTTGTTGTTACAGAGGCTAGTAAGGAGATGATTTGGTTACAAAGGTTTATGGAGGAGTTGGGAAAGAAGTAGGAGAATAGCACATTATATAGTGATAGTCAGAGTGCCATTCATCTTGCAAAGAATTCAGCTTTTCCATTCCAGGACTAAACACATACATACCAAGTACCATTTCATACGCTCAGTATTGGAAGATGGACAGTTAAAATTGGAGAAGATACACACTAGCCAGAATCCTATAGATATGTTCACAAAGGCAGTAACCAAGGAGAAACTGAGTTCCTGCTCAATTTCAGTTGGTCTTCAAGCATGACAGTAAAAGGTGAGAAAATTTCTAGGCCCAAAGTTGAAGCATAGTCCAGCAAGTGCAATAGCGGTGGAGTTATTGTGATCAGTCTCCAAGTGGGAGATTGTTGATTATGGAGCCTGATTAAATTGGAGGCCTTTGTTTCAGCCGCACTTGGACCCACTACGTGAAAGAGGGGGGTGTAGGGGGGGCATTAGCCCCCCTACTACTATCGCCATGGGGGGTCTAGGGGGCGGCACCCCCGAAGCCAAAAATAGATGCTTTTTCCTCTATGTAAATCTAGACCATTTGATATTAGGTCACAGATCGAACGATAGATTTTAGGTGGGTTTTTTACCCTAAAATTGTAATGCATTTTTATAAGAGGATGTTGTATGGTGACTAAAATGTAATGTGGTGTGTGGTTGTGTACAAAAGGGTTTTCTAGATGGAATACAAAGGGCCTGGTTATTTTCTCTGTGGAGTAGCCCATATTGGGTGAACCACGTTAAATCTGTGTCTATTGTGTATTGCATTATTTCTTCTATGTTTTATTTCCACATTAAATTATTGCTCGTATTTTATGCTTTAATCCTAACAAATGGTATCAAAGCTTAGGGTTTAAAAAATGTACTTGAAAGGAGGGTTTCTAGTTCGAGTGGGAGCAATGGCAGAAGAAGGTAGATTTAGGGTTGAGAAGTTCAATGGCCAAAACTACTAGCTATGGAAGATGCAAATGGAGGATTATCTTTATCAGAAAGATCTTTACCTACCATTAGGTGGAGTAGCAAAGAAGCCGACATCGACGATAGATGAAGAATGGGAAGTTCTAGATAGAAAAGCACTAGGAACAATACGATTATGCTTGGCATCATCGGTGGCCTTCAATATTTCGAAGGAAAAGACAACGAAGGGTTTAATGAATGCGTTGGCTAAACTGTATGAAAAACCCTCGACTTTGAACAAGGTATTTCTTATGAAATATTTATTTAATATGCAGATGTCAGAAGGTGGGTCTATTACTGATCATTTAAATGAATTTAACATGGTTACAAATCAATTAAGTTTTGTAGGAGTAAACTTTGATGATGAGGTTAGGGCTCTCTTGATTTTGTGCTCATTGCCAGAAAGTTGGAATGGCTTGGTAATGGTTGTGAGTAACTCTATCTCTGGTTCAAATACTTTAAAGTTTGATGATGTTATTGGTGTTATCCTTAGCGAGGAAATGCGATGGAAAAGCATAGGTGAGACATCAGGTAATGCTTTGACTATAGAGAATAGGGGGAGACAAAGGGAGAGAGGAAAAAGCCTAGGGAATCATGGAAAATCAAAGAAAGGTAGATCCAAATCCAAAGGGAAGCAGTTGGAATGCTGGCATTACGAGAAGAAAGGACACCTAAAAAGAGACTATTGGAATCAAAAAGAAAAATAGGGAGAAGAAAAACAGGGTAATCAGGAAGCAAACGTAGCAGGTGATGTATTGCAAGATGCCTTAATTCTTTCACTAGATAATATTAATGATTGTTGGGTGCTAGACTTTGGTGCATCATATCATGCCACACCCCATAGGAAATATTTTCTAGATTATGTTCAAGGTGATTTTGGACAGGTCTATTTGGGTGATGATAGACCATGTAAAATTGTTGGAAAGGGTAACATACAGATAAAGTTACCAAATGGAAACCAATGGTTGTTGAAAGAGGTAAGGCATATTCTTGATTTAAGAAGAAATTTAATTTCCACAAGGTAGTTGGACAGTGAAGGATGTACAGTTACATTCTCAACAAATTCATGGAAGGTTGCTAAAGGATCAATGTTATTAGCAAAAGGAAATAAGGAAGGTACATTGTATGTATGTACTGGTAATACTGATATTTCTATTGCTTTAGCTTCTACAGGAGTGGATACAACTTCGTGGCATCATAGGCTTGGGCACATGAGTGCGAAGGGGATGCAGATTCTCCACTCAAGGAATTTGTTGCCAGGTTTGAAGCAGGTTGATTTAGACTTCTGTGAGAACTGCGTTTATGGAAAATAGAAAAGAGTCAGATTTCTCAAAGTTGGAAAAGAAAAGAAGAGTGAAAAGCTAGAGCTTGTACATTCAGATGTATGGGGACCAGCTCAGGTATCATCTCTTGGTGGCTCTTATTATTATGTTACATTTATTGATGATGCAACTAGAAAAACTTGGGTTTATTGTATTCGAAAGAAATCAGATGTTTTTGATACCTTTAAGAAATGGAAAGCTTTGGTTGAGAATGAGACAGGAAATAAGCTAAAGTGTCTCAGATCTGATAATGGAGGTGAGTACTGCAGCAAAGAGTTTGATAGTTACTGTTCATACCATGGGATTCGTAGAGTGAAGACGGTTCCAGGAACTCCACAAGAAAATGGTGTGTCAGAAAGGATGAACAGGACTATCATGGAACGTGCTAGGTGCATGAGATTACATGCAGGATTGCCCTTACAGTTTTGGGTAGATGTTGTGGATACTATAGTTTATTTAATAAACAGAGGACCTTCAAGTTCCCTAGATGGTGGGATTCTAGAAGAGGCATGGATAGGTAAGCCTATTAATTACTCATTTTTAAAGACTTTCGGTTGTGAAGCTTTCATGCATATTAGTAAAGAAAATCGAACTAAACTTGAGGTAAAATCCAAGAAGTGTTTTTTCATTGGATATGGAGTTAATAATTTTGGTTATCACTTTTGGGATTATGCAAATCACAAAATCATTAGGAGTAGAGATGTAATATTCAATGAGAAGGTCATGTATAAGGATCAGTTGCAGGAAAAGAAACAAGAAAAGGAAAACACAGAATACACAGTGTTTGATGAAATTGAAACTCCAAAGGTGCTAGAAAATCAACAACAACAACAAATAGCACCTCAAACTCCTACAACTATTGTTAGAAAATCTACCAGGATAAGTAGACCTCTTGTACGTTACTCTCCTTCATTATATTATGTATTATTGTATGACTCTGGTGAACCAGAAACATATGAAGAAGCAATGCAGGTAGAAACCAAGAAGAAGTGGGAGCAAGGCATGAAAGAGGAGATGGACTCCTTGATAAATAATCAGACTTGGGATCTGGTTCAGTTGCCTACAGGAAAAAGAGCATTGTAGAATAAATGGGTTTACAGGGTGAAAGAAGAAGATGGAGGTAAAAAGAGGTATAAGGCTAGACTGGTTGTAAAGGGGTTTGCATAGAAGAAAGGTATTGATTATGATGAAATTTTTTCTCCTATTGTTAAAATGACTTCAATTAGAACTGTTTTAAGCTTAGTGGTTGTAGAGGATTTACATCTTGAATAGTTAGATGTAAAAACAACTTTTCTCCATGGGGATTTGGAGGAAGAGATTTATATGCAACAACCACAAGGGTATGAGGTCAAAGGAAAGGAGGAATTAGTATGCAGGTTGAAAAAGAGCCTGTATGGCCTGAAGCAAGCTCCAAGGTAGTGGTATATGAAATTTGACAGGTTTATGTCAGATCAAGGTTATAGTAGATGTTATTATGACCACTATGTTTATTTTAAGAGATTGGATAATGGTAACTATATTATCCTGTTATTGTATGTAGATGACATGCTTGTTGCAGGGTCTAACATGCAGGATATAATTGTACTCAAAAGAAAATTGGCAGAGTCATTTGCAATGAAGGATTTGGGTGCTGCAAAGCAAATCCTTGGTATGAGAATAACAAGAGATAGGAAAAATCACAAATTAACATTGTCTTAGAGTGAGTACATTGAGAAGGTGTTGGAAAGATTTAGTATGTAGGATGCAAAACCTGTTAGCACACCTTTGGGAAATCATTTCAAACTGACCAAAGAGATGTGTCCTAAGACATAGGAGGAGATGAACTACATGTCCAAGGTTCCTTATTCATCAATAGTTGGCAGTTTGATGTATGCGATGGTGTGCACAAGGCTAGATATTGCACATGCAGTGGGAGTTGTGAGCAGGTTTATGAGTGATCTAGGAAGAAAGCATTGGGAGGTAGTGAAGTGGATTCTTAGGTATTTGAGAGGTACTATCACTCAGGCATTATGCTTTGGAGGATCTAATACTACTTTATAGGGATATGTTGATTCAGATATGGTAGGTGATATAGACAATAGGAGGAGTACCACAAGGTATGTTTTTACTATAGGTGAAACTACAGTAAGTTGGATTTCAAAATTACAGAAGGTTGTTGCACTATCAACAACAGAAGCAGAGTATGTTGTTGTTACAGAGGCTAGTAAGGAGATGATTTGGTTACAAAGGTTTATGGAGGAGTTGGGAAAGAAGCAGGAGAATAGCACATTATATAGTGATAGTCAGAGTGCCATTCATCTTGCAAAGAATTCAGCTTTCCATTCTAAGACTAAACACATACATACCAAGTACCATTTCATACGCTCAGTATTGGAAGATGGACAGTTAAAATTGGAGAAGATACACACTAGCCAGAATCCTACAGATATGTTCACAAAGGCAGTAACCAAGGAGAAACTGAGTTCCTGCTCAGTTTCAGTTGGTCTTCAAGCATGACAGTAAAAGGTGAGAAAATTTCTAGGCCCAAAGTTGAAGCATAGTCCAACAAGTGCAGTAGCGGTGGAGTTACTGTGATCAGTCTCCAAGTGGGAGATTGTTGATTGTGGAGCCTGATTAAATCGGAGGCCTTTGTTTTAGTCGCACTTGGACCCACTACGCGAAAGAGGGGGGTGTAGGGGGGCATTAGCCCCCTACTACTATCACCATGGGGGGTCCAGGGGGCGGCCCCCGAAGCCAAAAATAGATGCTTTTTCCTCTATGTAAATCTGGACCATTTGTTATTAGGTCACAGATCGGACGATAGATTTTAGGTGGGTTTTTACCCTAAAATTGTAATGCACTTTTATAAGAGGATGTTGTATGGCGACTAAAATGTAATGTTGTGTGTGGTTATGTATAGAAGGGTTTTCTAGATGGAATATAAAGGGCCTGGTTATTTTCTCCATGGATGTAGCCCATATTGGGTGAACCACGTAAATCTGTGTCTATTGTGTATTGCATTATTTCTTCTATGTTTTATTTCCGCATTAAATTATTGCTCGTATTTTATTATTTAATCCTAACAACTGGTATCAAAGTGAGGTTAGGATTTAATGCACTTGAAAGGAGGGTTTCTAGTTTGAGTGGGAGCAATGGCAGAAGAAGGTAGATTTAGGGTTGAGAAGTTTAATGGCCAAAACTACTAGCTATGGAAGATGCAAATGGAGGATTATCTTTATCAGAAAGATCTTTACCTACCATTAGGTGGAGTAGCAAAGAAGTCATCATCGAAAATAGATGAAGAATGGGAAGTTCTAGATAGAAAAGCACTAGGAACAATATGGTTGTGCTTGGCATCATTGATGGCCTTCAATATTTCGAAGGAAAAGACAACGGAGGGTTTAATGAATGCGTTGGCTAAACTGTATGAAAAACCCTCAGCTTTGAACAAGGTATTTCTTATGAAATGTTTATTTAATATGCAGATGTCAGAAGGTGGGTCTATTACTGATCATTTAAATGAATTTAACATGGTTACAAATCAGTTAAGTTCTGTAGGAGTAAACTTTGATGATGAGGTTAGGGCTCTCTTGATTTTGTGCTCATTGCTAGAAAGTTGGAATGGCTTGGTAATGGTTGTGAGTAATTCTATCTCTGGTTCAAATACTTTAAAGTTTGATGATGTTATTGGTGTTATCCTTAGTGAGGAAATGTGATGGAAAAGCATAGGTGAGACATCAGGTAATGCTTTGACTATAGAGAATAGGGGGAGACAAAGGGAGAGAGGAAAAAGCCCAAGGAATCATGGAAAATCAAAGAAAGGTAGATCCAAATCCAAAGGGAAGCAGTTGGAATGTTGGCATTACGGGAAGAAAGGACACCTGAAAAGAGACTATTGGAATCGAAAAGAAAAATAGGGAGAAGAAAAATAGGGTAATCAGGAAGCAAATGTAGCAGGTGATGTATTGCAAGATGCCTTAATTCTTTCACTAGATAATATTAATGATTGTTGGGTGCTAGACTTTGGTGCATCATATCATGCCACACCCCATAGGAAATATTTTCTAGATTATGTTCAAGGTGATTTTGGACAGGTCTATTTGGGTGATGATAGACCATGTAAAATCGTTGGAAAGGGTAACATACAGATAAAGTTACCAAATGGAAACCAATGGTTGTTGAAAGAGGTAAGGCATATTCCTGATTTAAGAAGAAATCTAATTTCCATAGGGTAGTTGGACAGTGAAGGATGTACAGTTACATTCTCAACAAATTCATGGAAGGTTGCTAAAGGATCAATGTTATTAGAAAAAGGAAATAAGGAAGGTACATTGTATGTATGTACTGGTAATACTGATCTTTCTATTGCTTTAGCTTCTACAGGAGTGGATACAACTTCGTGGCATCATAGGCTTGGGCACATGAGTGCGAAGGGGATGCAGATTCTCCACTCAAGGAATTTGTTGCCAGGTTTGAAGCAGGTTGATTTAGACTTCTATGAGAACTGCATTTATGGAAAATAGAAAAGAGTCAGATTTCTTAGAGTTGGAAAAGAAAAGAAGAGTGAAAAGCTAGAGCTTGTACATTCAGATGTATGGGGACCAGCTCAGGTATCATCTCTTGGTGGCTCTTATTATTATGTTACGTTTATTGATGATGCAACTAGAAAAACTTGGGTTTATTGTATTCGAAAGAAATCAGATGTTTTTGATACCTTTAAGAAATGGAAAGCTTTGGTTGAGAATGAGACAAGAAATAAGCTAAAGTGTCTCAGATCTGATAATGGAGGTGAGTACTACAACAAAGAGTTTGATAGTTATTATTCATACCATGGGATTCATAGAGTGAAGATGGTTCCAGGAACTCCACAAGAAAATGGTGTGTCAGAAAGGATGAACAGGACTATCATGGAACGTGCTAGGTGCATGAGATTACATGCAGGATTGCCCTTACAGTTTTGGGTAGATGTTGTGGATACTGTAGTTTATTTAATAAATAGAGGACCTTCAAGTTCCCTAGATGGTGGGATTCCAGAAGAGGTATGGATAGGTAAGCCTATTAACTACTCATTTTTAAAGACTTTCGGTTGTGAAGCTTTCATGCATATTAGTAAAGAAAATCGAACTAAACTTGAGGTAAAATCCAAGAAGTGTTTTTCATTGGATATGGAGTTAATAATTTTGGTTATCGCTTTTGGGATTATGCAAATCACAAAATCATTAGGAGTAGAGATGTAATATTCAATGAGAAGGTCATGTATAAGGATCAGTTGCAGGAAAAGAAACAGGAAAAGGTAAACACATAATACACAGTGTTTGATGAAATTGAAACTCCAAAGGTGCTAGAAAATCAACAACAACAACAACTAGCACCTCAAACTCCTACAACTATTGTTAGAAAATCTACCAGGATAAGTAGACCTCCTGTACGTTACTCTCCTTCATTATATTATGTATTATTGTCTGACTCTAGTGAACCAGAAACATATGAAGAAGCAATGCAGGTAGAAACCAAGAAGAAGTGGGAGCAAGGCATGAAAGAGGAGATGGACTCCTTGATAAATAATCAGACTTGGGATCTGGTTCAGTTGCCTGCAAGAAAAAGAGCATTGCAGAATAAATGGGTTTACAGGGTGAAAGAAGAAGATGGAGGTAAAAAGAGGTATAAGGCTAGACTGGTTGTAAAGGGGTTTGCACAGAAGAAAGGTATTGATTATGATGAAATTTTTTCTCCTATTGTTAAAATGACTTCAATTAGAACTATTTTAAGCTTAGTGGTTGTAGAGGATTTACATCTTGAACAGTTAGATGTAAAAACAACTTTTCTCCATGGGGATTTGGAGGAAGATATTTATATGCAGCAACCACAAGGGTATGAGGTCAAAGGAAAGGAGGAACTAGTATGCAGGTTGAAAAAGAGCATGTATGGCCTGAAGCAAGCTCCAAGGTAGTGGTATATGAAATTTGATAGGTTTATGTCAGATCAAGGTTATAGTAGATGTTATTCTGACCACTATGTTTATTTTAAGAGATTGGATAATGGTAACTATATTATCCTATTATTGTATGTAGATGACATGCTTGTTGCAGGGTCTAACATGCAGGATATAATTGTACTCAAAATAAAATTGGTAGAGTCATTTGCAATGAAGGATTTGGGTGCTGCAAAGCAAATCCTTGGTATGAGAATAACAAGAGATAGGAAAAATCATAAATTAACATTGTCTCAGAGTGAGTACATTGAGAAGGTGTTGGAAAGATTCAATATGTAGGATGCAAAACCTGTTAGCACACCTTTGGGAAATCATTTCAAACTGACCAAAGAGATGTGTCCTAAGACATAGGAGGAGATGAACTACATGTCCAAGGTTCCTTATTCATCAGTAGTTGGTAGTTTGATGTATGTGATGGTGTGCACAAGGCCAGATATTGCACATGTAGTGGGAGTTGTGAGCAGGTTTATGAGCAATCCAGGAAGAAAGCATTGGGAGGCAGTGAAGTGGATTCTCAGGTATTTGAGAGGTACTATCACTCAGGAATTATGCTTTGGAGGATCTAATACTACTTTACAGGGATATGTCGATTCAGATATGGTAGGTGATATAGACAGCAGGAGGAGTACCATAGGGTATGTTTTTACTATAGGTGAAACTATAGTAAGTTGGATTTCAAAATTATAGAAGGTTGTTGCACTGTCAACAATAGAAGTAGAGTATGTTGTTGTTATAGAGGCTAGTAAGGAGATGATTTGGTTACAAAGGTTTATGGAGGAGTTGGGAAAGAAGTAGGAGAATAGCACATTATATAGTGATAGTCAGAGTGCCATTCATCTTGCAAAGAATTCAGCTTTCCATTCCAGGACTAAACACATACATACCAAGTACCATTTCATACGCTCAGTATTGGAAGATGGATAGTTAAAATTGGAGAAGATACACACTAGCCAGAATCCTGCAGATATGTTCACAAAGGTAGTAACCAAGGAGAAACTGAGTTCCTGCTCAGTTTCAGTTGGTCTTAAAGCATGATAGTAAAAGGTGAGAAAATTTCTAGGCCCAAAGTTGAAGCATAGTCCAGCAAGTGCAGTAGCGGTGGAGTTACTATGATCAGTCTCCAAGTGGGAGATTGTTGATTATGGAGCCTGATTAAATTGGAGGCCTTTGTTTCAGCCGCACTTGGACCCACTACGTGAAAGAGGGGGGTGTAGGGGGGCATTAGCCCCCTACTACTGTCACCATGGGGGGTCCAGGGGGCAGCGCCCTAAAGCCAAAAATAGATGCTTTTTCCTCTATGTAAATCTGGACCATTTGTTATTAGGTCACAGATCGGACGGTAGATTTTAGGCGGGTTTTTTGCCCTAAAATTGTAATGCACTTTTATAAGAGGATGTTGTATGGTGACTAAAATGTAATGTTCGGTGTGCGACTATGTACATAAGGGTTTTCTGGATGGAATACAAAGGGCCTGGTTATTTTCTCCATGGACGTAGCCCACATTGGGTGAACCACGTAAATCTGTGTCTATTGTGTATTGCATTATTTTCTTCTGTGTTTTATTTTCGCATTTTATTGCTCGTATTTTATGCTTTAATCCTAAGAGATGGTAGGTTGAATACCTACACTATTGAGAAATATGGTAAGTGGTACACATTAAGTCCATTAAAGGACAAAGGAGAAAAGTGAACAATAATCATATAGTGTGCCTAACTACAGATAAACAAATCTTGAAAGATGAGATAAAGTTAAAAGGATAAAGGGCAATGTTGAGAGAAGATGTAAAATAAGTGGAGGAAAAGGTAGAAACAAGCAAGAGAATAAACATAGGGAAGAGGCAGATAGCCTAGGTCACCAATTTTAGTGATGGTGAAGACAATGGTGCAACACTTCCTATTGCACACAAAGAGAATGAGAAAGAGAAAAGAAATGATAAAGAGACAATAGAGGAAGATGAATCTCATCAAGTCATTGATGGTTATGATGAAGGCCATATTGTTGAAGAACATAATGGGGATGAAGAGTTTGGGTGCTTTGAAAGGCACACCAAAGGTATTGGTTCCAAGATAATGAGAAGAATGGGGTATATTAAAAGAAGATTGGGAATATATGTGCAAGGTATGAAAATTCTCATAATACCATGTATAAGCCAAAGAATGAAGGTCTTGGATATACAAGTCAAGTAGGAAGCGATAAGACCAAATTTGTGAAAAGAGAGAGCAGTACATGGGATGAAGATCCTAGGATGGATTATTGTAGTCTATGTGGAAGATTTGGACATGCAACAACTAGGTGTTGGAACCTACATCCTTGTGAGATTTATGGAGGATGTAATCACTCCAACATAAGGCGTTAACACCAATAGGAAGTAGCCAAAAAAATACATGTTGATTGCAATTGGATGTATAGTGGATTCTCACTACACTTTGGAGGAGTAACGTCTTAGCCTATATTTTGGAAGAGGGTTTCAATGGAAAGCAAGCTACCCAGATCTAGAAGAGAGCCAAAAAGTGCATAGGACCAATAACTAGACTTTTTTGGTCAAAGTTGATAGCAAAAAGGATATTACCAAAGTCTTGATGATAGCCTAAACCCACAATACATGCAATCTAAAAGAAAAGGTTGAATTGGGCACACCCACCCAACTTAAAACTTCGATAATCATGGTCTCAGTATTGGTAACCAGAGCATTGGATGGAGCAAACAAAAAGTCAATAGTAAGACACATCAATCACCAAACATAAAAAGGAGAGCGATCATCCAGATTTCGATCAAAATTACACCACCTAGGCTCCCAAAATATAGGAGGCCAAATTTTGCTCTAGGATATCCTACCCCAAATCCTTGCATGGAGGACCGTTGGCCCTCCAGACCCCCCAATCAAGGTCATAGTTCCGAACCCCACATATTATGCTTGGGTGTTTAGTCTTTTGGGATGCATGGTCCTCCCTCTACAAGAAAGTACAACATTAGAAACACCATCATGAGATCTCTAGAGGAGTGGCTATGGACTTGACAACATTAATGGTAAAAAATCTCTATAATAGATTTCTAGCATGGGCGACATGTAGAAACCTTGAGATTGTGTGCCATTAATACGAAAGGCCTCAGGCAATATTTTTAAAGCAAGAAGTTTTAAATTTTGAAGAGAGAAACATTCCTCAATTTTATCTATAAATATTAGTCTCTTCATCATTGTATGTAGGTTGAATTGTTGCCATGTCTAGCATTTGATCTTGAGTAGTTCTCCCTCCATTTTTCATTTGTTTTTTAGTCTGGACTTGAGCCTTGGTCCAACTGCATGTATAGGTTGTTGAGCCTTTTTAGTTATATATGAATGTAATGTGCTTCAACATGAATACAAGGAGTTGTGAATACAACATTTTTATCCTAGTTTGAGTGTTCGTATATATTTCTATAGAAGACTATCTCAGTGTTTATGTCCTAGATTTTATAGGAAGTCCTTTAATTTGAATTCTTGTATTATTGGGACCGTGTTCAATTTTATTATCATGTTTGGTTCATGTGTTCACTCATCCCAATGAGATGTAGAATGGGAATTACAGTCTTTGGGCACATCGCCATTTGTAGCTTAGACTAGTTATGCTAGATTAATATTTATTACTTTTTATCATTTGATTTTAGTTATTTTGTTGCATTTTACTTCTCCATTTTTCTTAATAAAGCACATGATAGGATAGGTTAATATAGGAATAAGAGCATCAAAGACTACATCCAAGCAAGGAGCCAATATTGGTAAAAAATCATGGAGGTTATTCGAAGGAGTCATGTCCTGTGCTCCTTAAACATCCAAAACTAGTGCTCCATTCGAGGTGCAAGACACCAGATGCATCTTCTTGGAGAAACATTGCATTTATAGGGGATTGCGATGTCAGGGATGTAAGGACCACTTTTGGTCCCCAACAGGATGGATGTGATGGAATGAGACTAGGTGAAATGAATGTTGAGTGCATTCTATAAGAGGTGGTTTTTTTCTTAGATGAAGACAAGGACAAAGCAACAAAGGTGACTTTGTGAAAAAATCCAAGCTAAAATGGAAATAGCCTTGAAGAGCAATTTCATGTTCATGAGTTGGAGCTCATGAAATATTTTCTCTTACCTAGTGAGTATGATGTAGGAGCATTTGAAAGGTTATAGGCAAGATATCGTATGTAACTTCCATTGCCATATATAAAAACCCTTTGTGTAGGAAGAGGAAGAGAAACAACAGGAGAGAGCAACAGTATGCAAGAGGAAGAAGAAGAGACAAGTAAAGAGGAAGAGGAAGAGGAACTGACTAGAAAGAGAGAGGTCAACAAGCATAAAAGAAAATAAGAGAAGAGAAGATGAGAAAAAAGATAGGTTGGCAGTCATAAGAGACCTATGTAAAAGAGAGAGGTCTATGTAATGTACAACCAACACACAAATTAATAATACCATAAGTTTAGACCTTGAATTTGTTCTATGTGTATTTATTTTGGTGAATGATTTATGTTATTGAAGTTGCACCTTATAGATTGCATAGGATAGTGTATGTAGGATTATAGATTTACAGTTAAGGTAGGAGAATTGTTGTAGTTTGGAAGGTTATTCCATTTGAGTGAAAATTACACCATACCCTGTAGTGGAAATTGCATAATATTGAGGAATTGCAATCTTTTGGTAGTATCATCTTGCACCCTTGTCATCATAAGACTTCATTGTATTGAGGAAATACAGTCTTGTGGAAGTGACATCTTGTGCCCTTATCATTTGGAAGTGTTGTATAGCAAGGTGTCATCATGTGATGCCATCACACATTATCATCATAAAGAGATTTGTCTAAGCAAAATGCTAACAAAGAGAGTCATCTCAAATATGACTATCGTGATGTAGAAAGGAGTGCAATCTTATTGTTTTAAGGATTGCCAACATGAGTCTCTTAAGAGTTTTTGTTCGAAGATTTTGTCATCCCACTATTGAGACTATCGATTAGTGAATATCGTTAAGGAAGGTCCTCAACATCGATTGCTGCATGAAGCCATTGAGACTATCATTGCTTGCTTACCATCAACTCAATTATGGTCACTAATATTACCATATTGTGGAAGACCGTCATGTAAGAAGCCATTAAGACAAGAATACCAACATGTACCCTTGTCATCCAGAGGTTTGTCATCATAAGTGTGTCATTGTAGCAAGTGCAGTCTTGGGGTGCATCATGGTAAACATTGTCATACAAGGTATTATCTAGCACGTGCCATATTGGAAGGACCATAGTAATGGATGTCATCAGGGTAAGAGGGTGTCATCACAAGGATAGTCATCTAAAGGATGACAACAAAGCTAAGAGCCATATAAAAACACTATCAAAGCAAATAGTTATTTGAAGGAAGTCATTGAAGCAAGGGGTCATCTTGAAACTATTGTCTAGAGGTAAAGTGACCATCTAGGGACTATCATCTTGCCATCTTGGCTAATTTCGTCTTGTGTATTATTGTGTTGTTGTATTGGCAATCATCATATTTTTGTCTAATGCATGCAATTCATAACAAAACTAAATGTTATATTGTTGGTGTTAGTGAACCGTGAATCCCTAGCTGCTAGGGAAGGTTTTTGTTCAGTTGACCCCCTCCACCTAGACTGCATCATTTTGTTGATCAAGAACAAAAATAATGATTTATGGTAATATTTATTTGAATGACAATGATTCATTAGAAATTACTATCAAGGATCAAATAATCGAGCATAATATAATGGTTTTTAAGTTTAATAAATACTAGTGAAGTTTCAATTTAAAAGTGGGTTGAAAAGAAGTGAAGATTGAATTCATGTTTTTCACTTATCTTCCTTTTAAATGATTTTATCATAATCTTAAATTTAAATTTGAAATGTTAAATTAAAATAAAAAATGAAGTTCCTAAAAGGATATTTGTGGTGGAAGATAATCTTGTGCAGATGAGAGAAAAGACATTGAAGGAGTAAAATGATTTTGAGAATCTTATTGTGGGGCGGAGAATGTAGTCTTGCTAAATCCTGCCCAAACTAAGAAGAAAGCTCATAACTTGGGTGGGCTATGCTAGGGCAGAGGTTTTCCCCGTAAATATATGTTTCACCCCAACCAAAACCCCACCCAAGCTGGGGCAACAAGTTTTGAAAGATGGGTAAAAGTACAAAATAAAGGAAGTCCCAAAGCAACCCGCCCCAACTTGGATGAAAATTTTTGAGACCAAGAGGAGCGAGGCCATCCTGATTATCCTACCCCAACTTGGGTGGGTGGTTTGAAGAGCCTCGAGGGAGGAGCCATTCGAAGATGCTCACCCTAGCCAGGGCAGCTATTTTGAAAACATCTTAGGATGAATACATCCTAAAAGTGTCTCTCGGATGAGGTAACAAAGGTGGGAGGTGAGATGTCACCCACAAAGGTTGTAAAACACCCTGCCCAAGGCTGGAATGCAATAAGGAAAGGTGAGGACTAGTCAAAGCTGGTGCTAGCCTAGGTCTAAGGCCTATCTCTGAGGCATCATTACTTGCATTTTAATGAAATCCATCAAACACTACAATAGATCTATCGATGCTCTACATTGGAACCCAAAGATATGGTTCCTTGCCAATACGATGCAGTCAAAGGGAGGCAGGTTGTATGTAGAATTAATGATTTGCCACCATAGCTAGGGCCATAAATGAAGGTGGTACAACCGCACCAACAAAGATAGAGCCAAGAAAAAGGGATGTAATTAATAGGGATCATCTGATGGCATACCCGATCCCTTGAAAGGCTTGATAAAATACAACAGGGAGTTAGAAGGACGATTTCTCACCACCCAGGTAGTACGATGTGAATTAATGAGCCCATCCAGTGAAAGAAGGTCCTATCTTCTGGCTATAAAATAGTAAATATAATTCATTTGAAGAGTCAATCTAAGCCATTACAATTTGTATGCAAAACTGGGAATATATTAATATAAGTAAAGCATTTTCTGGCCTTTCGATTATTTCACACATGTATGTATTTTAATGTTTGTGCTTTTTGCTAAAGTTGATAAAAGAATTAGTTGTTATTTTGATATCTAGATTCTGACTATTGGTTTATCAATTTTGGAATTTACAAACATAGGATGAATGTAAATGCTAAGAGTTGAAATGTCTTGGCTGGTCTATTAGATGGTTTGTGTGTGTGAATTTATTTCTGCTTTTTCCCTGCATATATCTTTATGCGTCTTATCTGCTCGCCTTAATTCAACTTCATTAATTTTATTTACTTTATTCCTTGTTTTCGTTAAACTCCATTGAAATATTTATCGAGTCATAAGGACCAGCATTCTCTGGAGATTGATCAAGGGGGTTTTGTTATATTGTGGCCTCTCAATGTTGGTCTAGTCTGTAGGGCACACAATCCTTCCATTAGGTGCAGATTATCGACCAAAAGTTTTTGGCACACCCGATGGGACTCAAATAGTCTCACATTTTGAGTAGCATAGAGTTAGGTGATTCTCTACTCCACTCAACTATCCAATAATCACTTGGCAACTCCGTTGAATCGTAAACCTGGAAAGCCTTGCAGTATAATATTTCATGATTACAAGGTGTAAAGTTGTTCTAATTGAGGAACCCATCGAGTTCTTTGAACTAAACTTCTTAAGGCAACAACTATCGACCTCTCCTGAACACATCACATTTCGCACACCTTTGAAGGATCAACAATCCTTCGATCCTGATAATCAAGAGCCATTGACCCCAACTAGAGTCATGGTCTAAAATCAAAACTATAACCAAAATCTAGAATATCCCACCTATAACAATACAGATTCCCTCAACCTTGCTAACCAGAATACCATTACTCCCGTGGCCATGAAAGCATTACCTACCTATGATGGCACTGGAAAGACGATATTTGAACACTGCCAAGATGTAGCAACCCTGGCCACTGTTCACAATATTACTGATGAGGATGTCATGATTAAGTTATTGGTTATTTCATTGAAGGGTAAAATGCTATACTAGTATAGAACCCTTCCTAATGGAAGTATCACTTCATGGGCTAACTTGGCAGGAAGGTTGGTTGCTGAGTTAAATGAACAATTTGATCCCTTATCCTCACTCACTCAGTTTACCACAATACAAAAACATCCCTAGAAAGAGATAAGTTATTTTAACATTAGATTCAATCGTTCCTAGAATGAGGTCCCCGATGGTCTTAATCCAACTGATGAACAAGTTGTATATTATTATTTGAGATCCTTTAGCCTTGATTTGAGCTTGATGATAAGGTAAGCTAATATCCTAACTTTTCCTCATATATTACAAGAAACCATGAAAACTAAAAAACTCTTGATAGTTTTCGGGTAGCTTCTCCCTAAGTCTACTATACCTTTTTTCCTTGAACTACCCCAAAATCAATCATAATCAATGTCTTCAATGCCACCTTACCATGCGAGTGCTCCCCCAATGAATGTACCATAGTGGCCTATTGCCCCAGTGGCACCCAATCTCCTGAAAACTCCCATATTGCAAGCTCTCCCTACCCCTCCTATAATACAAGCACTTCCTGCACCAGATCCCCAGATGGCCATTTTGTTGGACCTGTAAAACTCTATAAAAAAACTAAACATGGATTTCTAAAATTCTATCAAAAATCTCAATAAAGAAATAACTCTTATGAAGAGAAGAGACGTGAAAATAAATTTTAAACCTAGAATATTCCCATACGTATCTTAGGATCAAGCTGCCTCTACCAACAAACCCTTTTAAAGAGCAAATATTGTTCTCACAAATGAAGGAGAACCCTCCTCTTTTACTGCCCAAATAGATTATTGGTACTTTACATGTGATGAACTTCATGAAGAAAATACATGCATGATGCACCAACACTACGTGCAAAAGCTAGTAGTAGAAAGAATGGAGCAATCGCAGAAGGGTCATGTCAATATAATCCAAGAAAGTTAGCACAACTGCATGTTGTCTTTAGATGAACAAATCTCTGTGTTGACCAGGTCTAGAAAGAAATCAATATTAGTGGGCCCTGAAGACCTCAATCCCATGAAAACATCTAGTGAAAAGAAATAGAAGTAAGAGGTTGAGAGGAAGACCCCTTAGGTATCTCTCACCCAAAATTTACCTATCCAAAAAAGGGAAAATATATCCAATGCAGGTCAACATAAGATAATGCAGACACAGGAGGAGGCCAGAGATAGGTTGAAATATCCTTCTCTAACAAAGAGGCAGCGAATAAAAGCCACTTAGAAATACAGGAAAAAATATGAAAATTACCACAAGGACAAAGAAAGACAACCCATCTCTCTCGATTTCAACATAGTTGAAGAACTGAAGAAGACTCCCTCAAAGGTCAACATATTTAATGCCCTAATGGTCCCTGGACAGATTGATTTGCTCCAAGCAACACTACAATTGTTAAAGGCCCAAAATAAGTCACCCCTTGAGAAAAATTTTGCCTAATTTGTCCTTGTCATGGGGGTAGGCAAGAATAGATCTTCTCCATTTTACTTATCCTTAGAAATGGAAGGATGGGTGGTGCACAATTGCATGATAGATTCAGGTGCTGCTACAATGGTGATGCCTAAAGTCGTATGTGATGTCATGGGTATGAAGTATACAAGGAGTTGCCCTTGAGTCTTATAGTTAGATGGCACTTCAGTTAAAACTATTGGAGTGATCAAGAACGTCCCCATGGTGTTGCACAGACTGCCTCAAGTTATTGTAATACATGAGATTGTAGTGGTTGATTTGAAACCATACTTTGGGATGTGTTTGTCCAAGGAATTCACTACTAAGCTAGGAGGATACTTGTCATTGGATTACTCCCACATGGAGATACCCTTCAAAGGTAGAAGAGTAATTTTTTTCGAAGAAGCCCTCTTCGTTTCATATAGAGAGGCTTGAGGAGGAAGACTAGTAGGTGAAAACAATAGACATTATCATCGAGGGGAAAGATCTATTGGAAGAAGTCTTGGAAGAACTTCAGTTTGAGGATTAGTTTTCCTTAAGAGATTTCAATGCCATGATAGAAATAGAAATTGGTACCTACTCTATCCAAAAACCAAACGATAAGAAATCAAAAAGGAATTCCATGCATGCGTCAGATCAAATGTGGAAGCTATACTTTGATGGGACCGAATGCAAGAATGGTGTAGGTGCAGGAGTGGTGTTGATCACACCAATAGGGGATCAAAAGACTTCTTCTTATAGGTTAACCTGGAGCTGCACTAATAATGCAATGGAGTATGAAGCCTTATGCTTGGGATTAAGAAAGGCTAAGAAGTTGGGGGTTAAGCACTTGCAAATATTTGGTGATTTCAAACTGGTAGTCAACCAAGTCATTGAAAAATGCATGAGCAAACAACATTATCTTAAGGTGTACAAAAATTGAGTGTGGGATCTATTGGAATATTTTGAGTCCCTAAACATCAAAGCTATCCCCAAAGACCAAAATACTCATGCTGACACCCTAGTAGCTATAGGAGCTAATTACTGCCCACTATCAAGTGTCATTTACAAGTCTACGACAATATGGCTGATATACCGACCTTCGGTACAAGATAAAGATATCTTTTGGTAGATGTTTGATAATGATGAATAAATAGTAAATTTCCTAATCTAGGAGATAAATTGTTCTACTAAACATATAAGGGATGAAGATCAAGAAGAAGCAGAAGGTTTCCTATAGTTAAAGAACAACCACATCCCAAAAGGGCTATCACATTGGAAAACCTGTTTGACAGTAATAACCGTCTTGTGGGCCATATGATCAAAATTGATGAAAAAAGATCTAAGGAGATCTCAATAGCCCTAAAAAAGTATTTGAAAGTCAGTATAGACTGCTCTAAAGAAGAATTAAATTTAATATAGGAGTTGTGTAGGAGATATGATGACATTATAGCCTGGACATATGATGACCTGAAAGTCTATGACAAGAATACCATTAAACATACCATTAAGTTAGTGTAGACACTAAAATCCAACATCTACCACCCCACCATCAAATCCTACATAATAAAATTATATGCCTAAGTCTAAACTTAGGGATATAAAATCCTACACATTATCCTATTTTTCTAATTTACTAAATCGGGAAAATCACCCTAGGATACCCTGTCCACCCATTGGACATGTGTCCTAGACACTTCACCCAACACCCATGGCACATCTTACCCACTCCTGTCTCCCTTGTACTTGCACATGGGATAGATTCCCAATACCCATGCCACATCTCATCCCTTGTTGTCCCCTCTGTCCCTTCACATAGGACAAGATCCCACGTTTCACTCCACTTGCAGCCACATCACCCCAGTTAACTGAGGCACACTGGGTGACTCACTATAACTGCCCCTTCTACCTAACAGCCCAGATCTGCCACTTGGAAAATCAAGCTTGCCACCTCTCATTTCCCTCCAAAACCCCAACAAGCCTATAAAAACACCATTAGTCCACCAAGAAAAGGGAGTTGAACTTGCATACCGATAGGCTACCAAAATAGATCTGGATCCAATGAGAAATTGAGAGCGCGAGCTCGATTCTGATTGTTGGCTCAGATCCCGAGGCAATCTACCATTCAGCCGAAACCGCTTGTCCATGGTTCCACAATAGAAAATGCGACTCTACGGTTTTACAACCATAGGTCCACGATTTCCAGCCTACAATCGCGCTTTCGTGGTTCCATAGTCCCGAGAAATTTCATCAACAGAGATAAGCGATTTAAAATATGGAGCAAGGCTTTATTTGTTAATTATTTCATGCTATCTGCTTTTCATACATATCAGTGATAGGTTTATGTGTAGCATTGGGTTTACCGCTTGACTATACAGGTGCTACTAATATTCTTTGTTGGTTTGCATGTGTGCAGGTAATAGGTATCTTGGATAAGCTGTTGAAGCTGGAGTGGTCCCTTGTTGGATACCAAAGCCCACTCACCCTTTGAAGCTGTGACGAGAGAATGAAGAACACCACATCCTATGGAGGAGTTGGAAGATCTCCCTCTCCCATAACAAGCATTGTATTTCAGAGAGACGAAGAACATTGTAACATTGCTCCCAACACACTTGGGGCAATTCAAAATATTTTGTAAAAGTTGTATCAATATCAATACAAAAGGGGCATTTTGATAATCTATTTCTATCTCTGTCTTTGTTATTATTTGTGTTCGGTTCTTTGGTTACAGAAATGGCGATCACGGTGGGACCCCCTAAAGGTTCTATTTTGTTTTGCCTTGCTTTTAAATTTGTTTACTAATCTTTGTTTGCACCTACAGGTTTTGAGAATTCGAGACGCGCATAGATTCAACTTTGGATCGATATACTTGGAAAACCTTGCGCTCGAATTGTTTACTGTGGAAACATGAAAACGTGGTTTCTATTATGAGGAAACGCAGATGCACGGTTCCTATTTGGAGAAAACGTAGACGCGCGGTTCCTATTCTAAGGAAACACAGATGTGCGGTTGTTGTCTCAGAAATGTAGACCGATGGTTGACAGATGGAAGGAGCAACGATGGGATCATAGGTCTGTACCTTTTGATTTCTATTCTTTCTTTTTCTTCTTTATCTGCATTCTATTATTAGCATTGAAAGGTCTAGTCCTGTTTGCCCTTGTCTGCATATAGGTTTTAGGATAAGATCAATTAGCTTAAGTCCTGCATCCATAAAAAAAATCATATTGCACGTGTCGGGTTAGGAATAACCCAGACATTATATTTTTGGGTTCAGGTCTATTTTGGCCCTGTCCTACTGACAGAAAGGACCCGCGCATCCACGGTTGGGATTTCCCAAACGTAGACGCATGGTTGGCAAACCGCGCATCCGTGGTTTACCAGAACCAACCGCCCACCCACGGTTGGCCCTGTTAAGTAGGATTTGGCCTAAAAGCTTACCTGAAGGTGGCATTTTGCCCCTGACCTACTGTCTGTTGTGTTTCTACTTTCTATCTTCTGCATTTAGGCATTCAAATATAAATTCATAATAGTTTTGCATAAAACAATAATTAAACAAAACCACCACACACTTGCACTTAAACGTTGGAAAACGATTGGATTTCATCACCGTCGGGTTTGGATTTCATCACCGAACCACCAACATCATACCCCATTCTTTTCCAAGGCCGATTCCAAGATCCATCATAGCCCATGGGTTATAGCACGCATTTCTCCTCGGAGAGGTGTATCGCAGACTACGGGTGAACTGGGTGAGGAATTGGTAGGACCTATGCTCCCTGGCCATGTGTGGACTTCATTACCACACATCATAGGTGGGATTACATGACCTGGAGTTCAAAGCCAGGTTGTCGAGCTATGAGTATACAGGTGAAATCCTAGATTCATTTAGGGCAAAACATTGAGCACAAGTCTTTTTTTTCATTTCTCAAGCAAATTTCAAAAAAATATTTCAAAAATTAATGAAAATCTAGCACCAAAAACTTTGTGTGTTTGTTTGCTTTGCATGTTGTATTGCATAGTACAATCATTTTATTTATATAGATAGTTGTACTTAGTAGTGTATCACATAATAGCGTATGGTAGTGACTCGTAGTCAAGCTAAGAAACTAGTGTCAAACCAAAGTCAGTGGTCTTCCCCCATGGCCTCTCAGTCTGGAAACGTCCCTCACACTTCGGTGGTAGGACAAGTAGGCATGCCTTCTTCTATGTCCCAAAGTCTTAATGTAGGGCTTTCTAGTAATGCCCCTAATACGGACATAGACATTATGCATAGGGCTACTCACGCAGCCATACCTGAGACACCTAGGAGTGAACCTCCTATAGTGGTAGATAATCATGTCACCATGTTCGACATGGATACTATTAGAATGTACTTGAATGCAGTTGGAATGGTCTTCCCATCATTACCACCACTCTCCATCCCATCCCATGTTGTACCACCATTACAACAAGAGCCCGCATATACTTACCCACAATAGTCGAAACAAGTTTTTACAAATCCTCTTTTTGAGTTGGCTATTGTAGCACTAGCTAACCAACCATCATCATCCAACCAACCACCCTGCACATTACCTCAACAACTCACCATTTCCACTAATCCCTTGTATGAAACAATTCCTGTTGTTTCACAAACCCTAACATCCACTCAACCCACTACCCTCATAGGTTCTACATCTCATATCATACCACAGTCAGTGGCAATACCCTTTGCTACTTACCCCCCACTCACTTCCACTACCATGGTTGTTCCACAACCAACCCAACCTACCACATCACAGGTGGCGGTCCCTACTTCAAATGCAATTGCTATGCAACAAGATTTCTTATAGCTGCAACAAATGATTTTAGATAACGCTAATCGTAGCGTAAATCCTGACCCCAACCAACATTTGCAAGGGATTGAGCACAACTTCCCACCTCCATCTCACCAAACAAATACCTTTATCCAAGATCCATCTTGGACAATGCACCCCCCATCCACCACTATAGTTCAGAACCAACCTCCACATCCATATGCTAATACAGTAGGTCAACATACAATCATACCCCCATCACCCCATCCGTATCACAATCTCCATCACCATTCATATCATAATACATTTCAGCCAACCATACCCTATCACCCGCAACCTCCATACAATCCACCACATTACCAGCAACATCAAGTACATTCAAGTGTCAGTCCCATGGATGACCCTAGATACCAGTTCTTACAGAGTTAGATTGATAGTCTTGCCATGCAAACTCCAGGTTTGCAATACCAAAGGCCAACTTTAAGGCAACTACTCAATCATCCTATTCATGCTTCGGTCCTTGAGCCACCATATCCAACAGATTTTCAAATACCTAAGCTTGAATTTAAGGGGGAAGAGGACCCCCATGAACATATAACTAGATTTGTAAATGCATGCTTTAGAATCAAAAGCAATGATGCATTACTATTACATACATTTCCTCAGACACTAGGGGGAGAAGCCCAAGACTGGTACAACCACCTGCCACATCAAAGTGTTTTTACCTTTGAACAACTAGCGGACCAATTCTTGGAAAGATTCACCCTGAATGTCAGAAAACAAACCACATTGACTGATTTGATTTATCTAAAACAATATGACGATGAATCAGTCTATGACTTTGGCAATAGGTGGAGATTAGTCATGATCAAGTTACCATTTTCCCTCCCTATTCCAGAGATAATACGAATGTTCACGAAGAGTTTTGGTAGACCCATCTCTTCATTATTATAGCTACAACAGTATAGGACATTCGATGAGGCACTCGCCCAAGCAAAGCTAATAGAAGAGATCAAAATTCATGAAGGTGAGATAAAGCCTAAAAAGAAAGAGTGGCACAATAAGAATCAAAAGGGGAATAACCATGGTCAATCTAAGACCGCACAGGTTAACCAGATAGTTTTGGGCCAACCACAATTAAATCAACCAACCCAAGCACAAATCCAACAACCCCAACAACAACAACAACCACAACAATTGAATCATCAAGTGGTTCCACCCCCACAACAGGCACAAAATCAGACACAACCTGCAGAAAGGCAACAACGTCATTTTAAGCCAAAAAGAAATTACACACCAGTACAAGAGCCATATTCATTAGTTTTCCAAAAGTTGTATGTGGCAAAACTCTTTACATTGCCAGAAATGAAACCTGAAGATCCTAACAAACCAAAAACAAAAGGTTACAAGGAACATCTCTTTTGCATCTATCATAGAAAAAGAGGACATGATATCGAAGGTTGTCATGGTTTCAAAGGAATTGTGCAAGATTTATTAGAAGCGGGTACAATCAAAGTTGACAATCCACTAGCCCAAAACAACCAAAACCTAGGCATCTATCAGACACCTTTGCCACATCGAGAGGTAAATCAACAACCGACGGGAGCATCAACTTCTACAGTTCCTCCCAACCAGGTTAATTATGTGTCTCAACTACCACAAGGTTTTGTAGGAGCTATCAGTATAGTTACCCATGGATAGAGGTAAGCTAATCGCACAACACAGGCTCCAACAACACAACCAACAAATGTGCCCATACAACTTGGACCAAACATTCCACCACCACCTTTCCATAATCGCCCAGTTGTCACCTTAAATAGCAGGTTAACGCAAAGTCTAAAAATGGCTTCAACAAAGCTATCAATTTATGAGCTAATACAACAATCAACACCCCATAGGGAAGCATTGATGGAAATCTTAAAGTCTATACAAGTACAATCAGAAGACCCTAATGCATTCAATTCCTTTGTGGGGAGTGTGCAAAAGTGCATGGAACCCTCGATAGTATTTTATGACTTCGAGGAAAAGCAAATTTTGGCAGATTCACCTGATCCACCACTGCACATAGTAGCTCACATCGACAGGAAGCCATTCAAGAGAGTGCTTATTGATACCGGTTCCTCCATCAACCTCATCACCACACCTACAATGAAAAATCTCAACATCCCATCATCCCACATCACAACTTCCACCTTCACCCTTAGGGATTTTAATGACGCTTTATGCTCAACTGTGGGGAATGTTGTTCTTCCCATCACCATGGGGGTGAAAATAATACATGTTATCTTCCACATTTTGGAAGGAGAAATGCAATATAATATACTTCTTGGATGCCCTTGGATTAGGGAAATGAAGTGTGTGCCTTCAACATTGCATCAATGCTTAAAATATGTACATGAAGGAAAAGTACATTGTATACCAGCTGACACAGAACCTTTCAAGTACTGCAACTTGATTTCAAACCCGTATGAGCCCTTGCTTCCATCAACACATCTAACTATCCAACCACTAACCATTAGGACCATTCCATCTGGTAACAATTCATCAAAAGCACCCATTCAAGAGGAATTGCCTATAGTTGACCCAAATTTTGCATCCAAAAGTGTCAGCTCAATTCAGCCTTCGAACACTGCATATCACTTTCCAATCACACCAAACCATCCTACCAACCAACAACCAACTCCATCTAGCACACTTCCAGATCCAACACAACCATTCATATTCGCAGCACAACCCAATCCATCCATCAATAAACCACAATCATCATAGCCCGTAGTCTCACAAATAGGGCCACCTATTAGAGAAAGTCCACCACCACCATTAGAACCACAAACTAACTCAGAAGAACCCTCTTCATCCATCAAACCATTAGCCTCTCAACCTTCCCGAGTTGCAGTACACCTCGCCAATCCAGGTATTGGTGAGTACATTATTGAAAGTGTCATGGTTACACCACCTATTGAATCAGTCAAGGATTACGGCCGCCCTCACGACCCACCTTTAGCCATAGGTGAAATATACAAAATGGGTTCCCCATAAAATGCAATAAATTTCATATATGGGGGAGTCGAATCTTCATCAGGTCCATCTCCTCCGAAGGAGGACCATGTAAAAGAGTTTAATGAGAACATTGATTTTTTATCTAACCCATCATTTCCAGTGAGATATTTTCAGAGGGTTAATTGGTAAGGATATGGACTTGGACGACATGAACAAGGTCCTCACCGCATTATTGAGCCAGAATATAGAGAGCCAAATGACCGCTCAGGTCTAGGTTACAAACCTTCCATCGCAAGCTCTTCGCTAAGCCAAACACTCCAAGAATTGGATATTGAGTGCAAAGACGAAGAAGGAGAAAGTGATAAGGAGGATGAACCTAATGATGAGGATGATGATATAAATGGTGAATACCTAATCAATAATTTTTACCCTCATGTGTTTGGAACCTTCTCAAAACAAGCCTTGTAGCAAGAACCAGGATATGAGGATCCACCAAAAATGGCCGACCTTAGGCCAGATTACACACAACTTGTTATGGGACCTCATACGAATGCTAATGGCTTCTGGATAAGTGATGATGATTATGAAGATGAGACAAAAATGATATTTCTAAATCATGAGCATGAAATGCAATCTAGAAGAATACTACAAGCAGAGGCGCATCATGAACAACATAATCAAGAGGCAGAAGAACCTAGAGAGGAATTAGTACATGCAGAATCTATTCGAAGGAATGATTGGTACCAAAAGAAGTTCCCAATAAATCGAACTCTCTTTTAGCTAAGCAAAAAGCATGAAATTCTTGAACCAGAACCTCCTCCACCACCTTGGCCGCTCCTGTAGCACCGCAAATCACACAGACTAGGTCAGTTGCAACCTAGAGAGGATGAGCAATTGCCTCTCAAATCGCAACCACCTCATTTCCACCAAGTCAACATGATTTTTGTTGATTTTCTCACCCCACTCCACAATTCGTATGATGAGGCAAAGCCGATCCATATCGACACTAGCCTCATCGCCATGGACATGATCTCATCCCCGCCATCCATTGTTGAATTTGTCCTATCCAAAGAATTATTGCGTGCTTCAAACGCGTATATTTCACAACAACCTTCATTATCAAATAATTCAGTTTTTCAAGCTGAAGTAGAGGGGGAAATCCCAGAGACATTTGAAAATGTGGTGGATGATATTCACCTCATCCCAACTCCACATCAACTAGAAGAAGGTTCTCACATGCTAATTGAAGAATCTATAGATGTGAACCTTAGTCAAGATGCGGACAATCCCCAAATTGTCAAAATTGCAAAAATATTTATCCATAGAAGAGAAAGAATGCATAATAAACATGCTAATGAAAAATAAAGAAGTGTTCGCATGGTCATATAAAGACATGCCTAGTTTAGATCCAGACTTGGTAGTCCACAACCTAACATTGGCACATGATGCAAAGCCATTCAAGTAGAAGCTTAGGAAAGTCCATCCAATAGTCGCATTAATTGTAAAAGAAGAGCTACAAAAGTTGTTGGATGTACACTTCATAGTACCAATTGATTACCTAGAATGGCTTTCAAATATGGTACCCGTTCACAAACCGAATGGAGGGATACGTGTATGCACTGATTTTAGAGACTTAAACAAAGCATGTCCCAAAGATGATTTTCCTTTGCCTAATATCGATCAACTAGTATATTCCTATGCTAGTCATGAAATGCTTTCCTTAATGGATGGTTTCTCGAGATACAACCAAATTTGAATTAATCTCGAAGATCAACACAAGACAACATTTACAACACCCTGGGGGACATTCTGTTATAGAGTGATGCCTTTTGGACTTAAGAATGTAGGAGCTACATATCAACGTGCTATGACGTACATATTTCATGATTATATGCATAAGATCATCGAGGATTACATAGATGACCTAATTGCTAAATCAAAACACGTCTTGAGCACATTGAAGTATTGGAAAAAGTGTTTGATCGACTACTAGAACATAAGGTAAGGTTAAATCCTAAGAAGTGTGTATTTGGTGTCACATTTGGAAAGCTTCTAGGATTCATTGTCTCCAAGCAAGGCATTGAAGTGGACCCAGGTAAGGTAAAATCCATATTAGAAATGCCACCTCCCAAAAAATTGAAATATTTGCGTAGTTTACAAGGAAAGATCCAATCTATCCAATGATTCATCGCACAACTCTCGGATAAATGCAGGCCTTTCAATTGATTGTTACAGAAGGGGGTGAAATTTTCATGGACAACTGAATTTCAAGAGGTATTTGATGACATAAAGAAGTATCTGGCACCACCACTAGTTCTTACGTTGCCTTACACAAGAGTCCCTTTTCACCTATACAATTTTGCAATAGATTTTACACCAGGGACTATGCTTGCACAAAATAACGAAAAACATAAGGAGCAAGCAATTTACTATATTACACGAACATTGGTAAGTTACGAAACAATATTTCTGTCAATGTGGGTTAAACATCTGGACTTCCAAAAATGAATAGAGGAATGGTAGCAGTAGCCTATCTAGGGAAGTGCTTCCTTCAAACTATCTCAAAAACTTAAGATGGTGAAAAACAACCTTAGAATGTGGAATAAAGAAGTATTTGGAAATATTTTTGAGAATAAGAGAGCAGTGGGGGGAAAGCTGAGAATAATAGAAAGCAAAATCCAAAATGGAACCTATGATGAGGCGACAAGGACTAAAGAGAAGGAAACCCTTTGTGAGTTTTATAATATTTTAGCTTGTGAAGAGATGTATTGGAGGCGAGAAATCAAGGGCATTATGGCTAAAGGAAGGGGACTCTAATTCAAAATTTTTCCATGTTACCACATTGAGCAATAGAAGCAACAATAATATTAGAAATTTAACTAAGGTGGATGGATCCTCAACTCAAAACATTCAGGAGATCAAGGACGAGGCTGTTAATTTTTTTAGTTCATTATTGGGTGAAGAATGGGCCTGTAATGCCCAAGCAAAGGACTCTCTCCTTCAATTCATTCCACAACTCATTGATGAAATGATTAACGAGTCTCTTACAATAGTTTTTTCAGACGAAGAGATCAAGGAGGCTTTGTTTAACATGGATCTTGACAAAGCTCCTGGGCCAAATGGATTTTCACCACGGTTTTTCCAAGTTTGTAGGGATATTGTTGGAGTAGAAGTTACTGCTGCAATCAAGGAGTTCCAAAGTTCAAATCATATTCCAAGGGGTTTCAATTCAAATTTCATTGCTTTGATCCCTAAAGGCCCCAACCCCAAGACTATGGCTGAATTTAGGCCGGTTAGCCTGTGTAATATATCCTATAAAATTTTGTCCAAAGTTTTAGCCAACTGTTTGAAGAAAGTTCTACCGATTATCATTGATCCAAGTCAAGGAAGTTCTGTACAAGGAATATCAATCTTATATGGAGTTATTACTGTTCATGAGGCTCTTCATATAGCCGCTCAGACCAAAAAAGTAGTCATGGCTTTAAAGTTAGACATGAACAAAGCTTATGATAGGGTAAATTGGGAATTCCTAGAGGCTGTTTTATTAAAATTTGGATTCAACATGAAATGGGTCAAGTTAATAAGAGAGTGTATTTCTAAGCCTTATTTTTCAATTTTGGTTAATGGGTCTACTGCTGGTTTTTTTCAAAGCAAATGTGGTCTAAGACAAGGAGATCCCATAAGTCCTATGTTGTTCATCATTGTAGCTGAGGCCTTGGGAAGAACCATTAAGGCAACAATGATAGCTGGACTCATATCAGGTATCAAGGCCACGTCGCTAACTACCCCGGTGACACATCAACAATTTGTTGATGATACATTGCTACTGACTTTGGCTTCTATGCTTGAGGCAAGAAGGATTAAAAATATTCTCAGAATGTATGAAGAAGCGGTTGGACAAAAAGTGAATTTTAATAAGAGCAAACTTTATTTCATCAATACTCCCATTCCTAGGCAAAAAAACATAGCAAGGATCATGGAATGTCAGATTGCATCCCTTCCCACAACCTATTTAGGTCTTCCCCTGTTTACGGAGAAACCTGAAGGATAAATGTGGAACATAGTTCTGGAGAGGATCCAAAAAAAGCTAGTAGGTTGGAAAGGACATCTGTTATCTCAAGTAGGCAAAGCAATTCTAACTATGGATTCACTTCAAAGTATACCCGTTTACTTCCTATAAGTCTTCAAAGCTCCCAGGAAGGTGTATCACAAAATTGAGCAGCTTCAAAAAAAATTTATCTGGTCAGGGACTGAGGATAAGAAAAGGATCTATTTAGTAGGTTGGAACAAGGTTTGCAAACCTAAAGCTAATGGGGGGTTAGGATTGAGGAGAGTTGCTCATCTCAATACAACTCTATTAGCCAAACAAGCGTGGCGGTTATTGACTAAGGTCGATAATGAATGGACTACCATAGTTAGGAGGAAATACCTCCAAGGTGTGAACTTCCTTAATGACAACTTAGAAAGCAGGGGGTCTGATTTTTGGAAGGCAATCCTCATGAGCAGGGATCTTGTCAAGAAAGGTCTTAGATGGATTCTTGGAAATGGACAAACAATAGACTTTTGGAAGGATCGATGGGTGAGAGCTGAGGAGTTATCCCAGAATCCTCATTTGGCTAGGATTCAAGAGCATATGGAGCAACATATTGGGAAGAAGGTTGCAAATTATATGTGGTAGGATATAAATATCAACAAGTGGAAACACATCAGAGTACAAGGTTTTGAAGCGGAGTCTGAAGAGCTTTATAACATTTTAACTCAACAAATTATTCCCTCTGGAGAGGATGAAGATCTCATTGTTTGGGCTGAGACTGAAAGTGGTGAATTCACAGTTAAGTCTGCCTATAATTTGCTTCTCAATGTGGAAGGTCAACAATTTCAATCGAGTTTGGTTTGGATCAAAGGCTTAATTCCTAAAATATCCTTTTTTTCATGGTTGGTGATTCAAGGAAAAATCCTCACTATGGACAATATGTTATCCAAAGGTATGGTTATTGCTAACCATTGCTACATGTGCAGGGCAGGATGGAAGACTACCCAACACTTGTTTTTGGAGTGTCCAGTAGCGGAGTCCATCCTGGATGAAATTTTCCAAGCCTTTAGGATCTCGTGGGTTAAGCCTGCTCTTATATCCGAAGTGTTCCATCAATGGCCTCAACCCTTTGTTAGCCTAAAACTTAAGTACCTATGGAAAATCTGTTGGCATCATTTTCTCTGTCATATTTGGCTAGAAAGGAACCATAGAGCCTTTAAGGATACCATTCACAACCCAAAAACCATCCTCAACAGGATTATTGTCTTTGCGAAAGAAAACCTTAGCACCTTAGTGGATGAGAACCACTCAATTCTTCCCCAAGAAAAATAATTAGCTTGGGCCTTAGGTATTGAGGACAAACCTTCCATTCCTTTGCCCAATCCCATAAATGGGATTTCTTGGGAGCCACCCCCCAGGGTTGGTTTAAACTAAATTTTGATGGTGCATCTAAGGAGAACCTGGGAAGAGCTGGAGATGGAGGAATAATCAGGGATCATCAAGGAAATCTGGTTAAGGCCTTCGTTGAACCATTGGGAATCAGAACTAATAACGAAGCAGAAGCTAGAGCCCTTTGGAGAGGTTTGCAAGTAGCCCAAGCAACTCAAGGTAACTTGATGATTGAAGGCGATTCTATGAACATCATCAACCTGTTAACCAATGGCAAAAAACCTCCATGGAGAATCGAGGGAGTCATCCATGAAGTGAGGATCCTTTTTGCGGCAATACATAACAGGAGGGCTCATCACATGTACCGTGAGGCAAACAGGTCAGCTAACAAATTAGCCAACATAGGTGTTGATGTTGGTAGTTTGGTGACATGGACACAAGGTGTGCCACGTGAAGTGGAAAACATTATTAGTCATGAAAAGAAACCTACCCATTAAGGAGAAAGATGAATGGGTGTTCTTTCCCCATGGAGCTGGTAATAACTATGGGGTTTCCCTCTAAATCATACCAAATTGGAAATGAAGGTAACATGGTGTAAGCCTTGGAATATTTCGACAGAGAATAGGAAATGGGCAAGCAACAGGTTTCACAAGTGCAAAGTTCCAAACTTCAATTCCTGTCAATGTAAGTAATGTTTACAGTTATGTTTAGGTATGGGTGTGCTTTGTTTGTAAGGTGTTGTGGGGGATTCAACACAATTTCTGGTAAGAAAGTTTCAAGGATGACCAGGATCTACAATCTCAGCAGAAGGTTGGATATTGTAATAGGTTTTGGGTTAACCTGCAAAACCCGGTAATTAATGAAAACTTTTATTTACCAAAAAAAAGTTACGAAACAAGATATGCTTATGTCGAAAATTTATGCTTAGCAGTGGTTTTTGCCACTAAGAAACTTAGACATTACATGCTAAGCAATACTACCTATGTCATATCTAGAGAAAATCCTCTATGATACATGATGACTCGCACATACAACAACACCTGTACTACTAAATGGATAATGCTTTTAACCGAATTTGATCTCGAATTCGTAAGTCAAAAATCCATAAAAGGTCAGGTGATAGCTGATCAACTAGTTGAAGCTCCGCTACATAATGAAAAACCACTAATCATTGAGATTCTAGATGATTCAGTATTCTCTGTCACAGAACAAGAAGAATTAGTTTCTCCTGAGGAAGAAGCAGACATGACCATGTTCTTTGATGGGTCTAAATGCGACAAAGGACAAGGTGCGGGAGTCGTATTTTATACACCTGAAGGACTGCCAATTACTTTATCATTCAAACTCGACTTCACATGCACCAATAATAATGTAGAATATGAAGCCTTAATCTTAGGTCTTCAATCAACTATAGCAATGGGCATAAAAAGAATAAGCATTTTTGGTGATTCTCAACTAGTTGTATATCAAGTTAAAGGGGAATACCAATGTAAAGAACCAGTTTTAAAGCAATACCATGAAGTAGCAACAAAGTTGCTAGAAAATTTTGACTGGTACAAAATTAGTAACTTACCCCGGTCCACAAACAGATTTGCGGATGCAATGGCTTCTTTGGGATCTCTCATCCCTAAGAATGAGCATGGAGAAGTACAACCACTAATCATAACAACAATGTCAAAATCATCAATTCAAAAAGCAGAACCTACAGGTGAGAAGAACATTTGTTTGATACATGCTGAACCTTACAATTCTTACCTTGATGAGATAAGAGACTTTCTCAAGTCTGGAATACTCCCAGTAGAAATGACACGAACTGCAAAAAGAATGTTCAAACAAAAAGCAATTTGTTTTACTCTACTAGGGGATGTGTTATACAAACGTGGGTATGATGGAATATTATTATGATGTTTAGATCCGATTGAAGCAGAACGAGCAATAATAGAAGCCCACGATGGTACTTGTGGTGGCCACTTCAGTGGAATGGCCATTGCAAAGAGAATACTATGCATGGGATACTATTGGTCGACCATGGAAAATGACTATTGCAAATATGTCAAAAAGTGTCAAAAGTGCCAATATCATGCAAATTTGACTCATGTACCATCGCACGCTTTACAACCCATTCAAAGTCTTTGGCCCTTTTCACAATGGGGTCTCAATTTTATTGGTAAAATATCACCTGCTTCATCAGGACAACATAAATTCATCATAACTGTGACATAATACTTCACAAAATGGGTGGAAGCAATTCCAATGACCACTATGACTGGACCTCGAATAGCGGAGTTTATACTTCAACATATTATCTATCATTTTGGAATACCCTCAAAAATAATTTTTGATAATGGGAAGTCATTTAAGAATAAGGATGTTAGAGCATTGTGCAACAAATTCAAAATTCAACACAGTTTCTCCACACCTTATTACCCACAAGCAAATGGGTAAGCTGAAGCAACCAACAAAACAATGGTATCCATTCTCAAGAAACTGGTCAAAGAAAATCATCGAGATTGGCATACTCAACTTCCTTTGGCATTATGGGCTTATAGAACAAGCATCAGAACACCAATGGGAGCGACACCATTTTCACTAGTTTACGGTGCTGAAGCTATATTACCTTTAGAGCTCGAGATACCTTCCTTGCGAATCGCATTACAAGAATTCATGGACGATGAAACAACTAGACAAGCACGTCTTGACCAATTGACACTTATTGATGAAAAACGTATCAATGCTCTAGAGCACTTACGAGTATATCAAGACAGAGTCAAACGTGCTTACAACGCAAAAGTCCATCCTCATGAATTTCAAGTGGGGGACCTAGTGCTCAAAGAAAATCAACAAAATACCAATGCATTGCCACACTTGAGAGACAAATTTATGGCTAATTGGTTAGGCCCGTACATTGTAAAGCATAAGTTGGGACCAAGAACTTATAGACTTGCCAAATTTGAAGGAGAATTGGAGCCATAACCACTAAACATAATGCACCTAAAGGTATTTTATGCATGAAATGACTTGCAATATATGTATATATATGTACATGGCTAAAAAAAAAAAAAACAAAAAAAAAAGAGAAAATAATTTTTATTTCCAATATTAGTTACATTGTAAATAGAAATGTCATTACTAACATTTAGCATATTGCATTTGCATGTTACAAAAAAAAATAAAAAAAAATTGTGCATTAAATAGGCATATCACAAGCATATAGCAGCATTAGACTAATCACATAATTGCATCCATCCCATCCCATGTTCAGTGATCTTTCATAGTGGTGATGATACGACCAAGTAAAAACAAGTTCCAAAGAATTGGGGATACCCAACTAAGACTCTTTGCAAGTCAACAAAAGTCATATCCACACATGTTTTCCTATATCATAAATCAAATTTTCAGTCACTCAACAATGTCTAGTGAAGAACCAAAATTCATAATATGTCCAATTTTCTTTAGGACCAAAGCACTTATGTCACATTAAGAAAGTCTTGAGTATGGTAGATTGACCCCAAAGCAATCTTGAACCAAAAACACTTTACAAATTTAAAAGCATTTTGAGTAAGAAAAGATAATGCCAACTTGGGTACAACCTTGAAGCGAAAAGGTAATATTCCTCGCTTGTCCCATTACGCAACATAGTTCAAAATAAAAAAGGTGGTTTTCACCACCATCACAACAATCCAAACAATTAAATTAAAAGGTAGACAATAAGGATAGGATCACATTCTCATCACACTTCGGTTGAGAATCCGATTCCCCAAACTCTATCATGATAAAATGCTATACACACACCACAGATCACAAAAGCAAGAAGGATCATACTACATTCCCCTCAGAAAGTTATGTAGTCATCCCCAAAGCTCGAAGATCGAATCATTGGACTATGGAGCGAACCTCCACCGGAGCTATAGATGCTTGACTGGCAGTGGAGTAAACTCATGCAGGGCGACACATCTCTCTCCCAAAAGAAAGACCTCTGACCGCACATACGGACAAGCTAGCTAATTGATAAACCCATACAAGTAACCTCCAATTTTACTCATCATGAGTTAATGAACTTCACATACACATGCATTGGTTCTTGATTGCTTAGGGCCATTCCCAAACCAAATATTTAGAATAACGAACTCCACTTGCACACACCTTGGTCCTAAAGAAGGTTAGACGAATATCGAGAAAATGGTTGACATCACTAGACTGTTTGAGTCTTTGAAAATCCTACAATGTTATATATCAAAAACCATACCAACTACCATATCATTGTCACATGTTCTTACATTATCACATACATACACCCACCATACATCAACCGCGAAGAGTCATCAAGTTGGATACCCCCAATTGCAACAGTGAACAAGTAATGGTCAACTACTCTGAGCTATAAAAGATTACAAAAACATCATGCATTTCATCATATAGTTATATGAAAATAAATATAAAACTGCATATTACATATTAGTTTACATTCATTTAACATAGCACAAATGTAACAATGTGTACATTGCATCACATAAGCATTAACAAAGCATAAACAAAAAGCATGCATATAAACATTAACACATGAGATAACCAAAATACAAGGCCATGTATATATAAATATGAAGGTCCCAAAGGTACAAAATGCCCGTAGGTTGTATACATCGAAGCACTAAGGCTCATAGCAAAATAGAAGCAAAATACAAAAAAGAGAAACAACATGTCACACTAGCTAGTACCAATAGGATCCCTTCGAGGACCCTGCGTTGTAGAAGCACCATGAGAACTCGATGACCGATGAGTCCTACGACTCCTATCAGTCCCTCGGGTAGCAGTAGTAGCTGATGAAGAAGGAGGAATAGGCAAAGGAATCTGATGCTCATGCAAAATATTCTCCAACATCTCTATATAAGTAGCCTGCTTGCGTAGGCTCCTCAAGTCTGCACCCTCATGAGCAACCCATTGAGAAATATCTGCTCGAAGAGCAACAATAGTAGCTATAGTGTCACCTCCACTTGACCCTACCTATAGTCGAGTCAGCTCACCCTCTAACCGAGTGACCTCACCTCCGAGCCTGGAAATATCCAAGTCCTTTGCAACGAGAGCATCGTTGCTAGGCCCATCACGCATCCTATCCACCTCACCCTGGAGGTGAGTCACCTCACCCTGGTACCATGCTAACTCGCCCTTTAGGCGAGTCACCTCTAAACCTAGGCTATCACGCTCAGCCTATAACATATCCCAATCCTCCTCTGTCCACCGAGGAGGGGCATCCTCATCACCACCACCCTCATCATCTCCATCACCACCCCCATCACCACCCTCATCATCTCCCTCACCACCCCCATCACCACCACCCTCATCATCTCCATCTCCACCTCCCTCCATTGGATGCTGTACATCAGTAACTACATCAACCCTAGGAGTATTACGTCGTTGATGCTTCATCGACCTAGGAGTCTGCTCACCCACCTCCACATCATCACCACTCCCCTCATCATCTACCACAACACTCGACATCCAAGGAGGCTGAGAAGAAAACCATATATCATACTCGAGAGTGGTACCCACATCATCCAAGTCAGGAATCTCCACATCAGAATCATCAGCAGGATCATCAACTCGCCAAAAGTTAGGAGCAACAGGTAACCCCAACTCATCTCCCCGTTGTCTATACATCACAGGTGCATCAGGCACACCCTGCACCAAACCAAACTAACGATGCACCCGAGAAAACTGCACAAGCTCCATCTCCCTCAAATGGGCTCCAACAACCCATCGCTCTCGCCTGATGCGACGAAGCTCTACCGCATCCATAACCCAATCCACGCCCCTCCAAGGTCGCCAACTCATGAAGTCTCTAGAAAGGGAGCTCAGGATGCCTCGGTACTCTGATGCCCCAATCACTAGATGACTGAGCTCCTCACTAAGTAGCCACCTATAAGCATGAGGAGCAGTGGCATCACAGGCACAAGGAAGACCAACCGGCCGTTCAACAATGATGTGCTCCCAAGACCATACTTGGAGCACCAAACTGCAACCTAGTCCCTTTCGCCCCTGTCTCTTCACCTCGTACAACTCACTGTATATCTGGCACAGAAGAGCGGGAGCCCATGCCAACCGTCGAGGATCCACAATAAGATCAAGAACAATAGGAACCTGGTTCCATGGGATCCTCGATCCCATGGAATTAGGCAACAACATGTTGCTCAAAAGGTACATCAAGAAAGCTGGAACAACTCCCAAACTATCAGCAACAAAGAGATCCAGGTATGCGATACCCCTCGACTGTAGTCTACATCCCACATATCACCAAAAATAGGGAACATGACCTCCTTCTTGTCGAGGCCAACACGGACAACAAGACCCTCGATAGGAACATGAAGAATCCGATAAACATCCTCCAAAGTGATAGTCAGCTCCCCCGTCGAAAGCTGAAAGGTACCCCTATCAGGATCCCAACGCTCAACAAGCGTAGACAACAAATCCTCATCGGCCCGAATGGTGCTCAATCACCCACAACCATCAAGACCAATGGTCTCTAGGAACATCCAATCATCATCTGTAAGGGCCTTGCACACTTTACGAATAGTGCGAGGCCACCTATGTCGGGCATCAAGGAGCCTAACCTAAAATTGAAAACAAAAATAACAAATATTAGAACAAAACATTACCTAACCCTAGGCAATAAACAAAAACAAAAACAAACAAAAAAATCAACAAAATATTACCTAACCCTAGGTAATCAAACAAAAAAAAAAACAATCAACAAAATATTACCTAACCCTAGGTAATAAACTGACAATAAAAAAAAACAAACAAACAAAAAAATCAAAAAAATATTACCTAACCCTAGGTAATAAACTGACAATAAAACAAAAACAAACAAAAAAAAATAAAAAATAAAAAAAATCAACAAAATATTACCTAACCCTAGGTAATAAACTGGCAATAAACAAAAACAAACAAACAAAAAAATCAACAAAATATTACCTAACCCTAGGTAATAAACTAGCAATAAACAAAAACAAACAAAAAAAAAATCAACAAAATATTACCTAACCCTAGGTAATAAAACAATAAAAAAAAAAACAATAAACAAAAAAAAAAAAATCAATCAACAAAATATTACCTAACCCTAGGTAATAAACACAATAAAAAAAAACAAAAAAAAAAAAAAAATATTACCTAACCCTAGGTAATCAACATAAACAAAAAAAAAAAAAATCAACAAAATATTACCTAACCCTAGGTAATCAAACAACAATAAAAAAAAAATTAAACCTACCCCTAGGTGAGCATATATCAACAAAAAAAAAATACAAAAACAAACAAAAACAAAAACAAAGAAGACAAAAAACATAACAAAACAAATAAAATAAAACGAATTCATTACCAGCCCCACTTAGTTTAAAATAAAACAAATAAAAAATAAAAAAACAAACAAATAAACAACTACAAACACAAATGAAAAACCCTAACTACAAGCAAAGGACCACCTACCTCGGCAAACCGACCACCGCCTTCCGCTCCAGTCGAGACGCCACCACCGCCACCTCCGCCACCACTGCCCTCGCCGATCTCCATCTCACTCATCACTCACACCAAATCAGCAAATGACAACTGGCAATGAAATGAAAATGACAGGCACAAGCCTATTTATAGCCGCATTTCATGCAAAAAACGTGCATCCGCATTTTTTGGATCGCGCAAAAATGCAAACCCGTAGTTTGAACCCAAACCACTAAAGCGCGGTTAGCGCGTCAAAACCGCGAACCCGCGGTTTCAGGAATGCTCAACCGCTCAAACGTGTTTTCAAATACAAAATAATAATAATCAAGAAAAAAACAAAAGCAGAATCCAAGGTTAAATGATGCCTACTCCATGGGGTTACAAAACACGGTAAGTTCAAATCAAAAAAATGCACAATGGAATTGCTAACAGTCACTAGGACAAGCAACTAGGATGATTGGTTCCTTTTTACTTCATTTCATGCATGTCAGAAAAACCAAATGATATTCTGCAAAACAACTTAATTAACTCAGAGCGACATCAAAAATAACGCTATCAATTGGCCATTGGGTCTCAATTGTTACCCACTCGCCAATCGAGGGGGTAAACATGCAAACCAAAATTTCATTTACAATAGTCATCCATCTTGCCACACCAAAAGAGAGTGAGTCCATCCATCCAATAAAGTTAGATGTCATTGGTTTTTGCACTACATTGTGTTGTACACAACGCAGTACAAAAAGGGGCAACTGTAGACACTAAAATCCAACACCTTCAAAACCACATCTGCCACCCCACCATCAAATCCTGCATAATAAAATTATATGCCTAAGTCTAAACTTAGGGATATAAAATCCTACACATTATCCTATTTTCCTAATTTATTAAATCTGGAAAATCACCCTAGGATACCCTGTCTACCCATTGGACATGTGTCCTAGACACTTCATCCAACACCCCTGCCACATCTTACCCACTCCTGTCCCCCTTGTCCTTGCACATGAGACAGATTCCCAACACCCATGCCACAACTCATTTGTTGTTGTCCCCTTGTCCCTTCACATAAAACAACATCCCACATCCCACTCCACTTGAAGCCACATCACCCCAGTTAAGTGAGGCACACTGGGTGACTCACTACAACTGCCCCCTTCCACCTTGCAGTCTAGATTTGCCACTTGGCAAGTTGGGCTTGCCACCTCCCATTTCCCTCCAAAACCCCAAGAGGCCTATAAAGGCACCATTAGTCCACCAAGAAAAGGGAGTTGAACTTGCATACCGATAGGCTACCAAAATAGATCTGGACCCAATGAGAAATTGAGAGCGCAAGCTTGATTCTGATCGTTGGCTCGGATCCCGAGGCAATTTGCCATTCAGTCGAAACTCCTTGTTCACGGTTCCATAGTAGAAAATGTGACTCCATGGTTTTACAACGGGTCCGCGATTTCCAACCCACAATCATGCTTTTGCGGTTCCACAGTCTCAAGAAATTTCATCAATAGAGATAAGCGATTTAAAATATAGATCAAGGCTTTATTTATTAACTGTTTCATGCTATCTGCTTTTCATACATATCAGTGATAGGGTTTATGTGTAGCATTGGTTTTATTGCTCGAATATACAGGTGCTACTAATCCCTTTGTTGGTTTGAATGTGTGTAGGTAACAGGTATCTTGGATAAGTTGCTAAAGCTGGAGTGGTCCCTTGCTGGATACCAAAGCCCACTCACCCTTTGAAGTTGTGACGAGAGAACGAAGAACACCACATCCTGCGGAGGAGTTGGAAGATCTCCCTCTCCCATAACAAGCATTGTATTTCAGAGAGACAAAGAACATTGTGACATTGCTCCCAACACACTTGGGGCAATTCAAAATCTTTTGTAAAAGTTGTAACAATATCAATACAAAAGGGGCATTTTGATAATCTATTTCTATCTCTATATTTGTTATTATTTGTGTTCGGTTCTTTGGTTACAGTTAGAACCAGGTTCAAAGCCAGTCAGACATAAATAGAGGCCAGTCAACCCAAAGATTGAAGCATTAATGAAACAAGAGTTCCTAAAATTCCTTAATATATCCCATTAAGCACTCAACTTGGGTGGTAAATCTGGTCTCGGTCAAGAAAAATAATGGGGATATCAGGCTATGCATTGAATTTCATAGCTTAAACAAAGTCTCTCTGAAGGATCACTATCCCCTACCTCAAATTGACCAAATACTACACATAGTAGTAGGAGCAGAGAGGTTCTCTCTACTAGATGGCTTCTCAGGTTTCAATCAGATCTGGGTCCGAGATGAAGACCAGTACAAAACAACCTTCACCACCAAATGGGGAACCTTTACCTATCAGCGCATGCCATTCGGACTATCTAATGCAGGAGCTACTTTCCAAAGAGCAATGGATATAGCATTCGGAGAACTGGTCAATAAGGTGATTGTTATTTATCTAGATGACATGACAATGTTCTCTCACAAGAAGGAGCAACATATTGAGCACCTGGCTCAAGTATTTGAGAAATGTAGAGAGTTTAGAATATCACTAAATCCAAAGAAATCGATGTTTGCTGTTCAAGAAGGTAAGCTATTAGGGCATGTTGTGTCAAAATAGGGACTTGCTATTGATCTTGATAGAGTAAAAGCCATCCTAGAGCTACCTTTGCCCATGAACAAGAAAGGACTTCAATCCTTCTTTGGGAAGATCAACTTTGTGCAAAAATTTATTTTCGACTTTGCTTAGATAATCAAGCCCATGATCGAGATGCTAAAAAAAATGCAGAGTTTGAATGGATAGAAACTCGGTGAGAGGCTTTCAAAGGTATAAAAGAGGTAATTTCAAGAGCCCCAATTCTAATCAATCCAGATTACTCTAAATATTTCATCCTATATGCATTTGGGGCGGAAGAGAGCTATGCCACAGTACTCACTCAAAAGGGGGAAGATGGTAATGAAAGACCAATTGCCTTCCTCAGTCAAACCTTACAACAACATGAAGAGAGATATAATTTTATTGAAAGGTAGGTATATGCCATTATGAAATCCCTCAAGAAGTTTAGGCATTTCCTATCTCAAAGTAAAATCTTGGTGTATGTGGTGCATCCGGATGTCAGAAGCTTCATCATACAGGGAGAATTGGGTGAGGGAAGGGCTGGTTGGACATCAAAAATTTAGGAATTTGACGTAGAAATCAAGCCAACAAAATTAGTAAGAGGTAGGGCCCTTTGCCAGCATATAGCCTACTCTATGGTGGAGCATTCAAATGTGTATATGGAAGAGGATCACTCTACCAAGCATGATGGAGATCAACAAGCGATCGTAACATGGATTGATGAACTGGTGCACTATTTTGATTTTGGGGAGTATCCAGCAGGATTGACAACCTCACAAAGGAGAAGGTACAAACTATAGTCAAAAAACTATGTACTAGTTGGTGATGTCCTCTACCAATAAAATTTTAATGGTGTACTTCTTCGATGTATACCACCAGACATGATTGAGAAAGTCCTGGAGGAGTTCCATGGTGGATTCTTAGGAGGACATTATTCAGGGCAAACCATAGCTACCAAAATCTTGAGAGCTAGATTTTACTAGCCAACAGTGTTCTCTGATGCATTCAAATGGGTTCAGTCATGTGACAAATGTTAGATATTTTCTAGAAAAGCTAAGCACGTTGCTCTACCTCTACAACTAGTAATAGCAGAGGAACCATTCCAGCAATGGGGGTTGGATTTCATCGATGAAATCAATCCAAACTCATCAATCGGTCACAAGTATGTGCTTACGACCACTGACTACTTCACAAAGTGGACTGAGGCAGAAGCCACTAAACATGCTGACCAACAGACAGTGATAGACTTCTTAGAAAGGCTGATAACCAAGTTTGGCATCCCCTCCACCATTGTATCTGATAATGGTACTCATTTTATAGGAACCAAGACTTTGGATTTTTCTAGAAGATATGGAATCTATTGGAATGCATCTTCAAATTATTATCCACAGGGAAATGGTCTGGCCAAATCTACCAATAAAAATATTTTGAAGATAATCAAGCGCAATATAGAGTGTAATCCCAGAACATGGCACCTTCTACTTGATCAAGCACTATGGGTGGATAGGATCACACCTAAGAAGGCATTAAAGACATCTCCCTATGCACTAGTATATGGGAGGGAGGCAATTCTTCCAATCAACATAGAACTCCCAACTCTGAGATTCATGAGTGAGATGGAAGCGGAGGACTTCCCTACCATCAAAAAAATGTTAGCCCAACTATTCCAATTGGAGGAAGAATGGAATACAACATATGATAACTTGTGTCATCATCAAGGTATTGTCAAGCACTGGTTTGACAAAAAGGCCATGCCTAGGATATTCTATGAAGGGGACCTGGTCCTAAAATGAGATGTCAAATGGGCAAAACCAGGGGTCCATGAAAAATTTGATTCATTTTGGTCAGGCCCATATCTGGTCCAGAGCTGCAAACATTCAAATGCATACCAACTACAGGATTTGGAGGGGAGGTTGCTGCCCATTCCTATGAATGGTCAGTATCTTAAACACTATGCTTGACCTTACCCAAGCCCAAAGTGTACATATGTAAATAGTCTTGTATGTCTTCGTGTTTTATTCCTTTTCAAAGCATTTAGGTGGCCTAGCAAATTTTGACCCAAGCCCGCATCTAGCCTATAAAATCATCATCTCGACCAAATTGCAATCGCAGTAGTGGATGGCCATTACGATGGATAAGAAGAAGGGGATAGATGCTAAAAGAGTCAGGCAGGGTGGAAAATGGCAAAAGAACCATGTAACCCACCAAGTCAAAAATCCCACCCACTTTGGGTGGAGAAAAGAAGAAACTTAGAGTCAAGGCGAAAATACAAAAGCCCCCCAGAAAAAAGGGGGAGAAAAGGAGAGAAAAAAAAGGCACAAAAAAAAAAAAAAAAAAAAAAAACCACCATCACTTGAAATCCGGTGGATAGTTAAATTATGACCCGCTACCTCAAAAAGGCCTCAAGTCCCACCACAAAGACTTGCACCCAATAATGTTGAGTACAACTATCCCCTTCAGGAGGGAGGAAACATTGGTCCAAAATGGCTACACGCCAATCAATGAGAAGGAGTGCCTTTGCATATTTCAATCGTGAATGGATGTCATTAATGAAGAAGCATGGGAGTAATCATGGTCATGATACTTGCAGTAGAGGTTTGAATCACTGCTCAACACACGTGTTGGACCACATCCCAAGACCACCAATGGAATGATAGTTAAAAAGAAAATAAGGTGAACTATGGGTGCACATCCCAATGTGGGCATTTAAGGCATTGCAAAAGGAAAGTACGCTCCTCTAGGTGGGTTGTTGGCTGACATATCCAAAGATATTGGCTCCTAATAATTCATTACCAATGAGGTGATGGCAAAACACAACACAATATACGAGGAAAGCCAATTTAGAAGGGTGTCTGATTCTCACTATGCCAAGCTGATGAGGTGATGAGTGCCTCCATTTCATTGGTTACTGGCTTGTTCCTAGAGAATTCGATGATCACTAACCATCAAAAGGAATTCAGCTCAAGATATTTACCTCATTTTGGGTAAAATTCTTCCAATGGTCCTGTCACCGCCTCACACGCAACCCCAATCACATGCTATAAATGAGTAAAGGAGGAAGCCAACCAGTTTCTCTCGACCTTGTCTAAAGCTCTGATAGAAACTAGCGGTGACAATAGTGCTTATTTCAAAATTTGTGAAGTATTAAAAGTTTCTGCTCTTGATAGTTCCACAACATCTGAAGTAAGGGCTCCAAAATGGGAAAAATGAAGGTGGAGAGAAAATTGGAGGACTCCTATGAGGGGCTCAGAGACACTGAGATAACGATCAGAGGCAAAACCAAAATCACGAGGGAAGCTACAGTAGTCCTAGTGGTGAACCAGTCTAATCATGGACCAGTGGTGGTGTCTTGGAGGAGCCACCTCAGCCCTTTCATGCCTTTTCTTATACATCCCTACCTAGAGTTGGTGCATGCAGTAGCAAAACTATATGACCCGACCACTGGTGCAGTTCGGGATGCTCAAGGTCGAGTGCTATTCATTATCAGTGCTAGCGCCATTTGGGAGACATTTTTTCTCAAAGCCGCTATGCTTTGGGACCCTTGGGGGAACACCAGACCTAGAGTAATTGGATTAGACAAGGAGGAGCAATGAATGCAGTTGCTCAATGAAGGTCCCAAGCAATGGGTGGCTAAAATCCTCGATGGGTTACCAGAAGGCTACGAGGTCAATCCTCGACCACTGGTGGATTTCAAAGAAGAACACTAGCCCATATTATATTTTTTGGCCACCATGTTAGGCTTTCCATCAGATGAGGAGGTGTAGCCATATCAATTGGCAATGGGTTATGCCATCTCCTGGGCCTATAAAAATATCATATTCTATTGGGTAGGGTTTTTAGCTCAAAACATACAAAAATAATTAGCGGAGTATCAAGGAGGAATGAGCAAGGAATTTCGATATGCATCCCATATAGCTTGGCTAATTTTTCATCATATACCCCATGATAGACACTCTGTGCAGATCCAAGAGAGGAATGAAAGAGGAGAAATGTTCCCGGCCATTGAATGGATGCACGTACTTAGGAAAAGCAGTTCATACATGGAGTTTAACAGATAGTTCCTGGGACCTACCCTTTTGTATATCAATCAATCCTGTCCGCGTCTCTCTCAGAGAGCCAAGAATTTTTTGTAGACCAACTCTCAAGATATTGGGGATTACTACTTCATGCAGGAGGGCACTTGCATCAGGTTGTATGGATTCTCTGATTTCCCATATTTGCTACCCTTCTATGTCACGAATTGGGTTTTTAGCATGGAAGTATGTCGACAAATTTGCTACATTGAAGCGAGGTGGGGGAATGGGACCAAGAAGAGAGTAATTTTCCCATAGACCATATTATTTGAACCCATATTCCTACCCAGGAAGAACTGGGCTCTCTTCCACCAATTAGACCAGAAGCTATCAGTCTTAGAGCTTCTCCAAGTGTCACCTAGATGGCACTATGATCCTGACCATATTCTATAGAAAAAGCTCATGGATAACAATAGGCCGAGGTAGTTTAGACACCATGACAATGAAGGTAGCAAAATAGTGTTGAGCTACAAAAATCTGCCAGAGGATCAAGTGCCCCCCTTTACCAAATTTGACATGCACAATCGACCAGTGTGGAGGGTGGACTATCCATATGAAAAGGTGTTTAATCCAAAGAAAGACCCCTCTCAGATGATAAGAGGACCTCTATTTCATGACATAGTTAAAAAAAAGAATTGGTTGGAACATAAAACCGAGCAATGGTGGATTATGCGCTACGAGTGGGATGACACCAAGGAAGCATACCCAGGAAGGTTTGATGTGGATTTCTCCACTAAATATAATGCCAATTATGAGCCACCAAAAAATAAGGACAAGGAGGTAGAAGACCTCACCCCTGAGGTTGCAAAGAAGGAAGATCCCCCAAATCCTAGGCATAACTAGGAATATTCAGAAGAGGATGATGAAGAGCAAGAAGCTCTAAGTGATTGCCAAGCACCGACAAGCTCATCGAGGGCAAGAGTGAATGAGCAGAGGGTACTATACATAGGCCCTTCAATGGAGGCCAGGGTGACCAGGTCATCCAAATCTAGTGGGGTGCAACCTCAAAAACCCCAGACCTCTATGTTGCAAAGGGCCCAAACTAGCAAGAAGTGGAAGAGTGCCCCAAGCCCCGACCAAACTTAGTCGTAATAGGTGTTAACGTTGAAGATACCAAAGATAGAAGGGATGGTGGTCTCAGGCAAAGTATAGAAGTCATAGGTGGCATCAAAGGAGATACTAAAGATAGCTCAAGAACAAGTTGTAGTGGAGGATGTGGACTCACAAACACCATATTTCCATAAAGCCCCCTCATCACAGGTGATAGAGGATTCCACCATCACGTCCTAAACCCCATTTTTTGAGATAATATCCACTGTAGCCAGAATGATGTCTTTTCATCCCCAACACTCACCATCTAAAGGGTCATAGAGCTATTGGCCACTCCCGTCGATCAATACCTCTACTGGAACTCCTCTACCATTGCAGTCCCTACTAGAAAAGGAACCCTTGTCTGACATCCCCCAACATCAACTAGATAAAGTTCAACCCAACAAGCCATCCTCTTCCATACTTGACCCAAAATAGCTAAGCAATTCCATGTGCTCATTCCAATACCATACCCTGGCTCTATGTCCCATAACCCCCTTGCCATTATTTTTTACTAACCCAGTTGTGCAGGTAACAGAGAAAGACTTACTGGAGGCTTACTCTGTGATAAGAAAAACTCAAGAGAACCCGAAGAGATGGGGAAACTAGCAATGGGAGATGTTTATAGAAGAGTACACACCAGTAGCCCCATCAATACACATGGAGCTGGATCCTGTAGAGGGAATGCTTCATGAGGTGATAGCTATACCAAAGGTCAACAAAGCTCTTGTTGAAATGGAGTGAAAATACTAGAATTTTTAGGTAACGTCCAAGGATGTATAGGCTGACACCTTATTTTGGTAGAGTAGTAAGGAGGAGAGAGACCTAAAATAATACAATAAAAATATTAGTGGCCTTGAGGAGCAATTGAAGCAAGCAAAGATAGGGTAAAGAGCTCTAGAGCTATAGGTGAAGCAACTCCAAGAGGGGTTAAACAAGGCTACTTCCTAGAAGGTACTACAAGAAAAGGATGAAGATATTGAGGCATGGAAAACAAAGCTTTAGGCTACTCAGGAATCGGGTAAGAAATAAGAGGTCAAGGCCCAGGTTAGATCACAACAACTACAAAGTGCCTTAGATAGGGCTCTAGGTTAAATCTTGCCCAAAATAAGAAGAAAACTCATAACTTGGGTGGGCTATGCTAGGGTGAAGGTTTTCCATGCAAAGATATGTTTCACCCTAACCAAAACCTCGCTCGATTTGAGGTGACAAGTTTCGACGAACGGGTAAAAGTGCAAAATAAAGGAAGTTCCAAAGTAGCTCGCCCCAACATGGGTAGAAGTTTATAATACCAAGAGGAGCAAGACCATCTTGATTATCCCGTACCAACTTGGGTAGGTGGTTTGAAGAGCCTCAAGGGAGGAGCCATCCAGAGATGCTCACCCTAGCCAGGGCAACTATTTCAAATATCGTCTAGGGTGAAAACGTCCTAAAAGTGCCATCCAAATGAGGAAACAAAAGTAGAAGGTGAGCTGTCACCAAAAAATGCTACAAAACACCCTATCCAAGGTTGGAATGCGATAAGGAAAGGTGAGGACTGGTCAAAATTGGTGCTAGCCTAGGTATTAGGCCTATATTTGAGGCATCATCACTTGCATTTAATGCTGGCCATCAAACACTATAGTAGATTTATCGATGCTCTACATTTGAACCTAAGGATAGAGTTCCCTACCAATATGATGTAGTCAAAGGGAGGCAGGTTGCACGAAGAATTAATGATCCACCACCATAATCAGGGCCATAAATGAAGGCAGTACAGTCACATCGATAAAGATAGAGCCAAAAAAAAGGGATGTAATGAATAGGGATAATTTGATGGCGTACTTGATACCTTGAAAGGCCTGATCAAATACAATGAAGAGTTAGAGGGATGATTTCTTTCCACCCAAGTAGTACGATGTGCATTAATGAGCCCATCCAACGAAAGAAGGAGGTCATATTTTCTAGCTATAAAATAGTAAATATAATTTATTCGGAGGGTCAGCTCTAAGCCATTACAATTTGTATGCAAGACTGGGAATATATTAATATAAGTAAAGTATTGTCTGACCTTCTGATTATTTCACACATGTATGTATTTTCATGTTTGTGCTTTTCTACTAAAGTTGATAAACAAATTAGTTGTTATTATGCTATCTAGATTCTTACTGTTGGTTTATCAATTCTAGAATTTACGAACATAGGATGAATTCCAATGCTAAGAGTCAAAATATATTGGCTGGTCTATTTTTAGGTTTGTGTGTGTGAATGTATTCCTGCTTCTTCCCTGCATATATCTTGATGCGTCTTATCCACCCACCTTAATTCGACTTCATTAATTTTATTTACTTTCTTCCTTGTTTTCCGTAAACTCCATCAAAATATTTATCGAGTCATAAGGAACCAACCTTCTCCGAAGATTGGTCATAGGGTTTTTTTATCTTGTGGTCTCTTAATGTTGATCTAGTCTGTAGGGTGCACAATTCTTCCATTAGGTGCAGATTACTGACCAAAACTTATGTAAGGAGATGTCCAAAGTTTGGGCCTTTAGTAGAACATAGTTTGTCTAATGAAAGAAATTGATCTTATGGATCAAGTAGAATTTAAGGGGAAGGTGCCATCCTAATAGGAAAATTTTTTGTTAGGGTAAGTTATTTCGATAAGAGTAAGCCTTCTAGCAGACAAAACCCCCACAAAATATTCCCAAGAGGATCTTCAAGAAGTGAATGTTATAGAAGTAGAGACAAAAGCAATAGAGAGTTTAGAGGCTACAATGGAAGTTGATATAGCAAAAAAGAAAATCACAAGATAAGCAACCGATGATGTGGCAAAAACAAAACTTGTAGATATAATCAAGCACATTGGAGCCAGAAAAGTGTAGCAAACTAAATAAGTTGGTGGATCTGTTGGTTTATCCATAAGAAAAAATATTTTGGACCCAAAAATTGAAGATATTTTAATAAATTATTTTTATGATGAAAAATTTTTTCATTGAAGGGGAAGTATTCCAAGAAAATAAAGAGATCTAAGGATGATGTTGTAATTGAAAGCGTACACAAGATGGCTAATGCCTTAGCAATTAAACTTCAAGGAGAGGATATAAGTTAGATGCATATTAACATGGTTAAATTAGAACAAGATAAATTCAAAGTTAGAGAAGAGGGTCATTAACCAATTTTAACATATTCAATCTTAGAATTTGAAAGAAATTTTGAAATGGCTCATTCTAGAATATTTGAGAGAGTTTCATAGTTAGAAAATATTATAAAAAATAAAGAAACACAATATCTCTCCATGGTGCAATCACTCACTGGATTTGGAGGGTAGGCTACTGCCCATACCTGTGAATGGTCAGTATCTTAAACACTATGCTTGACCTCACCCAAGCCTAAAATGTACATATGTAAATAGTCTTGTGTGTTTTCGTGTTTTGTTCCTTTTCAAAGCTTTTAGGTGGCCTAGCAAATTTTGACCCAAGCCCGCATCTAGCCTACAAAATCATCATCTTAGCCAAATTGCAATCACAGTAGTGGATGGCCATTACGATGGATAGGAAGAAGGGGATATATGCTAAAAGAGTTAGGTCAGACGAAAAATAGCAAAAGAACCATGTAACCTGCCAAGTCAAAAATCCCACCCACTTTGGACGGAGAAAAGAAGAAACTTAGAGTCAAGGCGGAAATACAAAATTCTACCATGACAAACAAGTGGAAGTAAGGTGGGTGGGAATGTGCAACAAAGGGAAGGAAAATTTAACAAAACCACCATCACTCAAAATCGAGCGGATAGTTAAATCATGACCCACCACCCCAAAAAGGCCTCAAGTCTCACCACAAAAACTTGCACCCAATAATGTTGAGTACATATGTCCCCTTCAAAAGGGAGGAAACATTGGTTCAAAATGGCTACACACCAATCAATGAGCAGGAGCACCTTTGCATATTTCAACCATGAATGGGTGTCATTAATGAAGAAGCATGGGAGCAATCATGGTCATGATACTTGTAGTAGAGGTTCAAATCATCACTCAACACACGTGTCGAACCACATCCCAAGACCACCAATGAAATGACAATTAAAGAGAAAAGAAGGTGAACTATGGGTGCACATCCCAACGTGGGCATTTAAGGAATTACAAAAGGAAAGTATGCTCCTCTAGGTGGGTTGTTGGATGACATATCTGGCATATATTGGCTCCTAATGATTCATTACCAATGAGGTGACAACAAAACACAATGGCACAATATATGAGAAAAGCCAATTTAGAAGGGTGTCTGATTCCTACTATGCCAAGCTGATGAGGTGATGAGTGCCTCCATTTCATTGGTTACTAGCTCATTCCTAGATAATTCAATGATCGGCAACCATCAGAAGGAATTTAGCTCAAGATATTTGCCTCATTTCGGGTAAAATTCTTCCAATGGTCCTGTCGCTGCCTCACACGCAACCCCAATCACATGCTATAAATGAGTAAAGGAGGAAGCCAACTAGTTTCTCTCGATCTTGTCTAAAGCTCTAATAGAAACTAGCAGTGACAATAGTGTTCATTTAAAAATCTATGAAGTGTTAAAATTTTCTTCTCTTGATAGTCCTACAACATCTAAAGAAAGGGTTCCAAAATGGGAAAAATGAAGGCAGAGAAAAAATTGGAGGACTCCTATGATGAACTTAGAGACACTGAGATAACGATCAGAGGCAAAACCAAAATCACGAGGGAGGCTGTAGTAGTCTTGGTGGTGAACCAGTCTAATCATGGACTAGTGGTGGTGTCTTGGAGGAGCCACCTTAGCCCTTTCATGCCTTTTCCTGTACATCCCTACCCAGAGTTGGTGCATGCATTAGCAAAACTATACGACTCGACCACTAGTGCAGTTTGAGATGCTCAAGGTCGAGTGCTATTCATTATCAACACTAGCACCATTTGGGAGACCATTTTTCTCAAAGTAGCTATGCTCGAGGACCTGTGGAGGAACACCAAACCTAGAGTAATTGGAGTAGATCAAGGAGGAGCAATGAATGTAGTCACTCAATGAAGGTCCCAAGCAATGGGTGGCTAAAATCCTAGATGGGTTACTAGAAGACTACAAGGTCAATCCCCGACCACTGGAAGATTTCAAAGAAGAAAATCGACCCATATTATATTTTCTGGCTACCATGTTAGGCTTTCCATCAGATGAGGAGGTGCAACCATATCAATTGGCAATGGGTTACACCATCTCTTGGGCATATAAAAATATCATATTTGATTGGGTAGGGTTTTTAGCCCAAAACATACAAAAATAATTAGCAGAGTATCAAGGAGAAACAAGCAAGGAATTTTGATATGCATCCCATTTGGCTTGGCTAATTTTTTTTCATATACCCCATGATAGATGCTCTGTGCAGATCCAAGAGAGGAATGAAAGAGGAGAAATGTGCCCGACCATTGAATGGATGCACATACTTAGGAAAAGCAGTTCATACATGGAGTTTAACAAACAGTTCCTGGGACCCACCCTTTTGTATATCAATCAATCCTATTTGTGTCTCTCTCAGAGAGCCAAGAATTTTTTGTAGGTCAACTCTTAGGAGATTGGGAATTACTACTTCATGTAGGAGGGCACTTGTATTAGGTTTTATGGTTTCTATGATTTCCCATATTTGCTACCCTTCTATTATATGGATTGGGTTTTAACATGGAAGTATGTTGGAAAATTTACTACATTGAGGTGAGGTGGGGGAATGGGACCAAGAAAAGAGTAATTTTTCCATAGACCATATTCTTCAAACCCATATTCCTACCTAAGAAGAACTAGGCTCTCTTCCACCAATTAGATCAGAAGCTATCAGTCTTGGAGCTTCTCCAAGTGCCACCCAGATGGCACTATGATCTTGACCATATTCTACAAAAAAGCTCATGGATAACAATAGGCCGAGGTATTTCAAACACCATGACAATAAAGGTAGCAAAATAGTGCTAAACTACAGAAATCTACTAGAGGATCAAGTGACCTCCTTTACTATATTTGACATGCACAGCCAACCATTGTGGAGGGTGGACTATCCATATGAAAAGGTATTTAATCCAAAGAAAGATCCCTCTCAGTTGATAAAAGGACCTCTATTTCATGACATAGTTAAAAAAGAATTGGTCAAAACATAAAACCAAGCAATGGTGGATTATGCGTTATGAGCAGGATGACACCAAGGAAGCATACCCAAGAAGTTCTGATGTGGATTTCTCCACTAAATACAATGCCAACTATGAGCCACAAAAAATAAGGGCAAGGAGGTAGAAGAAATCATCCCTGAGGTTGCAAAGAAGGAAGACCCCCCAAATCGTAGGCACAACCAGTAATATTCAAAAGAGGATGGTGAAGAGCAAGAAGCTCTAAGCAATTTCCAAGCATCAGTAAAATCATAAGGGGAAAGATTCAATGAGAAGAGGGTGCTATACACATACCCTTCAATGGAGGCCAAGGTAACCAGGTCATCTAAATCCAGTGGGGTGCAACATCAAAAACCTTAGACCTTCGTGTCACAAAAGATCTAGACCAACAACAAGTGGAAGAGTGCCCAAATCCTCAACCAAAATTAGTTGCAACAAGTGTTAACACTGAAGATACCAAATATAGAAGGGATGGTGGCCTTAGGAAAAGTCAAAAAGCAATAGATAGCCTCAAGGGAGATATCAAAGATAGCTCAAGAACAAGTTGTAATGGAGGACGTGGACACACAAACACCATATCCCCAAAAGCCTCCTCACTACAAGTGATAGAGGATTCCCCCATCATGTTCCAAACCCCACTTGTTGAGATAACACCCACTATATCTAGAATGATACCTCTTCATCCCTAAAACTCACCACCTAAAGGGTCACAGAGCTATATACCACTCCTACCAATCAATTCCTCTAGTAGAAATCCTCTACTATTGCAATCCTCATGAGAAAAGGAACCCTTGTTTGGCGCCCCCCAACATAAACCAGATCAAGTTCAACCCAACAAGCTATCCCCTTCCATACCAAACCTGAAATAACTAAGCAAGTCCATGTGCTCAATCCAAGACTACACCCTAGATCTATGTCCTATAACCCCCTTGCCATCATTTTTTACTAACCTAGTTGTTGTGCAGGTAATAGAGAAAGACTTACCGGAGGCTTACTCTATGATAAGGAAAACTTAGGAGAACCAGAAGAGATGGGAGAACTAGCAATGGGAGATGTTTATAGAAGAGCGCACATTGGTAGCCCCCTCAATGCGCATGGAGCTAGATCCTATAGAGGGAATGCTTCATGAGGTGATAGCTATACCAAAGGTCAACAAAGCTCTTGTTGAAATGGAGTGAAAAGACTAGGATTTTTAGGTAACATCCAAGGATGTTATAAAAATACCTAAGGTGCAAAACCTCAGAAACCTGCATATATAGGCTGACACCTTATTTTGGTAGAGCAACATGGAGGAGAGAGACCTAAAATAGGCCAAGGAAAATATCAGTAGCCTTGAGGAGAAATTGAAGTAAGCAAAGGTAGGGCAATGAGATCTGGAGCTACATGTGAAGCAACTCCAAGAGGGGTTAAACAAGGCCGCTTCCTAGAAGGTACTACAAGAAAAGGATGAAGATATTGAGGTATGGAAAATGAATCTTCAGGTTGCTCAGGAATCGACTAAGAAACAAGAGGCTGAGGCCCAACTCAGATCATAATGATTGCAAATCACCTTAGATAGGGCTCTAGGTGAGCTCCAAAGAGAAAAGAATATGCTCCATGGGTCAATGATCACTAATTATTGGATAAGAGATGTCAAATTTTTTACTTGGATAAGGCAAAAGATGCTATGATTAAGGTACTCCCTACCTTTACAAGAAGGCTCATAGATATATTGACAATCTCCAAATGGGTGGAGGTGAAAGCAATAAAAAAGGGGAAAGTGGTCCATGGCATGGGGTCCCAATATTTAGTAATAAAGACTATGTTCAGGAAAGCAAATCCTATCCTGATGTCCTACTCAAAATAGGAAAAAGGATCACATCAGGAACCACATGGATCATGTGCTCTTCATCATAGACCTGTACTATAAGAACAAAGAAATTCATATGGTGTTCAAGAAGGAAGTGGAGAAGATGAATGCCATTAATGCAAAACTTAGGGAACTTGGCTCACCAGGGTTTTGGGAGAGTAGTAAGCAATTCTTCACAAAGCAGGATCTCACCGATTAGTTTGAAGTACTGAAGTAGGATCGTAGTGACATCGATGCACTCAATGAACCCGTGGAGGTTGACAAAATGATGGATATTATCTTGAAGTTCTCAAGTCTCCATACCAAAGAAGAAGAAGTCGCGAGAAAATATGTGAACCTTTCTTACAGAAGCTTGAATCGATTGGAAGATGTCGATGAATTTCTTAAAAATTCATCCCTCCCCACTCCCAAGGAATGGGAATACATATGTAAAAATCTAAACATTCAAATCCCTATAAAGAAAATAACACAGACTGAATCCTCCGAAGGGTAGGAAAAGCAACAAGATGAGTTCGCTACTATAGTCGACTACTAGGTAGGTTCAAAGACTCCTATGGGCCTAAATTATTTTTGTATATTTCTTGTTTTGATTGAATCTATAGCCCAATGGTAGAGGTCAGGATTAGTTTTAGTTTAAATTTTGAATTCAATATTTTGGCTAAGCTAAAAATCTAGGTTCACCCTATTTTGTAAGTAAAGGGGCCCTACAAGTCACCAATAATGTGGGGTGGATAATGCAGTGTTGCTAAATCCTACCCAAACTAAGAAGAAAGCTCATGACTTGGATAGGCTATGTTAGGGTGGAGGTTTTCCCTGCAAATATATGTTTTACCCCAACTAACACCCTGCCCGAGCTGAGGTGGTAAGTTTCGATGGACGGGTAAAAGTGCAAAATAAAGAAAGTCCCAAAGAAGCCCACCCCAACTTGGAAAAAAATTTGTGAGAGCAAAAGGAGTGGGGCCATCCCAATTATCCTGCCCCAACTTGGGTGGGTGGTTTGAAGAGCGTCGAGGGAAGAGTCATTCGAAGATGCCCATCCTAGCCAGGGCAACTATTTTGAAGATTCTCTAGGGTGAAAGCATCCTAAAAGTGCCACCCGAATGAGGTAAAAAAGGTAGGAGGTGACCTGTCACCCACAAAGGTTTCAAAACACCCCACCCAAGGTTGGAATGTGACAAGGAAAGATGATGACTAGTCAAAGTTGGTGCTAGCCTAGGTCTCAGGCCTATCTTTGAGGTATCATCACTTGCATTTAATGCTAGCCATCAAACACTGTAATAGATATACCGATGATCTACATTGGAACCTAAGGATAGGGTTCCCTACCAATACAATGAAGTCAAAGGGAGGTAGGTTACAAAAATCAAACTATATCTCACATTGAACCAAGGATAGGGTTACCTACCAATATGATGAAGTCAAAGGGAGGCAGGTTACACAAAGAATTAATGATCCACCACCACAACCAAGGCCATAAATGAAGATGATACAGCTACACCGACAAATATAGAGCTAGGTAAAAGGGATGTAATTAATAGAGATCATTTGATGGCATACTCGATCCCTTAAAATGCTTGATCAAATACAACGAGGAGTCAAAGGGATGATTTCCCCTTGCCTGGGTAGTACGATGTGCATTAATGAGCTTGTCCAACGAAAGAAGGAGGTCCTATATTTTGGCTATAAAATAGTAAATGTAATTCATTCGAAGGGTCGACTCTAAGCCATTACAATTTGTATGCAAGACTAGGAATATATTAATATAAGCAAAGCATTGTTTGACCTTCTGATTATTTCATGCATGTATGTATTTTCATGTTTGTGTTTTTTTGCTAAAGTTGATAAACAAATTAGTTGTTATTTTGCTATCTAGATTCTGACTGTTGGTTTATCAATTTTGGAATTTACAAACATAGGATGAATGTCAATGCTAAAAGTCAAAATGTATTGGCTGGTATGTTAGATGGTTTGTGTGTGTGAATGTATTTCTGCTTCTACCCTGCATATATCTTGATGTGGCTTATCCACCCGCCTTAATTCAACTTCATTAATTTTATTTACTTTCTTCCTTGTTTTATCTAAACTCCACCAAAATATTTATCGAGTCATAAGGAACTAGCCTTCTTTGAAGATTGGTCATGAGGTCTTGTTATCTTGTGGCCTCTCAATGTTGGTCTAGTCCACAGGGTGCACAATCCTTCCATTAGGTGCAGATTACCGACCAACACTTATGTAAGGAGATGTCCAAAGTTTGGGCCTTTAGTAGAACATAGTTTGTCTAATGAAAGAAATTGATCTTATGGATCAAGTAGAACTTAAGGGGAAGGTGCCATACTAATAGGGAAAACTTTTGTTAGGGTAAGTTATTTTGATAAGAGTAAGTCTTCTAGTAGACAAAACCCCCACAAAATATTCCCAAGAGGATCTTCAAGAAGTGAATGTTATAGAAGTGGAGACAAAAGCAATAGAGAGTTTAGAGGCTACAATGGAAGTTCATATAACAAAAAATAAAATCACAAGAGAAGCAAATGATGATGTGGCAAAACCAAAACTTGTAGATATAATCAAGCACATTGGAGCTAGCAAAGTATAGTAGACTAAAGAAGTTGGTGGATATGTTGGTTTATCCATAAAAAAAAATATTTTGGACCCAAAAATTAAAGATATTTTAATAAATAATTTTTATGATGAAAATTTTTTCATTGAAGGGGAAGTATTCCAATAAAATAAAGAGATTTAAGGATGATGTTGTAATTGAAAGAGTACACAATATGGCCATTGGCTTAGCAATTAAACTTCAAGAAGAGGATATAAGTTAGATGCATATTAACATGGCTAAATTAGAATAAGATAAATTTAAAGTTAGAGAAGAGGGTCATTGACCAATTTTAACATATTCAATCTTAGAATTTGAAAGAACTTTTGAAATGGCTCGTGCTAGAATACTTGAGAGAGTTTCATAGTTAGAAAATATTATAACAAATAAAGAAACACAATATCTCTCCATGGTGCATTCCCTCACTTATCAAGTTAATTATTTAAAGGAACAAGTCTCCATTGAAGATACTATTGGACACTACAAGGAGATTGTCAAAAGTGCAACTAGTAAAGTTATACAAGTAAAAACTAACTCAAATATTAAGTTCTTTTTTGAAATTATGCTTTTGCAAGAATACCAAGAGGAAGGTTATCTAAGAGCAAGAAATTGTTGATGTGCTACAAGAAACTATTTTATGCACATAAAATGGCCTCATGAAGATCACGTAACAAAAGGTAAATCATTGAACTAGTTCACCTCTACCTACTGCTGAAATTCATAGATGCTCTACGTGGATCACATTTGGTCAAGAAAGAATTCATCATGCTCATGGAGTTTTGCTCAAGGTTGAATCAATCATCAATAAGATTGTTGGAGAGTTGAATCATTTGGCAGTGAAAATAGAAATTGAAGAACCATATGATAGTGAGAGTATTTTATTTAAAGAACAATATAAAGAAAACATCTAGAGCACTCTAGAAAATATGATTGAGGTGATTAAATCTATAGAGAAATTTTCATAGGAATATTTATAGAAATGGTTCATAGACCCAACATTCAATATTTAAAAAGTGCATGGCTATCTAAGTCAATTTACCTTTATTGAGTCATCACTGGAAGAAAAGTTTGTAACTCTCACTTTTGATTTTTAATGTATTTCAATTTATGACAATGATTTTATTCACTCCCATTAGATGGAGGTAGTTGTTATCCTAATTGAATTGGTAGTTATTCCACAACATTTTAAACTCTCTATTTTAGGGAGAAAGACATGATGACTTAGGGGTTAAGATTTTTTTTTACTTTTATTAAAGTTTTAAAAACAAAGACTTGGATATTTCAAGCTTTTTTTGTTGTTATAGCTATAATTCTATTTCAAGTTCCTTTTCAGCTTTTCTTGTGGAAAAATATTTTCTTTATTTTATGAATGTTTTTTGAAATGTGAAGTAAACGATTAGTGGATGTATTTTAATGCTTGCTAGATTAAAACATGTTCATTGATATGATTTATATGTTCAAGTGTTTGTTGAATAAACTATAATGCATTTTTTAATTGTTATTTGTCTAATTGCTTGTCTTTGAAAGTAAATTGTTGATGAATGAACTAGGGTATGTGGTTTTCTAATTGTCATTGGTCCAAATACCCATTTTTAAAGTGAATAATTCTGCTAGATGATTTAACCATAGTTGGTTTAAAATTGTAGAAAGAATTATTTTATTATTGAAGGGAAAAAAGAGAGCAACCAATGCTTTGAATTGGAGGGTTACAAAACCCCTTGGTCGTTGCTTGCATATAAACTACTTAAAAATCCTCAAGGAGACTTAATATAGTTATATATCCTTTAGAAAAGAATGTTGTTAATCTTAATTGGTTTAGATCAATGGAGGATTTTGCTTCCTTTATTACTCTAAATGGTATTTGGTATGACATTCCTTTAATATTATAGTACATATGGGATAATAGGTGTATTAGAAGATCTTATGTGACAATAATATTTGATAGGTTTTTGTCTTTTGATAATTGGTTACAAAGTATACAATATATTTAAATATTTTGTTGGGGACAAGATTAAACACAAACCCATCTCTTAGGATGTGATGTATTTAATAATGGTCATCAAAGTTCATTATATTTTCAATCTATGTGGTCTTGAGACCTTGATTTTTACCCTAATGGTTACATTGTGGTGGGATAAAGCAAATTTTGAATGACCATATATATATGAATTTATTTAAAAGATGAAATATCTAAAGGGGAGCATAAAAATTTGGAATATCAAATCCTTGTTTAACATATTTAAAAGAAAGGAGAAACATAAATTTAATATTAAGGATTTAAAAGAGATAATGAAAATCAATAGAGTGGACCAATATACTTACTTATGTGCATGAAAATAATTACTTTTTGATTATCATAACATATTCTAAAATGAAGTCATATTAGGCTAAAAAATTAAAGGAGATATGATTTATGAATGGTGATGGAAATACCATTTTTTTCAATGGGTTATATGAGGTTGAAAAGGGTCCCACCCACATTACATCATCACCACATAGTGGTATTACAAAAAATCTAGGATATTATCCATGTATCTTTTAGCAAGATTCAAACCTAGATCTCCTATTTGAAAAGTTGAGGAATCTAATTGGTTGGACTAATGTCACTTGAATTCTTCAATGAGCTTACACTAATTTTTATGAGGGATCCCAATTCCCTCATATTGAGTGGGGTTTGAACCTCGGACCTCTCAAAAAGAGGCCAAAGCATTTACGACTACAGTTTACTTGTAGCTAATGGAAATACCAAAACTTTAGAACTTCAAATATGAGATCCAACATTCAAATCTAATGGGGAGTAGAGTTATAAACTATGCTTAGATAGATGGAGTTTGGTTGTATAAACACATATTAGGTAAACAATATCCTCTATTAGGATTTTTCCATATGGCCTATGGTCTCATGGACATTAAAAACTATACTTTACTTTGTTAGATTAAATATTTTCAACTCTTGATGTAAGAAGTATTAAGGAAGAAGAAGATAGCAATCAAGAAGCAATCATTTTAAAGATACCCTATTAAATGTTGTATAGGATAAGGAGGCTCAAGATGAGCTATTTAAAATATTCCATCAATTATCACATGATGATAAGATAGATTATTGAGGAGAAATATCTTGATGGAGGAGTTATAAGAGGTAATTTACTCTTTTTGCATTGACAACGTGCTTGGCCTATATGGATTTCCTATGATTTATTTAAAAAAAATGAGTATGTTAAAGATAGTTATGGAAGTTATGATTAAAGATATAAGAAAACAAAAGAATTTGATAAGTGAGATCAATGCCTCCATTATTGTGTTGGTCACCAAGAAAGGTCAGATAAAATATTTTGATAATTTTCATGCAATAAAGTTTTGTAATATTGGTTCATTGTATATTTTCTAAAATTATGGTAAGCAAATTGAAAAACAATCTATATTTTGTTATCTTTGAGAAAAAAAGTTTTTTTTTCATGGAAAGAAAATCCTAGATGATATAATCATTTCATAAGAACCTATTAATTATCTCCATTCCACGAAAGAACTAAGTATGTTAGTAAAATTAGATATGAACAAAGCATACAATAGGGTTGATTGGTTTTTCCTATATGATGTTTAAAGAAAAAACATTTTGATCAAGGTTTGGTGTGAATGAATTAGACTTTGTCATAAAAATATAATATATTCTATTTTAATCAATGGACCCCTCAATGGGTACTTTGAATCATGTCATTGACATCATGAGGCTGACCTACTATTTACTTATCTCTTCAATATTCTTGCCAAGTCATTAAGGATATCTATGTCAAATGCAAAAGTGGAAGGCAAAATCAAATGTATTTAATTTGTGGGAAACATTATCTTTGATTACCATCTCCAATTTATCAACTGCACTTTTTTTTAGGTCATCCTAAATGGTTAACATGACCAATATTGAAGGTTTTTTTCAATTGGTTATACGAGATTGAAACGGGCCCCATCCGTATTACATCATCACCACATAGTGGTATTACAACAAAGCTTGGATATTATCCATGTATCACTTGGCAAGATTCGAACCTCGATATCCTCCTTAAATGTTAAGGAATATAACCAGTTGATCTAATGCAATTTGATGACCAATATTGAAAGTTGATCAAGTAGGAAAATTTATATTTTCAAATTTGAAGAGAGAGTGGAACATGAAAGGTCATTAGAGGAGTTAACAAGGAAAGAGTATGAATTTTGACCTTCCATGCCCCCCTTTCCTACCCCCTTATTATAAAAGCATAAACTAGGGATGTTGATACATTTTTCTAGCCATTGGCAAGGTAGGAACTTATAGATGTAATTTGGAGTTGAATGAGTTTTTATGTGCTCTCCTTTTTTTCTAGGAGAGACTTTATTCATCTCATGCACCTTGTACTCTCAATTGCATTTCAAAAATATAAGTTGCAAAAAACATATTTTCTATGGGTTTTCTTCCCCTATATAGGTTTCCCCACTTAAAGCATGGTGTATTTATTGTTTTATCAGATTCTATTTACTTGTTAATTATTGTCTGAACTAAATACTCTTTATGAAAAATGTCGTTATGTTTACTCTAATTTTGATTCATTGATCAAAGTTTCTTGTATTATCTAATTTTTTATTAAGAGAGATCTATGTTAGTGAACCGACTAAGGGTTTCCATATATCATACGGTATCAAAGTAAGTTTTTCCTAGGATAATGTGAGGTTTAGTAATCTTGTGGAGTTTCTTATGTACAAACAGGTTTGTATATCAGGTATTTTATGAAAGTCTTGTGCATTGTTTTTATGATAAATGGGTAAATCTAGTAACAAGTACTGAAACCAACTTTAAGAGGTAAAAGATAAGATTCAAGACTTATTAATGACCACACAATAATAGTTCCAAGAAATTAACAAGTTTAGATAGGAGAATATAGAGTTGAAGTTGAATATCCAAGAGAAAGAAGAGCTACTTGCTATTGTTGCAAAGAAGATTCCCTAGATCAAGAGCCAATCTATTAAAATTGTTGGTATTTCTCAATACTCAATCCCATAAGTGGAAATGTATGTCTACATGTAATGAAGAAGGTACAAGAAGGGATAACTACCAAAAAGGATTTTTTGGACCAACTTCAGGCCAAGTGTGAAGAAAAGGAGAAATATAAGAGTCTCTCTCATTGTTCTACCAAAGAAGCTTCCACCATCATAGAAACAAGTATGGTTAGCAAATATGATTCTTATTTTATATATTTGAAAAAATGTAGCAACCCATTTGGTAGTTTTTAGATGTATACTCAAGGAGCAAGTCCAAAAATTTTAAATAAAATGGGTTATCAAGGTCAAGAGCTTGGCAAGCATGGGAATCAATAAGGGATCCTATTAAGGTGTTTTCAAGCCTAAGCCTATGGGTATTAGATATTTTTATAAAGAGAATTTTTTAATGAAGAATATAGGAATGTATTTAAATGTGTAGGGGGACCTTGCACTTTGCATAAAAAGAGAAGTGAAACCATCAAACAAGAAGTGCAACAAAGGTGTAAAACAAGATCTAAGCAATGAAACCACAAGCAAGTATGCACCCATGAAAAAAAATACAAATAAAAACCTTCTAGTTTTCCATTTTGTTGTAAATGTTGTAGAACAAAAGGGTATATATCTCAATTTTTTTTTGGATCTTCTCCTGTGTGAATATTTTGGCAAAGTAAATCATGATAGTAACATGTGTAGGAAGCTATTGGTGTCTAAATATACAAAATAGATCTTTAAAGGGAAACCAAAGGTTAGTGAAGATTCTCATCATTTCATTATAAAGCCATGACTATGGTTGAGTTAATCCAAGCAAATAAAATGTGATAGTTACAAGGTTGAAAACCATATATGCATTCAAATCCTCTATTGTAAGTAGTATATTACAACCCTCATGTTTAGAGTTAACACATATGAAGGAAATTTTTTGCCATACATAAAATATGGTTAGTTATTTATAACATTTCTTCTAACCAAGTGTATTATTTTTTTGTATGATTTAGTTGATGTTAGTGTAGACACACAAAATTCACACATGCTCATTCCTATATACTCATAGATCTGCATAAACACTTGTAGGTTTGCATAGGCTATCATAGGCCATCGTAGGCCATAGTAATCATACGTAGGCCACCATAGTCATTCGTAGGCATAAAAATCTACAAAATTGCATGAAACATGCCCAAAATGCCTTCTACCCACTAGGAGGCCATATACTAGCTCCCTAAGGCTACTTAAGCCTTTTCCTACACCTAATTAGGACCCCATGGGACCATTCCCTACTAAAAATCCTAATTAGGCTAATTAGGATTTTTAATTTGCAAGTGACTTTCACCAACATGCACTTTGCCATTAATAGGGTTCAATTAGGATTAATGATCTAATTAGTCCTAATCATGTCCTCACACATGTGTGCACCCTAAGTTAGTAAGTATATTTCCTAGAAATCCTAACTAAACCTCAACCTAACCTAGGAGTTAGCTAACCTAAAGAACACAAGCTTATACTGAGAGGGGGGGTGAACAGTATAAGACCACTTTTTACTTTTCTTTACTCAAGCTATATAATCCAATATATCAATGCAATGTCAACAATAGTAATCAAAGCAATGCACAAATCACCACACACAATAGAGACACCAATTTAACATGGTTCACCCAATGTGGGCTACTCCATGGAGAAAATATTTCACTAATATTTTCTCAATCAATCTCTTGGGAATCCTTTCCCTATTACAATGTTTATGGACCTCTATCCAAAGGAGACACCAATCCCCTAATCAAGTTTGTGGATATCTATCCATAGGAGACACCAATCTCCTCAGCTGGTTTGTGGATCTCTATCCATAGGAGAACTCCTCCTCTGCTCTAGCTGGTGATCTTCTAGAAGACTACTACCTCCACTACTCTGGGTTGTGGATCTCTCTCCACTGAAGACCTTTATCCTCACTACCCTAGCTAATGGATCTCTATCCACTAGAGACTACTATCCTCTACTCTATCACCTCCAAAGCTTGCTCTCAACTCTATCTCAAATCTGCACTAAACACAGTCCTTCGGTCTAGCACAAATCTGCTCAATATCTATCTCAAATCTACACTAAACATAGTCCTTCGGTCTAGCACAAATATGCTCAATATCTATCTCAAATCTACACTAAACATAGTCCTTCGGTCTAGCACAAATCTACTCAATATCTATCTCAAATATGCACTAAACATAGTCCTTCAGTCTAGCACAAATATTATCAATCTTCTTCTAGTCTAGCACAAACCTATCCTCAAATATGCACCAAACTCTATCCTCAAATCTATCCTCAAGCCTTAACACAAAGCTTGACTCAATCACAAATCAACTCTACTAGATCTACCCCAAACCTTAACTCAAGGTTTGAACAAATCAATCAATCAACTCTACTCACAAGTCTTCTCAAAGACTTACCTCAAATCTATCCACAAGTCCTCACTAGAACTTGTCCAATCTACTCAACAAGTCTTCACCAAGACTTATCTCAAATCTGCTCAACAAGTCCTCACTAGAACTTGTCCAATCTGCTCAACAAGTCTTCACCAAGACTTACCTCAAATCTACTTGTAAGCTTCCACAAAAGCTCACACAAATCTATCCTTAAGTCCACTCTAGGACTTACTCAAATCAGCTCACAAGCTTTCACCAAAATCTTATTCAATCTATCATAGAAAACCTCTTCAATCACACAAACAAGTTTCACACAAAATCTTGTTTTAATCTCACAAAAACATATAGAGAATGGTTAGAGACTCAATATGTTTCACACTCATAACAATGCTCAATCACTCTCAAACTCTCTTGCTTAACCATAGAAACATATAGAGAATGGTTAGAGACTCAATATGTTTCACACACAACACTTAATCACTTTCAATCTTTCCTTCAACTCAATTTAGAAATAAAGAACAATTTGTTTCATAGAACTTGAACTATCACTCCAACACTTCCAATCAACTAAGCCCAATCAACTCCACTCAACCAATCACTTAATGAAAGCTTAGTCAACAATGCTTATCAAACAAACCTCACATAACAATGATACTCATGATCTTTCACAAACCCTAGTTCAAGATAGTTCTCAACTTCACATAACAATGATACTCAATATTTCCAACAATGCTTATCAAACAAGGTTTCTAGTATCAAATTTCATTCTAGAAAACCCACATCAATCAACATTGGATTTCTCAAAACCAAACTCAACAATGCTTATCAAACAATCCTTTTCACTCCAACTTAGCATTCACAACATCCAACAATATTTCACTCACAAGGATAATGTGCCCTTACCTTTTTTTTGAAGAAGATTTGACCTCAAACACCTATCTCAATCACAATCAATTCTTTGCCAATTTCAAAGGTTAGGTAGCAATATCTTCTCAATCATTCACTCAATTTGATCCCTCAAAATATTTCACCATACATAGCAATAAATCTCTTTTACACCTTATAATCTCCACACTTCAAAATGCAAACCAACAATTTGTGTAAAGAAAATAATCACAATAATTTTTCTTTATAAACCCTTATCTCTTTAACACATCATAGCTTATCCCAATTAAAATATAATTCCTTTTTTCAACCTTATAACTCCTATTTCAATTCACTTTATCAAAAATCACAATAAAACAATTAACCTTTAAAAACCTTATAACTCCCCCTTAATAAAAATTAATCATGCCACCTTTTAAACCTTAGATGCAATATTTAAAAATTTAAGTACCTTTGTCCTCGGTGGGATTCGAACTCCCGCTTGCACCTTCCACAATGCCCTAGCCATGGCCCACGTGCCACGTGAGCTAGGCGCTCACCTTAGAACCAAAAAGTGCCTCGTGCGCTTTGAAGCTTTGCCTTGGCACCAAAAACCAAACACATGCACCTCGACAAAAATGCTGCCGTCGGGGTTCGATCGTGGGACCTCCCACCAGTTAGCACCCTAAGCCACAGCCACCTACCATTGGCCCAACCACCACGGTTGGCTATGAGGCTTCAAGCCTCCTCCCTTTTATTCGCTAGTTGACCACCACGTAAGCAAAAGACCTGTCCTCTTATTCCACGTTCACAATTTTTGCATGCACTTCGATTAATTCATTCGAAGGATAATATTTTTGTTCCAAGGCATATGGTATATATATTAAATTTGCTCTCCCTTTTAACACGTCGATGGGTGGAAAGGATAGTCGACGTCGGTGCCTTGAATTTGATTGCTTGCCCTTTGTAACCCTAACCTTAGGGTTATTAAATTTAAATTAATTTATAAATTAATTTATAACAAAGTTATTATAATTAATTTAATTATTTAGGTCTATACTTTAGACCTTTAATATTATAATATAAAATTATAATATTATTTTCTTGGGCCTTCCAATTGCTCTTTTAGACCTTATTTGACCACCTTAAATATTATAATAAGCATATTATAATATTATTTTCCCTTAGGCCTAGAAGCAATATTTTTCTTGCACTGCTCATGAAAACTGATGCTTGACCTCATGCTGCTCATTGAAACTGACTCTTGACATCAATGACAACAAAACTTGCTCATATTTCCAACAATATCCCCCTTTGTCATTGATGGCAACCCAATTACCTTTTACCATTTCCTTTACCTTTTTCTGTTCTGCTCCCCTGAGAAACTGCTCCCTTGATTGAATGCTCTCCCCCTAACTCAAATCTCTCCCCCTTTGACATCAATGGCAAAGGGTCACCTTTGGGGCTCGGGGCTAAGAATGAGACTCTTAGCTTAGCCCCTCCCCCACCTCCTCTTGAGGTGGTTAATTCTGGGGTGGGAGTATTTCTACTCCCAACAAGCACTGATCTTTACCTTTGTCCACTTTCTTCCTCAACTGATCCTTCTGATTCCTCTGACTATTCATGTTCCTGCTTGTCTCTGGAATTTTTGCTCTACACCACTTTGTTGTATGCCCATAATTATTGCACTTATAACACTTAATGTTGTTATTCCTTGGAGGTGCAAATATCTTGGAATTTCTCTTGGTGAAGCCATATCCATTTCTGTCATGAACCCTGCAATTTACTGCCTTGTGACCAAACTGATTACAAGAGTAGCAATACCCTTGAAAAAGATGCCTATTTCTGAAATTCCCATATTCATGTCTTCCATGTGTCCTGCATTGTGAAGCCTTGTGCCCAAACCTATGACATGAGAAGCATCATCCATTGAAACTACCTTGCCTTGACCCCATTGGTCTCTTAGTCTCTTCTACCCTATGTTGCTTCCTGTTCCATCTGTTCCTTATTTGTGCATTGTTCCTTTTCCTGTTGAACTTTTTATTGTCCAACTCATCCTCAGAAGTCTCACTTTCTCTTACACTCTCTTCTTCTGAAGCTTCTTCTTCTTTGGAGCTTGAGATTGACTCCTCTCCTTGTTTTCTTTGTTCCTGTTCAAATCCAAGTCCTGTTTTGTTTGATGAACATCTTTGTACCTTGATAATCTTGTCTATGGTTTTTGAGCTCTTCCCAAACTTGTGTAGCTTATCTTTAGACTCTTTTACTTCCTTCCTTAGTGAAGCTACTTCTTGCTCTAACCTTTCACATTCTAAAACCTTAGCTTCTAACTTCTCTTTAAACCTCCTTGTCTTAGCAATTGAGTTGGTTAGATCCTCTATAAGCTTTCCTTTCTCTTCATCACATTCTTGAAATTTAAGCTTGAGTTTTGAGTTTTGCTTTCTTACCTCCCTTAATGCATCAAGGGCATGAATAAGCTCACCCTCAAGATCAACTTCTCCTTTCTCTGATTCTTCCTCTATTTGTTTGCCTTTGGGATCATCTTCATTCTTTTATGACTTGTCTTCTATAGGATCACCTCCTTCTTCCTCTAATGCCAAGAGTAGATTCTCTTCTGGTCCTTCAAGTGTATCTTCATATTCATCATCACTGAAACTAAATCCATTCCTTGTACAACTATCTTCAAGATGACCAAAGTTACCACATCTAAAACACTTGAGAATTATTGGTGACCTTTTCCTAACCACTTCTTTTTCTTTTGCCAGAAATAGAACTTCATATTTATCATTATCTGAGGAACTTTCATCACTATCACTTGAGCTCTTACCTGCCTTGTCTGCATAGAAACTCTTCTTATGCCTTTGGAAAAACTTCTTTCCTTGCTTGCCTTGTCCATCCCTACTTTTCTTTTGGTACCTGTGTTTTTCTGTTTCCTTGTTCTTATGATCCTGTTTTTCTTCATCATTGCTATTTCTAGCTTCTAGACAATCAGATGCATAGTGACCATACTTTCCACAATTGAAACATCTAACTGATTTTGTACCTTTATACTTTCTTGAGTCCTTGTTCCTTTTGCCATAATTTGCTTCTTCATCACTGGATAACTCATTGCTTGAATCTGACTTCTTACCCTTTGTCTTCTTAGTAGCTTTGAAGGTTGCTTCCTTTCTAGAGAATAGGTTCCTCTTTTATTCTCATCTCAAAAGCTGTGAGAATGCCATGTAATTCATCCCTTGTCAAAATATCAATATCTTTTGATTCTTCTATAGCTGAAATATTTTCACTAAACCTTTTTGGAAGTGACCTTAAAATCTTATCACACACATCAGATTCTTGAACTTCAAGCCCAAGTCCTTGCATGGAGTTAACAACCTCATCTACATGAAGTAGGTATGCAACAATGTTTTCTTCATCCTTCATCTTTAGGTCTTCAAATATTCCCTTGTAATTTTACAACTTTGCCCTTTTGACCTTTTTATCTCCTTCATATATACCTTGCAACTTATCCCAAATTTCCTTTGTTGATTTGTAGTGCATAACCTTTATAAACTCTATTTCATGCAAACCTTTCAAAATTCCATTCATTGCTCTTGAATTGTAATGATGTAGAAGCTTACCATATTTATCTGTAGGTGGAGTAGCTAGTGGTATGTATCCATTCTCAACTGCTTCCCATACCTCATTTCCAAGTGCCATCAGGTGAATCTTCATTCTCATACTCCAAAGTACATAATTATTCCCATCAAACAATGGTGCTGAATTCCCTGAAGATCCATCCTTAGAATCCATCTATGTTCTTGTAAGATTTTCCTTCAAGTTGTTAAACTCTTTCGAAGGAACCCACTCTGATACCAATTGAAGAACACAAGCTTATACTGAGAGGGGGTGAACAATATAAGACCACTTTTTACTTTTCTTTACTCAAGCTATATAATCCAATATATCAATGCAATGTCAACAATAGTAATCAAAGCAATGCATAAATCACCACACACAATAGAGACACCAATTTAACGTGGTTCACCCAATGTGGGCTACTCCATGGAGAAAATATTTCACTAATATTTTCTCAATAAATATCTTGGGAATCCTTTCCCTATTACAATGTTTATGGACCTCTATCCAAAGGAGACACCAATCTCCTAATCAAGTTTATGGATCTCTATCCACAAGAGAACTCCTTCTCCTCTACTCTGGCTGGTGATCTTCTAGAAGACTACTACCTCCACTACACTAGCTTGTGGATCTCTCTCCAAAAGACTCTGTCCTCACTAAAGACCTCTATCCTCACTACCCTAGCTAATGGATCTCTATCCACTAGAGACTACTATCCTCTACTCTATCACCTCCAAAGCTTACTCTCAACTCTATCTCAAATCTACACTAAACACTATCCTTCGATCTAGCACAAATCTACTCAATATCTATCTCAAATCTACACTAAACACTATTCCTTTCGGTCTAGCACAAATATACTCAATATCTATCTCAAATATCACTAAACATAGTCCTTCAGTCTAGCACAAATATGCTCAATCTCTATCTCATATTTCACTAAACACAATCCTTCGATCTAGCACAAATCTTCTCAATATCTATCTCTAGTCTAGCACAAACATATCCTCAAATATGCACCAAACTCTATCCTCAAATCTATCCTCAAGCCTTAACACAAAGCTTGACTCAATCACAAATCAACTCTACTAGATCTACCCCAAACCTTAACTCAAGGTTTGAACAAATCAATCAATCAACTCTGCTCACAAGTCTTCTCAAAGACTTACCTCAAATATATCCACAAGTCCTCACAAGAACTTGTCCAATATGCTCAACAAGTCTTCACCAAGACTTATCTCAAATCTACTCAACAAGTCCTCACTAGAACTTGTCCAATCTACTCAACAAGTCTTCACCAAGACTTATCTCAAATCTACTTAACAATCTCACTAAAACTTCACCAAATTCTAACTTCCAAAAGCTTACTCAATCTTTCCTTAAGTCCACTCTAGGACTTACTCAAATCAGCTCACAAGCTTTCACAAAAGCTTATTCAAACTCAATCTTATAAAAACCTCTTCAATCACACAAACAAGTTTCACACAAAATCTTGTTTAATATCATAGAAACATATAGAGAATGGTTAGAGACTCAATATGCTTCACACTCACAACAATGCTCAATCACTTTCAAACTCTCTTGCTTTACCACAGAAACATATAGAGAATTGTTAGAGACTCAATATGTTTCACACTCACAATACTTAATCACTTTCAATCTCTTTCTCAAATCAATTCAGAAATAAAGAACAATTTATTTCATAGAACTTGAACTATCACTCCAACACTTCCAATCAACTAAGCCCAATCAACTCCACTCAACCAATCACTTAATGAAAGCTTAGTCAACAATGCTTATCAAACAAACCTCACATAACAATGATACTCATGATCTTTCACAAACCCTAGTTCAAGATAGTTCTCAACTTCACATAACAATGATACTCATGATATTTCACAAACCCTAGTCGCAATAGGATACTCAATATTTCCAACAATGCTTATCAAACAAGGTTTCTAGTATCAAATTTCATTCCAGAAAACCCACATCAATCAACATTGGATTTCTCAAAACCAAACTCAACAATGCTTATCAAACAATCCTTTTCACTCCAACTTAGCATTCACAACATCCAACAATATTTCACTCTCAAGGATAATGTGCCCTTACCTTTTGTTTGAAGAAGATTTGATTTTCAAACACCTATCTCAATCACAATCAATTCTTTTCCAATTTCAAAGGTTAGGTAGCAATATCTTCTCAATCATTCACTCAATTTGATCCCTCAAAATATTTCACCATACATAGCAATAAATCTCTTTTACACCTTATAATCTCCACACTTCAAAATGCAAACCAACAATTTGTGTAAAGAAAATAATCACAATAATTTTTCTTTATAAACCCTTATCTCTTTAACACATCATAGCTTATCCCAATTAAAATATAATTCCCTTTTTCAACCTTATAACTCCTATTTCAATTCACTTTATCAAAAATCACAATAAAACAATTAACCTTTAAAAACCTTATAACTCCCCCTTAATAAAAATTAATCATGCCACCTTTTAAACCTTAGATGCAATTAATATTCAAAAATTTAAGTACCTTTGTCCTCGATGGGATTCGAACTCCCGCTTGCGCCTTCCATAGTGCCCTAGCCATGGCCCACGTGCCACGTGAGCTAGGCGCTCACCTTAGAACCAAAAAGCGCCTCGTGCGCTTTGAAGCTTTGCCTTGGTGCCAAAAACCAAACACATGCACCTCAACAAAAATGCTACCATCGGGGTTCGATCGTGGGACCTCCCGCCAGTTAGCACCCTAAGCCACAACCGCCTGTCATTGGCCCAACCACCATGGTTGGCTATGAGGCTTCAAGCCTCCTCCCTTTTATTCGCTAGTTGACCACCACGTAAGCAAAAGACTTGTCCTCTTATTCCACGTCGTTCATAATTTTTGCATGCACTTCGATTAATTCATTCGAAGGATAATTTTTTTGTTCCAAGGCATATGGTATATATATTAAATTTTCTCTCCCTTTTAACACGTCGGTGGGTGGAAAGGATAGTCGACGTCGGCACCTTGAATTTGATTGCTTGCCCTTTGTAACCCTAACCTTAGGGTTATTAAATTTAAATTAATTTATAAATTAATTTATAACAAAGTTATTATAATTAATTTAATTATTTAGGTCTATACTTTAGACCTTTAATATTATAATATAAAATTATAATATTATTTTCTTGGGCCTTCCAATTGCTCTTTTAGACCTTATTTGACCACCTTAAATATTATAATAAGCATATTATAATATTATTTTCCCTTAGGCCTAGAAGCAATATTTTTCTTGCATTGCTCACGAAAATTGATGCTTGACCTCATGTTGCTGAAACTGACTCTTGACATCAATGACAACAAAACTTGCTCATATTTCCAATATAACCCTAGTTAACCCTAATCCTTCCTCAGATTCTCTTAGGGAATGTAAGGTTGACACTTCATAAACCCTAACCTAACCTTACTAGAAATTGACTTTAGGGTTTGGTATATCTAACCATCCCCCCTGACCTTAGATTTTCCTATAAATAGAGGTACCTTCCCCTCATTTTACCTCTCTCTCCCCTTCTTGTCAACTTACCAAAACTCTGTAGAAATCACTCCAAAACCTCTTTCGATAACTTTACACCGTACAAACAACATCAAGTCACTTTTGGAGCCCATCTAGACAAAGGATCTCCATCAGAAGTCAGCTATAGACCAATTGGCCCCTCAACCTATGAATTTGGAATCCAATTCATAGGTCACCTTGTGAATCAACCGTACAATAGGTCTACAACACCAAATCATGTATCAATTAGTTATTTAATGTTTTTACAATACTTCCTTTAGTTTTCAACTCTTTTCAATATGGTTTTCATGTCGATTTGTCTTTATAATCACGGGGCTTGACCAAACTACTGGTAGCACACATGAATAGAAGCCCACATTCACTAAGGATTTCTAAAGGACACCATCAGAATGCTTCATATTCATGAAAAAAATAGGGATATTTGTTTTGTAACCTAAAAACACTCTTTATGAATAAAAGCAACATTTTTTTAGCAATTTACATTTTGTTAAGTTGTTTGATCAAATGGTCGTCTTTCGATTGCTTCATTTTGGCACGTGGTGGGACCCCCACAATAGTTGTGTTAGACTAGTTTTTATCACGAATATGATGCAATTTCTAGTTTTCTATTGCTATTACAGGTACCATGAGAGTAGAATAGGACCCTACAAAACCTTGATATACACTTCAGGTCAACAAAATAGGAGTTTCAGGCTCCTAAATCCAATTCGCCTCCCAACCTGCGAATCAATATCCAATTCGTAGGCCACCCTGTGAATTCTACCAGATTATCTCAGAAGACCCTAAAAAAATAAGGTATTATAGCAGAGATATCAAACAACTCACTTGACACCACAATAGTCAGGTATTCCCCTCAGGACCCCCTTGTTTTGTTATTCCTTTGCAAAGTGGTTTTACGGGAAAATGCATCATGTCATTTTGTAAAATCCCCTTTCAAATGCCTCAATTAGGGTTATCATATTATTGTATAAATCAGTTAGTTCGATTTGTTTCAAAATTTATTTTCTATGATTTGAATCAAAGTTGCATTCCTTTTTATTCAAGCCATTAAAATAGGGTTTCATCTCTTTTCAACTTTTGCAAATCATTCCTTTCGAACCATATTTTTCTCATACTAAATAGATATTTCAAATTCCTTTCCCAAATTGCGTGTAGATCATAAATTTTTATTTTTCTCCTTTCAACAAGCATTTCAAATTTCTTTATCAATTTGCATTTAGGATTAGATTTGAAATCTCTTTCATATCATTTTGCAATTTCATTTCAACAAGCATTTCAAATTTCTTTCTCAACTTGCATTTAGGATTAGATTTGAAATCTCTTTCATAACATTTTGCAATTTCATTTCAACGAGCATCTCAAATTTCTTTCCAAACTTGCGTTTAGGATTAGATTTGAAATCTCTTTCACATAATTTTGCAATTTCATTTCAAAAGCATTTCAAATTTCTTTCTCAATTTGCATTTAGGATTAGATTTGAAATCTCTTTCATATCATTTTGCAATTTCATTTCAAAAGCATTTCAAATTCCTTTCACACTCGCATTTAGGATTAGTTTTATAATCTCTTTCAGTGCAAATTCCAATTTTATTTCAAAAGAATTTCAAATTCCTTTCACACTTGCATTTAGGGTTAGTTTTATAATCTCTTTCATTGCAAATTCTAATTTCATTTCAAAAGCATTTTAAATTTCTTTATCAATTTACATTTAGGATTAGTTTTATAATCTCTTTCATTTCAATTTCCAATTTCATTTCAAAAGCATTTCAAATTCCTTTCACACTTGCATTTAGGATTAGTTTTATAATCTCTTTCATTTCAATTTCCAATTTTATTTCAAAAGCATTTCAAATTCCTTTCACACTTGCATTTAGGATTAGTTTTATAATATCTTTCATTTCAATTTCTAATTTCATTTCAAAAGCATTTCAAATTCCTTTCACACTTGCATTTAGGATTAGTTTTATAATCTCTTTCATTTCAATTTTCAATTTCATTTCAAAAGTATTTCAAATTCCTTTCACACTTGCATTTAGGATTAGTTTTATAATCCCTTTCATTTCAAATTTCTTTCACACTTGCATTTAGGATTAGTTTTATAATCTCTTACATTGCAAATTTTAATTTCATTTCAAAAGCATTTCAAATTTCTTTATCAATTTGCATTTAGGATTAGTTTTATAAGAATTCGAGAATCCAGAGCAAGAGGAATGAGTGAGCTGAGGTTTAGCGGGTGCGACGGGAGTGAGGGTTTGAATTTTTTGGGCAGGAATCTCATCCAATGTGGTAGAGGTAGAGCAGGTACAGAAGGGGCAGGTGGGAATCTCGAGCATGGATCAAGCGAGGATCCAGAGGAGGGCGATCCGGCTGCAGTAGATTTGGAGGTGGGCATCACACGGGGGACCAACCCTCCTCAAAAAGACCTTGATAAAAAATATACAAAGGAAAATGTGGGGCCCAAGAAGTGGCTATATTTTATTGAGACTCTTAGAGGAAAAAAAAAGGAGGTTCTCTCTCTTTCGCCCCTAGTTCCAGTAAATAATAAAATTTCAGCCCCAAAAAGTTCCATAAGCCCTTTTCTTTTAATGGAAGAATTCTCCTTGGTAGGCAAGTTTTTGGGAGGTAGGCCGGACATGGAGACTATCAGGGCTTGGGCGATGGGTAAATGGTGATTGGTAGGTATCTTGGAGTTGGTAGCTCTAACTCGAGGGTTCTTCATTATCCATTTTAACAATATGGAGGATGCTAACCACATTTTAATAGGAGGTCCTTGGTTTCTAGGCAAAATGAGCCTTTTTCTTAGACGATGGGGTGAAGATTTCAACCCTAAAAAGCAAAATATTAACATTACCCCTATTTGGGTTCGTATCTCGAGTTTACCTACCTAGTTATTCAATGAATATTGGCTGTAGGGCATAGCCAGAACTATAGGGGACCTGATCTCCATTGACCATGCGACCTTGGCCAGGACAAGGATGACTCATGCACAAATCTGCATAAATGCTAATTTGAATAATGAATTGCAAAGGTTTGTGGAGCTAGAGTATGGAGAATACTATGATGGCAAGCCGAGATTCACACAACAAAACTTCAAATTAATTTTTTGCAAATAGCTTAACACAGTCTTACATTACCATTTCCAGGCATATTTCTTTTCCCTCTCAATCCCGAACTCACCATCCTCTGCCCTTACAATTTTTGAGTTTTTATCGAGGCCTCGATCCTCTAGGCAATTAATGCCCCCGCCTAACAAAAATTCAAATTCGATTTTCCCCCGACCGAGTTTTCAAAATTTTTTGCCATAAATGGGCAACTGCCCGATCCGCCATGAAGCTTGCATTAATGGCCTCCCTTAACTTGCACCCGTCGTTTTGTTCCGACTGTTCTTTTGCACCGCTGTCTCAACCATAAAGTCCATCGCTCTGTAATTGTTGTTCTACCGAAATAATAATAAAAAGAAACATATGCGTGGTCGACATCTCTCTTTTCAAATTACGTGGCCCTCATCTTTGACTTAATACATGTATGCTTTCGCGTGTCAATTTCAACCTTACCTCCAACTGGTTGCGTCGCTTTTAACACACGTGGCAGCCACGTGTCTATTTCAGCCTTGCCTGGCCATCCGCGTGTAAACTTTGCTCTGTCTTCTTATTGGCCGCGATATCGCGACAGGTCACGAAATCGTGACATGTCGCGATATCGCGACCAAAAGCGCCTTCACCCTGCCGTAGCCCTTTGGGGTCGCGATTTCATGACATGTCACACGATTTCGTGACCCCCCTTGCCTTCGCCTTGCTGAAGCCCCTTGGGGTCACGATTTCGTGACCCCCCCTCTGCCTTCACTTTGCCGAAGTCCTTTGCTTTGTTTTAGCTTTGGAAGCTGTTTCGAGACCATGCCATGTGGCAGCTTTTCACTGGTCGCGATATCGCGACAGGACTCCCCCTACGCCTTGTTCTGAAATATCGTCGCGATATCGCGACGTCGCGATATCGCGATGAAACTTGCCCTTACCATGTCGCAGCTTTTGAGGTCGCGATTTCGCGACCCCTTCCCCCTTGCTTTACAAAAACTTCCCCCTTGGGAAAAACTGAAGAAAAGTACTTAGAAAAAATTTGAAACAAAAAGTTTTGGAAGATGCAAGATTGCTCTACTGTCGTCGGATGCTCCTGCATCAGACACCCGGGGTAAATTAAAAGTGATCCTCACTTCTGTTTTGTTAGGGGAAGACCCAGGCGGTCAACCTCCATTTTTGACAACCAAGTTGCATCTTCAATAGGTCTGCCCTTCCACTTTATCAAATATTCAGAATACTGTTTGTTTCTGGTGCTTCTGCCTTCACGAGTGTCTAATATTTCCTCGACCTCATCGGTGGTTGGAGTAGATGCTTGGAATTTGCCATAATTTCGTACTTGGTACCTCTGTACTTTCTCCCTCATGATATTCCACTAAATCTGAAATGTTAAAAATAGGTGAAATGTCAAGCCAACTCGGCAATTCCACTTCATATGCATTGCCTGACTCCCGTTTTCCCAGTATTCTGCATGGCCCAAACTTCTTCATCTTCAATTTGTTATAAGTCTTGGCAGGAAATCTCTCCTTCCTGAGATGGACCATGACTTCATCTCCTACTTCGAACTCTTTGAACCGCCGCTTCTGGTCTGCCCTTGTCTTATATTGAGTATTCATTTTTATAATTTGTTTCCTTACTTCTTCATGCAGACTTTTCATATGTTTCGCAAATTCTTCTGCCTCGACCTCTGCACTTTTCTCTCTTATCCAACTTTCTCAGTTCAGACACATTTCTTGAGTTGTTTCCATATATTATCTGGAATGGAGATTTATTTGTGCTCTTATTGACTGAACTGTTATACGCAAATTCCGCCTACGGTAAAACTAAATCCCATCCCTTGGGTTGATCTGCTATCAAGCATCTCAGTAAATTACCCAGGCTTCTATTTACCACCTCTGTCTGTCCATCAGTCTGTGGGTGGTATGCAAAACTGAACTTCAGATCTGTCTTCAACTTCTTCCACAAAGTTCTCCAGAAATAACCAACAAATTTTGTATCTCTGTCAGAAACAATGCTCTTCGGTAGACCGTGAAGTCGTACCACTTCCTTGAAAAATAATCCTGCAATGTGAACTGCATCACTTGTTTTTTGGCATGGGATAAAGTGTGCCATCTTGGAAAATCTGTCAACTACTACAAATACAAAGTCATTTCCCCTCTGTGTTCTTGGCAATCCGAGGACGAAGTCCATGCTGACGTCCTCCCATGGCCGCTCAGGTACTGGTAATGGCTGATACAATCCCGTGTTCTGTCTTCTGCCCTTTGCCATCTGGCATACTCTACAACTCTGTACAAACTTTTTCACATCTTGCTATAGTTGCGGCCAATAGTAATTTTCACTCACCAGGGCAATTGTCTTATCCCGGCCAAAATGTCCGGCCAGTCCCCCGCTGTGTTTCTCCTTGACTAAGTTTTCCCGCATGGAACTCCTTGGAATGCATAATTTACTTCCTCCGAACAACATTCCATCTTGGATTAGAAAATCCAACCATCTTGTCTTGTCCACAGTAACAGGTGTCAAGCAAGCCGTCCAGGCTTCTGCAAAATCCGGATCTTCGAGGTACAAACCCTTCGAGTTCTTCAAATCCCACTACTTCCACTGTCATTTTAATCAATAAATTCTGCCTTCTACTTAAGGCATCTGCAACTCTGTTTGATTTCCCGCTTCTGTGCTTCAGCACAAAGGTATAGCTTTGGAGGAACTCCACCCACTTCATGTGCCTTTGATTCAGTTTTGTTTGACTGTTAATGTACTGTAAAGCCTGATGATCAATAAATAGAACAAACTCCTTTGGCAATAAATAGTGTCTCCACTTCTTCAGAGCCTGAACTATAGCATAAAATTCTTGGTCATAAACTGAATACTTTTTTCGAGCATCATTTAGCTTCTCATTGAAATAAGCAACAGGTCTGCCTTCTTGACTCAGTACAGCCCCTATTGCACTGCCACTGGCATCACAGTCCACCTGAAATACCTTGTTAAAGTCTGGGAGTGCCAAAACAGGCTGTTCTGTGACCTTTTTCTTTAATGCATCAAAGCTCCTTTCAGCCCCTAATGTCCACTTGAACTCTTTTTTATCCCCTCTCATTGTTTCTGTGAGAGGTGCACAAATGTTGTTGAAGTTCTTTATGAACTTCCTGTAAAAGCTGGCTAGACCATGAAATGATCTTACCTCTATTGTGCTTCTTGGGGTAGGCCATTCGATGATGGCTCTCACCTTCTCTGGGTCCATTTTCAGACCTTCTGTTGAGATTACAAACCCCAGGTATACTAACTCTTTCTTGACAAAATTACACTTTTTTAGATTTATTAATAACTGCTCCTCCCACAACTTTTCAAAAACCCTCCTGATATGCATCAGGTGTTCCTCCAGGGTTCTGCTGAATATTAATATATCATCTAAATAAACAATGACAAACTTTCCCAGAAACTCTTTCAGTACTTCATTCATCAGCCGCATGAAGGTACTTGGTGCATTGGACAACCCAAATGGCATGACCAACCACTCATACAAGCCCTCTCTTGTCTTGAAGGTTGTCTTCCACTCATCTCCTTCTCGGATACGGATCTGATGATAACCACTTTTCAGGTCAATCTTCGTGAAGTACTCAGCTCCACTTAAACAGTCCATGATATCATCCATCCTTGGCAATGGGAATCTGTATTTGATAGTGATTTTGTTGATGGCCCGTGAATCTGTACACATTCTCCATTCTCCATCCTTCTTTGGTGCCAGCACTGCAGGTACTGCACATGGGCTCAGACTCTCCCTAATCAATCCCTTCTCCAGCAACTCCTGGACCTGCCTGTTTAACTCCTCAGTCTCTACAGGCGTCATTCTGTGTGCAACTTTATTTGGCAAGCTTGATCCTGGCACCAAATCTATATGGTGGCTGATCTTCCTTACTGGGGGTAAACCCTCAGGCACATTATCTGATACAATATCTAGAAATTCCTCCAACAGATCTAGGACTTCTGTTGGGGTATCTTTGCATTCCTCCTCCCTAACTCTAGGAATTATTGCATAACACAAATGTTCATGCTTCAAACCATCCAAAAATTTTCTCCCTTCAACTAAACAGATTATGGAGCTGTTACACACCTTTTCATCCGCCTCCTTCATGGGTTTCAGCTTATGGCGTACGCCATTCTTTGTCAATGAGTAGGTGTTGGCACGGCCATCATGCACTGCACTCCGATCAAACTGCCAGGGCCTTCCCAACAACATATGGCAAGCATCCATAGGCAGGATGTCGCACAGGACCTCATCACAATAATTCCCAATATTAAATTTAACGGAGCATTGCTCATTGACCAAGGCCCTATGGTCCTTCTGTAACCATGCGACCCGATATGGATGCGGGTGCTTCTTCCTCTCTAATTGTAACTTGGTAACCATTTCTTCTGAAACCAGGTTATCCGTGCTACCATTATCAATAATAATATTGCAAACCTTGCCCGCGCATTTACACCTTGTGTGGAATAAACTTCTTCTCTGATCTGTGTCCTTCTCCTCATTCAATAGGACTCTCCTTACGATCATTGCTTCCCCTCTCTCCGCTTCTTCAGAATGTTCAGACTCAGCATCTTCCTCTGCCACAGCAGCCCTGGCTGGACCCTCAGGCCTCTTGTTCGTCCTTTCTCGGTGTTGTGGACACTCAAATGCCCGATGTCCTTCTTCACCACAGTGGAAACATGTCCCACGAAATACTCCTCTTCCAAACCCTCGTCCAGATCCACCCCGTCCTCTTGGGTAGCTGTTACGATCACGGGGCTGATAAACATCCTCTTCCCTTTGATCCTGGTTGCTACTGGCTTCACCAGTCTTCTTCAGATCTTTATATTTTTCTCCATTGGTTCTCCCACCAGTTCTTCCACCATGGCCCCTTCCTCTTTGCTTGCCTTCAAACCGCCTATTCAGTTTTTCTTCCACCTTTAAGGCAAAGCGGTAAGCATCCTCAATGGTGCTTACCCGAACTAGGCTCAGCTCTTCCTGGATACCGAGTCTCAACCCATTGATATAACGGGCTACCTTTTCTTTGTTTGCCTCTAAATGTCCAGTTCTAATAGAGATCTTGTAAAACTCCTCGATGTATTCTTGGACAGTTTTGTTTGTCTGTCTCAAACTCTGCATTTTCCTTAGCAGATCCAACTCGTAATCTGTCGAAATAAACTGTCTTTTTAGCTTTTCCACCATTCTATCCCATCTTGTTATTCTCTCCTTCCCTCTTCTGTTCCTCTCCAACTGTATTCCCCTCCACCAAATGCTGGCATGACCCTTCAACTTGGTCTTAGCAAATCTGACCCGATTAGGGTCTTCAACCTCCTCGTATTCGAAATATTCTTCTAAATCATTTATCCAGTCAATCACCTCTTCTGGATTTAGGTTTCTCGAGTATGTAGAAACCTCCATTTTTGGTTGCTTTCCAATCTGAGAGATGGCCTTGTACAACCTGGCTTGTGCAGGATCCACAGCCTCTTCTTCTTCCTCAGATTGGTCTTCTTCTTCATCAACTTCGTCTTCACTTCCCTCATCCCTTTCGGGCTCGTGCCTTCTACGTAGCTCCTCTTGCAGGGCTTGAACTTGTCTCTGCAAGGCTCGGAAGTCTTCGGTCGGCACCACATTTCCTACTCCACCATGGTTTCTTCGTGGAGGCATTTTTCTTTCTTCCCTTACAAATCCTTCCACAGATCCTGGTGTAACTGCCTCTCTTTCGGTGATCTGTTACACGCTCAGGAGCTCCCGCTCTGATACCACTTGATGGCAAGCCGAGATTCACACAACAGAACTTCAAATTAATTTTTTGCAAATAGCTTAACACAGTCTTACATTACCGTTTCCAGGCATATTTCTTTTCCCTCTCAATCCCGAACTCACCATCCCCTGCCCTTACAATTTTTGAGTTTTTATCGAGGCCTCGATCCTCTAGGCAATTAATGCCCCCGCCTAACAAAAATTCAAATTCGATTTTCCCCCCGGTCGAGTTTTCAAATTTTTTTGCCATAAATGGGCAACTGCCCGATCCGCCATGAAGCTTGCATTAATGGCCTCCCTTAACCTGCACCCGCCGTTTTGTTCTGACTGTTCTTTTGCACCGCTGTCTCAACCATAAAGTCCATCGCCTGTAATTGTTGTTCTACCAGAAATAATAATAAAAAGAAACATATGCGTGGTCGACATCTCTCTTTTCAAATTACGTGGCCCTCATCTTTGACTTAATACATGTATGCTTTCGCGTGTCAATTTCAACCTTACCTCCAACTGGTTGCGTCGCTTTTAACACACGTGGCAGCCACGTGTCTATTTCAGCCTTGCCTGGCCATCCGCGTGTAAACTTTGCTCTGTCTTCTTATTGGCCGCGATATCGCGACAGGTCGTGAAATCGTGACATGTCGCGATATCGCGACCAAAAGCGCCTTCACCCTGTCGTAGCCCTTTGGGGTCACGATTTCGTGACCCCCCCTTGCCTTTGCCTTGCTGTAGCCCCTTGGGGTCGCGATTTCGTGACCCCCCCCTCTGCCTTCACTTTGCCGAAGTCCTTTGCTTTGTTTTAGCTTTGGAAGCTGTTTCGAGACCATGCCACGTGGCAGCTTTTCACTGGTCGCGATATCGCGACAGGACTCCCCCCTACGCCTTGCTCTGAAATATTGTCGCGATATCGTGACGTCGCGATATCGCGACGAAACTTGCCCTTACCATGTCGCAGCTTTTGAGGTCACGATTTTGCGACCCCTTCCCCCTTGCTTTACAAAAACTTCCCCCTTGGGAAAAACTGAAGAAAAGTACTTAGAAAAAATTTGAAACAAAAAGTTTTGGAAGATGCAAGATTGCTCTTACTGTCGTCGGATGCTCCTGCATCAACAAAAAGAGAAGGAAAGAAGGAAAAAGCCAACGGTTTAAACCAATCTCCCCCCCGAAACCCCAGCCCCATGGGCATCACAAAGCCAAACCCTAATGCATCATCTCTAGAATCCACATCCAAGTTAGGATCCTTAAACCCCAATGCTAGAAATACTTCAAGCCTAGTGGGCATCCCAAAGCCAAACCCTAATGCTGAAGAACTTAGGAAGAAATTTGAGGCATTGGAAAATAAAAAATCTCATCTCCCTAACATCATCACTAGGAGCTAGGTGAATCCTACTGAGGGGCCATCCCGCAGACCAGGGGAATATAGGAAAAAAGGAGAATATTTGGATGTAGGGGTGGAGATATGTGAAACTCTTTAGATTGAGGAATATGGCAGTCAGGTTCTGCAACAAATTGCCTCCCCTTATTTTAGTCCTAAACAAACTAGGAGCACTATGAAGTCTCCTATAGATTTTGGTAGTGAAAAAAGAAGAGGGAGAATATCAAATGTTGAGCATAAAAAAATGACATTGCCAATGGAAAACAGAGAACCTTGTTTCAATAGGTTATTCTGGGTTCTTAAGACAACAAATTAGGAAAACCCCCTCAAGGGAGGGGGAGAGGAAGAAATCCCAAAAAATCTAAATGAAGTTCCTCTCATGGAATGTGAGAGGCCTCAATGGCATGCCCAAACACAAGGAAGTCAATGCAATAAGAAATCAAGTGAATCCAACTATTATCATGTTGTAAGAAACAAAAATTGATGAGATTAAGTCAAAAAAAATAGCAAAAAAAATCTAGAATCAAGGGGAGATGGTTTGCAAATCATCCAGAGGAGCGTCTAGAGGCCTTATGACTTTGTGGGATCCTCGGATAGTAGAAGGCACCATTATTTAAAAATATGACAGGGTTCTTAATGTTTTATTTAAGGAAATAAACAAAAACAGGTCGTGGATCCTTTCAAATATTTATGTCCCAAATTCAATTAAAGGGAGAGCTGTGCTATGGGAGTACTTAGGCAATCTGAGTGAAATCTTCCATAATGTCCCCTGGATTATGGTTGGGGATTTTAACACTCCTCTTTACCCTTTAGACAAAATGGGTGGAAATGGACCACCTATCAAGAGCATGGATGAGTTCAATGACTTTGTGAACTCCAACATGTTGATGGATGTAAAACTTAGAGGAGCGAATTATACCTGGAGCAATCGACGGATAGGGTGTCATCTCATTCAAGAAAGGCTTGATAGATTTTTTCTATAAAAGGAGGCTACAACCTTGTTCGATGATTCTACCTTGCAAGCCCTTCCTAAAATTACCTCTGATCATAATCCCATTTTGTTGGAGATCCCTAACTCTTTGTCCTTTAAGAAACCTTTCATATTTCAATCTATGTGGATCAAACATTCTAGTTTCAGAGATAACTTAATTCAGTGGTGGCAGCAACCTATCATGGGTAGTGCAACTTTTAAACTTGCTGGTAAATTAAAGTTTGTTAAGGAAAAGCTTCGAACTTGGAACAAAGAGGTCTTTGGGAACCTCTTTGAAAATAAAAAATAGGTTGTTGAAATTTTGAAGATAATTGATCAGAGGATCCAACATGGTGATGCTGATGAAACTACTAGGTAGGAGGAATGAACAAAACTAGCAGAGTTTCATAACATTTTGTCCTATGAGGAAATCTATTGGAGGAAAAAATCAAGGGCTCTTTGGTTGAAATATGGAGATTCAAATTCCATGTTTTTTCACGTCACCACGCTTAGAAATAGAAGCAATAAAAAGATAATTTTAAAAAAAAAGTAGATGGTTCTATTACTCAAGACTTAACATAAATAAGAAAGGAGGTAGTAACTTATTTCAATTCTATCCTTGGTCAAGAATCGCAGTGCAATGAGGAGGCCAAATATATTCTCTTGCAATCCATTCCTAGCATAATAAATGAGGATATAAACATTAAGCTTCTAGATCCCTTTTCTTATGAGGAAATTAAGGAAGCCTTGTTTAGCATGGAGCTAGACAAAGCCCCGGGACCCGACGATTTTCCCCCTCATTTCTATCAAGATTTTTGGGACATCATAAGTGAGGATGTAATTTCTAATGTCAGAGAATTCCAAGAAAGCAATCATATCCCAAAAGGTCCCAAATCTAATTTTATTTCTCTAATTCCTAAGAAACAAACCCTTGAATCTATGGCTGACTTCAAGCCAATCAGTCTATGTAATGTTCCTTACAAGATCCTAACTAAAGCCATTGAAAATAGAATGAGACATGTTCTACCCCGCATCATAGATCCATTCCAGAGAAGCTCTATCTAGGGTAGGTCAATCTTGAATGGAGTTATCACATTTCATGAAACTCTGCACTCTACTCATAAGAATAATAGGTCTGTTTTTGCCCTCAAGCATGATATGAACAAAGCATTTGATAGGCTAAATTAGGACTTTCTGATTGCTGTCCTCCTTAAGTTTGGTTTTCACCACCAATGGGTTAATTTGATTAAAGAATGTATTTCTAAAGCATGGTTCTCGATTCTAGTTAATGGAACAACTGCTGGTTACTTTCAAAGTCATAGAGGAATTCGGTAGGGGGACCCTATCGACCCCATGTTATTCATCATTATGGTAGTAGCTTTAGGTAGAACCATAAAAAATGCTTGCAGTTCAAGGCTAATATTAGGAATCAAGGCAACATCTCTCATTAGGGCTGTTTCTCACCAATAATTCGTTGATGATACCCTTCTATTGACTAAGGCATCGATGGTTGAGGCCAAAATAATTAAATACATCCTACAACTCTACGAGGACGCTGCTGGTCAGAAAGTTAATTTTAGTAAAAGCAAGTTATATTTTTTGAACACCCCCATTAAGAGGTAAGGAAGGATTGCAAAAATTTTAGGGTGTGATATAGTAAACCTCCCCACTTTGTATCTTGGTCTCCCTCTTTTCATTGGTTCTCCGAGAGAGTCAATGTGGGACAAGGTTATTGAAAGAATTCAAAAAGAACTTGCTGGATGGAAAGGTCATCTTCTATCTCAAGAAGGAAAGATGACCCTCACTAAGGCCTCTCTTTAGAGAATTCTAGTCTATTTCCTCTCCGTTTTCAAAGCCCCTATGAAGGTTTTCCAAAAAATTGAGAAACTCCAAAATTAATTTTTATGGACTGGATCAGAGGAGAAAAAAAGGATACACCTTGTAGGATGGACCAAATTGTGCAGACACAGGGGAAAATGGGGGCTTAGGTCCGAGGAGAATTGCTCATATGAATTTAGCTTTACTAGCTAAGTAGGCATGGCATCTCATTTATGGTGAAGAAAATGAATGGACAACTATCATCAAATGAAAGTATCTTCAAAATATGGAATTTCTAAGTGACTCAATTCCAATAAGAGGTTTTACTTTTTGGAAAGAAATTATAAATTATAAGGAAATCATCAAAAAAGGTTTAAGATGGGTTTTAGGCAATGGTGAGAGGATAAATTGTTGGAATGATAGGTGGGCTAAGGACAAACCATTGACGTAATATCCTAACTTAGCCCAAATCAGAGATATCACAGAAGAACTCATTGGCAAAAAAGTCTCCGATTATATGGTTGAGGACAGAGGTAGAATGAAGTGGAAATAAATAAGGATTTAGGGATTTCAAGCAGAATCAAATGATCTTTGTAACATTCTCGAGAAACAGTTTATCCCCATGAGACCCAAGGAAGATCAAGTGACTTGGGCTCCTACGGAAAATGGGAAGTTCACTATTAAATCAACTTACAAGCTTCTGCTTGATGACGAGGATTTTGTCCTCCAACAGGACTTAGTTTGGATAAAAAATTTAATTCCAAAAATTGTAGTCTTTTCATGGTTGGTTATCCAAGGAAGAATTCTAACCATTGATAATATGATGCGTAAAGGTATTTGTATCACTAATCGTTGTTATTTGTGCAGGGCTAATTGGGAGACCATTTATCACATTTTCCTTGAGTGCCATTTTTCCTTGACTATCCTAAGTGGGGTTTTTTAGGCCTTCAATATTTCTTGGGTTAAACCAGCCATCGTACTTGATTTGTTCATCCAGTGGCCTTGCCCCTTTTCAAGCCAAATACTTAGATACATGTGGAAAATTTATCTCAATCACTATCTTTGGTAGGTGTGGTTATAAAGGAACCATAGAGTCTTTAATGAGTCTATCCATGATCATCAAACTATCATTTCCAAGATCCTATCCTTTACCAATGAGAATGTGAACCTTATCCCTTTTGATAGCCATAAACCTCATCTGTAGGAGACCATGATTGCTCAATATTTAAGATTAACCTTGTTAGATGAGTCTGTGCCTAGGGTAGTCAACCCCAGAGCCAATGTTAAGTGGTCCCCACCTCCTACGGGTTGGTTTAAGCTTAATTTTTATGGAGCAACTAAGGACAATCTTGGAAGAGTAGGCATTGGTGGCATTGTGTGAGATCATAATGGGAATATGATGCTTGCATTTTCTGAATATTTGAGAATAAGGATGAACAACGAAGCTAAAGATAGAGCTATGTGGAGAGGCCTTCAAATGAATCAAGACTTAGAAGGAAATTTGATCGTAGAAGGAGACTCGATGCATGTTATAAATCTCCTCAATAATTGGAAAACACATCCTTGGAGGATTAAAAAAATTGTTGAAGAGGCTAGGATCCTTTTCGAGGGAAGATGGGACAGAAAAGCCCAACATGTCTTTCGGGAAGCTAACAAAGTTATTGATAAGCTGGATAATTTGGGTGTCGATGGTGACAGACTTTTCAAATGGGAACACAGTGTCCCAAGTGAAGTAGAGGAGCTTATTCAACAAGAATCAAATTTACCAACAGGGTAGGCACTATAAGTTTGAAGGCTATGAGTATTCCCATATCTTTTTTGAAATAGACTCACAATAAAAATTATCCGAGCTATCATTCTTGGTGGATACTTCTTGGAAATACCACAAAGACTAATGGGGACAGTCACATGTCAAATAACATGGCTCCTAGTCATCTTAGTAATTTGAGGTTGGTTGATAATCATAGGGTAGGAAATAAACAATAATATAAGACTTTGAACTAGAGCCACATGGACCACCAGATAGCCACCACCATAAATCTAGCTAGTAGGTTCACTTCTCCAAGGTTGATTGGCCAAGATGGGATGTGGTCCCAAAGCATGTCATATAAGGAAGAAAAAAATTACCAAAGAATTATTAAGAGTAACTAGTCATATAGAGTTTGTGGGAGTTTTTTTCAAGATCTGCTATGTGTGTCTGCAGATTTTTGTTTCTCCACTATTTCAAGGAAGGGATCGTGTCTATTTCTTTTTTTGTAATTATGATGCATGTGTGTTTTCTTGGGGTATACCCAAAATGTTGTATGGGAAGTTTCTTTTTGATAATAGGCTATGTGCCTTACCGGATGTAATGGCTTTGGCGGCATGTAGATTTTACATATATAGGATCCTTAGTAAGGATATGTTCATCAACAACCCTAGGCTAATTTTTGTAAAAGGTTTTGGGTCAACCTGTAAAACCCGGTATTAATGTTATAGTATATTATCTAAAAAAATATCTTTCATTCCATTTTCCAATTTCATTTCAAAAGCATTTCAAATTTATTTTCCACTTGCACCTAGGATTAGTTTTTTGCAAATATCTTTCATGTCCTTTCCATTTATTTTTGCAAATATTTTTTTATAATCACATTTAGTTTAATCATTTCAATTCTTGTTGCATCACTTACACTAGGATTCAATCTCTTTTCGCAAAAAATCAATTTCCATTCCTTTAATGCTCTTAGATTAGGTCTTCAATTCCTTTTTGCATATTTGAGCATAACATTTATATATCTTTTCACATAATCAATATCAATCTCTTTCAAGCATTTAAATTAGGGTTTTAATCTCTTTCCAAAGCACTTAGGTAAATTATCAAATTTCCTTCTTCACTCACACTTTGGCTTGCTTGTTTCCATGATTTCTAGAGTACATTCATTTCTTTTCACAAAGGCATCTAGGTTTAGTTTTATTTCAAAAAAGCACTTTAGAATATGGTTTCATTTTCAAAACCATATCTAGGGCTAGTTTCACTTTTGAAAAGGTATTTAGTTAGTTTCTTTGATTTTACCACAGTGGTAACAAACACACCTTCACACACCCACGTGGTATACACAGTGGTGATATTGGACTTCATTCCCAATCCATCACTTGAGACTGGTGATGTTGGAATTCATCTCCTTCCACCAACTTGCCCCCTAGACACCTTAGTAGCCCCTAGGAGCGGTTTTTTAGACTTCATCACTAGAAAATACCCTACTCTTGAGACTAGTTTTCCAGAATTCATCACCGAAAGGGACCTTTAGAGTAAGAAAGGATTAGATGCCTTGGTTCACAAGGCTCACATAATTAGTGAATACGATAATTTTTGTTCTTGACTAAGCTCTCCCGAGAGTGAAGCAAACACTCGACTGGGCTAGTAGCAGGTCTTAGAAAATACCACATCTTCTCGTGAAAGGATATTGGAATCATTAGCACATTTTGAGATCCCCCCATTTGAATATCATTTTACTGCACCTTCCACATAGGTCACCACTTGCCTATTGAGACACCGTTCTATTTTGTGCGCCCTTGGGTGTTGTAGGAGGTTTTGTGCTGATGATGTTCTTGATTATTTCTACAGTTTCACCCACTTCTTGTGATATTTCCTAGGAGGCACATTTCAACATAAAAACACACAAAATAAAAAGATATTTTTATTTTTACTTTTAGAACTGATTCTAGTTACGCGTTGTTTGCATGCTCACAAAACTGGTTTTAGCACATTCACTGATTAGCAACACATATATTGTCTGTCCACAACTTGCCACTTTTGGTTTTCTATTTGAGTCCAATTCACAGGTCAATTTGCAAACCGGGTCTTAATTCGCATAGTGACCTGCGAATCTTGCTTCTCGACACAACTTTCCAAATCTCACAGATCACACCTAGAACCTCAGATTTCCATTTTTGTATAGTTTTGAGCATAAATTCACCACACACGACACTATGCCTATTTTCACATGTATTCAAGCATGCAAGAAAGCACATATCGAGGAGGAGGTCTTTTTCACCACTTCTAATCAGTCTACTTCTTCCCCTCCCTCTATAAGGGAAGTTACCACACTCATAGTAGACCTCCCCATAGATTCATATTTACCTCCCATACACACTATGTCTCATGATGAGACTCCTACTTCCTCCAGCAAATATTACCTACTTCGTTCCCATTTGCCTTCACCTAATCCATCATCTACATTTTGTGATCACATCATCTACATCGCTTTGGGACATCCACCTCCTATCTTTACTATTGACGATGAGACTCCTCCTACCTCACCTACCTTTGCACATCCTTTATTCTAGAGTCTATCTCAATAACTATTCGAGAATGAATATTCCTTGCTCAATTGTACTCACCTTGAGGTTGCCTCATTTGCCCCTACCGTAGGGATGATATCATATCCCTTGTCTTCCACTCTGAGCATGTAAGCACCCTCATCAAATCTATCCATCGTAGAATCCTTTAGAGCCATAGTATAAACCATTCACATCATCATATTATGATGCTTCTCAAGTTCTGCAACCACCATATTCCCAACAACCCTTATTTTCATCCTTCGATGCTACATCACAACCACTTTTACACTTCCAACAATTCTCATATCAGTTACATCAATAGACCTTGTCCCCCTTATCTAGTGAGGATATTTTCACCACATTGTAGCATAGGGGTGTAGTATTCCTAGTGGGGAGGTGATTTTCTAAGGCTTGGAATGATCAATATACAAGTCCCAACTCGATTTCCAAATCGTACAACCGTACGGTCCTTCAAACTACCCTTTTACGCCTAATGAACAACTTGTACGGAAGTCAAATTCACACACTGTACGATCCCAAATCATACAGTGGCAAGGTTTGTATGCTTTTACACTCATCCAAACTATCAGACTCAGTTTTGGAGGCTTTCGTACACAGTTTTGTAATCATTCAAGTCGATTCCCCTAAACTGCCAAATCGGGTAAGTTTCTCTCAATCGCTTGGTTTGCCAAATCGGGTAAGTTTTCCTTGTACGATTTGTACGAACTCTGGTGTACGATTTGTATGAACTGAAGGTACAACCAGGTGCCAAATCAGATACTCTACTAGGCCAATCTCTCTCAGGTATGTTTTGTAAAGGTTTAATATGCCAATTAATCCATTCTCAGCAACATGCAAAACATCTTAATGGGGCTTGTGAGAGATTCAATTCCACTGGCTACATCCAAAAATCATACAATAGGGTTCATGACATCCTCCTAAGTGCTTTCATGCTCACAGATCATTCCTCAAGCTTCACCAGTGATATATTCTTACAATATGTTGCAACAATGCATAAAACTAATCCAAACATTCACCAGAAAACACATGCATCAAGATTCAACCATAAATCCTCATCCATCAGTGCCAGAATCGTACACAACCTGTAACAAACGTATTCATACTCATTTGTGTATTATTCTATCATAAATGCAATTACAACATGGTTGTTCTATCAATCTACTGCAATAACTCAGAGGTTAACAATCTATCTCATTGGATTCTAACCAGTAAATACTCAATACATCTCCAACAACAACCAGACCTACGAATTTGAAAATGGGGCCTTATATAACATTGCCTAGGCCATTCCAAAGTGGTTCCTAAGGATAATTAGTTATTTACAACTGCCCATCCATAACAGAATGCATAAATTTAGACTTTTACTAAGTCTAAAACCTTAATTAGCAAACTTATGCGCCATTTCATCCCAAAATTACATTTCCCATGCATTTCATTGCATTTTAGTGCACCTTGTATGGTTTGCCCTTGCATTGTACGGTTTGCCTTCCTGGTTGTATGGTTTTCCCCTACCTGTACAGTTTACAAAACTTGGGTAAACTATCAAAACTATCAAAATTGAGCAAATTCCTTGATCACTTTCTCTTCTTCTAGGAGGAGGATTTGCTGCCTACATCTGCCCTCCCATTTACTTTGGTCGGTGTCCTCATCGACTGACCTTTCTACTTTAGTTGTGCTTCATAGTCCATAATTATCTCCTACAAGTCAGTCACTTTGGATTGAAGAATTGCATGTTCATTCTTCAACTTGGCTATGTAGCTTCCCATTTCCACTACTTTCACCCCATGGAAATTAGCCTTCTCTTCAATAGTCTTCAGGAATTCCATCATTTGCTTTTCTCGATCAGTGGCACTCCTCTTCAACCTTTCCTACAAGTGGGCTTCTGTTTGAGTCACCACCTGAAGTTCTTCATTCTTCTCAGCAATAGTCTCCAGGTGGTGATGAATATCTGCCTCCAAGGCACGAACAATCTCTTCCCTAGCCTTCAACTATGCTTGCTTCTCTAGGACCAATTCATTGTATCTTTTGTTATCCTTTTGAAGTTCCTCTATCTGCTTGGCCTATGTCACCACTTGCTCATTTTTCTTGGCTAACTGTGCTGCCATCTGTTCATCCTTTGCCTTGAGTTGTGCCTCCAACTCCTTAATCCTATCTTCTACTATCTGGGAGATCTATCACTTCTCTTCTTCAAGCAAATTAAATCTAGTTTTAGACTCAGTATTTATGCTTGTCAGATCTTCCTCCAGTTTCTTTATTTTCTCTTCTATTATAGCCTTACACTTTTGCAATTCTTCCTCCATTGCAATCATTTCTGTTCGAGTGGCTTTCATCTCCTCCTTCTGAGCTTCCTTGAGCTGATAAATCTACTCCAATATGATGCTCAACCACTCTATCCAATGTGTGAGAAATTTCAACTTCCTCAGAGTGATAGCCAAATTTGTAGTGACCCTCTTGTACTCCAATTCTCCTATGTTCATCGGACAAGTCGGGTGATTTATTCTATCCAAGTACAATCTCGGATGTTGCCTATAGTTGGTTATCACTCCTTCTAGCAAGTCATCTCTTCCCAACATTGTGGTTACCTCTTCCCTAGGTAACTTCCATGGGTGTTGTACATGAATATCTATGATTCTCCTTGTACGCTCCTTATTACTCACCCATTCTATTATTTTCTCCAACTCGAGAGACACTTGTTCCTCCCATAACTTTAATTCTCCCATGCATCCAATACAAAACTATAATTTGGCACTGGCTATGGCATCACCTATCTATGAGAAGAAATGTTCCACATCATCTTCTACTCCTCTTGCCTCCTCTTCCATTTCAATATTGTCAAACTACGGTACCTTCAAAAGGTAACTTGTTCTCATTCTCCATCGTTCCTCTTCTGTAGGAGTTCATTCTTCCTCTTCCTCCATGTGGTGGCTAGAGCTTCCCCCAAGCTCTCGAAGTGCTCTCTCTATGTCTATATTTTCCGAGATGGAGTCCATTCTACAATATTCTCCTCCTCATCATCTTCTATCTTCACAATCTCCTATTGAGATTGTTGTTACTCCATCTATTCTTGGGCTTCTTCCTGTTCAGTAGAGCCCACTTGTTGTTCTTCCATCACCTATTCTTCCTCCTGATTATGCTAGATTTCCATCATTATGATTTGTTCAACAATAGGTTCCTTTTGTTCTTGTGATGCTTTTGTCTCTTCTTGCGCATCACTTGGGTTATTTTACTTTGAACTTCCTCCCATCACAAATTTGTAATGGGGCTTCTTATTTTTCCTAGACTCTTCCTTTGAGGCTTCCACTCTCACTTCAGTGTCCTCTTTTTCCTCCTGAGTGGTGGCTGCCACTTCCTATGCTATTTGCCCCACCTCTATATCCTTCAAAAATTTTGAAGCATCCAAGATTTCAAATTCATCCCATTGGAAAATTTGTGGAGATACCACCATTTTCTCTACTACTACCCAACTCCAATCATCCAGATCTATATTTTCTGAATCTGACTATTCTTCCTCCTATTGATCCTTTTGTGTAGGCTCATATTGTTTCTCTAAAATGGGGTTCTTTGCCATTATTTCCCATTGTCATCTTGTTCTTATTTGAATTGGGCTTACTTGTCTCTCCATATTTTCCTCCCTTTCCTGAACTGATGGTTGCTCCTACTACCATTGCTGCATTGCTTGTTGTTCCAGTTTAGGTTCCAATCTCCTTGTTCTTTTCCTTTGATGATGTACATCCTCATCATTCCAAAGGAGTGTCTTCTAGTACCTCCATGGCCTATTGTTCCCTCTTTGTTCGAGGCTTCTCCGGAGTCACCTTCTTAATAGGTACTGACTTTGCCCACCTCAAAATGGTTGGTTGTCCTTCCCCAAATTCCTGAGGTTCTATCAAACCTGGAAAATGGATTCCCAACTCTGTGATAGCATTCAATAATAGTCCGATGGCATGGAAGGTCATTCCAAAATTCTTTGATCTCTTCATCAGTACTTCATGCATTTTCCTTTCTAGATAGGTACCCCAATCATACTAGATTCCTTGGGTGATACCTTCTACATATTGAGCCATCCATATTGGCATCTCTATGGATCTTGTATCACCTGAAAGTTGAGCCATTACTATATTCATCGCACATGGCCAATCATCTCCTTTCAGTTGGCTCTATTTGATCCCTCGAGTTCCCGCACCCGAGATCTTTGTAGTAATCGATGACTTCACATTAGTCAATGAAGTGATGATATGATATGACTCAATCGGATCAACCAAATTCTTAACTATATTTATGTCGTATGCTAGCAATCTGAATGTCTTCCTGAATGCATCTACTATCACTTCTATTTTCACTGACCTCTTGTCCACATTGACAAAAGTAGTTCTGGTCATAGGATTATACGCCTGGACCATCTGCAATAGGTAGTTGTAGAAGAAGGTTTTTTGGTGTGGTGGTACTTGTGCTATGATAGCTACACCAACCTCCTCAAACCATTTCCTCCATGGATGGTTCTTATTTCATTTATCATTCCACCATCGCTTGCATGTATCTCCTCCATGTTGTACAAATGCAATATTTGTTATCTCCACCTGACCTTCCTCAGGTCCACTACTCAGATCCTCATCCTAATCTAGAATATGTACTTCACTTCTTAATTCCCTCCTTGAGGTCCTTTCTTATGCCATTCTCTCCTCTCGATACCTTGGTGGTGTTCTTCTTTGATCAGCCCGCCAATAGTTTTGCCTTCTCCATGACCTATATCCTCCTCTCCTCCAAGGACGAGTACCATACCAATCGTGGGACTAAAACTATCACCCTTGGTATTATCATGGATATGCTTCTCTCTCATGTAGGGGTCCTAGTGACATTTCCACCCTATTGGCTGCAATCCACCTTAACCGACATCCAAACTCTTCTACTGAGATCATTCTCTCACCATTCTCCTAGTTAACTTACTATCCAAACATCACCATTTCTACAATCGAAAGTACTCCTAAAATCATATAATTTACTATAAATCATACAATATGCTCTTCCTTGTACTCTTGTATGGTTTCACCTTCAACAACCACTTCCAGATCGTACACTACTCCTTTTTCACAGTTCAATTTTTAGCCTGTTCAGTCTTCAAACTACCATAACTTCCTCAAATCATACATCTATAACATGAAATCATATAGGGTGGTACTAATCCATACAATATCACTTTTTAGCTACCTCCCTCCATGGAATCCTAATTCCATACGATTCCATATGATTTATTGAAAACTACCTAAAACGACCTAAAAATTACCAAGAACTGTACTATCTTCTTCCTAAAATCATACACCTTACCCCCAAAATCATACAATACATATTTTCAAACCCTAGGTTGTAAAAAAATTCATAATTTTGTCCTCCTTTTCTGAATATTTCACCAACCCATTTTTCGGATTGCCCCGATCTTCCTTTTCAGTGCTTTTTGGGAGCAATTTTTCAACTTCTCCACCCTTGGCACAATTTTATCTTCAAAATAAATTCTCTGGCTATACTTTATGGCTGTACGAACTTCTCCTTCCTTCCCCTACCTTTTCCAGCTTGATTTTGCCTGATTTGTTCGATTTTAGGGTTTAAATTTCACTTTCCTTGCAAATCTCCCACTCCGGCTCCAAGTTATCACTACTTCAAACCCTAATATGCAATTTTTCACCACCTGGTTCATACTTGGCCACCTTCTGCTACTATTCCTCCTTACTTCCTGGCTGCACTTCAAATTTTTCCTTCCATGGAGTCAAACCCTAATTTTTCTCTTCCTTTCCTTCTCCGATTCGATTTCTTCGAATGTGAAAAGTTCTCCTTGGTGCTAATTAAAATGGGTCATCATTATTTCAGGTTACTGATGAATTTTTCTACCCATGTAGTCTTCTCCATTCAATTGCATGCTTTCCACCTTCGTCCTCCTAAAAAAATTCAAATTCTCTTTGTACGGTTTAAGGAAATTGTAAATTTACCTTCTATTTAAATCATTTCTCAAACCCTAACTAAACCCTAACCAATTTAATTCATAAATTGTGCCACTTTGCATGTTTTCCATCCTCCTTGCATGGATGATTGACAACTCAACATGCTTTTTGAAAAATTTATCCTTTTCCCACTTTTTCCTCCAACCACTACTTTTTCCTGCACATGCCGCATTAAATGGGGTAGTTGAAAATCGTACAACATGCCCAAAATCATACAATGTATGATCTAAATCATACAACCTATCTCTTCGTATGATTTCCCATGTTCTTTTACCAATTTGACTTGTACGATCTCATAATTATACCTTTTTCCTCTTCCATTTTGCTTTGTACGATCTTATACTTAGAGAAATTTTCAATTTTCTTTCTCTCTAAAGAGGTCACCATTTCCGGTTTTCAACCTACTTCCTTCTTAATTGCATCCCGAGGGATTTTCACAATTAAGGCACTTTTTTTTTTTCAATCCTAGTCTATTTACACTTACCGTCTTGGCAATCGTACAATGACATTCACTTGTACGATCCCATCGAATTCTTCTCTTGGAGGTTCAACTATAACATTTTGAGTGGTTGTGTCCTGTCGATACTTGTTCCCTAGGTCGATTCATCTCCACTTGTGATGTTACTAAATTTCCTGGCCTTCCCCTTCCATGTGTACAATTTGGAATTGTACAATTGCAAGCTGGAGTATCTTCACCTAGTGTCCTTTCTCCTTGTCGTACAGGTGATTGGTCCCTTGGTAGTGGTGTCCTTACTACTCTACTATCATTCGAGTGACTTATTTACCTATCCCCTCAGATCAATTCTAGCTCTAGACTTGGTGATCAGATTCTTAGTTATCCTTAGTTTCTTTCATCTACAAAGTGCACTCTTCCTCTACCAACAAGGCCTCTACCGCATGAATGTCTCCCCCATCCTATTCCTCTTGACATTGGGTTTCTCTATACTAATGGTGATTCCTCCATTTCCTAGAGTAATCCTCTACCACCCATCACTCATTGAGGTCCTTGTCATATTAAGGATGGTTGTCCCCATGTACGTCACCTTGTAGGATTTGGTAAGATTCCCCTAATTCTTGGTAACCCTCATAGATTCCTTATCCAATTCATACAGGCTAAAGGTGTATCTCCTAGCCATCTAGGAGTAGGGGGTCGAAACCTTCCTCATCCTCTTCCTCCTCTGATTGTAACATCACCTTGTCCTTATTCATTTCGTAGTCGAATACCTCCTCCCCTTCCTAGCTGAAGCCTTAGGGGTCTTTCCCTATTCCTTCCTCCCATTGTTCGGGTATCAGGAGTTATCTCTACCAACTCAATGTTGGCTAGTGGACTTCTGCTTCTTCTTGTACTTGGTGATAATTGTCGTAGTGCTCTGATTCTATGATCCGCACATGCTAGGTGACATCTCCATATTCTTTCCTCAAAGTTTCTTTGTGGAGATGATGTTGCCAAAACCTCTCTATATGCATCAGAAAAGTCTATCTCAGAACTTGAGTGATTCTGATTCTCTTCTCTCTATTCCACCCAATCGGTTGGTAAATTCATCATTCTCTCCAATATCTATACTTCTCTCCTTTATCTTCTCAACTTGTCGATAGGCTATTATATATGCTTGTAGGTCAAGGTTGGTTTGATGTCCCTGTGGTCTCCCTATTTGTCATTGTGTTGTTGTACATGTTGGGGGATCATGATTACCTCGAGGATTCTGAGGGTTTTCTGGACAATCATCCTCATCACTACTTTCTGTACTAGGTTCCATTACTAGCCAAGGCATTCCTTCATTACTAGAGTCACTCAAATCTAGTCGTATATTACCTTGTGATTCAGGTGATGTAGTTGCCTCTTCAATGTCTCACCAAAGCATCTCTACATCTTCGTTTATCATTGGTGGATCACTCGGTGGTACCTATGAGCTTGTGCTTACACCATCATTCCCTCCACCACTTCTTGGAGTTAGTCCCTCAACCTCCTCAGGTTCCCTTTCGAGCTCTTGTAGCCTAGCTACCCTTTGTTCCTCCAACCTTCATATTGTGCCATCCAATTCTTGGATGATTTGCTCTCTCAACATTGCATTATGACCTCACAATGTTTGATATTCTTCTTGTAGTTGTTGAGTCTATAACCACATTCTCTACTGTAATAGCCCTATCTAAGCCAATGGAGTAAGTCCAACTAATTCTTGATCAATGGTCTCATTCCTATCTTCCTTTAAAACTTCCATTTCAAATGTGTCCACTCTATCTTCGTATCGTATTGTTAGTCGTATCCTTCTTCGTCCTTCCACTTGTTGGGGTAGTTCCCTCCATTCTACCTGAGGATACATCATATTTCTACTTACTAGGGTTGCTTCTTCCTACCTTCCCCTATTCTTGGGTAATAGTACTATCTCCTGATGTCCTCTTTCATTTGGAGGAATCCATTCTTCATCTTCTTCTTCAACTCGCTCGATCCCATCAACAAATCTGACATGTACTCGTAATCTTCTTCTTTCTCTAGGTCGAGGTACCAACTCTTGTTATTCTATGGTTGGTCATGGTTCCTCCCCTTCTAAAAATAAGTGTGTGAGTCCTATGTCAGGCTCCTCCTATGATGGACCTAGCTCACTCTGAGCTTCAGTTTGAGCTTTCGCTCATCTTCATCATTCAATTTCTTCTAAAGAAATGAATAAGCATTGTACCTTGTAAGGCTTCAACTTTGAGCCATTTACAGTATCAAGCACCTCTATCCCATTCAAGTTCTATAACTTGACTACTCCATTATTCATTACTTCAACTACTTTATAGGGACCAAGCCATAACATCTTCAACTTACCAAGCTTGATTTCCCGCTTCCCATTAAACTTTAGAACCAAGTCACCCGGACTAAGTTCTAACTTCCTCAAATATTTGTCATGCCATGCCTTCCATATTTTTTGAGCTACCTCAATCACCCATTGTGCCATGACTCTTCTTTCATCCAACTTGATCAGTGTTGTCAATCACTCTTCCAAACTTTCTTGATCACCCAAGCGATGCTCTACCGTGACTCTCAAACTTGGTATCAAGAATTCAACTAGCACCACTACTTCATATCCATACATTAATTGGAAAGGTGTATGCTCTATTGTAGGTTTAAAATTTGTTCTATATACCCACAAAATAGATGGTAGCCTTTCCTCCCAATCTGCTCCCTCTATTCCATAGGTTTTATACAGAGTAGATACCAGGACTTTATTTGTTGCTTCCACCTACCCATTCGCTCTGGGATAATACGGACTAGATAGTGAGTGTAAAATCTTGAACTCTATGGTCAGCATCTTGATGATCTCATTAACAAAGTGTCCTCCTCGATCACTTATTATTTGTAGTGGAATACCAAACCTTGTGATTACCTATTCATACAAGAATCTCATTGTACTTTTAGTTGAGTTATCAGGTAATGCTCTTGCTTCAACCCATTTTATTAGGTATTCTATCGCTACTACGATGTATCTACACTTCCTCCATCGAGATGTCTTCAATGGTCCTACGAAGTCCAATCCCCACCATTCAAATAACTCTTGTGGTTGTGATGGATGCAAGGGCATAAAGTCCCTCTTTACCGACTTTCCTACCCTTTGGCAAGTATCGCATGCTTTCACATACTCCTTTGCATCATTATACAATGTGGGCCACCATAGTCCTGCTAGAAATATCTTTCTAGCAGTCGCATCTGGTCCCATATGCCCTCCTGCTAAGCCTGTGTGAGCCTCTTTCAATGTTGCTTTGACTTCTTCCTCCATCACACATCTTCGTAGGATACCATCACTTCCCATTTTATACAACAATCCTGCTATTATCTGGAAAGGTGTTGACTTCATTATTACTTTATTTTTCTTGGTTGCCATCATTTCTTGTGGCAACTCTCCTATGGATAGATATTGGCCAACCAACTTGTACCATGATGGAACAACGTTGATGGCAAATAATTGTGCATCTAGAAATTCATCAAGAACTCCTATTCCTATAGGTTCCCTTGATCGTATCCGAGACAACTAGTCTACAATCACGTGCTTCTTACCAGGCCTCACCACTACTCAAAATATAAACTCCTGAAGGGTGACGAGCCACCTACTGACTCATCCTTGTATCACTAGTTTATTTATCAAGTACAATAGGGCTTGATGATCGACATAGAAGGCAAAGGGATTTGCCAATAGGTAATGCCTAAACTTCTGAACTGCATATACCATTCCCAAAGCTTCTCTTTCTATTGTACTATAATTTCTCTCTAGCCTTGACAAAATGTGACTAGCAAAGAAAATAGGTTGGTCTAGCCTAAACTACCCTTCTTGTGCTAAAGCACATCCAATTGCAAAATTTGAAGCATCAATATGGACATGGAATTCCTTATCCCAGTTTGGGAACACCAAAATTGGACTACTCACAAGCTTAGCCTTCAGCTCCTCGAAGGCTCCTTGGTGCTCCTCTATCCATATGAAAGGAACATTCTTCTTCATCAAGGAATCTAATGGGTAGGATACATGTGCATAATTCCTGATAAACCTTCGATAGTAACCCGTCGATCCAAGGAAGGTTTTAAGTGAACTCACATCAAATGGTTCTTCCATGTGCAATATCACATGGATCTTATCAAGATCTATCTTCAATCCTTCACTGCACATAATGTGTCCCAAAAATTTCCCATATGGTACCATCAGATAGCATTTCCTAGGATTTAATGATATCTGTGCATTTTTGCACCTACTCATACATTCACTGAGGGTAGGAAGATGTTCCTTGATCTTCCCGTAAATGGACCAATCATCCAAAAATGCTTTAAAGTTCCCTATTGCCAACTGATCAAATATATACAGTATGATACGCTGAAATGTAGTTAGGGTGTTACAGAGCCCGAATGGCATTCGGTTGTATGCATAGATGCCATTCTCCATAATAAATGTGGTCTTCAGCTTATCCTCCTTGGCTATACTGATTTGATTGTATCCCGAGAACCCATCCAAGAATGAATAGATCTCATGTCCTGCGACTTCTTCCAAGATAGAATCTGTGAAGGGAATAGGGAAGGGATCCTTAATAGTTACGACATTTAGACTCCTAAAGTCCATGCATATTCTGATCTTGTCTACTTCCTTCTTCAAGGTGATCACTATAGGTGAGACCCATTCACTGGTTGTCACCCTGAAGATGATTCCTACTTCCAACATCTTTTCTATCTTCGCATTCACTAATGCAACATACTTTGGGTTCATTCTATATGGTCTCCTTCTTACAGGTTGAGCTCCAGGCATTAGTGTAATCTTGTGGACACATAATTCTGGTGGTACTCCTTTCAGGTCCTTATATGTCCATGCAAAGACATCCTTATATTCTAAGAATATCTTAAAAGTCATCACTTTCAGTACAGGGTTCCAATCATCACCGTAGTGAATCATCCTAGGTTCCTCCTCCATTCCTAGATTGATGTCCACTATCCGAGGTCCTTCATATTTGATATTTTTTGGTTCACTTGCTGCTTTCTCTACATTCTTTGGGTGTGTCGGCCTTGTATCAATCTCCGCATCTCCTACTGTATACTCTACAAAACTTTTTAGAAATGTCCATTTCTCTTCTACTTCCTTCTTAGGTTCCTGGCTAACTTTTGGTTTGTCTTGTTTTTCCTTGATCTCCTCTGACTCAATACAGAGGTAGTTGGGCTAAAAAATTTTGTACTCCTCCATTTTCCAATGAAGAAGTCCACTATCAGATCTAGCTTCATCTTCGCTACATTCATCTAGGTACAACATTCCTTCTCCATCAAGTTCATACCCTTCATCTCCTGAGGAATTTTTTGATTCATCTATCATAGCTACATCCTCACTAACTTTTTGATTAGCTAGATTAATCATATATTTATGTTATCCTTTCTTAAAAGTGATCTGATTCTTTCCCCAATTGTGATTAACTTTGGCTACTCGTAGCCATCCTCTCCCCAAGAGAGCATCGTATGTAAGCTTTTGCATTGTAATCACAATGAAATCCAAGACAAACTCTTGGTCAGCTATCACCACTTGTTGTGCTATCAAGACTCCCTTTGTCTCGATACCATTCTAGTTAGCACCATATAATCGGAAGCTCGATGCCCATAGAGATGGAGCACCTAGTTCTAGCCATGTTCTTTCAGGTAGCACATTGACACTGGATCCTCCATCCATAATTACTTGTGTCAATTTGTGCCCTAGGATCTCCATATGAACTAATACGGGTTTCTTTCCCACATCAATCATTAATATAGTTGGATCCATGAACTGATCCTTTCGCTCCTTCTCCTGAATCGGTTGGCTCTGCACTTCCATCACCTTATACGGTTGTATTTCTTCCACCATTGCTTTCTGCAATGCTGGAATAGCTTCCAATAGGTTCGATACTTTAATCTCTACTATGGTATCCAAAACCTGTGCTACCAGATTTTGCACAACTATCTCCTGGTCTGATGGTTTTCTCAGTTCCTTATCAGTTGTTGACTCTACTCGTTTAGTCTTCTCAGCTTCTTCTTGCAATATTTTCTTTGCTACTTGCCAATGCTACTTTTCCTTTGTTGGCTCTGGATACTTATCCTTCTTAGCCTGATTCCTCATCATGGCTAAAACTTCTTGGGTTTCCTCCTTAACTTGAGGAACCTCAATGTCTAGATAACTGACATTCTATGGGTTACTTGAACTCACCTATTTTGGGCAATTCGCTTCTTTGTGGTTCCCCAGACCACACCATCTACACATATGTGTAGTGCTTACTTGCGGTGTTTCCTACCTCTGAGGTGAAGGATAATTTTTTGCAAAATGCCCCCATTCCTAGAAATTATGACACTATATGATCGACCTCCCTTTCGAGTCATACTACAAATGACTTTGCCCTCCTTGTCGATTGCCTTGGTTTGGTCTTCCACCTCATCTACTATTTCTATAACCACCACTTGTTGCTTGTTGCCCACTTCCTTGGGCCTTCGATTTCTCTTCCTACTCTTGGATTGACAATACCTATGGATGTACTCTTGCATTATATGGACATAGCATTACCTCATGTCCCATCACATTACAAATGTGGCAATAGTCATTCCTCGGACACTTCACATTTGTATGACCTTACATCTTACATTATGTGCACCAAATGTCATTCCTATCAGGTTTGATATTTTGTTCTTTTATCATCTTATCAAACTCCTGATGAAATGATGCTACTATCCTTTGTATAGTGTCATCTTCTCCACTATCTAAATCATTAGACTTGGGGTGAGACAAAATTCTTATATACATCTATTTTGATTCACTCTCAAAATTCTTTGCATGCTTCACTACTTCTTCATATGTTTCTGATGGTACTACCTTCATATTTTTCTTATACTTTGGAAGCAATCCATCTACAAACCACCACTTTACTAGAACATCTACCAGAGGCATCTGCATCTTATCGACTAATTACTTTAGTCTACGGTTATAGGATTTCACATCTTCATCAGATTTTTGCTTTGTCATGCAAAGTTCCATAACGATGTCTCCATCATCCTTCAAAGGTCAAAATTCTTCAATGAACTTCTCCTTTATCTAGTTCCAAGTCTAAAAATCTATGGTATTTTCTCTCTTCAAATACCAATCAATTGCCAATCCTCTCAAGGTAGCAGGAAATAAAGTTACCCAATCATCTGGTCTATCCACACCATTTTCTCTCCAAATGGTTATGCAAGTTCCAATGTGCCTTGTGGGGTCTTCCTTACCCTCACCTAAAAATGGTGGACATCTCTGTTTGGCTGCCTTGTTAGCCATCTTCGGAGAGTCATCACTATCACTTGAGGTATCTCATGGAATATCTGACTGATTCCTCCTTGGGGGTGTCTTACTCCCATTGTCATCAAAAGTGTCAATTCAAGGTATCTTGTTCTATCCCACCACTCGGTGACCAAACTCTCATGCATCTTCACTTCATGACCTCCTTCACTGATGTGAGGGAGATGGTCTTGGTCTTTCCTCCTGAGACCTCATGCCTTGTTGCTCTGGTGCCTGACTCCCATCCTCTGCACTCCCTTGCAACCCTTCTATCACTTTCTCAGGTGTCACCATCCACTCTCCATCCTCTTACACTTTTTCTATGTCAACCCTTACCTCTACGCTAGGTGGTTCTAATTCCTCATCTTCTATCTCTATCAACAATACCTCAAAGTCTCCTTCTTCGGATGTCCAAACTTGCTCTATTTTTGGTTCTTGAGTACTACGATCTGAGTTACTTGTGTTTTCTCTTTGAGAAATCCTCATGCTCCTTCTTACTATAATGTTCTCTCATACTTCCCATCTCCTATAACTTCATGCACTAGTGTCCATCATTCACCTCCAATTTTGTAGTATTCACACTTCATCAATTTGACCCATTTTAACAAAAATGCCAGATTCGATAAGGCAACGATGCCAAATGTAGCATAGGGGTGTAGTATTCCTAGTGGGGAGGTGATTTTATAAGGCTTGGAATGATCAATATACAAGTCCTAACTCGATTTCCAAATCGTACAACCGTACGGTCCTTCAAACTACCCTTTTACGCCTAATGAACAACTTGTACGGAAGTCAAATTCACACACTGTACGATCCCAAATCATACAGTGGTAAGGTTTGTATACTTTTACACTCATCAAACTATCAGACTCAGTTTTGGAGGCTGTCATACATAGTTTTGTAATCGTTCAAGTCGATTCCCCTAAACTGCCAAATCGGGTAAGTTTCTCTCAATCGCTTGATTTACCAAATCGGGTAAGTTTTCCTTGTACGATTTGTACGAACTCTGGTGTACGATTTGTATGAAATGAAGGTACAACCAGATGCCAAATTAGATACTCTACTAGGCCAATCTCTCTCAGGTATATTTTGTAAAGGTTTAATATGTCAATTAATCCATTCTCAACAACATGCAAAACATCTTAATGGGGCTTGTGAGAGATTCAATTCCATTGGCTACATTCAAAAATCATACAATAGGGTTCATGACATCCTCATAAGTGCTTTCATGCTCACATATCATTCCTCAAGCTTCACCAATGATATATTCTTACAATATGTTGCAACAATGCATAAAACTAACCCAAACATTCACCAAAAAACACATGCATCAAGATTCAACCATAAATCCTCATCCATCATTGCCAGAATCGTACACAACCTATAACAAATGTATTCATACTCATTTGTGTCTTATTATATCATAAATGCAATTACAACATGGTTGTTCTATCAATCTACTACAATAACTCAGAAGTTAACAATCTATGTCATTGGATTCTAACCAGTAAATACTCAATACATATCTAACAACAACCAGACCTATGAATTTGAAAATGGGGCCTTATATAACATTTCCTAGGCCATTCCAAAGTGGTTCTTGAGGCAATTAGTTATTTACAACTACCCATCCATAACAGAATGCATAAATTTAGACTTTTACTAAGTCTAAAACCTTAATTAGCAAACTTATGCACCATTTCATCCCGAAATTACATTTCCCATGCATTTCATTGCATTTCAGTGCACCTTGTATGGTTTTCCCTTGCATTGTATGGTTTGACTTCCTGGTTGTATGGTTTGCCCCTACTTGTATGATTTACAAAACTTGGGCAAACTATCAAAACTATCAAAATTGAGCAAATCCTTTGATCACTTTCTCTTCTTATAGGAGGAGGATTTTTTGCCTACACACACCACCTCCTCAGGCTCCTACCATTGAAGCCCATATTCCTTCTTCATCATTACCTCCACCTACATTCCACCCTCCTAGAATGTATGGTGCACCACCCTCTATTCCACTTCCATATTCATCTGCTCCCATATTTTGAATCCCTCCACCACCTCCATTTTAAGCTCTATCTCCTAGTTTCTTTCCTACCTATGACCCATGACCTATGTCTTATCCTACAAATCCTCTAAGCTATCCTATGCCACCTAGCTTCTCCACTCATCATGCTCCTAGCCAGATGTAGGTACCATATTTTGATACCTCATCTCGCCCACCATCGACACCATTCATCCAGACACCACTACCTCCACCATAGCCTACTGCACCTACATTCTTCATGACACCTCCTTCATGGTCATCATCTCCTATGGTCCAACCATTATAGTAGACCCCTCTCTAATAGATTCTAATTCAGCAACCACAACTATGCAACAACAATATTACTACCCCTAATAGATGCCTACTCTACAATAGGGTATCCCCTCAACTTTGACCTCCTACACTATCCAACAGCCTCACCTACAGGCACCATTGCAATATGTCCCTTCCCCACACTAGGAGGAACAACAACTCTAATATCCACCACATTCTCAGGCTCCACCTACCCTCACACAATCCTCTACACCTTTAGCACCCAAACTTCAACTTCTACAAGATGAAGTTAAGATGCTCAACCTTCGTACAATGGTTATGGGCCACAAAAACCCACATACGATGAACTCTACAATGAGCCAGTCCACCCTTTAGTTCCTATTCCTCCTTACCCTTATCACTTCAAGATCCTAAAGTTTGATAAATACAAAGGTAAAGAGGATCCTCATGAACACGTCAATAATTATCGCTCAGCTTGCTATCAACTTCATAGTAGCAACCCCCTCATGTTACGTACCTTCTCCCTCTCACTTGGGGGACAAGCCCTAGATTGGTACAACATGCTCCCATGCCATAACCTATACACCTTCGAGTAATTAGCCAATTCATTCTTGGAATATTTCTCCATTAACATCAAGAAGAAAATCAAATTTTTAGATGTCTACGCCTTGTGACAAGTCGACGATGAGCCTATTACAGAGTTTATTTCCTGATGGAGATCGGTCATACATGACCTCACTCATAGCCTCCCATCCGTTGAATTAGTTACACTCTTCTCAAAGAGTTATCACAAACATATCTCCACCTCCTTACAACTTCATCAAAGTCACACCTTTGAGGAAGCTATCACTCAAGCCAAGGTCATTGAGGACATCAAAGTCCAATCTAGCAAGATCAAGCTTAGACAAAAACTCTCTTACAATTCCAACTTTTGCTTTAGTAGAAATGTGCCAAATCAACCCCTTACTAGACTACTACAAACCAACTAGGTCACAACAACTTCTCTAGCTTCTTCATCCATTTCATGACCTCCACCTCCATCACATTAGTTTTTTTAGACTAGCACAAATATTCTACCCAGACCGACACAACCTCATGGTCTTAACCTGTAGCTTTTATAGTGTAATTTAACCCTACTATTTGAGCCTTTTCCATCTCTATTTTAGTGCTTGTATGATGCAAATCACATTACCTTACCCAAAATTCGACCTATTGATCCCAATCAACCCAAACCTCAGGTATATATTGAGCAGGCCTTCTATGCATACCATCAACAATGCAACCATAATATAGAGTCTTGTCATTCCTTTTGTGGTCTTGTTTAGGACCTCATTTACTGGGATACCATTCAGGTCGTAAACCCCCTCACACCCTAAAATCAAAACTTGGTAATCTACCAAAACCTACTACCTAAACACCAAGGGACTAATTCCCAAGGAACCCAATCCAATCCCCAAGGACAACCCAGATAGGTTAACAATATTCAATGAGATCCACCCTCACATGGTATCATTGGCATGATCAACCTTACCACTCATACCCAATGCTATCCACCATGATAGGATGCACCAATGGTTTCTCCCTCGACACCATTCACTTCTCCACAACCCTCTACCATAGCTCAAGCCTCACCACACTTACCACAAAATATCATCACCATCCATGGTAGCCTTACACACCAATTACATAACACCCCAGCTAGGATATCCATATTCGATCTCTTACAACAATCTCAACCCCATCATGAGGCATTGAATGACATCCTCCGATCCATCGACCTCAAAATACATGACACAAATGTATTTGTTAACTTCATGGGAAACATACCTCATTGCCTTCAACCCTCCATTAGTTTCCATGACCATGAGATCACAAAACTCATAGGGGAAGGAGCAGATCCACCTCTCCACATACAAGCAACCATCAATGACATCACCTACAAGCATGTTCTTGTTGATACTAGCTCATCCATTAGCATCATTTCTATGGCTACCCTACATCATCTTCACATTCCACCCACTCACTTTGCCACCCCATCGCTCGACCTTAGAGCATTCGATGGTTCCATGCGACCCACTATAGGCTCTATTGTCCTACCTATTCACATTAGTGTCTAAACCATATCCATTCTATTTCATGTCATTCAGGGTGAGATGCAATACAATATCTTGCTTGAACATCCATGGATCAGAGACATGCAATGTGTCCCTTCTACCTTGCACCACTATCTTAAGTATGTCTATGATGACCTCATCCATTGTGTTCCTACCGATGGGGATCCCTTCAAATTCTACAACATCATAGACCTTCCCCTAGGACCCTCATCATCCTCTACTCAAGTCCTTCCCATTCCTTCTCATCAATCATCAGGAGCATCTCCATCTCCTTCAATACCGATCTCATCCCCACAATAATCATCATCTAGCATGACACTTTATTCTACTACCATACCTTTCTCACCACCTTCCTCATGGCCTCCCCCTCCTTCTTAGCCATCCTCTTCCACAAATCCCCTTCTTGTACCTCCACCTTTTTCACCACCATCATCATGACCTCCTATCCCATCTCACCCATCTTCCTCTACAGAACCTCCTCTCCTTCCCACTCCTCAAACACCCCCACTTCCTTTTCATCCATGACCATGATCTTTCACATCTTCTCATAGCTCGATGCCTACACCTCATCCCCCTACCACATAGTTCCCACATGCGAACCACCCCATTCCATCTACCATAGCTGAATGCCATGATTGGGAACAATGAGCTTCCTACTTAGACACTGAATTACTCCATTCTTCTCCTCCCATCATTCATGATTCCCAGCTAGCATCATCCTCCTCAGATTCTGATTCACCACCTTGATCCCCAACATGTGCGATACCTCGAGTGTCAATTTTCATGACAAAATCTAGGTCCAATGACTATAACATTTAGGATGCTCATGTGCAACCCTCAAAAATCCAATCCATGTAATATTTTAGTCATCCTTCAACTTTAGTACTAACCATTGGTACCATTGTGTGACTAGGTCCTCCCAACAATTATACCAACTTTATTTATGTAGGCCTAGACTCCTCGCTCCTAACCATTATACCTCCACCACCACAATCTAGTTTTTGTGGCACTCTAGACCACATGTCAAACCCCCAATTCACCTTACACTACCTTTAACATTTCCATTAGCATGGATTTGGGCTAGGATGCTATGAACAAGGGTTACGAACACCTATCAACCCCCATGTTCAATTACCAATAGATAAATCTAGTCTAGGTTATCACCCCTCCATCATGCACATACTTGAGGATGAGATTCAAGATCTTTATTTGCATCCCATACCAATCCCTACACACACACTAGAAGACTACATTGACATGGACATCCTAGATGAGAGCCTATCTCCTCATTCTACCATCACCATTCCATGCACCTTCTTCCAAGACATATCTCTCAATGACACAACCTCCACTTATTGTATCGATGCGCTAGTTAACCAATTTGCTACCTTATCTCTCATGCCTCCTCATCCAGAGCATCCCATTTCACCTACTTCTCCATTACCTATACATTCAACCATACCATTTCCCACTTACCGATAACTTCATCGATCCACAATGCATCCTCACTCTCCACCCATGGTTTTACATCCACCGTTAAACCTCACATGATGTTCAAATATTTTTGAATCCTCATCATCAGACTCATCATCTTCTATGACCTCTATTGCTTCCATCAACATGGTCGATGTGGATTTATTCTCACCACTTTGATACTCATCTCCCATGAATCATGATAACACACCAAACCCTAATTTCATTGATTTCACTCACATTTCACCAACACCTTCAACACAGGACTTCTTACTATCTCCACCTATATTATACATGATAAATGCACCTTCACCATCTACCCCACCTCACATTCCATGGGTTCATCATACTAACATATATCTAGATGATGAATTTGAGTTACCCAAGGCTATCGATGACCTCCATCTTATCCCAATCCTAAAACAACTTCAAGATGGCTCCCATATGCTTGTGGAAGAAACCATCGATATCGATATTGGTGATGATCCCACCAATCCACATATTATCAAACTCATCACTAGCCTCTCCCTAGAAGAGCACATCTTGTTTACTACCTTCCTTAAGGAATACATCAGAGTCTTCACCTAGTCCTATAAGGACATGCCTAGACTCGATCCTTCCCTAGTAGTTCACAATCTTACTCTCGACAAAGATGCCAAACCCGTTAGATAAAAATTGTGATGCATGCATCCTACAATTGTATTACTAGTAAAATATGAGCTCCAAAAGCTCCTTGATGTAGATTTCATTCAACCTATTGATTACCCCGAATGGGTCTCCAATATGGTACCAGTACCTAAGCCCTCAAGCGAGGTTCACGTATGCACCGACTTCTATGATTTGAACAAATCTTATCCCAAGGACAACTTCCCCTCCCAAACATCGACTCACTCATCGAATCTATCATGGGTCATGAAATGATCTCCCTCATGGATGGGTTTTCTAGTTACAATCAGATCAAAATCAACCCTGCTGACCAACACAAGACTTCTTTCACAACCCCCTAGGGGACATTTTGCTATAAGGTCATGCCTTTTGGCCTTAAAAATATTAGGGCAACCTACCAGCATGCAATGAATTATATATTTCATGATTACATGCATAAAATCATGGAATATTACATTGATGATCTCATCACAAAGTCCAAAGAATATTCACAACACCTCGCTGATCTATGCAAGATCTTCGATCATCTCCTAGAACATAATGTTCACCTTAACCCAAAGAAATGTGTCTTTGGTGTTACATCTGGTAAAATCCTAGGGTTCATCATCTCTCAATGAGGCATCGAAGTGGATCCTAACAAAGTCAAAGCCATCATCGAGATGCCTCCACCCACCAATCTCAAACAACTACGTAGCTTGCAAGGCAAAATTCAGTCCATACATCACTTTATCACCCAACTTTTAGATAAGTGCAAGCCATTTAATCACCTCTTACAAAAGGGGGTCACCTTCAAATGGGATGAAAACTATCAACAAGCCTTTGATTCAATCAAAGCCTACCTCACCTCCTCACTAGTTCTATCTCCCCCACACCCATAGCTACCATTTATCCTATACATTTCTACTACATATTTTGCACTTGGCATGCTCTTAGCCCAAAATAATATGCTCAATCATGAGCAAGCTATATACTACATTAGTCGTACGCTAGTCAGCTACGAAACCCACTACGTATACATGGAAAAGCTATGCCTGGCTGTAGTCTTTGCCACCCAAAAACTACGTCATTATATGCTTAATCACACTACATTTGTCATCGCTCATGACAATCCACTTCGATACATGATGAACAAGAGTTATCATAACTCTCATACTACTAAATGGATTATGCTCCTCACTAAATTTGATCTAGAGTTCATTTCACAAAAATCCATCAAAGGATAGGTCATCGTAGACCAACTCGTTGAGGCTCCATTACCCGATGATCAACCTCTCCTCATTCAACTCCCTGATGATTCCATCTTCAATATTATAGAACTTGAAGAGTATGTCAAACTAGAGATAGTACTTGACTTAACACTTTTCTTTGATGGTTCCCATTACACACATGTTAGGGGTGCAGGCATTGTATTTTTCACACCATATGGGGAGCCTCTCCCATTTTCATTCAAATTAGGGTTTCCATGCACAAACAATAATGCAAAATATGAAGCTCTCATTCTCAACTTAAAATAGGTGCATTCTATGCACATTAGATGCCTTCACATCATTGGAGATTCCCTCCTTATCATCAATCAAGTCCAGGAGATCTAGAAATGTCACTACCCCATCCTCCAACAATACAAACAAATCACCCAACAACTCCTCACCCAATTCGAGTGGTACAATATCGAAGCTACTCCATGCTCATCCAATCATTTCATCAACACAATGGCTTCCTTAGGGTCATTAATACCATAAAACCCCTTATCCGACACTACACATGTGTCCATTCATACTCTAACACAATCTACCATTTCATCTTCACCCTCCATAGATGATGATGGTATTCATGTTGTCCACACTGAACCACATGATCCTTGGTTTTCATAAATTAAGGATTATATCAAATTAGGCTTCCTACCTTATGATTTACCACATGCTCATCATCGAGCATTCAAACAATGGGCCATCCATTACACACTATTAGGGGACATTTTGTATCACCATAGTCATGATGGTATTCTTTTGCATTGCCTAGAACCACATGAATCTCAATGAGTGGTACAAGAAACCCATGATGGTACTTGTGATGGCCACTTTAGTGGCATGGCTATCACAAAATACATTCTATGCATGGGCTACTATTGGCCCAAAATGGAACATGACTATTGTGAGTACGTCAAGTGATGTATCAAATGTCAACAACATGCTAACCTCACACACTTACCATCACAAGCACTCCAACCTATTCAATCCATGTGGCCTTTCTCCCAATGGGGCCTAGATCTTATCAGATAGATTTCACCTACTTCATCAAGCAACCACAAATTCATCATCACTACCATAGAATACTTCACAAAGTGGGTCGAAGCCATCCCACTTGTCCAAACCATGGGAGCCAAAATTATGGTATTTATCACTGACCATATCATATGTCACTTTGGAATCCCTTCCCAAATCATCTTTGATAATGGTACACCTTTCAAAAATAAAACTATTTGCACCCTCTACACTAAATTTAATATTCACCATAGCTTCTCGACCTCATACTACCCATAGGGTAATGGCCAAGCTGAGGCTACTAACAAAACCATTTGCTCCATTCTTCATAAGATAGTTGTAGAATCCCATCATGATTGGCACAATCAGATACCTTTAGCCTTATGGGCCTATCGTACGAGCATTCATACTCCCACTAGGGCAACCCCTTTCTCATTGGTCTATGGCACTAAAGCCATTATGCCTCTCGAACTTGAGATACCTTCCTTACGAGTCTCCATGAAAGACTTTATCGATGATGACATAGCTCATCAAGCCCACCTCAACCAATTGACCCTCTTGGATGAGCGGTGCATTCATGCCATCGAGCACACATGTGTCTACCAAGATCACCTTCATCATACCTACAATAGTAAGGTACATCAATACGAGTTTCAAATTGGTGACCTAGTTCTCAAAGAGAACCAACAAATCACAAGCCAACCCCATCAACAATGAGACAAGTTCACTCCTAACTAGCTAGGCCCATATATCATCACACAAAAATTTGGTTCTAGCACCTATCAATTGGAAAATCTCAAAGGACTCACCAAACCTAAACCTATCAACATTATTCACCTTCACACATTTAATGCCTAGACTACCTAGGTATGCATCACCATAGATTGTACATAGTATCATTATAATACTATCTAGGTACACATCACTCACAAACCACACCACACTACACACATTTTTCACTTTATATTACACAACATAACTACTTGTGCTTTTTATGTCATTTATATGCTATGGGTATCTTGGGTTTTATAGGTCTCTCATCACCAACTATGACATCTTCAATGAAAATACCTCATTCTAGGCATACACATTCAGCATACCACTCCTCCATCATGCAGGACCTTCCAATACTACCTTCGATACCAATCACCCTAAATGATCTTGCCATACCACCCGACCTAGTCCATGTACATCAACCTTCCACATCATCACATTTAGATCACCACACTTCACCCCACCTTTGCTCACCCCACCATAGGGATTATTCCTATTCACCTCACTCTGGAGATAGCTAGATCTCCTTATCCTCCTTTGCAGATAAGGAGGAACATTCTCACCCAATAGACCCTCATGCACGTAGACCATCCCCACCTCACTTGGGTGACCCAAGAGATCCATATCTACCACCTTCCCTAGCTCACTGACCTTCACCAACATACTACCCTCCTAACAGAGGAACCACACCTCTTCATGCACACTCTTTAGGACTACCCCACCCCTACCGAGTGGGATGTCCCCTTACGATCTATATCTACACTAACATGCTACCCAAGCCACTTCTACTGTACTCCCCCATCTCATCCATTCATTATCTATAATCATCTCCCATACCACCTATCCTCTAAACCCCTTCTCCACTCTAAGGCATCCCACTTCAACCTACCCTACCTCCAATACAACACTTTCAATCCCCCTCTTCTTCCCATTCATTCTCTTCTTTGCACCCATACCCCAACCCTATTTACACACTAGAATCTTGATCACCACCTACCTCAATTACATCACCTCCTCCCATTGATATCCAACACATCCTCGCTCACCTCAACAACCTTGAGTCACACCTGAGTCATTATCACTACCATTCCTCTCCCCACCATTCTACCATGACCCACATCCCTTCACCTTCTTCCAAGCCTATTCCTCACTCTTAAATTTAACCCTCATCAGACCCTAGATCCATGATCCAACCACTCATTCCTACCCCACCTTCTTCATGCTCATCACCATCTAAGCCATACATATATCCCATGCCTATCTGTTCAACACCACTCTCCCAAACATTTCACTAGTTGCTCCACCAAGGCCTCTTGGTTCTACCTGAGATCCACCCTATTGATCCATTGCACCCTAAGCCATGCAACTATAGAGAGAACCAATTTTACATCTATCATCATCAACCAAGGCATGACATCAATGTATGTCATACATTTGAGACCCTTGTTCAGGACATGTTGCTCGATGCACCTCTTTCACACTCTAAACAAGTTCCCTCACCTACTCGACTCTAGAGCCCTCCACATCGGCTAGTACCTCACTCCACCCCATCATGTGATTCATTCACATCCACACCTCATTACTTTCAATAGTTATCCAATTACACCAATTACAAAAATCCTAGTCACCTCATCACTTCACCTAATCATTCATGACCCGATCCACATCACTTCACATAGTATTTGCTTATTTTCTTTCCTCATGTCTTCTTCCATTCACTTTCCTCTTTTTCTACCTATTTAACATTGTTGAATGGTCATGCTTCGAGTGGCTACATTCCTATGCTGATTCTCCCCTTTTCTTCTTTTTTTCTTCTCATTTTCCTTGCATCATTGCTTTGCTCCCTCTTCTTTGTCATACTTCTTCACCCTCATGTTCCTCTACATCTCTTCTCACTCCACATTTTCCTTATTTATCATTATCACATGCATTCTCCCAGTTACATGCTTCTCTCCTATTTGCTACACCTCCCCACATGTTGGGGCAACCATTATCATGACTCTCTATTCTCATCATCATCACCCCACATATTCATATTCAGATATAGTTTCTAATCTCATCTGGTTACATCTCACAAATTTCCTCTTGTAGATACTTTTCTTCCATATCATATCTTTCACACTACATCCATTGTCTATATGCATTGCTCTTCTTCTATGTTTACATTCATGTTTGTATATTCCCCCTATAGAAATGTACCCATGGTAGGAATAATATACACACTTGTTAGCATCACCACTTGGATGTCCAACCCTTTCTCAGGATTACAGAGTATATGGTGTCTTTGTATATTTTTGACCATTCACTAGTTCAGTCAATCAAATGTCACCTCTAGCTGATAGGTTCTTACACTACTTATAGCTTTCTTTGGTTGGTTCAACTTCTTTCAAGGACCACTCACACAGGTTACATTTTAAGCAAATTTTGAGTCTAGGGAAGATAACACCTTGCGTAGATATCACCATCTAGAGAATGGTTTCCCCTACTCATCCTATCATTTGCATGGTCAACATACGACCTAGGGATAAACAAAGGGATAAGCATAAGCAAAAATATAAAAAAATGGGTAGAAAACAAAAGCCAACACCCATACAAAAAAAGAAAAAGAGTACCACAAAAAGACAATCAAGAAATGAGGGGTAGAAAACAAAAGGAAAAGCCTCCAAGAAACACAATTGTTATGCTTCATCACCTTTGGTCCTTAGGTTTAACATAACATCATGGGATGATTTCCATCACCAACTATAGGCCCTAAGCGCCTACCTACCAGTGGAATAGTCTTACAAGTGGTGACACATCTATCACATTAGTGACCTTCTTTTGTATAGATCACTATGCGCTTGTGGATGAGCTAGCTACTTTGGCTATGTTTACAATGGGTTAGTCCTACCTCCCTCAAAATGGATAAATGAACATCACTTACTTGCACACACTGGTCCTTGATAGACTTTGACCTAGCCAGGTTAGTTATGAGTTGTAGATAAATCTCATTCAGTTCTTCATGAGGTTTGATTGCTATAACTATGATTGTCAAAATTATTGCATAAACCCTATACCATCCTACATCCCTGAGATTATAGAATGGATCACATTCACAATGGTTTATGCTATGATACAAGTGCTTCCTCTATGCATTTCAGCTTCCACATACATGCATCCTTGCATCTATCATACATGCATTTATTTACATTACATTATGCATCATCACATCTATCTTACATCATACATCATTGCACCTACTCTACATTCATTTACATTACATCACTCTACATTGTATCTACACTACAATGACATCATTCTCCTACATACTACTACATGCATATATATTCATTCATCATACATTTACTTATCAATAATCTACATCACACATACATGAGAAATCATACATACATTCCAATCAAATCACACAACATATATATAAGAGCCACAACCAAATGTGTATCTATATATAATGATCAAAAATACCCTTAGGCTACAAAAAGGGAACATGTCCACCACCCATCATCACACATACTCGTAGGCTACAAAAAAGGGCATACCACCACAAGTCAATCTTAGCCCTACTAATCACCAAGAGTCTCCCCACTCCCCTCATGAGTCCTACCCTCCTGCTCTCCCCATCCACTACCCCACTCGACCTCAGCTACTACCCCCACTATCTATGTAACTACTAGGCACTACCACCCTATCCAACCCTGGGATAACCCCTCCTATCTATAATACTATTGGTGCCTCTATCCTCACCTCCCTTTGCACTATCGATGTCATGCTCTGATGACTCTACTGTGACTATGTCTATGCTCATGATCATGATCTCGATCTCAAACATGACCTACCATAATCTAGAAGTAGATGCCCATACAAAGCTAAGGCTAGCTCACAATCCTACCGCATCACTCCCTCCTCCCTAAACATCTCTGAAACATCCTCATTACCCTTCTACAACTACTCTATCTCAGCTCTCAAAGCAGCCACATCCATAGGGGCTTGCTCCACTACCCTCACTCACTCTACCTCCTCTCATGCCTACCATTGTTACTCTATCTCTGCATGCAACTCAACCATCTCTACCACATGAGTAGCTCACTCAACATCCCTAGTCACCACCACCTACTACATCCTATGCACCTCAACCTTCAATCTCTCCCCAACTACCATAGTATCTACTACCAGGACACGCAAACCCTCCACAACCTCAACATACCTCACCTCCCCACTTCAAGCCACCCACTACTCCAGCACTAAACTCCAACTCCCTCCTCTCCTCTATCCTTTTCACTCTCAATAGCCACCAACCTCTCCTCCAAATCATGATGCTCCTCTCTCCATTTCCCCAAGTCCATCACCCAACCTCCCTCACTCTCATGTATCTACCCCTCTAGCTATTGTACTCTCTCCCATAGTACCAATAGCTCCTCATCAACATCCCTCCTCTCCTACTCCTCAAAAGGTATATCTCCCATATCTCCCATATCATCAACTCCCACATCAACATCCACCTCCTCCATAATCACTATCTCCTCCATAGGCTGCTCTCCACCACTAGCCTATACCTTCGAAACCCTCCCAATAGGAACACTAGACCTACCACCTCGATGTCACCTCAACCATCGAAGAGGTACCTCTACCTCATCCCTCGATCCTCCCTCTAGCCTAGGCCTCACTCCTCCTAATGCCTATCCCTCTCATAAAGGTACCCCACTAGCTAGCTGCACCCAATGATCAATCACACCAATACCTACCTCCCAACTCTACATTACCCACCATGCATCATACTCAAGAGTAGTTCCCACATCCTCCATATTAAAAATCACCATTGATGGATCCCTCTCACCACTCTAGGGAGGCACTACAGGGTGACTCCCTCTATCACCTCATCTCCTATAAATCATAAAAGCACCTTTGAAATACCCTACCATAACCCAAACTATCACATGACCCTACTAAAGGGAAAGAACTCCACCTATCATGTATACCACCCTACTACCCATCACCCTCAATGAATAGCTCCTAACTACTCCTCATCCTTCTCCCATACCACCCCACCCTTCCAGGGCCTCCAATAAATATCCTTAAACTCCAACGAGCCAAACTTCACCCTCAAAATAAATAATCACCCTCATGTGGCCTCTTCATCCCATTCTCCTCATATATCTACCACCTCAAAGCATAGGGTAGGTGATTATTCTTCCTCACATGCACTCATATGGCAATAACAATAGTCACTCTATAGCTATATGCTCCCATACCCAAACCTATAATAATGGCATCCAACTCAACCCTATCCATTGCACTATGTGCACCACATCATGCAACTCTCTATAGACCTATGCTAACAATGTAGGTGCCCATGCAAATACAACCTCATGCTCTACCATATCACACACTACATCCAACATATTCTAGGTAAACTTCACCCTAAAAGTATCTAGTAAAGCATATGTCAAAATCATCAACATCATCACACACTAGCGATTAGACAACATCTCCTGATACCAAAAATACTCATAATATATCCCCTTTTAGTATCTATCTCCTCCCATCTGCACCAAATGCATACTGTAGCACCTCATCCTACCTCTCATCCACTACTACCCTCACTAGAACACCCTCAATCGATAATTTATATATCTTGTACACATCCTCCAAGGTGATAGTCATCTCACCCATCAAAAAATGAAAGGTGTTCCTATCCGGATCCCACCTCTCACACAATGCTAAAATGTAAGCCCTATTAGCATGGATGCTCACACAATCCCACACTCCCTTCAACCACACCTTCTCCAACCACTCCAAATCTACCTCACCCAAGGCCTTACCCAAAACAACTCTCATCGATCATACACGATATCACAACTCAATCATCTTCACCTGTTTCATCCACAAACATCACAAAAATTTCATGTCAGTTCCATACATAAATTTTATTCCATTTTTATCATTTCATTCAAACACTCACTACATACAATATTACTACAACATATCACATGCATTTACAAAAAAAAACAAAATCAACCACCCTTATCCCCTCAATTCAAGCCAAATAACCACTTTTGGCAACCATTGGCCCCCTTATGAAAACATCTCAAAACACACAAAAATAAACTAAAAACACATTCAATACCAACATCATGCACTTCTCCAAATACCAAACATCCCATCATTTTGAGACACACACATATTAACATTCCAAACCACATTTCAAAACAATAAAACAATCACATTTTTGGATACCCATTTCACCCTTTCATGGTGAAAGTGCAAAAAATTCCAAAAATAGTACATATATAGCTTCCAACAAACACACTCACACTCATCCACATACATCATCATGGCACACAATTCAAACAATCACCAAATCATTACAAAACACAAAACAAAACACATTTTTGAACACCCATTTCCCTCTTTTATAATGAAAGTTTCAATAATTTTCAAAAAATGATACACCATTCATCACAAATCACAATCAAAATTCATCACAATAATACATCAATCGACACACATTCACACAAATTACTAGACCACAAAGAAATGTAAAAACAATCACATTTCTAGATACCCATTTCCCACTTTTACAATGAAATTTCCATTACATACAAAAAATAATACATCATTTACACCCAACAATCAAATTCAAACCAATCACATGCATTTCCTACCATGCAATCAAACTAACACAAATAGTGGTCAAACCTAACATCTAATAACACATCTTGATACCCATTTGGTTTCTTTATCACTTTGTATCCAAATTCTAATCACATCTCACATACAAACACAAAAATAAATACACCCTAAAACATTTTACAAATCATACAATTCAAAATTTAACTCAATTAAGTTTCAAGTACTTACCGATGGATCCCCACATTGACCACCAACACTGGTCTATCCCCTCACCATATCCATGTCAGCTCTAAAATTTACAAGCACTTCACATCACCAATCATCACTCGCTCCTCACTCCCCAACTCACATGCCATGCAAATGACTCCACATGTGCACCAAAAAGGTTTTATATACCCTAAAACCCCAATTCATAGGCCACCCTATGAATTACAAGTCCAATTCATAGGTCACCATACGAATTCAAGTCCAATTCATAGGTCACCCTATGAATCACATCTCCAGCCACCATATTCACATTTTTTCACTCCAACACCTTTATTCTTCTTTCCTCTTCCTATCTACCCAAATTTTCTTCCCTATTATCATCAATTTCTTCTATCAATCGACTCATCACCATCATCACCACATTTCATTTATCTCATTGTTGATTCCTCATTTGAGGGGGTATTCATATACAAATCCACTTTGCATGCAACCAAACAATCAAACATCCAAATCATGGATATCACATCTATCTACAAATTTTTTTCTAAATATTATCTCAAGATAAACCCCATCCCAAATCAGACATTTGTTAAGTCACGAGAGCCATGCACAATATCAAAGATGTCTTGCTTTCATTCATGTATATCGATGGTGACCACATACTAAATGTTACACTTGATTCATCCATACCACTCAACTCAAATGGCTTGACATGTGTCACCATGCACTCATCAATCAATCAAAAGCAAAAATTTGAATAGGTATTTGTTCTATTCGTATTTGGACCATCTTGCATTGGTCAAAAAAGCAAAGTAGTCATAAGTTGCCCTCACAAACATCCAAGTATGATATTGCAAATACTATACTAAATTGGTAAAATCATCAGTTTCACCATCATGTTCCACCTACATCCATCCATCCGCATCTCATCATTCACATTCACCCATTCTTCTCTTCTTCTTTACTTTCTCTCTACCTCTTCTGGCTATCAATCAATGTTGTATGGTCATCACTTGGCAACATACCTTTTATCTTCCACACTACAAATCAATGTTGTATGGTCATGCTTCGAGTGGCTACATACCTTTGATTGGATTCCATTCTTCTCCTCTTCATCTTCTCCCTCCTTATTTTGGCTATCAATCAATGTTGTATGGTCATGCTTTGAGTGACTACATACCTTTGATTTGATCCCATTCCTCCCTTTCCCTTTCTCCCCCATTTCACAAATGCTTCACTACCTTCTCCCATCACATTATTTTTGCACTAAACTATGTTCCACATAGCATAGTACAAAAAGGGGTAAATGTAGACACCCAAAAGTCGCACATGCTCATTCCTATATACTTGTAGATCTGCATAGACACTTGTAGGTTTGCATAGGCCATAGCCATAGAAATATGTAGGCCACCATAGTCATCCGTAGGCACAAAACCTACAAAACTATATGAAACACATCCAAAATACCTTCTACCCACTAGGAGGCCATCTACTAGCTCCCTAAGGCCACCTAAGCCCTTTCCTACACCTAATTAGGACCCCATGGGACCATTCCCTACTAAAAACCCTAATTAGGCTAATTAGGATTCTAATTTGCAAGTGACTTTCACTAAACATGCACTTTATCATTAATAGGGTTTAATTAGGATTAATGATCTAATTAGTCCTAAGCATGTCCTCACACATGTGTGCACCCTAAGTTAGTTAGGATATTTCCTAGAAACCCTAACTAAACCTCAATCTAACCTAGGAGTTAGCTAACCCTAGTTAACCCTAATCCTTCCTCACACATGTGTGAGGATAGGATATTTCTCTTAGGGAATGTAAGCTTGACACTTCATAAACCCTAACCTAACCTTGCTAGGAATTGACTCTAGGGTTTGGTATACCTAACCACCCCCCTGACCTTGGCTTTTCCTATAAATAGAGGGTCCTTCCCCTCATTTTACCTCTCTCTCCCTTCTTGTCAACTTACCAAAACTCTGCAAAAATCATTCCAGAATCTCCTTCGACAACTTTGCACCGTACAAACAACATAACATCACTTCTGGAGCCCATCCGAACAGAGGATCTCCATCAGAAGTTAGCTACAGACCAATTCACCCCTCAACCTATGAATCTGGGATCCATTTCATAGGCCACCCTATGAATTGACCATACAATAGGTCTACAACATCAAATCAAGTAGGTATCATCTATTTAGTGTTTTTACAGTATTTTCTTTAGTTTTTAGCACTTTTCAATATAGTTTTTATGTCGATTTGTCTTTATAATCATGGGGCTTGACCAAGGTAGGCCCCCAAATGCACTAACAATATTTTGTAGGCCCTAAATAGGTACAAAAGAACACACATCAGCAAACTACCGATGGCACACGCGCATAGAAGCCCACCTTCACTGAGGAGCTCTAAAGGACACCATCAGAATGCTTCATATTTGTGAAGAAAATAGGGAGACTTGTTTTGTAACCTAAAAATACTCTTTATGAATAAAAGCAACATTTCTGAGCAATTTACATTTTGTTAAGTTGTTTGATCAAATGGTCATCTTTTGATCGCTTCATTAGTTGTGAGTTTAAACAATGTGAATACATTGTTGGTGAAAGAAACTTCAATCTACATTTGATGCATGAAAGTATTTCACAGAAATTATTTTAGTAAATTAATTGGAAAGATGGCAAACAAGGGAAAACCAATTATATTTTTAAATAATAATCCATTTATTTATAGTGAAATTATTTTAAAAAGACAACTATAAACTTCTTTGTTTATATATTTTTTGGAATGGTGGAAATAATGTTTTGACAATTGGACTCAAGTTTGGTCTCCATATTGGCACTTGGAGATAATTCTACCATAGTATTCGTGAAGGAGTTGAATGTGGTAATGGAATCCATCACCACATTTACATTTATGGTGTTTTTTTTCTAACCTATGGTATTCCTTTAGTAGCCATTTGATTACTTTTTCTTAATTTGTAGGTTTACTCTTTTTGATTCCACAAGGAAGAGAAGAAAATCAAGGAAATATGAGTCCATTGGAAATTTGTTTGTAGATGTTTTTGATAAGTTCATTTTAGATCCTGATTTCAAATTTCTTCATAGGGTGGAGTTATTTGTTGATTTTAAAAATGAGTTTGAAAATAAGGTAATTGGTATCCAACTTGATGAGCTATTACCAAAGTGGAGCATAGTTTATCATTCAGTTGTGAGTTGTTCACATTTTATTGTAACAAAGAATGTTACAATTAACAATGGAAAAAGTAGATAAAATTTATAGTTTGGATAAGAGATTAATATTTATATTCATGTAATTAGAGTGCACGGTAAATACTTTTGCACTTGATATTCTCAATTATGTTGCATTGTAGCCACTTTATTGTTTTACCAAACAAGAAAAAAACATGAGATACCATTTTCTATGAAGGATTGATTTATATAGGTCATCCATTTGACCATGCTTGTTGTGATGAGTTTTTATTTTTTGTTGTGGGATATTTTGGTGCTTAGTTTTTGGAAGGAAACCTAATACTAGCTTTAATGCATCTTCATGCAGATAAACTAGAGACTTTCAATGTAAAGGAAGTATTTCATGGCACATTCAATTGTTGTTGTTTCCCCACATCTCAACCAAAAAAAAGGAGAGTATTTTGGTATTTTGTTTTGTTATCCATTAAAGGATCATAAAGTTTGGGAAACTTTTATGGATTAACACATGACATTTATATTATTTTTAGTTTTACCATTTTATGGGAGGTGTATTGCATTTGAATTTAGTTCCTTTCTATTCACTATTACCATGTATTTTTTACTTTAAAATGGACTTGAGAATAGTAATAAGTAAGATTTTCTATATGGTTATAACCATTCCTACAATTAGAGCCATTTTTATGAAGGCAACCCAAATGTGTTTTAGATTATGCTCAACCATGGTTTCCTAGTTTTTTTCTAAACTTGCTCTGAATTATCCGCTTGTTCTTGGAAGCATGTCAAGTTTTACAATAGTGAGGTTATGTATTTGATATTATTTGTATGGTTATTGGTATATTGATAACATAATGTGGATTTGTGCACCATATTTCAATTTGAAGGCCAATATGAGGTCATGTAATATTGGCACTGATTGCTAGTTTTATCGCTTCATTAGAGTCATTCATTCTTGTATTTATATCAATATTTCATATTGATATTTCATTAATATTTAATTCCATTTGTCCAAGATGTTGAATAAATATTAGTTTCTTTGAATGAGATTTTAGAGACCAAAAGTCTCTCAATAGGGAGGTGTGATCAACGTTGAAGGTTTATCAAATAGAAAATTTTATATTTTCAAATTTAAAGAGAAAATGCAATATTAAAGGTCACTAGATGAGGATTTGAAGAGGAAAGGGCATTATTTTGATCTTCCATGCCCTCCTTTCCTTCCCCGTTATTGGAAAAGTATAAATTAAGGATGTTGCTACATTTTCTAGCCATTGGATAAATATGAACATTTGGAAGTAACTTGGAGTTGTATGACCTTTTGTGTGCTCTCCTCTATTTCTCTAAGAGAGACTTTGTACAAATCATGCACATTATACTCTTAATTGTATTTTAAGACTATAATATATATTAGCATATTTTTGTGGTTTTATTTTCATAAAGGGTTTTTCCCATGTAAATCATGAGGTACATATTTTATTGGGATTGATTTACTTGTAAATGGTTGTTTTAATTGATTGCTCTTTTAAAATGAAATTTCTAGTCATGTTTTCCCTTGTTTTGATGCATTGATAAAAGTTTCTTGTGCCATCTAATTTTGTATGAAGAGACACTCAATGTGAGTGATCCAATTGAGGGGCTACCATGGATCACACTGAGTCATTTAAATCAATCCTATCATTTTATCAAAAGGTCACTTTATAGTTGCTTAATGCCATAAAATCTAGCATATTTTTTAATCAACACTACCCTTTATGTACAATGTACTATTATAAAAATTTAGGATTTGAAGTTAAAATATTACCATAAAGACATTAGGGTTTTTATCTTGTTTTATATAAGAAAGAAGAAGGATCTTTGGGATCCAATTTTGGATAGAATGAAATATTGTCTAAATGGTTGGAAAGGTAAGTTCTTAACCATGGATGGTAGACTATAACTCATAAAGGCTACATTATAATTTATCCCTCTATTTATGATGCCACTTTTAGGATTATTAATAGATATAGCCTATTATATTAAAAAATTTCATGAAGATTTTCTTTAACAAGTATGCAAGAAAAAGTTCATATTTACTCTTTGTAATTGGAATAGGATTCAAAATATTGGAGGCTAAGTTTTTTGAAATTATAGATTCATGAGTTTGGAATTAGAGGTAAACCTTAGTTGAATATTATTTCAAAATAAAGGAAAGAGTTAGATAAAAATATAACTTCAAAAATATATAAGCTCAATGGATATGATAAAAAATATTAATGAAATGAACCTTAACTAAGGGATTAATAACATGAAAATTTATATTGAAGAGTTTGCAATTAATCAACACATATAGTAGGTTTGCATAAATCAAATAATGATTAAGATTTCCTTTAATGTTTTCCATTGGTAGTATTTGCTTTATTTTATAAAATTATTGTGTTTTCATATAAACTATTTATTACAATTTTGTGGTTGCACTTATGCTTCAGGAAGGAAACTAGCAATCCAAATATGGTAAAGTGGACTATGATAGTGTGATGTTTTAGAAATATTACTATACTAAGATGTAATGCATAGACAATAGAGGTGGATTTTTGGTATTGTGAAGGCTGATGTAGAAAAATGTCAAGAAGGATGCTAAATTCTAGAATATTTGTATTTACACAAAAAATTGAAAAAAATACAAAAAATGAAATTCAGGAATTTAGATATTTTATGAAAACGATGTAGGTATCTAGCTATAGTAACTCAATTGAAATGATAATTAAATCTATTTATAAGCTCTTGAAATTTAAAGGAGAGAGTTGTGATTTTTCAAGGATGGGAGACTCGAGTACAAACCCTTGTTCTCCAGCAAAAAAAAAAAGACATATAGTAGGTGGTTTGTCAAACGAGGGGGATTCTACTAAATTTATAGGTGGTCTGTCAATGAGGGAGATTCTATTGAATTTATAGTTTGATGCTTGGTTGAAGCTTTATATTGTTATTTTTTATCCAAAATGGTCAGCATTATCTTTGGCTTATTAGCTTGTAGATATTTGAAAGGTAAAACATTATATTGATGTGGGAAATAATTCTAGATCTTATATTTTAATTAGCAATATAATCAAGAGAGAGGATCTTGAACAAGTAGTTAAGAGGATATAAAGGTGTTTAAATAATTTTATTTGCCCACTTTTTATTAAAGGATGATTTGGTTTAGAATCTATTAAAATAAGGTAAACCCTCAATGTGAGATATAATTTTATGCATTAATCAAAAGTTGCATCTCTTAAGAATTTCTTTCAAAATTTTTGATCACATGATACCATCATTAACCCCATTATTTTTATTTGGTTAGCAATTCAAAGTAAAAATCCTACGAGTGATAATTTAAAAAGAAAGAGGATATCATGGACCTTTTAGGTGGGCTTTGCATAAGTGAGAAGTAGAAACACTAGATCATCTACTTCTTGATTGTCCTTTTAGTTCCACTTTAGGGTTGCTTTTTGAAGAAAATGAGAATACATTGGATTATTCCATTAATATTCAAAGAGTTTGATGAAGTGTTGGATTAGTTATTTCAAATCTAAGGAGGATTGCTCCTACCATTATTTGTTAGAATCTAAGGAGGATTGGTTTGATCAATTATTTGTTGGACTTTATGGCATGAAAATAATAGTATAAATTTGATTATCAAATATATCCAAGTTTAAATATGTATAATTGCCTCTCTTGTGGAGTGTTTATAGGAATGATGCTCATTATGGGAAGTATTAGGTGTGAAAATATGTAAGTATCTTAGTTGCATGATTTGAATAAAAATGCTAGGATGATCTATGACAATGGAGTTAAGATGAATTATTTGTATCAATCTACGGTAAAATAAAAATGTGCAGAAATTGGATTCATCAAGATTATTTTTAATGCTAATTCCAAAGAAAAACCTCAAAAAGATAGTGGAGATGGTGTTTTTTTATATAACTTTGGATTCCTTTATAACTAATAAAAGGGTCTTCCCTCGCAATCGTTTGGAGATACTCGAGGCCTTCGTCAAGGAGATCCTTGCTCTCCCTATATTTTTCTCATATTGGTTGAAGGATTGGGTAGAATCATCTTGAGGAGAATACAACAAGGTTTGCTAATAGGTATCAAGGTGGGTGAGGAAGTTTTGACTCACCTACAGTTTGTGGATGACACAAGATTGGTGGGAGTGGCCAGCTTCAGGGAAGCAAGAATGATTAGAGATACACTTAATGTCTACCTTAGGGCTACAAACCAAGTCATCAATGATAAAAAATCCAAAGTGGTCTTTTTAAATCTTGATCAAAGGCTTCAGGACAAAATTTTAGAGATCTTAAGATTCACAAGGACTTATCTCCCAGTGGTATACTTGGGGGTCCCTTTGCATTTTAAAAAACTAAAAATAGATATCTAGAGGAATCTTTTGAATTGTATCAAGGACATAATTAATCATTGGTCTCACAAATGGTTAAGCTATGGGGGTAGATTAACTTTTTTACAGTCAGTCATTCAGGCCATGCCAATTTATAAATTTTCTATCCTTGCTGCCCCACATACCATATGGAAAGAGTTGGACAAGATGGCTAGAAAATTTTTATGGGAAGGAGTAAAAGGAGAGAAGAAATGGGCCTTAGTAGGTTGGGATAAAGTAAGCCAACCCAAGGTAAAAGGAGGTTTGGTACTGAGAAGATCAAAGTTAAATAATAAAGCTTTGGCTAGAAAGCTTTACTGGAGGTGGATTTCCCAACCAACTTCTTTATTCAATAGAATCTTAACTAGTAAATATTTGGGACATGTAAACCCAAATGAGGCGGGTTGTTTCCCTTTGGATGGTAATGGATCCTTAGTGTGGCAGGCTCTCAAGTTAGGATATCAGGTAGTAAAAGATAGATTATTTTGGAAAGTGGGGAGAGGGGAGAAGGCACGATTTTGGACAGATTCATGGGATCAATACCCACCTATCATTGTTGAATTTCTTGAATTACAACCAATAAAAACAACCATAGAAACCAAGGTATGGGTCTAAATTGAAAGTTATTTCAACACTAGTCAGTTGGGGGATTATAAGTTTAAGTAGTTTAAGAAGTTGGATGAGTGGCCAATTTCAATCCCTTCGAATTTGACACCCATCATGACTAAAATCTTGGCAAAAAGATTTCTCACAGGTAGAGACGAGGAGGATGAATTAGCTTGGGGCTATGGGAGCCTTGGTGTCTACATAGTGAAGGACGGATATGATAAGATCCTTCCAGAGCCTCCTCCTCATACATATTAGGTTGAGGATTGGAGAAAGATTTGGCAGTCCAAGGGTTGGCCGAAAGTAAACTTTTTTGCCTGGCAGTTCATGCATAATGGAATTCTTACTTTTGATAATCTCAGATGTAGGGGAATCATTGGTCCATATCAATGTGTTTTATGCTACAAGAGCGAGGAAACATCTGATCACTTGATGTTTGAGTGCCCATTCATGCGCTAGATTTGGGAGAGATGGTTTTTATATTATAAAATTCAAGTTAATAGTGATTTGAATCGGATTAATATTTGGGAAATATGGAAGAGGGGTAGATTTAAATCTAAAGCTCTTTGTATTGGTTGGGATATTGGATTAAACTTTATTTGGTGGCAAGTGTGGTTGGAGAGAAATGCTAGAATTTTTAGAGAAAATTTTTCTTCTTTAGATGGAGTTTGGTAGGTCATTTGGAGCAAAGTCACAAAAACTGTGGCAATCTATGCTAAAGAGGAAACTCGGGTTGTTATTGGGGAATTGGAAAAGGATGTTGAAGTGCAAGAGGGACAAGACAAATCTAGTTGGAAACCACCCCTAGAAGGTTGGATTAAAATTAATACTAATGGAGTTGCAAAAGGCAATCTAGGTAGAGCTGGAATTGGAGTGGTTTGCCGAAATCATGTTAGAACAGTGCTCTATTGGGAACTGCAAGGCTTGGGAAGAGCCACAAACAATGAAGCATAAGCCTTAGCTATCAAATCTGCTTCTATTTGGGCAGTAAAACAAGGTCACAGGAGGATAATCCTAGAATCAGATTCTCAAATAATGGTTGGAGCTCTAGATTGCATAAGGAACTTTGCTTTGAAAACATGGAAGTTGAGGATTCTTTTCACTCAAATTAAGGAATTATGGAGGGAATTAGATGATGTGATTCCAGTTTATGTGAGTAGAGATCTAAATAAAGTGGCAGACTTCCTGGCTAAGATGGGTACTGAGAAGGAGGTAGGGGTTCAGTGGCACGGTGACATGGCTATTGAGGATGAGATGATTAGGCAGGTTGGTGAGCAAATCCAGTGCTTAGCTAATTTGGATAACCATTCCAGAAATACTATTTAGGAGATTTATGTTTCAATGTAGATCTTCTTTTATAGTTGTAAACAGGTGAACAGTCATTGTAGAAATATGGTTTAAGAGATTTGGCTCCAATGCAAATATTCTTATACTGTTGTAAACATGTGTTCTCTCTGACTAAGGTTGGGAAAAGTATCATCCCAACTTGTAAATGATCTTTGTTTTAATACAAGTTTTTTCAAATTATTTTTCAAAAAAAAAAAAAAAAATCAGAAATATTATATTGTTATAAGTATTAATTTATTTTATGAGTATTAGACTTATGGTTTTTTTTTTTTGCTATTTAGAATAAAAAATTAATTATATTGTAATTAATTTAACCATAAATAATCAATTAAAATGTTATATCAAAATAAATTATGTTAACTAAGCATGTATGTTTTATTAATTATTTTTAATCATGTTATGGTCACACAAAAATATTTAAAAAGAAATTCATATTTATTGGTTGTAAAAATTGTAGAAGAGGATGTAGTCATCCTATGGAGGCATCTTATTTTTTAGTTCATCTAAATTCCATGTCTAATTTTTTTTATTAAAACTATATAATGCTATATAATTTTTTATTTCAAATAAGTCCTCGCATTCATGGTTACAAATTTATATAACTTTTTTCTTTCACTATTGATATTTTGACATTAGCCACTTAAAATGTAAGGCTTAAGACCATGACTCTTCATTATATTTACTTTATAATAAAGTCTTCTTAATTGTAAGTATTCATTTCCACCAATGACCATTGATTACCTCTTCTCTATAATACATGAATTTTTAATTGTAAGCATTCATTTCCACCACTGACCATTAATTACCTCTTCAACACTCATGCACTTCTATTCCTAATATTCATAGTATTAAAATAATTTCAATTCAATCCTTGGATCATTCTTGCAATTGATTTTTTTTCCTTGTCATCGAAGAGCTTTAAATATTTTCACTCTCTTTACCAAAATTTTTATCTACCAATCAATGTTTCTTAAATATTATTTTATTGTTAATATATTCATTATATTCATTCCTGTTGTCACTCCTTCACAACGATCCCAAAAATTGGGGACCCACTTAAAATTTGAAGGCTTGTTTCAAATTGTTGCTTGTGCTTATGATTCATTATTATCACCATTGGGATATCAAGAATATTCATGCTTATGGTTCACTGTTGTCATCATTGGAATATCAAGAATATTTAATTTCATGTGAATAGTCATATAACAAGTGCATTGTCAAGATTAATCCCATAAGCTGAAGTTTTCTTTATTTATGGGCATTTTTGGTTAAGTTGGTTATGATATTTTAATTGTGTTTTTATTGTTATGTCATGTCATGTTTTATCAAAATTATATTTTATGCAATCCTTTTTATGTTATGTCATTGGACTATGAGTGATGTGTCATAAGTATTGGTGTTGAAAGTTTAATATTGAAATGTTGTTACATTTTAATCATATAATTATTTTATGTTTTATTGTATTTGCTTTATGTATGTTTGTATTTTTTCATCATGTTAGTTGTTATTTTAGTTTTATTAAGTAATTTTGTTATTTGTGTTATATTCGTTTTATGTTTTTTTTCATATTTGTTGTGTTATGTTTGTCTTTGTTTATAAGTGTATATTTATGGTTTTTTCATGTTTTTCTTATTATCATATAATGATTATGTTATTATTTACCTATGTTTATGTGTAAATTTTTATATGTTTCATAATTTATGTTAACTAGTGTGTTATTTTTCTATTTTATTTTATATAGTTTTGGAAGTTTAGTTAGAATATTATATAATTTCCATAATTCTAAAATGTTAAAATAAATAGGATTTTAAATAGGTGTCGTGTTATCACTTTATAATATAATTTGGTCTAAAATTTTGATTAATGAAATTTGTTATTTATCGCAGGTTTGGATGCGATCTTTTGGACGTAGGCTTCATGGTAGTTGTGGGGAACGAAAGTGAATTTGTTATTATTGACCTATTCGAATACCCGAGATCGTGATGAGACGTAAGCAAGTTAAATATTATTTTGGCCATATATGATGGTTTCAAAGCACTATCGTCGAAGATTTTTTTCACAAGTTTCCGGAGAGTGTTATGATCGTATTTCTGATAATGTTGCCGCCTGCTAGAGAAAGGATGTCACTGTCTGCCGAAGAATTTTGTCATTGTATGTTAGATAGTACAATCGTTGAGAGGCTGAATATTATTAAACATGTTAGATGTTGGATGACTTGGTAGTTATTACGGAAAGATGACCATCGAAGGATTGTTGAAATGGGTACAAAATACTTTCGGTAATACAACCGATGAATAGTGAATAATTTGAGAAAATGAGGAATGATCACCGGTTAGAGATAAAGCTTGGTGTGCCGATATGAAGAGTGAGATGCAGTGTTTTCATAGATAATAAGTGCTCGAACATTGATGATGTCAATCCGACATTGAAGTATGTAGTGATTGTGTGTTAAGTTTTTTATTGATAAATATAGCTTTGAGCAAACGCAGTGAATGTTATGTTTGATGACCGATATTTTGGAATACAATCTTTGAAGCAAATTAAGGCACAATAATTTAGGGTTGATAAATATTGCAGATTTTACCCAATCAAAAGACACCTACTAGCATGTGTATTAACCAGTCAGATTCCAAACAGTACATACAAAGGATTGGTTATACAAGCATATGGTGGAATTCTTAAGTGTGGTGTGCCAAAGTTCGCCATGTCATTACATGAAAGAAGTTTATATTAAAATGTGATTAGTGCTTTGAAATCATTAGTTAATATGATTCAAGGCTTCTTTGGCATATATAAGGCCTAATGTTGGGGCCAAACATGTGTTACACGAATTACATTACAGTTCCAAGAGGATTATTATATTCGATAGGCCGATAAATCATGAAATTAACGTCATTTTGTCGTGACAAAGGAGAAAATAAATTTGCAGTGCAGGGTTTTAATAAAAACATAGGACATTGGGTTAAATGGAGTTGAATGATATGTTAATTCATTATTAACAAAATAAAAGAATATTTTTAATTGGAGGAAATATTTTATTTGGGCAATGTTAGGTTTTCAAATAAAAAATGAAACTTCAATTAAAAGAGTTGATTGAAGAACAGTTGTGCAGTTCAAAAGATGAACTTAAGGAATGATACATGGAACCAATTTGATAACGAATTTTTGATCTATAAGAGAATGAAGAAAAACACAACCAGGGTCGAACATTCTTATGCAGAGAAGGGAGGTGAAAGAAGGAGAAAGAACCAAGGCATCACTCTGAGAAGAATACAGAAGGCAGATTGTAGGAAAATCAGGTTTTATATGTAATATCATGAAGTATTATATTATATGAAACATTTTACATTTGAACTTGTGTGAAGGTTGGGTTTGAATATGTGTAAAATCTTTTCATATAATTTCCAACTTTGAAGTTCCTTTGAAGATTGCATCACGTTATTGACTCGATGTGTGAGTTCTCGTAGTCAATAGTTATGGTTTAAATTTTATGTGATTTGTTTTAAGTCTGTAATCAATTGTCCGGGATACAAATTTAGTTTCTTATCATTAAATATTTTTTGTAATTTAATTTGTATTGAGTTATTTTATTTCACATAACCTAGTTCAAATTTTATAAAGATAAATCTTGTTGCTAGGTTACATATAAATTTATTATTTATATATCAAATTAATTGATATTTAAATCAATAAATTTAAAGATAGATGATTATCCTAATTTTAACCTTCATCTCATAAGGTTGGAATATTGGGATTGATATCTTTCTAGAAACCCAATTTGGATTTGATTTTAATATAATTTCACTTATTTTAAAGATCCAAATATCACATTGATGAAATTATTGTTAATCTCTATATAATGTCATAACTATTTTGATCCATTTAATAAATTGGTAAATTCATTCTCCATTCATTTAAATGCAAAGCTTTTAGTAATGCCAATAGGTCAATTATCAAATGAATATGCTAAGGTGACTCTAAAAATGATATGATATAATCAAAACTGACACGAGTGCATCAATAATGATGCAATAATGCACAAGGCTATTCAATGAAGAAAATATAAGAGAGAAAGCAATGGAAAATCGTGCAAATATTCTATATAGGTAACATCAAAAAGGCGATTCTATATGCATCAAAATTGGGGCTCTTTAAGATTACAATTCCAACATGAAAAACTAGAAAAATGATAATGTTTAAAATTTTAAATGGGTTTTTGAAATATGGTAAGATGAGAACATGACTGAAGTGATTTGTGAAATGGACTAGTAGTGAATGAAAATGGATAAAAAAAGAGAAAATGACATCATGACACAAAGAAAAGGGAAAATGAAAGGACATCTCTGTTATGGTTAAGCTAGAGCTCTAATATAACCATAAAAACATTATCATTACTATTATTAAGTTATATGTGGCTTTTATTGGGGTCACACCCATAAAAATGCCAAAATATTACATTTGTTGTTAAGTCAATTAAACAATATCCAACTTGTCTTTTATCAAATATATTCTTTATTTTATTTTCTATTAAATAATATTTATCTTCCTCAAACTACTATGTTTCTGCAATTAACTCTTTGACATCATTTTTATTAATAAATACAATCTCACTCAGGCAATTGCCTTATAAAATTTGAATTTCACCAAGACAAAGACCATTTGCCACCTAATTTTTTTCTCTATAATCATTCTCACATTTCAAAGATATTGCCTCCAACAATATCGACTTTTGTTGATATCATTAATGAGTATTTGTGAATCCCACTAAACTAAAATATATTTCCATCCTTATTCAATGATAATTTTAATCCCTATAAAAAGTGCCTTACGCTATGCATAATTGTTAGTTAAAGTTCCATATGATTTTTTTTTGATTATTTGAGTGGGTTTTGAAAGGGCCCCAAAACATTTTACAAAAAAAGGTTACAATATGAACCAGGGAGGCAATCTCCGTAAAGAATTTTGAAAGTTAAATATCCATATGATTCTAAGTAAGTTAGGAGAATTTTGGCTTCTTTACTTTGAAAAAAACCTCCATCACCAAATTTTCCTATATTTTATTTAGAAATAATATCAAAATTAATTTTGATAAATCTAATTTCTAAATATTTTTGTTTAAACACATGTCAAAGTAAATTATTTTTATTAAATCCATTGTCACAGATGAAACTACCACGTATATTTAAATCCTATAACCAAGAGGTTAGCAACCATTTTTCTACACTTGGACTTCCTATGATGAGCACCATTGTTATAAATGTTCTATAAGAAATGGAATATTACAGTTCCAAAATTGAGCATGATTTTGAGATTTATTTTAAAAAAATCGATTAATCCTTTTAAGACATAAATTCCAACAAATAATAGTAGGATCAATCCTCCATAGAAAATATAATGCTTTAGCTTTAAAATAATTAATATAACATTTCATCAACTCTTTCAATGTTGATAGAGCTACCCAATATATTCTCATATTAAAAAAAACAACACATAAATGTGTAAGAAAGGAAAATAAAGAAGTAAATGGTCTAATGTTTCTAAATTATTCTCACACAAGGCACACCTGAAAGGTCCATGATATATTCTTCTTAGAATATCTCCTATGAATATATTAATTTGGACTACTAACCAAAGGAATGTTGAGGCATTAGGGAGGGCCTCTAGTGGCCAAATATTCTTCTAAGATAAATCAATGGAGTAGAAAAATTTTGATTGCTCTAAATCCTCATATCCCAACTTTTTGAGTATCCACCATATTTTGATAGATTCTAAACCAACTCATCCTTTCGAGTAAGAATAGACAAATATAACTCTTGAAGCATATTTTGAAGCTCATATACTATTTTTTTGAGTTATTCTCCTTCAACCAGGTTACTAATAGAAGTATTTGATCTAGAGTTGTTACTTACATTAACATAATATTTGATTTTTGGATATTTACAAGCTATACATGCCTAATATAATGGTTATTTTTTGAATCAAAGATAAGATGATAAGACTTTACCTTAGAATCTAATAAAAAATCTGCATAATCCCCCTTATTGAATGGCCATATAATGTATTTCTTGATCAATTGCAAACTATATGATATGAAGTTCCACATTGGTGAGCCTTTGGATATGGTTCTTTTCTTGAATAATTCCATTGCATCAAGAGAACTTGTATATTTTTGAAGTAACATTTTCACCCAATTTTTATCTTGATCTTTGAATAATATTCATACAAGTTTTGCTCCCAAGGCCAAACTCATAAGTTTGTAACTCTACAACTTTGACCCTCTAATATTCTTTCTTTTGGAAACTAGATCCCACTTACAAAACAAAAACTTAAAATTTTCCTCACATTTTCTTCAAATAAAATATCTTTGAATTTTATCAAATTTGAATGCTATACTTTCTTGTAATATTGAAAGTGACATCATATAAATAGGTATGGGTTCAATGTAGTCTCTATGAGTGATAGTATTCCAACCATGGTTAAGAACTTACCTTTCCAACCTGGAAAACAAGATTTATTTCTATCCAAAATTAAGTACCAAAGATCCTTCTTCCCTTTATGACATAAAGGAATACCCAAATATATTAATGAAAATATTCCAATTTTAAACCCTAAAATGTCCACAATAATCCATTATAAATGTAAGGTATATTAATAAAAATATCTTAGATTTTGTAGTACTAACCATCTAGTGTGTCATGACCCTCTTTGGTGGAATTTTTGGCACAAAGAAACAATGTATTAATCTATGCTACTTTAATACTTAACTTGAGTAATTGAACCAACTATGCAATATTTAGTTGTTTTGAAAGAGCATGATGCTACTCATATATTGCCAAGATGTACAGGATCATGTACACTCGTAGGTGGAAGAAGTAAAATCATCCACCAGAAGTGGGGTACTTGAGGTTGGGGAAATGATGAGTAAGGCAACTTGAGGGTAACATGGATAGATACCTTCATATAGGCATGCATTATCAGTAGGGATAATCATCAAAATCTAGTCACTTTGAGCCCCATATTGATAGCCTAGTAGCTATCATAAACTCTCGAGGCTGAGACAAGTGACTAGATTGATGGAAATATTCCCTCTTTATCTGTGACATATGTTTGATTATCTTTTACTTCATCACTATATATATATATATTGAATCATTATTTGAATGGTAAATATTATTTCATTTAAATCTATTTATTTAAATGATAAAAGTTATTTCTTTTAAATTACTATATTTTAAAAGATAAAGGCTATGTCATTTAAAATGTTTTATTTTAAAACAATAAAGAAAAATTTCATTTTTTTAAATAATGAATATTTTTATTTTAAATGGCAATAGAATCTCATTTATAAATAAATAGTTGTTTATTTTAAATGATAAATGAATTTCATATATGAATAAATAATTATTTATTAATGGTCGAGTTTCATTTTTTCAATGAGTTTACACAAGGTTTTTATGAGGGGTCCCGGTCCCCTCATACTGAGTGGGGTTTGAATTAATGGCATAAATTCATTGATATATATATATATTTATGTATATATAATCATTTTATTGGTAGCTATTATATATATATATATATATATATATATATATATATATATATATATATATATATAATAGCTACCAATAAAATGATTTGATCTTATATAAAAGATGTATTATTTTAAGATTGTAATATACATCTATCCTTTAAAGTAGCTAATTCTCCTTCAATTAAGTGAGGAGAGAAATCCACCATAAATGGATATCTACAAGTTGGACGTTTGAGTTGATGGGTGCCTGCCACCATGGGATAAGGTTGGTGGCTACGTGTGATCTAGAAAAAATCCTTTGATCGAGGAAGCTTCAACCAACCTTGGTGTGGAATTCGATGGATGGAAAAGATCTGGTAGATCGTAAGATAATTTTTTTATCCCTCGTCGATCAAGTGGATGGGATGATAATTCAATACAGGTTGGTGAAGGAGTAATGAGGAGAGATAATGATGATGGAAAAAGAATGAGGATTGGAATTGCATGTTGAAGAGATGGTGGGTAGGTTTGAATGAAGATAAAGTGTGTTATTGAAGGTAAGAGACCACTGTGAGAAGGAAGAGTGCTTGCTGTGTAAGAAACCACTGTGATAAGGAACAATGATGGTTGTGTAAGAAACCACCATGAGAAGGAAGAGTGCTCATTGTGTTATTGTTGACCGTGAGAAAAGAAGAATACTAGCCATGAGGAATATGGAGTGCTCATTATGCTAGAGCGTTGTGAGAAAGAGAAGTTTCTCTCTATCACAGGTGTGATATGCGTTGCTCACTACATAAAGGGAAAGATAATTTCTCAATGTGCAAGGACGAGGTGCAACATTGAAACTTGAAAGGGAAATATGGATGCCTTATTGTCAAGGTAGGTTGTCTTAAATCTAAACTTTGCACCTAGTTTTAAGTAAAAGGAAACTATGGGATGTTTACCCACGTTTGATATTGACCTCTACTTGATAGTAAGCAAGAGCTTGTTGTATGTATCCCTGTTGGTCGTGTTGGGATTTCTCTCTATCTAGGTTACCCTGCTAGTTCGTTAGAGAAGCCTTTTTTTTTTTAAATGTTTCTTTCCCTCTATAGAACTATAACGATCCCAATCGATGCGTTGGATTGTTGATGGGTCACGTCCATTCATTATTTAATTTATATATTTATAAGTAGAATCATTCATTCAATATTTATCATTGATCATTTTACTTCATTTACATATTGGAAAGAGACTTTGTTCTCTTTAAGTGGCATGTTTGATCCATTTAATTGTTTATTCTATATTTAATTTGCATTCTTATTTGATTTACGAAATGTACTCTTTCTAGTGGTATTAGAGATATTCGATTCTAGAAAGGCACAATTTTTTTCAAGACAAAGCAAGTTAGATTCATCCACCACACTTCACAGCCAGGTAGAAAGACTCGTAGCCCCACAATGTGCAATCAACTTAGTCAATCCTTTGTGAAAGTTGTCATTACAACACTAAATCTTGTTACATGTGAAATCAGATAGGCTTATAGCATGGAAGGTCCACATATTTCAAATTGGTGCAAAAAAAGTGTCATGGTTTTTTGTTTGTACAAGTGTTACATCTCATCTAAGCTCAACGGATTTAGTTTCGCAAGCATTAAAAATTTCTATGAAGTGGAATTATAGAATAATGTAAACAAATGTAAGTGAAAGGAAGCAAATACAAATTCAAAAAAAATTAAAATCAATTTGTAAGGTGAAAATCGTTGGCCAATTAAAATTCTACAAAAACCTAAATAATTCCCCCTCTCACTGATCGACACGTATCATCCTTAGGGATACACATATATTGGAAGACACTTGTCTTCTGACCATATTTTAGATGTTAAAACATCAAATTAAGAATTCATTTGGATGTTCTGCATGATCTTCAGTTTACAAATTCAATGTGATCTTTAACCGACATAATTTAGAATTTTTTGAAATGAACAATGAATGATGGAGCTAATTTAAACTTTTTTGTACACTTTCCAATATCGTGCATTGATGGTTAGTATATCCTTCTTAGAGAACATTTAAACATTTAAACATATTTAAACATATCCTTCATTTTAGGCACATAATGGCTATATCAACTCAACGACATTAATATTAATATTCAAATATTATAAATCAAATGGATAGAGAATGGAATAACTATTTATCTCCAAGGAATTCAATCTCCACCATCAAAGGTGGTGAGTTATCATTGCATGAAGAAGTTATTAAAGAAGGGTGCTTATGGTTTTATAGCTCAAATAAATTCCATGGAAGCTCAGTACTTGAATACTCCTACAATTATCTCAAAGGATATTCAAAATATTGTGGATAATTATGAAGAGGTTTTTAGTGAACCAAAGGGTCTACCTCCTAAACGATCACATGACCATGCCATACATCTCATTCCTGGAAGTATTCCTCCTAATGTTCGTCCTTATCGCTATCCTCAAACTCAAAATATAGAAATAAAAGATAGTATAAGAAATATTAGAACATGGCATCATTCATCCTAGCATCAATCCTTACTCATCATCTGTAGTAATGGTACGTCGTAAGGATACCACTTGGAGCATGTGTCTAGATTTTTGACCCCTCAACAAAATTACCATAAAAGGCAAATTCCCTATCCTATCATTGATGAGTTATTAGATGAATTACACACTGCTACTTATTTCACTAAATTGGATCTTCATTCAGGTTTTCACCAAATTTAGGTTAGGGAAGAGGACATACCTAAAATCACTTTTCAAACTCATGAAGGTCATTATGAATTCCTAGTCATGCCTTTCAGTCTTACTAACACTCCATCAACATTTCAAAGCCTTATGAACCATGTTTTTAGGCCATATATTCATAATTTCATATTAGTTTTCTTTGATGATATCCTAATTTATAATAAATCTTGGAAGGATCACCTAACCCATGTTGACAAGGTTCTTCATCTACTACATAAGGAATTTTTTTTTGTTAAAAGATCCAAATGTGCCTTTGGAGCACAAGAAGTTGAATATTTAGGTCATATTGTATCCTATGAAGGAGTAAAAGTAGACCCTCAAAAAATAAAGCTATTCAATATTGGCCTCTACCTAAATCCTTCAAAAAAATTAGGGGATTCCTAGGTCTTACAGGTTATTACCTAAAATTCGTACACAACTATGGCAAAATCGTAGCTCCTCTCACAACACTTACAAAAAAGGATATTTTTAAGTGGAATGAAGTAGCTTCTTAGGCATTCAAATCTCTCAAATAAGCCATGTGCTCTACCCCAGTATTGGCTACTCTTGATTTATCAAACCTTTCGTCATAGAGTGTGATGCTTCGGGTATAGGGATTGGTATTTTTTTAATGCAATAAGGTCATCCCTTGGATTTTGATAGCAAGCAACTTTTAGGTAAGAATTTGGGATGATCCACTTAAAAAAAGGAAATTTTGGATATTTTGCACGCCATTAATAAATGGAGGCATTACTTAATAAGTAGTTGTTTCATTATTAAGACTGACCATAGTAGTCTTAAGCATTTTCTAGAGCAAGTCCTGAACAAAAATAAATGGATGACCAAACTTTTGGGGTATGATTTCATGATTGAGTACAAGAAAGGTAAAGAAAACATGGTAGTTGATGCATTGTCTCACAAATATGAAGATGATATATCCATCAATGCCATCTTGGGCCCTTGTCCCCAATGGTTGTCCCAACTTCAAGAAGAATGGTTGGTTGACAATGAAACTACTCAAATTATTCGAGACAAGAATTCAGGATCATCAAGGTATCCTTATCATATTATGAGGGTGTGCTTCGCAATAAATATCACATCTACCTTCCACATGGTTCCACTATTAAATCTATGGTCCTCCAAGAATTGCATGCATCTTCTTCAGTACGACACTCAAGATTTTTGAAAACATACCAACGAGTGAAATAATATTTTTCTTGGAAAGGCTTAAAATCTGATGTTAGGACATTTGTAGCTGAATGTGAGGTATGCCAATGCAATAAAGGTGAAACAGTGAAATATACAAGACTACTGCAACTCTTACCAAATCCAAATCGCCAATGGGAACACATATCAATGGATTTCATTGAGGGTCTCCCCAAGTTAGAGGGTAAAACAATGATTTTTGTGGTGGTGGATCATTTTTCCAAGTATGCTCACTTTTGTGCCTTACAACATCCCTACTCAACAAGTAAAGTGGCCAAGGTATTTCTCGACTCTATTTTCAAATTACATGGTATACCCAAAACTATTGTAAGTGACCATGATCCCATATTCACTAGCAAATTTTGAAAAGAATTATTTCATCTCAATGGTACTAAGTTGAACATGTCTTCTGCGTATCACCCATAATCTAATGGGTAAATATAAATAGTTAAAAAATGTTTGGGTACTTATATTTGTTGCTTTACCCAAGATAAGTAGTATAATTGGATTCAATAGTTTTTCTTAGCAGAATGGTGGTATAACACTTCTTACCATTTTTCCCTCAAGATGTCTCCATTCGAATATTTGTATGGTTAGAAGCCACCAACAATCATTAACTATGTTCCAGGATCTTCTAAAGTAGCTCAGATAGATGAATTGTTTCAACATCATCAGATAATGCTCAACCTTCTTAAAGAAAATTTGATCCAAGCACAAAATAGTATGAAGCAACAACACGACTTACAATATTCATAATGACAATTCAATGTTGGGGATATGGTCTTTTGTGCTTACAACCTTATAAGTAGTTATCCTTGAAGATCAAGTCTATTCAGAAGTTGAATCCTTGATTTTATGGGCCCTATAAGATAGTTCATCGCATTAGTGAAGTCGCATATTAATTGGAGCTTCCAACATTTTCTCATATACATCCAGTTTTTCACGTATCTTGTCTCAAATAATTGGTCAGAAAGTGCAATTGTAGACAACACTTATAATACTATATGAATAAGGATGAATAACTCTTCAACCTGAAGTAATATTACAAACCAAAGTACATCATATTCAATCTCAAAAAATTTAAGAATTTTTTATTAAATGGCAAGACCTTCCAGAAGGAGATGCTACATGGGAATCATAAAGTATTTTCTAGTCATTTCCAGCTTTGAGGATAAATATTTCCAAGGAGGGGAGCCATGTAACGATTCCAATCGATGCATCAAATCATTTATGGATCATGTCCATTCATTATTTAATTTATATATTTATAAATAGAATCATTCATTCAATATTTATCATTGATATTTTTACTTCATTTGCATATTTGCAAGAGACTTTGCCCTCTCTAAGTGGCTACAGGACTTTTCCCTCCTTAAGTGGTGTGTTTGATCCATTGAATTATTCATTCGATATATAATTCACATTCTTATTTGATTTATGAAGTGTACTCTTCCAAGAATTGACGTTGAATCCTTCGTGGTTGGCTTATTGTAGTCACAGTAGTAATTGTTAGTATTCAATTTATTGGGTTTTGAATTGCTCTCCCCCTATTAGCTCTTTTTGTTGTTTGTCAAGCCGAGTCCAATTGGATGTGTGTTGGTGAAACCCATGCTTTGGAGTCACCATTGGAAACCCGTTGCCACTCTATGCTCTTCAGTCGAGCTCCCTTAGCTTTGGTTGGTTAGGTTGGGTCATCATGGGTAGATTGTCACCTATGTCTTGTAGCAATACATGGTCGAGAGGTCTCATTGCTAAGTTGGTCGTAGGATAGTTGCACTCCCAAGTTGTCATACCCTATTGAAGTCCAAAATCATTCCTTTAGCTTGAGCTCATTTTAAACTTTAGATGGGAGTTCATATTTGGGAATGAAATTAAATTAACGCATATTTAAATATATTTGGTTAATTAATTTAAGATATTCATATATTATTTTGTAGATTAAGGGTTTGTGAAATAATGAAAATAATGCTTTATTTATGAATTAAAGATGTATGCTTTAATTTTTTTTTCAATTAAATATTTTAAAGATTTTCATTAAATGAGGGCAATTGAAAGGCACCCAAACATCTTGTACATCAGTGGAATAGGAGAAGGTCAAAAGTAGAGAAAACATAAAAGGATGCAAAAGAGGGACAAAAGGCATCCATCATCCAACAACAACAGAAAGGAATTAAAACCATAGATCCAAAAAATGGTACAAAAATACAACACTCAAATCCAATGATAACACCATTCGAAACAATAGAAACATTAATTAGGTGCATTAGTATGCATTGGATAAGTGATCACAATATCTATATCAGCATCCTTAGTATCTTCATTTAGCTCTTCCTTCGGGACATCCTTAAAGGTTTCCTTCGTGATCTCAATGACATCCTCTTCCTTGACATTGTCCTTGATATCAAAAAGACCTCCAACCATAGAAATGGAAGGTGCTTCATCATAAAAATCACAAAAGAAAAGCAACCTGAGAGCATTACACTGTTCCTTAAGCTGAGCGATTCCCTTCCCAAGAGTAGCATAGGCGGTTTCTAGGTGGTCAATGGTAGTTGAAGTGGACTGAATGACTAGCTTATGGAGATATTTCTCCACAATATCAAGAGAATCAGAAGGCTCATATTTGACCTTTTTAGAGGTAGGAGTGGAAGTTTCAACAGTATCCTTGAAATTGAGCCTTTAGGAACAACGAATAGAGGTTTTTTCTAGTTTAACTTTTTTCTCGATGTTTGATACAAGCTGGGGTCTATCAGTTTTGCATTTTCTTTTGGACTTGGACATTCTAAGGCTGGGAGTAGAGGATGAGTTTTCCTCAGCAGAATAAGGGGTAGGAAGGTTTCCTTTAGGAAAATTTTAAAGTAAGTACCCATAAATGATCTTAAAAAAACCTTGATGAGAAGGCCAACCATCATATTTTTTGCTATGGGTGGAAGTTATGGTGTAATCCATTGACCAACACAAAGAAGCAGGGATGTTCATCATCTTGGCATATCTAAATATGGTTAAAAAGAAACACGCAAAGGCCAAAGGAGAAGGTGGTGGAAAGTGTGAAAATAAACTACATAGGGTAAAGTGAGCATAATTCAAAATGAGACACGAATGTCAGGATAAATATTAGGAATAGGAGAAGAAAAATAATAAAGAAAGGATAGAGATCTTGTGAAAAAATTTAAAAACTTCCTTTGAGAAAAGGAGATAAACCTAAGGTCACACGTGAGGAAAAAAGCAATGGGTGAACACACAAGCTGGAGAATTAGATGTCATCATGATAATGAAAATTTTGATCTAGGTTAGCAATCACAACAACTTTAGGAGGAAGGGAATCCGTCCATGTCATAAATCCATGAGTAGAGACCCCAATGGTAGCTAATTGATCATCAATAGAGTTGGCTTCTCTGAAGAAATGCTGGACAATGATCTCGTGCTACTCGAAAATAATTTGTTTGATTTCTTCAATCATGCTTCTTATCCTCCAACCTACAGGCTTGGAATTCTTTAAATAGTTGATAATATTTAGAGTTACCTTCAACAATAACATTTCCTGGAATATTTTTTATAAATTGGAGGCCTCTCCATAAAGTGTTAGCTTCAGTAGAATGATTGGAAAGAACACCCAAAGGTTCAAAAAAAGCAAAAATTGAGTTGCCAAGATGATCACGAAGAATACCTCCTGCTCCAGCAATGCCAGGATTTCCTTTAGCAACCCCATAAAATTTAAGTTTAACTCAACCGGTAGGAGGAGGATGCAACTTGATATTGTTTCTTGAGGATGAATGATTTATTGGTCTTGAATACTCTAAGGAGATATGACAGGATTTTATAATATTATCCTCAAACGAAGGATGGGGAAAGGATCAAGGGGAGTTTCCAGAATGTTCTCTTTGGAAAAAATATTATTTTATTAGCAATAAGGGTAGCATCATTCATATTTTTATCAAAAAATCTTCTGTTACATTCAAGCCATATTTGCAAAAGAAAATGCTGAAGACAAAAATTCCATAATCCTTTGAGGATAGGATTCTTGAAAGGATTGGGCCATTGAAGGAATAAATCAACAATGGATGGATGAAAGGCCCATACTAGTTGGAATTTGAGGAAAATATTGCTGAGAAAATTTATGGAAAAGGGACAAAAAAGGAATAGGTGGGAAGTGGATTCCCAATAAAAAAGGCATAGGTGGCATCTGTTGGGAAGAGGAATTCCTCTTTTTATAATATTCTCAGTGGTTAATACACGATCTTGAATGCATAGCCAAGAGAAGGAAGCCACTTTAGGAGTAATATGCTTAGTCCATACCAACTTAAAAGGAATAAAAGTTTCGATGATATTGAGTGATAACAAGTAAGCTGATTTGACTAAAAATTCTCCTGAATCAGTGGGTTACCATATAGGAGAGTCCACTGAATCCCCAGCAAGAATTCTAACAGAAGATAACTGAGCTTCAATACATGAAATTTTAGTTGTTAAATCAGGGAAAATTAGTCTTTTTCAATTTTTGATCCCATTAGATGAAAAGAGGAAATCAACCACTAAAGGACCGAACAAATGCTTTGTAATGTTGACTAACCTTTGAAGCTCAGGAATCTGTTGGAGAGGACAATCACCAAACCATATATATTTCTAGAAGTGAATGGATTTGCCATTGCCTAACTACCACCTTAGTCCTCTTTTGATAAGTGAATGGTCCGAGAAAATTGACTTCCAAAAGAAAGAGCATGAAGAAGGCACTTCACCAAAAAGGAATTTAGAGAATTGGAGATATTTACTTTTAATAATTCTTACCCAGTCAACATTATCATTTGAAATGAGACACCAAGCCTGCTTAGCAAGAAGAGCAATATTAAGAATATGGATCCTTCTAAGTCCCAATCCTCCCTGCTCTTTGGGTTTACACACATTGTCCCAAGCAACTAGGTGGAATCTATTTCGTTCTCAGATCCTCTCCACAGGAAATGTTTTTGGATTTTTTCTATTTTCTGATAAACATGTATGCTTTAATTTAATAGATAAATAAAATATTATTTTATAGATTAAAGGTTATGGGACTTTGGTTTATAAAATAAGAATATAATAGTATATTTATGAATTAAATATGTAAGCTTTGATTTAATAGATAAATAAAATATTATTTTATAGATTGAAGGTTATGGGACTTTGGTTTATAAAATAAGTATATAATATTTTTTTTGATCGGTAAGAAAAAGGATTGCTATTAATAAAAGGGTTTTGATAGGGTCCCCAAAACCTTAGTACATCTAAATTGGAACTGGATTACATCAGGCTTGTTAGCCACCTTAACAAAATTTGTTGCAAAAAGTGATGATCTCAAAAAACAAAAAACATAGGGCCAAAAACATAGGAGGGATGATCCCATCCCTGAGGTCGATCCCATCCTATGGAAGGACCCTATAGGTTGGGTTGAGACTTTAGTTGTTTCCATGGGTGGTGTGGTTCTCCTCTGCATCATTGAAAATGGTGCTGAGATGCAAATGGGCAGCCTCCAAAGCACCAAGGCAGTTAAGAGTGAGCTAGCTATAATGACACTTGGGCAATGAGGGAGGTGATACGTGAGTGATGGTACCATCCTAGAGGTTTGAGACTTGGGATGAAGGCCGAGTATTAGGTATGGGGAGGGTGGTACCTTGAAACAAATTTAAGTTCTCAAGGAAAATAATTATGCCAGACAATAAGGGATTCCTATGAGTGGCCAAGATTGGCCAACAAATCAACAACAATGTTGGCTTCTATGAAAACATGCTACACCATTTTCTCTGGGTGGCTGATAAGGAGCTACCTTAATTCAAAGATGATGTTTCTTACTCTCCAATTAGGGTTGTTGCTATTTTTGGTATAATTGATGATGTTTAGTGAATCTCCTTTGATTACTAACTTGCACTATAGCTGATTTGTGATTGATAATCCTCAGTAGAGAGATTTAGCTTCCATAGCATGATTAGTGAGAACACCAAGGTTCTCAGCATAGGCTAGGATTAAGTACCTTGCATGGTTTCTTACAATTCTACCACCATAAATGGGTCCAAGGTTACCTCTTGAAGAGCCATTAAAATTTAGCTTAAGCTATCCTATCGGGATGGGGTCGATTTGGAATTGACTCTGGGTTGGGATATAGGGGTGAGGTGATGGGATCCATGGGAAGGTGGAGGGAGGTAGAAATGGAGGCTTCAATACCGGTAGTGGAGGGTCTAGAACATGGGCATAGAGAAACATTTTTGATGGTAAAGTTGAGGATCCTACTAAATATTATAGGAGGGTCCTTGGGGGAGCTTGAGAATGCACGATTTTTACGTTCAAGCCAAATTTACCATAGGAAATGGTGGAGGCATATTGACCATAAATATTTGACTTTGGGGTTCTTGAAGGGGTTGGGCCATTGGTTGAAAAGGTCACAGAGGGTGCATGGACAAGTCTAGACAATGTGGAAGGTGGTGAATAAAAAACTTAAGACTGAATTAGTAAATGGATATTCAAGGACGAGGTGATCAATAGATTCCCACTGAGTCAAAAAAAGATAGTAGTGATTGGGAGGCTGAAGCCCATGAATAATGATATTATCCAATGTGAGTATTCTATTTTGGATGGCTAACTAGGAGAAAAAATTGATTTTGGAGACAAGGTTTTAAAACCATATGGGTTTGATAAGGATGGTGCACTCCGTTGGTTCAATCAACTAGTAAATAAGCATATTTGATCATGAATTTGTCGTCATTGCAATATCTCCAAATGGGATAATCAAGGGTAACACTAGGGGTGGGAATGATGAAGGAATGGAGAATGGAAGTAAGAGAAGAGGTAATATTGATGAGGTGAGGGGGCAGAGAAGGGATGGGTATGATTTTCCAGGAGGGTCTACCTGAGGAAAAGGTGATGAAATTGGCTACCTTGCACCCGAAAAGAGTGTCAATGAAGGGTTTGAGGGGGGCAAGGGTGGGGTTGGCAATGAGGGGTTGATCATGGATCCAGGGGTCACACCAAAGGTTGATGATTTTTCCATTGGAGAACTGCCACCTGGTGCATTTTGAGATGACATCTCTGGTTGTTATTATTGAGTTCTAGAAAGCAGAGTCGATAGGTGGATGGTCATCCTCCTAGAAGTTAAATCATTGCATATAATTCCTTTTTATGATGGAAACCCATTATAGATCAACACTCATCACTATATTCTATGTCTGTTTAGCAATTAGAGCAAGGTTCATCTTGTTGATTCTTATTAAACCAACCCCCCTTGATATTTGGGCCTGCAAATTGTGTCCCACATGACAAGGTGAAATCTCTTTTTTTTTTTGGTCTTGTCCAAAGAAACTTTTTTTGGATTTATTCAATTTTAGATCAAATTATAGATGGGACTTTAAATATGGATAGGAAATAAACTAGGATACTCTGAAGGTAAGCATTGAACAATGTAGCTTTTACAAGGTTAACTGAGGAAGGCCCCTTTCCATCTCGTGAGATTCTTAAGAAGTCTGTCAATCACATTGTTCCACATGCTATCAGAGTGGTTGCCAATGAAGAGTAGAAGGCCAAGATAGTGAGTGGGGATATTGCCAATAGGGCATTGGAGGACTTGAGCAGTCTAGTATTGGCAAGTAGGGGGATGTTGATAAAGAATATTTTGCTTTTGGCATAGTTGACTTGTTGGTCCACCGCAAACTCATACAAGTTGAGGATGGATTTAATAATTTTGGCTTCTATCAGAAGCCAAGGTGGCAAGAATAGTATCATCAACAAATTATTGATGTGTGATAGGTTCAAGTTGATATGTAGGCTGGATTCTAGATATGGCTCCATTAGTGCAGACAACTTTGAGTGTTCTTCCAAGAGCATTGATAAGGATGATGAAGAGGCATGGTGATAGGGTGTCTCCCTGTATGATCCCTTTAGTGCTTCTAAAGTATCCATTTGGAGATCCATTAAAAATGATTGAGAACTAGGTTAAAGATATACATGCCCCAATTAATTCAATCCATTACGAATGAAAACTAAACTTGAGAAGTATTGCAAGGAGGAAATCCCATGAGACGCGGTCAAAGACCTTGTTCATGTCAAGATTGAGGAGGAATCCAAATTTTTTGCTCTTTGAAATAGAATGGATCACTTCATGGATTGTAATGACACCAATCATTACATTCCTCCCTTGGATAGTGCTTCCTTGACAAGTGTCAATTATGCGGGGTAGGATTTCCCTCATTCGAATGGACATGGCTTTGGTTAGAATTTTGTACAAAATAGTATAGAGGCTGATAGGCTAGAACTCAAAGAGGGATATACAAACTGATTGCTTGGGTATAAGGGCTCTGAAAGTTGAGTTAATATATCTTGGTATGGTTCTAGAATTTTGGATGAATCTGATGGTCGAACAGATATCAAAGCCAACAATTTCCTAGAAGATCTGGAAGAACCAAGGGGGGAAGCCATCCATCCTTAAGGATTTATTAGGTGACATGGAGAATAGGGAAAATTTGATTTTCTCATCAAAGAAAGGATGAAGGAGGTGTTGGTTAAAATCATGAGGGACACTGGTGGGTATATGATGAATGAGAGTTTGGTGGGCAAAGTAGGAGGTGGGGGAATGGGCTATAAGGAAGGATTGGAAGTGGTTGACTACCTCAATCCTAATGTATTAGATATCTATTGTAGTTGACCCATATTATTTGAGTAATTCATGAGTCCTGTTGAAGCTGCAATGCTTGAGAGTATATGCATGAAAAATATTAGTGTTTGAATCACCTTATTTTAGCCACTAGATCTAGGATTTTTATCTCCAAAATATTTCTTCCCTTGCTAATATATTATGGTAGTCTGATAAAAGCCTTATTTCTTCATACTTGGTGATGGTGTTTATGTTCCCTTGCTAGATCCGATTCTCAATCCCTTAAAGTCTTTCCTTGATGGCCTACTTATTTTTGAAAATGTTCCTAAAAACCTCCTTATTCCAAAATTTTAAATTGGACTTTATGGTTCTAAGTTTGTTGGTGACTTGATAAATTGGATTTCCTTGATGGGGGAGGTTCCACCATTTAGATATGTAATCCCTCAAATCAGGATGTTGGGTCCACATAGCCTCAAAGTGAAAGGGAGTTTTAAAAGAGGGTTGACGTGTAGCTTCAAAGACGTAGGGATTATGATCAAACCCTATTTTAGGGAGGGCATTGAGGGTAGCATCTCCAAAAATAAGGACAACTTCATGAGATATGAAGAATAGATCAAGCCTTATTTGGATATTCATATTTCCAATCCTTCTATTGCTCCACGTGAATCTGGATCCTCTGAGTTGGATATCCATGAGCCCATTGGAGTCAACAAAATCATTGAAGTTTTCATAACTTATAGTTGAGATGGATGAACCTCCTTTCTTATTAGATGGATACAGGGGGGAGTTGAAGTATCTGAATAGAATCCATGGCTGATTGGAAAAAATATCTCTCATTTTATTGACGGTGTTTGACAAGTGTGCTCTCCCATTGGGGTATTGTGAGTGTAGATATTTGAAAGGACCTAGCTTAATCTGGTGTATTTGCAATAGAAGAGTATGTTTGTAACTATGTCAGATGTGGATAAGAGTATTAATTCAACCTGTGAGGGATTCCAGAGGTAAAGAAGGCCTCCAGAAGCTCCATGGGCTGGGTTGGTAATAAATTTTGCTTGTTTACATATGATATTAGCTGCTCTTTTAGAGTTATTATCATCCAACTTAGTTTCCTGAAGAATAAGGATGGTAGGTTTGACTTTCATATGCATAGAAGCTGTTAGGCTTTGTTTGGCTGGGCCATTAACCCCTCTCAAATTCCATGAGAAGATCTTCATTTGGAACATTTGGAATTTGTCTTATTTCCACCTTTGCCTTTGTGAGAAGTGGGTTTGGTGTTTTTTATTTCATCCTTGAATTGATCTAGTAGATGTTGAAATAATGTAGTTTGAAGGCCGTTGGCAATATCATCCTCAACCTCTTTTCTTCTTTGATCATTGGTGGATGGGTGTCCTCTTTTCTTATCACTTCCCACATCAATAGTGTTTTTTTTGGAACCGTGGGTATGGAGGGGGCTGATGGCTTCCCACATCAATAATTATTTATTTATGAATTAAATATGTATGCTTTAATTTAATAGATAAAGAAAATATTATTTTATAGATTGAAGGTTATGGGACTTTGGTTTATTAAATAAGAATATGGTAATTTATTTACGAATTAAATATGTTATGCTTTAATTTAATAGATAAAGAAAATGTTATGTTAGAGATTAAAGGTTATGGGACTTTGGTTTATAAAATAAGAATAATGGTTTATTTATGAATTAAAGATGTATGCTTTAATTTAATAGATAAAGAAAAGGTTATTTTATAGATTGAAGGTTATGGGAATTTGGTTTATAAAATAAGAATATAATGATTTATTTATGAATTAAAGATGTATGCTTTAATTTAATAGATAAAGAAAATATTATTTTATAGATTGAAAGTTATGGGACTTTGGTTTATAAAATAATAATATGGTGATTTATTTATGAATTAAATATATTATGCTTTAATTTAATATATAAAGAATAAGTTATTTTATAGATTAAAGGTTATGGGACTTTGGTTTATAAAATAAGAATATGGTGATTTATTTATGAATTAAATATGTTATGCTTTGATTTATTGAATAAAGTGAAAAGGTTTTATAATATTAAAGGATATGGAACTTTGATTTATAAAATGAAAGGAGATGATTTATTTTAAATTAAAGAAGTGAAGCTTTAATTTAGTAAATAGATGAAAGGATTGTTTTATATATTAATGGTACGTGACTTTAATATATTGAACAAAATAGGATTTTATTAGAGAAAAACTTGTGATCTAAGTTGTGCATGTTTGATGACTCTCTAATGGTATTTGAGAGATGGAAATAAAATTAATGATTCTTCTATGATTTCAACTATGCATTAGAAGTTTAGAGACTTGATTAAATTTGTATAGTTACAATTTGGTAAAGTAAATATTAGATGCATTTAGAGACATGCCTATCTTGAACCATGAGTGCCCTGATCCCCTACTATCCTCAAGTTATTGATGGAAAGAGGAGGAACAAAGGAGTGACTAGGACTTATGCACTAGTTGTTCTCTCCTTGTAATTATTTACTTATGCTCAATTAAACTAGATTTGTGGGGAGATTTCCCTAAATGAAATTGATGTATTACTTATTCTTTAAAAGTATGGGGGTTTTTACCATACTAAGATATATGTAATAAATGTGGAATGATGAGGATTATATCTTTAAATTACTGTAATGAATTTTTTATGTCATGCATTAGTTTCTCTTTAAATTAATGTTTGCCTTCTTTTAAAATGTTGTTTCCTTTTAGTATCTTGATTGTTATTTTGTTAGATTTAGTATCTAGTAGTATTCTTGTTTTCTTGCAAATCAATAAAAACTTAAGAAACAAGTTCTAGGATGAACTTAGAGGATGACCTAAGGGATTAAGACCCCTTAGGGTGAACATAGGAATACCTAAGGGATTAAGACCCCTTAGGGAGAATGGTAACTAGGTTTTTGGGAAGTCTACATTTGAGTTAAGATAGCTCATCGTGAAGACGAGATGGATAGCTTAACTCATAATACTCGTAACATACCTACATATAATGAATTGTTTATGGTATTGGGATTGTTGTATACCTTCAATTGACTAAATATGATAAGTTTATCTCATTAAGGATGATGAGATAGATAGGCTTATTTGCGGTAACACATGATACACCTACACAAATTGACTTGTGTGAGGGTATTTTGTGAGATGTAGCTTTAAAAAAAAATTAGGAGATTTCTACAATAGGTAACTCTTATAGTGGTTAGGGGTTTTTGAATCCCTTTCAGTTTAAAAACAATTATTATCTTCTTTTTGTGTATTTTCTATTTTCTTATTTTGGGTCATTACACAACAACCTTCTCATAGTATGATAATATTGATTTAGACTACATGATCACTAAGTGAGCGATAACCCAAAATAAAAGTATCAACAAAAAATTAGAGATAATATTAGAAGGGACTATTTATATATTTTTTAATTTGTTATATGGGATCGAAATGGCCCCATCTATATTACATCATGATCACATAGTAGTATTACAACTATAGACACCAAAACCTAGATACTTGCAAAACCACATTCACATTGCATATTTCAATTTTGTATAATAATATGTATACATAAGCCTAAAATTAGGCATATAATTCCCACACATTGCTCATTCACATAACACATTCTAAATTTACATAATAAAATATATGCCTAAGTTCAAACATAGGTATATAAATACTGCACATTAAGAGTCTTTTCCAGATTTTTTAAATTTGGAAAATCTGCCTAGGATGCCCTGCCTACCCACTAGACGTGTGTCTAGGCCACATCACCACCACCCCTTTCCATCTCTCACACATTAATTTCACCCTTATACCTTCACATAGGACATCCCTCCACTTGGATGAGGTACCCTTGGTGACTCACTCTAACTGCCCTAGAGATGTAGCAACTCTAGCTTGCCATTTGGCAATGCTAGCTTACCACCTCTCTTTCCATTAAAAATCCCAAGCGGTCTATAAATGCACCTTCATCCCATCAACCTAAAGAAGTTGGAAAAAACAAATTGTTACACTATCAAAATCCCTGCAGGAAGTCATCATGCACTTGGAGATCCGATTCATTGAGGTTTTGTATCAAAACCCTAAGGTTTTTTGCATTTTCCATCAAACCACCCATTGATGTTTACACAAAGGTAACCACTTCCCTAAGGTTGCTCAATCACCCTTCCATGGTTGTCCAACTCCACTTGTGCACCCATGATTACTTAGAGAAGCATCTCAACCGTTAGCAGATAGATCAAGATCAAAATTTAGCAAGGAATTGGTTTTTGGTGTTTTTTTGCTTCCTATGCATTTTTATAGCTTCTACAAGCTTTGATTCTAGGGTTATATAGTATTCATTTTCACTCATATCAATAGGTGCTACTAACCCTTGTGTTTGCATTTCATATGTGTGTAGGTTACAAATTTTTAGAAGGCAATTGCAACTAGGATGGTCTAGATGATACTCAAGCCCATCCAACCTTTGAATTGTAGCAAAGAAGACATGACACCCACCATCATTGTAATCTTGCAAAAGGGGTTCCTTATTACCCTTTTGCATTCATTGTATTTTGAAAGACAATCCAAGCACTTATTGTAATCGTATTCCCCACATAGTTGGGGCAAAGCACTATAAAAGGGAAGAAAAAGAAGTTTAATACAAATATCTCATTTATTGTTATAAGTTGCTTGTCTCATTTGTTTTATCATCGAGTCTAATTTATTTTTATACAACAACAATTGTCAATTATGCATGTAACACTTGGTAATATTCAAACCTGGGTCTCCTCCTTGAAAGTCGAGGAATATAACTAGTTGAGCTAATGCCATTTTATTGAAGGGACCATTTATTACAACTTGAATGCCTTTGATTTTTTTCTTTCAATTTTGCTTTTGAGAAAACTCTCCCTAATGCATCAATATATATGGAGATAATGGATCACTTTTGTAGAGTCCACATGATGATATAAAGCATCCATTGATCAAAATAAAATATTTTGGAGTGTTAGAACAATATCTAATTTATTCACACCGATTTTAATTAGAACAATTTTTTGAGAATATCATGTAGAGAACAACAAACCCTATCATATGCTTTGTTCATATCTAGTATCATAAGCATACATAGATTTTTCATAGAATTAATAGAATTTATCATTTATTGTGTAATTATTACACCAACAAGTTTTTGTTTACCATGAACAAAACCACTTTGTTCCTCTAAGATAACACAATCTAGAATATTTTTCAACTTGTTTTCTATAATTGTTTGAATGATATTAGAAATTATATTACAAAGGATTATTAGATAAAAAGTATTAAAAATTTTGGTCTCACCATTCTTGGGGACCAATGTAATAAAGGTAATATTGATCTCACTTATTAGAGCCATCCTTTTTTTGGCCTCTTCAATTATAGAAAACATATCACTATTTAATAAATCCTAAATTTTTTGAAAGAAAATGGTAAGAAATCCATTGGAATCAGATCCCATTTTGGATAAAAAGAGAAAAATACCTTATATAAATCCTCTAATGATTTCTTCTTCATAAATATTTCATTGTGTCCCTATGTGATGATTGATGGAATATTTTGTAAAATATTACCTTGTGCCTCATCTTTCCCAACATCTGAGAAAATATCTTTGAATTATTCAATTAGTTTCTTCTTGATATCTTCTTCTTCCATTTGAATTTAAAATATTTTTAATGAAGCTTCGATGGTACCTTTCCCATTTGGTGATCATCTTGAGTGATTGGGTACATATTAATAAGATCCATGGCTATGATCAACATCAACGACTTTTGAAATGAATCACTTTCAAAAATTTTGATATGTGTCTTTCGTAAGCCTCTGAAGGAAACCTTCCAAAGCTCTATTTATACGCTTTCAAGAATAACCTTAGGCAACACCATTGCTCGATTCCCCTTCCCTAATTGAGTTCAAGGACTGATTCATCACTAGAGAGCCTTATCACTAGTCAAGAATGGTTGTGCTAGAACCCAAAAATTTGTAGCTCAATATAATTATGGAGGACATCTTCGCCAACCATGGGTTTCTTCCATTTATGAAGAAATTTAGTGGGAGTGATGTAGAAATTTATAATGAGTTTGTGAAGTTGTGGAACCAGGGGTGTATCGCCATTTGTGGCCTTCAATTCAAAGTAAGCATTTGGGTTCTGACTGAAGTGATTGAGATTTTAAATGACGGGCTGGCTATCCATCAAGATAGGCATTCCTTGGTGCAGGAAACTAACCACTTCATTGAAAAAGGTAAGAAAATTGCTAGGGAAAAAGATGATATCATGAGAATATCCTTTATGACACCTTGAGATAGGGTAATAATCATAGTAATGCAATATTTCACCTGTGATAAAACTAATGCCCCCCTGCATAGTTTTCACATCACATTAAAACCATTTAAGGGACATCAAAGTGATCAATGTGCCTGATTATCTATTTATATCCTTGGAAATTTTCATAAATAGCTTCAAAAATGGGAATACCTCCCATCCCACTCAAGAAGGTTTACACCTGATACTTTATAAATATGCCCTTAAAAAGCAAGCCCAAAAGGTAATCGTGTCTTGTATCCTCACCCTTCCTAACCCATTTATCGACCAAAGTTTAAGCCAAGAATACCCTATCAATGAAGTGGTAAGTGATGATGATTACCTAAAGTTTGGGTCCCTTGATTCATCCAAGTCTGGTAGAAAGGCAACCCTTAGCCCTCTTTAGGAAGGTACTCCACAGTCCAACAAATTTGAGCTATGATGATGCTCATTAAGGAGTAAAAAGGTTTAACCCAAATAAAGAGATAACCCTAAGATTGCTCAGGAATCCCCTCGACAAAAATAGATGAAGATGAAAGGTTTTCCGCTAAAGGTGACATTCTAAGACAACCCCTCTAGTGTGAATATTTTTAAACCAATGGGGGATCCCACAATCAACATGTTTTGGAAGACCGTCTTGGATCCTTTTGCCAGCACTGTGGTAACACTCTTTGTTGTAGCTAACACATCCAAGATGATATGGACCTTGTACAACCAATATGTCAAGATCATGGATGACCTTTATTTCTAGATCAAAGAACTTAAGAATATAGGTGATGAGACTCCTGCAATTAGTACCAGATCTACCTAGGATCGAGTCCCTCTATCTCTGCTTTGCAGTTCCTTGTTTGTTTCTTCATCTTGGAATCCTTGATAGTTCTCTTTTGGTCTACTGGGATTATCTTTTAATTCTTAGATTGTTTTTTGTTGTTACAGGTTTGTTGACCTATTATTTTTGTTGCTTCATATGTAAATAAGGTTTTGGGACCCTTTCAAAATCCACTCCTCCAATAAACAAAAAAACTATTTTTAATGCAATGAAAAGAAAAATATATTTTGGCAATAGTATGAAAATTTTGGTATTTCTATTATTCAAAAAATGCTATTTCTATCTCCTTCCTTGAGACACGGTATTTGGAACCAATATAACACATCCTTATTTAATACATTATAATAATTATAAAGTAATTATTTTAATTGAACATAAGAATCTTGGAGTATTCCATTGATATTTACTATCTCTTGTAATATTTTTAATCTTAATTTTTTTTTTTGTGTATACTAGAGGAATAGGTAACTTGTTACATTTTTCATCACCTCTTCGTGGGTTTGAATATTACACCTTGCTACCACTATAACCTCCAGCTGCATTGGGTAAAATTTTTAACATAGTTGATGGTGCTGGCATGGCACACCCTCTAGTACTATGAGATCTTGATATTTGAATCGAGGTTACATAATTTTTGAGCTTGAATTTAATTTTTTTTCTTTAAATATTTTACCCAAAAAAATGGCATTCCAAATCTTCATTTGCTCCTTTAGATATTTCATCATTTGAACAAACCTATAAATAGATAATCCTTAAAAAATTGCTTCATACCACCATAATACAATCATTTAGAATAAATCAAGGTCTTGGAGCTAAATAGATTGAAATCAAAATGAATTTGGATGATGATTATTGAGTAAATCACATCTCAAGAGAATGGGTTTATAATTTGATCCCACTCACAATAAAATGTCCTAAGAGGTTGTATACTCTATTTGCAACCATGTGTTGGATAACAAAGATGTATATAATATTTTTAAAATGCGTTTGTTTAATGTGTCCATTATCCCATGTAATTTGAAAAATTTAAGGGATATCATCCCAAATACCATTAGTATTAATATATGAAGCAACATTTTGCATTGATTTAGACCATCTGGGAGTATTACCCTTATTTTTTGAAGGAGATAGAACTATGTTGAACCACCCTAAGAATCTATAGTCACAATCATGAACATCATTAATATGCTATGGTCCTTCTAACATATTTCATGAGAGGAGTAACTATAGGTTGAGAATATATATTTATAGCCCCAACTTTGATATTTTACTCTTTCCTACAAAATAAAGTAGCAACCCAATATATTTTGCTTTTAACAATTGTCCATCCCATTTGCATTTGTCTCATGTTGTCATAATACATATATAAGATCATATAGAAGAAACTACCAAACAATCCCCCATATCTGAATATTTTTTAATGCATCCTTATCTTCTTCATTAATTAATTTTATTTCTTGTATTAAAATAAAATTGGGACTATAACAACCTATCAATTCCTTACAAGATTTTTTTTAGGTCTTATTCCTATCCCTAATATTCCATGATAGCATTTTCATCATCATTTTTTTTTTTTGATAAGTAACTAGAATTTTATATACAAATTGGGTTTTTTAAGAAGATCCCAAAAAATTATAACAAAAAGGGTTGTAGCACCTATATTTAATGAAATTTCTTAATACATGGAAAAAAACATAAACTGTAAGAGAAAGGGCCAGAAACAACCCTTGAACCAGTAGAAAGACCAGATTCTAGTACCAACTAGTGAGGCCCACTTCACAAAAATATCATCCTCTCATTACTAACAGTCTGGAATCCTCCCAGGGGTGGATACAACAGTTTTGGATCCTCCCATGGATAGATACAACAGTCTGGGATCCACCTAGGGGTGGATACAACAGTTTGGGATCCTCCCAAGGAAGGATACAACAGTTTGGGATCCACCCGGGGGTGGATACAACAGTCTGGGATCCTCCCGGGGGTGGATACAATGCACCTACCCAGACCTGTGTAGGGAGAGCGGGAAGGCCAAAAATAGCCTGCAACCAAAAATCCTACCCAAAATTCAAAAGCAAGGAATTATAAGAAAATTGGAGAGGATCCTCGCCTAGGGATGGCTTGGGATGCAACCTAGGGTGTAGCGAGGTAGCAAGAAGTTGTACGAGCAAAGTAGCAAGCAACATTGGGATACAGGCCAGGGATCAGCAACAGGGCAACATGGGAAATGGCTTCAAGGTCCTCAAAGAAAAAAAATGGGAAGCCTCCACAAGATCTTGAAAAGTGGAACAACACTACTGGGGATATATACAGGCCAAGATATCCCTGTGCATAGCAAGGAAAAATACAAGGAAGCTATAAGGATCCAGGTAAAATGAAAATAGGCACAAATACAAGATCCCAAAAGCCAAAATAGGAGGAAGGAGGGGCCACAACTGCAAATACATTGATCTCCCCCCAAACCAGAGAATACATAAGGAAACCCCTATCACTCTAGCAGAAAGGACCAGGAACCACCATCCTTGCTTATGAACAGATCTAGTGAATTAGGACCAGGAGTCCTTGAAAAGGAGCTAAAACAAACAACCTGAGGATCCTATATGGGAAGCAACAACAGGCATAAATATGGGATCCTCAGAAGCCTAACATGGGGGAACTAGGATCTACATGCACTAATCATGGGTCCCCCCCCAAGATCCATATATGCAATAAAAACCTTGGGAAACCTAGAAGAAGGGACCAAGATCCCCCATCCATGCTCATGGAAAGCTTTAGGGAACTGGTTCTAGGACTGGTAATACCATAGGTAGAGGAATAGGCCCACCCTGAAGGTTGACCAATACCCTGGGTGTCCACCAAATCATAGATCCAACAATAATAAGCCTCTAAATAGGAAACCAAAAAGGGCCCTACCCAACGGGATGGGACCAGCAACAACCACAGGCATCCCAAAGAGGATTCACTAGCAAAAGAGGAAACTGGCCCCCCAGACCAACCCCGAAGTAGAGAGGACCTCACAAGATGCACTAAGAAGCAGTAAAACTCCCAACCTACCACCACCACCGATCGAGGAAGCCCTGAGAACTGTATTCATGAAAAAATCCTATAAAAAACCCTAGGAGAAAGCCTAAGGAAGAATGGGGAAGGGATCCCGAAAACATGCAGGAAACCCTAGTAGACCCCTGGGATGCACCAGACCATGGGCTCAGGTAGGGAAACCCTAAAACTACTAGGAAAGGAGCAAAAAGTGGAGAAGGATCTCCCCCGAGGGAGATCATCTGCTACAAAGCATTCCCAGAGCGGGACCTAAGATGAGCTAGGGACTGGGCAAGAACCAGGGGAGGGGGATTAGGGAGAGGGAGCAGGACCCTATCACGTTTTATTTTTATTAGTGGGATTAACCCCACTTATTAATAATACATGTGATATTTGTTTTTGATTTCCCAAATCAATATCCCTTTTGAGCTTCCTTTTTTCGTTGTTCTTTATTTGAAGGTCTTCCTCTCCTTGTTTCATTCCCACCAAAACTTTCATCTTCATCAATCTCCTAAATTTTTCCATATTGTTCATAATGAGACATTTTATAAAGATTTATATTTCCTTAAAGAATCTTAAATACAAGGAATAAACTCTAACACTTTCTTCTTCATATGTTCCTAGAAACCTTAAAGTATAAGAATGATCCTCTATAGTAATTACTTTTGTATGTTGACTTGGAAAACGTAAAATTTTATGGGTATCCTCCATATGTATTTTTTTATTATGCTATTTTATGGGTATCCTCCATAAACGTAAAATTTTATGGGTATCCTCCATATATACCACTTTTATTTTTATTACAACGAAAGGATTTTATACTACTTGAGAAAGATGCTTTACTAGATTAAACTTGACTTCTTTGACCTTATTTGCTTTAAAATTTTCCTGCCTATATTCTTTCATAGCTTTAAATCCTATTGAATTTGAAATTTTGCATTGTACTTCCCATGAGATGGAGAAATTATAGAGTGCCTCATATTGGCTTCCTAGACTAGGTGAATTAGCTTTCTTGTTTTTTCTATGGGGTATTGGGTCTGCAATATCTCATTTCAAGAATGGGGACACATGTGATCCTAGTATATGGGTCTATAAGCTCAATTTAAAAACATCTACTTTTTTTTGTAATAATTTTCTTACTACCTAATCTTAATCTGGTGCTTTTCTAGCTATGAATGCAACAAGGACAATGCAACAACATGCCTTATTAACTATGTATTTTTGTATTTTGATAATAAATGACCAAAATAATTTCTAATTTATGGGTAAGTGTACATTATAAGAATGCAAACAAATAGAACTAAGTTTCTACATGAGGTTTTGATTAAATGATAATGCAACGCTATAGTTGGTCCCCTAGTGACGCTAAGAATAAGTTACTTGTTCCTTTCTTTTTCTTTTCATTTAACGAGTTAAAAGAACAAAAAATATATATATACATAGACATACAACAAACAATTATAATTCAAATTTGCAATGATAGAGATGCTAAATGAAAACCTCTAACCTAGTTTTGCCTCTATGATAGTAGCATTGGTTGGTGTAGAAGTACTATTGACACTTTTTATGTTTGGTGGTGCTTTTGCTTATTACTCTTGCTTCCATCAAAAACTTGCAAAATAGAAAAAATAGATGAAGTCAAATGTAGAGGGGTCAACCTAGATCAATGGAAAGTTAAAGTTCCTTTGATTGGAATCAAATCCTTATTTAGAAAAATAAAAATAAATCAAAACTACAAACTAAAATGTTGACTATCTAGATAAATACAAAATTTCTACAAAAGAGTGATAGCACCACCAACACTTATACCAAAGGGTAGTGCTTTTGCTATCCATGAAATATTATTGACTATGAAATCACAATCTTTATTGTGGTAGAAACAAAGCATAATATTGCCACTAAGACTGTAGCTATATGGCACTTCCACCTGTAAGAATAGTAAAATAGTTTTTTGGACACACAAATTCTTGTTTATTAGATGATTCAATAGAGAACCCTAACCTAAAAGGTGTAGGGGTTTGATAGAGATAACATATTAAATACTTGATTATTAAAAATGTGATTTTCAATACAAAAGCTAGAAAGTAAGATGGATAAAATGATTGCTAGTGATAATAAAAAGATAAAATATCTAAGAGTGAGAGAGATCACAACACAATAAACCATGGTCAAGAAGCTTACTCATACTCCCAAAAGCCTTGTCATGTGTAACCTTGAGAAATTCCCTTAGTGTGACAAGAGCTTGCTAAGTTGAAAGAGGATCACCAATTGGAGAGGCCTTTGCTATTGTAAAAGATGATTCCTATATTAAATTTGATAGAGCTTAATTTTTGCAAGAAGTGATATCCTTGTGATATCCTAAGGGCTAGCTTTATAGGAAGCCAAGGGCTAGATAATTTTCTAGGATCAACAATCTAGAGAGGTGGTATAGTTGCATGGCTTGGATGGATTTGATTGAAGAAAGTTTTTGGAAATATTGTTATGTATATGGATATGGAGAATAAGATGAGCAAGTTCCAATATTTGATTAGAAATCAATGCACAATTGAGGTGGCAGGTTAGACTGACACAATCAAATATATATTTGGAAGACAATTGGCATCTACTGGTTGCTTGCCTTCTTTTTTTCATTTCTAATAGTCAATTCTATTAGGATCATGAGTCTTGATAGTGCTAAATATACCTACACTAGTGTAAAAATAACTATTGCTAGGCTGATTAGGTGAAAAAATATATAATTTTATAATATGGCAAAAGTGTTTCCAGACAAGCAATAGCGTTGTTAATTTTACCATCTTGAATATTGCGCTTATTCTTTGGGAGTAATAAATACCCCTAGATTTGTTCTTAATATCCTTGTTTGACCAGGTAATACAAATGTTGGTAATTTTAAAGCCTTGATCTGTGCTCAAAATTGGGTGTCTACATTTGCCTCCTTTTCATACATTTATTAACTAATGAATGCATCAAAATAATAGCTTTTTAAGCCTAATACTTAATGGATATATTACAAGAAAATAACCATAGGATCAAATATAAAGTTGTAATATAATGAACTCAATCAAGATAATAATAAACGTAAATAACTTAGAATAACTCATATAATAATCACATAGAATAATCACTTATAATAATCACATAGAATAATCACATAGAGTAATCACAAAATACTGAAAAAATATATAGAATAAAGGTCTACTAATGCATACAATAAGAAATGCAAATTAATGCCAATTACAATGCTTAGTCACAAAAATATAATAGTATGTGACTCCTTATATGGCGCACTCTTGAACTTCACTCTTCTTTGTAACTATTCACTTTCTTATTCTAAGGACACGTGCACTCTTACATAATGGACATTTGTACACATTTACACTCACAATACTTGCACACATAATTATACGACACTTGTGCATTTCCTACACATTATTACATTACACAAAATATAAACTCACACTCTAATATAAGACACAAACCTAATCTAATATTGCATGTGATACATTTTCATGTACCAAATAATGTAATATTCTCCAACACAAAAAGTGACCTTCATGCCCCAATTTTGAGATAGATAAATTTGATGTTGCTTAAGGTTTATGATGTAAGATGATTGATGATTTTTATTTGTTGTTTACTAATGATGTTATATTTTGTCTTCTCAACCAAGGGAAGATATTCTCTCTATCCTATCACTTGATGGTAGAAACATTAGATGTATTTAGTTCTGTAATTCACTGTATTAGGTTCTTCATATTATACATGGATTGCTATAGTAGATTAGATGATAGAGATTGTAACATTTTATCTTCTACTAAATCCTGGATCAAAATTTTATGTTTGTGGGAATATAGACGATGTATCTCTTCTATTTTAATTTCGTAATATGAATTATTTTTTACCAAAAAAAAGAAAACTATCTTTTCAATAATATTAAATTCTATTGTGCCCCAATGTGCCCTATTACGAAACTTTATTCTTATTAAAAAAAATAATTCACCAATATGCAAAATATGAAATCATTCATCCATAAATAATTATCCACAATAACAATCCATACAATGAGACAAATATAGATAATACCTTTAAGGTAGGGAATATCAATAATACTCCTTAATGAAGGAACAAATCCATAAGATCTCCCAAGATGAGAGTGCCACTTAGAGAGGGCAAAGTCCCATAAGCCACTTCATGGGCAAATATGATTACAAATTATTGATCTCCATGATGATTACAATGATAATATCCCTTCTTTATATACCCATCTTCTAATTTTACTTTGGGGAGCTGACTACTAATATAATATAATATAATATTATAATATAATCAACCTTGGGTTATATGTGGCCCATGCCAACCCTTATACAATATAATATCATATCCCTATATACCTATTCTTAGGTACCCTAACATTCCACCCTCATTACAAATGTTTTGTCCTTGAAACATATAAAGGAACAAGATAATAATATTTGCTAAGTAATGTTAGAAACTAGTAAAAATCTTGATCATCCATCCATTCTAGTGAAACCTTGATTGGTAGTGGTATTTTTTGATGCTAGTATGCCATTTTACCACTTGAGTATCCAAAACTACTTCATTGGCTTCATGCTTTTGCTACTCTATTATGATAATTTGAATTATGGGTGTATTTATTTCTTGATGCTATTGTACCACTTTGAAAACCAGGATCACTATGCCTTCTCTCCCAAACACTACCATACTTGGTACCCTTATGATTCCATGTAGAACCATAATATTGTTGCCCTAAGCCATCCCTCCAATATTGTTGTCATTGTTGGTGGTGTGGATGATAATGTGCTATAACCTTAACTTGATGTTCTACCTTATTTGACTCCTTCACATTTGGCTCCACTATTTTAAAATTTTCTACATGTTATTCTTTCATGTTTTATTTGCTTGGTTTGTCCTTGTTTGCTTCTACCAAAGATTTCTTGGACTCTGCTACTATTATTTCCACAAAACTTGTTGCTACTACTTCTTCCATGGAATCTATTGCTGCTACTTCCTTATTGGATTTTATTTTAGATTCTCCTATTGGTTCTTCAATTTGTTTCTTTGCAACCACTTCTTATTTTCTTACCATAAATTCTTCTTGAATCTCCTTAGATCTTTGCTTCGTAAGCTGAGATATATACTGCAATGTTAACTTCTTTTTCCTATACCATAAATTCATAAAATTATTTTACACAATAATGTTAATAGTACCCAAAGAAATCAATCTAGGATAACCTGCAATAATATCCATGTCATCCATCTCAATAGTATGAAAAACTGAATGTAAAACATATTTATCCATGGCGATCTTCAAATCTTCAAAAATCTAAACATTCTCACCCTTAAGATGTACGTCGTTCATTTTTATTGCTTGAACCTACATCCTCTTAGCCAAAGAAATATTAATAAAAACATATATTCTACTAGGATTAATGGAAATAATAACCTTTTCCTTTTGAATTCATCCATGAACCTACAAAATATAAATTTTAGATGAACTTAGACCTTTTTGATCCTTCTCTTGATTTTTTAAATCCAAAGAAGTGGCTTCTAAATTCTTCTTACTATATTCCTTAGCATTTTCCTCTTTCTCTTAAGTAATTTTATTTCTTTTTCATAGTCTTAATTTTTTCTATTGAAAATTTCCCACTCTCTTTTTATTTTATTTTTCTCATTTTGAATCCCTTGTAGTTTCTTTTCAAGGTCTTTGATGACACCCATCAAGCTATCTATATTTTTATCCTTTCCCTCAAGCTCTCTCATACAAATATCTAACTTTATTTGTAACTAAAATTGAATAGGTTCCCATCTACTCAAGAATGCATGCTTAATTTTTTTCCAAGTGTATACATCATTCCTTTCATTTGAAAAATTTACCCACCAAGAATAAGCTTCCTCTTAAAGACTTTTCTAAGGAAGAATTTCCAAAGAGGATTATTAAGATATAGAGACCTAAAATTTTTCCACCATTCTCTAGCATCAATATCATCCTTTAAAAAAACATCTTGCAGCTCCATAAGTTCACACCCCAAGTTAAATATAATGCAATCTACGGTTTCATAAAAATGTGTCTCCTTACTTATTTAAAGATAAACCTCCAAAAGATCCATCACATCTACAGGGAAGGTAATGTTGTGGCTGATGTTATAGTAAACATAGAAGTTAAAATGGATGGATATAAGGTATGGAACAATATTTTTCTAGAGGTTTTGATGATTATAACTTTGAGAGAGGCTGCTGAGTTAAAAATTTTTAAGCCTTAGGGGAATTGATAACTACAAAAGATCTAGTAGCATGGGGCTAGTTTTCAAGGAAACTAAATTGAGATTCAAGAGCTAATTAAAAAAGGCTACATATTGAATGAATACTAGGTAAAATATTTTGAAGTTCTCAAGAAAGGCATAGTTGAAGATTTTATTTGAAGCTAATAGAGAATCGATTAAAGCTCCTAAATATTTTAATGAAACCAGTTGGATTGAATTTACAAAATAATGAATCCCCATGGGATAGAGTTAAAACAATTTTTTTTGTATCTAAGTATGCAACACACTCATTTTTAGTCCAAATTTTGTAATATGTAGGTGTTGGAAATGATTTTTCTCTTCGAAAAATGTAAAAGGCTTGAGGCCTTTTCAAAACCCCTTCATTTACCATAGTAAAAAAAAGGTAAACCTCCAAAATAAAAAATCCCCTTCATACACAAGAAAAAATAAAATTTCTTACTTACAACTAAAGGATATATCACATTTTATTTTTATAAAAAAATACAATTTTAAAAATCACCACTACCCTTGTTCTAGATGATTGACTTCATAGGGTTGTATTTCCCTCAATACCGCTTGGATTCCTTCATATGACCACTTATTTTAAACCTCTTCAAAGTTCACATAAAATGATTTAAGAATAATCTAAATAAAACAAAATTTCATAGAGATATGACTCCTAAAATATGAGACATTTTTTTAAGAAAAAAATTTACCCTAATTCTGCAATCCACAAAAAGTGATAATCATTGCTCTGAAACCACTAGTTACAAAAATTTATTCTCATTAATAGAAATAATTCACCAATATGTAGAAATATGAAATCATTCATCCACAAATAATTAATTACAATAGCAATCCACACAATTATATAGAGATAGATAGTACTCTTAAGGTAGGGCAACACTAATAATACTCCTTAAGGAAGGAATAACTCCACAAGATCTCCTAAGATGAGAGAGCCACTTAGAGAGGGAAAATTACCATAAGCCATTTTGTGGGTAAATATGATTACAAATGATTGATCTCCATGATGATTACAATGATAATATTTCTTCTTTATATTCTATGCCCAACAAGAATGAAATCATCTCATCATATAGACATCAAGAAGGAAACTATACCATTAATCAAATCACATCAATACATAGCTCATTGTCCATAAAAGTTTTTCCAAGGAGGGGTGCTACAGAGATGAATCCATGATTGAATACTAGGAGATATTTACTAAAATATTAAAATATGTGCCTCAATATCAGATGGATGAGAAAATTTGGATTAATTTTTATTATTATGGGTATGAAACCACATATAAGGGATGAAGTGGATATCATGGTTTGATAACTATGGATTAAATATTTGAGAAGGATATTAAGTAGGAGTATGAATTAAAAGTGATAAATTCCTATTATAAAAAGTATAATGTGAAGGGAAAAACCTTTTAGTGACCAATACCTAATTACAAGAAACATTTTTGAAGGAGAATCCTACAAGCAAATTCTAAAAAGAGAGATTTTAACAAGAACAACCATTAGCAAAACTTTTAATAGAAAATACATATGAAAAAGAATTAAGATATTCTAGTTAAGAAAGGACCAAATAATGAATGTTTTATCTATGGAAGGGTCTATTATGCTAATCAATGTCCTAGGAGGGGAAAAAAAAAAATCATAAAATACCCTTCATAGCTAATCAACCTAAATTTACATTCATACAATAGTGAATAAGTATCAAATGAAACATTAGAACACTTCTATTTATACATTAGGTAAGCTCCATGGATACCATATAGGTATTTTGATAAATAATAGAGGAGGTGAATTTTTTATAAATCCACATGTGTTAGGGAAAATTAAAAAGAAATCTAGGTTCATGGAGCACACAGGAATGGTTTAGTATGGGAATTGGGTTGAGAAGAGAGTAAAGTAACTTTGACCATGTCTAATTTATAGTTTCCCAACTTCACCATAAAATAAGATTTGTATGTGGACCCTCTAGGATCATATGATGTGATCATTGGATTCAATTAGATATGGCATCGTAGGCCCAAGGTTAACAACTATGCTAATGTGTTTAAGTTCCTTAATGATAATGGCTAGAGTATCACTTTTCAAGATTTTTTTTTGTTTAAGATTTTTTTAGCTATGAAATTATAGATAGATAAATTGAAGGGATGTAAAGTATATGCAATGTATATCAATTATATGGAATATGGAAAGAACCAACTTCTAAAGAATATCCATTTTTGAAGGAGTTTAAAGATGTTTTTCCTAAAGAAATTCCATGTTTATCTCTAGAAAGGAGTCTAAGTTTTTGATAGAATTTCTTTTGGGTATGATCTATAATCTAAGGATTTCTATAAAATGGTCACTAATTATTTATTTGAACTTATGATGCAAATAAATGAATTATTGTCAAAAGGTATAGTTTGACTATGTGTATCACCTTGGGGGTTCATCGGTAATATTTACGAAGAAGGATGATACTCTCAAGTTGTATATTGAATATTAGATGGTGAATAAGAAAAAAATTAAGAATTCATACCCTCTTATAAGGATTGATAATACCAAATATAAAAGATAACTATCTTCTCAAATATTGACCTTCATTTAGGATATTATCAACCAAGAATAAAAAAAGAGGATATACCAAAAATATTTTTAATGACTTGATATGGGCATTACAAGTTCATGGTGGTTATTTTTGGACTCACAAAAAATCTATATATATTCATGAAGTTGAAATATTATGTATCCAAGGATAACTTAGAAAATTTTGTGTTGGTTTCCTTAGATGTCGTTTGGATTTACTCCTGCAATGAGGAAGAGAACTTAAAGCATATAAAAATGGTAATGTATATATTGAGAGAGTAGGAGCTATATGGTGAGCTATGTAAATGTATACTTTTATAGAAAAGAGTGAAATATGTATGTCTTATAATTTCCATGGAGGGCATATCTATTGATATAATAAATATTAAATCCATTATGGAATGGTCAATACCTTATAATTTTCATATAGTTTGTAGCTTCAAGGGTTTAACTAAATACTATAGAATGTTTACTAAAGGTTTATCCAAGATATTCCACTCCATCACCTAATTTAAAATAAATAAAGAATGTATAGTATGAGAAATTTGAGGAGGCACTTCAATTGTTGAAAGAGATGTTGACAACAACACCAATTCTCAAGGTACTTGATCCTAATTGGGAATTTACTATGATTACCAATGACTTGGGATAAGGATTAGAGGAATATTGATGTAAGAGGGTCGAGTGGTGGTCTATGAATCTATAAATTTGAAATTGAATGAGAAAATATATACACCACATGATCTATTATTGGAAATGGTAATTTATGCTTGGTAGATGTGGAGACAATATCTCTTGGAAAAAGCCTTTGAGTTGAAGACTAATCACCAAGGGCTCATGTATATCTTTACTCAACCAAATTTGAATATCTAAAAATCATGATGGTTAAAGTTCCTATATGAGTATAACTTCAATATCAATTGCATCAAGGAAAAGAAAAATTAGTTTCCTAATGCACTTAGTCATAGGTGACATTACTACCATGAATTCTATTTGGTCAAAATTTAGAGAGAAGATATTGAGATATTTGGATGAAGATGAGCATTATCAAAGAGCTAAAATTTCCTTGAAGGTGAGTGCCCAAGATTCATGCTACAAGAGTTATTAGCCATAAATATATGGACTTTTGAGATTCAAAGCTTATATAAATGTGTTTGTGTATGTGATTCTAACAATCTAAGTACTATATTCCTACAAGAAACACATTATGCTACATATTTTAGGATCCCAAGGATGAAAAATATTTTAGCATATTTAAGGCAATTTTAATTTATCTAGACTAAGGAAGGATGTAGTATAATATGTGGTATAATTCCTTGAGTGTTAGTGAGGTAAGTTTAAACATACATATTTGATAGGATTTCTATATCTACATGACATGATTGAATGGAAATAAAAAGTGATAATCATAGATTTATGTAGGAATTGGTAACTAGCAAGAACAAGCATGTCATCTTCCTTGTGGTTGATAGACCATGCATGAAAGGAGAGTAATAATAGAATTTCTATTACCCACACACAACCTTGGATCTATACACATGAATTTATACATACAATGGTATATCCATTGGTTATCTCAAGATAATCTTGGTGCTTCACTTTATCTAATTGTTCATCTTCTCTAAACCTCTTATGAGGTGTAATAAAAAATAGTCAAATAATATAATAATTATCTAACATATCCCATTATTATATTATTTAGTATAGTAAATATTTTAAAATTTGAAGGAATTGGTCATGGCCAAAAATACACCTTTTACAAGAAAATATTACTACCCCCCTTAAATTTGAAAATAGTAAAATGAAATTATGGTTTGGTTCTTGCTTTGGCTTGGGCTCTAACTCTAGCTCTGGCTTTGCATTTGGATTTGTTTTGGGCTCTAGATATATATCTAGCTTAGACCTCTAGCTCTAGTACTATCTTTGGCTCTTTCAATCACACATTCAAAATATTCCATGTGATGTTTAACTACATGCTTTATAATTGTAAGCTTTTTGAGCATAGACTAGGTCACATCTATAAATTTCAATGCATAAGTCATGTATCTCTTATTTTTAATCCTCTTAAAGAATCCTAATATTTCATTGGTTTATAGAAAAACTTAAATTTGATAAACTATAACCAAAACTATGAACAACCACTAAAATTTATCTTCTCTTATAGAATCCACTCAATATTTCTTTCACTTTATCCCATTCTATCACATCCAACCATCCACAATCAACATGTATTTTTCTGGCCATTTTTTCTTTGTGCCAACAATATTTATAGAGTTATTATTTTAACCATAAGTATCATAGGGATGCATATCCCAAAAATTATCTATCATATGTCCTGATCGTCTACAATGACTACAAATTATTGTAGGAGTTCCATAGGTTTTTCTTTTCACAAAATTGGTCTTGCCACTTCCTATTTGACCATCATAACCAATGCCTTTATTCTTTGGACTTATGTTTAGCTTTATAGGATTTATTATACCTTAGCCATTCCTTCTTGCATCGCTCCAAATTTTTCACACCCTTACCTTCAGGCTATAGGATCCGTGCCCGGAAGGGGGATGTGAAAAGGATGGTGCGGTACCTCGGACTGAGAGGCCTTGCGAAGGTCCCGCATCTCGGGGGAGGTGTATTATGGTGATTTTTTGATGGATGGTGGGTTCACCAGGAAACGTTTGAATGGCAGTTTCCATGCCTAGGTTGGGAATGTGTTTGATGTGTTCAGTTTTAGCTTTAATCATCCAAGTCCTAGGTTTGGCCAAAATGCGTCTAAGCTATTCTATATGAAATGCAGATTTAAATGAAGACAGAAACATATTTGGACAAAAAAATAGAAAGAACAATATGGATTAAAGACCCATACCTGATCCGGATGTCTGATGAAGGTTTTGATTTTTGAAGTAGTCAGGATCGTCTGGAATTCGACAAGATCATCTCCTATCTAACAAGATCGTCTGAGATCTGATGAATTCGTCAGAGACTTGCAAACAAAAAAATAGATGCAAAATACAGAGAATGCAACTATGATAATAGAGGGTAATGATATAAAATGATAGTAAGAACATTAAAATGATGATAATAAGCAAAAAAATGAATGCATTATATCGATATAATGACAATTTATGCTTTTATTATGCATTAAAGCTACATGGGTGAACTCCAAGATGCAGAATAATAAAGAATAACCATAGAATTAACTAAATGCAGAATAATACAACAAAAAAAGGATGAAGAAATGCAAACTTTGGGCATTGATTGCCCCCAATGTGGACTGCAGTCGAAATCACCTCAGATTGGTATGAAATTGTCTCTAATTGGACAGGATCGTCCACGACGAACTGAGCTTGCTCCGACTGAAAAACAATGAAGTTCCTACAAACAAACTTGAAAAAATGTGAATGCAAACAGTGTTTTAAGATGGTCTAGTGCGTGTAGAATTCGAGTTACAGGGAATTTTAGCCAGGGGGATGCTAAGGGGAGGGCCTAGGATTAAATAGGCTTAGGATAGAGGTTGGGAGGTTGGAGATCATCCCAATTTGGGAGATCTCCAACGAGGGAGGTCTTTAACGACGCACACACGCTTCTGCCCAGATTAGAGACACCGTTGGAACAGAGTCCAACTATGCACAAATCAGTTTGGGACGAGATCATCTGGACGTCCTACACCAGACGAAATCGTTCGATCTGAGGCGATATCGTCTTATCGGAGACGATATCGTCAAACGGACAAAACAAACTCTAAAAATGGTGCAGGAAAGGAGGAAACGGGTTAAACGACGATTTGGGAGCAGTTTTGAAGGTTGAAATTTGAATTTGAATATTTACTAGAGTAATTGTAATTATTAAGGTTTTACTGCGCCAATTTTAGGGTGCTACATTTTGCCCCCTCTTTAGCGATTTTTCCAAAGAAAATGCGTTAAATATGAGTTCTTCTCGATCTATGAGAAAGCAAAAATTATTCTCATTTTTAGGCGACGATTCTTGGTCGAATCGTACGATAGCTTACTATGGTGCCCCCTCCGTGTTTTTACCCAAATCGAACGTTTGAGGTAAAAACGTGAAAAAGCAAAATTTTAAAATGTTTTTAATTATGTTTTGAATAAAATTAAGAAAAATAGGGTAAAACCCTAATTCATTGTTACTGTTCATTTTTCTAGTTTTTAGAGCTCTGGAGACAAAAATGGTCGAGACAGCACACAGATCAACAGAGGTCCGGCACGGGCTACGGGTAAGAGTCTAAACTTAGTTTAGAATGCTTTAAGTTAAATTTACATGCTTTTTAGGTGAATTTTGAGCATCGCAACCATTTTTGGGCCATCGACATCATCGAGACGAAATCGTCTCGATTTCGATGAAATCGTCTCAAGTTTGCCAATTTCTTCTAAGGGTGAAATCGACGAAAGGGGGACGATTTTGTCAAATTAGGGATGATTTCGGCTTGCAAAATCGGAGACGATTTTGCTCAAATTTGGGACGATATAGTCCAATAGTGGACGATATCATCATTTATAAAATTGAACTTATTTTAACTTGCATTTTTTTAATTAATGATTTATTAATGATTTTTATTGTTGATTTTGTTTATGTTGCAGAGAGGATTGCTAAAGAGCAGAGAATGGAAATACAGTGGGTTGAGAGATGACTTGACCACTCTATCTCAGGCAGAGTGAGATCAGCTGGCACAGGTTGGCTTGCAGCATGTGGCGGAGATGCCACAAGTTTCTACGGACATGGGGCTACCGATGACCCTGGCAGAGAGGTGGTATCCGAGTTCTTCCTATTTCTGGTTATCGACAGGGGAGATGACTCCCACACTAGAGGATGTATGGAGGATTTTGAGGATCCCCATACAAGGATGACTGATCACTCCCATGACCAATCAGGGCCACACGATGATGCGACTGTGTGGCGATCCAAGCTTTTCCTTAGAGAAGGGCGGAGTGAACATCGAGTCGCTGTGTTAGATGCATGGGGCATCAAGATTCACACGAGTTTTGGCTGGGGTGGTAGGTGGACTTCTGTTGTGCCACCAGAGCTAATGTAGGGTACCATGGGTACTGGTAGATGTGGTCTATGACATGAGAGACCATGGCTACAGGTTTGCTTGGGGTAGCTTTGTTCTATGCCGATTGTACAGGATCCTGCATGGGGTCATGTACAATGGCGGCCGATGTCTGGTTATGACATCGCTACTACAAGTTTGGTGCTAGAAGCACATTGTGGTGTGGAGGCCAGTAGGGCTCCCACTAACAGAGATTGATGGGGAGAGGCCCCGAGCTTTCTGTTGGTGGCTCCAAAGAGGGTCACAGCGGCGGATAGATCTACCAATGTCTCGGAGACTACTTGATGACCTTGTCTTCGACCAGATCACCTGGAGGCCTTGGAGAGATCATCCAGGGTGGGTCGAGGATGGACAGGAGCTGGCTTGCATTATGCGAGTCTACTGGCTAAGGATGCAGAGGGGAGAGGTGGAGCTCCATCGCTACGACCAAGTTTTGCGATAGTTCGGTCTACAGTAGGGGATCCCATCTCTCAAGAATTATGAGTTTTCCTAGACTATCTGGGATAACACTACAGTTAGCGAGGCTCCAGATATGCAATGATTCTGGAGTTAGGACACAGATGATGCACCCATTCAGCTAGTGGATGGGGACGATGTTGGGGTAGCTGACGGCTACGATGCCTGGTACATAGGCATTCGCCCTCCTTGGATGACGAGGGCTCAAGGTCCGATTCATGCAGTTGTGTGTCGGATGGGGAGGTGGTGCCAGGCGGCCATTGAGGTGGCCCAAGGTCACGATGAGAGAGAGTAGAGGAGACCACAGGTGCAGTAGAGGCTGTGATAGCGGGAGAGGAGGGAGGAGAGACCCCCTTCTCCATAGAGAGAGAGGCCACCATCGCTTGATAAGGGCAAGGGTGTTGACACTGGGGAGAGCAGCGAGACAACGACTCTCTAAGTGGAGACAGTCCATATCCAGGCATAGGTGCAAAAATTATAGGATGAGGCTACACGCCACCAAGCTAAGGTGACACAGCTCAGATATGAGATTGCATGCCTCAGAGCATGGGGTGGAGGAGCGAGCACTCGAGAGCTAGCATGGGATATTGCCTAGATCACATTTTATTAGACACTATACCACCAGATGGTGCCAGAGGAGGAGAGATTACCACTGTTAGCTACCATCACGGATTCGATCAGGATTGGGTCGTCGAGGACTTCATCTCGATCGACAGCTAGGACTCGCAGTACCACACATACTGCGATGGGGCCACCTCGTCCACCTCAGGGCGGGGGAGGAGATGAGGCTGAGAGCTCGAGGGGCTCTTGAGGCTAGCTACTACAGATTGTAGTGCACAGATTGATATATAGTATTTATTATTTTTGATAGAGGATTGAGTATGCCAAGGTACAGATTGTGGCATACCGATTCGGTTTTGATATGATGTATATTATGGTTGATATAGATATAGATGAGATATTTTTGATCATATGACTTGTGTATTTTTATGATGCTTTTAATGTTTTGATTGATTGATTTGATGATTCATGTAATTACGTCGTTGGAAATATTATGGTTGAAATGTCATGCTTGAAAAATTTAAATGAAATAATCTGATAGAACAAATTGGTTGTTTGTGATGTGATGATTTGATAAAAAAATAAAAGGGACTTTTAACAATAATTTCAAAGGACATTGTCACTATTATAGACCATTTCATGGAGTCGCCGCTCACTCGGTCGTCAAGCTAATCCTAGTATAGAAATATTGTTAAAAGTAAAAGAGTGCTTAAGAGACTGTCTTAAGACTTTGGTGCAATGGTGCAAATGATGATGATGATGGTTTGTTTTCAGAGTTTCATAAAAATAGTATGCATGTAATAATTTTAAAATGATTTTTTTGCTAGGCATAAATTCTTAAGTGTGATAAATTTTTTGGATAATTCCCTAGGAATTATACCATCATTGCAAAATTGAAGGTTGACATAATGACATGAAATAGTGATAATGTGCATGCTTTTGAAAGCATAATTGTGTAACATAATGATTTAAGTCATATGTTTTTCATGATTTGATTTGAAATAAATGGAGAATAAAAATTGTTACAATGGTTTGCGCTAGGCATAGAATATGTAGGTATAGACTTATACCATCATCGCAAAAATCAAAGAAGAAAATAGATTGTTTTATTGCATGGTTGATTTTTAATTTTTGAAAATATGAAGATGGGGACTTGCGCTAGGCATAAAATTCCAATTTTGGTTTTGGAACTATACCATCGTCGTGAAAGTCGACAATTATATATATATATATATATATATATATATATATATATATATATATATATATATATATATATATATATATGTGTGTTTTGATTGTATGGTTTTGAAAGAAATTTTGATTTTTTTCTATTATGTATGTAGTTGTCTTTATACTAAACAACTATACTTTAAAGAAGAAAATGAATTATTCCAGACAATTTGCAAAAAAAATATTTCAAAGTATCTTAAAGACAAAAGTTAGATTTATAAGGAATCCCATGTGCATATGTGCATTCATTTTCGATCTTGATTTATCATAATGATACACAAAATCTCTCAAATACAAATGTGTGTGCAATTGCTATGTTCATTTACCAGTTTTGAGCAAGATAATATGATACAAGTGATTTGAATGAACCAAAGAAGTGTTCATTAACCATGATGTAGATGCATATAACCATACTAGAATACTATGTAAGTCGGATTATCAAGAGCTAGCTAATCCATAAGCAGACATAGGTCTGTACAAAAGAAGGTCGTTAATGTGACAGACATATCACCACGCTAGGAGTTACCCAAGGCCAAGCAGGTTGGGCACAAACCACCTGTTATGGGGCTTACCTCACAGTTTTCAAATAATTGAGAATTCCAGGGATTCAAGCTCATCAACCCTTCTTTTCTTTTCAAAGGGTAGGGAAAGGGATTTTATTGCTTTTGCTTTTGATTTTGTCTTTTGCTTTCTTTTTGTATTTTTGCTTGATAATGCTGTAATGATATAAAATAATATTTTTCTTTTTCTCTTTTTCTGGAACTTTGCTTTTTCTTTTTGTTCTATGCTAGGGATACTTTCTCGGATTAGCTGTAGAGCAAGGGATTTTTATTCGGGTAGGGGTGAGCTTGTCCTTTTGCCAATTCTCAAAGATTCTAGACCATGTGCATGATAGGATAGCAGGGGAAACTTTTCGCTCAAGAAACCACTTCTACTATGTAGCATAGCATGGATATTACAAATATAATCATTTTATTGTGAAAGGATGTGCTTGGTTTAAGTAAATAACAAGATCAATTCTCTGTGCTCAAACTTTATTTAATTGAATTTTGTGAACTTTGATATAAGAGAGATTAGTAATCATGTCAAATAAAATCAAGATATTTATTCATGTGAATGTGAAAGTGAGGGATTCCAAATAAATGCTAATTTATCCAAAATAATTTGAAACATATAACTGCAACATTTGTAAGAAGATATATATAAATACTTTTTGAGAAGTTTTGAGAATGTTGACTCTCTCTTTCTTCTTTATGTTGTTTTGGTTTCGAAAGAGTCAAGAATATTGGTGTTTTTTATTTTTATTATTATTATTTTTGTTTTTGAAAGAATTAACAAGTGCCATAAATAAATACAAGTAGTTTTGAATATTTTGATGATTATGAATGTTTTTGGTGTTTTTGAATTTATAAATTGAAAGAAATACAAGATAGTGATTTTGAAATATTTTAAACAAATATATACAAGGATGAAATTATCTAAGGTAGATAATTTGTATGCTCCTGATTCAAATTTAGCAGTGATAATGTATGTCCAAGCCAGTTGGGCTCAAATTTACCTTTAAGGTCCTTAGTGGCATTAGTATTTTTTTGATTTTCTTTTAAAACAAGGTCGTCGATCTCAAAGGATCGATGATAAACTTTTTTAGCATATGATCTTTTAAGCTTGTTTTGGTAGGCACAGAGATGCTCCAAAGCATTGATGCATTTTTCATCTAGGAGTTCCAGCTGACTGAGTCTGCTAGCTCGATATTCATCTCCTACTTTAGTATCTTGAAGTAGTAGAGCCAAAGAAGGAACTTCTAATTCAAAGGGAAAAACGACTTCAGCACCATAAACCAAAACAAAAGGTGAAGTTCTAGTGGGGGTTCGAACACTAGTTCGATAGGCCCACAAGGCTGGATATAACTGAATGTGCCAGTCGCGACCAGTTTTATTGACTAATCTTTTGAGAATTTTGATTAAGGTTTTGTTAGATGCTTCTACTTGACCATTACCCTGAGGATAATAGGGAGTGGACCAGCGATGTTGAATCTTATATTTTTGGCATAATTTTTTAACATCTTTATTTTTGAAACAAGTTCCATTATCAGAGATGAGATTTGCAAGAATTCCAAACCTACAAATGATTTGATTAAAAATAAATTTAGAGACTTGTGTGCCAATGTAGGAAGCTAAAGGCATAGCTTCAACCCACTTCGTGAAATACTCGATGGCGGTTATGATGAATTTGTGTCCATCAGATGACACAGGATTGATTTTGCCAATAATATCTAAACCCCATTTTGAAAAGGGCCAAGGAGATGAAATAGCCTGTAGTTCTTGTGTAGGCGCATGGACAAGATTAGCATGTTTTTGGAACTTATCGTAATGGCGCACATAATCATGTGCGTCATTCTCCATGGTAGGCCAAAAGTATCCTATCCTAAGGAGCTTTTTAGCAATGACACTACCATTGAAGTGTCCTCCACAAGATCCATCGTGGGCTTCACTCAAGGCTGATTGGGATTCTTCTAAATTCAAACATCTTAATAGGATACCTTCAAAAGATCTATATAAAGTATTGCCAATTATTACAAACCAACTTGCTCGTCGACGTAATAACCGACGCTGGTTTCTATTAGAATTGGTAGGGAAAGTCCCCTTTTGGAGAAAATCAAATATATCCATATACCAAGGTTCAGGAGTAGTTTCATTAATTAGAAACACATCCAAAGGTTCTAAGCATGACTTATTTGAAGCAGGTTCTTGGAGTCGATGAATAATGATAGTGGCATATTCGTCATCTAACTCCAAGGGCAGGAGAGATGTAGCTGCAGCCATAGCATCAGCTGCACGGTTGCAAGTTTGAGGAATAGCTTCCAAGGTAACTTGATCAAATAGAGACATTAATTGTAAAACATAGGCTTTATATGGTCATAGTTTATCATCTCTGGTCTGATAAACTTCGTTAATTTGGTTTATAACAAGTTGAGAATTAGCAAAAACTAATAGATGTTTAATTTTTAGCACCAAGGCAGCTCGTAATCCAAGGATTAGAGCTTCATATTCAACAGTATTGTTGGTGCAAGCAAATGTTAATTTGAAGGACAGAGGAATAAGATGTTTTTGCAGGGATATTAAAATAATACCCGCACTAGCCCCACTCATGCATCGGGCTCCATCAAAGTATAAGGACCATTGTTCAATATGGTCTACCTCTAATTGAAGGCATTCATTAGGAAACTCAATGATGAGGGGATGGGTAGACTCTAAGGGTGCAGCAACTAATTGATCTACTATGATTTGACCCTTAACAGACTTTTGTCCTATGAACGTGAGGTCAAACTCGCTTAGAGCGAGAACCCACTTGGTTGTGCGACCCGATAAATAAGGTTGACTCATGAGATACCTCAAGGGATCATATTTAGCAATGACATAAGTTTTTTGACTAAGCATATAATGGCATAATTTTTGCATAGCAAACACGACTGCTAGACATAATTTTTCTAATGTTGTGTAGCGGGTTTCATAACTGATGAAGGTTCAAATAATATAATAATTAGCACGTTCTCTCTTCGCATCATCGAGCTGAGCTAACATAGCTCCTAAGGCAGAATTTGAAGCTAAAATATACAGGAGAAATGGGCGATCAGGTCTAGGCGATGAAAGCACAGGTGGGTTAAGGAGGTATTGTTTGAGAAGTTCAAAAGCTTATTTACATTCGTCATCCCAATTAAAAGGGACATCCTTCTTAAGAAGTTTTAAGGGACATGTTTTGTCTGCCAGCTTATTGATGAAGCGACGGATGGCTTGAAGCTTACCTTGTAAACTTTGTAACTCAGATATATTAGTAGGTGCGGGCATATCAGTGATAGCCGCAATCTTGAGAGGGTCGATTTCAATACCATGTAAAGAAACTAAAACCCCTAATAGTTTACCGAACTTAACTTCGAATATGCATTTGGCTGGATTTAATCGAATAAGATATTCTCGTAATCGATTAAAAACTTTTCTCAAATCATCTAAATGATTATCTTCATTAATAGAGCGAGCTATAATATCATCTACATAATCATGTAGGATATCATGCATCATATCATGAAAAATATAAGTCATAGCTCGTTGATAGGTTGCACTTGCATTCTTTAAGCCAAATGGCATCACTTTCCAACAAAAAGTACCCCGGGGGGTAATAAAGGTTGTTTTAGCCTGATCTTCAGGAGCTATCCTGATTTGATTATAACTGGAGAATCCATCCATTAAGGACATCATCCCACTCTCAAGCAGTAAAGTCAATGATTTGATCCATGTTTGGAAGAGGAAAATCATCTTTAGGGCATGCAACGTTAATATCTCTAAAATCTGTGCAAACCCTAACTTTGGTGGCTTCTTTCTTGGTAACTGGAACTACATTTGAGATCCATTTAGGATAATCAATAGCTTGTATAAAAACAACATTCAAGAGTTTTTCTAACTCCCCTTTGACTAGCAAAGACACTTGGGGATGCATTTTTCTAAGTTTTTGTTTAATAGGTTTAACATCCGGATGGACCACTAGGTGATGCATGACTACAGAAGGGTCTAGACCTGGCATATCTTCATATGTCCAAGCGAAGACATCTTCATACTCTTTAAGGAATGCAATGTATTGTTCTTGTTTTTCTTGACTTAATTCTAATCCAATATTGATTATGTGAGGACTAACCTCATTTCCAATATTAATTTTAATGACGTTTTCTACCTCCATGTGTAGATCTCTTTCAAAATAAGATGGGGAAGGTGAAACACCCAATTCTTGTAATTCTTGTAAGGTTAAGTTGGATAATTCATCTTGAGGATTAGTGGTCTCAAGTTGGGCTATAGTTGGTATAGAACCATAAAAATAAAATCCATTGTGTAACATCTCTTCAACTGAGACATCGTGGAAGATATCTCCTTCCAACTCCTCATCGGAGTCAGCAATCATTTCAAGGTAAGCTATGGATAGCATGTTACATGTAAATGGCTGATTTTTTAGAGGCAAATCATCACGCCTATCCAAATAATCTTGATAACATATGAGTTGATCATCATCTTCAAAAGGAAAGGGTTGACCCTTACTAGGAAAGAGGCCCACACCACAGCGAGCGGGCCACGCTTCTACCTCGAAAGGTTCTTTCATGCCATTTTGGAAAGGTCCCAAGCCTTTCCCTTTATATCCCATTTAAGCATTATGGGTTTAGCTTTAATATATTCATTCATAAAATAACATCGAGCATATCCCTCATGATGAGTTTTGATATTCCGAGGGATTATTCCCCAGTCATATCCTTTATAAATGAAGGCACAACTCCCGACTTGGTAAGTACTTCCCATAGGTTGTGGGAGGCCCAAAGTACGAGGAGATGGTGGCAAGTTATTTAAAAGAATTGAATCTTGCATGAAAGCATTTGTTTTTTTTGATATTAAGATTGTGGATAAATCTGGTAAAAGTTCATCAGAAAGAGCATAAGATGTAGAAGGATCATTCCCTATATCTTTAGACATGGAAGGTATGATAGATGTTGATAATGTGGAAGTGTTAAGAGATGGGTCTATAGGTTTTGAAATTATGGGGATAGAACATGAAGGATTGGTTGTAGATTGAAGATATTTTTGAGGTTCTAGAGTGGTTTGTTTAGAAGATTGTTGATCTATATATGAGGGTGAAATGAATGGAGGGAAAATAGGTGAAGCTATGGGTGTGTGTTTCACAGTTTTAGATGAAAAATAAGAATTAGGATGTGTGGATGAAGGAGCAGGGCAAAATTGCACTCCAACAGGTTCTACCAAAGCACACATATCAAAGGGTCTAGGATCACCGTGGATAGTGACCAACTGATTTTTAAATTCGAATTTAACACATTGGTGTAAAGTTGATGGGACAGCCCGCATTGCATTGATCCAAGGATGACCCAAGAGTATATTGTACGATGCGGGGCAATGTACAATAAACATGGTGGTATCTAGAGTTCGAGGACCAACTTGCAATGGGATGGTAATAACTCCACACGTTTCTTGTGTTTCGTCATTGAAAGCTTTGATAATCATGTCGGTTTTCTTCATTTCATCACTTCTAAAGCCAAATCGTTGGTAGAAGTCAAAAGTGCAAATGTTTAGAGATGAACCATTATCAATCGGGACTCGTTTAACGACTACATCTCCAATTAGAGCAGTAATATATAAGGGATTATCCTTATGTAAACTGTGTTGTGGGATATATTTATCACGAAAGTCAATACAATCAACTTCTCGAGTGATGATAGTATTGGCCATGGCTTCAGGTTGAATATTTTGAGGTACCATCATTTGGCTTAATGTAAACATCAACTCATACCTATGGGTAGGAGAAGATCTTAATAAATCCAAAAGGGAAATTCTGGTCGTAGTATTGGATAATTGCTCATTAATATTGTAAGGGGGTTTAAGTTGAACATTGGAAGCATGATTCCCTTTATTGGGATTTTTCAAAACAAATGGAGCTGATCCATCATTCTGGTTTGGTTCTTATTAAGAATTTTGAGCTTGTTGTCAGGTAACGACTCCAATGGTACCTACAATGTTATATTAAAGACACTGAATTGGTCTCGGTTGAGCGTTTATGGCTTGTTCATTTGGGAGGATTTGATTAAAAGAGGGTTGAGTAGTAACTCTTCTAGGAAATGGTTCTTCTGGAACCATAGCATCTATGATGGGTTGAATAGGATCTGATTCATTTTTGGAACTATTCGATTGGTTTGAAGTGATGTCTATTTCACTTTCAGATCTGATTCTATATCACTAGGATCTGGAGTTTGAATATTATGTAGGGGCCTAGTTGTGACCATGGATAAAGTTGTGTCAAATTTTTGTAAATAATGATTAGGTAAATGTTTGCCAATAGTTCCTACATATCGGGTAGGAGGAGGAACATTATGATGTTCGATTTGATTGGCCACCTCTTTACCATGTATTAGTAAAGGGTGTTGAAATATGTCTAATGATTGATTAGCATTTTGATTTTGATTTTGGGGAATGTTCTTTTGAGGATTATTAGGAGCATTTTGTTTAGGTTGGAAGGCTTGTACCTCCATTTCATTATTATCAATCAGATCCTATATTTTATGTTTCAACCTTTTACAAGCGTTGGTAGAGTGTCCAGGCCCTCTATGGAAATCACAGTGTAAGTCAGCTCTGTATCCGGGTATAGTTGGATCAGGTTCCTAGATAGCTGGTAATTGGATCAAACCTCTTTTGAGTAATTGAGGTAAAATAGTTAAGGGTTGATTCAATCTACTAAATTCTTGAGGAGGCTTATCAGGCGGTTTCAATATAAATTTTTCTATTGTTTTCGTTGCATTGATATTAGCAACATTTCTACTGTCAGTGACTCCGTCACCTACGACTTGTTTGTTTTTATATTGATTTTTGGAGGTTTTCTCATCTTTCTTCCTAAGTTGTCCTCTCCTAATGAGGGCATCTTCTACTCTTCGAGCTAAATCTATAGCCTGATCGAAGGTAGTTAAAGTAGCAGTTGATAGCTCATAAGATATTTGTTCTTGTAAATTATTAATAAAAATGTCCAACATTTCCCTATAAGGTAGCACAAAGTGCGCTTTTCCTGTCAATCGCCTCCATCTAGCTAAGAAATCAACAAAACATTCATCCTTGTCTTGTTTTAAGTTGTATAAATTTTTAATGGTTACATGCCTCTCGATGTAGGCACTAAATTGATGGACAAAAGATTCAGCTGTTTATTCAAAGTTTCTCAAAGAATGAGTGGGCAATTGATAGTACCACTCTAATACCATTCCATCTAAACTTTTTGGGAACATTTTTAGTAATAGCAAGTCATCATGTGATATATCATGACATGCTATCCTAAACATGCGAAGATGCTCTATGGGATCTTCGGTTCCTTTATATATAGGCAGGATGGGCATGAGAAAATGCTTAGGGTACGGTTGTGCTACAACTATGGGATCCAAAGGTTGAATACATATCTCTCGATAATTGTATGAGGGACGGTAAGGATCTATCTGGTCCATACGCGAAGATAACTATTTCACCATGGCTTCCAGATTACTAGTTTAACCACCATATTGGTTCGGTAGGGCATTGATATGGGATTTGTGAGCATATGTTGGAAGGACATGAAGATTAGATGCTATGTTGCTATTGTGTAAACTGTTGGTAGGAAAGGTGTTATGAAGGAATTTTGAAGTTGTATTATGCGGTATTCCAGATTGTTGAAAATTGGTGTTTGGCTTCATTTTAGGTTTTTGTTTACTTGAAGCATATTGATCAATAGTTTGGCTAAGTAAAGCAGTGAAAGAAGTTTTCTTTTGTGTGGGTATGATTTTAGGCTCAATAAAAAGTTCCTTAGGAGGTTGGGTAACCTATTGTTTTGGCATGTTCTGAATCATAGTGACCATATCTCTATTGGATGGTCCAGCCTTATCACTTTCTTGATCAATGAAAGACAAGGGATTAGTGTGCACATCAAACATATGTTCCATGGCTACTTGAGTATCACTAATTTGCCCTTTATCAATACGAACTGCCATATTAAGAGCGCCAATGTTATTATTGAAAAATTTCTAGAAATGATCTAAGTTGTCAAAAGCAATAGTTCCATTTGGAGCTACTCTAGGGGATGAGGATCCATCCTCTTTAACATTTTCTTCTTGTTCATTGTCTTCACCTAGGTCATATTCTGGTTGATCTAGAGTTTCTCCTTCCGAAGTGGATCTTCAGGAAGGACATTTGGGTTTCTAGTTTTATCTTCTAACCAATCTTCTTCTTCTCCTTCAGTTTGTTTACCATTCCTAAGTTTAGGCATTGCTTAATTTAGATTTCAGCAAATATATATATATATATATATATATATATATATATATATATATATGCAACAAGCTTAAGAGGTATATATTAATTATATACCTACTACAATATTTAAAATGAAAGGTTTTGGTTTTTGTTATGTTTTTTTTTTTTTAGTTTTTCTTGTTTTTGTAATAATATTGTAAAGATAACAAACAACACAATAAATGCAAGAACTAATACTGAAAGTAATGATCTAGTTTTCTATAAACAATTTATAAATATCATTAATGGGCTCGAGTTCTTCAGGAGTCATGAAGTGTTCTTCTTCAAATTGAATTTTTTTTTTCAAAAATTTAATGAAAAGAGCTATAGTTATATTATCTGTCTCAGATTCTGGTTGATAGAAGTAAAGCTCGTGGCAATACTCTCGACATAACACAGCTCAAGGAACTCTATTCCATATTTCCCTATCCGTAAGAACAACCTCTTGGTCTTCTACATGACCTAGGAACTGGTGTATAATGGCTACGTTCTCAAGGTATTCCTCGAAGGTGAATAATTTTGAAGACACCAGAGCTCTCCTATAAGCTAACCATCTATGGTAGGCTCTCTGAAGTTCATGATAAAAGACGAGTTGATGAGGATCTAGGATTCTATCTAGGACAAGCCTCTTGATTTGTTTAAGTTTTTTTGACCTAGATGAAATGACACTTAGTCTTCTATCAAGTTCGTCCCACAAAAATTGATTTCTATCTGTTTCAGGCACGCTAAGCACAAAATTGATTTCTATGGCTGTTAATTGGTTTTCAACATTTATAGTAACTACTAATATTTTCTTAGGAGCTACCATCTAAACATGATATGCAACTTATTAGTTTTAAATTATTTGAAATGCATCTATGTTTTGGTTGTTTTATTTATTTATTTATTTTTGTTTTCAAAAGGTTTTAAATGCATTCACATTGGGTTCACCAAAATGTATCGCTCCAAATTTTTTACACCCTTACGTTCAGGCTATAGGATCCATGCCTGGAAGGGGGATGTGAAAAGGATGGCATGGTACCTCGGACTAAGAGGCCTTGCGAGGGTCCTGCCTCTCGGGGGAGGTGTATTATGGTGATTTTTTGACGGATGGTGGGTTCACCAGGAAACGTTTGAATGGCAGTTTCCACGCCTAGGTTGGGAATGTGTTTGATGTGTTCAATTTTAGCTTTAATCATCCAAGTCCTAGGTTTGGCCAAAATGCGTCTAAGCTATTCTATATGAAATGCAGATTTAAATGAAGACAAACAGATTTGGACAAAAAAATAGAAAGAACAAGATGGATTAAAGACCCATACTTGATCCAGATGTTTGATGAAGGTTTTGATTTTTAAAGTAGTTAGGATCATCTGGAATTCGACAGGATCATCTCCTATCTAACAAGATCATCTAAGATCTGACAAATTCATCAGAGACCTGCAAATAGAAAAATAGATGCAAAATACAGAGAATGCAACTATGATAACAGAGGGTAATGATATAAAATGATAGTAAGAACATTAAAATGATGATAATAAGCAAAAACATGAATGCATTATACCGATATAATGACAATTTATGCTTTTATTATGCATTAAAGCTACATGGGTGAACTCCAAGATGCAGAATAATAAAGAATAACCATAGAATTAACTAAATGTAGAATAATACAACAAAAAAAGGATGAAGAAATGCAAACTCTGGGCATTGATTTCCCCCAATGTGGACTGCAGTCAAAATTGCCTCATATTGGTACGAAATCGTCTCTAATTGGATAAGATCATCCACGATGAACTGAGCTTGCTCCGGCTGAAAAACAATGAAGTTCCTACAAACAAACTTGAAAAAATGAGAATGCAAACAGTGTTTTAAGATGGTCTAGTGCATGTAGAATTTGAGTTACAGGGAATTTCAGCTAGGGGGATGCTAAGGGGAGGGCCTAGGATTAAATAGGCTTAGGATAGAGGTTGGGAGGTTGGAGATCATCCCAATTTGGGATATCTCCAATAGGGGAGGTCTCTAACGACGCAGACACGCTTTTGTCCAGATTAGAGACACCGTTGGAACAGAGTCCAACTATGCACAAATCAGTTTGGGGCAAGATCGTCTGGACATCCTACTCCAGACGAAATCATCTGATCCGAGGCGATATCATCTTATCGAAGACGATATCGTCAAAAACTCTAAAAATGGCATGGGAAAGGAGGAAACGGGTTAAACGGCAGTTTGGGAGCGGTTTTGGAGGTTGAAATTTGAATTTGAATATTTACTAGAGTAATTGTAATTATTAAGGTTTTACTGCACCAATTTTAGGGTGCTACACTTCCCACTCCTATACCATTTTATCCCATTATTTTCACTAATTTAGAGCCAATTCCTTTGGTATGCTTTTCAAAGCATCCAATATCTTCATCATAACTATATTATTCAAGAACATGGTCTTTGTCATAGCCAGTATAATCAATAATATTGAGCATGAGATAATGATTCTCATATTCAACACAAACATCACTATCACAAAAAATGTTCAAATTGTTAGTATCACAAGTTAAACTTATCCTTTGGATAAGGTTGATTATATTAAAACAAATATTTTTATCATAGTCCTGTGATCATCTTCAACACAAACACCACTATCACCAACAATGTTAAAATCGTCAGTATCACAAATAAAATATATTATTTATATAAGATTGCTTATGTCACAACAAATATTTATAATCATGGATTCGACCTTCAACCTTTAATTTATTTCCTCTCACTTTTTGCACATTACCTCAAGAATATCAAGAGTGATTAATGCCATGTACATTAGCTCACAACATCTTTAGAGAATGTAAAACCACTTTTTAAAGCAATTTTCATAAGCATCAAATTCTTTAAGAATCGATTGTAAGTAGCACCTAAGTGTTAAGCATTCTCCACCTTCATAAATATCTTTATCTAGTGTCACACACTTTTGTATTTCAACTTGCTTTTTGGTATATTTCCTCTTTACCTTTCCCATTTAAATAGGTGATGTGAACACTTCTTGTAGGTTTTAGAGTTTTTTTTCCTCAATAGTGAGGGTTTCTTATGACTTCCAAATGGTCCCCCATTTAATATAACACTAGTATAATATACTGAACCTTTATATATATCCGCATTTCCTATATACCAATTGATACATGGAAGAATCTAGTCCTCTCGATATACATGGTTGTACATGAGAGAGACCTTAAGGTATGTGAAAATAATGAAACAAGGTACGAAGATAGTACATAAAAGAATTTTCCTAGTCAATGACATCTACTTAAAGAGAAATCCTTATACATAGGTGTAACTTCCCTATATACTTGGAATTTTTAAATTTTAGGATTTATGTTTAACGTTAGTGATGAAGAGGGTAGAAAATATAGTGAGAGAAAAAATGATATCCTTATTTCTCCCTTGCAATTTATAAGGTTGATGCTAAAATGTTGTTATGGCAACTTTATAGGCTATAGACATAGTAACTTAACACATCAAATTTCCTTGTAAATGTAAACCAAAGATATCATTGATATTGAATGTTGCAAGTGTGTTTAAGCACATGTAAAATTTTAACAAATACATCACTGAGCTCTTTTGACAAATTACAAACTACCCAAAATACAATAACTCCTCACCAATCTATCACATAACATACTTAGATACTATATAATAACTTGATATTTACAACATTTTTTAACACATCATTAGACAATATACACCATTCTCACAATATTAGTTGTGACTTGACATTTATGAAAAAACACACACCCCACAAATTATTTGTTCACACCTTACAACTCACCTTGAAATAATACACTTGGACCTTTAAAAGTATACCATATCTCTTTACCGACCAACATTATTAACTCAAACAATATGTTTTACATCACACAGATCAAAAAATAGTTTGACTCTCACTTGTATAGACTTTTTTAAAAACTTTTATTTTTTGTATTATTTTTTTAGATACCCTCTCTTCTATCTTTCACTTTCTTATCTTATTTTTTTTGCTTTATTAAATTTATATTTTAATTCAACCTCCCAATTCTCTTCTTAGCATTTTATACATAAAGGAAAAAAAATGCTGCTTATAACTCCCTTTAAAAAGATAATACAATTTTGAAGTAAAAATGAAAGGCAGAGACTTGATATCTCCCTTTAAAAAGTAATGCAACTTAATTTATGCATAAAAAATGAAATAAATGCTATTTATAAATACTTTAAAAAATAATGCAATTTTGAAGTAAAAATGAAAGGCAAAAATTTGAACTTAATACCTCTAGGTTCAACATCTTCAAAATTGCCTTGATGCCAAACCAACCACTCAAGCCTTTGTGTTAGTTTCTTCTTCACTTGATTTTTCTTTTTCTTATTTATTTTATTTTAATAAACATGGAAGTTTACTTTAAGGAAGTGACAACTGAACTTAATTCAAATATGTATGTATTTCTACTAAAATGTGACATCAGATATGTCATATAAAATCTAAAGTGGGAAATTTACTTTCTAGGTTCATTCTTAGGGATGGAGTAGTAGCCATAGTAATGCATAATATACTTACCACCATAATTATAAGGAATGTGCTAGTGGGGGTTTTGGTAACTATATTGTTTGTAGTTCATTATCTAGGCACAATGACCACCCATTACATTTATCGAGTACATCTGGTACCTGTACCTAGCAAGGAGAATACGGTTCAGAAAGTATAGGGACCTTGTGATGTGACTTCAAGGATAATATCATATCCTTTTATGGGTGTGATCTTAGTGCCCTTTCCTAATATATCCTAGTCTCTTAGGTTTTATCTAGGAAAATGGATGAGAGGAAAAAACAATAAAGGAAAGAAATAAAAACTAACTAGCCTAGCCTATGAGGGTGATCCACCAAGAAACTAAATCTCTATGCATTACAACAAGAGTAGATGAACACATGCATCATCATTGAAAACACACAAGGAACATGGTCTCTTTAGACATAAATCACCATGGTCACACATCACAAGAAATATGACAAAAAATAGAATAGTTACAACTTAAATATATGTAATAACTAGGTTACATTTGTGATTTATAAGAGAGGGCTCAAAACTTATCAACAAAATGATTTAGGGCTTGAGATAGGTCATAATACATAAGAGGGGTGAAATAAATACTGAATGTAGGGCTAAATACTAGACACAAAGGTAATAATTTTTTGATCCTTTATTATGAAGAAGAAGGGGGTATTTATAAGAAGTGAGGGAAGCGTTCCCTCCAAAATTTGTATAGGGATTCAAAATTGTCTAGTTCAAAATTTGCTTGGACATTTTACCATTAATTTTTGGATGATCCTGAGGTCTCTATATCTATAACTATAGATGCCACAAGTAGGTTGAATTGATGGGATGTAGTCCTTTCATGCCATTCTATCTAATTGCCCATGTTGGATATCCTTTGTGATTAGACACTTGAGATATTAATTTATTAATGTTATTGGTCTTAGTGTTTTCCTTTGGGATACCTCTATATTTCTACCTTAAATGCACCAATTATCTATCACCTAGGGTACCATATTCTATTGTTCATAGTGGTAATATTGGGATCATATCACTACCTCTCCCCTTATTTCTAGTCGCTTTGGGTTGGTGCAATTTCTTGATGATAGCTAAGGTTCTATACCCTTTTCTTTCTGAATGAATCCTTTGGCGAAGTCCTTCTTAGTACATTCTTTGGGATTTCATTTTTTTCCTTTCAAAATTATTTTTAGTTTAAAGGGACACCCCTCATCATTGAACCGTCTATTACCTCTAGCATTTTAGAGGTGAACAAGATAAATAGGTGCTTCACTTTGGTGGATGTGTCTAAGACACCCTTCCCTTTTGATATTTCCTCTTATACTTTCTAGTGCTCCTCTACTATAGATATTTAGGGTGACCTTCATAGGGGTTAGAAAGATTGAAGCTTTAGTAGGGATTCACAACTTGAAATCTCCAAGTTGCCTCACCCTTTGTAAACCCTTTAGTGTTAAGCCCCTCTTAAGGGAGGAAAAGTATATTACCTTGCCACTTTTCCATCTAATTATCTTGAGTATCCCTCTTTCCTCCATGTTAAATTATTCTACCCCTTGTGACCACTAATTTATGATGACTTATGATTGCACTAGGGAGCTATGAACACCATAATACATGGAAGAAATCTAGGCAAGTGATAATTCATTTTGAGGAGGAAACAATCCGGCATATATTAGATGGGATAAAATCCTACCAAGAGTGGATCCATTTTAGCTATCATCAGAAGGGTTCTATAAGTTCAAATCATGGTGGAATTTGCTTTATCCACCACCAAAAAGGCTTGTGAACCATTAATATTTTGGTGTAGTTGGTTAACTAATATTTGTGGTGTGGGGAGCTTCATATTCAACATTAGTTTGTGGCATAAGTTCTTTCTTGGTTGCACTTTTTATGGTTTTCTAGCATCAGCTACTTCATAGGTCATAGGGGCCTTAGACCCCCTCATCTTGGCTTCAAATAAGGTTATGCATAATGTGTAGTACCAAAAAGTAATTATAAATTAGGGGCAAATCAAGGTGAATCGTGTATAAACTTCGGGATAAATTTTTCAATATTTTGCAAAAAATTTATCAAAATATGGTGAATTTTTGAAAATTTTGCACATAAATTATAATTTTTTTGGGGGGTACCTTTGACCTATTAAATAATTCTAAAAATTCATAAAAACACCACCATTATATTATAAAACAATTTGGGGGTACTTTTGACCTATTAAATCATCCTAAAACTTCATAAAAACACCACCATTAGATCGGGCTTGAAAAGAGCTTTTCAATGAGTACAAATATACCTATATTTGGATATATATTGATGCCTAAAATTATGAAATTATTTTCAGTCAGCCTTTGCTAGTTGCCTTGTGTCAGTCAGCGTGCGATAGTCGCCTTCTGTTTATTGGAAATTTTGAGTAGTTTTGTTGTCATTGATGTCAAGAGATTGTTGTTTCAGTTTCATCATCATTAATGTCATCAGGTGGTTTTTCCAAAGGCAAGAAAGGTTTCAAAAGGAATAGGATATAATATTTATTTTTAATATTATATGCCTAAATAGGCCTAAAATGTTAAAGACTCAAGGAAGGAGAAGCAGGTTTTAAATTAAAATAATAATATTATAATATTTAATATTATAATATTTGGGAAAAATGATGAGGTGAAGAAAACAAGGTCCAAGGAATTATTAAAAATAATATATCATTGAAAATATCCATTAAGCAGCTCGCAAAGGATTTAATTTTATTTATTTAAATTAAAATATTTTAACCTATAGTTAAAATTTTAATATAAATAAATAATGAGTGCCAAATATTTTAAGTTTAATATTTAAATTTAAATTCAATTTCAAAATTAGAATTTGGGCCGATGTGTAAGGGCAAAGAGCAAATGTATTTATAGGGGAAATAATATGGTAAGACCCCAAGGTCTTACTATAAAATTATTAACAAATTAATGTAAATGTAATCGCAGGCCACTCAAAGGTGGCTCCCTTGTAATCGATTTGCCACTATAGGGTGCTCCCTCCTTGGAATCTATGATTCTTATTCTTATTATTCATGGATGATTTGATATGGATGGCCAACCTAATATATATATCTACCCTAAAGCTACGTTGGTGAAGAAACATGATGGTTCACGTATGAAGAGACGTGATGGTTCACGTTATGAAGGGTTGTGATGGTTCACTTTATAAGTTAATAATATAATAATTAAATGATTAATAGTACTAACTAATACTAACTAATAATGTTAGGATTGAGGATCCTAACATGCCATCCTCATTAAAAAGAGCTTTGTCCTCATAGCTCAAAGTGAGAAGCTTTGTCCTTTGTTTTCCAAGAAGGATTTGTGTAAGTTCTTGGACTCTTTTAATGGCATCCTTTTGTAGGCAGGGATATCGAGAAGGATGAAGCATTAGCGGGGGGTTGCCAAGAAAAATAGTAGAATATTCCTTAGGAAAATCATGATGACGATGGGAGGGCAACCCTTGGGGTTCCTCAAATACTTCAGAATGATGCATCAAAAGTGATGGTAATGATTTCATATCCTTTTTTGGTTCCAAGGTAGAGCCAACAAAGGAGTGTGTAGTCACTCTGCGTTGGTTTTGGATAGGTTTGGTCATATGGCAAGAACTCACTATTGGTGAGGAAGGTATGTGTAGGTCTTGTAGAGTGCATGTTTGGCTAGCATTGATCACTTTGGATATGTCTACCTCATCTTTGCTTGGTACATCAATCACTTCTTACACATCGACCTCATTGTCTTCATTGCGGTGAGTAGGTGCACTGGTTGCTTTGGACACAACTATCTCATCTGCTTGCTCTATGGAGAGACAGGGATCAACTTACTTCAATAAATACAATGTTAGTGTAGCACATTTATGGTGGGGTCCAAATTGTTGATCATAATTATCACAGAGTCCTTTTGCTCGTCGTTCCTTCATCTGCTCAAAGCTAATATGTTTAATTCATAAAGTTCGGTTAGATTTGGGGGTTGTGTAAGTGCTTTGTGCCCTTCCATTATGCATAGTTTTGGGAGCGATGTAAGTGGTCGAAGATTTTTCCATAAGTGGTTTCCCTAATCGCTGTTGTGCATTGATTTTATATTTAGCTAATTTTGCCAATCCATAGGTCTGGATCATGGTATAGGGATTGAACCTTGTCACCTCCATTCTAATTTCCTCTTTTAATCCCCTAATGAATCCATTGATGAGAATTGATTCATCCAATATTGTGTTGTGTTTGGTGATATCCTCAAATCGAGTTTGATACTCATGCACAAAAGTGATTTGATGAAGATATTTGAGCAATTCCCACATGATTGGGTCCCACATGGCTTTGATACCAAATGGTAAGACCCCAAGGTCTTACTATAAAATTATTAACAAATTAATGTAAATGTAATCGCAGGCCACTCAAAGGGGGCTCCCTTGTAATCACTTTGCCACTATAGGGGGCTCCCTCCTTGGAATCTATGATTCTTATTCTTATTATTCATGGATGATTTGATATGGATGGCCAACCTAATATATATATCTACCCTAAATCTACGTTGGTGAAGAGACATGATGGTTCACATATGAAGAGACATGATGGTTCATGTTATGAAGGGTTGTGATGGGTCACTTTATAAGTTAATCATATAATAATTAAATGATTAATAGTACTAACTAATACTAACTAATAATGTTAGGATTGAGGATCCTAACATAATATTCATTTTCAAATCCTCGATAATGTCTGATTTGAATGTTATGCTAAGAAAAATATTTTGTGCGCTGCTTTGCTAAGTAAGAAGAAGGAATTCACATTTTAAATATTAGAGGCAAGACAAGGGTTCAAGTGCAAGCGACATGGCAAAGAAGTTCCACCAATGTCGTTAGCATAGGTGGCAGTTGAGGCCAAGCTAGAGCGTTGTGAGGGCAAGATCATGGGTTTGATTCACGTGGTTGTGTTTTGCAAAGGGAAATCATTTTCATTTGTGCTAAGTGTGAGAAGAGACAAGGAATAAAAGGGGGTTCATGCGCTCTTGGTTTTTGTGTGGGCGCGTAGCCCAACTGGTGGCCTAGCTTTGGGCTAGGGTGTTGGAAAGGCAAGGTCATGTGTTCGAATTTTTCCAAAAGCACTTTTTGGGCAGAATTAAAATGAAAGGTATGCATTTCATGATTTAATTTTTCCAAAGGTTTTTGATATTCAGAAATCTGCATTAAAGGGTTTCGTGAGATTTAAAAGGCAGTTTGTGAGTTTGTTAAGGGAGATATAAGGTATAAGAAAATTAAAATATTTTATTTTAATTTTTGGTGGTTAGAATTTATTTTATAAGGTAGGAGTGATAAGGTATGCAAGGAAAATTGTATTTTGTATTTTGAGATAAAGCTACATTGTGATAATTATTTTGAGAGGAGAAATAAGGTGCATAAAGGAAATTATTGTGTATGTTTTGCTATAATAAAATTGTTGACTTATATTTTGAGAGTTTGGAGATTATAAGGTGTATTTGAGACTTGTTATTTTTGTATGGTGAAATAATTATTGGGAAAATATTTGTGTGGAGATTTTGAAATAGATTGTTGCTACCTAACCTTGAAATTGGCAAAGAATATTTGATTGTGATTAAGACAGGTTTTGAAGACATATCTCCATCAAAAAAAAGGTATGGGCACATCTTCCTTATGAGTGAAATATTGTTGGATTGAATGTTGTGATATGCAAAGTTGGAGTGAAAAGGATTGTTTGATAAGCATTGTTGGAAATATTTGAGTGAGTGTTCATGTGCATGATTTGTGGATGTTAAAAGAACATGAGTATCATTGTTATGTGAGATTGAGAACTATATTGAACTAGGGTTTGTGAAAGAACATGAGTATCATTGTTATGTGAGATTGAAAACTATCTTGAACTAGGGTTTATGAAAAAACATGAGTATCATTGTTATATGTAAGATTGAAAACTATCTTGAACTAGGGTTTATGAAAGAACATGAGTATCATTGTTATGTGACATTGGAATCATCTTGAGTCAAGGTTTGAGTTCCATAGTGTGAGTTGTTGGAAGTATAGTGAAACACTTGGTTAGGGTTTGTAAGCAAGTTGTGTTTCATTGAGTGAATGGTTGAATGAAGTTGGTTGAGCATTATTGATTGAAAGTATTGGAGTGATAGTTCAAGATTTGTGAAACAAATTATCCTTTATTCTAAATTGATTTGAAAGTGAGTTTGAAAGTGATAAAGTGATTTGTGAGTGTGAAACATATTGAGTCTCTTACCATTCTCTATATGTTTCTATGGTTAAACAAGATTCTGAGTGAAACTTGTTTGTGTGATTGAAGAGGTTTTCTGAAAGAGATTAAGTTGAGTTTTTGTATGCAAGTTTTGCAATTGATTTGAGTAAGCTTTTGTGGAAGCTTGTGGATAGATTTGAGTAAGTCCTAGAGGGGACTTAAGGACAGAGTTAGGCAAGATTTTGTGAAATCTTGTGAGCATAATTGAGTAAGTCCTAGAGGGGACTTAAGGATAGATTTGTGTGAGCTTTTATGGAAGCTTACAAGTAGATTTGAGGTAAGTCTTGGTGAAGACTTGTTGAGAAGATTGGACAAGTTCTAGAGAGGACTTGTTGGATAGATTTGAGGTAAGTCTTGGTGAAGACTTGTTGAGAAGATTGGACAAGTTCTAGAGAGGACTTGTTGGATAGATTTGAGGTAAGTCTTTGTGAAGACTTGTAGAGCAGATTTGATTTTGATTGATTTGTTAATATTTGAGTTAAGTCTTTGAGAGACTTAAGAAATTGATTTGATTGATTTGTTCAAGCTTTGTGTTAAGGCTTGGGATAGATCTAAGCAGAGTTGATTTGTGATTGGATCAAGCTTTGTGTTAAGGCTTGAGGATAGATTTGAGGATAGAGTATGGTGCAGATTTGAGGATAGATTTATGCCATAGTAGAGATAGAGTTTGGTGTAGATTTGAGGGTATATTTGTGCTAGACCAGAGATAGACTTGTGAGAAGATTTGTGCTAGATCAAGGATAGTGTTTAGTGTAGATTTGAGATAGAGATTGAGCAGAGATGAGAGTAATATTTGGAGGTGATAGAGCAGAGGATAATAGTCTCTAGTGGATAGAGATCCATTAGCTAGGGTAGTGAGGATAGAGGTCTTCTGAGTGAGGATAGAGGTCTTATGTGGAGAGAGATCCACAAGCCAGTGTAGTGGAGGTAGTAGTCTTCTAGAAGATCACCAGCCAGAGCAGAGGAGAAGGAGTTCTCCTATGGATAGAGATCCATGAACCAATAGAGGGGAAAGAGTTCTCCTATGGATAGAGATCCATGAACTTGATTAGGGGATTGGTGTCTCCTTTGGATAGAGGTCCATAAACATTGTAATAGGGAAGGATTCCCAAGAGATTTGTTGAGAAAATTTTAGTGAAATATTTTCTCCGTGGAGTAGCCCACATTGGGTGAACCATGTAAAATTGGTGTCTCTATTATGTGTGATGATTTGTGCATTGATTTGATTATTGCTATTGATATTGCCATTTATTATATTGGATAATATTGTTTGGGAAAGAAAAGTAAAAAGTGGTCTTATACTATTCACCCCCTCTCAATATAAGCTTGTGTTCTTCAATTGGTATCAGAGCGGGTTCCTTCGAAAGAGTTTAATAACTTGAAGGAAAAGCTTACAGGAACACAGATGGATTCTCAGAGTGGATCTTTAAGAAATAAGGCACCATTGTTCGATGGGAACAATTATGCATTCTAGAGTATAAGAATGAAGATTTATCTAATGGCACAAGGAAATGATATATGGCAAGCAGTTGAGGATGGGTACACACCGCCAACTACTCCACCTATAGATAAATATGGTAAGCTCCTACAACTGAATAATTCAAAGGCAATGAATGGAATATTAAGTGGTTTACGTGAATCAGAGTTTGTAAAAGTTATGCATTGCACATCAACAAAAGAGATTTGGGAAAAGTTGCAGAAAACATATGAGGGAGACAAAAAGGTCAAGATGGCAAAATTGCAAAATCACAAGAAAACATTTGAAGACTTGAAGATGAAGGATGAGGAAGACATTGCTACATACTTACTTCATGTGGATGAAGTTGTTAACTCCATGCAAGGACTTGGATTTAAAGTTGAAGAATCAGATGTTTGTCAAAAGGTTTTAAGATCACTCCCTAAGAGGTATAGTGAAAAGGTTTCAACCATAGAAGAAACAAGAGATATTGAAACTTTGACTAGGGATGAGCTACATGGAACTCTCATAGCTTTTGAGATGAGAATAGAAAATGATCCTATCCCCCAGAAAGAAGCAACTTTCAAAGTTACAAATAAGACAAAGGATAAGAAGTCAGATTCAAGTAATGAGTTATCCAGTGATGAAGAAGCAAACTATGGCAGAAGGAACAAGGACACAAGAAAGTATAAAGGTAAAAAATTAGTTAAGTGTTTCAATTGTGGTAAATATGGTCACTATGCATATGATTTTCCAGAAGCTAGAAATAGTAGTGGTGAAGAGAAACAGGATCATAAGAATAGGGAAGCAGGAAAATCTAGGTATCAAAAGAAAAGTAGGTATGGACAAGGCAAGCAAGAAAATAAGTTTTTCCAAAGGCATAAGAAGAGTTTCTATGTAGATAAGATAGGCAAGAGTTCAAGTGATAGTGATGAAAGGTCCTCAGATAATGAAGAAGAAGAAATTCTATTTTTGATAGTAGAAAAAGAAGATGTTAAGAAAAAGGTAAAAAGGGAACCAATAATTCTCAAGTGTTTTAGGTGTGGTAACTTTGGTCATCTTGAAGATCATTGCACAAGGAATGGGTTCAGTTTTAGTGAAGATGAATATGAAGATGCTCTTGAAGGTCCAGAAGAAGAAAGTCTTCTTATGGCAATAGAAGAAGAAGGAAGTGCTCCTAGTGAAGATAAATCAGAAAGGAATGAAGATGATCTAAAAGATAAAGAATCAAAAAATGAAGAGGAAGGAGAAGTTGATCTTGAGGGTGAGCTTATTTATGCTCTTAAGGAATTAAGGAAGGTAAGAAAGTAGAACTCAAAACTCAAGCTTCAATTTCAAGAATGTGATGAAGAGAAAGGAAAGCTTATAGAAGATCTAACCAACTCAATAGCTAAGACAAGGAGATTTAAAGAGAAGTTAGAGGCTAAAGGTCTTAGAATGTGAAATATTAGAGCATGAGGTAGCTTCACTAAGGAAGGAAGTAAAAGAGTCTAAAAACAAGCTACACAGGTTTGGGAGAAGCTCAAAGACCTTGGATAAAATTATCAAGGTACAAAGATCTTCATCAAACAAGACAAGACTTGGTTTTGAAGAGGAACATAGAGAACAAGGAGAGGAGTCAATATCAAGCTCCAAATAAGAAGAAGCTTCAGAAGAAGAGAGTGTAAGAGAAAGTGAGACTTCTGAGGATAAGTTGGAAAATAGAAGGTTCAACAAGGAAAGGAACAATGCACAAATAAGGAACAGATGGAACAGGAAACATCATAGGGAAGAAGAGACTAAGAGACCAATGGGGTCAAGGCAAGGTTTCTTCAATGGATGTTGCTTCTCATGTCACAGGTTTGGACACAAGGCTATGTAGTGCAGGACACATGAAATATAGGGACATGGTTTCACCAATAGAAATTTTAGAAATGGGCATCTCTTTCAAGGGTATTGTCACTCTTGTAATCAGTTTGGTCATAAGGTAGTTAATTGCAGGGTTCATGACAAGAATGGATATGGCTTCACCAGGAGGAACTACAAGATATTTGCACCTTCAAGGAATCACAACATTAAGTGTTATAAGTGCAATAATGTTGGGCATATGGCTAAGTGGTGTAGAGCAAAATTTCCAGAGACAAGCAGGAACAAGAATATTCAGAGGAATCAGAAGGATCAGTTGAGGAAGAAGGTGGACAAAGGAAAAGAGCAGTGTATGTTGGGAGTAGAGATACTCCCACCCCAAAATTAACCACCTCAAGGAGAGGAGGTGGGGAGGGGGCTGAGCTAAGAGTCTTATATTTAGCCCCAAATGTGGCCCTTTGCCATTGATGACAAAGGGGGAGAGATTTGAGTTAGGGGGAGAGCATTCAGTTAGGGGGAGAAGTTTCTTAGGGGGAGCAGATTTTGAAAAAGGAAAAAGGAAAAAAGGGTTGCCATAGGAAAAAGGGTTGCCATCAATGACAAAGGGGGAGATTGTTGGAAATTTGAGCAAGTTTTGTTGTCATTGATGTCAAGAGATTGTTGTTCAAGTTTCGTCATCATTAATGTCATCAAGTGGTTTTTCCAAAGGCAAGGAAGGTTTTAAAAGGAATAGGATATAATATTTATTTTTAATATTATATGCCTAAAGAGGCCTAAAATGTTGAAGACCCAAGGAAGGAGAAGCAGGTTTAAATTAAAATAATAATATTATAATATTTAATATTATAATATTTTGGGCAAAATGATGAGGTGAAGAAAATGAGGTCCAAGGAATTATTAAAAATAATCTATCCTTGAAAAGACCCATTAAGCAGCTCGCAAAGGATTTAATTTAATTTATTTAAATTAAAATATTTTAACCTATGGTTAAAATTTTAATTTAAATAAATAATGGGTGCCAAAGGTTTTAAGTTTAATATTTAAATTTAAATTCGAATTTCAAAATTCGAATTTGGGCTGACGTGTAAGGGCAAAGAGCAAATGTATTTATAGGGGAAATAATTTTCATTTTCCTCCTCGATGATATGTGATTCGAATGCTATGCTAAGAAAAATATTTTGTGCACTACTTTGCTAAGTAAGAAGAAGGAATTCACATTTTAAATATTAGAGGCAAGACAAGGGTTCAAGTGCAAGCGACGTGGCAAAGAAGTTCCACCGACGTCGTTAGCATAGGTGGCAGTTGAGGCCAAGCTAGAGCATTGTGAGGGCAAGATCGTGGGTTCGATTCACGCGGTTGTGTTTTGCAAAGGGAAATCATTTTTGTTTGTGCTAAGTGTGAGAAGAGACAAGGAATAAAAGGGGGTTCATGCGCTCTTGGTTTTCATGTGGGCGTGTAGCCCAACTGGTGGCCTAGCTTTGGGCTAGGGTGTTGGAAAGGCGAGGTCGTGTGTTCGAATTTCACCAGAAGCACTTTTTGGGCAGAATTAAAATGAAAGGTATGCATTTCATGATTTAATTTTCCAAAGGTTTTTGATATTCGAAAATCTGCATTAAAGGGTTTCGTGAGATTTAAAAGGTAGTTTGTGAGTTTGTTAAGGGAGATATAAGGTATAAGAAAATTAAAATATTTTATTTTAATTTTTGGTGGTTAGAATTTATTTTATAAGGTAGGAGTGATAAGGTATGCAAGGAAAATTGTATTTTGTATTTTGAGATAAAGCTACATTGTGATAATTATTTTGAGAGGAGAAATAAGGTGCATAAAGGAAATTATTGTGTATGTTTTGCTATAATAAAATTGTTGACTTATATTTTGAGAGTTTGGAGATTATAAGGTGTATTTGAGACTTGTTATTTTTGTATGGTGAAATAATTATTGGGAAAATATTTGTGTGGAGATTTTGAGATAGATTGTTGCTACCTAACCTTGAAATTGGCAAAGAAGATTTGATTGTGATTAAGATAGGTTTTGAAGACATATCTCCATCAAAACAAAAGGTATGGGCACATCTTCCTTATGAGTGAAATATTGTTGGATTGAATGTTGTGAAATGCAAAGTTGGAGTGAAAAGGATTGTTTGATAAGCATTGTTGGAAATGTTTGAGTGAGTGTTCATGTGCATGATTTGTGGATGTTAAAAGAACATGAGTATCATTGTTATGTGAGATTGAAAACTATATTGAACTAGGGTTTGTGAAAGAACATGAGTATCATTGTTATGTGAGATTGAAAACTATCTTGAACTAGGGTTTGTGAAAGAACATGAGTATCATTGTTATGTGAGATTGAAAACTATCTTGAACTAGGGTTTGTGAAAGAACATGAGTATCATTGTTATGTGACATTGGAATCATCTTGAGTCAAGGTTTGAGTTCCATAGTGTGAGTTGTTGGAAGTATAGTGAAACACTTGGTTAGGGTTTGTAAGCAAGTTGTGTTTCATTGAGTGAATGGTTGAATGAAGTTGGTTGAGCATTATTGATTGAAAGCATTGGAATCAATCACCTTCTATCAGTCATGTTATACAAGTCACCTTTTATTATTCATGTTCTACAAGTCATTTGTGGCAATCACTGTTTGTCAGTCATATTGTGTCAGTCACTGACTTTGTATCATTCGCTATCAAAGAAAATTAATGTTTTAATTGTGAGTGTCACTTTTAGGGTTACCTATATATAATGGGGTACAAGAGGCAAATTGGGCAGGATAATTTAAAAAAAAATAATTTTAAGATAAAAATTAGGCAAAAAATCTTATGGTACCAAGGTGAATTTACCTTAAAAAAATTTTGTCCCAAAAATTTGGGACGAATGGGCCGACCTCTAGGGTCCAAAAATTCACAAAATTAAAATTGTGGAAATTTGAATGTTCGTGCTAAATTGTGAAATTCGCTCTTGTGCATAACCTTGGCTTCAAATGATGTCATGATCAAAATTACATTCTCTATAGGATTTATCTAATGTAGTGATTCTTCATTATAGATTTGTAAACTCATAGTTGATCTCCTACTAGTAGGAGATAGGGAACTTGTTGGTCACAAATCTGCCTAAGTACAAGATTTAATCACTTGTGAGCCCTAGACTCGGCCAACATTGAAAGGCCGAGAGAAAGAGATGTCTCCCGGGCCAATCTCCAGAGAGGGCTGGCTCCCACACTAATCTAAACTGGTTTCAAGACTAGAGATGCAGGAAAGAAATGGGAAAATGCGGAAAGAAATAGGAAATAATGCGGAAAGAAATGGGAAATAACTGAAAGGGATGTAAATATGGCCGAAGCCGATCGTTAATGGGGAGAACAACCTCGAACAACAATAACTTCAACTAGATCCTAAAGCTAAGCAGCAACTGACTCTTAGAATACGTATACAGAAATTGGATCACGCATTAGCCATGAGTTCGCTTCCAAATAAACTTCAAACATTCAAATGCCAATACAGCCAAATTCAACACAGCAGAATTTAACTGATATTACCCTGGACTACACAAAAGTAAATCACACAGAAAGCAAAACATACACAACAAATTAGATCACCAACTCCGGAAGACACTAAGAATGGAAGCAATTGCATCTAGGATTTCTATTTCAATTTCTGCAACAAGATCCTCCTCCTTTTTCTTGAGTTTTACATTGGTATTTATAGAGGTCCGTCCTCTTCCTTTCGTATTACAACATTTAATACATGAAATAGATTTCGAAGAAACAATCCCCTTAATCTGCCTCGGAGAAATGACAGTCCCTATTTTTAAAAAAAATGAAAAACAAGGGCCCATATTTCTTCACTAAATGACCATTATCAAGGGAAGCTGGAAGTTGTTAAGAGATCACGAACAGGAGCTTTGAATATTGGAGGCATCTTTAATTCTGGCGGCATCGAAAACTGCCTCAGGTTCTTCCATCTTGCGCACATCGGTAATCAACAACATTTAATCTTGGAACCGCTTCTTTGACCACGATCTCAAAAATAGTTGGAGAGCTTTTACTTGATCCTTATCTGCTCCGCACGTTCTCCTATGCAATTCTGAAGGAAAATGCAAACTGAACTGTATCGGGCCTTTGTTGTTGCTTCGGTCGCGAAAATGTGATAGGTCACGAAAATGTGACATGTCACGATATCGTGACATTTTTACCTTACTGCCTTCTCTTTCTGCCACCAGTCACAAAAATGTGACATGTCACGAAATCATGACATCTTCTTCTCGTTCAGCTTCATCTCCATGACATGTCATGAAATCGTGACATTCTCCTCTATCTGGCTTCGTTTGCTGCTCCAAATCACGAAAATGAAACATGTCATGAAATCGTGACATCTTTCTCCTTGCGTTGTCTTTTTCGCCTTCTTACCCGCAAAAACGTGACAGGTCACGAAAACGTGACATGTCGTGATATCGCGACATTTTTTCCATTTGGCTCTTTCATCTTCAACATGTCACGAAATCGTGACATTTTTTGTCTTCTTGCACTTTGATGCTTTTAGGCCATGAAAATTTGACATGTCGTGAAATCGTGACATTTCGTACAATCTGGCCACCTCCTTGCTTCCGCCTCGCGAAAACGTGACATGTCACGAAATCGTGACAATTCTCCGCACTTTGCCCTTCCTGTCCAATATGTCACGAAATCATGACATTTTCTTGCTTTCTCTATTGTTGCCGCTTCCTATCGTGATATCACGACGTTTCTCTTACTTAGCTTCATTTCTAAAAATATCGCGATATCGCGACGTCTTTCATGCCTTATGTTTTTCTTTCAGCCCTTTCTGCGATAACGCGACATGTCGCGATATCGCGACATTCCATACCATTTGCTCCTTTCTTGCTTTTCTGTCGCGATATCATGACAATTTTTTTGACGTTCTTCCTTGCTGCTTTATGTCGCGATATCGCGACAATTTTCACTTTGGTGCTCCTGTTGACTGCATTGACGTGAAAATGCGACATGTCACGATATCGCGACAATTTTACCTCCTCGCTACCGTTGACTGTTTTGACCGTGAAAACATGACATGTCGCGATATCGTGACATTTTCCATACTTAGCTGATTTTTGTATTGGATTTGCTCTAACACAAAACTTGCAGAGATTTTTACATGGAGGGACAAACAGAAGCATTAATATCTCTACAATTTGTGCATTCTTTTACATTAACAGTAACAACAGAAACAATGTGGCAAAAATGCCAACATTCTTGGCGGCTCGCGGGGTATACAGTTCTACTGTATGCACGAATCTCAGGCCTTTATCCATTGGGCAATAGAGTCAAGAAGCTGGAGGAGCAGGAAAAGTAAGTGTTGGTTGATGCTGGACGTCTGCGGGTTGCTGCAACAAGCTCTTGCTGGTTCTCGGCTCTAAAAATAGGACCTTCAACAAAACATAACTTCCTTTATTTCTTTAGAACTACTGCACTTTGCCTAGCTCGGATGAGCTGGGTAATCACCAGGTGCTGTGAAAGGATCTCCATGGCAGTAGTGAAAAGCACCTGAGTTACAAAAATGGAAATGAATGGAGGGATGACCCGCGGATGCACAGGCCGTGGAACGGGAATGGTGAATGGAGAAATATGGAGGAATGGAAGCGGTAGATACAGCAACGGGGTGCTACTGTGCTACCAGCTGTGGGGATTCTATGAAAATAGAGAATGAAATAGAAGTGGATGAAATGGAGAAGGTGGTATGAACTGTGGAGAAATGCTTAAAAGACAAAAAATTAGAAGAAAGGGGAAGTGAAGAAAAGGGAACATCAGAGAGGGGAGTAGAAACAACAGTAGTGGCTTGAATATTTGCAGAAGAAGGAGTAGGAGAAGAAGGGAATGAAGTAAGGAAGTGGAAGAAAGAAGTAGAAGAAAGCCACTATCTTCTAGGAAGGGAAAGAAAAAGGAAAAGAAATAAACGTACCTACGGGCTCGCATGCAAAAAGAGCCGAAGTTCACGAATATATATATTTTTTCTTTTATTTGTTTTTTTGATTTTTTTTTTTCTATGTACAAGGTAACCCTGAGTTTTCCATCAAGAAATGTAGGCTTTCAAATGAAATTCGTTCACTGAAATAGGAAGTGGATTACCCTCCAAGTCTTCAAGGTAAAACGAATTGGCCGAACCTGCACTGACAATCTGGAATGGACCCTCCCACAGAGCGTCAAATTTTTGGTGCATCCCTGGCTTGGCCTTCTTTTCATTCCACTTTAAGACTAAGTCACCCACTTTGAGTATGCGATCCATAGAACCTTTATGAAACCATTTGGATACCGCCTGTGAATGCTTAGCAAACTCATCATAGGCCAAGGAACGTTGCTCTTCCAGCTGCAACAACTGAGCCAATCGTATGTTCATGGGATCCATATTTTCCTCATCATCTGGGAATTCTTTCAATTGTTGCAAGGCAGGCAGTTCTAGATGAATAGGCAATCTTGCCTCTTTCCCATATACCAGGGCATATGGTGAAGTCTTGATAGACTTCTTGATTGAAATTCTATCTGCCCATAATGCCTGATTCAGCAGAAGGTGCCAAGATCTCTTATTCTCCCCCAAGGATCTCTTTAAAATCCTCAACAAGTTCTTGTTTGTGGACTCTGCCAAGCCATTACCCTGAGGGTAATAATTGGAGGATGTCTTCAGAACAATACCGTACTTGTTTGCAAATTCACCTAGCTTGGCTCCAATGAATGGAGTTTCGTTGTCTATGATAATGGCGTCAGGAATGCCAAAACGCGTGATCAGTCCTTCAATGAAAGTGATTACCACATCCTGATTTGCAGCCCTGGTTGGAATAGCCTCAGACCATCTTGTGAAGTAATCAGTAGCTGTCAAGATGTACCTGTGTCCATCTGAGGAATTTGGATCAATGATCCCAATAAAGTCCAGCCCCCACTGCTGAAAAGGTGCTTCTACTTGAATTGGATGTAGGGGTAATGGTGCATTTCTGATCCATCCCGTATACCTTTGGCATTTGTCGCATGCTTGAGCAATCTTGAAAGTATCCACAAACAAAGTTGGCCAATAGTAACCAGCCCGAATAATCCTTAAGGCCATAGGCCTGCCAGCGTAATGTCCTCCCGACATGCCAGAATGAAACTCCTCCAAGAGTCTAGCCTTCTCAGGTTCCTTAACACACCTTAGGAGAACTCCATCTATATTTTTGAAGAACAACCCCTCGGGAAACAATACATACCTAAGAGCTTGTAGGTGAAACCTTCTCCTTTGCGAAGCATTTAATTGTGGGGGACATCTACCCATAGAAAAATAGTCAATAAGGTCGTCTGCCCAACCTTGGCCCTGTGCAAAGACATTCACTAAATTCCTTTCGTTAGCAGGATTGTTCACTTGATGATCAACTATCTGAGAGGCCGCAATTTTTGTTAATTGCTGACATAAGGCCTTACCCCGCACCAACTTGGTTGGATGAATCTCAACATCAAACTCTTGAATCTTGGTGATCCAACCAGCACGCTTATCACCCATCTCGCCCTGAATGATGAAATTCCTTACATCGGGGTGGATGACATAGATGATCGTCTTGCTCTGGGATACGAAGTGCCTAAACTTTTTGAGAGACTTCATAATGGCATAAACCTGCTTCTCAATGAAATTGTATCTCTCCTCGTGGGGTAAGATAACCTGGCTAAGGAAAGCAATAGGTCTTTCATCCCCATCGTCTCCCTTTTGGGTAAGCACTGCAGCATAGCTTTCATCCTCTCCAACTGCGTACAGAATGAAGTCTTTAGAATAATCTGGATTGATCAATACAGGGGCTTGGGCAATTTTATCTTTAATCTCCTGAAACGCATCTTTCCTCTGAGTTGTCCACTTGAACTCTGCATCTTTATTTAATAGCTCAGTCATGGGCTTGACTACTCGAGCAAAGTCAAAAATAAATTTTTTGACAAAATTGATCTGCCCGAAGAAAGATTGCAACTCTTTCTTATTGGTCGGGAGTGATAGTTTCTTCAAAGCTTCAGCTCTCGATGGATCAATTGCCAAACCATTCTCTGAGATGACATGTCCCAATAGCTTACCTTCCTTTACTGCAAAAATGGACTTCTTTGGGTTGATGGAGATGCCAAACTCCCGACATTTCTCAAATATCTGTCTTAAGTGAGAACAATGTTCCTCTCGTTTGTGCGAAAAGACAGTCATATCATCCAGATATATGACAATGATCTTATTTAAAAGCTCCCCAAATGCGATGTCCATGGCCCTTTGAAACGTAGCCCCAGCATTGGACAATCCAAAAGGCATGCGCTGATAGGCAAAGGTGCCCCACTTGGTTGTGAATGCAGTTTTGTGCTGATCCTCATCCCTGACCCAAATTTGGTTGTATCCAGAGAATCCGTCTAGCAGTGAAAAGCGTTGAGCCCCAGCAACAACGTGCAGGATCTGATCAATGCGAGGCAATGGGTAGTGGTCCTTCAAAGATGCTCGGTTCAAGTTTTGAAAATCCACACACAGTCGTATATCTCCATTTTTCTTATGGACCGAAACCAAATTGGCAACCCAAGTCGAGTGCTTAATCGGATATATAATCTGAGCCTGCAACATTTTTGCAAGTTCCACCTTCATGAGGACTTCAATATTTGGGTTCACCGGTCTCTGCTTCTGCCTGAAGGGTTTGACTCCTTCTTCCAGCTCAATGGTGTGCTGAATGATCTCTTTATCATATCCCCTCAGATCGTCATAGCTCCAGGCCACGATGTTAGAAAACTCTTGACACAATTGTCTGATTTCTTGCAATTCAGCAGGAGTAGAATCAGTCCCAACTTTGATGACCTTATCATCCTCCAACTGAAGCTCCATGTATTCTTTCTCATCGACCTCAATCCGGTGCTTCTTGGACCGATCATTCTGATCAAACAAACTCTCTAGAGTGATGAGGCCTTTAGGAATGTGGTTATTCCGCAACTGAATCAGGCCTTCAGCTTCTTCATGCTCCAAGGTCCTTCCCTTGATGGTGGCAGCTTCTTGAACCAAAAAATTGACAATTTGTTCATCGCTATCGAAGACTTGCCAAAAGGTGTCCTTATCTGGGACAGAGGGCCTATACACCATTCTCACTATTTTTGGCCTTCGGACTACCTGCTCAGTTGGTGAAAAATTTGCTCCCAAGGAAGCTAGAATATCAACATGCTTATTCAGCTCTCATGAAATAGATTGAATATTCAATGTTGTGAAAGCCTCAAACAGGTCCCAAACTTTGTTGCGATACGCCTTTAAATAATGCTGCTTGGAGATGCACTTGTTTGTTACTTGATTCACAATCAATTCAGAGTCACCAAAAATCTGCAATTGTTCAATCCCCAATTTTTTTGCCTTCTTCAACCCTAGGCACAACGCTTCGTATTCAGCAACATTGTTAGTACAACTCCAGGTCAGCCGATATGAATATGTTTTCTGTAGGCCAGAGGGAGAAATAAGGACAATTCCTGCTCCCGCACCATTTTTGCATCGTGCTCCATCAAAATACAACTTCCATAATTGATCGGGCACGGAGTCTTGACCAACTTGAGCAAGAGGCAGTTTTACTGCACCCTCTGCAGGCTTTGTAATGGAGTAGCAACCAATCTCAGTTTCCACCATGGCATTAAAATCGAGCATTGAAAACTCATCCTCTAAGTGAAGCTCATTCAGGACTTCATCCATCAAATCAGGATCCTTCAATTCTTCAGTGATCATGTGAACAGAATGTGTGGGCTTCTCTTCCTCTTCCATATTCTCTATATGAAAAGTAGAAGGCTTCTGATTATAGATCCGGACTCTTCTTCCTTTGAAAGGAATCTCCAAGTGAGAATAATCCAGAGAAAGGTAGCCTCCCAGCTTGGTAGTGAATTCTCTCGACAAACACATACTGAAATATGGTTCCAAATCAACCACAACTATCTCCTGAATTACTGTAATCTGAGGCATACTATGCAGAGCAATAGGAACATCCTTAATTACACCCACTATTTTTATGGGAGTCCCGTCCAACTGCAAGACACCAGGGCTACTTCTTGTATACTCCATACCCATGACTTCACAAACTGCCTTTGGCATGACAGTTGTCGCAGCACCAGAATCAATCATGCAGTTGTGCACAATCCAACCCTCCATTCTGAGTGACAAGTAAAATGGGGGTGGTCTATTTTTCCCAGTGGCTGAAGAAGTTAACGTTTGAGCAAAAATCATCTGGGTAGGATTCTTCTCATTATCTTTCACAGACTTCAATGATTCTTGTAACAGATCAACTTGCCCAGGTAATTGTAATGCATCATAGAGACTTACCTTGGCCGAAACCTTCTTCAATTCTTCAACAATGTTGTATGCAGATGCACCAGACTCCCTCTTTTCACTAGTGTCCTCATATTTGCTTCGATATTGCTGGGTAGCTTCTACCCTCAGTCTCTTAGTCAAAGATGGGTACTTGAGCTTTTCTTTGGCTCGTTCCTCTGTTTCAGCTCTCGCCTACGAAGCTGATGCTTTTTCTTGCAACTTTTCCTTTGCTCGTGGTGGCAAAAGGTCTTTTAACAGAACAGGTGGATCTGGCTTCGATACTGAAATAGGAGCTTTCACTTGTACTTGTTTTCTTTCATTCTGCATCTTCGGATCAGCTGGTACTCTTAATGGTTCCATTTCTATTGGATCTACAGTGACTGGCTTCTTCCTAGTTCTCGTGAGAACTGAGACTTGTTCTTCAGATGGAACCATAAAATTATGATCCACCTCAGTAATCATATTAACTTGTCCTCCAGAAGAGCTTGCAACCAATGTTTGTAGATAGTTCAAATGAACCATACAAGTCTCCTCACCATGTGGATCATTACATGTAGAGCACCAATATGTTCTTTCTGCAAGGCCAGCTTCCTCATTCGTCAACACAGTCGGGTTCTTTTCTGGCACCTTGCTTGTTGAAGCCGCTTGTTCTCTAGTGATCGACGGAGGTTGAAATCTCTTGGGTTGGAAATCTCTCTCGGCCTGCTTTCTTTCAATGATTGTAATTTTATTTCCCATCGCTCTTATAGCTGAATTAGCAGATTGTACCTCTTGTAATAGGATTGTGAAGGGATCAGGATTTGAGGGCGCAGGAGGTGCCGATAGAGGTAGAGGTGCTAGCGGTGTAGGTAATGCTAGGAATGAAGTGGGAGCTGGTAATTGCGGAATGCTTGGTGCAGGCAATTGTGGAATAGTTGGAGCAGGGAGCTGGGGAACCGGAATGGGTGCGGTCTGAGGTGCACTTGAGCTCCATGATGGAATAGGATACATGGGAGGCATAGGCTATGAAAATGAACCAGAATACAAATGTTTAGGAAGATCAGGTAAGATAGGCATTGTTACCTTTGGAGGAAGCCTACCTATGGCAATCAAGTCAGCTTCCACCTTTTGCGCTTGTTCAAACAGCTCTGGAAATGTAGTTACGTTGGACTGCCGGACAGCCAAGCCGATGTCTATGTTAAAAGCTCTGAGATAATAAAATGCAGCTAGCTCATGAGTGGGCCGAAGACCATCAGGAATTCTCTGCCAGCTTCTGGTAAATCTGACATTGAAGTCGCCTATCTCCTCCTGTGGGTGCCTTTGAATTGCATGAAATTGGTGCAACAAGGAGTATGGATCAGCTTGTTCATGAAAATTTTTAACTAACAGTTCTCCTAATTCATCCCATGATGTAATAGTGCCTGGTTGCAATGATCGGTACCAATATAACAATTTCCCTCTTAATGACAACACCAACAATTTTATCATTACATCTTCGTCTGTTATGTCATGAATGGCCGCCAAAGAGGCTACATCATTAATATGCTCATAAGCAGTCTTACCAGTACCATCATAGGTCGGAAAAGCTTTCAAAGCAGCTTGAGGAACTGGATTTTGTGCCGGTAAATTCAAGGCTCCCGAACCATTCCATGTCGAGAACTTCCTTGGTGGAGGATGCTGGGCCATTTGGACTGATGGATCTGGATGTAGCAAGCTCGTAGCAGTACTGGGAGGAGTCGGGGATGGCACAAACTGACCTATAGCCTACGATGAGATAACAAATGATGGGTTCATAGGACTTACCAATCTTGAGCGCTCCCTCCAGTTCTGAACATCAATCTCGAAGAATTTGACTGGATCTTTCGAATCTTTGGCACTTGATCTCGTGATCATGAAGCAAAGATTTTCACCAGCTTCACAATTAGAAACTTTCGAGTACTATACAATCACCTTCAGTAGAGTCACCAGATGAACTTACAATCGCCGCTTTGAGGTCAAGACAGTTCATCAAAATCTTGATTCCTCCGGGTGTCAAAATATGGAACTTGTGAGAATAATGCTTATCCCACCGATTGTGGATCTTTCAGAGACAGAAATAGTCTGTCCCACCGGGCGTGCCAAAATTGTTGGTCACAAATCTGCCTAAGTACAAGATTTAATCACTTGTGCGCCCTAGACTCGGCCAACATTGAAAGGCCGAGAGAAAGAGATGTCTCCCGGGCCAATCTCCAGAGAGGGCTGGCTCCCACACTAATCTAAACTGGTTTCAAGACTAGAGATGCAGGAAAGAAATGGGAAAATGGAAAGAAATAGGAAATAATGCGGAAAGAAATGGGAAATAACTGAAAGGGATGTAAATATGGCCGAAGCCGATCGTTAATGGGGAGAACAACCTCGAACAACAATAACTTCAACTAGATCCTAAAGCTAAGCAACAACTGACTCTTAGAATACGTATACAGAAATTGGATCACGCATTAGCCATGAGTTCGCTTCCAAATAAACTTCAAACATTCAAATGCCAATACAGCCAAATTCAACACAGCAGAATTTAACTGATATTACCCTGGACTACACAGAAGTAAATCACACAGAAAGCAAAACATACACAACAAATTAGATCACCAACTCCGGAAGACACTAAGAATGGAAGCAATTGCATCTAGGATTTCTATTTCAATTTCTGCAACAAGATCCTCCTCCTTTTCTTGAGTTTTACATTGGTATTTATAGAGGTCCGTCCTCTTCCTTTCGTATTACAACATTTAATACATGAAACAGATTTTGAAGAAACAATCCCCTTAATCTGCCTCGGAGAAATGACAGTCCCTATTTTAAATGGATTAAAACCAAAAATGAAACAGAAACAAAGGGCCCATATTTCTTCACTAAATGACCATTATCAAGGGAAGCTGGAAGTTGTTAAGAGATCATGAACAGGAGCTTTGAATATTGGAGGCGTCTTTAATTTTGGCGGCATCAAAAACTGCCTCAGGTTCTTCCATCTTGCGCACATCGGTAATCAGCAGCATTTAATCTTGGAACCGCTTCTTTGACCACGATCTCAAAAATAGTTGGAGAGCTTTTACTTGATCCTTATCTGCTCCGCACGTTCTCCTATGCAATTCTAAAGGAAAATGCAAACTAAACTGTATCGGGCCTTTGTTGTTGCTTCGGTCACGAAAATGTGATAGGTCACGAAAATGTGACATGTCGCGATATCATGACATTTTTACCTTACTGCCTTCTCTTTCTGCCACTAGTCATGAAAATGTGACATGTCACGAAATCGTGACATCTTCTTCTCGTTCAGCTTCATCTCCATGACATGTCACGAAATCATGACATTCTCCTCTATCTGGCTTCGTTTGCTGCTCCAAATCGTGAAAATGAAACATGTCACAAAATCGCGACATCTTTCTCCTTGCGCTGTCTTTTCCGCCTTCTTACCCGTGAAAACGTGACAGGTCACGAAAACGTGACATGTCGCGATATCGCGACATTTTTTCCATTTGGCTCTTTCATCTTCAACATGTCGCGAAATCGTGACATTTTTTGTCTTCTTGCACTTTGATGCTTTTAGGCCATGAAAATTTGACATGTCACGAAATCGTGACATTCCGTACAATCTGGCCGCCTCCTTGCTTCCGCCTCGTGAAAACGCGACATGTCACGAAATCGTGACAATTCTCCGCACTTTGCCCTTCCTGTCCAATATGTCACGAAATCGTGACATTTTCTTGCTTTCTCTATTGTTGCCGCTTCCTGTCGCGATATCGCGACAAGTTTCTCTTACTTAGCTTCATTTCTAAAAATGTCACGATATCGCGACGTCTTTCATGCCTTGTGTTTTTCTTTCAGCCCTTTCCGCGATAACGCGACATGTCACGATATCGCGCCAGTCCGTACCATTTGCTCCTTTCTTGCTTTTCTGTCGCGATATCGTGACAATTTTTTCTGGCATTCTTCCTTGCTGCTTTATGTCGCGATATCGCGACAATTTTCACTTTGGTGCTCCTATTGACTGCGTTGACCGCGAAAACGCGACATGTCGCGATATCACAATAGTTTTCACCCGTCGCTACCATTGACTGTTTTGACCGTGAAAATGTGACATGTCGTGATATCGCAACATTTTCCATACTTAGCTGATTTTTGTATTGGATTTGCTCTAACACAAAACTTGCAGAGATTTTTACATGGAGGGACAAACAGAAGCATTAATATCTCTACAATTTGTGCATTCTTTTACATTAACAGTAACAACAGAAACAATGTGGCAAAAATGCCAACAAGAACCTAAAAATGAGTGTCTTATGTATTAGGCATAGAGTCACAAGAGGGAAAATCCTAAGGTTTTCTACAACTTGGATGAATGAGAGAAGGATATGTCAGTGAGAGCAGTTCAACTTATGACTTCATAAAAAATTGAGGGGGAAGGGTATCCATTTATAGGCCTCATCCCTTAGGATGGCTCCTAAAGTTCAACCCCTTCACTTGTCATCCCATTGATCTTCTTCTAATAGAGAGTTGTGGTAGGAATATTTCCTTTACGTCTAGATAATGAGGACATCATCATCCTCTATTTCATTTATTTTATCAGATGGTCTCAAGTAATAATATCAAGGAGACTTGTGCTTATGTTACCCCTTATGAGGGCTATCCTTCAAGCATAAAAATGATTTAACTATAAATATAGACTTGTTTGCATCCTACAATACCTAAATGAATACACTCTTTTTTGAATTTACATGGTGGAATCGATATCTACCACATAGTTCTTTGTGCAGTCCACCCTGAAAGACACCACATAGTTCTTCACGTAGTTCACCCCTATAACCACCATGCTACAATCATTTTAAACATTTTATGCCATTGAAAGCACCTAGATGAATACATTAGAAAATTATTATTTTTACATATATATAGAAGCACAAGAAGGGCTGATTGTTCACCCTTCTTTTGGATGCTATTCCATGCTAATGCACTCAAAGGCTTTATCAAGACTAAAATACTAGACTTCAATTATTTATAATTTAATCCTATAGACTGAATATGCCTAAAATAGGGACCCATTTGATCTAATTTGTTCTTCCTCTTTGAGCTCCTTTTAGCGCTCAAATCATTCATAGATGGCCATTCATCATGGTAGTCATACTAGAGTTCCTCTAAATATATTACCTTGGTCCTAGTCTTTTCCTTTATGACTCTTGGTGTCCAAATAGCTTTTAGGTAAACATTCAGATTAGAGGAAAATTCCCTTGATAGATAGATTTCAAATGAAATAGGGAGGCCCACCACCAAGCCCAACCCATCACCCAACTATACTATATTTCCTCCATATGGTTGTAGGGCTAGTCCAATTATGTTCACCACTACTTTTGGCATTGCAAAGGTGTTGGCCTTATGTTAAATAAAATAACTATGGACCAAATTATCTCCATAGATTATAGTTAGGTGGAAGGGCTCCACCTCAACTAGATTTATTTATAAGCTAGGGGTTTGTGTACATTTTGGTTACTCTATATACTCTTGATTGAATAGGGTTTACTTTTGATCCTCTTTTGTAAAGCACTCAAGGGAAATTGTGAATCAGGCCCATCCTCAACAAATCACAAAGTATTTGGATATTATAAGGCATCATACTTGATGGATACCAAACTTTTAGGTCAGTCTAGGCTTAGTATATCCATGGAAGTGGAAGCCCCTCCTTTTCCATTCAACATTTTTTCTTGGAGTCCTCCAGTTATCTCAAACCTAGTGAACATCTTAAAATATGGTTGGAATCAATGTTCATTAAGTGTAGGGATCACTTGATGAGTGGTCATATGGGCTCATTCCCTCTCCTAGGTGACTAGAACTTTCTCTAGATAAGTGGTATTTAGGTTACTAATGGTAGGGAAGTGGACTAGATGGCATTGAGTTGGTGTACCTACCTCCAAAAAATGGATAGAACCCTAAATAGGTGTCCCTTTCCAGGCTACTATTGTAGACAACCAAAAACATCCTTTAGGATGGACATTGTGGGGGTAAATTTCTAAAAAACATGTAATAGGATTCCTTAAGTAGTTTTTCTACAGGAGGTAAGTACCATTGACATTGTTTGGAGGGTCTGTTGTAATGGGATGGGCTCCATCTACCAGTCATTTTATTTCAATTGGCACTAAGGTTGTTGATATTAAGGTATTGGGTAGTTATAATGTTGGAATATTTAGTCATTCTATTGCTTCCTTAGGGCTAAAACCTTTTTTGAGAGGATATAGATACTTCTATTTATTTCCTTTATCTCAACCATAGATTGGGAGCTTGGGACCAGATGAAAAGATACTATAATTGGAACTAGGTTTACGATCAATATGGGTTAGAAAGTGGTAATCTAGACTTTTGGGAGTAGAGACATCAAAGGGTAACCAAAATATTGCTATCTAGTAGAGACATAAAGGGCTAACCAATAGATTGCCAACCAGTAAATATGTCAAGGGCTAACCAATAGAGGTCATTTTCTACTTGGATGAATAACAAGTAGGCTACTAGCAAGGAGTTCCCTCCTTGAGATTTGATCATCATGGCCATATTTGTGTGAAAGGACTTGAGATAATATATGAGTGCCATACTTGGAGGATTATATATCATACAAAATTCTATACCAGGTTTTGTGGAACTAAGTATTTAAGTCATTAATCATCTTCGTGGAAGCTCATATGATAGTCATTAATTGCTCCAGTACAGATGCTCCATCTTATTTTACCTAAAACTATCCACTAGTTGGTTAGCCAATTAATCCAAATTATTTATTGAGCATGAGGGAAGGGTTATCTACCATTCACATGCTTTTACTTTAAAATATGGCACCAAGAGTCTTAGTGCCACATCCTGCTCCTCAATGTTATGTATCATGCATAGGCTCACCATGTGATGTATATGTTCCAATGGTGTGGTTGCATATTCGATAGTGAAATTAAATAATGAATTTAGAGTTGGTTTTGGGATTGGTTCTCAAATAGTAAGTGGGATAGGGATAATTAGTGCTTCCCATGTCCCCATTTATGATTCTACCACCATTATTGTACTTAATGATTTTAAGGGTATTTGAGTCCTAAAGTAGAGTTTCAAAGTTAATGGTAGAGCTAATCCAATAGAGTGGATAGATTGGGGCCTTCACTAGAATTCAAATTATGAAATACATTAATGGAAAATTCTAGGATCATATTTTACTAGAGTCACAAAAATTTTGGGTTCTTTAGCCATTGGAGTTTCTAGGGAAATATTTGAATATGCTTGAGTAAGTAGCATATCAAGAATTTTACAATCTCATAGTAAGATATTTTTGATGTATTTTTTCCATCGAGCATGCCAAATAAACTATTGGGAACTAGATTGTATTATTCATGCTTTGGGTATAATGACCATCCACTACGGTTACCAGGTGTGCCCAATGCTCACATATCATAAGAAGCATATAGTTTAGAAAGTTTATAGAGCATTGGATGTGGCTTTAAGGACAACCTCTAAGGTTATTTACCAATGTCATATCCTTGTCTAGGTGTGATCTTAAAAAACTTCCCTAATCTAGCCTAGTCTACTAGGTTTTATCTAGGAAAAGGTGGTGAGTAGAAATTCATGTCTCGAAAAACATTCATTTCTCTTCCAAAAATTATCAATCCAGTAAGTCTGTAAACTTATGAGTGTTAGGCATAGTATATGCCTACAGTGTTAGGGAATGAATTTGGTTGTACCTTATTTTATTTTAGTGGGGGATGTTTAAAAATTTTCATTTTATCCAAACTAAGTGCAGAATAAATAAATAAATAAATAAAATGCTGGAAAGAAATGTACAGGAAATAAAATGCAATAAAATAAACACACACAACTAAATTAATTAAAGTAGGAAATAAAACAATAAATTTAATCTACTAAAAATAAAGAACAAAAATGAAATAGGGGAGGACTACTACAGGGAGTGGGCCCAAGCTCCCATAGATAGTCCGCTCGTCTAGCTATGTAGAGCTTGCTCGAATAAGAGGAATTGCACTCTTGATAGATTTTACAAGAAGTAAAATACAATAGTTCTATTAAAATTAATCGTCCTCCCCCTCTCAGGGAAGATCTGTGCATTTATACAATGCATAGCCTTCCTTTGTTACATTTTTAGGCAAGTCTATTTTAGACTTGTAGTTACAATAGATATGCCAAAAATAGGGCAACCAATCAATCCTAACAAGCATTCACTAATAATAATAGTCACGCACTAATTTTACCCACAGGATAAATCATACGTATTCTATTTTTATCATAATAGAATATATTCGGAAATAATTGATCCATTCGGATGGTTGTCCTCCTTAATCTCTAATGGATCTGATTCTTCTCGCTATTTGTTACACATATCATTTTATCGATAAATCACTGCTTCGATTGATTCGTGGGCATGAGGAGAAATGCTCACCTTACAAAGTTATCCAGTTGATCAATTAATAATAGAAGTGTTTTATTTATTTTAATATCTCCTTTGTCTTCACATATTTTGGTGGATATCTCAACTTGGTGCATATGACGTGGATCCAATGGTCAACAAGTTCCCACTTGCCTTCTTGGTCAATCTTGCAAAGTATGGAAGTGTGGAGGCACCTTCTTCATGAGGAATGTGCCTTCCTCAAGTGGGCGTATTCTCCATAAATAAGGTGCCTACTTCTGTTGGGCACCTTCTACATCCAGAAGGCATCTAATTCTACTGGAATCCTTCTCCATTAGGAAGTCACTTACTTTTGCTGGGTGCCTTCCGCATCAGGAAAGTGCCTACTTTTGCTGGGCACCTTCTCCATTAGGAAGGTGTCTACTTTTGTTGGGTGCCTTTCACATCAGGAAGGTGCCTACTTCTGCTGGGCGCCTTTCGCATCAGGAAGGCACCTACTTCCATGCTTTAGTCTCTAAAAGTAGAAGTATGCCAGGTCCAAGTGGATGTAGACTGTAAAACACCAAATTAGTACCAACACCTGCATTTATACACATTTCCCACTAAAAACACCAATGAAGCATAATACTGGATTTTCTATCAATTATATGCATAAGTTATATAAATACATTTCATATGTTAATTAAACCAGTAATGATGCCTCTTAAAAGTGTATAAAATGAGCATTTTTGGTGCTCATAAAAAGGGATGAGAGGAAAAATAGTAAAGAAAAGTAGTAAAAAATAACTAGCCTAACCTATAGCATGATATTCCACTAATCTAGACCTCTATGCATTATAGTGGGAGTAAATGAATGCATACATCATCATTGAAAACACATAAGGAACATGGTCTCCTTAGAAAAAAATAACCATGCACATCACAATAAATGGGATAGAAAGTAAAATAGTCACAACTTATATATATGTAATAACCAAATTACATTCATGCTTTACAAGGGAGGGCTCCAAGTTTATCAACAAAATAATTTAGGGATAAAGCAAGACTCTAATACATAAGAGGGATAAAATAAAGACTACATGTAGGGCCATATACTAGATACATAGGGAAAATATTTTTGATCCTTTACAATGAAGAAGAATGGGGTATTTATAAGAAGAGATGGAAACTTTCTCTCCAAAATTTGTACAAATATTAAAAATTAACTAGTTCACAAATTTCCCAGGCCTTTTAACATTAATTTTAGATGATCCCAAGATCTCTAGATCTATAACTATAGATACCACATGTAGGTTGGCTTTATGGGATGTAGTTCTTTCACACTATTTTTTCTAATTTCCCATGATAGAGATCCCTTGTGATTATACCCTTGATATATTTCTTCATTATTTTTCTTGGTCTTGGTATTTCCCTTTGGGCCACCTCCACGTTGTTTCCTTAAATATGCCACTTGTCATCTAATGGTCCATATTCGGTTGCTTATAGTGGTAAGCAAGATTGGATCATCACCTATCCCCTTGTGTTTCTTCACTTTGATTTGGTGTGGTTTCTTTGTGATAGTTGATGTTTTGTACCCTTTGCTTCTTGATTGGATCCTTTGGACCTTCTTGGTGTGCTCTTAGAGATTCTAGTTTTTACATTTTTGCATTATTTTTAGTCCAAAAGGATGCTCCTCATCATTGATCCATATGTTGCCTCTAGTGTTTTGGTGGTGATCAATACCATCATGTGCTTTGATTTAGAAGGTGTGTTTAAGGTGCCCTTCTATTTTTATCTTTCCTCTTCTACTTCCTACTACTTCCTTGCCACAAATATTTGAGGTGACCTTCATAGGGGTCAACAAGCTTGAAGGTTTAGTAGGATTTCACATCTTGAAATATCCAAGCTACCCAACCCTTCACAAACCCTTTAATATGAAGATCCTCTTGAGGGACAAAAAGAAGTTTCATTTGTTGATTTCCCATTTAGTCACCTTGAGTCTCTCTTTTTCCTCCATGTTCAATGGGTTCTACTACTTGGGGTTGCTAATTTATGATGACTTATGACCACACAAGGGAGCAACAAACACCATCAAACATAAAAGATCCAAGCAAGTGACCCTTCCTTTTTGGGGAGGAAAAGAATTTGCATATGCTAGATGGGATGAAATCCTCACAAGAGTGGAGACCTTTTAATTATCATCAAAAGGGATCTAGGACTATAGATCATGGTGGAATACCTTGGCTTCCAAAAAAAAGGCTTGTGAACCATTTACATTCTAGTTTGGTTTGTCAACTAAGCCTTCCTACAAGGGGAGCTTTAGATTAGCATTAGTTTGTGATGGAAGTTCTTTCTTAGCTACACTTTTGATGGTCTTCTAGTTTGACTAGTTCATAGGTTGTAGGGATCTTAGACCCCCTCATCTTGGCTTTGGATGATGTCTTAATCATAATTGTATTCTCTATAGGATTTAACCAGTGTAGAGATTCTTAATTACATGGGGTTTTAGACCCTTGGATAATGAGAGCTTGAACTCTAAAATCAATAATTATCACAAGTTTATGGCCACCTTTCTATAATATACCCCTATCCTTTATATACCTCTACACCTATAGAATACTCAAAACATGGAAGTATTCTTCTAAGCTACCAATAATTTACATTACTATTACGCTCTTTGATTTTTAATTTTTCTTGTAATGTAAACCAGAGCTTTGTGGATAGAATTGAGAGTTTTCTATACATGCTTGTCAATGTGGTTGTGTCTATAGATGTTTTCTCCATAGATGTCATGAAGGAGAAGCTAAAACAAAATTACTATATTCTATGGCTCAAAGAATGATTTTAACATATGAAGAGATGGAAGAGGTGGTTCTAAAAAGGTGTTGGCTTGCTTGTTACTAGGGTCTAATTGTGCACCATGGTTGCTTCACTTGGAGAAGGTGTTTCTTTAGAGACACAATTATTAAGAATTTTTTTTGAATTTGAGTTAGAGTGTGATGGTAGTGTGAGAAATAGATGAGGTGGGAGTAGACAAGAGTGGTAGTATGCATGTAGAAAATGAGGAAGAAGACAAGTAGCAGGGACCTACTAATAGTTCTTGGAATTAAACCTTGTAATATACAAGAGCTGGTAAATAAGGGTACTGCTAAGTTTATTGAGATCAAGCAACTTTACTATGTAATTTAGTTGGCGATATTTATTCATAATTCAATTGGGATTACGTATAAGAACCATGAAAAAAGAACAACTTCCTATATCAAGGAGAGAGTTGATGAGGAGCTAAAAGAAGAGATCCTCCAAGGCAATGGGAAAATACCAAGGAGAAACAAGGTAACATTATGATAGAGTGAGGCTACTTTAAAAATTGCAATACAATCTAAGGATGTAAAGTATGATGAATTAGCATCTCTCCAATTGGGATCAAAGGCTATTATAGATGAGGCAACATCAATTATTGAACAATTAGGTGAAGCAGAGGTAGGTCGATAGTTGGCTCATTAGGATTACAAACACACCAAAAAATCACAGACTCCTTTGTAAAATTTTACTTTGATTTGAAATTTTGGACACAAACACACCCAAGACAAATTTTATAAAGCATAATTCCCACTTTGTGAAAACCTATATCTAATACCAATGATAGACCATGGATGAAATAAAGGTTAAAAATATAATTTTTGTTGCACACACACAACCTAGGATGTATGTACATATTTATACATACAATGGTATATTTATTGGTTATCTCAAGAGACTCTTGGTGTTTCACCTTATTTTATAATTTATATTCTCTTGTCTTCTCTTAAGGTGTAAAAAATAAATAATTAAATTTTATAATAATTATCTAACAATAGTGGCTGATAAATTGGCCAAGGTAACACATTTTATTCCTAGAAATATTAAGTATGGTGCTTCAATTTTAGCATAGAGATATTTAGGTTGCATGGGGCATATAAAAGGATCAAATTTTATATGGATACCAAAATCACCTCATGATTCTAGTAATGCTTGACCACAAATTTAGGAAGCAAACCTAACATAAGTTCAATATGCCACCCAAACACCAATGGTTAAAATAAGAGGGTAAATCAATACTTGGAAGACTTGTTGAGATGTAAATTATGGATAAATAGTTTACGTGGGAGAAATACCTACCCTTGGAGGAGTTCACATATAATAATTTTTATCAACCCATTTGAAGCACTCTATGGTAGAAAGTATAGAATGTTCCTTAGTTGGGATGTGATTAAGGACTAAGTGCTCATAGGTGTAGACATGCTTTAGGAAATGGAGAAGCAAGTAATAGTAATAAGGCAATGGATAAAGGAAGCCATATAAAGGTAGGGTATTTATGTTGAAAAAAGTGAAAATGCAAGATCATAGAAGATTAAGTGCTTCTCAAGGTCAAACCCTAAAAAAGCTTTATCAAATTCAGGAAGTTAGTCAAGTTAGTTACTAGATATGTTGGTCCATTTGAGGTTGTGGAAGTGGTCATACTAGTTGTTAACCAACTTTATCCACCCATAACTCTCTCCAAAATTAATTATATGGTCAATGTATCATTTCTAAATTCACATCATGCTCATGCATCTCACATCATTAATTGACAATAATTGCATTATGAAGATAGGTAAATTGCATTTGTGCAATAGGGAGATAAATTAGTTCAAGGTATAATAATACCAATAAACTAAGGTCAATTTTAGAGGAAGATGTAAAAGACATTCAAAAGCTCCATCAATACTCGTTTGAGTGAAGACTAATTATTTTCATTAATATTGACTAAAAAAAGTTTAATATAACTTAGAAACCTATTAAACCAAGGAATTTTCCTAAATTCTAATTAATATATGTTCCTCAATTCTAGTTTCCTGAAAGTTGAAAGGTTTTGCAAATGGGTTATCTCAACCTTTGGATTTAGGCCAACTCCCCATTTCTCCTCTAAAATACTAAAATGCTAACCTATACTAACTTCCATTTTAAACAAAATGCATAAAATAAAGTGCAAAAATATAAAATTGGAAAATAAAAATACATAAAAGTTTACGAGTGCAAGTGATTCAAATAAAATACAAGTTTAAACTATAGTGAGGAAAGTATATGATCATCAATACATGATAAATCAAATAACAACAATGTCCACCTATTCATTTGATTATGAAATTGACAAATAAATACCAAGATAGGCTAAAAAGGCTATGCCACAATCACTGTGCACTTGGTAAACTAGGAGAGTAGTTACACTAATGGAATACATAAGAAAATTTTATTTTCTTATAGTCTCACGAGGTCAAAGAAAAATGTGGATTTTATAGAGTTTAGTTCTGAATTTTCATGCACAAAACATGAATAAAATGAGGGCCCTAGGCCCCTATTTATGGTAGATATTTATCCTTGAGTTACCGAGGGTGAGAAATAATTATTCCTTGCAAAATTAAATATTTGGGTATATTTTAGCAAAATGATGCACCACCAAATATTACGTACCTCTAATTGCATTTCTAATAGGATTATAAGGCTTCTCAAATAACTTAGTATACCATTATATGCCAAAATGTCAATATTCAAAATATTCACCTTGAGATCTTCACCTACCAATATACTTTTGCAGCCATTTGAGTGATTTGCTCTTCTTAGCAAGTGAATTATTTGGTTTTGCAAGAATATTAACACCTTTTCATGAATAGAGGTCCAAGGTTCAAATCATACTGGGGGTAAGGTTGTACACCATGCTTCAATAAATGGAGTAGGGTTGGATAACCATATATTGGGTAAACAACATCTTCCATGAGGGTTGTATCATATGGCCAGTGACCTTGTGCACATTAAAACTACTTTATCTCTTTTGAGTAAATCACTCATTATGATTAATTAGTAAAATTTGCTAGCAAATCACTTTAGATCTATTCAATACCTATGAGTAAATTAACACTTGAGCGAATAAACACTTTAAAGATAACCATATTTTGGTAATTTTGTAAAATTTTACTATTTTACAATGTTGTTTCTTGTGATTGCAAAATCCATTTTCTATGGCTAATTCCTTGGAATTAGATGATAGTACCTGTAGACACCCAATTTTGACACACCAACAAAGCAAAAGATACCAAACAAGTCACCAACATCATAAAACATCAATCTAGCCCAAACCTAGTAATTTGGGCACCTTTTTCAACCTCTACCAAATTTTCCACCCTAACAAAAATGCCACTGGTGAATTTGGTAAGCCAAATGGCAAATTTGGTAAGCCTCACAAAATCAAATCCTGACAGTCAAATTTGATATTTGGCCAAAAAATGTAGTTAGAACCAAAATCACCACTGATAAATTTGGCTAATGGTCAAAATATCTTAGTGCAAGCTAGGGACACATGGATTCCATCCTTACACTCCCTACTCTGACCTCACATGCTCCAACAATAGACTAGACCTACAAATTTCAAATTAGTCCTAACTAATTTTCCCCTAATCCTTCCTTCAAACTCTATTTAAACCCTTGGGGCAAGGCATAGAGAGCATTCTAAGGCTAATTACATTATGTTAAGATTCTTCTAGTAGCTCTTCTTCTTTAGCATTCTTCATTTTCAAGCAATCTCAAGCATTTCCAAGCATTTGCAAGCATTTTGGAGGTAAGTCAAGCAAGGCAAAGAGGGTTTGGAGGTAAGGATATCTTCTTGATACAAGGGAGAGACCATTTCTAGGTGATATCACTCCTAGTACCTCTCCCCTATCCATTACTTTGCTACCTATTTTGCATTTTTTTCTCTTAGCATTAGCCTTGCTAACTTGAATACTCCATTTACTTGTAATTTTCTTCCATTTTCATGCTCTTAATCCTTTTGTGTAGGGTCTATCTTTATTTTTAGGTCTTAATATCTTTATTTTAGGTCTTGGTTGAGCATATACACTCTCATTTCAAGCATCTAACATCTCTTTTTAGGCTTAGTGGAGCTATTCTACTTGCTATCTTCAATTTTGTTCATTAATCTCTCCATTTTGTAGGATCATTTTCATGCATTTCTCTTCATAGCATTTAACTACTTGTTGCTCTTTTCATTCATAGTATTATTTACCTTTATTATAAGCATTCTAATCCTCTATTTTCATGTCCATGCTCATATAATATATTATCATTTACAAGCATTTAGCATTGTTATTTCTCTCTTTCAAGCACATTTAACTTGATTTTGGTGAAGTTTCAAGCACATAAGCATCTCTTTCATTCCTAGCCTATTATAGTATTGGATACAAGGTTATTATTACCTTTCTATCCCACTAATAGTCTCTCTTCAATCATCATTGCATGTATTTGTCTTTCTTATTGCTATAGATTTCATTAATTTTATAGCAACACTCATTATTCACTACATTTGCATTCATTTCTCATTGCTTTCACAAATATTTCTTAAGTTAGGATTTAATTAAGTTATCTTGTTATATTCCTAATATTTTCATAACCATTTTCACCATATTTGCACTCCCTAAGCTACTCAAAATAATCATTGAGAAGTATCCTCTTTTCTTTTGCACTTGCACTCATTTTGATCACAAATTTGTAAAAATTTATGGTATAACCAATTGAATTCTTGCATCACAACCCTAGAAAATCCATCTATCAGTCCAATCCCACCATTGCATCACAAAATTTATCAAAAACCCATCCAAAATCACCACTCACAATCATCTCAACCTTGTTTCAGACCAAAAACACCAACCACTATAGTAATTGGTAATTTTGGCTCTCTGGAATCCACAGACCAAAAACACCACTCAAACAAAAAATGCCACTAGTGTTTTTGGTAAGCCAATTGGCATTTTTGGTACAACCTTATTTCCATCCAAGGAGGCAAGCATACTCAAATTTTCCAAAAATAGGGGGTTTGATTAGCTGCCTAGATAAGAAATTCACCTTTTCTAGCTCTCAGACAGATCCCCCAAAGGTTGGTCTTCTTTTATAGGTACCAAATTTTCTAGTCAAGACCAAAATTACCAGTGGTATTTTTGGCAGTAGTGACATTTCTGGTCAAACATTGATAGAGGTAATCCGACCACTTGGCATCACTCTAAACTCTATTTTTTAGCATTTTCATATGTTTTGCTCTCTGTCTGTTATTGTTTTGCATCTAAAATCACATTTCAATTTGGAAAGTCAAGGAACCCTAATCTAGTTTTAACTTCCTTTACAAAACACATTTACATTGGGAAAAATCAAGGAATATTAGGTCAAAATCTCAATTTCTTTCTCATTCTTACAAGTATCTAGGCAAGGAATAAAAATCATATAGTTGCATTATAGGCTAGCTTATCTTTTGCATCATCTCTTGTTTGCCTTGGAAATCAAATCTCTCCTTAGTTAGCCTATCATCAAAATGAAAAGCATATAGGTTAGCTCTTGTTTTCTTGCATTTGTGTGATATAAGATTAGCATGCATTTTAGATGATCTTAGCCTTAAAATTTAAATAATCATTTAAGGCTCAAAAAAGAGTCAAGATTTAGTGATCCAAAACTTTAGGTGTTTTGTTGAATAAACTCATATAACACCGATATACAAGCATTTACATATACTTTTACACCTTGAAAAATTGCATTGAGTAGGGGTCTAATCATGTAGAGGATATTCATATCCTTGGGGTCTCCTTTGGAAAGAGATCCTCAAGTGGGGAAGTAGGGATTCCAGCGAATTCCCCTAGCATGCTTGATGTGGTTAGGTTGAAAATTTCTCAAGCCTACATATTGGTGAACCTAACGTGAACACTCCTTTTGCCTTAAATAAGATAAAAGTTTGTTAAACTTAAACAAGATCATCTAATTTTGTTTGCATAGCTTACATCACATTAAATAAAGATAATAAGAACATAACCAATTATTAATCCTATTTGGGGAAGGACAACGATCCCTTGAGCAAACTAATGTATGAACCTTAGGGGAGCAATATTCTTTGGCTAGTATATCATGATGGATTAGCAAGAGTCACAAGGAGGGTTGCTTTTCAAGGTGACATAAGGATTTCAAAATATCTTCTCTTCTTTGCTATAAGTACTCTAGAAACAAAACTCTAATAAATTGATCTCCTTCAAAAACAAAAATTTCAAACCATGTCTCAACATCCTTATAATACCCAAAACAAGGGCTTAGATTCCTCGTCTCATGAGGTTTTTACACATGAATTTTTAAAAATTGTTTTTTTTCCACCCCCCCATGAGCGTGATGACCAAGAATTCAATCCTTGGTCACAACAAGGGACTAAGGAACAAGAACAAGTTATTGAACAAATTTATTTCCAAACCATAGACCATGTTAGAGAGTACATTAGAAGAAACAAAGATATATTTTTAGAAATACTTAAGGACAAAATTAAAGAACAAGCTGAAAAGGAATCAACTACAATTCATGATGGTCCTAAATATTCCAATGATCAATCAACCATAGCTCAAATCAATGAAACTCAAAACAACTTGGCTAGTCTCAATGTGGCTATGACACAACCCACTGATTCTACAATACCTCCAACCATATCCATAGGGACACCCACTATGGGTAACCCCTTTTCAACACCTCTCAATGACACAATACCTACCAATTCTACAAATCATTTTCTAACTCATAACTTGGGGCTTAACCAATCCCCTCCAACCATGTCATCTAATCAAAATACTTCAAATCTCATGGGTCTATATTTTATGTCTCAAAATTTTACCCAACCTCTTACACAATATTTTGTGACCTTACCTACCCTACCTAATCCTCCATCCAATGAGATTTAGGATATCAACACTAAAATCCTAGACCTTGAAAAGAGGGACTCCAAGTTCAAAGAACTTGAGCATAAAATTACCTCTCTTCAAGGGACATCCAAGCTAAAGTACTATTTTTAAGAGTTCTATAATGAGCCATTAGATCCTACAATCGTCAATCACCCCTTTCCAAAGAACTTTGAAACTCCCAAATTTCAAATGTACAATGGAAAACAAGACCCCATTAACCATCTAAGGTTATTTTAAATAGCTTGTAGTGACATCAATCATGATGAAAATATTCTCCTTAGGTTATACCCTAAATGTCTTAGTGGTTTAGCCTTGCAATGGTATTTCCAAATACCTCATAATTCCATTAATAAGTTCAAAGAAATCATGGAAATATTTATTAAATAATTATACATCTACATAGAGGACAAGGTTACCATAGATGACCTTTACCAACTTAAACAATCTAAGATCAAATAGTTCTTAGACTTCTTGGCCAAATGGAGAGGCTTAGTAAAGACTTCAATATATTCCTCCTCCTAAGGAACTCCTACATATTTTTATAAGAAAAATTCATGAACAATTGTCATACCCCTTGGAAATTAAAAACCTAACCTCTTTTGAAGAAGCTATTCACATGGCTAAAAGAGTAGAAGCCATCCTCATAAGATGGAGACAAATCAACTATAACAATAAAGAGGAGGAAAAAACCTATAGAAAAGGATAGTACAAAAATAAACATGTTATGGGAGATGGCATAAGAGATTCTCATCAAAACAATAACACAAACACAACTCAAAATGCTCCTCAAAATTTGGTTTTCCAAAGGCAAGACAAACCCAAGAGACAATACACCAACACTGGACAAAGTCAAGTAGTCATGTAAAATGCTCATTGACTCTAAGATGTTGGAGCTTCCAACTATTAAACCTTGGGATACAACCAAATAATTACCAAATTGGTATAAACATGATGAATATTGTGAATATCACCATACAAAGGGATACACTATCAACAAATGCATAACCTTAAAGAATGTTATCCATGCCCTCATAGAAGAAGGGAAAATAACTGTCAATCAACTATAGATGCCTAACAAAAATATGGGTATCTTCCAAAATCCCTTACCAACACATAATCAAAAGTCAACCAAATTCATAGGCATTATGCATTTTTCAAAACCTTCCTACTCTATGAATAGGCAACAAGCAAAAAATAAATCCTCGAATCAACCTCCTTTGGTTATCCCAAGAAGCACTAAAGCCAATGTTCCTAATAAATCTCCTTTGGTTCTCACATTTCAAAATACCTTACATACTTTTAATATCCATCGACAACTAGATGAGATACTCATAAAAACCTCTATTATAGAGTTGTCAAAAATGTCACCCACTCATAGGGAGATATTTTTAAAACTCTTAAGTGAACAAGAAGTCCCTCAAGATATACCTCCAAATAATATCACCAATATAGTTGGGTTTGCTAGTAATGAACAATGCTATCTTAGCATTCCATGAGGTAGATACCCCTCTTGAAACAATATTAGGAGACACACCTCTTTACATCATAACTCAAATAGGTGATAAACATATCAAAATATTCCTAGTGGATAAAATATCATTTTTCTACAAAATTTTAACTTAAGCATAAATTATTTATAAAAATCCAACCTCATCAAAGCCTTTGACAATGAAGAAAGAGAGTTAACAAGCACTGTTTACCCACCTATAAAAGTAGAGCCACATGTACTAAACACCCTCTTCTATGTTATATCATGTGACATGACATATAACATGATCATTGGAAGGCCTTTCCTTCCCTAACTCTTGATAGAGATGACAACTAATGAAAGCCAAAAAAACCATGCTAGATATCACTCATCAACTGTATCCTTAATCGCATCTATGAAGGTGAAGATGCTCATCACTATGTAGGAACCTCTGTGTGGTACAACTACCAATAATAGGTAGTCCTACCTCAATCTCTCTTAGCATGAAGCTCCACACACTATGCCCTCTCTTGCAAACTAGCTAGTTTTGGCCTTGCAAAAATCTAACTCTACCTTCAAATTTTGTAGCTTCCACTCTAGTGGTCCTATAATCATGGATATTATCCAAACATCCAAACCCTATCCAACCCTTGTGTGAGCCTCATCCCTCTCATGATTCAGTTGTTCCATTGTTAACTCAAAGCTAGATATAGCCTCTCTATCTGATGCTCTCTCCTCTCATAATTACTTTAGCTCTAATCGTAGGTTAGCAACGATCACCTAATCCATAGTTCACTCTTCACTAACCTAATATAGATCCAACTAGAGATGAGCAATAGTCTCCCCACTTGCAACCCTCACATGAGCTATCTCCTTCTTGAATCTAGTCACCTCATCTAACCACATAACCTCCAAGACCACTAGATATCTCTTCACATCCTCTAATATTTGACATAGAATCTCTATATTTGCTACCATACCCTCAACCATCATCCTACTAGAACCTATCTCCCCTAAAGTGGTAGGACCTGATCCACCAAACAACACTACCAAAAATGGAATCATGAATAATGAGGATACATCCAAAGGAGCATCGACTACTATGGCTCCCTGTCCATCACCTTCTATCACCTATCTAGCTGCTACTTTATCCTTACACTCCTTTCCAAATTATCAATTAACCCCTCTTAGGGTACTAGCTACATTATGAAATGCGCATGTTTTGTCCCTCAATGGTGGACCCGCTATCAATCGATGAGGTCTAAACCATCTATACCACATATTCTACTTCACTCTCACCCCCACATCATCCCTTGTAGGAGTTAGGACCACATGATCATCTATGTACACATCTATAAAAGTATAGGGATCAGTAGGATCCCACCATGTCTCATGTTAGAACCATTGCACCCACACCTCTCGATCCTATAATTGGTATACCCTATACCTCCCTATATTGGCATAATATGTGATCATACTGATACAAATCATATGCTTGATTCCCATAATCCAACCATCATGTCGTCCCAACCCTAGCAAGTTCCTATCTACCGATATGTATTGATCCCTCCATGATCACCAAATGATATATACATGTCTCAACTCATCAATCAAGAATCATGCTTTATCCAAAAAACTATGAGAAGAATTAATACACCTTGCCCACCTATAAACTATCAATTTCTCAGGTCCATAGCCTCTCACTACTACCATAGAATTCTTGACTACTATATTCTCCCAGGCCCATACCTGAAGGAGATTACAACACACTAATATCTTACCCTATCGATATACCACTTGGTATAAGGTATGGTAAAGCCTCACCAAAATTGTTAGATCCCAAACATAAATAATTTGATCATCCCTCAATCCAACAATAATGTATTTCTATCCCCACTATATAAATTACCTACTAGTATCACCCATCAATCACCTTGATACAATGGATGCCAACAATGTAGTCAATAAATATATATACCCTCTTATAGAGGCATTATTGATCCTCAACCTTGATTTCATCCTAGAAAATTTACCACTCTCTAAAAAGGCTAATTTCCAAGCCATAACATCTATCCCTAGATGAATAGACTCACCTTGGAGGGGCGTTCGAAGGATGCACCACACATCCTTCAATGTCACAATCATATCCCTTGTCAATAATTTAAAGGTATTCAATGATGAATACCATCTCTCAACCAAGGATGTTAGTAAAGACCAATCAAAATCTAGCTTGGGCATGTACGCCATATAGTACAAACCTATTATTGATAACACTCCAACCTCATCTACTTTGAGCTTAATTTCCAAATGTTATCCATACTCTTTGAACAACATTATCAACTCACCAAAACCTACATCCCCTATCAAAACCATATTCAAATTATAATTAGACAACCTACCAACCAAATTTTGGTCAGTGTCAAATTCACCACTAGTGCCAAAAAAGCGAGTGCCAAATTCACCACTGATGCCAAAAATACCAGTGACAAATTTTTCATTGGTGCCAAATTCACCACACATGTCAAAATCATCACAAAATTAATCTGAAATAATTTTTTTTTAGTTAGGGTCAAGAACAAACATGTTGGTCTTGCTCCAGTACACCCATTGGAATTTGAACTATATATAGAGTTGTTTGGTTGTACCTTTCTAAAACCTTACTATAAAAAATAAATTATCTTCTACATATTCATCAAAATCAAAAGGTATTTAGTTCTCAGGTATTATATGTTATCCCACATATTGACACATATATAGAGTGGTTAGATATATAGAGGCCTTCAGGTATATAGTCTAAATAAAGTATATAAAGGGAAGAAAATATAAGTATTCAAAATATCTTGTTCTTCTCTAATGAACTCTTCAAACAAAAACAATAGTAAGTAATCCCCTTTCTTGTCTAAACTAAACATATGGCTAAGAAGTACTACTTAACTTGTTAGAGGCCACACTTGATATCCCTAAATGAGATCATAATGAACACCTAACCTTGAGGACCCTACCTTAACCAATAAGAAGAGGACTTAACCCCTAAAGCATCCTTAAGCCTTGACCATGAATAATATGGGCAAATAAATCTACCAATCATATGTCCCAATTTATATAGAAACATAAGGAATTCATATAATCCTTCCTTATAGAAGAATACAAAACCTAAGATGTTTATATAGAGGATGATTTATTATTGGAACACCCCTAATAACCTAACTCAAACCCTTGTAAATAAGTCAAATACACCTAGCCTTTGAGTTTATTAAATATAAACCTCAATACATAAACATTTTAATTCATTGATTTATATCCACCTATCACCATCATACCAATGGATGTTGGGAGACAAGCCCTCCTACCACTATTGATACATCATTCATCTATGCCTACTCTTGAGGAGCTATTACAAGGAAATGCTAGTTGTCATTCACCTCAATAGGAAGGCACTAGTGACACTCTCAATTAGAGTGTACCACTATGAGCACCAAACTCTAATCCCCACAAAAATTCATCCCATGGTCATCATTATAATCCTAAAATTGTAGGGATATGTTTGGGATAAAATTCTAACCCCATAATTTCTCATCACCAATATTCTAATCCTTTTATTTCAAACATTTTGGGGATAAATTGTATAATATTAACAATGTTAGATGCCCAAGTGTATAAACATCCCCATTTTATAAATTATTAAAAAATATTTTCTATCCCTTAGCATATGTATTTGGTCCCATTAGATCCTATTTCTTCAAAACTTCAAGTCTTGGCCAATCAGTTAGAGCAATTAAAAAAATATAGTCATTATTCATAGGTTATCATCAAACACAAGTATTCATATGATGAATTGTGCAACCAACCTTTAGATACATTTATATCTAGTCATGCTTTCCTACCTAACTTCAAACTCACAAGTTTTATATGTACAAATTGAAAGAGGGTCCATTCAACCATCCTAGATTGTTTAGGTCATCTTGTAGTGACATTGTGTATTTAAAAATGTTGTTGATTATAATCATCCCAAAGTATCTTAGTGATCCTAAATTAGAAATATACTACTAGATACCAAAGCATTCCTTGAAAAGCTTTGGGGACTTCATTGAGATGTTTGTTAAGCAATTTATAGTCTACATTGAGGAGAATATCACCGCTACTGATCTATACTAACTCAAATGGGATACAAATGATAAATTAAGAAAATTTATATTAATATGGAAAGCCTTAATGAAGAGGCTACAATATGTTCCCCCACTAAAGGATATACTATATTTCTTCATAATAAATCTCAATAAGCAACTAGCCTTCTACCTAGAGATAACTAATTCGTCTTCCTTCAAAGATGCAATTAACATGGTCAAGAAAGTAGATACTATCCTCATTGATCATGGGTAATTAAAAATAATCACAATAAAGAGGAAGAAAATTATTTATCTAAATTTAAGGGGTAATATAAAAACAAGCATATTATAAATGATGGAGTGATGGACTCATGCCATGCCAACAATGTTAGTGCTACTAGAAATCTTCGAAAGCTTGTTTTAGAGAAGAATTAATAACAAAAACATAAAATAAATGACTAAATGAACCTTTTTGAACCATCCTAGAATATCTCCTTAAATCCCAAATGATAGATCTCCCACCCATTAAACCTATTGAACCTAGAAGGAAAAAGGCTCTATGGTTCCATGCCAATGAGCAATGTACCTTCTACCACATCTATAGACATGTGATGTACAATTGTATAGGCCTCAATAATGTAATATAAGACCCATTGATAATATCAAATCAATATCAATGGCTCTAACCCCTAACATTATTCTAATAAAGACTTCAAAATAATCCAAAATCCACTACCTAATCATAGTCATAATCAAATAGGAATGCGTCATATCGTAATCATAGGTTGGTAGTGAAACTCTATTAATCTAAATCACATATATCACATTCATGTTATGACAAAACGAAAACATAAAAATAATTCATCTAACCAACCATCAACAACCCCTTTGGTTCTTTGTACAAAAAGAACTACCTAGCCCCAAGGACCCCCTCTAATCCTCCAACCAAAGACCAAAGCTAACGGTGCTTTTGATTTGCTTTAGTAACATGAAGAAAATCTAATTAAGATCTTTATTACTGAAATTATAAATTACTCTCTGTAACCACAAAAAAGTCTCACACCTAAAGCATCCTATTGTAATAATTGACAAAAGCATAACATGCATACAAGAACAAGAAATTGACAACAAATGAATCAAGAAGAAATACACTTTATTCCATTATATTTGAAGTCAAAATCAAATTACAGGTACATCTCTCTTAGGGATAATAACTTTAATACAATATTATAATAGGAGTGTGTAATTGTTTTCCTCTCAAGGGTAGGTGTGATTTCCAAGTGCCTTTCAGGGTGACACGAACTACTCTAGGGTGTCGATGACCCTCTTCTCCATAATTAGAGGTATTTGCTGTGTTGAATGACACGATCCTGTTAATCCTACATTCAAGAAACAACAAGAAACAATTAAATACAGAGGAGGCCTCTCTTGATGAGGCTTTTGGAGGAATCTTGTATAAAACATATCATGAAATCAAGAAATCTTGTAAAACTATCAATCTATGCAAGAAATGAGGAAATTGTAATAAAGCATGTAAAGAAGCATGAATATAGCTAAGAAAAATCCTAATTAACCATTAGAAAACTTGAATTACTTGAAACTAATCTATATTAACAAATGTAAGGAAATGTGAAGCAAATATACCTCTAATTCTTAAATTTACTGGTCAAATGTCTGCTAAAATATAGATCTATGCTAGATTAAGCTAATTGTATGACTAAAAATGGAAAACTACTGCTAATATGGAGGAAGGAGAGCATAAAAACTTAGCCACAGGTCTGAGGTGCAGTTGGAACTATTAACTATGGCTCATAGCAATAGTTAATATGAAAGTGTCATTTCTCTTGCAACCAAGTCCAGAAACTCTCAAATCCTCCAAGGAATTTTTGGTCAAGGGTTGCCTGTGTTTTTTGAAATAGATTTGTGGTTGAATTCAATGGAATTAGAAATGGAGGTGTGTCAATTATCAAGATTTCTCCTCAAGCTCTTGAGATCTCCATTGTTGCATGCACAATTGTCATTGATCAATTCGACAACACTTCGTTACTCCTCAAGGGGATATGAAATTACTCTCCAATCCGACAGGGCTCTACTATGTGCAATTGAGCTATTCTTCAGGATCGTTGCTATCTAAAATTGGGGTCTTAATTAGACTCCTAAAATTCTTGCTCTAGCTTCATGAAGAAGCCAAGAACAAGATTTGACAGTTGAGAGGAAGCTTTTGGATGCTTCCCAGCCCAAACTGCTCTAAAAATCATTGCAATTCGACTATTGCAACTGATTTGACTCAACTTTAGTTTCTCGAGTTTGTTACAGTGCTAACCATAGGTGTTAGCCATGGTTAGCATGTAGGCTTTTTCTAACCGTAGGTGTCATCTACAGTTAGCATGCAAGCTTTTGCTAACCAAAGGTATCAGCCGCGGTTACACTGAATAGGCCAAGGAGCCCAAATTTAGTGGTTAAAACCACTGCTTGGTCTTGGAAAGGTCCAAGGTCATTCATATGGTCTACAAAGGTGCCCATATGAGTAGTCGCCATCGACATGACACATTTTAGGTGTCTAAAATCTCTAGTAAATGAAGACATCTTAGTAAAAATATTGAACAAATAGATTATTCCTTAAGACCTTAACCTAAATGATCTGAATTTTATAGTAGGGTCCATTAAGGTTAATTATGCCACCATATCATTAAATAAGGATGATAATACTAATTTATATTTGGATAGAGATATACAATTATACATCATAGGCCATATTGGTGACAAGTTTATGAACTAAAATTTAGTCAATGATGGCTATAGTCTTAATGTATGCAACCTATTGTTCATTAATTATTTTAGGCTAACCATGAAGAATCTAGAGACTTTGATCTTGTCATTAAAGATTTTGACAATGGGGAATGTGAGGCTAGTGGCACTAGAGTCTTACCCCTAAAATTTATGCCTCACACACTTAATATTCTCTTTTATGTTATGCCTTGTTTCTTAACCTATAATATTCTTCTTAGGGGACCTTAGATCCATGAAATGTGGGTCATCCCTTAAAATCTCCATAAATGTTAAATATAAATACAAGGGAAAGATTGATCATATTATATATGACCCTAAATTTTTTTTCTATTATCAAGTAATCAAGGTTGAAAACCCTAATTCTTGTCTTTGCCCTTCTCTTATTTGGAGTCTCCTTTTGCCAATGTCTCTTATATTAAACAATTAATCTAATGATGAACTTACAAATTAAAATGCTAATGTAATTATCATTAATAATAACAAACTAGATTATAATTAATTGAAAATGCTGAAAAAAGATCATAAATCCATGAAATGAAATACAAGATCAAAATGTAGCAAATCAAGATGCAACCATAAAGATAAAGAATGAAATAAAAGAAAATGATGGACGATGCCCTTTTTATTAATAATGTCTTGTTATTTTCCAAGAAGGTTACAAATAATATCCCCTTTGAGGGATTGCTACCAATCTTGATACAATGAGTTACAAATAAAACAATTCAAATGTACTATGCAAGATCTTTTCACATCCACAAACTGATTTGGGATAGGTTTTCAGGACTATTGCAATGGATGATGATGATATGGGAATATTTATGTTGTTGCTTTCTCATAGATACCTATGATCTGCACACAAGAAGATTAAATAACATTAAAATCATATGCAGAGCATTTCAAGATAAGGCCCATATTAATGGTAAAGAAAACAATAAAGAAAATAAAATAAGATGAATGCATGCATGAAAATGAAATTTATCTATGATAAACAATAACTAGAAATGTTGCTAAAGCTTAAAAAAAGGAGGAAAATAAGAAATAAATCTTTGCTTGAGAGGCCATCTCTATGCAGGATGATCATACCTGCAAGCTATTTCTGAAAGAGATGGTTGTACCTATAGGCTGTATCTGAGAGAGATGATCACTAATATATGAATGATTCTCTTGTGGCTGATGCAAGGTGATGTCGGGTTTGATCTATTGATTGGTCAACAAATTGATGTGTTCATGGAGAATGACTTAGGGGGTGTAATTAAACACAAAAAAGGGATGTTAGATTACACAAAGAACATGAATGTGATCTTAAACCTTCTAAACTATCCATTGGCATGTTTTCCATAGAGAAAAGAATGCAAAAGGGGTTGGAAGCTTTGTGGTTAAAATTTGGTAACAGTTTTTTGCTTGAAAATGAAAACTCTTTGATAAATGTATGAAGGTTGGGTGCCATTATATAAACTTCCAAAAGGGAGTCCAATATTGCATAGGAAGACAAGAAGTGGTTAGATCCAAGAAAGGTAACTACCCATTCTTGAATCTTCCTCGCAACTAATTGTGTATGTCGTTATGCTTAGCTGGTTTGTGTAACTACTTTAACTGTGGTACAATATTTGAACTTGTTTTTGGTGTGACCATCTCAATGTGATATGGCCTTGACTGAAGGCCATATTAGGGTAAGACAGTCTCAAATGAAGGTCATATCAGGGTAAGATGGTCTTTGGAGGCCATCCTTTGGTGGGATGATCTTGGATGCAAAGGGAAATTCCTCCCTATCTGAGTGGTGAAAACCACTGTTAAGTCCTAGGGTTTCCCAAGGTGGGTCATATGGCCTTCAAGGAGTCCATATAGGTAGCCTCATCAACATGACATGTTTTACCTATCTACAAATGTCTCTTTTTGGGATGCGTTGTGTGAAAGCACAATGCAAATCAAAAATAGATGACCTATAGTCAAATTGAGGTTTGGTGATGTTCATTGATCTAATCAATGTTAGATGCCCCAATCATGGAAAGAGCATACATTTTTAAATCATTGCTTCCAACTCATTGATGGACTTAGTTTTAGGTAAGTCTTTTGGCCAATGGGTAGAGCAATTTTGTGTGTGAAGCCAATCTATACTCGCAATGACTTTGGGTATACCTGATCTTGGCACTCTTAAATATTCTAGGTAGAGTGTCTACATTTCAAGTTTTAGACTTACCAAGCATTTGTTGAAATTTTTGCTTTTTCCCCAATAAATAGGGAAGTGTATGATAGTTTTTGGTAATGCTTCTTGAATGAATGCAATTTGTGTTGATTGAATGTTTGATTATTGATGCAGGAGCATCCGGCAACAGTGGAAAAATCCTGCATCTTCAGAATTTTTCTCGATTTTCCAAGTATTTTTCTTCAGTTTTTCCCAAGGGGGAAGTGTTTCCAAAGCATGGAGGAAGGGGGTCGCGAAATCACGACATGTCACGATTTCGTGACATGTCACGAAATCGCGACCTCAAAGGCTGCATTGATGGCGAGGGTGAGTTGCGTCGCGATATCGCGACGTCGCGATATCGCGACAGTTCTTCAGAGCAAAGGCGGAAGGGGGGAGGACGTCGCGATATCGCGACGTCGCGATATCGCGACTTTAGTCAAGGCAAAGGCGGAAGGGGAGATAACGTCACGATATCGCGACATCACAATATCGCGACGTCGTGATATCGTGACGATATTCAAAATCGAAAGCAAGGCGGCGGTTGGGTCGCGATATCGCGACGTCGCGATATCGCGACGCTTTTCTTCAGAGAAAAGGCGGAAGGGGGGAGGACGTCGCGATATCGCGACATCGCAATATCATGACTTTAGTCAAGGCAAAGGCGGAAGGGGAGATAACGTCACGATATCGCGACGTCACGATATCGCGACGTCGCGATATCGCGACGATATTCAAAATTGGAAGCAAGGCGGCGGTTGGGTCGTGATATCGCGGCCAGAAGAAAACAGACCAAGGGAGAGAAAGCGGACGGCCGGGCAAGGCCAATTTCGACACGTGGACTGCCACGTGTATCATGGCAGTTGAGGAGGACACGTGTGCCGACATGGAGAAGTCATAGAAGAATTACGCACGATTGGCTACGTGTAAGAAATTAAAGACGAAGGCCACGTATCGGGAGTTAAATTTGACAGCCGCGTGCATTAAAGGGGGAGAACCACCATTTGGAAGGATTTTTTTTTGACAAAACAGCAGTGCAGAGTACGGTCTGAGCGAAGCGGCCAGTGCAGGGTATGGGAAGCCATTATTGCAAGCAGCAGTGCAGATCGGGCAGTTGCCCATTTATGATAAAAATATTTGAAAACTCGGAGAGGGGGAAAATTGAAGTTTAAACTTTGTTTTAGGTGGGGCATTAATTGCTAGAGGACCGGGACCTCGTTAAAAACCTGAAATTTTGTAATAGGGAGGATGGTGGACGGAAGAACAGGGGGAGTTACAGAGTCGAAGAACCGAGCCGAGCTCGGTCATTGTATGCCTGCGGGCTGTTTTTAATTCGGAACGGATGTAAATATTTGCTGCAAAAAAAAAAAAAAATTAATGAAAAGTTGAATTTGTAAGGTAGTGGTATTTTTCGTCCCCGTCAGTGGTATCAGAGCAGGAGTTCCTGAGCGTACAATAGACCACCGAAGGAGAGAGGCAGTTGTACCAGGACGTGTGGGAGGGTTTGAGTTTGGGTGAAGATGCCTCCGAGAAGAAACCCGATGGGTGGAAGAGGCATGGCAGCGAAAGATTTCCGGGCATTGCAGCGGCAAGTCCAGGCCCTGCAAGAAGAGCTACGCAGAGGACATGAGCCGAGAAGGGATGCAGACAGTGAGGATGAAGTGGAAGAGGATAATGAGTTTGAAGAAGAGGAAGAAGATGTACAAGGCCATATCCAAGATCGGGAAGAGGCCGAAGTTAGAAGTTCCTACATATTCCGGGAACTTGAACCCAGAGGAGTTGATAGACTGGGTGAATGATTTAGAAGAATATTTTGAATACGAAGAGGTTGAAGACCCTAACCGGGTCAGATTTGCTAAGACCCGACTGAAGGGTCATGCCAGCATTTGGTGGAAGGGAGTACAGCTGGAACGAAACCGAAGAGGAAAAGAACGGATTACCAGGTGGGACAGAATGGTGGAGAAATTAAAAAGGCAGTTCATCCCCGTAGATTATGAGCTGGACCTGTTACGTAAAATGCAAAGCTTGAGGCAGATGAACAGAACAGTTCAAGAATATACGGAGGATTTTTATAAAATTTCCATCAGAACCGGACACTTAGAAGCCAGCAAAGAAAAGGTGGCCCGTTATATTAATGGGTTGAGACCCAGTGTTCAGGAGGAATTGAGCTTGGTTCGGGTAAGCACCATTGAAGATGCTTACCAATTTGCTTTAAAGGTGGAAGAAAAACTGAACCGAAAGTTTGAGAACAAGCAAAGAGTAAAAGGACCGAGAGGAAAGAATGGTGGAAAGAAAGAAGGAAAGGAAGAGAAGAAAGAAGAGGAGAGCAACAGCCGGGATCAGAAAGAAGATGAAGACCCAAAATCGCAAGTTCAGAATGATAACTACCCGAGAGGAAGGGGTAGATCTGGACGCGGGAATGAAAGAGGAGTATTTCATGGAACATGTTTCCACTGTGGTGAAGAAGGGCATCGTGCATTCGAGTGTCCACAACACCGAGAAAAGACGAACAAGAAATCGGTGGGTCCCGCCAGAGCAGTTGTGGCAGTTGAGGATGTTGACTCAGAACATTCTGAAGAAGCTGAAAAGGGAGAAGCAATGATTGTGAGGAGGACCATGCTGGTGGAGGAAGACAAATCTGAGCAGAGGAGAAGCCTGTTTCGCACCCGATGCAAAAGTGCAGGCAAAGTCTGTAATGTCATTATAGACAATGGGAGTACAAACAACTTAGTTTCCGAGGAGATGGTTACTAAGTTGCAGCTGGAGAGAAGGAGGCACCCGCACCCATACCGGATTGCGTGGTTGTGGAAGGACCATAGAGCTTGGGTCCGGGAACAGTGTTTAGTCACGTTCCAGATTGGGAGATACCAGGATGAAGTCCTGTGTGATGTATTCCCCATGGATGCTTGCCATTTGCTGTTGGGAAGGCCATGGCAGTTTGATCGGAGTGCAGTGCATGATGGTCGTGCAAATACTTACACCTTGAAGAAAGATGGAGTGCGGCACAAGTTGAAGCCATTGCAGACCGAAGATGAGAAAGTGTGCAGTAATGCCAGAATTTGTCTGGTAGAGGGCAAAAAATTCTGCCAAGAAATAGGATTTGAGCAAGTTGTAAAGGTTGATGAGTGTTCGGAGATTTTGCAAAGGAAGCAGACCGAACAGCTTAGAAGTGAAGGTCACTTCTCCTTTTTACCCGGGGTGTCTGATGCAGGAGCATCCGACAACAGTGGAAAAATCCTGCATCTTCAAAATTTTTCTCGATTTTCCAAGTATTTTTCTTCAGTTTTTCCCAAGGGGGAAGTGTTTCCAAAGCATGGAGGAAGGGGGTCGCAAAATCGCGACATGTCATGATTTCGTGACATGTCGCAAAATCATGACCTCAAAGGCTGAATTGATGGCGAGGGTGAGTTGCGTCACGATATCGCGATGTCGCGATATCGCGACAGCATCTGCGAGAAGGCGAGAGGACGAAGGCGGATCGCGACGTCGCGATATCGTGACTTTAGTCAAGGCAAAGGCGGAAGGGGAGATAACGTCGCGATATCGCGACGTCACGATATCGCGACGTCACGATATCACGCGACGTCGCGATATCGCGACGATATTCAAAATCGGAAGCAAGGCGGCGGTTGGGTCGCGATATCGCGACATGTCGCGATATCGCGGCCAGAAGAAAACAGACCAAGGGAGAGAAAGCGGACGGTCGGGCAAGGCCAATTTTGACACGTGGACTGCCACGTGTATCATGGCAGTTGAGGAGGACACGTGTGCCGACATGGAGAAGTCATAGAAGAATTACGCACGATTGGCTACGTGTAAGAAATTAAAGACGAAGGCCACGTATCGGGAGTTAAATTTGATAGCCGCATGCATTAAAGGGGGAGAACCACCATTTGGAAGGATTTTTTTTCGACAAAACAACAGTGCAGAGTACGGTCTGAGAGAAGCGTCCAGTGCAGGGTATGGGAAGCCATTATTGCAAGCAGCAGTGCAGATTGGGCAGTTGCCCATTTATGATAAAAATATTTGAAAACTCGGAGAGGGGGAAAAATTGAAGTTTAAACTTTGTTTTAGGCGGGGCATTAATTGCTAGAGGACCGGGACCTCGTTAAAAACCTAAAATTTTGTAATAGGGAGGATGGTGGACGGAAGAACAGGGGGAGTTACAGAGTCGAAGAACCGAGCCGAGCTCGGTCATTGTATGCCTGCGGGCTATTTTTTTTAATTCGGAACGGATGTAAATATTTGCTGCAAAAAAAAAAAAAAAAATTAATGAAAAGTTGAATTTGTAAGGTAGTGGTATTTTCCGTCCCCGTCAATTATTGAATTTGATTATGAAATTTATAATTATATGAATACCCCCTCAAGCAACGAATCGATAAAGGATATGGAAAGTGATGAAAACAATGAGTTGCTTGATCAAGATGACTTGTTTTGGGTTTTGTAGTACTTTTGTGAAAGTGGAAGGGTGAAATATCCAGTTACAAATTTGATTTCAACCATTATTGGTAATTATTTTTGTTCAAGTGGTCTTATGGTAATCTACCCATTTGACCAAATTGCATGGATAATTAGTCACTACAACCACTAGGTGTGTAGGGTAAATCACTAGATACAAGGATCACTTGAGAGAATTTTGACCAAAAAATATGGGTATCTTTGGAGCTTTTTTTTTTTTGCAATTTTTAAAATTTTTGGGGCCATCCCATGGTAGGACGGTCATAGTAAATGTGATCATTTGATCCCAAGATGGTTGTACAGTTTTGAAAATATAAAATTAATATTTTTATATTTTTAATGTCATTTGCACAATTGGTAGTTAGAGAAAAGGGGAGGTGAGAAGGAGGAGAATAATTTTTGATATGAAGCGCTGCTAAAACGTTGACCTACTACCACTATGGACCAACCTGAGACTTAAACAACCAAAGGAAACCAAATGAGAAAGGTAAACACCTTTTTTCATCCTTTGTTACTTTTCAAAGTAAAATGAACCTCACTAATTAAAGTGGGAAATGAACCTCACCTAAAAATTTAAGACAAAGAATCATACCCTAGATTTAAGTGTAGTGTAGGTTTATTTGTTTGTGCTTCGATTGCTTGATTTTTTTTTTGTGTTTTATGGTGTGTAATTTTGGATTACATGTGCTTCAATTTTGGGGTCATATTAGGATGGGACAATATATTTTTTGTGGTTGGGAGCCATCTCTGAGTGGGACGACCACGTTTGAATCCCAACAATTAGGCTTTTGATGATTATGGATGATATCTCGACCTGAGATGGTCTCATGGAGAGACCATCTTGAGCTGATATGATCTCATGGAGAGACCATCTCGGGTTGAGATGACCTCATTGGGGATGGATTTTTCCATAAGATTTTGTTTATTTTTTTGGCTAAGATAATTGGCATGTGGTACAACTTATTAGAGCACGTCATAGATTTCCTACGATGTTTGGGACTACATGAGGGTGCCTCTCTGATGTTGATTGGAAATGGCTTGAGTCCATTAGCCTTAAGTAGGTAACAAGGTTAGAGGTAGTGATGGTAGACCAAGCTTATCTGATGGTCTTAATAGATCACTGGGATAGTCAAACTAATACCTTCCATATTTTGACTGGTGAGATAATAGTCACTCTAGAGGATGTCTATAGGATTAATCGTGTACCTATTTAAGGATTCCCCATTAGATTGACACACTTTAGTCAATAGTATAAAAATTAATAGAGGATTTTTGATGAGGATTGTAAGGTGGATCGATGCGACTTAGGTAGCAGTAGGGTACCAGTGGAGGTATGGTTTGATGCTGATGTCCTGACTAGGAGATATACAATGCTGATGTTCAACATATTGCTATCGAATTCTTCAAGAGTGAGGTTCCCATGGAATATGCTTGAGCTGGTCTAACAGTTGGTTTATTGCACCACTGAGTAGCCATTGGTTATGGCCTAGGGAATTACCCTACTTGTACATTTATATGATGAGTTATATGAGATCTAATATTAGGTTAGACGTAGATTGGGATACAACTTCTTGCTTTAGGTTTGGGGGTGGGAGCACATCTGGGTGGATATACTGGAGGAGCTTTCATGGGCAACATGGGATCATATGGTGGACTAGGATATTGGCTATATGGCATGATGGGATCAATATCAAGAGAAGAACTAGAGTCATACCCATTCAGGTAGGATTACCGACTACACAGAGTCCTTTGAGGGACTGAGGCCAATATAGGTGGTATGGCAACCTTATTAGGATTTCCCACCATGGATGGAGGTAATGAACTAGTTGATTCATGTAAGGCATGGGTGATGGGTGATTGGGCACCATGGCAAAAATTAGGAGTACTTATAATACTCTCACGTTTGTTGGTGAGCTTGTTATTTATCAACATAAAAGTAATGAGAGTCAACTGGAGTGGCCATAATTTGATCTAGTGGGATATGGGATGGATCAACCACTAGTGGATACAGGAGTGGAGGATGCATGTACTATGATAGATTACAATGCATGGTGGGTGAATTAGCTATGGTAAGGAGGTGGACCTATGGGTAGACAGGCAGGAGTTATAGGGATGAGGGTACTATGGAGGTTGAGGTTGAGAAATGAATAAATTTCTTGATGGAGGGTGAGTGGGATCAAAACTTAGAGGAATTGGAGGAGCCATAGGATGAGGATAATGATGATGAGGATCTACAATATAGAGATGCTTGAATTAGAGAGTATATTTAATCTCTTTAGGCACAGTTGGCAGAGTAAGATACTATAGTTGTAGTATTATAGAGTCAGTTGGCCAAAGAGAGATAAAGGGGGAGGGCCTTCTTGAAGGAGAAGGCCATATTGACTATACAATTATAGTGCTCTCAGGAGGAGGTGGCTAGGGTAATATTATAATGAGATAATCTACAAATGCAAGTGGTTGCTTTGACCATGGATCAAGGGTAGGTAGGTATAGGTGGATAAGCCATGGGGATGCAGTAGGGTTGCAGGCTGATGTGAGTAGATTGTAGATGCTACTACGTTATTATCAAGATTAAAATCAATATGACTAGGCATATATATAGTATTTGGAGGATTGGGTAGGGATACTTGGTGGTCACCTATATAAGCGCTCTTCGATAGGAGGATCTCAATGGAGAAGATGTAGTGATTTAGGGAAACCATCTATAAGGGTGTAGACTTGTAGGTTGGAATATAGATTAGAAGCTTTAGTAGTAAGTAGTTTTTGGTAGCCTTGTAGATATGAGGTAGAGGGTGGTGGTGACTTTGGGGGTGTAGGCCCTGCTAGACTCACATTTGTGTATTGCTCTATTTTTGGGTGTGAGGTCTGAGGACACACTATTGTAGCCTATGGGTATTTTTGGTATCATAATGTACCAAATTTTACCATATATATAGATATATGATATGATTTTGATTATGGCCTATCATGTGTTTATTATATATTTTTGTTTTATGTGTGGATGCACTTTATGGATGCAATTATGGATATGGATGTATGCCTAGATATTGTAGTATGTATGCCTAGATGTATGCATGTAGATGTTGTACTAATGTCATGATGATGCAATTTTTTGATTTTTTATGTTTATATATGAAAACATAAGGAATGAATCTAAGATGCAAAATAACCTATATGTAAGCACCACAGAATGTATAAAATTCATCAATCCAAATGTTAACCTTTTCACAAAAGTCATACATTTTTTAGATGAATTGATGGATGTGAAACCATTAGGTTCTATGAGGAATGACAAGGTTTTTCATGAGAATCAAACCCTCTAGTTGACCAATAAAAAATTGTTTATTGAGTATACCTGAATCTATAAGAAAAATATCTACTAAGAAGACCCATATATTCAATATCCTTGTGTGTGCATGTGATGTTCATTATGATGCATAAGACTACTCCATTTCCAGATGGGTTTCATTCAACCCATTTCTATAATGAGGATCATCCTATGGTCATAATTATCTTGATTATGGATGTAGTTGGAATGGACTACTAGGTAATACAAGCCACCAAAAGCTAGCTCATCTACAAGATGACACTAGTATGTACAAAATAAGGTCACTAATATGACAGACATATCACCCCACATGAGGCTCCTCCATTTCTAGGTGGGTTTCATTCAACCCATTATTGTAATGGAGATTTCCCCATGGCTTTTTAATAACTAAGGATTTTAGACATTCAAGCTCATTACCCCCTTCTTTTATTTTGATTTCATTAGGATACTTGCTCATTTTTTAGGAGCAAGGGGATTTTATTTACTTAGTGGTGAAAACCACTTTTTTTTTAGGGATACTTGCTCATTTTTGTGGAGCAAGGGATTTTATTGTTTTAGGTAGGGGAAAGCTTGTCCTTTTGTCAATTCTTAGCATTCTAGACCATGCACATAATAGGATGAGCAAGTAAAACCTTTCACTCAAGGTGGTAAGGACTACGTTGTAGCATCATCCTTCCTTGTTCAAAATTGGATTTTAATATGTGAATTTGTGTTTGAGATTTTGACATATACAAGGTACTATCAAAGCAATATTCTACCTACTAAAAGCTAAGATATATCTTTACAAAATCTGAAAGGAAAACTAGGAATGGCTGAATGATCAAAAACCCTAGTGAACACCCCATAGCAACTTATTAGTTGTGTTGAAAAATATAATTACTCACAAAGGGGAATGTGGATGGTGGTGATATGTGGGATGTGAGGGTTTTTCCTATGATATTTTGCAAACTAAAAGGTGTGCGTAAAATAGTCAGTGGCCATCTAAACATCATTGTTGATATTCATCCGATATCTACCCTATTTTATGAGGACCCCTTAATAAGAAAAAGGCCATAAGAAAAACTACAAAATCTGACTATGAATAAGGTTGATTAAGAAATATGGAAACTATACAGGTGTGGTGCCAGATCATAGCATGTAAGAACCAAAATAGTTCTAATGCAAATGCAAATAAAAGAATATACCTAATGCAAGTTAATAAATGCAGCTACATGAGATGCATGATGTTTTGAAATGTAAGCGAAAATGCAATATTTTTGTTTTTGTGATCTTATTTTTTTTGTGGTTTTTATTTTTATTTTTGTGGTTTTTGTGATTTTGATTTATTTTTTTGCATTATCCCTTATGCATGAAATTCCCAAAGATGGAGAATGTTAAAATTTTAGGTTCCTCAACACCTTAGAGAGACACTAGATGATAAATTCCTATCCCTATATTTTGTGTGACAATGAAAGGACCTAACCAGTTTGCAATGAATTTGTCACATAAATGCTATGACAAGTTGGAGTTCTACGAATTTTATTTGAGAACAAGATCTCCACCTTTAAGTCCCTTAAGTGGACTTTTATATTGTAAGCTTTCTTAAGGTGATATTGATAAACATAGAGATGCTTGAGAGTGTTAACATGACATTCATCAAGAAGGGGCAATTGGTCAAGGTGAGCTTGTCGTGCAGTATCATCATCAATGAATTCTTGGAGTGATATGTGCAACGAAGGAATTTCTAATTCCAAGGGTATAATGGCCTCAGTGCCATAGACTAGAGAAAATAAGGTTACCCCAGTGGGTGTTTGAATGCTATTTTGATAAGCTCATAATGCTAGAGATAGTTGAAGATGCCAATCTTTGTGATTTTCCTTGATGGTTTTCTTGAGAATGACAACTACAATTTTATTTGACTTCTCTGCTTGTCCATTAGCTTGCATATAATAGGGCATGGAAAAGTTGTGTTGGATGTTATACTTGGAAGTTAAAGCACACACATATTTGTTTTTAAATGGGGTCCCATTATCAGAGATAATATTGGATTGAATACCAAAATGATATATGATATTATGAAGTATGAACTTTGTAATGAGATATCCAGTTGTAGTGGTAAGAGGAATAGCTTCCACCCACTTGGTGAAGTATTCAGTGGCTATTAAGATAAACATGTGATAGCCTGAATATGGGGGCAATATTATCCCAATTAAATAAAAACCCATTGCAAAAAGGCCATACCGAATGGATTGGTTGTAAGGCTTGAGAATGTATGTGTGAAATATTAGCATGATGCTGACATTTCATACACTTCTTGACATAAGCACAATAGTATTTATCCATGGTAGGCTAATAATTGCCCATTCAAAGGATGTTCTTGGTGATAGACATGCTGCTAAAATGACCACCATAGATACCATCGTGAGATTATAAAATTGCCCAAGAAAACTCTTGGGGTTCTAAACAAGGAAGGGGAAGACCATCATAGCTTCGACGATATAGTATGTACTTGAGTAATACATATTTATTATTATTTTTTTGAATTTTCATTTTTTAGCATGCGATAATCTTGAAGGGATATTACAAAGTTTCAATAAATCTTTTAATTGAATGAGCCAATCTTGATATGCTTGGGTCTCGATTGAATTAATTAATTTTTCTCATTGTTATTCATCATGCATGAATGTGGATTGGGAGATAACCTTAAGATGAATGGTCGTGCCATTATAAAGACCCTGTGGAACCAAGGACCCCTAGGATGCATATTTCAAAACATTGTGTACATGAGAGAATTGAACTTGGTTTTGTTAAATCTAAATCATGTGTATAACTTCTTTATTTTTCGAAGCCTCACATGAAATTTCTGATTGCAAAATCATTTTGACATTGTTGAGTGGTATTTTCACCCAATGGTGAAAGTACACTTTCCCTTAGGATTTGGGTTCCAAATCCCTTCGTGCAAAGAAGTTAAACAAACAACTTCTCCAAGGTCTCCGCTATATTAGCATTTGCATGTGTATTAGTAATCTCAAATAAAGATATTCAATTTAAATGCTTGGAACACCTTAGTGATTGCAAGTAACTATAAACAAGGGGCAATGTTGGTTTATTTTACCATGAAACTTTAGTGATTGTTCATTGAACCAAAATAAAGCAAATGTGAGTTGGCCCTCATATGACCACGATGTAGTGTCTTAATTCCTTTTATCTTGAGGGTTTTAAAATAGATTTTATCTTGCATTAAATCCTCAATGATGAATAGGGTCTTCAAATGTAACTTCAAAATGTTACTTTAATTATCCTTCTTAAATGAAATCAGATTTTCATCAAGACAAATAATTTAGTGCTTTGATTGCTCCCAAAATGGTAATTTGCAAAGTGCCATAAAACACGATTCCTTCATTGAAATTAGAATTTTCATGAAGGGAATGTCATCATAGGCTCATGAATGAAGCATGAAACTAAAAAATGAAATTCGGCCCAAAAATAGAAATTTTCTATTTTCAAAATTTTCAAAATCTATATTAAAAACAACTTTGATGAATTTTTAAAAATACTAAACAACTTCAAAAATGAAATTTCAAAATACGTATTAGAAGTATGAAATATAACCCTGGCAATGGTGAAATTGTTTTTGGATTTTGAAATTTTTTTAATGTTTATTTTAATGCTTGAAAATTAAAAAAAAAATTAAAATTTTTGGAAAAATAAAATGCAAAAAAATGAAAATGAAATGCAGAAAATGAAACACATGATACATTCAGTTTGATGCTATCTTATTTCGGAAAAATCGAAGATGTGAGGTTTTCATGCATGCAACCTAACCTATTGGACTTGCAAAACAAGCACAATCCGGATAAGCTAAGTGCTGGCTCCTAGGGTTTAAATGAGGTCTTCAGATTTAAGCATTCACATGAAGCAATCAAGAAACTTGCATAAACTCCATTTACAAGCCTAAATCTGAAAAGGGAAAAAAAATAGACATTTAATCTTTCATGTAGAAAATGACTCCTCCTTTCTTGTCCATAAGATGCAACTTTCTGAAAAACTATCTGCATTAAAAATATGTCCTTGTACATGGTAGAAATCTGGTTCTCCAAAACCAAAAAAAGTGGAAGAAAAAAAATTCAAAGCAGGTCCAGAATGGCCTCTTGCCCTCAGCTCTGCAACTCTGTTTTAGAAGTTTTCCAACCCTCCTTTTCTTCGTTTGATGGCATATTTGAAATCTCTTAGTTTTCGTTTCATGCATGGCTGCTGGTTTTCTTTTCTTTCATTTTCTGGTTGATGGGCATCCAAATGTTTCATTTCCATTTTCTTCATTTTTGTTTGAATACATTGATTTTCTAACTAAATTCTTCAATGTAGATTTCAAAGGCCCTTTTCACATTATATTCTCCTTTTAATAAAAGGGCTTCAAACTTTATTTTTATAAAACATTCATGAAAATGTTTTAGTATTATATAGATTTTCATGATAACAAGTCACACGTGGGGACCCTCCACATATAACTAAAGGCTCTTAATTCCTTTCACCATGTTTGCCTCATAATGAAACCAGACCATTCTAAATATTGCTCTGAATGCACATCCTCGTATTCACAATTTTTGGCCACCAACTTTCCTCAGCGGCTCCCTCTACGTCAGATTTCCCTGCATGTCGCTATCCTGTTCAAATGCTCTCAAAATGCCTCATCGAACTCTGTCACGTCTAGCATGTGAATTTTTTTACACATTCACATTCGGATATGCCGCTAATCCTGCCAAGATTTTCCCATTTCACCACTGTTTCTAACTCGATATTTCGCCAGCGTAGATTGACAATGCCAAATGAGCTGACTGTGTAGACACTGTATTTGCCATCATGGCATCTGAAACTGCCGCTGCTTACCTACCAAAATAATGTAAAATTCTACCTTGACGTTGCCCTCCTTCTAGTGCCAAAATGTTGAGTGTAGAAATAAGCTTTCATTTTTATTCAATAAATCCATAACATTAATAATATTTGAATCAAACCATTCATTAGGCAAACCTTCATTCGAATTTTGCATGGTGAAACCAAAAAGGTGAGATTTTACCTTTGGCATGTTTTCATTTAACCTTACTTGAAGAGGATTTGAAAATTCCTCTTTTCTCTCATGACATTCATCATCATGTAGCACTTGTTCTTTCTCCATGACTTGTTTATCAAAGGCACCAAACATAGGTACCCAGTTGAAAACATGTCCATCCCTTTCAAACCATAAGTCTTGTCTATCTAGGGGTGGGTTAACTAACACATTTCCATGATCCATCACTTGGGTTGTTTTGGGTAACGTGAGATTTTCAATTGGATCATCAATGATATCAAACCTAAATGATTTAGGTTTTGTATTTTTCTCATTTTGAAATGGCATAGTCATTGTAGCATAAGTAAGTGGATCAAGATTTTCAATCTCTTTTCCTTCAAAGGAATCTAAAGCAAATGACTCTCTTTTTCGATTCATGGTTGTAGAATCCTTATCATGTTCCAAAATTTGATGAGATTCGAATTCCTCTTCCAAAACTTTCTCAAATTGTACAGGATTTATACTATCCTCATGTGAGGAAGAGATTGAGTTATCTTGCATATTAATCGGCACAACAAGTTTATTAGAAGATTTAGATTGATAATATTCTTCCCATTTCATCCATGAATCATAGTAATCATATTCCAAGTTCAAGTTGTGACGCTCAAGTATTTCGTCTTCATCTTCTGATTCATCAACATGTTTCTCATCCAATTCATATTCACCTTCCTTAGATGGTTCAGTTATTTCCAAAAGTGGGTTATCTCTTGAATTCAAATTGGTAAAGCTATTATAATCCAAATTTGTAACCCATTATTCAATTTTATCACAATTTGGAAGGTGTAGATCCTCTTGGTCATCACTTTCGAGAACATCATCCAAAGTGTCTTTCGAGAACAAGTGGTGAAATTCGATTATGTCTTCAACTTCATTTGTTGATTTTCTTTCAAATTTATTTTTAGCCACTTGTGATGGCTTAGGAGCTCCTATAATAGGATCAATTTTTGAATTCCATGTCATATAGTTTCTCCAATCCTTTGCAAGTACATCTGACCAAATCATATCCACATAAGTTTGTTCATCCAAATCCTAATTTTTAGGTAATTATTCTAGATATTTCTTTTCCAAAACAAGATGGTGATCATTTGATTCCAACTTCTTGTTACCCATCCATAGAATTTCTTCTCCAAAATCTTCATGCTCTTCAAGACATTTTGAATAGGTATTTACTTCAACGTAAGTCACCTCAAAATCTCTTGTATCACTTGAAGAAGCATAACATGAAACATCATTAAGATTGGCATTATGAATTTTCTTCCTAGGATTATTTGGATGCATACATTGATGTGCTCGTTTTTGTGGTGGAACATGCCTACATACCTTCTTAACCACTTTATTTTGCTATTTTACTTCCAATACAAACTCTTTGGGTTGAGTGGTAGAAGTAGTAGGATTAATTGGATTGATATCCACGAACAAAGCTTGAACATTTGTTGCAATGGTTCCATGAGTGACCACATGATTCTCTAATTGAGGCATAGTTGGATGGATGGAAGTACTTGTATAAACGCATGTAGGAGCATAAGTTGGTATGGTAGGATGAAGTTGATTGTAGGGAAAAACATTTGATATCAAAATTTGCGGTGCCCACGCTTGATTTACCATCGAGGTTTGATTGCAAGCCCCTAGTTGTCCTACCATAGTTGTTTGATCCATTCCATAACCTTGTGGCCTCAATTTTTGATCTACAATCATAGCTTCTGTGTAGGCCGATGCAAGATCAGTAACCAAGGGATTCATCCTAACAAATATGGCAAACAATGGATCCAATGCTCGAAAGCATATTTTAAGAGCACCACTTTCCTCAATAGTATAGGTAGAAATTAATCTCGCATAAATATTTCGAAACCTCAAGTTGAAACTTCTCACTGGCTCATTAGGTTCTCTTTTGCAAGAAGTAAATCGTTGATATATCATGAGAGGATCAATGAGAAACCTAAATTGATTGATAAAATCATCTTCAAGTTGAGTCCAAGATGCAATAGAACCAGTGGGTAAATTGATGTACCAATCATATGCCACCTCATCTAGGGTTCCAGGAAACATTCTATGTGCCACATCCTCATGTTCGATATTCCATCTAACTAGGATATCCACATAGGCTTGAATATGTTCCTCGGCTAATGTTGGACCATTGTTTTTAAATTTGGGCAAACGTTTTTCTACGTTCTTGGGTAAATCATGAGAATCTCCACTAATGTTCAAAGGATTAACATGTATCCCATACCACGTTCCTGCAGTTGTAGCTATTAATGAAACTCAAAGAATAACTTCAAAACCAATTTTTTAGTCATGAATAAAATAAGGAACCAAGACAAAGCAATATTCTAAAAATGTAAATTAGTTTCTGATTCACCATATCACATATGCGCAAGTGAAGAGCATACTCCTAGTGTTGTAGGCTTTTTGATTCACAAGATCACATTACACGCAAGTGAAGAGCATAATACCGACAACAAATACATTTTAGACAAAATAATTCCTTACAAATAAGCATGAAATGACTAGAAAATATTAAACATGTAACGTATGGATAATCATGTTAGCATCAACCAAGAGATGTATCCATTAAAATCAAATGAAAGTAATTACATGAAGACAACCTCGTTAGTCAAGACCAATTTTTTTCAAAATCAAATAAAGACATATTATTTTTGTATGAACAATCCAAAGCGTTAGAACAACGCATAGCAATTCATGTCCTCCTTTTAACACTACAAGGTTGTATTGTTAAAAGAGAGCTAAAGATAATAATCAATAGGGCATGAAATATTCAAAATTTAAATCCCTATAGCATTTAAATCACACTAAAATAAACCAATTCAGGCCCTCCTTTTAGCGCCAAGATGTTGAGTGGTATTTTCACCCAATGGTGAAAGTACACTTACCCTTAGGATTTGGGTTCCAAATCCCTTCGTGCAAAGAAGTTAAACAAACAACTTCTCCAAGGTCTCCGCTATATTAGCATTTGCATATGTGTATTAGTAATCTTAAATAAAGATATTCAATTTAAATGCTTGGAACACCTTAGTGATTGCAAGTAACTGTAAACAAGGGGCACTGTTGGTTTATTTTACCATGAAACTTTAGTGATTTTTCATTGAACCAAAATAAAGCAAATGTGAGTTGGCCCTCATATGACCACGATGTAGTGCCTTAATTCCTTTTATCTTAAGGGTTTTAAAATAGATTTTATCTTGCATTAAATCATCAATGATGAATAGGGTCTTCAAATGTAGCTTCAAAATGCCACTTTAATTATCCTTCTTAAATGAAATCAGATTTTCATCAAGACGAATAATTTAGTGCTTTGATTACTCCAAAAATGGTAATTTGCAAAGTGCCATAAAACACGACTCCTTCGTTGAAATTAGAATTTTCATGAAGGGAATGTCATCATAGGCTCATGAATGAAGCATGAAACTGAAAAATGAAATTCGGCCCAAAAATGGAAATTTTCTATTTTCGAAATTTTCAAAATCTGTAATAAAATAGCAACTTCGATGAATTTTTAAAAATACTAAACAACTCTGAAAATGAAATTTCAAAATATGTATTGGAAGTATGAAATATAACCCTGGCAATGGTGAAATTGTTTTTGGATTTTGAATTTTTTTTAATGTTTATTTTAATGCCTAAAAATTAAAAAAAATTAAAATTTCTGGAAAAATAAAATGCAGAAAAATGAAAATGAAATGCAGAAAATGAAACACATGATACATTCAGTTTGAAGCTATCTTATTTTGGCAAAATCGAAGATGTGAGGTTTTCATGCATGCAACCTAACCTATTGGACTTACAAAACAAGCACAATCCGGATAAGCTAAGTGCTGGCTCCTAGGGTTTAAATGAGGTCTTCAAATTTAATCATTCACATGAAGCAATCAAGAAACTTGCATAAACTCCATTTACAAGCCTAAATCTGAAAAGGGAAAAAAATAGACATTTAATATTGCATGCAGAAAATGACTCCTCCTTTCTTGTCCATAAGATGCAACTTTTTGAAAAACTATCTGCATTAAAAATATGTCCTTGTACATGGCAGAAATCTGGTTCTCCAAAACCAGAAAAAGTGGAAGAAAAACAATCCAAAGCAGGTCCAGAATGGCCTCTTGCCCTCAGCTCTGCAACTCTGTTTTAGAAGTTTTCCAACCCTCCTTTTCTTCGTTTGATGACATATTTGAAATCTCTTCGTTTTCGTTTCATGCATGGCTGTTAATTTTTTTTTCTTTCGTTTTCTGGTTGCTGGGCATCCAAATGTTTCATTTCCATTTTCTTCATTTTTGTTTGAATACGTTGATTTTCTAACTAAATTCTTTAATGTAGATTTCAAAGGCCCTTTTCACATTATATTCGCCTTTTAATAAAAGGGCTTCAAACTTTATTTTTATAAAAAATTCATGAAAATGTTTTAGTATTATATAGATTTTCATGATAACAAGTCACACGTGGGGCCCCTCCATATATAAATAAGGGCTCTTAATTCCTTTTGCCACATTTGCCTCATAATGAAACTAGACCATTCTAAATATTGCTCTGAATGCACATCATCGTATTCACAATTTCTGGCCACCAACTTTCCTTAACGACTCCCTCTACATCGGATTTCCCTGCATGTCGCTACCTTGTTCAACTACTCTCGAAATGCCTCATCGAACTCTATCACGTCTAGCATGTGAAATATTTCATGCGTTCACATTCGGAGATGCCACTAATCCTACCAAGATTTTCCCATTTCACTGCTAATTCTAACTCGATCTTCCACCAGCGTAGATTGACAATGCCAAATGAGCTTACCATGTAGACTCTATATTTTCCATCACAACATCTGAAACTGTCGTTGCTTACCTACCAACATAATGTAAAATTCTACCTTGACGTTGCCCTCCTTCTAGCACCAAAATTATGAGTGTAGAAATAAGCTTTCATTTTTATTCAATAAAGACATAACATTAATAATATTTGAATCAAACCATTCATTAGGCAAACCTTCATTCGAATTTTGCATGGTGAAACCAAAAATGTGAGATTTTACCTTTGGCATGTTTTCATTTAACCTTACTTGAAGAGCATTTGAAAATTCCTCTTTTCTCTCATGACATTCATCATCATGTAGCACTTGTTCTTTCTCCATGACTTGTTTATCAAAGGCACCAAACTTAGGTACCCAATTGAAAACATGTCCATCCCTTTCAAACCATAAGTCTTGTATATCTAGGGGTGGGTTAACTAACACATTTCCATGATCCATCACTTGGGTTGTTTTGGGTAACGTGAGATTTTCAATTGGATCATCAATGATATCAAACCCAAATGATTTATGTTTTGTAATTTTCTCATTTTGAAATGGCATAATCATTGTAGCACAATTAATTGGATCAAGATTTTCAATTTCTTTTCCTTCAAAGGAATCTAAAGCAAATGACTCTCTTTCTCGATTCATGGTTGTAGAATCCTTATCATGTTCCAAAATTTGATGAGATTAGAATTCCTCTTCCAAAACTTTCTCAAATTGTACAGGATTTATAGTATCCTCATGTGAGGAAGCAATTGAGTTATCATGCATATTAATCGACACAACAAGTTTATTAGAATATTTAGATTGATAATATTCTTCCCATTTCTTCCACGAATCATAGTAATCATCTTCCAAGTTCAAGTTGTGATGCTCAAGTATTTCTTCTTCATCTTTTGATTCATCAACATGTTTCTCATCCAATTCATCTTCACCTTTCTTAGATGGTTCAATTATTTCCAAATGTGGGTTATCTCTTGAATTCAAATTGGTAAAGCTATCATAATCCAAATTTGTAACCCATGATTCAATTTTATCACAATTTGGAAGTTGTAGATCCTCTTGGTCATCACTTTCGAGAACATCATCCAAAGTGTCTTTCGAGAACAAGTGGTGAAATTCGATTATGTCTTCAACTTCATTTGTTGATTTTCTTTCAAATTCATTTTCAGCCACTTGTGATGGCTTGCTCCTATAATAGGATCAATTTTTAAATTCCGTGTCATATAGTTGCACCAATCCTTTGCATGTACATCTGACCAAATCATATCCACATAAGTTTGTTCATCCAAATCCTAATTTTTGGGTAATGATTCTAGATATTTCTTTTCCAAAACAAGATGGTGATCATTTGATTCCAACTTCTTGTTACCCATCCATAGAATTTCTTCTCCAAAATCTTCATGCTCTTCAAGACATTTTGAATAGGTATTTACTTCAATGTAAGTCACCTCAAAATCTCTTGTATCACTTGAAGAAGCATAAACATGAAACATCATTAACATCAGCATTATGAATTTTCTTCCTAGGATTATTTGGATGCATACATTGATGTGCTCATTTTTGTGGTGGAACATGCCTACATACCTTCTTAACCACTTTATTTTGCTCTTTTACTTTCGATACGAAATCTTTGGGTTGAGTGGTAGAAGTAGTAGGATTAATTGGATTGAGATCCATGAACAAAGCTTGAACATTTGTTGCAATGGTTCCATGAGTGACCACATGATTCTCTAATTGAGGCATAGTTGGATGGATGGAAGTACTTGTATAAACACATGTAGGAGCATAAGTTGGTATGGTAGGATGAAGTTGATTGTAGGGAAAAACATTTGATATCAAATTTTGTGGTGCCCACGCTTGATTTACTATCAAGGTTTGATTGCAAGCCCCTAGTTGTCCTACCATAGTTGTTTGCTCCATTCCATAACCTTGTGGTCTCAATTGTTGATCTACAATCATAGCTTCTGTGTAGGCCAATGCAAGATCAGTAACCAAGGGATTTATCCTAACAAATATGGCAAACAATGGATCCAATGCTCGAAAGTATATTTTAAGAGCACCACTTTCCTCAATAGTATAGGAAAAATTAATCTCGCATAAATATTTCGAAACCTCAAGTTGAAACTTCTCACTGGCTCATTAGGTTCTCTTTTGCAAGAAGTAAATTGTTGATTTATCATGAGATGATCAATGAGAAACCTAAATTGATTGATAAAATCATCTTTCAGTTGAGTCCAATATGTAATAGAACTAGTGGGTAAATTGATGTACCAATCATATGCCACCTCATCTAGGGTTCCAGGAAACATTCTACATGGCACATCCTCATGTTCGATATTCCATCTAACTAGGATATCCACATAGGCTTGAATATGTTCCTCGGCTAATGTTGGACCATTGTGTTTAAATTTGGGCAAATGTTTTTCTACGTTCTTGGGTAAATCATGAGAATCTCCACTAATGTTCAAAGGATTAACATGTATCCCATACCACATTCCTGCAGTTGTAGCCATTAATGAAACTCAAAGAATAACTTCAAAACTAATTTTTTAGTCAATAATAAAAGAAGGAACCAAGACAAAGCAATATTCTAAAAATGTAAATTAGTTTCTGATTCACCAGATCGCATATGCGCAAGTGAAGAGCATACTCCTAGTGTTGTAGGCTTTCTAATTCACAAGATTGCATTACACGCAAGTGAAGAGCATAATACCGACAACAAATACATTTTAGACAAAATAATTCCTTACAAATAAGCATGAAATGACTAGCAAATATCAAACATGTAACATATGAATAATCATGTTAGCATCAACCAAGAGATGTATCCATTAAAATCAAATGAAAGTAATTGCATGGAGACAACCTCGTTAGTCAAGGCCAAAATTTTTCAAAATCAAATAAAGACACATTATTCCTATATGAACAATCAAAAGCATTAGAACAATGCATAGCAATTCATGTCCTCCTTTTAACACTACAAGGTTGTATTGTTAAAAGAGGGCTAAAGATAATAATCAATAGGGCATGAAATATTCAAAATTTAAATCCCTATAGCATTTAAATCACACTAAAATAAACCAATTCAGGCCCTCCTTCTAACGCCAAGATGTTGAATGGTATTTTCACCCAATGGTGAAAGTACACTTTCCCTTAGGATTTGGGTTCCAAATCCCTTCTTGCAAAGAAGTTAAACAAACAAATTCTCCAAGGTCTCCGCTATATTAGCATTTGCATATGTGTATTAGTAATCTAAAATAAATATATTCAATTTAAATGCTTGGAACACCTTAGTGATTGCAAGTAACTGTAAACAAGGGGCAATGTTGGTTTACTTTACCATGAAACTTTAGTGATTTTTCATTGAACCAAAATAAAGCAAATGTGAGTTGGCCCTCATATGACCATGATGTAGTGCCTTAATTCCTTTTATCTTGAGGGTTTTAAAATAGATTTTATCTTGCATTAAATCCTCAATGATGAATAGGGTCTTCAAATGTAGCTTCAAAATGCCACTTTAATTATCCTTCTTAAATGAAATCAGATTTTCATCAAGACGAATAATTTAGTGCTTTGATTGCTCCCAAAATGGTAATTTGCAAAGTGCCATAAAATGTGACTCCTTTGTTGAAATTAGAATTTTCATGAAGGGAATGTCATCATAGGCTCATGAATGAAGCATGAAACTGAAAAATGAAATTCGACCCAAAAATGGAAATTTTCTATTTTCGAAATTTTCAAAATCTGTAATAAAACAACTTCGATGAATTTTTAAAAATTCTAGACAACTCCGAAAATGAAATTTCAAAATACGTATTGGACGTATGAAATATAACCCCGACAATGGTGAAATTGTTTTTGGATTTTGAAATTTTTTTAATGTTTATTTTAATGCCTGAAAAAAAAAAAAAATTAAAAGTTCTGGAAAAATAAAATGCAGAAAAATGAAAATGAAATGCAAAAAATGAAACACATGATACATTCAGCTTGATGCTATCTTATTCTAGCAAAATCGAAGATGTGAGGTTTTCATGCATGCAACCTAACCTATTGGACTTGCAAAACAAGCACAATCCGGATAAGCTAAGTGCTGGCTCCTAGGGTTTAAATGAGGTTTTCAAATTTAAGCATTCACATGAAACAATCAAGAAACTTGCATAAACTCCATTTACAAGCCTAAATCTGAAAAGGGAAAAAAAATAGACATTTAATCTTGCATGCAAAAAATGACTCCTCCTTTCTTGTCCATAAGACGCAACTTTCTGAAAAACTATCTGCATTAAAAATATGTCCTTGTACATGGCATAAATCTGGTTCTCCAAAACCATAAAAAGTGGAAGAAAAACAATCCAAAACAGGTCCAGAATGGCCTCATGCCCTCAGCTCTGCAACTCTGTTTTAGAAGTTTTCCAACCCTCCTTTTCTTCGTTTGATGGCATATTTGAAATCTCTTTGTTTTCGTTTCATGCATGGTTGTTGGTTTTATTTTCTTTCATTTTCTGGTTGCTGGGCATCCAAACGTTTGATTTCCATTTTCTTCATTTTTGTTTGAATACGTTGATTTTCTAACTAAATTCTTCAAATGTAGATTTCAAAGGCCCTTTTCACATTATATTCCCATTTTAATAAAAGGGCTTTAAACTTTATTTTTATAAAACATTCATGAAAATGTTTTAGTATTATATATATTTTCATGATAACAAGTCACACATGGGGCCCCTCCACATATAAATAAAGGCTCTTAATTCCTTTCGCCACGTTTGCCTCATAATGAAACCAGACCATTCTAAATATTGCTTTGAATGCACATCGTCGTATTCACAATTTTTGGCCACCAACTTTCCTCAGCGGCTCCCTCTATGTTAGATTTCCCTGCATGTCGCTACCCTGTTCAACTGCTCTCGAAATGCCTCATCGAACTCTGTCACGTATAGCATGTGAAATATTTTATGCTTTCACATTCGAAGATGCCACTAATCCTGGTAAGATTTTCCCATTTCATCGCTAATTCTAACTCGATCTTCCGCCAGTGTAGATTGACGATGCCAAATGAGCTTACCATGTAGACATTGTATTTGTCGTCACAACATCTAAAATTGTCGTTGCTTACCTACAAACATAACATAAAATTCTACCTTGACATTGCCCTCCTTCTAGCACCAAAATGTTGAGTGGAAATAAGCTTTCATTTTTATTCAATAAAGCCATAACATTAACAATATTTGAATCAAACCATTCATTAGGCAAACCTTCATTCGAATTTTGCATGGTGAAACCAAAAAGGTGAGATTTTACCTTTGGCATGCTTTCATTTAACCTTGAAGAGGATTTGAAAATTCCTCTTTTCTCTCATGACATTCATCATCATGTAGCACTTGTTCTTTCTCCATGACTTGTTTATCAAAGGCACCAAACTTAGGTACCCAATTGAAAACATGTCCATCCCTTTCAAACCATAAGTCTTGTCTATCTAGGGGTGGGTTAACTAACACATTTCCATGATCCTTCACTTGGGTTGTTTTGGGTAACGTGAGATTTTCAATTGGATCATCAATGATATCAAAACCAAATGATTTAGGTTTTGTAATTTTCTCATTTTGAAATGGCATAGTCATTGTAGCACAAGTAAGTGGGTCAAGATTTTCAATTTCTTTTCCTTCAAAGGAATCTAAAGCAAATGACTCTCTTTCTCAATTCATGGTTGTAGAATCCTTATCATGTTCCAAAATTTGATGAGATTAGAATTCCTCTTCCAAAACTTTCTCAAATTGTACAGGATTTATAGTATCCTCATGTGAGGAAGCAATTGAGTTATCTTGCATATTAATCGACACAAAAAGTTTATTAGAAGATTTAGATTGATAATATTCTTCCCATTTCTTCCATGAATCATAGTAATCATCTTCCAAGTTCAAGTTGTGACGCTCAAGTACTTCTTCATCTTCTGATTCATCAACATGTTTCTCATCCAATTCATCTTCACCTTCCTTAGATGGTTCAGTTATTTCCAAATGTGGGTTATCTCTTGAATTCAAATTGGTAAAGCTATCATAATCCAAATTTGTAACCCATGATTCAATTTTATCACAATTTGGAAGGTGTAGATCCTCTTGGTCATCACTTTCGAGAACATCATCCAAAGTGTCTTTCGAGAACAAGTGGTGAAATTCGATTATGTCTTCAACTTCATTTGTTGATTTTCTTTCAAATTCATTTTCAGCCACTTGTGATGGCTTAGGAGCCCCTATAATAGGATCAATTTTTGAATTTTGTGTCATATAGTTGCTCCAATCCTTTGCAAGTACATCTGACCAAATCATATCCACATAAGTTTGTTCATCCAAATCCTAATTTTTGGGTAATGATTCTAGATATTTCTTTTCCAAAACAAGATGGTGATCATTTGATTCCAACTTCTTGTTACCCATCCATAAAATTTCTTCTCCAAAATCTTCATGCTCTTCAAGACATTTTGAATAGGTATTTACTTCAACGTAAGTCACCTCAAAATCTCTTGTATCACTTGAAGAAGCATAACATGAAACATCATTAAGATCAGCATTATGAATTTTCTTCCTAGGATGATTTGGATGCATACATTGATGTGCTTGTTTTTGTGGTGGAACATGCCTACATACCTTCTTAACCACTTTCTTTTGCTCTTTTACTTCCAATACGAAATATTTGGGTTGAGTGGTAGAAGTAGTAGGATTAATTGGATTGATATCCACGAACAAAGCTTGAACATTTGTTGCAATGGTTCCATGAGTGACCACATGATTCTCTAATTGAGGCATAGTTGGATGGATGGAAGTACTTGTATAAACGCATGTAGGAGCATAAGTTGGTATGGTAGGATGAATTTGATTGTAGGGAAAAACATTTGATATCAAATTTTGTGGTGCCCATGCTTGATTTACCATCAAGGTTTGATTGCAAGCCCCTAGTTGTCCTACCATAGTTGTTTGCTCCATTCCATAACCTTGTGGCCTCGATTGTTGATCTACAATCATAGCTTCTGTGTAGGCCGATGCAAGATCAGTAACCAAGGGATTCATCCTAACAAATATGGAAAACAATGGATCCAATGCTCAAAAGTATATTTGAAGATCACCACTTTCCTCAATAGTATAGGGAGAAATAAATCTCGCATAAAGCTTTCAAAACCTCAAGTTGAAACTTCTCACTGGCTCATTAGGTTCTCTTTTGCAAGAAGTAAATCGTTGATATATCATGAGAGGATCAATGAGCAACCTAAATTGATTGATAAAATCATATTTCAGTTGAGTCCAAGATGAAATAGAACCAGTGGGTAAATTGATGTACCAATCATATGCCACCTCATCTAGGGTTCCAGGAAACATTCTACATGCCACATCCTCATGTTCGATATTCCATATAACTAGGATATCCACTTAGGCTTGAATATGTTCCTCAGCTAATTGGACCATTGTGTTTAAATTTGGGCAAACATTTTTCTATGTTCTTGGGTAAATCATGAGAATCTCCACTAATGTTCAAAGGATTAACATGTATCCCATACCACGTTCCTACAGTTGTAGCCATTAATGAAACTCAAAGAATAACTTCAAAACCAATTTGTTAGTCATGAATAAAAGAAGGAACCAAGACAAAGCAATATTCTAAAAATGTATATTAGTTTCTGATTCACCAGATCGCATATGCGCAAGTGAAGAGCATACTCCTAGTGTTGGAGGCTTTTTGATTCACAAGATTGCATTACACGCAAGTGAATAGCATAATACCAACAACAAATATATTTTAGACAAAATAATTCCTTTCAAATAAGCATGAAATGACTAGCAAATATCAAACATGTAACGTATGAATAATCATGTTAGCATCAACCAAGATATGTATCCATTAAAATCAAATGAAAGTAATTGCATGGAGACAACCTCGTTAGTCGAGACCAAAAATTTTCAAAATCAAATAAAGACATATTATTCATGTATGAACAATCAAAAGCGTTAGAACAATGCATAGCAATTCATGTCTTCCTTTTAACACTACAAGGTTGTATTGTTAAAAGAGGGCTAAAGATAATCAATAGGGCATGAAATATTCAAAAATTTAAATCCCCATCGCATTTAAATCACACTGAAATAAACCAATTCAGGCCCTCCTTCTAGCGCCAAGATGTTGAGTGGTATTTTCACCCAATGGTGAAAGTACACTTTCCCTTAGGATTTGGGTTCCAAATCCCTTCTTGCAAAGAAGTTAAACAAACAACTTCTCCAAGGTCTCTGCTATATTAGCATTTGCATGTGTATTAGTAATCTCAAATAAAGATATTCAATTTAAATCCTTAGAACACCTTAGTGATTGCAAGTAACTATAAACAAGGGGCAATGTTGGTTTATTTTACCATAAAACTTTAGTGATTGTTCATTGAACCAAAATAAAACAAATGTGAGTTGGCCCTCATATGACCACGATGTAGTGCCTTAATTCCTTTTATCTTGAGGGTTTTAAAATAGATTTTATCTTGCATTAAATCCTCAATGATGAATAGGGTCTTCAAATGTAGCTTCAAAATGCCACTTTAATTATCCTTCTTAAATGAAATCAGATTTTCATCAAGACGAATAATTTAGTGGTTTGATTGCTTCCAAAATGGTAATTTGCAAAGTGCCATAATACACGACTCCTTTGTTGAAATTAGAATTTTCATGAAGGGAATGTCATCATAGGCTCATGAATGAACCATGAAACGGAAAAAATGAAATTCGACCCAAAAATGGAAATTTTCTATTTTTGGAATTTTTAAAATCTTTAATAAAATAGCAACTTCGATAAATTTTTAAAAATACTAAACAACTCCAAAAATGAAATTTAAAAATGCGTATTGGAAGTATGAAATATAACCTACGCAATGGTGAAATTGTTTTTGGATTTTGATTTTTTTTTAATGTTTATTTTAATGTCTGAAAATTAAAAAAAAATAAAAGTTCTGGAAAAATAAAATGCAGAAAAATGAAAATGAAATGCAGAAAATGAAACACATGATACATTCAGTTTGATGCTATCTTATTCCGGAAAAACCGAAGATGTGAGGTTTTCATGCATACAACCTAACCTATTGGACTTGCAAAACAAGCACAATCCGGATAAGCTAAGTGCTGGCTCCTAGGGTTTAAATGAGGTTTTCAGATTTAAGCATTCACATGAAGCAATCAAGAAACTTGCATAAACTCCATTTACAAGCCTAAAATATGAAAAGAAAAAAAAATAGACATTTAATCTTGCATGCAGAAAATGACGACTCCTTTCTTGTCCATAAGATGCAACTTTCTGAAAAACTACCTGCATTAAAAATCTGTCCTTGTACATGGCATAAATCTGGTTCTCCAAAACCATAAAAAGTGGAAAAAAAACAATCCAAAACAGGTCCAGAATGGCCTCTTGCCCTCAGCTCTGCAACTCTGTTTTAGAAATTTTCCAACCCTCCTTTTCTTCGTTTGATGGCATATTTGAAATCTCTTCGTTTTCGTTTCATGCATGGCTGTTGGTTTTCTTTTCTTTCGTTTTCTGGTTGCTGGGCATCCAAACGTTTGATTTCCATTTTCTTCGTTTTTGTTTGAATACGTTGATTTTCTAACTAAATTCTTCAAATGTAGATTTCAAAGGCCCTTTTCACATTATATTCCCATTTTAATAAAAGGGCTTTAAACTTTATTTTTATAAAACATTCATGAAAATGTTTTAGTATTATATATATTTTCATGATAACAAGTCACACGTGGGCCCCCTCCTCATATAACTAAAGGCTCTTAATTCCTTTTGCCACGTTTGCCTATAATGAAACCAGACCATTCTAAATATTGCTCTAAATACACATCGTCGTATTCACAATTTCTGGCCATCAACTTTCCTCAACGGCTCCCTCTACGTCGGATTTCCCTGCATGTCGCTACCCTGTTCAACTGCTCTCGAAATGCCTCATCGAACTCTAGCCGTCCATCGTCCGCGTTTGTTGCTTGGTCACAGTCAACTGAATTCTAGCCGTCGAATACGCTGTTGATCCTGGCGGTAATTCTCCCCATTCACGGTATCCTATGTACTCAGCTACTATATTGATTCCCAACTTCATGTTTGGGTCTAGTAGATAAAATTAAAATCTTTTATTTTATTTCACTGTCCTAGCCGCTTGATATGCAAACTAGTGTTGCGATAATGGTATTGCTATCACCTCCTTGTAACGGTCTTCGTCCTACGGGAGCAATGTTTAAAACATGTCTTCAACCAATGTTTTTGCCCGTCTCGTCCACCGAGTTCTTCTAGATATCTCTGTACATCCCCAGCGGAGGTCCACTCACTTCGTCTATCGAGGTGTTGAAACAAAGTCTATCACTCATCTGTGTTTGCCACATCGAAGTTTCCAACCTGGGTTTGTCATCATTTATCTATTCACCGTATGGTGGTTTTCCAAATAGTCTTCGTCATACTCCCGATGCACTCCATTTTGCCGAGCGTCTCGCTGTGAACTAAACCACCACCAGGTTCTAAAACCACTATCCTTGTCATATTTGAACCAACTCCCATCTAAACGTATGGTGCTCAAATATCGTGTGGGCCCAAGTAGAAACCCAATCGATATCATTTATGCATATTATGTAATGTATTTCTCGTTTGTCCATCTCCATGGCTAACTGGATTTTCCACATGGGCATCCCCAGATCTGTGTCATGATTCATCCACGCTGGCCTTCGGTGTCCACTAGTTGAGTCTCAGAGTCTTGGAATTAGGAAGTGTGGGCCCAACTATGCCCACGTAGACCATAAACCCTCAAAAATCATCGATCCTTGCTGTCCCTCTCGTCGCCACCTGCAAGAAAGAAATCCCAAAATTAAACCATAGCACAAAGTATCATTAATTTATTAAAATATTTAAAATTTCGACACAAAACAATACACTCTAAACTAAACTCCTACCATCGGCACTCATAGTCAAAAGAATCCATTCCTTTCAAATGAAAAGAAAGCCATGTGGCTTCTTTTATATTTATAAATTTTCTTTTTACTATCCCTTTTATTTTTATTTTTGTTTTTATATAATATAATATATATTATATTATATACTATATAATATATATTAGATTATATTCTTTTATTATTTTTTTATTTTAAATTTGTAATTTTTATTATTTATTTTTTTATTGTTTTCATTATCTGAACCACCCATGACAAGAAACACCAACACTCGACAATAAACTTGCTAAAAACAAAAAAAATGACAACAAAGTTGTCATAAACAAAAATGACGATAAAAGTTGTCGACAACAATTGCAAAACCCACGACAAAACGAACTGCAAACATCAAACTTTCAAAGAAAAAAGGTGGGTTCCCAATTTTTTGGGGTACGTTGTGGAGCGGCCACAACAGATATGAATGGTTATGATATCGTCGAAAGGGTTCTATATAATTAAGAACTCTAAAGAAGCCATTGTATTTATGAAATAATTAGATGAATGAGGGATTGCCTTGATGTTGTACCATTTCAATTTAGCTAGTAGCTTGTCCACAAGGGTTTTGTATGATTTCAAGATAGAACACCGGAATTGATAGATTTCCTTGACTTGGTTAACTATGAGCAAGGAGTCACCAAAGATGTTGAGCCTTTTTATTTTCATGGTGATAGCTATTTTAATACCCAAAAGCAGAGCCTCATATTTACCATTAATATTGGTGCACATGAAGTTGCGTTTAAATGAAAGGGACATAGGATCTCCTTGCAGTATGAAAAATATGATTCCTATGCCAACCCCTTGCTCACACTTATAACAATAAAATAAAAAAGTTAGGATTGATCCAGATTTGATTTTAGACTACAAAAACCATCCATGAGGGACAACATTTCATGACCTGTAGTCGCATCGACTAAAGAATCAATGTTGGGAAGGGAGAATTCATCCTTAGGAGTCACTTTGTTAAGATCGCAAAAATATATGCAAATGTGAATCCTCCCATCATGTTTTCCTATGGGTACCATGTTGTAAACCAAGTCAAGATAGTCGATAGGTTGGATGAATCCTACATCCAATAATTTTTTTAACTCATATTTAACCATTAAGGCTATTATTGGATGTATTTTATGAAGCTTTTGCTTGACTGGTTTTATTTTTGGATTGAGAGTAAGGTTGTGCACAACCAAGTTTGGGTCAAGATCTAACATGTCTTTGTATAACCAAGCAAAAGCTTCTATCTTCTCTATCAAGAGAGTTATGTAGATTGCTTGCTCTTCAAGGGATAAAATTTGTCCTAATTTTATGTTCTTAGGAGTCTTAGGATCAGTGCCAATATCTACATCAATTGTTTCCTCTATTGACATGTGTGATCCCTCCTCCAGCAGATGAGGTGTGGGGATCAAGTGGGTGTCATTAGTTGGATTCAAAAATTTGATCATGTCTAGTTCAATCTTACCTTGACAAACATCTTTAGATGGCCCTTAGGAGAAATGAAATGGCTACAACATTTATTCACAAGGGAAGAACTCTTCAGGTGATGGTGGCAACATGGCATGATAAAATTTGATGGCATTAGGGTTAAGGTGCAAAGGTTTTGAGGGGTCACTGGTATTATGGAGTGGTGTGGAAAAATAAATGGAAACCATATTTATGGATGGTATATAGTTTCCATTCATGAATGGGAAGAGCCTATCAAATATGGGTGGCCCTAGATATATCAGAGGTGGTTGAGGTGGTAGTGGAATGACTGGATGAGGCCTAGGAGGAGCCAGGATGATCGAATCTTCTAGGGATAGAAGATACATCTAGATGGGTTGATGTGTAGAAAAAACCCTAAGATAGAGCTCATATAGGTCTATGAGAGGATTAATGGGGGTGAAGTCTTCTCGTTTGTTACTGTAGACACTAAAATCTAGTCAATATAATTAGGTGACTAGGACAAGGTCTAATTTACACCATTTAGATCTCTTGGAAAACCATTAGAGGTTTTACAGTGGTTATAACCACTATTGGAAGCCTCTACCCCACTTTTGAAAAGTTTTGAGCCATATAGGCATGATCATCCCACCCTATGATGGTCATAATTCATGGTCGTCCCACCCAGGGACAGTGGCAAACTGGCCATCCCAGGGTGGGATGGCCACAAGTTTTGACTCCCAAAAAGTCAAATTTGGATAATGGCACCTATAAACTACCATTTTCCCTACCTATTCAAGCATGCAGACCTAAGGGTGCATATTACTTATGACATGTTGCATGATGGAGGCCAAAATGGGAGATTCTCTTCCCCTTCCAATGCATGCTCAATTTTAGGCAAGGGGCACCTCGTGCCCTACATTTCCTTGTATGCCTTTTTTCCCAAAGGTCTCCTTTGGCTATAAAGTGGATCTATTTTCCACAAAAACCATAGAGAGGAGTTTTGAGACATAACAACGAAGTGCTACCAAGATTTTTCCTCACTTTTTTTTCCCTTTTCCCTCGAAATATCTACCTAGCGTAGGAGGTTTACGAGTGATATAGGAGGTGAAATATGATCACAAAACCAAATCATATAAGTGAATTTCACCATAAAATTTGACAAAAACACCAATATTGGTGATAAATTAGGGCAGAACTAGTGGCCATCCCACCCTAGGATGGTCCCCATTCTATGATAGTCCCCTCTGTCTCTGAAAGGTACTAGGATATATATATGCATTATTTATTTATTGTTCTTTTTTATTTATATTATATATTAGTATATGAACATGCTATCCAAATTTCATGCATTTTGGAGCTATATTGAGCGAGATATCGTATTTTTAAGTTTTTGCAGGCTTGTAGGGTCCATGAGAAGGTGCATGGGGATATATGCCTTATTTTGCAAATATAACCATATGGGTCCTCTTAAAATATCATTTCATGTGTATGTCAAAGTTTCATGCATTTTTAATATGTTTAGGGCCATAAATTGCTTGTTTTGGATTTTATAGGTTTGAAAAGCGCACTACAGAAATGACACATCATAGGATGCAATTTCTATTCTTTTTTTGGTTAAATATTTCCAAAATCATCTATTTTACATACCTCTAAAATTTTGAGTCATTTGGAGTTTTTTTTAGATAGGCGTATCGTATATTCATGTTTTCTAGCCTTTTTAGTGCCTGTGGGGTTTGCATGTTTTCAATATATGCACTTGCTATTCAATAATTTTGGTTTCCTTGTGTGCAAGTGTAGGAAATAAAGTGTACAAAGAAGGAGCACAAGATTAGAGACCAAAGCGATGGCATATTAGGCCCACCCACTTTTATTGTGGGTACGAGGAAGAACATTGGAAGTGCACACGAGTTACTTTGAGGATTCGATCCTTGGGAACCATTTTGTAACAATTGTATCAATCCAGAGCCCTCAAGGGGACATTTATGTAGCCATGGTTTTAATTCATTTAAATAATATAAGAAAGCTTCATTTCATGTTATTTCTCGTGTTTTGGTCACTTTTCCACATTTACTTGCATGCTTCCCTTTTGATGCTTATTAGACACTAGAGATAGATGCATATTGTTTATTCTAGGTGCACCATTTTTCCCCTAATTTAGTGGTGATCACCATGGGACCCTATCCCTATTGCTTTAATTGAAGTTTTAACCTCAGTTTTTGCTTGGTTTCTATTGCAGGTATTGGTCGTTCTGGCCTAAAACGTTCTCTGGACTACTCCTCGTGCCACCCTAGGACGACCACACAATTGTCCCACCCTAGGATGGCCATCAAAATGGTAGCTATCCCACCTGGTATGGCCACAAAAAAAAAAATTTCTGCCCAAAATGCCAAAAACAGCAGGTTCTCAAGCTGATGAGGTAAGTGCCTGAACTTTTGGTTTTCTATTACATAGTCAAAATTTGCTGAAATTTGATTTTTCTCGCATGCTTTGTTTGATAGAAAGGTAAAAAGATAGTTTTATTTTCTTATAAATGCAAAAATAACACAAATATAAGAAAAATTAAAAAGAATTTAAGTAATGATGACCTTGTATGGCTTGCTTGCATGTAGGCTACCCAATGGGTAGGCCATAATTTAGAGTTTGCATCTTGTATGTCTCTTTTCATATAGCTTTCTGAAAGTAAAATGTACATTTTTGCTTGCATTTAGTGAATTATCATAGAATGCTTCATTGTTTACTTTATTTGGGCTTAAAAATAACCACACACACCACACTTCACTTAAACGCTAGTGAGTTGGATTTCATCACCAACCACTAGTAGAGGTCAACGACGGTGGCTTTCATCTCCATTCGTTGCCTCAAATCCAATGAACCCTTGTTATTTTACAACACCAAATCCAAGATATGTCATAACCATGCAAAATAACAATAAATTCCTCTTCAAAGGGGTGTATCATTGTGCACAGGGTGTTGGGTGAGGATCGACAAGACCTGTACTCCCTTCCTGGGTGTGGATTTCATCTCCAAATTTTGGGGGGTTTACGTGACAGTGAATTTCATTTTTGAGTGTCGAGCTATGAGCATATAGGTTAAATCCAATTAAACACAAGTATATCATCCAAAAAAATTCAAACATGTGACACAAGATCATATTTACAAACAACACATTTAAAACACAAAAAAAAACTTAGGGATTCACACCTAAAACTTAAAATAGATAATCATTTGTCTTATTGAGTGTTGCCTTTCTTGTGTGCTCTTTCATTAAAGAATTTTTAAAGGAGTATTACATACCAAATATAGTCGACTATGTTTGCAATGTATAATTCATTTATTATTAATAGATTAGATTGATTTGGTTTTGTATTATCTTTAACCATTTTATTCATTTGTGATTATGCAAGGGGACTATCCTCCTAGTGGCGAGGGCCAGCCCTCCTGAAGTGGCTTGCTTATTTGAATTCATTACATTTCATCATTTTATTATAATATTTTATTTATTCTCTTATGCTAATTCATTATTTTTCACTCTCATAATTTTGCGCATGAATGTCATTTTATTTACATTATCGAAAGGAGATTAAATTAAGTGAGAGAAGGGTAGTGATACCCTTACAAGTGGTATCATTTTCTAGGTTTCGAGGGGCATGGGGGTTCTTCGGTTGTTTACACAACTATCAAAGCTACAACATTGATCAACGCCATCCAAAAAATGCATTGGAGCAACAAAAAATAATTAAAACATAGTAAGGATATTTTGCGCACACCTCCAAGCCATATGAGTGAACACATAGATGGATAGGAGTTCCAGGTAGTGAGAGGGTCCATTTTAGGCTGAGGAAGAAGAGTATCTCTAACGTATAGTAGATGAAGCAATCGTCGTGTCATATTTCAAACCATACACACAAACAGAAAACCTGCAACATACACACAACAAAAAAAATAAAGTAAACTTAAGCAACGTATATTTCACTAGTCTTGTTGTGATTTGTCATGTCATATTGAAATGTATACACATAAAAATATGAAGTGACAGCATTGTTATGAATACCAGGTATAAAACACATGTCATTCACTGTGAAATCACCACGAAATTCATCGTGGAATCGCAAAAAAACTATAGAAAATTCCCCATGAAATCATCAGGAAATATCAAACCTTACCGACGAATCAAATCACAGGAAAATAAATTAATTTCAAGAAAAATCTAAGGTACATATCCATTTTTATTTTCATTTTTATTTTTTTATTTTTGTTCATTAGGATTTATCCCACATGAACTGTGTGGATGAATTGTTGTGGTTTAAAATTAAAAGACCACATCTATCTAAATGTGACTTTGGTCACATAGTCATTCTTTCCCTCATGCATACATCATCTATTGGGTCTTCTATGTCATATTTACTAATGCATCCTTCCTTGTATTATGTTTTCCTTGGGTCCAGTTGTCCATTCTGTGTTGTGTGTCCAGTCGTCCCTTTCGTGTTGAGCGTCAGTGTCATGTTCTTTCCCTCCTGTGTCCATTTGTCCCTTCCATGTTGCGTATCCAGTCATCCTTTATATGTTGCATGCCCAATAAGTAGTCTGTATACTTACCATGCCATGAATTTCCATTATGGTTAGCAATCTATCCACTTATCGTACCTTTCCCTCATGGTATGCGTCCTTGGGTCCAATGTCAGTATCACGTTAGTGTCATAGCTATTGTCCAATTATCGCATCAGTGTTGTGTGGTGCTATGCTGGGTTAGTGCTAATAGTGGTGGTAGCTATTGGACTTCCAAAACTAGCCATTGGGTAGAACTTGTTCGTCCACAGCTTGAACCATTGAATCTATCCGTTGAGGAGCTAGCTATTGAAATTCGAAATTTCAAATTCAAAATTTTGCATCGCAGTTGGAGTGATAGTTGAGGTGGAGAAAAACAAAATTTTGCCCAAATTTACCAAATTATTTTGCAGAAATTAAAGGTGATATTTGTTAAGAAAGACTTCTTGACAATTGCATGAGTGAAAGGTGGATAAAAGGACCAAATGGTCGGTTAACAAGTTCGGAGAATTCAAACGAAGGGATCTTAAAGTCACAAAGAAGACCTCCAAGAAACAAAGGTACACATTATTCTTCTCCTTTACGCATTAATAGTTTTGATCTTGATCATCCATTGCTTAACACCATGGCATCCAATCCTTCTCCTACTTCTTCCCACGAGAACCTCACACATGAGAAAATAGGAAACCCCAATACCAACACCTCGACTATGCAAAAATTAGTAGACAACATGAATAGATTGACTACATTAGTGCACCAACTAGTGGAAAAACAAAGCCAACCAACCCCTCCTAACCCAAATCACTACCATAGACAATGGAACAATGAGGATCAGGATGGAGAAGAAGTCTATGAACAACAAAGAGGTCATAATGATAATACCCAAAATCACTTCCATAGACATAGGCATAATGAGGACCAAGATAGAGATGAATTTTACCAACAACCAAGAGGTCCTAATGGTGTCAATTTTCCATGCATTGATATGCCCACTTTTGAGGGTCATGATCCACGTGGTTGGATAGCTAAAATGGAAGGCATTTTAGACTTATACCAAATTCACGATTCAGAAAAAGTTCCTTTTGCTACCTCCAAACTCGGTACTGAAGCTTATCAATGGTTTGTATGGCTCAAATGTGAGAATGGAAATACCATCTACTGGGATGATTTCACCACACATTTCCTTGAAATATTTGATGAAGGACCCTCATCTTCTTACATGGTGCGGTTGTTATCACTTAAGCAAACAGGATCTGTAAGGGAGTATATTTCAGAATTCACTAGTCTACTTTCCTATGCAAGAAACTTACCAGCCGATGTGGTGGTATCTGCCTTTAGAAATGGGTTGAAAGAGAATATTCAAGTTGAAGTTGACCTACAAGATCCATCCTCTTTAGATACATGTATAAGGATTTCCAAGTTGGTTGAGAAGAAGGTGCAAATTGGGACATCTATACGATGTGATTCCTATGGTCGACCTCAATACCGCAACAACTCTTTTCATAGAAATGATCAACCATCAAGATACTTCTGCTATAAATATTGCAATCACCATCCAAAATATCAGGCATGTGTACCATGATAAAACTTTCAAATCGAATATGCTGACAAGGAAGATGAAGAAATAGAGGATACCAACTCACCTGATTTTCCCATAAACGAAGACCAAATTGAACTCGAGGAGGCCATAGTTGAGGAAGATACTATGGTAATTTTAGTACATGCTCTTATGGGTTTATCAGCTCACCATACAATCAAGGTATCAAGGTTCATTCGACAAAGGAAGGTAATTGTATTAATTGATTCAGGAAGTACTCATAACTTTATTGACACAAATATTGCCAAGGCATTAAACTTGCACATCAACTCCTCCAATCAAGATAAATTTCAAGTTATAACTACAAACGAGGGAAGTGCTCAATGTATAGGTAGAACATATTCAATTTCATTGCAAATGGGAAGTTATACTTGGCATGGTCCTCTTTTTTTTATGAATTTAGGGAATTCAGAAGTTATCTTGGGAGTCGCATGGTTAGAACAAATGGAAACCATGGTCGATTTTAATTACAAGCAGCGCTTTGTTGAATGGAAAGAAAATGGGAAGACCATTCACCTCCAAGGAATTCCAACACCTCCATCAAAGATAGTAAGTTCACACAACATGGAAAAAATATTAAGAAAAGGTAGTTATAGATTCATTGCTCAAATTAATTGTATGGAAAAGCAAGCACAAGATATGCCAAAAATCCAATCAGAAGATCTACAAAATATTGTGGCCAACTATGATGAGGTCTTCCAAGAACCAAAGGGACTACCTCCCAAAATATCCCATGACCATGCCATACACCTTGTTCCAGGAAGTCTTCCTCCTAATGGTTGTCCTTATCGATATCCCCAACCTCAAAAAATAGAAATTGAGAAGATTGTCCAAGAACTATTAGAACATGGAGTCATCCATCATAGCACTAGCCCCTATTCTTCACCAGTAGTTTTGGCCCATCGCAAAGACAATTCTTGGCATATGTGTCCAAATTTTCGTCCCCTTAACAAAATCACCATCAAAGATAAATTCCCTATACCTGTCATTGATGATTTATTAGATGAACTACATGGTGCAAATTTTTTTACAAAATTGGACTTACGTTCGGGGTTTCACCAAATTAGAGTTAGGGAAGAAGATATTCCCAAAACAGCTTTTTGTACCCATGAAGGTCACTATGAATTCTTGGTCATGCCTTTTGGTCTCACTAATGCCCCATCCACATTCCAAAGTCTCATGAACCATGTGTTTCATCCATTCCTTCACAAATTTATCCTAGTCTTCTTCGATGACATACTCATATATAGTAAATCATGGAATGATCATCTATTGCATGTGGGAAGGGTGCTTCATATACTACACAAGGAAAAATTATTTTTCAAACGCTCTAAATGCTCTTTTGGTGTTCAAGAAGTTGAGTACCTGGGTCATATAGTTTCTCAAGAAGGTGTTAAAGTGGATCCCAATAAGATAAAGGTAATTTAGGATTGGCCCTTACCTAAAACTATCAAGAAACTTCATGGTTTTTTGGGTCTCATGGGCTACTATCACAAGTTTGTGTGTAACTATGGAAAAATTGTAGCTCCTCTCACAGCTCTTACAAAAAATGATGCTTTTCATTGGTCGGAAGCAGCTACTCAAGCCTTCGAGGCTCTCAAAAAAGCAATGTGTACTACTCTAGTATTGGCAACTCCGGATTTTCACAAACCATTTGTGATCGAATGTGATGCTTTAGGAATGGGTATTGGGGCAATATTAATGTAGGAAGGTCATCCCTTGGCATTCGAAAGTAAACAAATTTCAGGAAAAAATTTGGGAAGATCCACATATGAGAAAGAAATGTTGGCTATTCTACATGCAGTGGAGAAATGGAGACACTACTTAATCAGTAGCCATTTCATTATAAAAACCGATCATAGTAGTCTCAAGCACTTTCTAGAACAATGATTTTCTTATCTAGAACAAAACAAGTGGTTAAAAAAATTTTTGGGATATGATTTCATTATCGAGTACAAGAAAGGGAAAGAAAACGTGGTAGCAGATGCATTATCTAGAAAATATGAAGATGAAGTGGTTATTAATGCTATTTCAGGTCCTTGTTCTCAATGGGTTTCTCAGTTACAGGAAGAATGGTTGTCCAATACTGAAACTGCTCAAATAATTCAAGATTTGTTGTTGGGTTCATTCAAGCACCCTATTTTTTCCTATGAAGACAAGATATTAAGAAGGAAGAATCACATTTACATTCCACACACTTCGACAATCAAATCAAGGATTCTAGATGAGTCACATGCTTCTCCATTAGTAGGACATTCAGGTTTTTTGAAAACTTATATGCGGATTAAACAATCCTTTTGTTGGAAAGGATTAAAAGCAGAGGTCAAACAATGGGTGGCTGAATGTGAAGTATGCCAACACAATAAGGGTAAAATAGTCAAATCACCAGGGTTGCTTCAACCATTACCCATTCTAGATCATTAGTGGGAACATATTTCAATGGATTTTATTGAAGGTCTTCCTAAGTCAGAAGGAAAAATAGTAATTTTTGTGGTAGTTGATCGCCTCTCCAAATATGCTCACTTTCAGGCTCTACAACATCCATTTTCAGCAAGCAAAGTGGCTAAGGTATTTATGGACTCAATTTTCAAATTGCATGGAATGCCAAAAAATATTGTAAGTGATCGTGATCCCATATTTACTAGAAATTTTTGGAAAGAATTATTTTGACTTAGTGGTACCAAATTAAATATGTCCTATGCATACCATCCACAAACATATGGCCAAATGGAGGTAGTTAACAAATGTTTGGGTACCTACCTAAGATGTTTTATTCAAGATAAACAATATCAATGGAGTCATTGGCTTTCCTTGGCATAATGGTGGTACAACACTTCGTACCATTAATCCATCAAGATGTCTCCATTTGAAGCATTGTATGGAATTAAGCCACCAATAATAGAAGATTATGTACCAGGATCTTCCAAAGTGGCCCAAGTAGATGATTGGTTTCAACATCGACAGTCAATGCTCACCATTCTCAAAGATAATTTGGCCCAAGCACAAAATCGTATGAAGCAACAACAAGACACACACCGTTTAGAAAGATAATTCAATATTGGTGATATGGTGTTCCTACATTTACAACCCTACAAACAATTGTTATTGAAGATCAAGACCAATCAAAAATTGGCTCCATGATTTTATGGCCCTTATAAAATCATGCATCGCATTGGAGAAGTGGCATATCAACTAGAGTTGCCTCCCTCATCTCGTATACATCCAGTATTTCATGTTTCCTATCTCAAGAAGGTGATCAGCCAGAAAGTACAATCTCAGTCAAAATTACCAATACTCGATGAAGAAGGGCGTATATATCTCTAGCTAGAAGTAATTTTACAAAGCATAACACACATGCTGAGATCTCGTCACATCCAAGAATTTCTCATCAAATGGTAGGACCTACCTAAGGAAGATGCTACATGGGAACCTAAAAGTATTTTCCAGACATTTCCAGCTTTGAGGACAAATATTTCTGAGGAGGGGAGCCATGTTACACACCAAACATAGTTGGCTATGTTTGCAATGTATAATTCATTTATTATTAATAGATTAGATTGATTTGGTTTTATATTATATTTATCCATTTTATTAATCTATGATTACGCAAGAGGACTACCCTCCTAGTGGCAAGGACCAAACCTCCTCAAGTGGCTTGCTTATTTGAATTCATTACATTTCATCATTCGATTATAATATCTGATTTATTCTCTTATGCTAATTCATTATTTTTCACTCTTGGAATTCTACGCATGAATATCATTTGATTTACATTATCGAAAGGAGATTAAATTAGGTGAGAGAAGGGTAGTTATACCATTCCAAGGAGATAATCATCTAGGGTTTGGTAGAGAGTAACAATGGTGTGCACCCACAACCAAGCCCAATCATGAGCGAAAACTACAAAGGGTAGAATAGGAGACACTAGTCATCTCTGCTTTAACCCCAAGGATTTGGTCATTCCTCCTTGGTGATCCTCTACTCACCCAAGTCCTAGGACAATAGGAGCAACACCTATGAGAAAGCCCTATGCAAGATACCCCTATAGGTTGTGGACCTTATCCAGGAGAGTGTTCTCAGTATTTAGACACATCACATGCCTTCTTTGATGAGAGGCAACCATGCACTGAAGTGCAATTAGATAGAGCGATGCCATGCATTCACATACTTGATAGGTCTAACAATAGAGTAGATCGATCATACTTCATATTTACGTTGCCCTAATAGGTTCTAGCAGTCTATACAATAAGATGAGTATGATACTTTTTGCTCAGGGTGAGTGAACTCTACCCTTACCTTCCTCATCCATGAAGGAAGGCATGAGGAAATCCCTGATTATCCTCAAGGATAGTATACCATGCAAACACGATGTACCTCTATGTTCATAGAGTATAAATAACATATGACTTAGCTAGAACCTCAAGTAAATGTGTCTACTCTCGATTGAGGGAAGCACGCAATGTATATCATAGATTATCTTGAATGAGGTAGGCCTCAAGGCGAGACTCCTAGGCTTCCTAAGAACCACATAGTAAAATAGATCAATCAAGTGGTTGAAAAATATATGGAATTCCAAGTGTAGTTCAAGAAGCTTCAGTGAGACAAAGAGCAACTAGACCGCTTGCATCAGCTTGAGAAAGAAAGAATAAAAAAATAGACCAATGAATTATTCCAGTAAAATTTGCATGATAGGGTTCCTACACCTAGTACCTACAGATAGGAATTCCATTAGAGGTAACCCACTTTAGTTTAGGATAGGTCTCCTAGACCTTACCCACTTTTGCCTCCCCGACCTCCTAGGCTGAATCAAGACTTGCCTCCCAGGCCAAACATGGGGCACCTTCTACAGGAAGTTACCCCTCTTTATGGATTGGCTCAAGAAATGCCTTATGGGGATTACATCGAGTTTGAGCTAGAAGTAGAATATATAGAAATGCCTTATCAAGGTAGGGGGTGACCTTCACTTGCCTCATAATAGTATAGATGCACCTCACCCTCCATCGTAAGATAGAAGCAAATAAGAGGAGATCAAATCCTATGATGCATATAAGGTACTGCTAGAGCACTTAGATTTAGTAGAGAATAATATCTCTAGGTTTGGGTCTCAAAATCCCACTTTGCACCAACTACATAGTCAACCTCTTCATCCTTTGGTGCCTATGCCTTCCTATCAAAAATAGTTTAAGATACCTTAGTTGGCTACCTTTAATAGAGAAGAAGATGCGTAGGATCATGCTACCAACTTCTTGAGCCAATGCTTTGACATCCAGGATAATGATGCTCTGATTTTGTGAAAATTCATGACTACCCTCTCTAGCCTATCCATGGAGTGGTTTACCCAACTCCAATAGCATAGCATCCATAATTTGGATAAACTCGTAGAAATGTTTCTAGAATGCTTTGCCTTCAATACCAAGTGGAAGGTGATGTTGGCTGATCTCACTAGGTTGAAACAATATGATGACGAGTCAATAGAAAATTATGGCAATAGGTGGTGAGCTTTGCTTACCAAGCTGCCATATCTATTCACCATGTCAGAGTTGACTCAAATGTTTTCTAGAAGCTACCTAAAGCTGATCTCCTTTTTGTTGTAGCTACAATAATATTCAACTCTTGAAGATGCCCTAGTGTAGGATAGAACGATTGAAGACATCAAGACTCAAGAGGGAGATATTGTAAAGCCTCACAAGAAGGAGTGGAACAAGAATTCTAAGAATACTCCAATGTAACCTAAGACAACAACAATTAATCAGGTTGCAATTAGTATCCTAAAGCCAACATAGACTATTCCACCCCAAAAGCCTAATTATCAAGCCACACCTGGGAACTATAACAAGGACAACTAGAACAATCAAGGGTAAAATCAAGAGCATCACCCCAAGTGACAGTTCACACCCATTGTAGAGACTATGGACTCATTATTTGAGCACCTCTTGGTGGCTAAAATGATTAATCTACCTGAGAGTCGACCTATCGACCCAAATGCACTAAAGCCCAAAGGGTACCGAGAAGACCTATATTGAAAATTTCATAGGAAAAATAGGTATGATATACAAATGTGCTATAAATTCAAGCATTTGGTACAAGAAATTATTTATAGGAACACCCTTCAGGTAGAAAATCCTATCACACTGAACAACCAATAGATGGAGGTGTTTAAATACCCCTTGCTTGCCCATGTGGAGCAGGCCAAGCCAGTGCCCCAGGTAAACAAGGTTTATAATACACCCCCTAAGCAAGGGTTCATCGATATGATTAGCATTGTGATGAGGAACAAGAGATACACAAGTATAGTCACCCTGTCGATGACTTCAAGTGGTGTTCCTTCGATATCATAGTTATTGCTGCCTCTAGTGCCGAATATCCCACCTAGGCCTATGGCCACAATCAAGAGCAAGCTTGCTTAGATTTTGAGAACTACATCTACCTAGCTCTCCATATATGAGCTCATTCAACAATCCATCCCTCATTGAGAAGCTCTAATGGAGATATTGAAGGTAATAGAACTACCTCCCCAGGAGTCCAACTCCTTCAAAAACTTTGTGGGGCATGTTCGACAATGTATGGAACCGGTGATTACCTTACAAGAAGATGAGCTCAAACTGGTTCGTAGTGACACAGTGGATCCTATCTTGCACATCATTGCATGTATAAATAGAACACCATACAAGAGAGTGTTGGTCGACACTGGATCTTCTAGAAACATCATCACTACAATAGCTCTCAAGCATTTGAAGCTTCCAACATCCCATATTGTCACATCTACCTACACCTTTTGAGCATTCAATGATGCCATATGCTCAATGGTTGGTACAATCATCCTACCTATCCATGTAGGGAAAAATACCATACCAAAACTATGCCATGTTTGGAGGGTGATATGGCGTATAATATCTTGATAGGTAGACCATGGATCAAGGACATGAAGTGTGTCACTTCCATTGCTTACCAGTGTCTCAAATACACTTATGAAGGGTAAGTTCATGTCTTCTCTATAGACCTAGAGCCTTTCAAATACTGCAACAACTCCCTGAGTCAACCTTACCATCAACCCATCTAGATTTTCAACCAAATAAATCTATCCAAGGTTTAACTCCATCACCATTGCTTTCAAGTGATCCATCACCATATCATGCCATACCATCCTCATAATTGGCACCCCTTAAAATGTCTCCACTATCTATGAATCCTTTGCCTAGAAACTCAAGGAAGTGGCCTATTGATGAGGTCTATCCAACTATATCCACCATATGCATAGAAGATATCCCTAGCCAAGTAGATGAGGAGCTATAACATGAGAAAAAAATTGAGTCAATTCAAGTATCGCTCTCATCCCCTCCTTCTTCATAGCCTTAGGTCATAATGCACCTAGCTACCATAAATTTGGGAGAGTACATGGTTAGGAATGTTATAGCTACCCTTGCTATAGAGTCAATGCGAGACATGGGTCGACCTCATATTTCCATAGGTATTATTGTGCCTCTTCGTCTTCCTTCTAATAAGATGAATTTCATCTATGGGGGCCTTGACTATGGCATCGAGCCTTATCAGCAACAAGAAGAGGATAAAGAGCCCTTTTATGAGGACATCAACTACATGTCCAACCTTGAATTTACCATGAGGTATATTCACCTCTGGTATTGGTACAGTTATGGGTTGGGCTTGTATGAGCAAGGCACTCATGTCCCTTACTAGCCCTAGTATCAAATACCTTATGATAAGTTAGGATTGGGATATAACAAGCCTGTACTCCTTGAGGTCCTCACTAATATCTTACAATGCCTAAGCTTGAACTATCAAGATGAGCTTACACGTGATCCACACGCCAACCCTAATCAAGCTTATTCACTAGGGGACTACTTCCCCGCACCCATAGGGAATCAAGAGGAATTTTGTGATGTCATTCACTCTTACAAGAGAGGTGAAGGTTTGCATGCCCTTCCCTATAATAGTGAGGAAGAAGATCAAGGGTCCCCTTATGAGTGGAAATTTGATGATGAGTCAGAGTATGAAGTAACATCCATAGGATTATCTAGTCTACATGTTTATTATGCATATATCGTCCCATTAGATGATGAGCATGAGGTGTATTTATGTATGTTCCCCTTGAACGATCCTATCTGGCAATAGTTCCTCCCTATAGAAGGGCTAGTCCACCGACAACCACATTGACCGCCTCTGGTCATTCAGCCTCCACCGCAACCACCTCCATAGGTCTTACGATATCTTGATGTCAATAGAAACCACTAACCACCTAGGGGAAATCATATATCCATAAACATGATTTCCATAGACCTCTTTGAGCCCCTATAAAATTAAGATAACCCATCGAGCCACTACACATCGACTTAGGGGTAATTGACTTTGATTGGGGAGATTCTCCCCCATAACCTTCTGAGTAATAGCATTGCAATGAGATGTTACAACCATTTCATTTCTCTCTAAGGCCTACTCATGATGTATTCCATGCTGAGGAGGAGCCTAAGGTTCCAATTACTTATCTAAACCTAGTAGATGACATCCACCTCATCCTTACTCCTCACCAGTTGAAGGAGGGGTCACATATGTCAATCGAGCCAATTATTGATGTAGATACTGACTCACATCTTGAGAATCCAAAGTATATCAAGTTGGAGGATAGCTTATCCACTGAAGAGCAATTCTATTACATAGCCCTTATCACAAATAAGAAGGAGGATTTTGCATGGTCCTACAAATATATGCCAGGACTAGATCCAAATCTAGTCATGCACAATTTGACGCTTGATCCCAAGGCCAAGTCATTTAAGAAAAACCTAAGAAAGATGTATCCCATAGTAGCCTTAATGGTCAAATATGAGCTGCAAAATCTATTGGATGCTAGGTTTATAATTTCCATAGATTATATACCATGGTTGTCCAACATGGTTTCCATGAAGAATAATGATGAGAGCATTCACATTTGCACTAAATTTTGAGATCTAAACAAAGTGATTTCTAAGGATGATTTTCTTTTGTCAAGCATCGATTCCCTAGTAGATGCCATAGCAGGCCATGAAATGCTATCCCTCATGGATGGTTTCTCTGGGTATAATCAAATTCATATCAATATAGAAGCCAAGATCAAAATGACATTTACAATGCCTTGGGGAACATTTTGCTATAAGGTCATTCCTTTTGGTCTTAAAAATACCGGTGCTACCTACCAATGTGTCATGACATACATATTCCATGATTACATGCATAATATTTTGGAAGATCACATGGATGACTTATTTTCCAAACCATTATTACACCATGAGCATCTCGATGTCTTGCACAAATTCCTCGATCATCTTATTGAGGATAACATGAGACTAAACCCAAAGAAGTGCATCTTCTACATCACATATGGAAAGCTCTTGGTATTTATAGTCTCTAAATGACGCATCAAAGTGGACCCTAACAAGGTCAAGATAATCCTCAAGATGCCTCCCCCAACTACCATAAATCAGCTTCAAAGTATGTAAGGTAAGGTCACATCCATCAAATGCTTCATAGTATAATTGTCAGACAAATGTCAACCCATGAACAAGTTATTTCACAAGGGGGTTGCATTCCATTGGGATGATGAGTTTCAAGATACTTTTGATGCAATCAAATAATATCTAGCTTCACCACCAGTAGATCCACCTAGACAAAGAGTGTCATTCCACTTATATATATTAGCCACTAGGATTGCATTGGGTGCCATGTTAGACCAAAACAATGAATTGCATAAGGAACAAGCTGCTTATTATATTAGCTACACCTTGGTCAACTATGAAATCAAGTATGCATACGTTGAGAAGTTATACCTAGCGATGGTTTTCACCACCAATAAGCAACGTAATTACATGCTTAGTCATACCACATATGTTGTATCAAAAGAGAATCCATTGTGATACATGATGAGTCGTACTTATCACAATAGTCACACGATGAAATGGATCATGTTGTTGATGGAGTTTGATCTAGAGTTTATTGGACAAAAATCAATTAAAGGTCAGGTCATTATTGATCAACTTGCAAAGGCTCCTCTCTAGGACGATCAACCTCTTAGCATGGAGCTTCCCGATGATGGAGTCTTCCAAATATCAGAATCACCATACAATCTTGAGTCATAGGCCAATATTACTCTTTTCTTCGATGGATCCAAGTGCGAGCAAGAGGGTGGCATGGGAATTATGTTTTTCACACCTTAAGGGGAATTGTGTATTTTAAACTTGCTTTTTTGTGTACCAACAACAATACCGAGTATGAAGCCTTGATCATAGGCCTTCAAACAATTTTGACCATGAAAATAAACAAGCCCATAATTTTTGGTGACTCCTTGCTCATCATGAAATAGGTCAGGGGATTTTCTAGTGCAAGTTTCCATTTTTGCAAGCCTATAAGGCCCTTAGGGATAAAATTCTAACAAAGTTTGAATGGTATGACATTGAGGTACTTCCTCACTCATCAAATAATTTTTTAGATACCATGGCCTCCTTGGGGTCTCTAATCGTGTGGAACCATACCGATGATATGACAACTATTTTGGTTAAAATGCTATTGCAATCTACGATTAAGCGTGAGAACACTCATGCCATGCCCGAAGTCCATTTGATTCAAATTGAACCTCATCAAGATAGGTTCTCACAAATTCATGAGTGCTTGAATCATGCAACTTGAGGGACTCTTTTCTCTCAAACCCCTTTTGATAGTAGTACAAAGCTAATCTTACAAGTTCTTTCCCAATCAACATTCACTCAGGATGAACTTCAAAAGGGATAGGAAATTTATGCAATCGAGGCTTCCTCACATTAGGATTGGTCCACACATATAAGGGATTATGTAAAGCTTGGTAATATCCCTCCTAGGTTATCACACACAAACAAAAGGACATTTAAATGAAAGACATAAAAATATGTCTTGCTCAGATATATTTTGTATCATTGAGGCTATGAAGGTATCCTCCTTCGATGGTTAGATCATCAAGAGTCATTTTGGGCAATGGCCCATGAAGAACACAAGCTTATACTAAGAGGGAGGGTGAATAGTATAAGACCACTTTTTAGTTTTCTTTCCCAAATAGTATTATCCAATACAATTAATGGTAATATCAATCATAATAACCAAAGAAATGCACAAATCATCACACATAATAGAGACACCAATTTAACGTGGTTCACCCAATGTGGGCTACTCCACGAGGAAAATATTTCACTAATATTTTCTCAATAAATCTCTTGGGAAACCTTTCCCTATTACAATGTTTATGGACCTCTATCCAAAGGAGACACCAATCCCCTAATCAATTTCATGGATCTCTATACATAGGATAACTCCTTTCTCCTTAGCTTTGATTGGTGATCTTCTAGAAGAACTATTGCCCCCACTACTATGGCTAATGGATCTCTATACACTTAAGACACCAATCCTCACTACCTTGGCTAATGGATCTCTATCCACTGGATACTATCATCCTCTATACTCTATCACCTTTAAATATCTATCTCAAATTTGCACTAAACATAGTCCTTTAGTCTATAACAAATCTACTCTATCTTTATCTTTGGTCTGGCACAAACCTATCCTCAAATATACATCAAACTCTATCCTTAAATCTATACTAAACATAGTCCTTCGGTCTAACACAAATCTATCCTCAATATTTGTCCTCTGATCTGCATTAAACACAGTCCTTCGATCTAGCACAAATATGTCCTCAATATCTATCCTCTGATCTACACTAAACATATTCCTTCGGTCTAGCACAAATATATCCTCAATATCTATCCTCAATCCTTAACACAAAGCTTGACTCAATCTCAAATCAACTCTACTAGATCTGCCCCAAAACTTAACTCAAGGTTTGAAAAAATCAATCAATCAAATCTACTCTCAAATATTCTCAAAGACTTGTCTCAAATATGCCTTGTAAGAATCCATAAAAGGTCACACCATTTTTTCCACAAGTCCTCTCTAGAACTTGTCCAAATCTGCTCAACAAGTCCTCACAAGAACTGTTCCAAATATGCTCTACAAGTCCTCACTAGAACTTGTCCAAACTCATAGAAACATAAAGAGAATTGTTAGATTCTCAATATACTTCACACTTATCACAATGATCAATTAATTTCTATCACTCTTTTAGAAACATATAGAGAATTGTTAGAGACTCAATATGCTTCACATTCACCACAATGCTCAATCACTTTCAATCACTCTTTTTACCATAGAAACATATAGAGAATTGTTAGACTCAATATACTTCACACTCACAAAAATCTCAATAACTTTCAATCTCTCTTTTATTACAGAAACATATAAATAATTGTTAGAGACTCAATATGTTTCACATTCATCAACACTCAATCTCTTTCTCAAATCAATTCAGAATATAGAACAATTTGTTTCATAGAACTTGAACAATCACTTAATACATCCACTTGACTAGGCTCAACCAACTCTACTCAACCAATCAATCAATGAAATTAATCCTTGCTCACAAACCCTATTCCAAGAATATTAATACTCACTCAAATATTTCCAACAATTCTTATCAACCAATCTCACATAACAATGATACTCATATTATTTTCAAAGCCTAGTTCAAGTTCTTCACTCAACCATTCACTTCAATAACAATGCTCATAAAACAATCTTTACATAACAATTATACTCATGATATTTGCAAACCCTAGTTCAAGTTCTTCACTCAACCATTTAATTCAACATTAATGCTTATAAAACAAGTTTTTATCAAAAACTCTTTATTTCAGAAAATCTTGAAGCATTAACTCAACGCACACTCAACAATGTTTACCAAAAAATTCTTTTCACTCCAACTTTACATTCACAACTTTCAACAATCACTCACTGGGAAGAATATGCCCATACCTTTTATTTAATGTAGAAGTGACCTTGGAAAACCTGTCTCAATTATGACCACTTTATTTTCCAAGTACAAAGAGTTATATGACAAGAATTATCACACTAACACTTTTCACAATTTACCTTAATAATAAAGATAAATTAAATCCCAAATACACCTTATTGCTCCATCTCAACAACAATATTCAACATCATAATTTTAATCAAATCCCTTTAAAATGTAACTCAACCTCTACTTATAACTCCCTAATCAATATTGCATTTAATTTAAATAACTCACTTTATAACTTAATGCAATAAATCAATTTCCACTTTCCTAAGGTAAAAAAAAAAACTCTAGCAAAAATCAACCTTTCATCACTTAGGTTAATATCAAAAATTACTTGTACCTTATTTCTCCAACAACCTTAGTATATGAAAAATAAAATAATTCAAAACTTTATTACCCGCTACGCAATCGGCAGGATTCGAACTTGCACCAAACTTTTCAACAACACCTTGGTCATGGCTTCAATACCATGTGAGCCATGTGCTCCCTTGATGCTATAAAGTGCAATGTGCACTTTGATCACTTCACACTCCTCTAGAGCCTTTGGATATTTCTTCAACATGTTTCTTGCCTCACACTTACACTTTCGAGGCACCTTTTAATTTTGCACGAGCTCTCTTTAATGAATATCATAGATGCGTTAATCGAATTACCAAACTTAGGTTTGGATTAGGTATAAATACCTTATGCCCTTGTTCCCATGCACGCTAGTGAAGATGAATTCATTTGGGGTCGGTGCTTATGTTTTAACTCTGACATATTTGATTTATAATTATTTAAATTCACTAGAATTTAAATTTTATAAATTAATATTTAAATATTTTGGCTTTATTAAAGATTACTCCTTAGGTTTTAATAAAAACCTTTTATTTTTCCCACTATGGTTTTTAATAAAAACCTTTTATTTTGGCCAACCAGGGTTTTAATAAAAACATTTTATTTATGCTTCACATAATATTAAAAATAAATATTATGAAGCTCTTTTGCCATCAACCTTTTGCATTGCTCCTTTTAACCTTTTGGCATCAACGATAGTTCATTCCTTGACATCAATGACAACTTAATTCCTTTACATCAATGAAAACTTCATGGACTCAAAATTTCCAACAATATCCCCCTTTGTCATTGATGGCAACCAAAATTATTTTTACCAAACACTTGACCTTTTTCTTGTTCTGCTTCCCTTGGAACATTGCTCCCCCTAACTCAATACTCTCTCCTTAAACCAAAACTCTTGCCTTACTTAAATATCTCCCCATTTGATATAAATGGCAAAGGGTCTCCTTTCGGTATTAGGGCTAAGAATGAGTTTCTTAGCTTAGCCCCTCCCCCACCTCCTCTTGAGGTGGTTAATTCTAGGGTGGGAGTATTTCTACTCCCTGTAAGCACTGGTCTTTACCTTTATCCTCTTTCCTTCTCATCTGATCCTTCTGATTCCTTTGACTATTTATATTCATGTCCATGTTCCTATTCCTATTCCTATTATTATTCCTATCCATATCCATATTCCTATTCCTATTCATGTTCTTGTTCATGTCCATATTCCTGTTCTTGTTCTCGTTCCTGTTCATGTTCCTATTCATGTTCATGTTCATGCTTGATTCTAGAATGTCTGTTCTACACAACTTTGCCATATGTCCATAATTATTGTACTTATAACACTTAATGTTATTATTCCTTGGAGGTGCAAATGTCTTGGGATTTATCCTGGTGAAGCCATATCTGTTTCTATAATGTACCTTGCAATTCATTGCCTTATGTATAAATTGATTACATGAGTAGAAATTCCCATGGAAAAGTTATATGTTTCTAAAACTTCCATATTCTTGTCTTTCATGTGTCCTACACTGTTTAGCCCTATGCCCAAACCTATGACATGAGAAGCATCATCCATTGAAGAAACCTTGTCTAGACCCCATTGGTATCTTAGTCTCTTCTACCCTGTCCTATTTCCTATCCCATATATTTCTTACTTGTGTATTGTTACTTTCCTTGTTGGACTTTCTATTATCCAACTTATCCTTAGAAGTCTCACTCTCTCTTTTACTTACTTCTTTTTATGCTTCTTTTTCTCTGGTTCTTGAGCTTGACTCTTTTTTTTTTGCTTCTTGTTTCCCTTGTTCTTCTTCAAAACTAAGTCATGTTTTGGTGACTGATGATCTTTGTGCGTTGAATTTTTCTCAAACTTGTGTAGCTTGTCCTTGGAGATTTTTACTTCCATCCTTAGTGAAACTATCTCATGTTCTATTTTTTCACACTCTAAATATTTTATCTTTAATTCTTCAGCCATACCTTCTTCCATTTTCCTTGCCTCTTCAACCTTAATTTTGACATTATTGAGTTTTTGTAGAAAATTTACTTTTGCTTTCTCATCTTCTTGAGATTTAAACCTTAATCCTAAGTTCTCCTTTTTTAATTCTTTGAGATCAACAATAAGTCTTTCATATTCTAGCTCTTTTACCTTTGACTATTCAACCATACCTTTTTCAACTTTCCTTACCTCTTCAACCTTATATTTCAAGTCAGAGAGATATTGTAGAAGCTTTGTCTTACATTTTTCATCCTCTTGTATTTGAGCCTTTAATTCTAAGTTATCCTTTTTCAACTTAACAAGTTCCTTAAGAGTAGCTTCCTCCTTCTCATTGTCTAAATTTATCTTTTATTTGGTCTTCAATAGGATTATTTTCTTCTATTACTGAAAGTAGAGTTTCTTCTTCATACTTATTTTGATTGTCCCTGTTATCCTTTTATGAACCAATATCTAGGGCTTTAGTTATGAGAATATCATCTTCATATTCATCTCTACTAAACCCATTGCAATAACTTGCATCATGATCGAGTTGACCACAAACAAAACATTCTTCACATTCTTGTGGAAAATAAGCTACATGATGACTTGTATTCCTACATCTAGTACACAAATTTATCAATATGATATTTTCTCCACTTCTTGATTCATCATTTCAATTTTTCCTCCAAAAACAATAATATCAAATTCATCTTCTTTTTCTTTCATAACCGTGTGTGTTATTTTCTTCTTGTGTCTCATGGTTCTGCTTTTGCCTTTCTTTGCCATTTGTGTTCTTGTAAGATCTTACTTCAAGCTATTAAACATTTTATGAAGGAACCAACTATGATACCAATTGAAGAACACAAGCTTATACTGAGAGGGGGGTGAACAATATAAGATCATTTTTTAATTTTATTTTCCAAATATTATTTTCCAATATAATTAATGGCAATATCAATAGCAATAACCAAATCAATGCACAAATCATCACACACAATAGAGACACTAATTTAACGTGGTTCACCCAATGTGGGCTACTTCACGAAGAATATTTCACAAATATTTTCTCAAAAAATCTCTTGGGAAACCTTTCCCTATTACAATGTTTATGGACATCTATCCAAAGGAGACACCAATCCCCTAATCAAGTTCATGTATCTCTATCCATAGGAGAACTCCTTTCTCCTTAGCTTTGATTGGTGATCTTCTAGAAGAAATGTTTCCCCCACTACTCTGGCTAATGGATATCTATCCACTTAGGAAACCTATCCTCACTAACACGGATTATGTATCTCTACCCACTGGAGATTTTCATCCTCTATACTTTGTCACCTTCAAAGCTCTATCTCAAATCTACACTAAACACAATCCTGCAGTCTAGCACAAATCTGCTCTATCTCTATATTTGGTTTGGCATAAACCTATCCTCAAATATACACCAAAGTTTGTCCTTAAATCTATACTAAAAACGGTCCTTTGGTCTAGCACAAATATATCCTCAATATCTATCCTCTGATTTGCACTAAACATAGTCCTTTGATCTAGGACAAATCTATTATCTCTATCCTCTGATCTACACTAAACATAGTTCTTTAGTCTAGCACAAATCTGTCCTCAATATCTATATTCAAGCCTTAACATAAAGCTTGACTCAATATCAAATCAACTCTACTAGATATGCCCCAAAACTTAACTCAAGGTTTGAACAAATCAATCAATCAACTCTGCTCTCAAGTCTTCTCAAAGACTTATCTTAAATATGCCTTGTAAGCTTTCACAAAATCTCACACTATTTTATCCATAAGTCCTCTCTAGAACTTGTCCAAATCTACTCAACAAGTCCTCACTAGAACTTGTCCAAATCTGCTCTACAAGTCCTCACTAGAACTTGTCCAAACTCATAGAAACATAAATAGAATTGTTAGAGACTCAATATGCTTCACACTTATCACAATGCTTAATTAATTTCAATCACTCTTTTAGAAACATAGAGAATTATTAGAGACTCAATATACTTCACATTAACCTCAATGCTCAATCACTTTCAATCATTATTTTTAGCATAGAAACATATAGATAATTGTTATAGACTCAATATGCTTCAAACTCACAAAACTCTCAATCACTTTCAATATCTCTTTTATTAGAGAAACATATAGAGAATTTTTATAAACTCAATATGTTTCACATTCATCAACACTCAACCTTTCTATCAAATCAATTCAGAATATAGAACAATTTGTTTCATAGAACTTGAACAATCAGTGGGATTTGAACTTGCACTAGACTTTTCAATAGCACCTTGGTCGTTGCTTCCATGCCATGTGAGCCATGTGCTCCCTTGATGATTTTTGGAACTAATTCTTGCATTCATAGGATTTCAACTATCACACTACAAGAATCCATTTGAAACCAACGAGCTATTACAGGCTCTGGTCAACCCGCCTCATTGTTTTTCTAAACACAAATATTGCTAAAGAAAACTACAGAACGGGTAAGGAAACCCCAGCGGTAATTCTATGGCTAAAACTCTAATTTACATGCTCCAGATTTATATTATATTATATGTATTAAAATGACCAAGCATGAAAACAACCATTTGTTATGCCTTATGTAGACCGGTGCCTAGATTCATTGGGTTGTTATAGCAATTTAACAACAATTTTAATATGAAATAGAAAGAAGGGGAGAAGGAAAATTTGCGTTCTTAATCTCATTCGAATATCACAATAAAATTAAGAGTTAACCAAAAAAAAAGTGTATATAATGTTTTCAAATAATGTAACCCATTACACAGTGACACATAGTACTGAGACAAAGATATGACATGAATAAAATTCAGAATTGTATTGATTTCATAAAATATTACATGCAGAGTGGGTGAAATACCTTTTAACTCTATTTTTATCAAAGAAATACATCAATACAATGAAGAGGACTCTATTCAAATAATGTAATATGTCTCTCCAACTCTCCTTGTTCCAATATGGTAACAATAGAGTCTCTAAATCCTAGGCTCAAAAAGGTAGGAAATTATCTCAGCTTCTTGAGCGCTTTCCTATCACAATCCTGCAAAGGAAAGGGAAGAATAAGAAATGAGAAAGAAAAATAGACATAGAAGGGGATACAACAACACAAATAATAGGGCACTTAAGTATACCTCTTAGAAAAAATGCTATTCTCTAATTGCTTGATGCAAAATCTATCCACAATTGCTTCTTCTTATAGCCTCTGGTTCTTGATTCTATTATTTCTAGTTTATTTTTGACCTTACACTTGTTAGCATGTGATTGAACCTATTCTATATGATGTCCAACTGGTGTGGCTATAAACTAACTATTAAGGTTCTTCTCTGGACTAAAGGGAGCTCTTTTCTATTTAATTTTGCCTTTTTGCTCTCTCTGGTTGGCCCTAGAAACTAAGGATTCAACACTATATTTTTCCTTTTTGTTTTGCTTGTCCTGGCCACTATGATCTACTATTAAGGATTGACCAGGCTGCCATCATGAATTATAGATGAGGAATGGAGGGGGACCCAATGTGATGGTGAAGACAAGGGATGGCATGTCAGTGGCAAAAATATGGAGTTGCATTGATCACGAGATAGAGTGAAGGAAGAAAAGAGGAAAGGGGGTGGTTCAACACAATGGAAGGTGGTGAGATGGCATGATGTGGGATCAAATATCGATATGGTTAAGGAAGAAATCCTAGAAGGAGGGAGGTGGTGGTAAGTAGGAAGAAGGTGGGAATGGAAAACAAGATCTGGAAGCATTTATAAGCTGCTTTCATAACTATACTCCGTTGGAGTGTTTCCCTCGTAACTATATTCCGTTGAAGTGCGGATTGAATGACTTTCTGTAAGTCAAAACCATGCCTTCTTCTTCTTGTACTTTCATCATCTTAAGTATTTGCAAAATAAAAACTGAATATATTTATATTCTTTATACTCCATAGTTTCACTTTGTCAATGCCTTTTAGCTCTCCCTTACTGTCTCTTATTTATAAGTTGTGACTATGTATTGTAGTTTTATTTTTGTGGTACGCTATTATTCCAATGAGATATACATGATCTGGTTGTAGGCTTGAGCATCAGGATTTATCTTTCATTTGGTCTGCTTTGTCCTGACCAAGGTACTGTCCATGGGATTTTTTTGATTTCCTCAAATCTTTCCTTCCATGAGTATTCTTCTAGATTCATAGCATTTATGCATACTATTTTGACTCTGTCTTGGCTATTGATCTTCATAGTGTCTTTCGATGTACCCTATTGTGAACGAGTCACCTCTTTGATTTCTACCTTGATATATGTTGAGGGAATTTTTGTGAAGTGATCGTCCTTCTCTAGGAGCTTAGTCTATCAAATATTTCTCATGAATGATTTCGTCGATCTTGCTGGTTTGTGATTTTCATAGGTTTCATCATGGCTGCTTCTGGTATTCTTAAACCTGCAAGAATGTTAGTTTTCCAAACCTCTAAAGACATTGGTCAATGGTGATTTTATTTTTATTTATATCTTCATGTCTATTGGGCCAGAGGTTTGACCACGTTCAGCTTGTTTGGTTAGCCTTTGTCTTATCATTTTTAGATATTTTATAACCTGTAGGTTAGATAATCGAAAGATGCATGCTTTGAACTTTCTTCATTTGATTAAACAAAATGAAGATGACACTTAATAATATGCTAATGCACTTGTTAAGAATGTTCAATATTTTAATTAATCAAGCGTTGATTTAAGCCCACCTTTTGATTTACCTTTGGTTCACGCGCTACCGTTGGATCTGAGCGGGGGTGAGCGCAAATGTTGATGTATCAAGATCTTCTTGTTTGTTAATCTTCCTGCATCTGATTAGTTGGGTTAATCATGCTTACATGGTCAAAAATATTTGGTTTGGTAATAATTCATAAGACATAATTAAGGTTAGAGGCTATACCTTCATTGATTTAATTCTCTAATAATGTGGTATATTAATCCTCATTTAATCATGATTATCCAATGTTAACCCCATGATTTTTGATCTTAACAACTCGATTTAAACCTAGGTATCATATAACACATTTACCTTTCTTTGCGATCATCATTAGATCTTACCATGGTGAAGGCGCGACCATTGGATCCTCTGACCATGTGCTCGATTTAACATAAGATAGAAGGGACAAATAATAAAGTTCTTTAATTAATCAAAAGAAACCTTTTAGATTAAACCTCAATCACCTTTGTCGATGCGCTATCATTATAGATCTTCGCATCCATTGATCTTTGGGCTCGTTCAAGCGCTATCGTAGATCTCCTACAAGGTGTATGTTAAATAGTCAAAAAGGGGCATATCATCATACTTGATTAGCCTTGGTTTAAACCGAAGGGGGGGTTTATTCAATGTGTTATACCCTTGCTAATTATGTAATTAACTTTACCTTTGTCTTCATCTGACATCTTACCATCCATGATTTTGGTGCATGGTCGTTAGATCTTCGATAGCTATTGGCACGGTCGTAGATCTTAATCAACCTGCAGGTTAGTTTACAAGGGGTACATAATATTAACCTTGATTAATATGAAAGGGGGGAGGTTTAGCAACATGCTCAGACCCTTGTTAATCCCATTTAAAATTTGAATTAATCCCTTAGGGCTTTTATATTTTTAATGCTTCTTGCATGGACGCGCCACCATTGGATTAGATTTGGATCGAATGCTGTCGTTCAATTTTCCAAATTAGCTCGATGGTTATTCCAAAGGGGGTGCATACCTTTAAATCATTTTACCATAGCATTTTAACACATGATTAAATTAAAACAAGTGCAACCATTGATTTTGAGCTCACTCGAGCGCTATCGTTCGATTCGCTGGATTAGCTCACTACTTAAATAGAATCTTTGACCCACAATGACTCATTTAAAGCTTTGACTCCTTGGATATTTGCGCAGCCATTGGATTTGGCCAGGATCAAGCGCATCCATTCAGATCCTCGGAGTTGCATGGATTTTAATCAATTCTATCCTTAGGTTATAACCTTTTTAGACCTTTTGACTTATCATTTAGGTTTATTCATGAGAGCGCATCCATCGGATCGGTTTAGATGATGCGCTATCATCCGATTAAGCCTAAGATGTAACCTTTTTACTTCGAACATGGCTTTGACTTGTTTGACTTATCTCTTGATTGATTTATTAATGCATCATCATCCGATTAGAACTGAGTCGAGCGTGACCCTTGGATTAAATCTAAGGTGTTCGCCTTTTAGTTAAATGGGATGCATGCCCTCATGATTTTAATTAAAGACCTTATTGCTAATTTTAATTTTTTGGGTTTTAGACCAAGGTGTTTAATTAGAGTATTACCTTTGAAAACCTTAGGACTTAAGGGTTTATCTTTTGGTTTAGGCCCAAGGGAAATTTTTCTATGAGGATTGGATTTTGGGTTAAGTAATCTGATTAATAAAATTTTGCCTTATTCATTTCTGAAGACAATTGAGCATTTATAAAAAGGCACATTTTATTAATAACCAAGGTTAGACTTCATCAAACTAACCAATGAAAAATTAAGGTACTCACACCAATTTGAAGAAGCGACCAACATTATTATCATTTTGATTGAAACCAAAAATTTAAATTTGGGGGTTTCAAAGTTGAGTCAAATTTGGCTCCAACATAGGCTCTGACTGGGACAAGGTGTTGAAAACATGAGGCACTTGAGAACCATAGAATCTCCTGGTTTTATTTGCAAAAGAAATTGAACAAAAATTAAAACTTTTTGACTGCTAAGTAAAGCTTGAAATACATAAAAGAAACTTTTTCTTCCTCTTTTCTTTCTTTTCTTCTGCTCTTTTTTTATATATATATACTGAGAAACTGTATGAACAACATGATATCAAAGTAAATAGAGTATGAAAAACTGTAGATCCCTTTTCATTCAATTTGGAAACAAGGGTTAGAATTTTAGAAACCAATGAGTTTTTTTTTTGATATATTGTAATGCTTGTTTTAGCTAAGTCATAAGATATGATTACACAAATTTTGTCACAGTTGCTTGCTTCATCATATTTTTGCCCATGTGTGTGTTTGTGCATTATTTTTTATTTCTAAATATTTTAGAACTTTGCCATATCTGAGAAAAATAGTCAAGCCTAATATGTGATTTCACTCTTTAAAAATTTTCACCATTCTGCAGGGCTCCACTGCTGATCAGGCATCTATAGCCCCGGTGGAGTTGCTTCTAATCCCATCTTAGTTTTACCCTACTGCCAGTCAAGCGTCTATAGCTCCAGTAGAGGTTTTCCAAGATATCTCAGGCAGTGACTCAATTTTACTTTATTTTTTATTTTTCTTTCTCATGAGAGAAGTATTTGGATATATAAGCAAATTGTGCAATAAGTATGCATGAGTTGAGGATTAGTTTCTGGCTATAAAATATGAGTGTAATGATTTTTGGCTCAACTACCCTCTCAAATATAACTCAGTTCTTCGGACCTTTGAAGTCACCTTAAGTATCATTTGTAATGTGAGGCTTGACATGATGTTTCAATCAACTTTGTTTTCTTTCTGTTTTATCTCATATCAAACAACTATTGCATAAACACTCATATTTGAAAAAATTGTAAACCTCATCAGAATCTAAAATAAATCCCCTTTTTTCTTATTGTTTTTGGTGGAATAAACAGTTAGATATACTCATCAAACTAAGATATCATGTGTATAGTAAACTCAGAATTATTCAAGAACAAAAGAGAAGCTTAACTAATACACAAAATAACAAAATACACCACTCTGTTTTTGGATTTTTGTTTTTCTATTTTTTTTTTTTTTTTTTTTAGTACACCTTCAACAGGGATTGTACATTTTGAGGTGTTGGCCATTAATAGGGATAGCCATTATTTCTCCCTGCAAATTCTGTAGCTTGTATGTATTCTGACTGATAACATGGGCAATTTGATATGGGCCAATCCATTTAGGTTCAAATTTACCTTTTTCACCATGCTTATCATTTTTAGGATCCCAATAGATGACTATATCTCCTTGAGAAAAAGGAGTACCCTTAGCTTTCTTATTAAACAATTCCATGGTTTTCTTGGTTTGTTCCATCATTCTATTAAGGGTCTCTCTTCTTTGCTCTTCTAACAGGACAATTTGATCAAGCCTTCTCTGTATGGGATTGGGGTCTTCATGGTCTTGCAATAGGAGGGAAAGTGCCAATTTTTCTATTCTTGGGGGTAACAGGGCCTTCTCTCCATATACCATCTCATAAGGGGTTCTCCCTGTGTTTCTTTTGATAGACAACCTATCAGCCCATAAAGAAAATTTCAGTTCATTATCCCATCCTCTTTTATTCTTCCCTAATGACCTTTTCATTCTTGTTATTATGTTTTTATTTGATGACTCAGCTAGGCCATTTCCTTGGGGGTAATAATTAGTAGAATGAGATAATTCAATTCCATATTCAACACAAAATTCTACCATTTCATATGAAACAAAATACTGTGCATTATCAGTAACCAGTTTTTGAGGAACCCCAAACCTGGTCAAGATGTTTTCTTCTAAGAACTTGATGATAGTGGCAGTAGTAGATGTCCTCAGGGGTGCAGCTTCTACCCACTTTGTGAAGTAATCTATTGTAGTTATGATCCACTTGTGTTGTCCAGATGAATTAGGTTTGATCTCTCCAATCAAATCAATGCCCCATTGGGTGAATGGTGCTTCAATGATTACTGGCTTGAGAGGCATGGCTGCTAGATGCTTCTTTCCTGCAAAAACTTGGTAGTTATGACAATTCCTAACATATTTATATACATATTTAAAAATGGAAGGCCAATAATATCCTGCTCTCATAATTTTATTAGCGGTAGCTCTTGGAGAAAAATATCCCCCACAAAAACCATCATGGAATTCATTGATTATTTTTGGGACTTCATTTTCATATAAATAGACTAATAATACTCCATCAGGGTGTTTCCAATATAGCACACCATTCTGTATATAATATTTTTGAGCTTGAAGCTTGACTGACCTTATTCTGTTTATTGACATGTCTTTAGGGAATGACAGGGTTTGTAAGTATGACAAAATTTCTTCATACCATTTGCACTCAATATTATTGATTCTTCTAAGATCATATGCTTCATCTATGGTGAGAACATTTTCAAACCCTTCTCTTTCTTTGTTTGCCAACAATTTAGCTAAACCTTGTCCTTTGATAGTTTTTACTATTTTGAATTCAGCATCATACTGCAGAAGTTTTACCATCCATCTTGTTGGTCTTCCTAATGGTTCTGATTGAGAAAAAATATCTTTTATTGCTATAAAAGGGATGCAGTAGTAAACCTTATTTGAACCAAATATACCTTTGAAGTGTTCTAAAGATTGTATGACTGCATAAGCATGTTTTTCTAGCAAAGTATATTTGAGATGTGCTCCTTTTAATCCTAAACTCATGAAGGCTATTGGCCTTTCATTATTTTCATTATCTTTCTGTGAAATAACTGCAGCAATAGAGTGTTCAGATGCATATGAATAGATATTAAAATATTTTGCATAATCAGGGCAACTTAAAGTTGGAGTGGTTGATATGGCTTCTTTGATCTTGTTAAATGCTTCCATATTTTCTACTGTCCATTTTATTTCTCCAGTTTTCTTAACCATGTCATTTATGGGTTTGGTCATTTCAACAAAATTTGGGACAAATCTTCTGATGAAATTTATCTTGCCAAAAAATGACCTGACTCCTTTTAAATTTCTAGGTGGGGGAATTTTGGAAATGGCTTCAATTCTGTCTGGATCAATACTTATTCCTTTTTCTGAAACTATATGTCCTAGCAACTTTCCTTGTGTAGTCCCAAATATGCATTTCTTGGGATTTAAAGAAATTCCAAATTCCTTACACCGAGCAAAAATTGTAGTTAAATGTTCTAGATGATCTTCTAGATTTTTAGAAAATATTGTGATATCATCTAAGTATACAACTACAATTTTGAACATTAATCCTTTAAAGGTGAAGTCCATTGCTCTTTGAAAAGTAGCACCGACATTCATTAGTCCAAAAGGTATCCTTAAATATTCAAATGTGCCCTAGGGTGTAGTGAATGTTGCCTTATGTCTATCTTCTAGATTTATCTGAATTTGATTGTACCCTGAAAATCCATCTAACAGAGACAATCTTGTTGAACCAACTACTACTTGCAATAATTGTTCCATGTTGGGTAAGGGGTAATTGTATTTTAATGAACTCTTGTTTAAATTTCTAAAATCTACACAGAGTCTAATATCCCCATTCTTTTTCTTGACTAGTACTAAATTGGATATCCATGAAGAAAATCTTACCTTTCTGATTATTTTGGAATCCAGTAACTTTTGTACCTCCTTTTGCATTATTGGGTGCAGAGTTGGATTGTATTTCCTTTGTTTCTATCTGAATGGCTTGGAATCTTCCTTCAAAGGTATTATGTGAGTCATTACATCTATCTTGAAGGTTTTGAGGTCTTCATAAGTCCAAGCAAAATGTTCTTTGTTCTTTTTCAAGAAACTGATATATCCAACCTTTTCTTTAGCAAGTAAAGCCATGTCTACTTTCACTATTCTAGGTTCTTTCATTGAACCAATATTAATATCCTCAGATATCACTTCTCTTTGTAAAGGTTTATAGGCTTTGTCAAAATCATCAAATAGACTCTCTAGAGAAACTAATCCTTTGGGTATCTTATTAGTTTTCAACTGGATTACTTCTACTGGCTCTCCTATTTGATATTTTAGCTTTTCTTCATCTTTTTCATCATAGATTACATCTGCATACTGATTTTGTAGAGTCATAAAATCTTTAATATCTATATCATCCTGAAATACCTGTAAATAGACTATGTTATCTGGTACAGAAGGTTTATAGACTGAGATAGTTGGAAATCTATCCATATATTCTGTAGTTATCTCTGGGTGATCTAGACTTGAGGCATTCATAGCTAAAATATCTGCAACATGATTTTGTTCTCTAGGAATATATGAAATATTGAAAGCTAAAAATTTATCAATTTCTTCCAATACTGCATTTCTATATTGCTTAAGCCTAGGATGCTTAGTCTGATATTTACCTTTGATTTGTAGTATAATAAGCTCTGCATCCCCTATTACAGTCAAGTAGTTAATGCCTAGTTCTTTTGCTTTCCTTAGCCCTAATAGTAAGGCTTCGTACTCAGCTACATTGTTTGTGCAAGGAAATTACAATCTGTAAGGAATACTAAGGTAGTTTCCTTTAATATCAGTCAAATTTACACCTGCACCTGCTCCAGATTGGGATTTAGCTCCATCAAAAGACATGGTCCACATTTCTTGAGTCAAAACTCTATCTGATTCGGCATCTACTATTTTTATATCTTCTGGATCCATGTTCTTTGCATCTGGTACTTCCACCAGGAATGGGTTGTGCCATATTGAATAAACTCCCATCCCTTTTTCTTCCATAGAGTTAACTAAGTTAATCATGGTTTCATATATTTGAATTAACTCTACGGAATGTTTGTTGAATGGTTCCCTTCTCAAAATTATATTCTCCTTATCTGATATTGGGATTGTAGCATAGGACCAATCCAATTGAATTGAACCTCCTAGTTGTTCTGCCCAATGTCTACTGAGTAATAATGAGAAAAATGGGTCAACGTCAACTACTACAACATCCATGACAATGCCCTTTTTGGGGTGTTGATCTAGGAAAACTAACAATCCAGTTATCACCCCTACACAAGGAATTTGCCTACTATCCATTACAAAAATAGGGGTAGAATCTCTAGTACAGATTAATCCCATTTGGTCAGCTATTAACTTAGGCATGATATTATGTGAAGCTCCACTATCTAGCATGCAATTATGAATCACATATATTTCCCCTTCATCTGAATTATATCTTAATGACACATAGAAGGGTCTGACAGAGGATGGTGATCTTGTATCATGTTGATTTTGTCTAGCAGCATGGCAAGTTGGGTCTTCTTTTTGTTCTACTAATCCAAATGCTCGCAGACTTGTTCTCTGTACTGTTGAACTTTCATAAGTTCTCCAAATGTGATATTAACCTTTTGCTTACCGAGTTCTGACCCAACATCAAATTCTATCTTCTTTATATCCAATGGTTTATTACTTTCTTCTTTGGGAATCTCTTCCTCCGATTCTATTACTTCAGGAGTAATCTTTTTAGGGTTCCTATCAGTTTTCTCTTTATTGATATTTTTATTGGTGAAAGTTTGTTTTCTTGTTTCACTTGTAGAGGCTTTCTCTGTCCTTTCAAGGACTGTTCTATTCCTTAAATTTAGAACATGGGTTGCCTCTAATTCCTCAACCTCTTGAGCAGTGGGGATTAATTTCCCTTGCTTCATCTTATCATATCTTGACTCATGTGATTTCTGCAAGATTTTAGTTCCTTTAGTTACTAAGATTTGAGGATGATGATTTGAAGCATATTTATCCATGTCTTCTTCAAACAACCTTTCTCTGGATTCATCTTCAATGGACCAACATGCATTGATTCTTATATCCTCTTCTGATTCTGCATGCATATCTACATTACGCTGATCACTTAGGTGAATTCCACATGCATCAGGGTTATGAGGTGCATCACAAGTAGAGCAAAAATAAGGAAAACCTTCTGCTACATTGGTAGATGGCATTGGGTTAGGGACATTGTTCTGATCCCTATCAGAATCTCTGTTTTTCCAGCTATTATTCCCATTACCTCTATTCCTATTTCCTTCTTCAAAACCATTGTTTTTTTTTTTTTGTGGAAAACATCCCAAAAGGGATGCCACTTTCGGGTAAGACCCAAGGAGGCAGGGGTATCCATTCCGCCAAAAATGCCCAGGACTCGGACCTGGCCTACCACCTTTGACATACTCAAGGAGCAAACAAACACACAAAACCAATTTAAAAATAAGTAAATAACAACAAAAATAATAAAATAAAATAAAAAACATGCTCCTTGAGTGTGTCAAAAACAAAAGCACAACCAAACACGCACAATAAGATAAAAGAAACCACAACACAAACCACATAGAAAAACACAAGAACCACATAACAAAACACAAACAAGACAAAAACAACAGAACACTACAAAGACATAACCCAAAAAAAACATGAAAAATAAACACAACCAAAACCTAAAAAATAAAAAATAAATAAAATAAAAATAAAAATAAAAAACAACCAACAATAGACAATAAACAAAAACAAAAAACATAGAAAACACTCACACATAAAAACATGAAATAACACAAACAAAGAGAAACCCAAGAACAAGAACGAAAAAAACACAAGAACAATAACAAAAAACATAAAAAAAACAAAACAACAAAAACACAAGAACAACAAAAAACAACACAAAGAACACAAAAACAAAACAAAACAAAAGAACCCACCCACCTTAAAAAACTAAACAAAAAAAAAAGAAAAAAGAAAAAATAAAAAAATGAACAAAACAATGACCTATCTAGACCAGAAGACTATTAAGGCAAGAATCAACAGAGGAAACAAAATAAAGAATAGAATGAGCTAGGGAACTAAAAAAAACTGAATGAACCAAAGAGAAGCAAAAAAAAAAAACAAGAAGAAACTAGGTACCTTCGAACTGGAGCCATCCAAAGAAATGATAGAAAGAAGAGCTTCCCTAATTTGAGAAGCCCACCATATAGGAGGGTGGCCATAACAAGTAAGATCACCTTTGTCCAAAGCCCAATTAGCTAAAGCATCAACACTCTTGTTTTGATCTCTCGACCACATGATTGTAATCAACTTTCAAAAATCCCATCCGGATTAACTGAATCTTCTCAATAATTCTTTTTATTCTCCAATCCACCTTATGATTCTTAGAAGGAGTCTTCAAGAGATTAATCATAAGTTGAGAGTCGACTCAACTAACACCTTTTCCCATCCAACCTTAGTAGCCTCCTGAAGGCCTCCGAGGATACCATACCCCTCAACAAGGTTATTGGAAAGAATACCCAAATTCTCAGCAAAAGTAAAAACCAGGGAGCCATCTGAAAGTCTACCAATTCCTCCCACATCGGCTTTTCCAGGGTTCCCTCTAGAGGCTCCATCAGTATTGACTTTTCCAAAATCCTTAGGAGGAGGTTGCCAATTTCTAGTCCTATCCATCTTACTAATACTCACATTCCCTTTAAGTTGGTTGCCCTTAGAAGGTTTAATCTTCAATATTTGCATCACTTGATCCCATATTTGGTGGGAGTTTTGGGGGTGATTAAGGAGTTGATGGACTGATTCAACTAAGTTGGCTATGGTCTTTTGCCAAATATAGTGAATATCCTTCCTATCTTGATTAAAAATTTGGTTGTTCCTTTCATTCCAAATATTCCAAAGAAGAATGGTAGAACCCATCCAAACTAACCGCCTAATAAAATGATCAACACCCTCTTGATTAGGCCAATCCCTCCAAAGTTGTTCAAAAGTAAAAAAATTGGACCACCGTAAGCCAAGTAAAGTGGCCATTCTCCTCCATAGCTCAGAGGCTAAAGTACACTCAATAAAAATATGGTTGATATTTTCTACATTCTCTTCACACATTTCACATCTAAAAGGGCCATGAAAACCATGCTTCATAAGTTGCTCACCAAGTAAGCACCCTACGATGCAATAAAAGCCAATTAAAGAACCTCACCTTAGGCCAGAGCTTTTGAGCCCACAATCGAGAAAATATGTCAGAAGAATGGTTGGGATTATTATGGCATAAGGTCAAATAACCTTGAGCAACTGAATACTCACCCTTAGTAGTGTTGTTCCATCCAAAACAATATTTTTCATGGGACCAAGAGAGGGATCTCATATGAAGGATGCCTTGGATATCTTGTCTTTGCCTTTCTGGGATTTGAATAGGCCAGTCCTCAATAGGGATCCAATATCTACCAACCTTTGAATTACCAATATGGTACCGACAAGTAATTAGCCACCTTTATCCAATTAGCTCGGTGAAGCTCCTCCATCCAAGGCCTCCAATCGAGAAACTGAGTTATCAAAGGCTTGTGACCATCCCAAGAATCTATCCAAAAATTTGCATGTTGACCATTATGAATGATCCAAAATAATTTTTTCTTTATCAAATCCTCACCAATCTTAAGAACTGCTAAAATGGGAGAACCTTTGGTAGGAAGTTGATAGCGAACAAGGTCTTCAGGACTTTTGTTCTCAACATATTTAGCATGGAGATTATTGGCCCAAAGAGCATTGGGGTTATGCAACATCCTCCAATATAATTTAGCAGCTAAAGCTTTGTTGTTATTAATTGAATACCGGAATCCTAACCCCCTTCACTCTTAGGAAGACATAAAGTATCCCATTTCACCAAGGCCCATTTTCTTTTCTCCTTAGTACCACTCCAAAGGAAACGATGACTGATTTGATCCAATTCTCGAAGAACAACCTTTGGGATATTCAAAATGGAAGAAACATAAATAGGAATAGCTTGAAGGACTGATTTTACCAAGGTGATTCTACCCCTAGAAGAAAGCCACTTGTTGGTCCACTTTCCAATTTTCTTCTTGACTTTGTCCAACAACCAATTCCAATATTTATTTTTCTGCCTTTGAATATTTATGGGAATACCTAAATAAGTGATTGGAAGAGAGGTCTTCTTATATCTTAATTTATCCAAGACCATGGATTCCTGTCTAGCAGAGCAGTGAAAGAAAATAACTTTAGATTTGTCTTCATTGATCAACTGCCCAGTAGCCTTAGAAAAATAGCTAATGATTTGCTTAATATTAGAAGCTTCCTTAATTGTAGCTTTACCTAAAAGAGTAGAGTCATCCACAAATTGAAGATGAGAGATAGGTCTAGCTCCATGAGCAATGGTAACTCCCTCAAGGGTTTTGTTTTCCCTCTTTTTGGTTATAGTCCTACCCAAGCATTCAACAAGAATGATGAATAAATAAGGGGATAGCGGGTCACCTTGCCTAATACCTCTGGAAGCTGGGAAATGACTGAGAAGGCCTGCCATTGATAAGAACTAAGTAGGAAACTGAAGAGATACATCCCATAATCCAATCCATCCAATCCTTAGAGAAACCAAATTGCCTCAAAACTTTGATAAGGAAGTGCCAATCCACTCTGTCATAAGCTTTGGATAAGTCTAACCGAATGAACATGGAAGGAGAATTTTGCATATCCATGGAATGGATGGCTTCCTGAGCAAGAACTATCTCATCTACTATTTGACGTCCTTCCACATAACCCCCTTGCTCTGGGGAAATAATCTTATGCAAAAGAGGCTTCAACCTTTCTGCCATGATTTTAGTAATGATTTTGAGAAGAACATTACATAAAGCAATAGGTCTAAAAGCTGAGATATGATCAACCTCTTGAGCTTTTGGAACAAGAGTAATATAAGTTTTATTGATAACCTTCAAAATTTCTTTGGCTTTCCCGGCTTCTTCCACCACCTCTAATAAATCAACATGAAGGATATCCCAGAACTCTTGGTAGAACTCAATAGGCAAACCATCAGGGCCTGGGGTTTTCCTTTTTGCATTTTAAAAACTACTTGTTGAAGCTCATTGATAGTAACAAGAGCAGTCAAAATAGAGTTCTCCTTAGAAGTGATAAGAGAAGGGATTGCTTGAAGAACATTTTGTTGTGAAGCTGAGTCAAGAGGAGTAGCAGAAAAAATATTGGAAAAGTAATCAACAACAATAGAGTTCATGCCATCCCAAGTATAAACAACATCTCCAGAATCTGATTTTAAGGAAGAAATAAAGTTGTGAGATCTTCGAGCTAGAAGAGATTTGTGGAAGAAATTTGTGTTTCGATCTCCTTCTTTGAGCCATTGAATTCTAGATTTTTGCTTCCATAATATTTCTTCTCTTTTTTCCCATTCCTCTAACCGAGTTGTGAGTTTAATTTCATCTGCACTTCTCTTCTCTGTGAGGCCATCTAAATGGATTTTCTTATTCAAATTTTCAAGATGAGCAATAACTTCATGTTTTTTTTTATGAACATCCCCAAACTCTTTCCAGCTCCAAGTCTTGATTTTGGATTTAATGTATTGCAATATTTTGGCAAAACAGAACATCTTAGTCCCATGCCTAGGTTTACCTTCCTTCCACCATTGTTGCACATGAGGTCTGAAGGAAATGTCTCTAAGCCACATTAATTGAAAACGAAAAGGAGAGAAACTCACATTGGTTTTCCACATTTCCACCATGACTGGCCAATGATCCGAACCAACATTATTAAGAGTCTTCACTTTAGGAATGTGACCATGGATTAAGAAATTTTCAGAGAGCAAAAACCTATCCAATCTCTCCATTATACAAGCTAAGCCTTGCCTTCTGTTAGACCAAGTCATAAGGCCATTATCTCGGTTGGATATCCACAAGATGGAGGTTTGCAATATATTCGCTCATGAGGTCAGTTGCTTTTGTCCAAATTTCTATTTCCCCCATTTTCTCATCCAGAGAGAGGATGGTATTGAAATCTCCTCCGATCAAGATCCAAGCTTTAGGAAAATGAGAGATAATATGAGTAATATCCTTCCACTGTCTTCTTTTTTCCTCCAAAGAAGTCGGAGCATAAACAGTAATGTAGAGCATAATCTGGTTGGAATGTCTACTTTGAATAGCTATAGCCAACAAACCCCAACTGCCAACCATATGGTGAATAACTACCTCTTTTGGGTCCCAAAGACAAGCAATGCCACCCGAAGTCCCTTGGGAACTGAGGGAAACCACTTTTCCAGCTGGCCAAATTTTACTGGCAATTAAGTCCATATCCTCCATTGACATCTTTGTTTCTTGAAGGAAAACAAGATGTGGATGATTTATCTGAATCATTCTTCTAATTTCATTTTGTTTTGAAAGACTCCCTTTGAGTCCTCTAATATTCCAAGTGATGATCTTCATTAATACCAAGGCTAAAAAAGTTGGGAAGGGCATTAATATTACCTTCCTCTACAAGCTTTTCACCTTCTTTTACCATATGATATTGATTGGTCTTGCGACCTACTTTTTGATTAGAATCCATCTTCAATTTTTTTTCCCTGTTTCTTGACTTATTCCAATTGAATCTGAGATGGCTTCTAACCTTGAAGAATGCTCATACACAGCCAAAATTTTACTAGATGGTTCAATGGAGTCTATATTGGGACCTAGATTATTTGAAGTTTTGACATTTGAAATATTGTTTTTCTTGTGTAAATTTTCTCCTTTTTTTCTTGTTGAAAACCTTTGATTTGTTGGTTTGTCTCCGAGTTCTTCCCTTCATATTTAAATTGTGTTTCTAAGATTTTAGTTTCCATTATTTCCTCTTCCTCACTTGGGACATCATTTGTGGAAAGGATTTCAAACATATTAGCAAATGACTTTGATTGATCCTTCATAACTGGTTTTTTCTTGAGTGTTCTTCTTCTTAGGTATTTGGAAACCTGCTGAGTTTATATCTTCTTTCTTTTGATCAGGAATTTTATTTGGGCAAGCACTGGCCAAATGACCATATTCATGGCAAATTCTACAACGAAAAGGAATGTTCTCATAGTCCACTACTTGCTCCCAAGTGTCTTCCCCAAATTGTAATGTGATATTTTTAGGTAGGGGTTTGTCAAAATCCATTAAAACACAAATTCGAGCATAAATAATATGTTCAAAATTTTGAGTACAATCAGCAATCATCATAAAAGTTCCTAAAGAGTTTCCAATTGAAGAAAAAATAGTAGGATTCCAAAATTCAATAGGGAGGCCAAAGAGTCTAACCCACACGGGAGCTATAGAAGGCATCTCTTCTTCGGCTTTAAATTTAGTATGCCAGGGCTTCATGAAAAGCCCTACCCTTCCAAAAAACCAAGGACCCCCTTGAAAAGTTTTCTCTCTATCTTCATTATTAGCAAATAAAACAAGAAAATAACCATTTGGATAAATAGAGATTTGTAACTCACCTTTAGTTTTCCAGCTTTTTGCAGCCCAGACTTTGAAAGCAGATAGACTCGAATGAAAACCCACGAACCGACAAATTAGTCCTCTTTTTTCCAAATCTTCAATGCCAGTCTGAATGTTACCCATATCAAGCTTAACAATAGGAGTTCCATCAGCTGCTTTAAGACATCCTGACTCCATTTTCCTGGGATCAATCTTAGGCATTCTTAGAGGTTTATGGGAAGCCCTAATATTGATATTAGCATTGGGCTGAGGCTGTCCACCATGAAGGGCATCCCTAAAATTCATTTTTGGGACCGAGTCTTCAAAATTCTTACCCTTGATAGGGGTTTTCATAGTAGAATTATTTTGTGGGTGCACCTTAGCACCAGATTCACTTGAGATATGAGCCATTTTTTGATCAACTGCTTGAAACTTGTTTTGTGATCTCTTTAATCCTTGCCCTAGACGTCGTGGAAAGGTATGGTTTTCACTTTTCTTTTGTGCAACAAATTGGAAGCCGTTGTCACTCAAGTTCACAGTATGATCTATTGAAAGACAAATTTCTAACCCATCTTGTATCCCCTACAACATTTCCTGCTAAAATATTGAGCATAAACCACAAAAATATTGGCCGCTAGGGCCCGAAGGCCCTAAAAACCAACCTCTGGAGCTGCTTGCACTCAACCCAGATGAAACCCTCACATAGCCGCTTGCCAAATATATCGTTCACACATAGGGATGTGCTAGGATCTGTGTTGCTCCAAATGATATGAAAATTTGTGGAGACGTTCTAGGGTTTTTCAGGCATCTACCCTCAAAATTTTAGCTCAATCCGAGTCCGGATGAGTGAGATATGGCCAAAACGAGTTCGGTAGTTTGGGCAGTCCTCTTATTCAAAACCATTGTTGTTTCCCCAATTCTTATTGTAATTTTTCTTAAAGGGGGGACGGTTGTCAATATGTGGTCACTCTATTTGTGAAGATTCACCATTATTTCCATTTCTTTCAATTCTTGCTAACCTGTTACTCATGTTGTTGAACATTTATGTCATCTGACTAGTCAACTTCTCCATAGGATCAATTTTAGTTCTTCTTTGTATATCAAAAGCCACTCTCTTAGGTTTTCTCTTAGGCATGTTAACTTCTAAAGAATAAGGCTTCATCTTACCACTATCAAGCATATTTCTTTCTATATCCATTGCTTTTTCCATACAACCATCAATGGTAGTGGCTTGTTCTTGCCTTAATTCATAGTTAAAATCTCCTTGAAAAACATTCTTATAAAAAAAATAGACTGAATATCACTAGGCTTGAGGTTGGTAAGGATTTTGTTCCTAGTATTTGAAAATATTGTGTTAAAATCACTAACAACTTCATTTTCTTTCTTCTTCATAGTGGCTAGCTCAATTAACAATGATTGTTCATTTTTCCTTTCACCATACTTCTTTAGGAACACCTCTTCCATTTTGGTGAAGTCTGGGATATCATTGTTAGGAAGGGAATTAAACCATTCTCTGGCATCTTTTTCTAAAGTCTGTAGAAATAGTCTTAATACTACATCTTCATGTTCAACTTCTAGACTATCCATTGCATATAAGAAACTTTTAATATGATCCTCTCTAGTTACTGCATTGTTTCCTAAAAACTTAGGGAGGTATTTGTGAGCTTTACTGGGTAAGGCATTTAAATTTACTGGTAATGCAAAAGGCCTATATCTATTAGTTCTCCATAAATGAACATTAACCTGGGCCATTGCTACTATAGAATTCAATTTCACAGCTATAGTACCTATAGTGGTATGGGTCTGGGTAGCTTGAATGTAAACTGATGGATTATCTACCTTTGAATTATTATTACGTGTATCTTCTACAACAGAATTCAAATTTCTATCTACAATAAAATTTAAATCATCTTCTATAGTGATATCAATAGTAATAGTATTCTGAATTTTCTTTACGTACCTTTTATCGCTAGAATTTAATCTACTGTTATAAATAGTATTCTTAAAAAGTGGAGTTTTTTGGGTATGTATAAATACCTCTGGATTCTTGAGTTTTGGAAATAGCTCTTTACCACTTCTCCTGGTGTTAGCCAACATGTTATGTTCTCTCCTTTTTATTTTTTTCTTCTAGGTTCATCCAATAGAGTCGCCAACACTGGGGTGCAAAAAGAACAATGTATACTTTTATCAAGAATGCTTGATATTATCACTCATCCTCATAGGAGTCGGTTCTTGGGATAAATCAAGAAAATCAAGAAACCAAAATTTCAAGAAGATCAAGAAAAGAAATTTCAAGAATATCAAGAAACATAGAGAAAAAATAAGATTGAAAAACACGGGTAATAAAGAACGTAGAAAATGTAAAAATTTAAAACAAACGTTTCTTTATTCTAACTAGCCACCCGTTGATTAAAAATAATGTCATTCAAAGAAAAAATTTTAAGAAGATAATTAAATCTTTCTATCAAGTCCTCCCTAGCAATGGTGCCAAAAAACTATTGGAACTAATTCTTGCATCCGTAGGATTTCAATTGTCACGCTACAAGAATCCATTTGAAACCAATGAGCTATTACAGGCTTTGGTCAACCTGCCTCATTGTTCTGCTAAACACAAATATTGCTAAAGAAAACAACAGAACGGGTAAGGAAACCCCAATAGGTAATTCTATGGCTAAAACTCTAATTTACATGCTCCAGATTTATATTATATTATATGTATTAAAATGACCAAGCATGAAAACAACCATTTGTTATGCCTTATGTAGACCGATGCCTAGATTCATTGGGCTGTTATAGCAATTTAACAACAATTTTAATATGAAACAAAAAGAAGGGGAGAAGGAAAATTGGCGTTCTTAATCTCATTCAAATATCACAATAAAATCAAGAGTTAACCAATGAAAGAAACATATATAATGTGTTCAAATAATGTAACCCATTACACAGTGACACACAATACTGAGACAAAGATATGACAGGAATAAAATTTAGAATTGTATTGATTTCATAAAATATTACATGCAGAGTGGGCGAAATGCCTTTTAACTCTATTTTTCTCAAAGAAATACATCAATACAATGAAGAGGACTCTATTCAAATAATGTAATAGGTCTCTCCAACTCTCCTTGTTCCAATCTGGTAACAATAGAGTCTCTGAATCCTAGGCTCAAAAAGGTAGGAAATGATCTCAACTTCTTGAGCGCTTTCCTATCACAATCCTGCAAAGCAAAGGGAAGAATAAGAAATGAGAAAGGAAAATAGACATAGAAGGGGATACAACAACACAACTAACAGGGCACTCAAGTATACCTCTTAGCAAAAATGCTATTCTCTAATTGCTTGATGCAAAATCTATCCACAATTGCTTCTTCTTATAGCCTCTAGTTCTTGATTCTATTATTTCTGGTTTATTTTTGGCCTTACACTTGTTAGCATTTGATTGAACTTGTTCTATATGCTTTCCAGTTGGTGTGGCTCTGAAATATATGTTAAGGTTCTTCTTTGGACTGAAGGGAACTCTTTGTTATTTAATTTGGCATTTTTGCTCTCTCTGGTTGGCCCTAGAAACTAAATATTCAACATTATATTTTTCCTTTTTGTTCTGCTTATCTTGACCAATATGATCTACTATTAAGGATTGAATAGGGTGCCATCATAAATTCTAGATGAGGAACGGAGGGGGACCCAACATGATGGTGAAGACAAGGTGTGGCATTCCAGTGGCAAATAGATGGAGTTGCATTGATCACAAGATAGAGTGAAGGGAGAAAAGAGGAAAGGGGGTGGCTCAACATAATGGAAGGTGGTGAGATGGCATAATCTGGGGTAAAATCTAGGGATGGTTAAGGAAGAAATCCTAGAAGGAGGGAGATGATGGTAAGTAGGAAGAATGTGGGAATGGAAAACAAGATCTAGAAGTATTTATAAGTTGCTTCCATAACTATACTCCGTTGGAGTGTTTCCCTCATAACTATATTCCATCAAAGCATGGATTGAATGGCTTTTTGTAAGTCAAAACCATGCCTTCTTCTTCTTGTGCTTTCGTCATCTTAAGTATTTGCAGAACAAAAACTAAATATATTTATATTCTTTGTACTCCATAGTTTCACTTTGTTGATGCCTTTTAGCTCTCCTTTACTGTATCTTATTTATAAGCTATGACTATGTATTGTAGTTTTATTTTTGTGGTACATTATTATTCCATGAGATATACATGATCTGGTTGTAGGCTTGAGCATTAGGATTTATCTTTTATTTGGTCTGCTTTGTCCTTACCAAGGTACTATCCATGGGATTTACTTTGATTTGCTCAAATTTTTCCTTCCCTGGGTATCCTTCTGGATTCACAGCGTTTATGCGTATTGTTTTGACTTCATCTTTGGTTATTTATCTTCATTGTATCTTTCGATGTACCCTACTATGAACAAGTCACCTCTTTGATTTCTACCTTGGTATATGTTGAGGGAATTCCTGTGAAGTGATCATCCATCTCTAGGAGCTTAATCTATTGAATCTTTCTCACGGATGATTTCATCGAACTTGCTGGTTCATGGTATTCATAGGTTTCATCATGGTTGCTTCTAGTATTCTTAAACTTGCAAGAATGTTAGTTTTCCAAACCTCTGAAGACATTGGTCAATGACAATTTTATTTTTATTTATATCTTCGTGTCTATTGGGCTAGAGGTTTGACCACATTCAGCTTGTTTGGTCAGCCTTTGTCTTATCATTTTTAGAATTTTATAACCTGTAGGTTAGATAATCGAAAGATGTATTCTTTGAACTTTTTTCATTTAATTAAACAAAATTAAGATGACACTTAATAATATGCTAATGTGTTTATTAAGAATGTTCAAGATTAGAATTAATCAAGAGTTGATTTAAGCCCACATTTTGATTTACCTTTGGTTTCCTCCCATATATGACGGGAGTGCAACCATTGATGTATTAAGACTTGATGTGACCCCACTCCTCAAAAAATAGGGATCATAAGCATAATTAAGTTAGAGGCTATACCTTTCATTGATATAAACCTTTGAAATAACGTGGTTTATTAATCCTTATTTAATCATGATTATCCAATGTTTATCCCCATGATTTTTGACCTTCACCACTCGATTTAAACCTAGGTATCATATAACACATTTACCTTTCTTTGCGATCGTCATTAGATCTTACCATGGTGAAGGCGCGATCGTTGGATCCTCCGACCATGTGCTCGGTTTAACATAAGATAAAAGGGATAAATAATAAAGTTCTTTAATTAATCAAAAGAAACCTTTTAGATTAAACCATGATCACCTTTGCTGATGCGCTGCTATTAGATCTTTGCATCCATTGATCTTTGGGCTCATTCGAGCACTGTCATAGATCTCCGATAAGGTGTATGTTAAAAAGTCAAAAAAGGATACATTTCCTTGTTTAACAAAGGGGGTTTATTCAATGAGTTATACCCTTGCTAATTACGTAATTAAATTTACATTTATCTTCATCCAACATCCTTCCATCCATGATTTTGGCATGACCATTAGATCTTCGATAGCTATTGGCATAGCTATAGATCTTAATCAACTTGTAGGTTAGTTTACAAGGGGTACATAATATTAACTTTGATTAAGCCAAAAGGGGGAATGATTATCTAACGTGTTTAGACCCTTGCTAACCCTATTTAATAATTTTAATTAAACCCTTAGGGATTTTATCTTTTTAATGCTTCTTGCATGGGTGCACCATCGTTGGATTAGATTTGGATTGAACGCTACCATCCGATTTTCCAAATTAGCTCGATGGTTATTCCAAAGGGGGCACATACCTTTAAATCATTTTACCATAGCATTTTAACACATGATTAAATTAAAACAAGCACAACCATCGATCTTGAGCTTGCTTGAGCACTATCATCCAATTCACTAGATTAGATCACTATTTAAATATAATATTTGACCCATAATGACTCATTTAAAGCTTTGAATCCTTGGATATTTGCACAACCATTGGATTTGGCCAAGATCAAGTGCATCCATTTAGATCCTTGGAGTTGCATGGATTTTAATCAATTCTATCCTTAGGTTATAACCTTTTTAGACCTTTTGACTTATTATTCAAGTTTCTTCATGAGAGTGCATCCATCGGATTGATTTAGATGATGCGCTATCGTACGATTAAGCCTAAGATGTAATATTTTTACTTTAAACATGGTTTTGACTTGTTTGAATTATCTCATGATTGATTTATTAACGTGTCGTCATACTATTAGAACTGAGTCAAGTGCGGCCTTTGGATTAAATATAAGGTGTTCACATTTTAGTTAAAAGGGATGCACACCCTCATGATTTTAATTAGAGACCTTATTGCTAATTTTAAATTTTTGGGTTTTAGACCAAGGTGTTTAATTAGAGTATTACCTTTGAAAACCTTAGGACTTAAGGGTTTATATTTTGGTTTAGGCCCAAGGGAAATTTTTCTATGAGGATCGGATTTCGGGTTAAGTGATTTGATTAATAAAATTTTGCCTTATTCATTTCTGAAGACAATTGAGCATTTATAAAAAGGCACATTTTATTAATAACCAAGGTTAGGATTCATCAAACTAACCAATGAAAAATTAAGGTGCTCACACCAATTTGAAGAAGTGACCAACCTTATTGTCATTTCTATTGAAACCAAAAATTTTAAATTTGGGGGTTTCAAATTTGAGTCAAATTTGGCTCCAACAATTCTCTAAAGCGCAATGTGCACTTTGATTGCTTCACACTCCTCTAGAGCCTTTGGCTCTTTCTTCAACTTGATGCCTACCTCACACTTGCACTTCGAAGGTGCCTTTTAATTTTGCATGAGATCTCTTTAACGAATATCATGGATGCATTAATCAAATTGTCAAACTTAGGTTTGGCTAAGGTATAAATACCTTATACCCTTGTTCCCATGCATGTCGGTGGAGATGAATTCATTGGGGGTCGACGCTTATGTTTTAACTCCAAAATATTTGATTTATAAATATTTAAATTCACTAGAATTTAAATATTATAAATTAATATTTTTTTTTTTTTGAAAAAAATGAAAACTTGTATTAATACAAAGACCAATTACAAACGGGAGAGAACACATCCCGACCCAGAGCAAAGAGCAACACAACAAGTGCAAAGCACAAAGGCAACACTAACAACCACAGGGCAAAGAAAACAATAGGGCGCGAAAAGGCGACATGTCGCGAAATCGTGACATGTCGCGAAATCGCGGCAGTCACCCCCGTCTCGACCGCGTCGGCGCCAACAGTCGCGATAACGCGACATGACATCGTGACATGTCGAAATCGTGACATGTCGCGATATCGCGACAGGAAGGGCCCTCGGCAGCCGCACGCAAAAGGAGTCACGAAATCGCGACGAAGTTTCTAAACGACTCTCATGCCACAAAAGGGTCGCGATATCGCGACAATTATCCTCCCAACCGCTTAAGTGCCAAACGTGTCGCGATATCGCGACAAAAATACCTTGCAGCTTCCAGTTTACCAAACTGTCGCGATATCGCGACGAATTATCAACTTTGCTCTTCATCTTCAAAAGAGGCACGAAATCGTGACATAATCTCAACAAGAGCCGCGATAGCGCGACATGTCGCGATATCGCGCCAGAAACCCGCCAAAGGCCGCAAAGGCTCAACCTTGTCGCGAAATCGCGACAACTTCCGACTCGAGGCCGCGACGGCGCTACAGTGTCGCGATATCGCGACAATTTTCCTCCCGGCCGCTTAAATGCCAAACGTGTCGCGATATCGCGACAAGATTACCTTGCAGCTTCCCACTCTCCAACCTGTCTCGATATCGCGACGAAATTTCAACTTTGCTCTTCAACTTCAAAAGAGGTGCGAAATCGCGACAGGATCTCAACAAGGACCGCGATAGCGCGACATGTCGCGATATCGCGACAGAAACCCACCAAAGGCCGCGGAGGCTCAACCTGTCGCGATATCGCGACAGCTTCCGGCTTGAGGCCGCGACAGCACTACATGTCGCGATATCGCGACAAAAAATTTCCTTAGCATAAAAAACACTGCACATTATTTCAAAATTTGTTCAAGGCCTTGTCTAATCTCTGCATCCTCCACAGGCATATCACTATGCAGATGCATCCCAACCTCCCTCTCAGCACCCATCTTAGCAAGGAAATCAGCCGCTTTATTAAGAGTTCTACTAGCATAAACAGGTATCACATCCTCTAATTCCTTCCAAAGCTCTTTAATTTGGGAGACCGTAATCCGCAGCCTCCAAGCTTTTAAGGCAAAGTTCCTCATGCAATCAAGAGCGCCAACCAGGATTTGGGAATCAGACTCAATGATTATCTTTCTATGACCCTGCTTGACGGCCCAGATGGAAGCAGATTTAATAGCAAAGGCCTCGGCTTCATTGTTTGTGGCATATCCCAGACCTTGCAATTCCCAATAGAGCACAGCCCCAAAGCATGATCACGACAGATTACTCCACTTCCAACATTGCCCGGATTGCCTTTAGTAGCTCCATCAGTGTTGATTTTGATCCAGCCTTCTGGGGGAGGTTTCCAACAACTTCTTACCTGTCTCTCAAGATCAGCAGCTCTCTCTTCCAGAGGCTTAGAAGCAGGCTGATTTTCCTCCTCAGCATAGATGGCAACGGTTTCCACTACTTTGCTCCAGATGACCTGCCATATCCCATCCACCGAAGAGAAGGTTTCACGAAAAATACGAGCATTTCTTTCCAACCACACCTGCCACCAAATAAAAAGGAAACCAAGCTCCCAACCAATTCGAAGAGCTTTAGATGTAAATCTACCTCTCTTCCAGCTTTCCCATAAATTGGTCCGAGACAAGTCTCCAATAGCCTGAAGTTTAAAATGGGAGAACCAACGATGCCAAATCTGTTGTGTGAAAGGACAATCAAACAGAAGATGATCAGCAGTTTCCTCATTCCTATAGCATAAAACACACTGGGAAGGACCAATGATGCCTCTGATTCTGAGATTGTCAAAGGTCAGGATTCCATTGTGCATCACCGCCGTGCAAAGAAGTTCACTTTCGGCCAGCCCTTGGGATGCCAAATCTTCCTCCATTCTTGAACTGGAAAAGAGTGTGGGGGGGGCTCTGGAAGGATCGAATCATAGCCCTCCTTCACAAGTATAAACCCCAAGGTTCCCAAAGCCCCGTGCAAGCTCATCCTCCTCATCTCTCCCAGTAAGAAACCGTTCTGACAAGATTTTTTCCAGAGTTGGAGCTTGCCTCCGGGGGATTGGAATAGGCCATTCACCCAACCGCTTGAACTTTTGAATCTTATACTCCCCCAATTGGCTGGTATTGAAGTAGCTCTCAATATGGATCCATCCCTTATCTTCTAGAGCTGATTTTAACGGATGCAATTCAGGAAACACAGCAAGAATGGGAGGATTCTGATCCCAAGAATCAATCCGTAACCGGGCCTTCTCCCCTCTCCCAACTTTCCGAACAATTGATCTTTGATAATGCGAGATCCAAGCTTGAGAGCCTCGCCACACTAATGATCCATTACCCTCCAAAGGAAAGCGGCCCAAGTCATTGGGGTGAACAAGACCCAAGTATTTACTAGAGAGGATTCTCGTTGAAGAGGGACGTTGGTCGGGAAATCCACCTCCAATACAGTTTACCAGCCAAAGCCTGATTGTTAAACTTGGAGCTTCTTAATCCCAACCCACCTTTTTCCTTGGGCTGGGTGACCTTATCCCATCCAACCAAGGCCCATTTCCTCTCTCCTTTGGCACCTTCCCAAAGAAAACTTCTAGCCACTTTGTCCAGCTCTTTCCAAATTGAAGGAGGGGCAGCCAGGATAGAGAATTTATAAATTGGCATGGCCTGAATAACAGACTGCAGGAAAGTCAGTCGGCCCCCATAGCTTAACCATCTATGAGACCAGTGATTCATTCTCTCTTTGATGCCATCCAAAAGGTCCTTCCAGAAATCAGCTTTCAGTTTTTTGAAATGCAGAGGAACCCCTAGGTAAACAACAGGAAGAGAGGTCCTAGTGAATCCCAAGATCTCAATAACTCTGTCTTGTGACCTTTGATCAAGATTAAAGAAGACCACTTTGGATTTTGTTTCATTGATGACTTGATTAGAGGCCCGGAGGTAGACGTTTAGAGAATCTCTGATTCCTCTTGCTTCCCTGAGGCCGGCCACTCCCACCAATCCAAGATCATCCACAAACTGTAAATGAGTCAAAACTTCAGCCCCGATTTTAATTCCTGTTATCCTGTCCTTGAAGTCTTCTTCTCAGGAGGAGTCTGCCTAATCCTTCAGCCAAGATGAGAAAGAGATAAGGAGAGCAAGGGTCTCCTTGGCGAAGACCCCGAGAGGCTCCAAAAGGTGGCGAGGGAAGCCCCTTAATTAAAACAGAGTATGAAGGCGTAGAGATACAGCTCATGACCCATGCAATCCAAATCCTCGAGAAAAACCAAAGGCTGCCAACATCTTGACCAAGAAGCCCCACTCTACTCCGTCATAAGCCTTAGACATATCCAGCTTTGATGAACATTCCTTTGTTACCCGAATTGTGCATAGTATGGATAGCCTCCCGAGCCAAGATCACTCCATCCAAGATCTGTCTCCCTTCAACAAAACCCCCTTGCTCAGGGGAGATTATATTCTGAAGAAGAGGTTTTAGTCTTTCAGCCATAATTTTAGTGATTATTTTGTAAATCACATTGCATAAGGCAATAGGTCTGAAATCAGAAATGTGAGCCCCCCCCTCTCCTTTTGGAATTAAGGTAATAAAGGTGTGATTTAGAGCCTTGAGCATTCTTTTATTAGTTCGGGACTCCTCAATGACAGCCAGCACATCCTCCTCCAGGGTATCCTGAAGGCCTGAAAAACTCAATAGGGAAGCCATCAGGACCAAGCGATTTTCCAGTGCACATCCCAAAGACCACCTTCTTGAGTTCATCACGATCAATGGGCTTAAGAAGGGCCTGATTCTCTTCATGAGAGATAATAGAGGGAATGCCATCAATGACTTCATTTTGGGCTTCCACATCATGCTCCATACTTTCCTTAAAGAGGTTTGAGAAATACTCCATTGAGTGGGAGTGCATACCAGGGAGAGTGTCAAAAGAGTTTCCATTCTCGTCTTGAAGGAGTTCCATGTTATTCAATTGTCTTCTAGCACAGGCAGAGCGATGGAAAAATTTTGTATTTCTGTCTCCTTCTAATAACCATGTGTTTCTTGCTCTCTGGTTTCCAAGAGATCTCTTCTTGATTATCAATGTCCTCAACCGCTTTGCGTAAAGCATCATCCTCGGATTTAAGATGCTCGTAAATGATTCCTTCCCCGAATTGTTTTTGCACCTCGCTCCATCTGGTCAACAAGGGAGCCCGTTGGAGCTGGAAATCAGATTTGTTAGTTTGCCTCCACCGTTTTAGTTTACTCTTAACAAAAAGAAGCTGTTTATGAAATTTGAACATAGCTGTCCCAAAAGGGAGACGACCTTCTTCCCACCACTGTGGAATTTTCCTTCGGAGGTCCTCTTTTTGCAACCAAAAATTTTCAAATTTAAATGGTTTGTAATACCGCCTCGACATAGTCCCTCCCTCCAAAGAAATGGGAGAGTGATCTGAGACTGGGCCCTCCAAAATCTGGAATTTGATATTCCATCTAACATAAGCTTCCTCCGAGACCAGAAACCGGTCAAGCTTAACCCTCCTGTTGTATGGCTCTCTTCTCTTATTAGTCCAGGTAAAGTTTGTACCAGGGCCTTTGATATCAACAAGGTTAAAGGCCTGGACTTGGGCAATAAAAAGCCGGTCCCCCGTATCCAAAACCGGGATGCCACCTTCCTGATCCCTGGCAGATAATTTGGCATTGAAGTCCCCAGCAATAATCCAATCAAAATCTTCCCGGGAGGACCTCATGTTTTGAACAACTTTCCATTGAAACCGCTGACCATCGATGTTCTGAGCCCCATAGAAGTTTGTAATTAAGACTTGTTCAGCTGTAACAATGTTCCTAAAAAGAGATGTGAGGACACCCCTCCAAGCTATATGTTCTATTGCTATCCACGCCAAAGGGTTCCAAAGAGTAGCAATCCCTCCCGAGGCACCTAGAGCAGCCACAACCATATGGCCAACACCCCTCCAGATTCGACTGACAGTTTTACTCATAAGGTCTAAAGACATTTTTGTCTCCTGAATGAGCAGAAAGTCTGTTTTACTTCTCTCTAAAAGTCTTTGAACAGCAGATTGATGGGTTCTACTGTTTAAACCCCTCACATTCCAAGATTGAATAATCATTGGAAACCTTGGGAGCAATAAGAATCAATTGTTCTCGCCAATCCTCCATTGATTAGCTTATCTCCTTGCACTGCAATTAGATCCTTATTGGATTTCCTCGCCCGCCCCTTGGGAATTACTATTTTTCGACCTCTTCTCCACCCGGGTAATCCCTAGAGCCGGTCTTTCTCCTCGATCTTTTCTCGCATTTCCCATGGTGACATCCTTAATAGCCGGTCGTGGCCGGGGAGTGGATTACCAATGCCCCCGGGTTTTCTAGCCGCAAAATCTCAGAGGAGTCAATCACCTGTTCTAGGACAGGGGTTGGTGAGGGAGGAGCATGAGAATGGATGATATTATCCTCAAGGTTCCCATCTCGCTCCTTCCATAATTTGGTCTTCTTGATCCACAAGAGATTTGAAGATTTCATATCGGTTGGTTGGCTTGGGTTGAGCTTGCTCCTTGCCATTTCTCTTTTTGTTTCTTCTTCTCTTCTGTTGTTCAAATCCATCTTTCTGGGCATCATAACCAGGGGGAATGAAGGGTGGTTCCTTGACCGGAGTGGGCTTACCCTCTCGGGGCGATTTGGCATTCCCCGTGGAACATCCGCTTTGGTGCTCAAGATATTTGGGCGGAACCTAGCCAAATGGCCATGCTTATGGCAAACTCTACATCGGAAAGGTAGGGCTTCATAGTCTAACCGTCGTATCCAGGATTGTCCTCGCTAACTCTGGGCCCATCTCAGCTGGTAGCGGCTGGCTAATATCCAGTTCTACACAAATTCTAGCATAAACAGTAGTGTTTCCTTCTATGGTATCTTTGGAAACTCCCAAATATCTACCTAGAGAGTTACCTATCAATTCAAGAATCTGCTCACCCCAAAACTCCATCGGGAGAGCATACAGCCGGATCCAAACCGGGACAGCCGTGGGCTCAATGCGAGGGTCGAAGCCCGCTCTCCACGGTTGGACAAATAACCCTGCCGGGCCATGGCTCCTCTTTTCTGATTCAAATGCTCTGTTTCTATCCGCTAAGGAGGAAAAACTAATAATAAAATACCCATTGCTTATGGGCCATAAGGAGTACTCACCGATAGGCTCCTAGTTTTGTCTCACCCAGGTGTGCAGAAAGTGCAGGGTGGGTCGGATGCCCATGAATTTGCAAATCAGGTCATGAGTAGCACGGTAGTTGATCGTGTCCTCGACCAGCTTTGGTTCTATGACAATCTTCGGTCTGGAAGCGGATTGCGGGAGACATCCATTGACTCTGTGCACAGGAGAACCCTTGCCCGCATTCCCCGGATAGCGAATGGTAAGCACTCCGCTGAGCTTCATCGGAGGAAGACGCAGGGTTTTCTCTTAATATCTCGGCATAAGAGGTCTTCTTCCCATCGAGAAATCCTGGAGGAGACCCCATTGGGCCCTCCCGGGGCAACGAAAGAGCCGTCAGCGAAAAACAACAACAAACCACCTGAGTCCCTGGTAGAATCTTCCCACCAGAAACCCTAGAGCCTCGGCCGACGACAGTTCAGAAAGTTTCCCGCCAAATCGCCAGAGCTCAAAAACCAGTTTGATTTTCCCAATAATATTATAACTACTAATTTCTCCCATAAATTAATATTTAAATCTTTTGGTTTTATTAAATATTAAAGCCTCCTTAGGTTTTAATAAAAACCTTTTACCTATGCTTCACATAATATTAAAAATAAGTATTATGAAGCTCTTTTTCCATTAACCTTTTGCATTGATCCTTTTGATATTTTACCATCAATGGTAGTTGATTCCTTGACATCAATGACAACTTCATTCCTTGAAATCAATTACAACTTCATGGACTCAAAATGTCCATCAATATCCCCCTTTGTCATTGATGGCAACCAAAATTATTTTTACCAAATACTTGACCTTTTTCTTGTTTTGCTCCCCCTAGGATATTGCTCCCCTGACTCAATGCTCTCTCCTTAAACCAAAACTCTCCCCCTTAATCAAATATATCCCTCTTTGAAATCAATGGCAAAGGGTCACCTTTGGTGCTCTATACTAAGAATGAATTTCTTAGCTTAGCCTCTCCTCCACCTCTTCTTGAGGTGGTTAATTCTGGGGTGGGAGTATTTCTACTCCCAACAAGCACTGGTCTTTACCTTTTTCCTCTTTCCTTCTCATCTGATCCTTCTGATTCCTTTCACTATTCCTATTCATGTCCATGTTCCTATTCCTATTCCTATTCCTATTACTATTCCTATCCATATCCATATTCATATTCCTATTCTTGTTCTTGTTCCTGTTCTTGTTCATGTTTCATTTCATGTCCATATTCTTGTTCCTGTTCATGCTTGATTCTAGAATGTCTTTTCTACACCACTTTGTTGTATGTCCATAATTATTGCACTTATAACACTTAGTGTTATTATTACTTAGAGGTGAAAATATCTTGGGATTTATCCTGGTGAAGCCATATCTGTTTCTATCATGTAACTTACAATTCATTGCCTTGTGACCAAACTGATTACATGAGTAGAAATACCCATGGAAAATTTACCTATTTCTAAAACTTCCATATTCACATCTTTCATGTGTCCTTGTGTAGCCTTGTGCCCAAAAATGTGACATGAGAAGCATCATCCATTGAAGAAACCCTACCTAGACCCCATTGGTATCTTAGTCTCTTCTCCTCTATCCTGTTTCCTGTTCCATCTGTTCCTTTCTTGTGTATTGTTTCTTTCCTTGTTGAACCTTCTATTGTCCAAATTATCCTTAGAAGTCTCACTCTCTCTTTTACTTACTTATTTTGATGCTTCTTCTTCTCTGGTGCTTGAGCTTGACTCTCCTTTTTTTGCTTCTTGTTTCCCTTGTTCTTCTTCAAAACTAAGTCCTGTTTTGGTGACTGATGATCTTTGTGCATTGATAATCTTGTCCAAAGTCTTTGAATTTTTCTCAAAATTATGTAGCTTGTCCTTGGAGTTTTTTACTTCCATACTTATTTAAACTATCTCATGTTCTAATTTTTCACACTCTAGATATTTTGTCTTTAATTATTCAGTCATACCTTCTTCCATTTTCCTTACCTCTTCAACCTTAATTTTTGAGGTTAGTGAATTCTTGTAGAAACTTTGCTTTTGCTTTATCATATTATTGAGCTTGAAACCTTAATCCTAAGTTCTCCCTTTTTAATTCTTTGAGATCAACAATAAGTCTTTCATATTCTAGCTATTTTACCTTTGACTACTCAACCATACCTTTTTCAACTTTCCTTGCCTCTTCAACCTTATGTTTCAAGTTAGAGAGATATTTTAGAAGCTTTGTCTTACATTTCTCATCCTCTTGTATTTGAGCCTTTAATTCTAAAATCTTGTTTTCAACTTAAAAAATTCCTTAAGAGTAGCTTCCTCTTTCTCTTTTTCTAAATTTCTCTCTTTTATTTGGTCTTCAATAGGAGTATTTTCTTCTATTAATAAAAGTAGAGTTTCTTCTTCATATCTATTTTGATTGTACCTGTTATCATTTTCTGAACCAATCTCTAGGAATTTAGTTTTGAGAATATCATCTTCATATTCATCGCTACTAAACCCATTGAAATAACCTGCATCATGACCAGGTTGACCACAAACAAAATCTTCTTGTGGACAATAAGCTGCATAGTGACTTGTATTCCTAGATCTGGTACAAAACTTTATCAATATGATATTTTCTCCACTGCTTGATTCATATATTGAATCTATTTCTATTTTTCCTTCCAAAACAACAATATCAAATTCATATTATTTTTCTTTCATGATCATGTGTGTTATTTTATTCTTGTGTCTCATGGTTCTACTTTTACCTTTCTTTGCTATTTGTGTTCTTGTAAGATCCTCATTTCAATCTATTAAACCTTTTTCAAAGGAACCGACTCTGATACCAATTGAAGAACACAAACTTATACTGAGAGGGAGGGGTGAAAACTATAAGATCACTTTTTAGTTTTCTTTCCCAAATAGTATTATCCAATATAATTAATGGTAATATCAATATCAATAACCAAATCAATGCATAAATCATCACACACAATAGAGACACCAATTTAACATGGTTCACCCAATGTGGGCTACTCCACGAAGAAAATATTTCAATAATATTTTCTCAAAAAATATCTTAGGAAACCTTTACCTATTACAATTTTTATGGACCTCTATCCAAAGGAGACACCAATCCCCTAATCAAGTTTTTGGATCTCTATCCACAGGAGAACTCCTTTCTTTTTAGCTCTGACTAGTGATCTTCTAGAAGAACTATTGCCCCCACTGCTCTGGCTAATGGATATCTATCTATTGAAGACACCTATCCTCACTACCCTAGCTAATGGATATCTATCCACTAGAGACTGTCATCCTCTATACTTATCATCTTCAAAGCTCTGTCTCAAATCTACACTAAACATAATCCTTCGATCTAGCACAAATATGCTCTATCTCTATCTTTGGTCTGGCACAAACCTATATAGTCCTTCAGTCTAGCATAAATCTATCCTAAATCTCTATACTTTGATATGCACTAAACATAGTCCTTCGATCTAGCACAAATCTATCCTCAATCTCTATCCTTTGATCTGCACTAAACACAACCCTTCGGTCCAACACAAATATATCTTAAATATCTATCCTCAAGCCTTAACACAAATATTGACTCAATCTCAAATCAACTCTACTAGATCTACCCCAAATATTAACTCAAGGTTTGAATAAATCAATCAATCAACTCTACTCTCAAGTCTTCTCAAAGACTTATCTCAAATCTACCTTGTAAGATTCCACAAAAGCTCACACTAATCTATCCACAAGTTCTCTCTAGAACTTATCCAAATATGCTCAACAAGTCCTCACTAGAACTTGTCCAAATATTCTCTACAAGTCCTCACTATAACTTGTCCAAACTCATAGAAACTTAACAAAAAATTTTAGAGACTCAATATGCTTCACACTTATCACAATGCTCAATTAATTTCAATCACTCTTTAAGAAACACAAAGAGAATTTTTAGAGACTCAATATGCTTCACATTCACCACAATGCTCAATCACTTTTTTTACCATAGAAACATATAGATAATTGTTAGAGACTCAATATGATTCACACTCACAAAAATATCAATAACTTTCACTCTCTATTTTATTACAAAAACATATAGAGAATTGTTAGAGACTCAATATATTTCACATTCATCAAAACTCAATCTCTTTCTCAAATCAATTCAGAATATAGAACAATTTGTTTCATAGAACTTGAACAATCACTTCATACATCCACTTGACTAGTCTCAACCAACTCTACTCAACCAATCACTCAATGAAATTAATCCTTGCTCACAAAACCTAGTCCAAGCATATGAATACTCACTCAAATGTTTCCAACAATGCTTATCAACCAATATCACATAAAAATGATACTCATGTTATTTTCAAACCCTAGTTCAAGTTCTTCACTCAACCATTCACTTCAAAAACAATGCTCATAAAACAATCTTCACATAACAATGATACTCATGATATTTGCAAACCCTAGTTCAAGTTCTTCACTCAACCATTTACTTCAACAACAATGCTTATAAAACAAGGTTTTATCAACAAATCTTTATTCTAGAAAACCTTGAAGCATTAACTCAACACACACTCAACAATGTTTACCAAACAATCCTTTTCACTCCAACTTTGCATTCACAACTTTCAACAATCACTCACTAGGAAGAATATGCCCATACCTTTTATTTGATGTAGAAGTGACCTTGGAAAACCTGTCTCAATTATGACCACTTTCTTTGCCAAGTACAAAGGGTTAGATGACAAGAATTATCACTCTAACACTTTTCACAATTTACCTTAATCACAAAGATAAATTAAATCCCAAATACACCTTATTGCTCCATCTCAACAATAATATTCAACATCATAAATTTAATCAAATCCCTTCAAAATATAACTCAACCTCTACTTATAACTCCCTACTCAATATTGCATTTAATTTAAATAACTCACTTTATAACTTAATGCAATAAATCAATTTCCACTTTCCTAAGGTAAAAATAAAATTACCTTAGCAAAAATTAACCTTTCATCACTTAGGTTAATATCAAAAATTATGTGTACCTTATTCCTCCAACAAACTTAGAATATGAAAAATAAAATAATTCAAAAACTTTATTACCCACTACACAATCAATGGGATTCAAACTTGCACCAGACTTTTCAACAACACCTTGGTCGTGTCTTCCACATTGTATTAGCCACGTTCTCCCTTGATGCTCTAAAGTGCAATGTGCACTTTGACCACTTCACACTCCTCTAGAGCCTTTGGTTCTTTCTTCAACATGATGCCTACCTCACACTTGCACTTTGGAGGTGCCTTTAATTTTCACACGAGCTCTCTTTAATGAATATCGTAGATGCGTTAATCGAATTTCCAAACTTAGGTTTGGGTAAGGTATAAATAGCTTATGACCTTGTTCCCATGCACGTTAGCGAAGATAAATTTATTGGTGGTCGGCACTTATATTTTAACTATGAAATTTTTGATTTATAATTATTTAAATTCACTAGAATTTAAATATTATAAATTAATATTTAAATATTTTGTCTTTATTAAAGATTAAAGCCTCCTTAGGTTTTAATAAAAACCTTTTACTTATGCTTCACATAATATTAAAAATAAATATTATGAAGCTCTTTTGCCATCAACCTTTTGCATTGCTCATTTTGACCTTTTGGCATCAATGGTAGTTCATTCCTTGACATCAATGATAACTTCATTCCTTGACATCAATGACAACTTCATGGACTCAAAATTTCCAACAATCCAAGCACACGATGGTACATGCAGTGGCCATTTCAGTGGCATGGCCATCCCTAAGCACATTCTTCGCATGGGCTATTATTAGCAAATGTTAGAGTGAGATTGTTTCTCATATGTTAAGAAGTGTGTAAAGTGTAAACACCATGCTAAATTGACACATTTACCTTCTTAGGTCTTACAACTGATTCAATCAGCTTGACCATTCTTGCAATGGGGGTTGGATTTAATCAAGTAAATCTTACCTGCCTCCTCGGGCCGTCACCTGTTTATCATTATAGCTATTGAGTATTTCACAAAATGGGTGGAAGTAATTCCTCTTACCACTATGATAGGACCCCACATTGTAGAGTACATATTGCATAATATCTTTTGTCATTTTGGTATTTCATCCAAGATCATCTTCGATAATGGGACATCATTAAAGAACAAAAATGTGCATGCTTTGACAATAAAATATAATATACAACATAGATTTTCAATGTCCTATTATCTGTAAGTGAATGGGTAAGCAAAGGCATAAAACAAAATATTGATTGCCATTTTGAAGAAAATAATTTAAGAGAATCACACCAATTGGCACACACAAATGCCCCTTGCTCTATGGGCCTACTGCACTAGAAATTGGACACCCACTAGGGCAACCCCATTTTTTCTAGTGTATAGAGCAGAGGTGGTCATGCTTCTAGAGCTAGAATTCCCATCACTGCACATATCCATGTAGGAGTTCATCAATGATGACATCGCACAATAGGCTTACCTAGATCAACTTACATTGCTTGATGAATGATGCATCAATTCTCTCAAGCACCTCTGCATTTATCAAAAGAGAATTAATAGAGCCTACAATATAAAAGTCCATCATAAATACTTTTAGGTTGGTGACTTCATTTTTAAAGAGAACCAATAATATTCTAATTTGTCACCTCATATACGAGACAAGTTTGCAGCAAACTGGTTAGGTCCTTTTCTCATCACTAGTCATATTAGACCCAAAAAATGCTCTAAGGGTATCTACGTACCGCTTGGTAAATCCAAATCACTCCTAGGTGGTCTATGACCGTATATGTCACCCCAAAATACTCCAAGGGTATCTACAACCTTCTTGGTCAACCCAAAATTTCCCTAGGTGGTCTATGATTGTCTAGACCCCAAAAGGCTCCAAGGGTGTCCAAAACTTGCTTGATCGATCCAAAATACTCCTAGGTAGTCTATGATCATCTAGGTCACCCAAAAATTCTCCAAGGGTGTCTAAAACATGCTTGGTCAACCCAAAAAACCCCTAGATAGTCTATGATAATCTAGGTCACCCCAAAAGGCTCTAAGGGTGTCTAAAACCTGATTTATCAATCCAAAATTCTCCTAGGTAGTATATGACCATATAGGTCACCCAAAAATACTCCAAGTATATCTACGTACTGCTTGGTCAACCCACAATACTCCTAGGTGGTCTATACCCATCTAACTCACCCCAAAATGCTCCAAGGGTATCTCCAAACCATGTGGTCAACCCAAAATACCCCTAGGTGGTCTATGACCATCTAGGTCACCCCAAAAGGCTCTAATAGTGTCTACAACCTGCTTGGTCAACCCAAAATGCTCCTAGGGGGTCTATGACCATCTAGGTCACCCCAAAATGCTCCAAGAGTATCTATTTATCACTTGGCCAACCCAAAATGCTCCTTGGCAGTCTATGACCTTCTAGGTCATCCTAAAATTCTCCTAGGTAGTCTAGGACCATCTAGGTCACCCTAAAATGCTCCAAGGATTTCTACAAACTGCTTGGTTAACCCCAAAAGCCCCAAAGATATCCATAAGCCCTTTGGTCACACAAAATACCCGAATGGCCCTAGTAAGCCCGTTGGTCACATGTACATACATATATATCAATACAAATTCCAAAAAAAATATCAAAACATCAAAAATACAAAAATATTGTATTTCATCAAGTTGCAAATCATAGCATTTTATTATCTCTTGCATTAGATATACTCATAATTTTACTTTGCATTCTAGAGTTTCTCATATGTGTCTAGCACTAAGACTATACATTACTCATCATTCAAAATCAATGTTGTTCAAGTCATCATTCACGTCATTTCATATTTCACTTATCATTTTTACCTAAATTTCTTACATTTCCATATTTGTGTCCATTCCTTTCACCTAGACATTTTTTCTAGAATTTCATTAGGGTTTTCAATCACTCAGCCATATCTAGTTTTCTTTTCAGATTTTGTAGAGAGCTATCCTAATTTTTAGGTGGTAGAGTCTTGCTTAGATTGTACCTTGTATACATCAAAATCCCATCATATTTACACACTAATAAAATCCATGTTTTGCACAAGGAAATATGAAACCTACAAAGTGTTCTAGGTTACCTTAAGCAAAAAATTTATCTTGCTCACCCCCTGTGCGAATGGTTCAAGAATGCTAATAATTGACAAAAGGAAAAGCTCCTTCTTAACCAATTCTCCAAAATAAATAGTGGTTTTCACCACTATCAGTAAGAAAAATACCAAAAAGTAAAAATAAAAAGCAAAATAAATAGTGGTTATCACCACTCCCCAAATATCTTGTTCAAAGAAAATAAAATACAAAATAAATAGTGATTTTCATCACTACATATGAGCAAATATACCTGAAATCAAATAAAAGAAAAGAAGGGAGTATTGAACTTGAATCCCTAGAATTCTCAACATTTGACAAACCATTAGGTGATCCTCATTATAGGTTTAGTGGATGTAGACACTAAAATATGGTAAACCTAATTTAGAATCCATAAACAATGATCAAATTGACATCATATGGCCCCTTGGGCAGCCCTTAGAAGGCTCACAATGGTTCTAGCCACTCCGGAAGAGGTTTTGGAGGATTTTGGCCTAATTTTTAGGGGTTTTGGCCCAAAATTCACCATCGTACCACAATGGGATGGTGGCAGATTCCCATCATCCCACCCTGGGACGGTGGTGAGCCATCATCCTAGGGTGGGACGGTGAGCAAGTTTGACCCAAAAAAAGTCAAATCTAGGACAAATGGCACCCAAAAATTGCCATTTACCACACCAAATGAAGCATGCGGGTCAGAGGGCACTGAATCCTTATGACACACTTCTTAATGGAGGGCCAAATTAGATATTCTCTTCCACATCCATTGCATGCCTCCTATTTGACAAGTGGCACCTCCTGCCATGCATGCCCTCACATGCCTTTTTGCACATGAGCACCTTTGGGCTATAAAATGGATTCAATATCCATAAAAAAATATATAAAGGAGTTCTAGGATATGCAACAGAGTGCTTTCAAGATTTTCCCTCACTTTATTTTTCCTTCTTGCCCTCGGAATCTCTCTTTTGCAAAGGAGGTTACCGGGTGACTTCAAGAGGGTCCTTTGAACATAACTTTTCCATCCGGGTTAATTTATTCACCAAATTCGATGAAAAAACCCACTATAGTTTTTAGGATCATTCCTCAATGGGATTGGTAGCAAAATGTGGGCATAATTGGTTGGTATCCCCTCCCAGGGTGCCCCCCAATTAGTTGTAGTCACCACCGTCCCCCTAGGATGAGGACAAATCCTTGCATATTTTTATTACTATTTTTTAATTATTTTATTCTAGACTATCATAGGATGCTGTTGTTTAAATTTCATGTAATTTGGTGTTAAATTGGCTAAGATATTGCATTTTTAAGGTTTTGAAGGTTTGTAGGGCCCATCTAGGCACCCCAGTTACATGCAGGTGGATATGCACCTCATTTTTGAAATATAACCATATAGTTTGTCTTAAAATTATTATTTATACATTATCCCCAAATTTCATATGTTTTGTACATGTGTAGGTGTGGGATTTGCTTGTCTTGGTCTTCGTAGGTTGCAGGTGGGCGATGCAAAATAAACGGGTCCACGAATGCAATTTCTAATATATTTTTAGTGATATCCCCTAAAAAAATCCTATTAAACATCCCCATAAATTTTCATATCATTTTGAGTTTATTTGACATATTTTTAATATATGTGCCATTTTGTGCTTGTGGGGATTGCATGTTTCCCTCTACACACCCTTGCCATTTTACCATTTTTACTTCCTTGTTTGTAGGTGTAGGTTCTTGAGAGGCATTGGGAAGGAATATAATACATCAAATATTGAAGATACCAGTAGCGGCAACATTTGCCTGCCCACATCAATTGTGGTTACGAGGAAAGGCACTATATGTGCACCCAAATTTGTTGGAGGATTTGATCCTTGGGCACCCCAAAATTTGTAGCAATTGTAATCACATTTGAGCCCTCAAGGGTAATTATATGTAACCTTGGATATTATACACCAAATTAATAAGAAAGAGACTTGTTTCATTTCATTCCTTATTGTTTGATATTGCTTCATTTTCACATGTATGCTTTCGTTTGATGCTCATAAGCGAGATAGGATAGATACATATATTGTTATTCATCATTAGGTACACCATTTTTCCTAATTCAGTGGCATCAATACTTCTTTGAAATTGTAGTATCCTTACACATGACGATATGTATATCACATTAGCTTTTGCATGTGTGCAGACCAATATTTGCATGCAGATGAGCTAGCTTTTGGTAGCCTATACTACCTAGTTGTATAAATACAAATAGGTAAAAAACTTAGGATTATTATACCCATAGCATGATCTTCAGTACATATGGGCTATGTCAATCCCATTTGGCACTGGGGTAATCTTATGCGTATTACAAAAATGAACTCACTTGCACACACAGGGATATTGAGTATCTTGGTCATCTTAGAAGATTCATACCTTGTCAAAAAGTCTTGCATGGTTAGTATATAACTTTTGACCAGCTGAATAGAGTTTTTGAGTCTCATGAAAACCTCAAATATATCCTATGACATCCTATATTTCATTCCATTTTATCATATTTATGTCAGTTTCCATTTTCACAAATCCATTACATAGTCTCATTACAACATTACACATGAACTGATGAATTTTATATAGTCTATGGTGCTAAATTAGTATGGTATATAGCATACACATGTCATAATATAGATAAATACATAATCCATATCACTATGCATCCACACATCTACATATCATCAAATCAATTCACATTACAACATATGCATACATTATAAACATCCATCATCATATCATAAAACAAGTAAATACAATGCATACATCTCATAAAGCAGTAGGAAACACATGATGATAAAACATAAAATCTCATATATATATATATATTTATGGGTAAAAAGACACATCATAATCCTCAAACTGCCCATAGGCTATAATAAAGTGGGTCCTCAGACCTCACACTACAAAAATACAAAATACCAAAAAAAAAAGAACCATTAGAGTATCGATAACGATGGTCATGCAGGACCGGTACTGCAACTCTCACTCCTACCCTTGGGTTGAGCTTTCAAAGAAATCCTAGAACCACTACCCCCTAACCTATCCATCCTTTATGTAGATCTAGGTACCCCCATCCTAGCCGAAGACTATCCGGTACCATGTCGTTGACTCTGGTGTGATCCACTAGAAGATGGATAGGTTGGTATGCACCCCCTAAGGTAAACTATCTCATCCTCCAACTCATTAGTAAAATATTGATTCTATCAGCATCTCACCTATTATATCTCCACTAATACTTAGAGCTATACCATATTATATCATAACCTAGATATCTCCCCACTGCTAGGTCCCTCCTGCCTAGGGATTCGAGATCACAACTATGCTTGTAGAGCTGCTATCTCTGTGTAAGCATCCTATAACTATGTCCAAAGTAAATCTCTCTCCTTCTTGACCCTCATAAACTCATCCCATAGCTCAAACTCCATGTCATATTGTGCCACTTGTTGTGCCTACATCCCTTGATCCCTAGTATCATCATCCCCAAAGTCATCCCAATATCCCAAGTCTAGGAGGTCTACCTGCTCATCTTCCATGTGATGAAGCCCATGCCACTCACCTACCTTGACCTGGTACTCATCAAGAGCCTCCTGATGATCCTCCTCTACTACCCCTGCTACACCACCTCCCAGTGGCCCCTCTCCTCATGCACTGGCACAACACCCACTAGGCATCATACTCTTCTGTAGTCTTGGCATCATCCAAATATAGAATGTCTACTATAGGAACCATATCCCCTCCAACCACCTTCACCATTGGCCACCTCATTATCCTCCCATTATCATGGTATTGGTAAACAACTAGCTCATCGAGCAACCCCTATTGTAGCCTGAACTACTGCATAACCCAAGCATAAGGAAAGAACTCTCACTCTAACCCATGCCATCCAACCAGCCATCTCCCTTGCCTCACTCAACAAATTTGTGCCTCAACATCAGCCCATGCTAGGTAATCCTTGTAGGGTCTCTAGAGTACATCTTCTAGTTTGATTCTTGCAAAATATTGGGCATAATGACCCACATCGCCTGCCCAACATTGACTTTGTACTACCTCTTGAGCTTGCTGCCATAGGATCCCACAACCAATATCCTAGTCCATTAGTTGTGCTTGTGTCATCCATGGTAGTCCCTATGGCCTATCCACAACTATATGCTACCATTCCCAAACCTACAGTAGAAAGCTGCATCCCAAGCCCTTCCAACCATGGGAGAATATCTAGTACAACTCATCATACAGTTGTACCAGTAGTGTCATCCCCCACACCATCACTAGTGGCTGCTCCATAGTGCACCATACCAGAGCAAACGCTAACTCCAATAGGTTCCAAGGAAACCTGGCACCTGATGAGTCTGGTAGAAGCATATTAGAGATTAGTATCATCAACAAAATGTACCTCATACCCAATACCTTGGCCTCGTACCAATGTACCACTAGTATAATTCCATTGAAAGAGTACCCTATCACCTCCTTCGGTCATGGTGAGTAGACGCAATAAATCATACCTCTATCAGAATGCATAATATCTAGTAGGCATCCTCCAACATCACCGTCATCTCCCCTATTGGTAGGTGGAAGGTATTGGTGCACGGGTCCCATAGATCAATAAGAGTCATCAAGTAAGCATGGTTTCCCACCATAGGCTCTAACCACATAACCTACTTGAGGCCAATGGCATCAAGCCACTCATAGTAAGTATATGTCAATAAGTCTCTCATGGTATTAAAGATGGTCAAAACTTGACATTGATTCTTCACCACTTGGAAGAAACAAGTCGATCATTAACAAGCTCCAAATAGGCTTTAAAATGCCTCAAAAACACTCAAAAAAGACCAAAAAAGAGTCCTTTTTTAGGCTATTTTGTGGTCATCCCACCCAGGGATGGCACCTAAATAGCTCATGTTGGCCGTCCCACCCAGGGATGAACCCCAAATTGGGCAAAATTAGGCCTTTCAGACCACCAAAAATAGTCAAATAATGGCAAAATAGAGCAAAATAAAGCAAGAAAATTATATGAAAATATAAAAACAAGCATAAAAAATTATAGGGATTCCCTAATTAGGTTCAATTATTGATATTTTAGTGTGTTATATCAAAAATAAAAAATAAGAAATAATTCCACTCTTAATATTAAGCGTAGTGCAGTAAGAAGTTCAATTCTTACCCGTATCACATCAACTCCACCACTAGAAGAGTATACACAATGGCTTATGGTGACTGTAGGATGATTTTAATAGTGCTCCACTACTTAGAATATTTCTTCTCTTCCTCACCTCTCAAGCTATAAAGTTCTAAATGCAAGAATGAGCCTAAATGACCCATTTTTGGCCTAAATAGCCCTCTCAAGGCCCTAACCTTCCCTAGGTGGGATGAGTGGCTAATTGGCAAACTATCCCACCCTAGGATGGTCATAAAATATGCCACTATCCCCCTATAGACACTAAAATCTGGTCAATCCAATTAGGCATCCATGAACAATGACTAAATTGACATCCCATAGCCCCTAGGGCAACCCTCAGAGGTCATACAATGGTTCTAGCCACTCTCGGTAAGGTTTTGAAGGGTTTCGGCCCATTTTTGGGACCTTTTTGGCTCTTTAGTCCTATTCATACCACCCTGGGATGAATACAGATCCTATTCATCCCACCCTGGGATGAATAGCAACATTCATCCCAGGGTGGGATGAATAGCAAGTTTGACCCCCAAAAAGTCAAAATATGGATAAATGGCACCCAAAAACTGCCATTTGCCCTCGCCAATTGAAGCATGTGGGTCAGAGGATGCTGCATCATTATGACATGATTCATAATGGAGGCCAAAAGGGAGATTCTCTTCCCCTTCCAATGCATGCCTCCTCTTTGAAAAATGGTGCCTCTTGCCATGCATGCCCTTGCATGCCTTTTTACACATGAGCCTCCTTGGGCTATAAAGTGGATCCAATTTCCACACAAAATATATAGAGAGGAGTTTTAGGTTTATGCAACGAAGTGCTGCTAAGATTTCCTTCCACCTTTTGTGCCCATTTTCCCTCGAAATCTCTACCTAGCGAAGGAGGTTTGCGAGTGAACTAGTAGGCGCAATTTGTCACATAATCGAACCATCTGAGTGAATTCCTTCACCAAATTTTATGACAATACATCCCATAGCATTTTGGACCATTTCCCAATGGAATTGGTGGAAAATTTAGAAAGAATCAGTGGGCATCCCACACCTAGGTGCCCCCCAATTTGTGACAATCCTATTCCTCCCACCCTATGATGAATATAAATACGTCCACAATTTTTTGACTATTTTTAATTAGTTATTTTCTACATGCTCATATTATGTTGAAGTTCAAATTTCATGTCATTCTAAGCTATATTGGCCTAGATATTGTATTTTTAGTGTTTTGCAGGGTCTCATGCAGGTCCACGACGGTCATCTGGAGAAACACCTAAACTCCTATTGATTTTGTAAATATTATCATATGGGTTTCCTTAAAATATTATTTTATGCATTCTATCCAATTTTCATATTTTTTGGATATGTGTAGGGGCATAAATTGTTTTCTTTGGGTTTTGTAGGTTGCGAACGGTCATTTGGATTACGAAGCCCCATAGGACTCAATATTAGCACAATTTCTAGTGATATCTTCCCAAAATATTCTATTTTATATCCCTCTACAATTTCATATCATTTGGAGTTGATTTGATGCTTATTCTCACTATTAGCTATTTGGCCCCTATGGGGATTGCATGTTTCTCATCACACGCACTTGTTATTTGATATTTTTGGTTTCCTTGTGTGTAGGTGTAGGTTATTACAGCGCATTAGGAAGGATCACAAGACCTATAGATCAAAATACATAAGTGGTAGCAACATTTGCCCGCCCACCTTGATTGTGGGTACGAGGAAAGACATTGGATGTGCACCCGAGTTACTTGAAGGATTTTGATCCTTGGGCACCTGATTTTTAAACAGTTGTATCAATAATTTGAGCCCTCAAAGGGGAAATTTTGTAACCTAGATTTTATCTTCCTAATTAATAAGAAGTTGATTTATTTTGCTTAATTTCTTGTTATTTGCTATCTTTTCCATCTTACTTGCATGCTTCCGTTTGATGCTCATACGCGATAGGACATAGATACATGCATTGTTTATCATTATTTGGTGCACAATTTTTCCCTACTTTAGTGGTGATCATGGTGGGACCTAGTCCCTTTTACTTTAGGTGAAGTTTGGATCTCATTTTTCATCTTTTTATGTTGCAGGTGCTATTCGTTCTGGACTGAAACGAACTTTGACCTGCTATTCATGCCACCCTGGGATGAATGCAAATTCATCCCACCCTGGAATGAATACAGACCTTCTATTCATACCACCCTAGATTTAATAGAAACTAGAGGTATTTCTTCTCAATTTTCTAGAATTTTTACGTCCTAGAACTGATGAGGTAAGTGTCTAAACTCTTGGTTTTCATTTTGCACTTTTAGAAGTTGTTTTATTTGGTTTTTATCGCATCATTTGTTTGCCTAGAAAGGTTAAAAGTAGATTTAATTTTCTTATAACATAAAATAACAAAAAATAAGAAAAATAAAATAAAATCAAAGTAGCAATGCATCTCTATGGTTTGCTTGCTTGTAGCCTACCCAATGGGTAGGTTAGCATTTAGGGTTTTCATTTGTAAGTTATGTTTCTAGGTCTCTTTTTATCTAGATTTATGAAAGTAAAATGTACCTTTACATGCATTTAGTGAAATATCATTGAGTGCTTCATTTTTTACTTTCTTTAAAGCATAAAAGGAACCACACACACTTGCACGTATCACAATAACATTGGTAAGGTTGGATTTCATCACCAACCTCCAATTCAAACTGGTGACGTTGTATTTCACCTCCTTCCACCAGCTTGCCCTCTAGATGCCTTAGATATAATAGGGCACTCTCTCAAGATGGAATAGGTCACTAATGTTCAAACTTCCTCCCACTGTTGGAAACACTATTTCAGAGTGGAAGAGCTAGGCGAACCCCCCATTGGGTTTTAAGCGGTGTACCCTAGACTCTTTTGAGAAATCATGTTTGACACTAGTGTTCCTAGTCACCACTTTGGTTGAGTTCCCCCATTCTAATTCCAAAACAAGAACAAGAAAGCAAGAGCAAAAAAACAAATCTAAACACACCAAACAACTTAGGGATTAACATCTAAAACTTAAATGAGATAATCACATTGTTTTCTTGTGTGCTTCTTTGAGTATTTGATTGTGTGTTTCTAAGATTTAAAAGAGATAATCATATACATCTAATCCTTTAAAGAGATAATCATATTGTCTACATTGGGTGTCTCTTTATTATTTGGGTAGTCAACACAAGATCCTTGATCTAGGACTAAAACCTAATTTTTCAAAGAAATATATTGAACAAATTAGATCTATAACAAAAAATTTATGTTGGTTTTATGATTACTCTATTTTTGAAGCCAAAAATAGGGAAAAACTGCACTAAAATGGTCATAAAATGGTCTAGACAACTCCAAAAATTGCCAAATTTGTTTTTTTGTCTTAGTTAGATCCTTCTACACCTCTCACAAAATTTTGAGTCCTAACTCTACGTAGTTCAAAATTTCCCAAAAATTCCTAAAAGTGGGCATTTCCCCACGGGCCTTAGTTGGCCAAATATTCCAAAAATACAAAATTTTGACCCATAAGTTAGATTTTGGAGCCCTAGCCCATTGTGATTAGCTTATTGCACTGATATTTTTGATATATAACACTTATAACCTTTTTTGAAAGTCAAAATTTTCTTTAGTGTGGGTTTCCTTCAGGGTTTGCCTAGTCAGCACATCATGACAACTATGCATAGCCGAGCTCGATCACGAGCTAGCAAAGTATAAAACTTTAGGAGAGGCCTTGAGCACCATCATTATAGGTATGAGGATCCCCTCACTCCTACATGGAGCCCTGATAGTAGTGGCCTTTGCTATTATCCTGAGGATCTCATCATTCCTACACGATGCCCTAAGAGTTGTCGTGAGGTCAACTCCTCACTCAGAGGACCCAACCACCAAAGTACCTCTACTAGGAGAACATCAATGGGTTATCCACATGATCAAGTGGATTATTTGGTTATCCAACATCGATTCCAATCCCAAACTAGATATAATCAACCTTCTAAGGGGCCTAGTAGGGAGGTCTACACTCCCTCTACATCATGGTCCTCACCACCCGAAACTCCCATCCAACAAGTGTTAGCAACCCATAGTAGGCCTATGCAAAGTTTGCATGCACCATCAACCAAAATGACCATGATCGATCTTCTACTATAGTCCTCCAAGCATTGGGAACCTTTCATGAGGATCTTGGATTCCATTGGGGTACAACCTCACGACTCTGATGCTTTCACAAACTTTGTGGAATACATACAAATGTATAAGAATCCTATTGTATCCTTTCAAAATCATGAGGTCAAACCCATGCCTACCAATTCACCAGATCCTACTTTGCACATCATCATGAGTATCAATAGGATCCCCTATAAGCAAGTATTGGTTGACATAGGTTCCTCCATAAACATTATTACCATAGCTTCACTAAAACATCTCAACCTTCCATCCTCATGCATTGTACCATCCAAGTTCACCTTGCAAGCATTCAATGATGCTTTATCCTCCACTATGGGCACGATAATCCTACTTGTTGAAGTTGGACAAAATACTGTGCCTACATTGTTCTACATCTTGGAGGGTGCAAGACAATACAACATACTTATTGGAAGGCCATGGATGAGAGACATGGAATGTGTTCCATCTATAGTACATCAATGCATTAAATACATTGATGAAGGTAAGTTCCATGTGGTTGATGTCGATCCTAACCCTTTCAAGAATTATAAATAGGTGGATCATCCATAAAAGCCTAATGTATCACCCATGCACTTGGACACTAAACCCAATGACCTTATCTAGAGTCCAGATTCAACCTCATGGTTAGTCGTGAAGCTACCTTCACCACTGCTAGTACCATCCTCTATTTCTTCAAGCAAGGAAGAGTCAGAAGAGCTAGCTACATAAGCTCCCATAGCTATCATCAATACACTTGTAGAAGATATTCTCACTCCTACTAACAAGGAGGAGGAAGCCATAGTTGATACAGATGAATTAGATCATATCATACCATATTCATCCATCATATCTGAGAATATAATTTAATTGGCCTACCTAGAACTCGATGAGTGCATAGTACCCAATGCTACATTCACACCTATCATTGAGTTGATCAAGGATCTAGGTCACCCTCTTGCCAAGTTGCCACCTAGTGATAGTATTCTTGATGCACCCAATGAACATGGGGGCCAAGCAGATCACCTTGGACAAGTTGATGAGGTAGCCATGACATGTCCAAATGCAAATGCATCTTCTCATGAGTTTGTGGGGATGATCAATGTGATGACAGAGAACCAGAGTCCTCTAAATCCATCTATGCCACTTACGACTCCAACCAACACTCCATCCATACCACAAGAGATACCATTGATGGATTTAGTCACACCTACTCCATCTCACTCAACATATCCACAAAATCAAGACCAGGTGTACCCATTACACCAAAGTGGGGGTAATCCAACTACCACAGTTGAACACTCTGAGTTGGAATATGAGCATGAGCTAAATCAAGAACAAGAGCATGTGGATATGCTCACTCGAAAAGATCATCATGAAGCATCCACATCTACTCATACATTGAGGACTTTTGAGCCTCCTCCACTCAATTGTCCCCTAGCTCCCACACCCAATTCACCTCCACCACATATTAGTTGCCATCCAACTTCCTCAATAGCCATCCAATCATCACCTCCACTAGTACCACAACATATCTTGGATAGGCTAGCCAATGTGGAGTTACAAGTGAGTCACCAACAAAATGATTTACAATAGATCTTGAATCGACTCACAAGCATTGAGTTATGGTTGAGTCATCCAAAACCTCAACCCCTTGATTGTCAGGACCAACCCCCTCCTGCATAGTCCAATGATAAGTCTCAAACAAATCAGGGGCAAAACCAACAACATCGCCCTAAGCGATAATTTACACCCATTACTGAGTCCATGGATTCTCTATTTGAACATCTATGTGTAGCAAAAGCAATTAACCCACCTGAGAGTCAACCTATCAATCCAAATGCACCAAAGCCCAAAACATATCATGAAGACCTATACTACAAGTACCATAGGAAAAATGGGCATGACGTGCAGATGTGCTTCAAGTTCAAACACCTGGTACAGGATATGATCGATAGGAATGATCCTCAAGTCAATAATCTTATTGCAATAAATAATCAACAAATTGACATATCTCATGATTCATTACCTACGGATGGGATTCAAGAAGAGCAACCTAAACAGGTGATTGATATGCATACAAACTCGTGGTCTCATAAAATGAGTCAACTGTGTTCACCTTGTGTAAAGCATCAACATCATAATTAGAATCCATTATTTGAGCCCATGTACACCATTTTTCACAACCTACAAGAAACAAACACCTTTCCAGGCATACCCCTTTTCAACCCAAATAGGCCTAGATCTAAAAAATACAGGGAGAATCATTCTTACCTCTATCATTAAAGGAGAGGGCATGACATTAGAAATTGTCATGTTTTTAGATACGTGTTTCAATATCTCATTGATAGGGAAGATTTATCCACAAGTGGGGCACTCATTCTACCCCATAGAGACATTGGAATTACCCAAAAATCCTCACCAAAATAGGGGGGGTTAGCCAAGCCAATAACATTGCATCAATCAAAGTACATACTGGGGGTATCCAAGGTGTCACACCTTCCCCGCTAGTTACCTCACAAGAAATGAAGTAGCTTGGGGATCCTAAAGGTATCAAACCTTCCTCGCTTCATTTTATAACTAAAAATGATGGTGGTATACAAGGTACTGCACATTCCCCCTAAAATATTAATATGATCAAAGTTACAAAACACTCCAAGGTTATCCACATACCGTTTGGTCAACTAGAAACACCCCTAGGTGGTCTATGACCATCTAGGTAACTCCAAAATTCTCTAAGGGTATTCCCATACCATTTGGTCAACTAGTACCACCCCTAGGTGGTCTATGACCATCTAGGTCACCCTAAAATGCTCCAAGGGTATTCCCATACCATTTGGTGAACCAAAAACACCCTTAGACAGTCTATGACCATCTAGAAAACCCTGAAATGATCCAAGGGTATTCCCATACCATTTGGTCAACCAAAAACACTCCTAGGCAGTCTATGACCATCTAGGAAACCCCAAAATACTCCAAGGGTATTTATATACCATTTGGTCAACTAGAAACACCCCTAGGCGGTCTATGATCATCTAGGTCACCCCAAAATGCTCCAAGGGTATCCATATACCGTTTGGTCAACCAGAAACATCCCTAGGCAGTCTATGACCATCTAGGTAACCCCAAAATGCTCCAAGGGTATTTATATACCATTTGGTCAACCAACAACACCCCTAGGTAGTCTATGACCATCTAGGTCACCCCAAAATACTCCAAGGGTGCCTACAATTGCTTGGTCAACTTGAAATAATCCTAGGTGGTCTATGAACATCTAGGTCATCCAAAAATCCCCAAAGGAATCCATAAGCCCTTTGGTCACCCCAAATGCCCCAATGGCCCCCAATAAGCCCATTGGTCACATGCATATATATATATAATCAAAAATATCAAAAACATCATCAAAATATCAAAAATACAAAAATATTGCATCGCATTGCATCTTAAAACATCATCAAAATATCAAAAATATTACACCATATTGCATTGCATTGCATTTCAAAATCATCTTCCAAATATAAAAAATACAAATATATTGCATCACATTGCATCAAAAAACATCATCAAAACATCAAAAATACAAAAATATTGCATTTCATTACATTGCATACCGTCGCATCATACAATCATTTGCATTTAGGCATACTCATCATTGCACTTTGCATTTTAGAGTTGCTCACACATGTCTAGCACTGAGACTGTACACTAGTCATCATTCAAAATCAATGTTGTTCAAGTCATCATCTATATAATTCAATATTTCACTTATCATTTCCACCTACATTCCCACTTTACATATTTGTGTCCATTCCCTTCACCTAGTCATTTGTTCTAGAATGTTATTAGGGTTTTTGGTCACTCAACCATCTCTAGTTTTCTTTTCAGATTTTGTAGAAAGCTATCCTGATTTTTAGGAGGTAGAGTCTTGCTTAGATTATGCCTTGTGTACATCAGATCCCAAACACATTTACACATTAATAAATCCAAGTTTGGCACAAGGAAAGATGAAATTACGAAGTGGTCTAGGTTACCTTAAGTGAAAAGGTTATCTTGCTCATCCCCTTGTGCAAATGGTTCAAGAATGCTAAGAATTGGAAAAAGGACAAGCTCTTCCCTACCCAATTCCCCAAAATAAATAGTGGTTTTCACCACTATCAAAAATCCCAATTTCCAAAATCCCAACTCCCAAAATCCAAAAAAAAATCAAAATCCCCAAAAAGCAAAAATCATCAAAATCAAAATAAACAGTGGTTATCACCACTCCCCAAATCCCTTGCTCAAAGAAAACAAAATACAAAATAAATAGTGATTTTCATCACTAAATATGAGCAAGTATCCCTAATAAAATTGAAGAAAATAAGGGAGTTGAACTTGAATCCCTGGAATTCTCAGCATTTGGAAAACCATAAGGTGATCCTCATTATAGGTTTGGTGGATAGCCTATCTTACAATGGCGGTATCCTTATGCATGAAGATATGTCTATCACATTAGCTTTTGCATGTGTGCAGACCAATGTTTGCATGTGGATGAGCTAGCTTTTGGTAGCCTATACTACCTAGTGGTCTAATCCTACTAAGTACAAAACCCAGGATTGTGACATTCATAGGGTGATCCTCATTCCAGGTTTGGTGGATAGCCTATCTGGAAATGGTGGTATCTTTATGCATCTCACAAGAATGAACTCACTTGCACACACAAGGATATGAAGTATCTTGGTCATCCTAGTAGATTCATACCTTGTCAAAAAGTCTTGCATAGTCAGTATACAACCTTTGATCAGTTAGCTAGAGTGTTTGAGTCTCATGAAAACCTCATCTACATTCTATAACATGTCATTTCATCCACTCCACCTTTTATAGCAAATTTTGATATATCCATTACACAAAAACCAATACAAAAACAAAAAATAGGTATAGAAGGAATTAATGACTTTTATATAGTCTATGGTGCTAACATAGTGTGTCAAATCATTAGTCATAGTCCATCATATCAAATCAATCAATCCACCCATCTCACTATGCATCCACGCATATAGATAGCATCAAATCAAATTACAATAACATCTGCATATATCATAAACATCCATCAACATTCCATCATATCACAAAAGCATCCATATGCATACACAATAAGCATCTAACATATCATCAGAAAGCAAATACATACATTGCATCCATCTCATAAAGCAATAACGGAGACACATGATGACCATAAAAAAATATCATATATATGGGGCAAAAATATACATCATAGTTTCCAAAAATTCCCATAGGCTACAATAAAGTGGGTCCTCAGACCTCACCAATACCAACAAAGCCAAAATCTAAAGAAAAGGGTCCAAAACCCACCAAAAACAAGTCAAATTTGATGGAATTCACTTAGGATCAATATGCAACCTAAATTGCTCATGGATGAATGGAAAAGTATTTACTTCAATCCCTAATAAGGCCATTGCGGTTGGACCGCCCCATGGGAACGAGGTTCTCCACTCTTTTCTTCCATGAAACAACAACAAAATCATCAAATTCCTTCCAAAACTGCTCCAATTTTCAATGAGTACAACTAAAGGCAACCTTAACAAAAGTCATTTGGGTCAAGTGACTAATCACTTTTCTCATTGGTCATTCCCTCATTGAGTCATTTCTTGAGGAGTAGTCATACTTCACAAATTCGTAATCACAATCAACAATCAAACACTCAATCATGCAAATTGTGTTCGTTCAATGAATCTTTGACAAAGACAATCATGCCCCTGCTTGGGGTAGCAAACAAGAAACAATTTAAATTAAGCACATAATAGTGCAGATGAACCTACCTATTGGTACACCTCAAAAGTGACCAAAATACTTGGTATTATCTAATGCCTAGGGTTATAAGTCCCTTGAGCATACCTGGAAGCTGAAGAGAAACCAAGACCAATGTCTTTATTGAGTTAGAAGCAAAGATTCAAGAATGCATGTTCTTTCCATGATTGGGGCATCCAAATTTGGTTAGGTTATTGAATAACCCTAATAATTTAACATTTTAGTTATCTATTTTTGCTCAGCGCTATGCTACACATAATGCATCTCAAAAATGGGCATCTGTAGACACTAAAATCTGGTCAATCCGATTAGGCATCCATGAACAATGACTAAATTGACATCCCATAGCCCCTAGGGCAGCCCTTAGAGGTCATATAGTGGTTCTAGCCACTCCTAGCAAGGTTTTGAAGGGTTTCAGCCCATTTTTGGGACCTTTTGGCTCTTTAGTCCTATTTGTCCCACCCTGGGATGAATACAGATCCTATTCATCCCACCCTGGGATGAATAGCAGCATTCATCCCAAGGTGGGATGAATAGCAAGTTTGACCCCCAAAAAGTCAAAATATGGATAAATGGCACCCAAAAACTACCATTTTCCCACCAATTGAAGCATGCAGGTCAGAGGACGTTGCATCCTTATGACATGCTTCATAATGGAGGCCAAAAAGGGAGATTATCTTCCCCTTCCAATGCATGCCTCCTCTTTGACAAATGGCGCCTCTTGCCATGCATGCCCTTGCATGCCTTTTTGCACATGAGCCTCCTTGGGCTATAAAGTGGATCTAATTTCCACACAAAATATATAGAGATGAGTTTTAGGTTTATGCAATGAAGTGTTGCTAAGATTTTCGTCCACCCTTTTGTGCCCATTTTCCCTCAAAATATCTACCTAGTGAAGGAGGTTTGCGAGTGAACTAGTAGATGCAATTTATCACATAACCAAACCATCTGAGTGAATTACCATCAATACATTTGATGACAATACATCCCATAGCATTTTGGACCATTCCCTAGTGGAATTGGTGGTAAATTTAGGAAGAATTGGTGGGTGTCCCACCCCGGGTGCCCCCCAATTTGTGATAGTCCTATTCATTCCACCCTATGATGAATATAAATATGTCCATAATTTTTTGATTATTTTTAATTATTTATTTTCTACATGCTCATATTAGGCTACATTTCAATTTTCATGTCATTATGAACTATATTGGTGGAGATATTATGTTTTTAGTATTTTGTAGGGTCTCATGCAGGTCCACGATGGTCATATGGGGAAACACCTAAACTACTACTGAGTTTACAAATATGATCATATGGGTTTCCTTAAAATGTTGTTTTATGCATTATGTCTAATTTTCATGTGTTTTGGATATGTGTAGGGGAAGAAATTGTTTGTTTTGGTTTTTGTATGTTGTGAATGGTCATTTGGATTGTGAAGCCCCATCAGACTCAATATTAGTGTAATTTTTGGTTATATCTTCCCAAAATATTATTTTTTACATCCCTTTGCAATTTCATGTCATTTGGAGTTGATTTGATGCTTATTATTACTATTAGCTATTTGGCCCTTGTGGGGATTACATGTTTCTCATCACATGCACTTGCTATTTGACATTTTTGGTTTCCTTGTGTGTAGGTGCAGGTTCTTACAACACATTAGGAAGGAATACAATACCTCTAGATCAAAGATACAAGTGGTAGTAGCATTGGCCCACCCACTTTGATTGTGGGTACGAGGAAAGACATTGGATGTGCACCCAAGTTACTTAGAGTATTTTGATCCTTGGGCACCCGATTTGTAAATAGTTGTATCAATAATTTGAGCCCTCAAAGGGGAAATTTTGTAACCTATATTTGATCTACCTAATTAATAAGAAGTCGATTTACTTTGCTTCATTTCTTGTTATTTGCTATCTTTTCCATATTACTTGCATGCTTCCATTTGATGCTCATTAGCGATAGGAAATAGATACATGCATTTTTTATCATCATTTTGTGCATTGTTTTTCCCTACTTCACCTCCCTAGGATGACCACAAGAAAATCAACTCAAAATAGGTCAAAACATGCATCAAAAGGGGTCCAAAACCCACCAAAAATAGCTCAAATTTGGTCAAATTTCACAAGGGATCAAAATGAATCTAAATTTCTCATGGAGAAGTGTAAAATTATTTAATTAACACCCTAATAAGGCCATTGTATCTGGACCACCCCATGGGAATGAAGTTTTTAGCTCCTTTATTCCATACAACATCAACAAAAACATCAAAATACTCTAAAAAATGCTCCATTTTTCAAATGGGTAAAACTGAAGGAACCCCAACCAAGTCATATGGGTCAAGTGAATCGTCACTTTTATCACTTATAATTTCCTCAAAAAATCATCGCTTTGTGGGGTAGCCATACTTAATGATTTCATAATCAAAATCAACAAGCACACACTCAATCATGCAAATTGCGTTCATCCAACGAATCTTTGACAAAGACAATCATGCTCCTGCTTAGGGAAGCAAAAACGCACAAATTTTAAATAAAAAAATACTTGGCATTATATAATCATGAAGAAATGGGCTTCACCACTTCATGAACAAATAATTTCCAAGATCAAATCAACCTAAAATACAAGGTTGTACTTGAAGCAAGTTCCTTAGCTTGTAAGAAGCAAGGATTCAAGAATGCATGCTCTTTCCATGATTGGGGCATCTAAAGTTGGTTAGGTTATTGAATAACCCTAATAATTTAGCATTTTAGTCATCTATTTTTGCTCAATGCTATGTTGCACACAACGCATCTCAAAAAAGGACATATGTAGACACTAAAATATGGTCAATCCTATTAGGCAACCAAGACAAGGTCTAATTGACACCATTTGTCTCCCTTGGGCAACCATAAGTTTTTTTACAGTGGTCCTAACCACTCTTGGAAGGATCTACCCCACTTTTGGGAATTTTTGGGCCACATAGGCATGATCTTACCACCCTATTATGGTCATGGTTCATGGCCATACCACCCAAAGATGATGGCAAACTAGCCATCTCGGGGTGGGATGGCCACAAGGTTTGACTCCCAAAAAGTCAAATTTGGACAAATGGAACCCAAAAAATACCATTTAACCCACCTATTCAAGCATGTAGACCTGAGGACATATAATCCTTATGATATGATACATGATGGAGGTCAAAATAGGAGATTCTCTTCCCCTTCAAATGCATGCTTAGTTTTAGGCAAGTGGCACCTCGTGCCCTGCATGCCCTAGCATGCATTTTTTCCCAAATGCCTCCTTTTGCTATAAAGTGGATCCATTAATCACATGAATCATAAAGAGAAGTTTTGAGACATAGAAACGAAGTGCTACCAAGATTTCCCCTCACCTTTTATGCCCTTTTCCATCATAATCTCTACCTAGTGAAGGAGGTTTGCGAGTGATCTAAGAGGCATAATATGATCACAAAACTGAATAATATGAGTGAATTTCACCACAAAATTTGAGAAAAACACCAGTAGAAGTATTTTTGACCAATTCATAGAGGAATTGGTGATAAATTAGGGGTATAACCAGTGGTTGTCCTACCCCAAGATGGTCCCCATTCTATGACAGTACCCATCATCCCTGCAAGGGATGAGGATAGATTTGTGCATTATTTATTTACTATTCTTTTTGAGTGATATTAGTATATGAATATGTTGTCCAAATTTCATGCATTTTGGAGCTATATTGAGCGAGATATCAAATTTTTAAGTTTTTGCAGGTTTATAGGGTCCATCGAAAGGTGCAAAGGGATAGGTGCTTGATTTTGTAAATATAACCACATGGGTCCTCTTAAAATATTATTTCATGAACTCTGTCCAAGTTTCATGAATTTTGGATATGTTTAGGGCCATAAATTGTTTGTTTTAGGTTTTGTAGGTTTGAAAAGCGCACTACAAAAACACCACATCATCGGATGCAATTTCTATTCTATTTTTTGTGAAATATTCCAAAACACATCTATTTTACATACCTCTACAATATTGAGTAATTTGGAGTTGTTTTAGATAGACGTATCGCATATTCATGTTTTCTAGCCTTTTTAGTGCTTGTGGGGTTTGCATGTTTTCAATATACATACTTGCTATTTAATGATTCTGGTTTCCTTGTGTGTAGGTGTAGGCCATATAGTGTGCAATTAAGGAGCACAAGATCAAAGAACAAAGTGGTGGCATCGTAGGCCTGCCCACTTCGATTGTGGGTACGAGGAAGAACATTGGAAGTGCACGCGAGTTACTTTGAGGATTCGATCCTTGGGCACCATTTTGTAACAATTGTATCAATCTAGAGCCCTCAAGGGGATTTTATGTAACCATGGTTTTGATCCATTGAAATAATATAAGAAAGCTTCATTTCACTTTATTTCTCATGTTTTGGTCACTCTTCTATGTTTACTTGCATGCTTCCCTTTTGATGCTTATTAGACAGTAGAGATAGATGCACATTGTTTATCAGTTCTAGGTGCACCATTTTTTCCCTAATTTAGTGGTGATCACCATGGGACCCTATCCCTATTTATTTAATTGAAAATTTAACCTCAGTTTTTGCTTGGTTTTTGTTGCAGGTACTGGTCGTTCTGGCCTAAAACGACCTCTAGACTGCTCCTCATGCCACCCTGGGATGGCCACACAACTATCCCACCCTGGTATGAATATCAAAATGGCAGTCATACCACCCTAGGATAGCCACAAAATAGAAGCTTTTCTACCCAAAATGCCATAAATAGCATGTTCTCAACCTGATAAGGTAAGTGCCTGAACTTTTGGTTTTTTTTTACACAGTCGGAAATTGTTGAAATTTGATTTTTCTTGCATGCTTTGTTTGATAGAAAGGTAGAAAGATAGTTTTATTTTATTATAAATGCAAAAAATAATAAAAAGAGTAGAAAAATTAAAAAAACGTTAAGTAATGATGCCCTTGTATGGTTTTCTTGCATGTAGGCTATCCAATGGATAGGCCATCATTTAGAGTTTGCATCTTGTAGGTCTCTTTTTATCTAGATTTTTGAAAGTATAACATACCTTTCTAATTGCATTTAGTGAATTATCATCAAATGCTTCATTATTTACTTTCTTTGGGCTTAAAAAGAACCACACACACCATGCTTCACTTAAACACTAGTGAGTTGGATTTCATCACCAACCACTAGTAGAGGTCAACGATGGTGGCTTTCATCTCCATATATTGCCTCAAATCCCATGAACCCTTGTTCTTTGCCAATATCGACTCCAAGATTTGTACTAACCATAAAAAATAGCATGCATTCCTCTTCATAGGGGTGTATCACTACGCATGAGGTGTTGGGTGAGTATCGGTAGGACCTGTGCTCCGTACCTAGGTGTGGATTTCATCTCCACATTTTGGGGGTTTATATGATTGTGACTTTCATTACCAGGTGTCAAGCTATGATAATATAGGTGAAATCCAATTAAACACAAGTATATCATCAAATGAAATTCAAACACGTGACACAAGGCCATATTTACAAACAACACATCTAAAACACATAAAAAAGCTTAGGTATTCACACCTAAAACTTAAAAGAGATAATCATTTGTATTAATGAGTGTTTCCTTTCTCGTGTGCTCTTTCATTAAATAATTTGTAAAGGAGATAATCATATAGGGTTTGGTAGAGAGTAAAAATGGTGTGCACCCATAACCAAGCCCAATCATGGGTGGAACTTGTGAAGGGTGGTCTAGGAGAAACTAGTTGTCTCTTCTTTAGCCCCAAGGATTTGGTTATTCCTCCTTGGTGATCCTCTATTGATCCAAGTCATAGGACAACAAGACATGAGCAACACCTAGGAGAGAGCTCTATGCAGGATACCACTCTAGATTGTGGACCTTATTTGAGAGAGTGTTCCTAGTATTTAGACAGATCACATGTCTTCTTTGATGAGAGGAAACCATGCATTGAGTCATAAGTAGATAGAGTGGTACCATGCATCTGCATACTTGATAGGTCTAACATGCCCGCTTATGGGCTAGAGCATGAATTCATGCATTGGGTAGAGCATATTGATCATAATTCACCTTTACATCACCCTAATATTTTCTAGTATCCTAGACAATAGGAAGAGTATGATACTCACCACTCAAGGTGAGCTAACTCTACCATTCCCTTACTCATCCATGAAGGAAGGTATGAGGAAATACCTAATTATCCTCAAGGATAGTATACCATGCAAGAACGATGTGCCTCTATGACTACTGAGTATAAAGAGTATATTCCTTAACCAGGACCTCAAGTAAGTGTGGCTTATCTTGATCGAGGGAAGTGCACGATGTATATTGCATATTATCTTGAATTAGGTAGGCCTCAGGGCGAGACTCCAAGGCCATTCACAATGGAATAGACCAATCAAGAAGTTGCAAAATATACATAATGCCAAGCGTAGTTCAAGCAGCTTCAGTTAGACAAAGAGCAACTAGACCACTTGCATCAGCTTGAGAAAGAAAGAATTGAACGACAGACCAACGAGCTATTCCAAAAAACTTTGCATGAGAGGTTTCCTACCTCAAGTACCTATAGATAGGAATTCCATCAGAAGCAACCCAATTTAGTTTAGGATAGGTCTCCTAGACCTTACCCACTATTGCCTCCCTGACCTCCTAGGAAAAATTGAGACATGCCTCCTAGAATAAACATGGGATGCATTCCACAAGAAGTTACCCCTCTTTATGGACCGACTCAAGAGATGCCTTACGAGGCTTACGTCGAGTTTGATCCAAAAGCAAAATTTATAGAAATACCTTATCAAGGAAAGGGTGTGACCTTCACCTAGCTCATAACAGGCTGTATGCACCTCACCCTTCATCACATGATAGAAGTAAAGAAGAGGAGATCAAATCTTCTGATACATATAAGGTACTACTACAGCACTTAGAGTCAGTAAAGAACAAGACCTTTGGATCTGGATCTCAAAATCCCACTTTGTGCTAGATATATAGTTAGCATCTTCATCCTTCAGTGCCTACACCTTCCTATCCAAAACAAATTAAGATGCCTCAGTTGGCTACCTTTAAGAGAGAAGAAGATGTGCAAGAGCATATTACCAAATTCTTGATACAATGATTTGGCATCCAAGACAATGATGCTCTAATCTTGTGGACATTTGTGACTACCCTCTCCAACATAGCCATGGACTGGTTTAACCAACTATTGAAGCATAGCATCCACAATTTGGATCAACTTGTAGATGTGTTTCTAGAATGCTTCACCATCAATACAAAGTGAAGGCGACACTGGATGATTTAACTGGGTTGAAAAAATATGATGATGAATCAATAGCAAATTATGGCAACAGGTGGTGAGCTTTGCTCACTAAGTTGCCATATCTACTCCCCATATTAGAGTTGAATCATATGTTTTCTAGGAGTTTCCTAAATTCGGCCTCCTTATTGTTATAGCTACAATAATATTTGAATCTTGAATATGCCCTAGCATAGGCTAGAATGATTGAAGACATCAAGAATCAAGAGGGAGAGATTGTGAATCCTCACAAGGAGTGGAAAAATAATGCTAAGAATATCCCAAGGCAGCCTAAACCAACAATAGTTAATTAGGTTGCAATTAGTATCCTAGGGCCAACGCATACTGTGTCACCCCAAAAGCCTAATTATCAAGCCACACCTAGGAACTATAACAAGGACAACCAAAAAAATCAAGGGAAAAATCAACGTCACCCCAAGCTATAGTTCACAACCATTACAGAGTCTATGGACTCATTTTTTGAGCACCTCTTGGAGGCTAACATGATTAATCTACCTAAGAGTTGACCTATCAAACCAAATGCACCGAATCCCAAAGGGTACCGAGAAGATCTATATTGCAAATTTCATAGGCAAAATAGGCATGATGTGCAAATGTGCTACAAATTCAAGCATTTGGTACAAGACATGATCGATAGGAATGCCATTCAGGTAGATAATCCTATCGTATTGAACAACCAATAAATGGAGGTGTTTAAAGACCCCTTGCCTACCCATGCAAAGCAGGCCAAGCTAGTGCCCTAGGTAAATGAGATTCATCATGCACCCCATAAGCAAGGGTTCATTGGAATGATTAGCATTGTGATGAGGAAAAAGAGGTACGCAAGCCCAAGTGCCCCTTCAATGACTTTAAATGATGTTCCTTTGATATCATAGTCATTGTCACCTCTAGTGCCAAATATCCCACCTAATCCCATGGCCATAATCAAGAGTAAGATCATTTAGAGCTTGAGAACTACATCATCTGCCTGGCTCTCCATATATTAGCTCATTAAATAATCCACCCCTCATCGAGATATGGGGAGTCTCAAGAGACTTTATAAGGATTGCCCAACATGGGCTAACACTAAGGCATAACTTTGTTGAGTGAGGTGAGGGAGATGGCTAGTTGTATGTGTGAGACAAGCAAAGTCTCCCCAAGATTGAAGAATGCTCTACAAGATCAATCATACACAAAAGAATAAAACCCACAACACCAATATTAAGTGGTAAAACCCTACTTTAAATGAAGGGAAACATCCACTATGAAGCTCACTATATTACTCATTTGATTAAACAATACAAGAGTGCTTCAATGTTATGCAACAATATGCATCAACATGATATTACAACACAATTCAATATGAAAAGATATGATATGATATGATTATATGTAGTAGAAAAAACCCCTATTTAAAGAGAAGCTTTTCTACTACAACCCTAATTCTTATCACAATCTATCAAATATTAGAAAGTGCTTTAGTTACTTTCTAATTTTATCACAATCTAATCATTGAGATATGTGATAAGTGGAATCTATCATATATTAGAAAGTTATTAGTTACTTTCTAATATTTTCTAGAAAAGGGAGAATAACTTTTTTTCATAAATTAAATATTCCTAGCACCCTTATTTTATTTATTAAATGGATGGGAATATTTTTACATAGAATTTTTTTCTAAATATTATTCTTTAGACTTTATATTTTAGTCTAAGAATAATTTACACAATGTTGCATTGCATATTCCAACACTCCCCCTTAATGCAATATTGGGGAAAGGAATTATGAGACAAAGAAAAATTCTCCCCCTAAAGATACAAACGGGGATGAGAATCAAATGAGTAATATAGTTACAATGAGCTTCTATGACGAAGAATGGTCTATAATAAGGCACCAATACAAAATGGGCCAAAATGAGACTGCAAGCCCCCAACAGAGTAGCTTCAGATACAAGCAACTTACAAAGCCATCCATCAACCACAAGTGGTTGCAAATTACAAGAAGAAAACCTCACAAGGGTGTCTTTAGTAGGCTTGCAAAATCCCAAATGGAAGTACCTACAAGCTACAAGAAGCTCAACATAAGATCAGTTAGATACATCATCATAAATATATTCACCAAAACATATATGAATATCCAAAGATGATAACAAAATTGATCTAAAAAATAGTGAACTATAAGTCATCACAAAAAGATGCCAAGCCATACTTATAGTCACGTGCTATATAGTTTATCAAAAAAATATCATGTACAAAGTTGCATAAAGCAAACAAGGAGTACCATGTACAAAAGTAGCACAAGGCTAACAAAAAAGTACCATGTACAAGAGTTGCATAAGGTATATGAAAATAATAAAGTGTGCACACCAGTTGCATAAAGACAACCATAAAATATCATGTACAAAAGTAGCATAAATGCTAACAAGAAATTACCATGATAAACCAATTGCATAATGCCAAATACATAAAAAAACATGTACAAAGTTGCATAAGGCAACAAGAAAGTACCATGTAAAAGAGTCACATAAATCAATTGCATCATATACCATAATTGCACAATGCCATCTACAAAGTAACATGTACAAAAGTTGCACAAGGCAAACAAGAAAGTACCATGTTCAAAAGAGATGCAAAAAGCAATTATACCACCAAATATCAACTCATATATATATAGCACAAAATACCTCATAAGGATGAAGTTGTCATCACACAAGTGTAACTACACTTCATTCCCCCTTGAGGACAACTTCACCAAACTAAGTGAGTCCCTCAACTTACAAAACTGCTCCTTGGGAAGAGGTTTGGTGAACAAATCAATAGAATTAGAATATGATGGGCAATACTCCAACTGAATAGTCCCATCCAATACCTTCTCTCTGATAAAATGGGCTTGGATTTCAACATGCTTTGTCCTTTGATGCATTACATGATTTTTAGCCAAGGCAATAGTTGATTGATCATCATGAAATATAATCATGAACTACTATATAACCATATTGCAATAAAAAACTATAACCATATTGCAATTGAATAAACCAAGATCAACTTGCAATAGATTAACTTGCAATAAGAAGGTAACTAACCATAACAATCATCTTGCAACAAAATAAACTAACTTGAATTGAACCATAAAACATTTGTTAAATGTTAGATAGTCAATAAGTTAGTAAGTTAGTTTTCATTTTAGGTTTTGTTATAGCCTAATGAATTGCCAATTCATCTCACCTAAGGTCAACCAAGCTACCCAAAAGGGTACAGGTACGAGGACTCGAAAATGACTTGCTACTGATAGAGTGGATTCTTTTGGATTCAATAGGTGTTTAGCAAATATAAACTGTGTTGCACGATTAAGTAAATTTTAATCAAATACTAAAGTTGTGGTTAGGAAGTTGATTCATTTTTAACCTTCTTGATTAATATGAAAATTAGTAAATTGTAAGTTAGTTGGTTAGTAGATTGTTTAGTAGCAAGTTAGTAGTTAGAGTAGTTGAGATGCAAAATGTAAGAAAGATGAACAAGAGATAGTGGAGACACAAAGCAAAACACAAATACTCTCTCTCTCTTTCTCTCTCTCACTCTCAATTTCATTCTCTTTTAATTTCATAATGAGAGATACAAGTTACATTAATTTACAACATGCTTCAAGCAAATATTGGAGAGAGAATAGAAGAAATTAATAAAAATAGGGGAAGAGAGTGAAAAAGTTGATCCAAAATTGCCTTGTATACTCCAAAACATACTTGGATAACATTGCAAAATAAGCAAACTCACAAACAACCATTGTTAATGTGAGAAAAAAATATTGCATTTTAAGGAGAATAATAATAATTTTTAATACAAAAAATTGCTTAAAAAATGCAATTAAATTAATAAAATTTATTTTATTAATAAAAAAAAATGGCATGAAAAAGTTTAAATATTTTTATAAAGCAAAACTTTTTCAAAAAAAACAAAACTGTTTTTTTTTTATAAAGCAAAACTATTTTTTTTTTTTTTTTTAAAAACAAAATTGTTTTTTTTTTTTTTTTCTATAAAGAAAAACTTAAAAAAAAAAAAAAAACAAAACTGTTTTTTTTTTTTTTATATAAAGCAAAATTGTTTTTATTTTTTATTATATATATATATATATAGCCAACTTTTTTTTTTTTAAATAAATAAAAAAATTACTATATATGGAAATAAGGGTTTTTGGGTGTTCCGGACGCAACCATGGGGTCCGTTTGGCTCCAAAAATCTTTCCAGCAAAAGCTTAATGCAAAAAAAAAATTATAGATTTAAAATGAAAATACTGTTTGCAAAAGATCTAACAACTAGATCTAAAAACATAATAAATATATAAACCCTAATGGCATATTTGCAAAATAAGTTTACATAAAATACCCAAATATCAAATGAATGTAAAAAAAAAATATACCTTAATGGGTTTTTCATCTCAAAAGATTGAAGACACTTGATGGAGATCCCAACCACTCTGATACCAAATGTGAGACAAACAAAGTCTCTCCAAGATCGAAGAATGCTCCACAAGATCAATCACACACAAAAGAAGAAAACCCACAACACCAATATTAAGTGGTAAAACCCTACTTCAAATGAAGAAGGGAAACATCCACTATGAAGCTCACTATATTACTCATTTGATTCAAAAATACAAGAATGCTTCAATATTATGCAACAATATGCATCAACATGATATTACAACACAAGTCAATATGACAAGATATGATAAAATATGATATGATATGATAATATGTAGTAGAAAACACCCCTATTTAAAGAGAATATTTTCTACTACAACCCTAAATCTTATCACAATCTATCAAATATTAGAAAGTGCTTTAATTACTTTCTAACTTTATCACAATCTAATGTTTGAGATATGTGATAAGTGGCATCTATCAGATATTAGAAATTTATTAGTTACTTTCTAATATTTCCTAGAAAAGGGAGAATAACTTTTTTTCATAAATTAAATATTCCTAGCACCCTTATTTTATTTATTAATTGGGTGGGAATATTTTTACATAGAATAATTTTATAAATATTATTCTTTAGAATTTATATTTTAATCTAAGAATAATTTACACAATGTTGCATTACATATTCCAACAGTATGGCACAGGTCAGAGTGGGAGTTCTTTCCTTATGCTCAGGTTATGTGGAAGTTCAGGCTATGATAGGGGTTTCTTGATGAACCAGTGGTTTACCAATACTATGAAGTTGAGAGGACACTAAGGTGGCCGATGGTGGAGGCGGTTGGAGGGGATATGGATATTTTAGTAGATATTCTAGATTTGGATGATGTCGAGACTACAGAGGAGTTCGATGCTTGGTGGGTGATGTGCTAGTGGTGAGAAGAGGGGCCACTAGGGGGTGGTGTAGTAGGTATGACAGAGGAGGCTCATCAAGAGGCTCCTAATGAGGATTAGTTTGGGGTAGGTGAGTGGCATGGGCTTCATCACATGGTATATGAGCAGGTAGACCTCTTGAACTTGGGAGATCAGGGTGACTTTAGGGATGATGACACTGGGGATCAGGGGGTGCAGGCATAGTAGGTGGTACATGATGACATAGAGGTTGAGCTACGAGATGAGATGGTCAGGTTCAGGTAGGAGAGAGATCTCCTTTGAACACAGGTACAAGATGATTATGTAGAGATAGCAGCTTTGCGGATACAGTTGTGATCTTAGAGTCCTAGGTAGGAGGGACCTAGCAGTGGGGAGATGGATAGGCTATGGGAGGAGGTGGAATGGCTCTAGGTCTTACTGGAGACATATCAGGTGAGATGCAGACATGACCAAGATTTTATTGATGAGTTGGAGGATGAGATAGTGTGTTTTAGGGGGTGCATACCAGCGAGTCCATATGCTAGGGGATCACACCAGAGTCAGTAGAGTGGTATTAGATAGTCTTTGGCTAGGATGGGGGCACCTGGATCTGCATAGAGGATGGATAGGTTAGGGGGTAGCAGGTCTAGGAGTTCTTGGTGAGCTTGACCTGGGGGTAGGAGTGAGAGTCATAGTACTAGTCTTGCGTGACCATGGTTATCGAGACTGTTATGGCTCATTTTTGGTATCTTGAATTTTGGTAGTGTGAGGTCTAAGGACCCACTTTATTGTAGCCTACGGGTAGTATGATGTATATTTTTACCCCATACATATACAAATATATATGAGCTTTTATGTTTTATCATCATGTGTTTCCTACTACTTTATGAGATGTATGCAATGTATTTATTTGCTTTATGATATGATGATGGATGTTTATCATGTATGCATATGTTGTAATGTGATTTTATTTTATGATATGTAGATGTGTGGATGCATAGTGATATAGATGGTTGATTGATCTAGATGATGAAATGTGTACACTATATGACATACTATGTTAGCACCATAGAGTGTATAGAATTCATCAATTCATGTGTAACGTTGTCATGAGACTATGTAATGTATTTGTAAAAATGGAAACTGACATAAATTTGATAAAATGGAATGAATGATAGGATGTCATAGGATATATTTGAGGTTTTTATGAAACTTAAACACTCTAGTAAACTAGTCAAAAGTTATATACTAACCATGCAAGAATTTTTGACAAGGTATGAATCTTCTAGGATGACCAAGATACTCAATATCCTTGTGTGCAAGTGAGTTCATTTTTGTAATACACATAATATTACCCCAGTTCCAAACATGATTGACATAACCCATCTATACTAAATATCACCCTATGAGTATCACAATTGGTGAGCAGAAATTCATGTCCCGAAAAAACATTCATTTCTCTTCCATAAATTATCAATCTAGTAAGTTTGTAAACTTATGAGTGTCACGCACAGTATATGCCTGCAATGTTGGGGAACAAATCTGGTTGTACCTTATTTAGTTTGGTGGGGAGGTTTGTGTAATTGTATTCCAGCCAAACCAAATAAACTAAGTGCAGGAAATGAAATAAATAAATTATTAAACAAAAAGTAAAGTGCTGGAAATAAAATGCGAGGAAATAAACACACACAACTGAAATTAAATAAAGCAAGTAAAATAATCTACAGAAAGCAAATGCACAAATTAAACAGGGGAGGACTACTGCAGGGAGTGGGCCCAAGCTCCCATAGATAGTCCGCCCGACTAGCTACGTAGAGCTTGCTCGAATAAGAGGAGTTGCACTCTTAATTAATTAAATAATAAAATAAAATAAGTTGCGTAAAATTAATCATTGATCTCCAATCTCCTCTGTTCATCTGGCCTGCGTCTTTATATGAAGTGCAGCCAGATCCCATTACAATAACAAATCGGTCTATTTTAATCATGTGATGTGTTTTAGTTACAATTGATTCCACACATATTTTATTCTTCTATTTTAAAGTATGTTCATTCACTAGAAGGATAAATATAAATATCCTTAGGTGTACGTAACAACAAATCCTAAACTAATGCATCCTAAAAATAATAATATGTTTTAAGAGCTTTACAAGGTCAACCGACCAATCGGTTGATAATAACAAACACTTTATTCTATTTAATAAATGCATGATTAAAATAAATCTCCTTTGTCTTCACGTGCAACCTCCTCCATAGTCCTTGGTCAACCAATCAAAGTTGACTTGGTAAATCTTGTAAAGTATGAAGGCATGGAGGCGCCTTCTGATCGGTGCCTTCCTGCGACGCCTTCTTATGGTGCCTTCCTATTGGTGCCTTCTTGCAACGCCTTCCTGCGGTGCCTTCCTATGAGAGGAAGGCGCTTGCCTTCTAGTGGCGCCTTCTTGGAAAAGGAAGGCGCTTATCTTTTCTTAGTGCCTTCCTAGAAGAGGAAGGCGCTGGCCTTCTATTGGCACCTTCCTAGAAGAGGAAGGCACTTAGGAGTAAGTTAGGCACTGACAATAAGGCGCCTACTTCTGTTGGGCACCTTCCTTGAAGAGGAAGGCACCTACTCTCTTGCCTTAGTCTCTGTAAGCAGAAGTATGCCGGGTCCAAGTGGATGTAGACTGGAAAACACCATATTAGTACAAATACCTACATTTATACACATTTCCCACTAAAAACACCAATCAAGCATAATACCGAATTTTCTATCAATTATATGCATAAGTTATATAAAATACATTTCATATGCTAATTGAACCAGTGATAATTCTCCTTAACCGTGTATATAAAATGAGCATTTTTGGTGCTCATCATCCCCCCATGCCTAACATGTGCCACGCCCTCGTGGCACCAAAAGGTGAAGTTATCCCTCTCGCAGGCTGACCATGCCAAAATTTTTGTCATGTCTTCGTGATAACAACCCCCGAGATATATATTTTTTCCCTCTTTTTTTTTTATTTTAATGGCCTTCAACATATCTGTTTCTCTGTCGTTGAGTGCTGCTATTTTTTCCATTCAACACTATTGTCTTTTTTTTCTAATGGCCTTCAGCATCTCTATTTCTCTGCCGTTGAGTGCTGCTATTTTTTTCCATTCAGCACTACTGTCTTTTTTTTTCTAATGGCCTTCAACATCTCTATTTCTCTGCCGCTGAGTGCTGCTATTTTTTTCCATTCAGCACTACTGTCTTTTTTTCTAATGGCCTTCAGCATCTCTATTTCTCTGCCGCTGAGTGCTGCTATTTTTTTCCATTCAACACTACTATATTTTTTTCTAATGGCCTTCAGCATCTCTATTTATATGCTGCTGAGTGCTGCTATTTTTTTCCATTCAGCACAAATAGTTAAATTGTGACCACAATGTTCAGGGCCAATGACCACTGCATTTTTTTTTTTTATAAATGCTGGCATTCTCCAATGTTGCTCATTGGTCATATTTGGTGAGACCAAATTAATTTAAAATAAGTGCAGTCACCAGCTGCTACTTTTACCCACATGTGAAACATATTTCACATCTCCAGAACCTCCTTTGTGGTATAGAGTAGCATCATTTATATGTGTTCGCTCAAGCCGGTTGCCATTGTCATGAGGTAGCAATGAAAATGATGCCAAATTTATTCACGTAGATGCCATAACCTCTCTCTTATTTTTTTTTTTCAAGGCACATCATGTGTTTAAATTCTAATGGGAGATTTTGAAAAACTATGGAGGCATCGGCTGGTATTAGCATAGAAATAATTTTAAAATAACTATACACATAATTAACAAGAAAATCAATACATACCCGGTTGAATTTCGTAGAATTTGATATATATGATGCCGGTGGTGTGAGACGTCTTCACGTTGGTGCTCCTAGAGATTTTATTTATTTATTTATATGTATCTTTATCTGTTCTGCCATGAAAAGAACAGATCTTGACTCTCTCTTTTTTTTTTTGATTTTTTTTTTCATCCTCTACATCAAAGAACAGAGTCAATCCGCAACAACTGAGCTGGTTACTCTAAACTTTGAAATACCCAACTTTTTCTCAATAGCACACCAAATATTTTAATCCTGCATTGACGTATCTCTCTCCGAATGCATTTACAGGATGAATATTAAAGTTTATACCTGACACGTGTGCATCCAAAATGATCTCCCCTCTGAATTATTTCTTTTGCATGCATAATTGGAACAACACTGCATTCCTTTGTTTTTTGGAGTGAGGAAAAATAGTAATTCTTTCATTATTCATGGCATCTGTCAGGTGCATTGCTGAGATGTATGTGCTATATGTGCTGGCGTTGGTAGGATGTTCTCATCCGTTGGTGCGATCCCCAAATTAACCTACATGTCGTAGAGTTGGAACTGCACCAATTTTTTTTTTATTATTATTTTTTAATTCATAGGAGTGAGTTAGGCACCGAAAATAAGGCATCTTTCCCCCCATGTCTAAAAATTGTCACGTCCTCGTGACAATAGCCTTCCGAACTCCCCCTTTTTTTTTTTACGGGAGGTTCTGATTCACCCGCATCTTCCCCCACTTAAATTGGTGATGCCCTTATCGCCAACAACAGGTCCCTCTGCACAACAGGTCTGCAGCCCTCCAAACGTCAGGTCCCACACTGAACAACAGGTATCCCCATCCAAGGGAGAAGAAAATTGCTTATTGGTGCCTTCCTCTATGTGGAAAAAGGCACTACTGTATTGGGCTGATTGTAGGCACTCTCTTCCTAGTGGGAAGTAAGTGCCTTTTCTGCTTTGCCACACTCTTAATTGCAGGGCACAAAATGTCACATCTGTTAGGCCTAGTTTAAGCCGGCTCCGCCTACAGATCATGCTCATGGTTGTGTCTTGCAAAACTACACCTACAAAAACTGCACACACAAAAGTAGTAAAACAGGAGTCATGACTCCGTGCCTGTTAGGCCCTGGCTCTCAGGATGCCTACAGCTTGCATTCGGTTCATGATTTCCTGCAAAGCAATAAGAAAGAAAATTTTTATGCTAAACAAGACATGTTCTATGTGTTTTTTTTTTTTTTCACTAGGAGGATTCGCATTTTTTTTTTTTTTATATCAAGGCACCTCTACTGTATGCCATCAAGGCACCTCGTCACTTATTCCTCTTTTTTTTTTTTTACGTATCCTCCCTCTCTTATTTTTTTTCTTTTTCTCTCTCTTTTTTTTTTTTTTTCTCTCTTTTTTTTCTCTCTTTTTCTTCTTCCTTTTTTTTTTTTCGACGAATGTTTGAACATTCGTCCAAGCTACTGGTATGGTATGGGGTCTCCCCCATGCCGATTTCTGATCCACTCTTATGAATGTGAGGTAGTGGTTAATGGAGCTCGTTGATCGTTACTTGAACTTTGTCTCGAAACTCTTCTCTTGTACTTGGTGTAGCATATCTGACTTTGTTTATCATCCAGGCTATAATAGTCATGCACTTTTCAAAAAAAATTTCCCCCAAATTCCATAAGCACCTTGGGCTGGAAGCCTTTCGCTTGATCAGGGTTACTTAGCCTGCCTTCAAGTGCCAATGTTTCCAAGGCAAAACTCTGTTGGCTTTCACCTGTTAGATTGGATGCTATACGATCAAGTACCCGAGACAGTTCGTATAGTGCTATTACGAACTCCACGTATGAATCTCAATTCATGAGATCTTCATAGAAACCTCCTTATTTTTCTATTTCGCACTTCACGTTGTCCTTCAAAACATAAAATAAAAATCTAAACTAAAGACGTTAAAATAAAATTCTAACTATTTTTTTTTTTTTTTTTGGTCTATTTTGCCTTGACCAGAACAGATCTTGGATTATCATTTTTTTTTTCATCATCTGCATCAAAGAACAGAATGTCTACTTCAACCATTTGAGCTGGTGATTTTCACATCTGGAGGTTTGTCAATGATCCATCCTGAGAATTTGGCAAAATGTGCCATGTACTGAAACATCTTTGCCCTCACCTTTTTTGTGAAAAGCAGATTTTTCCATGGTTTCAGATCCTCTCAAAGTTGATGTTATCTTCCACCATAGTGAGACTCTGCCTCTCTTTTGTGTATTTATTTTTTCATATGACAACCAACAACTCACATTTTTGAAACACCAAGCTCCTCCTCAATTAGCACATTAAAAAAAAAATGTTAATCCTGCTCTAATGCATATCCAAAGTATTGGACTCTCCGTATGCATTGCAGGGATTATGTGCTATTATTTTTCTAGCCACCTTGAGCTCCATTCACACATTTTTTTTTTGTGCTCAAGCACCATGTGGCCTTTGTGCAGACATTTGAAATTTGATCTCCAAGCTCTTTCCCTATTTTATTTAGCTACTGGTTGGAGATTTCTCATTTCCCTTCTAGACCAAGCTGGTCCTCGGGAAAGAGGATACTCTCTTTCAACAAGCAGCAAAATAAAACTCTATTTTTTTTATTTGCTTCATTAACTTGGAGCCTTTTCAGCAGATGATTTATTTATTTTTTTCTTTTTTTTTCTCTTTTTTTTTCACGAACACTATAAATAGCGTTCATTGTGTTGTTGGCGGCATTGATGAAGGTGGGGTCTCCCCCATGCCTACATCTAAACTAGTCTTCTCGAATATATATATATATATATATATATATATATATATATATATATATATATATATTTTTTTTTTTCAACTAGTCTGATATGTTGTAGCATGAGAAGAGTATTTTCCTTCATGGCCTTGCAACCAAACTTCTTTCAATGTAATGGCAAAGTGTGCAGGCTAGCAAATGACTATCCGCGAGCTAGCAACCTGAAGAAAACATGGCATAGCATTATGTTAAAAACACATGCTAGTTTCTGATTCACCAAGTTGCCTTAAGCACAAGTGAAGAGCATACTCCATAACAAGATGTTCTCTTTAAATTATGCCCTGTCATTTTCCCTGCATTATTAATTTCATAAAAAAAAAACATTTACTAATACGTTGCAAAAAATTTCAAGCCTGTAAAAATTTTTTAATTTAAAACCAAGCTTCTAGAGGCAAAATATTTTCAATGGTTTTCGTATAAAAACACGTCCCTAAAAATTTTCAATCAAACTTGAGTTGTGTTTTCTCTTTTGATTTCTTGAAACCATTTATAACATGATGGAAATCCTTCAATGCCAGATTTTTTTAATTTTTTTTTCAACAACACATTTTATTTCTACTTCTACACTTAATTATGGTACATCAGATTCATTCCCGCGTTTACCTGAGAAGTCAAAAAAATATAAATAATTACCTATGGGATTTGGCTCTGATTGTGCCGACAACTATTTTTGGCCTTATAAAAAGGCCCTTGGTGGACTCATGCTTCTCAGATAAAATATTTATAGGTAATTTCAAATAAGCTTTTTATCTGTCCTATAAATTAGAACACTACAGTTTAGACACTCCCCGACAACAACGCCAAAATGGTGAGCAAAAATTCATGTCCCAAAAAACATTCATTTCTCTTCCATAAATTATCAATTCGGTAAGTTCGTAAACTTATGAGTGTCATGCACAGTATATGCCTGCAATGTTGGGGAACAAATATAGTTGTACCTTATTTAGTTTGGTGGGGAGGTTTGTGTAATTGGATTCCAGCCAAACCAAATAAACTAAGTGCAGGAAATGAAATAAATAAAATACAAAATACAGAAATAAAATGCAAGAAATAAAAGCACACACCTAAATTAAATAAAGCAAGAACTAAAGCAATAAACTAATCTATAGAAAGCAAATGCACAAATTAAATAGGGGAGGACTACTACAGGGAGTGGGCCCAAGCTCCCACAGATAGTCCGCTCGGCTAGCTATGTAGAGCTTGCTCGAATAAGAGGAGTTGCACTCTTAATTAATTAAACAATAAAATAAAATAAGTTGTGTAAAATTAATCATTGATCTCCGATCTCCTCTGTTCATCTGGCCTGCGTCTTTATATAAAGCGCAACCAGATCTCATTACAATAACAAATCGGTCTATTTTAATCACGTGATGTGATTTAGTTACAATTGATTCCACACATATTTTATTCTTCTATTTTAAAGTAAGTTCATTCACCAGAAGGATAAATATAAATATCCTTAGGTGTATGTAACAACAAATCCTAAACTAATGCATCCTAAAAATAATAATGTTTTAAGAGCTTTACAAGGTCAACCGACCAATCGGTTGATAATAACAAACACTTTATTCTATTTAATAAATGCTTGATTAAAATAGATCTCCTTTGTCTTCACGTGTAACCTCCTCCATAGTCCTTGGTCAACCAGTCAAAGTTAACTTGGTAAATCTTGCAAAGTATGAAGGCATGGAGGTACCTTTCGATCGGTGCCTTCCTACGGTGCCTTCCTATGGCGCCTTCCTGTCGGTGCCTTCCTGCGGCGCCTTCTTGCGGTGCCTTCCTACCGGCACCTTCTTGCGGTGCCTTCCTGCGAGAGGAAGGTGCTTGCCTTCTAGTGGCGCCTTCCTGGAAAAGGAAGGCGCTTATCTTTTCTTAGTGCCTTCCTGGAAGAGGAAGGCGTTGGCCTTCTATTGGCGCCTTCCTAGAAGAGGAAGGCACTTAGGAGTAAGTTAGGCACTGACAATAAGGCACCTACTTCTGTTGGGCACCTTCCTTGAAGAGGAAGGCACCTACTCTCTTGCCTTAGTCTCTGTAAGCAGAAGTATGCCGGGTCCAAGTGGATGTAGACTGGAAAACACCATATTAGTACCAATACCTGCATTTATACATATTTCCCACTAAAAACACCAATCAAGCATAATACCGGATTTTCTATCAATTATATGCATAAATTATATAAAATACATTTCATATGCTAATTGAACCAGTGATAATTCTTCTTAACCGTGTATATAAAATGAGCATTTTTGGTGCTCATCAACAATCCTAGGTTTTTTATGCAGTTGGATTAGACCACTATGTAGTATAGGCTACCAAAAGCTAGCTCATCTGCATGCAAACATTGGTTTGCACACACACAAAACCTAATGTGATAGACATATCATCATACATAAGGATATCACCATTGCCAGGAAGGCTTGATGCCACCAAACATGTAATGAAGATCACCTAATGGTTTTTCAAATACTGAGAATTCTAGGGATTCAAGTTTAAGACTCCCTTCTTTTCTTGTAGTTGATTTTAGGGATATTTTCTCATACTTATTAATGATAATCTGTTAGGATCTCATCCTAACCCTTAATGTAATAACTTCCTTGATGTAATAATTCCTAGTGAACGTGGGTAGTACCCATGATTAATATTTTGTAATGTTCTAAGTTTTAGCTTAGGTAGTGCCTATGACAAATGGCACCCTTTTCTATGTAACACATGGTAGATAGGTTAGGTAAGGTGGCATTGTGCATGTAATTCGTGTGGCATTATGCATGTAATTCGAGTGGCATTGTGCATGTAATTCAAAGTGGCACTATGCATGTAATTCGGGTGGCATTATGCATGTAATCCAGGTGGCATTTTGCATGTAAGCCAACCTTGGAAGGAAACTCTTTAAATACCCGAAAAGGCACCAATGTAATCATATTTTTGCAAATTAATGAAGTGTTGAAGGAGGTTGCCCCCTCGAAGAGGCCTGCGATTCTATCTATTGTGAGATTGTTCCTTTTAAGTAATTTTTGTTATCATATGCATTTAATTATGAATACTTGTTATAATGTTTCTGTGAGTTTATTTCCAAGCAAATGTGTGAGAGTGTGTTTATTTGAGTTGAGAGTGTGTTGTTTAGTATATTTTATAGTAGGATCTTAACAAGTGGTATCAGAGCGCTTTCCAGGGCCAAGTTCTGCTGCAACTGCAATGATTCTTGCCATCCAATCCACCTGTTAGGTATAAATTCTGTGTGTTTTTTTGTTCCTATTTTTCTTTATTAAAAAAAAATCCAAAAAATACAGTGCATTTTTTTCCAGACCAAAAAAAAAATCTTTTTAGTTGAGTAGGTAGAAACCCTATGTCGGGGGTTTTAAAATATCATGAAGGATCTATCATTATTGGCTAAGCTAGATAGCCCATAAAGCGTCTAGTGAAGTGAGGGGCGATCAGGCTCCAATACCTAGGCCTCAGACAGAACTCGTGCACGGACTTGAGCTCCCACGTATCTTCGGGTATATCGGGAGACCATCTAGGTTTAAACAAACTTTTAGCCATTAGGAAGCTTTTTGGCCTTGTATTACTCATAGTCTACGGGACACAACATCCTGGATGATTACCCTCCCGTATTGTCAGAGAGGCAGGTAGTGTGCTCAAGGGTATGTGTGGAATCCTCCTTGAGTAGTGGCCTAAAATATTGGTTCGAGCACTATTGTTCATCACTTTCGGTATATTAGAGGGCCTATGGGTGGTACATACTCCTCTACCTAGCATTCCCTAGTTCTATTAAAACTTCAACTTATAAAAAATAAAAAAAAAAAAAAAAAAAACCAAACCTCCCTATTCGTAAACCTGCATTTCAAATCCCCAAAAGTGAGCATATGAGAAAGGAGTCCTCTACTAAAAAAATAATAGAAAGGACATGCATTCGAGATAGACCATGAGGGTGACACTTAAGTTGATAGTCTGGAGAATAACAGTCAAATTTACAGTGGCAGTCACAGTCCAGGTCAGAGAGGTCAGCACAGTCAGGGCAGAATTTATAGTTTTAGGGTCAGAACAGAACTGTCATAATAGTCACCTACAAAATACAGAGAATATTGGGGCTAGTGAGGTCAGTAGTGTTAGAAACTATCAAGACTAGGCCAACCAATGAGAGCATGACACGAGGCCAATTATAGATAGTGCTCCAGTACCCAACTTTTGCTATGTAGCTCAGAATCAAAAACTGTAAACACCGTTAGACTCAACAAAATAGGAGATAAAAAAAAAGTCTAGGGTGCCAAAAAGTAGTGTTGAGAGATATAGCTCATTGTGACCACCTCTTCGAGCTGATCATTTTGATATATAGCACCCAAGCACTTTTTTGGGCACTTACTAAAAATAGTAAGTCCTAAAAACTCAATTCTATTTTTAGTAACTGGTCACAAAAGGTTTCAAAATGGCCCAGGGTACCCGTGGACATCAAAAAGAACTAGACCACTTGGAATCCTTAACAAAATCCATTGAGAACTTGCACTCGACTTTTCACTCCATAAGGGAAGAAGTCCAAGGTCTTCGCCTAGAGCATGAGGCCACTAGTAACCGCTTAGAAGAAGCACTGATAGAAGTAGACAACAAACTAAAAAGAGGACCACCCAAAATAGAACACCAAGCTGAGGGTTATGCAAGGAATCATGACCATGATCCATCCTTTAGAATGCCCAAATTGGACTTTCCCAAATTTAGTGGGAAGGATGTTGATGGGTGGCTATGTAGGGTTGATCAATTCTTTAGACTTCATAATGTCCCCATATTTCATCGAGTCCAGATGGCTTCCTTTAACTTGGAATCTGAGGCTCTACACTGGTTTCAATGGTTACGTATTGCCAACCCAAATCTCTCTTGGGAGAATTTTGAATCCCAACTACTCACTCGATTTGGTCCTAGTGAGTATGAGGACTTTACAGGGGCCTTGACCAAACTACAACAAATAGGGTCAATCCATGAATACCAAGCTCAATTTGAAAAATTGGCCAATAAGACAAGAGGATTGAATGAAGGGTTCTTCCAGAGTTGTTATATCAGTGGGTTGAAGGTGGAACTCCAAGCGGAAGTAAGAATGTTGAAACCACAAACTATGATGGAAGCTATCGGTTTGGCCCGTTTGGCCGAATCTAAACTCTCTGCCCAAAGGCGCCCATCAAAGTTTCCTCAAAATAGACCTTCATTTCCTCCTCGATCCCAACACCCAGTTGATAATAAACCTGTTGCACCCAAGCGCCTAACCACAGAAGAGATGGATGCACGTCGTGCCCAAGGATTATGCTACAATTGTGATGAAATTTTTTTTAAAGGGCATAAGTGTGCACACAAAAAATTGTTCTTGATAGATGTTGAAGAACACGATAACTACGACCGAGTGATGAGGATGAGGACCCTCCGAAAACACCTTCTCCATAAGAAGAAGTGAAATAGGAACCTGAGACAACAATTACAGTCCATGCTCTTGCAGGCATTACTACTCCACAAACCATGAAGGTTGCGAGATTTTTCAAGGGCCAACGTCTTTCCATCCTTATGGATTCGGGAAGCATGCACAACTTCATTGACCCTAGAGTTGCTCAGTGGGAAAATTGCTATATCCACACTTGTAATTCCTTTGAGGTCATGGTAGCCAATGGGGGAACCTTACCTTGTAAAGGAAAATGTCGCAATGTTAAAATCAAGATAGGGGACTATGAACTCAAGCAGGACATGTTTGCCCTCTAGTTGGGTGGATGTGATATTGTTTTGGGATCTCAATGGTTGAGTACGTTGGGCACTATCAGTTGGAACTTTGTCGAACTCTGGATGCAGTTCTCCCAAAATGGACAAACACACATCATCAAGGGCTCCCCAGCAGGAACACCTCAAATTATTAGTTCAAATGGCATGGAGAAATTGCTAAAGAAATCATCACGTGGGGTCATTGCACAACTATTCTCCATCCAACCATCCACCTCTCAAATGGGTGAAACCCCATCAGACCTACAACAGATTCTCCACAAACATGAGGCCATATTTTTGGAACCAACTACACTACCACCGCATCGCTCTCACGACCATGCCATTCCATTATTGTCGGATAGTGCACCTCCCAATATCAGACCATACAGGTACCCTCATGCCATGAAGTCAGAGATTGAGAAAATGATACAGGAATTACTCAAGGTGGGTATCATTCGGCCTAGTACTAGTCCCTACTCTGCACCAATCTTACTGGTCCTCAAGAAGGATGGCTCCTGGCGACTGTGTATTGACTACCGAGAACTCAACAAGATAACTATCAAGGATAAATTTCCTATCCCTGTGGTTGATGAATTACTAGATGAATTACATGGGACCATGTACTTCACCAAGCTAGACCTTCGCTCTGGGTACCATCAGATCCGGCTCAGGGATGAAGATATTCCTAAAACTGCTTTTCGCACTCATGAAGGTCATTATGAATTCTTGGTAATGCCATTTGGTCTCACAAATGCTCCTTCCACATTTCAAATCCTGATGAACAACATCTTTCACCCTTTTTTGTGGAAGTTCATCCTTGTGTTCTTCGATGACATCTTGATTTATAGTCACACATGGGAAGAGCATCTCAAGCATGTAGATCAAACCCTACAACTATTGGCTGACCATCAACTATTTGCAAAAAGATCCAAGTGTTCCTTTGGTTTGACTGAAGTGGAGTATCTGGGACACATTGTCTCAAAGGATGGTGTCAAGGTTGACCCTAAGAAGATCCAAGCAGTCCAAGAATGGCCGAAACCTCGCACTCTCAAGGGACTTCGAGGATTTTTAGGGCTTACAGGCTATTACCGTAAATTTGTCTATAATTATGGAAAGATAGCCACCCCCCTCACCTCCATGTTGAAGAAGGATTATTTTACTTGGACAGGGCCGGCTGAGCAAGCATTCCTGGAACTCAAGCATGCCATGACCACCACTCCAGTTTTAGCCATGCCAGACTTCTCTAAAAAATTTGTCATTGAAAGTGATGCTTTTGGTCATGGTATTGGGGCGGTATTGATGCAAGAAGGATGCCCTTTGGATTTTACCAGCAAAGCCCTATCTGATCGCAATTTAGGGAAATCCACATATGCCAAGGAAATGTTGGCAATATTGCATGCAGTCCTGCATTGGCGACCTTACCTCATTGGGTGCCATTTCTCCATCAAAACTGACCACCAGAGTCTGAAATACTTTCTAGAACAACGGGTTGCCACCCCTGAGCAACAAAAGTGGGTATCAAAACTCATGGGCTATGATTATGACATCACGTACAAAAAAGGAAAGGAGAATCTTGTGGCGGATGCTCTCTCTCACCAATTTGAGACCCTTAGTATGTTGTGTGCCATTTTTGCACCATTGCCCCAATGGATTGAGCCCTTACGTCAAGAAATACTTCGGGATGCAGATTTGAAAGACTTGGTTGCTTCACTTATGGATGATCCAGAGTCTACACCAGGATATAGTTGGGATGGCCGGGATCTGCGTTACCATCAATGCCTGGTTCTTCCTCCTAAGTCCCCACTTCGAGAGCTCCTCATGAAGGAATCACATGCTACTCCATCTGCTGGCCATTCAGGGTTCCTAAAAACTTATGAGCGACTCAAGCGCACCTTCTTTTGGAAAGGTATGAAATAGGACATTCGCTCTTTTGTAGCTGACTGTGACACATGTCAAAGGATGAAAGGGGAAACAGTGCGCTCTCCGGGCACTCTTCAACCATTGCCGATCCTAGAGCAGGTGTGGACTGACATCTCCATGGACTTCATAGAAGGGCTACCTAAATCTGGAGGCAAGTCAGTTATTTTTGTAGTAGTGGACCGCCTTTCAAAGTATGCTCACTTTTGTGCCCTAGCCCATCCTTACACAACATCCACTATTGCCCAAATTTTTCTTGACTCCATATTTCGCCTTCATGGCATGCCAACCTCCATTGTATCTGATCGTGATCCCACCTTTACTAGCAATTTTTGGCAAGAGTTGTTTAAGTTGCAGGGGACTCAGCTCAAAATGAGTTCAGCCTACCATCCGCAAATGGATGGTCAAACAGAGGTTGTTAATAAATGCTTGGAAACCTACCTTCGTTGCTTTGCCTCCGATCATCCTACTCATTGGGAAAAATGGCTTTCCTTGGCCGAATGGTGGTACAACACTTCCTATCATACCGCCACCAAACTCACACCGTTTGAGGCAGTTTACGGGTGCCCTCCACTCACGCCTTCCTCCTACATTTTGGGCAGCTCCAAGGTCCAGGCCGTTGACAATGCTCTGAGTCAACACACTGAGGTCCTCCGCCAACTCAAGCAAAATTTGAACATGGCCCAGAATCGGATGCGCCAACAAGCTGATCAACATCGTTCTGAGCGCAGTTTTGATGTGGGTGATATGGTCTTCCTTCGCTTACAACCATACAAACAATCATCCCTACAACTTCGTAGGTGTCAGAAGCTCGCTCCAAAATTCTATGGTCCTTATCAGGTTCTACAACGGATTGGCCCTACAACTTACAAATTGGCTCTTCCCCCCACTTCCAAGCTCCACCCTATTTTTCATGTTTCCCTTCTCAAGAAAGTTGTGGGCACAAAGGTACAGGTTCAATCAACACTTCCCGAATTGGATGAAGAAGGCTCCATCTTACTTGCACCTGAGCAGTTGTTGGATCGTCGAACTCGCACTCTGCGCAACCGTACCATTACAGAGGTCCTTGTTCAGTGGCATGGGCTTCAACCTGAGGATGCTACATGGGAGTCTCTCCATCAACTCCAACAACAGTTTCCTCATTTTCAGCTTTGAGGACAAAGCTTCTTCAAGGAGAAGGGCATGTTAGGATCTCATCCTAACCCTTAATGTAATAACTTCCTTGATGTAATAATTCCTAGTGAACGTGGGTAGTACCCATGATTAATATTTTGTAATGTTCTAAGTTTTAGCTTAGGTAGTGCCTATGACAAATGGCACCCTTTTCTATGTAACACATGGTAGATAGGTTAGGTAAGGTGGCATTGTGCATGTAATTCGTGTGGCATTATGCATGTAATTCGAGTGGCATTGTGCATGTAATTCAAAGTGGCACTATGCATGTAATTCGGGTGGCATTATGCATGTAATCCAGGTGGCATTTTGCATGTAAGCCAACCTTGGAAGGAAACTCTTTAAATACCCGAAAAGGCACCAATGTAATCATATTTTTGCAAATTAATGAAGTGTTGAAGGAGGTTGCCCCCTCGAAGAGGCCTGCGATTCTATCTATTGTGAGATTGTTCCTTTTAAGTAATTTTTGTTATCATATGCATTTAATTCTGAATACTGTTATAATGTTTCCGTGAGTTTATTTCCAAGCAAATGTGTGAGAGTGTGTTTATTTGAGTTGAGAGTGTGTTGTTTAGTATATTTTATAGTAGGATCTTAACATAATCACTATTTATTCTATATTTTTGTTTTCTTTGAGAAAGGGATATGGGGAGTGGTGATAACCACTATTTATTTTGCTTTTGATTTTTTATTTTTGTGGGATTTTGCTTTTGATAGTGGTGAAAACCACTATTTATTTTGGGAAATTAGGTAAAGAGGAGCTTGTCCTTTTGTCAATTCTTAGAATTTTTGAACCATTCACATAGGGGATGAGCAAGATAAAATTTTCACTTAAGGTAACCTAGACCACTTCGTAGGTTTCATATTTCCTTGTGCAAAAATTGGATTTATTAGTGTGTAAATGTGTTGGGATTATAATGTATACAAGGTACAATATAAGCAAGAATCTACCTCCTAAAAATTAGGATAGATTTCTACAAAATATGAAAAGAAAACTAGAGATGGCTGAGTGATCAAAAACCCTAATGACATTCTATAAAAAATGGCTAGGTGAAGGGAATGGACACAAATATGGAAATGTAGGAAATGTAGGTGGAAATGATAAGTGAAATATGAAATGATGTGAATGATGACTTGAACAACATTGATTTTGAATGATGATTAATGTACAGTATCAGTGTTGTAGGCAACAAATCCACCTCCCAAAAGAAGAAAAGGTGATTTGCTAAAGTTTGACAGTTTTGGGATGATTTGCTCAAGTTTTGGGAAACCCTACAGTGGGAGCAAATCATACAGGGTATTGTGCAACTGAAGTAGCAAACCGTACAGAGCAGTGGCAAATCATACAGGGCACATCAAAATTCACTTAGATGCAAAGGAAATATAATTTTGGGATGAAATGTCACATGGATTTGCTAATCTAAGGTGTAAACTTAGGAAATTTCCAAAATAATGTATTCAGTTGTAGATGGGCAGTTGTGAATAATAGATTGTCTCAGGAACTGCTTGGAATGACCTGGGCAATGTTATATAAGGCCCCATTTTTGAATTTGTAGTTAATGGTTATTAGTTGCAAGAGTAGAGAGATAAACAATTTTTTGAGTTATTGAAATTACTATGAGAGAGTTTTCCACATTGTAACTAAATTGATAAATATTAATGAGAATAACAGACGTTGTGGATGACAATGTACGATATTTTTGTGTATGGTTGATGCATTGTGGATGATCATTGTGTAATTGAGTTCCTTCCTTACTATTATATGTTAGTTGTAGGCTTTGTTACAGCTTGTGAGAAGATTTTTACTAGTGGAATCATGGAGGATGATCTAGGAGTATGAGGATGTTGGCAAGGATGTATTGAAGCAGACTGTATGATTTTTGGCATAATTGCTTGGATGGAATCTCTCACTAGTCCAGATTGGATGTTTTTCTTGTGAATGAAACTATCTTGTTTAGGCTATTAAACCTTTACAAAACATCCTAGAGAGATATTGGAGTAGAAGAGTATAGTAATTAACATCCTACTGTACCTTTGGATCATACATATCGTACAAAGAGTTATTACCCGATTTGGTAAAACAAACTATTGACAAGAACTTACCTTATTTGGTAGTTTTGGTAAATCGGCTTGAACGGTTACAAAAATATGTATGACAACCTCAAAAATAGCATCTACCAATTTTTATGAGTGCAAGATCATACCATCTTGGTCACTGTATGATTTGAGATCTTATAGTGTATGGATTTGAGGTCCGTACAAGCAATTGATAGATCGTACAAGGGTCATTCGAGGAATTAGAAGACTATTCGATTTGGTAGATTCAACCTAGAGATAATTCTTACCTATGGAGAACACCTCCCCACTGGGAATACTCCACGACTGTGTTACAATTGCTAAAAACATATGATAAACTCTATAATGTAAAGTGAAATGATGAGTATGCCTAATGCAAGAGATGATAAAATGCTATGAAATGCAATTTGATGAAATGCAATATTTTGTATTTTTGATGTTTTGATGATGTTTTTGGATTTTTGATTGATATATGTATGTAAAAGTTACCAACGGTCTTACTGGGGACCATCGGGGCATTTTGGGTGACCAAAGGGCTTATGGATGCCTTTGAGGCTTTTGGGATTGACCAAGCGGTTTGTAGAAACCCTTGGAGGATTTTGGGGTGACCTAGACAATACTAGACTACCTAGGAGCATTTTGGGTTGACCAAGTGTTTTTTAAAATCCCTTGGAGTATTTTGGGTGACCTAGATGATCATAGATCATCTAGGAGCATTTTGGGTTGACTAAGTGGTACATAGATACCCTTGGAGCATTTTGGGATGACCAAGATGGTAATAAGTTGTCTAGGAGCATTTTGGGTTGACCAAGTGGTACATAGATACCCTTGGAGAATTTTTGGGTGACCTAGATGGTCATAGACCACCTAGGAGCATTTTGGGTTGACCAAGTGGGTTGTAGAAACCCTTGGAGCCTTTTGGGGTGACCTAGATGGTCATATACTGCCTAGGAGCATTTTCGGTTGACCAAGTGGGTTGTAGACACCCTTGGATCCTTTTGGGATGACCTAGATGGTCATATACCACCTAGGAGAATTTTGGATTGACCAAGCAGTTTGGAGATACCCTTAGAGAATTTTGGGGTGACCTAGATGATAATAGACTATCTAAGAGCATTTTGGGTTGACCAAGTAGGTTGTAGACACCCTTGGAGCCTTTAGGGGTGACCTAGATGGTTATAGACCACCCAAGAGCATTTTGGATTGACCAAGCGATTTGTAGAAAATATTGGAGCATTTTGGGGAGACCTAGACAGTCATAGACTACCTAGGAGCATTTTGGGTTGACCAAGTGGGTTGTAGACACCCTTGGATCATTTTGAGGTAACCTAGATGGTCATAGACCACTTAGGAGCATTTTTTGTTGACCAAGTGGGTTGTATACACCCTTGGAGCCTTTTGGGATGACCTAAATGGTCATAGACCACCTAGGAGCATTTTGGGTTGACCAAGCGATACGTAGATACCCTTGGAGCATTTTGGGGAGGGCCATAACATTATAGCCATGGAAAACCCATAGATGAAGGGTGTTCAAGGGTTTAGGATCCTCTATTCCCTCAAGGAAGGCTAGGTGGTAAGTTTTAGGTTCGATATAACTAGTGATGATAAAAGGACCTAACCTGTTTATCGTAAACTTATCCCATAGATGGGGTGACAAATTAGAATTTTACTGGTTCTCTTTTATAATGAGGTCACCAAACTGAAATTCTCTATGATGTACTTTCAAATTGTAGGCTCTCTTAAGTCACTCTTGATAAATGTGAAGGTTCTCGAGAGCATTGATGCATCATTTATAAAGCAACATAAGATGATATAGGTGAGCTTGTTATGTGATGTTATCATTGATGAAATATTCCATGGATATGTGTAGCAATGGGATTTCCAGCTCTAGAGGCATGACCATCTCAGCTCCATACAGTAGCAAAAATGGGGTTGCCCTAGTGGGCATCCGAATGCTAGTGCGGTAGGCCCATAAAGCATGGGGTATTTGCATGTGCCAATCAATGTGATTCTCTTTAACTATTTTATTTAGAATGGCAATCAATGTTTTGTTTGATGCCTCTGCTTACCCATTTTCTTATGGATAATAGGGCATCAAAAAGCTATGTTGGATATTATACTTTGATGTCAAAGCATACACATATTTTTTCTTGAACGATGTACCATTATCAGAGATGATCTTGGATGGAATACCAAAATGACAAATGATATTATGTAATATGAAATCCATGATGCGATGTCCTATAATAGTGGTAAGGGGAATTGCTTCCACCCATTTTGTGAAATACTTAGTAATTGTAATGATAAAAATGTGATAGCCCAAGGAGGCAGGTGAGGTTTTCCCAATTAAATCCAACCCCCATTGTGAGAAAAAACAAGCCAATTGAATCGATTGTAAGACTTGAGAATGTATGTGTGTCAAGTTAGCATGGTGTTGACACTTTATACACTTCTTAATATATGTGCAACAATATCGCTCTAACGTTGGCTAATAATGGCCCATGTGAAGAATGTGCTTAGCTATGGCCATACCACTAAAATAGCCATTGTACGTATCATTGTGTGGTTGGGCCATTGCCCAAACTAACTCTTGATGCTCTAAGAAGCGAAGGAGGATACCTTCATAGCCGTGATGATACAAAATGTATTTTTTGGTTTAAATTTCATTTTGGTGATGTGCAACAATCCACGAGGGATATTACCAATATTTAGGTCCTCTCTAATTTGTGTGGACCAGTCTTGATGTGAGGAAGCCTTGATTGCATGAATTACCTATCCCTTCTAAAGTTCATACCAAGTGAATGCTAATTGGAAAATAACTTGTAATAATAGCATTGTACTACTATAAAAAGGGGTTTGAGGGAAAATAATCCCCCAATTGGCATGATTTAAGTGATCATGAATTTGCGAGAACCTATCTTGATGAGGTTTAATTTGAATCAAGTGGACTTATGGCATGGCTTGAGTGTTCTCACACTCAACCACAGATTGTGATAGTTTTTTAAATTGAATGGTTATCATATCATCAGTAGGGTTATGTCATATTAGATATCCCAAGGAGGCCATGGTATCCACAAAATGATTCGATGAGTGGGAAAGTGCCTAGATGTCATACCATTCAAAATTTATCAAAATTTTATCCAAAAGGGCCTTATAGGCTTGCAGAACTAGACACTTGCACTATAAAATCTCTTTGATATGGTTTATGATGAGCAAGGAGTCACCAAAAATGTTGAGCTTGTTTATTTCATGGCGACAACCGTTTGAAGGCCTATGAGAAAGGCTTCATACTCGACATTGTTGTTGGTACACGAGAAATCAACTTTGAAAGATAGGGGTATAAGAGCCCCTTGAGGTGTGAAAGACACAATTCTTGTGCCACCCCTTTCTCACACTTGGAGCCATTGAAGAAGAGAGTCATATTGGCCTGTGACTTAGGCTCTTCAGAATATGGTGATTTTGATATTTGGAAGACTCCATCGGCGGGAAGCTCCATGCTAAGAGGTTGATCATCCTAGAGAGGAGCCCCTATGAGTTGATTAGTGATGAACTAACCCTTAATTGATTTTTATCCAATAAAATCTATATCAAACTCCATCAAAAAGATGATCCATTTTGTTGTGCGACTATTGTGATAAGTATGACTCATCATGTATCACAACAGATTCTCTTTTGATACAACATACGTTGTATGACTAATAATGTAATGAAATAGCTTCTTGGTGGTGAAAACCACCATTAGGCATAAATTATCAATGTATGCATACTTGATTTCATAGCTAACCAAGGTGCAGCTAAGATAATAAGTAGTTTGTTCCTTATGCAATTCATTGTTTTGGGCTAAGATGGTGCCCAATGTAATTTTAGTGGTTGAGATGTATAAGAGGAATGACACTCCTAGTCTAGGTGTAGCCAATATTGGTGGCCAAGCCAGATATTGTTTTATTGCATCAAAGGTAGCTTGACACTCATCATCCCAATGGAATGCAACCCCCTTATGCAATAACTTGTTCATGGGTCAACATTTGTCTAACAATTATGCTATGAAGCATTTGATGGATGTGACCTTACCCTAAAAAATTTAGAGCTGCTTTATGGTAGTTGGGAGAGGCATCTCGAGGATTGCCTTGATCTTGTTGGGGTCCACTTCGATGCCTCATTTAGATACTATAAATCCCAAGAGATTTTTAGATGTGACACCAAAGATGCACTTCTTCGGGTTTAGTCTCATGTTATGCTCAATAAGGCACATGAGGACTTTGTGCAAGACATCAAGATGCTCATGGCATAATAATGATTTGGCCAATAATTCATCCATGTAATCTTCCAAAATATTATGCATGTAATCATGGAAGATGTATATCATAGCGTGATGGTAGGTAGCGCTGGTGTTTTTAGGGCCAAAAGGCATGACCTTATAGCAAAATTATTCCTAAGGTATTGTAAAAACTATTTTGAGCTGGTCTTCTGGATTGATATGAATATAATTGTACCCAGAGAAAACATCCATGAGGGATAGCATATCATGGCCTACTGTGGCATCTACCAGGGTGTCGATGCTCAACAAAGGAAAATCATCCTTAGGATTTGTTGGTCACGAATCTGCCACAAGAAAGGATTTTCTAAAAACTATGCACCCTAGACCCGGCCAACATTGAAAGGCTGGGAGAAAGAGATGTCTCCCAGACCAATCTCCAGAGAGGGCTGGTTCCCTTACTAAAACTAAGTTTGATTTCAGATTAAAGTTGCTTGGAAAGGAATTATAAATGTGCGAAAGAAACAGGAAATACATGGAAAGAGATGGGAAATATAGCCGTAGGCCGAATTTGTTAGATCGGGACAAGAACTCAGAAAGAATCAAACCTCAAGTGTATAAACAACATAAAATAATAGAATACAACATAATCCACTTACGACCTTGCATAGACAACCTCCAGTATGGCATTCCAGAACTCACTTTCTTTTAAGCAATATTCAAACCCAAATGCAGAATTTGAATCTAACAGTAGATTGGAAAGACGAGCTTAACAAGAAATACATGGAAATAGAAGGAAATCATTACACAGAAAGACGCTTGCAAAATCAGAGGCCAAATATTTCTTATTTATGCAAATAACTTGAATGTTTCTAGCAAAATGTCTCTCAAACTCCCGATCCCTTTTTCTGAGATCTACATTGCTTTATATAGAAGTCTTGCTTCTTTACAACATTAAAAATATGCAACGGACCTCCTCGAGATCTACAACAATATGCAACAGAAACAAGGAAATCATCCCCTTAAACCAGCCTCGAAACAAGGAGTCGATCGTCTTCATTAAATTGTCGTTCTTGAAAATATGCTTGAAACCGTTAGAAAAACCATGAACAACCACTTTGAATAATGGAAATATTTAATTCTGATGGCTTGGACACGTTCTTCTACCTTGCTCGCATCGGAAAGCAGCAAAACATTTAATTCTGGAGTGCTTTTAATCATCGAAACTCGCAAAACTTCATCGGACCGTTTGAAATGCTTTCTGGCGTGAAACTGTAACAGGTCGCAAAAACGCGACATGTCACGAAATCGCGACGTCTTTCTGCTTCGTACACCTCTATTGCTTTGAATCCGCAAAAATCATCCATGTCGCGAAATCGTGACGTATTCGGCTTCTTTGTCTCCTTCGCTACCCTGAACCGCGAAAACGCGACGCTGCGCGATTTCGCGACGTCCGTACAATTATGCTCTTTCTCTGCTCTGTCTTCGCGAAAATGTGACAATGCACGATTTCGCGACGTTCTTCATCCATGTTGTTCTTTAGCTACTTCAAATCGCGAAAACATGACACTGCGCGATTTTGCTACATCTTTTCGTCGGCACCTTCATCGTTATCTCCAAGTCGTGAAAATGCGACAAGTCACGAAATCGCTACACTATTTTGCCGCTGCTCAATCTTCTCTTCTAAGTCGCGAAAATCAGACATGTCATGATTTCGCTACAATTTTATCCATTCTGTACGGTCCTGCTTCTAACCCGTGAAAATGTGACACTCTTGCCTCAAGTGATTCTTCAATCTCCATCATGTCGCGAAATCGCGACGTTTTTCATCTCTGTGGACTTTACTGCTTTTCGATCGTGATTTTCATCATGTCACGAAATCGCTACCATTTTTTGCACTTGGTCTTTCTTACTCACTATGTCGCGAAATCGCGACGTTTCCTTGCTGCTAGCCTTTATCTCCATGAATGTCGCGAAATCGCGACGCCAACTTCTTTCCTGCCCTTAGCCTCAAAAATGTCGCGAAATCGCGACAGGTTCTGTCTTGCTCGGCTTCATCCCACAAATGTCACGAAATCGCGACGTATTCATGCCTTAAGCCTTTCTGTCTCCACTTCGCCGTGACCACGCAACACGTAGCGATTTCGCTACGTCTTTCACCCTTTTGTGCGTCATTCACCTTTCTGTCACGATATCGCTACCAAGTTGATTCTCACCGCCTTGTGCTGAGTTATGTCACGATTTCGCTACGCCTTCTAACATTATGCTCCCTGGCCATCGCAAGTCACGAAAACGCGACATGTCGCGATTTCGCGACAATTTTGCCACGCTGCCTCGTTGACTGGTTTGACCACGAAAATCCAACACGTCGCGATATCGCGACGGTTTTACCCCCTGCTGTCGTTGACTACGTTGACCGTGATTTTTTGACACGTCGCGAAATCGCTACGACTTTGCATTTGATTTCTCTCTCCTCAATCGACCCGCGATAACGCGACATGTCGCGATATCGCGACGGTTTTCAACTTTGGCTCTCCATGCTTTTTTTTGTCGTGATTTCGCGACAGTCTTCGGACTTAGGCATTTTTTGCATCAAAACCTGTATAGGAGTGAGAATTTCAACATCTTATGCATGAATAATCAATAATCAACATAATGTGGCAAAAATGCCAACATTCTTGGCGGCTCGCGGGGTATACAGTTCTGTTGTATGCACGAATCCCAGGCCTGAATCCATTGGGCAATAGAGTCAAGAAAAACTGAGAACAGAAAGCTGGCTGATGGGGTACATCTCGACGGACTGCTGCAACAACTCTTGCTGAATGACGAAAACTTCAAGTAAATCTGTATTTGGCTGAACTGACCATGGAATGGAAATGAAAAATGATGGAATAATGGAATGGAGGGAGTGAGGCGGTAGATACAGTAACAGAGTGCTTCTGTGCTACCAGCTGCTATGAAAGGGAAATGGAAGTGAATGGAATAAACAGAATGATGACCAACAAATATGTAGGCTGTGGAATGAGAATGGAATGGGGAAATGAACTGTGGATAAATGCTTAAAACAACAATGTAGTTAGAAGAAAAGGAAAAGAAGAACCGGGAATATTAGAAAAGGGGAAAAGAAACAACAACAGTGGCTTGATTACTTGCAGAAGAAAAAGGAGTAGGAGAAGGAGGGAATAAAGAGGGGAAGGGAAGAAATAAAGAGGAAGCCACTAACTGCTGGGAAAGAAGAAGAAAAAAGAAAGAAATACGTACCTGCGGGCTCGCATGCAAAAAGAGCCAAAGTGGACAGAGGAAAACAATACTTTTTTTTTCTTTTTCTATTTTTTTTTTTTTGCTATGTACAATAGTTTACGACATGATTGGCATGTCGTCACCAGAAACCCAGTCTCAGAGGGTTATCCGGTAAATCTGCAGTGTCCCGACCAGATCTGATCATACTTGAGTCGGTCCTTGAAATTGGGATGACCTCTTCCTAAAGTTCTCCATGTTGCAGACATGGGCAAGTTATCCTGCATGCCAGTACCCACACAATCGACAAATAATGTAGCAAAGAAATTTGCCACATGGAGGGCTCCTGTAGGTACCAGTTGTAGTAATGACTGAAGCCAATACCACCATCTTGAAGGGTTCCCTGGTTGTGGACTGAGAACGGGTTCCTCCAACTCCAGGATGCGATCACAGAACCTTTCTGATGATAAATCTGCTTCCAGGATCTCTTCAGGCTCTTCCTCTTGATGAGGCATACTCGATAGGTTCTGGCTAAATACTTGCATGTTGTGCATGGTTATGCCCTCCTCAGGTTCTGGAACTTGAATCTGTTTCTCTCCTTGGCTCATCTCCTGATAGACATTGCAAGCAACCATATGGTTCATTGCTGGGAAAGTGCTTGCATATTCCCATCGTTGGCTTTGGATGAAATCTGCCCCTTGAGTTCCACACAACTGCATTTTAGGCCCCTGCACAGTATGTGGGATCTGCCATGATGAATATTGCATAGGGTAGACAGGAGTGGTGACTATTGGATAAGGTAATGGAGCTTCTCCCCACGGTAATTTTCTTGATAAGAGCAAAAGCTGCTCCGCTTGTAATGCTTCCTCAAAGATTTGAGGGAATCTACGTTCGCCTGATTGCAGCAAGAGGAGGCTTATGTCCGGATGGAAAGCTCGAACATAGAAGAAGTGGGCTTGGGCGGGTGTTGGTCGGATCATCTCTGGAATTCTCTTCCAAATTTTGCTGAATCGGACATTGAAGTCCGTGATGCTCTCCATAGGTGCTCTCGTGATGTACATGAAAAACTGAAAGGGATCCTGAGAGCTGTAAAAGAGATCCTCGTCGAATCTTCTGATTAGCGCTCCCGCTAAGTCATCCCATGAGCTGATGCTTTGATGCCTGAGCAGTCTGTACCACTGTAACGCCCTTCCTTGCAAAGACAGAACCAGAAGTCTGATCATAACATCTTCATGAACTATATCATGTAGGGTCGACAAAGCGGCAATATCTTCAACATGCTCTCGGGCCATTCCTTGGGTGCCATTATATTTTGTTAGGGCTTTCAGGGCACTTTTGGGAATCTCATGCCGAATTTGGAGATTCAGAGGGCCAGGATCATCCCATCTAGGACAGCATACCCTTGCCATTATCTTATTTTAACTTTAAAGGCAAGTGTCCATGATCAAGAAATTTGGATCTTCAACTCAGCAAAGTCGCCAGATGAACTTACAAATCTCCGCTATGAGGTCAAGACAGCTCATCAAAATCTTGATACCTCCGGGTGTTAAACAATGAAACATACAATCTCACCGATTATGGATCTTTTGAGACAGAAGAAGTCTGTCCCACCGGGCGTGCCAAAAACTGTTGGTCACGAATCTGCCACAGGAAAGGATTTTCTAAAAACTATGCACCCTAGACCCGACCAACATTGAAAGGCTGGGAGAAAGAGATGTCTCCTAGACCAATCTCCAGAGAGGGCTGGTTCCCTTACTAAAACTAAGTTTGATTTCAGATTAAAGTTGCTGGAAAGGAATTATAAATGTGCAGAAAGAAACAGGAAATACATGGAAAGAGATGGGAAATATAGCCGTAGGCCGAATTTGTTAGATCGGGACAAGAACTCAGCAAGAATCAAACCTCAAGTGTATAAACAACATAAAATAACAGAATACAGCATAATCCACTTACGACCTTGCGCAGACAACCTCCAGTATGGCATTCCAGAACTCACTTTCTTTTAAGCAATATTCAAACTCAAATGCAGAATTTGAATCTAACAACAGATTGGAAAGACGAGCTTAATAGGAAATACATGGAAATAGAAGGAAATCATTACACAGAAAGACGCTTGCAAAATCAGAGGCCAAATATTTCTTATTTACGCAAATAACTTGAATGTTTCTAGCAAAATGTCTCTCAAACTCCCGATCCCTTTTTCTGAGATCTACATTGCTTTATATAGAAGTCTTGCTTCTTTACAACATTAAAAATATGCAACGGACCTCCTCGAGATCTACAAAAATATGCAACAGAAACAAGGAAATCATCCCCTTAAACCAGCCTCGAAACAAGGAGTCGGTCATCTTCATTAAATTGTCATTCTTGAAAATATGCTTGAAACCGTTAGAAAAACCACGAACAACCGCTTTGAATAATGGAAATATTTAATTCTGATGGCTTGGACACGTTCTTCTACCTTGCTCGCATCGAAAAGCAGCAAAACATTTAATTCTGGAGTGCCTTTAATTCTTGAAAATTGCAAAACTGCATCGGACCGTTTGAAATGCTTTCTGGCATGAAACTGTAATAGGTCGCGAAAACGCGACATGTCACGAAATCACGACGTCTTTTTGCTCCGTACACCTCTGTTGCTTTGAATCCACGAAAATCATCCATGTCACGAAATCGCGACGTATTTGGCTTCTTTGTCTCCTTCGCTACCTTGAACCACGAAAACGCGACGCTGCGCGATTTCGCGACGTTCCGTACAATTATGCTCTTTCTCTGCTTTGTCTCCATGAAAATGTGACAATGCGCGATTTCACGACGTTCTTCATCCATGTTGTTCTTTAGCTGCTTCAAATCGCGAAAACATGACACTACGCGATTTCGCTACATCTTTCCGTCGGCACCTTCATCGTTATCTCCAGGTCACGAAAACGAGACAAGTCACGAAATCGCTACACTATCTCGCCGCTGCTCAATCTTCTCTTCTAAGTCACGAAAATCAGACATGTCACGATTTCGCTACAATTTTATCCATTCTGTACGGTCCTGCTTCTAACCCACGAAAATGCGACACTCTTGCCTCAAGTGATTCTTCAATCTCCATCATGTCGCGATTTCGCTACGTTTTTCATCTCTGTGGACTTTACTGCTTCTCGACCGTAATTTTCATCATGTCGCGAAATCGCTACCATTTTTTGCACTTGGTCTTTCTTACTCACTGTGTCACGAAATCGCGACGTTTCCTTGCTGCTAGCCTTTATCTCCATGAATGTTGCAAAATCGTGATGCCAACTTCTTTCTTGCCCTTAGCCTCAAAAATGTCACGAAATCACGACAGGTTCTGTCTTGCTCAGCTTCATCCCACAAATGTCGTGAAATCACGACGTATTCATGCCTTAAGCCTTTCTGTCTCCACTGCATCGTGACCACACAACACATAGCGATTTCGCTACGTCTTTCACCCTTTTGTGCGTCATTCACCTTTCTGTCGTGATATCGCTACAAAGTTTACTCTCACCGCCTTGTGCTGAGTTATGTCGCGATTTCGCTACGCCTTCTAACATTATGCTCCCTGGCCATCGCAAGTCGTGAAAACGTGACATGTCGCGATTTCGTTACAATTTTGCCGTGCTGCCTCCGTTGACTGGTTTGACCATGAAAATCCAACACGTCACGATATCGCGACGGTTTTACCCCCTTGCTGCCGTTGACTGCGTTGACCACGATTTTTTGACACGTCATGAAATCGCTACGACTTTGCGTTTGATTTCTCTCTCCTCAACCGACCCGCGATAACGCGACATGTCGCGATATCACGACGGTTTTCAACTTTGGCTCTCCATGCTATTTTTTGTCGCGATTTCATGACAGTCTTCGGACTTAGGCATTTTTTGCATCAAAACCTGTATAGGAGTGAGAATTTCAACATCTTATGCATGAATAATCAATAATCAACATAATGTGGCAAAAATGCCAACATGACTCACTTTATTTAGATCTTGAAAATCAATGCAAATGCAAATCCTCCCATCAGACTTCTTTATGGGAACCATGTTGGAAAACCATGGTGGATAGTCTATGAAAATGATAAACCTAACATCCAACAACTTATGTAGCTCATATTTGACCATTAAGACTACTATGGGATGCATCTTTCTCAGCTTTTGCTTAATCATCTTGGCCTTGGGGTCAAGCATCAGATTGTACATGACTAGATTTAGATCTAGTCTTGATATGTCTTTGTAGGACCATGCAAAAGCCTCCTTATTCTCTATGAGAAGGGCTATGTAATTAACTTTCTCTTTAGGGGATAGGATTTCTCCCAACTTGATATACTACAGGTTCTTGATATCTAAGCCGATATCTATGTCAATCGTTAGCTTGATTGACATATGCAACCCCTCCTCCAGCTGGTGAGGAGTAGGGATAAGTTGGATGTCATATATTGGGTTTAGATCAACAATTGAAACCTCAGTCTCCTTATTAGCATGTAAGACATCATGATTAGGCCTTGGAGAGAAATGAAACGACTATAACATCTCATTGCAAGGCTAGTACTCAAAAGGTGATGGGGGAGAATCTCCCTGATCGAAGTAAATTTCCCTCAAGTCAAGGTGTAGTGGCTTCGATGGGTTATCTAAATTTAATAGGTAGGAGAAAAATGGTGCACCTATAAGCGATAAACAATGTGCATCTATATCTAGTGTCTAATAAGCATCAAAAGGGAAGAATGCAAATTAACATGGAAAAGTAACCAAAACACGAGAAATAACATGAAATAAATCTTTCTTATATTATATCAATGGATCAAAACCATGGTTACATAAATGTACACTTTAGGGCTTTGGATTGATACAATTGTTACAAAATGGTACCCAACGATCGAATCCTCAAAGTAACTTGCGTGCATTTCCAAAGTTCTTCCTCATACCCATAATCGAAGTGGATGGGCCTATGATGCCATTACTTTGGTCTCTAATATTCTGCTTCTTTCTTGTACGCTATATGGCCTACACCTACACACAAGGAAACAAAAATCATTAAATAGCAAGTGCATATATTGAAAACATGCAAACTCCACAGGCACTAAAAAGGCTAGAAAACATGAATATGTGAGATGCCTATCTAAAACAACTCCAAATGACTCAAAATTGTAGAGGTATGTAAAATATATGGTTTTGGGAATATTTCACCAAAAATAGAACAGAAATTGCATCCGATGATGTGGCGTTTCCGTAGTGCACTTTTCAAACCTACAAAACCCAAAATAAGTGATTTATGGCCCTAAACATATCCAAAACACATGAACCTTGGATAGAGTACATGAAAGGATATTTTAAGAGGACCCATGTGGTTAGCTTTTCAAAATTAAGCACATATCCCTATGCAGACCCTACAAGACTACACAAACTTTTTTTTTTTGAATTTACATGGTGGAATCAGTATCCACCATGAATCTAGGTAGGCTGTCCAGCTTTTATGGCCGCCACAATATTCTGCGTTGTCCACCCCGAAAGCCGCCACACAGATCTTCACGTAGTCTGCCCCTATAACCACCATGCCATAATCATTTTAAACCTTTTATGTCACTGAAAGCACTAGGAAAGGGACAAGCATTCAGTCCGACGAGGCCCGAGATTTGAACCTTGGACCTCCATCCCCCTTATGGGGTTTGGATGAATCAATTGGTCTACACATTGGACCCAAGCCTACACAAACTTAAAAATGCAATATCTCGCTCAATATAGCTCCAAAGTGTATGAAACTTGGACATCATGTTCATATAATAATCTATAATATGACTAAAAAATAATAGTAAAGAAATCATACATATATATCCTTGTACCTTACAGGTATGGTGGGGACTATCATAGAATGAGGATCGTCCTAGGATGGGATGACCACCAGTTTTACCCCTAATTTATCACCAATTCCTTTGTGAATTGATCAAAAACACTCCTACTGGTTTTTTCATCAAATTTTATGGTGAAATTCACTCATATGATTCAATTTTATGATCAGGTGGTACCTCCTAGATCTATCACAAACCTTCTTCGCTAGGTAGAGATTCTGAGGGAAAAGGGCACAAAAGGTGAGGGGAAATCTTGGCAGCACTTCGTTGCTATGTCTCAAAAATCCTCTCTATGATTCATGTGGAAAATAGATCCACTTTATATCCAAAGGAGATATTTGGACAAAAAGGCATGCAAGGGCATGTAGGGCACGAGGTGCCACTTGCCTAAAACTAAGCATGCATTGGAATGGAAATAGAATCTCCTATTTTGACCTCCATCGTGTAGCATGTCATAAGGATTATGCATCCTCAGGTATGCATGCTTGAATAGGTGGGGAAAATGATAGTTTATAGGTGCCACTTGTCCAAATTTGATTTTTGGGAGTCAAACCTTGTGGCCGTCCCACCCCAGGATGACCAGTTTGCCACCGTCCTTGGGTGGGACAACCATGAACTGTGACTATCCCAAGGTGGGACGGTCATGCCTATGTGGCCCAAAACTTCCCAAAAGTGGGGTATAGCCTTCAAAGAGTGGTTAGGACCACTGTAAAACCTCTGAGGGTTGCCCAAGGTATCCAAATGGTGTCAATTAGACATTGTCTTGGTCACCTAATTGGATTGACTATATTTTAGTGTGCTAATATTCTTTGATCCTCTTAGTAATATGGCCATTTACACTTTGAACAATGCCAGATACTTGCACTTTAATGTTAATCAATATTTTATAGTTGTAGACATCGAGACCCACAAGATTAAATATTAAAATCTAATTTATATATTGGTCTTGTGAACAAATTGATCATAATAAAAATTTACCTTGGAGTTGATTTTCTCAAGATTGTGGTCATTTATCTTAGTGCAAGTATTGAACATGAACTTGTTACTAGATTCCCACTCTAAACATGCATCCAACATTGCATCATATATCTTTCACATGATGTGTCAACTATCCCTGTTTCATAAAACCAAAATATAATAGAAATGTTTATAATCTATAATTAGAAGGAGCTATAATTCAATCCTATAGTCAATTACCTCAAGCAATAAATTTCTATATTAAGAAACCAAATTTACATACATTGCATATATTTCATACTAAAAAAATAAGAAAATATAATGATATAAAATAAATGTATCGTAAGCTTCCATATTAGATTAGAATACAAAAATTGTAGGTATGATTGCATGGACATATACATTCTAAATATGGGACCTTAGATGCAATGAATAAAAACAAAAATCTATGTTTCTACATACATATTTAATACATGTAAAAGCATTTGAAATATATCATTACCATTGACATAGTTGTTTTGACAAAAGCAATAAATAATATAGCTAATCCTTCCTACTGCTAATTATCTTATCAAATTAGAATGTTTTGTAACCAAATTTATTACTTTAAATAAATCATAATAAATAAATAAAGAAATTTTTTTTGATTGGGTTTTAGGGCTATAAAGTAATGTATTAATATGTAGATAAAAAATCAAATTGGACCCATTGATCAATTGCATCTAGTTTCTCAAATGAATGTAATTTGTGTTCTTTTTGCATGGTTGCATAGATATACCAAATCCTTAAAATATGATACAAAATAATTTAGTAGAAGTTTTGAAAACCACCAAGTTAGAAAAAAAATTCATATCCTCAAACAAATCACAAGATTGAAGCCATATAAGCTCAATGTAAAATTAACAAGCACCACACATACTAAAATCCATTAAAAAATTAATGGGAAAAGTAAAATTAATATGGCATCACATCTACACATATACATACCATATGGCATATGAGTATATATTCGTTAATCAATCAAAAGGAGAAGATATTTTAATGTAGTAAATCAATAGTATATTTCTTTTTTTTTATATAATATTTTATCCAATTGATATGGGATGTTGTATCCACTCTGAATTAAAATTAAATTACTCTTGAGTTTGGAAAATAAGTTTAGTTATATAATTTATGATGGTTTAAAATTTTTATGGCCATGGGAAATGGAAGCCTAACCATGCTAGAAAAATTTATCTCCTCAATAGTATCTCTAATCACATTTCAACATTTATAAATAATTAATTTGGTGGAAATCAATGGAAATATTGTTTTACTTAATATATAAAACCTTCAAGAACATTAGAAGGTAACAAGTTTATACAATAATGTGAAATATTGAATAATTTTTGGTAATGATTTTGGTTAATATACAATAATATGGAGGATTGAATAAACATGTTTGACATTTTGAGTTCATAGAGTTGTCATTGATGTCAAGGCATGAAGTTGTCATTGCTGCCAAGAAGTGAACACATGAAGTTGTTATTGATGCCAAGAAGTGAACCACCATTGACGCCAGGAGCAATGCGAGAGGTTGATTGAAAATATGTCATAATATTATTTTTATATTATGTGAGGCAAAAATAAAGGGTTTTTTATTAAAACCATGGTGGCAAGATAAAGGGGTTTTATTAAAACCATGGTGGCAAAATTATTTTTTATTAAATCATTATGAGCAACAAAAAGTTTTTATTTAACCACCAAGGAGGCTTTAATTTTTATAAAGCCAAAGGTTACAAAGTTAATTTATAATTATAAAGGCATCGTCGTCCAAGTTTAATACACCATCGACGTGCAATATTCAGAAGACAAAAGTTATTTAAACATCTACCTAATTTTTAAACCAAAGGATTCAAATTACCTCTGATTATTCCATGCCAAAAATCATGTTAAGGTTCATGGAGAAAGTACCAAGGTGCAGTGAAAAAAATGCTCATGCATTCAATAAGGAGGGAGCACATCGAACATGCTATGTGGAAAGAGGAGAAGGGAGACAAGGGCTCTAATGGGTTCAAAAAAATATAAAAGTGCCTTCTACGCTTTTAGTGGGCATGTGAGCACTTGGCTCACACGGTTAGCAAGTCGTGACCAAGACGCTAGCAAGGGAGAGAGTGCAAGATCGAATTTCATGAAACGTGGAGTAGGAGATATAAAAGGTTTTTATATTTTTTATTTAATTTGTAAATTAAGCTGCTAAGGTAGTGGAGTGATAAGGGTTGTTGATAGAAATTAAATTACTCTTTGCTTTTCTAAGGTTAGGGAGATATAAGGGGTAAATTGGTTGTGATATTTACCTAGGTGGTAAATGGAAATTTACTAGGGTAATATTGTTTTGACCTTAGGGAATTAAAATTGACGTATTGCATATATTTGGTAAAGTGACTTAATAAATTATTGCAATATTGAAAAAAATGTGTGTTTGGTCAATTATTGTTGATGGATGTTTCTTTAAGATGGAGTAATAAGGTGTATGTATGAATTGTACCTTTGAGAGAGTGTATCATCTTATAACTTCTTTAAGCTTGGAAAATAAGTGTTTGTGGTTGTGGCAGATTTTTGAGGTTCCTTCATCATCAAGAAAAAGGTATGGGCACATTTTTCCATAGTTGAGTTGATTGGTTGGTTTTTCTGGAAAACAAGTTTGGAGTAAAAAGGATTTAATTTTATTTCCTTATTGAGTTTGTTGAGTTAATGCTTCAAGCATTTCTGGAATAAAGAGTTGTTAAAATCTTGGTTGATAAGCATTGTTGTTGAAGCCATTGGTTGAGTGAAGAACTTGAACTAGGGTTTGAAAAGAACATGAGTATCATTGTTATGTGAGATTGTTCAAAAAGCATTGGTGGAGGAATATTGGTTGAGTGAAGAACTTGAAGTAGGGTTTGAAAATAACATGAGTATAATTGTTATGTGAGATTGGTTGATAAGCATTATTGGAAATATTTTTAGTGAAGGTTTATATGCTTGGACTAGGGTTTGTAAGCAAGGATTGTTTCATTAAGTGATTGGTGAATAGAGTTGGTTGTCCCTAGTCAAGTGGATGTGTGAAGTGATTGTTCAAGTTCTATAAAAAAAACTATTCTATATTTTGAATTGATTTCAGAAAGTAATTGAGCATTGAGGTAAATGTGAAGCATTTTGAGTCTCTAAAAATTCTCTGTATATTTATGAAAGAGTGATTGAGCATTGAGGTGAATGTGAAGCATATTGAGTCTCTAACAATTCTCTCTATGTTTCTAAAAGAGTGATTGAGCATTGTGATGAGTATAGATCATATTGTTTTATGATATTGGACAAGTTCTAGTGTGGACTCGTTGAGCAGATTTGAGGTGAGTATTTGAAAATACATGTGGACAAGATTTGGGTAAGCTTTTGTGGAAGCTTACAATACAAATTGAGAGCATATTTGGATAAGTTCTTGTGAGAACTTATTGAGAATATTGGACAAGTTCTAGAGAGGACTTGAGGATATATTGGTGTGAGATTTTGTGAAATATTACAAGGCAGATTTGAGACAAGTATTTGAGAAGACTTGAGAGTATAGTTGATTGATTGATTTGTTCAAAACTTGAGTTAAGGTTTGGGGTAGATCCAACAGAGTTGATTTGAGATTGAGTCAAGCTTTGAGTTAAGGCTTGAGGACAGAGATTAAGGATAGATTTGTGCTATATCGAAGGACTATGTTTAGTACATATTAAAGGATAGAGTTTGGTACATATTTGAGGAAAGGTTTGTGCCATACCAGAGATAGATATTGAGGACAAATTTGTGCTAGACCGAAGGACTATGTTTAGTACATATTTGAGATAGATCTTTGGATGTGATAGAGTTGAGGATAGAGATATCTAGCTAGAGCAGGGAGGACAAGTGTCTTCTATGGATAGAGTTCCATTTGCTAAGGGAAGTGGAGGCAAAGGTCTTCTAGAGGATCACCAACCAAAGTAGAGTTAGGATATTGGTGTCTCTTGTGGATAGATATTCATGAACTTTATTAGGCTATTGGTGTCTCTTTTGGATAGAGATCCATAAACATTGTAATAGGGAAATTATTCCCAAGAGATTGATTGAGAAAATTTTAGTGAAATATTTTATTCATGGAGTAGCCTACATTGGGTGAACCACGCAAATTTTGGTGTCTCTATTGTGTGTGGTGATTTGTGCATTTATTTGATTACTGCTATTGATATTGCTATCTATACATTGCATAATATTGATTGGGAAAGAAACATAAAATGTGGTCTTATACTGTTCACCCCCCTCTTAGTATAAGCTTGTGTTCTTCAAAACATAGGGATGGTTGGTTAATGGTGTGAGTATAGATTGAACAAATAATAATGATATTTGTTAATTTTTAAAATAAGTTACATGTAGCTTCTATTGGTAGCTGCTTCCATCAAAATAATAAAATATTATATTTCCTATCATGTCAATAAAACCATATTTGGTTTATCTTTTTTATCAAAGATATTATTCATTTCCTGTTCTATCAAATGTATTTTTTTTATCTTTCTCAAAATGCTACGTTTATACAATAAAATCCTTAACATCATTTTCATTAATAGATAAAATTTCACTTAGGTAATTACCTTATAAGAATTTGACTTTACCAAGATCAAGATCAACACTATGACCGACTAAATAATTTACTACTCAATTTATTTTTCTATAGATATGCTCATATTTCAAAGAGTTTACCTCTAACAATAGTTGATGAACACTAACAATAGTGTTAAATTTTTTATTAAATCACATGTCCATTCTTATTGATAGAATTGATAATTTATGAAAGCCTAAAATATATTTTCATCCTTTCTTAGTTGCAATTCTAATGCCTATAAGAAGTGTCCTAGCCTCTACATTGTAGTTGAAGTTCCATATGCTTGTAAATAACTGAGGAGAATTTTACCATCATTATTTTTAAAAATGCTATGTTTTCTAGATTTCCCTAGATTTCCTCTAGAATCACCATCAAAATTATATTTTTATAAACCTAGTTTTCTAAAATTTCATTTAACCATATATCGAATAATTTTCATTTTACCATAGATCAAAGCATATCTATTGTGTTAACTCCATTATCATATATAATATTTCCATGTATATTCAAATCTTGTTACCAAGAGGCTAGCACTTTTTTTCTAGAATTAATAATTATAAGAACCATGTCTATAAATGTTTTTTAAGAGAGACAATAGTATAGTTCTAGCATTTCAACAACTATTTCAATGTTGATGTATCAATATAATATGTTCTCATATTTTTGAAAAATGTACTTAATAGTGTGAGGAAAGAAAAAATGAATAGGTGAATGATCTAATGTTTCTAAAGCTAGAAATACCCATGCTATCCTCTTATTTGTAGACCTTATCCTATCAGAGTCTTTATTTGTATTGATAACCAAAGGAATGTTAAGGGCTTAGTGAGGGGCTCCAATGACCAAAAAATATTCCAAGGGAAATCATTGAAAGTAGGACATTATGATTGCTCTATATCTTCATATCCTAGCTTGAATAAGTATCCACCATCTTTTGATAGATTTCAAATGAATTCATCCTTCTGTATAGAAATGGAAAAATACAATTCTTAAATCATTTTTGAAGCTTATCTACTATTTATTGAGTTTCTCTCCTTCACTCATGTTACTAATAGAAATCCATGATCCAGATTCGTTGCTCAAATTAATATAATATTTTACATTTGGAACTTTATGAGCTATATATGCCCAATCCAACAATTTCTATTTTATATTAAAAATAAGAGAAAAAGGTTTCAACCAATCATTGGAATAATTTTTTTTAGAATCCTCCTCATTTACTAACTATTTGATATTTTTTAATCAATCATAAAGTATTCAATATACAATTCCATGTTGGTGATCCTTTAAGTAAGGTTTGTTTTTTAAATAATTTAATTGCATTAAGAGAACCTATATAGTTTCAAAGTTAGTTAGTTCCAACTCTTTCTTTGATATTTGAATAATCTATAGCTAAGTTTTGCCCCTAATTTAAACTCATAATTATACAATTTTAAGAGCCTACCTTCTAATATTTTTTTCCTTTGTAAAACCTATCCCATATAAAAAGAGAATAGCATGTAGGACATAATGAGGTACCTATAACATATACAATATATATGTATTTGTGGTTAGTAGAGTTAGTTGTTAGTAGTTAGTTTCTACACACTTAAGCAATTGTATATGCTTAAGTGAACCCGAAGGATTTTATGCACATCTAAGAAATTGTATATGCTTAAGAGAACTTTAAGGATTTTCTGCACCTATAAGCAATTGTATATGCTTAAGAGCACTCGAAGGATTTTCTACACACCTAAGCAATTTTATATGCTTAAGAGTACCCGAAGGATTTTATGCACACCTAAGCAATTGTATATGCTTAAGAGTACTCAAAGGATTTTTTGCACACCTAAGAAATTGTATATGCTTAAGAGTACCCAAAGGATTTTATGCACACCTAAGAAATTGTATATGCTTAAGAGTACTTGAAGGGTTTTCTTCACACCTAAGCAATTGTATATGCTTAAGAGTACCCAAAGGATTTTCTTCACACCTACGAAATTTTATATCCTTAAGATTACCCAAAGGATTTTTTGTACACTTAAGAAATTATATGCTTAAGAGTACCCAACAGATTTTATACACACCTAAGAAATTGTATATGCTTAAGAGTACTCAAAGGATTTTATGCACACCTAAGCAATTATATATGCTTAAGAGTAATCGAAGGATTTTATGCTTATATAATGCTTTGTAATGTTTTGATGCACACTTTGAATGGTGTACCCAAAATATTTTATGCTTTTGTAATGCTTTGTAATATTTTGATGCATGCTTTGAGGGACATACCTGAAGTATTTTATGCTTTTGTAATGCTTTGTAATGTTTTGATGCATTATTTGAGGGACATACTAAAAGGATTTTATGCTTTTGTAATTCTTTGTGATGTTTTGATGCACACTTTGGGGGGCATATCCAAAGATTTTATATTTTTGTAATGATTTGTGATGTTTTGATGCATGCTTTGAGGGGTGTACCCAAAGGATTTTATACTTCTAGTGTTTTGTAATATTTTGATGCATGCTTCAATGGGAATACACAAATGATTTTATACTTTTGTAATGCTTTGTGATGTTTTAATGCATGCTTTTATGGGTGTAGCCAAAGTATTTTATGCTTTTGTAATGCTTTTTAATGTTTTGATGCATGCTTTGAGAGGTATACCTAAAGTATTTTATGCTTTTGTAATACTTTGTAATGTTTTGAAAATGCTTTGAAAGAGATATGTAATGTAGTATTTGCAGTATGATTTTGCAATGTTTTGTGATGTTCTTAAATGCTTTGGAAGAGATACGAATGTAATGTTCGTATTATGATTTTTTTTTTGCAATGATTGATTTGTATGATTTGCCTTTATAATTTTTCTTATATAGAAACTTTGTAGTAGTGATAGATAATAGTTGCTTTCTAAATTTGGATATGAAGAGATTTTTTTATTTTTTTCAGAGCAAGTTGTCCCCTTTGTTTGAAAGCATATGCTTTTGTAAAGATAATGATATTCATGTTGTTGGAGCAAGTTTCCCTCTTGATTTGTAAATATGATGATATAATATTATAGATTCTTAACACATTAGAGAGGGTTACAAGGGTATATAAGTCTATTACCTAACACACATACAAATATTTACATATACACGATGAAGTGGACTTAATACTCGTTGCCACCTCTAATGTGTTAGAGGAATTGAATGAGATTGTATTGTGCAAGTTTCCAGTAAGGATTATTTTGAAGATCATATGTCCCAAATTGACGTATCTACAATGTAATTGTAAATATGCAATTTGTGGGAATATGATAGATAAGTTTACCTAAGAGGTAAATTTTTGATTGTGTGAAATGATTTGTTTAAGAATGTTTTCTCCTTAAACTTTTAAATGCATAAGATAAAACTCTAGGTGTTAGATTTTGAAGCTATATACTTAAGATATATTAACCACAAAATCAGTAATAAAGTTGTAATTCAATATATGATAATGGTAATATTCTGCAAGTATAAAACTCATAAATAACTCTAACAACTACTCATAAACATACCATAAATAAATTCTCACGAAAATGGTGCCATAGCTTTAGAAGTATCAAGAAGTGTTACTTCATGTCACTTTACATATGCACATTGCACTACATATATAATGTAATGTGACTCTTCATATGGATCACTCTTGGCCTTCACTCTTCTAGAGACTCTTCCACTTCCTATTCTATGGACTCATGTGCACATGGACAACTATGCATATATACAATATCAAAATACTTTGCACACTTTAATAATACTTGTGCATTTATTACATTTAATAAAGTAAATCACAACTCCTAATATAGAATACACTTTCCTAATCTAAGGATGTATTCAAGGTGGTACATTAGCATGTACCAAATAATGTAATATATTCCAATACCCCCCTATATTACATTATTTGGTTATTGAAGACTTTAGTCTTCAATATGGTCTTCATATAGTTCTTTGAGATCAATTCCTGCACCTGCATGAAGTAATTCCTATTTTACCTTTCTAAAATGTCTTCTTCTATTCCTATTTTATCTTTTTATTTTTTATTTTGTATCTTCTTTGATGATGTGCCCTCTTTCTCAACTTGATTTCTTTTTATTTCTTGCTCTTGCACTATTACTAAAAACTCTCCTTCAATATGATGAGCTTGTAGATCATTATAATATTGACTTGGGTTTGAAGATTCTTCCTTGAGATTATCATATAAAGTATCAACTTGTATCTTTATTTGGGAGAGTTCAAAAGCAACTAATGAAAGGTACATCATTAGATTTATTTTTTATTGAATACAATGATATCTTGAGATTCCCAATAAGATTCAAAAAGTTTTTCATGAAGATATCCTATAAAAGTGATAAACTTCCTTCCTTAGCTTCCTTGATAAATAATCTTAATCTATCTTTTATATTATTAAATATTTGAGATCCATTAATATTGGATATTAGTCCTTGTGAATAAAATATGAATGTATGTAACATACCTTCTTCACTATTTCATACATAGTTCTTTAGATAGAATTTATCAGTATATTTGAGTTGAAATTCCTTATGATTCCCGAGTTATTAATAGTAAGCACAAGACAATTTTGAATGCAATTACAATAGCTTTATTTTTGTTTCACCTTGTTTTTTATTGATAGACCACTTTCAAATTATTAATCTTAAGATTATCAATTCTTTTATTTCTTCAATCTCAAGAATATAATGTCTTCTAAATTTCTTAATCCTATGTTGATGTTGAATACCTTATAACTCCAAACTTAGAAATTTAGAAATTCCATAAATAAATATTTACAAATTTTATAAATCTATTTGATGTTGAAAACCTTATTACTCCAATATAATTGAATTACAAATATTTTAATTTTTTTTTTTTGTAACTTTAAATAACCAAATTACAAAACCTTATATTTATCCCTTTAATTCCTTTAAGCCAAACTTCAATCTTTCATAAAACCTTAAATAACTTTAATATTACTTCTAAGGTTTAATACTTATCTCTCCAGCATAAATAGATTTAACTTTATCCTTAGAAAGCAATAATTATAAATGTATTTCCATTATATCTCCTATCCACTATACGTAAGCTTAAAATGGAAATATATTACCTTTAGCCTTGGTAATTCTCTTAGGTCGATAATGGTTGATCGTCTTCTAAAATGATACATGTTTTTCAAGCTGGTGCTCTTCATCACTATACTTAGGATTCCTTCCAAAATGATGCATGTATTTCAATATGGCACTCTTTATTGCTATACTTAGGCTTTCGATCAATATGCTTTCTCCTCAGGGAAATTTGAATCTCACTCTAGCACTCTACAATGTATTCAACCTTGACTCCATGTATGACTTTATTGTTTCTCTTGTAGTACCAAGTGGCATATTCTTTCTCACTTCTACTCGAACCTCCAATTAATGGCTTCTCTTACACTTGCTTCTATTTTAGTGCATCTCTATCAATGTTCATTTGACTCCTCTATTCTTGGCTTCTTAAATTACTTTCTTACTTTGAAATGGGTGATTGAAATTATTTAATTTTGTTCATATTCCATGTTATATGTTCTACATGGCACTTAGACTCTTCAATACATTGTTTTTATAGTTTTAAGCATATACAATATCTCTTTGCTTGGTCGAATCAATGTTATAATGTCTTGGGTGTTACTGAGTGAAAATTATAATCCCTTCCTTTAACCTGGGCACTTATTGGCACTTGCACCTTGTATTTATATTTTCCAATGCATGTCCTTTGCATGAAATGTATTAAGCAACCTATAACTTTCCCTAATATCCAACCCTTTTATCTTATCTATGTATCCACTTCCACTCTTATGCAGAAACATATTCGATTGGGCTCCTTTGGTGAAACTAGATGACTTGCTTAATGTTTTTGGTAGTGGCTCTTCCCTATATGGCGAAAGATATTACTACTTGAAAAGTGGTTTCTCCTCTCTACAATATTGGCACTTCTTTATATGATGGTCGTACTCTCTAATCCAAGCAGATGCTCTTCGCTTCTCCTTTGGATCGTGGCTCCCTAGTGTCTTTAGACACTAAAAAAATTAGTTTTTAATCCTTTGTTTGGTATTTATTTACTCAAACCAATGCTTTAGCTTTATTCATTTTAACTTTAATATATCTGAATTCTTAATAGAATTCTCTAATATTATAATACTCTCATTATTTCTCCTTTTAGAATAGACTAACATTTAGATATTCTGTTGTTTCAATATTGCAAATCTTAAGATGTAAATATTATCAATACTTTTATGCTTGAACGCTTATTTTTCTCTAAATTCCTTTTTCAAATTAATGGTAGTAATATGGTGCTTTCAAATGCTTGATGTAGAATAGACTTATTTAATCATCTTATTCAAGGGCACTCCAAAATCTGCCCACAACCTTCCTAATCTGCAACACAATACCTTCTTCAAATTATTGTCCTGCAACCCTTCGATTTTTGCCTTATAAATATGCTACCTTCTCCTTTCAATTCAGCCTTAAAAAATATGGTGGTTGTCCTTAAATTTCCCAAAACTATGGGATATTCAATATTCTCTTCTCCTACAATATCCTTGTTGAATTTTGACTTTAAAATTGATCTCCTTTACTTTATTCTTTCTCAAGAATCCGAATGTCTTGAGATATTTAAATACCTTCTCCAAAATTTGGCAAAATTCTTGCCAAAATATCCTTCCTCTTGGGCTTATTGTTAAATGACGATAATTTTCTTAAATCCTTCTTATCAAAAAATTCTCCTTGCTTGTAGCCCCCTATCACAAACCTTCTTCTAATGATCACTCCACTAATTCTACAAATATGCTCCTCCTTGATTAGAATCTCCTATCATGAACCTTATTCAAATCTCATCCAATGGTTACTTCTTCAAATTTATAAAGTTACTCCTCATTTATTGTAATCCCCTGCTTCTAGATTTCTTTAAAAATACCTTCAATGGCTACTTTTCCAATTCTACAATAGGTCTTTCTCTACCATTCTTCCTCTTCTCCAAATTATTTTGAGACCACTTCTCTTGGGTTTTCTAATTTTTCAACTCTTCAACTCCTCTCGCAAAACTCTAACAAGATATTTCTTTGGTCTTCTCAATCTCCCAACTATGGGAATTCTGCAATGAGATCTCTTTTTTGGATCTCTAAAATCTGTTTCTCATCAAATATACAATAGAATATTTTATTAGTCCTTATCTATCTCCAATATACAATATTTAATGAGAACCTCCTACTCAGATCTCCTCAATATTCAATATTTAGTCTACAATCTACAATCTACAATATTCTATATTTCAAATCTGGAAGTTCTTCAATTTGACATTTTTTTGAGTCTCTTCAACTTCTCCAATCTACAATTATCTATATTCACTTTACAATATTCTATGGGTAAATTATTTCTCGAGTCTCCTCAATCTTCAGTCTCTTATGGGATCTTCTTTTTAGACCTCCTCAATATTCAATCTCTAATTTTTTGCAACAAAGATCTAATCCCTGCATGAGGAAAGCACATAAAATTTTAGGCAATGAAGGTTAAATTCTTCTCTATCTATTTTAGGAAGCTTCTCAACTTCTGGGAGTTAATTTTGAAAATAAGAAACTTAGATAATAGTACCAAATATATTCAAATTTCTATAATTCTAAAATAAAAAAACTTCACTAGTTATTCTTAAAACTAGTGGAAACAATTATGTGATAAGTTCTAGTCTTCATAATCCTATGGAAAGACTCTAGCCAATCTACAATCTGCAAAATTCTTCAATATACCAAAATCTTCAATAATACCTCCTTCTTGGGTCTCTTAATCTCTTCAACCTCCTTAATGTCAAGGTCTATCCTCAAGACCTAAATTCTCCTTCTATTTTGAATTTAATCTTGGAATAGATAAATCTCTAGTCTTCTCTGGTTTCTCCTTCCAAAGGTAATATCCTTCGCAACTTTAAAAATTATGTAGAAGACAAGGCAAAAAATATAGTACCTTGGTTAAGATATTGGGTTAAGAGCCCAAATAGGTATAAATAGATTGATATGTATCACATACCACTAGTACATTCTAGTGAATAAAGAAGAAGCTCTTGCAACCTAGTAAAATATTGAGCACTAAAAAGACTCTATGAATAAGATCAAGAGCTTGATATTTGTGTTTCTACAATTTGTTTGTGAACAAAAATCTTGATTAAAATACCTCTATGAACTAGAGGTTGATAAGAAGTGACAAGAATAGCCCTCTGAATATATTTACAAACTAGATAACAAAGAATAGTTTGAAGTAGTAATACGAGGTCTAAGTAGAATAACCCCTACAAATCTAATAGAAAAGGGTGATACAAAGCAACAAGACAAACTATAGAAGACATTAGGGCTAAGGTCTAAGCATAACACTTTCTAGAGTTAGCGTCTATTCTAGGAATTGGTGAAACTAGAGGGTAATGCCTATTATCAAATTTCATTGCCAATATTCATAATTTCCATGTGGAATTTACATGCATCAAGCTTAAAGGTAATATATAACTTTCAAGAGCCAAAACTAGCACCTACAAAGCTTATCAAAAGTAAACTTGGTTGGTCCAAGGTTATAGATTTTATCACTTGTATTGAAGGCAAGAGAGCCTAGAAGGTGGTGCTTACCACCAATGCTAGTAGAGAAGAATAACTTGCTTGGAACTCTATCTCTAACATGTTGAAATTTTAGGTTTTAAAAGTGCAAGACCCAGAATATTTGGTAATTTGGAAAGGAGAGGGAGATGGTTCATTTTCGATCAAATTGTCATACTCCCTTCTTGATTTTAATTCACCCCTTTTGATTCCTTCTGGAAAAGCCTAGTTCAAACACCTGACTTTGAATATTAACTTCTTTTATTGGTTGGCCATCCATAATAAATGCCTCACTATTGAAAATATTTGCAAAAGGGAGATGGTCCTCCCTAATAGATGTTACCTATGTGAGAATGTTGAGGAAACATGTTGGCATATTTTATTTTAGTTTCCTTTCTCTACTATTTTTTTGGATCATATTTTATTTTTTGGGGGGGTAATTTGGGTTTGCTCAAACTCCATTATTGATTTTTGCTTGCAATGATTTCTACCTTTTAAGTCTTCACATTTGATTTACTTCTAGAATTTATTGCTTCCTCATATATTTTGGGGAATCTAGTGGGAAATAAATTAAGGAGCATTCAAAAACTACAAGAGAAACTTGAATCCAGTCAATGTGAAAGTCTTGGGGAGTTCAGTGGAAAATGTGGTTGATTGTCTTCTAGATTTGGATGATGGGACGCCTGAAGAAGCACACCTAGAAATTTTACTAGATTTTCCTTTGAAGCCTGGTCCTATTGGATTCCCATATAATTCCTAGAGAAGTTTATTAAGGTGGGACCTGCCCCCAATTGGCTAGATCAAACTCAATTTTTATGGTGCATGAAAGGGCAACCCTGGTCTTGCAGGGGTTGGTGGAGTAATCCGGAATGATAGAGGGGAATTACTTGGGGATTTTATAGAATCCTTATCTATAGTAATCTCATTTTACCAAGGATAGAGCCTTAATACAAGGGCTTTTGTTGATTGAATCTATGGGCTTCCAAATAATTTTAGTGGAGGGGGATTCATTAAATATTATCAATTCAATTAAATCCTCTAGCCCCCCAAATTGGAGGATTGCTAACCTAATTTTGGAAGTAAAAAGAATTTTGGAATCTAGAGAAGATGTCCTCATTTAGCATACTTATAGATAAGGGAATAAAGTAGTAAATATAATGGCTAATTTAGGCATATCTCAACAAGGGTTATCGGTTTGGATCTCTAGTTTCCCTCAAATGCTTCAGAGACTAGTGGATGATGATAAAGGTTGATATCAAGTGTTGGTATTTTGAGGTTTTATCAAGGAGGTGCAAATTTTATGGTTTTATTTCTTACCTTCTTTTATTTAATTGATGGACTAGTTTACAGGGAGTGTTAGGTGTGTTTACCGGTGGGTAGGGGTGGGTTAGATATGATCTTATTGCTTTTATGTGCTAGTGGGGCTTCTCTATGGAGGTGGATCAGTATGGTGGACACAATTGGATATGATATTCTGATTGGATATTTTTCTAATGGCTTGCTACATCATTGTTAGTCTAGAGCTATTTCATGTAAGTTGTTCAAAGAGTTGGCTTAAGTTATCTTCTTGCTACTTTTCAAGGATGGTTTTTCTTAGAAGTCTCAACAAAATCTTGGTTCCCCTCGTTGGTTTTGGAAATTTATTTATCCATCTATGGCATTCACATTGGAAAAGACTCCTAATTTATGCTTGGGTTGTGGACAATAATGACAAGCCCAAGATATTTTTGTAGAATTATGAATTCAGGTGCAGACTTTATCAAAATTATTTCTTAGGATGAGTGTCTTTTAGTATTTGGCTTTGCATCCCTCGATAGAAACTTCAATATATCACTGAAGCTTTTTACCTAAATTCTTATGGGATGGTTGGATCGCTTGTATATTTTAAGGTGGTCTATTATATCATAGAGAAGTGGTGTATAGTGTTTTGGTTTTTTGGCTTCATCCAATTTTGGTGGTGCAATATGGCCCAACGGTCTATGCAAAAAGATATCAAGGTGTCTTTTGAGCCCACTTTGTTGATGGTTGATGATGAAGTAAGAAAACTTTTGCATAATGGTGGCCTCTTGAGCTACCTTATATCATTTCATGGGTATCACAAAGGATTATCCAAAATGTTTGCACACTCATGGATAAAAGAATGGGTTCAAGCTAGTGGATTGGAATTATAACTCTCGATGGCCTTAATGGGGGAGGTGATAGGCCTACAAGTCGATGGAACCTACCACAATAAAAAAACACTCTCTAAAATGAGAAGTAGTTTTTTTCTAGATGTTGGGGAATTTCTAAAGCTACAAAATAGATTCAATGCCAAGGCACTAAAACCCCCATAATATTGAGTCCTTTCGATTATTATGGATTACTTTACCATATATGTGAGGAAAGAACTAATTCAAAGCTTTCACCCAATAGAGGAAAAGGCTCATGAACATTCCTTTATTTCTTTATCACTTTCTAGAAAAGTATTTGAACGATGTGAGAGGGAAAGGGTTGGACCCTATCCATCAAGGACTGATTCTACTAATTTTTGAGTATGTGGCTAAATCCAAGGGAATTATAGTGGATGAGGTATTAGAGAAGATTGAATTCCATAAAATACCCTCGATCTATAATACACCTTTGAATGGTAGACCCATCACTAAATTCTTGTGGGTTGGTTAGCTCGCTCATATATTTTAAGGTGGTCTATTCTATCATAGAGACGTGGTGTAGAGTGTTTTAGTCTTATGGTTATGTCTACTTTTGGTGGTTTAATATGGCCCAATGGTATGTGCAAAAATATCTCAAGGTGCCTGTTGAGCTCACTTCATTGGTGGTTGATGATGAAGTAAGAATAATTTTGTGTAAGGATGGCCTCTTGAGATACCTTCTATATTTTCATGGGTATCATAGAGGATTATCTAGAATGTTGGCACACTCATGGAGAAAATTATGGGTTCAAGTTGGTGGATTGAAATTCCAACTCTCGATGGCCTTAATGGGTGAGGTGATGGGATTCCTAGTCGATGGTGCCTACCATAATAAAAAAAATGCTCTCTAAAATGAGAGGTGGTTTTTTTCCTAGATGTTGAGGAATATATTTCAAAGCTACAAAATGGCTTTGATGCTAAGGTTCTCAAATCCCTTTGGTATGGATTCCTTTCTATGATTATGGTTTACTTTACCTTAGATGTGAGAAAAGAGGTGATTCAAAGCTTTCACATGATGTTTCTAAATCAACTCAAGAGGAAAAGGCTCATGAATATTCCTTCATTTCTTTATCACTCTCTGGTAAAGTCTCTAAAGGATGTGAGGAGAAATAATTGGATCCTATCCATCAAGGACTAATTCTACTAATGTTTGAGCATGTGGCTAAATCCAAGGGAATTATAGTGGATGAGGCATTGGTGAATATTGAATTCCATAAAATACCCTTGACTTGTAATATGCCTCTGACATCTTATGGGTCCTCTAGTGAATCTTATGATCTTGATTTGGATGGTTTCAAAACTCTCTTCTCTTCCATGAAAGGAAAGGCTAAATCTACAAGCAAGATGGTAGCTTCTCCCAATGGCACTATCAAGTACCAAATGCATCACTCTAAGAACCTCTCATTGAAGGTGATGAAGACTGAAGTCTCCCTAACATCTATAGAAATGTCTAATTCAGATGAAAGTAGGCCAATGAAGAAAAATGCCAAAATCTTGATGGACTTAGTGGATGTCAATGGGATGTCCCCTTCAACAAAACCTGAGTTTCTTATTGTCTAGCCTTTCCTTTGCAATTTGGATGATAAAATTCAAGTTTTCCTATGCTCCCTACAAGTTATGCTCTCTTTAATTAATGAAACTTGGGATTTGGTGCAACAACATAAGGATAAATCAGTCCCAAATTCTATGGGTATGTATCTCTCCCCTCTGAGGTTTTAAGTTTTCAGTTGGCTCATGGTCTTGTTTGTTGGACTAACGTCCAAATCTTTCTATGGGATTTAGTTTTACTTTGGTTTTTTGTTGTTGGACCACCTTTGTATTGGGGGTGGTTTTCATTCTCAATTTGTGTTTCTTTTTTTTGAGCTTCACGGTGTGATCCTAGGCTCTTTCAATTCCTTTTTGTATCAAGGTTTGGGGTCCCTTTCAAAACCCCTTATTTTATCTAATCAACATATATATAACCTTTACTTAAATTTTCATTTCATGCATGCAAAAAAAATGAGTATTTGAAAATCAAGTTGAAAATATATTTAGCATTAACATAATTGGAGTGATAAGGATATTTTATTGATTTTTATTTTTTATTTTTGAAAATTTAAAAATTGAAAATTTTGAATTGATTAATTAGGGAGTCAAAAGGAATTCAACTCCAAAAATATTTTTGAAAATTGAAAATTTTATATTTGCAAATTATTTTTGCAATTTTATTTCAAAAACTTGATTTTTGAAAATTTTGGAAAATTGTTTTTAAGAATTTAATATGAAAACTTGATTGATTAATTAAATTTGGAGAGATAAGGTTTTCTACTCCAAGAGCATTTGTGCAAAAAAATATTTTTTTGCATTCTTTTAACTTTGGAGCTATAATATTGTTTACTTCAAAGGAATTGATTGAATAAATTAAAAATGGTTTAACTGTTTTTTATTTACAAAACTAATAAAATTGCTTATTTAAAATTTGGGTTCCATAAGGACTTCTACTTCAAAGAATTCATTAAAAATACATTCACTGAAGATAGTGAAGAAATGATGAACAAGTAAAATTCTACACATATAATGTGATAGATGATTTTGATGAAAATGCCAAATGACTTAAAGATAATATTTTCATTATTTCTCAAAAATGTAAAAGATGAAAAATTTACTACACTTATTACATATATTCATGGAAATAGTTTTAGAGCATGATGGATTTACAAAACACCATTGGATTTTCTGCTAAAATATGCATTATGATGTATGTGAATTTACTCACCTTTGAGATATTTTAGGAGAAAAGGCAAGAAAAAAAGATGTCGGTTGTGACACATATGATTTAAATGAAGCACGTATTAGCTTCAATAAGAAATCTTTAATTTCTAGAATATATGATTGCAATGACTTACTATTTATTTATTTAGAAGTCACATCAGCAACCATATCACAACCAAATAAGAAGACACAAAATTTAAAGAAGAAGAATAGAGCAAAGCACAAAAGAAAAGAAAAGAAAAGCCATAAAAAAAAAATTGAAGATAAAGAAGATCAATTCAAAGGGCTGAAAAAAATAGATTGAGGACTAAAGTCTTCAATAACAAAATAATGTAATACAAGGGGGTTTTGGAGAATATTATATTATTTGGTACATGCTAATGTACCCCCATGGTACCTTTATGGTACAAATATAAATATGTAATAGATTAGGGTGTGAGTCTATAGTTTAGGAGTGTGATTTATATTTTTCCTTTATGTATGTGTTCATGTGTAGGATGTGTACAAGTATCATGTAATTATGTGTGCAAGTGTGAGGAATGAGAATGTGCACATGTCATGTAATAAAGTGTGCAGGTTTTCTACCACGTGCTTGGTGGAGTTTCCTATTTTGAAGGCCCAAATTTTCCTGCTAGGCCTTCCATTTTAAATATGTCCATGATTACCAAGATAGATCCAGACAGTTACTATGTTTGGCACGTTGGCACAAGATTTTTGTTGACAAAGAGCACCAATTGGATTTCCATCCAGGTGGATTCCAGAGTGTCACACATCCCAATGCTAGTCACCTTCCTCCATGATTATCCAAATCCAAGTAGTGAGGGCATATAGAAAATTTATCAATCTTCTATTAAAAGCAAGCTTGGTGGTACACCAAGGAATATTTCATCTATAGCAGAGTCTGAGAGTAGGGGATTGGTGACTGTCCTTAGCATCAATAGGAACTATGAGTATGAAGTAACCATGACATACATATATCTGAGCTATGTGGAGATGGAGACCCTGGTAGAATCCATTCTCACCGAGAGGGGCTTCACCTCTTTCTTTAACATATTTTCTATATCTAAGCATGATATCACCATAGCAATATTGGAGTCATGGGATAGCGGTAGAGTGGTGGTCCAAGGGTAGTAATTCATAATTTATGTTAACCTCCCTACCCCATGGAATTCTATGATGAATAATGTCATGGAGTTCATCACTGCTGAGGACCACGATAAGGTCCTTATAAGCTTGCATTATGATTTCATGAACTTCTTCTGAGATGTAAAACCCATAAACATCCACCTTTTCCTGTTCAATTTAATGAACTACACCATCAATTCATGTAGGAAAAAGAAAGGGTTAGATCTATCCATCCACCAAGGCTTGTATAAGATCATTTACAATCATATTTTGGCTAATTCCCCTCTGAATAATCCCCTACCATTCCCCAACCTAAATGTTCCAAAGGTAGGGAAAGCCCTGGGCTACCCAAGCCTTGCATAACATCCCCATAAAAGAAGAGGTTGGAGTTTCTAGACAAAGGAGGGATCACAAGGAAAAAGGTGAAGAATGAGGACATAGAAGGCCCCACTAGATCATCACAATGATTGAAAAACAAGTAGATCCAGGGCAGATCAAAAATCCTTGAGGTGGAGTCCAAGGATGAGGATCTTGATCCCACCAATATGGTCCTCAAGCGTTATATCATTACAATTTCTATGAACATAAGCCAAAAAATTAAGGGACTTCTAGATGTGCTGACTGTCGTGTTCTTCAATGAAGGGTACCAGGGCCGAGGCAAGGCCAAGAACATGGAGGCCAATTCTGAGGTGGATGCGAAGAAGGATGATAAGGATGACGAGAAGGACAAGGATGAATACGAAGGCCTCGATGAGGCCTAAGTTATTTTATTTAGCTTCTTATTGCTGGATACCATGCGTGGAGCCATTTTTTCAAAATGGGTCTTAGTTTTGGTTGTCCTATTGGTTGTCCCATTGAAATTATGGGTGTATTTGTTGCCTTATTGGATTTCATTAGCTGTTAGGTTTTTGGATGTATTGTTTTATTGCAGCTATGGTAATATAGTTAGATGATCTATTACATGGGTGTTTCCCTAAGAAGGATAGTAATGTTAGAGGACTGAGGATCCTCATGTAAATAAGGATGTTTGGCATCAAATTTAAGTTGTATTTTGTACAAAGATTTTGGATCAACCTATAAAAACCTGTGTTTAATGAAATCCTTAAATTAACAAAAAAAAAAGTGTGCAAGTGTGAAAATAGGAATGTGCAAGTGTCATAAATTAAAGTGTGAAAGAGTATATAGAGATTCAAGATTCAAGTATACAAGTGGCAAGAAAAGAATCCAAAAGACATGATAGGCTTTTCTTATACATGGAATAGAAAAAGATGCATCTCTTGAATATGTGAGGAGAGCAATAGACAAAGAGGTCAAGAGTCGTCTTTCTAAGTTTATATTATGGAGATAAATCTCCATGTTGTATATCAAATATTACATTCAAGAACTGATAATATAGAATCTTGTATATAGTTTGAGCAATTCTATTGTAATTTTTTTTCACATTATTTCATGAATGGCATTGGCCATTTTACTTCATATTATTTTTATTTTATATGAATTCTATGTTATTTAATATTGTCCATATATATTAAATGATCAAATATTAATCTTATATTTGATTCTAAACATTGGGATCCATGATAATCTGGCTAAAAATATAATAGGACCAACATTGGAAATATCAAGTACTTCATCAAATGACGAAGATCCAATCATGATGTCTCTACTTTTGACCACCTACAATGAAGAATCATCTATAATAACAACACATTATCTTGCACGAGTCTTGTTGTATCCTTGAAGAAGGTGCTTGTCCTTTATCATATGTCTAATTGTCCTTAAATTAGCTATCCACGCATCCATAGATGTGGATGTCCAATATACATAATGGAATGCAACATGAGCTTGTGAGGTCTCTTCTTCAAATCCATCCTCATCTTAAGTATGTCAAAACCCCTTTTCTTGATACTTCATCCAAATTATTTATCCAAAGGCTATAAATGTTTGCCTTGTATCATTTCTTGAAAAATTCATAGTTATGTTTCTTGAAGGGATTCTTAAATTTTTTCCATTCTATTTGATCTTTTTGTAATTTTGATTTTTAACCACTTATTTTGGATTTTCTTGATTAGAAATAGAATTGCACTTATGTATATTTATCCTAGGTTTATGATGCAAGAATTACTTAAATACCTCATCAATAGGCAGTGTAGGAGATACCAATAAGTACATGCACAACATTTCAAAGTTTACAACAACTATCTCATATGTTTTTGACACATTTTTGAACATAATATTGAGCAAATCTATGTTGCATTATTTCTTCAATGTCTCCTATGCTTCCCTTATTTCCTTAGATAGTCCTCTCATAGCTTATATATCCTCTTACAATTTCTTGAATTTATTGATGTATTCATTAATATTGTCAAATGTATCCATGAACAGGGTTGCAAACCTGTTGAAATATTTTTAGTAGAATCAATCCAATCACATAGCCCCTAAAACTTCTCAAGAAAAACCTTAGGATAAATAATGTTGCTAACATGGTTGTCATATACATTATCCATATGGGCTTAATCCTTCTTATCCCTACACAACTGATTTATCTCCTTAGGATCAATATATTTAGGTGACTCATTCACATACTTGAGCAAACCCTTGCTTTGGAGCAAAGATTCAATATTAATTTTCAATGTAGAATAGTTTGGACCACTCAACAAGAGCATATGGTGATTCATACCTTTTCTAATAAAAGTAAAAATCTACAAGTAGTCATGATAGAACCTGTTGTGGCTATTCCATAATGTACCCCAATTCAAGATGACACGACGATGAAGCAGGGTTTTCATGGTTGAAGAACACGATGCCAAAAAGGATGTAGATGGCCTAAGTGCTGAGCCATAGTGGATTCCCAGATGCTTGCTAAAGTGAAGTTGACCTTGACTAATGAAAGCAAGGGCTAACATGGATGAAAGGACATTGGCATCATATTGATGTGCTGGACAATGATGAACATGTAATGATGCCTACGAGATAGGTAAATTTGACAAGGAATAATGTGGAGTATAGAAGCCACGTGGATGAATACCACAATGACTAGAGACATTGTGCACTTATACAGAAAATGGTGATGCCATGGTATGGCACCATGTATAGCATGATGATGACATGACAGAAGCTACTGACTCTATAGACCACAGGTAGTGTTGGTGAGGAGAATCCAACAGTGGATGACTCACGTCGGTCATCAAGGATATTAAGTCAAATTCAAGCGGATCCAGAATAGGTGAATTGACATACTTATCGTATACAATATTGACATGGATGGATACATGTGAGGGATTAGATAGACTCAATAGGAGCAGGGTGAGCATGGTGTTTATGAGCCACTATGGAAAGAATTGCATGTCCCAAATCATGTTGGGTAGATAGATCAGTTGGTAGTGAAAATGGCCATAATATGAGAGATTCTGAAGAGAGCATATCGACATGATGGCTAATAATAGGGAGGATACTATTCATGGCATGAGTGGTCAGTCAGAGTATTGCCAGTAGGGTTGGAATCCAACGTTTAATGAGATGATGATTACAAACTTACCACTCAAGGAGAAAAGAAGGAAACTTGGCGTCAATAAAGGTTTCATATAGAGGTAGTTACAATACGATGGGGGGTTGAAGCATGGATACAGGCAGTGACAACCACATGGACATGAGAGTAATGGGGCCTCAATCGAGTGTATTACCAGGGGAATGAAGATGCCAATTTGATGAGCATATCTTTCTAGAATAAATGGGTGGAATAGAGGTTAATATGAGCAATACTAGATCAATAATTAGTGAAAGTAGTGGGATCCAAATAGGTAGTGATTCAAGTAACACATGGTCGTTGAATAAATTTTCAAGTAGGCACTACAGAGGATGGTCATTGAATCATGGTGGACAATGGTTATTGATGCATGGTAGACAATGATAGTGAGAAATGATGATGGGGTCTCAGACGTAGAGGATTATTACGAGCCGAACGAAGAATGAATCCAGTGCATTACTGGTCACAAAGAGGAGAAAGAACAACATTATGGTTTAAGTTTTTCTTCAAACCAAAGGGGTACTCCCGAAAGGTCCACGCAGTCGGACGCTGGGAAGATAGCATGAAGTTGTAGGAGATAATGGGTGTTTGATGCCAATAAGTGTCAGCCATGGGAGTCTTTGCCACATATGGGAAACAGGGTGTTTGATGCTGAGAGGTGTTGGTCATGGTAGTCGAGAGCTATGGTGAGTTGAGCATAAAATGCAGTCTTATCGAGGCACCCAAAGCATGTGAGAAGCAGGCCTGCATCGTGGAAGAATTTTTTTTGCATTCATCAAAGGATGGAGGTTTAATTAAATTTTTATCATATTATATTCCAAGGCCTAATGTTTGTTTGATCATGTCTAATATGGTGTGGTTAAGATCTTATTCTCTTTTGAATAAAGAGTGCTCCATTTAAAGTTTTAATATTATAAGAAAAGAAGGGTATTTAAAGTTTTTAATATTGTAATATTAAAAGAGATTCATAAGGGAAAATGATTATTTGAAATTTGCTTTTCATATTATAATGTAAAAGGGGAGTCATAAGAGAAAATGACTAGTTGAATTTTTTTTAATATTATAATATAAAAAGGAGTTATAAGGAAAATAAATTGTTCCTTTTTATTAGATTCAAGGAAAATGAAGAGACAAATGGGGAAGGTGAAGGTCAAGGAACACATTTGATTTTTATTTAAGCTTCTAAAATTTTGGTAAGGGGGTTGGAATTTTTTGTAAGAAAAGACTATTTTTGAAGAAATTGAATGCATACATTTTGGCAAGCATACACTTTGTGAGCAAAATCAGAGGAGATTATTTGTCGAGGGTTATTGTTTTAATTGTTTATCCTTTCTTACTGCATTTTTTAAATTTGTATCTATGTATTTAATGCCTTTAGGGGGTTATACTAGGTGAATATTAATATTGATGCAAACAATATTTAGTCCTTTGAGTCTTGCACTTGATCTAATCTGATTGTGTTTCATGCAGGTTTGTTTAGATCGGGTTACCTTCAGACTTGTCTCATAATCTGTGGTTTTGCAGGGTAGGGGAGTATGATACCAGGATTTGTATGCATGGTTTTCCAGCTTTGGTGTAAATAGATTAAATTTGTTTCTATAATTTTTTATTGTGTTTTGTAAGAGTGATTTTCATTTATTGCTTTCATTCTGGTCCTTGTCCAAAATTGTTGTCTAACTCCATTCTGGTCCATCTTCCAGAATTTTAGTTCTTTCCATTCTGGTCATTTTCCAAAATTTTTGCATTTTATTTTCAGTTATTTCCATTCTGGTCCTTGTCCAGAATTTTTGTAAATTTTTTGTTCAGTTTATTTACATTCTGGTCCATTTTCCAGAATTTCTTGCATAGTCATTTCATTTATTTGCATTTTGGTCCTTATCCAGAATTTTTGCACCTCCAAATTGCACAAAGTTTGTTCAATTTTTCAAATCTAAATTCAAGATAAAATCAATTTAGGAGGGAGGGTACTAACACCTACTTTACATTAATGGCAGATAATGCAAATGAATGCTAACTTACTAACTGACTAACATGTTCAAAGTCTAACCTAGCATTTAGTAGAACACTCATAATGAAGATAAAATGAATCTACTAACTGTAAAATGAATCTCACATTAAAGGCATGGAGTTTAAAATGAAGTGGACTATTCCATGCATATTTTCATTTTTACACCTTTAATCTGAAGATAAAATGGGCTTACTAACTGGGATTCAGGGTAAGATAGATTAATGCCAAGAACATTAAAAGGAATCACTTTTCACATGAGCAAAATTCACATTCATTTTAAATATTAAGGAAGGAAATCACTAAGCATGTATGAATTAAACCATCAAGGCCCCTTGTTAACTGTCACTTGTAGGTTATTGAGCTAGTTCTAGCATATATTATCTTAAATGATCATTGCTTTCATACATATATGCAGAATGCTTGTGTAACAGAACCTTGGAGAAATTTGTGTTTTTACTTAATTTCTTTGCAAGAGAGAGTTTTCAATTTAATACTTTGATTGTGGTGACTATTTTGCAATAGGGTAAAATATTCACTCAATATTTTGGTGCTAGAAGGAGGGCCTTCTTTCATAGCTTTGTGATTTAGATCTTTGGTTTTCTAATGGTTAATGTGGGTCATTTTATTTCCACCTTATTGTGCTTGCAGGTACAGTGTTTATTCAGGTTTTATTGTGAGTGATTTGTGAGAAGCCTTGTAGAACATTAGTTTTCCCAAGCTGGCCCAACCTGAGTACATCACTACTAGGTCCAAAACCACTAGGGAAACCATCTTTCAAAGTCTTTCTCCCAATTCTAGGAAGCCAAGAAACAAAACTCAAGAGATCGAAATCCCACCCAGTATACTTGATCTAGGGTTATCTTTAGACTCAAGTACATCTAGTGGGTCTGCACCCACTATTTCCATTATGGTAGCTACATCAAGTGTATCTATCCCCATCACTTCAATGGTTTCTATTATTCCCGTAGGGCCACCACTATTGAATAACATGGCCCAACCACCAACTCCTTGGTACGGGGTGCTTAATATTCCCTTGAACATACCCGAGGATGTCCATGAAATACCTAGGAATATTGAGAAGTCGATACCCAAGTTTAAGCATGATGGTCCTATCACAACTAAAGAGCATATCCAAAATTACAAAGACCATCTGATTAGACTAGGAGTAAATCATGAAGATGTCACTTGTAGGCTTTTCCCCATGAGTTTGGATCGGATGGCTCATGATTGGTATATGAATCTACCCATAGGGTCCATCACTTCTTGGGCCCAATTAGAGGGAGCCTTCATTAATCAGTTCAGGTCACTTTTAGATCCTACCATCATCTATAATCAATTTATGTCCTATAAAAGGTTACCCAATGAGCCGATTAGGACATTCAATGCTAGGTTCCAAAAGCTTTACACGAGTGTAACTCGCCATTTCATGGTGGACACCGTTGTGGCTCTTCAATTATACTTTGGAGCTCTAGATCCCATGATAACCATGTTTTCTAGGAGAAACCCCCAGGTTACAACCCTTGCCCTAGCTTATGCAGAGGCCATGACCATTGAGCAACAAATGACATCGCAAGGTATGGGGATGCCCCAATTGCCCATGGTAGGATAGTTTGGTCCATACAGTCAGTTTGCCATGATGAACCAGATTATGGCACCACAAGTGCCAACAATGAACACCCTACCATACCATCAACAATACCCATTCATGCCCACGTATCCATCCTTTCCCACCTATCCTAATGCAGCCATTCCACCCACCACACCTATGCTAGCAAACAATCAGATAACTATGCCAGGATTCGATGCGACCAACACTCAAACCTTGATAACTTATCCTATGGTCGCACCTCTTCAAAGCATGAATCCTTGGTGGAACCAAAATGCTCAGAATCAAACCATCACATCTAGTCAAGAGGTTGCCAACGTAGGAAATGCATTTGGATCTAGCACCGCAGTGCCCCAACCACAAGGATCTAATTCTGAGGTTGAATAATTGAAGAAGACAACTACCAAAATAAGCAATGACATGGTCCACATGCAGAAACAACTTTTCCAACCCTCTAGGCCTAATCAAAATCCTAACCATAGGGGAGGGGGGCCGTGGAACACTCAACCCAACAATGGGCGTGTACCTAACCCTGTAGCAAATCAGGCTGATGCATATGAAGATTTTGGTGAATTAGATCCCCAAAGTGAGGGAGCATCTCATTGTTGCCAAGGGAAGGAAGATGCTTTGGTAACAAAAATTGTCCATTATCAAGAAAATGAGGAAGGAGAAGAGGACGCTGAAATCTTAGGAGAAGATGATGATGAAACTATGGAAGAGGAAGTCCAAGCTGTTAGATAGTTTGGAAAAGGAAATCATGGTTATTACACAAGGAGTTCTAAGAATCCCAAAACTTCCTCCACTCTACCAAACAATCCCCTTCTTCCTCCTGATACCAAAGTTGATAATAATCCACCTCCTCCATCGACTATTGAATCATCCAAACCTACGCAGAAGATGCAAAATCTTAAAAAATCTACTTATGACATAGTAGAGGACTTGAAAAGGACTAAGGCCAATATCTCAATTTTTGAGGTTGCTAAATTACTAGGTCAAGGGGAAGCTTTGGTGAAAGCTTTGTATCCACCAAGTCAAATCCATGAGGTCAAAGGTGTTGAGTCCCAATTAGTGTTACGAAAGGAAAAGTGAGAAGTGCCTCCTTTTCTCATAACCATCAGAATTGTAGGTAAAAACTTGCATAATTTTCTGATAGACTCGGGTGCCTCGGGTAACATCATGCCCCTCGAGATTTGCCAAAAGTTAGGATTCAAGCCAATCCCTTCAAAGAGTAAAGTGATACAATTGGATAGATCGGTTGTAGATGTGGTTGGAATTTTGAATGATGTCTTGATTCAAATCAATTCAGAGCCTAGAATTCAACATCATGTGGATATACTTGTGCTCAATATTACTGCCAAATACGGCATGGTGTTGGGAAGAGATTGGAGTAAGAACCTGAATGGTTACATTGTTACATATTCTTCCCACATGTGGTTACCTTGGAGGGGAGTAGCAAACCAAATCCGGGTGGATAGTGAGCCAAGGCTCAAAGAGATGATTACAGAGTATAATAGGCCCAATGAAATCCAATTTGCTGAAACTGATTTAGGGGTCTATAACTTTGACATAGAAGAAGCTACCGAAGAACCTCAAAAGGAAAGCCTTTCTTGTGGTACTTCTGAAGAGGATAGTTTGGTTTGGATTCTCAGATTTGATGGATCCAAATCAAAACAAGGTGTTGGAGTTGGTATCGAACTTACATGTCCTGGTAGCAAGCCTATGCTAGCTGCCTATAGATTATAGTTTCCAGCCACCAATAATGTGGCGGAGTATGAAGCACTAATTTTTGGACTTCAGTTGGCTCTGAATAAGAAGGTTAAGTGTCTCAAAGTTTTGGGAGACTCGAAGTTAGTGGTTAAATAGGTAAAAGGGCAATATGCATGTCGGGATAAAATATTGAGCCTTTACAGGACTAGAGTTAGGGATCTGATAGATGAGTTTGATGCTTTCAACATTTCCCTTATCTCTAGGAAACGCAATCAAATGGCAGATTCTTTAGCCATTGCAGCAAGTATGCTCAAGCCATTTGACCATAAAAAATGCAAAAAAAATTCAATTGAGCTAGTGCCCTATCCTTCAATACCAGACAATGTTACCAATTTGCAAGTATTCGATAGTGACAGACACATTTTTAATTTTATCACTAACTCTGGTATTTTTGAAAATCAGGTGATAGATGAGGATAAGAGAGGGTAGGAAGAAACATACCTGGATAGTGAAACAACCCAAATGATGAATGAAATGCCAAAAGATATTGTTTCACTAGAAAATATATTTGATATCGGATATCAAACAAAAAGAGGTAAAAAGGTACCACCCCCTAAAGAAGCATGTGATCTAATCAACTTAGGGAGTGCAAAAAATCCACAAGAGGTGTTCATTGCTAAGGCATGTACAAGTCAAGAAAAGGAGTCTATCGCTCATGCACTAAGAGAGTATGTGGATTGTATAGCATGGAGTTACAAGGATTTGAAAATGTATGATCAGAATGTGATAATGCACACGATTCCATTAAAACCAGAATCCAAGCCTTTCAGATAGAGACAAAGACCTGTCAACCCATTATTAGAGCCCCTAATAGAGAAAGAGGTGAAGATATTGCTAGAAGCAAAAATCATCTTTCCTGTTAGGCATTCCACATGGGTTGCCAATCTAGTCCCGATGAGAAAGAAGAACGGAGAGATAAGATTGTGTATTGACTTCAAAAATTTGAATAAAGCTTCCCAAAAGGATAATTACCCATTGCCCTCCATTGATGAGATTCTTCAAATGGTTAATGGGTCGGAAATGATGTCATTCCTAGATGGTTATTTGGGATACAATCAAATCCTTATCCACCCAAATGATAGAATGAAGACAACTTTCACAACTAAATGGGGAACATTCGCATATAGAAGAATGTCATTCGGATTATTGAATGCTGGTGCCACTTTCCAACGAGCTATGGATTTTGCATTCAAAGGGCTCATTGGTAAGTGTATCATTGTTTACGTGGATGACATTCCTATTTTTTCTAAGAAAAGAGAAAATCATGTTAGGGATTTGAGGAAAGTCCTCCAAAGATGTAGGGAACATGGGATCTCCCTTAATCCGAGAAAATGCATCTTTGGGGTAACAGAAGGTAAGCTATTGGGGCACGTTATTTCGAAGGAAGGGATTTCTATTGATCTGGAAAGGATAGCTGCTATACAAGACATCCCTCCACCCAATAGCAGGAAAGAGTTAAGATCTTTCTTTGGCAAGATCAATTTCGTAAGGAAGTTCATTTCAGGATTCGCAGAGATTGCCAAACCTTTGAATGACATGTTAAAAAAGGATGCTCAGATTAAATGGACAAACAAAAATAGGGATGCTTTCAAAAGCATCAAGGATGCTATCTCTAGGGCCCCTATTTTAGTCAGTCCAAATTATTCAAAGCCTTTTTATGTCTACATGTTTGCTTCAGATCATTCCTTTGCAAGTGTCCTAACTCAAAAGAGTGAAGGTAACATTGAAAACCCTATCGCCTTTTTGAGTGCTCCATTGAAGGATGCACAATTGAGATATTCTATTCTAGATAAAAAAATGTATGCATTATTCAAAACCATAAAGAAATTCAGACATTACATAGTGCATAGTAGGGTTTTTGTTGTAGTCCCTGACCCTGCTGTCAAGTCTATGTTTTTGCAAAATGAACTAGGTGAAATATGGGGAAAATGGATTTTGACTCTCCAAGAATTTGATCTAGAAATCCAACCTATGAAAATAGTTCATGGACAAGGATTGGTCAAGTCAATCATAGAAATTGATCCATTAATATCATGCCAACATTACAATGTGGAAGATATAACTAAATATGATTGGTATGTTGATATCGTATATTTCTTGCTGAATGGTAAGTGCCCATTACATCTCACTTCTACTCAACGTAGAGCTTTGCATTTGAAATCTGCAAATTTTCTAATTAAGTCTGGTGTTTTGTATAGGAGGAACCACGAAGGGATTTACCTTCGTTGTGTTAACCAAGAAGAGGTGACCCAAGTACTTAAGGATTTCCATGGTAAGTATGGAACTGGACATGGGTCAGCCAATGCAATGACTCACCAGATTCTTAGGGTGGGATACTATTGGCCCCATATTTTCAAGGATGCACATGCTCATGTGCGATCCTACCATACATGTCAAGTGGCGGCCAATAGAGAAAGAAATGCAGCAATGCCATTACAGTCTATGGTGGAGGCAAGACCTTTTGCACAATGGGGACTAGATTTTGTTGGGGTTATCAATCCCAACTCATCTGATTCTCATAAATATATCCTTACTACCATAGATTACTGCACTAGGTGGACTGAAGCAATCCCCACAAAGCATGCTACCACTGATGTTGTTATTAAATTTTTAGAGGATTGCATTGTGACTCATTTTGGCATGCCCAACGCAATAGTAAGTGATAATGGTTCTGCCTTTTCTTCCATGCAATTTGCAAATTGGGCATATGATAACAAGGTAAGCTTGAAATTCTCTTCAAATTATTACCCACAAGGTAATGGTTTGGCAGAATCCTCTAATAAAAATTTGCTATGTGTGATCAAAAAATTGCTTGAAAAGAACCCTAGGGATTGGCATAGTAAACTAAAGTTTACCCTTTGGGCTGATAGAACCAGAACAAAAGAGTCAATTGGAACATCTCCATATCACTTAGTCTATGGGCAAGATCCTATCTTTCCCACTAATTTAAGATTGCAAACCCTTCATTTTATGAAGGAATATCTTGGAACAAATAATCAAGTTGAAACTAGATTAACCCATTTAATGCATCTTGATGAGAAGAGAGAGGAAGCCATGCTTCACTTTAGTAAGCATCAAGATGTAGTAAAGAGATGGTTTGATAAGAGATCTACGATTAAAACATTCAAAATTTTAGATCTAGTTTTGTTGTGGGATAAAGGACATGAAAAGAAAGGGGATCATGATAAATTTGATTGTTTGTGGTTGGGTCCATATCAAGTTTCTGAAATCCTAGGTAAAAATAGTTTTAGATTAAAAACCTTGGATGGAAAATATTTGTCTTTGCCTATTAATGGGCTGCATCTAAAGCACTATTTCAAACCCTGAAAGGTGTGTAGGCGTGTATTATATGTATATATGCTTGGTGTTTTGGTTTTGGTTTTTGGTTTTGATTGTTTGTGTTGTTTGGTTTGTTTTGAGTGTACTGTTTTATTACTAGTTTGTTCTAGGTTAGATTTTGGTTTATTTGTTTCTTTGGTGTGTTAAGGTTGTTCCTTGGTTTTGAGGTAATGTTGCATGATTGCTAACTGATGGCCTCTGGCCCATTTTTTGTGTTCTTTGGTTTAGTAGGATGGAATATCTAATCTAAAAATAGGTGAACTGGATAAAGGGGGATGAATTATTTTGTGATTATGCCCAATTATGGGGGACCAAGATGGTGGAGAGTGAAGCAATGAAATATTTTGCTAAAGCTCCACATATAACTCACATCTATTAAAGGGTATTTTTGAAAATCCGAAAGGGTGAAATCATCCTGATTTGCAAAACAAAGCTATTTTTTGTAATATGCTCAAGTTCAATTATCTCATATAGATTTGCAAAGCTCTCTAAAAAAAAAGAAAGAGAATATAAGCAATGCAAAGATTGATCAAATCTGTCACCAAGTTTAAGATAATCTCCACCGGGGCTATAGATGCTTGACTGGTAGTGGGGCTCTATCTGAACAATGCTTGATATAAAAAAAGAGAGATGAGCATCGAAAAGCTTGATCAAATCAGTCACCTAGTTCAGAAAATCTCCACCGGGGCTATAGATGCCTGACTGGCAGTGGGGCTCTATCTGAACAAATTATGCTCAAGAGACTTTGCAAAATGTTATTCAAAGTAGAACATCATGGGCAATATTTTATAGCTTAATTGCAAATCAGGTGAAGGAATCCAGATGGTTTTTGAGAGTACAAAATGAATCACTTTTGCACACACTGAGCAAAAGTAGATGGATTAGTTGTTCTCATTTCAAAGCTACTTACCCCTATCTTCTTGGGACATCGCTAAATAATGTTTATTTCGTTGACATTTTATGTTCTCGTTTCAGGTTGGGTTCTTCACCCAAAATGCTCAGGAGCATTTCCTAGCAGAGTCACCATTTGTTGTGGTTGTTCCACAACGCACCCCAAAATTGGGGACCCACCTTTCATTTTTTGTGTTTGGGTGTTTTTGTTTCATTTTGAGTGTCTAGTAGGTTGCTTGGTTTTAGGTTGTAGTTTTTGTTAATTTGTTATTAGCAATTTTTGATGATTTTTATCGTCAATTTTTTGTCGATGATTTTTATCGTCAATTTGTTGTCGATGATTTTTATCATCAATTTGTTGTCGATGATTTTTATCATCAATTTGTTGTCGATGATTTTTATCATCAATTTTTTGTTAGCGATTTTATTGTTAAATTTTTTATTTTGCCTTCATTTATATGTTGCAAATTATATATATATAAAAAGGGAAAAAATAATATATATATATATATATATATATATATAATCAATAAGAAATAAAATATTATATATAAAGCACATTACACATGGCCAGAGAGGTTTATATATGTTTTAGTTTAGTTTTAAAATTGTTTATCTTAAAATCTAAAATAAGAATCTAATGCTCTTCATGTTTATGTTATGGTATTTATAGTTACAAGTCAAGAAGACACGACGGTGAAGCAAGGTTTTCATAGTTGAATAACACGACACCGAAAAGGATGTAGGTGACCTACATGGTGAGCCACAGTGAATTCCAATATGTTTTTTGAAATGAAGTTGACCTTGACTGAAGAAAGCAAGGGCCAACATGGATGAAAGGACACTATGTCAGATTGATGTGTTGGACAACAACGAACATGCAGTGATGCCTATGAGATAGGTAAATTTGGTAAGGAACAATGCATAGTATAGAAGCCATGTGGATGAATTCCACAATTACTAGAGACATCATGGAATCATACAAGCAATGGTGATTCCATGGTGGTAAGGCACCATGCCTAGCATGATGATGTCATGGTAGAAGCTACCGACTGTGTAGATCGTTGATAGTGTTGGCAAGGAGAAGCCAACATTGGATGAATCACATTGATTATTGAGGATATTAAGTTAGAGTTGGGTGGATCCACAATAGGTGAACCAACACACATGTCATATACAATGCTGACACAGATAGATACATGTGAGGGATTATATAGAATAAATAGGATTAGGGTGAGTGTGGTGTCTGCGAGCCACTATGGAAAGAATTGCATGCCCTAAATCATGCTGGCTAGATAGATCAAAAGGTAGTGAAAAAACCCATGCCATAAGAGACATTGATGAGGATACTATTCATGGCATGAGTGGTCAATCAGAGTTTTGCTGGTAGGGTTGGAATCCAACACTCGATGAGGTGATGATTGTAAACTTTCCACTCAAGGAGAAAAGAAGGAAACCTAACATCAGTAAATATTTCATGTAGAGATAGTTACAGTACGGTGGGGGTTGAAGCATGGATACAGGTAGTGAAAATCATGTGGACACAAGAGTAATGGGGCCTTAATCAAGTGTATTATCGAGGGAACAAAGATGCCAATTTGATGAGTATATATTTCTAGAAGAAATGGGTAGAATAGAGGGTAATATGAGCAATACTAGGTCAAAAATTAGTGAAAGTAGTGGGCTCCAAATAGGTAGTAATTCAAGTACCACACGGTCACTAAATGAAGTTGCAAGTGGACACTGCAGATGATGGTCATCGAAGCATGGTGGACAATGGTCATCGGTGCATGGTAGACAACAACAATGAGCAACGACAATGGGATCCCATATGTGGAGGACTATTACGAGCCAAATGAAGAGTGAAGCTAGTGCATTACTGGTCACAACAAGGAGAAAGAATAGCATTATGGTTTAAATTTCACTGCAAACCGAAGGGTTACTCCTGAAAGGCCAATGCAATCAAACATTGGGTAGATAGCATGAAACCATGGGATAGAATGGATGTTTGATGCCGAGAAGTATCGACCATGGGAGTCTCTATCGTATATGGGAAATACGGTGTCCAATGTTGAGAGGCATCGATCATGGTAGCCGAGAGCTGCGATGAGCCGGGTGTCGAATGCAAAGTCTTACCGAGGTGCCCAAAGCATGTGAGAAGTAGACCTATGTCGATGGAGGTTTAATTAAATTTGTATCATATATTCCAAGGCCTAATTTTTGTTTGATCATGTCTAATATGGTGTGGTTAAAGTATTATTATCTTTTGAATAAAGAGTGCTCCCTTTAAAGTTTTAATATTATAAGAAAAGAGGGTATTTAAAGTTTTTAATATTTTAATATTAAAAGGGATTCATAAGGTAAAAATGATTATTTGAAATTTTCTTTTTATATTATAATGTAAAAGGGGGGTCATAAGAGAAAATGACTATTTGAAATTTATTTTTAATATTATAATATAAAAAATAGTTATAAGGAAAAAAATATATTCCTTTTTGTTAGATTCAAGGAAAACGAAGAGACAAATGGGGAAGGTGAAGTTCAAGGAATAAATTCGACTTTTATTTAAGCTTCTGAAATTTTGGCAAGGGGGTCGGAATTTTTGCAATAAAAGATAATTTTTGAAGAAATTGAATGCATACATTTTGGCAAGTATACACTTTGTGAGCAAAATCAAAGGAGATCTTTTTGGTCGAGGGTCATTGTTTTAATTGTTTATCTTTCTTACTACATTTTTTTAAAATTTGTATCTATGTATTTAATGCCTTAAGGGGGTTCTACTAGGTGAAGGTTAATATTGGTGCAAACAAAATTTAGTATTTTTAGTATTGCACTTGATCTAAAATGATTGTGTTTCATGTAGGTTTGTTTATATCAGGTTACCTTCAGGCTTGTCTCATAATCTGTGGTTTTGCATGCTAGGGGAGTATGATACCAAGCTTTGTATGCATGGTTTTACAGCTTTGGTGTAAATAGATTAAATTTATTTTGTGCAATTTTTTATTGTGTTTTACAAGAGTGATTTTTATTAATTACTTTCGATCTGGTCCTTGTCTAGAGTTTTTGTCTAACTCCATTATGGTCTATCTTCCAAAATTTTAGTTTTTTCCATTCTAGTCATTTTCCAAAATGTCTGCATTTTATTTTTAGTTATTTCCATTTTGGTCCTTTTCTAGAATTTTTGTGAATTTTTAGTTTATTTTGTTTTATATTTTAGTTCATTTTCCAGAATTTCCTTCACAGTCATTTCATTTATTTGCGTTGTTGTCCTTATCTAGAATTTCTGCACCTCCAAATTGCACAAAGTTTATTCAATTTTCCAAATCTAAATTCAAGATAAAATCAATCTAGGAGGGAGAGTACTAACACCTATTTTATAGTAATGTAAGATAATGCAAATGAATGCTAACTTACTAACTAACTAACATGTTCAAAATCTAACCTAGCATTTAGTACAACACTCATAATGAAGATAAAATGAATCTACTAATTGTAAAATGAATCTCACATTAAAGGTATGGATTTTAAAATGAAGTGGACTATTCCACGCATATTTTCATTTTTTACATCTTTAATCTGAAGATAAAATGATCTTACTAACTAGGATTCAGGGTAAGACAGATTAATTCCAAGAACATTAAAAGGAATCATTTTTTTTTTAGCAAAGTTCACATTCATTTTAAATATTAAGAAATATAATCACTAAGCATGTATGAATCAAACCATCAAGACCCCTTGCTAACTGTCACTTGCAGGTTATTGAGCTATTTCTAGCATATATTATCTTAAATGATCATTGCTTTCATATATATGTGCAGAATGCTTGTGTAACAAAACCTTGGAGAAATTTGGGTTTTTACTTAATTTCTTTGCAAGAGAGAGTTTTCAAATTAATACTCTTATTGTGGTGAATATTTTGCAATAGGGTAAAATATTCATTCAATAGAACCAACATCGCTAATGTAGAGAGATTGAAAAAACTATTCAATTTGAAAAAAAAAGGTTCAAAAGGCTTTTGTATGCAAAAGTTACGGTCCTTAGAACTTTAGCCCTAAAATCATAATAATTCCCTTCAAAACCTTTAAAAATTAAAAAATAGTACCTACAATGAAAGAGAGGCTACCACATGTCATAGCATGAGTGGGTGAGAGGGTTCATACCACATATTTACCATGTAGGTTTTTGACAAACCATGTTGTGCAACTTATCATTGTTTGATTTGCTATGAAATTGTATGTTGTCAAATTTGCTACTAACTATATGAGCTATTTTCCAATTTTGATGAGATGGAAAATTATGATTGGTTAATCCCATTTTTAGAGGTGCCAAGTGGTGTATGGGCTACAATGTTGACCACCATACAAATAACCATGTTGATCCAACCATAATGTGCCACATGTCATCTTAAAATATGTGTTACTCCAATGCCCTAAAAAACTACCATGTGTTAACCTATGTAACCTTCCTATACTACTACCTTAGCTACAATATATCACCTTGATATTCATGAATCTCCAACCAATTCACCTATATAGACCACTTGTGAGGATGCTATCCTAACTCAACTATGTACTTATCTAGTGTTGGTCTATGTTTGCACCATGGACACCTAGTGGCATGGGCCCATTATGATGTAACCTTAACCTTTCTTATAAGTAGGAGTTAATATCTTGAGTCCCCTATTTCATGTATTCTAACCCTTGAGCATTAGTATTAGGGTAAATAAGTGTAGACACTAAAAATATAGCCACTTGCAAAACTACATTCAAATTGCACATTTTAATTTTGCACAATAATATATGCCTAAAGTTTGACTTAGGCATATAAATCCTACACAATTATATTTTATATATTTTATTAAATTTGGGAAATATCCCCCTAGGATACCCTATGTCACCTCATGAAATCTATCCTAGGAAACACTACCCCTCCCCTTACCACATCTTACACTCCCCACTCAACTCCCACCTGCCCACATGCCATATTTCCCCAGTTAATTGAGACACTCCCAGTGACTCGCTATGACTACCCAGGATAGGTGGCTTCCAAGTCCCTACCACTTGGTAGCATTGACTTACCACATATCCTTCCCTTAAAAACACTAAAAATCCTATAAATGCATCATACCTTCATCATCCAAAAGATACTGAAAAATCATAATATTACACTGCTTGAATTACATCAGGAGGACATCAACTTTAACGAAGGTCAAGCCGTCAAAGACAATAAACCATCCTGAGCATTCTTCCAATTAGAACCAAATGCAAGAGAGTTTTTACATAGAAACAAATGTGGAACTGCATTTTCCAAACACAGACTTGCATTTAACCATACCCAAACATGGCCCTGCATATTCCCAAGAGTGGATTTCAACCATCGACAATCACAGATCAAAGCAGGTAAGCAAGCAAGGTATCAAATTTTATTTTTTTGTATCTTTATATGCATCATTTCATATTCTACAAGCATCTATGTTAGGGTTTATATAACATTATTTCATACACATCAAATAGGTGCTTCTAATCCATATTCTTGTTTGCATCCATATATGTGTAGGTGACAGGTTTCTAAAGAGTTGCTAAAGCAAGGATGGTCCACATGGATAATTAAACCCATCTAGAAAATTGATTGAAGCAAGGAAGATTCAAGACACTCCATATTCATTCAATTTTCCAAAAGGGTTCCTTCCTTTGTGCACATTGTAATTTACCAAGAACAAGCGAAATATATTCTTTTGTAATTAAGACCCCTACAATTTGGGGTAAATTACTATTGTAAAAGAAAGAGGATATTCAGTATCCCAAAAGTTCAATATAAAAAGCATTGTTATCTATATTTATTGCTTGTATCATTATTTCATTATCATTTTACAGCTAGGGGATGCTCAAGGTATCACACTTTCCCTACCAATTAATCTAATCAATTCAATCAAATCACATTGATCAATCCATGAAACAAGCAAATAATCAGATAATTGGGGGTGCTTCAAGTATTGCATCTTCCCCCATCAATCAACATTACATCAAAAAATTATCAACACACCATGGGGATGTTTTAGGTATTGCACCTTCCCCACCAATTTAGAAAATAGTTCAATTAATAAATCAACCACACATAAATCAACTACCAGGTTCAAAAGGTTGCATCCTTTGCCTCGCATTCACATCAATCAACATATTAAAGCCCAAGTTCAAAAGTTTGCATTCTTTTATCAAAGGTTGTGCCCTTTGTCTTGCATTCACAAACATTGACACAAACACAACACATATGATTCCATGTACTTTCTTGCATTCATCAATTTGATTCACTAGCTTAGATTCTTGAGAAAACCTCATATCTAGTGATATACTATAGTCACCTAGTGGTTATAGTGACAGGTTATCCATGCAACCTGGTAGGATGGGTAGAAAGCATAAGGTGATTAAAAACCATTTTCGAGCAATTGGAATTTATTTTTGGGAAATTGGAATTTATTTTGAAGCTATTGAAAATATATGTATTCATTCCTACACAATTAAAGTTCATTCCAAGTAATTAAAAATATTTTTTTAACTTAAAAAAATATTGTTTTTGGGCAATTAAAATTCATTCTGAATTTTTTTTTCAATGAGTTAAACTCCATTCGAGGTTATTAATTTTTTTTTTATTTAAAAATAAATTGTTTTTGGGCTAATTTTTTTTCTAATTTCCCCCACAATCTTATTGGTCAATTCATATTGCACTTTGAATCCCTTTACTAATGGAAATAATTCATCTATGGCTAAGATTTTATCTTCCACTTATTTCCAATGGCCATGATTGAATCTTTTAGATGGCAAGGATTTTATCTCCCATATCTCTCCAATGGCCAGGATTAAATCTTTTAGATGACAATAATTTTATCTCCTATATCTTTCCAATGGTCAAGATTGAATGTTTTATATGGTAAGGACTTTATCTCCCATATCTTTCCAATGGCTAGGATTGAATATTTTAGATGGCAAGGATTTTATCTTCCATATATTTCCAATGGCCATGATTAAATATTTTAGATAGAAAGGATTTTATCTCCCATATCTTTCTAATGGCCAAGATTACATATTTCACATGGTAAGGATTTTATCTCCCATATATTTCCAACAACCTGGATTAAATATTTTAATGGCAATTATAGGATTCATCGATGACAGGACTAAATGATAAAAGAATAAAAAAGATCTTTTTAAGTGATTCATCTATGTCTAGGATTTTATTTTCCATATCTATTCAATGGCTATGATTAATTAAAGATGATAGTTGCAATTCATCAAGGTGCATCAACTATTAGGATCACAAATTGTGTTATCTTCAATGGACAAGATTGAAAGAGATTTTAACCATCAAATTTTAATTTTAAAAAATAGAGAAATATCAAACCTCAGGGAAATGAAAAAATAAAAACTATTTTTTTAACCTTTGTTATTTTAAATATTTTGTAGAATAATTTACTAGAAAACGTAAATGCATACATGAAATTTTTTTGCTGACTAAACAAGTATAATCATGCAAGATGAAAGATATGGGAAATCAATGATCAACCCACATTTTTCAAAGTAATGAAGAGTTAATAAGGCATTGTCATTCCAAATTTCTTGAGCTTTGTGCAAATTAAAAATTAATGAGACATGGTCGCAGGATGATTGAAAAAAGTCTTGCATGATCATAAAAGCAATTCCACAAAGCATGTCTTGGGACATCAATTGTAAATGTAATGCTTTGTGAATTCTAAAAAATTGTATAAATAGTGCCTCAATAGTTTGTTACAAAGGGTCAAAACCATATGTTAGCTTGTCTTCTTTATTTTTCTTCTTTTGCATTCTCTGCTTGTAGTGTGATGGTATTTTTGAACCAAGCTTCTATTTTTTTGAGCTTTGTTCTTGTAATCCATCAAAGTGGATAAATCTAAATTCATGTACTTAATGAATATATTTTAATATAAGGATTCTAAAATTTGTTGTGTTCAATGTACGCATGTTGATGGTGGTTGTACTCAGTTTGTTTCACAATCTATTGATCCTTTGAAGATTGCACCATATCAGACCTCAGGCTATGTGAATATTGGTTGGGCTAAGATTAGTTTAAATCATATTTGTCGCTTTACCGGACTACAACTAGATTTTAAGACAATATTGGTTTGTTTTTCTTTATTTTCCCTTACCCTTGAACCTTTGATTTTTTCTTAAAACTCATTTAGATTATAGGAGTATATTAGTTTCTATTTGAATAATTGAAGTTTTTTTTATATAGTGAATTTTATAAACTGGGTAATCACAATTTATGATGCTTAAAATTTATCTTTTGTTACCCAATTTTAATTCCACTTTGCTCATTATTGTTTTAATATCAATAAAGTGGAAATAGATTTTTTGATAGTCAATTGTTTGCTTTCAAGGAATTTGCCTAAAAATTTTGTTTTAATTTTTAAGTAGCAAAGTTACCTTAAAGGAATAGTTATTAGTGACCTCTAAGTTTAACTGCACTGGCCAAGACCTAGAATACCTAAACCTTGGGGAAATTCTTCCCTTTCAAGAGGGAACAAATATTTGTTCCAATTATGTTAGCATGCCCTTGACAATGTGTCATTTACAAACTCAATAGGTATGCTATGTGCCATATCTACTCCAATTCCTCAATGGACCTCTTATTTTCAAGGAGAATTGATCCAAGACCTACATTGCAATCAATAGTTCAACAAATTCAAACTAATTTCAACTATCACCCAAGATATACATGGGATCGAAAATATATGCAATACTAGGGTTTTCTTGCTCTCCCTAAAAATTCACCACTTAATCAATTCATATTATAGGAAATGCATGCTTCTCTTACTAGAATTTATTTAGTCTTCTTAAAATGTATGAATGAGCTAAACAAACCTTTTCTAAGCATGCATAAAAAATGATATATAGACTGTTGTTACTAAATGTGAACTTCTCAGTACATTTAGCATAAAACTATTCACACACTAAGGACACCCCATACTCTTCCAATTTTAAAGACCATTTGGATAGACATTTTTGTGGATTTTATTAAAGGGATCCCAAAATTTGGATGCAAAATACTTATTCTCATGATGGTCGATCGTCCTTCTAAGTATGCTCATTTCTATCCTCTAGCCCGCCCTTAAAAGGCCTCAACTATTGCTCAAATATTTCTTGATTCTATTTTTTGCCTTCATGGCATGCCCCAATCCATCATATCTAATCATGACCTCATATTCACTAGTTATTTCTAGTAGGAACTATTCAAGTTGTGCAAAACACAACTCAATATGATCTCGACATATCATTGACCAAATTATGGGTAAAATAAATTATCAATAAGTGCTTAGATACTTATCTACATTGCTTTACATCTAAGTAAACAACTCATTTGGTCAAATGGATTCCTTTGGTCGAATGGTGGTATAATACATACTATCACTTATCCACTAAGATGACACCATATGAAGCAATTTATGGATAACCACTATTGTTACTCCTATAATATTTTTGGTAGTTCTAAGGTTCAAGTAATGTATTCCACTCTCACGAAGCCTTCACAAGTAAAAACACTCAAAGATAATTTGGTCATGGTGTATATTGATATGTGATAAAAAGAAAATATACCCCATTTTGAGCATAGTTTTAACATTGAGGATATAGTTTTCTTATACCTATAGCCCTAATATCAGTCATAACTAAAACTCCATGGTAGTCAAAATATAGCACCAAATTTCTATGGACCATATAAAGTACTCCAATAGGTTGGTCCCATGGCCTATAAGTTAGAATTGCCACATTCTTCCACTAGGCATCCAATTTTCCATGTCCCATATTTAAAAAGGTTCTTGGAAACTATATATAGGTCCAAACCACACTACCCTATTTGGATGAGGAATGTTGGATCATATTAGAACCTAACAATATTTTGGACCAGCATACACACACAAACTTTGTAACCACACTCTCATTGATGTATTATTATAGTGGTATGAACTACAACCAAAATATGAACTATAGTGGTATGAACTACACACAAATACTTTGTAACCACACTCTCATTCCCAAGTATCCACCATTAGGCTACTCTTTTTGATAATTCCATCTAGTTATTTTTTAGAGCACTTCTACTATTTTTATCTTTATGGTCATTCAATATGTGATCATTTTCATTAATTCCTACATTGTTGCTTTGGTTATGATTATTTTTATATGAAGGTTTCTAACACCACCATGTTAGCTAAATGGACTACCACATGTCACCTTGAGATATATGTACATACTATCATATGTCATCTTAGTATGCAATCATATACCAACATAGTTGTACAAAATTCCATGTGTCACCTCAAGATTAGTGCCAACTTAGTTGTATGGACTACCAAGAAGCATCTTTACATCCCTACCATGTCATATATTTGGAAGAAAAGTATCACTCATTATCATCCATAACATGGATGTATCATCAAGGAGTTGCACATCATCACTTATTCTTATGTCATCATGGGTGAAGTGTAGTTTTATGTTGATGTCATCATTAATATGGAAGGGGTAGGTTTGAACTCAGGACATACCATGGGTAGATTGCTAGCACTCATTATGATAGCCACCTTCCCAAGTGCATTTCTTAGGAATGAAAACCAAATTATTGTAATTGACATGCCCAAAAAATAATACACCCCTTGCCCTACCTGTGGCACATCCATCCATTAGAACAATGTAAGCATGTCTAATCACTTAGCTTCCTATCCAAAGCATAGAATACTCCAATTTTAAAATTTTAAAATTCAAATTTTGGAAGGAATGTATTTTTCAAATTCAAATGGAAAAAAATCTTTAACTATAACCCCCCTAGAATTTTACAAAGAATCTAAAATTGTAGACGGTTCATCCATATCTATTATAATTTTTTCTAGACAACCACTTTATCAAACATAACCAACCAAGCTATCCTCATATACTTATGCAATAAAAAAAAATCGATCATTTTTGCAACTTTTTCAAGTGGCTTGGAGGTCTTTGCTAAGCACAAAAATCTATCGATGACTTCTCTAGCACTAGGGATCTGCCTAAAAATAATTAGCCTTTTTGTTTCTTTCAGAGTGGCTAATTAGTCTCTCCTCTCACCAATGATGCTATTGAACATAAAAATATAGAAAAGAGAAGAAAATGTTTTTTTTTTTAAATATATGGTTTCCAAAAACTCAATATTAAAACTAGGGCATCTATCTAGTTAGAAAAATTGACAAAGAAATATTGAGTGCTAATGAAAGAAAAATTGAACCTATCGATGAATATTTATCCTAAAGTAGATATTTTTATTCCAATAAGATCCTCATGATACAATTCCACTTATTATTTTCTATAAAAAAACCTTCTTTAGGTTATGTTGTTAGCTTCAAAACATATTCTCCACAAGCTCAAAAAAAATGTCCTCAAGATAAGTTGGAAGAGAAATTTACCACTGATAAAAGCAAATGAATAATGAATATTCACAGCCACCTTAATACCATGTTATATTTTATAGTGATTTTCATAAATGAATGGAATAAAAAATTACGTAGTATTACTTAACAAAAATAATGCACAACATATAAGAACACAATATATGATAGAGTATCCATAGATAACAAAATATCTTCAGTCAAAGAGAATTAAAATTATACTCAAGCCAATAATAAGAATTATCAATGAGGAGGGTTATTTAAACTCACGTAAATGTTTCCTTTAGGTCAAGGTTAATAGAAATATGCTTAGGAATAAAATAATAAAAATTACAAAAATATCTTTTGCAAGCTTTAGATGGGCCCAAAGGTAAAATATAACAATCAATTGGTTATGGCCTCAAGAGAATCTTAACCACCATATATTCCAACATGCATGTCTATCCATACCCTAGATTTAGACACAAGTAAAAGTAAAGAAGTAGTTCATAAAATATTTTAAAACTACTTATTGATTAGTTGGAATCTAAATTTCATCATCTTCTAACTGATTTATAACTTATGTATAGATCATGCATAAAATTTATTATAGAAACTCATTTCTATAGTTTTATTTCCTTATTGGTCTCTGATCCTCCTTCATTTCTTTTCTATAGTTCTTCTCTTTATAGGTTTTTTCTACCATCCCAATAGAATAGAGTGTTCTATAGTCTATAATGCCATACACTTGTATTAAACATGTATATAGTTATTTCATATTTAATACAAGATCCTTATATTCTATAGTGCATTTGCATCATCACCTATAATCATATTTATTTTTTGTATAAGGTATATTTCTTATTTATTTCTAAAAATAATATATTATTGCATCTTGCTCTAAACATAACTTGTAGGCACCAAAAGCTAGTTATATACGTTGTTCTCCACACCACCAAATCTTGGGCCCAAGAGTATCTTTCCAATTCACTAATCTTATTTACTTCACCCATGTTCTTTTTAGTCAACATTTTTTAGAATAGAACCGTCTAGTAAACTTTATTCTTATATTCCTATTCACACACACTTGTGGTATAAAAATAAAATCATCACACTAGGTTTCCTATCTAAGTACCTTAAAGTATATCACACTTACAAAGAAATATCTAAAATGAAGAAATTAGTCACACAATTAGAGACCAAGACACCAAACATCAAGAACTTGATTTGAGACATTCTAGATGATAAATGAACACTATATTTAGACATTTCTAGGATATCAATATAAATGTATGACCTCATATATAACTACTAACCCTATGCCTTTCCAAAGCCACAACCCTCTAAAGGTGTAGATCAGCATCAACATTATATCCTTCTTAGGATAGATTATACCAAATATTTGGACACATGGACTTCAATATCTTGAGACCTACTGTGCTTCCAATCAATTTGCATACTCTAATAATATTGAATTTACAACCTCAAAGATGTTAAAATATTTACTTGTTGGTGGAAAACCATTAGTAGAAGGTTTGAAGATAAAGGAACCTAAGTTAAAAAGTTCTTCCCCTTACACCACTATGAATATAAATACATGCTTTTAGTAGCTATCCTAGCAAAAAAACTAGATTATATAGCAACACACTAATGAGTTCAATGATATTATTTATCATTTGTGCATTAATATTGATAAGAAGCATATAGTACTCAAGTAAATTAGTGGGTTATAGTACCACCTTTACTCATATATGGATCTCCTTCTAGTGGACTACTTGGTGCAAGAATTCCACTTTATGTTAAAATTGGGAGAGATACCACCTTTGCTTAGATATGAATATCCTTCTAGTAGACAACTTGGTGCAAGAATTCCACTTTATGTTAAAATTGGAAGATAGGTTGTGCATAAAATAAAAGGTCTTAATTATAATCTCATAGGTAACATTGAAATCCAAATAGAAATTATCATTAGCACACCTTACTTTAACATGAATTTCCAAGGGACCATCAATACCATCTATATCCAAAGCTCCTATATCACAATATAGGTGTAAATATAATACAAATAGCAATTTGTGTGTCCACTGCAAGACATACACCTATAGTGATACAAAGTGTTAAGTATAGTAGAAAATATTGGTGGCATATCCAAATGGTAATGATTGTTTTTCCTCATCAATTAGGAATAAGAGGGAGATACCGTACACTTGAGTGACAAAGTTAAATAGGTAGGTAATGACTAAATACATAACATATTTTAAAATTGTAATGCATATTTCACACCCATTGTTGGGTAAATATTAATACTTTCCATGTCATCATTAACACTGGAAACTAGGAAAATATCATCATGCAAAATACAATCAAGCATCTCAAATTTTAAACCATGGTACATCCTCAACCTTACATCATTGGTTGGATTTATATAGAAAAGGGCATTGACGTTTGATACTATTGCACCATTATGTATGCCATCAAGTGAATGTGTGACATAATCACCTATGACATGGTGCCATTGGATATTTATGATGTATTATTAGGAATATCATATCTCATTTATTGTTAAGAGGCCTACCAAGCATGCCTACAATAATGATAAATACATATTGAAAAGATGATATACAAAATTCTAGAGTGCCTTCCCTAGAATATGGTGACCTTTATTTCATAAAATCAATATAAAGAAACTTATCTTACAAGAATAAAAGTTTATATTATTGATGTTTTATCCTTAGTATTATGGTGTCAATAAGTTCACCCTTTTTGCATCGACTGTAAATGACTCTACCTAGCCTAAAGAAATGGACATATTTCTTCATCCATATTATGATTTTTTCTAGGATACTAAGGATATCCCACAACACTAACTAGTGAATAATTTGATTGACCTGATCCTGAGTTCATCTCTCCCCAATAGTCCTCTATATTGTCAATCAATATGGATAATGATAAAATTTATCACTATATATAGTGGTAATTGGTCAAGGAATTATCAAGCCTATCTAATCACCATGTGTTAGTCCTATTATTATAGCACCAAAGTAGAATGGAACTTAACATCTATATGTTAATTATAGGGTGTTAACAAAATTACTATATAGAACAAGTATCCATTATGATACATTGTTGACCTATTAGACCAACTCTAAAAGGCACAATACTTTAATAATTTTAACCTAAAATTAGGTTATCATAGGGTACCTATCATTCCTATTGGCATATGGAAAATGGTCTTCAAGACCAAGGAAGAGTTGTAAGAGTGGATGCTTTTGCCTTTTGGCTTGATCAATATACCAATGACATTCTACATCCATTCATAAGATTCTTCATGTGTTTCTACTTGGATGACATTCTCATATTTAATAAGACACAGGAAAATACTTATAACATGTGCACCAGGTTTTAGACACTATACTAGCATAAATTTCAATCAAATATAGGTAAGTATACCTTTTGTATCACATAAATTTTATATCTTGGTTACATAAATTACCAACAATGGATAGATATAGATATAGATAAAAACAACATCATTTTAAAATAGCAAAACTTAAGAACATAACGTATCTTAGAAGTTTCCTTGGTCTTTCTAGCTTTTACAATAGGTTTATCTTGGTATTATCACATGCCCTATCACCTCTAAACAAAGTTCCATATTAACAATAGATATTTAAATAACTAAAGTAGTGCCTTTTTTTAGAGTAAATGTTAGCCATGCTAGACATCATATAATATTTGAGCTATAGATTGACATTTTTGGATATGCAATTGATGCCATCATAATACAAAATAGACATCCAATGGCATACCACCCAAATATGGTTTCTAAAATAGTTTGGTGTTATGCAACATATGTGAAGGATTTATATGATATTATTCAAGTTGTATGATAGTGGTACCATTACATCATGGGTGAGAAAACCATTTTCCACTTAGATGACAGGCCTTTGTAATTTTTTAATTCATAGAGAAAACAAGAAAATGCTAGGCATATGAAATATATATCTTATATTAGTAGTTCTACCTTATGATGAAACATCACAAGGAAAAGTAGAATCAAGCAATGGACTATCTAAAATTCCCACTAGTACAAAATCTATTTATTATCAATCCTAGGGGGCATGTCATGAACCACATGCAATTCCTATTCTCCTTAGATGCCAAATTTATTAGAATTCAATATCAATTGATCAAAGAAAATTTGGCACCTAATAACCACCTTCAAGATGGGTTGTTGTAACTTTTTAAAAGGTTATATGCTATATTTGGTACACGACACCACTTATTAGCTTGGGAGGCACATTACTCTAGGTTACTTAGGCACTTTGGAGTCAAAAGGTCACTTTTTGTGCTATTGTAGTTCTTTCACTAGCCACACATGTGCAAGAAGGTAGGGATTTATGTTTTATTCTATGGACTATACAATATCTCTAAAATAACAAATAGAAAAATAAGGCTCTATGAACCATTATAGATTCCTTCTAGATCATGGAAATCTATAAACATAATTTTTCTCTTAGGATTTATTTTTTTCGTTTACATAGGATATTTGGTCACAACCACACTATTTTTAGTAACTGAAAAGTGCAGGGTTCAAACCATAGGGGATGCTTACACCAAACATTTCTCTTAGGATTTATAACCATCAAGTGCTAATATGACTATATTTTCATGGTCATATATTGGTTCTATAATATGGCTATCATGGCACCATGCAATAAGAGCATTAATATTTTAGAAAAAACAAAATTATTCTTTCAACAAGTTTGAGTTTATTTTTACCTTCCTAAATTGATTGTATCAAATAAGGACAATAGATTCCTCAATAATATTTTATACCATATCTAGAATCTCTTATACACCAAGATCCAATATTCCATAGCATTCCATCCATAACCTAATCGGTAAAAAAATATGGGTAACAAAATAGTGTATTTGTTTTGGATGTACAAGAACAACCACCCTTACATTAACACTAATAGGATTCTTATATCTATAAAATTTAGATAGCATATTAATTTTTCCTTTTATAAGTAATAATTATATAAATATTTAAAATCACACCAATTAGTTAAAAAATAAGACCATTAATTTTAACATATTCTAGATAATATTTAACACCATTAATCATATAATTAGATCCATATCTTAACAAATGCATTGAGATAATTTGTTGTAGTACCTAGGAATAGGTGTATGTGGATATGGTATTATATTGTATAAGGATTGGCATGGGTCACACATAACCCAAGGTTTATTATATTATTATATTACATAATAATAGTGAATGGGATGAGGGTTAGAAGTTGACTTTCCAAAGTAGAATTAGAAGATGGGTGTATAGATAAGGGATGTTATCATTGTAATCATCATGGAGATCATAATTCATATGAACTACTACTTGTAATTATCTTTGCCCCTGAAGTGGCTTATGAGACTTTTTCCTCTCTAAGTGGTACTCTCATCTTGGAAAATCTCATGGAATTTTTCTTCCTTAAGGAGTATTATTGGTGTTGTCCTACCCTAAGGGTATTATCTAGCATTATCTCATTGTGTGGATAATTATTAGTGGATTAATTTTTTGATATTTTTACATATTGGTGAATTAATTTTGCTAATTAGAATAAATTTTCATAACAAGTGGTATCAAGGCAATGATTTTGGCAAAGTGGTGGTTGTGTATTTGTGGATTGTAGAATTAGGACATTTTTTTTAGAAAAACATCTCATCTTATAGGAACCATATCTATGTGAAGGTTTGTTTGATTTATATGATGATTAGACCATTTTATGTGTAACTTGAATAGATTTAAAATGAGTGGACATATGAAGGAATATTAGGAGTATTGAGGGAGATACAACCTTGTGAAGTTAACTATCCAGAACAAGGGTAGCATTAGGATAATTTTTTCTAGACAAATATCTCATTTTTTAGTAGCCATATCTCTTTGAAAATTTATCTGATTTAGATGATTCTTGGACTATTTTATGTATAATTTGAAGATATTTAAAATGAGTGGTCATATGAATAAATATGATAAATATTTATGGAGATAAAACCCTATGAAGTCAGCCATTCAAAATAATTTAGTGGTGATTTTTTAAAACATATTTTTTTTAGAAGATAAAATATGTTAGTTGGGGTAAGAAAATGAGTTCCAATTTATGTTGTTTTGAAGAAAAATTGTAGATCTAATTATTTATATGGAATTTTATCTTCACATCAATGAGGAGATATACATTTTTGTAAAACCCTAGTTTGTAATATCTTTTTGTTAGGGCATGAAATATGGATCTACAAAATTTTTATAAAGAATATGATATTGATGTTAGAGAATGGTGGAAACAATTTAAATACTTGAATTCAACTAATTATTATTGTTGGAACCTTATGCTTATTTTCTATATTGGAATACAATATCTCTCTTGGTTTAGTAATTTTTGTAGTGCCTACAATTGTGAAGTAACTTGGGAAAAAAAAGAGCAAGCATTATTGAGTTAATGGGACCCATATAAAAGATAACTAGTTCAAGGGATACACCTAAATTGAAGAACACAAGCTTATACTGAGAGGGGGGTGAACAGTATAAGAGCACTTTTTACTTTTCTTTTCAAATCAATATTATGTAGTGTATAGATAGCAATATCAATAGCAGTAATCAAAGCAATGCACAAAACACCATACACAATAGAGACACAAATTTAATGTGGTTCACCCAAATATGGCTACCTCCACGGAGAAAATATTTCTTCTAAATATTTCTCAAATAATCTCTTGGGAATCCTTCCCAATTACAATGTTTATGGACCTCTATCCAAAGGAGATGTTGATCCCCTAAATCTGGTTTGTGGATCTCTATCCATAGGAGAACTCCTTCTCCTCTGCTCTAGCTGGTGATCCTCTAGAAGACTACTACCTCCACTGCACTGGCTTGTGGATCTCTCTCCACTGAAGACTCTTGTCCCCACTCAGAAGACCTATCCTCACTACCCTGGATGATGGATCTCTATCCACTGGAGACTCTGTCCTCTCTGCTCTATCACCTCCAAAGCTCTGTCTCAATTTTGTACTAAACATAGTCCAGTTGGTCTAGCACAACTCTACTCAATCTCTTGCACTAAACATAGTCCAATTGGTCTAGCACAAGTCTGCTCAATAAGCTCACTCAAATCTGCACTAAACATAGTCCATTCGGTCTAGCACAAATTTTCTCAACTCTTGCACTAAACATAGTCTAGTCGGTCTAGCACAAGTCCACTCAAATCTGCACTAAACACAATCTAGTCGGTCTAGCACAAATCTGCTCAATAGGTCCACTTATAACCTACTCAAATATGCTCACCAGGTCCACTCAAAACTTGCTACAAACATTTGCTCAATAGGTCCACTAATAAAATCTTCTCAATAGGTCCACTCAAAACCTATCCAAATATGCTCAATAGGTCCACATAGAACCTGTCCAAATCTGCTCAATAAGTCCACATAGAACTTGTCCAAATCTGCTCAACAAGCTCACATAGAACTTGTCCAAATCTTCTCAACAAGCTCACACAGAACTTGTCCAAATCTGCTCAATAAGTCCTCTCTAGGACTTGCTCAAATCTGTATTGTAAGCTTCCACAAAAGCTCACACAAAATCAGTCCACAAGTCTTCTCAAAGACTTACCTCAAATATTCTTAACAAGTCCACACAGAACTTGTCCAATCTCATAGAAACATAAAGAGAATTGTTAGAGACTCAATATGTTCTATACTCAATGCTCAATCACTTTCTCAACTCAATATCATAGAAGCATAAAGAGAATTGTTAGAGACTCAATATGTTCTATCCAAACTCAATCACTTTCTTCCAACTCAATCTCATAGAAGCATAAAGAGAATTGTTAGAGACTCAATATGTTCTATACTCAAACCTCAATCACTTTCTTAACTCAATATCATAGAAGCAAAAAGATAATTTTTAGAGACTCAATATGTTCTATACTCAAAAGCTCAATCTCAACTCAAATCAGAATATAGAATAGTTTGTTTTATGGAACTTGAACAATCACTTCATACATCCACTTGACTAGGCTCAATCAACTCTACTCAACCAATCACTTCAAGAAACAACTCTTTCTCACAAACCCTAGTCCAAGCATGTATCATCCAACTCAAAATGTTTCCAACAATGCTCAACAACAAATCTCACATAACAATGATACTCATGATCTTTTCTAACCCTAGTTCAAGTTCTTTGCATAACAACTCACTTCAACAACCATGCTTATCAAACAAGGTTTTAAACACAACTCTCAATTTCAGAAAACCTTGAAGCATCAACTCAAACACTTTTGAAAAGGAAACCCTAATCAAATCCTTTTCACTCCAAACTTAATTTTCAAGTAAGCCAATCAACCAACTCAACCAAAGAAGAATTTGCCCATACCTTTTTGCTTGACAAGGAGTTGATCTCACAAATCTGCCACACTCACAAATTTCTCTTTTCCAATCTCAATAAGGGTTAGAAGACTTCAATCAAATCACAATACAAAATAATGACCCAAAATACACCTTATTACTCCAACTCAAAAATAACATTCACCATAGTCTTCTTTAAATAGAAAAACCCTTATACAAAAATAATGCTCAAAAGTCTTAATAAGAAATTAATTAAGACTTTACTAAAACTCCTTATTACTCCTAAAATAATAAATCTCAAATATCAATACCTCCAAAATAATCCTCAACAAACATTCACCATAAACTTCAAATATCAAACCTTCCACAATAATCCTCAACAAACATTCACCATAAACTTCAAATATCAAACCTTCCACAATAATCCTCAACAAACATTCACCATAAACTTCATGCCTTAATGTATAAAAATAATAATCAATTATGCACCCTTATTCCTCCAACATTAGGCAACTAACAAAATTTAAATCAAAATTAAATACCTTGTCTTCGGAGGGAATCGAACCCTCAACCTCGTCTCACCACAAGCGCCTTAACCATGGCCAAAGTCATCGCACGAGCCAAGTGCTCATTCGAGATTAAAGAAGCACCACGTGCTTCTTAATATCGCATCACCTTCCACCAAGGGCAAAAGGTCGTGCACCTTGGGCGCCTCAATCAACTCACCAAACAATGCACGCGGGGATTCAAAACGTCAACCACCTTGCTGCCAGCGCCTTTGTGCTTTCCCAACTACCACTAGGCCATGCTTGCCCAATGAAACTTGAGGATGAAAACTTCCTCCTTTATTCCCTTCGCTGCCATGTTTTCGTAAATGCACAAGCTCTCTTTTCGCATGCCACCAATTCTTAATTCGAGCAAGGGTAAATAAAACTTAGGTTTTTTGGGCATATTTATATGCTCCTTCATTGCATTAACGATGTCGATGCTCACGTGCTTCCTTCCATGACGTCGGTGGTAAAGGCTTCGAATGCCTTTTATTAAACCCAACCTTTGGGTTTAATTTACTTTAAACTTTGTGCTTTGAAATATTTTTCCCTCCAAAACCCAACCTTAGGGTTTTATAAAAAATAATTAATTGTCCTTTGTAAACCAAATAATATTATAATTAAAATTATAATAATTTATTTGGGTTTTTCACCACCTTGGATAAATATTATAATAAAGATTATAATATTATATCCTTCCATTGCTTCGGATATATTTGCTTCCAAAGGAGAAATGAAACCACTTTCTGACCCATTCTTTTGGGTGTAAAATAAAAATATTTTAACCCATTATAAACTTCCATTAAAATTTGCACTCAAACTGAAGAAGAACTATCATTGGCATCTTGACATCAATGACAACTTTGGCTTAGGGACTCAAAATGTCCAACAATCTCCCCCTTTGTCATTGATGGCAACCCACATTCTTTTTACTAAAACCTGACCTTTATTTTTTTCTTTTGCTCCCCCTGGGACATTGCTCCCCCTGGCTCAATGCTCTCTCAAATATCAAATCTCTCCCCAATACACAAATATCTCCCCCTTTGACATCAATGGCAAAGGGTCACCTTTGGGGCTCGGGGCTAAGAATGAGCCTCTTAGCTTAGCCCCTCCCCCACCTCTTTTGAGGTGGTTAATTTTGGGGTGGGAGTATTTCTACTCCCAAAAGGCATTGTTCTTTGCCTTTATCCTCTTCCCTTATTTTCTGAATTTTTTGATTCTTCTGATTGTTTCTATCCGTGTCATCATTCCTATTCCTGTCATCATTCCTGTTCCTATTTCTATTCCTGTTCTCATCCATGTTCTTGTTCCTATTCTTGTTCCTATCATCATTCCTGTTCTTGCTCCTGTTCTTATCCATGTTCTTGTTCCTGTTCATATTCCTATTCCTGTTCATACCTATTTTTGGAATATTTGCTCTACACCATTTTGTTGTGTGACCATCATTATTGCACTTATAACACTTAATGTTATTATTCCTTGGAGGTGCAAATGTCTTAGGATCTCTTCTATTGAAGCCATATCCTCTTCTATCATGAACCCTGCAATTCATTGCCTTGTGACCAAACTCATTACATGAGTAGCAATACCCATGGAAAAGTTGTCCTTTCCCATATTCCTGTCTTTCATGTGTCCTGCACTATGAAGCCATGTGCCCAAACCTGTGACATGAAAAACATCTTCCATTGAAGCTTCCTTGTCTTGACCTCATTGGTCTCCTATTCTGATTGTTGTTCCATCTGTATCTTTTCTATGCATTGTTCCTATCTTTGTTGAACTCTTTATTGTCCAACTCATCCTCTGATGTCTCACTCCCTCTTACATTATCTTCTTTTGATGTATCTTCATCTGAAGTTTCTTCTTCTTCAAGACTTGAAGTAGACTCTTCTTCCCATTTCTTTTGTACCTGTTTAGAACCAAGACCTGTCTTGTTTGTTGCTCCTCTTTGTATCTTGACTATTTTATCCACACTCTTTGCATTGTTTACATACTTGTATAGCTTATTCTTGGAGTCTTCTAAATCTTCCTTTAGTAGTGCCACTTCTTGTGCTAACTTCTCACTTTCCAAGATCTTTGCTTCTAACTTATCTTTGAACTTCTTTGCCTTAGCCTTTGATTTTTCTAAATCCTCTATGAGCAATAATCTTTCTTCATCACATTCTTGAAACTAAATTTCAAGCTTAGAGTGTTGCTTTCTTACCTTCTTTACCATGTCAAGGGCATAGATAAGTTCTCCCTTGAGATCATAACCATTCTCTACTGAATAATCCTCTATTTTTTTCCTTTGTCCATATCATTACTTTATTTTGGCTTATCTTCTATAGGATCACTCACTTCTTCTTCTAATGCCATTAGAAGATTTTCATCTGGTCTTTCAAGTGCATCTTCATAGTCATCATCACTGAAACTATAACCATCCCTTGTGCAATCATCTTCAAGATGTCCAAATTTACCACATCTAAAACACTTGAGAATAACTGGAGTCTTTTTCTTAACTGGTTCTTTCTCTTCAATCATAAATAGGACTTCATCTCTATCATTGTCTGAAAAACTAGCATCACTATCATTTGAGTACTTACTTGCATTATCCGCATAGTAGCTTCTCTTTTGTCTTTGGAAGAACTTCTTTCCTTGTCTGCTTTGTCCATCCTTGCTTTTCTTTTGATGCCTATATCTTTTTGATTCCCTGTACCTGTGATCCTATTTTTCTTCACCATTGTTGTTCTTTGGCTCTTTACAATATGTTGCAAAATGTCTATACTTTCCACAATTAAAACACTTAACAGATCTTAGATCTATGGGTCTTCTGGAACCTTTATCTCTTCTACCATAATTTGCTTCTTCATCACTGGATGACTCACTGCTTGATTCTAACTTCTTACCCTTTATTTCCTTGATTGCTTTGAATGTTGCTTCCTTTTTGGAAGTAGGATCTTTTGTTCTTATCTCAAAAGTTGTAAGCATGCCAAGTAAGGAATTTCTTGTCAGACAATCACTATCAATTGATGTTTCTATAGTAGAGACCTTTTCACTGTACCTTTTTGGAAGAGTTCTCAAGATCTTATCACAAGCATCAGATTCATCGACCTTCATTCCAAGACCTCTCATCTCATGTACAAGTTCATCAATCTTATTGAGATAGTCACGAATGTTTTCATCATCCCGCATTCTTAAGTTTTCAAATTCTCCTTTGAGATTTCTGATCTTAGCTTTCCTGACACCTTTATCTCCTTCATATATGTTATGTAGTAGTTCCCACATTTCTTTTGTTGTTTTACAATCCATAACCTTCATAGATTTTGATCTACGCAATCCTTTTATAATTGCATTCATAGCTCTTGAATTTGCATGCATTAGAAGCTTACCTTCCTTATCTATAGGAGGATCGGTTACTGAATCATATCCAAGTTCCACTGCATCCCAAACTTCATTGCCAAGTGCCATCAGGTGAAATCTCATCAACATACACCAATACAAGAAGTCACTTCCATCAAATACTGGTATTGTATTATTGATGGACCCATCCCTTTGATCCTTTTGATCCATTGTGTTCTTGACCGCTTTTCCTTCAAGCTATCAAACTCTTCTGAAGGAACCCGCTCTGATACCAATTGAAGAACACAAGCTTATACTGAGAGGGGGGTGAATAGTATAAGAGCACTTTTTACTTTTCTTTTCAAATCAATATTATGTAGTGTATAGATAGCAGTATCAATAGCAGTAATAAAAGCAATGCACAAAACACCATACACAATAGAGACACAGATTTAACATGGTTCACCCAAATATGGCTACCTCCATGGAGAAAATATTTCTTCTAAATATTTCTCAAATAATCTCTTGGGAATCCTTCCCAATTACAATGTTTATGGACCTCTATCCAAAGGAGATGTTGATCCCCTAAATCTAGTTTGTGGATCTCTATCCATAGGAGAACTCCTTCTCCTCTACTCTAGCTGGTGATCCTCTAGAAGACTACTGCCTCCACTGCACTGGCTTGTGGATCTCTCTCCACTGAAGACTCTTGTCCCCACTCAGAAGACCTATCCTCACTACCTTGGATGATGGATCTCTATCCACTAGAGACTCTATCCTCTCTACTCTATCACCTCCAAAGCTCTATCTCAATTCTGTACTAAACACAATCTAGTTGGTCTAGCACAACTCTGCTCAATCTCTTGCACTAAACATAGTCCAATCGGTCTAGCACAAGTCTACTCAATAAGCTCACTCAAATCTACACTAAACATAGTCCATTCAGTCTAGCACAAGTCTCTCCTCAACTCATTGCACTAAACATAGTCCATTCGGTCTAGCACAAATCTACTCAAATCTTGCACTAAACACAATCCAGTCGGTCTAGCACAAGTCCACTCAAATATGCACTAAACATAGTCTAGTCAATCTAGCACAAATATGCTCAATAGGTCCACTTAGAACCTACTCAAATATGCTCAATAGGTCCACTCATAACCTGCACAACTCTGCTCAATAGGTCCACTCAAAACCTGCTCAAATCTGCTCAATAGGTCCACACAGAACTTGCTCAAATATTCTCAATAGGTCCACACAGAACCTGCACAAATCTGCTCAATAGGTCCACTTAGAACATGTCCAAATCTGCTCAACAGGTCCACACAGAACCTATCCAAATCTTCTCAATAGGTCCACATAGAACCTATCCAAATCTGCTCAACAAGTTCACATATAACTTATCCAAATATGCTCAACAAGCTCACATAGAACTTGTCCAAATCTGCTCAATAAGTCCTCTCTAGGACTTGCTCAAATCTATATTGTAAGCTTCCACAAAATCTCACAAAATTAGTCCACAAGTCTTCTCAAAGACTTACCTCAAATATGCTTAACAAGTCCACACAGAACTTGTCCAATCTCATAGAAACATAAAGAGAATTGTTAGAGACTCAATATGTTCTATACTCAATGCTCAATCACTTTCTCAACTCAATCTCATAGAAGCATAAAGAGAATTTTTAGAGACTCAATATGTTCTATACTCAAAGCTCAATCACTTTCTTAACTCAATCTCATAGAAGCATAAAGAGAATTGTTAGAGACTCAATATGTTCTATACTCAAAACTCAATCACTTTCTCAACTCAATCTCATAGAAGCATAAAGAGAATTGTTAGAGACTCAATATGTTCTATACTCAAAGCTCAATCACTTTCTCAACTCAATCTCATAGTGTTAGTCTTACAATGACACTGAGAGGGGGGGTGAATCAGTGTAGCTCTTTAAACTTGAATTTACAGCTCTTAATATAGTAGCAATTAAAACTAATTACTAGATACAACAAGTATAACACAAGAGCATCACACAACACAAGATTTAACGAGGTTCACCAATGTGGCTACTCCTCAAAAATGACTGCTTGGACTACCATCCAAATCCAGCCTTTGCAAAGCACCAACTTTACAATCAATTTACCAACACCTACTGGAAGGAGCACCGACCCCTTATTTATCTGCACCAATAGAAAGGAGCACCAACCCCTGATTTACCAACACCTACTAGAAGGAGCAACAACCCCTGATGCCAAGCTACAACCTGGACTTCAATTTTGAATCTATAAGATTTACAGAAAGATACCTTTGTCTTTGCAGGATCTTGACTGGTCTTTCTTCACCTTTTCGCTCTCTACGCACTCTGCTTTCTCTATGCAATCACTTCGCACACTCTACTTCATTATAGTCAACCTTCATGATCGTCTTCTCTCTTTTGCGCACTCTACTCTCTCTACACAATCACTTCGCACTCTCTGCTTCGTTACAGTCGACCTTCACGATCGTCTTCTCTCTTTCGTGCACTCTGCTCTCTTCGCACTATGATAGAACTCCGCACACTTCGACAACTTCAAATCTCCAAACAACCCTCCTTTTATAACAAAATTTTTGAGATGAAAACCCTAATCTTAGTCGGCTATAAACCCTAATCTTAGTCGGCTTTCATGACAACTGTAAACCCTAATTTTAGTCGGTTGTTCATCGATCTTTGTCAGCTTCAACTCAACCATGAAAATACAACATGTCACGATATCATGACACTTTTTCTTTCTCTCTTTCTTCTTGCTTTGGACCATGAAAATACATGTCGCGATATCGTGACACTTTCGCCTCCTTGCTTCTTTTCTTGGCTTGTACCCATGAAAACACAACATGTCGCGATATCGCGACACTTTTGCCTCCTTGCCTCTTTTCTTGGCTTGTACCCATGAAAACACACATGTCGTGATATCGTGACACTTTCGCCTCCTTGCCTCTTTTCTTGGCTTGTACCCACAAAAACATAGCATGTCACGAAATCGTGACACTTTCACCTCCGTACTCTTCCTCTTTACTTTTGTCATGATATCGCGACACTTCTGCCTTCTTACTTTCTCTCTCCTCATTTAGTCACAAAAATGCGACATGTCACTGTGATATCATGACACTTTCTCTCCTTTGCTTTTTCTCTTGCCTTCGGGTCACGAAAACGTGACATGTCGTGATATCGTGACACTTTCTCTCCTTTGCTCTTTCTCTTGCAATATGTCATGAAATCGTGACACTTTTTCTTTTGTACAATATCTCTTGCAATATGTCATGAAATCGTGACACTTTTTCTTTCAGACTCTCTTACTTGCAATATGTCATGAAATCGTGACACTTTTTCTACTTGCCATTCTCTCTTCCAACATGTCATGAAATCGTGACACTTTTTCTTCTGTACTATCTCTCTTGCAATATGTCATGAAATCGTGACACTTTTTCTACTTGCCTTTCTCTCTTCCAACATGTCACAAAATCATGATAGTTTTGCTTGCTTTCGTGATAGTTTTGCTTGCTTGCGCTTTCTCTCCGAACATGTCATGAAATCATGACAGTTTTGCTTGCTTGCGCTTTCTCTCCGAACATGTCGTGAAATCATGACAGTTTTGCTTGCTTGCGCTTTCTCTCCGAACATGTCATGAAATCATGATAGTTTTGCTTGCTTGCGCTTTCTCTTCGAACATGTCGTGAAATCGTGATATTTTTGCTTTCTTCTCAACATGTCGTGATATCATGACAATTTTTCTTTCTTGCTCAACATGTCGCGATATCATGACAGTTTTCTTCCTTGTGATTTTCTTTTGATTTTTAGCATATGGGCCACTTTGATCTTCTTGGAAAAACATTGTACATACTCTGAGTAACCTTTGAACTTCTATCTTCTACATCTAAAAGGCTTTTGAACTTCCTATCCATTGCATCAACCGATCTATCTGATTGTGTTGACAACAATGACAATACTATTGTTGCACCTTGCTCAACAATCTCCCCCTTTGGAATTGTTGGCAACACACGTGCAATTTCCTGTAACTCTTCTCCCCCTTTGACAATAATACCAAAGGGCTACTGCAGACTCCCCCTGAGTCCATGCACAACATTCTCAGGCACACTTTATTGCATTTAGCAAAGATCATGAACATGAGCAAGCAGATAATCAAATACTGAAATGCTCCCCCTGAGAATGTGATCCCTGTAGCTAGTCAATTCTTGGGAAGTGTGACCACTCCCAATTTATTGCGAAGGTACTCAAAAACTTCCTTGGGCAATGGTTTTGTGAAGATATCTGCTACTTGCTCTGTAGTTGGAACAAAATCCAACTTAACCTCACCTTCTGCAACTTTCTCCTTCAAAAAGTGATACCTGATAGCGATGTGTTTTGTGCGTGAATGCATAACTGGATTCTTGGAGATGTTAATGGCACTGGTGTTATCACACTTAACCGATATCGGCTCACTGAAGCTAATACCAAGATCTTTCGGGGTTTGTTTCATCCATAATACCTACGTACAACATGTTGTTGCTGCAATATATTCTGCCTCTACTGTCGATAGAGAAACTGACTCTTGTTTCTTACTGTGCCATGCGACCAATCTGTCTCCAAGATAGAATGCACCTCCACTTGTACTCTTTCTGTCATCTACACATCCTGCCCAATCTGCATCTGAATACGAAATAAGGGTGAAGTCTTTACCTTTTGGATACCATAACCCATACTCCATAGTACCCTTGAGGTACCGAAGAATCCTCTTTACTGTTGTCACATGAGTCTCCTTGGGATTAGCCTAAAATCGTGCTACCATGCATACTGCCTATAAAATATCTGGTCTGGTAGCTGTCAGGTACAGTAAGCTTCCAATCATAGATCTGTACATGGTTTGATCAACAGGTGGAGATTTGTCATCCTTGCTCAACTTGCGACTGTCGTCATGGGAGTGCTAACTGGCTTACAATCCTCCATTGTGAACTTTTTTAACATCTCTTTTACATATTTAACTTGAGAAATAAATATGCCCTTCTTACTTTGATTAACTTGCAACCCGAGGAAATACGACAGTTCTCCAATCATTGACATTTCAAATTCTTTCTGCATCTTATTTGCTAAATCTTTGCACGACTCATCTTTGCTGCTGCCAAATATGATATCATCTACGTATACAACAAGAACAATAAGATGCCCATTTTTTATTTTGACATACAAATTACTATCCACCATACCTTTCTTAAACCTTTGTTGAGTGAGATAGTTGTCTAGCCTTGCATACCATGCTCGGGGTGCCTGTTTTAAGCCATATAATGCTTTCTTCAACTTGCAAACCAAGTTTGGATCATCACCAAGTTGGAAACCATCTGGTTGCTCAATATAAACCTCTTCTTCAAGTTTCCCATTCAAAAACGCTGATTTCACATCCATTTGATAAACTTTGAAATTCTTGTAGACTTCTAAAGCCAGAAACATTCTAATTGCCTCTAGTCTAGCTACTGGTGCAAAAGTTTCCTCAAAGTCAATGCCTTCAACTTGTGCATAACCCTTACATACCAATCTTGCTTTATTTCGACTACCTGTCCGTCTTCATTCAATTTGTTTCGAAAAATCCATTTAGTCCCGATTATATTTTTATTAGCAGGTCTAGGTACTAACTCCCAAGTTTCATTTTTCTCGATCTGATCTAATTCTTCATTTATTGCCTTCATCCAACTTTCATCTTTGCTTGCATCAGTAACATTTTTGGGCTCAATGCTGGATAATAGAGAGTAGTTACTTACTGCTCTTCTTCTTGTCTGAACACCAACTTTGGGGTCTCCAATTATTTGCTCTCTAGGATGATTTTTTTGCCAACTGCCTGTTTTGAATTTCTTATTTTCTTCCACTTTTGAATCACAACTTACATCATCTGAGTCAATTTTTTGTATCTTTTCCATTTCGTTTTCCTCATCTCCTTCAATAACCTCTTCATAAATTGGGTAGTTCGTTTCATAGCTAATTACTCGTTCTTTACCTTCATCAAATTTAACATCGGCTCTGTCCACAATTTAAATTAGCCTCTTTTTGTAGCATTTTTAAGCTTTGCTTTTTGATGAATAACCAACAAAAATACCTTCATCCTCTCTATCTTTAAACTTACCAAGATTGTCTTCGGTTCTTTTTATATAGCACTTGCTGCCAAAAACTTTGAGGTATTTTGTTGTTGCCCTTTTACCGAACCACAATTCATAAGGAGTTTTGCTTTCATGTGTTCTCAGCATGTACCTATTTTGGATATACACTGCAGTATGGACTGCTTCTTTCCAAAATATGTCTGCTACTCTGCTTTCAGCCAACATAGTCCGTGCCATTTCCTGCACTGTCCTGTTCTTTCTTTCTACCACTCCATTTTGTTGAGGTGTCCTGGCTGTTGAGAACTGTCTCCTAATACCGTAATTTTCACAGTACTCTGCAAACTCCTCTGAAATGAATTCTCCTCCTCTATCTGATCTTAAACATTTGATCCTTTTTCCTGTTTCATTCTCAACCTGGTTTTTGAAAATCTTGAACATATCAAAAGCTTCGATTTATGCTTCAAGAAAAATATCCATGTCATTCTGGAATAGTCATCAATGCACAACATAAAATATTTGTCACCATTTATGCTTTGTGTTCTCATGGGACCACATAAATCAGTGTGTATGAGTTCCAAAGGTTTGCTTGTGTAGTATTCTTTTGTTTTGAATGTGACTCTAGTTTGTTTCCCCTTTTGGCATGAAGCACAAATGTTGTTTGCGGGTTTGCTTGATGGTGGGAATATCTCTCACTGCCCTTTTTGAGATGATTTTTACCAGATTATCAAAGCTGATATGCCCTAGTCTCTTGTGCCACAACCAGTTTTCTTCTTCCTGTCCAATAAAACAAGCTCCTTTTGAATTCTCTGAGAGCGTGTACAGGTTGCCAGATGTCCTTGATCCAGTTGCTATCAATTTTCCACTGTTTATTTTTTTGACTTCACAACCCTGCTTCATAAAAACTACTTCATGACCTTTATCACAAATCTGACTTACGCTCAACAAGTTATGTTTCAAACCATCCACAAACAAGACTTCTTCTGACTTAATTTTTCCATCACTAATTTTAACTGAACCTTTGCCAACTATCTTAGCTCCATCATTATTTCCAAATTTTACTGAACCTCCTTCATATTTTTGTAACTTCTCAAATTTTTGTTTGTCACCTGTCATATGACTGGAGCATCCACTATCAAGTATCCATGGTACATATTTATTCTGTGCTTTGAATGCAGTTTGTACGATTAAGGATTCCTTTTCTTCCTTCAGTCGCTCTTTTCCTTTCCACTCCATTTTGATAGTAGTTTTGGGCTCTTGTTTTGCCTTTCCCTTATCAATAATTTGAGCATGTTTTTCGGGAAGCTTTCTATTTTGTCTCATCCTGTATGGTTGAAATTTTCTTCCCTGAAACTGATTTGATGTAAATGTATTTCTACAGTTTCTTGCAATGTGCCCAAAATTATGACAGCTATAACATTCTACTGTATAATTCATCAGAGGAGAAAAAACATTTCTACTGGTGAAATTCCTTGGTCTTACATTATATTTGCAGTCTGAGATTTTATGTCCATAGCCATTGCATTTAAAACAGAAACCAGAAAAAGGATAATTGAACCTGGGTGATGGTCTTTGCCATGTTGTCGTAGGAGCCATAGGTCTTCTTCTTCTTTGATGTGTGACATTGGTGAATCCATCATTGTCAATTCTCCTTTCGTGCCTGGCATTAATGCTTTCTTTTGCATGAGACGTTTTTCCTTGATCAACTTGTTTCTTATCTTCATTCTTTATGGATTCTACATTTCTGGCCTTTGATCCACTTGATGATTCTCCTTCGATGAAACCCAGACCAAATTTGATGCCTGCAGGCCTTTGGTCATTTATGATCTTATCCAACTTCATAGAACTTTCTTCACGTTTGTGATAACAACTAATTTTCTTATTCATCTCTTCTAGCTGCATTCTTAAACCAACAATCTCTTCTTCTAGCTTGCTGCAATAATCTATTTTCATTGTTATTTGCACTTCGAGATCTTCAGAGATTTTCTTAGATTCTTCTATCTGTACTTTCAAACTGGTTATGATTCCATTTGCATCCTCAAGCTTTCTTGAAAGTTTCTTATTCTTTTTCTTTTCTATCTTCCACTCTTCAAGTGCAGAGATCAACTCACCTTCTAGATCTACTTCAGCCTCAAGGTTTTCACCACAAACTTCAGAGGTCACTCCTTCTTCCTTTTTTGATTTAACTTCTTCAAATGCCATGAAAAGAGCTTCATATTTTTCTTCTTCAGACTCTTCACCGGAGTTGTTTTTTGATGAACTGACATTCTTGGAGATGAAACTTTTCTTCTTGAAGTTGCCTTTTCTGAAATTCGTTTTCATCTTCCAGTCACTTCTTTCTTGGTGCGATCCTTCATCATTTTTGTTCTTCTCTTTAAGTGGACATTTAGTCGCAAAATTCCCAATGCCTCCACAGTTGAAACATTTAAATGGTAGCTTCCCTCTGTATTTTCCTTTTCCCTTTTTTAGTTTTCTAACAAAGTTTGCTTCCATTTCATCTGATGTCTCTTCTTCCTCGGACTCTTGTTTTGTGTTTTTATTTTTAAGGGCTTTAAAAGCCGCTTCTCTGTCTATGGGTTTAGATCTTCCTATCCTCATCTCATATGCAGTCAAAGAACCATACATCTCATCTATACTAAAATAATTTAGATTTTTAGCTTCTTCTATCATTGAGACTTTGGAATCAAACCTTTGAGGAAGAGATCTTAGTACCTTTTTCACGATGACAGAGTCTCCAATATCCTCGTCGAGCCCTCTGATCGCATTAATGATTCCATTAACTCTCAGCATATATGCCTCAATGTTTTCATCATCGTTCATTTTCAATGCTTCGAACTGAGCTCGATGTGTCTATAATTTGGCCTCCTTGATCTTATCGTCTCCTTCATGAATACTCCTCAGTTTGTCCCATATCTCTTTTGTCATATTACAGCTCATGATCTTTACTAGTTCACTATCTGCTAATCCGCACATGATAGCATTCTTTGCTTTTGAGTTACTCTCAAATAGTTTCTTTTCATCAACCTCTTTTGGAGGAGTGATGGGTATTGTGTATCCACTAACTACTGAATCCCAGATGTCATATCCCAAAGCACAGAGATATGTCTGCATCCTGATTCTCCAGAATGCGTAATTAGATCCATCAAACAATGGTGCTTTGTTTGATGAGAAACCTTCACCACCTGCCATTGTGTTACTTCCAAGATCACCCTAGCCGATTAGGCTTGTACAAGAACTTAGCTCTGATACCAATTGTTAGTCTTACAATGACACTGAGAGGGGGGTGAATCAGTGTAGCTCTTTAAACTTGAATTTATAGCTCTTAATATAGTAGCAATTAAAACTAATTACTAGATACAACAAGTATAACACAAGAGCATCACACAACACAAGATTTAACGAGGTTCACCAATGTGGCTACTCCTCAAAAATGACTGCTTGGACTACCATCCAAATCTAGCCTTTGCAAAGCACCAACTTTACAATCAATTTACCAGCACCTACTGGAAGGAGCACCGACCCCTTATTTATCTGCACCAATAGAAAGGAGCACCAACCCCTGATTTACCAGCACCTACTGGAAGGAGCAACAACCCCTGATGCCAAGCTGCAACCTGGACTTCAATTTTGAATCTATAAGATTTATAGAAAGATACCTTTGTCTTTGCAGGAACCTGACTGGTCTTTCTTCACCTTTTTCGCTCTCTGTGCACTCTGCTTTCTCTACGCAATCACTTCACACTCTCTACTTCATTACAGTCAACCTTCATGATCATCTTCTCTCTTTCATGCACTCTACTCTCTCTACGCAATCACTTCACACTCTCTGCTTCATTACAGTTGACCTTCATGATCGTCTTCTCTCTTTCGTGCACTTTGCTCTCTTCGCACTATGATAGAACTCCGCACACTTTGACAACTTCCAAATCTCCAAACAACCCTCCTTTTATAACAAAATTTTGAGATGAAAACCCTAATCTTAGTTAACTATAAACCCTAATCTTAGTCGGCTTTCATGACAACTGTAAACCCTAATTTTAGTCGATTGTTCATCGATCTTTGTCGGCTTCAACTCAACCATGAAAATACAACATGTCACGATATCATGACACTTTTTCTTTCTCTCTCTTTCTCCTTGCTTTGGACCACGAAAATACAACATGTCACGATATCGCGACACTTTCGCCTCCTTGCTTATTTTCTTGGCTTGTACCCACAAAAACACATGTCACGATATCGTGACACTTTTGCCTCCTTACCTCTTTTCTTGGCTTGTACCCGTGAAAACACATGTCATGATATCATGACACTTTCACCTCCTTGCCTCTTTTCTTGGCTTGTACCCATGAAAACATAGCATGTCACAAAATCATGACACTTTCGCCTCCATACTCTTCCTCTTTACTTTTGTCATGATATCATGACACTTCTACCTTCTTACTTTCTCTCTCCTCATTTAGTCACAAAAATGCGACATGTCGCGATATCGTGACACTTTCTCTCCTTTGCTCTTTCTCTTGCCTTCGGGTCACGAAAACGTGACATGTCGCGATATCGCGACACTTTCTCTCCTTTGCTCTTTCTCTTGCAATATGTCATGAAATCGTGACACTTTTTCTTTCGTACAATATCTCTTGCAATATGTCACGAAATCGTGACACTTTTTCTTTCGGACTCTCTTCTTGCAATATGTCATGAAATCGTGACACTTTTTCTACTTGCCATTCTCTCTTCCAACATGTCATGAAATCATGACACTTTTTCTTCTATACTATCTCTCTTGCAATATGTCATGAAATCGTGACACTTTTTCTACTTGCATTTCTCTCTTCCAACATGTCACGAAATCATGACAGTTTTGCTTGCTTGCACTTTCTCTCCGAACATGTCATAAAATCATGACAGTTTTGCTTGCTTGCACTTTCTCTCCGAACATGTCATGAAATCATGACAATTTTGCTTGCTTGTGCTTTCTCTCCGAACATGTCACGAAATCGTGATAGTTTTGCTTGCTTGCGCTTTCTCTCCGAACATGTCGTGAAATCGTGATAGTTTTGCTTTCTTCTCAACATGTCGCGATATCGCGATAGTTTTTCTTTCTTGCTCAACATGTCGCGATATCGCGACAGTTTTCTTCCTTGTGATTTTCTTTTGATTTTTAGCATATGGGCCACTTTGATCTTCTTGGAAAAACACTGTACATACTCTGAGTAACCTTTGAACTTCTATGTCTTCTGCATCTGAAAGGCTTTTGAACTTTCTGTCCACTGCATCAACAGATCTATCTAACTATGTTGACAACAATGACAATACTGATGCTGCACCTTGCTCAACACATAGAATCATAAAGAGAATTGTTAGAGACTCAATATGTTCTATACTCAAAGCTCAATCTTAACTCAAATCATAATATAGAATGGTTTGTTTTATGGAACTTGATCAATCACTTCATACATCCACTTGACTAGGCTCAATGAACTCTACTAAACCAATCAATTCAAATAACATCTCTTTCTCACAAACCCTAGTCCAAGCATGTATCATCCAACTCAAAATGTTTCCAATAATGCTCAACAACAAATCTCACATAACAATGATACCCATGATCTATTCAAACCCTAGTTCAAGTTCTTTGCATAACAAATCACTTCAACAACCTTGCTTATCAAACAAGGTTTTAAACACAACTCTCAATTTCAAAAAACCTTGAAGCATCAACTCAAGAACTTTTGAAAAGGAAATCCTAATCAAATCCTTTTCACTCGAAACCTTATTTTTAAGTAAGCCAATCAACCAACTCAACCAAAGAAGAATTTTCCCATACCTTTTTGCTTGACAAGGAGTTGATCTTACAAATCTGCCACACTCACAAATTTCTCATTTGCAATCTCAATAAGGGTTAGAATACTTCAATAAATTCGCAATATAAAATAATGACCCAAAATACACATTATTACTCCAACTCAAAAATAACATTCACCATAGTCTTATTTAAATAGAAAAACCCTTATACAAAAATAATGCTCAAAAGTCTTAATGAGAAATTAATTAAGAATTTACTAAAACTCCTTATTACTCCTAAAATAATAAATCTCAAATATCAATACCTCTAAAATAATCCTCAACAAACATTCACCATAAAATTCAAATATCAAACTTTCCACAATAATCCTCAATAAACATTCACCATAAAATTCAATTATCAAACCTTCCACAATAATCCTCAACAAACATTCATCATAAACTTCAAGTATCAAACCTTCCACAATAATCCTCAACAAATATTCGTCATAAACTTCATGCATTAATGTATAAAAATAATAATAAATTATGCACCCTTATTCCTCCAACATTAGGCAACTAACAAACTTTAAATCAAAATTAAATACCTTGTCTTCGAAGGGAATTGAAGCCTCAACCTTGTCTCACCACAAGTGCCTTAATCGCCACCAAATTTTCCACATGAGCCAAGTGCTTGTTCAATATTAAAGAAGCACCACATGCTTCTTAATCTCCCTTCACCTTCCACCAAGGGCAAAAGGTCGTGCACCTTGGGCACCTCAATCAACTCACCAAACAATGCACGCAGGGATTCGAAACATCAACCACATTGCTACCAACACCTTTGCACTTTTCCAACTACCACTTGGCCACACTTGCCCAATGAAACTTGAGGATGAAAAATTCCTCCTTTATCCCTTCACTGCCACATTTTCATAAATGCACAAGCTCTCTTTTTGCATGTCATCGATTCTTAATTAAAGCAAGGGTAAATAAAACTTAGATTTGTTGGGCATATTTATATGCTCCTTCATTGCATTAATGATGTCAGTGCTCACATGCTTCCTTCCATGATGTCGGTATTAAAGGCTTCAAATACCTTTTATTAAACCCAACCTTTGGATTTAATTTACTTTAACCTTTGTGCTTTGAAATATTTTTCCCTCCAAAACCCAACCTTAGGGTTTTATAAAAAATAATTAATTGACCTTTGTAAACCAAATAATATTATAATTAAAATTATAATAATATATTTGGGTTTTTCACCACCTTGGATAAATATTATAATAAATATAATAATATTATATCCTTCAATTGCCTCAGATAGATTTGCTTCCAAAGAAGAAATGAAACCACTTTCTGACTCATTCTTTTGGGTGTAAAATATTTTTTTTTACCCCATTATAAACTTCCATAAACTTTGCACTCAAAATGAAGAACTATCACTAGCATCTTGACATAAATGACAACTTTAGCTTAGGAGCTCAAAATGTCCAACATAAATACTATAAAAAAGAAATAAAAATTCTTTAGAAAGAACAAAAAGAATTAAAAAGAGACGAAAATTTTCAAAGTGGTAGAAGATGAAAAAGATGTCAGTATGCAGGCAAAGGAAATCACACCTTTGATAGCAACTAAGATAAAAGGTGGACAAAGGGATATTTTTAATATAAAATATATATTTTTGTAGGTTCATGGTTACATTCATAAGGGAAAGGTTATTATTTCCATTAACTATAGTAGTAGATATAATTTCATTAATAGTGCTTTGGCTAAAAGGTTATAGGTTCAAGCAACAAATATTAAGGACATACAACTTGAGGGTAAGAATGTTAGGATTTTGAATATTTGAAGATCACCATGGATAAATATGTTTTACATTCAAATTTTCATGCTATTAAGATGGATGATGTGGATATTGTTCTTGGTTATCTTTGGTTGGATTCTTTGGGTATTGTTAACATTAATGTGCAAAAGAAGTTTATGAAGTTATGGTACAAGAAAAATAAGATGATATTGCAAGATATTTCTTAAATTATGGAGCAAAGATACAAGGATAAGCAATAAGTACTTATGGTATCAAAAAAAGTTATGAAACCAATAGAAGAATCAAAAGTTAAATCTACAATAGTAGCAATAGTAGAGTCCATGGAAGAAGCACTAGTAAAGTCCAAGAAATATTTGTTAGAAGTGCATAAGGATGCACCAAAAAAAGGAAAGAAGAGATAAGATCTTGAGGAAGAATTTAAAATAGAGAAACAAACTACTAAATAATCAAAGAAAACAAAACATCAGGTTAAGTTTGTAGCATATCACCACCCACACCCTGAGTAGCAATAATCTTGGAGGTATGGTTTAGGGCATCAATATTATTATGGATCTACGTAGAGTTAGAAACGCACCAATTATGGTAATTTTTGGCAACAAAAATATAGTGATTTTAGCTTTTAGAGTTGTGCACCAACTTCAAGGAACAAATGGACCCATAATTTGAATTATCAGAGTAAAGAAACAGAGGCATGGAACCAATAGTGTAGTTATGGATATTCAAATGACACAATGGAAGCTTGTCATAATCAAATACTACCTTCAATAAAGAGTTCACATGGATGGAGGGATGATCAATGTTGGTACTAGTTGTCAACATTACTAAGAAGATCATATTATTTAGTTTCTTCTCATGTTTTGAGGATGAAATATTTGTAATGAGGGTGGAATGTTATGGTACCTAGGAATAGGTGTATGGGGATATTATATTATATTGTATAAGGGTTGACATGGGCCACACATAACCCAAGGTTGATTATATTATTATATTATATTATAATAATGAGAGGGATAGGGGTTATTAGTCAAATTTCCAAAGTAGAATTAGAATATGGGTATATAAAGAAAGGATATTATCATTGTAATTGGATATCATCTTCATATGAAACATTACTTGTAATCATCTCTACCCACAAAGTGGCTTATGATACTTTCCCCTCTCTAAGTGGTACTCTCATCTTGGGATATCTTGTGGAGTGTCCTTCCTTAAGGAGTATTATTGGTGGTGCCCTACCCTAAGGGTATTATATATCTTTATCTCATTTTGTGGATTATTATTTGTGGGTGAATGATTTGATATTTTTGCATATTGGTGAATGATTTTTGTTAATGAGAATAAAGTTTCATAACTTAATTTCATGGCTATTTTTGGTGGTGATAGTGAGACTTATTAGTAATTAAGTGTAATATTTTAAATGTAGTTATAGGTGGTATATATGTGAAATAATCAATTCTATTAATAGATATTTAAGCCTCTAAATGTTGTGTTGGATGACCAAATGTTAAAAAATAATATTTATATCTATGTTGTATGTGTTTGTTCTATGTTTGAATTTGTTTTGATCGACTTATACTACTATTCCACTCTATTACAAAAAAACATATACATCTTTATGGATACCAACATTCTTTCAGTTTGTGTAATGACAACTTGTATTTTAAGTTCTTTTAATGACCATCTTATTGGAGGAAACATCTAAAAAGTAAAATAATCATTATTGATTAGTTTATGTTCCATAGTAATGTTATTCATCCAATTTAGAAGTATAGTATTAGTCTACCTAAATAATTCATTGGGACAACCTAACTAATGTTGGAAATGGGTAGCATCCAAGATTCATTTGATGGTGGAAATGCACAATGCATAAGATGCATTTGCCTATATATACACAACATACAATATTTATGTGCTGGTGGAAATGCACAAAATGCAAGATTTATCTACCTATATATGCATAATGTGTAAGTAAGATCCATACAACTATATATACATATAAGTTAGATCATACACCTATATACTCATAGTGTGCAAAACTATCTATTCATGGAAATACATTGTAGGAAATATTAATACACATATATGTCTATAGCATGCAAGAGTCAACATGTATTTTTACAACTATAAAGTATTGCTCAATTTTTAGAGATACGGATTTAATATTTATTTTAAATATTATAATATGTTACTTTTTTAACCAATAGTTCTTTGTCTTCAAGACCTACTTTTATGTTTTTGTACATATTCTTCTAGTAGTTTGTTGGATTTTGATTTGATGTATGATAATTTAAAAGCTAAAATAGAATGTGACACTTGGTGACTTGCATCTACACCTAATAACCTAATGTGAAAACAAAGTAACAATAAATATTATGGTTTCATTGAACATGTATTACAATATTAAAGATGCTTTGTCGTTATATTGAACCCTTCTTTAGGATAAATAACTTTTTCAATTTGAAAAATATTCCTATCTATCATAAAGCTATCATAAACTATAAATTACATTTAATGGAAGTGAGTTATTTACATATTTCACCTTCATTTTTTATTTTGTTTTTGGGTTGTAAACCTTATCTACTAGTTCTATGAGGGATATAGATTTTGCATGCTATTGCATATGTGATGGATGTGCCTAGCATATCACTGTATAAATACTTAACTATTGTGATTCATGCAAATAATGAACCTCATTCACTTGTTTGTATGGATTTTCTTTCTTTAAGAATATACATTTGACGGAGTCCTATTCTTTACTTTTAACCTTAACTCATTAGGAAAAGGGATCCATAATTATATTTTAGATTGGAAAGTTATGGTATCTTGGGATGAAGGTAACATGATGACCTTCACCTTGTTTTCATAATCATATTTATTTTTTATTAGATATCATGCCTCTTTATTTCTATCAAATACCTTTTTTAGACTTCCTAGTGAAACATATGCAATTATTAAGTTTGTGTTGGTATAATATATAGCTAGAAACAAAGAACAATACCACCATTTAAAAAAATAAAATAAATGCTTATAGTCATGTTATACATTGTTATATTTTATAGATACTTTCCCACAATTCACTAGATTTGGAAAATAATGGGTCATAGGCTAAATTTGAACTACCAAAAAGGAATTCATGCATTTTTTATGGCCTTCATATTAGGTATTATTTTAAATTATACAAATAATCAAAGCATAAATAAATACAAAAACCTTGCTAACCCATAGACAAATTTGCCTAGTCAAATAGTTTTTATCCATGACTTATCTCTAAAATGTTTGTAGTTGATAGAAACTAATATTGTCCAACTCTCGCATTCATATGAGGATTACATAGAAAAACCAAGTTGAGGTATACCCACTTGAAACTATTAGAAAAATCTTAAGCAAAATAAATATAACATAAAAAAGTCACAAATTTGATATTGGCACGCTACAATTACATGTGGATGAATATCTAGAAAAGTAGCAACTTCAATTAATTTGGAAGGTTATGAAAATATATATTGAGTTTTTTTATTTAGTATAATATTGAAATTAGCTATTTTCATGAATGTGTATTTCAATTTTTCTAATAAATAAGCCTCAAGTGAATATGAGAACCAAATAAGGATAATGAATGATACAAATATTAAGTAAAGAGGATTTGCCCTTCAAAAGTATTATTAAAGATGAAAAATATAATGATGAAGAACATGAGGGTTAAAATTGATGGCTTGCAGGTCCGAGGTATAGAAAAATTGGTTCATCCAAACCCCATAATGGGGGTGGAGGTCCAAGATTCAAATATCGGGCCTCACCAAACTGAACGCTTGTCCCTTTCTTGGTGCTTTCAATGACATAAAAGGTTTAAAATGATTGTGGCATGGTGGTTATAGGTGTGGACTACATGAAGATCTATGTGGCATCTTCTGGGGTGGATAGTGCAGAATACTGTGGCGGCCATAAAAGCTGGACATCCTGCACGAATTCATGGCAGCCATAAAAGCTATACAACCTGCCCGAATTCATGACGACTATCGATTCCACCATGTAAATTAGAAAAAAAAAAAAATTGATGGCTTGAGCCTACAAAAACTAGTTGCTCTTTTTTGCATGAATGCATTTTTAATCTAATAAAAGTAAGGGTTTCATAGAATTCCAAGAAGCATGACATCAAATCCATAACTTATAGAACTTGATGCTTATTTGGACCTTTCACTAGATAGACCAACACCAAGTCACACTATGACACCATGATTTATCTAGTGCCAACTCTATGACACCATTGTGGTGCCCACGTTCAAAAGCAAATAGCCATAAAGCACCAACCCCATGTATCATAATCCAATGATAGCATAGTAGTAGAATTGTATTGTTGGAAATATTAAGTAGATTGAGTTGTCATTGATGTCAAAGGAACAAGGAATTCAGGACAAAATTATTCTTCAAGGGTAATGTGTTTATAAGGATGGATTTAATAAGCAACAAGGCATGGACAAGTATTGAAGGCAGAAATATTCTTCTAAGGTTGGATAGATATGCAAGGCAGGATATATCTCAAGCAAGGAAAATTGTTGTAAAGAAAAGGTTTATAATATTTATTTTTAAATATTATAAGAAGGACAAAGAGGTTTAAGAGTTTGCTTGGGATAGAAGTATTATAATATTTATTTTAAATATTATAAGGACAAAGAGGTTTAAGAGTTTGCTTGGGACAAAGGTATTATAATATTTATTTTAAATATTATGAGAAGGCAAAGTTTTAAAAGGATTTAAAAGGAAGACCAAGGTTTAAGAGCCATTATTATAATATTTTTAAATATTATAATATAACATAAGGTTATATGTTTTGGTGCCAACATCATTTGAAAAGCAAGGTTAATCTCCAATATGAAAATGTGAGCCAACTCACCAAGAAATAATGGAGTGCATACAAATAAGGAGGTAATGTTTTCATTTCTAATCGATTGCGCTAATGATATATTTCAATTTATTTTTATGCGACAATCGTTTTAATATCTTGCAACTTATGTGCTAAGTTGGATATCCCTCCAATGCGAATGATATAAGGACAAAGAGTTTCAAAGGGTGCAAGCATTAGTCATTGAAATATTCTGTGTGCACCTAAAACATTTCCATCTGAATGGGGTAGCCCAGCAGTTGGATGGCTTGTGCGAGCGCTATTTTAGCAGAGGTTTTGAGGTTGAAATACACTAGCATCTTTTCACCATGTGTTTTGAGCCTTGGGTTAATGCAAAACACAAATATATTTTTTACCCCCCATTTTGGTGCTACCTACTATGATAGCACAACCAATTAGAAGCGGTTGAGGAAGCGCAACGGCATGGAGGTCATAGGTTTGAGTTGCAACAGTGCATAAGGTACTTGAAATTTTTTATTTTAATCAATTAAATTTGAATGAGTTGCGGCAGTGAAATAAAGAATTTGAAATTAATTTTAATTTGATTTAGAGAAAGTTGTATGGTGCATTGGTCTATTTGAAAAATATATTTGATATAAAGGCATTATCTTTGTATATAGAAAAGTGGGAGTTGTATGGTGTATGAGGTTATTTGAAAAATTGTAAAGTGTGTGAGGGAATTAATTTTTCTTGTTCTAGAAAGGAGAAATAAGGTGTATTTGTGACTATTGAGATTTGTAATTTTGCTTGTTCTAGAAAGGAGAAATAAGGTGTATTTGTGGTCCTTATTATTTGTATTTTTGGCACAACATAGAAAAGGGAAATTTGAGGATTTAGTCACTATTACAAGCTTTATTTTGTGAGGCTAAAAGGAGTTTTAAAGTATAATTTATAAGCCTTATTATGCACATATTTTGAAAGGGTTTTATGTGGATTATTTGAAAAGGAGTTTTGCTAACTTGTTTTGAAGTGGCCAAAGAAAGGGAATTATTTTGAGACAGGTTTTTGAGGGCACATCTTCATCAAGGTAGTTTTAGAGGTATGTTATTTTAACTCCTCAAGGTGGCTTGTTTGAAAGAAAATAGTCTCAAGTCATAAGGTGGAGATATAAGGATTAATTTTATGTGCATTGTTGGAAATATAAGTGCTATTTTATGAATAAATTTGTGCATTATTGTTGAATTACATGGAAATATACTAGCAAGGGTTTGAAAGCAAACATGCACATTGGTTTTGAGCGATATTGGAAATAAAAATGCAAGAGTTATAGATAATATTTGTGAAGTAAATTTGTATATTATTCATGTTTGGATTTGAGTATTGTTTGTATGTATGAACTGGAATTAATGAGCATATTTGAGCAGGTCTTATGAGTAAATTTGAGCAAATTGGTGAACAGGTTTGAGTAGAGTTGTGAGTAGGTTTGAACAGGGTTGTGAGCAGGTCTTATGAGCATATTTGAATAGAGTTGTGAATAGGTTTGAGCAGGGTTGTGAGTAGTGTTGAACAAGTTTTATAAATAGTTTAGAGTAGAGGGGTTGGTGTCTCCTATGGATAGAGGTCCACAAAATTGAGCTTAGGGGATTGGTGTATCCTTTGGGTTGGTGACCATAAAAATTGTAATAGGGAATTGGTTCCCAAGATATTGGTTGAGAAAATTTATAAGAAATATTTTCTCCATGTACGTAGCCACATTGGGTGAACCGCATTAAATCTGTCTCTCATGTGTGTGATGATTCATGCATTATTTTATTTACTACATTGATATTATTGTTGTTATCATTTGGAAAGAAAAGTAAAAGTCTTGATCTTATACTCTTCACCCCCTTATTTTTTTTTTGGTAGATAAGATACTATAGCATTAATACCGGGTTTTACAGGTTGACCCAAAACCTTTTACAAAAATCAGCCCAAGGCTATTGATGAACATGTCCTTACTAAGGATCCTATATATGTAAAATCTACATGTCGCCAAAGCCATTACATCCGGTAAGGTACATAGCCTGTTATCAAAAAGAAACTTCCCATACAATATTTTGGGTATACCCCGAGAAAATACACCTGCATAATAATTACAAAAAAAGAAATAGACACAAATCCCTTCCTTGAAACAGTGGAGAAACAAAAAGTTGCAGACACACATAGTAGAGTACTGAAAAAAACTCCCATGAGCTCTATATTGACATTTACTCTTAATAATTCTTTGGTAATTGCTTTCTTCCGTATATGACATGCTTTGGGACCACATATCGTCTTGGCCAATCAACATTGGAGAAGTGAACTTGCTGGCTAGATTTATGGCGGTGGCTATCTGGTGGTCCATGTGGCTCTAGTTCTAAGTATTATATTGTCGTTTATTTCCTACCTTGTGATTATCAACCAACCTCAAATTACTAAGATGACTAGGAGCGATGTTATCTAACATGTTACTGTACCCATTAGTCTTTGTGGTATTTCCAAGTAGCATCCACCAATACTGACAGATTGAATAATTTTTATTGTGAGTCCATTTCAAAAAAGAGACGGGAATACTCATAGCCTTCAAACTTATAGTGCCTTACCTGTTGGTAAATTTGACTATCATTCTTGGTATTCTTGTTTAATAAGCTCATCTACTTCGCTCGAGACACCATGTTCCCATTTTAAAAGTCCATCATCATCGACACCCAATTGGCCATCTTATCAACAACTTTGTTAGCTTCCCAAAAGATATGTTGGGCTTTTCTGTCCTGTCTTCCCTGGAAAAGGATCCTAGCCTCTTCAACAATTGTTTTAATCATCCAAGGAGGTGTTTTCCACTTATTAAGGAGATTTATAACATGCATAGAGTCTCCTTCTATGATAAAATTGTCTTCTAAGTCTTTAGTCATTTGAATGCCTCTCCACATAGCTCTAGCTTCAACTTTGTTATTTGTCCTTGTTCCTAAATATTAAAAAAATGCAAGCATCATATACCCATTATGATCTCATACAATACTACCAGTGCCTGCTCTACTAGGATTGTCCTTAGCCGCTCCATCAAAATTAAGCTTAAACCAACCCGTAGAAGGTGGGGACCAATTAACATTGGCTCTAGGGTTGACTACCCTAGGCACAGACTCATCTAATAAGGTTAAGCTTAAATATTGAGAAACCATGGTCTCCTGTAGATGAGTTTTACAACTATCAAAAGGGATAAGGTTCACATTCTCATTGGCAAAGGATAGGATCCTGACAATGATAGTTTGATGATCATGGATAGAATCATTAAAGACTATATGGTTCCTTTCTAACCACACTTGCCAAATATAGTGATTGAGACAAATTTTACGTATGTATTTAAGTCTTTATATTGAAAAGGGGCAAGGCCACTGGATGAAAAAATAAAGTATGATGGCTGGTTTAACCCAAGAAATATTGAAGGCCTGAAAAAACCCACTTAGGACAGTCAAGAAAAAAGGGCACTCAAGGAAAATGTGATAAATGGTCTCCCAATTAGCCTTGCATAGATAATAGTGATTAGTGATACAAATACCTTTATGCATCATATTATAAATGGTTAGAATTCTTCCTTGGATAACCAGCCATGAAAAGACTGCAATTTTTGGAATTAAATTTTTTATCCAAACTAAGTCCTTTTGGAGGACAAAATCCTCATCATCAAGCAAAAGCTTGTAAGCTGATTTAACAGTGAACTGCCCATTTTCTATAGGAGCCCAAGTCACTTGATCTTCCTTGGGTCTCATGGGGATAAACTATTGCATGATAATGTTACAAAGATCATTTGATTCTGCTTGAAATCCCTAAATCCTTATTTGTTTCCACTTCATTCTGCCTCTGTCCTCAACCATATAATCAAATACTTTTTGCCAATGAGTTCTTCCATGATATCTTTGATTTGGTCTAAGTTAGGATATTGCATCAGTGGTTCATCCTTTGCCCACCCATCATTACAGCAATTTATCCTCTCACCATTGCCTAAAACCCATATTAAACCTTTTTTGATGATTTCCTTACAATTGAGAATTGCTTTCCAAAAAGTAGAACCTCTGATTGGAACTGAGTCACTTAGAAATTCCATATTTTGAAGATACTTTCATTTTATGATAGCTGTCCATTCATTTTCTTCACCATAAATGAGGCACCATGTCTTCTTAGCTAGTAAAGCTAAATTCATATGAGCAATTATCCTTAGACCTAAGCCCCTATTTTCCCTGGGTCTGCACACTTTGGTCCATCCTACAAGGTGTATCCTTTTTTTCTCCTCTGATCCAGTCCATAAAAATTATTTTTGGAGTTTCTCAATTTTCTAGAAAACTTTCACAGGGGCTTTGAAAACAGAGAGGAAATAGAATGGAATTCTCTAAAGAGAGGCCTTAGTGATGGTCAGCTTTCCTGGTTGAGATAGAAGATGACCTTTCCATCCAATTTTTTTTTTTGAATTATTTCAATAACCTTGTCCCACATTGACTCTCTTGGAGAACCAATGAAAAGAGGGAGACCAAGATACGAAGTGGGGAGGTTTGCTATATCACACCCTAAAATTTTTGCAATCCTTCCTTGCCTCTGAATGGGAGTGTTCAAGAAATATAACTTGCTTTTACTGAAATTAACTTTCTTACCAGTAGCGTCCTCGTAGAGTTGTAGGATGTATTTAATTATTTTGGCCTCAACCACCGACGCCTTAGTCAATAGAAGGGTATCATTGATGAATTTTTGGTGAGAAACAACCCTAGTGAGAGATGTTGCCTTGATTCCTAATATTAGCCTTGAACTGCAAGTATTTTTTATTGTTCTACCTAAATCTTCTGCCACAATGATGAATAACATGGGGCTAATAGGGTTGCCCTGCCGAATTCCTCTATGACTTTGAAAGTAACCAGTAGTTTTTACATTAACTAGAATCGAGAACCATGCTTTAGAAATGCATTATTTGATAAAATTAACCCATTAGTGGTGAAAACCAAACTTAACGAGGACATCAATCAGAAAGTCCCAATTTAACCTATCAAATGCTTTGTTCATATCAAGCTTGAGGGCAAAAACATACCTGTTAGTCTTATGAGAAGAGTGCAGAGCTTCATGAACTGTGACAACTCCATTAAATATTGACCTTCCCTAGATAGAGATTCCCTGGCATGGATCTATGACGTGGGGCAGAACATCTCTCATTCTATTTGCAATGGCTTTAGTTAGGATCTTGTAAGAAACATTGCATAGATTGATTGGCCTGAAGTCAACCATAGATTCAGGGGTTTGCTTCTTAGGAATAGAGAAATAAAAGTAGAGTTGAGACCTTTTGGGATATTATTGCTTGCTTGGAATCATCTGAAAACAAAAATTACATCCTTAGTTACAATATCCCCAAAAAGCTTGATAGAAATGAGGGGGAAAGCCATCGGGTCCCGGGGCTTTGTCTGGATCCATGCTAAACAAGGCTTCCTTAATTTCCTCATTAGAAAAGGGAGCTAGAAGCTTAAGGTTTATATCCTCATTTATTTTGCTAGGAATGGATTGCAAGAGAATATCTTTGACCTCCTCATTGCACTGTGATTCCTGACCAAGGATAGAATTGAAATAAGTTACGACCTCCTTTTTGATTTCTGTTAAGTCCTAAGTAATATGCTTTTTTTAAAATTTTATCTTGTTATTGCTTCTGTTTCTAAGCGTTGTGACGTGAAAAAATTAGAATTTTAATCTCCATATTTCAACCAAAGAGCCCTTTATTTTTGCCTCCAATATATTTCCTCACAGGCCAAAATGTTATGAAACTTTGCTAGTTTTGTATGTTCCTCCTGCCTAGTAGTTTCATCAGCATCACCATGTTGAATCCTCTAATAAATTATCTTCAAACTTTCAACAACCTATTTTTTATTTTCAAATATGTTCCCAAAGGCCTCTTTATTCCAATTTAAAAGCTTTTCCTTAAAAAAATTTAATTTGCCAGCAAGTTTAAAAGTTGCACTACCCCTGATAAGTTGCTGCCACCACTGAATTAAGTTATCTCTAAAACTAGAATTTTTGATCCACATAGATTGAAATCTAAAAGGTTTCTTGAAATACAGAGAGTTAGGTATCTCCAAAAAAATGGGATTATGATCAAAGGCAATTTTAGGAAGGGCTTGCAGGGTAGAATCACCAAACAGATTTGTAGCCTCCTTTGATAGAAAAAACTTGTCAAGCCTTTCTTGAATGAGATGACACCCTATCTGTAAATTGCTCCAGGTATAATTCACTCCTCTAATTTTTACATCCATCAACATGTTGGAGTTCACAAAGTCATTGAACTCATAAAAGCTCCTGATAGGTGGTCCATTTCCACCCATTTTGTCTAAAGGGTAAAGAGGAGTGTTAAAATCCCTAGCTAGAATCTAGGGGACATTATGGAATATTTCACTCAGATTGCCTAAGTACTCCCACAGTAGAGCTCTCCCCTGAATTGAAGTTAGGGTATAAACATTTGAAAGGATCCATGACCTGTTACTATTTATTTCCTTAAAGAAAACACTAAGAACCCTGTCATATTTTTGAATAATGGTGCCTTATAATATTCGAGGATCCCACAAAGTCATAAGGCCTCCAAATGCTCCTTTGGATGATTTGCAAACCATCTCCCCTTGATTCCAGTTTTTTTTTGCTACTTTTTTTGATTGAATCTCACCAGTTTTTGTTTCTTGCAACATGATTATAGTTGGATTTACTTGATTTCTTATTACACTGACTTCCCTGTGTTTGGGTAGGCCATTGAGGCCTCTCACATTCCATGAGAGGAAATTCATTTAGATTTTTTGGTATTTCTTCCTCTCCCCCTCCCTTGAGGGGGTTTTCCTAATTTGTTGTCTTCAGAACTTGAAATAACCTATTGAAACAAGTTTCTATGTTTTCCATTAGCAATGTCATTATCAGTTTTAATTTTTTGATGCTCAACATTTGATATTCTCCCTCTTCTTTTTCACTGCCAAAATCTATAGGAGACTTCATAGTGCTCCTGGTTTTTTTAGGACTAAACTAGGGGGAGGCAATTTGTTGTAGAACCAAACTGCCATATTCCTCAGTTTGAAGAGTTTCACATATCTCCACCCCTACATCCAAATCTTCTCCTTTTTTCTTGTATTCCCTTGGTCTGTAGGATGACCCCTCATTAGGATTCACCTGGCTCCTAGTGATGATGTTAGGAAGATGAGATTTTTTATTTTCCAATGCCTCAAATTTCTTCCTAAGTTCTTCAACATTAGGTTTTGGCTTTGGGATGCCCACTGGGCTTGAATTATTTTTAGCATTGGGGTTTAAGGATCTTGACTTGGATGGGGATTCTAGATATCGAGCATTAGGTTTTAGCTTTGTGATGCCCATGGGGCTTACAGTAATTTTAGCATTAGGTTTTGAGTATCCTAACTTGGATGGGGATTCTAGAGAGTCAAAAAGGTTAGCCTAAAATTTATGGGCTTCCATGTATTTCGATAATCCTCCTACTCCTATATTGGATAGAATTGAAAATTTATTTGAAACTAGAGGATTGGAACTTACCTAAGTATTTTGGTTACCAACAACTTGTTGTTTTTCCTTTGTCTTATTGGGACCTTGCATCCTTTCTTTTATTTTTTTGGTAGACATAGTTTTCCTAATTGAAATCGCCTCTGCCAAGGAAACTCCTCAAATTTCCTCTGTCTAGCATTCCCTGCTTCTGATTTTCTCTATTCATTGCCAGGTTAGAGCACTGATTACATAGATGTCCTTGATTTTTGTATTATGCACAAAATATCGGTATGTTCTCATATTATACTGGTTGTTTTTGATAGTATTCTCCATACTCTAGCTCCAAAAACCTTGGAAATTTATTATCTAGATTAGCATTTACGTAGATTCGTGCATGAGTCATCCTTGTCCTAGCCAAGGTCACATGGTCAATGGATATCAGGTCCCCTATAGTTCTAGATATGCCCTCAAGCCAATATTCATTGAATAACTGGGTAGGTAGACTTTGGATATGAACCCAAATAGGGGCAATGTTAATATTTTGCTTTTCAAGATTGAAATATTCACCCCATCATCTGAGAAAAAGGCTCCTTTTACCCAAAAACCAAGGACCTCTTGTTAAAATGTGGTTAGCATCCTCCATATTGTTAAAATAGATAATGAATAACCCTCGAGTTAGAGCTTACAACTCTAAGCTGCCTACCGATCACCATTTACCCATCGCCCAAGCCCTGATAGTCTCCATGTCTGGCCTACCTCCCAAAAACTTGCCTACCAGGGAGAATTCTTCCATTGAAATAAAAGGGTTCATGGAACTTGTCGGGGCCAAAATTTTATTATTTCTGGAACTAGGGGCGGAAGAGAGAGAACCTCCTTTATTTTTCCTCTAAGATTCTCAGCAAAAGACAACCACTTCTTGGGCCCCACATTGTCCTTCATATATTTTTTTTTGGGGTCTTTCTGAGGAGGGTCGGGCCCCCACGTGATGCCTACCTCCAAATATACCACAACCTGATCACCTTCCTCTAGATTCTCACTTGATCCATGCTCGAGGTTCCCACCTGTTGCTTTCGTACCTGCACTACCTCTGCTGCCTTGGCTGAGATTCCTGCTCAAACCCTCACTCCTGCCACACCCGCTAATCCACAGCTCACTCATTCCTAATGATGCAATATTAGTATAAGCTTTGTTCTTTATTTATAATGCTATATGCTTAGAACCTCTCTACAGGAGATCATTTCATCCACCTACCCATCCAAAGATGTGTTATATGTAGAGGAATCTCAATATGTAGTTTATAAAATGATTTAGAACTAATTCATGGCCAATTAAAATCTAAAAGAGTTAATTTTTATAATTTTTATAACTACTTTGTAATTTATGTGTACATATAATATATATCTCAATGTAGGAACTTCTTTCTATCCTTGGTCTCCTGTCCCCTTTTATTTTTTTCTTTAATTATCCTTTGTATAGGATATTTTTCCATTGTAATAGAATAGCCCTCCACTCTATAGAACCTCACCTTTGTATTAAATATTTTTACACTTGCTTCATATTTAATACAGTATCCTTACAATTTTTAATGCATTTGGACCATCATTTGTATTTCTATTTATTGTTTTGTATGGGATACATTTATTTATTGATTTTGAAAAGAAGATACTAATGCATCCTATCCATATAGTGCAACTCTAAATATAACTTGTAGACATTACAAAGTAGTTTTATATATTGTCCTTTGTGCCACCATGTCTTGGACATCATAGTATATATCACTTTCTCAAAGTTTATAAACCTCAACATGAAGAACTTGGTCATCATAATCACCATGACCATGAAATAGAGTAAAAATGATGCTTCACTAATTAAAAATCCTATAACATTGATTAGATCATTAAGATACATATATGGCATTGGAAAAAACATCACAAAAAATAACAAGCTTGGAGAGGAGGTTTTAGTAGGTGACTTCAGTACCAAAATAACGTAGAAAAGCAAGGTCTTTAAAGATCAATGAAGGCATACATGATAATCCACTATTTCTAGAAGAATATGTGGATGACCAATGGTTAAGGTACTTAGATGATATTAAAGGATCCATCACAAATTATGGAGGACTTATTAAAATATGTAGTATAGAGGGATTGGTCATCTACAGTAACATAAACATGTGGTAAAATTTTGGAAAATATACTTACCAAACAAATAATGGACTCATTGTAGTTGATTATGCTATTTTCTCACCAAACTTCATTTCAAGGATAAAATATCTAGAAATTGAAGTAGTTCCCATGGAGCTAAAATATGATTACAATCTAATGTACATGAAGATACAAATGCAAGAACATAGACAAGAAGAACATCTTCAAGTAACTAAAATAATGAAATAAGAAATATCTCTATGACAAAGAAGAATTAGAAAACTTTTAAAACATCACTCAAGTAGATTATATAATGAGAAGAAATAAATACGACAAATATTTTCAAAAACATTCTTTTGATAGCTATAAAATAATGGATATAATAAAAAAATCCTTAGAATGATGCAAAAAATTAGAACCTATGCAAAGAAAACATGAAAATTTCACTGTAAATCCTTTGTATGCTGAAGAATGCAAAGTGGTAAGAACCTTGAAATAACTAGGCAAAAAGAAAACAAATAGAAATATATATAAACATCTAGTGAGAACAAAAAAAAAGGAAGAGTACATAAGAGAAAAAATAAAATATATATATCTTGCAAAGCATAGCCTAAGACAATTTTGGAAAGAGCTACAACAAATAAAAATGAACACAAAAAGCAATATCACAAGAGAACAATGGTTGCAATATGCTAATCAATTATATGAGAAAAACCAAGAAAAATATACCTCACCTATAATTAACAAGTTGAGAAATTCTTTTCTCTAAAATATATGAAGGAAGGCATTAATAAAAGAGTAATAGGTAAATCTTAGGATATATATGGTTTGCAAGTTGAATATCTTTGGGGTTGAAATCTTAGCATCACACATATAAAATATTTTAAAGGCATTATTAAATGAGGCTTTCCACTGGAATGGATAACCAATCTATTCATACCATTGTACAAAAATGGAGACACCAACAATCCTTCAAATTATTGTACCATCATGATTAAAATTGTTTGGTAGCATAGTAGAAAGAAAAATTAGTCAATGGGAAGAAATTTGAGAAATTAGAGAAATAGAGCAAGTAGTATTTATACCAAAGTACTCAACAATATATCACTACATTACTTTAAGACACCTAATAGAGAGGATATGGAATGAAAAAGAAGAAGTTTATTATTGTTTTATGGACTTAAAAAGGACTTTTGACATAGTATCTAGAGGTAAAGTATGGAAAATAATGAAATAAATTGGGATACAAACCAACTATAGAGTAGTTGTATACAAACTTTAGGAGTAGGTGGTGGCATTATTGTCTTTTACAGATGCTTTCCTACAATTCTCTAGATTTAAAAAATAATGGGTCGTAGGCTAAATTTGAACTACCAAAAAGGAATTCATGGGTTTTTTATGCCCTTCATATTAGGTATTATTTTAAATTGTACAAATAAGCAAAGAATAATTAAATATAGAAACCTTGATAACCCATATAAAAATACGCATAGTCAAATAGTTTTTATCCATGACTTATCTCCAAAATGTTTGTAGTTGATAGAAACTGATATTGTCCAACTCTCACATTCATATGAGGCTTAAATAGAAAAATCAAGTTGAGGGATTCCCACTTGAAACTATTAGAAAAATCTTAAGCAAAATAAATTTAACATAAACAAGTCATAAATTTGATCTTGGCACACTATAATTACCTTTGGATGAATATCTAGAAAAGTAGCAACTTCAATTCATTTGTAAGGTTATGAAAATATATATTGAGTCTCTTTATTTAATATAATATTGAAATTGGCTATTTTCATGAATATATATTTAAATTTTCCTAACGAATAAGCCTCAAGTGAATATGAGAACCAAATAAGGATAATCTATGATAGAAATATTAAGTAAATATGATTTGCCCTTCAAAAATATTATTAAATATGAAGAAAATAATGGTCAATAACATGAGGGTTAAAATTTATGGCTTGAGCCTGCAAGAACTAGTTGATCTTTTCTTGCATGGATGCCTTTTTAATCTAATAAAAGTAGGGGTTTCATAGAATTCCAATGAGCATGACATCAAATCCATAACTTAAAGAACTTGATGCTTATTTGGACTTTTCACTAGACATACCAACACCAAGTCACACTATAGCACCATTGTGGCACCCATGCTCAAAAGAAAATAACCATAAAGCACCAACCCCATGTATCATAATCCAATGATAGGATAATAGTAGAATTTACAATTCTAGATGCCTAGAACCTCTCCACACAAGATCATTTCATCCACATACCCATCCAAATGTGGGTTATATGTAGAGTAAGCTCAATATGTAGTTTATAGATTGATCTAAAACCACTTATTGGCCAATTAAAATCTAAAAGATTTAATTTTTCAAACTACTTTGTAACTTATGTGTATATATAATATAAATATCAATGTAGGAACTCCTTTCTATCCTTGGTCTCCTCTCCTCTTTTTTTTATTTTTCTTCAATTCTCCTTTGTATAGTCTATTTTTCCATTGCAATATAATATATTACCCTCCACTCTATAGAACCTCATCTTTGTATTAAATATTTTTTTATGTTTGCTTCATATTTAATACAACATCCTTACATTTTTTAGTGTATTTGGACCATCATTTATAATTCTATTTATTTTTTTGTATGGGATACATTTATTTATTGATTTTGAAAAGAAAATATTAATGCACCCTACCCCTATAGTGCAACTCTAAATATAACTTGTAGATATTACAAAGTAGTTTTATATATTATCCTTTGTGCCACCATGTCTTGGGCATCATAGTATATATCACTTTCTCAAAATTTATAAACCTCAACATGAAGAGCTTGGTCATCATAATCACCATGAGCATGAAATAGAGCAAAAATAATGCTTCACTCATTAACAATCCTATCACATTGATTAGATCATGAGGATCCATATATGGTATTGGAAAAAAACATCACAAAAAATAACAAGTTTGGAGAGGGAGTTTTAGTGGGTGACTTCAATACCATGATAACATAGATAAGCAAGCTCTTTAAAGATCAATTAAGGCATACATGATAATCCACTATGGCTATAATAAGATGTGGATGACCATTGGTTAAGGTCTGTAGATGATAGTCAAGGACCCATCACACATTATGGAGGACTTATTAAAATATGTAGCATAGAAGGATTGGTAATCTAAAATAACATAAAAATATGGTAATTTTTTTGAAAATATACTTACCAAAAAAATAGTAGACACATTGTAGTTGATTATTCTATTTGTTCACCAAAATTCATTTCAAGTATAAACGATCTAGAAATGGAAGTAGTTCCCATGGAGCTAAAATATGATTACAATTAATTTACATGAAGATACAAATATAAGAACATAGACAAGAAGAACATCTTCAAGTAACTAAAATAAATACAATAAGAAATATCTCTATGAAAAAGAAGAATTAGAAAATGTTTTAAACATCACTCAAGTAGATTATGTAAGGAGAGGAAAGAAAGAGAACAAATATTCTTAAAAATTATCCTTTTGATATCTGTAAACTAATGGATATAATAAAAAAGCCTTAGAATCATGCAAAATATTAGAACCTATGAAAATAAAACATGAAAGTTTCACTGTAAATTCTTGGTATGATGAAGAATGCAAAGTGGTAAGGAGAACCTTCAAATAACTAGGCACAAAGAAAACAAAGAGAAAGATATATAAATAGCTAGTGAAAACAAAAAAAGGAAGAGTACATAAGAGCAAAAACAAAGATATATATCTTGCAAAGCATAGCCTAAGACAATTTTGAAAATATCTACAAAAAATAAAAGGGTTGCAGTATGGGTGTAGTATGCTAATCAATTATATGAGAGAAACCAAGAAAAAGATACCTCTCCTATAATTAACAAGTTGAGGAATTTTTTTCTCTAAAAGAAGTGAAGGAAGACATTAGTAAAAGTGTAATAACATCTTCAAGACAATCAAACCATTGTATATTTTTTGTCATATGATGACTTGCTCCTGAGTCAATGTACCATATATTTTCAGGTTTGGGATGATTTGAGAAAAAACCATATTCATTATATGACATTCCTTTTTCCATTTGAAGAAATAGAAGAATCAAGATAGGATATATGATTCCTAAAGAATATAAGCTTGATTTGATAAAACCCTTTATTGATCCTTGTTTTGTAGACTACCTTATGTCTCCCAAGTAATGTGAGTATTTTACTCCTAAGGATATTTAGGTTTTGAGGAAAGCTTATATTTAACTTGATAATATTTGATAGAAGCTGATATTACCAAGTTTGTAGAATGCCTTATGACTCCCTAGTTTGCTATGGATAAGATATAGTGCTTTTTGTAAATTATAGTTCAATATATAATTGATTTTGTAAAGGTTTTGTAGATGGCAAAATCAATTCTTATTATCCCTTATTACTCCTATTGAACTAAGCATTGTTCCCAAATTTTAAAGAGGTAATAATGTTGGACCTTTTGTCTCCTTTTGATAGATTTGAGACAATAATAATAATATGTATATCCAACCTTTGAAAAATCTTTGATAAACCTCTCTTTATAAATAACCTATTGGGAATTAGGTTGAGTGTATCTAATTTTCCAATTAATTAATTTGAAGTAGTAGTCCTTATGACTCCCTAATATTTGGATAAATTAGATCACAATAATATTTGCAAATAATTATTATATTCTAGTAGAAATCCTTATTGCTCCTAGGATTTATATTGCAAATATTTTATATGATAAAGTTTTCCCTTTTGATAAATTGCTTTCAATTAATTAAATTCCTTTAATCACAACCTTATAACTCCCAAGGAAAGAAAGCATATAATAATGGGAATTCAACTTTACCTTTCACCAAGCAATATACGATGTTGTTCTTGCTGAGAAGCTAGGGCTGCATGTAGTTTACGTAGACGTTGTGACTGCACCCTCCAATGGAAATGCTTGGAGCTATACACGTTCCAAAATTGGCACTGCTTGGACTCTCACTTTGACCTCACTTGGATTGAGCATTGAAGGCTCTAGCACCTTCTTTCCATGCTATAATTCTGCACTGTGCATATACGATGAAGAGTAAATACCGAGATGAGAATTAACTTGTGCTCTCTCTTTGACCTCGAGCATTGACGTCCTTAATATGGAGAAGCTTCTTGTCTAAGGTGCCAAGTGGCACGTCCATTTCACATTGAGCACTTGAGAGGAGTTTGGTGCAAATGATGCATTCATCCTCCTTCTTGTAACGTTCGAATGTTACACTTCTTTAGAAAAATATTCAATTTCCCTGGAGACAAGTGTATCCCATACACTCAATGCACCAACCTATTTTTGTAACTCCTTTCTTGAATATGAGCGCTCTCTTGCCTTGAGCATTAGGGTTCTCCTTTGGTGACAAGTGTCACACTCTTTCTCTGCATGGACATCCTCCCTTTCATTGGTTCAAATGGACCTTTTTGGAATCCTTTAAGCTTCGAGAATTCCCAAATCCTCTTTCATTCACTTGCACTTGCTTTCAGCTGGGATATGGAGCAATAATGTGGAGGCTTTGAGCACCGATTTTTGCCAATGATCATGGAGTGAGTAATGCTCCAATGGTGCCTTTTTTCCTTTCTTCCTTGCTTGCATACGTCCTCCTTTCGTAGATGCTATTGCTCTTTGATTTACGTTGTTCTCCCTTTGTTGTATTTTGTAGGTTCGACCATCTTGGATGTGAGGAGTGTGAGCCTATTGATTGGCTCCTTGGGCTGAGCTTGATTGCTGCTAGCATACGACCACCTTTGGCTGATTTTTTCAGCAAGTGCAGTGCTTCTAGAGCACCTTTAAATCTACCTTTTTCTCCCTATATAACCAGATTAGGATTTGTGCAATATAATGTAAAATAAAGTATTCTTATTGCACCTTCATTTTGCACTCTTTTTTCACATCTAAATTTCTGGTTTTGAGGCAGAATATTTGAGTGCAATAGGGGTTTTGAGTTTTTCCTTTAGAATGGACAACTTCCCCTTTTAGCTTGGATGTTTTATGAAAGGTTCCAAGCTTGTAACCACATAATGGAAGCTTTATTTTGTTGTATTTTTCTGCACTATTATTGTGCCTTGAACTTGAGACTCACCAAGTCTCGTTCAATGCTTCCTTTGATGCTCTTTTTGGTGGTTACATTCTTCTCCAAAAACTTGGAGGATAGAGCTTATATTGTGGCTTCCTCAGGCCACCCAAAGTTGTAGATCTCTATGCACTAATAGTGTCTTTAGACACTTTGATTAATTTTATTTTTGTGCCCTTCTCAAGAACACAAGCAATAATATTTTTGAGAGCAATCTAATAGTGCAAATCTAATAATATTTTAATGCACTAATAATATCACCTTATTACTCCAATTAACTCTCAAAAACTAATGCACTTAATCAATCTACTGCAACTTAATCAAGAATAATCTGAAATGAATCTTCAAGAATTATTCTAAAATTTCTTTAATAGAAAGGTAATAGGAGCTAGTCTTCATTTTATTTTCCAAAGTAGATAATAGGTAGTTGATAGATAGTTTAAAATTTTTGAAATCTAATCAACTCCTAAAGTGCAAATGAACCTTAAAGAATCCTTTCTTTTTGCACCTTTTGAAGACTCTAATTTAATTCTCCTTTTTGCAACTTCAATCTAGTTAAGGTGCTTAAACAAATCTGATAAGTAGTCCACTTAATGAATCTACTTGCACCAATAGTTGCTTACCTTTTTTTGAAAGCCCTTTTCACCACTTCTGTAGAGGATGTAGATCTTGATGTCTATGAACACCAAGTTGCTATCTTAGATGAGATCTTGCAGCTCTTTTTGTAGGCTACCTTGAACAACTTCTTCTTCACCAAAATATGATCTCCCTTTCACGAGCCTAGAATTTTGGTGGCTTATTCTCCTCTTGTAGTCTCCTCATTTTTTTTGTAGATGTGAAGAGATATTTGATTCTAAAGTGGTGCCTTCTTGTTGTGAGAGGTAATCTCTAGGTCTCCTAGATTTGGTAGGCTTCTTCTCAAGATTCTGTATGTCTTGAGGTCTTCTGAGATTTGGTACTCCTTGCCAAATTCTTCTTCTTGGGCTTGTTGTCGGATGGTGATAATTATCCCAAATATTTCACTATCTCCAATAGTGAATTTCTCCAATGAGTTCTCCTTGGAACTCCTTTGATGAAGTCTTCAACAAGGCTCACCAAGCCTTTTACCGGATGCTCGTAGAGACCTCTCCAAGGCCTTTGATTTTGCAACTCCTTCTGTTCTTCCTTGAGACCTTATCTTCAACCTTCTACTTCTAGAAGTGTTGGTGGTGAGATCTTCTCCTAGATCTCTGATTCTACTACCTCTGTATTCGAGTAGGACTCTCCTAGTCCTTCTTCATCAATGAGATCTTCTCTTGATATCTTTTTCTTTAGGTGTTGGATTGATTTTGAAGAAGATACTCCTCCTAACCTTCTTGTAGGAAGCTTTCCCAACTCACTGAATCTTCCTATTCCTACAACAAAATATTAGTACTAAAATCTGCTTCTAAGTTAGATACTTTCTTCTGAAGTCTTCTTCAGGATCAAGGCTTATGTGGCCTTTTTCAATATCAAGGCTTCTATGGCCTTTTTTAGTATCAAGGCTTCTATGGCCTTTTTCAAGACCAAGGCTTCTATGGCCTTTTCTTCTGGATCAAGGCTACTATGGCATTTTCTTCTTGTGAAGTTTCCAATCTAGCAATGGAGATCTCCTATCTCCCAACTTCACCATAATTCTGCTCCAAAAGTTTCTTTTGTAGTATTCTTCTCTTGTAGTAACTAACCTCTACACTATGAAAGCACTCTGACTTTCTAGCAACGAAGTTGAAATATCCTAGCTTTCTATTGTAGGAGGTGTCCCAATCATCTGAGAATCAATTCCCTACAATAAAAGAAACTCCAGGTCAATTTTTCTAGGTCTCTTATATGAGCTTCACTAGTTGGCACATCAAACTAGTGGATCAAATGTTGAGTCCTAGTCTTCACAAGTTTTCCCTTGAAACTCTATGGAAAGACTCCAACCATATGCAATCTCAGTATTCTAGAATCTAAGATTTCATTCAGTCCTAATTGTAATGACCCAAAAATAGACAAATAAGAAAAATACAAAAATAGAAAAAGTTTTTTTTCACTAAGGAGAGAGGTACATGAACCCTTCATGAACCCCTAATCCACTAGCAAAACCTAAAGTTTCATTCTCCTAAGTTTCCATGGAAGCGACATCTCACAAATTACCCTAGCACAAATCCATCTATGTAGGCGTATAATGTGTTACTGTAGATAAGTCCATCTATTTCATCATCCTTTATGAGCTAGACTTATCACCCTCTATCCATCGAAGGTGTACACACATCTCCATACCATACACAAATCCTTATGTGTAGGTATGCTACAAGTACCACGAGTTAAGCTATCCATCTCATCTCCATGACGAGCTATCTTAACTCAGATGTAATATCTTCCTACTTAGTCCTCTATCTCCCTAAGGGGGTCTCAATTCCCTTAGGTCCTCCTATGTTCACCCTAATGGGGTCTCAATTCCCTTAGGTTACCTCTGATTTCACCCTAGAACTCTACACTAGATTCCCTATCATCAAGAAATCAATGATAATACATCTATGCTACCACATCATAAAACAATCAAACAATAATAGAGAAAATGAAGCAAGATTAACTCTAAAATAGAATCTAATACATGGCATAATCAAATACATAAATATAGTAAAATTACTTTCAACAACCCAATAATGAATACCTCAAATTTACTTGCATAATAAACCTTTCCTACTCAAAGGTATCACATTAACTATATTGGGGATATCTCCCCACAATTCTAATCTATGGAACATAAGTAAATCAATGTAATATGCCATACCTATTATTTGTTTCCATTCGATTCCTTGCTTCTCCTTGCTTCCCTTTGGTTCTTTGAGGGTAGTAGGGGATCAGGATACTCATGGTTTAGGATAGGCATGCCTTTAAATGCATATATTCATCTACTATGCCAAATTGCAACTATACAATATTCCATTAAGTCTCTAACCATCTAATGCATAATGGACATCATAAAAGAAACCTTACTTTTATTTTCACCTCCACAAAATCCCCTTGGAGAGTCATCCAAACATGCTATCACTTAGATTAAGGTCTAACTTAATTTCATTTCATTCATGTCCTAAATCATTAAAGTCCCATACCCTTAACCTTTAGAAAAATCATTCCTTCATTCCCTAAACCAAAGCCCCATAACTTCAACTTAAAGAATAAATCCACATTTCATTATATTTAAAAACTCCTAAGATAATCAACATTAATCCAAGGATTCTCTTTAAATAAACCTTCCATATATTTCCCTAAGATCAAAGGTTCCTTTTTCCTTTTCAATCAAAACCTAATATTTACATATCCCATATAAATAAAAGGTTCCTTTAAATAAAACCCATTATATGTCTCATATAAATCAAAGGTCCATTTAATTAAAACCTACTATATGTTTCACATATAAATCAAAGGTCCCTAATATATGTCTCACATATACATCAAAGGTCCATTTAATTAAATCCTAATATATGTTTCACATATAAATCAAAGGTCCATTTAATTAAATCCTAATATATGTATCTCACATATAAATCAAAGGTCCATTTAATTAAATCCTAATATATGTTTCACATATAAATAAAAGGTCCATTTAATTAAATCCTAATATATATTTCACATATAAATCAAAGGTCTATTTAATTAAATCCTAATATATGTTTCACATATAAATCAAAGGTCCATTTAATTAAATCCTAATATATGTTTCACATATACATCAAAGGTCCATTTAATTAAATCTTAATATATATCTCACATATAAATCAAAGGTCCTAATATATGTCATATATATAAATCAAAGGCCCTTCTTTTTATTTAAAACCATGATCTAAAACCTTTCATAAACTATGGCTCTTTTACGTAGCAAATCTATAGTCAGTGCTAACGCCATACAAGGCACACCAAACATCCATGGTGAACCCAACATCCACTAAAACTAGGGATTTTCTACTGATATTGACTAGTTTTCTCAACTTGCACTCCTTAAAACCTAGGGGTTTTCCTTTGTTGAACACTACGCTTACTTGTCGAACATTGTTCCAAGGCAAACAGAGCATTTGATGTCGCTCTCTGCAACACTAGTTAAACATGGTGCCCTCTCATGGCACTAGGGGTTTTTGACTCAAATGTAGTGTAGAGTGGCCTTACCAACAACACACCTCTCCCACTAGTATTGAAGTTCCCAATGCAAGTACAATGCACAATGCTTCCAAGCAAGAATGGCTTCACTAAAACACATAGTTCTCCCACTCAAGGTGGTTCAAAACGAAGGTACAACGCACAACACTTCCAAGGCAAGAATGACTTTGCTAAAACACATAGTTCTCCCACTCAAGGTGGTTCCAAATGAAGGTACAATGCACAATGCTTCCAAGCAAGAATGGCTTCACTAAAACACATAGTTATCCCACTCAAGGTGGTTCCAAATAAAGGTACAATGCACAACACTTCCAAGCAATAATGGCTTCACTAAAACACATAGTTCTCCCACTCAAGGTGGTTCCAAATGAAGGTACAATGCACAACACTTCCAAGGCAAGAATGGCTTCACTAAAACACATAGTTCTCCCACTCAAGGTGGTTCCAAACGAAGGTACAATGCACAATGCTTCCAAGCAAGAATGGCTTCACTAAAACACATAGTTCTCCCACTCAAGGTGGTTCCAAATGAAGGTACAATGCACAACGCTTCCAAGCAAGAATGGATTCACTAAAAACACATTTAATTAAAACCAAATCTTAGCTTAGAATAACCCAACCTGTGGTTTCACTGAGATAGATGTCCGATGAAGTCTGTTGCCTCCCTTTCGGCTCCTAGTGTGCTTCCTTTCCTCTGCCTTCCCCCTCACTTCCTCTATTCTTCCCTTACATTTTTTCTTCCCCTCCTTTCATTCTACCTCTTCCTTACATGCCCCCTCACCTTGGTGGTCCATCCGCCGCCCTCTCGAAGCTTGCACCACCACCTTTCCATCAATGCCCATCCCCTATCCCTTGTGCATTCCTCCCATATTTTCCTTCTTTGGCAAGTTTAAGCATCGTAGGCCTTTCCTTAGGTTGCACCATGTAGGAATGTGGGATCACCACATATTATTTAAATTATATATATATATATATATATATATATTTATAATTTATTATAACATAATATATTTATAATATACATTTATAATATATCTATTATTCTTTTATTTAAATGAAAGATCCTCTTTCAATTTATTCTTAATTAATTAAAACTTTTTTAATGAATTTTCTCTTATCATTAAAATAATCACTTTTAATTAATCTCTAATGAATCATAACCACTATTAATTAAAATATCTATTTTTAATTAATTAAAATGAAAACTCTTTAATTAATTGCAAATGAAGTTTACAAATGAGCTCCAATGAGCCAATCATTATTTTCCTAAACTCCATTAATTAATTTAAAAGCATCTAAATTTAGCATATAACTTAATTTGTTCTCTTTTACAAGGAGGATGCTTTGTTTTCATTTTTTAATATGAAAATTAATCTTATGCATATATAATCATCTTGAAGTGGTTCTTATATAGGAGCTAAATCATCAAACTACTCAAGTTATGATGCAGTAGAAAGCAAACACATTTATACAATTAACCAAAGAGGGAGTCTTTCCATCAATTCAATCACCCATCTTAGCCAGAGATTTTACGATAGCTACTAGGCTATCAACTAAAGCTCTAGGTGATCGACTATTGATGATTATCCCTTTCATCAATGCATGCCTATATGAAGGTATCTATCCATGTTACCTTTGAGTACCTTAATCATAATTTCCCCTGATCTTTGGTACCCTCGTTTCTAGTGGGTAACTTTACCTGTTCCACCTACGAGTGTACCTGATCCTGCACACTTGGCAATATGTTAGAAATAATATGCCCTCATAAATCAACTAAACATCACATAGTTGGTTCAATTGTTCAAACTAAGTATCACCACATCTTTGGTTAATACATTGTTTTCTTGTGCCTTAAATTCAGCTAGGGAGGGTCATGAAACTAATCTTGTGGATCTTCTTAATTCTACCACCTAGAATCTTTTGAGTATTTTTGTCAGTGACTAGTCCAATGGTGCATTAGGTTGATAAAAAAATCAAGATCAATGACAATGGTGGTTTTCCTATTGACCTATCGTAGCTCTGATACCACTGTTATATTTTGATGCAACATGTAATGAGAGATGACACATAATATGCATAATAAAATGACATAAAGCAAATCTGCAAGATGACTAAAAATAATACATATATAAAAATTATGGTGGTGTTTAGAAATCATGAATAGAGCTGCTCCTCAAGAATGGATATTGAGCATATTACATCCCACCATATTACATCATAATGCTACATCATATCACTCTAAATCTATATGACTCTCTCTATGATATATCTCACTATGATGATGCTTATTGATCTATACCTATGGCCCTTTATATAGGAAATAGGTTCCTTGGCCAACACTCTACCTAGATGTGTAAGGGATAGCTTGCACATGTACAACTTGCACTTTGACACTTTTGCAGTTATTATATTGCATGAAGTAACTAGATAACTTCCCCCTAAAGTAATCTAATGTCCTAAGTATGTACCAAGGTAAAGGTACATTTACATGATCCAAATGATGTAATAGACTCTATTTCTAACATCAATTAGTTCCTATTGGAAGTTATCATACCAAACTGCTAAACCCGCTTGAGAGATTATGAAATTGACTATCACATCTGTTGCTCAATTTCCTTCTATAAAAATATGTAAACATCTGAAAACCTCCAAAGAATTAAGTATGCTATTTGTTTCCATAATCATAGTATCAGTATCCCAACTAGATTTAAAGTTGCTTGATAAAATATTTATGGTATTCAATGAGTCTCCTTAAAAAATAATTCTTTTATCATAGATATGTCTAATCAAATTTTCTCATTGGAACATTTATTTGGCCTCTACAAATTGACTATTTTGAATCTGAAAGTTCTCTATAAAAGTCATTATGATATCTCCTCTAATGTTTCTAAGAATACCTCCTATACCAGCAAGCCCTATATTTCCTTTGGAGGCCCCATAAAAATTCAACTTGAGCTAGACATATGGGGGAGGATGCCAAAAAATTTGCTGCCTACTTCTTCGAGAGTCCTGAGAATATTCCTAGCAAGAGAAGGGGATGCCTAGATCCTTGGCTAATTTAAACTTAAAGGGGAGTTATTTTTCCTTAGGGATGGAAATGTTAGAAATATTCTCCACCAGGATTGAGAAAATTTTGGCAGAAACAAAATGAGCATCATGAGAACTATATTTGAAAGCTCTGTTGTTACTATATTTCTAGATTCCCCACATAAAGTGAGGTAAGAAAAAATACCAAAAGGCTTTGCATACTTTACTGTAGAAGGGAGAAACCCATTGCTAAAAAAAATAACCCAAAGAGTTAGGAAAAACCTAGGGCATATTCATATTCCATAAGAAAATTTGAAAAACGTTACAAGCAAAGGAGAAATCCACAAAGATATGGACAACCGTCTCTTCTCTTTTCCCACAAAGATGACATCTGTTGGAATTAATATTTTTTTTAATTGTTAGAACTTTATTTTGGATACATAACCGCATGAAATTTTTTATTTTTTGAGTAAGATTCTTAATCTAGACTTGTTTATTAAAGGGCCAGGGAGGACCATCTTGGTTGGTCAAAAAATTAGAAAAATTCATAGAAAAGTGGCCATTATTTTCTCTAGTCCATATTAAGGCATCATCATAAGGAAAATTCTTGATATATTAAAGTCTCAACAATTTGTTAAGGCTTTGCAGAGCATCCTATTCTTCCCTAGTTAATCTAGGTGCAGACATGATCTTCCAATATTTTATATCATTGAACTCTTCAATATAATTAGGTACATTGGATCCCAAAGATGGTTTCAACATCTCTTTTAGCCTATCAAAAAAAGGTAACTTTATTAGTGAGCATTCTTTTATCCAAGGATCCTCCTACAATATAATGGACTACCCATTATCCAATTTCCATCTAGCCCCTTTGGGGATTGTTTCCTTATATTTGGTGATGCTATTCTGAAAAGAAAAACTAGGAGAGAAGGTCTAAATATCGAGAAAGAAAGATAGAGAAAGGAGGAGATTCTGCCAAAATATTTGGATTTTATGATAATAGGCCAATTATGATTCTTGTGAGTGATGAGGCGCTAGCACTGCTTAGCAAGAAGAGCTTCATTCAACTAAATAGGCCTCCTAAAACCAAGGTACCCTTTCCTTTTTGGAGAGCACACTTGCTTCAAAGAAATGAGTTTTTTTTTTTACCTGACCAAAGAAATTTCTTTTGAATCTACTCAATTTTTTTGCTATTTTTACCAAAATTTTGAATAAATACATAAAATATATGGGAAGTATTTGGATCAAAGTCAATACAAGGAGGGATTTACCCACTTGACTTAATAAAACTCCTTTCTAACCTACAAGTTTTCTTTGAATCTTGTCTAGAACCAAAAACCATAGCTCCTATTTTGCTCTACCAAAAATAGGGGCATACCTAAGTAGGACAAAGGGAGGTAAGTCAAGGAACAACCTAGAATTTCTATGATAATTATTTGCCTTCTAAAGTGGGTATGAAGGAATAAAATCTTGCTCTTTTTGAGTTTGATCTTTTGACCCACCACTAGCTCATATAGAACTAAAATGTTTTTTTATTTTTTTAGCTTGGGGAATTGAAGTCGTTGTCATTAGAAGAGTATCATTAGTGAATTGATGATGTAAAGTAGGTTCCACAAAGGAATCCAATTTTAACCCTTCAATATATTTGGAATCAATTGCTACTTTGATGGATCTATTGAGGGCTTCAACTAATATGATAAAAAGGTACAGGTATAGAAGATATCCTTGCCTCAAACCTCTTAAGCTTTTAAAATATCCTATTTGGGAACCATTGATAACAAAAGGAGAACATTGGAGAGGAGTAGAATTCCTTCAAAAATATCACCCACATCTAAGAGAAACCAAATTTTAAAATCACCTTTTCAGGGAATTGCCAAGATACTCTATCATATGCCTTATTCATATCAAGCTTAATAAACATTGTTGCTTTGCCACTTTTCTTTGTAGAATGAATAATTTCATGGGTGATGATTATTCCATCTAAAATTTATCTTCCAAGAATAAAACACACTTAATTATGGCTTATAATAATGGGGAAAATATTTTTTATTATGTTGGCAAGCACCTTTGAGAGAGTCGTATAGATAGAGTTGCATAAACAGATCGTTCTAAAGTCTTTGAGATCCTTAGATCCATTAGCTTTAGGAATAAGGATAATAAAATTTGAGTTTATATCTCTTGGAATGACACACAACATTTGAGCCTCGATCACCTTTGAACCCACAATATACTAGAAATTAAAAAAAAAAATAGTAGGAAAGCCATTTGGTCCTGTAGATTTTTCTGCTGCCATTGAAAAACTGTGACTTTAACTTCATATTCTTCAAAATGATTGATGAAAAAATTATTCATTTCCTAAGAGATAAGATTTGGGATAGATCCAAGGAGTTTGTTTTTCGCGTGATCATCACCCTAATCTTGAGTTTAAAGGAGTTATTGGAAATACATAATTACCTTCTTTCATATTTTATGTTGGTCCTTGGATATGCTTCCGTCCCTCAATACTAGTTCTTGGATTCTATTTGAGCTTCTATGTTTAAGATCCATCACATGGAAAAACATTGTATTCCTATAACCCTCCTTAAGCCAGAAAAATATGGATTTTTGCTTCCAAAAAATGTCCTCCTTGGTTAGCACATTGTGTAGATTCACCAAAATAGATTTTTCATGGTTCCACTGCTCTTGAGAAATATTATTATTTTCAATTTAGAATTGAAATACTTTTAGTTGATTTAAGAGGTCCTTTTTTTGGCTGAAAATATTTCCAATTTTTTTTTTGTTCTAGTCTAAGTTTGAATTTGATGAATCTCAATTTTTGGTTGGATAAAAATATTTTCAAAAACTTCTTTGTTCCAGTATTTAAGTTTGAATTTGATTAATATCATTTTTTTTGGTTGAATTTTTCAAACTAAGTATCACCACATCTTAGGTTAATACATTGTTTTCTTGTGCCTTAAAGTCAACTAGGGAGGGTCATGACATCCTCCCCCACTAGGATTAAACATTGTCCTTAGTATTTCTAGTTTTTCTTTTGTTGTTCAGTAGAAAATAAAATTATTACATAATATAGTTTCAAAAAAAAAGGGAAAATGTTTTTGCATAGCCTCCACTTTCTCCCAAGTGGCATTCTTCTCAAAGAATTGGTCCCACTAGACCTTAAATTGATTGAGAGTTTGATTTCATAGATATTTGGATCGAAACTCAAGAATCTTCATTGGTAGTACTTCAATGGCCTCTGGATTTGCCATATACAATTTAGAAACATCCCACACATGTTCAGGGTCAGAAAAATATTTCCTAAGCAAGGATATGTGGAAGGTGTCATGGATTTTGGACATACTAGGTGGTAAGGCAAGTTGGTATGCAACCAAATTAATCTTTTATGTGATATCGAAGGCCCCCCACAAAACGTGGATCCAACTTCGAGTATTTGATAGCACTTTTTTTTGGCTTAACCCTTAAGAATACCTTATCTCCAACATAATACTCTTTAGGATTCCTTTTTGATATGCATAAATCTTCTGCTTATCTGTATCTTCCTTAATCCTTTGCCTAATTTACTTTAGCTGCTCTTTCATTATCCTGACCATTTATGGCATGACCACAACTCGACCCTCTAGGTTGTCCCATGACAATGGTGTTCTGCACTTTCATCCATACAAGGCATCAAAAGGTGCCATTCCTAGCGATGAGTGATATCCATTATTGTAGGCAAATTCTACCAAAGGTAGATAGTATTCCCACTAAGGTTTATGATCCGTGCAGTACATGCAGATCATAAATTCTAAAACTTGGTTTACCTGCTTTGTTTGTTCATTCGTTTTGGGATGGTATGCTGAAATCATATTCAATTTCATACCAACTGCACTATGAAGGGATTTCCAAAATTCAAAAGTGAATTTGGAGTCTCTATCTGAGATGATTACCTCTAGAAACCCATGTAATCAGAATAACTATTTGACAAATATGCTAGCTACTACCTCAGCATCATCCTTGGTATTTCCTGGTATAAAGTGGGAAACCTTAGTCAAGTTGTTGACCACTATAAATATGGTATCATGTTGGTACCGAGTCTTGGGTAATCCTATAATAAAATCCATGGATATGACCTGCCATTTTTGTGTAGGTACCTCATACAGATGAAATTTTCCTATGGGATGTTGGCATTCTACCTTAACCTTCTGATATTCGAGGCATCGATCAACAAAATATGTGATATCCTTCTTCATTCCTATCCAAAAGAAGGCTCTTTTCATGTTTTCTCACATTTTTGTCCCTCCCAAATGAGCAGAATACGAATTTATATGAGCTTCTTACATTATCCAGTTCCTCAAATCACCTATATTTTGTATAATGACCATTCTCTTATAGTACAGAAAGTCAAATTTCACATTAAACTTCATATTTACCTTAGGATCTCTATCCATATTGAATTGAATCCCGTAGCAATACTCATCCTGAGATTGCCTCTATCTCACTTGATCCATCAGATCCATGTGAGCTCTAGTGATGGCTTCTATATATCTCCTTCTACTTAAAGCATCAACCACTTTGTTCTCCTTTCCTTTTATGTACTCAATCTCAAAATCATACTTAGTGAGGAATTCTACCCATCTTATTTACCTTGCATTAAGTATTGGTTGGGTGAATATATACCCTAGACTCTGATGGTCTATTTTCAATTCAAAGGGCCTTCCCACCAAGTAGTGGCACTAAACCTTTAGAACGTGCACCACTATAGCCATCTCCAAATCATGTGTAGCATAATTAACTTCATGCTTTTTAAGATTCCTTGAAGTATATGCCACTACTAAATCCTCTTGTGAGAGTACCCCACCCAACCCATCTATTGATGCATCTGTGCACACTGAAAAGTCCCCTTGAGGATTGGGAACCTTTAGTATCGATGCAGTAGTATGATTATGATTTAATAGCTCAAATTCAGCTTCACACTTCTCTAACCACTTGAATTCTTTCCCTTTCTTCTGAAGGTTCAGTATGGGTCCAAAAATATTGGAATATTCCTTTATAAAACATCTATAATAGCCAGTTAACCCCATGAAACTTCGTACCTTAGTAACATTAGTCGGGGGTGGCCAATTCAGAATATCCTCTATCATTTTTGGATCCACAACAATCCCTTTTGTCGATATAACGTGTCCAAGGTATCTTACCTCTAGAACATAGAATTCACTCTTAGCTAGATTTCCATAAAGTTGATTCTTTCTCAAAAATTCCAACATGATCCTAAGATGCTTATCATGCTCTTCTTTATCTTGAGAGTATATAAGGATATCATCCAAGAATACCAAAACAAATTGGTCCAAATATATCTGGAACATGTTGTTCATTAGGTTCATGAAAGAGGCTGGGGCATTAGTCAGCCCAAAGGGTAGAACCATAAACTCATAATGCCCATACCTAGTCTTAAATTCCATTTTGTGAGTATCTTCCTCATAAATTCTAAACTGGTGATACCCTGACCTCAGATCAAATTTGGTAAACACCTTGGCATCCTTCAATTGATCAAATAAATATTTGATCCTAGGTAAAGGATATCAATTCTTGATTGTAGCCTTATTTAGCATTTATAATCAATACACAGTATTGGTGAACCGTCCTTTTTCACAAATAGAACCGATGTGCCCCACAATGACACACTTGGTTTTATAAAACCCTTCTCCAATAACCCTTGCAATTGAACCTTCAGTTCATGTATTTTAGTAGGATTCATTCTATACGAGGATCTATAAATAGGTTTCGTTCCCATCATAATTTCAATTATAAAATCGAATTCCTATATAGGAGGTAATCCAGGTAGGTCCTCTGGAAATACATCCTAAAAATCCTATAGGATTGGATGTTGTCCTAGTATTTCTTCTTTCTCTTGGTCCCCCACATCATTGAGTTTTACCACATACACTATCCCTCCTCTCTTTAGGGCCTTTTTCACTTGCATAGCGAACAACATTTGAGGTTCAAAATCCCCTTGATTGCTATGAACTCTTAGTCTTTCTCTACCTTTCTCTAAATACTCAATCCAGTGGTCTTGGAAATTGACTAAGGCTTTATGAGTCTATAGCCAATCCATCCTGAGAATCACATCAAAGACATGTAGGGGAGCTACATATAAACAATATTCTATAGTCCCTTCTCATAAAGTAACTTCTACCATAGGGTAATATTGGTTTACCGAGTAGGTTTACCCAGAACCATACTCTACCTTCCACCCTTGAGCCAAATACCCAGGCCTTTTTGACACAGTCCTTGCTAGAATAGATGAAATAAAATTGTCAGTGGCTCCACTATCTATTAAAATATTTACTTGTTTATTGAAAACCATACCTTTCACAAGTAATGGGGTGGCTTGTCCCTCTAGCTTCTACTTCTCGATTACGACATAGATCCGATGTTCTGGTTCCTTCTCTTTTGCACTAGATAAGCTAGTCCCTACTTGATATGGACACTGATTATAGTAATGAGGTCCTCAAAAATTGTAGCACCCTTCCTTGGGTCCTTACTATTTCTCAAGCTTCTCATTCCCATTCTTAACTACTGGAGTTGAAGTATGTGACTTTTGTGGCTGAGGTTTCGTATCACTGGGCTTGTTATCCTTCTTATGAAAGTTCTTCTTAAACTTATTCCAATTTCCATAGGGTTTCTTCTTAGGATTTTGGGGATTCTTGGATTTTCGCTCTTGCTCAACCTCCCATTTTACAAACCCATTACTATTCCTCTTCTTTAGTTCTTATCGCGCTTGCTCGGGTAGAGTGGTATACTTATAACAAAAGTGTGACTCCACTTTCTTTGCCAAGTCATATACCTTTTGTAATGATTTGGGCTCCTGCATCTCCACATCGTGCCTTAACCTAGATTCCAATCCAAGGATGAACTTATGAACTCACATTTTCTCATTATAAATAGGTACATATTTGAATAGTCTTACCAAATTCTTATAGTACACTTCTACTATGCTGGTTCCTTGTCTAAGACTAGCAAATTCTTCAAATTTTAGGGCATAGAAATGCTCTATTAGAAATCTCTTTTTGAAGATGTTTATAAATTCTTCCCATGGAGTATCAATGGGTTCAATCTTGGTTTCCTCATAGTGGGTTTCCCACCACTCCAGAGCATCTCCTTCTAGGTTAATCATAGCCCATAGTGTCTGGGTTCTATATGAGTAACCTTTTACCATAAAATGAACCTCTACCTCTCTCAACCATGCTTCCGCTGCATCCTCATCACCTTCTCCATTAAACTTTGAGATACTAATGTTTTTCATGTCCCTAGATGTTTCTTTTTTTGATAAGGCTATGTATTGTACTTATTATGTAGTTAGTCCACTATCTAGGCCAACCTCTGAGCCTCAAACTTGTGAATTCTGATTTGCAGTCATTTTGATCAACTGTATTATCTGATCCTACATATCAACGACCATAGCGATGAGGTATTCTACCTCCCTATTGGGGTTGGTTGGTTCCTCATCCTATTTTTCTTCTCCAACATCACTTTTTCGAGTTTTTCTAGGTGTAGGCCTCCCTCTTCTGGTCTTAGGTGGTATCTTAACTTGATTCCATCCAAGCAAGGGGATTAGATTATAGTTTCATCTTAAGTTGTATCTCTAATAAAACCATAATAGAGAGTTATATTGCTATATGCATCATCAACATAACTAGGGCAATACCCTGGGTTGGGATGCATCATCGATACCAAATCCCATACTAAGGCATCCTGACACTCCATGCTCCCTTGGGCTAATTCTCGTTAGATTCTAGCAATTGGGGTATCCTAGATCATCCTAGCTTTAGCCTATGCCATAAGCGAGCCTTCATTGGATGCATACAATTTACATTTAGCACACATAGAAGCTCTATACCCTCGTACCTAGAGCTATGATACCAAATGTAATCACCCAAAAACACACAAATAGAAAAAGTTTTTTTTTTACTAAGGAGAGAGGTACATGAACCCTTCATGAACCCCTAATCCACTAGCAAAACCTAAAGTTTCATTCTCCTAAGTTTCCCTAGAAGTTACATCTCATGAATTACCCTAGCACAAATCCATCTGTGTAGGCGTATAATGTGTTACTGTGGATAAGTCCATATGTTTCATCATCCTTGATGAGCTAGACTTATCACCCTCTATCCATCGAAGGTGTACACGCATCTCCATACCATACAAAAATCCTTATGTTTAGGTATGCTATGATTACCACGAGTTAAGCTATCCATCTCATCTCCATGATGAGCTATCTTAACTCAGATGTAATCTCTTCCTAATTAGTCCTCTATCTCCCTAAGGAGGTCTCAATTCCCTTAGGTCCTCCTATGTTCACCCTAAGGGGGTCTCAATTCCCTTAGGTTACCTCTGAGTTCACCCTAGAACTCTACACTAGATTCCCTATCATCAAGCAATCAACGATAATACATCTATGCTACCACATCATAAAACAATCAAACAATAATAGAGAAAATGAAGCAATATTAACTCTAAAATAGAATCTAATACATGGCATAATCAAATACAGACATATAGTAAAATTACTTTCAATAACCCAATAATGATTAGCTCAACATTACTTGCATAATAAGCCTTTCCTACTCAAAGGTATCACATTAACTATATTGGGGATATCTCCCCACAATTCTAATCTATGGAACATAAGTAAATCAACGTAAGATGCCATACCTATTCTTTGTTTCCATTTGATTCCTTGCTTCTCCTTGCTTCCCTTTGGTTCTTTGAGGGTAGGAGGGGATCAGGATACTCATGGTTCAGGATAGGCATACCTTTAAATGCATCTATTCATCTACTATGCCAAATTGCAACTATACAATATTCCATTAAGTCTCTAACCATCTAATGCATAATGGATATCATAAAAGAAACCTTACTTTTATTTTCACCTCCACCAAATATCCTTAGATATTCATCCAAACATGCTATCAAATTGATTAAGGTCTAACTTAATTTCATTTTATTCATGTCCTAAAGCATTAAAGTCCCATACCCTTAACCTTTAGAATAATCATTCCTTCATTCCCTAAACCAAAGCCCCATAACTTCAGCTTAAAGAATAAATCCATATTTCATTCTATTTAAAAACTCCTAAGATAATCAAAATTAATCCAAGGGTTCTCTTTAAATAAACCTTCCATATATTTCCCTAAGATCAAAGGTTCCTTTTCAATCAAAACCTAACATTTATATATCCCATATAAATCAAAGGTTCCTTTAAATAAAACCCTTTATATATCTCATATAAATCAAAGGTCCATTTAATTAAAACCTACTATATGTTTCACATATAAATCAAAGACCCTAATATAGTCTCAAATATACATCAAAGGTCCATTTAATTAAATCCTAACTATATGTTTCACATTTAAATCAAAGGTCCATTTATTAAACCTAATATATGTTTCACATATAAATCAAAGGTCTTTAATTAAATCTAATATATGTTTCACATATACATCAAAGGTCCATTTAATTAAATCCTAATATATGTTTCACATATAAATCAAAGGTCCATTTAATTAAATCCTAATATATGTTTCACATATACATCAAAGGTCCATTTAATTAAATCTTAATATATATCTCACATATAAATCAAAGGTCCTAATATATGTCATATATATAAATCAAAGGCCCTTATTTTTATTTAAAACCATGATATAAAACCTTTCGTAAACTATGGCTCTTTTACGTAGAAAATCTATAGTCAGTGCTAATGCCATACAAGGCACACCAAACATCCATGGTGAACCCAATGTCCACTAAAACCAGGGATGTTCTACTGATGTTGACTAGTTTTCTCAACATGCACTCCCTAAAACCTAGGGATTTTCCTTTGTCTAACACTACACTTACTTGTCAAATGTTGTTCCAAGGCACATAGAGCATTTAACATCACTCTCTGCAGTACTGGTTAAACATGGTGCCCTCTCATGGTGCCAGGGGTTTCTGACTCAAAAACAATAGAGTGGCCTTACCAACAACACACCTCTCCCACTGGTATTGAAGTTCCCAATGTAGGTACATCGCACAACGCTTCCAAGCAAGAATGGCTTCACTAAACCACATAGTTCTCCAACTCAAGGTGGTTCCAAATGAAGGTACAATGCACAATGCTTCCAAGGCAAGAATGGCTTCACTAAAACACACAGTTATCCCACTCAAGGTGGTTCTAAATGAAGGTACAACACACAATGCTTCCAAGAAAGAATGGCTTCACTAAAATACATAGTTCTCCCACTCAAGGTGGTTCCAAATGAAGGTATAGCACACAATGCTTCCAAGGCAAGAATGACTTCACTAAAACATAGTTCTCCCACTCAAGGTGGTTCTAAATGAAGGTACAGTGCACAACGCTTCCAAGGAAGAATGGATTCACTAAAACAACCCAATTCTCCCACTCACGGTGGTTCCAAATGAAGGTACAGCACAAGCTTCCAAGAAGGCTAAAACAAGTTCTCCACTCAGGTGGTTCCAAATAGGTACAACGCACAACGCTTCCAAAGCAGGAATGACTTCACTAAAAACACATTTAATTAAAACCAAATATTAGCTTAGAATAACCCAACCTATGGTTTCACTGAGATAGATGTCCGATGAAGTTTGTTGCCTCCCTTTTGGCTCCTGGTGCGCTTCCTTTCCTCTTCCTTCCCCCTCGCTTCCTCTGTTCTTCCCTTACATTTTTTTATCCCCTCCTTTCATTCTACCTCTTCCTTATGTTCCCCCTCACCTTGGTGGTCCGTCTGCCACCCTCTCGAAGCTTGCACCACCACATTTCCATCAATGCCTATCCCCTATCCCTTGTGCATTCCTCCCATATTTTCCTTCTTTGGCAAGTTTAAGAATCGTAGTACTTTGCTTATGTTGCACCATGTAGGAATGTGGGATCATGACATATTATTTTAAAATAATAAATATATTTATAATATATTATAATATAATATATTTATAATATATTATAATATATCTATTATTATTTTATTTAAATGAAATATCCTCTTTCAATTTATTCTTAATTAATTAAAACTTTTTTAATGAATTTTCTCTTATCATTAAAATAATCACTTTTAATTAATCTCTAATAAATCATAGCCACTATTAATTAAAATATCTATTTTTAATTAATTAAAATGAAAAATCCTTAATTAATTACAAATGAAGTTTACAAATGATCTCTAATGAGCCAATCATTATTTTTCTAAACTCCATTAATTAATTTAAAAGCATCTAAATTCAGCATATAACTTAATTTGTTCTCTTTTACGAGGAGGATGCTTTGTTTTCATTTTTTAATATGAAAATTAATCTTATGCATATATAATCATCTTTTAGTGGTTCTTATATTGGAGCTAAATCATCAAACTACTCAAGTTATGATGCAGTAGAAAGCAAACACATTTATACAATTAACCAAAGAGGGAGTCTTTCCATCAATTCAATCACCCATCATAGCCAGAGATTTTACGATAGCTACTAGACTATTAACTAAAGCTCCAGGTGATCGACTATTGATGATTATCCCTTCCGTAAATGCATGCCTATATGAAGGTATCTATCCATGTTACCTTTTAGTACCTTAATCATCATTTCCCCTTATATTTGGTACCCTCGTCTCTGGTGGGTAACTCTGCTTGTTCCACCTACGAGTGTACCTGATCCTGCACACTTGGTAATATGTTAGCAATAACATGCCCTCATAAATCAACTAAACATCACATAGCTGGTTAAATTATTCAAAATAAGTATCACCACATCTTTAGTTAATAAATTATTTTCTTGTACCTTAAATTCAGCTAGGGAGGGTCATGACACTGATTTTGTGGATCTCCTTGATTCTACCACCTAGAATTTTAGAGAGTATTTTTGTCAGTGACTAGTCCAAAGGTGCGTCATGTTGATAAAAAACTTAGGATCAATGACAATGGTGGTTTTCCTATTGACCTACCGTAGCTCTGATACCACTGTTATCTTTTTATGCAACATGTAATGAGAGATGAAACACAAGATACATAATAAAATAACATAAAGCAAATTTGCAGGATGACTAAAATAATACATATATAAAAATTATGGTGGTGTTTAGAAACCATGAATAGAGCTACTCCTCAAGAATAGACATTGAGCATATTACATCCCACCAGATTACATCATAATGCTACATCATATCACTCTAACTCTATATGAATCTCTTTATGATCTATATTAATATAATTCTGCTTAATGATCTATACCTATGGCCCTTTATATAGGAAATAGGTTCCTTGACCAACTCTTTACCTACATGTGTAAGGGATAGCTTGCACATGTACAACTTGCACTTTGACACTTTTGCAGTTATTATATTGCATGAAGTAACTAGATAACTTCCCCCTAAAGTAATCTAATGTCCTAAGTATGTACCAAGGTAAAGGTACATTTACATGATCCAAATGGTGTAATAGACTCTATTTCTAACATCAATTAGTTCCTATTGGAAGTTATCATACCAAAATGCTAAACCCGCTTGAGAGATTACGAAATTGACCATCACATTTGCTGCTCAATTTCCTTCTATAAAAATATGTAAACATCTGAAAACCTCCAAAGAATTAAGTATGCTATTTGTTTCCATAATCATAGTCTCAGTATCCCAACTAGATTTAAAGTTGCTTGATAAAATATTTATGGTATTCAATGAGTCTCCTTAAAAAATAATTCTTTTATCGTAGATATGTCTAATCAGATTTTCTCCTTGGAACATTTCTCTGGCCTCTATAAAAGCCATTATGATATCTCCGCTAATGTTTCTAAGAATACCTCCTGTACCAGCAAGCCCTAGATTTCCTTTGGAGGCCCCATCAAAATTCAACTTGAGCTAGCCATCTAGGGGAGGATGCCAAAAAAAATTTTGCCTACTTCTTCGAGAGTCTTGAGAATATTCCTAGCAAGATAAGGGGATGCCTATATCCTTGGCTAATTTAAACTTAAAGGGGAGTTATTTTTCATAATGGAGGGAAATGTTAGAAATATTCTCCACCAGGCTCGAGAAAAGTTTGGTAGAAACAAAATGAGCATCATGAGAACTATCTTTAAAATCTCTATTGTTCCTCTCTTTCTAGATTCCCCATAGAAAGTGAGGTAAGAAAAAGGACCAAAAGGCCTTGCATATTTTACTGTAGAAGGGGGAAATCCATTGCTCAAAAAAATCACCCAAAGAATTAGGAAAAACCTAGGGTATATTCATCTTCTATAATAAAATTTGAAAAACATTACAAGCAAAGGAGAAATCCACAAAGAGATGGTCAACAATCTCTTCTCTTTTCCCACAAAGATGACACCTTTTGGAATTAATATTTTTTTAATTAATAGAACTTTATTTTGGATAGATAACTGCATGAAAATTTTGATTTTTGGAGTAATATTCTTAATCTCGACTTGTTTATTGAATATCTAGGGAGGACCATCTTGGTTGATCATAAAATAAGCAAAATTCATAAAAAAAAATGGCCATTATTTTCTCTGGTCCAGATTAAGGCATCATCATAAGGAAAATTCTTGATAGCTTGAAGTCTCAGTAATTTGTTAAGGCTTTGTAGAACATCCTCTTCTTCCCTAGTTAATCTAGGTGTAGACATGATCTTCCAATATTTTATATCGTTGAACTCTTCAATATAAATAGGTACCTTGGATCCCAAATATGGTTTCAACAACTCTTTCAACCTATCAAAAAAAGGTAACTTTATTAGTGAGCATTCTTTTATCCAAGGATCCTCCTACAATCTAATAGACTACCCATTACCCAATTTCCATATAGCCCCTTTGGGGATTGTTTCCTTATATTTGGTTATGTTATTATGAAATGGAAAACTAGGAGAGAAGGTCTAAATATCAAGAAAGGAAGATCGATAAAGGAGGAGATTTTGCCAAAATATTTGACTTTTATGATAATAGGCGAATTATGATTCTTGTGAGTGATGAGGCACTAGAACTGCTTAGCAATAATAGCTTCATTCAACTGAATAGGTCTACTAAAACCAAGGTACCCTTTCCTTTTTGGAGAGCACACTTGCTTCCAAAAACTAAGATTTATTTTTTTTCCCTGACCAAAGAAAGTTCTTTTGAATCTACTCAATTTTTTTTTAATTTTTACCAAAATTTTGAATAAAGACATAAAATATTTGGGAAGGATTTGGATCAAAGTCAAGACAAGGAGGGATTTACCCACTTGACTTAATAACACTCCTTTCTAACCTACAAGTTTTCTCTGAAGCCTATCTAGAACCAAAAACCATAGTTCCTCTTTTTCTCTACCAAAAAATAGGGGCATCCCTAAGTAGGACAAAGGGAGGTAATCCGAGGAACAACCTATAATTTCTATGATAATTATTTGCCTTCTAAGGTGGGTGTAAAGGAAGAAAATCTTGCTATTTTTGAGTTTGATCTTTTGACCCATCGCTAGCTCATATAAAACTAAAATGTTTTTTACTTTTTTTGCTTGGGGAATTGAAGTCATTGTCATTATAAGAGTATCATTAGTGAATTTATGATGTAAAGTAGGCTCCATAGAGGAATCCAATTTTAACCCTTCAATAGTTTTGGAATCAATTGCTACTTTGATGGATCTATTGAAGGCTTCAGCGAAGATGATAAAAAGGTACAGGGATAAGGGATCTCCTTGCCTCAAACCTCTTGAGCTTTTAAAATATCCTATTGGGGAACCATTGATAATAATGGAGAACATTGGAGAGGAGTAGCATTCCTTCAAAAGTCTCACCCACATCTAAGAGAAACCAAATTTTAAAATCACCTTTTCAAGGAATTTTCAATATACTCTATCGTATGCCTTGTTCACATCAAGCTTAATAAACATTGTTGCTTTGCCACTTTTCTTTGCAAAATGAATAATTTCATGGGTGACAATTATTCCATCTAAAATTTGCCTTCCAATAATAAAACACAATTAATTATGGCTTATAATAATGGGGAGAATCTTTTTTATTATGTTGGAAAGCACCTTTGAGAGAATCGTATAGATAGAGTTGCATAAACTGATCGGTCTAAAATATTTGAGATCCTTAGCTCCATTAGATTTAGGAATAAGGATGATAAAATTGGAGTTGATATATCTTAGAATGTCACACAACCTTTGAGCCTCGATCACCTTTGGATCCACAATATGCTAGAATTTTTGAAAAAAATAGTAGGAAAGACATCTGGTCCTAGAGCTTTTTCTGCTGCCATTGAAAAACTACTACTTTAACTTCATATTCTTCAAAAATATTGATGACCATATTATTCATTTCCTAAGAGATAATATTTGGGATAGAGCCAAGGAGTTTTTTTTTTTCCTAAAAATCACCCTAATGTTGAGTTCAAAGGAGCTCTTGGAAATACAAAATTACCTTCTTTCATATTTTATGTTGGTCCTTGGATATGCTTCCGTCCCCCAATACTAGTTCTTTGATTCTATTGGAGCTTCTATGTTTAAGATCTATCATATGGAAAAAAATTGTATTCCTATCACCCTTCTTAAGACAAACAAATATGGATTTTTTCTTCTAAAAAATCTCCTCCTTGGTTAGCACATTGTGCAGATTCACAAAAATAGATTTTTCATGGTTCCACTGCTCTTGAGAAATATTATTATTTTCAATTTAGAATTTAGAGACTTTCAGTTGATTTAAGAGGTCCTTTTTTTGGCTGAAAATATTTCCAATTTTTTTTTTTGTTCTAGTATTTAAGTTGAATTTGATGAATCTCAATTTTTTGGCTGGCTGAAAATATTCCCAAAAAATTATTTGTTCTAGTCTTTAAGTTTGAATTTGATGAATCTCAATTTTTATGGCAAAAAAAATTGAGACTCATCAAATTCAAACTCAAAGTGAAATCAATTTTGATAGTAGAAAAACTTTGGGATATTGTTAGTGGAACAAAAACTAAACCTATTGAAGATGATAGAGAAATTTAAAAATATGAAGAAGGAGAAGCAAAAGCACTCATGATAATAAAATTTGCAATTACATATGAAATACAACCTTACATAAGCACAAAAATAACCTCTATAGAATCTTGGAATACTTTAGCCAAGATATTTGAAGGAAAGAACAAAGCTACTATTTTGAATCTTCAAACTTAGTTACATTCTTTAAAGGTTACTAGTGGTGAAAGCATTGAATTATTTTTAAGAAGAGTGGCATACATAAAAGCAAAACTATTAACCTTAGGAGAAAAGGTAGAGGACAAATTTCTTGTTCAAGTGATCTTGAGAGCTCTTCTAGAAAACTATAATAATCTAGTTAATTTTTTTTTAAATTCTAAGTAAAGATATTTCATTTAATGAGTTAGTCTATATTAAAAAAAAATACATTGGCTAAAGAGGGTTTCTATATTATCAAGTGTTTCAATGATTAATCCATAAGGAGCTTTGAAGCTAACAAATTGCAAGTTCCTTCATGCTCACTAGACTCTCAAGTTGGCTTGATCAAAGGTATGAGTCATGTTATGTTTTAAAGCTTAACTTATGGATTGTCCATAAAAATGATATTTATGTTAAATTGAATCTCTCATGTATATGAGTTTTCTATATCTATGTAATCTTAGATACTATTACATCAATTAATTCTTTAAAATGTTGTGAGTCTATACATTAATAAATAGGTAAATTAAATACCCATGTTTTGTAGGTGAGTTGGAGAGGAGAGGGAAATCCTCCAGTGACTTGACGGTGTAGAACCCCCTGTTCGTGGTTTCTCAGACCAAGGCGGCCCCACAAGGGGTTTTTCGCTTAAAAAAAAAAATACGTAAATTAAATTTTATTTGTAGAAATAGTTGGTGTATAGAATGAATTCTTATTATCATTGTAAAATATAAACTATATCTAAATTCATTATATACTTTTCATATCTTATTTTTTGTTATTTTTATTTTCCTCACACATTTAACAGTACATAGTTTACAAAATGTTGATGCATAAATATATTAGTTTACTTGAAAATTAAATTTGAAATATATTTTAATTATATATTCACATATTTATCATGATAGGGGTTTCTTTCATTTGAGATTTCAGCCAATGGTTTTGTGCCACATATAATGATACAACCATTGGATAAATCATGGTCATTGATAAAACTTGAATGATGGTAACTATTGATCTATTGATCTCATAATTAAGAAAACTTTCAGTTGATATTTTTATTAAGTATTATCTATGTAAGATTAAATTGGAAGCTTTATGTTGTTTGTATTTTCTATATGTTTTACATTGATTTGAAATTTTATCTATTTTTTAAATAGATATTTTTATTTTTAAGATTATTTTTTTAATATAACCATATTTTAATAGTTTTATTTTTAACACATTCTTATTTTATTAGTAAGGAAAATACACATTTTATTAAATATTATTCATGAGCTATGTGTTTCTATGATGTGAGTGAGTGTGTTTATATATATATATATATACATATATATATATATGTATATATATATATATATATATATACATATATATATATATGTATATATATATATATATATACATATATATATATATGTATATATATATATATACATATGTATATATATATATATATATATATATATATCATTTAGATTAAATGTTTTCTTCTATTTTGCATGGATTTGGATTGACATTTTATTTTTTATTTTTCATAATTAAGGATTAGTCAAAAAAATTATATAAATCCTAGTAGTAGAAATTCAAATTCAAATTAATTTTATGTATTCTATAACTATAACCCAAACTAAAATTTTCTTCTCTTTATCTTTGACTTTGATAACTATATACATAAGAAATAAATTCTCTTATAATTCTCAATAATATTGTAAAATTCTCCCATCACTCCCATAAATAGCCATGGCATGTGATCTTCTCCAAAACTGTCAGCATGCATACTCTACAAGTTATGGATGGTTCTGCTTTCCTGGATAGATTTAAATTCCCATGCAGGAATGGTCTAACCCATTGCATAATTTTAATTCTCCCTCATATCTATGGCATAAGCTTTTAGTAGTCCCTAAAGCCCCTTTTATCTGCTCGAAGATGGCCCTTTTAGAACCAGATTCTTTATAGCTGAAAACCACTATCAAGAAATTCCTTGCCAATCATGGCTTCCTACCCTTAAATAAGTTTAACCAAAGTGATTCTGAGCTCTCCAATGAATTCACCAAGTCATGGGACAATGGGTGTGTTTTTATTTGAGATCTTCAATTCAAATTCAATGTTCAAATGCTAGTTGAGATGATAGAGCTACCAAATTATGGTGTTGTGATCCACTGAGACAAACATTCTATGGTGAAGGAAACTAATTTCTTCATCGATAAAGGAAAGAAGTTAGGTAGAGAGAAAGGAGGTATCATCAAGGTATGGTGAGGGAAATCAATTTCTTTATCGATAAAGGAAAGAATTTAGTTATAGAGAAAAGAGGTATCATCAAAGAATCTCTCTTAGTTCCTTAGAATAGGGTCATGGTCCCTGTCATGCAATACTTCACAAATAACAAGATTGATCTCCCTCTTCAGATATTTTACTTGACCTTTTGAAATAATCTCAAGGACATTAAGGCCATTAATATTCTCATTTATTTATGTAGATCAATGGATCTCTCTGGTGAGAGTGTAAGGAAATGAAATTCCACTCACCCAATCCACCAAGGCCTGCACTTGATCCTCTACAGAAACACCCTCTAAAACCAGACTCAGAAGACAATTGTGTCTTGCACCATTAGCCCCACTACCCCTGACCCTATCCTACCCTTGATCTACGAAAGCCCTCAGAAGGATATCACCAACAAAGGGGGAAAAATGGGCATTGCCTCCATAGATAGACATAGCTAAATCTGGTAGAAAGTTATCTTTTGGCTCAAATTTGGGTGACACCCCACAATCTATCAAATTTGAGCCACAACATTGCTCTTCTAGAGATAAATCTATTGGGAAAATACAAAGTTGATACACACAACCAAGAAGCCCTAGAGTGTTATCCATAAAAGCCTTAGAATATGAACGTCAAAGGTACCCCTTAGAAGGTGAATATTGAAGGTACCCCTGGAAGATGAAGGTTGAAGGTACCTCTGTTCATGTAAAGAATTTAGGATCACCAAGTGGACCCTCAGTTCATGTTTATTTGATATCCATATTCAAATATTTGGCTAGTATTGGGATGACTTTGTCCTCTATGTCTAACACTTCCAAGGAAGCCTAGACCCTTATCCAACAAGATTCAAAGGTGGTGGAAGACCTCTTGCAACAACTGAATGATCACACCTAGGTTGTTAATGTGATACCCGAAACCAACAATGAGTTTGATTATGCCACCTCTATCACTATTGTATCTTTTTGAATGGTCTATGTGGGTTTGTCTCCTTTGGATTTTGTGTTTTAATGGCTTACCCTATTCCCTTGATGACATCTCATGGAGACTCCCTTCTGTTGGTTACTACCCTTTTTGGTTCTAAGAGATGATCTCTTGAGTCTCCTCTATTTGTTGTATTTTTACTACTTGCATCCCATGAGGACCTTCTTTTTGTATCTCCCTTTTTAAAAGGTTTTGGGGTCCCTTTCAAAACCCTCTCCTCAAATTTATCAAATAATATAATGTCGTATAAGAGCAAAAACTCGTAGGAGACTATTTAAAATTTGTGATATAATTCTTTTAATTTTTTTTATTTAAATAAAAGTGATGAAAAAGTACTTATTCATGGGAAGATAACATATAAATTGATAACATGTGAAGTATATTGTCCTATAATTTAGATAAAATTTGTTAAATTATGCATCTACATTACACCATTTTATTTAAGTATATTTGTAACAATGGATGTACTAGAAAGACAAGTTTTTAATATATGAAGTATAGTGTCCTTAATTTAGATTAAAATTTGTTAAATTACACATTTTATTTACGTCATTTTATTTAAGGATATTTGCAACAATAGGTATATTAGAAATGTAAGTTGTCATAGTGATGAGAAATAGTTATTGTGAAATTTTAGCCATTACAGGAAATGTCTATTAATTTTGTATAGTGCTTGATATTTTTTTGTAGCTAGGGTATACAAAAAATATTAGCTTGAGGTAGAATCTCAACACTATTACAATCATGAATTTTCTTACCTATTTTGGTGTTTTATAGTATTAATCATGTGTGTCTCTATTGGGCTTATTTAGTCCTCATTTTATGTACATACATATTGCTCAATTGAAAATTATGGGCTGCTCTATGAAATAGGTTTTAATCTGTCTCTCTAAGAGAGGATAGTTTCATTAATTAAGAAAAGTTTTGCTTTCAATTTTTTATAGTAATAATATTTTATCACAAATTCCTCTACTCTTAAAGGTTTTAATTTGTCTCTTCAGGAACGGAAAGTTTCATTTAAAAAAAACTTTCATTTTACAATTTTCAATAATCATGATGTTTTCTCATGAACATAGTTTTTTTTTTCTTGCTCCCACACTTCTTGGACAAGTAGGAGACCTTTAATCTATATAGATATTTGCTTTCTTGGTTGGCAATAGTTGTGCATATATTTTCCTAATTTGTGTCTTTTATTTTTAATTTTCAATAGATTTGACTTTTAATTTTACTTAATTTTTAAATCAAGGATTAATCAAATAGTTTATATAAAAAGAATATTGTTATTACATAGAAATATTTAATAGCAGTGGGATAAAAAATTTCTTAGTTTGAATTGTCAAAAATATTGATAGCTAACATTTTTTTTTGGTTAAAAAGGCTTATGTATTTCTTATAATCAAGTAAGAAGGCTACATCATTGGAACTGCCATGCAAACAAGGATTTCATCCATAATTTTATTGAAGAGTGAAAACTATGTCTTAAATGTGTTCTACTAATATAGAGAGAGGGGAATCTATAAATTTATCTAAGTCACTACATATAGGAATTAGAGTTGCTAACATTGATATGGAGTATATGGTAAAGATATTCCTTAGTTTTTTTATGACCACCATCATGGAGGATTTTCATAACAAGTCAAATACCTGTAGTCTAAATCCCAATTTGCCATAGCATATACAATCTTATTCATTCTCAAGGAGTGTGAAGAAACTCTACTATTCTAAATCTAGATTGAAGTGCATGTATCTTGTCAATCATCCTTTGTGACTTCCAATCTTGAGAGGAGGTCTTGGTGGGTATATTTAGTTGATTAATGGTTAATTATGAGTTTGATTCAACTTGTATTAAAGACCAACCAATCTTAGAAACTAATTGAATGCCACAAAGGATAGCACATGATTTTTCTATATTGTTATGAAGGAAACCAATATTCTTTGCAAAAATAAATACATGAGTACCATACAAGAGTCTTACTATACCTCCATGATTACCCTTCCTAGATTACTTATTGGCATGCCATCAGTTTTGGTCTTCCTATTAGCTTTTTGAAAAGGTTAACTCACTTAAATATTCAATTAGGATCTAAAGATAAACCAAACCAATGCTACTAACAATGAAACTTAATAACAACAATATATTATATATAATATCTCATGAAATATAACTACATTAATGATATAGCTTGGTTACAATGCATGGAGCTTTACCTCCAATATATCATTTTTCATGACTTTTTAGTTCTCTAACTATTGCTCTCCTCTTTCATCTGAGAGATGCAACCTTTCATATTCCTCTAATAAAGACAAAGCTCTCAACTTGCCACATATCATGTGACTCTTCATACTCTCTTGAAACTTTGCACTCTTTCTCATATTGCCACATACATTATATAAAATATAAATCATCTACCAAACTAATATTGCAAGGGGGACCAAATAATGTAATATCTCCAACACCCCCCATATTACATTATTTGGTAGGAAGGATTTTTGCCTTCAATCTTTGATTCTTCTTTCTCTTCAATATTTAGCTCTAACTCTATCATGGTTGGATAAATAATATGTTTCTACCTCTAGATCAATGTATCTAAGTTCACCTCTGGGTATTTATCACTGGATTGATGCCTCTAGGTCACTGCCATTGGATCTACCTCTAGGTCACTGCCTTTGGGTCACTCCCACTGGATCACTACCTTTGGTTCATTGCCTTTGGAACTCTACCTCTAGGATCACCTCTAGATAATCATTATCTCTGGGTCATCCACTATAAAATCATCATATATGTAGGATCATCACTACATATTCTATCTTCCAAGCTATGCTTGGGTCTTCTTTTTCTCTCTATCTACTATGGGACCTCTTTCCATGGGTCTCCTTAATTTTCAATTTCTTATAGACTTCCTTCTATTCTAAATATATTCTTGGAATAGGTAAACTCAATCTATCTTATACTTTTCCTTGATTCTTTCTCAAAAATTTTGAAACTTATTCTTCATTGGTTGTTCTTCAACCTAGTGGTATTAATCCTTATCTTCACTAGTTTTCCTTCAATCTAGTGGTAATACTTTTCTTTTGCAACTTTCAAGTTTTATGTAAGAAAAATTTGATTATACTTGGTTTCCTTCTATAGAAACCATACAATATTCCTTTCATTTTATCCCATTCATCTATGTTCATCCATCCACAATCAAATTTTACTCTATAGTCTTTCTTTTCCTTTTGTAGATAAAATATTTGTGAATGATTATGTGCTCCACAAATTTTACAACTATGGAGATTCCAACATCTCTCTATCTTATGTCCATATCTACCACAATGACTACATTTATTTTCTATTACAAAATTCCTTTTACCATTCTGTCCTTTATTGCAACTAATTCTATCAATCCCTATCATAGATTTGATGTCACTATTTCCTATCATAAATTTAGTTCCTTGCTCATTATTGCTAGTCTGACTTGTATATCCAAGACCTTCATATTTTGGTCTTATTTCTTGGTACAATTGGTTCTTTCATTCCTTGTTCATGTTTACCCAAACCTATATCTTTATATCCCATTTTATTCAACAACTTTGAACCAAATCCTTTAGTATACTTTTCAAAATAACCAAAGGTATCATTAGATTGATATTTATCAATATCAACACAACTATGAGCATCACTATCTCTATCATAATTTGAATCTATATCAACATCAATTCTGATAGCATTAGCCTTTTCTGAACAATCATGAACTGTATTCAAATCACTTGTATCACATGTAACATCTATTTTTGTAATAAGTTCTTCTATCTTTGTCATGAATTCTAAATCACTAGTGTCATTGCTTGCATCACAATATTTCCTTTCATTTTGACAAGAATTATAATTTACATATTTTCCTTTTTGAAGTAGATCACTAGTATCACAACATGCATCAATCATCAATGGTTTTGATTCTATAGTATTGCAACATGAATCTATCATCATGGGCCTTAAATAATTTGTATCACAAGAAGCATATTTCATCATTGATTTGTTCTCTACTTCTTCAACATTTTCTTATTTTCTCATCTTAGAAACATTAAGAGTGATAATTCCTTTGTAGATTATTCTCCATAGACTAATAGGTATAGTAACAAAATCTTCATAGCAATCATTAGCATTATTAAGAACACTTTGCATGCATTTTTGAAGTATTAAAAAATTCCCTTTTTATGCTTCACTAGTAATATCAACAAGCCTATTGTTCAAAGTATTTGTTTCATCAATAAACTTATTCTTCAAATCTTTAATCATGTCCTATTGTCTTATATTTTGATCTTTGAGGAATTCATTAGAAAGTAATATCATTTTCATGATTGTTCCTATATCATAAGGTAATGTGAAAATATTTTTAGAGTCTTCAAATGCTTCTTCAAGCTTTGAATTTAGATAATTTTGAAGCATTGAAAATTTTTCATCTTTGGCTTCTCCCATGATTGTTTGTAAGATTTTATTTTCCTTATTTGATGTATCCTTTTGTCCTTCAATTTTTGGTATCATGTATTTGATACAATATTTCAAATTTTGCAACATTTCATTAGTTTCTTCTAATGAGTCATTTTCAATGTATATTGGTTCTTCTTGAAGACATAGGTTCTCTATTTCAATGCTTTCCAGTTTTTGAGTTTCTAGTTCTGGATCATTTGTTTTCTTTTTCATTTCCTTTTTATTTGCCATGTTCCTTTGAAGTTGACTACCTTATAACTCCCTAGTTTTTTAATGATAGACTAAGAGAAAATTTTCAATTTTTAATCTTTATGTTGACAACCTTATGTCTCCCAAATTTCAAATTTAGCAATTTTGTAAAAATAATATTTGCAAAAATAATATTCTAATTTGATATTGAAAACCTTATTTCTCCAAAGTTATAAATTTGCAAATATTAAAATTTGATTTAAAAATTCAATTTAATTTCCCAAAATGCCAAATTAGGTTTCCAAAAACTTTACAAAACTAATTAAATTACTTACAAAAATTTGTAATTAATCTCCTAAAAATTTCAAATTGATTCTTCAATTACAAAAATTTCTAAGGTGTCAATATTCTCAATTAGACTACTAATCTCTCCCTCAATATAATTAATTTGACTTGAAATAAATTAATCAAATGTAACCTTATATAAGTTGAATTAATTCAATTCAAACCTTAGAAAATCAAGAAATGAATTTATAATACCTCCTTTATTTGGACATACAATTATTTTGATTCTACAACATACATATTTTTCTTACACTCTACAGATGGCAACATGTGGTGGTTTCTCTTGTTTGAAATATTTTCTCTGCTTTAAAAAAGGGCATGATCATGCTTCACATTCCTTCTTTGGCACTTAATGCTTGGTGTTTCTTCAGCACTATTCCATCAACCTTGGATTATTATAGTTTCTCCTAAATAACAACCATTGTTGTGACAATAAACACATGGTGCTCCTTCAAATTTCACACTCTTCTTCACTTCATGCATTAATTTCTCTCCAACTTGAGTGTTTCACTTCCTTCATCAGTGGTTGGGACTCCTCTAATATGCCAAGTGGCAAAGGAGCTCTTCATTCCCTAAATAAATATTACCAAGTGGTGAATAGACTTCTGGACATTATGTTATTGCTCCCTGTCTCCACTACTTCCAAATTACTTGCAAAGGTTTGATGTTACAAATTCAAAAACCTCCAAACTATGCTAAAAAAAATGCTTTAACTACCTTCTTTCAGCAATGGTTTTTGTTGTTATATTCTTGACTTTCCACATTATTTGTGACTACGTCTTTGCTTCAAAAATACACTCTTTATCTCCTTCTAACATCTCTTCGATGACACTCAAGATTTTGGATGTATGTTGACTATTTGGCTTCAAGCAACCTTACTTCCTACAATGCTTGCTCTTCAACCAATGACGTTATAGCTTCTCCAATATGGTGCTCTACATTCTCCTCAACAACTCTTGAACTCAAAAATGCTTTGATATTTTTCTCTATGGATATTTTTATTACACTGGGTGAAATATTCAACTCATTTTCTAATGGTGATTGGGATCCCTTTCCTTTGTTCCTCCTTGCTATGATTTTTGGGTTCATTTTAACATTCAATACACTACTTGAACTTGACACCCAATATTCTCTTGATTTGATATTGCTTTGAATGGTATTCAACATCAAATATTGAGGTGATAATCTATCCTCCTTCCTTGAAACTTCCTATTAATTACTAGCACTTAAATATTTTCTTATTTTTCTCTTTACTCATCTTCCTTGGCTCTTGAAAATTCTTACACTTTTGTGCACTCACTACCTTGATGTTGGCTCTCCTTGATGCTTTAAATTTTTTGCTATTGCTTAATAATTTATCCCTTGATTTAGTACTTTCTTTACACCTTCTATTATATCATATTCTAACTCATATATTTACTGTAATATAATGCAGGCTTAATGGTGATGAAGATGCTTCCTTTCAACTTGAAAAACTTAAAACTACTCACTATTTTTCAACCTTGGATATAACACTTGCAAATTTACTATAGAAAACTCTTTATGATTAAACAAAATTCACTTTAGACATATAGATTTACAATATTATTTCAATCTCCTTCTAGCTTACTTACTTGATTTCTTACTTGTTTCACTTTCCAAATTCGTTTTCCAAATTTATAGTAAAAAAATATTCAACTTCCTCCTTCAAATATTCCCTTGTGACTTTGATACCACTGTTAGCTTTCTAAATAGGTTAACTCATAGAAAGCTTCAACCAAGATCTAAAGATAAACCAAACCAATGCTACTAACAATGAAACTTAATAACAACAATATCTTACAGATAATATCTCATGAAATATAACACAAATGAACACAATATACAAAGATTACATTAATAATATAGCTTGGTTACAATGCATGGAGATTTACCTCCAATATATCATTTTTCATGACTTTTTAGTTCTCTAACTATTGTTATCCTCTTTCATCTTGGATATGCATCCTTTCATATTCCTCTAATAAAGACAAAACTCTCAACTTGCCATATATCATGTGAGTCTTCATACTCTCTTGACACTTTGCACTCTTTCTCGTGTTGCCACATACATTATATAAAATATAAATCATCTACCAAACTAATATAGCAAGGGGTATCAAATAATGTAATATCCCCAACACTTTCCTATACCGATGAGAGGGGATTTCCATGGTCCATCCCTCTAAATAGTAAGCCAAGGACTCAGTGGGTGCAACATCTCCATTCACCTAGAGGAAGTTAAAGATTGAAGAGTAAATTATACCATTGCTAAGATATCATGGGATTTTCAAATTATGTAGGGTAGTTTAATTATATTGGCTATAGTATTTTCCCAAATATGTTGGACATTATAGTGGGTTTCGTTAAAAAATATTTTATTTCTTTTTTCCATAGATTCTAGAGCAATAGAGAGATTCTAGACAAAGCCATATGTTTCATCAATTTATCCAATTTATTAACTCTGGGATAAACCCTCCATGCCTGCTCAAGTGAGGTGAATTGAAAGAGTTTAAAATCTAAAAATATTTCCAAATATTTTCCATATTTGAATGGCTAGGGTATAGAAGAAATAAATGTGGTTCCGAGTCTCATTCTCTGTACAATAGATCTCACATTGGATAAAAAAACTAGGTTTCATCAATCGGTCTCTTGTAAGAACCCTCTTGCAAAGTACAAGCTAGATAAAGAGTCTCACTTTAGGCCATGTCAAAAGTTGCCACAACTGATTAAAGACATCCTTGAGTGGATTTTTCCCATGGTGAGTGAGGGATGAGTATCCTAGAGCTACAATATACACATTGTTAGAATAAGGGCCCCATCCTATTCTTTGTCTTTCAACTAGGATAGTTATTGACTTATAAGAACCTAATGAATAGCCTCCATTTTTAGGATTGCCCAATCCCTTACTATAATATAAAATTTATCCTCTGAATTCCTTTTCCCAAAATTTCTATAATAGTGTGATATCTTAATCCATCCTTGACTATGGAGTTGTTGATGTCTTGTCATTCTAAAAATTATTGAGACAATGGAAGCACACCATCCCAAGTGTCTATCAACAAACTTACTTGTTGGTCATTTTCCACTTTTTAGAATATTTAAAATTTTATTATTGTCTCACCTATCCTTAGTACCTCAAGAAATAGATTTCTAGCATACTTGGGTCTTAGGATCCATGCCCATAACTCATTAGGGGAAATAATTAACCAAAAATATAATTTTACTTCCAAAGCTATTATCGTTGATTGAAGGTCCAAACCCCATTTTTTGGAAGAAAAAGTGGATCTCACTTCATTAGGTCCCACTTACACTCTGATTTTACCCCACTCCATAGGAACATCTAATTAATCTTGTCCAACTTTCTCAACACATCCTTAGGAATACTTAGGATTGAGAAAACATTTATGGGAATGATTGTAAAAAATTGCACTTACATCTTCTTTAAAAAATTATTTCTATCCATTTGATAAAACCTAGACTTGAATTTTGTTCTCTTTATCTTTGGATTTGGTTCTTTTCTACATAAGAAATTGATTATCCTTTCATTTTTACTTCAAAAAAATCCAATAAAACTTATGAGACTCTTTGAAGTTTGTGATAAACTATTTTCTATTTTTCTTTGAATAAAATCAATGGAAGGAATTCTTAGTAGTGGAAAAGTAGCATATAAATTTGTTACATGAAGTATATTATCTTCAAATTCAAACTAAAATTTGATAAATTACACATCTCCTTTACATCATTTTCTTTAAATATATTTGTAGCAATGGGCGTACTAAAATATATGCAAGTTGTTGTAATAGTAATAAAAATTAGTTGTGAAACATTTAACCATAAACCAATTGTCTCTCAACTTTGTATAGTGCTCAATATTTTGTTGTAGGTTTACTTATATAAGAAATATTGACTTGAGGTAAAATATCAGTTCTATTGTAGTCATAAACTTCTTGTTAGAATATGTAATTTATTGGCCAAGGTCAACAAAATTGATGTAAGCCTATAGGCATCTCTTATGTAATCCTAAAAGTATTCTAAATATAAGCCTACAAGTGTTCTATAGGTAATACATTAGGCAATATTGTTGTATTTAACCTTAGTAACATTGGTTAAACTGCTTGTACGGTTAATCTTAATTAAGATTTTAATATATTTAATATATTATGATTTATATTTAAATCCAAGTTATATCAGTTTGAGGTTTATAATAATTGAGGATTAGGTATTTTCTATAAATGCTCCTCAATAATTGATTCAATTGTATAAGTTTATATTATATGATATTGTGGAGGTACTTACTAACATCCACCTATTCTTCCTAATTTGGTTATCTATATTTTCTTCTTTCATATATATGCTCCCTTATTTTATTTATATACTCTTTTGCATTTGATTGTGATGAATGCTATTATTTTAAATATTTATGAAAAGCATTCTAAAATAGCATGGTATCATAGATAATTTAGAGTAGCAGCATTCAATTACATAGAAAAAATATTTCTCATTTTGTGATTCAATAATTGATTCAATTGTATTAGTTTATATTATATGATATTGTGGAGGTACTTACAAGCACCCACCCCTTCTTCCTATTTTGGTTATCTTTATTAAATTATTTCATACATATACTCTCTTATTTAATTTCTCTATTATTTTGCATTTGATTACAATGAATGCTATGCTTTGAAATGTTTATAAAAAGCATTCTAAAATATACCATCATTCAATTACATAGACAAAAATCTCTCATTTTGTAATTAGAGGAGCAAAAAAAAACCTTCCTATTTTTTGAGAGAAAATTTTAATCGTTTAAAGTTTAAAATTTCAAAAAAAAATCAAAACTTGTCTGTAAAATTCATTTAAACTTTTGTACATGTGCTAAATTCATTTAAAATTGTGTGTTCATCTTTAAATCAACATTGTTTGTCTATGGAGAATAAATAAATTTACCATCAAAAGGAGAAAGCATATTTTTTTTTGGACCAACAACGTGCTAGACAAAATTTCATTAAAAAAATCTAAATATATAAAATGAAGGTGAGGTAGTCAGTTTAGATAATGAACTATCAACCACGTATTTGGGTGTAACTCCAGAATATCTAAATCTAACTATATTACATATGTACTAACTTTCTAATATTCCCCCATATTAAATCATACTTAAATAAGGGTAGGAATAAAAATTTTCAAATATTTTAAATGATCATGGACTAGGACACACACATTAGCATGTAACTTATATCATCATAAATAGGAAAAAACACAAATACACACCTTTGTGGGACTAACCATACTGGTCTCAATAAAAAATAAGGATAAACACAACTATTTTATATTTTATATCATAAATGGATATGGACACACACACACTATTCATGTACACAATTGTAAACATGGACACACTTATCTATCTACAAACCTATGTGATTAGGGACACACTCAAATAATCACAAGCATAATAATTTGCTTGTGAATGGGGACAAACACAACCATTCATAATATCATATGTGAATAGGAACATACTCTACTATCTACAAAATATAAGGATCTTCACTTATTTTGAATGAAGCATTATCTTTAGTAGAAAATGAAATCTAATTTAGTATTCAAAATGGATCGTAGATGGGTCAACCATATGACCAACCTCAAGCTAAACAGTTTTTTTGAACATATGGTCTTCAAAAATTCTTAGCATATTTCTTTAATAGGATGGTTGCATCGGGATCAAAAAATATTTTTTGCTAAGTATAAATATGCCTAACTTCAACAACAAGATAGTAGGCAAAAATAATTATTATTTTTTGCTATGAAAGTCTCCAATAAACTTATATTGCCATAAATATGAGGTAAAAGCATCATCTCTTTGATTATCAATCAATCCAATCTTGCACACTTCACAAAAATTTATGCAAAAATACATATAATGGTTTCTTAGCACAAATAAGTGATTTCCAATAATAACATCAACATATTTTAGAAACCTCACAAAACATAATATCATTTCTTTTATTTTCCCTATGAATGTGCGATAAATGGAATTGTGCATTTAATGCATAGTTCATATGTACGATAATTTCTTCTTCTTCTTTGACAATCATCAACGTATTTAATCATATTTCTAATTGAATTCCATCAATAGCATGCATTTTTTGGCTTCAACTTGCTATGTAATGGAGTTTTTAAATAATACCATCAGTTCAATGCTTCTCCAGTCATGTTTCCCATAGCAAATTCTCTTCCATTTGAGGGTGAAATCAAAATTTATTCATGTATATTAAACAATAATACACACACACACACACACACACATATATATAGGGATGAGACGGTAGAACGGTGGAGAGATGAGGACGGGAAGTTGGAGGAATAAGGGGAGAAGGGATAGGAGAGATAAGGAGCGGGAATAAGGGGAAAGAAAAATTCGAGGAGAGATAGAGAAATAAAAAACAAATCTTGCCGACAAAACTATTTTGCCGACATTTTACAAGGCGTTCACACTTGCAAGGTTTTTTCTAAGCCACTTAGAACGTGGTCATGTTCACACTTGCAACACTCTCCCCCTTAAAGTTGAGAGGACTGACTAGACAGTCTCTCAGCTTTATAAATTGAGCTTTAGCCATCGCTTTGGTGAAGATATCTGCAACATTCTCCAAAGTGCGACAGAATTGAAGCTCAACAATTTCTTGCTCCACCATATCTCGGATGAAGTGGTACTTCATATCAAAATGTTTCGTTCTACTATGGTGGATTGGATTGTATGCCAACTGAATGGCACTGATGTTGTCACAGTAGATTCTGGTCGGACCACTTTGCGGTTCTCCAATCTCTTCCAACACTTTTCTCAACCATAACACTTGAGTACTAGCATATGTGACTGCTATATACTCAGCTTCTGTAGAGGACAAAGCTACTACAGTCTACTTTTTGGAACTCCATGTTATTAGTCCTGACCCTAGACTAAAACAGTTCCCTGAAGTTGATTTCCTGTCATCAATGTTGCTGCCCCAATCACTATCACTGAAGCCTACAAGCTTGATAGTGTTACATTTATGGTAATGGATTCCAAAATCCCATGTACCCTTTACATATCTGAGAATTCTCTTAGCTGCTTGCAAATGCATCTCAGAAGGGCTAGCCATAAATCGAGAGACAAGAGAAACAACATACTGAATATCAAGTCTGGTGTTGGCGAGAAACATCAAACTCCCAACCATGCTTCTGAAAGTGGTCACGTCAACTTTTGGTGCTCCATCATCTTTGCTTAATTGGATCCCATGTCCAACTCGGAGTTGCAACTCGGTTTGCAATGCTCCATAGCAAACTTCTTGATCATGTCCCGAGCATACTTATGTTGACAGATGAAGATCCCTGTATCTAACTGATGAACCTCCATTCCAAGAAAGTAGTGCATTAAGCCAAGATCCTTCATCTCAAACCGCTTCATCATGGAGCGCTTGAACTCCATATTCACTTTTTCATTACTACCCATGAATATGAGATCATCCACATACAAGCAAACTATGAGGATGTCAATACCTTGCTTTAGGTAGTAAAGGGTGGGTTCATTTTTGCTTCTGGTGAACCCAAAATCTTTGAAGTACCCATCAATGCGTGAGTACCAAGCTCGTGGTGCCTGCTTGAGGCCATAGAGTGCCTTTTTCAGTCTGTAAACAAGGTGCTCCTTGCCTTTCTCTTCAAATCCCTGTGGTTGCTCAACATACACTTCTTCTGTCAAGTAACCATTGAGAAATGCACTCTTTACATCCATGTGTTGGACTTTCCAACCTTTGTGAGCAGCTAAAGCAAGAACTGTTCTGATGGTTTCCTGTCTGGCTACAGGAGCAAATGTCTCCTCATAATCAATACCATACTTCTGTGTAAATCCTTTTGCAACCAATCTTGCTTTGTGCCTTTCAATGCTTCCATCAGCATTGAATTTGGTCTTGAAGACCCATTTGCATCCAACACATTTCTTGCCTTTAGGAAGCTTTACCAGCTCCCAAGTGTCATTGTTTTTTATAGAGGTTATCTCCTCTTTCATGGCATCTTGCCAAATTTTTTGAGTACATGCCTTCTCATAACTAGAAGGTTCAAGTTGTGCACTAGTTAACAAGGCATAGTTAACTATATCTCCTCGAGGTTCTTGGGAGTCATCATCACCATACAAATGCATATTTTCAAGTCTTTGCAAGACTGAACTCATTTCACTAGCTTGACTTCTAGTATATCTTCTTTGAAAGTTTTTATCCAACATCTGATAAGATGGATGATGTTGGAGTGTTCTCTTACCTCTAGATGGAGAATCAATATCCATTGGTGAGGAACTGACCGACCTTTGAGGAGAAGGACTTGGTGAAGAAGTTGAACTCGAAGATGAACTTGGGCTTGTTGGAGGAGACTTCTTACCTTTCTGCGGTGATTGTTGTTGCACCTGTTTAGAAACAACATCATTGGATTCATCATCACTGAATATTTGGGGCTTACCCCATTCTCCCCCTTCATCAAAAATCACATCCCTGGAAAGCACAATCTTTCGAGTCCTAGGATTGTAGAGTCTATAAGCTTTTGTGTTCTCACAGTACCCTACAAATATGCATGCCTGACTCTTTGGATCAAGTTTTTTTCTCAGCTCATCAAGAATATGAGAATATGCCAGTGAACCAAACACTCGAAAATGCTTGACATTTGGTTTCTTACCATACCATGCTTGGTAAGGAGTTTTCCCTTTCAAACTTGAAGTAGGGCTCCTATTCAAAATATACACACTGGTCCTGGCTGCATCTGCCCAATACATATTAGTCAAATGCTTCATCCGAAGCATAGATCTTGCCATCTCTACAATGGTGCGGTTCTTTCTCTCAGCCACACCATTCTCATCGTGGAGTGTAGGCAGCAGTGAACCGCCTCTTTATTCCATGTTTTTTACAAAAATTCAAAAATTCATTAGAGTATTCTCCTCCTTTATCCGATCTGAGACACTTAACAAAATATCCACTCTCATTTTCAACTCTTGCTTTAAAATCTACGAAGCAATCAAATGCCTCATCTTTATGCTTCAAAAAATATATCCAACACATTCTTGAAAAATCATCAATAAAAAGAAGAAAGTAAGAGTTGTTACCGATGCTCTTGGTCTGCATTGGACCACAGATGTCCGAATGCACTAGTTGGAGTGGATAATTGGCCCGCCATGCTTGCCCTCATGGAAATTTGGTCCTGGCATGCTTGCCCAAAGCACAACCTTCACAGACTTCTTTATTATCCTGAACTTTAGGAAGTCCGGTCACCATCGCTTGAGAGGTTAACATCTTCAAACTAGCTGAATTCAGATGACCGTATCTCAAGTGCCACAACACACTTGGATTTAAAATAGCAACATTTGCTAATTGATCTCCCCCGACTGACCAAACCTTAAAGGGAATAGCCTATTCTTTGTCATTGGCACTTGTGTAATGATTCTATTACTATTATTTTTATCAAAAATGGTGCATTTACCCTCATCAAAAAGCAACTTGTAGTTCTTTTCTAACATTTGACCAACACTTAAAATATTGTGTTGGAGATGGGGTGTGTAATAGATATCACTTACTTGCTTAACACCTTCTTTAGTTGGAACCGCCATGGCTCCAATGCCTTCAACTACCAATGACTTGTTGTCCCCCAACTTGATGCTGGATTTGTAGGAAGAATCCAAGGTAGCAAAGAGTTCTTCTTTGCCACTCATATGATTTGAACACCCAGTGTCCAAAATCCAGGTGTCATTCATGTTCTGATCTGATTGGCCATATGAGAGAAAGAGATTTGTGGTCCCTTCCTCTTCTCCAAAATTGCCATACCGACTGCTCTGTCGTCGCTGCTCCCTTGTGAAGGCCGCTTTGACCAACAATCACGAGCATAGTGGCCAGGTTTGCCACAATTGTAGCAAACTTGCTTCGACTTGTCATTTCCTTTTCCTCGGCCTGGATGCTTTCCTCTATTCTGTTGTCCACCTCTATTCTGACCTCCTCCTCTGTTTGAAGATCCTCCTCTGCTTGGGGTTCCACCTCGTGGACTATTCTTGCCTCTTCCTCTGTACTGACCTCTACCTCTTCCTTCTTGTGAAGCAAAGGCTTTATCATCTCCTCCATGGCTGGTGGAAAGAGTGTCCTGCAATCTTTCTTCATGTGAAAGAAGAGAACCAATCAGTGCTTCAAAAGAAAGAGTAGTCAAATATTTTGACTCTTCAATAATGATTGCTACATGATTCCACTTCGGAAGAAGTGTTCGCAACACTTTCTTCACCATAACCTCAGGCTTAACATCTTCACCTAGAGTGACCATTTTATCTACTACTCGCTTTAACCCGCACACAGTAGTCTCCTACTTTCTCATTTTCCTCGCATTCTGAGATTTTCAAAATCTCTCTTCAATGTTTGAAGTCTAACCTGTTTTACTTGATCACTACCTTGAAAGCTTTCTTTCAAAACTTTCCAAGCATCTTGAGCTGTGACACAGGATGCTATTCTAGGAAAGATACTTTTATCTAGGGCTGCTTGTAAATAGTACAGGGTAGAGGAATTATTTTTTTGGGCTTCTTTTCTAGTTTTTTTATCTGTAGCACTCAAAGCTGCCCATTCAGCAGCTGTGGGTTCTATATACCCTTCTGTTACAATATCCCATAAACCTTTTCCTATTAACAAAGTTTTCATCTTTATTGACCAGTATTCATAATCACTACCATTGAACTCAGGGATTGGTAGACTAGTATTGGATGCCATTTCAGAAAGTAGACTTTATTTCAATTGCAAGCAAGTAGTACAAAGAAGTACAAAATAGATCACTGATTTAAATCAAATCTAGCCTTTTTAATTCTCTCACTGATTTCTTGCTCCTCTTGTTGTGGATTGCCCAATATTGGATGCCCAAAATTGTCGGCAATGGAATCCTCGTCGTCACTGATGACGATGATTTCAGGGGCTGGTTCTGGCTCTGGCTCCACTGGCTCTGGTTCTGGATTAGGAGAGTGTGGTGTATAGCTCTCACTTGATTCTATTTCAGGCACTGTAGGTGTATAACTATCACTTGATTGTCCTTCAGGTGCTTCTTCAACCGTCTCCGACTCTTCTATTCTTTGCCCGAAGATATTGTCTTCTGAGTCAGCCTCGTATCCAGAATCGGACTTCCTTTGGTGGGCTATGACCGCGTTTTCTAATTGATTGAAAACTGTATGCAAACCATATCTCCAAAATTTTTCGTCAAACCATTCGGCATTCTCTCTTTGTAAAAGAGAACAAAGAGCATGATAGCATCCGGTTGATCTGCTCATCTACTCATCAATGCAAAAAACAACTTCATTAGAGCCTCTAAGGTTAAAAATTTTCACCCTTTTGCAGCCGCTGAGGCTATTACAAAACAAATATTTAACCTTGAACGGGGTTCCAAGGGGCACCCAAAAATTTTGGAGGTGCTAAACGGGCGTTCCGGAAGACTTCCCGTCACTTTTCCAGGTTCACAATATGCAAATTTTCACTTTCCACTTTTCACAATTTTTCTCCAAAAAAAAGGGTTTCAAATTTTTTATAAAGCCCCTTTTTTTTAAATTTAATAATCAATAATGCTTTTAATAAATTAAAAATAACTATATTAATAAAATAATTAAAAGCATTTATTTGAAAATTAAATTCAATTTAAAAGAAACTTTAATAAAAAATTTTTTTAAAACCTTTTATTATTCTGGTGATTCGAACTCGTGACCTCACGTATGCAGACAAGCACCTTTGCCGCTACACCGCGCGGCTCCTCTGAAAACAAATCCGCCCGCTCTCCCTCTTAAGGCTCCTTCGTGGTGATAACCAAAAAAAACTTTGATTTTCCTAACCCGGTGGGATTCGACCCCAGGTCTTCTCCTTTGCTGGCGAAAGGTTTTAACCGCTAGCCCACGACTGTCGGTTGAGACAATAGAGGCACGAGAGCCTCTATAATATCAAGCGACGGTGATTTTTTAAAAAAATTGAACTTAATATCCCACATTCACCGTGTGTGGGGAAATTTGGGGTTGAAAAACCCCAACGCGACTACGAAAAATCGATTGCCTTCGGGCAATCGACGTCGCCTCCTTTTGTCGTTGCTTTAACCAATGACCACCCTCCTTGCTGCCAGCTGTGTCACCACCTCGATCCGAGTGCCACTGCCACGTGTCCTTGTCAGTCTGCCTTCTCGATCCACGTGTGCCCAGCTGTCCTTGACAGCTCCTCAGCTCTCTCTGCTATCACGTCTGCCTCGGGATGCATACTACGCCAGTAACTGCCACCTCGGACAGCTTCCTGCTGACTACTCCCTTCTCACCTCGGGAGCCGTGCCCCAATTTTCGCACCCCTGGACCTTCGGCTCTGATACCAGAATGAGGGCGAAATCAAAATTTATTCATGTATATTAAACAATAATACACACACACACACACACACACACACACACACACATATATATATATATATAGGGATGAGACGGTAGAACGGTGGAGAGATGAGGACGGGAAGTTGGAGGAATAAGGGGAGAAGGGATAGGAGAGATAAGGAGCGGGAATAAGGGGAAAGAAAAATTCGAGGAGAGATAGAGAAATAAAAAACAAATCTTGCCGACAAAACTATTTTGCCGACATTTTACAAGGCGTTCACACTTGCAAGGTTTTTTCTAAGCCACTTAGAACGTGGTCATGTTCACACTTGCAACACCATTGTTATTGTATGCTTGAGTTCATATTTTCAAATTAATCTAAACAATGTTATGGTTATTAGACTATTCTAGTCTTGTCCATTGGATTATTATCAACAATGTGGTTCTCTATTGTCAATCAAACTAACAATTTTCTTGTGACATCATGGATTTTCTTTTAATTTTTTACTTTTCATTCATGTTGGTGTCTACTTTCCATTTTTGGATGATGTGGTCATTGGATGCAATAGATCATGCACACCACTTTCCTCCACATAACATATACCTTTTCTATTTATTAATATATGGCACAAGTCTTAAATCAACATTAATTCACTAGAAATTCACTTCCAAATGGCCCATGCATTGATTGGATAACTTCATAATAAATGAACCTTGTGCATATTTAGATGGCCTTATTATTGAATGACATGGTTAATGAATGACAGGGTCAAAGTTCACTTCAAAAAATATATTTTTAGATGATAATATTAAATTCACTGTAGAAAATAATATCTTCTGATGGCAACTTCAAACGACTCTTCCAAATGAATTTATATGAATCACTTATTCATATGGTTATATCTTCAAACAATAACTTTTCTCCATATGGAAGTTCTTTCCTAGACAATATCTCTTTTCCAAATGATAGTTCTTCTCCAAATGGAAGCTCTTGTTGTCTCCCAAGATATATCTACAAACAAAACTTAAAAAAAAAAAAAGATAAATCCATAATGATATGAATTATCTTTATTTAACATGCTTTAGGAATGATATCAACTTTAGTTCCACATGTTGGACCATAAAAGTGTTGGATAGAGTTTCATTAAAAATGTGAATATACACAATGAAGGTGAAGTGGTTTATTTACATAACAAACTATAAACCACCTATTTTGATGTAACTCCCAAATATCTAACCCTATCTATATTACACAATGTAATAAATTCCTAATATTTTCATCTCATCCCAATATATGGGTATAGTAGCCAATGCAACAAACACTGGTTCCTCTCTTTAGGTCATCAAAAGTTTAAACCTCACTAATAACAATTTAAAAAATAAAATACATCTTACTCCATAAGACTATCATGGAAATCCAAGCCCTAATTGTTAGTTGTGCATAGTGGCTATTTTGAAGACATTGGTATCTCTTTTGCTTAGAATATCATGGTTTCAACTCTCACTAATGACAATCTCTCTTTTTATATTGGGCACTTAATACATGCCATACAAATAATATATTGTTGTATCTCATTCAAAACACAACCCTTGGTATAGTTACCAACATAAAAACATTGGTTTTATTTTACCTCAATCTCCTCGAGTGCTTGGAAACTTAATGCTCTCTTCTATTTTGGTGCTCAGATTCAAATTTGAATTTTAAACTTGTAGGATTGCAAGATCTAAGTTTTTATTCATTTTTAATTGGTTTTAGTAGGTGGGAAGGCCTAATTTGAATTATATTTATTTTCTTAGAGCATCCCTGGAGATCCACTGACTAGTTATTTTCTGGATGCTCAGTTTTAAATTTGAGTTTCATTTTAGAAATCAAGTGGGATTGTAGGATCTGCATGATCTGAATTGATATATTCTTCTATCAGATGTTAGATCAGCTTTGTTCTTCTCTAGTGCTCATTTAATATTTTTATATCTTTGTTTAGGTTTAGGTACCCTTAAAAAACCCCTTTGTAAAAGTTTTGGGGACCCTTTCAAAACCTATTTGTTTGCCAAATTAAAAAGAAAAAACATAAAAACATTGGTGCCTTTTATTCATGGATGACATGGTTCTAATCTTAGTAGATTTTCTAAATGGCATGTGCATTATTATGATTCTTTGACATGTTAGCATGCCTTTTATGTTTTAAAGGCATCACAATTATGCTCAACTAGGCTAGTAAACCAAGTATCAGTCATTATTCGTAGGCTCGACATAGTTGTAGAAGAATCTAATTGGCTTAATACATGTGGAAAAATAATCCTTATAACTCACATCATGTGGTAGAATCTAACTCATCAAAATTATTTCTAAGGTCTAAAATTTTAATTTTCTTTCCAAATTTGAGTGATAACTAGCCCTAGCTTCTAGAAGCCATAACTTTTGTATATCAAAGTATTTTGGGCCCTTTTTAGATCACCTAGTTTTTCAATCTATACACATTGGTGATATTATTTCAAGGATTTATTATAGTACTATAGAACTTATTTGCGTGACTTGTCTTAATGGGAAAAATACAACACTTGGTCAATGCAAAAGTTTGGTCTACTCAGAAGTAATAATCCATGGTTCATTTTAAATAATGGAATAAAAGAAAGTATTAATGATATTTTAGTAGCTAAAAAAGAGAAAGCATTAAATATTGGATAGTAAGGTTGGTCTACTTAGAAGTAATAATCCATGGTTAATTTTATGTTGGTGGAGTTGATATGCTTTTTTTATATTAGACAATTGACTCATCCTATCAAGGTTTGGATTCCTTTACAGGATCTATATTGAAGAGTAAAATCCAATGAAGTTAAAATATTAGAAACAAAGCCCTCCAATATTAATTTTTTATGCTTTTATAATGTTGAGGCCTATATATCATAATTTAAGTCTTTAAAAGTTAATATAACTATGACATAACACATGTTAAAAACTAATAAAAATATGTAAAATTTATCATTTAAAATCTTACTTCACCTTTTTAGATTTTTGGTTTATTGATTCATGTGAATATAATGACTATAAATAATATAGAGCCTATAACTCTTGATGTTCTATTCAAGATTATTATTTATTATGAAGCTATGAAAAGTTATGGAGAACTTCCTCAAATACAAGATTATCCTAAGAACTTCAAACTAGTCAAGGCTAAGGCTCAATAGCCCAAGGGTAATTTAATGTTTATAAAAAAATCAAATGTATATGAATACATTAAAAACAAAGTACATTATGTGAATATATGCATCTTAAGATTAAAAAATATTAAAGTAAAATTCTTGAAGTTAGGCAACACATTATCAAATAATGAAGATCTAGATGACAACAACTCGATGAAAGACCATTAGAGCATCCATTATGAGGGATAAATGCTACCATATTTAATCTTCCCTCTTCTTATCCCCTTAGCTCAAAGTATGGGGGTGTTGAAATATATAATTTAACATTATTGGCCAATATCAACAATGTAGATGTAAGCTTATAGAATATCCTATGTAATACTATGGGCAATATTGATATTTTCACCCTTAGTGATATTGGTCAAATCACTCATATGGTTAATTTGGACACTAAAATCATGTCAATCCGATTAGGCGACCAAAAGCATTGGCTAATTGACATCATATGGCCCCCTTGGGCAACCCTCAGAGGTTTAATAGTGGTCCTAACCACTCTTGGAAGGCTCTACCCCACTTTTGGGAGGTTTTGGGCCACATAGGCATGACCGTCCCACCCTGGGATGGTCACAGTTCATGGTCGTCCCACCCAAGGATGGTGGCAAAGCGATCATCCCTGGGTGGGACGACCACAAGGTTTGACTCCCAAAAAGTCAAATTTGGACAAATGGCACCCAAAAACTACCATTTATCCCACCTATTCAAGCATGCAAGACCTGAGGGTGCAAAATCCTTATGACATGCTATAGAATGGAGGCCAAAATGGGAGATTCTCTTCCCCCTCCAATGCATGCTCAATTTTGGACAAGTGGCACCTCTTGCCCTTGCATGCCCATTTGCCCAAAGGCCTCCTTTGGCTATAAAGTGGATCCATTTTCCACCCAAAATATAGAGAGGAGTTTTGAGACATAGCAATGAAGTGCTGCCAAGATTTCCCCTCACCCTTTTGTGCCTTTTTCCCTCGAAATCTCTACCTAGCGAAGGAGGTTTGTGAGTGATTCAAGAGGCGCAATTTGTTTGCAAAACCAAATCATATGAGTGAATTTCACCACCAAATTTTATGACAACACTATTGAGAGGGTTTTTGACCAATTCACAGAGGAATTGGTGGTAAATTAGGAGCAAAATGGTGGTCGTCCCACCCTAGGATGGTCCCCATTCTATGATAGTCACCACCATACCTGCAAGGGATGGTGATAGATCTATGCATTATTTTTCTACTATTTTTAATTAGGTATATTCTAGGGTATATTATGAACCTACTATCCAAATTTCATGCAATTTGGAGTTATATTGAATGAGATATTGTATTTTTAAGGTTTTGTAGGCTTTTGGGGACCATCTGAAGATGCACATGAAATATGTGATTGATTTTGCAAATATGACCATATGGGTCCTCTTAAAATATCATTTTATATATACTTTCCAAGTTTAGTTTGATTTGGAGATGTTTTGGTCCAGAAATTGCTTGTTTTGGGTTTTGTAGGCTTAGTAGGTACACTACGAATGTGCCACGGATTCAGATGCAATTTCTATTCTATTTTTAATTATATCTTCCCAAAATCATATATTATACATACCTCTAAAATTTCAAATCATTTGGAGTTGTTTTAGATAGGTGCATTGCATATTTACACTTTCTAGCTTATAGTTGCATGTATGGCTTTTGCATGTTTCACATTCTACGCACTTGCTATTTAACAAATCTGGTTTCCTTGTGTGTAGGTGTAGGTTTTATAGTGTATGAGGAAGGAATACAATATCATAATATCGAAGAACAAAGTGGTGGCATCATAGGTTCACCCACCTCAATTGTGGGTACGAGGAAGAACATTGGAAGTGCACACGAGCTTCTTTGAAAGGACTTGATCCTTGGGCACCCCATTTTGTAAACAAGTGTATCAAACTATAGAGCCCTCAAGGGGACATCTATGTAACCATGTTCTGATTTATCAAATGAAATAAAGAGAAACACCATTTTCTTGCACTTATTTGGCTTCCATGGTTGCTTGAATATGTCCTTTTGTAATGCTTGATTAATACTAGATATAGATGCATCTTGTTTAGCATTCTTAGGTGCACCATTTTTCCCATACTTCAGTGGTGATCATGGTGGGACCCTATCCCTATTGATTTGGTTAAATATTTAACCCTATTTTTGCTTTTTCTATTGCAAGAACTGGTCGTTCTGGCCTGAAATGACCTCTGGACTACTGATCGTCCCACCCAAGGATGGCCACACAACCGTCCCACCCTAGGATGGCCATCAAACTGGCCACCATCCCACCCTAGGATGGCCACAAAATAGGAGCTTTTCTGCTCAAAATTCCAAAAATAGTAAGCTTATAGGCCATTAAGGTAAGTGCCTAAACCCTTAGTTTTCATTTCTACTATTCAAAATTGTTGAAATTTGGTTTTTCTTGCCTCCTTTGATTGCTTGAAAGGTAGAAAGATAGGTTTTCATTTTCTATAATTGCAAAAACAACAAAAATAAGAAGAAAAACTAAAAAGGAACTAAGTAGAAATGCACCTTTATGGTTTGCTTTCTTGTAGCCTACCTAATGGGTAGGTTATCATTTAGGGTATGCATTTTGTAGGTTGCTTTTTATCTAGCTTTTTTGAAAGTAAAACGTCATTTTCTTGCATTTAGTGAAATATCATTGAGTGCTTTATTGTTTACTTTCTTTAAGCATAAAAGGAACCACACACACTTGCACGTATCACAATAACATTGGTAAGGTTGGATTTCATCACCAACCTCCAATTCAGATCGGTGACATTGGATTTCACCTCCTTCCATCGGCTTGCCCACTCGACACCTTAGATAGAATAGGGCACTCTCTTAAGATGGAATAGGTCACTAGTGTTCAAACTCCCTCCCACTATTGGAAACACTTGTCATTTTAGAGTGGAAGAGCTAGGTGAACCCTCCACTCATTATGGGTTTTAAGCGGTGTACCCTAGACTCTTTTGAGAACCTCATGTTTGGCACTAGTGTTCCTAGTCACCACTTTGGTTGAGTTCCCTCATTCTAAGTCCAAAACACGAACAAGAAAGCAAGAGCAACAACAAATCTAAACACACAAAATAGCTTAGGGATTCACATCTAAAACTTAAAGGAGATAATCACATTGTTTGCTTGTGTGCTTCTTTGATCATTTGATTGTGTGTTCCTAAGATTTAAAAGAGATAATCATACACATCTAATCCTTAAAAGAGATAATCATATTGTCTACTTTGTGTGTTTCCTTATTGTTTGGGTAATCAACATAAGATCCTTGATCTAGGACCAAACCCTAATTTTTCAAAAAAAATAATAAAAATACTTTTTGATTCTACATCCAACGGATCGAGAATCATGCAAATCGGAGCTATAACAAAAAAGTTATGTTGGTTTTATGATTACTCTATTTTTGAAGCCGAAAATAGGGAAAAACTACACTAAAACAGTCATAAAATGGTCTAGACAACCCCAAAAATTGCCAAATTTATTTTGTTGTCTTAGTTAGCCCCTTCTACACCTCTCACAGAAATTTTGAGTCCTAACTCTTTATTTCTCAAAATTTCCCAAAAATTCCTAAAAGTGGGCATTTCCCCACGAGCCCGGTTGGCCAAATATTTCAAAAATACAAATTTTTGACCCAAAAGTCAAATTTTGGAGCCCTAGCCCATTGTGATCAGCTCATCACACTGATCATTTTGGTATATAGCACCCATAACCTTTTTTGGAAGTCAAAATTTTCTTTAGTGTGGGTTTCCTTCAAGGTTTGCCTAGTCAACACATTATGACAACTATGCATAGCCGAGCTCAATCATGAGCCAACAAAGCAAAAACTTTAGGAGAGGCCTTGAGCATCATCATTATAGGTATGAGGATCTCCTCATTCCTGCATGGTGCCCTGATAGTAGTCACCTTTGCTATTCTCCTGAGGATCTCATCATTCCTACACGATGCCCTAAAAGCCATCATGAGGTCAACTCCTCACTCAGAGGACCCGACCACCAAGGTACCTCTACCAAGAGAACACCAATGGGTTATCCACATGATCAAGTGGATTATTCAGTTAGCCAACACCGATTCCAATCCCAAACCAGATATAATCAACCTTCCAAGGGGCCTAGTAGGGAGGTCTACACTCCCTCTACATCATGGTCTTCACCACCCAGAACTCCCATCCAACAAGTGTTAGCAACCCAGAGTAGGCCTGTGTGAAGTTTACATGCACCATCAGCCAATATGACCATGAGCGAGCTTCTACTACAGTCCTCCAAACATTGGGAAACTTTCATGAGGATATTGGATTCCATTGAGGTACAACCTCATGACTCTGATGCTTTCACCAACTTTGTGGGATACATACAAATGCACAAGAATCCTGTTATATCCTTTCAAAATCATGAGGTCAAACCCATGCCTACCAATTCACTAGATCCTACTTTGCACATCATCATGAGTATCAATAGGCTCCCCTATAAGTGAGTATTGGTTGACATAGGTTCCTCAATAAACATTATTACCACAACTTCACTAAAACATCTCAACCTTCCATCCTCACGCATTGTACCATCCAAGTTCACCTTGCAAGCATTCAATGATGCTTTATCCTCCACTATGGGCATGATAATCCTACTTGTTGAAGTTGGACAAAATATTATGCCTACATTGTTCTACATCTTGGAAGGTGCAAGATAGTACAACATACTACTTGGAAGGCCATGGATAAGAGACATGGAATGTGTTCCATCTATAGTGCATCAATGCATTAAATACATTGATGAAGGTAAGGTCCATGTGGTTGATGCCGACCCAGACCCCTTCAAGTATTATAAATAGGTGGATCATCCACAAGAGCCTACTGTATCACCCATGCACTTGGACACTAAACCCAATGACCTTATCCAGAGTCTAGATTCAACCCCATGGTTAGTCATGAAGCTACCTTCACCATCGCTAGTACCATCCTCTATTTCTTCGAGCAAGGAAGAGTCAGAAGAGCCAACTGTAGAGGCTCCCATAGCTATCATCAATACATCTGTAGAAGACCTTCCCACTCCTACTAAAAAGGAGGAACCCATAGTTGATACGGATGAATCAAATCATATCATGCTTGAGGACACAATTCAATTGACCCACCCAAAACTTGATGAGTGCATAGTACCCAATGTTACATTCATGCCTATCATCGAGTCGATCAAGGATCTAGGTCATCCTCCTACCAAGTCACCACCCATTGATAGCATTTCTGATGCACCCCCAAACATGGGGGCCAAGCAGATCACCTTGGACAAGTTGATGAGGTAGCCATGACTTGTCCAAATGCAAATGCATCTTCTCATGAGTTTGTGGGAATGATCAATGTGATGAAAGAGAACCAAAGTCCTCTAAATCCATCTATGCAACTTGCAACTCCATCCAACATTCCATCCATACCATAAGAGATACCATTGATGGATTCGGTCACACCTACTCCATCTCACTCAACATCTCCATAAAATCAAGAATAGGTGTACCCCCTACACCAAAGTGGGGGTAATCCAACTACCATAGTTGAACACTCTGAGTTGGAACATGAGCATGAGCTAAATCAAGAACAAGAACATATGGATATACTCACTAGCCCCAATCATCATGAAGCATCCACATCTACTCAGACATTGAGGACTTTTGATCCACCTCTGCTCAATTATCTCCTGGCTCCCACACCCAATTCACCTCCACCACCTATCAGTTGCCATCCAACTTCCTCAATAGCCATCCAATCATCACCTCCACTATTTTCACAACATATCTTGGATAGGCTAGCCAATGTGGAGTTACAAGTGAGTCACCAACACAATGATTTACAATAGATCTTGAATCGACTCACAAGCATTGAGTTACAATTGAGTAATCCAAAACCTCAACCCCTTATTTCAAGACCAACCCAATCCTATGTAGTCCAATGTTAAGTCTCAAACAAATCAAGGGCAAAACCAACAACGTCACCCTAAGAGACAATTTACACCCATTATTGAGTCCATGGACTCTCTATTTGAGCACCTCTATGTAGCAAAAGCAATCAACCTACCTGAGAGTCGACCTATCGATCCAAATGCACCAAAGCCCAAAGGATATCATGAAGACCTATACTACAAGTACCATAGGCAAAATGGGCATGACGTGCAGATGTGCTACAAGTTCAAACACCTAGTACAGGATATGATCGATAAGAATGATCTTCAAATCAACAATCAACAAATTGACATAGTTCAAGATCCATTACCTATAGATGGGAGTCAAGAAGAGCAACCTAAATAGGTGACTGAGATGCATACAACCTCGATACCTCATAAAATGAGTCAACCATGTTCACCTCATTTAAAGCATCAACATCATACCTGGACTCCATTATCTAAGCCCATGTCAACCATATTTCACAACCTGCAAGACACAAAGACAATCATCTTGCTAGACATACCCCTGTTCAACCCAAATAGGCCTAGATCTAAACAATACAGGGAGGATCATTCTTACCTCTATCACCAAATGAGAGGGCATGACATTAGCAATTGTCATATTTTTAGACACGTGGTCCAAGATATTATTGATAAGGAAGCTTTATCCATGAATGGGGCACTCATTCTACCCCATCAAGACATTGGCATTACCCAAAATTCCCCACCACAATAGGGGAGTCAATTTCTATCACTCCTCCTAGCCAAGCCAATAACATTGCATCAATCATAGTACATACTAGGGGTATCCAAGGTGTCACACCTTCCCCACTATTTACATCACAAGAAATGAAGCAAATTGAGGATCCTAAAGGTATCACACCTTCCTCGCTTCCTTTGATCACCACAAATGGGGGTACACAAGGTATCACACCTTCCTCCTAAAATCACAAAGTAATCAAAGTTACAAAAATCTCCAAGGGTATCTACAAACCACTTGGTCAACCCAAAATACTCCTAGGTGGTCTATGACCATCTAGGTCACCCCAAAATGCTCCAAGGGTATCTACAAACTACTTGGTCAACCCAAAATTCTCCTAGGTAGTCTATGACCATCTAGGTCACCCCAAAATGCTCCAAGGGTATCTACAACCATCTTGGTCAACCCAAAATGCTCCAAGGATATCTACAACGCTAGGTCAACCCAAAATGCTCCTAGGTAATCTACAACCATCTAGGTCAACCCAAAATGCTCCTAGGTTATCTACAACCATCTAGGTCACCCAAAATGCTCCTAGGTGATCTATAATCATCTAGGTCACCCCAAAATGCTCCTAGGTATCTATGACCATCTAGGTCACCCAAAATACTCCAAGGTATCTAAAACCCTGGTAACCCAAAACACTCTATGTCTATGACCATCTAGGTCACCCCAAAATGCTCCAAGGGTATCTACAAACCACTTGGTCAACCCAAAATGCTCCTAGGTGGTCTACGACCATCTAGGTCACCCCAAAATGCTCCAAGGGTATCTACAAACCACTTGGTCAACCCAAAATACTCCTAGGTAGTCTATGACCATCTAGGTCACCCCAAAATGCTCCAAGGGTATCTACAAACCACTTGGTCAACCCAAAATACTCCTAGATGGTCTATGACCATCTAGGTCACCCCAAAATGCTCCAAGGGTATCTACAAACCACTTGGTCAACCCAAAATACTCCTAGGTGGTCTATGACCATCTAGGTCACCCCAAAATTCTCCAAGGGTATCTACAAACCGCTTGGTCAACCCAAAATGCTCCTAGGTGGTCTATGACCATCTAGGTCACCCCAAAATGCTCCAAGGGTATCTACAAACTACTTGGTCAACCCAAAATGCTCCTAGGTAATCTATGACCATCTAGGTCACCCAAAAATGCTCCAAGGGTATCTACAAACTCTTGGTCAACCCCAAAATGCCCCAAAGGTATCTATAAGCCCTTTGGTCACCCAAAATGCCCCAATGGCACCTAATAAGCCCATTGGTCACATGTATATACATATATATCAATAAAAATTCAAAAACATCATCAAAACATCAAAAATACAAAAATATTGCATTACATCACATTGCATACCATTGCATTATATCATCACTTGCATTAGGCATACTCATCATTGCACTTTGCATTTTAGAGTTGCTCATACATGTCTAGCACTAAGACTGTACACTAGTCATCATTCAAAATCAATGTTGTTAAAGTCATCATTCACATCATTTCATATTTCACTTATCATTTCCACCTACATTTCCCACTTTTCATATTTGTGTCCATTTCCCTTCACCTAGTCATTTGTTCTAGAATGTCATTAGGGTTTTTGATCACTCAACCATCTCTAGTTTTCTTTTCAGATTTTGTAGAAAGCTATCCTAATTTTTAGGAGGTAGAGTCTTGCTTAGATTGTACCTTGTATACATCAAAATCCCAACACATTTTCACACTAATAAATCCAAGTTTTGCACAAGGAAAGATGAAACCTACAAAGTGGTCTAGGTTACCTTAAGTGAAAAGTTTATCTTGCTCATCCCCTTATGTGAATGGTTCAAAAATGTTGAGAATTGACAAAAGGACAAGCTCCTCCTTACCCAATTCCCCAAAATAAATAGTGGTTTTCACCACTATCAATAAGAAAAATCCCAAAAAGCAAAAATCAAAAGCAAAATAAATAGTGATTATCATCACTCCCCAAATCCCTTGCTCAAAGAAAACAAAATACAAAATAAATAGTGATTTTCATCACTAAGTATGAGCAAGTATCCCAAATCAAATAAAAGAAAAGAAGGGAGTATTGAACTTGAATCCCTGGAATTCTCAGCATTTGACAAACCATAAGGTGATCCTCATTACAAGTTAGGTGGCATCAAGCCTGCCTGGCAATGGTGGTATCCTTACGCATGATGATATGTCTATCACATTAGCATCTTGCATGTGTACAGACCAATGTTTGCATGTGGATGAGCTAGCTTTTGGTAGCCTATACTACCTAGTGGTCTAATCCAACTACGTACAAAACCTAGGATCATGATACTCATAGGGTGATCTTCAGTATAGATGGGTTGCATCAATCCTGTTTGGCACTAGGGTAATCTTATGCTTATCACAAAAATGAACTCACTTGCACACACAGGGATATTGAGTATCTTGGTCATCCTAGCAGATTCATACCTTGTCAAAAAGTCTTGCATGGTTAGTATATAAATTTTGACTAGTTGACTAGAGTGTTTGAGTCTCATGAAAACCTCAAAGACATCCTATAACATCCTATTATTCATTCCATTTTATCACATGTATGTCAGTTTCCATTTTCACAAATCCATTACATAGTCTCATGACAACATTACACATGAATTGATGAATTCTATACAGTCTATGGTGCTAACATAGTATGTCATATAGTATTCATATTCCATCAATACATATCAATAAATCATCCATTTCATTATGCATACACACATTGCATATCATCAAATAACATCATAGTACAACACATGCATCCATTAATGCATCCATAAATCATAACACATCATGCATCTAACGCTCCAAAATATCAAAATTCAAAATCAAGCAAACATTTTTTTAAACATCAACTAGGGCATTATTGGTATCATACCTCCCCTAACCAACAATCAAATAATTAAGCAATCAATTTCAAAAATATCCAAAGGTATCCATAAACCCTTGGTCACCCAAAAAGCTCCAAATACTTTCATAAACCCTTTGTCACCCAAAAATCCCAAAGGTATCCATAAACCCTTTGGTCACCCAAAAATCCCCAAAGGTATCCATAAACCCTTTGGTCACCCAAAAAGCCCCAAAGGTATCCATAAACCCTTTGGTCACCCAAAAAGCCCCAAAGGTATCCATAAACCCTTTGGTCACCCAAAATGCCCCAAAGGTATCCATAAACCCTTTGGTCACCCAAAAACCCCAAAGGTATCCATAAACCCTTTGGTCACCAAAAATCCATAAACCCTTTGGTCACCCAAAAAGCCCCAAAGGTATCCATAAACCCTTTGGTCACCCAAAAAGCCCCAAAGGTATCCATAAACCCTTTGGTCACCCAAAAAAATCCCCAAAGGTATCCATAAACCCTTTGGTCACCCAAAAACTCCAAAGGTATCCATAAACCCTTTGGTCACCCAAAAATCCCCAAAGATATCTATAAACCCTTTGGTCAACTCCCAAAAATCCCCAAAGGTATCCATAAACCCTTTGGTCACCCAAAAATCTCAAAAAGTATTCATAAACCCTTTGGTCACCTAAAAATCCCCAAAGGTATCCATAAACCCTTTGGTCACCCAAAAACCCCAAAGGTATCCATAAACCCTTTGGTCACCCCCAAAAAAGCCCAAAGGTATCCATAAACCCTTTGGTCACCAAAAAATCCCCAAAGGTATCCATAAACCCTTTGGTCACTCAAAATGCCCCAATGGCATCCAATAAGCCCATTGGTCAAATATATATACATATATATTAATCAAAAACCAAAAAAAACATCAAAAACACAAAAGCCAAAGAAAAGGGTCCAAAACCCACCAAAAACAAGTCAAATCTGATGGAATTCACTCAAGATCAAGATGGAACCCAAATTCTTCATGGATGCATTGAAAATTTACTACTTCAATCCCTAAGAAGGCCATTGTGGCTAGACCACCCCATAGGAATGAGGTTTTCAACTCCTTTCTTCCATGAAACATCAACAAAATCATCAAAATCCTCAAAAATGCTCAATTTCACAATGGGTAAAACTGAAGGAAACCCCAACCAAGTCATATGGGTCAAGAAACTCATCACTTTTATCACTAGTCATTCCCTCATCAACTCATCACTTGAGGGGGTAGTCATACTTAACAAATTCATAATCAAAATCAATAATCAAACACTCAATCATGCAAATTGCGTTCATCCAATGAATCATTGACAAAGACAATCATGCCCCTGCTTGGGGTAGCAAACAAGCAAATATTTCAACTAAGCACATAACAGGGTAGATGAACCTACCTTTTGGTACACCTCAAAAGTTACCAAAATACTTGGTATTCTCTAACGCCTAGGGTTATAAGTCCCCCGAGCATACCTGGAAGCTGAAGAGAAACCAAGACCAATTTCTTTACTGAGTCAGAAGCAAGGATTCAAGAATGCATGCTCTTTCCATGATTGGGGCATCTAAATTTGGTTAGGTTATTGAATAACCCTAATCATTCAACATTTTAGTCATCTATTTTTTCTCAATGCTGTGTTGCACACAATGCATCTCAAAAAGGGGCATCTATAGACACTAAAATCATGTCAATCCGATTAGGTGACCAAGAGCAAGGGCTAATTGACATCATATGGCCCCCTTGGGCAACCCTCAAAGGTTTAATAGTGGTCCTAACCACTCTTGGAAGGCTCTACCCCACTTTTGGGAGGTTTTGGGCCACATAGGCATGATCGTCCCACCCTGGGATGATCACAGTTCATGGTCGTCCCACCTAGGGATGGTGGCAAAGCGATCATCCCTGGGTGGGATGACCATAAGATTTGACTCCCAAAAAGTCAAATTTGGATAAATGGCACCCAAAAACTACCATTTATCCCACCTATTCGAGCATGCAGACCTGAGGGCATAGAATCCTTATGACATGCTGTAGAATGGAGGCCAAAAAGGGAGATTCTCTTCCCCTTCCAATGCATGCCAACTTTTGGACAAGTGGCACCTCTTGCCTTGCATGCCCTTGCATGCCCATTTGGCCAAAGGCCTCCTTTGGCTATAAAGTGGATCCATTTTCCACCCAAAATATAGAGAGGAGTTTTGAGACATAGCAACGAAGTGCTGCCAAGATTTCCCCTCACCCTTTTGTGCCTTTTTCCCTCGAAATATCTACCTAGCGAAGGAGGTTTGCGAGTGATTCAAGAGGCACAATTTGTTTGCAAAACCAAACCAATTGAGTGAATTTCACCACCAAATTTGATGACAACACTATTGAGAGGGTTTTTGACCAATTCACAGAGGAATTGGTGGTAAATTAGGAGCAGAACTGGTGGTCGTCCCACCCCAGGACGGTCCCCATTATGTGATAGTCACCACCATCCCTGCAAGGTATGGTGACATATATATGCATTATTTTTCTACTATTTTTTAATAGGCATATTCTAGGGTAGTATATGAACCTACTATCCAAATTTCATGCAATTTGGAGTTATATTGAGTGAGATATTGCATTTTTAGGGTTTTGTAGGCTTTCGGGGACCATCTGAAGATGCACATGAAACTGTGATTAATTTTGCAAATCTAACCACATGGGTCCTCTTAAAATATCATTTTATGTATACTTTCCAAGTTTGGTTTGATTTGGAGATGTTTTGGTCCAGAAATTGCTTGTTTTGGGTTTTGTAGGCTACTAGGTACACTGCAAATGCGACATGGATTCGGATGCAATTTCTGTTCTATTTTTAATTATATCTTCCCAAAATCATATATTATGCATGTCTCTACAATTTCAAATCATTTGGAGTTGTTTTAGATAGGCACATTGCATATTTACACTTTCTAGCTTATAGTTGCATGTATGGCTTTTGCATGTTTCACATTCTACGCACTTGCTATTTAACAAATCTGGTTTCCTTGTGTGTAGGTGCAGGTTTTATAGTGCATGAGGAAGGAATACAAGATCATAACAACAAATAACAAAGTAGCGGCATCATAGGTTCACCCACCTCAATTGTGGGTACGAGGAAGAACATTGGAAGTGCACACGAGCTTGTTTGAAAGGACTTGATCCTTGGGCACCCCATTTTGTAAACAAGTGTATCAATCTAAGAGCCCTCAAGGGGACATCTATGTAACCATGATTTTGATTTATCAAATTAAATAAAGAGAAACACCATTTTCTTGCACTTATTTGGCTTCCATGGTTGCTTGAATTTGTCCTTTGTAATGCTTGATTAATACTAGATATAGATGCATCTTGTTTAGCATTCTTAGGTGCACCATTTTTCCCATACTTTAGTTAATCTTAATTAAGGTTTAATATATCTAATATAATATAATTTAGCCTTTAATATTTAAAAAATTTAGGTTTATAGTAATATGGTATTAGGTATTTGCTATAAATACCTCTAATCATTGATCCATTATATCAATTTATGTGATGTGATATCATGGGGGTGCATATAGGCACTCATCCCTTCTTCCTATTCTAGTTATTTATATTTTATTATTTTGTCTATAAGGTTTCTTATGTTGTCTCTAAATTCTTTTGCATATGATTGTGGTGAATGCTATGCTTCAACTTTTTTTTTGGAAAGTATTATAAAATCCAATAATTACTTTCCTATTTGGGTGATTAATGTACAAATCATGTTTAGCCTAGTTAGGTTTATTCAGTCCTCACTTTCTCTATGAAAATGTTTTTAACAAATCTAGATTACTCTATAAAATAGGTTTTAATTTATTTCTTTAAGAGTTTTTATTTTTTTAATAAGATGCTACACCTATTACAAACAATTCACTTTACTATACAATTATTGTAATATTCATCTTTAATGCATGCTCTTATTTATCTAGCAAGGTTCAAAAGCCTTTAAAAAATACCAAATTATGTGTTTTACTTTAATATAGTTATATATTAAAAATGTCAATTATACATATATGTGACTTATCATATGTTTTTTTATCAATATATGTCAAACATGCATGCAATCTTATTAAAAAAGTCAAACATGGACTATAAATTTAGTATTGATGAATTCTTAACTAAGTTCATGGATTATAGTCTATATCATTCTAGATTCTCCACCTATAGCTTTTCCTTCTATGAATCCTTCTTTGGACAAACTTAATCAAGCAAATTGTAAAGGAGAAAATAGAGAAAAATGTTATCAATAAGAAATTGCAAGGAGAATAAATCCAATAGGTTCATGGAAGGATGTTTTATCCATAAGCCAATTTGATGGGTTTGCCTCTTCAAAATCTAAAAGAATAGCTTTCTTACAACATTCTAGTAGACCCATTGTTTTCTTTAAAAATAAATTTTTATATGATTTTTGTGGGATGAATTTTTAGTTTTTTTATCTTCATAAGATTGGATGAAAAACTTAGAAACAAAGGAGGCTCATAATATGCAATGAATCAAATTCTAAGAAAATTTATATATTTTTTATTCTTCATATTATTCTTCCAATGAATAAAATTTTAAGAAAATATTTAGGCACCTTGTCCTTTGTAGATTGGATTAGACCATATAATAAATTAGTTTCAAAGGACACAATTATATAGAAAGCACTAGTGAGATATTTTTCATTAGTAGGGAATTTTTTGGCTTGGGAAATAGGGAATGGTAAGGAAGTAATTATAGGAAGAGATCCTTGGCTAGGAAGCAAAGGAGACTATCATCTACCACAAAACATAAGAGATCATATCCATGTACAAGGAAAGATGGTATTGGCACATGTAGTACCAGTAAAGAGTACTAATTTATGGAAACAAGGATGGCTCACAACAAAATAGCTAACACTAGGAGGAGATAATGCACATATTTGGCATGGTTACACAAAGAAACTATAAAGAGAAAATATAAGACTAAAACAATAAAAAAGACTTTCTAATATGGTCCAAGAAACTAACAAGTGGGTAATACATGGTTAGAGAAGCATATGTGGAAAAATCTGACAATAACAAGAAGGAAAATATTTGGTGGTGGAGTAGAATATGGAAGGTAAAATCTCCCTTAAAAACTAGAATCTTTGCTTGGTTAGCTCTAGCAGAAAAAAAACTAATATGGGATGTTCTTCAAAGGAGGTCTTAGCAAGGACCAAGTCAATGTGTCATGTGTAGAAAGGCATAAGAAACAATGGATCATATTTTGGTTAATTTTTCTTTTGCAAGAGAAGTGTGGTATTCAATTTTACCTTTGATTCAAGGGAAAAATAGTGGCATGCTGGGATTTGTTCACATAACATGCAAAAATGGTTCAAATATAGAGAATTAAAGGAGTATATATATATGTCCCTTTAATAGTGGGATGGGGCTGACTACAAATGACAGATTGTTTGAAGGTAAGGAAATTCCAGTGGTTTAGGTACAAATGTAGATTAATTCCTTTATGAAATTCTAAAAATATTTCCAAAACCAAAATTGAGTAGGCATATAGGAACACTAATAGTGGATCCTATGAAGCCATGGGTCTTCTTTGATGGAGCTTGTTAGGGCAGCCTAGGTAGGTGTGGGGTAGGGGGAGCACTTTACTGAAATAAAAATTATAAGCTCACTTTCAAGTCAGGTTTAGGATAAGGAACAAATAGTATGGCAGAATGGAAAGCATTCATACTCTTGATGAGAATAAGAGTGAAGCAAGGAATTACTTTACATATTTATGAAGATTCAAAATTAGTGATAAGTTGAGTTGTAGATGAAAATTTTATTTTTTTGTCCTTTCTATGAGCAAGTGAAATTATTAGAATCTTTTATAATAGAAATTTCATACAAGCACATATATATGGAACTAAATGTAGAAGTAGAAAGTATTTCAAATTATGGTTTGAATTCTCCACCAAGCATTTGGTAGAGAGAAGAAGTGGTTAGAGGACTTGGGACTTCCTCAAAGTCCTTTTATTAGGGATCATATCATAGATATATTAATAGCAAAAAGGGGATTTTTGAAAGGGACATTTACCTTTATTTTATGGAAAGACAGGCTCAAAATATTGTTTATCTTAAGAATTGAAACTTGAATCCTATTTTTGTACTCAATTAATATTCATTCGAGAAATGTTATTGATCAAAAGTTATTCATATGAGAGTATTTTATTTCCTCAAAATTGTATTTATTACTATGAGAGAATCACCTTTCATCCATACTCTGTTCCATTTCATTTGTTTGTATATTTTTAACCCTTCTAAACCTCCCAAGCTTCAAATTATTATTTATCTTAAATCCACTCTTGAAATCATAATGGGACAAAATTTGAACTCTATTATTTCTAATTATTCATCTTGCTGCTAGTCCTATATTTTCTTTAGATGTTCCATTAAAATTCAATTTAACCAACTCCACATCTGGTGGTTTCCACTTTATATTATTTAGATTATTTTTTCTTCTCTTATACCCAACATCATAATTCCATTTAATGATTTGACTCCATCTATCAAGGTTCTCTACCTCCATATTAGGTATTGGATGAGTTGATAGGATTGGTTTAGAATCCTCTATGGCTATCATTACCTCTAAACTACTTTTCTTTCCTTTAAATATTCTTCTATTCCTTTCTAGACATACAATCCAAAGTATTGTATATTTTGATATATCCCATATTATCTATAAAACCTCACCTTTATAAGTGTTCTACCATTGCTTTAACTAATCTTCATTTCTGCTATTCATCACCATGTATTTACAAAACATATTAAGAATTTATTGCCATAGTTTCCAAACTATTGAGAAATGTCCCAAGATATGGTCTATACTCTCCTCATCCTTAAAAAAAAAAACACATTGAGAGGGGCCATGAAAACCCCTTTTCATAAGGTTATACTAAGATGAACTTATTCTATGATTGGTGAACAAAAATTATGTTCAGAAAACAATCATTTATTTTCCATAAATTATCAATCTAGTAAGTTCATAAACTTACGAGTGTCATGCATAGTATATGCTTGCAGTGTGGGGGAATGAATCCTTCTATACCTTATTTAGTTTGGTGGGGGATGTTTGTGCATTTTTATTTCAGCCAAACCAAATAAAAATAAAGTGCAATAAAATAAATTATTAACTAAAATGCTAGAAATGAAATGCTAAAAATAAAAGTGCAGGAAAATAAAACACACGTCTAAATTAAAATAAAGTAGAAAATAAAATAGTAAAGCTAATCTACTGAAAATAAATGATAGAAATAAAATAGGGGAGGACTACTACAAGGAGTGGGCCCAAGCTCCCGCAGATAGTCCGCCCAACTAATTACGTAGAGCTTGCTTTAAGCAAATAAGAGTATTTGCAACTCTTAATAAATTATACAAAAAATGAATAAAATAGCTCTTTGTGTATGTTGATCATTGCCCTTCTCTCAAGGAAGACCTGTGCATTTATACAATGCACAACCTTCCTCTGTTACAATTTTAGGCAAGCCTATTTTGGACTTGCAGTTACAGTAGATATGCATTAAATATTACAGTCATTCAATTATAACAATCATGCACTAATTATAACAATCACGCACTAATTTTACCCCCTCGTAGGATAAATCAGGCATGTTCTATTTTATCAGAACATAATACATCTGATATTATAATCAAGTTGGCAATAATAAATCCATTTGAGTGGTTGTCCATCTTAGTCACTAATGAGAAATAGATTATTTTCCTAGTTCATCACATTGTCTGTTTACCCGTATCGATCGCTGGAAAATCGCTACTCTGATTTATCCATAAGCATGAGAAAATAATGCTCACCTTACAAAGTCAACCGATCAACCAATAATAGCAATGCTTTATCTTATTCTAGCCATGATGCACGATTAGAATATTTCCCCTTTGTCTCATGTGCAACAACCTCCTTAGCCCATTGGTCAACCGATCAATGTTGACTTGGTGCATCTTCTGAATGGGAGCAAGGCACCTTCCAAATGTATGGGATCAAGGTGCCTCCAAATGTATGGGATCAAGGCACCTCCAAATGTATGGGATCAAGGCACGGAATACATGGGATCAAGGCACCTCAAAATACATGGGATCAAGGCACCTGAAATACATGGGATCAAGGCACCTCAAAATACATGGGATCAAGGCACCTCAAATACATGGGATCAAGGTGCCTCAAAATACATGGGATCAAGGCACCTCAAATACATGGGATCAAGGCACCTCAAAATACATGGGATCAAGGTACCTCAAAATACATGGGATCAAGGCACCTCCAAATACATGGGATCAAGGTGCCTCAAAATACATGGGATCAAGGCACCTCAAATACATGGGATCAAGGCACCTCAAAATACATGGGATCAAGGCACCTCAAATACATGGGATCAAGGCACCTCAAAATACATGGGATCAAGACAAAAAAAAAAAAAACAAGAAAGGGCCAAATACATGGGATCAAGGCACCTCAAAATACATGGGATCAAGGCACCTAAAATAATGGGACAAGGCCTCAAAAAGGGATCAAGACCCAAAAAATGGGACGAGGTGCCTCAAATACATGGGATCAAGGCATCTCAAATACATGGGATCAAGGCACCTCTAATGTATGGGATCAAGGTGCCTTCTACCGCAATACACCTTGGCTCCCTTGAAACATAAATATGCCAGGTCCAAGTGGGATGTAGACTAGGAAACACCAGATTAGTAGCAAAACCTGCATTTATACATATTTTCCACTAAAAACACCAATCAAGCATAATACTGTATTTTCTATCAATTATATGCACAAGTTATATAAAAATACATCTCAAATTCTAATTAAACCAATAATGATGCCCCTTAAAAGTGTATATAAAATGAGCATTTCTGGTGCTCATCATCCCCCCATGCCTAAATATTGTCATGTCCTCATGACAACAACCCCTCGAATAATAATATTTTTTTCATAGGAGTAAGGTGCCTTTATATGGGAGTAAGGCACCTTTATATGGGAGTAAGGCACCTTTATATGGGAGTTAGGCACCGGGAGTAAGGTGCCTTTATATGGGAGTAAGGTGCCTTTATATGAGAGTTAGGCACTGGGAGTAAGGCACATTTATATGGGAGTTAGGCACCTCTTGTTTTTACATGGAAGTTAGGCGTCAGAAGTAAGTAATCATCAAAAGTAAGGTGTCCCTACCATTCTTTTTTAATGGTCTTGGGTTAATGAAACTTTTCTCATGTATGATGCATGCCATGTGGCAGAATTGTAATGGGAGATTTTGACAAAGGGAATTATGGAGGCATCTACTAGTATTAAAAATATATATATTTTAAAAATAACTATGCACATAATTAACAAAAACTCAGTACATACCTAGGTGAATTTCATAGAACATGATGTCTATGATGTTGATGGTGTGAAATGTCTTCATTCTTCCTATAATCATGGTGTACCAAAAAATGGGGTTGTTGTGACATTGGTGCATCTTGATTTTTTTTTAACCCATCATTTGTTCTTCCATTGAAGGAAGCATGACCAGAATAAATTTTATCAACTCATCATTTTTTTATTCTTTCTGGCTGCCTTCATCATCCACACCGCTAATCATCTCTGTTGTTCTTCCTCTAAGCATTGTTGCACCAGTAGTGAAGCCAGTAAATTAAACACAAACAATCAAATCATAGCCACTGTGAAGCAGTGTAGGTCTCTGTCTCCTCCATGAGTCAAACTCACAATTGTCATCCAAAACTGTATTGACATAGGACCTCTAACACTGAGATTTCTATCATCTTGATATGGTGCGTTAATTTTAGGATTGGGAAAATATCAAAAATTTACCATAGCCAATAGTGTGTACACTGAAAACTATGATGGTAGTGTTGTGCAATGGTGTTTGTGGTCCATTTGAATTCATACTGCAACCACGAGGTCCCCACCACTACAACCAATTTGCTCTTCATAACTTCACAACTTAGAACAAATTATGTAGACTGAGCTAGTTTCCATTCAATAACCCTTGGTAGTTAGTGAAGACAACATTATTTCCTATGGATTCTAAAAACACGAAAATCTAGAAAATAACATAGTTTTGAATTTCCCTCGGTGATATTTTCTACGTAGTTTCTAGAATGCAACAGATAATATGAAACTTTTGTTGCATAGCCTTATGCACTACAGTCAATCTTACCCATTGGGGGCATTATTTCTATGGGTGTGGACCTTAACAAGTCCAGCATTGCAGCCATAGTTTACCATTTTTTTAAGCTTCAGCCTGAGCCCTCTTCTACTGGTGTTGTCGTGCAATGACAGTTCTCCTCTTAAGGGTGATCATGCTACCATAAAATATGAACACTAGCTTCATGCTCCTCCCTTATTTTATTTTGTTATTGCTGGTTGGATATTTCTCATTCCCCTTTTGAACCAAGCTAGTTCTAGGGAAAGAGGATACTCTCTTCCAACAAGTAGCAAAAAATAAAGCTTTATTTTTTATTTGCACTATAATAGGAGATTCAAGCTCACCCATATTCTCCCCCACTTAAGTTGGTGATGCCCTCATCGCCAGTAATAGGTCCCTCTATGCAACAGGTCTGCAGCCCTCTGAACATCAGGTCCCACACTAAACAATAGGTACTCCCAACCTAGGGAGAAGAAGTTTGAGCACTACATGGCATAAAGTGGGTCTGCAGCCCTCTTCGCAAGGAAGGTCTATATCTTACACAAGGCTTATTTTATTTCCCAGCTGTTAGATTCTCCACAAGGATTTTTTTTTAATAAAATATATGGGCACCACTCTTCCTGGTGGAATATTGGTACCACTTATTGGTGCCCACCTCCAAGTGGGAAAAGGGCACTACTATACTAGGTTGATTGTAGGCACTATCTTCCTGGTGGGAAGTAAGTGCCTTTTTCCACATTGTTGCACTCCTAGCAGGGCATGAGATGTCTACATCTGTTAGGCCTAGTTTAAGCTAGTTGCCTATAGATTGTACTCATGCCATGTCCTGCAAAACTAACCACACGAAAGTAGAAAAATAGGAATCCTGGAACCTGTGCCTGATAGGTCTAGGTTACCCAAGCTACCTATAGATTGCATTCAAGGTAGAAATTCCTACAAAGAAAAAACACATGAAAGTAGGAAAATAAGAATCGTGGAACCTATGCCTGATAGGCCTAGGTTTCCCAAGATGCCTATAGATTGCATTCAAGGCATGATTTCTTGCAAAGAAAAATAAAAAGAAATTTTATGTTAAGCAAGATAGGTTCCATGCGGTCTTTTTTTTTATGCAAGGCACCTTCTTGCCAGGAGGTATCAAGGTACCTTCCTCCCGATGTATGGGATCAAGGCGCCTTCCTCCCAATGTATGGGATCAAGGCACCTTCAGGTGCATTATAATAATAATAATTTTTTTTGCAAGGTACCCTCCTTCTGATGTATGGGATCAAGGTGCCTTCCTCCCATGTATGGGATCAAGGCGTCGAATCAAGGTGCCTTTGGGTATATTATAATAATAATAATAATTTTTTTTCACATATCCTTATTTTTTTCAATAACGAATGTGTGAACATTCATCAAAACTATTGGTATGGTATGGGGTCTCCCCCATGCTGATGTCTGATCCAGTCTCACAAATGTGAGGTGGTTGTAGATGGAGCCCATTTGATTGTTACTCGAGCATTATCTTGGCACTCTTCTTCACTCTTGGTGTAGCATCTCTAACTTTGTCTACCATCTACTTAGGTTGTAATAGTCATGCACTTTGCAATAAAATTTCCCCAAGTTCCACAACCACCTTGGGTTGGAAGCCTTTCACTTGATCAAGGTTACTTAGCCTACCTTCGGGTGCCTATGTTTCCAAGGAAAAACTCTATTTGCTTTCACCTATTTGGATTGGATGCTACATGATCAAGGTACACAAGATGGTTTGTATAGTGCTATTACGAACTCCACATATAAATCTCACTTTACGAAATCTTCACAGACAACTCCTTATTCATCTACATCGCACTTCATGTTGTCCTGTAAAACATAAAAAATAAAAATCTAAACTAAAGATATTAAAATAAAATTCTAACTAATTTTTTTTTGTTGTACATTGTGAACAATGTTCATTGTGCTATTGGTGGTAATAATGAAGGTGGGGTCTCCCCCATGCCTACAACTGAACTAGTCTCTAAAAATCATCCTTTTCTTTATCAACTAGTTTGATATGTTGTAGCATGAGAAGAGCATTTTCCTCCATGGCCTCAAAACCAGACTCTTTCAACTTATTGGTAAAATGTGCAGGCTGGAAAATGACTATCTACGGGCTAGCAACTAGAAGAAAACATGGCGTAGCAGTATTTTAAAACACATGCTAGTTTTTGATTCACCAAGTCACCTTAAGCGCAAGTGAAGAGCATACTCCATAACAAGATGTTCTGTTTAAATTTAGCTCTATCATTTTTCCTGCTACTAATATCATCGTTAAAAATTTACCAATATGTTGAGAACTGTTAAGCCTACAATTTTTTTATCGTTAAAACTAGGCTTCTTGAGGCATAATTTCCTAATGGTTTCTATGTAAATAAACACATCCCTAATAGTAAATATTTTCAACTATATCAGACCTAGGTTGTGCCATTTCTCTAATTTCATGAAACCATTGAGAATATGATGGAATTTCTTCATTGCCTAATTTTCTAATTTTTCAACACAATTTATTCCTACTTCTACACTTAATATGGTACATCGGGTTCATTCCCATATTTACCTGAGAAGCTGGTAAATTTAAACTGTTGCCTTATGGGATTTGGCTCTGGTTGTGTTGGCAACTATTTTGGCCTTGTAAAAAGGCCCTTGGTGGGCTCATGCTTCTTAGGTAGAAGATCTACAGGTAATTTTAAATGGACTTTTTAACTGACCTGTGGATCATAACACTACAATTTTGACACTCCCTGACAACGATGCCAAAATGGTGAGTAGAAATTATGTTCAGAAAATAATCATTTATTTTCCATAAATTATCAATCCGGTAAGTCCATAAAATTACAAGTGTCATGCATAGTATATGCCTATAGTGTGGGGGAATGAATCCTTCTGTACCTATTTAGTTTGGTGGGGGATGTTTGTGCATTTTTATTTCAGCCAAACCAAATAAAATAAAGTGCAAAAAAATAAATTATAAACTAAAATGCTGGAAATGAAATGCTGAAAATAAAAGTGCAGGAAAATAAAACACACAACTGAATTAAAATAAAGCAGGAAATAAAATAGTAAAGCTAATCTACTAAAAATAAATGACAAAAATAAAATAGGGGAGGACTACTGCAGGGAGTGGGCCCAAGCTCCCGTAGATAGTCCACCCGACTAATTACGTAGAGCTTGCTTTAAGCAAATAAGAGTATTTGCAACTCTTAATAAATTATACAAAAAAATGAAATAAAATAGTTCTCTGTGTATTTGATCATTCCCTTTCTCTCAGGGAAGACCTGTGCATTTATACAATGCATAGCCTTCCTCTGTTACAATTTTAGGCAAGCCTATTTCGGACTTGCAGTTACAGTAGATATGCATTAAACATTACAGTCATTCAATTATAATAGTCATGCACTAATTATAATAGTCACACACTAATTTTACCCCCTCGTAGGATAAATTAGGCGTGTTCTATTTTATCATAACAAAATACGTCTGATATTATAATCAAGTTGGAAATAATAAATCCATTTGAGTGGTTGTCCATCTTAGTCGCTAATGAGAAATAGATTATTTTCTTGGTTCATCACATTGTCTGTTTACCCGTATCGGTCGTTGGAAAATCATTGCTCTGATTTATCCGTAAGCATGAGAAAATAATGCTCACCTTACAAAGTCAACCGGTCAATCGATCAATAATAGCAGTGCTTTATCTTATTCTAGACATGATGCACGATTAGAATATTTCCCCTTTGTCTCATGTGCAACAACCTCCTTAGCCCATTGGTCAACCGATCAATGTTGACTTGGTGCATCTTCTGAATGGGAGCAAGGTGCCTTCCAAATGTATGGGATCAAGGCACCTCTAAATGTATGGGATCAAGGCACCTCAAAATATATGGGATCAAGGTGCTTGGAATACATGGGATCAAGGTGCCTAAAGTACATGGGATCAAGGTACCTTAAAATACATGGGATCAAGGCACCTCAAATACATGGGATCAAGGCACCTCAAAATACATGGGATCAAGGTGCCTCAAATACATGGGATCAAGGTACCTCAAAATACATGGGATCAAGGTGCCTCAAAATACATGGGATCAAGGCACCTCAAAATACATGGGATCAAGGCACCTCAAAATACATGGGATCAAGGCACCTCAAAATACATGGGATCAAGGCGCCTCAAAATACATGGGATCAAGGCGCCTCAAAATACATGGGATCAAGGCACCTCAAAATACATGGGATCAAGGTGCCTCAAATACATGGGATCAAGGCACCTCAAATACATGGGATCAAGGCACCTCAAAATACATGGGATCAAGGCACCTCAAAATACATGGGATCAAGGTGCCTCAAAATACATGGGATCAAGGCACCTCAAAGTACATGGGATCAAGGTGCCTCAAATACATGGGATCAAGGCACCTCAAAATATATGGGATCAAGGTGCCTAAAAATACATGGGATAAAGGCACCTCAAAATACATGGGATCAAGGTACCTCAAATACATGGGATCAAGGCACCTCAAAATACATGGGATCAAGGTGCCTCAAAATACATGGGATCAAGGCACCTCAAATACAAGAGATCAAGGCACCTCAAAATACATGGTATCAAGGCACCTCAAATACATGGGATCAAGACACCTCAAATGTATGGGATCAAGGTGCCTCTAATGTATGGGATCAAGGTGCCTTCTACCACAATACACCTTGGCTCCCTTGAAACATAAATATGCCAGGTCCAAGTGGGATGTAGACTGGGAAACACCAGATTAGTAGCAAAACCTGCATTTATACACATTTTCCACTAAAAACACCAGTCAAGCATAATACTTTATTTTCTATCAATTATATGCAAAATTTATATAAAAATACATCTCAAATTCTAATTAAACCAATAACGATGCCCCTTAAAAATGTATATAAAATGAGCATTTCTGGTGCTCATTAATGACCATAAAGGATACTTGTTAGTATTATCCTAATTCATTCTATATATAAATACATAGAAAGATAGATTAATTGTTGCTATAATCTATAAGATATTGATGCACATTATTAGCTTAGTTGAATATTATATCAAACTATTGTATTTATTTATATTTCAATAATAAAAAAATTATTTTTTAGACATATTATACATCCAGTTGTGGTTTGAACCTAGGCATCCCAAATAAGAGGTCAAAACCATACCACTACAATATTCAAGAGACTATATTATTTTTATAAAACTTAAGGAAAATGTTTCTTTCTAAAATTATATATATATATATATATATATATTGCATATGGATACAAAGTAAGTTTTTTTCCTTGCTCCATATTTTTTATTTGGTGGAAGAAGGATTTTTTAAAGGATCCTTAAACATTTTACAACTTAGAAGCAAAATATTCTAAGGAAGAACCAATAAAAACCAATAACAAACCCTTCTAGGGGAGTCAAGAAACAAGAACAAACTTAAACTAAAAACTAGCAACTATTCTAAAAATAGTATGAACCTCCCTTGTTCTAGTTCTAGATTGTACATAAATTCAACACATCGAACATGTAAAAAACTTCATTTTCTATTTAAAGCTCTAGGAAACAAACTACATTACCTAAAATCGGGATTGGATCTCTTTCCCCTAACAAAGGGTTGGGAAGGTTAAAAATTTCCAACATCTATCTTCAACATAGACTGAGAGCCATTGTCGATCTATGACTCTGTCTCATTTTCCTTAGAGCTTTATTTGATGGCTCCAAACATTATGCTCTACCCCAATATCTACAAATACCTTTTTAAGACTTCTTGGATTAGGGCCAAGAAATCCCTTCTCCAAGAAGGGTTTCAAGGGATATTTATGACTTCTGGTTTTAGGGCCTAGGGACCCTTTCTCTAGTTTCACCACCCTTTCCATAGGAGTGGATGGGGGGATCTAACGAGTTTGATAAAACATCCAAACTAGGGATATTGAGGCAATCAAAGGAGTTCTACAAAATCAACAAGGTCAACAAAGAAGGGGCACTGACATGTTCAAAGTGTTTTTAAATATTAGATTTTAAAAAACATGGAAGCACATCACGGTCTTTAACCAGGGAAGATATCTCATCCTAAAGGAGAGGTACAACATGACGTTCAAACAGGGGTGGATTCTCACTCTAAACAACCTTAGAGCTAGAATATCAACTTCCTCAACTTGATGGAACTCAACAAGCTCAAATTCTTGGCTATCCATCTTGGCCACATTCTTCATGGGCTTCTCTTGGCCAAATTTACTCTAAAAATTTATCCTCTTTGAGGGTTCCTCTTGAGTAGATTTACTCTTACAACTTGTCTATGTCTGAGAACTCAATAAAAGTTTCTTCATGGGGCACTGGCCCAAAATATAACCAACAAATTTGTAATAATGTTAGCTTCCAGATCTACATTTATGCACATTCTTGCATAAATAATTCTTGATTTTTCTTTAGCCATGGAGTCGATAGAAATCAGTTCACCCATCACCATGGCTATACCACACAAAATATCAACCCACCAATGTTGAAAGGGTAAGTTGAGGAGTCTAACCTAAAGAGGGGTCATATTGATTTTGTGTATCAAGGCAAAAATATGGGCTTCAATGGCACAAGAAGAGACCCCTCTTCTCGAAGAACCAAGGACCTCTATAAAGGATCCACCTAGAATCCTATTCACAATTGAACTTAAACATGAAAAAATATTTGGGGAAAGTGACGATATCTAGGTGACCCTGAGGCCACTATTTGGATAAAACCTACCTCCTAACAATGTCCAGATTCAATCAGACACCTAAAAATTACCCACCAAATTGAAGGCCCCATCCTCCATCGTGAGCTTAATCAAGCCCTCAGGAACACAAAGGGTATCTTCAATTGGAGAAATATCAAAAATAAAGTTCAAAAAACACAAACCTGAATAAGATGTTGCAAACTATTCTTCTATGTTTAACTTGTGTAATGAGACAATTATTAGTATTATCCTAATTTATTTTTATTTTTTATATGAAAAATTAATATCCAATGTTATCTTAGTTAAATATTATATTTATGTACCATATTAATTTATATATTTTGATAATTAAAATTGTTTTTATTTTTATTATATTTTATAATTATATAATAAAGTTTTTTTTAATATAAAAAAATTAAAAAGTTATTAAAAAATTTGAGTTATAGATTTAATTGTATTAGTCTACCTTCATATAGTAAAGCTTATTTAATAGAGACACAAGGTTGAGCTGGGTTCTTTCAAATATTTATGCTCCCAACTCCCCCTTGGGAGAACCAACCTTTGGAACACTCTCAGCCAAATGAGAAATATTTTTTCTAACCAGCCTTGGATTCTGGTTGGGGACTTTAACTCACCTCTCTACCCTACTGATAAGAGAGGGGGTACATCCATATCTCTAAGAAATTATGAAGAATTCAATGATTTTGTCGACTCCAATGAGCTTATGGACATTCACCTCAAAGGATCTAGGTACACCTGGAGCAACAGAAGGATTGGAACCATGCACATCCAATTGAGGCTTGATAGATTTCTCATTTCTTGTGAAGCCATCCCCTTGTTTGGAGATGCCACCCTCGATGCTCTACCCAAAATTGGGTCAGACCATAACCCCCTAGTCTTTGAAGTGGCCCGTCAATCCTCATTTAAAACCCCTTTCCACTTTGAAGTGATGTGGATTCAAAACCCCGATTTGATGGATCGCATCTCTAAATAGTGGAGCCTCCCTCATTAGGGAAACCCAATGTATCAAGTTACCAATAAAATCAGGGCCATTATATCCAATATCAAAATATATAATAAGAAATATTTTGGTAACATTTTCAAAAATAAACAAGCAATCAAAGAAATACTTCAACTGATTGAGAACCAAATCTAGCAAGGGCACATTGACACCAATACCAAGGATGTGGAAAGAAGATTGTTGTTAGAATATCACATCCTGGAAATGGAAGAAACTTTCTAGAGGAAAAATTCTAGAGTTCAATGGCTAAAGGAAGGTGATTCCAACACAAAAATTTTCATGCATCCATGCTTAGGCATCGCAGCTCCAACAGGATCAGGGAGTTGACCAGAGAGGATGGTTCTTCCACTTCCAATATCCATGAAATTAGGCATGAGGTGGTAAAAAATTTCTAGTCCTTCCTTGAATCACCCCACCCAAGCTCTGACTCCACCCACCAAACCCTCATCTACCACATCCCCAACCGTATCTAACAAGAATTTAACAAGCACCTCCTCCAACCTTTCTTTGATCATGAAATTAAAGCCACTCTATTCTCCATGTTGTCGAACAAATATCCAGGTCCCGATGGGTTTCCCTTCACTTTTTTTAAACATTTTGGGAAATTATTTGGACCAATATCTGATTTACCATACACTTCATCTAAAGATCCAAAATTATTCCTAGAGACATTAACTCAACCTTCATGGCCCTTATTCCAAAACAAGCACATTGCAGATCCCTTTTCGAGTATCGGTCTATCAGCCTATGCAATGTACTCTATAAAATATTGACCAAAGCCATGTCCACTAGAATTTGGGAATCCCTCCCCCTTATCATCGATCCCTACCAAGGAAGCACTATCCAAGGAAGGAATATCACTGATGGTGTCATCACAATCCATGAGGTGATACATTCCATTTCTAAGAGTAGGAAAGCTAGATTTATCCTCAAACTCGACATGAATAAGGCTTTCGATCATGTTTCATGGGAATTTCTCCTCATGGTCCTACTCAAGTTTGGATTCCATTCGTAGTGGATTCATCTCATTAGAGAATGCATATCCTTAGCTTAGTTTTAGATCATCGTCAATGGGTTTGTAGTAGGATACTTCAAAAGTAGTAGAGGGATCAGATAGGGAGACCACATATCACCATGCCTATTCATCATTATAGCTTAGGTCCTAGGAATAACTCTCAAATATGCTCATGCTAGTGGGGCCATATTTGGAATTAAACTTGCTTCCCACCTTGAACCAGTCACCCACCAGCAATTCATTGATGATATTATTTTTGCTACTTTATAATGGGTGGTAGAAGATAAAACCAACAAATCAATTCTCAATATCTACGAGCATGCAACAGGCCAACAGGTAAACTACTCCAAAAGCAAAATCTTCTTCATAAACATGCCCCTCTCCTACCAACATCATATTGCCCAAGTCCTCCAATGCCCCATTGGTAATCTACCCACATATTACCTTGGTCTTCCTCTCTTTGTTGGTAGCCCTACTGATAGCATGTGGAATAATGTTGTGGACAGACTCCTTAAAAAGCTTGCAGGATGGAAAGGGGCCCTCCTTAGCAAGGTTGCTAAATCCACTCTGGTTAATGCATGTCTTCAAAGCGTCCCTATATTTTTCTTGTCCATATTTAAAGTCCTATCAGTAATTTGTTCTAAAATTGAACAAATCCAAAAAAGGTTTCTTTGGGTAAGGCCAAAAAATACAAAAAGGTTTCACCTTGTTGCTTGGGACAGAGTCTACAAGCCCAAACCTCAAGGGGGGCTCGACTTAAGAAGAATTATAAAAATGAACCTTTACCTCATTGCAAAATAGACATGGAAAATAGTGACCAATGTAGACTTAGAATGGGTCTCCATTATTAAAAGAAATTGCATGCAACATTTCAATCTCATGGAAGATGAACCCTCCCTGTTGGTTTTGCCTTTTGGAACTCAATATTAAAAACCAAATACATCATATCTAGAGACATCATATGATAGTTCTCCAATGTGTAAACCATTGAATTTTGTCTTGATACCTAGATCCATGACCAAACCCTCATCGTTGATCCCACCCTTACCCCTCTTAAACCTTTCACGACACCCTCTTTGGATGCAAGGTTGCCAACTTCATATCTTTCTCCTCAGGAAGGCCCTCTTGGAAATCCATCCCCACCTCTTCCTTGCCACCCAACCTCTCCAACACCACCTCCACCCTTACCTCTATTCTCCAATACTTCATCATCCCCATCCCTAGTGATTCCCCTAACTTTCCCATTTGGAAAGAGTGTGATGATGGCCAATTATCAATTAAATCTTCCTACCTATTGATTGACCAACCCATCGAATGCGACATCCTTGTTAAGTCCATTTGGATTAAGAAACTTATTCCTAAAATTGGGTTATTTTCCTAGCTAGCTACCTAAAATCCTAACCTTGGATAACCTCTTGATCTGAGGGCTTCAGTTACCCAACTGATGCTACCTCTACTTATCCAAGTGGGAATCAATGAATCACATTTTCCTTGAGTGTTATTTTTTTGACTCGATCCTAAGATCAATCCTTACCATATTAAACATTGCTTGGACCTTCCCCCACACTCTAATTGACCTCTTCAACCAATGTCCCAACCCCTTTAATAAACCTAGAGTCAAATCCCTATGGTCAATGTATCTCCATCATTTCTTGTGGTAAATATGGCTTGAGTGTAACAATTGTGCTTTATCAAATTCCTCCAGGGATCATTCCTTAGTTTTTATTAGGGTCCCTAGATTTTACATCAAAAATTCATCCTTGTTCTTGTGCTTCAGACCACCAAGCCCTGAGATTGAAGCCTTCATTGCCTCCTATCTCCACCTTTCCATGGACCCCATCAGCTTGCCTGTGCACCCCAATATAAGAGCTAATTCAAAATGGACCCCATCCTTGAAATTTTGGCTTAAGTTAAACTTTGATGGGTCCTCTAAAGAAAATATGGGACCAGTTGACGAAAGAGGAATCATTAAAAACCATGAAGGGGGCATAATTCTAGCCTATATCAAGAATCTTGGTATCCTAACCAATCATTTTACATAAGCCAAAGCTCTCCATCGAGGGTTATCAATTATAAGTGATATTCAATGCAATTTGGTGGTTGAAGGAGACTTGCTAAACATTATCAACTACTCCAAAACTAACAAGAACCCTAGTTGGAGGGTCAAGAACATTATTTTTGAAGTCAAGTGGCTATTTCTTAGTCACCTAGAGACAATTGTGCAACGCATATATAGATAAGCTAACGGAGCTACAAATTATTTGGCCAACCTAGACCACTCTCAGAGCTCCCTCAGTGTTTGGTATGATGCTTTCCTTGTAGACCTTCTCAAAATTATGTCCTACGATCACCCTAGACGTCCTTGATCCTCGAACCTCATCTTAGGTGTTGGGCCATTTGGTTGGTGCCCCGCCATCATTGTATACATTTCATCCTTGTTGAGTCACTCTTAGTTGATAGTCCCATCCACACCGCACCTATACTCTCCTTCCCTCACTTTTCCATGTGTGCCCTGCCCACTCCCACCTCCCCAATCATTGTCGATCACTCATCATCAGACCTCTTCACTTGTTGTGTTTGGTCCTAAAATCTGTTTCATCCTAGGTGTTGGCTTCATGATGCTTTTTCTTACTTTGGTCACACAAATTAATTCTCATGATATTGACCCTTAAGCCCTATCCAATTAGCACCGAGTAAACCTTATAACCATACCTTTTCACATGTGTATCACTAATATTAAGCTTAATTTCTACAATATTCATATCCATGCCACCTTTGTAAATCCTAGTGAAGATATCAACCTAGATGCTATAACTTCCTATATCATTATTTTCCACCATACTTATGAAAATCATCTCTCCATTGATGCTCATTCTCTATGCAACCATCAAACTTCACTGATTCGCACACATTCCATAAAATATTACCTTCTGCACCCTATGTTACTCCAGTGCACCTCAACTCCCACCCTCTTTAGAATGCGTTATGGTTGGAATATTAATTCTATTCTGTTTCTGAGCACATTCCATTTTAATCATCCTCATTCATATCTCTTGCATCCTAAGTTCAAAACCCCCTATCACAGCTCCCCAATGGCAATTCTTGAACCTTTGGCCTTGAACCTCGACCCTATGGTCGAGGATATCTTGAATAGCCATAATTTCCTCTTCTTTTAAAAAAATTGTTGGTAATGAGGAGGACATTACCAACACCATTATCAAAACTTGGAAGAATGGTCATGTCTCCATCTAGGACCTTGGGTTTACCATTGATGTGCAACTGCTAGCAGAAGTGATGGGTCTACCTACTAATGGGAGGAGCATTTGTCAAAAAAAGTATTCAATGTTAGTGGAGCTTGAGGTAAGGACCTCCTCACCACTAATGGGGGCATCAAGAGAACCAAACTCCTTGGTCCTTGGGACCGTGTAATGATTCTCGTTCTTCAGTATTTTATTGTTGATAAAATTGACTCTACATTATGTAGCTTCCATATTGCTTTTTTGAATCATCTAAGAGGCAATAGAAAAATTAATATCTCTAACCACCTATATAGTTATATCGAAATTTTTATCTCTAACATCTTCTATAGTAAGGCCTACTACACTATCCATCAGATCCTACACTACATGCTTTACAAGCATGCCCTTGATGCTTTTTCTAGGAGAGCCTTTATTATTGTCTCCCCCTCCACTTCCCTTACCCCCAACACTTCCATTGCCCCCTTCACTTCCCTTGCCCCCAAGCCCCTCCAACCATGCCTCCCTTGGTCCCTCTCAGTCCACCATAGGACCCTCTCAGCCCACACCATCTAGCCATCCACCATACAACCCTTCACCTTCTCCCTTCTGTCCTCCCACCTACCCCACCCCTACTAAATCCCTTAGTAGTTACAGTAGAAAAACCCACATCCAAGAGGTCCCCAACAATGACTTGGACCATGATTTCTTATCCCCTGTTGCCCCCATGATCAAATATGAGCCCCATGATGAGTTTGAGAATAATTTTAGAGCAGTCAAGTGGTATACCTCAAATCTCCTTCAAGATACTAACCCTTCCCACATATGAGTCTCTCCGTGGTTGAAGAAGCTTAAATATGAGTTGACTTCCCCTGCTAAAATCAACAAGCTAGGGAAAAGGATTGACTATTCCCTAACTAATTCTAGTTATGTGGCTAAAAATTCTATTCAGGTGGATATGAAGACCAAAAACATTGTAGCTTTGGGTCTAAAATTAATATGGTAATAATTTTACTCTTTGCAATGCAATTCTCAATCATCTAGCCAGCTCGGTGGTTACCCTCTTCGCGACTACTAAAACTATCAAGTCCTAGTCAAATATCTTCTAGTAGGTGATAAAAGATATTGGTGTTGCCCATGCACAACTTAGTATTCTTTTCAAGGATGCAGGGGATCCCCACACCACCCCAGATGACACTTGAGTGCTTGGCCCAGGATGTGGGGTCCCCCCCGGGACCAGCCTCTGTATGGGATCATCCCCTTTTTCCAACAGGTTTTTTGGTTTTTTTGTCTTATGGAATACCCATTACTTTTGATAGTTTTCATTATGTTGGTTGTTAAGCCTAATGTACTTCAGTTTTATTTTGGATGTATTAAGGTTTCAGGGTTCCTTCCAAAACCCTTCTATTAATGTAATTTCTCTTTACCCACCCAAAAAAATGTTTATATATATATAATTAAATTATTGTACATTTGCTAAAAATAAGTTAAATGTAATAAAAATACAAGTAAAACTAATACTATGTTAAACTTATGAATGAGATAATAAATTATCAATTTTGGGGGGGTCATTTTCAAGAAAAAACTTAATTTAAAATTTGTGTTAAAATTCAATGAACCATGTATTTTTTTTATTAATGGTAAAAAACAAGAGTTTTGAAAGGTCCCATAACCTTTTACATTAGAGGATATAGAGAAAGATAAGGCTAATTAAGCACATGCAAACCTCCAAGGCCAAAATAAACAAAAATTAAACTAAAAAAACCATCCAAAAACAAAGACCAACCCACCACTCAATAGGGCATAAAGGAGAATTTTTATTCAACTTCCTTTTAAAGACACCAATAATCCTGCTCTATTTTTGCATAAGACTGGAAGGGTATTAAATACATCAAGTTGCATATAAAAAAACTTCAAACTCAGAGAGCAAGGATGAAGGTAAAACACCAAGCATATTCCTTGATAATGGTAACCACTAGGGAGAAAAAGGGCCAGTCCCCCAAAAAGAGGATTACTAGAACACAACCGAGATCTCATCCAAGTAGAAAGACAATAAAAAGGTCTATTGGATAGGTAGGCCCGATTCTTCCAAAGAAACAATTTTCATTAACCACGAAGAAAAAATATCTTCCCAAGTTTTGAACTGGCCACTATCCACCCCCAAATTGGCCATAACATAACAATCTAGTAACCTTCCCTATAAACATGCTCAATTTTAACTTCTAACATATCTTCCAGAATATTTGATGTGTCCTTAATAATATTAAAGATGAAAAAATTGCTAGTCTATCCAACCTATAGATCCCGAATGATGTCCAAGGAGTCACCTTGAATGAGAAGTCTTCTGAAGTCCCTCTCAAAAAATTGGTAAACACCTAAGAAAAGAGCCTTAGATTTAGCTAGGTGGTTGGTTTAAATACCATAATCTTCAGCATAAGCCCAAATGACCTCACCATTATCATTTTTGACAACACCCCTCCACCAGCCCTCTGAAAATTACCTTTAGTAGTCTCATCAAAGTTTAGAATGACCCACCCTTTAGTTGGTTTATGTCATCTAATAGCCAATTTTTTTAATAGTGGATGTAGAAGTAGAATTTTATAGATTCAAATTCTAACTAACAACAACCTCTTTATCTACAACTTCCTCCCTACCATTTCCAACATCAAAGACAATCAGGTTATTTTCAATAGCAGCTTTAATCCTTCTAAAGACAAAGGATTCATCCCTAGTAATATACTTGAAAATTATTTTATTCCTATCCCACCAGCTACCCCATAAAAATGAGGAAGAACCATATCCCACACCCTAGTGAGGCTGTGACTAATGAATTGGGATTTCCACTGAGTGAAAATTTCCTTGAAAGTTTGAGGTAATGTCCATTTGATAGAAAATGAATCCAATAAAGCATTGAGCACCTTATTTGATAAATCACAATGGATGAAAAGATGATCCATAGATTCAGTGTCCTTAGAACACAAGAGACAAATATTGAAAAGATGGAATCCTTTCTTACATAAATTATCAACAGTCAAAATTTTGTTTTGCAAACACAACCACAAAAAAAATGCAATATTGGGTATCAAATGGGGATACCAAACCATTTATACTAGAAAAGGTCCTCCCCTGGACAATAATTGAGCCTCATATGCAGTATTGACAAAAAAAGGTCTTTAGGAGAATGAGTCCATAGAAGGAAGTCCCTGTCATTTTGTTGAGGATAAAGTATTGTTGTCGCAACATGTTCAAACTTTCCAAACTCTAAAGGATCTAAATATCAATTGTATATAAAGTCAAATTCCTCCAAATCCTCTTGCCATTAGTGATGATTATGTAATAAATTAATTTTTCTCCATATTTTAGTGAGAAAGGAGCCTTCAAATCATAAAACTCGGGACTAACAAAGATAGGTTAAGGAAGAATCCAAGTATCCTCCCAAAAGAACATGTCCTTACCATTCCCAATCTACCACTTCATACCCTTTGTAACCAAACTTTTGACACCAAAAAACCATTACAGATCATAGAGCCCATAGCAGGAGCATCACTTCTAAAAAAAGGAATTTGATTTTCGAGATACTTACCTCTCATAATATATTTCCACAAATAGTCCTCCTCAACACATAATCTCCAGGCTATTTTTGCAATCAATGCCTTATTAAAAAAAAAAAAATTCTAATCCCAATACCACATTCTTTCCTATAAGATAAAACCCTATCCCAAGAGACAAGGGACACCCTCTATTTATCCTCCACCCCAACCCATAGAAATATCCTAAATATCTGGTCAATCCTCCTAACTTTGAAGGGCATTCTAAAAAGAGATATGTAATAGACGAGAATGTTTTGGAGGGTAGCTTGAAGAAATTGCAACTTACCTACTTGGCTCAGGAGATTACCTTTCCACCCAGCTAACTTACATTGAATCTTATCCAACACAGGGGACCACAACTCCTCATTCATCCTCCTAGTAGACAATGGCATACTTGATGAATTATCTTGCCCTCTATAGAATAAATATTCTAGAGTGTCCACAAACCTCCAGAAGAACCATGAGCAGCCTTACTCACACCTTCACACCCCTTCCAAACAAACCTTCGTAATCTATCAAAATCCTCATTGCCCATCTTAGTTTCTTGTAAAAAAAAATATCAGGATTGAAATTTTTTCTAATTTTTTAAAAAATATCTTTTAATTTGTTATGTAGAATTGAGATGTAGTAGTATTTATTTCAACAAATTATCTTATTATAATATAAAAACCTATATTGCATGTTATTTCATTGGAGTATCCATCACAATGTAAGTATTTAAGCTCAAATGACATTAATAGTGTTCAAACAAAATTACCATTTCTTTAAGATGCAAACTATAAAATGGATATTATTTAAAACAAAAATTATAAAAGACCTACAAGGTTACTTATTAAAATTTATCCTAATATGATCACTTATACTTTGAAATAAAAATATGATTTAAAGTATTTTCTAGGATACCTTGTTATTAATAAAATAAAATTATGATATGTTAAGTTTTCAATATGATAACATAGTAATTTTATTATTGAAATATCATGAAAATATGATAATATGATAATGATGTAATGTACTAAGGCCTATTTAAATCCCATATAATCATTTATATATATATATACTATTAATTTAATGGATTAACTAATCATTTAAACACATAGAAGCTACTTTAGGCAATCATCCTTTTACTTTTCATGGATAATAAGTTAATTGTGGATAATAAGAAGTTAACGAATGGTTGTGAAATGCAAGGCTTAAGGTGGAATCTATTCACATCAAATAGTGTTCAAAACAAGTGTAGGTAATTTTTATTTATCTATGTTTTTCTTTTGGTGTGAACTTTTAGGGTTTTTTTTTTTTTCTATGGTTTTCAATGGCCCCCAACCTTGGTGGTCCATCTAATAGTGTTGGCATTGTGGAGGATAATACAAGTAAAAATGGAACCTATGTAGTATCTAGAAAATGAATGCAGGAAGCTGATAAACAAAAAGATATAGAAGCAGAGTAGACACAGAGAAATGGGTATTTTCCTCAAGTGAATTCAGTTCCAATCCTTGAGATAGAAGAAGAATTAATTGCATAATATATCATATACAAATCAACCCATACATTGATTTACAAATTTTTAGGGTTGAGACCATCCCATCATTTCTTGTACAGTTTAGCAAGAAAACATTTGGATCCACAAGGATAAGTTGCTATCTTGCTTCTTTCAAATGAGTACTTTATCTTGGATTTCATAATGGTATCAGATAGAAATAAGTATTTTGAAGGGGGTCATACAACATTGGACCAATAGGTTTATTCATGCAACTTTGGTGACCCACATTTGATCCTCATATGGAGTCATCTACAACCCCAATATGGCTAAAGCTCTTTGCTCTATTTCTTGAATTTGGAGAGAGGATATCCTTGGAATGATTGGTGACCTCTTAAGCACATATATAATAATATCAAAAGAATCAATAAAAGGGAAATAAATGACATACACAAGGATATGTGTGGAGATAGACCTAGAAAAGTTTCTCTCGACAAAAATTGAATTGAGAGTGGAAGAAATACATGGATACAAAAAGTGGGTTATGAATCAATTCATTTTACGTGTAGATATTACCATGAGTATGGGAATATAGTAAGAAATTAACCCAAAATAGGGAGAGAGGAAATGCAACAACCTAAAAGCAATCTCGAAAACCCTCCCACACAAAATAAAATGATGAAGGGTTTTAAATAGTAACAAGGAGAGCCCAAATAAATAATATCAAGAGGACAAAATCCAACTAAAGTAGGAAAAATGAACCAATGACCAGACTGGAGGGCATATTCTAATAAATATGAAATCCTTAAATTAGATGATCCAATGGAAGGGTAAGAGGCTTTAGAGGTGGAACCAGTCAATGACATGGGCCAACAACAAGAAAGAGAACAATAGATCCACTAGGAGTACACCCCCATCCCAAAGGAGACAAATCCCCCCAAACTCCAACTGATCAAAATTTTAAAAGAGGGAAGGAGAGCCAAGAAACTCAGAAGGTTATGACACAACAACAAGAATCAAATACATCTAGGCCCCAAAAAAATGACTTATGAAAGGCTTTGGGAGAGCAACAACAAACAATAGAGATATCCTTGTTCTAATAGAATTATATGGAAAGGGCAATGATAGTGCATGTGCAGGATCAAAATCCATCAAAATATGTCATTATGGGAGTGGTAGAGGAAAACAAAGAGAAGCCAACATTAGAAATCATCTAGGTAGAGAAGCGATAGAAGAATACAAGTTCATAAAGGGTGAGAAGAAGAACAAATAAGGAAAAAATATAGCCAAGTGGGAACATATAAGAGAATATGGATTGGTGAAGTCAATTGCCAAATTATATAATACAAAGCCTCAATTATTAGAAACACATTTAATGTAAGGGGTTTAAATAGCTACTCTAAATAATTGGTTGTTAAGAAAATGATTTCAAAAGAAAAAAAAAAAACCCAAATGTGATTTTGTTCTAGGAAACCATAACCTCCTTAGAGGCTATGCAAAATATTGCCAAGAAATATTGGGGGTAGGGAGATTTTATGGCCCAAGCTTCTCAAGGATTTTTAGGAGGAATAACCACTTTATGGAATAACAACTCATTCCAATTGATGGACTCAACTTCAGCTAAAGGAATCCTCATGACAAGACTCAAGGAGAGGGACTCTAGGGTGGTTTGGATGATAATTAATTTTTATGGTATGATAGAGGTGCAAGCTCAAAAAATTCAATGGAAGGTAGTACAATTAATGAGGGAAACCCATCAGGAAGACTTTTGGATAGTGGGAGGGGATCTAAATGCTAAAATGTTAATGTAGGATCAAGAAGGAGGTTTGACCCAACTAAATGAGAAGGATAGGCTTTTGATGGCTCAGTTAGAGTACCTGGATTTGATTGACATACCCCCACTGGGATGCAGCAACACATGGACTAATAAAAGAAAAGGAGAACACACAATAAAATCCATATTAGATAGGTTCCTTGTAGGGGAGAAAGTCTCCACCCTTTGGCACTATCAATCATAGATATTAAACCAGTTAGCATCTGACCATTTTTCTGGTAACTATCTACATAGGAAAAATACCTTAGGTCAAGAATCATCCTTTCAGATTTGAGACTTTTTGGCTCCAAAATAATGACTTACCAAAACTAATGAAACAATGGTGGTAGCAAGAAAAACCAAAACATGAGACAACACAATTTCAGCTTTACTCTATATTAAAGTTTATTAAAAGGAAATTGAAAAATGGAGTAAATTTCATCAGTTATATTTCCAGCAATAGAGAGTAAATCTATTAGTTCAAATTCAAGAAATAGAAAAAAAGATATGCTCAGAACCTATCTTTGAAGAGCTTCTCTACAAAGAAAGTCTTTTGATGCAAGAGGAAAAAGAGTTAGACAAGAAAGAGGAAGCCTATTGGAGATAATGAGAAATAATAATTTGGTTACAAGAGGGAGATAGGAACACCAAGTTCTTCCATCACTCAACCACAACATGCAATCACCATAATTAGATTGATGCCCTATCCACAAGGGACGAAAATAAGGAAACCACTACCCTAGGTATGCAAGAAACTATAAATAAATACTTTTCAACTTTATTTACTATAGAACCACACCTTTCCACTCAACACCAAGAGGAAATTTTAGAAAGCATACCAGTGTTAATATCACAAAATCAAAATGAGGAGCTCTTAGGAGGATCTTTTAAGAGAGATTAGAGAGGAGGAAGTTAAAAAAATGATTTTTGTTATGCAAATAGGGAAGGCCCTAGGTTTGCGGCCGGTGTCCCCCTGGGTGGCGGGGAGTCAGCCTTCTGGGCGGAGCCTCAAGTGGAGTGGATTATGAGTTTGGTCTGGTAGCCAGATCCTAGTCTCAAAGTATGGTGGGATGTTATGATCCTAGTGTATTTGGATTTTACTTCTATCTCGAGGCTTTGGTGTAACAGTTCATTACATAGATCCAGATAGATTTCTAATAGAGTTCTACAAAGCCTATTGTGATATAATAGCAAAGTATTTAACCCAAGTAGTAGAAGTCAAAACTAGTGGAAGAATTTTTAAAGCCTTGAATCACACCTTTTTGGCTCTCATCTCAAAAGGTGGAGATATGGAGAATCTTACTAACTATAGACCAATTGCTCTTTGCAATGTGGTTTATAAGATCATAACCAAATTGATGGTAAATAGGATGAAATAAATCTTACCAAGGTTAATCTCTCTAGAACAAGGGGGATTTGTGTAGGGTAGACAAATTTTGGATGGGATTGTGATAGCACAAGAAACTATTCACAAGATTTTCCAAAATGGGAACAAAGGTATGTTCCTTAAGCTAGATTTATCCAAGGCTTATGACAAAGTAAGTTGGGAATTTTTAGCCCAAATATTAAAGAAATTTGGTTTTAGTGAAGAATGAATAAAATGGGTTATGGAATGCATCTCTACAATCTCTTTCTTAGTGCTCATTAATGGTAATCCATCCCAACTATTCAAAGCTTCTAGAGGCATCCGACAAGGGGACCCACTTTCACCATTTTGTTCATTTTTGTAGAGGGCTTGGGAAGACTCATATAGAAGAGGAGAGCAAAGAATACCATTTTAGGGGTGAGGATAACCAAGAATATAAATATTACTCACCTCCAATTTGTAGATGACACCAGAATGTGGGGGAAGCATCAATAAGAGAAGTGACTAATATCAAAGAAGTGTTAGAGTGCTACATAGAGGCTACTAGACAACTACTAAATGAAGAAAAATTAAAAGTAGTTTTTCAATGTGACAAAAATATTAAGAGAACAGATAACCCACATCCTCAAATTCTTAGAGGTATCACTACCTTTAGAATATTTGGGTATCCCCTTAATAGAGAAGGGCCTTAAAAATAAATATTGGAAATCAATAAGAGACAAAATCCACTCAAAAAATTGTATTGGACCTACAAGTGGCTAAGTTTTGGAGGAAGAGTAACATTGCTTAAATTAGTTTTACAAGCAATTTCAAGTGTACAAATTCTCCATTTTGGAAGCCCCAAAGAGCATCCTAAAATATTTGGACAAGATGATGAGACACTTTCTTTGGTCTAGAGTGCAAGGTAATCACACAAGGGCACTAGTTAGTTGGGACAATGTTTGTAAGCCAAAGGAAGCTGGAGGTCTAGGAATTAGAGCAACAACAACAAACAACCAAGCTCTAACAACCAAGTTGTATTGGAGATGGCTAACTCATCAGGACCAACTTTGGAGTAAAGTATTGAAAGCTAAATACTATCCCTCACAAAATACAAAAGACCTTCCTTGTCTTCCAGTAATAGGAGAGGGATCAAAGACCTAGAAAGCTATAAAGAAAGGGGCTTCACTTATCAAAGAAGGGCTATACTGGAAAGTGGGGGATGGCAGGACTACTAGACTATGGGAAGATTCTTGGGAACATTTCCCCCCATAATTGATCAATACCCCCACTTAATAGGACTCAAAGAAAACTTTCAAAGGAAAGGGTGGTATCTCATAGGCCATTATTTTAAACCACTAGATCAACTGCAAGCCAATCTTAGTCAGTGGCAAGTCCTAGAGGAGGAGCTAAGGGAATAATGGACTAAGGAGAAAAGAGAACTAAAATAAATCTTGGATGAAAGGAAGTGGCCAAGGAGGAATGGACCTGATCAACTAGGTTGGGGGTATAGCCAATTAGGAATTTACATTGTCAAATAAGGTTATAGAAATATTATCCACAACACTCAAATTGGTCCAAAACCCCCTTGGTTGAAATTATGGAAACCCAAAGGATGGCCAAAGATAAACTGCTTTATGTGGTTGGTTGCACATAAGAGTATTATGACTTAGGATAACTTGAGGAGACATGGATTTATTGGACCCAACTAGTGTGTAATGTATCACCAAGAGGAGGAAACAATGGGCCACCTCATTTTTGTGTGTCCCTATGCCCAAACAATATGGATTTTGTGGTACAACATTTTTTATCAATCAAAAATATCCATTCCCACTAAGAACAACTTTTGGGACTATTGGAAGACCAATAGATTCAAATCAAAGACCTTGAAAATAGCTTAGGATTTGGGTTTGGATTTCATCTATTGGCAACTTTGGTTGGAACATAATAGTAGGATCTTCAAAGAAGAATTTAGACTAGAGGAAATAATTTGGGGTACTCTAATTAGGAAAATTTTAGAGACAGTGTAGGCTAGAACTCAAGAGGACTCTCATATGGCAAAGGATGAAGTAGATATATGGACACAACTCCATAAGCAACTACAATATGATAACTAAGAAAGGGAGTATAAGAATATAAAGAGGGATTTGTAGATTCGGGATGAAGTCCATGGATTCAAAATATAGGGTTAATAGAACATCTTAAGAGATCATCTAGTAGGGACTAGAACATCTAGGAGTTGGATAGTCAAAGAAACAAAGCTAAGCCATATTTTGAGACTTACTTAGAAAGGCAAGTTATCAAAAGTAAATGTATAACTTAAGTTTTTTTGAATAAAATTTTTACCTTTTTCTCAAAAAAATAAAAATTTAACAAATGAAATGTTCAAATAAAACATCATAATACCATAAACATAATAATATTTAAAGATAAATAAAACTTATTAATAAAAGATAGTTGTTTTTTTGATGCAAAGTACAACTAAGAATACAATCACCCCCTATAATTCAAACTTGAATTTTCTTAATAAAAACCCAAAAACATACCAACTTGAATATCCTTATCAATAATTATATAAAAATTATATTATAAATATAATAAAAAATAAGACAATATGTTCTATCATCTCCAACTACCTTATTCTCTTTTAACTCTTTTTAATATTATTTTTGTTATTATCCTTTGAGAACAAATATCTAAAAACAAAGGTAATCCAAGTACCTCTCATGCAAAGATTAATATTTTATTTGGTTTTAATATACTTGTCATTATCTCGCCTTAAAAATGAGGAACTATAACTATGGTGATGGGAAAATGTTTTCTTTTTCTTTTTAAGACGAGTTAAATCAATAAAAATATTAACTTAAGCATATGATCTTAGATTATTTCAGTGTTTTCAAAAGTTTAAAAATACTTTATTTTTAATTTTTAATTTTTTTTAATAATAATATGAATTATATGATCTAAGGCTTAGATTTATAAAGATAAAGTTTCAACAAGCATACATATTTAAAATAATTATTTTAATGTAATAACACTTTATTATTTAGGCAGTAGAGATAGAGTTTCAACTCTTAACAAAGATACATGTTTAAAATAACCAACTTAATTTGATGGTAATGATGTAATAGAACTCAATTTATTATATTTTATAATGTTTAGAATAAATGTTGGTGTAATAGTTCGAGGATAAGATGTTGAGATCATTTCTAACATAATACTAAAATTAAATATTTTTATTTAAGTAATGCAAAGTATGATAGGTGGTATAACTAGGTCACATTCCTTAGGGGTATAATAAGGCCTCTTTCCCATGATTCAAACTTGGATAGCTTGGAATAGCTTGGATAATAGTTCAAATTAGGTGTTCCAACAAAGACAATATTTTATAAATTTTCATTTAAATGTTAAATTTTAAAATAAAAAAATCTAATAAATAAAAACATATCCCAAGTAAAAGAGAATCATTAAGTTTTTTTAATTTACATGAATTTGCAAGATAAAATTATTTGATTTTGTAATATATTTTAAAACTAAACATAATCAACACATTATACAACAAAGAAAAGATAGATCTCAAATAAAAAATATAATATAAAAGGTGTCTTTAGACACAAAAAAATCTTATTATAGGATTGGATTTTCAACTAATAACAAAATGGGTAGTCTCCAGGTCTAAAAATATCCAAATTATAAGTGACTTTAGGTCAAGGTTAAGAATCAACCTTAAGGTTTATTATTACAATATTATAATAACCCACCTCTACAAACTGTACAATGGTCCATATGACTATACAAGTGAATATAATATAAAAGATCAGTCATGGACTTAAGTGAAGATTAACACCACATATTTTAATATTCTCCTTAAATTGAATGAGGGACATAAAGAGAGACCTTTATTAGTCATCCTCCCTTAAAAAGAACTCTCCTAATCCAAGTTGCTCCAACACTTTCACAAGAACCTCCTCAACCATGACCTTGGTCATAATAGTTATTGTCTAATGCTCATACATTTGTACAAAAAAACACCTAAGGAATGATATTGAACATGATATGTATTTTTTCCTCTTTTGAAGGCACATAAATTGGATCAAACATCCTAATGGTATGAATTCATAACTCCACCTCCTAGATCAATGATATTGAGATCCTTGTGATGAGTAGATTAGCAACATATAATGTAATGATCACAATCTATCCCTCAATTCGATATAAACCACATGTATATCTTTCCTAAACTTATCCATGAGGAAGGACACTTTTCAAACCCATTTAGAATGTTTCTCATCCATAATAGGTAATAATAGATAATATTACCCAAACAAAATCCCTCCAAGAAATGGAAGCAAAAGTATTTAAACAGTTAATTCCCTTTATTATCAGATATCCCTATAGGAACAAGGTATACCTTGTGATAACAATCAAATGTATACTCCTTATCACCACCAATAATTTTATTTCCCTTTAAAAAATGAATAAGCTCACAATAACCATCAATTTTATTGCCCTTGAACAGAAGATCAATATCTCAATAATCATCAATATTTATACTCTTAGATAGAGGAACAATCTCCCAACAATAAACAATGCTCTATACCTTAGGTAGAGATATAATCTCCAATATTCGATAATGTTCATTCCCTTAAGCAAAGGAACAATCTCCCAATAATCAACAATGATATTTCCCTTAGGTAGAAAACATGCTCCCATGTATGAATCTCATATTTTGGTAGTCAAGGTGGACTTGTGTGTCTCAATAAGTCATAGCTAGTTTAGTCATGTCAATGTATGGTAATATCATTTGTTTATCCACCATATCATTGAAGTCATTCTTCTTGAAGGAAGAAAAAAATGAGGGTTAGCTCATCATAATATCCTACGACTATTGTATTAAAACCATCATCAATGTCATAAATCACCCATCTATTAGGCCAAAAGTCTACCTTTTTGTTATTATGAGTGATGTGATATAGAAAGAATATTAGACCCACACCTTGAACATGAAGACCATCTAGAAATGATAAGGAATTAAGATTCGCTTCTCCAAAACCAACCACCTATAAAGAAGAACCATCACCAATAACCACACACTCACCACAATATCATTTTCCATAGTCATTTAAGATATGATTATGCTTTTATCATATGCCAAGTTGTCATTGAATATTCAATCATTTCCTCTAAATATGTGGAGAACCAATGGGATGAATCAACAACAACATATGCATATGATATTTTATCCTTATGCTCATTCCCAACTTGTAAAAATAAAATAGAAGCATCACCACCCACTTCCTGGCTACTTCCTCTATATTTTTGATTCATTGTTGATAAAAATTCTACCTTATAAAATTTATTCTTATTTTAATTTCTTCTTTCCCTATTTTTTTTTCTTTTTTATACTTCTCAGAATCTGAATTAGACACTTCCCTTATGTGATATTGAAGAGAGAAAGAGTTACTCCTTCACCTTATTCTTTAAGCTTGTTGGTGAAGATGTTATTGGAAAATTTTTTCTAGCTTAGGGGATAGTGACTTAGGAAAGTATATTTGGAGCATCTTGGAGAAAAATTATTGTTATTTCATACTTCAAAAATATTGTTGAAGATCATATGAAGATAATCAATATTTTCCTCCTTGTCCTTCTCATAAACTTCTCTAGCAATGTGGATATATTCTTGTAATTTCTTGAAATTATTGACATATTCTTTAATTTTTCATACTCAAGGTAGGAAGATCTACTCCCAATCTACCAATCTACATAGATTCAACATGGTAACTTATATGATTAAAATAATTCAATAATATTTTAGGATCATAAGTACTAGTAAGATGATTTACGTATATTTTATCCATATGAATAGCAATTACACCATGTGTATATTCCTTATTATTCTTTTATGTATCTTCTCTATAGAATTAGTATTAGATAGATCCTCATTAATATATTTTGGGAATCAAATTGCTATACATTAGAGATTTTATCTTGATTTTCCAAGTGCCACAATTTGATCCCCATAATAAAGGTACATATTGGTACATTATGTACCTATAAAAATGTAGTCTCTTATATGCAATTCTAACCCAAAAAAACATAGCCACAATGAAGATCTCAAAAAAAATGTATAATATGAAAAAAAAATGAACTCAAAATGCTCTCATATGAAAAATTTATGATCCCCAAGAGTTTTTCCTAAAATCATACAATATGGCATCAACACCTTTAAAAGTATTCAAAAAATTAGAGTTCCTCCAACAAGTCTATTTTTGCCACATGTTTCTAATGTAATGACCAAGGGGGTGCTTACATTGACTATGTAGTGAACTAGAAAAAAAATCATTTATCTTATTATTTTTATCCATTATTAATTCAATGATGAGACAACGACACATGTGTGTTGACTCTACTATTGATCAAACAAGTGATTATATAAGTTGGAAAGTTTGTTGTATGATTGGGAAATTTGAGATTGGATTCACACACCTTTATATACAAAAATGGTAATCCTCCTCCAATTAGGTACTATGTTGGCCCCACAACTCGCCATGTTAGTCACATCACAAAGCACATATCAAATAAATACAAGGAAAAGGGCTAAGTGTTTTAACTCTAGATCTCATATGTGCAAAGCCTTAACATACACCTAACTAGCCACATGGCACACAAGACATGTGAGGATTAAAATGCTCAATAAAACCTTGGAGAATTTTGGCTATGGAGGTAGGGATTATTGATCCCTTTCAATATCCTTCCCCATGTGGAATTTAATAATGTGGGATAAGTTATAGGTACACTTCACAACATACCACCTATCCATAGCCTCTTTCTCAAAATAGCCTATAAATATCCAAATAACCATTATGGTGTTGTCAAGTCCAAGGTGGAAGTCAACTCTATTTTGAGAGGAGATATTTTCAAAGTGAGTGGGCAATACCAAAATAAGAACTATAAACAACCAAAATAATGCCTTCCTCACAAAAGAGATGTAGAATTTGAACCTACACCCTCACCAATATTATGAGAAAAATAGGAGGCACCCATCAATGTAATCCATTTAATGGTTGGTGGATGCATTGGACCAATTGGACCAACTCAATCCTCCAACAATAACTATATTTTCCTTCACAAAATTCTTTCCATAGAACAATATGCTTTGTGTATGATCCACGTGAGACACATTGTTGGACTATGGCTCATCATAGGAGATGAGCTTCCCCTCCACCATACCTAATCAACATCATACACCAATGCCTACACACTTAATGGATGTATTACTCTCTTTATATCATAAATATTTTTATCACTAGACAAGGGAATATTTCTTGGAGTATTCTATTTTTTCACATTCAAAATTCAAATTTTGGAGGTAAAATATAAAACTTTATTTATACAAGAAACAAATACTTAATGGTTAAATAGTGATAATTGTTGCAATTGACACCCCCACCCCCTCCAAAAAAAAATTATAAAGAAACAAAAAATACTCATAATTCATCTATATCTATTAGGTTCATCCTCTGTAACCTTTGTTATAGAAAGTAACTAGTTAAACCATCTTATCCCGCTAATGCAAACTAAAATTTATTGTGCCATATTTACAATTAAATAACAAGTGTATTGAAGACATTTCCATATACTAAAGTCTATCCAAGATTTTTTCGATAATTAAAATAATTTAAAATTTTTAGCCTCTTTTTCTCTATTTCAAAGACCATGTAGACTACCTCATGGTCTATGCTACATTGGTGCACAAAAATTCAAAATGGTGAAGAGAATCTATTTTATAATAAAAACCTATAAATGATAACCAAGGCTTGTAAATAAGCTAAAAAAATTCAATCCATTATTTTTAAGCAAATCTACTTCTCCACTCATCCGCCCATGTAGAGGAGTTGGAGAGCAAGTGGGTAGTTAAACCTCTCTAGTTGCTAAGAGGCCCAGGTTCAAATCTCTCGCCTCACATGTTGCGGATATTTTATGTAATGGTTCCCTCGTGGTCACAGTCTGTTTACCCCTTGTGGCCACTACCAAAAAAAAAAAAAAAAAGCTACTTCTCCACTAAGGAATCACTAGAATAATGCATCACAACTATTAGTCAACCAAATGGATTGAATGTCAAAAGAGGGAGAAAATAAATTTATCAATGAATATTTCTCGTAAGCCAACCAAATTATTGTGACATAGCAAGATCCTCGCCATCCAAGATCCAATTAAACCCCCCAAACAAAAAAAAAATATAAATACAAAATATTCCATAAATTGCTTCAAAATCACATTGCTTCTAGAATTATTGTATAAGAATATTCACTAAAATTTAAGGTCAACTAATGCGGAAACTATGTCAAGTTTCATAATAATTTCTAGAAATAAAATCAACACATTCTGATAGAAAAATGAAATATCTCAAATGAGCACAACACAATATGAAAGGAGTTCTTAGATACCAAGTATTCACACTATTAGAAATGATTAACTTTCCAACCAACAAAAAAATGACTAGTATCAAGCTGTGTAAATTTATCCAAATTATAAGTGACCTTAGGTCAAGGTTAAAGAACATAGATTAATATTTATTATTAAAAATCTATAATAAGATCACTTTTATAGGTTGCACAATGACCTATACGACTATACAAATGAATATAATATAAAATATCAATAATGGCTTAAGTGAATATTAACACCACATATTTCAATAAGAATTATATAAAAAAATATAAGGGAGATCCTAAGAGATCAACACCATATTGATTTTTCCCACACAATATCAAATCTAGTGGTTGGTAAAATCTAATCATGTTGAGAATACCAAAGTGTAAGAGGACAATCCACCACCATAAATATATGCCCACTGTCTATCTTTGTCACTTGTCTTTGCTACTTTGGCCTTCATGCTTCCTCTAGTTTATGCTTGGAGTAATATCATACCTTATATTATATTTAAGAAATCATTATAGCGATTTGTGACATACTATAGTTGTAGATATAAGGTTTCTGTGACCAAGGAAAGGGCTTGTGTATGTGCAAAAATGGCAAGAGCAGATGTATACATTTGAATAGCATTGTTGTTGGTGGTGATATGATAGTGTTGGTAAAGTAGGTGAGTGTGGTAAACATATATTCACCTAATTCTTCCATGATATTATGTCATATTTTTTAGTGCTATTGACAATACATTATTAAGGGCTTGTTGATTTATTTCATTTTTTAGCTATGTAGGAAATAATGAAATATTATTGAGATTTATTTCATGTACACATGTACTGGTGTGTGCTTATATAATTAATATAATCATAAAATTTTAAAAAGCATTATTGATTTTGTTATGCCTATGGTACTTTGCATTTATTGTAATGAATATATGATTTTATAGTTTTAAAGTTAAGTTTTATTTGAATGCACTTTCGTAACTAATTTTAAGAAGTAACTAATTTTAAGAAGTAACTAATTTTAAGAAGTTACTAATTTTAAGAAGTTACCGCTATGTGCATTGTATATTATAGACAAATTGTATGTGGATTTTTAACCTTTTTATATTTATTAACACAAATATTTATATGTATGTGAGCTCTTATATCTAAAAATTTCTCCTATAATACTTGATGAATATGGAGGGGCCATTGCTTGCTCTTTGTAAAATGTAATTGTCTAGTGAATCATTGGATTTATATTTTACATACTTTTTTCAAAATTTGATATTTTGCATAAATGCAATAATATTTTAGGCAAAATTTCAAATTTTGTAATGTTATAGAAAATTAACCTTTAAGAAAACTTAGAAATTTAAGCATTAAATTATTCCATATTGTAACACCCAAAATCTAACCAACCTAGGAGAGAGTATTTTTTAAATCTCATTCAAGGTTCACAAAAGATATTTTCCAATAGGATTATTGTTGATGAGGCATTACTACAATTCAAGACCATAACATTGTAGATGTTTCTCGAGTGGACAGGAGATTCCAATCTCCTATAGATTTTGGGGTTTACCTTGTATACCCCCACAACATAAAGGATGTTTCAAATGATCTCCTCATATTTCTTACATTCTTCGCAAATGTAAGATATCTTGACCATAGCGTTGGGATTATCCCTTCTCAATATTTAGATAAGGGGGACACCAATTCCCTTACCAATCATATGTTAGTCTATGTTGGTTTTTTTGGGTGTAATATCCTTAAATTTAGTTAGTTAAACCTCCACAGTGGAAATACTAAAACTATAGTGCTTGACTACCCCATCTCCGTGATGGGTTTATTTAAGACGAATATCATTTTGTGTGATAGTTTTTTTGCATGGACACATAAGTCTTCCACTCAAGGTGCTATCACTTAATCCTTTGCACATGAATTCCAAAACTCTGCAATTGAAAGTAATATTCAAGCTACATCATTTATAATCTTATCCAAAGACTCCACATATTTGGATCACACTCGAGTTTACTCGAAATGTGCCCATTCCAAAAAAAATCTAGGTGTTACCTCCACATAACCCCCTTAGGTTTGGATTCATATTAAAGGGATTCTAGACAAGGTTACTTATAGTGTACCATTTTCAAACCCTCAAACCCAAAGAATAACAACATCAAAATACCTTAACTAACTTTCTCTCTCTCTTATAAGAAAATAAAGCATGTTCACCTTACTTATTAAAGGTAAGATTAGATCATTCCTAATACATATTCAAAAGTATCAAACATCTTACTAGAACAATACTTATATTAAAAGCATGAATATCATCTATTTCTAATTCTATATCCCATTCATAGAAAAACATCCCATTTTTCATAACAAGTGCAATTAAATTATCTACTCTCAAAGGTATTGTAAATAATACTAACAATACCTTAATCATCAATAATAAAATTTCATCAACATATTAAATTCAATTTACAGGTTCAAGGTGTAGACCAATTGGTTTTCCCAAACCCCGTAAGGGGAGCAAAGGTCCAGGGTTCAAATCTCAGGCCTCGTTGGACTGAACGCTTGTCCCCTTCCTAGCGCTTTAAATGGCATAAAAGGTTTAAAATGATCATGGCATGGTGGTTATAGGGGTGGACTACGCAAAGATATATGTGGTGGCTTCCAGGGTGGATATCATAGAATACTGTGGCAGCCATAAAAAGTTGGACAACCTACCCGAATTTATGGTGACTACCGATTCCACCATATACCCAAAAAAAAAAAAACAATTTACAAAGTATTTTTCAATAATAAAAGTCGAAGCTAATCATTTAATATTTCTTTAGAATACATCTCTTTCCTTGCAATTCTAGATACATGACAATTGCAAATAGAATGATTCTTGATTGAGTCACCTAAGAATTATTTCTACCCAAAGCTTGTTCTTTGAAAATATTGAACTGCATTGAAATATGGTTATGGTAAGGGATAAAGATAGCTCTTCTTGCCAATTCTTTGCAATGCTTCAAAAATTCTAAATATATAAATAACCATGCATGTTCTTACATTATTTAATAAACACATCATATATCAACAAATGAAAAGACCCTTTCATTTTTTATCCCTTTTTAATATTCAACTTACAAGAAACCCCATAATTGCATTTTAACAAATGATTTCTACAACCATTCAATATGCAAACATTAAGTTTTAGCCCTTTTCATTTCAGTAAAAACCAACTTCAAGGAAACCCCATAATTTCCTTGTAACACATGGTTTTCACAACCATTCATAAAACACACATTAATTTCTACCTTTTCATTTCAATAAAAACCAACTTAAAGGAAGCCCCATAATTTCCTTTTAACTCATGGTTTCCACAAACATTCATTAAGCAAACATTAATTTTTACCTTTTAATTTTAAGAGTATAAATTTCATCAATAGTATCATTTACATCTACCCGACACTTAACCTACATATTCTAAAGTAGCTTTAAGCATAGGCTAAGTACATAATGGAAAATCAACCAAGCCCCTTTTCATTTAACTGTAGAAATCCCTTATTTTTATCACATGTATTAATCATACAACAAAAAGTATGGATATAAATAAGAAAATCAAACCATATCTCCTTCTAACCAAAAACAATAGTATATTAGTCAATTTTTAAATAGGAACACACACTGAAAGCTATCAGGCAGTTTTCATAGGTATTCAGTCCACTTACACCATGGTCTTAACATTTTTCCTTTCCTATAAATTGAAATATTATTCAAACATATCATTAATTGATTCCTTAAATCAAACAAATCAATCTTTCAGTAAAAATAAGGAAGCATGCACATCATGTTATCGCTAAAAAAACATATGATATATACATTGCTTGATCCTCTAATAACAAAACGGGTTTAAAACAACTATCCTCTTTGTAACATCAATAAAAGGTGTATCCACAAACTACCTTCAGGTCATTGAGCTACACTTGAATATTCGTTGTCAGATTAGAGCACCCCCTAATCCTTTCTTCAATAATATCTACAGTAACCATTTCTTTAACCAACTATTAAGGCAAATAGTTGCGGGTGAGGAATGATCAACTCATTAACAAGCACAAGATTGTAACAGTATTCCGTTCCAGACCCATATATTGATTTCCTTCAGAAAGGTTAAGGAAATAAGCTCCACCCCAAAACCACAACACATGGGTAGAATAAATTTTATGGTTAATATATTTAAAATAATACATATTCTTAATTAAATAAACTTTACTAATGGTGATAAATAAAATTAATGAGTTCAACATGAAGTATGTTCCAAAAAAAACTAGAATTCCAAACACATTGAAACAAATGTCTAAGACCTTTCTTTAAAGACGGGTTCTTCTAAGCCATGTTAATCTTTCATCATAAAGATTTTAGACAATAAGGGAGTGACGATGGTTGTGCCTAATTGGAAAAATGTAGCCATACACTCCACTATATTTTCTTAAAACAAAGCATTCATATATGGCTAAAAATTATTAAAACAACAAAGTTTGTTTGGAGTAAAATGCATGATAGCGTATAGGGTTTAAATAAGAGCTCATGGTCTCTGTAATTAATTTATAGCCTTAATCAGATGTAGATTCCTTTCAAGCATAGCAGCACATCATTAAGCATAAGCAAAATACCTTAATTTTCTTGGTAAACCACTATGAAAACATTTGCGGTGAATCTCCTCCTCTACGCCCTAGTAGCCCATCCTTTTCTTTCCACACACATGTTGTTGCCTCTAATTCATTTTTTTTTGTATTTATCCTTTCTCTCCTATTTTATCCACCTTGTCATTTCTTGATTTTCCCACTAACAAGAAGATCCACCCTTCTCCCATCACCAATTAAAACTTAACTACCCATTACTTCACAAAGCATGATTGCAAAGTTTTATAATTACAAAATAAGGTAAGTATTTTAACATGAAAATTTTAGCAATCAAACTTTGAATATTAATTACTATCATTAAATAAAATAAAGATTCATTACTTCATAAATTAATACCTCAAAGAGCACATTTATCTCACCAAGCATCCAAAAACATATGCAAAGAAGAAAATCAATGATCAGATGCAAAAAAACCAATTTGTCAACTATAAACACATAAGGTTTTACAATAACTTCCAGGTTATCAACTTCTATTTTAGGTGACTCTATTTCTTATAGCAATTTCCTTGCTAATGGTAAGTTTTCAAACATGCAGTATGAAGATGCAACTATATGAGGGTATATCCTACCCTAGAGTTGTTTGTAGATAAATTGACCATCATTTTCCTTTTTCCTAGACAATTAAACTGACCATCATTTCCCTTTTTTGGTCTCTCATTTTCAATGAATGACTTCCTCGTCCACCTACAAGAGTACCTGGTCCTGCATACATGCATAATATCAAGCTCAGTAGTACCATATTCTCAAAAGATATAAACAAATCAACAATTGCAATTAAACATCCATAATGCAATTAATACTAAGCATTAAAACATCACATAGCAATACATAATCCAACTCTCAAAAGAGTCCTACCAAGGTGGGTTGTGACACATATAATGGATTCCAATCCAAAATTTTGTTCTTTTTGCTATTATTTTTACTTCTATTAAATTAGGTTTTGATGAGAGTTTGGAATACTAAAGGTTATGGAATATTAAAGATCAATTTTATTGTCTTTTTTATTATTTTAATATTTTTATTTTCTTATATGAATTTTGGATGAAGTATTTTGGTCAAGAAAATTTTATTTGTGTAAAACATTGAAAGGATGTTGGGTTTTAAATAGTTTATTATCAATTATGCTATCTACTTTTATCATTATTTTAAAGTTTTTTATTATTTTTACAAATTTTGAAGGGAAATTTTTGATTGGGAATATTTGATGTGTAAAAATTTAAGAGAATGTCTATTTCCTACCATATTTTATTGTTGTTACATGAGATTATAATAAGGGTTTAGAATAATAAGGGTTGTTAATGGTTGATCAATTTTGTTCTTTGTTCTTTTCAAAATTTGAAAGTTTCAATTTTGTTTTGTAATTTACATGGAATTTCTTCTTTAAGAATGTATGTTTTATGCAAAAGTATGTAAAAGATTAAGAGAATGTTGTTTTATCAATATATATTTTTTAATTTTTATTATACCAAAATCTAATATAATAGAGAATTTTAATGGATAATTATCATTTCTCTTCTCTGTTTTTTTCTTTTCATAGAATTTTCTATTCCTTTTGGCAAAGGTTATTGAAAATATTTTCTTAGGGTTATTTGATTTGTGCGAAAATATGAAGAGAACATGTGTTCTAGATCTTTTGTTTTACTATTAGAATCTAATAAAGGTTTAGAATAGTAGCTATTTTTTTTTTGCTTGATAAAAAGGGGTTGTACTCAGGTCCCCTACCCTTAAAAAATTACATCTCTTTCTTTAGAGCTTGAGATTTTACAAATAGATACATTTCTCATCTCAATTGAGATGCTATAGTTAGAAACCAATGTCTGAATTCTTGATTTTTATTTTTAGGATCTTTTCAAATATCTGTATGAATACTATTATTATAGAATTTAGCATCTTTCTTGAAATTTTCCTATAGAAGCCTTCACAATGCCAAAACTTCACCTCTACTATCTATTCCTTGCATCTTAGCAGAGTACTATTTCCAAAACATCGCACTAACATAGTCCACTTTACGAAATTGGGATTGCTAGTTTCCTTCCTGAAACACAAGTGCAACCACAAAAATTATAATAAATAGTCTAAATGAACACACACTATTATCACAAAATAAAATAGATATTACCAATGGAAAAAATTAAAGTAAATCTTAATAACTATTTTATTTAGGTAATCAACAATTTTTTTTAGCTTCAACTAAACTTTCTACTTCCTCTAACCATGGAAAGGAGATGTTAACTTCACGATCCTCAACCAAAACCCCTATATTGGCTAGCTTATCTGTACATTTGTTTCCTTCCCTTAATATATGTGTAAACCTAATTTCTTCAAACTCTTTAGCAAGATCTTGAATTTCCACAATTATCTCTTGTATGTTCCATGGAGCCTTTGCTTTCCTCAAAATTGCATTTATTACTATGAGAGAATCACCTTCCATACAAACTCTATTCCATTTTATTTTTTTATATATTTTTAACCCTTCTAAAGCTGCCCAAGATTTAACTTTATTATTTGTCTTAAATCCACAATTGAAAGCATAATGATATAAAATCTCTCCTCTATTATTTCTAATTATTCCTCCTCCTCCTGCTGGTCTTGGATTTCCTTTAGATACTCCATAAAAATTCAACTTAACCCACTCCACATCTGGTGGTTTCCACTTTATATTTTTTACCTTAATTTTGCTTCTCTTATACCCAACATCGTAATTCCATTTAATGACTTGACTCCATTTATCAAGACTATTTGCTTCCAAATTAGGGATTGGGTGAGTTGATAGGGTTGGTTTAGACTCCTCTATGGCTAAACATATCTTCTTTTTCATTACCTCTAAATTTCTTTTCTTTCCTTTAAATATTCTTCTATTCCTTTCTAGCCATATAGTCCAAAGTATTGTATCTTTTGATATATCCCAAATTGTCTATAAAGCCTCACTTTTATAAGTGCTCTTCCATTGCTTTAATCAATCTTCAATTCTGCTATTCATCACCATGCATTTACCAATTATATTAAGAATAAATTACCATATATTCTTGACTATTGAGCAATGTCCCAAAATATGGTCAATACTCTCCTCCTTATCACAAAAAATAAATTTATAGGGGCCATGAAAACCCCTTTTCATAAGGGCATCCTAGGATAAAATTCTTCTATGACCTACTAGCCAAAAAACAAAATTGACTTTAGGAATGCTTGGGCTATCCCAAATATCTCTCCAAATTCTAGTGATATTATTATAATGTTGGTGTTGAACATTATATCCACTTCTTTTTGTGTATTCTTCCGATCTATTCAACTCCCAAATAAATTTATCCTTGGTACCCCTCGAAATAATTACCGTTTTTATCTTTCTATTCAATTGCCTCCTAGCATCAATGTATTGTATACTTGTAAAAAATCTTCTTTCCATTTGTATCTTTCTTCTCGATCCTTGTACAAAATGTTTGAAACCCTATCACCATATTTTTCTTGAAGCAATCTCATCTAAGGTTTCAAAATTGGATCTAAATTGAGTGGTTTTTTATCACACCAAGTATCCATCCAAATAGAAATTTTTTCTCTAGTTCTCACCACCCATATTAAACCTTTAATCATAAGATCAATAGATTTTTTTAAAACATTCCAAAGAGTAGAACCATTTGGAAGAGAGAATGCAATAAATATTAAACTTGGGTCATTGGGATCAACATACTTAATTATAAGGATTCTTGTCCATTGTATTTGACTCTCTTTGTACAATATCCAAATAAATTTTTCCCTAAGAGCTATGTTTTCATCTATAAGAGCTCTTAAACCAAGATCTCCCCTAGTTTTGTCATCACCCAACCTGCTCCATTTCACCAAATAAAATTCCTTGTATCATGTAAACCTAACCATAAAAAGGATCGCATAATAAAGATTAAACTTTTTTCAACTGATTTTGGCATAGAATACAAAGACATATAGTATGTTGGAATGGCTTGTAATATTGAATTAATTAATTACACTCTTCCTGCTAATGATAACCATCTACCTTTCCAAGTTGGAAGTTTATTTTAAACTTTACTAATAACTGGATTTCATAAATCTATCCTCATTCTTCCCTAAAATATAGGTATCCCTAGATAAGTTGTTGGTAAATTTACCTCCTCTATTTGAATCAACCTATAAATTCTTACTTTGATATTAGTAGGAGTGTTAAGAAAGTAAATTTTGGATTTAGTCCTATTAATTTTTTGCCTTGAAGCTCTTTCCTACTCTTTTTAAAAGTTATTCAAATCTCTAGCCTCATTTATCCTTGCCCTTCCAAAAATGGTTGTATCATCTACAAACTGTTGATGGGTGATGTTATTACTAACCTTAAGTCCAACCCATATTTGTAAGTCTTCTTTAAGTTCCTACTCAAAATTTCTGCCATAATAATGAACAAATAAGGAGATAGAAGATCTCCTTGTCTAAGGCCTCTCTTGGCTTTAAAATATTTTGTCACTAACCCATTGACCAACACTGAATAAGAAACTATAGAGACACAAGCTTTAATCCATATAACCCATTTCTTCCCAAAATAAAAATTATCTAAAACTATAAAAAGAAAATTCTATTTAACCCTATCATAGAATTTACTCATATCAAGTTTTAAGATCATAGCTTTATATTTTATTGAAGTTGTTGAATGTATAACTTCATGAGCTACTATGATCCCATCCAAAATTTGTCTCCCTTTCACAAAACCTCCTTGCTCTTTTGAAATTATTTTTTTCTAACAATGGCCTTAATCTATTCGCCATCACTTTGGAAATAATCTTATAATCCATATTACATAGGCTTATAGGTCTAAAAGAATCAAACAATTCAACATCCTTATTTTTTGAAATTAGGGTAAGATAAGTTGCATTTATTTTATAAGGAATGTATTATTTTACCCTAGAGTGATCCATTGCCACCAATAAATAATCCTTCAATATATCCCAATTATGTTGGTAAAAAGCTATAGAGAGCCCATATGGACCAGGGGATTTATCCTTATTAAAAGAGAAAAGAGCTAAATGAACTTCTTCTAGAGTAATAGGCTCCATAACTTTCCTATTGTATTGATTTGTTATAATTGAAGGAACATCTTGAAGAAGTTTATCATTAAGAACTTTGATCTCCTCTGAACCTAGAATATTCTAATAAAAAAACTTAGCCTCTTTTTTAATTTCACTCTGATCTTAAATTCAAACCCCTTCTATTGATTTAATTCTACCAATTCTAGAAGACCTTTGTACTATAGCCATCCTATGAAAAATAAATTGTATTTTTATCTCCTTATTTTAACCAAGTCTATCTTGATTTTAATCTCCATAATTTTTCTGCCTTACTCAAAATATTATGATATTCACTAAGCAACTCTCTTTCCTCTGAGCTTGTATTATTTTCACCACCTTTTTAGAATTTTGAAAGTTTATCTTTTAGTTCTTCTTTCTTCTTAAAATATTTCCAAAGGTGTTCTTGTTCCATTCCTTTAATCTAGATGTCATAGCTTTAATTTGTTTTGGAAGAACATACAACCCACCATTACCTAAACAATTCCATTTTTGAGCTATCATATAGAAAAAATGAGGATGGTCTTCCCACATCTGCTCATATTTAAAATATGATATTTTTTTAATTCACTAACCACCATTTTAACTCTTATTGGCTAGTGATATGAACCAATCCTTGTTAAGGTATTAATTTTAGCATAAGTTCCTTCATCTAGCCAATGATCTGAGAGAATGCATCTATCTAATTTTTTTGCTATTAGGTTTTGGCCTCTCCTGTTGTTGGTCCAAGTATAGTTGTCTTCTTCAAACTCAACTTCCCATAGATTATTGTTTTAAATAAAAGCTGAGAAATATTTCATTTTTAGGGTCAATTTCCTAATTCCCCTAATTTTTTCATTCAGCTTGGTAATGACATTAAAATCTCCAATGATCATGAAATGGGTTTCTTGGTATTTACTTTTAATAAAGACCTCAATCCCACTTCAAACTTCTAATCTACCTGACTGATTTTTAGGACCATACACATTGATAAGGATGAATTCAATATCAACAAAGTAGCAAGTGACTAAAGAGGCTATCCAATTCCTAGTTTTATGAATGGTTACACAAGAAGATCTAGAAGGATTCCAACAAGTTAGAATTCCCCATGTTGCTCCTTCAGAATCCATAGCATCCCATTCACATCTTGCCTAAACTTCTTTCATAGTTTTTGAAACTTCTTCTTTTGTCATTTTAGTTTCCTGGATATAGAGAATATCAAGTTTATTACTTAAACATAGGTCCCTAATACACCTATGCTTTGAGGGGCATTAGCACATCTTATATTCCATGAAATGATAATCATGTCTCATTAGGGGCTTTTGGCCTCTCTTGCGTATTACCAATATCATTTTGTTGTTTGGTAAAGAGAAGTTCAAGCAACCTAGTTTGTGTTCCTTTCTCTATGTTAGCTCTTTCTTCCCTGGATCTTTCTTGATAATTTGAGGGTTTTCCTCTTTTAGCCTTGCCTATATCAGGAGTAGGGCTTATTATTCTATTCCTCAATATTATTTCACCATTTTTTTTTTCAACATATTTATCATCTCCTAGATCTATTATAGAATATTTTGACCTATCCTGCTCAATTTTATGGTATTTCCTTATTAATGGCAGAGGTATTAGCTTCTAAAACTGCATTTTCTTTACGAATTATTTTCTCCTGAATGGTGCATGGTACTTCAAGAGAGTCTTAAAAATATGATAAAAAAAATCCCTTGGGTTCATCAAGAATATTCTTCCTTAAATTAGGATCATATTGAATAGACGGTTCCTTGTTAATATGTTGAAATTGTTGACCCGTGTCCTCTAAGTTTTGATATACTTTTTCTTCATAGGCTAAAGCCTTGTATTATTGGAATTTTTTCCCGTATCCTTTCTTATTGGTCTCCACTATTAATTTTCTTTTATTTTTATAGATGGAAGTTGAAAACCATATTTATCCATAACCATTTGTAAATTTCTCTCACAATTTTCTACAAATGATTCTATTGGGATCTTCTTAGGGCATGATATCTCAATATGCCCCACATCATGACATATTCTACATATAAAAGATATGTTTTCATAATATATAGTTTGTATCCACATATTATCCCCATACTTAAGAATGATTGATTCTGGTAAAGCTTTACTTATATCAATCATGACCAATATCGAGCACAAATAGACAAAATCCATCTTTTATTGTATCTAAATTATCAAGGAATTATCCTAGAGTGTTGCCAATTGCCTTGAAGGTATCTATTTCCAAAAATTCAATGGGCAATCCAAAAATCCTAACCCAGAATGGTACTAGAAATAGATTTACATTTTTAGGTGAAAAACCTTCATACCAGTGGGTAAGGAAGAGCCCTGCTCTTCCTATAAACCAAGGACCCCCTTTTAGGATTCTTTCTCTTTATTCCCTAGAAAAAATGGCTAGGAAAAAACCTTTGGGAAGAAATGATAGAATCACTCCTAGATATTTCCATCTCCTATCATTACATTTTCTCAAGGTTGAAGCCCCTGGCCAATACCCATTAAATTTACCAAAAACTACCCTATCTTGGAGCAATGAGGATCTCTCTGAGGTATACCATTAGGGATGATTCTAAGAATTTAAATATAAATAAACCCATGGAAAGAAAACTAAAAATAAAAATCTAATGAAATTTATCTAAAAGTTCTATAACAAATATAATATTTGATAAAAAAACTTTCATGCACAATTTCTAAGATAAAGAAAGGGAAAAAAGAACTTAGCTAAATAATTCTTTTTCCAGATAGAATATCTTCCCTCACTAAAGTCCTAGCCCTGCATTGCTCTTCCCATCATTCAAACCCTAGTTGGCAAATATTTGCAATTTCATTTTTCATGACTTTAAAAATCATCACTACCCTTGTTCCAAATGGTTGACTTCACAGGGTTGTATCTCCCTCAATATTGCTCAAAATTTTTCATATGACCACTCATTTTAAAGCTATTCAAATTCTACATAATTTGGTCTAAGAATCAGCTAAATAAGATAACTCTTCACGAATATATGGCTCCTAAAATATGAGATATTTTTTAAGAAAAAACCCTAATCCTTCGCACTTCACAATTTTATTTTTCATTATTTGAAAAATTGTCATTGCTTGTTTTCTAAATGGTTGACTTCACAAGTTCGTATCTCCCTCAATATTGCTCGAATTTTTGCATATGACCACTCATTTTAAAGCTATTCAAATTCTGTACAAGTTGGTCGAAGAACTAGCTGAATCAGATTTAGAATAGTAGCTATTGTTAAAATTTGATAGATTCTTATTCTTTGATCTTTAGTTTTTATAGTTCTTCATATTTTTCAACAAGCTTTTATAAAAAAATTGTTCATGAATATATTGTTTGTTGAGGAATTTTGAAAAAATATAAAATGCACCATCCTCATTTTAGTTTTTTAACTTCCATAAAAGTCAAATATGTTTTGTGAATACTAGGGGGTAGATTCAACATAGAATTGCAGGAATTTTTGGTTGTGGCATTGCTAACCTTCCTTATTTATATCTAGGTATACCATTGTTTACTAGGAGGATGAAGGAGGAGTTGTGGTATCATGTATTTGATAGGATTCAACGTAACTTAACTGGGTGGAAAGGAGGTTGTGGCATTGCTAACCTTCCTTCTTTATATTTAGGTATACTATTGTTTACTAGGAGGATGAAGGAGGAGTTGCGGTCTCCTATATTTGATAGGATTCAACGTAAGTTAGCTAGATGGAAAGGTAATATCTTGAACCAAGAAGGTAAGTTGCAATTGCTTCAAGATACCCTCCATAATATTCTTGTCTATTACATGTCTCTTTTTAGAATGCCCTTCAAAATTAGAAAGAGGATTGACCAGATATTTAGGCAATTTCTATGGGCTGGGGTGGAGGATAAACAGAGGGTGTCCCTTGTCTCTTTGGATATGGTTTGTTCTTATAGGAAATAAGGTGGTCTTGGGATCAAAAATTTGTTGTTGTTCAATAAGGCATTGATTGTAAAAATAGTCTGGAGATTATGTGTTGAGGAGGACCATCTGTGGAAAGATATTATGAGATGTAAGTATTTGTAAAATCACGTTTATTTTTTAGAAGTGTTGCTTCTCCTAGGGTCTTTGTGATCTGGAATGGTTTACTGGGGGTCAGAAGTTTAATTATAGAGGGTATGTGGTGGCAGATTGGGAATGGTAAGGATGTGTTATTTTGGGAGGATACTTGGATTATTCCTAAAAATCTCTTTCTCATTCCTGAATTTTATGAGTTGAAGGCTTCTTTATCACTAAAATATGGAGATAAGTAATCAATTACATAATCATCACTAATGGCAAGAGGACTTGGAAGCATCTAACTTTATATACAACTGATCTTCAAATCCTTCAGAGTTTGGCAAGGTTGAACATGTTGCTGCAACAATACTTTCTTCCTCAATAGAATGACAAGGACTTCCTTCTATGGACTCATTCTCCTAAAGACATTTTTTTTTGTCAATACTACATATGAGGCCCAATCATTATCCAAGGGGGGATATTTTCCAATAGAAATGGTTTGGTATCCTCATTTGATCCCCAATATTGCATTTTTTTTATGGTTGTGTTTGCAAAATAAAATTTCAACTGTTGATAATTTATGTAAGAAAGGATTTCATCTTCCCAATATTTGTCTCGTGTTCTAAGGATGTTGAATCTATGGATCATATTTTCATCCATTATGATTTCTCAAATAAGGTGCTCAATGCTTTATTGGATTATTTTTTCATCAAATGGACTTTACCTCAAATTTTCAAGGAAGTTTTAACTCAGTGGAAATCCCCCTTCATCAATCACAACCTCACTAGGGTGTGGGATTTGATTCTACCTCATTTTTATGGAGTATTAGGTGGGAGAGGAACAAAATAATTTTCAAGGATATTACTAGGGATGAATCCTTTGTATTTAGAAGGATTAAAGTTGCTATTGAGAATAACCTAACTATATTTGATGTTGGAAATGGTAGGGAGGAAGTTGTGGAGAAAGAGGCTATTGTTAGTTGGAATCTGAATCTAGAGAATTTTTTTTGTATCCACTATTAAAAAAATATTGGCTACTAGATGGCATAAACTAGATAAAAGGTGGATCATTCTAAACTTTGATGGGGCTGCCAAAGGTAATCTCGGGAGGGCTAGTGGAGGGGGTGTTGTTAGAAATGATAATGGTAAGGTCATTTGGGCTTATGCTAAAGATTATGGTATTCAAACCAACCACCTAGCTAAAGCTAAGGCTCTTTTCTTGGGTGTTCATCAGGTTTTTGAGAGGGGCTTCAGAAGGTTTCTCATTCAAGGTGACTCCTTGAACATCATTCATGATCTGTAAGTTATAAATACTAATACTTGTTTTATCGTGAATATTATTAAGAACACATCAAATATTCTGGAAGGTATGATAGAAGTTAAAATTAAGCATATTTATAGGGAAGGTAACTAGGATACTAATGTTATGGCCAATTTGGGAGTGGATAGTGGCTAGTTCAAAATTTGGATAAACAATTTTCCTTCATAGTTACTAATAATTGTTGCTTTGGAAGCATTGGGTCTACCTATCTAGTAGGTATTTTTATTATCTTTTTGCTTGGATGAGATCTCAATTGTGTTCTAGTGATCCTCTCTTTGGGGGGTCTTTTTTGGGGGGTTGGCCCTTTTGCTCCCTGGTGGTTACCATTCTCAAGGAATATGCTTGGTGTTTTACCTTCATCCTTGCTCTTTGAGTTTGGAGTTTTGTTATCTGCATCTTGATGTTCTCCTTTATGCCCTGTTGAGTGGTGGGCTGGTCTTTGTTTTTGGATGGTTGTTTTAGTTTAATTTCTATTTCTTTTAGCCTTGGAGGCTGGCCTGTGCTTAATTAGCCTTATCTTTCTCTACCTCCTCTAATGTAAAAGGTTCTAAGACCTTTCAAAACCCTATTTTTCATCATTAATAAAAAAAATATTGAAATATAATAAAAACTTAGAATAATAGGGATTGATACTAGTAGATGTTCAATTATTTGCTTACTTTTTTATTTACTAGTATTTTCTATTATTTTTTCAAAGTTTTTTTTGGAATGTTTTTCTTAGGAACATTTGACTTGTGCAAAAATTAAAGAGATTGTTTTACATGTCTTTTTTAAATTGTCATCACATAGGAATGTAGCAAGGGCTTAAAATAACAATTATTGATAATGACCTATTATGGATTTTTTTTCCTCCTTTGTTGTGGAAAAGTTTGTGATAAATTTCAATTGATTTTTTTTATTTGTGTAGAAGATAAATTCTTGCTAGTGAATCTTGTTTTCTTTTCTTTTTTGATTTCTCTTGCAATGAATGTAGATTACAATTAAGAAGAACTAGAATTCTTAGATACTAATCATTTTTCTCTTACATTTTTGTTTTTTCAAAGTTTGTATGTTAGAAATTGCTTAAAGAATCTAATTTATAAAAAATAATTAAAAAATGAATATAATGTTGTTTCACCCTTCTTTTTTTAAAAGTTGATGCACTAGATTTTGAGTATGGCTTAGAATAAAAGGAATTGTTAAGGTTTATTTTCAATTATATTCTCTATTCCTTTATCATTTTTCAAAGTTTTTATATGAAATTTCACATGGAGATATTTAATTTGTAAGGACGATTAATTTTAAGTTTAATTTGTAAGTACGATTAAGTTTAATTGAAGAACACATTTTTTGACTTTTTTTATTATTATTTTTTTGGTTAGTATGAGAAACCCCTACTACCAATGCACATGGCTGAGCGGTCTCTTCTGAACCATAACCCCTCATAAAGTCGAGAGCTATGCTTATAGGGAATTTAACACACAACCACCACACACCCATCTCCCTCATACACTTGACCACGCCACGGTTTGGACATTGGATTTTTATTTTGAATGTAATTACATCGGATATTGATTAGGCTTAATATAACATGTATTTGTATTTTTGAATCAATTATTTTCTCTCAAATTTATTTTTTTCTTTACTTTTAAATTTGTATAGAAGCCTTTGCTCAAATTATCTAATGTTAGACCAAATATTGATAGTTTTTATAGTAATAAGGATTCTTGACTATGATTATCAATTATTTTCTCTTTTTCATGTGTCAGAGTATTATAAGAAGTTTCACCCAAAAATATTTGACTTATACTGGAAAAAATAATTAGCATTAACAAATATTATTTTTTCTCTTTTTGGAGTGTTGTTACCCTAGATATTGATTTGGATTTAAAACAATGGTCATTTAGTTTGTTGTTTATTTTTATTTTTTAACATGGTGGAATTGATAGCAGCCACGAATTCGGGTAGGTTGTCCAGCTTTTATATCCGCCACAGTATTTTGCGTTGTTCATCCTGAAAGCTACCACATAGATATTTACGCAGTCCGTCCCTATAACTGCCATGCCATAATCATTTTAAACTTTTTATGTCACTGAAAGCACCAGGAAAGGGAAAAGCGTTCAGTCCGATGGGGTTTGGATGAACCAATTGGTCTACACCTCGGACCCAAAATATCGATGATATTTTTTTTTAAAGTAATACTTCTTATACGCATCCAAAATGGGGACTGAACCCGGGTCACATCACCTATAATGCAAGTGGCGTAAACCACACTCACGGGGATTATTTTGTTGTATAGTTACAACCTTTTGGGATATTTTTTTCCCTGACTAGTTGTGAATTTGTTATGTCATAATGCTTTTGCATGGTGCTAGGACATATCAACAAGGATGTTAAGCTTGGTAAAGTTATACTTTATGTTCCTTTAATATATAGTTAAATTGTATTTCTTTTATTATTTAATGAAAAAAGTTGTACAAAAAATGTACTTTGTTTCTCATCCAAAAGTTTCATGACTCAATCCATAGTTTTTTTTTTTGTTAATACAATATGTTTTATCTTTATTAATTTTTGTTAAGAAGATAGATCATACAACTACTCCATGAAAATTTAATTATTTTGAAAGATGCTTCTAGAATAACATAGATACTAATTTTTTAAAACTAATTTAGTGTTTTTTTTTATCTTTCTCTTCTTTGTAAACTATATTTTTACCTATTTTAAAGGTAAATTGTTAATCAAGTGTCAATTTATTTTTCTTTGACATACAAAATATAAATTTTTAACCAAAGTTAAAATGTCAAATTAGTTACATAATTTTAATATTTAAAATAGAACAAGAGAATATGCACGTTATAACATTTCTTATTATTAAAAAATTTACAATATGAGAAGATAAATAAATAAATTATCCTTGTCGAGACACCTATGTGTATGCCTTTGGGTTCTCATCAAGGAGACCCAAATTCAAATCATGAGGAAGGTGGCCTTGTTGTGCCCTATTATGCCTTGGTTGTACTTTGTATCCTACTTCAAAAAAATAAATAAATGAACATCACAAATCACCACATAATAAGGTTCTTTATATTGAATAAAAATATGTGCATGAATAGTGTGAAATAGAGAAATAGTGTGGAAACAGTCTCCTTATGTTCATGGGAGCAAGGGTTTTCTTAGGCCAAAATTGTGCGAAACAAGGCAAAATAGGGTAAAACAAGGTGAAACAGTGTGTGAATAGGAACAAGGGTTTTCTTAGGCATGAAAAATACATAAACAATGAGAAACAGCTCAAGATCCCAAATTGTCCAATTTCAGGGCTTCTTCTATGCATGTACTATGATATTTTGGTTAAAAATTGCATTTTGGTGTAAGGGTTTTTAGCTGCAAAGGAAGGCATTGTTTAAAGTCATCCTTCTTTTTTGTCTGTGTATGTGGCTTTCTCTCTTTTTGATGACATCCTCTTTAGGAGGCTTTACACCCCTCTATTTTTGATATGTGGTGAAGAACAAAGGTTCTAAAGGAGAAAGTGGGAGCTCTTAAAGAGATATTAAGCATACCATTTTAGAGAGGGAAAAAAAAAAGAGATCACACAACCCTTATCCATAAATAAATGCTTGAAAAAAACTGAGTTGTTGCAATTCAATATAAAACCAAAATCCTTTAAGCAAGAAATTTGCTATTTTTCTGAGCGAGCATTAACTTGTTGTTTCATAGGCTTCTAGGCACTGGAGCAAGATCTAAAAAATTGGATAAGAGAAGTGTGAAAACCAAAAGAAGATGTGGAACTTAAAATTTGTTCTAAAGGCTTCTTCATAGATATTTTTAGTTGCTTGGATGATAAGGAGATGATTCAATATGGAGGTCCTTACTTCATGGAAATGGTAGGTCTTTGTATGTAAAATTGGACCATAGGTTTTGCTACCAACAAAGAAAATCCAATCAAAATCATGGTCAGGATGTGGATGTATGCTCTTCCTTTGGAATTATAGGATGAGGAAACCTTGAAAGGAATTGAAAACACAATTAGAGAATATGTAGGAATGTCCAGAGTAACTACAAAGGCTTGTGTCACTACCTTTACCTAAATCTATCTCCATGTAGATCTATCACACACTCTTTCAGAGGCAATTATTCTAAGTGTAGGGGATTATGAATGGACCCAAGATTTAGATTATGAGAATGAGAATTTTCATGGCTATATCCTACCAAATTGTCCTAGCCTTAAGAAAAAAGTGGAAAATATAGAGGAAAAGAAGGATCCAATGCTTTTGAAAAGTGTCACCTTCATTTGAGAAATTTTTATTCCCTCTTTGAGCACTATCCAAGAGACATTTCTTCTCCAATGTATATGAGGCTTTTTTGTTGTAATAGATGTATATCAGGATTCTAGCTGTAAGTAACTCCTCTTCCACATGGATTATGGACACCAAGAAAGTGTTGTAATGTCTTATTTGAGGGTATTTTTTAGGGTTTTTTTTGAGAATGACAAGTGGCACATTTTTTCCTCTGCATACCTTTGTTTTATCAATGCATTCTTGAAAGCCTTTCAACGTGTTTATCCACTTTGCTATTTGTTGTACTTTGTTGATGTTGAGATATTTCCAGCCAAGCAATTCTTATGGTGGATCTTTAGTGGAGATATGGGGGAGCTTTGGTTGCCCTTGAATGGAGTTCTAATGGCAAAAATTTGATTAATACTTTGTGATGTTCCATTTAGGTATTGAATACTCCTTAATTTGGACATATAGTTACACTTTGCTTGCTTTGATTTCCTTTGCTCTTACACTGCTTGATTTCTCCCTAGATTTATGCCTTGTATTTTGCAGGTTTATCATAAAAGATACGTAGAATATGAGCCTATATGAGTGGCTCTTTTCTATGCTCAGGAGAATTCTAGATTTTGGAAATTTTGGTTGATTCAACCTATTGATATTGTACCTTTGAGGAACTTTCCAATATGCCATTTTTCCTATGTAGAATGAGTTAGATAAGTGCAACCCAATGTAACAATATTTATAAATAAGATGCCTTTTGCACCCTTTCTTACACTCCTTTTTGTAGGTCTAATATTCTGATTTATATGGAAAAAAATTTGAATGCAGTGTAGGGGTCTTGAGGTTGTCTTTTTGCTTAGACACCATCCCATTTTTGCTTGGATATTATGATAACAAATCCAATCTTAGATAGAAGTAGACAGAAGCTCCCTATATGATGCAATTTTTTGCATTTTTTATCTTGCAACTAACCCTGCAATGCTTTGGATTTGAGACTCACCAAGTCTCATTATTTGAAGCTTCTATTTCTGATTTTGGTTAGTTTTTTCTTCTCCACACATTGGAGGATTCTAACCTATTTTTGGTGGATTCACTTGGCCATAAAGTATTACATATTTTTGTGCACTAATAGTATCTTTAGAAACTGACAATTTTTTATTTTGTGCCCTTCTCAAGAACACAAACAATAATCCTTTTGAGAGATATAGAATAGTGCACATCAATCTAATAAAATTTATTTTAATGCACTAAAAATTTCACCTTATCACTCCAATCAAATCTCAAATTAATGTACTTAATCAATTTATTGCAACTAATCAAGAATAATATAAAATGAATCTTCAAGAGTTATTCTACAATTTCACTACAATTAATATTGTAGGACTTAGTCTTCTTTTTATTTTTCCAAAGTAGATGATAGGTAGTTGATATATGTAGTTATAAAATATAATAAAATCCTAATTAATATGCAAATAAACCTTAAAAAGAACTTTTTCTTTTTTTGCACTTTTGAAACTATAATCCAATTTTTCTTCTTCTTGCAACTTTAATCCAAATTAAGGTGCTTTAACAAATCTGATAAATAATCCAATTAATGAATATATTTGAACCAAAATTTGCTTACCTTTTTAAAATCTTATATAGATCTTTTGACACTTCTATAGAGGATGTGGATCTTGGTGTCTAAGATCACCAAGTTGTTGCTTCGAGTAGGATCTTGCAGTTTTTTGTAGACTATCTTGAACAACTCCTTCTTCACCAAAAGATGATCTCAAAATTTATTTCATGAGCCTCAGATTCAGTGGTTTGTTATCCTATTGTGGTATCCTACTTATACTATAGATTTGGATAAATATTTTTCTCTATAGCGGTGCCTTCTTGCTGTGAGAGGTAATCTTTAAATCTCCTAGATTTGGTGAGCTTCTTCTATCTTCAATTCTTCTTGTCGAATTTTGACTTCAAGTAGGATATTCTTCTTAAGATTTTGAATATATTGATGTCTTTATTAGATTATGCTTATGGGATTTGGAACTCCTTGCCAAATTATTCTTCTCATATTTGGCACTCCTTGCCAAATTCTCCTTCTCTTGGGATTATTATCTGATGGCAATAATTGTACCAAGTCCTTAACTATCAGGGGCTACTCCTTGGTAGTGGATTTATCTAGTGAGTTCTAATTTGATGATTTCTTCAGTAAGGATCTCCTAGCCTTTTACTGGATGATCTTTGATACCTTCCCAAGATCTTTGATCTTGCAACTTTTGTTGGTCTTCCTTGAGACCTTCTCTTCAACCTTCTAGTCCTAGAAGTTTTGGTGGTGAGAACTTCTTTTGGATCTCTGATTCTACTACTTCTGAATGTGAGCAAGACTCTCCTAGTCCTTCTTCTTCTTCCAATATTGGAATTTCTTTAATGAGATCTTCTCTTGATCTCTTCAATTTTTCTTTAGGTGTTGAATTGATTCTAAAGAAGATACTCTTCCTAACTTTATTGTAGGAAGTTTTCCAACTCATTGAATCTTCTTTCCCTACAACAAAATATTAGTACTAAAATATTAATCTTTTTTTGAATCAAATATTTTCTTATAAAGTATTCTTAAGGATCAAGGCTTCTATGGCCTTTTTCATTATCTAGACTTTTGTGGTTGTTTTTAGTATTAAGGCTTCTGTGGCCTTTTCAGTATCAAGCCTTCTATGGCCTTTTCTGATATCAATGCTTTTGTGGTTTTTTTTAGTATCAAGGCTTCTATGGCATTTTTAGTATCAAATATTTTATGGCCTTGTCTGTATCAAGGTTTTTATGGCCTTTTTTGTATCAAGGCTTCTGTGGTCTTTTCTTCAAGGCTTCTATGACATTTTATTCTGGATCAAGGCTTCTATGGTCATTTTTAGATTAAGCCTTCTATGGCATTTTATTCAACTGTGAAGTTCTTCAATATAGTAATGGAGATCCTCAATATCCTAACTTCACCACAACTCTTCTCTAGAAGTCTTATTCCGCAGTGTTCTTCTCTTGCATAAGGAGCTAATATCTACACCATGAAGGCATGCCGACCTTCAGGTAATGAAGTTGGAGTTGCCTAGTTTTCCATTGTAGGAGGAGTCCTAATTATATGAGAATTAAATTTTTACAACAAAAGAAACTTTGTGTAATAGTTATCAAATTCCATATATCTTGGATGATCTTCACTATATGATCTATCAATATAGTGGATTGAATGCTTATTTTTGGTCTTCATAAATTTTTTTTGCAACTTTGTGAAAAGACTCTAGTCAAATGCAATCTCAAAATTTTTGAAACCAAGATTTCTTTTAGTCCTCACTTGTGATTTTCCCTAATTCTAACACCTAGACTCTTTTGAGATTTTTGATAGTAGTTGGTCTAGTAGCACGTCGGGTTGAAAAAAAACTCAAGCTCAATAATGATGGTGGTTTTCCTATTGACCTACTATGGTTAGATCTATCATGGTTCTGATACCACTATTAGCTTTTGATGTAATGTGCAATGGAATATAGAAATCAAAAGATGCAAAATAATATGAAAGAAATTAAATATATGATATGACTAAAATATGTTATAAATAGAAATGATATAAATAAATACAATGTATCTATGGAGGAAATGTAAACTCCATTAATAAAGATATTGAACTACATTACACCCACCATCAATAGATGGTGATGTACACAGAACTATACTGCTACCTATGAATATGATCTAAGCTACTCTATCTAACTATGTCCCCTGACTCTATGTCTATATTACAATGAGACCCTTCTTATATAGGAAAATATGTTCCTTGGACAACACTCTACATAGCTGTATAAGGGATAACTTGCACATATACAACTTGTACATTGACACTTGTGCATTTATTACATTGCATGAAGTAACTAGATAACTTCCCCCTAAAGTAATCTAATGTCCTAAGTATGTACCTTGGAATATATATTTACATGATACAAATGATGTAATATACTCTATTTATAATAGTCTTTGAATATTTCATCTCTAGCCTCAACTTAACTGATGTGGTGCCAAAAGAGAGGCAGTACACCTAGAATAATATAAGAGTTGGGAAGGCCTTTGTGGTTGAGATATTGGATAGATTCCTTATTATTGCCTTGAGGTATCTTTCATCACTAAGTTCTTTATCTTACTACCCTATCTCTCAGACCATTGTCTAATTTCCTTAAGTTTAAATATTTCATCCCACTCAAGATAGTATTCCTTTAAAGTTAAAAGCATGTGGCTTCTTCACCCTAATTTGGAAGAGATATTTAGGATCTAGTGGAGAGAAGGAAAGCCAAACTGGGGCAGCAATATGTATCTTCTAGCAAAAATACTTAGTTTTATCAAGAGAAAATAAGGATATGAAACAAGGAAGTCTTTAGGGATATTTTCAAATAAAGAGAAGCCCTAGACAAGGATGCTGCTCTTCTTCACCAAAAAATGGAGTCTTAAGGGCTTACTAAGGCCCTTATTAGCAATGATAATGACCTCAGTAGATGAGTGTATGAATAGGATTTTAAGGAAGAACTTTTATAGAAAAAAAAGTCAATAATTAATTGGCTAAATAAAGGAGATAGAAACTCTACCTTCTTTCATCAAACTAATATCTAGCACAGGAATTTGAATAGAATTTTTTAGATTGACTAACCCTGAGAGAGATATAATTGAGGACTCTCAAGATATTGGCCTTTTAGTGAAGAACTATTTGAAATTATTTCTAACTAAACCACTGATAGAAAGAGTACAAGCAAGAGAAAGAGTCATGTTTGCCATTTTCCTCGATGATCACTTGAGAGAAAAATGAAAGTATTACTAATATTGTTAGTATAGAAGAGGTGGAAGATGTTGTTTTTAGCCAAAAGAAAGGGAAATTTTATGGGTTTGATAGCTTTCCCATTTATTTTACTAGTGCTATTGGGATATCATTAAGAACTATATCCATTAGGTGGTGGAGGAGGCTCACAACTCTAAGAAAATTATAAGAACCCTAAACTCCACCTTATTGACTCTAATACCTAAGACCCATTAAGCTAATTATATGGAGAACTTTAGACCCATCTCCTTGTATAATATAACTTAAAAAATTATCACTAAAGTGATGGCTAAAAGACTCAAGAAGACTATGGACTTAATCATTTCTTGGGAGCATGGAGAATTTATGCACAATAGACAAATCTTGGATAGCATCCTCATCGGTCAAGAAACTATCAACTCCATGAAGAATAATAGATCTAGGGGGATGCTTATTAAGTTAGACATGGCTAAATATTATGATTGGGTTAATCAAACCTTCCTTTTAAAAATATTGGAAAGATTTGGCTTTTGTCATGAGTGGATTGAGTGGGTGAAAGCTTGCATCTCCTTGGTCATAGTGGAAGTCTTGGTGAATGGTTCTCCTACTAGGTTCTTTGCTCTATCTAGAGGCTTGAGACATTGGGACCCTCTTTATCCTTACCTCTTTATTATTTTGGAAAATTTTCTAGGGAGATTGCTCCAAAAAGATAAAATATATAGTCACTTAAAGGGTGTTTATGTAGCTAGGGATGAGTAGAAAATTTCCCACCTCAAATTCGTGGATGACACTTTGCTTATGGGTGAAGCCACTCTTAGCGAGGTACAAATAATTAAGGAGAACTTGGAGGATTATCTAGCCATATCTGGAGGGGCAATAAATATGATGAAGTTGAAGGTTTTTTCTTCAATGCTCCTATTCGTGTCCAAGAAAATATTTCCAGGTTTCTCAATTTTGAGAGATTCTCTCTTTCTTTTAAGTACTTGGGATTTTATTTGATTGAATATAATCCTGAAATATTGGGTTGAAATGAAATTGTCTCTAAATTTAGAGAGGTTTTAGGTATGGACTTTCAAATGAATTTCCTTGGCTAGCATATTAACCCTTCTCAAGTTTGTTCTCCAAGCTCTTTTGATCTACTTATTTGCTTTATTAGTGCCTAGTAAGGTTTTAAATTAGCTCCAAAAATTTCATAAGGAATTTTTTTTAGGTGATCCCTCTCTAGAAAGGAAATGACCTCTTGTTGCATGGAAATATATTTGCAAACCTCTCTAGAAGGAGGGTATTGGAATAAAAGATATTCAAATATTCAACAAAGCCCTTAATGGAAAACTATTTTGGAGATTCTACAATGGAGAGAACCTTTTTTGGGCTAAAATTATTAGGTAAAAATATATCCTTGAGGTGGACAAGAAGGATTTGATCAATATTGAACACTTTCCCTTAGGTTATTCTCTTCAAACAAGATTTATGTCCCGTAGCACATGGGTGCATTCTACAACCATCTAGAATATTAGGGATGGTAGTCATACTCTCTTCTAGGAGGATGCATGGAACCAAAATGAACCTTTAAGAGAAGATAATTCCTTGATTTTTTTGAAGAAGGTATACAAAGAGGAGATTTGGAACTGATTCAAGGACTACATTCAAGACCATATCATTCCCCATGAGACTAGTAGGGTGGTGCTTCATTTTTGGAAAGAACCTTAGTTTTGATCTGGTCAAATCAAGGAAGTTGATAAATAAAAAATTTGGGGAATCATCTCTAGTAGGAATATTTCCTACTACAAGAACCTAGAATTGTTAATCTCAGGGAGAAGGGGAGATAAGAACTTTACTACCAAGAAATATTATAATTTTCTTATCTAGGTAAATTTCAATGGGGATAAGAATCGAATATGATAAAGAATAATGAGGAAAGGTGTTTGGCCCAAGATCTCAATTTTTGTCTAGCTAGTGGTGCAAGATAAAATCTTAACTGGTAATAAATTGATGAAGAGAGGCTACTATGACCCCTTTAGATGCCCTAATTGTGAAGTTAATACTAAAACCATCAACCATATCTTCATATCTTGCTCCTTTTCTTAGTCCCTTTGGTAGGACTTTACAAACTCTTGGAGAGCCCCTCCATAATTTTCAAATAATAAGGGATATTATTTTGGAGTGGGTTAGCCAAAAATCTGATCCTAACTTTATTAGAGCTATCTAGGAGTGGATCCCTTATTACATTATTTGTGCGATCTGGTTATGGAGAAATACAATAAATTTTAAAGAGGAAAGAATCCCCCAATTCTAAACGTAGCTTTCTATTCAAAGGTGATGATTGGATCCATTTTGGTTAAGTAGTGGGAGGATTGGGATAAACCCCTAGATGGTAATCTTAGAGATATCAAGAATCAATGGTTGGGCCAACATTTAGATGATAAAATAATTAAGTGCCCAATCAAGAAAAATAAAATCTAAGAATCATACCAAAATCATATGGCAACCTCCCCATAAAGGGTTTATCAAATTCAACTTTGATGGTGTATCTTGGGGGAACCCAATTAAAGTTGGTTGGGATGACATTTTTTGCAATGACTGTAGGTAGCAAATCTACCTACCAAAATAAGAGAAAGTGATCCATGGATTTGCATATTTTTATTGAGTTTTACTTAGTTTTAATTAAAATATACAAGTAGAGAGCAAAAAGTACAAGGTTGCATATGTATGATGTGAAATTGAATGAAATGAATTTGAAATGTGCATTTGGGATTAATTTTATAAAAATCAAATTAGACCTTAATAAACCTTGTAAAAAGATTTTTTTTTGGGAATCCATTGTGAATGGCAGTTGTAAATGATGTGATGCTTTAAAAACCACTTTGGAACAGCCTGGGCATGCATTATATAGCCCCCATTATTCATTTTTTTGTTGTTCATTCATGTTCATTAATTGTTTACTGTTGAAGTATTAATATAGAATTCATGGAGTATGGATTGTGGAGTAGAATTGTTGTTCATTATTGATATGGTAATGAATGATGGAATAATACTAATAATCTGAATATGATAGTAATTTTCCTCAATTCCTTGTCCTTGTGAATTTCCCCATATGTTTTGGTTGTTGCAGGTTGTGTAGTTATTGTTTGGTACATAACTTGGCATGTATATGGATGGAATTGCATTGTGAATGATCCTGGTTAACCTACAGACTTGGTGTGAAGCATGGAATGGAATATAAGATGATTTATATACATATTTTGATGTTTTACAATAGTTGTATGGTTTTTGGAATTATCCATGGTAAATATAATTCATTGTTAATGGTTTAGGGTTTGCATGTTATGGAGAATTGGAGCAATTGAGACATAGAAACTTCCCAAAATATGTCTTGGAAGGATTATGATACAATGTGATAGATCTGAATCTTAGTTACAATAAGGGTTTGTAAAAACCATAAAAGCACAATTCCAAATCATATGAACTATTTTATTACCCAATTTGGTAATAAAAATTGCAACCCAATTCTGCCAAATAAGGAATTATTGCCAGTTTGAGAAAATTGATTACAAAACTAATCAATTTGACTTACAAAAAATATTCCAGTTAGTTGGATAAGTTCCAAATAATACCACGTATAGGTTTGTACAATTTTTATCATATAAATGTACGATTTGGTGATAGTACAAGATATTTTGGTAAGTTGAACTAGTATACGATGAAGACCATACAGGCTATACGACTTGTGCAAGTTGGGATTTGAGATCTTGTGGATCATTTCCATATATTCTCAAATACATCCCCATAAGGAATACTAAACTACTACCATATACATTTGGTACTATTGCCTTATCAAACTTTAGCATTTTTTGTTAAAATAGGTCAAAAAGTGTTGTAGTCAAGAATATCGTACAAGTGATAAACTTGAGTACACAAATTGGAGGTGAATGATAGACACCAATATACAAAGGCATAGGATATAGGATCAAGGAGAGGAAATCCTAGTTAGAAGGAGCACGAGGATTGCTCAAAGGAGGAACATGAACAACATTGAACACAATACATATGAACCAATGATAGAGCAAGTATGGATATATGACAAAGCAGATATTGAGAGGTTGGATACACTGTTGATTGAAATGGAATACAAGGAACAAGAAGTACCTAGAGTCGAGATGAGAATTAAAGTAAGAGAAGCCATTAATGAGGGAACTATATGTGAGTGAAGGGAGTGGATGGTAACACTTGAAAAAGTGGTAGTTAGGCACCAGAGCAACAACAAACGAGGTCTCAGGAGGAAGGACCAAGGCCATGACCTACACACCAATAAAGGAGGTTGTAGAGTGAAGATGCACAGAAGATTGGTAGATGATTTTTTGGTGAATATAAGATTCATTTAGTAGACAATTTTTATGAGGACCAGCAAAGTGAGTCAACTATAAGGTGGAATTAGTCAAGGATTCTAGGTGATACTTCATCAAGTGAAGAAGAAGAAACACCACCAATGGCCCATGTAGGCAATCACATAGGAAAAACAATATGCCCACCCTTTATGGGTGAAGGCAATGAATACTTGACAAGACACATTAGGACATGTATAACCATTTAGAGAGAAAATGGTATAGACCAACCAGATGAATGGTTATGACTGTTTCTTGTTATATTACGAGGACTGGACATAGATTGGTATCTAAAAAGGTAAAACACACCAAACTTCCAAGCATGGAATACAATGAAAGATGAATTCATTGAGGATTTTCACCCCTTGAAGGATGATGGAGATATAGTCATTGAAATTTGTGCTACCAATAAAAAATATGACAAGGATGTGAAGTCATACAACCATCGATTGAAGCAGATGGTGGATAAGATGCAAAAGCCTCTAGAATATGTGCTAGTAAAATGATGGATTGTATATGGGTTGCTACCCAGATACAAGAATAATATGAAGGTAGTATCGTTAGATACATACGAAGAAGCCTTAAAATATGCAAAGAATTTTGAGAGTGAGGCCAAACAAACAATTGTGGGGATGATAACACATATAATACCCAATGATTCAAAGAGTGAGGAAGATGATACAATCCAAAATATAGTACCATAATTTTGGAGGGAATTTGAAAAAATAATTAAAGAGATGAAAGGGAAATTCAAGCAATACTGGAAGGACATTTGGTGTACATATTGCAAGACTAAAGGTCACACAAATGTGACTTGTCCTCATAATGATTATTGCCACATTTGTAATGTTCTTGGACATGAAGTGATACAATATCCATTTAACACAAAGGTGTATCCACAGGTTCTCTCTATCCAAGAATAGGAGGAGAAACCAAAATCTTAGGTGAGTGGCCAAAAAGCCACTAGTGGCAGTTATAGGAATAACCGTAGAGGGGGAAGATAGTATCAAGAAAATTGGCAAGGAGGATAGAGCCACTTGTAGTATGATTCAAAGGGGAGACCAATCATACACTATCGCAATTTCTAGGAATGGGGACAATTTACAAAGAACTATCCTTTATCCCAAAAATACGAGATAAAATAAATAAACACTACACACATGTATAGATGGTGTGGTCTAGGGAACCATAAGGAAGTGAATTTTCCAAAGCAGACGAGTTCCAGTAACCCGTAGAACATGATTTTTTTGAACATAAAGGTACCTCCAGTTAGTGAGAATACCAAAGAAGTGCTAGTCATAATAAGGAACTAGGATAGGAAAGATAAGTATCTGGAACCTACCAAAGAAAAGAAGCGATGGAAGGTGGCAAAGAAGGTACTTGATGAAGAAGCAAAGAATGCAAGAAAATTGAGAATAGTGGAAGAAAAAGAGTTAGATAAACCATTAGAGGACACAATGATTGTGTAAAATATGGTATCACAAGTTTTAAATATGACTATCAAAGTTAAGATAACAATATTACTAGAGGCCATCCTATTGTTGCATAAAATGGTGGTAAAATACTTGAAACCTTATAAGGTGATGGAGGTAGAAAGCCAACCAATCAAAGAAGAGGAACAAAATAATTATTTTATTGACCCCACCATTTTGATGATTGATGTTGGGAAGAAACCTGCATTGGTCCATATGGAAATATTAGGGCACAAATTGATGCAATTGATAGTATATGGAGGCTCTAGCATTAATGTGCTACTTGAGAAGACTTGGTAAGAACTTTGCACTCCATCCTTATGGGAACCTTGCTTTTGGTTATATTGTGCTAACCAATATGGAATAGAGACAAAGGGTGTCTTAACCGCACAATAAGTAAAAATAGCTAACCAAGATTTTATCTTGTATTTCATTGTGATTACAATGCAAAAGCCAACATATGATGCTTTGTTGGGAAGAGGATGGCTAAGAATAGCCAAAGTTAATCACAAATAGGGAAAATATTAGATCACTTTTAAGAAAGGAAAACATAAATATATGATCAATTTAAAGAACCAGAGGATTAGTGAGGATATGGCCACAACTGATGAGTCAGACAATTATTTTGGTGACAAAGGTTATAAACCTAATGAAGAAGGAATGTTGTACCTAGAATACTATAATGAAGATGAAACTCAATATTATTGCAGAATACTCCATTGAAAAATGGAGGAGTACAAGGTTTTTCAGCCCACTTGCCTCTGTATTAACACAGAGGGGATCATGAAAAATAAAATGAGACGAAGGTCAGCTGAGAACCTTAGAAAGAGGAAGAGGAGAAATGGTCATTTCCTAAGATCTTTGCAAAATACATAGTAGGAGATGTTGAAATTTATGCGATACCAATGCATCCTACAAATATGGAAAATGTAGTGATAGAGTCTACAATTATTAATTATAAAGAACCTCTGATGGTGGATGTAAACCTGGGAACAAAAGGAGAGCCTAGGATGATCCACTATGGTGATGACTAAGACCCAGTACTAAAATGAATAACTTTTAAGATATTATTAGAGTACAAATATGTATTTGCATGGATATATAATGATATGAAGGGGGTACCACCTGAGCTATGTGTTCACAATATTACACTAATTCCTAATGCACAGGAAGGATTCAACCCCCTACTCCTAGATGGCTAAGGGATACACCATTAACCTATTTGAATTGGACTAGGAACCTGCAAGGCATCCTCTGGTTGAGAGGGATTGTACCCAAATTAAGAGGAAGAAAACCATGGGGATGACCTCCACTAAACCAACCTGAACCAAGAAGAGTGTAAATCAGAAGAGGATGGGGCTAAGAAATGGAAGTCCCATGGAATGTTCATAGAGATCCTATATCAAGAGGATGCGATCAGGGAATACCTATACAAGGAAGAGGCCTTGTCGATAGAAGAAGAATACACTTTGTTGATGAAATGATTCAAGGACTACAAAGAACTTGTTCATCAAGCTTATAATATGATTTGATATGAGGAGATAGGCAGAGAAGTCACTCCAATGATAGTGAATCAGTGAGTGCAACCCTACCTCGTAGTCAATCAATAGAATGATAAGAAGAAGTATTTCTAAGAGGGAGTCCTACACACTATAATTACACAATTTCAAATTATACACATGGAAAATAAAGAGAAGGAGATCAAAAAGAGGGTTAGGTGACACCTAATGATGCAATAACCTGTACTGTAGAAGTGGGAAAACCAACTAATGATTCAATAGATGGCATTGTACAAGTGAAGGTCACTGTACGATTCCCACGATGATAAGCATTAAAATAGTTATTAGACTAATATATATATATATATATATCCTAATTGTGAAAATCCCTTAGTACACAATTAAGATAGAGGGTGGTTGAAAACCGGTAAACAATGGCCCCCTCTAAGAAAAAAAAATAAAAATAAAAGAAAAGAAAAAGAAATAAAAGAGGTAAGAAAAGGACAAAATAAGGAAAAAGACAAAATCACATGCACCAAGGCAATGAGTTTTCAATCATCAACATGCAGAGGAGCTAAGGTCGCAAAATTTAGGAATTAAGATGTTAGGGTTTGAAAATTTATATAAAGCAAGTGCCATGCAAAAATTTTCTTTCCCACTCACAGATCATACAAGGCAACATTGGAATTTCAAAGAATTGAAGGCAAAAAGGGTGCAACTGAAGAAAATTTCTATATGGGTAGTGTAAATTCACCAACTTACTCCATTATTTTGTGACCCATTTTAATTGTGCACCACAGGTATTTTTATTTTTAGAAAAGCAACCCATTTGGAGAAAGAAGCTACCAAATTAGGGTTTCACTCCAGAGAAAATAAGTTTTTTTTCAGAAATCAAGTTGTAGGTAAATAAAATTAGTTGTAAAAGCGAGGGTTTGAGGAAAGGAAGCACCCAGTAAACCCTTAGTGCAAAAAAGTAGAGCTAGGGTTTGAATTTCCAAGAATAGAGAAATGGAAAGTTGCATGGAGATAAAATAAGCAAACCCTGGAGCAGGAATTCACCATAAAAAGCATGGAAATGATTTTTTAAATCTACATGTGTGAAGAATTTTGAAGGGAAAGTCGTACAATGCTGCCATACTATGGAAAAATCTGTTTTGGAAGAAGATTGCACCAAAGGAAGGAGAAATTGCATGATTTACCCTAAAATTACATTAAACAAGGAGATTGAAGGATTCCGGTAAATGGGTTTCATAGATTTTGCACTTGGGAAATAAAAATGAGGGTTTTTTGCCAAGTGATAATTTTTAAGGCCATATGTATTATTTGGAATAGTCATGGTATGATTCTAAGACATGGTGTACGAATTTTAGGCTCTCGAAGATCCATTTTGTGTAGTGTTGAGGACTGTATATGGAAATTTTCATAGTGGTACAGACCTTGGTGAGGTTGTATGTAAGGGAGCATTCCTTGTATAATTTTACATTATTTGGTATGATTTTGGATCATGGATGTATGATTTAAAGCACCAGTTGTGCAATTTTTTGCAAGTGTACGAAATTGGATGCGATTGAATAGATCCGATTGGAGTTGTACGATCTGGATGGGATTGTACAATTTGAAAGAGTACATGTATGACTTGGTTGAGGCCTTGTACGATCCTAACAATTTTTATATGTTTTGGAGGTAGTCATATAAACTTTTGTAATGATTTTATGTAGTATTGTCCTGAATTATCGAATCAAGGAAAAGGTGTGCAAATGAGGGTTTCACTCAGTGATGGTAGAAGTATGAGCTCACAACAAGAATATTAGGCTCATTTTATTGGGGCTTGATATATCACCATGACCATTACACTATAGAGAATCACAACCCAAGTTATCTCCCATAGTTTACCCCATTTGAGACCAAGGACGATGATTTCAATCACCCAGGAGGTGTGGTAATCATCCTTGGAGAGGGAGAGGATGAAGGTCGTGGAGGGGTCAAAGGCACTGGCATGGTGGTAGGGAAATATCACCACTAAAATATAGGAGGGAAGAAATAGAACCACCTTGAGCACCCAGAAGAGAACTTCATAGTGAATTTCACCGAGAAAAGACTCCAAAAGAATAGGAGGATCTACCCAGTGAAGCAGAGGAGGAGGAAGTGGACATCAAGGATGTCACTTTTGGGCAGCCTCTGAGAAAATTTTACAAAAAGTGGTGGATAAAAGCTGATGAAAAGCATCTATTAAAGGAGGTTCTAAATAAGGTCAAAGTGAGTATTTTAGCATAGATTCCACCACAAGATAAGGTATTCCTCAATGAATACTTGTTGCAGATCCTCTAGTAATACGAACTTGTTGAGAATCACACAATCGTACAAGTGGGTAACAAATATGTTAAGGTGGAGTTCATGGTAGAGGTATTCTGATGGACATTCATATTTCCCATGAAAGGATATCCAATTGTGAAAATAATAGTTGATCCCATTGAGATGCATAGGTTGATCATGACACTCACATCTATGAAGTCACCTGTGGATGCCAAGATTTTGGGTACTAGCACCTATGGGATTAAAAAATTCAGTTAAATATGGATGAGTTAGCTTGCATGATGAACATTTTTATGGCCTAATTGTCTAGAGAATTGCAAGCTTTGAAGATGCCAATCTAGATGGCACAATATGTGGAAGGTGTTTACAAGGACATGAAGTACTATTGGGGAGAATACTTGTAGGAATGGATGCAACAATCACTGATAGTGAGGAGGAAGACGTTCACCATGACATTTCATGCCATTACATTGTTATTGGATGTAGTGTTAGGAATGGAAATTCAATTTCTTAGGAGAACCCAACCAAGGGAAATAGCACCTGGTCATCATACCATACTACAATGGGTAAATATTATACCTTTACTGAAAGCCACTCTATATAAAAATAAGGCTAATAAGAGTATAAAGTAATCAACACCACCAATGTAGGACGAGTCTGAGACTACATCTAATGAATATTTCCATCCAAAGAGAAAGATAATGAGACAATTAGAACCAATATTAGAACAACAAGACCAAGTCCACAAGCTACTGGAGCAGCCTAGATATTTTGAGGATGAGGAGAAAGTAGAGCAGCAATCTAACCCTATACGAATTTAGACTCGATGATAAAGGGAGAAATAGGTGAATTCCATATAGAAATTACAACCCGAGTTAACACCAGAGGAAGGGTACTCTGATTTGGAGGGGTTAGATCTACTGAATTTGAATATACTAGGTCTAGAAGGAATGGGAAAAATAATGGGATCCCCAAAATTACTCTAGACCTCTAATTTTGAACTTCTAGATTCATCCAGATACTTGACCAAAATGGTGATAGTACCACCAGTTGCAAAAGCAAAAGCCATGTTGGAGGTGCCATTGGAAGCACCTAAGGAGACAAAGAAAATAAAAATTGTGATGAGAGGTGGTCATAGCCAGTGGGAGCAAACATATGTATAGGTACAATAGGAAGAGCCTACTCTGACTAGATAGTTATAACTCAAAGGGGAGTGCACCCGAACCCGCAAGAAGAAGGACTAACATAGGTGCAATAGGAGGACTTGGATGAGTCGTAAAAGGAAGTCCATATATCAGTGGAAGAGTAGAAGTCTCAAAAATAAATTATTGATGTCGAATATATGCAATCATTGGTAAAAGAAGAGATGAGTAAGTTGGTAGCACACATTCCACCAACAAAAGGGAACAATAACCGGCATGACAAAAGAAGTTGAATGAATTTCTCATCCACAAGGAGAAGAAGAAATACAAACCCCACCACAAGATAACATTGAGGACATTCGTACAATTTTCCTAGTGGAAGTACCTCACTTTTATCAGTTGGAGGATGTGGGTGAAAATACCAATGAGCAGGTGGAACATTTCTTCCAATATGCTAGTGAGATATTTGCTAGTGCCAAATTGCAATTTTGTATTGGTGATATTGGGAAATAGAAATAGTGGAGGTAACAACCTTTGCTAAATTAAAAAATATTATGGAGTGGGTGTTAATTAGGATTGTACAAGGTAGATAGTACACATCCATTCACAACATCCATATTTATAACCAAGAGAAGACGTAACCATGATGCTTGGAAGAAAGGATATACTAGAGGGAGCGAAGACCAATTATCACACAACTCCACGAGTGTATTTGGATAGGACAACTTGTCAAACCTGTACATTGAATGTAGCAAGTAATTTTTTTTGAAGAGTATCTTAGGAGTTGGCCTTCACCATGAGAAAATTGTCTTTCCTAAGATACTAGATTGAGTGGCTTATCTTGGGTCTTGAACAGGTTTACTAGGCTAAAGAAACACAATGAGAGGAGGTAGAAGCTACTTGAAAGGATATGGTTGCAATGGAGGAAGAACTAACATGCAACAAAACCATGGCTGAGGAAAGAATAAAGAAAGTGGAAACAGAGTTAGCAAGCATGAAGCAGACTTATGAAGATCAGCTCCGTTCATAGGAAGTAGAAAAACAACTTGTGATCCAATAGGTAGAAGAGTGTACGAAGTAGTTGGAATCTCAATTGGTAGCACAGAATGAAAATTTGGCCAACCAAGCTAATCAGTTGAAGGTAGTAGAGGAACAACTATAGGAAAAGAACCACAAAATTGAAGAGATGGAAAAGGATGCCACATGCTATAATGAAATTATTATGGATCATAAGACTATGTTGAAGGCTAAGGATGAGACTATGGTAGCATATGAAGCTGACCTTCATCAAAATATAAAGGTTATTACTAAGAAGAATGAGGAGTTAGCCATAGCAGCCCAAACGGAAGCCACATTGATGGAAAAGCTACGCAAGGGAGCATCCAAGCATGATAAGGAGTTGGGAGCACTATTGACTATTGTAGAAGAGAAGGCTAATGAGTATGGGTTGAAAGCCCTAGAATTTAGTCAGTACACAACTCACTTGAAGGATGAGCATACCACCTTGTAACTTTTTCTTGTTGGTTACCACAAACAAGCATCAAATAAGATAAATAAGACAAAGATGGTGAGGACACCACCTGATTTAAAGGGAAGTGCAAATGTAGGTAGCAAATCCACATCCTATAAGAAGAGAAAGTGATCCATGGATTTGCATATTTTTGTTGAGTTTTGTTTAGTTTTGATTAAAACGTACAAGTAGAGAGAAAAACGTACGAGGTTGCATATGTACAATATGAAATGAAATAAAATGAAGTTGAAATGTGCATTTGGGATTAATTTGATAAAAATTGAATTAGACCTTAATAAACCTTGTAAAAAAAATTGTTTTGGAAATCCATTGGGAATGGTAGTTGTAAATGATGTGATGCTTTAGAAACCACTTTGTAATGGTCTAGGTATGCATTATATAGCCCCCCTTATTCATTTTTTGGTTGTTCATTCATGTTCATTAATTGTTACAACTAAAGTATTAATATAGAATTCATGGAGTATGGATTGTGGAGTAGAATTGTTGTTCATTGTTGATATGGTAATGAATGATGGAATAATATTGATAATCTAAATATGACAGTCATTTTCCTTAGTTCCTTGTCCTTGTGAATTTTCCCATATGTTTTGGTTGTTGCAGGTTGTGTAGTTATTGTTTGGACCATAACTTGACATGTATATGGATGGAATTGCATTGTGAATGATCCTTGTTAACCTACAGATTTGGTGTAAATAATGGAATGGAATATAATATTATTTATAGCCATATTTTGATGTTTTCCAATAGTTTTACGATTTTTGGAATCATCCATGGTAAATATAATTCATTGTTAATGGTTTAGGGTTTGCATGTTATGGAGAATTGGAGCAATTGAGGCATAGAAACTTCCCAAAATCTATCTTGGAAGGATTGATGATGCAAGGTGATAGATATGAATCTTAGTTGCAGCAAGGGTTTGTACAAACCATACAAGCATAGTGCCAAATTGTACAAACTGTTCGATTACCCGATTTGGTAATAAAAGTTGCAACCCAATTCTGCCAAATAAGGAATTATTTCTAGTTTGAGGAAATTGATTACAAAACTGATCGATTTGACTTACAAAAATTGTTCCAGTTAGTTGTATGAGTACCAAATCATACCAAGTATAGGGTTGTATGATTTTTATCATACAACTATATTATTTGGTGACTATACAAGCTATTTTGGCAAGTTGAACTAGTGTACGATGAAGACCATATAGGCTGTACGACTTGTGCAAGTTGGGGTTTGAGATCTTGTGGATCATTTCCATAGCTTCTAAACTACCTCCCCATTGGGAATATTACACCACTACCTTCTATAATGACCAAGGGAATATGAGAGGTTTTTTATCTTTAGCCTTGAAGATACCACTAACAATCATGCTAAGGTACAAGCCCTCCTTGAAGGGTTGATGTGGACACTTCAACAAAGTTGGCAGAATATTTATGTTGAAGAAGATTCCTAGGTGATCATAAACCAATTAAAAGATTAGAAAAGGTCTTCCTCACTCTCTAACTAGAGGTTGGGGTATATTATTCAAACTATAAATAACTTCATTACTCGTTTTAGTCCCTAAAGTACTTTCATGTGCAAATATCTGCAAACAAGGCGTCTAATGCTATTACTAATTGTAGCGTGGTTATAGGTCTAAGAGATATCACCTAGATCAACCAATTTTCTAACATGGATGCTCTTAAGGGCATCAAGCATAGAATTATTTATTTAATCAATAAATATAATGAGGGTGTTTCTAGATCTAGTCATGGTAAAAATAAGTTAGAGAAAACTTTATGATTGCTACAATCTGCATGAACCTTGAGTAATTGGTTTTTTTTTACCTTTATAGCTAATACATGCATGGCTTTTTGGCTGATTTACTTTGGTCTAAGCGTACGATTTAAGTGTGCCAAAGTGAATATGCCAAGTGCGAGCCCTGGATGATTTTAATGGAACAAATACTCTTTCCTTGGGACTTACCCAAAAGTGGTGTTTTCCACAAACCAAAAAAATGTTTCCATATATCTAGTTGATTGGGATTAATATTATATTTTATAATATTATTCCTCTTCACATGGATCATGATATATGGCATTTAATACTCACACAGATCATGCATATTATGCTAAATTACAAAGGCAGACATGCCTATAAATATGTTTTTGATTAATGCAATTCTTAGTTTTCATTTGTGCCATTTTGTGTCACCTATTAAGAGTGTTTCCCACATCATTGGTATCAGATCAAGGTGCAAGTATTTGGAGAGTATCCTCTTCCTAGACCATATTGGTTCAAAAAATAATGAGAAAACCAACCCATGGATCTTGAGTGGTGAACATTATTTTCTTTCCATGAAAACCTTTGTGCACTTTTGATATTGAAAAATCTCAATTGGGGTCCCTTTGACTCTCAACCCTCAGCTAGGTGGGTCCCTCTGACTTCAACCTTCAACTTTTGATCCAAGCCTTGCCCTTGTATTTATCATTTATTTGATGTTGTGATCACAATAGTTCATATTTTAATATTTTTGGAGTGGGTTACGTCATCCTAGTGTTTTCACTGAGTAGAAACTCCTCAGTACGATAGATACATTCTTCTGACGATGTTGATCGAGTATTACAGATCTATTTTGGCAATGAACGTAGAGATATAAGCCTACACTATCTTCTGGATTTACCTATTTACATTCTTCCATTGCAAACCACTTCACAACGCATATTTTGTTGTCTCATGCACTCGTTGACCCACCAAATGATGTTGTGCAAGATCTGATGCATTCATATCATCCTTCACTTCCTCCCAATGATTTTTTAGTTTTCATCCACTTTCTCATCTTCCTCATCAATTCCAATGGATAAAAACATATGGATCGATGACTCAAGGTGTACTTCATGCCTCACTTTACCCACAAGTATCTCCTCTAATGATCACTTTAGATTACCAGCAAGCCATATTTACCATTCTTATGGCTCCATCCAATGTTTATGGAGATATTTTCATAGTAGCAAGTCTGCAAATAACTGATGATGCCATATCAACTATCTCCAACTAGCTCTATGTTTTTTGGTGTCCAAAACACCCATCCTCAACATGATTTTACATTTACCAATGATTTACAAGAACTCCTGTGCAACGAAAATGGTTTTTTGGTGCGGTAATCTATTTTTTTATGAATTTATTTTATGCACACTAAGGATTTTTTAATTATTGATGAATTTATTTTATCGACATCTTGCTAACATTTTTTTGGGTGAGTTTAATTGAGTTTAAAAAAAAAACCCTCAATGGGTTATCCCACATTGCATATAGCATCACCGTCTACCATCCTTATCTATGGGACGTCTCACATTGGTTAGTAGCCAGCTTACGCTGGCTACCCTCCCTCTTCTGTCAATCCTGTAGAGTTCCTACCACCTTGCCCACCTGCCACAAGTTTCATACCCTGATTTCCTATCAGTTCATGTTTGTCTATCAATCTGCATATGCCTTATTTTCTAGGCACTCAGTCATCATCGATCACCTTAGTTTCATACTCCTACTTTGCCTTCTATGGTCACCATCCACCTTGGTTCCATCACTAATTTTTTATCATTGGATAGTATCGACTGTGACCATTGAGTTGGTTACATTGTCATTTTTGTTGACCGTTGGATAGTATCCATTGTGACTATTGGGTTGGTTTTTTTTTCATTGTTGACTATTAGATAGTTTACATTATTATCATTGGTTTATCATGATGAGACCATTGTGAGTCGGGTTCAATATTTTTTGACCTTTGACCATTGAATCTCAAAATCCTTGGTCCAATCAGAGAGGGAGGGCCCATTAATAGTTGAAAAACAAATTTTGCCACCCATTCTCATTTTTTACAACTGCACTGGAATCTAGTAAATCCTCGGTCACTCCTAGTAAACCTATGGCTACTAATACGGCCATTGTTGAAAAAATGGTTGAAAATACTACTGCTCAAAATGAAAAAATGGCAGAAATGACTGCCATGTTGTAAAATATTCAATTTCCATCCCATCCTTCTCATCCAAGGTGTGAAGTGAAAATATATGAAGGCTCATGAGACCCTGATGTACTCAATAGTTGTATCCTTGAAATGGATATCTGGTTTGAATATAATCATACTCTTGATGATGAAATGGTTCCATTCACAAAGCTCAAAATTTCCAACATTGTAAAAGTCCTCATTTCTAATCACCAAAATCCAATTTGTACATGGGAGGATATGGTACAAGTTTTGAAGGTCTCATTTTATCCATAAAATAATGAGGACTTACTAAACCAATGGCTACACCTCCATCAAGGTAAGAAGTAATCTATACAAGATTTCATTCATCATTTAAACCACCTTCGAGTCTTGCTTGACATTTCAAATTATGATGCTATCTTGATTGTAAAGTTTAAAAGTGGTCTTCTTGCACACTTTTATAGGGATATCAAATATACTACTTGCACTACATTAGATGATGCATTCAAACATGCATTACTAGCTAAGGAAAATATCATGGCACAATGGTGGGAGCCTCGCTACTCTTTTGGTGGTTCGATAGAAGACATTTGCAAGCATCAACAAGGATGAAAGATACCTTCCCAATTTTCTTCTTCTGTGACTCCCACTTCTCACTCATCCCCTACTTCTAAAAATTCATTTTCTTCTTCCTCTTCTTATTCATTATATTAGGCTCAAGCTACTAAATTTTGTAAGTATTATAAGAGGCAAGGCCATGATAAAACTCAATATCCACAATTATAGAAAAAGAAGAATATTTTTGTACAGATCGATGAGGGCACTTGTGATAACCCCATCAAGACTACTCGGAGAAGAAGCAATTTATGATGAGTTGATAGGTCAACTCAATAATGTAACATTTATGAATAACCATTTTAGAGTAGGTTACCATGACATATATTTGTCATGTGTGCTCACTTGCTCCATAAATTTGTAGTAGATTGTATAATAAAAAATGGATCACAAAAAAAATCTAATTGCGCAGTCCATTATCGATAGACTCAAGCTCCCTACATCAAAACATCCTTGTCCCTACTCTCTCGAGTGTAAGGATAGCATAAAAACATCACAAATAACATAGATGTGCACCACCACTTTTGCATTTGGCCCCAAGTTTTATGATTCGATCACGTGTGATGTCACACCAATGGATTGTTAAGGGTTACTTCTAGGGAATCCTTACCAATATGATAGAAGGGTAACATATGATGCATATAAAAACACATACATATTACAGAAAGATCAAAAGAACTATCTTATTAAAAGTACTCCACTATCTACAAAGCACACCACTAATCTTCTATTTACTTTTCACCAAGCTAGGAAAGCCACTAATCAAGTACAAGCACTTGCACTAATTTTCATTCACCTACAAACACAACCAACCCAAGCAAAAGCATAAAAAATAAATAACAAAACACAGGTGGATAAAATATTATACAAGTATGAGAATATTTTTCAAGAACCCACTTCTTTACCTCTTGAAAGAGCAATTAATAATAGTATTTAAATAATTCTAGCAACACCTCTTCCAAATGTTCCAATATACAGGCAATCCATTCTACAATATGATGAGATAAAGAAACAATTACATGAATTGCTAGATAAGGGCTTCATAAAATCTAACATTTCTCGTTGTGCCTCATCTATCCTTCTTGTTCTAAAAAAATATGGCACGTGGCATTTCTGTATTGATTTTAAAGAACTCAATAAAATCACCATTAAAAATAGGTATCCACTTCCTCGCATTGATGATTTACTAGATCAACTTCAAGGTGCCAAAATTTTCAATAAACTTGATCTTAAAAGTGGCTATCATCAGGTTCACATACAGGTTGAGGATACATGGAAAACAACTTTCTAGACAAAAATGGGATTTTTTGAATGGTTGGTTATGCCCTTTGGTCTCACTAATGCTCCTTATAAATTTATGAGGATGATGAATGAAGTGTTTCGGGAGTGCTTAGATAGATATGTCATTATCTATCTGGATGATATTTTGATTTTTTCCACCACTTGGTAGGCACATTTGCAACATATTGAGCAGGTTCTTTGAATTCTTTAGAATAATGAGTTGTATGCCAATTTGCCTAAAGTTATTTTGGGTAAACTTCAATTTCATACCTTGGCTTCATCATCAATGCCAATGGTATTCAGGTTTATCTTGTCAAAGTAGAAGTTCTTCTCCATTGGACTTCTCCCTCAAACATCACTAAATTAAGGAGTTTTCTTGGCCTTGCAAATTTCTACCGTAAGTTCATTCTAAACTATTCCACAATTTCTACCCCATTCCATTCCTTGACTAAGGCCAAATCTATTTTTCATTGGACTCCTGATCATACCCATGCTTTTACAACTCTAAATTTTAATATTTTTTATGCTTTTGTTTTAGCTATTTCTAACCTTAGACAACCTTTTGAAATCAAAACTGATTCCTCTCAATTTTCCCTTGGTGCCAATCTAAAAAAAATGGTCACCCCGTAACATATCATTCTGAGTCATTTTCCACAACCAAGAAAAACTATTCCACGTATGATAAGGAAATTTATGCCTTAGTCCAAGGTATCAAATACTAGCATCATTACCTCTTAGGCAAAGAAACTATTGTCCACACTAATCATTTGAATTTGCATTTCCTTCAATCCCAAACCAAGATCCAAGAAGCAAGACACATGAAATGGGCTTCTTACCTTCATCAATTTGACCTAGTCATCAAGTACAAAAAGGGTAGCCAAAATTTTGTTTTTGATTATCTCAGTCAACCTCCTTCTACTCATGTTTTAACCATTGTCACTACATATCACTTGGGTTTCCATTCTTGGCCTTTTGAGTATCCTCATCACCCTGACTTTGCACAAGTTTACCAACATTTACAACAACCTTCTTCCTCAAACTTATTCCCTTTTCAGGACTACCATATTAAGATATGTTTGCTTTATTGTCTTGATAAACTTTGTGTTCCCTATGAGAACTGATAATCCCTTTTGAAGGAGGCCCCTTATTCACATTATGGTGGTAATTTTAGCAAACATAAGACTCTTCATAATTTTAAGTGGTTTTTTTTATTGGAAACACATGCAATGGGATGTTTTACAATATTTAAAATAGTGTGTCCTTTGTAGTCGATCTAAGCTAGCTAACCATAATTTTTGTCTTAGTATACCCTTACCCATTGCCTCCCATCCTTGGAAAAGTATTTCTATGGATCTTGTCAATGGTTTTCCTATGACTTCTTGTAAACATGATTGTGTCTTTGTGGTCATTGACCATTTAAGTAAAATGACTAAGTTTATTCCATATTATTAAACCAGTTCCGCTACCAAATTAGCCCAAATTTTCTTTGATGTCATTTGATGTTCTTTTGGTCTTCCAACTTGTATTGTGTCATATTTTTACTCTCGGTTTATCGATCACTTTTGACGTTATTTGTGGAAATTATTAGGTGTGCCCCTTAAATTTTCCATAACCTTTCATCCATAATTAGATGGTCAAACAAAAGTTTTCAATCGTACACTTTTCCAAATTTTGTGTTTCTTCCATAATTCGAGTCCATCTAAGTGGGATTTGAGTCTAAATCATATTGAGCATGCATACAATAGGGTTGTCCATTCATCCATAGGTCATTTAGCATTTGAAGTATGTCTATGTGTTCAACCTCTTGCTCCATATGAGTTACCCTTGTCGCTTCCATCTCCTATCATAGTCCACATGCAAAAAGAACAAGACATACCTCACTCTTTCATTCAACATTTACAGTAGCTCCAATCAAAGGTTTTTCACATTCTATAGAAGATCCATAAGCAGTAAAAGCAAACCATGGATTGTCATCGTGTTCCACATTCATTCCAAGTTGGAGAAAAAGTTTTGTTGTACCTTTATCGTCACAGGTTTTCAAAGAAGACACATAGCAAGATCAAACGTCTTCGGTATGGGCCTTACACTATTATCCAGCAAGTGTTCGAGAATGATTTTCATCTTGATTTACCAGAACACTTGGGCATCAATGATATTATCAATGTTGACTTACTCCGGATGTACCATGGGTCTACTTTGGAGAGCGAACCCATCATCAGTCATCTCGTAAATATTATATCTAATTTCTAGCTTCCATTAGAGGAGGATCATATTTTTGATACCAATATCTGTAGCACACGTTAAGGTTCTTCCACTTTCTATCTTATTGGATGTCACGAACAACTTCCACATTAGGCTCGTTAGTTTTGTCATAGTCAGATGGTTTGATATTTTATTTCCCTTTTGAGCACAGTAGAGACCAATGCTTCTACGGTGGGTATGAATGATATGGATTAATATTATATTTTATAATATTATCCCTCATCACATGGATCATGATATATGGTATTTATTACTCACACTGATCGTGTATATTAAATATTGAAATGTAAAAGCAGACATATCTATAAATATGTGTTTGATTAATGCAATTCTCAATTTTCATTTGTACCATTTAGTATTTTCTATTAAGAGTGTTTCCCACATCACTAGTCCATATTATTGTAGCAAGGAACAAGAAAAAGCAACAAAACATATATTACTATAATTTATTTTAATAACTTATAACTATATATTATAATAACTTAATAACTATACATATATTACTTAACAACATTTAAACCTAATCCCTCTTCATTCATAATATAAATTAAATTAATTAAGTCCATACTATTTAACAAATAAATAGTTATAAAAATAATTTTTAAAAATTAAGTCACGATAAAGAGTTTAAAAGTAAAGAGTTTGGTTTTCTTCCCATGCCTTAAATTGCATTTCTTATTTGAATTATTTAACATGAAAACTTAATGATGTCTTAAATTACAAGATAAATTAATTTGTATATTGTTAGCCCTTATGGTTTTAGGTAAAATAAATGATGGGACTCCCAAGGTCTTATAATCTCTCACTAAAAACTACAGTTAAGTGTGGAATACCCTTTTATTTATAAGTTAAAGTCCTGAAATACTTCCACAATTTCAAAGTTATGCCCATGAATTCAATGGAACCTTTTGTTTAAACAAATGGGGATGAAAACACCTTACCTTTAGTTGAAAAAACCTCACAATAGAGTCCCTTGTGTTTCTAGCAGTCTATATCATCTTTATATATAAATTATCAGGTTATTATTTTAATCATAAACATTAATAAATAGTAATTATTTATATTTTTAATAAATATTTTAAGATATAATTTATTTTATTAAATAATTTTTTATGTTTTTATAAAATTAGATATAACATTAGTTTATTTATGTTTTTATGAGTTTATATATATTTCATATATTAATTAAATTATTTAAATAAATAAAATTTATTTATATTAAATTATTTCAACAAATCATATTAGTATGGTGTTACAACCAATATCTATAGTTTTATGATTTATGGAGTGCCCACCATTATGTAAATGTTTGAAATTTCATAAAAAACTTAATTATAATGTGGGAATTTGAATTTAAGTAAAATTTGATCATTATAAAAATTTGAATTTAGATAGAAACCATTTAAAATTTCTTTACGCTACATTATTTTTTTATTTGTGGAAAATGTTCTAGAAGGGATGCCACTTTTGGGTAAGACCCAAGGAGATAGGGGTATCCATTTCGCCAAAAACACCCAGGACTTGAACCTGGCCTACCACCTTTGACATACTCAAGGACCAAACAAACACACAAAACCAAATTAAAAATAAATAAATAAATATAAAACAATAAATATAATAAAATAAAACAAAAACATGCTCCTTGAGTGTATCAAAAAGAAAAGCACAATCAAACACACACACAATAAAATTAAAAAAACACAACATGAACCACATAGAAAAAACACAAGAACAACATAACAAAACACAAACATGACAAAAACAACAGAACACTACAAAGACATAACCAAAAAAAAAAAAAACATGAAAAATAAACACAACCAAAACCTAAAAAATTAAAAAAATAAAATTAAAATTAAACTAAAAAACAACCAACAACAAACAATAAACAAAAAAAAAAAACATAGAAAACACTTACACATAAAACAACGAATTAACACAAACAAACAGAAACACAAGAACAAGAACGAAAAAAACACAAGAATAAAAACAAAAAACATAAAAATAAAAAAAAAACATAAAACAACAAAAACACAAGAACAACAAAAAACAACACAAAGAACAAAAAAACAAAACAAAATAAAAAAACACACACACCTTAAAAAACTAAACAAAAAAAGAAAAAAGAAAACAAAAAAAAAATTGAACATAACAAAGACATTTCTAGACCAGAAGACTTATAAGGCAAGATGTAGCACCCTACAATTGGCGTAGTTAAACCATCAGTAAAAAGTAGAAATTTTAATTTTAACCCCAAAACTGCCCGTTAACCGCTTACATCATTTTTCATGTCATTTTTAGAGGTTGTTGTGACCATTGGATGATATCGTCGTCGATCTGACGATATCGTCGTCGATCTGACGATATCGTCCCAAATCGGACGAATTCGTCTGGAACAGAACGTCCAGATGATTTCATCCCAAAATTGAATTTTCGTAATTAGCCTCTATTCCAACGACCTCTCCAACTTGGGCAGAAGCGTGTCTACACGGTTGGAGATTCCCACATTGGGGATCTCTTAGATTGGGATGATCCCCAACCTCCTAACCTCCCCCTAATCCTATATAAACTGGGATTTTCCCAGTTTATCCCCCTGACTCCTTACTTGGCTACCTAACTGATTATTTCCTTGTAATTTTAGTTTTTGCTATGATCTCCCATCATTTGCACTTGTGTTTTCAAGTTTTGTTGCAGTATTTCATTGTGTTTCAACTGGAGGTAGCTCGGATCATCGCAAACGATTCAACTACAATTTTATACGATCCTTTCAAGATCGACGACAATCTTGTACGATTACAGATGATCTGGTCTACAATTTAGCTTGGGGGCAATCAGAGCCCTGAGTTTGCATTCTCTATCTCATTTTCCTTATTTATTAGTGTATTAGATTAATTTACTTCTATTTTGCATCTTGGAGTTCACCTCATTTAGCATAATTGCATGATAAAATTCAAAATAAGTTTCCAAAACAGTGCATCTCATTTAATTTGATATTTGGATTTATCATTCAAACATCTATACTCTTATTTCTATCATTTTGCATCATTTTTGCAATTGTATTTTTGGTTTTTTGGTGTCTGTTTTCTTGATTATAGGTTTCTAACGAATTCGCCTGACGAATTCGTCAGGTCGCTGATGATATTGGGTGATCTCGGACGATCTCCTATGATTTGGGATGATTCTATACAATTACAGATGATCTTGTCATATCCGAGATGATCTGGACTCCTACAAGCTTCGGAATCTTCATCAAACATCAGAAATCATGTGTACTCTTCTCCATTTTATATATTCTCTATATTCAATCACATTAGGATTCATTTATGTCTGCTATCTTCATATAAATCAGAATATTCATATAGAATAGCTTAGCTTCATTTTGGCCAACCTAGGAATCTGAATGATTGAACATAAAATGAATAAATCAAACCCATTCTCAACCTAGGCGTGGAAACTGCCACTCAAATTTTCCTAGTGAACCCCACCATCCATCGAAAATTCACCTTTATACCCCTCCCCCGAGAGGCGTGACCTTCAAAGGGCCTCTCCATCCGAGGTATTGTTCCATCCTTTTCTCACCCCCTTCTAGGTATGGATCCTTTAGCCTGAAGGTAAGGGTGCAAAAAATTTGGGTGATACATTTTGGTGAACCTAACGTGAAACTAAAAACACCTTTTGAAAACAATCCAAAAAAAAAAAATTATTAAGAACATCTAGAATCATTAGAAAACTGTTAAATTTGCATATCATACTTAGATGGTAGATTATAATAGAAGATGAGTTGTCTCCATAAATGTTGAAAATCAATTAACGGCCATAGAGATTACTTCTGTGCTTAGAGTACCTCAAACATATAGAGCCCAACCTTTGTGGGACGAACTTGATAGGAGATTGGGTATTATTGAATCTAGATTTGCAGAACTTAGGCAAATTAAGAGGTTTGTCCTAGATAGAATCTTGGATATTGATCAAGTGACTTTGTATCATGAACTTCAGAGAGCTTGCCATAGGTGGTTAGCTGATAAAAGACCACTTGTGTCTTCTAAATTATACACCTTTGAGGAATACCTTGAGAACGTAGTTGTAGTACATAAATTTCTATCTCGTGTAGAGGATCAAGAAGTTGTTCTTACGGATAGAAAGAGATGGAATAGAGTTACTAGAGCTGTGTTGTATTGAGAGTATTGCCATGAACTTTATTTTTACATGTCAAAGTATGAAATAGATCATATTACCATAGCACACTTTGTCAAGTTCTTGAAAAACAACTTCCAATTTGAAGAGGAACATTTCATGACTCCCGATGAACTTGACCCTATCAATGATATCCATAAACTATTCATAGAAAGCTAAGTGATTCTTTCGACTATTGTTTCTTACAACTAGCATGTTGTTTGTTATTTTTATTCTCGCAAAATAATAATATAATAAAATCACAAAAAAAAAAAAAACAAAACATTTCCTTTTAAAGTATTATAGTAGGTATATAGTTAAAATATATACCTCTCAACCCTATCGCATATATATATATATATATATATATATATATATATATATATATATATATATATATATATATATATATATATATAAGTATATATATTTGCTAAAACCAAAGTTTAGCACAATGCCTAGACTTAGGAATGGAAAACAAACCGAAGAAGATGAAGATTGGTTAGGAAGACCATTAACTGACCAAAATGTCCCTCCTGAGGACCAAGTTCAAGAAGAAGGAACCCTAGACCAGCAAGAAGAAGAGCTTGCTACAGAAAATGAACAAGAAGAAACTATTAGAGAGGAAGGATCCTCATCCCCTAAAATGTCTCCGAGAGGAGCTATCACTTTTGAGAACATAGAACAATTCTGGAAGTTCATTAACACTAATATTGGTGTTTTTAATAGAGCAACCCATATGGACAAGAATCGAATTAGTGACATTCAAGCAACTCTAGAAGAAGTATTTCAAACACACACTAATCCCTTGTCCTTTATTGAACAAGAGAGTGATCAAGCTGGACCATCCAATTTGGATATAGTAGCTACAATCCAGAGCATGCAACAACAACAAAGTTACCCAACAATATAAAGTGCTTGTTAACAAACCTAGGGTCATTCCCGCATAAAAGAAACCATTATTTACTGCTCTATTTCGCCAAGATCTTGATCAACATACCTCAAATCAATAAAAACCCAAAACAAAACCGAACATAAATTACCAACAATCTAAGGTACAACATAATACTATTACAAATCCCCTTCATAATACTCTTCCTACCAACACTTTGTATAATAGCAATATAACATCTAATCCTTATGTCACACCATCATACACTCATAGATCCCATACCTATGTGCCACCGAACCAATATGGTGGAAAAATTAGCAATCTTGAAGCTGTGGTGAAATAGTTAGTTTCCCACATGGACCAGATAGATCCCTACCATCCCTCATATAATTATCGAGAGATGTGTAGTCAGCCTTTAGATCTTATAGTCGTAGCATAGCCGTATCCCAAACATTTTCCTATGCCTGTTCTTCCCATATATAAAGGAATCGAAGATCCCATAGAGCACCTTCGTATGTTTAGGATAGCATGTCATGATATATCATATGATGACTTGTTATTACTAAAAATGTTCCCGAAAAGCTTGGGAGGAATGGCATTAGAGTGGTATTATCAATTACCCACTAATTCTTTGAGGAATTTCGAAGAAACTGCCGAGTATTTTGTTCATCAATTTAGTGCCTACATCGAAAGATATGTGACCATTAAATATTTGTATAACTTAAAACAGGGCAAAGATGAATGCTTTGCTGATTTCCTAGCTAGGTGGAGATAGTTGATAGGAAAATTGCACTTTGTGTTACCTTATAGGGAGATGTTGGACATCTTTATTAATAATTTGCAAGAGCAACTATCTTACAAATTATCAACTGCTCCTTGACCACCTTCGATCAGGCTATAGACTTAGCACGAAGAGTGGAAGATGCTCTCATTAGGAGAGGCCAACTTAAAAAGAGATACAATGAGAAAACATCCAAAAATAAATATAAGAATAAACAAGTTGTGGGTGATGGAGTCATCGATAGCAAAAATACTGCTAATGTTAATGCTGCGAAGACAATGAGAGAAGTTTGTACTGAAACCTCCTAATAGACCTCCTCAAGAATTTACTAGGTTAAATCAACCTTTATCAACTATTCTACTGCAATTATTAGAATTAGGTTTGATTCAATTACTAAATATTTAGGAAACTGATCCAACTATACCCGGATACATAGAAGATTTACACTCGTGACTTCCATAGAGGACCTAGACACACTACCAACTCTTATAAAATATTAAAACATAAAATACAGGATTTTATTGATAACAATGAGATGGAGGTGCAAGCCTTTCAACCTAAGCAAAATCCTCCTAATAATGTTCAAAAGAACACCCCACAAAACCAGAATCGAAATGCCAATTAGTCATTGGACATATTTCAACATCCCTTACCAAAACATGGTAAGGAGGTGGCTAATCAAGTTGAACATCATAATGTCCCTCCTCCTGCCCGATATGTAGGAACTATTAGTGGCCATTTATCTATTCATGATCTGGAAATATTTGACACAACTTTATCCATGGTTAAAACTAGGCCTCTATATAATATTTAGATACTCGATCTTAGTGATACAGAATACGAGACTAAGAGTGATATGGAAATCACATCAAATCAATCGAATAGTTCTAAAGATGAATCAGATCCTATTCACCCTATCACAAGTTATATGGTTCCAGAAGAGCCATTTCCAAGAAGAGTCACTACTAGACCATCGTCTCACCGATTACTTTCTAATGAGCTATCTATAAACACTAGACCAAGACCCATTCATCATTCGTAGAATAATATTGTGGGTACCATCAAAGCTGTTACTAGACAACGAGGCTCAAAATTCTCAACAAGATCAAATTCAAAATGGTGGATCAACTCCATTTGTTTTGAAGGTTCTTAATAAAGGGAATCATTCACCTAATGTTCAACCTAAACCTCCTTATAATATTAATGAACAATTATCAAATATTACAGCCAGAATTTCTCTCTTGGACCTTTTAAGATCTCCTACACAGAGATGAATTAATACTCACATTAAGTCGGATGATGGTACCACAAGACATTCAACCTGAATCCATGGCCGATACTATAATAACTCGTGAAGTTGATTGTATTGACTTTCGGGATATAGACATACCGCAACATAGTTTACATAAAGATAACCCCTTATATATTACTACCTTAATTGGATATGTAGCAGTCAAACGAGTTTTGATTGATAATGGGTCATCTTTAAATATCTGTACTTTTGACTTCTACCAAATATTTGGGTTTAGAAGTGATGAAATGAAAAGAACTAATATGATCATAAAAGCTTTTAATGATGAAACACAAGAAACATGTGGATTTATTACCATTCCATTACAAGTTGGTCCAAGAACTTTGGATACGACTGTGTTTATTATACATTGCCCTGCATCGTACAATAGACTCTTGGGTCATCCTTGGATCAACGCGATGCGAGCTATTCCCTCAACTTTACATCAATGTCTTAAGTTCAAATTTAAGAATCAGTTGGTTACCATTCATGGTGATCCAAGACCCTTTGATATGTGTGCTTTGGTAGAACCTATTGGAGTTCAATTTTGCCCCGCTCTATCATCCACACATCCTAATTCTCATTATTCATCTAAACATGTGAAACTCACACCCACAACATCATCTACTTCTCCATCAGTTGCACCTCCACATATAGCTCAACCATCTTTTGAACAAACCTCATTAGGACCTAAGAAAGATCCTAATCCCACAACCAATGTCTCTTGTTCTACTCCTATAACCGCCATACCTATAATAGACCCATCTATCGACACCTCTACATCGTCTACATCCACCAAATTCATATTTTTTACATTGAAAGACGTAGAGAATATTCCTTCTACCTCTTATGCTCTTACCTGACGAGCTCTTACCCAATCTATCTAAAAATCTTATATCGGAAGAAACGAATGCTTCTATGCAAGATTCCCTTATTTTAAATAATTTGCCACCATCTCCTCATACCTTGGGCCTCCCACAGCCTATGGGAAGTATTTACAAAGCTAGGAGCTATACCTTTATTTGTAAGGGATATGACTGGGGTAGAATACCCAGAAAAATTAGAACTCATTATGATGGATATGCTCGATGTTATTTTACTAATGAGTATATTAAAGCCAAACCTATAATGCTTAAATTTGGATATAAAGGGAAAGTTTTGGGACCTTTCCGAATGGTATGAAAGAACCTTTTGAGGTAGAAGCGTGGCCCACCCGATGTGGTGTGGGCCTATTTTCTAGTAAGGGTTAGCCATTCCCATTTGAGGATGATGACCATATTATATGTTACCAAGATTATTTAGATGAATGCGATGCTTTGTGTTTAATGAATAAGACATTCACATGTAATATGCTATCTATAGCTTATCTTGAGATGATCGCCGAATCGATGACGAGTCATTTTCCTTAGATCGTTGTTCTTGTGAATTTTCCCATATATTTTGGTTGTTGCAGGTTGTGTAGTTATTGTTTGGACCATAACTTGACATGTATATGGATGGAATTGCATTGTTAATGATCCTTGTTAACCTACAGATTTGGTGTAAATAATGGAATGGAATATAATATTATTTATAGCCATATTTTGATGTTTTCCAATAGTTTTACGATTTTTGGAATCATCCATGGTAAATATAATTCATTGTTAATGGTTTAGGGCTTGCATGTTATGGAGAATTGGAGCAATTGAGACAGAAACTTCCCAAAATCTATCTTGGAAGGATTGATGATGCAAGGTGATAGATATGAATCTTTATTGCAGCAAGGGTTTGTACAAACCATACTAGCATAGTGTAAAATTGTACAAATCGTTCGATTACACGATTTGGTAATAAAAGTTGCAACCCAATTCTGCCATATAAGGAATTATTTCTAGTTTGAGGAAATTGATTACAAAACTGATCGTTTTGACTTACAAAAATTGTTCCAGTTAGTTGTATGAGTACCAAATCATACCAAGTATAGAGTTATATGATTTTTATCATACAACTATATTATTTGGTGACTATACAAGCTATTTTGGCAAGTTGAACTGGTGTACGTTAAAGACCATATAGGCTGTACGACTTGTACAAGTTGGGGCTTGAGATCTTGTGGGTCATTTCCATAGCTTCTCAACTACCTCCCCATTGGGAATATTACACCACTACCTTCTATAATGACCAAGGGAATATGAGAGGTTTTTTATCTTTAGCCTTGAAGATACCACTAACAATCATGCTAAGGTACAAGCCCTCCTTGAAGGGTTGATGTGGACACTTCAACAAAGTTGGCAGAATATTTATGTTGAAGAAGATTCCTAGGTGATCATAAACCAATTAAAAGATTAGAAAAGGTCTTCCTCACTCTCTAACTAGAGGTTGGGGTATATTATTCAAACTATAAATAACTTCATTACTCGTTTTAGTCCCTAAAGTACTTTCATGTGCAAATATCTGCAAACAAGGCGTCTAATGCTATTACTAATTGTAGCGTGGTTATAGGTCTAAGAGATATCACCTAGATCAACCAATTTTCTAACATGGATGCTCTTAAGGGCATCAAGCATAGAATTATTTATTTAATCAATAAATATAATGAGGGTGTTTCTAGATCTAGTCATGGTAAAAATAAGTTAGAGAAAACTTTATGATTGCTACAATCTGCATGAACCTTGAGTAATTGGTTTTTTTTTACCTTTATAGCTAATACATGCATGGCTTTTTGGCTGATTTACTTTGGTCTAAGCGTACGATTTAAGTGTGCCAAAGTGAATATGCCAAGTGCGAGCCCTGGATGATTTTAATGGAACAAATACTCTTTCCTTGGGACTTACCCAAAAGTGGTGTTTTCCACAAACCAAAAAAATGTTTCCATATATCTAGTTGATTGGGATTAATATTATATTTTATAATATTATTCCTCTTCACATGGATCATGATATATGGCATTTAATACTCACACAGATCATGCATATTATGCTAAATTACAAAGGCAGACATGCCTATAAATATGTTTTTGATTAATGCAATTCTTAGTTTTCATTTGTGCCATTTTGTGTCACCTATTAAGAGTGTTTCCCACATCATTGGTATCAGATCAAGGTGCAAGTATTTGGAGAGTATCCTCTTCCTAGACCATATTGGTTCAAAAAATAATGAGAAAACCAACCCATGGATCTTGAGTGGTGAACATTATTTTCTTTCCATGAAAACCTTTGTGCACTTTTGATATTGAAAAATCTCAATTGGGGTCCCTTTGACTCTCAACCCTCAGCTAGGTGGGTCCCTCTGACTTCAACCTTCAACTTTTGATCCAAGCCTTGCCCTTGTATTTATCATTTATTTGATGTTGTGATCACAATAGTTCATATTTTAATATTTTTGGAGTGGGTTACGTCATCCTAGTGTTTTCACTGAGTAGAAACTCCTCAGTACGATAGATACATTCTTCTGACGATGTTGATCGAGTATTACAGATCTATTTTGGCAATGAACGTAGAGATATAAGCCTACACTATCTTCTGGATTTACCTATTTACATTCTTCCATTGCAAACCACTTCACAACGCATATTTTGTTGTCTCATGCACTCGTTGACCCACCAAATGATGTTGTGCAAGATCTGATGCATTCATATCATCCTTCACTTCCTCCCAATGATTTTTTAGTTTTCATCCACTTTCTCATCTTCCTCATCAATTCCAATGGATAAAAACATATGGATCGATGACTCAAGGTGTACTTCATGCCTCACTTTACCCACAAGTATCTCCTCTAATGATCACTTTAGATTACCAGCAAGCCATATTTACCATTCTTATGGCTCCATCCAATGTTTATGGAGATATTTTCATAGTAGCAAGTCTGCAAATAACTGATGATGCCATATCAACTATCTCCAACTAGCTCTATGTTTTTTGGTGTCCAAAACACCCATCCTCAACATGATTTTACATTTACCAATGATTTACAAGAACTCCTGTGCAACGACAATGGTTTTTTGGTGCGGTAATCTATTTTTTTATGAATTTATTTTATGCACACTAAGGATTTTTTAATTATTGATGAATTTATTTTATCGACATCTTGCTAACATTTTTTTGGGTGAGTTTAATTGAGTTTAAAAAAAAAACCCTCAATGGGTTATCCCACATTGCATATAGCATCACCGTCTACCATCCTTATCTATGGGACGTCTCACATTGGTCAGTAGCCAGCTTACGCTGGCTACCCTCCCTCTTCTGTCAATCCTGTAGAGTTCCTACCACCTTGCCCACCTGCCACAAGTTTCATACCCTGATTTCCTATCAGTTCATGTTTGTCTATCAATCTGCATATGCCTTATTTTCTAGGCACTCAGTCATCATCGATCACCTTAGTTTCATACTCCTACTTTGCCTTCTATGGTCACCATCCACCTTGGTTCCATCACTAATTTTTTATCATTGGATAGTATCGACTGTGACCATTGAGTTGGTTACATTGTCATTTTTGTTGACCGTTGGATAGTATCCATTGTGACTATTGGGTTGGTTTTTTTTTCATTGTTGACTATTAGATAGTTTACATTATTATCATTGGTTTATCACGATGAGACCATTGTGAGTCTGGTTCAATATTTTTTGACCTTTGACCATTGAATCTCAAAATCCTTGGTCCAATCAGAGAGGGAGGGCCCATTAATAGTTGAAAAACAAATTTTGCCACCCATTCTCATTTTTTACAACTGCACTGGAATCTAGTAAATCCTCGGTCACTCCTAGTAAACCTATGGCTACTAATACGGCCATTGTTGAAAAAATGGTTGAAAATACTACTGCTCAAAATGAAAAAATGGCAGAAATGACTGCCATGTTGTAAAATATTCAATTTCCATCCCATCCTTCTCATCCAAGGTGTGAAGTGAAAATATATGAAGGCTCATGAGACCCTGATGTACTCAATAGTTGTATCCTTGAAATGGATATCTGGTTTGAATATAATCATACTCTTGATGATGAAATGGTTCCATTCACAAAGCTCAAAATTTCCAACATTGTAAAAGTCCTCATTTCTAATCACCAAAATCCAATTTGTACATGGGAGGATATGGTACAAGTTTTGAAGGTCTCATTTTATCCATAAAATAATGAGGACTTACTAAACCAATGGCTACACCTCCATCAAGGTAAGAAGTAATCTATACAAGATTTCATTCATCATTTAAACCACCTTCGAGTCTTGCTTGACATTTCAAATTATGATGCTATCTTGATTGTAAAGTTTAAAAGTGGTCTTCTTGCACACTTTTATAGGGATATCAAATATACTACTTGCACTACATTAGATGATGCATTCAAACATGCATTACTAGCTAAGGAAAATATCATGGCACAATGGTGGGAGCCTCGCTACTCTTTTGGTGGTTCGATAGAAGACATTTGCAAGCATCAACAAGGATGAAAGATACCTTCCCAATTTTCTTCTTCTGTGACTCCCACTTCTCACTCATCCCCTACTTCTAAAAATTCATTTTCTTCTTCCTCTTCTTATTCATTATATTAGGCTCAAGCTACTAAATTTTGTAAGTATTATAAGAGGCAAGGCCATGATAAAACTCAATATCCACAATTATAGAAAAAGAAGAATATTTTTGTACAGTCTGATGAGGGCACTTGTGATAACCCCATCAAGACTACTGGAGAAGAAGCAATTTATGATGAGTTGATAGGTCAACTCAATAATGTAACATTTATGAATAACCATTTTAGAGTAGGTTACCATGACATATATTTGTCATGTGTGCTCACTTGCTCCATAAATTTGTAGTAGATTGTATAATAAAAAATGGATCACAAAAAAAATCTAATTGCGCAGTCCATTATCGATAGACTCAAGCTCCCTACATCAAAACATCCTTGTCCCTACTCTCTCGAGTGTAAGGATAGCATAAAAACATCACAAATAACATAGATGTGCACCACCACTTTTGCATTTGGCCCCAAGTTTTATGATTCGATCACGTGTGATGTCACACCAATGGATTGTTAAGGGTTACTTCTAGGGAATCCTTACCAATATGATAGAAGGGTAACATATGATGCATATAAAAACACATACATATTACAGAAAGATCAAAAGAACTATCTTATTAAAAGTACTCCACTATCTACAAAGCACACCACTAATCTTCTATTTACTTTTCACCAAGCTAGGAAAGCCACTAATCAAGTACAAGCACTTGCACTAATTTTCATTCACCTACAAACACAACCAACCCAAGCAAAAGCATAAAAAATAAATAACAAAACACAGGTGGATAAAATATTATACAAGTATGAGAATATTTTTCAAGAACCCACTTCTTTACCTCTTGAAAGAGCAATTAATAATAGTATTTAAATAATTCTAGCAACACCTCTTCCAAATGTTCCAATATACAGGCAATCCATTCTACAATATGATGAGATAAAGAAACAATTACATGAATTGCTAGATAAGGGCTTCATAAAATCTAACATTTCTCGTTGTGCCTCATCTATCCTTCTTGTTCTAAAAAAATATGGCACGTGGCATTTCTGTATTGATTTTAAAGAACTCAATAAAATCACCATTAAAAATAGGTATCCACTTCCTCGCATTGACGATTTACTAGATCAACTTCAAGGTGCCAAAATTTTCAATAAACTTGATCTTAAAAGTGGCTATCATCAGGTTCACATACAGGTTGAGGATACATGGAAAACAACTTTCTAGACAAAAATGGGATTTTTTGAATGGTTGGTTATGCCCTTTGGTCTCACTAATGCTCCTTATAAATTTATGAGGATGATGAATGAAGTGTTTCGGGAGTGCTTAGATAGATATGTCATTATCTATCTGGATGATATTTTGATTTTTTCCACCACTTGGTAGGCACATTTGCAACATATTGAGCAGGTTCTTTGAATTCTTTAGAATAATGAGTTGTATGCCAATTTGCCTAAAGTTATTTTGGGTAAACTTCAATTTCATACCTTGGCTTCATCATCAATGCCAATGGTATTCAGGTTTATCTTGTCAAAGTAGAAGTTCTTCTCCATTGGACTTCTCCCTCAAACATCACTAAATTAAGGAGTTTTCTTGGCCTTGCAAATTTCTACCGTAAGTTCATTCTAAACTATTCCACAATTTCTACCCCATTCCATTCCTTGACTAAGGCCAAATCTATTTTTCATTGGACTCCTGATCATACCCATGCTTTTACAACTCTAAATTTTAATATTTTTTATGCTTTTGTTTTAGCTATTTCTAACCTTAGACAACCTTTTGAAATCAAAACTGATTCCTCTCAATTTTCCCTTGGTGCCAATCTAAAAAAAATGGTCACCCCGTAACATATCATTCTGAGTCATTTTCCACAACCAAGAAAAACTATTCCACGTATGATAAGGAAATTTATGCCTTAGTCCAAGGTATCAAATACTAGCATCATTACCTCTTAGGCAAAGAAACTATTGTCCACACTAATCATTTGAATTTGCATTTCCTTCAATCCCAAACCAAGATCCAAGAAGCAAGACACATGAAATGGGCTTCTTACCTTCATCAATTTGACCTAGTCATCAAGTACAAAAAGGGTAGCCAAAATTTTGTTTTTGATTATCTCAGTCAACCTCCTTCTACTCATGTTTTAACCATTGTCACTACATATCACTTGGGTTTCCATTCTTGGCCTTTTGAGTATCCTCATCACCCTGACTTTGCACAAGTTTACCAACATTTACAACAACCTTCTTCCTCAAACTTATTCCCTTTTCAGGACTACCATATTAAGATATGTTTGCTTTATTGTCTTGATAAACTTTGTGTTCCCTATGAGAACTGATAATCCCTTTTGAAGGAGGCCCCTTATTCACATTATGGTGGTAATTTTAGCAAACATAAGACTCTTCATAATTTTAAGTGGTTTTTTTATTGGAAACACATGCAATGGGATGTTTTACAATATTTAAAATAGTGTGTCCTTTGTAGTCGATCTAAGCTAGCTAACCATAATTTTGGTCTTAGTATACCCTTACCCATTGCCTCCCATCCTTGGAAAAGTATTTCTATGGATCTTGTCAATGGTTTTCCTATGACTTCTTGTAAACATGATTGTGTCTTTGTGGTCATTGACCATTTAAGTAAAATGACTAAGTTTATTCCATATTATTAAACCAGTTCCGCTACCAAATTAGCCCAAATTTTCTTTGATGTCATTTGATGTTCTTTTGGTCTTCCAACTTGTATTGTGTCATATTTTTACTCTCGGTTTATCGATCACTTTTGACGTTATTTGTGGAAATTATTAGGTGTGTCCCTTAAATTTTCCATAACCTTTCATCCATAATTAGATGGTCAAACAAAAGTTTTCAATCGTACACTTTTCCAAATTTTGTGTTTCTTCCATAATTCGAGTCCATCTAAGTGGGATTTGAGTCTAAATCATATTGAGCATGCATACAATAGGGTTGTCCATTCATCCATAGGTCATTTAGCATTTGAAGTATGTCTATGTGTTCAACCTCTTGCTCCATATGAGTTACCCTTGTCGCTTCCATCTCCTATCATAGTCCACATGCAAAAAGAACAAGACATACCTCACTCTTTCATTCAACATTTACAGTAGCTCCAATCAAAGGTTTTTCACATTCTATAGAAGATCCATAAGCAGTAAAAGCAAACCATGGATTGTCATCGTGTTCCACATTCATTCCAAGTTGGAGAAAAAGTTTTGTTGTACCTTTATCGTCACAGGTTTTCAAAGAAGACACATAGCAAGATCAAACGTCTTCGGTATGGGCCTTACACTATTATCCAGCAAGTGTTCGAGAATGATTTTCATCTTGATTTACCAGAACACTTGGGCATCAATGATATTATCAATGTTGACTTACTCCGGATGTACCATGGGTCTACTTTGGAGAGCGAACCCATCATCAGTCATCTCGTAAATATTATATCTAATTTCTAGCTTCCATTAGAGGAGGATCATATTTTTGATACCAATATCTGTAGCACACGTTAAGGTTCTTCCACTTTCTATCTTATTGGATGTCACGAACAACTTCCACATTAGGCTCGTTAGTTTTGTCATAGTCAGATGGTTTGATATTTTATTTCCCTTTTGAGCACAGTAGAGACCAATGCTTCTACGGTGGGTATGAATGATATGGATTAATATTATATTTTATAATATTATCCCTCATCACATGGATCATGATATATGGTATTTATTACTCACACTGATCGTGTATATTAAATATTGAAATGTAAAAGCAGACATATCTATAAATATGTGTTTGATTAATGCAATTCTCAATTTTCATTTGTACCATTTAGTATTTTCTATTAAGAGTGTTTCCCACATCACTAGTCCATATTATTGTAGCAAGGAACAAGAAAAAGCAACAAAACATATATTACTATAATTTATTTTAATAACTTATAACTATATATTATAATAACTTAATAACTATACATATATTACTTAACAACATTTAAACCTAATCCCTCTTCATTCATAATATAAATTAAATTAATTAAGTCCATACTATTTAACAAATAAATAGTTATAAAAATAATTTTTAAAAATTAAGTCACGATAAAGAGTTTAAAAGTAAAGAGTTTGGTTTTCTTCCCATGCCTTAAATTGCATTTCTTATTTGAATTATTTAACATGAAAACTTAATGATGTCTTAAATTACAAGATAAATTAATTTGTATATTGTTAGCCCTTATGGTTTTAGGTAAAATAAATGATGGGACTCCCAAGGTCTTATAATCTCTCACTAAAAACTACAGTTAAGTGTGGAATACCCTTTTATTTATAAGTTAAAGTCCTGAAATACTTCCACAATTTCAAAGTTATGCCCATGAATTCAATGGAACCTTTTGTTTAAACAAATTGGGATGAAAACACCTTACCTTTAGTTGAAAAAACCTCACAATAGAGTCCCTTGTGTTTCTAGCAGTCTATATCATCTTTATATATAAATTATCAGGTTATTATTTTAATCATAAACATTAATAAATAGTAATTATTTATATTTTTAATAAATATTTTAAGATATAATTTATTTTATTAAATAATTTTTTATGTTTTTATAAAATTAGATATAACATTAGTTTATTTATGTTTTTATGAGTTTATATATATTTCATATATTAATTAAATTATTTAAATAAATAAAATTTATTTATATTAAATTATTTCAACAAATCATATTAGTATGGTGTTACAACCAATATCTATAGTTTTATGATTTATGGAGTGCCCACCATTATGTAAATGTTTGAAATTTCATAAAAAACTTAATTATAATGTGGGAATTTGAATTTAAGTAAAATTTGATCATTATAAAAATTTGAATTTAGATAGAAACCATTTAAAATTTCTTTACGCTACATTATTTTTTTATTTGTGGAAAATGTTCTAGAAGGGATGCCACTTTTGGGTAAGACCCAAGGAGATAGGGGTATCCATTTCGCCAAAAACACCCAGGACTTGAACCTGGCCTACCACCTTTGACATACTCAAGGACCAAACAAACACACAAAACCAAATTAAAAATAAATAAATAAATATAAAACAATAAATATAATAAAATAAAACAAAAACATGCTCCTTGAGTGTATCAAAAAGAAAAGCACAATCAAACACACACACAATAAAATTAAAAAAACACAACATGAACCACATAGAAAAAACACAAGAACAACATAACAAAACACAAACATGACAAAAACAACAGAACACTACAAAGACATAACCAAAAAAAAAAAAACATGAAAAATAAACACAACCAAAACCTAAAAAATTAAAAAAATAAAATTAAAATTAAACTAAAAAACAACCAACAACAAACAATAAACAAAACAAAAAAACATAGAAAACACTTACACATAAAACAACGAATTAACACAAACAAACAGAAACACAAGAACAAGAACGAAAAAAACACAAGAATAAAAACAAAAAACATAAAAATAAAAAAAAAACATAAAACAACAAAAACACAAGAACAACAAAAAACAACACAAAGAACAAAAAAACAAAACAAAATAAAAAAACACACACACCTTAAAAAACTAAACAAAAAAAGAAAAAAGAAAACAAAAAAAAAATTGAACATAACAAAGACATTTCTAGACCAGAAGACTTATAAGGCAAGATGTAGCACCCTACAATTGGCGTAGTTAAACCATCAGTAAAAAGTAGAAATTTTAATTTTAACCCCAAAACCGCCCGTTAACCGCTTACATCATTTTTCATGTCATTTTTAGAGGTTGTTGTGACCATTGGATGATATCGTCGTCGATCTGACGATATCGTCGTCGATCTGACGATATCGTCCCAAATCGGACGAATTCGTCTGGAACAGAACGTCCAGATGATTTCATCCCAAAATTGAATTTTCGTAATTAGCCTCTATTCCAACGACCTCTCCAACTTGGGCAGAAGCGTGTCTACACGGTTGGAGATTCCCACATTGGGGATCTCTTAGATTGGGATGATCCCCAACCTCCTAACCTCCCCCTAATCCTATATAAATAAGGATTTTTCCAGTTTATCCCCCCGACTCCATCCTTGACTTCCTACTTGGCTACCTGATCGATTATTTCCTTGTAATTTTAGTTTTTGCTATGATCTCCCATCATTTGCACTTGTGTTTTCAAGTTTTTGTTGCAATATTTCATTGTGTTTCAACCGGAGGTAGCTCGGATCATCGCAAACGATTCAACTACAATTTTATACGATCCTTTCAAGATCGACGACAATCTTGTACGATTACAGATGATCTGGTCTACAATTTAGCTTGGGGGCAATCAGAGCCCTGAGTTTGCATTCTCTATCTCATTTTCCTTATTTATTAGTGTATTAGATTAATTTACTTCTATTTTGCATCTTGGAGTTCACCTCATTTAGCATAATTGCATGATAAAATTCAAAATAAGTTTCCAAAATAGTGCATCTCATTTAATTTGATATTTGGATTTATCATTCAAACATCTATACTCTTATTTCTATCATTTTGCATCATTTTTGCAATTGTATTTTTGTTTTTTGGTGTCTATTTTCTTGATTATAGGTTTCTAACGAATTCGCCTGACGAATTCGTCAGGTCGCTGATGATATTGGGTGATCTCGGACGATCTCCTATGATTTGGGATGATTCTATACAATTACAGATGATCTTGTCATATCCGAGATGATCTGGACTCCTACAAGCTTCAGAATCTTCATCAAACATCGAAATCATGTGTACTCTTCTCCATTTTATATATTCTCTATATTCAATCACATTAGGATTCATTTATGTCAGCTATCTTCATATAAATCAGAATATTCATATAGAATAGCTTAGCTTCATTTTGGCCAACCTAGGAATCTGAATGATTGAACATAAAATGAATAAATCAAACCCATTCTCAACCTAGGCGTGGAAACTGCCACTCAAATTTTCCTAGTGAACCCCACCATCCATCGAAAATTCACCTTTATACCCCTCCCCCGAGAGGCGTGACCTTCAAAGGGCCTCTCCATCCGAGGTATTGTTCCATCCTTTTCTCACCCCCCTTTTAGGTATGGATCCTTTAGCCTGAAGGTAAGGGTGCAAAAAATTTGGGTGATACATTTTGGTGAACCTAACGTGAAACTAAAAACACCTTTTGAAAACAATCCAAAAAAAAAAAAATTATTAAGAACATCTAGAATCATTAGAAAACTGTTAAATTTGCATATCATACTTAGATGGTAGATTATAATAGAAGATGAGTTGTCTCCATAAATGTTGAAAATCAATTAACGGCCATAGAGATTACTTCGGTGCTTAGAGTACCTCAAACATATAGAGCCCAACCTTTGTGGGACGAACTTGATAGGAGATTGGGTATTATTGAATCTAGATTTGCAGAACTTAGGCAAATTAAGAGGTTTGTCCTAGATAGAATCTTGGATATTGATCAAGTGACTTTGTATCATGAACTTCGAGAGAGCTTGCCATAGGTGGTTAGCTGATAAAAGAGCACTTGTGTCTTCTAAATTATACACCTTTGAGGAATACCTTGAGAACGTAGTTGTAGTACATAAATTTCTATCTCGTGTAGAGGATCAAGAAGTTGTTCTTACGGATAGAAAGATATGGAATAGAGTTCCTAGAGTTGTGTTGTATTGAGAGTATTGCCATGAACTTTATTTTTACATGTCAAAGTATGAAATAGATCATATTACCATAGCACACTTTGTCAAGTTCTTGAAAAACAACTTCCAATTTGAAGAGGAACATTTCATGACTCTTGATGAACTTGACCCTATCAATGATATCCATAAACTATTCATAGAAAGCTAAGTGATTCTTTCGACTATTGTTTCTTACAACTAGCATGTTGTTTGTTATTTTTATTCTCGCAAAATAATAATATAATAAAATCACAAAAAAAAAAAAAAACAAGACATTTCCTTTTAAAGTATTATAGTAGGTATATAGTTAAAATATATACCTCTCAACCCTATCGCATATATATATTATATATATATATATATATATATATATATATATATATATATATATATATATATATATATATATATATATATATATATAAGTATATATATTTGCTAAAACCAAAGTTTAGCACAATGCCTAGACTTAGGAATGGAAAACAAACCGAAGAAGATGAAGATTGGTTAGGAAGACCATTAACTGACCAAAATGTCCCTCCTGAGGACCAAGTTCAAGAAGAAGGAACCCTAGACCAGCAAGAAGAAGAGCTTGCTACAGAAAATGAACAAGAAGAAACTATTAGAGAGGAAGGATCCTCATCCCCTAAAATGTCTCCGAGAGGAGCTATCACTTTTGAGAACATAGAACAATTCGGAAGTTCATTAACACTAATATTGGTGTTTTTAATAGAGCAACCCATATGGACAAGAATCGAATTAGTGACATTCAAGCAACTCTAGAAGAAGTATTTCAAACACACACTAATCCCTTGTCCTTTATTGAACAAGAGAGTGATCAAGCTGGACCATCCAATTTGGATATAGTAGCTACAATCCAGAGCATGCAACAACAACAGGTTACCCAACAATATAAAGTGCCTGTTAACAAGCCTAGGGTCATTCCCGCATAAAAGAAACCATTATTTACTCGCTCTATTTCGCCAAGATCTTGATCAACATACCTCAAATCAATAAAAACCCAAAACAAAACCGAACATAAATTACCAACAATCTAAGGTACAACATAATACTATTACAAATCCCCTTCATAATACTCTTCCTACCAACACTTTGTATAATAGCAATATAACATCTAATCCTTATGTCACACCATCATACACTCATAGATCCCATACCTATGTGCCACCGAACCAATATGGTGGAAAAATTAGCAATCTTGAAGTCTGTGGTGAAATAGTTAGTTTCCCACATGGACCGGATAGATCCCTACCATCCCTCATATAATTATCGAGAGATGTGTAGTCAGCCTTTAGATCTTATAGTCGTAGCATAGCCGTATCCCAAACATTTTCCTATGCCTGTTCTTCCCATATATAAAGGAATCGAAGATCCCATAGAGCACCTTCGTATGTTTAGGATAGCATGTCATGATATATCATATGATGACTTGTTATTACTAAAAATGTTCCCGAAAAGCTTGGGAGGAATGGCATTAGAGTGGTATTATCAATTACCCACTAATTCTTTGAGGAATTTCGAAGAAACCGCCGAGTATTTTGTTCATCAATTTAGTGCCTACATCGAAAGATATGTGACCATTAAATATTTGTATAACTTAAAACAGGGCAAAGATGAATGCTTTGCTGATTTCCTAGCTAGGTGGAGATAGTTGATAGGAAAATTGCACTTTGTGTTACCTTACAGGGAGATGTTGGACATCTTTATTAATAATTTGCAAGAGCAACTATCTTACAAATTATCAACTGCTCCTTGACCACCTTCGATCAGGCTATAGACTTAGCACGAAGAGTGGAAGATGCTCTCATTAGGAGAGGCCAACTTAAAAAGAGATACAATGAGAAAACATCCAAAAATCAATATAAGAATAAACAAGTTGTGGGTGATGGAGTTATCGATAGTAAAAATACTGCTAATGTTAATGCTGCGAAGACAGCAGAGAAGTTTGTACTGAAACCTCCTAATAGACCTCCTCAAGAATTTACTAGGTTAAATCAACCTTTATCAACTATTCTACTGCAATTATTAGAATTAGGTTTGATTCAATTACTAAATATTTAGGAAACTGATCCAACTATACCCGGATACATAGAAGATTTACACTCGTGACTTCCATAGAGGACCTAGACACACTACCAACTCTTATAAAATATTAAAACATAAAATACAGGATTTTATTGATAACAATGAGATGGAGGTGCAAGCCTTTCAACCTAAGCAAAATCCTCCTAATAATGTTCAAAAGAACACCCCATATTTCAACATCCCTTACCAAAACATGGTAAGGAGGTGGCTAATCAAGTTGAACATCATAATGTCCCTCCTCCTGCCCGATATGTAGGAACTATTAGTGGCCATTTATCTATTCATGATCTGGAAATATTTGACACAACTTTATCCATGGTTAAAACTAGGCCTCTATATAATATTTAGATACTCGATCTTAGTGATACAAAATACGAGACTAAGAGTGATATGGAAATCACATCAAATCAATCGAATAGTTCTAAAGATGAATCAGATCCTATTCACCCTATCACAAGTTATATGGTTCCAGAAGAGCCATTTCCAAGAAGAGTCACTACTAGACCATCGTCTCACCGATTACTTTCTAATGAGCTAGCTATAAACACTAGACCAAGACCCATTCATCATTCGTAGAATAATATTGTGGGTACCATCAAAGCTATTACTAGACAACAGGCTCAAAATTCTCAACAAGATCAAATTCAAAATGGTGGATCAACTCCATTTGTTTTGAAGGTTCCTAATAAAGGAAATCATTCACCTAATGTTCAACCTAAACCTCCTTATAATATTAATGAACAATTATCAAATATTACAGCCAGAATTTCTCTCTTGGACCTTTTAAGATCTCCTACACATAGAGATGAATTAATACTCACATTAAGTCAGATGATGGTACCACAAGACATTCAACCTGAAGCCATGGCCGATACTATAATAACTCGTGAAGTTGATTGTATTGACTTTCAGGATATAGACATACCGCAACATAGTTTACATAAAGATAACCCCTTATATATTACTACCTTAATTGGATATGTAGCAGTCAAACGAGTTTTGATTGATAATGGGTCATCTTTAAATATCTATACTTTTGACTTCTACCAAATATTTGGGTTTAGAAGTGATGAAATGAAAAGAACTAATATGATCATAAAAGCTTTTAATGATGAAACACAAGAAACATGTGGATTTATTACCATTCCATTACAGGTTGGTCCGAGAACCTTGGATACGATCGTGTTTATTATACATTGCCCCGCATCGTACAATATACTCTTGGGTCGTCCTTGGATCAACGCGATGCGAGCTATTCCCTCAACTTTACATCAATGTCTTAAGTTCAAATTTAAGAATCGGTTGGTTACCATTCATGGTGATCCAAGACCCTTTGATATGTGTGCTTTGGTAGAACCTATTGGAGTTCAATTTTGCCCCGCTCTATCATCCACACATCCTAATTCTCATTATTCATCTAAACATGTGAAACTCACACCCACAACATCATCTACTTCTCCATCGCTTGCACCTCCACATATAACTCAACCATCTTCTAAACAAACCGCATTAGGACCTAAGAAAGATCCTAATCCCACAACCAATGTCTCTTGTTCTACTCCTATAATGTCCATACCTATAATAGACCCATCTATCGACACCTCTACATAGTCTACATCCACCAAATTCATATTTTTTACATTGAAAGACGTAGAGAATATTCCTTCTACCTCTTATGCTCTTACTCGACGAGCTCTTACCCAATCTATCTAAAAATCTTATATCGGAAGAAACGAATGCTTCTATGCAAGATTCCCTTATTTTAAATAATTTGCCACCATCTCCTCATACCTTGGGCCTCCCACGACCTATGGGAAGTATTTACAAAGCTAGGAGCTATACCTTTATTTGTAAGGGATATGACTGGGGTAGAATACCCAGAAAAATTAGAACTCATTATGATGGATATGCTCGATGTTATTTTACTAATGAGTATATTAAAGCCAAACCTATAATGCTTAAATTTGGATATAAAGGGAAAGTTTTGGGACCTTTCCAGAATGGTATGAAAGAACCTTTTGAGGTAGAAGCGTGGCCCACCCGATATGGTGTGGGCCTATTTTCTAGTAAGGGTTAGCCATTCCCATTTGAGGATGATGACCATATTATATGTTACCAAGATTATTTAGATGAATGCGATGCTTTGTGTTTAATGAATAAGACATTCACATGTAATATGCTATCTATAGCTTATCTTGAGATGATCACTGAATCTGATGACAGTCATTTTCCTTAGATCGTTGTTCTTGTGAATTTTCCCATATGTTTTGGTTGTTGCAGGTTGTGTAGTTATTGTTTGGACCATAACTTGACATGTATATGGATGGAATTGCATTGTTAATGATCCTTGTTAACCTACAGATTTGGTGTAAATAATGGAATGGAATATAATATTATTTATAGCCATATTTTGATGTTTTCCAATAGTTTTACGATTTTTGGAATCATCCATGGTAAATATAATTCATTGTTAATGGTTTAGGGCTTGCATGTTATGGAGAATTGGAGCAATTGAGACAGAAACTTCCCAAAATCTATCTTGGAAGGATTGATGATGCAAGGTGATAGATATGAATCTTTATTGCAGCAAGGGTTTGTACAAACCATACTAGCATAGTGTAAAATTGTACAAATCGTTCGATTACACGATTTGGTAATAAAAGTTGCAACCCAATTCTGCCATATAAGGAATTATTTCTAGTTTGAGGAAATTGATTACAAAACTGATCGTTTTGACTTACAAAAATTGTTCCAGTTAGTTGTATGAGTACCAAATCATACCAAGTATAGAGTTATATGATTTTTATCATACAACTATATTATTTGGTGACTATACAAGCTATTTTGGCAAGTTGAACTGGTGTACGTTAAAGACCATATAGGCTGTACGACTTGTACAAGTTGGGGCTTGAGATCTTGTGGGTCATTTCCATAGCTTCTCAACTACCTCCCCATTGGGAATATTACACCACTACCTTCTATAATGACCAAGGGAATATGAGAGGTTTTTTATCTTTAGCCTTGAAGATACCACTAACAATCATGCTAAGGTACAAGCCCTCCTTGAAGGGTTGATGTGGACACTTCAACAAAGTTGGCAGAATATTTATGTTGAAGAAGATTCCTAGGTGATCATAAACCAATTAAAAGATTAGAAAAGGTCTTCCTCACTCTCTAACTAGAGGTTGGGGTATATTATTCAAACTATAAATAACTTCATTACTCGTTTTAGTCCCTAAAGTACTTTCATGTGCAAATATCTGCAAACAAGGCGTCTAATGCTATTACTAATTGTAGCGTGGTTATAGGTCTAAGAGATATCACCTAGATCAACCAATTTTCTAACATGGATGCTCTTAAGGGCATCAAGCATAGAATTATTTATTTAATCAATAAATATAATGAGGGTGTTTCTAGATCTAGTCATGGTAAAAATAAGTTAGAGAAAACTTTATGATTGCTACAATCTGCATGAACCTTGAGTAATTGGTTTTTTTTTACCTTTATAGCTAATACATGCATGGCTTTTTGGCTGATTTACTTTGGTCTAAGCGTACGATTTAAGTGTGCCAAAGTGAATATGCCAAGTGCGAGCCCTGGATGATTTTAATGGAACAAATACTCTTTCCTTGGGACTTACCCAAAAGTGGTGTTTTCCACAAACCAAAAAAATGTTTCCATATATCTAGTTGATTGGGATTAATATTATATTTTATAATATTATTCCTCTTCACATGGATCATGATATATGGCATTTAATACTCACACGGATCATGCATATTAAATGCTAAATTGTAAAGGCAGACATGCCTATAAATATGTTTTTGATTAATGCAATTCTTAGTTTTCATTTGTGCCATTTTGTGTCACCTATTAAGAGTGTTTCCCACATCATTGGTATCAGATCAAGGTGCAAGTATTTGGAGAGTATCCTCTTCCTAGACCATATTGGTTCAAAAAATAATGAGAAAACCAACCCATGGATCTTGAGTGGTGAACATTATTTTCTTTCCATGAAAACCTTTGTGCACTTTTGATATTGAAAAATCTCAATTGGGGTCCCTTTGACTCTCAACCCTCAGCTAGGTGGGTCCCTCTGACTTCAACCTTCAACTTTTGATCCAAGCCTTGCCCTTGTATTTATCATTTATTTGATGTTGTGATCACAATAGTTCATATTTTAATATTTTTGGAGTGGGTTACGTCATCCTAGTGTTTTCACTGAGTAGAAACTCCTCAGTACGATAGATACATTCTTCTGACGATGTTGATCGAGTATTACAGATCTATTTTGGCAATGAACGTAGAGATATAAGCCTACACTATCTTCTGGATTTACCTATTTACATTCTTCCATTGCAAACCACTTCACAACGCATATTTTGTTGTCTCATGCACTCGTTGACCCACCAAATGATGTTGTGCAAGATCTGATGCATTCATATCATCCTTCACTTCCTCCCAATGATTTTTTAGTTTTCATCCACTTTCTCATCTTCCTCATCAATTCCAATGGATAAAAACATATGGATCGATGACTCAAGGTGTACTTCATGCCTCACTTTACCCACAAGTATCTCCTCTAATGATCACTTTAGATTACCAGCAAGCCATATTTACCATTCTTATGGCTCCATCCAATGTTTATGGAGATATTTTCATAGTAGCAAGTCTGCAAATAACTGATGATGCCATATCAACTATCTCCAACTAGCTCTATGTTTTTTGGTGTCCAAAACACCCATCCTCAACATGATTTTACATTTACCAATGATTTACAAGAACTCCTGTGCAACGACAATGGTTTTTTGGTGCGGTAATCTATTTTTTTATGAATTTATTTTATGCACACTAAGGATTTTTTAATTATTGATGAATTTATTTTATCGACATCTTGCTAACATTTTTTTGGGTGAGTTTAATTGAGTTTAAAAAAAAAACCCTCAATGGGTTATCCCACATTGCATATAGCATCACCGTCTACCATCCTTATCTATGGGACGTCTCACATTGGTCAGTAGCCAGCTTACGCTGGCTACCCTCCCTCTTCTGTCAATCCTGTAGAGTTCCTACCACCTTGCCCACCTGCCACAAGTTTCATACCCTGATTTCCTATCAGTTCATGTTTGTCTATCAATCTGCATATGCCTTATTTTCTAGGCACTCAGTCATCATCGATCACCTTAGTTTCATACTCCTACTTTGCCTTCTATGGTCACCATCCACCTTGGTTCCATCACTAATTTTTTATCATTGGATAGTATCGACTGTGACCATTGAGTTGGTTACATTGTCATTTTTGTTGACCGTTGGATAGTATCCATTGTGACTATTGGGTTGGTTTTTTTTTCATTGTTGACTATTAGATAGTTTACATTATTATCATTGGTTTATCACGATGAGACCATTGTGAGTCTGGTTCAATATTTTTTGACCTTTGACCATTGAATCTCAAAATCCTTGGTCCAATCAGAGAGGGAGGGCCCATTAATAGTTGAAAAACAAATTTTGCCACCCATTCTCATTTTTTACAACTGCACTGGAATCTAGTAAATCCTCGGTCACTCCTAGTAAACCTATGGCTACTAATACGGCCATTGTTGAAAAAATGGTTGAAAATACTACTGCTCAAAATGAAAAAATGGCAGAAATGACTGCCATGTTGTAAAATATTCAATTTCCATCCCATCCTTCTCATCCAAGGTGTGAAGTGAAAATATATGAAGGCTCATGAGACCCTGATGTACTCAATAGTTGTATCCTTGAAATGGATATCTGGTTTGAATATAATCATACTCTTGATGATGAAATGGTTCCATTCACAAAGCTCAAAATTTCCAACATTGTAAAAGTCCTCATTTCTAATCACCAAAATCCAATTTGTACATGGGAGGATATGGTACAAGTTTTGAAGGTCTCATTTTATCCATAAAATAATGAGGACTTACTAAACCAATGGCTACACCTCCATCAAGGTAAGAAGTAATCTATACAAGATTTCATTCATCATTTAAACCACCTTCGAGTCTTGCTTGACATTTCAAATTATGATGCTATCTTGATTGTAAAGTTTAAAAGTGGTCTTCTTGCACACTTTTATAGGGATATCAAATATACTACTTGCACTACATTAGATGATGCATTCAAACATGCATTACTAGCTAAGGAAAATATCATGGCACAATGGTGGGAGCCTCGCTACTCTTTTGGTGGTTCGATAGAAGACATTTGCAAGCATCAACAAGGATGAAAGATACCTTCCCAATTTTCTTCTTCTGTGACTCCCACTTCTCACTCATCCCCTACTTCTAAAAATTCATTTTCTTCTTCCTCTTCTTATTCATTATATTAGGCTCAAGCTACTAAATTTTGTAAGTATTATAAGAGGCAAGGCCATGATAAAACTCAATATCCACAATTATAGAAAAAGAAGAATATTTTTGTACAGTCTGATGAGGGCACTTGTGATAACCCCATCAAGACTACTGGAGAAGAAGCAATTTATGATGAGTTGATAGGTCAACTCAATAATGTAACATTTATGAATAACCATTTTAGAGTAGGTTACCATGACATATATTTGTCATGTGTGCTCACTTGCTCCATAAATTTGTAGTAGATTGTATAATAAAAAATGGATCACAAAAAAAATCTAATTGCGCAGTCCATTATCGATAGACTCAAGCTCCCTACATCAAAACATCCTTGTCCCTACTCTCTCGAGTGTAAGGATAGCATAAAAACATCACAAATAACATAGATGTGCACCACCACTTTTGCATTTGGCCCCAAGTTTTATGATTCGATCACGTGTGATGTCACACCAATGGATTGTTAAGGGTTACTTCTAGGGAATCCTTACCAATATGATAGAAGGGTAACATATGATGCATATAAAAACACATACATATTACAGAAAGATCAAAAGAACTATCTTATTAAAAGTACTCCACTATCTACAAAGCACACCACTAATCTTCTATTTACTTTTCACCAAGCTAGGAAAGCCACTAATCAAGTACAAGCACTTGCACTAATTTTCATTCACCTACAAACACAACCAACCCAAGCAAAAGCATAAAAAATAAATAACAAAACACAGGTGGATAAAATATTATACAAGTATGAGAATATTTTTCAAGAACCCACTTCTTTACCTCTTGAAAGAGCAATTAATAATAGTATTTAAATAATTCTAGCAACACCTCTTCCAAATGTTCCAATATACAGGCAATCCATTCTACAATATGATGAGATAAAGAAACAATTACATGAATTGCTAGATAAGGGCTTCATAAAATCTAACATTTCTCGTTGTGCCTCATCTATCCTTCTTGTTCTAAAAAAATATGGCACGTGGCATTTCTGTATTGATTTTAAAGAACTCAATAAAATCACCATTAAAAATAGGTATCCACTTCCTCGCATTGACGATTTACTAGATCAACTTCAAGGTGCCAAAATTTTCAATAAACTTGATCTTAAAAGTGGCTATCATCAGGTTCACATACAGGTTGAGGATACATGGAAAACAACTTTCTAGACAAAAATGGGATTTTTTGAATGGTTGGTTATGCCCTTTGGTCTCACTAATGCTCCTTATAAATTTATGAGGATGATGAATGAAGTGTTTCGGGAGTGCTTAGATAGATATGTCATTATCTATCTGGATGATATTTTGATTTTTTCCACCACTTGGTAGGCACATTTGCAACATATTGAGCAGGTTCTTTGAATTCTTTAGAATAATGAGTTGTATGCCAATTTGCCTAAAGTTATTTTGGGTAAACTTCAATTTCATACCTTGGCTTCATCATCAATGCCAATGGTATTCAGGTTTATCTTGTCAAAGTAGAAGTTCTTCTCCATTGGACTTCTCCCTCAAACATCACTAAATTAAGGAGTTTTCTTGGCCTTGCAAATTTCTACCGTAAGTTCATTCTAAACTATTCCACAATTTCTACCCCATTCCATTCCTTGACTAAGGCCAAATCTATTTTTCATTGGACTCCTGATCATACCCATGCTTTTACAACTCTAAATTTTAATATTTTTTATGCTTTTGTTTTAGCTATTTCTAACCTTAGACAACCTTTTGAAATCAAAACTGATTCCTCTCAATTTTCCCTTGTTGCCAATCTAAAAAAAATGGTCACCCCGTAACATATCATTCTGAGTCATTTTCCACAACCAAGAAAAACTATTCCACGTATGATAAGGAAATTTATGCCTTAGTCCAAGGTATCAAATACTAGCATCATTACCTCTTAGGCAAAGAAACTATTGTCCACACTAATCATTTGAATTTGCATTTCCTTCAATCCCAAACCAAGATCCAAGAAGCAAGACACATGAAATGGGCTTCTTACCTTCATCAATTTGACCTAGTCATCAAGTACAAAAAGGGTAGCCAAAATTTTGTTTTTGATTATCTCAGTCAACCTCCTTCTACTCATGTTTTAACCATTGTCACTACATATCACTTGGGTTTCCATTCTTGGCCTTTTGAGTATCCTCATCACCCTGACTTTGCACAAGTTTACCAACATTTACAACAACCTTCTTCCTCAAACTTATTCCCTTTTCAGGACTACCATATTAAGATATGTTTGCTTTATTGTCTTGATAAACTTTGTGTTCCCTATGAGAACTGATAATCCCTTTTGAAGGAGGCCCCTTATTCACATTATGGTGGTAATTTTAGCAAACATAAGACTCTTCATAATTTTAAGTGGTTTTTTTATTGGAAACACATGCAATGGGATGTTTTACAATATTTAAAATAGTGTGTCCTTTGTAGTCGATCTAAGCTAGCTAACCATAATTTTGGTCTTAGTATACCCTTACCCATTGCCTCCCATCCTTGGAAAAGTATTTCTATGGATCTTGTCAATGGTTTTCCTATGACTTCTTGTAAACATGATTGTGTCTTTGTGGTCATTGACCATTTAAGTAAAATGACTAAGTTTATTCCATATTATTAAACCAGTTCCGCTACCAAATTAGCCCAAATTTTCTTTGATGTCATTTGATGTTCTTTTGGTCTTCCAACTTGTATTGTGTCATATTTTTACTCTCGGTTTATCGATCACTTTTGACGTTATTTGTGGAAATTATTAGGTGTGTCCCTTAAATTTTCCATAACCTTTCATCCATAATTAGATGGTCAAACAAAAGTTTTCAATCGTACACTTTTCCAAATTTTGTGTTTCTTCCATAATTCGAGTCCATCTAAGTGGGATTTGAGTCTAAATCATATTGAGCATGCATACAATAGGGTTGTCCATTCATCCATAGGTCATTTAGCATTTGAAGTATGTCTATGTGTTCAACCTCTTGCTCCATATGAGTTACCCTTGTCGCTTCCATCTCCTATCATAGTCCACATGCAAAAAGAACAAGACATACCTCACTCTTTCATTCAACATTTACAGTAGCTCCAATCAAAGGTTTTTCACATTCTATAGAAGATCCATAAGCAGTAAAAGCAAACCATGGATTGTCATCGTGTTCCACATTCATTCCAAGTTGGAGAAAAAGTTTTGTTGTACCTTTATCGTCACAGGTTTTCAAAGAAGACACATAGCAAGATCAAACGTCTTCGGTATGGGCCTTACACTATTATCCAGCAAGTGTTCGAGAATGATTTTCATCTTGATTTACCAGAACACTTGGGCATCAATGATATTATCAATGTTGACTTACTCCGGATGTACCATGGGTCTACTTTGGAGAGCGAACCCATCATCAGTCATCTCGCAAATATTATATCTAATTTCTAGCTTCCATTAGAGGAGGATCATATTTTTGATACCAATATCTGTAGCACACGTTAAGGTTCTTCCACTTTCTATCTTATTGGATGTCACGAACAACTTCCACATTAGGCTCGTTAGTTTTGTCATAGTCAGATGGTTTGATATTTTATTTCCCTTTTGAGCACAGTAGAGACCAATGCTTCTACGGTGGGTATGAATGATATGGATTAATATTATATTTTATAATATTATCCCTCATCACATGGATCATGATATATGGTATTTATTACTCACACTGATCGTGTATATTAAATATTGAAATGTAAAAGCAGACATATCTATAAATATGTGTTTGATTAATGCAATTCTCAATTTTCATTTGTACCATTTAGTATTTTCTATTAAGAGTGTTTCCCACATCACTAGTCCATATTATTGTAGCAAGGAACAAGAAAAAGCAACAAAACATATATTACTATAATTTATTTTAATAACTTATAACTATATATTATAATAACTTAATAACTATACATATATTACTTAACAACATTTAAACCTAATCCCTCTTCATTCATAATATAAATTAAATTAATTAAGTCCATACTATTTAACAAATAAATAGTTATAAAAATAATTTTTAAAAATTAAGTCACGATAAAGAGTTTAAAAGTAAAGAGTTTGGTTTTCTTCCCATGCCTTAAATTGCATTTCTTATTTGAATTATTTAACATGAAAACTTAATGATGTCTTAAATTACAAGATAAATTAATTTGTATATTGTTAGCCCTTATGGTTTTAGGTAAAATAAATGATGGGACTCCCAAGGTCTTATAATCTCTCACTAAAAACTACAGTTAAGTGTGGAATACCCTTTTATTTATAAGTTAAAGTCCTGAAATACTTCCACAATTTCAAAGTTATGCCCATGAATTCAATGGAACCTTTTGTTTAAACAAATGGGGATGAAAACACCTTACCTTTAGTTGAAAAAACCTCACAATAGAGTCCCTTGTGTTTCTAGCAGTCTATATCATCTTTATATATAAATTATCAGGTTATTATTTTAATCATAAACATTAATAAATAGTAATTATTTATATTTTTAATAAATATTTTAAGATATAATTTATTTTATTAAATAATTTTTTATGTTTTTATAAAATTAGATATAACATTAGTTTATTTATGTTTTTATGAGTTTATATATATTTCATATATTAATTAAATTATTTAAATAAATAAAATTTATTTATATTAAATTATTTCAACAAATCATATTAGTATGGTGTTACAACCAATATCTATAGTTTTATGATTTATGGAGTGCCCACCATTATGTAAATGTTTGAAATTTCATAAAAACTTAATTATAATGTGGGAATTTGAATTTAAGTAAAATTTGATCATTATAAAAATTTGAATTTAGATAGAAACCATTTAAAATTTCTTTACGCTACATTATTTTTTTATTTGTGGAAAATGTTCTAGAAGGGATGCCACTTTTGGGTAAGACCCAAGGAGATAGGGGTATCCATTTCGCCAAAAACACCCAGGACTTGAACCTGGCCTACCACCTTTGACATACTCAAGGACCAAACAAACACACAAAACCAAATTAAAAATAAATAAATAAATATAAAACAATAAATATAATAAAATAAAACAAAAACATGCTCCTTGAGTGTATCAAAAAGAAAAGCACAATCAAACACACACACAATAAAATTAAAAAAACACAACATGAACCACATAGAAAAAACACAAGAACAACATAACAAAACACAAACATGACAAAAACAACAGAACACTACAAAGACATAACCAAAAAAAAAAAACATGAAAAATAAACACAACCAAAACCTAAAAAATTAAAAAAATAAAATTAAAATTAAACTAAAAAACAACCAACAACAAACAATAAACAAAAAAAAAAACATAGAAAACACTTACACATAAAACAACGAATTAACACAAACAAACAGAAACACAAGAACAAGAACGAAAAAAACACAAGAATAAAAACAAAAAACATAAAAATAAAAAAAAAACATAAAACAACAAAAACACAAGAACAACAAAAAACAACACAAAGAACAAAAAAACAAAACAAAATAAAAAAACACACACACCTTAAAAAACTAAACAAAAAAAGAAAAAAGAAAACAAAAAAAAAATTGAACATAACAAAGACATTTCTAGACCAGAAGACTTATAAGGCAAGATGTAGCACCCTACAATTGGCGTAGTTAAACCATCAGTAAAAAGTAGAAATTTTAATTTTAACCCCAAACCGCCCGTTAACCGCTTACCTCATTTTTCATGTCATTTTTAGAGGTTGTTGTGACCATTGGATGATATCGTCGTCGATCTGACGATATCGTCGTCGATCTGACGATATCGTCCCAAATCGGACGAATTCGTCTGGAACAGAACGTCCAGATGATTTCATCCCAAAATTGAATTTTCGTAATTAGCCTCTGTTCCAACGACCTCTCCAACTTGGGCAGAAGCGTGTCTACACGGTTGGAGATTCCCACATTGGGGATCTCTTAGATTGGGATGATCCCCAACCTCCTAACCTCCCCCTAATCCTATATAAACTGGGATTTTCCCAGTTTATCCCCCTGACTCCTTACTTGGCTACCTGACTGATTATTTCCTTGTAATTTTAGTTTTTGCTATGATCTCCCATCATTTGCACTTGTGTTTTCAAGTTTTGTTGCAGTATTTCATTGTGTTTCAACTGGAGGTAGCTCGGATCATCGCAAACGATTCAACTACAATTTTATACGATCCTTTCAAGATCGACGACAATCTTGTACGATTACAGATGATCCGGTCTACAATTTAGCTTGGGGGCAATCGAGCCCCGAGTTTGCATTCTCTATCTCATTTTCCTTATTTATTAGTGCATTAGATTAATTTACTTCTATTTTGCATCTTGGAGTTCACCTCATTTAGCATAATTGCATGATAAAATTCAAAATAAGTTTCCAAAACAAGTGCATCTCATTTAATTTGATATTTGGATTTATCATTCAAACATCTATACTCTTATTTCTATCATTTTGCATCATTTTTGCAATTGTATTTTTGGTTTTTTGGTGTCTGTTTTCTTGATTATAGGTTTCTAACGAATTCGCCTGACGAATTCGTCAGGTCGCTGATGATATTGGGTGATCTCGGACGATCTCCTATGATTTGGGATGATTCTATACAATTACAGATGATCTTGTCATATCCGAGATGATCTGGACTCCTACAAGCTTCAGAATCTTCATCAAACATCAGAAATCATGTGTACTCTTATCCATTTTATATATTCTCTATATTCAATCACATTAGGATTCATTTATGTCTGCTATCTTCATATAAATCAGAATATTCATATAGAATAGCTTAGCTTCATTTTTGCCAACCTAGGAATCTGAATGATTGAACATAAAATGAATAAATCAAACCCATTCTCAACCTAGGCGTGGAAACTACCACTCAAATTTTCCTAGTGAACCCCACCATCCATCGAAAATTCACCTTTATACCCCTCCCCCGAGAGGCGTGACCTTCAAAGGGCCTCTCCATCCGAGGTATTGTTCCATCCTTTTCTCACCCCCTTTTAGGTATGGATCCTTTAGCCTGAAGGTAAGGGTGCAAAAAATTTGGGTGATACATTTTGGTGAACCTAACGTGAAACTAAAAACACCTTTTGAAAACAATCCAAAAAAAAAAAAATTATTAAGAACATCTAGAATCATTAGAAAACTGTTAAATTTGCATATCATACTTAGATGGTAGATTATAATAGAAGATGAGTTGTCTCCATAAATGTTGAAAATCAATTAACGGCCATAGAGATTACTTCGGTGCTTAGAGTACCTCAAACATATAGAGCCCAACCTTTGTGGGACGAACTTGATAGGAGATTGGGTATTATTGAATCTAGATCTGCGGAACTTAGGCAAATTAAGAGGTTTGTCCTAGATAGAATCTTGGATCTTGATCAAGTGACTTTGTATCATGAACTTCGGAGAGCTTGCCATAGGTGGTTAGCCGATAAAAGAGCACTTGTGTCTTCTAAATTATACACCTTTGAGGAATACCTTGAGAACGTAGTTGTAGTACATAAATTTCTATCTCGTGTAGAGGATCAAGAAGTTGTTCTTACGGATAGAAAGAGATGGAATAGAGTTACTAGAGCTGTGTTGTATTGAGAGTATTGCCATGAACTTTATTTTTACATGTCAAAGTATGAAATAGATCATATTACCATAGCACACTTTGTCAAGTTCTTGAAAAACAACTTCCAATTTGAAGAGGAACATTTCATGACTCCTGATGAACTTGACCCTATCAATGATATCCATAAACTATTCATAGAAAGCTAAGTGATTCTTTCGACTATTGTTTCTTACAACTAGCATGTTGTTTGTTATTTTTATTCTCGCAAAATAATAATATAATAAAATCACAAAAAAAAAAAAAAACAAGACATTTCCTTTTAAAGTATTATAGTAGGTATATAGTTAAAATATATACCTCTCAACCCTATCGCATATATATATATATATATATATATATATATATATATATATATATATATATAAAATATAAAGTATATATATTTGCTAAAAACAAAGTTTAGCACAATGCCTAGACTTAGGAATGGAAAACAAACCGAAGAAGATGAAGATTGGTTAGGAAGACCATTAACTGACCAAAATGTCCCTCCTGAGGACCAAGTTCAAGAAGAAGGAACCCTAGACCAGCAAGAATAAGAGCTTGCTGTAGAAAATGAACAAGAAGAAACTATTAGAGAGGAAGGATCCTCATCCCCTAAAATGTCTTCGGGGGGAGCTATCACTTTTGAGAACATAGAACAATTCCGGAAGTTCATTAACACTAATATTGGTGTTTTTAATAGAGCAACCCATATGGACAAGAATCGAATTAGTGACACTCAAGCAACTCTAGAAGAAGTATTTCAAACACACACTAATCCCTTGTCCTTTATTGAACAAGAGAGTGATCAAGTTGGACCATCCAATTTGGATATAGTAGCTACAATCCAGAGCATGCAACAACAACAGGTTACCCAACAATATAAAGTGCCTGTTAACAAACCTAGGGTCATTCCCGCATAAAAGAAACCATTATTTACTGCTCTATTTCGCCAAGATCTTGATCAACATACCTCAAATCAATAAAAACCCAAAACAAAACCGAACATAAATTACCAACAATCTAAGGTACAACATAATACTATTACAAATCCCCTTCATAATACTCTTCCTACCAACACTTTGTATAATAGCAATATAACATCTAATCCTTATGTCACACCATCATACACTCATAGATCCCATACCTATGTGCCACCGAACCAATATGGTGGAAAAACTAGCAATCTTGAAGTCGTGGTGAAATAGTTAGTTTCCCACATGGACCAGATAGATCCCTACCATCCCTCATACAATTATCGAGAGATGTGTAGTCAGCCTTTAGATCTTATAGTCGTAGCATAGCCGTATCCCAAACATTTTCCTATGCCTGTTCTTCCCATATATAAAGGAATCGAAGATCCCATAGAGCACCTTCGTATGTTTAGGATAGCATGTCATGATATATCATATGATGACTTGTTATTACTAAAAATGTTCCCGAAAAGCTTGGGAGGAATGGCATTAGAGTGGTATTATCAATTACCCACTAATTCTTTGAGGAATTTCGAAGAAACTGCCGAGTATTTTGTTCATCAATTTAGTGCCTACATCGAAAGATATGTGACCATTAAATATTTGTATAACTTAAAACAGGGCAAAGATGAATGCTTTGCTGATTTCCTAGCTAGGTGGAGATAGTTGATAGGAAAATTGCACTTTGTGTTACCTTATAGGGAGATGTTGGACATCTTTATTAATAATTTGCAAGAGCAACTATCTTACAAATTATCAATCGCTCCTTGACCACCTTCGATCAGGCTATAGACTTAGCACGAAGAGTGGAAGATGCTCTCATTAGGAGAGGCCAACTTAAAAAGAGATACAATGAGAAAACATCCAAAAATCAATATAAGAATAAACAAGTTGTGGGTGATGGAGTTATCGATAGCAAAAATACTGCTAATGTTAATGCTGCGAAGACAGCAGAGAAGTTTGTACTGAAACTTCCTAATAGACCTCCTCAAGAATTTACTAGGTTAAATCAACCTTTATCAACTATTCTACTGCAATTATTAGAATTAGGTTTGATTCAATTACTAAATATTTAGGAAACTGATCCAACTATACCCGGATACATAGAAGATTTACACTGTGACTTCCATAGAGGACCTAGACACACTACCAACTCTTATAAAATATTAAAACATAAAATACAGGATTTTATTGATAACAATGAGATGGAGGTGCAAGCCTTTCAACCTAAGCAAAATCCTCCTAATAATGTTCAAAAGAACACCCCACAAAACCAGAATCAGAATGCCAATTAGTCATTGGACATATTTCAACATCCCTTACCAAAACATGGTAAGGAGGTGGCTAATCAAGTTGAACATCATAATGTCCCTCCTCCTGCCCGATATGTAGGAACTATTAGTGGCCATTTATCTATTCATGATCTGGAAATATTTGACACAACTTTATCCATGGTTAAAACTAGGCCTCTATATAATATTTAGATACTCGATCTTAGTGATACAGAATACGAGACTAAGAGTGATATGGAAATCACATCAAATCAATCGAATAGTTCTAAAGATGAATCAGATTCTATTCACCCTATCACAAGTTATATGGTTCCAGAAGAGCCATTTCCAAGAAGAGTCACTACTAGACCATCGTCTCACCGATTACTTTCTAATGAGCTAGCTATAAACACTAGACCAAGACCCATTCATCATTCGTAGAATAATATTGTGGGTACCATCAAAGCTATTACTAGACAACAAGGCTCAAAATTCTCAACAAGATCAAATTCAAAATGGTGGATCAACTCCATTTGTTTTGAAGGTTCCTAATAAAGGAAATCATTCACCTAATGTTCAACCTAAACCTCCTTATAATATTAATGAACAATTATCAAATATTACAGCTAGAATTTCTCTCTTGGACCTTTTAAGATCTCCTACACATAGAGATGAATTAATGCTCACATTAAGTCAGATGATGGTACCACAAGACATTCAACCTGAAGCCATGGCCGATACTATAATAACTCGTGAAGTTGATTGTATTGACTTTCGGGATAGAGACATACCGCAACATAGTTTACATAAAGATAACCCCTTATATATTACTACCTTAATTGGATATGTAGCAATCAAACGAGTTTTGATTGATAATGGTTCATCTTTAAATATCTCGTACTTTTGACTTCTACCAAATATTTGGGTTTAGAAGTGATGAAATGAAAAGAACTAATATGATCATAAAAGCTTTTAATGATGAAACACAAGAAACATGTGGATTTATTACCATTCCATTACAAGTTGGTCCAAGAACCTTGGATACGATCGTGTTTATTATACATTGCCCTGCATCGTACAATATACTCTTGGGTCATCCTTGGATCAACGCGATGCGAGCTATTCCCTCAACTTTACATCAATGTCTTAAGTTCAAATTTAAGAATCAGTTGGTTACCATTCATGGTGATCCAAGACCCTTTGATATGTGTGCTTTGGTAGAACCTATTGGAGTTCAATTTTGCCCCGCTCTATCATCCACACATCCTAATTCTCATTATTCATCTAAACATGTGAAACTCACACCCACAACATCATCTACTTCTCCATCAGTTGCACCTCCACATATAGCTCAACCATCTTTTGAACAAACCTCATTAGGACCTAAGAAAGATCCTAATCCCACAACCAATGTCTCTTGTTCTACTCCTATAACTGCCATACCTATAATAGACCCATCTATCGACACCTCTACATCGTCTACATCCACCAAATTCATATTTTTTACATTGAAAGACGTAGAGAATATTCCTTCTACCTCTTATGCTCTTACTGACGAGCTCTTACCCAATCTATCTAAAAATCTTATATCAGAAGAAACGAATGCTTCTATGCAAGATTCCCTTATTTTAAATAATTTGCCACCATCTCCTCATACCTTGGGCCTCCCACAGCCTATGGGAAGTATTTACAAAGCTAGGAGCTATACCTTTATTTGTAAGGGATATGACTGGGTAGAATACCCAGAAACATTAGAACTCATTATGATGGATATGCTCGATGTTATTTTACTAATGAGTATATTAAAGCCAAACCTATAATGCTTAAATTTGGATATAAAGGGAAAGGTTTGGGACCTTTCCAGAATGGTATGAAAGAACCTTTTGAGGTAGAAGCGTGGCCCACCCGATATGGTGTGGGCCTATTTTCTAGTAAGGGTTAGCCATTCCCATTTGAGGATGATGACCATATTATATGTTACCAAGATTATTTAGATGAATGCGATGCTTTGTGTTTAATGAATAAGACATTCACATGTAATATGCTATCTATAGCTTATCTTGAGATGATCACTGAATCCGATGATGAGTTGGAGGGAGATATCTTTCATGATGTCTTTGTTGAGGAATTATTACATAATGGATTTTATTTTGATGGCTCTATACCTAGTATAGCCCAACTTGAGGCCACGAATCCTCAAGATGAATTATCCAAGCTAACCTTGGAAGAATTACAAGAATTGGGTGTTTCACCCGCCCCATCTAATTTTGAGAGAGATCTACACATGGAAGTAGAAAATGTCATAAAAATTAACATTGGAACCAACGATAACCCTCACATAATCAACATTGGATCAGAATTGAGTCAAGAAAAATAGGATAAATACATTACATTTCTTAAAGAATATGAAGATGTTTTTGCTTGGACATATGAAGATATGCTAGGTTTAGACCCTTCTGTAGTTATGCATCACCTAGTAGTGCATCCGAATGCTAAACCTGTTAAGCATAAGCTTAGAAAAATGCATCCTAAAGTGGCCTTACTAGTCAAAGGGGAGTTAGAAAAACTCCTGAATGTTATTTTTATACAAGCCATTGATTATGCTAAATGGATCTCGAATGTAGTTCCAGTAACTAAGAAAGAAGCTACTAAGATTAGGGTTTGTACAGACTTTAGAAATATTAATTTTGCATGCCCTAAAGATGATTTTCCCATTCCCAATATGGATCAGATCATTGATTTTACTGTTGGGAGTGGAATGATATCCTTAATGGATGGATTTTTTGGTTATAATCAGATTAGGATAGCTCCTGAAGATCAAGCTAAAAAAACCTTTATTACCCCTTGGGGGACTTTCTATTGGAAAGTGATGCCATTCGGTTTGAAGAATGCAGGTGCAACCTATCAACAAGCCATGACTTATATATTTCATGATATGATGCATGATATACTACATGATTATGTAGATGACATTATAGCTCATTCTACTGAAGAAGATGACCATTTAGATGACATGAGAAAAGTATTTGATTGGTTAAGAGAATATCTTATTCGATTGAATCTAGTCAAATGTATATTCAGAGTTAAGTCAGGTAAATTATTGGGGGCTATAGTTTCTTTATGTGGCATCAAAATTGACCCTCTCAAGATTACGGCTATCACTGATATGCCCGCACCTACAAATATATCTGAATTATGGAGTCTACAAGGTAAGCTTCAAGCTATCCGTCGCTTCATCGATAAGCTGGTGGATAAAACTAGACCCTTTCTTAAGCTTCTTAAGAAGGATGTCTCTTTCCATTGGGACGACGAATGTAAGGAAGCATTTGAACTCCTCAAACAATATCTTCTTAACCCACCTGTACTTTCACCACCTAAACCTGATCGCCCATTTATCTTGTATATTTATGCTTTAGATTTTGCTTTAGGAGCTATGTTAGGTCAAATTGATGATGAGAAAAGAGAGCGTGCTAATTATTACATTAGCAAAACATTAATTAGTTATAAAACCTGCTATACAACATTAGAGAAGTTATGTATAGCAGTCATTTTCTACATAGAAACTATGCCATTATATGCTCAATCAGAAAACATATGTTATTGCTAAATCTGATCCCTTGTGGTATCTCATGAGTTGACCTTATTTATCTGGTCGCACAACAAAGTGGGTTCTTGCTCTAAGAAAGTTTGAACTCACGTTTATATGACAGAAGTCTGTTAAGGGTCAAATCATAGTAGATTAATTAGCTACTGCACCCTTAGAGTCCACCCATCCCCTCGTCATTGAGTTTCCAGATGAATGCCTTAACCTAGAGGCGGATCATTCAGAGCAATGGTCCCTATACTTTTACGGAGCTCGATGCATGAGTGGGGCTGGTGCAGGTATTATTTTGATATCTCCACAGAAACATCTCATACCTCTATCCTTTAAATTAATGTTTGCCTGTACTAATAACACTGCTGAATATGAGGCTCTAATCCTTGGATTATGAGCTACCCTAGCACTAAAAATTAAAAATATATTAGTTTTCGATGATTCTCAACTTGTTATAAATCAAATTAACGATTTTTATTAGACCAGAGATGATAAATTGTGCCCATATAAAGCATATGTATTACAATTAATATCTTTATTTGATCAAGTTACCTTGGAAGCTATTCCTAGAACTAGAAATCGTGCGGTTGATGCTATGGCCGCAACTGCATCTCTTTTACCCTTGGAGTTAGATGACGAATATGATACCATCATTATTCGTCGACTCCAGGAACCCGCTTCAACTAAATCATGTTTGGAACATTTGTACGTGTTTCTAATCAATGAAACTATTCCTGAACTTTGGTACACTGACATCCTCAATTTTCTTCAAAATGGGACCTTACCTAAAGGTTTTAATAGAAACTAGTTCCAGTTATTACGTAGACGAGCAAGTCGCTTCATAATAATTAGCAATACATTGTATAAGAGATATTTTGAAGGTATCCTATTGAGATGTTTGAATCTAGAAGAGTCTATATCAGCTTTGAGTGAAGCCCAGGATGGATCTTGTGGGGGACACTTTAGTGGTAGTGCCATTGCTAAGAATCTCCTTAGGATAGGATATTTTTGGCCTAACATGGAGAATGATGCACATGATTACATGCGCCATTGCGACAAGTGCCAGAAACACACTAAACTTGTCCATGTGCCTGCACAAGAACTGCAGGCTATTTCATCTCCTTGGGCCTTTTCAAAATGGGGCTTAGACATCATCAAAAAAATCAATCTTGTGTCATCTTATGGATACAAATTCATCATAACTGCCACCGAGTATTTTATGAAGTGGGTCGAAGCTATGCCCTTAGCTTCTTGCACTGGAACACAATTTTCCAAGTTTATTCTTAATCAAATTATTTATAGGTTTGGAATTCCTGCAAATCTCATCTTGGATAATGGAACTTGTTTCAAAAACAAAGATGTAAAGAAACTATGTCAAAAATATAAAATTCAACATCGTTGGTCCACTCCCTATTATCCTCAAGGTAATGGCCAAGAAGAAGCATATAATAAAACATTAATTAAAATCCTCAAGAGACTGGTCAATAAATCTGGCCGTGATTGGCACATTAAATTATATCCTGCTTTGTGGGCTTATCGAACTAGCATTCGTACTCCCACGGGCACTTCCCTTTTTCTTTTGGTTTATGGCGCTGAAGCTATTTTTCCCTTTGAACTAGAAGTTCCTTCTTTGGCTCTGCTACTTCAAGATACTGAAGTAGGAGATGAATATCGTGCTAGCATATTTAGTCAGCTGGAACTCCTAGATGAGAAGCGCATTAATGCTTTGGAGCATCTTCGTGCGTACCAGAAAAAGCTCAAATGGGCATATCTCAAGAAAGTTCATAATCGATCCTTTGAGATTGGTGACCTCGTCTTACTAATGCAACTAAGACATTAAAGGCAAATTCGAGCCTAATTGGCTTGGGCCATATATTATCACTGCTAAATTTGTATCGGGAGCATACAGATTAGCTACCTTAGATGGTAAAGATCTTAAAGAACCTATGAACATTATGCATCTTAAGCGCTATTATGCATAAATCTAGTAATTTCATCATTGTATATATTATACATATTGTCTCATATTAGTAATTCATATAAAAATTTCAAAAACAGTAATATTATGTATTCTCTCATTTCATAAATTAAAATCAAAATATAAAAAAATCAAAATCATCAAAATCCTCAAAAACATCTTCTATTTTGCACCTGTCAATTCTTGAAGTATTGCAGTTATATTTTCAGTTATTTTGGATAAATTAGCATTTATCTGGAATCCCTCACTTTCACACTCACATGAATAAATATCTTGATCTTATTTTGTATGATTATTAATCTCTCTTATATCGAAGTCCACAGTTGAATTAAATAAAGTTTTGAGCATAGAGAACTGATATTGTTATTTACTTGAACCAAGTACACCTTTTCACATTAAAATGATTTCATTGCAAATTCAAAATGATGCTACACAGTAGAAGTGGTCTCTTGAGAAAAAAGTTTCCCCTGCTATCCTATCATGCACATGGTCTAGAATCTTTGAGAATTGACAAAAGGACAAGCTCACTCTTGCCCAGAATAAAAATCCCTTGCTCTACAGCCAATCCGAGCAAGTATAGTACAGGAAGAAAAAGAAAAAGAAAAATAAAATCAAGAATAATCATGAGAAAAAGAGAAATTATTTAGAAGAATTATTTCAGTATCATTTTGTACCATCTCAGCAATATTTCAGCATTATCTCAGTGTCAAGCAAAAAAAAAATACAAAAAAAAAAATATATATATACAAAAAGAAAAGAAAAGAAAAAGCAAAAAGCAATAAATCCCTCCCCCCCTTTGAAAGAAGGAAGTGTGAAGCTTGAATCCCTAGAATTCTCAATTATTCAAAAACTGTGAGGTAAACCCCATAACAAGTGATTTGTGCCCAACTTGCTTGACATTGGGTAACTCCTAGCATGGTGATATGTCTGTCACATTAGCGACCTTATTTTGTACAGACCTATGTCCACTTATGGATCAACTAGCTCTTGATGACCCGACTTACATAGTAGTCTGGTACGGTTACATGCATATAAATCATGGTCAACAAACACTCATTTGGTTAATTCAAATTACTTGTATCAAATTATCTTGCTCAAAATCGATAAATGAACATTACAAATTGCACACACATTTGTGTTTGAGAGATTTTGTATCATTATGATAGATCAAGATCGGCAATGAACTCACGTATGCACACGGGGTTCCTTATAAATATAAATTTTGTCTTTGAAATAATTTAAAATATTTATTCAAATCTTCTGGAATAATTTGACTTTCTTACCTGAGAATATCTGCTTAGCGTAAAATCAATTAAATACATTTTTTTCAAAAATCCAAAATTTTCTTGCAAAACATGTTCAAAAATCTAGCAATAAAGTCACATTTATATATTTTCAACTTTCGCGACGATGGTATAGTTCCTAAACCTAAATTGGAATTTTATGCCTAGTGCAAGTCCTCATTTTTATATTTTTTATTTATCTCAAAATCAAAAATCAACTATGCAATAAAACTATTATATCAATTTATTCTTTGGATTTCGTGATGATGGTATAAGTCTATACCTAAAATTCTATGCCTAGCGCAAACCATCATTCTAATTTTATTTCCCATTTATTTAATCCATAAAAGCATATGGCTTAAATCATTATGTTACACAATTGTGCTTTAAAAAGAACGAAAACTTTCCTATTTCATTTCATTATTTAAACATTCATTTTTTTTGCGACGATGGTATAATTCCTAAGGAATTGTTCAAATTTATATCATACTTAAGAATTTTATGCCTAGCAAAAATCATATTTTTAATATTTCATGCATAATATTTTCATGGAAATCTAAAAACAAATCATCACTATCATCATTTTTCATCATCACAACACAAAGTCTTAAGAAAGTCTCTTAAGCACCCTTTTACTTTTAGCAATATTTCTCTCATACCGGGATTAGCTTGATGACCTAGCGAGCGACGACTCCATGAAATGGTCATGTAATAGTGACAATGTCCTTTGAAATTATTGTTAGAAGTCACTTTATTTTCATCAAAACACACCACAACAACTAGTTTGTTTACATCAGATTATTTCATTTAATTTTATAGCATGACATAAAATTATAATATTTTCAATGACATAATTACATGAATAGTCAATCAACAATTAAAATATTAAAACATCATAAAACATATGCACAAGTCATATCACAAAAAGAACATCATATATATCAAGAAGTATATACATCATATCAAAACGGATTGGTATGCCACAATCTATACCCTAGCATACTCAATCATCTCAAAAATAGTCTATGTACAATGTGCATCTAGTATCGAGAAGACCTCGAGCTCTCAGTCTCATCTCCTCTCTTGCCCTGAGGTGGAGGAGGTGGTCCCATCAAAGCTCGTATTGTATCGTGGGTCCTCAACGTCGATCATGATGATGTCCTCAATGACCCCATCCTGATCGGCTTCGCAATGTCGGCTGGCAACTGTATCCTCTAGCCCTCTGGAACTAGATGGTAGTACACTCCCTAATAGAATGCGATCTAAGCTATAGATAGTGCCAGCTCTAGAATTATCGCCCCTCCACTTTGAGCCCTGAGCCGTGTAGCCTCATCCTATAGAGTCTGCACCTGAGCTCGTAGGCGGGCATTCCCCACCCAGAGAGCTGGCATCTCACTGCTCTCCCCCACCTCAACACCCTTGCCCCTATTGAGCGATGGTGGCCTATCCCTATACTAAGGAGGGAGTCTTTATCTCCTCTCCTCTCTCCTCTCCTCCCTCCTCTCCAGATATTGTTGTCTCTTCAAAGCTTGTGGTACTCTCCGGTGTCTCTCCTAAGGAGGTCATCATTGATCCCTCCCTTCGTGACCCCTCATTGCATCGATGGCATCCTGGCACCACCTCTCCATATGTTGCACTATAGCATGCATCAGACCTTGTGCCCTCGTCATTCAAGGAGGTTAGATGCCTGCATACCAAGTATCATATCCATCTACTATCCCTGCATCATCCCAATCCACTGGCTGAATGGGGGCATTATCAGCATCCTGACTCCAGAACTGCTGCATGTCTAGAGCCCTACTTAGTGTGGTACTATCCCACATAGTTTAGGAGTACTCATAATCCCTAAGAGTAGGTATGTAGACCAAACTACCTCAAAACTCGGTCGTAGTGATGGAGCTCTACCTATCCCTGCTCTATCCTTAACCATATGACTCGCCTGATGCGAGCCAACTCCTGTCTGTCCTCTACCCACCCTGGATGCTCTCTCCATGGTCTCCAGGTGATCTGATCTGGGGTGAGGTCATCCAGTAACCTCTGGGACATCGGTAGATCTATCTACCATTATGACCATCTCTGGAGCCACCAATAGAAAACCCAGGGTCTCTCACGGTCAACTCCTGTTAGTTGAAGCCCTACCGACCTTTGCACTGTAATGTGCTCCCAACACCAAACTTGTAGAAGCGATGTCTACACCTCTGCATCGCAATGTGCTCCCAACACCAAACTTGTAGAAGCGATGTCAGCACCAAACATTGACTCCCCTTATATACGACCCTATAAAGGATCCTATACAAGTGGCACAGTACAAAGCTGCCCTAAGCAAACTTGTATCTGTGGTATCTCATGTCATAGACCACATCTGAAAGTAGCCACGGTAATCTGCATCCACTCTGGTGGCATAGAAGAAGGCCACCCACCACCCCTACCAAAACTTGGGTCAACCGAGATGCCCTAGGCATCTGCCTCAAAGCCTCGATGTCCACTTCATCCTTCTCCAAGATGAAGCTCAAGTCCTCATATAATCTCATCATAGCGTGGCCTTGATTGGCCGAAGGGGTCATGAATCGACCATGTATGGGGATCCTCAAGATCCTCCATACATCCTCTAGAGTGGGAGTCATCTCCCCTGTCGGTAGCCAGAAGCAAAACGACTTCGGATACCATCTCTCTGCTAGGGCTGTCAGTAGCCCCATGTCTGTAGGAATTTGTGGCATCTCTACCACATGCTGCAGTCCTACATCTGCCAATATATCTCGCTCGGCCTGATCGAGCATGGCAAAATCGTCTCTTAGACCTCTGTATTTCCACTCCTGACTCTTTAGAAATCCCCTCTGCAAAATAAGCAATAAAACAACAAAAATCATTAGTACATAATCATTAAAAAAAAAAATCAATCAAAATCAAATCATCCCATAAAAGTTGATATCGCCCATTATTGGACGATATCGTACCAAATTTAGATAAAATCATCTTTAATAGGACGAAATCCTCTTCGTTCTTCAATTTTGGGACCGCCCCTTATTGGACGGGATCACACCTATTTCTTTGATTTCGTCCCTAGACGAAATCAAAAATATAGAGATGATTTCATCGACGGCCTAAAAACAGCTGCGACGCCCAAAAAAACTTAAAATTCAAGTCAAAAATAAACTAAATCAAGTTAAAAACACAGTAAACTAGGTTTATATCCTTACCCGCAACCCGCGCTGGATCTCTGTCGATATGTGCACCGTTTCCACCATTTCGCCTACAGAGCTCTGAAACAGCGAAAGTGAACAGTAAAAATGAATTAGGGTTTTACCCTATTTTTCTTATTTTTATTCAAAATGATATTTTTTTAATTTTTTCTTTTCTGCACTTTTACCTCAAACGTTCGATTTGGGTACAAAATCGGAGGGGGCACCATAGCAAACAATCATACGATTTGACCTAGAATCATCGTCTAAAAAATGGAATAAATTTTTGCTTTCTCGTAAAGCATGAAGAACTCGTCTTTAATGCATTTTTTTCAAAAAATTTGCTAAAGAGGGGGCAAAATGTAGCACCCTAAAATTGGCATAGTTAAACCATAAGTAAAAAGTAGAAATTTTAATTTTAACCTCGAAACCGCCCGTTAACCGCTTACCTCATTTTTCATGCCATTTTTAGAGGTTGTTGTGATCGTTGGACGATATCGTCGTCGATATGATGATATCATCCCAAATCAAACGAATTCATTTGGAATAGAACATCCAAACAATTTCGTCCCAAAATTGAATTTTTGCAATTAGCTTCTATTCCAACGACCTCTCCAACTTGGGCAGAAGCGTGTCTACACGGTTGGAGATTCCCACATTGGGGATCTCCCAGATTGGGATGATCCCCAACCTCCTAACCTCCCCCTAATCCTATATAAACTGGGATTTTCCTAGTTTATCCCCTTGACTCCCTACCTGGCTGCCTGGCTGATTATTTCCCTGTAATTTTAGTTTTTGTTGTGATCTCCCATCATTTGCACTTGTGTTTTCAAGTTTTTTTGCAAGATTTCATTATGTTTCAGCCAAAGGTAGCTCGGATCGTCGCAGACGATTCAACTACAATTTTAGATGATCCTTTCAAGATCAACGATGATCTTGTACGATTACAGATGATCTAGTTTGCAATTCATCTTAAGGGCAATCAGAGCCCTGAGTTTGCATTCTCTATCTCATTTTCCTTATTTATTGGTGCATTATATTAATTTACTTCTATTTTGCATCTTGGAGTTCACCTCATTTAGCATAATTGCATGATAAAATTCAAAATAAGTTTCTAAAATAGTGCATCTCATTTAATTTGATATCTGGATTTATCATTCAAACATCTATACTCTTATTTCTATCATTTTGCATCATTCTTGCAATTGTATTTTTGGTTTTTTGGCGTCTGTTTTCTTGATTGCAGGTTTCTGACGAATTCGCCTAACGAATTAGTCAGGTCGCAGATGATATTGGGTGATCTCATATGATCTCCTATGATTTGGGATGATTTTGTACAATTACAGATGATCCTATCATATCCAAGATGATCTGGACTCCTACAAGCTTTAGAATCTTCATCAGACATCAGAAATCAGGTGTACTCTTCTCCATTTTATATATTCTCTGTATTCAATCACATTAGGATTCATTTATGTCTATTGTCTTCATATAAATCAGAATATTCATATAGAATAGCTTAGCTTCATTTTTGCCAACCTAGGAATTTGAATGATTGAACATAAAACAAACAAATCAAACCCATTTTCAACCTAGGTGTGGAAACTGCCACTCAAAGTTTCCTGGTGAACCCCACCATCCGTAAAAAATTCACCTTTATACCCCTCCCCCAAGAGGCACGACCTTCAAAGGGCCTCTCTATCCGAGGTATTATTCCATCCTTTTCTCACCCCCATTTTAGGTACGGATCCTTTAGCCTGAAGGTAAGGGTGCAAAAAATTTGGGCGATACACAAGAATCAATAGAGGAAACAAAAGAAAGAACAGTTTGAGCTACGAAACTAAAAAAAAAAATAGATCGAACCAAAGAGAAGCAAAAATAAAGCAAGAAGAAACTAGGTACCTTCAGAACTGGAGCCATCCAAGGAAATGATAGAAAGAAGAGCTTCCCTTATTTGTGAATCCCACCATCTAGGAGGGTGGCCATAACAAGTAAGATAACCTTTGTCTAAAGTCCAATTAGCTAAAGCATCAACACTCTTGTTTTGATCTCTGACCACATGATTGTAATAAACTTTCAAAAATCCCATCAATAATTATTTTTATTCTCCAATCAACCTTATGATTCTTATGAGTCTTCAAAATATTAATCATGAGTTGGGAGTCAAACCCATCCAACCTTAGTAGCCTCTTGAAGGCCTCCGAGGATACCATACCTCTCAACAACGTTATTGGAAAGAATACCCAAATTCTCAGCAAAAGTAAAAACCAGGGAGCCATCTGAAAGTCTCATAATTCCTCATGCACTAGCTTTTCTAGGGTTCCCTCTAGAGGCTCCATCAGTATTGACTTTTCCAAAATCCTTAGGAGGAGGTTGCCAATTTCTTGTCCTATCCATCTTACAAATACTCACATTCCCTTTAAGATGGTTACCCTTAGAATATTTAATCTTCAATATTTGCATCACTTGATCCCATCTTTTGTGGGAGTTTTAGGGGTGATTAAGGAGTTGATGGACTGATTCAACTAAGTTGGTTATGGTATTTTGCCAAATATAGTGAATATCCTTCCTATATTGATTAAAAATTTGGTTGTTCCTTTCATTCCATATATTCCAAAGAAGAATGGTAGAACCCATCCAAACTAACTGCCTAATAATATAGACACCTAAAACATGTCATGTTTAGGGAGACTACTCACATGGGCACATTCATAGATCATGTGACTAAACCTTGGGACCTTCCAAGTATCAAAAGTGGTTTTCACCACTCATTTGGGGTAGTCTTAGCCCATCCAAGCCTGGCCGCTATGAACCAGAGTGGCTGGATCCTGGTCACTGCAGCTCAGAGCGGCCAAACCTTAGCCACTATAGATGATAGTGGCTAAACCCTAAAAAGCAACTTGCCATCAAATCAGCCCAATCACGGGTGGAAGTGGTAGTTTGCATGCAATAAAGCCGAGCGGGGATAACTTTGCATGATTCCTCATGGCCAGTCTACATGAAAGACTCATGTCTTGATTTAGACACCAGTTAACTAGCCCTCAAGGGTAGACAAAGGCAAAACTTCTCATGCTAACATCTAGTGTGCATGAAAAATTCAATCCTAGGGTTTTGACATTGACCTAGGGCTTCAAACACATTATAAGGTGCAAACCTAAAAGCACCAAGGGAATGATATTTGATCATTGAGAGAGATTTTGAGACTTGGAGATGAATTTCTTGTAGCGAAGCCCTATCGGATTGGAGAGCAAATTGGAGCACCTTTGAGGAGCAACGAAGTGCTAACCGATTTAGGGTTTTCATCTACAGGATATTCAACACATCGGACAAGAAACGACAATCATTTCAACATCGGTAACAAGCTTAGATTCATAGCCTTGGAGCAATAGAGATAGGTTTTCATCTTAGCGGCCACTATCTCGGATAGTGGCCCACCGACCTAATCTAGGGTTCTTTGCATTAGTTTCTTTCATTTAGCTTGTTACATGCTTTTATGCCATTAGCATAGATTTGGTTTATCACATTTACTAGCATTCATAGCATTAATTTCTATTATCATGGAGCATATTTCTATTTATCATTAGGGTTATTGCTAACAACCTCATCCGAGGAGGCAATCTCGAATAGCTGAGCATTTGCTATTATTTTCATGCTTGCAGGACTACAGGTACATTTGATAGGTTATCAACATACGAAAGCAAAAGGATCCCTCTAGGAACTAGACCTAGAGAAGGAGGCATCTATAAGCCCTCATACAGTTCCATGTGCATCATCGAGAAGCCTATGAGAGTGCATCACCCCTTGCGAGGGGATATCATACATCCGCTACCCTACTTTGTAAAATCTGTATCAAAAGAAGGGAATCCCTTAGAGGGATCTATATGTAACCGAACTTGAGAAAAAGCAATAAAAAGCATTATCTATTCATTTTATTTGTATCTCGGTTGTATCTTTCATTTAATGCATGATTAAATATGAATAAGATAAATAATATTCACAAATAGGAGTAGTGGATGGTGCATCGCTTCCCTAGGGTCGCTACAGATGGTGATCATGATGGGACCCCCACCAAGTTTTTATTTTCTATCACTTTATTGATCCATGTTTTTGTGTGTAGGTTTAGCCACTCTATTCTATAATGGCACCAAAGTCTATAGCCGCTCCTGCTAACAATGGCCAAAAATCAGCTACTCTAGTCAACAACGATCGAAACTGGAGTGTAGTAGAGGACAAAATATTGGTTCTCTAAGCTGGATTTGAGGTTGGTACAACTTTTTTGATGATTTATGGTTCTTTATCTACTTCTATTTTCCTAAAATAGTGAACATTAAGACACATTTTAATTTGGAAAACTAAGGAATGGAAAGGAAAGAACTTGCATCTTACGCATCTTAGGTTTTTTTTAGATTTCCACTAGGCATTGCTAGGAACAATGGCTTATGCTTGTAAAGTCCACCCTAGAATCTAACATGCTAGAAATCATGTGTTGGTTTGCTTGCTTTGAGGCCCTACTAGAGGCCATATTTGCATGAAATAGAGTGCATCCATGAAACTCATATTAGTTTATGCATCTTTCTGAAAACTGAAACATCATTTGTATTAGGCATATAGGAAAGATACATTTCTGTTGTATGATGCATTTTACTTTATGCAAACTTAAAATGAACCCCACACACACACATGTTTTAAACATTGGGGAGTTGGATTTCATCACCAACCCTCAATTCAGTCCGATGACATTGGCATTCATCTCCTTCCACCGGCTTGCCCCCTAGATCTTCCTAGAATGGAATTAGAAACTTCTTTATAGTGGTACTAAGTTACTCATGTTCAAACTATCTCCCACTATTGGAACAATCATTGGTTCAGAGTGGAAGAGCTAGGTGAACCCCCCACTAGGACTTAAGCGGTGTACCCTAGTCTCTTTTTGAGAAAATCATGTTTGGCATGGGTGTTCTTGATTCCCACTATGGATGAGTCTCCTTATTCTAAATCCAAAACAAGAGCAAGAAACAAGAACAACAATGCATCAAAAACACAACAAATAGTTTAGGGCACACATAAATTGGTAATCAAGATAAACACTTGCTTGATATTGTTTGGCTATCTCTAAATTGCAATCCAAAAGACTAATTCACAAGCACAATGGTCAAAACCAGAAGTAAACATCCTCGGTCCAATACCGAGGGAGAATCTGAAGCAACACATACCCATAGGCGAAGTCATAGTAACATTGAACCACATGCTCATAAGACCATGAGACGTAGTTCCATGAGTCTAAGGGGTGATAATTCAACCCTTGGGGGTTCTCCTCGAGAAACCCCAAATAGAGAGTCAAATCATGGAACTAAATCACAAAAACACAAAGAGGCTTCATGACCATCATCATCAAGGAGACATGAGGAAGCCTCAAGGTCTTCCTCTAAACACATAGAAACTTCTCAAAGACATGAGGAGGCTTCAAGAGCTTCCTCCCCACATGGACATAAGAAGGGTTCTAGACCCCATTCTTCACATAGGGATGATGAGGTTTCCCCATATCCATCCTCATGGAGGGTAGGTGGGGCCACAAAGCCTTCATCACCAAAAAGACACACAAGAGTCACAACATCTCAAACTTCACATGAGACATTGAGAACAGGTATGCCCACTGAAGGGCAAGAAACTAGAGTTACATCCAGTCATAGACATCAAACAGAAGATACCCTTCACACAAGAGGAAGGATTCCAATAGATTATGACCTCATTGGAGTAAATGGCACCCCAAGGGATCAACCATGGAAAACAAGATAGTTAGATGAGTTGGATCGGTTTCATCCGAGGCCACCTCCCAGAACCATAGCCACAGAAAATTCTGCATCTAGAAGTTCATGAACTATTACTTCTAAATGCACCTCTCAACCTAGGGATGCTTCAGAGTGACTCCACAAGTCTCATGTAGAGTCTGACCATAGAGACACTTATCAACATACAAAAGATTACATTAGCTAGCAAGAGCAAAGAAATAGTAGAAACCTCTTCGAGGAATCTATGAATCAAAACCACAAGAACAGAATCAGACAAACATGAGTCTTCTTTAACAGTGCAATATGACCGCATGCGATGGTTAGAAAATGCATTGCACAAAGAGCGAGAGCTAGTGGAAGCTCTCGAGCATGACAAACAAAGAGAAAGGCTTTTGCGCCAACATGAGCAACGTCTAAGAGAACAAGTTGAGCAACTAGCTCGTATCAATTTACAAGCCAATGGTAATGATCATCAAAGAGATAAACACATTGACTCACCAAGAGAAGGGTGCACTAGACAAGAAGAAAGCCCACAATGAAACCACCACTCAAATCATGAACAAAATCAAACTAGTGGAGAAAGGGTAAACATGATAAATCAGGATCAAACACATCCTGAATCCCCTCGTAGGAGGGAAGAGAATAGAACAAGTCAAGTGCACATAGGGTTACCTCCATTACCACCATGAGGGGGCCTACAAGAAGAGGAAATCCTCACCTCAAAGGCATTCTAGGAACTCACTAAAAATATGAAGTCCTTTGAGAAACAAGAGATGGTAGGGAACCAACCAACATTGAGTAAAATACACAACCAACCATTATGCCCATCAGTCCCTAGCCCTGCATATCCTAAGCATTTTGAGATGCCTAGGTTAGAAAATTTCAAGGGTGAAGAGGATGCACAAGAGCATGTTACCAATTTTATCAATGCATGTTTTCATCTTGAAGACAATGATGCTCTTATGCTAAGGACTTTCATTATGACATTTTTGGGTGCTGCCACTCAATGGTTCAACCAACTGCCCAAGCACAACATATCCAATTTTGAACAACTAGTAAACGCATTCCTGAAGCATTTCTCCTTTGGTGCTAAAAGGAAGGTGAACCTTTCAGACTTGGCCAACTTAAAACATTATGATGATGAGCCAGTAATGGAATATGGGGATAGATGGAGAAAAGTCATGGTAAAGTTATCATTCTCTATCCCCATAGAAGAAATCATCTGCATGTTCACCAAGAGTTGTTCTAAACACATCTCCCTCTTGCTACAACTTCAACAATATCCATCATTTGAGGAAGCCTTGGCATAGGCCAAACTCATTGAGGACATAAAAGTAGATGAGGGAACCATCAAGCTCCGAACCAAGAAGGAGTGGAACAAAAATGGCAAGAATGACAAATACAAGTAGAAAAAGGCAAACCCTGCTCTAGTTAATCAAGTAGTATTGGTTGCACCTAAGGATGGGGCTGTGCAACAACCCTAGAATTATCAAGCACAACCCCCACCAGCCAATTACGATCAAAAGAACAATCAGGGGTGAAATAGAGAATGCAAGCCACCTCGCTATTTTACACCTCTATCAGAGTCAATGCAATCAATTTTCAACCAATTGAGCGAGGCTGGGAAGATCAGATTTCTTGATATACCTCTTGTAGATCCCAACCATCCTAAGCCAAAAGGATATAGGGAAGATCAATTTTACCCTTATCATAGGATACCGAGGCATAACATTGAAGTTTGCATTGGTTTCAAGCACCAGGTGCAAAACATGATTGAGGTGGGAGAACTTAAAGTTGACAACCCATTGGCTCCTGATAACAGAGATATGGGCATATACAAAAACCTGTTGCCAAACCATGAGGTCCCTAGAGGGCAAGGTGCCCAAGTCAATCAGGTCCGAATTGATACGCCTACCCATGGGTGCATTGGGATGGTTGAAATTGTCAATATAGCAACCAAGAGTAGATGATATGGTCAACCACAGCCTCCTATGGCTCCCATTAATGTCCCAACTGCACCTAGGTAGAGGTAGGGGTAGAACAACCTTCCAGGTCCACCAACCCGACCTGTGGTAACTGTTCGGAGTAGACTAGAGCAAAACTTACAAATGACTCCGGCCAAGCTATCTATCTATGAGCTCATACAATAGTCCCCAAAGCACAGGGAGACTTTGATGGAGATTTTGAGATCGATTGAGCTCCAACCACAAGATCCAAATGCATTCACTTATTTTGTGGGACAAGTACAAGAATGCCAAGAACCTATAATTCGATTCTATGATCATGAGATTAAGACAGTGCCTACTGCCTTACCAGACCCTCCATTGCACATTGTTGCATCAGTCAATGATTTACCTTTTAAGTGGGTCTTGATCGATACAGGTTCATCAATCAACATCATCACAACAACAACAATAGAACACCTTAAGATCCCCAAGTCAAATATCATTCTAGGAGCCTACACATTAAGAGCTTTCAATGATGCTTTATGCAATACTATGGGAATGATAGTCCTACCTATCAAGGTGGGGCATAAGACCATCCCTATGATGTGTCATGTCTTGGAAGGGGCCATGCAATACAACATCCTCCTAGGGCACCCTTGGATAAGAGATATGAAGTGTGTTCCTTCGATTTTACACCAATGTGTCAAGTATGTGCATGATGACAAAGTCTATGTGGTGTTGGCTGATGAAGAGCCATTCAAATATGTCCATCAGGTGGATTTTCTAGGAGAATTTATGATTCCTTCTACCCACCTATATGTAGGACCTTCATCTCCAACTACGCAACTAGATGACAGAGACAAAGGGGTACGAAAAGACCCATCCACATCAACACCTCATCTTGCACCCAAAATGACTGATGCTTCTAAGAGACCATCAACGTCTAAGCCAAAAGATAATCAGAAGCTAAAGGTACCCTTAGTTGAGGAAGGAAATCCCAAGGAAGTGCTAACCATAGCCATTGAGAAAATTCCAAGTCCCATGGAAGAAGAAGATCTCCAAGATCAAGCTGAGGAGATACTAGAACCCACTTTGCCAGTGTCATCTATAGGATCATCCACATCACATGCGATAATACACTTGGAAAGCACAGGGATAGGAGAGTATCTTGTGTAGAACATAACATTCATGCCCATCATAGAGTCTACACAGGACATGGGATGGCCAAAAGACCTAAGACCACCAGTGGGAATAGTGGTTCCACTTGGAATCCCTCCCAACTAGACCAACTTTGTCTATGTTGGCCTAGACTATGCCCATAAGTCTATAAACATAGAAGAGGACAATGATGAACTATTCACTATTAATGTTCATTACCTCTCTAATACCGAGTTTTCTCTAAGCTACTTTGAACATTGCCATTGGCATGGCTATGGTCTTGGTATATATGAGCAAGGGCGTAGGTGGCCATTCGAGCCATAATACCAACTTCCCTCTGACAGGTTTGGGTTAGGCTATCACATCAGAGGTCGAGATGACTCTCTAGAAGTAGCCTTGGATAGATTAAGCTTGGGGTTAGGAGAAGACATCAATTTTATTCCTTATCACCCACCAAGTACAAGACATCTGATTAACAGACAAGTGGTCATGGTAAACATACCACCACCTGAGACTTATCATCCAAGCTTCACAATTGATGCCATCCCAATAGGTTGCAACTTGTGGGATGAAGAGCGAGAAGAAAATGGATATGAGGCAAGTGATGATGAAGCACAGGCAAGCTTAGCCTATCATGGGCCTCACTATTTACAAAGCCTTGCCTGGTCTAACCACAATGAGAGTGGGTACATATCGGATGAAAGTGGTTATGAGTCAGAGGACTCAATAGAAAGAGCCTACCTAGGGTCAAGGTAGTGGCCCCATAGCTTGGGGCAAGACACTAATGCAAATGGCATCTTCATAAGTGATGAAGAATATGAGGATGAAATAGAGATGGCCTACTTGGGGCCAAGACATGTGCCCCTTGTCTTGGGACCACATACCAATGCTAATGGTTTTTGGATAAGTGATGATGACTTTGAAGATGAGACTGAGATGGCTTATCTTGGGCCTCACCACTTGTGGCAAGTCAACATGCTGGTAGAAAGAGAAGTGGCACTTCATGCCATAGACCCTAGCTTGCAGTTTTTGGGAAGACCTATCGACTTAGTTGCCATTCACCATGTGGTCAATCCCCCTCCACCTACATTCAGGGAGCTCTTAGAACCCAATGATCCTATTATCTGGCCTACTCATGGGCTAGATCTAGAGATTCCTTTTCCTCTAGAGCCTCATCATGAGTATGGAGGGGAAACCTCTGAGACAATATTTCACCCATGTGGTCCTGGAGATTTCATTCCATCCATCAATACAATCTCCATTGATTTGACCACTCCACTTCATAACCCAGTAGATCCTACTAAACCATTGTGTCTTGATACAGAGGCTATTGATTGGGATCACATTGATTCACCCATAGAGCCTGAGGACCTTTTCCCTAACGAAGAGGTGTTACAACCATTTCATTTTGCATCAGGCTGTGCATATGATGTATTCCATGCCAGTTTGGATCCTGAGTCAGTAGGACCTATAAATCCTATCGATGACATTCATTTGATACCCATGCCTCACCAGTTGGAGGATGGGTCACATATGGCTATAGAAGTGACTTTCGAGGTGGACATCAGTGATGATCCTACTCAACCAAAGAAAGTCAAGTTCGGAGAAAGTCTATCTCCAGAGGAACAAGCCATCATAATCCCTCTCCTTAAAGAGAGGCCAAATATTTTTGCTTGGACTTACAAAGACATGCCAGGGATTGATCCAAAGTTAGTTGTTCACAACCTTTCATTGGATCCCATGAAGAAGCCAATCAAGCAAAAGTTGAGGAAAATGCATCCAACCATCACTTTGATGGTGAAGAACGAGTTACAAAAACTATTGGATGCGATTTTCATAGTTCCCATCGACTATCCTGAATGGGTCTCGAACATGGTGCCCATGGGAAAACCTGATGGAAGAGTCCATATTTGCATAGATTTTAGAGACTTGAATAGGGCAACTCCAAAGGATTCATTCCCATTGCCAAACATAGATGCTCTTGTTGATGCCACCATAGGTCATGAGATGCTCTCCCTAATGGATGGTTTTTCTGGATACAATCAAATCTGGATCAAACCTGAAGACCAACATAAGACTACTTTCATTACTCCATGGGGGACATTCTATTACAAGGTGATGCCATTTGGCCTAAAGAATGTTGGTGCCACATATCAATGGGCCATGACATACATCTTTCATGACTATATGCATAAGATCTTGGAGGATTACATTGATGATTTACTAGCCAAGTCTTTATTGTGGCAAGAGCATGCTAAAATCCTTACAAAGGTCTTCGATCACCTCATTGAGCACAATGTTAGATTGAATCCTAAGAAGTGTGTGTTTGGCATAACTTTTGGTAAGCTCTTAGGGTTCATCATTTCTAAGAGAGGCATTGAAGTCGATCCTACAAAGGTAAAGGCTATAATGGAAATGGCCACCCCTACCAACATTAGGGAGTTAAGAAGCCTACAAGGCAAGGTAGCATCCATAAAATGGTTCATTGCTCAATTATCAGACAAGTGTCGGCCCATGAACCGGTTGCTATGCAAGGATGTCCCATTTCATTGGGATGAAGAGTGCCAACAAGCCTTTGCAGAGATCAAAACTTACCTAGCAACACCACCAGTGTTGGCTCCACCAAGGCCAGACGTACCATTTTTACTATACATATCGGCTACTAATTTCGCGTTGGGCACCATGTTGGCCCAAAAGAATGCACAAGATAAAGAGCAAGTCGTATATTACATCAGTCGCACCTTGGTGAGTTATGAGCTAGGATATGCGTATGTAGAAAAGTTGTGTTTAGAAGTGGTCTTTGCGACCAAAAAGTTGTGACACTACATGTTGAGCCATACGACCTACGTTATATCAAAACAAAATCCTTTGTAGTACATGATGAATAAGACCTATCACAATACACGTACTACAAAGTGGATCATGCTATTGATAGAATTTGATCTAGAGTTCATAAGCCAAAATTCCATCAAGGGACAAGTCATAGCAGATCAATTAGTAGAGGCACCTCTTTAGGATAGCAAGCCTCTCACCATAGAATTGCTTGATGATGCGGTCTTCGCATTATCAGATCCACCCAAACCCGAAGAACCTGAGAAAGAAAGAGACATGGCATTATTCTTCGATGGTTCGAAGTGTGAGCAAGGGGGCAGAGTAGGGATAGTCTTTATCACACCGTAGGGTGCTCCATTACCCTTATCATTCAAGCTAGACTTCCCTTGCACAAACAATAACATAGAGTATGAGGCCCTGATCTTGGGACTCCAAACAACCATTGCAATGGGCATTAAAATATTGAATATCTTTGGTGACTCTTTGCTCATAGTTAATCAAGTCAAAGGATTGTTCCAATGTAGGTGCCCACTCCTGAAAGCTTACAAGGAGCTTGTTGACACTTACCTAGCCCGACTGGAATGGTATGACATCGAGGCAATCCCTCATACATCAAACAGATTTGTAGACACCATGGCATCTTTGGGATCCTTAATCCCTCAGAATCTATCTACTGATTTCACAACCATTCATGTTAAAGTGCTCATGCACTCAACAATACAACGTGAGGCTATTGACAATCAAGAGTCAATCAACATGATCCAGACCGAACCAAATCAGGATTGGTCCTTCAGAGCTAGAGCTTTCTTGCAAATAGCACCTTGGGAATATTTGATCTCTCAAGGTCCTACGGAGTGTGGTACAACCATTCACCATAGGGTTATTTCTCAATCTATGTTCACAGATTTTGAATCATAGGAGGAACATGTCATTTTATCCATAGAAGTTATGGCTTATCAAGATTGGCTTTCCCAATTGTGGGATTTCCTAAAACTTGGAATGGTACCACAAGGCCTATCGCATGCTAAAATATGAGCATTTAAATAGAAGGTGATGAGGTACATCTTTCTAGGAGAGATCCTTTATAGACGAGGCTATGATGGAATGCTCCTTCATTGTCTTGAGCCCCAGGAAGCATCCTGGGCAATTTTGCAAGCTCACGATGGTACGTGTGGTGGTCACTTCAGTGGCATGGCCATCATTAAGCGCATCTTGAGAATGGGTTACTATTGGCCCACTATGGAAAAATACTATTGTGAGTATGTCAAGAAATGTGTTAAGTGCCAACATCATGCAAACCTCACTCACTTGCCATCACAAGCCTTGCAACCCATCCAGGAAGCATGGCCCTTCTCGTAGTGGGGACTAGACTTAGTGGGGAAGATCTCACCCCCATCCTCAGGCCGACACACGTTCATCATAATGGCCACTGAGTACTTTACCAAATGGGTCGAAGTGATCCCCTTGACATCGACAACTGGACCAAGGATTGCGGAGTTTATACTCCATAATATCATAAGTCATTTTGGGGTCCCTTCAAAAATAATATCGGATAATGGGCCATCTTTCAAGAACAAAAATGTGTGTGCTTTAATGAACAAATACCATATTCAACATAGTTTTTCAACACCCTATTATCCACAAGCAAATGGGCAAGCAGAAGCCTCAAACAAAACAATAGTCTCCATCTTGAGGAAGACGGTGAAAGATAATCATAAGGACTGGCATTTGCAATTGCCTCTGGCATTATGGGCATACAGGACTAGTGTGTGGATGCCCACTAGGGCAACACCATTTTCACTTGTATATGGCACTGAGGCCATCATGCCCCTAGAGTTGGAAATTCCAACCCTACGCATAGCATTGAAGGACTTCATAGATGATGACACCGCACGACAAGGCCACCTTGATCAATTAACGCTTCTTGATGAACGTCGAGTCAATGCCTTGGAGCATCTCCACATTTATCAAGATCACCTTGCATGAGCTTACAATAGTAAAGTCCACTTGAGAGAATTCAAAGTTGGGGATCTTGTGCTCAAAGAAAACCAACAGAACTCAAATCTATCATCGCACCTACGAGACAAATTTATGGTAAACTGGATAGGCCCCTACATGATTTCAAAAAGGGTTGGGCCTGGAGCATATCGCCTCACATCATTGGATGGTGTTGAAGAGCCTGAGCCTCTCAATATCATTCATTTGAAGGTATTTTATACATAAAATACAAAAACATTCAAATATGCATAAAATACAATCATTTCTCCAAATCATTAAATTAATCAAAAATCTCCAAGGGTATCACCCACTTGGTCAAATTCAATCAAAAATGCTCCAAGGGTATACAAGCCGCTTGGTCAAATTCAATCAAAAATGCTCCAAGGGTATACAAGCCACTTGGTCAAATTCAATCAAAAATGCTCCAAGGGTATACAAGCCACTTGGTCAAATTCAATAAAAAATGCTCCAAGGGTATCTTCACACCGCTTGGTCAAACCCTAAAAGCCCCAAAGGCACAATAAGCCCTTTGGTCAAAATATAATAAAAAATACAAAAACAATGCAAAAATCAAAAATACAAAAATAGTTGCATCTTACATCTGCATCCATATAGTTGCATTACATCAAACATGCATATCCATTGCATTTGCATATGTTATGATCACACTCTTGCAAATGATGCCATAGTTTGTATCACAACCACAAATACACAAGTCCACCTTCATCCATTCATCCATGTGTGTAACTATGTTTTTCAACACAACCATATCATGTTGCTATAAGGAATAGGCTAAGAATTTTCGGTCATTCAACCATATCTAGTGGTCTTATCAATTTTTGTGGGAAGCCATATTGATTAGTAGAGAGTAAGGTCTAGTCATGATAATGCCTTAGATATTCAGGATCCCATCACTAATTAAAAACACTAAAATCCTAGTTGGTACAAGGGAAAGATGAAAGTTGCAAAAGTGGTCTAGGTTACCTTAAGCGAAAAGGGTCTTCCTTGCTTATCCCCCTATGCGACCGGTTCAAAGGTGCTGAGAATTGGAAAAAGGACAAGTTCCACCCTACCCAATTAAATCCCTTGCTTAAATTAAAATGAGCAAAAATCCCAAAATAAAGCACAAATTCAAAAAAAAAAACAAACAAGTGATTTTCATCACTACATAAATCCCTTGCTCAAGAAAAAAATCAATAAAAAATAAATAGTGATTTTCATCACTAAGCATGAGCAAGTATCCCAAATGAAATGAAGAAAAGAAGGGAATGGAGCTTGAATCCCTGGAATTCTCAACATTGTACAAATCGGAAGGGGATCCCCATTACAGGTTTGGTGTACAACCATGCTTGGCAATGGTGATACCCTTACGCATGATGATATGTCTATCACAATAGCATCTTGCATTTGTGTAGACCAATGTTTGCATGTGGATGAGCTAGCTTTGGGTAACCCAATACTGCCTAGTGGTATAGTCCAACTAAGTCCAACATAAGGATCAGATGAACAATTGAGGATCCTCGATCTTAGCAATGGGCTGAAAGAATCCCACCTGACATCGGAGGAAATGCTTGAGTTCTATCTAAATATATTCATTTGCACACATAGGGATAATGAATATCTAGGTCCATGATGAAAGCCTTGCTTTTCAAAAGTCTTGTATGGTCAGTACGTAGTTGTTGATAGGGTAACTAGAGTGTTTGAGTCTCAGGAAAAGCCTCAAAAATTCCTACATAGCAACAAATCATATCATCAATCACATCATCAATTTTATTTATGAGGTTTTGTGAATTAAGGGGTATTAACAAAGTAGGCTAGATACCGGATAGATGTCAGAAATGATATTTACATGACCACTGACTATTTTGAATCTTTTAAATTACATAAGCTTTATCAAGAAATTACATACATTCCACACCATTACATTTCACATATGAATGCCTAAATAATTAGTTCTTATGATAAGAATGATTATTTACATTCATGATTGTTATACTTTCTATGGTATCACCCATTTAGATTGTTAAAATCATATCATATGCATTCCTTATGTTTTAAGTGATTAAAGCATACAGGTTCATTCACATTAGATTAAACATCATATAGACAATGCATGACACATTGCATTTACCATATCATAACATAAGTTAGATGCATACAATTAAATCAAAATTAAACATGCATTTAACGAAAACATTGCATCCATAAACACATAATTTCATAGATCATCCATCTACATCTAAGATCACATCACAATCCACCTATGCATACAATCATAAATCCATCATCAAATCAACTCATAATACATCACATCATGTCACAATAATCAGATCATATAAGCATCTACATAAGCATCCATATAAATATCCACATCATCATAAATATCATCTATCATCTAACACATACATCAACTCATCATAATGCCATCATCACATCACATAAATAAAACAAAAAAAAACATGAGCAATAAAGGATACACATAATGAATCATAATGCAAACATATCATATAAATATGTGTGTCAAATACATGGATGTACAAAAATGCCCAAGGCTACAGTCATATAGGTCAGCTGACCTCAAAAATAAAAGCCTAGTACATCATCAATCAAACACTAGGTATGCACCCCTGCATCACCACCCCCTATGGCTGGATCTCGAGTGGAGTGATGTGAGCCTACTAGCCTCTCTATGTGAGTCCAGGTCCTCTGACTAGGCCGGATGGAAGACTACCCTAAGGTGGAGTGCCCACTAACCTGTGATCCACCTGCACCTATCCTCTCCTTAGGAGTGGCTCCTAGCCTCCTGATCTGCATCTAGAGAGAAGCAATGTGGCCTACATGACCAGCAATCTCTACCTCATACTCATATAGCAAATCCTACATCTACCTGATCTCTACCCTCGGATCTATCCCTATAGGACCCTGAGGTGTAGGAGGATCAACAACAACCTACATCCTAGTAGCATCACCCTCTGATAGCAGCCTACAGAGACTTATATCTATATCGTGAGCTGCTCTATAGTGGCATCTCATTGTGCTATAGTAGCATCTCACTACTATACCTAGATCTTGGCCGACTAGAGCTCGACCTCTACCTCATGCAGTTGTGCTCTCAGAGGAGAATCTCTCTCCTTAAGATCCAAGTCCTCCTCATCCTCCTCAAGAGCCTCCTACTCCTCCACTACCATGCTCTATTGGTTGCCCCATCCCTCAGTCCTAGCTTAGACTCTATGCCCTGCTAGATCTACACCTCCATCCCTACCATCATCCTCATAGCCTAGAATACCATCACCATGCCATAATCGATCCCCCCACCACTACACAAATGCATCTGTAACTCCCCAATGACTCCTGCATCAACTATTGGGGCATCCTCCTCATCAGTGAGCTCCGTAATCCATGGAGGAGGAAGATCTCCCTCTACTACAAGGTGCCTATACAGAAATAGGACAAATGGCACATCCTACTGCAATCTGTACATAAAGAACTCGAGAGTAGAAGAAATACTCTCTGATGCCAACCTTATGGCCAATGAGCCACCACTCATGCCGCATCCTAGCTGTAAACCTATCTGGATCATCCCAAGTCGGGCACTCATGGTATGGATGCCATATGATATCTTCGCCTATAGGGAGGTGAAAGTAGTAATGTAATGGGGGAGCTCCCCGCATGAGGATGGCTCTTGTGCTCCTCATGCTCTCGAGCCCATTGGAGCATAACACTACATCCTAGCATCAATAGCTATAATCCTGGTTGAGAGCCCTCTAGGATGATCTATACGAATATGCTCCCATCCCCATATCTAGGAGCAAGCTGCAAGTAATGCTTGTGACCCCACTGATGGATGTGATACAACTCATCATAGCACTATGCTAGCAAAGACCTCCCCCATGCATAGATGATAGGCTCCTCATTATCCACCAAATCTTGAACCATCACAAGGAGGTTCCATGGGAACCTCAAGCCTGAGAAATCTAGGATAAGGATGTTGTTGATAACCATCAGCAACACTGCATGCCTCTCAGAGAAGACATGCTCCCTGTACCATATAGAATAGATACACCACCATATTTGGTGTCCTTGAAGGCATCTACAACATGCCTCCCGAACACCCAAAAAAGACTACATCATGATCATTAGTGGCCGAAGAAACAATGGCCACTCCATCAAAGGGAATCCAGAAAATCCTGTATACATCCTTCGGTGTGATAGTCATCTCACCGATAGGAAGGTGGAAGGTGTTAGTCTGGGAATCCCATCGGTGAGCCAGGGCCATGAGGTAGGCCTGATCCGACATAATCGAGGGTAGCCTGGTCACATACTACAATCCATGGGCCTTAAACCATGCCCAGTCCATGTCATCCATGAGTGGTAGGAGGTCCTTCAAGAGCTTCGAGTCCCGAGCCGAGAAAAGAATCTAAGGACGAAAATCAAAGTATAACTACAGTGCATCTAAGGCATAAATCATAATAAAACATGAAAAATGGTGCAAACAAAGATAGACTATCCTAAGTCTAAATGAAAGAGGAATAAATGCACCTAATCATGCAGCAAAGTGCAAAAAAGTAACTCAAAAATTCAAAAAAATCAATTAATCATCTCAAAAATTCAAAAAAATCAAGAAAAATTAAAACATTTTGCCTAAGGTTCTTGGCCGCTTTCACTTACAGCCAAAAATCGTCTTGAGGTGAAGGCCAAACCCCAATGGTCAAATTTTTGACCGTTAGGTTTTGAACTGGCCACTGCCATCGACAATGGCCAAGTCGTAGGCCGAAATGGCCGCTCTATGCGACAACGACCAATGGGTGATGTGAAAGCAGCATTTTCCCTAGGCCAAAAACACCAAAAAAATTGAAAAATTACAAAATGGGGGCAAGCCCACCAAAACAAATCCTAAACTAAGCCTAACTATGGGTTTGGTTCATTGCCAACAAGTTTAATGGAGTTCATTTACCGATTACTTAAGTGTGGTTCATTTTTACCCAAAAGTGAAACAAATAGGGTTAGGGTTTTGAAGAGTACCCGAGAAGCTCTGGCTCCTCCACTCGAAGATGCCTCACCCTGTGCAACCATAATCCTCAATGCAACAACACTCCAAGTTGCAAATGTCACTTTCTCTCTAGAGCTCTAAAAAGCAAATCGCTAGCTGGAAGAATGAAAAGTCAAAACCCTAGGCTACTTTTATATTTCCCAAGTTATGCCTTGGCCACTTCTACCATTAGCGGCCCGCACTTCTTGGCCGTTGTGGTCGAGAGTGGCCAAAAATAGGCATTTGGGGGTCATTGGATCTGACAACGGCCAACAACATAGGCAAAAATAGAAATATTCCTTCTAGGAGGAATAACAAAAAAATCAAATAAACACATTTTGATGGTCCCTAATCATCACAATGCTCAAAATAAAAAAAAAATCACATAAAAACAAATCTCGAGTAAGCTTCGTATTCAGTTACTTACTCTATCAACTCAATGGTTGCAATGATTTGCACTCCATGCAATTCAATGAGATGAGTAAGTTACCATAAGGCTACTTGGGGTAAATTATTCATTTTGGAATTATGATGTATCTCCTCAATCCCGAAGAAGATCAAGATGGTCGGACTGCTCCATGGGTGCGATGGAATCATCCTAATTCCCTTATGACACAAAAACACTGAGCCAAGTGATGCAATACAAGCATAAATAGAATCACTCATCCTAATTCCCTAAGAAGGCTATTTATGGCTGGACCGCTCCCTGGGATAGGGATGAATGATCATCATAAACAATTGGAATCACACTTGGATGGGGGTTTGCCCATTAAAAGAACAAACACTAGAAAGGAACCAAAACTAGTCAAGTTGGTCAAGCGACTTGTCGCTTCATTCATTGCCCTTCCCTCACCAATTCATTGTGTGAGGGGGTAGTTCAAATATTCAAATAATCATAATCAAAGTCAACCAAAGATCACTCGATCATATCAAAATTACGTTCATCCTACGAATCATTGCATACAACTCTTACAAAACTTTCCCCTTTTGTTGGGTTCATAAGCAAATATGACATTTTTAGTTTGTAGCTCTCCTCCGGTCGGTTCTCATTGTAGCGACATAAGCTACCCGATTGCATTTGAGGAATGAGTGCAAGTGAACATGTGCAAGCCCTATGCTAAATTAAGCCTTCAATCAGGTTGAAGCAATGATTCAAGGATGCGCGTCATCTTGCATGATTGGGCCATCCAACATTGATCAGATCAATGATCATCATACACCCTACAAACATAGCAGTCTACATTTTTGCTCCATGCTATGTTTTCCACACAATGCATCACAAAAAGGGGCATCTGTAGACACCTAAAACATGTCATGTTTAGGGAGACTACTCACATGGGCACATTCATAGATCATGTGACTAAACCTTGGGACCTTCCAAGTATCAAAAGTGGTTTTCACCACTCATTTGGGGTAGTCTTAGCCCATCCAAGCCTGGCCGCTATGAACCAGAGTGGCTAGATCCTAGCCACTTAAGCTCAAAGTGGCCAAACCTTAGTCACTATAGATGACAATGGCTAAACCCTAAAAAGCAACTTGCCATCAAATCAGCCTAATCACGAGTGGAAGTGGTAGTTTGCATGCAATAAAGCTGAGGAGGATAACTTTGCATGATTCCTCATGGCCAGTCTACATGAAAGACTCATGTCTTGATTTAGACACTAGTTAACTAGCCCTCAAGGGTAGACAAAGGCAAAACTTCTCATGCTAACATCTAGTGTGCATGCAAAATTCAATCCTAGGGTTTTGACATTGACCTAGGGCTTCAAACACATTATAAGGTGTAAACCTAAGAGCACCAGAGAGCATGATCAATCGATAGAATTGAGAGAGAGCTTTTAGAGACTTGGAGAGCTTTTCTTTTAGCGAAGCCCTATCAGATTGGAGAGCAAATTGGAGCACCTTTGAGGAGCAACGAAGTGCTAACCGATTTAGGGTTTTTCATCTACAGGATATTCAACACATCGGACAAGAAATGACAATCATTTCAACATCGGTAACAAGCTTAGATTCATAGCCTTGGAGCAATAGAGATAGGTTTTCATCTTAGCGGCCACTATCTCGGATAGTGGCCCGTCGACCTAATCTAGGGTTCTTTGCATTAGTTTCTTTCATTTAGCTTGTTACATGCTTTTACGCCATTAGCATAGATTTGGTTTATCGCATTTACTAGCATTCATAGCATTAGTTTCTATTATCATGGAGCATATTTCTATTTATCATTAGGGTTATTGCTAACAACCTCATCCGAGGAGGCAATCTCGGACAGCTGAGCGTTTGCTATTGTTTTCATGCTTGCAGGACTACAGGTACATTTGATAGGTTATCAACATACGAAAGCAAAAGGATCCCTCTAGGAACCAGACCTAGAGAAGGAGGCATCTGTAAGCCCTCATACAGTTTCGTGTGCATCATCGGGAAGCCTGTGAGAGTGCATCACCCCTTGCGAGGGGATATCATACATCTATTGCCCTACTTTGTAAAATCTGTATCAAAAGAAGGGAATCCCTTAGAGGGATCTATATGTAACCGAACTTGAGAAAAAGCAATAAAAAGCATTATCTATTCATTTTATTTGTATCTCGGTTGTATCTTTCATTTAATGCATGATTAAATATGAATAAGATAAATAATATTCACAAATAGGAGTAGTGGATGGTGCGCCGCTTCCCCGGGGTCGCTACAAGATAAAATTATCAACACCCTCTTGATTAGGCCAATCCCTCTAAAGCTATTCAAAAGTAAAAAAAATGGACCATTGTAAGCCAAGTAAAGTGGGCATTCTCCTCCATAGCTCAAAGGCTAAAGTACACTCAATAAAAATATGGCTAAGAGTTTCTATATTCTCTTCACACATTTCACATCTAAAAGGGCCATGAAAACCATGCTTCATAATTTGCTCACCAGTAAGCACCCTACGATGCAATAAAAGCCAAGTAAAGAACCTCACCTTAGGCCAGAGCTTTTGAGCCCACAACTAAGAAAATATGTCAGAATATTGGTTGGTATTATTATGGCATAAGGTCAAATAACCTTGAGCAACTGAATACTCACCCTTAGTAGTGTTGTTCCATCCAAAACAATCTTTTTCATGGGACCAAGAGAGAGATCTCATATGAAGGATGTCTTGGATATCTTGTATTTACCTTTCTGGGATTTGAATAGGTCAGTCCTCAATAGGGATCCAATATCTACCAACATTTGAATTACCAGTATAGTATCGACAATAATTAGCCACCTTTATCCAGTTAGCTTGGTGAAGCTCCTCCATCTAAGGCCTCCAATCATGAAACTAAGTTATCAAAGGCTTGTGACCATCCCAAGAATCTGTCCAAAAATTTACTTGTTGACCATTATGAATGATCCAAAATAAATTTTTCTTTATCAAATCCTCACCAGTATTAAGAACTACTAAAATGAAAGAACCTTTGGTAGGAAGTTGATAGCGAACAAGGTCTTCAGGACTTTTGTTCTTAGCATATTTAGCACAGAGATTATTGGTCCAAAGAGCATTGGGGTTATGCAACATCCTCCAATATAATTTAGCAGCTAAAGCTTTGTTTTTATTAATAGAATATCAAAATCCTAACCCCCCTTCATTATTAGGAAGACATAAAGTATCCCATTTCACCAAGGCCCATTTTATTTTCTCCTTAGTACCACTCCAAAGGAAAAGATGATTGATTTGATCCAATTCTCGAAGAACAACCTTTTGTATATTCAAAACGAAAGATACATAAATATGAATAACTTGAAGGACTGATTTTACCAAGGTGATTCTACCCCCAGAAGAAAGCCACCTATTGGTCCACTTTCCAATTTTCTTCTTGACTTTATCCAAGAACCAATTCCAATATTTATTTTTCTGCCTTTGAATATTGATGGGAATACCTAAATAAGTGATTGGAAGGGAGGTCCTTCTTATATCTTAATTTATCCAAGACCATGGATTCCTGTCTGGTAGAGCAGTGAAATAAAATAACTTTAGATTTGTCTTCATTTATCAACTACCCAATAGCCTTAGAAAAACAACTAATGATTTGCTTAATATTAGAAGCTTCCTTAACTGTAGCTTTACCTAAAAGAGTAGAGTCATCCATAAATTGAAAATGAGAGATAGGTCTAGCTCCATGAGCAATGGTAACTCCCTCAAGGGTTTTGTTTTCCCTCTTTTTGGTTATAGTCCTACCCAAGCATTCAACAAGAATGATGAATAAATAAGGGGATAGCAGGTCACCTTGCCTAATACCTCTAGAAGTTGGGAATGACTAAGAAGGCCTACCATTGATAAGAACTAAGTAGGAAACTAAAGAGATACATCCCATAATCCAATCCATCCAATCCTTAGAGAAACCAAATTGCCTCAAAACTTTGATAAGGAAGTGCCAATCCACTCTGTCATAAGCTTTGGATAAGTCTAACCGAATGAACATGGAAGGAGATTTTTGCATATCCATGGAATGGATGGCTTCCTGAGTAAGAACTATCTCATCTACTATTTGATGCCCTTCCACATAACCCCCTTGCTTAGGGGAAATAATCTTATGCAAAAGAGGCTTCAACCTTTATTCCATGATCTTAGTAATGATTTTGAGAAGAACATTACATAAAGCAATAGGTCTAAAAGCTGAGATATGATCAACCTCTTGAGATTTTGGAACAAGAGTAATATAAGTTTTATTGATAACCTTCAAAATTTCTTTGGCTTTCCTGGCTTCTTCCACCACCTCTAATAAATCAACATGAAGGATATCCCAGAACTCTTGGTAGAACTCAATGGGAAAACCATCAGGACCTAGGGTTTTCCCTTTTTGCATTTTAAAAACTACCTGTTGAAGCTCATTGATAGTAATAGGAGCAGTCAAAATAGAGTTCTCCTCAAAAGTGATAAGAGAAGGGATTGCTTGAAGAACATTTTGTTGAGAAGTTGAGTCAAGAGGAGTAGCAACAAAAATATTGGAAAAGTAATCAACAACAATAGAGTTCATGCCATCCCAAGTATAGACAACATCTCCATAATCTGATTTTAGGGAAGAAATAAAGTTGTGAGATATTCGAGCTAGAAGATATTTGTGGAAGAAATTTGTGTTTCGATCTCCTTCTTTGAGCCATTGAATTCTAGATTTTTGCTTCCATAAGATTTCTTCTTTTTTTCCCATTCCTCTAACTGAGTTGTGAGTTTAATTTCATCTACACTTCTATTCTCTGTGAGGCCATCTAAACGAATTTTCTTATTCAAATTTTCAAGTTGAGCAATAACTTCATGTTTTTTTTATGAACATCCCCAAACTCCTTCCAGTTCCAAGTCTTGATTTTGGATTTAATGTATTGCAGTATTTTGGCAAAACAGAACATCTTAGTCCCATGCCTAGGCTTACCTTCCTTCCACCATTGTTGCACATGAGGTCTAAAGGAACTATATCTGAGCCACATTAATTGAAAATGAAAAGGAGAGAAACTCACATTGGTTTTCCACATTTCCACCATGATTGGCCAGTGATCCGAACCAACATTGTTAAGAGTCTTCACTTTAGGAATGTGACCATGGATTAAGAAATTTTTAGAGAGCAAAAACCTATCCAATATCTCCATTATACAAGCTAAGCCTTGCCTTCTGTTAGACCAAGTCATAAGGCCATTATCTGGTTGGATGTCCACAAGATGGAGGTTTGCAATATATTCACTCATGAGGTCAGTGCTTTTGTCCAAATTTCTATTTCCCCCATTTTCTCATCTAGAGAGAGGATGGTATTGAAATCTCCTCCGATCAAGATCCAAGCTTTAGGAAAATGAGAGATAATATGAGTTATATCCTTCCACTATCTTATTTTTTCCTCCAAAGCAGTCGGAGCATAAACAGTAATGCAGAGCATAATTTGGTTGGAATGTCTACTTTGAATAGCTATAGCCAAAAGACCCCAAATGCCAACCATATGGTGAATAACTACCTCTTTTGGGTCCCAAAGACAAGCAATGCCACCAGAAGTCCCCTGGGAACTAAGGGAAACCACTTTTCTAGTTGGCCAAATTTTACTAGCAATTGAGTCCATATCCTCCATTGACATCTTTGTTTCTTGAAGGAAAACAAGATGTGGATGATTTATCTGAATCATTCTTCTAATTTCATTTTGTTTTGAAAGACTCCCTTTGAGTCCTCTAATATTCCAAGTGATGATCTTCATTAACACTAGGGCTAAAAAAGTTGGGAAGGGCATTAATATTACCTTCCTCTACAAGCTTTTCACCTTCTTTTACCATATGATATTGATTGGTCTTGCGACCTACTTTTTGATTAGAATCCATCTTCAATTTTTTTCCCCTGTTTCTTGACTTACTCCAATTGAATCTGAGATGGCTTCTAACCTTGAAGAATGCTCGTACACAACCAAAATTTTACTAGAGGGTTCAACAGAGTCTATATTGGGACCTGTATTATTTGAAGTTTTGACATTTAAAAGATTGTTTTTCTTGTGTAAATTTTCTCCCTTTTTTTCTATTGAAAACCTTTGATTTGTTGGTTTGTCTCTCGAGTTCTTCCCTTCATATTTAAATTGTGTTTCTAAGATTTTTGTTTCCATTATTTCCTCTTCCTCACTTGGGACATCATTTGTGGAAAGGATTTCAAACATATTAGCAGATGACTTTGATTGATCCTTCATAACTAGTTTTTTTTAGTGTTCTTCTTCTTAGGCATTTGGAAACCTGTTGAGTTTATATCTTCTTTCTTTTGATCGAGAATTTTATTTGGGCAAGCACTAGCCAAATGACCATATTCATGGCAAATTCTACAATGAAAAGGAATGTTCTCATAGTCCACTACTTGCTCCCAAGTGTCTTCCCCAAATTGTAATGTGATATTTTTAGGTAGGGGTTTGTCAAAATCCATTAAAACACAAATCCGAGCATAAATAATATGTTCAAAATTTTGAGTACAATCAGCAGTCATCATAAAAGTTCCTAAAGAGTTTCCAATTGAAGAAAAAATAGTAGGATTCCAAAATTCAATAGGGAGGCCAAAGAGTCTAACCCACACAGGAGCTATAGAAGGCATCTCTTCTTCAACTTTAAATTTAGTATGCCAGGGCTTCATGAAAAGCCCTGCCCTTCCAAAAAACCAAGGACCCCCTTGAAAAGTTTTCTCTCTATCTTCATTATTAGCAAATAAAACAAGAAAATAACCATTTGGATAAATAGATATTTGTAACTCACCTTTAGTTTTCCAAATTTTTGTAGCCTAGACTTTGAAAGTAGATAGGCTCGAACGAAAACCCATGAACCGACAAATTAGTCCTCTTTTTTCCAAATCTTCAATGCCAGTCTGAATGTTACCCATATCAAGCTTAACAATAGGAGTTCCATAAGCTACTTTAAGACATCCTGACTCCGTTTTCCTGGGATCAATCTTAGGCATTCTTAGAGGTTTATGGGAAGCCCTAAGATTAATATTAGCATTGGGTTGAGGCTGTCCACCATGGAGGGCATCCCTAAAATTCATTTTTGGGGCTGAGTCTTCGAAATTCTTACCCTTGACAGGGGTTTTCATAGTAGAATTATTTTGTGGGTGCACCTTAGCACCAGATTCACTTGAGATCTGAGCCATTTTTTGATCAACTACTTGAAACTTGTTTCATGATCTCTTTAATCCTTGCCCTAGACATCGTGGAAAGGTATGGTTTTCACTTTTATTTTGTGCAGTAAATTGGAAGTCATTGTCACTCAAGTTCACAACATGATCTGTTGAAAGACAAATTTCTAACCCATATTGGATCCCCTACAACATATCCTACTAAAATATTGAGCATAAACCACAAAAATATTGGTCTCTAGGGCCCGAAGGCCCTAAAAACCAACCTCTGGAGCTGCTTGCACTCAACCCAGATGAAACCCTCGCACAACCGCTTGCCAAAAATCTTGTTCACACATAGGGATGCGCTAGGATCTGTGTTGCTCCAAATGATCTAAAAATTGGTGGAGATATTCTAGGGTTTTTTAGGCATCTACCCTCAAAATTTCAGCTCAATCCGAGTCCGGATGAGTGAGATATGGCCGAAACAAGTTCGATAGTTTGGGCAGTCCTACAAAAAAAACACTTCTTTATGCTACATTGAAAATAATCTAAACTTTTAAATTATTTTTAAACATAATTTAAAGTATTTAATTTATATATATATTTTTTACTTAGAGTTAGAGACAAACCAATATATACATATTGGTAACCTAAAAAGGTTATTTTTACACATCTAATTTCATAGAAGTTTTCTAAATTTTTATCTATCACCTTGCAAAAGTAACTTGACACAAAACTTCACTAAGGCTAAGTATATTGTCTTTTCATCTAGGTATAGATGAGATTAGACTTTTTTTAAGTAAGATGTTTATCTCATGTATAGATATATATTTAACATTTTTTAAATTAAATAATTTATTTTCAATATTAGTCTAGAACATTAATGAGTTATACATAAATATTACTCTTACTAATACATAGATTTATTATCTGATTTTGTTCCTTAAATATTTGTGATAAATATTTTTTCAACGCCCACTCTTCTTTACTTTGATATCTCAAATATATATATATATATATATATATATATATATATATATATATATATATATATATAAAAAATATTTACATGGTGGAATTGATAGCCGCCACGAATCCAAGTAGGTTGTCTAGCTTTAATGACCATCACAGTATTTTGCATTGTTCGTCCCGAAAGCCGCCACATAGATATTCACGTTGTCCGCCCTTATAACCACCATGCCACAATAATTTTAAACATTTTACACCATTAAAAGCACCAGGAAAGGGACAAACGTTTAGTATGATGAGGCCTGAGATTTGAACCTTGGACCTCCTCCCCCTTACGAGGTTTTGTTGAACCAATTGGTCTACACCTCGGATCTAGTATCTCAAATATTACCTTCAAATTATAGTGCAATTTTTTGTATGGTTTTATTCTTTAAATATATGTGACTAGAATGTTTTTCAAAGTCTTAGCTCAAATATTATTTAAAAAAAAAATTAATTTAAAGTAAAAATATATTAAGGTCTTGAAATTCTTTATAGAAAGTTTAAGGTTCAAATCTAATACTAGGTAGAGTTGTACACCATGCCTATGTAACAAGACATTGGTTGACTAAACATTTAATAGGTAGATAACATCTTCTATAAGGGTCAACTCATACAATCTATGGTATCATGGATGATAAAAAATACTTTGTATTTTACCTTTTACAATTAAGTATGAGTTGCTACACTTGATTCATTGAAAAAATAATATAAAAATTAAAAGATTAAATATCACAAAACAAAAAGAGTTCTATCATGGTATCTTTGCACCAATAAACCCAAATCAATAGATAAATAATAGATATTAACAAAGATACATAATAATAAATAATTAAAGATACATATAAATCAATAAACCCAAACAAAGATTAAATTGAGATTAACAATGCTTAATAGATACATAATAATAAATAATTAAAAATACATATAGTTAATTCTATTTGATTAAATAATAATTAATATGTTGTATTGTAATAATACAAGTTGAAAATATTGATGCTAGTTATCTAGGTGGTTTGTGGATATATATACATAATGCTAGATGGCTACTGAAAAATTTAAAAGCTAAAAAAAATCCATCTTATGGATTTACCCCTAGTGGAATCTGAATGGTAGGAGAGGGTGGGAGTAGGTCTGTAGTAGAATGGAAACAAATAAATAGACCTAGACCTCAATTCTAAAGTAGATGATTCGATCAAAGAGCATGACAAAATTATGGGAACCCCTGAAAGTACCCTTTTGACCTAAGGGGTCATTCTTTGTCGAATGTGGTCCATAGGAAACAAAAAACCCTAGATATCCATTTTGAGCTACAATTAAAGGGAGGTGAACTCTTCATACCTAATGATTTGGTCAACCTAACTATTGAGCAAGGAGCTATGAATCTTGTGGGTCAATTTATGGGAGCCTACTTGAACTTGGGACTTGGACCTTAATGCAATCAAGAAATGGGTTGCTACTAAATGGTGACCCCATGTCCACATGGAGATCATGGTAATGCCGAAGGGGTTCATTATGGTCAAGCTTAACTACAGTGAAGATTCTGATCGAATACTCTAGGGAGGTCCATGATTCTATGGACACTAGGGGATTTTATTGCGATGGTAGAGCCCAAAATTTAATCCTAAAAGTCAAAGCTTCACCTAAGCACCAATTTGGATGAGATTTATAGACCTACCCTTCCAATACTACAATGAGGAAATTTTTGTAGGTATTGCAAAATAAATAGGGCACCTTATTGCTATTGATCTTGCCACCATGAATTGCTCATGACTTATTTATGCAAGAATTTATATAAATGTAAATATGAAGGAGTTATGTACTTCAATCAAACTAGTTTCAAATATTGGGGTATGGAATCGGACTATAGAATATGAAAATACATTGGTCAAATGCAAAAGTTACAAGAAATTAGGGCACTCAACCAATGCATGCTCCACTCACAAGAAACTGATCCAAAATCAGAAATTTTGGTAAAATAAGTAGAATGAAGGTGATAACTCCAAGCAGGGCAGGGATTCGAGGGATAAAATTATTGAGAACAATAGAGAGGGGATCCCAAATCACTTGGAAAAACCAATTCAACAGGAATTCCCTAAGGAGGGTCAATTTTTGAAAGAAAATCAAGAGGTACATATTGGAAAACCCTCTTTAAAGGGTTATGAAGTTTCAATTTTGAATTTTTTTGCTCATCTAGACTCAGTAATGATTGATCTAGTCCCTCCAAATACAATGAAATGAATGAGAAAGAAAACATGCAGTTGATTGTTAGTTTTGATTCAAATGAACAAGGCCATAGCCCTCCCATAGAACCTTTAATCCATGATGATGGAAAATGATCTAAAAATATGGGGGATTTAGAATTCTTAGGTCCAACCCCAAGCCAACAAACTAGGAATCAAAAGAAAAGGGGGATTGATGTAGGAGTGGAAAGAAAACTTGGAAGGCCAACAAATCAAGATATTAGAGAATGAGAAACTATGGCTAAAATTGCAAATGGAACCCAAACTACCTTATCCTAGGGTAGGGGAAAATATTACCCAAAAGAATTAAGAAATGAAACTACTCTCTTGGAACACAAGGGGACTCAATGCCCCTACCAATAAAATATTGGTTAATGGGATCTTGGAGACCATTGAGAAGCATTGCAGCCTGATGTAGGCCCTATGAAAGGATATTGAGAAATTTGTGGATAAAACAAAAAATAAGCTCAAGGAAATCGTCAAAGCTTCATAGCTTATGGTCAATGGGTGCCTCTAGTTTGTTTTTTCTATCCTTTCAGAGTGGTTTACTTAATTATTTTAGTAAGATACTTGTTGAGTGGTGTTTTCACCCAATTGTGAAAGCACACTCTCCGGTAGGATCTGAGTCCCAAAATCCTCTGCTTGCAAAGAAAGTAATTTCTCCAAGGTTCCTCTTATGTTGATTCTAAAACACCAATGATGCTGCTCACTGTAAATGCAGGGAATACCTTAGGGTTGCAAGTGGATGTTAACAAGGGGCACTGTAGTTCACTTTAATTTGGATTTGCAATGGACTCTGAGCTTTGATGGGTTTTCAATTATTTATTTAAATGACTGAAATTAAAATACAGAAAATAAATAAGGGTTTAAAAATAAAAATCAATGCAAATGAATATGCAACTAAGCTACGTCCAGAGTACTGCCATCTTGATTGATAAAACCGAAGACAATGAGGTTTACGCATGCAACCCAACCTCATCGAACCTACAAATTCGCACAATTCAGATAAGCCAGTGCGGGTTTCTAGGGTTTCTACTGTAGTTTTAGATTTAGGCATTCGCATGAAGCAACCAAGAACACTTGCATTCAACTTCACCTATAAGCCTAGAAATCCGAAAGGGAAAGATAACACATTGAATCATGCATGCAAAAAAGACTCCTTCTTTCTCATCAATGAAATGCCAACACTCTGTATTTCGCATTAAAATGATGTATCAATTACAATTACAGAATGTTCCAGGTTTTACAAATCCAGAACAAATGAAGGAAATTGCCCAAGTGCAGGCCCAGAATGGCATGAAGCCCTTGTCTCTGCAACTCTGCAAGCAGCAATTTCCAACCCTATCTTCAATCTGCACTTTTGGCTTTATACTGTCTGGCGCGGCTCTCCGATTCTCCCTGCGTCTCTTCGTTTCATCTCCCAGAATGCGCCTTTTCAAATTCCTGCCTTTTCGATGCTTTTACTTCATGCTCGATTCTGAAACGCTCGAAATCTGCCGTTGCATGTAACGCTTCTGCAATTCCGACACCTGTATGCCACGTGTCCTACGTTTTCCGTGCCTTCTGTAACGTCTTCCTGTGAGAATCGTGACAAAAACAGCATGCAGCCTGTTCACCTTCCTGGCCGCGAAAACGCGACATGTCGCGAAATCGCGACATGTCGCGATATCGCGACGCTTTCCTCGTCCGTACGTCTTCGGCCGCTTCTTGTCGTGAAATCGCGACCATTTTCTCTTTCGGACCTTCTCTCCAACTTTTTCATGATTTCGCTACCGTTTTGACTCTGCACTCCTTTGCGCTCAATGCTGTCGCGATTTCGCTACCATTTTCCATTTTCGTACACTTGCCAATTTTCCATCGTGAAATCGCTACGCCGCCTCCATCCGTACTACTTTTGCTTCGGAGCCGAAACGCGACTTGTCACGATTTCGCGACGCCTTTTCGCTTCATTCCCCTTTGCTGCTTTCTGTCGCGATTTCGTGACCATTTCTGCGCATTATGCTTTCTGGTTGATCCTGTCGCGATTTCGCGACCATTTTGGCCTTTTGCCCTGTTTGACTGGTTCCTGTCGCGATATCGCGACGTTTTCTTGCTTCGTGCTCTTTGACCTTAGTTTGACCCATGATTTTGCGACGCGTCGCGATATCGCTACGCCTTTCCATTTTGCCTTTCTCTCTCCTCCCTGGGCCGCGACAGAGCAACATGTCGCGATTTCGTGACACTTTTTCGTTTTCATTTTCTCTCTCCTCTTCTCGCGACGGAGCAACATGTCACGAAATCGCTACGCTATTTTCATCCGTACAACTTCTGCAGCAACACGTCGCGATTTCGTGACACTTTTTCATTCTGGCAGCGACGGAGCAACATGTCGCGATATCGCGACGTTTTTTCAATTTCGGCAACGACGGAGCAACATGTCGCGATTTCGTGACACTTTTCCTGTTTTGGCCGCGACGGAGCAACCTGTCGCGATTTCGTGACACTTTCTATTTTCGCCGTGACGGAGCGACATGTCGCGATTTCGCGACACCTTTTCATTTTTGTCAGTGACATGTCGCGATTTCGCGACACCTTTTCATTTTTTGCCAGCGACATGTCGCGATATCGCGACGATTTTCATTCTTTTTCAGCGACGGAGCGACATGTCGCGATATCGCGACGTTTTTTTATTTTTCGAGCGATGGCGCGACACTTTCAACACTTAGGCATTTTTTTCTCTTTTCTTCATTTTTAGCATCTGGGTCACCGGGATTTCTTCCGCAAGCCTGCAAAAAAGGTGGGTCCCCAATTTTGGGGTGTGTTGTGGATTAGCCACAACAAATGGCGACTCTGCTGTAACATGCTCTTGAGCATTTTTAGTAAGAACCCAACCTGAAACATATCACAAACTCGAAAACATGTGTTAGCACATAAGCAATATAACAAATGCCCAAAGATCAAAAGTATATGAATCATCAGAATCATCAAGTATTAGCTCAGTGTGTGCAATGAATTTCTTTCCCTATCGTTTGAAATTGATCCACACTCCATTATCAGTTTTGCATGAATGCATATGTGAGATGGTGAATGATTTGTGTACCCTAATGAATATGCTAAGAGATTTTGCTTTCATAAAAGGCATAGTCATTCTTCTAGTATTATGTACAAGCATTCAAGATTGCCAAACCCTCTTAGGATCCACTAATTCATTACCTTATTGTATCCCAAAGTTGGTTATGAGTCCCTACTATCTGGAACCCATGTGCAAGTGAATGTGAAATCAGAACTTTGGGGAATCAGACTCCCAACCAACCGAGATGAGAGTTTAACCCTATCCTTACTATTCTGATTTAGAGTTCATTACCTCACTTTAAGCAAAATAATTAAACCAATTATGGAAGAAATGGTCATGCTAGTCTAACCCTCTAGACAATCGGTGGTCTTGTTTTTGAGGCAAGACATGATGCCATGCATGGGCATATCTAACCCCACAATCCAAAACTTATCCTCATTTCTTTGGACCTTGGGGATGACTACCCATCCTTTGCAGAGGACAAGTAGTACAATCCTTACAATCCAAAATAAAGATGAGATGGGAAAAATTTATTTTTTTACTTCTTGGACCTTGGGGATGACTACCCATCCTGGCTAGGGACACGTAGTACGATCCTTGCAATCCAAACTTTAGATGAAAAACATTAATTTTGTTGCTTAGACCTTGGGGATGACTACCCATCCTTTGCAGAGGACAAGTAGTACGATCCTTACAATCCAAGATTTTAGATGTAGATGGAAAATATTAATTTTGTTGCTTAGACCTTGGGGATGACTACCCATCCTTTGCAGAGGACAAATAGTACGATCCTTACAATCCAAGATTTACTATGAAATGAGACATAAGAGCTTTGGGGAATCAGATTCTCAACCTAAGCGAGATGAGAATTTATGCCTTATCCTTACTACTCCATGTAGGTCAAATCAAAGTTTTGGGGAATTGGATCCTCAACCTAAGTTCGATGAGGATTTAACCCTATCCTTACTACTCTGATTTTAGGCTTTAGGCTCTATGGAAGTGGTCAAAACCACTTGTTTTAAGGATCATGTTGCATAATAGGATAGACATGAAAAGCTTCTTTCGCCCAACCTTTTCTTCCAAGTTAGGTTTTGATCATTTTGCTCAAGATCCTTTTTAATGAATGAGACGTGCTTGATTCTAGATATCTCAAGACTCAGTTTCCAACCTTAGGATTTACTTACATTTATGTTATAACACAACCCTAAGAGGATTTGACATACTTTAATGACATGTACTTAAGATGCATATGCAACTAAGATGAAATGTATGTAAGGTGAGATGGAACATGAATGCATTATCTCTTGAATTGCAAATGAAAATGATTTGTCATGCAAAACTGACTCTTTCATGCATCACAAAATCAAACAATACAACTTAAGATGCTTGTGGTACTTGTGGAGCTTTTACAAGATAATTCCAATATTTCATATTCTCCTAACCTTAAGCATAAGTTGACATCTCATTTTTTTATTATTATTATTATTTTTTATTTTTTATTTTTATCAGAATAAACAAAACATGTCAATTGAAATCAAATCCACAACCAAAATCCTAGCTAAACTAACAATCCTAAACAATAAAAACAAAAAACTGAAAACTCCCACCAAAACCGAAAGAATAATATCAAAAAATCTCACAACCTAAGGGCTAAAATAATGCTTTAAAATCTGCCCATTAACCGGTAGCATAAAATCTCTCCCTTCTAAAGTTTTTAGCCTGAAGGTATTCTTCCCAAGAATCTCTGAAATCTGATATGGGCCTAACCAAAGACAATCAAACTTTTGATGATTCCCTTTTTCCTCATGTCTTTTGTCCCATAGTAATACCAAATCTGAAATTCTGAATGATTTAACTTTGGCCCTTCTGTCAAACCATCTTTTGATAACTTCCTGGTGTTTATTCATGTGATTCATGGCCTCTTCTCTCTTTTCATCAAGGTGCAGCAAATGACTTGACCTGGCTTCAACTTGATCATCTGTCCCCAAGTACTCTTGTATGAAATGTAAGGTCTGCAACTTCAAATTTGCGGGAAATATTGGGTCTTGCCCATAGACCAAATGATAGGGAGTATTCCCTATGGACTCTTTCACTCTGGTCCTATCTCGCCCAAAGGGCAAACTTCAATTGGCTGTGCCAGTCCCGAGGGTTCTTTTCCAGCAACTTCTTAATGGTATTCAACAAATTCTTATTTGAAGATTCGGCCAACCCATTTCCTTGAGGATAATAATTGGATGCAAACTTTAAGCTCACTTTGTTATCATATGCCCAATCTGCAAATTGCGTAGAAATAAACGCTTTACCATTGTCACTGACAATAGAATTGGGCATTCCAAATCTTGTTATAATATGGTCCTCAAGGAATTTAATTACAACGTCTGTGGTGGCATGTTTAGTAGGAATCGCTTCGTCCACCTTGTACGATGAGTAGTCTGTAGCTGTCAATATGAATTTATGAGAATCAAAAGAATTTGGGTTAATAACCCCGATGAAATCCAGTCCCCACTGTGCAAATGGTCTCATTTCAACTACAGGTTGTAGGGGCATGGCTGCATTTCTCTCTCTATTGGCAGCCACTTGACAGATATGACAAGATCGTACATGGGCATGTGCATCTTTGAAAATATGCGGCCAGTAGTATCCTGCTCTCAGGATTTGATGCGCTGTAGCATTTGCTGCACCATGACCAGTTCCATGTTTCCCGTGAAATTCCTGCAACACCCTGGCGGCTTCTTCTTTGTTCAAGCACCTCAGGTAGATACCTTCATGATTCTTCCTGTAAAGCACACCAGATTTCATCAGATAATTGATAGACTTAAGCCTTAAAGCTCTTCTCTGTGTTGAATTCAGATTAGAAGGACACTTACCAGTCAATAAAAATTGCACAATATCAACATACCAGTCATCCTTAGCAATGTATTATGTATTCGAGCATTGGCCTGTTATTTGCGGATTATTTTCTGCGATCGCCTTCGCCAGTCCCTGTCCTCGAACTAGTTTCATAGGTTGGATTTCGAGATCAAATTCTTGGATGGTGGAAATCCATTTTCCTCTCTTCTCACCTAGTTCATTTTGTAAAAACATCGTCTTGACAACAGAGTCGGGCACGATGGCAATAACTCTGCTGTGTACAATGTAGTGCCTAAATTTTTTCACCGTTTTAAAAAGTGCGTACATTTGCTTATCAAGGATCGAATACCTTAATTGATCATCTTTCAGGGGGCACTTAAAAATGCTATGGGTTTTTCGGCACTATCCTCGCCTTTTTGGGTTAAGACACTCGCGAAGGAGTGTTCCGATGCAAAAGCATAAATATAAAAAGGCTTGGAGTAGTCTGGGCTTATAAGGACAGGGGCTCTGGAAATGGCATCTTTGATGTTCTGGAAGGCCACTCTACTTTCCTCGTTCCATTTTACATCCACATATTTCTTGAGCATCTTGTTCAGAGGTTTGGCTATCTCAGCAAAGCTAGAGATAAACTTCCTCACAAAATTAACCTGCCCAAAGAAAGATCTCAATTCTTTTTTACTACTCGGGAGAGGTAGGTTTTGGATAGCTTGTATCCTTTTTGGGTCGATGGATATGCCCTCTTTTGAAATAATGTGACCCAGCAACTTTCCTTCTGTTACTCCAAAAATGCACTTTTTGGGATTTAAGGAAATTCCATGTTCTCTGCATCTTTGAAGCACTTTCTTTAAATCTTTGACATGGTCCTCTCTCTTCTTCGAGAAAACTGGGATATCATCCACATACACGATGATGCATTTGCCTATGAGCCCCTTGAATGCATAATCCATGGCGCGTTGAAAAGTTGCACCAGCATTTAATAGTCCGAACGACATTCTCTTATATGCAAATGTCCCCCACTTGGTAGTGAAGGCTGTTTTCATCCTGTCATCTGGATGTATAAGAATCTGGTTGTACCCAGAATACCCATCGAGAAAGGACATCATTTCAGATCCATTTACCATTTGTAGAATTTCATCGATTGATGGCAGTGGATAATTATCTTTTTGAGAGGCTTTATTAAGATTTCGAAAATCTATGCACAGCCTAATCTCTCCACTCTTTTTTCTCATTGGAACGAGGTTAGCCACCCGGGTTGAGTGCCTAACAGGAAAAATGATTTTCGCTTCCAATAATATTTTAACCTCCTTTTCGATCAAAGGCTCCAATAGCGGGTTAACAACTCGCTGTCTTTGCCTAAAAGGCTTGGAGTCTGGCTTCAAAGGGATGGTATGTGTGATAATGTTTTGGTTGTATGTCTTCAGCTCATTGTAGTTCCAAGCAATACAATCTATGTAATGTTTCAATGCCTGCATTATATTGCTCCTTTCTTCCTCTCTACATGCCTTTGCTATGTACACCTCCTTTGGATTGTCTGCACTCCCTAGATTAATTGAATCACATGCATCTTTAGGGAGTGGGACTCTTTTTCCTTTCTTGGTCTTGCATCCCATGTCGAACATCTTTTCCAATGAAACCACGTCTTTAGGAATTTTGTTGGATTGATACGCAGTTTCAATTTCATTTTCTGTTTCATCCTGCCACCTTTGCTCCTCATCAATCACCTGATTTTCAAAAATACCCGAGTTCGTGACAAATTTGAAAATATGTCTGTCACTTTCAAAAACCTGGAAATTCTTTACATTATCGGGTATTGATGGACAAGGAACCAGTTCAATAGAAAACTTTTTACATCTTTTTATATCAACCGGGTTTAACATGCCCGTGACGACTGCAAGAGAGTCTGCTATTCGATTTCCTTTCCTGGAAATAAGGGCTATATTGAATGCGTCGAATTCCTCAATGAGGTCCATAACCCTAGTTCTATAAAGGCTCAGTCTTCTGTCGCGGCATGTATACTGTCCTTTGATTTGCTTGACTACCAACTCAGAATCTCCCAAAACCTTCAAGCATTTAACATGTTTGCTCAATGCTAGACGTAAACCAAAGATCAATGCTTCGTATTCTGCCACATTGTTCGTGCAAGGAAATTGCAATACTGTAAGCAGCTAATAATGGTTTACCTCCGGGGCCAGTGAGCTCGACTCCAGCTCCTGCTCCCTGTCTAGATTTTGATCCATCGAACCTGAGCAACCACGTGAAATCATTTTCATCAGAAGAGCTACCAAGATGTGCCTCCTCCTTAGGCTCTTCAGCTGCTTCCTCAACATCAAGTGCATAAACTCCTAGTTCTGGCTCAGAAAATTGAACTTCATTCGGCTTGTTAAAATCTGTTATAATATCCTTAAGCCTCGGTTCATTTTCCACTCTGATTTGGTTTGCAATTCCCTTCCATGGTAGCCACATATGTGAGCAGTCTGTTGAAAAATAGCCATTCAGAGTTTTCATCCAATCCCTCGCAAGTAACATTCCATACCTACTTGGGATATTAACCACCAGAATGTCCACAACCTGCTGAACCCTGGGTTCAGAATTCAATTGAATCTTGACATCATATAGAGTCCCCACTACATTTACCTCTGATCTGTCCAGTTGCAGGACTGTACATTTGGATGAAACAGGTTGCAGGCCTAGCATCTTACATATTTTTGCAGGCATGAGGTTGCTCGTGGCACCTGTGTCCACCAAACAGTTATGCAAATTCTTACCCGCAATTCTCAGAGTCAGTAAGAATGGCGGGACATCCCTTCTCTCCTTTCGCAAAATGAGATGGGATTCAACTCCTTTTCCTTTCCACGTTTGATCAGGTGAGTTCAACGCTTTTATCAATGCCTCCTTTTGGCCTGGCAATCTAGCTGCGTCCAAGAACGAAAGGCTAGATTTGGACTTCTTTAGATCCTCCACTATGTCATAGTTTGGCTTTTCGAATTTGACTGTCTTCTGCACATCATTAGACATTTCTCTTCTGAGTGGAGGGGGAGGATTATTATTTGCCTTAGTATCGGGAGGAAGAATAGAGTTGTTTGGAGGTGTTGATGAAGTTTTAGGGGTTTTAGATTTACTTCTCAAATGGTATCCATGATTCCCCTTCCTAAAATCTCGAAAAGCTTGCACCTCCTGTTCCAAAATTTCGTCTTCTTCTTCCTCACTCTCACCTTCTTGATGATATACAGTTTCCATCACCATAATATTATCATCTTGATGTTGTGATGGATCCTCATTTGATACCAGTTCCAAATCATCAACTTGTGCCTGAAGACAATGAGTGTATCTCGCAATTTCAGGACAATTCCTCTCATTGTGTTCTTTCGTGTTGTGCAACCTGCACCCCCTTTCCCACGCCAAATCTGAAAGATTCAAAAGAGAATTGGATTGGCTAGGTCCTGCAGAAGTATCTAATTGATTAGCAATGGGAGCGGGTACTCCCCCATTGTTTGGCTTGGTGTTCCAGTGCCTCCCTCTATTGTTAAAATTTTGATTTGGGTGAGGGGCATGGGACTCATACTTCTGCTGTTGAACCCTGTCATTGCTCAGTTTATGAACTAATTTCTTGAGCTCTTCGACTTCGAATAAATCTCCTTCGGTGGAATCACATTGTTGTTAACCCCCGTTGGATTCGCATAATTGATGGGGTCTTGATTCAACATTTGGGTCGGGTTCTGAGGAATTTGATTCCCGTATGGATTGACACTTTGAATCGGGGTTGGATTTGGAAAAGGAACTATGGCTTGAGGATTGACTTGGCTAGTTCCTTGCATAGTTGATTGACTGTTCTGCAAAAATGCAGGGACAGGTGGAATGGATGTGATTGGTTGGATTGGAATGGGTGCATACGTGGGTGCTGGTGGATACGGATGCTGATATGGGAAGGCGTTCATGCTTGGCATTTGTGGTGCCATGAGTTGATTTGCCTGGGGAGCTTGACCATATGGAGCATACTGTCCCATCACAGGCATCTGGGTAAACCCGTAGCCCTGTGGCGTCATTTGTTGCTCGATAGTCATGGCTTCGTTATAGGCTAAAGCCAGCGTGGTGACTTGAGGATTACGTCTCGCAAACATGGCTGTCATGGGGTCCAATGCCCCAAAATATATCTGCAAAGCCACTGCGGGATCGATGGCAAAGTGCCTAATTGCTCTATTATAGCACTTTTGGAATCTCTGATTAAACATTCTGATCGGTTCCCCTTGGCCCCTTTTGCATGTAATAAACTGATTGTAAATAGTTGCGGGATCTAAGGGTGACCTAAATTGATTGACAAAGGCATTTTCCATTTGTGTCCAAGAGGTGATTGAACCAGTTGGCAAGCATATATACCATTCATATGCTATTGGATCTAAGCTCATGGGGAAAAGTCTGCAGGCCACATCTTCATATTGAACTTGCAGCCTAATTAAAACATCCCTATAGGCTTGGATATGTTCTTCTGCTGTTCTTAGGCCATCTGGCTTGTATTTAGGCAGAAATATTTCAATGTTCTTGGGGATTTCATGGATATCCCCAGCAATGTTCAAAGGAGTATTATTAGCTCCATACCAAGGAGTTGCTGGAGCTTGAGCCATTTGACTCAAAATTGATGAAGACAAACCTACAATAGCAGTAGAAATATTATCGACAATAGGAACACTAGTGGCAACTGATATTACGGGCGTAGATCCACTCGATGTTCCTGGAGAAAACAGGTCTTTTGTGACTGGTGAGCTTACGACTTGCTTGGCTTTACTCTTGGGAGTACCAGTAAGGTCATGAAAAATGGTTTCCCCGGTTGTTTGGGACCTGGTTGCAATACGACGCGGTGGGTCCAGCCTGCCTGATGAAACCCTCGATTATTTCAACGAAAACCTGCAACAAAAGAAAGCAAAAGCTGCAGTTTAGCTGTTTGTGAGAAAATATTTCAAAATTAAATCAAAAGATATTATTCATGTATGAAAACCAAAATAAAGTAAACCGATTCGTGCCCTCCTTCTAGCGCCAATCTGTTGAGTGGTGTTTTCACCCAATTGTGAAAGCACACTCTCCGGTAGGATCTGAGTCCCAAAATCCTCTGCTTGCAAAGAAAGTAATTTCTCCAAGGTTCCTCTTATGTTGATTCTAAAACACCAATGATGCTTGCTCACTTGTAAATGCGGGGAATACCTTAGGGTTGCAAGTGGATGTTAACAAGGGGCATCTGTAGTTCACTTTAATTTGGATTTGCAATGGACTACGAGCTTTGATGGGTTTTCAATTATTTATTTAAATGATTGAAATTAAAATACAGAAAATAAATACGGGTTTAAAAATAAAAATAAATGCAAATGAATATGCAACTAAGCTACGTCCAGAGTATTGCCATCTTGATTGATAAAACCGAAGACAATGAGGTTTCTGCATGCAACCCAACCTACTGAACCTGCAAATTCGCACAATTCAGATAAGCCAGGTGCGGGTTTCTAGGGTTTCTACTGTAGTTTCAGATTTAGGCATTCGCATGAAGCAACCAAGAACACTTGCATTCAACTTCACCTATAAGCCTAGAAATCTGAAAGGGAAAGATAACACATTGAATCATGCATGCAAAAAAGACTCCTTCTTTCTCATCAATGAAATGCCAACACTCTGTATTTCTGCATTAAAATGATGTATCAATTACAATTACAGAATGTTCCAGGTTTTACAAATCCAGAACAAATGAAGGAAATTGCCCAAGTGCAGGCCCAGAATGGCATGAAGCCCTTGTCTCTGCAACTCTGCAAGCAACAATTTCCAACCCTATCTTCAATCTGCACTTCTGGCTTTATACTATCTAGCGCGGCTCTCCGATTCTCCCTGCGTCTCTTCGTTTCATCTCCCAAAATGCGCCTTTTCAAATTCCTGCCTTTTCGATGCTTTTACTTCATGCTCGATTCTGAAACGCTCGAAATCTGCCACTGCATGTAACGCTTCTGCAATTTCGACACCTGTATGCCATGTGTCCTATGTTTTTCGTGCCTTCTGTAACGTCTTCCTGTGAGAATCGTGACAAAAATAGCATGCAGCCTGTTCACCTTCCTGGCCGCGAAAACGCGACATGTCGCGAAATCGTGACATGTCACGATATCGCGACGCTTTCCTCGTCCGTACGTCTTCGGCCGCTTCTTGTCACGAAATCGTGACCATTTTCTCTTTCGGACCTTCTTTCCGCAAACTATCGCGATTTCGACCCACTACCTTTTCGGGCCTTCTCACCGCAAACTGTCACGATTTCGCTACCATTTTGACTCTGCACTCCTTTGCGCTCAATGCTGTCGCGATTTCGCTACCATTTTCCATTTTCATACACTTGCCAATTTTTCGTCGTGAAATCGCTACGCTGCCTCCATCCGTACTACTTCGCTGCTTCGGAGCCGCGAAACTGTGACCTGTCACGATTTCGCGATGCCTTTTCGCTTCATTCCCCTTTGCTGCTTTCTGTCGCGATTTCGTGACCATTTCTGTGCATTATGCTTTCTGGTTGATCCTGTCGCGATTTCGCGACCATTTTGGCCTTTTGCCCTGTTTGACTGGTTCCTGTCGCGATATCGCGACGTTTTCTTGCTTCGTGCTCTTTGACCTGTTTGACCCGTGATTTTGCGACGCGTCGCGATATCGCTACGCCTTTCCATTTTGCCTTTCTCTCTCCTACGGGCCGCGACAGAGCAACATGTCATGATTTCGTGACACTTTTTCGTCTTCATTTTCTCTCTCCTCTTTCTGTCGCGACGGAGCAACATGTCGCGAAATCGCTACGCTATTTTCATCCGTACAACTTCGCAGCAACACGTCGCGATTTCGTGACACTTTTTCATTCTGGCAATGACGGAGCAACATGTCGCGATATCGCGACGTTTTTTCAATTTCGGCAACGACGGAGCAACATGTCGCGATTTCGTGACACTTTTCCTGTTTTGGCCGCGACGGAGCAACCTGTCGCGATTTCGCGACACTTTTCTGTTTTGGCCGCGACGGAGCGACATGTCGCGATATCGCGACAATTTTCATGTTTGCCTTTCTCTCTCCTGCCTGGCCGCGACGGAGCGACATGTCGCGATTTCGCGACACCTTTTCATTTTTGCCAGCGACATGTCGCGATTTCGCGACACCTTTTCATTTTTTCCAGCGACATGTCGCGATATCGCGACGATTTTCATTCTTTTTCAGCGACGGAGCGACATGTCGCGATATCGCGACGTTTTTCTATTTTTCGGCAGTGATGGCGCGACAGGTCGCGATTTCGCGACACTTTCAACACTTAGGCATTTTTTTCTCTTTTCTTCATTTTTAGCATCTGGGTCACCGGGATTTCTTCTGCAAGCCTGCAAAAAAGGTGGGTCCCCAATTTTGGGGTGTGTTGTGGATTAGCCACAACAATACTACTTATAATTTAATGGTCTTTTTGTAAACCCTGTTAGTAGTTGTTCTGTATGTATGTTGTTTGGCTGTGAAGTAGAATGTGAGAGGAGTGTTTTTATTATAGCTTTCTTTATTTAGCATAGATATTTTGTGGAGAAGTATTTATGAGCATATTGTTAATTATCTAACTACTATGTATAAGGTTCAAAGACCTTTCAACACCCCTTCTCAAGCCTTAATAAAAAATAAATATTACATTTGAAGATATCAAATGGCTTAACTCTACCATCCAAATTTCTCAATATTCAAGGAGAGCAAAGCTTAAGTCTTGCCAGGAAAATAATATCTAAACTATTGTAATACCATTACATGAAGATTATGTAATACACGTGGGGCTATCTCAATCCATATAACTAATATATTTATTTCAAGTTTTTTTTTTTTGTTATGACACTGTTGTATTACTTTATCCTACTCCGAGTATGAAGGATGTGTTGAACTAGTCTAGATGTTTGTACTTTTTTAAGACTTATCACAAATATTACATTTCTATTGTTAAATTATGAACTTTTTCATTATAAAATCTTAATTAATGTATTTTATATTATTTAATATTTTTTTTTTGCACTAGTATTAAATTAAATTACAATTTTTTTTTTATTAGATGTAAGAAGGGGTTTTGAAAGGATCCCTTAACCTTTTACAATGCAAAGTAGGGTTTTGAGGGTCCCTAAAACTTTTTACAACAACAAAAGCCTCAAGAAGATGGTTGTAAGAGAAACAATAAAAGGAGCCCAAAAAGAAAAATATGGCCTAATAGCCAAATTTAGGAAAGAGAGGAAGAACCAAATCCCAAGTATCCTAAACAATATTCACTAGTTAGAGTCAACAACTGAACATGAATTCCAAGAAGAACTTAGGATTCGCCTAACCATCAGACCTGCTTTAGATTAAAATCAAATATGTTTTAAAATAAAAAAGTTTCTCACCCAAGCCAAGAAACACGATCACAAGGATAAACTTGTGATCCACCCAAACCACCAAGTCCTGCTTTAAATTAAATTCAAAAAGATACCAAGAAGAGTTTCCTGCCCAAGTCGGAAAACACACTACCGCTATAAGAAAATTCAAAAAACATTTACAAAATAAATTTGTTAATGAATATTAGTTTTCATAAAAATAAATTTATTCAAAGATTATTTCATAGAAAAAATTAATACCACCACCTATAAAAGTCTATTGGTATATACCATTTTAATTTGTGATAGCAAATTACAAACAATTAAATTTATTCTTATTTATATATTAATTATCAATTACATTACTAAGATTAATTTACTTTATCACAAAAAAACAATAATAGTTTGAAAGTTATCTATATAATTTTAATTAATGTACTAATATTATAATCTAAACTTTCAATTTATTTTTAAACATAGTTTAAAATGTTTAACTTGCTGTTCATTTTTCTAAGGCTTACAGGCAAATCACTATACATATTGGTAATTTAAAAAGGTTGTTTCTACACATCTCACTTCATACAATATTTTTTATATATTTATACATCACCACTTGCAATATTCTCTAATATTTGTCTAGAACATCAATGAGCTATACATAAATGTCACTCTTAAATAAAGGTAAATTTATTACATGAGTTTGTTTCTTAAATACATGTTAATAATTTTTTTCAAAGGCTCACTCTTCTTCACTTTGATAGCTCAAATATTTTTTAAAAAAAATTTGAAAATTTTATATTAGACCAAGATTATTTACAAGTTGATACTATATTCCTCCCAACATTAGCTAGCAAGAGCACTTGTTTCCTCCTTTTAACTTTTCAACAAACTTCCTTAACTCTAAATCCCGAGATCCTAAGAACTAACCACTTTTGGATATAACACTAAATGGAGATTTGCATTGAAGCCAAATCTCCTAAATCATGTCTAAAATCTCTATCTAAATTAGTCAAATGTTGGATTTATTCATCAACTTGTCCAATCCTCTTATCCTCAATAACCATACCACTATGCCATTGAACCCTCTCCTCCTTCTCGATACTTATCTTAGCAAGGAAGTATGTCACTGTATTCAAATCTCTACCCATATAAATCAAGATCACATTATCCAATTACCTCCACAACTCCTTAATTTGGGTGAAAAGAATCCTCAACCTCCATATTTCCAAAGCAAAGTTCCTCATGCAATCTAGAGCTCCTATGAAGATTTGAGAATATGATTCTATAACTATTCTCCTATAACCTTTTCTTACCACCTATGTAGAAACAAATTTGATAGCTAAGGCTTATTCTTCGTTGTTTGTGGATTTTCCTAGGCCTTATATTTCCCAATAGAGCACTATCCCAATATGATTTCTACAAACCACTCTAATTCTAGCCCAAATCAGATTGAATTTTGTAGCTCCATCAACATTAATTTTAATCTGACCTTCTAAAAGTGTTTTCCAATGAGCTATGTCCTACCCCTCCTGCACATTAGCTTTCTTCGTTATTGTTCCTATATCATCCTAAGTTTCCTCTTTAGCATACATTGTAATAATATCTATGACTTTGCTCCAAATAACTTGCTAGACACTATCCAAGGATGAAAAGGTTTCTCTAGAAATTTTGTCATTTCTCTCCAACCACAATTACCACCAAATAAAATTTAGTCTGAGCCTCCACCCAATATGAAGAGCTTAAAATTTAAAATTTCCCCTCATCCCTATTTCCTAAATATTAATCTGTTTTAGATCATCATTGGGTCAAATTTTATAAGCTAAAAACCATCTCTTCTATATCTAGCACATGTATAAGAACTCAAACATCAGGTGGTTAGATGTTTCCTCACTTTTGTGGCATAAAATACACAAGTATGGACCAATGATTCCCCTACATCTCATATTATCAAAAGTAAGAATTCCATTGTGCATGAATTGTTGGGAAAATAATTTTATTTTTGGTCAACCCTTGGACTACCAAATATTTCTCTAATACTTAACCTAATATGCACGAGGAAGAGGTTCAAGAAGGATCTTTTCATATCCAACATCCACTGTGTAGACTCCAAGGTTCCCATAGACCAAAGCTAGTTCATCCTCCTCATCCCTACTTTGTGAGAAATATTTCTACCAAGATTTTAGTTATGATGGGTGTCAATTCCAAAGGTATTGGAATTGGCCACTTGTCCAACTTCTTAAACTACTTAAAATAATTGGATGGTGTTGAAATAACTTTCAATTTTAATCCAACCCATGCTTTCTATGGTTGTTTTTACCAATTGCAGTTATGGGAATTCAATAATGGTAGGTGGATATTATTCCTATGAATCTATCCAAAATCAATCTTTCTCCCTCTCCCCACTTTCCAAAATAAATCATCTTTCACCACATGAGATCCTAGCTTTAGTGCCTACCACATTAGGAACCCATTATCATCTAAAGGAAATGACTCACCTCATTCAGGTTCACCTATCCCAAATATTTTCTAGTTAAAACTTTGTTGAATAAATTAGTTGGTTGAGAGATCCACCTCTAGTAAAGCTTTTCAATTAGATCTTTATTATTTAACTCCGATCTCCTTAAGCCCAAACCTCCCTTCATATTGGGTTGGCTTACTTTCTTCTAGCCTACTACCCTCTATTTTATCTCTCCTTTTGCTCCTTCCCATAAAAAAATTCTTCCCATCTTGTCCAATTGTTTCCATATGGTATATGAATATTACCTTCAAATCATAATGTAATTTATTGCATGATTTTATTTCTTGAATACATATGAATAGAATGTTTTTCAAAGGCTCACTCTTCTTCAATTTGATATCTCAGCTTATATATATATATATATATATATATATATATATATATATATATATATATATATATATATATTTCTCATAGGGAACCTCTATAAACCCTAGTCCATTGGGTAAAGACAAAGTTAATGGGATCCCCAACCATCCAAGGAATTGAACTGGGACAACCAACCCACAAACACTTGGCCACTACCAACCAACCTATCTCTTTTGGGCTTCAAAATTTTAGGATAAATAATGATTTTTTTGAAAGGGTCTTGGTCCCCTTGTACCGAGGTTTGAAAATATTTTAGGGTAAAGCACTCATTTTTGAAAAAAATTGTATAGGGTAAAGCAAGATTTTAAGGTTTTAGCCTATCTCAAATACTATTCTCAAATAAAAGATAACCTAAAATAAAAATACAATACAATTTTGGAATTTCCAATCAAATATTTAAGGTTCAAATTTTCTCTAATATGATATACAGTTGTATACCATATTTAATTAGTCAAATTTTGGTTGGATAAATATATATTAAGTAAATAACATCTCTATAGAAGAAGAGGTATTAAAGTGGAACGAAATTCCAACATAGGAATATGCCACTGGAAATTAACAGCTTGTATGGGAACAACATCACATGAACCGATTAGAAAGCAAGAGGGTCAACTACTCCCACACACATTATGCAACTCGATGTTAATAAGGGTGAGGAGTCCCACATAAGTGGGACCAAGGGCTTCCACCTATAAGACAAAAATATTTCTAATAATTCAATTTTTTATTGAATAATAATTAATATGTTTTAATTATTATTCATGATGGTCAAGTTTGTTCTCCAAAGTATTCCCATATACTTTATGTCTATCTTCAAGCTTTCAGTGAAAGTCTTAACTAAGCAAGAGCGAATTAAAAATGCCTTTCTCTAGGTTAGGGTTGGAGAACATAGGAAATTTTACTTAGTGTCTTGGAATTAGGCCTGCTATAGAAAAGAATGTGGGGGTTTGAGCCTAAAAAATCTTTGATTTATGAATGAAGTGTTAGTCATGAAATAAGGTTGGAAACTCTTGAAGAAGGAGGAATCAAATTGAATCAATATAATTTTAGCTAAATACCTAACTCAAGCAAGGAGTTTCCGAGTGGGTCGTCTTCTTGAGGAAGGTTCTATTTTTTGATGAAGTCTTTGAAACTCGAGAAACACTCTTGTTAAAGGATTCCATTGGATTATGGGTAATGGGATATCAATTAACTTATAGAAGGATACTTGGCTCTTAGATTATCCCCTTATGTAGGATCCCAACCTTGCACTAGCTGAAAACCTTACAGGAGACTGGGGTGGTCTACGATGGCTGATTTCATTGATAGTGTGGAGGGTCAAAGAACTTAGAAGAATATTATTTCTTCTATATTTAAAAGAGATAAATTATTAGCTTGGAGTTCTATCCAAAATCTCCTCAGGTTGCAGGTTTTGAAATATCAAGAGGTGGAGTATCACATCATTTGGAAGAGAGGAAGCAATGGATATTTTTCTATCAAATCAACGTATGCTCTTATTGATGATCACACTCCACTTTGGCTTCTCCATACAATATTTTGTTTAAACACCTAACACCGAAGGTGAGCATCTTCTATTGGATGGCTATCTAGAACAAATACCTCACAATAAAAAATATGCATAAGAGAGGGATGATCCTTATCAGTAGGTTCTATATATGTGGGTTTGTAGAGGAAATGACTTCCCATATGTTTGCTCAGTTTCAATTTTCCATTTCAGTGATGATGATTACTCACTCCTTTGGGGTTGATTGGGTCTTCCACTAGTCTATTCAGGATGTTTGCTCTCAATGGGCCTCTCCCTTTAGGTATCGTCATCTAACTTAGCTATGGAAATTTTTACTCCCTAAGCCTTTTGGGGCATTTGGTGGGAATGTAATCAAAGGGTCTTTAGGAATTAAAAATGAATCTATAAGTAGTCTGCTCAAGAATTATTGAGAGCATGGTAGAGAATGTTGTATCTTGTATGCTAGATTTGGAGGTAGGTAGGGGTAATAAAGAGAAGTTAGAACTTGAGCTTGGATTTTCTCTCAAGCAGGTGCCTATTGAATCTCCGTAGACGAGGCAAAGGAGCTCTGTGATATGGGCACTACCCCCTTGGATGGGTTAAACTTAACTTTGATGGGGTCTCAAAAGGGAACCCTGGTCCTACTAGAGTTGGTGGTGGCATTAGGAATGATAGAGAGGCTCTTATTGGTGCTTATGCAAAAAATATTTTAACCCAAACTTCTCACTTCATAGAAGCCAGAGTTGTATTACAAGGTCTCATTCTTATTGAGAATTTGGGTTTTCAAAAACTCATAGTAGAAGGTGATTCATTGAACATAATCAACCTCACTGATTTTCTCATCTCCTCCACTTTGCATGATTTATAATACAATATTTTAGTCTAAAAGAATCATCCTCTCTATAGAGGAAGTGCGAGTTCAACACATATTTTGAGAAGGAAACTTTATGGTGGACTTTATGGTAAATTTAGAAATATCCCAATAGGGACTCAAGATTTGGGTTTTAGATTTTCCTCAACATCTTCAAAGAATGTTAAGTGATGATAATGGATGGCCTCAGTCCCTCATAGTGTAGTGGCACCTTTTGGTCTTGCTTATGCATTGGCTTTCTCTCTATCTGGTTTTTTCTAAGGTGGGTTTGCTTTGCTCTATTTTTTGAGATTCCTAGAAGATCGTTTATGTGACTAGTCTTTGGGTAAATTTGAATTTAAACCCTTATCCTCAACATTCATTTTTAGAGCCCCCTTTTGGGTTTTAATCTGATAGGTTGATTAGTCATCTTAAGGTGGGCTCAACTTCTCATATATATTTTAGATGTGGTGCTCTTGTTTTATGCCTTGTATTCAAAGTTCTTTTTATTTTTTTTCTTGAGGGATGCTTGGATAACATGGTCCTTTACTAAGCATGACATTTTTCCTTTACCTCATGGATCCATGGGATGTCATGTTGGTAGTTGATCAGTTTGGTTCGATCCTTGGGCACTCATGGCCCATTTATTTCATGCTTTCTTGGCCCATTGTGTGCCACCTCAGTTCTTGTTCCCATGGATTGATTTTTTACCCCTTTAGGCCTTGGTTTTTCTGGCAATTCTTTCACCAATTTTCAATCTTGGTTCTACCTAGACATCTCAGTGATAATGTGACATGAGCTAACGGGATTGGAATCTACCACTCTCACCCATGGCACCCTAAGGTACCAAATAATGTAATGTATGAAGATCATTTGTTGGCTTTGATTCTAGTTGTACTAGTGTCATGATCCTCCCCAAAATAAATCTTTTGATTGCTATTGTAAATGCTTTGATTAAGATATTATGTTGTGCTTTAATATTTTAGACATGGTATTGCTAATGACTTTTATGTTGCAGGTACAAGTCCTCGAAATATGAAATGGGAAATGATTTTTCAGGGGTGTGTTTGCATTGGTAGGGATGAAAGAAGCCCTACCAACGAAACATTCACCAATGGCCCACGGTATATGGAATCCCTCATGAATAAATGCATAGAGATTCATATAGCTTCATTATGAATGTATATTTGCATAATTGTGTGAAGAAAATAGTTGTCCTTCAATGGTAAAGAAAGTGCAATGAGCATGGGAGTTGTTCTTGTTAGACAGATGATAAAATTTTCTATCATCCATAAAGGATGATGGAGGTAAATATATGTTTGATGAAAATTGCATTCTAGTTAAACTTGTATTCTTAGTTTTATTTAATATAAAATTATATATGTAAAATAAAATAAAAAATAAAACAAAATAAAATATAAATATAAACTAATTAGCAAAATAAAATAATTTATATAGAAAGGAATACCTTAATGTATGTAAAACTCTTCTTTAATTTAATTTACCACTTGGAAAATAGGTAAGGTTGATATTTGGCTTCCTGCATGTTAAACCATCTGTAGAAATAAAAGTTTCTAGAAAATTTTTTATAAGAGAGGAATGGGAAAGAGTGTTTTTTTTTTTTGGGGGGAATTGCTCAGCAAGGAACATTGTGTTATTTTGATGTTGAGAATGGATAGAATGAGAATATGAAAACTTGTGTATAAATCTAGCTTTATGAACTCTGCCCATTGAATGATTCCTTAAAAAATGTAGCCGAAATTTAAATTACCTTCGTTAATGGTAATTACAATATATATGGTGCTTGAACAGTGTGAATCATTCTATGATGTCTAGTTACCCTGTTAAATGATCATTACACTCTATATGGTGTTAGAACTGTGTAACTTGTTCTAGTTATATCCGTTAAATGGTAATTGCACTGTATATGGTGTTTAAACTGTGTCAATCATTATAGTTACCTCCGTTATATGGTAATTGCACTGTATATGGTGTATGAATTGTATCAATCATTCTAGTTACCTCCATATATGGTGTTTGAACTGTGTCATTCATTCTACTTACCTTTATTAGATGGTAATTGCACTGTATATAGTGTTTGAACTATTTCATTCATTCTAGTTACCTCTGTTAGATGGTAATTGAACTGTATATGGTGAATGAATTGTGTAATTTGTTCTATGATGTCTAATTACCTCTGATTAATGGTAATTGTACTGTGTAATCAGTTTTTGATGCTTTGTTGCCCGATTGAATGATAATTGCATTGTGTAAATATGCTCTGCGTTGCTAAGTTAAGGTTGTGTATAAACATATCATTAAATTGTGTGAATATTTGACTTTGATATAGTTGTGTTGAATACACTACATGGTACAACCATGTTCATGAGTTATCTCCATTATTGAAACCATGTTCATGAGTTATCTCCATTATTGAAACTTAAGTATGCGTCCATATTTAAAGAAATCCCATGTTCATGAGTTATCTCCATTATTGAAACTTAAGTATGCGTCCATATTTAAAGAAATCCTTTTACTTTTTTAGTAAACGAATTTTATTAGATTTATTACGCCGATTGGCGTCCTACAATGGCAGAAAGGTCAGCCATCTTTAAACAATATTAATATTTTACTAAAAAAAAAGGTGATATTAAGAAAATTATCGGCCGGTTACGGTGGATTTAGCGCTTCGTTTATAAATATATATATTTCAAGCGTAGTTGCCTCATGTACAAATATTACCTTAATTAGCATTTTTAAGGTTTAAAAAAAATTCGCAAACAACATATTATATATCTATAGACATAAATTTCTTAAAGGATATATAATTATATGGAAAAGTGTATATAAGCGTGTGAATTATCATTTTATTGTGTTGAAATAGATAATATTTAAATTCATGAGCTTACAAATGTGAAATGTGAAGCCTTTAAGTAAAATGTTGTTACCGCTTTAGATAATAAAAGATATATGTTCTATATGGTCATTTATATTTTTAAAATGAGGAAATTCCTTTTCAGGTAGATAAAATATCACTTTAAATAGAGTGAACTTTATATAGTAAAGAATATTTGTGCTCATAATTTTTTAGCCTTGTCATATTTTTAGTAAAATATATTCACCTTCTTTTTGGGCCATGAAATAAAGGTAATCATAACATTAACTAGTGCAGCTAGAAATTTTATTTATGAGAGTAGAAATATTATCTTAAGAATGAGGTGTCTTGTTAACTCCAAAATTGAACTATATAATTATTGGTTGATTCATTGAGGAGGATGAACAACTAATTGTACAAGTAATCCAATATGCCAGTTATTACGTGAAGGTAATTGTTGTGACTCGAGGGTGACTTTTTCCTGATGAGATAGGTCGAGACAACTAGGTAATGAGAAACGGTATAGAGCATCTCCTCTAGGTCATTGTGCGAGTAGTACGGTTATGGTTCCTTGATCGACTTATGAATAAGATTAGTCTAGTATGATAAAAGGAGCTAGACTAATCCATGATAGTTGATATGGGATAAATTTTCATTAATCATAATTCGACAAGAGAGACCAGGCCCAGAGCCAAAGAAATGACATGGTCCTAGTTAAATCCAGATAAAGTGGACAATCAACTAGGCACTAGGTATATACGCTAAACACCCTTACATGTTAAATTTAGAATAGGTGACATAACTAAACTCAAATTTTACATGCTAAGGGAAGGTAAATTATGCGTCCACCCTTTAGGTGTTATGGGCCACAAAGGATAATCCTAGTTGTCTGCAATCTCATACCAAAATAAGAGGATGAGAAGATAGGTCCACTAAATGACACCATATATAGGATTTGGACAATCTCATCCACTTGAAGGTCGTGTGCAATGACCTAAACCAAAAAGTGGTTAAATATACCTTATACTAATCAAACATTGAGTGATCACTAAAACTAAATTGACTCAAAATTTTTACCCTAGGTCAATTAAGCTAACAAAAATTTTCATCTTGATGAACCAATGAGCTAGACTGGGTCCCACGATTATGAGTTTATTGGGTTGTTACAGTTAGATTCAGATCTCTAGGTTGAAAAATCTCTGGGTCATAGGATTCTAATTTATAAGGCTCTAGGTTTCTTTTCAAATTCTCTTGTGATCCTGGTAAACCTAGAAACAATCAACTAACATAGCTCTTTTGTACCCAGGTTAGATGGCACCTATGCTACAAGGAGGATCTTCTAAAAATTCTACATCAGTTAGGGAGGAAGATGCTATTGTTAGACCATGAAGGGAAGTTAGGCAGGAAGATGTTACTATGAGATATCGAAAGGAAAGATGAATAAAAGAAATAAATGAACCTACTAGGGAAGTTAAGAGCTTGACTAAGATAGTTCAATTACTTCAAGAATAAATGCAGCAACAAAAAGAACAAATTGATCAAAAATGTGACCTGATGATTTAGTAATAGAAAATGATAGAAACTTTAATCAGGGGTAAGAAACCTGTGATCAGGCAGGAAGAAGCACCTATTGGGACTAAGGAAACTAGTAGGACTCGAGTAGGAACTAAGCTAGCAAAAGATATGAAAAATGTAAACGTTTCAAAATTTGATGGTAAAGAAGAAGGTGATGCTAAAAATTGGTTGAGTGAAATTGAAACATATTTTTTAGTGAGAATATTATCATCTGAATCCAAAACTGCATGGGCTCCCCTCAACCTAGTAGGTGCAACCTTAAAGTGGTGGACCACATCTAGGGAAGGAAATAAAATCAAGCTATGGATCCCAAATGGGAAGATTTTGTGGAGTTTAAAAAGATATTTTTATTAAGCAATTCTACATAGAAAAAATTGCTAAATTCACTAATCTATAGTAAGAAATTTTGACTATGAGTGAGTATTACCAGAATTTTGTGAAACTATTGAAGTGGTTGGACATTTTGAGTCCCTAATTCAAAATTTTCATTAATGTCACCATTGATGCCACCAAATGAAGTCATCATTAATACCAAATATTTTAGCAGGAAATAAATGGGACAAAGATGGTTATTTGATATCCAAGGATAAGGCCAAAGTTAAAGTAAAACAATGCAAAAGATAGAAGTTAAAAATGAGTTATAAAATGGGTTTCATGTGGATTTTGAACCTGGGAATGAAGAGGATGGTAGGAGCAGGAGCGGGAGCAAGATCGAGATCAAGGACAGTAGTGGGATCTGGAGTAGCAATCTTTGCAGTAGTGGGACCTAGAGCAACGACAGGTCTAGGGGCAGGTTTGGTCTAGGCTGGGCCCGATGCCGGACCTCGCCAGGTGTCTGGGGGCCCGAGCCCCAAAGGTATTAAGGGCACCTCTAGGGGCCCCTCCTCAGACAAAGAACCTCCTGACAAAGTCGTCGAGGGATCTGCCCTCGGGGGGTCCAACAAACCCTCGTTTGTGCAGATCCTGGTGGGAGAGTCCAGTCATCCTCGGGCACCATCCTCGGGGCTCTCCTTAGAAGGGACACACATTTTGATCAAGGATGACGTGTTTTCATCCTTCGTGTCAGATTCTTCCTTCTCCCTGGTCGAGAAGTTCATTGGGGGTCGCCCGGATATGGAAACCATTCGTCGATGGGCCTTCTCCAAATGGAAGACCACAAGACACATGCAGATCGTTGCCCTATCTAAAGGGTTCTTCCTCATCAAGCTTAACAACAAGGAAGACACTAGCAGGATTCTCATGGGTGGGCCCTAGTTTCTGGGGCATAGAAGCCTCTTCCTCAAGCGTTGGGCTGTCGATTTCAACCCCAACACTCAGAGCATAAACTATGCCCCGATCTGGGTCAGATTGCTCGATCTCCCCTTCCACCTCTAGCGGGAGGACATGCTCAGACTCATCGCCCAGGCCATAGGGGATCTCGTGGCTTTCGACTCAGCCACCAGGGCTGGATCCCGCATGGTCCATGCCAGGTTATGCATTTTTGTGAACCTTGAATCGAAGCTCCCATCCGTGGTCACCATCTCGTCGAGATCCTACTTTTTGTGCCAAACCCTAGAATATGAAAACAAACCAACCTTCTACACCCACTGCAACATGTAGGGGCATCTCCCCAATCAGTGTCCCCTCTCTAAGAAGCCCGAAGCCCCAGCTCCGGAGGACCCCCCTCCAAAGGCGCAGTCGCAAGATAGGTTCCACCCCCGCGGCCCTCCCCGAGGTGGGCACCCTCCTCATAGATATCCACCCCAAGAATGGCATGGGAAGATGGTCATCCCAGCTGACAAAGGAAAATAGAAGGCTGACCCCATCCCGACGGACGATCAAAACCAGGTATGCTCCAACCCTGACCCCAACCTCGAGGTCTCTTCTATGACCCTACAATGTCCTGAGGAACTTCCCCACCAGGTCGATGGCCTTCCCAAAACCCCTTTCTCCCAGGCGACCTCCTCGGTCGACCCCCTCCCCTCCCATCCCCCGATCGAGGGTGATCCCATCCCGAAGGTAGCCTCGAAAAGCCTCCTTGTGCATCCCGTGCCTTCCCCCTTCTCCAAGGATCCTCCATATTCTGATGATCCCCTCCCCCCTCCTGAACCTCTCCTTTCCTCTCCAGGATTTCTCAGAAGTTGGATCTGAGGCATCCGAGGGTGACAACGATGGTAGCTCGACCTTCTCCTAGTCCGCCCCTGAAGGGTTCAGCCCCAAACGAACTCGCAACAAAAAATTTGCAATGGATTTTGGAAGCAAGAAGAAAAGAGGTTGGCCCACCCTCGAAGAATAGCGTAACAAGCAAGCAGAGGATGAGATTGCCAATGGCCTACAGATGACCCTCCTGGTTGATGCCCTCAGCCTCTCGAAAGAAGAACTCCTGAGATCCAAACCTCCCACCCAATAGGGGAAGGGAGGCAAATGACCCCCCAAAGGTGTTAGATGAAGATCATTACCTGGAATGCTAGAGGGCTCAATGGAGCCCCCACGAGACGTGTCCTAGCCCAGCTCCGTAGGGACCACAAACCTTCTATTCTGCTTCTCCAAGAAACCAAGCTTGACGAGTTATCCTCCCCCAAGGTGGCCAAGGTGATCTGGAACAATGGCGACTCCCTCTCCACCCCGACCCTTGGCTCTGTAGGAGGGCTGATGTGTCTATGGGACCCGGGCACTCTCGAAGGAATATTGATCTCGTCCTCCCCCAGAATCCTCAATGTCATGTTTCACAGCCTGGAGTCAGGGCAGACCTGGATCCTTTCCAACATCTATGCCCCTAACAGCCCGGTCGAAAGAGCCTCCCTATGGAATGAGGTCAGCCTCATGAGAGAGGCATTTGCACCCCTCCCCTAGATCCTGGTGGGTGACTTCAATAGCCCCCTCTTCCCCTCAGACAAATGTGAGGGAACAGTCTTGAATTCTAGAAGCATGGAGGACTTCGGGGAGTTCACCGATGCCAACGAGCTCATGGATGTTCACCTGAAGGGTGCCAAGTTCACATGGAGCAATAGACGAGCAGGGGCCAACCTCATACAGGTCAATCTAGATAGAGTGTTCCTGTCCAGAGAGGCCATTCCCCTATTTTCTGATGCTACTCTCCTGGCCCTCCCCAAAATAGCTTCGGATCACAACCCCCTCCTCTTCGAAGCTGGCAGATGCCCTCCCCACAAGTGCCCTTTTTGGTTTGAATCCATGTGGCTTCACCACCCCGATCTCAAGGATCAAGTGGGCAGGTGGTGGAGTCACCCCACCATGGGGCTCCCCGTAGCTCAACTCTACCAGAAGCTGAAGGTTCTGAAGGACAACCTCAAAGTCTGGAATAGGGAGGTGTTCGAAAACATCTTTGAGAGCAAGGAGATTCTAAAGAAAATATTGGAAGACCTTCAGTGCAAATTCTAGGATGGAAGTGAGGATCCAGGATCGAGAGAGGAGGAACAAAGAGTCCTTGTTGATTATCACAATGTTTTGGCCAGGGAGGAGACCTTTTGGAGGTAGAATTCGAGAGCCCTCTGGCTCAAGGACGGTGATGCCAACACCAAATTTTTCCATACTTCCACCCTCAAAAACCGGAGCACCAACAAAATCCTTGAGCTCATCTACAGTGATGGCAGGACCACGAGGGATGAGGAAGAAATCAGATCAGAGGCAACTAGCTTCTTCCAGGAGCTCCTTGGCACCAATTCCCAGCCTTCCCCCCAAGCGACCACTGCCCTCCTTGAGCACATCCCCCCTCTATTTCCCCTGAGACCAACGAGGTACTTCTCAGACCTCTCTCAGATGGGGAGATCAGAGCAGCCCTGTTCTCCATGAAACCAGATGCTGCCCTAGGCCCGGATGGCTTCCCTCCCCGCTTCTTCCAAACCTTCTGGGACCTGGTAGGCCAAGAGGTGTGTGCTATAGTTCATGATCTCCAGTTCGCCAGATCCATCCCCAGAGGCATCAATTCCACTTTCATCGCCCTGATCCCCAAAACTCTAGTGGCCAAATCCCTATCAGACTTCCGCCCCATTAGCCTATGCAATGTCCTCTACAAAATCCTCACCAAGGCTCTGGTGAACAAACTCAAAGACATCCTCCCCCTTATCATTACCCCCTATCAGGGGAGCTCTGTCAAAGGAAGAATGATCACAGATGGGATCGTCATCATCCATGAGGTCCTCCACTCAACTTCCCTGGCCAAAAGACCAATGTTTCTCCTCAAGCTAGACATGAACAAAGCCTTCGACAGGGTCAGCTGGGAGTTCCTTGCCAAGGTCCTCCTCAAATTCGGCTTCCACCCCTCCTGGGTTGATCTCATCAAGTGGTGCGTGTCATCCCTGTGGTTCTCAATTTTGGTCAATGGATCCCGATTGGATTCTTTCCTAGTGCCAGAGGGCTCCGATAGGGTGACCCTCTATCCCCCATCCTCTTCATCATTTTGGAAGAGACCCTAGGATGCGCCATCTCGAGTGCAACCAGAAGTGGGCTCATCTCTGGCATCAAACCGACGTCAGGATTGGCCCCGGTATCCCACCAACAGTTTGTGGATGACACCATCTTAGCTACCATCGCTTCGGTGGCTCAAGCTAAAGTCATCAAGCAGATTCTACACCTGTACGAGGAGGCAGCCGGGTAGAAAATCAACCTTCGAAAGAGCAAAATTTACTTCATCCACACTCCCCTGACCAGGAAGGCTAAGATATCCTGGATCCTGGGATGCTCCTCAGACACCCTCCCCACCACCTACTTTGGGATTCCCCTATTTGTAGGCTTCCCCTCCAAGGCTCTATGGAGAAACCTGGTCGAAAGAATCCAGAAGAAGTTGACTTCGTGGAAAGGGCATCTCCTCTCCCAGGTGGGCAAAGCCACCCTCACGTCCACCTATCTCCAAAGCATCCCGGTGTACTTCATGTCCATCTTTAAAATCTCGACCTCGATTGGTGCCCACATAGAGCAGATCCAAAAGTGCTTCTTGTGGTCTGGAAGCGAAGAGAGGAAGAGGATTCCACTGGTCACTTGGCCCCTGGTATGCCAGCCCAAGGATGAAGGTGGGATCGACCTCCACCGGATTTCCTTGATGAATAAATCCCTCTTGGCCAAGCATGCCTGGAAGGTTTTCACCAACTTCTCGATCGAGTGGGTTAGCATTGTCAGTAGGAAATACCTCCAACAACACCCCTTCCTTAGTGACCATCAGCCTCGGGATGGTTCTGCCTTCTAGAAATCCTTGATCCACACAAAGGACCTCATCCAAAAAGGAACCAGGTGGATTCTTGGTGATGGGACTAGGATCAGCTTCTGGTATGACAGGTGGCTCCGAGATGGAGCCCTGAGAGAAGACATCGACCTCCTGGTCTTGAGGCCACACCTGGAGGCCTCCAAAGGAACCAAGGTGGCAGATTACATCATCAAGGGTCAGGGCAGAGTAGACTGGGGGCCCATCGAAGTTCCATGGTTTCCCTACCAGGCCGACAGCCTCTCGACCCTTCTTGACACTGCCATCATCCCTTCAGTTGAGAGTGAGGACAAGTGTGTTTGGCATGGCACCAACAATGGCTCCTTCTCGGTCAAGTCTACCCATGCCCTCCAAAGGGACCCCCATGAGGCCCATTTCCTAGTCAAGCAGGTGTGGGCTAAGAAGTTGATCCCCAAGATCAGCTTCTTCGTCTGGACGACCATACAAAACAAGATCCTCACCATTGAAAATCTAGCCAAGAGGGGATTCCTGATCCCAAACAGATGTTACTTGTGCTGCACTGATTGGGAGTCGACGACCCATCTCTTCTTCAGGTGCCCCTTCTCCTCTGAGGCTCTAGGATACCTCCTCACCCAGTTCTCCATCCAATGGGCCCCTCTCGACTCCATCCCCGACATCTTCATCCAATGGCCCAATCCCTTTTCCCATCCCACCCTCCAATCCCTCTGGGCCTTCTGCCTACCCCACCTGCTCTGGAAACTCTGGCTTGAGCGCAATAGTAGAGCTTTCTCCTCCCCACCCTGGGACCCCCAGGTGGTGGTAGTCAAAGCGATCACCTTTGCATTAGAGAACTCCCGCATCCTTCCCTCGACCTGCCCTCCATGGAAGGCGAGCGAGTTAACCCTCCTCAACTCCCTCGGAGTGCAGATGCTCCCCCCTTGCCCCCATCCCTCCCCCTCTCCTAGAGCCTCTACTAGATGGTCGATCCCCCCTCTCGGGTGGGTCAAGCTGAACTTCGATGGAGCATCCAAAGGCAATCTCGGCCCCTCGAGCACTGGTGGGGTCATCCGTGACCACTCAGGGCATTTGATTCTTGCCTACACAGAGTTCCTGGGCGTTCAAACCAACAACTTTGTGAAAGCTTCGATGCTCCTCCACGGGCTGATCATTCTCCGGGATTCCCCCACCAGGGTGATCATCGAGGGTGACTCCCTAAACATTATCAATGTCATGACCAAGCAAGGGGATCTATCATGGCGCATAGCCAACATCATTTAGGAAGCCCGAGTCATCCTCCTGGAGCTCCCCCACTTCTCCACGTGCCACATCTACCATGAAGGGAACAAGCTAGCAGACTTCATGGCAAACACAATAGCCTCGTCAACAGGTCTCCGTATCTGGTGAGATGGCTTTCCCGATGACCTATTGGACATGACGTCCCAAGACCAACCTTCGAACCATGATGCCAGCACAAAATACTAGCATGTTCGATCTTAGGGCCCCATTGACTTGGAGCCCCAAGCCCCACTCTAATTTTCTAGGGGTCGTTGACCTCTGCCCGAAGCCTCCAATGGTCACTATTTTTTATTTCCCTATCCGTAGTGAACACCTCACCACCAGGGTAGATTCGAGTAGGTCTCTCCACATTCGTGTAGACCTCATCATCAGTATCGTGTCTGGCCCCATGCCACCCCAGCCCGCCTGTCAGGTCATCCTCATCTTATCTACACCTATTTTTGACAAGGCAGTTACCCCATGTAAGATGTCCACCTAGCCCACTCCCATCATGCCTCCTCATCATTTGTGTCCCAAGGCTCCCATTTCTCATTGGCTCTCTCCCGTTATTTGTCATGCCCGCCACCTTTCTCCCCATCTTTGCCACCTTTCCAGCATGCCGACCGTCTCCCTCGATGCAGAGTCCCGATGCATGTGGCTGCCCTATGGCCCTTCGGCTTCCTCCTCGCCTATTTCTTCCCCCTCGAGCACCTTCATCTCATTTCCCCCCTATCTCTTCCCCCGATGGCTACCTACGTTCGTGCTCTCTAGTCGGCTCTGGTCCCCTCCGTTGCTTCTCACTCTCCCTGCCTCTGCTCTCACCATGTCCAAAGTCATTTACGTCGAGCCTTCCACCCTCACCCTGAGTAGTTCCACCCAGGTTTTCATGGATGCCAAGTCCCTTACCCCTTTCCTCCGCAAATTCGCTGGCCCAGATGAGGAGATCACCCAGGCCTTCCTCGACACATGGAATAACAATGAGGTGGTCGTGAAAGGTGTCCATTTCAAGGTTACCAAAGAATTCATGTTCGAAGTTACGGGGCTTCACCATGAGGAAAAGGGAAAGTTTATCCGACATGACAGGCACAACTGGGAGGAGGAGCTCGTCCACTTCCTAGAGCACGGCTAGGACAAGACCACCCTCTTCAGATCATAGCTGCCCAAACCTTATGATGAGGCCATTGTGCCCATCATGCAATTTGTGACCTGCGATGACCCTGACCAGAAGTTGTGCAACTTCCATCTCAGCTTCATCAACCATATTCGCGGTGCCACCCTCCTGTGCACTCCTCGGTACCTTCTGTACTCCCTCACCATTGCGGTTGAGAAAGCCCAGAAAGCCCATACCTGCCCCGCCCACCAAGGCCTCATGGTTGTCCTCTACCACCATGCTCTCGCTAACCAGCCCCCTCTCCAGCATATCCCTCCCCTTTTCGCTAATCCCCCTCCCGGGTCTCCGGCCTCATCTAATCCTGAGTCTAAGGTGTGGGAGGACAGCCCTAGCGACCCTAACATTTCTCCCCCTCCCAAGAAGCACAGGCCCACCCCGAAGAGGTGGGCATCGACCTAGGCCCATGGCGGTTGTAGTGCCTCAGGTGGCCCTACCTCCAGCGGTAGCTCGGCCCCGAGGGTGTCGACCCCAGCGACCCGTGTCTCGAAAAATCTAAGATACCAGGGGACCCTACACCCCAGTGTTCTCGATCATAGAAGATCCTCAAGCAGGCTCAAGAAGGTGAAGGTGGAATTCAAGGGCACCACAGACATCAACTCAGACTCAGAGGGTGAATTGGGGGTCTTCCCGATCAGAATTCTCCTGGACATGGTGATAAATTCTCTGACCTCGATAGCCAATGCGGCTTCGACCTTAGTGTGCATGTTCAAAGAGCTCCATCATAGGCTTGGATTTGGTTTAGATAGGGACGAGAAATAGATGCTAGTCCCATTCTAGTGGGGTCCCCTATCTCGGGGTGGTTTTGGTGGTCCAGGTTTGCTGACGGGTTTCCAGGCATGGTTGTTGTTTCTAATTTTTCTGTTGTTTCTGTGTGGGGTTTCGTCCTATCCTGGAGACAGTTTTCTTTTTGCTGGATGTCGGGGTTTCCGTTTCCCTGGGTTTGCTATGGGTGTCCACCCCTGGTCTTTGCGGGGTTCTACCCTGTCTTCAAAACAAGGGGCTATGGTGGGTTGTCTGGGATCTCGGATCCCGATTTTTGTTATGGTTGTCCACCCCTGGTCTAGTGTGATAGGTTTTTTGGCAATGTAATGCTCAGGCATCTATTGTAATAAGGTTTTGGGTCCCTTTTAAAAAACCCCTCTGTATATAAACTGTTACTTATAAAAAAAATGAGTTATAGTATTTATTTTATAAATTATTTAAATTCAGGATGAATTTAATTTTTTTAAATAAATATTAAAAGGTACTTTATCAAAGGTGAAAATATTATAATGGTTATTATAATATTAGAAGTGCCATGGTGAAAACCCAAAATAAAATATTTGTAAGTTTCATTACAATATTTTATATTGCAGAAGTGGGTTTATAAAGTCTAAAGATATTTTAATAAACCCAAAGGTTGGGTTTAAAGGTTTAAGACCAAAGAATATTTTAATAAATCCAAAGGTTGGATTTAAAGATTTAAACAAGGCATTCAAAGTTTTATTTCTGCCGATGTCATAGAAGCCAAAGGGAAGCACCGACATTTTCAAATTATTGGAGATGCATATAAATACCATGCCCAAAGTTTATTTTTGATTATCCTTGCTCGAACGATTATTGTGTGGCATAAGCGAAAAACAAGCTCGTGGTTTAAAACAGTTGGCAAAGGATGTAGAAGATAACATGGTTTGAGACCACCCCAATTTGCATTGGGTAGTGTGGCCTAGTGGTGGCTTGGAAAGCATGAATGCATTAGGATCACGGAGGTCGTGCGTTCGATTCCTACGAAGAGCCTTTTTTGTGGAGTATTGTGGAAGTGCCCAAGGTACACATTTTTAAATGTGGGCAAGGAAAAGTGCAAATAAGAAGCACGTGGTGCTTCTCCCTTTGTGAACGAGCATGTAGCTCATGTGGCAACCTTAGCCGTAGCTAAGGCACTCGTGGTGTGGGTAGGTCATGGGGTCAAAACCCCTTGAGGCAGGTACAAAATTTTTAATTATGTTTTATGGTTTATGCCCTAAGGTTGGAGTGATAAGGTTGTTTTAGAGTTGATTAATTTTTGATAAACCTTTCTATTAAAGGTTGTGGTGATTTATTTTTGAAGGTGAAAGTTTTGTTGATTATTTGAGTTCTATAATCTAGAAAGTGTTGTTTTGAGAGTTATGTTTTAGGAGGTATAAGGAGTTATGATAAAGTGTTAATTAAGATTTATTTTTTGAGACTTGTTGATTATTATTTTTAAGGGTTTTCTTCTAAAAGGACTTTGGTGGATGTGAAAATTAAGTTGGAGTAAAAAGGTGTATTTAAAGTTATATTTTGCATTGTGATTTTAATTAAAAGTCCTCTAACCCTTATGTGAGTTTGGAAAAGAGATTTTGTGAAGTGTGGAAGATTTTGTGGACAAATCCTTGGCAACAAAAAAGTATGGGCAAAATTATTCTCTATTGAGTTGGTTGATTGAAAATTAAGTTTGGAGTGAAAAGAAATTGATTAGGGTTTCCTTTTCGAAAGTGGTTGAGTTAGTGCTTCAAGGTTTTCTGGATTGAGAGTTGTGATTAAACCTTGTTTGATAAGCATTGTTGGTTAGACCATTGGTTGAGTTAAGTGTTTGAGTTAATGCTTCAAGGTTTTTTGGATTAAGAGTTGTGATTAAAACCTTGTTTTATAAGCATTGTTGTTGAAGCCATTGGTTGTGTGAAAAACCTAAGTTAGGGTTTGGAAAGATCATGAGTATCATTGTTATGTGAAGAATGTTTTATAAGCATGGTTGTTGAAGTGAGTTGTTATGCAATGAACTTGAACTTGAGTTTGAAAGGAACATGAGTATAATTGTTATGTAACAATTGTTGTTGAACGTTGTTGGAAACATTTTGAGTTGGTTGATATATGCTTGGACTAGGGTTTGTGAGAAAGCATTGTTCCTTAAGATGATTGGTTGAGTAGAGTTGATTGAGCCTAGTCAAGTGGATGTGAAGTTTTTGTTCAAGTTCCATGAAATAAACTATTCTATATTCTGATTTTATTTGAGATTGAGTTTTGAGAATAGAACATATTGAGTCTCTAACAATTCTCTTTATGCTTCTATGAGATTGATTTGAGTTGAGATTGAGTTTTGAGAATAGAACATATTGAGTCTCTAACAATTCTCTTTATGCTTCTATGATATTGAGTTGAGAAAGTGATTGAGCATTGAGTATAGAACATATTGAGTCTCTAAAAATTCTCTTTATGTTTCTATGAGATTGGACAAGTTTTGTATGGACTTGTTAAGCTAATTTGAGGTAATTCTTTGAGAAGACTTATGGACTATTTTTGTGTGAGCTTTTGTGGAAGCTTACAATACAAATTTGGTTAAGTCCTAGAGAGGACTTGTTGAGATGAATTGAGTAGGTTAGTAGTTGACTTATTGAGAAGCTTTGAGTAGGTTCTGAGTGGACCTATTGAGCATATTTGAGCAGGTTCTGAGTGGACCTGTTGAGCATATTTGAGTAGGTTCTGAGTGGACCTATTGAGCAGATTTGAGAAGGTTCTAAGTAGACCCATTGAGAAGATTTGATCCGATTTTTAGTGGACCTATTGAGCAATTTTGGATAGGTTCTGTGTGGACCTGTTGAGAATATTTGGATAGGTTTCGAGTGGACCTATTCAACATATTTGATCAGGTTCTGAATGGACCTGTTGAGCATATTTTATCAGGTTTTGAGTGGACCTATTGAGCAGATTTGAGTAGGCTCTGAGTGAACCTATTGAGAAGATATAAGAAGGTTCTAAGTGGACCTATTGAGAAGAACTATGCTAGACCGACTGGACTGTGTTTAGTACAATATCAAGACAGAGCTTTGGAGGTGACAAAGCAGAGAGGATAGAGACTCCAGTAGATAGATATCCATCATATAGGACATTGAGAATAGGTATTATAAGTGAGGATAAGAGTCTTCAAGTGGAGAGAGATCCACAGTTAGTGTAGTGAAGGTAGTGTCTTCTATAGGATCACCAGCCAGAGTAGAGGAGGAGTTCTCTTGTGGATAGAGATCCACAAACCAGATTTAGGGGATCAACATCTCCTTTGGACAGAGGTCCATAAACATTATAATTGGGAAGGATTCCCAAAATATTATTTGAGAAATATTTAGAAGAAATATTTTTTTGTGGACGTAGCCCACATTAGGTGAACCACGTTAAAATTTGTGTCTCTATTGTGTATGATGTTTTGTACATTTCTTTGATTACTGCTATTGATACTGCTATCTATACACTGCATATTATTAATTTGAAAATAAAAGTAAAAAGTGGTCTTATACTGTTCACCCCTCTCTCAGTATAAGCTTGTGTTCTTCGAAGTATGTTCTAGAATATAAAAATAATAAACAAATGAAAGTGCAAAAGTTTATTTTAAGAATTCATCCAAAAATTAGTACTATAATCAATCTACTCAATCCTGAAGATCTTCAAAAGGTCTATGATTTGGCACATAAAGAGGAAAAAAATCATAAAAAAGAAAAGTATAGGTTTTATGAAATGGAAAAAAGAACACAATAAAAGAATCAAAGGGAAAATAACTAAACCTAAAACTAAAAATAGAAACAAGAATAAATTTTGTAGCAACAAATATAGAAGGGATAGGAGAGGTTACTCAGGTAGAAATGATCAAAGACCCTCATTCCAGGAAATAGCCAAAGAATCAGTATCTCAGAATAAGATTGAGGACAATAAAATGGATAATAGTGCTCCACCAGTAGGATGTTATGTTTGTGGTGGCCCTCATTTTGCAAATAAATATCCTCAAAGGGTAGATCATAAGAAGGCACTTGAAGAACCAACCCATTGCATCTTTGCTACAATAGGTAATTCTACTCTTTATGGATAGGCTACACCTTTTATTTTGAATGGTAAAATATTTAGAAAGAATGTGCATATTTTAATTGATAGTGGAGCAAAAAATAGTTTTATTTCTACTAGTATAATAAGGGATATACTAGAAAGTTTTGGATTTTTAGAAAATGGATGGAAAGTAGAATATGGGTTAGGACAAACCTATTCAGTCAATCAATGTCTATTTGACCCCCATATTACCTTACCTCAAGGAAAGACCAATTGACATCTATATGTAGCTCCCTTGCATACCTTTGATATCATTCTTGGTATGGATTGGCTAAGAGCTCATAAAGTCCTTAATTTTGAATAAAAATGGTTAGAATTTACTGATGAGTCCAATCAGTGGATTAGGGTCCATTATGACTGCGACTCCTTTAGACCATATTTTCTATATGCCTTATAAGTTAGAAAGGAAATTAATAGGGGTGGAACAATATATGTGGTTAAAAAGAATAAAATATTGTTGGAAATTTGAGTAATTTTATGTTTTCATTGATGTCACATGGATCATTGATGTCACATGGATCACATTGAGTTTTGGTGGCCAAAGCATTTCATAAATATGAATTTATGATATTTTGGAGAGCATAGATATATACATGGTTTTTGTGAAAGCCAAGGCAGGCAAAATAAAAGGTTTTATTTAAAACCATGGATGGCAGATTTGAAATGGATTTTTATTAAAACCCAGGTTGGATTTTCGTTTCATCGAAAAAGGTTTCGCGGTGATAGAGATTTTTAATTTTAAATATTTAAGTTTAAATTTAAAATTAAAATTTAATTTATAGCGTCGACGTCAAAGAAAGGAAAAGACATAAAACTAATATTTAATTATAGTACCGACGTCAAAGGAAATGAGGAGGACATATATAAGCCCAAAGTTTTGATTTATTACTCTAAGAACTCAATTTGATATTTGGTTTCGAATGGTAAAAGAGCCTGCACATCGTGTGTTGAAGTGTGTGTGAAAAGGGTTTTAAAAGGCTTACAATTTTTGCATTCATTGAAGAGAATATTTTTGATTAAAGCCAAACATATAGGCCTCCTTGGCCTAGTGGTTCATGTGTTGTGTGTGAAGTAGGAGGTCTTGCATTCGATTCTTGTCGAAGGTGTTTTGCTGTGTTGAAACACATGAAGCGCGTTTTGTTTTCAAAGGGCACAGATATTTGCGGAATAAGGTTTTGTTGTGTGCTCTTTTTGAGCATGTGAGGGTGTGTGGCAAAACGATAGGTTTGATGTGGTAAGGCACTAAGCAAGAAGGTCACGAGATCGAATCCCATCAACGACAAAGGTAAGTTAATAATTTTTAATATATTTTATTTTTCTAAAGTTGCCCTAGGAGGAATAAGGGTTGTGATGCATGTTTAGAAAAGGAGATATTTCTGATGATTTAATTTTTTAAAGTATATCATATTATATATCATTGGAAAGCTTATTCTAAGGGCTATTTTATTAACTTTATTAGAGGGAGAAATAAGGTGTGTATAAAGAGATATTTCTAATTTTGTAAAGAGGTTCAAAAGTGAAGTTTGCTTTGTTCTTTTTCAAAAGAGATTAATTCATTTATGAAGTGACATGGTGTATGTTATTGAGTAGGAGTAATAAGGTGTTATTTGGATGTTATTGTTGTGTTATTAATAAATATATCTAACCCTTTTTGAAAGTTGAAAAAGAAAGTGTGTTGAGTGAGACAGATTTTGTGGACAACCAAAAGGTTTCTTCATCTTCATAAAAGGTATGGGCACATTCTACTATTGATTGTTTATGGTGGTTGATTTCTGAAATATCATTGGAGAGAAAAGGATTAATTGTGGTTTCCTTTTAGAAACCAGTTGGTTGAATATCTCAATGTTTTCTCGGTTGAGAGTTGCTATTAAACATTTTTTTATTAGCATTGTTGTTGAAGCCCATTGGTTATGCAAAGAACTTGAATTTGAAAAGAACATGAGTATCATTGTTATGTAATATTTATGGTTGAGCATTGTTGTAAACATTTGAGTTGGTTGATACATTCTTGGACTGGGGTTTGTAATAAAGAGTTGTTCCTTGTGGTAGTTGGTTGAGAAGAGTTGTTTCAGCCTAGTCAAGTGATTGTGTTAAGTGGTTTTTCAAGTTCCATGCAACAAACTATTCTATATTCTGGATTTGAGTTGAGATTGAGATTTGAGGATAGAAAATATTGAGTCTCTAACAATTCTATTTATGCTTCTATAAGATTTATTTGAGTTGAGCTTGATATTTGAGGATGGAACATATTGAGTCTCTAACAATTCTCTTTATGCTTATATAAGATTGATTTGAGTTGAGATTGAGATTTAAGGATAGAACATATTGAGTCTCTAACAATTCTCTTTATGCTTATATAAGAATGATTTGAGTTGATATTGGATTTGAGTATAGAATATATTGAGTCTCTAACAATTCTATTTATGCTTCTATGAGATTGAATTATGGAGCAAGTTCTTGGTGAGCTTGGTAGTGCAGATTTGACAAGTTCTATGTGAGCTTGTTGAGCAGATTTGGACAAGTTTTGTGTGAGATTGTTGAGCAGATTTGGACAAGTTCTGTGTGAGATTGTTGAGAAGATTTGGACAAGTTCTGTGTGAGCTTGTTGAGTAGATTTGGATAAGTTTTGTGTGAGCTTGTTGAGAAGATTTAGACAAGTTCTGTGTGAGCTTGTTGAGCAGGTTTTGAGTGAGCCTATTGAGCAGGTTCTGAGTGAGCCTATTAATAGAGATTTCAAGGTGATAGAGTATAGAGGACATAGTCTCAGTGGATAGAGATCCAATAGCTAGGACAATTGAAGACAGATCTGAGTGAGGAGTCTTCAAGTGGAGAGAGATCTACTAGTCAGTGCAATAGAGAGACAAATTCTTATAGAAGATCACTATCTAGAGTAGAAGGGGAAAGAGTTATCCTATGTAAGAGATCCATGAACTTAAGATTAGGGGATCAACATATCATTTGGATAGATATCCATAAACATTTTAATTGGGAAGGATTCCCAAAGATATTGATTGAGGAAGTTTTAGTAAAATATTTTATCCGTGGAGTAGCCCACATTGGGTGAACAATGTAAAATATGGTGTCTCTATTATGTATGGTGTTTTATGCATTGATTGATTATTTCTTTTGATACTACTATCTATACACTGCATAATATTTAATTGAAAATAAAAGTAAAAAGTGGTCTTATACTATTCACCCCCCTCTTAGTATAATCTTGTGTTCTTCAATTGGTATCAGAGCAGGTTCCTTCAGAAATACTAACAAGTTTGAAGGCAGATTCTACTGGGTTATAGGATGGAAAAATGGTATATTGATAGTGGGTGCTCTAGTCATATGACTGGGTATAAAGAAAGTTCATTTCTCTAAAAAGGAACAACAACGGATCTGTGAGATTTGGTGATAATGCTTTACCTAAAATCAAAGGGAGAGGAACTTTAAGTTTGGATGATGGAAAAACTACTACACAGGGTGTACTCTATGTTGAGGGTCTAAACCACAATCTAATGAGTGTAAGTCAGCTTTGTGATCAAGGGTACATAGTTGCTTTTTCCTCTACAAGATGCAAAATCAGGGAAACAAAAATAGGGAAGCTTGTTGCAAATGCAAGAAGAACCAATAACAATATCTACATGTTCAACAAAATAAAAAGGGAAAAATGTCTTCTATATCAAGAAGAAGAAAGTTTGTTATGGCATAAAAGGTTGTGTCATTTGAACTTCGACAACATAGTAAGGATAAGCAACAAATAAATTATTAAATATCTACCAAAGATAAAAAGACCTTCAAATACAATTTGTGCATAGTGTCAGTATGGAAAGCAGACAAGATCAAGTTTCAAGGAAAAAGAATATTCCTCTTCCAAGGTTTTAGAATTGATTCATACTGATTTATGTGGTCCTATGAGAACCAAAAGCCTATAGGGTGAAAGCTACTTCATGTTGTTCATAGATGATTATTCTAGAATGACTTGGGTTGTTTTTCTAAAAGAAAAATCAAAGGCATTTGAGGATTTCAAAGTATTCAAAGAAATGGTAGAAAATTAAATAGGAAATAATATCGAGTGTTTACGATCAAATAGAGGAGGGGAATTCATCTCTACATAACTCATTAGTTTTGTGTAGAACATGAAATCAGAAAAGAATACTCAGCAGCCAGTACTCCTCAACAAAATGGAGTAGTAGAAAGAAAGAATAGAACTCTTAAGAACATGGCTAGAGCAATGCTAAATGAATCAAGAATCTCAGATGGGTTTTGGAAGGAAGCAATCAGTATAATAGTGTATGTTATGATTAGATATTAAGTTAGAACAAAGCAACATAAGACTCCATCTGAGTTTTGGAAAGGAAGACCTCCTACGGTAAACTACTTCAAAAATTTTGGAAGTAAGTGTTTTATCAAAAGAGAGGATAAGGATTTGGGCAAGTTTGATCCTAGATGCGATGCAGGTATTTTTCTTGGATACTCTACAAAGAGTAAGGCCTACATATGCTACAATAAAAGAACACATACCATGGTGGAAAGTATAAATATTAGAGTTGAAGAAATAACAGGAATAAATGAGCCACCTTAGGAAGATATTCTTGAAGAAGAAATTTGTCAAGAATAAATGGGTGAAGATTCAATGAAGAATATGTGTAGAATATACCTTCCAAAAATTCATCAAGATATATTCAAAAAAATTATCTAGAGGACTTGATCATTGGTAGCCCTGATGTAATATCGACAAGAAGAGGAATCATAGGCTCAAAAGAACAAGCAAATGTTTCACTACTATCTAAGATAGAACCAAAGGATTTCAGAGAGGTAGAAAGTGATGAATTTTGGATTAAATCAATGAAGTAAGAACTATATCATATTGAAAAAAGTAAGACTTGGGAATTAGTTCCATGACCAAAAGAAAAAAATGTAATTGGTACTAAAAGGGTCTATAGGAACAAACTGAATGAATATGGTCAAGTCATCAGAAACAAGGCAATATTGGTGTGTAAAGGGTATGCACAAGTAGAAGGAATTTATTTTGATGAGACCTTTGCACCAGTTACAATATTGGAAGCTATACAGATGTTTCTTGCACTTTTAGGCTACAAGAATTTCAAAGTATATCATATAGATGTCAAATAAGTATTTTTGAATGGTCACTTAGAAGAAGTTTACATAGAACAACCATATGGGTTTAATCAAGTAGATAAGCCAGATTATGTATGCAAATTGAAAAAGTCTCTTTATGGCTTAAAGCAATCTCCCAGAGCATGGTATTCAAGACTGGATAAATATTTTTGAGAGCAAGATTTTAGAAAGTGAACAGTTGATAGCAATATTTATATTAAAAATAAGGAAAATTATTTGATGATTGTGGAATTTTATGTGGATGATATTATTTTTGGGGGTAGCAATGACAAAATGTGCCAAGAATTTACAAGAAACATGACTAATGAATTTGAAATGTCTATGCTTGGTGAATTAGCCTTTTTCCTCGAACTACAGATTTCACAATTATAAAAAGGGATATTTATTTCACAAACAAAGTATATAAAAGAGATTTTGAATAAATTCAAAATGGAAGATAGTAATCCAGTTAGCACTCCAATGGTTACAGGGTGCAAATTAAGCAAATATGATGAAACTCCTTATGCAAATCAAACTCTATATAGATCTATAATTAGTAACCTGTTATATGTTACAACCACAAGACCAGATATAATATAGGCATTTGGTTTAGTGTGAATATTTCAAGCAGCTCCAAAATAATATGTGACAATAGTGAAAATAATACTCATATATCTCAAAGGAACAATGGAGTATGGTCTATGGTATCCTAGAAGTAGCAAGTTCACTCTCATAGCTTACACAGATGCATATTGGGCAGGAAATATTGATGATAGAAAAAGCACAAGTGGAGGAGCATTATTTCTTAGTGATTGCCTAGTTTCTTGGCTAAGCAAGAAACAACCATCAGTGTCACTTTTCACAACAGAGGCTGAATATATTGCAGCGATAGCATGTTGTTCACATGTATTATGTATGAAACATACTCTTAAAGATTTAATTATAGAACATGATCATCCATTCCTATTTTGTGTGATAATATAAGTATCTCGAAGAATCTAGTAATGCATGCCAGAACAAAGCACATTCCAATCAAGTATCATTTTTTAAGAGAGCAGGTTATAGAGCAACAAGTAAAATTGGAATATGTTCCTAAAAAATATCATATTGCAAAAATATTTACAAAACCATTACTAAGAGAAACGTTTGATCGTTTGAGAGAATATTTAGGAGTAAAAGTACTCCCACCCCAAAATTAATCATCTCAAGAGAGAAGGTGGTGAGGGGCTAAGCTTAAGATTCATATCTTTTAGCCCCATAGGTGTCCCTTTTGCCATTGATGTCAAATGGGAAGAGATTTGAGTAAGGGGGAGAGCATTGAGTTAGGGGGAGCAGCCTCCAAAGAGAGCATTGAGTTAGGGGAAGCAACCTCCATAGAGAATATTGAGTTAGGGGGAGCAACTTTGATTCTCAAAGATGGTTTTTACAGTGATTGTGGTGATTTACAATAAAGGTGTTGCCATCAATGAAAAAGGGAGAGACTATTGGAAATTTGAGTGATTTTATGTTGTCATTGATGTCACATGGATCACATTGAGTTTTGGTGGCCAAAGCATTTCACAAATAAGCATTTATGATATTTTGGAGAGCATGGATATATACAGGGCTTTTGTGAAAACCAAGGCAGGCAAAATAAAAGGTTCTATTTAAAACCATGGATGGCAGATTTGAAATGGGTTTTTCTTAAAACCCAGGTTGGATTTTCGTTTCGTCAAAAAAGGTGCCCTAGTGATGGAGATATTTAATTTTAAATATTTAAGTTTAAATTTTAAATTATTTAAAATTAAAATTAAAATTTAATTTATAGCACCGACGTCAAAGAAAGGAAAAGGCATAAAACTAATATTTAATTATAGCACCAACGCCAAAGTAAAGGAGGAGGACATATATATATGTTGGCAATTTTGGGTACCTTGGGTACATTGCCCTTGCTCAAGTGTTGATGTTGTCATTGATGTCAAAGAGCGGAAGGGTTTTTGTGAAAACCAAGGCAGACTAAATTATAGGTTTTGTTTAAATCCATGGTCAACAGTTTTGAAATGGGTTTTTCTTAAAACCCAAGATAGCTCTTCGTTTTGTTGAAAAAGGTGCTCCGATGATGAAGATATTTAATTTTAAATATCCAGTTTAAATTTTATTTATTTATTTAAAATTTAAATTAATATTTCAAAATTAAATTAAAGCTGTTCACCGGCTTGTTTTCAAAGCCGACGTTGCTAGGGTTTTGCAACAGATCAATTAGGGTTTCTCAGTCAACGTTCTTCTAGGGTTTGCATCTAAAATTTCTTCTATAAAAGCAAGGGTTATTCGAGTTTAAAAGTGCAACGTGATGTGATATATGTGTATGAAGTTCGGGTGCAGCAGTGTGAGTGGTGCGAAGAGAAGATAAGAACGTGGTATGCAGAAGTCGTGTTCCGAGTGTGAAATGACAGTGTGCTGGCTGTAGAAGTGATATTTCTGTGAAGTTGCAGCAGAGAACGCGGAGAGATATAGAGGAGTGGTTGAAAAAGTGTGAATCATTTTTCACAGCAGCAGTCGAATGCCGAAAAGCAACAGATCACAGAAAAACAACAGATCATGATAATTGAGGTGAAAGTTTACATTCTGCAATTTTTATTATTATCTTCAAGTTGTAGCTTGAAAAATGGGTTGGTGCCTCTTTCCGGTTGGTGCTGGAAAAATTGGAGTTGGTGCTCATTTCGTTGTAGCAGATAAAACTTAGGGGTTGGTGCCTCTTACCAGTTGGTGCTGGTGAATGATTATGTAAAGTTGGAGCTTTGCATTTGACTGGATTTGGATGGTAGTCCAAGCAATCCTTTTTGAGGAGTAGCCACATCGGTGAACCTCGTTAAAATGCCGTGTTATGTGTGATGCTCTTAGTACTTTTATTATTTCTGTTTTAATCTGCTGTTGTTTACTTAAAATTCTAAATTGCTTTTAAGTTTTTAAAGAACACACTGATTCACCCCCCCTCTCAGTGTCATTGTGATTATAACAATTGGTATCAGAGCCAAGTACCTGAAGAGGCTTAAACAACTAAGGTGATCTTGGAATTTACACAATGGCAAGTGGTGAAGGATTATCTTCGAACAAAGCGCCAATGTTTGATGGGACAAACTATGCATTCTAAAAAATTAGAATGCAGACTTATCTCAGTGCGTTGGGCTTTGACATCTGGGGTGCGGTAGTCAATGGTTACAAAGCTCCTGCCATCGCTCCAACAGACACTGCAGGTAAAAAGGCATTTGAATATGATTCAAAAGCAAGAAATGCTATTATGTGTGGACTAATTGACAGTGAGCTAGTCAAAGTCATAAATTGTGAATCAGTAAAAGAGATCCCGGGATAAACTAGAGAAAATTCATGAAGGAGATGACAGGATCAAGGAGGCTAAACTTCAAGCACACCGAGCTCAATACGAATCTTTAAAGATGGACAATGATGAGAACATAGAGACTTTCATGCAAAGAGTCAATGGGATCACAAATTCAATCGGAGGTCTTGGCGAAGAATTAACCGATGTCGTTATTGTGAAAAAGGTATTGAGATCACTTCCTCCTAGATTTGATTCTAAAGTCTCTGCCATAGAAGAAGCCAAAGACTTAAATCATTTTAGTATGGATGAGATGCATGGGTCCTTGACTACTTTTGAAATGAGAATAGGAAATTCTAATCCCACAGATAGAGAAGTAGCCTTCAAAGCTCAAAAAGGAAAAAGCACTAAACATGAATCTGAAGAAGAAAATGATTCAGATATAATGGAAGCAAATTTTGTAAGAAAGCTGAAGAAAGGAAAAGGAAAATACAAAGGAATGCTACCTCTTAAATGTTTCAGATGTGGAGGCATTGGACACTTTGCTACCAAATGTCCTTTCAATGACAAAAACAAAGGTGAAGAAACTCAACATCAAGAAAGAGGAGAATGGAGGAAGAAATCAAATTTTAGAAAAGGTAAGTTTAATAAGAAAAGCTTTATCTCCCAAAATGTAGAATCTTCAGAGGACAGTTCCAGTGAAGACTCTGAAGAAGGAACAGGTGAGGCTCTTTTTATGGTGTTTGAAATAGACGAATCAGAGAACATAGAGGGGATGAACTCTGAAGTTGAAGAAGTTGAGGCTGAAGTTGATTTAGAGGGTGAGCTAGTGTCTACTCTTACGGAATGGGAATCGGAGAAAAAGAAGAATGAAAAACTAACAAGGAAACTTAAGGATGCAAACGACATTATTTCCAGTTTAAAAACAAAGACTGAAAAATACAAGAAAATGTCTGAAGATCTGGAAATACAGGTTTTTATGAAGATAGACCACTACTGCAAATTGGAAGAAAAAAATGTGAGTCTCCGAATACAAATACAAGAGCTGGATTGAAAAATCAACTGTCATCTAAAACGTGAAGAAAGCTCAATGAAACTGGACAAAATTCTGAGCGATCAAATATCCACAGGCATCAAATTTGGTCTCAGCTTTACTAAAGGAGAATCATCAACTAAACCAAAAACAAGCAATGTTGAAAGTGAAAAGAACAAAGACAAGAAACAGGCTATGGAAAGTAAAATGAATCAGGCAAAAGAAAGATATAATGCCAGACCTGAAATGAAAGCTGACAATGATGGCTTTACTAAGGTCACACATCAAAAGAATAGAAGATCCAAGGCTCCAGCAACAACCTGGCCAAGAACATATTTCAGGTTTACTCATTATTTCTATGGTTTTTGTTTTAAATGTAATAATTATGGGCATAAAATTGCTGACTGCAAATATAATATAGGTCCAAGAAGTTTCACTAGTAGAAATGCATTTTCTCCTTTAATGAATTATGTAGTAGAGTGCTTTAAGTGTCACAACTTTGGGCATATTGCTAGAAATTGCCGTAGTATGTCTGTTTCATTTCAACCTCAGAAAAGAAGAACTCAACCATATAAGGCAAAACACAATAGTAGTTCTTCTGAAGGATATATGCAAAATTTTGAAAAGGGAAAATCTCAGCTAGAACCCAACAACATAGTTAAGACAGAATGGAAACAAAAGAAACAGCTCAGGAAAGAACAGGAATCCTTAATAGTGCAGACTACTTTTAGAGCTCAGAATAAATATGTACCATGGATTCTTGATAGTGGCTGCTCAAGTCATATGACAGGTGATAGACAGAAATTTGAAAATATTCAAAAATATGAGGGTGGTTCTGTGAAGTTCGGCAATAATGATGGAGCCAAAATAATAGGTAAAGGATCGGTCAAAATATGTGAAGGGAAAATCAAGTCAGAAGAAGTTCTATATGTGGATGGTCTGAAACATAACCTGTTAAGTGTGAGTCAGATCTGTGACAAAGGACATGAAGTGGTGTTCAAGAAGCAGGGTTGTGAAGTCAGAAAAACAAAGAACGGGAAATTAATAGCAACCGGCTCAAGGACGTCTGGCAATCTGTACACACTATCAGAATTTTTAGAAGGTATGTGTTTCATGGGACAAGAAGAAGAGAATTGGTTGTGGCATAAGAGGCTTGGACACATAAGTTTTGATAATCTGGTAAGAGTTAGCGCTAAACAAGCAGTGAGAGATATTCCAATCATTAAAAAACCTGCAAATAGTATGTGTGCTTCATGTCAGAAGGGTAAACAGACCAGATTTTCGTTTAAAACAAAAGAACATCACACTAGCAGGCCTTTGGAACTTATTCACACAGACTTATGCGGACCCATGAGGACTCAAAGCATAAACGGGGACAAGTACTTTATGCTGTGCATTGATGATTTTTCCAGAATGACTTGGATATTCTTCTTAAAAGATAAATCAGAAGCCTTTGAAATGTTCAGAACTTTCAGACAGCTGGTAGAGAATGAAACAGGGAAAAGGATTAAATGCTTGCGGTCAGACAGAGGAGGAGAATTTATTTCGAATGAATTTTTAGAATACTATGAAAAATATGGCATCAAGAGGTGGGGGAGGGACTAAGCTAAGAGGCTCATTCTTAGTTCCGAGCCCCAAAGGTGGCCCTTTGCCATTGATCACAAAGGGGGAGAGATATGAGTAAGAGGGAGAGCTTTAAGAGAAGAGGAAAGCTTCAAGTCAGGGGGAGAAAAATTTCAAAGAGATTAATTTCAGTTTTGGCTCTTGAAGATGTGTTTTTAGTAAAGGGTTGCCATCAATGACAAAGGGGGAGATTGTTGGCAATTTTGGGTACCTTGGGTACATTACCCTTGCTCAAGTGTTGATGTTGTCATTGATGTCAAAGAGCGGAAGGGTTTTTGTGAAAACCAAGGCAGACTAAATTATAGGTTTTGTTTAAATCCATGGTCAGTAGTTTTGAAATGGGTTTTTCTTAAAACCCAAGATAGATCTTCGTTTTGTTGAAAAAGGTGCTCCGATGATGAAGATATTTAATTTTAAATATCCAGTTTAAATTTTATTTATTTATTTAAAATTTAAATTAATATTTCAAAATTAAATTAAAGTCGTTTCACTGGCTTGTTTTCAAAGCTGACGTTGCTAGGGTTTTGCAACGGATCAATTAGGGTTTCTCAGTCAACGTTCTTCTAGGGTTTGCCTCTAAAATTTCTTCTATAAAAGCAAGGGTTCTTCGAGTTTAAAAGTGTAGCGTGATGTGATATATGTGTATGAAGTTCGGGTGCAGCAGTGTGAGTGGTGCGAAGAAAAGATAAAAACGCGGTATGCAGAAGTCATGTTTCGAGTGTGAAATGACAGTGTGCTGGCTGTAGAAGTGATATTTCTATGAAGTTACAGCAGAGAACGCGGAGAGATATAGAGGAGTGGTTGAAAAAGTGCGAATCATTTTTCACAGCAGTAGTCAAATGCCGACAAGCAGCAGATCACAGAAAAATAGCAGATCGTGATAATTGAGATGAAAGTTTACATTCTGCAATTTTTATTATTATCTTCAAGTTGTAGCTTGAAAAAGGGGTTGGTGCCTCTTTCCAGCTTGGTGCTGGAAAAATTGGAGTTGGTGCTCCATTCGTTGTAGCAGTATAAAACTTAGGGGTTGGTGCCTCTTACCGCTTGGTGCTTGGTGAATGATTATGTAAATTTGGAGCTTTGCATTTGACTGGATTTGGATGGTAGTCCAAGAAGTCCTTTTGAGGAGTAGCCACATCGGTGAACCTCGTTAAAATGTCATGTTATGTGTGATGCTCTTAGTACTTTTATTATTTCTGTTTTAATCTCATCGTCGTTTATTTAAAAGTCTAAATTGCTTTTAAGTTTTTAAAGAACACACTGATTCACCCCCCCTCTCAGTGTCATTGTGATTATAACAATATATATATATATATATATATATATATCCCCAAAGTTTTTATTTATTACTCTAAGCGTTTGATTTGATATTTGGATTCGAATGGTAAAAGAGCCTGCGCATCGTGTGTCGAAGTGTGTGTGAAAAGGGTTTTAAAAGGCTTAGGATTTTTACATTTGTTGAAGAGACTATTATGGAGTAAATCCAAATGTATAGGCCTCCTTGACCTAGTGGTTCGTGCACTATGTGTGAAGCAAGAGGTCCTGCGTTCGATTCTTTCCGAAGGTGTTTTGTTGTGTTGAAACGCACGAAACACATTTTATTTTCGAAGGGCACAGATATTCATGGCATAAGGTTTTGTTGTGTGCTACTTTTGAGCACATGAGGGCATGTGGCCCAATGGTAGGTTGGCTATGGTAAGGCATTGAGAAATAAGGTCATGATATCGAATCCTGTTAGCAACAGAGGTAAGTTAATAATTTTTAATATATTTTATTTTTCTAAAGTTTCCCTAGGAGGAATAAGAGTTGTGATGCATGTTTAGAAAAGGAGAGATTTCTGATGATTTAATTTTTTAAAGTATATCATATTATATATCATTGGAAATCTTATTTCGAGGGATATTTTATTAACTTACTTGGAGGGAGAAATAAGGTGTGTGTAAAGAGATATTTCTGATTTTGTAAAGAGGTTCAAAATTTAAGGTTACTTTGTTCTTTTTCAAAAGAGATTAATTCATTTATGAAGTGACATGGTGTATGTTATTGAGTAGGAGTAATAAGGTGTTATTTGGATGTTATTGTTGTGTTATTAATCAAGATCTCTAACCCTTGTTGAAAGTTGAAAAAGAAAGTGTGTTGAGTGAGACAGATTTTGTGGACAACCAAAAGGCTTCTTCATCTTCATAAAAGGTATGGGCACATTCTCCTATTGATTTTTTATGGTGGTTGATTTCTGAAATATCATTGGAGAGAAAAGGATTAATTGTGGTTTCCTTTTCAAAAGTAGTTGGTTGAATATCTCAAGGTTTTCTGGGTTGAGAGTTGCTATTAAACCTTATTTTATTAGCATTGTTGTTGAAGCCCATTGGTTATGCAAAGAACTTGAATTTGAAAAGAACATGAGTATCATTGTTATGTGAGATTTGTGGTTGAGCATTATTGGAAACATTTGAGTTGGTTGATACATGCTTGGACTAGGGTTTGTAAGAAAGAGTTGTTCCTTGTGGTAGTTGGTTGAGAAGAGTTGTTTGAGCCTAGTCAAGTGATTGTGTGAAGTGGTTGTTCAAGTTCCATGAAACAAACTATTATATATTCTGTATTTGAGTTGAGATTGAGATTTGAGGATAGAACATATTGTGTCTCTAAAAATTCTCTTTATGCTTCTATAATATTGATTTTAGTTGAGATTGAGATTTGAGTATAGAACATATTGAGTCTCTAACAATTCTCTTTATGCTTCTATAATATTGATTTGAGTTGAGATTAATATTTGAGGATAGAACATATCGAGTATCTAATCATTCTCTTTATACATCTATAATATTGATTTGAGTTGAGATTGGATTTGAGTATAGAACATATTGAGTCTCTAACAATTCTCTTTATGCTTCTATGAGATTTAATTATTGAGAAAATTCTTGGTGAGCTTGCTAGTGCAAATTTGACAAGTTCTATGTGAGCTTGTTGAGCAGATTCAGACAAGTTCTGTGTGAGCTTGTTGATCAGATTTGACAAGTTCTGTGTGAGCTTGTTGAGCAGATTTGGACAAGTTTTGTGTGAGCTTATTGAGCAAATTTGGACAAGTTCTATGTGAGCTTGTTGAGCAGATTTGGAAAAGTTTTTTGTGAGAGTTTTGAGTAGATTTGACAAGTTTTATGTGAGGTTGTTGAGCATATTTAGACAAGTTATATGTGAGCTTGTTGAGCATATTTGATAAGTTCTGTGTGAGCTTGTTGAGAAAATTTGTACAAGTTTTATGTGAGCTTGTTGAATAGGTTCTGAGTGATCCTATTGAGCAGGTTCTAAGTGAGCCTATTGACAGAGCTTTGGAGGTGACAGAGTATAAAGGACAGAGTCTCAGTGGATAGAGATCCAACAACCAATACAGTTGAAGATAGATATGAGTGAGGAGTCTTCAAGTGGAGAGAGATCCACCAGTCAGTGCAGCAGAGAGACAAAGTATTATAGAAGATCACTAGCCAAAGCAGAAGGGGAAAGAGTTCTCCTATGGAAGAGATCCATGAACTTGAGATTATGGGATCAACATATCCTTTGTACAGAGATCCATAAACATTGTAATTGGGAAGGATTCCCATAGATATTGATTGAGAAAGTTTTAGTAAAATATTTTCTCCGTGGAGTAGCCCATATTTGGTGAACCACATAAACTGGGGTGTCTTTATTGTGTATGGTGTTTTTTGCATTGCTTGATTACTACTATTGATACTGTTGTCTATACACTACATAATATTGAATTGAAAAAAAAAGTAAAAATTGGTCTTATATTGTTCACCCCCCTCTTAGTATAAGCTTGTGTTCTTCAAATATAACAAAATTAAGCTAACTCAAATATTTTTTAGAAATACCCCATACTAAATAAATTTAGGTATGCATATCTTGAAGACTTCTCATGTCTTCCACCTTACCAAAAATTCTATTTCTCTATAGAAATTTTTCTTGGTCAATTGCAAAATTGCCTTATAGGATGACTCCTATTGAGTTACAAGAGCTAAAAACACAACTTTAGGACTTGTTAGAGAAGGGAATAATTAAACCCAGTGTGTCACCATGGGGTGCTTCAATTCTATTTGTAAAAAATAAGGATGGCTCCCTAAGGTTGTGTATAGATTACTGAATACTCAATAAGGTTACTATCAAAAATAGATATTCCTTACCCAAAATTGATTATCTCTTCGATCAATTAAAAGGAGCCACCATATTATCTAAAATTGACCTCAATTCAAGGTATCATCAGTTGAAAATTCATGATAAAGACACTCATAAGGCTGCATTTATAATGAGGTATGAACATTATGAATTTATAGTCTTACCTTTTGGATTAACAAATTCCCTAGCTACCTTCATGAACCTCATGAATAGTATTTTTTGGGAATAACTAGATAATTTTGTACTTATATTTCTTGATGATATATTAATTTACTCCTAAACCAAGGAGGAACATGATCAACACATGAAAATTGTACCTGAGTTGCTTAGGAAAAATTATTTGTATGGGAAGTTATCAAAATTTGAGTTTTACACTCTTTTGGTGAAATATTTGGGGCATGTGATCTCTGTTGATGGAATCACTGTAGATCCTAAAAAATTAAAGCTATCATCAATTGTCTTACACCCACCAATGTAACTGAAGTACATAGTTTTATGGAAATGATATATTAATACAGGTATTTTGTAAGGATTTTTTCAAAAATTGCCCATCATATCACAAACCTCAAAAGAAAAGGGAAGGTTTTCAAATGGACAAATAAGTGTGAGGAAGATTTCAATAATTTAAAACAAAGGTTGAAAACTACTTTGATTCTTAAGATACATGATCCTTCAAGAAAATTCATGGTTTGTACTGATGCTTCTATTGAAGGGTTGGGAGGAGTCCTTACTCAGGATGAGGCAATCATCACCTATGAATCATGAAAACTTAAAAAGCATGAGGTGAATTATGCTACACATGACTTAGAATTGGTAGTGGTTGTACATGCACTCAAAATTTGGAGGTATTACTTACTAGGAAAACCCTTTGAACTAAAAATTGATCACCAAAGTCTAAGGTATATCTTTATGCAACCTTTTTTGAATGCAAGGCAATGCCGATGGATGGAATTCCTAGTAAAATATGATTTTGGAATTGAATATATCAAGGGTAAGGAAAACAAGATAGTAGATGCCTTGAGTAGAAGAGGGCACATAAATGCTATATCCCAATGTCAATATAACTTAAATAAACAAGTCAAAAGGCATCAACAAATGGATGACTACTGTGGTAAGTGTTGAGCACAGGTTGAGCAAGAACCTAACAAGGACAAGGACTTTGTAATCAAAGATGAATTGTTATATTTTAAGAATAGGTTAGTTATTCTAGATGAAGGTGGGTTGAGGGATATTATTCTAAAATAAGCACATTGTACTCCTTACTTTGCACACCTAAGTGGGGAAAATATGCAAAATAATTTAAGGAAGGTTTTTTACTGGCCCATAATGAAAAAGGATATTAATAATTTTGTGGTTAGATTTCTAGAATATCAAAGGGTGAAGTCAGAACATCTATACCCAGTAGAATGATTGTATCCTCATGTTATTCCCACCCAAACTTTGTAAGTTGTCTCCATGGATTTTGTGATCGCTTTACCCAAAACTAGATTTTTATATGATGCTATACTTGTGGTGGTGGAAAAATTGAATAAAGTTGCATTTCATACCTGGAAATATACAGGATGATGCACCTATCATTACAAATAATTTTGTGAGAGAAATAATCCATTTGCATCGGTTTTCGAAAATCATTATCTCAAATAGATATTCTTGTTTGACATCAGAATTTTGGTAAGCATTGCATCAAGCCTTGGGTACAAAACTCAATATTAGTTCTACATACCATCTAGAAACAAATGGCTAGACTGAAAGAGTCAATCAATTCCTTGAATATATGTTATCCATGTACTATACGGACCATAAAACTAAGTGGGAAGACTATATTTATCTGGATAAATTTGGTTATAATAATAGCCATCATGCTTCCTTGCATATGGATCAATTTGAGGCCCTGTATAGGAGATAGTGTAGAACTCCTTTATCTTGGGATAATTTAGAGGATCTAGTAGTGATCAAGCTAGACATTGTAAAGGATATGGAGGAACAACTGGAAGAAATAAATCAAAGGCTCAAAGAAGCCTTAGATCATCAACATAACTATGCATATCTAAAAAGGACACCAAAATAATTCTCTATAGAAGATAGAGTCTTCTTAAGGGTGAAACCTAGAAAAAGCTCTATTAAGTCCTCTAAGCTTGACCCTAGATTTGTGGGACCTTTTGAAGTTATAAGAAAAATTAGTCCTGTCACCTATAGGCTTGCTTTACCATACAACTTATCAAAAATCCATGACACCTTCCATGTGTCCCTTCTTAGAAAAGACATTGTTGATTCCTCTCATGTTTGGAATATCTCTAATTTGTAGATGTTAGATACCCTTCACTTTGAAGTTTATATTTTTGAATACTTGGTTTATAACAAATAAATTAAGAAAAAGAAATTTGGAGCAATGTAAGGTCCAATGGGACTAGTTTTCTGATAAAAACACTACATGGGAAGATATACATATCATGAAAGAATAATTTCCTTTTCTTTTTGAATAAATATTTGGATATATTTTGGATTGTATAAGTATTCATTATAACATAAGGAAATGTGTTTATTTTAAGGGGGGAGGATGTCATGACCCTCCTCAAAATGAATCTTTTGATTGTTTTTGTAAATACTTTGATTAATATATTATGCTATGGTTTAATATTTTGGACATGGTACTCTTGATGGCTTTTATGTTATAGGTAAAGGTCCTCAAAAAATAAAATGGGAAATGATGGTGGGTGAAAAATTTCACCTACGGTGGTGTATTCACATTGGTAGGGATGAAAGAAGCCCTACCAATAAAATATTCACCGGTGGCTTAGGGTACATGGAATCCCTCATGAATAAACACATATATATTCATATAGCTACAGAATGAATGTATATTTGCATAATTGTGTGAATAAAATGGTTGCTTGCATTTAAAAAAAAATCCTCTAATGGTAAAGAAAGTGCCATGAGCATGGGAGTTGTTCCTATTAGGCGGGTGACAACTTTTGCTATCACCAGGATGCATTTATAAGAAATAATGTTATATATTTATTTATATATATATATATATATATATAGATGTAAAATTGCATTGAATTGTATTCTTATTTTTATTTAATATAAAACTATTTATGTATAAAATAAAAAATAAAATAAAATATAAATATAAACTAATTAGCAAATAAAATATTTTATATAAAAAAGAATACCTTACCATATGTAAAATCCTTCTTTAATTTAAATTGCCACTTGGAAAATACCTAAGGTTAAGATTTGGCTTCACACACATATATATTTGAATTTATATGGTGGAGTTCGATAGCTGCCATGAATTTGAGCAAGCTGTATAAATTTTATGGCCGCCACAGTTTATGTTGTCCACCTCAAAATTTGCCACACAGATCGTAGCGCAGTCTGCCCCTATAACCACCATGCCACAATCATTGTAAACCTTTTACATTGTTGAAAGCACAAGGAAAGAGACAAGCGTTCAGTCCAGAGAGGCGCGAGATTTGGACCTTGGACCTCCGTCCCCCTTATAGGATTTGGTCGAACCAATTGGTATACACCTCGGATCTTGCTTCTCGCATGTTAAACCATCTGTAGAAATAAAATTTTCTAGAAAAATGTTTATAAGAAAGAAATGGGGTAGAGTTTTGGGAGGGATAATTGCTCGAGAAGGACCAAACATAATTGGTGGAGTAAGGAATAAAAAAAGGGTTGGTTGGTTTTAGTTGTAACCAGGTCAACCTAAATTTCTTTGTGTTATTTTGATGTTGAGAATGAATAAAATGATAATATGAAACTTGTATTTAGAGCTAGCTTTATGAACTCTACCCATTGAATGATTCCTCAAAGAATGTAGTCAAAGCTTAAATTGAATTTATTAGAAAGAATATTATCCACTTTTGTATTTTTATAAGTAGGATCACTGAAGTTTTTGGGTACTAAATACTTAAAAATCTGAAATAATTTTGGTGCTCTCTAATCAACAAACTAACCTATCAAAATTGTTGCACTAGATTTCCAGTTATTCTTGAATGGTGCATCTTACTCCATCCTGAGTTGAGAATTGTTTTGGTATTATAAGCTATGTAATGCCTAGTTACTTCCTTTAATGGTAATTATATTGTATATATGAACTGCGTGAATCATTCTATGATGTCTATTTACCCCATTAAATGGTGATTACACTGTATATGGTATTAGAACTGTGTAACTTGTTCTAGTTATCTTTTTTAAATGGTAATTGCACTGTATATGGTGTTTGAACTATGTCAAACATTCTAGTTACCTTAGTTATATGGTAATTGCATTGTAAATGGTGTTTGAATTGTGTCAATCATTAATCATAATTCGATAAGAGAGACTAGGTCCAAAGCTAGAGAAATGACATGGCCCTAGTTGACTCCAGAGAAAGTGGACAATCAACTAGGCACTAGGCATATACACTAAACACCCTTACATGTTAAATTTGGAATAGGTGAGCATAATTAAGCTTAGGTTCCACATGTTAAGGGAAGGGGAATTATGCGTCCACCCTTTACATGTTATGGACCCTAAAGGATAACCCCAACCTTGGATCTACACTCTCATACCATAACAAGAGAATGAGAATATAGATCCACTAAATGGCTTCATCTATGGGATTTGGCTGTAGTAACCAAAACCTAAAAGTGGTTGACTATACCTCATACTAATCAAACATTGGGTTATCACTAAAATTAAATTGGCTCAAAATTTTTACCTTAGGTCAATTAAACCAACAAAATTTTTCATCTTGATGAACCAGTGAGCTAGAATAGGTCGTATAACTGGTGAGTTGACCGATTTGTTACAACTAGCTTTGTGTAACCTCCATTAGGTTTACGTCTATGAATTTTTTAGGTCTATCTTTGGTTCAATACATTTGGGTCTCTTCCTTAAGATCATAAATACTTTAGGGTCGCCTCTAGGTCTCTACCTTTAAGTCACCTTTGGATCATCATTACCTCTAAGTCATCCTACTTAGGGAGTTGTCTCTAGGTTATTTTGCCTCTTGGGCTATCATACCTCTAAGTTAGTCACTAGAACTGCCATAAGGTTATCACCTCTAAGAAATCACAATTATAGGTACTATCACTGTAGGTCACCTTCTAATCTATGCTTGGGTCACAATCATTTATTTCACACTTTTCATAGAAATATTCACATTATTCTTTAAACTCAACAAACTTTGATTTTTCATTATATTTAGTTTTCTCCTATAGAAATCACACAAAATTTCTTTTATCTTATCCCATTCATGCATGCTTATCCACCCACAATTTGTTTTCATTTTGTTATTTATATTTTCTTTGTATTGACAAGATTTCTTAGAATGATTATGCCCTCCATAAATTTTACAACAATGGAGATCCCAATATTTCTATATCTTATGTTCATATATACCAAAATGGTTACAATTTTTCCCTATTACAAAATTGCTTTTATCATTCTCTAATTCATTAGTACTTGTTTATCTTTCATTATTACCTATCACAAAACTAGTTTTATCAATCTCTATCACAAATTTAATGTCATTGTTTCTTATCATAAAATTAGTCCTGATACAAATTTATTATTGTTTATTTATCCTATATATTCAAGAGCTTCACATCTTGGTCTTATTTTTGGTACAATTGGCTCTGTCATACCTTGCTCATATTTTCCAAAATATTTATCTTTGTATCCCATTTTAATAATTTTGAACCAATCCTTTTAGTATACCTTTCAAACTAAAAAAAATCATTCAGGATGATCTCTAACCATATCAACACAACCTAGAGCATCACTATCCCTGTCATCATTTGAATCCCTATCATTATCACTATCAATTCTAACAATATAAGCACTTTCTATGCAATCATGGACTATATTCAAATCTCTTGTGCTACACTTTATATCTTGTCTTTTAATATCATTTTTTGTCATCTTGAGCTTATTATTTAATTTTTCAACTTGTTTTTGATGTATTTCTAGGATCTCTAGTATCATACACATTTCTTTTATTTATTTGTAGATATTATCACATCTTCTTTGAAATATACTTCATTAGATTTCTTTAGTATTGGTTGCAAATAGTATCTTAGTTTTGTGATTTTTAATTATTTGATGACATACAATTTTAATTTACCATAAGTCTTCTGTGTTCCTTCACATTTGATTTTGTTTCACTTTGTGCAATAAACCCTTGCTAATTATTCTTTTGTTGATATTGATATTGTGATTAATTTCTTTGATTTCCTTGAGGAGGTCTTTGGTCTTGATTCCTCCTATTCAATGCATTATACTTACATAATTTTGTACTATGTCCTTCTCTTTCACAAATATGACAATACCACCTTCTCTTTTGAGGTTGATTTTGTGATAAAGATGAAGTGAAAGAACTTTTTATCGATATAAGGGTATTATTAGATGAATCATATTTTAATTTATTTTTTACTTCATATTGCTAAAGAATATTTACTAATTTCTCAAATGATACCTTTTATTTGATACTTGAAGAGATGTGACCAATATTTTGAATGATCTAGGAAGTGTTCTAAGTAAAACTAAAACCAAAAGTCTATCTTCAACCTTTTCTCCCATGGTGTGTAATTTTGATTTTAAGTTTGCTATTCTTCTAAGAAATTGTTCTATATTTTCACCATCTTGAACTTTTAATGAGTATAATTGTGATTGTAGGTGAAAAATTGTAGCCTCATTTCTTCCTTTGAATATTGTGCATAATTTATCCCAAGCATTTTTTGAAATTTTTGCCTCACTTATGCATGTTTGGATATCATTTGATATACCAAATATTATTAGTATAAGAGCCTTTGCATCTTCATATTTATATTTAAATCTTCCAATATTATATTATGAAATGATTTTATCTCCCTTTACTATTTCCTAAAGTTTCTCAACAATAAGTATTGATTTCATCTAATTTTCCCATGGAGTATTCTTAGGTCCTTTTAGTAGTTGAGATTCTGAAAGAAAAATCTTTGTATTTGCCATAGTTTTCTAATAATTTGATGCTTGCTTCAACTTTACCTCTGAAATAAATTATTTTTCTTTTTTTTTTACAACCTTATTACTTCCAAATTTAATATTAAAAAACTTAAAATTGTTCTTCACTCAAATAAGTATCTTATTCTTTATTTGGTAATATTTTCAATAAAATATTTTAAATAAAACTTCAACCTAAATATTTTTGTTCTTCAATGAGATTCCTTTCAAATAAAATTTCATTAATTAATATTTTTCACATAAATGTTTTCCTTTTATTTTCTTCATATTTGACTTGAATAATTTGTTAGAGAATATTACATTATTTGGTACATGTCAATGTACCACCTTGGTACAATATTAGATTAGAAGTGTCTTAGATTAGAATGTGAGTTTATATTTCATGTAATATAATAATGTGCATAAAATGCACAAGTGTCATGTAATTAAGTGTGAAAGTGGTGTGAGTGTGAATGTGCACAAGTGTCCATTATGTAAGAGTGCACATGTATCCTTAGAATAGGAAAGTGAAGAGTTTCAAAGAAGAGTTAAGGTCAAGAGTGCTTCATATGAAGAGTCACATACTATTATATATTTGTGACAAAGCATTGTAATTGGTATAAAAAATGCATAGCACATAGCATGCATTAGTAGACCTTTATTCTATAACATTTTCAATATTTTTGTGAGCATTTTTCATGTGATTATTTTATGAGTATTTATGAGTTATTTTAGTTTCATTATCATCATTATTGAGTTTATTATATTACAACTTTGTTATATTTGATTTTGTGGTTATTTACATTAAGTGTTAGGCTTCAAAAGCTATCAATGGTATCAGAACCACAACAAGTTTACTTGCACAATTTTTTTTGTTTTAAATATGCAAACAGACTAAGGATATTTCCACTGGCTAAAGAAAGATCAATGAATTTGATGATATTACCATTGGATAAGAAAAACTAGTGAAGACAAGTATTTCCATTGAGTTGAAGAAAAACTAGTGAAGGCAAGAATTAATACCACTAGGTTGAAGGACAACCAATGAAGATTAAAGATACAATATTGAAAAGTTTTAGATAGATTGAGTTTACCTATTCCAAGAATAAATTTGAAATAGAAGGCAATATATAGCATAGTTTCAGGTCTTGAAGATCTACCTTGAGATTGATAAGAGTTTAGAGACTCTAGAAGAGAAGTCCCATAGAAAGCAGATTAAGGAGACCTAAGTAGAAAGGTCCAATTGAAATATTGATAGAGTAAGGAAAACTTGAAGGTAGCAAGAAGACTTCAAGACAACAGAGAGTCTTGAGGATAGTCCTAGCTAAAGGACAACACATAGCACATTAAAATAAGCATCCTAGTAGTCCACATTGGACCATAAAGAAACCTAAGAATTCAAGATAATAAAAGAGCAAGGTAGTATTTGGAAGGAAAAGAGTGAAGGCCACAAGGGAAATATTGAAATCAAGTGAATGCCACAAGGGTAGAATTAAAAGTATTTGAATGTCACAAGAACAACATTGAAGAGAAACCACAAGGGCAATGTTAAAGAAAAGAAACAACAAGTTTAGAGAACGTAAGGTAATATTCATAGTATTTCCATAAGCAAGTGAAGCATCACAATAGCATCACAACAAGAAGAATTGAAGCTAGAAAATGCAACATATTCAGTCAAGAAAAAAACTAAAATCTAGAAGAACAACCTTGAAGACAAGAAGATATCTTCAAGAGAGAAAGAAGACAAAGACAAAAGAATTCTAGCAAAGGTGTTTACATAAGGTTTGGGACAATTGTCGCTATTCGATGACAAGCCCATAAGATACAAAAAATACCCATTGAAGGAGGTCATAATGAAGATTAATGCTTAGAATTAAACTTGGAACATGGGGAGAAATCAAAGTGCAAAGGTCCATTGCAGTCAAAGGTTGATAGAGGTCACCTTTGGATAGTAGAAGAGAAAGTAGTAATTCAAGATAAAGGGTAGCATACATAGCACTACTAAGCAAGGAAGAATATAACATTAAAAGTGTGGCAACATTTCAAGACTTCAAGAAGATTGCATTAAAGGAAATATTGGACAAGCAAATAATGTTGTAATAATCATGGTATTTGCATATAAGGAGTTTTTAAGTTTGAATCTTGCAATAATTTTTTGTACCTGTAATATTAAAGAAAGATATTATAGCAACAAAAGTAGCAAAATTAAGAGTTAAAGCTCGTAATGTAAACATAAAATATGATGAGATGATGGAGAAATCAAGGAGCAATGAAGAGGTGGAAGAAGAACTCCAAGAAGGTTGATCTATCCAATCACCAAGGTTCCTCCATTCAATCCACAAGGGTAGACAACAATAAAGAACAAAATAACAAAATAGTGACTTGCATTAGAAGGGTACTTGTTAGCATGAGAAATGAATGAGTCAAGAATTAGAATCTCAAAAGAATTTTTTGGGGTAAGAAAGAGTTTCCAATCCTCTATTTATAAGAGGTTTAGAGATCAAAACGGGTAAGAAAATAAAATTTCGTTGTAGGCAAGGGTGGATCCCAAAACGGGTTGATGAGGGGAGGGGTTTTATTGATAAAAACCCCTAGAACACCAAATTTGTGCTCTGCCATTATAGGGCACAAATATAGCAAGATAAATTCGTACTCCATATGGATCATGTATGAATTTGGTAAAGCTAAGGAAAAAGGGCAAAGGAAGAAGGAAAAAGGGTCCCAAATTTGCACTTAGCAAGTTTGGGTGGCTAACTAGGGATCTAAGAAAGAATTGACTCATTCTAATGGGTTGATTTTTTTGTGTCTATACTGATGTTGAAATTGTTGTTGACATGGATTGTACTAAGATTGATATTGTCTTTGTTGTACTAACTTATTTGTTTGACCATTTTGATTCATCTAATTTCCTTGGGATTGATTCCTTGTATTGTATCTATAGAAATGAGTGCTATGTCTCATTTTCTTACATATTTAACAATATCTAATATTCTATTTGGATTTATATCTTGGAGTTGAAGCAATATTGCCTTGTGAATTATCCTTTGACACTAAGGCATTGTTAGTAATTTCATCTTTGGCTGAATTTTCTACCTCATATTCTTGTAGAATATTGACTAACTTATCAAATGAAGTATCTTTGCTTAGAACTTGCAAATATGTAACTAGATGCTTATAAGTTTCTGGAAGTGCTCTCAATGTCACTTGAACAAGAAGTTTGTCTTCCACTTTTTCTCCTAAAGTTAATAGTTTTGCTTTTATATATGCTATATTTCTAAGAAATAATTCAATACTTTCACCACTGTTAACCTTTATAGAGTATAACTAAGATTGAAGATTGAAAATAGTAGCTTTATTTTTCCCTTCAAATATTCTTCCTAGAGTATTCCAAGATTTTGTAGAAGTTTTTTTTGTACTTATATAAGGTTGTGTTTCATCAATAATTGCAAAAGTTATTATCATAAGTACCTTCGCTTCACTATATTTATATATTTGAACTTCTCTGACATCTTCAATCAAATTTATTTTTGCTCCACTAACTATATCCAAAAGTTTTTCAACTATTAAAATTGATTTCACTTTATTTTTCCATGAAGCATAATTTGGTCCTTTTAGAAGTTGAGACTCAGAAAGAAAAAACTTGTTGTTTGACATAGTAGTACTCATAAGACCTTTGATGTAGACTACCTTATATCTCCCTAGGTTTGTAGAAACTAAGAAATTAGAATTTTGTAAATTTAATTTTTCCTATGTTTAAATTTGAACTCCTTTTGACTCCCAAATTAATTTACAAATATTCAATAATCTTCCAATTTCAAAAAATATTAAACAAATTATTAAAGAGACCTTATAACTCCAAAAATAAATTAAACTTCAAATAATTACTTCTAGATAAATCTTTTCACTCCAAGTAAATCATATAAACTACCCAAAATAAACATTATTGCTCCTTTAATTGATGAAACTTTAATATTTCAATGAACCTTCTAATTCCTACCTTATCACTCCAAAAATATTGCAAACCCTAAAATACTTTGAAATTACCTTTCAAAAATCATGTGTGTCTTATCTTCTCATCAACTTCTGCAAGAATGAATGAACACTGCTCGTGCAATATAAATTTATCAATTTTACCAACAATTACAATCCTCAAGTGAATCCTCTTAAAATGGAATGTGAAATGATTTACATGTGGCAAGTGAATTTTCTTTGGGTCAAATGAGATTTGTGCTATGCCAGATGCCTTGGAGATATTTCAAATATTGACATTACTCATTCCTCATAATAGTGGATGACTAGGGTGGCGAATGAATTACCAATAATTCATTACTTGATCTTCTCTTTTTGCAACTCCAACATTCAAGCTTCCACTTAGATATTTTTGTTGAACACTTGGTATACTCGTTATTTATCTTAGACGTCATGTTGCATCTTATATTGCACCTTACTATATCTTGGACATTGTGTTGTTGTTTCTTAGAAGATTCTCTAGCAAGCCTGGGTTCTTCTCAAGCTCTTAGACATACTTAGATTATTTTTGAGCTCTCTTGGATGGATTGGAATATTCTCAAATCCTTAAGCTTACTTGAAACAACTTCATTGTAAACTTGACATCTTTCTTGGGCATGAGGTGAACAATTTGATCAACGTGTGACTACACTTTCTATAATGCAACAATGTTGTATTGATTTTCATTTTAGGATTACACATTCTATGGTGTATCTATTTCTAATGGATGACTTTTGTTTCTATTACTTGTATAGACATCCTTATTATTGGTTGCTCTATTTTCCTTTGATCTCTTGTTTCTTATCTTGTTGTTATAGCATTATATATTGCACTTTTTATACATCTGACTACATGCACTACTATGGTCCTTTAATCTCCTTCTTCTCTTTAACTTTATGCTTTCTAATGATTGCTTTTTGCAGTTTAGGATCTCCTTCACTGAATATTCATATGGCTAATCACTCTCTAATCATGATTACTTTATGCATATGACATTTGTGTATTTCCTACACATACACACTTACATAACACGTGTGCATTTCTTGTACATTATTACATTACATAAAATATTACTCACTCTCTAATATAATATTTACAATATGTACCATGAAGGTACCATGGGGGTACATCAACATGTACCAAATAATGTAATATTCTCTAACAACACTGGTATTTTTTTATGACATACTTGTCAATAGAAAAACATGGGAAGAACACCTACAACATGTTGATTAGGTGTCAGAGCTCCTAAAACAAAACTAGTTGTATGTCAAACAATCTAAATGCACCTTTGGGTCAATGAAGGTAGAATATTTGGGGTACATTATGGCCAAAGTTGGTATCTATGCAGATCCAACAAAGATTGAGGACATGAATGAGTGGACACCCTAAATATTGAAGAAATTTTAGGGATTCCTTGACCTTACATGATATTACCAAAAAAAATTCAAGGACTATGGGAATATACTTACCCCTTTGACAACTACTCTTTGTAAGGATGCATTTGCATAGAACAATGTAGCTAAGCATACTTTGAAAGATGTCATGTGTCGTACACAAGTCTTAGCCATAATTGATTTTTCTAAAACTTTTATAATTGAAAGTGATTCCTCTGGAGTGGTATTGGGGGTGATCCTCATGCAAGAAGTCTGACCCATTGCATTCATAATTAAGGCCTTATCAAGATGAAATATTGCTAGATCTAATTATGATAAGGAGGTGGTGGATATTGTCTTTGTCGTCCTCCATTGGTGACCATACTTGTTAGAGTGACACTTCATCATTAAGAAAAAATATCGTAGACTTAAGTACCTCTTGGAATAGAGGATTTCTTACCTAAGAAACATAAATGGGTTACTAAGCTCTTAGGATATGACTATGAGATAATCTATCATAAAGGGAAATATAATATGCTTGTCGGTACCCTTTCTATACTGCTTGAAATACAAGATATTTTCTTTGAACTATCCATTCTTAAGGTTGATTGGCTACATACACTTAAGTAAAAATGGTAGAGAGATCCCACACTTGTAAATATAATTCAAGACTTACAAACAACAAAAAAGGACCATCTTGATTACTCATGGAGGCAAGGGGATTATGCTACAAACATTGAGTTGTTATTTCATCCACTTCACAAATCATATCCAAATTATTATAGATCTTCACTCTTCTCTAATAGGGGATACATAAGTTTCTTGTGAACCTATGAATGAATAAAGTGTATTTTCTATTGGGTCAAGTTGAAGTCTAATGTCAAATAGTTTGTGGATGGTTGTGATACCTATTAGAATAAAAAGGGAACCATCAACACACTAGGGTTACTTCAATATTTTCCTATTCTAGAGTTACCATGCATAGATATTTCCATGGATTTCATTGAAGGACTTCCTCTATTAATGGTATATCAGTTATAATGGTGATATTGGATTGATTGAATAAGTATGCTCACTTTTGCTCCTTAGGTCATCCCTATACTATCACAAAAATGGCTTAAATTTTCATGTATCAAATATTTAGACTCCATGGGATCCCACAGTCCATAGTCAGTGATCATTATAAGGTGTTCACTAGTAAATTTTAGGAGGAACTCCATCGCATTCATGAGATCCAATTGAAAAGAAGTACATCCTATCGCCCACAGTCTAATGGTTGAACCAAGATAGTGAATAAATATCTCAAAATATATCTTCAATGTTTCGTCTTAAATAACCAATCTAAATGGATTCAGTGTCTTCCCTTGGACAAATGGTGGCATAATACCACTTTTCACACAACAACAAGGATGATATTGTATGAAGCAATAAATGGTCAACCACTTCTAACCCTTACAACCTACTTACCAGGTAAACCAAAGGTTGAAGTAGTCAATATAATCCTCAATAAAAGGTAGGAAGTCTTAGCATCTTTAAAATATAATTATACCCTCATCTAGAATAGGATGAAATATTAGGTTGATAAACATAAGACTAAGAGGGAATTTATTGAGGGTGATATGATCTTCCTTCATCTTCAATATTATAAGCAGATGTCTCTCAAACAAAAAGGTCAACACAAGTTGGTACCAAAGTTTTATAGACCCTACAATGTATTTTAATGGATAGAGAACATTGCTTATGATTAGGAACTACCAACAACATCTAAGATTCATCTATTTTTTCATGTATCTTGTATGAAGAAGGTGGTGGGCATCCACACCTAAGTATAGACGGTCCTTCCTAACTTGAATGAAGAAGGATCTATTATTTTGCAACCAACAACCATTTTAAAACATAAAACTCAACATCTTCATTATCGTGATATCACTAAAGTGCTTGTGCAGTGGCAAGGGATACCACTAAAAAATGCCACTATTTATTAAAATTTTCTAATCTTCCAGCTTTGAGTACAAAGCTTCTCTAAAGGGGGTGGCATGTTATGCATCCCATTAATGTAATCTATGTTGGCCTATGCTATTTTATCATATGGTCTATATGAAGAAGGTCACATGTCAAGTTAGGAATAAGTAGGAAAATGTTGTCATAAAATATTGTACTGCAATAAAATATTATGTTGTCATAGAATATTGTGTTGTCATAGAATATTGTGCTATCATAGAATATTGTACTATCATAGAATATTGTGTTGTCATAAAATATTGTGTTGTCATAGAATATTGTATTATCATAGAATATTGTGTTTTCATAGAATATTGTCATATAATATGTGTGTTCAACATTATTAAAAGACAAGAATGTAACCTTCAAGGGGAATAGAGAATATTTGGACTATTTTGTGTAAGGAGGTTGCCCCCTCGAAGAGGCCTATGATACTAATATTACTTATCTCAAATTCCTAAAATTATTATTATTTTGTATTTCCATGTCTATTTTAATGAATGCTTTTGTTATTGAATATATTATATTAGTGCTACATTTTTCAATACTTTGCAATCATATTTAGAATCATCTTTGACATTGAATCTCATTGTAGTATGGATCAATACTAAGAATTTTGAGGGTGAAATATTGACATGAGAGGAAGAGTTTCATTACACCCTCCTTGATGAAGTCCCCTTGGTTATTTTCAATTTTTTTCAAAACATCAAGTTTTTATGGAAGTCCAAAAAGCTTAACCCACACTAAATTTTTTTAATATTTTTTGTATCAACAATAGAAAATTCACTCCATGATCTTAAACCAATGGCATCTCTCCTCCTAAACCATGGTCCATGACCCATTATTTCATCTCTAATTTCCAAACTATAACTATTGAAGATGATGAGAAAAGAACCTCCAGGAAGAGATTTGAATTTAATCCCCACTTCCACTTGATCCAATTTTAAATCTTAAAAAACCCTGGCCAATATCCATGGAACTTACATAAGAAACCTCTACTTTCAAGAAGCACTATATTATATGCTCAATCATCTCATCCTTAATAATTACTTTTGGTATAAAATTTGTTCCTTGTTGTTATATATTCGTTCTTCGTCTTATCTCTAACTTGGACATTAACACTTCCAAATAGAGCATCATAACCTTCTATTAAGAATGTCAAGTATAACTTTCCTTCCTTACTATTTAGTAAAACTCACTCTCAACTCACATCCATTCCTAACTCACACTCACTCTTGTTATTATTTTACATTTAAATAATATTTTTAAAATATAAATAATAATATTATAACAATAAAAAAGTCAACAATTTTAAAAACATATAATTAAAACACTTTACCTAAAATAAAATTTTAGTATTGTCCTTTATTTTTTATAAGCGTGACTTTTTTTTTTTTTAAATAAAAAGTATTTAGAGTTAAAGGAAAGGAATTTATAAGTCATGAGCTCCATGATGGGTTCTAGAAGGAAACACACTTCGATTGTTATAAGAAAAATGAGACAAGACCATAAATTCTCCTCTTACAAAACGGAATATTTGAACTTGTTCTAAATTCTATAGATATATGTGGAAGATGGAATGTTTCATAAGTTCATTTTTATATAGCATTTACAATTATAAAGCATTGTTATTATAATGTTGGTTTTAAAAAAATATATTATAATATAGAGTTATAATTAAAATAATTAAATATAAAATTATTATGATATTAAAAAAATAATTATAAATATAAAATTATGATTGAATAATGGTTGAATAGTTAAAATATGTAAGTAAATAGTTTATACCAACTTTCATATACCAAATAAACTATAACTTAATACAATTAAAATGATCTTAAAAAACCCTTGCTAAGGGGTGTTGTGAAAGCTTGGCGGAAATGATTGACGAAAATTTTCAGAGGACCAGTGCAGTGTCACAACATTCAATAATAAATACGTGAGTGGACGAGTCATCAATCAAATCTGAACAAATCACCCTCTTGTCCTCTCTTTGGTAAATCTCAAATGTCATTTTCGCTCTTCAAATGTAGAAAGAAGAGAACAGTTTTTTTATTTTTATTTTTTCTTTCTGGTCTGCACATGTTTGTCAGGCTCACTTGAATTCTCATTTATTGTTTCTGAAAAGAACGAAAATCAATGTCATTGACATTCTAATTTCTGCTACCTCTGGCTGTCGCCTTTTCGGATTAATAAGAATTTCTAAGCTAAGAAATATAATTTAAACAACTTAGATTATCATCAAATGAGATGAAATTCCAACATAGAAATTTTGACAAAGTTTTTTCAAAAATCCATTTAATTGTTTTTTATATAAAAATATTTGTCAGAAATCAAACTACATTTAAGTTTTTAACGTTTTCCAGATCTATGATTATAGCAAACAATTCTTACAATTCAATAGAAAATGTTGTGAGAAAATACACTTACCTCACTAGCAGTTATCTTCTTACAGTGATATAAGTCTAAAAAGGACTGTAGGAGGTGAAAGACAAGCTAAAAAACCATTTTGTAAATTGCTCTAGACAAGCGAAAAATATTGTCAAGGTCTTGGGTAAAAATATTTTAAATAAATTTAAACTATTTGTTAAGACGAGAAATTAATTAAACTTAAACCTGTTGATGAAGCCTCAAAATTCTAAACAATCAGGGTTACCTTCTATACAGCCTTTACAAACATGTCGTTCCCTGTGGACAGTAATAAGCTAAAATAAGACAATACTTCAGAAAACAAAACACTAATAAAACTCGTTTTCATCCTATCGTATCCTTCGTCAACTTAGTAGAGCAGAGGATTAGATCTATCCAGTTGAAACCAGACCAAATCTTTAATAAGAATATGGTCTTGTATTGTTGAATAAAAATTGAGTAACCTCAGTCATGTAGTCACTAGTTTTTATGATCCTTAAATTAAGACGAGAATATATTTATAAAAATTAAGTGATCATTGGACTTGAAAATTGATACATTTGAGTATCATCAGAGTAAAAATAAGAGTTCTGTGTAGCATTGCAAGTTTCTTTTATCATTGTTTAAATTGTTTAATATTTAATTATAGTTGGATTTAATTTTTTTATTAGGGTAGAAAGAGGGGTTTTGAAAGGATTTTCAAACTTTTTAATAAAATTTTATTGAAGATAAGTTTAGTTTTTTTAAAGGGAAATACTAATGTTATAAATAGGTATTCTTCCATATCATACAAATATCAAACACTTAAAAAAAAACCCACATTAAATAAAATCTATCACCTATTGAACACTACAAAAAAACTATAACTCCTTTTTTTGTCTTGAGTTTTTATTCCATTATCTGCACACCTGATTGGACTCTATAGATAACACTCTTCACCAATCCCAATAACATGCTATCCTCAAAAAAGTGAAGAAGAGTTTCCAAATCCAACCAATACCAATACCTAATTCTTGAATCTAATCTTTAAGACATTGTATCTTGCTGTTTTAATACATTGAAAGTTATTTTAATTTAGCCTTAAAATTTATACTATTATATCTTATAAGTCATTGTTTAGATGATAAGTGTTGCAGCTAAAAACAATATAGGAATTTACCAAAATAAAATTGTGTTACATACTTTTTGAAACCAAAGTGTAGATAGTCATTTGTAGTCCACCTTATGGAAATTTTCAATACTATCTTTGAAATGTTATCCTACACATTTAATTTTAATAATTTTTAATGTAAAAAAAACATTTGATTGTTTTACTTATTTATTTTAAAATGAATTTCATGATATCTTATATGTCACTAGTTAGGTGATAAATATTAGAGCTAAAACTAACATAGGAACTGACCTATACAAAATTGTCTTACACATTTTTTGAAAATAGAGTATAAATAATTATTTATACTCTACATTATGCAACTTTCAATATTATATTTGAAATACTTTTTATATATATGCAATTTTAATAATTATCATGTACCAAAAAGATTATGTGATATGTCTTAGTCATTTTGGGTTGACATTAGTAAAGTTTAAAATCTATACTATAACTTTGCTACTAAAATATTATAAAGTCTGGTTAGGAGGATAACTACTAAAGCAAAATTGCATGCCTTTTAAATTGCATTAAATAAGATACCTAAATAAAATATGAGCATGAGAACTATTGTTCAAGTTAACTATACACAAATATATAATTCATGATTTTTTCTTCTACATGTGCTTGCATAACATCATTAGATACCCCGATTACTCCTAATAGAATTTTCAATAGGAGAATAAAGTATTTGCAGACCAACCCTTCTAGTGCTAAAATGCCATTGCATTTGACATAAGGAGTCTAGACATTAGATATAAAAAATGTTTTCCACTAGCATACACCCTTCATATTTGAATAATTGTTTCCTTTTGAAAGTGTAATAAATGCGTTCAAAATAAGTGGCTTGATATATGGATATTTTTTAAAAATCATAGAATCTTGTCCTTGTCATATTTTTCTAATTATGGGAGACAAAAGGGATTCAAATCAAAGGAAAAATTAGAAATTTAAGTATATTACCAAAGCTATTTGTATTCAAAATACTAGGGATTTGATCCTACAAAACTTGAGAATTGAAAATATCTTATCAAATTTGATCACATATTCAAAACACTCTACAAAATTTGAGAATTGAAAAGACATTATCAAATTTGATCATATACTCAAAACTAGGGAGTCATAAGGTAGTCAACCCTATCAATAATACTAGGGAGCTATAAGGAATTCTACTTCAAATATTAAATTAGAAGAAGCATGGATGAAATAGTGAAGGATGCATTTAATAATGAAGAACTATTCCATGAACTAAAGTTTTACTCACAAAACTCAATAGATACTTTTTATGGATACAAAATACTTGTCTACTAGTTAAAAAAAAATTCTCTTTGTTTCTCAAAGAAGCAAAAGAAGGAAATTTTGACATTAATTGGTTATCTTCATGAAGTTCTTTTCAAAGCTATGCGGAATGCTTAAAAAATAGTTATGCTTTAAAAAAATATATATATATATATATATATATATATATATATATAATATATATATATATATATATATATATATATATAATTAATCTTTTTTAAATTCCTTCAAGACATGAAAAAAAATAAAGATGAACATATTAGCAATGAAGATCTAAATCCTGATCAATACTATTGTGATGATGTACTAACTCACCATGTTGAAGATATATCACTAGTAAAGGTGCAAAAATGAAGAAGAAGAAGAAGAAGAAACAAGAAGAGGAAGCATGACAAAAAATAAAATATGAAGATGGAAGAAAATACTTTCAAGTTGAATCCAAATATCAATTTATAGGAGGTAGATCAAAGTGAATTGAAGGAACAAGATGAATATCCATATTGAATACTAAAGTCTTCAATAAGAAAATAATTTAATACATGAGGATATTAGAATATATTACATTATTTGGTACATGCTAATGTACCACCTTGGGTACATCTTTATATTAGGAGTGTGTCTTATATTAGGGTACTTTATGATGTAAATGTGCATGTTGTCCATGTTGTCCATGTGTACATGAGTCTATAGAATAGAAATATTAAGAGTCATAGGTAGGTGGAATTACAAGAGCCACATCTCATTATATATAGGCCTTTGATAGATAATATAGAAGAGTGAGCGAAGGTAGATAGCATAAGATAGAGGAGTAGTAGATGATATGCTAGATACAATGTAGAGCATGTAAGAAATATGGAGAGTATGAGACCTCCATTTTATATCATTGTACTATTTTTGTGAGCCTTCATTAATGGTAATTTTATGAGTAGTTATAGAATTTTCTTATGATTTTTACATGCTTAGTATATTGTCATTATCATATATTAAATACTGCATACTCATGTTATATCTTGTGGTTGATTTCTCATTAAGTATCTAGCATCAAAAGCTAACATTAAAGTTATAAAATATCATTCATACCATAAGCAAAATATTATCAAATGAGTAGCAAAAGGTAATGCAAAGTATTAAGAGGCTTCAATTCATATATTTCAAAACACTCCAAGTTGAAGGATCATTATAATCTCCACAAATTTCCACCTCGAGGGGAATTTGCATTGTTTAGGTAGAGGAGCATTCAACCATAATTAGGCAATAGAGTCACCTATTTAGGTCCCCATCCATCATCACCCAATTAAGTCTCTAAAGTAGTATAGGTTTATAACCAAGGAAGTGTAGAGGTATTATGATATAGGCTATGTAAGCCACCATAAAAGGTTGGCTAATTAGAAAATAATTAGGACCACGATTGAAATTTTTTCAAGTAGACCATCTAATTAGAAAATAATGAGGAACAAGGTAGAAAATTTATCAAGTAGGTCCAAGTGTCAAGCTATAGCCAAATGGTGATTATAGACATCATGGAATGGATGAAATTTGTTGATGTGTGGCCAAATTTTTCCTAGATGGAATGGAAGTTTAACAATACAAACATAGTATGTGCTCCCAATACAAAGACTCTTGCATAGGTGGAATACAACTCACCACACAAGAAGCGTTGTCCTAGCAGTCAATGAAAGCTTACAAATGAAAAACCCCCATACCTATCTTTTTGGATTGACAAAAATCTAATATAACATACAAAACACAATGGCTACTTTTTCATTAGCTAAAAGATAACTATGTAAAATTCTAAGAAAATAAAATATTTTATTATATTTTTTAGAAAGAAATATTTTTCCAAATCTAAACATATACAAAAGGGAAAGAAAATATTCTAGAAAAGGAAAAAATTGCTAAAAAGTAAATAAATTTAGAAAAACCAAAAAAACAAATTAGTGATTCAATCATCATGTACTCATAGGCAAAACCAATGATATACTAATATCCTTTGTATACTATAAAAAGGACATAAAGGTTTAGGAGGTGATATGTGTTTAAGTCTATCTTTAAGAGTCTTTGCTAAAGAACACATAAGACAATTTTTGTCTATTTGGTTTCTAAGTGATAATCCCAAATAATATGAATTTTTTAGGCCCAAACCAAGAGAGAAGAATGTAATTTATATCATTCATTCAATTTATAAAACATAGGAAGATAAGGGGATACTTGCAACGATTAAAAGGTAGCCACAAAGCAATTCAAATCCTTTTAATAGGAACATTAGGAAGTTTAGAGAGTTTGTGTATAATTTTAAATGATTTTTTTTTTAAATATTCAATATTATGTTCCCTTGCTATTCAAAAAGAGCTTAAAACTACTTTATTTTATTTGGATAATGAATAAAATATAGTATGAATTATTTTCCAAAATAATCTAAGAGCATCAACCATAAAACCTTTATGAAGGGGACCCATGATAGTTTAAAATATAATACTACCAAAATGAGAGCATAAGCCATGAAACCTTTGTGAAGGGGATCCATGATAGTTTAAAATATGATACTACCAAAATGAGAGCATATTAACTGAGAGTCCATGTTGAAAGCCATCCCTTTTCAAATGAAACAAAGCTTTAATGGATTGCTAGATTTTCAAAATGCTCTTAATGATAAAGGACCCTTGAATTTTGATAGGGATGAGTCCTTTAGGGGTAATTGCAATCCCCATCCCTTTTGATATTTTTGGCCATATGGACTACCAAAGGTGATGTAATGACCAAAACCAAGACAGGTATAAGGTAAAAGTAAAAGTAGTTTTTAACGTCCAAGAAGCCATAGGCTATATGAGAGAGCCCTCATGGAGGATATTGTCTACCTAATATATTGTTATCCAACCATACTCTAACTACCCAAAGCATGATGTGTAACCCTTATCCAATGTATGGCTATCCAACTATAGTCTGATTACTAAAGCATAGCATGTAACCCTACCATCTACACATGAATCTAATTTTTACCATTCATTCAATTTATAAAAGGTGAATCACCAATTTACAAAGAACCAATCAAATCCATCAAAATCATACTATAAAGTCATACCAATATGGCCAAAAATATCAAAAGGGATAGGGCTTGCAACTTCCCCTCAAGGACCCTCATAGCCAGCCTAAACCAAGGTAGTTATAAGGTAAAAATAAAAGTAGTTTTAACTTCCAAGAGGCCATAGGCCATATGAGAGGACCCTAACAAAAGATATTATTTAGCTAATATATGGTTATCTAAATATACTACAATTATCCAAAATATGATGTGCAACCCTTACCCAATATATGGTTATCCAACTATACTTGGATTACTAAATCAATGCATACAACCCTTCCATCTATGCAAGAATGTAATTTTCACCATTCATTCATTTTATAAAAGGTGAATCACCAATCTACAAAAAACCAAACAAATCTATCAAAATCATACTATAAATGTATACAAATATGGCCAAAAAGATAAAAAGGGATAGGGCTTGCAACTTCCCCTCAAGGACCCTCATAGCCAGCCTAAACCAAGGTAGTTATAAGATAAAAGTAAAAGTAGTTTTAACTTCCACGAGGTCATAGGCCATATGAGAGAACCCTAATAAAAGATATTATTTAGCTAATATATGGTTATCTAACTATACTACAATTATCCAAAACATGATGTGCAACCCTTACCCAATATATGGTTATCCAACTATACTCAAATTACTAAATCAATGCATACAACCCTTCCATCTATGCAAGAATGTAATTTTCACCATTCATTCAATTTATAAAAGGTGAATCACCAATCTACAAAGAACCAATCAAATCTATCAAAATCATACCATAAATTCATACAAATATGGCCAAAAAGATAAAAAGGGATAGGGCTTGCAACTTCCCCTCAAGGACCCTCATAGCAAGCCTAAAGAGGTCATAAACCATATGAGAGAACCCTAACAAAAGATATTATTTAGCTAATATATGGTTATCTAACTATACTACAATTATCTAAAACATGATGTGCAACCTTACCCATGGTTATCCAACTATACTCGTATTACTAAATCAATGCATACAACCCTTCCATCTATGCAAGAATGTAATTTTCACCATTCAATTTATAAAAGGTGAATCACCAATCTACACAGAACCAATCAAATCCATCAAAATCATACTATAAATTCATATCAATATGGCCAAAAAGATTAAAAGGGATAGGGCTTCCAACTGTTCCTCAAAGACTCGGCCTAAACCAAAGCAAGTATAATATAAAAGTAATAATAGTTTTTAATGTCAAGAAAACCATAGGTCATATGAGAGGACCCTAAAAAAAGATATTATTTAACTAATATATGGTTATCTAACTATACTACGATTACCCAAAACATGATGTGCAACTCTTACCCAATATATGGTTATCCAACTATACTCTGTTATCTAAAAAAAATTCACCATTCATTCAATTTATAAAAGATAAATCACCAATTTAAGAAAAAAAACAATCAAATCCATCAAAATCATACTATACATTCATATCAATAAAAAAACCAAAAATAAATTAATTAATTAAATTAAATCAATATCTGCTCACTTTATTTATTCTTCTTATAAGACTCATGCCTTTCACGTCAATCCCACTTTGTCAAGACTAAAAAAGTCGTGCATCACAAAAAAAAAAAAACATGCATTAAATCATGTCAATCATGAGGTATGCTCACTAACTGAATGTTCCTTGCATATGCTGGTATTAGAAAGAATGAAAATGAAGCAGACGTGCTAACATTATCAAGGTATGAGAGCCATCAATACCATCAAATACACCCCAACCTACTAAAAAGTAAAAACTTATATTTATTTTTAGATTTATTAAAAGTAAGACCTTCACATTTAAAAAACCAAAAAAATGACATGCTTCTCATCCACGTGAAAAACAAAGCTGAAAACCCTCCACGCCCTCAAATTCAACCGGATACTTCAACTTTCTCTTTCTCCGTCTTCTGTCCTTCGCTTATCCCATTTACCATTTTCAAAATGGTATCAAATGCACGAATTCTTTAAGAAAAAAAAGTTTAAATCCGTATAACGCTGACGTCTGGTGTGAAAGCTTTAGCGACATGGCAGGTGCAAAAATTCAGAGAAACACGGACCTGCACTGGTACACATGCTTATTTATAAGCATGTCAATTCAGTGTCAAGGCGAAGACATATAAGACCCGTGATCGAATCTGGCAGGTCAGCCCTTTGTCTTCTTTTGGTAATTCTTAAATGAGTCTTCATCCAACAGCTCTTCAAACCGAACCAGTCAGACAAGTAGAAATGAAAACAAAATCCCTTTTGGGTCTGTGACCGTTGTTTGGCTGACTTTGGATCGTATTTATTGCAAGTCAACACCATTGACATTGTGATATATCATTCCTCCACCTGCCCAATACTTAACATGAATTTTTGGTTAGAAGACAAACAGAAGGTGGTAGAAGTGGCTGGCTAAGGCTTGGAGAGTGGATTGTGATGGTTTTCGTGGATAATAGAGTAAAGGAGCAGGTGTGACAATTTGAAAGAAAGGACAAATTTACCTTAATTTTTAATAATTTTATTTGATAGCAATGAAAGGAGCATAGATACCAAATACAAGGAATAGAAATCATGGTTTTTAATGTGTACAGTTAATAGTGTATATATTTTACAATTCTTGTTGTAAATTCTAAAAATTATTTTTTTGGATTGATTTTTTAAGATAATTTTGATGATAATATAATTATTTTTTTCTTGGATTAATTTTTATAATAATTTTAGTATCAAAATATCAATATTGTTAAGTTGAAGTTTTTTCATTGGATCATTACAATGGCAAAAGACGTTGAGCTTTTTTAAGGGATATCTAATTTCAATTCATAAAAATGATGGTTTTCAATGTGCTCCAAGCTTTTCAACCTATAAAAAAAACATTGTTAAGTTGAATATTACTATATGTTTCACATTCCAAAATATAATAATTCTAAATGTACAAAAGGTATATGTCTTCTCCCATTCTTTTTTTTTTTTTTCCATCTACTTATTTTACACTAAAGTTGTTGAGAGTTGGTCTTCAATTATAAGCCATAGACATCTTTTCTTTTAAAAGGACTTGACAAGACTAACACATTTATAGAGACACTGGTCATAATCAAAGCATGTGTCAAGCAAGATTAAATTCTCTTACATTTCTATACAATTATTCATATTAACGAAAAAATTTTATATATATATATATATATATATATATATATTATTATTATTATTGCATAATTAATTTTTTTATAGTTTAGATGGAAATTGTTTATAAATAATTTATTTACAATTAAACATCCATAACCAACATTGAGTTATTATGTCTATCAAATAAAAACTTGAATTTTAATTTATTTTGTAACTTATTTTAACCATTATAACTCAACTTAATAAGTTATATAATTAATATTTTGTAATTTATTTTTTTTATTGGTTGGAAGAAGGGTTTTGAAAGGGTCCTCAAACCTTTTACAAAAGGATAAAGTTCACAAAGATGAGCTGCCAAAAGAACAAAAAGTTAAACTGAGAGAAGGTCCACAAAGGATTCAAATTTGAAGTTTCCCACAAAGCAAGGGTGTCACTCAAACAAGAAATTCAAAAACCAAGGCATCGAAATCTCCGCTCAAACTATCATTTTAAAATTTTGAAAAAAAACCCTCTCCAAGGGGTCTCTCCAAGATCAATCAAACAAGAAAAAATTCTCGATACTCGAGGGAAAAGAAGCATCCTAGAGCACTACAGATCCAACAATATGCCAAAACGGGTCCACAGGATGCTCTCTGAGGAAGGCGGACATATACCATCGAATGAAGACAAGGGGTCCTCTTGGCCCTTGGTAAAACAAGCTCTCCTAGAGAGCACATGCCCACAAGATGATCTCCTAGGAAGGAAAGCTATCACAAACCATCGAATAAAAAATAAGGGGCTCACTTGACCCCTAGTAAAATAACTTTGTCCACAATATGCTCTCCCAAGAAGGGAAAGCCACCACAAACCATCGAAGGAAAAATTGGGTGCCCTATTGACCTGGTAAAATAGTTCTCTTAGAAAACAAACATCCATAGGATGCTCTCCTAGGAAGTAAAAATTGTTGTAAACTATCAAAGGAAAAATTGGGGCTTTGGTAAAACAACTCTTTGAGAGAGCAGGCATCAACAAGATGCTCTCATAAGAATGGAAAGTCATCGTAGACCATCAAAGGAAAAATTGGGGATCCTCCTGGCCCCTGTTAAAACAATTCTTTGAGAGAGCGTGTGTCCACAAGATGCTTCCTATGAATGAAAAGTTGTTGCAGATCGTCGAAGAAAAAACTAAGGCCCTCCTAGCCCCTGGTAAAACAACTCTCTAAGAGAGCACACAACCACAAGATGCTCTCCCAGGAAGGAAAAGCTATTGTAGACCATCGAAGGAAAAAATGGGGTCCTCTTGCTTCTGGTAAAATATCTCTCAAAGAGAGCACACATCCACAGGATGCTTTCCTAAGAAGGGAAATCCATCGCAGACCATCGAAGAAAAAACTATGGGCCCTCCTAGCCCTTGGTAAAACAACTCTCCAAGAGAGCACACATCCATAGGATGCTCTCCAAATAAGGGAAAGTCATTGCAGGCCATTGAAGGAAAAATTGGGGGCCCTCTTGGCCCTTGGTAAAATAGCTCTTTGAGAGAGCACACGTTCATAGGATGCTCTCCTAAGAAGGGAAAGACACCATAGACTACCAAAGGAAAAACTGTGGGTTCTCCTGCCCTTGGTAAAACAACTCTCTGATAGAGCACACATCTATAGAATGCTCTCCTAAGAAGGGAAAGCCATCACAAACCATCAAAAGAAAAACTAGGGGTCCTATGGACCTTGGTAGAATAGCTCTCCAAGAGAACACACATCCATAGGATGCTCTTATAGGAATGGAAAGCCATCGTAGACCATCAAAGGAAAAATTGGGGGCCCTCTTGGCCCCTAGTAAAATAGTTCTTTGAGAGAGCATGTATCCATAGGATGCTCTCCCAAGAAAGGAAAGTCATCCTAGACCATCGAATGAAAAACTGGGAGCCATCTTGACCCTTGGTAAAACATCTTTGGAGAAAGCATGGGTTCACAAGATGCTCTCCCAATAAGGAAAAGTGATCACAGATGGTGGAAAAAAAAATTGGGGTCCTCTTGGCCCCTAGTAAAACAACTCTCCAAAAAAACCCTCATCCACAAGATTCTCTGCCAGGAAAAGAAAGTTAAAGCAAACCATCAAAGAAATAACTTGAGACTCTCCTGGCCCTGGTAAAACAACCTTCCCTCAATTAACCATTCCAACTCAACTCAATTAAGTATAGCACCAATTTTATTGTTAATTATTATAACAAAGATTAAATTTTTCAAATCTATTTTAAAAAAAAATATTACTTAATTTATTTAAGTAAATATAAACTACATTATTTAAATGATTCTTTAATGCTAATTATCATTATATTTAATTTATATTTTATTGTGAAAGGAAGTGCCTAAACAACCATTTTATTAGATATAAAGAAGTGTTTAAAAAATTAGTTTTAAATAAATAAGAGACTATGTCTCATGTGCAAATGGTAAAAGATTGAAAAAAAACTAGTAAATGAAAACATAACATTTATAAACATAAATAAGAGGCAGAGGACTCCAATATTTTATTTTATTTTTTAAATTGAAGCCGCTCTCATATCTATTACATTATTACCACATAGTGGTTTTAGAACAAAGTTTGGATATTGTCCATGTATAGTTGGGCAAGATTTAAAATTAGTCTCCTCTTTAAATATTTTAAATATTGAGGAATCTAACTAGTTGAGCTAATGACATTTGGTTAAAATTAAAATTTACAAGGGATTAACTAATGAAATTTGATTAAAATTAAAATTTACAAGTCCAATCCCTTTGAAAGAATAATTTCTTTTTATAATATGTTGGAAATCAATTAATTTTTATAGAAATATTAAATTATATTTATTTTTTAATACATTTTTAATAAAAAATTATTAATATATATATATGAATCTTGGCCAATGGGTCCTTGGTTCAATGATTGGCACAAATAATTGATGTAGCCCACACCAAGGTTCAAATCTCGAGAGCACCAAATATCTCAATGTCACTAAATCAATGTAAAAGGGTAACTCTTTCTAAAAAAAAATATACTTTTAATGAAAAGATATATATATATATATATATATATATATATAGAGAGAGAGAGAGAGAGAGAGAGAGACAGAGAGAGAGAGAGAGAGAGATAATCGAAGTTAAGACATTTATTTTAAATTTGGTGGATGTTTTTTTTGTTTTTTTGATAAGATGGAAACAAAGGGTCTTCGAACCTTTTACATAATTACATTACTGTGTGGGAGAGATAAGACAGATCAAAACACAAGGAGAACAAGAACCAAGTCCAAAGAAACCACCTTCTCAAGTAGAGGCAGAGGAGACCCAAAGACTCCCAATAGATAACATATTATAAACCTTCATTGAGAGGCTCATAGTCTTGTCTTGCTGCCATAACGAGTTCCTGCACAAAGTTCACTTTCCACACCTTCAGTCCTTCAATTTGGATACCCAAGTTAGCGATAAGGTCTGTAGATGAGTTGTCTTATCTGTAAATATGTCAGCATCGAAAGCTTTCAAATTTACTTAGGACCCTCTTTGATTCATCCAAAATATTAGCTATATTCCAACTGGTGGAGGATATACCATTTATGAATGTTTGATTTTATTTGATTTACTTTATTTTCTTGTTAACAAAGATCTATAATAAAAACTAAAAAAAAGTATCAAAGGATATTAAATTTTAGGTGTAGAAAGTAAATCTTCAAAATTTTTACAAAATAATTCTAACCAAAGAAGCACCCCACCAAGTCTCGTAAATGAAAATATTATCTTGGAACATAAGGGGTTTGAATGCCCCTTCGAAGCAATGACTGGTTGCTTCTATGAGGAAAGATCTGAAACCTCATATTTTTTTATTCAAGAAACTAAAATTAAGGAGAACAATTTTGATAAGGTTAAGAATATCATATGGAAGGAGGCATGTTATTCTACAAGCCATGCTTTGGGAGCTTCTAGGGGTTTAATGTGTCTTTGGGATAATTCAAAAATTGAAGGCAGAGTGCTCTCTTCTTCTGATAGATTCATTAACATGTTTTTCTATTGTAGAGTTTCTAAAATATCCTAGGTTTTAACTAATGTGTATGCTCCAAACTCAGTTGTGGGAAGAGGAAGACTATGGGAGGAGTTGAGCATAAATAGAAATGTTTTTCTAGACCTTGCTTGGATGATGAGTAGGGATTTTAATTGCCCCCTCTTTCCCTCAATAGAAAATGAGGAAGCCAATATTCCTCTAATGGTATGGAGGACTTCAAATTTTTTGTCAATACTAATGAGCTGATGGACTTTGAGCTAAAAGGAAGTAAATTCACTTGGAGCAATAGAAGGCTAGGGGAACATCTTATCCAATCAAAACTAGATAAGTTTTTTATTTCTAAAAAAGGGCTTCATCATTTTGGTGACTTTGTTCTCTCTTCTCTTCCAATAATAGGATCAGATCACAATCCTTTGGTATTGGATGTTTTAGTTGGGAATATAAATTTTAAGTTTCCCTTTCTTTTTCAGGTTTTATGGCTTAAAAATGATGCCCTTGATGTTGTGATAGGTGATTTGTGGAAGAAAGATATTTCAGGTCCCCTAATATCACAAGTTGCCAATAAGTTAAAATTTGTGAAGAGCAATTTAAAAGAATGGAATAAAAATATTTTTGGTAACATTTTCCAAAATAATAAATCCTTGAAAATGTAACTTTCATCTGTTGGACCTGTTATGGAATATTTTCCTCCATTAGAGGCTAATAGATATATTGAAAGGAGTTTGTTGGTAGATTTTCGTAATGTATTGGCCTGCGAGGAATCGTACTAAAGAAAAAATTTGAAGGCTCTCTAGTTGGAAGATGGAGATAGAAATACTAGGTTTTTCATGCCACAACCTTGAGATACATGAGTTTTAATAAGATTACTGAAATTGTTAAGGAGGATGGTACTAAAACTAAAATATTTTAGAAATTTATGAGGATATTGTACAATTTTTTTAAAATATCTTAGGAGTGGTGGCACCTATAAATGAGCAGGCCTTTGTTAGAATTATATAATGTGCACTATCCCTCTTGACACTTATCATATTTATATGAGACTTTTTATATCATAATATAGGCTTATGCGTATATATTGTAATCCATTGTTGTATCAATATATCTCATCATTTTCATTTCCCAACATTTGGTATCAGAGCGTGAAGTGGTTGATCCTGAGGCAATAGATCGAGATGTATACACCATTGATATAACATTATTCACAATTGGAGAGCCAAGAGAAAATAGCAAGAGCCTCAAACTAGGTATATCATAGAATCTACTACTTCTTGAGGACGTTGACCGTAAATGCGTGCAATAGTCATGGGCCATGTGGGCTGCACAGGTGGAAATATCACCACATCTGCGCATCTGTGAAAGTTTAGTTGAACCTGTTCGACGCACTCAACAAGTCCCGTGAATTGTTCAAATAACGCACATAACAACAAACTACAAATTAATTTTTTGGGCCAAGGTTTTGTTCACGAAAGTAAATATGGAGCGGTAGTGCCAATCTCAACTCGCGCGCTCCGTGTACATGATTCCAATGAAATCTGAAGCTGTATTTGGAGCTTTGGAATGTAAGGTGTGAGGGAAACACCTATTTCTATTTCTTTCATGTGCATGTTTCATGCGAAGAACCATCTTAGAAAAACCTTTGCGATCATCTACGAATGTTGAGGTTTGTGCAGATGGTAGCAAAAATGGACATCCAACTGAGCCTTGTTGTGCCCAAACGACATGAAGATGTAGAAGTTCAAAAACCCAGCATCCACAGCTTCCTATGCAATCAGTACCATTCTAATATTTAGTGCCCGAAACAGCTACTCTAGATTTTTGTTTGTTGACATTTGATTGCTTGCTCTTGTGTACGCATAGATTGCAGATCTCCCTTGTGTTGATGTCCACCTCGTGCCCTGACAGATTACACGTAGAGAACTAGTTTAACCCAAGACTGTGTGTTGACTATTTTGATTTCACAGTAGAGTCTTGGAAGCTATAAACTATTTCTAACATAAAGGTTGATTCTAGTGTGTGTAAAAGACACAAAGCCATGTGAAGACCTATTTTTTTCTGTATTGTAGACCTATTTTTTCAATTCTATGGAGATTGCGTCATGGCGACACGTAGTGATGAGGGTGGGATCCACAGATCATCTATGAAGTGTTATTTTTTATTTTTTATTTTTTTGTAAATACCTAAAAAAGAGCACTTGCAGACTATTTCTCTGATGTCTGCTTGGCAAACATATCTGTTTGAGAGCTCCTAATGTTTTTTAACATCCTTTAAAGGGCATACTAACAAACCTAATTTACCCACTGTAATACCTTGGTGAATAACGCGAACATTACCCTTAAAGAAGCTATCAATATTGAAGAGATACGAGATGCAGTGGTCATTTCCCGCCTATATGGTCCACATGGCCCATGACTACTGCACACATTTACAGTGAACATCCTCAAGAAGTGGAAGATTTTGTGTTATCCACGATTTAGGTCATCGGATATCAATTCCTTTGTAGTGAGTATATTTGAAGGTGGAGTGAACGCCAGAGTTTCTATAGTTTAACGTGGAAGTGCTCTCGTATTTACTGTCGAAGTTAGTTGCAAATGAGAAAAATATAGTGACAGTGTACACCAGTTTCATAGAGTTTTCTTCATGCATCTAATTTACGTGGATACGAGGAGGGTCGGCATACAGCCGAGGTGGTAGTTCCGCACATGAATCTAAATGGTGATGGCGTTCAGTAAAATATTTTTGATTGGCTTGCTTATTTTTTGTATTATGCTTTTGAATGGAGTACTTTTATTTTTAAAGCTAATCTCGTTTGACTATTTGGATTTAGAGTACTTTAAGAATGAAGGGCATTTTTTTATTTAAAATAATGCAGGGATTTTTTTTGGAAAGGCTATCATTAGCCTTGATTTAAATTAAAGTGGAGAATTATGTAGTGTAAACTCTATTTGAGAGGTCGTTGAATGAGATAATTGTGCACGTCGAATTGCACAAGGAGGCAACGGACTCATATTTGACATTTTCTATGTCTATCATACTAATGGATTGAAGCCCGTAAATCATGGAGTTTTATCCATTTTAAAATATTTTATTTTCATATTATGAATGAAAATACAAGGGCTATGTGGAATGTTTATTTTTTAAACCATGTCTTTTATGGAAAAGAAAGATCCGAAATTTATAAATGGTGGATATTACGGTCTTGTTTGACCATTTTTTTTAACATTGAAAGTGGAAGAGATATTGGAAGGTCGTATACCCCATGTATTTCCCCTATGAGGGAAAAGTTGATATGTAGTTATTTTTCCAGAAGGTTGAAGGCCCCATTCAAACCCAAACATAGGGGTATTTATAGTCGTCGAAAAGGTTTTTTCGAGATGGACATATTGGTGGTGTCAATTTGTAATTTTGAGGTTTTTTCAATTGAGTTTTTTAGCCTCAAATTTGTACTTTGGAGTGCACTCTCGGTTGTACCCGACACTCCTAAGGTAAATTTATATGTGATCCTTGTACCTAGTAACCTTATCTATAGACCTAGCGGATGCAACGACTAGTTACCCATGCAATTTGGTGGGATGAGATGGTCACAATAAGGACACCTACTCTAGGGACATTAGATAACATTCCCCCTTAATTTTGACTTCTAAAGGAAACTATCATCCTCCTTTATTGTTGAATTGGTCTAGGCTCTTGCTCTTTGTGTTTGGCTCTCTAATTGTGAATTATGATAGATCAATGGTGTATACATCTCAGTATGTTGCCTTAGGTTTAGCCACTTCCATGGGTCTGTTTCCACTGTTTTAGCCATCTAAGTGCCTTAGGGTCATCATGGGTACCTCATGGTCAACCATTTATGGGTCTGTTTCCTCTATAGGTCATCCTCAGAGGATGTTGCCTCTTGTAGTTCACTGACTAGATTCACCATGAATATAAAATCTCCTTCATGGTGAACTCAATCTATAAGGTGTCAGTCTCTACCAAAAACGCACCTTAATACAAAGAAAAAATGAGCCATGAAATACAATAAAAAAATGAGCCATAGAATCAAATGTGGAGGAGAAGAAAGAAGAGACTAGAAGAGAATTTTCTGAAGTGTCTTTGTCTGTAGTCTTAAGAAGTTGATCCAAAAATTCCTTGGATAGATTCTAGGGTGTCTATGTCTGTAGTCCCTAGTGTAGGTGTCCTTATGGTGATATTTCATCCCATCAGAGTGCATGGGTAACCAGTCGCTGCATCCGCTAGGTCTATAGAGAAGGTTACTAGGTACAAGGATCACATACAAATTTACCTTGGGAGTGTCGGGTACAACCGAGAGTGCACTCCAAGGTACAAAACTTTGAGGCTAAAAAATACATATGAAACAACCTCAAAATTACAAATGGACACCACCAATGTGTCCATCTCAAAAAAACCTTTCCTACAACTATAAATACCCCTATGTTCGTATTTCAATGGGGCCTTCATTTTAAATACAATAGATTGGCCATGAGGGCCTTCCACTTCCATGTGGAAAAAATCACAAAATACCGCTCTTACATTTCAAAATTGCATTAAAAAATGCATATGTGGCTTATATTCTTGGTAGGCCACCAAAAAATATTTAGCATTTTCTTAAGTCAAACTATAGCCACATAATTTGAAAATTATAAAAAAACATTGTGCTCCCATGCTTTGAAAACTAAGAAAGGCCTTATGAAGCCTTTTCCAACTCCCCATACAATATTAGGACTTTTAATTTTCAAAATAATGCCCTCCAATTAAAAAATAAATTACCCCTCTTTAGACATGAAATTAAAAAATATTTGTGCTTGGGGAAAAACCCCAATCAAATGACCTTAGCCTCCACATGCCATAAGCTTCGGTCCTTAAGGCCAAACTATGCACCTTCAAGTGGCTCACGGACGTTGAGTGGGCCATTCACAACAAATATAACACCGAAGATCCTCTTCTTCATGAGAACTAGCTGTAGGAAACGCTGTGGAGTAAGGTATATGCCTACGTATTCTTGGGTGCACACTATGATCATTTCCTGCTAGAAAATAGCAGTGCAGAGAATGATGCAAAACATAACTATAACTTCAATGGCCGAAATCCCGTGTAGGTTTTGATGACTAGATCCTAATAAGAAATCAAGCACAACATCAGCTTTTGATGAAAAATCTCCACGATCATCACATAGCCATGGTTTCTCTGATGGATTTAACCCGGGATGGTAAAATCATCAAACAAAACCTACATAAAAAAAACAAAAAATATTATGCGCCATGCTCCCACCATCAATCCATGGAGCTGCAACAATACCTCCATGCATCCAATGTATATGCATCAAATATTTACAATTAAGAAAAAAATAGGTTTGTCGCTCCTCAATAAATCCCAGCTACTGGGTCCGATTTGGATCTCCTCCTTTGCAAGACTCTAATGCCAGCACCAAGAAAAATATCACCAAGCATCTCTGCTTTTAAAAATTGATGGCCATTCACAGGTATTTCACCATCACATGATTACAACATTGCACATCTCATTTCATGGGAGGGCTTCATGAACATCCTCCCACAACATACCCATGATCTGTTTAATGAACACCAAATATTGGTTCTACGGAGAAAACTGAGAGTGACAAAATAAATTTGACTACACTACTATAATTTGTAATATCTTCCATTAATCGTGAATGCTGGTGCTCCATATGGCGCTTGCATCTATAACTACTTCTAAGCTTGAAATTCTTTACGTAAACTTTATGCTGTCTACCAATGACAGTGCACGATTCCCACGTAATTATGTAATGGGCCTTTTTTTGACACAATAATTTCTTTTTTGGGAATAATAGGGCCCCACATCAGTTTAACAATGCCAAAACAGTGAATTGGCATTTTCCATACAGGCATAGTGGATATGGATCTCTCGCACATATTTCAAGGGTTTCTTTTCAAACTACTCAATCTCGTGGTCTCAGCTTCAAAGTCAAATGTAGATGCAAAACATTGATACCACCAAAATCAAGCATATCTATCTGTTAGCTCTATGCAGCTTCTTTTGTGGAAACAATAGCCATTTAAAGCTCTATTTTGGTATTTCATTATCCATATTTCTAAAACCTCCCCAAAAGAAGAGATTAGCTCATGAACCATATTTGTAGTTACTGAGCATGCTTTGAGAACATATATTACGTCTCCACCAGATTGAATCTTGGCACAAGTTGTAGTTGTGATAGTTGCTTCTCAACCTAGAACCTCGACCATAAATGGAAATGGGATATATTTTGGGATAAGTGCTGCACTCAAAGACACTATCAATAATAGTTCCCCCAACTACGACCATTGGTTGTGCACCCTGGGATGATATCGGCTGAGACAACACTAGAATTCAGAACTTGATCCACCATTCATTGTTTATCGGATGGAGCTCAACATACCTGAAAATTTGATTTAAAAAAATAAAAATAAAAAAATTTCCCACATTGAATTCAATTTTTAGCATCACTATGGTGTCACTGGAATCTATCGCTTCTCGCACTAGGTCACTCCGCAAAGGCTGCATGTTTTCGATCTCCGATGTCAGCACATGAATATTATAGGCAGCTATGAGATCTAGCAAGCAATAACTCTATTATAGCTGGTGTATTCTCCATAGCTTAACAGTGGTTATCATTATGGTAGTGGTGCCACAATCAACGGGTGCTTATTGGCATGTTCGCCATACATAAAAAAAAATTCCTTCCTCCCACAAAGGCATTGAATAGCCAATGCATCGGATTTCACTCATTTTATGGATGAAGACACTTCAAAAGATTATATTCTCTTATTTCTTCTTCTCCTCCACATTTGGAATCTAAGGCTCAATTTTTTATTGTATTTCATGGCTCGTTTTTCTATTGTATTAAGGTGCATTTTCGATAGAGATCGACACCTTCTAGATCGAGTTCACCATGAGGGGAGATTTGATATTCATGGTGAATCTAGTCAGTGACCTATGAGAGGCAACATCCTCTGAGGATGACCTACAGAGGCAACAAACCTATAAGTGGCTGACCCTGAGGCACCCATGATGACTCTGAGGCACTTAGATGGCTGACCCAATGGCAATAGACCTATGGAAGTGGCTGACCCTGAGGCAGCAAATCAAGATGTATAAATCATTGATATAGCATTATTCACACTTGGATAGCCAAACGCAAAGAGCATGAGCCTAGACCAAATCATGTAATAAAGGAGGATGATAGGGTTCTTTTAGAGAAGTCAACATTAAGGGGGAATGTTGTATAATGTTGACTTATTTTTTTCTATAGTTAGGATAGTGCACATTAAGGGGGAATGTTAGAATTATATAATGTGCACTATGCCTCTTGACACTTGTCATATTTATATGACACTTGTCATGTCATCATATAGGCTTATGCCTATATATTATAATCCAATATTGTATCAATATATTTCATTAGTTTCATTTCCCAACAACCTCCAATTCTTTTTTTTAATTTTATTCCTTCTTTAATTTTTGAACAAATGAACTCCCATATTATCACTCCATTCAAAGAGTCTAAAATCAAAGAGATAGTGTTTTCCATGTCCAGTGAGAAGGCCCTTGGACCTGATTTCTTTCCTATAGTTTTCTACTAAAAATTTTGGGGAATTATGGAGAAGGATATATATAATGCTATGGGTGAAATTCAAAATGCCCTTCATATTCCAAGCGACATAAATTCCACCTTTTTAGTTTTTATTCCTAAATTGGTAAGAGCTAATTCCTTAAAAAATTTAAGGCCCATAAGTTTGTGTAATAATTTTTATAAAATATTGGTCCCTCGAAGGGGCTAATTTCTTTAAAATTTTAAGGCCCAATATAATGAATGACATTCTTCCTTAGATTATTGATCCCTACCAAGGTGCTTTTTTTAAAGGGAGACAAATACTGGATAGTGTTCATACTATTCATGTTCTTCACTCCATAGATAAAAGTGGCAGAGATGGATTGTTGTTGAAATTAGACATGAACAAGGCATATGATAGAGTATCCTAGGAATTTTTATTTAAAGTTATGGGTAAATTTGGCTTTTACTCTACTTGGATAGAACTCATAAAAGGATGTCTATGATTAGTCAAAAAATATATCATATTTAATGGTTCTCCAATAGGTTATTTTAGAAGCCTCCGAGGCCTAATACAAGGGAACCCATTGTCTCCTTATATGTTTCTTATTATGGCTAAATCCTTGGGCAGATCTATTTAGACAACCTAGTCTAAGGGGTTAATTTTAAGGATAAATCCTACCTCCTCCTGCAATCCCATAACCCACCAACAATTTGCAGATGATACTCTTCTTGCTTTAAGATCCTCTATTCCAGAAGCAAAAGAGATAAAGTTTATTCTATCTTATGAGGCTACCTATGGATAGAAGATAAATTTTAATAAGAGCAAGTTGTTTTTATATACTCTACTTCAAAGGCTAGTAAATATTATAAAAATATTTGAATATTCCATTGGGAAGCTTCCTTTCGTTTATCTAGGTTTACCACTTTTTAGTGGTAGGTTACATGATTCTTCTCGTTTTCTAGTGGTTGAGAGGGTTAGGAGAAAGTTGGTAAACTAGAAATGTGCCCTCCTTAGCCAATATAGTAAGGAACGACTCATTAAATCCACACTCCAAAGTATCTTTGTCTTATTTTTATTGTTGTTTAAGATGCCACAGAAAATTTACCAAAAAATTGATAGTACTCAAAAGGCCTTTCTTTTGACGAGCATGGAAGAAAAACATAGATTTTTTCTAGTGGATTGGAAGCAGGTTTGTTCCAAGAAAATTAAGGGTGGATTAGGCCTCAAGAAACTAAAATAAATGAATTTGGCTCTTATTGCAAAATAGGGTTGGAAGTTTTTCAAAATGGATGAAGTTGGATGGGTAAAGATTTTAACAGCTAAATATCTTGGCAAAGATGGTAATTTCCTTGATATTCAGGCCAATCCAAAGAGCTCTATTTTTTGGAAACACCTTCTTGATTCCAGGTTTATTATTAAAAAATACTTGAGATGGAAAATTGGTGATGGTAGGAAAGTTAACTTTTGGTATGATAGTTGGATTTGTAATGAGCCCAAAAATAGAGACCAAATTCTAAACTACTTGGAACTCTTTACTATGCAATAATGTGGATCTAGAGTCGCTAAATTTATTGAGGTAATGGATGGAAAAATGACTTGGAAACCTTTATCTCTTGTTAACCCCTCCCCTAGGCAAATTCATGCTCTAAATTTTTTATCCAATATTCTCTGAATTCATCTCATTAATCCTAACCCATCACTTGATTCCCATTTTTGGAAAGCAAATAATAAGGGTTTTTTCATGAGTAAATATGCTTACTTTCTTTAGTTTGATGAGGAAGAGGACTGGTTTCTAACTAGTAAGATATGGTTCAAACACCTCATACCTAAATTTAATTTCTTCTTTTGGTTGGATGCCTAGAACAAAATCCTTACTATTAAAAACCTTCATAAAAGAGGCTTATCCATTTTGAATAGGTGTTATCTATGTGAAGCTGCTTGGAAGAATGCTAATTATTTATTTCTTGAGTGTCCCTTCTCCTTAGAATTTATCCATATTCTCATCAAATTCAATATTACCTGGGTCATGCCAAATAACATTCTAGACTCGTGTTTGCAATGGGTTACCCCATTCCACATATTTTTCTTAGAATTACTGATATTTTTGTTTACCTCATTTTATTTGGGGTATTTATGAAAGAAACAACGGAGTCTTCAAGAATGTTAAAAATAATCTCTTGCATGTGGAAGCTAAGAAATTTTAATTTCTTGAAATAAAATGTTTCCATAATCCCTATCTGTAGACACCTAAAACACATCATGTCGAAGGCGGCTACTCTAATGAAACATGCTACACGACCATATGAAATATCTTGGATAGACTCCAAGATAGAGAAATGGTTCTAACCACTCAATTTGGGCTCCTTGGCCTAATTAGATTGAACCACAGTTTAAACCTGTGGTCCCCAATTTGAACCACAATTAAACCCTATGGTTCATAGTCTAGTCCGTAGCTGTGACCTATGATCTAAATTGAAGTTAATTTGGCCTTCATATGAGCCAAATCGGTTTGAACGGCCATTTGATCTAGAATAAGGTGGTTAAAGTATGGAAGCTTCCAATCCAACTATCCCAACCACCTCTTCTTGTTATTGGCTTTTGTAGGAAGCCACCCCTAGCACTTGGGTAGTCCTATAAGTACCCCTAATAAATAGGGAAAAATAATGAAGGAAGCATTGGAGATTGAAGCAGCGAAGCCCTGTCGAATTGTGGACTCACTTGAGTGCATTGAGAGGGAGTGTTGTTAATCAATTTCCAATCAATTGAGCATCATGATGAATTGTGCCATGGATGCCCTAAGGAGCTAGAATGCCAAGAAACGCTAATTCGGTCAAATGAAGGCCCAATCGAGCAATTCAACCACAAAATTCTTCATAGGACACTGATGCAACCCTTGATCATAAATTTTACAAGGAGTATCAAGTCCATAGCCATAGAATTGAAGGGAAAAACTACTGAGTTGCTCGTCGTAGTTGTCAGCCACAGTTCACAGTGCAAACCATTCATCTGAGCTGCAGTTTGCAATAGGTATAAGATCTCCTTATTGGTTCCTTTTGCAGTGTGCTTATTTAGGTTAGATTAGTTATTCTAATGGTTTCTTTGATATTCTAGAGAATTTGACTAACCGTATTAAGGATTTGAGTAGATTTTCTTCATTATAGCATTTAGGACATTAATGGCTTCTTTCTATGCTTTCATGCTTTACTTCATATAAGTAGGCCATTAGATAGTTAGATGTATTATTCCTTTATGCATATCTAGTAATATTTATCAATTTAACATAGGTCTAACACATTTTGTATGCTTTCTTGATTTCATATGTTTATAGCATCTTTGTGTTCAATTTCCTCAAAGGACCTCATCATGAGAGGTTCCCTATGCTTTTAATGCTTCTCTGTTGTTTCTTGACCATAGGGAATTAGATCTAAAGGAGATTCAACCATAAAATACCTTCCTCACAATGTGAATAAGATGGTCAACTCCATCCTAGGCAGTTCGTGTCACCCCTAATGGCCTAAAACTCACATTTGCCTTGAGAGGGATTTCAACTGATTTCCTATTGTAATAAGATTATCAAATTGGTATCCCTAAGAGGGACGTATTTATAATCGGAATTGAATATTTTGGTGGTCACAAAAGGAGATCATGGTGGAACTCCACATTTCAAGTGATATAACTAATTGTTCTTGTATTTTTGGAATTGCAGGTGCAAACCACAACTGATAGCTGCGGTCTCATTATTGGCCCGCAGCTACAAGGCACGGCCTATAGTCTGAACTACAGAACGGACCTATGATTTATAGCAGATAGATAAAAAAGTAGAGGACAAAATGCAGATCGTATGTGGACCTAAGGTAGGTCCCACTTTTCACCCTCTGTAACTTTTTTTATCTCTATGTTTTTCCAGAATACAAAATTTGCAATACAACTAGGAAAACTAAAAAAAGAGGAAATAAACTAGGTCCTAGATTTGTATTCGTTTTTGCATCATTAGAAAGGCATTGCTAGGAACAACGGAAATCATAGTGCAGTCCACCCTAGAAAACAACGTGCTTGATAGTTTTTGTGTGTTGGTTTGCATGATTGAGGCTCAAGTAGTAGCCATTTGCATCATAGCTTGCATTGTCAAAAATCATGTAGGATATAACACGCATTTCTTAATGTGAAACATTTATTTTTACATTACATGTAGGAAACAATCATGCATGCTATATTATGCATTTTCATTTTATGCAAATTAAAATGAACCACACACACCACGTTGCAATTAAATGCTAGTGAGTTGGGAGTGACATACAACCACTAGTAGGTTCCAATGACGGTGGTAGTTATTTCCATCCGTTGGCCCAACTCCCACGTACCTATTGTTCTACACCAAGGCCGGGTCCAAGAACCTTTTGTACCCTAGAAAATTTGTATGTATTCTCTTCGAAGGGTATAACATTGACTAGGGGAAAATGGGTGAGGGACTGGTAGGACCGGTGCTCCTTGTTCGGGTGTGGAGTTTCATTGCCACACACGAGAGATTTACGTGGCCTAGATTCACACCTAGGTTGTCGATCTACGAGCATACCGATGAAAGCCAAATTAAATTGATAATATCATCAAACAAAGTTTTGCAAAACACGATAAGGAGTTTCTTTATGGATAAAAAAAATCATTGAAACAACATCAAACATATTAAGGATCACATTTAAAATGTAAAGGATATAATCATATTTTTTACTTTGTATGCTTCTTATCACTTAATTCATCAAGATAAGGCCTTCATTGAGGCTAAAATTTCAGTAAGAGAGGCTTCCTCTCAAGACATTTTTAGTTGGCACATCATGATAGCTAGGTATAGTCAAGCTCACTCATGAGCTAATAACTCAGAATATGTGAGGAGAGGCCCTCAATACCTCTAGTATTCCCTTGAGGATATTTTAGACCTCGCACGCCTCCTTTGCTAGGCACCACACTCATCTTTCACCTGAATATCTCATCCTCCCAGTGTGACACTCTGATAGGCATCGCGAGCTCCCTTCGTCACATAGTGGGTTCACCCATATAGGTCATGAGGTTTCTCCACACACGGAGATAACCCATGTTGTTAGGTCTCATCCTAGCGAGATAGAGAGTTGTGGATCCTACTCCACGAGTTAGTCGTATAGGGAACCTGAGTCTCATGCAGCTCGTAAAAGGTGACTACTCCAAGACCAATTGGAGGAGGTGTGCATTGAGCGTGAGCGTCTAGAGCATGAGTACGCAAAGAGAAAGAGATCACATCAACAAATATTGGACAAGCTCCAACAATGTGAAGAGAGGATTTACCAATAGAAATCATGTGAAGAACAATCATGTGAGGTAACTCCTGAAAAGAAGCTCATGCATAGAGTGCTTAGGCAACAAGTCAACGCGATGCACCCAATGCATCGTCAAGAGTTGCCACTTAAGCAAGTAGATAGCCATTCCTCTAGATGGATAAACATGCCTAGGATTATTGAAGAACAACAGAAAGACTTGCCTAAGGATCCCATGTGCAAGCATGATGTTGAGAATAGGTAAGTTAGGTAGGTGAGCAATGTCAATGCTCGAAAGTCATCACAATCCTTGGGGAATATACAGTCTATTTCACCGTATAAGGAACCTATGATTACTTTCCATAAATAGGAAGTCAAACCTGTCCCTATCAAAGAATCTGATCCTCCATTACATATCATAGCAAGGATAAATCAGATTGTGTATAAGAAAGTGTTGGTGGATACAGGATCGTTGATTAATATCATTACCACCTCAGCATTCAAACATATCAAAATTCCACCTTCCTACATCAAGGCATCTAATTTCATGCTATAATATTTTAATGATGTGGAATCTCCTATAGTAGGCACAATAGTCCTCCCCATTGAGGTGGTACAAAATATTATTCCTACATTGTGCTACATTTTAGAGGGTTCAAGACAATATAACCTGCTACTTGGAAGGCCATGGATAAGAGCCATGGAGTGTGTACCGTCCATAGCGCAGCAGTGCATTAAGTACACCCACAAAAATGAAGTCCATATAGTAGAGGCAGACCCAGATCCTTTCAAGTATTATAAACCTGAGGATCACCCTCAAGAATCTTGTGGGTCGCCTAGGCATCTAAAAATTCAATTTGAGGATTCTATCTAGATTTTGGATGCAACTCCATAGATTGTGGTGGATTAACCTTCACCATCGTTGTTCCTTGTAGATTCACCCATCACACCCGCATCCTCGATGCCTCTTGGCAGGGAAGGATTGATGAATGCAATTACAGAGATGCTCAAAACTATCTCTGATGTGTCTTTAGAGGAACCTCATATTCCTATCAAGGAGGAGATACCCATCTTGGTCATGGATGCACTCGAGTGTATCACACCATATTCATTTGTCATGTCATAGGATAGTCCTCATGAGGATGATGGTGAATATGAAGATCTCATAGAAGCCAACATTACAATGATGCCCACCATGGAGTCCATTGAGGATTTAGGTCATCTTTTTGTCAATTCTTTATCTATGGATCCCATCCTGGATGCATCGCATGAGTATGAGGAAGGTTCAGTTATCACAACTAAAATAAGACAACCTCAATATATTGACAAGTCACCTACGAATCATACAATTATGGAGTCTTCTCACGAGTTTGTAGAAATGGTTGACATTAGGTAAGAATATCGGGTGATTCCTAATCACATAGAGCTAGATATGGAGCAATTCAATGGTGTTTCCACATTGTCAGGGCCAAAACCTTTGAAATTAGTCACTCCTGACTCATTTCTCATGGTACCATATCAAGAGCACAAACAGGTAGGTATCCCACACCATATTGGAGGTACTTAAACTAACATAGTTCAACACAACGAAGTGAAACAACAACTTGAGCTGAGTCAGGCGCATGAACATATGGATAGCACTGATGAAGTGTGTCATCAAGAAGTGTTTGCATCAACACAAGTAAAGGAAATAGGTGATTTACAATTACCTAATGGATCCATAGCATCCACTTTTCTATTTCTTTCAATAGACAAAGGTATTTCAAATCGATCATTGGAAATACACATCAATTTTTTGTTAATCTTGCAATCTATTCTAAGTCATCTAGAATGAATGAAGCATCGAATGGATGAGCAAGATAAGGTATTGCATTTTATCATGAACCAATTTTAAAATGTGGGATCACAAAAGTGACCCTTGTCTGAGTTCGAATCGCTTCCTATGCAAGTGTAGGAAAAACCTCAACGAAAGCAAGAAACCATATGACCAACCCAACCAGTGGGTCCTCAAGGAAAACCAAGGCGGGTCGAATGCCCAAAATAGTCACAGTATATTTGGACTCCTTTAAAAGAGTCTATGTCTGACATCTTTCAAAATATGCATGAGTCTAAGGTTATCACCTTACCTGATATCACCTCTTTAGACCCAAATAGAGCTAAACCTATGGGTTACAGGGAGCATCACTATTGTCCCTATCATCAAATAGAGGGTCATGAAATTCGATATTGTCATGAATTCAAGAGTGTGGTGTAAAACGTGATAGATAATGGGGTTTATAATGTATATGGTTCTCTTATAGTGCCCCAACATGCTGAAGTGGAGGTCACACCTCTTCAAGAGTGATCTCGAGATTGTTAGTTGCCTCGTAGGCCCAATAAGCTAGTGCAGCAAGTAGTTTAATTTTAGATGACTACTCTAACTTTGTTCTAGAAGTTACACGAGGAAAAGGTTTTCATATTACCTGAAGTCAAGGAAAGGGTATCCAATATTGGGTCACCTAATGGGGGTCCCTTTTGTGTGTATCATCGATTGCATGGACATGATATTCAGGGTTTCCAATCATTTAAGAGGATCATCCAAGATCTAATAGAACAAGATGAGGTCCATGAGGATGGTTCACTCGTTCAACCCTGCCAAACATAGGCACTCCACTAAGGTTCATTCCTTAGTTTGGAGAGTTGATTTCTATCAATATTCCTAAACAAGCTGATTACATGTTAGTGAAAAGCATACATGTCGAAGGTTTTCAAGGTAGCATACCTTCCCCACCATCCATGCCAATGTCGATAAGGAAAAATGAGGGATCTAGATGTATCGCACCTCCCTCCCTATCATCGAGTGGAACACACACTGGGGTACATAGGGTGGCATACCCTCTCCAAAAGGCTCCAAGGCTTCATGAAACTGCTTGGTCATTTCAAGAAAATGCTACTAGGGTTTTCTTAAAACCGCTCGATCAGTCCCAAAAGGTACCAAGGGTTTCTGAGAAACCGCTTGGTCAACACAAAGGCTCTGAGGGTTTGCTTAAAATTGGTCGGTCAACCCCAAAGGCTCCAAGGGTTCCTAAAATCGCCTGGTCATGTCAGTAAAAGGCCTCCAGGGTTTGCTTATAACCTCTTGGTCATCCCAAAAGCCTCTGAGGGTTTTCTTAAAACCACTCTGTCATCCTAAAAGGCTCCAAGCTCTCTTACAAGAAGTTTGGTTAGTCAAAAGGCTCCAAAGGCATGTACTCACCGTTTGGTTAGATATAAAGGCTCAAAAAAAATAAAAATTATAAAATCAATAAAATCCAAAGATTTGGTAAAGCATAAAATCCAAAAACATGTGCATTTACATTATGCATGTTCATTTACACATGCATTCATTTCATTATTATATTGCATATAGGCATTCGTCATCTGTTGCATTTCGCATTAGAAGGGATTGTGTTTGTCAGTCTTACAAATGATATCATATTTGTGTTTTAATCATGCACCTTTGCATTTATCATAATCAACTGCATTAATACACAACACCTATTGCTATTATATATGTATGTATACCAAAGTTTTCCAAACACTCAGACATACCTAGTGGGTTTCTCAGGTGTCGTCGAAAGCTGTTTTTGCTTTTGTAGATGAGGTCATTAGTTGTGATAGTGCTTGGCATATCAGAATCCTGTCACTAATGGAAATATTTAAAATCCTACTAAGATAAGGGAGGATGAAAGCTATGAAAGTGGTCTTATGTATTTAGAGATATGGGTTTTATTACCTGCTTATCTTGCAAATAGTTCGATCTAGAGTGGTGAACCTTGGCATAAGGACAATAATTTACCGTACTCGTACATAGATACACAGTTCAAATTTCAAACCCAAAGTTCAAATTTCAAATATAAAATGATATAGTAAATCAAAAGCACTATACAAATCCCTTTCTCAAGAAAAATGAGAATAAACAGTGATTTTTATCACTCAGAGTAAAACGTGAAAAACAGTGATTTTTATCACTACATATGAGAAAAAATCAAAACAGGGTGAGAACTTGAATCCCTGGATTGTTCACCATTTCAAAACCGTAGAATGAACCCCGAGTGCAGAAATGGGTTGAAAGAGTCCCGAATGCTTTTGGAGTAGTAGTTTTATTTGGTGATCCTCAAATGCAACAATGGGTTGAAATAATCTCGACTATTTTTTGAGGGCTAGTCCTAATCAATTTGCAAGATGAGCTAGCTCTAGGTGCCTGGGTTTGTCTAGCAGTATAGTCCAATCAATTCTAAAAAAAGGATGATATGAACATAGGAGTAACCCAATCCCACATATTTTTTGGAAGAGTCCCTACTAACATCTGGGATACGCCTATGGTCTATCTAAAAATACTCACGTGCACACATAGGGGTAATGAATAGTTGGGTCATCCGTGATGAAAGCCTTGTCCAACAAAAGCCTTGTACAATTAGTATGTGATTTTTGAGAATTCTACTAGGGTGTTTAAGTCTCATGGAAAACCTCAAAAGTTTCTCTAATAGCAACACAATACCAAGTCATGCAAATCATCAAACTGAAAAGTATCGAATCCATGATACATCATTATATAAAGCACAATCAAGATATAGGATAGATACCAAATGGATATCAAAAATTATATCTAGATGACCACTGACTATATTGTGCATATTTTTCAAACTTGCAAAAGAAAATAGAATGACGTATTATATCATTCGCATCATACCGCTTCATACCATTGTATTTCATATATGGGTGATTAATTGATTAAATTCTTGTAATGAGGATCTTTCAATTACATTCATGATTTTTATACATTCTATGGTGTCGTCCATTAAATTGTTAAATGCATATCGCATTCATTCCTTATTATTTAAGTGATTAAAGCATACATGTTCATTTACATTAGATTACCATCATGTAAATAATGCATTACATACATTGCATCAGCATATCATGATATCATCATAAATTAAATGCATGCAATAAATTAAAATTAAATATGCATTTAAGTAAACATCACATCCATATGCATCTATCATCAAATTGCACATCTAAGCATTTAGATCACTACATACCATCATCATAAATTAAATAGCTATCTAGTGCATGTCATCCATACATCACATCATATAGCATCAAACAAACATAACATATAAGCATTGCATCCATGTGCATTACATAAACAAAAAATTAAAAATACACAAGTACACATAATGAGCCATAAATGATCAATCTCATATATATATGTGTGTGTGTGTGTGTGTGTGTGTTTCAAAAGAGTACATGGAGGTACATCAAAAATGCCCGCAAGCTATAACTGTGTAGGTCCTCAACCTTACACTCAAAATTGGTACAATAAATATCTCAATAAATAGGTACTATTAAGGGCCTACACCCCTATCCTGAGAGTCACCACCATCACCCCTGTCATCCTTGCAACTCCTATGAGAGATGGCTCCATGCATACTAGAGGATCTATGTGTCCTCTCAGTCCTATGGGTCCGATGGCTTGAACTAGTAGAAGACTGTCTGATCTCTCTGGTCCTGGTCCAAGAGCTGCTATTATGAGTATTTGTGGTATGGGTGTCCTCTGACACCTCTCCACCTATCAATAGAATGTGATACTCTAGTGTAGATATGTGTGCTGCCCTCATAGCCTATCATGCATTTTCCTCCTCCAAGATGGAAGTGAGCTACCTAACCTCTGCCATGGGGTCCCGACCTAAGGGTAATATGTGATATGGAGTTGCAAGTGGTGCCATAACTACCTATGAGGATGATGGAATAGCCCTTGAGTCCCTCAGTGAATCCATCTCTCTGGTCATCATGTCCAACTGAGTTCATACCAAATCACGCTCTATAGTAAGTTGTTGGATCTCTATACCTACTATGGTAATATAGGCCTTGAGGAGAGGCCTCTCCTCATCATACTCCCACCACTATCTCTATCAATGAGCGAGCTTCACCTCTACTATGGTGAGACTAGTATCCTTATGTCGTAGTTGAGTCTTAAGCATACTCGCCTGACTCTACAAAGTAGTAATCTGATCTAGGAGCTATCCTACATCACTATCAGGAGGTACCTCACCCTCATTTGATGCCTCCTCATCTGCGTTGATTTGTGAAGCCTCCTCTATTGGGATCTTTGTATCCCATCCACCATTAGTCCGCTGGCGCACTCTATGCCCATTTGGGTCAGCCTCAGCCTCTGCCTAGTCATATGTCCTATCGAGGGGTCTAGATCCTTCCTACTATAGTAAGGACCACCAAGTATCATACGTTGGGGTGGTCCTAGCCCTAATGATACCTATCTCCTAAAATTCATCAGCCACATCCCCAAGTGGTATCGGTTGTACCTAGGGTAGATCCCTCTCCAGTACTATATGCTTGTAGATCAGAGGTAGCTCTGGTATGTCCTATACTAGGCCAAACTATCGCAAGATACGAGAGTAAAACTAATACTCCCTAATCTCATCCTTGCGGCAAAGCAGCCACCTATCTTGATGAGCCTGATGCAGCCACTCGTCAACCTCATCCCATGTAGGGCAGTCCATGTATGAGCAGCACTCAATATCATCTAGCCCAAGTACTATAAATCAGGAAATGTAGTGGTCTATGTCCCCTGCATGGGACCTACTTTGAAACCCCTCCTTGTCACGAGGACAACAAGTTGTGTAGCACTGATGTGCATCATCAATAGAAGTGATAGGAAGGGGTAGCTCCGTAGGATGCTTGATCCTAATGTGTTGCCAACCCTAGATATGGAGAAGCAGACTACAACTAATCCCAACCTAGTTTCGACTGGTGATATGGTACGACTTATGATATAGCTAGCATAATAAGGTGCTCCCCTAGGCTAAGAGCAGTGGATGATCTCTAGAGCTCTGAACAACCCTCTAGACATTGGCTAGAAGGTTCTAGGGAATCCTCACACTTGAGGAGTCTAGAAGCACAATCTACATCACCAGGTGCATAAAAATTGCCTCTCTAATAGAGAAGATGTTCTCCTTCTACCAATACCCAATGTGAACACCGCCATGATCGATCTTGCATTGGTCCTCCTCGCTTCGATCACCAAAGATAACATCAAAAACATCCTCCTTCTGACGGAAGGAGGAGGAGGTGATGGCCTCACCATCAATAGTGATCCCAAAGATCTGGTAGACATCCTCTAAAGTAATGGTAATTTCACCTATCGAAATATGAAATGTATTGGTCCGTGCATTTCATCTTCGGGCCAATGTAGTCATGTAAGCTTGATCTACCCTAATAGTGGGTAGATCTAAGGCATAGCCAAAGCCGATGGCTCCAAACCACTCTAGCTCCCTACTAGTAAGTTGTATACAAAGGATGCAAAGTATATCCAGATCCCTAGCTCTGGAGGTCAACCTCTAAAAATAAATAAGGCATAAGCAAAAATCTAACTAAAAACAACCAAAAATAGCTAAAAATGACCTTAAAACGTCAAAAAAATCTAAAAATTGCTAAAAACAATAAAAACATGTTAAAAGTGATCAATAAAAATCAAAAACATCAAAAAAGTACTTCAAAAGTGCAATAAATGGCATTAATTTCCATAAAACCTTAGAAAAATAAAAAAATAATAAATTTTTCTAAAAATAGTGGAACCACAGGTCAACCCTACGGTCCACTTACAATCAAAAATTGATCGTTGGAATTTGAATTCCAACCGCAACTGATAGTTGCAGTTCCCAATATAAAAATTGGGAACCGCCACTGCTAGCTGTGGTTTAGGAATGATACCCATTCAAGGTCATTTCCTAGTCTAGCTAGCCAAAAAATTAAAATTAATCTAGCCTAGTCTAAGGTGAGGTTCATTGCCAATAGTTTATTGTATTTAATTTATTGCATTAATTAATGTGGTTCATTTAAATTGGTAAATGAGTGTGAGAACTCAGTTTCGAGTTACCTTGCCCACATCGCGACCTCTGCTAATGGAGGGTTGTCTAAGGTTCGCCATCAGGGTGTGAGTGCAATATCGAGTATAGGTCTAGTAGCGTTCCGAATCAGGAAATGCTTCTCACCTCTTAGAGCTCTCTGGACATGCAGTTGCTTGCAAGACAATAATGAAATTTTGAAATGGGAAAACTATTTATAGTTTCTCCTAATTTTTGTGGACCGTAGCTGACACCCATGGTATCAAAATTAGGGTTTGTGGTCTGCAGCGTGGACCTGTGATTCCCAAATTTTGAAAAGTTTCAATCGTAGGTCGTACCCATGATTCGCAACTAGCATTAAATGCACTAAACTCCCATTGTGGGAAGGTCTAAAATGACAAATTAATGACTCCTAATAGATCAAATTTTAATAAGAGCAATCAATGTTGAAAATTTGGTGATGGTTATGCACCAGGATCAATTAAAAAATTCAAAATTAACAAAAAAATTAAAAGATGATAAATGATCCCATAGTGAAGGTAATCTTGCCAGCCAGCTGGGTATCCTAAATTGAGAAGATAATTATAGTTTTTCCACCTCCAATCCTAGAGATCTTGTCAAATGGTAGCCTCCACCTCAGGGTTGGATAAAATTGAACTTTTATGGGGTGGCTAAGGGCAACCGACATAGCAAGGGCTAAAGGATTCATCAAAAATGATAAATGGGTTATTCTTTTGGCCTTTTTTGACTTCTTAGGTGTTCAGTCCAGTTTTTTTTCTAAAGCTTGGGAAATTTATCAAGGGGTCATGCTCCTAAAAAATATGAATGTACAAAAGATGGTGATTGAAGGTGAATCTCTTTTTTTCATTAATATTGCTAAAGGAAATCATCCCCCTCACTAGTCCATTGTAAATTTAATAAAAGATATGTATTGTTGCATTGAGAATTTGGAAGGTGTTGAATTTAGGCACACCTTTAGAGAAGAAAATAAAGAATTTGACTTGTTGGTCAACCAAGGGGTCAATCAAATGCTCTTCAAATATGGATGAAATAATTTCCTACATTTTTAACTTAGTGTGTTCTGGTTTGGTTTTGAATTTTGGTCTCTTTTAGTCCTTGGTTGATAAGGTGCTCCCTCTTGCTTTTTGTTGAAGATTTTTTCTTATTTTTATATTTTGTTTTATCCCCATATACCTTGGGGTTTTTCTCCTCTTTATTCACTTACTATTCTTGTTTCTATTATGTCTCTCATTGTAAAAGGTTAAGGATCCTTTCAAAATCCTATGTTTTCCTACCTAATAAAAATATTAAACTATTGCACTCATAATAATTGAACAATATATATATATATATATATATATATATATATATATATATATATATAATTACCTATTTATAAAGAGTTGCTAAAAATTATGTATCTTTTAATATTAATTAGAAAATATTCAAAATTGGAGGAGGAGTGGCGGTGGAGGAGGCTTTAGCAAGAATTGAGTTTCAAAAAATTCTGCCAACCTTGGATCCGAGTTTTATGATGACTGAGGCCTCTAGTGATCCTTCTAAGTCAGATTCGACTAGCTCTGGGAGTGACACTGTGGTGAACCCTAGTGATGTTAAATGGGGTAGTACCCATCATTCTAAAAGATTGTCTTTCAATATAGGAATGGCTAATAAGTTCGTGATCTTGGTCGAGGTGACATATTTGGAAGATAGTTGTCCAGTATGCAAGAAACCAAAATTTTTAGAGTTTTTGCAAGAATCCAACAAGGCTGATTGGAACCTCCTACCAATCCACCCTTCATAATCGACCTTGAGGTGAAACACTAAGCTCTATTGGACACTCCAGGTGGTGATCTCTTATGTTCAATACATCTACAGAGTGGATCAAAAGCAAAAGAATGACTTGAGTGCTAGTGAGTCAATGATTTCTTCTTCATGGGGTGCATCTATTTTTGTGGGTTTTGTGTCCTAGTTCCTTATTGGTAGGATTTCATTCCTTTGTAGATTTGAATGTTTTTTGTTTCAGGGGTTATCCTGTTTATAGTGTTTTAGTCTATTACGGTTTTATAGTCTGCTTGTATGACTAGCACTTTCTTTTGTTCTACTATTTTTACCTGAGCTTCGGTATGGGACCCTAATATTTGGTAGTCTCGCTTTGTAAAAAATGGTTGCATCCATTTCAAAACCTTGTCTTAATCCAATAAAAAAAATATTCAAAATTTCATACTTAATTTTTAATATTAAAAAATTATTATAAATTTTATATTTTCTAAATGATACTCAATATGTATTTTTTAATTTCTTAAATTTATAACAATTTATTTTTCATTATAATATCATGGAATTGGATAATTTGAATTTCTTCCTTCACAAAAACATATGACAAAATTAGTTCTATAAGTGGACCTAAAGATGAAGGAATGTGTGCTTTAAACCTAAAATGCGGTAGGATATGTATACACCATAGATAGATAACACATTTGCATCCCCCACACAAAGAGTACCCAATGGAGTATAATGTGATGAGATATATGCAATGTCCATATACTCTAGAAGTTATTTAAATTATAGATCTACTTATAGTGAATCTAATTTTAAATCACTTTCACCCATGTATTCAAAATTTAACCTATAATTCAAATTGTTTTAAATACAGATCATGAATACATAAAATATTGCCACATAAATTAACTTCATTCTACCTAAAATATTTACAATAATCTAGTTTAAATTTAAGTTATTGATTAACTTAACAATTCCTTATTTGTACTATATATATATATATATATATATTTTAATTTACATGGTGGAATTGGTAGACGCAACAAATTTGGGCAGGCTGTTCAGCTTTTTATGGCCGCCACAATATTCTGTGTTGTCCGCCTCAAAATCTGCCACACTGATCTTCGCGCAGTCCACCCTTATAACCACCATGCCACAATCATTTTAAACATTTTACGCCGTTGAAACCATAGAAAAGGGACAAGCGTTCAGTCCAACGAGGCCCAAGATTTGAACCTTGGACCTCCGCCCCCTTATGGGGTTTGGATGAACAAATTGGTCTACACCTCGGACCTATTTGTACAATATAATTTAAAATAAATGTAACTATTTATTTGAAAAATATTCTATTTCATATTTCCAAGGATTTTAAATTGATCTAAAGTATATGTAATATTAAAACACCTAAATATCTACTTGTAATATACAAATAAATGTTAATCTTTAAAATATATATTTTGATTTTTTTTTTTTTTTTGGTATATTCCATGATTGGAATTTCGTTCCACGTTAATATCTATCTATATTATATTCTAAATTCATTTGTTTAATGTAAATTTTCAACCATTTATAAGAGAATGTTATCCAAGTAGTATTTAAGCTCAAATTAAGCATTTCAAATTGTTTTTTTAACCTTTTTAATAAAAATATATATTATCATAGCCATGTAGACCTATTAAAAGGACTACTTTATTCACAACTACACTAATTTCAATATCAATATAATTTAATATTATATATAATATTTGAGTTTTACTATAAAGATAAAATAATTCAAATAGTGTACCATAAATTTTATAAAAACAATTAGATATCCAATCTCAAATATATTTTTTTGATTAATTGGATGAAAGGAGTTTTAAAAGGACCTCCAAACCTTATAACAAAAAAAAGCTAATCTCTAGCCACTAGGAGACTGAGGATACTTCAAACATTTAAGCCAACCAGATCTTGGATACAATTACCTACACCCCAACATATACTAGCCGAAAAAACCCAGACATATAAGCCAAATAGAGATAAAATTTGGGCACGCAGACCTGCATGGATAAACAAATATAAAAAACTGGGCATGCAGGCCTGACCAAAATAATAAAAAAGAAACATCTAATGGGGAGGGCTCCAGTCACCCACTCTAAGTATTTTGAATCGACTTTGACCTTTGTATGAATTCATTATTCAACGATCTAAGACCATATAGGAAATTACTTGTCCAAATATGAAAATCTTTTTGTGTAAGACCTTGATTAGCCATGAAGTCCGCAACTTTGTTACCTTCCTACTTGAATTGAACTTCTTCTAAATTTTGAATCATTAAACTTCTTCTAAATTTTGAATCATTATCCTGGCTAAAATATTAATACAACAAAATTAATGATATTAAAAAACAAATATTATTTATTACCAGTATATTACTCACTTAATTTTCCTAAGGAGAACATGCTTCTAACAAGATCAAGCAAGAAAGCTTTTTTTCAAGTCATCTTTGATTTATTCACTTGTATAAGGTTAGTTCTTCTAGATAATATTCGTTACATATTTTGTATCTTGCTAATGATATGACAATATATTTTTTTAGCTTTTTCTTCACATATATCTAATAATAGTGTAAGCATAAAACATGCTCAAATGAAAGATATATATTTAGATTCTCATTGCATATAATAATTTATTAAATTATTACGATATAATGGTATTTTAAGAGTTTGGTTATTATGTATGTATTTGCTTAGTAAATTTGATTCTATAACTTCTTAAAAGCCGAGGAAAATAATCAATTGAACTAATGTCATTTAGTTAAGTTAGTAGTTGTATTCTAATTAATTAGAAATACTTCAATAACCCTAGCTACACCTTCCTTTTAACGCTCTTTTACATGCATATGTAGTGTTTTTTACTTGTTTTATTTTATTTATTATAAATATAGTATAGGTTTATAAATACATTATGGGTTTATGTAGGAAGATTCTATGCTTTCACATGTACACACATTGTATTTTGATAAAGAACCATAGTATACACTAACAATATAAATTTTTAAAATTTCTATGATTTTTTTTCATATCCATCTTCAACCACCTCAAAAATTTAAAATGGTAAATAAAAGTGTTTTTCATATTGATTAATCATTTAAGTATTCACTAATTAAATATAAAATGCATCAGAACTCTCTTTATATACAGAGCTAGGGTTTTGACGGCCAAGATGATGGCGGGCGGGAAAGCTTCTGCGGGAGAGCACGGGAACGCCAATAGACTGAACCAGGGGCACAACAGGGCGAAGGGAGGGCAGTCAGAGACCGAGGGCGCTAAGGAGTCCTCTCCAACCGAAGAGGATGTAGGTCATGACAAGGATCCACCAGACAAATGGGGAGGTGGACCTCAGAAGTCGTACGCTCGTGCAGCGGCTTCGTAAACCCTTAGCGGTCTTGCTCTCCAAGGAGTTGTTTCCTGTCGGGGACGAGTTGGACATCCCGACGGAAATTCTTTCAAGCTTTGTGGAATTCAAAAAATTTACCCTCATCGGTAAGTTTATTGGTGGCCGTCCCGACATGGAGACCATTCGCAAGTGGGCGGCAGGTAAATGGCGAACCTCTGGTCACATGGAGTTGGCGGCCTTAACCCGAGGTTTTTTCGTGATTAGACTGAATAACAAGGAGGACTACTGTAAAATCCTGGCTGGTGGTCCCTGGTTCCTAGGCCGCAGAAGTCTCTTTCTAAGGAAGTGGGGTATGGACTTCAACCCCGAGACCCAAAATATCAACATTGCTCCAATATGGGTTAGACTCCCGAGTCTCCCCCTCTTCTGTTGGCATGAAAATGTAATCAGAGGAATTGCACGCTCCATTGGTGAGTTGGTTACCATTGACCCTCCCACCAAAGCTCGAACCAGATTTGTTCAAGCTCGGTTCTGCGTTCTGGCGGACTTGGAGGCTGATCTTCCATCATCCATCACTCTCCGGTCTGGAGATATCATTCTCCACAAGCAAGCCATTGTGTATGAGAACAGACCAGCTTTCTGCCCCCAGTGCAGTTCTCAAGGGCACCTCCAGTCCAACTGTCCTCTTCAAAATCTAGGGATGAAGAAACGGGATTCCAACAACCCCTTGGAACACGGTGAAGGTCAGACAAAGCACCCTGCTGCGAAAGGGCATGAATCTCCAAGCCCATCTAGGGACCATCCCGAATCCTCCCACCCGATGGAAGCAGTCTCCCCCCAAACGGTCTCTGAGCCGTGTGGTGCAAGCCCTCACCTTGGACCACAGGAGGAGAAGGACCAGTCCCTTCCCCAAATCACCACACAGGCAGATTCACCCAAAATCCTGGACCATAACCACCCCGAGTCCCAAAATGTGCTGGAAGATTACCTACTAGGAAGAAGGGGTGAGCAGTCTGGTAATATCAGCCCTCGTAATACGAGGAGCCGAAAGCAAGGTGTTGATTTTGGTAGCGAAAGGAAGCAAGGTCGTCCCCCCAACAAAGACAGGCGGGACAAGGAGACGGCGGCAGATGTTGCAAATGGTACTCAACGACTGCTTTTTCAGGATGATTCTGATTCCCAGATGGGTGACTCGTCTGTCCCAAAACCTCCCCTCCAGCAAGGAAAGGGAGGTAAGAAGAATATCAAACTGTTGAGATGAAAGTCCTCTCATGGAATGTGAGAGGGCTTAATGCAGCTGCCAAACGGAGATTGGTGGCTGATCTCGTAAAGAGGACGAATCCGTCCATCCTAATTTTGCAAGAGACTAAGACCGATGCTATCTCTTCTGCCGTAGCCGCTAAGGTCATTTGGGCTAAGGCAAAATTCCTCTCCAGTCCTACGGTGGGAACGACAGGTGGTCTCATGATTCTTTGGGATCCAAAGATTTTTGAGGGCAGCCTTCTCTCAACTTCCAACAGGATTATCAATGTTTTGTTTCATTCCAAAGCCATTAACTTTTCTTGGATCCTGTCCAATGTGTATGCCCCAAACTCTATCTCGGAGAGAGCAAAAATGTGGAAGGCTATTTCCCAGATGAGGGAAACGTTCTGTAATTTCCCTTGGGTTCTAGGGGGAGATTTCAACTGTCCTCTTCACCCATCTAAAAAGAAAGGAGGATCAGACCACTCTAGCCACAGTCTGGAAGACTTTCGAGATTTTGTTTCCACCAATAACTTGCTTGACATTGACCTCAAGGGGGCATCCTTCACTTGGAGCAACAGGAGGATTGGGAGCAATCTTATTCAAGTCAAGCTTGACAGATTCTTCATATCCCAAGAGGCTATTCCCATACTCGGTGCGGCAACTCTCTCGGCCTTACCGAGGATTGGGTCTGATCACAATCCTATTGTCCTGGAGACGGTTGATGGGCCTGTTTTTAAAACCCCCTTCAGATTTGAGTCCATGTGGATTTCTCACAAGGACTTTAGAGGGTTGGTTACGGCCTGGTGGCAGCAGAAGGTAGCAGGTTCCGCTTCCAAGAGAGTGGCCTTAAAACTCAAGTTAATCAAAAGGAATTTGAAAACATGGAACAAGGAGGTGTTCGACAACATTTTTGAGTCCAAAAGGTCCATTTCTGCGAACCTAAAATTGGTGGAGGAGAGAATGGAGCTCGAAGGTTACACCGATTGCCTCAGGGAGGAGGAAAGGAGGCTCTTGGTGGATTATCATTCTATTCTTGCAAGGGAAGAAACTTTCTGGCGCCAGAAATCTAGGGACCTCTGGTTGAGAAATGGAGACTCCAATACGAAGTTTTTTCATGCGTCAACTTTGTGGCACAGAGGGGCTAACAAAATCAGGGAAGTGGTGTGCAAGGATGGACGCGTTACCAAGGATATTGAGGAAATCCAAAGTGAAGCGGTTGACTTCTTCCAGGATCTGCTCGTGTTCCTCCCGACAGTGATCTCCAGGTTCAAAAATCTCTCGCTGGATAACTTCCTAGTCAAAGTTCCTCCCGAGGTAAGCTTTAAGCTTCTGGAGCCTTTTTCTGTGTCTGAGATTAAAGAAGCTTTGTTCTCCATGCAACCAGACAAGGCCCCTAGGCCTGACGGTTTTCCCCCCATTTTTTTCAAGTTATGTGGGATGTTGTGGGCTCGGATGTGTGCGAAGCAATTCAGGAGATTCAAGCCTCCAGATCCATCCATCCAAAACTAAATTCTACCTTTCTTGCTCTCATCCCTAAGTCTTCCGCCCGCAAAAGTTTCTCTCGATTATCGTCCCATTAGCCTGTGCAATGTTTTTTATAAAATCTTAACCAAGTCCATAGCCAACCGTCTGAGGTCCCTTCTTCCCTCCTTGGTTGGTCCTTCTCGTGGAAGCACCGTGAAAGGCAGAAACATTCTCGATGGTGTCATCACCATCCATGAAACCCTCCATTCTGCTCACCGCTCCAAAAATGCTGCTCTTTTCCTCAAGCTGGACATGAATAAAGCTTTTGACAGAGTTGACAGGAGGTTCCTCTGTGCTGTCCTCTTCAAGTTCGGCTTTCACCCTCAATGGATTGACCTTGTCAGTAGTTGCATATCCACTCCCTCCTTTTCTGTTCTAATCAACGGATCCCCTGCTGGGTATTTCCAAAGTGCCAGAGGCCTCAGACAAGGTGACCCTCTGTCTCCTATTCTATTCATCCTTCCGGGTCGAGGTTCCGAGTTGGTCTTTGAAAGAGGCTCTTCGCCGTAATAAGATCTCTGGCATTTTTCCCACCTCCGCAGTCGATCCTGTCTCTCATCAACAATTTGTGGATGACACCCTCATCTCCACTGGGGCGTCCGTCACTCAAGCCAAATCCATCAAGCGAATCCTCTCCCGTTATGAAAAGGTTGTCGGACAGAAAGTCAATTACATCAAAAGCAAAATTTACTTTATTAACACTCCTATGCGAAGGCAGCTCCGCATAGCCAAAATTTTGGAATGCACTATTGATTCCCTCGCTCGCGTCTTATCCGGGTTTGCCTCTGGCTTGTAATGGCCGGGCCAATGGAAGCATGTGGGACATGATCCTGGAACGTCTTCACAAAAAGTTGAGCACTTGGAAAGGCAAATTCCTGTCGCAAGCTGGGAAAGCCACCCTTACCAAAGCTTGTCTCCAAGGAATCCCAACTTACTTCATGTCTGTGTTCATGCTGCCTGTTTCTGTCCACTCCAAGATTGAAAAGATTCAGAGGACCTTTCTGTGGTCTGGCAATGAAGAAAAATCCAGAATCCCTCTTGTGGCCTGGGATAAGGTTTGCTTGCGAAAGGACCAAGGCGGCATGGGAATGAGGAGATCAAGACTCATGAACACTGCTTTGATCGCTAAGCACGCTTGGAAGATCCTGACTAATGACCCAACAGAGTGGGTCAAGCTGGTTAAGAGGAAGTATCTTGGATCGAGTTCTCTTTTTGATGTCGGGATTCCTCCTGAAGCGTCTGCCTTTTGGAAATCGGTGCTTCAAGCCCGCTCTCTGATCAGCTCTGGTGCTCGCTGGATTTTGGGTGATGGCAACTCCATTCTCTTCTGGAAGGACAGGTGGGTTACTGATGGAGCTCTCGAGTTGAGAGCGGACCTTGCTGGCCTGAAAGCCCAGGTGGATCCAAATTCCCAACTCAAGGTTGCGGACTTCATTGATCGGAGCTCTCTTCCCCCTCGATGGAATTTGCCAGTCCTGGACGGCTTTAACAATGAAATGACCTTTTTGTCTAATATTCTTCGATCTGTTTTAATTCCATCTGTTAGAAGAGACGACAGAATCATCTGGCATGGCACGGAGGATGGTCTGTTCTCTGTCAAGACCGCCTATGACCTTCTTACTTGCGAGATTGCCATGGATCACCGATGGAAAGTGATTTGGAGGAAGGGTATTATTCCTAAAGTTAATTACTTTGCATGGATTGCCTTTCATAATAAAGCCTTAACCATCGACAACCTCCATAAGAGGGGTTTTGCTATTCCCAACAGGTGCTTCTTGTGCTTTGTTGATTGTGAGATGACAGACCACTTATTTTTGCACTGTCCTTTTTCCCATTCTGTCCTCGACACTGTCCTGTCTTCCTTTCAAATCCTTTGGTGCACTCCCCGCTCCCTCAAAGATGCCTTCCACCAATGGCCCAATCCTTTCAAGAATCCTAAACTTCGCTTCCTTCTTGAGGCCTCTTTCCACCACTCCATTTGGCAGATTTGGCTAGAGAGGAATGCCAAAGTCTTCGGCAAGGTCCCTAGAGTACCTCCCTGTGTCGCTCGTAGAGCCTTATCCTTCGCCATTGAGAATTCTAAAGTTGTTCCTAGTTCCCGTCCCCGCCTTCCTGGCGAAGCAACGATCTTCAAAAGTTTGGGCCTCTTCCCTTTTCATGATGGTGTTTCTAAGTCTCAACGTGGGGATGTTATTTGGACCAAGCCCCCTGTGGGCTGGATTAAATTAAACTTTGACGGTGCGGCCAAAGGCAATCCTGGCCCCGCTGGTTCTGGTGGTGTGGTTAGAGACCATAACGGGAATCTCGTGTTGGCTTATTGTGAAGATTTGGGCGCCCAGACTAATCACTATGCTGAAGCCAGAAGTGTTTTGAAAGGTATCCAGATCCTCTCCGAGGATCCTCGGCCTTTGATAGTCGAAGGTGATTCGCTCAATATAGTCAACTATCTGCTAGGCTCTAAAGACCCATCTTGGAGGGTCTACAACATCATTCTTGAGGCTAGGATGCTCCTCTCTCAACGTGACAGGTGGAAGGCGTGTCATATTTTTAGGGAAGGAAATCGCGTGGCAGACCACATGGCCAACAAAGGGCTTGCGACCACGTGTCCTGTTGTGTGGCGCTCACGCTTCCCGTCTGAGGTGGCGAGTTTGGCCAATGCGGATATCCTCTCATGATGTTCTCCCCGCTTCAGAAGGTCATTCGTTTGGTTTGGCTATTTTTGCTTTCGATGGTCAAATTTCTCCGTTAGTATTTTTGTTTTCCTTGGTAAAATGTGGTTTGTTTCCAGGATATTCAGGCATAAGGGCCCTACTTGTAGCCTTCGGGCAATTAGCAGTTTTTGTTTTCTCGTCATCAGTCTTTATTCCTCCAACCACAAGGCATGATGCACATTCCAGCCAGGCTGATTTTGTACATAAGGTTTTGGGATCCTCTATAAAAACCCACTGTTAATCTATTAAAATAATTACCAAAAAAAATATAAAATGCATCTATTATGAAAAATAAAAATTATTTCATCATTTAAGATATTTGTGTAAGATTTTAATATAATTGCTTTGAATATTAGGAAGTTGTTGGAACAACATGAGGTTGAACAATGTCTATTAATCAAGTAATGTTACTTACACATGTTTGACCAATAATAGACTTAACAAATAGTTCAAATATAAATTATTGTTACAACAAACTTGACTCTTACCTACAACTACTTCACAAATAACTTGACTTGCTAACAACTCACACAAGACTCCTATGTGAGTGGTTCTAACCACTCAATTTATTTTAATAATAATATTTATCATATCCTATGATGTAATAAATCCTAACATTTCTTCCTTATTACATCATGATCCAAACATGGGTAGGAATACTAATAATCATATTTGAATAAACACAACAATCCAAATAATTTTATGATGAACTAGGACACACTCAATAGTTCTCCAAGTAAACGCAAGGTACAAATAGGGAGACAACTATTTTCAAGAAGCAATAGCGAGAATGGCTTCACTATGCTTCTTTAGTGGGAACAACATAACTAGAATCTTAACTAAGTATGGGGACAAACTCATCTATCCATGGTCATACAACACACATGGATAGGGGTACACACTCTATCAAACATCAAAGTTGTAAATAGGGGCATACACTATTGTTCACAATAGTAGTGACTAGGGATACACAACTAATCATATCCAGACTAGATCTTATCAATTTGCATCATATTGTGAATTAGTACAAACTCAACCATTCACCTTGAGTGTGAATGGACCTTCACTTATCCATACAATCAATAGGGTAGTCAGATGGTCCTTATTACTCCTAAAAAACATTATCGATCTTCACCTAGTGCTTATCAAATACCATCTTCAAAATCTTGATGATTAAGTGTAGTATTATAAAGCTTATGGGCATATTGAATAGTGGAAAATTTTAATATTTCCTCTTCCCCAATGTCAACTCTTTATTTCCACAATATTTAGGAGTGTTGGTACCATCGATTATACACTCCAAGTACACAAGATCAAAGTACACTTTTATTTTCTTTTTAAATTAAAATATTTATTTACCCTTTCTACATAATATATCGTCATTGGACAATCTATTTCTTCATTGGTATAAATACAAATACAATCATGCAACTACTTGCTTTGAAGCTCTTTGAATAAGGAATCTAATGCTTTAGATGACACCAAAATATGAGGCCATATGCAAATGTTAAAACCAAAATGGAATGTATAGGTTAAAAGCACATGATTTTAAAAAGTAATAAAATCTCTTTAGCCTTGTATCCTCTTCTTTTTCTTTTATCTTTTTTTTTTGTGCATTTGAGAATCAATTTGTTTTGAGAGAAATTGAAAGTATCTTCAAATTTCTTATTTTAATGTTTGTCAGTAATAACTAGATAATTAAATAACCCTCCAATAAACATACATAAAGAATTTTATGGATTGAAACGTCTGTCCAACTTCTTCCACAGATAAACATTTGTTATGTTTACCAAATCTTCTCTTTGTAGTAATTAAGAATCAAGAGGCATTGATGTATTTCTTGACACTCACAACAATTTATTTCAAAATACTATAACTAATATATGATTTGGATCATATTGATCTTCAACACCTACTTTCAACAAGAAATTTCTACCTATATATACCAACTCTATAGAAAATATCCAACACATCAATGTGAAAGTATTGCAAGCATCCAACTTGTCCAAAATTATAAGAAACTTTATAGCTTTACAAAATAGTTGCCACCTTGATATTTGGTAATTTCCTTATTTGTTGATATCTAGAAACGTCTAACAATTTTTAGAGCAAACATTCAAATCTCCATATTAACATTTCCACAAGCATTTTTCCATGGCCTCAACTTTTATACAAGGACAACAATAGGTTAGATCTGAAAAATGGAACATAGACCTAGAATCAATTAAAATAAAACATGTTATTTCATATTACCCTAACATCCTTGCTTAGTACTCTAGTACATATCTAGTGAAATCATTGGAATTTTGATCTCTGTGTGCTCTTTTCTTCTAATTTAATTTCTTAGCACTTGAATCTAAACAAGTTCTACCTTGATTTTAATACAATCGATAAATCTTCACACTTTGTGTTCTATGACCATTGGATTTGATATCACATTTTCGAACAACATGAGGTTGAACAAATTATATTAATAAAATAATGCTTTTTATACTATATTTTGACCAATAATAAGACTTAACAAATAGTTCAAATATAAAATGTTGCTACAACAAACTTAAATCTTACCTGTAACTCTCAAACAACTCACACAAGACTCCTACATAAGTGGTTCTAACTACTTAATTTATTTTAATAATAATCTTTATCGCATCCTATAATGTAATAAATCCTAACATAAGTATTATCCAATACTCTTTTAAAAGAAATAAATCCATTTTTTTCTCACTATAGAATATAAATTCAAATAGAGTATTTGATTTCTCACCACTTGATTGTTATAAATAATGTTGGTTCTCTTTTACATATACTAGTTGAATACAATTAATTTATAAATTTTATGATAATTTATTTATATTATAACCTAATATATTATTATAGCACCATAGGTGTAGAAGTCAACTACACCTTGATCTAATATGTTAATAATATCATGATCCTAGGTATATTATAGACATTAAATATCATTTTCATTAAATTTAGACTCCTTAGTGTGAATTTAAACTTAAAGATTTTGTTAAAGCGTGGGAATTGGTTTTCTAAAGTGAAAAAATATGAATATAGAGTTCTAAGGGTATGATTATCAATTTTAAAAAGCAAGCTTATTGATATTCAAAATTGGGATTATTGGTTTATCATTTTTTAAATAAAAATATCATATTTCTTATAATTATGGGATGCTAAACATAAAAATTTGTTTCCTTTGTTTTCCTATATTTACATATTTATTGTGATAAAATAAAGTAGAAAAACTATATAGATAAATCTATAGAAATTTGTTGATCTTTAATATTTTAACCAAATTATATATACTTGCCTAATCACATAACATTCCAAGGTACACATACTTGTGAGGGATACCATAGTGGTAAGTCCTTGGATTTTCATCTAGAAGATCCAAGTTTAAACCCTGGGAAGAGGGGAATGAGACCCCTCATAAAAACCTATGTAAACTTAAAATTTTAAACTCATTGAAAAAACATTCCAACCAAGGTACACATAACATATTATAGCTATGAAATTCTTATAAAACCTACATCACAAGCCAAAATAGTAGAACTCATTTTATTTATTCAAATATGAAATCTAATAAAATTTTGTATTCATTATCACATTCAACTTCCAATTGTTGTTAACACGTATTAATTTCTATATGCTTCATTCCATTTATTTTTACTATATCTTAACTCTATATTTAGTCATACATTTTATGCCCATATGTAATAATTTGTAAATTTTCATGTTCCTGTTATTAGAAGTGTGAAATTCTACGTAAATGTTATAGATAATAATATAATAATGATCCTTACAAGTTTTATCATAATGAATTTAAAAATTCTAATGAAGAACTATATTTAAATCTTGGTATATTATCTTTCAATGTTTATGTATTATTTATAGCATACTAGGTCTTCAATTTCGTGCGCACTATTTTTGTTTACTTCACTTGTATCCCCATTTAGAAATTTATTATTATAACTAAATAAGATGGATTTTTGTATGCCAAATATTTTGATAAATATCCACCAACAAATTCATCTTAAGCAATATCCTTTTTGTATGTTATCATCACTATTTAAAATTACATTTGATCCCAAATAATTGAGCATAAATTCATTTGTTTCATTCTCATCCTTTGATTCAATGAGGTTCCACAGATCAATTAATAAGTTACTGGTTTTACAAAGATATTTTTATAATATTTCATTTATTTATTGCTTAATGGATTGATATAAATCATATTCAATAGAAATTATTTTTTTGGCACACAAATGATATAACTTAGGAATTACACACTTCTAATGACTAAATGATCTTGTTGTCATTATGTGTGCATAAGAACAATTTATATACCATTAGGATATTTTGACTATGGAAATGGATCTTCTAATGCACTCCATATATTCACCTCTACTACCTATGAAGTTTCACATCTAAAGGAATACCAATTAGGACCACCAATTGGTGATTGAACCAACTTTTCAAAATATCATCCAATAGATTCGAGTGGATGAAAACATTTGCAAGGACTTCATATACATGAATACCAAAACAAAGACCATTTAACTTGTTTAATATGTTACTTTTCCTTAAAATATAGTTTTAATGTTTCCCTCACCTGCTCTCATGTGATCATAGTTGATTTCATTATACTAATACATCCTTAAGCTTTAAGTTGTGATCATTGTCAGGTGGAATGAACTGTACCTTCTGACTAGTAAATCCATTAAACTTGAAACAAGACCATATTTTTGGTCTAACATTTTACCTTTCAACTAAGATAATTTCTTAGGAGGTGGTGCTAGGAGGTATCACATTTTTCAAGATAGTAAAATTATTTTTCCCAATTAAACCAAACTTATGTGATCCCAACATCTCTTAATAATATTATCCTTGACACATTTAAGATAAACCCCAATGCTATGTGGCCATATTGACTTGAACGTTATGATTCAATATGATGTGTTATTCAATAAATTTACTCCTTTATTTTAATTTTTTATTTATATATTTCTCTCAACCCCATTTATTTTTGCATTCTAAAGCAAATCCATCATCTAAAATTGTATTGTCCTCTATAGTATTACATAAATTAGTGGACATTAAATCACTTATTAAATAAAATTTGTTTGAGGTATCAATAATTTACCATGCTTACACATTTGCATCTTAGATCATGAAAGAAAGTATATCCACATATGTGTGTACCAATTTAATTACTTTCACATTGAGATGAGACAAAGAAAAATTTCATTTCAAAACTATTTTTACTTTGACAATAAATCAATTATTTCTAATACATTTGCAATTTAATCTAGTTTCTTAGATGGATAGATTTTTCCTTCCATAACATTTCAATTCCTTCAAAATAATTGTGTCTAATCTTTCTATAAATACAATATATATATTTTAGTAGATAAACCATCTATATTCTTAGTAAATACTATAACATTGATATTGATGCAAAAACTATTATGTAAATACAAAAATCTATTTTTTCTATGATAAAGTAAAACCACATTTCATTTATACTATGTAAATAAAACAATATCAAAGTTTTGCATAAATACTATAGTGATTTTAATATATCATGAGCTATGGATATGATTGCCATTATGTTAACATTCATCAAATATCCCTTGTTGAATGTTTAAAGGAAAAAATGTTAGAAGGCGTTTTATGCTTAGAATAGAGATAAAGTATGGTCTATTAACAATGTTTTTTTCCATTTATTGAAATAATATTATTGAGAATTTATTTTTATTTTAAAATGAGAAATGGATGACAGTTCATGAGGAGGGTTGGCTTGTACTTAAAAAATTTGAAAAAATATTTTTAATAGGTACAAATACTCCTAAAAGGCTTTCAATGTGTATCAGTATTTCTAGAATTTAATATGAACTTATAAATAAAGAGGTTTTAAAAATTATTGACAATACTTTGATATATTTCATCTAAGAGGGACTAACATCTAGGATATGTGTTTTTTATTAGATATAGAAGGGGTTTTTAATGGGTCCCCGAACCTTTTACAATAGGAGAAACCCTATAAAAATTGGACTAAGACCAACAATACAGGGACAAGAACAACTATACAACACTACAACTGGCCAGCCATCACCAAGTGAACTAGCTATAACTTGATACAAGAAACAAAATACAACATTGGTGGGCACCCCAAACAACCAAAACTCACACACGGTTGCACCACAAAACCTTTCTTCACAAATAGTTAAAGCTTACAGAGCATCAAGAAGCATGCATTGCTAAATCAAATTGAAGACCTTCGAGAAAATTATCTCTCCAAATAGACAGGCCATTAAGACTTATACCCAAGTTTACCATAAATTTAGTGTGGTACTTTCCTTCTCTAAAGATATGATTTATCTCCCTACCCTCTTTAGCCTAAAGAATTTTCCTAGATTCCATAATCACAGCCTCAATGTTACAACCAGGGACTAAATAACCTTTGACCAAGTTTGTAATATTAAGTGATTCTCCTTCAATGCAAAATTTTTGGTACCCCATATTCTCCACAAGTAGGAGATCTTGGTAAAGGGCTTTGGCCTCTGTAACATGGCAAGTCTATATATCTAAGAATTTGGCATATGCCAACAGAATCCCACCTATGTTATCCCTAAGCACCCCACCAATACTAGCATTACCAAGATTATTCTTTGAAGCTCCATTGAAGTTCAGTTTAATCCATCCTAGATAATAAGGTTCCCACCTCACAAGGGACCAATAATTAGGACCAAAAATACCAACAACCCTATTGCTCTATTGAAAGCCAATTTTCCTTTCGAGCTTAGCCTCCTCAAATATACCCTCCTCCAAATCTAGAGAGGAAAAATTATCTAGGGTGGAATCCAAGGCTATAGCACAAATAGAGGCAATATCTCTTTTGAAGTTTTTAAAAATTCTACTATTCCTCTCCTTCCACACCCACCAAAAAATATGTGGCAAATAGAAGTTCCAAAAATATTTCAACCTTGGAGAGTAAAAAGGAGATGACCATTGAGCACAAACATCAACAAGCGAACTCGAAACCACCCAAATCAGTCCTAAAAATTTAAAAATAGAGTTAAAAACTTCCATAAAGAATGAGATTTTAAATAATAGATGACTTGTTTGTTCCTCATTAGCACCATAGAGGCAACATATTTTTGGCATGGACTAATATTTTTTTAATATTTTCAATGGTCAAAATATTATTCTAAGTTTCCAACCAAAAATATATATTCACCTTTGGTGTTAGATCCTTAAGTCATACTTTGAAAAGTGGGATCCATAGAGGAATCCTAACAACTAGTAGATTGTAAACAGACTTGACTGAAAAGGATCCGTTATTTTCCCCTACCTAAAAGATCTCATCTTCTTCATTTATTTTTTTAATAACCTAAAACTTCAACTTATTAGTAATTATAATTCAATATTAAAGTTCAACATTATTGAGAATATACTGGTTGAATTATTTCTAAACCTTTAGCCCATTGACCACCTCAATAAATTCAATCACCTTAAACCCAAATACCAATCTAGTCCTAGACTCCAAACATACCAAATTATGAATCTACGTAAGGGGTTGGTCCATTAGCCAAATATCTTTCCAAAAATCAATCTCAATTCCATCACCCAACCTCCACCTACAACCTTTGGATACTAGCACCCTTGAATTTTACAAACTCAACCAAAAAGTTCAACCAAAAGTTGGTAGAATATCAACAAACAAAAAAACTCTTGTCTCAAATATTTGGTTGACACAATGTTGACCCAACTAGTTTTAGTTTGATTTGTCAACTTCCATCATTTTTTTACAACCAAAGCCTTATTCATTTGCCTAATGTTACAGAGACGTAAGCCACTATCCTTTTTAGGTCACTAGACTTGCTCCCATCTAACTAAGTGAATTTTTTTCTTCTCATTGGACCTGAACAAAAGAAATAAATTTTAAATACTTGATAAAATAATGTTAGGAATTTTTAACATAGATAAGAAGAAGGTTGGAATGCTCTGAATAGTAGAATTTACTAGGGTAGTCTTTTTGTCTTGATTGAGGAGGGATCCTTTCCATCCGACTAGCTTCCTCTACAATATTTCCACCATAGGTTCCCAAAGAAATCTCGAATCCTACCTTTAAACACAGGTATTCTAAGGTAAAGATATGAGAGGGAAGATATATCACAATGCAATATGAGAGCAATTATCCTTTGTCTCACTAAGGGTGTATTAAAAAATAATATTTTATTTTTTATATAATTTATCTTTTGCCTAGCTACAATTTCAAATACCTCAAATATTCCTTTTAGCACCTTTACATGGGGAATTGAAGCAAGGAGGAAAAGCAAAATATCATCTACAAATTGATGATGAGAAATAGGATCCATCAGCAAAGTAGGGCTGATAGCTTCCACAAAGGGTTCTAACTTGATAGCCCTACCGAGAGCTTATGCCACTAAGATATAGAGGTAAGGGGACAAGGGGCCCCCTTGGCGAATACCACTTAGGATTGAAGATAACTTTTTGGGGACCCATTTATAAAACTTGGCAGAAGAGATACAAGCATGGAAAATTTTATCCAACTTCCCAAAAATTTTAACAAAACTCCAATTAAACCCTATCATAAGCCTTGTTCATGTCTAATTTGAGGAGGTAACCAACTCTACTACTTTTGTCAGCTGAATGAAGAATTTCATGGACAATTATGATATTGTCAAGGATCTATATCCATGGCATGAATCCACTTTAGGTTGATCAATCAAGGCTAGAATAAAATGTTTTAATCTATTAATAAGGGACCTTATCAAAATTTTATAAACAATGTTACATAAGTTGATGGGTCTAAAGGCACCAAAGTCCTTTGCACCAATAGTATTGGGGATTAGAGTTAAAAAATTATAATTCACTCCTAACGAGATATGATTGGTGGTTTAGACCTCTTGAAGAGCATCAAAACTATCCTTCCCCACAATATGCCAATAATTTTGGAAAAGGAGAGGGCAAAAACCATAAGGACCTAGAGCCTTCATTCCTTCCATCATAAAGATAACAACTCTAAATGTAGACACTAAAATCTAGTCAATCTGATTATGCTACCAAAAGCAATGGCTAAATTGACATACCAAAGCCCTTAGGGCAGCCCTCAGAGGTCATGCAGTGGTTCTAGCCACTCCCAACAAGGTTTTGGAAGGTTTTAGCCCATTTTTGGGACCTTTTGGCTCCTTGTTCCTATTTGTCCCACCCTAGGATAAATACAGATCCTATTTGTCCCACCCTAGGATGAATAGCAGAATTCATCCTAGGGTAGGACAAATAGCAGGATTCATCCCAAGGTGGGACGAATAACAAGTTTAACCCCCAAAAATTCAAATTTTGGATAAATGGCACCCAAAAACTGCCATTTGCCTTGCCTGTTCGAGCATGCAAGTTAGATCACACAACATATTTATGCCATGATTCATAAGGGAGGCCAAATTGGGATATTCTCTTCCCCCTCCAATGCATACCACCCTAGTGGCCAAGTGGCACCTCTTGCCACGCATGCCCTTTTGCACATGAGCCCCCTGTGGCTATAAATTGGATGCATTTCCGACACAAATAAGAGAGGAGTTTTAGGACATAGCAACATAGTGCTTCTAATATTTCCTTTCACCCTTTTGTACCCCTTTTCCCTCAAAATCTCTACTTAGCAAAGGAGGTTTGCGAGTGATCCAAGAGGCACAATTTGTTCACATAACCAGACCATCTGAGCAAATTTATTCATAAAATTTGATTACAATACCCCTTATAGTATTTTGGACCATTCCACAATGGAATTTGTGGCAAAAAGTTAGCAAAAGTGGTGGGCATCTAAGCCCTAGGTGCCCCCCAATTTATGACAATCATATTCATCCCCCCTGGGATGAATAAAAATCTATGAATAACATTTTGACTATTTTTAATTATATATATTCTATACTATCATATGATGTTGCAGTTCAAATTTCATGCGATTTGGATCTATATTGGCGAAGATATCACATTTTGAAGTTTTTGCAGGCTTGTAGGGTCCACCAGAGCATGCATGGGAATACATGCCTTATTTCTAAAATATGATCATATGGGTTGTCTTAAAATGTTTTTTATGCTTTATTTACAAATTTCATGTGTTTTGGACATGTTTATGGGTAGGCATTGCCCGCTTTGGGTTTTGTAGGTTGAGGACATGCATTGCTAATGCGACGCACTGTCGGACATAATTTTGACCCAATTTTTGGTGATATATTCATAATACTCTTATTTTAATTACCTCTATAATTTCATAGTATTTGGAATTTATTTGGTATAGGCATGCTACATATGCTCCTTTCTTGCCTATGGGGATTACATGTTTTAGATCATACACACTTGCTATTTAACATTTTTTGTTTTCTTGTGTTTAGGTGCAGGCTATACAGCACATTGGAGAGCATAATAGGACCTCAAAGAATCAAATATCCAAGCAGCGTTAATGTTGGCTCACCCATTTCAATTGTGGGTATGAGGAAAGACACTAGATGTGCATCGAAGTTCTTTGAAGGATTTGATCCTTGGGCACCATAAATTTGTAATAGTTGTATCATCCATTTGAGCCCTCGAGGGGACTGTTATGTAACCTAGGATTTGATCCACCAGATTAATAATAAATCAACTCTCTTTTGCTTCATTTATTATTATTTGGCATCTCTTCCATTTATACTTGCATGATTTTGTTTGATGCTCTTAAGAAATAGAATATAGATACACATATTTTTCATCATCATTAGGTGCATTATTTTTCCCTACTTCACTAAATTCATCATCATAGAAGAGAGGTACAAGGGCTTGGTTCATATCAGCCATGACAAGGATGGGAATACTATCAAGCAACTTATTTTAGGCTTCCTCATTACAAACCTCTTCCACTTGATGAGATTTTTTAAAAATCCACAATCTCAAATCTTATATCCTTAATGTGAGTAGCACTGGATCCATCAGATTTTCAAATTTCTCTAATCTTGTTGGTGCTTCTGTGCTTCAAGGTTGTGATGTAAAAAACTTAGAATTTTTATCTCCCTCCTTTAGCCAAAGTGCCCTAGATTTTTGTTTCCATAAAATTTCCTCCTTAGCCATAGTGTTATGAAATCTAGGCAACACCTCCTTTTATCTATATCTAATCTCTCGAGATTGATTTCCAAGTTCTATCTCAGATTTAGTAGCTTTCAATTGAATTTTTAGGTCTTTCTTATTTTGCAAAATATTCCCAAAAACCCTTTTATTCCATTCTTTAAGGTTGCTTTTAACAACTCTAAGCTTCACCACAATTTTGGAAAAGTTGGAGCATTGGACCCTTGTCAACCACCAATTTTTTATTTCAGTTCCAACTGAGGATGAATGCACCACCTTGTCTCAAACCTGAATGTCCTTGGAAATCTAGTTTCTTTTGGTCCACTTCAAAGCATAAAGGGTTATGGTTAGAGCTAATTATGGATAGAGAACAAACAAGCAAATTCCCAAATAGTGGAAGGAACTCCTTGAAGAGAAGAATATTATCCAACCTCATTTGTATGATATGGTTACCCACTCTCCTATTGCTCCAAGTATACCTTGAACCCTTCAACTCAAAATCCAATAGCTCATTGCCATTCACAGAATCTACAAAATCTTTTGTGCTTTTTGAGATTGGGGAGTTCCCTCCCTTTTTATCTGAAAAATAGAGGGGAATTCAAATCCCTTTCGAGACACTATGATTTTTGAGAAAAATTATTTCTCATGGAACTTAGATTTTACCACAACAGGTTTCTACTAGGCCTAGATTTTGGCGCATACATATTAGTTATAACCTACGTTTTATTACTTTCTCTATTGAAGAAGAGAATATTAATAATCCTATGCAAGGAAGAAATTACAGAGCCCTCAAACTTGTTCGCATCCTAGAAATAAAGGAGTCCCCTAAAGGAACCATTGGTTGGGCTTATAGCAAAATAGGCTTATTTCCAAATCCTTATTCTAATAGCTTCTATATCTTGACCATCTGACTTTGTTTCTTGCAAGAAAAAAATATTAGGAAATTTTTCTTTACATGGGGAAGTGACCATCTATTGTTTAGAAAGCCCATTCAAGCCCCTAACATTATAAGAAATGTACTTTATTTATGGAATTTGGAATTAGATTTATTTTTCCTAGACATCTTATGGTTAGCTTTAGTTGTATTATTCCTACAACCTTCCCTTTTTCAAGTTTGAGCATCACAATATCAGAATCCATTTCTCTCTTCCTCATAGACTTGTTAGGAGGCTTTCCTAACTTTTTTTCAACACCCACATCTACATTGCCCTTCCTTTATCTCTAGGTTTTAGGACCCAAAGAACCTTTCTCTAGATAGATCTTTGGGGATCTAATTGAAGGACCTGCCTCAAGGGTTGCCAATTGAATCACAAGATCCTCAAGATCAGAACCAATACAAATCCCATCAAAGGAATTATGAAGAAAAGTCTTAAAAATCATGGTTTGAAAAATGATATCTGACTCACTTACCTTAGTAAAACCAAGATTTGAGGCTACATTATTCTCCTTAGATGCCTTCTCAATTGCTACCAGGTTGGCTAGGGTCAATTTTGAGGGTTGTGAATCTCCTCCACCAAATCCTTTAGCTTCTAAACCTCATCCATCTAGGGTTAAGCTTCTCTTACCCCCACCTTTGAGGAACTACTACATAAATCCTTCGATGGGACTTAGCTTGAGTTATCCTTCTAGATCTTTTTCATTATTGCAAATATATTTTCTTTCTCTACCTGTGTCTTGAGGGGACATTGGTTCACTTGGTGAGCCAATTTTCCATAGCTAGAGCATTGGGTCAACCTATTTTTGTAAATAATGGTTTGGTACCAATTACCCAAGAATGATATAATATTGATAGAAGAGGGAGTATTTGTCTTTGGATCATTCATAACACACATTATTTCATACACCATTCTTGAGATTAATAAGGATTTCCCCCATAGCTTTATCCACACCTCTCAATACATATTCATACCAAATATAGTAAGGGAGGGTAGGGAGATGAACCCATAGAGGCACACAGTTAACCCTTTGTGTATAAGGATTGAAATTAGGTTATAGATCTAGCAAAAATAGACCTCTTTTGCCATAGAACTAGGGGTCTTCCTTAGGATATGGTTTTCATTTTCCATGCAGTTTAATCTAATATAAAAAAGTCTCTAGAGGTCACAAAAATTTCCATGGAGCCTATAGGTTTCCACTTCTCTAGCACCCATATTCAAATTGAATCCACGTCTGGCCTCACCCCCTAGAACTTTCTAAGGTCACAATTGCCATCACCTATGGTGAACTTAACCAGTTCACTCGATATGCTAATGACATTTCCTATAGGAAATATGTTACAGATAAGTTTTGAGAAGGTCTCCCTCATGCCTTTAGACATCACCACAACATATGAGGTCCCGAGGTTTGAGTAGTTAGGAGAAAATTATGAGCCATGAGAATAGGACCCAACATCCAACTTACCATTTGATGGCCCATGGCTTCCTGAAGGACCCATGAAGCCAATACAAGGAAATTTCGTAGACACACCATCTGGCCAACCCAGAACAACCACATTTGCATCCAATGTAGCCACCACCTCCACATATTTTGATAGCTCTCACTACCATTTTAAAAATTTATGCAAACTAGATTCAAAGTCTCCCACTTCCACCCTTTCCCACCCTGATTACCACCATTCAAATTCTAACTCCTGCTCCTCCATCAAACTCTTGTATGCTTTTGCAAATATTCTAGGCTTTTTGAAGCCACTACTCAAATCCCACTACTATGTAACCTCCACTCCATGCACCTCTAACGTCATTGCTCCATTAGGGTTATTATTGATGCTGCTCCACTAGGGTTACCATCACTTATCCACTAGGGATTTTTAAGTCGCTCACTCTATAACAAAATTCTTCAACAAAAATAAAAATTTCATCTAGCAAATGTGTTACAATGGATACTCTAAAACTTTTTCCAATGTCTAGTTCTATTAAATTTGAATCAACAAGTGGACTACTAAAATATTTATTTTTAATGTTGCATATGCCATGAGATTGGAAACATGTTAAGATATTATAAAATAAAAAGATAAAGAAAGAGATTAAAAATTTGGTCATAAGCCAAACACAAGGTTAAAGTGAGTGAATTAGATTGTAGTTGATGTTGGCCCATATCAAGGATTTATAAATCCTAAAAAATAGTAAATAAAAACTTTCTACATCATCAAATGGAAAAGGCTCTCATTATTCATTTGAATCAAATATTGGAATAAATAAGGAAGTATGCACAAGGTGAGGTATTACGATGTGCAAGTTCAAGTTCAAATGAAATTAAATTTGTGAAGGAATATGTATAGGCAATTTTTAATAAAATTAATATTGAAGAGGTCAAATTTGATTAAGGTGAATCATCCTCATTTTCTCACATAGAAGGAAATATCTTATTGATATAAAAATACAAGTAGTATGAGGCTTTTCTTTACACTTTAGGGTTTCTAGGAAAAAATAATAAAGAAAGTAATATGGAAGTTATCAGTTGCACTATAGTGTTTCAAGGACAACATAAGAAATAAAGCAATATGAAAGTCTCCCCAAGAACTTTAAATTTTACAAGGTAGCAAGAAAAATAAAAGTATTTATGAGTGAATCTAGAAATAAATATCATAAATATAAACAATAAGTAGGAATAAGCTTGATAATATGAATATAAAATAGTGGTGAATATTATATCTTGGAGTATTTTTGAGTGACATCCCAAAAAAAGTGATATCAAAGAATTAATAAGATATTATAGTCTAGAATTTATTCTAATATATAAAAAATGTAAGTATTGATTCAAAGATATTTGGAATATGGGGAGTTATCTATAAGTTGCTATTATGGAAGATTCATGAGATAATTAAGTTATATAATAATTATAAATGGAATGGACAATGTGTAAAAGGATGAAGTAGTTATATATCTAGTTATTTTCCAAGAAAGGAAAAAATACAAAATTTGGAGTCATAAATATATGCCCCACATACTAAAACACTTCAAGATAGATGTTAAATTACTTACTTTAATCATGTCAAATTAAATTATGATTCACACAAGCTATATATTTTGAGGGGATTCAATGCAATTCTAACTCCTTTGAAGAAGAAGGGTGGTATTACTTGTTGGTCTATATTGATGGGGTATTTTATATCCTTGATTAATTTTAATGGCCTTTGGGATTTTATTACTTCAATATTACAATGTACATGGAATAAAACTTGTATTGTGTAGAATTATGTGGAACAAAAATTAGATAGATTTTTTTTATTACATGGGTATAAACAAATTATACAATTTCTTCAAAAAAAAGATCAAATAAAAAATCTTTTCTCTTTAGATGTGGTCTAATCAATAATAGTTATCCAAATCCATTTTATTTTAGTCTATTTGGCTCCAATACCTTGATTTTTCAAATGGTGCATGTTTTAATGAGATGCACCAAAGTGTGAACAATCACCTATGTATAGGTTCTTTCAAAATATAAATTATCTAAAGTGGTATATGAAGATATAATTATAAAATATTTTGGTAACATATTTAAAAATTATGATTTTAAATCCAATCTCAATGATTTATAAGAGGTAGTGCAAATAATTGGAACATACCAACATATTTTTATATAAAAGAAACAATTATTTTCTTATTGTGATAGCATATCACAAAATGAAGAGACATGAACCTACAAATCTTGAGAAAGATAAATCAATAAAGGTGATGAAAATAGTACGAATATTCAAGAGATAATACAAAGGTATAGGGAAAATTATAAATGGTACATACAATATCTAAAAGTGAATATTAAATAGTTTTCTAATTCTTTTTGCAGTAAATGAGAAAAATATAAAAGTTTGGAAGCATGGTGAAATATGAAATATTCTAAAAAGGGTTTGAGAAAACCACTGAGATGAAACCATAATAAAAGAGATCAAATATATAAAAAAATTAAGCAAGAACAACATAGGATGTTCCATGGGATACTTGAGTTCCAAAAAAACCAAAAAGAGCATACACCAACAAATTCTAAGGTGAAATATCAAAAATTAAAACGATGAACCTATGTCTAGTTCTAGAAGGGGACCTAGTTTAGACAAGCTAATGAAGCCCCCACATCCACTCATTTTATCAAGATAAGTATCCCCCAATAAAAAGTAAAAGTGGTACCATGGATCAAAGGAAATGTCAGGCACAAAAGGAGGTGGAAATTGAACCCCATGACTCCACCCATATCAAGTTCCAAGGAATCCACTATTGACCACATTCATTAAGAATACGTGTGGTAGGACAAGAGGAAGAACTTTTTAGAGAATATTACATTACTTAGTGCATGATAATATACCTTCATGGTACCTATGGTATAATATAAATATTAGAATAGGGTTTGAGTCTATAGTTTAGGAGTGTGATTTATATTTACCCTTTATGTATGTGTCTATGTGTAGGATATGCACAAGTGTCATGTAACAATGTGTGCAAATGTGTAGAGTAAGTAAGTGTGAAAGTGTCATATAGTAAAGTGTGCAAGTGTCATAGAGTAAAGTGTGCAAGTAGATAGAATGTCAAGAGTCATATATACAAGTGGCAAGATGAGAAGCCAAAGGATATGTGAGGTTTGTCTTATGTATGGAATAGAAAATGTTGTAACTCCCGGATATGTGAGGAGTGCAATAGTCAAGTATTGAAGAGTCATATTTCTAAGGTTATATAATGGAGATAAATCTCCATGTATTGTATCAAAGGATCATCACATAATATATGTATTTCAAGAATCTTGTATATATTTTGAGCAATATTATTGTAAGTTTTCTTCATGTTATTTTATGAATGATTTTGGCCATTTATTTCATATTATTGTTGTTATTTTCATGAATGTTATGTTCATTGACATTGGCCATTTATATTGATTGCTCAAATGTTGAATGTTATATTTTATCCTAAATATTGGGACCTATGATAATTTGGCTAAAAAATAATTAGTGGTATCAGAGCTACCACACTCTATCCATTTATTGGAAGAGATATATTTGAAGGCTAGCATTGGAGAAGGAATCTAGTATGAATTTTAAAAGGAATATTGGGTTGATATTTGCATCCAAATTGAGAAGACATTAAGCTATATATTTCTTCAAGAGAAATATAGAATACAATGGTTAAAGCCACAAAAGAAGCAACAAAAAGAAAAAGAGAATGGAGTGGTCAGATCCACAAAATAAGAAGCAACAATAATTAAAAAATTATTAGAATAGAAATAATTGAAAGGAAAAACATTTTTGTAAGTTGAGGTGGATTGATATGCTAAAAATTGTAGTGAAGAATCACTAGAATTAGAAGACCAAAAAATGTTCTAGCAGTATAGAATCATATATAGAGACACATAGTCTATGAACCAAAGTTTGGAGAACATCACAGTGAATTATATGAGCTAAAGTCTAGAGAATATCACAATGAAGTTTAAAAAGATGAATCTTGAAGGACAACATAGTGGAGCCTAAGAGCCAAATTAGGAGAACATATTCATATCTCTAGAGAAATAAATAGCATAAAGACACAACAAAGTTTGACATCGCCTGAATTTTACATTGCCTAAATAAGATTGACGTAACCTTAAGAATTAGCTAAGGTCATACAAGCCAGATTAATATTATCTGAGATCATCAAAACATTTGAAGAATTTTTTTGTTACCTAAGTAATTTTTAGTATTGCTTGAGGTAAAGGAATTGCTATGAAACAAAGTAGAAGATAGAGCAAAGTCACCTAAATAATACCCTCAAATATTACATGCAAAATGTCCACGTGTGACATTGATTTACCCTAACACATGACTTGACAACCCTTGACAAGCATTTGACTCATTGATGAAGTGTCAAACATTCCAAACATGAAGACAAAGTGTGTGCAGACTTAGGTAAGGGCTACAATTTGAATTTTTAGGCAGTAATAATATTTTGGGGAAGAATTAAAGTGCTATATTATTTTGTGGAGTAATAAGGTTAAAAGGAACCTTAATTTAGTGCATTTATTATCAAAGATTTATTTTTAGAATTTAGTATTTAAGCTTTGATTATTGAAAATAAATTTGGTCATTAAAAGAATTAATTGGAGTGATAAGAATAATATAAAAAGTTGAATTTGACTTCCATCTTGATTTTTGAAATTTTAAAAAGAGATAAATTATTTATTATTTAATTGGGGAGTCAAAAGGTATTCCATTCCAAAATATTGTTTGAAGAAATTGATTTTTAGTTTATTGCAATTGAATATAGAAAATTTGAATTTATTTGATTGCAATTTGAAAAATTAAAGTTTTGAGAGATAATATTTTCCACTCCAAAAGAAAAAGAAAATATTTAAAGATTTAATTACTTGAAGAAATTTACAAATTAAAATTTGATTATTTGGGAGCCATAAGGTTTCCTACTTCAAAGATATTAAAAGTTTTTTAATTGAATATTTCATTTACAAATTTGTAGATTTAATAATTTTATTTAATTGATTACATTAAACTTTGGAGTAATAAGGATTTTTACTCCAAAGGAATCAATTTGAAGGAACTCATTATGGATAGAATTCAAAGGAAAATGAAGATAACAAAAGAACATTTGAAAAATGTTAATAAAGTTGAAAACAACGCATCATCAAAAAATTACAACTTATTTGTAAGGAGAATAAATATAGAATGAATTTTGTTCTACATCATTGTTTATGTTATTTTCTCAAGAATACTAAAGATCATGATTACAAAGCTTTGATAAGAAAACAAAGAATGAAAAATAAATTGAAAGATGAAGGAAAATTTTTAAAAGCTTGTACAATGAAATGTAATCATTGTTATAGACTTGGGCATGAAGAAGAAAGATGTTGGAATATTTATCCATGTAATTTTTGTGGGAGAAATAATCATCTATGAAAACTTTTTTGGAATAAGGACAACAATTATAATGAAAATTTTGAAAAAATGTTAATGATGAGACGATAAACTTATTCAAAAACCTATTTTCAAAACAATTCCAAATGTCACTAGAGTTGAATAATGGATAATTTTAAAATAATATCAATACCATGAATAATAAATTCAAGTAGTTAAAGGGAAAGTTTGAAAAGAACAAAAAAATCCAAAATATAGAAGAACTAAAAAAAAGAAAAATCTCAAGAAGATGAATCGAGCACAGTTCGAGATTATCAAGCACTAGAATCTCAAGAAGTACTAGAGTCAAAGTAGAAGTAAAGAAACAATGGATGAACCCAAGGTATAATATATATATTGAAGACTAAAGTATTCAATAACCAAATAATGTAATACAAGGGGTGTTAAAGAATATTACATTATTTGGTACATGCTAATGTACTCTCATGGTACCTATTGTATAATGTAAATATTAAAATAAGTTTTGAGTCTATAGTATATGTGTAGGATGTGCACAAGTTTCATTTAACAATATGTGCAAATGTGTAGAGTAAGTGTGCAAGTAGGAGTGTGCATAGAGTAAAGTGTGCAAGTAGATAGAATGTCAAGATTCATGTATACAAGTGGCAATATGAGAAGCCAAAGAACATGTGAGGTTTGTCTTATGTATTGAATAGGAAAGGTTACAACTCCTAGATATGTGAGGAGTGCAATAGTCAAGTATTAAAGAGTCACCTTTTTAAGTTTATACAATGGGGACAAAGCTCCAAAGGATCATCACATAATATATGTATTTCAAGTATCAAAATAAATAAGCTTGTATATAGTTTGAGAAATATTATTGTAAGTTTTTATCATGTTATTTCATTAATGACTTTGACCAGCTAATTCGTATAATTGTTGTTATTTTCATGAATGTTATGTTCATTGATATTGGCCATTTATATTGATTGCTCAAATGTTGAATGTTATATTTGATCCTAAATATTGGAACCTATGATAATCTAGTTGAAAAACCATCAAAACTCCATGTTAAATGGGCTTCCATTTCAAGCATATCCTTTAGGGTCATCAAAGACATAGGCATACAAAAAATATGCATGCCTTGGAATTAAGAAATGTATGAGGGATAAGGATGGCATGAGGAATGAGGAATGAGGAATGAGATACAGCTGGATGCATGGGAGGGGTGAGAGAGGGTTGTGGGTTCATGTTGACCAAGAGGCCAACATGGAATAGAAAAGGTCTACATTGTAATAATAAATTCTAACAAAAATAAAAAATAAGAATTTCCACCTTTTTAAAGTCTAAAATTTAAAATTTAAAATGGGATTGGTAAAAAAAATGGTACCTTGGAAAAGTAGGTGAAAATGAACTTTAAAAAAGTATTGAATTCGACCACCTTGAAAAACTACATAGATTCTAAAAATTATCTTTGTTGTGCTAGATTTTAGATGTTGCAATAAAAAATATTTTGGTTTAAATAATAAATTAGAGTAACTTTTTCACAATCTAGAAAATAGTTAAATCTTATCAAAAAACTTGATGAAATTTTCAAATCATAAAATAAAATTACATTCCATGGTTCTAGTTCTTTTATTTATTAATAGGTTAAAAATGGGATTAAAATTTCCCATCCCTTTTACATAAAATTACTTACAAGTAGATCATAAAAGACAAAGGAAATAGGGTGTCCACTTGAACTATTAACAATCATAAAGAACCAACCTGAAGCACTTGATAAAGAAAGACACAAACTATAGTACCAATAACAAGAAAAACTAGAAAATAGTTGACTTCTCCAACCAGCTTCTTATCTTTCTTTCAAAAATTTTATAATTTTTAGGGAGTCCCCTTCCACAATAATATTTCTATAACACCCTTATTTGATTAACTTAGCCCTTGTGAAAAAGGCTCGAGCCTCAAAAAAATGGTTGGATTGGATGAATAGAGGTTCAACAAAGGCTTGCACAACCATCCCCCTAGAATCCCTAAAAAATCCACCCACACCAACATGTCCTGAGTTCCCTTTCATAGAACCATCCATATTCAATTTGATCCACTCATTTGGAGGGAGTTCCCAATTAACTTCCAACCTTAAAGATATTAATAGATTCACACAGATTAAAGGCTTCAAATTACAATGAATATTAATGGCTTCCTCGAGTCTACTTTTAGTTACCTCAAGAAAGGATAAGATTTGAGAGTTCTCCACATCAACATTGAGGATATGAAAAACAACCATAGAAGCCTCTTTTTTTCTATTTTCGAAAGCCCTATTATTTCACTCCTTCCAAATTCCCCACAAAAAATTGGAAAGATAAAACCTCTAGAGATATTTCAATATACAATTATTGAAAGGAGGATCCCACTACACACATAAATCTCCTATAGTATCTGGGAAGACCCAAGGAACATCAAACAGTTCCAAAACCTTGTCTAAAATTTGTCTAGCAAAGGAACAGTCAAGAAAAATATGACAAAGCAATTCTAAATTTTGTTCACACAAATAACATCCATTTACAATAGGTATGCCCCTTTTATGTAAGTTATCAATTTTTAATGTTATATTTTGACCCACCAACCATAAGAAGAAATCTATTTTAGGGATGAGCCCTTTAATCCACATATTTCTCACTAGAAACTAGCTTCTACCTTCTATCTCAAGAAAATGGCATCCAAACTTAACAAAGTATTTTCTAATAGTGTCCACCTTCCAAATGATCGAATTACTAAAATGGAAGGACAAAAAATGATACAAATGAAGTCATATTTTCAAATTATTAATATGGCTAGCCAAGTTTGGGTCTAAATCTAGAGCAGATAAACTTTCCAGATTTTTTCACTATTTTTGGTTGTTATATAATCAACAACTTTGATACCAAAATGGAGGTACATAGCAGGTTCTAAGGCACTTACATCTAGATCCTCTGAGAGGGGAATATCCTTCATCTAACAATATTTCCTAAATTTCACCTGATTTCCATCTCCAATATGCCAGTGCAATGCTTTACATAACAAATGTCTAATGTCCACAAGACTATTCCAAAAGAAAGATCCAACTGACAAGTCATTAGAATATATTTTTTTTTCCATATTGTAAATAATTGGCTTTGAGGATCTTAACCCACTCACACTGATCATTTGTCAATAATTTCCATCCTATCTTTCCTATCAAGGCTTTGTTCATTTGTTTTACCCTTCTAAATCCTATCCCTCCTATGTATTTTAGTAGAACATATTTGATCCCAGACAACTAGGTCAAAGTACCTTCTATCTTCTAATCCAGACCAGAGGAAGAATAATTGAATTTGCTCTCTTTTAATTCTTATTTTAGTTGGAATTTTTAAAATTGACATAAAATAAATGGGAATACTATGTAAATAAAACTTCACAAGCTGAGCTTTACTTGCATGGCCGAGAAGACTTCCTCTCCAACCTATTAATTTTTTTTCTATTTATAGAAACCTACCAATCTTAGCATCATTTAGTCACTCCACAACATCTTTCCACCCCATCGTAAAATATTCAAGTAATTTAGGGCTTCCACATTCCTGAAGAAGACCCTTGAATTAAGGCCATGCAAAAAAAGATAGATCAATTGATACAATATACTCTTGATTTGACAAACCAGAAGCTAAATTTACGTTAATTGATCAACCAACCTATTCATCCTTCGGTACCATCACTACCATATCCAACAGACTTCACGGTGCCTAAGTTTGACAAATTCAAGGGAACTGAGGATCCCAAAGAACATGTGAGCACATTTGTACATTCCCATTTTCAAATTCAAAATGGCAATGCTCTCATGCTCAAAAAAATTCATCAAAAATTAGGAGGATATGCCATAGAGTGGTATAATCAATTTTCTAATCATAGTATTTATACTTTTGAGCAATTGATTGACCAATTATTTGAGCATTTTATCCTAAATGTTAAAAATAAAGTCTCATTGTCTAATGTCTATGCTTTAATACAACATGATGATGAGTCTATCTATGATTTTGGAAACCGTTTTAGGGTTGTCATTACAAAGTTTCCATTCACCCTACCAATGGATGAGATAATCAAATTATTCACAAATAGTTTCTTAAATCCTATCTCTTGGATGCTTCAACTACAAACTTATCAATCATTTGAAGAAGCTTTAGCTCAAGCTAGTGAGGAAATCAAAATCCAAGAGGGCATACTTAAGCCTAAGAAAAAGGAATGGCAAAACAAGGGCCAATATAAAAGAAACTATTATGACCAACCAAAATCAACATAAGCTACCCCAGCTAATCAGCCCAATCATGTTAATCAAGTGGTCATGATCCAGCTGGTAATGGCTCAATAAAAATCAATGCAATGGTCCTCACAAAAAATTTACCATTCAAGCCATGCAAAACATAGTACCAGTTGTAGAAAACCATCCCCAACGATAATCTATCTGATAAAATTGCTAATATACACCATTATCCGAGTCATATGCCTCCATTTTCTGAAGTTCATATGACACAAACAAACTTGCTTTACCCAAAATGAGACTATATGAATTTTCCAAACGTAGTAAACACTATCGAGAACATCTATTTTATCCTTATCATAGGCAAAATGGGTATGATATTAACAATTGCCATACATTTAAAGACATAGTACAAGACCTTATTGACTTGGGGGCAATCAAGCTTGATAATCCCCTTGCTCAACAAAATAAAAATCTTGGTATTTTTCAAACACCACTTCCTCATCATGAGGAGGTGCAACCAAATATAGGAGGGGCTAACACTAAAACTCCTCCCAATAAATTCAATCATGTCCAATAATACCAAGGGTTTGTAGGGGCCATCCATGTGGTCACTAGAGGTCAAAGAAACAATCAACAAAATGTAAGGCAACCACCTCAAGAAAGTGTGTCACAACCTCCTACATCACCACCCATTAAAATTTCCCCCAATCCTTAATCACCCATCCATATCCCTAGCCAATAAAATCCTCCAAATCCACCCATCAATCATCCACAATGACCAGTCATCTCATTGAGTAGTTGGTTAACCATAAGTCCAAATATGGCTTCCTCCAAATTGTCAATTTATGAGTTTATTCAATAATATCCCCCACATTGTGAGTCATTAATTGATATTCTCAAATACATTGAACTACAATATAAAGATTCTAATGCCTTCAACAACTTTGTAGGGAGAATCCATCACATTCTATGACTTTGATATTAAGCCAATCTCATCGGACTTAGTAGATCCTCCATTGCATATCATGGCTTTAATTGACAAGAAGTCTTTTAAAAGAGTTTTAATTGACACCAGTTTCTCTATCAATATCATCACCACGTTTTCCCTTCATCATTTGAACCTTCCTCCATCTCATATCACCAAGTCATCATTCACCCTAAAAGCATTCAATGATGCTTGGTTTTCTACAATTGCCACTATTGTTTTACCCATTGAATTAGGGATAAAAATGTTACACACCATGTTTCACATATTGGAAGGATCCATGGCATACAATGTACTCCTTGTAAGATCTTTGATGAGGTAAATGAGTTGTTTCCCTTCCATTTTACATCAATGCTTGCAATACGTTCATGAGGTACAAGTACATTGTATACCAGCGGATGTTGAACCTTTTAAGTATTGCAATTTCATCTCAAATCCATATGAGTCCATGCTTCCTTTCACACACCTTTTCCTTTCACCATCATCCAATCCAGCTTCCATTCCATCAATTTCCTCATCGAAAAATCCCATTCTTGAGGAACTCCCTATCACCAATCCCCATCAAACCTCTATGACCCCATCATATTCATCATTGAATACATGCACATGTGGTCATAGTCAATCCACATCATCAACATCATTGCCATCCATTTCATCATAATTGTCCACCCAAAAACCTTCCCAATCAAATACATTACCATCACCTAATGTTTCACAAGTTGATTTGGTGGATTGTGAGACATATCCATCTTCACCACTTCCTAAGCCATCATCCAACCAAGGTTCTTCCAAATCTTCCAAATTTGGGGTCCACCTCACTAATCCTGATATTGGTAAATATGTGGTCCAAGATATAATTGTCATGCCTCTCACCATTTCTAAGGCTAAGGATTTCGGTCACCCATGGGACCCACATTTATCCATAGGAGTAGTATATAACATGGGTTCATCTCCAAATAGCATAAATTTTGTATATGGGGGGATTGATTCTTCATCAAATCCAGCACCCCTAGAATAATCCAAAGAACTAGCACTTGCCAAAATTCAAAACATGTCGAGATTTCCATCCCACTATTTTCACATAGTTAATTGGTAAGGTCATGGTCTAGGATTGCATGAACAGGGAGTGCTTCAACCTATTGATGTTCCATATCAAGAAGTGCACGACCGTTTAGGTCTAGGTTACCACCCACTTTCTACCACCTCTTATCTTTAACAAGCCTTCCAAAGGCTTAATCTCAGTTCAAGAGAAGAAGCCCTCCATCCTGATAATTATGACAATGAAATATATGAAGAATTTGAACTAATATCGATAATTTCAGATGAATATGAAGAATAATCGAAGCCCATTATTCCCTATACCGAACAAGATGAGTTTTATCTCAACATGTTCCCCATCCATGAGCCCATATTTTGCTTGCTTCTTCCATAAGAGAGAGCTTACCCTACTGGTGAGCAACCACCTCCATTCCATTAATCCATTTCATAATCCAAGATTGTAACATATGTACATAACACAAAAATAGTGGTTTTTACCACTACTAAAAAAAATCAAAATATATAAAAAATCAACAAAAACATTTTTCTTTCTTTGCATTGCATGTATATATCATCTAGTTAAAAACATTTATTTGTGTTGCTTTTTGCTATCCAGGTTTACCAGGCTCCTAGCATCGATTCTTAGGTTCCATCCATTCCACCCAACCTCATCCACTTTGCCCATAAGTCAACATGAATCTTGTTGATTTATTCACCCCACTCCATAATATATATGATCTGGCTAAACCAAATCTAATGAAGAACACAAGCTTATACTGAGAGGGGGTGAACAGTATAAGACCACTTTTTACTTTTCTTTCCCAATCAATATTATGCAATAGATCAATGTCAATATCAACAATAGTAATCAAAGCAATGCACAAATCACCACACACAATAGAGACACCAATTTAACGTGGTTCACCCAATGTGGGCTACTCCACGGAGAAAATATTTCACTAAAATTTTCTCAACAAATCTCTTGGGAAACCTTTCCCTATTACAATGTTTATGGACCTCTATCCAAAGGAGACACCAATCCCCTAATCAAGTTCATGGATCTCTATCCACAGGAGAACTCCTTCTCCTCTGCTTTGGTTGGTGATCTTCTAGAAGAACTGTTGCCTCCACTACACTGGCTTATGGATCTCTATCCACTGAAGACTCCTGTCCTCACTCAGAAGACCTATCCTCACTACCCTAGCTAATGGACCTCTATCCACTAGAGACTATCATCCTCTATACTCTATCACCTCCAAAGCTTACTCTCAGCTCTGTCTCAAATCTGTACTAAACACGGTCCTTCGATCTAGCACAAATCTGCTCAATCTCTATCCCTCGATCTACACTAAACACTAGTCCTTCGGGTCTAGCACAAATCTGCTCAATATCTATCCTCAAATATGCACTAAACATAGTCCTTCGATCTAGCACAAATCTGCTCAATATCTATCCTCAAATCTGCACTAAACATAGTCCTTTGGTCTAGCACAAATCTGCTCAATATCTATCACTGGTTTGACACAAACCTATCCTCAAATCTACACCAAATCTATCCTCAAGCCTTAACACAAAGCTTGACTCAATCACAAATCAACTCTGCTAGATCTGCCCCAAACCTTAACCCAAGGTTTGAACAAATCAATCAATCAACTCTGCTCACAAGTCTTCTCAAAGACTTATCTCAAATATACATTGTAAGCTTCCACAAAATCTCACACTAATATATCCACAAGTCCTCTCTAGAACTTGTCCAATATACTCAACAAGTCTTCACCAAGACTTACCTCAAATTGCTCAACAAGTCCTCACTAGAACTTGTCCAATCTACTCAACAAGTCTTCACCAAGACTTACCTCAAATCTCACAATCCTCCACAACTTCCTCTATAGCTTCCACAAGCTTACTCAACTCAAAAAATCCTCTTCAATCACTTAACAAGCTTCCATTTTTAATCTCATAGAAACATATAGAGAATTGTTAGAGACTCAATATGCTTCACACTCACAACAATGCTCAATCACTTTCAATATCTTTCTCAAATCAAATTAGAATATAGAACAATTTGTTTCACAGAACTTGAACTATCACTTCAACACTTCCACTTGACTAGGCTCAATCAACTCCACTCAATCAATCACTCAATGAAACACTCCTTGCTTACAAACCCTAGTCCAAGCATATGAATCCTCACTCAATTATTTCCAACAATGCTTATCAAACAATCTCACATAACAATGATACTCATGATCTTGCACAAACCCTAGTTCAAGATAGTTCACAACTTCACATAACAATGATACTCATGATCTTTCACAAACCCTAGTTCAAGCATATGAAAGCTTACTCAATATTTCCAACAATGCTTATCAAACAAGGTTTCTAGTATCAACTTTCATTCCAAGAAAACCAAACTCAACAATGCTTATCAAACAACCCTTTTCTCTCCAACTTAGCATTCACAACATCCAACAATCACTCACAAGGAAGATGTGCCCATACCTTTTGTTTGATGAAGAATTGTCCTTAAAAACCTGTCTCAAACACAATTACTCTTTTGCCAATATTTAAGGGTTAGGTAGCAAAAACCTTCTCAAAACTTCATTCAATAACTTCCTCACAAATTATTCTCACAATACAAAACATTAGATCTCAATTACACCTTATTACTCCTTTCAACTATTAAACCCAATAAGACTTTATTTTAAAATAATATTTAAACTCCTCTAAAGCCTTATTACTCCTTTCAACACTTTAATCACAAAAAATCACAATATAAAATTTATTTCCATAAACCTTATACCTCCCTAAATGCTCATGCCAACAAACCTTAGGACAAAGAATTAAATATTAAAAATTAAATACCTTTTGCCCTTGGTGGGAATCGAACCCACGTTGCGCTTCCACTAGCGCCCTAGCCACGGCTTCCACGGCCGCGTGAGCTAGGTGCTCACGTGGGACCTAAGTGTGCCCGCGCACACTTATTCCCTAAGCTGCCACCAAAAGCTTTTAAAATTAAAAGCTTCCTCCTTTTGCTATCGTAGAGTCTCAAACCCGAGACCTCCCCTCTGCTGCAACTTAGCGCCCAAGCCAATCGTCGTTTGGGCTAGCCGCTCGGATGGTGCTACGAATTCAGTGCCACTCCTCTTTATGCCTTCCTCTCCTCGGTGTTAGCATTATGCACATTTTTCCTTTCCCTTCCATGTTCGATCGATGAGCACAACAAACACCACAATTTTTTGAATTCCACCCTTAAGCCTTTGATTAAGGCTATATTAATATACCTTTCAAGGCATTTGCCTTCACGTCGATGGATAGAGAAATTAGACTTTGCATTTCAAAAATAATATTTTAATTATAATTATTTTAAATTCAAAATGAATTTAAATATTATAAATTAAATATTTAAATGTCCTTTGGGCCTTTTCAAATAAAATAAAATATAAACTTCCTTAGGTTTTTAGGGGAACCTTTTGCCATTATCACCTTAGCAAAATAACCTTATTATTTTCTTTCAACCACCATGGAACGGAGATATCTTTTCAACCCTTTTCTTTTGCCCAAATATTATAATATTGTTATCCTTCTTGCTTCTCTTTTGATGCTTCGGCCATATAATATTTAAATTAAATATTATATCCTTGCCTCTTAGAAAATCAACCATGAACCATTTGCTTAACATTCCTTTGACATTTGCTTAGTATTCCTTTGACATCAATGACAACAAATCCTGCTCATATTTCCAACAATCTCCCCCTTTGTCATTGATGGCAACCCATTTACCTTTTATCATTTCCTTTACCTCTTTCTGTTTTGCTCCCCCTAAGAAACTGCTCCCCCTGACTGAATGCTCTCCTCCTAACTCAAATCTCTCCCCCTTACTCAAATCTCTCCCCCTTTGTCATCAATGGCAAAGGGTCACCTTTGGGGCTCGGGGCTAAGAATGAAACTCTTAGCTTAGCCCCTCCCCCACCTCCTCTTGAGGTGGTTAATTTTGGGGTGGGAGTATTTCTACTCCTAGCATGCACTGATCTTTACCTTTGTCTACTTTCCTTTTCATCTGATCCTTCTGATTCCTCTGACTATTCATGTTCCTGCTTGTCTCTGGAATTTTTGCTCTACACCACTTTGTTGTATGTCCATCATTATTGCACTTATAACACTTAATGTTATTATTCCTTGGAGGTGCAAATGTCTTGGGATTTCTCCTGGTGAAGCCATATCTGTTCCTGTCATGAACCCTGCAATTCATTGCCTTGTGACCAAACTGATTACAAGAGTAGCAATACCCTTGAAAAAGTTGCCTATTTTTGAACTTTCCATATTCCTATCTTTCATGTGTCCTGCACTGTGTAGCCTTGTGCCCAAACCTGTGACATGAGAAGCATCATCCATTGAAACTACCTTGCCTTGACCTCATTGGTCTTTTAGTCTCTTTTACCCTATGTTGGTTCCTGTTCCATATGTTCCTCATTTGTGCATTGTTCCTTTCCTTGTTGAACTTTCTATTGTCCAACTCATCCTCAGAAGTCTCACTCTCTCTTACACTCTCTTCTTCTAAAGTTTCTTCTTCTTCAGAACTTGAGGTTGACTCCTCTCCTTGTTTCTTTTGTACCTATTCAAAACCAAGACCTGTCTTGTTTGATGTCGGTTTTTGTGTCTTGATAATCTTGTCCAAGTTCTTTGAGCTTCTCCCAAACTTGTGTAACTTGTCCTTAGACTCTTTTACTTCCTTCCTTAGTAGAGCTACCTCATGCTCTAACCTTTCACATTCTAAAACTTTTGCTTCTAACTTATCTTTGAATCTTCTTGTCTTAGCCATTGACTTATTTAGATCCTCTATAAGCTTTCCTTTCTCTTCATCACATTCTTGAAACTGAAGCTTGAGTTTTGAGTTTTGCTTTCTTACCTCCCTTAATGCATCAAGGGCATGAATAAGCTCTCCCTCAAGGTCAACTTCTCCTATCTCTGATTCTTCCTCTATTTGTTTACCTTTGAAAACATCTTCATTCTTTTCTGACTTGTCTTCTATAGGATCACCTCCTTCTTCTTCTAATGCCATAAGAAGATTCTCTTCTGGTCCTTCAAGTGTATCTTCATATTCATCATCACTAAAACTGAAACCACTCTTTGTACAACTATCTTCAAGATGACCAAAGTTACCACATCTAAAACACTTGAGAATTATTGGTGACCTTTTCCTAACCACTTCTTTTTCTTTTGCTAGAAATAGAACTTCATATTTATCATTATCTGAGGAACTATCATCACTATCACTTGAATACTTACTTGCTTTGTCTGCATAGAAACTCTTCTTCTATCTTTGGAAGAACTTATTTCCTTGCTTGCCTTGTCCATCCCTGCTTTTCTTTTGGTACCTATGTTTTTCTATTTCCCTATTCTTATGATCCTATTTCTCTTCATCATTGCTATTTCTAGCTTCTTGACAATCAGATGCATAGTGACCATACTTTCCACAATTGAAACATCTAATAGATTTTGTACCTTTAAACTTTCTTGGATCCTTGTTCCTTCTACCATAATTTGCTTCTTCATCACTGGATGACTCATTGCTTGAATCTGAATTCTTACCCTTAGTCTTCTTAGTGGCTTTAAATGTTGCTTCTTTCTGGGGAATAGGTTCCTCTTTTGTTCTCATCTCAAAAGCTGTGAGAATGCCATGTAATTCATCCCTTGTCAAAATATCACTATCTTTTGATTCCTCTATAGCTGAAATATTTTCACTAAACCTTTTTGGGAGTGACCTTAAAATCTTATCACAAACATCAGATTCTTGAACTTCAAGTCCAAGTCCTTGCATGGAGTTAACAACCTCATCCACACGAAGTAGATAACCACTAATGTTTTCCTCATCCTTCATTTTTAGGTCTTCAAATATTCCCTTGAGATTTCATAACTTTACCTTTTTGACCTTTTTATCCCCTTCATATATGCCTTGCAACTTATCCCAAATTTCCTTTGCTGATTTGCAGTGCATAACCTTTATAAACTCTATTTTATGCAAACCTCTCAAAATTGCATTCATTGCTTTTGAATTGTAATGATGTAGAAGCTTACCATATTTATCTGTAGGTGGAGTAGTTGGTGGTGTGTATCCATTTTCAACTGCTTCCCATATTTCATTTCCAAGTGCCATCAGATGAATCTTCATTCTCATACTCCAAAATACATAATCGCTCCCATAAAATACTGGTGCTGAATTATCTGAGGATCCACTCTTAGAATCCATTTGTGTTCTTGTGAGATTTTCCTTCAAGCTATTAAACTCTTTCGAAGGAACCCACTCTGATACCAATTGAAGAACACAAGCTTATACTAAGAGGGGGGTGAACAGTATAAGACCACTTTTTACTTTTCTTTCCCAATCAATATTATGCAATATATCAATAGCAATATCAATAGTAGTAATCAAAGCAATGCACAAATCACCACACACAATAGAGACACCAATTTAACGTGGTTCACCCAATGTGGGCTACTCCACGGAGAAAATATTTCACTAAAATTTTCTCAACAAATCTCTTGGGAAACCTTTCCCTATTACAATGTTTATGGACCTCTATCCAAAGGAGACACCAATCCCCTAATCAAGTTCATGGATCTCTATCCATAGGAGAACTCCTTCTCCTCTCTAGTTGGTGATCTTCTAGAAGAACTATTACCTCCACTACACTAGCTTATGGATCTCTATCCACTGAAGACTCCTACCCTCACTCAGAAGACCTATCCTCACTACCCTAGCTAATGGAACTCTATCCACTAGAGACTATCATCCTCTATACTCTATCACCTCCAAATCTTGCTCTCAACTCTATCTCAAATCTATACTAAACACAATCCTTTGGTCTAGCACAAATCTACTCAATATCTATCTCGAATCTACACTAAACATATCCTTATCTACACAAATCTGCTCAATATCTCTCTATCCCACTAAACATAGTCCTTCGATCTAGCACAAATTTGCTCAATCTTCTCAAATCTACACCAAACTCTATCCTCAAATCTATCCTCAAGCCTTAACACAAAGCTTGACTCAATCACAAATCAACTCTGCTAGATCTGCCCCAAACCTTAACCCAAGGTTTGAACAAATCAATCAATCAACTCTGCTCACAAGTCTTCTCAAAGACTTATCTCAAATATACATTGTAAGCTTCCACAAAAGCTCACACTAATCTATCCACAAGTCCTCTCTAGAACTTGTCCAATATTCTCAACAAGTCTTCACCAAGACTTACCTCAAATCTCTCAACAAGTCCTCACTAGAACTTGTCCAATCTACTCAACAAGTCTTCACCTAAGACTTACCTCAAATCTAAACCAACTTTAAGCTTCCAAAAATACTTCAACATAACCAAATCCTCTTCAATCACTTAGAAAAGCTTCACAGAATCTTATTTAATCTCATAGAAACATATAGAGAATTGTTAGAGACTCAATATGCTTCACACTCACAACAATGCTCAATCACTTTCAATCTCTTTCTCAAATCAAATTAGAATATAGAACAATTTGTTTCACAGAACTTGAACTATCACTTCAACACTTCCACTTGACTAGGCTCAATCAACTCCACTCAATCAATCACTCAATGAAACACTCCTTGCTTACAAACCCTAGTCCAAGCATATGAATACTCACTCAATTATTTCCAACAATGCTTATCAAACAATATCACATAACAATGATACTCATGATCTTGCACAAACCCTAGTTCAAGATAGTTCACAACTTCACATAACAATGATACTCATGTTCTTTCACAAACCCTAGTTCAAGCATATGAAAGCTTACTCAATATTTCCAACAATGCTTATCAAACAAGGTTTCTAGTATCAACTTTCATTCCAGAAAACCAAACTCAACAATGCTTATCAAACAACCCTTTTCTCTCCAACTTAGCATTCACAACATCCAACAATCACTCACAAGGAAGATGTGCCCATACCTTTTGTTTGATGAAGAATTGTCCTTAAAAACCTATCTCAAACACAATTACTCTTTTGCCAATCTTTAAGGGTTAGGTAGCAAAAACCTTCTCAAAACTTCATTCAATAATTTCCTCACAAATTATTCTCACAATACAAAACATTAGATCTCACTTACACCTTATTACTCCTTTCAACTATTAAACCCAATAAGACTTTATTTTAAAATAATATTTAAACTCCTCTAAAGCCTTATTACTCCTTTCAACACTTTAATCACCAAAAATCACAATATAAAATTTATTTCCATAAACCTTATACCTCCCTAAATGCTCATGCCAACAAACCTTAGGACAAAGAATTAAATATTAAAAATTAAATACCTTTTGCCCTTGGTGGGAATCGAACCCACGTTGCGCTTCCACTAGCGCCCTAGCCATGGCTTCCACCACCACGTGAGCTAGGCGCTCACGTGGGACCTAAGTGTGCCCATGCACACTTATTCCCTAAGCTGCCACCAAAAGCTTTAAAAATAAAAGCTTCCTCCTTTTGCTACCGTAGAGTCTCAAACCCGAGACCTCCCCTTTACTGCAACTTAGCACCCAAGCCAATCATCATCTGGGCTAGCCACCCGGATGGTGCTATGAATTTGGTGCCGCTCCTCTTTATGCCTTCCTCTCCTCAGTGTTAGCACTACGCACATTTTTCCTTTCCCTTCCACGTTCGATCGATGAGCACAACCAACACCATGATTTTCGAATGCCACCCTTTAGCCTTTGATTTAGGCTATATTAATATACCTTTCCAAGGTATTTGCCTTCACGTCGGTGGATAGAGAAATTAGACTTTGCATTTCAAAAATAATATTTTAATTATAATTATTTAAATTCAAAATGAATTTAAATATTATAAATTAAATATTTAAATGTCCTTTGGGCCTTTTTAAATAAAATAAAATATAGACTTCCTTAGGCCTTTTTTTAGGGGAACCTTTTGCCATTATCACCTTAGCAAAATAACCTTATTATTTTCTTTCAACCACCATGGAACGGAGATATCTTTTCAACCCTTTTCTTTTACCCAAATATTATGATATTGTTATCCTTCTTGCTTCTCTTTTGATGCTTCAGCCATATAATATTTAAATTAAATATTATATCCTTACCTCTTAGAAAATCAACCATGAACCATTTGCTTAACATTCTTTTGACATTTTCTTAGTATTCCTTTGACATCTGCTTAGTATTCCTTTGACATCAATGACAACAAATCCTGCTCATATTTCCAACAACCAATTTACATAAGCCTTATTGATATGGATCAGATTTCCTCACCTCCATCCTTTTCTGATTTTGTCTTGTCCGAGGAATTGTTAAGGGCTTTCGCCAACTACATTCCTCCATTCCATCCACCATCCTCGTCTGGGGGTCCCATTCTTATATATATATATATATATATATATATATATATATATATATATATATATACACATACATAGCTAATACACAAAAACATTTACACATATTTCATTCACAACATTGCATTTTCCTTTGCATAAACACTTCATTTCAAAAATAATGCATTAACACACATTTCATATTGCATTTCAAAAACATTGCATTCGCATATATTTCATTTTGCATTACATTCACATCCACATTTCACATGTCATATTAGGGATCATTTATTAAGTTCAAGGTTTTAATTGGTCCAACAAAAGTCATGTTACCTTAATAAGAAGCATCTTCACAACATCATCAGCCACAACATTCCACCAAGTCAAATTCCCAATTACAAACCACATTTTCATAAAGTCCTATGTGTTTTTGATCACTCAGCCACTCCTAGTGTGTTAAGCAACCTCTAAAATACATGTTGAGTTCCTTTTAGGAACATCACATATCTACATTAAAATAATATCTTGAGTTTTGGGAATTGAATCCAAAACATTCTTGAACCAAACACAATTTTACATCTTAAAAACATCATGTGGCAAAGAGGGATAAAACCATACTTAGTATGAACCTCGAAGTGAAAAGGGTCATCCTTGCTAGTCTTATCATGCAACATAGTCCACAAGAACAGTGGTTTTTCACCACTATCATAGTTGCTTCCAAATTCAAAAGATAGAGTAGTAAGGATAGGGTACAATTCTCATCACACTTAGGTTGAGAATCTGATTCCCCAAAGCTCTAAATATTTTACATCACACACCACTGATCATTGGGTTGTAAGGATCATACTACATTTCTATTCAGGTGGTTAGGTGGTCATACCCAAAACTTAAGAGATCAAAAACACAAATCGTGGACTATGGAGTGAGCCTCCACTAGAGCTATAGACACTTGATTGATAGTGGAGTAAGCTCATGCGTGGTGACACATCTCTTTCAAAGAGACCTCTTACCACACATAAGGACAAGCTAGATTCTTGGTTTCATTCATAACAAGTTTACCCAATTTACTCAAGATGAGTTAATGAACTCACTTGCACACACATTGGTTCTTGATTGCCTCGAGTCATTACTATGCTCTTGATTCGATAAATGAATTCACTGCACACACATTTCATCCTAGAGGGATTAGGTTAGTTTAGTGAGTTTTTTTTATACCACTAGTATGTCTACATCTCTGCAAAATAGTTATTTTTCCATATCTTCTTCCATATCAACATCCATATCTTCTTCCATGTCAACATCCATGTCACTTCATGAGTCATTCATCCCACATACCACCAATTTTGGTGCCCCTAATTAAACAAAAATGCTAGAAATTTGCCAAGCAATATCTAAACTATGAATGATCATTAGAATATTTGCATTCCTACCTTGCATTAATCATCCATAACATATCATATGCATTCATCATCCATATACACATGCATTACACAAAAGCATTCCACAAAAATATTCACACAAACATATAACACAAAAGGTAAAAGCCATGTATGTATATATATATAGAAGTATCGCATGTACAATGAGTGAAAAAAGGCTACATACAATGGAGCACCAAGGCTCATATACAAAAAGTGCATCTAAGCACTACCTAAGCCCTCCAAGAGGACCCCTATGACCTATAAGGAGCCCTAGACCTAGAGCTATGCCTAGAATTGTTATGCCTAGTAGCCTCGGATACATATGAGGTTGGAGGATCAAGAAATGGAATATGATGTTCCATCAACCTATCCTCCAAGGCCTTGATATACCTATGTTGAGACTGAAGGTATGTTATGTCGACATTATGTCGATTCTCCCTCTCTAGTAGCTCTTCTAGGATCCTCATGATCATTTTATCCTAATCCATCACCATCACATCCAACTCCTCTACCTACTGCTCTAGCCTTGCCTACTCCTCCTTCCCTCAATCTGGAGGCCCATCCGTAGTCTCTTCTACATAATACCTATATCTGTCATCTCCCCCACTCATGGGATCCTACCTAGCTGCATCCTTAGTCCTTCTCCTTTGATCATTTTATTGAAGGCACTACTATAACTTGGGGGTTTCATGGATCCCCTCATCATCACCCTCAATGTCATCCCTACCTCTATCATCCACTACCTGAGGTGGTGCCCATGGTGGCTATGCAGCAAACCATACCTCATACTCTATGGTAGTCCCTACATCATATACATCCAAGAGATCTATCTCCTCATCATCCTCAAAAGCCATCGACCATGGCTCTATACATGGTAGCCCTATCTCCTCCAAATGCCTCTTATAGTGCACCGAATCATCTAGGACCTCCTACCTCAAGCCAAACTATTGGAGTACTCATGAGAACTTAAAATACCCAGCATCACTCTGATATCGCCCAACCACCCACCTAGCCTGCCGCACTCATTATAAGTGCTCTCCATCTCTAGTCCACCTGCAAGCCTACCACAACCTCCATATCACTTGGGTAGATGTCAATCCAACCCATAAATCTCGATACCACTAGCTCATCTACACAGGTTAACTCGACTTTACCTCCTCGACCACCACCCATCTCCTAGCGTAGGGTTGCTCCCTACCCAAGTCTACTATTGGTAAGCCCTCCGATTGAGAAAAACTAAAGTGCTTCCATCCCCAACACTGTAGTAGTAAGCTACACCCCAATCCTTTCCTCCCTTACCTCATCACCTCATAAATCTCTCGGTATACCTACACCAACAAGGTAGGAGCCCATGCATACACTTGATGTATAGTGAGAATATCACTCACTAATCCTATCAGGTTCCAAGGGAACCTACGCCTAGTATTTTTTGAGGTCACGATGTTGGCCAACATGAATATTACCAAGGCATGAAGGGCATCCAAAATATTCATGTTGTCCACATACATGGAAAAGTAAGGCATACCTCCACTCTCCACCCTCACACCCTATCATCCATAACCAAACATCTTCCTCATATTCGTATTTCAATCATGGCAAACCTCAACTCGGATCCCCTCCATTGGAACCTTGAGGATGTGATATACATCCTCCAAGGTCATGCTCAACTCTCCTATAAGGAGCTAAAAAGCCCCCCTATCTGCATCCCACCTCTCTGCCAAGGCAGAGAGGTACCCCTCATCTTTCCTCACCACATCAATCTGGGCTACCTTCGCTAGCCCTATTACCTCTAGTAATTCCCACTCATCCTTCACCACCACCTTCCTCATCCCAAGAATGTATGGTGAGAACCGGTGTCGAGCCTCCAAAATCCTAAGTTGTAGCACAACACAAAACACTTGTCATTTTTTCACATTAGAAAAAACAACACAATTTTTTTGCAAAATACACAACATAAAAGCATTACCTTAGTAGCTCACACTCCAAACTTAGCCTTAGCATCCACACCCTCTCACTCCATCACCATAGCTTCCATGCCCAAATCACTTCACCTCACTTCACTCCACTCTCCCAAACGCAACTTCTCAAACTCTCAAACACACAAATGAGCTTGATTTCTCATCTTGCTAGCTATTTATAGCTGCTTTAGCTACCTTGAGACACCCATAGGCATTTTATAACACACTGAAATATACCAGGGCATTTTTAGAGTGCCCAAACATCGACGGGCATTTCTGCGTACCAAAAGTGCCAATGGGCATTTGGCATCAATTTCGAAAAAAGACAAATTTTCACAAAACAATGGGTTCTCCCAACAAAATCACTCCATATTACATCCAATCATATAATTCATCATACTAATAGGTTTTGTGAATATTCCAATGGATTTGGATGCATAAATTTCATTTGTGACCATAAATCACAAATTTGCCTAACAAGTTACAAAAGCACTCCAAAATGATCCAAATATTCACAAAACAATCACAATCATAATTTTCATCATTTATACATCATAATCAAAATCATTCCATATCATCATTTGCATATTTTCCAAGTTCAAACAACATGCAAGTGAGTCTTGTATCTAGTGGGTTTTTCTATATACTTGGTGATTGCAGCGATTTGCATCCATGCAACTTGGTAAGGTGAAAATCCTACCATAAGAAAACTTGGTCATTTTCATCATTCCATATCTTATTTTTCAAAATCATATTCATATTTGGTTATTTTTGAGTGAAACCTTGCCAAGAACAATTTGCACAAAATCTATCATTGATGGCCTAGTTTGTGGGGCTTAAAACATGGACAAAATCACATCTCATTATTGCATATTTCCTTGAAAGTAATCATAGAAACTGGTTTTAACTATGGTGATTTGTTTTTATCATAGGAATTATCTAACAACCACTAGTTGGCCCTTTGAAGTTTACTATTCTTCCTCTTTGCATTTTTCATCTTTGCATATCAATGATGCCGGAAGGCAAATTATTCAACCGCATCGAATCACCCCAAATTTGGGGTAACCACATTTGGTTTTGATTTCCCACAATGGGATACATATTACATGATCATGAAATCTACACTTGGCAAAAATCCCTTCATCTATTGGGGAAAAAAGACACATTTTGCATTACATCCTTCACAAAACCCTTCATCTTTTGGGGAAAAAATAGACACACCATATCACATCTTTCACCAATCCCCTTCCCACCATTGGGGAAAAAATAGTATTACATTCACATCATTCATTTGCATAGATTTTATCAAGTGGCTCATGAAATTCATTTGCATTTCTCATTCACCAATTGAGGGGGTAAGCTATGCAAAATTCAAATTATTTCATTCTTTTATCTTCAAGCTCATGTTTCACATCCTAAGAGAAAGTTGCTTCTACACCTAGCCAAAACAGGTGTCTCATGTTTTTATATTGCATTGTGTTTCACACAACGCAATACAAAAAGGGGCATCTATATATACAAAAACCTAACTACTTGTCGTCCATCCTAATTTTCCCATAATTTCCACCCTTTATTTACATATATTTATATATATTTATTTTATATATTTAATATTAATATTTTATATATTATATTATATATATATTTATATAAGTGAATTAATCCTAGCCATCCGATTTTATTTAATCATATCCATCCATTTCCATAAATCCATGCCACACCCTAGATTTAATATCCACCCTTCGATATGCTTTTATCTCAGCCACATGATTAGTGTCATTGAAACCCTAAGTATACCCTAGGTTGGATTATTAATAGGAGCTATTTTTATGGCTCAACCCCTGAATCCTAAGCAATCCCTAAGTTTTCCATGTTCTGAGTCCTCAACCATTCATCCCTGAGTTCCTTGGAGCATCTGAGCACTCTCACCTTCCATCCTTACTTGCCACAACCCCCACATCCATCATTTCCTCCCTCACTCCTCTAGATCTGCTTTTGCAAACTTGCCCCTCAACCATAGAACACCTTCGAGTGCTTCCTATCATTCCTAAGCACCTCTGGGTGCTTCCTTTTCTGTTGCCAAACACCTTTGGGTTCCCTCCACCATTATTGAGCACCCACTGGTATTTACCGTAGCCATTGAGCACCCACGAGTATTTTATGCTAGGATTATAAAGTCCCCCTAGCCTTCGGGTGATGCTAGGGCATCATTGCACCAGTCCACTACAACAGAGTTCATTAGATCAGAAGACAACAAACAAGTAAGGTAAATCTTTTATTTGGTATTTCATTACATGCATTTTTAGTTTTGTTCATGTTATTTACAATAGATAGTTAGGGTTTTTGTATTGATTGTAGAGGGCCTCACATTGTGGAGCCCTCATAGTTGCTACTAACTCATTTGCTATTTTATTGTGTGCAGATCTGGAAGTGTTACATCAATATTGGACAACTGCTTAAGATAAAGTGGCCCAACATCAGATAACTAGAAACCCACTCACTTATGTTGGGAATAGAGATGCGTTTTGAGACACCACCAACATTGTTTTGCTAGGGTTTCGAAGAACCCTAGCCATTGTAAAATTTGTATCAAATAATTCAAGAATTATTATTGTAACAATGGAGTTTTTAGGCTCCCCCCATTAATAAAAAATCATTCATTGTGCAATATTGTTATTTGAAATCTACTTTATATTTATGTCATTTGGTGTTGCATTTTTGTCTTCACACTATTCTATCTAGAACTAGATTCCAAATATGTGACTCCATCCTACCTTTAAACATAGGCATACACAAATACATGGTTGGGAGTTCTCCACTATAACACATAAAGATCCTCATAATCTTTATTTTCCTTCTATCCAGGGTGTTGATAAAATAAAATTTATTTTTTTAAAATCACTTTTTGACCAACTTCTTCATAGGACACTAATTTTTTTTTTAAATCCTTAGCTTGAGGAACAAAGGAGTAGAATATAAAAAAAGTATCATCAATAAACTATTAATGAGAAATAGGGTCTGATGTCAAGGTTAGTTTGAAATAATCTAGTAATTTCATCACCTTCTTTAATCCAAACCAACCTTGATTTTTGTTTCTAAAACACTTCCTCGCAAGCAAGAAGATTATGATAATCAACTAATATTTGGCATTTAGTCCTTCTTCAATGGTCATCTACACCAACTTCATTCATTTCCTTTTCAATATTTTCAATATTTAGCTTTAAATCCTTTTTTTAGGTGAATAGATGCCCAAATACTCTTCTATTCCATCCTTTAATATTGGCTTTAATCCACCTCAATTTACAAGCAATTTAAATTATTTTAGGGTCTTGAACAACCTTTTGCCATCAATTTTCTATACTAGGTTTTAAATTTTCATGCTTCATACACATTAACTCAAATCAAAAGGGGATATTATGCATTTTTCTTCCACTCTCTATCTCCCAAAGAATAGGATTGTGGTCAGATCCAATATTGGAGAGGGTTGTAAGAGTAGTGTCTACAAAGACCGTTAGACCTTCTTGAGAAATCAAAAAATAGTCCAGCCTTATTATGTCAGACATTTTGAGTCCCTAAGCTAAGAGTTGTCATTGATGTCAAAAGGATCTATGTAAGCACTATGTTTGTGTTTCATAAAGAGCTTCATGAGAAGCAAAGGTTTTTTATTAAAGGTTCAAGAAGGGATGCATGGCATTTGGTTCCAAAAGGAGCTTCAAGGGAATCTTTGTTAAAGGTTTTTATTTAAAACTATGGATGGCATATTTGAAATGGGTTTTTTTTAAAACCTAAGTTGGCTTTTTGTTTCATCAAAAAAGGTGCCTTGTTGATGGAGAAATTCAACTTTAAAGGTTTTATTTAAAACCATGGATGGCAGATTTGAAATGGATTTTTATTAAAACCCAAGTTGGATTTTTGTTTCATCAAAAAATGTGCCCCGATGATGGATATATTTAATTTTAAAGATTTAGTTTAAATTTAAATTTATTTAAAATTTAAATTTAAATTTTAAAATTAAAATTAAAAGTTTATTCGCCAACGTCATGAAGGAAGTTTCAAAAAGGCCAATGGCCAACGTTTCCAAATAAAAGGGAAGGCATATAAATATGTCATTGAATTTCTTAATTCATTCACCCTTGCTCGTTGATATTTTAGTGACGCAAAAAAAATTAAAGGGAGACAATGACCACTTCCCAAAATGCATTGGGTAGCATGACCTAGTGGTAGCGTGGATTGTGCAAAGGTGTTGGTGAAAAGGAGGTTGCACGTTCGATTCCTACAAGCATTTTTTTTGGCTTTGTTCTTTTGAGGTGCCAAAGGCGCATACTTTTTACTTGGCGGAAGAGGGTGAAGGATAAGAAGCGGGTGGCACTTATTTTTCACCAACGAGCCTGCAGCTCGTGCGACATCTTGGTCGCGGCTAAGGCATTCGCATTGGGGCAAGACGAGGGTTCGATTCTCCTCGAGGTAGGTATTAAGGTTTTTATTATATATTTTTTGGATTGCCTAAGGTGGAGTGATAAGGGGTAAAGGTGCTTCGTTAGTTGGGATTTGAGTATAGAACATATTGAGTCTCTAACAATTCTCTTTATGCTTCTATGATATTGAGTTGAGATATTGATTGAGCATTTAGTTTAGAACACATTGAGTCTCTAACAATTCTCTTTATGATTCTATGTGATTGAACAAGTTTTGTGTGGACTTGTTCATAATATTTGAGGTAAGTCTTTGAGAAGGCTTGAGGACTGATTTTGTGTAAGCTTTTGTGGAAGCTTGCAATGTAGATTTGAGCAATTCCTAGAGAGGACTTATTGAGCAGATTGGGACAAGTTTTGTGTGAGATTTTTGAGCAAATTTTATCAGGTTCTGAGTGAGCCTATTGAACAGATTTGAGCAGGTTCTAAGTGAGCCTATTGAGCAGATTTGAGCAAGTTCTAAGTGAGCCTATTGAGAAGATTTGAGAAGGTTCTAAGTGAGCCTATTGAGCATATTTGAGCAGGTTTTGAGTGAGCCTATTGAGCATATTTGAGAAGGTTATGATTGAACCTATTTATAGATATTTGGATGTGATAGAGTATAGAGGACAGAGTCTTAGTGGATAGAGATCCAGAAGCCAAGACAATTGAAGATAGATCTTTTGAGTGAGGAGTATTCAAGTTGAGATATATCCACCAGTTAGTACAACAGAGAGATAGTCTTCTAGAAGATAACTAGCCAGAGCAGAAGGGGATAGAGTTCTCTTGTCGAAGATATCCATGAACTTGAGTTTAGGGGATCAACATCTCCTTTGGATAGAGGGTTATAAACATTGTAATTGGGAAGTATTCCCATGATATTATTTGAGAAATATTTAGAAGAAATATTTTCTTTATGGAGGTAGCCCATATTGGGTGAACCATGTTAAAATTGGTGTCTCTATTATGTGTGATGATTTGTGCATTACTTTGGTTATTGCTATTGATATTGTCATTGATTATATTGATTAGTACTATTTGGTAAAGAAAAGTAAAAATTGGTCTTATACTATTCACCCCCCTCTTAGTATAAGCTTGTGTTCTTCATATTATTAGAGTTAGAGTATATTACATCATTTGGGTCATGTAAATGTACCACCTTTGGTACATAGTTAGAGTAGGAGATTACTTTAGGGGGAAGTTAGCTAGTTACTTCAAGCAATGTAATAAATGCACAAGTGTCAATGTGCAAGGTGTCCCCTTGTACAACTAGGTAGAGTGTTGGCCAAGGAATCTATCTTCCTATATAAAGGGCCTCATAGAGACATATCATATATCAAGTGCATTGTAGTAGAGAGTAGTAGATAGTAGTAGAACTCATGTATGGAGTACAATGTAGTTCTTTAGGTTATATTAATGGAGTGACCATTACCTCCATATTGCATTGTATTTTCACCACTTTCTATTTATAGTATATTTTAGTCATATTGCAGAATTACTTTCTTTCATATTTTTGGTATCTTATTAGGACCTATGATAGATCTCTCCCACTGCATATATCCTCAAAATCTAATAGTGGTATCAGAGCCACGATGAATCAATATAGGAATAGGGAGAGTCACAAGTGAGGACTGAAATAAATCTCAGTTACAAAAATTCTGAGATTACATCTAGCTAGAGTCTTTCCACAGAGTTGCAAGAAAACTCGTGAAGACTAGGACTCAACATTCATTCCACTAGTTTGATGGATCAACTAGTGAAGACTACTGATCTCAAGAGATCTAGATATTTTCATGCTAACTATTATCTAAAGTTCTTTGTTGCAGAAAAATAGACATTGCGGAAGAGACTCCAGGAGTAGAGTCTTGGTGAAGTTTGGAGATTGGAGATCTCCATTGCTAGATTGAAAAACTTCACATTGCAAAAAGGCCATAGAAGCCTAGCCATAGAAGCCTTGATCCAGAAGAAAGGCCATAGAAGCCTTGATCTAGAAGAAAGGCCATAGAAGCCTTGATCTAGAATTATAAATTCTTTTATTCCAATTTCTAACAACTTGTTGTAGGAAAAGGAGATTCAGGAAAAAGGTTGGGAAGCTTCCTACAAGAGAGCTAGGAAGAATATCTTCTTAGAATCATTCTAGCACTTGCAACAACAAGGAGAAGATTGAAGATTTCAAATACCTTAAAAAAATGTCCCATTACAAGAGCTACAAATCCTGCAGATTATAGAAGTAAAGAAAAGGTAACAATAGCCTTATAGCAGACTCAAGGAAGAAGAGACTCTAGAAGATGAGTCAAGGAGGAGATAGGAGATTGGTGATCTCCATTCAAGATCAATACCTACAGAGTGCAGAAGCAGAAAAGGCCATATAAGCCTTAATTTTGAAGAAGACTTCAGAGAAGAATTCTTGATTTAAAAGAAGAGTTTCTGATTTAGAAGAAGACTCCAGAGAAGAGTTCCTAAAGAAGACTCCAGAGAAGAGTCCATGAAATAGGAGATTGGTGATCTCCATTAAAGCCTACAAATTGTAGAAGAAAAGAAGGACCAACAAGGTCCCATTCTAGAATCTAGAAGCAATAGATTTTAGAGATCCAAGAAGAAGATCTCATCACCAACACTTCTAGAAGTAGAAGGTTGAAGAAAAGGTCTCAGTTGGAAGACCAGAGAAGTTGCAAGATAGAAGACCTTGGAGAGGTCTCAAGGAGGAAAAAAAGAAGGCTTGGAGAGCCTTGTTGTAGAGCTCGTAGAAGCATCATCAAAAGAGTTCCTAGGAGAACTCATTGGAGAAATCCACTACCAAGGAGAAGCTCCTGATAGTGAAGGACTTGGGACAATTATCGCCATCCAAAAACAAGCCCAAGAGAAGAAGAATTTGGAAAAGAGTGCCAAATCTTGAAGAAGAATCCAGTGAAGACCTCAAGATATTCAAAATATTGAGAAGAAGAAGATCTTGTTTGAAGTTAGAATTCAACAAGAATATTGAAGGAAGATTCAGATAGAAGAAGCCTACCAAATCCAAGAGATTTGGAGATTACCTCTTATAACAAGAAGGCACAGTTCAGAGATAAGAGTTCTCTAAATCTACAATAGAAAATAGAAGATCACTGGAAGGATCAAGCCACCAAACCCTAGGCTCAAGATAGAAGGTTCGAGACCACAGTTTGGTGAAGCAAGAAGTTATTTTGGACAACCAACAAGAAGCTATGAATTCATCCATTACAAGGTAGCAACTTGGTGAATCAAAACACCAAGATCTACATCTACTATAGAAGCCATTAAAGGTAAGCAACTAGGGTGCAATTAGTTGAACTTCAAATAAGGGTTCATTATCAAATTCCATTAAGCACCATATTTAGATTAGAGTTGCAAAGAAAAAGGGCTTATATTATAGTCTTCAAGAAAGTGCAAAAAGGAGAGTTCATTTTAAGATATTTATTTGCACATTAAATAGGAGTTGGATATTTTTTGAAAGAAATAAAATTATCACCTACCTATTATCTATCTAGAAAGCAAGAAGACTACATCCTACAATATTGATTGTAGTGAAAATTGTAGAATATTCATTAAGGGTTCTTTACAGATTACTCTTAAAAGTTGTAGAGATTATTAAGTGCATTTGAAATTATTTTGAGAGTTTATTTATAGGAGCAATAAGGTGAGATTATTGTTACCATTAAAGTGCATTATTAATCCATTAGCACTATACTAGTTGATCTTTAACTAGTTACTCTCAAAAGGGTTAGTTTGTGTTTGTTGATTGTTAAAGATCAAGGGCACAAAACCAATAGATTATCAAAGTGTCTAGAGACACTATTTGGTGCATAGAACCTACAACATTTCATGGCCCAAAGAAGCCACCAAAATCAGATCAGATTCCTCCAAGGAGTGGAGAAGAAAGCCACCATCAAAAATCAGTAAAAGAAGCTACAAATCGAGACTTGGTGAGTCTCAGATTCGAGGTGCACTAAGGGATATTTACAAAAAAAATAGTGCAAAAATTACTTCTACAAAAGCTTCTATCTACGTGGTTATTAGCTTGGGTTTATTACCAAAGTAACCAAGCAAAGGAGAGAGTTGTCTAGCAAAGGAGACAACGTCAAATCAACCCTTGCCTACAAGAAATCCACCATTAAAACCAACAAAATAGAGTGCAAAAGGAGGTGCAAAAAGAAGGTATTCTATTTACAAGTTTATTTACATTATCTTGCACCATACCAATCTGTCCTACGTAGGAAGAAGGATAGAGTTTAAGTGCCACAAAGGTACATTCTTCACAAGGAGAAATCAGCTCAAAGTGGTCATGTAAAGAGCATCCTCCAAGCAAGGTAGAAGAGCCTCTCAAAGAGCTCATATCATCCATGGTTTTGGACAATCATATCAAGGTACCTACAAGCAAATACAACATAACACAAGGAAGGAGAAATATTATCTACAAAGGAAAATACATAGCAGGTTGAAAGGAGGAGGAAAACAAAGCACAAAAGAAGCTATACCAGCTAGACGTACATCCACAAGGAGCACTCAAGGGCACCATTGGAGTATCTCAAAACTCCACCAAAGCATTGCCCATAGCCATCAAAGCATTGCTCACTATTACAGCTGGAACCAGTTTGCACCAAGCACCATCGAAAGCATACAACAAAGGAGAAGTTGGCCATAATACATTGATAAAAGAACCTTGCAAAGAATACATTGAGAGATGTTGAGAAGAGAAGGCCCATGCAAAAGGGAAGGTGACACTTGTCACCTTGAAGGAAACCCTAACGTCTCCCACATGAGCGCTCATCCTTTGCACATTTGAAAGAAAGTCCAAGAAGGCATTACACAGGAGGAGGTTGGAAGTGTTAGAAGAAAAATAACACTTGTCACCAAGGAATATAAGTGCTCATACAAGACTATAATGCTCCAAGGCATTAAAGAGAAGTTATCATGACACTTGTCACCCACTACAAGAATCTATCCCTATTTGAGGTATCAAAGACTAAGGAGAAAGCATATTCAAAGTAGCATTCATAGTAATGAGGGATAACAATCAAAAAGAGCATTTAAAGCTCTTGGTCAAGGTGGTCAGACTTGAGGTATCCATTATCCAAATATTATAGTTAGAGCAGAATAAAATCAGTCATCATTTGAGTTCAAGATAAGCATTAAAGACTATTGATCTCATCTACACCCATACATTGGAGAATACATTGGTCATAACGGCTAGGAGGAATACTAAAGATTGTTGTCATCTACATCTAAAATTCAACATCGAGTACGTAGGAGTTTGCAGCATTATAAAGGTAAGGATTTACCTTATTCTAATTTGCTTTCATTAATAGGAGTTATAAGGGTATAATATAAAGTTGAAATTATAAGGAAATCAACCATATTTGAAAGAAAAATTAAAAGAGAATTATAGCTTAATATTTGCAAATTAAAACATAGGAGAAATAAGGATTTCTACCTAGAAAAATAAAAATTATTGCAAATATTATTGTTTTCTAATATTCCAAATTAGGGAGTTATAAGGAATACTACACCAAAGTAGGATATTGGAATTTAGAAACATTAAATATCAAATATCAAAAGCTATAAAAGAAGGTTCATTAAGAATTATCAAGAGTTGGAAATTAATTGGTATACTTGTCTCAAAATCACATTAAAGGGATAAAAGAAATCCAACCATTAGAACCTCATCAAATTAGAAAGTGCTTAGTTCAATAGGAGAAATAAGGAGTAATAAAAGTTGATTTTGGTATTTACAAAACTTTACAAAATCAACCTAAAATTGAACTACTATTCACAAAAAGCACTTTATCACTCATATAACATATCCAAAATCACTAGGGAGACATAAGGCATTCTACAAAACTTGATAATAATAGCATTCATTCAAATTTTATCAAGTACTCAATCCATTTGGGAGTCATAAGGTTTCTACAAAAATTTTATTAAATCAAATTCACATATCTTAACTAGGGAGACATAAGGAAGCCTACAAAACCTAAGCTCTAAAAAGGTTTTATCAAATCAAGCTCATATACTCTAAACTAGGGAGTCATAAGGTAGACTACTTCAAAGATTCAATTTAGAGTATTTAAAGGACTTCTATCAAACCCATTTCTACAACCCTAAGGAATAGCAAGAAACACTATCTCAAACCTATCAAAAGGAATATGGATGAAATAATAAGAAATGCCTTTATTAATAAAGAATTATTTCATGAAATGGAATTGTATTCTCAGAATTTGATAGATACCCTTGAAGGATATGAGAATCTATCAACTAATGATAAGGAGAGATTCTTATTTATTTCTTAAAGAAGCAAAAGAGGGTAGCTTTGAAGCATTAATTGGTTATCTTCATGAAAACCTCTTCAAGGCATGGTGGAATTCACAAAAGATAGTTATATTCACATATGAGGAATGTTTGATGATTTACCTATCATTAATTATGTTTGTACTCACTCAACACATGAAGCAAGCTAGCAATACAAATCAATATTATTGTGATGATAGACTAACTCCTCATGAAGCAAAAATTCCACTAGTATCAATGCAAAATCATAGGAGAAGAAGGAGGAAAAGGAAGAAAAGACATGCTAAAGGAGATCATAGCAAAGAAGACTTGAATAGCAAAGAAACCATAAAGACTGAACCAGATAGGCATTTTCAAAAGACTGAAGAACCCTCAACTACAACTCTCTTTGCATCATATGAAGACACTCACTACTTACTTGATCAAATTACAATAAGCAATGAAGAAGGATACAAGTTCCAATTAGACCCAATAAAGAGAAGAAGAAGAAGAACCAACAAGGAGGGAAGGCAAGGAAAAAGAAAAAAAAGACGATAAGGAAGACATCGAAGAAAAGATCCATATTGAAGATTGAAATCTTCAATACCCAAATAATGTAATACAGGGGGTGTTAGAGTTAGAGTATATTACATCATTTGGGTCATGTAAATGTACCACCTTTGGTACATAGTTAGAGTAGGAGATTACTTTAGGGGGAAGTTAGCTAGTTACTTCAAGCAATGTAATAAATGCACAAGTGTCAATGTGCAAGTTGTAATGTGCAAGGTGTCCCCTTGTACAACTAGGTAGAGTGTTGGCCAAGGAATCTATCTTCCTATATAAAGGGCCTCATAGAGACATATCATATATCAAGTGCATTATAGTAGAGAGTAGTAGATAGTAGTAGAACTCTTGTATGGAGTACAATGTAGTTCTTTAGCTTATATTAATGGAGTGACCATTACCTCCATACTGCATTGTATTTTTGTCACTTTCTATTTATAGTATATTTCAATCATATTGCAGAAATACTTTCTTTCATATTTTTGGTATCTTATTAGGACCTATGATAGATCTCTCCCACTGCATATATCCTCAAAATCTAACACTTATTTGAATTAGTTGGTCACCCAATATCTGATTACTCCAAGTATACTTAAACTACCTTAGATCAATATCCATTAACTCATTATCATTCCAAAAATTCCTAAAATCTTCCACACCCTTTGATAGAATTAGAGAGTCTCCTTTCTCATTATATGGGTAAAGCGATGTATTGAAGTCACTTACCAAAACCCAAGGAATATCTTTGGATGTTTTCCTAAGATAGCTTAGATCTTTCCACAAAGAACATCTTCCACTCACCAAGTTAGGTGCATACACGTTCATCAAAATCTAATTCTAGTTATATTCTAGACTATGACAAAACATAGACATGAAACTGCTATTATTTACTATAATCCAACCTTCAATATTCTCCTTATTACATAACACATAATCCCTCTATAGGCTCCATTGGATGGGCTAATCAAGCAATTTACTTTTCTCCCTAAAAATTATTTTACACTTTGAGCCTTCTATACATCCATTTTGGTTTCCTGAATACCATAGCTAATTATTTTTCGTTCCTTAGTGCCAAAATATCTCAATGTTTCTAATGGGAATTCAACCCCTTGATATTCCAAGAAATAAATTTCAATATTTATTTTTTATGGGGGGCATTTTCCCCCAAAAGTTTAAAACTTTTTATGATTGATTCACCACTTCCATGGTTGTTTTCTTCTCTCACATTTCAAACTTTGATGAGTGGACCCTTTAGGCCTCAGAATCAACATCATCATTTCCTTTTTTTAACTTCTAATGATTCAGTTTGGAGTATTGAGTCCCTCACTCTGAATTAAATCAAGATCCACATCTTTCCTAGGGCTACAATCAATAGAATAAAAAATCCATATTCATCCAAAAAATATACTAAAATGGATAAAACCATGTTTTCTAGCTTGGAATTTTTAAAATCCTCTATTTTAGATTTATCACAATCTAAAACTTGAAGACAATCAAATATATTCCTACATTCAATACCAACATCACAAATAGAGGAAAAACCAGTGGAATATTTACTTCTAAGCACTTTCCATCGATTTTATCTAAGACAAGGTCTTTAACTTCACTAACATCCAAGCTCTCTAGAAGAACTTTACTAAACTTCTAAATAACCATGATCACCTTTCCTATCCACCCCTCACTCAGATGCAAAAAAATCTAGATTTGGGGTATGCTTTCTTTGCCATACCTTTTTTTCTTTATTAGTTTTTTGAGACAGAGCACAAGTGAAGCTAGGATGACCAAACATTTTCTAGCTATGTTTTTATATTCCAAAGGTTGGGTCTAGACCCTAAATATGGACTCAATATCAAATGACTTAGAGAGGTCCATATAAAACATAACATTGACATAAAATGTGGTGTACAAAAACCTAGATCTAGCAATGGTAATAGGATCTATTGACACTAGCTCTCCTATTTCACTTGTGATTCTAGCTAGGATATCCTCATGCCATAGATATAAGGGAAGGCTAAGAAGGTAAACCCACACTAGAGCTTGATCAATGCATTGAGAATTAGGGTTGAAATCAAGTGCCCACTTCCTTAGGAATAAACCTCTACACCCAAAGAACCATGGACCACCTTGAAGAATCCTATTGTGGTCCTCCAAACCATTGAGACTAACCAAGAAAAATCCCTTAGGAAATGCAGCAATCTCCATAGAATCCTTAGGACACCATTTGAATTGATTCCACTTTATAATAGCATTTAGATTTGGATGAACCCTAACAAATTTTCTAAAAAGTGCAAAATCCCCATGGGAATAAATCATAACTACAAGAGGTTCTAGAACCACAAGTCTTCTTGAACAAGAAAGGATATTTAACCCTAGTATCACTACTTTTTACTTCCCCTTGAGTAGACTAACCTAGGATCAGGACCCTAAGACAAAAGGCTGATGAAATAGCATATGTTTAGGACCCTTTTTTTATCATCATTGCTCATCACGGATAGACCCCTAGCACTTTCTTTGTCTTTACAAATACCACTCCCCACATCCTAACCACCTTCACAAAATGAGCCCTTATCACTAACACTGCTTGCTTTATGACCATCACTTCTCACCACACCTTGACCATTACAACTCTCCTCACCCTCCCCACCACCAAGATCCCCACCTTGACCTCCACCACTCCCCACACCTTGACCTCCACTACTTCCACCTTGGCCACCAGTCAAACCCTGTAATCCCTAGATCAAGTTATTTATTTTCAAACCCAGCTTCAAACCCTTCAAAGTCATCATCACCTAACTCAGTTGTGGATGTTGATATGAATTTAAATCCAACTTTAAACCCTTCAGAGTTGATATCACCTAACTAAGCTATGAATGTTGATACAAATTCAAATTCAAATTGGAATTTTTATTCAAATCCAAGCTAGCTTCAAAATATTTAGAGTCGCCATCACCTGACTAGCTATGGATGTTGACACAGATTCAAATCCAACTTTAATTATATTTTCCAAATCAAATCTAACTTCAAAATATTCAGAGTTATCATTGCCTAACTAGTTGTGCATGTTGACACAAAATCAATTATGGATTGGATTTTTTTTTAAATCAAACCTTGCTTCAAACCCTTCAAAGCCATCATCACCTATGGTGCTAGTTATTTTCATCATAACTTGTCTAGTGCATTGAGGATGAGCAAGAACATTTAATATAACTAGTGATATTTCAAAATATAGTATCCTTAATAACCACTTTACAAGAATATTGGAGACAACATCTTGACTATTGGATACTTGTAGTGAAGCGCGAATTCAGACATATTATACTTAAAATTCTACAGTGAAAAACATTGATATGCTTGCTAAAAAAATCCTAAAAATTATAGGGACAATTGCATAATGGAGACACATGTATACTCTAAAACCATATAGGAAAACATAATTTATAGAGAGAGGAACAAACAAGACCAACATTTTTCTTAGATAAATATTCAAAAGAGATAAACAAATTAATAAATGTATCCTTAGGCACAAAAAACTATTGGTTAAAGAAAGATCACCAAATTAGTTGGAAGAAGGTGGAATATGGCATACAAATACACATTTGCTACAAGGATGCAAATTCTAATAAATGTTAAGATATCATATTATTTGTGGATATAAAAGTAAATAGGTCACCTATACATGTGGCATTATTGCCCACATATCCCAATATAGAAATAGTCATAGCCTAGGAAGTGAAGATTGAACATTATAACAAAGAACTAGTTTAATCAAAACCTTTTCAATTTTTGATATAACACATTTAGATAACTTGGAATTGCTTCATGATTTTATATACAAATATATTTGTTTAGAATATAGTTTCCACTAAGAGAAATTTTGCATCAAGAAACCTAGTATCTTTCATCTTTAGATCCAATTTCTCAATAGACCTAAAAAATATCATTTATAAATTGATATGTTTCTTTCTCATCCAACCAAAAACATGATACTCATCCTTTTGTAGAGATAATATCTATATTTTGATGTTCCATATGGTTTTGGATTTTTTAATAATATAATTGATGTTGCTTACCTATATACTATATAAGTAAATTAAATTATTATTTCTATTTTTTTCTTATTGAATCAAGGGACTCCTAAGTTCTACATTAAAATCACTTATATGGATGATGAAAGGCTTATTCCAATTTATTTTTTTCAACACTAGAATAACTTTTTAAGGCCTACATCATGAATATATTCCTCACTTCTTTTCTTGGTGCATAGGGAATGCATTTTTTCAATAACTTTGTTAATAATGAAAATAGTTAGGATGATCCTTGGTGAACCTCCTATAGTAACTTGTAGCATCCAAAAAATAATATTAATTTTATTTTATTTATGGAAAAATGCATTTATCTAATCTCTTTTGCTTTCTCTATATTAGTTGCAATGTCTTCTTGTTATGAACATCCAAGCAGGATACATTCAAGTATATAGTTAACACTTCATCTTGTATTTTAAAATAGTTCTCAATATGACTTAAGTGGTCCACTTTATTTCCATATAAACATAAGTCATCCACAAAATATCTAATAAAATCCCTAATATAAGGATAAAAATTTCTTATTTACTACTTATTGAAAAATTGATGCCTCATTTCATAAGTTAAATGGAATAATTTGATAACCAAACTCTAGAACATTTTCATGATATATCACCAAAATTTACATCCAATTAGAACCATTTGGATGCTTTTAATATTTTTCCAAGTGAAAAAATAGCACCATTCTAGCATCAATTTTATTATTTTCTATGATGGTGCTACATGAGTGGTATTATGAAAATACTACATAGAACCATCTAGAACCAACAATAATATTTCTTAGATTTAACACCAATATGATGTCATCTAGGACATTAGGTTATATATAATTTACCAAATGTGAGTAAGGATTAGTGAACTCAATAGGGGATAATGCAAGTGGTTTAAATGAAAAAGAATAAATAGTAGTAGGTTAGGAAGGGGTATAGTGCATATTTACTTTTATGCATAGGTCAATGAGGTATAGTCTAATGTAGTTACTATAGGTAAATCAAAATTTTATTTATTTTTTAAATAGTTAGTGTTATATAACTAGATTAGTTATAGAAATATATTAGGATTCATTTAATTTTATTTTTTAATTAGTTATATGAGGTCAAAATAGGCATCTAACTCACATCTATTTTTATGAAACACATTATCATAAGTTATATTACCATAGGCCACCTTATCCCTAGAGTTTCCATAACTATGTAAGGATATAAAATTTTGTTATTGCTCATATGATTACATCCAATTTGCTAATTTTAGGTAAAATAATGATGTTATGACACAATTTATTACCATCCATATTTATTGTCGACAGGTCACTCATGAATTGAAACGCTTCAAAATGACATCAAATCATATCAATTTGGAATGAAATTTTGTGAAGTGGTAGGTATTGGAATGTAAATTTTAAATATATAATTTTTATTTAGTTTTAATATTATTGTATATATTAGTATTTTATTCGTATTAGTTTTTGTGTTGAGAGGAACCCATGGGATTGAGAGCAATCTATTGGAAGTGAAGAATTTCAAATTTTAAACCAAGGTTAATATCTCATGGGTAAGCCTTAATATTTTGGAAGAGGGAGTGGAATCTAGGAGCAAGTGAAATCTAGGAATGAGCCTCACATTTTCTTATTCTATAAAGCAAGCAAGTGTTGTAAGTGCAAGCATGAAACAAGTATGAGTATGAAGCAAGTGTAATTAGGAGCAAGCCTCACCTTTTAGTATTCTATATCTTTGGAAATTTTTTTAAAATAGAAGATTCTTATGAGGAACAACTAGATAGCATAGCAATAAATTCATATTTAAAAATCCTAATTAGAAGTAAGGATGTTGTATTTGAAAGTATGGATGTCCTATCTAGGGATAATATGAAGGTCAAATAAATGGCAAACCCTATCCAAGTAGCAATGTTACACCTGAAGTGATTATCAAGGATAAGATGATTAATCATGACATCATAATTCTTAAAAATAGAGGGTTAATATGTAAGTTCCATGGATAGTGGCCAAGATTTTTTAATATTCAAAATTGAATAAGTTAAACTAGTGATTGAATTCAAATTACTCCATGAATTTTCTATAGAAATGATTTTTTCTCATCGTATTTTCTAGTTTAAAAATCATAGATAAATTAAGGGATGGGTAACCCATGGTTTATATGAAGACACACTTTATATTTAATTCCATGGAAAGGGAATTTTTTTATAGATACATAAACTATTAAATCGATTCCAGTGTGGGTTAGGATTTTTGGACTTCCATATCAACTAATCAAAAAGGAGGTTATAAAGAATATTGACAATACTCTAGGGGATTTCATCTAGGATGGATCAACTACTAAGGTGTGAAGGCATGCTATATATAATCCAATGTGTATTGTTATGGATATTTTAAAACCTTTTGTCATATTTTGTTAATATTAACTTTGAATAAAAATACAAATATTACAAAACTAGACACATTGCAAGAGATTGCAAAGTAAAATTATGGAGATAGAGATATAAAAAATTAGGGCATGAGACACATTAATAAAGGAGATAGAAATATTAAAGCAACAAGTTGAAGTTTATGATATGGTTTTTTAAGATCATCCATATAAGCTACTTCTATCTCAATACTAAGACCAAACAACTTCTATCTCATATAAGATGGTTTGTAGAATTAGATATGTGGCATACTAGATGAAGCTCCCATATACAAACATAATTCATCCTATATTCATTTTTTTTTGTCTTAAGTAGGTACTTAGTCAAAATATATAATCCAATTAGAGCTTACAAAATTGGATGAGAAGGGTCATATTCAATTGAAACTTGAAGAAGTTTTGTAGTTTTGGTTGTGTATACTAAGGACACGATAGGTGAAAGAGTTACTCATTAAGTGGCAGGATCTTCCAAACAAAGATGAAATGTGGGAATCAGTGGTCATTCCTTAGAAAATTTTAACTTTGAGGACTAAGCTTTCTAAATGGGAAGGCCACAATATGACCTCTCACCTCAATATAGACACATTAGGTATCCTTATTTATTTGGTCAAGCCCTTTAGATTATAATGAATTAGCCCTTAACAATTAGGTTTAGTGTTTACTTTGATAGTCTATAAATAGGAAGGGATATGTTGTAATTATATCATCAATTCATTATTCTATATTCTATTGCTTTTGTGCACATAAGATACCTTGCTTCTCTTAGTGGCTAAGATATTTTGCCCTCTCTAAGTGGTTAGGATTACTTTATGAGACTTAGATCTTAGATTTGTTGAATAAATTATTGAGTTTCTATTATGATTAGATGACTTTGTTTCTATTGCAATTTTTTTGGTAAATAGTGTGAAAATTATTGTTTTCTTAATTGTTTCATAACAATATACTTAATATCTTTCCAAGGTCACTAGTCTTTGGATTATTTGAAAAATAGATTAGAGTTTGAATGGATGATTTATCTAAAGAGTTTAATGGTGTGCATTTGAAGAACCTTTGTCAAGGAAACTCATAATATTTTAAAATAAAAAACTACCAAAGTGAGAACATATTAAACAAAAGCCCATGTCAAAAGCCATCCTATAATACATAAGGCCAAAGCTTCATAAATTATGACAAGGATGAAAACTACACAAAACAACTCCAAGTTGTATCCCTTCCAATCTTTTTAGCCATAAGGACTCTCAAAGGCAATGAAATGCTTTAGAAGAATTTTAAATCTTCCTCATCTTTAACAAAATCACCCATTAGCATTAAAAACAACCCTTATATAGTTTTTAATCATATATATATATATATATGATTGATAACAAAGTAAATATTAGGCTGTTGGAGGTGGAAAATCAATATATATAACAACTAAAGATTATATAGTTATCATGATAAAGCAGTAATTTTTTAGGTTGTATTCTAGTTTATTGGATAAAGACAAAAGTCAATTGGATTCAATTGTTGGACTTTCCTATGCACGTGAAACAACCGCTTCCTCAAATTCAACCGCATTCCTACTTTGCTTTCTCCGTCTTCTGTCTTCCCCTATCTGATTTTCAAAATGGTATCAAATGCACGAATTCTTTAAAAAAAGAAAAGGTTTGAATCCGTATAAAGCTGATATGCGGTGTGAAAGCCTTAGCGACATGGCCGCTGTAAAACTTCAGAGGAAGACGGACCCACTGTACACAATATTTATGAATAAACATGTCAATTCAGAGCCAAAGCGAAGACATAGAGGACCCGTGATCGAATCTGGCAGGTCAGCCCTTTGTCTTCTCTGAGTAATTTTTAAATGCGTTTTCATGCAACAGCTCCTCAAACCGAGTCGGACAAGTAGAAATGAAAAGAAAACCCCTTTTTTTGATCTATGACTTCTGTTTGGCTGACTTTAGATCGTATTTATTGCAAGTCAACTCCATCCATTGACATTGTGTTATAGCATGCCTCAAACCTACCGAATACTTCCATAAATTCTTATCAAAACACAACAAGGTACATTTTTAGCACAGAGGACAAGAAGAAGATGATAGCTGTGGCTGGTTAAAGTTTGGAGAGTGGATAATGGAGTATGGAAGTAGTTCTGACAATTTGAAAGAAAGGACAAATCCAATGTAATTCTAAAAGTTGATTAGGTAGCATAAATACCAAACACAAAATGGAATGATGGCCATCACTTAACCCAACACTCTTTGGCGTCCACGTTGGTCACAATACTTTTAGCTTTGGATTCGGTTGGGATAGCAATGGCCATCAAAAGTGTGTTAATTTTTTTTTTTTAAAACATGGTGTTACATTTTTTGTGTTCTTCCCAAAGTTTAAATTGTCGTGTATGTGTACAAAGAATCATTCATTTCGTATGATGGTGTACATGATGGTGTACATTATGTGTTTAAAGTGTGTTACATTTGATTTGAGGGAAGACTATATTTTCATGCATTTTTATATAGATTAAATTTTTTTTTATTATTATATAATTATTTTTAAAATGTGTTATTATGGATTTTGTTTATAATAGAGCCAATATAACTCATTTACAGTTAAATGCCATTATTTAGATATAAAGTTTTTACTCATAAAAATTTAAACTAAATTTTTTTTCCTCTACTCTTTTTCCTTCTACCTCAACCACTTAGACGCAGATCAATGAATGTTGTAAGCCATCATGATGAAAAAAGTGAACATTCCAAATTTATTTTTAAAAGTATATTATATTATATCTTCATTCATTTGCATATGAATTACATTATTTAAATGATTATCTGTTATTAAGTATCATTGTTTTCTTGTTACAATGCTATCCTACTGTAACTTGCTACCACCTTGAAAGGAGATACATTGAGCTAACTTAAGCATTCAAAGGACTTTTGAGACTCAATCAAGAAGATTACATAGGGATTAAGGTCAAGTGGCCTCATACACACATTCAAGGCTAGGTATGAGACTCAAACCCAACTCCTCTTCAAGTAATATTATATTTAATTTATTTTTTATTTTGGAATGTAATTCCTTCAAATAATCACTTTTTTATTGAATATGCATAAAAAATTATGGTTAAAAGGAAATTGTATTAAGACATGCTAAAGATATGAAGCAAAGTACAAAATCTCCAACAAGGAGAGTAACCAAACTAAGTCAAAACTAGGACAAGTCCAAGTCAAAATAGAACTAGGAAAAACTTTAAATAGGCTTGGAAGGAGAAAACATTTCCATCTTTTGCATGATTTCCAACAATTAAATCTTAATATTGATAAGTTGATGTACATAATCACTATTAATATTATCTTTAAACACCTTCTTCATAGGCTCTAACAAATCATTATTAACCTTCATATAGGTTATAATGGTAGATAACAACACCTTGTACTTACACTTAACATCTTCATTTTGTTAAGCCCACTCCTTTAGTTCTTTAGTCAAGGCACCATCCTACAACACAAAGTAAATTCAAAGAATTTAAATTACTATAGAAAGATTATCCTCATGAAATTTGTTATGGCATATAATAAACTAAATATGAACTCACATCAATTGAATCAAAGTTGTAGCAATTTATCAAATTAAGTGGAAAAATCTAAATAAAACATCTCCCTATTAACTCTTCTAATATAGTAGCCTTGTTACCGCCTTGAGGTCCCCCACTTGTAAAACCTACAATCAATCAACTAGATCCTCTAGAAACTTAGTTTTCCAAAGTATAAGTTAAAGATGTGATTTTTTCAAAGTGATGTGATTGATTCTTGAGGAACAAAGCACTTGGCATCTTAGAGCGAAGCACTCCTAGGTAGGAAGGATTCGATCTCTTTCCTAGAAAGGATCATTTTTTGGTAGAAGGAAGATCAATAATACACAAAGCCCAAGGAATATCACCTAAAAACAATATTTTGGCATGTAGTGGCACCCCTAAGCATTTTAGAAGGCTTCTAAACCATTTAAAAATGAATTTAGAGGCATGTAGCATTTGGAGGTGCAACATTTTTCTTACTAGAAATAAATATTTCTTACCTAAGGTAAATTAGGGGTGAAGTATTTTTATAAATAGGATCCATGGTATCCATGGTAAATAACTTTTGACCTTGAGAGAATCAAAGATACACTTTGTGAGTCGCACATTGTAATTGATCTTGCTTCTTTTAAAATTATTAAGAAATTGTAGACACTTTTTTGTTTCCATAAATGGAACTACCCTCCTAGATTGTGGAATACATGATGATTATGGCACAATTTTTTTCCCTCTTATCATTTCTTGTTAATTCCATTTCATACATGTAGGATGCATTGTTTTTATTTAATTTTTCATGTGTTGATTGATCACAAAATCTACTTGCTATGGTCTTGGTGATATTTTATTTTTAATTTATCACACCCTAAAATTCTAAATTTACTTTCATGCACTTTACTTTTTATATTTACTTTATGTGCTTAGCTTAGATTAGTCAAATTTAGCAAGGATAGTGGGGAGAAAAACTAAATCTAGAGGTTAAGAGGGTCACACTTCACGTTTTTCAATTTGTTAAAATGAATTTGTGAGTGCATGAGAAGTTAGATATTTTTGCAATTGGTCTTTTTATTTGGTATAGTTGATGGGACCAAGGGATTTATTTCCATGATGAGATCAAGCCTATTCCAATTTGAACCTTAATATTGCATATCTTTCTTTTTTTGTCACTTTACAAATGATGACTTCATTATAAACCTCAAAATTTCAACTTTTTATGATGCAACTATAGAAAACACACAAAAATTGAGATTTAAAATTATATTCGTCACATGCAAAAAGTGATTTTCCAAATTTTGGAGAACTTTTGCAAAGTATTCACTCAAGGAGTAATTTGATCTAAAATTAGAACCTTGTTTGAGGCCAATCTTCTAGAAAATCAAGAATCCATCCAAGTTCAAATCAAGGAGTGATTCACTCAACCAAGAAATAATTTTCTCAAATATTGGAAAAGTGAATCACATGAAAACAAAAAAAATGTTCAATCTAGTGAGCAACTCACCTAGTGATCCTAGACTGATTCACTTAAACCCTCCCTTGTTAGATTTTTGGAGCGATTTGCTTCCCTGTCAAAAAAATTAGAATTTTTAATTTTGACATTAAAGCTCTATCCATATAGATAAGTATAGAGGGAGAGTTAGGCTTATGAAAAGGCTTTCGAAGACATAACAATTAGGCAAAGAATTTTGACCAATTGAGTTGATATCGTACCAATAACTGAATTTCAAAGGAAAAAAGAAGGAACAAGTTGCCTCATGGATACATCAAGATGACAAAATTGAATTTTATTAAACACTAAATCCTACTCTATCAAGAGGAATAATTCCAATGGTTGATAAAATAGAACAACCTCTAAACCTTGCATCTCAAGAATCATTTTTTTCTAATTTTACACTAGCTAATGATTGTGCCTTTGTCATTAGAAAGGATCTTACTAATGTGACTAGTTTGCCTAATAACTAAGTTGTAGTGTCTTCCAATACCTAAGTCAAAGTAAGTCAACCATTAGTTTTCAGCATCCATAGTAACTCTCTGACTAGTACCATCCTAATCAAAATTTCACCTAGGTCTAGTTAATAGATTAACACCTCTAAAGTGATGAATCCTCCTAAGTCAATCCACTTTGTTAAATACCAATATTTATAATACTTAGGTTAAATTCACATCCTAATCATGAGTTAGGATATGGATCAAAATTCATAAGTTCTATCTTGTTAAATGGGGATGCAAGGAGTTTAGGGAAATCCTCTAAATCAAATGTTGCCTCAGCTAGTCATCCACATAAAATATACAACAATACATGCCTCCTCCCAATCAACAAGCTCCTTAAAAAGGCTTACAAAATCCCCTTCTAATTCAAAATTTGCAAGCCTCTCCTAAAGAAAACTTGGTCTATCCTAATCCACCACTTATATAAAATCTAAACCCCTATTTTTTTCCTTAATATTTTGCTACAAAATCATTCTATCAAGGTTTTACCTGATAAATTATCCCTCAAGTGCCTCCATACCAAGCATATGTAGCCCCACCTCAAGGTTATATTGTAAATCCTTATCCTATACAGTATGGTCATCCAACTCAGTCCAATAAAGCACCTCCATTGTCTAGTTATCAAAATCAACTTCCATATTGGACATAATAAGGACCTTTCAACATAAGGGTCCATTCCCCTATTATGGTCATTGCCATGAAAAACTTACCTCCTTTTTGTAGAAACTAAACCAAAATAATAATGGAACAACTGAATGGGATCTCCATATTGAATTTGACCCATTGTATCCAAGAAGAAGATATCATAGTACATTTTTTTATCTATTCCTTACGAGATAAGACTATTGTATGGTATAGGGGATTACTTGATAAATTTTTTAATAGTTGGGCATCAATTACAAAATATTTTATATGGAGATTTGGTAACGTGGGTAATAATAGTATGTTTTATTCCAATTAAATAATATGCAAAGACATCATCAAAAAAAATATTCATGATTATGATATAGGACTAAAAACAACACATAGCAAATTAACCCAATTTCGACAACAGAGGTCTTTTTAATTCAGAAATACAGCGGTTACATTCAAAATGGCCAAGCCCCCTCATACAATGCATGCGCGGCCCTTTTATCCCAGACCCCAGCTTCTCCCGACATCATTACACAAAGTGCGGGATTCCCTGTAACCATCCGCATGAATGTTCTCTGGTCGTCTGCAAGATGCTGCCAAGTGCCCCGTATTCTCATGGTCTGTAATGGCGGAGTGCGCTGCAGTCGCCTGTCAATCCATCCGCCAAGTCATCATTCATAGGAATGCGCCAAAGCCGCTGGTAGTTTGTTGCCACGTGTCCCTTTGTCAGAGTCCCCGCAACCGCTTCATACTCTAGGGCCGCCTGTAACTTTACGCCACGTGTCCCTCTGCAACGGTCTCTGCAACCGTCGGCTGGTCAGGCGTCGTGAGCGTCCTGTCGCGATATCGTGACGTGTTTGCCTCTTTACGCCCTCTCCCCCTTTCGGTCACGATATCGCGACCATTCTACCTCTGGGTGCCTTTGTCCCAAAAGCGTCACGATTTCGCGACCACCTTGCACCTTTAAGCCCTTACTCCGAAAGTGTCACGATTTCGCGACCATTTCGCGCCCTTGAGTCTTCGGCCCGAAAGTGTCACGATTTCGCGACCACTTTGTTCCTTTGGACCCAGCTCCCAGAAGTGTCACGATTTCGTGACCACTTTACGCCTTCCAGTCTTGCCTTCGGACGTGTCACGATTTCGTGACTATTTTGTGCCTTAGAACCTTTCCTCCGAAGATGTCACGATTTCGTGACCACTTTGCGCCCTCCAGTCTTGCCCTCGAAAGTGTCACGATTTCGTGACGTCTTCGAGCCTTAGAGCTTTTGTTTGAAGGTGTCACGATTTCGTGACCATCTTGCGTCTTCCAATTTTGCCCTCGAAAGTGTCACGATTTCGCGACGTCTTTGAGCCTTAGAGCCTTTCCCTCCGAATGTGTCACGATTTCGCGACCATTTTGCGTCTTCCAGTTTTGCCCTCGGAAGTGTCACGATTTCGTGACGTCTTTGAGCCTTAGAGCCTTTCCCTCCGAATGTGTCACGATTTCATGACCATTTTGCGCCTTAACTCCATTGCTTCAAAAATGTCACGATTTCGTGACCATTTTGTGCCTTGGCCTCCTTGCTGTGAGAATGTCACGATTTCGCGACCATTTGGCATCGTGGCTTCTCCGCTCCAAAAATGTCATGATTTCACGACCATTTGGCGCCCAAGCTGCTTTGCTTCGGAAATGTCACGATTTCGCGACCAATTGGACGCTCGAGCTGCTTTGTTTCGGAACTGTCGCGATTTCGTGACCATTTGGCGCCCAAGCTGCTTTGCTTCGAAAATGTCGCGATTTCGTGACCATTTGGCGCCTTGACCCTTTTCATCAAAAAGCGTCGTGATATCGCGACGTTTTGGCCCCCTTATCGCCCTTCTTCAAAAAGCGTCGCGATATCGCGACGTTTTGGCCCCCTTATCGCCCTTCTTCAAAAAGCGTCGCGATATCGCGACAGTAAAGCGTCGCGATATCGCGACAGTTTTGGCACTTAAAGAAAGAAAGCAAAAAAAACATTTTTGGGTGATGCAAGATTGCTCCTTCGCCTCCGGATGCTCCTGCATCAGACACCCGGGGTGAGTTTGAGAAGTGACCTTCACTTCTGATCTATCTGAGGTAGACCCAGGCGATCAACCTCTGCCTTTGATAACCAAGTCGCATCTTCCATGGGTCTGCCCTTCCATTTGACTAAATACTCAGAGTAACTCCTGTTTCGAGTACTTCGGCCCTCACGCGTATCCAGAACTTCTTCTATCTCGTCCGCAACTGGGATGACTGCTGGAATGCTCCACAAATCTGGGCTGGGTAGCTCACTTGCTTTCTCCTTCATGATACTCGACCAAATCTGAAATGTTAAACACGGGGGAGATGTTAAGTTCACTTGGTAGCTCCACCTCGTATGCATTACCCGAATCCCGTTTGCCAATGATCCTGCATGGCCCAAATTTCTTCATTTTTAGTTTGTTATAGGTCTTGGTAGGAAACCGCTCCTTCCTCAGATGGACCATGACAGAATCTCCTACTTTGAACTCTTTAACTCGGCATTTTTGGTCCGCCCTTGTCTTGTACTGAGCATTCATCTTGGCAATGTGTCTCGTCACTTCCTCATGCACTCCCTTCAGGTGTTCGGCAAAGTCTTCTGCCTCAGCACTGCATTTCTCTCTCGTATCTATCCTTCTCAACTCTGAAGCATTTCTTGGGTTGCTCCCATAAATGATCTGGAATGGCGATTTATTGGTACTTCGATTGACCGAGTTGTTATACGCGAATTCTGCTTATGGCAGAACTAGATCCCATCCCTTGGGCTTGTCCCCTACCAAGCATCGCAGTAGATTGCCCAAACTCCTATTAACCACCTCTGTTTGGCCATCTGTTTGGGGGTGGTATGCAGAACTGAACTTTAAATCCGTCTTCAGTTTCTTCCACAGGGTCCTCCAGAAGTACCCGACAAACTTGGTATCCCTGTCCGACACAATGCTTCTCGGCAGCCCATGAAGGCGTACCACTTCCTTAAAGAATAAACCAGCTACATGGACCGCATCGCTAGTCTTCTGGCACGGGATAAAGTGAGCCATTTTCAAAAATCGGTCCACTACCACAAATATGGAATCGTGTCCCCTCTGCGTCCTGGGCAAACCAAGCACAAAATCCATACTAATATCTTCCCACGGTCGTTCAGGTATAGGTAGCGGTTGATACAAGCCAGTAGGCTGCCTCACACCTTTTGCCATCTGGCATATCCTACAACTCTGCACAAACTTTGCCACATCCTGTTGCAATTGTGGCCAGTAATAGTTTTCACTAACAAGTGAGGTAGTTTTGTCACGACCAAAATGTCCAGCTAGACCTCCACTGTGCTTTTCCTTGATGAGATTTTCTCTCATTGAGCTCCTCGAAATGCATAATTGGTTCCCCCTGAACAGCATCCCCTCTTGAACCAGGTAATTCAACCACTTAGTCCTGTCCAACGTAACAGGCGCAGTGCAGGCTTTCCAAGCTTCTACGAAATCGGGGTCTGCAGGGTATAGGCTCTTGAGCTCAACAAACCCTACAACCTCCACTTTCATTTCCATCATCAGACATTGTCTCCTACTCAATGCATCTGCCACCCTATTGGACCTTCCGCTCCGATGCTTCAGCACAAAGGTATAGCTCTGCAAGAACTCTACCCATTTCAGATGCCTTTGATTCAATTTCCCTTGACTGTTAATATACTGCAGCGCCTGATGGTCGGTATACAGGACAAACTCCTTTGGCAACAAATAGTGCCTCCATTTCTTAAGTGCTTGAACTATGGCGTAGAACTCCTGATCATATACCGAATACTTCCTTCTGGCATCATTGAGCTTCTCGCTAAAATAAGCTACGAGGCCTACCCTCTTGGCTCAATACGGCTCCTATGGCACTGCCACTCGCATCGCGATCTACTCGAAACACCTTATTGAAATCTGGAAGTGCCAAGACGGGTTGCTCAGTGACCTTCTTCTTCAGCATAGCAAAGCTTTTGTCTGCTCCAACTGTCCACTGGAATTCCTTCTTGTTCCCCTTCATTGTCTCCGTAAGAGATGCGCAAATACTGCTGAAGTTTCTAATGAACTTTCTGTAGAAACTGGCCAGGCCATGAAATGATCTAACCTCGGTCACACTTCTTGGAGCAGGCCATTCTAAAATAGCCCTCACCTTTTTGGGGTCCATTTTAAGACCATTTGCTGAGATAACAAATCCCAGGTATACCAGCTCCTTCTTCACGAAGTTGCACTTCTGTAGATTAATCAGTAACTGCTCCTCCCGCAGTTTCTCAAAAACCCTCTTGATGTGCATCAGGTGCTCCTCTAGGGTCCTGCTAAAAATCAGGATATCATCCAAGTAGACAATAACAAATTTGCCCAAAAATTCCTTCAGGACTTCATTCATTAACCGCATGAAAGTACTTGGTGCATTGGTCAGCCCAAATGGCATAACCAACCACTCATACAGCCCCTCTCTGGTTTTAAAGGCTGTCTTCCACTCATCCCCTTCTCTAATGCGGATCTGATGGTAACCACTTTTCAAGTCAATCTTTGTGAAGTACTCAGCTCCACTTAAACAGTCCATGAGATCATCCATCCTTGGCAGTGGGAATCTGTATTTGATGGTGATCTTGTTAATTGCCCGAGAGTCTGTGCACATCCTCCATTCTCCATCCTTCTTGGGTGCTAGTACTGCTGGTACTGCACATGGACTAAGACTCTCCCTAATCAGCCCTTTCTTCAATAGATCTTGAACTTGCCGATTCAACTCCTCAGTTTCCACAGGCGTCATTCGATGTGCAGCCTTGTTTGGCAAGCTCGATCTAGGCACCAAATCTATGTGGTGGCTGATCTTCCTAACAGGCGGTAAACCTTCAGGAACATTATCAGAAATGATATCTGGGAATTCCTCTAACAGTCCCATGACTTCCACTGGAATTTCCTTGCATCCTTCTTCCCTAACCCTAGGGATTATGGCATAGCACATATGATCTGACTTCAGGCCCTCCAAAAATCTTTTGCCATCAACTAGACAGACTCGTGCACTGCTGCATACCTTCTCATCCGCTTCCTTCAAGGGTTTCAACTTGTGGCGAACTCCATCCTTCGACAAAGAGTATGTGTTGGCTCGTCCATCATGTACAACATTTCGATCAAACTGCCACGGTCTCCCAAGCAGCAGGTGACATGCGTCCATAGGCAAGATGTCACATAAGACCTCATCTCGGTAAGTTCCAACATTGAACTTCACCAGGCATTGCTCACTTACTAACACCCGATGGTCCTTTTGCAACCATGCGATTCGATAAGGGTGCGGGTGCTTTCTCCTCTCCAACTGCAGCTTGGCAACCATTTCCTCAGAAACCAAATTGTCAGTGCTTCCATTATCGATAATGACGTTACAGACCTTGCTTGCGCACTTGCATCTTGTTCGAAACAGGTTGTTCCTTTGGTCTGCCCCTTTCTCTTCATTCAACAAGACTCTTCTGATGATCATTGCTTCTCCTCTTTCTGCCTCCTCAGAGTGCTCAGATTCTGCACCTTCGTCTGCTACAGCTGCTCGGGCCTGACCCTCAGGTCTTCGATTTGGCCTCTCTTGATGTTGCGGGCAGTTGTATGCCCTGTGTCCTTCTTCTCCGTAGTTGAAGCAGGTTCCTCGAAAGACACCTCTTCCAAACCCTCGCCCAGGCCTACCTCTTCCTCTCGGGTAGTTGTTGTTCTGATTGCGTGGGCGTTGGTCATTCTCCTCCTTCCCTTCTTTCTATTTTTGGCTACTGCTAGCTTCACCAGTTTTCCCCAAATCTCTGTACCTTCCTCCATTGGTTCTTCCACCAGCTCTTCCACCCCTGTCCTTTCCTCTCTGCTTTCCATCAAATCTCCTATTCAGTTTCTCCTCCACTTTTAATGCAAACTGGTATGCATCCTCCACCGTGCTCATCCTAACCAGCCCCAACTCTTCTTGAATGCTGGTTCGCAATCCGTTGATGTATCGTGCGACTTTCTCCTTATTCGCCTCCGAATGGCCGGTTTTGATCGAGATTTGATAGAACTCCTCCGTATACTCCTTGACAGATTTGCTTGCCTGTCGAAGACTCTGCATCTTTCTCAACAAATCCAACTCGTAGTCTGCAGGGATGAATTGTCTCTTCAATTTCTCCACCATCCTATCCCACCTGGTGATCTTTTCCTTTCCCCTCCTGTTCCTTTCCAGCTGCACTCCTTTCCACCAGATGCTAGCATGTCCTTTCAACTTGGTTTTCGTGAACCTGATCCGATTTGGGTCTGAGATCTCTTCATACTCGAAATACTCCTCCATGTCGTTGATCCAATCTATCAACTCCTCAGGGTTGAGGTTCCCGGAGTAAGTAGAGACGTCAAATTTTGGCTTCTTCCCAATCTGGGAGATGGCCCTATACAGCCTAGCCTCTGCTGGATCCAATGCTTCTTCCTCATCGGATGGACCCTCTTCTTCCCAAACTTCATCCTCACTGGGTTCCTCCCTTCTTGGCTCAACTCCTCTTCTTATTTCCTCCTGCAGGGCTTCAACTTGCCTCTGCAAGGCTCTAAGATCGACCTCTGCTTGTCTGTTCCTCACACCACCACGGTTCCTACGCGGAGGCATCCTGCTTCTTCTTCACAACCCACAACCACAGTCCTGGCGCAAACTGCCTCACTGTCGACGATCGGTTTGCACCCTCAGAACCTTTTGGCTCTGATACCACTTGATATAGGACTAAAAACAACACATAGCAAATTCACCCAATTTTGACAACAGAGGTCTTTTTTAATTCAGAAATACAGTGGTTACATTCAAAATGGCCAAGCCCCTCATACAATGCATGCGCGGCCCTTTTATCCCAGACCCCAGCTTCTCCCGACATCATTACACAAAGTGCGGGATTCCCTGTAACCATCCGCACGAATGTTCTCTGGCCGTCTGCAAGATGCTGCCAGGTGCCCCGTATTCTCATGGTCTGTAATGGCGGAGTGCGCTGCAGCCGCCTGTCAATCCATCCGCCAAGTCATCATTCATAGGAATGCGCCAAAGCCACTGGTAGTTTGTTGCCACGTGTCCCTTTGTCAGAGTCCCCGCAACCGCTTCATACTCTAGGGCCGCCTGTAACTTTACGCCACGTGTCCCTCTGCAACGGTCTCTGCAACCGTCGGCTGGTCAGGCGTCGTGAGCATCCTGTCGTGATATCACGACGTGTTTGCCTCTTTACGCCCTCTCCCCATTTCGGTCACGATATCACGACCATTCTACCTCTGGGTGCCTTTGTCCCAAAAGCGTCACGATTTCGCGACCACCTTGCACCTTTAAGCCCTTACTCCGAAAGTGTCACGATTTCGCGACCATTTCGTGCCCTTGAGTCTTCGGCCCGAAAGTGTCACGATTTCGCGACCACTTTGTTCCTTTGGACCCAGCTCCAGAAGTGTCACGATTTCGCGACCACTTTACGCCTTCCAGTCTTGCCTTCGGACGTGTCACGATTTCGTGACTATTTTGTGCCTTAGAACCTTTCCTCCGAAGATGTCGCGATTTCGCGACCACTTTGCGCCCTCCAGTCTTGCCCTCGAAAGTGTCACGATTTCATGACGTCTTCGAGCCTTAGAGCTTTTGTTCCGAAGGTGTCACGATTTCGCGACCATCTTGCGTCTTCCAGTTTTGCCCTCGAAAGTGTCACGATTTCGCGACGTCTTTGAGCCTTAGAGCCTTTCCCTCCGAATGTGTCATGATTTCGTGACCATTTTGCGTCTTCCAATTTTGCCCTCGAAAGTGTCACGATTTCGTGACGTCTTTGAGCCTTAGAGCCTTTCCCTCCGAATGTGTCACGATTTCACGACCATTTTGCGCCTTAACTCCATCGCTTCAAAAATGTCACGATTTCGCGACCATTTTGTGCCTTGGCCTCCTTGCTATGAGAATGTCACGATTTCGCGACCATTTGGCATCGTGGCTTCTCCGCTCCGAAAATGTCACGATTTCGTGACCATTTGGCGCCCAAGCTGCTTTGCTTCGGAAATGTCACGATTTCGCGACCAATTGGACGCTCGAGCTGCTTTGTTTCGAAACTGTCGCGATTTCGTGACCATTTGGCGCCTTGACCCTTTTCATCAAAAAGCGTCGCGATATCGCGACGTTTTGGCCCCCTTATCGCCCTTCTTCAAAAAGCGTCGCGATATCGCGACAGTAAAGCGTCGCGATATCACGACGTTTTGGCCCCCTTATCGCCCTTCTTCAAAAAGCGTCGCGATATCGCGACAGTAAAGCGTCGCGATATCGTGACAGTTTTGGCACTTAAAGAAAGAAAGCAAAAAAAACATTTTTGGGTGATGCAAGATTGCTCCTTCGCCTCCGGATGCTCCTGCATCAGATTATAATACTATATTTATAAGTAGTTTGTATTTAATTCCACTAAATGTAAGACATAATGAAGAATAGAAATTGCCATATTAGATTAAGGGTTTAAAATTTGATTTAACACTAATTATTTGTAATTCTCACTTTAGTTATACCATTTTAATAGGTGTCTGAAGTAGGGGAAAAATGGTGCACCTAAGAATGCTAAACAAGATGCATCTATATTCGGTATTAATCAAGCATTATAAAAGGACAAATTTAAGCAACCATGGAAGCCAAATAAGTGCAAGAAAAGGGTGTTTCTCTTTATTTCATTTGATAAATCAGAATCATGGTTACAATAAATGTCCCCTTGAGGGCTCTTAGTTTGATACACTTGTTTACAAAAATGGGTGCCCAAGGATCAAGTCCTTTCAAACAAGCTCGTGTGCACTTCCAATGTTCTTCCTCATACCCACAATTGAGGTGGGTGAACCTATGATGCCGCCACTTTATTCTTCAATGTTATGATCTTGTATTCCTTCCTCATACACTATAAAACCTGCACCTACACACAAGGAAACCAGATTTGTTAAATAGCAAGTGCGTAGAATGTGAAACATGCAAAAGCCATACATGCAACTATAAGCTAGAAAGTGTAAATATGCAATGTACCTATCTAAAACAACTCCAAATGATCTGAAATTGCAGATATATGTATAATAGATGATTTTGGGAAGATATAATTGAAAACAGAATAGAAATTGCCTCCGAATCGATGTCGCATTCACAGTGCACCTACGAAGCCTACAAAACCCAAAACAAGCAATTTCTAGACCAAAACACCTCCAAATAAAATAAAACTTGGAAAGTATGCATAAAATGAGATTTTAAGAGGACCCATATGGTCAGATTTGCAAAATCAGTCACATTTTCATGTGCATCTTCAGATGGTCCTCGAAAGCCTACAAAACCTTAAAAATGCAATATCTCACTCAATATAACTCCAAATTGCATGAAATTTGGACAACAGGTTCATATACTACCCTAGAATATTACTAATTAAAAATAGTAGAAAAATAATGCACAGATATATCACCATCCCTTGCAGGGATGGTGGTGACTATCACAGAATGGGGACCATCCTGGGGTGGGATGACCACCAATTCTACACCTAATTTACCACCAATTCCTCTGTGAATTGGTCAGGAACCTTCTCAATAGTGTTGTCATCAAATTTGGTGGTGAAATTCACTCAGATGATTTAGTTTTGCAAATAAATTGTGCCTCTTGGATCACTCGCAAACCTCCTTCACTAGGTAGAGATTTCGAGGGAAAAAGGCACAAAAGGGTGAGGGGAAATCTTGGCAGCACTTCGTTGCTATGTCTCAAAACTCCTCTCTATATTTTGTGTGGAAAATGGATCCACTTTATAGCCAAAGGGGGCCTTTGGGAAAATGGGCATGCAAGGGCATGCAGGGCAAGAGGTGCCACTTGTCTAAAACTAAGCATGCATTGGAAGGGGAAGAGAATCTCCCATTTTGACCTCCATTCTATAGCATGTCATAAGGATTCTGTGCCCTTAGGTCATGCATGCTCTCATAGGTGGGATAAATGGTAGTTTTTAGGTGCCATTTGTCCAAATTTGACTTTTTGGGAGTCAAACCTTGTGGTCATCCCACCTAGGGATGACCACTTTGCCACCATCCCTGGGTGGGACGGCCATGAACTATGACCATCCCAGGGTGGGATGGTCATGCCTATGTGGCCCAAAACCTCCCAAAAGTGGGGTAGAGCCTTCCAAGAGTGGTTAGGACCACTATTAAACCTTTGAGGGTTGCCCAAGGGGGCCATATGATGTCAATTAGCCAATGCTTTTGGTTGCCTAATCGGATTGACATGATTTTAGTGTCTACAGATGCCCCTTTTTGAGATGCATTGTGTGCAACACAATGCTGAGCAAAAATAGATGACTAAAATGTTGAATTATTAGGGTTATTCAATAACCTAACCAACTTTAGATGCCCCAATCATGGAAAGAGCATGCGTTCTTGAATCCTTGCTTCTGACGAGCTAAGGAACTTGCTTCAAGTACAACCTTTCATGTAAGGTTGACTTGATCTTGGACATTATTCATTCATGAAGAGGTGAAGCCTATATTTCCTTCATGATTCTATAATGCCAAGCATTTTTTTGATTTAAATTTGTGCTTGTTTGCTGCCCCAAGCAAGGGCGTGATTGTCTTTGTCAATGATTCATTGAACGAACACAATTTGCATGATTGAGTGTTTGATTGTTGATTTTGATTATGAATTTGTTAAGTATGACTACCCCCTCAAGTGATGAGTCGATGAGGGAATGACCAGTGATAAAAGTGATGAGTCACTTGACACATATGACTTTGTTAGGGTTTCCTTCGATTTTACTCATTGAAAAATGGAGCATTTTTTAGAGGATTTTGGTGACTTTGTTGATGCTTCATGGAAGAAAGGAGTCAAAAAATTCATTCCCATGGGGTGGTCCAGACACAATGGCCTTCTTAGGGATTAAAGTAAGGACTTTTCCATTTCTCCATGAGCAATTTAGGTTCATCTGGATGCCTATTGAATTTTGACCAAATTTGAGCTATTTTTGGTGGGTTTTGGACCCTTTTTGGTGCATTTTTGAGTTGTTTTGATGAGATTTTTTGGTGGCCATCCTAGGGTGGGATGGTGGCATAGTTTATGACCATCCTAGGGTGGGAAAATCAGCCAATTAGCCACTCATCCCACCCAGGGATGGTCAGGGCCCTGGGAGGGTTATTTAAGCCAAAAATGGGTCATTTGGGCTCATTTGTGCATTTGCAACTTTGCAGCTTGAGAGGTGAGGAGGAGGAGAAGGATTCTACGTAGTGGAGTGCTACTAAAATCATCCTACAGTCACCATGAGCCAGCGTGTAGACTCATCCAACGGTGGAGCCGGTGCGAGGCGGGTAAGAGTTGAATTTCTTACTGCACTATGCTAGTGTTAAAAGTGGAATTATTGCTTGTTTTTGCTTTTTGGTAGAGCACACTAAATCCTCGATAATTGAACCTAATTAGGGATGCCCTATAATTTTTTATGCTTATTTTTGTGTTTTTATGCAATTTTATTGCTTTTTAGGGCTTTTTGATTGCTTAATTTTTCTATTTTTGGTGGCCTGAAAGGCCCATTTTGGCCCAATTTGGGGGCCATCCCTGGGTGGGATGGCTAGCCTAGGTATTTTTAGTGGCTATCCTTAGGTGGGATGGTCATAGATTTTGGGGTCATCCTTGGGTGGGACGGTCACAAACTGGCCTAAAAAAGGGTCCATATTTTTGGTATTTTTGGGTCATTTTGAAGCCTGTTTGATGCTTATTATTGATCAACCTATCTCTACTAGGTGGTTAAGAGTTGATATCAAGTTTCAAATCTCTTTGAGACCATGAGAGACTTATTGAAAGAGGTAAACTAGGAATGGCTTGATGCCATTGGCCTCAAGCATGTGATGTGATTAGAGCCCATGGTGGGTGATCATGCTTACTTGACTGCGCTTATTGACTTGTGGGATCCACACACCAACACCTTCCACCTACCAATAGGGGAGATGATAGTGACATTAGAGGATATCTATCAGATATTATGCATTCTGATAGAGGGGCGGTCGATCGAGTCTACTCACCATGATCGAAGAGAGGCAGTGATGGAGAGGTACTTTGGTAGGGCCATGAAGGAGGCGATAGGGGACTCTCTCAATGGAGGCATACTAGTGGGGTATTGGTATGAGGCTAGGGTATTGGGTGTGAGGTATGTTTTATTGATGATATTGATATCTAATATGCTACTACCAGACTCATCAAGTGCCAGGTTTCCCTAGAACCTTCTGGAGTTAGTGTTTACTCTGGTAGGGTGCATTATGGAGTAGCCACTAGTGATGGCATGGGGGATGACACTACTGGCACAGTTGTATGATGAGTTATACGAGATCTACTCCTAGGGGTGGAAGGGCTTGGGATGCAACTTTCTACTATAGGTGTGGGGGTGGTAGCACATAGTTGTGGATCAACCACAAGGATTGCCTTGGACATCACAAGTACATCTCATGGACCGAGAGATTGGCTACGAGATCCTATGGCAGCGGGCCTAGGAGGTAGGGTAGAGTCGATGCTAGGTAGGTGATGTGGGTCATTATACCTAGTATTTTGTAGGACTCAGAGTAGTGGATGTACTCTAGAGACCTTACAAGGATTTCCCAACATGGTTTGATGTTGAGGTGCAGCTCCATTAGGTGAGGTGAGGTAGATGGTTGGTTGGCCGACATGGGATGGAGTGGGAGTTCTTCCCTTATGCTTAAGTTATGTGATAGTTTGGGCTATGATAGGGGTTTCCTAGTGAGCTAGTGGTCTACCGATACCATGGGGATGAGAGGACACTGAGGTGGTCGATAGTGGAGGTGGTAGGAGGGGAGGTCAATCCTGTAGTAGACATTCCAGACTTGGATGATGTTAAGACTATAGAGGAGTATGACTCCTAGTGGGTGATGCACCAGTGGTAGGGGGAGGGACCACTAGGGGGAGATGTGGTAGGGGCAATAGTGGAGGCTCAGTAGGATGCTCTTGAGGAGGGCTAGGGAGAGGTAGGTGAGTGACATGGGCTTCATCACATGGTAGATGAGCAGGTAGACCTCTTAGACTTAGGAGATCAGGGTGAATTTGGGGATGATGACACTAGGGATCAGGGGGTGTAGGTACATTAGGTCACATGGGGTGACACAGATATAGAGCTATAAGAGGAGCTGATTAGGGTCAAGTAGGAGAGAGATCTCCTTTAAACATAGGTACAAGATGCCCAGGTAGAGATAGCAGCTCTACAAGTATAGTTGAGATCTCGGAGCCCTAGTCGGGAGGGACCTAGTAGTGGGGAGATGGCTAGGCTATAAGAGGAGGTGGCATAGCTCCAGGGCTTAGTGGATACATACTAGGTGAGATGTCGATAGGATCAAGCCTTTACTGATGAGTTGGAGGATGAGATAGTGTACCTTAGGGGGTGCATACCAACCCATCCATCTGCTAGTGGGTCACACCAGAGTCGAAAGAGTGGTACAGGATAGTCTTCAACTAGGATGGGGGCACCTGGCTCTACACAGAGGGTAGATAGGGTAGGTGGTGGTAGGTCAGAGAGTTCTTGGTGAGCTCGACCTGAGGGTAGGGGTGAGAGTCATAGTATCGGTCCTACATGACCATGGTTATTGAGACTCTGATGGCTCTTTTTGGTATTTTAGATTTTTGGTAGTGTGAGGTCGGAGGACCCACTTTATTGTAGCCTATGGGAAACTCAAGGATTATGATGTATCTTTTTACCCCATACATATACAAAAAAAATATATATATATATATATATATATATATATATATGAGCTTTTATATGTTTATCATCATGTGTTTCCTTACTACTTTATGAGATGTATGCAATGTATTTATTTGCTTTATGATATGATGATGGATGTTTATCATGTATGCATATGTTGTAATTTGATTTGATTTGATGATATGTATATGTGTGGATGTATAATGAGATGGATGATGTATTTGATCTAGATGATGAAATGTGGATACTATATGACATACTATGTTAGCACCATAGACTGTATAGAATTCATCAATTCATGTGTAATGTTGTCATGAGACTATGTAATGGATTTGTGATAAAAATAGTATGAAATGGAATGAATAATAGGATGTTATAGGATGTTATTGAGGTTTTCATGAGACTCAAACACTCTAGTCAACTGATCAAAAGTTATATACTAACCATGCAAGACTTTTTGACAAGGTATGAATCTGCTAGGATGACCCAGATACTCAATATCCCTGTGTGTGCAAGTGAGTTCATTTTTGTAATACGCATAAGATTACCCTAGTGCCAAATAGGATTGATGCAATCCATATGTACTGAAGATCACCCTATGAGTATCATGATCCTAGGTTTTGTACGTAGTTGGATTAGACCACTAGGTAGTATAGGCTACCAAAAGCTAGCTCATCCACATGCAAACATTGGTCTGTACACATGCAAAAAGCTAATGTGATAGACATATCATCATGCATAAGGATACCACCATTGCCAGGCAGGCTTGATGCCACCTAACCTGTAATGAGGATCACCTAATGGTTTGTCAAATGCTAAGAATTCCAGGGATTCAAGTTCAATACTCCCTTATTTTCTTTTATTTGATTTCAGGGATACTTGCTCATACTTAGTGATGAAAATCATTATTTATTTTTGTATTTTATTTTCTTTGAGCAAGGGATTTGGGGAGTGGTGATAACCACTATTTATTTTGCTTTTGATTTTTGCTTTTTGGGATTTTTCTTATTGATAGTGGTGAAAACCACTATTTATTTTGGGGAATTGGGTAAGGAGGAGCTTGTCCTTTTGTCAATTCTCAGCATTCTTGAACCATTCGCACAGGGGGATGAGCAAGATAAAATTTTCACTTAAGGTAACCTAGACCACTTCGTAGGTTTCATCTTTCCTTGTGCAAAACTTGGATTTATTAGTGTGAAAATGTGTTGGGATTTTGATGTATACAAGGTACAATCTAAGCAAGACTCTACCTCCTAAAAATTAGGATAGCTTTCTACAAAATTTGAAAAGAAAACTAGAGATGGTTGAGTGACCGAAAACCCTAATGACATTCTAGAACAAATGGCTAGGTGAAGGGAATGGACACAAATATGAAAAGTGGGAAATGTAGGTGGAAATGATAAGTGAAATATGAAATGATGTGAATGATGACTTGAACAACATTGATTTTGAATGATGACTAGTGTACAGTCTCAGTGCTAGACATGTATGAGCAACTCTAAAATGCAAAGTGCAATGATGAGTATACCTAATGCAAGTGATGATATAATGCAATGGTATGCAATGTGATGTGATGCAATATTTTTGTATTTTTGATGTTTTGATGATGTTTTTGGATTTTTGATTGATATATATGTATATATAAGTTGACCAATGGGCTTAATAGATGCCATTGGGGCTTTTTGGGTGACCAAAGGGCTTATATATGCCTTTGGGGATTTTTGGGTGACCTAGTCCAGACCCATATAGGAAGAATTTGGGTTGACCAAGCATAGTAGGATACCCTTGGAGCATTTTGGGGTGACCTAGATGGTCATAGACCACCTAGGAGCATTTTGGGTTGACCAAGGTATGTAGATACCCTTGAGCATTTTTGGTGACTAGATGGAAGATCAATAAACCACCTAGGAGCATTTTGGGTTGACCAAGTAGGTTTTAGATACCCTTGGAGCATTTTGGGGTGACCTAGATGGTCATAGACCACCTAGGAGCATTTTGGGTTGACCAAGTGGTATGTAGATACCCTTGGAGCATTTTTGGGGAAGATCATACCCATAGACCACCAGGGAAACCCGAGAGGGTTACAAGTTTATGTAGATACCCTTGGAGCATTTTGGGGTGACCTAAGAAAGCCTAGGAGGGGTGACCAAGGTGGTCTCTAGGAGGAAGGTGTGGTACCTTGTGTACCCCAATGTGCCATGTATTTGATGTACTGTGATTGGCCTAGCCAAAGGGGATGGTAAAAATCGACCCCCTACTATGAGGTGTAAGCTTGTGCAGTGCCAACATCCCTCTAGGGTGAGTCGAATGAAGGTGAAACATTGGATGATATCATAGGTTACGTATATCGACTGTGGTGTTCCTGTCACTCTGTTATAGCATCGATCATACCCATAAACCCGTGGGAAGGTGGATTAATGTGCACTTGATTAGGTTGTTCGACTGGATGGCCAGGTGTTGTGTTTACTTCATGTGAAGGTAAAGAGTCTTGGAAGACTCCTATCTGAAGTCCTTGCCTATCGATCATATCCTGGACTAAATTTTGAAATATGTAACATGTCTAGATATCATGGCCTATTTATCGATGATAAAGACAATATAAGTTTTGCCTGTGTGGCTTTGATCTATGCCTATTAGGGTTCAACGGATGGATTGGGGGAAGCGTGATTGCTTGTGCCTCATATAGTCGATTAAATATTGATGCTAAGGGTTCTGAAAAATGGGTATATTGTCACTGTGGTTGATGGCCTTGGTACTTCTACCTCATGCTCTATTGAGGGTTGACAATGGACTATAAAGGAGGGGTTTGGTCCTAAAAATCGAGGGGTTGAGGGTTCGAATGACTCAACCATAACTCGATGCTTGTGAGTCGATCCAAGATATGTTGTAAAGCATTGTGTTGTTGACTCACTTGTGACTCCAGGTTGTCTAGCCTATCCAAGATATATTGTGTGGGCAGTGTAGGTGATGATGGGATGGCTATCGAGGAAGTTGGATGACAACTGATAGGTGGTGTATCCATGCTTGGCATGTCATCATAGGACCATGCAAAGGCTTCCTTCTTCTCTATGAGAAGGGCTATGTAATCGGCCTACTTGATGGGGGACAAGCTTTTCCCTAACTTGATACATTGAGGATTCTCGGGATCTGAGCTGATATCTTTGTCAATCATTGGCTCGATTGACATATGTGACCCCTCCTCCAACTGGTGGGGAGTAGGGATCAGGTGAATGTCATATGCTAGGTTTAGATCATCAATTGGAACCTCAAGTTCCTCCTCAACATGGAAGACATCATGAGTAGGCCTTGGAGAGAAATGAAATGGTTGTAACATCTCATCGCAAGACCAGTACTCGAAAGGCGATGGGGGAGAATCTCCTTGATCAAATTCAATTACCCCCAAGTCGAGGTGTAATGGCTTCGATGGGTTATTCAGATCTTGCATGGGCTCAAAAAGGTCTATGGAAATCATGTTTATGGATGGATGATTTCCCCTAGGTGGTTGGTGGTATCTATTGACATCGAGATATCACAAGACCTAAGGAGGTGGTTGCGATGGATGTTGAATGATCGAAGGTGATCGGTGTGGTTGTGGGTGGACTTGCCCTTCTACAGGGAGGAACTGGTGCTAGATAGGGTCATTCAAGGGGAATATACATAGATAACCCTCATGCTCATCATCCAATGGGACAATCCATGCATACTCGACATGCGAACTAGAAGAGTCAATGGATGCCACTTCATAATCTGACTCATCATCAGATGTCCACTCATAGGGAGACCCTTGATCTTCTTCCTCACTATCATGTGGAAGGGTATGTGAACTTTCACCCCATTCATAGGATCAGGGGATATCACAAGGTATCTCTTGATTACCCATGGGTGTGGGGAAATAGTCTCCCAGTGAATAGATTCGACTAGGTTTGGTGTAGGGATCACATGCAAGCTCATCCCTAAAGTCCAGAGTCATGTACTCTAGACTATCCATGAGGACATCGAGGGGCATAGGCTTGTTGTGTCCCAGACTAGACTTGTCATAAGGCATTTGATACTATGGATGGTAAGGAACGTGGGTGCCTTGCTCATACAAGCCCAACCCATAACCATGCCAATTACAGAGGTGAAGATACTTCATGGTGAAGTCAGGGTTGGACATGTAGTTGATGTCCTCAAAAAAGGGCTCTTCATCCTCTTCTTACTATTGATAAGGCTCGATGCCATAGTCGAGACCCCCATAGATGAAATTTATCTGATTAGGGGGAAGGCCAAGAGGTATGATAGTGCCTATGGGAAGATGAGGTCGACCCATATCTTGCATCGACTCGATAGTAGGGGTGGTTGTGACATTCCTAACCATGTACTCTCCTAAACCGATGGTAGCTAGGTGCACTATGACCTATGGCTATGGAGAAGGAGGAGATGGGAGTGAGGCTTGAATTGATTCAATGTTTACCTCATGAGGTAGCTCCTCATCTACTGGGCTAGGAATCTCACTTGTGGAGATGGTGGATATGGTCAGAGGGATCTCATCAATAGGCCTCTTCCCCATGTCCCTCGATGGAGGATTCATCGATGATGAAGGTATATCTGGGGGTGCTAAATATGAGGATGGTATGGCATGAGATGATGATGGATTGAATGAAGGTGATGGTGATGGAGTCAGACCTTGGTTGGATTCATTTGATTGAAAATCTAGATGGGTGGATGGTAAGGTTGACTCAGGGATCTATTGCACCATGTTGTAGTACTTGAAGGGTTCTAGGTCTATAGAGATGACATGAACTTGTCCTTCATAGGTGTATTTTAGGCACTGGTGAGCGATGGAAGGGACACACTTCATGTCCCTGATCCAAGGTCTTCCCAACAAGATATTGTATGCCATCTCACCCTCCAAGATGTGGCATAGTGTCGGTATGGTCTTTTGCCCTACCTGAATGGGTAGGACTATCATACCAACTATTGAGCATATGGCATCATTAAATGCTCGAAGGGTGTAGGTAGATGTGATAATATGGGATGTTGGGAGCCCCAGATGCTTGAGAGATATTGTAGTGATTATGTTGCTGGAAGAGCCGATGTCTATCAACACTCTCTTGTAGGGTGTTCCATTTACACATGCGATGATGTGCAAGGGAGGATCCACCATATCATTTGGAACTAGTTTAAGCTCATCTTCTCGAAAGGTAATCACCAATTTCATGCATTACCGAACATGCCCCACAAAATTATTGAAGGAGTTAGACTCCTGGGGCTATAGCTCGATTGCCTTAAGGATCTCCATTAGAGCTTCTCTATGAGGTGGAGATTGTTGAATGAGCTCATAGATGGAGAGTCAGGCAGATGTCATTCTCAAGATCTGAGTGAGCTTGCTCTTAATTGTGACCATAGGTCGAGGTGGGAGGCTCGACACTAGAGGTGGTAGAGGCTACGATATTGAAGGAACATCGCTTTGAGCCATAGGTGGTGCAACTGGACTTGGGTACCACCTATTCCTCATTACAATGTTGATCATGCTGACATACCCTTGCTTAGGGGGTGCATGATGAACCTCATTTACCTAGGGCACTAGCTTGGCCTGCTCCACATGGGTAGGCAATGGGTCTTTAAAAACACCCATCTATTGGTTGTTTGGCATGATAGGGTTGTCGACCTGAAGGGCATTCCTATCGATCATGTCTTGCACCAAATGCTTGAACTTATAGCACATTTGCATATCATGCCCATTTTGCCTATGAAACTTACAATATAGGTCTTCTCGATACCCTTTGGGCTTTGGTGCATTTGGGTCGATAGGTCGACTCTCAGGTAGATTGATCGAATTAGCCACAAGAGGTGCTCAAACAAAGAGTCCATAGACTCTGCAATGGGTGTGAACTATCACTTGGGGTGACGCTGTTGATTTTGCCCTTGATTATTTTGGTTGTCCTTGTTATAGTTCCTAGGTGTGGCCTGATAATTAGGCTTTTGAGGTGGCACGGGTTGCGTTGGCCCTGGGATGCTAATGGCAACCTGATTGACTATTGTTGGCTTAGGTTGCACTGGGCTATTCTTAGCATTCTTGTTCCACTCCTTCTTGCGAGGCTTCACAATTTCTCCCTCTTGAATCTTGATGTCTTCAATTATTCTAGCTTACGCTAGGGCATCTTCAAGAGTCGGATATTGTTGTAGTTGCAACAACAAGGAGATCGAATTTAGGTAGCTCTTGGAAAACATCTAAGTCAACTCCAACATGGGGAGTAGATATGGTAGCTTGGTGAGCAATGCTCACCACCTATTGCCATAATTCACTATTGAATCATCATCATATTATTTCAACCCAATGAGATCAGCCAACATCACCTTCCTCTTGGTATTGAAGGTGAAGCATTCTAGGAATGCATCTACAAGTTGATCCAAATTATGGATGCTATGCTTTAGGAGTTGGGTAAACCACTCCATGGTTGGGCCAGAGAGGGTAGTCATGAATATCTACAAAAGCAAAGCATCATTATCCTAGATGCCAAAGCATTGGCTCAGGAATTTGGTAACATGCTCCTACGCATCTTCTTCTCCCTTAAAGGTAGCCAACTGAGGCATCTTAAACTACTCTAGATAGGAAGGGGTAGGCACCGAAGGATGAAGGGGTTGACTACGTAGCTGGTGCAAAGTGGGATTTTGAGATCCAGACCTAGAGGTCTTGTTCTCTACTGACTCTAAGTGCTCTAGTAGTACCCTATATGCATCAGAGGATTTGATCTCCTCTTCTTTGCTCTTATCCTATGATGGAGGGTGAGGATCCTCAGGCCTATTTTGAGGTGGTGGCATGTCACCCCCTACCTTGGTAAGGTATTTCCAAATATTCTACCTCTAGCTCATGCTCGATGTAAGCCCCATAGGGCATCTCCTGAGCCGGTCTATAGAGAGGGGTAGCTACCTACTGTGGGTACCCTATGTTTGGCCTAGGAGGCAAGTCCCGATTTAGCCTAGGAGGTCATGGAGGTAACATTGGATAAGGCCTAGGAGACCTATCTCGAATGAGAGTGGGTTGCCTCAGATGGACTTCCTATATATATGTTCTAGGGGTAGGGACCCTCTCATGTAAAGTTTTCTAGAATAGCTCATTGGTCTATCATTCGATTCTTTCTTTCTCAAGTTGATGCAAGTGGTCTAGTTGCTCTTTGTCTCATTGAAGTTGCTTGAACTATGCTTGGTATTCCACATATCTTGCAACCACTTGATTGATCTATTCCACTATGTGGAGGCCTAGGAGGCCTAGGAGTCTCACCCTGAGGTCGACCTCATTCAAGATAATCTATGATATCCATTGCATGCTTCCCTCGATCGAGGGTAGTCACATTTACTTGAGGTTCGGGCCTAGGCATATGCTCATTATACTCAGTGGGCATAGAGGCACATCGTGCTTGCATGATATACTACTCTTGAGGATAATCGAGGATTTCCTCATGCCTTCCTTCATGGATGAGGAAGGGAAGGGTGAATTTTGCTCACCTTGAGCGATGAGTATCATACTCATCCTATTGTCTAGGTTGTTGGAACCTATCAGGGTGATGTAGAGGTAAAGTATGATCAATATACTCTACCCAATGTGTGAAGTCATGCTCTAGCCCATAAATGGGTGTGTTAGACCTATCAGGCATGTGGATGCATGGCACCACTCTATCTACTTGCACCTCAGTGCATTATTGCCTTTCATCAAAGAAGGCATGTGATGTGTCTACATACTAGGAACACTCTCCCGGATAAGGTCCATCACCCATAGGGGTGTCCCGCATAGGGCTCCCTTGTAGGTGTTGTTCATGTCCCATTATTCTAGGACTTGGGTGAGTAGAGGCTCGCCAAGGAGGTATGACCAAATCCTTGGGGCTAAAGCAGAGATGACTCATATCTCCTAGTCCACCCTCCATAGCTTCCACCCATGATTGGGCTTGGCTGTGGGTGCACACCATTGTTACTCTCTACCAAACCCTAGATGATTATCTCCTTTACAAATTCTTAATGAAACAACACACAAGAAAGGAAACACTCAATAAAACAAGTGATTATCTCTTTTAAGTTTTAGATGTGAATCCCTAAACTATTTTATGTGTTTCAGATGTGTTGTTTGTAAATATGACCTTGTGTCATGTGTTTGAATTTTATTGGATGATAATCTTGTGTTTAATTGGATTTCACCTATATGCTCGTAGCTCGACAATCGACAATGAAAGTCATGGTCACGTAAACCCACCAAAGTATGGAGATGAAACCCATACCCAGTCAGGGAGCATAGGTCCTACCAGTCCTCACCTAGTACTCACTTGGTCAGTGTTATACCCTCCAAAGAGAAGTACATGCAAATTTTCCAAGCTACATTAGATCTTGGAGCCGGCCTTGGCAAAGAACAAGGGTTCATGGGATTTGAGGCAATGGGTGGAGATGAAAGCCACCATCGTTGACCTCTACTAGTGGTTGGTGATGAAATCCAACTCACTAGCATTCAAGTGGAACATGGTGTGTGTGGTTCTTTTTAAGCCCAAATAAAGTAAACAATGAAGCATTCGATGATCTTTCACTAAATGCAAAGAAATGATGTTTTACTTTCAGAAAAAGCTAGATAAAAAGTAACCTAGAAGATGCAAATCCTAAATGATAACCTACCCATTGGGTAGGCTACAAGCAAGCAAACCATAGAGATGCATTTCTACTTAGTTCCTTTCCAGTTTTTCTTATTATTTTTGTTGTTTTTTCAGTTATAGAAAAGCAAATCTAACTTCTACTTTTCAAGCAATCAAAAGAGGCAAGAAAAACCAGATTTCAGCAGTTTTGAACAGCAGAAATGAAAACAGAGGGTTTTTATACCTACCTCAATGGCCTATAAGCCTATTGTTTTTGGAATTTGGAGCAGAAAAGCTCCTATTTTGTGACCATCCTAGGGTGGGATGGTGGCCAGTTTGATGGCCATCCCAGGGTGGGATGGTTGTGTGGCCATCCCAGGGTGGGACGGTCAGTAGTCCAGAGGTCGTTTCAGGCCAGAACGACTAGTACCTGCAATAGAAAGCAAGAAAAAATAGGGTTAAACCTTCAATAAAAGCAATAGGGATAGGGTCCCACCATGATCACCACTAAAGTAGGGGAAAAATGGTGCACCTAAGAGTGTTAAACAATATGCATCTATATCTGTATTAATGAAGCATTACAAAAGGACAAATTCAAGCAACCATGGAAGCCAAATAAGTGCAAGAAAAGGGTGTTTCTCTTTATTTCATTTGATAAATCAGAACAAGGTTACATAAATGTCCCCTTGAGGGCTCTTAGTGTGATACAATTGTTTACAAAATGATGGGTGCCCAAGGATCAAGTCCTTTCAAACAAGCTCGTGTGCACTTCCAATGTTCTTCCTCGTACCCACAATTGAGGTGGGCGAACCTATGATGCCGCCACTTTGTTCTTCACTATTATGATCTTGTATTCCTTCCTCATGCACTGTAAAACCTGCACCTACACACAAGGAAACCAGATTTGTTAAATAGCAAGTGCGTAGAATGTGAAACATGCAAAAGCCATACATGCAACTATAAGCTAGAAAGTGTAAATATGCAATGCGCCTATCTAAAACAACTCCAAATGATCTGAAATTGTAGAGATATGTATAATATATTATTTTGGGAAGATCTAATTAAAAATAGAACAGAAATTGCATCCGAATCGATGGTGCATTCGCAGTGCACCTACGAAGCCTACAAAACCCAAAACAAGCAATTTCTGGACCAAAACACCTCCAAATAAAATCAAACTTGGAAAGTATACATAAAATGATATTTTAAGAGGACCCATATGGTCATATTTGCAAAATCAGTCATAGTTTCATGTGCATCTTCAGATGGTCCCCGGAAGCCTGCAAAAACTTAAAAATGCAATATCTCACTCAATATAACTCCAAATTGCATGAAATTTGGACAGGATATTCATATACTACCCTAGAATATGCCTAATTAAAAATAGTAGAAAAATAATGCACAGATATATCACCATCCCTTGCAAGGATGGTGGTGACTATCATAGAATGGGGACCATCCTAGGGTGGGATGACCACCAATTCTGCTCCTAATTTACCACCAATTCCTCTATGGATTGGTTAGAAACCTCCTCAATAGTGTTGTCATCAAATTTTGTGGTGAAATTCACTCAGATGATTCAGTTTTGCAAATAAATTGTACCTCCTAGAATCACTCGCAAACCTCCTTCGCTAGGTAGAGATTTCGAGGGAAAAAGGCACAAAAAGGTGAGGGGAAATCTTGGCAGCACTTCATTGCTATGTCTCAAAACTCCTCTCTATATTTTGTGTGGAAAATGGATCCACTTTATAGCCAAAGGGAGCCTTTGGGCAAATGGGCATGCAAGGGCATGCATGGCAAGAGGTGCCACTTGTCTAAAATTGAGCATGCATTGGAGGGGGAAGAGAATCTCCCATTTTGGCCTCCATTCTGTAGCATGTCATAAGGATTTTGTGCCCTTAGGTCTTGCATGCTCACATAGGTGGGATAAATGGTAGTTTTTGGGTGCCATTTGTCCAAATTTGACTTTTTGGGAGTCAAACCTTGTGGTCATCCCACCCAGGGATGACCGCTTTGCCACCATCCCTGGGTGGGATGGCCATGAACTGTGACCATCCCAGGGTGGGACGGTCATGCCTATGTGGCCCAAAACCTCCCAAAAGTGGGGTAGAGCTAAGAGCAATATTTGGATGTGACAAATTTAAGATAGAGCTAAGAGCAATATTTAGATGTGATAGAGTATAGAGGATTGACAGTCTCCAGTGGATAGAGGTCCATTATCCAGGGTAGTGAAGACAAGTCTTCTGAGTGAAATTAGGAGTCTTCAGGGGATAGAGATCCATTAGCCAGTACAATGGAGGTAGTATTTCTTCTATAATATCACCAGCCAGAGCAGAGGAGAAGGAGTTCTCCTATGGATAGAGATCCATGAACTTGATTAGAGTATTGGTGTCTCCTTTAGATAGAGGTCCATAAATATTGTAATAGGGAAAGAATTCCCAAGATATTTGTTGAGAAAATTTTAGTGAAATATTTCCTCCGTGGAGTAGGCCACATTGGCTGAACCACATTAAATTGGTGTCTCTATTGTGTATGGTGATTTGTACATTGCTTTGATTACTGTTGTAGATATTGCCATTGATATATTGCATAATATTGATTGGAAAAGAAAAGTAAAAAGTGGTCTTATATTGTTCACCCCCTCTCAATATAAGCTTGTGTTCTTCAATTGGTATCAGAGCGGGTTCCTTCGGAAGAGTTTAACAACTTGAAGTAAAAGCTTACAAGAACACATATGGATTATCAAAGTGGATCCTCAGGAAATTCAGCACCATTGTTCTATGGGAACAATTATACACTATGGAGCACAAGGATGAAGTTTCATCTAATGACATTTGGAAATGAAGTTTGGGAAATAGTTGAAAATGGATACACACCATTGGAAACTCCACCTACAGATAAATAGGGTAAGCTTCTACATAATTACAATTAAAGATCAATGAATGCAATTCAAAAGGGCTTGCATGAAATAGAGTTTATAAATATTATGCATTGCAAATTAGCAAAGGAAATTTGGGATAAGTTGTAAGGCATATATGAAGGAGATAGAAAGGTCAAAAAGGCCAAGTTGTAAAATTTTAAAAGAGCATTTGAAGATCTAAAAATGAAGTATGAGAAAAAAATTTATGCATATCTACTTCATGTGGATGAGGTTGTTAACTCCATGCAAGGACTTGGGCTTGAAGTCACAAAACCTGATGTGTGTGATAAAATTCTAAGGTCAATTCCAAAAATATTTAGTAAAAATATTTCAACTATAGAAGAGTCAAAAGATATTAATATTTTGACAAGGGATGAATTACATGGTATTCTCATAGTATTTGAGATAATAATAAAAGAGAAACCTATTCCCCAGAAGGAAGCAACCTTCAAAGTTACTAAGAAGATAAAGGGTAAGATGTTAGATTCGAGCAATGATTCATCCGATGATGAAAAAGAAAAATATGGTAGAAGGAACAAGGACTCAACAAAATATATAGGTATGAAATTAGTTAGATGTTTCAATTGTGGAAAATATGGTCACTATGCATCTAATTGTACAAAGGCTGGAAATAGCAATGATGAAGAAAAATAGGATCATAAGAATAGGGAAATAGGAAAACACAGGTACCAAAAGAAAAGCAAAGATAGACAAGGCACACAAGGAAAGAAATTTTTCCAAAGGCATAAGAAGAGTTTCTATGCAAACAAGACAGGTAAGAGCTCAAGTGATAGTGATAATAGTTCCTCAGATAATGGTAAAGATGAAGTTCTATTTTTGGTAAAAGAAAAAGAAGTTGTTAAGAAAAGGGCACCAATGATTCTCAAGTGTTTTAGATGTAGTAACTATGGTCATCTTGAAGATAGTTGTAAAATGAATGGATTTATTTTTAGTTATGATGAATATGAAGATACACTTGAAGGACTAGAATATAATCTACTCTTGGTACTAGAATAAGGAAGTGATCCTATAGAATATGAGTCAAAAAAGAATGAAGATGATCCCAAAGTCAAAAAAATAAAGGAAGAATCAGAGAAAGGAGAAGTATATCTTGAGGGTGAGCTTATTCATACCCTTGATGCATTAATGGAGGTAAGAAATTAAAACTCAAAACTCAAAATTAAATTTCAATAATATGATGAAGAGAAAGGAAAGCTTATAGAGGATCTAAAAAACTCAATAGCTAAGACAAGGAGATTCAAAGAGAAGTTAAGGTTTTAGAATGTGAAATATTAGAGTATGAGGTAGCTTCACTAAGTAAGGAAGTAAAAGAGTCTAAGGATAAGTTACACAAGTTTGGAAGAAGCTCAAAGAACTTGGACAAGATTATCAAGACATAAAAACCAATATAAAACAAGACAGATCTTGGTTTTGAAAAGGTACAAAAAAGGAAAGGAATCAATCTCAAGTTTTGAAGAAGAAGAAACTTCAAAAAAAAAGAGTGTAAGATAAAGTGAGACTTTTGAGAAATATTTACCTAACAAAAAGTTCAACAAGGAAAGGAACAATGCACAAATGAGTAACAGATGGAACAGGAACCAGCATAGGGTAAAATAAACTAGGAGACCAATAGGGTCAATGCAAGGTAGTTTTAATGCATGATGCTTCTCATGTCACAGGTTTGGACACAAGGCTACACAGTTCAGGACACATGAAATATGGGAATATGGAAGTTTCAGAAACAGGCAGCTTTTTCAAGGGTATTGCTACTCTTGTAATCAGTTTGGTCACAATGCAGTAAATTGCAGGGTTCATGATAGGAATGGATATGGCTTCACCAAGAGAAACCCTAAGATATTTGCACCTTTAAGTAATAACAACATTAAGTATTATAAGTGCAATAATGATGGGCACACAACAAAGTGGTGTAGAGCAGAAATTCCAGAGACAAGCAAGAATAGGAATAGTCAGAGGAATTAGAAGAATCGGTTGAGGAGAAAGTGGAAAAAGGTAAAGATCAGTGTATGTTGGGAGTAGAAATACTCCCACCCCATAATTAATCACCTAAATAGGAGGTGGAGAGGGGCTAATATAAGAATCATATTCTTAGCCCCGAGCCCCAAAGGTGACCCTTTGCTATTGATGACAAAGGGGGAGAGATTTGAGTTAGGGGAAGAGAATTCAGTCAGGGGAATTAGTTTCTCAAGGAAAATAGCTTTTGAAAAATAAAAAGGAATGGTAAAAATAAAGGGGTTGCCATAAATGAAAAAGGGGGATATTGTTGGAAATTTTGAGTAGTTTTATTGTCATTGATGTCAAAGGAATATTGGTTTAATGTCTTTGTTATTAAGGACATCAAGTGGTTTTTCCAAAAGCAAGAAGGTCTTCGAAAGGAATGGGATATAATATTTATTTTTAATATTATATGCGTAAAAGGGCCCAAAGGATGAAATCCCAAGAAAGAAGAAGCAAGCTTAAATTAAATAATAATATTTTATTATTATAATATTTCAGGCCAAATAACAAGGTGAAGAAAAATGAAGTCCAAATTGAAAAGACCCATGAGAAAATTTTCAAAGGTTTAATTTAAATTAATAATTTTAAATCTTTGATTAAAATTTTAATTTAAATTAGTAAAGGAGGCAAAGGTTTTTAAATTTAATATTTAAAAATTAAATTCAAAAAAAGGGCCGATGTGAGAAATCAAAAGAGGAATGAGTATTTATATAGGAAATAATTTTTATTTCCTAAGTCTTTTTCATCACACCTTCAAATGTGAATTGAGGATATCGTGCGTTGTGTTTAAGAAGAGAGCAATCGGGTTGACTTACCACCGAAGGCGGTAGCATAGATGATATTTGGGAGAGTGTTAATGTTTATGTGGAAGAGATCACGGTTCAATCCATGTGATCAACATTTTGGAGGAGAGAGCTCTTCGTCCATTTTAATTGGCATTTTCGATAGGTGGTAGTATTTGTGGGATAGCGTGCACATTGTGTTTCATGTGGGTGTACAACCCACTTGGTGGCCTAGCTAGGAGCTAGGGCATTGGGTGTGGAAAGGTCACATGGTCAAATCTGCCAAAGTCTTCTTTTGTGGGCAGAACAAACAAAAGGTATGTCATTCAATTTTTGGTGTTGAAAATTAAATGCTTTGAGATTATCATGGATGTTAAGTGCTTAGGGGAGTTATAAGGTAAAGAAAAATTAAAATATTTTTATTTTGATTTTGGTGATTGAAATTTATAAAGTGTGGATATTATAAGGTGTATAAGGGTTTTTTTATGCATGTTGTGTTATGATGAAATTATTGAATTGAATATTGTGAGTTTGGAGATTATAAGGTGTCCAAGAAAAATTATTAACAATTGTGTTAGGATGAAAATATTGAATTGAATATTGTGAGTTTGGAGATTATAAGGTGTGCAAGTAAAATTGTTAAGAGCTGTGTTATGATGAAATTATTGAATTGAATATTGTGAGTTTGGAGATCTTGAGAGAGGTTGTGGTAACCTAACCCTAGTGTTGGTAAAGAAAAATTTGATTGTGGTTAAGATAGATTTTGAAGACATATCTCCATCTAAATAAAAAGGTATGGGTACATCTTCCTTGTGAGAAAAATATTTTTGGATTGGATGTTGTGAATGCTAAGTTGGAGTGAAAAGGATTATTTGGTAAGCATTGTTGAGTTTGATTTTGTGATATCCAATATTGATGCTTAAATATTTTTATGGAATAAAGGTTGATGATAGAAACCTTGTTTGATAAGCATTGTTGGAAATATTGAGTGAGCCTTCATGTGCATGGTTAGGTTTTGTGAAATATCATGAGTATCATTGTTATGTGAAGTTGAGAACTATATTGAACTAGGATTTGTGAGAGATCATGAGTATCATTGTTATGTGAGGTTTGTTTGATAAGCATTGTTGAAAAAGCATTCATTGAGTGATTGGTTGAATGGAATTGATTGAGCCTAGTTGATTGGAAGTGTTGAAGTGATAGTTCAAGTTCTGTGAAACAAATTGTTCTTTAAATTCTGGATTGAGTTGAAGGAAAATTTGAAAGTGATTCAGCATTGTTGTGAGTATGAAGCATATTGAGTCTCTAACAATTCTCTATATTTTTCTATGATAAAAAGAGAGACTGAAAGCGATTGAGCATTGTTGTGAGTGTGAAGCATATTGAGTCTCTAATAATTCTCTATATGTTTCTGTGAGATGATACAAGTCTTGGTGAAGACTTGTTGAGAAGATTGGACATGTTATAGTGAGGACTTATTGAGCATAGTTGAGGTAAGTCTTAGTGAAGACTTGAGAGCAATAAGAGCAAGTTATAGTGTGGACTTGTTGAGAATATTTGAGGTAAGTATTAGTAAAGATTTGTTGAGCAGATTGGACAAGTTCTAGAGAGGACTTACTAAGCAGATTTAAGGTAAGTCTTATTGAAAACTTGTTGAGTAGATTGGACAAGTTCTAGAGAGGACTTATTGAGGAGATTTGAGGTAAGTCTTTGAGAAGACTTGGTTGAGCATATTTGAGGCAAGTATTTGAGAAGACTTAGTTGAGCAGATTGAGCAAGTTATTGAGAGGACTTGTAGAAATATTTGAGATAAGTCTTTGAAAAGACTTGTGAGTAGATTTGATTGATTTATTTGTTAAAACCTTGAGTTATATTTGGGGCAAATCTAGAAAATTTGATTTGTGATTGAGACAAGCTTTGTGTTAAGGCTTGAGGACAGATTTGAAGATAGAGATTGAGTAGATTTATGCTAGGCCGAAGGACTATGTTTAGTGCATATTTGAATACAGGCATTTATTATATGTGTACTATATTGAAGAACTATGTTTAGTGCATATTTGAATATAGATATTGAGGATATTTGTGTTAGGTCGAAGGATTGTGTTTAGTATAGATTTAAGATAGAGCTGAGAGCAAGCTTTGGAGGTGATAGAGTATTCTCCAATGGATAAAGGTCCATTATCCAGGATAGTGAAGACATGTCTTCTAAGTGAGAATATGATTCTTCAGTGGATAGAGATCCATTAGCTAGTGCAGTGGAGGTAGCAATTCTTTTATAAGATCACCATCCATAGTAGAGCAGAAGGAGTTCTTATGTGGATAGAGATACATGAACTTGATTAGGGTATTGGTGTCTCCTTTGGACATAGGTCCATAAACATTGTAATAGAGAAGGGATTCCCAAGAGATTTGTTGAGAAAATTTTAGTGAAATATTTTCTCTGTGGAGTAGCCCACAGTGAGTGAATCATGTTAATTGGTGTCTCTATTGTGTGGTGATTTGTGCATTGCTTTGATTACTATTTTTGATATTTCCATTGATATATTACATAATATTGATTGGGAAAGAAAAGTAAAAAGATATATTATATTGTTCATCCCCCTCTCAGTATAAGCTTGTGTTCTTCACCAGTAAATTATAGTTGTCGATATCCCTCTATATTTTGGAATGTTGCTTTTAAGGGAGTAGACATAAAATTGTCTAAATATGGATACTTAGGTATTAATTACACTAATATGAAGGTACCTTGATATGGAAATATGATTATCATAGAAAGTGAGCCACCTTATAACTATTTTCTACATAATCTTGATAATGACAATGTAGTAAATTGGATTGAGTTGCCTAAATTCTTTAATGATAAAGTTATTTATGGAAACATATGTCTAAAACTAATATGATCATTGGTGTGCTCTAGGATGATGAGGACTAAAAGTTCAAATTTAAGAAAATTATCTCAGTAATTACTTGCTATTCGAACAACCTACTAGCATTCTAGCTCTGACTAGCCAATATACACAAAGAATTGAAGGAATGTGGACCATGCATTTTGATGGCACTAGAACTAGAAATGGAGTTGGTTTTGGTATCTATTTCATCAAACCACAAGGTATATAGATGACTTATCCTTGTAGGATTATCTTCAACTATGCAAATAATATGATCGAATATGAAGCACTTTACATAGGTTTAAGAAGGATTGAAAATATGGGAATCAAGAACCTCAAGATTTTTGATGATTCCAAACTAGTTACATATCAGGTTAATTCACAATCTGTAAAAAAAATAAACAACTAAAATTATATAAGCATAGGACTTGGGACCTATTATATAGTTTTATCATATATGAAACCAAGTTTATCCCTAAGGATTTGATTACCAAAGAAAATAAATTAGCTTCTATGGTAGTTATGTTCAACCCCACATTAGATATATGGGATAAACTAAAGGATTTGGAGGTGGTCATTAGACCAATGGTCCCCTATAATTTTAATCATTGATAAGTGTTTAATAATAATGAGATCATATTATTCATCATAAAATAAGCTTAACATGTTGAAAATAAGAATGCATATGGGGATGACATTAAATATGGGGTAATCCGATTAAAAACCAATCAACTTCCAAAGAGATTGATTATGTTGGAAATCTTATCCAATCTAGACGATAGCACTAATAAATCCAACATTTAAGTCAAAGCATATTCTTACCATCCAATAGATTTTACCAAAGGAAAAAACTTGCTATTAGGTAAGGAATGCACAAAAAAGAGGCATTCATTTTCAAGGAATTTTGTGAAAAATATTGTGATATCATTGCTTGGTCCTATGAATATTTGAAGGTATATTATAAAAATATCATAAAAAATAGTATAGAACTAAAACCATGTGAAAATCCCTTCCAACAAAAATAGACTTTTAATTCTAAAATTGAAGCATATATGAGGAAAGAGATTTTGAAGCTTCTACAAGCTTAAATTATCTTTCCAACAAGCATTCTACTTGGGTGGGCAAGCATGTACCAATCCAAAAGGAAAATAATGATATCAAACTATGTGTCAAATTTAGAAACATGAAAAGAGCATCTCTAAAATACCATTACCTACTGCCTGCTATAGATCAAATCTTGCAAAAAGTGGTTAGATCATAGATATTATCACTATTGGATGGACTATTAGGGTATAATCAAATCTAGGTTAAATATGATGACCAACATAAAACAATATTCATGACCAAAGAGGGAACCTTTACATACCAACAAATGCCTTTTGGGTTGTCAAATGTTGGGGTCACTTTCAATCAGACATGGACATTGTTTCCATAGTTTTAGTAGATGAAATCATACTCGTATACCTAGATGATTTAACGATTTTTTTAAAGATAGATGTAAGTACATTGAACATCTAGAGTCCATTTTTAAGAGGCAAAGAGAGAATGGCATTTCATTGAACCTCATAAAACCCATCATGATGGTTTAAGAAGGGAAAATTTTAGGGCATGGAGTATTAAAGGATGGCCTAGAAATTGATCCTAATAGGATAAAGCAATCAAAGAGTTACTTCTTCCCACATCCATAAAAGGAATCAAGTCATTTTAGGTCAAATTCAGTTCATAGTTAAGTTCATAATCAATTTTGCACAACTAGTTAGACCAATAACCAACATGTTAACGAAAGACACTACCCTTAAAATGACCAAATAAGGTAAGAAGGATTTTCAAGATATAAAGGATACAATTCCTAAGGCTTCAATTATTATTAACCTAGATTTCTCTTAATATTTTAGGTTATGTATGTTTGGTATAGACAAAATAATTATTGTTATTTTTAACCAAAAGGATGATAAAAACAAAGAATATCTAGTCTCCTTTATGATTCAAGTACTCTATGATTATTAGGAAAAATATAATTTTATTGAAAAATATGTTTTTGCAATAATAAAATCCCTAAGAAAAATTAGGTATTACTATCTCATAGCAAGACCATTATCTTTATAGTGCATCTCAATGTTATATCTATCTATTACATGGTGATTTGGGAGAAAAACGAGCAAGATGGATAAACAAGATTCAAGACTTTGACATAGACATAAAATCCACTAAACTTGTCATGGGTAGGGATTTAAGTGAAACTTTTACTATCTCAGTTCCCAAAGACCAAGTGGCATTGGTAGAAGAAATTGAATTGGATGATCAACCAACTTGGATGGGTAACATCAAGAGATACATAATATCATTGTAGGTTCCTAAAGGTTTAAAACATCAAGAGATACATAAGTATTGGAATGTATTGTGGTTAAGCTTCTCTTGAGACCACGACTAACTTTTGTACTTGTATTGATCATATTTTTCCTTTGGACCCATCTAAACCTTGAAAAAAGTGTTTTTATTATTTTTTATAATATTTTATTCCTAAGGGTTGATTTCACAACCTTGATCTAAAGGCATCGTGTATTTAGGTATAAATACCCCTTCAAACCAACCATTTTTTCTTCTCAATTAGAGTGTAATTTCATTTCCATTTAGTGATATTAATTGGTGATGGATGCCACACTATATTTTGTATTTTATTTTTTGCTCTATGTATTCCTTTGTTAAACAATACTAGATAGTATTTTATTTCATTCATTTCTAGAAACTACTATAAAATCCAACATGGTATTTGAGCTAGTGTAAATCCCTATTATTTGATTGCTCTCATTAATAGGTGTTTTTTCCAAAAAAAATTAAGAACAAATGTTTGGAGCAAGTTAAGAGGATTTTTTATGGCTAATGACATAATCAAAAGAAGGTTTTTTCTAATAAAAACTTAGGTGGACTTGGATCATGAGGATCTCACTAGGATTAGCAGATTTTGTCTAAGAGAAATATTCATCAATAGGTTTATTTTCTCATTAGAACTTAATATTTACTTTTTTTTTTCCTAACCAGATAGATGCCCTAGTTCTAGGAATGGGTTCTTTGAGGTTTTTTGAAACCTCATTTGTATTTTATAGTTTTTTCCAAAAAAAAAACATTTCCTTTTTTCTTTTAACTTTTTCTATCCAATAGTAATAGAAACAAGAGGTTAAATTGTTTGGCCATCATCAAATAAAACAATAAGAAGTTAAATTTTGTTAGGTAGACCCCTAGTGCTTGTTAGAGTATATTACACTATTTGGGTAATGTAAATATACTACCTTTTGTATATAACTGGAGTAGAATATTATATTAATGGATAGTTAACAAGTTACTTCAAGCAATGTAATAAATGCACAAGTGTCAATGTGCAAGTTGTAAATGTGTAAGGTGTCCCCCTTATACAACTAGGTAGAGTGTTGGCCAAGGAATCCATTTTTCTATATAAAGAGCATCATAGTGAGTGATTATATATTGTTGAGGTAGTAGTAGATATAGTAGGTAGATCACCATATAGATTGGTGATGGAGTACAATGTAGTTCTTTAAGATTCAGTATTGGAGTATCCATTCCTCCATATTGCATTGTAACATTTCCATCACTTTTCCTTAATAACGTATTTTAGTGTTATTACAGAATTCCATTATCTTACATTTCTACATATCTTGCATCCTATGATTACATTCTCTCATAATTTTCATTATCAAAAGCTAACAGTGCTAGAGAAGTCATGGGCAGGATTTCATGCTTAGCAAAGATCTTCAAGCCACTCTACAAACTTGAAAAAAATTATCCGACAACTATTCTACTACATAGGCATGAGAGGATATCCTGATTGGTTATGTTTAATAAAATTGTTATATAGGGTAAACCATAACATATTTAGATAAATTGTAAACATTTTTGTATTCCTTACAAAATTTTAACGGGTCCCAATTTAACACTTTTACCCATTTTGCATCCAAGTACTCTATATTTGCATTTGAAAATAATTGTATTTTCCCTCCATTTTTTTAATATTTTAAATTTGAAAAAGGGAATATTTTAGAGAATATTCTTGGAAAGGAAAAAAAATTAAATAGTGCATAGGGTTTTTCCTTTATTAGTATGATGTAAACATGCATCAACATCATTCAAAAGGAAGATAAGCACAAATTATTTTCTTAATAAATGTAATCCTCATCTTATCTCCCAAGCACCATGCTTGGGGAGATGGCTAGCAAAGAGGACATAAGGATTTTTCCCATGGGAGGTCTCAAGTGCAAATCTCCTACCCTTTATTTTTTATTTACTGTAATGACATTAACATGCATGTGATCTTTGATGGCATGGCACCTTGTGACAACATCGCACTAGATGATGTCAATCCTTTAGACAATTGTGCTAATGTGGAAATGATATATAAATGACATGTGATAATCTATACAACTAATTTGGTGACCAATGCATGAATTCGTATGTGGCCCATGGAAGTCTATATGGATGATTTGTAAACCTATATAGGAGACTTCATAGTAGAAACACAAATATTGAGGTAACACATGGCAGTCCATACATGTGATATGGTACAATACATGGAGAATGGTGGAGGTGTGAACTCAACTAATGATGTGGAATAAATCTTGAGGTGACACATGGTAGTGATACAAGAGTTGACATAGGTGTTAACATGGCATGCTTTGATTGGTCAACATGGCTAAACATACGCCACTTGAGGTCTATGAATTTAGAGTCAACCGATCATATTTTTCCAAATCATTGAACATGACAAACAACTCACATAGTCATCAATAGACTTGTCGATGCATGAATTTTAAAGCAAATCAAGACATGACAAGTTTCATAGTGTGGTTCGTACATCAGAAAGTAAATAAACTCATGAAAAATGGTATCACATAATTTATTGGTATACTACACAATCAATGCACAATTGGGACCCCCTTAGCCATCCACACAATAACATGTGGCAACCTCCCATTCAATACAAGTACTATTTTTTTTTCATTTTTTAAATTTTTTTGGAGTTTTTTTTTTATAATTTTAGGGAAAATCTTGTGAGGGTCACAACTTTTTTATATGTAAGTATTTTAAGCCTATTTTTAAAATCACATGGTTTTTCGAGATCTTTGCATTGGTGGTATTATTTCTAATCACATATATATGTAGACTTTTGTATTCTAGTAGAATAGTTATGGATCAACATGTGTCCTTGTTGATAGTCCTAACTAGACCACCTAGAATATCTAGATTGAATCTCTGCTCTAAAGTAAGGGGTTACTCAAATATGTGAATGAGGAGTCTCGTAATACTAATTCTAAAGAAGTGAAGTATCTCTATAGGGATAATAATGATGAGGCTTATGGCGTCATTGATATTTATGTTAACAATGTATATGTCACTCGTGTTAGCAACATCATAGGTCCTAAAGTGCTTCTTGACAAATTTTAGGGGTTGTTTGATCAAAATGATTGCATGAAAAGCAATAGATTTGAGGTTGAACTAGCAATTATAATCATGGAATCATTTGATGTTGTTGATGAGTATATCATTTAGTTCAATAAATTTTAAGAGAACATCCAAATTACAAGAGGACTACCCAATGAGATATGAGAAGGAAAAGAAATATTGGAAAAGGAAAGGAGGACTAAACTATTCAATATTATCTTAAATAATATATATAAAATATATTAGATTTTTGTTGTTGTCTTTGAGATGCTTCATGTGTATTTTTTAAATTATCCTGTACCACCCATTAATGAGGTGTTTAAGTACTTTTTGCACCATTAAGCTTGGAAAACTAGGCATAAGGAAATTTCCATTTTTAATCAATCTCACCCAAAAGAAGCTTTTAATAATGTTTAGAATTTCAAAAAGGTAAAATAAAATGAGAAGTAGCCCAAGAAGCCTACTTGTGAATTGTGCAAAAAGGAAGGGCACAAGACATAATTTTATAGGACTTAAATAAAAAAACATGAGGAAGTAGCAAGAAAGGGGGATGTTGATGTTGCTCTCTTCTATGCACAATGTGAGAACTTTTTTTATGGTGAAACCTCACAAAATCATATAGTGGTTTATTTTACATATTGGACATCCACTTATTCATATAAGTAGAAGATATAGTAATCTAACCTTATCAACCAAGGTCTACAAATGATGAAGTAGTCCTAGGGGAAATCAATTATGTAAGCATATGGGAAATCTTGTGATCATGTAATCCTTCGAGAAACCTTTAATGTTAGCCTATGGGAAAAAAATTCAGATTCATCCCTTATAGGATTAAGTAATCCACCTATATGGTTATGTATTCACCCCTTATGGGATTGGTTAAACCACATTGATGATTAACCTTAACTAAACCTTTAATTAAAGGTTTTATAACTTGATGTAACCTTGAACCTTATGGCATCCTTGGTTAATCTAATTTTAATTAAAATTTTGGGATAAGGTATTCATTATAAATACCCCCAACCACTTATCCATTGGATTAGTGTGAAGTGTAATGTTCTCATGTTAGCTATTATGGATGGATTCCCATGTTGGATTTCATAGCAGTTTTCAAAAATGAATGGAATCAAGCATTACCCAATATTGCTAAATAAAGGAATATGCAAAGTTAAAATAGAGAACATAATATAATGGGGTGTTCATGGACACCAAATAGTCTCACTATCTATTGATAAGAAAAATGGTTTGCATGAAGGAGTATTTATACCCAAATATGTGATACCTTGTAATCAAGGTTGTAATATTGAACCTTAGAAATAAAATATTACAAAAAATTATAAAGCACCTTTTATGAGGTTTACATGGGACCAAAGGGTAAATTTGATCAAACAAGTACAAAATAGTATCACTAAATGGAAATGGAAATACACTACAACCAATAAGAAAAATTTTTGGAATGAAGGGGTATTTATACCCAAATACATGATACATTTAGGTCAAGGTTGTGAGGTTGACCTTAGGAATAATATATTACAAAAGAAATCACCTTTTTTAAGGCCAACATGGGCCCAAAGGGAAAATATGGTCAATACAAGTACAAGTACCAAATAATATCACTAAATAAAAATGGAATTAAACTCCAACCAATGAGATAAGAGGTTGGTATAAAGGAGTATTTATACCAAATACATGATATGTTTAGGTCAAGGTTGTGATATCAACCCTCAAAAATACAATATTACAAAAAATTACAAAAGCACCTTATTTAAGGTTTACATGGGTCCCAAAGGTAAATATGATCAATACAAGTACAAAATTCAATCATGGTAGAATATTTAATACCACATAATCCAACATGCCCCTTAAGTTAAATTAGGGACATATAGAGAGACCCTTACTTATCACCCCTTCTTAAGGGGTACTCTCCAACTCCAAGAAGCTCCTACATGCACATAAAATAACCTCAAGCATGATCTTGATCAAAATATCTATTGCCTACTCTGATGAAGGCATACACACTTTATCAAGCTTCACATGAAGCCATCTCACAAAACACATCCATATCTCAATGTGATTTGTTTACTGGTGGAATGGTATATTGTGGACAAGTGATATGGTACTTTGATTATCACATTGAAGTGTGAATGGAATGCTTTGAGGACTACTAATATTCTTCAAAATCAAAATCATGAGCATCCACATATGATGCTAAGATGCCTCATTGGAAACATATTATTCATCCTCCATGGAGGACTTAAAAATAGTGGATTACCATATATAATACTAAGAAACTAGGTTTAATTCCAAATAGACCACAAATATTTTTGTGGATTTTCATTCATCCAAGTCACCTACCCAATCAACATCTCAAAAACTTATCAAAACCAAAGTAGATACAATGTATTTGTGAGTACCCATATGATAGGTCCCTTTAATGTATCTAAGAATCCTCTTAAATGTTATCCAATGACTCTCCTAGGGTGCCTATATATTTGAAATAATAGCTAACAAAAAATTCTATATCAGGTCTATTATAATTCAGATAGATAAGTCCTCCCACAAGAGACCAATATAGTGTGGCATCAACCAAAGGTGTGGTGCAATCAGTCCAAAATTTTAGACCTAAGGCAAAAGGATCCCAAGCATACTTACAATCCTCCATCCTAAAATTCTAAAGAAGGTTTAAATAATACTTTAACTAAGAAATGGTGATGCTAGAATTTGTTTGATCAATTTGAATCACCAAGAAATAATGTAGAAACCCCAAATATATCATCTTAAAATTTGAGGTAAATCATAACATCATGTCCTAAATTAAAGTAGAGGAGCATATAGAGATATGGATGCACTTTTTGAGATGGCTTCATGCACATGAGATGTTTGATCTAATGTTTTTACGTTCATAAAAGTATGCATTGGACTTTTTGATCAAGTTCATGTTGAAGGTCACTTTTGTGCACATGCAAGAGTTTCTTGGAGTTGGATAGTGTCACTTAAGGGGAATTACAAGAGTCAATCTCTGTGTACCTCATTTAGATTAATGGGTTAATGCTAGAATATGTGGTGGTTCAACTTATATTAAGGCCATAATCAATTTTTGCACTTGAATTGATCATATTTATCCTTTGGGTTCATGTAAACCTTGAAAAAGGTGTTTTTGTAAATTTTTATAGTATTTTATTCTTGAGGGTTGATCTCACAATCTTGACCTAAAGAAATCATATATTTGGGTATAAATATCCCTTCATACCAACCATTTTTCTTGTCAATTGGAGTGTAATTTAATTTCCATTTAGTAAGATTATTTGGTGTTCACATAAACCTCATTATATTTTGTGTTCTATTTTTTGCTCTGTGTATTCTTTGGTAATGCAATACTAGGTAATATATGATTACAATCATTTTTAAAAACTACTATAGAATCCAACATAAATAAATGGCTAGGTTTGGACAAAATACAATGCATTGTACTTGGCTAGATGATGTACTTTTATAGAAAGGGTATGATGGAGTTTTGTTGAATTACGTTGAAGAAGAAAGAATGAAGTCCCTAATCGAATAATATCACAATGAAGGAGGATATTGTTCTTCCCAAACCACAACTCATAACATCTTTAAGGGTGGGATATTACTAGCCTGCCATATTTTCTAGCCATTTTTTATGGGTAAAGGAATGCAAATCCTATTGTACTTTCATGGAAAAAGAACAAAAAGCACCATTGCAGCTAAATACCATCATTGTTACTAAACCCTTTCAACAATGGAGCCTAGATTTTATTGATAAAATCAATCCCTTATCTAGTATAGGATATTGATGGATTTTAATTTTCATATTACTTCACTAGGTTGGTTGAATTAATACCAGTCAACTTTACAAAATAAGAGTTAGTTACCCAACTTTTAGAGGACATCATCACTGTATTTTGTTGGCAATTTTGGGTACCTTGGGTACATTGCCTTTGCTCAAATGTAGAAGTTGTCATTGATGTCAAGAAACTCTTGAAGGAATTTGATTCAATGTCAGATTATTCAGAGCATGGACAGTAGGTCTCCAAGAAGAACATAGTAGCCCTTTTGCAAAAGATCAAAGAAAAAAGACAAGTTAGAAAAAGTATGCAGCAAGCTGGAAAAACTGTCATGATTTTGTAACATTTTAGAGGAGAGAGAAAGTGCCAGCAAAACTATCATGATTTCACGACATGCGAGAAGAGAGAGAAGAAGCTGGCAAAACTGTCACGATTTCATGACATGCGAGAAGAGAGAGAAGAAGCTGGCAAAACTATCACGATTTCACGACATGCGAGAAGAGAGAAGAAGCTAGCAAAACTGTCACGATTTCATGACATGTTGGAAGAGAGAGAAGAAGCTGACAAAACTGTCATAATTTTGTGACATGTTGGCAGAGAAGGAGAGCAAGGTGGAAAGTGTCATGATTTCACGACATGCTGCAGAGTTCGAAGTGAGAATAGTCACGATTTCGTGACATGCTACAAAAGACGAAGTGAGGACTGTCGTGATTTTGCGACATGTTGAAAAGCTCAAAGTGAGAACTGTCACGATTTCACGAAATGCAGCAAAGGGAAGATTCTAAAATGAGAAGCGTCATGATTTTGTGACAAGTTGCAAAGAAAGCTTTTGAAATTTGAAAGCATCGTGATTTCATGACAGGATGAAAGAATAGCATACGGATGTAGAAAGTGTCACGATTTTGTGACAGGGATAAAATTTAGCAGACGACAGTAGAAGTGTCATGATTTTGTGACAGAAACTAAAAGCATGTCTTCCATAGGTGAAGTGTCATGATTTCACAACAAAAGCAGAGAGGAAGGCTATGAAGACAAAAGCGTCATGATTTCATGACATGTTTCAGTTTCGCGGGTGTAAGGCAGAAAGAAGCTCAAGGCAGCGGAAGTGTCATGATTTCATGACAAAAGTATAGAGGAAGGCCATGAAGACAAAAGGGTCATGATTTCACGACAGAATTGAAGATGACGTCAACAGAGGCATAAGTGTCACAATTTCATGACAAAAGCAGAGCAGAAGGCCATGAATACAGAAGGGTCACGATTTCATGACAGAAGAGTAGATGACGTCAGTAGAAACAGAAAGTGTCACAATATCATGACAAAATCCATAAGATAGTGTTTGATTGCAAAGGTGTCACGATATCGCGACATGTTGAAGTTTCATGAGAAAAGCTTTAGAACCATAGAGGCGGTTGAATCCGATAGAGTTGAATTTGAGCCGACACAGTTTAGGGTTTTGTAGCCGACGAAGTTAAGGGTAGCAGTCGACTAAGATCAAGGTTTTGATCTTGAAAGTATTAGTATAAAAGTAGGGCTGCTTGGAGAGAAAAATATATTGATCGATGTGTGCGTTCGAAGAGCAGCGTTCGTAGGCTGTGCGAAGAGAAGAAGTTCGATCGTCGAGAGCAAAGTGCATTCTATTGAATCTTCCAAGTGAGAGAGATCACAAGGGATCATAGTGCGTGAATACTATGCGGTTGTAATTGTGCAGAGGTGCAAAGGTCGAAGATTGATCAAGTGCAACTGTGATTGAGCAAAAAGAGCGAAGGACTGTGTTTTTGTGCAGACCAAAAAAAGAGGACAAAGCATTTGTGCCAGACCAAAGGACTGTGTTTGGTGCAGATCAGACAAAGAGAAAGAGGACATTTGTACTAGACCGAAGGACTATGTTTAGTGTAAATTCGAGGACCAGCTTTGAGGTGATAGAGTTGAGGACAGAGGTCTCCAGCCAGAGCAGGGAAGACAGGTGTCTTCTGTGGATTGAGTTCCATTTGCTAAGGGAAGCTGAGGCAGAGGTCTTCTAGAGGATCACCAGTCAGAGCACAGTTAGGGGAAGGTATCTCCTTTGAGTCGAGCCTCATAACCTTTGTAATTGGGAAGGTTTCCCAAAAATAATTTGAGATAATATTTTAGAGAAAAGTTTTGTGGACATAGCCCAGCCATTCTGGGTGAACCACATTAAAAATGAGTCTTCAATGTGTGATGTTTTCTATTTTTTTTAATGGTATGTTGATGCCACTGCTATCTAAAATTAAAATTATTAAATGGTTAAGACTTATACTGTTCACCCCCCTCCTCTCAGTATAAGTTCATGTTCTTCAATTGGTATCAGAGTGGGTCACTCTAGAAAGAGCCTAACAGCTTGGAGAAGGATCTATCAGAGGAACATACAGATTCAAAAATAAATGAAGAGGTTGAGTTCGATCTCAAAGGTGAATTCTTCTTGGCTTTGAGAAAGCTTGAGAAATTTAGGGAAGAGAATTTTGTTCTCAAGCATCAATGTTAGGAAGAAGAGATAGCAAGATTAGAATTGTCTCAAAGTGTTATAGACTTCAAAATTCTAGCTGAAGAAGGGAAGAAGGTTAAGCAGGTTCTGACAGAGGCTCTAAAAAGAAAGGAAGCTGATTGTGAGAAACTTGAAGAAGAGATTGTCTCTTAGAGTGAAGTTGGAACAGTTGACTATCAGATAGAATACTCCGTGTGAAAATAAGGATGGTATCACCATTCATGAAATCGGGTCTACGAGCAAGGTCAAGCTTCATCCTAAAGAGCAGTGGATTCCAGTTGATCACAAGAAGAACAATCATCCAAAGCATCAAAACAGGTTACATAATACCTTCCATGGCTATTGTTTTTCTTGTAAGAAATTTGGTCACATAGTTATGCATTGCAATAAGTCTCTGAATAGTCATAGTAAGGAAAATTTTAACTCGTTTGCACCTCATATGAATAAAAATATCATGTGTTACAAGTGCAAGAATTTTGGGCATATAGCAAGGATGTGCAGTTTGGATAGATTTAGCCTTGAGTTCACTAAAAAGAGGAATGAGATCAAATCTAAGTCAATGATAGTTCAAACTCGCTTTTCATGCTCAAGACAAAGTAGAAAAATGGTATCTTGATAGTGGTTGTTCAAAACATATGATCGGTGAAAAGGAAAAGTTTTTGGTCTTAAAAAAAAACAAACAGAGGAACAATCAGTTTTGGAGATAACAGGTCCGTTAAAATTTGTGGTAAAGGGACTCTTAGTTTGGATGGGAAATCCAAAATAGAAAATGTGCTCTATGTAGAAGGTCTAAGACATAATCTTCTTAGTGTGAGTCAACTTTGTGATCAAGGGCACATAGTATCTTTCTTTTCAGATAGATGTGAGATAAGTAAAGAAAAAAATGGAAAACTCATTGCTAGTGCTACAAGGACTCCAAACAATCTTTACATGCTAAGTGAGATAAAAAGGGAAAAGTGTTTTCTAACTCAAGAATATGAGATTTGGTTATGGCATAAAATATTGGGGCATTTGAGCTTTGATAATCTTGTCAATATTAGTAACAAGGAAGCAGTTAGAGACTTGCCAAAAATAAAAAGGCCGCATAACATCATTTGTGGTCCTTGTCAACATGGAAAATAGACCAGAACCAGTTTTAAATCAAAAGGGTACACTTCTTCAAAACCTTTGGATCTTATTCATACTGATTTGTGTGGCCCTACCAGAACTCAGAGCATTCAGGGAGAAAGCTACTTCATGTCGTTTATAGATGATTATTCTAGAATGACTTGGGTTACTTTTCTCAAAGAAAAATCTGAAGCTTTTGAAAAATTTAAAGCTTTTAAAGAAATGATTGAGAATGAGACTGACAAGAGAATCAAATGCTTAAGATAAGATAGAGGAGGGGAGTTCACTTCAAATGAATTTGTGGAATACTATGAGCAACATGAAATCAAAAGAGAATATTCAGCAGCAAGAACTCCTCAACAAAATGGAGTAGTTGAAAGGAAAAATAGAACTGTTGAAAATATGGCTAGAGCAATGTTAAATGAGTCAAAACTTTTAGATGGCTTTTGGAGAGAAGCAATCCAATACGATAGTCTACATCATCACCAGGGCTCAACTCAGAGTCAATCATCATAAAACTCCCTATGAGTTGTGGAAAGGAAGACCAGCTACAGTAAAATACTTCAAAGTGTTCGGGAGTAAGTGCTTCATCAGAAGGGAAGATCAGAATTTGGGTAAGTTTGACACTAGGTGTGATGAGGGAATTTTTCTTAGATATTCCAGTAGAAGCAAGGCCTACAGATGCTTCAACAAAATAACTCATACAGTTGTAGAAAGTATAAATGTTAGAGTAGATGAAAAGACAGGGATAAGAGAACTAGTCAAGGAACTCAGTGATGAAATCTGTCAAGAAGAATTCAGAGAGGTTTCAAATGAAGAAGAGGAAAAACAACTGCTTCCCAAACTCCTTCACGGTATGTTCAGAAACATCATCCCAAAGACTTGATCATTGGTGATTCGAATAGTAGGCAAACAAGAAGAAGAGTCATTCCTTCACATGATTCTGAGAATGTTTCATTGTTATCTCAGATTGAGCCAAAAGATTTCAGTGAAGCATGTACAAATAAATTTTGGGTAAAAGCAATGGATGAAGAGCTAAATCAAATAGAGAAAAGTGAAACCTGGGATTTGGTTCCAAGACCTAAGGACAAGAATGTCATTGGCACAAAATGGATATTCAGAAATAAACTCAATGAGGATGGAAAGATTATCAGAAACAAAGCTAGGTTAGTCTGTAAAGGTTATGCTCAAGTAGAAGGTATTGATTTCGAAGAGACGTTTGCGCATGTTGCTCGTCTTAAAGCTATCAGAATGTTTTTGGCCCTTTAAAGCTTCAAATCATTCAAGGTATATCAAATGGATGTAAATTCAGCTTTTCTAAATGGGGTGTTGGTAGAAGAAGTCTACATAGAACAACCAGAAGGAGTGTCTCTCTCAGAACAGTCAGACTATGTGTGTAAACTGAAAAAGGCTTTGTATGGGTTAAAGCAAGCACCCAGGGCTTGGTACTCAAGACTTGATGGGTATCTTCATGAGCAAGGCTTCAGGAAAGGCGTGGCAGATAGCAACTTGTATATTAAGAATGAAAATGATGATATGTTGATTATAGTTGTTTATGTTGATGATATTATTTTTGGGGGAAATAATACTCAGATGTGCAAAGTTTTTGCTAAAACCATGCAGAAGGAATTCGAGATGTCTATGATTGGAGAGATGTCATTACTTTTAGGTCTTCAGATTGCGCAATCAAAAAATGGTATATTTCTCTCTTAGGGAAAGTATATCAAAGAAATGTTGAAGAAATTTGGGATGATAGACAGCAAACCCGTGTGCACTCCAATGATTACAGGGTGCAATCTGAGTAAAGATGATGAATCTCCAGCGGTAGATCAGAGGTTGTACAGATCTATGATTGGTAGTTTACTATACAATATAGCTACCAGACCAGATATCATGTAGGCCATTGGGTTAGTAGCAAGATTTCAGGCAGCTCCAAAAGAATCTCATGTTATAGTAGTGAAGAGGATATTTAGATATTTGAATGGCACTATGGACTTTGGGCTTTGGTAGCCCAAAGGTGATGATTTCACCCTCACAGTTTATACAGATGCAGATTGGGCAGGTAGTATTGATGATAGGAAAAGCACTAGTGGTGGAGCATTCTTTCTGGGAAATATTTTGGTCTCTTGGCTAAGTAAGAAACAACCTTCAGTTTCCTTATCTACAGCAGAGGCTGAATACATAGTAGTAGTGGCTGGGTGCACACAGGTTTTATGGATGAAAACCACCTTGGAGGATTTCAAAGTCAAGCATGAACAACCCATCTCCATTCTTTGTGATAATACAAGTGCCATAAGTATTTCCAAAAATTTGATAATGCACTCAAGTACGAAGCACATTTCCATCAAATATCATTTTCTAAGGGAGAAAGTGCAAGACAAGCAGGTCAAGCTAGAGTATGTGTCTACTAAAGAGCAGATTGCCGATATCTTCACCAAACCTCTTCCAAGAGATACATTGGAGTATCTAAGGGAGAAATTGGGAGTTGTTCTCCCACCCCAAAATTAATCACCTCATCAGGAGGTGGGGTAGGGACCAAGCTAAGAGGCTCTTTCTTAGTCCCGAGCCCCAAAGGTGACCCTTTGCCATTGATGACAAATGGGAAGAGATATGAGTAAGGGGGAGAGCTTCTGTGAAGAGAAGAGCTTCAAGTTAGGGGGAGCAAAACTTCAAAGGTAGATTCTCAGGTGTTAGCACAATTGGTTTCATTTTTGGCTCTTGAGATGAGTTTTCAGTGAAGGGTTGCCATCAATGAAAAAGGGGGAGATTGTTGGCAATTTTGGGTACCTTGGGTACATTGCCTTTGCTCAAATGTAGAAGTTCTCATTGATGTCAAGAAGCTCCTGAAGGAATTTGATTCAATGTCAGATTATTCAGAGCATGGACAGTGGGTCTCCAAGAAGATCATAGTAGCCCTTTTGCAAAATATCAAAGAAAAAAGACATTGAAAAAGTTAGAAAAAGTATGCAGCAGGCTGGAAAAACTGTCACGATTTTGTGACATTTTAGAGGAGAGAGAAAGTGTCAACAAAACTATCATGATTTCGTGACATGCGAGAAGAGAGAGAAGAAGCGGCAAAACTGTCATGATTTCGCAACATGCGAGAAGAGAGAGAAGAAGCTGGCAAAACTGTCACGATTTCGTGACATGCGAGAAGAGAGAGAAGAAGCTGGAAAAACTGTCATGATTTCACGACATGCGAGAAGAGAGAGAAGAAGCTAGCAAAACTATCATGATTTCATGACATGTTGGAAGAGAGAGAAGAAGCTGGCAAAACTGTCATGATTTCATGACATGTTGGCAAAGAAGGAGAGCAAGGTGGAAAGTGTCACGATTTCGTGACATGTCGCAGAGTTCGAAGTGAGAACAGTCACGATTTCGTGACATGCTGCAAAAGATGAAGTGAGGACTATCACGATTTTGCGACATGTTGAAAAGCTTGAAGTGAGAACTGTCTTGATTTCGTGACATGCAGCAAAGGGAAGAGTCTGAAATGAGAAGTGTTGCAATTTCATGATAGGTTGCAAAGAAAGCTTTCGAAAGCTGAAAGCGTCACGATTTCATGACAGGATGAAAGAATAGCGTACAAATGCAGAAAGTGTCATGATTTTGCGACAGGGAGAAAATATAGCAGACGGCAGTAGAAGTGTCACGATTTCACGATAGAAACTGAAAGCATGTCTTCCATAGGTGAAGTGTCATGATTTTGTGACAAAAGTAGAGAGGAAGGCTATGAAGACAAAAGCATCACGATTTTGTGACATGTTTCAGTTTCACAGGTGTAAGGTAGAAAGAAGCTCAAGGCAGCGAAAGTGTCACGATTTCACGACAAAAGTAGAGAGGAAGGCCATGAAGACAGAAGGGTCACAATTTCATGACAGAATTGAAGATGATGTCAGTAGAGGCAAAAGTGTCGCGATTTCGCAACAAAAGCAGAGAAGAAGGCCATGAAGACAGAAGGGTCACAATTTCATGGCAGAAGAGTAGATGATGTCAGCAGAAGTAGAAAGTGTCACGATATCACGACAAAAGCCATAAGATAGTGTTCGGTTGCAAGGTGTCATGATATCATGACATGTTGAAGTTTCATGAGAAAAGCTTCAGAACCATAGAGGCGGTTGAAGCCGACAGAGTTGAATTTGAGCCGAGGTGGTTAAAATAGGGTTTGAAAGAAAAATAAAAATGTAAATATGTATATTGTATTTTCATCTATTTATTTAGGCTAGTATTTATGCTTTTATTTTCCATTTTTTAAATAAAAAGATAAAAAATAAAAATAAATGAAAAAATAAATTTCTCAATTCAAGTGAAGACCTTGAAAAAGGAATTTAAACATCCCCCTTTTTTATTTTATTTTCTTCTCGTTACTCAAAAATTTTAATTTGTGAAAATATTAATTTTTTTCAAAGTCAAGGATAAGGAGTGAATTGCTCCAAGCCCTCAAGCAAATCACTTTGCAAAGCACATGACAACAAAATAAAAAGGAGGAAAGTGAATCAGTCAAATTCTAGGCCAACCGCCTATCCAAAATATTAATGACATGTGTGGGAAGGGTCAAAGGGTATTTATGTAGCAAGGATCAATGCTATGTTACCAAGCTCAACCACATGAAACAAGAAAAAAGGAGGAAAATATTTTTGACAATGGAAAGAACGAAAAATCACATCTCTCCCTTTGTGTTATGGAATTACATATTGAGAAAAATGAGATTAGGGTTAGGGTTCCTAAATCCATATTACATGAAATTCAAATGAACATGAGATGACATTACACATTAAAATAACCTATTCTAATAAGATCTTATTAAATCCTCATAATAAATTATTTGGAACCTAACTAATAAACATGACCTTGTAGTATTAAAATATCTTCAATACCCCCTTAATGGTAGAAGGTCATTTTATTTTAGTGTATGAGTGGCTCAGGTGGCTCTTTGTGTAGTCGATTAGCCAATTATCGATGAAATGTAGCTCCAATCCATTGGGTCTCCATATACCATTTGGTCATCCCCCATGCCCTTTCATATTTTCATAGGTTTCAATTTTCCAAAACTAAGACAACCTTTATCCTTTTGTGCCCACAAGGGATTTTCACGAATTGGATAGAGCATAGACTAACCAATACTTTTTGCCCACTTGAAGGTGGTTTTATGAATAATCATTAGCATTTTTGGTCTAGTTGCACCTCCATTGTCAAGGGGATATGGAGTCTCTCAAGCCTATTTGCTATCTGAATCATTCAAAATTCACCCTCTAGAATGGCGTGGTGAATATGTTGGCAATCTGGTCTATTTTTGGACAGTAGTGCATTTGTATTGTGTCATCTTGAACAAGTTTTCTAATATTTTGAACTTTTGTACTAATATATTTGGTTATGTCATGAAACACAAGATTCTTTGCCATGTGGATTGTTGATTGATTATCCACATGCAGTCTTGTAGGACCTTTTTGAGTGATATCGAGAGTAACAAATTTCTCAACCATACCACTTCTTTGCTTGTCTCATTTGAAGCAATATATTTGGATTTTATTAAAGAATATACTATAGTATTTTATCACTTTGATATCCATGAAATTGGTGTTGATCCAAGAAATATCAAGTACCCAAATTTAGATTTCCCAAAGTCTTTCTCCTACAAAGTTTACGTCTATGCATGCGATGAGTTTGAAATTTGTATTCTTGTTATACAACAGGCCATAATTATGGGTTGTCTTTAGGTACCTCAACACTCTTGTTACTGATTTCTAGTGACTCTCCTTTGGCTTGGTCATGTACCTTGCTAGAGTCTCCACTGCATAAGTGATGTTAGATCTTGTGTTAGTAACATAGATGAGACTACCAACCAACCTTCTAAAGAGTGTTGCATCTTCCTCTGGTGTGTCATCATCCATGGTGAGTTTTAAATTTGATTTCATTGGTGTTGTCATAGGGTATTCATATTTGAGTTGAAACTTCTCTAGAATATCGTTGATGTATTTATCTTGGGTCAAGAATATTTTACCATTTTCTTGAGTTACTTCTATGCCCAAATAGAATTTCATCAATCCCATACTAGATATATCAAAAGTTTTTGCAGGGTCCTTTTTCATTGTGTTGATTATGTGTTCACTACTACCTATTAGAAGCATGGCATCCACAAATACTATGAGGTGTGTGACTTTGTCATTATTTTTCTTTATGAACAATGTCACATCAATTTCTTGGTAATCACACACTTTAAATTCAAGTTGCATCATTCAATCTAACAACTTGCTAAACCAAGCACGAGGGGCTTTCTTCAATCCATATAAAGACTTTCTGAGTCTGCATACCTTGTGATCCTATCCTACAATCTCAAAATCTTGTGGTTGTGCCATGTATATTTATTCTTCTGATTTTCCATTCAATAAAGTAGTCTTTACATATAATTGATGAATATTCCAACCTTGTGCAACTAAGGCTACAAGAGTCCTGATTATGGGTCATTTATGGTAGGTGCAAATACCTTAGTGTAGTCAATATCTTGATTTTGCATAAAGCCTTTAACCACTAATCTCACCTTGTGTTTTTCAAAGGTACCATCTGATTTATACTTGTTTTTGTACACCCTTTTGGTTCGAACTAACTTTCTTCCAATTGATAGATTGACTAACTCCAAAGTACCATTTTTTATTAGAGATTCATACTCCTAGTTCATTGTATATATCCAAGCTACATGTTTTATAGCTTCTTGGTATGTGATAGGTTCATTATTCAGAGCAAGGTGCAGTTCTGTAGGTTCAATTTCAACAAGTAATGATTCATGTACTCTTTCTCTGAGGACACCTCTTGTACCCATTTTGCCCACTTCATTTGGTTTTATGTCTTTTAAGAGTTGGTGAGCTTCAGGAATTCCTTCAGTGGGAATCAGTGTGGATGTCTCACCTACCTCAAATTTTTTGTCATAATTCTAGAATGTATCATTAGGTACAAAGAATGCTAATGAATATGGATGCAAAACAATAATTTTACCATGATTAGCATTACTATGTGAAGGGGTAGAAGGTGTAGAAGATACAAGTATTTTCTTAGTATCATACTTTGGTTCCTCTAGACTTGTGGGTTGATTTGCAAATTATAGAGTTTTGAGTAATTTTTCAACGTCTCCCCCCAAAGGATAGAATATGAACATCATATATGTTAGCATATTTTGATCTATGCTGAAGATTGTATCCCCTGGTATCCAATGTAACCAGTTGTTTTTAAGTTTTTGCAAACACAACATCACATGTGACAATCACTTTTCAATGTGAAGGAATTAATATCTTGTATCCCTTATGATCCATAGGGTATCCAACAAAGATGAATTTAATATATTGAGCTTCAAGTTTTTTCCTATGAGCTAGAAGAATATGAGAATAATGAATGGAACCAAATATTCTAAAGTGGTTGATAGTGGGAGGGTGTCTGGTCCATTTTTCATGACGTGATGGGTCAGGTTTTGAGGGACTCACTATGTTGATTACATGCATAGTAGTCCATGTGGCTTCATCCCAAAGATATGGAGGTACACTTTTGTATACAAGAAGGGCATGAGCCGTGTTCATAATTATCTTTTTCATGCACTTGATAATGCTATTTTTTTGAGGTGTGCTTTATATTATCAATTGATGTCTGATCTCATGTGAGGACAAGTAATATGTGAATTCATGTGAGGTGTACTCACCGCCATTATCACTTCTAAAGGTATTGATTCTACAATATGATTCTCATTCTATAAGAGCATTTAATGCTTTGAAGAATTCAAAAGCTTCAAACTTCTTATCCAAAAATCCAATCTATAGCTTCTTTGAGAAGTCATCGATGAAGGTGATGTAATACATTTTTCCTTTTAATTAAGGAATAGGCATTGTCCCAAAAATATTTGAGTGAACTAGCTCTAGTTTTTATATAGATATCTACTGACTCTTTGGAAAAGGTAGTCGACAGGATTTGAATGATGCATGCTTCACATTTTATGGGTTTGGAAGAGAAGTGTGGTAGCTCCTTGATGGTGGACTCCGTTTGTCTCAGTTGGTAAAGTTTGGCATGACCTGTGTGAGCATGCCATAATGCATCAACATAAAGTTTGTTGGATGGTAGCATAGTATTAAGTGCCATGTCAACTTTGCCAATGTGAATTTTAGAAACAATATGTCCAGCAAGTCTGATGATTTTTCCATCTAGGGAAACAATCATGACCATTATTTTAGAGGGTGGATTAATGACTCAAATATTTTTATCTTTGGCAGTGATACTCAAATAAAATCCATGGTAGATGAGTGTGGATAGTGATAAAATATTTTTCTTTAGAGTAGGGATGTAGAGAACATCAAGTAGCCAAAAATTAGGTAATCTAGGAAGTTTCAATCAAACAATTCTAGCTCCTTCAACTGGTTGAGAGGATTTGTCAACCATGTGAACTACACCAAGTACTTTTGAGTTGAATTCTTCAAAGAAGTCCTTGTTGGAATTCATGTGTTGGGTGGCTCTAGTATCCATGATCCATGAACTGCTGGTGGAGGCTACAATGTGGGCAACTCCAATGGGTTATGATGTGGGATGAGAAATATCATAACCAACATATCCTATAATGAGGCTAGGATATAGAATGATTCATTAGATGCATTCCTTTTAAATATGATGCAAATATGTAAATCAATTTGCAATGAAATAAAGCAAATGAAAACTAAAAATAGAGTTGGAGTGCATATGGAGTGCCACTATAGTACGAATGTGGTAGTATGCATGTTATGTGTGATCCAATAGACCTTGCTCACCATCCAAGTGGAATCACTTTTACAAATGAGGGCTATATTTTAACAAAAGCAATGTGGAAAATTCTATAAGCCACTTATACAAGTACAATGGAGAGGTTATAAGCCTATTGTGTTGTAAAAAAAAACATGATCAGTTTACATAGAGGTTGATATGACTGTATGACTGTGTAAACACAAACACGATCGATTTACACAGAGGTCGTCAAACTCCGTTAGATCCAAATTTTGGATACTATATGGTTGTGTAAAAATGAACACGATCAATTTACACAGAGGCCATAAAACTTGATTAGATCTATATTTTGGATAATGTATGGCTATGTAAAATGAACATTGTCAATTTACACAGAGGTCACTGAACTCGATTAGATCTAGATTTTAGATATTGTATGGTTGTGTAAAAATGAACACAATTAGTTTACATAGAGACCGTTGCACTCGATCAGATACAAATTTTGGATATTGTATGGTTGTGTAAAAATTAACATGGTCAGTTTACATAGAGACCATTGAACTTGGTCATATTCAAATTTTGAATACCTACAAACAAAGATAAAGCTAATATCTGCACTAAAAAGAAAATCTATGGAGGTTTTATGAAACCTCATGCAACATCATCATGCTTTCCTTCGACTCAATACATAAATTTTTGGAGTAGGAGAGGATGGTAATGTAATGCTTATCCAATATTTTTTGTGGGAGGGGCAAGCATCCAATATCTAATACAACTTATAGCAAGTATCAATGATATGTACCCAAGCTCAACCACATGAAACAAGAAAAAAAGAGGGGAATGTTTTTGACAATAGAGAGAATGAAAAATTACAAATCTCCATTTGTGTTATGGAATTATATATTGAGAGAATTGAGATTGGATTTAGAGTTACCAAATCCATGTTATTTGAAATTTAAATGAACATGAAATGACATTATGCATTAAAATAACCTATTCTAATGAGGTCTTATTAAAACCTCATAACAATTAAATTGGAACCTAACTAATAAACATAACCTTGTAGCATTAACATATATTCAATTTAAATCTTGAATCAGTACCTTCTACCCACTTTTACCATGCATATATTCACTTATCCTTTGTAATCTTATGTTTATCATTTGATATTGATACCATTACTAGCATCAATAAGACTTTGTAACCTAGAAAGCTTCTTCCAACTATATAACTATGAAAGATCATGTTGCATTGTTGATTTTGCTTAGGCTATATCTTAACCAATCCCTCATACTCTAAAAATGCTTAAATCAAATCCCTCTTTGTCCATTTTGAACTGACTACTATAGATATTACAAAGCGTGTTGTGCCAACCATACAAAGTGATTAAGTTTTATAAAGGAGTGACCTAGTTGAAGAGAAATAATACCCCAATAAATTAAATCTAGGAAAGAAGTAAGTGCAAAGTCAAAGAAAAATATATAATAAGAAACACATTACACAAGAATTTATCCTAGGAAACCTTTTTGGGAAAAATCCAACAAGAATATTTCCTTATTGTATAAACTTGACCATCTCCAATACAATAATATCCTTATCCATATTTCACTTGTGATTACATTGCTTGCGCATTACACACACCTTCTAAACCCTCATTCAAGTGTTGTTTTATATACCAACAACACAAGAAGGGGAATTACAATACCATGGGTGCAAATCCATGGGCTGACTATACATTAACCCAAAATTACCCATATGGGTCTAAAAAATAGCTTAAACTCCAAATCCTAACAAGTATAATGGAAGAGTGTCTAATCCTCTCAGATTTAACCCCACTTGAATAACATGGAAAATATTCAACACAATTCTAACATTCTTCAACTTGTTGAATACTTTCCCTAGGGGCTGAAAACTATCATTGTCAATTATCAAGGGCAACCATACCCATATATATTCTACACCAATAAAATTTTTGAGTAGGTACAACCTTTGTTAACTAATCAACAATTTTCTTCTCGGTATCAACTTTCTCCAACATCACCCAGTTCTCTTCAATCATCTCTATCACAAAATGGTACTTGATATCAATATGTTTTGATTGATCATAAAAACCAGGATGTTTACCAAAAATATTACACTTTGATTTTCACTATAAATTCTCATAGCTTTTTTCTTAATATCAACTATTGAACATAGCCTCTGTAGACATACTGCTCTTTTACAGGCATGATTTATTGCAATGTACTTTGCCTATATAGTGGACAAAACAACCACTAACTATTTTTTACTCTTCCAACTTACTGCCCCTCCAAAGAGCCTAAAAAAATAAGCACTCATGGATATTCTCTTGTCAACATCTCCAACCTAGTCAACATCCATAAATCCTTGTAGATTTATAATATTATTATCTCTAGTTTTCCTTTGTAACATATAGCATAATTTGTAGTTCCACGCAGGTATCTGAAGATCCTCTTCACAACAGTCCAATGTTCCTTTCCTGGATTGGACATATATCTACTAACTACTTCCACCACATGTGCAATATCAGGTCTAGTACAGACCATTGCATACATTAGACTACCAATAGTGCTAGCATAAATTTCCTCATCTATTTTAGGACATTGTTCAACAGATAAATTTTGACCAACAAGATATGGAGTACATACTGGTTTACAATCATGCATCCTAAACCTATGTAGTATCAAATCAATATATTTCCTTTGATTTAACCACAAATTTCTATTTGCACGATCCCTTATTATTTTCATACCCAAAATAAATTTTGCAACACCCAAATCCTTCATGTTAAATTTAGAATATTTTAGTAACTTTATCATCTCCTTATTCTTACCAATTAACAACATGTCATCCACATACAAAACAATGATAATAAAAATTTTACCTTCCTTTTTTAAATAAACACATGGATCTACTTTGCTTTTTCCAAGCCCAAGTGTCAAAATAAACCTATCAAATTTTTGGTTCCACATTCTTGGATATTGCTTTAATCCATAAAGAGACTTCTTCAACTTGCATACCAAGTCCTCCTTACCTTTTACCTCGAAGCATTCTAGTTGTGACATATATATATATATATATATATATATATATATATATATATATATATATATATATATATATATATGTATGTATATATACATACATATATATACATATATATATATGTATATATATACATATAGATATATATATATATGTATATATATATATATATGTATATATATATGTATATATATGTATGTATATATATACATATATATATGTATGTATATACATACATATATATATGTATATATATACATACATATATATATGTATTGTATATATATATATATGTATATATATACATATATATATGTATGTATATATATACAATATATATATATATATATATATATATATATATATATATCTTCATCAAGTTCACCATGTAGAAAATTGGTCTTTACATCCATATATTCTATTTTAAAAAAAAAGTAGTAGAAATAGCCAATAGAATTCTAATTGATGCTAGTTTAGCCATAGAAGAAAAAACTCACCAAAGTCAATTCCCTCAACTTGAGAAAATCCTTTTTCTACCAAGCAAGCTTTGTACTTCTCCAACTTTCCTTCTACATTGTACTTTTTCTTGAATAACCACTTACAACCAATAGTTTTTCTTCCAAGGGGTAGTTTCACCAAGTCCCATGTCTTATTTTTATCCAAGGAATCTATTTCTTCCTCCATAGCTCTTTTCCAAGACTTATTCTCACTTGACTAAAGTGCCTCTTTTACAATATTGGGTTCTTCATCATTAATTGATAAATTAAATGCAGAACAAAAATTTGAAGGGTTGTACCTTTCTGGGAGTCTTCTCACTTGATATGATATCCTCAAAATTGGATTTCCAGGTTGTGCATCTTTATATTCCTCCTCACATTATTCCTATAAGTATTCCTCTTCAAACTCTCTCAATAATTCATATTCTTCTATAGCATCAGGTTCTACCATAGGTTCTTCTTCTTGTTCCAATTTTACCTAAACTATTTCAAGTTCTTTGCTTGGTTGTATTTCCTATTTTGGAACCCCTTTTGTTTCTCTAAAGATCATATTATTATTGTAAGCAATATTCTATGTTTTTGTGTTCCACAACTTATATCATTTAATACCAACACTATAACCCATAAATATACATTTTTTATATTTATAGTCTAGCTTCATCCTTTTCTCTTTTGGGGCATACATATAAGCTTCACAACCAAAAACTTTTATATGACTGAGAGAGGGTTTCTTACTAGTCCACACTTCTTGTGGAGTTTTTTCCAACCAAGTTGAGGTAAAAAATCTATTGATGAGATAAAAAGTAGTTAACATTTCTTCTACCCATAAATTATTTTCTAACCCTATACCACTTAACATACTTCTAGCATTATCCATCAATGTTTTGTTCATATGTTCTGCAACTTTATTTTGTTATGGAGTGCATGGAGTTGTTAAGTACCTTTCTATTCCAAAGTTCTTGCAAAACTTCTCAAATTCATTATAAAAATACTTACCACCATTATCACTTCAAATATTTATCTTTTTTCTATCTAATTTTCTACAAGAGCCTTGAACTCTTTAATTTTTTTTAAAACATCAAATTTATACTGTAAAAAATATACCCAAGTATTTCTTGAAAAGTCATCTATAAATATAAAAAAATAGATAGATTTACCTAATGATGGTACTTTTGTAGGTCCAAACACATCACTATGAACTAGATATAAAATTCCTTTAGATCTTGTAGCACTACTAGGAAACTTGACTTGGATTTGTTTTCCAAAGACACAGTTCTCACAAAAATCAAAATTTAATGGGCAATCAAAAATTCCTTCAACCATACCTTTCATTTTTAATGTTTGAAGTCCTTTCTCACCAATGTGCCCCATGCATTGATACCACAACATTATCTTCGATATAGGAACACTTGGAGCTTATTCTACCATATTAATTTACTCTACAAGCAAAGAGTTATTGCAATCAATACTTGCAGTGCTAGCCTCAAGTTTAAAAAGAGTTCTTATACGAACTCCCCTTGCCAACACTAAGAATCCACAAACCATATTATAGTTCTCTTTATTAAATATCACACCCATGTCATTCATATTATAAATGAATATCAGATTCCTTTCCAAACTCAAAATATGCAGCACACCATGAAGGGTTTTGATTCTTCCATATTTTAACTTCAACTTGACTCTTCCACAACCTATTATTTTGTGTCAAATTTTCTCCTAAAAAGACTTCACCTCCATTTATATTTTTATATTTATAAAACCCCTCCCTATGAGGATTCATATGAAAATAAGCACCTGATTCAATCAACCATGAGTCATGGTATTCACTTGAGCATGCTACAATTACAAATAGGTACCTTAAATATTCATTTTTGGTATTTGTTTATGCATATGTTCCTTCATTAGATGAATGACTATTATCAACCTTTTTAGATTTGCAATCTCCTGTATAATTCCCTATTTTACCACACTTCCAACATTTCCTTTTGTTTGGAATAATTGATTTTCCCTTAGATTTTGATTTCCTTTCTCTTATTTTCTTTTTGCTTCTTTCTTGAGAATGACCTCTCACAACCAAGACATCCTTCTAATGATAATCCTCAGAATATTTTCATCTTATTTCCTCAAAAAGCAATGTTCCTACTATATCCTCTACTTTCAATGTAGAGGTAGTATTGGTTATAGTCATAACTAGGTTATCCTAGGAATTAGGTAATGAACAAAGTAAAGTAATACACTTTTTTTTTTCATCCATTTTTACATCTATAGAGTTTAATTGTGTTAAAAGCATTCAGATGTTCAGCCACAAAGTCACCATCATTCATACAAAGCAAATATAACTTCTTCCAAATAAAGAGCTTATTTACCAGCAACTTTGTCTAATACAGTGCTCCCAACCTTTCCCAAAATAACTTTATCATGGTCTTTGTTGATACACTCATCAATACTAATTCAGATAAGCATAATATAATAGAGCTCCTTGCCTTCCTATTGATCTTTAGCCACTCCTCATATATCATTCCTATTGGTTTTACTCTTGAGACCACAATCCATTGATATCTATCCACCAATATATCATCCATCTTGAGTATCCATGACTAAAAGTTCTATCCATTAAATTTTTTGATCTCTACCCGTGTGCTTCTTGTCATTTTTCCTTCACTAAAATTATTTTGCACACTGCTCCCACTCAAGAATCAATTTATCCCAGGGTTGAAACCCTTACTCCTTGAAAAAGCTAAAACCTAGCTCTAATACCAAATGAAGAGAAATAATACCTTGATAAATAAAATCTAGAAAAATAGTAAGTGTAGAATCAAAGGAAAAACAAAGAAGAAGAAACACATTACACAAGAATTTATCCTGGAAAACCCTTTTGGGAAAAAAGCCTAGCAAGAATATTTTCTTATTGTATAAACTTGACCATCTCCAATACAATAATATCCTTATCTATATTCTGCTTGTGATTGCATTGCTTGTGCATTACACATACCTTCTAAACCCTCATTCAAGTGTTGTTTTATATACCAAAAACATAAAAATGGGAATTACAATACCATGGGTCAACTATAGATTAACCCAAAACTACCCATTAGGATCTAAAAAATAATTTAAGCCCCCAAAAAAATTTCCCTAGGGGCTACCACCCTCAGACCCTCAAACAGGGGCTGCCAGCCCCATACCCCATATCAGGGCTCAACCTGGCCTTGAACCCTGGTGAGTATAGTGGCAAAGTGTCCAGTCCTCTTAGATTTAACCCCACCTAAATAACAATGAAAATATTCAACACAATTCCAACACTGGTTAGCAATTCACTCAACTTGAGTGAATCATGTTTCTATTTAAATTGAAAATACTACCCTAAATCCTCAAGGAGAAATTCACTTCCTTAAGGCTAGGTTATTTTCTCAATCCAAATCTGAATAAAAAAAATAAAGGGTCCATTATCAAGTGATTTTCTCACCTTTTCAAGCGATTCACTCTTTCAAATCTAAGAAATTTGCTCATGCCAAAAATTCCTTAAAAAATATTCCAACTATCACTCAACCCTACCATGTGATTCAATCCACCTTACTAAAGTGAATTGTTCCCCTTACCTTGACTTAGAAAAAATTATGAAATTTTTTAAATGAGAGTCTTGCCTTCCCAAAAGAACCATGGATGCTACCTTAGATTTTTCTAGTCCATCCACCCCAAAGGTAATCCTAGTATCCTTTCTTAAAATCACCTTTACTTCACTAGTAAATCCCACGGAGCCCATACATATATAAATCTCCCACACAAGCAAGTTCACACAAGAAGTAAGGCAACAAGAGGACAAAGAGAAAGAGGTATCCTCCCCCATAAAATACCTAAATAAATGTTTGAAGAACCTTATAAATAGGTGGATAAGGGTATACTTAGACACTTCCTCACATAATTTAGGAAGGATTAACTAAGGAGGTTCAACCTAGGACTAGGAATAATCTCATGATTCATCAATTGGGTTTGGACATATAGCCTAGCAATGAACCTAGTGCCATAAGTTTAGATTTGTCATAATTTGATTGAAGCATGTGCTACAAGGAATGATTATGAGGGCAAAATCTTTAGGCCTCCACAATGAGAAGAGGATTCATTATACGTAAGGAGAAAATATTGAATGTGGTTAATGATCCTACAATATGGGTCATGTACAATCTGAAGTCCCATTATTAGGAGTTCCTCATCATACACTTAAAGGTTGAAAATAAGGCCTTGTTCTATTGGAGTTGGAATTTTTCAAAGATGATGTCCAATTGGTGCTCTTAGGGATAGGTGTAGTTTTGAGAGCTCTTATATGAAGAACATGTTTCTCTTCTCCACATAGTTGAAAACTCTCAAAGTCACTCCCAAATGATTGACTATGTAAACTATTTTATAAATCAAATAAATAATAAATTATGAGATATTGATGAGGTCAATAAGTTCACATATGAATCCTATATAGTTTAGTTGATAGAATACCAAAAGAAGTGGTTTCTCTCATTACAACTAAACAAATTAGAGGCCAATGATAAATTCTCCCTATTGTGGATTACACAAATATACCTTGTTGAGAAGTGGAAAAGACCACATACAACTTCTATGATGCAATCTATCACCCAATAATATTGAAGTTAAAGGAAAAGATACCAAGGCTATCAAAATAGACAATGAATTATTAGAGTCAAAAGAGTATCCAAATGATAATTTCTACTTAGGAAATATAGGTCATTTATCTACCTCTTTAAATTATTTGATATACCTTTAATTTATCTATATTTGTACCAATCTACCTCTTCAATTTAGAGCATGCATAAAAAGTATATCACCTTGAGCTCAAGTACTTCAAAAGTTATAATAAGGTGGCCTTCTACCCTCTAAAACATCAAATAATGAACATCACCAAATTATGGGAGGAGCATGGTTTTGAGTACGAATTTAATGATATGATCATTCACCATAGTGATTCTCCTTCTATATAAAATCCAAATTTGAGCATGAATATTATCCTAACTATAAATCAACCATCAAGAAATGAATGCACTCGATAAGAAGATCCTAACCTAGAAGAAAATGAGATACAAAATAGGACCAATCAAAAAGTCAGTGTAATAGGATATTTTTATTTAATGAAGAGTTCTAGGATAGTAGAATATCCCTTGATAGATAGTCCAAAAGCAAGAGAATCTCCTATTATGAAACTCGAGATAGTGATATTTATGGCTCCATCAAATTTGGAAATTATGGGTGTCATAGTATAAGAAATAACCTAAGATATTGGAGAAACAATAAGAATACCCTTATGGCTCATTTTTGGAAAGGTGGTGATGCACATTGAAGGATCATCAGGTGCAAGCTTGAGCCAAGAAACAAGAATATCCCTACAAAAAATCCAATATAGGATTTGTCTCTAATGGAAGAAGGTGAAATTACTTAGGAAATAACATTTCTAGATTAGTGGCTATTGAATCACAGTTTAAAGCATTGACTACTTCTACCAATATTATGAACAATGAACAACTTAGGGTACTCAATTAAGTAATTAAGAGGAAAAGGCTCTAGGCCCTAGCATCTTTTAAAGCCTTCATGGACCCATCCAAGGAAAATTAGATAATCATAAGGGCCATTTTTGATAACATCGTTGAATCATCCATAATTTTTCCTTTTACTCTTTCTAATTATTATCTTTCCATCTCTTCTATTACTACATATTTCTTCTAATATTACTCCTTTCCCATCCACATTTTTTGTTGCATCCTTACCCAAAAATATGTGTAATTGTTGGTTCTTTTGGGGCATGCCACCTTCCATAGTTAGTCATGCTCATTATATGACACTCATTATATCATTCTCATCTCCCACCGTGGAAGTCATCACCACATGATCACTTGTCTAATATGCCTAGAGTCCACCTCCATCCTAATTAGTCTTCCCATTAGAAAACACACTAGAGCATATGTCAATTGATGCATCAACTATCACTTCATCACTCACTCCCATATCCACATAATTGACCCCACCTACTATATCCACCTGCCCTTCATGTCATCTAAGAACCCTAAATTAATATCTCCTATTATGTATAATGATATTGCTAAAATAAACCTATAGGACCAACTTCATAGAGACCACCCTAAAGAAGCAAACAAATAATATGACCTAGTTAGGATTATGTTTGGTAGGTCATTACTTCCCTAGAGACTATAGATTCCTACAAGGCATTTGATTCAATCTAAATGGAGGAAAGAAAAATAAGAAGGGAGTACAAGAACTTGAAGGACCAGTCATTGAGGGTGTCAGTGACTATGAGGTGACAACTAGCTATGAGGGAGGATAATATATTGATCATTAAGGAAGTTCAAAATAATCCATCCATACTATCTACCTCTCCTACCAATTTTATCACTAGGGTTTCAAAGTTGGATCTATTAAGAATATATCTATATCAAATGATCCAACTCCTCAATCAATTGTCTATTAATATGGGCATGTATTATGATCAACTTGAGATAGAAAATAAATTAAATAGAAATAAGGTTTAATATAATGCCTTGAAAATAGTCTAACTTGTAACTGGAAAACTATAGCTTTAACAAGAAATTGAGGCCCTTAGGAAGGATTCAATTGAAAGGGTACAATTGTGATAGCAATTTGAGGAATTGATAGCCAAATGTATTGAAAATAATAAATAGAAGAAGCAACTATAAGATCTCTTAGATTAGATCACCCAAGGTCAAAACCAACTGAGATAATAGTTCAAATGGGAGAAGAAAGAGCTGGTACAACAGAAAAACAAATCCTAGCTATCCAATAGGAAAGGGATCAATAAATTGCTATGATCTATAAATATATTGTAAAAAAAGGAGTAACAATGGTTATAGGATGCACCTAGAAAGTTAAAAAAAGTAAATTCATTATGGGATAACATCAGAGCCAAGGTGGTAAATGCCAAAAGATATTTTAAATTAATGGTCAACATAGAAGCCATCCTCAACCAAACAATGAGGATCATCCAATAGACTAAGGATAATATGGTCATGAAGGTTAGATTTTAAGAGGTTTTGAATAGTTGGGTATATATAAAAAAGATATAGCTATAAAGATGAAGAGAATCCCTAACTCCAAAAGGGGCCTATAAACATGAAAATACATAATACCACTCTGGAGACCCCAATACATGAAATGGTAAAATAAATAAAGGGGTTAGTTGATATTGGTTTTCTTGATAGTTTTTACCATTAGAAAAGTATCCTTAATGATAACATTATGCATACAATGTTTGAAGAGGAGAAAACCAAAGTTGGAGCTAAAGTAGCACCAAAGTAGATAAAATAGTTGAAGCATTGTTGGGATGATTATAAAGGTTGGTGGGATAGTAGGATGACTTGTCCAAGAACCCATACAAATATCTTATGGGAGACGTAGAAAACCTCGTAGACCTTAGGTTGACCAAATATGAAGAATGGTAAAATTTGCTAAAATTGTTGTCATGAGGAGACCACAAAGAACCAAAAATTTTATAATTTTGTTATGAATTGATCCCAATTTTGTAGACTCCATCCCCAAGGATAAATACAAGATCTAGGATATCTCATCAATAAAGCTTGGTGACCTCTGAAACCACTAGAAATGTAGTAATATTATAACTAATTTAGGTCCCCACTTGCAAAACCTACAAAATAATCAATTGGAACCTCTAGAAACTTAGTTTTGTAAAGTTTAAGTTAGAGGAACAATTAGCTCAAAGTGGTACAATTGGTTCCTAAGGAGCAAAGTGCGTGGAAACATGAAGTGAAGCATTCCTAGGTAAGAGTAATTTTCTTTCCTTCTTAGAGTGAATTGCTCATTAGAAGGTAATTGCAGATGAATAATACATGGATCCTAAGAAATATCTTTTAAAAGTGATATATTGGCATATAAAGGTGTCATTGAGCATTTTACAAGGATTTTAAACCAATTTGATATGTATATAGAGGCATGTAAAATTTTAAGGTGCATTATTTTACTAAAGATTCCTCCAAGTCTTTACTTTAGCTAGGAGTAAGGGTTTCTCAGCCAAGGTAACTTAAGGATGAAATATTTCTATAAAAAGGATACATGGGGTCCATTATAAACATATTTTGGTTATTGCGAGAATTAGAGTTGCATCTTGTGAGTCCCACATTGTAATTTCTCTTGATTTTTTTGGAATAATAAGAAATTGATGAGGCCTTTTTCTTTCCATCAATGACACTGACCTCCTAGATTATGAAATACATGATTATTGTGACATTTTTTCCTAGTATTCTTATTGTTTATTTTAACTTCCATCTCTTATGCATGGGATGCATTGTTATTCAATTTTCTCATGCTTTAATTAATCACACACTCTACTAGTCATAATTTTGGTCATATTTTACTTTCAATATATTTTACCCTAAACTTTAAATTTACTATCATGCATTTTAATTTTTGAATTTATTTTATATACTTAGCTTAGATTAGTTATATTTAACAAGGATTGTGGGAAGCCAACCTAAACCTTTAGGTTGAGAGGGGCACACTCCCCTTTCTTACAATTTTTTAAAACAAATTTGCAAGCACATGAGAAGTTAGACATCTCCACAATTCAATATCTACCAAAAATAGTAGGGCAAACCTTTTGAATTCTACCATAGAATTTATTAGTTGACCTATAGGACCATACTAACACAATATGAAAATTATCATAAAAGATATTAAATTTGGCTAGAAGCATTCTAGAAGGAATTTTCAAATGTAGAAATGCCAAAAAAACAACTTATTAGACAATGAGACACTATACTTCCAAATTTGAACACTCAAAGCACACTAGGATAATTATAAAATATTATCATGCCATATATTATTAAGTTTAGGAGAAAAAATGATAGGTAAAATGAGATATCTATATAATATCTTAATGAAAGGAGTGCTAATTATTTTTCCATTAGGCTAGCACCAATATTTCAACCTATTGCACACAAGAGTGATGGATGGATTGACTAGTTCACCAGTTACCAAATATTGAACAAAAAAAATAACTCCTTTAAAGTGAGAAGGTATACCACACTAATTTTGAAGCATTGGCCAAGATTTTTACTAATGAGAATTCATATTCTATAATATAATAAATATATTAATACCTCTCTTAGTTAATAATTTACCTTTTAAATTGAGGATCATATGCTAAAGGATTATCATTATTAAGGACTAAATGACTCCATAAAATTAACAAAATGGAAAAAATTCAAACCTTGCCCTAAGAACAACCCATCTCAAGAAATAAGAATAAAGGAATATTAAGCTATTTATAAATCCTTAACAAGAGGAGATTCGTTAATAGAAAATATTCAGCATTAGGGATATTTAAAAAAATAAAATAAATTAAACTTCTAAGCTCCATAATAATGAGTTTATTTTATACAATACAATGTAAGACACTTCTAAGGATCATTATCATTAAGAAAATTTACAACAAATTTAGAAATGAGAGTAGTAACTTGAAATCAGGGACCAATAAAGCCAAGTTCTCTCTCCTTGGATTGGATAATTTCAACCCAAGAAATTACAACCCTCATATGAGATTCATCCCATTTCCTCCATAAGAAGCTTCTAACAATTCTAGTAAACTAATCATAGTGGGATCTATATGGGAGCCAACAAGAAGTGTAAAGAATATGAGTAGCAATAAACACATTTTCAACTATCTATATTCTTTCCACAAGAGATAAATATTAGACAATCTAATTATCTGATTTCTTCTAAAATAAAGACAAGAACTATTCCAAATATTAGAGTGAGACTTTGAAACAAAAGGGATGCCTAATCATCAAATCACTTTCTCATATTTTTTTATTAGTTTGTGATGGGATTTTTGAAAGGGCCATAACCCTTTTACATCTAAAAAGATATATCAAGAGACCACCAACTAGGACACAAAAAAGGGACATACTCAAATTCCTTTACAAAACAAAACATGTAATCCTTCAAAGGATACAACTTAAACAGTGAATATAAGCAAGCTAGAACATCAAACCAAAGATCATAATGAGGGAACAAACAACTGGGTTTATGCTCACGAAGAAGAATCATGACCTCTAACCATCCTCTTTGCTCTCTCTATCGTATCTTTGGATCTCAGTGCAATGATTATTCTCCTACCATATTCATTATTTTAATGTTGTCAATTAAGACAAGCTGACTAGAATGACATGGGTTCTAACATAGCTGGAGATACCACTACCAAATCTATCAAGATGAATTTTGTATGGATATTACAAATACCGAATGCTTGTGGTTGTTTCATCATTGTTGTCACCAACACAATAGTTTGTGATTACTCCATATTTCTCCACCATTGTAGTAGTTTGTGATTGCTCCACCTCCTCTTATGGTTGTTCAACCAAGGAATCCAAAACCTTAAATAGCCTCTTGTGGTTGAATAATTTTTCCACTACAAGGATATTACCAACAGTCGATACCTATGGTTGTTTTATCATTACTGTCATCACCACTATAGATTGTGGTTTCCCTCCATTGCCACCATAGTTTTTTGTTGTTCCATCATCACCATCATAACAATTTATGGTTAGTGAGAACCACAAACAACTCTACTCATTAGGAATTCAATTGTCCCTAATCTTATTTTGAACTAAGATAAATTATGTTTTTCTTTCAAATAACTTAACCCTAAATATGTAGTAAAAGAAATCAAGAAAATCAAAAGCATTATCAAATTACACTTTGTCATTTCTTAAAAATAATACTAAGTCATTAGCAAAATTTGAGTTACCAGCTTGATCCACCCTTGATAGGTTCAATCTTGGTAACTCTTTACAAAATATACCCTAAGACATATTGCATGATTGAAATTCCATTCACATTAGTACCTATTGGAAATTTTGCACTATGCCACATTGGGAATTTTGTTCAAGTATTTTGATACAATATTTTGATGAATATTTTGATTGTATATAGCAACATTTATTTTGAAAGTAATTTTATATGTTCCTATATTTTTTTTACACATGTATTCTTTTTGCATTGATATTGTAAATATCTTGAAAACTTCATTCGGGATTCGAGCTCACCATATTGAAAATGTATCAAAATGAATATGTATGTGGGCTCGTAAAAACAAAAAACAAAGAAGGGTTAAGTTGAAAAACTTAAGGAGATTAACAGTTTTGAAAGCGTCAGTGCCTTTGCCCCAAATATAGGTCGAACGCCCTGCTCGCCCAATGTTGGGGTGAACAAAATATCAAAAGAAGGTAAAAGGGAGTTCGAAAAATCAAATAAAGGGTGCAGCAAAATGCAATCGCGTTCATCCTGGTTGAGAGGTAAACATCATGTTCACCCCTCCAATGGACAAATGCACTCCAACATCGATTGCGTTCACTCTAAGATAAAGTGCGATCGCGTTCACCCCGATGGAGGGATGAACATCCTGTTCGCCCCTCCCATAGGTGAACGTACCTTGGAAGAAGAATGTAATCGCGTTCACCTCGGTTGAGGAGCGAACATCCTATTCACCCCTCCCATGGGTGAATGAGTTCTTAAAGGAAAGTTGCAGGAGCATGCTAGATAATATACGATTGGGCGAAGCTAATTTTTTTCAAAGGGCGAATGTAATTTTTGGGTGAAAATAATTATGGTCAAAACTTCAAGAGTCAAATTTGCAAGTATTAATTAATTGTGGCAATAAGTAATCTGAATTGTGGATCCCTAGTGAAGGAATAAGTTATATGGAAATGCAGGGAGTGTTTTTCATGATTTTCAAGGCAGGAGTGTGTTTCCAAGATATTGAATGTCTCATGATTCTTTGTGCACCGATGCTCAAGTTGCTGATTTCCTGGAAATGTTCTCCTGAAATATGGATTGCTACCCCAAAAGGATGGATTTTTTTATTCCAAGGAGGAATCTCCTCACTCTTGTTCCTGATATGTGATCATTTTGTTCTCATGTGCATTTAATAAAAGAGGCGAAATCCTCTATAAATACTAATGAAATTTCTACTGTAAAGGGGAGGTTGGACATTCTGCAAGAAAAATTTCTAAGTATTTTGCACCAATAGAAGAGGCTTGGCTCTTGAAATTTTCAAGCATTCTTATGTGTGTGATTTCCTTCTATTTTTAAGCATTTTTGTTTATGCTCATGTTCCTGCTATTGAGTTTAGAATTCTATTTCTAGATTAAAACATTGCTGGTGAATGAGTTAGTTTTGGAATGCAATTTGGAGGTTGTTGCTGCAAAGGTGTAAGTAAAATTCTGCTACTTTATTTTTGTTACATGTTGTTATAACACTTGGTGGAATTCTTGCTACTAGTCTACCCCAAATCCTACATTCTGGCCTATGGCCATATTTCCCTTTCTATTATTTTTCCAATTTCTTTCCTGCATCCCTAGTCTTCAACCAGTTTAGGATTAGTAAGGTAACCAATCCTCTCTAGAGATTGGCACGGAGGACATTCCTTTCCTCTGACCTTTCAATGTTGGTCGTATCTAGGGTGCACAAATTCAATTTTTTTTTATTAGGTAGATATTTGACCAACCATTTTTGGCATGCCTGGTGGGACTTAAATGTTCCATTTCTAACAGTATTAAGGTTTGATGTTCACCTTTGTGCTATGAAATTAGAACATCTGGTGACTCGATTTCACCCAAAAATCTCCAAATGTGAGTATAGCGAAAGTTGTGTCTCATGAATACAAGATCGAAGGCCAAAAATATAGATCATCAAATTGAGTTCTATGAGCTTGATATTCAAAGGCTAGGAGAACATACTCAATTAGAAACTTTTCAATGTACATCCTCATTACCCTACATATCTCATATATCATATATCACATCCTCAAGATTAGCTGGCATATTCTCCACTCTCATAATTCTGGTAAGTACTACCATGAGTTTTCCTCAACCTCTGCCTCACACCACTACAAGCATTCCTCACACTACACCTCATATACCAGTCCATATGGCTTAAAATCCTCCACCAAGGTAGTTTTTATCAAGGAATATCTCAAGATATTTGAACCTACAAGCATAGAATCTAGTGCCTTAAGCAACTTTGAAGTCTTTTCTGACCTACGATGGCATTGGTAAAACAACCTATGAACATATTCAATATGTAACATCTCTAGCGACCATCCATGACATAAAAGATGAAGATATAATGATAAATTTTTTGGTATTGTCACTGAGAGGGAAATTGTTGTATTGGTACCGATCCCTACAACCAGGCACTATTATCTCATGGGATCAGTTGGCAAAGTTACTGATTAAAATTTTTTATGAACAAGTCGATCCGTCCTCCTTGTGCATCAGTTTACAACAATTCAAAGGCATCCACAAGAAGAGATAGTTGACTTTCATGTTAGGTTAATGCAAAGCTGGTAGAGAATTCCTAATGGATTATGACCCACATGTGAGTAAGCTATGTTTTACTATCTCAGGGTATTTAGCATTAAAATTGGTATGTTTGTGTGGCAGGCCAATGTGACTACATGCCCAAATTTGTACATGTAAGCCCAAAAGGCTGAATCTGATATGATCACAGTAGGTAGGCTTCCCCAAAAAATGATTATGCCCATCCTTCCTGATCTCCTGTAGTATTTGTATTCAAGTGCATTTTTGCAACCCATGTCTTCCATGTACCCAATTTCCTCATGGAGTTCTAGCTCGTCTCATATGGCTCCAATCCAGGGTTATGCATAGTGGTGAATATTCACAAATTGGGTGAATATTAGGATTTCCAAAATTTGAAATTGGCAAATATGAGGACCCTTGACATTGGCCCATTCACCTAAAATTTTTAGGATCAATTTTTTCTTAGGGTCAATTCACCACAATATATATCCAAACATAGGCATATTTGTACTCGTTGGAAAGCTCTTTTCAAGCCTGATATAATGGTGGTGTTTGTATGAAGTTATAATATAATTTAATAGGTCAAAAGTGGCACTAAATATGATATTATATTTTAGGGCTTCAAATACTCCAAATTTTGGTATGAAAATGCTCGATTTGAATTGCTTAGAATTCTCCATGATTCACCTTGATTTTGATTAGGATTCACCATTTTTTACAAGTACATTTTGAGTCCAACCCCTTATGCATAACCCTACTCCAATCCCTACCCCACAATGCCCAACTCCAAGTTTTTTGTAGTTTCCCAATCAATTAGTACCCTAGTTATTGGCACCTGTTCCTTTCCTAGCATTGCCAGCGTGTTTGACCTTGTTGTCGTTACCTACACCACAAGTGCATTTACCCTTGCCAGTGCCAACCACATCTTCTAATATTGATCCCCTTATGGCCTTATTGTAAGAAGTAAAATCTAATAACTCAGCCTTAAGGATGATATCAAATGAGCTTATGACGGTGAGGAAGAAGCAATTCAAGATTAATTTTTGGTAACAAAGATTTCAAACTCCATTGATTACTCAAGAGAAATCATTTACCAGTAGAGGCCCTGAGAAAAGCACAACGATGCTAGAAAATGAGGAAACTAGCGTAACAGAAAATGTGTATTGGTGTTAAACATGCAACGATCCTCATGGAGAAGAAACCTACATAGTGTATATGAATTATGTACAAACACTAGCAAAGAGTTCGACTTACGAATAAGTTAATATTATTAGGGAAGCTGATCATAATATTATGATGCCTTATTTTGAGCAAGTTTTGGTTCTTACAAGATCCAATAAGAAGCCAATAACGGTAGATCCAACTGAGCTAGAATCTTTGAAGGTGCCTGCAGATCCAAAGGTACAAGATGAAAAATGATAAGCTCCAACGAAAGCACCTGGTGTAAGGGCTAAGGAGCAGGATTCTGTTAAGTTAAGAGATTTATTGCCTAAGCAAGCTCAAGAAAGAGTGCAAGCTAAGGTATCAACTTTGCAACCTGCAGTAGCTACTCAAGCATCGAATGAGACAAAAGAGCAAGCTAAGGGGCAACTCAATTACCCATCATTAACAAAGAAACAAAGAGTAGAAGCTACTCAAAAATATTTGAAGAAGTATGAATGGGTTATAGAAGAGAAGATTCCAACCGTATCAAGTTACAATATTATGGAAGAGATGAAGAAGATACCAACAAAAGTTAGCTTGTATGATGCACTACAACTACTAGGGCAAACTGACTTTTTGCAAGAGTCCTTGAAGACTGCTAAAGATCAAAATAAGGATCCTTATCAAATAGTCCTAGTGCAAGAACTACCAACTTCAGCGGTAGGAAAAAATAGGCCTCCCCCATTTTATTTGTCACTCAGAATGGAAAGGTGGATTGTACACAACTGTATGATCAAATCTGGAGATGCAACTACTGTCATGCCAAAGGCATTATGTGAAGTGATGGGGATGGAATATACAAGGAGTAGCCCAGTAGTGTTATAGTTGGATGGGACTCTAGTCAAGACAGTGGGAGTAATAAAATATATTCCTATTGTCCTTCACAGTATGCCACAAATTACAGTTATCCAGTAAGTGGTAGTAGTTGACCTGGGGCCATACTTTAGCATGTGCCTCTCAAGGTAGTTCACGACTAAGCTGGTAGGATATCTCTCATTATATTACTCACATTTGGAGATACCATTCAAAGAAGATTATTCATATCCATAATGAAAGCCCTCACCTTTTCACATTGAAATGTTGGATGAGGAAGAACAATATCTAGGTGTAGTTAAAATGATGAATGAGGAGCTATAAGAGGTTGATTTAATGGAAGAAGCATTGGATGAGCTTCACCTTGAAGATTAGTTTTTACTCACATATTTTAATGCAATGATCAGAATATAAATTGGTTGTTATTCAATAACTAAGCTTGAGCAAAATGAAGAAGAAATCCTTGATTCCCATGAGTCTAACATGGATCAGTTATGGAAACTGTATTTTGATGGTGCCAGATGTAATAATGGTGCAGGGTCTGATGTCATGTTGATTTTTCCCAAAGGGTTATAAAAGACTTATTCTTATAGGTTGAATTGGAGTTGCACAAATAATGCAGCTAAATATGAGGTATTATGCCTTGGGTTGAAGAAAGCTAAAAAGTTGGGCATTAAACAACTATAGATTTTTGGTGACTTCGAGTTGATTGTCAATCAAACCACTAATAGATGTGTTTCAAAGCAGCATTACCTAAAAGACTATCGCAATAGAGTATAGGATTTTTTTGAAACCTTTACCACTTTGAACATTCAAGTGATTTTCTAGGAGAAGAATAAGCATGCAAATATTTTAGCCTCTCTTGGTGCAAATTATTCTCCCGCAAAGCAAGTGGTTCGAAATCCCAAGACGGTTAGAGTGATATATAGACCTTAAGTTCTAGATAAGAATCTTAATTGGCAATTATTTGACAATGATGAACAAATAGTTAATTTTTTGCTAAGGGAAGCTGCTAGCACAGATGATAAAGTGCTTGCTGAAGAAGATAAAGAAGGAATGATTCAATTGAAGAATGACTATATTCCCAAAGGTTTAATCTCACTGGAGAGTTTATTTGATCAAAATAATAGAGCTAAAAAGCATAGGATTAAGGTATACGCCAGGGAATACAAGAAACTATAGTTGCAACTTGAAAAGGTTATCAAAATTGAAACTAATCGCGTGCTAGATGAACTAGAAGGCATTAAAAAATTGTGCTATGAGTACCTCGACATTGTGGCATGGAGCTATCAATATTTAAAGGGATATGACAAGAATGATCCAACATACCAAAGAGATGTAGGAGGTGGTAAAGCCTTTTCGACAAAAGTAGCATCTTGTTATTCCCAAAATCGAAGTGCTTATGAAGGTAAAATTGCTAAAAATGTTGGAGGTGAAGATAATTTATCTGATCAAGCACTCGACATGGGAGGTGAATCTAGTCCTAGTTTAGAATAATAATGGAGATATTTGGTTATGTGTCAATTTTTACAACTTGAATCAGGCATCAATAAAATATTATTATTCCCTGCTGCAAATTGATCAAATTCTTCATGTGGTTGTTGGCGCACAGAGGTTCTCACTATTGAATGGCTTCTCTGGATATAATCAAATATGGGTGAAGGATGAGTATCAATATAAAATAGTGTTCACCACAAGGTGGGGCACATTTACCTACTATCGGATGCCCTTCAGGATCTCAAATGCTGGAGCTACCTTTTAAAGGGCCATGTATGTCGCTTTTGGTGAGCTACTAAATAAAATTATTGTGATATATCTTGATGATATGACTATTTTTTTGCATCACAAAGAAGACCATGTTGCTCATTTGAGGTTAGTTTTCGAGAAGTACCACGAGTTTGGGATCTCCATTAACCTAAATAAGTTGATATTTGTTGTTAAATAAGGGAAATTTTTGGGTCATGTGATCTCACAGGAAGTATTGGCAATTGATCCTGCAAAATCTGAAGCGCTCATGAAATTTTTGATGCCTGCTAACAAGAAGGATCTACCATATTTCTTCGGTAAAATAAATTTCATCCATAAATTTATTGCTGACTTCACTCAGGTTGTGAAGGCCATGACTAAGCTGTTAAAAAAGAACACTAAATTTAAGTGGATGAAAGCCAGGAGATGAGCTTTTCAAGAAATTAAAGAAAGAATTACACAAGCTCCAATTTTAATTAATCCTGATTATTCAAAATATGTTATTCTCTATGCAGTGGGTGAGCAAGAAATATATGCTACGGTGTTGACACAGAAGAAAGAAGATGAAGAAGAAAAGCCAATTGCCTTCTTGAGCCAAGTAATCGCATCACATCAGGAGAAGTATAACTTTATTGAGAAGTAGGTTTATGCAGTAATGAAATCATTGAAGAAGTTCTGACACTTTGTTTCTCATATCAAAACTATTTTTTATGGTATTAATCCTAATGTTTGAAATTTTATACTCTAAGGAGAACTAGGTGATAAAAGGGCAGTTTGGAGAATATGATGTGGAGATATGACCTACAAAGCTAGTTCATGGGTGAGCTTTATGTCAGGAATTTGCTAAAAGTGCTGCCTTTGAGCCATTGGATGCACTGCATGAGGAGGACATGGGAAAAAGCATCTACATCAATCATACTGTGACCAACCATGATTGGATAGAAGAGCTAATAAACTATTTTACTTTTGGGAGATGCCTGACCCACCTTGATGCTTCACAACATCGTAGGTTCAGGTTGTAATATCTCAAGTACGTTTTTTTGCCAAACGGATTGTATGACAAGAACATTAATGGAGTTCTTCTCAGGTGTGTAAAATATTTTGAGAAGGAGAAAATATTGGAAGAATTTCACTATGGATTTTCTGGTGGTCACTATGTAGGGAGGCCCATGGATTTGAAGGTTATCTGAGCAGGCTATTTCTGACCCACTCTATTCACTGACGCCCATAAAGTAAGTCAAAATTATGATAGCTATCAATGATACGTTGGAAGAATCAGAAGAGGACCTCTACCCTTACGCCCAATTCGAGTGGAAGCACCTTTTCAACAGTGGGGTCTTGACTTCATCAGAGTTATTCATCCACATTATTTCATGGATTACAATTATATCTTGACAGTGGCAAACTAGTTCACTATATGGACGAAGGCTATTCCCACTAAGAAGACCGATCAGGATACTATTATTTCTTTCCTAGAAGGGATCATCACTCATTTTGGCATCCCATATTCAACTGTAACTAATAATGGTACTCCATTCATTTGGTCCAAAATCATGGATTTTTCTAGCAAATATGGCATTTATTTGAATACATCGTCCAATTATTATCTGCAAGGGAATGATTTGGCTTGAGTCTACCAATAAAAATTTGCTACAAATTTTAAAAAGTACTATGGGAAGTAACAAAAGAAGTTGTCACTTGTTGTTGAATCAAGTGCTTTGGGTGGATCGCATCTCAATGAAGAAATCTATAAAAAATTCTCCATATACTTTGGTTTATGGGAAATAAGTTGTTCTTCCCACTCATATTGAGTTGTCGATACTTCAAACATTGTAGTTATTCCAGGATGAATATGAAGAATATGATCCTATGAGTGCAAGGTTAGCACAGATGTTGCAGTTACAATAAGATAAGGAGAAGTCGTATCAAACATTTACTGAGCACACAAAAGAGATGCAGAACTGGTTCGGTAAGAAAAAAATCGAACACAGTTTCCAAGTGGAATATTTAGTTTTAAAATGGAATGAAAGAAGGCCAAGCCAGGAAAACACCATAAGTTTGATGCTATTTGGGAAGGACCTTTTCAAATTGTTGCAGTAAATTTGGTGAATGCTTTTTAACTTCGTGATCTGGAGGGTCATGACCTTCCTATTCCAGTAAATGGTCTTCATGTGAAGGCCTATACTCAAATATGATGTTCTTATGAGGTACTACTTTGTACATATGTAAATGATGCAGGAGCATCCGAGGGCAGCAAAACAATCGGGCATCAACCAAACTTTTGTTGTTAATTTTTTTTTCCTAAGTGTTGCAATGTTATTTTTCTAAGTGTTGCAAGTAAAAATATGTGTCGCAATATCGCGACACTTTAGTGTCACGATATCGCGACAAAAACTGAAGATAGGGGAGCAGCGGACAAAATGTCACGATTTCACAACATGTCACGAAATCGTGACCCAAGGCAGGAAACCGGAGGCGCAGAGACCAGAGGTCACGAAATCGCGACCGTCGAAGGAGAAATGAAGGCATGGGGACCAAAGGTCATGAAATCGTGACCGTCGAAGGAGAAACGAAGGCACGGAGACTAGAGGTCACGAAATCACGATCGTCGAAGGAGAAACGAAGGCACGAAGACCAGAGGTCGTGAAATCGTGACATGTCACGATTTCATGACCGAAATGGCAAAACAGAGGCCGACAAAAAAAATGACACGATATCGTGACATGTCGCGATATCGCAGCCAAAATGGAGAGAGAAGGTGCAGAAGAAAAATGGTCATGATATCACGACCAAACAGAAAGACACGCACTTCTAGCTTTCTTAAAGACGTTCCTTCGTGCGCGGCAAGTTAGAGGCAGTGAAGCAGCAGTTCCAAAGGAGGATTTCAACGGGCATGTTGGCCACTCGTGTAGGATATCTGGAAGACGCATTTAAAGCAACTAACAGCAAGCAGCAGATCGAGAAGTAGATTTCATTGGATATGGCAGCCAGTCGCACACCTCACCAAGAGTCTCATCAATGCAACTTTCTAGAATTGTTCCAAGTGACAATTATAGATCGTGGGAAGTGGGAAAGCATAGAGGATCGAGACCTCAATAAAAACCCATGGATTGTAATGAGAGGGGGTTGGCAAATGGCAGTTTGGCTGTATATTCTTGTAAATTTCTTCCAAACTATCGAATACAAAATCTTGGGCTCTTGTTTTCTGGTTTTTCTATACTAAGCAAGATCTATTCTCCACCAAGTGGTATCAGAGCCAGTAGTTCCTGAGTGTGCAACAGATCGCCGAAGGAGAGGCAGTTGCACCAGGATCTATGGAAGGGCTTGTAATCAAGTAAGCATAATGCCTCCAAGGAGAAATCCTATTGGTGGGAGAGGCATGGCAGTAGTAGAAGATGTTCGAGCTTTGCAGCGACAAATGCAAGCTCTGCAAGAAGAAATGCATAGAAGATTGGAGCCAAGAAGAGACGAAGGTAGTGAAGAGGAAGATGATGAAGAAGAAGACCAACTTGAGGAATAAGAAGTAGTAGATCCTGCTTAGGCCAGACTATACAAATCCATATCTTAGATTGGGAAGAGGCCGAAGATGGAGGTTTCCACATATTCCAAGAACCTTGAGCCAGAGGAATTGATCGACTGGATCAACGATCTGGAAGAATACTTTGAGTACGAAGAGGTTGAGGACCCTGATAGGGTCAGATTCGCAAAGACCAAACTGAAGGGTCATGCTAGCATTTGGTGGAAGGGAGTGCATCTGGAGAAAAATAAAAGAGGGAAGGAAAGAATAACAAAGTGGGAATGGATGGCAGAAAAGCTAAAGAGGCAGTTCATCCCTGGTGATTATGAGTTAGACCTCATCGAAGAAAATGCAAGGATTGAGGCAATCAAGCAAGTCTATGAAAGAATACACAGAGGAATTTCATAGAATAATGATTAGAACTGGCCACTCAGAGGTCAACAAGGAGAAGGTAGCCCGTTACATTAATGGGTTACAAGCAAGCATTCAGGAAGAACTAAGTCTAGTCCGGATGACCACCATAGAGGACGCTTACCAATTTGCTTTAAAGGTTGAAGAGAAGCTCAATAGGAGGTTTGAAAACAAGCAAAGAGGAAGAGGTTATGGCGGAAGGACCGGTGGAAGGAACAGTGGCAGAAGAAATGAAGAATCTCAAAAAAATGGAGAAAGTAGCAGCAATCAAGAACAAAGGAGAGAAAATACAGACCGCTCCCGTAATCAGAATAATGGTTACCAAGGAGGAAGAGGTCGAGCTAGATGTGGATAAGGAAGAGGAAGGTTCTAAGGGACTTTCTTCCAGTGTGGTGAAGAGGGACATCACCAATATGAATGCCCATACCAACAAGAAAGAAATAATCGAAGGCCGGAATGAAATGCCAGAGTAGCAGTCGTGGATGAAGATGCTAGGTCTGAGCATTCTGAAGAATCTGAGAGAGGAGAAGTAATGATTGCAAGGAGAGTCCTGCTGAATGAAGAGGGAGCTGCATATCAGAGGAAAATCTTATTCTGCACAAGGTGTAAATGCATGGGTAAGATTTGCAACATTATCATTGACAACGATAGCACAGATAACCTGGTTTCGGAGGGAATGGTTACAAAGCTACAACTAGAGAAAAAGAAACACCCGCATCCATATCAGATTGCATGGTTGTAGAAAGACCATAATGTTTTGGTCAATGAACAGTGCCTGGTAAATTTTAGTATTGGGAATTACCGTGATGAGGTTTTGTGCAACATTATGCCCATGGATGCGTGCCATTTACTGTTGGGAAGGCCATGGCAGTTTGACAGGAGTGCATTTCATGATGGTCGTGCCAACACCTATTCCATGACCAAGAATGGAATGCATCATAAACTGAAGCCCCTGAAGGAGGTGGAAGAAAAGGTATGTGGCAGTGCAAGAATTTGCTTGGTTGACGAAAGAAAATTTTTAGATGATTTAAAGCATGAACATATGTGTTATGCACTAATTCCTAGAGTCAAGAATACATAATGCAAAGATGCCCCAGAAGAAGTCCAAGGTATGTTGAGAGAATTTCTAGATATCATATCTGATAATGTGCCTGAGGGTTTACCCCCAGTAAGAAAAATCAGTCACCATATTGATTTGGTGCCAGGGTCAAGCTTGCCCAATAAAGTTGCACATAGAATGACACCTGTAGAAACTGAAGAACTAAACAGGCAAGTCCAGGAGTTGTTGGAGAAAGGGTTGATTAGAGAGAGTCTTAGCTCGTGTGCAGTACCTGCAGTACTAGCACCCAAGAAGGATGGAGAGTGGAGAATGTGCATAGACTCTCGAGCCATCAACAAGATAACAATAAAATACAGATTTCCACTGCCAAGGATGGATGACATAATGGACTGTTTGAGTGGATCCAAGTACTTCACCAAAATTGACCTCAAGAGTGGTTACCACCAGATCCGTTTTAGGGAAGGAGATGAGTGGAATACAGCCTTCAAGACAAGAGAGGGCTTGTATGAGTGGTTGGTCATGCCATTTGGGCTGTCCAATGCACCAAGTACCTTCATGCAGCTGATGAATGAGGTACTGAAGGAGTTTCTAGGAAAGTTTGTCATTTTTTATTTAGATGATATATTAATATTCAACAGAACCCTAGAGGAACACCTGATGCACATTAGGAGGGTTTTTGAAAAGCTGCGAGAGGAGAAGTTATTAATAAATCTGAAAAAGTGTAATTTTGTCAAGAAAGAGTTAGTATACCTGGGATTTGTAATCTTAGCAGAAGGTCTAAAAATGGACCTAGAGAAGGTGAGGGCTATCATAGAATGGCCTACCCCAAGAAGCACAACAGAGGTAAGATCATTTCATGGTCTAGCCGACTTTTATAGGAAGTTTATAAGAAACTTCATCAGCATTTGTGCACCCCTCACAGAAACAATGAGAGGGGATAAGAAAGAGTTCAAGTGGACCTTAGGGGCTGAAAGGAGCTTTGATGCATTAAAGAAAAAGGTCACAAAATAGCCTATTTTGGCACTTCCAGACTTTAACAAAGTATTTCAGGTCGACTGTGATGCCGATGGCGAGTGCAATAGGGGTCATACTGAGCCAAGAAGACAGACCTATAGCTTATTTCAGTGAAAAGCTCAATGATGCTTGAAAAAAGTATTCAGTTTATGACCAGGAATTTTATGCTATAGTTCAGGCTCTGAAGAAGTGGAGGCATTATTTGTTTCCAAAAGAGTTTGTTCTATTTACTGATCATCAAGCATTACAATACATCAATAGCCAGACAAAATTGAATCAGCGGCACATGAAGTGGGTAGAGTTTCTCCAAAGCTATACATTTGTGTTAAAGCACAGGAGCGGGAAATCAAACAGAGTTACAGATGCTTTAAGTAGAAGGTAGAATATACTGATTAAAATGACAGTGGAAGTAGCAGGATTCGAAGAACTAAAGGGTCTTTATCCTGAAGATCCTGATTTTGCAGTAGCTTGGACGGCTTGCTTGGCACTTGTTACTGTGGACAGGAAAAAATGGTTAGATTTCTTAATCCAAGATGGAATGTTGTTTAAGGGAAGTAAATTATGCATTCCAAGGAGTTCCATGCAGGAGAACTTAATCAAGGAAAAGCACAACGGAGGACTGGCTGGGAATTTTGGTCGGGATAAGACCATTGCCCTGGTGAATGAAAATTACTACTGGCCGCAACTTCAGCAAGATGTGAGAAAGTTTGTACAAAGTTGTAGAATATGCTAGATGGAAAAATGCATAAGGCAAAACACAGGATTATACCAGCCGTTACCTGTACCTAAGAGGCCGTGGGAGGACATAAGCATGGATTTTATTCTTGGATTGCCGAGAACACAGAGGGGAAATGACTCTGTATTTGTGGTGGTTGACCGATTCTCCAAAATTGCACATTTTATTCCCTACCAGAATACAAGTGATGCAGTTCACATTGCAAGGTTATTTTTTAGTCCGAGAAACATTTTTGAGCTGAGAAAATTAGATAAAGAAGAAAAGCGCAGTGTAGAGGCTGAGGAATTCGCAAAATAGATGAGAAGCCTGCATGAAGAAGTAAAGAAAGAAATTGCAAAAATGAATACTTAGTATAAAGCAAGAGCAGACCAAAAGTGGCGGTTCAAAGAGTTCAAAGTGGGAGATGAAGTCATGGTCCATCTCAGAAAAGAAATATTTCCAGCCAAAACTTACAACAAGTTGAAGATGAAGAAGTTTGGGCCATGCAAAATACTAGAAAAACGAGATTCAGGCAATGCATATGAAGTGGAATTGCCAAGTGGGCTTGACATTTCACCTATTTTTAACATATCTGATTTAGTAGAATACCATGAAGGAGATAGTACAGAGGCACCAAGCACAAAATTGTGGAACATTCCAGCGTCTAGCCCAGCCAAAGAAGAGATAGAGGAAATATTAGATACTCGTGAAGGCAGAATCACAAGGAACAAACAATATTATGAGTATTTTATCAAGAGGAAATGTAGACCTATAGAATATGCAACTTGGTTATCAAAATCCGAGGTTGACCACCTGGGTCTTCCTCCCAAAGATCAGAAGTGAGGATCACTTCTCAATCCACCCTGGGTGTCTGATGCAGGAGCATCCGAGGGCAGCAAAACAATCGGGCATCAACCAAACTTTTGTTGTTAATTTTTTTTCTAAGTGTTGCAATGTTATTTTTCTAAGTGTTGCAAGTAAAAATATGTGTCGTGATATCGCGACACTTTAATGTCACGATATCGTGACCAAAACTGAATATAGGGGAGCAACGGACAAAATGTCCCGATTTCATGACATGTCACGAAATCGCGACCCAAGGCAGGAAATCGGAGGCATAGAGACCAGAGGTCATGAAATTGCAACATGTCATGATTTCATGACATGTCACGAAATCATGACCGCCGAAGGAGAAACGAAGGCACGGAGACCAGAGGTCGTGAAATCACGACATGTCACGATTTCACGATCGAAATGGCAAAACAGAGGCCAACAGAAAAAATGGCACAATATCGCGACAATGTCGTGGCCAAAATGGAGAGAGAAGGTGCAGAAGAAAAATGGTCGCGATATCACGACCAAACAGAAAGACACGCACTTCCAGCTTTCTTAAAGACATCCCTTCGTGTGTAGCAAGTTAGAGGCAGTGAAGCAGCAGTTCCAAAGGAGGATTTCAATGGGCATGTTGGCCACTCATGCAGGATATCTGGAAGACGCATTTAAAGCAACTAACAACAAGCAGTAGATCGAGAAGTAGATTTCATTGGATATGGTAGCCAGTCGCGCACCTCACCAAGAGTCTTATTAATGCAACTTTCCAAAATTGTTCCAAGTGGCAATTATAGATCGTGGGAAGTGGGAAAGCACAGAGGATCGGGACCTCAATAAAAACCCATGGATTGTAATGAGAGGGGGTTGGCAAATGGCAGTTTGGCTGTATATTCTTGTAAATTTCTTCCAAAGTATCGAATACAAAATCTTGGGCTCTTGTTTTTTGGTTTTTCTATACTAAGCAAGATCTGTTCTCCACCAGTAAATATCCTTTTTAGTGTGTTATTTGATTTTAATTGTTGATGTTGTTTTAGCATATATATAAATGGGGGGTTATGTAGTATGATTCATGGGAAGTGAGGTGATGTTAACTGTCAAAGACGTGTTCACCCAAGTAATGGGTGTATTGACTAAGGCAATGTTTCTTTTTTTAGGCAAAAGAACAAAGATGAAGCAACACATCAAGTGCAAGTCGTGTTCACCCAAAGTGGGGGCGATGTGACCATTCACTCTAGGGATGAGGTGACAGAGCAATGTGACAAAATGCAGGGTCAAATCCATTAGCAGCGTTCATGTCGCATTTCGAGCAAAAGGATAATGCAGATATAAAAGGAGTATATTTAGAATCGTATTTGCCCCAACAAAGTACGATGCGATTTTTCACCTTTTTATTATGGTGGACTCATTAAAAATATTGAATGACATGTTCAACGATACCAAGCATGATATTGAAATATTGTTCACCTCAGATGATGAGTGAATGGGTCATTCGCCCTTAGTATGGGCGAACATGTTGGTTTGGAATGATGGAACGATAAAGGCATTGAATATTTAATATAAAAAAAAGAGAAGGATGAGCGAAGTAAAAGCAAAAAAGGGAAAAATTCGTAATTGTTTTTATAAAATCTAAATATGGGAAAAAGGTGAAAGTAGATGAGATTTTTTTTTAAGAAGGTTATTTGCCATGTGGAAACAGTTCGAAGGTGCTCTGAAATGAGGAAATATGACATGTTGCTCTGAGTTTCGAAGTATCTAGGAAAAAAGATGAAATTGCTTAGTGCCCAAAGTAATTTCGCTAAAATAAGGAAGTAGTTGCATCAATTTTGGAAGCACGTTGTAAAACAAATTGTGTCCTTGAATATGTGGCAGTAATTGGAGAGCTAGAGTGTAGACAAAAGGGGCATTTAATTTAAAACATGCATTATGCTAAATGTTTATTTTCCCAAGGGGTAGAAAATATTTATCATTGGTTGTTAAGCGGATAATTTAGCTTTCCCAGCAAGCTTTAGGTGTCAAGACATGATTTACAATGAAATTATGCAATGAAAAGGGTATGCTTTTCTAGGAAGATCTGGCAGTGAATCAAAGGAGAAACTGGTGAAACATTAGGAATAGTGTTAGGCTAGCGAATCAATACTCTCTTTCTCCTGAAAGCACCCAAAATTAATTCAAAATTTATTGTGGTAGTTGTGTAAGGGATCTATATAAATGATGATGTAAAATCCCATAGTTTATTTTTCTTTTAAAAAAATTTACTACTGTGTTTCGCATTGTAGTTGTAGAGGAGTTCAAAGAGTGCTTAGATTTTTTGTAATATTTAGAGGAAAAGAATGGGGAAATGAAGCAATGAGCCCAAAGAAGCTATAGAGACTACAGAGCCCAAGAATTCAAAGAAAAAGGAAGGAGGATCTAGAGCAAAAAGGGCTCAAAAAATGACTACATCGATTTGGACCGATGTGAGGATACTATGGTGGAAATTAGTGACTGCCTCATTACTCACAAAGGAGTGGAAAGGTTAAGGTAGATGAAGAAATGGCGGTGATCCAAGGGGTAAAATCACACATTTGGTTGACAGTGCCCTACCATTCATAGTTTTTTTGGTATTTATGTCCGCCAGTTCATCCATACCTTGAGTTGGTGCAGCTCATTGCCCAGTTTTATGATCCATTTACTAGGGCTGTTAGAAATACCAGAAGAGAAATTTTGTTCACTATCACTCCTGAATGAGGTTTGGGAAGCTTTTGCTTGTGGATTGAATCCCCCTTCATATGTGGTTAATAAGAAACTACACACGGATGAGCAAGAGGATACATGTCTCCATAGTGACAATGCGCCAGTTTATGGAGACAGCTAATTAAAGAGTCGTCGATGGGGCAACTTCTTAATTTACTGAAGCCACTTTTAAATTTTAAAAGATTAGACATATATTTGATTTTATCATGGGTCGTTGGGTTACCTTCAGACCAGACTATGCATAAATGGAAGGCGACCTTGGCGCAATGTATTTGTAAAGTTGAATTCTATTCTACCGTAGTCATGAGGTAAGACAAAAATTTCATTTTCTTTGATTGGGCAGACTATATTTCTTGGAAGTTGAATTTTTATTTGGAGAAGATGCAAACTGGAGAATCAAAATTGTTCAAGCATACTTAATTTTTGGTGTGGTTTTTCTTCTTTTAGCTACAATAGCGCTTCTATTTTATTGCAATAATGCAGGTGGACGAGAAAAATGAACCCTGCTAGTTTATATGTGGACTCTCATTTTGTCTAGGATAAAATCATTTTATAACTTTAATAGATGGTTTTTGGGACCAATAGTAGAGTTACTTTACGATACGTGTGAAATAGTGTTGCGGGATTTAATGTGAGACAAACAAAGTCTCCCCAAGATCTAAGAATGCTCCACAAGATCAATCACACACAAAAGAGGAAAACCCACAACACCAATATTTTGTGGTAAAACCCTAATTCAAATGAAGAAGGAAAACATCCACTATGAAGCTCACTATATTACTCATTTTATTCAACAATACAAGAGTGCTTCAATGTTATGCATCAACATGATATTACAACACAAGTCAATATGACAAGATATGTTAAGATGTAGTAGACAACACCTCTATTTAAAAATAAGCTTTTCTACTACAACCCTAAATATTATCACAATCTAATCTTATCACAATATAATCTTGAGATGTGTGACAAGTGGAATCTATCAAATATTAGAAAGTGCTTAGTTACTTTCTAATCTTATCATAATCTAATCTTTGAGATGTGTGATAAGTGGCATCTATCAAATATTAAAAAGTGATTAGTTACTTTCTAATATTTGCTAGAAAAGGGAAAATAATTTTTTCCCACAAATTAAATATTCCTAGCACCCTTATTTTATTTATTAATTGGGTGGGAATATTTTTACATAAAATAGAATTATTTTCTAATTCAAATATTATTCTTTAGACTTTATATTTTAGTCAAAGAATAATTTACACAATGTTGCATTACATATTACAACACTCCCCCTTAATGCAATATTGGGGAAAGGAATTATGAAACAAAGAAACATTCTCCCCCTAAAGATACAAATAGGGATGAGAATAAAATGAGTAATATAGTTACAATGAGCTTCTATGACCAAGAATGATCTACAATAAGGCACCAATACAAAATGGGCCAAAATGAGACTGCAAGCCCCCAATGGAGTAGCTTCAGATACAAGAAGCTTACAAAGCCATCCATCAACCACAAGTGGTTGCAAATGATAAGAAGAAAACATCACAAGGGTGTCTTCAGTAAGCCTGCAAAACCCCAAATGGAAGTACCTGCAAGCTACAAGCAGCTCAACATAAGATCGGTTAGATACATCATCATAAATATATTCACCACAACATATATGAATATCCAAAGATGATAACAAAACCGATCTAACAAATAGTGAACTATAAGTCATCACAAAAAGATGCCAAGCCATACTTATAGTCACTTGCTATATAGTTGATAAAAAAATATCATGTACAAAGTTGCATAAAGCAAACAAGGAGTACCATGATAATGCAAACTCTAAAGTACCATGTACAAAAGTAGCACAAGGCTAACAAAAAAGTACCATGTACAAGAGTTGCATAAGGTATATGAAAATAATAAAGTGTGCACACCGGTTGCATAAATCCAACCATAAAATATCATGTACAAAAGTAGCATAAATTCTAACAAGAAAGTACCATGATAAACCAATTGCATAATGCCAACTACATAAAAACATGTACAAAGTTGCACAAGGCAACAAGAAAGTACCATGTAAAAGAGTTGCATAAAGCAATTGCATCATATACCATAATTGCACAATGCCATCTACAAAGTAACATGTACAAAAGTTGCACAAGGCAAACAAGAAAGTACCATGTTCAAAAGAGATGCAAAAAGCAATTATACCACCAAATATCAACTCATATATATAGCACAAAATACCTCATAAGGATGAAGTTTTCATCACACAAGTGTAACTACACTTCATTCCTCCTTGAGGAAAACTTCACCAAACCAAGTGAGTCCCTCAACTTACAAAATTGCTCCTTGGGAAGAGGTTTGGTGAATAAATCAACATAATTAGAAGATGATGGGAAATACTCCAACTGAATAGTCCCATCCAATACCTTCTCTTTGATAAAGTGGGCTTGGATTTCAACATTCTTTGTCCTTTGATGCATTACAAGATTTTTAGCCAAGGCAATAGTTGATTGATTATCGGAGAGCAAACATGAAGGACCAAATTGCTCAAAGCCAATTTCCTTCATGAGGGTACGAAGCCAAACCGCTTCTTGTGCAGCTACTGTCGTAGCCTTATACTCTGCTTCCATTGTAGAAAGAGCAATTGTATCTTACTTCTTGGAAGACCAAGAGATAGCTACAAACCCAATACTAAAAACATATGCTGTGGTAGACTTTCTTTCTATTCTATCCCCTCCAAAATCAAAATTAGCATAGCCAAAAAGAGCAAAGGAAGGAAGCCTAGAATACTTGAGTTCCAAATCTCTAGTACCTGCAAGGTACTTCAGAATCTTCTTGGTAGCTTGTAAGTGCTCAATATAAGGTTTTTGCATGAACCTAGCCATCATACCAACTTCAAAAGCAATATTTGGCCTTATGATGGTAACATAAAGAAGACTACCAATGAGCTGCCTATACAATGGAGCATCAGCCAACTGATATTTTGTACTTACTTCCAACTTAACCCCAGTAGAAATAGGAATGGAAGTAGGATTGCCATCCTCCAAATCAAACCTTTTATGAAGATATCCAATATACTTGGATTGACTCAAAAAGGTACAATCCTCATGCTGATAAAATTGCATGCCAAGATAGTAGTGTAGAAGACCAAGGTCAGTCATTTCATACTCTGACTTTAATTTGGAGATGAAATCAAAAATGGCCTCATTCTCATTTCTAGTCACAACAAGGTCATCAAAAAATAGAGCAATTAAAATGACCAATTTATCCTTCCTAAGCACATAGAGATATGTATCTGAATAGCATTTATCAAAACCAAGAGACAAGAAGTAACCTGAAATCTTCATGTACCATGCTCTAGGTGCTTGCTTCAGACCGTACAAGGTTTTCTTTAGTTTACACACAAGTGTTTCCTTAGCTTGTACAACAAATCCTTGTGGTTGACTCATGTAGATGTCCACATCCAAATCACCATTTAGAAAGGCCCTTTTCACATCAAGCTGAATAATCTGCCAACCTTGAGCAGTAACAATAGCAATGAGAAGCCGAATGGTGGGTATTTTGGCAACTAGTGCAAAGGTTTCATCATAGTCAATGCCATGTTTTTGAGCATAACCCTTAGCAACCAATCTATCCTTATACTTTTCTATCTCTCCATTAGAATTGTACTTGATTCTATAGACCCACTTGTTCCCAATAACATTTATCTTATTAGGATAAAGCACTAGATCCCAAGTTTTATTCTTTAGAAGAGAATCCATCTCAACCTTCATGGCATCAACCCAACAAGAGTGTTGTGAAGCTTCTTGGTAAGAAGTAGGTTCATGATCATTCCCTATCTTAGCTAGAAGAGACATGTTAAGGGTCATAATACTAGTTATCCTTTGGCTAACTTAATTTTGCTCTTTAGGACCCCTAGAATGATCCAACCACTTGGTCCTTTTGACACAAGGCCCACCCTTTTCTAAATCAAGAAGGTCTTCATTGAATTTGACATCTCTTGAAACAAATACAATGCGTGAAGAAGGTGAGTATAACCTGTAGCCCCTATGTTTTGCATCATAGCCAACAAAGATGCATTTTTGAGACTTTTTGTCCAATTTCTTCCTATTTTTTGAAGGAATATATGAAAATGCATCACATCCAAACACTCTTAAGTGTGACAAATTCTGATTCTTACCATTCCAAACCTCATAAGGATTCTTCCCCTCAACTAATTTTGAAGGACACCTATTAAGAATGTAGATTTTTGTACTGGCTGCTTCACCCTAAAGAAATTGAGGTAAGTGGTCACCAAGCATGCATCTTACCATATCCATGATTGTCCTATTTTTCCTGCAACACCATTTTTTTGAGTGTATGGATAAGTAAACTGCCTTTTGATCCCATGAGAAGAATAAAAATCATTGAAATCATTGCTATTGTACTCCCCTCCATTGTCACTTCTAATCATTTTGATATTTGCTTCCTTTTGATTTTCTACCAAAGCTTTGAACTTCTTGAATATCTCAAAACAATATGATTTATTCTTAAGTAGATACCCAAATATCATTCTTGAATAATCATCTATAAATGTGAGAATATAGGATGCACCACCAAGTGATCTAACATTTAATGGACCCATAATATCTATATGAATGAGTTGAAGAATTTGTGTGGCCTTTGTTGACTTGTCCTTTGCAAACTTTTGTTTGCTTATCCTTTTCAAAAAACATATGGTTAGTGCATCCAAAATCTAACACCCATTCATTATAAGTAGATGATTCAATGGAGTAGAGGGCACAAACAAAGGCATTTTTATTAGAATTTTGCTTTACATTATTGTTCTTTTTATTTTCCTTGCCAAACCATTTCTTAGGTCCTTGTCCCTTAGCCTTTTATTGCTCTTCCTTTTTTGCAATATTCTTCTTCTTGAAACAATTTTGTTCCTTGTGGCCTTTCTTGCCACAAAATTTGCAAGTGAAATCAACTCTAGGCTTGTTGGGTTGGAAATTTTGATTTTTCCTTCCCTTGTATTTCTTCTTGAAGGAAGCCTTAGTGGCACTCAAGGCAACATTCTTCTCCTTGACAACTTGACCATTCACTTTGTCTCTATTAAGAGACTCTTCATGTTGAATCAATAATTGTGAAAGAGTGTTGAGAGGAATACCATCCTCTTCTTGCTCTAGCCTAGTCTCAATAATGATGACAAAATTCTTGAACTTGCTTGACAAGTTCCTCAAAATGATAAATTTTAAGAGCTTCTCACTTATCCAATCACAATTACAAGCCAATAGTTGAGTTCTCATGTCTTTCATCTTTGAGAGGAAGATCAAGGCACTTTCTTCTTCACCTTGCATAGTGCTAATAATTTTGGACAATAAAGTGAATTTCCTTGATGTGTTGGACCCTAGATGGACTTGTTTTAGCAAATCCCATGCATCTTTAGCATGCTCACAATGGCTTATAGTGAGCAATATCTCATCACTCACACTATTGATAATCATGGAAAGTGCAAGGTGACTCCTATTGTTGTATGTCTCAAGTGCCCTTGCCTTGGTTTGGATTGCTTCATCTCCATTCACAATGGGCCATAACTTTCTTGCTTGAAATTCAACCCTCATCCTTGGTTCCCATATTCCAAAATTTGATCCATCAAGGATGTGCTTAGGTGTGAAGGAGATTCCATGATCAGCCATTCTAGAAAGTGAACATAATCAAAACATAAGATGCATTGAAAAAGTAAATAAATGATGCAATAAGAAAGTAGATAAACATACTTGAATATATAAAAAAAATATAACTGTCAAGTAATCTACTTTTAAATTATCAAATATAAAACATCATGAAAGATAATCAAAGTTAAGCATCATGAAGAGAGATAAGCATCATCATGAAATATAATCAACATCATCATGAACTACTATAACCATCTTGCAATAAACAACTATAAACATATTGCAATTGAATAAATGAAATAAATCAAGATCAACTTGCAATATATTAACTTGCAATAAGAAGGTAACTAACCATAACAATCATCTTGAAACAAAATAAACTAACTTGAATTGAACCATAAAACATTTGTTAAATGTTAGATAGTCAATAAGTTAGTAAGTTAGTGTTCATTTTAAGGTTTTTCTATAGCCTAATGAATTGCCAATTCATCTCACCCAAGGTCAACCAAGCTACCCAAAAGGGTACGGGTACGAGGACCCGAAAAGGACTTGCTATCGATAGAGTGGATTCTTTTGGATTCAATAAGTATTTAGCAAATATAAAATGTGTTGTAAGATTAAGTAAATTTTAATCAAATACTAAAGTTGTGGTTAGTAAGTTGATTCATTTTTAACCTTCTTGATTAATATGAAAAGTTGGGTAGTAGATTGTTTAGTAGCAAGTTATTAAGTTAGTAGTTAGATCAGTTGAGATGCAAAATAGGCAAAAAACAAATAACACTCTCTCTCTCTCTCTCTCTCTCTCTCTCTCTCTCACTTTCATTCTCTTTTACTTTCATTATGAGAGATACAAGTTACATTTTTACATTATGCTTCAAGCAAATGCTTAAGAGAGATTAGAAGAAATTAATAAAAATAGGGGGAAGAGAGTGAAAAAGTTGATCTAAAATTACCTTGTATACTCCAAAACATACTTGGATAACCTTGCAAAACAAGCAAACTCACAAACAACCATTGTTAATGTGAGAAAAAAAATGACTATAAGGTCTGAATTATTTGACAATTTGACTAAAAATTTGCCAAAAATTGCATAAAAGGATTCTAGTGCATTTACAATAATAAAAAATACTTTAATTTATGCAAAAAATGTGGTCCCCATTTTTGGGTTCGTTGGGAGCAACAACCTTCCAAATGGTGAATTTCTCTCTTTAGTTTCGCTCCCCTTTTCTTATTAGCCTCTGGTCATGTTTCCCTTTAGTTAGTTCTTCTAGTTGGTTCCCCTCTTTACCTTAGGTGCCCTCTTTCTGTTTCGTCCCCGTCGTCTTCCCCTTGCCTCCTCTTCGGAGGCCCGCGGCTGTCTTGTACAAGGTTCAGGGACCTTTCAACACCCTTTCAACCAATAAAAAAAAAAAAAAATAACTGTTTTTTTTTTAATTAAAAAATAGAATAATAAATGACTGTTTTTTAATTAAAAATAGAATAATGAAAAATGATTGTTTTTTGTATTAAATGACTATTTTTTTATTAAAAAACAAAATAATAAAAAATGACTTTTTTTTTTATTAAATGACTATTTCTTTTTATTAAAAAAAATATAATAATAATAAAAAAATGATTGTTTTTTTTATTAAATGACTTTTTTTTTATTAAAAAACATAATAATAAAAAAATTCAGACTATACAACAAAATGGGTGGGGCCATTTGGCCCCTAAATAAAAAAAATTGCCTCAGATTTATTTTCACCAAAATAGGGCAAATATTATATGGAAATAGGGTTTTTGGGCCTTTTAGACGCAACCATGGGGTCTGTTTGGCTCCAAAACCCTTCCAGCAAAAGCTCAATGCCAAAAATTTATAGATTTAAAATGAAAACACCATTTGCAAAAGATCTAACAATTAGATTAAAAAAACACAATAAATCTATAAACCCTAATGGCAGATTTGCAAAATAAGTTTGCCCAAATATCAAATGCATAAAATACCCAAATATCAAATGCATGCATTATATATATATATATATATATATATATATATACCTTAATGGGTTTTTCACCTCAAAGGATTGAAGACACTTGATGGAGATCCCAACCGCTCTGATACCAAATGTGAGACAAGCAAAGTCTCCCCAAGATCGAAGAATGCTCCACAAGATCAATCACACATTAAAGAGAAAAATCCACAATACCAATATTAAGTGGTAAAACCCTACTCCAAATGAAGAAGAGAAACATCCACTATGAAACTCACTATATTACTCATTTGATTCAACAATACAAGAATGCTTCAATGTTATGTAACAATATGCATCAACATCATATTACAACACAAGTCAATATGACAAGATATGTTAAGATGTAGTAGACAACACCCCTATTTAAAGAGAAGCTTTTCTACTACAATCTTAAATCTTATCACAATCTAATCTTCTCACAATCTAATCTTGAGATGTGTGACAAGTGGCATCTATCAAATATTAGAAAGTGCTTAGTTAATTTTTAATATTATCACAATCTAATCTTTGAGATGTGTGATAAGTGACATCTATCAAATATTAGAAAGTGATTAGTTACTTTCTAATATTTTCTAGAAAAGGGAAAATAACATTTTTCCACAAATTAAATATTCCTAGCACCCTTATTTTATTTATTAATTGGGTGGGAATATTTTTACATAAAATAGAATTATTTTCTATTTCAAATATTATTCTTTAGACTTTATATTTTAGTCTAAGAATAATTTACACAATGTTGCATTACATATTCCAACATTTAAGGGATGCAGTGGTGGCATAGGAAAAGGGTGATATTTTTTGCTTACCTAGGTCATAGTGAGAATTTTTTGTTTCACGGGTAAGCCATTTTTGTTGCCGTATTTTTCCATAGAGCATGTATTCGCCATGGAAGTAGTGCGCCAATAAGACTACGTAAATTATGTATATAGAGCTGGGCATGGAAAGAAAACAACATGCAATATGTCATTTAAATTTGGTAGTATAGATGTGAGCTAGGTTGGATAAAATCAACTCCTAATAGTGGCACTGCAAGATTTGGGCTTGATAGAATTGTCGTATTGCCAGAGATATGACCCTTTGGGTAAATTTTTAGCTATTGTGAAGGCTAAGTCATTTCATTGTTGTCCTAGGCCAAATATCCAGAGAAATAGAAACAATTTTTATGGGTCATACATGAACTGGCACGTTGAGAAGATGACAATGCTTTCGCCTTGGCACGATTATTATGAGTAAGAGGTAGAATATAATCCAGCCAAATATAAGACCCAGATTCCTCCACCAGGTTTATTCAATCAAGTTTAATAAAGTGAGCCCACTTGGACTGAAGAGAAGACAATGAATTGGTGGATAATGCAGATTCATCACGGGAAGCCAACTAGCCCTTACAGGCTAAAATTAGATGAGCAATTTTTAGAAAGTTACGATGATTATGTCGATTTGTTTCAACTTGTCACCTTCACCAATATTTTGCCGTAGATTTTTCAACATTATGACAATGGTGAAGGTGAAACTAAACAAGAGCACCCAACTATTGAAGAGGAGATTCTAGAGGAAGAAGAACAACAATATATGTTTAAACGGAGATCTCCGCAAATAAGGTGAAATGTGGAAGAGGCACCCATGCAAAAAAAGTAGAATGTCCTGAAAGTGCCTCCATTTCTAAAGGTGGCCAAAAGACCAAGGATGAGTGTTGTTGTTACTTATACCACTCGGGTTTTGATTTCTGTGGTTTCTACAATTCTAGTTGTAACGATTCCCAAAGTTACTAATGTGTCAATGATAGTTGTAAATCCTCCATCAGTGGAAGTTCTCCTGACTAAGATTGCTCGGCTTTTTATGATGGTCCAAGAACAAGAGGAGGAACATCAGTAAGAGAGTTCTCACATAGAAGTCATGGATAGTGAATGGAATGTGAACTTTGAGAAGAATACATAAGCACAGCAAGAGGAAGTAATTTCTTAGCTGCCCCCATCAACACATCACACAACACCTATGCTCGAAGGTATGTTTTATCTTCCCTCTTCTTCTTCTCTAGAGCATGCAGTGATTTCTATTTAGTTTTCATCTATTTCACTTCCACCATCATCCATCTATGTTTCTCCACCATTTGGTATGCCCTCCACATCTGTTTCGCTTCCATATCCTTCCTTCCCCAAAGTCACTCCTGCTCCTTCTTCTATTCCCCTTCCTTCATCTTCCATTTATTTTACTTTGTATGCATCAAAGTTGAATCTCTTTTTGCACCCTTATCCTTATGTTGCTACCACCACCATCAAAGCTGTGAGTACGCAAGCTCCTACCAGAGTAAGCATAACTATAGCTAAACCCAGTTCCTCCATCTAGTCTATTATTTCCATTTTTTCCCTTCTGGTCGTATCATATGCTTCCATTGGGTCCAGTCACTCTGATGTTTTAGTTTCATTCACTTTATTTTTGGAGTTGTAGACAGTTCCTGATGTACAGGTGACCCGCAAGCAGCCCAACGTAGAGAATATTAATCAGGCACACTTGAGCTCTTCATAGTGGTTGAAGAGTATGCGGTGCAAGGAGGCCTTGGATCTAGCTTGGTCGATTAAGAAGGTTGCTTTTGATCCTGTTGCAATGGAGGCTCATATCACCACACTTACTTCATTGGTTTAGAAGCCTCAAGGGGAATTATTTTCGGGTGATCTTATTTCTGAGACCATAATAGAAGACCTCACACAGATTGATCCTATGGAAAAATGGGCAATATTCAAGTTGATATGAGCTCAGTATATTTGCACGGTGAGCATTTTAAAGAGAAGTATTTTGAAAAATAAAATAAGATTATTGAGCTTGAAACTGCCCTGGAAAAAGGCAAAGCATAAGAAGAGAAGACTGCCACTGAAAATGAATATTTGCGCCAACAAGTCAAAGTGCACCTGAAAGAATGCAATGTCACCAGGATTGAAATGCATAAACTCCAATAGCAACTTGAGGATATGAAGAAGCAATTAGCAGAGAAAACAACATAGATTGTTGGTTTTTTGTCGGACAGTGTAAAAGGAACCCATATTCGCTCTGCATAGAACTACAAGAAGTTGGTTGTGCAAGTCGTTAAGGTGTTTTACTATTTGTGAGAGGTGCAGATAAAGATACAACTAGGAAAGCAGCTAATTGAAACTACAAAGGAGATGCTAGCACCACATATGGATATGGCTATGAAGATCCAAGTCTTAGCTAAGACCAATTTTCACATTCGTCCTCTCAACGAAATGGATCACGCCTGGTCCAAATCCAAAGTCACTCTACGTAGTTATTTTCAATGAATGGACCTGATAAGGGAGGGATGGGCAATTCTCAACACTATCGAGTGTGAGCATACTATTTCTGTCTCATTTTGAAACTATTGATGAGTTGGGATTTTTGACCTTTATATATGTGTGGGGTGAACCCTTGCCAATGGAACAGTTGGAAGCACTTTGGAAGAAGTTTGTTGAAGATAATTTTGAGATGGATGCATAGGAAGAGCCTCTCATGGAAGCATAGGTATTGTCCTTTATGAAGAAATATATGCATCTGGAGCTATCCTTGTATGATTTGGCTCAATGGTCGAAGCACCTCAATTTGACAGATATTCATAATCTTTGCTTCTTTTATGAATCTCTCAATGTCCCATTCTTATTTATGACTCATGCCTAGAAATACATTATAATAGTTTATGAGGTCATATCTGATATCCTCAAATAACAAGAAGAGCAGGCAGCAGTGGAGCGCATGGTGGCGGAGAAAGTTGCAGAGGAAGTGAAACGAGCTGAAGTGCTAAAGGTAGTGGCTGAAGCAGAATAAAAGGAGTATGTTGAGGAGGAGGTATGTCAAAAGGCATCTATGACATCAGCAAAGGCACCATCCAAGGCAACTGGGAAAAAAGACTCTGTAGCCCAATGAATAAATGCATGGGATCGCTTGCATCCATGCGAGTTGGATACCCCGTGAGTCACCAGAAATGTTGGCAATTTTGCACTATGCCATATTGAGAATTTTGTTGAAGTATTTTGATACAATATTTTGATGAATATTTTGATTGTATATAGCATCATTTATTTCAAAATTAATTTCATATGTTCCTGTATTTTTTTTACATATGTATTCTTTTGCATCAACATTGTAAATGTTTTAAAAACTTCATTTAGGATTCGAGTTTGTCATACTGAAAATGCATTGAAATGAAGATGTTTTTGGGGTCGTAAAAACAAAAAACAAAGAAGGATTAAGTTGAAAAACTTAAGGGGCCTAACAATTTTGAAAGCATCAGTGCGTTCACCCCAAAGATAGGGTGAACACCCCGTTCACCCAATGGTGGGGCGAACAAAATATCAAAAGAAGGCAAAAGGAAGTTTGAAAATTTAAAGAAAGGGTTAGTAAAATGTAATCACATTTACCCCGATTGAGGGGTGAACATCTTTTTCACCCCTCCAATGGGCAAACACACTCCAACATCGATTGCATTTGCCCGAAGATAAAGTGCAATCATGTTCATCCCAGTGGAGGGGCAAACATCCCGTTCAACCATCCCATGGGCGAACGGACCTTGGAAGAAAAATTTAATCGTGTTCACCCATGTTGAGGGTTGAACATCCTGTTCACCCCTCCCACGGGCGAATGCATTCTTAAAGGAAAGTCACACGAGCATGCTAGATAATATACAATCGGGCAAAGATAATTTTTGTTAAAGGGAAAACGTAATTTTTGGATGAAAATAATTATGGTCAAAACTTCAAGGGTGCCAGATTTGTAAGTATTAATTAATGGTGGCAATAAGTAATCTGAACTATGGACCCGAGTGAAGGAATCAGTTATATGGAAACGTAGGGAGTATTTTTCATGATTTTCAAGGTAGGAGTGCATTTCCAAGATATTGAATGTGTCCTGATTCTCTGTGCACCGATGCTCAAGTTGCTGATTTCCTGGAAATGTTCTCCTGAAAGATGGATCACTACCCCAAAAGTATGGATTATTTTATTCCAAGTAGGAATCTCCTCACTCTTGTTCCTTATCTACGATCATTTTGTTCTCATGTGCATTTAATGAAAGAGGCAAAATCCTCTATAAATACTAATGAAATTTCTATTGTAAAGGGGAGGTTGGACATTCTACAAGAAAAATTTCTAAGTCTTTTGCATAAATTGAAGATACTTGGCTTCTAAAATTTGCAAGCATTCTTATGTGTGTGATTTCCTTCTATTTTTAAGTATTTTTGTTTATGCTCATGTTCCTGTTGTTGAGTTTAGAATTTTATTTCTATTTTTAAAACATTGCTGGTGAATGAGTTAGTTTTGGAATGCAATCTGGAGGTTGTTGTTGCAAAGGTGTAAGTAAAATTTTGTTTTTTTCTTTTTGTTACATGTTGTTATAACACTTGGTGGAATTCTTGCTACTAGTCTACCCCAAATTGTACATTCCAACTTGTGGCCATATTTCCATTTCTTTCTATTATTTTTCCAATTTCTTTCCTACATCCCTAGTCTTCAACCAGTTTAGGATTAGTAAGGGAACCAACCCTCTCTGGAGATTGGCATGAATGACATTCCTTTCCTCTGACCTTTCAATGTTGGTCGTATCTAGGGTGCACAAACATAGTTTTTGTTGATTAGGCAGATATTTTACCAACAACACCTATCTATCTATCTATCCTAAGACATGAGCATGAAGGTTGCAATGGGACAACCCTATTTGATAATGTTAAAACATAATAGGCTTTGAGAAAGTATATTCATGATGGTATATTCAATAAATTTTATTCTAATTAAGAAAGTATGCTTACATACAATAGTGAAGGATTGAAACAAAAATTATGAATGGAAATAGAGCATTCATAAATATGCATGAAAGACAAATCAAAATATAGTTTTCTTTGTGAAATATTATTAAATCAATTAATTTTTGGAATATTACATAATGCTTATCGATTAAAGTATTTTCTAATAAAACATTAATAGTAATATATATGATCTTTGAATAAGATAAGATAATCAATATTAAGGCATTGACTTCATTGAGTTGATCTCACTTAGTTTTAAGTCTCACTAGGTTTAAGGACTAACATACATAAGTGGTGGATGTTTAATCTCAAGCATTTTTTTATGGTCTTAATATAACTTTAATTTCATAATAACCAAGAGATGATGAAATATTGCACTCATAATAATGACACATTTATTCTAAAAATAGTGGTTGTAACCAGTTCTCCTATGTAATAAAAAAATAATGACACATTTATTTATTATTATTCATTTGAAAATAACAACTACAAATTATTTTCTTGCAAGATCCATTATTATTTTTAAATGTTAAAGAAATTTTCATGGTAAATATTGCATTTATACATATACTTGTTAAAACAGCGAACTAAAAGTTTATTGAATTTGTGCAGTTTAAATAAGACTGCATCAACAAGAAATGTCGGAGGTTGCCAAACCAACCAGCATACAATAGCATGTTGTTATAACAAAATAACAAATGCACAAATAAAACAAATAATGAAATAACAGTAGTATAACTACGCTAACATCCCCCCTTATTACATTATTTGGGTAATAGGATGACTACTAGCTATACTAACATCCCCCCTGATTACATCATTTTGCAATACAAAGAGAGCTGCGAAACAACTCAAATTTGACACGTCCAAGTGCCTTAGTGAAAATGTCTACAACTTGAGCATCGGTGGGAATGTGCTGAAGCTGAATTCGGTGCTTTGGAACTTAATCTCGAATGAAATGACATTGTGTGTCAATGTGCTTTGTTCTTTCATGATGGACTGGATTCTTGACGAGGTTCAGAACACCCTGATTGTCGCAAAACAAGTGTATTGGAGATTTTGATGGATGGCCCATACTTGTCAGAATGTGACGCAACCATATCACTTCGCACACATCTTCACGTGCGGCGCGATACTCTGCCTCTATTGATGAAATAGCAACCACCTGTTGCTTCTTGCTGTGCCAAGAGACAGGACCGGATCCCAGATGAAAAATGTATCCGAAGTTGACTTGCGATCATCAAATGATCCGGCATAGTCGGAGTCCATGTATCCTTCCAAGAAGAATTTGTTGTTCCTCTTGTATTCTAGGCCATATTCCATAGTACCATAGACATAGTGAAGAACACATTTTGCTGCTTTCCAATGAGTGGTCTTAGGCTCCTGCATGAACCTCGAAAGATAGTTGACAGCAAATACGAGATCTGGCCTAGTATTGGTCAGATATATGAGACTCCCAATCAACTGTCGATAGAGAGTACCATCTACCTGAGGTGAATCATCATATCGCGATAACTAAAGTCCATTCTCCATCGGAGTTGCCATTGGCTTGCAATCAGTCATGCGATATTTTTCCAGCAATGTCTTGGCATATTTTTTCTGAGACACTTTGATGGAGTGCTCCTTCTAGCTGAATTCCAGACCAAGATAGTAATGGAGAAGTCCGAGATCTGTCATATCAAAATATTTACACAAGTTTATTTTGACAGTAGAGATCATAGTTTCTGAACTCCCTGTAATGAGCAGATCATCAACATAGAGTACAAGCAACACTATCTCAGAACCTTTGTTTCTTGAAATAGAGGTTTGCATCTGACGGACATCTCTTAAATCCATGCTGCATAAGGTGATTGTCCATTTTTATATACCAAGCTCGAGGAGCTTGTTTCAGACCATATAAGGATTTGACCAATTTGCAAACCTTCTGCTCTTGGCCTTCCACTTCAAATCCTTCTGGATGAGTCATGTAGACTTCTTCTTGGAGATCACCATTTAGAAAGGCACTTTTGACATCCATCATGGTGAACTTTCCACCCATATTGTGCTGCCATAGCACACATAACCCGAATTGTGGTCATCCGAGCGGTAGGTGCAAAAGTTTCCTCGTAGTCAATGCCTTCCTTTTGAGCATAGCCCTTTGCAACAAGATGGGCCTTATGCTTATCAATTGTTCCATTTGCCTTGTACTTGAATTTATATACCCATTTGCAGCCAATGGGTTTCTTTCCATGCGGCGGATCAACAAGCTTCCAAGTTTTATTTTTCATCAAAGACTCATACTTTGTATCCATAGCGGCCTTCCACTGAGGCTCACTAAGAGCATCTTGCACTGATGCAGGTTCAAGATCATCTATGGTAGACATGAATGCCCTGTCATCATCAATATCCATATCCTCTACTTTTGTACGTGGAGTTACAGAAAGTTCCTCAAAAGATTGACAAAGATCATCAACCTCACTAGTTTCTTTGGCTTCTTTTTCCTTTTGAGCCATACTGCGTGTACGAGGTCTATCCAAGTTCAAATTTGGAGGAGTGGATAAATTTGCGTCTCTGATTGTATTTGTACACCATTTTGGATTCTTCTTCGGTGGTGTTGAAGAAGATGTAGAAGGACCTCCTGTCTGTGTTGACGAAGGAATCTTCTCTTCCTTAGATTCCACAATATCTAGGTGTACTTTAGATGTGCTCTATGATGTGAAAGCTTCATCAAAGACAACATCTCTGTTGACATGAATTTTCTTGGTCAAAGGATCTATCAAACGATATCCTTTAGAGTGCTCATCATAACCAAGAAAAATACATCTCAGTGTTTTCTCATCTAGCTTCTTCCTTTTCTCTTTTGGTATGTGCATGAAAGCGTGACATCCGAAAATACGTAGATGAGATATGGAGGGTTTTTGACCACTCCATGCTTCCTATGGAGTCATTCCTTTTAGGGCCTTTTTGGGTGCCCTATTCAACAAATATACTGTAGTGGTGACAGCTTCTGCCCAATATTGTTGCCCAAGAGTAGCTCCTGTGAGCATACAACGAACCATTTCCATGATAGAACGGTTCCTTCTCTCAGCAACTCCATTTTGCTGAGGAGTATAGGCAGTTGTTAACTGTCTCTTGATTCCATGCTTATCTAAGAATGCAGAAAATTCATTAGAGGTAAACTCCCCCCCTCGATCTGAGCGGAGGGTTTTAACAGAAGCTCCTGACTCCTTCTCAACGGATTTCTTGAACTGCTGGAAGAATGCGAAAGCTTCAGATTTTAGTTGGAGAAATAAAACCCACATCTTTCATGAGTAGTCATCTACGAATAACTGAAAGTACCTCTTCCCTCCACAACTATTGGGTGTGAAAGGACCACACAGATCGATGTGAATTAACTCTAGAAGTTTTCGTGCTCTTGTTGAGCTCTTCTCAAATGGTACTCTATGCTACTTTCCTGCCAAGCAGTCAGAGCACACTGGCAATGTGGGAGAAAGGGAAGGAAGACCCTTTACCATTTCATACTTACTAAGCTCAAGTAAGTAGCCAGAACTAAGATGCCCATATCTCTTGTGCCATAGGGAAGTTGCCTCCTTGGTAGAGACAAGTCATGGCAACATGTGGAGTAGAGATAGCATCTAGGGCAAATAAGCCGTGCTTATATGAATCGTTGTAATCTGCTTACCCTTCCCGGTAATAGTACAACACTTCTTTCCATTCTCAACACGAAAGTTGACAACCATATTTCTATCCGGGATTTGTGTGATCGACAACAAATTGTTAGCCAATCCCGGAACATAGAGGACTTTGTCAATCTGACACTTGCCATCATGAAGAGTGACTGAAACTGTACCCTCTCCCTGAACCCTGTAGGTTTTATCATCAGCAATGGTGATAGGTTTGCCCTCTTTGGCCATGAATGATTCAAACCACGATCTGTCGCCAGTCATATGTTTGCTAGCTCCAAAATCGACATACCAAACAGGATCCCTCTGTGTGGAATCTATGGTAGTCATGAGCACCTTGTGTGCCCATTCAAAATCTGAGTCAGATTCTTCAACAACAACATTCACCTGGGGTTGCTTGTTTTTATTTTGTGGTTTGTTTTGGCCTTTCTGCTTGTTCTTATGCCAACACCTATTGGTGTCATGGTTGTATTTCTCACAGATCTTGCACCACCTCTTCTTCTGTTGAGGTTTTTTTCCTTTTCCTTTCATGTCCTATTGAGAATTTCCTCCTTTTTGAAAGTTGCCTCCTTTTTGCCCATTACATTTCTTCCTAGAACCCTGCCTGTTGGTGTATAGGGCTGTATTGGAAGAATAATCCTTGTGAAGTTGGCGTGCCTCCTGTTGTTGAAGCAGATTGACCAACTTGATGTAGGTAATTTGTCGTTGAGACACCTGGATGGAGGTGATCAACATATCAAATGAAGAAGGCAAATCTCTCATCACAATTGAAATGAGAAGCTTTTCGTCCACAGTATCTCCCAAAGAATTCAATCTCTCTTTCAATTCAGACACTCTGCACAGAAAGAGTTCAACTATTTCACCCTGTCTCAAACTCAGGTTATGAAGTTGTTGTTGAAGATGAAGAAAAAAAAAAAAAAAAAATTTCAAACTTATCTCTCCTCGATGATTTATAGAGAACAAGCTCAGACGTCGTTGTTAGAAAAACGATTAACTTGTTTATTGAATTGTGCAGTTTAAATAACACTGCAATAACAATAATGCCGGAGGTTGCCAAACCAACCAGCGTACAATAGCATGTTGTTACAACAAAATAACAAATGCATAAGAAGACAAATAATGAAATAACTACGCTAACAATACTTTTCAATATTTTAAAAAATTTTATTTTGGTTTCAATATATGTCACTTTTAACAATTCATTTAATTTTTCAACATGGTAGTGAAATCAATATTATATTTTTTTTTGTAGATAAGATACTATAGCATTAATACCGGGTTTTACAGGTTGACCAAAACCTTTTACAAAAATCAACCCAGGGTTGTTGATGAACATGTCCTTACTAAGGATCATATATATGTAAAATCTACATGTCGCCAAAGAAATTACATCCGGTAAGGCACATAGCCTGTTATAAAAAAGAAACTTCCCATACAACATTTTGGGTATACCCCGAGAAAACACACCTGCATCATAATTACAAAAAAAAAAAACAAACACAAATCCCTTCCTTGAAATAGTGGAGAAACAAAAAGTTGCAGACACACATAGCAGAGTACTAAAAAAAACTCCCACAAGCTCTGTATTGACAGTTACTCTTAATAATTATTTAGTAATTATTTTCTTTCATATATGGCATGCTTTTGGACCACATCCCGTCTTGGCCAATCAGCCTTGGAGAAGTGAACCTGCTGGCTATATTTATGGTGGTGGCTATCTGGTGGTCCACGTGGCTCTGGTTCGAAGTCTTATATTATCGTTTCTTTCTTGCCCTATGATTATCAACCAACCTCAAATTACTAAGACAATTATGAGCCATGTTATATGACATGTGATTGTCCCCATTAGTCTTTGTGGTATTTCCAAGCAGCATCCACCAAGACTGATAGCTCGAATAATTTTTACTGTAAGTCCATTTCAAAAAAGAGACAGGAATACTCATAGCCTTCGAACTTATAGTGCCTTTCCTATTGGTAAATTCGACTATCATTCTTGGCATTCTTGTTGAATAAGCTCCTCTACTCCACTCGGGACACCGTTTTCCCATTTGAAATTTTTTTCACCATCGACACCCAAATTGGCTAGCTTATCAGTAACTTTTTTAGCTTCCCGAAAGACATGTTGGGATTTTATGTCCTGTCTTCCCTGGAAAAGGATCCTAGCCTCTTCAATAATTGTTTTAATCCTCCAAGGAGGTGTTTTCCAATTATTGAGGATATTTATAACATGCATAGAGTCTCCTTCTACGATAAAATTGCCTTCTAAGTCTTGAGTCATTTGAAGGCCTCTCCACATAGCTCTAGCTTCAGCTTCGTTATTCATCCTTGTTTCCAAATATTTAGAAAATGCAAGCATCATATTCCCATTATGATCTCGCACAATGCCGCCAGTGCTTGCTCTGCCAGAATTGTCCTTAGTCGCTCCATAAAAATTAATATTAAACCAACCCATAGGAGGTGGGGACCACTTAACATTGGCTCTGGGGTTGACTACCCTAGGCACAAACTCATCTAACAAGGTTAAGCTTAAATATTGAGCAATCGTGGTCTCCTATAGATGAGGTTTACGGCTATCAAAAGGGATAAGGTTCACATTCTCATTGGCAAAGGATAGGATCCTGGCAATGATAGTTTGATGATCATGGATAGACTCATTAAAGACTTTATGGTTCCTTTCTAACCACACCTACCAAAGATAGTGATTGAGACAAATTTTCCACATGTATCTAAGTCTTTGGCTTGAAAAGGGGCAAGGCCATTGGATGAACAAATCAAGTACGATGGCTGGTTTAACCCAGGAAATATTAAAGGCCTGAAAAACTTCACTTAGGATAGTCAAGGAAAAAGAGCACTCAAGGAAAATGTGATAAATGGTCTCCCAATTAGCCTTGCACAAATAATAGCGATTAGTGATACAAATACCTTTACGCATCATATTATCAATGGTTAGAATTCTTCCTTGGATAACCAACCATGAAAAGACTATAATTTTTGGAATTAAATTTTTTATCCAAACTAAGTCCTTTTGGAGGACAAAATCCTCGTCATCAAGCAGAAGCTTGTAAGCTGATTTAACAGTGAACTGTCCATTTTTCGTAGGAGCCCAAGTCACTTGATCTTCCTTGGGTCTCATGGGGATAAAATGTTGCCTAAGAATGTTACAAATATCATTTGATTTCGCTTGAAATCCTTGAATCCTTATTTGTTTCCACTTCATTCTGCCTTTGTCCTCAACCATATAATCGAAGACTTTTCTACCAATGAGTTCTTCTATGATATCTTTGATTCGAGCTAAGTTAGGATATTGCGTTAGTGGTTCATCCTTAGCCCACCTATCATTCCAGCAATTTATCCTCTCACCATTGCCTAAAACCCATATTAAACATTTTTTGATGATTTCCTTACAATTGAGAATTACTTTCCAAAAAGCATAACCTCTTATTGGAACTGAGTCACTTAGAAATTCCATATTTTTAAGATACTTTCGGTTGATGATAGTTGTCCATTAATTTTCGTCACCAAAAATGAGGTTCCACACCTGCTTAGCTAGTAAATCTAAATTCATATGAGCAATTCTCCTCAGACCTAAGCCCCCAATTTCCCTGGGTCTGCACACTTTGGTCCATCCTACAAGGTGTATCCTTTTTTTCTTCTCTGATACAGTCCATAAAAATTCTTTTTGGAGTTTCTCAATTTTTTGGAAAACCTTCTCAAGGGCTTTTAAACGGAGAGGAAATAGAATGGAATCCTCTGAAGAGAGGCCTTAGTGAAGATCAGCTTTCCTACTTGAGATAGAAGATGACCTTTCCATCCAATAAGTTTTTTTTGAATTATTTCAATAACCCAATCCCAAATTGACTCACTCGAAGAACCAATGAAAAGAGGGAGACCAAGATACAAAGTGGGGAGGTTTGCTATATCACACCCTAAAATTTTTGCAATCCTTCCTTACCTCTGAATGAGGGTGTTCAAAAAATATAACTTGCTTTTACTGAAATTAACTTTCTGACCAGCAGGGTCCTCGTAGAGTTGCAGGATGTATTTAATTCTTTTGGCCTCAACCACCGACACCTTAGTCAATAGAAGGGTATCATAAATGAATTTTTGGTGAGAAACAATCCTAGTGATAGATGTTGCATTGATTCCTGATATTAGCCTTGAACTACAAGCATTTTTTATGGTTCTACCTAAAGCTTCTGCTATAATGATGAATAACATGGGGCTGATAGGGTCCCCCTATCGAATTTCTCTACGACTTTGAAAGTAACCAGCAGTTGTTCCATTAACAAAAATTGAGAACCATGCTTTAGAAATGCATTCTTTGATAAAATTAACCCATTGGTTGTGAAAACCAAACTTAAGGAGGACAACAATCAGAAAGTCCCAATTTAGCCTGTCAAATGCTTTGTTCATATCAATCTTGAGGGCAAAAATAGACCTGTTAGTCTTATGAGCAGAGTGCAGAGCTTCATGAACTATGATAACTCCATCCAAGATTGACCTACCCTGGATAGAACTTCCCTAGAATTGATCTATGATGCGGGGTAGAACATCTCTTATTCTATTTGCAATGGCTTTAGTTAGGATCTTGTAAGAAACATTGCACAGACTGATTAGCCTAAAGTCAGCCATAGATTCAGGGGTTTGGTTCTTAGGAATTAGAGAAATAAAAGTAGATTTGAGACCTTTTGAGATATTATTGCTTGCTTGGAATTCTATGATAGCAAAAAATACATCCTCACTTACTATGTCCCAAAAAGCTTGATAGAAATGAGGGGGAAAGCCATAGGGTCCTGGGGCTTTGTCTGGCTCCATGCTAAACAAGGCTTCCTTAATTTCCTCATCAAAAAAGGGAACTATAAGTTTAATGTTTATATCTTCATTTATTATGCTAGGAATATATTGGAAGAGAATATATTTGGCCTCCTCATTGCACTGTGATTCTTGACCAAGGATAGAATTGAAATAAGTTACTGCCTCCTTTCTTATTTCTGTTAAGTCCTGAGTAATAGAACCATCTATTTTTTTTTAAATTTGTATCTTGTTATTGCTTCTGTTTCTAAGCATGGTGACATGAAAACACTTGGAATTTGAATATCCATATTTCAACCAAAGAGCCCTTGATTTTTGCTTTCAATAGATTTCCTTACAGGCCAAAATGTTATGAAACTCTACTAGTTTTGTTCGTTCCTCCTACCTAGTAGTTTCATCAACATCACCATGTTGAATCCTTTGATAAATTATCTTCAAACTTTCAACAACCTATTTTTTATTTTCAAAAAGTTTCCCAAGGACCTCTTTGTTCCAATTTCAAAGATTTTCCTTAACAAACTTTAATTTGCCAGCAAGTTTAAAATTTGCACTACCCCTGACAGGTTGCTTCCACCACTGAATTAAGTTATATTTGAAACTAGAATGTTTGATCTACATAGATTGAAATATGAAAGGTTTCTTGAAGGATAGAGAGTTAGATATCTCCAACAAAATGAGATTATGATCAGAGGCAATTTTAGGAAGGGCTTGTAGGGTAGAATCACCGAACAGAGTTGTAGCATCCTTTGATAGGATACAAGCCTTTATTGAATGATATGATACCCTATTCGTCGATTGCTCCAGGTATAATTTGCTCCTCTAAGTTTTACATCCATAAACATGTTGGAGTTCACAAAGTCATTGAACTCATCCATGCTCCTGATAGGTGGTCCATTTCCACCCACTTTGTCTGAAGGGTAAAAAGGAGTGTTAAAATCCCCAACCAGAATCCAGGGGACATTATGGAAGATTTCACTCAGATTGCCTAAGTACTCCCACAATAGAGCTCTCCCTTGAATTGAAGTTAGGGCATAAATATTTGAAAGGACCCATGACCTGTTGTTGTTTATTTCCTTAAATAAAATACTAAGAACCCTGTCATCTTTCTGAATAATAGTGTATTCTACTATCCAGGGATCCCACAAAGCCATAAGGCCTCCAGATGCTCCTCTGGATGATTTGCAAACCATCTCCCCTTGATTCCAAATTTTTTTTGCTACTTTTTTGACTAAATCTCATCAATTTTTATTTCTTGCAACATGATAATAGTTGGATTCACTTGATTTCTTATTGCACTGACTTCCCTGTGTTTGGGAAGGTCATTGAGGCCTTTCACGTTCCATGAGAGGAACTTTGTTTATATTGTTTGGGATTTCTTCCTCTCCCCCTCACTTGAGGGGGTTTTCCTAATTTGTTGTCTTCAGAACCTGTAATAACTTGTTGAAACAAGGTTCTCTATTTTCCATTGACAATGTCATTATCAGTTTTAATTTTTTTATGCTCAACATTTGATATTCTCCCTCTTTTTTTTTCACTGCCAAAATCTATAGGAGACTTCATAGTGCTCTTGGTTTTTTTAGGACTAAAATGGGGGGAGGCAATTTGTTACAGAACCGGACTGCCATATTCCTCAGTCTGAAGAGTTTCACATATTTCCACCCCTACATCCAAATCTTCTTATTTTTTCCTATATTCCCCTGGTCTGTGGGATGGCCCCTTAGTAGGATTCACCTGGATCCTAGTGATGATGTTAGAGAGATGAGATTTTTTATTTTCCAATGCCTCAACTTTCTTCCTCAGTTCTTCAGCATTAGGGTTTGGATTTGGGATGCCCATTGGGCTTGAAGTATTTTCAGCATTGGGGTTTAAGGATCCCGACTTGGATGGGGATTCTAGATATTAGGCATTAGGGTTTGGCTTTGTGATTCCCATGGGGCTTACAATAATTTGAGCATTAGGGTTTGAGGATCCTGACTTAGATGGGGATTCTAGAGGGTTCGATAATCATCCTACTCCCATATTGGATAGAATTGAAAATTTATTTGAAACTAGAGGATTGGAACTTACCTGAGTATTTTGGTTGCCAACAACCTATTTTTTTCCTTTGTCTTGTTGGGACCCTGCACCCTCTCTTTTCTTTTTTTGGTAGACATAGTTTTCCTGATTGAAATTGCCTCTGCTAGGGAAACTCCTCAAATTTTCTCTGTCTAGCATTCCCTACTTCTATTTTTCTCTATTCATTGCCAGGTTAGGGCATTGATTAAATAGATGTCCTTGATTTTTACATTATGCACAGAATTCCGATCTGTTCTCGTATTATACTAGCTATTTTTGATAGTATTCTCCATACTCTAGCTCCACAAACCTTGGCAATTCATTATCCAAATTAGCATTTACGCAGATTCGTGCATGAGTCATCCTTGTCCTGGCCAAGGTTGCATGGTCAATGGAGATAAAGTCCCCTATAGTTCTGGCTATGCCCTACATCCAATATTCATTGAATAACTAGGCAGGTAGACTTGTGAGACGAACCCAAATAGGGGTAATGCTAATATTTTGCTTTCCAGGGTCGAAATCTTCACCCCATCATTTGAGAAAAAGGCTCCTTTTGTCCAAAAACCAAGGACCTCCTGTTAAAATATGGTTAGCATCCTTCGTATTGTTAAAATGGATAATTAATAACCCTTGAGTTAGAGTTACCAACTCCAAGTTGCCTACCAGTTGTCATTTACCCATCGCCCAAGCCCTGATAGTCTCCATGTCCGGCCTACCTCCCAAAAACTTGTCTACTAGGGAGAATTTTTCCATTGAAATAAAAAGGCTCATGGAACTTGCCGGTGCCAAAATTTTATTATTTATTGGAACTAGGGGTGGAAGAGAGAGAACCTCCTTTATTTTTCCTTTAAGAGTCTCAACAAAAGACAACCACTTCTTGGGCCTCGCATTTTCCTTCGTATATTTTTTGTTGGGGTCTTTCTGAGGAGGGTCGGGCCCCCACATGATTCTCGCCTCCAAATCTATCGTAGCCTGACCGCATTCCTCTGGATCCTTGCTTGATCCATGCTCGAGGTTCCCACCCGCACCTTCCATACCTGCTCTACCTCTATCGCCTTGGCTGAGATTCTTGCCCAAAAAATTTAAACCATCACTCACGCCGCACCCACTAAACCTCAGCTCACTCATTCCTGATGATGCAATAACCCCTATATCAGTAGTACCTTTCACCTTCATAAATCATAATTATATCTATTTTTCATAAAATATACAAAATATTAGATATTACACACTTTTACAAAGTATCTAGACATCCCTAACCCTTTATAGGAGAATATAACTTTGTTCCTTCACAAAAGAAATAAGAAAAAAATATTTATATTATTTTTTTATACATAGGAGAGTTGGTTACATCCACAATATTTTTAGCAACTGCCAAGTGCAGGGTTCAAACCACAAGGGCTACCCCCAACAAGCCTATATCACATATCATTATTTTATAACTCGATGTCAAGAGGACCATTGATCGCTTAGGATTTGTACTCGTTAGTCTAGCACACACTTAGAGGATTCAAAGCAGACTGCTACCTTTGCAAAGAAGCATGCCCTCAAGGAAAACATTTATTTTATGATTGCATATATGTTATTTGACCAAATTTGAACTTGGGCACTTAAAGGATTCAAAGAAGACTACTACCTTTGCAAAGAGGCATGCCCCCAAGGAAAACATTTATATTATGATTGCATATATGTTATGACCAAATTTGAACTTGGGTCTAGGTAGTTAAAGTTCATATATATTTTTTTTCCCCCGTGGGACACCCATGTGGTTAGGGCTTTGTGATTTCTTTCGAGAGACCTAGGTTCAAACCATTGTGGGGCATGGTGTGTGTGCGAGTGAGAGTGAGCTTGTGTACAAAAAAAAAAAAGTTCATATTTTTAATTAAGCCATGCCTTTGATAAAAATTACTTTCATAGTTTTAAATATTATATAATTATAGATTAAAGTAGAAATATAATTTAAGTATATTTTTTTCAAATTTTGCTTTAGATACACTCAAGGACACTTGACCAATAAATTTTAATTTATGTTTAAACATTAATAAAGTATTAAACTTGAATATTTTATCAACATATTCAAAATTTAAGTTAAAAATTTGAATGTTTTAAGTTGTAAAAATAAATTTACATTGTAATAACATATGTTTGTTTACTCCTTTTATAATAATACCAAATAAAAACATATATTTAATTTATGGTTCATATAGTAAAATCTGATTGAAAATAATGTTTAGCTCACATAAAACCCATCAAGCTTCACTTCTCATGGGTGTCATGATAATACTATTTATTTTAATACCATAACAAGACTTGTTAAGATTCTACAATAATAATGTCACTTCATAGGAAATATTTATATATTTGAATTATATCTCTCAAAAAAATATTATGAATCACAACTTATTCAAATAAATTGAATCCTATTTTATAAGTAAATATATCTCATGACAACTATAAACAACCATATTAAATATCTATCAAAAAAACATACAAGACAACCATCAGTTAAGATAATTTGGTAGTGAAATAAATTAAAAAAAACTTGAAACATGTATTCACTTGAGAGCAACTCATATTGAATAACTTGATATAATTAAATATACTATCCTATTATTAAAATATTTTTTATTTTAGACATAATACATATTAATTAGTGTCCATAGAGATTGGGGTAAGTGATGGGGAGTAAGGAGTTTCATGATATAAACTAAAACTTCAATCCTATGGATGAACCTTAAAATTTTAGTCCACAACATTATGATGTCATGGTAAATGGGATACAATCATATAAACATAATTTAAATTCAAATATTTACACTGTAATAGATATTTACATGATAATACGGTTTGTGGTTAATTAAAATAGATGTTATTCAAGTAGAAATGATTTCAATTATATATGACTCTATAAAATATGTATATTACCTTGTAATTAATAATTTAATATAATCTAACTTATTTTTTTTAAAAGAGACTATAAATACTTAAAAGATTTCAAATTTCTATTCATATTTACTACATTAATAAATATTATTTCAGGTGAAATATATTAGCAATGATACAACTTAGACTAAAATTACTTGTTCATGTGAATCAATTGTTCATTGTAGAATAAAGAGAACTTAGATTAATCTATATACTTGACATAAATTTTATTTTAGAAGTACAAGAATTTACAACTGATCTAATATATAAAAAATGCTAAAATATTGAAAGCATTAAAAAAAGCATTTAATTAAATTAGTCTTTAAGAACAAACAAAAATTAGTCTTTAAGGAAAATTTTAACCACTAAAAATTATTATAATTCAAACATTAATATTTAATGTCAATGTTATTCAATATTATTTTGTATTATGTAAACAATGCTATCACATATTTTTTACCACACATTTAAAAAAATGACTTAAATTTCAACCACTACAAGAGACCTTAGCTTCCACGTAAAGATCAAACCATTTAAATGACTATTTATTATAAATATCACTAAGACAAGAGACCTTAGCTTCCACGTAAAGATCAAACCATTTAAATGAGTATTTATTATAAATATCACTAAGACAATTAGACACAAAATCTAAAGCATGAAGACGAACAAAAATAACAACATTACAAACTAAAAAACATTATCGGTGATGTGACCCGGGTTCAATCCCCATCCCATGGTGGATGTTTATAAAAAGTATTACTTTAAAAAAAAATTAAAACTTATGTGTTATAAAAATATTAACAACATTACAAACCAAAAAAACATCATCGATGATGTAATCCAGGTTTAATCCCATGATGAATGTTTATAAAAAATATTACTAAAAAAAACTAAAACTTATGGTTATAAAAATCTTACGATTCTAATAAGACCAAGCATGGAAACCATTTTAAAAATAAAAATAAATTACCTTTGGCTTATTGAATTGTATATGTTTGGTTTTTCTTGGACAATATTTATTGCATGTTTCATATCTCATTGATTCTATTATTATAAATATTTTATAACTTTTCCTCGCATCTCTAGCAATTGTATAAGTATGAAACATGTTATTTATTGTGTTGAAGTGGAATTGAATGCTTATATTTTATTCCAACGTTTAATTTTAAAACATAATAATATATTTTTTTTTAATTAAAAAAAATTGTTAGTATTGGTCAAGTAAAAATATCAAATGAAGAGGGCTCACCCTGATAGGGTTGAGAGGGGAGGGCTCTGGTCCCTCCCCTGCTCCCCCTCCCATGGCTCCTGGTTTCTGCCCAGTCCCTGGCTCAACCCACGTCATCCCTCCCGGGGAGTGGTTGTTTGCAGATGATCTCCTGGGGAGATCCTTCTCCACTATCTGCGCCCCTCCCGGTCGGCTAGGGTTTCCTTGGTTGTTTTTTCGGACTGGTGCTTCCCAAGGATCCCTGTTTGGTTGGGGATCCCTTCCCTTTTTCCCTCAGGCTTCCCCCTGGGGTTTTTTGCAAGTGATTCGCGTGGATCTGGTCCCCTGCGTTTCTCAGTGCGGTGGAGGTGACGGTTTAGGGTTTGGACGGCTTCCCCCTTTTTCTTGTGAATCCTCGACAGGCTCTGTGCTTGGACGAGATTCTTGGTCCCTGCTGCTGGGATCCTATTCTGTTTTCCCGGGGTGGGTTCCTTGTGATGCAACTCTCTGGTCACTTCCTGATGGACTGGATCCTCTCTGTGCTGGCTGTCGGCTTCCTACAGAATGGCTCTCGCTGAACTGAATGTTTTCTCGGTGGGCGGGATGGTTTCTCCATAGGGCGGGATCCGCCAAATCCGTCGGTTTTCCCGCGAGGCGGGATCCTTTCTTTTCTGCTGGTTTCCCGGATGGCGGGATTTCCCTGTTGCTTCCCACTAGGCGGGGTTGTTTGTGGTGGTTTTGACTGCTTCCTGCGAGGCAGGATTTTATTGTAACGGTTTTTCTTTACTTCCTGCTGGGCGGGATCTTCTCGATGGTGGTTTTTGGCTACTCCCCGCTGAGCGGGATCTCCAAAACTACTTTTTTTCTTATTTGTTTGTTTCCCGCTGAGAGGGATTGTTTCATGCTTACTGTTACCGTTGGGCGGGATTTCTGTTTTGGTGTTCAGTTTCAAGGGATTGATGCCCTAGGCCCATTGCTTATGTAATCAGGTTTTGGGATCCTTGTTAAAACCCGCTATAAATACAAACACATAATTATCAAAAAAATATATATCAAATGAAGTATACAACATTTCATGTTCAAAATAAAATAAACGAAACAAAATAAATTAACATGGTAGATAGAAAGTATGATTATCACTATATGAATATAAATGTATAAGTTATGTTATTCATACAATGAAATTTTCATGAAACCAATGATTATATCTTTTTTTTTTTATACATTGACATGATTCATTATTTCAAAAAACTCAATTTTGTTAATTCCATTAGTTATTCTAGTACCTCAACACTAACTTGGCAAATTTGACCAATTTTAGAAGAAAAATGTAGTAGCAAATGTTAGATAGTAGAAAGCACCCCAAAATCTCAAAATTTAGAAGTATGGACACGGATCAATTTGCTTCTAAAATTATGTTGTTTGGTTTGAAGGAGCGATTCACTTGCTTAAAGGGAGCAATTGGCTTGAGGGAGTGATTTGGTTGACAAACGTAGTTAGTTTGCTTGCAAAATGCAAGCAAATCACTTGACAGACCCAAGCAAATTGCTTAAATAGTCACATAAGAAAAAATAGCATAGATCACAAGGCAAATCCTTTGAAAAACAACTTTTTGGTTTGTAATGGTATACCAAGTCTATTTTTTATCCTTCTAAGCCTATTAGAGGTATAATTAGAGGCATGTAACATTTGGAGGTATACCATTTTGTTGAAGTTACTCCCAATTTTTACTTTTACTAGGAGTAATTTTTTTGACCTAGATAACTTAGGGTAAATGTTTGCTATAAATAGAGGCCTAGTGCTCTTATTGTATTCATATTTTGACCATGATTATTTAGAGCTACACTTTATGAAGCCCATATTGTGATTTGTACTCATGAGGTTGTAAGAAATTGGCAAGTTCTTATGCATCCCATCAGTGGCACCACTCTCCTAATTTATTAAGTGTACTACGGTTGTGGCATGGCCCTTATAGCCCACACATTAATGTTATTCAACTTCTCATGTGTTGATTAATCGCATGCTATCCTCAATATAATATAACAGTTGCTTTAAATTTATTGCACTCTAAACTTCTCATAAATTTATTTTTTATGCAATTTGCTTTTATGCACTTTACTTTCATGCATTTGAGTTTTGATTAGTGATCTACATGAGGACAATGGGGAGCTAGCCTAAATTTTGAGGTCATGAAAAACATTTGGAAAACCTTTCCAACCTTTTTGAAACTTAAATTGAGGCACAAAATGTAATTTTGAAGTTAAGATAATTTCCTAGATCAACATAGTTTTTTGCACTCCCAATGAAAAAACTCTCATTTTTCCTTTGGTTTTAAATCAAATTTCTCTATTTTTGTGTTAAAAATACATGTTTAAAAAAATTCTATGTAAATTTTAGCAAGTGATTCACTCCAAAATTTGGAACAATTTTCTCATTGTTAGGAAAAATTTAGAAAATTACTAAGATCTTAAAATCAAGAGATTCACTTGGTAAATTCAAGTGATTTTCTCTGATTTAGTGAGTGATTTGCTCCAAAAAACTACAGTTTCATAGGTTGAATCTAGAGCAATTTGCAAAGGCAATAAGCTAAAATTTTTAGTTCCAAACCTAGTTTTACTTCAAATTTAACCAGCTTTTTATTATTTATGTTCCAATTTTATAGGTACTCTGGGAATGGTGACTCTAACACAAACTTTAGAATTCTTATTTTCTTTGTAAAGATAACTTCGATGACATTCTAGAAACATAAAAACTTAAATTTGACCTCGTATATTTATATTTAGGGTTATGCATAAGGGGTCGACCCCATAATATATTTATAAAAATTAGCGAATCGGTTTCAAAATCTAGGTGAATAGTTTTGAAACACATGTAGAAGGTTCACTATTATTAGGGGCAATGTTGAAAATTTAAACTTAAAATGGTCAAATTATTATAAAATTTGGGTGAATCGACCCAAAAAAAAATTGCACCTAGAAATTTTTGGCTAATGGACCCTGGTCAAGGATCCCAAATATTAGCCAATTCCAAATTTTGAAAATCCTAATTTTAGCCAATTTTGTGAAAATAGCCACTATGCATAACCCTTTTTATATTGCATGGATGAGAAGCACTTAAGAAATATTTTAAGTCATTTTTTCTTAGTTCATAACAAATTTTCTTATAAAAAGTGAATGATTCACTCTGACATGATGAAATTCACCTAAGATAGGTCTAGCGAGCAATTTGCTCTGAGTCTAAAAATATATTTTCTAGAAAATATTAGTTTCTTCCTTCCTCTCTCAGAGGTATGATTGGCTCTAGTATCTATAGTGATTCAATCCAAGTGATCCACTTGGACCATCTTATTTTTGCAAAATATTTCTAAAGTAAGAAACCCAAGTTAATCACTCCATTTTTACATTCTCTAAAACATCACTCTAATAGTGAATCATCTTAAAATTATGAGCGAATATCTCAATTAAAATTTTAATTCTTTAGAGAATTTAACGTCAAAACTCTATTCATGCAGTTATAAAAGCATAGGCCTATGAATACATGATATAAGGCTCAATCCAATGAATCTCTATCCACGTAGGATATCATTACATACCAATAAACACTAAAGAAAAAAACAAGAACAAACAATCATGTGGATATATCAAGAGGATGAGTTTGAAGAGGTTTTGATATCCAGGGGAGAAACACCCAAAGGCTTTGGAGGGTGTCCCAATTTCTCTTAGGGGGATCAAAGGAGGGAAACCAAAGATGTCCAAGTGCCTATTTGTGAAGTTAGTCAAAGTTGAGAAGTCTCCTATTTTAGTGGTAAAATCATATTCAAAGGAGCGGACTCCTGTGATAAAAAAAGATAGAATTTATGTGGATTTTATTGTTGTTTGGGTAAGTCTCCTTCTAACTTGTCAGAAAATCTATCAAAGTTGTACCTTAAAATGTTGGAATATAACTAGAATGCTCTTGTTAGGACCCTAAAGGTGGTCATTTCTTACGTGAAAAATATCCAAGCTATGATGCATCAGTGCCAGGGTGATCTAGGGGTTCCCAAGTTGGACCTGTGGGATGTGGGAGAGGCTTCTCCTAAGAACTAAATTTTGGTTGGTGATAATCTTCTTGCCTATGTTGGTTTCTCAGGCTCATGCAAGGAGGTGTTTTTCCAGGTTTTGCTAGATCTTGGGATCCCTTATGGGTTGGGTTGTTGGATTGATGGTTGATTTTGGTAATATTATGGGGCCTGCTAGTCTTTTAGATGACTTTTGGCGTCTGCCTTGGTTGTTATATGTTCCACTTTTTGTAAAAGGTTTGGGTATCCTTTCAAAACCCCTTTTTATACCTGATAAAAAAATGGTTTTGATATCCAATATTGCCCTATCAAAAGGAAAAATTTCCATGGATGATTTAGTTATACAAAATTTAACACTACCAAAAATTGGTTAAGCTAAAAAATTAATTATTGATCAACTCTAGCAAATGAAATTTGGTCAAATTTGGACCCACTATGACTTACACAAAACCTTTGTACCAAATACCAATTGACATAAACAATATTATGAATACCCTACTCTTCATGAATAAATTCTACAATACACCATCATATTTTGGTATATAAAATATACCTCCTATGAGTACTCTTTTAGAATAAATCCCACCTAGATCTAGTTTATCAAATACTTTCAACATTCCTCTAAGTCAATCCTTAGCTTTGATAGGGTCATTAGTCTTAAACCTAAACTTTGCTCAAAATATGTAGGTGATGAATGGATAGGTGGGGTCATAGGTGACCCAAGGAAACACCAAGGGATCAACACTACCTCCAATAATCCAAGTATAACAAAGTGTGCAAGATCCATATTCTCAAAACTATAAATCCATGAATAGGGTTAGACTACCCTTCTCCATAACAAAATACTCAAGCATATCCTAACTAGTAGTGGGTTGACCAGAATAAGCCACCTCAGTATCCTCCATATTTTTACCTTGCATATCTATACCCTCCATGTCATATATACCCACTAGTTGGCTATGCAATATACCCTCCTCCTCATCAATTCTTCGTTCAACCACCTCCTCAACAAAATAATCCTAGATTTTCCCTTAGACCATAAAACCAACTTCCTAATTGAACCTACCAAGGTTTTTTAAACCTAGAGGTCTATTCTTTGATTTCTTGAGCAGTTATAAAATCCTTACCTACCTTTTATTGGAATGGAAACAAGATGACATTGAATTACTTAGTGAATTATCACCACTTAATTTGATTCACCACTTTCAAGAGAAGGATATAATGGTATGTTTGCTAATATATTCCCTTCATGATAAATTTATATTATAGTATAAAGGATTACCAAATAAATTGGTTACTAGTTGGGCATTAATAGTAGAATAATTTATACATAAGTTTGATAACATGGGAAATGGTTACTCAATTTTATTTCAATTAAACATGATGCAAAGAAATCCTTGAGAAGACATCCATAATTCAATACTAAATTCTTGAGAACTCTAAATATAATCCCATAAAATGTTAGGACAAATTAAGAACAAGCATTGGCATATTACGTCAAAGGTTTACAATCTAGATTCAAGCTCTAATGGTATGTAATGATAATCATCATACACTAACTGCAATATTTGAAGAAGCAACTAAATAAGAGGATATCCTTATTCAGGTAGGGAAGACACCTCCTACTCCACCAATGACCTATCCAACTCAAATCTCATAGAATACACCTATGCCAAATTCTATGCTTGAAATTTTTCCAATTCCTAATCCTCAACCAAACACTCCCATACATGCTTCTGCATCACCATACACCATTATTCATCCTAGCCAAAATATGGCATATATAGTATCCTTCCATACACTACTTCTAGCCCTCCCTACTCCATCCAACCCTAATAATGAGTCCAGCAATAGTTTTACAATGAGTGAAATGCTAGAGGTAATCAAGAATTTGGTAAATTAGAATCATATTATGAAGTAATAGTTTCAACAACCACATAATTGGTAGCCTCAAAAGACCCCATACCTAACAAAATATCAAGTTGCTTAGAAATGTGCTAATCAAGAAGTAAATCATAATCACATGGTTAAAACCAACATAAAGGTTGAATAAATGTGGTGCCTACTTTTAATGAAAACATAATCCTACTAAATGCATTAGTGCCATTAGTCATTCTCAAAAAATTTACTACATTCAACAATGTCAAGTCCAACAATATACCATCACTGGTCAAGTGACTTCCATAATGAATTCTACTATGTACCAAGCTCCTCAATTAGTATCTACCTTACCCAATCCCAACAATGTAATTTTAGAAAATTTTAGCACTCTAGAAATAGAAAAATAAGCATATTTTGAAGATGATTACATATTCACCAATCAACAAGGGGTTGAAACTAGGGTAAAAGAAATATTTTTGAAAAGTTGTCAGCTAGAAGCATGTCGAGATTGGGAAAGGTACGATAGTCCTTGGAAGTAGTAGGTTGACTTTACACTTGAAAGATAAAGGACCTATCATAGCATAATAGGAAAAATAAAATCATAAAAATATAGAAAAGGAAGCAATAGATGAACCTTAGAAGAGGATTCAAGGGATACCAAACAACTAAGACCAGAGGATAAACAAAGGAAAGGTACCAATAACAAGCAATGGGGAGAGAGAAGAAATTAGTAAATCCACCAAAAAATAAGGTTATAAAAGGATGGATCCACTCTAAATGGAGGTTGAGAGGTAGCTAAAATGCCCCTATTTTATGAGAAAAGGATGGGCTATAGCCTATAGGTAACCCTATTATTTTACCATAAGAAAAGTGGGCTCCTTTTCCAAATTCACTATCATAGAGGAGATGAAAATAATACTAACCAAAGTGAGTATGATGGAAGCATTATGCCCATATGGATAATGGTACCTACTTTGGGAAGCTCTAAAGGAGTAAGAGTGGAATTAAATTAAAGATAACAAACTAGAATCCACTATAGTTCATGTAGCAGAGCAACAAAATTTGATGATAGAATAATTTTTAGAAAATTAGATGAACACCTTTGATGTGCAGAATGATACAAAAAAAAAACTATATTGTTCCCATTCTATGTTTTACTAAATATTAAAAATTATGTTGTAAAAATTTTCATAGTGGATTTGGGTGCAACGATCATGGTTATACCTAATGCTATCTATGAAGAAATAGTTATCCCTTACATAATATGACTAGGCACCTGGTCCAAATGGATGGTATAAGAGTTAATATGGTTAGGGTTCTCAAAGATCTAATCATGACTATATCTAGATATCTTGAGTTTATAGTAATACAAGAAGGGATGGCCATGGATCTACCCCCATACTTTGGCATGCTACTAATGGTTACCTAGCAATGGAATTTACTTGTATGAAGGTTCCCAAAGATAATAAAATAATTATTATTGAGAATGAAACCACATTGCAACTACCTCATATATAAGCTTGAATATGAAAACCTAGTGAATTAGAATGAGCTACCAAAATATATTGAAGATGATGAATATCAAAAAGGTTAACAAGAACTAGAAGTGTATATCATAATCAACATGTTACAAGAAAATGGAGATCCAAAAGTGGAGTATGAAGAAGCTAAGTTAAGAAACTACCTAACCATAGAGAATACTTTGAATACCCATGCCCTAACAAGTCAATAATCTAAACAAATATGGACTATGTATTTTAATATTGCTAGAACCAAGAATCAAGTAGGCATTGGTGTATCATTCATTGATCCATAAGGAGAACAAATTAATTATGCCTATAGGTTGTTCAAATCAATATGGAAAAATATGAAGAACTTTATACTAGGTTGGGAAAAGTAGAAAATATGGGAATAAAGGACCTTAGAATATAATATATGGACAATTTAAACTTGTTGTGAATCAGGTCAACTCCCAGTGCACCACAAAAAAAATACATCAAGTCTAGGATTTGCTCAAAATCTTTGATTTTTATGAGTTCAAAGTGATACCCAAAGAGCTAAGAACAAGGAAGATGAATTTACAAAAATGGAATCCTAATTTGACCCCACAAATTATATGTGGGATAGACCAAAAGAGTTGGAAGTTGTTTTTAGACTAGCAATTCCTAATAGCTCTTACCATTGGCAAGCCTTTTTATTAGGTCATAGAATTTTTTATCAAATAAGTCTAGTACATCAAAGAAAATAATGAATATAGGAATGACATGAAAGATGGAGGTATACATCCAAATTCAAACTAACTACCAAAATACCTGATCACACTAGAGAGCTTGTTTAACCTAGATGATAGTACAAGAAATAATAGACTTAGGATAAAATTTTCTTCATATCACCCTATTGAGGTAGTTGAAGGGAAGATTCTACTACTTGGGAAAGACTATACTTAAGAAGAAAAAATTATTTTCAAAGATCTTTGTGGTAAGTATGGAGATATTATTACCTAGTTATATAAAGATCTTAAATTCTATGACCATAATATCATAGAGCTTGATTCCAATCACTTTAGATCAAAATAAAGACCAATGAATCCAAAGATAGAAACAATGATGAAAAAGTAGTTTTTGAAGCTCCTAGAACTCATATTACTTCCTAATCATACTACATTGGGTCCCATAAAAGTACAAGGTCTTATGGTTCAATCACATAAGTGATGGAGAATATAGTATTGGCTTCTAGTTGGTTGGGAATGGCAGGTTTGTTAATATAATCCCAGTTTGTAATAAAAATGGAGATATAGGATTATGTGTTGAGTTTAGAAACTTGGATAGGACATATTTGAAATATCACTATCCATTTTCTACCATTAACCAAATATTATATAAGGTTGTAGGATCATATGTGTTGTCACTCCTAGATGGCTTCTCTAAATATAGATAAATTTGGGTTAAATACAAAGACCAATATAAGATGACTTTCACCACCAAATGGGGAACCTTTGTCTACTAGTAAATGTCATTTGGGCTATTAAATGTAGGGGTAACTTTTCAAAGAAAAATGGGCATAGATTTTACCAGTTGTAGGGGATATTATTCTCATAAACCTTGATGATTTGAGAATATTTTCCAAGATCAAGAGTATCTATACTGATCATCTTGAGTTAGTATTCTAGAGATGAAAGGAATTTAGTACTTCTTTAGAACCTAAGAATTCAATTTTCATGGTTCAAGGTAAATTGTAAGGCCATGTAGTGTCAAAAAAAGGTTTAGCCATATACCCTGACTAAATAAAAGCCATCCAAGACCTACCATTACCCACATTATTCAAAGAGATTAGTTATTTCTTAGGCCAAATTCACTTTGTAGCTAATTTCATCACTATTTTTTCTCAAATATTTAGGACCATAACCAAGATTTTAAAAAAGGATTCCTTCCTAGATTGTACTGAAGAAGGAAAGAAAACCTTTCAAGAATTTAAAGATACCATCATAAAACCCCTCATCTTGACTAATCTAGACTTCTCCAAATAATTTAGACTATACATGCTTGGTATTTATGAGAGCATTACATCTATCCTAACTCAATAACATGATCAATATGAAGAGCATCCCATATCCTTCATGGTATAGTACATTCACAACTACAAATAAAGGTATACCTTTATCAAGAAATAAGTGTTCACCATCATAAAGACCTTTGAAAAATTCAAATATGACCTATTGCAATGCAATACCCCTATCTTTGTAGTTCACCCTAATGTCCAATATATTATATTACATGGTGAACTAAGAGAAAAGAGGGCTAGATGGATAAATAAAGAACAAGAATTTGATATTGATATCAAATATACAAAGCTAATCAATGGACGAGATTTATATGAAAAACTAGAGAAGATAGTTTTTGAACAAGAATTTGCTCTATTTGAAGACATGGATATCAATAAAGGAACTAGATGTATGGACGATATGTGTAGATACAAGGCTATGGGATAGGTCCCTAAAGGGTTATCATCCAAAGAGAAACAGTTTTAGACAAAGCGTGATACATTACCAATGGTTGGAGAATGTTTTTTTTCAAAAATGGATACAATGGTATTCTAATATACTACATAGAATAAAATAGACAATAAACTCTAATTACGAAATATCATGACAAAGCAGGGAACTTCTCTAAACCCACAACATCTCATAATATCTTAAGGTTCAGATATTATTTTCCTACTATTTTTATTGTTTGTTATCGATAGGTCAAACATTGTAAGTCTTACTACATCTTTAGAGGAAAGAAATATAAAGCTTCAATTCCATTGAATCTAATCACCATGACCAAACTATTCCAATATAGGGGACTTGGCTTAATAATAAATATTAACCCATCATCAAGCATAGGCCATGGATGGATCCTCACCACCATGGACTACTTCACCAAATGGATCAAGTAGTCCTAGATAAAAAAACTAATTAGGAGATAGTGGTTTAATAGATTATGAGGTTTGAAGCTTCTATCGCTATTGTTATAGATAATTCCACCTATTTCAATGGATCTAACGTAATTAAATTTTCCCTCAAGTATGTATTTTCTCAAACCATCATCTAATTATTATCCTCAAGGAAATAGATTAGATGAATCAACAAATAAAAACATCACAAGAATCTTGAAAAGAGCCACTTCAAAGTTACAAAAGGTCTAACATACAAAGCTACATAAAGCATTATGGGAAGATAGGGTGACACCAAAAGCATCTACTAGGTCATCTTCCTACAAGCTAGTGTACTACAAGGAGGTGGTATTGTCAATTAGCCTTGAGCTCTCTTCCCTCTAAATGTCATAGCAGTTCAAGTTGGATGATTTTGACATCGAACCAATATAAGCAATATTGAATGCATTTCTAGCTCTAGAAGAAGAGAGGGAAAATGCTTTTACAAAAACCATACAACAAGTTGTCAAGAGGTGGTTTGATAAAGGAGCTATAAAATTAGAACATAATGAAGGATACCTTATGCTCAAGTGGGATGAAGATCAATCAAATCCAAGAGCACATAAAAATTTTAACTCATTATGGATTAGATCCTAACAAATTGTTGAAATTGTGGGTCTAAACACCTATAGTCTTATGTCCATGAAGGGAGTAATGCTATCTATTTTAGAAAATGCACATCTACTCTCTATATAGAAATAAAAATTCTATCCAAAATAATGTGTGTACATAATATTGGCTATTAATTCAACAAGTATCTCCCCCCATTACTTCTACTAAAATATCATTCTTCTCTTTTCCCCTTCTTCCAAACTTCCTAGTTTTTAATCAAAAATCTCATTTCTTCTGTCCAAATTGGTAGAACATTAGGTCCATTACGGATGACTATTTAAAAAATAATGACTCACTTGCTTTTGTGAGTGAATCACTTGTAAAAAGTGATCAGTGATCTCACGTTTCCATAGAACCCTAAGTGAACTATAGCACAAGGTAAATCAGCCCTTAATAGGTTGATTGCCCCACCTAGGTGGCTCATACCAAGGTTTAGATAGGGGAAGCACTACTTGATCATTTAAAATCCTTAATGGGATCCAAAGAGATCTCATTTGAATGTAGTTTCCAAATATTTAGGTAATTCATTCCCCCTACCCTTAATAAAATCACTTGCACATGAACCCTTTGCTAGGTCGAGTCCACTAGGCTTCCTACCTTGAGTGGTTAACCCCAAAATATAAATAAAATCCACTTGAAAATTTTGCAAAGTCCAAAAATTCTAGCAATTCATTTTGAATAAACTAATGAATTTCTTTGTATTATCAAGCAAATCGCTCCATTTAATCAAGTGAATAACTCATATTTTATGAGAGAATCACTCCAAAATAACAATTATTCCATCTCAACATTATTCAACATTTCTTACTTTTTCTCCTTTTTCCATATTTCCTACTTTTCCATTAATTTTTTGTCATGGATATTACATCCACTTCTTCTAACCCTTCATTTCCAAAAGTCCAATCTATAGCACCTCCTTCTACCATTATTGTCTTACCTCTCTTCATCCCAATATCACCCATTACAATCACCATGATGAAGGTCCTACCATCAAAGAGGTAAGCCTAGAATAATTATAAAGGTAATATAAAGAGATAGGGCTTCCCACCTCCAAAATTCCTAATGAATATTTTGATCATCCATATGGAAGAGTGGAGGGAACTTATACACACCCCATAATACAAGTGAGAAAATAATCCCTAAGGAGGTACAACCTAGTCCCCTAAATGGATTCATGAAGTATAAGTAGAATCTAGACCTTAGGATTGTCAATGGATTTAATTCCATAAGTATGGAGTTTTCATAGTTCTAATAGTGGTAGAAAATACAAATCGACAACAAGGATCTTTAGGCTACCCTAGTGGATAGAAGAAGCTTTCTACATAATACTGGGAGTCATAAGGAGTATTCTTAAGGCCATTGATGACCTAGACATATGGATCTCCTATAGCCCCAAGAACTAAAAGGACTTCTATTATAGGAAAACCAATTCCTATTAGAAAATTTTCCTAACCCCTTACCCAAATAAATAAAAAACTACCCTCTGACTTCAATATCCCATAGGAGCTTAGATAAATTCAAGGAGATGTGTAAATGGTAATGTTAGGGATAGTCCTAGGGGAAATGAGTGAAAAAAAATATGAGGAATATCCAACCTTATTTCATTCCATATAAATCCACCTAGGGCACTCCTAAATTATTAACTATGCCAAGTACATTTCTAACCAAATGGATAGTCAGTTGAAGGACTTCAAGGAAGAGAGGAAGTTTACCTATACTTCCTACCTAGTCTAGTGAATCCTATACTAGAAGAAAATTTTATTTTCGACACTTTAAATAGACTAGGTAGGGGAAGATGGACTACCCCTAACCATTTTTAAGTGCATGGAAATACCCTTCTAAGAAGCAATAAAGTCTTCCTACTAGTTTTATGACAATTTGTACGAGGCCATCATGGAAAGATTTAGGGGAAAGATAACAAGACTAATAGGTGAGGCATGACAATTTTTGAGAAAGGAAACATGGCCTAGAGGATATTTCTACTTGGGGATGGTCAAATCCTTCATCCAACTCTATGTCTTTTCATCCATACCCTTTGAATTGCTTGCAATATTACTTAACTACATGTTGAATCTAGACTATAAATGCAACTTGACTATATAGATTTGAAGTACTTCAAAGGGAAAAATAAAACAACATTCTACCCACTCAAGAACTAAATAATGAGCATCACCCCTAAGTAATGCGGGTACGACTTTGTGGTAGAAGAAAGGTTAGGGGAGATGGGTCTCAAACAACTTAGCAACCATTGGTTCTATAGTCTAAAGAATATTTTGAGAAATCCCTCAAATAAAAAAGCTAGATACTTTTTTTGCACACAATAAAAGGTATAATATCCAACACCAATATAACCTAGATGAAGAGACAACCCTTTCCTCTACTTTATACAATGATTAAAAAAATGATGTTCAGAGTTTATCATTAAAACTCCCAGAGTGGAATACCTTTTACTTGAATATAAAGGATTTCTTTGACTTAGACATCAAGTTAAATCATCAGAGGTTGGGGAAAATTTGGAATCTAGGGTACACAAACAAAAATATTTGATGACCAAGTCCACAAGAGATGGTCCTTTTGATGTTGGATTTTTACCACTTAGGAAAAAAACACCCCAAAGGAACTAAAAGGGCTAAGCTAATAATGGAAGTAGTAATAGGAACCTCGACCCCATACAAGGAGAATCCCATGAAGTAAGTAACATATAAATTACCATTTTGGATGCATCAATGACTCTAACAATAGTAAGTACAATAGTCACATAGACCACATTAAAGGGGTAGAAGGGGTTTAAGAAGTATGGGTTAATTTTTTAGGAGATATCCATAGTAGCAAAGTAGTAGTTGCAGGGGTAAAAAATTCAACTTGAGGAGGGGGAAATCCATCAAGGAAGATTCCCTCCCAATTTAAAAATAGCTAATCTAGTGGTCAAAACTGCTCACACACCCCTCCATTTTTACCATCCATCACTCCATCTTCTCTCTTTGTTACTACTTCTATCTCTACTCCTATATCTACCTATCCCTTCTTCCTCTATTATTTCTTCTTCCCCTTTCCATTCTTTTATTACACTTCTATCATCATCCACTAGTGTAACACCTATTTCTCTAGGAGGCACCCCAATTCATGATTTCCCTAAAGAGACCCTACCTCTAATATTTACTATCATGGTGAGAACCAACCTCATTATTTCATTTCCATCCCCACTCATCCAAGCCATCATGGTGAAACCATTGGTACCACACACCATGTCATCCCTTTTAGCCTCCTTGGTTGGGTTAGCATCACATCTCACTCACTCCACTTCCACTCCATTCCCTATCATTAACACTTAATTTTCTCATATCACCATGTAATCCACCTCCACATACCTACCATCCCAAGCATGATAACTTCTATTAGTAATGATGCCCACCACCCCTACGCAATAAGTTGAGTTTGCAAGAGCTCCTACATTGATAAAAGTGATTGAAGGGCCTAGACCGAGTTATGATTATAAGGTTAAAGAAAATAACATCATCAAGGTGTTATATTTTCTTACTACTAAGGAAAATGGATGAAAGGAGTATAAATGACTCAACAAAAATATCTTCAAGTCCTCAATGCTCTTTTATTCATAATTATCAAGAAAGAGGAATAAAGTGTATCTTGTCAAGGCCACAAAAATGGACCCTACCAAGGTAGCATCAACTCCTACTAACTTAAATGCTAGGGTGTTATAGTTGGATCTAGACAAGACGGACCCATACCAAATGGTCTAATTGGCTAACCAACTCACACTTGGTGTAGAATTGTGATGTGGTTGACTAGCATTTGAGTATGAAGCAACATAGATTAAGAATAGAAAACTAGAAGTAAAACTAGCATAACTAAAGGTAAAATGAGACCAAATTTAATACAAGAATGAAGTACTAAAGGAGGTTTTCAAGAAAGACTAGTTAAAGAAGAAAGTCGAGGACCTTGAAACTCAACTTGCCAAAACTAAAAAAACTCATGCAAGAAATGATAGAAGAATAGAGTAGACTCCTAGAAAGTCTAGAAGACTAATAGATGAAGGATTTGATAGCTTTGATATCTAAAGAGACAACTATAGACCCAAAAGCAACATAAGAGATTCAAATTATCAATACCTTTTAGGATTAGATCAAGGAGAACATGTACAATATTTATGAATATTTTTATTGGCATCCTTCACAGAAGAAAGCCTAGAATAAGCTGATAGGACCATCACGTAAGTAGAAGGAAAACTATAGTCTATCTATGAGGTGTGAATATTAGGAGGTATTCAAACTTCTTGTATCAATGAATATAGTGTAGGAACAATAACAATGGATAGATTACAAAGATTTTATCAAGAAGATAAGAAATATCCTAGAAATCTAGAGGAACCTTCAAACCTACAAAAAAAATGGCATCCATGAAAACCCAAGTGCACGAAATAAATAAGTAGGTCCATGTATTGATTTCTATTAGAATGCTTGATATTTTGTATGGAAGCAAGCAAATCCTAGATGACAATGTAATTGAGGAATAAAATGACTAACCTGACCAAGGGAATGTAACTAAAACTTATGATAAGTTGAAGCCAATTTATTCCAAGTTGAAGGAGCTAGCTTGCAAGGAAGAAGAGTTGTAAGAGAATCCATTTGAAGATCTAATAGGAAAGGTACAATACCTTAAGACAATATAGTTTTCAAATGATAATGAGTGGCAAAATCTATTGGGGTTGCTACCACCAAAGACTAGTTGAAGGAGAAACAATAATTTTGATAATTTTTTAATGTGGATCCCAATTTTGTAGACAACATACCCAAAGATAAAGATAGGATTTGGGATCTTACACCAATTGAGCTTGGTGTCTTATAAATTTACCATAAATGTAGTGTATTGGTATTTCCTTTGCAAATTTTTCCAATCTTAGAATAAAATTGTAATTGTAGAGGTTAGATAATAAAAAACATCTCAAAATCTCAAATTTTGACTAAATATGAATAGGGATTGATTTGCTTACAAAATTTTATCGATTGGCTTACATGAGTTATTTTATTATTTAAAGGGACCAATTGGATTGAGGGAGCAATTTATATTATATAAGTAGTTTATTTGCTTGTAAAATATAAAAAAATCACTCAACATACCCCAATGAATCACTCAAATAGTCGCAAAAGTAAAAACTAGAATGAATCATAAGGTAAATCTTTGAAAAGCAAGATTTTGGTATGCAGTGGTACACAAAGTCATTTTTGAAGCCTTCTAAACCTATTAGAGGTATAATTCAAGGTATGTAACAATTAAAGGTACAACATTTTCCAAAGTTGCCCCCTAATTTTTAATTTTACTAGGAGAAATTATTTTTCACCCTAGGTAACTCAAGGGTAAATTTTTGCTATGAAAGGGGCCTAGGTCCTTGATTGTTTTCACCTTTTGGCCATAAAAATATTGAGCTACACTCTATGAAACCCACATTGTGCTTTGCACTCATGAGATTATGAGAAACTAGAAATTCCTTATGCATCCCATCAATGACTTGCCATCCTAGTTTTTTTAGTGTGTGGTAATTGTGGCAAAGCTCTTCTAGCCTATCTTGTCATTCATTTATTAATTTCATAATCAAATGAATGGATGGACATTGATTTCATTTGAATTCTCATGTGTTTATTGATCAAATACTATCCTCGCTATGGTGTAAGATATGTATTTGCTTTTAATTTCTTATACTCTAAACTTCTCATAATTTTAGTTTTTGCACTTTACTTTTCATTTAATTTCCTTTTCCACATTCTAATTTCATGCATTTTAGTTTAGTGATACACATGAGGACATGAGGAGCCAACCTAAATATAAAGGTCAAGTGAAGCCTTTGGCAAACCCATCCAACATTGATAAGACTTGGATTGGGGGTGCAAAACCTAATTTATAATTCGAGATAAATCCTAGAATCAAAAATTATTTCAATAGTTATATTTTAATTGATAAAAATGAGCAAATCATTCTAACTATTTAATTCTCATAAATTCTATATAATAATGTCTTTATCGCTTAAGAAACCTAAGCATTCATATGTAGAATTTTAAACTTATCTAGCTCTATTTCCTATAAATATTATAGGTTTATATATGAATTTTCCCTTAGATTCTTAAATTTTCCATTTATACACACCCCATTTTGATATAGAATTTAGTATTTACCAAAGAACAACAAAAAAAAAAATTGTGTTTTTTTTTCATTTTAGATCCATCTTAATTCCCCTCTATATTTATTTAAGAAATAAAATACAATAAACTAGTAATGACTAAACCCTTAGGCAAAGAAAGAATTATAAAATTTAGGGAAAACCTTGGGATTGTATCTAGGTTAATCATTAAGGGAGTACTTTAATCAATAGATAAGATATGGCTTTATATCATTGTATTGTTTGTTATAACAACTTTTTAGAGATAACTTGTTAAGATTTATAAGGATAAGTTGTTGAGATCTGTAGGGATAAGTGTTGAGATTTTTAAGGATAAGTTGTTAGAAATTGTAGGGATAACTTGTTAGAATTTTTAGGATATAGTGCACCAATTGATTACTAGATTGTAAATAATTACAAATTAGAGCTCAAAAATACAAATAGAGCATCCTATATTATATTATTTTAGTTGTGGTGGGATAAAGCAAAGTTTAAAGGAACATGTATATAGGGTCTTGATAAAAAGCTAAAATATATAAATTGGTAGGTGAAGATCTAGAATATCAAACCTTTTGATAAATAAAATTAAAAATAAAGAATTTAAATTCAAACTCAATGATTTAAAGGACACAATTGAAATAAATGAAATGGATCAATATAATTTGGTATAGAAAAAAATAATTACTTTGTTATTATCATAACATATTATAAAATGAAGAGACATATTAGACCAGAAACCTTAAGGATAGTTTAAGAAAGATGATAGAAATACCTATTTTTTCATGTTATAAACTAGGTTGTCCTTTTATAAAATTGAAGTTATTTCAAATCTGGATGAAAGAAGTAGGAAAAGAGATCAACGAAATATTCAATTATTTCAAAAAAAATCTATTAGAAATTAAGTAGGACAAAAGGATCAAGGTGAGATTTTATAAATATTACATAGAGATAAAATAAAATATTAATGAGCCATATCTTGTTGGAGGATCTATAGGATACTGTAGCACCCTAAAATTGGCACAGTTAAACCTTAATAAAAATATAAAAATTTGAATTTTAACCCCAAACCGCCCGTTACCCACTTTCCTTATTTTTCGTGCCATTTTTAGGATTTGTTTTGATCGTTGGATGATATCATCGTCGATCTAACGATATCATCCCAGATCAGACGAATTCGTCTGGGATAGAATGTCCAGACGATTTTGTCCCAAAACCAAATTTTCATAATTAGCTTATGTTTCAACAGCTTCTCTAACCTGGGAAGAAAGTGTGTCTGCATAGTTAGAGTCTCCCCCGTTGGAGATCTCCCAAATTGGGATGATCTCCAACCTCCTAACCTCTCCCTAATCCTATATAAACTAGGACTTTCTTAATTTATCCCCCTGAACCCCCTAGCTGACGGATTTCCCTACAGATTTAGTTCCTTATACATTAGAGCATCCCCGCACCATCGTTTGCATTGCATATTTCAAGTTTTCTTGCAGGAATCTTACTATTTTTTAGTCGAAACAAGCTTGGATCATCGTAGGCGATTATAGATGATTTCGGACGATCCTATCGTAGATCGACGACGATCGCGTACGATTGGAGGCAATCTTGACTGTAGTCCAGATTGGGGGCAATCAGAGCCCAGAGTTTGCATTTCCTTATTGTTTTTTGCATTTCTTTATGCATTGTCTTAGTTATTGTATTTATGCATCTTGGAGTTCACCTCATTTAATATAAATGCATGATAAAGCCAAAATAAATTGTTAAGTTGATGCATTTCCTTTTAATTGCTATTTTGATTTATTATTTAGACAAATTCATTGTTATTTCTATCATTTCCCCTTGCTTTTGTAGTTGTATTTTTGGTATTTTGTATCTGTTTCTGTGATTGCAGGTCTCTAACGAATTTGGCTAATGAATTCATCAGATCGCCGATGATCCTATCTGATATCAGATGACCGACTGAGATATGAGACAATTCTATGCAATTCCAGATGATTACGTATGATTTGAGATGATTTGGACTGCTACAAGTCTCAAAATATTCATCAGACATCCAAAAATTAGGTTTTTACTATCCTATTTAGCATATTCTCTATGTGTAGCATTTATTCATATTTTTTGTATTCATAGAATCAGCATTGGCATATAGAATAGTTTAGATTCATCTTGGCCAAACCTAGGAATTGAATGATTAAAGCGCAAAATGAACACATCAAACCTACTATCAACCTAGGCATGGAAACTGCCACTCAAAAGTTTCCTAGTGAACCCACCATCCATCAAAAATTCACCCTTATATCCCTCCCCCGAGATGTGGGACCTTCAAAGGGCCTCTCAGTCCGAGGTATTGTCCCATCCTTCTCGCATCCCCATTTTGGGCGCGGATCCTATAGCCTGAAGGTAAGGATGCAAAAAATTTGGAGCGATACATTTTGGTGAACCCGACGTGAAAACTAAAAACCTTTTGAAAACAATCCAAAAACAAAAACAAAAAAACAAAACATAAATGCATTTAGAACCAAAGATTGCATATCACATTTAGATGGTAGATTATAATAAAAGATGAGCTATCACCATTAATGTTGAGAATCAATTAGCAGCTATAGAGATTACTTATGTACTTAGAGTACCTCAAACAAATAGGGTTCAACCTTTATGGGATGAACTTAATAGGAGATTGAATATCATTGAATATAGATCAACCAAACTTAGGCAAATCAAGAGGTTTGTCCTAGATATAATCCTGGATCCTGATCAAGTGACCTTGTATCATGAGCTTCAGAGAGCTTTCCATAGGTGGTTAGCAGATAAAAGAGCACTTGTGTCTTCCGAATTGTACACCTTTGAGGAATACCTCGACAACGTAGTTGTAGTACATAAATTTCTATCTCGTATAGAGGATCAAGAGGTCGTTCTTACGGATAGAAAGAGATGGAATAGAGTTCCTAGAGCTGTGTTATACCAAGACATGAGCTATATTTTTACAAGATAGAGTTAGAAGTAGATAACATCACCATAGCATATTTTGTTAAGTTCCTAAAAAACCATTTCCAATTTGAAGAGGAGAATTTCATGACTCCTGATGAACTTGATCCTATCAATGACATCTATATAGAAAACTAAATAATTATTTTATTATTATTATGTCTTGCATTTAGTGTGTTGTTTGTTGTCTTTATAATCATAAAAACAAAACAAAATAATAATAAAAAAAAATCAAAACATTTTCTTTTAAGTATTATAGTAGGTATATAATTAAAATATATACCTCCCAAATTTGTTGCAAATATATATATATCAATATATATTTGCTAAAATCTAAATTTAAACATAATGACTAGACTCAGGAATGGAAAACAGACTGAAGTAGAAGAAGATTGGTTAGGAAGACCAATAAATAAACCAGATATCCTTCCTGAAGACCCAATTCAGGAAGAAGGAACCCTAAACCAACAAGAAGAAGAGTTTGTTGATGCAAATGAACAAAGAGAAATTGTTAGAGAGGAAGGATCCTCATCTCCTAAAATATCCCCGAAAGGAGCAGTTACTTTTGAGAACATGGAACATTTTTGGAAGTTCCTCAATACTAATATTGGCACTCTTAATAGAGCAGTCCATATGGACAAGGATCAAATTAGTGACACTCAAGCAACCCTATAAGACATATATCACACACGCACTAATCCCTTGTCCTTCATTGATCAAGAAAGTGATCAAGTTGGACCATCCAATTTGGATATGGCCGCTATAATCCAGAACATGCAACAACAATAGGTTACCCAACCACCTAGAGATCCTGTTACCAAGCCTAGGGTTATTCCCACACAAAAGAAACCATCATTCACTGCTTTATTTCATCAAGTTATTGATCAACATACCTCAAATCAACAAAATCCTAAAACAAAACCAAATGCCAATTTCCAACAATCTGGGGTACAACATAATGCCACAACAAATCTTCTTCATAATACTCTTCCTACCAACCATTTGCATAACAACAATATAACATCTAATCCTTATGTCACGCATTCCTATGCTCACAAATCCCATAATCAGGTACCACAAAACCAATATGGTGGAAAAACTGGTAATCTGGAAGCCATGGTGAAACAATTAGTCTCTTGCATGGACCAAATAGATCCCTACCATCCCTCGTACAATTATCGAAAGATGTGTAGTCAGCCTCTAGATCCTATAGTTGTAGCACAACCATATCCTAAACACTTTCCTATGCTTGTCCTACCTATATATAAAGGAACTGAAGATCCCATAGAGCATCTTTGTATGTTTAGGATTGCATACCATGATATATCCCATGATGATTTGTTATTACTAAAAATGTTCCCAAAAAGTTTAGGAGGGATGGCATTGGAGTGGTATTATCAATTACCCACTCATTCTTTGAGAAATTTTGAAGAGACCGCCGAATATTTTGTGCATCAATTTAGTGCCTATATTGAAAGGCATGTAACTATTAAAGATTTGTACAACCTAAAACAAGACAAAGAGGAATGTTTTTCTGATTTCCTAGCTCGATGGAGACAGTTGATAGGAAAATTGCACTTTGTGTTATCCTATGAGTTATCAATAATTTACAAGAACAGTTATCCTATGAGTTATCAACTGTTCCCTTGACCACCTTCAATCAAGCTATAGATTTAGATCGAAGAGTGGAAGATGCTCTTGTTAGGAGAGGTCAACTTAAAAATAAAGATGATGAGAAAACATCCAGAAATCAATATAAAAATAAACAAGTTGTGGGCGATGGAGTCACTGATAGTAGAAATATCGCTACTGTTAATGTTGTGAAAACAACAGAGAAATTTATACTAAAACCTCCTGATAAACCACCCCGAGAATTTACTAGGTTAAATCAACCCTTATCAACCATCCTCCCGCAATTACTAGCGCGAGGAATGATCCAATTACCAAATATCCGGGAACCTGATCCAACTATACTCGAATACAGGGCTGATTTACACTGTGATTTCCATAGAGGACTTGGACACGCTACCAATTCTTGTAAAATATTAAAACATAAAATACAAGACCTGATTGATAACAATGACATGGAGGTGCAAGCCTTTCAACCTAAACAAAATCCTCCTAATAATGCTCAAAAGAACATTCCCCAAAATCAGAATCAGAATGCCAATCAATCATTGGACATATTTCAACATCCTTTACCAAAGCATCGTAAAGAGGTGGCTAATCAAATTGAGCATCATAATGTTCCCCCTCCTACTCGATATGTAGGAGCTATTAGTGGACATTTACCTATTCATGATCCGTAAATATTTGACACCACTTTATCCATGGTTATGGCCATACCTCTACATAATATTCGGACACGTGATCTTAGTGATACTGAATATGAGACTGAAAGTGACATGGAAATCACTTCAAATCAATCAAATAGTTCTGAAGATGAATCAGATCCTATTCAACCTATCACAAGTTCTATGATTCCAGAAGAACCATTTCCAATAAGAGTCACTACTCGACCATCGTATCAATAATTACTTTCTAATGAACAAGCCATAAACGCTAGACCAAGACCCATTCATTATCCGCAAAATAATATTGTAGGTACCATCAGAGTTGTTACTCGACAACAGGCTCAAAATTCTCAACGAGATCAAACTCAGAACGATGGATTAGCTCCATTCATTTTGAAAAATCCCAATAAAGGGAATCATGCGCCTCATGTTCAACCTAAACCTCCTTATAGTATTAATGAAAAATTATCAAATACTACAGCTAGAATCTCCCTTTTGGACCTTTTAAGATCTTCTCCTACCCATAGGGATGAATTAATGCTCACATTAAGCCAAATTATGGTACCACAAAATATTCAACCTGAAGCCATGTCCAATACTATCATAACTCGAGAAGTCAATTGTATTGACTTTCGAGATAAAGATATACCACAACATAGTTTACATAAGGATAACCCCTTATATATTACTGCCCTAATTGGAGATGTAGTAGTTAAACGAGTCTTGATTGATAATGGTTCATCTTTAAATATATGCACTTTTGACTTCTACCAAAGATTTGGGTTTAGAAGTGATGAAATGAAAAGAACTGATATGATTATAAAAGCCTTCAATGACGAAACACAAGAAACATGTGGAGTTATCACTATCCCATTGCAAGTTGGTCCTCGAACCTTAGACACGACCGTGTTTATTGTACATTGCCCTACATCGTACAATATACTCTTGGGTTGCCCTTGGATCAATGCGATGCGAGCTGTTCCCTCAACTTTACATTAGTGTGTTAAATTCAAATTTAAAAATTAGTTGGTTACCATTCATGGTGATCCTAGACCCTTTGATATGTGTGCTTTGGCAGAACCTGTTGGAGTTCAATTTTGCCTTGCTTTGTCATCCACACATCCTAATTCTAATCATCCGCCTAAACGTGTGAAACACACACTAATAACATCATCTACTTTTTCCCCACCAACTACACCTCTACATATAGTTCAACCATCTTCCAAACAAACCACATTAGGACCCCAAAAGGATCCTAAACCCACAACCAATGCTTCTTGTTTTACTCCTATAACTTCCATACCTTTAGACACGTCCATCGACATCTCTACAATGTCTACGCCTATCAAAGGCATCTTTCCCACATCTAAAAACATAGGAAATGATCCTTCTACCTCTTACGCTCTTACTGACGAGCTCTTACCCGATTTATCTAAAATTCTTGTATTAGAGAAAACAAACGTTGCTATGCAAGATTCCCATATTTTAAATAAATTGCCACCCTCTCCTCATACCTTGGGCCTCCCACAACCTATGGGAAGTATCTACCAAGTTGGGAGTTGTGCTTTTATTTATAAGGGATATGATTGGGGAAGAATACCTAGAAACATCAAGACTCATTATGATGGGTATGCTCATTGTTATTTTGCTAATTAGTATATTAAAGCTAAGCCTATAATGCTTAAATTGGGATATAAAGGGAAAGGTTTGGGACCTTTCCAGAATGGTATGAAAGAACCTTTTGAGGTAGAACCTTGGCCTACCCGATGTGGTGTGGGCATATTTTCTAGTAAATGTCAGCCCTTCCCATTCGAGGATGATGACCATCTCATATGTTACCAAGATTATTTGGATAAACGTGATGCTTTGCATTTAAGGGATAATCCATTTACATGCAATATGCTATCCATAGCTTACCTTGATATGATTGCTGAATCCGATGATGAGTTGGAGGGGGATATCTTCCATGATGTCTCCGTTGAGGAATTGTTACATAACGGATTTTATTTCGATGGCTCTATACCTAGTGTAGCCCAGCTTGAGTCCATGACTCCTCAAGACGAATTACTAACTTTGGAAGAATTACAAGAATTAGGCATTTCACCCGCCCCATCTAATTTTGAGAGAGATCTACATATGGAAGTGGAAAACGTTATAAAAATTAACATTGGAACCGAAGATAACCCTCACATAATCAACATTGGATCAGAATTGAGCCAAGAAAAACAAGATCAATACATTTCATTCCTTAAAAAATATGAAGATATTTTTTCTTGGACATATGAAGATATGCCAGGATTAGACCCTTCTGTAGTTATGCATCACCTAGTAGTCCATCCGGATGCTAAACCTGTTAAACATAAACTTAAAAAAATGCATCCTAAAGTGGCCTTACTAGTCAAAGGAGAATTAGAAAAGCTCTTGAAGGTTATTTTTATACAAGACATTGATTATGCTAAATGGATCTCGAATGTAGTTCCGATAACTAAGAAAGAAGCTACCAAAGTTAGGGTTTTCACAGACTTTAGATATTAATGTTGCATGCCCTAAAGACAATTTTCCTCTTTCCAACATGGATCAGATTATTGATTTTACTGCTGGGAGTGGAATGATATCCCTAATGGATGGATTCTCTGGTTATAATCAGATCAGGATAGCTCCTGAAGATCAAGCTAAAACAACCTTTATTACCCCTTGGGGAACCTTTTGTTGGAAAGTGATGCCATTCGGTTTAAAGAATGCAGGTGCAACATATCAACGAGCCATGACTTATATCTTTCATGATATGATGCATGATATTCTACATGATTATGTAGACGATATTATAGCTCGTTCCATAAAAGAATATGATCATTTAGATGACCTGAGAAACATTTTTGACCGGTTAAGGGAATATCTTATTCGACTAAATCCAGCCAAATGTATATTCGGAGTTAAGTCCGATAAATTATTGGGGGTTATAGTTTCTTTACGTGGCATTGAAATTGACCCTCTCAAGATCGCGACTATCACTGATATGCCCGCACCCACAAATATATCTGAATTATGAAGTTTACAAGGTAAGCTTCAAGCTATTCGTCGCTTCATCGATAAGTTGGTAGACAAAACCGGACCCTTTCTTAAGCTTCTTAAAAAATATGTCTCTTTTCATTGGGACGATGAATTTCAGGAAGCATTCAAACTCCTCAAACAATATCTCCTTAACCCACCGGTGCTTTCCCCACCTAGATCTGATTGTCCATTTATCTTGTACATTTTTGCTTCATATTGTGCCTTAGGAGCTATGTTAGCTCAACTTGACGATGAGAAGAAAGAACATGCTAATTATTACATCAGTAGAACCCTAATCAGTTATGAAACTCGTTATACATAATTAGAGAAGTTATGTCTTGTAGTCATATTTTCTACACAGAAACTATGCCATTAAATGCTCAGTCAGAAAACGTATGTTATTGCTAAATTTGATCCTTTGCGGTATCTCATGAGTCGACCGTACTTATCTGGTCGCACAGCCAAGTGGGTTCTTGCGCTAAGCGATTTTGAACTCATGTTTATAGGACAAAAGTTTGTTAAAGGTCAAATCATAGCAAACCAATTAGCTCCTGCACCCTTAGAGTCTACCCATCCCCTCATCATTGAGTTTCTTGATGAATGCCTTAGATTAGAGGCAGACCATCCTGAGCAATGGTCCCTATACTTTGATGGAGCCCGATGCATGAGTGGGGCTGGTGCAGGTATTATTTTAATATCTTCACAGAAACATCTTATACCTCTGTCCTTCAAACTAACATTTGCTTGTACTAATAATATTGTTGAATATGAGGCTCTAATCCTTGGATTACGAGCTGCCTTGGCACTGAAAATTAAAAATTTATTAGTTTTCGATGATTCTCAACTTGTCATAAATCAAATCAAGGATTTTTATCAGACCAGAGATGATAAATTACCCCCATATAAAGCGTATGTCTTACAATTATTATCTTTATTTGATCAAGTTACCTTGGAAGCTATTCCTCGAACTAGCAACCGTGCGGCTGACGCTATGGCTGCAGCTACATCTCTTTTGCCCTTGGAGTTAGATGATGAATATGCTACCATCATTATTCGTCGACTCCAGGAACCCGCTTCAAGCAAATCATGCTTAGAACCTTTGGATGTGTTTCTAATCAATGAAACTACTCCTGAACCATGGTACACTGATTTATTTAATTTCTTGCAAAATGGGACCTTCCCTGAAGGTTGTAATAGCAACCAGCGTCGGTTGTTACGTAGACAAGCAAGTCGCTTCGTAATTATTGGTAATACCTTGTATAGGAGATCTTTTGAAGGCATCTTATTGAGATGTTTGAATCTAGCAGAATCTAGATCATCTTTGAGTGAAGCCCACAATGGATCTTGTGGGGGGCATTTTAGTGGTAGCGCCATTGCTAAGAAGCTCCTTAGGATAGGATATTTTTGGACTACCATGGAGAATGATGCACATGATTATGTGCGCCATTGCGACAAGTGCCAGAAACATGCTTACCTTGTCCATGCGCCTGCACAAGAACTGTAGGCTATTTCATCTCCTTGGCCCTTTTCAAAATGGGGCTTAGACATCATTGGAAAAATCAACCCTGTGTCGTCTGATGGACACAAATTCATTATAATCACCACTGAGTATTTCATGAAATGGTTTGAAGCTATGCCCTTAGCTTCTTGCACTGGAACCCAAGTTTCCAAGTTTATTTTTAATCAAATTATTTGTAGGTTCAGAATTCCTGCAAATCTCATCTCAGATAATGGAACTTGTTTCAAAAATAAAGATGTCAAAAAATTATGTCAAAAATATAAAATTCAACATCGATGGTCCACTCCCTATTATCCTCAGGGTAATGGCCAAGCAAAAGCATCTAATAAAAAATTAATCAAAATCCTCAAAATACTGGTCAATAAATCTGGTCAAGATTGGCACATCCAATTATATCCTGCTTTGTGGGCCTATCGAAATAGCGTTCGCACCCCCATCGGTACTTCACCTTTTATTTTGGTCTATTACGTTGAAGCTGTTTTTCCTTTGAATTAGAAGTTCCTTCTTTGGCTCTGCTACTTCAAGATACTGAAGTAGGAGATGAATATCGTGTTGGCAGATTTAGTCAGCTAGAACTCCTAGATGAAAAGTGCATCAATGCTTTGGAGCATCTTCGTGCCTACCAAAACAAGCTTAAAAGAGCATACCTCAAGAAATTTCATCATCGATCCTTTGAGATCGATGACCTTGTCTTAAAAGAAAATAAAAAAAATACTAATGCAACTAAAGACTTTAAAGGTAAATTTGAGCCCAACTGGCTTGGACCATATGTCATCACTGCTAAATTTGGATCGGAAGCATATCGATTAGCTACCTTAGATGGTAAAGATCTTAAAGAACCTATGAACATTATGCATCTTAAGCGTTACTATGCATAACATTTGGTCATTTTCATCATTTGTACATATTGTGTCTTTTGCATATTATTTCCTTTTAGTTATTCATATAAAATTTCAAACAAAAAAAAAAACAATAATCGTATTTCTTCTTTCCATTCATCAATTAAAATCAAAATATAAAAACATCAAAATCCTTAAAATCTTCAAAAACATCTTTTATTTTCGTACATATCAATTCTTGAAGTATTGCAGTTATATTCTCAATTATTTTGGATAAATTAGCATTTATTTGGAATCCCGCACTTTCACACTCACATACATAAATATCTTGCTTTTATTTGGTATGATTATTTTTTTTTGAAAAAAATTGAAAATCTTGTATTAAAACAAAGAGCAAGTACAAGAGGGAGCAAAAACATCCCTACCAAGAACCCAGAGACAAAAGACCTCAGCAAAGAGCGAGAGGGCAGCACAAACCAACACTAAGCACTAGAGAAAAACAAGGCGCGAAATCGCGACATGTCGCGATATCGCGACAGACAAGCCGGCCGAGGTCACAACCGCACAACCGGTCGCGAAATCGCGACATGTCGCGATTTCGCGACATGTCGCGAAATCGCGACGGCCAAAGCCAGCAGCCCCCGACCGCAAAAGATGTCGCGATATCGCGACGGAACCATCACAAAGCAGTCAGTCCACAGAATTGTCGCGATATCGCGACGCATCTTCCAATTGCCACCTTTGCGCCAGAAGTGTCGCGATTTGGCGACATGTCGCGATTTCGCGACATGTCGCAAAATCGCGACGGCCAAAGCCAGCAGCCCCCGACCACGAAAGATGTCGCGATATCGCGACGGAAACATCACAAAGCAGTCATTCCTCAGAATTGTCGCGATATCGCGACGCATTTTCCAGTTGCCACCTTTGCACCAAAAGTGTCGCGATTTCGCGACATGTCGCGATTTCGCGACATGTCGCAAAATCGCGACGGCCAAGTCCAGCTGCTCCCGACCACAAAAGATGTCGCGATATCGCGACGGAAACATCACAAAGCAGTCAGTCCTCAGAATTGTCGCGATATCGCGACGCATTTTCCAATTGCCACCATTGCGCCAGAAGTGTCGCGAAATCGCGACAAGAAGACCCTTCTGCATCCAAACCTCCCAAGTGTCGCGAAAACGCGACAGGTTGACCACTCGGCGACCAATCATCATAAAAGTCGCGAAATCGTGACTGTTGTCTTCCGTGTTGCCCCTGCAGCCAAAGCGTCGCGAAAACAAAGCAACTTCGAGCCAATGGTCCCAGCGACATAACATGGCGCGAAAAAGAGACATCTTCCACCCGTTAGTCGCGACCACACAACCGGTCGCGAAATCGCGACAGCAACTAGCCAAAGAACGCGACGGCTCGGAATGTCGCGATATCGCGACAGGAAGTCTCCAAAGGCCGTGGCGACGAAACCTGTCGCGATATCGCGACAGGTTGCCACCGAGGGTCGCGACAACACAGCAGGTCGCGAAAACGCGACGAAAAACTCCCTTGACACAGAATTTTCTCATTTGCTCAAAAATTTTGCAAGACCTTGTCTAATCACAGCATCTTCCACAGGCATGTTACTGTGCAGCTGAACTCCAACCTCCTTTTCCGCACCCAACTTGGCAAGGAAATCGGCCGTCGAATTTGAATCCCGATTCACATGGATAGGGATCACATCCTCTAATTCCCTCCAAAGGACCTTGATTTGAGAGACTAAGATCTGAATCTTCCACGCTTTCAAAGCAAAATTTCTCATACAATCAAGAGCGCCAACCAAAATTTGAGAATCAGTCTCAAGGATTATCTTTCTGTATCCCTGAGTGACAGCCCAGAAAGAAGCAACTTTGATGGCAAAAGCTTCGGCTTCATTATTGGTGGCTCTTCCCAGGCCCTGGAGTTCCCAATAAAGAACAGTTCCAGTATGATCACGGCACACAACACCGATTCCAGCATTGCCCGGATTGCCCTTTGCAGCTCCGTCCGTGTTAATTTTAATCCAGCCAACCGGGGGGGGTTTCCAACTAACCATGTTTTCTCTAACTTGAGCAACAACTCTCTCTTCCTGTGGACCCAGCTCAACCAGAATATCTTCTTCAGCATGTAAGGCAACCGTCTCAGTGACTTTGCTCCAGATAACCTGCCAAATTCCATCAAGGGAGGAGAAGGTCTCTCTGAAGATTCGAGCGTTTCTTTCCAGCCACACTTGCCACCAGATGAAGAAGAGACCAAGCTCCCACCCCAATCGAAGGGCTTTTGATTTAAATCTAGCTTTCTTCCATCTTTGCCAGATATTATTCCGAGTCAGAGCACCATTACCCTGGAGTTTAAAATGAGAGAACCATCGATTCCAGATCTGACCTGTGAAGGAACACTCGAACATCAAATGGTCAGCAGTCTCTTCATGCTTACGACACAAAATACACTGAGAAGGACCAATAATTCCTCTGCTTCTGAGGTTATCATAGGTGAGGATGCCATTATGCATAAACTGCCAGACAAAGAAGTTCACTTTCGGCCAGCACTTGGAATGCCAGATTTTCTTCCAGTCATGAACCGAAAATAAATGCGGGGGAGGCTCTGGGAGAAGCTGATCATAACCAGCCTTCACAGTGTAAATTCCAAGATTCCCATGGCCCCAAGCTAACTCGTCTTCTTCATCTCTGCCCGTGAGAAATCTTGCTTGTCAAGATGTTGGTCAGAGTGGTTGCCAGCTCCAGAGGGATAGTGACAAGCCACTCCTCAAGTCGCTTAAATTTCTTGAATTTATACTCACCCAATTGACTAGTGATGAAATAGTTCTCAATAGTGACCCAGCCCTTGGATTCTATGGCAGTTTTAATTGGAAGCAATTCAGGATACTCCGCAATGATGGGTGGAAACTGGTCCCATGAGTCAGTCCAGAAACGTGCTTTCTCCCCTCTTCCCACTTTCCAGAACAATTGATCTTTAATTACTTGAGAGCCCAACTTGAGAGCTTGCCAAACTAGGGAACCATTACCATCCAGAGGGAAACGACAAACTTCAAAGGGGTGGATGTTACCCAAATATTTGCTGGTCAAGATTCTACTGAATAAAGATGATGGCTGGGAGATCCATCTCCAATACAATTTACCTGCTAGGGCTTTGTTGTTGAGTTTAGAGCTTCTCAAACCCAACCCTCCTTTTTCTTTGGGCTGAGTAACTTTATCCCAGCCAACCAAGGCCCATTTCCTCCCACCTTTTGCTCCTTCCCATAAGAATCGCCTAGCCAGTTTGTCCAACTCTTTCCAAATAGAAAGAGGAGCAGCCAAGATTGAAAATTTATAGATAGGCATGGCCTGAATTACTGACTGTAAGAAAGTTAAACGGCCACCGTAGCTTAACCATTTGTGAGACCAATGGTTCATTCTATCTTTGATGCCATCCAGAAGATCTTTCCAAATATCATTTTTCAATTTCTTGAAGTGCAAAGGAACCCCCAGATAGACTATAGGAAGAGATGATCTAGTGAAGCCCAAAATCTCTATAATTTTGTCCTGCATCCGTTGGTCAAGGTTGAAAAAGACAACTTTAGATTTGTTGTCATTGATAACTTGATTGGAGGCCCTAAGGTAAACAGAAAGAGAGTCTCTGATTCCCCTAGCTTCCCTGAGACTAGCCACTCCAACCAAGCCAGTGTCATCCACAAATTGTAAATGAGTCAAGACTTCATCACCGACCTTAATACCTGTTATCAGGCCTTGAAGTCTTCTTCTCAAGAAGAGTCGACCTAATCCTTCAGCTAAGATAAGGAATAGATAGGGCGAGCAAGGGTCCCCTTGTCGGAGACCACGAGAGGCTCCAAAGGGAGGCGAGGGAATCCCCTTGATGAGAACCGAATAAGAAGGCGTGGAAACACAGCTCATAACCCAGTCTATCCATTCCTGGGAAAAGCCAAAGGCAGCCAACATCCTTGACAGGAAACCCCACTCCACTCGATCGTAAGCCTTAGACATATCCAGTTTGATGAACATTCCTTTGTTACCAGAGTTTTGCATTGAATGAATAGCCTCTTGAGCAAGAACCACTCCATCCAAGATCTGTCTACCCTCTACAAATCCCCCCTGTTATGAGGAAATGATGTTATGAAGGAGAGGTTTAAGACGTTCAGCTATAATTTTTGTGATAATTTTATAAATCACATTACATAAAGCAATAGGTCTGAAGTCAGAGATATGAACTCCTTCCTCCCCCTTTGGAATTAACGTGATAAAGGTATGATTTAGAGCCTTGAGCATTCTCTTATTAGATCTGGACTCCTCAATAACAGCCGAAACATCTTCCTCCAAGGTATCCCAAAAGGCCTGAAAAAACTCAATAGGAAAACCATCTGGACCGGGAGATTTGCCTGTGCTCATTCCAAAGACCACATTTTTCAATTCATCTCGGTCAATAGGTCTGAGGAGAGCCTGATTTTCTGCTGGAGTGATAATAGGGGGAATAACATCAAGAACTTCATTTTGAGCCCCCACATCTTGGTCCCTATTTTCTGCAAAAAGCTTGGAGAAGTAATCCACTGAGTGGGAGTGCATGCCTGGAAGAGTATCAAAGGAGTGACCATTCTCATCTTTTAAAACTGCCATATTATTCATCTGTCTTCTAGCACATGCTGAACGATGAAAAATTTTTGTATTTCTATCTCCTTCCAATAGCCAAGAATTTCTAGCCCGCTGCTTCCAGTAAATTTCCTCGTGGTTATCAATGTCCTCAACAGCTTTGCGCAAGGCATCATCTTCAGTTTTAAGCTGTTCAGAAATTAAACCTTCCCTGAATTGTTTACGCACCTCCTCCCAGCGGGCCAACAAGGGGGCTCTTTGCAGCTTGAAATCCGATTTATTGGCGTGCCTCCACTGTTTCAATTTAAATTTGACAAAAAGAAGCTGTTTGTGAAATTTAAACATTGCTGTCCCAAAAGGTGGACGACCTTCTTCCCACCATTGCGGAATTACCTCATGAAGGTCCTCCTTCTGAAGCCAGAAATTCTCAAATCTAAACGGTTTGTGGAACTGCCCTGTCAGAGTCCCACCCTTCAGCATGATGGGAGAGTGATCGGAAACAGGACCGTCCAAAATCTGTAATTGCACATTCCACTTAACAAAAGCCTCCTCTGAGACCAGAAAGCGATCCAACTTTACCTTACAACAGTGTGGTTCCCTCCGTTTGTTAGTCCAAGTGAAAAAAGTTCCAGGACCTTGGACATCAACTAAGTGAAAAGCCTGAACCTGGGCAATCAGAAGCCGGTCCCCCGGGTCCAAAACAGGGGAACCACCTTCCTGATCCCGAGCAGATAATTTGGCATTAAAATCTCCAGCAATGATCCAGTCAAAAGCTTGTCTTGAGGACCTCATGTTGTGAACTGCTTTCCATTGAAGCCTCTGGCCATCATGGCTTTGAGCCCCATAAAAATTTGTAATTAAAACTTGCTCAGCTGTGACATTATTCCTAAAAAGAGATGTGAGAACACCCCTCCAAGCTATATGTTCTAAAGCAGACCATTCCAGGGGGTTCCAAAAAGTAACAATTCCTCCTGAGGCACCTTGAGCTGCCACATCCATATATCCAGCTCCCCTCCATATTTTACTAACTGTTCTACACATAAGATCTAAAGACATTTTTGTCTCCTGGATGAGCAAAAAGTCTGTTTTACCCTTCCCTATGAGTCTTTGAACAGCAGATTGATGGGTTCTGCTGTTTAAACCCCTAACATTCCAAGATTGAATAATCATTGGAAACCTTGAGAGCAATAAGAGTCAATTGTTCTCACTGATCCATCAGTGACCAGCTTGTCTCCTTGCGATGCTATTAGGTCCTTATTAGACTTCCTGCCTGCACCTTGAGAATTGTTATTCTTGGACCGTTTTTCCACCTGGGTAATCCCCAGGGCTGGCCTTTCTCTATTCTTTTCGGCACTTCCCATGATGACATCCTTAATAACTGGCTGTGTTGAGGAGTGGATTACCAATGCCCCTGGGTTCTCTGGCTGTAAAATCTCAGAGGGTTCAAACACCTGCTCTCGGGCAGGAGTTGAAGAGGGAGAAGCATGAGAGTGGATGTTAATATCCTCAGTGTTCCCATCCACTCCTTCCATGACTTGGTCTTCCTGATCCACCAGGGATTTAAAGATTTCATACCGGTTGGTTGGCTTGAGTGGAGCTTGGTCCTTGCCATTTCTCTTTTTGTTTCTCCTTCGTTTCTGCTGTTCAAAGCCATCTTTCTGGGCTTCAGAACCTTGGGGGGTGTTTTGTGATTCTTTGACCGGGGTGAACTTACCCTCTCTGGGTCGATTTGAGATTCCTAGCGGGGCCTCCGCTTTTGTGCTCAAGGTATTCGGACAGAACCTAGCCAAATGGCCATGCTTATGGCAGACCCTGCATCTAAAAGGTAGGGCTTCGTAGTCTAACTGCTGTATCCAGGATTGTCCTGCTAACTCCAGTTCCACCTCAGCTGGTAGTGGCTGGCTGATATCCATTTCAACACAGATTCTAGCAAAGACAGCAGTGTTTCCCTCTATGGTATCTTTGGAAACTCCCAGAAATCTACCTAGAGAGTTACCAATCATCTCAAGAATCTGCTCGCCCCAAAACTCCATCGGGAGAGCGTACAGCCGGATCCACACTGGAACAGCCGTGGGCTCAATGCGAGGATCGAAACCCACTCTCCATGGTTGGACAAATAACCCTGTCGGGCCATGGGTCCTCTTCTCTGATTCAAATGCTCTGTTTCTATCTACTAAAGAAGAGAAACTAATAATGAAATACCCGTTGCTTATAGGCCATAAGGAGTACTCACCGATAGGTTCCCAGTTCTGTCTAACCCAGGTGTGCAGAAAGTGCGAGTGGGTCGGATACCCATGAATTTGCGGATCAAGTCATGGTTAGCACGGTAGGTGATCGTATCCTCAACCATCTTTGGTTCTATGACTATCTTAGGTCTGGAAGCAGATTGCGGGAGGCATCCATTAACTCTGTTTGTAGAAGAACCCTTGCCAGCATTCTTGAGAAGCGCTTGGTAAGCACCCCGCTGGGCTTCATCGGAAGAAGACGCAAAATTTTCTTTTAGAATCTCGGCATAAGAGCTCTTCTTCCCGTCTAGAGAACCTGGAGGAGACCCCATAGGGCCCTCCCGGGGTAACGGACGAGCCTTCAGAGGGGAACGATGTCAAACCGACAGAGACCCAGGTAGAAGCCGCTTGCCAGAACCCTAGAGCTTCGGCCTCCGACAGTTCAGAAGATTTCCCGCCAAATCGCCAGAGCTCGCAGTTTTTTTCGTATCATATTCTCCATCTATTTGGTATGATTATTACTCTCTCTTATATCAAAGTCCACATTTGAATTAAATAAATTTTTGAGCATAGAGAATTGATCTTGTTATTTACTTGAACCAAGCATATCTTTTCACATTAAAATTATTTCATTGCAAATTCAATATGATGCTACATAGTAGAAGTGGTTTCTTGAGTGAAAGTTTCCTCTGCTATCCTATCATGCACATGGTCTAGAATCTTTGAGAATTGACAAAAGGACAAGCTCACCCCTACCCAGAATAAAAATCCCTTGCTCTACAGCCAATTTGAGCAAGTATCCCTAGTATAGGAAGCAAAAGAAAAATTCAAAGAAAATGAGAAAAAGAAAAATATTATTTTGTACCATCGCACCATATTTCAGCATTGTCTCAGTTCCAAGCAAAAAAAAAAAAAAAGCAAAAGAGAAAAGAAAAAGCAAAAAGCAATAAAATCCCTTTCCCTACCCCTTGAAAAGAAAAGAAGGGTGAATGAGCTTGAATCCCTAGAATTCTCAATTATTCAAAAACTGTGAGGTAAGCCCCATAACAAGTGGTTTGTGTCCAACCCGCTTGGCCTTGGGTAATTCCTAGCGTGGTGATATGTCTATCACATTAGCGACCTTCTTTTGTACAGACCTATGTCGGCTTATGGATTAGCTAGCTCTTGATAACCCGACTTACATAGTAGTCTGGTATGGTTACATGCATATAAATCATGGTCAAGGAACACTTATTTGGTTAATTCAAATTACTTGTATCAAATTTTCTTGCTCAAAATTGGTGAATGAATAATACAATTGCACACACATTTGTATTTGAGAGATTTTGTATCATTATGATAAAGCAATATTGGTAATGAACTCACATTTTCATATGAGGGTTCCGTATAAATCTATAATTGTCTTTGAGATAATGTAAAATATTTCTGCAACTCCTTTTGGAATAATTTTATCTTCTTATTTCAGCACATCTATTTAGTATAAAAACAACTATATACATTGTTTTCAAAAATCACAAAATATTTTCAAACAACATATGACACAAATATAATCAATAAATTCATGTTCATATTATTATTTTTCTGTTTATCAAAAGTCAAAAATCAATCATGCAATAAAACTAAAATATCAATTTCTTCTTTGGATTTCGCGATGATGGTATAAGTCTATACCTATAATTCTATGCCTAGCGCAAACCATTGTTCTAATTTTATTTTCCCATTTATTTTACAAATTCATAAAAACATATGACTTACATCATTATGTTACACAATTGAGCTTTAAAACGAACGAACACTTATTCTATTTCATTATGTCAACATTCAATTTTGCAATGATGGTATAGTTCCTAGGGACTTATTCCAAAAATTTTATCACTTAGGAATTTATGCCTAGCAAAATCATATTTCTTTAATATGTCATGCATAATATTTTTTATGAAAATCTGAAAACAAATCATCACCATCATCACTCCCATCATCACAACACAAAAGTCTTAAGACAGTATCTTAAGCACTCTTTTACTTTTAACAATATTTCTATCCTGGGATTAGCTTGACGACCTAGCGAGCGACGACTCCATGAAACGGTCTATAATAGCGACAATGTCCTTTGAAATTATTGTTAGAAGTCTCTTTTATTTTTCATCAAATCACACCACAAAACAACCAATTTATTCACATCAGATTATTTCATTTACAATTTTATGCCATGACATAAAAAATTATAATTTATTTCCAAACGACATAATTACATGAATCATCAATCAACAAATCCAAATATTAAAGCATAAAACAACATATACACAAGTCATATCATCAAAAAGACCATATATATATCTCAAAAAATTATACATCATCTGGATTGGTATGCCACAATCAAAACCCTGGCATACTCAATCCCCTCAAAAAATAATAATAATACAATCTGCCCTCTGCAACAGCTAGCCTTGAGAAGCCCTCGAGCTCTCAGATTCATCTCCTCTCTCACCCTAAGGTGGAGGAGGTGGTCCCATAGAGGTCCAGACTGTGTCCCGGGTCCTCACCATCGATCGTGAGGATGTCCTCGACGATCCCATCATGACTGGCTCTACAATGGGGGCTGGCAGTGGTACCCTCTATCCCTCTAGGACCATGTGATAGTATAGCCCCTAGTAGAATGCGGTCTAAGCAATAGACCGCACCAGATCTTGAGTGCTCTCCCCTCCGCTCCGAGCCCTGAGCCGTGTAGCCTCATCCTGGAGTGTCTACACTTGATCCCAGAGGCGAGCAACCTTAGACCGGAGAGCCACCGTCTCGCTGCTCTCCCCTACCTTGACACCCTTGCCCTTATCGGGCGATGGTGGTCTCTCCCCCTACTAAGAAGGGACTCCCCTCTCCCTCCTCCCTGTCTCTTGAGGTCTCTATGGCGCTTGACCCATCCTCTGGCATCTCTCCTATGGAGACTATCGCTGCTCTCTCCCATCGCGACCTCGCACTGCCTCAATAGAAGCTTGATGCCACCTCCCCAACTGTCGCACCACGACATGCACTAGACCCTGCGCCCTCTTCATCCGAGGAGGGAGGATGCCTATGTACCAGGCATCATAGCCATTGGCAACCCCAGTGTCATCACCATCCACTAGCTGGATGGGGGTATCATCTGCATCCTGACTCCAGAATCACTGCATGTTTAGAGCCCCGCTCAGTGTGGTACTATATCAGATAGTTTGGGAGTACTTGTAATCCCTGAGAGAAGGGATCCCCTGCTGTAGACCGAACTATCATAGAACCCGATCATAGTGATGGAGCTCTACCTCTCCCCGCTCCATTCATAGCCAGTAGACTCGCCTGATGTGAGCCAACTCCTACCCATCTTCTGCCCCCCTGGGGTGCTCTCGCCATGGCCTCCAGGTGATCTGGTCTAGGATGAAGTTGTCCAGCAACCTTCATGACATCGACAGATCTATCCATCATTGTGACCCCCTCTGTAACCACCAGTAGAAAACCTAAGGCCTCTCTCGGTCAACCCTTGTTAGTGGGAGCCCTACCGGCCTCCGCATCGCGATGTGCTCCCAGCACCAAACCTACAGCAACGATGTCAAAACCATGCATTGACCTCCCTTGTATACGACCCCATGCAGGATCCTATACAAGCGACACAGTACAAAGCTACCCCATGCAAACCTATATCCGTGGTCTCTCATATCGTAGACCACATCTAAGAGGAGCCACGATAGTCTGCACCTACTCTAGTGGCATAGCAGTAAGCCACCTACTACCCCGACAAAAACTTGAGTTAGCCTAGATGCCCCAGGCATCTACCTCAGAGACTCGATGTTCACCCCGCCCTTCTCCAGGGTGAAGCTCGGGTCTCTAGTCAATCTCATCATAGCCTGGCCTTGATTGGCCGTAGGAATCATCAACCGTACTTGTATGGAGATCCTCATGATCCTCCATACATCCTCTAGTGTGGGAGCCATCTCCCCTGTCGGTAACCGAAAGCAGGACGACCCCGAATACCACCTCTCTGTTAGGGCTGTCAGTAGCCCCATGTTTGTCGATACTTGTGGCATCTTCGCCATATGCTACAAACCGACATGTGCTATTCGATCGCGCTCTGCCTGATCGAGCGTGGCTATGTCATCTTGTAGCCCGTTGTATTTCCATTCTTGACTCTTTAGTAATCCCCTCTGCAAAACAAACAATAAACCAATAAAATTCATTAATCAACCAATCATTAAAATCAAATTAAATACATTTTAACCAAGCTTAATTTTATCAAGTAATGATATCGTCCACCATTGGATGATATCATCTCAAATTGGGAAAAATCATCCTTTGTAGGACTAAATCGTCTCTGATTTCGCAACTTAGGGATCGCCCCTAGTTTGCCGATTTGCCCTCCAACGAAATCAATGATCTAGGGACGATTTCGAAGAAATTGGGACGATTTCGTCCCAACGTCGTCGACGGCCTAAAAACGGCCGCGATGTCCCAAAATAATCAAAATTTCAAACAAACAATTTCACAAATTAAATTCAAACCTAATTTACTAGGATTAGATCCTTACCCATAGCCCGCGTTGGACCTCTGTCGATCGGTGTGTTGTCTCCACCATTTTTTGTCTACAGAGCTCTAAAAACCAATAAAATTGAACAGTAAAAATGAATTAGGGTTTTACCCTATTTTCTTAATTTTATTTCAAATCAACAACATTTTTTTACAATTTTGATTTTCCACGCTTTTACCTCAAACGTTCGATTTGGGTAAAAACACGGAGGGGGCACCATAGTAAGCAGTCGTACAATTCGACCTAGAATCGTCGTCTAAAAAATTGAGTACATTTTTTGTTTTCTCGTAAAACAGGAAGAACTCGTCTTTAATGCATTTTATTCAAAAAATTCGCTAAAGAGGGGGCAAAATGTAGCACCCTAAAATTGACACAGTTAAACCTTAATAAAAAGATAAAAATTTGAATTTTAACCCCAAACCGCCCGTTACCCGCTTTCCTTGTTTTTCGTGCCATTTTTAGGATTTATTTTGACCGTTGGACGATATCATCGCCGATCTTATGATATCATCCTAGATTGGACGAATTCGTCTAGGACAGAACGTCCAGACGATTTCGTCCCAAAATCAAATTTTCATAATTAGCTTCTGTTTCAACAGCTTCTCTAACCTGGGCAGAAAGCGTGTCTGCGCAGTTAGAGTCTCCCCTGTTGGAGATCTCCCAAATTGGGATGATCTCCAACCTCCTAACCTCTCCCTAATCCTATATAAACTAGGACTTTCTCAATTTATCCCCCTGAACCCCCTAGCTGATGGATTTCCCTATAGATTTAGTTCCTTATACATTAGAGCATCCCCGCACCATCGTTTGCATTGCATATTTCAAGTTTTCTTGTAGGAATCTTACTGTTTTTTAGTCAAAACAAGCTTGGATCGTCACAGGCGATTATAGACAATTTCGGATGATCCTATTGCAGATCGACGACGATCGCGTATGATTGGAGGCGATCTCGACTGTAGTCCAAATTGGGGGTAATCAGAGCCCATAGTTTGCATTTCCTTATTTTTTTCTGCATTTCTTTATGCATTGTATTAATTATTATATTTATGCATCTTAGAGTTCACCTCATTTAATATAAATGCATGATAAAGCCAAAATAAATTGTTAAGTTGATGCATTTTATTTTAATTGCTATTTTGATTTATTATTTAGACAAATTCATTGTTATTTCTATCATTTCCCCTTGCTTTTGCAGTTGCATTTTTGGTATTTTGTATCTGTTTTTGTGATTGCAGGTCTCTGACGAATTCGTCAGATCGTCGACGATCCTGTCTGATCTCAGACGATCGACTGAGATCTGAGATAATTTTGTGCAATTCTAGACGATTACGTACGATTTGAGACGATTTGGACTGCTACAAGACTCATAATCTTCATCAGACATCCGAAAATCAGGTATGTTCTATCCTATTTAGTATATTCTTTTTGTTTAGCATTTATTCATGTTTTATGTATTCATAGAATCAGCATTGGCATATAGAATAGTTTAGATTCATCTTGGCCAAACCTAGGAATTGAATGATTAAAGCGCAAAATGAACACATGAAACCTACTATCAACCTAGGCATGGAAACTTCCACTCAAAATTTCCCTGGTGAACCCACCATCCGTCGAAAATTCACCCTTATATCCCTCCCCCGAGAGGCAGGACCTTCAAAGGGCCTCTCAGTCCGAGATATTGTCCCATCCTTCTCACATCCCCCTTCTGGCCGCGGATCCTATAACCTAAAGGTAAGGATGTGAAAAAATTGGAGCGATACAGATACTATTTTATCTTTCCACCCTAATAAGGCACCTCATCTTGATGGATTTTATACATAATTATTTCAAAAAAATTGAGTATATTGAAGAATGATATATTGGTTGTGCTAGATAGACTAAGAAAAAAAGACTATAATAACTACCACAAATTCCACATTTATTATATTAGTTTCCAAGGAAGGTGAAAAAATTTACATTTCAACCAATTTTGTCTAATAGGACTTTGTAACATGATTTATAAGATAATTTCAAAAATTATAATAAACAAATTGAAAAATATTTTATGTTATGTTCTCTTAGAGGAACACGATGGTTTTATTTAAGGTCAAAAAATCTTTTATGGTATATTCATTATATAAGAGGCCATATATTCTCTTCAATCCATGAAAGAGCTAGTCTGGCTTGTAAAGTTAGATATCACCCAAGCATATGATAGGGTAACTTGCTACATTTTCCATATGATATTGTCCAAAAAAATATGATCAATATTAATGTGAATAGATTAGATGCTATAGCATATGATAGTGTTTATGTGATATTGTGGATAGATGTTATTGCACAAAAGGGTTTAAGAAAGGGATCTTGTGGATAGATCCCTTTCTTCCAAAATATTTTGGATCTCATCTACTTCTTGTTCAAGATCCATTTCTTCCACAATATGATAATGAATTAGATATAGCACTACAAAATATTCTATTTATTTCAATGTATACCCTACTAGATAATTTAAATAATCATGTGGACTTCTTTAGAGTGATCTGTTATCTCTGTATCTATTCATTACTCTTATGGAGGCATTAGAAATATCTCTCTCAAAGGGAAAAGTGAAAGGTAAAATTAAAATTATTCAAACTATGACGAAAGGTCCTTTTGAATGTCATCTCTATTTTATTGATGATGAATTTTAGGTCAGCCTTTGGTCAATGATGTCAAGGAATTCACATCAATACTATAATGCTACAATAAGGATGCTTAACAATTGATTAATATGATAGAATTTAGAATTTTTTTATCAATGCTACCCTTTATTTATAATAGATTATTTTAGGGTTTAAAGTTATTACCATCAATGTATCTAGGTATACATTTGTCTAATAAAACAAAGAATAACGAGCTTTAGGGATCAATATTGAATAAAATAAAATCATGTCTATCTAGTTGGAAGTGTAAGTCCTCAACCATGGATGTAATACTATGACTCATGAAGGCTACATTATAATATATCCTTATATATAGGATGTCAACGTTAAGATTACTAGTAGGTATAACATCCAAATTTAACAAAACTTAAAATAGTCTACTTAAAAGGATGTACTGAGAAATTTACCTATGGAGGAAATAATAGTGGAGGGACAAACCTACATTTATAATCATAAATTCAATTTTAGAATTAGAGAAAATTTTGGTTGGAAATTATTTAAAGAAAGAAAATAACTGGACAAAGCTATTACTTTAAAAAATATAGGTTAATTATATGCAATAAAATTGCTAAGGAAACAAACCGTAACTAGGGATTATTAATATGGATTTTCATATTAGAGAGTTTACAAAGGTGATCAAGAAGCATATTAGATGGTTAAATTAGGGGCATTCTAGAAATTTGATCTAATACTTGGTTGAGTCCTTATCATCTTATATGTTATCCTTAGTGGCAACCATTGGCTCATGTCTTTTTGGATTGTAGATATTTAAAAGTAAAAAATATATATTTATATGAGTAAAAATTCCAAAGCATTTTGAATTTTTATTAACAATATTGTAGAAGAAATGGATCTTAAACAAGAAGTTGATGAGTTCCAAAATATGCTTTAAGAGGTCTATTTGCCTTGTTCGTGTACAAAGACATGTTTTTTTTGAAAATTCTTCTCAATTACTCATATTCATATGGAACTTCAACAAACAATTATATAAATGCTAATGCATTGTTTACAATGATCAATATTCCCATTGAAAAAGAATAGAGATGTTTTTTTTTTAATTTAAGGGATTCATGTATTAATATTAATGTTTTAAAAATGGATTTAGGGATTGGATTGATAATAACATTATTTTTATATTTTTCAATTAATAATAATGAAAAAATCTTAAAATTTCAACTTATCTATAGAGAAGGACAACATAAAAATAATTTAACTTAGGATGCTGATCTTATTTTGTTGAAATTTAAATTTTAGAAGGTAATTGGTTGAATCCAAGATTGAGAAATGCTAATCGATCATTCCTCATTGAGAGTTGGTTCTCTATGTATAGGTCCCCGATATTCCAAGAAATGATCTTCATTTTTCAGATTTGGTTGGGTGTTTCTTCCTACCCAAATTGAGAGTCAATTGTGTTCTATTAGCTACATCCCTAGTTGTTTCTCTTTGTCTAATTTCAAATTGTGAAGGTCTGCCTTGCTTGGTATCGTAACCTACATTTGCGTATTGTCCTTGAACTTTTGAATCTGTTAGGGTTGCCCTAGTCCTTTCTAGATTTTGTACCTTTGGGAGATTTTTCATGCACTTTCTCACCTCCATCCACGATAAGTGGAGTATCATTCATATTTTGGGTTACCATAACACTGATATTTTATTCATGTTTCATTTCCATAATTTAAGCTTCATAATATTTTTTCTCTATTGAGCATTGAAGGCAATCAAAATGATTTTGAACAATCAGCTCATTCAAAATAGAGAGGAGATTCTCAAGATGTTGACTTACTTTTATCTCTTCTTCCAATTTTTTTCCTTCTTCCCATGCATTCTACTTCGGATGTGATGGGAGCTCCACCTCCTCCCTTCTTCCCCTTGCATCCAAGGTTGGATTTCCTTAATTACCAAATTTATTTCCTACGGTCTTCTTTGGTTGCCAGCCACAATTCTGATCCTAGCTCCTTTTCTTTGGACAATCATGGTTAAGGTGCCCTATTCTTTAGCACAAGCTACACTTCACAAGCACGTTTTGATACCCAATATGTAGTGACCCTCCTCACTCGATTATTGAAATAAAGCAAATATATATTTATATATATGTATACTTACCTATGTTTGAGAAACATGGCACTGCTAATAGCATCTGCGAGTGCAGGATAGTTGTAGAAATATAATAAAAGGTGACAAGTCAACAGAAAAGGGTAAGTAGATTGTATTTTTGTGTGGGTTCTTTTGTTTGGAGTATTGTTTGATTGTATGGAATGATGCATGTTTTGTGGTGGCAATGATTATGGGAGCCACTAGCTTGGAAAAACATGTTGTTGTTTGTTTGGACATGCATGTATATGTTTAATAATTTAAATGTTCCTTGTTTTTTTTATATAAGGTGAGCTTATGTATTTAGAGGGAGGAGATGAAGATATCTTAATCAAGGGAGCCACCCTTTAATTTTTGAATGAAGATTTGAGATTATTCTTTCATGATTCTATAGAAAGATAATTTTATAAAATAGAAAATAAATAAAAAGTAAATGGTTATTTTATTATTCAGAAAAGGAAAGGAATTTTATGTAAAATGAGTAAAATTATATTTTGTATTTGCTCCATGTTCGTATTAAAAGAGGATGAAATTACATGGTCGTTGAGCAAGCATTATGTGTATGGGTGGCCAAAGTCTTGATTTTTTTTAGACCTTACTTATGCTCCTGAATTCACCTTTACCTTATTATATTTAATATGCGAAAACTAGCTATGTTCTATTTCTGCATCAAGGATGGAAAAGTTAGCATAATCAAATCATTATTGTTGAGGTTATTTGAGAATGCCATGATAAAAAGGTGGTGGTAGGAGATTGTGGAGAGAACTTGTTAACATGGCACTATGCATGGGTAAGTAAGAAAATAGTTTACCAAGTTTACAGAAGGCGGAGGGGACGAAAGAAAAAAGGAGGACAAAAAAGGAAAAGAGAGGACGACGGAGAAAGTTTGAAGAGGGGAGACCAGCCAAGAGAAGAGTTTTGAGAAGTGAAATACACAGGTTGGGAATTATTTTTGATTACTATGATTGCTACGTTCTAAATGAATATGAAAATGATGCATGTTGTGTACAAATGACAATGTGAACTATGGATATTGTATCTAATGAAAACTAGAAACCAAATTTGTTGTGCAAACTTTAAAAGAGATACGATATGTTTAAGGTAGAAACATTGATGAGAAAACCAAGTCAAATTTACTGGAATAAGTTTTGAAATTGATGTGCCTTTGTATGACTGTGTTTTATGAAAATGATAGGGTGATGGTTTGATCTCTTCTAAGAATATTTTTCTTGTACATAATAGAAATAATAAGAAGATACGGTAAATATTTTTGTGTATTCTGTGTTAAATAATTGAATTAGTGGGCAAACTAATTATCACAATTTACAATGAAAACTATGATTCATTGAAGCTAGAAAGCGGTATGGTTCAGGAAGAATCAAAAGTGTAAAAGCCATGATAAATTGACTTAGAAGAACCTAGTTGATTTCGAGTCGAATGCTACTATGTTGGTTGAGTTTTTGATTAAAATATATATATGATTGGAAACGTAGTTTGCTAAGAACTAATGATTGCTTAACTATAGTGTCGATTGTTTGTAAATGTAGGAGAAAATTTTACTTAATGACATATTGTTGAAAATAAAACTTTAAGGAGTGAGTATTTTATTTATGAAACTGTTACCTAGAAAATGGGGCAGAAAATGAAAAGGGAAAACATGATGATAAGTTAACTCGGTATTTATCTCGGGATAGGAGATAATGGAGTTTTTATTTTGGGGGGTGTTTTCCATTAAAAGTTTCTTTGGAATGCATGTGTGCATAGTAGAAATAATTATCATATGTTTTGAGTCATATCTGATCATTATGAGTTCTATAAGAACTCTTTTGTGCATTGATGGACGTTGGATGAGTCAGCATTGAGATAAAGAACCCTGGATCATGGACCAGTTCAGATCGACAACATCAAAATTTGGCTAGATAGCAAGCAGTATTCTTGCTTACTAAAAACAAAGACTCAGGTGGAAGAAACATTAGAAGATACAGTGGGTCTAGAATCTAAAATTTAGTTGTTGATTCTGTTGGTAACAATTGTGTTGGTTGTTGTAAAAATGGGTAAAGCCCTCTTGTATTTCTTTTAAAATAAGTTTACAAGATTGGTCTTAGTGACATCAAACTGAACATTGGTGCTTTGAAATATTTGTAACTAGTTTTAAAAAAATGATGTTATAATACACTTTCATATTTTGACTTTATGTTGGATGATGCAATTAGTTTCTTAATGTTTGTGGTAGACTGGAGTGATTGATAAATAATGGAAGTTGTTTGAATGCATAAAATTTTCCAGTACTATGTATAAGATTATAAACTAAAGAATAAAATCATGGGAAAGCCTTCCATAATATGACTTTTGGGAAAACGTAAAAACCAAAAACATTGTTGTTAATAATTTTGACCTTGAGCGAGGGTAGAATGCCTGGCCACGGTAGAGATTGTACAAAATAGAATTGAATTAATTTTTTTTTTTGTTGATGTAGACATCTAGTTGTGGAATAAGTCTTTTCAAACAATAGTATACCTGAAGTATAGTTAATACTTGTGCTTTAATACCAAATATTTTAATTTTAAATAAATCAGAGAGCTTTCTATGAAAGGTAGTTTAGTAGATAAGTTGAGATAGTACAACTTTAATTAGAGTCTTGGGTGGTTATCCTGAGAATGTGATTAAAGAATCATCCATAATGTTGAGGTGCGGGTATGCACACAACAATCTTCAATACACCTGCTAACTGACAAAATTGATCGATAATGACTGGGTCAAGACTGTATAGAAAGGTGGTATGGGAAATCCTTCCTAGGTTGTATTTGAAGGGCATAGTGATAAATTCTTTACTCATTGAACTTATCTTAGTATAGCCATAAGGTTTGGAATGGTACAAACCTTTGTTAGTTGTAATGAGTTTGTGAAATGAAGTCCAAGATCAGGAAAATGACATGGCACTAATAGGGATTCAAGTAGATGGGATTCACTAGTTAGTCATAGAGACATAAACACACCATATTCTTTTATACCATTAAGGAACAAGTCGACTAGAATATCGAAGGTTTGGTATAAATAAATTAGGGAAAAAGGCATCCACTCTCTAGGTGTTATGGACCCTAGAGGGCAACCCTTACCGTGAATCAAACCTCATGCTGGAACATGTGTATGATAAATGAGGGTATTTGTTTTCACTTAATGGTAACTCCACGGGTTTTGGCCAATCTCATTTACTTGGGTGACTGTCTGAAGTAGTCTAAAATCAAAAGTGGTATGATATTTCTGTGCAACATTGTTTGATTTTGTTCAAAAAAATGGATGTTCTAAAAACAAGATAATTTGAAAATTGTCCTTGTGATCTAGGAGTAACTTTAGAGACTTTGAGTTAACCTTTCAAAAAAAAATATCCTAGCTGATGAATTTACTTTTATTGGTTAACCAAGTAAATAGTCAGACCTGGGTTATTACACAATAGTCTGATTCCATTTCCTAAATATTGAAACCAATTTGATAGTTGCTATTGGAGGTGCTTCCATATTCATGTTCACACATAGCAGCACATGGATACATGGATAAGTTGTGACCTTGCCACCATTGCAGGGTCGATTACTATCAGTTATCCTATATTTTGTGTGATTCCCTTGAATATGTGCTCATACCAATAATGGAGAGGAAGCTCATGCAACCTGATCCAAATCAAAGCTTGGTTGATGCTCTACATGTACGGGTCAAAATTCATCATCCATCACTTAAGGAAGAGATCGTGATACCCAAAAAACTAGGGTCCCCATTGGAGAATTAGTTCTAAATCCTCTTCACAATTAAGTCGGACCAAAAAAAGTTTAGGGCGTCACCATTATATCCATGTGCCCCAAAGTTTGTCATTTCTCAATTGTCCACTTTCATATAGCATCTAGTTCAAGTCTTACCTGAAGGAACTTACCAACCAGACATTGGTCACCTTGAAGTATAGCCATTTTTGCCAGCTCATCGAGAATTACCCATCTTATTTTCGTCAAAGATAGATTAAAATTACAATCAAGGGCCTTTTGTTTGCCTTTCACTGCATGCAACCAAGATCTCACCCTAGGATCAAAAGGTTGGATCTAAACTTTGACGGCCTACTCATCTCCTGCCTTGGTACCATTCAAAATTTCTACCCCAAGATTTCTCGCCTGATCACCCAAAGACTCGAACCGTTGCTCCTTGTTGTATTCTCTCACCCTTCAAATCTCTAGGACTCCTCTAAAAGGAGCTTAAAAAAATGTAGAAACCTTGAATATGTAAGTTAAAACTATAAAAACCCTAGCTCTACTGTTAGAACTATAGAAACCATAGATCTATCTGTTAGAACTATAGAATTTCTAGATCTACTTACAAAATTGTAGAAACCTTAGATCTGTCAATTAGAACTGTAGAAACCCAAGATCTATCGATTAGAACTGTAGAAACCTTGGATCTATGAGTTAGAATTGTAGAAACCCTAGATTTGTTGATTAGAACTGTAGAAACCCTAAATTTATCAATTAAAACTGTAGAAACCCTAAATTTATCAATTAAAACTGTAGAAACCTTAGATCTACTCACATACATATAGAAACCCTAGATTTGTCGATTAAAACTATAGAAACCCGAGATCTGTTAGTTAGAACTGTAAATACCCAAGACCTATACAGATCCACTTTGTTAGCAACGGTCACACTTATTTATTTAGTTGTAGCAGAAGCAACTGTATTCACCGTGGCCAACAACTATAAAGAAAAAAGATGATAGAAGGTTGACACTAAACTCTTTATAGGATTTTAAAATAGCTTTTTAATGAAGTTGATTAATACAACCAATACTTTCCTTTAAATTAAATTTTTTTTTGAAACACACAGTTAATATATTTTTAAATTCTCAAAAAAAAAATCAATAACCCATTATATTTCCATTTAAAACAAAAACAAAAAAAAATCTCCCACCCTTCCCCTTAGATTAAGTTTTGAATTTGCTGTTGTAAGATGTTAGCTGTTTTAGGTAGATCTGGATATTATCATACGTTCCCATAACTCCTCGGTCCTTTAGATATATTACTTTTATCGAGGGAAAATCCCTGCATAGAATGGAGAATCATATATTAGAATAGCACAAAGAAAAGTAGCTTCATACTTGCACAAATTTCTAGTTTTTACATCAAATGCTTGGGCCCATAACAATAGGCACAAAAGTCAGGCATCAAGGGCCATTGCATTCATAGCGGAGGCCTAAATAGATCAAATTTAGGTGTCAAATGCACACATCTCACAGAGAAAAAAACAGCCAAAAGTCAGGCATCAAGGGCCATTGCATTCATAGCGGAGGCCTGAATAGATCAAATTTAGGTGTCAAATGCACACATCTCACAGAGAAAAAAACAGCCAAACAGGTGAACTAAATAAATGCTATACATTTATATCATAGTAAAGAATAAGTAGGAAAGCCTCTATTTATCACATTGGTGCAATTATTATAATTATTATTTATTTAACATACAGCAATACTACATTGGTATTGACCTGGAGAAGAAGTTCTAGAGAGAGCACTCAACTAATCCCCCAAAGTTTTACACACCTTTGGGTTTGGTGTATTTAACAAACCCAAGCCTTAAATATAGACAAAATTATACCCTTTAAATAAACCAAACCAATCCCCATCTCTCTCTTTCTTATGGAGAAGAAGATGAGGAGGAAGGCGAACTAGAGGAAAAGGACATGGGATTCCTTATTCCAAAACGAACAATATCTTGAAGGAGGCCATTCCCACGCCCACTATCGGTCCCCTCAACCACTCCAACATCAACACCATCAACAGCACCATGTCCGTTTCCATGGCCAGTGAAGTCATCACAATGGCCTGCTCCTACTCCAAAGGTGAAAGATTCACAGTAGTTATCCTCCTGATGCTGCAGTTGTTGAGGTTGATGGACACCTACCATGGTCGAATTGTCAGCTGACTGCATTCCATCATTATTATTCCCTTTGTCTTCCGGAGCTCTCCTCTTGTTCTCCTTCTCATAAATGCCGTTGCCCGCCTGAAAAAAACTATAACTGGGCTGTTGACTCAAGTGCAGTTGAGAGTAGGAATAGTGCAGATGCAGCCCCTCGTAGGTAACTGTAATCATCTCCGGGTCCTCCACCGACCTCTCCACCTGCTTCTTCGCACAGCATCTCGGATTCGTGCATCTGTAATAACTCCTGCACATTATAACAATCCCCATCAGAACACCAACTTCCTTTTTTCCCCCTATTTAAACTCGAATATATGATTGCTACAGGTTGCTGAATCGTGATATCTGATAACAAAAACGACAGCTGAAGAGAAAATTCCATACCTTGGGTAGGGGCTATTCTTGATGGACTTCTGGCCATACTTTCTCCACTTGTATCCATCATCTATGGCGTTCCCGGAGCATTTGATCTTCAGGGAATATTTCGCCTCGCTCTTGTTCCGATACAATCTCTTATAAAACAAATCGTTTCTGAATCCACAACACAATGTAAAAATCCCCAAGCGTCAAAATAACGAAGATGACCTCTGCATATCCAATTAAATTGCATTAATGCCTACAGATCTTAAATAAGCAGAACCCAAAAGACGGCAACTTACATTGAGCTAGAAAAGCTGCGATGAGAGCCACGAGAAAACGTGTCGTGGCAGATCTTGGGCCCTGAAGTGGGAAGCCATTGTTGGGAAGGAACAGAACTCTCAGACGAAAAACTCAACATGGCACTTGAGTTAAATACTCCGCTTGTACTGAGGTATTGCTCCTCTCTGCCATAAATCGATAAGGCGGATTTCACGTCTGTGAGAGTCGGCCCCGAATACAACCGCTCCGGCGCCGAAACATTCAGATTATCTGGCCGCGGAACTGCCACGGACTCGTTCTCCGGTAGGGAAAACAAGTTTTCCCCTTCGGATTCCGTCAGCAGGCTCTGCAGAAACTCATTGAAATCTCCCTGAGACGACACCGGCGTAGGCTCGTCATAACTGGAGATGTCTAAACCCTGGTCATGGAGCAACTCGCTTATGTAACTGAGAGCATCGTCAGCAACATCCTCCGGCGAAGAAGAATCTACAGTCGTTATGTTCTCCTGCTGCCATGCTGCATTGAATCTTTTGAGTCTGCAAAATTCAAAACCATTAATTTCGCTGCCTACCTGATCCTCATCGTCATCATTAGCTTCCAGCAGCCTCCTTTTTCCGGCTCCAGCAAACCTTTGCACGTCCATGGCTGGCTAACAAAATCAATATTTTCAGAGCCCCACCATTCAATATCTCAAAAGAGGGGGAGAGGAGGAAATGATTTTATTGTATGCTGGATGGATCCTTGGACAATATTTTTCCACAGTAGGCAGTATAAGATATATCATGAGGAATGACACTTGTTTTATTTATAGTGGACCGGCTATGGAATAACCCCCCAAAATAACAGTAAAACATGACGCGGTTAAAATGTCAATGCCGTTGACTTGAATTCCTCCATTAAATAGACCCAAGGTCAGCCTGACAAAAATCCCCACACCCAAATTTTTTTTTTTTTTTTTTATCTCCAAAAGATAGGACAAAGGGTTGACCTGCCAGATTCGAACATGGGTCTGATGGCTTGTTGCTGGATTGACCCACCCATCGGCCTGTTTTGTAATTTTCTCTGCAGCAACGGCAGGGCAGGTCCGTGCTCGTTTGAATTTTTCCATGGCGATGTTGTTAGCCTTTCCCTTTCACACAACAGGACAGTCTGAACATGCAATATAATATTCATCTTCTGGAAAGATTCTCAGAATTAATCCTCGGTAATTCCCCTAAATCTGAAGTCATTTTCCTCCATAAATTTAGAGATGGGTAGTATAGGATTGGTGTGTAAAAGATTGGTAGTAGTCGAGTGTTAGGTAGATTGGTAAATTTGAAGTCATTTTTTTTTATAAATTTAGTGGTCTTATGTAGATTGGTAGTATTCGAATTGGTGTACATAAAAGATTGGTAGTAGTGAGTGTTAGATAGATTGGTAATAGTGATGTATATAAAGAGATAGGTAGATTGATAATAGTCTAGTGTGTGGTAGATTGATAATAGTGACATACTTGTCTGTTCAATTCTTTAAAAATTCATAATCTAATTAACTTGGTCTTTATGAAAACTACAGAATAAAGAAGTTCAAAAAAAAATCTAGATTTCGTGGCTAGCAAAAATAAATAAACGTGGACGATTTTAGACGAATAATATTAAAATATAATGATGAGGACAAAGGAGTGTACAGTGTACTGCCTTATGTGATTGATTGATAGTTCACCAAACCAGAGATTCACGTGCACGACCTTTGTCACAGACAATTATGCATGCACTCAGAGGTATCAATTCATACAAGGTCAACGTCAAAAACAGCGATGAATTTACTATACATTCTCTCATAACTTCGAGGTTTCCAGTTCGAGTTCCGTTCTTTGTTGTTTTTGTCTCTGACAGACTGCACCGTCTCTTTTAGAGCCAAAGAATTCAGAGTTCTCGGTATACACGTTGTTGTTCTAACAGTCTGTTAATCATATATTCATGTACTACTCCCCATACCCTGATTAGAATTGTGTATCGAATCTAGTGCTGTGCTGTGATGGATAAATTCCGGCAATGAATTTTTATTTTTTTTAATCTTATGATGTCATATGAGAAACAGTCCAAGTCCAAGACATCCAAGACATCTCATTAATTTAACGAAATGGCAAGGTGGGATTGTTCTACTCTAGTTAGGGAATATGCTTGTCAAGGTGGTGTCTGAATAAGTATTGCGGCCGGAGCGACTACCATTACTGTCATACGGAACACTTGATTACGAATACATGATTGCAAAATTTACGTAGCGTACCAACCAAGTCTATTATAACCAACGCTAATTTCGTCTTTGTCAATGCTCTGAAGACAGATTGGACGTGTTCAATAACTGTGAGGGTAACGTTAGTCTTCAAGAAAGGGTCTTTGAAAAATATAGTGGTAGGGGAGAAGTGCGTAGGGGAGGCATCAGCAACTTCAATGCAGCGGGGCTCAGTCTTCTCGAGAGAGATTTTGTCTGATCTTATATTTAAATCTCATATTTACTACGTTATAGCATACTGGGCTTAAGACTCTCTATGTATGTGAATAAATGAGAGTCATTAATCCTTAGAAACTTACTGTGCATTAAATACTTGAGAGTCTATAAAGTTTCACTGTTTCTAAACAATCATATTTTTTTAATAATTGATAAGTTCAAATTAATAAGTTATTGAAGGTTATATAAATTGGTAAGTGTTTATTAGACTAATCATTTATCAAGAAGATATCTAGGTTCAAACCTTACCCTGTTTGTAAAGGTAGTACTTTGATCTGAATCATTTGAGTGGGCGCCAAACCTACAAATGAATCCCAAGCTATAGGTGGTAGTAGTCTAATCTGAATCTTTTAAGTGGGCGCGATAGTAGTCTGATCTAAATCCTTTGAGTGGGCATCAGACCGACGATGATAGTACGAATCCCAAGCGATCGATGTCCCATTCACATCAGGTCAACAATCAAAGCGAAACAGGTTTGGTAGAAGCAACTTAGTTTGAACCCTGCACTTGTCAATTACTAAAAATAGTGTGGTTGTGACCAACTCTCTTATGTAACCCAAAAAAACAAATTCAAACCACATAGCTGTTGTCACTTAAAATTTGTACTATCATTGTCTTCATACAAACACTCAAAAAAATTGAAATCAAATTACTATTTTAAATTAAACTATTAATAAAGTACTAAAACTTACAAGAGCACTACATTTAATATATGCATATTTGTAACGGTTGAATATTGGGTTTGTTACCGTATTCAAATGAGTGTATCCTTTGAGAGGATTTTAATATATTTCTTAATAAAGTATCCTTTTACAAAATATATTGTGCACTTCTTTTAATTCTTTCTAGTTGGCTTAGAGGTTTTAATTTTAGTTGGGTAATATTGAAGAGTTTTTCCATCCATGGAGTATTGATTGACCCATTGAATGCTTGAGCATTGTGGACTTGTTTGATTAAGAATTTAATATATATTTTTTTTAGTAACTTCCACAACTTCATTCATCCTCTTAATGAGAGGATTGAAAGAAATCGTCTAGAATACCAAGCCCACTACGATCCAGGATATTTTTAATGCGAAAAAAATCAAGAATACCAAGTCCACTCTCTGATCTCTAGTTGAATATTTTAATATCTACATATAACTTTCATTTTGAAGTTTCATACAAGTTGAACAATAGTTTGAATATTTTAATATTTACACATACTTTCATTTTTTCACACCAAAAGAAGTTTCATACAAGTTAACAAGCTTATTGTAGTTCTCCTTGGTAGGTAATTGACAAAGTGTAATAATACTATGTTAATAAACATCTATATCCGTGTTTTTATTGATTATCGATTATTTGGATATGCTTAGTAATTTAGTTATCAATATGTTTTATATTTTTTTATGATTTAATGTTACTTTTCACATAAATAATATCGATGTCAAACTTTGTTTCCATTTTCTTAGCATTTAACATGTTTTCTTTTCATCATTTGTTATAGTTATTTCTATTTTTCTTTATATAAATTAGTTTCAACAAACCAATAAAATTGACAAAGTATGTCCTAAATAGTTTGTGTATCTAGTTTGATTTTGACAAGAATAGTACAAATTCATACTTTATAGGAGCTTGAATTTCTACTATAGTAGTACACCTCATCAAATTTATGTCTTAGGCCATTTTAAACATGAATTTCCAATCAATTGTTATGACATAAAAAATGAGACAAAAGGACAACCTTTGCGGATAGGTTTTTGGAATTGAAAGGTGGGAAGTATTTATAGCAATTAGCGTACTTCCATCCCTAAATGAAGCACTAGTTTATGTTGTGATTATGTATCCACACACTACTAGTAAAGGATTCTATTTATAAAACTCCATTCTATTTAATCATAGGCTTTGTCGAAATCAACTTGTATAATAGTTCCATTTTGTAAGGAGTCATTATCCAAGTGATTGTTCCCATGTAACAGCAAGATTATCAAGGATGTGTCCTTGTTTCAAAAAATTATTTGTTCAAGTCTAATAAATTGTTGTCTTACAATCTTGACTTTGGAGGCTAAAGGCTTAGCAAAACTTAATAAGTAATATTTTGTAGGATTCTTAGTCTCCAACAAGAGATTTGATCTCTCCTATTTTTTTATAGGTAAAATTCATAAAAAAAAAAAACTAACTTAAAGCCATCTATACTTAAAGGGTTTATAGCATTTTATACTAAGCATGAACTTTAGTTTTCAATCCCTTTAACGATGAGGATTCTCTCAACTTTAAGTTTATATGTGATAGTCACTTTAGAGGAGACACTTGTTGAATAATATCTTGACTAACCTCTTGAACAATATAATCCTCTTTCATTTCAATAAAATTTAATTATAAAATCTAAAAATATTTATTTGTCCTTAATCAATTTTTTTTTAAGGAATCATCTACACGTTACAATTTTCTATGCCTCTTCATGGGTTCGAATCTCGCTCCTTATCACCATTATAACCTTGTGGGTTCGAATCTCGCTCCTTGTCGCCACTATAACATCTAGTTGCATCGGGTAAACCTTTTACGTAGTCGGCTACACTAATGCGACATGCCCACCAGTACTACAGGGCTCGAGAGATTGGAACCTTGGTCTTTGCACTCCTACAGAAGTATTTTTACCTTGAACCAATCCTTCAGACCCGACCTTAATCAAATTATTGCAAAAACTTTTGACATTAAAATCCCTTAAAATTTGAAGAATGACTATGAAAATGTATTACATTTTTTAGCCTTTTCAAGTTAGATCATGATGTTTTAGGAATATTTAAAAATTCATTTACTTAATCTAAGGAACAAATATTCCATGGGGTTTAGAGATATTGGTTTGAGTGAACTATTTCACATCATAAATCAAGGTTGAAATCTCATGAATTAACCTTAACATGTTATCAAATGGTATTAGCTCAATCGATTATATTCCTTAACTTTCAAGGAGGAGATCTAAGTTCAAATCTTGTCAAGCAATACGTGCATAATTACTAATTTATTGTAACACTACAATGTGGTCGTGATATAATAAAAGTGGGGCTCGTTACAATCCCATATAATAGATTTTAAAAAATCTAAGGAAAAATGGTTTATCAATAAATGTCCTCATGTTCTAGAATACCATATGTTATAGACATAAGTGTTTAATCACTAGTTGATTGAAATTTTTTATTTTCAAGTATTGATGGAAGCTAGAAGATATTGTCTCAAGCACATATAAACATATTTCAAGTGTTTATAAAGTTAGTTCATGGTAAAATAAGTTTATCAAGTGGATCTTACATTGACATGTCAACTTTTATTACAAATTATCCATTAAAAATATTTTGTAGCTAATTAGAATATATGAAGCATGCAAATGCCATTTTATTTGAGAGAACAATATTCCAAGTATATTTTTAGAAGTTGAATATCCAAGCTATAGATCTTTTAGTTTATCAAAAAGGCTCCAGTCTACAAATACACTTATCAAAGTTTATATTCTATGACAAACAAAGATAAACGATTAAACATCCAATATAAATATTTTCCACTTTTAGACATTAATAAAGGTTATAGGATATTGTATTAAATTTTAATTATGAATATATGATGTGTTAGTAAGGATAATTCATCAAAAAATAATATCGTTCGATAGATCTTTCATTTAGAAAATAACTTTTATTATATATTTTCCTAAAAAAATATTTTTAGGCTTCTTAGAAATATTTTAGGCATGCCAATACCATTTTGTTTGAGAGGAAAACATATAAACATAATTAAAATAAATAAATACCAACATTCTTGATATTAAATGGTTCGTCAAAACAAGGCCTAGTAGAGACAAAACTTGGTCATCTAACATGTTGAGCTTTTTTAATCCTTTTTATATGTATTTTTTCCTTTTCTTTTTATTTTTTATCTTTTTGCTTTGGAGGTTGGATGAGATTGTGAAAAAAAATATCTAGGCATTGTTGATATGTTGGTAAATTTAATTCATGAAAAATAAATCTATGGAGTCAATCTTACACCAAAGCATTAATCTTTGTTATAACTTCTATTTTGTAAATATCTAAAAATTGACATTTTTTCATAGATTTGCTTATTTATAGAGAAGTAGGATTAATAGTTTGAAATCCTAATAACATTAGTATATTGAACAAACTTAAATAATGACCATTGTAATTGTTTATGTTGGTTTAGAGGTCATGTAACTCTATAATTGGTAAGTATATTATTTTTATATTTAGACAAGTTTAGGAAGATACTATTTGTTGAGCACAAGAAATACTTAAACAAGCCTAATTTGGGTAAAATCATCTAAAAGGATTAATGGGAAGGTTAGATTGGGACACATAAATGGGAAATGCTAATGGATGATCTAAAGAAGGGTACATGGAAAAGGTAAGGAATTGGTATATGGGTCACACCCATACACGTATAATCTAACTAGTGGATTCTAAGTAAATATATTTCAAGATATATTTATAGAGTAAATAAGTAACTAAAGTGAAAGAGCTTTCCAAGAGTGGGAGTACAAAATATGTACTGATATATAAGATGTGGATTGATATTTACTTCTTGTTACTTAAGATTTAAACCATTTGAAAATGTTTTATGGTGTTGATTTATTGGCTAATGAGTTCCACCTTCTTGATGTTGTTGATTTATTGGCTAATGAGCTCCACCTTTGACCTTGAAGTAAAGGGGAATCCTATGGAAATGATACAAACTAGGGAAAATAATTAGTTCCAAGGTTAATTGCATAATACACCTTTTACATCTCTTAGTATCCTTGGATGATGGTAGTAAGTAGGATTGTAGAAGACTTTGAGTGCGTGTGGATGGCTATAGGTAATTTGCAAGTAGGTCATATATTTTACAATACTTTCTAAAAATGTTCTAAAGCATAACATTCACCATAATAAAATGCAAAAAATAGAAAAGCAAAATAAAAGATAAAAATAGATGAAGGAAATAATATAGATAAATAAAACAAGAAGGGGATTCCTATATGAATCCCACGATATCACTTCATTGCACACTAATACAAGAGATTTGTGATTGGGGGTATTTATGGTAGATATTTAATTTCCAATAATAATTATATAGCATGTTTAAATAACTTGGCTTAAATTTAAATTACAATTATAGGGTTATTTATACTAATGGTTTAACTAATCTTACTAGGGAAAATACATCAATATTTCCCATAGGCTTATATAAAGAATTTTTATAGGTATATATTATATATGACCAAAATCGTACATCAAGAGTACTCATAGGCTTACATAACCATTGTCACCCTTAGCTAATAAGGTTAGATTACAAATATTCCAACAACCCCCATAATATGAGCTGAGGGACCAAGGAGAAGAGGCATTAGAGATGGTAATATCTCTTTGCCCCCTAATGAACACTTAAATGGTTCAATGAATCTTGGTCACGAATTTTGCTATCTACTCTTGCTATCAAAGATGAAGTTATAACTCCACCTTCTAGATCAAATATGTTGAGATTCCTAAGACAAGACCATCAACATGCAATATAGTGATCATACTTTATTCTCTAATCTCTAAAGTAAGGCTTGTATTTCTTCCATATATGGGATTATGAGGCCTTCTCAAGTGAAACATAGGTATGTGAGTTAGATGATGTGGGGTTTAGGATTAGTAAGTATGGAATAATTTATACACTTTATTTTAGATATATAGAGTTGGGTAATAGGACAATAATATGAAGAGAAAAATAATTGATAAGTCTTGGGCATTGAAACCTAGCAAACATTCTATAATATTTGTATTCACTAGACCAAAAAGGGTCTTTAAGGGCAGTTTTTAACTGCCCTTTAAGACCTTTAAGGGCAGTTATTCATCCGCCATCTATGAGGACATCGTAAAAATTCCTCATCATACAATGGCAGTTTAAAACTACCTCAAAAACTGCCTTAGTTTATCACTATGAGGGCAGTTTAAAACCGCCTCCAAAATCATCTTAATTTATCACTATGAGGGCAGTTTAAAACCACCATCTTAGGGTATAGACCCTAATAAGGTGTTTTTAAACCATCCTAATAGAACCTAAGAGGGTGGTTTTAAACCACCCTCTTATTATTAATTTTTAAAAATATATAAAAAGAACCCTCTTATAATAAGATTTTTTTTTTGAATTTAGCAAAAACCCCTTATGAGGCCGCCTTGGTCTGAGAAACCACGACTAGGGGGTTCTACACCGTTAAAATCACCCGAGAGTTGTGCCCGACCCTGACGCAACAACATTATCAATTGGATTTTGGGTACCCAATATGCGTTTGGTAGGGTGGACATTCGAACCAAGGACCTCCCTTGGAGCATTGCCCTACCCTCTCCAACTCACCTACAACATGTGGGTGTTATAATAAGATTATTTTTAAATAAGCCTGTATAATTATTTTATGATATTGATGATTTAAGTGTTAACCATGGCAAGTCCAAAGAGATTATTACAAAGTCACCTAATGAAACTGACGTAGAAACATAATGGCAAAACTAATAAAATCTTTAAATGATCCAGATTAATACATCTATACAAATCTCAATAGTCAAGTCCAAAGGAGCAACAAGATGTAATAATAGACACGATGCCAGTAAGAATCAATTTGAATAGAGGACCTCTCCTAAAGAAAAATAAACCCATGTCAAACAAAAACCTGATCAACAAATCAAAGAAAAATTGAGTTGTAAACTTGCAATTGGAGATACAAACAAGAAAAAAAAACTTGTTAATACCTAAGAGGAAATATGCATCATATTAACAATAAAGTAGAGATACATATCCAAATAGAAATAAAGCATTAAACAAGAAACCTGAATGTTTGAAAATAAAGTTCAAGATAAAAATTTATTCTATTGAACTCTGAATTTGGGACTCTAATAGACCAGAATGAAAATAAATAAAAGGTGGTTTCCATACTCATTTATGAGACTATAAACCCTCATAATCTTATCCAAAAGGTAGTTAAAAATACCACCAAATACTCCTCCAAAAACTCCAATAACTATTATAGGAAGTAGATCACCAATGTGATAAGATATTCTCAATGAACTGACATCAAACATTATCAACCCTTCATTTCCAAATAGACCACAATTTCAAGTCTCACAATAGTCAATAAGTGCTCTAAGCACTATAAAAACCACTGCTATCGTGAAAAATGTTCTTCAAAGAAGTGCACTTCATCACCTCATAAAAAAAGAATCATGAAATACTTAAATAAAACATAAATGAGAGCTATATTGCTGAAAAGTCCTAGTGAAATTATCACCACAAAATGAAACAAAGTCAAAAATCGTAAACCATGATGTTGCTTCCTCAAGTGCAAAAACAACTCCACCAAATGGGGCACGAAATGCTGCAAAAACTCTAGTAGCAGAGCACCACATGTGATCAAATCTCATCTATCTATATCATTTCTAAAATATTGTAACCATCTCCACATAAAACAATAACGTCTAGATCTACCCTACCCAAATAATGATACAATACATGCTCTAGTGTGCACTAGTGGCCCCTCTTTACCTACATTGAAAGAAGTAAATACAGCACCAATGCTACCAAATATCTAAACATACAAATAATACTATCAATACCATATACTCCATGAATACTAGGAACATAAAAGTGTACAACATGAAATTCAAAGAATAAAATAATATGTATGTGTTTATGCACACCAATAATTTTCCTTGTAAGAATCAGATTAGAGCAAATGAAAGATTCTCCAAGTGAAAACCATATTCATCTGAAAACTCATCCACCACACTTCTACACTATAAAACTGGTGAAAGAATGCTCCAAAGTAAAATATGCAATGTTACACTTGTTAAATATTACATTCAAGAACAACCCTAATTGTTGGTTTAGGGACACAAATAGTGATACAAATTTTAAATCCCACAATCTGCCCTTCAAGGGGATACTAAAATAGCTATTTTCTGAGAATACTTCTACTAAAACAAGTTTTCAAGCAAAACAAACTTCAAAAAAGAGTTGATGAAAGAATGCATCAATAGGTCCTATAGACCAATTTGGCCTAAGGATATTGAAAGCTCTCTCATCTCATGTCATGAAACTAATTTTTCATTAAGAATTTATATTTTTAGGAAAAATTTAAATTTATTTCTTCAAAAAAATCCCCAAAAACATAAGAGATTGTTATTGTTATTTTTGTAACATATAAATGACACCCTAGATTGTGAAAAAACTAAACTCATCTCAACACAATAAAAAATCCACATTCAAGACAAAGAGACTAGAAAAAGGATCTTATGATATCTCCATTTTCTCACAACCATGGAAAGAACAAGAATAATATTAATTACACTTGACTGTATATTTGATCATATACTTGACAGTGATCTTTACTCTTCTAAAATATGTGATGTTATCCATAAACTAAACAACTGAAGTGATTGTATGCCCTATTATCAGATAAGTCATAAGCTTTTAGTATTTTATGCACATACCTTCACAAACAAGGTGCTAGGAGCCAAAATAGCTAGAGTGTCCACTCCATTAAGGTACGCCTTGGCTTCAGGTATACCATATCCAATAGTAGCTAGAGCCATGTAAGCACACACCAATGGTGACAAGAGAGCAAAAACCAAATTACAGCTAGTAAATACTAAAAAGGCTAGTACATACATGCACTACAACAACACCAATCTCTTAATTTTTCTCACACTAAATGGAGCTTCAAAAACAAAAAATGTATACATATTAATCAAATCCCTACTTTCAATTCTTTACTAGCCAATTCAATTGAGAGTAACTCTGAAAAATGCTAGACATGACCATGGTAGAAGGCATCCTAAAATCCTCTACTTTCTAGTACACCATTGACATGACTTAGTAATACAATGGCCAAGTGGAAATAACTCTACCTAGAAATTACCATTACTTGCATGCACAATCCGCTCATTCAAAGAGCTCTATGCTCTCCAAAGATGTTGGAAAAAATAGACATCAATGGATGAGTGGATATAACATGTTCACTAAGTTCAGTAGCCTAACATGTTTATATCCAAACCTAGAAATTTTGAAAATCCTATCACATGCAATAGGCGACTAGATTTGAGGGGAGGCAAACATGTAATTCACTAATTGATTGACATATTTAGCATCCTATTGAACTTGTAGAAATTTTGATACTAGACATGCAAATCATTACTAAAATATCAAGAACTGATTGATTATTCCATGGGATCAACTTTGTATAAATAGCAAAGTTGATCATTGAGATTCATTGGATTACAACAACTCAACAAGTCTGAACTAGTGTAAACTGAGAGTTCACCTGACTCATGGAAGAGTGGTAACTCAAGTAAGTCTATCCTAGTAGAACTTAAGAGAATAAATATTTATTCTAACACCCCCCTTAAGTTATACTAGGGGTAAATGTGATATGAGTCCCGATAATAGGGCCTGATGAGGTACTCATTTACAATGATATTATTGAGGAGATGGTAAAAAAACCTCATGGGAAAAACCATCTTCTTAAAAAAGGAAAAAAAAAATTAGGCATGTCTTCGGACTGTGAAGATTGTCCTCTATTGAACATTAAAAAAAATGAATGAGTCCCAAAAACTGGGCCTGATGAGGTACTCATTTACAATGTATATAGGATAGATGGTAAAAAAACCTCATGGGAAAAACCATCTTCCAAAAAAAATAACAATAAGAAGGGAGAGGTAAAAACCTCTATGCACCCTTCTAATGCATCTGTTTAACCCCAAGTTTCTCTCACAACTAAATTTAATGAGAAGGAAAGGATTTGGTGAAGATGTCTGCAATTTGATTTTCTATTGGAATGTAGTCCAAGTGAATATCCCTCTATGAATATGTTGTCGAATGAAGTGCATGTGAATCTCAATGTGCTTGGTGCACTAATGCTCAATTGGATTACGGGTAATGTGAATTGTGCTCTGATTATCGCACCAAAGGGTAATAGGTTTTTCATGGAAAAAACCAAATTCCTTTAGTATCTGACAAAGCCAAAGGGCTTTCTGACTAGCCAAAACTGCTGCTCTTTATTCAGCCTTTGTAGATATTAATGCTACTGCTTGTTTTTTGCATGACCAAGTAATAAGTGAAAAACCAAGACAAAAAATATATCTAAAAGTGGAAAATCTATCTTCAAATGAACCTACCTAATTAGAATCTATGAAACCAATGATATCCATGGATTCTCTCTCATATAAGATCCCAAAGTGAGTAGTTCCTTGCAAGTAGAGGAGGATTCTTTTTGCTACTTGTCAATGGCTGAAATGAGGTTGATGTGAGAATCTAGATACTAAGCCAACAACATATGAAATATTTGGGCAAGTATGAGTGAGGTATAATAGACTTCCTACAAGCTGTCTGCAAAGCATGGCATCACATAGAGAGGATTTTCAAAAAGTACTTAAACTGACTCCAGATTCAAAAGGTGTTGAATATGTTTACAATCAGTCATCTTAAACCATTGAAGAAGGTCTAGAGTATATTTATGTTGACACAATGAAATTCTTGCATCTGTTTGAGTTATCTGAATCCCAAGGAAGTAATGAGTTAAACCCAAATCAGTCATCTCAAATTTCTCAAAAGGGAGTCTTTGATAGTCTAGATGTGAGAAATGTCACTACCAGTGAGTAGTAGATAATCAACATAAAGAATAAGTATGGTGATTTTTTCTTCATATCTCCAAATGTAGACTGTGGTATCAAACTCAAAATGAGAAAAACCTGAGGAAAGAAGGAAGGAGTCCATTTTTTCATACCAAGCTCTAGGAGCTTGTTTGAGACCATATAGATATTTCCTTAGTCTATAAACAAGGGAGGAGTCCTGAATAAATCCAACAGGTTGTTACATGAATATTTCCTCCTTTAAGTCATCATGCAAGAAAGCACTTTTAACATCTATTTTAAAAATTGGCCATTTATGGGAAGCAGCAAGTGCAAGAACTAGCCTAACAGAATCCATTTTTGCAACGGGTGCAAAGGTTTATGAATAATCAATGCCTTCAATTTGGGAAAAACCTTTAGCTACCAAGCCAGCTTTATGTTTGTTAATTTTACCATTAGGTCCATACGTAGTTTTGTAAATCCATTTATAGTGAACATATAACTTACTTTAGGTAGAGGGACTAGATCCCAAGTTTTATTTCTAATTAAGGAAGAAAATTATTTTCCATGGCATCATCCCATTATTTTATACCAGTTGCTTCTTTGAAGGATTGAGGATCTATGGAAAAATACTGATAGACAAGATCGAAACCCATAGAGTTGCTTAATCTAGATTATGGAATATTTTGGATGTAAGGAGTGGCCTCTTGAACAATGGTGCAAGACCATTTTGGCATTGTGAAAGTACTGATGGGTGTGACATGACTTTGAGTTGGTTTTTGAAGTATAGGTTCTTCATTTTGGTTATCTAACTCAAGGATTGGATCTTCATCATATTGAGGCTCAAATGTTGGAGATGGCTCATGAGAATCAATGTTGGAAGAAGATGATTGAGAATATTTATAAGGGAATGTTTCATCAAATTGAACATTTATATGAAAAAATACCTCATGAGTAGTGGGATAAAGGAGCCTGTAGGCTTTCATTTCCTCACAATAACCAACAAAGATGAGTTTCTTGCTCTTTTTGTCTAGAGCCTTCCTCTTTTTCTTTGAGATACGTGCCCAAGAAGTACACCCAAAAAATTTGAAGAAAGAGACATCAGGTTTTGATCCAGTCCATGCTTCCTCGAGAGTCAAATGGTCAAGAGCTTTGTGAGGTGTGCGGTTTTGAATATAGTTTGCACAATTAATTTCCTCAGCCCAAAAAATTGGTGGAAGATCTCTTGAGTGAAGCATAAAGTTTACCATTTCCTTTAAATTTTTATTTTTCCTTTTTGCAATGCCATTTTGCTACAGATTATGGGAGACTGAGTGCTGATGAATTATGCCATGACTTGAGAGAAAAATTGAGAACTCATTACTGAAGTATTCCCCCCATTATTTGTACGAATTTTTTTTATTTTGCAAGTGGCTTGATTTTCAACTAAGGCTTTGAAGATTTTGAAGTGAGATAGAACATCACTTTTATGTTTTAGAAAGTAGACCCAAGTTCTTCTGGAAAAATCATCAATGAAGGTTAAAGCATATTTAGCTCATTTGAAAGAAGGTTCTGGGAAGACCATCAAGTCACTATGGATTAAATCTAGAGGGGATGAGGTTTTTTGAGAACCACTTGGGTGGAAAGGATCTTGATGTTGCTTTCCAAGAGCACAACCAGGACATACTCCATCAATGGAAGAGATTTTTGGTAACCCTGTTACCATTTCATTGGTGTTTAATTCCTTTAGGTAGTTATAACTGAGATATCCAAACATTTCATGCCAAATTTTGCTTTCAAGATCTCCATGTGCAACAAAAAAGGAGGCCCCTTATAAATTTTTGAAACCTTTGAAGTGAAATAGGCGAGTGTTGTGATCAATATTTCCTTTTGCTATGAGAGTATTTGGTTCTTGAAAGTCTCTTATCTCAACTCCATTTGGTGTGAAGAGAACTATTTCACCTTTTTTAGAAGTACAAATCTGATAGATGGAGAGGAGATTTGTAGCTATGTTTGGGACATAGAGAACATTTTTGATATAACCACCATCAATGGATATGTCACATTTTCCTAACTCAGATGAAGGATGAGTCACCAAATTCTATGTTACATGTTGAACTTGAGGAGAGTGAAGTGAATGACTCATCTGAGGAAGTCATGTGATGAGTTTTTATAGCTCTACCTTGAACATTTAAGGCTTTTCCTATCTATTTCTAAGTGTCTATGTATCGCTCCAAATTTTTTGCATCCTTACCTTCAGGCTATAGGATCTGTGCCCGGAAGGAGGATGGGAAAAGGATGGTGCAGCACCTCGGACTGAGAGGCCTTACGAAGGTCCCACCTCTTGGGGGAGGTGTATTATGGTGATTTTTCGACGGATGGTGGGTTCACCAGGAAACGTTTGAATGGCAATTTCCATGCCTAGGTTGGGAATGTGTTTAATGTGTTCAGTTTTATCTTTAAACATTCGAGTCCTAGGTTTGGCCAAGTGAATCTAAGTTGTTCTATTATGCAAATGCAAGCTAAATGAAATACAGAAAACAAATTTTAAACAAAAAATAGAGGGAAAAAGCTAAATTATAGAGCCATACCTAATCCGGATGTCTGATGGAGATTCTGATTTTTGAAGCAGACAGGATCGTCTGGAATTTGACGGGATCATCTCCGACCTTCAGGATCGTCTGAGATCTGATGAATTCGTCAGACGAATTCGTCAGAGACCTGCAAATAGAGAAATAGACACAAAATACAAAAAATACAGCAATGCTAATAGAGGATAAAGATGTAAAATGACAATAAAGATGTTAACAGATAACCTAAATAGGAATGCAAGCAAATTATAATGTTTTAATAGTTAATCATGATTTCATTATGCAATTAAACTATATGGGTGAACTCCAAGATGCAGAATAACAAAAAATAATAAATAAATTGACTAGATACAGAATAAAACAAGAGATGAAAAGAGAAAAATGCAAACTATGGGCAGTGATTGCCCCCAATGCAGACTGTAGTTGAGATCATCTTGAATTGGTGCAAAATCGTCTCGAATTGAATAGGATCGTCCACGACGAACTAAGCTTGCTTCGGCTGAAAAATACTAAGGTTCCTACAACAAAATTTGGATAGGACTAGTGCAGATAGTAATTTGGGATGTTTCAATGCGTATAAAGTCAAGTTATAGGAAATATCAGCCAGGGGTAGGTTAAGGAGAGGGCTTAAGTTTAAATAGGCTTAGGAGGGAGGTTAGGAGGTTGGAGATCATCCCAATTTGGGAGATCTCCAATGGGGAGGGTCTCTAACAGTGCAGAAACGCTTCTGCCCAGATTAGAGACGTCATTGGAATAGATGCTAATTGAGAAAAATTAGTTTTGGGACAAGATCGTCTGGATGTCCTAGTCCAGACGAAATCATCCGATCTGAGGCGATATCGTCTGATCGACGACAATATCGTCAAACGGTCAAAACAAATTCTAAAAATGGCACGAAAAATGAGGAAACGGGTTAAACGACAGTTTGGAAGTGGTTTTGGGGGTTAAAATTTGAATTTGAATATTTACTAGAGTAATTGTAATTATTCAAGATTTTACTGCGCCAATTTTAGGGTGCTCCATTTTGCCCCCTCTTTAGCGAATTTTTTGAAGAAAATGCGTTAAAGATGAGTTCTTCTCGATCTACGAGAAAGCAAAAAATATTCCCAATTTTAGGCAACGATTCTAGATCGAATCGTACGATAGCTTACTATGGTGCCCCCTTCGTGTATTTACCCAAATCGAACGTTTGCGGTAAAAACGCGGAAAAGCAAAATTTAAAAAAGTTATTTTTAATTTTTTTTGAATAAAATTAAGAAAAATAGGGTAAAACCCTAATTCATTGTTACTGTTCATTTTCCTAGTTTTTAGAGCTCTTGATACAAGATGGTCGAGATAGTGCACAGATCAACAGAGGTCCAGTGCGGGCTACGGGTAAGGATCTAAACTAAATTTAGAATGTTTTACTTAGAATTTTATGCTTTTTAGATTAGATTTGATTGATTTTTGAGCATCACGACCGTTTTTGGGCCGTCAACGTCATCGAGACGAAATCGTCTCGATTTCATCAAAATCATATCGATATCACCGATTTCGTCTAGAGGCAAAATCGGTGAAATGGGGAGGATTTTGTCAAAAAGGGGACGATTTCGACTGGAAAAATTGGAGACGAGTTTGCTCAAATTGGGGACGATTTCGACTGGCAAAATCGGAGACGAGTTTGCTCAAATTGGGGACGATATCGTCCAATTGTGGACGATATCATCATTTATGAAATTGAACTTATTTTAACTTGCATTTTTAATTAATGATTTATTAATGATTTTTATTGTTGATTTTGTTTATTTTGCAGAGAGGATTACTAAAGAGCAAAGAATGGAAATACGACGGACTAAGGGATGACTTGACTGCCCTGTCTTAGGCAAAGCGAGATCAGCTGGCTTAGGTTGGCCTGCAACATGTGGTAGAGATGCCACAAGTTTTTACAAATATGGGGCTATTGACAGCCCTAGCAGAGAGGTGGTATTTGGGTTCTTCATGTTTCTGGTTACCGACAGGGGAGATGACTCCCACACTAGAGGATGTATGGAGGATTTTGAGGATCCCCATACAAGGACGACTGATCACTCCCGCAGCCAATCAAGGCCATGCAATGATGCGACTGTGTGGTGATCCGAGCTTCGCCCTGGAGAAGGGCGAAGTGAATATTGAGTCGTTGTGCTAGATGCCTGGGGCATCTAGACTCACACAAGTTTTGGCTGGGGTGGTAGGTGGACTTCTGTTGTGCCACCAGAGCGGATACAGGGTACCATGGGTACTAACAGATGTGGTTTGCAACATCAGAGACCACGGGTACAGGTTTTCTTGGGGGAGCTTTGTACTTTGTCGATTATATAGGATCTTGCATGGGGTCGTATACAAGGGCGACCGATGTCTGGTTAGTGCTGGGAGCACATTACGGTGCGGAGGTCGATAGGGCTCCCACTAACAGGGATTGACAAAGAGAGGCCCCAAGTTTTTTACTGGTGGCTCTAGAGGGGCATAGCGGTGGATAGATCTACCAATGTCCCGAAGACTACTAGACGACCTCGTCTCTGACCAGATCACCTAAAGGCCTTGGAGAGATCATCCAGGGTGGGCCAAGGATGGATAGGAGCTGGCTCGCATCAAGAAATTCTATTGGCTAAGGATGGATAGGGGAGAGGTGGAGCTCCACCAGTATGACCGAGTTTTGAGGTAGTTTGGTCTATAGTAGGGGATCCCATCTCTAAGAGATTACGAGTTTTATTGGACTGTTTGGGATAACACTACAGTTAGTGGGGCTCTAGATATGCAGCGATTCTAGAGTTATGATGTAGATGATGCCCCTATTTAGCCAATGGATGGGGATGATGCTAGGGTAGCTGACGACTATGATGCCTGGTACACAGGCATCCGCCCTCCTCGGATGACGAGGGCTTAGGGTCCGATTCATGCAGATGTGCGTTGGATGGGGAGGCAACGCCAGGCAACCATTGAGGCAGTACAAGGTCATGATAGGAGAGAGCAGAGGAGGCCACAAACTCAGCAGAGGCCATGGTAGTGGGAGAGGAGGGAGGAGAGACCCCCTTCTCCGCAGAGAGAGACCACCATCGCCTGATAAGGGCAAGGGTGTGGACATAGGAGAGAGTAGTGAGATGGCTACTCTCTGGATAGAGATTGTTTGTCTCCAGGCACAGGTGCAGACTTTGCAGGAGGAGGCTGCATGACACCGAGCGGAGGCTACACAGCTCAGAGATGAGGTTGCACGCCTTAGAGCATAGAGCGAAGGAGCGAGCATCAAGAACTGACACGATCGATTGCTCAGACCGTGTTCTACTAGGGTATCTATTTCCAGATGGTGCTAGAGGGTTAGGGGGTACAGCTGCCAACCAGTATTGCTGACCCGATCAAGATTAGGTCATCGAGGACTTCATCTCGATCGACGACTAGGACTCACAATACCACACATACTGCTATGGGGCCACCTCTTCCACCTTAGGGCAGGGGAGAAGATGAGGTTGAGAGCTCGAGGGGTTCTCGAGACACTACAAAGAGGATATATGATTGAGAGGATTGAGTATGCCAAGATGTAGATTGTGGCATACCAATCTATTTTTGATATGATGTACATATATTTGATATATATATATATATATATATATATAGATGAGATATTTTTTGATCATATGACTTGTCTTATGATGATACGTCTTGTTTATATGTTTTTATGATGCTTTAATGTTTGAAGTGTGATTGATTTAATGATTCATGTAATTATGTCATTGGAAATATTATGGTTGAAATGTCATGCTTTAAAAATTTAAATGAAATAATCTGATGTAACAAATTGGTTGTTGGTGATGTGATAATTTGATAAAAATAAAAGGGACTTTTAACAATAATTTCAAAGGACATTGTTGCTATTATAGACCATTTCATGGAGTCGTCGCTCACTCGATCGTCAAGCTAATCCCAGTATAGAAATATCGTTTAAAAGTAAAGAGTGCTTAAGAGACTGTATTAAGACTTTGGTGTGATGATGCAAATGATGATGATGATGATGATTTGTTTTTCAGATTTCCATGAAAATATTATGCATGAAATATTGTAAAATGATTTTTGCTAGGCATAAATTCCTAAGTGTGATAAAATGTTGAATAATTCCTTAGAAATTATACCATGGTTGCAAATTTGCATATTGCCATAATGACATGAAATAGTGATAGGTGTTTGTTTTGTTTTAAAGCATAATTGTGTAACATAATGATTTAAGTCATATGGTTTTTTATGATTTTTAAATAAATGGGGAATAAAAATTGATACAATGGTTTGCGCTAGGCATAGAATATTTAGGTATAAACTTATACCATCATCGCGAAAATCAAAGAAGAAAATAGATTATTTTATTGTATGGTTGATTTTTAATTTTTGAAAAAATAAACAAAAATATGAAGAGGAGGACTTGCGCTAGTCATAAAATTCCAATTTTAGTTTTGGAACTATACCATCATCATGAAAGTCGACAATATATAAATATGTGTTTTTATTGTATGGTTTGAAAGAAATTTTGATTTTTGATAATGCATGTAGTTGTCTTTATACTAAACAACTGTACTTTAAAGAAGAAAATGAATTTATTCCAAACAATTTGCAGAAATATTTCAAAGTATCTTAAAGACAAAAGTTAGATTTATAAGGAATCCCATATGCATATGTGAGTTCATTTCCAATCTTGATTTATCATAATGATACACAAAATATCTCAAATACAAAATGTGTGTGCAATTGCATTGTTCATTTACCAGTTTGAGCAAGATACTATGATACAAGTGATTTGAATGAACCAAATAAGTGTTCATTAACCATGATTTAGATGCATATAACCATACCAGACTACTATGTAAGTCAAATTATCAAGAGCTAGCTAATCCATAAGCAGACATAGGTTTGTACAAAATGTCACTAATGTGACAGACATATCGCCACGCTAGGAGTTACCCAAGGCCAAGCAGGTTGGGCACAAACCACCTGTTATGGGGCTTACCTCACAGTTTTTGAATAATTGAGAATTCTAGGGATTCAAGCTCATCAACCCTTCTTTTATTTTCAGAGGGTAGGGAGAGGGATTTTATTGCTTTTGCTTTTTCTTTCTTTTGCTTTTTTTTTTTTTTTTTTGCCTTTCTTTTGTATTTTTGCTTGATTTTTGAGATAATGCTTGAAACATTGCGGTAATGATATAAAATAACATTTTTCTTTTTCTCTTTTTTTTCTTGAACTTTGCTTTTCTTCCTATGCTAGGGATACTTGCTCGGATTAGCTGTAGAGCAACGGATTTTTATTCTAGGTAGGGGTGAGCTTGTCCTTTTGCCAATTCTCAAAGATTCTAGACCATATGCATGATAGGATAGCAGGGGAAACTTTTCGCTCAAGAAACCACTTCTACTATGTAGCATAGCAAGGGTATTACAAATATAATCATTTTATTATGAAAGTATGTGCTTGGTTTAAGTAAATAACAAGATCAATTCTATGTGCTCAAACTTTATTTAATTGAATTTTGTGAATTTTGATATAAGAGAGATTAGTAATCATGCCAGAAAAAAAATAAGATATTTATTTTGTGTTTGTGAAAGTGAGGGATTCGAAATAAATTCTAATTTATCCAAAATAATTTGAAATATATAACTGCAACATTTGTAAGAATATATACAAATACTTTTTTGAGAAGTTTGAGAATGTTGACTCTCTCTTTCTTCTTTATTTTGTTTTGGTTTCGAAAAGAGTCAAGAATATTGTTGTTTTTATTTTTATTATTTTTATTTGTTTTTGTTTTTGTGTAAACTGTTTGATATATTTTTAAAATAATACAACATGCAAAATATGTACAAATGATGAAATGACTAATTTTTGTTACGCATAGTAACGTTTAAGATGCAAAATGTTCATGGGTTCTTTAAGTTCTTTACCATCTAAGGTAGATAATTTATATGCTCCTGATTCAAATTTAGCAGTGATAATGTATGGTCTAAGCCAGTTGGGCTCAAATTTACCTTTAAGGTCTTTAGTTGCATTAGTATTTTTTTTATTTTCTTTTAAAAAAATATCGTCGATCTCAAAGGATCGATGATGAACTTTTTTAGCATATGATATTTTAAGCTTGTTTTGGTAGGCACGGAGATGCTCCAAAGCATTGATTCATTTTTCATCTAGGAGTTCCAGCTGACTGAGTCTGCCATCTCGATATTCATCTCCTACTTTGGTATCTTGAAGTAGTAGAGCCAAAGAAGGAACTCTTAATTCAAAGAGAAAAACGACTTCAGCACCATAAACCAAAACAAAAGGTGAAATTCCAGTGGGAGTTCGAACACTAGTTCGATAGGCCCACAAGGCTGGATATAATCGAATGTGCCGATCGCGCCGATTTATTGACCAATATTTTGAGAATTTTGATTAAGGTTTTGTTAGATGCTTTTGCTTGACCATTACCTTGAGGATAATAGGGAGTGGACCAACGATGTTGAATCTTATATTTTTGGCATAATTTTTTGACATCTTTATTTTTTAAACAAGTTCCATTATCAGAGATGAGATTTGCAAGAATTCCGAACCTACAAATGATTTGATTAAAAATAAATTTAGAGACTTGTGTTCCGGTGTAGGAAGCTAAAGGCATAGCTTCAACCCACTTCATGAAATACTCGATGGCGGTTATGATGAATTTGTGTCCATAAGATGACACAAGATTAATTTTGCCAGTAATTTCTAAGCCCCATTTTGAAAAGGGCCAAGGAGATGAAATAGCCTGTAGCTCTTGTGCAGGTGCGTGGACAAGGTCAACATGTTTCTGGCACTTGTCGCAATGGCGCACATACTCATGTGCATCATTTTCCATGGTAGTCCAAAAGTAGCCTATCCTAAAGAGCTTTTTAGCAATGACACTACCACTGAAATGTCCTCCACAAGATCCATCGTGGACTTCACTCAAGGCTGATTTGGATTCTTCTAAATTCAAACATCTCAATAGGATACCTTAAAAAGATCTCCTATATAAAGTATTGCCAATTATTACAAATTGACTTGCTCATCTACGTAATAACCGATGTTGGTTTCTATTAGAATTGGTAGGGAAAGTCCCAATTTGAAGAAAATTAAATATATCTGTATACCAAGGTTCAGGAGTAGTTTCATTGATTAGAAACACATCCAAAGGTTCTAAGCATGACTTATTTGAAGCGGGTTCCTGGAGTCAACGAATAATGATAGTGACATATTCGTCATCTAACTCCAAGGGTAGGAGAGATGCAACTGCGGCCATAGCATCAACTACACGGTTGCAAGTTCGAGGAATAGCTTCCAAGGTAACTTGATCAAATAAAGACATTAATTATAAAACATAGGCTTTATATGGGCACAATTTATCATCTCTGGTCTGATAAACTTCATTAATTTGGTTTATGACAAGCTGAGAATCACCAAAAACTAGCAGATGTTTGATTTTTAATGCCAAGGCAGCTCGTAATCCAAGGATTAGAGCTTCATATTCAGCAGTATTATTGGTGCAAGCAAATGTTAATTTGAAGGACAAAGGAATAAGATGTTTTTGCGGGGATATTAAAATAATACCCGCACCAGCCCCACTCATGCATCGGGCTCCATCAAAGTATAAGGACCATTGTTCAATATGGTATGCCTTGAATTGAAGGCATTCATCAGGAAACTCAATGATGAGGGGATGGGTAGACTCTAAGGGTGCAGCAGCTAGTTGATCTGCTATGATTTGACCCTTAATAGACTTTTGTCCTATGAATGTGAGGTCAAACTCGCTTAGAGCGAGAACCCACTTGGCTGTACGACCCGATAAATAAGGTCGACTCATGAGATACCTCAAGGGATCATATTTAGCAATGACATAAGTTTTATGACTGAGCATATAATGGCATAATTTTTGCATAGAAAATATGACTGCCAGACATAGTTTTTCCAATTCTGTGTAGCGGGTTTCATAACTGATGAAGGTTTGGCTAATATAATAATTAGCACGTTCTCTCTTCACATCATCAAGCTGAGCTAACATAGCTCCTAAGGCAAAATATGAAGCTGAAATATACAGGAGAAATGGGCGATCAGGTCTAGGTGGTGAAAGCATAGGTGGGGTAAGGAGGTATTGTTTGAGAAGTTCAAAAGCTTCTTTACATTCGTTGTCCCAATTAAAAGGGACATCCTTCTTAAGGAGCTTAAGAAAGGGACCAATTTTGTCTGCCAACTTATCGATGAAGCGACGGATAGCTTGAAGCTTACCTTGTAAACTTTGTAATTTAGATATATTGGTAGGTGCGGGCATATCAGTGATAGCCGCAATCTTGAGAGGGTCAATTTCGATACCATGTAAAGAAACTATAACCCCTAATAGTTTATCGGACTTAACTCCAAATATGCATTTGGTTGGATTTAATCGAATAAGATATTCTCTTAATCGATTAAAAACTTTTCTCAAATAATCTAAATGATTATCTTCATTAATTGAGCGAGCTATAATATCATCTACATAATCATGTAGGATATCATGCATCATATCATGAAAAATATAATTCATAGCTCATTGATAGGTTGCGCCTGCGTTCTTTAAGCCAAATGGCATCACTTTCCAACAAAAGGTACCCCAAGGGGTAATAAAGGCTATTTTAGCCTGATCTTCAGGAGCTATCCTTATCTGATTATAACCGGAGAATCCATCCATTAAGGACATCATCCCACTCTTGACAGTAAAGTTAATGATTTGATCCATGTTTGGAAGAAGAAAATCATCTTTAGGGCATGCAGCGTTAATATCTCTAAAATCTTTGCAAACCCTAACTTTGGTGGCTTCTTTCTTGGTGACTGGAATTACATTTGAGATCCATTCAACATAATTAATAGCTTGTATAAAAACAACATTCAGGAGTTTTTCTAACTCCCATTTGACTAGCAGGGCCACTTTGGGATGCATTTTTCTAAGTTTTTGTTTAACAGGTTTAGCATCCGGATGGACTACTAGATGATGCATGACTACGGAAGGGTCCAGACCTGGCATATCTTCGTATGTCCAAGCGAAGACATCTTCATATTATTTAAGGAATGAAATGTATTTATCTTGTTTGACTTAATTCTGACCCAATATTGATTATGTGAGGATTATCCTCAGTTCCAATGTTAACTTTAATGACATTTTCGACCTCCATGTGTAGATCTCTTTCAAAATTAGGTGGGGTGGGTGAGACGCCCAATTATTGTAATTATTTTAAGGTTAAGTTGGATAATTCATCTTGAGGATTAGTGGCCTCAATATGGGCTATAGTTGGTATAGAACCATCAAAATAAAATCCATTGTGTAAAATTTCTTCAACGGAGACATCGTGGAAGATATCTCCTTCCAACTCATCATCGGATTCAATGATCATTTCAGGGTAAGCTATGGATAGCATGTTACATGTAAATGGCTGATTTTTTAAAGGCAAATCATCACACCTATCCAAATAATCTTGATAACATATGAGTTGATTATCATCTTCAAAAGGGAAGGGTTGACTCTTACTAGGAAATAGGCCCACACCACAGCGGGCAGGCCATGGTTCTACCTCGAAAGGTTCTTTCATGCCATTTTGGAAAGGTCCCAAGCCTTTCCCTTTTTATCCCATTTTAAGCATTATAGGTTTAGCTTTAATATACTCATTAGTAAAATAACAACGAGCATATCCATCATGATGAGTTTTTACATTTTGAGGTATTCTTCCCCAGTCATATCCTTTATAAATGAAGGCACAACTCCCGACTTGGTAAGTACTTCCCATAGGTTGTGGAAGGCCCAAAATACGAGGAGATGGCGACAAGTTATTAAAAAGAATTGAATCTTGCATGAAAGCATTTATTTTTTTTGATATTAAGATTGTGGATAAATCTGGTAAAAGTTCATCAGAAAGAGCGTAAGATGTAGAAGGATCATTCCCTATATCTTTAGATGTGGAAGGTATGATAGATGTTGATAATGTGGAAGTGTTAATGAATGGGTCTATAGGTTTTGAAATTATAGGGATAGAAAATGAAGGATTGGTTGTGGATTGAAGATCTTTTTGAGGTTCTAGAGTGGTTTGTTTAAAATATTGTTGATCTATATATGAGGGTGAAATGAATGGAGGAGAAATAGGTGAAGCTATGGAAGTGCATTTCACAGTTTTAGATGAAAAATAAGAATTAGGATGTGTGGATGACAGAGCAGGGCAAAATTGAACTCCAACAGGTTCTGCCAAAGCACACATATCAAAGGGTCTAGGATCACCATGGATAGTGACCAACTAATTTTTAAATTCGAATTTAACACATTAGTGTAAAGTGGATGGGACAACCCACATTACATTGATCCAAGGACGACCCAAGAGTATATTGTACGATGTGGGGCAATGTACAATAAAAATGATCATATCTAAGGTTCTAGGACCAACTTGCAATGGGATGGTAATAACTCCACACGTTTCTTGTGTTTCTTCATTGAAAGCTTTTATAATCATGTAAATTTTCTTCATTTCATCACTTCTAAAGCCAAATCGTTGGTAGAAGTCAAAAGTGCAAATGTTTAGAGATGAACCATTATCAATCAGGACTCGTTTAACAACTACATCTCCAATTAGAGTAGTAATATATAAGGGATTATCCTTATGTAAACTATGTTGTGGGATATCTTTATCCCGAAATTCAATACAATCAACTTCTCGAGTGATGATAGTATTGGCCATGGCTTCAAGTTGAATATTTTGAGGTACCATCATTTGGCTTAATGTAAGCATCAACTCATCCCTATGGGTAGGAGAAGATCTTAATAAATCCAAAAGGGAAATTATGGCTGTAGTATTGGGTAATTGCTCATTAATATTGTAAGGGGTTTTAGGTTGAACATTGGAAGCATGATTCCCTTTATTGGGATTTTTCAAAACAAATGGAGCTGATCCATCATTCTGGTTTGGTTATTGTTGAGAATTTTGAGCCTGTTGTTAGGTAACGACTCCAATGGTACCTACAATGTTATATTGAAGATGCTAAACTGGTCTCGGTTGAGCATTTATGGCTTGTTCATTAGGAAGGAATTGATTAGAAGAGGGTCGAGTAGTAACTCTTCTAGGAAATGGTTCTTCTAGAACCATAGCATCTATGATGGGTTGAATAGGATCTAATTCATTTTTAGAACTATTCGATTGGTTTGAAGTGATGTCTATTTCACTTTCAGTATCTGATTCTATATCACTAGGATCGGGAGTTTGAAAATTATGTAGGGGCCTGGTCGTGACCAGGGATAAGGTTGTGTCAAATTTTTGAGGATCCTGAACAGATAATTGTCCGCTAATAGTTCCTACATATCGGGTAGGAGGAGGAACATTATGATGCTCAATTTGATTGGCCACCTCTTTACCATGTCTTGGTAAAGGATGTTGAAATATGTCTAATGATTGATTAGCATTTTGATTTTGATTTTGGGGAATGGTCTTTTGAGCGTTAGTAGGAGCATTTTGTTTAGGTTGGAAGGTTTGCACCTCCATTTCATTATTATCAATCAGATCTTGTATTTTATGTTTCAACCTTTTACAAGCGTTGGTAGAGTGTCCAGGTCCTCTATGGAAATCACAGTGTAAGTCAGATTTGTATCTGGGTATGGTTGGATCAAGTTCTCGGATAGCTGGTAATTTAATCAAACCTCTTTCAAGTAATTGAGGTAAAATAGTTGATAATGGTTGATTCAACCTAGTAAATTCTTGAGGAGGTTTATCAGGAGGTTTCAATATAAATTTTTTTGTTGTCTTCGTTGCATTGATATTAGCAACATTTCTGCTGTGAGTGACTCCGTCACCCATGACTTGTTTGTTTTTATATTGATTTCTAGATGTTTTCTCATCATCCTTATTCCTAAGTTGGCCTCTCCTATTGAGGGCATCTTCTACTCTTCGAGCTAAATCTATAGCCTGATCGAAGGTAGTTAAAGTAGCAGTTGATAACTCATAAGATATTTTTTCTTGTAAATTATTGATAAAAATGTCCAACATTTCCCTATAAGGTAGCACAAAGTGTAGTTTTCCTGTCAACTACCTCCATATAGCTAAGAAATCAGCAAAACATTCATCTTTATCTTGTTTTAAGTTGTATAAATCTTTAATGGTTACATGCCTCTCGATGTAGCACTAAATGGATGGACAAAATATTTAGCTATTTCTTCAAAATTTCTCAAAGAATGAGTGGGTAGTTGATAGTACCACTCTAATGCCATTCCACCTAAACTTTTCGGGAACATTTTTAGTAATAGCAAGTCATCATGTGATATATCATGACATGCTATCCTAAACATGCGAAGATGCTCTATGGGATATTTAGTTCCTTTATATATAGGCAGGATGGGCATGGTAAAATGCTTAGGGTACGGTTGTGCTACAACTATGGGATCCAAAGGTTGACTACATATCTCTCGATAATTGTACGAGGGATGGTAGGGATCTATCTGGTCCATATGCGAAGCTAACTGTTTCACCATGGCTTCCAGATTACTAGTTTGCCCACCATATTGGTCCGGTAGGGCATTAATATGAGATTTGTGAACATATGATGGAGGGACATGCATATTAGATGCTATATTGCTATTGTGTAAATTGTTGGTAGGAAAGGTGTTATGAAGGAATTTTGAAGTTGTATTATGTTGTATTCTAGATTGTTGAAAATTGGTGTTTGGCTTCATTTTAGGTTTTTGTTTACTTGAAGCATATTGATCAATATTTTGGTGAAGTAAAGCAATGAAGGAAGTTTTATTTTGTGTGGGAATGATTTTAGGCTCAATAACAGGTTCCTTAGGAGGTTGGGTAACCTGTTGTTTTGGCATGTTTTGAATCATAGTGACCATATCTCTATTGGATGGTCCAACCTTATCACTTTCTTAATCAATAAAAGACAAGGGATTAGTGTGCACATCAAACATATGTTCCATGGCTTCTTGAGTGTCACTAATTTTCCCTTTATCAATACGAACTGCCATATTAAGAGCGCCAATGTTATTATTGAAAAATTTCCAAAAATGATCTAAGTTATCAAAAGCAATAGTTCCATTTGGAGCTACTCTAGGGGATGAGGATCCATCCTCTTTAACGTTTTCTTCTTGTTCATCTACAACAAGCTCATCATCTTGCTAGTCTAGAGTTTCTTCTTCCGGGATTGGATCCTCAAGAAGGACATTTGGGTTTCTTGTTTTGTCTCCTAACCAATCTTCTTCTTCTCCTTCAGTTTTTTTACCATTCCTAAGTTTAGGCATTGTGCTTAACTTAGATTTCAGCAAATATATATATATATATTTATAATTATATATATATTTATATATATATATATATGCTATAATATTAAGAGGTATATATTTATTATATACCTACTACAATATTTAAAATGAAATGTTTTGGTTTTTGTTATGTTTTTTTTAGTTTTTCTTGTTTTTGTAATAATATTGTAAAGATAACAAACAACACAATAAATGCAAAAAATAATACTGAAAGCAATGATCTAGTTTTCTATAAATAATTTATAAATGTCATTAATGGGCTCAAGTTCTTTAGGAGTCATGAAGTGTTCTTCAAATTGAAAATTTTCTTTCAAGAATTTAATGAAAAGGGCTATAGTGATATTATCTGTCTCAGATTCTGGTTGATAGAAGTAAAGCTCATGGCAATACTCTCGATATAACACAGCTCGAGGAACTCTATTCCATATTTCCCTATTCGTAAGAATAACCTATTGGTCTTCTACATGACCTAGGAACTGGTGTATAATGGCTGCGTTCTCGAGGTATTCCTCGAAGGTGAAATTTTTTGAAGACACAAGAGCTCTCCTATAAACTAACCATCTATGGCAGGCTCTCTGAAGTTCATGATAAAAGACGAGTTGATGAGGATCTAGGATTCTATCTAGGACAAGCCTCTTGATTTGTTTAAGTTTTTTTGACCTAGATGAAATGACACCTAGTCTTCTATCAAGTTCGTCCCACAAAAGTTGATTTCTATCTATTTCGGGCACATTAAGCACAAAATTGATTTCTATGGCTGCTAATTGGTTTTCAACATTTATAGTAACTGCTAATATTTTCTTAGGAGCTACCATCTAGACATGATATGCAACTTATTAGTTTTAAATGATTTGAAATGCATTTATGTTTTTTTGGTTGTTTTTTTTTTTTTCAAAAGGTTTTAAATGCATTCACATCGGGTTCACCAAAATGTATAGCTCCAAATTTTTTGCATCCTTACCTTCAGGTTATAGGATCCATGCCCGGAAGGAGGATGGGAAAAGGATGGTGTGGTACCTCGGACTGAGAGGCCTTACGAATGTCCCGCCTCTCGGGGGAGGTGTATTATGGTGATTTTTCAACGGATGGTGGGTTCACCAGGAAACGTTTGAATGGCAGTTTCCACGCCTAGGTTGGGAATGTGTTTAATGTGTTCAGTTTTATCTTTAAACATTCGAGTCCTAGGTTTGGCCAAGTGAATATAAGTTGTTCTATTATGAAAATGCAGGCTAAATGAAATACAAAAAATTAGATTTTAAACAGAAAATAGAGGGAAAAAGCTAAATTACAGAGCCATACCTGATCTGGATGTCTGATGGAGATTCTAATTTTTGAAGCAGACAGGATCGTGTGGAATTTTATGGGATCATCTCTGACCTTCAGGATCATCTGAGATCTGAAGAATTCGTCAGATGAATTCGTCAGACACCTACAAACAGAGAAATAGACACAAAATACAAAAAATACAACAATGCTAATAGAGGATAAAGATGTAAAATGACAATAAAGATGTTAATAGATAATCCTAAATAGGAATGCAAGCAAATTACAATGTTTTAATAGTTAATCATGATTTCATTATGCAATTAAACTACATGGGTGAACTCCAAGATGCAGAATAATAGAAAATAATAAATAAACTGACTAGATACAGAATAAAACAGGAGATGAAAAGAGAAAAATGCAAACTCTAGGTAGTGATTGCCCCCAATGCAGACTACAATCGATATCGTCTTGAATCAATGCGAAATCATCTCGAATTGAACAGGATCATCCACGACGAACTGAGCTTGCTTCGGCTGAAAAATACTAAGGTTCTTGCAACAAAATTTGGATAGGACTAGTGCAGATAGTAATTTGGGATGTTTCAATGCGTATAAAGTCAAGTTACAAGAAATATCAGCCAGGGGTAGGTTAAGGGGAGGGCCTAAGTTTAAATAGGCTTAGGATGGAGGTTAGGAGGTTGGAGATCATCCCAATTTGGGAGATCTCCAACAGGGAGGGTCTCTAATGGCGTAGACATGCTTCTGCCTGGATTAGAGACGTCGTTGGAATAAAGGCTAATTGAGAAAAATTAGTTTTGGGACAAGATCATCTGGACGTCCTAGTCTAGACGAAATTGTCCGATCTGAGGCGATATCGTATGATTGGCGACGATATCATCAAAGGGTCAAAAAAAAATTTAAAAATGGCACGGGAAAGGAGGAAACAGGTTAAACGGCGGTTTGGAAGCGATTTTGGGGGTTAAAATTTGAATTTGAATATTTACTAGAGTAATTGTAATTATTTAAGATTTTACTGCACCAATTTTAGGGTGCTACAGTCAATCTTGTGATCCTTCATTGCTACCTCTAGTTGTTGTAGTCTTTTCCAACATTTGTTCTTTTTTTAGTGAGTACAAGTTATGGGAATTATTTCTTTATTTTTGAATTTTTCTTTAGTAGAGGTTGATGCTACTAAGGCTTTTGAGGAAGAGAGAGAGATCTCATATTTTGTAATTTTTATTTTCTCTCTAGTTAGCCTATCACAAAACTCCTCTAAAGATGGCATTTTAAAACTTGTACCAAGTGCATCTTTTGTAGACAAAAAAGTGCTAGAAATTTTTTGAAACACTCCATTTAACTTAGAAAGTATAATATGGACGCATTCTTCTTCTGTTTTATCCTTTCCACTACCTTTCAGTTGAGTGAGGATTTTAAATTTGGTGAGAAAGTCAGCAATATTGTTGAAGTCTTCAGGAGATAATGCTTTCAATTCTGCCTATAGCTGCATTGACATTATTTTATCCACTTTACCAAAAAGTTCTTTAGTTTTTCACAACTTTCAAATCAGGTTTTACATTCAAAAATGTGAAACCATAAGATTTCATTTACATTTGTGCTTATAATACCCATTGTTTCATACATCTTCCCTTTATGAACAAAATTTTCATATTCCTTTTCAAATTCAGGTTTCTCCTCTTCTAGCAAGTGTGTGAGCCCTTTTTGAGAAATGAAATTTAATATTTTTGGCTTCCATGTATGATAGTTATGAGGGGTGAGAGGATCAATTGTATTCATTTTTCCAAAGAAAAATTGAAGTGAACCAATAATTCCCCCCTTTAACTTCAAGTGATTTAGTGAATACAATGAAGTTGTAGCAGAAACACCTGTGTAAGGAAGGAAACAAAAGCCTGATTATAATACCAATCTCCTCAAAATACCTGCCCTTACGTGAGGGAAACTATAAGTATAGAGGAGAGCAAGAAGGATTGGCCAGGCCTTTATACCTTATCTTCTCAATCACTTGCCCTTACATGAGGGAAACTATAAGTAATGAGGAGATTTGATACATGGAACATAGGCTTATGAAGCAATTATAATCAACCAGACCTTTATATCGTACTTCTCAATTACCCACCCTTACGTGAGGGAAACTATAAGTAAATGAGAAGTTGAATACGTGGAACATAGGTGATTATGAGATATTTGGGCCAAAAATTGAGTAGATGCTTGTTAATTTGGGCTTGCTTATATGTTCATATAATTACTATACTTGATTTGAGAAATAATAATATAGTGTAGAAAAAAATCAAGAAGTAAGTGAAGACCACAATACACAACAAAAATACCCCCACGAAGGTAGTGCAGCAACAAGAAACTCCCCCCTGAACGTAGAAAATAGGTGCTTAAACTAGCACCAAGGAACCCCTTTGTAAGCAATGCAACAAACAGGTGAAGAAATCAGCACCAGGAAAATATTCCTCCCCCCAAAAATTATATTGAGAGTATACAATAATGCTCTTCACTACTTGACTGCCTTTATAGAATAAGCTCAAAAAAAGTGAGAGGAGTCTAGAAGAAAGAGGGTTAAAAGGTTACAATGCTTTTTTGTAGAATATACCTCTAAAAAATTACAGGTAGAGTGCATTTACATAGATTGAAAGAGAGATAAGCATGCAACCTAGTGGCCAAGAGATGGCCACATAATCACAAGAATCACAAAAAGTGAAAGAACCAGAATTGTTCTTTTCGACAATCATACTACAATAGTGAAAGATACATAGTCAAAAAACTGTTGTGCATTGTGACACTCCTCGTGCTTTATCAACATAGCCTTTTAACGAGATCTACTTGAATACAGAAGGGTGCGCTAGGAACCAGCATCGCTCTTTGGATGTGCTCAACCTAGAGTGAGTTGGGCCCTCTGATTCCTATGTTCAATTGCTGCCAGATCCAGAATAATTCTCCAAATTATGTCTCCCTCAAAACAACACACATCAAAAATATATTTTTTAGAACTACTTCCTCCATGACCAAGATTTCACTTTGGAAAAAATTATCGATAGTGCTGGCCTCCGAAGCGGTTACGTCTGCAAAAAATCTTGAGAAGAAATGACAAAAGGTGTGAGAGAATAATGAGCTTTGATGTGAAGATGTATATACTTTATAGCCTAAAAGGAGGATCACCAAATGCAAATTTGTGATGATTAGAGAACTAGCAGACCACTATACGTAGGGTGATAGTCGTTAAAAAAGAGAGACATGTGTTAGAAAAATGATGAGTAACCAAATATTTGCCTTAGATTGAGCATCCCATCAAATAGAATAGTCATTGAAGAGAGAAGTAAAAGTAAAGATAACAAAACCTTCAAGTGACTTTAGACGTGAGTCTTAGAGAGAAAAAATGATGAAAATGCACACTATGACTTTAGAGTGAAGGTAAAAATAATGAAACCTTCGATGCGTTAGAGATTTTTGGAATGGTTTGATGAGACAATGTGTCGTTTGAACTAAAGTCTCTTCAATGGATCTCGCATTGATTGCTTTACCACAAAATGCATCTCAACGGTTTGATTGGATGTGCCACATGCTGGTGTTTATATCGAGAATAAGATATTTGCATAGAAAAAAAAGTGTAGCGCACAAGGAGGATGGTTTCCTATGTTTGACAAAGCAAGATCAAATGTCCATCGGGATCCAATGTTTGGAACTGCAATATCAAACCTCCACCGAGCATTTCTCAAACAAGATCTTCAATAGCAAGCTCAAATATCCACAACAAGCTCAAATGTCCATAGTAAACTTAAATATTCACGGTGGGTGCCATAGAATGCAACAACATGGGTAGCACAATAGGATGACGTTGCATGGCATTTTACATGAATATCTCCAGCCACTAATATGGAAAGCATATATGTATGAAGAGATAAATAGATAAACAATATGAAACCTATCTTAGAACTATTTTAAGTGCATTTGTTAACAGAAACAAAGACCCCTTGCTAAATGACAAGGTAGGTGCTAATTCATGGTATATGCATAATAAAGTCAGCATACCCCCCTATTGTGTTTGCGATCATAACTTAATATCTTGTGAATGGCCTGGGAAGAGCGTTAGAACATGCTTCTAAAGGAAATTTAAGCATGACTTTGCATGATATATATACTTATAACAATACCAATTCCTTTTTAAATCTTCAAAAAAAGGATATAAGTCTTGAAATGATAGTAGTAATACAACAAAAATTACATTCATGCAAAGAGATATACGCAGAAGGTGGATTCAAATAGTTTTCAACAAAATAAAATAATTTTGTTGAAAAAAATGACTTATGAATAAAGAGTATGACTACTTTCAACTTAAGCAAGTTTTTGTAGTAAAAAAAAAATATCCAAGTAAGGTGAACTAGCTCTATGAAATAACTGAATGCAAAAAACTTCTAGCCTAGCTCTGATACCATGTAGAAATTTTGATACTAGACATGCAAAACATTACTAAAAGATCAAGAACTGATTTATTATTCCATGGGATCAACTTTGTATAAATAGAAAAGTTGATCATTGAGAGTCGTTGGATTACAACAACTCAACAAGTCTGAACTAGTGTATACTGAGAGTTCACTTGACTCATAGAAGAGTGGTAACTCAAGTAAGTCTATCCTAGCATAACTTAAGAGAATAAATATGTATTCTAATAGAACTAGATTCAGATTCATACATTTATTGAAGCATGTAGTTGGAGGTTATCACTAATTTCATCCCAACTATGTTCTCAACAACTAAATTACTGAAGAACCCAACTAGTCCAGTGCAAATGCCAATCAAGAAGGCTAGAGTCCACTTGAGGACAATGTACTAGAAGATTTGAACCTAGGATCTACTTCTCCAATCATGCTTGAACAAATTGTTCTCAATAATCTTGCACATAACCCAAAAAAATCACTAAAAATTAAAAAAGCAACCCTAAATCAAAGAACATAACTATATGATCTACAAATCTGTAGAAAATTTGTTCCAAAATATTTTAAAAAAAGAAGTTATCCAGATTCTAAACTAAATTTATAAATAAATAAATAAACAAAGTAAATATTGGTTTGAAAGGCAACATACTCATAATCTAATCTCTCGACAAGGAAGACATTAGCACCCACAATTGCTAGCTGTGACATGCCCTTGATCATAGAAACTTTGAAAGTCCCTCACCTCTTGAGAAGGGGCACATGCAATTCATTCTCAACATACCCTAATTCATCACACTGAATATATCTAACCCCATCTATACCATCCATCCCAATGCCCAAATTCTTTGCCACACCAGTCCTAGATAAACATAAATATATTAAGCACTAATTCAAGTGCCTAGCTATCAAAGAGTTGCAAAAATTAGAGCCATAAAAATGCTAACACCAGAGGTCCAGTGACTCCAGAGGTTGCAAAGGGACTCAAACTTGAGGTGACTACCCCACCATTAAGTCCTGTAGAGGGACTCAAACTCGGGGTGACTGCCCCACCTAGAAGTCCTGCAGAGGGACTCGAACTCGAGGTGACTGGCGAGTTGAGGAAACTTGACGTCGAAGGTAAAAATAAGGGTAAAACCATAGGAACTCCAATGGCTTAAACAAACACACAACATTGAAAACCATTTTCCAACCGTCAAAAATTCTCAAGAGACTATCAATATTATAAAAAATTATTTTCAATTGCATCAATAAATAAATAAATCAATATTATTGGAAAAATAATAATTTTTTGATAGCCAAAAATTCTCAAATAGAATTTACAAACAAAAATCCTCAAAAAACTAGCAATATCATTTTCAGCCATCTCAAAAATATCAAGAAAAAAAAAACCATTCAAAAAATATCGCATTTCTTAGAAAATCTTAGTGTATAAGCTGCCTAAAAATATCAAATATTTTCAATATTAGAGCAAAGCTTCTTTGAGAACATATGGAAATAAAATATATGAAATTATTTAGGCTCGATAAAATATCAAACAACTATTCTAGAGGAAAATATGGCAATAAAGGAAATAAATGATTTAGGTTTACCATTGCATGTACTTAGAGGAGTCTCGACTTTGCATAAGGTTAGAATTACGATAGCTCTTGTCTAGTTAATAGTAAGGCCAAAGGGTTTTTGAGGTATATTTTGTTGTTGTTAACCACCTGAAGAAGGCGGATCCTATAGGTCACTTAGAGCTCACCTCTCCCCTACTTCGTGCTCCTACGTAGGGTGTTGCTTCCCCGTTCCTATCACTTCCTCCCAGGCTGCATAGCGATACATGGCCCCGCTTTGGACTTCCTGCTCCTCGAAACCCCCTTGTGCCCATATGTTATATCCTCTCTCTTTTTACCTCCTAAGAATTCATATATATATTTTTAAAGGTGACTTTTTAGGGTGGTTTTAAATTTCCCTCTTAGGGTCTATTAGGGTGGTTTATTACCGCTGTAAAAAACTACCATTTTTTAGGTATTGTTAAATTATCTTTTTGGTGAGCAGGTTTAAAACCACCCTCTTAGGTCTATTAGGGCAATTTTTTACCATCATAAAAAATCGTCATCTTTTAAGCACTGTTAATTTTTTTTGGCGAGGGCGGTTTAAAACCACCCGGCGTAACGATTCATCTTTTAACATTTTGGAATAATAAGATTTGACACATTATTTTGCATAAATTTTTTTATAAGAAGATTATTAATTTTAAATAATTCACTAATGTCATTATTAGAAGCATCTTCTTGCCATAAAGTTAATGCTTTTAAGATTTCTCCTTTTCTTTGATAATGTTAGCTTGTAAATCAAGGAATTTTCATTGGTCTTGAATGGATTGCTTAGTCTTAGTATGGAAATTTTATCATCAATTTTACTTTTGCATTTGTAAAATACAGTTTTCCCCTCACTTTTAAGGATTGCATATAAGTTTCATCATCAATGACCATGGATTACAAATAAGTCCTCTTCTTTGAAGCTTAAGAGAATATTTTTCATACTAGTCACATTGCCACTATGATATGTTATTTTTCTATGTTAGGTGGGTAACTCATGTCCATGCAACTAATAGTATAATATACCTATTTATTGAAGGTCTTAGTTGATGTAGGCAATTTTGGTGTAAATATTATTGGCTTCTATGACTCTTTATAAGTATCTTGATAATTGGGAAATGGATCTATATAAATATCAAGCTTTTGATTGGTGAAATATATAAACCACAATCATCAATAACTAACTAAACCAATTAATAAGACAATAAATTCCAATGAGTAAATTTTATTTATCATGATACATCAAAACAAAAATTTCATTATGTTTATGAGTAAACTAGCTACTAGATATGATTTAGATCCAAGATTCTAAGTTTATTTAGATGTTTGATTTTGAAATTGATATCTAGCTATATTTCATGGTCAAAAAACATTTATTATAATACACAAGTTTTAACCTAATTATATCAAACTTAATAATAGGATAATATTTTTTTTTAATTTAACAAAAAAAACCCTTGTGGGGTCGCCTTGGTCTGAGAGACCATGACCAAGGGGTTCTACACCGTCAAAATCACTCGGGAGTCGCACCTGGCCCTGACCACACCAACATTATCAAATGGAATTTTGGTACCCAATGTGCATTTGGTAGGGTGGAGATTCGAACTAGGGACCTCCCTTAGAGGATTGTCCTACCCTCTCCAACTCACCTACAACACGTGGTAATAATAGGATAAAGTTAATGGATTGAATTTCCTAATTCATGGCATAACATTACCATATAGTTTGAGTGACCTTAAGATTGATAGCTTTCAAAACCACTACTTTGCTCATTTGAAACTCTTTCTTAGATCCAATCAATTAATCTATTCCCCTTCCTATTTTACCAGGGATAAACAACATGTTTGACCCAAATATCTAAGGCCAACATTATGGCATTATAGCCCATGGCATACATGATACTAGCAGAAATTTTTAGGAGATGTCTCATTGACCATCATAGCAATATGGTCTAGATGATTCGTAGATGTCAGTATAATATGTACCTCATGGGAATAATATAAATATATTTTAAGGTTAAAATTAAATACTTATCTGATCAAATTAGAATAGTCTTTCAAACTCAAGATGGACTATGTCACTATTAACATGCACACAAATACACAAGTCCATACATGTGCATGTATGTAAAGAGAGATAGATATACACACATATTGACAAACACACACACAAATATATATATATATATATATATATATATATATATATATATATATATGAGTAATAATTTCACCTCTTATCCTTGAGATCATGAGATAAACATTGATTTTCACTAATAATTTGATTTTATTTTTTGGTAATTAGGTGTTTCTATTATAGGGTTTTGACTGGGTCCCAATCCCAGATTTACAGAAACCTTCAGCAGGTTGATGGAAAGTACTGTTGCAAAAAACCCATTTTAGGGGAGGTAAAAACACACCATTTGAGACATTCCCATGCAGGGGATAGCAGAAACAAAATTCCCGCATAGGGGATAGTAGCATCGATAATAAGGGAATACTTGCCCACATAGGGGCATATAAAGACCATCATCACAACCCCATCAGGGGACACCTGAGAGCTATCAAAACTAACAGACATGCATACGGATACAAAAATGGTACTGAGAGCATAAACCAAAAGACAACACCAACAAACCCAAAAAACAACCTGGCCTAGAGAGCAGACCTAAAGGTCAGCTTCCAGGATGTCTTCTCCGGCATGCGTTGTATTCTGCTATAGGGATTGCTTCATGGCCGAGCTAGCACTCTCAAAGGCTATGATGAAGCACTTTAAGAACATTTTGGTAACCCGATTGGAAATACCAGAGGGAGGAGTTGAATTCCCACTCTGATCTTCAGTGATATCAATGGGGGAATTCTGGCTGGACTCAGCTGTAGCTTTCTTGATTTTGGATGATCTGCGGACCTGAGGGGACACCTCCTCAATTTTAATTTTGCGCTTGCCCAACACTACTTTCTTGCTGGTGGAGGGGGTAGGCTTGGAGGGAGAGGCAAAAGCACCTTTCTTGGTTGTAGGTGGTTGGAAGTCAGGAATCCCATCACTCACCAAGGGTTCACTGGATAGGGAGTGCTCAGGGCTGTGGGTGGGGGGAGGATTAGGGGGGTTGGATTGCAGAGGGGTAGCCACGATGGGCGGGTTGGACAGAACATGATGGTAAATTACATCAAACAAACCTTGGTGAGTTGGTGGTGCGTTCTTCTTGCGGGCCCCAAACATCGAGAGGTAGATGGACCGATGGAGGAAAGCGGGGAGGTTCATGGGTCTATAGCCATGGTGTGGTTGACCAGGGCCAAATGGAAACTTGTCATGGGTTTCGTCGGGTCATCGCAGGCAAGATACTGGATCAGAGGGATGGCAACAATGGGCCACGGGGAGGGGAGGGACTCACGCTCCAGGGAAACCCCTGCCCACCTAAAATATTGGTAATTTGGGAAGCCCTCCAACTCTGGCTCCCAGTTGTGTTTATCACGTCGGACCACATGGCCAGAGAGAGGCAGGATAGAAAATTTTGCAATTAGGGTAGGGGTGACTTTAAACCGAACATTCTTCACTATGACATGGTCGTTCGACCAAGTCCTAATGAATTCGATCGTGATTTCTGCGTTAGCTCCTTTGAATTTTGATAGAAAGGTGATAAGCTTACAACCATGCAGGAAAGAGGATGATAGAGGGTCGAGCTGCAAGGTGTTCGGCTCAAGGTAGGCCATGGCGGTGGGAGTAGGGGTGGAAGGGGGGGTGGTAGAGGAACATGACCAGAGACTAGGGTGGCAGCGGAGGATAACGTCGAAAAGCATGTGATGAGTACAGGATAAATAGGCGGAGGGGAGCTAGAGGGCCATGTCGATCGCTGAGGGAAGGTGACAGGTGGACAGGCGATGGGTAGGCCAAGGATGATGGGGATTGGTGAAGAGCTTGGGAGTAATATCCACATGGGTGGAGTTAAAAATCATGAGGCTCTTGGCAACGGTAGGAGATGGTGGGGAAACATGCGAGAAAGTAGCAAGACACACGACATTGGGATTATGCAAAAAACTTTGATACCCAATATTGTGAGAATTGAGAGCCCACTCGGGAGAACCATGGTGGGAAAAGTCGGTTGAGAGGCCAATCATATGATAACATTGGAGCACACGAAATGGGAACCTTCCTCGAGACATAGCACGAATCAAGACCTGCATCACCTTGAAAAATAAAATCATTGGTTAGAGTGGGGGGAATTAAAGCACCTACCAAGTTTGTCTACAACCACGACTTGGGAGACACTTGGTGGAAAGGTGTTGCGCCACATCGAGATGGGTGTTTGGCCTATGCCCAGGTTGGCAAGCCTATTGGCTTCATGGTAAACATGGGTAGCTTCCACCTGGCGATGTTGACCAATCAGCTTCCTACTTTCTTGAATCAGGGTTCTTATGTTCCAAGGGGGATTATTTTTAGAGGTGATGTAGCCTATGATATTGAGGGAATCTCCTTCAATGTGTAGATTGATCTGAGTGTCTCTGATAAGATGTAGACTTTGCCAAAGAGCCCATGCCTCAGCAATATTGTTGGTTTGATGGTTCAAATTCTTCAAAAAAGCTAGAATAATCTCCCCTCTATGATCCCTGACCACTCCGCCTGCCCCTGCCAATCCTGGGTTTCCCTTGGAGGCACCATCGAAATTAAGCTTCAACCAACCTTTTGGGGGGGTTTCCAATGGGCTTTTAGCCTGGGATGGGGAGCGGGATGGGAAGGGGTGGGAATGGGGATGTTGAGGGATTGGAGAATCTCAATTTCATTCTTGTCGAGCGGGGAGTTAGACCAGGGGAGGAGCTGGGAATTCTCGAAAGCATAGGACATAGCTTTGGCTACCATGGAAATTGGGTTGTACGACATGGTGGAAAAAACCCTGTGATTGCGCTCGAGCCAGACCTGCCATATGAAGTGGTGAAGACAAATTTTCCAAAGGAAAGCGACTCTGGGGTTCTTGAAAGGCTCAAGCCATTGGATGAAGAGGTCCAGGAGGGATTTGGGGTGGGCCCATTGGATTTGGAACATGGAGAGCATGTGGCTTAGGCCTTCTCTGGTAAAATCACACTCTACAAGGAGGTGGTTGATAGATTCCCAGTTGGATAGGCAGAGATGACACCTATTGGGGACAGGGATGCCCCTTTTCATGAGGTTGTCGGTGGTGAGGGCCTTTTTTTGGATGGCTATCCAAGAGAAGAAGCCTACTTTTGGGATCAGGCATTTGACCTAGACCAACCCAAAAGGAATAGCGAGAATTTGGGGCTTGAGCAAGAGAGAATAGCGCCGTCTACCCAAATTGGGAGATCCGGGGTAGTTGTGGTGGGGATGATGGTGGTTCTCAGCAACCAAGATAAATAAGTCCCTACTCTGGAAAGATGCTCACTTCCATTGCTAGCTGGGATAGTCTTCCAATTGCCCTGTCTATCAAAGTAGTCCTTTATCTTTCTTCCCCATATGCTTTCCAGAAATGGTTTTAGGATGGAGATCTCTAGGATTCCCATAAGAGGTTTGTCTTTTAGCCATGTGTCATCCCAAAAATTGATTGAGTTTACCTGACCTAGCTGCCACCGGGTGCCTTTGGTGATAAGGGATTTTGCCTGAATTATAGCCCACCAAAAGGTTGATCCGTTAATAGGGATGTTGTCGTCCATCAGAGACATATGCTTGAGATATTTTCTTTGAACAATTGACACCCAATCTACCCTGTAATTGGAGAAGAGCTTCCATGCCTGCTTGGCTAGGAGAGCAAGATTCATGTTTGTTGATCTTCTAAGGCCGAGGCCCCCTTGGGATTTTGGCTGGCACACTCTTTCCCAGCTAACAAGGTGAAATTTCCTCATGTTTTTTGGGCCTACCCATAGGAATTTCTTTTGGATCTGCTCTATCTTGGAGTGAACGGAGGCAGGAGCCTTGAATACTGACATGAAATAGACCGGGATACTCTGGAGAACAGCCATGGTGAGGGTTGCTTTAGCTGCTTGGGACAAGAGGGATCCTTTCCACCCTGTGAGTTTGCATTTAATCCTATCAATGACATTATCCCACATTGAAACTTTTGGGCTTTTAGTGAACAGGGGGAGGCCTAGGTAGGAAGTAGGAAGATCGGCTATGCAACATTGAAGGATGCGAGCAATCTTGCGTTGTCTACTATCAGGGGTGTTAAGGAAATAACATTTTCTTTTGAGATAGTTGATTTCTTGTCCGGCTGCTAAAGCATAGGTGTCGAGAATACCCTTTATGGCTTTGGCTTGGATGACAGAGGCTGAAGTAGTAATGATGGTGTCATATACAAACTATTGATGGGATAGGGGAGGGGTGTCAGAAGAGGCTTTGATCCCGGTTATACACCCAGAAGCACAGGTAGATTTGAAAGCTCTTCCGAGGGATTCAACAAGGATGATGAAAAGGAAAGGGGATAGGGGGTCTCCCTGCCTGATTCCTCTATGGCTGGGAAAATAACCTGCAACAGACCCATTAACCAGAACGGAGAACCAGGGAGAGGTGATGCAGCCCCTGATGAGGTTGATCCAATATTTGTGGAACCCAAATCTGGATAGGACTTTCAAGAGGAAATCCCTATCAACTCTATCAAAGGCTTTGTTGATATCCAGTTTCAGGAACATGGCCACTTTTTTGTTGCACTAAGTCGAATGGAGGGTTTTGTGAAGTGAAATGATATTGTCCGTGATGGATCTTCCTTCCACTAAACTACCTTGAGAGGGATCTATGATGATAGGAAGGATTTTCTTTAGCCTGAGGGCTAGATATTTGGTCAGAATCTTGTAGACAATGTTGCACAAGCTAATTGGCCTAAAGTCAGCCATAGATCTGCATTGGGGGGTTTTAGGGACTAGGGCAATGAAAGTGGAATTTTTCCCTCGTGGGATGATCTTGGTGTGCTGGAGCTCCATGATTGCTTTGCAGATATCCTTCCCTACAATGTCCCAGAAAGTTTGAAAGAAGCGAGGGGGGAATCCATCTGGCCCGGGGGCCTTGTCAGCTTTCATAGAAAATAGGGCAGATTTAATTTCTTGCTCGGAGAGAGGCTGGATCAGGGAGAGGTTCATCTCAGGGGTGACCAGGGGAGGGATGTTTTGTAGAAGGGCTTCCTGGGCTTCTGGGCTGGAGGGAGGGGAAATTCCCATCATGTTGCTAAAGTAGGAGGAGGCCTCTTCTCGGATTTTGGAGATATCTCGAGAGACATAACCGTCAGATAGGGTGAGTTCTCTGATCTTTTTTGTGCTTCTGCTTCACATAGTAGATGCATGGAAGAATCTTGTATTTGCATCCCCTTATTTGAGCCAGAGGGCTCAAGATTTTTGATGCCATAAGGTCTCTTCTCTGGCCAGGATGTTGTGGTATTCCGACAAAAGCTGTCTTTCTTCTTCCCACAGCTGAGGGGTCCACTGGTCATGTTGGATCTGCTGCTCCAAGGTTTTGAGTTTGCTCAGGATCTGGTCTTTGTTTTCAAAGATGTTCCCAAAAACCTCCTTGTTCCAGGTTTTCAGGTTTTCCTTGATAATTTTCAGCTTTTGGGACACCTGGGATATGGTTGATCCCGAACAGGGGGTCCTCCACCATTCATCGATTCTGAGCTTCAGGTCAGGGTGTTGGATCCACATGTTTTCAAATCTGAAGGGGGTTTTGAAATACGGGGCTCTGTTTGATTCAAGGAGAAGGGGGAATGGTCAGAGCCGATCCTAGGGAGGGAGATGAGAGAAGTGTCTCCAAAGAGGGGGATGGCCTATTGGGATAGGAAAAAATGATCAAGCTTGACCTAAATGTGATTTGGCCTTGCTATTTTATTGCTCCACGTGAATTGGCAACCTTTGATCTGGATATCCATGAGTTCATTCTCCGTGACAAAATCCTAGAAATCTAGGATGCTTTTGGAGGGAGTAGAAGCACCCCCTTTCTTGTCAGAAGGGAAGAGGGGGGAATTAAAGTCACCTGCTAACATCCATGGGAGGTTGGAGAAGGCATCCTTCATGAGGGATAGGGATCTCCAGAGGGAGCACCTCTCCATGGGATTATTGGGCGCATAGATGTTGGATAGCACCCATGTAAATCGATTTTCCTTGCAATAGAAGACCATATTTAGGGTTCTGTTTGATGAGGAAATAACTCTGCCCTCTACTTTTTCTGGATCCCAGAAGCACAAAAGACCCCCTGAGGATCCCTCAGTCGGGGATGAGGCCCATTGATAGTCTTTCTAGATTTTTTGAGCTATGTTGTGAGTTCTGGCAGCGTTAGTTTTGGTTTCTTGCAACATGAGAATGGTTGGTTTGTACTCCTTTCTAATGGTTTGAGCTAGTCTCTGCTTGCTCATACTATTGAGACCTCTGATATTCCAAGAGAGGATCTTCATCTGGATATCTTGGTAGGTTTCTTGCCTCCCTTGCTTGGTAGAGGGGGAGGTTTGGGATTCTTTGCTTCATCCTTTGACTGATTGAACAAATCTGGAAAGAGGGTTGTCTGTATTCCATTTGCAACCTGGTTATCAGTATCTTTTTTTATTTTTTCAGAAGTGGTGGGTCTGCCTCTCTTCCTTTCACACCCTGTGTCGATAGGGCCTTTCTTGCTTCTGGTTATGATGGAATTGTGATCCACTCTGATGTGGGTGGGACTAGAAGCATCCTCCATGGAATCTGACCAGGATTTGGTTGGAGATGGAGGGTCTTCCAAGGGGGAAATGAGGATGCATTATCATGGAGGGGAGGATTCGCATCGATCAAGGGGTTTGAAGGGGGATTGTGGGGGTGGATGGGGGCATCAGGGATGGGAAAGGAGGGTCCAGATCTGGAAGGGGAGGGGGGGGATGGGGGCGGAGGGGAGGGGGTTGCATGGAGGCAGATTCAAGGAAGAGAACTTCATCGTTTGAAAAGGATAAAGGCCCAAATATATTGGGGAAAGCAAACATGGAGCATACCTGTTTCGAGCTAGAAGAGGGATTGTTGATGGGTGGTTCTTGGTGGGCAGCCTACTTTCCTTTGAACTCTTTTTCCTACCTATTATCGAAGGGGCCTTTGAATCGATCATTGCACATTCCCAAATGGGTGTTCTAGTGCTAGAGAGGGGGAATCTTAGCACCAGGTACCTCCTACTAGGGCCTGAGGGATGGGCATTGGGACTTGAGGTGTCCTTGGGATTTGCATTCGATGCAGAATGTTGGTTTATTTTCATACTCGATTACCTGGCACCAATGAAAATCCCCATAGATGAGGTTGACACGGGTTGGAAGCTGGGATGCCAGATTAGCGTTGACACAGATTCTGGCATGGGCCATGCGAGAGCGGGCTTTCATTGCAGAGTCGATGGCTACAATATCTCCAATGTATCCCTCGATCCAACGAAGGATGTCTTCATGGAAAAACTGGATGGGAATATCGGGAAGGTGAACCTATATGGGTGCGTAATTGATGTCTTGGGTTTGGGGGTTGAAATCCTCCCCCCACTTCCATAGGAATAAGCTTTTCCTCCCAAAAAACCATGGCCCGCCTGTGAGGATTCGGGCATGGTCCTCCTGGTTGTTCAAATGAATCAAGAAGAAACCCCTTGATAGGGCTACTAGCTGGAGGCTTCCCGTTGTTCACCATTTGAATCCGGCCCATTTCCTTATGGATTCCATGTCGGGTCTGCTTCCCACAAATTTACCAACTAGGGAAAGGGATTCAATGGACAGTTTCTCTACCATGATAGAAACATGGATAACTAGGTTTTCCCCCGAGGCGATCACAGGGGGATGAGTTGAAGTCCCAGAAGAGCTAGGATTAGGCTTACCCGCTACCTTCTCACGGTAAGTCTGAGGGATAGAATCCTTCGAAGGGGGATTGTTGTCCCTAAGGAGATCCAAGCTCGGGTCGACCTTCCCGCCAGGGTCTGGGTCGGGCCCCTTGGGATCATCCACCAAGGTGTCTGCATCCGATGGGGGAATCTCCCCCTATTCCAAATCCCCTGATCGAGCATGGGAAATCCCTCCTGAAATTTCCAGAGCTGCAAAGGTCATTGTCATCCAAAAAAAACTAATAATTTGATTTTAAATTATGTTCAAATATTTAATTTTTATAATATCATTTAAACAAAATCTAAACAACTTACTAATTTACATATTTTGCCAAACTTAAAAATAAATTGAATAAATGTTAAAAAATGTGCCTTTACTTAACTCAATAATTAATAATCATAAATGAGTTAATAATTATTTGAATAAATAATAAGACTAAATTTCTATTGTCATTAAGAAATTATTTCATTTAATTAGGAAATAATTTATAATATTTTCATTTAGAACTAATTAAAATATTTGAAAACTTGAACAAAAACTTTTTTTTGAAAAGGTAAAAAATATATATTAATAGAACAAGAACCAAATTATAGTCATAGGTATGCCACTTTTGGCAAGCCCTAAAATCCAAATAAAACTTGGATTAACATCTCCAAAAATAACAAAAAAATGAGTACCATCTAAAGAGTGAAAACTTTTAAGCTGGCCCCATTTTTTCTTTACATTGATCCTAAGTAACCTACCAGGTTTGAAAATAAACACTACCATTGTTATCCCAAAAAGGGCCAAAGAGTGTTGCAAGAGGTAACCAAAAAAAAAACAAATAATTGATCATCCATTGATCCACAAGGCTCAATGGACTCTAGACCTATCCTCATCCTTACGTAAGTCTTTGTTTTCCAAACTAAGAACCATTTGGTTCACCTCTAACAATTTAGAAGTGTCCCTATCTTGATTAGAATTCAGAATGTATCCAACTAGAATTTCACTACCATGTTTAGCCAAAAATTCAACTGCTGCATTATTTTATTTGTCAACCTAGATCGAGATTGCATCCTCGAACTGTTGCCAAATGGAATTAATTTGGCTCACAATGTTTCTTATCTTATCCTCCAAGCCTTTGGTCTACAATTTCTAATAACATCTAGAAGTCCCACCATAATTTGTGAGTTAGATTCAACTATGATATTTCTAACCTATTCTCCCAATCATTGAGACTACTTTGTTTGATAGCCAATCCTTCAGCTTCATTGTTAGTAGCCCTTCCAAGACCATTTAGCTCCTAATGGAGGACCTTCCAATTAAAATTTATTATGATAAAACCAATGCTTGTAGTCGTTGATTTATCCTTAGCTACACCATCAAAATTAATCTTTTCCCAAATCGGGGGAGGGGGCTACCATGGTCCCAATTTTTGTGGCTTGGGATTCCCTTCATTTACCTAAGTTTTATTATCCCTAAAGTGAGCTCTTACAAATTTAGAAATCTTGGTAACAATTTTATGCCAAACCAACTCCATTAGACTAAACTCCTCTCTAAAAATTTTAATATTCCTTTCCAACCAAATGTGCCACCAGATGAAAATCAGGCCTAGGGACCATCCTAGATGAATGGAGGTATTCTTGAATTTTTTGCATTTCCAAATCTCCCAGATATTAGAAAGAGTCACTTAAAATTTTAGGTGAGACTTAAATAGGTCTCACCATATTTTCCACAACCCTTGCAAATGCACATTGGAATAGCAGATGATCAAGTATCTCCTCCTAGGAGTTACACATGATGCAGGTGGAAGGGCCATAAAAAAATCTCTTCATAAGGTTATAATAGGTGAGATAGCTCCTGTGAATCACTTCCCAAGAAAATAAATTAATTTTAAGCCAACCCTTTTCCACCCAAACTCTATCCCATGGGGCATCCTATAATATTAACGAATGAGGGAGTAAAGCATTATAACCATCACAAACAATGAAGACACCTAGAGTGCCAAGGCCCCAACCAATCCTATCATATTCCTCTTTCCTTGTAAGACAAATTTGCTTGAGGATCTTATCCATAAGAATATTTTTATGAAGAGGTACATGAATTCACCATTCTTCTAACCTCTTCCACTAAAAGAAAGATAAATCTCCAATTTTCCTGGAAATACTATATGAAGCCATATTTATCCATCCTCTACCTTCGAGGCTTTGTTTCAAGGGCTAAAACTCCAGAAAGTCATAGATTAAGGGGCGATGTTTGTCCCAAGAATCACTCCAAATTTTAGATGTCTCTTGTACCTAATTCTCAAAAAAGTTTAAATTTAATCAATTGTTCACCAACTTTTAGGACTTTCCAAATAACAGAGCTAGGGCCCCTTGGAGGAATGTGACCAACTTATTGATGAGGGATAGAATCCAAATACTTACTAGTGATTAATATACTAAAGAAATCCTCCTTGTTGGAGATCCATCTCCAATAAAGCTTCCCAAAAAGAGATTGATTGTTTAAAGTTGCTTTACAAAAACCATGACCCCCTCAAGCTTTAGGCTGACATATTTTATCCCAACTAACAAGAGCCCACTTATTACCCATCCTTGGATCATCTGATAGAGAGCCAAATTCCAGAGAGAAAAAAAAATAGTCGTATTTTATTCAAATGCAACAAAGAATTACTGTTACAACAGAATATTATAGTCACAGCACAATATTACGGTCACAACAGAATAATATAGTCATAGCAAATTATTACATAAGTCACAGAAGAATTGCACCTTTACAGAATTTCTCAAATCTGGAAATACAACAAGAAAATATTATCGTTCCAGCAATTTTCCATCCCTTGTGCATGCCTTTGCTCTCCTTTTTAAAGGTTCTTAGGTGACGCTCCATTTCCAGTTGGTGGCCCTTCATTTCCTCTTCCAGAACCTTTCATTTCATCTCCCCGTGTCGCTTCATCGTCCAGATATTCGACACGTCTCCCTTTTTGACTCTTCGTCTTTGGCTCGTATTTCGGTGCAAAAATACGACATGTCACAATATCATGACATTTTCCTTCGGATGCCCACACTTATCTACTCTGGTCGCGATTTCGCGATAGTCACATTTTTGGACATGTCGCGAAATCGCGACATTCCCAACTGCCTCCTCTCGGCTGCTCCTCTTCGTCACAATTTCACGACAGTCGTGATTTCACAACATGTCATGAAATTGTGACATTCCCAACTACTTTCTCTCAGCTGCTGCTCTTATGTCGCAATTTCATGATAGTCATGATTTCATGACATGTCACGAAATCGTGACATCCCAACTGCTTTCTGTTGGCTACTGCTCTTATGTCGTGATTTTACGACAGTCACAATTTCATGAAATGTCACGAAATCATGACATCCCAACTAATTTCTCTCAACTACTGCTCTTATGTCATGATTTTGTGATAGTCACGATTTCACGATAGTCGCAATTTCGTAACATGTTGTGAAATCGTGACATCCCAACTGCTTTCTCTCGGCTGCTGCTCTTATGTTGTGATTTTGTGATAGTCGCAATTTCGCGACATGTCACAATTTTGTGACAGTCATGATTTTGTGACATGTCGTGATTTCACGACATGTCACTAAATCACGACATCCCAACTGCTTTCTCTCGGCTACTGCTCTTATGTCACGATTTCACGACATGTCACAAAATCGCGACAATTTGTTTTGCCCTGCACTTTCTCTCTCCTTCCTGAGTTGCGAAAACTTAGAAAATTTTTGTTGATGCAAGATTGCACTGCTACCACCGGATGCTCCTGCATCAAACACCCGGGGTTGATTGAGAAGTGATCCTCACTTATGAACTGTTAGAGGGAGACCCAGGCGGTCAACCTCCATTTTAAACAACCAAGTTGCATCTTCTACCGGTCTACCCTTCCACTTGACAAAATATTCAAAATACTGTCTGTTTTTGGTACTTCTGCCTTCTCTTGTGTCCAGTATTTCCTCTATCTCATCTGTGGTTGGAGTAGATGTTGGAATACTCCACAAATCTACACTTGGTGCCTCACTACTATCCCCTTCATGGTATTTCACCAAATCTAAAATATTAAACACGGGTGATATGTTTAATCCACTTGGCAATTCTACCTCATATGCATTGCCTGAATCCCATTTTGCTAGGATTCTACACGGTCCAAACTTCTTCATCTTTAGTTTGTTATAGGTTTTAGCAGGAAATCTTTCTTTTCTCAGATGGACCATCACTTCATCTCCCACTTTGAATTCCTTAAATCGCCGCTTCTGGTCTGCTTTTGTCTTATATTGCATATTCATTTTAGCAATATGCCTCTTCACTTCTTCATGTAGGTTCTTCAGATGCTCTGCAAAATCCTCAGCCTCAGCACTGCACTTTTCCCCTGTATTCAGCTTCCTTAACTCGAAACATTTCTTGGACTGCTTCCATATATTATCTGAAATGGAGATTTTTTTGTACTCCTATTGACAGAATTGTTATATGCAAACTCTGCCTGCGGCAAAATTAGATCCCATGCTTTGGGCTTATATCCTATCAAGAACCTCAATAGGTTACCCAAACTTCTATTTACCACCTTTGTTTGCCCATATGTCTGTGGGTGGTACGCTGAACTGAATTTCAAATATTTCTTTAGTTTCTTCCACAGGGTTCTCCATAAATACCCAACAAACTTGGTATCTCTATCGAAAACGATACTCTTCGGTAGACCATGCATCCGTACCACTTATTTGAAAAACAAACCTACAATATGAACTGCATCATTAGTTTTTTGACAAGGAATAAAATGTGCCATATTTGAAAACCATTCAACTACCAAAAATATGAAATCATTTCCCCTCTGTGTCCTTGGTAGAACAAGAACAAAATCCATGCTGACATCTTCCCATGGTTTCTCTGATACAGGTAACGGCTGATATAATCCAGTGTTCTGTCTCACACCTTTCGCCATCTAACAGACTCTACAGCTTTGCACAAATTTTTGCACATCTTGCTATAGTTGCGGCCAATAATAATTCTCACTCATAAGGGCAATGGTCTTATCTCGACCAAAGTGCCAACCAATCCTCCACTATGTTTTTCTTTGACTAGGTTTTCCCTCATGGAACTTCTCGAAATGCATAAGTGGTTTCCTCTTAACAACATTCCATCTTGGATCAGAAAATCCAACCAATTGGTTCTATCCTAGGTAAATGGTGCCAAGCAAGCCTTCCAGGATTCTATAAAATCAAGATCTTCAGGGTACAAACCCTTCAATTCATCAAATCCCAACACTTCCACCTTCATTTCTATCAGCAAACTCTGCCTTCTACTCAAGGAATTTGTAACTCTGTTGGATTTTACACTCTTGTGCTTCAACACAAAGGAATAACTCTGCAGAAACACAACCCACTTCAAGTGTCTCTGGTTCAATTTTCCTTGGCTATTTATATACTGTAAGGCCTGATGATCAGTATATAACACAAACTCTTTTGGCAATAAATAATGTCTTAACTTCTTCAGGGATTGAACTATCACATAGAATTCTTGGTCATACACTGAATACTTCTTCTTGGCCTCATTGAGTTTCTCACTGAAGTAAGCAATAGGCTTGCCTTCTTGACTCAGCACAACTCCTATGGCACTACCACTGGCATCACAGTCCACCTGAAATACCTTGTTAAAATTTGGAAGTGCTAAAATAGGTTGCTCAGTGACCTTCTTCTTCAACATATCAAAGCTCTTGTCTACTCTTAGGGTCCACTTAAAGTCTTTCCTATCCCCTCTCATTGTTTTCGTAAGGGGTGCACAAATACTGCTGAATTTTTTGATGAATTTCCTATAAAAATTGGCTAGACCATGAAATGATCTCACTTCAAAAGTGCTTCTTGGAGTAGGCCATTCAATGATAGCCCTCACATTTTTTGGGTCCATTTTCAGACCTTCAACTGAGATGACAAACCCCAGGTATACCAACTCCTTCTTCACAAAATTGCACTTCTTCAAGTTGATCAACAACTGTTCTTCCCTCAGCTTCTCAAAAACCCTCCTGATATGCATCAGGTGCTCTTCCAGGGTTCTGCTGAATATCAAAATTTCATCCAAATAGACAATAATATACTTGCCTAAAAACTCTTTCAGCACTTCATCAACCGCATGAATGTGCTTGGTGCATTGGTTAGCCCAAATGGCATGACCAACCACTCATACAAACCTTCTCTGGTTTTGAAAGCATTTTTCCACTCATCTCCTTCTCTGATCTAAATCTGATGGTAGCCACTCTTCAGGTCAATCTTGGTGAGGTACTTAGCTCCACTCAAATAGTCCATAATATCATCCATCCTTGGTAATGGAAATCTATATTTTATGGTGATCTTGTTTATAGCTCGGGATTCTGTACACATCCTCCACTCCCCATCCTTCTTTGGTGCTAGTACTACAGGTACTGCACATGGACTCAAGCTTTCTTGAATCAGTCCCTTTTTCAATAACTCATGGACTTGCCTGCTCAGCTCCTCACTTTCCATAGGAGTCATTCTATGGGCTGCCTTTTTGGGTAAACTAGATCCAGGTACCAAATCAATATGGTGACTGATCTTCCTCATCGGTGGTAAACCCTCAGGCACATTATCTGATATAATGTCTAGAAATTCTTCTAACAGGTGTTCAGCCTCTGCTGGAACATCTGTGTACTGTTCTTTCTTAATAGTAGGGATTAATGCGTAACACATTGAATCCCTCTTCAGACCATCCAAAAACTATCTTCCATCCACCAGGAAGATTCTGGCACTACTACAGACTTTCTCATCCAATTCTTTTAGTGGCTTCAATTTGTGATGTACTCCATCCTTTTTCAGAGAGTACATATTTGCATGCCCATCATGCACTACACGTATGTCAAATTGCCATGGTCTTCCCAATAGCAAATGGCAAGCATCCATCGACAAAACATCACACAAGACCCCATCTTGGTAATTCCTAATGTGAAATTTGACCAAGCACTATTCACTGACAAGCGCTCTGTGGTCTTTCTACAACCACACAATCCGATATGGATGCGGGTGCTTCCTCTTTCCCAACTTCAACTTAGTAACCATCTCTTCTGAAACTAAGTTGTCTATGCTACCAATGATAACATTGCAGACCTTCCCTACACATTTGCACCTTGTGCAAAATAGGCTCTTCCTTTGTTCTGGTTCTTTTTTGCCATTCAAAAGTGCTCTTCTCGTCATCAGCACTTCTCCTCCTGCTTCTTCAAAGTGCTCTAACTCAAATCCTTCATCTACCACAGCAGCTCTGGCATGACCCTCGGGTTTCCTATTCATCCCATCTTGGTGTTGGGGACACTCGTATGCCCAATGTCCCTCTTCTCCACACTGGAAATAGGTTCCACGAAATGCTCCTCTTCCATACCCACATCCTGGTCTACCTCTTCCTCTTTGGTAGCCATTGTTATGATCACGTGGGTGGTAGGTATTCTCCTTTTTCTATTCTTGGGTTTTGCTTGTTTTTCCAGTCTTCTTTTGGTCTCAATAATTTCCTCCACCGGTTCTTCCACCATGATCCCTTCCTCTTTGTTTGCCTTCGAATCTTCTGTTCAGTTTCTCTTCTACCTTCAAGGCCAACTGGTATGCATCTTCTATGGTGGCTATTCTGATCAAGCTGAGTTCTTCTTGGATGTTCATTCTCAACCCGTTGATGTATCTGGCTACTTTCTCCTTATTAGCCCTTGAATGGCCAGTTTTGATGGAGATCTTGTAGAATTATTCTATGTATTCTTGGATAGACTTGCCTGACTACCTCAAACTTTGCATCCTCCTCAATAGGTCCAACTCATAATCTGTAGGAATAAATTGTCTCTTTAGTTTCTCCACCATTCGGTCCCATCTGGTTATTTTCTCCTTTCCATTTTTATTTCTTTTGAGTTGTACTCCTTTCCACCATAAACTTGCATGGCCTTTCAATTTTGTTTTTACAAATTTGATCCTATCAGGATCTGTAATCTCCTCATACTCAAAGTATTCCTCCATATCGTTGATCTAGTCAATCAAATCTTCTAGGTTGAGATTCCCAGAATATGTGGAGACATCAAACTTTGGTCTCTTCCTGGCCTGAGATAGAGCTTTCAACAATCTAGATTCAGAAGGATCCAATGCTTCTTCATCATCTGATGGATCCTCAGTTTCCCAAGCTTCATCATCACTCTGGTCTTCTCCCTTTGGTTTGACCCTTTTTCGCAACTCTTCCTGTAGGGCTTACACTTGCCTCTGCAATGCTCTGAAATCTTCATCCTACGCCACATTTCTCCTGTGACCATGATTTCTTTTTGGAGGCATTCTACTCATGATTTATTTGTTACACTACCCAGACACTCATGTTCTCTCTTCTTAGAATCCTTCCATAGATCCTGGTGCAAACTACCTCACATTCAACGTTCTGTTTGCACACTCAAGAGCTTCTAGCTCTGATACCACTTGATAAAGAGCCAAATTATAGAGAGAAAAAAAATAGTCGTATTTTATTCAAATGTAGCAGATAATTACTGTTACAACAGAATATTATAGTCACAACACAATATTACAGTCACAACAGAATATTATAGTCATAGCAGATTATTACATAAGTCGTAGAAGAATTGCGCCTTTACAGAATTTCTCAAATCTAGAAATACAACAAGAAAATATTATCATTCCAGCAATTTTCCATCCCCTGTGCATGCCTTTTATCTCCTTTTTAAAGGTTCTCAGGTGACACTCCATTTCCAGCTGGTGTCCCTTCGTTTCCTCTTCTAGAACCTTTCGTTTCGCCTCCCCGTGTCGCTTTGTCATCCAGATATTTCACACGTCTCAATTTTTTACTCTTCGTCTTCGGCTCGTATTTTGGTGCAAAAATGTGACATGTTGCGATATCGTGACATTTGCCTTCGGATGCCCATGCTTATCTGCTCTGGTCATGATTTTGTGACATGTCACAATCATGACATTCCCAACTGCCTCCTCTCGGCTGCTCCTCTTCGTCGCGATTTCACGACAATCATGATTTTGCGACATGTCACGAAATCATGACATTCCCAACTGCTTTCTCTCAGCTGCTGCTCTTATGTTGCGATTTTGCGATAGTCACGATTTTGCGACATGTCACAAAATCGTGACATCCCAACTACTTTCTGTCGACTGTTGCTCTTATGTCACGATTTTTTGACAGTCATGATTTCACGACATGTCGTGAAATCACGACATCCCAACTGCTTTCTCTTGACTGTTGCTCTTATGTCACAATTTTGCGACAGTCACGATTTTGTGACATGTCGTAAAATCGTGACATCCCAACTAATTTCTCTCGGCTGCTACTCTTATGTCACAATTTCGTGACATGTCATGAAATTGCGACATCCCAACTGCTTTCTCTCGGCTACTGCTATTTTGCCCTGCACTTTCTCTCTCCTTCTTGAGTTGCAAAAACTTAGAAAAAATTTGTTGATGCAAGATTGCGCTGCTGCCACTAGATGCTCCTGCATCATCATCCCACAAAAATTCTCATAAGCAAATCTAAATCTCTGAGGACTCACATTAACTATTAATTATTTTAGATCAAATTTATATTTCTCCATCATGTGTTGGTATATAAAAGTGACTTGGTAAAATTACCTCTTATGTTTGTTGGTTATCCTATAAAATTTACTCCTTTCATAATATTAGTTAGATGTATTAAAAATATTAAATCCTAATTTTTTATTATAAGAACAAAACCTTAATTCATATGATACACCAATCAAAATGAATTCCAATTACTATAATAAAAGAGACTATTTCAAAAGGATGGAGAACTCAAAATAGAATTTACCTAGAGATCATGGGAATATTTAACCCATACCTACCAACAAACCATACTTAAATTTATGGCATCCCCTAATATTTCATTGCTTAAGGGAGATACAAACATAATCTCTCTTGTGTGCTATTTGTGTGACAAAAAGAACATGAAATTTAAATAATATAGAGCATGTTAGTTTCCATGAATTAGCAATGTTCGAGTTATAATAAGATCCAATAGATAACCATTTGCTACAATTTATATATATCGATCAAGAGAAACATTATGACCACTTTCATAAAGACCCTGATGCTTAAAGTAAAAAATGCAAAGGATTATTTATTGTCAATCAAGAATATGCATAGATAGAGAAAATAATTACATTCAACATTCAATCAACGTCTTATTAGTCCCTTCATAAGTATTCTACCTCATTAAGAAATTTATTATTTGCATGTTGATGGAAAAATGAAGGCATTAATGACAATGCAAGTCTTTTATGCTCTAGTTCAACCTTAAAATAATAGGCATTAGAGTTTGTGGATTATGCCAATTATGATAAGTCTAGTACAATTGTGCATTTAACCTCTCTTAATAAAACTACCATGGATTGAGATGCAAATGTTTTTCTAGTATGATATATAATAATAACCTTGTTCATTGATTGATATCTACTAAGAATAATTGGGATGATTTCTTGATTTAAAAATATAAATAATATAATATTTCTAAGATCTAGCTTAGAGATATATTCTTGAATGACAAACCAATATTAGAAAATAATTTTGGCATTTGGTCTTTATTTGAAAAATTAAAGAAAGGTGCATATATTATCTATCCATAAAGTTGATCAACAAGTATTACTAAATCATTTCCAAGCATATCAATGAAACCATGGTGTTGTGGCATAGTTTAAGTTATTACAAATTGGGTCATTGGCTTGAGTTTGAAGGTCTCAAAATGAGATCAAAATATATTATTTTATAATGAATATTTATGGGGTGATAGGTATTGATAATGTAAATTTGAAATTTATAGATTTTTTAAGTTTTTTATTATAACATATTTATATCAATGTCTATGTTTATAGGGTTACTGACATAAATTTATAGGCAACATATGGGTTAAATTATATAATTTCACACTATAATTCATATATAGTATACGTTAGAATCTAGATTCTAAAATATAATTTTTAATTAGTTTTATTTAGTGACATATTTATTGATTGATTAATCAAGGTATGTCTAAAATAAAAAAATAAATTCTTTTTTTTAGGCAAGTATTAAATTTTAAAAAAGAAAAAAGAAATCATAAAACTTATCCTTACCATAGATTTATTTATCTATTTACATTCTATTTAAGGATTACAAAAAAATAATTACAACTTCAAATAGAATGCATAGTCAAAATTTCAATCTAGATGATAATCTAGTAGAGCTATGGGATGGATACCATGAAGAATCTATGAACTTATATAAAAATAATGCATAATAGAATTTACCAAGTTGAACTTAATAAATTATTGGATTGAATCTAGAAAACAAATAAGTTACATATAAATATAATCTACTTATAACATTCAAAAATGGAGTTTAAAATAAACTACCAATTATGAAGAATGTTAAGTAGTAGTTGCACTAAAATCTAAAGTTGCAGTTACACATAGAAAAAAATAAATTATGTGGAGTGAATCACTGAAAATAGAAGACAAATCCCAACATCCCCCTTTAAGCTTGGGGTAAAAGAAAAAAATAAAGAAATATTCAAAGACTACCCCCTTCATGAAAACTTCCCTCACTCCAAACCAAATGAATAATAATGAGTAAAAGCCCATGCAAACTAGAAGAAGGGCATGGTGAATGAAGTTTAAGTGGTTGAAAAATATTCCTAGCTAGTAAAAAATTCATCAAACCATCTAAAGTGATCCCATCACAAGGTGCTAAAAGAGCTTCTAAACAAAACTAAAAAAACAAGCACAAAACACCATATAAATCTGTGATTCCAAGTAACAAATTTGTTTAACTAAAGTGCAATAGTTCCAAGTATCCAAAATAACTTCAAAAATAAAAGTAGTTTGGTGGCATTGGGTCCCAAGTGATCTAAAATATAAAAGGGTATAGAAACTACTAGTTTCATTTATGTTAAAAGATGCTCACAAAAGTGCATCAAGAAATATGTCAAATTATTTATTAAAGTGGTGTTACAAAGTAGACTAAAGCCTATCATGATATCATCCATTCATATGATGGAAAAATTAAAAATATCTATTTAAAAAAAAATATAGAATAGGGAAAACACCTTCCAAGAACAATAAGGAGAAGGATATGTAGGAGGGAAGATCTTTATTTTTTTTATCTTAATTACATCCTCCAAAGCTTTAATTTTCATTGAGCAATAATTTCCTCCATGCTTATCTTACCACAAATGATTTAATAATGAGTCTTATAAAAACAATTACCCTTTTAATTTTTCCAATTATCATTATATTTTGTAACTAATGCTTTGTTTGTAGAGCCTTTGATAGAAATTACATAAATATGTAGGAGCTTATATTACTCATGAGTTAATTACTCATAAGAGATATCAAAAGTTGGAGTTGTATAACCATTGCCTAAATCATAGTTAGTGGAGTAAAATGTAGAAATAAATATAGAAAATTGTCCTTTCAACATGGAGAGAATAAGGAAGATCAATTGATCATATGTTTTGGTGATTGAAAAATGACTAAGCTAAAGGTATAATTGATTTAATTTGGAGTTGTAGTCTTCAATGTGAGAAAATCATCTAGATAAATAATCATGAGCTAAATATCCAATTTATGTGTATGAATCACACATCATTTTTCAAATAGATATTCAAAAATACTAGATGCCTCATGTAGAGTGTTGATGTTCTCAAGATGTAATTTAGGATCATCTGAGGCAAACATGCCAATTAGTCCTAATGCTTCATTAGAAGTAGTTTGTGTATTTTAATCAAACATAACTTGGTTATAACCAATGAGGCCATAATATTTTTTAAAATTACACAAGGACATCAAAACCTATAATTTATGGACTAGACCAACTACAAGACTTGAATTTTGAATTATTTTAATATATTATGCTAATAATTTGAAATGAACTCACATGAAAATAAATAATGAGCTATGAAAGTGTAGATTAAATAGATTTAAACATAATTTTGACTTTACATATGTGTCTAGGATAAGGGATAAACCTATATAATGAGTGGTTAGTCTTGTACTTCTACATATGGGATAGGGGTGGAATAACTTTGTTAGTCATTGGGTTAGACAATGGTGATACATGTTGGTTGATGGTTTTAGTTTTCTTTCTTCACCTAGTTGTTACCTTCCTACAATATTTCTTATCATTTCTACTTTCCAACTTTTCCAAAATCCTAAAATAAGGATAGAGGCATAATTAAGGTATGTGTTTACACATGTCCCCTAAACCATACATCCTAAAGATCAATAGTTCCATGATCATCACTTTAAGCATTGGTCATGGTCATTTATTGCTTTTAATGGTTTTTGATGTACAATCATAATCCTAGCATGTTTTTATACCTAGAGTTAAGACAATGCATTGCTTCGATCTATGATTATGATTTTATAGATTCGACAAAAGTGCAATATATACATTCACTTATTAATAATTGCTATTGTTAATGATAATTTTTAACTTATATTTCATGTCTCTACTACAACTGCAACATGTAATATTCTCTCTCTCTCTCTCTCTTCCTTATAGGTACAACCGAATTTGTTGACTACTAGTTTACTACCTTCCATGAAGGAGAACAAGATAATCCACCAAGATTTGTAGTTAAATATCAAAGTTGTTAGTTTAGGATTGATTTCCAAGGCACTTTGAATTTCCTACATCAGTTCTTGATCTCCTCTTTTTATAGTTGTCATTACATGCAATATATAATGGAAGTGAGATATTATTATGCATATTTATTGTGATATTGGTGAATGATATAGTCCTTGATCCCTAGGTTATCAAGTAATTTATTTTTTGCACTAGGATTCAATTTTTCATATGCATTTATAAATGATCTTAGTGTAGTAATATTTTGATTATTATCCATTAATGTTTTCTTAGATCATGATAATTTCAACTTAAGTATTGCATGATTACTTTACTATATTGTTTTAAGTATTTAGTATATCTTATAGTAACTCATGTAATTGTATGAGATATTTTCATTTTCCTACAAAATGTTGGTGAACCTAATGTGAAATCTATATTTTGAGGCTTTCACCTTTCACAACCCCTAGGGTTTAGTAGGTTTTCTACTATAGGTTCTATGTTAGTTTAACGACCCTAAAATCAAGAAATAAGAAAACACAGAGAAATAGAATTTTTTTTTACTAAGGAGAGGGATTTATAAACCCCTAACCAACCTTGGATTAACTTAATGTTTAAAAAAACCCTAAGTTTCTCAAGAACTATACCACATAATATTCCTCTCACACAAGTCCCTTTTGCGTAGGCATATCTCATGTTATGCACATAAGTCTATCCATCTCATCATCATCGATGATATAGAATTATCACCTTAAAAAATTAGAAGGTGTACAAGCATCTCCATATTCTATGCAATCCATTATGCATAGGTATACTACGTGTATTGTGAGTTAAGCTATCAATCTTGTCCTCTGACAAGCTATCTTAACTTAGGTATGATCTAATATAAACCTAGTTACCATTCTCCCTAAGGGGGTCTCAAGCCCTTAGGTTATCCTCTAAGTTCACCCTAGAACTTACTACTGAATTCTTATAAAAAAATTATTCAAACAAGAAAATAAAATATAGATCTAGATACTAAATATAACAAAACATAATTCATTAAACATGCAAAAGATAACTAGAAACATGGAACAATAATTAAAGAATAAACATGCAATAGAAAGGATTTAGATACATTCACAATATATCAAATAAAATACAAAGGTGCATTTTCCACATTAATCATTTATTACATAAGTGTGTATGGTAAAACCTCCATACCCTTAAACAATATATTACATCAATTTCATCGGGGAAATATCCCCACAAATCTAATCTATTTGCATAAATAAACAAGATGTAAAGTAGAGAGCAAACTTGTGCATTGGTCCATCTGTAAATTTGGTCCTCTCGCTATTCCATCGATCAAGTGAGGATAGTAGGGGATCAAGAAACTCATAGTTTAGGATATACATGCTTCTAAATGCATTTACTCATTTCATTTCCAAATTACAACTATACAATCAAACCAAGCAATCCAACTATCTAATGCATAGTTGATATCATAGAAACTACTCTTTCTATTTTTCCTCTCATCCTCCTATGAGAGTCTTTCAACAATACATCTAGATTACAGACTTTACTTGCAATAAATGACTCAACCCTTATTCAACAATCAAAGTCCCATACCCTTAATTGCCAAATAATCTAGGTTCATATTTATTTATCAAATTAAAGTCAACTACTTTAATCTATAAATAAACCCTTTTCTTTCATTTCATAAATTAAAGTCCCATACCCTTAATTTACAAAACAAACCAATTTCATATTTATTTATTAAATTAAAGTCAACTACTTTAATCCATAAATTATCCCTTATTTTCATTTCATAAATTAAAGTCCCATACCCTTAATTTACGAAACAAACACATTTCATAAATCCATATCAATTAGTCATAAGGTCATATGTTCTTCTCTTACATTAATCAAATAATTTCCTATCCAATTAATTACCAAGTCACATGGTCTACTTTTTCCATTAATCAAATAATTCAATATTCAATTAATTATAAAGTCTATTTACATTAATCAAATAATTCAATATCAAATGAATTATAAAGTCTCTTTACATTAATCAAATAGTTCCACATCTAATTATTAAAATCTCTTTACAATAATCAAATGAATCCAAACTAATTAATTATAATGTTTCATTGCAATGATCATATGAATCTAGCGGTTTCCAAAATGAAGTCATTCTTTAATTAACTATCTACCCAACGACTTAAGCAGCGCTTCTCTCTACAATGAGAGGGAAATATCACCAAAAAACCAGTGCTATACCATAAGGAATACGATAGGTTACTCAACACATGGTGCAAAAGAAGAGCAAATGACATATGACACCCATCCTCAACACAGGTTAGTGACAGAGGACCCATTCCTCTATAATCCATAGGGTGTATGGCGAAACCCTTCAATCATGATTTGATTCCATTTCATCCAGATGCAAAGGGAGAAAGTTATTTCCTAAGAGGAAGGGGTTTACTCTATCATAGCATAGTGATCGATGTACCTGATAAGGTCACTGGTCACAGTTGGTGCCAACCAATAGTTTCTATCCCATGCGATATTGTTGCTAGCAGAGATAACATGCCTATAAGAAGCACTATGTGACATCATTGCTATAAGAGATAACATTATTAAAAGAATCACTACATGACATCATCACTAGCAGTGATAACACACTTACAAGAAGCACTATGTGACATCATCTCTAGCAGTGATAACATGCTTACAAGAAGCACTACGTAATATCATCACTAGCAATGATAACATGCTTACAAGAAGCACTACACTGCCAAGCCCTATCGACATAACACTAGCAAAGATAAAATCTACCAACACAATTGGATCTACTCTACCATAAAGCATAGGTGAACACAACAACCTAGAAAATTATTAGGGAAGACAGTGAACCAATTTCTACATGGAGGGAGGATTGGCAAACCAACTCAAAAAAACATGACGTACTCCACCAAAGGAAATAAACCAACTAGAGGTGCACAGGGATAAGAAGTTCTCTCGACCTGGCATGGACAAATGTCCAACCCATATGACTTACAAAGAGGAGGTGATTCCCAGCCAACGACTAGGCTTATTCATTTAAACCATGAAAAATGAGGTTTAGGTAACCCACCAACCTAAAATCCTTCGAAGTCGGCAAGGTTCTTCCCTTCTTAGGAATGACCTTTGTATTGCATGATTGTGAGTTCCAGTCTCTTCCTAAAGTTTATGCAGAGCTTCTCTATTATTTTTCCAGCAAGAGCGATCCCCAAAACTTTGTAGTTCTTTGTTTTTCCTTCTTCTTCCATAAGGGACCGCATTCCCTTCAATGCTCCTACTGCCTCATCAATGCGCTCCTCTTCCAAACCTAACTCCTGTCTAATATTCACTAGCCATAGGGAGATATTATCTCTTTTCCTTTAAGCCATTCACCCTCATTTTGGTAGGCATGAAACTCGTTGACATCGACGACACGAAGTTTCCAGTTCTTCGCTCAACTCAGTCGACTAAAGAACTCTTTCTTTATTTAACAATATTAAAATGAGATATTTTGGGTAGTCTCCCATGAAATGAAATCAGTCATTGTTGTTTAAAGTAAAAAAATATTTTATTATTATTTTATTAAAGAAATAAAACAACTAATAATAATATTTACTTTATCATCTAAAAATAATGGCTAGTTTCTATTTATAATGAAATTCATTCATTATTTAAATAGTCCACTATTTTTTTTTTTGAAGTTATATTATCATTTACATTAGAGCATCTACTCTATCAAATGAAATCTATTAGTATTTAAAATACAAACTTCATTAATTTTTAAATGAACCCTTCTATCATTTAAAATTAAGCATTTTTAAATTTTAAATGAAACTAACTATCATTTAAAATAAAACATTTATAAATTTTAAATAAAACTTACTATTTATTTAAAATGAAATATCTTTATCACTCTATTTGCCTAGAACACACAAGGAGTTATGAAGACAACCTATCCATCCATACTTCCCAAATCATTGAGGCAAATAGTGTTGAAGTAAAAGACAATCAAGCATGTGCAACAGACAAAGAGGAGAATCTTTCCATCAATTTAGTCACCTGTCTCAGCCTCTAGAACTTACGATAGCTACTAGGCTATCAATCTAGGGCTCAAGGTGGCTAGCTATTGACAATTATCCCTAACCGAATGCATGCCTATATGAAGGTATCCATCAATGTTACCTTCGAGTTGCCTTATCATCATTTCCCCAACCTCAAGTACCCTCACCTTTGGTGGATGACTCAACTTCTTCCACTTACGAGTGTACCTGATCCTACACATTGGCAATTTGTTAGTAGTATCATGCTCTTCAATATCTACTAACATCGCATAGCTGCTTAATTGCACAAAATCGAGTATTAAAGCACCATCAATTAATACATTGTTTTCCATGTCAAAAGGTCCATCTAGGAGGGTCATGACATCCTCCCCCACTAGGACTAAACACCGTCTCGAGTGTTTTCCAATTTTACACAATCACAACCACAAGCAAAAAGTAAATTATTACATTTTAGAGATCTTCAAACAAAAAGGGAAAATGTTTTTGCATATCCGCCACTTTCTCCCAAGTGGTATTCCTTTCAGAGAAATGGTCCCACTAGACCTTACATTGCTCAAGAGTCTGATTTTGCATAGTCTTAGAATGGAACTCGAGAATATTTACTAGCATTACTTCAATTACCTCTAGATTTGCCATCTACAAATTAGAAACATCCCACACATGTTCAAGGTCAGAAATATATTTCCTAAGCAAATATATGTGGAAAGTGTCATGGATTTTTGATAGATTAGGAGGTAAAGCAAGTCGGTATGCAATCAGACTAATCTTTTTAGTGATCTCAAAGGGTCCTACAAATCGTGGATCCAATTTTGTGGATTTGATCACACTTTTCATTGGTTTGAACCTTAGGAACACTTTATCTCCCATCGAGTACTCCCTTGGAGTTCTCTTTAAATCAACATAACTCTTCTACCTATCAGTAACTTCCTTGAGTCTTTGCCTAATTACCTTCAATTGCTCTTCCATTTCTCTGACCATTTTTGGTCCAATCACAACTCTATCCTCTAGGTTATCCCATGATAGTGGTGTTCTACACTTTCATCCATACAAGGCATCGAAAGGTGCCATTCCCAGAGATGAGTGATACCCATTATTGTAGGTAAACTCTACCAAAGGTAGGTAGTCTTCCTAGTGAGACTTGTGATCCATGCAAGTACATATGGAGCATATCTTCTAGTACTTGGTTTACCTACTCTATTTGACCATCTATCTCAGGGTGGTATGCCGAACTCATGTTCAACTTCGTACCTATTTCCTGATGAAGGGATTTCCAAAACTTAGAAGTGAACTTGGAATCCCTATCTGAGATGATTACCTCAAGAAATCCATGCAATCGAAACACTTCCTTGGAAAATCTATTAGCCACCACCTGAGCATCATCCTTGGTGCTCCCAGGTATAAAATGTGCAACCTTAGTCAATTTTTTGACTACTACTAAGATTGCATCATGTTGGTACCTGGTCTTAGGTAAACCTACTATAAAATCCATAGATATGACCTACCATTTATGTGTAGGTATACTATGTGGATACAACTATCCTATGGGATGCTTGCATTCTACCTTAACCTTCTGACATTCGAGGCATCGAGTGATAAAATTAGTAATATCCTTCTTCATTCCTACCCAGAAGAAGGTTCTTTTCATGTTTTCCCTCATATTTACCCCTCTGGGGTGAGATGAATAAGGAGATCTATGGGCTTCTTGCATTATTAGCTTTCTTAAATCACCCAATTTTGGTATGATGATTCTACCTTTGTAGCACAAAAGGTTATCTATCACCCCAAACTCCTTATTGCCCTCAGGGTCTCTGTCTATTCTAGCTCAAATTTCCTAGCAATATTCATCTTGATATTGCTCCTGCCTCACTTGATCCATGAGATTTATGTGACTCCTGGTTATGGTTGCTATGTGTCTCCTTCTACTCAAGGCATCAACAACCTTATTCTCTTTTCCCTTTATGTACTCAATTTCAAAGTCATACTCAACGAGAAACTCGATCCACCTTCTCTGTCTCGCATTGAGTATTGGTTGGGTAAATATGTACCTTAGACTTTGATGGTCATATTTTAACTTGAAAGGTCTCCCCACCAGATAGTGGTGCCAGACCTTTAGAGCGTGCACCACAATGGCTAGCTCTAAATCATGAGTAGCATAATTGACTTCATGCTTTTTAAGCTTCCTTGAAGTATAAGCTACTACTAACTCTTCTTGCATGAGTACTCCTCCTAACCCTTCCAGCGATGCATCAGTGCATACTAAAAAATCTCCTTGAGGATCTAGAATCTTCAATATTGGTGTGGTAGTGAGCTTCTGCTTCAATAATGCAAAGGTAGTTTCACACTTTTTCATCCATTTGAATTCCTTCCCTTTCTTCTGAAGGTTAGTTATTATCGAAGCAATCTTTGAGAAATCCTTTATATAATATCTATAATAGCCTGTTAACCCCATGAAGCTTCTTACTTCAGTAATATTAGTAGGGGGTGGCCAATTTAATATGGCTTTGATCTTCTCTGGATCCACAACAATTCCTTCTACTAATATGATATGCCCTAAATATCATACCTCTAAAACATAGAAATCGCTCTTGGCCAGATTTCCGTAGAGTTGATTTTCCCTTAGTAACTCTAACATGATCTTGAGATGTTTATCGTGTTCTTCCTTGTTTCGAGAGTATATTAGGATATCATCTAGAAATACAAGGACAAACTGGTCCAGGTGCCTTCTGAACACACTATTCATTAAATTCATGAAGGTGGCTGGGGCATTAGTCAGTCCAAAGGGTAGGACTGTAAACTCATAGTGTCCATACCTAGTCTTAAATATCATCTTGTGAGTATCCTCCTCACGTATTCTTAACTAGTGATACCCTGACCTCAGATCTATCTTAGTAAACACCGTGGCATCTCTTAGTTGATCGAATAAATATTTGATTCTAGGTAGGGGATACCGGTTCTTGATTGTAGCTTTATTCAACATCCTATAATCAATACATAATCTTAAAGAGTCATATTTATTTTTCATAAATAAAATAGGTGCACCCCAAGGTGACACACTTGGTTTTATCAATCCCTTTTCTAATAACCCTTGCAATTGTACCTTTAATTCTTGCATCTCGATAGGTGTCATCCTATATGGAGATCTGTGAATTGGTTCCACTCCTAGCATAAGATCAATAGTGAAATCAAATTCTCGCATAGGAGGGAGTCCAGGTAAATCCTTAGGAAATACATCCTTGAAATCCTACAAAATTGGGTGTGTCTCCAACACCTCTTTCTTTTGGTCTTCTCCAACTTCATTTAGCTTAATTACATAGACTATCCCTCATTTCCTGAGGGCTTTCTTCAACTGCATAGAAGACAACATCTAGGGTTTGAATACCCCCTACTCGCTATGAATTCGTAGCCTTTCCTTACCTCCTTCAGAATATTTGATCCATCTATCCTAGAAATTGATTACGACTTTATGGGCCTATAACCAATCCATCCCTAGGATCACATCGAAGGCATGAAGTGGAGCTACATATAAGCAACCTTCCATGGTTCCACTAGCTAAAGCAATTTCTATCATAGGAAAACATTGGTTTATGGAGTAGGTCTATCCAGAACCATACTCGACCTTCCATCCATGAGCCAAATATCCTAGCCTTTTTAGCATATATTTTGCTAACTTACAAGAAATAAAGCTATTAGTGGCTCCACTATCAATTAAAATATTCACTTGCTTATCAAAAATATTACCTTTTATAATCAATGGGGTGGTTTGCCCCTCAAGCTTCTGACTCCCAGTTGTAGTGTAGATCTGGTGTGCAGGTTCTTTTCCTTTAATACTGGATGTGCTTGGCCCTAGTCAGTGTGGGCACTGATTAGAAAAATGTGGCCCTCTACAATGGTAACACCCATCCTTGGGCCCTTGTCACTTTTCTAATTTTTACTCCTCACCTTTGATTGTTGGAACTAAAACTTATAGTTTTTATGGTTGAGGCTTAGCATTATTGGGGTTGTTGCCTTTCTTATAAAAGTTCTTCTTGAACTTCTTTTGGTTTCCATTAGATTTCTTCTCAAGATTTTGAGGGTTTTTAGCCTTTCGATCTTGTTCAGCCTCCCATTTTACAAGCCCATTGCTATTCCTCTTCTTTAGTTCCTATCGATCTTGCTCAGACAAGGTTTCATATTTATAATGGAAGTGTGACTCTGCTTTCTTCGCTAGGTCATATACCTTTTGTAATGACTTAGGTTCCTGCATCTCTACATCATGCTTTATCCTAGATTGCAACCCATGAGTAAACTTATGAATCCATATTTTCTCATTATAGGTAGGTACATACTTCAACAATTTTACCAGATTTTTGTAGTATATCTCCACTAAGTTGGTTCCTTGCCTTAAACTAGCAAACTCCTCAAATTTTAAGGTATAGAAATGTTTTGTGAGGAACCTCTTCTTGAAGATGACTATAAATTCCTTCCATGGAATGTCTACTAGTTCAATCTTAGTTTCCTCATAATAAGTTTCCCACCAATCTAGGGTAGCTCCTTCAAGGTAGATAGTAGCCCAAATAGTTTAGGTCCCTAGAGAATATCCCTTTACCATGAAGTAAACTTCTAATTCTCTTAACCAAGCCTCAATTGCATCTCCATCTCCTTCTCCATAAAACTTGGAGATACAGACATTCTTTAGGTCTCTTACCATTTCCTTTTCTAGGAGGGTTCTAGCTTGTAACTACTCTATAGTCAACCCCTCAACTTGGTTAACTTTTGAACCTCTAGCTTGCAAATTTTGGTTCATAATGGTTTCTAACACCTATCTTAACTGATCTTGCATTGCGACAACTATGGTAGTGAGATCTTCCATTCCCCTATTGGAAGTTTTTGGATCCTCATTCTAGATCCCTTCTTCGACATTACTTTGTCGAGTCTACCTAGGTGTAGACCTCTCTCTTCTAGCCTTAGGTGGCATCTTGACTTGGTTTCAACCAAGAAAAGAATTAGGTTACAACTTCATCTTAAACTGTACCACTAATTCAAGCCATAATACAAAGTTCTCCTTGCCAAAACATTAGTAATCTAACTAGGATAATATTCTAATATTATGATGTATCATTAATACCAAAGCCCATACTGAGGTATCATAACATTCATCTACCCTTGGGATCAATTCCATTAGATTCTAATAAGTAGAGACTCTAGGTCATCCCAAATTTAGCTTAAACTTAAGCAAGCCTTCATTGGAGACATCCAAATATCTTTTAGCACATAAGAAGCTCTATACCCTCATACCTAGAGCTTTGATACCAAATGTAATGACCCTAAAATCAAGAAATAAGAAAACACACAAAAATAGAAAGATTTTTTTTTGACTAAGGAGAGGGATTCATAAACCCCTAACCAACCTTAGATTAACTTAATGTTTAACAAAACCCCTAAGTTTCTCAAGAACTATACCACACAATATTCCCCTCATGCAAGTCCCTTCTACATAGGCATATCTCATGTTATGCACATAAGTCCATCCATCTCATCATCCTCGATGAGCTAGACTTATCACCTTCAATCATTAGAAGGTGTACACGCATCTCCATATTCTATGCAAGCCATTATGCATAGGTATGCTATGTGTACTATGAGTTAAGCTATCAATCTTGTCCTTTGACAAGCTATCTTAACTCAGGTACGATCTTCTATAAACCTAGTTACCATTCTCCCTAAGGGGGTCTCAAGCCCTTAGGTTATCCTCTAAGTTCACCCTAGAACTTACTACTGAATTCTTATAAAAAGTTATTCAAACAAGAAAATAAAATATAGATCTAGATACTAAATCTAACAAAATATAATTCATTAAACATGCAAAAGATAACTAGAAACATAGAACAATAATTAAAGAATAAACATGCAATAGAAAGGATTTAGATACATTCACAATAAATCAAATAGAATACAAAGGTGCATTTGCCACATTGATCATTTATTACATAAGTGTGTATGGTAAAACCTCCATACCCTTAAACAATACATTACATCAATTTCATCAGGGAAATCTCCCCATAAATCTAATCTATTTGCATAAATAAACAAGATGTAAAGTAGAGAGCAAACTTGTGCATTGGTCCATCTGTAACTTTGGTCCTCCCGCTCTTCCATCGATCAAGTGAGGATAGTAGGGGATCAGGACACTCATAGTTCAGGATAGACATGCTTCTAAATGCATTTACTCATTTCATTGCCAAATTGCAACTATACAATCAAACCAAGCAATCCATCTATCTAATGCATAGTTGATATCATAGAAACTACTCTTTCTATTTTTCCTCTCATCCTCCTATGAGAGTCTTTCAACAATACATCTAGATCACAGGCTTTACTTGCAATAAATGACTCAACCCTTATTCAACAATTAAAGTCCCATACCCTTAATTGCCAAATAATCTAGGTTCATATTTATTTATCAAATTAAAGTCAACTACTTTAATCCATAAATAAACCCTTTTATTTTCATTTCATAAATTAAAGTCCCATACCCTTAATTTACAAAACAAACCAATTTCATATTTATTTATTAAATTAAATCCAACTACTTTAATCCATAAATAAAACCTTTCTTTTCATTTCATAAATTAAAGTCCCATACCCTTAATTTACAAAACAAACCAATTTCATAAATCCATATCAATTAATCATAAGGTCATATGTTCTTCTCTTTACATTAATCAAATAATTCCATATCCAATTAATTACAAAGTCATATGTTCTACTCTTTCCATTAATCAAATAATTCAATATCCAATTAATCATAAAGTCTCTTTACATTAATCAAATAATTCAATATCAAATTAATTATAAAGTCTCTTTACATTAATCAAATAGTTCTACATCTAATTATTTAAAATCTCTTTACAATAATCAAATGAATCCAAATCTAATTAATTATAAAATTTCTTTACAATAATCAAATGAATCCAAATAGCTTCCAAAATGAAGTCATTCTTTAATTAACTATCCGCCCGATGACTTAAGCAACACCCATTTCTACAATGAGAGGGTAGTCTCACCAAAAAAATCTCGCTAGACCACAAGGAAAACAACAGGTTACTCAACACAGGCTGTAAAATAAGAGTATATGACAGATGGCACCCATCCTCAACAAAGGTTAGAGATAGAGGATCCATTCCTCTACAATCCACAAGGTGTATGGAGAAACCCATAAATCATGACCTGGTTCTATGTCAGCCAGCTGTGAAGGGAGAAAGTAATTTTCTAATATGAAGGGGGCATTTTAATCTATCATAGCACAATGACCAATGTAGCTTACAAGGGAACTAGTCATAGTTGGTGCTAGCCAATAGTTGTTATCCCATACAACATCATCACTAGCAGCGATAACACACTTACAAGAAACACTACACGATATCACCACTAGAAATAATAACATGCTTATAAGAATCACTATATGATATCATTGCTAGTAGGGATATCATGCTTACAAGAAGCACTATGCGATATCATCTCTAGCAATGATAGCATGCTTAAAAGAAGCATTGCGTGACATAATTTCTAGTAGTGATAACACATTTACAAGAAGAACTATGCAACATCATCACTAGCAATGATAACACGCTTACAAGAAACACTATGCAACATCGTCACTAGCAGCGATAACACACTTACAAGAAGCACTACACTGTCGAGCCCTATCGACCTAACAATAGTAGATATGAAATCTACCAACACATTTGGATCTACTCTACCATAAAGTGGAGTTGAACACAACACCCTAGCAAATAGTTAGGGAAGACGATAAACCACTTTCTACATGTAGGGAGGATTGGAAAACCAATTCAAAACAACCCAACCTACTCCACCAAAGGAAATAAACCAACTAGAGGAACATAGGGATAAGAATTTCTCTTGACCTAGCATGGAAAAACTTCCAACCCATGCAGATTACAAAGAGGAGGTGACTCCCAGCCAATGACTAGGCTTATTCATTTAAACCATGAAAAATAAGGATTAGGTAACCCACCAACCTAAAATCCTCTAAAGTTGGCAAGGTTCTTCCCTTCTTAGGAATGGCCTTCCTATTGCATGATTGTGAGTTCCAGTATTTTCCTCAAGTTTACACAAAGCTTCTCTATTCTTTTTCTAGTGAGAGCGATCTCAAAAACTTTGTAGTCCTTTGTTTTTCCTTCCTACTTCCATAGGGGACCGTGTTACCTTCAATGCTCCCACTGCCTCATCAATGCACTCCTATGCCAAACCTAACTCCTGTATAATATTCACTAGTCACAGGGAGATATTATCTCCTTTTATTTCAGTCATTCACCCTCATTTTTATAGGCATGAAACTCCCTGACGTTGGTGGCATGAAGTTTCCAGTCCTTCGCTCAACTCAGTCGACTAAAGAACTCTTTCTTTATTTAATAATATTAAAATGAGATATTTTGGGTAGTCTCCCATGAAATGAAATCAGGCATTGTTGTTTAAAGTAAACAAAACTTTTATTATCATTTTATTAAATAAATAAAACAACTAATAATGATATTTACTTTATCATCTAAAAATAATGGCTAGTTTCTATTTATAATGAAATTCATTCATTATTTAAATAGTCCACTATTTTTTTTGAAGTTATATTATCATTTATATTAGAGCATCTACTCTATCAAATTAAATCTATTAGTATTTAAAATACAAACTTCATTAATTTTTAAATGAACCCTTCTGGATGATTTTTCAAATCACAAAAAACAAAATTACAATGTGTGAAGGATTAGGGTTTTTTCCTAAAAATATCTTATCTTTTAGGAGCCATATCTTTGTGAAGAGTTATCTGATTTAGCTGATTCTTGGACCAACTTGTGCAGAATTTGAATAGATTTAAAATAAGTGATCATATGCAAAAATTCAAGCAATATTGAAGGAGATACAACCCTATGAAGTCAACCATTCAAAACAAGGGCAGTGACAATTTTTAAAATCAAGAAAAACAAAATTGCAAAGTGCGAAGGATTAGGATTTTTTCCTAAAAATATCTCATATTTTAGAAGCCATATCTTCACGAAGAGTTATTGGATTCAGCTAATTATTGTACCAAATTGTGTATAATTTGAATATATTTAAAATTCATGGTCATATGCAAAAATATGGGTAATATTGAGGGAGATACAATCCTATGAAGTCAACCATTCAAAACAAAGTTGGTGATGATTTTTCAAATCGTGAAAAATAAAATTGCAAATATTTTTCAACTAGGGTTCAAATGATGGGAAGAGAAATGAAGGGCTAGGACTTCAGCGAGGCAAGACATTCTATCTAGACAAAGAATTTTTCAGCTAAGTTCTTTTTTCCCTTTCTTTATCTTAGAAATTGTGCATGAAAATTTTATAAAGTTTTATCAAAAATTATATTTGTTATAGAAATTTCAGATAAATTTCATTAGATTTTGAGATTTAGTTTTAGTTTAAATTCTTAGAATCATCCCTAGTGGTAGATGTTAGTGAGTGCACCTTAGAGAGATCCTCATTGCTCCAAGATAGGGTAGGCCAGGGGCTTCAACCTTAATAAAATGGATTTATAGGAGTTGGAAGTCTCCAGGAGTGATTCTATAATTTCTTCCCAAAGGTTTCTTCCTAGAAATTTTTGTTCTAGGTAAGAAAAAGAAATAATCCTAAAAGGGGTCCTTGGTTTATGGGAAGAGTAGGGCTCTTCCTTACCCATTGGTATGAAGGCTTTTCACCTGAAAATGTAAATCTATCCCTAGTACCAGTATAGGTTGGGATGTTTGGATTACCCTTTTAATTTTGGAAAATAGATACCTTCAAGAAAAGGAAAAACTCTAGGATAATTCCTTGATATTTCAAATACAACAAAAGATGCATTTTTGGCTATTTATGCTCGAATATTGGCCATGATTGATATACGTAAAGCTTTACCATAATCAATAATTCTTAAGTATGGGTATAAGATGTGGTTACAAACTATAGATTATGAAAACATATATTTTAGATGTAGAATACGTCATGAGGTGGGGAATATTGAGAGATCATACCTTAAGAAGAGCCCAACAGAATCATTTGTAGAAAATTGTAAGAGAAATTTACAAATGGTTATGGATAAAAATGGTTTTCAACTTCCAAAAAATAGATCTAGAAAAATAAAATAAAATTAATAGTGGAGACCAATAAGAAAGGATACTAGAATAAATTCCAATTATTTTGAGGCTTTAGCCTATGAAGAAAAAGTAGATAAAAACTTAGAGGACACAGGACACAAATTTCAACATATTAGCAAGGAACCGTCTATTCAATATGATCCTAATTTAAGAAAGAACATTATCAATGAACCCAAGGAATGTGTTTCATCAGATTTTGAAGACTCTCTTGAAGTACCATGCACCATTCACAAGAAATTAATTGGTAAATAAAATATAGTTTTAGAAGGTATTACCTCTGCCATTAATAAGGAAATACCAAAAAATGAGCAAGATAAGTCAAAAGATTCTATAATAGAGCCATGAGAGGATAAATATGTTGAAAATAAAATGGTGAAAGAATATTGAGAAATAGAATAATAAGACCTACTCCTGATATAGGCAAGGAAAAAAGAGGAAAACCCTCAAATTATCAAGTAAGATCCAAGGAAGCAAGAGTTAACAAAGAGAAAGGAACACAAACTAAGTTGGTTGAAATTCTCTTTATTAAACAACAAAATGATATTGGTAATACACAAGAAGGTCCAAAAGCCCCTAATGAGACATGATTATCATCTCATGGAATATAAGGGGTGCTAATGCCCCCTCAAAGCATAGGTGTATTAGGGACCTATGTTTAAGTAATAAACCCGATATTCTCTGTATCCAAGAAACTAAAATGACAAAAGAAGTTTCGAAAACTATGAAAGCAGTTTGGACAGGATGTGAATGGGATGCTATGGATTTTGAAGGAGTAGTAGGGGTAATTCTAACTTGTTGGAATACTTATAGAACCTCTTGTGTAACCATTCATAAAACTAGGCATTGGATAGCCTCTTTAGTCACTTGCTACTTTGCTAATATTTACTTCATCCTTATTAATGTGTATGGTCCTACAACTCCATTAGGTAGATTAGAATTTTAGAGTGGGATTGAGGCCTTTATGAGAATTAAAGACCAAGATACCCATTTCATGATCATTGGAGATTTTAATGTTATTACCAAGCTGAATGAAAAATTTGGGGAAATTAGGAAACTGACCCAAATTATGAAATATTTCTTAGCTTTTATTCAAAACAACAATCTATGGGAAGTTGATTTTGAAGAAGACAACTATACTTGCACCAACAATAGGAGAGGCTAGAACCAAATAGTAGAAAATTTATATAGATGCATTCTCTCAGATCATTTGATAGATAAAGGAACTTGTGCTAAAATTAATATCGTAACAAGGATTGGTTCAGATCACTAGCTAATAAGAGTTAAAATGGTGGTTAGTGAATTAAAAAAATATCATATTTTAAATATGAGAAGATGTGGGAATACCATCCTCAATTTATTGATATGATAGCTCAAACATAGAATTCTTTAGGTAATGGTGGGTCGTATGCTCTTCCAAACCAAATTAAAGCTCTGACATGTAGATTAAAATAATAGAACATAAACACCTTTGGAAATTTTTTTGAGAAGAAATAATAACTAAAAGATAAACTTTCAAAATTATAAAAAGGTGATGAAAATAATACAAGAGTAGAGGAAATGGAGTTGCTTAGTGAATATCATAACATTTTGAGTAAGGAAGAGAAATTTTGGAGATTAAAATCAAGACATACTTGGTTAAAAGAAGGAGATAAAAATACATTTTTTTTCATAGGATGGTTATAATACATAGATATTCTTCTAGAATTGGTAGAATTAAATCAATAGAAGGGGTTTGGATTGAAGATAAAAGTGAAATTAGAAAAGAGGCTAAGTTGTTTTATCAGAATATTCTAGGTTCAGAGGAGTTCTAAGTTCTTAATGATAAACTTCTTCAAGATGTTCCTTCAGTTATAACAAATGAATACAATAGGAAACTGATGGAACCTATTACTCTAGAAGAAGTTCATTTAGCTCTATTCTCTTTTAATAAGGATAAATCCCCTGGTCCAGATGGGCTCTCTACAACTTTTTACCAACATAATTGGGATATAGTGAAAGATTTATTATTTGTGGAAGTGGAATAGTCTAGGGTAAAACAATACATTTCTTCTAAAATAAATGCAACTTATCTTATCCTAATTTCAAAAAAGAAGGATGCTGATTCTTTTAGACCCATAAGCCTATGTAATATGGCTTATAAGATTATTTACAAAGTGATGGCAAATAGATTAAGGCCGTTGTTAGACAAAATCATTTTAGAAGAGCGATGAGGTTTTGTGAAAGGGAGACAAACTTTGGATGGTATCATAGTAGCTCATGAAGTTATACATTCAGTAGCTTCAAGAAAAGAGAAAGCTATGATCTTAAAACTTGATATGAGTAAAGCCTATGATAGGATTAAATGGAATTTTCTTTTTGCAGTTTTAGATAAGTTTAGTTTTGGGAAGAAATGGGTTAGATGGATTAAAGCTTGTGTCTCTATAGTTTCTTATCCAGTGTTGGTCAATGGGTTAGTGATAAAATATTTTAAAGCCAAGAGAGGCCTTAGACAAGGAGATTGTCTATCTCCTTATTTGTTCATTATTATGGTAAAATTTTTTAGTAGGAACTTAAAGAAGTATTAAAAATATGGGTTTATAAGTGGACTTAAGGTTAATAATAACATTGATAACATCACCCATCAATAGTTTGTAGATGATACAACCCTTTTTAAAAGAGTACGAAAGAGCTTCAGGAAAAAAATTTAATAGGACTAAATCCAAAATTTACTTTCTTAAAACTCTTGCTAATATCAAAGAAAGAATTTGTAGGTTGCTTCAAATGGATGAGGTAAATTTACCAACAACTTATCTAGGGATGCCTTTATTTAAGGGGAGAATGAGGATAGATTTATGGAATCTAGTTATTAGTAAGGTCCAAAATAAACTTCCAGCTTGAAAAGGTATATGGTTATCTTTAGCAGGAAGAGTGCAATTAATTAAGTTAGTATTACAAGCCATTCTAACATATTATATATCTTTGTATTCTATTCCAAAATTAGTTTATAAAATTTTAATATTTATTATGCAATCCTTTTTATGGTTAGGTTTACATGATAAAAGGAAATTTTCTTTGGTGAAATGGAGCAAGTTGTGTGATGACAAAACTAGGTGAGGTCTTGATTTAAGAGTTCTTACAGATGCAAACTTAGCTCTTAGGGAAAAACTTATCTGGAGATTGTACACAGAGAGTCAAAGACAATGGGTAAGAATTATTCTAAGTATGCTAATCCCAATGACCCAAGTTTAATATTTACTACATCATCTCTTCAAAATGGTTTTGCTCTTTGGAATGGTTAAAAAAATCTATTGATCTTATGATTAAAGGTTTAATATGGGTGGTGGAAACTGGAGAAAATTTTTCTATTTGGATGGATACTTGGTGTGATAAAAAACCACTCAATTTAGATCCAATTTTGAAACCTTGGATGATATTGCTTCAAGAAAAATATGGTGATAGTGTTTCAAACATTTTGTACAAGGATGGAGAAGGAAGATACAAATAGAAAGAATATTTTTTTACAAGTATACAAGACATTGATTCTAGGAGGCAATTTAGTAGAAAGATAACAACTGTAATTATTCTTAGGGGTGCCAAGGATAAATTGATTTTGGAGTTGAATAGATCATGAGAATACACAAAAATAAGTGGATATAATGTTTAACACCAACATAATAATAATATCACTAAAATTTGGAGAGATATTTGGGTAGCCCAAGAATTCCTAAAGTTAATATGTTTGTTTGGCTAGTATATTATAGAAGAATTTGATCCTGGGATAACCTTATGAAAAGGGGTTTTCATGGCACCTCTAAATGTGTTTTCTATAATAAGGAAGAGGACAATATTGACCATGTCTTGGGACATTGCTCAATAGTTTGAAATGTATGGCAAGGGACTCTTAATATGTTTGGTAAATGCATGGTGATGAATAGAAAAATTGAAGATTAGTTAAAGCAATGGCAGAGCACTTATAAAAGTGAGGCTTTACAAAAAATATGGGATATATAAAAAATACAATACTTTGGACTATATGGCTAGAAAGGAATAGAAGAATATTTAATGGAAAGGAAATCAATTTAGAGGTAATGAAAAAGAAGATATGTTTAGCCATAGAGGAGTCTAAACCAACCATATCAACTCACCCAATCCCTAATTTGGAAGTAGAAAGTAAATGGAATTATGATGTTGGGTACAAGAGAAGCAAAAATAAGGTAAATAATATAAAGTGGAAACCACCAGATGTGGAGTGGGTTAAGTTGAATTTTGATGGAGCATCTAAAGGAAACCCAAGACCAGTAGGAGGAGGAATAATTAGAAATAATAGAGGAGATATTTTATCTCATTATGCTTTCAATTGTGGATTTAAGACAAATAATGAAGTTGAAGCTTGGGCAACTTTAGAAGGATTAAAAATATGTAAACAAATGAAATAGAATAGAGTTTGTATGGAAGGTTATTCTCTCATAGTAATAAATGTAATTTTGAGGAAAGCAAAGGCTTCGTGGAACATACAAGATATAATTTTGGAAATTCAATATCTTGCTAAAGAGTTTGATTAAATAAATTTTACACATATATTAAGGGAAGAAAACAAATGTGTAGATAAGCTATCCAATAGAGGGGTTTTGGTTGAGGATCATGAAGTTAACATATCCTTTCCATGGTTAGAGGAAGTAGAAATTTTAGTTGAAGCTGACAAAAATTGTTGATTGCCTAAATCAATTAAAGATTATGAGTTACTTTAATTTTTTCCATTGGTAATATATTTTTTATTTTGTAACAATAATGTGTGTTCATTTATACTATTTATTATAATTTTTGTGGTTGCACTTGTAAGAAGCAGAACATCAATTCAATTATTGGATGAATTATAAAAAATACAATAGTGCCAAGATTAGTTCGGAGGTTGTGGAACCACCAGAGACCAATATAGGCGCAGTTGTAACAAATAACAACTAGCCTAAATTAATCAATTCTAACAATATAAGATAATTAGGATAAAATAATTTAAGGAAAGAAATATTGAAATATATTCTAACATCCCCCAATATTACAATATTTGAGGAAACATATAACTACTAGCAATACTAGCATACCCCCATTATTTTGAAATACATAGAGAGCTACGAAAAAATTCAAATTTGACACGTGCAAGTGCCTTAGTGAATATGTTTACAATTTGAGCATCGGTGGAGATGTACTAAATCTGGATTCGGTGCCTTGGTACTTCGTCTCAAATGAAGTGGCATTGTGTATCAATGTGCTTGGTTTTCTCATGATGCATTGGATTCTTAACAAGGTTCAAAACACCCATGTTGTCATAGAATAAGTGTATTGGAGATTTTTATGGAAGACCCATACTTGTCAAGATGCGATGCAACCATATCACTTCACACACAACTTCACGTTCGAAGTGATATTCTACCTCTGTTGATGAGATAGCAACCACCTATTGCTTCTTGTTGTGCCAAGAGACAGGACCGGATCCAAGATGAAACAAATATCCTGAAGTTGATTTACGATCATCATATGATCCGGTATAGTCGAAGTTCGTGTATCCTTGTAAGAAGAATTTGTTGTTCCTCTTGTATTCTAGGCCATATTCCATTGTGCCACAAACATAGTGAAGAACTCGCTTTTTTGCTTTCCAGTGTGTTGTCTTAGGTTCCTGCATGAACCTCAAAATATAGTTGACAAAAAATACGATATCTGGCCTAGTGTTGGTCAGATATATGAGACTCCCAATAAACTTATGATAGAGAGTAGCATCTACATGAGGTGATTTATCATATCACGATAACTAAAGTCATGTTTCCATTGGTGTTGCCATCGACTTGTAGTCAGTCATGCAATATTTTTCTAGTAGTGTCTTGGCATATTTTTTTTGGGACACTTTGATGTAGTGCTCCTTCTAGTTCACTTCCAGACCAAGACAGTAATGGAGAATTCTAAGATCTATCATTTCAAAATATTTGCTTAAATCCTATTTGACAATAGAGATCATTGTTTTTTAACTCCCTGTTATAAGCAGATCATCAGCATAGAGTACAAGAAACACTATTTTAGAGCCTTGCTTCTTGAAATAAAGGTTTGCATCTGATGGACATATCTTGAATCCATGTTGTAGTAGGTGATTATCCATTTTTATATACCAAGCTCGAGGGGCCTGTTTCAAACCATATAAGGATTTTACCAATTTGCAAACTTTTTGTTGTTGGCCTTCCACTTCAAATCCTTTTGGTTGAGTCATATAAAATTCCTCTTGGAGATCACCATTTAGAAAGGCACTTTTGACATCCATTTGGTGCACTTTCCACCCATACTATGTTGCAATAGCATAAAGAACTCGAATAGTTGTCATCTGAGTAGTAGGTGCAAAAGTTTCCTCGTAGTCAATACCTTCTCTTTGAGCATAGCCATTTGGAACAAGTCAGACCTTATGCTTATCTATTGTACCATCTATCTTGTACTTGATTTTGTAGACCCATTTGCAGCCTATGGGCTTCTTTCCATATGGCAGGCCTTCATCCCGAAGCAAGGGCTACCATATGGAGCCTGAGGTCAAGTGGTAAAGGCTCCGGGAGCCTGAGGTCATGGGTTCGAATCCTGTCGACCCTTAAGCCAGTGGGATGATCTGGAATAGATCAAGATTTGGATCTATTTCAAGAGCCTCCATGAGCCTAGTAACCCTCGCAGCATCTCACCCTCCTCGACCATCACTCTAGCAGAGCTCGGGTGATGATGTGCGAGCGGCAGGAGGGTGGCATGAAGGCAATGATGGGGTGGCTTGTGGGTGGCAACGGGGTGGTAGGCTTACAAAAAACCAAATATTCCACCAAATTTTCTTCCAAGGGATCCTTTTGGATCATTATTTTATCAGGCAACTTTCTAACCTTTTATTCACCTTAAAAACTCAACGATTAAGCAGAAAAATACTACAATGCGATCAACCAGTGATGCTCTATGGGAAGAAACACAGATCTAGAAGGATATTTAAGAGACAAAATTGATCTTTAATCCAGCCAATCTACTTCGATTGGCTTCCTCATTCCAAAAAAACCATAAAAATGAAATGCAGTGAACACAATGATAAGAAAAAAACAAACTGTGTTACAGTTTTGACGTCGGTGACACGATGAGTTGCAGGTTACAGGTGTAGTTTGATGATCTCAATATCGAGGCATATAAGCTCTTATCCCAAGAAAAACTCAAACTTGATTAAAAATTTATTAAAAAAAAAAATCTCATATCTCCAAGATTAAAAAAAAATCTCTCTGCTCATAAGAGTTCTGCTACTACATGATCACTTCAAGAGAAATGATAGTGGCGGAGGTCATGGCTCTGATACCATGTGAGAAGTGGAACATCAATTCAATTATTGGATGAAGTATAAAAATACAATAGTGCCAAGATTGGTCCGAAGATTGTGGAACCTCCTGAGACCAATATAGGCACAGTTGTAGCAAATAACAACTAGCCTAAATTAATCAATTCTAACAATATAAGATCATTAGGATCAAATAATTTAAGGAAATAATATTGAAATATATTCTAACAACACTTGTGTTTTAGGAAGGAAACTAACAATCCAGGTTTGGTAAAGCAGACTATGTGAGTGCCATGTTTTGGATATATTACTCTACCAAGATGTAAGGCATAGATAGTAGAGGTGAAGTTTTGGCATTGTGAAGGCTGCTATAGGAAAATGTTAAGAAAGATGCTAAATTCTAGAGTAATTTTATTCATACAGAGATTTGAAAAGATCCAAAAAATGAAAATAAAAAATTCAAATATTTTATATACAATGATGTAGGTTTCTATCTATAGCATCTCAATTGAGATGAGAAGTGTATCTATTTGTAAACTCTCAAGCTCTAAAAAAGAGATATGTAAATTTTTAAGGGTGGGGGATCCGAGTACAACCTCTTTTTTTTAAGAAAAAATAAAATGAACACTTCTATCATTTAAAATTAAGCATTTATAAATTTTAAATGAAACTATCATTTAAATAAAACATTTATAAATTTTAAATGAAACTTACTATCATTTAAAATAAAATATTTACTTTATCACACTATTTTCCTAAACATACAATGAGTTATGAAGACAACGTATCTATCCATACTTACCAAATAATTGAGGCAAATAGTGTTGAAGTAAAAGATAATCAAGCATGTGCAATAGAAAAAGAGGGGAATTTTTCCATCAATTTAGTCATCTATCTCAACCTATAGAACTTATGATAACTACTAGGCTATCAATTTTGGGCTCAATTTGGCTAGCTATTTATGATTATCCCTAACCAAATGCATGCATATAAGAAGTTATCCATCAATGTTACCTTTGAGTTGCCTTATCATCATTTCTCCAACCTCAAGTACCCTCGCCATTGGTGGATGACTCAACTTATTCCACTTACAAGTGTACCTGATCCTATACATTGGTAATTTGTTAGTAGTATCATGCTCTTCAATATATACTAACATCGCATAGCCGCTTAATTGTACAAAATCAAGTATTAAAACACCATCAAAGAATACAATGTTTTTCATGTTGCAAGGTCCATCAGGGAGGGTAATGACAATTAGTTATTTCTTATGAGAGGAAGCTAAATAGGTCATGTCATAGATTTTATATTTCTCTTAGGGTTATCTTTAACATCCATTTTTTTGTTGTTGTCAGGATTTTTCATAGTTTTCTTACTTGAGGATAGAAACTTGGTCAAAATTCTAATTTCATTTAATGGGTTTGTTACCTGAATTTATGACCCATATTGTTTTTCCTAGGGTGTTGGAAATATTACCATGATTAGGAAGAAGTATATCATAGAAATAGAAGACAATTTGGATCAAACCATTCCTCAAGAGAACTGTTTTGTCCATCATTTTACTCTTGTTCATGATAATAATGTCCTAATCAAATATTGTAACAGAGAAGGATATTTGGATTCTGGTGACGATATGGACCTAAATAAGTATTATGATGAGTTGTATAGGTCTACTATAGAATCCAAAGGTGCCCTAGGATATTTTTTATTTGTCAATGATGATGAAATTTATGCTTTACTATGATCATTGCTTAATGTGGCAATTACTATGAATTAGATGTAAATGTAAAGAGAAGATGCATAATTAGATATCTTATATGTTCCAACTATTTTCTAAGTCTTGTGACGACAACTGAATACATAACTACCTTGAATAAATCTCTTGCTTATCAGCTAGACAATCATAGGATAAATATTAACAAGCAAATGGAGGCCACTAGGAATGAAGAGCATTGTCCAAAATATGATGCATAACCTTACTCAAGTCATGAATGTACAAATTATTATTCTCCTCCTCCACCACCTCCCCTAGCTAAAATTAGGGTGATTATGCCTATGTCTACCAACCCTATATTGAGAAATTACTACATCCAATATCGAGCCCCTAATGTAGAAGCCATAGACTTGTCTATGTATGCCACTAATTTATTTTATGATGGAACAAATAAATCCTAAATATTATTGATAATATTACTATATATTACAAGGACTAGTTGTAGAATTAAAACTCTTTATTGAAATTAATGATTAGGGATTTGGTAGAAAATTATCTTTATTAGTTTATATATTTGCAAAAATACTCGATTGATTCCCTAAATGCTTTTGTAAAGAAATTAGAATATGAGTTTGATGATGGCATGATTGTTATGGGAGTAATGGATGTGTTTGTAAATGCTAAACAAAGCCTAATAAATTTAAAACTAAATTCCATAAAAGGTAGAAAATACTTAAAATATCATTCTAATATAGCCCTAACTAAAGAGGCAACCAAAACAATGTTTGTAAACAAGCTTAAACAATTTCAAGCTAAAATATAAGAACATAATTGATAGCCAAGGTTATGCAATTTATTAAGGTCCTTCAAAATTAATAAAAGAAGGATGACAAAAAATACTTAAATACTAAAATCCTTAACAAGAATGTTGTAATGGATGGAATTGGTAGTGTAGTTGTCCAAGATACCTCTCATGAGATAGAGATAACTAGAACCCCTATGCATATGTTGAAAAAATTTAATGGTGGTCCAAGACCTAAGAATATGGTGCCACAATGGACTTATGATAGTATTATAAAAAAAATCCTGCCAGCTAGGATTAGAAATTATCATTATAAAAATATTTGAAGAACCTAAATGGCCTGATCCCAACAAGTTCTACTTTTGATATGGGACTTATGGACATGATCATGCTACCTAGTCAGAGTTGCATAAATTTTACAATAAATAAATCTTTGGTCTTAATTTCAACATTGATAAAGTCAATGGTGATGCTGATGAGACTACTAGGCAGGAGGAACGAACAAAACTAGTAGAGTTTCATAACATTTTGGCCTGTGAGGAAATATATTGGAGGCAAAAATCAAGGGTTATTTGGTTGAAATATGGAGATTCAAATTCCAAGTTTTTTCACATCACCACGCTTAGAAACAGAAGCAATAACAAGATAATTTTTTTTTAAAAGTAGATGGTTCTATTACTCAGGACTTAATAGAAATAAAAAAGGAGGCAGTAACTTATTTCAATTCTATCCTTGGTCAGGAATCATAGTGCAATGAGGAGGCAAAAGATATTCTATTGCAATCCATTCCTAGCATAATATATGAGGATATAAAACTTAATCTTCTAGCTCCCTTTTCTGTTGAGGAAATTAAGGAAGCCTTGTTTAGCATGGAGCCAGACAAAGCCCCTGGACTTGATGGCTTTCCCCCTCATTTTTATCAAGATTTTTGGTACATCATAAGTGAGGATGTAATTTATGTTGTTATAGAATTCCAATCAAGCAATCATATCCCAAAATATCTCAACTCTACTTTTATTTCTCTAATTCCTAAGAAGCAAACCCTTGAATCTATGGCTAACTTCAGGCCAATTAGTCTATGCAATGTTTCTTACAAGATCCTAACTAAAGCCATTTCAAATATAATGAGAGATGTTCTACCCTACATCATAGATCCATGCCAGGGAAGCTCTGTCTAGGGCAGGTCAATCTTGGATGGAGTTATCACAATTCATGAAGCTCTGCACTCTGTTCATAAGACTAACAAGTTTTTTTTTGCCCTCAAGCTTTATATGAACAAAGCATTTGATAGGCTAAATTGGTACTTTCTAATTTTTGTCCTCCTTAAGTTTGGTTTTCACCACCAATGGGTTAATTTGATCAAATAATACATTTCTAAAGCATGGTTATCGATTCTGGTTAATGGAACAACTACTGGTTACTTTTAAAGTCGCAAAGGAATTCAACAGGAGGACCCTATTAGCCCCATGTTATTCATCATTGTGGCAAAAGCTTTAGGTAGAACCATAAAAAATGCTTGCAGTTCAAGGCTAATATCAATAATCAAGGCAACATCTCTCACTAGGGCTATTTCTCACCAATAATTCATTGATGATACCCTTCTATTGACTAAGGCATCGGTGGTTGAGGCCAAAAGAATTAAATACATCCTGCAACTCTATGAGGATGTTGTTGGTCAAAAAGTTAATTTCAGTAAAAGCAAGTTATATTTCTTGAACACCCCCATTCAGAGGCAAGGAAGTATTGCAAAAATTTTAGGGTGTGATATAGCAAACCTCCCCACTTCGCATCTTGGTGTCCCTCTTTTCATTGGTTCTCCGAGAGAGTTAATGTGGGACAGGGTTATTGAAAGAATTCAAAAAAAAATTGTTGGATGGAAAGGTCATATTCTATCTCAAGCAGGAAAGCTGACCCTCACTAATGCCTCTATTCAGAGCATTCCAGTCTATTTCCTCTTCATTTTCAAAGTCCCTGTGAAGGTTTTCTAGAAAATTGAGAAAATCCAAAAAGAATTTTTATGGACTGTATCAGAGGAGAATAAAAGGATACACCTTGTAGAATGGACCAAAGTGTGTAGACCCAGGGAAAATGGGGGCTTAGGTTTGAGGAGAATTGCTCATATGAATTTAGCTTTACTAGCTAAGCAGATGTGGTGCCTCATTTTTTATGAATAAAATGAATGGACAACTATCATCAAATGAAAGTATCTTCAAAATATGGAATTTCTAAGTGACTCAGTTCCAATCAGAGGTTCTGCTTTTTGGAAAGCAATTCTCAATTGTAAGGAAATCATAAAAAAAGTTTAAGATGGGTTTTATGTAATGGTGAGAGGATAAATTTCTAGAATGATAGGTGGGCTAAGGATGAACCACTGATGCAATATCCTAAATTAGCCTGAATCAGAGATATCATGAAATAACTCATTGGCAAAAAAGTCTCCGATTATATGGTTGACGACAGAGGCAGAATGAAGTGGAAATAAATAAGGATTCAGGGATTTCAAGTAGAATCAAATGATCTTTGTAACATTCTTAGGCAACAATTTATCCCCATGAGACCCAAGGAAGATCAAGTGACCTAGGCTCCTATGAAAAATGGGTAGTTCACTATTAAATCAGCTTACAAGCTTCTACTTGATGACGAGGATTTTGTCCTCCAAAAGGACTTAGTTTGGATAAAAAATTTAATTCCAAAAATTGTAGTCTTTTCATGGTTGGTTATCCAAGGAAGAATTCTAACCATTGATAATATGATGCGTAAAGGTATTTGTATCACTAATCACTATTATCTATGCAGGGCTAATTGGGAGACCATTTATCACATTTTCCTTGAGTGTCCTTTTTTCCTTGACTGTCCTAAGTGGGGTTTTTTAGGCCTTCAATATTTCTTGGGTTAAACCAGCCATCGTACTTGATTTGTTTGTCTAGTGGCCTTGCCCCTTTTCAAGCCAAATACTTAGATACATGTGGAAAATTTGTCTCAATCACTATCTTTGGCAGGTGTGGTTAGAAAGGAACCATAGAGTCTTTAATGAGTCTATCCATGATCATCAAACTATCATTACTAGGATCCTATCCTTTGCCAATGAGAATGTGAACCTTATCCCTTTTTATAGCCGTAAACCTCATCTGTAGGAGACCATGATTGCTCAATATTTAAGCTTAACCTTGTTATATGAGTCTGTGCCTAGGGTAGTCAACCCTAGAGCCAATGTTAAGTGGTCCCCACCTTCTATAGGTTGGTTTAAGATTAATTTTTATGGAGCAAGTAAGGAAAATCCTATCAGAGTAGGTGTTGGCGGCATTGTGTGAGATCATAATCGAAATATGATGCTTGCATTTTTTAAATATTTGTGAATAAGGACGAACAACGAAGCTGAAGCTAGAGCTATGTGGAGATGCCTTCAAATGACTCAAGACTTAGAAGGCAATTTGATCATAGAAGGAGACTCTATGCATGTTATAAATCTTCTTAATAATTGGAAAAAACCTCCTTGGAGGATTAAAACAATTATTGAAGAGGCTAGGATCCTTTTCCAAGGAAGATAGGATAGAAAAGCCCAACATGTCTTTCAGGAAGCTAACAAAGTTGCTGATAAGCTGGCCAATTTGGGTGTCGATGGTGACAAAATTTTAAAATGGGAACACGGTGTCTCGAGAAAAGTAGAGGAGATTATTCAACAATAAAGCCAATAATGATAGTCAAATTTACCAACAAGGAAGGCACTATAAGTTCAAAGGCTATGAGTATTCCTGTCTCTTTTTTGAAATGGACTCACAATAAAAATTATTTGAGCTATCAGTCTTGGTGGATGCTGCTTGGAAATACCACAAATACTAATGGGAACAGTCACATGTCAGATAAAATGGCTTCTAGTCATATTAGTAATTTGAGGTTGGTTGATAATCATAGGGCAGGAAAAAAATGACAATATAAGACTTCAAACCAGAGCCACGTGGACCACCAGATAGCCACCACCATAAATCTAGCCAGTGGGTTCACTTCTCCAAGGCTGATTGACCAAGATGGGATGTGGTCCAAAGCATGTCATATACGAAAGAAAGCAATTACCAAATAATTATTAAGAGTATTTGTCAATACAGAGCTTGTGGGATTTTTTTTAGTACTTTGCTATGTGTGTCTGCAGCTTTTTGTTTCTCCACTGTTTCAAGAAAGGGATCTCTGTATGTTTATTTTTTTATAATTATGATGCAGGTGTGTTTTCTCGAGATATACCCAAAATTTTGTATGGGAATTTTCTTTTTGATAACAGGCTATGTACCTTACCAGTTGTAATGGCTTTGGCAACATGTAGATTTTACATATATAGGATCCTTAGTAAGGACATGCTCATCAACAACCCTGGGATTATTTTTGTAAAAGATTTTGGGTCAACCTATAAAACCCGATATTAATGCTATAGTATCTTATCTACCAAAAAAAAATTATAGGATCGGTGTATTTAATAAAAATGATAAGGGTATTCAAAATAAGTCTAATCATCCTTGCAATTAGAGGTTAGGTATCTATAAAACTCCATTTCCAAACCATGAACTACAAGATTCAAATAAATAACAAAGAGTGAATTAAAATCAAGGTCAAGGGTTCAATAAAGGAAATTACCAAAAGTATCAAAGTCAAGGATACAATCTTGGTTAAGATACCCAAGGATATAACCAAGAAAAGGGTCAGAGTAGAAACATAAAAATGATACCTAGCTCTAAAATCAAAATCCTAAACCTAGTACTTCCCAAAATACCTCTAAAGTTAACCAAGTTTTTATCCAACCTAGCCCAAATGGAGAATACATTTGTAATTAGAAAATGTGACTTATTATATCAATATTTTGGAGGTGCAAAAATAAACCATTGTATCTTTGGAAAAATATATTATTGCTATTATAAAAGGTGCACCCCAATCTAAAAAGAAACAACCTTCTAAAGATTAAAAATAGAAGAACAATAAGGGCTAGGAATCTATCTAGGTAATGACTAATCCAACCATTATTGATAAAATTTCAAATCCTCCTTTAGTTATTTACAAGCCTAGTAGAAATATAGTAATGTATAATAATGCAAAAAAAAATTCTAGGAAGACCTCAACCAAATATATGGATCTTGCCATTCCTGAAAATGTTGAAAGGATGTGATTGCCACTTAAAATGATGATCTCAAAATCCATGGCAAAAAAAATTTAGGACCATACCTAATGCAAATAATTACTAAAATTAGTCATGAGCAAAACAAAAATGTAGGACATAGTAGAATAGTTGCATACAACCCCCTATAAGGTCCTTGGAATACATAGGACATCTCCTTATAAATAAGAGTGATTAAGATAATTAATAGATAAAATGGAGATATCAGAAATAAGGGTTTACAATATTATTTCCACCATTTGGGATCTTATGAAGTGCAATACGTTCAATTTCATAAATAAAATATTTTTATTGATGCAAATACTAGCCTTGATTTGATTATAAATGTTCCTTTCAAAAACATGAGTGTTATTTTTTACTTGGTAGGGGTTGATGATCCATCATTGATGATAATGATATTTTATAATGATATGATGGTTCATAGGGCTTTTATTGATGAAAAGAGTGGTACAAGTATTATGTTGTTGCCTTTAAAAGACAAGCTAAATATTCATAGAGAGAATTTATTGTCCACTAGAAACCATTGATATGCTTAAAATAGTCAACCATAAGATCCTTTGGGTTGCATTTGGCTGCCAATTTTAGTTGGGCCTAAATAAGTAAGATTGAATTTTATGGTGTTTAAATTCAATACCAACTATAACATGTTATTAAGTAGACCTTGGACTTGTAAGATGAGAGCCATAGATTTTTCTACTTGTCAAGTGGTTAGGTATGCCTATGATAAAGTATCACTATAGAAGGAGACTTAGATTCTTATGGGACACATCCTCCAAATCATGAAAGTTTCTTTATTCCTTCTATGGATGAGACACATCAAGTTCCAATTTAATGGGCTTTTCAAAGAAAGTTATACAAGGAAAAACCTGAATTTTGTTTACAATGACCCAAGACATGTATAAATCATAAAATGATCAACTTGATATGGATATTATTACTACCATTCATAAAGAGGTAAATTATAAGGTACCACCATTATTTAAATCTAAGAAGAGAATCAATCTTATTTTGTTTTATCAATGATTGGCCAAATTACACAAATTCGATGAGAATGTTGTCACTTTAAAACAAGTAACATTTTATGTGGATAATGATAGCATGGGGGAAGAGATTGATAGTGATATTAATAATGATTTTAATTAATCCTTTATTATTGAAACTAATAATTTTCCTTCTAGCACTCATTATTCAAAGGTGAAGTTTAGGCATTATCAAGTAGATTTCGGGGAAGTTCCATTTATAAATGATGATGATTGTTATATTGATGTAAATATTTTTGAAATTTCTGATGTCAATATTTGGTTTTTTTACTATATGCTTAAAAATGATTAATGTAATCTCTACAAAACTAAGATACATAAGAATATATAAGCTAATGTTTTTATTATCTCTACAATTAAACCTTCAATCAAAGGAATTGGGAATCATTCCTTTAGACATGCATTTGACAAAGGTTGAAATATATCACTTTCTAATTTTCTATGAAGATAGACTCATTGGTGGTTATGTATCTAGAAAATTTGCTTCATGCACTATTTTTAACTGTCTTGAACCAAATCCATTGTCAACCTAGTAACTATAGGACCTTCTTAAACAAACCCAATATCAACTTTTAAATTGGTGATCCTAGTAAAGCCTAAGTTTTTGTCAAAGAATATTACATTATTTGGTACATGCTAATGTAAACCCATGGTACCTTCATGGTACAAATATAAATATGTAATAGATTAGGGTTGAGTCTATATTTTATATGAATGATTTATATTTCCCTTTCATGCAAGTGTCAATGTGCAGGAAATACACAAGTGTCATGTAAGTAAGAGTGCAAGTGTGTATTGAAAGAATGTGCACAAGTGTATTGTATATAAGTGTGTGAATATTTAAAGTGATGATGTGCATAAGTGTCTAATATTAGGAGTTCATGTAGGAGAGTAAGAGTCATTTAGAAGTGTACAAGTGTCATAAAGAAGAGAGTGAAAATTCTAGTATACAAGTGGTAAGATGAGAAGCCAAATGTCAAGTATAGGAAAGGTCACATCTTCCAGATATGTGAGGAGTGTAATAGAAAAGTATTGAAGAGTCATATTACTATGGCTATATTATGGAGATAAAGCTCCATACAATGTAAGGGAAAACTATCTGTAATGATCACCACATAGCAAGCATTGATAATAAAGCTTGTATATATATTTTGAGCAATTTATATTGTAAGTTTTCTTCATGCATGTACATGAATTATTTTGGCCATTTTACATTCATATTTGATATTATAAGTGAATGTTATTTTATTATTATATTGGCCTATATATATATATACATTTTTTTTTTTTTGATTCCTCACATATATAATTCTACTCTTGATATTGATATTTCAACCTTTAATATTGTGGCTTAATTACTTTTGGACTTGTAATATTTTGAGATAGTAAGGCTTAAAAGTCAATAGTTTCCTACATATTCTAAGTTTATCCCTATTTGATTAGAAGTTCTTAATGAGTTTCTAACCTATATAACCCCATGATGTTAAAACTATTTGATAATTTAGATAAAATTCTTGTGTAACTATGATTACCTTTTAATGTGTCAATTTTAATAAAATTCTTGTGTAACTATTATTACCTTTTAATGTGTCAATATTAATATACCTTTTAATGTTAAAATATTTGATTGTTTAGATAAAAAATTCATATCTATCCTTGATAGCCTATTTCTAGGTTTAGAAATATTTTTATTACTTAGGTAGGCCATCTGACTAGTGGTTTGACAACTTGGTTTATCTTACACCCTCCTATTTGACTAGACATTTAATCAAAGCAAATTTCTCTCCTAAGCTATAAGTCAAGGTTGTTATTAATACCATGATAAAAATTTATAAGCAATTAGAGCCATGCCCTAGTCACAACATCCATATTTTTTTCAAATTTCTTATGTGTGCTCAAATCCTCTCTTGGCTTAGGGGTACGGGGTATGCAATTAAACCTATATTTAAAATCCTACACAATGTCCTCTTTCCCACGTCACAAAAAATTTCGATAAAGAAAAACCTTGAAAGTTTTTTAAAAGTTTGACATGAAGAGATATGCAAAAGTTTTAATAATATTTCATTTTTAAGAAATAGTGGAGTGCGCTACCTCAGAATATAAAGGGGAAATGGGAGATAAGTGTAAGTGCTCTAAGAAGCATAATACAATACAAGAGAAGACAACAAAAAATAAAGGATATTTTTTGAAAAATTTGAAAAAACTTGTATTAAAACAAAGATCAGTTACAAATGGGAGTAAAAACATCCCTACCAAGAACAAAGAAACAAGATTACAAGCGCAAAGTGCAAAAAGTCAACACTTTCCACCGCAGAGCACAAAAAGTCAACAAGGCACAAAAATGCAACATGTCACGAAATCATGACATATCGTGATATCGTGACAAACAAACCAGCCTTGGCCACACCAGAGCAACAAGTCACGAAATCATGACATGTCATGATATCGCGATAGCCAGACCCCGCGACGCCTAATCACAAAAAGTGTCATGAAATCGTGACGGCTTTTCCCCTTGGCGCCCAATCACCAAAGGTGTCGCGATATCACGACGAGTTTTCCCAATGGCGCCTAATCTCCAAAAGTGTCACGAAATCACGACGAGTTTTCCCCTCAGCGCCCATCCTTCAAAAGTGTCACAATATCGTGATGAGTTTTCCACTTGGCGCCCAGTCTTCAAAAGTGTCGCGATATCGCGACGATTTTTCCCCATGACTCCTATTCGCCAAAAGTGTCACGATATTGCGACGAGTTTTCCCCTTAGTGCCCATCCTTCAAAAGTGTCACGATATCACGACGAGTTTTCCATTTGGCGCCCAGTCTTCAAAAGTGTCGCGATATCGCGACGATTTTTCCCCATGACTCCTATTCACCAAAAGTGTCGTGATATTGCGACGAGTTTTCCCCTCAGCACCCAATCTTCAAAAGTGTCGCGATATCACGACAATTTTTCCACTTGGTGCCCAGTCTTCAAAAGTGTCATGATATCACGACGAGTTTTCCCCATGGCGCCTGTTCGCCAAAAGTGTTGCGATATTGCGACGAGTTTTCTCCTTGGTGCCCAATCTTCAAAAATGTTGCGATATCACTATGAGTTATCCCCTTGGTGCCCATTCTTCAAAAGTGTCACGATATCGTGATGGTTTTTCCCCTTAGTGCCAATTCTCCAAAAATATCATGAAATCGCGACAAATTTTCCCCTTAGCGCCCAGTCGCCAAAAGTGTCACAAAATCGTGATGACTTTTCCCCTTGGTGCTCATTCTCCAAAAGTGTCACGAAATCACGACGTCTTTTCCCCAAGGCACCAATTCTCCAAAAGTGTCATGATATCACGACGATTTTTCCCTTTGGTTCCCATTCTTCAAAAATGTCATGAAATCGCAATGGTTTTTCCCCTTGGCTCCTATTCACCAAAAGTGTCGCGATATCGCAACGATTATCCTCCTTGGTGCCCCTGCTCCAAAAGTGTCATGAAATTGCGACGGATTCCAGCCAAAGGCCGTGATGGCGCAACAGGTCATGAAATCATGATAGCTTTCCACCAAAGGCCATGACGGCGCAATAGGTCACGAAATCGTGACAACTTCTCTCCAAGGGCCATGACAGCGCAACATGTCACGATGTCATGACAGGTTCCCTCCAAAGGCCGTGATGGTGCAACCTATCGTGATATCACGACAGCTTCCCTCCAAAGGCTGCGATGACACAACAGGTCACGATATCATGACAAAAATCACTCTTAGCATAAAATTTGCTCATTGTCTCAAGGATCGTTCAAGACCTTGCCTAATCACTTCATCCTCCACAGGCATGTCACTATGCAGCTACACCCCTACCTCTTTCTCAGCACCCATATTTGCAAGGAAATTGGCCACTTTATTTAAATCTCTACTCACATAGACGGGGATCACATCATCTAATTCCCTCCATAGTTCCTTGATTTGAGAGACCAGAATTTGCAACCTCCATGCTTTCGAAGCAAATTTCCTCATGCAGTCTAGAGCGCCAACCAGAATTTGAGAATTAGACTCGAGAGTTATCCTCCTGTGGCCATTATTAATAGCCCAGATGGAAGTAGATTTGATAGCAATGGCTTTTGTTTCATTGTTTATGGCTCTTCCCAGACCTTGCATTTCCCAATAGAGCACTGACCCAGCATGATCCCGACACACTACACCAATTCCAGCACTACCCGGATTGCCTTTTGCAGCTCCATCAGTATTGATTTTGATCCAACCTTCTGGGGGAGGTTTCTAGCTAGCTCTATCCTATCTCTCTTGCTCTTCAGCTCCCTCTTCTAGTGGCCCAGGACCAACCTGATTTTCCTCTTCAGCATAGATGGCAACCGTTTCCGTGACTTTGCTCCAGATGACTTGCCAAATTCCATCTAGTGAGGAGAAGGTTTCTCTAAAAATATGAGCATTTCTCTCTAACCACACCTGCCACCAGATGAAAAGTAAGCCAAGATCCCAACCAATTTGAAGAGCTTTAGATTTAAATCTACCTCTCTTCCATATTTCCCAAATATTGGTTCGAGTCAGATCACCATTAGCCTGGAGTTTATAGTGAGAGAACCAACGCTTCCAAATCTGACGCATGAAAGGGCACTCAAACATCAGATGATCAGTTGTTTCCTCATTCTTGTGGCATAATACACACTAAGATGGACCGATGATTCCTCTATTTTTGATATTGTCAAAAGTGAGAATTCCATTGTGCATAAACTGCCAGGCAAAGAAATTCACTTTCGGCCAGCCCTTGGAATGCCATATCTTCCTCCAATATTGAACCAAAAATAAATGTGGGGGAGGCTCTCAGAGGATCTTATTGTATCCATCCTTCACTGTGTATACCCCAAGGTTCCCATAGCCCCAAGCTAGTTCATCCTCCTCATCTCTCCCTGTGAGAAACATTTCTGTCAAGATTTTGGTCAATATGGGTGCCAGCTTCGGAGGGATTGTAATTGGCCACTCCTCCAACCACTTAAAATTCTTGAACTTATACTCCCCCATTTGGCTAGTGTTGAAATAACTTTCAATTTGGACCCAGCCCTTGGCTTCTATTACGGATTTAATTGGTTGCAGTTCAGGAAACTCAACAATGATGGGTGGGTACTGGTCCCATGAATCAGTCTAGAAACGTGCCTTCTCCCCTCTCCCCACTTTCCAAAATAATTGGTCTTTAATAACCTGAGATCCAAGCTTGAGAGCCTGCCACACTAAGGATCCATTACCAGATGGAAACGGCCCACTTCATTGGGGTGAACATGACCCAAGTATTTACTGGTTAGGATTCTACTGAATAAGGATGTTGGTTGGGAAATCCACCTCCAGTATAGTTTTCCAGCCAAAGCTTTGTTGTTAAGCTTGGAGCTTCTCAGTCCTAGCCCTCCTTTTTCCTTGGGCTGGGTAACTTTATCCCAACCAACCAAGGCCCATTTCTTCTCCCCTTTTGCTCCTTCCCATAAAAATCTTCTAGCCATTTTGTCCAACTCTTTCCAAATAGAATGTGGGGCAGCCAGGATAGAGAATTTATAAATTGGCATGGCCTGAATAACTGACTGTAAGAAATTTAATCTACCCCCATAGCTTAACCTTTTATGAGACCAATGGTTCATTTTATCTTTGATGCCATCCAAAAGATCCTTCCAGATATCTATTTTTAATTTTTTGAAATGCAAAGGAACCCCCAAGTAAACTACTAGAAGAGAGGTCCTAGTGAATCCCAAGATCTCTATAACTCTGTCCTATAGCATTTGGTCAAGATTGAAGAAGACCACTTTGGATTTTTTATCATTGATGACTTGGTTTGAGGCCCTAAGGTAGAAATTAAGAGTATCTATGATTCCTCTAGCTTCCCTGAAGCTGGCCACTCCTACCAGTCCTGTATCATCCACAAACTGTAAGTGAGTCAAAATTTCCTCACCCACCTTGATACCTATTATCAGGCCTTGATGTCTTCTCCTCAAGAAGAGTCTACCTAATCCTTCAGCCAAAATGAGGAAGAGATAGGGAGAGCAAGGGTCCCCTTGACGAAGACCACGTGTGGCTCCAAAAGGTTGCGAGGGAAGCCCCTTGATTAGAATAGAATAAGAAGGCGTAGAAACACAACTCATGACCCAATCTATCTAGTCCTGAGAGAAACCAAATGCTGCCAACATCTTTGACAGGAAGCCCCACTCCACCCTATCATAAGCCTTAGACATATCCAGTTTAATGAACATTCCTTTATTACCAGATTTTTACATTGTATGGATTGCCTCCTGGGTGAGGACCACCCCATCCAAGATTTGTCTACCCTCTACAAAACCCCCTTGCTCTGAGGAAATGATGTTATGAAGGAGAGGTTTTAGCCGTTCAGCCATTATCTTTGAGATTATTTTATAAATCACGTTGCATAAGGCAATAGGTCTGAAATCAGAGATATGAACCCCCTCCTCCTCTTTTGGAATTAAAGTGATGAAGGTATGATTTATTGCCTTAAGCATTATTTTATTAGTTCTGGACTCCTCTGTGACAGCCAAAACATCCTCCTCCAAGGTATCCCAAAAGGCCTGAAAAAACTCAATAGGAAAACCATCTGGACCTAGAGATTTGTCGGTGCTCATTCCAAAGACCACATTCTTCAGTTCATCTCTATCAATGGGTCTAAGAAGGGCCTGATTTTCTTCTTGAGAGATAATAGAGGGTATGACATCAATAACTTCATTTTGAGCCTCCACATCTTGCTCCATACTTTCCTTAAAAAGTTTAGAAAAATAATCCATTGAATGGGAATGCATACCAGGAAGAGTATCAAAGGAGTGTCCATTCTCATCTTGAAGGACTTCCATGTTATTCATCTATCTCCTAGCATAGGCTGATCGATGGAAAAATTTTGTATTTCTATCTCCTTCTAATAACCAAGTGTTTCTTGCTCTCTGTTTCTAGTAAGTCTCCTCTTGGTTATCAATGTCCTCAACCGCTTTGCGCAAGGCATCATCCTAGGTTTTAAGCTACTCAGTAATTGTTCCTTCCCTGAAGTGTTTTTGAACCTCTTCCCATCTGGCCACCAAGGGAGCTCTTTGGAGCTAGAAATCTAACTTATTAGCTTGCCTCCACTGTTTCAGTTTAACTTTGACAAAATGAAGCTATTTGTGGAATTTAAACATTGCTGTCCCAAAAGGTAGAAGACCTTCTTCCCACAACTTCAGAATTTTCTTTCGAATATCCTCCTTTTGTAACCAAAAATTCTCAAATTTAAACGGTTTGTGGTGCTGCCCTGTCATAGTCCCTCCCTCCAACAAAATGGGAAAGTGATCTAAAACTGGGCCCTCCAAAATTTGGAATTTAATATTCCACTTAACAAATGCCTCCTCTGAGACCAGAAAATGGTCTAGCTTTACCTTCCTACTGTGTGGCTCCCTCCTCTTGTTAGTCCAAGTAAAGTAGGTTCCAGGGCCTTTGATATCCACTAGGTGAAAGGCCTGGACTTGGGCAATCAGAAGCCGGTCCCCTAGATCCAAAACTGGGGTTCCACCTTCCTGATCTCAAGCAGATAATTTAGCATTAAAATCCCCAGCAATAATCCAGTCTAAATCTTCCCTTGAGGACCTCATGTTGTGTACAACTTTCCATTGGAGCCTCTGGCCATCAATGCTTTGAGCCCCATAAAAATTTGTAATTAAAACATGTTCAGCTGTGACATTATTCCTAAAATGAGATGTGAGAACACCCCTCCAAGCTATATGTGCTATTGCAGTCCATTCCAGAGGGTTCCAAAGAGTAACAATCCCCCCTGAGGCACCTTAGGCAGCCACATCCATATGACCAGTGCCCCTCCATATTCTACTAACTGGTTTACACATAAGATCTAAAGACATTTTTGTCTCCTGGATGAGCAAAAAGTCTATTTTACATTTTCCTAAGAGTATTTGAACAACAGATTGATGGGTTCTACTGTTTAAACCCCTAACATTCCAAGATTGAATAATCATTGAAAACCTTGAGAGCAGTAAGAATCAATTGTCCTCATCGATCCTCCAGTGATCAGCTTGTCTCCTTGAACTGCTAGCAGATCCTTATTAGACTTTCTACCCACTCCTTGAGAGTTACTATTTTTGGATCTCTTTTCCACTTGAGTTATCCCTAGGGCTGGCCTTTCTTTGTTCTTCTCTACACTTCCCATGCTGACATCCTTAATTACTGGTTGTGCTTGGGAGTGTACTATCAATGCCCCTGGATTCTCTGGCTACAATAACTTAGTGGACTCAATCACCTGTTCTAAGACAGGGGGAGATGAAGGAGAAGCATGAGTGTGGATGTTATTATCCTCAATATTCCCATCCACTCCTTCCATGACTTGATCCTCTTGATCCACTAGTGACTTAAAAATTTCATACCTATTGGCTGGCTTGAGTTGTGCTTGCTCCTTACCATTTTTCTTTTGCTTTCTCCTTCTTTTGGGCTATTCAAAGCCATATTTCTGAACATCATTACCCTGAGGAGTATTGGATGGTTCTTTGACAAGAGTAGACTTACCCTCTCTGGGGCGATTTGGAATTCCAAGTAGAGCCTTCGCTTTTGTGTTCAAAATATTTGGACAAAACCATGCCAAATGGCCATGCTTATGGCAAAATCTACATCTGAAGGGCAGAGCCTCATAATCTAACTATTGGATCCAAGATAGTCCTGCCAGTTCAAGTTCCACCTCTGTCGGTAGAGGTTGGCTAATATCCATTTCCACGCAAATTCTTGCAAATACAGCTGTGTTACCTTCTATGGTGTCCTTGGAGACGCCCAGATGTCTATCGAGGGAATTACCAATAATTTATAGAAACTACTCACCCCAAAACTCCATCGGGAGAGCGTACAACCGGATCCAAATCGAGATAGCTGTGGTTTCAATACGAGGATCAAAACCCACTCTCCAGGGTTGAAAAAATAACCCTGCCAGACCGTGGTTCCTCTTTTCTAATTCAAATGCTCTATTTCTATCGGCTAAAGAAGAAAAACTAACAATGAAATACCCATTGCTTATAAACCATAAGGAGTACTCACCGTGAGGCTCCCAGTTCTGTCTGACCCATGTATGCAAAAAATTCAGGGTAGGTCGGATACCCATGAATTTACAAATTAGATCATGGTTAGCTCTGTAGATGATTGTGACTTCGACCATCTTTGGTTCGATGACAATCTTGGGTCTGGAGGTGGATTGTGGGAGGCATCCATTAACTCGATGTGTTGTTGAGCTCTTGCCAACATTCTTGAAGAGCATTTGAAAAGCATTCCTCTGAGCTTCGTCATTGGAAGACGAAGAATTTTCTTTTAGCAGCTCAGCATATGAGCTCTTTCTCCCAGAGAGAGGATCTGGAGGAGACCCCATTGGGCCCTCCTGGGGAAGTAGACAATCCTTCAGAGTAACACTACATCAACCCACCAAATGCCCTAGATTTTCCTTCACTCCATAAACCCTAGAACATTGCCAGTCACCTGCTCAAAAATTTTCTTGCCAATTCGCTAGAGCTCCGTTTCGAAACCATTTTCCCTCCGAATGAAAAAACCAAAAAATAAAGGATCTTATTGGCGTAGATGAGCTAAATTAATAAGCCATCAATGAGGAGATTCAAATATCATCTACTAATACTATTTGGATCTGGAAATCCAAGAAAAGTGATTGCATATTAAATGCAAAGGCATGACAGCCACAAATGGGGTCTTCATTCAATTTTTAGAATCTCTACGAAGGGTACATAATATTATCAACAAACTCCTACATAATAAAATCCCCTCAATTGTATCTATAAATATTAGTTGTTTTGGTATTGTAAAGGATTAGCAAGTTGTATAATTTTCCTTTCATTTTATCTGTATAGAAGCACCCAAACCCTAGTCATTTATGGATATGTTTTCAAATCCTCACTTATGGCATGATATATAACTTGAATATTCATATATATATATAATAGGTCATGGCTATTAAGATTGTTTCATATCATTTCTTGTGTTTAAGTATGATTATGTGCATGTATAAGCAGTCATGACTACTTCATTTTCTGCTCGATTTATTATTTATAAAATCCATGCTTAATTAATGTATCGAGAAGATAAAGTGTTCATTGAGCATTGTCCATGGTGATTCACATATTCGTGTGTCTTGTTATTATTTATATGAATTGTATGATCTCAATGCATCACCCCATGTTAGCTTAGATTAGCCTAGGATATTTTTTCCTTTCTGCTATCTTTATTTTCTCTTCCCCTTTTCTCCTTGAAGGTATTTAGAGTAGGAATAACATTGAATATCACATCTTAAAAGGATTAGATCTTGTTAAAAATACTAGAGGCACCTAATTTATCTGAATCCCATGATCTTAGAGTTTCCCTACTATGTTTCTCTATGAGAGGTACAATACTCTCAGCCATCTGGTCCTTGCATCTGGTGGTTGAGATAAATGGAGAGGACAATAGTTTAATAGCATGCTTGTTGGGACCCAATTGATTAATATTTTTTTGTCCCATAATTAAAAGAGCCTATAAGCTTTTAATCTAGTGAGAGTCCCTAATTCACTTACTTGAAGCACCTAAAATATCACCTAGTGAATTTTCTCAAGATGAATATTGAGAAATCACTTTGAAGGATATTAGATTGGGATTTCAATGAAAATATCAATATACCAGCTTGAAGAGAAAATGTTGCATTCACTTGGTGAATCCACTCAAAGCAAAATATCCAAAAATTTATGAATGAAAGACCTACCACCAGATCGTTTATTGCTACTAATCCACATATGCTAGTACCTTAGCTCAAAACCATTCCAATATGGAGAGCTTAAGGTCAAAATATGGTCTCTCTAGCACCCAAAAGTTTCTCGACATGAAGCGATAGAGGTCCCTTGCAACCTCAGATGCTCTTGGTTGTATGGGATGATATTCTAATTTCCACACTAAAATATCTCCCATTATTCATTGGGGAAGACATGACAACTTTGATTAAGCATTTGAACCATATGGTGAGCCTATATATGCTTCATAATGTATTAGAGCAAAATATGGCTCTAAGATTGTTGGTGATCTCACTTAAGGTAAGGCTAAGGAATGGAATATTACACTTCAAACTCATTTGATCACTGACTGGAACCAACTTATTTTCTTGTTCATCAAGAGATTCAACAAAAAATTAGATGGGATGTCTGTCTTGGAATAATTGTCAACCATAAAGAGGGTATTGATGGAGATTAGGACAATTTCAATGTCTAATTTCACAAGGCATGGCACTAAATACCTAAAAATATTTTCCCTCTCCTAGGTTTGGTATTTATTTACTATATAAAGACACTAGATTCTAAAATTTTCTTAATAATTAAGGCTAGGAGAGGAAACTCTCTTCTATATACCTATAGAATAGCCATCTGGGTAAAAAATGATTTTATTTATATTGGAAGGTTGGTTCTTATACCCCCTATGACTTTGTATCCTAGTGTGCAATCCCCATATTAGCCTCCCCTAGTCATCCATCCAATAACCTTTTAACCAATGATGGTCTTACCTATAGCCCCTACCCCACTTCTTACTCTAGATCCCCTACCTTGGATAACTTAAAGTTTGAGTCAATGAAGAGCCTACTCAAGATGGTCACCAATGAAGTACTAACCATGAAGAGGCAAGAAATTTTCCAAAGGTATCAATACCATAATAACCTAAAACCTCCTTTTTTGAAAAGAAACTAGGGCAATAGACCTCAATTTAATGGTTATCCTAGACCGTAGTTTCAAGCCAATAATCGAGAATAGAGCCAAAATTGATAAATGTTGTTGATATTAGTTCCACTACAACAATAACCTCATAACCATGCTAGGGATGCATCTCCAATGCAAAAAAACTACATAGAAGAATCTACTTCTTGGTACTACCTTGATCTAGAATTTGCTCCACCTAGGTTTATCCTAGATAAATCTCTTAGCTCGCCATAACTATGTCAAGTGAAATGATGCCTTCTCAGGCTTCTATATCTTATTTGGGGATTGGTACCCAAACGATAAGTCAATATACCCCTACTTCATCCTTCCTTGCATCGATTTACATTCATCTAGAGTAAATCCTAGTCACTTAGTATGAGGAAGAAGTGTATGCAGTATCTGATGGAGTAGGTAATCTAATATCTGATAGGTCTCAAGTCTTATTGGACTATTTACTGAGGGCAAAAAAGTAGAAAATTGAGGAGCAAGATAAGAAAAATATAATAGTTCCAAGAAACCAAAATAAATTGATTTAATCAAGTTTGCATCCTCTTGTCATGGTACCTCCAAAGCTAATAACACTAGTACCTCTTGCTAGCATCAAAAGAAACTAGGTGGTCTCGAGTGGTTAGACCAGAACAATTGAGTTCGATCCAAAGACTCCCATAGACATACCTCCAAGAAAACCAAAGCCTTTAACTATTATTAGGAAAAACATCCTAGAAGTCTCAAAACAACCCATACCCTAATCAAAATCCAAAAATTCCTCAATCAGCTATAGACAGACCTAAGATTCAAAAGGTATTAATTGCTCCTCAGAAGACTAGTTCCTTTACATCGTTTAGTGTGGTTAACCATCTATATAAATTCACTATGGTTGTGCCTATTTAGGATATATTATCCATCCATAAGTAGAAATAAAAACTAAAAAGGGCATTGGAAGAGTAAAAAAGGTGTTAGAGTATATTACATTATTTAGGTACATATCAATGTACCACCTTAGGTACATTATTATATTAGGAGTTACTTGGGGAAGAAGTAATAAATGCACAAGTGTTAGAATGTGCAATGATGTAAAAGGACATGTGTCCTTAAGGTAGTTAGGTAGAGTAAGGGCCAAGTAACTCATCTTCTTATATAGGGCTCATTGTATTGAAGCATGTATCCTCTACATCATGCACTAGTAGAGTGAGCTCCATATGTTGTAGTAAGTTCCATTTTTGTATGCTTTCATTAATGGTTGTTACATGAGTTATTTTAAAAGTTTCTTGTGTTAGTTTCATGCTTACTAGTTAGCCATTATCATAGTTATATCATTGCATTCTTATTTCCTTACTTGTGGTTGTATTTCCTTTTAGTTTATAGCTTCAAAAGTAAACATGGTATCAGAGCACATGATAGATCCATAGGAAATAGAGAGAGACACAAGGAAGGAAAAATCCAAACTTCCTAGGAGGTCACCTATCCCGAAACTACTCTAGATAAATATGCTTAACTATGGAGTTTTTTGAGGGGTTTAAAATACTGATTCACTAGGGAACTTTGAGTTTTTGGTTGAGATTGTAAGAAGGGATTAAAAAAAAGAATAACCGAAGGCCCTCCCTTTACATTGTATGACCTTGTTTTTGGTTTTTGGAGTTTTGGTTTTTGTTTTTCATTCTTCCTAGGATTGAAACCAGTTCTAGCCAAGGATGTCATTGTTTACAAAGGTAGTAGGGCAAGATTCATCTGCAAGAATAGCCATTTATTTAAAGAGTCATGGATCTTCCACTCCAAGCAGTATACGTATTAGGCATCATCCAGGTTACAGATTGTGTGGAGACCTGTTGAGTGATAATTTTGCCCTATTGCAAAACCACACTCACAATTAGCATTTTGATTAGAAAAACCTCTCTTTCAAAGAAATAGAAATTTCTTCAACGTTCCTTTTACTTAATGTGTGCTTTTATTCTTGTGAAAATGTGTCAAATGAGTGCTAGAATACCTTAGTGATTGCAAGCAACTATTAACAAGGGGCCTGTGTTGGTATTACTTTATTATGCTATGCTATTGATTGTTCATGAAACGTGAAAGAAAATAAATTGTAAATGTGATTTGCCATCATATGACCACGATGATAAGTGATTTATTTTTTTTATCTTGGAGTATTTTAGATAGATTTTATCTTCTTTTGTTAAGCATGTTTGAACAAATTTTATCTGCTAAACTTTGCTTTAAGCATGAAAGGAAAGATTAAAATCTATCTCTAAAATGTGAATCTTAAATGATGATTGGATTCATTTTAGCTTGCTTTGAGCATGAAAATAAAATAATCTACATGACTAACTTTGAAAATACAATAGCCTTTGGAATGCCATATAAATTACCCCTCTTTAATGAAATTGTAATTTTCATAAAGAGAAGTTAATTTATTGCTTGAAAAATAAAAATGCAAAGCTTGAAATTGTATTCTCCTTTAAAAAAAATTAAATCATGTAAAGCTTTGAAATTACAAAATTCCTCTTAAAATGTGAACTTTATATATTTTTGGAATTTCGAATTTCCTAAAAAATAAAAATGAAATGGCTTAAAATGAAACGTTAAATCTTAATATTGGCATCTATGCATCTCTTGTTTGGAAAAAAAAATTATTTTATTTGCAAAAGTTAAAAAAATGAAAAAGGGTAAGGTTAGAAAAATAAAAATAAAAATATGGAATATATGAAACGAAATGCAGAAAATGACCAAAGAGAGATACTGTAAACTACTTCTCCTATCCTGCAAAAAATATTATATCCTATTTCTAATTGATACTTTGCATTGCTTTCTTTATTTTACTTTGTCTAGACATAGCCCTACTACCAGTTAGGCATCCATAACCGCGGTAGAGATTATCTAGACCTTGAGAATGATTTGGCATGTTTTTCCTTTTTTTATTGAGCATTGTATTGCTTTGCAAAATGAACTTGCCACCTGGGTTAGAGACCACTTAAGGCTAAATATTGAGTCTATAAATTTTATGCCTCAATTTGCAAATCAAAATGACTTCATCCTTCAATATTTCAAGGCATGTCACTTAATATGATGTGTTCATGTGTTGCTTTACTAAAATGATTCATTGTTCCAACATTCACTATATTAATCCCAAGATCTAGAATGATTACTAAACAACTTATCCTCTTTTCCTTGATCCATAGGATTCCAAAATAGGCAATTCACCCTACCTAACAAAAACACACAAAAAAACAACCAAGAGGCCATAAATTGGTAGCTACCACAAAACACCACCACAAATCAAAGGAATGAACCCAAGATCCTAAAAAAACAAAATATATGACTCAAAACAAGACACACCCAAAACTGCAAAGCATCCTACAAAATCTCACAAAACCCAACCAAACTTGAAAAGCCAAAGATTATTTACACTAGTATACAATATTATACAAATTGTGCAAGAATTCAACCATTACCTTCCTAGATCCCAAACCTTATTTCTATCACAAATGGATATACTTTTAACATGATAGACACACCAAATTATTTGAGCATCATCCCATAATATGATCAGGCCTACAAGCACAAAAGACTTTAATTTACCTCTTTCACCCCACCATTTTAATCTAGTTCCGTTAGTAATCCCATAGTGGAGTTTTAATTCATCAAACTTATAAGACAGTAACTGATTTTCAATTCTTTCTTGTCTATTCCTTAAAATGCATATTTCAAAATTCAAATCATGATTTAGAATTAGGCTCTCCTTTTCAAATAGGAGGTCTTGCAAGTAGGAGGCTATTTCTAAAAATCTTAAAGCCAAGTCATTTTCCAAGTTTTTAGGTCAATCAAATCCACACAAAAGGTGACAAGCATCTAGGATATTTGACATATGAGGATCATTATAGTTTTTTATCCCAAATTCAATAATTAATTGTCGATGTTCTTGATTCAAAACTTCAATCATATTTTATTTTGTTTTATTCATGATAAATTTAGGAGCTAGCTCCAATTTCTTGTTAATAACACTTGGTATTTATTCATCAATAGCATGGACATTCAAAGGAACATCATGCCACTCTGGTAGCTAATAAAAAAGGTGAATATTCTACCTTGTCATCCCTAATAAACACATCATGAGTAGAATTTACCAAAACTTGGTGAGCCGTTGTGATTCCTTCTTTTTCCTCATGGGCTTCATCATCATCATCATGTAGCACTTCTTCTTCGTCAATTACCTGTTTATCAAAAACACCAAAATTATACACCCAATTAAATATATGCCCATCCTTTTCAAACCATAAATCTTGTCGGTCAAGGTATGTGTTAACTAACACATATTCTTGATCAAATAATTGAGTTATTTTTAATAAAGCAACATTTTTATCATTTGAATGAATATGAATCAATTATAATTCCTCGTTAATCCCCCATGGTATTTTTAATTTGAATATCCAAGACAATCATGTGAATTTGTACCCAAATTTTTAGTATTCAAGAATGAAAGAGAAGGTTTTACCTATTTCTTATCCAAAAATAATGAATTGTAAGAACCATTTACCATTTATTGCTTTTCTCTTTTAGAAAGGTGTTCAATAAACTTATCTTCAAAATTAGTGAATCTTGAAACCTTCTCTACTTCTGCAAATGGCTTACCATTTTTTGATTGTACAGGCTTTGCCAGATCTTCATGTGAGATAGCGATTTTAATGTCTTGCATATCAAGTAAAATAGAAATTTTATCAGTAGGAGTGTGAGAAACCAATGATTCCTCATACCTTTTCCAACAATTATAATAATGGTCGTCTAAAACCATGGGATGAAACTCTATTGTATCTTCCTCATAATTTTCAAGTTCTTTAATAAAATCTTCTTCAAATTCACCTTTAACCATATTTTGTGGCTCAAGGGTTTCTACGATGGAATAAATTCTTGTATTCAAATTTGTGTGATCACTGCAATCCTCATTTGTAATCCATATTTGCAAATTGTTCTTATATGGTGCACTGGTTTCTAAATATGGATCAATCCTTGCATTTTGATTTCTAATATTATCCCAATCCTCACTTGTAAATAATGACTCTAAGCCTTTTATTTCTAGCTTGTCACAACTTGGCTCATGTTGGATTTCTTGATCATCCACTTTAAACATTTTATTTAATTCTATGGAAGGTCTTGACCTATCACATATTTCAATGCTAATTAGATCTAGGACTCCTCCATTATATGAAGGCAAGAGCATTTATAGAACTAAACCATTCTCTACATCCTGATTAACTTGATTACCACAATCCTCATTGATGAATAGTGACTTTGAAACTTGCACCTCCTCTTGGACGATATCTAAGGTAGTTGTAACATCTAGAAAATCAATTTTATCTCATTGATTACTTACATTAGATATCATTTGATTTGAGGGTGCCATATTGGGTTGTTGGTATTGATTGGGATACCCACAACTTGGACAACAATTCATCATGGGATGAGGTTTCACATCAACATGACTCATTTGTGGTATCTGATTATGGGCCTTACATCTAATTTAGATCCTATTAATACCTTATTGCCTCCTTGTAGGCTCTAGAAAAGGATTTAATTTGAATATATTTCCATAGAAACGGAGAATTAAAGGGGTCTAAAGCTCCCATGTATATTTGGGTGGCTCTTATTTCTAAAATTATGTAATGTATCACCACCTTGGTATACAATCTATGAAACCTATCATTGAATTATCTCATGGATTCATTAGGTTCTTTATAGATAGAGACAAACTGATTTCATATCACAATTGGATCAACCAGCTTTCCAAAATGTTTGAGAAATATTACCTTTAATTGATCCCAAGACATGCTAGAATCTAGAGGTATGTGAATGTACCAATCCAATACAACCTCATCCAATGTGTATAAGAACATCCTACAAATAACATCTTCATGCATAATTTGTAAATGAATTAAAGTGTTCTTGTATGCCTACATATGTTCCTCAGTCATACCCATTTCATCATGCCTAAACATGGGTAAATACTTTTTGACATTTTCAGTGATTTTATCAATAGGAATATTTAAATTACTATAACCTATCCAAGATGCAATTCCTACCCTTATTGAATTAAACAATGCCATTAGTGGACCTTAAAGAATATAACTTTAGTATCAATATTTTTAGTCAAAGAAATATATTTTGCAGATAAGCATGAAATGACTAAAAATAAACCAAAATATATGCATCAATTAAACCATGACATTCAAGAACATTCTCCAATTTACAAAAGGTTAGTCTCAATGCATCATCAATTAAATAGGTTTCCAATCAAGGAATTTGATCACCAGTAAACAAAACCTCGTTAGTCAAGAAAAATTCCTTCAAATAAACTTTCAAATAGCAATGAACAATTTAGCATTTACAACAACAAAGAGATAACCAATTCAGGCTCTCCTTCTAGCACCAAAATATTGAGTGATAATTTTACCCTATTGCAAAACCACACTCATAGTTAGTATTTTTATTAGAAAACCCTCTCTTGCAAAGAAATAGAAATTTCTCCAAGGTTACTTTTACTTAATGTGTGTAGCGACCCCGGGGAAGCGGTGCACCGTCCACTACTCTATTTGCAATTTTATTTGATCTTTTAATGTTTAATATGCATTAAATGAAAGGCGTAAAGAAGACATAACCAAAATACAAAGAAATAAATGAATGAATGCTTTGTATTGATATTTCCAAGATCCGATTACATATAAATCCCTCTACGGGATACCCTTCATTTGATACATGATTTTACACAAAGAGGGTAGTAGATGTATAAAATATCCCCTTGCAAGGGGTGATGCGCTTTTGTAGGCTTCTCGGTGATGCACACAGAACTGTATGAGGGCTTACAGATGCCTCCTTCTCCAGATCTGGTTCCTAGAGGGATATTTGTGCTTTTGAATGTTGTGGATCTATTCGATGAACCTGTAGCCTTGTAAGCAATGAAATAACAACACACGCTTAGATGTCCGAGATTGCCTCCTCGGATGAGGTTGTTAGCAATAAATATGATAATGAAAGGAAATATGCTCAATGAATGAAACTAGTGCTATGAATGCAAGTAAATGATGCAAGTCTATGCTAATGATATGAAAACATGAAGGAAAATATAATACAAGAAGCTAATACCAAAACCCTAGACTAGGCCTACGGGCCACTGTCCAAGACAATGGCCGCTAGAATGAAACCTATTCTCTTACTCCAAGGTTATGGATCTTAAGCTTGTTGCTGATGTTGAAATGGTTGTCATTTTGTTCGGTGTGTTGAATACCTTGTAGATGATCACCTCTTAGTTGGCTAGCACTTTGTCGCTCCTCAAGGGTGCTCGAATCTGCTCTCCAATATGATAGGGCTTCGCTATACGTATGTTCTCAAAGAAAAGCTCTCTCAAGTCTAGAAAAGGTCTCCTCAATGACCAAAATTCCTCCTTGGTGCTCTTAGGTTTGCACCTTTTAAAGTGTGTGAAGCCCTAGGTCTATGTTCAAACCCTAGGACTGAATTCTTCATGCACACTAGATGTCCGCATGAGAAGTTTTGCCTTTGTCTACCCTTGAGGGCTAGTTAACTGGTGTCTAAATCGAGACATGAGTCTCTCATGAAGAATGGCCATGAGGAATCATGCAAAGTCATCCCCGCTCAGCTTTATTGCATGCAAACTGCCACTTTTTCTCGTGATTGGGCCGATTTGATGGCAAATTGCATTTTAGGGTTTAGTCACTATCATCTGTAGTGACTAAGGTTTGGTTGTTGTCATCTACAGTGGCTAAGGTTTGGCCACTCTGAGCTTTAGTGGCCAAGATCCAGCCACTCTGGTCCATAGCGGCTAGGCTTGGATGGGCTTAGAATGCCCCAAATGAGTGGTGAGAACCACTTTTGACACTTGGAAGGTCCAAGGTTTAGTCACATGATCTATGAATGTGCCCATGTGAGTAGTCTCCCTGAACATGACATGTTTTAGGTGTCTACAGATGCCCATTTTTGTGATGCATTGTGTGGAAAAACACAACGTAGAGCAAAAATATAGACTGCTTAGGGTGTATGATGATCATTGATCTGCTCAATGGTGGATGACCCAGTCACACAAGATGGTGCCCATCCCTAAATCATTGCTTCAACATGATTGAAGGCTTAATTTAGCATAGGGCTTGCACATATTCACTTGCACTCATTCCTCAAACACAATCAGGTAGATTTGCATAGGGCTTAGACCTGACCAGAGGAGGGCTACAAACTGAAAATGTCACATTTGGCTTATAAACCGAGTAAACAGGGGAAGTTTTACAATAGTTACTTGCAAGGATTCATAGGACGAATGCTATTTTGACATGATTGAGAGTTTTTTAGTTGAGGCCTTTGTGAGTTGACCAAAGGGCTTATGTAAGTTGACCAAAGAGCTTATGTCCTTTGGGGCATTTGTTAAGTTGACCAAAGGGCTTATGTCCTTTGGGGCATTTTTTAAGTTGACCAAAGGGCTTATATCCTTTGGGGCATTTGTTAAGTTGACCAAAGGGCTTATGTCCTTTGGGGCATTTTTTAAGTTGACCAAAGGGCTTATGTCCTTTGGGGCATTTGTTAAGTTGACCAAAGGGCTTATGTCCTTTGGGGCATTTGTTAAGTTGACCAAAGGGCTTATGTCCTTTGGGGCATTTGTTAAGTTGACCAAAGGGCTTATGTCCTTTGGGGCATTTTTTAAGTTGACCAAAGGGCTTATGTCCTTTGGGGAATTTGTTAAGTTGACCAAAGGGCTTATGCCCTTTGGGGCATTTGTTAAGTTGACCAAAGGGCTTATATTCTTTGGGGCATTTTTTAAGTTGACCAAAGGGCTTATGTCCTTTGGGGCATTTGTTAAGTTGACCAAAGGGCTTATGTCCTTTGGGGCATTTGTTAAGTTGACCAAAGGGCTTATGTCCTTTGGGGCATTTGTTAAGTTGACCAAAGGGCTTATGTCCTTTGGGGCATTTGTTAAGTTGACCAAAGGGCTTATGTCCTTTGGGGTATTTGTTAAGTTGACCAAAGGGCTTATGTCCTTTGGGACATTTTTAAGTTGACCAAAGGGCTTATGTCCTTTGGGGAATTTGTTAATGTTGACCAAAGGGCTTATGTCCTTTGGGGCATTTGTTAAGTTGACCAAAGGGCTTATGTCCTTTGGGGCATTTTTTAAGTTGACCAAAGGGCTTATGTCCTTTGGGGATTTTTGTGAATTGATTGCTTAACTATTTGATTTTTTATTAGGGGAGGTATGATACCAGTAATGCCCCAGTTGATGTTTAGAAATATTTTTGTTTTGATTTTATGTTATGGATGCAATGATGGATGCTATGCCTAGATAATGATTTGATTTTTCTATATGTATGTAATGTGTTGGTGACATGTGCTAGCTAGATGATGGATGTATGCTTTAGATGGTATGATCTAGATGATGATGATGGATGCATATGTGGATGCATGTTTAATTTTGGTGTATTGTATGCATCTAACTCATGTTGTTATGATATGGTAAATGAAATGTGTGAAATGCATTATGATGGTGATCTAATGTACATGAACCTGTACGCTTTAATCACTTAAAACATAAGAAATGCATATGATATGATTTTAACAATCTAATTGGTGACACCACAGAAAGTATAACAACCATGAATGTCAATAATCATTCTTATCATAAGAATTAATTATTTAAGCATCCATATGTGAAATGTAATGGCGTGGAATGTATGTGCTTTCTTGATAAGCTTATGTAATTTAAAGGATTCAAAATAGTCAGTGGCCGTGTAAACATCATTTTTGACATCTATCCGATATCTAGCCTACTTTGTTAATACCCCTTAATTCACAAAATATCATAAAGAGAATTGATGATGTGATTGATGATATGATTTGTTGCTATGTAGGAATTTTTGAGGCTTTTCCTGAGACTCAAACACTCTAGTTACCCTATCAACAATTGTGTACTGACCATACAGGACTTTTGAAAAGTGAGGCTTTCATTATGAACCTAGATATTCATTATCCCTATGTGTGCAAATGAATGTATTTAGATAGAACTCAAGCATTTCCTTCGATGTCAGGCGGGATTCTTTCAGCCCATTGCTAAGATCGGGGATCCTCAAGTGTTCATCTGATCCTTATGTTGGACTTAGTTGGATTATACCACTAGGCAGTATTGTGTTACCCAAAGCTAGCTCATCCACATGCAAACATTGGTCTATACAAATGCCAGAAGCTATTGTGATAGACATATCATCATGCGTAAGGATATCTCCTTCCAGTTTTGTGCAATGTTGAGAATTCTAAGGATTCAAGCTCCATTCCCTTCTTTTCTTCATTTTATTTGGGATACTTGCTCATGTTTAGTGATGAAAATCATTGTTTATTTTTTATTGATTTTTTATTTTTGAGCAAGGGATTCATGTAGTGATGATAATCACTATTTTCTTTTTTTTGTGCTTTTTGGTACTTTGAACTATGATTTTGGAAGCTTGAATTTGTGCTTTGGAATCTTGAATTTGTGCTTTGTTTCAGGATTTTTGCTCATTTTGATTTAAGCAAGGGATTTAATTGGGTAGGGTGAAGCTTGTCCTTTTGCCAATTCTCAGCACCTTTAAACCGGTTGCACAGGGGGATAAGCAAGGAAGATCCTTTTCGCTTAAGGTAACCTAGACCACTTTTGTAGCTTTCATATTTCCCTTGTACCAACTAGGATTTTAGTGTTTCAATTAGTGATGGGATCCTGAATATCTAAGGCATTATCATGATTAGACCTTACTCTCTACTAATCAAGATGGCTTCCCACAAAAACTGATAAGACCACTAGATATGGTTGAATGACCAGAAAATCTTAGCCTATTCCTTATAGCAACATGATATGGTTGTGTTGAAAAACATAGTTACACACATGGATGAATGGATGAAGGTGGATTTGAGTATTTGTGGTTGTGATACAAACGGTGGCATCATTTGCAAGAATGTGATCATAACATATGCAAATGCAATGGATATGCATGTTTGATGTAATGCAACTATATGGATGCAGATGTAAGATGCAAATATTTTTGTATTTTTGATGCTTTCAATTGTTTTTGAGTTTTGATTATTATGCATGTTTTTGAATTTTTGATTTTAAATTGTTTTTATGCTTTTATGTTTTGCTTTTGACCAAAGGGCTTTAAGATGCCTTTGGAGCCTTTTGTGATTTGATTTGACCAAAGGGCTTTAAGATGCCTTTGGGGCCTTTTTTATTTTATTAATTTTTTGATCTTGACCAAAGGGCTTTAAGATGCCTTTGGAGCTTTTTGTGATTTGACCAACATTAAGATGCCTTTGATTTTGATTAATTTGACCAATAAATACCTTGGAGATTTTTGGTTAATTTGACCAAGGGGCATTAAGATACCTTTGGAGCATTTTTTGGTTAATTGACCAAGGGGCATGAAGATGCCCTTGGAGCATTTTTTATTAATTTGACCAAATGGCTTGGAGATGGCTTTGGAGCCTTTTGATTAATTTGATTTGACCAAGCGGCATGAAGATACCCTTGGAGCATTTTTGATTAATTGAATTTGACCAAGTGGCATGAAGATACCCTTGGAGCATTTTTGATTAATTAATTTGACCAAGCGGCATAAAGATACCCTTGGAGCATTTTTGGTTAAGGTGACCAAGTGGCATGAAGATGCCCTTGGAGCATTTTTTATTAATTTGACCAAGTGGCATGAAGATGCCCTTGGAGCATTTTTGATTAATTTGAATTTGACCAAGCGGCATAAAGATACCCTTGGAGCATTTTTGATGAGATTTGACCAAGCAGCTTAGAAATGCCCCTGGTGCCTTTCGTTCTTGGATTTTACTATTTTTTGATTTGTTTGTATTTTTATGTTTTATATTATTTTTGTATTTTTGACATATTTGAATGTTTTTGTATTTTTGATATATTATGGGGGGGAAGGTGTGATACCTTAAATACCCCCAATGTGTGTGCCACTCAATGAAAGTGAGGAAGGTGTGATACCTTCAAAACCCTCACTTTGTCTCATTGAACTTGATGTGGATGATGGGGAAGGTATTTTACCTTTAAGACCCCTAGTGTGCATGTTGTCCACTATAATGTAATCATCTTGCTTAGGAAGAGTGATAGAAATCAGCTCTCCCAATTGGGGCATGGACCTCTATTGGGTGTCCCTGTCTTGATGAGATGAAATGAATGAACCATCTGTGTGGAGCTCATTTCATTCTAATAGGTCTTGAACCACACAAAATAATGGAATGATGATGATATAGGTAATACAATATTATACATTTGTTTTGATGCCAAAATGATTGTTAACTTTAAATAAATGAGTATTTAAAGTACCTCATAGGTGGTTTAGGTACGAGGAGCCTTGAATCTTAGTATATGGCTCTATTTGGAGGTGACTATAGAAATTAAGAAAACACTATATAACTTTAAACCACATTCTTGAATCCATTGCAATTGCAAATGTCATGCCCCTCTATTTAGTGATAGAGACAGTAATGGTCCTCCCTATAACCCTTGGGTTTAGCTCTGTTTGGGTCTAGAGGCTTTATGTTGGGTAAGGTGATGACCCTAGCTTCTTGCAAATTTTGAAAAATATCAGACATAGACTCATTTAAAGGAGTCCAAATGCATTGATGTTGCTTTGATTATTTAGCATGCTTTGGCCTAGTATGAGGACCAGGTTGAGCCCTAGGTATGTCACTTGCTGGCTCAAGGGGCTCTTCTTGCATTTTCGATGCAAGATATGGATTGCTGACTATGGTCACTTGTTGGTTGACAATTTGAAGTTGCTTTTTATTGAGCATGTTGTGTACTATGGCTTTGAAACCTCGACATGATTGAATATCATGACCATTTTTCCTATGATATAGATAGTGTGACTCTTCCTCATACCCTCGGGGTTTAGGATGATTTGCATCTAAAGGTTGCACCTCTAGTAGGGTGATGGCATTTGTGGCAATTAATCGATTGAAAATTGATAATGCAGGCTCAGGCAATGAGGGATACTTGCTAGGTTGCTGAGGTGGTCGAGTTGGTGCTTGCTCTAGTTGAGGCTTTTCTTGTGGCTGCATAGGAGATAGTTGGACCTCAGATGAGGGTTGCTTCTGTAACTCTAGGCTCTCAAGTTGGTTCATGATAAAGTGCAATGCCTCATTTTGTTTCTCCATTTGTGCCTCTATATTATAGAGGTGATTTTGCATATGCTCCAAGACTGATACGACTTTCATGTGTATTTCTAGCGATTGGTTTGAAATACCATTGTCTATTGAAGGAGGTGATAAAGTAGGTGCTAAAGATCCACCAGGTAACTATAACTCACCCATTTCCTTTATTTGAGTAAATGTGGATGCTTCATGATGATCCACTTTGTTAGTGGTATCCACATGCTCATGTTTATGATTTAGTTCATGTTTCTATTTCACTTCGTAGTGTTGAACTGTGCCAGCTTGAGTATCCCCAATATGATGTGGAGGGAGCACTTGTTTTTGCTCTTGAGGAGGCAACATGAGAAGTGAGTCAGGGGTGACTAATGCCAATGGTTTTGATCCCTTCAATGGGGAAGCAACATCTGATTGCTCCACATCTTGTTTTATCTGCTTTAGAGTCACTTGGTCCTCTGTCTTGCTATTGACCATTGCCACAAACTCTTGAGAAGGCACTTTTTCTTGTGTCTCATCGACCTTCTTGTAATATTTGAATGGCTCAGGATCATGGGGGACCACATACACTTGTCCTTGGTGTATGAATTTTAGATTTTGGTGTACTATGGAAGGCACACATTCCATATCCCTCATCCATGGTCTACCTAGAAATATGTTGTACTGCCTCTCACCTTCCAAGATATGGCACAATGTAGGTATCATCTTTATCCCAACCTATATAGGTAGGATTATTGTGCCAATTGTTGGGGAAGTAGCATCATTGAAGGCCCTCAATGTAAATGTTGTGTCCTTAATGCGTGAAGGTGGCAGATTTAAATGCTTCAAAGCTGCAGCTGTGATGATGTTGATGGATGACCCAGTGTCAATCAAGACTCTCTTGTACGAAATTCGATTGATGCTTACTATGATGTGGAGCGGAGGATCAGGTTCATCCTGAGAGATTGTCTTAATCTCCTGCCTATGAAAGGCAATCACAGGGTCCTTTTGTAAGTGCATTGAACTTATTGTTGGTGTGGACTGTGATAGATTATCAGCTTTAGTTGACTTTTTTGGTATGTTGGGCTGATCAAGGCATATTTTGCTTCCTATTGTAGTATTGATCACACCAATAAAACCCTCTTCAGGTGGGGCTATGTGCACCTCATTGACATGCTCAACTTGATTGTTGTTGGCCCCATGATTGGGGAGAAGATTTTTGAATATGTTGATGTTTTGCAATTCATTCTTATCCAACATATCCTGCACTATATTCTTGAATGCAACACAATCCTGGATATCATGGCCATTTTGCCGATGATAAACACAATAGAGATCTTCCCTATACCCCTTAGGTTTGGGGCAATTAGGATCCAGGATGCGCTCCTTAGGCAAGTTTAAAACCTTGGCCTCAAGAAGGTGGTTGAAAATTGATGCCAAGGATTCAGGCAATGGTGTATAGTTGCAAGGGGGTTGTTTCTATTTGCCCCTACCTTGATTCTTGTTGCGCTGGTTGTAATGCACAGTTGGAGGTTGATCCTGATAGTTTTCTTGTTGTTGGCTCTATGCTACTTTTGGAACATTTAACACAATCTGGTTGACGTGTGCAGGTTCGGTCTGTTGTGGTTGATGTTGCATGCTCTCATTCCATTCTTTCTCGCTATGGAGCTTTAGGTCTCCTTCTTCCAACTTTATATCTTCAATAAGCTTGGCTTGAGCCAAGGCTTCTTCGAATGTATCATACTTTTGTAGTTGCAATAGTAACGAGATGTGCTTGGCGTAACTTTTTGTGAACATTCGGATTAGCTCTTCGATCGAGATGGAAAATGATAACTTTGCCATGATTTTTCTCCATCTATCCCCATAATCCATGACTGGCTCATCATCATACTGCTTTAGGTTGGCCAGGTCTGAGAGATTCACCTTCTTCTTAGCACCAAAAGAGAAACGTTTTAAGAATGCGTTCACTAGTTGTTCAAAGGTGGATATGTTGTGCTTGGGAAGTTGGTTGAACCATTGGGTGGCAGCCCTCAAAAATGTCATAATGAAGGTTCTTAGCATAAGGGCATCGCTCTCTTCTAGATGAAAGCATGCATTGATAAAGTTGGTGACATGTTCTTGTGCATCCTCTTCACCCTTGAATTTTTCCAACCTAGGCATCTCAAAGTGCTTAGGATATGCAGGGCTAGGAACTGATGGGCACAATGGTTGGTTGTGTATCTTACTCAGTGTTGGTTGGTGCCTAGCCGCATCTTGCTTCTCAAAGGATTTGATCTTCTCAGCGAGTTCCTGGAATGCCTTTGAGGCAAGGAGCTCCTTTTCTTGTAGACCCACTCATGGTGGTAATGGAGGTAACCCTTTATCCACTTGTCTTGTTCTATGCTCCTCCCTCCTAAGAGGGGATTCAGGATGTGTCTGATCCTGATCTATCATGTTTGCCCTTTCCCCACCAGGTTGATTTTGTTCATGATTTGAGTGGTGGTTTCATTGTGGGCTTTCTTCTTGCCTAATGCGCCCTTCTTTTGGTGAGTCAGCACGTTTATCTCTTTGATGATCATTACCATTTGCTTGTAGGTTGATACGAGCTAGTTGCTCAGCTTGTTCTCTTAAAGCATTGCTCATGTTGGCGTAAAAGCCTTTCTCTTTGTTTATCATGTTCGAGAGCTTCCACTAGCTCTCGCTCTTTGTGCAATGCATTTTCTAACCGTCGCATGCGGTCATATTGTATTGTTAAGGAAGACTCATGTTTGTCTGATTCTATTCTTGTGGTTTTGATTCATAGATTCCTCGAGGAGGTTTCTATTGTTTCTTTGCTCTTGCTAGCTAATGTAACTTTTTCAGTGTATTGTTGAGTGTCTCTATGATTAGACTCTATATGAGACTTGTGGGGTCGCTTTGAAGCATCCCCAGGTTGAGTGGTGCGTTTAGCAGTCATGCTTTGTGAGCTTCTAGATGTAGAATATTCTATGGCTATGGTTCTGGAAGTTGGTCTCGAATAAATTTGATCCCACTCATCCAATTGATCTTGGAGCATTTGTTCTCTCTGAATTGTGTGTGACCCATGTGACTGATTTGATCGGTTTGTTGTGTTGGGTCTATGACTCTGCAACTCCATGCGAGGGTTCTTGCCTATTTTGAATTGCACAACAAGGTCAGCAACTCTCTTCCCTCTATCTTACCCCTCATTGGGCTGATTTGAACTCTCAGTGTAATGAGATGTGGTGGGTATGGAACCTGATTCCCTCTCTAGATTGGAGGTCTTGCTCACCATGGGAGGTCTCCCGACCATAATTTTTGTTATAAAATTTTTGACTTCCGAAAAAGGTTGTGGGTGTCATATATCAAAATGATCAGTGCGACACGCTGATCACAATGAGCTATAACTCCAAAATTTGAATTTTGGGTCAAAAATTTGTATTTTTGAAATAATTGGCCAACCGGGGCCCATGGGGAAATGCCCACTTTTAGGAATTTTTAGGAATTTTTGAACCGTGAAGAGTTAGGACTCAAAATTTTTGGGAGAGGTTTCCCAGGGCTAACTAAGACAACAAAATAAATTTGGCACTTTTCGGAGTTGTCTAGCCCACTTTATGACTATTTTAGTGTAGTTTTTCCCTATTTTCAGCCTCGAAAATAGAGTAAAAATAAAACCAAAATAACTTTTTCGTTATAGCTCCGATTTGCATGATTCTCGATCCATTGGATGCAGAATCAAAAAGTAGATTTTTAATTGTTTTTTTTCAATAAATTTTCCTAAAAATTAGGGTTAGGGTTTGGTCCCAAATAACAAAGAAACACACAAAGCAGACAATATGATTATCTCTTTTATGGATTAAATGTGTCCTAAAACTGGTTCTAGTGTGTTTAGATTTGTTGTTGCTCTTGATTTCTTGCTCTTGCTTTGGATTTAGAATGAGGGGACTCATCCATAGTGGGAACCAAGAACACCCATGCCAAACATGATTTTCTCAAAAAGAGACTAGGGTACACCACTTAAATCCCAGTGGGGGGTTTGCCTAGCTCTTCCACTCTAAACCAATGATTGTTCCAATAGTGGGAGATAGTTTGAACATAAGTAACTAGTACCACTATAAGTAAGTGCCTTACTCTATTCTAGGATATCTAGGGGGCAATCCGGTGGAAGGAGGTGAATTCCAACGTCATCGGAACTGAATTGGGGGTTGGTGATGAAATCCAACTCCCCAATGTTTAAAATGATACGTGCGAATGTGTGTGATTATTTTTAGATTTTGAAATAGAAAGCAATGCATCAACCAACATTCATGACTATTTTCCTACAATGCCTAAAAAGAACGTTTCATTTTTAGACAAATGCATCTATAACTAGTCTATATGATTTTAATGCACTCTCCTATTTTGTGATGAACCTGTAGCTCTATAAGCAATGAAATAACAACACATGCTTAGATGCCCAAGATTGCCTCCCCAGATGAGGTTGTTAGCAATAAATATGATAATGAAATGAAATATGCTCAATGAATGAAACTAGTGTTATGAATGCAAGTAAATGATGCAAGTCTATGCTAATGACATGAAAACATGAAGAAAAATATAATATAAGAAGTTAATACCAAAACCCTAGACTAGGCCTATGGGCCACTATATAAGATAGCAACTGCTAGAATGAAACATATTCTCTTACTCCAAGGTTATGGATATTAAGCTTGTTGTTGATGTTGAAATGGTTGTCATTTTGTCTGGTGTGTTGAATACCTTGTAGATGGTAAACCCTTAATTGGCTAGCACTTCATTGCTCCTCCAAGGTGTTCCAATATGCTCTCCAATACGATAGGGATTCATTGTAAAAATGATCTCCAAGGGAAACTCTCCAAGTCTCGAAAATCTCTCCTCAATGATCAATAATTCTTGCCATGGTACCCTTATATTTACACCTTATAATGTGTTTGAAGCCCTAGGTCAATGTTCAAACCCTAGGACTGAATTCTTCTTGCAAACTAGATGTTCGCAAGAGAAGTTTTGCCTTTTTCTGCCCTAGAGGGCTAGTTAACTGGTGTCTAAATTGAGACATGAGTCTCTCATGAAGAATGGCCATGAGGAATCGTGCAAAGGTATCCCTATTCAATTTTATTGCATGCAAACTACCACTTCCACCTATGATTGGGTCGATTTGATGACAAATTTCCTTTTTAGGGTTTAACCGTTGTCATATGCAGTGACTAAGGTTTGGCCGCTATCGTCTACAGTGGCTAAGGTTTGGCTGCTCTGAGCTTCAGTGGCCAGGATCCAACTGCTCTGGTTCATAGTGGCCAATATTGGATGAGCTTAGAATACCCCAAATGAGTGGTGAGAACCACTTTTGACACTTGGAAGGTCCAAGGTTTAGTCACATGATCTATGAATGTGCCCATGTGAGTAGTCTCCTTGAACATGACATGTTTTAGGTGTCTAAAATGTGTGCTTGTATGCTTGTGAAAATGTGTCAAATAAGTGCTAGAATACCTTAGTGATTTACAAACAACTATTAACAAGGGGCCTGTGTTGGTATTACTTTATTATGCTATGCTATTGATTGTTCATGAAACTTAAAAGAAAATAAAATGTAAATGTGATTGGCCCTCATATGACCACGATGAAAAGTGATTTAATTCCTTTTATCTTGAAGTATTTTAGATAGATTTTATCTTCTTTTGTTAAGCAGATTTTAACAAATTTTATTTGCTAAACTTTGCTTTAAGCATGAAAGGAAATATTAAAATCTATCTCTAAAATGTGAATCTTGAATGATGATTGGATTCATTTTAGCTTACTTTGAGCATGAAAATAAAATAATCTACATGACTAACTTTGAAAATATAGTAACCTTTGGAATGCCATATAAATTACCTCTCTTTAATGAAATTTTAAATTTCATAAAGAGAAGTTAATTTTTTGCTTGAAAAAATAAAAGTGCAAAGCTTGAAATTGGATTCTCCTTTTAAAAAAAATTAAATCATGTAAATCTTTGAAATTACAAATTTCCTCTTAAAATGTGAACTTTATATATTTTTGGAATTTCAAATTACCTAAACTTTAAAAACAAAATGGCTTAAATGAAACGTTAAAGCTTAATCTTGGCATATATGCATCTCTTTTTTGGAAAAACAAATTATTCTATTTGCAGAAGTTAAAAAAAATGAAAAAGGGTAAGATTAGAAAAATAAAAATAAAAATATGGAATATATGAAACGAAATGCAAAAAATGACCAAAGAGAGCTACTGTAAACTACTTCTCCTATCCTGCAGAAAATATTATATCCCGAACATGAAAACACAACCAAGTTAGACATGTATCCACACAATATAATATTTGGTTATGGCGAGATTCTAAGGAATAAAACATGCATTAAAATATCTGAATGATGCTACCATATTTGTGCATAAAAAACCATTAATAATATTCCAATACATGTGGAGTAAAATATAAAATGAAGCTTCTATTGTATTCAAAACATGTTTTCTGCATACAAAACAAGGAAAAATGTTGGAAGCAACCAAAAAGACCTTCCAGTACACTTCCCACACTCTTTTTCCACAAACGTCCAACCCTGTACTTGAGCTTCCATAGCCTTTTAAAACTTTTGAATAAAACATTTCGGTTTCTTTTTTCGTTTGTTCAACTTCCTCATCGTCTTGAGAACCCTATTGTAAGTGTTCATTCATGCTAAAAAAATTATTTTCCCTCTATTGATGCATAAATAATGCCTCTGTGTTTTCACCCGTTTCACTTTTAAAACCCTTTAATAATACCTTAATTTTCTTACCAATATTTAGCAATTATTTTAAAACCCTTTCAAGTTATTTGTAACCGGTTTGGAGAATATTGTTAGAGCAGTCAATTCTATCTTGTCATACAACCTAGACCTACATAATTTCTTCTTAGGTTATCATCACTAACTTCTTATACAAGCTTCCTTATATTATCTGTGTGCATATAAAGCTCCACTAGCTCATATGGTGTACCACATTTTCAAACTATGGATGTTTCGGGCATGACCCTCTCATCACACAATTCAAAATTTGGCATGTATTTTTTTATATGATAAGGACCACATACTGCACATGAAATCATATATTGATGGATGACTAAAGTAACTAATTATTGATGCTATCTAAATAACTAAATAGTAATCCTTATGCATTAATTAACACGTTCTCCATTTGAACACAATATGCAACTATGCTTTAGGGGTCCCTTATGCATTTCAAACTACACTACACCCTGCATTACCAATGATGCTTAGAGATAAGCACAAATTTACTGAATGTCATTGTTCAAAGCTCTTCATAACCTACTATTCTCCAAATTGCATTTTGGTTTATAATACAAGTAGTAACCACAATGAATGACATCATGAATTTTACATCATTATTAGAACTTTCCCTATAAAATTGGACCAAGCTCACAATACCCAATTATGGTAATCACGACTCTGTTTGCTTTGACGAGCAATGAGGTAATTCCACGATTCTCCATCTTCTCTACATTTATATAGCTTGGTATCGTATACCAAGCTATCAATCGATTATCTAAATATGTACCGCTATATCCAAATTCAAATTTAGATGACAATAAAATTTAGCTATCGGTATAGTCTATTTCTGAATACTTTCTTCAATCAGAACACTCGGGAAAACCCTAGATTTAAAACCACCTTGCATTTATAAAAATTTTAGGTACAAATTTAGCCCGAAATTTGCAATATTTTAATAAATTCTCATACAAACATGGTAATCATTGTGGTTGCAACTTGCATGCTCATAATTAGTCCAACTATAGTTTATTTTTATCATTTTATCTTATTACCAGCTACGACTTCGACCTCTTCACTAATCCTCGACATGAATTTCATTCCCACTATTTGGCTCTCTGCATGCTGAAGATTACTATTCCAATCCTATAGTAGGCCATGCTTACGTGAATGCAGGACTTGTGAAAACAGGTTGGAGATCAAACATAAAAGTTCTTCTAGTTCGAGTCCAGGTGCCATCATGAGAAACTAACTGCCTCCAACATATATAATGTTCAAATGACCAAACTAATCCAAGTGTTGTAATCACCTATCTAGATGATAGCAACATAAACTTACACCAACTCTCTCTTCCATGTGAGAGAATATACCTTCCTCCTTGCATTTTCACCTATGATATAAGGATAATAGGCTACATTTCCCTTTGGTCCCACATTTGATGCATGAGCTAACATAGTATGGTATAAAAAAAATCAACCATAGAGTGATATACGATCACCCTACGATGGTCATTATCACACATAAACTTACATAAACGTGCCCATAACCCGCCAGGTGTCATTATATTGTTGTCACTATTCCTCTGTCCATGCGCATCATGTCATCGGTCCCCACATCATCTATCTCTAGCCCCAAAAGAATTATGCCATGTCTCTCATCCAAATTATGTCCCTTTGATAGTCTATCATGTAGGTCCACATTGTCTACATCATAGTCCCAGTACAGGTCACATAGCCATCATATGGTCTTGTCACTATCGATAATATCCATATGCATCCTTGAAATGACTCTGCATTCATCCTCTATTCATACATGTCGTCCTCATCATCACTAGTCCCATAGACCATGTTATACAATCCACATTGGTCCCCGTGTCTTTTTGACCCCATGTGGTCGTTTGTACCATCTTTGAGTGTCATCCATCCATGCAGCCATTCAATTTCCTTTTATAACTTGCCACATAACCAAACAAATTAACATAACACATACTATGTAAAATGAAATGGATAATTATGTAAAAATACAAATTTGATTTTTCATTTTCAAATATTTTTTGTTTTATTATTATTTTCATTTTTTTTAATTATATTTTTAATTTGGTATATATATAGTTTTAAATATTTGAAGTGATTTCAGTCAATCATAGGATTAACCAAACATTGAAAAATTAACCAAAACCCAAGAACCCAAGGCAAATGAAACTAATTCTATGAACCCCACACAAAAAATTAAACACTATGAAAGAGCTTGAAAGGAAACCCTAAAAAAATGATGAATCTTGGAACATACATTGCAAGGTTGAGGGTATGGGCCTATTAACATTGTCATTGAAATAAGACCAAGAATTCCCAAAAACGCAAAATTGAAGGTGGGTCCCCAAATTTAGGGCTAGTTGTGCAATGACCACAACAAGACCATATTGCATTGGAGATTTGAAGACTACCATACTAAAGATTCCACTAGCGACCACCACTAACACATTGTTCATAGAATTTATGATATTGCCATCCCATCAAGGTTGAAAAGCCCACATTACAAATTTTGACAAAGTATATGAGCCACCAAACTGTCTCATTATTTTTTAGCAAGGAGATATGAGGAGATTGTTGTTCGTAGGTACAAACCCGTTTCATGAAACATCAAGCATACGTCTCTAGATTACATAAATATATTTTGCATGCTTTTTAGTCTACCAAAGGGACACATTATTGGATATTATGCATTAAGGAGAGGTTCTAGTTTAAGAAAAGAAGATATAGCTATTCTTTTTAGAGATCCCATGAGTACCATTGATAGTAGATGAGGCCAACCTTCCAGCACATTGGTACGTTGCTAGAAAAATTTGGCTATGTTCTTACCTATCAACAATTTTTATAGAGGACATCATTGTGAACCAAGGAGTTTCTGACCATTTTTAGCGAGGGTATTGCCATTCCAAGTTTACCTGTGGAACTACAAGCGTGCAATTACTGTGTAATGAGTACATAGGATATTATTGCATAATGAGGATAGTACATGCTTTCAAATCATCATAGTGGGCATAATTATAGGGGTAACAATTTCCTACAAGTTGGAGTAATGCAGCACAAAGCTAGCTTGGTTTGCATAGAAAAAAAATGCAGTAACCATTACAAATCAAATATAGGTAATAAATACATGCCAACCATTGCATGTATACCTGTTATAGTGGAGCACCAAATAGGAAGTTGTTACATCACCAGTGATGAGACTATTTTCATAGAAAGCGTTACCAAGAATCAAAATTGACCATTATAAAAATTTCAATCAAGCTCATTAAAACTATCTTCAGCTAGCTATTACAAGGATATGTTACAAATCGTAGACAATGTTGTTCAAGTGTTATTGAAGGCATCGCTCATAGCCATTATAGGAATAAATATATTGAGTCATGTAACAGGTTGACTGTTGCATGCGAAAGGGCCACATATACACTAGTATGGAGGAAAATGTTATGAAGAGCACACACAACATGTGGATAAATTCAAAAGCAAAGGCCACATTGCAAGTTTTCCACCTTGATTTAGAGTCTTTCATGCCAAGCAATACATGGAGAGTTAACTTGGAGATTGTTCCATTAACAGAGAGACGTTACCTCTTTAGATCATATTAGATTCAGTGTCAAAGTGCAAAGTATAGAGGTAACCAGTGCAGTGAAGGAAGGAACGTACGATGTCACCCAGATCATTAAAAATCCTAGCAAAAAATTGTTTGAAGTCGTCCACATGGAGGAGGTCAAACATTTTTTTACATTGAACAAATATTGATTTACAAAGTCATGAGCACATTGAAAGGAAATTCGATTACTTACTTTGAATATAGGGCATATATATGCAAGCATCATTGAAATTTATATACTCACACTTGAGGAGGAGCACTGAAGTGGGTAGGATATTCAAGTGACATAGAACAAGCATCAAGTTTAATAGAAACTAGCCAGTAGCCAATGGACATGACAAGCAAAATATCCCAGTGAGATCGTAGTTTAAGAGAAGAGCACATGCCAACATACTTATGTAGGAGAGAAGTGCACAAGTGAAGTTAAAGGCATAAAGGAGCATTTCAAATTTTATTATGAGTCAACCTTATTTAATCCACAACAAATAGATTTGATTTCAATCGGTTTACAAACCAAAAAAGTACTTGAAATGTATATTGAAGATTCAAGAGAGCAATATAAGCATTGAGGTCCACCTGGTATAGCCAATTTGGAGGTTTTCCAATTGAGTTATAAGAGGGATATTACATGTTCATACCAACCGAGCTAGGCAGACATCGTAATAGTTGTAGCATACCAAGGTAATTTATCAAGTATATTTACATTTAAATTATTGGAGATATAAGGTGAACATTTCTAAGGTTAAATCATTGCATTAAAGCAATTATAATATTAGAAAAATATAAATCAAATTGAAGATAGAGAAATATATCATTGCTTTAGATTCAAACCTTACTAGATTTTGCAAATAATTAAGTAGAATATATAAGGGTTTCTACCATTGGAGAATTACTATTTATTTGCAAAATATTATTTTATAAAGTTCCAAATTAGCGAGACATAAGGAATACTACATCAAAATTAAGAATATTGGAATTTAGATAATTAAACCATTGAAAGTTAGAGAATTAATAGAAGCTATTCAAAGCATTTATTAAAAGGTTAGAATTTATTATTATTCTCACACTAGTCTTTTATATCAATTAAACGGATAAAAGAATCCAACCATAGAATATTAAAAGATAGAGAACCTTATCAAATAGAAAGTGCACTAAATTATCTTTAGCTTTCTACTTATTAAATTCATAAGGAGAAATAAGGTAATACATTAAGGTTGAACATTAGGGAGTCAAAAGAGATTCTACTAAAACCAAGAAAGCTAAACTTATCATCAAGCTCATATTGCATCTAAACACTTGCTAGATAGAAGGCATTATTTGAAATCTACAAACTTGAAGAGATCTTAGCAAGGTTGATTATATACTCTTATCTAGGGAGTCATAAGGTAGCCTACATCATAGAAATATGTTGCACTTAAAAACCAAGCATGATGGAAAATCAAAGTGCATTGAATGAAAATAATGTTACTTATCTTATCAAGGATCTAACCTACAAGGAAAGTAGTGGAAACATTTGTAGTGATGATCCTATAGAAGCAATACCCTTATGGGTATTCTAGTGGATAACCCAAAGACAATGATTATCTAGAGGTGACCCAGAGGTAGTGATTTATAGGTAGTGACCCAAAGGTAGAGTTCTAGAGGTAGTAACCCAAAGGTAGTGATCCAGTGGTAGTGACCCAAAGGCAATGACCTAGAGGCAGAGACCAAGATATAGTGACCCAGAGGTAAAACCAATGGTAGTGACCCAGAGACTGAAATCCAAAGGTAGTGATCCAAATATCAAAACCTAGAGGTAACTCAAATACATTGATTCAAAGGTAGACACAAATTACTTATCCATCCATGACAAAATCAGAGTTGAATATTGTTTTCTATAGAGATATCTATTATCATTTCCTAATATTTTGTTGTAGAAAATTAACTCCTATAAGTTGAGAAGCTTCCTAAAACAAATAGAGAAGAATTTTACCTTCGTTACCTAAAATTATATGTGCTTTCATTGTGTAGGTATTAGTTCTTTATTGCAAAAAAGTAGGGATTGAAGACCCCATTGGAGGAAGAGACTCTAGGAAAGAAGTCCTTGTGAAGAGTAGAGATTGGAGATCTCCATTGCAGATTGAACCAAATCAATATCCATATTAAATACTAAAGCATTCAATACCTAAATAATGTAATACAAGGGGGTGTTAGAGTATATTACATTATTTAGGTACATATCACTGTACCATCTTAGGTACATTATTAAATTAGGAGTTACTTGGGAAAGAAGTAATAAATGCACAAGTGTTAGAATGTGCAATGATGTAAAAGGACATGTGTCCTTAAGGTATTTAGGTAGAGCAAGGGCCAAGTAACTCATATTATTATATATAGAGCTCATTGTATTGAAGCATGTATCCTCTACACTATGCACTAGTAGAGTGAGCTCCATATGTTGTAGCAAGTTCCATTTTGTATGCTTTCATTAATGGTTTTTACATGAGTTATTTCAAAAGTTTCTTGTGTTAGTTTCATGCTTACTAGTTATCCATTATCATAGTTATATCATTGTATTCTTATTTCCTTACTTGTGGCTACATTTCCTTTTAGTTCATATCTTTAAAACTAACAAAAGGAAACCCAACAAAAGACATATGTAGTCTTACAAATATATACTCTAGGAGTAATCAATCCTAAACATATTCCATTTTATTTGTCCCTAACATATAAAGATAAATTGATTTATAATTGTATGGTATATTCAAGGGAAAGTACTTTGGTCATGTTGAAAGGAGTGGCAGATGCCTTGGGTCTAAACTACCAACCCTTGAATAAGAGAGCGGTGCAGTTGGATGACAGTGTGGTCCAAATATTGGGAGTGGTAGTATAACTTATGCTTAATTTTTATGCCTATTTGATCTTGATTGTGACATAAAACATGGCAGTAATTAATCTCCCTATGTCTTTTGGCATCTACCTATCCAGAAACTTTACTTCTAAGTTATGGGGATATCTATATCTAGACTGGTCCCTAATGGTATTGAGGACTCGATATGGGACTAGGATAAAACATTCATCTAATCTAATCTATCTACATTATATTTAACACCATCCTAAAATAGGTATGAATACTATTTAGGTCATCACAATGGAGGAAGAATGGGTGGCTAAATCCTGGGATCACAATCTTTGTCAAATATTTGAACCAATAGGTATGGGATAAAATAGGGCCTATTTCATTCAAATAAATAAATAAATAATACGAGGGGGATATAATGGTAGCCCTGTTGAGAAGCAACACACCCCCACTGAAAAATGCATTCCAATTTTCTTGAAAACTTTGAGCTTTCATTTTTGCAGCATGGACCCTCTTGATATGTTTCAGGTTTTAAGTCCAGTATTGCTTGCTTCCCTTTCAAGTTGTGTTTTTCCTGTCTTTCTAGCCCGTGTTTTCTCAGACTTAATTTTTACATGCTAGAAATCATTCATGCTTAAGCCAAACCTTGCCCCGGAACAAAGAAAATCTAGAAAGCAGTTGCATAAATTCACTGAAAACCAAAACTTTCCATTTTTGGAAGTGTCGCGATATCGCGACGTTTCCATTTTTGGAAACTGTCACGAAATCGCTACCGACAGGAGGAGACAGAAGGAAAATTGTACGGAAGGGCGCGATTTTGCGACATGTCACGAAATCGCGACATGTCGCATTTTCGTTGAGTAAAGAAGAAAAATTGACCAAGCCCAGAAACCGTCGCGATTTCGCGATGCGTCGCGAAATCGCGGTCAACGCGGTCAGCATGTGCAGCCTCAAAAAAATTGCAGCGATGCGCCGACGTCCCAAAATCGTGAGGCATTTTGTTTCAAAGACTTACGTACTGAAGTTTGCAGCGACGCGCTGCAGAGTTGCTTCAACGGAAGTCCAAGGTCGAGGTTGCAGCGATGCGCTGCAAGTTGACGAAAAGGGAAGTCTCAGCTCGAAAGTGCAGCGATGCGCTGCACGTTTTATAATCACATTGAGAAAAGAGGGCTTAAGTGCTGAAACTGCAGCGATGCGCTGCACGTTTTCAAGTCGCGAGAAGTTTGTTTCAAAGGCCGCGTTTTCCAAAAGGGATGTCGTTGGTTGCAAAGACTTAAGGAGTAAGGATGGTAGCGATGTGCTGCACCTTTTGAGGAAGTCCAGCAAAGCAAATATACAGCGATTTCGCCACTCAAAATGGTAATCGGTACGAAGATAGAAGGACGTAGCGATATCGCTACTTGTCTCAAAATCGTGGGAGTTTTGGCTCGAAGGGCAAAGAACATCAAAGTTGTAGCGATTCGCTGCAATTTTAACGATAAGGCCAGCCAACATGAATATGCAGCAAAATTGTAACAAGGAATGAAAATCGAACAAAAGACAAGGAGGTGTTAATGATTTCATGCCACATTATCGAAAATGATTAAGTGCTCAAATGCATGGCGAAATTGCGACAGGAAGAAGGTTGAAAGTATTCAAGGGCAAAAGGCGTTGCATTTTCGTGACCTATCCACTCGACCGTACAAAGTGCTTGAGACATGCAGCGATGCGCTGCGTGTTCCGTTTTCGTGGGGTTGGGCTAGCGATGCAGAGGAGATGTCGCGATTTCATGACATGTCACGAAATCGCGACATGTCGTGGTTTCGCGGCCTATGAAGCAAGAAAGGTTGCCAGCGCAGAAGATGTCGCGATTTCGCGACATGTCACGAAATCGTGACATGTCGCATTTTCGCGACCCTGGCAGAAAGTTGACCAGAATGCTTGCAGAAATAGACGCGTGTCACGATTTTGTGACACGTGTCAAGGCATGAAACAAACAAGCAGAGGCCGACATGCAAGAAAGATTAGGATTTTGATCTGTTTTAATGTTAAAGTGTTGATTTAATGTTTATTAAATTGCTAATATAATCTTTTTGTCTTTCATGCAGGAATCCATCTGTCACTTGCGGGATAGCGGGAAAATGGCCATAAAGACAAAGTCAAAGTGCAATTTAATTAAAGGCGAGCCATGTTGAAGAGGAAGGTGCCGAGAGTTGATGTTTCATTCCAGTATTTACAGATCTGTCCACAAATGACTAAGCAGCTGCCAGATTTTACCGGTGAAGGCATTCAATGAGGATTTATGGCAGAGTTAATAGCAGGCAGATATTTTCAACTCCGGGATAGATTTGCAGAGATGGAATAGCGGAGAAGTGGTGACTCATCCGGCTCACCAACGAAAATTAATGAAGGCATTTATTTGCAGTTGCGGGTGAATGCAAGTTGCATTTGATTCTATCTTCTCCATTTATGACAGCTGACCGCCCTGATTTGCAGAAGGGTTAGGTTTTATCCAGTCTTTGTTTTAAAATGGCTTTTATTGTAAAACCCGGTCCTAGGGTTTAAGATGATAAGATTTGCAGTTAAGAAAAGATATTTTCTGTAAAGATCAGGATCTGTCCTGAGTCTATAAATACAATCGCAAAATGTAATCGCAGGAGGCGGAGACTTAGAAATAAAAGGCTTATAAGCAATTTCTTGCAAATTTTGTGAAATCCTTTGTTTTTCTGGACTGGGAGTTGATGTGCTTTTGCTGTTTTCTGTGGTAGCATGGCCAGGAGCCTAATATTTTACAGATCTGTGATAAGTGTATCTTCTTCTGTTATCCGTTCCATTAAAGTTTGTTAGATATATGTTGTAAATCTGCCATTATCAACTTTAAATATGCTGTTAGGCTTCAGTTGTTCTATTGTCTGCTAGGGGAAATTATAGATTTGAGGTGTAAGTTTGTTCTAATTGCTCTGTCTTCACTGTGTGAGCTAGGCTACCGGTGAAAGATATCAGTTTTAACCAACTTCCCTTCGGTTTATAATTTTCTGTTAGACCTGTTCCATTTTGCCTTGTGCTCTTGGTTGAAAGTGATCTTAGAAATCTGGACGCTTTCCTCTTTGATTTGTTCTGTTGTGAAGCTGATAGTATAGATGAAATTGGTAGTTTTAAGTTTTACAGTTTAAAGTTTGATAAACTTCCCTTTCTGCCTTACCCTACCCTCTCTTTGCTTACCGTGAATGATCCATTTTTACTTTCTTTATTTGTCTTTTATTTGAATCTGCTGACCCATGAGAGCTAGATCAAGAATCAAGTTAAATCCGATTGTTAACAAGTAACAACTTCGCAACTATCGAACAAGTTCAAGAACCCCCGTAAGGTAACAGACAGATCCATATTGAAATCTATTCCAGAAGCGAAAAAGAGTGAATAGACATTCGACCCGACTCTGTAACTCACACCTTGGATAACCAGCTAGATCCTAAAGTGAGTGGGATTCATCCCGTGGGTGTTATCGGTGTTTATGCTCATTCTTCACGGGGTGTGTATGAAAGCCGGACCAACATTTAATTGGCGCTAGAAGGAGGGCCGAGAACCTCTGTTCTTAGTGCACTTGAGTTGGGAAATCCGACTGTATGTGGTGCTTGACAAATACCGTATTTTATCCAGAGTCTGGCATTTTAACATTTAAAAGTGGCTCAGTTTTTATAAATTGTCAGTACAGTTTTTGTAAGTTGTCAGTGCAGTGTTTTAAATTGCCAAATACAAAACCTGTTGAGAACTGCAAAGTTATAAGTGCTTGTGAAAACTGGATTCTACATACAGGGTAACAAGGTCCCACCCCAGAGCTGGAGAGCTCCTTGTTCCTGAATTAGAAACTCCGAGAAGAAGTAGCCACATAAGGGTCACATCTCTATCACAGACAGTTTTATCACCATTGATAGTCACTCCAACCAGAGCTCAGAATATTCCTGTCAATCCATTAGCTATGGCAAATTGGTTGGGCTCCACAGCTTTGAACATTTCGGGTATAGCCCATGACTTGCCCATAAATCCAGAAAGATATCTCCCCAGGTACAAACATGATGGGACAAGAACCGCAGAAGAACACTTGGTTGCATTCAAGAATGCACTCGAGTTATTAAATGTACAGCATGAGGATGTTGCCTGCAGACTCTTCCCGTTCACTCTCCAGGAGGGAGCTTATGATTGGTTTTTAAACCTCACCAATGATTCTATCACCAGATGGAATGATTTAGAGAAAGTTTTTGTGTCACAGTTCGGGGAAGTGATAGACCCCAGTATTTTATATCAGCAGCTTTCTAGCATCAAAAGGGAATTAAGTGAATCTATCGGATCCTATAATGTCGATTCCGGAAAGCCTATGGTAGACTTACTCGGGTATTATGTACCTAATGCTGACTTGGCATTAGAGATTTTTAGAAATTCCCTGGATCCCATGACCTCTCGTCTTCTTGAAGAGAGATGCCACTGTTACCAATTTGACGAAGCCTACAAAGAAGCTTTGATTCCGGAAAGACAGCTTGGGACCCCAACCTTTAAATGCTCAGCAAGCTCCTCTGATCACACAAGCTGCTCCTATGTTTAATCCCATTCCACATCAGATGATGCTACCAGTCTGTCAGACTCTACCATCAGCAAGTCCATCAACTGCTGCACCTGTTGAGAATGTATAGAACCCAGTGAAAGAGGCTGACAATGCAAGGATTGAAGAAGTCTCAAAGATTGTTTAGAAGCTGGCCAATGATTTTCTGAGTTTTAAAAGGCAAACTTCTACTGGTGACAATCCCAACAGATACTCATATCAGCCAAACAGATTTAACAGGCCCCCATATGAACCTAATAAATATTACAAGGGTAAAACTCATGATGTGAACATTTGTGATTTAGCCCTGCCCAACTGGTGCAGAATACATGCCACTTCTCAGCATGGGGAGTTGGACTGTCTGGAATTTTGCAATGCATTTGAAGCCTTGTCTGGTGATCTGATCTCCCCTGAAAATCAAAGAACTGCTGATGGCCCAAGTTCATCTGGCCACAGTGCAGCCATGGTCCTGGATTCCTTTTCTTTCCCGGATGAATCTGAGAATGTAGTTGAAATGCCTATAGATGAAGTACAGGCTTTCCAGCAGTACAGAAGAGATAACTACAACCTGAGGAACAGGAATCCTGAGCCAAATACCACATCAACTCCTCCTGACAACTCTCACAATATTCCTCCGGACCCCTCTCCAAGCAATAATCCACCTCCACCAAAGGGAGGAGCTCAGAGAGTACCAGATGTTGTTGTTCCTCCACTTAACAAAGGATATAACATAGTGGAGGATATGAAAAAGATTAAGGCCAACATTACTCTGCATGAGCTGGCACAGATTTCAGAGCAGAGAGACAACCTGATAAAGACATACTCTGGCCCTGCTGCTAAACCTGTAGACAAGGGAAAGAAAATAGCAAATGCCAATCTAGCCATGTACAAAGAAAAAACTGAAGTTCCCCCCTTTTTACTGACTGTCAAAATTTTTGGGAAGAACTTACATAATTGTTTGGTAGATTCAGGTGCATCTGCTAATGTTATGCCATTGGCCATTTGTCGACAGTTGGGGTTGACCCCAATAAAGTCTGAAAGGAGAGTTGTCCAATTGGACAAGTCGGAAGTTAAAGTTGTTGGAGAGCTTCAAAATATTCACATACAATTAGCATCTGAGCCAAGGGCTCAACATAAAATTGAAATCCAGGTTGTGGATATCCCAATGGGATATGGGATGCTGTTGAGTAGGGATTGGTCTAGGTCCTTGAATGGATATCTGGCAACAGATTTTTCACACATGTGGTTGCCATGGAAAGGAGTGGCAAATCAATTGCGGGTTGACAGAGAACCCAGGTACAAGCACACCATTACAGAGTACAATGCAGCAAATGAGACTGTCAATGTTGCAGAGGTAGACATTGGAGTCTACAATTTAACAACTGGGCAGAGTAACAAGTTTAATAAAGCTCATCCTGTACATACTAATGAAGTTTGGACACTTCATGTGGATGGAGCAAGATGTAAGCAGGGTTCTGGAACAGGGGCAGTCCTCAAAGGGCCTCAAAGTCAGACATTTTTTATGTCTTACCGCTTGTAGTTCCCATGTACTAATAATTTAGCAGAGTATGAAGCTCTGATTTTAGGTTTAAAGTTTGCTTTGGATAAAAATGTGAAAAACATTCAAGTTTTCACTGATTCAGAATTAGTGGCAAGTCAAGTCAGGGGTAAATTCCAGTGTAAAGCCTCCTATTTGAAGGGATACAAACACAGGGCCTGGGATCTTGTAGAAGGCTTTGATGCATTCAATCTGACACACATACCCGGGGAACAAAATTCACATGCAGATATCTTGGCTTCTTCAGCTGCAAGTTTAAAGCCATTGGAAGATTTTAAGTGGGATAAGTTCTCAATTGAGTTGGTCCCCTGTCCTTCAGTTCCAAACAATATAGACAGCTTTCAAGTTTTCTCAGATGATCAACAGATTGTAAACTTTTTGCAGGGTACTAACACCTTTGAGAATGCTATAATTGATGAAGGCCAAAGAGACACCCTGCTGGAACAGTTGGATGATGACAGAGGAATAATGAGGTTGAAGGACAACAGGATCCCAAAAGGAATGGTGGAGCTAGAAAGGCTATTTGATGTTGACAAGATCAGGCAAAGGGTGAATTCTGAGGATTTTGTAGCTCCCACAGACAATGGGACTGAAGACCTGAACATAGGCACTGAGGAGGATCCAAAGAACATCAAGTTGGCAAAGGATTGTGATCCAAAAATAAAGAGAAATATGATTGATTTCCTGCATAGATCCAAGGATGTAATGGCCTGGTCATACAAAGATTTAAAGGTATTTGATCCAAAATTTTACACTCACATCATACCTTTGAAAGAATCTTGCAAGCCTTTCAGACAAAAACAGAGGCATGTTAATGCTCTGTTAGAACCCCTTATCCTGAAAGAAGTAGAAAAGCTCTTGAGTGCAGCAATTATTTTTCCCATCAGGCACTCTACCTGGGTGGCCAATCTGGTGCCAGTCAGGAAGAAAAATGGGGAGATCCGCCTGTGTGTGGATTTCAGGAATTTAAATAAGGCATCAGAAAAGGACAACTATCCCCTGCCTTCTATGGATGAAGTCCTGCAAATTGTTAATGGATCAGAGATGATGTCTTTCTTGGATGGCTTCTCAGGCTATAACCAGATATTGGTGGAGAAAGAAGATAGAATGAAGACTGCTTTTACCACCAAGTGGGGGACTTTTGCTTACAAGAGGATGCCATTTGGTTTAATAAATGCTGGAGCAACATTTCAAAGAGCAATGGATCATGCCTTCAAGGGGCTTATGGGCAAATGCATTGTAGTTTACATGGATGATCTAACGGTCTTCTCCAAATCCAGATTTGACCATGTAAAGCACTTAGAGTCTGTGTTTAACAAGTGCAGGGAGTTTGGCATTTCCTTGAATCCAAAGAAGTGCATTTTTGGTGTAACAGAAGGGAAGCTCCTGGGGCACTTGGTCACAAAGGATGGCATTTCTATGGATCCAGGCAGAGTTGAGGCCATATCTGGCATACCATTTCCCAACTCCAAGAAAGAGTTGAGGTCATTCTTTGGAAAGATTAACTTTGTCAGGAAGTTTATCTCAGGCTTTGCAGAGATAGTTAAGCCAATGAATGACATGTTAAAGCAGACTGCCCAGATTGTTTGGACCCCAGAAGCTAAGACTGCCTTCCAAGAAATCAAGACAGCCATTAAACAAGCACCAGTCCTGGTAAGCCCAGACTTCAATGCAGATTTTTACCTGTACACTTTCTCTTCAGAACATACACTTGCTACAGTTCTGACTCAACGGAGGGAAACTGGAGAACATCCAATTGCTTTTAAGAGCACCAATTTGAAGGGAGCTGAACTGAAATATTCTAGATTAGACAAACAAGCTTACGCTTTAGTAAGAGCAGTGAAGCAGTTCAGACACTATATACTTAGAAGCAAAACTCATGCCATAGTGCCAGACCCAGCTGTGAAATACCTCCTAAGTCAGAATGAGTTGGGTGAACTGAGAGGCAATTGGGTTACCAGGTTGCAAGAGTATGACTTGGAGATTAGGCCTGCTAAATTGATCAGAGGACTTGGTTTGTCCAGACACATTGCTGAAGTGCCTCCACAGCAAGAAGTTAATCAGTTAAATTCTGAATCTGATGATTGGTATGGAGATATCATTCATCTCGCTACAGTTTGGAATTTGCCCATCCCATTTGAAAGAACTCAAAGGAGAGCATTAAAGTTAAAAGCTGCTCATTATCTCCTCAAGGCAGGTACTCTGTACAGGGAGAATTATGCTGGCATCTTTCTAAGGTGCATTTCTCCCAGTGAAGTCAGTGAAGTCATGGCTAGTTTTCATGAAAAACTAGGGGTAGGGCATCCATCAGGATCTGCCACAGCACATAAAATATTAAGAGCAGGTTATTATTGGCCTACACTTTTTAAGGATGCACATCAGCATGTCAGGACCTGCCATCAGTGCCAGACTTTTGTAGCCAAAGAGGCTAACCGGGCTCCGCCATTGCAACCAGTTGTGATAAACAAACCTTTCATGCAAGTGGGGACTTGATTTTGTGGGGGTGATCAATCCAAATTCCTCAGCAGGACATAAATATGTGCCGACAACTACTGACTATTGCACAAGGTGGGTTGAAGCAGCAGCCACCACAAGAAGCACAGCTCAAGAAGTCATTGAATTTCTTGAAACAAATATCATAACTAGATTTGGGGTTCCCCTGAATTTGGTCTGTGATAATGGGCCAGCCTTCCAATCATTGGAGTTTGCAGATTGGGCATACCAGATGGGGATAGTTATCAGATTCTCATCCAACTATTATCCCCAAGGCAATGGATTGGCTGAGTCTACCAACAAGAACTTAATGAATGCCATCAAAAAGTCTACAGCAGATAAACCCAGGCAGTGGCATACATTGTTGAAATATGCACTCGTGGGCTGACCGGATAACGCACAAAGTCGCTCTTAAGACCTCTCCCTTTGCTTTGCTGTATGGTACCCAGCCAATTATTCCCATCTCCTTGAAGTTGCCCACCTATCAATTTGCCTTAGATTATTTTGAGGATCATGATGATGTTGAAGCCCGGGTTTTAGACCTCACTAACTTGCAGGATGAAAGACTCCAAGCCCTGGAGCACTTCAGTAGGCATCAAGAAACTGTCAAAAGGTGGTTTGACAAGAGAGCCAAAGTGAAGGCTTTCAGACTGGCTGACTTGGTGCTCCTGTGGGACAAGGCTCATGAGAAGAAGGGTAAGCATACAAAGTTGCAGCCACTGTGGATAGGCCCCTACCAAATTGCTGAGATATTGGGTAACAATGCATTCCGTTTACAAGACCTGGATGGTAATTTTCTGGACCTCCCTGTTAATGGTCAATACTTGAAACATTATTTCTCCATTGTTCCATCCAATGTATCATTTGAATGAAGTCATAAAGAAGTTGTAATATGTGTACATATTGTAAATAGCTCAGCAAGTTTATTCTGCTTTAGTTTAGTTCTAGTTTTCTTGTGCAATTGCTTCAATAGTTTTTAGTTTTATGTTTCTTCTTGGTTGCCTGTACAGTTTTTAGTTGCTGTGTTTTTAGTTAATCCTTGCTGTTATTTAAGTCTGTACAATCTTTTGTTTCAGTTTTAGTTGCTTTGCTTCTTTTTCTTTGTTGCCTGTATAGTTCAGTGTTTTAGTCTGTATAGTTTTATTTTGTTTTGCTTTAAGGCCTGTGTCTGTCCTTGGAAGTCTATGCAAAGTCCTTTGGCTTTTGAAATATTCTGTTCTTTGGCTTTGCCTGAGCAATCAATGAAAAGTCAGCCTTCAAAATTATTTTATTCTGAGCTGATCAGTCTACTGCCCCATTCTGTTCATTGTTCCAATTGAGATGGTCTGCTTAAACTGAACTGTAGAACTATTTTGTTATTCAGAACAAAGGTAGAGAGATGATTGGATTTTGTGTCTTGCTTGCCACAATTGTTTTAATTATAGAAAAACTGCTATGCTGTTTGGTTGGAGAAACTCCCGGGGAATCCAAGAAAAGTTGGTTATAAGAGGGGACTATGATTCATGTAATTATTTGGGTGTCACCAGAGGCTATTAGTGCCTAGACTGAAACAGTTCCGGATTGATCAAATGATAAAAGAAAATTGTGATTTCTTTAAAGCCTTTCAGATATTGATATATTTCAAAAAAAAAAAAAGAGAGAGATAAAAAAAGAAAAGAGAAAAGAGTGGTTCAATCAAAAGAGGCAGCCAATATTTTTCTTTTCCAATTTATTCTACCCTACAGTTGTAAATTTGGGTCGTGTAAATCTAAAGGGTAACTCTGTCTAGGCTGTAAAAGGCTAAACTAGTAAATAGAGCTCTACTCGGTTTCCCCTTTTACAATCTAGAAAAGCTGATCAGTCCAAAGTTCATCATTCAATCCAGTCATCCTTGAAGAAAGTTTTATACCCTTTGTAATTGCACATCAGAAATCTTCCTTGAAGTAATTCAGCCTAGTATGTCCTTGGGAAATTTTAACAGCTAGCAGTTAGTAGTCAATTTATTGTGAAGAATGTCTGTGGCAAGGCATGATGCATGGTCTTTTTGTTTTGAAACCAGAGTCCTGGGTTCTAAAATAATGCTACTATTTTACCCGTAGATATCGCCATTTGTTGAGAAGCAACACACCCCCACTGAAAAATGCATTCCAATTTTCTTGAAAACTTTGAGCTTTCATTTTTGCAGCATGGACCCTCTTGATATGTTTCAGGTTTTAAGTCCAGTATTGCTTGCTTCCCTTTCAAGTTGTGCTTTTCCTGTCTTTCTAGCCTGTGTTTTCTCAGACTTAACTTTTACATGCTAGAAATCATTCATGCTTAAGCCAAACCTTGCACCGGCACAAAGAAAATCTAGAAAGCAGTTGCATAAATTCATTGAAAACCAAAACTTTCCATTTTTGGAAGTGTCGCGATATCGCGACGTTTCCATTTTTGGAAACTGTCACGAAATCGCTACCGGCAGGAGGAGACAGAAGGAAAATTGTACGGAAGGGCGCGATTTTGTGACATGTCACGAAATCGTGACATGTCGCATTTTCACTGAGTAAAGAAGAAAAATTGACTAAGTCCAGAAACCGTCGCGATTTCGCGACGCGTCGCGAAATCGCGGTCAACGCGGTCAGCGCATGCAGCCTCAGAAAAATTGCAGCGATGCGCCGACGTCCCAAAATCATGAGGCGTTTTGTTTCAAAGACTTACGTACTGAAGTTTGCAGCGACGCGCTGCAGAGTTGCTTCAACGGAAGTCCAAGGTCGAGGTTGCAGCGATGCGCTGCAAGTTGACGAAAAGGGAAGTCTCAGCTCGAAAGTGCAGCGATGCGCTGCACGTTTTATAATCACATTGAGAAAAGAGGGCTTAAGTGCTAAAACTACAGCGATGCGCTGCACGTTTTCAAGTCGCGAGAAGTTTGTTTCAAAGGCCACGTTTTCCAAAAGGGATGTCGTTGGTTGCAAAGACTTAAGGAGTAAGGACGGTAGCAATGCGCTGCACCTTTTGAGGAAGTCCAGCAAAGCAAATATACAATGATTTCACCACTCAAAATGGCGATCGATACGAAGATAGAAGGACGTAGCGATATCGCTACTTGTCTCAAAATCGTGGGAGTTTTGGCTCGAAGGGCAAAGAACATCAAAGTTGTAGCGATTCGCTGCAATTTTAACGATAAGGCCAACCAACATGAATATGCAGCAAAATTGTAACAAGGAATGAAAATCGAACAAAAGACAAGGAGGTGTTAATGATTTCATGCCACATTATCGAAAATGATTAAGTGCTCAAATGCATGGCGAAATTGCGACAGGAAGAAGGTTGAAAGTATTCAAGGGCAAAAGGCGTTGCATTTTCGCGACCTATCCACTCGACCGTACAAAGTGCTTGAGACATGCAGCGATGCGCTGCGTGTTCCGTTTTCGCGGGGTTGGGCTAGCGATGCAGAGGAGATGTCACGATTTCGTGACATGTCACAAAATCGTGACATGTCGTGGTTTCGCGGCCTATGAAGCAAGAAAGGTTGCCAGCGCAGAAGATGTCACGAAATCGTGACATGTCGCATTTTCGCGACCCTGGCAGAAAGTTGACCAGAATGCTTGCAGCTGTAAGCAGACGCGTGTCACGATTTTGTGACACGTGTCAAGACACGTATCAGATGAAACAGAGGCCGACGTGCAAGAAAGATTAGGATTTTGATATGTTTTAATGTTAAAGTATTGATTTAATGTTTATTAAATTGCTAATCTAATCTTTTTGTCTTTCATGCAGGAATCCATCTGTCACTTGCGGGATAGCGGGAAAATGGCCATAAAGACAAAGTCAAATGCAATTTAATTAAAGGCAGCCATGTTGAAAAGGAGAAGGTGCCGAGAGTTGATGTTTCATTCCAGAATTTACGGATCTCCCCAAAAAGACTAAGCAACCAGATTTTACCGGTGAAGGCATTCAATGAGGATTTATGGCAGAGTTAATAGCAGCAGATATTTTCAACTCCGGGATAGATTTGCAGAGATGGAATAGCGGAGAAGTGGTGACTCATCCGGCTCACCAACGGAAATTAATGAAGGCATTTATTTGCAAGTTGCGGGTGAATGCAAGTGGCATTCGATTCTATCTTCTCCATTTATGACACCTGACCGCCCTGATTTGCAGAAGGGTTGGGTTTTATCCAGTCTTTGTTTTAAAATGGCTTTTATTGTAAAACCCGGTCCTAGGGTTTAAGATGATAAGATTTGCAGTTAAGAAAAGATATTTTTTGTAAAGATCAGGATCTCTCCTGAGTCTATAAATACAACTGCAAAATGTAATCGCAGGAGGCGGAGACTTAGAAATAAAAGGCTTATAAGCAATTTCTTGCAAATTTTGTGAAATCCTTTGTTTTCTGGATTGGGAGTTGATGTGCTTTTGCTGTTTTCTGTGGTAGCATGGCCAGGAGCCTAATATTTTATAGATCTGTGATAAGTGTATCTTCTTCTGTTATCCGTTCCATTAAAGTTTGTTAGATATATGCTGTAAATCTGCCATTATCAACTTTAAATATGTTGTTAGGCTTCAGTTGTTCCATTGTCTGCTAGGGGAAATTACAGATTTGAGGTGTAAGCTTGTTCTAATTGCTCTGTCTTCACTGTGTGAGCTAGGCTATCGGTGAAAGATATCAGTTTTAACCAGTTTCTCTTCGATTTATAATTTTCTGTTAGACCTGTTCCATTTTGCCTTGTGCTCTTGGTTGAAAGTGATCTTAGAAATCTGGACGCTTTCCTCTTTGATTTGTTCTGTTGTGAAGCTGATAGTATAGATGAAATTGGTAGTTTTAAGTTTTACAGTTTAAAGTTTGATAAACTTCCCTTTCTGCCTTACCCTACCCTCTCTTTGCTTACCGTGAATGATCCATTTTTACTTTCTTTATTTGTCTTTTATTTGAATCTTCTGACCCATGAGAGCTAGATCAAGAATCAAGTTAAATTTGATTGTTAACAAGTAACAACTTCTGCAACTACTAAACAAGTTCAAGAACCCCCTGTAAGGTAACAGACAGTCCATATTGAAATCTATTCCAGAAGCGGAAAAGAGTGAATAGACATTCGACCCGACTCTGTAACTCACACCTTGGATAACCAGCTAGATCCTAAAGTGAGTGGGATTCATCCCGTGGGTGTTATCGGTGTTTATGCTCATTCTTCACGGGGTGTGTATGAAAGCCGGACCAACAAGCCCCAAGATCACCAATAGCATTGATAGTTGTAATATTATCATGTATAAATTTTATAGCAACTGGCACAAACATGCCAAAAGAGGTGAGGCTTGAGCTATCAGATTAGGCATAATTAGAGAGAAAAAATGGGTGTTGGTAACATGGAAATAGGTGATAAGTAATTATATGGAAAATTTAAAATCAGTCAATTACAAATATGAGTCACACAAACCAAGTGATCTTGCCAATGAAAAATGATCATGGCTATCCCTTGTAGCAAAGCAGATTTTGTCTCGGTATATGTATTAATGGCAAGATAAAGAGAATTAAGCCTATTAATATGACTTCTTGATTATAAAAAATTCTATTTGCAACCATGGGAGACATTAATGTTTTCTAGCAAAAAAACATAAATAGAGCTCTAGAATCTATAAGCCATCTAGAAGTTGACAACCATGGAATTCAAGAAGAAGAGTAGAGTTTTTGCCACACCATAAAAACTTGTTGCAAAGAGAGTAACCCATGCCCAAGCTGCAATAAATGATCCCCTAAGACATATAAAAGATATAGTTGAAGGTATGGAAGACCCTAAACTATCAAATTATGCAAGGACATTAAGGGAGGAAGCATACCAGAGATACTTGAAAGCTAAAAAAATATTTTGTAGAAAAAATTTGGACCATCTTCCTTGTTCAATATCTTACCCCTCGGGTTCACCCTTGCTATGAACTAGTAGAGGCATGCACATTTCACTATGATTCTCTCCTAAATATGGTTATTGTAGAACTTGATGATACCTTTCAAGTAATAGTATTTGGAGAAGATATACGACAAATGCTACTATTACCAAATGCTTTTAAAATGAATCTTGAGATAGCCAATCATTAATATGCCAAGGTTAAGGATAAGATAAAATGCTTAAATCAAGAGCTTTGTAATCCTAGAGTACTTATTCTATAATTTCCCCTAGAAGTAGAGATGTTCAATCAAGAGGCCAAAGATGTGTTGAGCATGGTAACATTCATATTCAATGTTGATGATGATAAAGTAGTAGCACAAGAGGATTTGGCTATCATTCACATGCTAAGGGTAAAATCAAAGGTTAATCCATTGATCCTTGACTTCAATGATTTCATATCATAGTAGATCCATGAAGTACTAACTAAATTAAGGGATAATCAGAGCTTCAAGTACTACTTCTTTCTAGCTTATTTTACATTACACAAAAATGTTTTGTTGTTCAAGTATCTAAATATGAATATGGAGGATGATAAAGGACAAGCAAGGCCTACCTACCTATAGACTAAAAAATTATGGTAAAGTTCTTCTTACTATCACTTAAACAAATTTCTAGTACCAACAATAAGTGTAATCAAATGAGTAAAACCTTGGCATATACCAATGGATATTATTGAAATCCTACTACTATAGATAACAAGATATTGGTATTTTCTAAAAAATACCATTGTTTCTATATTTTTAGTTTTAGTAAGCATGTACATATATTGCCAAAATATTGGAAAAATAGAGTAGCATGTATTGGAATTTTGAGGTAAGAAAATTTAGTGGATTTTGCCTATGCAAGTGGGCAAAGCAAAATGGCATTTTACAATATCCCTTCTTAGTTGGGGACTATAACCCAAGATAAAAGAAAGGCAACTAATGAACTAGAGATCAAAGTAAAGGAGTTAGGGTTAGAAATTTTAGAAGATTAGATTTATGACCCAGATAAAAAGTTTATCACATGGCTTAAATGTTCTAGGATTTCCAAAAATATTAAAAATGAGCCTAGACGTGATCTCAAAAAGTTTCATAGTATGCAGGAGGAAGCTTTTCTGCCTCTAAAAAAGGAACAATTCTTACTGCGAGAGCCCCAAAATAATTCATATGGAAGTTTATATGCAAAGGTAAAAGAGTTTGGTTCCACACTTTCAGTTAGTGCAACTATGAAGAAATCCCTTGAGAAGTAGAAATGGAGAGGTAGCAATATTAGAGTATGGTGGAAATTTTATCTGGAAATTGGTCAGACTAAGACATATTTTAGAAGTTTAGATCCAAATAAGATGAGATCTTTGGCCAATGTTATGATATGGAGCATCCAAAATAGGTCACCATAAAGGTGCAAGACAAGGGAAATAAACCCATGAAGAAAGGAATTTTAGTTGTAGATATGTTTCAAGTGCCCCCGGATAAAGCTACAATAGTACGACTAAATTTTCCCATTAAGAAAGTTATGTGGCAAAGGTAAACAATATATAGGACCCCTCCAAGAAAATGATAATTGATACTTGATCCAAAATAACCTAAAGAAAATAATGTAGAAGTCATGGCATCCCAAGATACCCCTCCTTAATCTCTAAAAATAGGTACCATATCAATCATCCATATGCAGGAGGAGGCAAATCCAATAGATGGAATTGCAATTGGCTCATAATTTCCTACTCTAGCCTAGATGTATAGTCCAAAGGGGGTAAAATATATATAGAATTATGTCCCTAAAATTGACCCATTCACTAGTGAAACCACTATAATTATTGTTGAAGTCTCAATTTCACAAGATATTTTAGCCCCACTAAATAAGAGTCCCCAAACCATGAAATCTTTAGCCAATATTCTTATAACTTTACCCACAATATCTCCCATTCAATAAATAGCAATACCACCCTCCTTAGTAGCCCCAACATCACCAAATTATGCTACTACCATTCCCCCTCCTATAATAGCCTCACTATTCAAACTTTTGACTACATTTATTCAAACTCTAAAGCAATAGGAAGGCTTGAAAGAAATAACACTAGCCCTAAATGCATTGGAGAATATGTATATTATTTAACAACAAACAAAACAACATAATCTAAAGAACCAAATGTTATCAGTGAAGATACCAACAACTACCCAACTAATGTGTCACTTTTTCCCACAAAGGTAGACATTATTATTCTCATGAAAGGAGTTGTTAGTATCCAAACCTGAAGGATAAATAACAGGATAGGACTAGAAAGTAGTGATATAAGGGCTTGAATTAAGAAATGTTCAAGCCAATGATAAAGTAAAAATTATGAAATAAGCTAGAAATATGGTCTCATATGAGTGTGAATCACTAAATAAAAAACTAGACAAAATGGAGGAGTTGTCATATTTGAAGACTACTTTGAACAATTCTTAAGAAAAGGCCAAAGTGATTTAGAAATAGATAAATAAGATGAGTAAGCATCTAGTGGACTAGCCTTCAAAATACCTCCTAGAAAAAAAATGAATATCAAACTAAGGGCCTCACAAAGAAATTTTTTGAGCAAGAAGTTGAATTTTATCTAGAAAGAGAAGGCATTAAAAAATAATTAAAGGAGCTAGGTCAAATAAGTAACAGGAAGTAGGGTTAAAACATCAAAATCTTGATAAAAAATATAAGTGATGAATACTAGGATGAAATTACTAACATAACACTTTTGCTCCTTTAGTTCAAATTTATTGATGCAACCACTATAGAAGGTACCTAGATAAATCAAGAAATTGAGCTAAGCCTTGCTAAAGTAGCTACAAGACTAGTTGAAGCTCAAAATTATAGGGTGAAGTTGGCTAATGCATTAGACTTCAATCTAACATCCATTGGAATTCAATATAGAATGGGTACTATGCAAAAAATTATGGCTTTCTTACAAAAAGAGCAAGTCACATAGCAATGCAAATCTCAAATAGTCACCTTAACTACTACAAAATAAAAGCTTATGAATATTATTGGATCATTATTATAGGAAGGAATTCCTTCTCCCTGAGATAAATATCATAGACCTATTTTTGAGAAAGAATATCTAAATTTTTGAAACAATATAAGGAGGATGTATTTCCTTTTGAAGCATAGTCAAATACTTTTGAGGTAGAAGACATTGATAGGGTGGTTGAACGATTAGAAGTGATAAGAATCTAGTCTCATTAAGTTTACTATAGTGTGAAATATTTCTCCCATGTTGATTTATTTGAAATTCAAGCAATCCATTGGTAATTCATGAAGAAAATAAGCTTATACTGAGATGGGAGTGAACAGTATAAGACCAACTTTTACTTTTCTTTCTCAAAAAATATTATCCAATATATCAATGGAAATATCAATAGCTTTAATTAAAGTAATGCACAAATAATCACACACAATAGAGATACCAATTTAACATAGTTCACCCAATGTGGGATACTCCACAAAGAAAATATTTAACTAAAATTTTCTCAACAAATCTCTTGGGAGTCCTTACCTATTACAATGTTTATGGACCTCTGTCGAAGGAGATACCAATCCCCTGACCAAGTTCGTGGATCTATATCCATAGGAGAACTCTTTCTATTTTGATGGTTCTTGGATCTCTATCCATAAGAGAACTCCTTATCCTCTACTCTGGCTGGTGATCTTCTAGAAGACTACTACCTCTGCTGCATTGGCTTGTGGATCTCTCTCCACTAAAGATCTCGGTCCTCACTTAGAAGACCTTTATTCTAACTCATAAGACCTCTATACTCACTACCCTAGATAATGGATCTCTATCAACTGGATACTATTGTACTCTAATATATCACCTCCAAAGCTCACTCTTAGATCTCCTCAATATCTATCTCAAATTTGTACTAAACATTGTCCTTGATCTAGCATAAATCTGCTCACAATTCTATCTCTAGTCTAGCACAAATCTACCCTCAAATACATACCAAAATTTGTCTCTGCTATGGCATAAATATATCCTTAAATATACACCATACTCTATCCTCAAATCTATCCTTAAGCCTTAACACAAAGCTTTATCCAATCACAAATCAACTCTGCTCAGATCTGCATCAAGCCTTACCACAAAGCTTGAACAAATCAATCAATCAACTCTGCTCTCAAGTCTTGTCAAAGACTTGTATCAAATCTGTCCACAAGTCCCCTCAAGAACTTGATCAATTTGCTTAACTAGTCTTCACCAAGACTTACCTCAAATATGTCCACAAGTCCTCTCAAGAACTTGCTCAATCTGCTTAACAAGTCTTCACCAAGACTTACCTCAAATTTTTCCAACAAGTCCTCTCTAGAACTTGTCCAATATGCTCAAAAGTCTTCACCAAGACTTGCCTCAAATCTATCAAAAATTTTCTCTCTAGAACCTATCCAATTTGCTCAACAAGTCTTCACCAAGACTTACCTCAAATTTGCTTGTAATATTTCACAAAAGCTCACACAAATCTATCCTTAAGCTTTCACAAAAGCTTACTCAATTTTGTCCTTAAGTCCCCTCTAGGACTTACTCAAAACTATCCACTAGCTTTCACAAAGCTTATTCAAATCAATTTCAAAACTTGCATACACAACTCAACTTAATATCTTACAGAAAACCTCTTCAATCACACAAACAAGTTTCACTTAGAATATTTTTTAACCATAGAAACATATAGAGAATGGTAAGAGACTCAATATGTTTCACACTCACAAATCACTCTATCACTTTCAAACTCACTTTCAAATCAATTTAGAATAAAGTATAATTTGATTCACAAAACTTGAACTATAAATCCAATACTTTCAATCAATAATGCTCAACCAACTTCATTCAACCATTCACTCAATTAAACACAACTTGCTTACAAACCCTAACCAAGTGTTTCATTATACTACCAACAACTCATACTATGGAACTCAAACCTTGACTCAAGATGATTCAAATTCACATAATAATGATACTCATGTTCTTTCACAAACCCTAGTTCAAGATAGTTCTCAATCTCACATAACAATGATACTCATGATATTTCAACATCCACAAATCATGCACATTAAAACTCACTCAAACATTTTCAACAATGCTTATCAAACAATCCTTTTCACTCCAACTTTGCATTCAAAATATTCAATCCAAAAATATTTCATTCATAAGGAAGATGTGCCCATACCTTTTGTTTTGATGGAGATATGTCTTCAAAACATGTCTCAATCACAATAAAATCCTCTTCACCAATCTCAAGGTTAGATATCAACAACCTATCTAAAAAATCTCCATAAATTATCCTCCTCAATAATTATCTCACCATACAAAAATATCAAGTCTCAAGTACACCTTATAATCTCCAACCTTCACAAAAATAATAATCAATTCATAAGCAATCAAACTCCTTTGATAACACTTTATAAACCCAATCTTCACACTTAGAAAAATAAAAATTAATTCCTTTGTTTTAACACTTTTAACTCCAATCTTCACACAATAAAATTCAACACAACTAATTTTCTTTCTAACACCTTATATATCCAATATTTATTTATAATTCTAATTAAACATTTAAATTTTAAACAACCTTATGACTCCCTATATTTCTCCTTAGAAACAACTAATCACTTGGCCTTAATCGCATTCACAACTATCACATGGCCCCCTACCACTATTCACACATTAGAAAAAATTGAATCAAGTGCTTACCTTATGCGATGACCCGTGTCAATAAATTTATGCCCACAATGAACGAGCCCAAACTTGAACCCAAAACCTGTCATCGCCATAGTGCTCTAGCCCAAGGTTAGGCTATTGTTGGGCTACACGCCCAACACATAACCTAAGGTGCATGATGCGCCCTTTATCCTTTGCTTTCGACACCTTTTGAATTTAACCAAAAACTTTTGCCATGCTTAAAATGAAGGGGATGTGAATCGAACCCCTAACCTACCTTGCACGATTGCCTTAACCAATCATTGATCACCACTTGCACTACCAAGCATTTTGGCAAATATTCGGTGCACCACTTGGACTTATCACGAAGTCTGCCCTTATAAATTTAACACATGCGTATTCTTTCATTTCTCTTCTCTTAAACAACACACAAATTTCTTTTTGCTTTTGGGCATATGAATTGCATGGATAATTTTAAATAAAAATCATTGCCCCTTTTATACCTTTTGCTATGCACTCCAACACGTCGCAGTTTCCAATTCAAATTTTAAAATTAAATTTTGGCACCTTTATTATTTTTTAAAATTAAAATTTTAACCTATGGTTAAAATATTTTGATTTAAATAAATTAAATAATAACATTTACAATCTGCCAAATGGGTCTTTTGAAGGAATTATTTCTTAATGACTCCTTGGACCTCATTTTTCTTCACTTCAACCTTTAGCCTAGAATATTATAATATTATTATTTCATTTTAAACCTACTTCTCCTTCCTTGGGTCTTCAATATTTTAGGCCGCTTTAGGCATATAATATTTAAAATAAATATTATATCCTTTTTATTTAAACCTCTTCCTTGTTTTTTTGAAAACCACTTGATGACATTAATGATGACAAAACTTGGACATCAACCTCTTGACATCAATGACAACAAAACTTACTCAAATTTCCAACAATATCCCCCTTTGTCATTGATGGTAACCCTTTTTTATTTTACCTTTGTCAGTTTTGCTCCCCCTGAGAAACTGCTCCTCCTGACTGAATTATCTCCCCTAACTCAAATATATCCCCTTTGACATCAATGGCAAAGGGACACCTTTGGGGCTTGGGGCTAAATATAATACTTTTAGCTCAACCCCTCCCCCACCTACTCTTTTTGAGGTAGTTAATTTTCTGGTGGGAGTATCTCTACTCCCAACATATAATGATATTTTCTTTTGTCTACCTTCTTCCTCAACTGATCCTTCTTATTCCTATGAATGTTCCTATTCTTGCTTGTCTCTAGAAGTTCTTCTCTACACCACTTAGCCATATGCCCAACATTATTACACTTATAACACTTAATGTTGTGGTTCCTTGAAGGTACAAATGTCTTGTAGTTCCTCCTGGTGAAGCCATATCCATTCCTATCATGAACCCTACAATCCACTACCTTATAACCAAAATGATTACAAGAGTAGCAATACCCTTGAAAGAGATACCCATTTCTAAAATTTCTATTGGTGAAACCATATCCATGGCTTTTTTTACACTGCGTAGCCTTGTAACAAAACCTGTGACATGAGAAGCAAAATCCATTGAGGAAACCTTACCTTGATCTCATTGGTCTCTTAGTATCTTCTTCTCTATGTTGTTTCTTGTTCCATCCGTTCCTTATTTTTGCATTGTTCCTTTCCTTGTTAAACTTTCTATTGCCCAACTTATCCTTAGAAGCCTCACTCTCTCTTACACTCTCTTCTTCTAAAGATTCTTATTCTTTGGAGCTTGAGATTGACTCCTCTCCTTGTTCTCTATGTTCCTGTTCAAAACCAAGTCCTATCTTGTTTTATGAAGATCTTTGTACTTTGATAATATTATCCAAGGTCTTTGAGCTTATCCCAAACCTGTGTAGATTATTTTTAGACTCTTTTAATTCCTTCCTTAATGAAGCTACCTCATGCTCTAATATTTTAGATTCTAAAACCTTTGCCTCTAACCTCTCTTTAAATCTCTATGTCTTAGATATTGAGTTGGTTATATCTTCAATAAGCTTTCCTTTATCTTCATCACATTCTTGAAATTGAATCTTGAGTTTTGAGTTTTGCTTTCTTACCTTTCTTAATTCCTTGAGAGCAAAAATAAGCTCACCCTCAAGATCAACTTCTCCTTCCTCTGATTTTTTTTATTCTTCTTCTTCTCTTTTGTCTTCAAGATCATCTTCATTATTTTATAATTTATTTTCAATAGAAGCACTTTATTCTTCTTATATTTCCATAAGAATAATTTCTTCTTCTAGACCTTTAAGAACATCTTTATATTCATCTTCATTGAAACTGTATCCATTCCTTGTGCACTGATCTTCAAGATGACCAAAGTTACCACACCTAAGACACTTGAGAATTATTGGTGCTCTTTTTACATTTTTCTTAACATCTTCTTTTCTACTGTCAGAAATAGAATTTATTCTTCTTCATTATCTGAGGACCTTGCATCACTTAAACTCTTGCATATCTTATCTACATAAAAACTCTTCTTATACCTTTGGAAAAACTTCTTTCCTTGCTTGCCTTGTCCATCCTTGCTTTTCTTTTGATACCTGTATTTTCTTGCTTCCCTGTTCTTATGATCCTGTTTCTCATCACCATTGCTATTTCCATCTTCTAGAAAATCAGATGCACAGTGACCATATTAACCATATTTGAAACACTTAACTAATTTTGTACCTTTATACTTTCTTGTGTCTTTGTTCCTTCAGCCATAGTTTGCTTCTTCATCACTGAATAACTCATTACTTGAATCTAATTTCTTACCCTTTGTCTTATTTATAACTTTGAAGGCTACTTATTTCTAGGGAATAGACTCCTCTTTTGTTCTTATCTCAAAAGCTATGAGAGTTCCATGTAACTCATCCCTATTCAAAGTTTCAATATCTTTTGTTTCCTCTATGGCTGAAACTTTTTCACTATACCTCTTAGGGAGTGACTTTAAAATATTTTGACACACATCTGATTCTTCAACTTTAAACCCAAGTCCTTGCATGGAGTTATAAACCTCAACCACATGAATAAAATATGAAGCAATGTCTTCCTTATCCCTCATATTTAGGTCTTCAAATGTTTTCTTGTGATTTTGCAATTTTTCCATATTGACCTTTTTGTCTCCCTTATATATATATTTTAGTTTATCCCAAATATCTTTTTTTTATGTGCAATGCATAAATTTTACAAACTCTATTTCACATAAACCATTTAAGATTCTATTAATTTCCTTTGAATTATTCAGTTGTAGGAGTTGACCATATTTATATGTAGTTGGAGTAGTTGGTGGTATGTACCCATCCTCAATTTCTTGCCATATATCATTTCCTAGTGCAATTAGGTAAATATTCATTCACATACTCCAAAATGCATAATTGTTCCCATCAAACAATGGTGTCTTATTTCCTAAAGATCCACTCTAAGAATCCATCTATGTTCTTGTAAGCTTTTACTTCAAGTTGTTAAACTTCTTATGAAGGAACCCGCTCTGATACCAATTTAAGAACACAAGCTTATACTGAGAGGAGGGGTGAAAAGTATAAGACCAACTTTTACTTTTCTTTCTAAAACAATATTATCCAATATATAAATGATAGTATCAACAACAATAATCAAAACAATGCATAAATCATCACACAATAGAGATACCAATTTAACGTTGTTCACCTAATGTGGGATACTCCACAAAGAAAATATTTAACTAAATTTTTTTCAACAAATCTCTTGGGAATCCTTCCCTAATACAATGTTTATGGACCTATGTCCAAAGGAGATACCAATCCCCTAATAAAGTTTGTGGATATCTATCCATAGGAGAACTCTTTTCCTTCTTCTAGTTCATGGATCTCTATCCACAGAACTCCTCCTCTACTCTAGATGGTAATATGGAGACTATTGCCTCCACTGCACTGGCTTATGGATCTCTCTCCACTAAAGACCTCTATCCTCACTCAGAAGACCTTTATCATCACTACACTGGCTAATGGATCTCTATCCATTGAAGACTACTATCCTCTACTCTGTCACCTCCAAACCTCACTCTTAGCTCTGCTCAATATCTATCTCAAATTTACACTAAACACTATCCTCGGTCTAGAAATTTTTTTCTCACAAGTCTATCTCTGGTTTGGAACAAATCTACCCTTAAATCTGCACCAAATGCTATCTCTTCTTTAGCATAATTTTGTCCTAAAATCTACACCATACTCTATCCTCAAATATATCCTCAAGGCTTAACACAATTCTTGATCCAATAATAAATCAACTCTGCTCATATCTACCTCAAGCCTTACCACAAAGCTTGAACAAATCAGTCAATCAACTCTGCTTTCAAGTCTTCTCAAAGACTTGCCTCAAATCTGTCCATAAGTCCTCTCAAGAACTTGCTCAATCTGCTCAACAAGTCTTCACCAAGACTTACCTCAAATATTTCCACAAGTCCTCTCAAGAACTTGCTCAATATTCTCAACAAGTCTTCACCAAGACTTACCTCAAATATTTCCAACAAGTCTTCTCTAGAACTTGTCCAATATGCTCAAAAAGTCTTCACCAAGACTTACCTCAAATCTATCCAACAAGTCCTCTCTAGAACTTATCCAATTTACTCAACAACTCTTCACCAAGACTTACCTCAAATCTTCTTGTAAGCTTTCACAAAAGCTTATTCAAATCAATTGCAAAACTTGCATACTAAACTCAACGTAATCTCTTACATAAAACCTCTTCAATAACATAAACAATTTTCAATCAAAATCTTGTTTAACCATAGAAACATATAGAGAATGATAATAGACTCAATATGTTTCACACTCACAAATCACTCTATCACTTTCAAACTCACTTTCAAATCAATTTATAATAAAGTATAATTTGATTCAACAAACTTGAACAATCACTCCAATACTTTCAATCAATAATGCTCAACCAAATTTATTCAACCATTCACTCAATGAAACATAACTAACATACAAACCCTAACCAAGTGTTTCATCATACTACCAACACCTCATACTATGGAACTCAAACCGTGACTCAAGATGATTCAAATTCACATAACAATGATACTCATGTTATTTTACAAATCCTAGTTCAAGATAGTTCTCAATCTCACATAACAATGATACTCATGGTATTTCAACATCCATAAATCATGCACATGAAAAATCACTCAAACATTCATAACAATGCTTATCAAACAAGCCTTTTCACTCCACCTTTGCATTCAAAGCATTCAATCCAACAATATTTCATTCATAAGGAAGATGTGACCATACCTTTTGTTTTGATGGAGATATGTCTTCAAAACTTGTCTCAATCACAATAAAATCCTCTTCGCCAATCTCAAGGTTAGATAGTAACAACCTATCTCAAAAATCTCCACAAATTATTCTCTTCAATAATTATCTCACCATACAAAATATCAAGTCTCAAGTACACCTTATAATCTCCAACCTTCACAAAAATAATAATAAATTCATAAGCAATCAAACTCCTTTGATAATACTTTATAAACCCAATATTCACACTTAGCAATTTAAAACTTAATTCCTTTGTTTTAACACTTTTAACTCCAATTTTCACACAATAACATTCAACAGAACTAATTTTCTTTCTAACACCTTATATCTCCAATCTTTATTTATAATGCTAATTAAAAATTAAAATATTAAACAACCTTATGACTCCCTATCTTTCTCCTTAGAAAAAATTAATCACTTGGCCTTAAGCATGTTCACAACCATCACGTGGCCCCCTAGCGCTATTCACATCTTAGAAAAAATTGAATCGAGCGCTTACCTTATGTGATGGCCCACGTCAATAAATTTGTGCCCACAATGAACATGCCCAAACTCGAACCCAAAACTTATCACTGCCATAGTGCCCTAGCCCAATGTTAGGCTACCATTGGGATACATGCCCAACACAAAACCTATGGTGCATGATGCACCCTTTATCCTTTGCTTCTAGAACCTTTCAAATTTAACCAAAAACTTTTACCATGCTCAAAATGAAGGCGATGTGAATCGAACCCCTTACCTACCTTACACTACCAAGCGTTTTGGGAAATATTTATCACACCACTTGGAATTATCATAACACATGCAAATTCTATCATTTCTCTTCTCTTAAACAACGCATGAATTTCTTTTTGCTTTTGCGCATACAAATTGCAAGGATAATTTTAAATAAAAATCATTACCCCTTTTATACCTTTTGCTATGCACTCCAACACATCGGCATTTCCAATTAAATTTTAAAATTAACTTTTGGCACCTTTATTATTTATTTAATTTAAAATTTTAACCTATGGTTAAAATATTTTAATTTAAATAAATTAAATAATAACCTTTACAATCTACCAAATGGGTCTTTTGAAGGAATTATTTCTTAATGACTCCTTGGACCTCATTTTTCTTCACTTCAACCTTTAGCCTGGAATATTATAATATTAAATATTATAATATTATTATTTCCTTTTAAACCTACTTCTCCTTCCTTGGGTATTCAATATTTTAGGCCGTTTTAGGCATATAATATTTAAAATAAATATTATATCCTATTTATTTAAACCTCTTCCTTAATTTTTTTTTGATGTAAAAAAGCATTATATTAAAGAATTAACAAAATACATTTTTACAAAAAAAAAAGAGGTGGATAAACACGTCACGTGGCTAATGCCATCAACCAAACAAACTTTCCCTATCAAAATAGAGTGGGAATCCAAGAGAAAAAATCTATAGTTTACATAACTGGTGGACATAATAAATTGATAACGGTTTACATAACTGATTGAAAAAATAAATTGATTCAGTTTATATAACTAATGGATAGAATAAACTGATAACAGTTTACATAACTGATGGACAAAATAAACTGATAAGTTTCAGCCACCTGAAAATAAGTCCCTCCTCTGTCTAGAAGTTTCAATAACATAAACCCAACCAAAAAATCTTAAGTTGACTTAGGCATAAAGTCGAGGAGTTGGGGGGAGAGGAATAGTCACATAGCCATGACCATCTCTATAAGCACATTGAAATGGTATAGGATTGCATTTTTAGAGCGAGCGAAACTACTATGTGGACCTAGATCTACTATGAGGAGTATCCTGATTTACTAAGAATGGTGCATTCCCCCACTGTTTAATAATTTCTTGAAGATGAGTGAGCTCCATGGCCACCTTATTGGCCTAAATTGTAATCTAAAAATATACAGAAGAAATAATATTAGACTTCTCAAAAGAAAAGATGTGCAAAGAGGAAGTACACTTACCAAATATTTAGTCATTTCTTGCTCTCCATAAACTGAACATGGTCTCCATAAAAAAAAAGTGCCACACTTCAAAAAAATAGTTGGTAATGGCGGGGATCTCCCAAAATGATATGCTTCCACTCAAACATGGCAAAGGAATAGGGTCTAAAAAAGGAAAAAACCACTCCTAAAGGGAATGAGCATGAGCACAAATCCAAAAAATATGGACAAAGTATTCATATTAAATACAAAAAGGGCAAGAAGGGTTGGGGATGCCTAAATGTTGTAGACGTTCCCCAATAGGAAGCCCTTGGTGCAAAAGACTCCAAGAAGGGAGTCCAAGATGTCTAGAAACTACACAACCAAATAGGTCAAGGACAGGAGACCTTCCATCATTTATTGATCTTCTCAATCATGGGGAGGCAAGGAGAGATCCATACATACCCCAATTAGGCCTTATAATTCTATAATGGAGTTTTTGGATATCACTTCGAGTCCTTACACCAAGGTTGTTGAGAAAGCACATAAATCTTGTGTAACATGGAGTTAGGGAGAGCAACCTTGATAGCCTCAAAGGTATCCTTGTCAGAGTGATTAAGCCCAAATTTATCTCTAAAATCATCCCAAGGGAGCCAATCCCTGGTAGGACAAGAAAAGAAATCAGTGGTGCTTCACACATCTTTGTGAAATAATATTAGTGCATGAATCCAAGGAACCTGTGCAAGAGGGAAACCCTAGCAGGTGATAACAGGTGACCACCAAACATTCATTTGGTTGATGGAGAGACTATGCCAAAAGTTCTATTCATTCCATCTAAGCCAAGGTTTAAAACTCTCCCAAGCTTTCTAAATGCTCCTAATGATGAAGGATCCTGACACTTTAATAGACACAAGGTAAACAAGGAGGGAATGGAACCCCATGCCCTTACAACTCTTATACCCAAAAGGGGAACCTTCACTAATACAGTTTTGGATGAGAATCTTCCAGGACTCATTTCCTATGAGGGCTCTGATGACCCACTTAACACAAAGAGCCCAACCTTGACGTTTTGTACATATTAATAATGACAAGTCCACCACGGCTTCTGGAAAGACAACAATACTCCCAGGAACACGGTGGAATTCTGAAACATTATTGGAGGAGGACCATAAGAATTATTGCAAAAGCTTATCAATCTTTTTATAACAATTTTTGTATGGTACCCAACAAGAAGAATAATAAACATGGGTGGCTACAAGAAATAGTGCAAATTTGAAATTTACCAACAAGATAGAGTTTCTTACTAAACCAGTAGGTAAGTTTTTGTTCCACCATGTTAACAACATACTTCCATAACTCTGGAAATAACCCATTAAGGGTGAAAAGAATGCCTAAAAATGAAAAATTTCCCTCTCTTGGATGATCTTCCATTGATATTGATTAAGCTAGTGGGGCATTGGGTTGAGAGATTGCCTATAACATTAGGTCTTTCTCCATTGAATGGAGGATCCAGAATATAGATAAAAAGTGTCTGAGAAAGAAAGTGCTTGTTGGATGACACCTTCTTCCTCAATAAAATTCAGGAAAGAGTCATCAAAAAAATGACCATTGATCAATCGAGTCTCACCTTTGGGCAGAGAAAATCCTTGAATAGAACCCTAAGCAACGCGATGAGCTAGTAAATAGCCAAGACCTTCAGTAGCAAGGACATAAATGGAAGGAGCTAAAGGGTAACCTTGTATAATGGATCGAAAGAGACCAATGGTTGAGGACTTCTATCTGTTAATGGATAAAATAGTCAAAGCCTCAACAAATAACATTTCCACAAAACTAATGAAGCAGGGCCCAAAACCAAGAGCTTTAATCATGGCTAGAATGAAGGACCAATCAATACTATCATATGATTTCTTAATGTCAATTTTTATGAACACAGACTATTTGTTAGAATTACGAGCCCACTCAATACATTTCAAGACAACAATAATATTATAAAGGATGTATCTGCCCCGAATAAAGATAGTTTGCTCTAAGCGCACGATAATAGGAAGGATATGGTGGATGCGTAAAGCTAGGGCTTTGACAATGATCTTATAAGGGACATTAAGGAGAGTAATAGGTCTCCAATTGGTTATGATTTTAGGATCACCAACATTGGAGATTAATTTAATAATCCCTTGATTAATATTAGGGCACAACGAACCCTTAACGAAGGCCTATTTATAGACTTTAATAAGATCAGGCCCTTTAGTGTCCCAAAGGGATTTGTAGAATTCACAAGGAAAGCCATAGAGACCAGGGGATTTATCATTGGCCATATAATAAAGAGCTTCCTACAGATAATTCAAATATAGGGTCTTATCACAAGAAACTCTTTGAGACTCATAAAGTCATTCTGGAACCACAAAAAGGTAGGATTTAAGGGCCTCATCATGCTACGGGGAGTGGGACTGAGCCACAAACATAGACTAGTAATGGTTTTCAAAAGTAGATAGAATAATAGGAATATTATAAACATGCTCTCCATTATTTTTAAGGTCTTTAATACCCAAAAATTTATTACGAGGATACAAGTGCTAAAAGAACTCCTTCGTAACCCTATCTCCAAATTTAAGCCAATGCAATCTTACCTTGATTTGAGCTCCTTTGGCATCATAGTGCTCTGCCAGAAGAAGCTATTATTTAACCATATCGAGATGTCTCTAAATCTCCTCATTGAAAGTATTAGACTATAGTGTAGAAGAGGTCACTTCCAACTCTCGCTTAAAAGCATCGTTGGAGCGACGATGAAACTTAGCATTCTTATGCCCAAGTGAGCATAGAAAGTGGGTAGCACATATGATAGTAGCATTCTACCAATAAATACATCTTGAGGCCCCTTTCAGTCTGGGGATAAGATTACAAATTCTTATAACATAGGCCCTCAATATGGGGTGGTTCAAAATGGAGGTATTAAGGTAAAATTGTGAATGAGAAAGAGGAGGGGGAGTAGAAGAAATCAATATGGAAAAGAAATGGGGGAATGGTCAGACAAGCAAAGCTCAGGATGGACAGAGATAAAGGGAGAAGAAGATGAGGGCCACTCGAAGGAGAAAATATTAGAATATGAGAGCATGGCTCTATTCAATCTTTTCAAAACATGATTCTCACCTTGTTTATTGTTAGACCATGTGAACCAAGCACTAGATGGGAATGAAGAGGGTAAAAATTAGCTATTGGGATCAGAGAGCCCCAAATTTTCTTTCATGAAAAGTCATGCTTCTCTTTCCATTTCCACCCACCTCATGGGAAGAAGACCCACATTATCATGTGGGAATTTGATCATATTGAAGTCCCCATAGAGCAACCAAAAATTAGGGAGAAGAGATAGTGCTACCCAACACAACACAAAATGATCATTGGCATTGTTAGGAGCATAGATGTTGAGCACACCAAGAATATGGTCATCAATATCCATCACAACCCAAACAACATGATTCAAAGGGTCACAACCCCAAGAGATCATTTTAGAATGATAATATTCTGAAAGACAAATTACTGCCCCTCATTTACCCATGTCATGCATAGTATGAAAGGTGTGGCCTCGAGGCCAAAGAAAGGAGCAAGTACTTGACAACATAAAATTAGTGACTTTGACTTCCTAAAAGCAAAGGATATCAATATTACCATTTTTTTAGCTTGAAGTCATCTAGACCTTGACGCACTATGTACACTATGCATAGGATCTATCAAACCCCTAACATTCCAAGATAAGCACTTCATGAGACGCAATCAAGGAGCATATTTCCTTCGAGTACCTCAAAGTACTCAAAATATTCTAAAGATTCAAAGGTATTTGTGAGAAAACTATTATGGTTTTCATGAAAAAATTAGTCAGACATCGCTTCTCCAAAGGGATGCCTGAGGTATTCTGAACTGGACTATGAAAGTGACGAGGGTTTTGTGAGGGATCTTCACTCTATACATTAGGTGGAGAAACCTAGCATTCACTTGATGGAGCAGGCATTGGCATAGCTGATGCCTTATCTTACTGCTTGAGTAATTGGGGAATTTTTTTTATTATTACTAGAAGAGGTGCCTATAGGAAGAGAAATAGAAGTTCCTTCTATAGAAGTTGCATGAGAAACCCCAAACTGAGAGCTCGATTGAGACTCCTTTTTACCATCTCCTACATAAGTTTGTGATTGATTTACTTTACTATTATTCCTAGTGAAAAAAGTCCATTCCTCCCCTCCATTAGCTGTAGGGATAGATTTATTTGTGTTTGAAGGTGTCTCTACTGAAGCTCAATTTTTGAATTGACCCTCCATAAGAGGGCAATATTTTATCTTGTGGCTAGCAGATTGACATCGATAACAAGTATTATGGAGATTGATATAAACCATCCATTATTGAAAATAGGTCTTCCCAACCTGAATATTAATATAATCCTTAAGATCCTTTGATAGATCAATTTCAACGCAAATGTGTTTGTATGGCCGCACATCATAGAATTTTTGTGGCCCCATGCACACAAACTTGTCAATGGGTGTGACAAGCTATGGAAAGAATGCTCAAAAGGGCAAAGGGAGACCTAGGAATTCCATCCAAATGGGGAACCACAAGAAAACATCAATAGAAACTATAAAATTACGATGTCGGGGATCAAGAATTAAAAGGGTATTTCTAATATACAAGGCCCTTTGCTCATAACTGTAACTACATGTTATGGATCAAAAAACTAAAAATGAAAAAAACCTTTAGTAAGGTTTTGAATATGACCAAATTTTATGCCATATGGCTACCAGACTTATTGAATCCATTTCTAGATTAGTGAGTCATTGGGAATCCTCCCCAGAAAGTTCCCTACTAGGGTGTGACTTTTAAGCCATTTGCAAGCATTATCAACATCCTACATTTGCAGGGATATGTCCAGCACCGAGTAACTACCTTCAAGATAAACTTTTTGGGTTATTTTACTAGTGCCATGGCTCTCAATAGCTACAAATTCACTAACTAGTGAAATAGTGGCCTAAGAGGCAGCCATTGAAAGGGACAGAGCCCCCCACCCAAGGTGTAGTAGTAACTAAGAATGACACAGTGTGTTCAAATCTCAGAAGGGCACAAATGGTATGGTGGTCGATGGAAGAACAAACAAATAGCAACAACATGCAGGTGAAACCCTAGCAAAGCCTCTTTGAAACCCTATCAGAGGCTCTTTTAAACCCTCTTCCTTGCCTTTTGGAAAAACCACCTGATGACATTAATGACGATGAAACTTGGACATCAACCTCTTGACATCAATGACAACAAAACTTGCTCAAATTTCCAACAATCTCCCCCTTTGTCATTGATGGCAACCCTTTTTCTTTTACCATTTCTTTTACCTTTTTCAGTTTTGCTCCCTGAGAAATTGCTTCCCCCTAATCGAATGCTCTCCCCCTAACTCAAATCTCTCCCCCTTTGACATCAATGGCAAAGGGCCACCTTTGGGGCTTGGGGCTAAATATAAGACTCTTAGCTCAGCCCCTCCCCCACCTCCTCTCCTTGAGGTGGTTAATTTTGGGGTGGGAGTATCTCTACTCCTAACATACACTGATCTTTTCCTTTGTCCACCTTCTTCCTCAACCGATCCTTCTGATTCCTTTGAATGTTCTTGTTCTTGCTTGTCTCTGGAAATTTTGCTCTACACCACTTAGCCATATGCCCAACATTATTGCACTTATAACACTTAATGTTGTGGTTCCTTGAAGGTGCAAATATCTTGAAGTTCCTCCTGGTGAAGCCATATCCATTCCTGTCATGAACCCTACAATTCACTACCTTATGACCAAAATGATTACAAGAGTAGCAATACCCTTGAAAGAGATGCCCATTTCTAAAATTTCTATTGGTGAAACCATATCCATGTCTTTCATGTGTCCTGCACTGCGTAGCCTTGTGTCCAAACCTATGACATGAGAAGCAACATCCATTGAAGAAACCTTGCCTTGACCCCATTGGTCTCTTAGTCTCTTCTTCCCTGTGTTGTTTCCTGTTCCATATGTTCCTTATTTGTGCATTGTTCCTTTCCTTGTTGAACTTTCTATTGTCCAACTTATCCTCAGAAGTCTCACTTTCTCTTACACTCTCTTCTTTTGAAGCTTCTTCTTCTTTGGAGCTTGAGATTGACTCCTCTCCTTGTCCTCTATGTTCCTCTTCAAAACCAAGTCATATCTTGTTTGATGAAGATCTTTGTACCTTGATAATATTATCCAAGGTCTTTGAGCTTCTCCCAAACCTGTGTAGCTTGTCTTTAGACTCTTTTACTTCCTTCCTTAGTGAAGCTACCTCATGCTCTAATATTTCACATTCTAAGACCTTTGCCTCTAACTTCTCTTTAAATCTCCTTGTCTTAGCTATTGAGTTGGTTAGATCTTCTATAAGCTTTCCTTTCTCTTCATCACATTCTTGAAATTGAAGCTTGAGTTTTGAGTTCTGCTTTCTTACCTTTCTTAATTCCTTAAGAGCAAAAATAAGCTCACCCTCAAGATCAACTTCTCCTCCCTCTTCATTTTCTGATTCTTCCTCTATTTTTTTGTCTTCAAGATCATCTTCATTCTTTTATGATTCATTTCCACTAGAAGCACTTCCTTCTTCTTCTATTGCCATAAGAAGACTTTCTTCTTCTAGACCTTCAAGAGCATCTTCATATTCATCTTCACTAAAACTGAACTCATTCCTTGTACAACTATCTTCAAGATGACCAAAGTTACCACACCTAAAACACTTGAGAATTATTGGTGCTCTTTTTACCTTTTTCTTAACATCTTCTTTTTCTACTATCATAAATAGAATTTCTTCTTCTTCATTATCTGAGGACCTTCCATCACCACTATCACTTGAACTCTTGCCTATCTTATCTGCATAAAAACTCTTCTTATGCCTTTGGAAAAACTTCTTTCCTTGCTTGCCTTGTCCATCCCTACTTTTCTTTTGATACCTATATTTTCTTGCTTCCCTATTCTTATGATCATGTTTCTCATCACCACTGCTATTTCCAGCTTATGGACAATCAGATGCATAGTGACCATATTTACCACATTTGAAACACTTAACTAATTTTGTACCTTTATACTTTCTTGTGTCCTTGTTCCTTCTGCCATAGTTTGCTTCTTCATCACTGGATAACTCATTACTTGAATCTGACTTCTTACCCTTTGTCTTCTTTGTAACTTTGAAGGTTGCTTCTTTCTAGGGGATAGACTCCTCTTTTATTCTCATCTCAAAAGCTGTGAGAGTTCCATGTAACTCATCCCTAGTCAAAGTTTCAATATCTCTTGTTTCTTCTATGGCTGAAACCTTTTCACTATACCTCTTAGGGAGTGACCTTAAAATCTTTTGACAAACATCTGTTTCTTCAACTTTAAACCCAAGTCCTTGCATGGAGTTAACAACCTCATCCACATGAAGTAAGTATGTAGCAATGTCTTCCTCATCCTTCATCTTTAGGTCTTCAAATATTTTCTTGTGATTTTGCAATTTTGCCATCTTGACCTTTTTGTCTCCCTCATATATATTTTTTAATTTATCCCAAATCTCTTTTGTTGATGTGCAATGCATAACTTTTACAAACTTTGATTCACGTAAACCATTTAAGATTCCATTCATTGCCTTTGAATTATTTAGTTGTAGGAGCTTACCATATTTATCTGTAGGTGGAGTAGCTGGTGGTATGTACCCATCCTCAACTGCTTGCCATATATCATTTCCTAGTGCCATTAGGTAAATCTTCATTCTTACACTCCAAAATGCATAATTGTTCCCATCGAACAATGGTGCCTTATTTCCTAAAGATCCACTCTGAGAATCCATCTATGTTCTTGTAAGCTTTTCCTTCAAGTTGTTAAACTCTTTCGAAGGAACCCGCTCTGATACCAATTGAAGAACACAAGCTTATACTAAGAGAGGGGGTGAACAGTATAAGACCAACTTTTACTTTTCTTTCTCAAACAATATTATCCAATATATCAATGGCAATATCAACAGCAGTAATCAAAGCAATGCACAAATCATCACACACAATAGAGACACCAATTTAACGTGGTTCACCCAATGTGGGCTACTCCACGGAGAAAATATTTCACTAAAATTTTCTCAACAAATCTCTTGGGAATCCTTCCCTATTACAATGTTTATGGACCTCTATCCAAAGGAGACACCAATCCCCTAATCAAGTTCATGGATCTCTATCCATAGGAGAACTCTTTCCCCTCTATTGGTTCATGGATCTCTATCCACAGGAGAACTCCTTCTCCTCTGCTATAGATGGTGATCTTCTAGAAGACTACTACCTCCACTACACTAGCTTATGGATCTCTCTCCATAGAAGACCTATGTCCTCACTCAGAAGACATCTATCCTCATCTACCCTAGCTAATGGATCTCTATCCACTAGAGACTACTATCCTCTACTCTGTCACCTCAAAATCTTACTCTTAACTCTACTCAATATCTATCTCAAATATACACTAAACACTATCCTTGATCTAGCACAAATATACTCACAAATCTATCTCTATCTGGCACAAATCTACCCTCAAATATACACCAAACTCTGTCAAATCTGTCCTCAAGCCTTAACACAAAGCTTGAACAAATCAATCAATAAACTCTACTCTCAAGTATTCTCAAATACTTAACTCAAATCTATCCACAAGTCCTCTCAAGAACTTACTCAATATTCTCAACAAGTCTTCACCAAGACTTACCTCAAATTTATCAACAAGTCCTCTCAAGAACTTGCTCAATCTTCTCAACAAGTCTTCACCAAGACTTACCTCAAATCTATCAACAAGTCCTCTCTAGAACTTTTCCAATCTTCTCAACAAGTCTTCACCAAGACTTACCTCAAATCTATTCAACAAGTCCTCTCTAGAACTTGTCCAATCTGCTCAACAAGTCTTCACCAAGACTTACCTCAAATCTACTTGTAAGCTTTCACAAAATCTCACACAAATATATCCTTAAGCTTTCACAAAATCTTACTCAAATCTATCCTTAAGTCCCCTCTAGGACTTACTCAAATCTATCCACTAGCTTTCACAAAAGCTTATTCAAATCAATTGCAAAACTTGCATACAAAACTCAACTTAATCTCTTACAGAAAACCTCTTCAATCACACAAACAAGTTTCACTCAGAATATTGTTTAACCATAGAAACATATAGAGAATGGTAAGAGACTCAATATGTTTCACACTCACAAATCACTCAATCACTTTCAAACTCTCTTTCAAATCAATTCAGAATAAAGTATAATTTGTTTCACAAAACTTGAACTATCACTCCAATGCTTTCAATCAATAATGCTCAACCAACTTCATTCAACCATTCACTCAATGAAACACAACTTGCTTACAAACCCTAACCAAGTGTTTCACTATACTTCCAACAACTCACACTATGGAACTCAAACCTTGACTCAAGATGATTCCAAATTCACATAACAATGATACTCATGTTCTTTCACAAACCCTAGTTCAAGATAGTTCTCAATATCACATAACAATGATACTCATGATCTTTCACAACCACAAATCATGCACATGAAAACTCACTCAAACATTTCCAACAATGCTTATCAAACAATCCTTTTCACTCCAACTTTGCATTTCACAACATTCAATCCAACAATATTTCACTCATAAGGAAGATGTGCCCATACCTTTTGTTTTGATGGAGATATATCTTCAAAACCTGTCTTAATCACAATCAAATCCTCTTTGCCAATCTCAAGGTTAGATAGCAACAATCTATCTCAAAATCTCCACCAAATAATTCTCCTCAATAATTATTTCACCATACAAAAATATCAACTCTCAAGTACACCTTATAATCTCCAAACTTCACAAAAATAATATTCAATTCATAAACAATCAAACTCCTTTAAAAACACTTTATAAACCCAATCTTCACACTCAAAAAAATAAAAATAAATTCCTTTTTTAACACTTTTAACTACAATATTCACACAATAATATTCAACACAATTAATTTCCTTTATAACACCTTATATCTCCAATATTTATTTATAATTCTAATTAAAAATTAAAATATTAATCAACCTTATGACTCCCTATCTTTAACCTTAGCAAAAATAATCACTAAGCCATCACAACTATCACATGGCCCCCCTAGCACTATTCACACCTTAGCAAAAATTAAATCAAGCGCTTACCTTATACGATGGCCCATGTCAAAAATTTGTGCCCTCAATGAATGCACCCAAACTCGAACCCAACCACCATCAACAGCCCTAAGCCCAAGGCTAGGCTACCATTGGGCTACACACCCAACACAAAACTCAAGGTGCACGATCTGCCTTTTATCCTTTACTTCGAAAATTTAAATCAAAAACCTTTTCCATGCTCAAAACAAAGGGGACATGAATCGAACCCCTAACCTACCTTGCACAAACACCTTAACTAGCCATCGATCACCGCTTGCACTACCAAGCACTTAGGGAAATATTCGACACACCACTTGGACTTATCATGAATTTTACCCTTATAGATTTAACACATACAATCCTTTCTCTTCTCTTAAACAATGCACAAATTTATTTTTCTCTTGGGCATACAAATTGCATGGATAATTTTAAATAAAAATCATTTCCTCCTTTTATACCTTTTTCTATGCACTCCAACACGTCGATGTTTCCAATTCAAATTTTAAACTTAAACTTTTGGCACCTTTAATATTTATTTAATTAAAATTTTAACCTATGGTTAAAATATTTTAATTTAAATAAATTAAATAATAACCTTTAAAATCTGCTCAATGGGTCTTTTCAAGGATTTATTTTTTAATGATTCCTTGGACCTCGTTTTCTTCACCTCAACCTTTTGCCCAAAATATTATAATATTAAATATTATAATATTATTATTTCCTTTTAAACTCTTCTCCTTCCTTGGGTCTTCAATATTTTAGGCCTCTTTAGGCATATAATATTTAAAATAAATATTATATCCTATATTCCTTTAAACCTCTTCCTTACCTTTTGGAAAAACCACTCTATGACATTAATGATGACTAAACTTGGACATCAACCTCTTGACATCAATGACAACAAAACTTGCTCAAATTTCCAACAATCTCCCCCTTTGTCATTGATGGCAACCCTTTTTCCTTTAACCATTTCTTTTACCTTTTTAGTTCTACTCCCCTTGATAAATTGAATGCTCTCCCCTAACTCAAATCTCTCCCCCTTTGACATCAATGGCAAAGGGCCACCTTTGGGGCTTGGGGCTAAAGATAAGACTCTTAGCTCAGCCCCTCCCCCACCTCCTCTCTTTGAGGTGGTTAATTTTGGGGTGGGAGTATCTCTACTCCTAGCATACACTGCTCTTTTCCTTTGTCCACCTTCTTCCTCAACTGATCCTTCTGATTCCTCTGAATGTTCCTATTCCTGCTTGTCTCTAGAAATTCTACTCTACACCACTTAGCCATATGCCCAACATTATTGCACTTATAACACTTAATTTTGTGGTTCCTTGAAGGTGCAAATATCTTGAAGTTCCTCCTGGTGAAGCCATATCCATTCCTATCATGAACCCTGCAATTAACTACCTTATGACCAAACTGATTACAAGAGTAGCAATACCCTTGAAAGAGATACCCATTTCTAAAATTTCTATTAGTGAAACCATATCCCTATCTTTCATGTGTCCTACACTGCGTAGCCTTGTGACCAAACCTGTGACATGAGAAGCAACATCCATTGAAGAAACCTTGCCTTGACCCCATTGGTCTCTTAGTCTCTTCTTCCCTATGATGTTTCATATTCCATATATTCCTTATTTGTGCATTGTTCCTTTCCTTGTTGAACTTTCTATTTTCCAACTTATCCTTAGAAGTCTCACTTTCTCTTACACTCTCTTCTTCTAAAGCTTCTTCTTCTTTGGAGCTTGAGATTGACTCCTCTCCTTGTTCTCTATATTCTTCTTCAAAACCAAGTCCTATCTTGTTTGATGAAGATCTTTGTACCTTGATAATCTTATCCAAGGTCTTTGAGCTTCTCCCAAACCTGTGTAGCTTATCTTTAGACTCTTTTACTTCCTTCCTTAGTGAAGCTACCTCATGCTCTAATCTTTCACATTCTAAAACCTTTGCCTCTAACTTCTCTTTAAATCTCCTTGTCTTAGCTATTGAGTTGGTTAGATCTTCTATAAGCTTTCCTTTCTCTTCATCACATTCTTGAAATTGAAGCTTGAGTTTTGAGTTCTACTTTCTTACCTTTCTTAATTCCTTAAGAGCAGAAATAAGCTCACCCTCAAGATCAACTTCTCCTTCCTCTAATTTTTTGATTCTTCCTCTACTCTTTTGTCTTCAAGATCATCTTCATTCTTTTCTGATTCATTTCCACTAGAAGCACTTCCTTCTTCTTCTATTGCCATAAGAAGACTTTCTTCTTCTAGACCTTCAAGAGCATCTTCATATTCATCTTCACTAAAACTGAACCCATTCCTTGTACAATGATCTTCAAGATGACCAAAGTTACCACACCTAAAACACTTGAGAATTATTGGTGCCCTTTTTACCTTTTTCTTAACATCTTCTTTTTCTACTGTCAGAAATAGAATTTCTTCTTCTTCATTATCTGAGGACCTTTCATCACTATCACTTGAACTCTTGCCTATCTTATCTGCATAAAAACTCTTCTTATGCCTTTGGAAAAACTTCTTTCCTTGCTTGCCTTGTCCATCCCTACTTTTCTTTTGATACCTGTATTTTCTTGCTTCCATGTTCTTATGATCATGTTTCTCATCACCACTGCTATTTCCAGCTTCTGGACAATCAGATGCATAGTGACCATATTTACCACATTTGAAACACTTAACTAATTTTGTACCTTTATACTTTCTTGTGTCCTTGTTCCTTCTGCCATAGTTTGCTTCTTCATCACTGGATAACTCATTACTTGAATCTGACTTCTTACCCTTTGTCTTCTTTGTAACTTTGAAGGCTGCTTCTTTCTGGGGGATAGACTCCTCTTTTATTCTCATCTCAAAAGTTGTGAGAGTTCCATGTAACTCATCCCTTGTCAAAGTTTCAATATCTTTTGTTTCTTCTATGGCTGAAACCTTTTCACTATACCTCTTAGGGAGTGACCTTAAAATCTTTTGACAAACATCTGTTTCTTCAACTTTAAACCCAAGTCCTTGCATGGAGTTAACAACCTCATCCACATGAAGTAAGTATGTAGCAATGTCTTCCTCATCCTTCATCTTTAGGTCTTCAAATGTTTTCTTGTGATTTTGCAATTTTGCCATCTTGACCTTTTTGTCTCCCTCATATATATTTTTCAGTTTATCCCAAATCTCTTTTGTTGATGTGCAATGCATAACTTTTACAAACTCTATTTCATGTAAACCATTTAAGATTCCATTCATTGCCTTTGAATTATTCAGTTGTAGGAGCTTACCATATTTATCTATAGGTGGAGTAGTTGGTGGTATGTACCCATCCTCAACTGCTTGCCATATATCATTTCCTAGTGCCATTAGGTAAATCTTCATTCTCACACTCCAAAATGCATAATTGTTCCCATCGAACAATGGTGCCTTATTTCCTGAAGATCCACTCTGAGAATCCATCTGTGTTCCTGTAAGATTTTCCTTCAAGTTGTTAAACTCTTTCGAAGGAACCCACTCTGATACCAATTGAAGAACACAAGCTTATATTGAGAGGGGGGTGAACAGTATAAGACCAACTTTTACTTTTCTTTCTCAAACAATATTATCCAATATATCAATGGCAATATCAACAATAGTAATCAAAGCAATGCACAAATCATCACACACAATAGAGACACCAATTTAACGTGGTTCACCCAATGTGGGCTACTCCACGGAGAAAATATTTCACTAAAATTTTCTCAACAAATCTCTTGGGAATCCTTCCCTATTACAATGTTTATGGACCTCTATCCAAAGGAGACACCAATCCCCTAATCAAGTTTATGGATATCTATCCATAGGAGAACTCTTTTCCCTCTATTGGTTCATGGATCTCTATCCATAGGAGAACTCCTTCTCCTCTACTCTAGTTGGTGATCTTCTAGAAGACTACTACCTCCACTGCACTAGCTTGTGGATCTCTCTCCACTAAAGACCTATATCCTCACTCAGAAGACCTCTATCCTCACTACCCTAGCTAATGGATCTCTATCCACTAGAGACTACTATCCTCTACTCTATCACCTCCAAATCTTACTCTTAACTCTACTCAATATCTATCTCAAATATACACTAAACATTATCCTTCGGTCTAGCACAAATCTTCTCACAATTCCTCAAATCTACACCAACTCTATCCTCAAATCTATCCTCAAGCCTTAACACAAATCTTGATCCAATCACAAATCAACTCTACTTATATCTGCTCCAAGCCTTAACTCAAATCTTGAACAAATCAATCAATCAACTATGCTCTCAAGTCTTCTCAAATACTTACCTCAAATCTATCCACAAGTCCTCTCAAGAACTTGCTCAATCTTCTCTCAAGTCTTCACCAAGACTTACCTCAAATCTATCCAACAAGTCCTCTCTAGAACTTGTCCAATCTGCTCAACAAGTCTTCACCAAGACTTACCTCAAATCTACTCAACAAGTCCCTAGAACTTGTCCAATCTCTCAACAAGTCTTCACCAAGACTTACCTCAAATCTTCCAACAAGTCCTCTCTAGAACTTATCCAATCTGCTCAACAAGTCTTCACCAAGACTTACCTCAAATCTACTTGTAAGCTTCCACAAAAGCTCACACAAATATATCCTTAAGCTTTCACAAAATCTTACTCAACTCTATCCTTAAGTCCCCTCTAGGACTTACTCAAATCTATCTCACAAGCTTTCACAAAAGCTTATTCAAATCAATTGCAAAACTTGCATACAAAACTCAACTTAATCTCTTACAGAAAACCTCTTCAATCACACAAACAAGTTTCACTCAGAATCTTGTTTAACCATAGAAACATATAGAGAATGATAAGAGACTCAATATGTTTCACACTCACAAATCACTCTATCACTTTCAAACTCACTTTCAAATCAATTTAGAATAAAGAATAATTTGTTTCACAAAACTTGAACTATCACTCCAATACTTTCAATCAATAATGCTCAACCAACTTCACTCAAACATTCACTCAATGAAACACAACTTGCTTACAAACCCTAACCAAGTGTTTCACTATACTTCCAACAACTCACACTATGGAACTCAAACCTTGACTCAAGATGATTCCAATTTCACATAACAATGATACTCATGTTCTTTCACAAACCCTAGTTCAAGATAGTTCTCAATATCACATAACAATGATACTCATGATCTTTCAACATCCACAAATCATGCACATGAAAACTCACTCAAATATTTCCAACAATGCTTATCAAACAATCCTTTTCACTCCAACTTTGCATTTCACAACATTCAATCCAACAATATTTCACTCATAAGGAAGATGTGCCCATACCTTTTGTTTTGATGGAGATATATCTTCAAAACCTATCTTAATCACAATCAAATCCTCTTTGCCAATTTCAAGGTTAGATAGCAACAATCTATCTCAAAATCTCCACTCAAATATTTTCCTCAATAATTATTTCACCATACAAAAATATCAACTCTCAAGTACACCTTATAATCTCCAAACTTCACAAAAATAATATTCAATTCATAAACAATCAAACTCCTTTGATAACACTTTATAAACCCAATATTCACACTTAGCAAAATAAAAATTAATTCCTTTTTTTAACACTTTTAACTCCAATCTTCACACAATAATATTCAACACAATTAATTTCCTTTCAAACACCTTATATCTCCAATATTTATTTATAATTCTAAAAATTAAAATATTAAACAACCTTATGACTCCCTATATTTCACCTTAGCAAAAATTAATCACTAAGCACCTTCAAAACTATCACGTGGCCCCTAGCACTATTCAAAACCTTAGCAAAAATTAAATCAAGCGCTTACCTTATGTGATGGCCCACATCAAAAATTTATGCCCACAATGAATGTGCCCAAACTCGAACCCAAAACTTTGCCACCATCGCAACGCCCTAGCCCAAGGCTAGGCTGTAATTGGGCTACATGCCCAACACAAAACCTAAGGTGCACGATGCACCCTTTATCCTTGCTTTCGACACATTTTGAATTTAACCAAAAACTTCTGCCATGCTCAAAATGAAGGGGACACAAATCGAACCCCTAACCTACCTTGCACAAATGCCTTAACCAGCCATCGATCACCACTTGCGCTACCAAGCACTTTGGGAAATATTTGATGCTCCACTTGGACTTATCACGAAGTCTACCCTTATAAATTTAACACATGCAAATCCTTTCTCTTCTCTTAAACAGTGCACAAATTTATTTTTACTTTTGGGCATACGAATTGCATGGATAATTTAAAATAAAAATTATTTCCTCCTTTTATACCTTTTGCTATGCACTCCAACACGTCAATTTTTCCAATTCAAATTTTAAACTTAAACTTTTGGCACCTTTAATATTTATTTAATTAAAATTTTAACCTATGGTTAAAATATTTTAATTTAAATAAATTAAATAATAACCTTTAAAATCTGCTCAATGGGTCTTTTCAAGGATTTATTTTTTAATGACTCCTTGGACCTCATTTTTCTTCACCTCAACCTTTAGCCCAAAATATTATAATATTAAATATTATAATATTATTATTTCCTTTTAAACCTGCTTCTCCTTCCTTGGGTCTTCAATATTTTAGGCCTCTTTAGGCATATAATATTTAAAATAAATATTATATCCTATTCCTTTTAAACACTTCCTTGCCTTTTGGAAAAACCACCTGATGACATTAATGATGACGAAACTTGGACATCAACCTCTTGACATCAATGACAACAAAACTTGCTCAAATTTCCAACAATCTCCCCCTTTGTCATTGATGGCAACCCTTTTTCCTTTAACCATTTCTTTTACCTTTTTCAGTTTTTCTCCCCTGAGAAACTACTCCCCTTGATGAATTCTCTCCCCCTAACTCAAATATCTCTCCCCTTTGACATCAATGGCAAAGGGCCACCTTTGGGGCTTGGGGCTAAAGATAAGACTCTTAGCTCAGCCCCTCCCCCACCTCCTCTCTTTGAGGTGGTTAATTTTGGGGTGGGAGTATCTCTACTCCTAACATACATTGATCTTTACCTTTGTCCACCTTCTTCCTCAACTGATCCTTCTAATTCCTCTGAATGTTCCTATTCCTGCTTGTCTCTAGAAATTTTTCTCTACACCACTTAGCCATATGCCCAACATTATTGCACTTATAACACTTAATGTTGTGGTTCCTTGAAGGTGCAAATATCTTGAAGTTCCTCCTGGTGAAGCCATATCCATTCCTATCATGAACCCTAGAATTAACTACCTTATGACCAAACTGATTACAAGAGTAGCAATACCCTTGAAAGAGATACCCATTTCTAAAATTTCTATTGGTGAAACCATATCCCTATCTTTCATGTGTCCTACATTACGTAGCCTTGTGACCAAACCTGTGACATGAGAAGCAACATCCATTGAAGAAACCTTGCCTTGACCCCATTGGTCTCTTAGTCTCTTCTTCCCTATGATGTTTCATATTCCATATATTCCTTATTTGTGCATTGTTCCTTTCCTTGTTGAACTTTCTATTTTCCAACTTATCCTCAGAAGTCTCACTCTCTCTTACACTCTCTTCTTCTAAAGCTTCTTCTTCTTTGGAGCTTGAGATTGACTCCTCTCCTTGTTCTCTATATTCCTCTTCAAAACCAAGTCCTATCTTGTTTGATGAAGATCTTTGTACCTTGATAATCTTATCCAAGGTCTTTGAGCTTCTCCCAAACCTGTGTAGCTTATCTTTAGACTCTTTTACTTCCTTCCTTAATGAAGCTACCTCATGCTCTAATCTTTCACATTCTAAAACCTTTGCCTCTAACCTCTCTTTAAATCTCCTTGTCTTAGCTATTGAGTTGGTTAGATCTTCTATAAGCTTTCCTTTCTCTTCATCACATTCTTGAAATTGAAGCTTGAGTTTTGAGTTCTACTTTCTTACCTTTCTTAATTCCTTAAGAGCAGAAATAAGCTCACCCTCAAGATCAACTTCTCCTTCCTCTTAATTTTTGATTCTTCCTCTACTCTTTTGTCTTCAAGATCATCTTCATTCTTTTCTGATTCATCTCCAATAGAAGCACTTCCTTCTTCTTCTATTGCCATAAGAAGACTTTCTTCTTCTAGACCTTCAAGAGCATCTTCATATTCATATTCACTAAAACTGAACCCATTCCTTGTACAATGATCTTCAAGATGACCAAAGTTACCACACCTAAAACACTTGAGAATTATTGGTGCCCTTTTTACCTTTTTCTTAACATCTTCTTTTTCTACTATCAGAAATAGAATTTCTTCTTCTTCATTATCTGAGGACCTTCCATCACTATCACTTGAACTCTTGCCTATCTTATCTGCATAAAAACTCTTCTTATGCCTTTGGAAAAACTTCTTTCCTTGCTTGCCTTGTCCATCCCTACTTTTCTTTTGATACCTGTATTTTCTTGCTTCCCTGTTCTTATGATCCTGTTTCTCATCACCACTGCTATTTCCAGCTTCTGGACAATCAGATGCATAGTGACCATATTTACCACATTTGAAACACTTAACTAATTTTGTACCTTTATACTTTCTTGTGTCCTTGTTCCTTCTGCCATAGTTTGCTTCTTCATCACTGGATAACTCATTACTTGAATCTGACTTCTTACCCTTTGTCTTCTTTGTAACTTTGAAGGTTGCTTCTTTCTGGGGAATAGACTCCTCTTTTATTCTCATCTCAAAAGTTGTGAGAGTTCCATGTAACTCATCCCTTGTCAAAGTTTCAATATCTTTTGTTTCTTCTATGGCTGAAACCTTTTCACTATACCTCTTAGGGAGTGACCTTAAAATATTTTGACAAACATCTGATTCTTCAACTTTAAACCCAAGTCCTTGCATGGAGTTAACAACCTCATCCACATGAAGTAAGTATGTAGCAATGTCTTCCTCATCCTTCATCTTTAGGTCTTCAAATGTTTTCTTGTGATTTTGCAATTTTGCCATCTTGACCTTTTTGTCTCCCTCATATATATTTTTCAATTTATCCCAAATCTCTTTTGTTGATGTGCAATGCATAACTTTTACAAACTTTGTTTCATGTAAACCATTTAAGATTCCATTCATTGCCTTTGAATTATTTAGTTGTAGGAGCTTACCATATTTATCTGTAGGTGGAGTAGTTGGTGGTATGTACCCATCCTCAACTGCTTGCCATATATCATTTCCTAGTGCCATTAGGTAAATCTTCATTCTCACACTCCAAAATGCATAATTGTTCCCATCGAACAATGGTGCCTTATTTCCTGAAGATCCACTCTGAGAATCCATCTGTGTTCCTGTAAGATTTTCCTTCAAGTTGTTAAACTCTTTCGAAGGAACCCGCTCTGATACCAATTGAAGAACACAAGCTTATACTGAGAGGGGGGTGAACAGTATAAGACCAACTTTTACTTTTCTTTCTCAAACAATATTATCCAATATATCAATGGCAATATCAACAATAGTAATCAAAGCAATGCATAAATCATCACACACAATAGAGACACCAATTTAACGTGGTTCACCCAATGTGGGCTACTCCACAAAGAAAATATTTCACTAAAATTTTCTCAACAAATCTCTTGGGAATCCTTCCCTATTACAATGTTTATGGACCTCTATCCAAAGGAGACACCAATCCCCTAATCAAGTTCATGGATCTCTATCCATAGGAGAACTCTTTCCCTTCTATTGGTTCATGGATCTCTATCCATAGGAGAACTCCTTCTCCTCTACTCTAGTTGGTGATCTTCTAGAAGACTACTACCTCCACTACACTAGCTTGTGGATCTCTCTCCATAGAAGACCTATATCCTCACTCAGAAGACCTTTATCCTCACTACCCTAGCTAATGGATCTCTATCCACTAGAGACTATTATCCTCTACTCTATCACCTCCAAAGCTTACTCTTAGCTCTGCTCAATATCTATCTCAAATATACACTAAACACTATCCTTCGATCTAGCACAAATATGCTCACAATCTCCCAATATTTATCTCTACTATGGCACAAATCTACCCTCAAATCTACACCAAAATCTATCCTCAAATCTATCCTCAAGCCTTAACACAAATCTTGATCCAATCACAAATCAACTCTACTTAGATCTACCCCAAGCCTTAACTCAAATCTTGAACAAATCAATCAATCAACTATGCTCTCAAGTCTTCTCAAATACTTACCTCAAATCTATCCACAAGTCCTCTCAAGAACTTGCTCAATCTACTCAACAAGTCTTCACCAAGACTTACCTCAAATCTTTCAACAAGTCCTCTCTAAATTTTCCAATATTCTCAACAAGTCTTCACCAAGACTTACCTCAAATCTATCCAACAAGTCCTCTCTAGAACTTGTTCAATCTGCTCAACAAGTCTTCACCAAGACTTACCTCAACAAGTCCTCTCTAGAACTTATCCAATCTATTCAACAAGTCTTCACCAAGACTTACCTCAAATATGCTTGTAAGATTTCACAAAGCTCACACAAATCTATCCTTAAGATTTACAAAAGCTTACTCAACTCTATCCTTAAGTTCCCTCTAGGACTTACTCAAATCTATCCACAAGCTTTCACAAAAGCTTATTCAAATCAATTGCAAAACTTGCATACAAAACTCAACTTAATCTCTTACAGAAAACCTCTTCAATCACACAAACAAGTTTCACTCAGAATCTTGTTTAACCATAGAAACATATAGAGAATGGTAAGAGACTCAATATGTTTCACACTCACAAATCACTCTATCACTTTCAAACTCTCTTTCAAATCAATTCAAAAATAAAGTATAATTTGTTTCACAAAACTTGAACTATCACTCCAATACTTTCAATCAATAATGCTCAACCAACTTCACTCAAACATTCACTCAATGAAACACAACTTGCTTACAAACCCTAACCAAGTGTTTCACTATACTTCCAACAACTCACACTATGGAACTCAAACCTTGACTCAAGATGATTCCAAATTCACATAACAATGATACTCATGTTCTTTCACAAACCCTAGTTCAAGATAGTTCTCAATCTCACATAACAATGATACTCATGTTCTTTCAACAACCACAAATCATGCACATGAAAACTCACTCAAATATTTCCAACAATGCTTATCAAACAATCCTTTTCACTCCAACTTTGCATTTCACAACATTCAATCCAACAATATTTCACTCATAAGGAAGATGTGCCCATACCTTTTGTTTTGATGGAGATATATCTTCAAAACCTATCTTAATCACAATCAAATCCTCTTTGCCAATTTCAAGGTTAGATAGCAACAATCTATCTCAAAATCTCCACAAAATTATTCTCCTCAATAATTATTTCACCATACAAAAATATCAAGTCTCAAGTACACCTTATAATCTCCAAACTTCACAAAAATAATATTCAATTCATAAACAATCAAACTCCTTTGATAACACTTTATAAACCCAATATTCACACTTATAAAAATAAAAATTAATTCCTTTGTTTAACACTTTTAACTCCAATATTCACACAATAATATTCAACACAATTAATTTCCTTTCTAACACCTTATATCTCCAATATTTATTTATAATTCTAATTAAAAATTAAAATATTAAACAACCTTATGACTCCCTATATTTCACCTTAGCAAAAATTAATCACGTGGCCTAAGCACCTTCAAAACTATCATGTGGCCCCCTAGCACTATTCAAAACCTTAGAAAAATTAAATCAAGCGCTTACCTTATACGATGGCCCATGTCAAAAAATTTATGCCCACAATGAACGCACCCAAACTCAAACCCAAAACCTACCGCCACCATAGCACCCTAGCCCAAGGCTAGGCTACCATTGGGCTACACGCCCAACACAAAACCTAAGGCACATGATGCACCCTTTATCCCTTGCTTCCAATGCATTTCAAAATTAACTAAAAACTTCTACATTTCAAAATGAAGGGGACATGAATCAAACCCCTAACCTACCTTGCACAAACGCCTTAACCAACCATCGATCACCACTTGCACTACCAAGCGCTTTGGGAAATATTTGGTGCTCCACTTGGACTTATCATGAAGTCTAACCTTATAAATTTGAAGTCTAACCTTATAAATTTAACACTTGTGAATTATTTTCTTTCTCTTCTCTTAAACAACGCATAAATTTCTTTTTGCTTTTGGGCATACGAATTGCATGGATAATTTTAAATAAAAATCATTTCCTCCTTTTATACATTTTGCTATGCACTCCAACACGTCGGCTTTTCAAATTCAAATTTTAATTTGAAATTTAAACTTAAACTTTTGGCACCTTTAATATTTATTTAAATTAAAATTTTAACCTATAGTTAAAATATTTTAATTTAAATAAATTAAATAATAACCTTTAAAATCTGCCAAATGGGTCTTTTCAAGGATTTATTTTTTAATGACTCCTTGGACCTCATTTTTCTTCACCTCAACCTTTAGCCTGGAATATTATAATATTAAATATTATAATATTATTATTTCCTTTTAAACTTGCTTCTCCTTCCTTGGGATTTCCTTTTAAACCTACTTCTCCTTCCTTGGGTCTTCAATATTTTAGGCCTCTTTAGGCATATAATATTTAAAATAAATATTATATCCTATTTCTTTTAACCACTTCCTTGCCTTTTGGAAAAACAACATGATGACATTAATGATGACGAAACTTGGACATCAACCTCTTGACATCAATGACAACAAAACTTGCTCAAATTTCCAACAATCTCCCCCTTTGTCATTGATGGCAACCCTTTTTCCTTTTACCATTTATTTTATCTTTTTTAGTTTTGCTCCCCCTGAGAAACTATCAGCTCTCCCCTAACTCAAATATCTCTCCCCTTTGACATCAATGGCAAAGGGCCACCTTTGGGGCTTGGGGCTAAAAATAAGACTCTTAGCTCAACCCCTCCCCCACCTCCTCTTTTTGAGGTGGTTAATTTTGGGGTGGGAGTATCTCTACTCCTAGCATACATTGCTCTTTACCTTTGTCCACCTTCTTCCTCAACTGATCCTTCTGATTTCTCTGAATGTTCCTATTCTTTCTTGTCTCTGGAAGTTCTTCTCTACACCACTTAGCCATATGCCCAACATTATTGCACTTATAACACTTAATGTTGTGGTTCCTTGAAGGTGCAAATGTCTTGGAGTTCCTCCTAGTGAAGCCATATCCATTCCTATCATGAACCCTGCAATTAACTTCCTTATGACCAAACTGATTACAAGAGTAGCAATACCCTTGAAAGAGATACCCATTTCTAAAATTTCTATTGGTGAAACCATATCCCTATCTTTCATGTATTCTACACTATGTAGCCTTGTGACCAAACATGTGACATGAGAAGCATCATCCATTGAAGAAACCTTGCCTTGATCCCATTGGTCTCTTAGTCTCTTCTTCCCTATGATGTTTCCTATTCCATCTGTTCCTTATTTGTGCATTTTTCCTTTCCTTGTTGAACTTTCTATTTTCCAACTTATCCTTAGAAGTCTCACTTTCTCTTTCACTCTCTTATTCTGAAGCTTCTTCTTCTTTGGAGCTTGATATTGACTCCTCTCCTTGTTCTCTATGTTCTTCTTCAAAACCAAGTCTTGTCTTGTTTGATGAAGATATTTGTACCTTGATAATCTTATCCAAGTTCTTTGAGCTTCTCCCAAACCTGTGTAGCTTATTTTTAGACTCTTTTACTTCCTTCCTTAGTGAAGCTACCTCATGCTCTAATATTTCACATTCTAAGACCTTTGCCTCTAACCTCTCTTTAAATCTCCTTGTCTTAGCTATTGAGTTGGTTAGATCTTCTATAAGCTTTCCTTTCTCTTCATCACATTCTTGAAATTGAATCTTGAGTTTTGAGTTCTGCTTTCTTACCTTTCTTAATTCCTTAAGAGCAAAAATAAGCTCACCCTCAAGATCAACTTCTCCTTCCTCTAAATTTTTTGATTCTTCCTCTACTCTTTTGTCTTTAAGATCATCTTCATTCTTTTTTTATTTATTTCCACTAGAAGCACTTCCTTCTTCTTCTATTGCCATAAGAAGACTTTCTTCTTCTGGACCTTCAAGAGCATCTTCATATTCATCTTCACTGAAATTGAACCCATTCCTTGTGCAATGATCTTCAAGATGACCAAAGTTACCACACCTAAAACAATTGAGAATTATTGGTGCCCTTTTTACCTTTTTCTTAACATCTTCTTTTTCTACTGTCAGAAATATAATTTCTTCTTCTTCATTATATGAGGACCTTCATCACTATCACTTGAACTCTTGCCTACCTTATCTACATAGAAACTCTTCTTATGCCTTTGGAAAAACTTCTTTCCTTGCTTGCCTTGTCCATCCCTACTTTTCTTTTGATACCTGTATTTTCCTACTTCCCTGTTCTTATGATCCTGTTTCTCATCACTACTGCTATTTCCAACTTCTAGACAATCATATGCATAGTGACCATATTTACCACATTTGAAACACTTAACTGATTTCGTACCTTTATACTTTCTTGTGTCCTTGTTCCTTCTGCCATAGTTTGCTTCTTCATCACTGGATAACTCATTACTTGAATCTGACTTCTTACCCTTTGTCTTCTTTGTAACTTTGAAGGTTGCTTCTTTATCAGGAATAGACTCCTCTTTTATTCTCATCTCAAAATATGTGAGAGTTCCATGTAACTCATCCCTTGTCAAATTTTCAATATCTTTTGTTTCTTCTATGGCTGAAACCTTTTCACTATACCTCTTAGGGAGTGACCTTAAAATATTTTGACACACATCTGATTCTTAAACTTTAAACATGACTCCTTGCATGGAGTTAACAACCTCATCCACATGAAGTAAGTATGTAGCAATGTCTTCCTCATCCTTCATCTTTAGGTCTTCAAATTTTTTCTTGTGATTTTGCAATTTTGCCATCTTGACATTTTTGTCTCCCTCATATATATTTTTTAGTTTATCCCAAATATCTTTTGCTGATGTGCAATGCATAACTTTTACAAACTCTATTTCACATAAACCATTTAAGATTCCATTCATTGCCTTTGAATTATTTAGTTGTAGGAGCTTACCATATTTATCTATAGGTGGAGTAGCTGGCGGTATGTACCCATCCTCAACTGCTTACCATATATCATTTCCTAGTGCCATTAGGTAAATCTTCATTCTCACACTCCAAAATGCATAATTATTCCCATCGAACAATGGTGCCTTATTTCTTGAAGATCCACTCTGAGAATCCATCTATGTTCTTGTAAGATTTTCCTTCAAGCTGTTAAACTTCTTCGAAGGAACCCGCTCTGATACCAATTGAAGAACACAAGCTTATACTGAGAGGGGTGTGAACAATATAAGATCAACTTTTACTTTTCTTTCCCAAACAATATTATCCAATATATCAATGGCAATATCAACAACAATAATCAAAGCAATGCATAAATCATCACACACAATAGAGACACCAATTTAACGTGGTTCACCCAATGTGGGCTACTCCACGGAGAAATTTGATGAGGCCTAAAATTTCCTTAGTCATGGCATGTTTTAAACCATCAGAAACAACATTAAAAACCTTGTGATATGTTTATTATGCTAATATAGTTGATTTAATGCACTATATGTTAAGTATTTGCATGATTAAGGTGTTTAGGGACATTATACTCTATTTTTACAATTTTTATACGATTTTGCATTGTTCTAGCAATGTTTTCTAATGAATGGAATGCATGGTTTTAGTAGAAACATAATATATTTCTTTTTGTTTTATATTTCCCATGTGCTAATTTGTCTGAATTTGGAAAATAGCACCAAAAGTTGTAACTATGCAATAAAAACAGGAAAACACAAAATTACCATATAAATTCCAGCCAACTACCAATGAATGGCAGGGCCTAGAATTTAGCAACTAAATAAGGTAAAAATGGTTGGTATCACCTCCCGGGGATTGAGATAGACATCCTACCAAAAAATACCTACTATTTTTTTTTTAATGCATATGGGCATGAAATCAAACATACAGCCGATTATTTTGAAAACTCTCCAAAATAAGAAGGGAACATGCTGGTTTTAGATGTTTAGATGACTTTAGCAGCTAAACTGGGAAAGAGTTAATGAGACAATATAGGAATAGTTTCCCATAGTTATTTCCACAATTTCCAATTCATAGCTACTATTGAAGACGTATCTCACGAACCAATACCTGCTAATGCAGCTTGCACTCTCTTGGAATAGATCGATTCAGTTACAGAATATTGGGTAAATATTGTAAAATAGCAAATAAGATATTTTGGGCACGTAGAATAGGGATAATACAATATAAATAATGCATCTCCCATATTGGTAGAGCTAGTAGGAAATAGGATATAGATGCAGTGGATATCTAAAGTGTAACACTATGTAGTAGTATTGTCCTACAGGAAGTGTAATGTTATTTCTCAGATAAATAAAGTGCAGTTTTCTATCATATTTTGTTATGTATGAGTGTGTTAACATTTATTAAGTAGAAGAGATATTATACCTTCTTTTGGAAAATGAATCAAGGGCCACTTCCAGGCCTAGAAGAAGTATTGACTGACAGGTTTTCCTCTAAACTTTGCTACAACAGAATTTAGTTGGATATTTGTCAAATTCTTTCCTTGTTTCACACTAACCATTGTTATAGCTTCATGATATTTTTTCCATATTTATAAGTGAGCTTTCAGATTTCATAAGTGTGTGATCATTTATAGACTAGTTAAATCTATATTTTCTTGTTCCATGTTTCAGTAATTAAAATAGTTTGCAGTATTATGTTTGATTCTTTACTTCCAGCAACTTTACAAGTTTTCTTGCATTCCTTTTTGCTATCAGCTATTGTGATATAATATTGATGACCTTCTGAAATAGAACACCTTCAAGAAATTTCCATTCTACAAAAGTAATTAGGTTTAATTCTGTAACATTTATCTTTCTATCATTTCAATTATTGCAAATGTACTTAGATTCCAATTTCTACAATTTAGAATCAGGTTTCCATTTTTACAAGTAAAATAGTTTATTTTATGCCAGATAGGATTAAAAGGTGATATAAACCCCCAACACAATTTGTTCTACCAATAAGACATGTTGCTCCCAAATGAACTAAATAGCAACCCTGCTTAAGCCTTATCTCTCATAAATAACCTTGGACACCGCCCTAGATTGAAAAATCATTGAGATTAAATGATGCTATTAACGAAATGCATTAACAAATTTTTACTAAAATTTTCTCAACAAATATCTTGGGAATCCTTACCTATTACAATGTTTAAAGACCTCTATCCAAAGTAGATACCAATATTCTAATCAATCTCATGGATATCTATCCATAGGAGAACTCTTTCCCTTCTACTGGTTCATGGATATATATCCACAAGAGAACTCCTTCTCCTCTACTCTGGTTGGTGATATTCTAGAAGACTACTACCTTTGCTACACTGTCTTGTGGATCTCTCTCCACTGAAGACCTCTATCCTCACTCATAATACCTATATACTCACTCAGAAGACCTTTGTCCTCACTTCCCTGGCTAATATATCTCTATCCACTGGAGACTACTATCCTCTTATTTATCACCTCCAAGTATCACTCTTAACTCTGCTCAATCTCTATATCAAATATACACTAAAAACTATCCTCAGTATAACATAAATCTAATCATAATTTTATCTCTGGTCTGGCATAAATATACCCTTGAGTCTGCACCAAACTATCTCTACTATGGCACAAATTTGTCCTCAAATCTGCACCATACTCTATCATAAAATTTGTCCTCTAGCCTTAATATAAAAATTTATCCAATCACAAATTAAATCTACTCAGATATACCTCAAGCCTTAACACAAATATTGAACAAATCAATCAATCAAATATGCTCTCAAGCCTTCTCAAAGACTTGTCTCAAATATGTCCACAAGTCCTCTCAATAACTTGCTCAATTTGCTCAACAGTTCTTCACCAAGACTTACCTCAAATATGTCCACAAGTCCTCTCAAGAACTTGCTCAATATTCTCAACAAGTCTTCACCAAGACTTACCTCAAATCTGTCCAAAAATTCCTCTCTAGAACTTATCCAATCTGATCAACAAGTCTTCACCAAGACTTACCTCAAATCTATCCAACAAGTCCTCTCTAGAACCTATCTAATTTGCTAAACAAGTCTTCACCAAGACTTACCTCAAATATGCTTGCAAGATTTCACAAAATCTCACACAAATCTGTTCTTAAGCTTTCACAAAAGCTTACTCAATTATGTCCTTAAGTCCCCTCTAGGACTTACTCAAAACTATCCACTAGATTTCACAAAAGATTATTTAAATCAATTGCAAAACTTGCATACACAAATCAACTAAATATCTTACAAAAAACCTCTTCAATCACAGAAACAAGTTTCACTCAGAATCTTTTTTAACCATAGAAACATATAGAGAATGGTAAGAGACTTAATGCAGGAGCATCCGGAGGTGGCAGAGCAATCTTGCATCATCCAAAAATATTTTTTCTCTAAGTGCCAAACCTATCGCGATATCGCGACACTTTTTGAGAAAAAGCGCCAAGGGGTGAAACTGTCGCGATATCACGACACTTTTTGAGAAAAAGCACCAAGGGGCAAAACTGTCGCGATATCGCAACACTTTTTGAGAAAAGGCGCAAAGGGGAAAAGTTGTCGCGATATCACGACACTTTTTGAGAAAAGGCGCAAAGGGGAAAATTTGTCATGATATCATGACACTTTTTGAGAAAAGGCACAAAAGGGGCAAAGCTATCATGATATCGCGACACTTTTGGAGAAAAGGCGCCAAGGGGCAAAGCTATCGCGATTTCGTGACACTTTTGAAGAATGGGCACCAAGGAGAAAAGTTGTCACGATTTCGCAACATATTTTGGGCAAAGGCGCCAGGGAGAAAGGTTGTCGCGATTTCGTGACACATTTTGTGAATCGACACAGAGGAGGAAAGTTGTCATGATTTCGTGACACATTTTGAGTGAAGGTGCCAGGGAGAAAATTTTTCGCAATTTTGTGACACATTTTGAGCAAAGGCGCCAGGGAGAAAAGTTGTCACGATTTTGCGACACATTTTGCAGATAAGCGTCGAGGAGAAAAGTTGTCACGATTTCGTGATACATTTTGTGGAGGAGCGTCAAGGGGAAAAGTTGTCATGATTTCGTGACACATTTTGCGGATAAGCACCAAGGAGAAAAGTTGTCGCGATTTCGTGACACATTTTGCGGAGGAGCACCGAGGGGAAAAGTTGTCGTGATTTCGTGACACATTTTGTGGATAGGCATCGAGGGGAAAAGTTGTCATGATTTTGTGACACATTTTACAGATGGGCACCAAGGGGAAAGGACGTCGTGATTTCACGACCTATCGCGGTTTCACGACCCGAAGGCGGAAAATGAATGTTGAAGGCAGAGATGTCATGATTTCATGACATGTCGTGTTTTCATGGCCTGAAGACAGAAGGAGAGTACGGAGGGCCAAGATGTCATGATTTCATGACATGTCACATTTTCATGGCTTTAAGGAGAGAATACAACAGGCCTTTCATGACTCCACTCGGACAGGCGGCTACAGAGGTCGTTGCAGAGGGGCACGTGGTAGCAAAGCACAGGTGGCTACAAAGCACTCCTGGGAATGATGACTCAGTGGGTCGATGGATAGGTGGCCGCAAAGCACTCCACCATTCCATCCCATGATGATTGAAGACACCTAGTAGCAATATGCAGGCGACGATAGAAAATTCGTGTGAGCGGTTATAGGAAACCCGCAATCTACATAATGATGTCAAGAAAGGGATCAAGTCCATTATAAAAGGCAGTGCATACATTATAAAAAGGGGTTGGCAATTTTGTAACTTTGTTAATTCAAATTTGAAAGCTCTGTTGATGAAAATTTGGTGATTTTTCTGTGTGTTATTCCAGTCCTGTGTCAAGTGGTATCAGAGCCAGAAGGTTCTAAGCACGCGAACAGACAGTCGACCGTGAGGCAGTTTGTGCCAGGATCATGGTTGTGGGTTGTGAGAAAGAAGCAATATGCCTCTGCATAGGAACCATGGTGGTGCGAGGAATAGGGGAGTAGAGGTCGATCTCAGAGCCTTACAGAGGCAAGTGCAAGCCCTGTAGGAGGAAATGAGAAGAGGAGTTGAGCCAAGAAGAGAGGAACACAGTGAAGATGAAGTTTGGGAAGATGAGGGTCCATCTGATGAGGAAGAAGCATTGGATCCAATAGAAGCTAGGTTGTATAGGGCCATATCCCAGATCGGGAAGAAGCCAAAGTTTGACGTCTCCACCTATTCTAGGAATCTCAATCCCGAGGAGTTGATAGATTGGATCAACAACATGGAGGAATATTTCGAGTATGAGGAGATCTCAGATCCAAATCGGATCAGGTTCACAAAAAAAAATTTGAAGGGACATGCTAGCATCTGGTGGAAAGGAGTACAATTGGAAAGGAACGGGAAGGGAAAGTAAAATATCACCAGGTGGGATCGGATGGTAGAGAAATTGAAGAGGCAATTCATCCCCGTAGATTATGAGTTGGATCTATTGAGGAAGATGCAGAGTCTTAGACAGGTGAGTAAATCTGTCAAGGAGTACACGGAGGAGTTCTATCAGATCTCAATTTGAATCGGCCATTTTGAGGCAAATAAGGAGAAGGTTGCCTGCTACATCAATGGATTGAGAACTAGCATTCAAGAAGAACTGAGTCTGGTTCGGATGAGCACGGTTGAGGATGCATATCGATTTGCATTAAAAGTGGAAGGGATCGTAAGGATCGTGGCGAAAGAGCTAGTGGAAGGGCCAGTGGAGGAATATACAAGGATCTAGGGAAGACTGGTGAAGCAAGCAGTAGCCAGAACCAGAAAGAAGAGAAAGAGGAGAATACCCAATGCCCATGCAATCAGAACAACAACTACTCGAGAGGAAGAGGTAGGCCTAGGCATGGGTATGGGAGAGGTGTCTTTCGAGGAACCTAATTTAATTGTGAAGAAGAAGGACATCGGGCATACAACTGCCCGTAGTGCCAAGAAATGCCAAATAGAAGACCTGAGGATCAGGCCAGAGCTACTATAGCAGACGAAGGTGTTGAATTTGAGCACTCTGAGGAGGCAGAACGAGGGGAAGCGATGGTCATCAGGAGAGTCTTATTGAATGAGGAGAAGAATGTAGACCAGAGGAACAGCCTATTTTGCACAAGATGCAAGTGCTCAGGCAAGGTCTGTAACATCATTATCGATAATGGTAGCACTGATAACTTGGTATCTGAGGAGATGGTTTCCAAGTTGTAGCTAGAGAGAAGAAGACACCCGCATCCATATCGGATTGCGTGGTTGCAAAAGGACCATAGGGTGCTGGTCAATGAGCAATGCCTGGTGAAGTTTAACATTGGAACTTACCGAGATGAGGTCCTATGTGACATCCTGCCTATGGATGCATGTCACATGTTGCTTGGAAGACTGTGGCAGATTGATCGGAGTGCAGTACATGATGGTCGAGCCAATACATATTCCTTGTCAAAGGATGGAGTTCGCCATAAGTTGAAACCACTAAAGGAGGTGGATGAGAAGGTATGTAGCAGTGCTCGAGTCTGTCTAGTTGATGGAAGAAGATTTTTAGATGGCCTGAAGCCAGATCATATGTGCTATGCAATAATCCCTAGGGTTAGGGAAGAAGAATAAAAGGAAACCCCAGTGGAGGTCATGGGTCTGTTAGAGGAATTCCAAGATATCATTTCTAATAATGTTCCTAAGGGTTTACCACCTGTAAGGAAGATCAGTCACCACATAGACTTGGTGCCTGGGTCTAGCTTGCCCAATAAGGCCACGCATAGAATGACTCCTATGGAAATTGAACTGAATAGGCAAGTTCAAGAGCTACTAAAGAAGGGGTTGATTAGGGAGAGTCTTAGCCCGTGTACAGTACCAACAGTACTAGCACCCAAGAAGGATGGAGAGTGGAGAATATGCACAGACTCTCGGGCAATTAACAAGATCACTATCAAATATAGATTCCCATTGCCAAGGATGGATGATATCATGGACTGTTTGAGTGGAGCTAAGTACTTCTTGAAGATTGACCTAAAAAGTGGTTATCATCAGATCCGTATCCGAGAAGGGGATGAGTGGAAGACAACCTTCAAAACTAGGGAAGGTTTGTATGAGTGGTTGGTCATGCCATTTGGGCTAACCAATGCACCCAGCACATTCATGCGGTTAATGAATGAAGTGTTGAAAGAGTTTTTAGGCAAATTTTTCATTGTCTACTTGGATGACATCTTGATATTTAGCAGAACCCTGGAGGAACACCTGATGCATATCAAGAGGGTTTTTGAGAAACTGCGAGAGGAGCAGTCGCTGATAAATCTGAAGAAGTGTAACTTTGTGAAGAGGGAGTTAGTATACCTGGGATTTGTCATCTCAATAGACGGTCTCAAAATGGACCCAAAAAAGGTGAGGGCTATCATAGAGTGGCCTGTTCCAAGAAGCGTGACTAAGGTAAGATCATTTCATGGTCTAGCCAATTTTTACAAGAAATTCATTAGAAACTTCAGTAGTATTTGTGCATCCATTCTAGAGACAATGAGGGGGAATAAGAAGGAATTTAAGTGGACAGCTAGGGCAGATAAGAGTTTTGCTATGCTGAAGAAGAATGTCATAGAGTAACCTATCTTAGCACTTCCATATTTTAACAAGGTGTTTCAGGTAGACTATGATGCGAGTGGTAGTGCCATAGGGGCCGTATTGAGTCAATAGGGTAAGCCTGTTGCTTATTTTAGTGAAAAGCTCAATGATGCCAAGAAAAAGTATTCGGTATATGATCAGGAGTTCTATGCCATAGTTTAGGCTCTGAAGAAATGGAGGCATTATTTGTTGCCAAAGGAGTTTGTCTTGTATACGGATCATCAGGCACTATAGTATATCAACAGTCAAGGAAAGCTAAATCAGCGGCACCTGAAATGGGTTGAGTTCCTGCAGAGCTATACCTTTGTGCTGAAGCATTAGAGCGGAAGGTCCAATAGAGTGGTGGATGCCTTGAGTAGGAGGCAATGTTTATTGATGGAAATGAAGGTGGAAGTTGTAGGGTTTGCTGAGCTCAAGGGTTTATACCCTACAGATCCCGACTTCGTAGAAGCTTGGAAGGCCTGCATCGTGCCTGTTACTTTGGACAGGACTAAGTGGCTAAACTTTTTGATCCAAGATGGAATGCTATTCAGGGGAAACCAATTATGCATTCCATGGAGCTCAATGAGGGAGAATATGATCAAGGAAAAGCATAGTGGAGGTTTGGCTAGACACTTTGGTCGAGACAAGACCATTTCCCTAGTTAATGAAAACTACTACTGGCCACAATTGCAACAAGATGTGGCAAAATTCATGCAAAGTTGTAGGATATGCCAGATGGCAAAAGGTGTGACACAGCCTACTAGTTTATATCAACCACTACCTATGCCCAAAAGGCCATGGGAGGATATTAGTATGGATTTTGTTCTCGGTTTACCCAAGACGTAGAGGGGACACGACTCCATATTTGTGGTAGTGGATAGGTTTCCAAAAATGGCTCATTTTATTCCCTGCCAGAAGACTAGTGATGCGGTCCATGTGGCTGGTTTTTTCTTCAAGGAAGTGGTACGACTTCATGGTCTGCCAAGGAGCATTGTGTCGGACAGGGATACCAAATTTGTAGGGTATTTCTAGAGAACCCTGTGGAAGAAACTGAAGACGGATTTAAAATTTAGTTCTGCATACCACCCCCAAATAGATGGCCAAATAGAGGTGGTAAATAGGAGTTTGGGCAATCTACTGAGATGCTTGGTAGGAGACAAGCCCAAGGGATGGGATTTAGTTTTGTCGTAGGCAGAATTCTCATATAACAACTCTATCAATAAGAGTACCAATAAGTCTCCATTCTAGATTATTTATGGGAGCAGCCCAAGAAACACTTGAGTTAAGAAGGATGGATGCCGGAAAAAAGTGCACTGCTGAGGCCGAATACTTTGTAGAACACCTGAAAAGCTTGCATAAAGAGGTGACTAAGTAGATCACTAAGATGAATACTCAATATAAGACCAGGGCAGACCAGAAGCGTCGGGCTAAAGAATTTGAAGTCGGAGATGTCATCATGGTCCATCTAAGAAAAGAAAGGTTTCCTACCAAGACCTATAACAAGCTGAAGATGAAGAAGTTTGGGCCATGCAGGATCATTGGAAAATGGGATTCGGGCAATGCATACAAGGTGGAGTTGCCAAGTGAAATTAACATCTCACCCATTTTTAACATTTTGGATTTGGTCGAATACCATGAAGGAGGTAGCAGTGAGACACCTAGTCCGGATTTGTGGAGCATTCCAACAGCCATCCCAGTCACAGATGAGATAGAAGAAGTGCTGGACACGCGTGAAGGTCGAAGCACTAGGAATAGGTAATATTTCAAATATTTGATCAAGTGGAATGGTAGGCCCATGGAAGATGCAACTTGGTTTTCAAAGGCAGAGGTTGACCGCCTGGGTCTACCTCACATAGAACAGAAGTGACGGTCACTTCTCAATTCACCCCAGGTGTCTAATGCAGGAGCATCCAGAGGTGGCAGAGCAATCTTGCATCATCCAAAAATCTTTTTTTCTCTAAGTGCCAAAGTTGTCGCTATATCATGACACTTTTTGAGAAAAAGCACCAAGGGCAAAACTATCGAGATATCGCGACACTTTTTGAGAAAAAGCACCAAGGGGCGAAACTGTCGTGATATCGTGACACTTTTTGAGAAAAGGCGCAAATAGGCAAAGCTGTCGTGATATCGTGACACTTTTTGAGAAAAGGCGCAAAAGGGGCAAAGCTGTCACGATATCGCAACACTTTTTGAGAAAAGGCACAAAAGGGGCAAAGCTGTTGCGATATCATGACACTTTTGGAGAATGGGCGCCAAGGAGAAAAGTTGTCACGATTTCATGACACATTTTGGGTAAAGGCGCCAGGGAGAAAGGTTGTCGCGATTTCGTGACACATTTTGTGGATCGGTGCAGAGGAGGAAAGTTGTCACGATTTTGAGACACATTTTGAGTGAAGGCACCAGGGAGAAAAGTTGTCGCGATTTCGTGACACATTTTGAGCAAAGGCGCCAGGGAGAAAAGTTGTCACGATTTCGTGACACATTTTGCAAATAAGAGTCGAGGAGAAAAGTTGTTGCAATTTCACAACACATTTTGTGGAGGAGCACCGAGGGGAAAAGTTGTCACAATTTCGTGACACATTTTGCAGATAAGCATCGAGGAGAAAAGTTGTCGCGATTTCGTGACACATTTTGCGGAGGAGCGCCGAGGGGAAAAATTGTCACGATTTCATGACACATTTTGCGGATAGGCATCGAGGGGAAAAGTTATCACGATTTCATGACACATTTTGCGGATGGGCACCAAGGGGAAAGGATGTCACGATTTCACAACCTATCATGATTTTGTGACCCGAATGCGGAGAACGAATGCTGAAGGTAGAGATGTCGTGATTTCATGACATGTCATGTTTTTGCGGCCCGAAGATAGAAGGAGAGTATGGAGGGCCAAGATGTCATGATTTCATGACATGTCACATTTTTGTAGCACGAAGGAGAGAATACGATAGGTCATTCATGACTCCACTCGGACAGGCAGCTGTAGAGGTCATTGCAGAGGGGCACGTGACAACAAAGAATAGGTGGCTACAAAGCACTCCTGGGAATGATGACTCAATGGGTCGATGGATAGGTGGCTGCAGAGCACTCCGCCATTCCATCCCATGATGATTGAATACACCTAGCAGCAATATGTAGGCGATGACAGAACATTCATGCAAGCGGTTATAGGAAACCCGTAGTCTGCGTAATGATGTCAGGAAAGGGATCGGGTCCGTTATAAAAGGCAATGCATACATTGTAAAAGGGGTTGGCCATTTTGTAACTTTGGTAATTCAATTTGAAAGCTCTATTAATGAAAATTTGGTGATTTTTTTGCTTGTTATTCCAGTCTTGCATCAAGACTCAATATGTTTCACACTCAAAAATCACTCTATCACTTTCAAACTCACTTTCAAATCAATTTAGAATAAAGTATAATTTGATTCACAAAAATTGAACTATCACTCCAATACTTTCAATAAATAATGCTCAACCAAATTCATTCAACCATTCACTCAATGAAACACAACTTGCATACAAACCCTAACCAAGTGTTTCATCATACTACCAAAATCTCATACTATGGAACTCAAATCTTGACTCAAGATAATTCAAATTCACATAACAATGATACTCATGTTCTTTCACAAACCCTAGTTCAAGATAGTTCTCAATATCACATAATAATTATACTCATGATATTTCAACATCCACAAATCATGCACATTAAAACTCACTCAAAATTTCCAACAATGCTTATCAAACAATCCTTTTCACTCCACTTTTGCATTTCAAAACATTCAATCTAACAATATTTCATTCATAAGGAATATGTGCCCATACCTTTTGTTTTGATGGAGATATGTCTTCAAAACCTGTCTCAATCACAATCAAATCCTCTTTGCCAATCTCAAGGTTAGATAGCAACAACCTATCTCAAAAATCTCCACAAATTATTCTCCTCAATAATTATCTCACCATAAAAAAATATCAAGTCTCAAGTACACCTTATAATCTCCAACCTTCACAAAAATAATAATCAATTCATAAGCAATCAAACTCCTTTGATAACACTTTATAAACCCAATATTCACACTTAGAAAAATAGAAATCAATTCATTTTTTTAACACTTTTAACACCAATATTCACACAATAACATTCAACACAACTAATTTCCTTTCTAACACCTTATATCTCCAGTCTTTATTTATAATTCTAATTAAAAATTTAAATATTAAACAACATTATGACTCCCTATATTTATCCTTAGCAAAAATTAATCATTTGGCCTTAAGCGCATTCACAACTATCACGTGGCCCCCTATCGCTATTCACACCTTAGAAAAAATTAAATTGAGCGCTTACCTTATGCGATGGCCCACATCAAAAAATTTATGCCCACAATGAAGGTGCCCAAACTCAAACCCAAAACCTACCACTACCACAACACCCTAGCCCAAGGATAGGATTTTGTTGGGCTATGCACCCAATACAAAACATAAGGTGCATGATGCACCCTTTATCCTTTGCTTTCGGTGCCTTTCAATTTTAACCAAAAACTTTTGCCACACTCAAAATGAAGGGGATGCAAATTGAACCCCTAACCTGCCTTGCATGAACGCCTTAACCAGTCGTCGATCACCGCTTGTGTGACCAAGAACTTTGGAAAATATTTGGCACACCACTTGGACTTATCATGAAGTCTACTCTTATAAATTTAACACATGTAATTTCTTTCCTTTCTCTTCTCTTAAATAGCGCACAAATTTCTTCTTGATTTTAGGCATACGAATTGCATGGATAATTTTAAATAAAAACCATTGCCCCTTTTATACCTTTTTCTATGCACTCAAACACATCAGTTTCTTAATGACTCATTGGACCTTATTTTTCTTCAATTCAACCTTTAGCCTAGAATATTATAATATTAAATTTTTGTAATATTATTTTTTCCTTTTAAACTGGCTTCTCCTTCCTTGGGATTTTTTTTTAAACCTGCTTCTTCTTCCTTGGGTCTTCAATCTGTTAGGCCGCTTTAGGCATATAATATTTAAAATAAATATTATATCCTATTCCTTTAAACCTCTTCCTTGATTTTTGGAAAAACCACCTGATGACATTAATGATGATGAAACTTGGACATCAACCTCTTGACATCAATGACAATAAAACTTACTCAAATTTTCAATAATTCATGTAAATCCATTACCTTTCAGATAAAGAATGGGAAGAAATCAAGTAAGCACTTGATAAAATGCCCTTTTTGTAAGAATATTTTTATATCCCTTTTCTTTTTGTTTTCTCTTCTTTGTCTTTTTATATTATTTTAATATGTGACTTTATGCCCAAGGATGAAGACATCAATTATAATTCCTCCTTCAGCAAGCAAGAAGGCCCCTCTAAGTCACTAGAACTATAGCAATTTCCACTACTCTTATAAGTTTATATTTAAGAAATTTTGAAGGAAGAATGCAACAAGAGTAGAGGCAGTAGTGGAACAATGAAGACAAAAAAGTTCCAATCAAAAATTGGTGCTAGTTTACAAAATTCCTGACCAAAGAAAAAGAAAAAGTTTTGATAAACCGTATTATTGGCCAAAGCTTTGAAAGATGCAAAAGAGGATATCAAAGGCTCTAAAATTTTTCAACCAAGATAAGCAAACAAAATTTTTAATGACATGCTTGGCCTAAGGATATCAAAATGTGGAGATCAATGAAAATTTTCAAAAGGTACATGAGGATAAAAATATCTGAATTCAAAAATTTAATTATGGTAAAGGCCAAAGTAACCATAAGTTCTGATAATTAGACCAACCAAAATGTACAATGGTAAGAAATAAGACTCTCACTAAAAACTTGATAAAGACCAACCTTGAAATTCTTTGAAAAGGCTAGCATGAAGAGATGTACAAAAAAATTATAATATTTCTATTATCCTCTCCAATTGTCCCCACTACTAGATGTAAATATCAAATGGTCAGGACTATTATGCCTCACATAGAGAAACACAATAGGGCAACTCTAAGAGCATAGGGTTTGGCTCAATTAGTTGTCTCTAGGATTTTTACAAGATCAACTTCTTCTAAAATGTGATCTTTATGGATATTCCTACTCTAACCAACTTCAAGGGGAAAAGAGAGAAAACAAAGAGAAAAAAAATCCTAAGCTAATAGGGGGTGATGTGCTAAGATCATAAAAAAGTTTCATTTGCATAATAGTAATATACATGTACATGTGACTATAATGTGTTTATAGATCAAAGGTGAAAACTTCCTCTTCTTAGCACATAAAATTAAACATAGGTTGCATGTGCAAGAAACAGGACAAGATGTGGCAATCACAACCTCTTTATTATGTGTCTCAAAAGCTTACCTGCAAGACCACTTAGGGTTCAAGTACTACAATACATAGAAAATGAAGGTTAAGCTATACGACTTGTTGATACTTTACAATGCTAAAATAACTACTATTTATAGATATAATTGAGGGAAAATTCCATCCAAAAATATATAGAAGCCTTCTAACAATATCATCTATATTCCCTATGTATCCTTAAAAATTTAATGCAAGCATCTTCTTCAGTTAATATTTGTTAGGCACAATATTGTTGCCATTATGATTGCCATGCTTCTACCTTTAATAGTCACTCATCGAAGCAAAACTAGTAGGAAATATTTAATTCTCCTTATGGATGGATCATTAAATTAGCTCATCTACCCTTCTTTGGAGATTGTTACTTGGCAATACCTATTTTCAAACCTGATCCTTTATTTCTTGTTGGGTGTTATTTCATTGCACTCTGCTTCCATAATTCCTTATAGTCATTTCCCATTTCTTCTTTATCTGCAATGTGCTTCACCATTTATTAAAAATGGGAGTGTGTAAAAAATTTTACATATTTCATTATATAAATAATATAATAATATAATGTAATAATATATTCTAACAAATATAAATAAAAAATATTGAACAAATTGGGAATATAGATTGATTAATAAAGACTTTAGTACATGTTCTACATGTGCTAAAAATAGTAAAAAGGATTTCAAAAACTAAAATAGCCATATCAATGATTTACTTCAAAAATTTTGAGAAAATATTTAAGGTGAATCAATGCTAGAAAAATAAATGTAAGAAATGTATAGATTGAGCTCTCCACCAAAGAAACAAATATGTTAAATCTAGGAATAGACGATGCAAGTAATAAATGTATAACAAGAGCCCACATGAGCCCATTCATAAGAAAACCTAGGATGTAAAACAAAATGGTGTCTTTTGAAACCATATAAGCACCAAGCTATGTACACCAAGATCTCAAAAACAAATAAATTCCTAATCTGGCAAGTGTATTAAATATAGGACCTGCATAGCATCCTAACATTGCAAATTTAAATCCCATCACCAAAGTATTATTTAACATAAAATCACCTATATAATTACCCTATGCCAACATTATCAAGTCAAAGATAGACGGATCTATCTCAAAAATTACAACAAAAGAAGCCAACAAAGCAACCAACTCATTTGCAATAATATAAACCACAACTATGCTCATTATGAAACCTCCTACAACCCATGGAAACAAATAGGTCTAAGGTGGATGATCTGGCTTGGTTGTAAAATATGCAAGAAATCCAAATAAAGCACCTAAAATTGCTCTAGCAACATATGCTATCTTTCAAATACCAAAGGGATTGTTTTATTATGTATTCCATAGAAAATACAAAAGGATTTGTGCCAGTGTCATGCTTGCAACTGCAACACTTCTTGACCATCGATCATCTTCAACAATGAGGGTGGTTATGCATCTTGATATCAATGGCCAAAAATACATATTACCATCGCACAAAATGAACACCTTGATTGATCATTTTCACTCTCCTCACTCCAATCCCTTAAATGCCAAGTTCCTTCTCTTATCTTTGCCATTGCCTAATTTGAGTAAATAGCCACATTAGAGGACCACATCTTCATCAAGGAATCCCATCATGCCATTTTTAGCATCACTACCCTTCATGAATCACATCATGATAAGGGATCTATCTTGATCTTATCTAGGGTTTTGCACCCCCTACAACTATTCATCTATGAACCACACTTGGCACCTATTTTATCTTGCAATCCCTATCTTGGCTACAACCAAGCCCCTTTTATAGTTCTAGACTTATAGTCATATCCCTCTTTCAATAGCATGGGATTGGTATTCTATGGCAATGGAATGACTGCTAGCTCTACAAATAGCTAGCAATCCAATGATGCACATGGAGGCACCAAGCCACTCCACCAAAATCCATGGTGGTCAACTACTTAGCCATGTCATCCATTGTTCCTAGATCACTGTAGACGTATCTACATCCCTATGAACCTATTTTTTTTTATCTCTAAATTATAACATGGAACCCTTACTTGCTTATTATTTGCCATGTTGAAACCCTAAATGTTATATGGTGACTACTAAAATAACCCTTGTTTACCTCTTTATTACTATGTATCCTGCTTAAACATGATCCCACATGACAGGCCCTCATGACGGGCCCTCACTTCCGTCCACCACACGTACTAGTAGGGAATTGACATTCCCTTTGCTATTACATACTCCCACATTGTTTATATGACATGTAATCCCTTTTTTACATATTTTAGACACCAAAATCTAGTCATTTGTCATTCATTTGTATCCTCCAATCATAGCCATTCATTGTATATATTTAATATATATATAAATATAAATATTTTATATTTATATTTATATATATTTAATAAATATATATGTATTTATATAAATAAATCCTAGCCATATGTCATAACTTAATATCAATCATCCATCCATATTAATCCATGTCACATGCTCAAGTTTAATCTCAATCCTTCCTCATGTTTTAATCTCAACCACTCGTTGGTGTCATTGAAACCCTAACATAATCAAGGGTAGATTATAAAATATGATTCATTTTGATGAATCAAGGTACCAAATTTCAATATTTTCCCACTCAAAAATCCTATCCACTTTGCTATCATCTTCCTTCCTTGCCACCACCACCGCACCTTCCATTTATATCACTAAAAAACCCTCACAAACCAGATTTGGTTCTGCCTCACTCCCATACACCTCTTAATTCATCCTAAAGTTCATAGAATATTGTTGAGTATTCCTAGAACACTGTTGGACATTTGCAATCATCCCCAACCACTTTAGGGTGTTTCTCATAGCCAATTTGTAGCTCCTAAGCTCTCGAATGCTCTGGGTATTCACATGACTTACGAACACATAAATAGGAGCATATATCAACATCACATCCACTTTCTTGACAAGGTAAGATATTCTATTTCATTACTTTATATTTTTACATTTAGTTTATAGTTTAACATTGCAACATTAGGGTTTGTAGTTTTACTATTCAGAGGGCCTCACACAATGGAGCCCTTGTAGGTGCTATTAACCCTTTTATATTGCTTTCTATTTGTAGGTGCATGAACCACATTTTTGGAAGTTGTTGCATCTAGGGTGGTCCCATAGGGATACACAAGCCCACCTGCACACTTGTTTGGAGTAGAATATGATGCAAAAGATACCATATGTTCACTTGTGAATAAGGGTTTTTGAACCCTATATTTTTAATCATTTTATCAATACGACATCATATTGTAACATTGGAGATCAAGGCTCCCCCCCGTAATAATATCAATATTATTGTCTTCATTTGTGCAATAAGCTTTTGTGTTGATTATGTTATCTATTACTTTGGTGTTGTCATTTTTTGCTTTAAAAAATGATGATCATGGTGGGACCACCAAAGGGTTTCTCAATTTGATTTACATTGTCACTGATTTATGTTTCTATTTCTATTTTGCAGGTTTCCAAAAGTTTTATCATGCAAAAATCATGAAAACTAGGGTTTTTAGGAGTAGAAGGGTTTCTAGGGTTTGTATGTTTTTTGCAATTGAAATGATAAAAGCACAAATAGTTGCATATTAGGGTTAAATGCTTTTATTTTTTCTTTTCTAATTTGGAACAAGTTCACAATACCTAAGTATACTCCTATTGTTGGAATCACTTGATGATTCACAACAGAAGAACTGGACGAACCCTCCACTGTTGGAATCACTTGATGATTCAATGTGGATCTTAAGTAGTTTACCCTATGTTATTTTGAGCAACTTGGTGTTAATTTCCTTGGCTTCTAGCTTATATAGGTGAAATAGGGTGTTTTTATCATTGAGTGAACATCATAGACAACATAAATTTAAAAAATGAATCACACACTGTGCATGTCACACTTTTAACAACAGTGAGTTGTATTTCATCACCAACCATTGTTTGAGATTGGAGATGATGGGCTTCATCTTCATCCGTCATATCACCCCATAAAAAATATAATAACATGTGAGCAATATTTCTAGATTTCATCACTAGGAAGATTCTCATTTGCCATCCGTCCTTAGATTCCACCTTGCATATTAGCTTAGGTTTGCACAGTATAACACATAAAACCACAAAAAAAGAATCTATTGCAAAACATAGGATTGAGTTGCTTGTATGATTATGTGTGATTTCCATTACATCTTTTCTACACATTCCACACATTCACCATCCCCAACTTACTCATTAGCTAATGGTTTCAACTAGAATCCAAGAAAATATTTTGATTCAAGCCTCTGTTAGCCAAACCACTTCATCTATGGAGTGTTCCACATATTTTCTTGCCACTTCAATGGTTAATATTGTAATTATGATACAAAAAATCTATTCTGATTTATCGATGGGACTCTCACACATTGTTTATACCTCAAATACAGATGTGTTGCATAGAGCCATCAATACCCCCATTCTAGAAACTAAACCATCATCCCCTACCAACCCTAACATAACTTACATAGATATGGGTAAATTTAGATCTTATATAAGATCCATTAACTCTATTATAGAGCAAATCAATAGCCCACCTAAGCATAATCCTTATTATCAATAGGAAATTTCCCACTCACACCCTTCCAGCTTCAACTAGGTTTATACCAACCCTATTTTTGAGGCATCATCTTCACCTTCCCATCACTTTTCTCTTCCACAACAATCATGTGGCCAAAAAATTTTCATCCCATCCTCCTATAGCACCACCTATGGCAATCCATTGTATGAATCACATATCAATGTTGCTTCATAAATTCCAGTCTCCGCTGCATCCAATATCCCCCATTCAGTTGCAATCCCTATTACAACCTATCCTCCACCCACCTCATCCATTTCCACCATACCTACACCATATGCATCAAAAATTTCCATACAACAAGCATGGCAACACCTCAACAAATTTCTCATGGGTTAGCAATATGATCATTCTTATCCCCAATAGCAAATATAGGTGGTATATTTTAAACCCTAGCCTACCTTCTTTACCTCAAACCCATCATGGGTATCACAATATTTTACAGTTTCCATCCCCACACCTCCATTAATCCACACCCATTTCATTCCCACAAGTCAGCACATTCATAGTCCCCAAACATCATATCCATTCCATAATCCATAATTATTTTCTCATCAAGCCCAACATCATCAAATACAATCCAATCCATCAATCCATCAAGGTCTCATCACACCTCAACATTTCACCACTTCATCACCACATAGTCACCAAGTAATTCAGGGCTTCCACATACCTGGGAAGACCCTAGAATTTAGGAAATGCAATAGCATATTGATATCTTGATACAACACACTCTTGGTATGATGAACCAACCTACTTTAAGATAGCTAATCAATCAAATAATTTACTTTTTTGTACCATAACCACCATATACGATAGATTTTACAGTGCCAAAATTTGATAAACTTAAAGGAACCAAGGATCCTAGAGAGCATGTAAGCACATTTATTCACTCATGCTTTAGAATTTAACCTCAAGATGCTTTAATTCTTAGAATATTTCCTCAAACATTTGGGGGAGATGTCGTGGAGTGGTATAACCATATTCCTCATCACAATATTTATACATTTGAATAGTTGGTAAATTAATTCCTAAAAATATTCTCCCTAAATGTTTGTAAGAAAATCACACCGTTTGACTTGTATAACCTTAATCAATTTGATGATGAGTCAGTCTATAATTTTGGAAACCATTGGAGGGCCATTATCACAAAATTACCATTCTCGCTACCAATGGAAGAGTTAACTCAATTTTTTTACCAAGAGTTGCTTAAAACCTATCTCTTGGTTATTTATTACAATTACAACAATACAACTCATTCGAATAAGCTATTGCCTAGGATAACATAATTGAGAAAATTAAAATCCAATAAGGTGTGCTAAAGCCTAAGAAGAAATAATGGTAGAACAAGGGCCAATCAAAAAGAAGTTATTCTGGCCAATCTAAGCCGAATCAAGTGAATCAAGTGGCCATGATTCAGCTGATAATGGCTCAACGACAATAATCAATGCAACAAAAACTACAACAAATTTCATATCATCTGGTTACCCCACCCCAAAAAATTTATAACATAGTGCCAACTATGGATAATAATCAACATTGATAATCTATATGAGTCATATGCTTCCATATTTCATAGGTTGTATGACACAATTTAGCTTGCCTTGCCTGATATTAAACTCTATGATGCTACCAAGCGTACCAAAAGCTATAGGGAAAATTTATTTTACCCTTATCATTGATAGAATGGGTATGACATTAACAACTGCTATCAATTCAAAGATATAGTGCAAGACTTAATTGATATAGGGGCCATCAAGTGTGATAGTCCCTTGGCTCAAAAAAATCAAAATCTTAGCATTTATCGAACACCACTTCCTCATCATGAGGAGGTAAAAAAGACAACAGGAGGGTCAAACATCAAGACTCCTAATAAATTCAACCATGTGCAACAATACCAAGGTTTTATGGGTGCTATTCATGTAGTAAATTGAGGTCAATAATAGACCAATCAACAGAATGCACAATAGCAGACCGTTAAATCTCTTGTAGCACCTCAGGAAAGTGTGTCTTCTCAACCTACCAATTCATCATCACTCATTCAGTTCTCCACCAATTCTTCCAAATCAATTCACATTCTAAGTCATCCATATCTACCCACTCATATTTCCAATCATACACAATGACTAATCATTTCTCTGAGTAGTCGACTAACCACTAGCCTTAAAATTACTTCAAAAAAACTATCTATTTATGAGCTAATACAACAATCTCCCCCACACCGTAAGGTATTAATGGAGATTTTAAAATCCATTGAACTCCAATCTTAGGATACTAATGCCTTTAGCAATTTTATGGGGAATATTCGACCATGTGTAGAGCCTTCCATTACATTTTATGATTTTAAAATCAAACCAATATCATCAAAATTGTTGGACCCTCCATTACAAATTATGGCTCAAATTGATAGGAAGTCATTCAAAAAAGTATTGATTGATACCGACTCCTCCATAAATATCATCACCACCTCTACTCTTCAACATCTTAATCTTCCACCATATCATATAACCAAATCCATATTCACCTTGAAAGCTTTCAATGATGCTCTATGTTCCATAGTTGGCATTGTTTTTTTACCCATTGAAGTGGGGGTAAAAATGTTACATACAATGTTCCACATCTTGGAAGGATCCATGGCATACAATGTACTTCTTAGACACCTCTAGATTATTTAAATGAGATGTATCCCCTATATACTCCATAAATATATAAAATATGTACATGAGGGATAAATTCATTGTGTACAAATAAACATCAAACCATTTAAGTATTGCAATTTCATATCAAATCCTTACGAATACACTCTTCCATCCACATATCTTTTCTTGATCCCATAAACCACACCATCCATATTTTTATCCAAAGATTCTATTCCTGAGGAAATCCCCATCACTACCCCACATCAAGCTTCCACCTCCATGCCCTCATCCTCATCACCATAGACTACATGTAAATGTAGTCGAGCTCAATCCACATTGTACACATCATCAAATCTGACATCCACCATCATTATTACTTCCACATCATTGTCCATTCATAAAATACCTCAGTCAAATCCACCTTCAGCCACATCAACTAATGTCTCACAAGTTGAATTACCAAACTGTGAGATGCCATCCCAACCCACACCTCTCCCATTATCAAAACCATAAGCCAATAATGAGCCTTTCACATCCACCTCCACATCATCCCAAGTTATGGTCCACCTCACTAGTCCTAATATTAGTGAATATGTGGTCCTAGACATTACTATTACACTGCTTAGCATCCAAATTTCTAGCGATTACGGTTGCCCCGTGACCCACCCTTATCCATAGAAGTAGTGTACAACATGGGTTCAATTCCTAAAAATATCAGTTTTTTGTATGGGGGGATTAAATAATTTTCAAATCCATCTTCCCTAGATGAACCCAAACAACCAACCCTTGTCAATATACAACACATGTCAGGTTTTCCATCCTGATATTTCCACTGGGTCAATTGGTAAGGATATGGCCTAGGATGACATGAACAGGAAATGCTCGAGATCATCGATACTTCATATTGAGAAGCACATGACCATTAAGTTTTAGGCTATTATTCTTATTCTTCCACTTCTTCTTTTCAACAAGCTTTTAAAAATATTCATTTGAATTCATAAGAAAAAACCTACCACACTAATGAATTTGAAGAGGAAATCTATGAAGAATATGATGTTATGTCGATATCTTATGATGAGTCTAATGAGGAATCGACACCCATCACTCAATTCACCGAACATGGTGAACATCCATCAACCCATATTTTATTTGATCCTCCCTAGGGAGAAATATAAAACAATCATTGAACCACCTCCACTTCATTGATCCACCTCATCAAACAATTTTGTAATATATGTACATAAAAATAAAATATTATTTTTATAAACACATAAAAATTCAAAAAAAAATATCATTGCATTGTATGTGCATGGATTTTTTCTTGTTGCATTTATTTGTGTTGCTCACTATTGTTCAGATTCCCAGAGTTCTTACATCAGTTCTAATAGACAAGATCTATCCATCCTTCACATTGCCAGCCACCAGTTTCCATTTTAAGTTAACATGAATCCTATTGACTTATTTGTCCCACTCTATAATCCATACAATTTAGCAAATCCAATTCCAATTGACATGAGCCATATTTTTATGGACCAAATTTTCTTTCTTCCATCCTTTTCCAAATTCATCCTTTTTGAGGAATTTTTAAGGGCTTCAGCCAATTGCATTCCTCTGTTACCTCCACCTTCACCTTTAGATCTCAAGGTTTTATAGGAAAACATAGAAGAGACTATGTCAGAAGAGTTTGATAATGTCATTGTTAGGATCCCATCCTAACCCTTAATGTAATAAATTCCATGATGTAATAATTCCTAAATAACATGGGTAGTACCCATGATTAATATTTTGTAATGTTCTAAGTTTTAGCTTATATAGTGCCTATGCAAAATGGCACCCTTTTTATATAACACATGGTAGATAGGTATGTAATGTGGCCTTGTGCATGCAATTCAAGTGGTATTGTGCATGTAATTCGAGTGGCACTATGCATGTAATTCGGGTGGCATTATGCATGTAATCCAGGTGGCATTTTGCATGTAAGTCAACCATGTAAGGGAAATATTTAAATACCCGAGAAGGCACCAATGTATTCATATTTTTGCAAATTAATAAAGTGTTGAAGGAGGTTGCCCCGTCGAAGAGGCCTGTGATTCTATCTTATTGTGAGATTGTTCCTTTATGCAAATTTTTGTTATAATGTGTATTTTGTTATGAATATTAATATGATGTTTATGTGAGTTTATTTCCAAGCAATTGTGTGAGAGTGTGTTTATTTGAGTTTATTTTATAGTAGGATCCTAACAAGTGGTATCAAAGCGCTTTCCAGGGCCAAGTTCTATTGCAATAGTAATGATTCTTTCCTGTTAGGTATAATCCTCTGTTATTTTCGTGTAATTTTTTTTACTATTATCAAAAAAAAAAGACAAATACCAGTAAAAAAAAATAGTATTTTTTAGTTGAGTAGATAGAAACCCTATGTCGAGGGTTTTAAAATATCATGAAGGATCTATCGTTATTGGCTAAGATAGATAGCCCATACAATGTCTAGTGAAGTGAGGGGTGATCATGCTCCAATACCCAGGCCTCAAATAGAACTCGTGCATGGACTTGAGCTCCCATGCATCTTCGAGTGTATCGGGAGACCATTATAGGGTTAACAAAATTTTATCTAGTAGGAAGCTTATCAGCCTTGTATCATCCATAGTCCATGGGACATAACATCCCAAACGATTACCCTCCCATACTGTTAGAGAGGCAGATAGTGTGCTCAAGGGTATGTGTGGAATCCTCATTGGGTAGTGGCCTGAAATATTGGTCCAAGCACTATTGTTCGTCACTGCGGTATAACAAAGGGCCTATGGGCGTTACATACTCCTTTACTTAGCATACTCTAGTTCTGTTAAAACTTCAACCTGCAACAAAATCACAAACCAAAACTCCCTGTTTGTAAACCTGCATTCCAAATTCCCAAAATTGCGCATATGAGAAAGGAATCCTCTACCAAAAAAATAGCATACATTGCATGAATTCAGGATAGAATATGAGGGTGACAGTTAAGTTGACAGTATAGAGAATAACAATCAAATTTACAATAGTAGTAATAGTCAGGTCAGTCAGGTCAGCACAGTCAGGTCAAAAATTGTAGTTTTCAGTGTCAAAATAGAACTTTCATAACAGTAACCTACATAATATAGAGAATCTTCAAACCAGTGAGGTAAGCAGTGTCAGAGAGACTGTCCGAGCTGAGAAAAAAACTAAGCGAGTGATCAGAGACCAATTATAGATAGTGCTCTAGTACCCAACTTTTGCACTGTAGCTCAAAATAAAAAACTGTAAACACCATTAGACTCGATAAAATAGGAGATAAAAAAAAGTCTAGGGTGCCCAAAAGTAGTGTTGTGGGATATAGCTTATTGTGACCATCTCTTCGATCTGATAGTTTTGAGATATAGCACCCAAGCACTCTTTTGGACACTTACTAAAAATAGTAAGTCCTGAAACCCAATTCTAATTTTATTAACTGGTCACAAAAGGTTCCAAAATGGCCTAGGGTACTCGTGGACATCAAAAAGAGCTAGAACAGATGGACTCCTTAACAAAATCCATTGAGAATTTAAACTTGGCAATTTTCTCCATAAGGGAAGAGGTCTAAGTTCTTCATCTAGATCATGAGGCCACTAGCGCTCACTTAGAAGAAACACTGATAGATGTGGGTAGCAAGTTACATAAGGTAGCACTCAAAACAGAACACTAGGCTAAAAACTCTACAAGGAATGACCATGACCCATCCTTTAAAATGCCAAAATTGGACTTCCCTCGAGTTAATTGGAAGGATGTTGATGGGTGGTTATGTAGGGTTGATCAATTTTTTAGACTTCATAATGTTCCCATATATCATTGAGTTCAGATGGCTTCCTTCAATTTGGAATCTGAGGCTCTACACTGGTTCTAGTGGTTACGTAATTCCAACCCAAATTTCTCTTGGGAGGACTTTGAGTCCCAAATGATGAGTTTCATTGAGTCTCATCATTTAATCTCAATGATTTATCAATCTGGGGTGGTGTCCAAGGCTGTCTACGATAGAAGGTTAGGGCAAAGTACAATTTAGGCACTCAAATTTCAAGCAATTATTGGTGAAGCAGATTTTGGTTTAGCCTTTTGGTGTCACACTAAACCTAGTCTGAAGAATGGAAACTGAAATAAAGTACAAGAATTGAAAACTAAATCTAATTTTGCAAGAATTGAAATCTAACTACAATTGCATGAATTGAAATTGCTAAATTGAAATCCTAAGTTACTTTTGCAGAATTAAAATCTAGTTACTCTTGCATAATTGAAATTGCTAAATTGAAATCTAATCTACTTTTGTAGAATTGAAATCTAATCTACTTTTGCAGAATTGAAAATTATTCTAAAACACCTGTCAATGCCCTGCCACAAAAGGTCATCAAGCTTCTGCTACAGGAATTGACAACAAAATGAAATATGCTGAAAATGGAAAGTTGCTAAAATAGAAAGCAGGAAAAACATAAAGAAAATTTTTTAATATGATTTGTCAGCTGACATACACACAAATGCTGTACATAAACATAATAGGAAACATAAATCACACAACACAAAATAAAAACAAGAAAATGAAATCTGGCAAGCAATCTATTAATTTTGCTGCAACAAAATTACAGATTAAAACCTACCATAAAATCCCTCCTTCTAGATCTAAAAGTGGGCCCATACTTCCTGATATATAAGGAGGTGAAAAGCACTCCTTAACTAATTAAAACTCAGAACATAAAATGATAAAATACTGCACTTTTATTGATGACAAAACATGCTAAAAACTGTTACAGAAAATCACTGTATAGTCCTAATTGCTGCTACTAAAAACTCTCCTCTATTCTAAATTCCTAACTGGATCAACCAAGGAGGGAGCTATGTTATTTATATAAATATTTACAATATATCCCATGCTCAAATCAGCCTATGTGCTATTTTACAGTCATTTGTCAATAATTTTGGATCTGAAATAAATGCAAATTTGGACAGTTTGTGTTGCAATAGTAGTCATTGGCCCTTAGAAAGCATCTTCAGTGGTGGGAGTACGTGGGAGGAGTCTAGAAATATCTCACAAATAATTCTCCACTTTAGAATATGTCATTCCTATCTTGCAAACAACTTTCTATTATGCTGTAGTTTTTCTAGGTTTATCTTAGAAGAGGATCAAATTGATCTTTTCTATGCATGGTGGTTTTGGACAGCAAGGACAGCAAAATTAGATGGAAGATATTTTCCCTTAACTTTATCAACCTTCTTATCCCATTTTCCACCAGCAAAATTCATTCAACAAGTCAAAAAGTACATTATGTTTTCATTCCAAAGATAAGTGGCTCATTTTGAAGATACTGCAATTCTCATTCCGAAGACATTGTATTCATTTCGAAGATCTTTAGAATGACCAATTGTGTTGACTCCAAATGGTTTTGGCTGCATTTATAAGGTGGATTAGCCTTCAGGATCAAATTACAATAGTATTCATTCTTCCTTGGATGTGAATTTCATGCCTTACCATTCATTGGTAGCTTGTTGGAATTTACATGGTAAATTACTGCATTTTACAGTTCTGCTACACAGTTGTAGAATATTGGCATTTCTTGCAAATTCAATAAAATTAGAACATAATAAAACTTATTAAAATATCAACATGAAGGAGTACATCAAGCTGCTACTAAATTTATACACTTCATTCACCAAGTAACAATGCTGAAATAGTGCAACAGTGCTGCACAATTGCCCCTGCTCTGTTTTACCTTGTTGCTGCCTATTTAGACCATGTGGGAATGCTTCTAAATAGGTCAGATGTCTTTTGTATTATTTTTGAACTCATTCCATACATATCCTCATGCTTTGCTTGACAACTTCAAGGTGTTCTTATAAAGTGACAGTTTGTTGATTTTTATATCGCTATTTTTTCTAGATTTTCAGATTTATGACAGTCCTAAACTTTTGTCTTCAATGTGGATTTGAAACAAGTTGAAGGGCAGAAAAACATTCAAAAACCATTGAGAAGTTAATGGATATCAGCATACCACATTTGGTTAATTGAAATGCATGTTATTACTTGCTACTTAATCACGCAAAATCAGTCATAAAATGCTGAAAATAGTCAAAAATAGAGATATAGTATTCCTAACATAAAATCATGCAAAAACTTAACAAATAGTATATTCTAGTAAACTATTTGGAAATTAACTTATCATATGGTAGTCAAACATTATGCAATAATGAGTCAAACATTGTGCAATAATGAGGCATTTTTGGGCCTCATCATCCCCCCCAACTTAAACTGATGCATGCCCTCATTCATCTTAGTAGGCCATAGTAATATGCAGGTTTTATTCTTATGAACAACATCTTTTGCTACCTGCTAACTAAGAAATTCCTCCTTGCTGCACTATATCAAGTATTTTGCAATTAAGCACATGTATGCCTTTTTTCTATTTTTCTACAAGTTTTAGTGTTGCAAGGTACCTCTTAACGGCTTGATATCATATGATTCATATTGAAATAGTCTTATTGTGAAACCGTATTCGGAAGATGCACTACTACTGATGGAATTTTTTGTTCTTAACAACATTTCAACCTGAATGCTTATTTTTGTTGTTTGCACCTTTTGAACAAAATTGATTTTTTTTTTAATTTGAAATGCTTGAGGGATGTACTTACTTGTGGTAGAGCCTTATAAACCTCAATATTTGATGTACCCTACTCTTTTTGCTATTCTGTAGCATTTTTAGCAATTTTGGTATAGTTTTTGCTCATTCCAAAGTTACTGCAATTCTCATTTCGAAGATCCGCTCATTTCAAAGATACTGCAATTCTCATTTTGAATATCTGCTCATTTCGAAGATACTATAATTCTCATTTAAAATATGTCTGTTCATTTAGAAGAGACTGCATTTCTCATTTCGAAGATGTCTGTTCATTTCGAAGAGACTGCATTTCTCATTCCGAAGATGTCTGTTCATTCCGAAGAGACTGCATTTCTCATTTCGAAGATCTTCAAAAAATGCAGAAATGACCTCCTATGCAAAAGTTAGCTACAGATTCTATTGTGGGTCCATATCTAGAGTGTATAAGCCTTCCATAACATCAAAAAATCCCTTCTTCATCCTTTTGTTTAGATGCTATTATTTGTTTTGTATGTTGCTATTTTATTCCAGTAGTACTAAAATAGAACCTTCGAGTGCATTTTGTTGATTATCCTCCTTCAATTTATCAGACAATTATGAGATATAAACTTGCAGTTTTCCTTCTAAAATTTGCCCTACAAATTGAAATAGAATTGCTGCCATGTCTGTCCCAAAATCAGGTTTTTGCATAGTTTTGGAATTTCTATGCAATTAAGGGCATAAGGGGGTGTTTCTTGACATCTTGAACATGTTTTTTTTTTAACTTGTCAATATTGTATGAATAGTTTATGCCAAATACCGACTATCATACACTAAATGCTAAATGTTTACTATGAATTAAATGCAAGAAACACATACCTTATTGTCCTAAAAATTGGTCATGCACCTTATAAGCTGCTTTTGATGATTGTTAGTAGGCTATCTGAAAACATAAACATAACACATGTGCAGTGTGAGATTTGTACAATTGTGGAACACTGATGAGTAGATCAACAAGGCAATGCATGCCGAAAATTTGGTTTTCATGCAAGCCAACTCAGTAGCACCTCCAAGAAGGTTTTCACTACTGAATTATTCATTTTTTTTCTTTTTTTTTTCATCTCTTTTTTCTTTTTTGCATCAGAAGAGGTTGCCATTTCTGGTTTTCAACCAACTTCTATTTTTTTTTTCAAGTGCTTCAATGAGAGAAAATCTCTCTCTCTTATTTGGATAAGACCAATCCTTATTCTACAAAAACATGTCAATTGTTGTATGAAAACACCATCTCTTTCTATTGAAACCTGCAACATTGATGCAACCTTCCTTACTAGATGACCAGTAAGAATCTTCTTACATCATCATTGCCTCCTTATTGCTGGAAATGAAGTATTGGCTCCATTGTTCCTCTTTCTTGCTGAAATTGATGCTTTTCCTCATGTATCCCCATTTTGTGGGACATGCCTTTGCTGCAAAATTTTTTCTCTTTTTTTTTCAAATTTTCTTGTCTTGCTTGTACCCAAAAAGGAAGTTCACAAACAAGATTATTCTTTTTTTTTCTTTTCTTATATTTTTTCCTTATTTTTTTTTTCAGACTTTTTATCATCACTCTGAATCTGATATTGAAGAGAAAGTCTCTTCCATTATGTGTACATCCAATGGAATATGCTTCAAGAACTCCTCCTTAGTTAATGGTGCATGGTATACCCAAAGGCAATGTCCATTCACCACTAACATCCTCCATGAATTACCAATGGGAGAAAGAAGCACTGCTCCATATCTAAAAACTTCTTCAATCAAGTGTTGTCCATGCCTCCTAGTCTACAAAATCTTGTCAATCTATTCTTGAAACAATTAAATACCAATTCCCAAAAGACGTTAAGTGCTTACATCAAGATAAAATCTTGATATACCCTATAATTCTATGTAAAGGGATTGAAATATTGTTTCAAAATAGCAACAATTTTGCTTTTTGTTTATAAGTCAGCCAGCTTAATAATGTGCAAGAATTTTCTTGGCTGCACTTCAATTTGTTTCATTCCTAGGAGGACAAAATTTATCCCTTTGTAATTTCTTACTAAGGAGTTCAATGGAAGTAAATTTTCTATGTGCAGTTTTTCTCCTTTATCCAAGGCTAATTTCTGTGTGTTTGGAATAAATGTTTTCTGTATATCTCTATTGATTTTTATCTCTTCAAGCTCAGGTAAGTTCTTATTTGAGCATAGTTGGATGTTGATGTAGTCAATAACATTTCCTGCAGGTTTTTTTTTATACCAGATTTAGCTACATAGACAGGGGTTTCCTATCCTGTATTATTCAGACTGATCATAGGTTGGGCTAAAAAAAATATTTTTGGTTTGCACAATAAGACAAGAAGTGTATAACTTTAGCAGATCAACTACTCGTCAAGTAGGATCACCTCTAATGAGATAAACTATTGTCTATGTAGGCTAAGAATTGCTAGGTTGCGGTTTAGCGCGATAAAATCTAAACAATCTTTAAGTAATAATGAAAAACTCTAGGATCATCATTAAGTTGTAAACTCCTATTTTGATTGTGCAAAAGTTTTTATGATTTTTTTTTAATAGATTCAGCTTATATAGACAAGGGTTGCTATCCAGGTTGGGCTGAAATTGGTGGTTGCTTGTTTTCTAAATGGACTGAAATGCAACTATCAATAATTATTATTTATACCAGCTATTACATTCAAATTTAACTCTAAACTTCATAACTTAGCACAATAATAATTATTTGACTGCTTTTACCCTCTAACAACACCATGTTCCCCGACAAAGGTGCAAAAATAATGAGTGTCTTTAAGTCTCATCATTTAATCTCAATGATTTATCAATCCGGGGTGGTGTCCAAGGCTATCTACGATAGAAGGTTAGGGCAGAGTACAATTCAGGCACTCAAATTTCAAGCAATTATTGGTGAAGAAGATTTTGGTTTAGCCTTTTGGTGTCACACTAAACCTAGTCTAAAGAATCAAAATTGAAATAAAGTACAAGAATTGAAAACTAAATCTAAGTTTGTAAGAATTGAAATCTAACTACAATTGCATGAATTGAAATTGCTAAATTGAAATCCTAAGTTACTTTTGCAGAATTGAAATCTAGTTACTCTTGCATAATTAAAATTGCTAAATTGAAATCTAATCTACTTTTGCAAAATTGAAATCTAATCTAATTTTGCAGAATTGAAACTTTTTCTAAAACACCTGTCAATGCCCTGCCACAAAAGATCGTCAAGCTTCTGCTACAAGAATTGACAGCAAAATGAAATATGCTGAAAATAAAAAGTTGCTAAAATAGAAAGTAGAAAAAACATAAAGGAAAATGCTTAATATGATTTGTCAGCTGACATACACACAAATGTTGTACATAAACATAATAGGAAACATAAATCACACAACACAAAATAAAAACAAGAAAATGAAATCTGGCAAGCAATCTATTAATTCTGCTATAGCAAAATTACAGATTAAAACCTGCCATAAAATCCCTCCTTCTAGATCTAAAAGTGGACCCATACTTCCTGATCTAGAAGGAGGTGAAAAGCACTCCTTAACTAATTAAAACTCAAAATATAAAATGATAAAATACTGCACTTTTATTGATGACAAAACATGCTAAAAACTGTTACAAAAAAACACTGTACAGTCCTAATTGCTGCTACTGAAAACTCTCCTCTATTCTAATTCCTAACTGGATCAACCAAGGAGGGAGCTATGTTATTTATATAAATATTTACAATATATCCCATGCTCAAATCAGCCTATGTGCTATTTTACAGTCATTTGTCAATAATTCTAGATCTGAAATAAATGCAAATCTGGATAGTTTGTGTTGCAGTAGTAGTCATTGGCCCTTAGAAAGCATCTTCAGTGGTGGGAGTACATGGGAGGAGTCTAGAAATATCTCACACATAATTCTCCACTTCATAATATGCCATTCCTATCTTGCAAACAACTTTCTATTATGCTACAATTTTTTTGGGTTTATCCTAGAAGAGGATCAAATTGATCTTTTCCATGCATGGTGGTTTTGGATGGCAAGGACAGAAAAATTAGATGGAAGATATTTTCCCTTAACTTTATCAACCTTCTTATCCCCTTTTCCACCACCAAAATTCATTCAACAAGTCAAAAAGTACATTCTATTTTCATTTCGAAGATAAATGGCTCATTCTGAAGATACTGTAATTCTCATTCCAAAGACATTGTGTTCATTTCGAAGATCTTTAGAATGACCAACTGTGTTGACTCCAAATGGTTTTGGCTACATTTCTAAGGTGTATTAGCCTTTAGGATCAGATTGCAATAGTCTTCATTCTTCCTTGGATGTGAATTTCATGCCTTGCCATTCATTGGTAGCTTGCTGAAATTTACATGGTAAATTACTGCATTTTCTAGTTCTGCTACATAGTTGTAGAATATTGGCATTTATTACAAATTCAATCAAATTAGAACATGGAAAACTTATTAAAATATCAACATGAAGGAGTACATCAAGCTGCTACTAAATTTATACACTTCATTCACCAAGTAACCATGCTAAAATAGTGCAACAATGCTGCACAATTGCCCCTACTCTGTTATACCCTGTTGTTGTCTATTTAGACCATGTGGGAATGCTTCTAAATAGGTCAGATGTCTTCTGTAGTCCTTCTAAACTCATTCCATCCATATCCTCATGTTTTTCTTGACAACTTCAAGGTTTTCTTATAAAGTGACAGCTTGCTGATTTTTATATGGCTGTTTTTTCTAGATTTTTAGATTTATGACAGTCCTAAACTTTTGTCTTCAATGTGGATTTGAAACAAGTTGAAGGGCAGGAAAAAATTCAAAAACCATTGAGAAGTTAATAGATATCATCATACCACATTTGGTTAATTGAAATGCATGTTATTACTTGCTACTTAATCACGCAAAATCAGTCATAAAATGCTAAAAATAGTCAAAAACAAAGATATAGTATTCCTAACATAAAATCATACAAACACTTAACAAATAGTATATTCTAGTCAACTATTTGGCAATTAACTTATCATATGGTAGTAAAACATTTTGCAATAATGAGTCAAACATTGTGCAATAATGAGGCATTTTTGGGCCTCATCATCCCCCCCAACTTGAACTGATGCATGTCCTCATGCATCTTAGTAGGCCATAGTAATATGCAGGTTTTATTCTTATGAACAACATCTTTTGCTACCTGCTAACTAAGAAATTCCTCCTTGTTGCACTATATCAAGTATTTTGCAATTAAGCACATATATGACTTTTTTCTATTTTTCTATAAGTTTTAGTGCTGTAAAGTACCTCTTAAAGGTTTGATATCATATGATTCATCTTGCAATAGTCTTATTGTGAAATCGTATTTGGCAGATGCACTACTATTGATGGAATTTTTTGTTCTTAACAACATTTCAGCCTGAATGCTTATTTTTTATGTTTGCACCTTTTGAACAAAATTGAATTTTTTTTTTTTAATTTGAAATTCTTGAAGGATGTACTTACTTGTGGTAGAGCCTTATAAACCTCAATATTTGATGTACCCTACTCTTTTTGCTATTTTGTAGCATTTTTAGCAATTCTGGTACAATTTTTTCTCATTCCGAAGATATCCTGCTCATTTCGAAGATACTACAATTCTCATTCTGAAGATCCGCTCATTCCAAAGATACTGCAATTCTCATTTTGAAGATCCGGTCATTTTGAATATGTCTGTTCATTTCGAAGAGACTGCATTTCTCATTCTGAAGATGTCTGTTCATTCCAAAGAGACTACATTTCTCATTTCGAAGATGTCTGTTCATTTTGAAGAGACTACATTTCTCATTCCGAAGATCTTCAAAAAATGCAGAAATGACCTCCTATGCAAAATTTAGCTATAGATTCTATTGTGGGTCCATATCTAGAGTGTATAAGCCTTCCATAACATCAAAAAATCCCTTCTTCATCCTTTTGTTTAGATGCTATTATTTGTTTTGTATGTTGCTATTTTATTCTAGTAGTACTAAAATAGAACCTTTGAGTGCATTTTGTTGATTATCCTCCTTCAATTTATCAGACAATTATGAGATATAAACTTGTAGTTTTCCTTCTAAAATTTGCCCTACAAATTGAAATAGAATTGCTGCCATGTTTGTCCCAAAATTAGGTTTTTGCATAGTTTTGGAATTTCTATGTAATTAAGGGCATAAGGGGGTGTTTCTTGACATCTTGAACATGTTCCTTTTTTAACTTATCAATATTTTATGAATAGTTTATGCCAAATACCGACTATCATACACTAAATGCTAAATGTTTACTATGAATTAAATGTAAGAAACACATACCTTACTGTCCTAAAAATTGGTCATGCACCTTATAAGCTGCTTTTGATGATTGTTAGCAGGCTATCTGGAAAAATAAACATAACACATGTGCAGTGTGAGATTTTTACAATGGTGGAACACTGATGAGTAGATCAACAAGGCAATGCATGCCGAAAAATTGGTTTTCATGCAAGCCAACTCAGTAGCGCCTCCAAGAAGGTTTTCACTACTGAATTATTCATTTTTTTTTCTTTTTTTTTTTCATCTCTTTTTTTATTTTTGCATCAGAAGAGGCTACCATTTTTGGTTTTCAACCAACTTCTATTTTTTTTCTTCAAGTGCTTCAATGAGAGAAAATCTCTCTCTTTCTTATTTGGATAAGACCAATCCTTATTTTGCAAAAACATGTCATTTTTTGTATGAAAACACCATCTCTTTCTGTTGAAACATGCAACATTGATGCAACCTTCCTTACTAGATGACCAGTAAGAATATTCTTACATCATGATTGCCTCCTTATTGCTGAAAATGAAGTATTGGCTCCATTGTTCCTCTTTCTTGCTGAAATTGATGCTTGTCCTCATGTATCCCCATTTTGTGGGACATGCCTTTGCTGCAAAAAATTTTCTCTTTTTTTTTCAAATTTTCTTGTCTTGCTTGTACCCAAAAAGGAAGTTCACAAACAAGACTATTCTTTTTTTTTCTTTTCTTGTATTTTTTCCTCCTTTTTTTTTTTTTTTTAGACTTTTTATCATCACTCTAAATCTGATATTAAAGAAAAATTCTCTTCCATTATGTGTACATCCAATGGAATCTCCTTCAAGAACTCCTTCTTAGTTAATGGTGCATGGTATACCCGAAGGCAATGTCCATTCACCACTAACATCCTCCATGAATTACCAATGGGAGAAAGAAGCACTGCTCTATATCTAAAAACTTCTTCAATCAAGTGTTGTCCATGCCTCCTAGTCTGTAAAATCTTCTCAATCTATTCTTGAAACAATTAAATACCAATTCTCAAAAGACATTAAGTGCTTACATCAAGATAAAATTTTGATATACCCTATAATTCTATGTAAAGGGATTGAAATATTGTTTCAAAATAGCAACAATTTTGCTTTTTGTTTATAAGTCAACCAACTTAATAATGTGCAAGAATTTTCTTGGCTGCACTTCAATTTGTTTCATTCCTAGGAGGACAAAATTTACCCCTTTGTAATTTATTACTAAGGAGTTCAATGTAAGTAAATTTTCTATGTGCAGTTTTTCTAGTTTTTCTCCTTTAAACAAGGCTAATTTCTGTGTGTTTGGACTAAAAGTTTTATGTATATCTCCATTGATTTTTATCTCTTCAAGCTCAGGTAAGTTCTTATTTGAGCACAGTTGGATGTTGATGCAGTCAATAACATTTCCTACAGGTTTTTTTTTTTATACCAGATTCAGCTACTTAGACAGGGGTTTCCTATCCTGTATTATTCAGACTGATCATAGGTTGGGCTAAAAAATATATTTTTGGTTTGCACAATAAGACAAGAAGCGTATAACTTTAGCAGATCAACTACTCGTCATGTAGGATCACCTCTAATGAGATCAACTATTGCCTGTGTAGGCTAAGAATTGCTAGGTTGCGGTTTAACGCGGTAAAATCCAAACAATATTTAAGTAATAATGAAAAACTCTAGGATCATCATTAAGTTGTAAACTCCTATTTTGATTGTGCAAAAGTTTTTGTGATTTTTTTTTAATAGATTTAGCTTATATAGATAGGGGTTGTTGTCCAGGTTGGGCTGAAGGTGGTGGTTGCTTGTTTTCTAAATGGACTGAAATGCAACTATCAATAATTATTATTTATACTAGCTATTACATTCAAATTTAACTTTGAACTTCATAACTTAGCACAATAATAATTATTTGATTGCTTTTACCCTCTAACAACACCATGTTCCCCGACAAAGGTGCAAAAATAATAAGTTTCGTTGAGTCTCATCATTTAATCTCAATGATTTATCAATCCGGGGTGGTGTCCAAGGCTATCTACGATAGAAGGTTAGGGCAGAGTACAATTCAGGCACTCAAATTTCAAGCAATTATTGGTGAAGAAGATTTTTGTTTAGCCTTTTGGTGTCACACTAAACCTAGTCTGAAGAATCAAAATTGAAATAAAGTACAAGAATTGAAAACTAAATCTAAGTTTGTAAGAATTGAAATCTAACTACAATTGCATGAATTGAAATTGCTAAATTGAAATCCTAAGTTACTTTTGCAGAATTGAAATCTAGTTACTCTTGCATAATTGAAATTGCTAAATTGAAATCTAATCTACTTTTGCAGAATTGAAATCTAATCTACTTTTGCAGAATTGAAACTTTTTCTAAAACACCTGTCAATTCCCTGCCACAAAAGATCGTCAAGCTTCTGCTACAAGAATTGACAACAAAATGAAATATGCTGAAAAGAAAAAGTTGCTAAAATAGAAAGCAGAAAAAACATAAAGGAAAATGCTTAATATGATTTGTCAGCTGACATACACACAAATGTTGTACATAAACATAATAGGAAACATAAATCACACAACACAAAATAAAAATAAGAAAATGAAATCTGGCAAGCAATCTATTAATTCTGCTATAGCAAAATTACAGATTAAAACCTGCCATAAAATCCCTTCTTCTAGATCTGAAAGTGGACCCATACTTCCTGATCTAGAAGGAGGTGAGAAGCACTCCTTAACTAATTAAAACTCAGAATATAAAATGATAAAATACTGCACTTTTATTGATGACAAAACATGCTAAAAATTGTTACAAAAAATCACTGTACAGTCCTAATTGCTGCTACTGAAAACTCTCCTCTATTCTAATTCCTAACTAGCTCAACCAAGGAGGGAGCTATGTTATTTATATAAATATTTACAATATATCCCATGCTCAAATCAGCCTATGTGCTATTTTACAGTCATTTATCAATAATTTCGGATCCGAAATAAATGTAAATACGGACGGTTTGTGTTGCAGTAGTAGTCATTGGCCCTTAGAAAGCATCTTCAGTGGTGGGAGTACATGGGAGGAGTCTAGAAATATCTCACACATAATTCTCCACTTCATAATATGCCATTCCTATCTTGCAAACAACTTTCTATTATGCTACAATTTTTCTGGGTTTATCCTAGAAGAGGATCAAATTGATCTTTTCCATGTATGGTGGTTTTAGATGGCAAGGACAGCAAAATTAGATGGAAGATATTTTTCCTTAACTTTATCAACCTTCTTATCCCCTTTTCCACCACCAAAATTCATTCAACAAGTCAAAAAGTACATTCTATTTTCATTTCGAAGATAAGTGGCTCATTCTGAAGATACTGTAATTCTCATTCCAAAGACATTGTGTTCATTTCGAAGATCTTTAGAATTACCAACTGTGTTGACTCCAAATGGTTTTGGCTACGTTTCTAAGGTGTATTAGCCTTCAGGATCAGATTGCAATAGTCTTCATTCTTCCTTGGATGTGAATTTCATGCCTTGCCATTCATTGGTAGCTTGCTGAAATTTACATGGTAAATTACTGCATTTTCCAATTCTACTGCATGATTGTAGAATATTGGCATTTCTTGCAAATTCAATCAAATTAGAACATGGAAAACTTATTAAAATATCAACATGAAGGAGTACATCAAGCTGCTACTAAATTTATACACTTCATTCACCAAGTAACCATGCTGAAATAGTGCAACAATCTTTGCACAATTGCCCCTACTCGGTTATACCCTGTTGTTGTCTATTTAGACCATGTGGGAATGCTTCTAAATAGGTCAGATGTCTTCTGTAGTCCTTCTAAACTCATTCCATCCATATCATCATGTTTTTCTTGACAACTTCAAGGTGTTCTTATAAAGTGACAGCTTGTTGATTTTTATATGGCTGTTTTTTCTAGATTTTCAGATTTATGACAGTCCTAAACTTTTGTCTTCAATGTGGATTTGAAACAAGTTGAAGGGCAGGAAAACATTCAAAAACCATTGAGAAGTTAATAGATATCAGCATACCACATTTGGTTAATTGAAATGCATGTTATTACTTGCTACTTAATCACGCAAAATTAGTCATAAAATGCTGAAAATAGTCAAAAACAAAGATATAGTATTCCTAACATAAAATCATACAAACACTTAACAAATAGTATATTCTAGTCAACTATTTGGCAATTAACTTATCATATGGTAGTCAAACATTGTGCAATAATGAGTCAAACATTGTTCAATAATGAGGCATTTTTGGGCCTCATCATCCCCCCCAACTTGAACTGATGCATGCCATCATGCATCTTAGTAGGCCGTAGTAATATGCAGGTTTTATTCTTATGAACAACATCTTTTGCTACCTGCTAACTAAGAAATTCCTCCTTGCTGCACTATATCAAGTATTTTGCAATTAAGCACATATATGACTTTTTTCTATTTTCCTACAAGTTTTAGTGTTGTAAGGTACCTCTTAAAGGCTTGATATCATATGATTCATCTTGCAATAGTCTTATTGTGAAATCGTATTTGGCAGATGCACTACTATTGATGGAATTTTATGTTCTTAACAACATTTCAGCCTGAATGCTTATTTTTGATGTTTGCACTTTTTGAAAAAAATTGATTTTTTTTTTTTAATTTGAAATGCTTGAAGGATGTACTTACTTGTGGTAGAGCCTTATAAACCTCAATATTTGATGTACCCTACTCTTTTTGCTATTTTGTAGCATTTTTAGCAATTCTGGTACAATTTTTGCTCATTCTGAAGATATCCTGCTCATTTCAAAGATACTACAATTCTCATTCTGAAGATCCGCTCATTCCAAAGATACTGCAATTCTCATTTCGAAGATCCGCTCATTCCGAATATGTCTATTCATTCCGAAGAGACTGCATTTCTCATTCTGAAGATGTCTGTTCATTTGAAAGAGACTACATTTCTCATTTCGAAGATGTTTGTTCATTTTGAAGAGACTGCATTTCTCATTCCGAAGATCTTCAAAAAATGTAGAAATGACCTCCTATGCAAAATTTAGCTATAGATTCTATTGTGGGTCCATATCTAGAGTGTATAAGCCTTCCATAATATCAAAAAATCCCTTCTTCATCCTTTTGTTTAGATGCTATTATTTGTTTTGTATGTTGCTGTTTTATTCTAGTAGTACTAAAATAGAACCTTTGAGTGCATTTTGTTGATTATCCTCCTTCAATTTATCAGAAAATTATGAGATATAAACTTGTAGTTTTCCTTCTAAAATTTGCCCTACAAATTGAAATAGAATTGCTGCCATGTCTGTCCCAAAATTAGGTTTTTGAATAGTTTTGGAATTTCTATGCAATTAAGGGCATAAGGGGGTGTTTCTTGACATCTTGAACATGTTCCTTTTTTAACTTATCAATATTTTATGAATAGTTTATGCCAAATACCGACTATCATACACTAAATGCTAAATGTTTACTATGAATTAAATGTAAGAAACACATACCTTACTGTCCTAAAAATTGGTCATGCACCTTATAAGCTGCTTTTGATGATTGTTAGCAGGCTATCTGGAAAAATAAACATAACACATGTGCAGTGTGAGATTTGTACAATGGTGGAACACTGATGAGTAGATCAACAAGGCAATGCATGCCGAAAAATTGGTTTTCATGCAAGCCAACTCAGTAGCGCCTCCAAGAAGGTTTTCACTACTGAATTATTCATTTTTTTTTTCTTTTTTTTTTTTCATCTCTTTTTTTATTTTTGCATCAGAAGAGGCTACCATTTTTGGTTTTCAACCAACTTCTATTTTTTTTCTTCAAGTGCTTCAATGAGAGAAAATCTCTCTCTCTTATTTGGATAAGACCAATCCTTATTCTGCAAAAACGTATGAAAACACCATCTCTTTCTGTTGAAACATGCAACATTGATGCAACCTTCCTTACTAGATGACCAGTAAGAATATTCTTACATCATCATTGCCTCCTTATTGCTAAAAATGAAGTATTGGCTCCATTGTTCCTCTTTCTTGCTGAAATTGATGCTTGTCCTCATGTATCCCCATTTTGTGGGACATGCCTTTGCTGCAAAAAATTTTCTCTTTTTTTTTCAAATTTTCTTATCTTGCTTGTACCCAAAAAGGAAGTTCACAAACAAGACTATTCTTTTTTTTTATTTTCTTGTATTTTTTCCTCCTTTTTTTTTTTTTTAGAATTTTTATCATCACTCTAAATCTGATATTAAAGAAAAATTATCTTCCATTATGTGTACATCCAATGGAATCTCCTTCAAGAACTCCTTCTTAGTTAATGGTGCATGGTATACCCGAAGGCAATGTCCATTCACCACTAACATCCTCCATGAATTACCAATGGGAGAAAGAAGCACTGCTCTATATCTAAAAACTTCTTCAATCAAGTGTTGTCCATGCCTCCTAGTCTGTAAAATCTTCTCAATCTATTCTTGAAACAATTAAATACCAATTCTCAAAAGACGTTAAGTGCTTACATCAAGATAAAATTTTGATATACCCTATAATTCTATGTAAAGGGATTGAAATATTGTTTCAAAATAGCAACAATTTTGCTTTTTGTTTATAAGTCAGCCAACTTAATAATGTGCACGAATTTTCTTGGCTGCACTTCAATTTGTTTCATTCCTAGGAGGACAAAATTTACCCTTTTGTAATTTATTACTAAGGAGTTCAATGTAAGTAAATTTTCTATGTGCAGTTTTTCTAGTTTTTCTCCTTTAAACAAGGCTAATTTCTGTGTGTTTGGACTAAAAGTTTTATGTATATCTCCATTGATTTTTATCTCTTCAAGCTCGGGTAAGTTCTTATTTGAGCACGGTTGGATGTTGATGCGATCAATAACATTTCCTACGAGTTTTTTTTTATACCAGATTCAGCTACATAGACGGGGGTTGCCTATCCTGTATTATTCAGACTGATCATAGGTTGGGCTAAAAAATATATTTTTGGTTTGCACAATAAGACAAGAAGTGTATAACTTTAGCAGATCAACTACTCGTCATGTAGGATCACCTCTAATGAGATCAACTATTGCCTGTGTAGGCTAAGAATTGTTAGGTTGCGGTTTAGCGCGGTAAAATCCAAACAATATTTAAGTAATAATGAAAAACTCTAGGATCATCATTAAGTTGTAAACTCCTATTTTTATTGTGCAAAAGTTTTTGTGATTTTTTTTAATAGATTTAGCTTATATAGATAGGGGTTGCTGTCCAGGTTGGGCTGAAGGTGGTGGTTGCTTGTTTTCTAAATTGACTAAAATGCAACTATCAATAATTATTATTTATACTAGCTATTACATTCAAATTTAACTCTGAACTTCATAACTTAGCATAATAATAATTATTTGATTGCTTTTACCCTCTAACAACACCATGTTCCCTGGCAAGGCACCAAAATGATGAGTGTCGTTGAGTCTCATTATTTAATCTCAATGATTTATCAATCCAGGGTGGTGTCCAAGGCTGTCTACAATAGAAGGTTAGGGCAAAGTACAATTTAGGCACTCAAATTTCAAGCAATTATTGGTGAAGTAAATTTTGGTTTAGCCTTTTGGTGTCACACTAAACCTAGTCTGAAGAATGGAAAATGAAATAAAGTACAAGAATTGAAAACTAAATCTAAGTTTGCAAGAATAGAAGTCTAACTACAATTGCATGAATTAAAATTGCTAAATTGAAATCCTAAGTTACTTTTACAGAATTGAAATCTAGTTACTCTTGCATAATTAAAATTGCTATATTGAAATCTAATCTACTTTTGTAGAATTGAAATCTAATCTACTTTTACAGAATTGAAACTTATTCTAAAACACCTGTCAATGCCCTGTCGCAAAAGGTCGTCAAGCTTCTGCTATAGGAATTGACAACAAAATGAAATATGTTGAAAATGGAAAGTTGCTAAAATAGAAAGCAGGAAAAACATAAAGAAAAATGCTTAATATGATTTGTCAGCTGACATACACACAAATTTTGTACATAAACATAATAGGAAACATAAATCACACAACACAAAATAAAAACAAGAAAATGAAATCTGGCAAGCAATCTATTAATTCTGCTGTAGCAAAATTATAGATTAAAACCTGCCATAAAATCCCTCCTTCTAGATCTGAAAGTGGGCCCATACTTCTTAATCTAGAAGGAGGTGAAAAGCACTCCTTAACTAATTAACACTTAGAACATAAAATGATAAAATACTGCACTTTTATTGATGACAAAACATGCTGAAAACTATTACAAAAAATCACTGTACAATCCTAATTGCTGCTACTGAAAACTCTCCTATATTCTAATTCCTAACTGGTTCAACCAAGGAGGGAGCTATGTTATTTATATAAATATTTACAATATATCCCATGCTCAAATCAGCCTATGTGCTATTTTACAGTCATTTGTCAATAATTTTGGATCTAAAATAAATGCAAATCTGGACAGTTTGTGTTGTAGTAGTAGTCATTGGCCCTTAGAAAGCATATTCAGTGGTGGAAGTACATGGGAGGAGTCTAGAAATATCTCACACATAATTCTTCACTTTAGAAGATGCCATTCCTATCTTGCAAACAACTTTCTATTATGTTGTAGTTTTTCTGGGTTTATCTTAGAAGAGGATCAAATTGATATTTTCCATACATGGTGGTTTTGGATGGCAAAGACAACAAAATTATATGGAAGATATTTTCTCTTAACTTTATCAACCTTCTTATCCCCTTTTCCATTGCCAAAAGTCAGTCAACAAGTCAAAAAGTAAATTCTATTTTCATTTCGAAGATAAGTGGCTCATTCTGAAGATACTGCAATTCTCATTTCAAAGACATTGTGTTCATTTCGAAGATCTTTAGAATGACCAATTGTGTTGACTCCAAATGGTTTTGGCTGCATTTCTAAGGTGGATTATCCTTCAGGATCATATTGCAATAGTATTCATTCTTCCTTGGATGTGAATTTCATGCCTTGCCATTCATTGGTAGCTTGCTGGAATTTACATGGTAAATTATTGTATTTTCCAGTTCTACTACATAGTTGTAGAATATTGGCATTTCTTGCAAATTCAATCAAATTAGAACATGGAAAACTTATTAAAATATCAACATGAAGGAGTACATCAAGCTGCTACTAAATTTATACACTTCATTCACCAAGTAACAATGCTGAAATAGTGCAACAGTCTTTGCATAATTGCCCTCGCTCTATTATACCCTGTTGCTTGCCTATTTAGACCATGTGGGAATGCTTCTAAATAGGTCAGATGTCTTCTATAGTCCTTCTGAACTCATTCCATCCATATCCTCATGCTTTTCTTGACAACTTCAAGGTGTTCTTATAAAGTGACAGCTTGTTGATTTTTATATAGCTATTTTTTCCAGATTTTCAGATTTATGACAGTCCTAAAATTTTGTCTTCAATGTGGATTTGAAACAAGTTGAAGGGCAAAAAAACATTCAAAAACCATTGAGAAGTTAATGGATATCAGCATACCACATTTGGTTAATTGAAATGCATGTTATTACTTGCTACTTAATCATGCAAAATCAGTTATAAAATGCTAAAAATAGTCAAAAACAGAGATATAGTATTCTTAACATAAAATCATGCAAACACTTAACAAATAGTATATTCTAGTCAACTATTTGGCAATTAACTTATCATATGGTAGTCAAACATTATGCAATAATGAGTCAAACATTGTGCAATAATGAGTCATTTTTGGGGCTCATCATCCCCCCCAACTTGAACTGATGCATGCCCTCATGCATCTTAGTAGGCCATAGTAATATGCAGGTTTTATTCTTATGAACAACATCTTTTGCTACCTGCTAACTGAGAAATTCCTCCTTGCTGCACTATATCAAGTATTTTGTAATTAAGCACATGTATGACTTTTTTCTATTTTTCTACAAGTTTTAGTGTTGCAAGGTACCTCTTAAAGGCTTGATATCATATGATTCATCTTGCAATAGTATTATTGTGAAACCGTATTTGGAAAATGCACTACTACTGATGGAATTTTCTGTTCTTAACAACATTTCAGCCTGAATGCTTATTTTTTTTGTTTGCACCTTTTGAACAAAATTGATTTTTTTTTTTTTAATTTGAAATGCTTGAGGGATGTACTTACTTGTGGTAGAGCCTTATAAACCTCAATATTTGATGTACCTTACTCTTCTTGCTATTCTGTAGCATTTTTAGCAATTTTGGTACAATTTCTTCTCATTTCGAAGATATCCTGCTCATTTCGAAGATACTACAATTCTCATTTCAAAGATCTACTCATTCTAAAGATATTGCAATTCTCATTCCGAAGATTCGCTCATTCCGAAGATACTATAATTCTCATTCCAAAGATGTTTGTTCATTCCGAAGAGACTGCATTTCTCATTTTAAAGATGTCTGTTCATTCCGAAGAGACTGCATTTCTCATTCCGAAGATGTCTATTCATTTCGAAGAGACTGCATTTCTCATTCCGAAGTTCTTCAAAAAATACGAAAATGACCTTCTATGCAAAAGTTAGCTACAGATTCTATTGTGGGTCCATATCTAGAGTGTATAAGTCTTCCATAACATCAAAAAATCCCTTCTTCATCATTTTGTTTAGATGCTATTATTTGTTTTGTATGTTGCTATTTTATTCTAGTAGTACTAAAATAGAACCTTCGAGTGCATTTTGTTGATTATCCTCATTCAATTTATCAGATAATTATGAGATATAAACTTGCAGTTTTTCTTCTAAAATTTGCCCTACAAATTGAAATAGAATTGTTGCCATGTCTGTCCCAAAATTAGGTTTTTGCATAGTTTTGGAATTTCTATGCAATTAAGGGCATAAGGGGGTGTTTCTTGACATCTTGAACATGTTAATTTTTCAACTTTTCAATATTGTATGAATAGTTTATGCCAAATACCGACTATTATACACTAAATGCTAAATGTTTACTATGAATTAAATGCAAGAAACACATACCTTACTGTCCTAAAAATTGGTCATGCACCTTATAAGCTGTTTTTGATGATTGTTAGCAGGCTATCTGAAAACATAAACATAACAAATGTGCAGTGTGAGATTTTTACAATGGTGGAACACTGATGAGTAGATCAACAAGGCAATGCATGTCGAAAAATTGGTTTTCATGCAAGCCAACTCAGTAGTGCCTCCAAGAAGGTTTTCACTACTGAATTATTCATTTTTTTTTCTTTTTTTTTTCATCTCTTTTTTCATTTTTGCATCAGAAGAGGCTGCCATTTCTGGTTTTCAACAAACTTCTATTTTTTTTTCAAGTGCTTTAATGAGAGAAAATCTCTCTCTCTTATTTGGATAAGACCAATCTTTATTCTGCAAAAACATGTCAATTATTGTATGAAAACACCATCTCTTTCTGTTGAAACATGCAACATTGATGCAACCTTCCTTACTAGATGACCAGTAAGAATCTTCTTACATCATCATTGCCTCCTTATTGCTGGAAATGAAGTATTGGCTCCATTGTTCCTCTTTCTTGCTGAAATTGATGCTTGTCCTCATGTATCCCCATTTTGTGGGACATGCCTTTGCTTGCAAAAAATTTTTCTCTTTTTTTTCAAATTTTCTTGTCTTGCTTGTATCCAAAAAGGAAGTTCACAAACAAGACTATTCTTTTTTTTTCTTTTCTTGTATTTTTTCCCTCTTTTTTTCTTTTTTTCAGGATTTTTATCATCACTCTGAATCTGATATTGAAGAGAAATTCTCTTCCATTATGTGTACATCCAATGGAATATCCTTCAAGAACTCCTCCTTAGTTAATGGTGCATGGTATACCCGAAGGCAATGTCCATTCACCACTAACATCCTCCATGAATTACCAATGAGAGAAAGAAGCATTGCTCCATATCTAGAAACTTCTTCAATCAAGTGTTGTCCATGCCTCCTAGTCTACAAAATATTCTTAATATATTCTTGAAATAATTAAATACCAATTCCCAAAAGACGTTAAGTGCTTACATCAAGATAAAATCTTGATATACCCTATAATTCTATGTAAAGGGATTGAAATATTGTTTCAAAATAGCAACAATTTTGCTTTTTGTTTATAAGTCAGCCAGCTTAATAATGTTCAAGAATTTTCTTGGCTGCACTTCAATTTGTTTCATTCCTAGGAGGACAAAATTTACCCCTTTGTAATTTCTTACTAAGGAGTTCAATGGAAGTAAATTTTCTATGTGCAGTTTTTCTCCTTTATCCAAGGCTAATTTCTGTGTGTTTGGACTAAAGTTTTTCTATATATCTCCATTGATTTTTATCTCTTCAATCTCAGGTAAGTTCTTGTTTGATCACAGTTGGATGTTGATGCAGTCAATAACATTTTCTACAGGTTTTTTTTATACTAGATTCAGCTACATAGACAAGGGTTGCCTATCCTGTATTATTCAGATTGATCATAGGTTGGGCTAAAAAAAATATTTTTGGTTTGCACAATAAGACAAGAAGTGTATAACTTTAGCAGATCAACTACTCGTCATGTAGGATCACCTCTAATGAGATCAACTATTGTCTATGTAGGCTAAGAATTGCTAGGTCGTGGTTTAGCATGGTAAAATCCAAACAATCTTTAAGTAATAATGAAAAACTCTAGGATCATCATTAAGTTGTAAACTCCTATTTTGATTGTGCAAAATTTTTTGTGATTTTTTTTTTTAATAGATTCAGCTTATATAGACGAGGGTTCCTTGTCTAGGTTGGGCTGAAGGTGGTGGTTGCTTGTTTTCTAAATGGACTAAAATGCAACTATCAATAATTATTATTTATACCAGCTATTACATTCAAATTTAACTCTAAACTTCATAACTTAGCACAATAATAATTATTTGATTGCTTTTACCCTCTAACAACACCATGTTCCCCGACAACGATGCCAAAATGATGAGTTTCGTTGAGTCTCATCATTTAATCTCAATGATTTATCAATACGGGGTGGTGTCCAAGGCTGTCTACGATAGAAGGTTAAGGCAGAGTACAATTTAGGCCATCAAAATTCAAACAATTATTGGTGAAGCAGATTTTGGTTTAGCCTTTTGGTGTCACACTAAACCTAGTCTGAAGAATGAAAACTAAAATAAAGTACAAGAATTGAAAACTAAATCTAAGTTTGTAAGAATTGAAATCTAACTACAATTGCATGAATTAAAATTGCTAAATTGAAATCCTAAGTTACTTTTGCAGAATTGAAATCTAGTTACTCTTGCATAATTGAAATTGCTAAATTGAAATCTAATCTACTTTTGTAGAATTGAAATCTAATCTACTTTTGCAGAATTGAAACTTATTCTAAAACACCTGTCAATGCCCTGCCACAAAAGGTCGTCAAGCTTCTGCTATAGGAATTGATAGCAAAATGAAATATGCTGAAAATAGAAAGTTGCTAAAATAGAAAGTAGGAAAAACATAAAGGAAAATGCTTAATATGATTTGTCAGCTGACATACACATAAATTTTGTACATAAACATAATAAGAAACATAAATCACACAACACAATAAAAACAAGAAAATGAAATTTGGCAAGCAATCTATTAATTCTACTGCAGCAAAATTACAGATTAAAACATATCATAAAATCCCTCCTAGATCTGAAAGTGGGCCCATAATTCTTGATCTAGAAGGAGGTGAAAAGCACTCCTTAACTAATTAACACTCAAAACATAAAATGATAAAATACTGCACTTTTATTGATGACAAAACATGCTGAAAACTATTACAAAAAATCATTGTACAGTCCTAATTGTTGCTACTGAAAACTCTCCTCTATTCTAATTCCTAATTGGCTCAACTAAGGAGGGAGCTATGTTATTTATATAAATATTTACAATATATCCCATGCTCAAATCAACCTATGTGCTATTTTATAGTCATTTGTCAATAATTCTGGATCTGAAATAAATGCAAATCTGGACAGTTTGTGTTGCAGTAGTAGTCATTGGCCCTTAGAAAGCATCTTCAGTGGTAGGAGTACGTGGGAGGAGTCTAAAAATATCTCACACATAATTCTCCACTTCATAATATGCCATTCCTATCTTGCAAACAACTTTCTATTATGCTGTAGTTTTTCTAGGTTTATCCTAGAAGAGGATCAAATTGATCTTTTCCATGCATGGTGGTTTTGGACGGCAAGGACAACAAAATTAGATGGAATATATTTTTCCTTAACTTTATCAACATTCTTATCCCATTTTCCACCACCAAAATTCATTCAACAAGTCAAAAAGTACATTCTATTTTCATTTCGAAGATAAGTGGCTCATTCTGAAGATACTGTAATTCTCATTCCAAAGACATTGTGTTCATTTCGAAGATCTTTAGAATGACCAACTGTGTTGACTCCAAATGGTTTTGGCTGCATTTCTAAGGTGGATTAGCCTTCAGGATCAGATTGCAATAGTCTTCATTCTTCCTTGGATGTGAATTTCATGCCTTGCCATTCATTGGTAGCTTGCTGGAATTTACATGGTAAATTACTGCATTTTCCAGTTCTGCTACACAGTTGTAGAATATTGGCATTTCTTGCAAATTCAATCAAATTAGAACATGGAAAACTTATTAAAATATCAACATGAAGGAGTACATCAAGCTACTACTAAATTTATACACTTCATTCACCAAGTAACCATGCTAAAATAGTGCAACAATGCTGCATAATTGCCCCTACTCTGTTATACCCTGTTGCTGCCTATTTAGACCATGTGGGAATGCTTCTAAATAAGTCAGATGTATTCTGTAGTCCTTCTAAACTCATTCCATCCATATCCTCATGCTTTGCTTGACAACTTCAAGGTGTTCTTATAAAGTGACAGCTTGCTGATTTTTATATGGCTGTTTTTTCTAGATTTTCAGATTTATGACAGTCCTAAAATTTTGTCTTCAATGTGGATTTGAAACAAGTTGAAGGGCAAAAAACATTCAAAAACCATTGAGAAGTTAATAGATATCAGCATACCACATTTGGTTAATTGCAATGCATGTTATTACTTGCTACTTAATCACGCAAAATCAGTCATAAAATGCTGAAAATAGTCAAAAACAGAGATATAGTATTCCTAACATAAAATCATACAAACACTTAACAAATAGTATATTCTAGTCAACTATTTTGCAATTAACTTATCATATGGTAGTCAAAAATTGTGCAATAATGAGTCAAACATTGTGCAATAATGAGGCATTTTTGGGCCTCATCACCAAATACTGACCCGATTTGGGCCTAGTGAGTATGAGGACTTCACAGGGGCCTTGACCAAACTACAAAAAATATCCTCAGTCCATGAATACCGAACTCAATTTGAAAAATTAGCCAATAGGACAAGAATATTTATGGAAGGGTTCTTCACGAGTTATTTTATCAGTGGGTTAAAATGGGATCTCCAAGCTGAAGTAAAGATGTTGAAACCACATTCCATGATGGAAGCTATCAGTTTGGACCGTATGGCAGAATCTAAACTCTCAAACCAAAGGTGCCCCCTATGATTTCCTAAAAATTGACCTTCATTTCCTTTTTGAACCTAAAATTAAATGGATAGTAAACCTACTACACCCACGCAACTGACTATAGAGGAGATGGATGCACGTCATGCCCAAGGATTATGTTATAATTGTGATGAATTTTTTTTTAAAGGACATAAGTGTGCAAACAAAATACTGTTCTTGATAGATGTTGAGGAACCTACTAACACTAACCAAAGTGATGAGGATGAGGACCCCCTGAAACACCTTCTCCATAGGAAGAATGCACAGAAGGGTCTGAGGTAGAGATTTCAGTCCATTCTCTTGAAGGCATCACCACTCCACAAACCATGAAATTTGTGGGATTTTTCAAGGACCAACGTCGTACCATCCTTATTGATTTAGGCAACACACACAACTTCATTGATCCTCAAGTTGCTAAGTGGGCAAATTGCTATATCCACACTAGTAATTCATTTGAGGTCATGGTAGCCAATGGGGGAACATTACCTTGTAAAGGAAAATAACGCAATGTCAAGGTCAAGATAGGGGACTATGAACTCAAGCATGACATGTTTGCCCTCCAATTGGGAGGATGTGATATGGTTTTGGGATCTCAATGGTTGAGTACGTTGGGCACTATTAGTTGGAACTTTGAAGAACTCTAGATGCAATTCTCCAAAAATGGACAAACACACTTACTCAAGGGCTCCCCTGCAGGAACACCTCACCTCATTAGTTCCAATCATATGGAGAAAGTGCTAAATAAATCAAAACGTGGGGTCATTGCACAACTCTTCTCCATCCAACCAACCACTTCACTAATGGCTAAAATTCCATCAGACCTACAACTAGTTCTACACAAACATGATGTTGTCTTTGTAGAACCAACTACACTACCACCGTGTCGCTCTCATGACCATGCTATCCCATTGCTCTCGGGTAGTGCACCACCAAATATCAGGCCATACAGGTACCCTCATGCCATGAAATAAGAACTAGAAAAATTGGTATAGGAATTACTCATGGCTGATGTCATCCGACCTAGTATTAGCCCCTACTCCTTGCTTGTACTACTTATTCCCAAGAAATATGGCTCATGGCACCTATGTATTGACTATCGAAAACTCAACAATACTACGTTCAAGGATAAATTTCCTATTCCAATGGTTGATGAATTACTCGATGAACTACACGGGACCATGTATTTCACCAAGCTTGATCTTTGCTCTGGGTACCATCAGATCTGGCTCAAGGATAAGGACATCCCCAAAACTACCTTTCACACTCATGAAGGTCATTATGAATTCTTGGCAATGCCATTTGGTCTCACAAATGCTTCTTCTACATTCCTAAGTCTTATGAACAACATCTTTCGGCCCTTTCTGTGGAAGTTCATCCTTGTGTTCTTCAATGACATCTTGATTTACAGTCGTACATGGGAAGAGCACCTCAATAATGTGGATCAAACTTTATAGCTATTGGTCATCATCACATTTTTGCCAAAAGGTCCAAGTGTTCCTTTGGTCTAATTGAAGTAGAGTATCTAAGACACATTGTATCATAGAATGGCGTCAAGGTTGACCCTAAGAAGATTCAAGCAGTTCAAGAGTGGCCGAAATCTCGCACCCTCAAGGGACTTCAAGGATTTTTAGGTCTTACAAGCTATTATCACAAATTTGTCTGCAATTATGGGAATATAGCTGCCCCCCTCACCTCCATGTTGAAAAAATATTCCTTCACTTGGACAGGGCCTGCTGACCAACCCTTCATTGAACTCAAGCATGCTATGACCACCACTCCCGTCTTAGCCATGCCAGATTTCTCTAAACCATTTGTCATTGAAAGTGATGCTTCTGTTCATGGTATTGAGGAAGTATTGGTGCAAGAAGGATGACCTATGGATTTTACTAGCAAGACACTCTCTGATCGTAATATGGGGAAATCCACATATTCTAAGGAAATGTTAGCCATATTGCATGCAGTCACACATTGGCAACCTTACCTCATTGGGTGTCACTTCTCCATCAAAACCGACCATCAAAGTCTCAAATATTTTTTGGAACAAATATTTGCCACTCTTGACCAACAAAAGTGGGTGTCTAAACTCATTGGCTATGATTATGATATAACCTACAAAAATGGAAAGGAGAATATTGTGGTTGATGCTATTTCTTGCCAAATGGAGACCGTAAGTATGTTGTGTGCCATCTCAGCACCACTTTCCCAATGGATTGATTCCTTGCATCAAGAAGCACATCAGGATGCAGATTTGCAAGCTTTGATAGCCTCACTAATGGATGATCTAGATTCTACACCAGGGTATAATTGGAATGGCCATGATTTGCACTACCATAAATGCTTGGTTCTACCTCATAAGTCCCCACTTAGAGAGCTCCTCATGAATGAATTGCATGCCACTCCCTCTACAGGCCATTCAGGGTTCCTTAAAATATATGAGCAACTCAAGTGCACCTTCTTTTGGAAAGGTATGAAACGTGACATCCACTCTTTTGTTGCTACCTGTGACACATGTCAAAGGATGAAAGGTGAAACAGTTCGCTCTTTGGGCACTCTTCAGCCATTGCCTGTCTTGGATCAGGTTTGGACTGATATTTCCATGGACTTTATAGAAGGGCTTCCTAAATATGGAGGCAAGTCAGTTATTTTCATGGTAGTGGACCGCCTTTCAAAGTATGCTCACTTTTGTGTCCTTGCCCATCCGTATACCGTAGCCATTTTTGCACAAATTTTTCTTGACTCCATCTTTCACCTTCATGGCATGCCCACCTCCATTGTATCTGATCATGACACCACCTTCACTAGTCATTTATGGCAAGATTTGTTTAAGTTGTAGGGGACTCAGCTCAAAATGAGTTTAGCCTACCATCCGCAAATAGATGGTCAAATAGAATTTGTTAATAAATGCTTGGAAACCTACCTTCGCTGCTTTCTCTCAGATCATCCCACTCAATGGGCCAAATGTCTATCCTTGGCCGAATGGTGGTACAACACTTCCTATCATATCGCAACCAAACTCATACCATTTGAAGCAGTCTACGGGTGCCTTCCACCTATGCCTTCCTCTTACATTCCTAGAAGCTCCAAGGTCTAGGCCGTTGACAACACTCTGATTCAACACACCAAGGTCCTTTGCCAACTTAAGCAAAATTTTAATATGGCCCAGAATCGAATGCACCAACAAGATGATCAGCATCATTCTGAGCATAGTTTTGATGTAGGTGATATGGTCTTCCTTCACTTGTATCCATACAAACAATCATCCCTACAACTTCATAGGTGTCAGAAGCTTATTGTAAAATTCTATGGTTCTTACCAGGTTCTACAAAGGATTGGCCCCACAACTTAAAAATTGGTGCTCCCACCTACTTCTAAGATTCATCCTATTTTTCATGTTTCTTCTCTCAAGAAAGTTGTGGGCACACAGGTACAGGTTCAATCCAAACTTCCTAAATTGGACGAAGAAGACTCCATATTACTTGAACCTAAGTAGTTGTTGGATCGTCGAACTCACACTCTTCGCAATCGTACAATTATAGAGATCCTGGTTCAATGGCATGGGCTTCAACCTGAAGATGCTACATGGGAATCTCTCCACCAACTCCAGTAACAGTTTCCTCATTTTAGCTGAGGACAAAGCTTCTTCAAGGGGAAGGACATGTTAGGATCCCATACTAACCCTTAATGTAATAACTTCCATGATGTAATAATTTCTAAATAACATGGGTAGTACCTATTGGCAATTTTGTGTACTTTGGGTACATTGCCCTTGCTCAAGTGTATAAGTTGTCATTGATGTCAAGAAGCTCTTGAAGGATTTTGGTTTGATGTCAAATAACTTGTTTTGATGAAGGTTCGGCATGACAGTTTCAAAGGTCTTTTGTTAACCCCAAGTTGGCAGGTTTAAAGATTTCAGGTGGATGCATTAATTTAATGCAATTGGGTCCAGGAGGAAATATTTATTTAAATAATTAAAAACCTTGTTAAGGTTCCCTTTAATTATTTTTAAATAAATATTAATTTATGGTTTGCAATGGGTTCTCCTAATCCATGGTGCAAATGTCTAGGTGGGCACTATGTTTTAAACTTGGTGGGTGCTAGCCCAAGACCTCCATTGACGTGGTAAACTCCCCACCAACGTCAAAGAGCTCATGGCAAGGATTCATATTAATACCCCTTGATGAAAAAAAATATGGATCCCATTCGATTTTTGAAGAGTTACTCGTTGATCGCTTCTGTGTCTTCGCCGATTTTTGTAATCCACTAATCGTTGTGTGTCTTCACTGGTTTTCGTAATCCACTGATCGTTTATGTGTCTTCGTCATTTTTCATAATCCAATGTTTGTTCATTTGTCTCACCGTTTATCGAATCCGTCGTATAGCTTGTCGTCTATGAGTTCATGTCAGAAGGAAGAGAGGACTATGTTTTATTTTTCCTGACGTAGAAGGGACAAGTGTAACAACGTGAGGTTTTAACCTCACCATGTGCCTTTGGTGCACCGGTAGCGGCTAGGCTATTGGCGCGCTACCCAAACGGGAGGTTCCGCGTTCGAATCACACAGAAGGGTTTTTCGTTGTGGACACAATGGGTGGTGTTAGATTTCGGGCACAAATTTCTCCAAAGCAATTTTTGATGTTGGCTAAGGTATTTTCGAAATTAATCTTTTGCTAAGTGTATGTTGCGGATGGAGGAAGTTTGTTAAAAGAAAAATAGCTTAGGAGTTATAAGGAGTTTCAAAGCTTGTTGTTATTTTGATAAAATATTATTTTGAAAATGTTGTTGAAATATCCTATTGCATTCTTATGAGAGATAAAGTTTATTTTTTGATAAGACTATAAGGGAGAAATAAGGTGTATAATGGATAAAAAAAAAATTGTAATGTTGAGAGTGCTTTTGGTTGATTATAAAAATGAAAGCATGATGTGTTAAGTTTAATTGCTTCTTGTGTGAAAGTATGAAACCTTAAGTGGACAGCTTTGAGATTGACATTTGCTTTCATTAAGTTGGTTATAATCAAGCTATTCTTTACTTGGTTAAAGTGTTGGGCTTACTCCTTTGTTGATGAATTGAAAAGTTGTTTTATGCTTTTGTGAGTTGAGTTGGTGGATGCTTTTGTTCAAACAATATTGGAGAGAAAAGGAGTTCTACTTGTTTCCTTTTCTGATGTTGATTGTGAAATGCTTCAAGGTTGTGTTTTGAGCTGAATGGTGTTGATTGAACCTTGTTTGATGAGCATTGTTGTTGAAACCCTAATTTATGGTGAAAATAAAATGAATATCATTGTTATGTGATTCTTTGCATAGTTGGCAATTGTTGGGGTTTCATGTTCTTGAAAGAAAGCATTCTATCCTATCCATTTTATACATTGAGTTGAGTTTTCAAATTTGAGATTAAGATTGAGCTGAGTTGATTTGAGTTGAGTTTTGAGATTGGGATTTGAGTATAGAACATATTGAGTCTCTAACAATTCTCTTTATGCTTCTATGAGTTTGAAAAATCACATTGGGTCTCTAACAATTCACCTTGTGATTTCCTACTAAGAAATTTTTTTCTTGGTGAGCTTGCTGAGGTTTTGGACAGGTTTCGGTGGGGACTTGTGAGTAGGTTTTGGACAGGTTTCGATGGGGACTTGTGAGCAAATTTTGGACAAGTTTCGATGGGGACTTGTGAGCAGTTTTGGATAGGTTTCGGTGGGGACTTGTGAGCAAATTTGGATAGGTCCTAGCAGAGGACTTGTGAGCTGAGTCTGTTAGTTCTATCAGAGAACTTGAGGACAGAGGAGCATTGGTTCTTTGAGAAGAACCTAAGGACAGATTTGGCAAGTCTTTGAGAAGGCTTGTGTGCAGAGGATTGATTTCTTCAAGTGTTGAATAGATCTGACAAATAGAGGAAGACTTGTACTATACTGATTGACTGTGTTTGGTACAGGTTGCAGAGCTACTGTGGACGTGATCATAGAAGGTAGAGGTCTCTTAGGCTAAGCATTGAGGACAAGAGGTCTTCGGTGGAAAGGAGTTCCACGTGCTGGAAAGAGGTAGAGGCAGTTGATCTTCTGAGGGATCATTTCTAGAGCAGAGGGGAAGGTATCTCCTTTGAGCAGAGGCTCATAAATTCATATTGGGGGAAGGTATCTCCTTTGAGCAGAGGCTCATAAATTCATATTGGGGGAAGGTATCTCCTTTGAGCAGAGGCTCATAAATTTTGATTGGGGGAAGGTATCTCCTTTGGGCCGAGGCTCATAAACATTGTAATTGGGAAGGATTCCCAAAGAAATTTGAGATAAATTTTAGAGAAAATTTTTGTGGACGTAGCCCAGCCATTCTGGGTGAACCACGTTAAAATTGGTGTCACTTTGTGGATGATTTTGTGCATTGTTTTGATATTTCTTTGGGTATATTGCTTTACTGTTTTGAAGTATAAAGGAAAAAGTAAAAAGAGGTCTTATATTGTTCACCCCCCCTCTCAGTATAAGCTTGTGTTCTTCGAGTACCCATTATTAATATTTTGTAATGTTTTAAGTTTTAGCTTATATAGTGCCTATGACAAATGGCACCCTTTTTATGTAACACACGGTAGATATGTATGTAAGGTGGCCTTGTGCATGTAATTTGAGTGGCATTGTGCATGTAATTTGAGTGGCACTATGCATGTAATTCAGGTGGCATTATGCATGTAATCCAGGTGGCATTTTGCATGTAAGCCAACCATGGAAGGGAACTCTTTAAATACCCGAGAAGGCACCAATGTATTCATCTTTTTGCAAATTAATGAAGTGTTGAAGGAGTTTGCCCCCTCGAAGAGGCCTGCGATTCTATCTTATTGTGAGATTGTTCCTTTATGCAAATTTTTGTTATAATTTGTATTTTGTTCTGAATATTAATATGATATTTATGTGAGTTTATTTCCAAGAAATTGTGTGAAAGTGTGTTTATTTGAGTTTATTTTATAAACAGTCATAGATGAAATTCATATGATCCCAATACCCCATCAACTTGAGGAAGGTTCTCATATGTCCATTGAAGATACCATTGATGTGAACCTTAGTTCAAATGTAGACAATCCTCAAATCGTCAAACTTGGAAAAATTTTATCCATCGATGAACAAGAGAAATTAATTGCTCTCCTCAAGAAGAAGAAGGGTATTTTTGCATGGTCCTACAAATACATGTCTGGTATTGACCCTAACTTGGTTGTTCACAATCTCACCTTGCACTCTGATGCTAAGCCTTTCAAAAAAAAATTGAGAAAGATGCATCCTACCATTACCCTCATGGTCAAGGAAGAGCTTCAAAAGCTTTTATATGTGGATTTCATTATACCCATTGACTATATTAAGTGGATTTCCAACATGGTGCTCATTCGTAAGCCTAACAGGGTGATACACATTTGCATTAAGTTTTGAGATCTTAACAAAGCATGTCCTAAAGTTGATTTTTCTCTACCAAACATCGATACTCTTGTTGACACTTTCACTGGCCATGAAATTATTTCCCTAATGGATGGTTTTTCAGGATACAAACAGATTTTAATCAATCCTAATGACCAACACAAAACAACATTCACTACACCTTGGGGGAATTTTATTACAAGGTGATGCCCTTTGGCCTCAAAAATTTAGGTGCCACTTATCAATGTGCCATGACATACATCTTTCATGATTACATGCACAATATCCTTGAATATTATATGGATGATCCCTAGAAAAAATATAAAACTTGACAAGAGTCATTGGTGTCTTGGAAAAAGTCTTTGATCGACTTCTAGAGCATAATGTAAGGTTGAACCCCAAAAAGTGTGTCTTTGGTGTCACCTCAGGCAAACTACTAGGATTCATTGTCTCCAAAAGAGGCATTGAGGTGGACCCAAACAAAGTCAAGGCCATCATGGAGATGCCTCCTCCAACAAACTTGAAGGAATTACATAGTTTACAAGGAAATATCCAATCGATCCATTGTTTCATTGGACTACTTTCTAACCAATGCAGGCCATTCAATCACCTACTACAAAATGGGGTGATATTTTCATGGATAGATGAGTTCCAAAAATATTTCAATGACATCAAGCAATACCTAGATTCTCCACCAGTCTTAACTCCTCCTCGTTAGGGGTCCCCTTCCATATTTATGTTTTAGCAACAGACTTTGCATTAGGGACAATGCTTGCACAAAAGAATGAAAATAATCGAGAGAAAGTTTTCTACTACATTAGTTTAACATTGGTAAGCTATGAAAACAGATATGCTTACATGGAAAAATTATGCTTAGTAGTGGTTTTTGCCACTAAGAAACTCAAACATTACATGCTTAGTCACACCACATATGTCATAGCTCACAAAAATCCTCTGTGTTACATGATATCTCGCACTTACAATAACACCCACACCACAAAATGGATAATGCTTCTCACTGAATTTGATCTTGATTTCATCATCCAAAAATCCATTAAAGGTTAAGTCATAGCCAATCAACTTGTGAAAGCTCCACTTCCTAGTGATCAACCCTTGATTATTGAGCTCCCAGATGATTTGATATTCACTATCACTGAAAAAGAAGAAGATGTCATTCTGAAGGAAGATGTTGATATCACACTATTATTTTATGGTTCTAAGTGCAAAAAAATTCAAGGTGTTGGAGTCATGTTTCATACACCATAGGGGGTACCTATTCCCCTATCTTTCAAACTTGACTTCCAATGCACAAACAACAATGCAGAGTATGAAGCCTTAATCTTAGGTCTTCAAGCAACCATAGCTATGGGTATAAAGCATATCAGGATATTTGGTGACTCCCAACTTGTTGTTCATCAAATAAATGGAGAATACCAATGCAAGGAACCAACAATAAAGCTTTACCATGAAGTAGCAATGACATTGCTCACTAAATTTGATTGGTATGAAATCAATAGTTTACCACGTTTGACTAATATATTTGTAGATGTGATGGCCTCTCTAGGATCATTGATTCCAAAGAACTTTGTAGGAGAGGTACAACCACTCATTATCACAATGATCTCTAAATATGCAATTGTTCGTGTTGAATCTAAGGATGAGAAGGATGTTTGCTTTATCCATACAGAGTCGTATGAGCCTTGGTCCAACCAAATAATAGCCTTCCTCAAGTTTGGAACACTCCCATAAGATATGTCACGAACTACTAAATACACTTTCAAGAAAAAGGTAGTTCATTTTACTCTCTTGGGGGATGTGTTGTATAAATGTGGTTATGATGGAGTCTTCCTTCATTGTCTCGAGCCTGCAGAGGCACAAAGAGCCATAGATAAAGCTCATGATGGTACTTGTGGTGGTCATTTTAGTGGAATGGCCATTACAAAGTGCATTCTATGCATGGGTTACTATTGGCCCACCATGGAACATGACTATTGCACTTACGTCAAGCATTGTTAGAAATATCAACAACATGCTAATTTAACTCATGTGCCATCACAAGCATTACAACCTATTCAAAGCCTTTGGCCCTTTTCAAAATGGGTTCTTGATTTGATTGACAAAATCTCACCTCCTTCCTTAGGATAACATACATTCATCATCATGACCATTGAATACTTCACAAAGTGGGTTGAGGCAATTCCTCTAACTAGTACGATACAACCTCGAATTTTGGAGTTTATACTTCATCATATCATCTGTCATTTTGGTATTCCCTCAAAAATTATCTCTGACAATGACAAGTCTTTCAAAAAAAGGATGTTCGAGCACTTTGCGAGAAATATAATATCCAACATAGTTTCTTGACTCCTTACTACCCAAAGGAAAATGGATAAGCTGAGGCTACCAACAAGACCTTAATTGCTATTCTCAAGAAACTAGTCAAAGAAAATCATCGAGATTGGCATACTCAAATCCCCTTGGCATTATGGGCTTATCAAACAAGCATCTACATGCCTACTAGGGCAACACCATTTTCACTGGTCTATGGAGCCAAAGCAATTATGCCTCTTGAGCTTGAGATCCCCTCATTGTGAATTTCATTATAGGAATTCATAGATGATGATACTGCTAGACAAGCACGTTTTGACCAACTCACACTTCTTGATGAAAGGTGGGTCAATTATTTAGAGCATTTACGAGTTTATCAAGACCGCCTAAAGTGTGCTTACAATGCCAAAGTTCATCTACATGAATTCTAAGTAGGAGATCTTGTTCTTAAGGAGAATCAACAAAACACCAATGCATTGTCACATCTTCATGATAAATTCATGGCTAATTGGCTAGGTCCATACATTGTCACTCAAAAAATGGGTCAAGGAACTTATAGGCTTGCTAGTCTAGAGGGATTCAAAGAGCCCGAACCACTTAACATCATCCACTTGAGAACATTCTATGCTTAATGTGATTATATATATATATACATGGCTAATACACAAAAACAACATTGCATTTTACACATTGCATTGCACACATTACATTTCACACATTGCATTCACACACTCATTGTGCACTACCACCTTCACACATTTCATTCACCATATTAGGGGGTCATTTATTCATTTTAGATAATAATTGGTCCAATAAAGTCATGTTGCCTTAATCAGGGGCACCTTCAAATCATCATCCATTTCATTACACCATTCCATAAAGTCAAATTATCATTTTTAAACCACATTTCCATAATCCCTAGGTGTTTTCGGTCACTCAGCCACTCCTAGTGTTTCTAGAAACCTCCAATACATGTCAAGTTTTCTTTAGGACCAAGACACATTCTCACTAAGAAAATCTTGAGTTCTGGGAATTGACTCTAACACTCTTGAACCAAACACAATCACACATTTTAAAAACATCTTGTGTCAAAGAGGGATAACACCATGATTGGGTTGAACCTCGAAGTGAAAAGGGTAATCCTTGCTTGTCCCATTATGCACATAGTCCAAAAATAAAAAATAGTGGTTTTCACCACTATCACAATCATTTCCAAATAAAAGAATGAGTAGTAAGGATAGGGTAAAATTCTCATCATACTTTGGTTGAGAATCTGATTCCCCAAAGCTCTAAATATTTTACACATCACACACCATAGATTCTCAAGTTGTAAGGATAGAACTACATTTCCAGTCAGACGGTTAGGTAGTCCAAATTCCCAAAGCTTAGAGATCAAATTCTTGGACTATGGAGCTAATATCCACCGGGGCTATAGATGCTTGAATGGCAGTGGAGTACGCTCATGTGTGGTGACACATCTCTCTTGAAGAGACCTTTGACCACACATAAGGACAAGCTAGCTTCTTGGTCTTCTCCATGATAGGTTTCATCTCAATTTACTCAAGATGGGTTAATGAAATCACTTGCACACACATTGGTTCTTGATTACCTCGAGTCATTACCATACTCATGATTCGGTAAATGAATTCATTGCACACACATTTGGTCTTAGATAAATTAGATAGAATTTAGTGAGTTTGTTTGATATCACTAGTATGTCTGAGTCTCTGCAAAATAATCATTTTTCCATATCAACATCCATATCATTACATGAGTCTTCCATTTCACATGCCACAATTTTGGTGCCCTTGATTAAACAACAATGCTATACATGGTCAAGAAAAATCTAAACTATGAATGATCATTAGAGCATTAATTCATTTGCATTCATACATATTATAATTGCATTATCATCCATCAAACATATACAAAAGCATTTACTCAAAAGCATTCAGACCAAAACATAACACAAAAGTAAAATCCAAGTCTATATATATAAATATCGCATGTACAATGAATACCCTAAGGCTATATACAATGGAGCACCAAGGCTCATATACAAAAAGTGCATCTCAACACTAGCTAATACCCATAGGAAGACCCCTGTGATCCTTATGGAGCCCTAGACCTAGAGCCACTATACCTAGACTCACTATGCCTAATAGTCCCAAATAAGGAGGAAGAGGGTCGATCTGGCAGCCCAATGTGGTGCTGCATCAATAGATCCTCAAAATCCTAGATGTATCCCTCTCAGGATTGAAGGCATAGTGTATCCTACCTCTGACGATGGTCCCTCTATGTTAGCTCTTCTTGGAGCCTCATGATGTTATCCTCACCTCTACCGGTAGCCATTTATGCCTATATCTCTCACAGCCAACCTATATTTGTATCTTGCTCTGCCACCATTGGCTAGAGATGATCCTACTTGACCTTCAACCACTTCCAATGCTTCTCCTATAATGTCTTTCTCACCCCTGGTATGAGGGATGAGAAATGATGTCGAGCCTCCAAGATCCTCAACTGTAGCACAACACATGCACAATGCAAACACATTAATGTCACATTTATTACATAATTAAAAAAAAATTGCACAAGTCCAAAAAAATTTCCAAGGACACTTACCTCAGACACCTGCATCTCTGCTCTCACTACCACATCCATCCCTCCATCACCATGGCCTTCACTCCACCACACTCCTTCACTCACTCACTCTTCTTCAGACGTAACTTTTGGAACTTGTGAATGCAAGAATGAAATCAATTTGGCCCCTACAACCCTTTTATATAATATTTGGAGTGCACTCAAATACCCATGGGTGTCTACCTGGTGCACCCAAATGCTCACCAATGTTTGCAGCATGGTAGACGCTTGCCTACATTTGTCTAGACATGAACATTGGTCGACATTTGGTTTCAAAACTTTGTAAAAGGTCCCAAAAGGGCCCTAAAATGTAGCTTACCTCCACAAAATCACTCCACATTGCATCCATGCATTCATTTCATCATCATATCATGTTTTGTGAAACAAAAAATGGATTTGGGTGCTTAATTTTTGCTTACGACCAAAAGTCACAAAATCGCCTTACAAACTTCAAAACATCTCAAAATGATCTGAAATTTCACAAAACAACCATGGTCATCATTATAATCATCCATCCTATAATTTCACCACTATTTGTGATAACATGGATTGATTTGGACCGATAACTTTTGTTTATGACCAAAAAGTTACAAAATGGTTCAAAGTTGCTTAAAAAATGCTCCAAAACAATGTAAAATTTCACAAAATCATGCAATACAATCATCGATGCATTTTCATCATCACATATTCATTTCAATATCATCTCATCCATCAATCATTACATTTGCATTAATTATTTGCCAAATTCACCTACAATTTCAAGTGAACCTCGTATCTAGTGGTCTATTCTACTCCCTTGGTGATTGTAGTGATTGGTTGTCCATGCAATTTGGTAAGATGAGTAAATCACCATAAGGAAACTTTCCCATCATCATTCAACATCCTCTTTTTTGAACACAAAATCATTTTGGGTTACTCATTTCTTGAGTGAAACTATGCCCAAGTTAACTTGCTCAAAAAGCTATCATTGATGGCCTTGTTCGTGGGGCTTAAAACATGAACAAATCACATCTCAACATTTCTTTTACATTGATAGTCATCACAGACATGCCCTTCCTAGGTTGATTGGTTCCAATTGAGGGAATTATCCTATAGTCACTAGCCAACCCTCCAAGGGTTGACTCTTTTTATTTTTGCATTTTCATCACTTTGCATTTCAATGATGCCAATTGGCATGTTTTCCAACAACATGGAATCACCCCAAACTTGGGGTAACTAAATTTGATTTTGAGTTCCCACATCAGGATACATCATTCACATCACACATCATACATCTACATTTGGCAAAAATCCCTTTTCTGTTGGGACAAAAACATAATTCATTTACATCTACACTTGACAAAAACCCTTTTCTCCATTGGGGCAAAAATGACATCAATTTACATCATTCATATCATCCACATTTACATCATACACTTGCACTTACACCATTCACCTGCATTATTACCCACAATTCTATCAATTGGCTCGTGAGACTCATTTTTCACTCATTCACCAATTGAGGGGGTAAGCTACACCAACAAATTCTTTGTCTTCAAGATCTTCTTTGTGCTCCAAGGAAATAAAGTTGCTTCACCACACCAAACTAGGTGTCTCGTATTTTTGCACCGCATTGTGTTCCACACAACATGATACAAAAAGGGGTATCTATAGACACCAAAATCTAGCCACTTTTCATCCATTTATATCCTCCAATCATAGCCATTCATTATATATATATTTAATATATATATATTTTTTTTTTTTAGATATTAATATTTTATATTTATATTTATATATATTTAATAAATATATGTATTTATGTGAATAAATCCTAGCCATATGCCACGACTTAATCTCAGCCATCCATCCATATTAATCCATGTCACATGCTCAAGTTTAATCTCGACCCTTCCTCATGTTTTAATATTGACCACCCGTTGGTGTCGTCGAAACCCTAACATGATCAAGGGTAGATTATAAAAGATGATTCATTTTGATGAATCAAGGTCCCAAATTTGAACATTTATCCACTCACAAACCCTAGGCACTTTGCTATCATATTCCTTCCTCGCCACTGCCACTACACCTTTTTTTTCTACCATCACAAAACCCTCATGAACCAGATCTGGTTCTACCTCACTCCCATCCACCCCCGAACACCTCCCAAAGTTCATAGAATATTATTGAGCATTCCTAGAATGTTGTTTGGTGTTTGTAGTCATCCCCAAACACTTCTAGGTGTTTCCCACATCTGAAATACAATCCATAATCCCTCGAATGCTTTTGGACATTTGCACAAATTTTGAACATAGAAATAGGAGCACGAATCAAGATACCATATACTTTCTTGACAAGGTAAGATTATTTTGTTGCATTACTTTATATTTCTACATTTAGTTTATAGTTTAACATTGTAGCATTAGGGTTTGTAGGTTTTTACTATTCATAGGGCCTCACACAGTGGAGCCCTCATAGGTGCTATTAACCCTTTTATGTTGCTTTCTATTTGCAGGTGCAAGAACCACATTTTTGGAAGTTGTTGCAGCTAGGGTGGTCCCATAGGGATACACAAGCCCACCCACACACTTTTTTGGAGCAGAAAACAACGTAGAAGACACCATATGTTCACTTGTGAATAAGGGTTTCTAAAACCTAGATTTGTAATCATTGTATCAATACAAAATCATATTGTAACATTGGATATCAAGGCTCCCCCCATAATAATATCAATATTATTGTCTTCATTTGTGCAATAATATTTTGTGTTGATTGTATTATCTATTGCTTTGGTGTTGTCATTTTCTTCTTTACACATATTATAGCCTCGTGAATGTTATATATTGCATGATGATGGTGCTTTCAAGCACCACCTATGATATGACATTTCATGGCCACTTACCCACATCATTCTATGTTCCTATTTTGCAATACCACCTAGCTCCAAAGTCAAATGGCTTTTTTAGTTTGGTTCCACATCCATCTTGTGATGGCTAATCAACCATATATAATATTTTCATTAAGGTTCTTATTGTAAATATAACATGGGTCCCACTTTGACCATGGAGCATGTGTGGTGACCACCCTCAACAGAATGCAACCCATTATTATTAACAAAAAAATCAACAAAAATAAAAAAATAAAATCAACAACACAAAAAGAATAAAAATCAAAATATCAACAAACAAAAAAATCAACACAATAAAAATTCAACAAAAAAAATAAAACAAAATAAAAAATTCAAAAGCACCAAATCCCATTGGTCAAATTTTATTGCTTAGGCCCCAAATTACTTTGGCAAAGTCACATTTTTTTTTTCTTTTCTTTCATAAGCATTAGTTAGTTAGACTATCACTTGCATTACTTAGGATTAAAGTATTTGCACAAGGTTCGAAGAGCCCTTCTAACATTTTCATATTTATGAGTTGAGACAAATTTTTATTTATCTCATACATAAGGCTCTAATAGGCATCTAGTCATAGCCTTAAAATATATATCTTGGTTAGTGTAGATATATTTGTGCTTAAGAAAATATTAGAAATAGTCTTTGTTGAAATCAAGTGATTCTCCTTGTTTCTCCTTAATATAGAATTTTGCTTTTACAAAATGTAACTTTGATTGCTTGTTTCACATACTTTTTTCTTTCAAAAAGGCACTTTATTTTATAAATATCAAAAGGAATTACTCTTATTTTATTAGATTAGTTTCTTTTCTACATTTCAACTTTCATCAGTAAGACACACTCACATACTCTCACGCATTTCACACATTGGTAAGGTTGGGCTTCATCACCAACCCCTAATCGAGACCAATGATATTGGATTTCATCTCCTTTCATTAGATCACCCCCTAGACACCATAGTAGCCCCCTTGACTAATTTTTTGGATTTCATCACCTAAAAGTCCCCTACCCTTGAGAGACTCTCAAGGTAGATTAGAATTAGATGCCCTTGCTCATAGGTATTTGTTGGCAATTTTGGGTACCTTGGGTACATTGCCCTTGCTCAAGTGTTGATGTTGTCATTGATGTCAAAGAGCGGAAGGGTTTTTGTGAAAACCAAGGCAGACTAAATTATAGGTTTTTTTTAAATCCATGGTCAGCGGTTTTGAAATGGGTTTTTCTTAAAACCCAAGTTAGCTCTTCGTTTTGTTGAAAAAGGTGCTCCGATGATGAAGATATTTAATTTTAAATATCCAGTTTAAATTTTATTTATTTATTTAAAATTTAAATTAATATTTTAAAATTAAATTAAAGTTGTTCACCGGCTTGTTTTCAAAGCCGACGTTGCTAGGGTTTTGCAACGGATCAATTAGGGTTTCCTGCTGACAAAGCAAGGTTAAGCAACCGAAAAATTCTAGGGTTTCATGTTGACCTAATTAGGGTTGCAGCCGACGTGTTTGAGAATGTTTTGATGGGATATTCTCTTCTATAAAAAGGTGGGACTGTTGCAAGGTTGAAGTGTGGGCGTGATGCGATATATGCGAATGAAGTTCGTGTGCAGCAGAGTGTAAGTCGGTGATAGTTCTTTGGAGTTAAAGAAAAGAGATCGCAGCGATGAGATAGTGAGTGAGTGCGTATCGGTGATCGAGAACAAAGAGAGCGATATGCGGACGGCGTGTTTAAAGTCCGAGGCAAAAATACGTAGATGGTAGAAGTGAGATTTCATGGAAGGTGCAGCAGAGTGAGTGGTGCAAAGAGAAGATAAGAACGCGGTATGCAGAAGTCGTGTTCCGAGTGTGAAATGACAGTGTGTTGGTTGTAGAAGTAATATTTCTGTGAAGTTGCAGCAGAGAACGCGGAGAGATATAGAGGAGTGGTTGAAAAAGTGTGAATCATTTTTCACAACGACGATCGAATGCCGACAAGCGGCGGAACGCAAGAAAAATAGCGAGATCGTGTAAATTGAGGTGACAGTTTAATTCTGCAATTTTTATTACTATCTCCAAGTTGTAGCTTGGTAAAAGGGGTTGGTGCCTCTTTCCAGTTGGAGCTGGAAAAATTGGAGTTGGTGCTCCATTACATTGTAGCGAGATAAAATTTAGAGGTTGGTGCCTCTTACCGGTTAGTCTTTGGTGAATGATTATGTAAAGTTGTAGCTTTGCATTTGGTTGGATTTGGATGGTAGTCCAAGCGGTCTTTTTGAGGAGTAGCCACATCGGTGAACCTCGTTAAAATGTCGTGTTATGTGTGATGCTCTTAGTACTTTTATTATTTCTATTTTAATCTGCTGAGTTTATTTAAAAGTCTAAATTGCTTTTAAGTTTTTAAAGAACACACTTGATTCACCCCCCCTCTCAGTGTCATTGTGATTATAACAATTGGTATCAGAGCAAGGTTCCCAATTTTGGCTAAATCGAGTCGGGGTTGATCTTGGATTAGTACACAATGGCTAAGAAGAATAGATCCTCATCCAAAAAGGCATCCCGACCGGTTTCGGTTCCTATGGTTGAGAAAATTGAACCAGAAATGGCAGAAGGAATGAACTACGAAGTTGAAGAAGTTGAGGCTGAAGTTGATTTAGAGGGTGAGCTAGTGTCTGCCCTTACGGAATGGGAATCGGAGAAAAAGAAGAATGAAAAATTGTCAAGGAAACTTAAGGATGCAAACAACATTATTGCCGAGTTTAAAAATACGGATTGAAGAATACAAGAAAATGTACGAAGATGCGGAAATACGGGTATCCATGAAGATAGACCACTATGACAAATTGGAAGAAGAAAATGTGAGTCTTCGAATACGAGATACAAGAGGCTGGATCGAAAAATCAAGCTGTCATGTAAAACGTGAAGAAAGCTCGATGAAATTGGACAAAATTATGAGCGATCAAAGATCCACAGGTATCAAATTTGGTCTCGGATTTTTTGAAGGAGAATCATCAACTGGACCAAAAGCAAGCAATGTTGAAAGTGAAAAGAACAAAGACAAGAATCGGGGCAAAAGAAAGATATAATGCCGGACACTGAAATAGCGGTGACAATGATGGCTTTACTAAGGTCACACATCAAAAGAATAGAAGATCCAAGGCTCCGGCAACAACCTGGCCAAGACCATCTTTCAGGTTTAATCATTATTTCTATGGTTTTTGTTTCAAGTGTAATGTTTATGGGCATAAAATTGTTGATTGCAAATACAACGTAGGTCCAAGAAGTTTCACTAGTAGAAATGCGTTTGCTCCTTTAATGAGTTATGCAGTAGAGTGTTTTAAGTGTCACAACTTTGGTCATATTGCCAGAAATTGTCGTAGTATGTACTATTTCATATCAACCTCATGAAAGAGATTTCAACCGTATAGAGCAAAACAAAATAGAATTTATACTGAAGGATATGTGCAAAATTCTAAAAAGGGGAAGTCACAGCTAGAACCCAATACCACAGTTAAAACAGAATGGAAACAAAAAGAACAGCTCAGGAAAGAACAGGATTCTTTAATAGTGCAGACAACTTTTAGAGCTCAGAATAAACATGTTCCTTGGATTCTTGATAGTGGTTGCTCAAGTCATATGACGGGTGACAAACAGAAATTCGAAAATCTACAAAAGTATGAGGGTGGTTCTATAAAATTCGGCAACAATGACGGAGCCAAAATAATAGGTAAAGGAACGGTCAAAATTAGTGAAGGAAAGATCAAGTCAGAGGAAGTTTTATATGTGGATGGTTTGAAACATAATCTATTGAGTGTGAGTCAAATATGTGACAAAGGACATGAAGTAGTTTTCAAGAAGCATGGTTGTGAAGTCGAGAAAAATAAACAGCAGGAAATTAATAGCAACCGGCTCAAGGACGTACGGCAATCTGTACACACTCTCAGAGTTTTCAGAAGGTATGTGCTTCATGGGACAAGAAGAAGAGAACTGGTTGTGGCATAAGAGGCTTGGACACATAAGTTTTGATAATCTGGTAAGAATTAGCGCTAAACAAGCAGTGAGAGATATTCCAATCATTAAAAAACCTGCAAATAGTATGTGTGCTTCATGTCAGAAGGGTAAACAGACCAGAGTTTCATTTAAAACAAAAGAACATCACACTAACAGGCTTGGTCAAAACAGGTTTAGTCAGAACTGGCTTAGTCAGAACATGTGGATTCAAAGAACAGGTATGCCTAAAAGAAACAACACTATTACTTGTTATAAGTGCAACAATAAAAGTCACCTTTGTCGAGACGGTGCGAGTTGAAATTCCGGGATATAGGAACGAGGAGCAGGTGGCATGATCGGGTCCAAGGATCGGAACAATGACGGGGAACAAGAATATGGTCAAAGAGTTCAAGAGAAGACCCGACAAGGAAGTTATAGACGTTGATGTTGATCGGTGCCTAATGGGAGTTTTACTCCCACCCCAGAATTAATCACCTCATCGGGGAGGTGGGGGAGGGACTAAGCTAAGAGGCTCATTCTTAGTTTCGAGCCCCAAAGGTGGCCCTTTGCCATTGATGACAAAGGGGGAGAGATATGAGTAAGGGGGAGAGCTTCAAGTGAAGAGGAAAGCTTCAAGTCCGGGGGAGCAAAACTTCAAAGAGATTGATTTCAGTTTTGGCTCTTGAAGATGTGTTTTTAGTAAAGGGTTGCCATCAATGACAAAGGGGGAGATTGTTGGCAATTTTGGGTACCTTGGGTACATTGCCCTTGCTCAAGTGTTGATGTTGTCATTGATGTCAAAGAGCGGAAGGGTTTTTGTGAAAACCAAGGCGGACTAAATTATAGGTTTTGTTTAAATCCATGGTCGAGCGGTTTTGAAATGGGTTTTTCTTAAAACCCAAGTTAGCTCTTCGTTTTGTTGAAAAAGGTGCTCCGATGATGAAGATATTTAATTTTAAATATCCGAGTTTAAATTTTATTTATTTATTTAAAATTTAAATTAATATTTTAAAATTAAATTAAAGTCTGTTCACCGGCTTGTTTTCAAAGCCGACGTTGCTAGGGTTTTGCAACGGATCAATTAGGGTTTCCTGTTGACAAAGCAAGGTTAAGCAACCGAAAAATTCTAGGGTTTCATGTTGACCTAATTAGGGTTGCGACCGACGTGTTTGAGAATGTTTTGATGGGATATTCTCTTCTATAAAAAGGCGGGACTTTTGCAAGGTTGAAGAGTGGGCGTGATGCGATATATGCGAATGAAGTTCGTGTGCGGCAGAGTGTAAGTCGGTGATAGTTCTTTGGAGTTAAAGAAAAGAGATCGCGGCGATGAGATAGTGAGTGAGTGCGTATCGGTGATCGAGAACAAAGAGAGCGATATGCGGACGGCGTGTTTAAAGTCCGAGGCAAAAATACGTAGATGGTAGAAGTGAGATTTCATGGAAGGTGCGGCAGAGTGAGTGGTGCAAAGAGAAGATAAGAACGCGGTATGCGAAGTCGTGTTTCGAGTGTGAAATGACGAGTGTCTTGTTTGTAGAAGTAATATTTACGTGAAGTTGCGGCGAGAGAACGCGGAGAGATATAGAGGAGTGGTTGAAAAAGTGCGAATCATTTTCACGGCGACGATCGAATGCCGACAAGCGGCAGAACGCAAGAAAAATAGCGAGATCGTGCAAATTGAGGTGACAGTTTAATTCTGCAATTTTTATTACTATCTCCAAGTTGTAGCTTGGTAAAAGGGGTTGGTGCCTCTTTCCAGTTGGAGCTAGAAAAATTGGAGTTGGTGCTCCATTCTATTGTAGCGAGATAAAATTTAGAGGTTGGTGCCTCTTACCGGTTAGTCTTTGGTGAATGATTATGTAAAGTTGTAGCTTTGCATTTGATTGGATTTGGATGGTAGTCCAAGCAGTCTTTTTGAGGAGTAGCCACATCGGTGAACCTCGTTAAAATGTCGTGTTATGTGTGATGCTCTTAGTACTTTTATTATTTCTGTTTTAATCTGCTGCAGTTTATTTAAAAGTCTAAATTGCTTTTAAGTTTTTAAAGAACACACTGATTCACCCCCCCTCTTAGTGTCATTGTGATTATAACAGGATTCATATAGTTCATGAGTGTACAACTATCATTATTGACTAAGCCTGACCAAGGGTGAAGTGGAAGCCAACTGGCCTACGCAGGTATTAAATAGTTCCACATATTTCATAAGAGGTTTGTATTCCCTCTTTTGATTACCCCAAACCATATCCATTATTAGTATTCATTCACCCATTTGTTTATAGTTACTCCATGCATACCTTTGGGTATAGCAAAAAACTATGCTTTAACATACCCTCATACATTAAATCCACCACCTCTATTCTTATTTTGTTCTAGGTTTTTCAAAACAAAAATACAAAAACAACAAAACATTACAAAATGAGAAAAATTAAACATGATTCACAACAAGGTAGCATAAATTCATTCATTGATAAAGGGAAGCTAGGATTTTGTATTGTAGAGAGTGAGGGTTTCAAAAAAGGGTAAATTGTAATTTTTTTATGACTATAAAACATTAGAGAACCTCTTGGGTAGTGTGGAGGTTGAGTGCTTTGAGCATAAGCAGTGGAGAAAAATAAAAAAGGCCCTTTAGGGCCAAATATTTAGGAAGTTTGTGGGCCTTTTGAAGGGTTTTCAAGAATCCAGCATGATCATGTATATCTTATGTTCAATAGGGATAATCTTCAAGGCATTGAATCAAGTGAGCAACAAACAAGGCAAACAAGGGAAAGTAATATCCAATATTCCTTTATGCATGTGGAACAACAAATCCAATAGAATGAATAGGCATTGAAAAAATTTAATCACCCTTTTTCAATTCATAGCGTAAAATAAGGAGGAAGGACATCCTCTTAAAAACTACAAATAAGGTCTAAAATAAAATAGAAATAAGATTCAAGATATGGATCAAACAAAGGGAGATAACATGTTGATGGTAGATTTAGATCTTGACAAAGCTACAACTAGATCTAGGACACATAATAAAAAAGAACCAATCATAACAAGAAAAATTTAAGGGATGGAGCCCAAGGATATCCCTCCAAAACTAGATTTTATAGAAGCAATATATGTAGGACCACCCCAAATAAGAGGGGAAAATAACCAATTAATACCAAGGAAACCACTACGGATGTCAAAGATCGATCCAAGGAAATATATATGGGCTGCATGAAATCAAATAATGGATACCCATTAGTGAAGTTGGAAATGGAGGATATCCAAGAGTGAATAGACACTATGGAGAGGAGAGGACTAATTTATCGATTCATGGGATTTTGATCAAATATTGCTACCGTCAAGCAATGGGCTACCAAAAACTAGAGAACTAAAGGTGAGATCCAAATATCTAGTTACTCTAATGGTTATTTCCTTGCTATGTTTACCACTTAAAAATATAGGGAGGATATTTTTAAATGGGGTCCATGGTTCGTAGGTAGAGCAAGGTTTTTTATGAAGCGCTGGCATACCAAGTTCAAATTTGAGGAAGAAATTCTATCAACTGCACTTGTCTAGGTCTGTTTATTTGGCCTCCAAGTAGAATAATGGAATCCAAATGTATTAATATTAACTGGTAATTCTTTAGGATTTTTCATAATGATAGTTGATAGCACTCAAAATTTGGATCATATGATTTATGTAAGGATTTATGTTCTAATTGAATTTGAAAAACCACTTCCAGAGAGGTACACCTTACAATATGGAAAATGATTATGGGAGCAACAAGCAAACTATGAAAATATCTCTTTTAAATTTAAAATCTATCACAAATATGACCATCTATCAAAGTATTGTCCTCATAATATCCCTAATAAAGAGAAAGAGGATGGGGACTTAGCAAGGTTTCAAATTCCCAAACAAAAGAATATTAAAAAAATAACACCAAAAGATAAAACAATAATTTCACCTAACACCTTTGAAATTCTCTCTGTAGATGAGCAATTAGATGATGAGGATGACAAAATAGAAACAATGATTAAGGAAACATAGTTTGATGAAGAGAAGAAACATGAAGGAATGGATGATGAAATTAGATAAAAGAAACTACCCTAATTTTGAGAAATAACCAAGGAAAGTCATCTCATCCAACAATGGTCCTTCAAGAAAAGAACAACATAGAACATTTAAATAAGTGTAAAACTAAAAGCCGGATTCAAACAACAAACAAGTCAGTTCCTCAAAAATATCATATATATCCCAACAATAGTGCCTTGGTTCTAAGTAATCATTATATAACACTTATAGGAATGAGGCAAGATACAAATAAAAATATGAGGATGGATACAAACCAAAATGTAGGACATAAATCCAACCAACATCATCTAGCAGAGGAAGGTCAAAATTTAACTGAGGAAGGTAAGGTAACAATTTTTACCTAGTTTTTCAAATCTAGCTAATTATGAAGATTATCACTTGGAATATTAGGGTCCTTAAAGGAAGTCCTAAATAATAAAAAAATAGAAGAATGATTCAAACAAATCAGCCTCAACTTATCTTTCTTCAAGAGACAAAGGTTTCATTCGAAGAAATGAAAATAATAGCAAAAAATATGTGGTCATCCAATAAAGTAGTGTTCCTTAGAACCTAAGGGGACTTGGGAGGAGTGGCATGTCTTTAGAATCCAAAGGAAATTATAGTACAGTACATTATGGGAAGCAAGGGATTGCTAGTAGTGGTTTCCCAAAATAGAGATTCAGATCAGGTTATACTTTATATAAATGTCTATGTTCCATGTACCATAGAAAAAAAACAAAAAATATGGAGAAATATAGTTTTTATTACCTCTTAATTACCTAAATCATAGGCTTTTATATGAGGATATTTCAACTCTATAATTTATTTAGAAAACAAATGGGAGGAAGTAGGAATTTGGATGGGTGTTCATAACTCATGAGTGAATACATTGCTAACCTTCACCTAGGATATATCAATCCAACAAATGGTTTGATGACTTGGTCCAACATAAAACAAGGCTCTGAATTAAAAATTCATCTTAAGGGATTCATAGAATATAGGTTTAAGACAAAAATTAATCTTTCAACCCATGTGAAAGAATGGGACAAAAAAAAAGAACTAATGTGGAAACAAAAGTTAAGGATTCAATGTCTACAAGGAGACTAGAACACACGTTTATTCCATAAGTCTCTCCTATCCCTAAGAACTAATAACTTGATTCCTCATTGAAGAATGAATTAGGATATATATTTTACACTTGATAAGGCATATATTCATTGACTGTGAATCATTTTTCAAACCTTTTTACAACCCAATTGATTGATTCAAAAGCTCAATAAGAAATTTTACAAGCGATGCCTATTTTTATTTTTGATGAGGAGAATGTGGATCTAAATGCTCTTATAACTAAGAAGAAACTACAAAAAGGTAGTTTTCAAAATGCAAAAGGAGAAAACCCTAGGTCTAGATGGTTTCCCTATTGAATTTTATTAGGAATTTTGGGATATTTTATAGGATGACATTCTAGAGGTGGTAGACAAGGATCAAAGGCAAAATATATCCTCAAATATATCAACAAGACTTTTATAGCTCTAATTCCAAAACCTCAAGAAGTAGATAACATTACTGGATATAGACCAATTTATTTATGTAATGTTAATCTAAAAATCATTTCAAAGATTATGTTAGAAAGGTCCAAACATTTGCTTCACAATATCATCTATCCAGAACAAGCGATATTTGTTGAAGGGCAACAAATAATGGATGAGATAGTGTTAGACCAAGAAGTAATTCACTCTATGGAAGATAAAAAAACATCCTCCATGTTTATTCGATTGGATTTATCCAAAGCATATGATAGGGTGGATTGGCACTTTCTCATCCAAGTTTTGAAAAATTTTGGATTCTCTTAAGAATGGACAAAATGGATCAAAGGTTGTATATATTTAGTTTATTATTTATTTAATATTAATGGTTGTCCTACTCATTGGTTCTTATATTCTAGAGGCATTAGACAAGGAGACCCTCTTTCTCCTTATATTTTATCATCCTAGAAGAATGTTTGGGAAGGACATTTTCTAATAATCAAGATTGTCAAAGGTTAGGAGTCACTATAGCTAAAGGAGTTAGACCTATCACTAATTTACAATTTGTTTATAACTTTACCCTTTTGGGGAAGGCAACAATAAAGGAAGCAACCTCAATAAAGAAAAGTCTTCATTATTTGACTAGAGTCTCAGGGCAACTTATTAACGAAGATAAATCAAAAGTACTTTTTTTATTGCTTACCCAAAAAAGAGATTTTGATAATGGACATATTAGGATTCAAAAAACTTCTCTTCCAATTAAATACTTGGGTGTTCCAATTAATTTGGGTAGCCAAAAAAAGAGCATTGGAGCTGGTTATTAGAGAAAGTGAAGAACAAAATAGGTAGTTGGACCAACAAATGGCTTTCATCAGGAGGTCAAATAAATCTTATCAAATCAATTCTTCAATATATTGATTGAACATCCCCAAGTTAGTGCTCAATGAAATGGATAAAATTAGTCATATATTTCTCTGGAGAGGTTCAAAAATGGAGAAGAAATAGGCCCTAGTAATGTGGGAGACTCTTTATTTGCCTACTCATGAAGGGGTTTTAGGTCTTATATAAGTAATCAAGAATAATAAGGCTTTGGCAGAAAAATTATATTGGAGATGGATTAGCCACCCAAATGCCTTATGGACCAAAAATCTTAGATCCAAGTATGAAAAAATATAGACTCATTTGAAATAATTCATCATCAAATACCTTCTAGAGGGTCCCCATTTTTAAAGGTCCTAAAAATTGGATAGTTGATAAATAAAAAGCTTTTTTGGATAGTACAAAATGGTCAAAAGATAAATTTTTGGATAGACTCTTGGGATGGGCACCTTTCATTGTCAATCCAACATCCGAAATTGAGGCCTATAATGGAGAAAATGCATAGGATGAATTGGATAAAAGTTGCCAAATATTATATAGATCATACAAGAAATACAGAGGTGGGAAGATGTTGGATCCTAGTAGAATATTGGCCAATCCAAATTTTTGAAGCTCAAAAAAATATTATTCATAAAATCCTTCAAATGAAATTGCCTTCATGGTCACAAGCTAAGGACTATATTGGCTGAAATAGTTTAGGGCATAATGAGTACATTGTTTCTCAAGGTTACTTAGCCTTAAGCTCTATTAATCCCTATCAGGATAAAGATATTTTCAAGAAGATATGGGCTCAACATTTATGGCCAAAATTTATATTTTTTAGTTTTTTACTGCTCCATAAAAGGTTTCTCATAGGGGAGTAGCTTATGAATAAAGGCTTTAATGGTCCCTTTCAATGTGTAATGTGCTAGGATAAAAATGAAAATCTTAACCATTTGTTCATAGAATGTCCCATAGCTACAACATTGTGGAAGAATATGGCCTTCCTTATAAATTTAAGATGGTCCAATGAGCAATCCATAGAAAAACTATGGAGATATTAGAGAAAACAAGAAGGAAAATACTGGTATGTGAACCAAATAGTTTGGATAGGTATGACTATTCTTCCTTGGAATATATGGAAGGAGCAAAGCAAGAAAATATTTCAACAAGAAATTAGGGAAATCCACTATGTATGGCTAAATACCATAGAAAATGTGAAATATACTGTCCAGTATTTATTAAAAAATTTAGTTGCAATCCCTATTGCAACCTATCCTCCACCCACCTCATCCATTTCCACCACATCTACACCATATGCCTTAGAAATTTCCATACAACAAGCATGGAAACACCTCAACAAATTTATCATGGGTTAGCAATATGCTCATTATTATCCCCAATAGCAAATATAGGTGGTATATTTTAAACCCCAACCTACCTTATTTACCTCAAACCCATCATGGGTATCACAATATTTTGCAGTTTCCATCCCCACACCTCCATTAATCCACACCCATTCCATTCCCACAAGTCAGCATATTCATAGTTCCCAAACATCATATCCATTCCATCATCCATAATTATTTTCTCATCAAGCCCAACATCATCAAATACAATCCAATACATCAAGCCATCAAGGTCTCATCACACCTCAACATTTCACCACTTCATCACCACATAGTCACCAAGTAATTCAAGTCTTCCACATACCTGGGAAGACCCTAGAATTTAGGAAATGCAATAGCATATTGATAGCTTGATACAACACACTCCTGGTATGATGACCCAACCTACTTTAAGATAGCTAATCAATCAAATAATTCAATTTTTTCTACCATAACCACCATATACGAGAGATTTTACAGTGCCAAATTTTGATAAATTTAAAGGGACCAAGGATCCTAGAGAGCATGTAAGCATATTTATTCACTCATGCTTCAGAATTTAGGCTCAAGATGCTTTAATGCTTAGAATATTTCCTCAAAAATTTTGGGGAGATGTCGTGGAGTGGTATAACCATCTTCCTCATCACAATATTTATACATTTGAACAATTGGTAAATTAATTCCTAGAAAGATTCTCCATTAATGTTTGTAAGAAAAGCACACTGTTTGATTTGTATAACCTTAATCAATTTGATGATGAATTAGTCTATAATTTTGGCAACCATTGGAGGGTCATTATCACAAAATTACCATTCTCCCTACCAATGGAAGAGTTAACTCGATTGTTCACCAAGAGTTGCTTAAAACCCATCTCTTGTTTATTACAATTACAACAATACAACTCATTCGAAGAAGCTATTGTCTAGGATAACATAATTGAGAAAATTAAAATCCAATAAGGTGTGATAAAGCATAAGAAGAAATAATGGTAGAACAAAGGCCAATCAAAAAGAAGTTATTATGGCCAATCTAAGCCGAATAAAGTGAATCAAGTGGCCATTATTCAGCCGATAATGGCTCAATGACAACAATCAATGCAACAACAACTACAACAAATTTCATATCATGTGGTTGCCCCACCCAAAAAAATTTATAACAGAGTTCCAACTATGGATAATAATCAACATTGATGATCTATATGAGTCATATTATTCCATATTTCGTAGGTTGTATGACACAATTTAGCTTGCCTTACCTGATATTAAATTAGATGATCCTACCAAGCATAGCAAAAGCTATAGGGAAAATTTGTTTTACCCTTATCATTGATAGAATGGGTATGGCATTAACAAATTCTATCAATTCAAAGATATAGTGCAAGACTTAATTGATATAAGGGCCATCAAGTGTGATAGTCCCTTGGCTCAACAAAATCAAAAGCTTAGCATTTATCGAACACCACTTCCTCATCATGAGGAGGTACAATGGACAATAGGAGGGTCAAACATCAAGACTCCTAATAAAGTCAACCATGTGCAACAATACCAAGACTTTATGGTTGCTATTCATGTAGTCAATTGAGGTCAATAATAGACCAATCAACAGAATGCACAATAGCAGACCGTTCAATCTCTTGTAGCACCTCAGGCAAGTGTGTCTCCTCAACCTACCAATTCATCATCACCCATTAAGTTCTCCACCAATTCTCCCCAACCAATTCACATTCTAAGTCATCCATCTCCACCCACTCATATTTCCAATCATACACAATGACCAATTATTTCTTTGAGTAGTCGACTAGCCACTAGCCTTAAAATTACTTCAAAAAAACTATCTATTTATGCGCTAATACAACAATCTCCCCCACACCGTAAGGTATTAATGGAGATTTTAAAATCCATTGAAATCCAATCTTAGGATACTAATACCTTTAGCAATTTTATGGGGAATATTTGAACATGTGTGGAGCCTTCCATTACATTTTATGATTTTAAAATCAAACCAATATTATCAAAATCGTTGGACCCTCCATTACAAATTATGGCTCAAATTGATAGGAAGTCATTCAAACGAGTATTGATTGATACCGACTCCTCCATAAATATCATCACCACATCTTCTCTTAAAAATCTTAATCTTCCACCATCTCATATAACAAAATCCACCTTCACCTTAAACGCTTTCAATGATGCTCTCTGTTCCATAGTTGGCATTGTTGTTTTACCCAACGATGTGGGGGTAAAAATGTTACATACAATGTTCCACATCTTGGAAGGATCCATGGCATACAATGTACTCCTTGGAAACCTCTAGATTAGGTAAATGAGATGTATTCCCTCTATACTCCATAAATATATAAAATATGTACATGAGGGATAAATTCATTGTGTACCAATAAACATCAAACCATTTAAGTATTGCAATTTCATATCAAATCCTTACGAATACACTCTTCCATCCACATATCTTTTCTTGATCCCATAAACCACATCATCCACCATATCATCCATATCTTCATACAAAGCTCCTATTCCTAAGGAACTCCCCATCACTACCCCACATCAAGCTTCCACCTCCATGCCCCCATCCTCATCACCATCGACTACATGTAAATGTAGTCGAGTCAAATCTACATTGTACACATCATCAAATCCAACATCCCCCATAATTATTCCTTCCAGATCATTGTCCATTCATAAAATACCTCAATAAAATCCACCTTCATCCACATAAACTAATGTCTCACAAGTTGAATTACCAAACTGTGAGATACCATCCCAGCCCACACCTTTCCCATTATCAAAACCATAAGCTAATAACAAGCCTTTCACATCCACCTCCACATCATCCCAAGTTGTGGTCCACCTCACTAGTCCTAATATTAGTGAATATGTGGTCCAAGACATTACTATTACACTGCTTAGCATCCAAATTTCTAGGGATTACAGTTGCCCTGTGACCCACCCTTATCCATAGAAGTAGTGTACAACATGGGTTCAATTCCTAACAATATCAGTTTTGTGTATGGGGGGATTAAATAATTTTTGAATCCATCTTCCCTAGATGAACCCAAACAACCAACCCTTGTAAATATACAACACATGTCAGGTTTTCCATCCTGATATTTCCATTGGGTCAATTGGTAAGGATATGGCCTAGGATGACATGAACAGAAAATGCTCGAGATCATCGCTACTTCATATCGAGAAGCACATGACCTTTAATATTTAGGCTATCATTCTTATACTTCCACTTCTTCTTTTCAACAAGATTTTCAAAATATTCATTTGAATTCAGAAGAAGAAACCTACCACACTAATGAATTTGAAGAGGAAATCTATGAAGAATATGATGTTATGTCGATATCTTATGAGTCTAATGGGGAATTGACACCCATCACTCAATTCACCGAACATGGTGAACATCCATCAACCCATATTTTATTTTATCCTACCTAGGGAGAAATCTAAACCAATCACTGAACCACCTCCACTTCATTGATCCACCTCATCAAAAAAATTTGTAATATATGTACATAAAAATAAAATATTTTTTTTATAAACACTGTAGCACCCTAAAATTGGCGTAGTTAAACCATCAGTAAAAAGATCAAAAATTTGAATTTTAACCCCGAAACCGCCCGTTAACCGCTCACCTCATTTTTTGTGCCATTTTTAGAATTTGTTTTGACCGTTGGACGATATCGTCGCCGATCTGACGATATCATCCCAGATCGGACGAATTCGTCTGGGACAGAACGTCCAGACGATTTCGTCCCAAAACCAAATTTTCATAATTAGCTTCTATTTCAACAACCTCTCCAACTCGGGCAGAAGCGTGTATGCGTGGTTGGAGATTCCTACGTTGGAGATCTCCCAGATTGGGATGATCCCCAACCTCCTAACCTCCCCCTAATCCTATATAAACTTGGGATTTTCCCAGTTTATCCCCCTGGCTGATCATTTCCCTGCAACTCTAGTTTTTTGTTGTATTAGAACATCCTCGCCCCTATCATTTGCATTTGTATTTGCAGGTTTTATTGCAGGATTTTACTGTGTTTCAGTCGGAGGAAGCTCGGATCGTCGCAGGCGATCCAACACGATTTTGGATGATCCTGACGAGATCGGCGATGATCTCGTACGATTGCAGATGATTTCGATTGTAGTCCAGATTGGGGGCAACCAGAGCCCTGAGTTTGCATTTTCTACCTTTCTCTCTTATTTAATTATGCATTAGATCGATTTATTTCTGTTTTGCATCCTGGAGTTCACCTCATTTAGCATATTTGCATGATAAAACTTAAAATAAGTTATTAAAATAATGCATCCCATTTGATTTGCTATCTAGATTCATTATTTAAGCATCTATACTATTATTTCTATCATTTTACATCATTCTTGCAATTGCATTTTTGGTTTTTGGTGTCTGTTTCCATGATTGCAGGTTTTTGACGAATTCATCTGACAAATTCATCAGGTCATCGATGATCTTGTCTGATCTCAGATGATCGCCTATGATTTGGGATGATTATGTACAATTACAGATGATCCTATCATATCCGAGATGATCTGGACTCCTACAAGCTTCAGAATCTTCATCAGACATCAAGAATCAGGTGTATTCCTCTCCATTTCATATAGTCTCTGTATTTAGGATTCATTCATGTTTGTTGTCTTCATATAAACCCAAAATTTCATATAGAATAGCTTAGATTCATTTTGGCCAACCTAGGAATATGAATGATTGAATATAAAATGAACACATCAAACCCATTCTCAACCTAGGCGTAAAATCGCCACTCAAAGTTTCCTGGTGAACCCCACCATCCATCAAAAATTCACCCTTATACCCCTCCCCCGAGAGGCGCGACCTTCAAAGGGCCTCTCCATCCGAGGTATTGTCCCATCCTTCTCGCATCCCCCTTCCAGGGCACGGATCCTTTAGCCCGAAGGTAAGGGTGCAAAAAATTTGGGCGATACATTTTGGTGAACCCGACGTGAAACTAAAACACCTTTTGAAAACAATCCAAAAAAAAAACACATTATTAAGAACATCTAGAATCATTAGAAAACTATTAAAATTACATATCATATTTAGATGGTAGATTATAATAGAAGACGAGTTGTCACCATAAATGTTGAAAATCAATTAACGGCCATAGAGATTACTTACGTGCTTAGAGTACCTCAAACAAATAGAGTCCAACCTTTGTGGGATGAACTTGATAGGAGATTGGGTATTATTGAATCTAGATCTACAGAACTTAGGCAAATTAAGAGGTTTGTCCTAGATAGAATCCTGGATCCCGATCAGGTGACTTTGTACCATGAACTTCAGAGAGCTTGCCATAGGTGGTTAGCAGATAAAAGAGCACTTGTGTCTTCAGAATTGTACACCTTTGAGGAATACCTTGAGAACGCAGTTGTAGTACATAAGTTTCTATCTCGTATAGAGGATCAAGAAGTCATTCTTACGGATAGAAAAATATGGAATAGAGTTCCTAGAGCTGTGTTGTATCGAGAGTATTGCCATGAACTTTATTTTTACAAGTCAGAGTCTGAAGTAGATCATATTACCATAGCACACTTTGTCAAGTTCTTGAAAAACCACTTCCAATTTGAAGAGGAGCATTTCATGACTCCTGATGAACTTGATCCTATCAACGATATCCATAAACTATTTATAGAAAATTAAGTCATTCTTTTTAATATTGTTACTTCTTGCAACTAGCATGTTGTTTGTTATTTTTATACTTGTGAAATAATAATATAAAACAAAAAAAAAAACAACAAAACATTTCCTTTTTTAAAGTATTATAGTAGGTATATAGTTAAAATATATACCTCTCAACCCATAAAAAAAAATATATATATATATATATATATAAGTATATATATTTGCTAAAACCTAAGTTTAGCACAATGCCTAGACTTAGGAATGGAAAACAAACCGAAGAAGAAGAAGATTGGTTAGGAAGACCATTAATTGACCAAAATGTCCCTCCTGAGGACCAAGTTCAGGAAGAAGAAATCCTAGACCAGCAAGAAGAAGAGCTTGTTGTAGCAAATGAACAAGAAGAAATTAATAGAGAGGAAGGATCCTCATCCCCTAAAATGTCTCCGGGAGGAGCTATCACTTTTGAAAACATGGAACAATTTTGGAAGTTCATTAACACAAATATTGGTGTTTTTAATAGAGCAGTCCATATGGACAAGGATCGAATTAGTGACACTCAAGCAACTCTAGAAGACGTATTTCACACATGCACTAATCCCTTGTCCTTTATTGAACAAGAGAGTGATCAAGCTGGACCATCCAATTTGGATATAGTAGTTACGATCCAGAACATGCAACAACAACAGGTTACCCAACCACCTAAAGTGCCTGTTAACAAGCCTAGGGTCATTCCTGCACAAAAGAAACCATCATTTACTGCTCTATTTTGCCAAGCTATTGAGCAACATACCTCAAATCAACAAAAACCCAAAACAAAACCAAACACCAATTACCAACAATCTGGGATACAACATAATACTATTACAAATCCCCTTCATAATACTCTTCCTACCAACACTTTGCATAATAGCAATATAGCATCTAATCCTTATGCCACACCATCATACACTCATAAATCCCATACCTATGTCCCACCGAACCAATATGGTGGACAAACTAGTAATCTTGAAACCATGGTGAAACAGTTAGTTTCCCGCATGGACCAGATAGATCCCTACCGACCCTCGTACAATTATCGAGAGATGTGTAGTCAGCCTTTAGATCCTATAGTTGTAGCACAGTCGTATCCTAAACATTTTCCTATGCCTGTCCTGCCCATATATAAAGGAACGGAAGATCCCATAGAGCATCTTCGTATGTTTAGGATAGCATGTCATGATATATCACATGATGACTTGTTATTACTAAAAATGTTCCCGAAAATCTTGGGAGGAATGGCATTAGAGTGGTATTATCAATTACCCACTAATTCTTTGAGGAATTTCGAAGAAACTGTCGAGTCTTTTGTTCATCAATTTAGTGCCTATATCGAAAGACATGTGACCATTAAAGATTTGTATAACTTAAAACAAGACAAAGATGAATGCTTTGCTGATTTCCTAGCTAGGTGGAGACAATTGATAGGAAAATTGCACTTTGTGTTGCCTTATAGGGAGATGTTGGACATCTTTATTAATAATTTGCAAGAGCAACTATCTTACGAATTATCAACTGCTACCTTGACCACCTTCGATCAGGCTATAGACTTAGCCCGAAGAGTGGAAGATGCTCTCATTAGGAGAGGTCAGCTTAAAAAGAAAGACGATGAGAAAACATCCAGAAATCAATATAAGAATAAACAAGTTGTGGGTGATGGAGTCACTGATAGCAGAAATATTGCTAATGTTAATGCTGCAAAGACAACGGAGAAGTTTGTACTGAAACCTCCTGATAGACCTCCTCGAGAATTTACTAGGTTAAATCAACCTTTATCAACTATTCTACCATAATTATTAGAATGAGGCTTGATTCAATTACCAAATATCCAGGAACCTGATCCAACTATACCCGGATACAGAGCAGATTTACATTGTGACTTCCATAGAGGACCTGGACACACTACCAACTCTTGTAAAATATTAAAACATAAAATACAGGACTTGATTGATAACAATGAGATGGAGGTACAAGCCTTTCAACCTAAGAAAAATCCTCCTAATAACACTCAACAGAACATCACACAAAACCAGAATCAGAACGCCAATCAGTCATTAGACATCTTTCAACATCCTTTACCAAAACATGGTAAGGAGGTGGCTAATCAAATTGAACATCATAATGTTCCTCCTCCTGCCCGATATGTAGGAACTATTAGTGGGCATTTACCTGTTCATGATCTGGAAACCTTTGACACAACTTTATCCATGGTTACAACCAGGCCTCTATATAATATGCAGATACCTGATCTTAGTGATACAGAATATGAGACTGAGAGTGATATGGAAATCACATCAAATCAATCGAATAGCTCTGAAGATGAATCAGATACTATTCACCCTATCACAAGTCATATGGTTCCAGAAGAACCATTTCCAAGAAGAGTCACTACTAGACCATCATCCCACCAATTACTTTCTAATGAGTTAGCTATAAACGCTAGACCAAGACCCATTCATCATCCGCAGAATAATATTGTGGGTACCATCGGAGCTGTTACTAGACAACAGGCTCAAAATTCTCAACAAGATCAAATTCAGAATGGTGGATCAACTCCATTTGTTTTGAAGGTTCCTAATAAAGGGAATCATGCACCTAATGTTCAACCTAAACCTCCCTATAATATTAATGAACAATTATCAAATATTACAGCTAGAATTTCCCTTTTGGACCTCTTAAGATCTTCTCCCACACATAGAGATGAATTAATGCTCACATTAAGCCAGATGATGGTACCACAAGACATTCACCCTCAAGACATGGCCAATACTATAATAACTCATGAAGTTGATTGTATTGACTTTCGGGATAGAGACATACCGCAACATAGTTTACATAAAGATAACCCCTTATATATTACCGCCTTAATTGGAGATGTAGCAGTCAAACGAGTTTTGATTGATAATGGTTCATCTTTAAATATTTGCACTTTTGACTTCTACCAAATATTTGGGTTTAGAAGTGATGAAATGAAAAGAACTGATATGATTATAAAAGCTTTCAATGATGAAACACAAGAAACGTGTGGGGTTATTACCATTCCATTGCAGGTTGGTCCAAGAACCTTGGATACGACTGTGTTTATTGTACATTGCCCTGCATCGTACAATATACTCTTGGGTCACCCTTGGATCAACGCGATGCGAGATGTTCCCTCAACTTTACATCAATGTGTTAAATTCGAATTTAAGAATCAGTTGGTTACCATTCATGGTGATCCAAGACCCTTTGATATGTGTGCTTTGGCAGAACCCATTGGAGTTCAATTTTACCCCGCGCTGTCATCCACACATCCTAATTCTCATTATCCATCTAAACATGTGAAACTCACACCCACAATGTCATCTACTTCTTCTCCATCAGATGCACCTTCACATATAGCTCAACCATCTTCTGAACAAACCACATTAGGACCTAAGAAAGATCCTAATCCCACAACCAATGTCTCTTGTTCTACTCCTATAACTTCTATACCTATAATAGACCCATCTATTGACACCTCTACACCATCTACATCCACCAAAGTCATATTTTCTACATCAGAAGACGTAGGAAATGTTCCTTCTACCTCTTATGCTCTTACTGACGAGCTCTTACCCGATCTATCTAAAATCCTTATATCAGAAGAAACGAATGCTTCTATGCAAGATTCCCTTGTTTTAAATAATTTGCCACCATCTCCTCATACCTTGGGCCTCCCACAGCCTATGGGAAGTATTTACCAAGTCGAGAGTTGTGCCTTTATTTATAAGGGATATGATTAGGGTAGAATACCCAGAAACATCAAAACTCATTATGATGGATATGCTCGATGTTATTTTACTAATGAGTATACTAAAGCCAAACCTATAATGCTTAAATTGGGATATAAAGGGAAAGGTTTGGGACCTTTCTAGAATGGTATGAAAGAACCTTTTGAGGTAGAGCCATGGCCCACCCGATGTGGTGTGGGCCTATTTTCTAGTAAGGGTCAACCATTCGAGGATGATGACCATCTTATAAGTTACAAAGATTATTTAGATGAACGTGATGTTTTGCATTTAACGAATAAGCCATTCACATGTAATATGCTATCTATAGCTTATCCTGAGATGATCGCTGAATCCGACGATGAGTTGGAGGGAGATATCTTCCATGATGTCTCCATTGAGGAATTATTACATAATGGATTTTATTTTGATGGCTCTATACCTACTATAGCCCAGCTTGAGGCCATGACTCCTCAAGATGAATTATCCAAGCTAACCTTGGAAGAATTATAGGAATTGGGCGTCTCACCCGCCCCACCTAATTTTGAGAGAGATCTACACATGGAAGTAGAAAATGTCATAAAAATTAACATTGGAACCGAGGATAACCCTCACATAATCAACATCGGATCAGAATTGAGTCAAGAAAAATAGGATAAATACATTGCATTTCTTAAAGAATATGAAGATGTCTTTGCTTGGACATATGAAGATATGCCAGGTTTAGACCCTTACGTAGTTATGCATCACCTAGTAGTCCATCCGGATGCTAAACCTGTTAAACAGAAACTTAGAAAAATGCATCCTAAAGTGGCCTTACTGGTCAAAGGAGAGTTAGAAAAACTCCTGAATGTTATTTTTATACAAGCCATTGATTATGCTGAATGGATCTCGAATGTAGTTCCAGTAACTAAGAAAGAAGCTACTAAGGTTAGGGTTTGTACAGACTTTAGAGATATTAATGTTGCATGCCCTAAAGATGATTTTCCCCTTCCCAACATGGATCAGATCATTGATTTTACTGCTGGGAGTGGAATGATATCCTTAATGGATGGATTTTCTGGTTATAATCAGATCAGGATAGCTCCTGAAGATCAGGCTAAAACAACCTTTATTACCCCTTGGGGGACCTTTTGTTGGAAAGTGATGCCATTCGGTTTAAAGAATGCAGGTGCAACCTATCAACGAGCCATGACTTATATCTTTCATGATATGATGCATGATATACTACATGATTATGTAGATGACATTATAGCTCGTTCTATTGAAGAAGATGATCATTTAGATGACTTGAGAAAAGTATTTAATCGGTTAAGGGAATATCTTATCCGATTGAATCCAACCAAATGTATATTCGGAGTTAAGTCCGGTAAATTATTGGGGGTTATAGTTTCTTTACGTGGCATCAAAATTGACCCTCTCAAGATTACGGCTATCACTGATATGCCCGCACCCACAAATATATCTGAATTACGGAGTCTACAAGGTAAGCTTCAAGCCATCCGTCGCTTCATCGATAAGCTGGCGGATAAAACTGGACCCTTTCTTAAGCTTCTTAAGAAGGATGTCTCTTTCCATTGGGACAATGAATGTCAGGAAGCATTTGAACTCCTCAAACAATATCTTCTTAACCCACCTATACTTTCACCACCTAGACCTGATCGCCCATTTATCTTGTATATTTTTGCTTCAGATTTTGCTTTAGGAGCTATGTTAGCTCAACTTGATGATGAGAAGAGAGAGCGTGCTAATTATTACATTAGCAGAACATTAATTAGTTATGAAACCCGCTACACAACATTAGAGAAGTTATGTCTAGCAATCATATTTTCTACACAAAAATTATGCCATTATATGCTCAGTCAAAAAACATACGTTATTGCTAAATTCGATCCCTTACGGTATCTCATGAGTCGACCTTATTTATCTAGTCGCACAACAAAGTGGGTTCTTGCGCTAAGCGAGTTTGAACTCATATTTATAGGACAAAAGTCTGTTAAGGGTCAAATCATAGCAGATCAATTAGCTATTGCACCCTTAGAATCCACCCATCCCCTCGTCATTGAGTTTCCTGACGAATGCCTTAAACTAGAGGCAGATCATTCAGAGCAATGGTCCTTATACTTTGATGAAGCCCGATGCATGAGTGGGGCTAGTGCAGGTATTATTTTGATATCTCCATAGAAACACCTCATACCTCTATCCTTTAAATTAACGTTTGCTTGTACTAATAACACTGCTGAATATGAGGCTCTAATCCTTGGATTACGAGCTGCCATGGCACTAAAAATTAAAAATCTATTAGTTTTTGGTGATTCTCAACTTGTTATAAATCAAATTAATGATGTTTATCAGACCAGAGATGATAAATTGTGCCCATATAAAGCATATGTATTACAATTAATATCTTTATTTGATCAAGTTACCTTGGAAGCTATTCCTAGAACTAGCAATCGTGCGGCTGACGCCATGGCCGCAGTTGCATCTCTTTTACCCTTGGAGTTAGATGACGAATATGCTACCATCATTATTCATCGACTCCAGGAACCCGCTTCAATTAAATCATGCTTGGAACCTTTGGACGTGTTTCTAATCAATGAAACTACTCCTAAACTTTGGTACACTGATATCCTCAATTTTCTTCAAAATGGGACCTTCCCTGAAGGTTTTAATAGAAACCAACACCGGTTATTGCGTAGACGAGCAAGTCGCTTCATAATAATTGGCAATACCTTATATAGGAGATCTTTTGAAGGTATCCTACTGAGATGTTTGAATCTAGAAGAGTCTAGATCAGCTTTGAGTGAAGCCCATGATGGATCTTGTGGGGGACACTTTAGTGGTAACGCCATTGCTAAGAAGCTCCTTAGGATAGGATATTTTTGGCCTACCATGGAGAATGATGCACATGATTACGTGCGCCATTGCGACAAGTGCCAAAAACATGCTGACCTTGTCCATGCGCCTGCACAAGAACTGTAAGCTATTTCATCTCCTTGGCCCTTTTCAAAATGGGGCTTAGACATTATTGGAAAAATCAATCCTGTGTCATCGGATGGACACAAATTCATTATAACCACCATCGAGTATTTTACGAAGTGGGTTGAAGCTATGCCCTTAGCTTCTTGCACTGGAACCCAAGTTTCCAAATTTATTTTTAATCAAATTATTTGTAGGTTCGGAATTCTTGCAAATCTCATCTCGGATAATGGAACTTGTTTCAAAAATAAATATGTAAAGAAACTATGTCAAAAATATAAAATTCAACATCGTTGGTCCACTCCCTATTATCCTCAGGGTAATGGCCAAGCAGAAGCATCTAATAAAACATTAATTAAAATCCTCAAAATATTGGTCAATAAATCTAGCCGAGATTGGCACATTCAATTATATCCTGCTTTGTGGGCTTATCGAACTAGCGTTCGTACTCCCACGGGCACTTCACCTTTTGTTTTGGTTTATGGCATTGAAGCTATTTTTCCCTTTGAATTAGAAGTTCCTTCTTTGGCTCTGCTACTTCAAGATACCGAAGTAGGAGATGAATATCATGTTGGCAGATTTAGTCAGCTAGAACTCCTAGATGAGAAGTGCATCAATGCTTTGGAGCATCTTCGAGCCTACCAGAACAAGCTCAAACGAGCATATCTTAAGAAAGTTCATCACCGATCCTTTGAGATCGGTGACCTCATCTTAAAAGAAAATAAAAAAAATACTAATGCAACTAAAGACCTTAAAGGTAAATTTGAACCTAACTAGCTTGGGCCATATATCATCACTACTAAATTTGGATCGGGAGCATACAGATTAGCTACCTTAGATGGTAAATATCTTAAAGAACCTATGAACATTATGCATCTTAAGCGCTATTACGCATAATTCTAGTAATTTCATCACTGTATATATTGTACATCTTGTCTCATTCTTAGTAAATTCATATAAAAATTTCAAAAATAGTCATATTATGTATTCTCTCAATTCATAAATCAAAATCAAAATCTAAAAAAATCAAAATAATCAAAATCTTCAAAAACATCTTTTATTTTTGCACCTGTCAATTCTTGAAGTATTGCAATTATATTTTCAGTTATTTTGGATAAATTAGCATTTATTTGGAATCCCTCACTTTCACACTCACATGAATAAATATCTTGATCTTTTTTAGTATGATTATTAATCTCTCTTATATCGAAGTCCACAGTTGAATTAAATAAAGTTTTGAGCATAGAGAACTGATCTTGTTATTTACTTGAACCAAGTATACCTTTTCACATTAAAATGATTTCATTGCAAATTCCAAAATGATGCTACATAGTAGAAGTGGTCTCTTGAGCGAAAAGTTTCCCCTGCTATCCTATCATGCACATGGTCTAGAATCTTTGAGAATTGACAAAAGGACAAGCTCACCCCTGCCCAGAATAAAAATCCCTTGCTCTACAGCCAATCCGAGCAAGTATCCCTAGTATAGGAAGAAAAAGAAAAAGAAAATCAAGAAAAAAATCATGAGAAAAAGAAGCATTATTTCAGTAGCATTTTGTACCATCTCAACAATATTTCAGCATTATCTCAGTATCAAGCAAAAATACAAAAAAAAAAGAGAAAAGAAAAGAAAAAGCAAAAAGCAATAAAATCCCTTCCCCTACCCTTTGAAAAGAAAAGAAGGGTGAATGAGCTTGAATCCCTGGAATTCTCAATTATTCGAAAACTGTGAGGTAAGCCCCATAACAAGTGGTTTGTGCCCAACCCGCTTGGCCTTGGGTAACTCCTAGCGTGGTGATATGTCTGTTACATTAGCGACCTTCTTTTGTACAGACCTATGTCTGCTTATGGATCAGCTAGCTCTTGATGACCCGACTTACATAGTAGTTTGGTACGGTTATATGCATATAAATCATGGTCAACGAACACTCATTTGGTTAATTCAAATTACTTGTATCAAATTATCTTGCTCAAAATTGGTAAATGAACAATACAATTGCACACACATTTGTATTTGAGAGATTTTGTATCATTATGATAGATCCAGATCGGTAATGAACTCACATATGCACATGGGGTTCCTTATAAATCTAAATTTTGTCTTTGAGATAATTTAAAATATTTATGCACATCTTCTGGAATAATTTGATTTTTCTTACTTGAGAACATCTATAAAGTCACATTTATATATTTTTGACTTTCGCAATGATGGTATAGTTCCTAAACCTAAATTGGAATTTTATGCCTAGTGCAAGTCCTCATCTTATATTTTCTGTTTATCTTAAACTCAAAAATCAACTATGCAATAAAACTATTATATCAATTTCTTCTTTGGATTTCGCGATGATGGTATAAGTCTATACCTAAAAATTCTATGCCTAGCGCAAATCATCATTTTAACTTTATTTTCCATTTATTTAATCCATAAAAGCATATGGCTTAAATCATTATGTTACACAATTGTACTTTAAAAAGAACGAAAACCTTTTCTATTTCATTTCATTATGTCAACATTCAGTTTTGCGACGATGGTATAATTCCTAGGCAATTGTTCAAATTTCTATCACACTTAGGAATTTTATGCCTAGCAAAAATCATATTTTTAATATTTCATGCATAATATTTTCATGGACATCTGAAAACAAATCATCACCATCATCATTTTTTCATCATCACAACACAAAAGTCTTAAGAAAGTCTCTTAAGCACCCTTTTACTTTTAGCAATATTTCTCTACTGGGATTAGCTTAATGACCTAGCGAGCGGCGACTCCATGAAATGGTCATGTAACAATGACAATGTCCTTTGAAATTATTGTTAGAAGTCACTTTATTTTTTTCATCAAATCACACCACAACAACCAATTTGTTTACATCAGATTATTTCATTTAAATTTTATGGCATGACATAAAATTATAATATTTTCAAACGACATAATTACATGAATAATCAATCAACAATTAAAATATTAAAGCATCATAAAACATATGCACAAGTCATATCACAAAAAGAATATATATATATATATATATATATATATATATCAAGAAATATATGTACATCATATCAAAATGGATTGGTATGCCACAATCTATACCCTGGCATACTCAATCCTCTCAAAACTATACAATCTATAGTCAATATGCAGCTAGTCTCGAGAAGCCCTCGAGCTCTCAGCCTCATCTCCTCTCCCGCCTGAGGTGGAGGAGGTGGTCCCATCGAAGTCCATCCTGTGTCATGGGTCCTCGACGTCGATCATGAGGATGTCCTCGATGACCCCATCCTGATCGGCTTCGTAATGCCGGTTGGCAGCTGTAACCTCTGGCCCTCTGGAACCAGCTGGAAGTATGCTCCCTGATAGAACGTGGTCTGAGCAATAGCCCATGCCAACTCTCGCATGCTCGCCCCTCCGCTCCGAGCCCTGAGTCATGTAGCCTCATCCTGTAGCATCTGCACCTGAGCTCGTAAGTGGGCATTCTTCGCTCGAAGAGCCACCATCTCGCTGCTCTCCCCCACCTCGATACCCTTGCCCTTATCGAGCGATGGTGGCCTCTCCCTCTACTGAGAAGGGAGCCCCTCCTCCCTCCTCTCTGGCTACTGTGGTCTCTCCAGAGCCTGTGGCACTCTTCGACATCTCTCCTGAGGAGGTCATCATTGATCCCTCCCTCCATGACTCCTCACTGCATCGATGGTAGCCTGGCACCGCCTCCCCATCCATTGCACAATAGCATGCATCGGACCCTATGCCCTCATCATCCGAGGAGGGTGGATGCCTGCATACCAAGCATCATATCCATCTGCTACTCCTAGCATCATCCCCATCCACTAGCTGAATGGGGGCATCATCAACATCCTGACTCCAGAACCATTGCATGTCTAGAGCCCCGCTCAGTGTAGTATTATCCCGGATAGTCCGAGAGTACTCATAATCCCTAAGAGAAGGGATCCCCTATTATAGACCGAACTACCTCAAAACTTGGTCGTAGCGGTGGAGCTCTACCTCTCCCCGCTCCATCCTCAACCAGAAGACTCGCTTGATGTGAGCCAACTCCTGTCCATCCTCTCCCCACCCTGGATGCTCTCTCCATGGCCTCTAGGTGATCTGATCTAGGATGAGGTCATCTAGCAACCTTCGAGACATCGATAGATCTATCCATCATTGTGACCCTCTCTAGAGCCACCAATAGAAAACCTAGGGTCTCTCCCGATCAACTCCTATCAGTGGAAGCCCTACCGGCCTTCGTACCACAATGTGCTCCCAACACCAAACCTGTAGTAGCGATGTCAGTACCAGACATCGACCTCCCTTGTATACGACCCCGTAGAGGATCCTATACAAGTGGCATAGTACAAAACTACCCCAAGAAAACCTGTAACCATGGTCTCTCATGTCGTAGACCACATCTGAGAGGAGCCACGATAACCTGCATCCACTCTGGTGGCATAGAAGTAGGCCACCCACCACCCCTACCAAAACTTGGGTCAATCGAGATGCCCCAGGCATCTGCCTCAATGCCTCGATGTTCACTCCGCCCTTCTCCAGGGTGAAGCTCGGATCCACGCACAGTCGCATCATAGCATGGCCCTGATTGGTCGAAGGAGTCATAAATCACCCATGTATGGGGATCCTCAAGATCCTCCATACATCCTCTAGAGTGGGAGCCATCTCCCCTATCGATAGCTAGAAGCAGGATGATCCCGGATACCATCTCTCTGCTAGGGCCGTCAGTAGCCCCATGTCCATAGGAATTTGTGGCATCTCTGCCACATGCTGTAATCCAACCTCCGCTAGCCTGTCTCGCTCAGCCTGATCGAGCATGGCTACATCATCTCTGAGCCCCTCGTATTTCCATTCTCGACTCTTTAGTAATCCCCTCTACAAAATAAACAATAAAACAACAAAAATCATTAGTACATAATCATTAAAATCGATTAAAATTAATTTCATCTCATAAAAAAATGATATCGCCCATTATTGGATGATATCGTACCAAATTTAGCAAAATCATCCTTAATAGGATGAAATCATCTCCGATTCATCAATTTGGGAATCACCCCTTATTGGACGAGATCGCCCCTATTTCTTCGATTTCATCCTCGGACGAAATCGGTGATCTAGGGACGATTTCGATAGAATTGGGACGATTTCATCCCACGGTCGTCGACGGCCTAAAAATGGCCACGATGCCCAAAAACAATTAAAATTCAACTAAAAAATTAAACAAATCAAGTTAAAAACATAATGTATCAAGTTTAGATCCTTACCCGCAACCCGCGTCGGACCTCTGTCGATCTGTGTGTTGTTTCCACCATTTCGCCTGTAGAGCTCTGAAACAGTGAAAGTGAACAGTAAAAATGAATTAGGGTTTTACCCTATTTTTCTTATTTTTATTTAAAAACAACATTTTTTTTAAATTTTGCTTTTTCACGTCTTTACCTCAAACGTTCGATTTGGGTAAAAACTCGGAGGGGGCACCATAGCAAGCAGTTGTACGATTCGACCTAGAATCATCGTCTAAAAAATTGAATAAATTTTTGCTTTCTCGTAAAGCATGAAGAACTCGTCTTTAACGCATTTTCTTCAGAAAATTTGCTAAAGAGGGGGCAAAATGTAGCACCCTAAAATTGGCGCAGTTAAACCATCAGTAAAAAGATCAAAAATTTGAATTTTAACCCCGAAACCGCTCGTTAACCGCTCACCTCATTTTTCGTGCCATTTTTAGAATTTGTTTTGACCGTTGGACGATATCGTCGTCGATCTGACGATATCATCCCAGATCGGACGAATTCGTCTGGGATAGAACGTCCAGACGATTTCGTCCCAAAACCAAATTTTCATAATTAGCTTCTGTTTCAACAACCTCTCCAACTCGGGCAGAAGCGTGTCTGCGCGGTTGGAGATTCCTACGTTGGAGATCTCCCAGATTGGGATGATCCCCAACCTCCTAACCTCCCCCTAATCCTATATAAACTTGGGATTTTCCCAGTTTATCCCCCTGGCTGATCATTTCCCTGCAACTCTAGTTTTGTGTTGTATTAGAACATCCTCGCCCCATCATTTGCATTTGTATTTTCAGGTTTTATTGCAGGATTTTACTGTGTTTCAGTCGGAGGAAGCTCGGATCGTCGTAGGTGATCCAACACGATTTTGGATGATCCTGACGAGATCGACGATGATCTCGTACGATTGCAGATGATTTCGACTGCAGTCTAGATTGGGGGCAACCAGAGCCCTGAGTTTGCATTTTCTACCTTTCTCTCTTATTTAATTATGCATTAGATCGATTTATTTCTGTTCTGCATCCTGGAGTTCACCTCATTTAGCATATTTGCATGATAAAACTTAAAATAGGTTATTAAAATAGTGCATCCCATTTGATTTGCTATCTGGATTCATTATTTAAGCATCTATACTATTATTTCTATCATTTTGCATCATTCTTGCAATTGCATTTTTGGTTTTTGGTGTCTGTTTCCATGATTGCAGGTTTCGATGAATTTGTCAGAATTCGTCAGGTCATCGATGATCTTGTCTGATCTCAGATGATCGCCTATGATTTGGGATGATTCTGTACAATTACAGATGATCCTATCATATCCGGGATGATCTGGACTCCTACAAGCTTCAGAATCTTCATCAGACATCAGGAATCAGGTGTATTCCTCTCCATTTCACATAGTCTCTGTATTTAGGATTCATTCATGTTTGTTGTCTTCATATAAACCCAAAATTTCATATAGAATAGCTTAGATTCATTTTGGCCAACCTAGGAATATGAATGATTGAATATAAAATGAACACATCAAACCCATTCTCAACCTAGGCATGAAAACTGCCACTCAAAGTTTCCTGGTGAACCCCACCATCCATCAAAAATTCACCCTTATACCCCTCCCCGAGAGGCGCGACCTTCAAAGGGCCTCTCCATCCGAGGTATTGTCCCATCCTTCTCGCATCCCCCTTCCAGGGCACGGATCCTTTAGCCCGAAGGTAAGGGTGCAAAAAATTTGGGCGATACAAACACATAAAAATTCAAATAAAAATATCATTACATTGTATGTGCATGGATTTTTTCTTGTTGTATTTATTTGTGTTACTCACTATTGTTCAGGTTCCCAAAGTTCTTGCATCAGTTCTAATAGACAGGATATATCCATCTTTCACATTGCCAACCACCAGTTTCCCTTTTAAGTTAACATGAATCCTATTGACTTATTTGTCCTTGTAGCACCCTAAAATTGTCGCAGTTAAACCATTAGTAAAAAGATTAAAAATTTGAATTTTAACCCCAAAACGCCCGTTAACTGCTCACCTCATTTTTCATGCCATTTTTAGAATTTGTTTTGACCGTTGGACGATATCGTCATCAATCTGACGATATCATCCCAAATCAGACGAATTCTTCTGGAATAGAACATCCAGACGATTTCGTCCCAAAACCAAAATTTCATAATTAGCTTATGTTTCAACAACCTCTCCAACTTGGGCAGAAGCATGTCTGCATAGTTGGAGATTCCTACGTTGGATATCTCCTAGATTGGGATGATCCCCAACCTCCTAACCTCCCCCTAATCCTATATAAACTTGGGATTTTCCTAGTTTATCCCCCTGGCTGATCCTTTCCCTACAACTCTATTTTTTTTGTATTAAAACATCCTCGCCCCCATCATTTGCATTTGTATTTTTAGATTTCATTGTAGATTTTTACTGTGTTTTAGCCAAAGGAAGCTAGTATCGTCGTAGGCAATCCAACGGGATTTTAGACAATCTTGTCGAGATCAATGATGATCTCGTACGATCACAGATGATTTTGACTACAATTCAGATTGAGGGCAATGAGAGCCCTGATTTTGCATTTTATTTCTTTCTTTCTTATTAAATTATGCATTAGATAGATTTATTTTTGTTCTGCATCCTAGAGTTCACCTCATTTAGCATATTTGCATGATAAAATTTAAAATAAGTTATTAAAATAGTGCTTCCCATTTGATTTGCTATCTGGATTTATTATTTAAGCATCTATACTGTTATTTCTATCATTTTGCATCATTCTTGCAATTGCATTTTTGGTTTTTGGTGTTTGTTTCCATGATTGTAGGTTTTTGATGAATTCATTAGGTCACCAATGATCTTGTCTGATCTCAAACGATCGCCTATGATTTGGGATGATTTTGTACAATTATAGATGATCCTGTCATATCCGGGATGATCTGGACTCCTACAAGCTTCAAAATATTCATCAGACATCAGAAATCAGGTGCATTCTTCTCCACTTTAGATATTCTCTATATTTAGGATTTATTTATGTTTATTGTCTTCATATAAACCAAAAATTTCATATAGAATAGCTTAGATTCATTTTGGCCAACCTAGGAATATGAATGATGGAACATAAAATGAACACATCAAACCCATTCTCAACCTGGGCATGGAAACTGCCACTTAAAGTTTCCTGGTGAACCCCACCATCCATCAAAAATTCACCCTTATACCCCTCCCCCGAGAGGCACGACCTTCAAAGGGCCTCTCCGTCCAAGGTATTGTCCCATCCTTATCGCATCCCCATTTCGGGCATAGATCCTTTAGCCTGAAGGTAAGGGTGCAAAAAATTTGGGTGATACATTTTTGGTGAACCCGACGTGAAACTAAAACACCTTTTGAAAATAATCCAAAAAAAAAAACACATTATTAAGAACATCTAGAATCATTAGAAAACTATTAAATTTGCATATCATATTTAGATGGTAGATTATAATAGAATACGAGTTGTCACCATAAATGTTGAAAATCAATTAACGACCATAGAGATTACTTATGTGCTTAGAGTACCTCAAACAAATAGAGTCCAACCTTTGTGGGATGAACTTGATAGGATATTGGGTATTATTGAATCTAGATCTGCAAAACTTAGGCAAATTAAGAGGTTTTTCCTAGATAGAATCCTGGATCCCGATCAGGTGACTTTGTACCATGAACTTCAGAGAGCTTGCCATAGGTGGTTAGCAGATAAAAGAGCACTTGTGTCTTCAAAATTGTACACATTTGAGGAATACCTTGAGAATGCAATTTTAGTACATAAGTTTCTATCTTGTATAGAGGATCAAGAAGTCGTTCTTACGGATAGAAAAAGATGGAATAGAGTTCCTAGAGCTGTGTTGTATCGAGAATATTGCCATGAACTTTATTTTTATAAGTCAGAGTTTGAAGTAGATCATATTACCATAGCACACTTTTTCAAGTTCTTGAAAAACCACTTTCAATTTGAAGAGGAGCATTTCATGACTCCTGATGAACTTGATCCTATCAACGATATCCATAAACTATTTATAGAAAACTAAGTTATTATTTTTACTATTGTTATTTCTTGCAACTAGCATGTTGTTTGTTATTTTTATACTTGTGAAATAATAATATAAAAATATATATATAAACAAAAAAAACAAAACATTTCCTTTTTAAGTATTATAGTAGGTATATAGTTAAAATATATACCTCTCAACCCTATCGCATATATATAAGTATATATATTTGCTAAAACCTAAGTTTAGCACAATGCCTAGACTTAGGAATGGAAAACAAACCAAAGAAGAAGAAGATTGGTTAGGAAGACCATTAATTGACCAAAATGTTCCTCCCGAGGACCAAGTTCAGGAAGAAGAAATCCTAAACTAGCAAGAAGAAGAGCTTGTTGTAGCAAATGAACAAGAAGAAATTAATAGAGAGGAAGGATCCTCATCCCCTAAAATGTCTTCGAGAGGAGCTATCACTTTTGAAAACATGGAACAATTTTGGAAGTTCATTAACACAAATATCGATGTTTTTAATAGAGTAGTTCATATGGAAAAGGATCGAATTAGTGACACTCAAGCAACTCTAGAAGACGTATTTCACACACGCACTAATCCCTTGTCCTTTATTGAACAAGAGAGTGATCAAGCTGGACCATCCAATTTGGATATAGTAGTTGTGATCCGGAACATGCAACAACAATAGGTTACTCAACCACCTAAAGTGCCTGTTAACAAGCCTAGGGTCATTCCTGCACAAAAGAAACCATTATTTACTGCTCTATTTCACCAAGCTATTGAGCAACATACCTCAAATCAACAAAAACCCAAAAAAAACCAAACACCAATTACCAACAATATGGGATACAACATAATACTATTACAAATCCCCTCCATAATACTCGTCCTACCAACACTTTGCATAATAGCAATATAGCATCTTATCCTTATGCCACACCATCATACACTCATAAATCCGAACCAATATGGTGGACAGGCTAGTAATCTTGAAACCATGGTGAAACAGTTAGTTTCCCGCATAGACCAGATAGATCCCTACCATCCCTCGTACAATTATCGAGAGATGTGTAGTCAGCCTTTAAATCCTATAGTTGTAGCACAACTGTATCCTAAACATTTTCCTATGCCTTTCCTGCCCATATATAAAGGAACGAAAGATCCCATAGAGCATCTTCGTATGTTTAGGATAGCATGTCATGATATATCACATGATGACTTGTTATTACTAAAAATATTCTCGAAAAGCTTTGGAGGAATGGCATTAGAGTGGTATTATGAATTACCCACTAATTCTTTGAGGAATTTCAAAGAAACTGCCGAGTCTTTTGTCCATAAATTTAGTGCCTATATCGAAAGACATGTGACCATTAAAGATTTGTATAACTTAAAACAAGACAAAGATGAATGCTTTGCTGATTTCCTAGCTAGGTGGAGACTTGATTGGTTTTGGGAGCCTAGAGTTGGTTAGGTTTTGGGTTGCCCTTGTTGAATTGAGTTCTGGTGGGGTAGTTTGATTTCTTGTGGAGCTTAATATTCCTTACCTAGGGTTTGATATCCTCAATCACTTTTACTTGAGCCAAAACATATTTGAAGGACCAATGTTGTTATATTTACAAAGTTGTAGATATATGCTTGGTGCAACTCTTTACAAATACTTTGACCAACTCTATAGGTGGTATGGATAATGTTAGATCATTTATATTTGCATGCCACCTAGTAATATAGTCAGTAATGGGTTAATTGTTAAACTATCACAAGTTGTACAAACTTGATAGCAAACTTTTCTTATTAATATTGATGGAAAAGTCTTCCAAAAATAAATTGGGTATTTTCTCGAATGTGAAGAGGCTATGCAAGGGAAGATAGTTATACCAATTCAAGGACTAATCCCCAAGTGATAAAGGAAAGGTGCAAAGCATGAGTGGATCACTACCATTGATTCAATAGAAGGCAAGCCTATAGTTTCTTATGTGTTCCTTTTGATCCTCCTTACTTTTAATTTTTTTAGATTTAGGTATTTCAAATTTGTAAAGATAAGGGTGAACAATGATAAAAGGGTTAATAATTTTATTACATAGTTTATTTTAAGTGGGATTTTGAGACCCGTAACCACTTGGCCACAATTTTAAATTTTTTATTTGCTCCCTTAGGATTTGGAATTCATCATAGGGTGTGTGTCATGCTTGGGTAGGATAAATTGGGGAATCCATGAGGGGTGGTTCAAGGTAGTAATAATAGGGGTTGTTGTATTTATGTGGTGGTTGAAATGGATAATGTGGGTAAAGGGGATATTGTTGTTGCATAGCCCATGGATTCGTGGGGGCCATAGGTGTTGAATTGGGATGAAAGATATTTTAACTTGAACTAGAGGAGCTTGATATTGTTATGGAAGAGGATGATAGTGTTGAATGGGGGGGTTTGTTGTTTAGAATAAGAAATTTGTTGAAGAGGATTTTTATTTTGTTGTTGAGAGGGAATTTATCATTGATAAGAAGGAATTTTTTATTGAAGGAGTTTGATTTACTTGTTGAGAGGGAATTTTTTGTTGAAGAGGAGGATTTTTATTTTGCTATTGGACAACCCATTGATTAGATTGGGATGCATGAGGTTGATTTGGAAATGAAGGAGCCTAATTAGGAACTTGAGTGGGAATCTGATGAGAGGCTTGTTGATTGGGATCTTGGTTGATATCTTTAAGAAGAACCTATTGATTGGAAATGTGATTAGGCACTTGATTGTGTGCTTTATTGGGAAGTTGTGATTAAGAATAATACCATTCATAAGAATAAGTTATAGGGGATGAAAGGATGGAAGAGTAGGCAGGGTTGAATTCCAAGAAGGGGTTTAAGTAAAGAATAAGGTTTGATTAGAATGATGAGGATGGAGATTATAGGGGTTGGTTTAAGGGATCCTTTCATGAGGAATCTCATGTGGCTAACTATGAGTGGTTTGTTATGCCAATCCTTAATCATAGTTTGGAGGCCAAGATTGCAATAGATATTTTGGGTATTAGATATGAGAAGGGATGGATGTATTTTGAGGTAAAGTGTAGGTTGCTTCCTCTATATCCTTGAACGGGTTGTCAAAGGATGATGGGTTACCCTAGGAGCAACCATAGCTAAGCACTCTTGCTTGTAAGCTTAGCTTTAGGTGAGGATCGTGATGATGGATGAAGGGTTATGAAACCAGGTTGATAGGGTAGTTTAATCAAGAGGTATGTCTGCCTATGTATTTTGGACCTTATTCGATTTTATCTATCTAATATTTCAAGGAATCATACCTATTTTTATGAATGAAAATATCCATACCTATTTGTATGAATCCATACAGAATAGATGACAAGAATAAAATTATAAGGGAATATACACATGTAGATTTGGAACTATGTTCAGGTCAGTTTTTATAGTTTTATGGAATTTTTATAACAAAAATTAGCTAATCACACCTAATTATATTGCAAAATATATATATATATATATATATATATATATATATATATATATATATATTTTAGCGTGTTTGTGGGTGTTTTTTAACTAGCTATGCAATCAGCGAATGATTTTTTTTTGTGGAAAACATCCCAAAATGGATGCCACTTTTGGATAAGAACTAAGGAGGCAGGGATATCTCTTCTGCAAAAATCACCCTGGGCTCACACCTGGACTTCCATATTTGGTACACTCAAGGATAATACCTACAAAAAAAACAAGAACACACAAACACACAGACTCAAACAAACACAAAAAACACAACCAAAAACACACACACACACAAAACAAAAGACAACCAAAAAATAATAAAAAACATAAACAACAAAATACGAAACACACAAAAAAACCACAAAACAACATAAAAAAACACAAACTTAACAAAAATAACAAAATGATACAAAGACACAACAAAAAAAAGCATGAAAAAACAAAAACAACAAAAATAAAAATAAATAAAAAACAACAAACAACAACAAAAACCATAGAAAACACAGAAAACACACACACCAAAACACAAAAATACCAAAAAACACAAACATACAAAACAAAAACAATAATTAAATAAACACTAAAAAATACAAAAATATCCAAAATAAACTAATCCCTTGGAGCTATTGACTATTTAGATAAAACCCCCTGACAATCTCTCTCAAGGATAGTAATGAAGAAATGCACCAAAATAGAAAAGATCAAAATAAATTGCATAACCACAACAAGGATCTAAAATGTCACATTAAAAATGGAGTTGCCATACAACCATACTACCACTGAATCTTTGACTATTGATACAAAATCCTCTAACATCCTCTATCAAGAATAGTATTGAATATTTTTTTTGGAAGTTTGGGATCTTATCATGAAAAAAACTTTGCACTGCTTATCATTTTAAATATATCTTCCTAGATTATCGTCAAGAGACTGAACAAGGAGAAGATCAGTGCTAATTTATTCTGGCCACCACCTAGGAGGATAGCCATAGAATTTAAAATATCCTTTGTCAAGAGCCTATTTTTTCGTAGCATCTACCACTTTGTTCTGTTCTCTATGCACATGATTGAAAAAAAACTCCTAAAAATTATTTATGATTAACCTAATCTTATCTATAATATTTTGGATTATCCAATCCACCTTCTTAGAGCCTGAAGTTGCTTTTAGATAAATTATCATAACTTTAGAGTCTACCACATCAATCACCCTTCTCCTCCCTACCTTTAGAACCTCCTATAAACCTCTCAAAATACCCTGCCCTTCTACTAAGTTATTGGATAGAATTCCTAATTTTTTTGCAAAAGTAAAAATTGGAGTACCATCCTCCAATCTACCTATCCCTCCTCTAGATGCTCCATAAATATTGAATTTTATAAATTTATTTGGGGGAGGCTACCATTGTTGAGTTCTATCCATAATTTGACCAATCCCCTTCCTTCTATGTTGGGCTAATCTATTTCTTATCTTTAATCGAGCCATCATTTTTTCCCATAGTTGATTTGAATTGTGTGGATGAGTTAATAAATACTGGATAGTCTCTTTCACATTTTCTATGGTATTTATCTAGACATAGTGGATTTCCCTACTTTCTTATTGAAATATTTACTTGCTTCGCTCCTTCCATATATTCCAAGGAAGAATAGTCATACCTGTCCAAACTATTTGGTTCACATACTAGTATTTTTGTTCTTGTTTTCTCTAATCTCTCCATAGTTTTTCTATGGATTGCTCATTGGACCATCTTAAATTTAGAAGGTAGGTCATCTTCTTCCACAAATGTTATAGCTATGGGACATTCTATGAACAAATGGTTAAGAGTTTCATCCAGCACATTACACATTGAAAGGGCCCATTAAAGCCTTTCTTCATAAGCTGCTCCCCTATGAGAAACCTTTTATGGAGCAGTAAAGAATTAAAAAATATAACTTTTGGCCATAAATTTTGAGCCCATATCTGCTTGAAAATATCGTTATCCTGATAGGGATTAATAGAGCTTAAGGCTAAGTAACCTTGAGAAACAATGTACTCATTATGCCCTAAACTATTTTAGCCAATACAATCCTTAGCTTGTGACCATGAATGCAATTTCATTTGAAGGATTTTATGATTAATATTTTTTTGGGCTTCAAAAATTTGGATTAGCCAATCTACTACTCAGATCCAACATCTTCCCACCTCTGTATTTCTTGTATGATTTGTATAATATTTGGAAACTTTTATCCAATTCATCCTATCCATTTTCTCCATTATAGGCCTCAATTCTGGATGGTGGATTGATAATGAAAGGTTTCCATCCCAAGAGTCTATCCAAAAAATTATCTTTTGACCATTTTGAGTGGCAGTTTCCATGCCTAGGTTGAGAATGGGTTTGATTTGTTCATTTTATGTTCAATCATTCGGATTCCTAGGTTGGCCAAAATGAAGCTAAGCTATTCTATATGAAAATTCTGATTTATATGAAGACAACAAACATAAATGAATCCTAATGCGATTAAATGCAGAGAATATGTTAAATGGAGAAGAGTACACCTGATTTTTGATGTCTGATGAAGATTTTGAAGCTTGTAGGAGTCCAGATCATCTCGGATATGACAGGATCATCTGTAATTGTACAGAATCATCCCAAATCATAGTCGATCATCTGAGATCACCCAGGATCGTCGACGACCTGACGAATTCGTCAAAACCTGCAATCAAGAAAATAGACACCAAAAACCAAAAATACTATTGCAAGAATGATGCAAAGTGATAGAAATGAGAGTGTAGATGTTTAAATAACAAATCCAGATATCAAATTAAATGAGATGCAATGTTTTGGTAACTTATTTTGAATTTTATCATGCAATTATGCTAAATGAGGTGAACTCCAAGATGCAAAACAGAAGTAAATTAATCTAATGCACCAATAAATAAAGAAACGAGGTAGAAAATGCAAACTCGGGACTATGATTGCCCCCAAGCTGAATTGCAGTCAAGATCATCTGCAATCATACGAGATCATCGCCGATCTTGACAGGATCACCCGAAATTGTGGTTGAATCACCTACGACGATCCGAGCTATCTCCGACTGAAACACAGTGAAATCCTGCAACAAAAACTTGAAAACACAAGTGCGAATGATGGGAGATCAGGGAGTCAGAGGGATCCAGGGGGATAAACTAGAAAAATCCTAGTTTATATAGGATTAGGGGGAGGTTAGGAGGTTGGGGATCATCCCAATCTGGGAGATCCTCAACGTGGGAATCTCCAACCATGTAGACACGCTTCTGCCCAAGTTGGAGAGGTCGTTGGAATAGAAGCTAATTATGAAAATTTGATTTTGGGATGAAATCATCTAGACGTTCTATTCCAGATGAATTCGTTCGATTTGGGATGATATCGTCAGATCGGCGATGATATCGTCCAACGGTCAAAACAACTTCTAAAAATGGCATAAAAAATGAGGTGAGCGGTTAACGGGCGGTTTCGAGGTTAAAATTCAAATTTTTACTTTTTACTGATGGTTTAACTGTGCCAATTTTAGGGTGCTACATTTTGCCCCCTCTTTAGCGAATTTTCTGAAGAAAATGCGTTAAAGACGAGTTCTTTACGCTTTACGAGAAAGCAAAAATTTATTCCATTTTTTAGATGATGATTCTAGGTCGAATCGTATGACTATTTGCTATGGTGCCCCCTCCGAGTTTTTACCCAAATCGAACGTTTGAGGTAAAAGCACGGAAAAGCAAAAATTGAAAAATGTCATTTTAAAATAAAAATAAGAAAAATAGGGTAAAACCCTAATTCATTTTTACTGTTCACTTTCATTGTTTCAGAGCTCTACAGGCGAAATGGTGGAAACGATGCACAGATCGACAGAGGTCCGGCGCGGGTTGCGGGTAAGGATCTAAACCTAGTGTACTATGTTTTTAACTTGATTTACTTGATTTTTTATTTGAATTTTAATTGTTTTTGGGCGTCACGGCCATTTTTAGGCCGTCGATGACATCGGGATGAAATCGTCCCAATTTCATCGAAATCATCCCTATATCATCGATTTCGTCTAAGGACGAAATCGGAGAAATAGGGGCGATCCCGTCCAATAAGGGGCGATCCCCAAATTGAAGAACGGAGATGATTTCATCCTATTAAGGATGATTTTGTCTAAATTTGGTACGATATCATCCAATAATGGGTGATATAAACTTTTATGGGATGATTTTAATTTTAATTGATTTTTTAATGATTATGTACTAATGATTTTTGTTGTTTTATTGTTTATTTTGCAGAGGGGATTACTAAAGAGTCGAGAGTGGAAATACGGAGGTCTAAGGGATGACTTAGCCATGCTCGATCAGGCCGAGCGAGACAGACTGGTAGAGGTAGGACTACAGCATGTGGCAGAGATGCCACAACTTCCTACAGACATGGGGCTACTGACGACCCTAGCAGAGAGATGGTATCAGAGTCGTCCTGCTTTCGACTACCGATAGGGGAGATGACTCCCACTCTAGAGGATGTATGGAGGATCTTGAGGATCCCCATACATGGTCGATTCATGACCCCTTCGGCCAATCAGGGCCATGCCATGATGAGATTGTGCAGTGACCCAAGCTTCGCCCTGGAGAAGGGTGGAGTGAACATCGAGGCTTTGAGGTGGATGCCTAGGGCATCTCGGTTGACCCAGGTTTTGGTAGGGGTGGTGGGTGGCCTTCTTCTATGCCACCAGAGTGGATGCAGATTACCATGGCTACTCTCAGATGTGGTCTGTGACATGAGAGACCATGGATACAGGTTTGCTTGGGGCAGCTTTGTATTGTGTCGGTTGTATAGGATCCTTTACGGGGTCGTATACAAGGGGGTCGATGTCTGGTGCTGACATCGCTTCTACAGGTTTGGTGCTGGGAGCACATTGCGGTGCGGAGGCCGGTAGGGCTTCCACTGATAGGAGTTGACCGGGAGAGACCCCGGGTTTTCTATTGGTGGCTCCAGAGAGGGTCACAATGGTGGATAGATCTATCGACATCCCGAAGGTTGTTGGATGACCTCACCCTAGATCGGATCACCTGGAGACCATGGAGAGAGCATCCAGGGTGGGGAGAGGATGGACAGGAGTTGGCTCGCATCAGGCGAGTCATATGGTTGAGGACAGAGTGGGGAGAGGTAGAGCTCCACCGCTATGACCAAGTTTTGAGGTAGTTCGGTCTACAGTAGGGGATCCCTTCTCTTAGGGATTATGAGTACTCCCGGACTATGCGGGATAACACCACACTGAGCGGGGCTCCAGACATGCAGCGGTTCTGGAGTCAGGATGTTGATGATGCCCCCATTCAGCCAGTGGATGGGGATGATGCAGGGGTAGTAGATGGGTATGATGCCTGGTATGCAAGCATCCGCCCTCCTCGGATGATGAGGGCACAGGGTCCGATGCACGCTGTAGTGCAATGGATGGAGAGGCGGTGCCAGGCTGCCATCGATGCAGCGAGGAGTCACGAAGGGAGGGATCAGCGATGGCCTCCTCAGGAGAGACGTCGAAGAGTACCATAGGCTCCGGAGAGACAGCAGCAAAGAGGAGGGAGGAGAGGAGAGAGAGACTCCCTTCTCAGTAGAGGGATAGGCCACCATCGCTCGATAGGGGCAAGGGTGTCGAGGTGGGGGAGAGCAGTGAGATGGTAGCTCTCCAGGCAGAGAATGCCCACCTACGAGCTTAAGCTACGAGGATGAGGCTACATGGCTCGGGGCTCGGAGTGGAGGGGGAGCATTCTGGAGCTGGCACGGTCGGTTGCTCGAGACGCATGTTCTATCAGGGAGTGTACTACCAGCTGGTTCTAGAGGGCCGAGAGGATACAGTTGCCAGTCGGCATTGTGGAGCCGATCAGGATGGGGTCATCGAGGACATCATCATGATCGACGTCGAGGACCCACGACACAGGACGGGCTTCGATGGGACCACCTCCTCCACCTCAGGGTGGGAGAGGAGATGAGGCTGAGAGCTCGAGGTCTTCTCGAGGCTAGATGCACATTGTACATAGACTATTTTTGAGATGATTGAGTATGCCAGGGTATAGATTGTGGCATACCAATCCGTTTTGATATGATGTATATACTTCTTGATATATATATGATGTTCTTTTTGTGATATGACTTGTGCATATGTTTTATGATGCTTTAATATTTCAATTGTTGATTGACTATTCATGTAATTATGTCGTTGAAAATATTATAATTTTATGTCATGCTATAAAATTAAATGAAATAATCTGATGTAAACCAAGCTGGTTTTTGTGGTGTGTTTTGATGAAAATAAAGTGACTTCTAACAATAATTTCAAAGGACATTATCATTATTACATGACCATTTCTGGAGATCTGCTAGGTCATTAAGCTAATCCCGGTATGAGAGAAATATTGCTAAAAGTAAAAGGGTGCTTAAGAGACTTTCTTAAGACTTTGTGTTGTGATGATGAAAAATGATGATAGTGATGATTTGTTTTCAGATTTCCATGAAAGTATTATGCATGAAATATTAAAAATATGATTTTTCTAGGCATAAAATTCCTAAGTATGATAGAAATTTGAACAATTCCCTAGGAATTATACCATCATCACAAAAAAATGAATGTTGACATAATGAAATGAAATAGGAAAGTTTTCATTCTTTTTAAAGCACAATTGTGTAACATAATGATTTAAGCCATATGCTTTTATGGATTAAATAAATGGGAAATAAAATTAAAACGATGGTTTGCGCTAGGCATAGAATTTTAGGTATAGACTTATACCATCATCGCGAAATCCAAAGAAGAAATTGATATAATAGTTTTATTGCATAGTTGATTTTTGATTTTGAGATAAACAAAAAATATAAAAATGAGGACTTGCACTAGGCATAAAATTCCAATTTAGGTTTAGGAACTATACCATCGTCATGAAAGTCGAAAATATATAAATGTGACTTTATTGCTAGATTTTTGAACATGTTTTGCAAGAAAATTTTGGATTTTTGAAAAAAAATGTATTTAATTGATTTTACGCTAAACAGATATTCTCAAGTAAAAAAAATCAAATTATTCCAGAAGATTTGCATAAATATTTTAAATTATCTCAAAGACAAATTTGACATTTATAAGGAACCCCGTGTGCATATGTGAGTTCATTGTCGATCTTGATCTATCATAATGATACAAAATCTCTCAAACACAAATGTGTGTGCAATTGTATTGTTCATTTACCGATTTTGAGCAAGATAATTTGATACAAGTAATTTGAATTAACCAAATGAGTGTTCGTTGACCATGATTTATATGCATGTAACCGTACCGAGACTACTATGTAAGTCGGGTCATCAAGAGCTAGCTGATCCATGAGCGGACATAGGTCTGTACAAAAGAAGGTCGCTAATGTGACAGACATATCACCACGCTAGGAGTTACCCAAGGCCAAGCGGGTTGGGCACAAACCACCTGTTATGGGGCTTACCTCATGATTTTCGAATAATTGAGAATTCCAGGGATTCAAGCTCATTCACCCTTCTTTTCTTTCAAAGGGGGGGAAGGGATTTATTGCTTTTTGCTTTTTCTTTTCTTTTCTTTTTCTATTTTTTTTTTGTATTTTCTTGACACTGAGATAATGCTGAAATATTGCTGAGATGGTACAAAATGATAATGCTTCTGAATAATTTCTCTTTTTCTCATGATTTTTCTTGATTTTTTTTTTCTTTTTCTTCCTATACTAGGGATACTTGCTCGGATTGGTTGTAGAGCAAGGGATTTTTATTCTGGGCAGGGGTGAGCTTGTCCTTTTGTCAATTCTCAAAGATTCTAGACCATGTGCATGATAGGATAGCAGGGGAAACTTTTCGCTCAAGAGACCACTTCTACTATGTAGCATCGTTTTGAATTTGCAATGAAATCATTTTAATGTGAAAAGGTGTACTTGGTTCAAGTAAATAACAAGATCAGTTCTCTATGCTCAAAACTTTATTTAATTCAACTATGGACTTCGATATAAGAGAGATTAATAATCATACCAAATAAGATCAAGATATTTATTCATGTGAGTGTGAAAGTGAGGGATTCCAGATAAATGCTAATTTATCCAAAATAACTGAAAATATAAATGCAATACTTCAAGAATTGACAGGTGCAAAATAGAAGATGTTTTTGAGGATTTTGATGATTTTGATTTTTTTATATTTTGATTTTAATTTATGATTTGAGAGAATACATAATATTACTTTTTTTTGAAATTTTTATATGAATTACTAATATGAGACAATATGTATAATATATACAGTGATGAAATTACCATATTTATGCATAATAGCGCTTAAGATGCATAATGTTCATAGGTTCTTTAAGATCTTTACCATCTAAGGTAGCTAATATGTATGCTCCCGATCCAAATTTAGCGGTGATAATATATGGCCCAAGCCAGTTAGGCTCGAATTTGCCTTTAAGGTCTTTAGTTGCATTAGTATTTTTTTTATTTTCTTTTAAGACGAGGTCGTCGATCTCAAAGGATCGATTATGAACTTTCTTGAGATATGCTCGTTTGAGCTTGTTTTGGTAGGCACGAAGATGCTCCAAAGCATTAATGTGCTTCTCATCTAGGAGTTCCAGCTGACTAAATCTGCCAGCATGATATTCATCTCCTACTTCAGTATCTTGAAGTAGAAGAGCCAAAGAAGGAACTTCTAATTCAAAGGGAAAAATAGCTTCAGCGCCATAAACCAAAACAAAAGGTGAAGTGCCCGTGGGAGTACGAATGCTAGTTCGATAAGCCCACAAAGCAGGATATAATTGAATGTGCCAATCACGGCAGATTTATTGACCAGTCTCTTGAGGATTTTAATTAATGTTTTATTAGATGCTTCTACTTGGCCATTACCATGAGGATAATAGGGAGTGGACCAACGATGTTGAATTTTATATTTTTGACATAGTTTCTTTACATCTTTGTTTTTGAAACAAGTTCCATTATCCGAGATGAGATTTGCAGGAATTCCGAACCTACAAATAATTTGATTAAGAATAAACTTGGAAACTTGCGTTCCAGTGCAAGAAGCTAAGGGCATAGCTTCGACCCACTTCATAAAATACTCGATGGTGGTTATGATGAATTTATGTCCATCAGATGACACAGGATTGATTTTTTGATGATGTCTAAGCCCCATTTTGAAAAGGGCCAAGGAGATGAAATAGCCTGTAGTTCTTGTGCGGGCGCATGGACAAGGTCAGCGTGTTTTTGGCACTTGTCGCAATGGCGCACGTAATCATGTGCATCATTCTCCATGGTAGGCCAAAAATATCCTATCCTAAGGAGCTTCTTAGCAATGGCGCTACCACTAAAGTGTCCCCCACAAGATCCATCATGGGCTTCACTCAAAGCTGATCTAGACTCTTCTAGATTCAAACATCTTAATAGGATACCTTCAAAAGATCTCCTATACAATGTATTGCCAATTATTACGAAGTGACTTGCTCGTCTACGTAATAACCGATGCTGGTTTCTATTAAAACCTTCAGGGAAGGTCCCATTTTGAAGAAAATTGAGGATGTCAGTGTACCAAAGTTCAGGAATAGTTTCATTGATTAGAAACATGTCCAAAGGTTCCAAGCATGATTTAGTTGAAGTGGGTTCCTGGAGTCGATGAATAATGATGGTAGCATATTCATCATCTAACTCCAAGGGTAAAAGAGATGCGACTGCGGCCATAGCGTCGACCGCACGATTGCTAGTTCTAGGAATAGCTTCCAAGGTAACTTGATCAAATAAAGATATTAATTGTAATACATATGCTTTATATGGGCACAATTTATCATCTCTAGTCTGATAAACATCATTAATTTGATTTATAACAAGTTGAGAATCACCGAAAACTAATAGATTTTTAATTTTTAGTGCCAGGGCAGCTCGTAATCCAAGGATTAGAGCCTCATATTCAACAGTGTTATTAGTACAGGCAAACGTTAATTTAAAGGATAGAGGTATGAGATGTTTCTATGGAGATATCAAAATAATACCTGCACCAGCCCCACTCATGCATCGGGCTCCATCAAAGTATAAGGACCATTGCTCTGAATGATCCGCCTCTAGGTTAAGGCATTCATCAGGAAACTCAATGACGAGGGGATGGGTGGACTCTAAGGGTGCAGCAGCTAATTGATCTGCTATGATTTGACCCTTAACAGACTTATGTCCTATAAATGTGAGTTCAAACTCACTTAGAGCAAGAACCCACTTCGTTGTGTGACCAGATAAATAAGGTCGACTCATGAGATACCGCAAGGGATCGGATTTAGCAATAACGTATGTTTTTTGACTGAGCATATAATGGCATAGTTTCTATGTAGAAAATATGATTGCTAGACATAACTTCTCTAATGTTGTGTAGCGGGTTTCATAACTAATTAATGTTCTGCTAATGTAATAATTAGCACGCTCTCTTTTCTCATCATCAAGTTGAGCTAACATAGCTCCTAAAGCAAAATATGAAGCAAAAATATACAAGATAAATGGGTGATCAGGTTTAGGTGGTGAAAGTACAGGTGGGTTAAGAAGATATTGTTTGAGGAGTTCAAATGCTTCCTTACATTCGTCATCCCAATGGAAAGAGACATCCTTCTTAAGAAGCTTAAGAAAGGGTCCAATTTTATCCGCCAGCTTATCGATGAAGCGACGGATAGCTTGAAGCTTACCTTGTAGACTCCGTAATTCAGATATATTTGTAGGTGCGGGCATATCAGTGATAGTCGTAATCTTGAGAGGGTCAATTTTGATGCCACGTAAAGAAACTATAACCCCCAATAATTTACCTGACTTAACTTCGAATATACATTTGGCTGGATTCAATCGGATAAGATATTCCCTTAACCAATCAAATACTTTTCTCAAGTCATCTAAATGGTCATCTTCTTTAGTAGAACGTGCTATAATGTCATCTACATAATCATGTAGTATATCATGCATCATATCATGAAAGATATAAGTCATGGCTCATTGATAGGTTGCACCTGCATTCTTCAAACCGAATGGCATCACTTTCCAATAGAAAGTCCCCCAAGGGGTAATAAAGGTTGTTTTAGCCTGATCTTCAGGAGCTATCCTGATCTGATTATAACCAGAAAATCCATCCATTAAGGATATCATTCCACTCCCAACAGTAAAATCAATGATCTGATCCATATTGGGAAGGGGAAAATCATCTTTAGGGCATGCAACATTAATATCTCTAAAGTCTGTACAAACCCTAATCTTAGTAGCTTCTTTCTTAGTTACTAGAACTACATTCGAGATCCATTCAACATAATCAATGGCTTGTATAAAAATAACATTCAGGAGTTTTTCTAACTCCCCTTTGACTAGTAAGGCCACTTTAGGATGCATTTTTCTAAGCTTCTGCTTAACAGGTTTAGCATCCGGATGCACTACTAGGTGATGCATAACTACAGAAGGGTCTAAACCTGGCATATCTTCATATGTCCAAGAAAAGACATCTTCATATTCTTTAAGAAATGCAATGTATTTATCCTATTTTTCTTGACTCAATTCTGATCCAATGTTGATTATGTGAGGGTTATCGTTGGTTCCAATGTTAATTTTTATGACATTTTCTACTTCCATGTGTAGATCTCTCTCAAAATTAGGTGGGGCGGGTGAAACGCCCAATTCTTGTAATTCTTCCAAGGTTAGCTTGGATAATTCATCTTGAGGAGTCGTGGCCTCAAGCTGGGCTATACTAGGTATAGAGCCATCAAAATAAAATCCATTATGTAATAATTCCTCAATGGAGACATCGTGAAAGATATCTCCCTCCAACTCATCGTCGGATTCAGCGATCATCTCAGGATAAGCTATAGATAGCATATTACATGTGAATGTCTTATTCATTAAACGCAAAGCATCGCGTTCATCTAAATAATCTTGGTAACATATAAGATGGTCATCATCCTCAAATGGGAATGGCTGACCCTTACTAGAAAATAGGCCCACACCACATCGGGCGGGCCATGCTTCTACCTCAAAAGGTTCTTTCATACCATTCTGGAAAGGTCCCAAACCTTTCCCTTTATATCCCAATTTAAGCATTATAGGTTTGGCTTTAATATACTCATTAGTAAAATAACATCGAGCATATCCATCATAATGAGTTCTGATGTTTCTGGGTATTCTACCCCAGTCATATCCCTTATAAATAAAGGCACAGCTCCCGACTTGGTAAATACTTCCCATAGGCTATGGGAGGCCCAAGGTACGAGGAGATGGTGGCAAATTATTTAAAATAAGGGAATCTTGCATAGAAGCATTCGTTTCTTCTGATATAAGAATTTTAGATAGATCGGGTAAGAGCTCGTCAGTAAGAGCATAAGAGGTAGAAGGAACATTCCCTACGTCTTTCGATGCAGAAAATATGAATTTGGTGGATGTAGACGGTGTAGAGGTGTCGATAGATGGGTCTATTAAAGGTATGGAAGTTATAGGAGTAGAACAAGAGACATTGGTTGTGGGATTAGGATCTTTCTTAGGTCCTAATGTGGTTTGTTCAGAAGATGGTTGAGCTATATGTGGAGGTGCAATTGATGGAGAAGAAGTAGATGACGTTGTGGGTGTGAGTTTCACACGTTTAGATGGATAATGAGAATTAGGATGTGTGGATGACAGAGCGGGGCAAAATTGAACTCCAATAGGTTCTGCCAAAGCACACATATCAAAGGGTCTTGGATCACCATGAATGGTAACCAACTGATTCTTAAATTCGAACTTAACACATTGATGTAAAGTTGAGGGAACAGCTCGCATCGCGTTGATCCAAGGATGACCCAAGAGTATATTGTACGATGCGGGGCAATGTACAATAAACACGGTCGTATCCAAGGTTCTTGGACCAACTCTGCAATGGAATGGTAATAACTCCACACGTTTCTTGTGTTTCGTCATTGAAAGCTTTTATGATCATATCAGTTCTTTTCATTTCATCACTTCTAAACCCAAATATTTGGTAGAAGTCAAAAGTGCAGATATTTAAAGATGAACCATTATCAATCAAAACTCGTTTGACTGCTACATCTCCAATTAAGGCAGTAATATACAAGGGGTTATCTTTATGTAAACTATGTTGCGGTATGTCTCTATCCCGAAAGTCAATACAATCAACTTCACGAGTTATTATAGTATCGGCCATGGCTTCAGGTTGAATGTCTTGTGGTACCATCATCTGACTTAATGTGAGCATTAATTCATCTCTATGTGTAGGAGAAGATCTTAAAAGGTCCAAGAGAGAAATTCTAGTTGTAATATTTGATAATTGTTCATTAATATTATAAGGAGGTTTAGGTTGAACATTAGGTGAATGATTCCCTTTATTAGGAACCTTCAAAACAAATGGAGCTGATCCACCATTCTGAATTTGATCTTGTTGAGAATTTTGAGCCTGTTGTCTAGTAACAACTCCGATGGTACCCACAATATTATTCTGTGGATGATGAATGGGTCTTGGTCTAGCGTTTATAGCTAGCTCATTAGAAAGTAATCGGTGAGATGATGGTCTAGTAGTGACTCTTCTTGGAAATGGCTCTTCTGGAACCATATAACTTGTGATAGGGTGAATAGGATCCGATTCATCATTAGAACTATTCGATTGATTTGATGTGATTTCCATATCACTCTCAGTCTCGTATTATGTATCACTAAGATCAGGTATCTGAATATTATATAGAGGCCTGGTTGTAACCACGGATAAAGTTGTGTCAAATATTTCTAGATCATGAATAGGTAAATGCCCACTAATAGTTCCTACATATCGGGCAGGAGGAGGGACATTATGATGTTCAATTTGATTAGCCACCTCCTTACCATGTTTTGGTAAGGGATGTTGAAAGATGTCCAATGAGTGATTGGCATTCTGATTCTGGTTTTGTGGGGTATTCTTTTGAACATTATTAGGAGGATTTTGCTTAGGTTGAAAGGCTTGCACCTCCATCTCATTGTTATCAATCAAGTCCTGTATTTTATGTTTTAATATTTTACAAGAGTTGGTAGTGTGTCCAGGTCCTCTATGGAAGTCACAGTGTAAATCTGCTCTATATCCGGGTATAGTTGGATCAGGTTCCTGAATATTTGGTAATTGAATCAAACCTCATTCTAATAATTGTGGTAGAATAGTTGATAAAGGTTGATTTAACCTAGTAAATTCTCGAGGAGGTCTATCAGGAGGTTTTAGTACAAACTTCTCTGTTGTCTTCGTAGCATTAACATTAGCAATATTTTTGCTATCGGTGACTCCATCACCCACAACTTGTTTATTCTTATATTGATTTTTGGATGTTTTCTCATCGTCTCTCTTTTTAAGCTGGCCTCTCCTAATGAGAGCATCTTCCACTCTTCGGGCTAAGTCTATAGCTCTGATCGAAGGTGGTCAAGGTAGCAATTGATAATTCGTAAGATAGTTGCTCTTGCAAATTATTAATAAAGATGTCCAACATCTCCCTATAAGGTAACACAAAGTGCAATTTTCCTATCAACTGTCTCCACCTAGCTAGGAAATCAGCAAAGCATTCATCTTTGCCCTGTTTTAAGTTATACAAATCTTTAATGGTCACATCTCTTTCGATGTAGGCACTAAATTGATGAACAAAAGACTCGGCAGTTTCTTCGAAATTCCTCAAAGAATTAGTGGGTAATTGATAATACCACTCTAATGCCATTCCTCCCAAGATTTTTGGGAACATTTTTAGTAATAACAAGTCATCATGTGATATATCATGACATGCTATCCTAAACATACGAAGATGCTCTATGGGATCTTCGGTTCCTTTATATATGGGAAGAACAGGCATAGGAAAATGTTTAGGATACGGTTGTGCTACGACTATAGGATCTAAAGGCTGACTACACATCTCTCGATAATTGTACGAGGGACGGTAGGGATCTATCTGGTCCATGCGGGAAACTAACTGTTTCACCACGGCTTCCAGATTGCTAGTTTGTCCACCATATTGGTTCGGTGGCACATAGGTATGGGATCTATGAGCGTATGATGGTGTGACACAAGGATTAGATGTTATATTGCTATTATGCAAAGTGTTGGTAGGAAGAGTATTATGAAGGGGATTTGTAATAGTATTATGTTGTACCTTAGATTGTTGGTAATTGGTGTTCGGTTTTGTTTTGGGTTTTTGTTGATTTGAGGTATGTTGATCAAGAGCTTGGCGAAATAGAGCAGTAAATGATGGTTTCTTTTGTGCGGGAATGACCCTAGGCTTGTTAACAGGCACTTTAGATGGTTGGGTAACTCTGTTGTTGTTGCATGTTCCGGATCGCAGCTACTATATCCAAATTGGATGGTCCGGCTTGATCACTCTCTTGGTCAATAAAGGACAAGGGATTAGTGTGTGTTTGAAATACTTCTTCTAGAGTTGCTTGAGTGTCACTAATTCGATCCTTGTCCATATGGGCTGCTCTATTAAAAACACCAATATTAGTGTTAATGAACTTCCAGAATTGTTCCATGTTCTCAAAAGTGATAGCTCCTCCCGGAGACATTTTAGGGGATGAGGATCCTTCCTCTCTAATAGTTTCTTCTTGTTCATTTCCTACAACAAGCTCTTCTTCTTGTTGGTCTAGGATTTCTTCTTCCTAAACTTGGTCCTCAGGAGGGACATTTTGGTCAATTAATGGTCTTCCTAACCAATCTTCATCTTCTTCGGTTTGTTTTCCATTCCTAAGTCTAGGCATTGTGCTAAACTTAGGTTTTAGCAAATATATATACTTATATATATATATATATATATATATATATATATATATATATATATATGCGATAGGGTTGAGAGGTATATATTTTAACTATATACCTACTATAATATTTTAAAAGGAAATATTTTGTTTTTTTTTTTTTTTTGTGTGATTTTATTATATTATTATTTTACGAGAATAAAAATAACAAACAACATGCTAGTTATAAGAAACAATAGTAGAAAGAATCACTTAGTTTTCTATGAATAGTTTATGGATATCATTGATAGGGTCAAGTTCATCAGGAGTCATGAAATGCTCCTCTTCAAATTGGAAGTTGTTTTTCAAGAACTTGACAAAGTGTGCTATGGTAATATGATCTATTTCAGACTCTGACATGTAAAAATAAAGTTCATGGCAATACTCTCGATACAACACAGCTCTAGGAACTCTATTCCATCTCTTTCTATCCGTAAGAATGACTTCTTGATCCTCTATACGAGATAGAAATTTATGTACTACAACTGCGTTCTCAAGGTATTCCTCAAAGGTGTATAATTCAGAAGACACAAGTGCTCTTTTATCGGCTAACCACCTATGGCAAGCTCTCTGAAGTTCATGGTACAAAGTCACCTGATCAGGATCCAGGATTCTATCTAGGACAAACCTCTTAATTTGCCTAAGTTCTGCAGATCTAGATTTAATAATACCCAATCTCCTATCAAGTTCATCCCACAAAGGTTGGGCTCTATATGTTTGAGGTACTCTAAGCACAGAAGTAATCTCTATGGCCGTTAATTGATTTTCAACATTTATGGAGACTGCTCGTCTTCTATTATAATCTACCATCTAAGTATGATATGCAAATTTAACAGTTTTCTAATGATTCTAGATGTTCTTAATAATGTGTGTTTTTTTTTTGGATTGTTTTCAAAAGGTGTTTTAGTTTCACGTCGGGTTCACCAAAATGTATCGCCCAAATTTTTTGCACCCTTACCTTCAGGCTAAAGGATCCGTGCCCGAAAGGGGGATGCGAAAAGGATGGAACAATACCTCGGACGGAGAGGCCCTTTGAAGGTCGCGCCTCTCGGGGGAGGGGTATAAAGGTGAATTTTTGACGGATGGTGGGGTTCACCAGGAAACTTTGAGTGGCAGTTTCCATGCCTAGGTTGAGAATGGGTTTGATTTGTTCATTTTATGTTCAATCATTCAGATTCCTAGGTTGGCCAAAATGAAGCTAAGCTATTCTATATGAAAATTCTGATTTATATGAAGACAACAAACATAAATGAATCCTAATGCGATTAAATGCAGAGAATATGTTAAATGGAGAAGAGTACACCTGATTTCTGATGTCTGATGAAGATTCTGAAGCTTGTAGGAGTCCAGATCATCCCGGATATGACAGGATCATCTGTAATTGTACAGAATCATCCCAAATCATAGTCGATCATCTGAGATCACCCAGGATCATCAGCGACCTGATGAATTCGTCAGATGAATTCGTCAGAAACCTGCAATCAAGAAAATAGACACCAAAAACCAAAAATACTATTGCAAGAATGATGCAAAGTGATAGAAATGAGAGTGTAGATGCTTAAATAACAAATCCAGATATCAAATTAAATGAGATGCAATGTTTTGGTAACTTATTTTGAATTTTATCATGCAATTATGCTAAATGAGGTGAACTCCAAGATGCAAAATAGAAGTAAATTAATCTAATGCACCAATAAATAAAGAAACAAGGTAGAAAATGCAAACTCGGGACTCTGATTGCCCCCAAGCTGAATTGCAGTCAAGATCATCTGCAATCATACGAGATCATCGCCGATCTTGACAGGATCATCCGAAATTGTGGTTGAATCACCTGCGACGATCCGAGCTATCTCCGACTGAAACACAGTGAAATCCTGCAACAAAAACTTGAAAACACGAATGTGAATGATGGGAGATCAGGGAGTCAGAGGGATCAGGGAATCAAGGGGATAAACTAGAAAAATCCTAGTTTATATAGGATTAGGGGGAGGTTAGGAGGTTGGGGATCATCCCAATCTGGGAGATCCTCAACGTGGGAATCTCCAACCGTGCAGACACGCTTCTGCCCAAGTTGGAGAGGTCGTTGGAACAGAAGCTAATTATGAAAATTTGGTTTTGGGACGAAATCGTCTGGACGTTCTGTTCCAGACGAATTCATCCGATTTGGGATGATATCGTCAGATCGGCGACGATATCGTCCAATGGTCAAAACAACTTCTAAAAATGGCACAAAAAATGAGGTGAGCGGTTAACGGGCGATTTTGGGGTTAAAATTCAAATTTTTACTTTTTACTGATGGTTTAACTGTGCCAATTTTAGGGTGCTACATTATCTTATGTTCTCGTCGAGTTTGATAAATCCACTAGAAGCAATCCACCATGACAGCTCGGCTCTGCGACTTGCTAGTCTAGTAATGGTAGTTGAGCTTCAGGCCATTGGAAATTAAATCTAGACTGCTCATCATTCTTTGAAACTCCATTCTACCATAGATATTCAACCACTCTAGTTCTTGGTTCTTGAAAATCCTTAGACGCTTTGTTTTCCCACATCAAACTAACTATTCTCTGGTCCACCAAGAATCTGCCTTTATACATTGTAACAGTGTTAGAAAAATCTCAATTGTTGATTCTCTTAATGGATGATTATGATCAAATATCAAAAATGATATGTAAAAATAGCAAGGGAGAATCAAAATGCCATTCTGCTTCTTTATCAATGTTGACATCAACCTTGGTAACTTTGATTAGTAGAATCAAATTTTGATGATAAATGTACTAAATCACAAGCATAATGGAATCTGTCATTAATCCACTTACTTGGCCTTCAAATTGTCTAACTTTTTTCTCACATCCATGGCATAAATTAAAATTCATAATCTACTAAAAAATCCTGTTGATATCATCTCTGACTTAGTTTGACTCCAAAATTTCCAATCTACTCCGCAAGCAATGCAAATAACCCTTATCACCATTTTGCTACTTTTACAACTCCTCCAACCTTCTTGTCACCATTTCACTCCACCTTAGTTTTGGAACTCACCAGAATGCATCTTATCAACACTTAGTCACTGGAGTGCATGGAACAAAGAGAAATCACCATTCCACACTTTGGAATGTGTTGATTTCATCAAATCTCAAAATATTTGTGGATTGGGAACTTTGTTAAAATCCACTGCTAAATATACTACGCATCGGGCAGAATGAAGCACTTAGCTTATTTTTGCAAAATAGCACTAAGTATTGAGTGAATTAGAGAAATCTTGCATGGGTCTGCACCAAAATACTTTGTAGCCTCAAAGGATTGGAGATTTTCTTACCTTAGAATAAAATTTTCAAATTTTTCTAAGGATGTGGCCATTTTGGACCTACATTCTGGCGCCTCTCGAGTGGATTTGCTTGTAAAGCCATCAAACTCAAAGTCTTATCCATTGGGCATAAGGAGTCAAAAATTGCCAGTCTTCAAATAATGCTTCAAAAAATAATTTCCATATGATCATTACCCTATGAAAAAATCATGAAAAATATAATAGGGTAATGGGTCATATCGAGATCATACTGGAAACACAGATATCTCTACTACTCCTTAAAAAATTACTCCAAGCTTAAGCAAAAAATAAAGCAATGTTCTCTTTATAAAGCTTCTTCAAAATAAATGATATGAATGCCTTCACAAAAAAATGTTGTTCTTTGCATATCTCTGACCTCAAGCTTTTATTATTGTCTTCTGATAATGCTAGAGTAAAAACAAATTTAAAAAAATACAAAACTTCTACATGACTACAAAAATGTACAAACAAAAATATTCTAAGCTTGTGTCTCTAGCAGATTTGCAGCAAATTTATTTGGTTCTTCATCCTCTTCTTGAGCTTCTTCTTCAGAATTATCCTCATGTTCTTGCTCAGTATCTTCCTAGGGTGATTCTTGCTCTTTTGCATTCATCTCTTCAGCATTCTTTCTGAACAACTGCACCATCAATTTCAAGGTTTGTAAAGCCTGTTTCCAGACTACTTCAGAGGGGTTGTAAGTCTCTTTGAGCTACTTGTAAATATACTCTAACTCACCAATATATTCATAATTTGTAGCACTTCCTTTATTTACCAAGTCTTCCATCAGATATCTAAGTCTAGTAAAATCAATAATCATTTGTGAAACTTGCTCCTAGTTAATTGACTCTCCCAGTGCATCAATATCAAACTCATCTTGGATATTCTTGACAACACTCTTTTTAATTTCTTCTACTGATAACAAAGTGTTATTTCCATCCATAAACATTTGAAGCCATTTTTAGTCATTTATTTATTTATGTCCACTAATTCTCAGATTATATTCTCAATCTTATCAAATAATAGCCAAGACTTTTGGAGGGCTCTATGCTTCTTCACTATGACTCTGGTAGCCAGTCTGGTAGTATTCCATTCTTTGTTAGGAATAGGCTTAACAGTCTCACTGATCCTACTATCTTCCAACTTATAAATCTGCTCAACTGGAACCACCATAGGTTAAATTTATTCAATGAAGCTATCCATGTCTTCTTGAATATTTAGAAGTAGGTTACTGACATCATCCATGTAATAAATAATGGGTTGTAACTCTGAGCATTTTTCTAGAACTTTAGACAATAACTCTTTCCTTAATTTCTTTAGCCTAGATCTAGAGAAACCTGAAGACTTAGCCTTTGCAATTTGAAGCTACTACTTCAAGGTCTATATTTATTTGGCTTGTTCTTCATTATTTTATTTTGTTATTCTATCTTCTCCTTGAACTTATTGGCCTCTTAAAAATTTTTCTACCAGTTTTTTGCTTCTTTTCTGAGAGCTTTCTCTATTTTTTTTTGTTGGTGACCGTTTTTTCAAGATTTTCAATTGTCCACTCTCTCTTTGTATATATCACCCTTGACATAGAAAGTGTCAAAGTGAGCCTTAGCTATCACCAACTCATCTTCAGCAAGTAACTACTCAATATCTTCTGTATATTCTTCTAGACGGTAATCTTGAGTAGATATTTTAGTCTCAAGCTTGGTTACTAGAGGAATTATGGATCTAGATGTCCTCTGCCTGGAAACTAGATCAAAAAACATGCTTCTCCTCTTCATAGCCATCCTATTAGATGGTTTTGACAACTTCTCTACCCAAAAATATTGAATTTTCTATGTAGATTCCTTCTTTTGCAAATTTGCTAGTGTAGGATAACTCACATGAGGAGGAGAAGAGGCTATAAGGTATGAGAGAGTGGAATCAAAGGTATGAGAGAGTGGAATAAATAGCTAAAAATGGCTTTTTAGAAGTGACTACAGTGGAATCTATGACTATCATTGTTGTTGCAATTGGCAAACTCATGGAAACTACAGTGAAACTCACATAAGGGTGAGTGGATGCAGATGAAATGTCTTTCTTTTTAGATGATGGGAGAGGTTGCAATGGAAAATATAGAATTATGGAATATGATGAAGCAAGGATTCTAGATGATGAAAAATAAATTTCAAGTGACTTTGGAGGAGATGGGATGGTTTGGCCCTTAGTATTGACTAGTGAAATAGGTGGTGAACTTTGAGGGGAAGATGACACATTTTGTTACAACTTCTTGATTAGAAGGGGAAGGAATTTTTTGTGAGGAAATAGGAGTATATTGAGAAGAAATAATAGAGGCCATACTTTTGCCTATAGATGTAGGGTGGTCTGGAGCTACCTCTATTCTTTGTTGCTATGCTGGTTGTACTTCTTCTATAGTTGAAATAGGGGTTTCCTTAACAATTTTATCCTTATCTAACTTTTATTTCTTACAAATATTATTTGAGTTCCCTTCTATGCCATTTTAGATTTTCTTTTAAAAACCTATAATGCTATCGATTTCTCATTCTTTGTAACTTCTTCGGATAACCCTTCCTATATTGGTTCTTCCTTGGGGTGACAAAGCTACTCCTTTCTTGAATCTATCATGGATGTTCTTTCTGAGCCTCATTCTCTCTATGAGGACTAGCTCAGTTTCGACCATGAATTCCACTTTGCCAATATAAATGCCCACTTCCTTGTTTGCTGAGGTTTCAAATTCTTGAGTGTCTTCAAAGGCCATTTCTACAAGCAATTTTTAGAAAGTTTTCTCTAGAGTTTGCAAATAATTCTCATTTATTTCTTCTACTTAGTGGGCATTGCTCTCGTTGAATAAATGAATTCTATGATTTTTAGCACTTTTAATTGCCCATGCATGTGCACCTTCCACCATTAATATAGCTACTACGATAATCATTCATTAGCACACTTTTCAAATTAACCTTCATTCCTTTCGGTGGCTTGGAGATGTTATGTTGATTTTTGATTGGCTAAAATTCAAACACCTTCTGCAATCATGATGATGCTCATCCTTTTATTTTCCTTTGGAGTGGCATAGGAAACTTGAGCATTAATTTATGAATATTTGCTCTTTTAGGAAGTGGTGCGGTGTGGAATTTATTTTTTGCTCAAAAGTAGTCGTGAACTCCGGTGGATTAGAAAATTTGTCGTAATCCACTACCTCTTTAGTCTCCTTAAGAGTGGATTGGAATTCTTGAGTCGTTTTGCTTCTTCCTTAGTGCATTTGAGTGTGGAATGAAAACTTGCTACTCTTTTGATGACACTTAGCTTATTTTGCAACTTTTACACTTTATATATATATATATTATTTTTATATATATATTAAATATATATATATATATATATATATATATATATATATATATATATATATATATATATATATATATATATATATATATATATATATTAGCATTTTATCAAAAATGAAAACTTGAAATAAAATGAAAAGAATATGGTACAAAATATGTACATATATTACAATGAGCTTAGCTTAATAAAAATATAGTTTAAGGTGAAAACCATTGATTAAAATTGGTTGTATGTTTCCTTAAAGATATTCAAGCTAAAAAACATTGGTTTCCTTAACTTCTGCTATTTTTAAAGGGCCATCCCAGAAGGAGTAAAACTTTTGATGATGTCCTGGTTTAGCTCTTTCAACATTCCACCTGAGTACAGAATCTTCAACTTGGAATTTTTTGAACCTTACCTTCTTTTCAAACCATACCTAGACATCAACAGAATACTTTTAAAAATCCTCATATACCTAAGTTCTCTTCTCTTCTAACTATAGTAGGTGTGTCAGCCTTGTTTCCACTAGATTTTCTTTAGATTCCTCTTCTGTGTTTATCATCTTGAGTGCTAGAATCTCCAAATTAACAGGTAACACTACCTCTTTGCCATATACTAAGGCATAAGGGGAGGTCTTGATGGAATTTTTAAAATTGATTATGCATGCCCATAGAGCTTGTTCCAGTAATAGGTGCCAAATTCTCTTATTACCCTCTAATGATCTCCTTAAAATCCTCAATAGATTCTTGTTAGTTGATTTTGCAAGTCCATTTCCTTTAGCATAGTAGTTTGAAGTATTATTTATGGTAATATCATAATTGCTGGAAAATTTAATATATTTGGCTCCTATGAATGCTGGTCCATTGTTGCTTATCAAAGCCTTTGGAACACCAAACCTCAAAATCAAACTTTCCATAATTAATCACTACTTCTTGGTATGATTTCTTTGTAGGAATAACTTCTACTCATTTGGTGAGGTAGTCTATGACACTCAAAATGTATTTATGCTAATCTAAGGAATTTGGATTGATAACTCCTATGAATTCCAAATCCCATTGTTGAAATGGCTCTTCCACTTGAATTGGCTTAAGGTGAAATGATGCATTCCTTGTTCTTCCCACATGCCACTAGCATTTATCACAGGCTCTAGTGAATTTAAAGGTATCTGCAAATATGGTATGCCAGTAATATGCTCTAATAATCTTCAAAGATGTAACCCTCCCTAAGAAATGTCCTCTGGATAGTCCTCCATGGAACTCTTCTATGACATTTTATTTTTTATCATATTTAAAGCACCTGAGGAGAACTCCATCAAGGTTCCTTTTGTATAGAACTTCTAGCAATAAGTCATACTTGAAATCTTAAAGTATATATATCCATATCGATGATGCATTAATATCATGAGGGAAAACTCTATTTTCAAAGACATAGTCATCTGATCTACCCAATCTGATTCACCTAACTGTAATTCTTTAGTCTGATCATCTGTTGTTGACTGACAAGCAATCACTTCTGTTGAAACTGCTACTTATATCAGACCTTGGCATAGGGCTCCACCTCTTACCAGCTTGGTAGGATGGATTTCAATATATTATTCTTGGATCTTATTAATCCAACCAAATTTCTTATCTCCTAGTTATCCTTGTAAAATAAATCTTCGTACGTCCAAATGAACCACATAAACTAGGGTCTTGCTTTGAACTAAGTATTACCTAAATTTTTTCAATGATTTCATTACAGTAAATACTTTTTTCTTAATGAAATTATACTTTACCTGGTATTCATAAAGATTCTAGATCCAAAATAATATATGGTGTTCCTCTCCTTCATCATTATTCTGGGTGAGCACTGATGCATAGCTTTCCTCATCTCCATAAGCATAAAGAATGAAGTATTTGCTGAAATATAGATTGACTAGAACTGGAGCTATAGCAATGGATTGCTTGATGATTTCAAAGGCTTGCTTTCTTATCTCTTTCCATTTAAAATCTACATCTTTCTTCAATAGTTCAGATATAGGCCTCACCTTGTGAGCAAAGTCAGAGATGAATTTCTTGATAAAGTTTATCTTGCCAAATAAATATTGCAAGGCTTTATTGTTCACAAGCAGTGGAAGAGCAAGAATGGATATGAATCTATCTAGATCAATGGTGGTGACCACATGACCTAGTAAATTTTCCTCATGAACTACAAAAAATGACTTCTTATGATTGGGGGAGATGCCAAATTCTTTGCACTTCTTGAAGACTTGTTCTAGGTGTGTCAAGTGGTCTTTCTTGTTGTGGGAAAAATAGTCATGTCATCTAGATAGATTATAATGACCTTGTTAATTAGCTCCCCAAAAGCATAGTCCATTGCTCTCTGGAATGTGGCTCCTGCATTAGATAGCATAAAAGGTATTCTTTGATATGCAAAGGTTCTCCATTTTGTGGTGAATGTTGTCTTGAACTGATCTTAATTCTTCACCCAAATTTGGTTATATCCAGAGAAACCGTCTAGTAATGAGAACCTTTATGACCCTATCATAATCTACAATATTTGATCAATCTATGGGAGGGGGTAGTGGTCCTTAAGTGATGCTTTATTGAGATTTCTAAAATCTACACACAAGAGGATGTCGCCATTCTTCTTCCTCATAGGTACTAAATTGGCTACCTAGGTTGAATGTTTGATTGGATAAATGATATTAGACTTTAGCAACTTCAATAGTTCTCTCATTAAGGCTTCGATCTTAGGATTTGCAGGCCTCTATTTCTGCCTGAATGGTTTTGCATTAGACTCTAGCTCAATGGTGTGTTGGATGATCCTCTTGTCATATACTTTGAGGTCCTCATATGACCAAGCTACATGTCTTGGTATGTTAGGCATAATCTTTGATATCCTCATATTACTTTAGAGAAAATTAGATTCCAACCTTGAGCTACTTTTATTTTTCAATTTCAACTTCTTTATATATTTTCTCATTGACTTCCATGGATCTGATATTTTTCCTATCTTCATTGTCAAATAGGCTTTCTAGAGTAACCAAACATCTAGGTATGTGATTGTTCTTGAGTTTAATAACATCATGTTGATCAATATATTATGTATTTTCCTCTTGAACAGTGGATACATAGGCTTCTCTTACTAGAAAATCAATGATTTGTTCATCACTTTCAAAGACCTGCCAAAAAATCTGCTTAGTTGGCATTGTAGGCCTGCAAATCATTTCGATCCCTTTGTCTTTCTTAACTCTTATATTTATATAAGGGTTGAAGTTAGCTCCCCTTAATACTAAGGAATATGCCAAGGTATTCTTTCCTCTAGCAAAAAAAATAATGTTTAGGGTATGAAAGGATTCCATCAAATCCCATACCCTATTTCTATATACTTTCAGGTAATTATTCTTACTATTGCACCTTTACATTACCTAATTTACAATAAATTTAGTGTCATCATAATCAATCCAAGGTATAGAACCTCATATTCTGCAGCATTATTAGTGCATGATCATGTTATCCTATAGGCGAAACTCGTTGTCCCTTTTGATTAGGACTGTAATACTACACTAGCACCAATACCATTTCTACATCTGGAACCATCAAAGTGCATGGTATATACTTCTATTTCTCTCAAGGATTGGTTAGATATAGTAGGAACCTTTTTCTCTATCTCTATAGAAATACTGTATGTGCCCATACCTATCCCAAACTGGCTATAATCTTCCCTAAAAGGTAATTCATCTTCAATTTCTAACTCTTTAAAGTTATCCACCAATTCAAATGCGTGTAGAGGAATGAGATTGCACATGTCCCATTCAATTTTTCAATGTGGTAAGACACAAGCTTCTCAGGCGTTATTCTTATCCTCTTTCCTTTGAAAGGAATAACCATGCTGGAATAGTCCATATGCATGCATCCACCCAACTTTACAATGAATTCTCTTGAAAGGCATAAGGTAAATTAGGGCTCTAGATCCACCACCACTATTTCTTGTACTATAGTTACCTCAAGTGCTCTATGTAACCTCATAAAGACATATTTTATCACTCCCACTATCTTCACAGGTGTCCCATCCAACTATAGGACTCCAAGGCAGGATCTAGTGTATTCCATACCCATTTCCTCAAAAACTACTTTAGGCATAACTGTGGTGGATGTCCTTGAGTCAATCATACAATTACGGACCACCCAACCTTCCATATTTATAGAGATATAGAAATGAAGGGGTTTATTCTTTAAAATAGCAAGGGACATTTCTTTATTTTCAAAGGGTATGCCAAGGATTATGGCTACCTGCTTATCCTATAGATAATTTTTAGAGAAGCTTTTACCAGGTCTATTTGGCAATGAATGAAGAGGATATCATATAGACTAGCTTTGGATGGTATCTTCTTCATTTCCTCCACTATATTGTATTCAAATGTGATAGAGGTAGGTCTCTTAGGCCTTCTCTCTAGCTCACCATATTTCTCTTATACTATTGAGTGGCCTCAATTCTCTACCTTTTGGTAATGGAAGGGAATCTAAGCCTCTCTTAAGCCTCATTCTTGGACCTCATTATATATCCTTAAGTTTCTTTCTCAAACCTCTTGGGAAGACTGGTTTCTTTTTATTTATCCTGGAGAATAGGGAAAGCATCATTGATCTGGGTAGGTGGATATTTCTTCTTCTAAGAGGGGACCTAAAATTGACCCATCTTCTATGGATAAACTTGTAGTGTTTTCTTTCCTGACCTTGTCATGACAACAATGGGTCCATCCTCATCAAGATCTTTTCCAACCATGATCTACTATGGATTCCATAGAATATTCACTCTTTCTTTCTAATTTATTTCTACTTCTCCATAGCCTACTATACATGGTGTTGGTATATAACACAATATTGCGAGTCATGAGGGTCATTGCACACCAAACACCACACACTCAACAAACTTGTTTATGAAGAACACTCAGGCTCCTCATATGCTACATTTACTCTAACCCCAGTACTATTGCTAGGACCAGGTCTTTGATATTTATTCACATAAGAAAATATCCTTTATTGATACCTCTCCATCTATCTCTTCTCCATAGAATTCATCTTATTTCTAAGAGTTTTTAGGGTATTTTGTATATCAAGGATGACAAAATATTTTTGGGGAATTTGGGAAGGAAATGGGGGGAAAGGAGTTGTAGTAGATGGTTCTTTCACCTAAGGAATAGGAGTCATCTGTGGGAATGGGGATGACAAAGGAGGAGGGTACATATAAGATGAAGCATTAGTTTAACTTTGTACATTAGTGGTTTCCAAATTGTAAAGCAACACAGATTTTGGAGGTAATATCCCCACATTAATAAGGATATTTTTTGCATGAACAACTTCATTATAGACCTATGGAAAATTATCAATCCCACATTTATGGGTTTGCAAGCCTAACTATGACCCAAGATCCTTGATATAATACATGTAAGCAAGGCTTGTAGTAGTTATAGGGGGAATTATTTTCCAGGTTCTACTGAACCTCAAATTAAAATCTAAAACAATTTCTTGATAATGTTTTTGCATAGATGTGAACTGATTAAGGAGGGAAAAAGGATCAATAGATTCATTAAATTCCTCCACAAAAGGCTCAGTCAATGCTGCATATGAAGTAATGGTATTGTCTTCAAGGGTTCTAAACCAATGTAGAATCTTTCCTCTAAAATACAGGGCTAGGATCCTGATAATAACATCTTCATTTTTTATATTGTGTATTGCTTGCAGATTCAGAATATCTTGGCAATGCTCATATACAGTTTTTCAAGATCCATCATAGGTGGGAATGGCTTTAGACTTAACTTGAGAAATTTTATGCATATGGGCTAGTCTAAGGGGTCCAACTGTGTTCCAACTAGGGTACTTCTGCAAGGGCTGATTTGGAACTGTATTTTATGTCATGTTTCTAGGTGTAGGTCCTACAATATGGGTTGTTGGATTAACTATAGGATTCTCCTCAGGAGTATTTTCTTATAAATTAAAATCTTGGTTTAAATTCCTTATAACAGTAGACCCTCTATAAGGTAGCTCATGGTATAAAAAGAAGTCTAGGTTATTCCTCTTGAATGACCTAGTATACATGAAAAACTATGATCTACAATGATAATTTTTCTAAGTTTACATACCAGGGAGTCACTAGGTGAATTTACTGCTCTCCGCTTAGCAATGTCAAAACAATTCACAAAATTTTAATTCCTCCGGGTAAATATAAAATAATAAAGCTTATGATGGGTTTTATTATTTCTTGTAAACAAGTCCCATTGGGCGTGCCAAAAACTATTTGGCACTGAATTGAGATCAAGTTTTACTTGACACTACAACTATATATCTTCTAATTTTGTGTCCAGGCTTGCACTCGATAGTCATAGCTCAGTACTCAAAATTGAATGGACCAAAGATAACTTTAATCCAACCTCCAAAGTAGGTTGATTCCTTGTCAACTTAGTAATATGTTGACTCAATTAGGCTCAATAAGGTTTGAGTAATAGGGTTAGAAAAAGGTTTAGGGTTAGAGAAATATGCATTAACAATGGATAGATAGACTAACATCATAGGTATCTACAAAATAAACCTTCAAAAAACTACTTCTAGTTTCCCATTACTCAGGATTAGAAACACCCAAAACCATTAAATATTTATATATTAAAGCAAATAAAAAAGATGTATTGCAACAAGCAATTACAATATACAATATATTGATACTCCAATTTAGTAGAATAGACCAATAATCAAATTTAGTAGAAATAAATTTCCTATCAACATAGATCTAACTATGAATAGATTTCAACTACCTTCACAACTAGTAATCCAATGAAAATGAAATGAACTAACCGTTACAACATTGACAAAAATGCAATTCACAACTTCGAACCTCTTAATCAAAATATAGCAAATATAACACATATTGAGTCAAAAATTAGAGTAATTATCCTTCCATTAGTTTATAGAATGTATTTACATAGTAGGGAAATAAAAAGCACTAGATTTGACCCTAAAAATCAAGGGTTCAACCTCTATTTATAGTTTACAATTGAAATAATTTAAAGAGAAATTACATAGATGAAAACTCTGACAACTCAGTAGAGAGCTTTGCTGATATTATCTTATTTGCTCATCGAGTCCAAGAAATCTATTGGAAGCAATCTTCCATAACATCTCGGCTCTGCAACTTGCTGGTACAGTAATGGCAGTTGAGCTTTAGGTTGTTGGAAACTAAATTTGGACCACTCATCATTCTTGGAAACTCCATTCCACCATAGATATTCAAACACTCTGGTTCTTGGTGCTTGAAAATCCTTCGACACTTCGTTTCCTGCCTCAAACTAAATGTTCTCTGATCAACCAAGAATCTGCCTTTATATGTTATAATAGTGTCAGCAAAATCTCAATCATCAATTCTCTTAATGGATGGTTGCAATCAAATATCAAAAATATCTATAAAAATAGTGGGGGATAACTGAAATGCCATTTTACTTCTTTATCAATGTCGATGTTAGCATTGGTAGCTTTGACCAGCAAAATCGAGTTTCGATAAGAAATGTACAAAGTCATGAGCAAAATGGAATCTATCATTAATCCGTTTACTTAGCCCTCAAATTGTCTAACTTATTTCTCACATACATGGCATAAAGTAAAAGTCACAATCCACTCAAAAATATTGTTGATGTCATCTCTGACTCAGTTTGACTACGAAATCGCCAATCTTCTCCATAAGCAATGCAAATAACCCTTGTCACCATTCCACTACTTTTACAACTCCTCTGATATTCTTATTGCCATTTCGCTCCTCTTAGTCTTGGAACTCAGTGTAATGTGTCTTATTAACACTTAGTTGCTGGAGCACACAAGAAAAAAAGAAAAATTGCCATTTGGCACTTTGGAACGTACTAACGTCATCAAAGCTCAAAAGATTTACAGATTGGGAACTTCACTAGAATCTGCTACTAAATATACTATGCATCAGGTAGAATGAAGCACTTAGCCTATTTTTGCAAAATAACACTAAGTATTGAGTGGATTGGAGAACTTATGTGTGGGTCTACACCAAAATACTCTGTAACCTTAGCAGATTGGAGATTTTCCTACCTTAGAATAAAATTTTCAATTTTTTCTAAGGATGTGGCCAATTTAGGCCTACACTACCTCTTACTCATCACCTCCCCACTTTTTTCTTATCATCTATGTTATTATTGTATGGTCATGCATGAGTTACTATGTACCTATGGTTGGTCCTTTGCCTCCTATTTATATTTCTTTAGCTTTCCAAAATTCTTCTCCACTTCTTGTCCTTCTTTTATCCATCCATATTAATCTCCTCCCCATTATTCTCTTTCTCTTCAAATTGATATCATGACACTTCTTTTGTTTTAAGGAGTTGACACTCCTTCCAACCAATTTTACACAATTGGAAGAGTTTGTCCCCCTTCCAAATAATTTTGTGACTAGGGGAGTGCATGCCATTTTAAACAATATTTCATAAACTGGGGGATTTCACCTTCCTTCAAACCACATTCCTATCTAGGGGAGTTAAACCTCCCTCTATATTCAATTCTGATACCTCTTATCCATGCATAATGATGTTACCCAACACCTCAATCACAAATCAATTACCCAAATTCAACAATCAACTAGTAAGTTTAAAGGTTGTATCCTTTGTTAAAGGTTGTTCTCTTTTCCTCGCTCTCACAAATCAAATTCTAGGTTCAAAGGTTGCATCATTTGTCAAAGGTTTAACCCTTTGCATCACTTTGACAAATCAATTGCCAAGTTCAAAGGTTACATACTTTATCAAATGTTGTGCCCTTTGTCAAAGTTTGCTCCCTTTGCCTCAATTTCACAAATCAACTGCCAGGTTCAAAGGTTGCATCATTTGTCAAAGGTTGTGCCCTTTGCCTCACTTTCATAAATCAATTGTCAAGTGTTAATGTTGCACCCTTATCTCACCATCATAATCAACCATTGCTCCAAAAAATAAATTTAATTTCTAGTTTTAGCATAGATCTTGTTCCAAAGAGCAAATTCACTTTCTTATCCAAACATAGACCTTGCTCCAAAGAGCAAAATTCACTTTCTTATTTTAAGATCTTGCCCCAAAGATTAAATTTACTTTCTATTTTTAGCATTGCTCTTGCTCCAAAGAGAAAATTCACTTTCATATCTAAACATAGATCTTGATCCAAGGAGCAAAATTCACTTTCTTGTTTTAATATATTGCTCCAAAGAGCAAATTTACTTTCTAGTATTAGCATAGATATTTCTCCAAAGAGAAAATTCACTTTCTTATCTAAACATATATCTTGCTTCAAAGAGCAAATTTACTTTCCAGACTTAGCATAGATCTTGCTCCAAAGAGCAAATTCACTTTCTTATTTTAATATCTTGCTCCAAAGAGTAAATTTACTTTCCAATATTATAATCGCTCTTGCTCCAAAGAAAAAATTCACTTTCTTATCTAAACATAGATCTTGCTCCAAAGAGAAAATTTATTTTCCACTCTTAGCATAGATCTTGCTCCAAAGAGCAAAATTCACTTTCTTGTTTTAATATCTTGCTCCAAAGAGAAAATTTATTTTCCACTCTTAGCATAGATCTTGCTCCAAAGAGTAAAATTCACTTTCTTGTTTTAATATCTTGCTCCAAAGAGAAAATTTACTTTCCATTCTTAGCATAGATCTTGCTCCAAAGAGAAAATTTACTTTCCATTCTTAGCATAGATATTTCTCCAAAGAGAAAATTTAAATTCCATTCTTATCATAGATATTGCTCCAAAGAGTAAATTCACTTTCTTATCTAAACATAGATCTTGCTCCAAAGGGTAAATTCACTTTCCACTTGTAGCATAGTGTAGCACCCTAAAATTGGCACGGTTAAACCTTAGTAAAAAGATAAAAATTCAAATTTTAACCTCAAACTGCCCGTTAACCGCCTGTTACCCGCTTTCCTCATTTTTCATGCCATTTTTAGGATTTGTTTTGACCGTTGGACGATATCATCGCAGATTAGACGAAATCGTCCCAGATCTGACGAATTCGTCATGGACAGAACGTCCAGACGATTTCGTCCCAAAACCAAATTTTCATAATTAGCTTCTGTTTCAACAACCTCTCCAACTTGGGCAGAAGCGCGTCTGCGCAGTTGGAGATTCCCCCATTGGAGATCTCCCAGATTGGGATGATCCCCAACCTCCTAACCTCTCCCTAATCCTATATAAACTGAGATTTTCTCAGTTTATCCCCCTGATTCCCCTTGAATCTCTACCTGAAACTCTGCTTAAACTTCCCTGAACTTCCACGCACCTCAGAGCATCCTCACACCATCATTTGCATTCGGTATTTCATGTTTTCTTGCAGGAACTTTACTATTTTTCAGTCGAAGCTAGCTCGGATCGTCGCAAGCGATTCCGGACGATTTCGGACGATCTTGTCGAGGAGCACAGATGATCTCGTACGATTGGAGGTGATCCTGAATGTAGTCCAGATTGGGGGCAATCAGAGTCTAGAGTTTGCATCTCCTTATCACTTTTTTGCATTTCTTTTATACATTATCTTAAGTTATTATATTTATGCATCTTGGAGTTCACCTCATTTAGCATAACTGCATGATAAAGTTAAAATCAATCATTAAATCTACTGCATTTCTCTCTATTTGATATTTGAATCCATTATTTAGGCATGTTTGCTATTATTTCTATCATTTCCCTTTGCTTTTGCAGTTGCATATTTGGTATTTTGTATCTATTTTTATGATTGTAGGTTTTTGACGAATTCGTTTGATGAATTCATCAGATTAACGATGATCTCATCTGATGTCAGATGATTACATATGAGTTGAGATGATTTGGACTGCTACAAAACTCAGAATCTTCATCAGACATCCGGAATCAGGTATGTTCTATTCTATTTAGCATATTCTCTGTGTTTAGCATTTATTCATATTTTTTGTATCCATAAAAATCAGCATTGGCATATAGAATAGTTTAGATTCATCTTGGCCAAACCTAGGAATTGAATGATTAAAGTACAAAATGAACACATCAAACCCACTATCAACCTAGGTGTGGAAACTGCCACTCAAAAGTTTCCTGGTGAACCCACCATCCATCAAAAATTCACCTTTATACCCCTCCCCCGAGAGGCGGGACCTTCAAAGGGCCTCTCAGTCGAGGTATTGTCCCATCCTTCTCGCATCCCCCTTTCGGGCGTGGATCCTATAGCCTGAAGGTAAGGATGCAAAAAATTTGGAGCGATACATTTTGGTGAACCCGACGTGAAAAACTAAAAACCTTTTGAAAACAATCCAAAAAAAACAAAACATAAATGCATTTAGAATCAAAGATTGCATATCATATTTAGATGGTAGATTATAATAAAAGACGAGTTGTCACCATTAATGTTGAGAATCAATTAGCAGCTATAGAGATTACTTCTATGCTTAGAGTACCTCAAACAAATAGGGTTCAACCTTTGTGGGATGAACTTGATAGGAGATTGGGTATCATTGGATCTAGGGCAATAGAACTTAGGCAAATTAAGAGGTTTGTCCTAGATAGAATCCTGGATCCTGATCAAGTGACCTTATATCATGAACTTCAGAGAGCTTGCCATAGGTGGTTAGCAGATAAAAGAGCCCATGTGTCTTCAGAGTTGTACACCTTTGAGGAATACCTTGAGAATGCAGTTGTAGTACATAAATTTCTATCTCATATAGAGGATCAAGAGGTCGTTCTTACGGATAGAAAAATATGGAATAGAGTTCCTAGAGCTGTGTTATATCGAGAGTATTGCCATGAAATTTATTTCTACCATTCGAGGTATGAAATAGATAATATCACTATAGCACACTTTATCAAGTTCTTGAAAAACCATTTCCAATTTGAAGAGGAGCATTTCATGACTCCTGATGAACTTGATCCTATCAATGACATCTATAAACTATTTATAGAAAACTAAGCTATTCTTTTATTATTGTTATTTCTTGCATTCAGTGTGTTGTTTGTTGTCTTTATAAACATAAAAAAAAAAAAATAATAAATAAATAAAAATAAAAACAAAACAAAATCATAACAAAAATCAAAACATTTTCTTTTAAGCATTATAGTAGGTATATAATTAAAATATATACCTCCCAAATTTGTTGCAAATATATTAATATATATTTGCTAAAATCTAAATTTAGACATAATGACTAGACTCAGGAATGGAAAACAAATCGAAGTAGAAGAAGATTGGTTAAGAAAAACCAGAAAATAACCCAGATGTCCTTCCTGAAGACCCAATTCAGGAAGAAGGAACCTTAAACCAACAAGAAGAAGAATTTGTGGATGCAAATGAACAAAAAGAAAATGATAGAGAGGAAGGATCCTCATCCCCTAAAATATCTCCAGAAGGAGCTGTTACTTTTGAGAACATGGAACATTTCTGGAAGTTCCTCAATACTAATATTGGCACTCTTAATAGAGCAGTCCATATGGACAAAGATCAAATTAGTGACACTCAAGCAACCCTAGAAGACATATATCACACATGCACTAATCCCTTGTCCTTCGTTGATCAAGAAAGTGATCAAGTTGGACCATCCAATTTGGATATGGCCGCTATAATCCAGAACACGCAACAACAACAGGTTACCCAACCACCTAGAGTGCCTGTTACCAAGCCTAGGGTTATTCCCACACAAAAGAAACCTTCATTCACTGCTCTATTTTGCCAAGCTATTGATCAATATACCTCAAATCAACAAAAGCCTAAAACAAAACCAAATACCAATTTCCAACAATCTGGGATACAACATAATGCTACAACAAATCTTCTTCATAATACTCTTCCTACCAACCATTTGCATAACAACAATATAGCATCTAATCCTTATGTCACGCCATCCTACGCTCACAAATCCCATACTCATGTACCACCGAACCAATATGGTGGGCAAACTGGTAATCTGGAAGCCATGGTGAAACAGTTAGTCTCCCGCATGGACCAGATAGATCCCTACCGTCCCTCGTACAATTATCGAGAGATGTGTAGTCAGCCTCTAGATCCTATAGTTGTAGCACAACCATATCCCAAACACTTTCCTATGCCTGTCCTACCTATATACAAAGGAACCGAAGATCCCATAGAGCATCTTCGTATGTTTAGGATAGCATGTCATGATATATCACATGATGACTTGTTATTACTAAAAATGTTCCCAAAAAGTTTAGGAGGGATGGCATTGGAGTGGTATTATCAACTACCCACTCATTCTTTGAGAAATTTCGAAGAGACCACTGAGTCTTTTGTGCATCAATTTAGTGCCTATATTGAAAGGCATGTAACCATTAAAGATTTGTACAACCTAAAACAAGACAAAGATGAGTGTTTTGCTGACTTCTTAGCTCGATGGAGGCAGTTGATAGGAAAATTACACTTTGTGTTACCTTATCGAGAAATGTTGGATATTTTTATCAATAATTTACAAGAACAACTATCCTATGAATTATCAACCGCTACCTTGACCACCTTCGATCAAGCTATAGACTTAGCCCGAAGAGTGGAAGATGCTCTCATTAGGAGAGGTCAGCTCAAAAAGAAAGATGATGAGAAAACATCCAGAAATCAATATAAAAATAAACAAGTTGTGGGTGATGGAGTCATTGATAGCAGAAACATTGCCAATGTTAATACTGCGAAAACAACAGAGAAGTTCATATTGAAACCTCCTGATAAACCACCCCGAGAATTTACTAGGTTAAATCAACCTTTATCAACCATTCTCCCACAACTATTAGCACGAGGTTTGATTCAATTACCAAATATCCGGGAACCTGATCCAACTATACCCGGATACAGAGCTGATTTACATTGTGATTTCCATAGAGGACCTGGACACGCTACCAACTCTTGTAAAATATTAAAACATAAAATACAAGACCTGATTGATAACAATGAGATGGAGGTGCAAGCCTTTCAACCTAAACAAAATCCTTCTAATAATGCTCAAAAGAACATCCCCCAAAATCAGAATCAGAATGCCAATCAATCATTGGACATATTTCAACATCCTTTACCAAAGCATGGTAAAGAGGTGGCTAATCAAATTGAGCATCATAATGTTCCCCCTCCTACCCGATATGTAGGAACTATTAGTGGACATTCACCTACTCATGATGTGGAAGTATTTGACACAACTTTATCCATGGTTACGACCAGACCTCTACATAATATTCGGACACCTGATCTTAGTGATACCGAATATGAGACTGAAAGTGACATGGAAATCACCTCAAATCAATCGAATAGTTCTGAAGATGAATCAGATCCTATTCAACCTATCACAAGTTCTATGGTTCCAGAAGAACCATTTCCTAGAAGAGTCACTACTAGACCATCTTCTCACCAATTACTTTCTAATGAACAAGCCATAAACGCTAGACCAAGGCCCATTCATCATCCTCAAAATAATATTGTAGGTACCATCGGAGCCGTTACTAGACAACAGGCTCAAAACTCTCAACAGGATCAAACTCAGAACGATGGATCAGCTCCATTTGTTTTGAAAAATCCCAATAAAGGGAATCATGCGCCTAATGTTCAACCTAAGCCTCCTTATAATATTAATGAACAATTATCAAATACTACAGCTAGAATTTCCCTTTTGGACCTTTTAAGATCTTCTCCTACCCATAGGGATGAATTAATGCTCACATTAAGCCAAATGATGGTACCACAAAATATTCAACCTGAAGCCATGTCCAATACTATCATAACTCGAGAAGTCGATTGTATTGACTTTCGGGATAGAGATATACCACAACATAGTTTACATAAGGATAACCCCTTATATATTACTGCCCTAATTGGGGATGTAGCAGTTAAACGAGTCTTGATTGATAATGGTTCATCTTTAAACATATGCACTTTTGACTTCTACCAAATATTTGGGTTTAGAAGTGATGAAATGAAAAGAACTGATATGATCATAAAAGCCTTCAATGACGAAACACAAGAAACGTGTGGAGTTATTACTATCCCCTTGCAAGTTGGTCCGAGAACCTTAGACACGACCGTGTTTATTGTACATTGCCCTGCATCATACAATATACTTTTGGGTCACCCTTGGATCAACGCGATGCGAGCTGTTCCCTCAACTTTACATCAGTGTGTTAAATTCGAATTTAAAAATCAGTTGGTTACCATTCATGGTGATCCTAGACCCTTTGATATGTGTGCTTTGGCAGAACCTGTTGGAGTTCAATTTTGCCCTGCTCTGTCATCCACACATCCTAATTCTCATCAACCGTCTAAACGTGTGAAACACACACCCATAACATCATCTACTTTTTCCCCATCAACTACACCTCTACATATAGCTCAACCATCTTTCGAACAAACCACATTAGGACCTCAAAAAGATCCTAAAACTACAACCAATGCTTCTTGTTTTACTCCTATAACTTCCATACCTATAGACTCATCCATCGATATCTCTATAACATCTACATCCACTACAGGCATCCTTTCCACATCCGACGATGTAGGAAATGTTCCTTCTACCTCTTATGCTCTTACTGATGAGCTCTTACCCGATTTATCTAAAATTCTTATATCAGAAGAAACCAACACTGCCATGCAAGATTCCCTTATTTTAAATAAACTCCCACCCTCTCCTCGTACCTTGGGCCTCCCACAACCTATGGGAAGTATCTACCAAGTCGGGAGTTGTGCTTTTATTTATAAGGGATATGATTGGGGAAGAATACCTAGAAACATCAAGACACATTGTGATGGATATGCTAGATGCTATTTTGCTAATGAGTATATTAAAGCTAAGCCTATAATGCTTAAATTGGGATATAAAGGGAAAGGTTTGGGACCTTTCCAGAATGGTATGAAAGAACCTTTTGAGGTAGAACCGTGGCCTGCCCGATGTGGTGTGGGCCTATTTCCTAGTAAAGGTCAGCCCTTCCCATTCGAGGATGATGACCATCTCATATGTTACCAAGATTATTTGGATAAACGGGATGTCTTGCATTTAATGAATAAGCCTCTTACATGTAATATGCTATCCATAGCTTACCCTGAGATGATTGCCGAATCCGATGATGAGTTGGAGGGGGATATCTTTCATGATGTCTCCATTGAGGAATTGTTACATAACGGATTTTATTTCGATGGCTCTATACCTAGTATAGCCCAGCTTGAGGCCACGACTCCTCAAGACGAATTATCCAAGCTAACCTTGGAAGAATTACAAGAATTAGGTGTTTCACCCGCCCCACCTAATTTTGAGAGAGATCTACATATGGAAGTAGAAAACATCATAAAAATTAACATTGGAACCAAAGATAACCCTCACATAATCAACATTGGATCAGAATTGAGTCAAGAAAAACAAGATAAATACATTGCATTCCTTAAACAATATGAAGACGTCTTTGCTTGGACATATGAAGATATGCTAGGATTAGACCCTTCTATAGTTATGCATCACCTAGTAGTCCATCCGGATGCTAAACTATATTAAACAGAAACTTAGAAAAATGCATCCTAAAGTGGCCTTACTAGTCAAAGGAGAATTAGAAAAACTCTTAAATGTTATTTTTATACAAGCCATTGATTATGCTAAATGGATCTCAAATGTAGTTCCAGTAACTAAGAAAGAAGCCACTAAAGTTAGGTTTTGCATATTATATTATTTCATACCTTAAAGATATTCCTCTAACAAACATATCAGATATTTTCCCTTGAGTTAGATATAATATCTACCATCATTATTCATCGACTCAGACCCACTTCAGACAAATCATGCTTAGAACCTTTGGATGTGTTTCTAATCAACGAAACTACTCCTAACACCATGGTACACCATATATTTAATTTTTAAATGGACCTTCCAAGGTTTCATAGCAACCTTATTACGAAGCATATTAATACCTTGTATAGGAGTATCTTTTGAAGGCATCTTACAGATGTTTAATCTAAGAATCTAGATCACTTTGAGTGAAGCCCACAATGGATCTTGTGGGGGCATTTTAGTGGTAGCCCATTGCTAAAACTCCTTAGGATAGGATATTTTGCCTACCATGGAGAATGATGCACATGCTTATGTCATTGCGACAAGTGCCAAAACATGCTGACCTTGTCCATGCACCTGCACAAGAGCTACAGGCTATTTCATCTCCTTGGCCCTTTTCAAAATGGGGCTTAGACATCATTGGAAAAATCAACCCTGTGTCATCTGATGGACACAAATTTATCATAACCGCCACTGAGTATTTCACGAAGTGGGTTGAAGCTATGCCATTAGCTTCTTGCACTAGAACCCAAGTTTCCAAGTTTATTTTTAATCAAATTATTTGTAGGTTCGGAATCCCTGCAAATCTCATCTCAGATAATGGAACTTGTTTTAAAAATAAATATGTTAAGAAATTATGTCAAAAGTATAAAATTCAACATCGTTGGTCCACTCCCTATTATCCTCGGGGTAATGGCCAAGCGAAGCATCTAATAAAACATTAATCAAAATCCTTAAAATACTGGTCAATAAATCTGGCCGAGATTGGCACATCCAATTATATCCTGCTTTGTGGGCTTATCGAACTAGCGTTCGTACTCCCACAAGCACTTCCCCCTTTGTTTTGGTCTATGGTGTTGAAGCCATTTTTCCCTTTGAATTAGAAGTTCCTTCTTTGGCTCTACTACTTCAAGATACTGAAGTAGGAGATGAATATCATGCTGGCAGACTTAGTCAGCTGGAACTCCTAGATGAAAAGCGCATCAATGCTTTGGAGCATCTTCGTGCCTACCAAAACAAGCTTAAACGAGCATACCTCAAGAAAGTTCATCAACGATCCTTTGAGATCGGTGACCTTGTCTTAAAAGAAAATAAAAAAAATACTAATGCAACTAAAGACCTTAAAGGTAAATTTGAGCCCAACTGGCTTGGACCATATGTCATCACTGCTAAATTTGGATCGGGAGCATATCGATTAGCTACCTTAGATGGTAAAGATCTTAAAGAACCTATGAACATTATGCATCTTAAGCGTTATTATGCATAACATTGGGTCATTTCATCATTTGTATATATTGTATTTTGCATATTGTTTCATTTTAGCCATTTCTATCAAAATATTTTTCAAAAAACAGTAATAGTATTTCTTCTTGCAATTCATCAATCAAAATCAAAATATAAAAATATAAAAACATCAAAATCGTCAAAATCTTCAAAAACATATTTTATTTTCATACCTGTCAATTCTTGAAGTATTGCAGTTATATTTTCAATTATTTTGGATAAATTAGCATTTATTTGGAATCCCGCACTTTCACATTCACATGAATAAATATCTTGATTTTATTTTGTATGATTATTAATCTCTCTTATATCAAAGTCCACAGTTGAATTAAATAAAGTTTTGAGCATAGAGAATTGATCTTGTTATTTACTTGAACCAAGTATATCTTTTCACATTAAAATGATTTCATTGCAAATTCGATATGATGCTACATAGTAGAAGTGGTTTCTTGAGCGAAAAGTTTCCCCTGCTATCCTATCATGCACATGGTCTAGAATCTTTGAGAATTGACAAAAGGACAAGCTCACCCCTACCCAGAATAAAAATCCCTTGCTCTACAGCTAATCCGAGCAAGTATCCCTAGCATAGGAAGAAAAAGAAAAGTTCAAGAAAATGAGAAAAAGAAAAATATTATTTTGTACCATCACAGCAATATTTCAGCATTATCTCAGTATCAAGCAAAAAAAAAAAAAAAAAAGAGAAAAAAAGAAAGAGAAAAGCAAAAGCAAAATGCAATAAAATCCCTTCCCTACCCCTTGAAAAGAAAAGAAGGGTGAATGAGCTTGAATCCCTGGAATTCTCAATTATTCGAAAACTATGAGGTAAGCCCCATAACAGGTGGTTTGTGCCCAACCCGCTTGGCCTTGGGTAATCCCTAGCGTGGTGATATGTCTATCACATTAGCGACCTTCTTTTGTACAAACCTATGTCGGCTTATGGATTAGCTAGCTCTTGATAACCTAACTTACACAGTAGTCTAGTACGGTTACATGCATATAAATCATGGTCAACGAACATTCATTTGGTTAATTCAAATTACTTGTATCAAATTATCTTGCTCAAAATTGGTGAATGAACAATACAATTGCACACACATTTGTATTTGAGAGATTCTCTATCATTATGATAAATCAAGATCGGCAATGAACTCACATATGCACATGAGGGTTCCTTACAAATCTACATTTGTCTTTGAGATAATTTAAAATATTTCTGCAACTCTTTTGGAATAAATTTTATTCTTATTTCAGAACATCTGTTTAGTATAAAAACAATTACATACATTGTTTTCAAAAATCCAAAATTTCTTTTAAACAACCTATTACAAAATCTAGCAAATAAAGTCATGTTTATATTATTATTATTTTGTTTATCAAAAATCAAAAATCAATCATGCAATAAAACTAAAATATCAATTTCTTCTTTGGATTTCGTGATGATGGTATAAGTCTATACCTATAATTCTATGCCTAGCGCAAACCATTGTTCTAATTTTATTTTCCCATTCATTTTAAAAAAAATTCATAAAAACATATGGCTTACATCATTATGTTACACAATTGTGCTTTAAAACGAACGAACACTTATTCTATTTCATGTCATTATGTCAACATTCAATTTTGCAACCATGGTATAATTTCTAAGGAATTATTCAAAAATTTTATCACACTTAGGAATTTATGCCTAGCAAAAATCATATTTCTTTTATATATCATGCATAATATTTTTATGAAAATCTGAAAACAAATCATCAAATCATCATCATTTCATCATCACAACACAAAGTCTTAAGACAGTCTCTTAAGCATTCTTTTACTTTTAGCAATATTTCTATACTCGGGATTAGCTTGACGACCGAGCGAGCGGCGACTCCATGAAATGGTCTATAACAACGACAATGTCCTTTGAAATTATTGTTAGAAGTCCCTTTTATTTTTCATCAAATCACACCAAAAACAACCAATTGTTTACATCAGATTATTTCATTTAAATTTTATAACATGACATAAAATTATAATTATTTCTAAAATGACATAATTACATGAATCATCAATAATCAATTGCAAAATTCAACATTAAAGCATCATACAACATATACACAAGTCATATCATCAAAAGACCATATATATATATATATATCAACAAATTATGTACATCATATCAAAACTGGATTGGTATGCCACAATCAATACCCTGGCATACTCAATCCTCTCAAAATATATATATAATAAATACAAATATGCCCTCTGCAGTAGCTAGCCTCAAGAAGCCCTCGAGCTCTCAGCCTCATCTCCTCCCCCACCCTGAGGTGGAGGAGGAGGCCCCATCAGAGGTTCGCCCTGTGTCGTGGGTCCTCGACATCGATCGTGAGGATGTCCTCGATGACCCCATCATGATCGGCCCCGCAATGGGAGCTGGCAATGGTAACCTCTGGCTCTCTAGAACCATCTGATAGTATGCTCCCTGGTAGAATGCAGTCTGAGCCATAGACCATGCCAACTCCTGCATGCTCGCTCCTCCACCCCGAGCTCTGAGCCATGTAGCCTCATCCTGTAGTGTCTGCACCTGAGCCCGAAGGTGGGCAACCTCAGCCCGGAGAGCCACCGTCTCGCTGCTCTCCCCTACCTCGACACCCTTGCCCTTATCGAGCGATGGTGGTCTCTCCCCCTACTGAGAAGGGAGTCCCTCCTCCCTCCTCCCTGGCTACTATGGTCTCTGTGGAGCCCATGCCATCCTCTGGCATCTCTCCTATGGAGACCATCGCTGCTCTCTCCCACCGTGACCCCGTGCTGCCTCAATAGCAGCCTGGCACCACCTCCCCATCCATCGCACAACAGCATGCATTGTACCCTATGCCCTCATCATCCGAGGAGGGTGGATGCCTACGTACCAGGCATCATATCCATCGGTAACCCCAACATCATCACCATCCACTGGCTGGATGGGGGCATCATCTGTGTCCTGACTCCAGAACCGCTGCATGTCTAGAGCCTCGCTTAGTGTAGTACTATCCCGAATAGTCTGGGAGTACTCATAATCCCTGAGAGAAGGGATCCCCTACTATAGACCGAACTATCATAGAACTCGATCGTAGCGGTGGAGCTCTACCTCTCCCCACTCCATCCTCAGCCAGTAGACTCGCCTGATGCGAGCCAGCTCCTGCCCATCCTCTACCCACCTGGGGTGCTCTCACCATAGCCTCCAGGTGATCTAGTCAGGGATGAGGTCATCCAGCAACCTCCATGACATCGATAGATCTATCCACCATTGTGACCCCCTCTGTAGCCACCAATAGAAAACTTGAGGCCTCTCTCGATCAACCCCTATCAATGGGAGCCCTATCGGCCTCCGCACCATGATGTGCTCCTAGCACCAAACCTGTAGTAGCGATGTCAAGACCAAACATCGACCTCCCTTGTATACGACCCCATGCAGGATCCTATACAAGCGGCATAGTACAAAGCTACCCCATGCAAACCTGTACCCGTGGTCTCTCATGTCATAAACTATATCTGATAGGAGCCATGGTAGTCTGCACCCACTCTGGTGGCACAGCAGTAAGCCACCTACCACCTCGACCAAAACTTGAGTCAGCCTAGATGCCCCAGGCATCTGCCTCAGAGACTCGATGTTCACCCTGCCCTTCTCCAGGGTGAAGCTCGGGTCTCCGATCAATCTCATCATAGCTTGGCCTTGATTGGTCGTAGGCGTCATCAACCATCCTTGTATGGGGATCCTCATGATCCTCCATACGTCCTCTAGAGTGGGAGCCATCTCCCCTATCGGTAACCAAAAATAGGATGACCCCGGATACCACCTCTCTGCTAGGGTTGTCAGTAGCCCCATGTCAGTCGGTACTTGTGGCATCTCTGCCACATGTCGTAGCTCGACCTGTGCTAGTCGGTCATGCTCTGCCTGGTCGAGAGTGGCTAAGTCATCTCTTAGTCCATCGTATTTCCATTCTCGACTCTTTAGTAATCCTTTCTACAAAACAAACAATAAAACAACAAAATTCATTAATAAACCAATCATTAAAATCAAATTAAATACATTTTAACAAGCTTAAAATGATGATATCATCCACCATTGGATGATATCGTCCCAAATTGGGCAAAATCATCCTTTTTAGGATGAAATCATCTCCGATTTCGCAACTTGGGGATCGCCCCTTGTTGGACGGGATCGCCCCTAGTTCACTGATTTTGCCCTCCGATGAAATCGATGATCTAGGGACGATTTCGATGAAATAGGGACGATTTCATCCCGACGTCGTCGACGGCCTAAAAACGGCCGTGATGCCCCAAACAATCAAAATTTAAATCAAAAAAATTGCACAAATTAAATTCAAACCTAATCTACTAGGATTAGATCCTTACCCGTAGCCCGCATCGGACCTCTGTCGCTCTGTGTGTTGTCTCCACCATTTTTTCTCTTTGCAGAGCTCTAAAACCAATAAAAATGAATAGTAAAAAATGAATTAGGGTTTTACCCTATTTTTCTTAATTTTATTTAAAACCAACAACATTTTTCATTTTAATTTTGTTTTTTCATGTTTTTACCTCAAACATTCGATTTGGGTAAAAACACGGAGGGGGCACCATAGTCAGCAGTCATACGATTCGACCAAGAATCATCGTCTAAAAAATTGAGTACATTTTTGCTTTCTCGTAAAATGGGAAGAACTCGTCTTTAACGCATTTTCTTCAAAAAATTCGCTAAAGAGGGGGCAAAATGTAGCACCCTAAAATTGGCACAGTTAAACCTTAGTAAAAAGATAAAAATTCAAATTTTAACCTCAAACTGCCCGTTAACCGCCTGTTACCCGCTTTCCTCATTTTTCATACCATTTTTAGGATTTGTTTTGACCATTGGATGATATCATCATAGATTAGACGAAATCATCCCAGATCTGACGAATTCATCTGGAACAGAACGTCCAGACGATTTCATCCCAAAACCAAATTTTCATAATTAGCTTCTATTTCAACAACCTCTCCAACTTGGGCAGAAGCGCGTCTGCGCAGCTTAGAGATTCCCCATTGGAGATCTCCCAGATTGGGATGATCCCCAACCTCCTAACCTCTCCCTAATCCTATATAAACTAAGATTTTCTTAGTTTATCCCCCTGAATCTCTGCCTGAAACTTTGCTTAAACTCCCTGAACTTCCATGCACCTCAGAGCATCCTCACACCATCATTTGCATTCTGTATTTCATGTTTTCTTGCAGGAACTTTACTATTTTTCAGTCGAAGCTAGCTCGGATCATCGCAAGCGATTCCAGACGATTTTGGACGATCTTGTCGAGGAGCGTAGATGATCTCGTACGATTGGAGGCGATCCCGACTGTAGTCCAGATTGGGGGCAATCAGAGTCCAGAGTTTGCATTTCTTTAGCTTTTTTTGCATTTTTTTTATACATTATCTTAGTTATTATATTTATGCATCTTGGAGTTCACCTCATTTAGCATAACCGCATGATAAAGTTAAAATCAATCATTAAATCTATTGCATTTCTCTTATTTGTTATTTGAATCTATTATTTAGGCATGTTTGTTGTTATTTCTATCATTCCCCTTTGCTTTTGCAGTTGCATATTTGGTATTTTGTATCTATTTTTGTGATTGCAGGTTTTTGACGAATTCGTCTGATGAATTCATCAGATTGACGATGATCTCATCTGATCTCAGATGATTACGTACGAGTTGAGATGATCTGGACTGCTACAAAACTTAGAATCTTCATCAGACATCCGAAATCAGGTATGTTCTATCCCCTTTAGCATATTCTCTGTGTTTAGCATTTATTCATATTTTTTGTATCCATCAAATCAGCATTGGCATATAGAATAGTTTAGATTCATCTTGGCCAAACCTAGGAGTTGAATGATTAAAGTACAAAATGAACACATCAAACCCACTATCAACCTAGGTGTGGAAACTACCACTCAAAAGTTTCCTGGTGAACCCACCATCCATCGAAAATTCACCTTTATACCCCTCCCCCGAGAGGCGGGACCTTCAAAGGGCCTCTCAGTCCGAGGTATTGTCCCATCCTTCTCGCATCCCCCTTCCGGGCATGGATCCTATAGCCTGAGGGTAAGGATGCAAAAAATTTGGAGCGATACACATAGATTTTGCTCCAAAGAGAAAATTCCCTTTCTTGTCTAATCCTACCCATGAAGGTTCCCAAAATTTTGAAAATTAAAAAAAAAATAAATAAATAAAAAACAACAAAAATACGTCAAAAACAACAAAATTACAAAAATAAAAACAACAAAAATACAAAAATAATAACAATAAAACAAACAAACACAACCAAAGTCACCCATTAGTGACATATCTTACATTTCATTTTCCTCTTTTTCCATCTACCTTCTCTTTAATTTTTCTTCATATCTCTTTCACCAAGATCTATGTCAATGTTGTATGGTCACATACAAGCGACTATATACATTTGGTTGAGATCCTATTTCTTTTCCTCTCTTTTTTTCTTTCTTCTCTCTTCTTCCTGTATCTTCTTCACCTTCATTCATGCTTCTCTTTGCACCCCATTCTCTTTGTACAAACATCTATATCTCTTATTTGTGTTTTTCATTAATTTTCATATTGGTACCACCAACTATGAGCTTCCATTATATTCATTTACACTTCCACATTACTTTACAAAAGCTCCTAATTATTTTTTGTCATACTTTTGGATGCTTGTATAATCATTGGACAATCTTGCTTGGTTATCTTTCCTCAATGACATGTTAAGTTGCATATTTTTGTGCATAACTAGTTGCATTTTATACAATCATTTTCCATAATTGTCATTATATTGTCATGTCTTGTCCCATGTTATAAATAGATTGCATATGCTTACCCCTTTGCTTGCATACATACCTACATAACAAAATAATATGAAGAGTTAAACACACACTAGTTAGTGCAATTGTTGTAATGTCCAATCCTCTCTTTAGGTTACTTGGTAAATATAATTTTTTTTGTCATTCAACTATTTTTAGTTGATCCAATCAACGTTTATTGAACATCACCAAATTCTAAAGTATTTCAAATGCTTCCCATGGCTAACTTGAGTTCTTTCATGAACTAACTACACATAAAATATTAAGCAAAATTTTGAGCATAAAGAGGACAACACCTTTAGTAAGCCTTATCATAAAACAAATGGTTTCCCCTACTCATCCTATCATTCACATGATCCAATCCGAAGGATATAGACATGGACAAGCTACAAATAAAAAAAATAAAAGCAAGCAAAAGAAAAGAGTACAAAAGCCTCAAATTAGAAAATAAATAAAAGAACATTACCAAAAAGCTTAAATCCTTTCTATCCTAAGGTATTTTAGATACCTCCACCAGGGCTATAAATGCCTAGATGGAAGTGGAGCAATGTTTATGGATTATGGGAATAACCTCCATAGAGGCTATAGATGCTTGTTTGGCAATGGAGTATACCTTATAAGTGGAGATATGTCTATCACAATAGCAACATTCTTTTATACAGACCAATGCACGCTTGTGGATGATCTAGATTAATTGGCTAAGTTTACAATGGGTTGGTCCAACCTCCCTCAAAATGGATAAATAAACATCACACACAGGTTCATGATAGGCTTAATCCTAGCCACTATAGTCAATATTTTTGTCAAACATTGGCTGACAATTAGATGAGTTTGATTGCTCAAACTATGGTGTTTTAATTTCTAGAAATTCTTCTAAACATCCAAAGTCACTTGGAAGAAGAAATAAACAATATCACAACTAGTTTCACCAAAAAACGGTGTTCTCTTCACATCATTTGTACATTGTACAGTCAATAAGTCATTAGTACAATTATGCATAGTTGTTTGACGCATATTTAAACCATTATTTTGCATAGCCTCTGTAGACACCAAAATCTAGCCACTTGTCATCCATCCATGTTTCCCAATCCCCACCATCCATTATTTATATATATGTATTTGTTAATATATATTTAAATATTAATATTTTATATATATTTAATAAATAAATATATTTATATATAAGAATTAATCCTAGCCCTCCATCCTGTTTTAATATTAGCCATACATTTACCTTAATCCATGCCACTTACCTAGATTTAATCTCCACCCTTCCTCATGTTTTAATCTTGACTGTTCATATTGTGTTGTTGAAACCCTAACATGTCTAAGGGAAGATTATAAAGAGGAGTCATTTTGATGACTCAACCCCTAACTAAGTCCCCTAACACTTTTGAGTTCTTGGAATCCCTAAGTTCTTTGAGTGCCTAAGACCCCAATCATTTCCATCCTCACACCCCATCGCCATTATTTGCATCTTCTTCCTCTACCACCACCCACCTTGCATGAACCATATCTAGTTATACAACCTTCTTCTTAGTCGTTGAATGCCCTTCTAAGATTCTCGAGCACCCACTAGATTCTATGGAGTACCCACTAGATTCTGAAAAACACCCTCTCAAGCTTCTAGAGTGCCTTTGGGTATTTTTAATCATCACTAAGTTCTCGCAGGTGTTTCCATCCTATATCTATAGCCCTACGAACCTTGGGCACTGTTAGGGCATATTTGCAACCCTCACTGGAAATATTTATGTAAGAAAAAAATAGAGATAGTATATTTTTAACAAGGTAAGAGTTCATTGCACTTATTTTTACATTTTTATGCTTTGCTAATAACTTTCATTACAATATTAGGGTTTAGTGATTTTATTTATTTTAAGGATCTCATGAAGTGGAGCCCTAAGAGATATAACTGATCCTTGTTATTATTTTATTGTGTGCAGGTGTAGGAACAACATTTATTGAAGGCTTTTGAAGCTTGGGTGACCTTGCATAGGATACACAATCCCATTCACAACCTGTTAGGATCAAATAAAGTGCAAAGACACCATTATTATTTTTAACTAGGGTTTCAGAGAACCCTGGTACTTGTAACAATTGTATCAAAATAATAAGTAGTGTAAAACCCTGCATTTGAGGCACACTGATTGTAACACTTGAGATCTACCAGTAATAATAAAAGACTTCATTTGTATTGTGTAATCATTATGTTACTTTTGCTTATTTATCATTTCATAGTTTATATCTGGTTTTTCTTGATTTTGTATTCACATCTAGCAATCACAGTGGGACCCACAATGGGTTCTCTATGCTAACTTACTTTGTTACTAATTTATTATTTCTATTTTCTATTTTGTAGGTTTTTAGAAGCTTGTTCGTGTGATTTTTGCAGAGCTAAGGTTTTTGAAGAGTTGTAGAAGTCAACTAGAAGTTGTGCAGATGCCACACAATGCTCAAGGGGTGCCCTAAAATACTTAGTGAATGCCCTACTATGTTCTAGAGGCTCTAAGGTGCATTTCATAGAGTGGGAAAAGGATACGTAGGATTTTTTGTAAGTCTGCTTCAAAATCCTAACCCCTCTACTTCATTTTTTTACGTTTTTACATATAAAGTGATAAAAATAACATCAATCATTTTTTGTTAAAAACAATCATATTATATTTGTATTTTTAGACACTTGCATTCATTTTGTACATTATAGTAGCCTTGCATTTACACATTCACCATAGGTCACATTTCAAATTTAAATTTTTATTATTTTTTGGTGTGTTGTACTCAATATTTTGCATACTATTTTCATATGAAGTGACAACTACATAAAATAGTTTGCATGATAGGGTTAAGAATTCCTCTTTTACTTGTCTAAGTAGGAATGAAATCAGGATACTCAAGTATACTCTTGTTGTTGGAATCCCTTGTTGATTCAGAGTAGAAGAGTAGGTGAACCCTCCACTGTTCAAAGTGGGTCTTAAGCAGTGTACCCTACATCTTTTGAGTAACTTAGTATTTCTATTTTTGTCTTCTGATTTAGGCTTGTAAAATTGGTTATATTTGACATTGTATGTACACCTTAGAAAACATAAAATTTTAAAATGAATCACACATAGCACATTTCACATTAAACAGTAATGAGTTGGATTTCATCACCAACCATTGCTTGAGATTTGGCGATGGTGGGTTTCATCTCCATCCATCAATATCTGCCCATAGCCACCATAAGATACCCATGAGCAAAATTTCTAGACTTCATCACCAGAAAGAATCTCATTGCCTAGCCAAGCCATAGATTTCACCCTTCATAATTCATATTAGTATTTCAAAACACACAAAACACACAAAAAAACATTAAAATTGAGATAGTAAAAAAATTAGGTAAGACACATTTATTGCACAAACATAGGATTGAGTTTCTTTACTTAATTTTGTGAAGTTTCATTTGCATTACTTTCTTGCACATTGCACATATTTGGTTTAGTAGCTTATGGTGTTAACTAGAAATCAAACAAAAGTATTGAATCAAATTTCCATCCACCAAGACAATTCATCCATGGATTGTTCATCATCATTTCCAACCACTTCTGTGGTCAACCCAACTAGTTTGATAAAGAATTATTGTTCAGATTTATATGTGGGTCTCTCACACACTATGTCATCCACACAACCATTACACAAATAGAATCATATTCACCTACCATTGACCACCACATAACCCATATAGACATGGCCCAAGTGGAAGCTCTTTATAGATCTGCTAACTATGTCTTGGAACCAATCCATAGCTCACCTAGGCATGATCCTTCTTTTTAGTAGGAACCTACCTCTTCCTAGCCTTCCAACCTTACCCAAGTGTATAAAAACCCTCTTTTTGAGGTGTCAACTACACCTTCCCATCATTCATCCATCCCTCAACAGTCAGGTGCTCCAAGTACCTCCATTCCACCTTCATACACCACTACCTATGGAAATCCTTTGTATGAAGCACATGTCAATGCTGCTTCACAGATGCCAACACCCACCTCATAAAATGTCATACAGACAGTTGTAATTCTTGTTGCAACTTATCCCCCACCTACTTCATCAGTGACATCCACGTCCATTCCATCTACCTCAGATATGAAAATACATGAAGCATGGGAAACCTTAACAAATTGCTTAAAAAGTGACATGACGCTCAATAGTAAATTCAAGTGGTCAATCCTAAGAATTAACCTTTTTCTACTCAACCCATATTTATCACCCAAATTCCATCATGGGTACCATAATATTTTGTGGTTTCCATCCCCACACCACCATCAACCCATACCAATGCCATTCCCATAAATCATTTTTGGACATTTTGAGTCAAGTTGTCATTGATGTCAAGGAATGAAGTCATCATTGATGTCAAGGAATATGTCAAGGAAAAATGTAAAGGTTAATGGAAAAAGAGCTTCATAATACTTTTAATATTATGTAGAAGCATATGAAGGTGGGTTTTTGCTAAAACCATGGATAAGCAAAATAAAAGGTTTTTCGTAAAAACCCAAGGAATTTTTTTGATGGATAAGCAAAATAAAAGGTTTTTCATAAAAACCCAAGGAAGCATTTTGAAAGTTAAAGGAGGTTTTAATATTTATTTTATAAAATATTTAAATTAAATTTGAATTTAAACTTTATAAATAAATATTATCTATGCAAAGAGGTAAAATCAAAGAGGGCTTTAATAAGCCAAAAAGGATTTAAAAATTAATTTATAAAATTTAAATTCTAAATAATTTAAATAATTTATAAATTAATTATTCAAATTTTGAAGGCGCCGACATTCAAAATTATTGGAGATAATATGTATAAAAACTATATGCCCAAATGGCATAGAAATTACCCTTCGTTCGAAAGAAATAATAGTGGCATGTATTGTGGTGAATATTTGTGCGGAAAAGAAGATAAATCTTTGTCTTAAGGTGCCAACAAAAGTGTTAAAGACCATTGACGACAAAACCCTCATATCCACTAAGGCACGTGGCCTAGTGGCAAGAGATCGCAAGTTAAGTCATAAGGGTTCCGAGTGGTTCACGTTTGATTCTCAACAAGAGAATTTTGGTGTGTTGTGCTTTGGCGTCGGAGGAAGAGACGCATTGACCTTTTGTTTTTGGCTCATTGGGGAAGAACATAGAGCACATTTTGCTCTTCATTTCCCAATGAGTGCCTAGCTCGTGTGGCGGTTGGAGCCATAGCTAGGGCATTGGGAGAAGCTGCATCGAGGGTTCGATTCTCACCTAGGAAGAGGTAATAAATTTTGTATTTTTTTAATTGCCTAAGGTGTAAACATAAGGTTTAGGGAGTTATAAAGGGTTTTTGAAAGGTTCTTATTTTAATTGTTAGTTTTTGATTAAATGAAGGAATAAGGTGTTGAACTTTATTTTTAAATAAAGTTATTGTGATGCTTTTGATTTATCAAAAAGTGAATTGAAGAGTGATTAAATTTAAGAGGAATTTTTACCATTGAGTTAGTTTGAAAAGGAGATTGTATTGAAAATATTTTTGATATTGAATATTGTTTTAATTGGGAGATCATAAGGTGTATTTGGTCAATAATTTTTGTATATGTTGATGGATGCTTTCTTTAAGATGGAGTGATAAGGTGTATATGTGTTTTGATATTGTGCATTATATCTTTGATAGAGTTTAGTTTCTTCTAACTACTTTGATATTGGTAAAGAATTTTTTGTGGTTGTGGCAGATATTTGAGGTTCCTTCATCATCAAGAAAAATGTATGAGCACATTCTTCCATAGTTGAGTTGATTTGTTGGTTTTTTGGAAAAAAAATTGGAGTGAAAAGGAATTGATTAGGGTTTTCTTATCGAGAGTGTTGAGTTAATGCTTCAAGGTTTTATGTAATAAAGAGTTGTTGTTAAAACCTTGTCTTATAAGTGTTGCGGGCCAAACAAGGTTAACTTCTTTCCTACTTTTGTCACATGCCCATGCATTTAATTTATCAACCCAGGGAGCTTCGTAAACTTGCGAAGGGTCTTGAAAAATATTTCTTACAATACCACTTGAGATGAGTCCACTAGTTCTACTATTGGGGGGTGTTTCAACGGTCATCAATCATTCATACACTCCTCAATAATTTATGTAAAAACAATTAAATCTATAGAAATGAAATATTCATGCATTCCTAGAAATAAACCTATTGCAATACTAGAAATAACAATGTGAGAAACAATCTTATGAAAGCGGTAAAATAATCTAGAAAACATAAGAAAAACAGAGGAAGAGATATTGGCTTGGAGTGGGCCCAGGCTCTAGTAGCTTCCTCCCAGCTGAACAAGCACTTAGAAACTCTTAGAACTATATTATAATTATCAAAGTATTACAATGCTTCTTCTGTATATCTCTCTACATTTACTATCAAAATATTATATATATCCTCATAGAGGTCTGCGTGTGTTTATATAGCACACCCGTAGATCTTCTATTACAAAGAAGTTATAACAATCGATTCATTCTAGACTAAACTAAGATAGTCTAGTAAATGTGATCGACGTATGCTAAAAATGGCATTTGTTTCAAATGGTGGCGTGTTCACTGATTGGTTTGTGCTTCGCATGGCATTGGTAGGACGTTCTCATATGTCGGTGCGATCCCCAATTTAACTCTACATGACATAGAGTTGGAAGAACAGGGGTGCCTTCCCTATGAGGAAGGTGCCTAAGTATGTCAGGTGCCTTCTTTATACGGAAGGTTCGTTACTATCTTTGGCACCTTCCTGGAAGAGGAAGGTGCTTATCTTCAGTTGGCACCTTCCTGTGAGAGGAAGGCGCTTGCCTTCTAGTGGTGCCTTCCTGTCGATGCCTTCCTTATGAGAGGAAGGTGCTTGCCTTCTAGTGGCACCTTCCTGTCGGTGCCTTCCTATGAGAGGAAGGCACTTATTTTCCTTTGGCGCATTCCTAGAAGAGGAAGGCGTTGGCCTTCTATTGGCACCTTCCTAGGAGAGGAAGACACTTGTCTTTCCTTGGCACCTTCCTGGAAGAGGAAGGTGCCTACTTATGCTTGGCGCCTTCCTGGAAGAGGAAGGTGCCTACCTTCTCTATGTTGATTCCGAAAGAAACAAAGTTCCAGTTCCATGAAAAGACCTCAATTGATCCAAATCTAACTAAATAAACTACAATTCCACAAAAACACACTAAAAACACACAAATTAGATAACATGCATAATTTCATAAAATAATTATATAATCATTCATAAACATATGCAATCCTTATTATACAGTCGCATAATAATCAAGAAAATGTATATAAAATATGAGCATTTTTTATGCTCATCATCCCCCCATGCCTGACATATGCCACACCCTTGTGGCATCAAAAGTACAGGTACCCTTGTTGACCCCTCATCGTTGTCATTTCTTGGTAGATCTAGCTATACCTATGACCTGTGTCTGCCTCATCAATGCACTGGCATATGGAGGTGTGGCTCCTCTTTTTCTACGTGGGGGTGTGGGTGCTATTTTCGACTTTGCTTTCCTCATCTTGGCCGCTATCAAAGGTGATCTAGCTAGCGTTGTCTCTGCTACCTAAAATGTAGCTTTTGTAGCTTGCCATAGGTCAATGTCTGGAGGTCTGACCACTACAAGAGGGATATCTAAATTATCCCTCTTGAGATGAACTACTTGGGCTTTGTACAATCGGGCTGCTTTAGGAGTAAGCCCTGTGTTCTCCTTTGCAATGGCAATGGCTTCCAATTCGGGGTCATATACCCCCCATCATTCAAAATACCTTCTTTTCTTGGAGGGCCATCCCTAGGATGACCTGTTCTCCCAGAACTGGCTGTCCTATATTAGATTGATGTAGATACCAGAGTCCCCCTGCATTCTCAAGGTTGCCTTCCTAGTCTCCTTATCTACTGTCATCTCTTTGAGCAACCGTTCGAACTATTTTCACCTCTCTACGAATGGATGGATATCCCACTCATCTTCTTCTAACTCGATGAAGGTCATCTTCACCTTCTCTCAAGCCATCGTGGGCCCTTTTCCTTTGGCCTATGGAGAAAATGTGGTGGCTCGAATAGGGGTTTTCCCTTTCTCCCTGGCGAATGTCTTCTCGCTCTGAGGGGCCTGCTCTACGGTCCCTAGAGCGTTATCTTCACTCTAGGGGGCCCATGCTATCATCCCTGGGGGTGCTTCTTTGACCCTCTGTCTATCTTGTGTTGACCCCTGAGGTTCTTATATTTCTTCCTTAGGTCCAAGAAGTTCTTCCTTATCCCTCGGTCCTATCTACTACTATTGGCACTCGTCCTACTTTGTATCACTCAGGTCGATGATAGGGGGTGTTGTGGGACTTCTTTCCCCTTCACTCCTAAAAATAGAGGAATTCTCCCCTACCTCCAGGCTGCTCTATCAGGCGTCTGATTGAAATTCTCCTAAAGAGAATACTCATTCTGTAGATATCAGAGAAATCATTGGGACCTCTATTGCCTAGTCAGTTTGGGTCGATGTGTCCCTTATTTTTGTTTCCCTATCCTAGAGTTACTGGTTCTCCTCTACAACTATTGGACCAACTGCTCGAGCTAGGTGATTCGTCTTTCTTGTTCTTCCAATTCCCATTTATGCTTGTTTTGGTAGTCCTCCAAAATTTGTTGGGCCATCCAAAAATTGGTTTGCCACTCCAGTGCTTCCTCCAAGGCTACGTCAACCTGATCATTGCTCCTGAAAGTCCCTGCATCTTGTGGGCTTTGATTTGTCAATTCCCATAGGTTTTGGGCTACAATGTTGACTTTTGAGTCATTATCTTCATCTTCTATCGAGAGGAGGAGTCATCATAGGCATTTCCTCCTGGGGACTGGTTCTGGTGGTCAAAACTCGACCTCACTGCTAATAAGCAGCGCTCCTTCCTCTTCATACTCAGGCACTAAGGAATGCCCTCTTTCCTCTATGCATTTAGGAACTGGTGAATGCCCTATTTATTTTGTGAAATCAGGTAATGCCAATTGCCCAATACTTTCCATCTCCTCTATAGGGCTTCCCTCTTCTTGCCCTATTTTAGCAACAACATCATGTTGCCTTTCTTGGCCACCATCTCCCTCTATGTCGGGGTTCTGCCTCTACGCTTCTGCATGGTGGACCAATGCTGATATCAACCCATGATGGGCCAAGGTAGACGATGCTACCTTTTAATACCTAGCCGCTTCTTCCTTTAGGGTATTTTATAGGTAGAAGGTCACGATCAACTTCATTCCATGCACCAAGTGATTCAGAAACTGCACATGGTTAGTGTGCAAATGGGTATACTTCTCAGTGCATGTAAATAATCGAACAACCTACTCAAATATCTTCCATAAATTAATGGGAAGGCTACTTTTTGGTAGCCCTTCCTTATCTATCTGCACATTTTATCCTGGTATTAGCACTTCGACGTACAACTTCAACAGTTCGTCTTTGTATATGCATTCACCTATGAGGGGTAATCCAGTCGCCTACAAGATTTATTTGGGAGTGACCAAAATTTCTACCCCTCACACCTGAGCTACGTCGCCCCTCAACGAAGCAGTGAATTCCTTGGCTGCCTCCATATCCTGGCCCTGACTGACCAGGGTATAGTATTAGAACCATCCCTAGGCCTTGAACTATGTTTTTACCATCCCCCTGATTTCTTCCATATCACTTGGCTTATTCTTTTTCATCGCATGATTATTCGATCTTCCTCCCATGGTGCCTTCCCTTACTACTGCGCTTCTTTTTTTTCTATCCTTACATCTTCAGGAAGGCGCCTTCTTATAGGGAAGGTGCCTAACCTTAGTATTTAATTCTAGGGTATGCCTTTCAAGCCATATCATTGGCACGTGGTTCCGACCATGGGGGTATATGATTTTTATGATGGCAATATTTTTTTGGTACTGCATAATTTATGAATAATTATATAAAGATTTGAGTTAGTATGCGCGTACCTTATTTGGTGTTTCATGCATCGTGAAGAGCGTTGATTCACTAATTTGTGACACGAGGGAGGGGTATTTCATTTATGAGGATTACGTTGGACTTTGGTGTTGATTTTTTTGATGGTTGGTGCTGAAGACAGACTCTTGATTTACTAAAAATACCATCTGTCCATCATATTTAGAATGTGCGCACTAATCTCGCCCCATAATTCTTTGAGATTTTTTTGATTGGGGTAGATTTCCATCACATGGATGATGGTGGTAATCTAATTCTGCTTGTTCATGTGGTGATTTCATTCTGATCAAGGCATCCATGAGACTTAAGTGTTGGTTGTATGCGGAAGGCGCTCTTTAGTACCTTCCCAATGTGGAAGGCACTTATGCGGTACCTTCCTGATGTGGAAGGTGCTTATATGGTGCCTTCTCGATGTTTTCTATGCTCTTTTAATGGATGTGCCTTTCGATGGTGGAAGGCATATCTGATTGGATGTGCCTTCTGGTGGTGGAAGGCACCCTTTTGATGATGGCACCTTCCTGCTACGGAAGGTGCTTTTGAATGGGTGCACCTTCCTAATGTGGAAGGCATTGTTGAATACCTGTGCCTTCCTGGGGTGGAAGGCACCATTGTATACCTATGCCTTCCTGGGGTGGAAGGTGCCTCGGTCTATATGCACATTCATGATGTGGAAGGTGCCTCGGGCTCTTTTTTTTTTTTTGTGGCACCTTCCCGCCATGAAATGTGCCTATTTTTTTTGTGTGTGTGCGCCTTCTTTATAAGGAAGGCACCTTCTTCTGGTGGGGTGCCTTTTTCATAAGGAAGGTGCCTTATTCTGGTGGGGTGCCTTCTTCATATGGAAGGCGCCTTCTTCTAGTTGGGTGCCTTCTTTATAAGGAATGTGTCTTATTCTGGCGGGACACCTTCTTCATACGGAAGGCACCTTATTTTGGCTGGGTGCCTTCTTCAGTGCCTTCTCGATGTGGAAGGAACTTTATTCTTGGCAATCATGTTGTGATTGACTAGGAAAGGGTGATCAAGCCTTCTCAGTCTCGGTTCACATTGCCTCAGCTTCTACCTATGAGTGTCGGTGTCAGAATGCTAAGCCGAATTAGGCCTAGTTTCCCATATACCTATTCCTCGTGTTGTCAGGTCTTCCACCTGCAAAAAGAAAATGAAAATAAATAAAAATAAAGGTAGTTAGACACATTTCGTGCCTATTAGGCCTTGTATTAGGATGTCTATAGCTTGCATGCGGGCGTCGTCCCTGCAAAACACATTGTAAAAAAAAAACTAAATTAACTAATTTTGGTGAGCACCTCCATGCCCACCGTTTTTCCTGTTAAGAGTTTGGTCCGGATCTAACAAGATGGGGTCTCCCCCACGTCTATTCTGGATTCCACTTGTAAGGTTTTAGATGTGTTATAGGGGCACAGTCGGTGGCCATTGACCATTAACACGGTGTTGCTATCATCAATTATTCTAATGCACACTACCCCATTCTTGATGAGCTCTACCACCTCATACGGTCCCATCCATATTTGTATTAATTTACCTTTTCTTTCTTGGAATCAAGAATTGTACAACAACACCCATTCTCCTTCTTGGAACTACTTCAGTTTAATGTGGCGATCATGCCACCGCTTTATTTGCTTTTGTATGATTTACGTTCTCTGAAAAGCGTCCATTCAGATTTTATCCACTGATCTAGCTATCGAATCCTTTCTTTTTGAGTGTCATCCAAGCTCAAGTTCAATTCTAAAGCCGTCCTCAATGTCTTGATTTCAAATTCAATGGGCATTATCGCACTCTTCCCATAGACCGGTTGGAAGGGTGTGAAGCCTGTGGTGGATTTCCACGTGGTATTATATGCCCAGACTGCCTCCGACAACCATGTAGCCCAATATTTTCTATGTTGTTACACGGTCTTCATCAGGATGTTCTCTATTTATCTGTTTGTCACTTCCACTTGCCTATTTGCCTGCAGATGGTAGGGTGTAGTTTTATTATGCCGAACTTTGTATTGCTCCATCAGCTCCTTGATCAACTTGGAGGTAAATCGAGGCCCTTGGTCTATTTTTATCTCTCTAGGGACCCCAAATCATGTAAAAATATGGGAAAATATGAAATTGGCAACTGTTATTTCTTTTGAATCTCTCAACGCTTGAACTTCAACCCATTTGGTGACGTAATCTGTACAGACCAAAATAAACCTCCTCCCTATTGAAGGTGGATTAATTGGTCCCATGAAGTCCATGCCCCACTTATCGAAGGGTTCCAGGTGTACCTAAGGCTGGAGGGACATTTCATCTTGATGGGTTGGTCTACCCATTCTTTGGCATTCATCGTACTTGCTGGCATACACAGCCGTATCCTTGAATAAAGTGGGTCAAAAGTACCCAGCCTATAGGATTTTGTAGGCAGTTCATTTCCCTACAAAGTGTCCTCTGTATGGTTCATTGTGACATGCTTTGAGTACTTATGAGAACTCATGTTCTGCTATGCATCTCCTTATAATCTGGTCACGTTCTATTTTTAACAAGAGGCCATCAATCCATAGGAATGATGCACTTTTCTCTATGACCGCCTACTTTTCTCAAAAAGAGAGAGCGGGTGAGGTTCTTCTGGTGGCCAAGTAATTGGCTATATCTGCGTACCATAGTATTTGTTCACTAATGGTGAAAAAATGTTCATCCAAAAACTGGTCTTCCACTACTGTATGGTCTACCAGTATCAATCTAGATAGAAAATATGCTATGACATTGTCTTTGCCTGGTTTGTCGACTATTGTGATGTCAAATTCCTGTAGTAACAAGAGCCACCTAATAATTCTTTTGCCAATGGTCGGCTTTCTCATCAAGTATCTGATGGTCACGTGGTCCATGTGGACAAATACCTTATACCCGATGATATAATGGCAGAATTTTTTTATGGCATACAAAATTGCAAGGAACTCCTTCTCCATCATCGTGTAGTTGAGCTCGGCTCCTACCAAGTTTTTGTTGACATAGTAGATGGCGTAAAATTCTTTGCCATCCTTCTATCCGAGGATTGCTCCAATCGCATTGTTGGATGCATCACAGTAGATATGGAATGGTATGGCCCAATTTGGTCCTCTTAAAATTGGTGCGGATATCAGTTTCTCTTTAAGAAACTGAAACACTTCTTTGTAGTATTCCATCCAATTGAACTCTACATCTTTAGATAATAGAGTGTGCAGTGGTTTTGCAGTTTTTCTGAATTCGACGATAAATCGCTAGTAGTACCCGGCTGATCCAAGAAAACTCCTCACCTATCTCTGTGTTTTGGGGCTGGGTAGGTCTTTGATGACCTTAATTTTTCTTTTATCAACCTTTATTCCTTCTACGGAGAGGTGGTGTCCCAATATGATGCCTTCTTGCATCATCATAAAGTATTTCTCGTTGCTCAGGGACAAATTGTTTTCCTTGCTTCTTTCGAGCACTATTTCCAAGTTTTTCATTGCTTTGTCAAAGGTTTCTCCATATACGATGAAGTCATCCATGTATACTTTGACCGCATCTCCCATCATGTTTAAAAATATGCTAAGCATCTCCCTTTGAAAGGTGGTAGGTGCATTGCATAATCCAAAAGGTAATACTCGAAAGGCAAATGTTCCCCATGGGTAGGTGAACGTTGTCTTATCCTGATCCTCTTCTCCTATCTAAATCTAGTTGTATCCACTAAATCCATCTAGGAAGGAGAAATACTTCCTCCCGGAGAGTGTATCCAAGACTTGATCAATGAATGGGAGCAAGAAGTGGTCCTTCTTGGTCACTTTGTTTAACGCTCTATAGTCCACATATATTCACCACTTCCCATTATTTTTAGGGACTACCACTAATGGTGATACCCACTTGTTGTCATAAATTGGATAGATGAATCTGACAGTCAATATTTTTTGTAGTTCTTCCTTGAGAATGTCTTTCATTTCTAGATTAATTCTTCTCTGTGGTTGCCTACTTGGAGTTGCTTGATCATCAAGGTATATACGATGGGTACAAATATCTGGGCTGATACCCTTCATATCTGAGTAATCTCATACAAATGCCTGTTGGTGTCTAACCATGAGCTCTTCTACTTTCTTCAATTGTGTGGGAGTCAACCCATTGCTAACATTCAACGTTCTTCCTGGCCTGACATGTATTTGCTGAACGTGGTGATCTTGGGCACAAGCCAACGATGATCCATGTGTGGATATGAAGGACTCCCCATGGAGGAACTCCACAATGGCACCATCTTCATCTTCTTCTACCAACTCATCCAATATCATCACCGACTGGATCATGGATAGCTCAAGATTTTCATGCTCGATCAACATGGGTTCTCCTAATGAGTTGACGAACTGCACTGGGGGTGAAATAGTCAATATTTTAACATTTCATCCATCAAAGATGGTCATCAACCCATCCCGATAGCTGATGTAAGTGTCAACTGTTGCCAACCATGGCCTTCCTAAGATGAGTGGGTAACCACCCAACCTAGTTTTAGATTGCAAGACTAAAAAGTTGGCTAGGTATTCCCATGCACTGACTGTCACTATTACATCTTCCAACATTCCTTTCGGTGCCACGGTCGATTGATTGGCCAGCTGTAACACTATCATAGTGGGTTTCAGGTTCATGAGTTGTAGCCTCTGCATGGTCTCCTGAGGCATTACGTTGATGGCTACTCCGATATCAACCAATGTATTGGACAAGGAATGTCCCTCAATTTTTACAATCAGCACTAGGTTGCCCAGGTCTGCATATTTAGGATGGCACATTTTTCCCATCCTCAAATATGCTAGTTTATCCATGACATTGATAGTCTAGGTTGCTCTTCATCCTGGCTTCCTTAGACACATCTCTCTTATCGCCTTGGTATATATCAAAACATCTCTAATTTCTTGAAATAATGGAATTGTCACGGTGAGGTTCTTCAAGATAGACAAGATATCAAAATTTGGTTGTGTTACTTTCCTCTATTCTTGTAGCCAATTGGGAAATGGAGCCTTTGCTCTCTCAGGTGTTTCTTCTATCACCTCTTCTACAAGAGGTGTTTCTCCTACCTCTTCCTCCTCTTCTACCAATGGAGGCATTCCTACTCCTAGTTGTCTACCAGACCTAAGCTGAATATGGTACATCAAATACATCTCACCCTCCACGTTGTATGCTATCTGGTTCACCCTATTATTAGGATTTGTCATCAGTTGTGTGGGTAGCTACACAGGTCTCACTATTGGCAACGTTGATAAATTATGTTGGGGGTGAGCTGGTGCTACATTATGTGGAGCCTGATTCCATGCAGTGTGGCCTCTCCACTGCTACCTAGGATATGGATATGGCATCCATGGCTGCTGATTTGGGAATGATATTGGGGTGCATTGGACCAGGGTGATGGCCCCCACCACCCTATGTTAGGTGGTTGAAGTAGGTCTTGGGGCATGTATGGTCATCCCCCATATGATGAAATTTTAGTTGGCATATTCCCTACAAGGGGTTATGGCCAACTCTTTCGATTGCCTATGAAATAGGCATCCACACTTTCAACATCCTCCTAATTACTGGGCAGTTGCAGGCACAATTGAGTTTTATGGTTCAGCTTGTAAACTATGCATACTTTGACTTTGTCTTTGAGCATGCATTCTTTGCATGCCTCCCTCTGCATTTTGGATAGAAATAAGCCAATGATGCTTCGTTTTCTTACTTCTTTTTCTCTAATAGTAGCGTATCCATATACAATGCTAGAGATGAGAGCATTTTTCTCTTTAAATCTTCCAGCATGTTACCTATTTTTGTCTTCATGACTGAAGTAGTCACTTTCATGGTTCTAGAAGTGGTCTTGCCTCTCCTTCTTGAGTAGTTTTGGCATAGTTGTTGGATGTCTTCCATAGCGTGCTGGTAGACATCACCTCCAAAAATCATGTTAAGAGCCTCTAGTGATTCATTGGTAAGTACTCTCAAAAATATGCTTTTGAGGTACTTATCAGATAGTTTTATGTGAGGAGATCGTTGAATATTGAAGTTGAATATCTCCTAGTATCCCTTGAGAGACTCATCTTCTTTCTGCATCATGCTCAGGACCTCTTATCTAGAGTCTCTTGCTCTTCCAAAATCTTGGTATTTCTCTAAAAAGAGCTTCTTCATTTGATCCCAAGTGGCAATCTATTTGTCTCCCAGACCGATGAACCATCATAGAGTTGCATCGTCCAATGTGGAAGAAAAGAGTTTCAGCTTCTGCTTATCAGATTTGTAGTCCATAGACCTGTATAAGACATCAAACTTAAATAAAAATAGGTCAGGGTCCTCAGTTGGGTATCCTCTAAAGATTAAAAGGTGAGTAGGGGATATGTTTTTCATTTTGGTATCTCCTAGTCCTTCATCAATCAGGAAACTAAATCTAGATGAGACTTCTTCGTTGTCAACAATTTTTTTAAGAAATGTGATCTCTAATGCAGTATTTATGGCCTTACAGTTGTTTAAGACTTTTTGAGTCAAGGATCTAAGGTTGTCTAGTGTTATCGTCCGATATTCTATAGCTTTCCACAATAGGGCTTCCTCTAAGGGTGTCCTATTAAACAAGGGATTTATGATGATTCGTTCTTCCCCAAGTTCATGGGATGAGGAGGCACTTTGCACAATGTGCGAATCCTCACTCCAATGGATTGTTGGTGGTGGGTCAGGCGAGTCTAATTCAAATTCAAAATGTTTAGCTAACTCAGGTTCTGGTGGATTGGTTTTTATAAACTGACCATCAGGTCCTCTTATTATCGAAGAACTCATACAAGTTCAGATGGAAGGTTTCTAGGTATTGTAAATAATCTAGTTAAGACGCTTCCCTGGCAATGGTGCCAAAATATTACGGGCCAAACAAGGTTAACTTCTTTCCTACTTTTGTCACATGCCCGTGCATTTAATTTATCAACCCAGGGATCTTCATAAACTTACGAAGGGTCTTGAACAATATTTCTTACAATACCACTTGATATGAGTCCACTAGTTCTACTATTGGGGGGTGTTTCAACGGTCGTCAATCATTCATACACTCCTCAATAATTTACATAAAAATAATTAAATCTACAGAAAGGAAATATTCACGCATTCCTGGAAATAAACCTATTGCAATACTAGAAATAACAATGTGATAAAAAATCTTATAAAAGTAGTAAACTAATCTAGAAAAAACAAGAAAAATAGGGGAAGAAATACTGGCTTGGAGTGGGCCCAGACTCCAGTCGCTTCGTCCTAGCTGAACACGCACTTAGAAACTCTTAGAACTGTATTATAATTATCAAAGGATTACAATGCTTCTTCTGTATATATCTCTACATTTACTATAAAAATATTCTATATATCCTCAGAGAGGTTTGTGTGTGTTTATATAGCACACCCGTAGATCTTCTGTTACAAAGAATTTATAACAGTCGATTCATTCCAGACTAAACTAAGACATTCTGGTAAATGTGATTGACATCTACTAAAATTGGCATTCATTTCTAATAGTGGCATGTTCACTGATTGGTTTATGCTTCACCTGGCATTGGCAGGACATTCTCATACGTCGGTGCGATCCCCAATTTAACTCTACATAACATAGAATTGGAACTGCACCAGTCTTTGTTGTCTACGTCGTTCTTGTCTGGTCAATGGGCAAAGAACAGGGGCACCTTCCCTATGAGGAATATGCCTAAGTATGTCGAGTGCCTTCTCTATGTGGAAGGTGCCTTACTATCATTGGTGTCTTCCTTTCAACACCTTCCTTATGAAGGTGCTTATCTTCTGTTGGCGCCTTCCTGTGAGAGGAAGGCACTTGCCTTCTAGTGGCACCTTCCTGTTGACACCTTCCTTATGAGAGAAAGGTGCTTGCCTTCTAGTGGCACCTTTCTATCGGTGCCTTCCTTTGAGAGGAAGATGCTTATTTTCCTTTTGTGCCTTCCTAGAAGAGGAAGGTGCTAGCCTTCTATTGGCACCTTCGTGGGATAGGAAGGCACTTGTATTTCCTTGGTGCCTTCCTAGAAGAGGAAGGTACCTACTTACACTTGGCACCTTCCTGGAAGAGTAAGGCGCCTACCTTCTCTACGTTGATTTTGAAAGAAACAAAGTGCCAAGTCCATGAAAAGACCTCGACTGATCCAAATATGACTAAATCAACTACAATTCCATAAAAACACACTGAAAACACATGAATTAGATAACACACATAATTTCATCAAATAATTATATAATCATTCATAAACATATGCAATCCTTATTATAAAGCCGCATAATAATTAAGAAAATGTATACAAAATATGAGCATTTCTGATGCTCATCAATAAGCATTGTTTTTGAAGCTATTGATTGTCTAAAGAACTTGAACTAGGGTTTGAAAATAACATAAGTATCATTTTTATGTGAGTTTTTTATAAGCATTGTTGTTGAAATGAGTTTGAAGAACACAAGCTTATACTGAGAGGGTGGGGTGAACAGTATAAGACCACTTTTTACTTTCTTTCCAAATCAATTGCAATTAATGTCCTTAATTGCAATAACCAAATATAGCAGTGTGCATTAACGACTCAGATAGCAGTAGTAAGCAAGATCATAAGTTCCCACACATAATTGAGACACAATATTTAATGTGGTTCCTCCAACGTGGGGTACTCCACCAGATAATCTCTTTATAATATTTCACACAAAAATAAGGATCCTTATCCAATACAATGATTTCTTTGATCTACTCAAAGCTAGATAATAACAAGTTCACACAGAAATTTTCCAAATATAAATAACAAGCTCACACAAAACTTGTCAAAAATTGAATAACAAACTCACACAGAACTTGTCCAAAATTGAATAAAAATTTCACAAAGAACTTATCCAAATATGCTCTAGCAAGCTCACAAAGAACTTGCCCAAATTTGCTCTAGCAAGCTCACCAAGAACTTGCTCAAAATTTGCTCTAACAAGCTCACCAAGAACTTGTCCAAATCTGCTCTAGCAAGCTCACCAATAACTTGCTTAAATCTGCTCCAACAAGCTCACCAAGAACTTGTCTAAATCTGCTCTAGCAAGCTCACCAAGAACTTGCTCAAATTTGCTCCAACAAGCTCACCAAGAACTTGTCCAAATCTGCTCTAGCAAGCTCACCAAGAACTTGCTCAAATCTATCCTAAAACTGTCTGCAAAGTTGTCCTAAAATTTTCCACAAAGGCCTTCTCCAAGTCTCAATCAATCATGCACAAGTAACACTCAAATCTCATCCACAAATATATCAAGTCAAAACTTCAAAGATGAACTCAACAATTAATGGAAATGTACTCTTCAATGGATGACAATAATTATCCACAATGATCCACAATGATATCAACTCAACTCAACCCAAATCAACTCATAGAAGCATAAAGAGAATTGTTAGAGACTCAATATGTTCTAAGCTCAATATCAACTCAACTCAACTCAAATCAATATCAACTCAACTCAAGTCAACTCATAGAAGCATAAAGAGAATTGTTAGAGACTCAATATGTTCTAATCTCAATCTCAACTCAACTCAACTCAAATAAATCTCAACTCAAATCAAAATTATGGAATAGTTTGTTTCATGGAACTTGATCAATCACCTCACACAATCACTTGACTAGGCTCAATCAACTCAACTCAACCAGTCACCACAAGGGACTATTCTTTCTCACAAAAATTCTAGTCCAAGCATGTATCAACCAACTCAAATGTTTCCAACAATGCTCAACCACAAATATCACATAACAATGATACTCATGTTCTTTTCAAGTTATTTCACAACCAATGGGCTTCAACAACTATGCTTATAAAAAAAAGGTTTAAATACAACTCTTAAACCAGAAAACCTTTAAGCATTTAACCAACCACTTTCGAAAAGGAAACCACAATCAATCCTTTTCACTCCAATGATATTTCAAAAATCAACCACCATAAACAATCAATAGGAGAATGTGCCCATACCTTTTTGATGCCAAGAAGTTATCCATAAAATCTGTCACACTAAACACAAATTTCCTTTCCAATCTCAATAAGGGTTAGTGGACTTCAAATAATAATCACAAGATAAGCATAACTCAATTTACACCTTTTTATTCCAACTTAATAAACACATACACCAAAGTAATTTTTAATAAAAATCCTTATCAAAAATAATAATAAACAAGACTCTCAAAAATATTTTATAACAACTCCTTATTTCTCCTAAATATTAATTTTCAATTTCATGAATATCAAAATAAATCAACTTATCCAACTTTGAAATAATAATCACAGCCCTTATAAAAATAAATTTTAATTAAAAAATTTAATTATTCCTTAACCACCTTTTAACTCCTATCCTAGGGCATCAATGAGATTAATTAGAGCAAAGCGTAATTACCTCCTCAAGGGGATTCAAACCCCCAACTTTCCCACACTGAGAACGCCTTAGCCATGGCTAATGTTGCCACATGAGCTAGCCGCTTGTTCGAAATGAAAAGGCACAACGTGCCTTAAGTCCTTCCTCCCTTCCATGCAAACCAAAAGTGCTTCGAGCTCTTTCCTTCCAATGCCTTCAAATACAGTCAAGGAGATTCAAACCTTGACATAAAGCGCTGCCACACACCTTAACAAAAGCCAATTTCCAATGAGCCACTCTGCCCACAATATCTTGGGCTTTTGACCACCCTTGGATTTATTCGTTGTCTCCCTTTTAAAATTTATTTTTGCATAAGCTCTCTTCGGATGCTAGACAATGATTAACACGAGCAAGGATGAATTTCAAATGAACCTTAGAATCCCCCTTTATATAGTCTTCTCCTCATTTTCGATGACGTCGATGCATTATTGATTTTTCCTCTTTCTTTAGACGTCGGCGCTAACTTTAATTTTAATTTTAAAATTAAAATTTAAACTAAATATTTAAATTTAAATATCTCCATCATTGGGGCACATTTTTCGATGAAACAAAAGGCCAACCTAGGTTTTAAGAAAAACCCATTTCAAATATGCCATCCATGGTTTTAAATAAAATCTTTTATTTTTCCTACCTTGGTTTTCACAAAAACCCTAAATTTATCCATGCTTTCCAAGATATCACTTGCCCATCAAAACTCAATGTGATCCATATGACATCAATGATTCATGTGACATCAATAACAACATAAAATAACTCAATTTTCCAATAGATTTGTTGAGTGAATAACTTGAACTAGGGTTTACAAATAACATGAGTGTCATTGTTATGTGAGATTGGTTGATAAGTATTATTGGAAATATTTTGAGTGAGTGTTCATATGCTTGGACTAGGGTTTGTGAGCAAGGATTGTTTCATCAAGTGATTGGTTGAGTAGATTTGGTTGAGCCTAGTCAAGTGAGTGTGTGAAGTGATTGTTCAAGTTCCATAAAATAAACTATTCTATATTCTGAATTGATTTGAGAAAGTAATTGAGGTGAATGTGAAGCATATTGAGTCTCTAACAATTCTCTGTATGTTTCTAAAAGAGTGATTGAAATTTATTGAGCATTGTGATGATTATAGAACATATTGAGTCTCTAACAATTCTCTTTATGTTTCTATGAGATTGGACAAGATCTATTGTGGACTTGTTGAACAAATTTGAGGTAAATATTTAAGAAGATTTGTGGATAGATTTGGGTAAGATTTTGTGGAAGCTTACAATACAGATTATTGAGCATATTTGGATAAGTTCTCATGGGAACTTATTAAGTAGATTGGAAAAGTTCTATAGAGTACTTGTGGACAAATTGGTGTGATATTTTGTGGAAGCTTACAAGGCATATTTGAGTCAAGTCTTTAAGAATACTTGAGAGCAGAGTTGATTGATTTATTTGTTCAAACCTTGAGTTAAGGTTTGGGGTAGATCCAACAGAGTTGACTTGAGATTGAGTCAAGCCTTGAGTTAAGGCTTGAGGATAGATATTGAGGACATATTTGTGCTAGACCGATGGACTGTGTTTAGTACAAATTTTAGATAAATATTTGGAGGTGATAGTGTTGAGGACAAATATCTCAAACCAGAGCAAGGAAGATAGGTGTCTTATGTGGATAGAGTTCCATTTGCTAAAGGTAGTGGAGGCAGAGGTCTTCTAGAGGATCACAAACCAGAGAAAATATTAGGATATTGGTGTCTCCTATGGATAGAGATCCATGAAATTGATTTAAGGTATTGGTATCTCCTTTGGATATAGTTCTATAAACATTGTAATAGAGAAATGATTTCCAAGATATTGATTGAGAAAATTTTAGTGAAATATTTTCTTCGTGGAGTAGCCCACATTGGGTGAACCATGTTAAATTGGTGTCTCTATTATGTGTGATGATTTGTACATTACTTTTGTTATTGCTATTTATATTGCCATTGATTATATTAGATAATAGTATTTGGGAAAGAAAAGTAAAAAATGACCTTATACTGTTCACCCCCCTCTTAGTATAAGCTTGTGTTCTTCAATCATCATATTCATATCCTCCACATATTATATCCATTTCAAAATTCACCATAATTTCTTCACCAACCTCCACATAATAAATTTCAATCCACTCCACCAAACCATCATCATCTCATCACACCCCAACACCTTCATACTCCACCTTCATAGAATCATCAGGTAATTTAGGGCTTCCACATACCTAGGGAAGACCCTAGAATCCAAGCTATGCAACAATAGATTGATAGCCTGATACAACACACTCCTGGTATGATGAACCAGGAAACTAATGCTTGGGTATTTTATCAATCAACCAATCCATTTTTTTGTACCATCGTTGCCATATTAAACAAACTTCATAGTACCAATGATAAATTTAAAGGGACTAAGAATCCTCGAGAACATGTGAGCACATTTATCCATTCATGTTTCATAATCCAAAGTAATGATGCCCTAATACTTTGAAATTTTCCTCAAACATTGGGAGGAGATGTTGTAGAATGGTACAACCATTTGCCTCACCATAGTATTTATACTTTTGAGCAATTGGTTGATCAATTTATTTGAAATATTCTCCCTTAATGTTAGAAATAAGGTCTCAATATATGATATATATGGTCTAAAACAATATAATGATGAGTCTGCATATGATTTTGGTAATCGTTGGAGGACCATTACTACCAAATTGCCATTCACCCTACCAATGGAAGAGCTTACTAGATTGTTTACTAAGAGTTGCTTAAAATTCATCTCTTGGTTGTTACAATTACAACAATATCGATCATTTGAGGAAGCTCTTGCCTAGGCTAGCATAATTGAGGAAATAAAAATCCAAGAAGGTGTACTTAAGCCTAAAAAGAAAGAATGGCAAAGTAAGGGCCAATATAAAAGTAATTATTTTGGCCAATCTAAACCAAACCAGGCTAACCAAGCCAACCTAGCTAATAAAGTTAATCAAGTGGTCATGAGCCAACTGGTAATGGTTCAACAATAACTAGTGCAACAACAACTGTAACAAATTGAATATCATGTGGTTCCTTCAACATCTCAATCAAGTCAAAACATAGTGCCAAATTGTAGAAAACCATCCATATCAAAAATATATTTGACAAAACCCTCAGTACACCTTATTAGACAAATCATATACTTCCATATTCTATTGGTTATATGACACCAACAAACTTGCCTTGCCTAATATTAAACCAGATGACCCTACCAAGCATAGAAAACACTATAGGAAACATTTTTTTTGCCCTTATCATAGGCAAAATAGGTATGACATAAATGGTTACTTTAATTTTAAAGACAATGCAAGATCTCATTGATTTAGGGGCCATCAAGCTTGATAGTCCCTTAGCCCAACATAATCAAAATCTTGGTATTTATCAAACACCACTTCCTCATCATGAGGAGGTGCAACCAACAATGGGAGGGACTAACATCAAGACTCCTCCAAATCAAGTCAATCATGTGCAACAATATCAAGGTTTTGTGGGTGCTATACATGTAGTTACCCGAGGTCAACAACACACTAACCAAAAAATACACAACCTGCTCAATCGCCCATAGCACCACAGGAAAGTGTGTCTCAACCTGCCACATCATCAACACCCATCCAAATTTCCACCAATATTTCTCAACCAATTCATATTCTAAGTTATCCATCTCAACCTATTCATCCCATCAATCACCCCCCAAGGAAAATCCTCTCCTTGAGTGATCGGTTAACTATTAGCCTAAAAATGGCTGGCTTCAACAAAAATGTCTATATATGAGCTCATTAAACAATCTCCTCCACATCACTAGGCATTAATGGATATTTTAAAGTCCATTTAACTTAAATCCCAAGATCCTAAATGCCTTCAGTAATTTTATGGGGAACATCCAAACATGTATGGAGCCTTCTATCATATTCTATGATTTTGAGGTCAAACCAATACCATCAGAATCGGTATACCCTCCTATTGAGTGGTATTTTCACCCAATTGTGAAAGTACACTCTCCCTTAGGATTTGGGTTCCAAATCCCCTCTTGCAAAGAAGTTAAACAAACAAATTCTCTAAGGTCTCCGCTATATTAGCATTTGTATATGTGTATTAGTGATATCAAATAAATATATTCAATTTAAATGCTTGGAACACCTTAGTGATTGCAAGTAACTGTAAACAAGGGGTAATGTTGATTTATTTTACCATGAAACTTTAGTGATTGTTCATTGAACCAAAATAAAGCATATGTGAGTTGGCCCTCATATGACCACGATGTAGTGCCTTAATTCCTTTTGTATTGAGAGTTTTAAGGTAGATTTTATCTTCTTTATTAATTCCAAATATGGCTTCTTATCATGAATATGAAGATAGCTTTCAATGTGATCGATAAACCATCCTGTTTTGGTGAAATAGATCTTCACAAAGGCAATAATTTATGGCCTTGAATAAAGGGCTTTAAATGTCACTTTAACTCATCCCTCTTAAATGAAATCAAATTTTCATCAAGATGAACAATTAAGTGCTTTGAATAAAAGACCTTCAATGTAATACTCAAATTATCCCTCTTTTGTAAAATCAGAATTTTTATGAAGAGAGGGCAATTTTAGGCTCCAAAAATGGAAATTTGTAAAATGCCATAAAACATAACTCCTTCAATGAAATTGGAATTTTCATGAAGGGAATGTCATCATAGGCTCATGAGTGCAAAAAAAAACTGAAAAAATGAAATTCGGCCCAAAAATGGAAATTTTCTATTTTCGGATTTTTTTTAAAATCTGTAATAAAATAGTAAATTTGATGAATTTTTAAAAATACTAAAAAACTCCGAAAATGAAATTTAAAAGTGTATATTGGAATTCTGAAGTATAACCTACGCAATGGTGAAATTATTTTTAGATTTTGAAATTTTTTAAATGTTTATTTTAATGCCTGAAAATTAAAAAAAAAGTTAAAATTTCTAAAAAAATAAAATGCAGAAAAATGAAAATGAAATGTAGAAAATGGAACACAAGATACATTCAATTTGATGCTATCCTATTCCAAAAAATCCGGAGATGTGAGGTTTTCATGCATGCAACCTAACCTATTGGACTTGCAAAACAAGCACAATCCGGATAAGCTAAGTGATGGCCTCTAGGGTTTTAAATGAGTTTTTCAGATTTAAACATTAGCATGAAGCAACCAAAAAACTTGCATAAACTCCATTTATAAGCCTAAAATATGAAAAGGGAAAAAAAATGTCATTGTACATGGCAGAAATCTAGTTTTCTCAAAGAACCAGTCCAATGTGGAAGGAAAATATCTAGAAAAACCCAGTACCAAGGCCTTGCCTTCATTCCTGCAATCTTCTCTGAAAAAGTTTCCAACCCCTCTTTCTACCCTTCAATCCCATATTTGAAGTTTCCTGTAAATTTTCATTTCCCTGTTTAGCACTTTTCACCTTCTCCTTCCTTGACGTTTTGTTTTATTTTCCTTTTCCTCTTTGACCTCATTTGTCTTCATTTCGAAACACATCCCTCAATTGGTAACGCATTATTTTATATCTGCCATAGTTTTCCACTTGGAAGTTTGATTGAAATAAAACATTAATTATAATGACACATCTCCTTATCAACCCCTGAGTAGTAATTATTCTTTATGCATTCTAATATGATGTGTGACTAATGAGCCATATGTAATGGGACATTACATGGTCTTCCATATTGGCCGCACAAGCGAAACCTTTGGATTAGAATGCATGTCATCAAGGACAAATCCTACACATACATAACCTCCGCTGGACTACTCATTACCAATAGATTCCATTTCGTATTTATCGTAGAGGTGCATTATTTTAAATCTGCCATCTGATATATCATTAATGCCACACCTACCTTCATATAAAATTCTTGCAATGTCGATGACTGCCGTCACCACAACCACCAGCCATCATTCCACATGACCATTGTTTACATTATTCCAACCGCTCCAGGGCATCGTTGACGTCGACTATCAACAAAACTCCATATATCTTCGCCCTGTTATATGCTGCTTAATGATCCAACATCTGCCTTCTTTTATTGTCATTTGAAATACAGATATGCCCCTCACATATTTACCTGGAACTCATCTGTTTTCGAGTATGGGGCTTTTCCACGCGGTCCCGTTAATGCCCAGTCATCGATGGACTGTGCCATGCGAAGTCATATGATTGCTGCATGTGTCCTCGTCGAAAAGGTCTGAGTCTACTTCTGCCATGTCCAAAACTTCCTGACACATACCAGCACGTAATGCCCCATGAACGTACTATTTGATGCCACGTCGAATGCTACCTTCCATGCATGTGTATGCCATGAGATGCTGGCTGCCGCGCTCTTCCTAATTCAAGCTGATGTAACACCAGTGAGTTCATTGTCATTGAACTTCGGCCGTCCATGCTAGTCGTAGACTCCCCTCAACACACCATACTCACGTGGCCTCGACAAACACACCATTCGCCAAGTTATCAACCCAACACTGCCAAATCGCCATCCATTCGAGCGTTGTGTCACCCATCCACCTAGTCATAGACACCTTCAAATATGACATTCCTCGTTGGCCTATCTTTTCTGTAGAGAGATATATACCCTTTATATTATGACACATTGTGTTTCATAAACATTCAATGCTCTGAATGCATTGTGTCTGCCCATACATCTCACCAGGTCGTTGTGAAAGGTCTATGGTCTCAAGCCCTTGCTAGATACCTTCGTCTCAATGCATATTTACCTGTAGAGGCTGTCAATTTTTCATCTCCACATGGCACCGTCCCCCTCATTAATCGATAACGGTTACCACCTACATCGAAACGGCCCCTCATGATCACCTGCATACATCTGTAAAGTTGGTCGGCGTTATCTCCTTGGCTCTGTTCACAGGTAAACTGCTATATCGATGTCATCTCTTGCCAACCATCTCTCCACGTGACATGTCACTCTTTTACGTTCGTCGTACCTCCTCGCACTGTGCTATAGTAATGAAGATTCTATTATCATAGCCTCTAAGTCACCCTTCCAAACCACTGCGCTAGATTGCTCTCACCACGAAATCTATGTCATCACTGCCTTGTCAGCATCATTTTTGATGTGCTCAAATATTTTGCCATTCGCTAAAGACCGCATCAACGCTACAATCACTACACCTCATGTTTCATGTGATTCATCCCATGGCCCATTCGCGTTTGAAATCGATGATTGCCTTGGACGTGGCTCCCACTGGCGTGCATCGTCCGAGCTCCGTTCCATTCTGCTTTATCGCCAGAGAAGCCACTCAATGTTGTCCCCATTGTGGCCGTGTTCATCGAGCCCTTTCATATGGTCCACGTCATGTGTTTTCCATTGCCAAATTGGATATCCATCAGTCGCATGCATCCGTTGACATTGCTTGATCGAGGTCTCTACAAAAAGAATTAAGACGACAAAACCCTTTTATTAGACACAAACTAACCTATCATTTTAGTAAGCCAAAATAATCAATTTATTTATTTATTATTATTATTTTTAAAGTAATACTTCTTATACACATCTATCATGGGCATTAAACTCCAATAATAGCTGGATAATTTATTACTGGCTTTTACTTTTATTTTTCTTTTATTCTCATATATTTATACATATATATGAAATATGCATATAGACATATATTTTATTAGAACTTTCTCTTGAATTGATAGGACACAAGCACATTACATATACATGATAAAAACAACAACACAATATTAGCAATAACGTTGCTAACACAACATTGACGATAAAAATCGTCGACAACAAAATGATGCTAAAAATCGTAAACAAAAAATTGATGACAAAAAGTTGCTAACAACAAAAAGTCGTCGACAATAAAAAATCGTCAACAAGAAAAAGTTGTCGGCAATAAAAATCATCGACAAGAAAAAGTTGTCGACAATAAAAATCATCGACAAGAAAAAGTCATCGACAATAAAATATCGTCAACAAGAAAAAATTGTCGACAATAAAAAACCGTCGATCAAAACTGACAATAATTACAAGCCCATAACAAACGAAAGCATCAGACACTAAAAACGAAATGTAAAGACCAAAACACCAAAAAAAAAGATGGGTCCCCAATTTTGGGGTACATTGTGGAACAGCCACAACACCTCCATTACATATTATGGCTTAAATTGATAGGAGGCCATTTAAATGAGTTTTAATTGACACCGGCTCCTCCATAAACATCATCACCACATCAGCCCTTCAACATCTTAATATTCCACTAGATCACATTGCCAAACCCACTTTCATCTTGAAAGCATTTAATGATGCTCTTTGTTCTACAATTGGCACAGTCATTTTGCCCATTGAACTAGGGGTCAAAACATTGCATACCATGCTTCACATATTGGAAGGGTCCATGGTGTATAATGTACTCCTTGGATGACCTTGGATGAGGGAAATGAGATGTGTCCCTTCTATACTCCATTAATTATTGAAATACATACATGAGGGACAAGTACATTGCATACCAACGGATGTTGAACCATTTAAGCATTGTAATTTTATTTTAAATCCCTATGAATCCATGTTGCCTTCCACTTATCTTTTTCTCATGTCATCAACCACCTCATCATCCACACCATCCACATCTTCATAAAAATATTCTATTCTTGAAGAGCTACCCATCGCCACTTCACATCAAGCTTCCACTTCCATTCCTTCATCTTCATCACCTTTGACTATATGCACATGTGTTCAAACTCAATCCTCATTAGCCACATCATAAACATAAATATCATAATTCACTATCATTCCTTTTGTATCATCCTTCATTCACCAACCACCTCAACAAAATCCATTGTGATCCTCATCAGCCAATGTCTCACAAGTTAAATTGATGGATTTTGAGATACCATACCAGTCCATACCTCTCCCATTGTTAAATCCCTAAGCCAATCCCGATTCATCCATATTCACTCCCACATCTGCATCCACATCATCCCAGGTCGAGGTCCACCTCACTAATCTTGGTATTGGTGAATATGTGGTCCAAGACATCACAGTCACACCACTTTATGTTCAAAGTGTTAAGGATTATGGTTACCCACATGACCCACCCTTATCTATAGGAGAAGTATATAACATGGGTTCAACACCTAATAAAATTAATTTTATGTATGGGGGACTTGATTCATCATCCAATCTAGTTACCCTATATGAACCCAAGTAACCAACACCTACCAATATACAACATATGTCAGGTTTTCCATCCCGATATTTTCACATAGTTAATTGGCAAGGACATGGCCTAAGATGACATGAGTAGGGAATAAATGATATTATCAATGTTTCATATCAAGAAGTGCATGGCCATTCAGGTTTAGGTTATTGTCCACTTTCATCCACTTCTTCTCTTGAAAAAGTTTTCCAAATTTATATTTGAATTTAGGAGAATATATACATCACATTGATGAATCTAAAGATGAAACCTATGAAGAATTTAACCTTATGTCAATAGCTTTTTATGAATTTGAAGAGGAATCAAACCCCATAATTCCACACACTGAACAAGATGAGTTTTACCTCAAAATGTTCCCCATCCATTAGCCCATCATTCATTTGCTTCTTCCACAAGATCTATCTAATCCAACTAGTGAACCACCACCTCCATTCCATTGATCCACATCTATGATCATTTTATGTGTAATATATGTACATAATTCAAAACAAAATATATTAAAAAACAATTCACAAAAAAAAACAATTTGCATTGCATGTACATGGCTTTCTACCAAATTCATTTATTTATGTTACCTACTATTGTTCAAGTTACCAGAGCTCTAGCATTAGTTCTAGTAGACAAAATCAATCCATCCACTCCCTTTGCCAACCATCCATTTTTTCCTTAAGTCAACATGAATCCTGCTGACTTATTCACCCCACTCCATAATCCATATGATTTGGCAAATCCAATTCCAATTGATATGAGACTTATTGATATGTACTGGATTTTCTCACCACCATACTTTGTCGAATTTGTCCTATCCAAGGAATTGTTAAGAGCTTTAGCCAACTACATTCCTCCATCACCTCCACCTTTACCTTCAATTTCACATTTAGATCCTGAGGTTTTCCAAGCAGACATAGACAAGGTTGAGTCAAAGGAGTTTTATGATATTATAGATGACATTCATCTAATCCCAATGCCTCATCAACTTGAGGAGGGTTCTCACATGTCTATTGAATATACCATCGATGTGAACCTTAGATCAAACATAGACAATCCCTAAATTGTCAAACTTGGTAAAATTTTATCCATAGATGAACAAGAGCAATTAATTGCTCTCATAAATAAGGACATTTTTGCATGTTCTTATAAATACATGCCTAGACTTGATCCTAACTTGGTTGTCTTCAATCTCAACTTACATTTTGATGCTAAGAAGGTCAAACAAAAACTTAGAAGGATGCATCCTACTATGGCCCTCATAGTCAAAGAAGAGCTTAAAAATCTTTTAGATGTGGGTTTCATTATCCCCATTGACTATCCTGAGTGGATTTCAAACATGGTACCCGTTCGTAAGCCTAATGGGGTGATACACATTTGCACTAATTTTTGAGACCTTAACAAAGTATGTCCTAAGGATGATTTTCCTCTTCCTAATATTGATACTCTTGTTGACACCTATGCTGGCCATGAAATGCTTTCTCTCATGGATGGTTTTTTAGGATACAACAAAATTCAAATCAATCTTGATGACCAACACAAAACAAAATTCACTACACCTTGGGGGAATTTTTTGTTGCAAGGTGATGTCCTTTGGCCTCAAAAATATAGGTTCCACTTATCAATGTGCCATAACATACATATTCCATGATTGCATGTATAAGATCATCAAATATTATGTGGATGATCTCTTGGAAAAATATAAAACTCGACAAGAGCACATTGGTATATTGGAAAAAGTATTTGATCGACTTCTAGAGAATAATGTAAGGTTGAACCCTAAGAAATGTGTCTTTGGTGTTACCTCTATAAAACTACATAGGTTCATTGCCTCTAAAAGAGGCATTGAGGTGGACCCAAACAAATTCAAGGTCATCATGGATATGCCTCCTCCAAAAAATTTAAAGGAATTACGTAGTCTACAAGGAAAGATTCAATCAATCCATCATTTCATTATGCAACTTTATGATAAATACATGCCATTAAATCACCTGCTACAAAATGGGATGATATTTTCATGGAAATATGAGTGTCATAAAGCCTTTGATGACATTAAGCAATACCTGGATTATGTTGAGAAGCAACACACCCCCACTAGAAAAATGAAGTTTCATACTTTGAAAATATTTAGCTTTCATTTTGCCGTAGGGACCCTCTTGATGTTTTTCAGGTTTTAATTCCAAATTTTGCTTGCCTCCTTCTTCTTCAAGTGTTGCATATACCAAAGTATCTAAGTAGGCTTGCATATGACTTTAATTTCAATTTAGAATTCACTTCTTTAATGTTAGAATCATTCTGAGTAAAAATATCTTTCACAGATATGTAAAATGCAGAATACAGATGAATGAATTCATTGGAGTCAACCTACAATTTTTGAAAAATTTGCTAAGTAATGAAAACGTCGCGATTTCGTGACATTTTCATTTTTGGAAACGTCATGATTTCATGACATTTTCATTTTTGGAAACGTCGCGATTTCGTGACATTTTTGTTTTTGGAAATGTCGCGATTTCGCGACATTTTCATTTTTGGAAACATCGCGATATCGCGACATTTCCGTTTTTGGAAACATCGCGATTTCACGACATATTTTGGTTGAAAGCGAGGCTTGTAGAAAACGTCATGATATTATGACATATTTGGACTAAAAGAACCAAGTGATGATAATGTCACGATATCGCGACAGGTTTGGACCAAAAGGAAAGCTTATGGAGACCATCGTGATATCGTGACATGTCGCAAAATCGCGACATGTCACGGTTTCGTGACGGAGGAAGCAGAAAAGAAGTTAAGGCATGGATACCATCGCGATTTTGTGACATGTCACGGTTTCACGATGGAGGAAAGAAAAAAAATGCAAGGCATGGGGACCGTCACGATTTCGCGACATGTTGTGAAATCACGACGTGTCGCAATTTCGCGACAAAGTTGCCAACGACAGAGAAAGGAAAGGGAACGTCGTGAAATCGCGACGTCACAAAATTGTGATGTGTCGTGATTTCATGACGTGGAAGAGTTAAGCAGTACAAAGTCAAGGGAACGTCGCGATTTTGTGACATGTCACGAAATCGTGACATGTCACGATTTCATGACAGAAGAGCTGGGAAAGACCAGAATGCAGGGGGACGTCACGATTTCACGACACGTGTCAAAAAAATAAATCCGACATATAATGAACATTAGGATTTTAAATTAATAATATTAAAATACTAATCCTTGCTTGTTCTTTTGCAAAAAGCCAGCTGGCAGTTGCATACTAGCGGAAGTAATGGCAGAAAAGGACAAAATAAGCACGAATTAAACGAAGGCCTTCAGATGGAAATATGAGATGCCAAGAATTTTTGGTTCATCCAGATTTTGTAGATCTGGCCGCAAAGAGACTTTACAGTGACTAAGCAGCTGCCAATTTAATGGAATATGTTGGCAATTGACCAAAAAATGAAAATATCTACACACAGTTACTGGAAGTTTCCGATGGACGCATTTAACAGGAGAATTTATGGTGAAAGTAATGGCATGCAGAGAATTTTAACTCAGAAGCGGCTCTGCGAAGATAAAATGTCAGAGAAACCAGTGACTCATCCAAATTTCTCTGAGGAATTAATGAGACGTTCCCGACAGATGCACCAGCCGGCCAGAAAATGAAGATATTTACTTGCAGTTACAGATGGATGAGAATAATATCAGATCATGCCTTCTCCATTTATGGCAAGTAACTACACTAAGATTTGCAGAGTGGTTAGGGTTTATAAAGAACTCTATTTTTAAAGGGGACTTATATTGTAAAACCTAGGGTAGTAAGGTTTAGAGGATAAGATTTAGGGTTTGAGAAGAAGATATTTCTGAAAAGATCAGGGTCTGTCCTGAGTCTATAAATACTTCTTTTGAATGTAAATTTAGAGAGGCAAAAACTTAGAATAAAAAAGCTATTGGAGCAATTTCCTGCAAATCTTGTTTGAAAGCTTTGTTCTGGACTTAGAGTTGGTGTGACTTTCATTTTTTGTGATAGCGTGGCCAGGAGCTTAATCTCTTTCAGATTGTGATAAGTTCATCTTATTTTGTTTTGGTTTCATTAAGGTTTATTTAAATTATGTTGTAGATCTGTGTTACTAGGATTGGATATGCTGCTAGGCTTCATTTTCTTTATTGTATGTTAGGGAAAATTACAGATTTAAGTTTCAGGCCTGTTCTAATTGCTTTGTCCTCACTGTACGAGCTAGGCTGCTGGTGAGAGATACCAATTTTAACAGACTTCTCTCTTGTTTGTGATTTTATTTCAAATCTATTGTTGTCTCTGTCTTATGCTCTTAGTGGAAGGTGATCTTAGAAAGCTGGACACTTTCCTCTTTGATTTGTTCTATTGTGAAGCTAACCTGTATAACTAAAATTGGTGGTTTTGGTTTTGCAACTAAGTTAGATAAATTTCTCTTTTTTGCCCTACCCTACTCTCTCTATTCCACCATGAAATGATCCATTTTTATCTTTCTTTAAATTTGTCTTTTATTTAAATCTTCTAAAGCATAAAGAGCTAGATCAAAGAACTGATTGTAAATCTGATTATCCACAAAGATAACCAACTCCGAAAACATTACTGAACTGAAGTCCCAAGCCCGTTGTAAGGTAACAAATAGTCCACTTGAAACTATTCTAGAAGCGAAAAAGAGTGAATAGACATTCGACCCAACTCTGTAACTCACACCTTGGATATCCAACAAGATCCTAAAGTGAGTGGGATTTATCACGTATAAGTGTTATTGGTATTTTATTCTCATTCTTTATAGGGTATGTATAAAATTCAAACCAACATTTAAAATTGACGCTAGGAGGGCCAAAACTTACGTTCTTAGTGTGCTTGAGTTGAGAAATATGATTGTATGTGGTATTTAACAAATACTATATTTTATCTAGAGTCTGGTAGCCTTTTTCCCTCCTCTTTAGCTCTTTTTAAAGCTTGTTTGTTTGAGTTTTTGCCTAAACAGCGAAACTCAACACCAACATTTAAAATTGGCGCTAGAAGGAGGGCCTGAAGTTCAATAGTCTGTTAAGGGTTGTAAGATTATAAGTTGCTTGTGAAAAGTTGGATTCCACTTATAGAGTAACAAGGTCCCACTCCAGAGCTGGAGAGCTCCTTGTGCCTGAGTTAGAAACCCCCAAAAGAAGCAGCCTCAGAAGGGCCAAGTCCTTGTCTGAAATAGTTTTATCACCACTTGTAGTTACTCCAACTACAACTGAAAATATTATTGTCAATCAAATAGTAATGGCAAACTGGTTAGGTTCCACTGCCTTAAATATCTCGGGTGCAGCCCATGACTTACCCAAAAATCCTGAGAGATATCTTCCCAGATATAAGCATGATGGAACTAGGACAGTAGAGGAACACCTAGTAGCATTCAAGAATGCTCTAAAATTGTTAAATGTACAGCATGAAGATGTGGCTTGCAGATTGTTCCCGTTCACTCTCTAGGAGGGAGATTACGACTGGTTTTTGAATCTCACTAATGATTCTATTACTAGTTGGAATGACTTGGAAAAGGTTTTTGTATCGTAGTTTGGTGAAGTAATAGATCCCAATGTATTATATAAGCAATTTTTTGGTATTAAAAGAGAAATAAATGAATCTGTCAGATCTTATAATGTTATATTTTAGAAGGCTTATGGTAGACTGACTGGTTATTATGTGCCAAATGCAGATCTGGCATTAGAAATATTTAAGAATTCTCTAGATCCAAAGACTTATGTTTTCTTGAAAAGAGATCCCTCTATTACCAATCTAACAGAGGCTTACAAAGAAGCTTTGGTTCTGGAAAGACAGTTGGGACCCCAACCTTTAAATGCTCATCAAATTCCTTTGGTCACACAAGGTACCCCTGTTTTCAATCCCATACCACATCAGATGATGTTGCCAGTATGTCAAACTCCACCATCGAGAAATCCATTGGCTGTAACACCTGCTGAAAATGTATAGAGTCCGGAGAAAGAAACTGATAACACAAGAGTTGAAGAAGTTTCAAGGGTAGTCCAAAAGTTGGCAAATGACTTTTTGACTTTCAAAAGGCAAGTTTCCATCGACAAAAACCCAGACAGATTTCCTTATCAACAAAACAGATTCACTCAGCCCCCCTACGAACCTATTAAGGATTATAAAGGTAAAGGTCATGATGTAAATATTTGTGATTTGGCTTTGCCTAACTGGTGCAGGATACATGCTACTTCTCAACACGGGGAATTAGATTGTCTGGAATTTTGTAACACCTTTGAAGCTTTATCTGGTGAGTTGATTTCTCTTGAACATCAAAGAACTGCGGATGCTCCAAGTTCATCTAAACATAGTGCAGCTATGGTGTTAGATTCTTTCACTTTACCAAAAGAATCAAAGAATGTTGTGGAGCTACCCATGGACGAAGTGCAAGCCTTTCAACAGTATAGGAGGGACAACTACAACCTCAAAAATAGAAATCTAGAGCCCAACACTACATCTACCCCTCCGAACAACTCCCACAGTGTTCCTTCAGATCCATCTTCAAGCAATAACCCATCCCCACCCAAGGGAGGAAATCTGAGAGGACCAGATGCATTTGTCCCTCCACTCAATAAGGGATATAATATAGTGGAGGACATGAAGAAGATAAAATCTAATATCACTCTCCATGAGTTAGCCCAAATTTCTGAACAAAGAGATAACTTGATCAAAACATATTCTAAACCTACTACCAAACCTTTGGAAAAAGGAAAGAAGATGGCAAATGCAAATGTGGCTATGTATAACGAGAATACTAAAGTTTCGTCTTTTCTACTGACTGTCTGAATATTTGGGAAAAATTTACACAACTGTCTGGTAGATTCAGGTGCTTCAGCCAATGTTATGCCTTTAGCCATTTGTCATCAGTTGGGTTTGACCCCCATGAACTTCGAGATGAGAGTCGTCCAATTGGATAAGTCTGAAGTTAAAGTGGTAGGTGAACTTCAGAATATACATATCTAGCTATCATCTGAGCCAAGAGCGTAGCACATAATTTACATTCAAGCAGTGGATATTCTTGTAGGGTACGAAATGGTTCTGAGCAGGGATTGGTCAAAATACTTGAATGGGTATTTGGCTACTGATTTCTCGCATATGTGGTTACCCTGGAATGGTTTTGCAAATCAATTAAGAATCAAAAGAGAACCAAGATATAAACTCATGATCATAGAGTATAATGCCAAGAATGAGACTGCTAATCTTACTGAGGGCTGTTATATCAGGGTTTATAATTTGACAACTACTCAAAGGAAGAAACCAGTTAAAGCTCACCAAGATCATGATAATGAAGTTGGAATGCTTCATATTGATGAAGCTAAATCTAAGCAAGATTCTGGTACAAGGCTTGTTCTTAAAGGACCAAAAAATCAAACCAATTTTATGTCTTATCGCTTACAGTTTCCCTGCACTAATAACTTGGCAGAATATGAAGCATTAGTACCAGGATTAAAATTTGCTTTACATTACTTTGATCATGCAGATACGAAAGCTCGTGTGTTGGACTTGGTTGATTTGCAGGGTAGGCGACTTCAAGCCGTAGAGCATTTTAGTCAGCACCAAGAGATAGTCAAGTGCTGGCTTGACGAGAGGGCCAATTTGAAGGCTTTCAAACTTGTAGACCTGGTGTTTTTATGGGACAAAGCCCATGAAAAGAAGCGTAAAAACACCAAGCTGCAACCTTTATGGACAGGGCCATACCAGATTTCTGAAACCCTGGGTAATAATGCATTTTTTCTACAAGACCTGGAGGGTAATTTTCTGAACCTTCCTGTTAATGGTCAATATCTAAAGCATTATTTCTCAGCTTTTCCATCCAATACATCGATTGAATAAATCACAAAGACGTTGTAACATGTGTATATATTGTAAATAAGCTTTGAAGTAGTTTGTTTTTATTTTATTTTGTTTGATTTTTAAAGGTCTGTGTTTTATCCTTTGGGGTCTGTACAAATTTATTTAGCTTTTAAAATTCAATTTTTTTTTAGTTTTGCCTGGGCAGTAAAGAAAAAGTCAGCCTTTAAAAATTGTTTTTATTTTGAGTTCAAAATCCTGTCTTCATTTTGTTTTATTCTAATTAAGAGATAGTCTACTTAAACTAAACAATGGAACTATTTTGTTATTCATAACAACAGTAGAAAGATTATTGGATTTTGTTTCTTGCTTGCCACAATTATTTTAATTATAAAGAAACTGCTATACTGTTTGGCAGGAGAAACTCCCAGGGAATCCAAGAAAATTTGATCGTAAGAGGGGACTCTGACTTGTGAAATTATTTGAGTATCCATAGAGGCTATCAGTACCCAGGCTGAAGCAGTTCTAGATCAATGAAATATTTAAAAAATATATTTTTTTTTAGCAAGGATTTTTAGATTTCAGTATATTTCAAAAGAGAGAAGGTGAAAGTTGAGCAAGACAACATAAAACTGGCACTCTGTTATTTCCCACAAAAAAAAAAGAAAAGAAAGAGATAGCCAAGGATTTAGAAGATGTTTTCTTTTACCAAGTTGTAGATACCACCTCACAGTTGTGGATCAGGGTCATGAAAATCTAAAGAGTAACTCTGTCGGGGTTGTAAAAGGCTAAACTAGTAAACAGAGCCCTACTCGGTTTCCCCTTTTCACAATCTAGAAAAGCTGATCAATATAAAAGTACAACATTCAAAGGCCCAGTAATTCTTGAAGAAATTTTTATACGCTTATAATTGCACATCAAAAATCTTCCTTAAGTGATCCAACCTAGTATGTCCTTGAGAAATTTTAACAACTATCAGGTAGTAGTTAAAATATTTTGAAGAATATTTGTGGCAAGGCATGGTACATGGTCTATATTGTTTTGAAACTAGAGTCCTAGATTCTAAAATAGTGCTACTATTTTAGCCATAGATATTGCCATTTGTTGAGAAGCAACACACCCCCACTAGAAAAATGAAGTTTCATCCTTTAAAAATATTTAGCTTTCATTTTGCCGTAGGGACCCTCGATGTTTTTTAGGTTTTAATTCCAAATTTTGCTTGCCTCCTTCTTCAAGTGTTGCATATACCAAAGTATCTAAGTAGGCTTGCATATGACTTTAATTTCAATTTAGAATTCACTTCTTTAATGTTAGAATCATTCTGAGTAAAAATATCTTTCACAGATATGTAAAATGCAGAATACAGATGAATGAATTCATTGGAGTCAACCTAAAATTTTTGTAAAATTTGCTAAGTAATGAAAACGTCGCGATTTCGTGACATTTCCATTTTTGGAAACGTCGTGATTTTGTGAAATTTCCATTTTTAGAAATGTCGCGATATCGTGACATTTCCGTTTTTGGAAACGTCACGATATCGTGACATATTTTGGTTGAAAGCGAGGCTTGTAGAAAACATCGCGATATCGCGACATATTTGGACTAAAAGAACCAAGTGATGAGAACGTCGCAATATCGCGACAGGTTTGGACCAAAAGCAAAGCTTATGGAGACCGTCGCAAAATCGCGACATGTCGCGGTTTCATGACGGAGGAAGTAGAAAAGAAGCTAAGGCATGGAGACCATCGCGATTTCACGACATGTCGTGAAATCACGATGGAGGGAAAAAAAATGCAAGGCATGGGGACCGTTGCGATTTCATGACATGTTACGAAATCGTGACGTCGCGAAATCGTGACATCGTGAAATCGCAACGTGTCACGATTTCGTGACGAAGTCACCAACGATAGAGAAAGGAAAGAGAACATCATGAAATCGTGACATGTCACAATTTTGTGACGTGGAAGAGTTAAGCAACGCAAAGTCAATGGAACGTCGCGATTTCATGACAGAAGAGCTAGGAAAGACCAAAATGCAGGGGGACGTCGTGATTTTGTGACACGTGTCAAAAAAATAAAGCCGACATATAATGAACATTAGGATTTTAAATTAATAATATTAAAATACTAATCCTTGCTTGTTCTTTTGCAGAAATCTAGCTGGCAGTTGCATACTAGTGGAAGTAATGGCAGAAAAGGACAAAATAAGCACGGATTAAATGAAGGCCTTCAGATGGAAATATGAGATGTCAGGAATTTTTGGTTCATCTAGATTTTGTAGATCTGGTCGCAAAGAGACTTTACGGTGACTAAGCAACTGCCCATTTAATGGAATATGTTGGCAATTGACCGAAAAATGAAAATATCTACACACAGTTACTGGAAGTTGCCGATGGACACATTTAACAGGAGAATTTATGGTGAAAGTAATGGCGTGCAGAGAATTTTAACTTAGAAGTGGCTCTACAAAGATAAAATTTCAGAGAAACCAGTGACTCATCCAAATTTCTCTAAGGAATTAATGAGACATTCTCGGCAGATGCACCAGCCGGCTAGAAAATGAAGATATTTACTTGCAGTTACAGATGGATGAGAATAATATCAGATCATGTCTTCTCCATTTATGAAAAGTAACTACACTAAGATTTGCAAAGTGGTTAGGGTTTATAAAGAACTCTATTTTTAAAGGGGCCTTATATTGTAAAACCCGGGGTAGTAAGGTTTAGAGGATAAGATTTAGGGTTTGAGAAGAAGATATTTTTGAAAATATCAGGGTCTATCCTGAGTCTATAAATACTTCTTCTGAATGTAAATTCAGAGAGGCGAAAACTTAGAATAAAAAAGCTATTGGACACTTTCCTCTTTAATTTGTTCTATTGTGAAGCTAACTGGTATAACTAAAATTGGTGGTTTTGGTTTTGCAGTTAAGTTAGATAAATTTCTCTTTCTGCCCTACCCTACTCTCTCTGTTCCACCATGAAATGATCCATTTTTATCTTTCTTTAAATTTGTCTTTTATTTAAATCTGCTAAAGCATAAAGAGCTAGATCAAAGAACTGATTATAAATCTGATTATCCACAAAGATAATCAACTCCAAAAACATTACTGAACTGAAGTCTCGAGCTCGTTGTAAGGTAAAAAATAGTCCACTTGAAACTATTCCAGAGGTGGAAAAGAGTGAATAGACATTCAACCCAACTCTGTAACTCACACCTTGGATATCCAGCAAGATCCTAAAGTGAGTGGGATTTATCCCATATAAGTGTTATCAATATTTTATGCTCATTCTTCACAGGGTGTGTATAAAAGTCAAACCAACAGATTCTCCACCAGTCTTAACTCCTCCTTGTATGGGAGTCCCCTTCCATATTTATGTTTCAACAATAGAATTTGCATTAGTTGAACATTGGTAAGCTATGAAACCAGATAAGATTTAGTGGAAAATTTGTGCTTAGCAGTGATTTTTACCACTAAGAAACTCAGACATTACATTCTTAGTCACACCACATATATCATAGCTATATAAAATCCTCTGCATTATATGATGTCTTGCACTTACAATAACACCCACATTGCTAAATGGATAATGCTTCTCACTAAATTTGATCTTGAGTTCATTAGATAAAAATCCATTTAAGGTCAGGTCATAGCCAATCAACTTATGGAGGCTCCACTACCTAGTTATCAACCCTTGATTATTGAGATCCCAACTAATTCAGTATTCACTATTACCGAATAAGAAGATGCCATTCTAGAGGAAGACATCAATATCACACTTATCTTTGATGGTTCTAAGTGAAAAAAGTTTAAGGTGTTGGAGTCATGTTTCATACACCCTAGGGGGTGCCTATCCCCTTGTCATTCAAACTAGAATTCCAATGCACAAACAACAATGCAAAGTATGAAGCCTTAATCTTAGGTTTCCAAGTAGTCATAGCTATGATTATAAAGTGTATCAGGATATTTAGTGATTATCAACTTGTTGTTAGATAAATCAATGGAGAATATCAATTAAAGAACCTACCATAAAGCTTTACTATGAAGTAGCAATGTTATTGCTATCTAAGTTTGATTTTTATGGAATTGATAGTTTGCCATGTTCGAATAATAGATTTGAAGATCTTATGGCCTCTTTTGGATCCACTCATTGTTACATCCACTCATTATTACGACGATATCTAAATCTGCAATTACACGTGTTGAATCAAGGATGAAAAGGATATTTTCTTTATCCATTCGAAACCATATGAGCCTTGGTCAAACAAAATAATAGCCTTTCTCAATTTTGGAACACTCTCATATGACATATCACAGACTACTAAACACACTTTCAAGCAAAAAGCAAATCGTTTTACTCTCTTGGAGGATGTGTTGTATAGACATGGTTATGGCAAAATTTTTCTTCGTTGTCTCAAGCCTGCAGAGGCACAAAGAGCCATAGCTAAAGCTCATGATGGTACTTGTGGTGGTAATTTTAGTGTAATAGCCATTGTAAAGTGTATTCTATGCATGGGTTACTATTGGCCTACCATGGAATGCGAGTGTTGCACATATGTCAAGCATTGTAAGCAATGTCAAGAGCATGCTAATTTAACTCATGTGCCATAACAATAATTATAGCCTATTCAAAGCCTTTGGCCCTTTTCACGATGGGATCTAGAATTAATTGGAAAAATCTTACCTCCTTCCTTGGGACTACATACATTCATCATCGCAGCCACTACATACTTCACAAAGTGGGTTGAGAAAATTCCTCTAACCAGTACGATAGTTCCTATAATTGTGGAGTTTATACTCCATCATATCATTTGTCATTTTGGTATTCCCTCAAAAATAATCTCTAACAATGACAAGTATTTCAATAACAAGTATGTTCGAGCACTTTGCAAGAAATATAATATCCAACACAGTTTCTTGACTCCTTATTACCCACAAGAAAATGGACAAGTTGAGGCTACCAACAAGACCATAATTGCTATTCTCAAGAAAATTATTAAAGAAAATCATAGATATTGGCATGCACAGATTCCCTTGGCATTATGGGCTTATAAAAAAAGCATCTGCACACCTATTGGGGCAACACCATTTTCATTGATCTATGGATCCAAAGAAATCATGCCTTTTGAGCTTGATATCCCCTCCTTGCAAATTTTATTGTAGTAATTTATAGATGATGATACTTCTAGACAAGCATGTCTTGACCAACTCATCCTTCTTGATGAAAGATGAGTAAATGCTTTAGAGCATTTACTAGTTTATCAAGACCACCTAAAGTGTGCTTACAATGCCAAAGTTCATCTACGTGAATTCCAAGTAGGAGATCTTGTTCTTAAAGAGAATCAACAAAACACCAATGCATTACTGCATCTTTGTGATAAATTCATGGCTAATTTGTTAGGTCCATACATTGTCACTCAAAAAGTGGGTAAAGGAACTTATAGGCTTGCTAGTCTATAGGGAGTTGAAGAGCCCGAACCACCTAATGTTATCCACTTGAGAGCATTATATGCATAATGTGGTTTATATATATGTATATATACATGGCTATTACATAAAAACAACATTGCATTGCACGCATTACATTTCACAACTCATATTTCATACATTGCATTCACAACTATATTTCACATTTCATATTAGGGATAATTTATTCAATTCAAGTATTAATTGGTCCAATAAAGTCATGTTGCCTTAATCAGGGGCACCTTCAAGTCATCATCCATTTCATTGCATCATTCCATAAAGTCAATATTATTATTTGCAACCCACATTGCCATAATTCCTAGGTGTTTTTGGTCACTCAACCACTCCTAGTGTTTCTAGCAACCTCCAAATACATAAGTTTTCTTTAGGACCAAGTTTGACCACCAAAACGGCCTCACACCTATGCTTCCTACTGTGTAAAATGAAATAAGAGAAACAAAATAGATGCATGCGAAATTGACAACAAATGGGAAGAAGAAAAATACTTTTATTCCATTGTAAAGAATCCAATTCCAGTTATAGTTACGTCCCTCTTAGGGATACCATTTTGATACTCTTATTACAATAGGAAAAAACAATGTTCCCTCTTAAGGGTAAATGTGAGTTTTAGGCCCTTCGGGGTGACACAAATTACTCTAGGGTGGAGTTGACCCTCTTCTCTACGTTGAGGAAGGAATTGGATGGTTGAATCTCCTTTGAATCTACTTTCCTACGGTCAAGAAACAACATAAAAGCATTAAAAGCATAGGCAACCTCTCATGATGAGGCCCTTTAAAGAATATGAACATAAAGATGCCATAACACTAATGAAATCAAGAAAATGAATAAAGCATGTTAAGCCTATGCAATACTTGAAAAGATTAATTGAAACATATAACTGGAAAGTACAACTATCTATCTAGTGGATTGATTGCATGAAATGAAGCATGATAACATGAAAATGAGCTAATTATGTCCTATTTTCCATAATGAAGTAAACTTAATGAAAACCCTAATTCTATCAATCATAGTCTCTAAAATGCTAAATAAACCACTAAGATGCTTAATCTAACCTAGTGAAATACAATGCAAAAAGAACAGTAAGGAGATCTTTCACCGATTGCAAACCACGGCTCAAATGAGAGGTCTACATTATACACCACGATTGTCAGCTACGGTGAGCAACATAGTAGTTTTGCCCTCCAAATACAAGGTTGTGGGATTGATCCTCCTTGTCAAATTGATGATCAAGGGTTGCCTTGATGTCCTCTGATTGGTTTTGCAGTTGAATTGCAAAATTGGGCCTCCGTTTGCCTGAATTCATGTTTCTTGGCATTCTAGCTCCTTAGGGCATCCATGCACAAATTGACATGATGCTTATGAATTGGAAGGAGGACAAAAATTTCTCTACCTGTGAGTCTACAATCCAATAGGGCTTCGCTGCTTTAATCTCCAATGCACACTTGGTATTTTGCCCTAATTTGAAGGGGTACTTATAGGATTACCCAAGGGCTAGGGGTGGCTTCATGGAGAAGCCAAGATCAAGAAGAGGTGGTTGGGATAGTTGGATTGGAAGCCTCTAGAATCTTTCTATCCTTAAACTACCCTCTTCTAGAACAAATGGTCATTCAAAAAGATTTCACTCAGATGAAGGCCAACCAAAATTCAATTCTAGACAGTGAGTGACAACTAATGCCTAGAATGTGAACCATGGGTGTCAGTAGTGGTTCATACTATAGACCATAGGTCTCAACAATAGTTTGAGATGATTAGGCCAAGGAGCCCAAATTGAGTGGTTAAAACCACTACTCTATCTTGGAGTCTATCCAATATCTTCCATATGGTCTTGTAGCATGTCCCATATGAGTAGTCTCCATCGACATGATACATTTTAGGTGTCTATAGATGCCCCTTTTGTGATGCATTATGATATTGAACAACACGTGAGAAAAAATACACCACCTAAAATGATGTTGAAGGTTGCATGATGATCATTGATCTTATCAACATTAGATGCCCCAAGTCCTGCAAAAGGATGCGCATCCTGGAATCATTGCTTCCAACTCATTGGAGGCTTAATTTGAAAGGTTTTGCACTCGTCATAACGCATTCGGGCAGCTTTGGTGCTACAATAGGAGTTAAGAGTATATAACTGAAAGGAGGTGAGATACAAATAAACTATCATATATGCTATTTTCCCCAAGCAAAGGGGTAAGCTTATGATAGTCTTTGACAATGATTCGCAAGGACGAACACAATTTGACAAGATCACAAGGGATCTTCTTATGATTTTGATTATGATTATGAAAGTATGACTACCCCCTCAAGCGATGAGTCGATGAGGGTAATGACAATTGAATGAAGTGATGAGGTCACTTGACCATTATGAATGATCTAAACAAACTTAGAATTTAGCATTTAATTACTTGACTAGGCTTAGTTCAACTTATGATTGCAATTGTTAATAGTAATTGCACATTTCTATCCCATGGAGCGGTTAGGCTGCAATAGCCTTCTTAGGGAATCAAAATGATACAATGCCAATTAGATTTATGTTGAATCAATTTGTCGATGATCTTTTGAAAATATGTCATAGGATAAATGACATGAAACGCCTCATTCCCATGGAGTGGTCCAGCCTCAAAGGCCTTCTTTAGGATTGAAAAGAAGCATATCAAATCAACGATGATAATTTTACCCCAAATGTCCTTATGGTTATTTACTCATCTCGTCGGATTGCATGGAGCGTTAGTCATTGCAACCACCAAGTGTCTAGGGTAAATAACTAAATACGAGGTGCATTTGGCTTTTGACTTGTTTAATAATTTTTTTGACTTTTTGAGTTTTTTAATTGATCTTAGTGCTTGAAAATCACCAAATTTGCTAAATTGATTTCTCTTATTGAGATTTTGATCCATTAGGAATCATTAATTTATCATTTAAAACCTTCCCACGGTGGGATTTTGGTGCATTTAATGCTAGTTGTGAACCACGCTCACATGCAATAGTTAGAGATATCAAATTTGGGAACCATGGCTTAGAGCTACGGTCGAAAAACCCTAATTCTAGGACCATGATTGTTAGATGCGGTCCACAAAAATTAAGAAAAGTATAAAATATTTTCCCATTTGAAAATTTCATTATTATTCCTTGAAAGCGATTGCAACTAGAGAGCTCTGAGAGGTGAGGAAGCAATAGTTGATGTGAAATGCTGCTGAAACAACTACCTACGACCTCTCACACATCCCGATGGTAGACCCTATGCAACCTTCATCCAATAGAGGCATCGGTGTGGGAAAGGTAACTTGAAATCGAGTCCTCGCACTCCTTACCAACTTAAAAAATGAACCACATTAAGTAATGGGTCAAATTAACTTCACTAAACTACTGGTAAAGAACCTCACATTAGTTTAGGCTAGATTAGGGCTTTAATTTTTTGGGTGCCAGGCTAGGAAGTGACCCTTTTAGGGTTACATTCCTAGACCGTAGCTAGAAGACGTGGCTCCCAATTGTCATATTGGGAACCGTGGCTATCAATCGCGGTGGGATTCAAATCCCAATGGTCAAATTTTGACCATCACGCGGACCGTAGATTTGACCCACGGTTTCGAAACTTTTGAAAAATTTTCAATTTTATTTTATTTATTTTATTTTTTTATTTTTTACTGGCAATTAATGCCATTTATTGCACTTCTGAAATGCATTTTTAATTTTTATTTGGAATTTTTGATCACTTTTTGCATGTTTTTGTATTTTTAGCAATTTTTTAGATTTGTTTGACGTTTTTAGGTCATTTTTTAACTATTTTTAGTTATTTTTAGTCACATTTTTCCCTTATGCATTGCTTCTTTTTAGAAATTGACCTCTAGAGCCAGGGAGTTGAATCTCCTTCACACCCTTCACAGATAGCTCACTATCCAGGAGCGAGAGTGGTTTGGTGTAGTTGGCTTCGGATACATGCTTGATCTACCCACGATCAGGGTAGACCAAGCATACATGACTATGTTGGCCCAACGCTGGGATGCACGGACCAACACATTTCACCTACCCATAGGTGAAATGACTGTGACACTAGAGGATGTCTATCGGATCTTCAGGATCTCGATCGATGGGGAGCCCATCACCTCCACTCCATTCAGTAGCAGAGGAGCTATTTTTGATGCCATATTCGATGGGCGTAGCGAGGATGCTCAGACCAAGATTGATCATGGAGGCATCCATATTGGATATTGGCAGGAGAAGGGCATCTTCTCAATTTGAGAGGTCATTTTCATGCACTTAGTCATTCAGATTGTGCTTCCAGACTCCTCAGGCATGAGGATTCCCTTGGAACCTCCTAGCCATTGTCAGGAGAGTTACTCAGAGTTCTACGTGGTGGCCTTTACTCTTAGCCTAGGGGAGCACACCACTAGATCAATTATACCATGAGTTGTATCAGATTACCCATAGGAGTCGAGTCGGCATTAGTTGCAACCTACTACTTTAGATCTGGGGCTGGTAGCACATTCAGATCAAGCGGCCCATAGACCTACCACTCATGATTACTACTATTCTTACCACATACTAGTGCTATGAAACATGTTGGCCCCACAAGGAGGAGGGGTTCTAGAGTAGGTCTCACGTTGGGGACCTAGACCACTACATTGCTAGATTTGCATAGCTTCGGGTGGATGATATAGAGTGGTACCCATACATGGATTGCCCCGCATGGTAGGAGGCTAGCGAGTGGCTATGCCAGGTAAGGAGGGATAGGTGGTTACTCAGCTACAAGGCTGAGATTCATGAGTACTAGTACTACTCACATGTCCTACACTAGTTTGGGATTTCTTAGGATATTCCAATGCTTCCTATTATCTATAGGTGCCTAGTACTAGAGAGAGATCTACCATGGGTCCAGTTGACACCGCTAGGGGATGAGGACAATGACTTCTAGGAGTCAGGCATGGATAAGGCTGGCACCATCACAGTGTATGACACTTGGTGGTCACTTCTATAGTGGTAGGGAGAGGGGCCCCTTGGCTAGATAGATGATAGAGTAGAGGCTGATCTAGATGGGTGCAACGTGCACCAACATACCGAGGGTGGATGGGGTATAGAGGCCACCATAGGGGAGGCTCCTCAGGTTGAGGTAGAGGAGGACATAACTGAGGAGGGTGAGGTGCCTCCTGATAGTGATATTGGGTAGCTGAGAGCCCATATTGCTGACCTCTAAAGCCAGGTTGGGAGATTGTAGACTTAAATTTTATAGTGGGATACATCTATCACCACTCTAGAGGTAAAGATAGCATAGGGGGAGAGGCAACAGTAGGGGTACAAGGAGGAGAGGATAGCTCTCCATGACCAGGCTACCATTGTAGGCACCTAGATCACACAGCTCATTAGCAAGCGAGATGTGGCACAAGAACAATTGAGTTCCATGACTATTGAGAGGGACCTACTGAGGGTAGTGATGGGGGGCCCCTCTGCTACACAAGTTATGATGCCACCTTTGACAACACCATCTTCTTTACTACCAGCAGGTCATGACCCCATGGCAGATATCAAGAGGCTTCATTCCCTCATGGAGGAGGGTAACAAGTGAGATACAATGTGCGTGGCTCGCATCTCCCATCTAGAGGGCCACATCATACTGATAGGTGGGGAGGTACCAGAGGACACCCACACTATAGGGTCCCAGCGGACCAGGTCCAGGACCAAGGAGATAGGGTAGTCTTCTACTAGCTCTAGCCATAGGACACACAGGACTGAGAGGACTCACAAGTCCTCGAGTACTCATGGTGCTAGCTCATAGAGGACTCACATGGATGGTGGAGGTGATGGAGGTGCCTCACAGGCTGGGGGTGTAGGCCCTATTTAGTACAGATCTTCAGAGATGCTTTTTGTACCATTTTTGAGTGTAAGGTCGAGGACCTACATAGTTGTAGCCTATAGGAATTTTGATATACCCTCGATGTACTCATTTTTGACACACACACCCACACACACACACACACACACACACACACATATATATATATATATATATGAGATTGATCATTTTGGCTCATTATGTGTACTTGTTTATTTTTGATTTTATGTTTATGTTATGCACATGGATGCAGATGTTCATATTGATGCTATGCTTATATGATGTGATGTATGGATGACATGCACTAGATAGCTATTTAATTTATTATGATGATGGTATGCAGTGATCTAGATGCTTAGATGTGCTATTTATGATGGATGCATATGGATGCGATGTTTACTTTTAAACGCATATTTTAATTTTGCTGTATTGTATGCATTTAATTTATGATGATGTCACGATATGCTGGTGCAATGAATGTAATGCATTATTTACATGATGGTAATCTAATGTAAATGAACTTGTATGCTTTAATCACTTAAAACATAAGGAATGAATGTGATATGTGTTTAACAATCTAATGGACGACACCACAGAATGTGTAAAAATCATGAATGTAATTGAAAATCCTCATTACAAGAATTTAATCAATTAATCACCCATATATGAAATGCAATGATATGAAGCGGTATGATGTGAATGATATAATATGTCACTCTATATTCCTTTTACAATTTGAAATATATGCACAATATAGTCAGTGGTCATCTAAATATCATTTCTGATATCCATCCGGTATCTATCCTATATCTTGATTGTGCTCAATGTAATGATGTATCATGGATTCGATACTTTGCAATTTGATGATTGAATGACTTTTATTTTTGATGGTTTGTGATCTTTGGTATTTTATTGCTATTAGAGAAATATTTGATGTTTTCCATGAGACTCAAACACCCTATTAGACTTATCAAAAGTTGTATACTGACCAAACTAGACTTTTGAAATGTAAGGCTTTTGCTAGGATAGGCCCTAACTGTTCATTATCCCTGTGTGTGCAAATGAGTATATTAAGATAAAGCATAAGCATACCCCGATGTCAAGAGGGATTCTTTCAGCCCATTTCTAATATAGGGGATCCTCATATGTTTATCCAATCCTAGGTTTATATTTTAGTTGGACTAGACCACTAGGCGATATAGGACACCTGAAGCTAGCTCTTCCACATTCAAACATTGGTATGTACATAAGCGAGGTGCTAATGCATCAGACATATCATCATGCATAAGGTATAGTAGTGCTGACAATTCCAGGGATTCAAGTTCACTCCCTTATTTTCTTCAATTTTTTGGGATACTTGCTCATATAAAGTGATAAAAATCACTGTTTATTTTTGTACTATAGTGATAAAAATCATTGTTTATTTTGTACTTTCTCTTTTTTTTTCTTTTGAGCAAGGGATTTGATACTGATTTAACTTCCTTTGTACAATTTGATCTTCATTTGACCTGACTTTTTGGAATTTACATTTGATAATTTTCTTCAGAAACTTCCTTTGGGGATTTTACTTTGGGAAATTATTTCTGGGATATCGATCTAGGATATCGATCTTATGATATCAATATGGGATATCAATATGGGATGTCAATCTATGATATCGATCGAGGGTATCAATATTGAGGATTGATGTGGGATATCACTCTGGGATATTGCTCATTTTATCGTAAGCAAGGGATTTTGGGTAGGGAATAAACTTGTCCTTTTTCCAATTGCCAACATTTCCCATACCGTCCACACAGGGGGATAAGCAAGAATAACTCTTTTCACCTTAGGATACCTGGTCCTACTTCATGGCTTTCATCTTCCCCTAGTCCTTATTAGGATTGTTTAATTTGTTGATTAGTGATAGGATTTTGATATGCTAAGGGCTATACTAACTAGACCTCAACTGCAAAAGCAAAGCAAGATTTCTATCAACTCTTGAGAAGACCTCTAGGTATGGTTGAATGATTGGAAAACCCTAGTATATTCTTCATAGAAACAAAATGGGTTGTGTTGAAAAACACAATTACTCACATGAATGATGGATTATGATAAATGCAGAGGTGCATGATTGAAACACAATGTGGCATCATTTGTAATACTGACAAACACAATCCATTCTACTATAGAATGCAATGGATGAAGAATGCCTACATGCAATATGATGAAGTGAATGCATGTGTAAATGAAAATGCATAATGCAAATGCAAATGTTTTTGGATTTTATGCTTTACCAATTTTTTTTTGGATTTTATTACTTTTTTTAATTTTTATGGATTTTGAGCCTTTATATTTGACCAAACAGTGAGTACATGCCCTTGGAGCCTTTTGGGAGTGACCAAATAGTGAGGAAATGCCTTTGGAGCCTTTAAATTGACCAAGCATTTTTTCAAAAAACCCTTGGGGCTTTTAGGTTGACCAAAGGGATTATGAGCACCTTTGGAGCTTTTAGGGATGACCAAGTGGTTCTTAGGAACCCTTGGAGCCTTTTGGGATGATCGAGTGGTTTTAGGAATCCTCGAAACCTTTTGGGATTGATCGAGCGATTTTAAGAAAACCCTCGGGGCATTTTGGGATTGACCGAGCGGTTTTAAGCAAACCCTTAGGACCTTTTGGGGTTGACCAAGCGATTTTAAGCAAACCCTCAAGGTCTTTTGGGATTTATTGAGCGGTTTTAAGAAAACCCTCGAGGCCTTTTGGGGTTGACCGAGCAATTTTAAGCAAACCCTCGAGGCCTTTTGGGATTTATCGGGTGGTTTTAAGCAAACCCTCAAGGCCTTTTGGGGTTGACTGAGTGGCTTTGAGAAAACCCTCGAGACCTTTAACTGACATGACCAAATGGTTTTTTGAACCCTTGGTGCCTTTGGGGAGGGTATGCTACCCTATGTAATCCCCAGTGTGCATGCTATCCATTGAAATATAATCTACTTGTTTAGGAAGAGTGACAGAAATCAACTCTCCCAAATGAGGAACGGACCTCAACGGAGTGCCTATGTCTTGGTAGGGTTGAACGAGCAAACCATCCTCATGGACCGCATCTCATTCTACTAGGTCTTGGATGACCCTCTTAAATTATTGATAATCTTGAATTTCATGTCCATGCGCTCGATGATACACACAAAAGGGGCTCTCATCAGGTGACCCAGTCTTGGATACCCTTTGCTTGACTTTGGGCAATACAAATGCCTTTACCTCATGTAACTTTTGGAACAAAGTTAGAATAGTCATATGAAATAAAACTATTCATTGCATTAGATTATTGGGCCTATGAGGTGACTGACGACCTTGGGGTCACACATGAGGAGGTGTGACCTCCACTTCAGCATGTTGGGGTACTATAAGAGAACCATCTACATGATAAACCCCCCTATCTATAAGATTTTGCACCACACTCTTGAATTCATGATAATATCGAATGCCATGACCCTCTATTCGATGATAGAGACAATAGTGATGCTCCCTGTAACCCATAGGCTTAGCTCTATTTGGGTCTAAAGGGATGATATCAGGCAAGGTGATGACCTTAGCCTCTTGTAGCTTCTAAAATATGTTAGACATAGACTCTTTTAAAGGAGTCCAAATGCATTGTGACTATTTTGGGTGCTCGACCCACATTGGCTTACTTTGAGGACCCAATGGTTGGGTTGGCCACATGGGCTCTTGATTTTGCTGAGGTTTTTCTTGTACTTGCATAGGAAGTGGTTCGACCTCAGACAAGGGATGCTTTTGTGATCCTAATTTTCCAAGTTGGTTCATGATAAAATGCAATGCCTTATCTTGCTCATCCATTCGATGTTCCATTTGTTCTAGATGACTTAGAATGGCTCGCAAGACTGACAAAGAGTTCATATGTATTTCCAATGATTGATTCAAAATACCTTTGTCTATTGAAGGAAATAGAAAAGTGGATGCTAGAGATCCATTAGGTAATTGCAAATCACCTATTTCCTTTGTTTGGGTTGATGCGGATGCTTCTTGATGATACACTTTGTCAGTGCTATCCACATGCTCATGCGCATGACTCAGTTCATGTTGTTGCTCGACTTGAAATAATTGAATTGTGTCAAATTTAGTACCCCCAACCTGATATGGGGTACACACTTGCTCTTGTCCTTGAGAAGGTGGCACAAGAAATGAGTTAGGAGTGACTAATTTTAAAGGTTCGGACCCCTTCGATGTGGAAGCAATGTATGATTGCCCCATCTCTTGCTCTATTTTCTCTAGAGTCACTCGATCCTCTGACCTAATGTCAACCATTCCCACAAACTCATGAGAAGATGACTCCACAATTGCATGAGTCGTAGGTGACTTGTCAACCTCTTGGGGTTGTAGCATCTCAATTGCAACAACTAACTCTTCCTCATGTTCAATCGATGCATCAAGGATAGGATCAATAGGTAGAGAATTGACAAGGAGCTGACCTAAATCCTCAGTGGTCTCCATGATGGGTGACATCATGGTGTTCACCTCCATATGCTTTGTATATTCACCATCATCCTCATGAGGTCTACCTTGTGACATGATGGATGATGAGGGTATGATACACTCGGGTGCATCCATGATCATGCTAGGTATTCCCCCTCAATAGGAGTATGAGGGTCCTCTAATGACACATCCAAGGTAGCTATGAGCATCTCTATGATTGGGTTCATTAGTCCTTCCTTGCTAGGAAAGATCAATGATGAAGGAGTCATAGGTGACTCCACAGGTGATAGCGATGGTTATGATAACTCCACAATAGTCTATAAGATAGCCTCTAAACTTTGGATGAACTCATCATGTTTAGTGTTTGGATGTGTAGGCACCCCACTAGGTTCCTATGGATGATCCCCTAGTTTGTAATACTTGAAAGGATCTAGGTCCACCTCAACCACATGGATTTCATTTGCATGGGTGTACTTAATGCATTGATGCACTATGGATGGTATGCACTCCATGGCTCTTATCCACGACCTTCCAAGAAGCAAGTTATATTGTCTTGAACCCTCTAAAATGTAGCACAATGTAGAAATAATATTTTGTCCCACCTCGATGGGGAGGACTATTGTGCCTACTATAGGGGATTCCACATCATTAAAATCTTGTAGCATGAAATTTGATGCCTTGATGTGGGAAGGTGGAATTTTGAGATGTTTGAATGTAGAGGTTGTGATAATATTTATGGACGATCCTGTATCAACCAACACTCACTTATACGTAATATGATTTATCCTCGCTATGATGTGCAATGGAGGATCAAATTCCTTGATAGGGATAGGTTTGACTTCCTATTTATGGAAGGTAATCACAGGTTCCTTATATAGCATAATATACTGTATATGCCTCAAGGAATGTGACAACTTATGAGCATTGACATTTCTCACTGTTGCAGGCCAAACAAGGTTAACTTCTTTCCTACTTTTGTCACATGCCCGTACATTTAATTTATCAACCCAAGAAGCTTCGTAAACTTGCAAAGGGTCTTGAACAAGATTGCTTATAATACCACTTGAGATGAGTTCGCTAGTTCTACTATTGGGGGGTGTTTCAATGATCGTCAATCATTCATACACTCCTCAATAATTTATGTAAAAATAATTAAATCTACAAAAAGGAAATATTCACGCATTCTTAGAAATAAACCTATTGCAATACTAGAAATAACAATGCGATAAACAATCTTATAAAAGTGGTAAACTAATCTAGAAAACACAAGAAAAATAGGGGAAGAAATACTGGCTTGGAGTGGGCCCAGGCTCTAGCAGCTTCCTCCCAGCTGAACATGCACTTAGAAACTCTTATAACTAGATTATAATTATCAAATTATTACAATGCTTCTTCTGTATATCTATCTACATTTGCTATCAAAATATTCTATATATCCTTAAAGAGGTCTTCATGTGTTTATATAGCACACCCACAAATATTTTGTTACAAAGAATTTATAACATTCGATTCATTCTAGACTAAACTAAGATAGTCTGGTAAATGTGATCGATGTCTGCTAAAACTGGCATTCATTTCTAATAGTGGCATGCTCACTGATTGGTTTGTGCTTCACCTGGCATTGGTAGGACGTTATCATATGTCTATACGATCCCTAATTTAACTCTACATGATAGAGAGTTGGAATTGCACTAGTCTTTGTTGTCCACGTCATGCTTGTCTGGTCAATGGGCGAAGAACAGGGGCACCTTCCCTATGAGAAAGATGCCTAAGTATGTCGGGCACCTTATCTATGCGTAAGGAACCTTACTACCATTGGTTCCTTCCTAGAAGAGGAAGTCTCTTATCTTTTGTTGGTGCCTTCCTGTGAGAGGAAGGCTCTTGCCTTCTAATGGCACCTTCCTATCGACGCCTTCCTGTGAGAGGAAGGCACTTGCCTTCTAGTGGCACCTTCCTATCGGTGCCTTCCTATGAGAGGAAGGCGCTTATTTTCCTTTGGCCCCTTCCTAGAAGAGGAAGGCACTGGCCTTCTATTGGTGCATTCCTAGGAGAGGAAGGTGCTTGTATTTCCTTGGTGCCTTCCTGGAAGAGGAAGGCACCTACTTACGCTTGGTGCCTTCCTGGAAGAGGAAGGTGCCTACTTACGCTTGGTGCCTTCCTGGAAGAGGAAGGCGCCTACCTTCTCTACGTTGATTCCAAAAGAAACAAAGTTCCAGGTCCATGAAAAGACCTCAACTGATCCAAATCTAACTAAATCAACTACAATTCCATAAAAACACACTGAAAACACATGAATTAGATAACACGCATAATTTCATCAAATAATTATATAATCATTCATAAAAATATGCAATCCTTATTATACAGCCGCATAATAATAAAGAAAAAGTATACAAAATATGAGCATTTTTTATGCTCATCATCCCTCCACATCTAACATATGCCACACCCTCATGGCATCAAAACTGCAGGTAGCCCTGTTGACCCCTCATCGTTGCCATTTCTTGGTGGATCCGGTTGTACCTGCAGCTTGTGTTTGCCTCTTTTGCACACTGGCATCTAGAGGTGTGGCTCCTATTTTTCTATGTGGGGTTGCGGGTGCTGCTGTCGGCTTTGCTTTCCTCATCTTGGCCACTATCAAAGGTGATCTAGCCAACGTCATCTATGTTGCCTGAAATGTAGCTTTTGTAGCTTGTCATAGGTCAACGTTCGGAGGTCTGACCACTACAAGAGGGATACCTGAATTATCCCTCTTGAGATGAACTACTTGGGCTTTGTACAATCGGGTTGCTTTAGGAGTAAGCCCTATGTTCTACTTTGCAATGGCAGTGGCTTCCAATTCAGGGACATATACCCACCATCATTCAAAATACCTTCTTATCTTGGAGGTTCGCCCCCAGGATGACCCGTAAATCTTCTAGAACTAGTTGTCCTCTATCGGATTGATGTAGATACTAGAGTCCCCCTACATCCTTGAGGTTGCCTTCCTGGTCTCCTTAGCTGTTGTCATCTCTTTGAGCAGCCATTCAAACTATTTTTGCCTCTCTGTGAATGGCTACATATCCCACTCATCTTCTTCTGGCTCGACAAAGGTCACCTTCGCATTCTTTTGAGTCATCCTAGGCCCTTTTACTTTGGCCTCTATAGAAAATATGATAGCTCAAATAGGGGTTTTCTATTTCTCCCTAGTGAATGTCTTCTTACTCTGAGGGGACTTCTCTGTAGTCCCTAGAGCATTCTTTTCACTCTGGGGGACCTGTGTTGTCATCCCTGGAGATGCTTCTTTGCCCCCCTATCTGTCCTGTGCTAAACCATCAGGTTCTTATCTTTATTCCTTAGGTCCGAGGAGTTCTTCCTTATCCCTCGATCCTGTCTACTATTGTTGGTCCTCGTCCTACTCTGTATCACTCAGGTCGATGACAGGGGGTGTTGTGGGACTTTTTTCCCCTTCACTCCTGAAAATAGAGGAATCGAGCATCCGATAGAAATTCTCCTGAAGAGAATACTCATTCTATAGATGTGGTGGAATTCATTGGTACCTCTATTGTTTAGTCAGTTTGGGTTGATGCATCTCTTATTTCTATTCCCCTATCTTGGAGTTTCTGGTTCTCCTCCTACAACTGCTGGACTAGCTGATCAAGCTGGGTGATTCGTCTTTCTCATTCTTCCAATTCCTCTCTATGCTTGTTCTGGTAGTCCTCCAAAATTTTTTGGGCCATCCAGCAATTGGTCTACCACTCCAGCACTTCCTCCAAGGCTGCGTTGACCTGATCATTGCTCCCAAAAGTCCCTACATCTTGTGGGCTCTGGTTTGTCAATTCCTAGAGAGTTTGGGCTACAATGTCGACTTTCGGGTCGTTCTCTTGTTCTTCTATTGAGAGGAGGAGTCATCGTAGGTGTTTCCTCCTAGGGACTGGTTCTAGCGGCTAAAACTTGGCCTCACTACTAATAAGTCGCTCTCCTTCCTCTTCATACTCGGGCACTGGGGAATGCCCTCTTTCCTCTATTCATTTGGGCACTATGGAATGCCCTCTTTCTTTCATGAAATTAGGCAATGCAAATTTCTTGATACTTGCCATCTCCTCTATAGGGCTTCCCTCTTCTTACCCTATTTCAATAATAACATCCTGTTGCCTTTCTTGGCCGCCATCTCCCTCTGTGTTGGGGTTCTGCCTCTATGCTTCTGCATGGCGGACTAGTGCTGATATTAGCCCATGGTGGGCCAAGGAGTATGGTGCTCCCTTTTAGTACCTAGCCTCTTTTTCCTTCAAGGCATTTTATAGGTAGAAGGACACGTTCAACTTCCTTCCATGCACCAGGTGATTCAAAAACTGCACATGGTTAGTGTGCAAATGGGTATACTTCTCGGTGCATGTAAAGAATTGAGCAACCTGCTCAAATATCTTTTATAGATTCATGGGAAGGCTAATTTTAGGTAGCCCTTCCTTATCTATCTACACATTTTCTCCTGGTAGCAGCACTTCGGCATACAACTTCAATAGTTTGCCTTTGTATATGCATTCACCTGTGGGACAATACAGTTGCTTGCAAGATGTATTCAGGGGTGACCAAAATTTCTACCCCTCGCACCTGAGCTACATCGTCCCTCAAGGAGGCAATGAATTCCTTGGCTGCCTCCAATCCTGGCCTTGATTGACTAGGGTACAGTATTCAAACCATCCCTTGACCTTGAACTATGTTTTTACCATCCCCCTGATTCCTTCCGTATCACTCGGCTCATTATTTTTCACCGCATGATTCTTCGACCTTCCTCCCATGGTGCCTTCCCTTACTACTACATTTTTTTTTTTTTCTTACTTCTTCAAGAAGGCACCTTATTATAGGGAATGCACCTAACCTTAGCATTTAATTCTAGGGTATGCCTTTCGAGCCATATCATTGGCATGTGGTTTCGACCATGGGGGTATATGATTTTTATGATGACAATATTTGTTCGGTACTACATAATTTATGAATAATTATATAAAGATTTGAGTTAGTATGTGTGTACATTATTTGGTGTTTCATGCATCATGAAGAGCTTTGATTCACTGATTTTTTACACGGGGGAGGTATTTTTTTTGTGTGGATTACACTGGACTTTGGTGCTGAGTTGTTTGATGGTTGGTGTTGAAGACAGACTCCCGATTTGCTCAAAAAACCATTTGTCCATCATATTTGGAATGTGCACACTGATATTGCCCCATAATTCTCCAAGATTTTTTGATTGGGGTGGATTTCCATCACATGGATGATGGTGGTAATCTGATGCCGCTCGTTTGTGTGGTGATTTTGTTTTGATCAAGGCATACGTGAGACTTAAGTGCTAGTTGTACACGGAAGGCACTCTTTGATACCTATGTGGAAGGCACTTATGTGGTGCCTTCCTGATGTGGAAGGTGCTTATATGGTGCCTTCTTGATGTTGTCGATGCTCTTTGAATGGATGCACCTTTCGGTGGTGGAAGGCATCTCTGATTGGATGTGCCTTTCGGTGGTGGAAGGCACCATTTTGATGATGGCGCCTTCCTACTACGAAAGGTGCTTCTGAATGGGTGTGCCTTCTTGATGTGGAAGTTTCTGCTGAATACCTGCACCTTACTGAGGTAGAAGGTGATGTTGCATACCTGTGCCTTCCTGGGGTGGAAGGTGCCTTGGTCTGTATGCACCTTCCTGATGTGGAAGGCGTCTCGGGCTCTTTTTTTTGTGTGGCGCCTTCCCGCCATGGAAGGTGCCTATTTTTTTTTTTAATGTGGCACCTTCCCGATGTGGAAGGCACCTAATTTTTCTCTCTTTTTTTTTGTGTGCACCTTCTTTATAAGGAAGGCACCTTCTTCTGGCGGGGCACCTTCTTCATAAGGAAGGTGCCTTATTCTGGCACCTTCTCGATGTGGAAGGTGCTTTATTATTGGCAATCATGTTACGATTTATTGGGAAAGGGTGATCAAGCCTTCTAAGTCTTGCTTCACGCTGCCTTAGCTTCTACCTATGAGTGCCAGTGTCAGAATGCTGAGCCGAATCAAGCCTAGTTTCCCAGATACCTATTCCTTGTGTTGTCAAGTCTTCCACCTACAAAAAGCAAATGAAAAGAAAGAAAAATAAAGGTAGTTAGATGCATTCCATACCTGTTAGGCCCTAGATTAGGATGTCTGCAGCTTGCATGTGGGCATCTTCCCTACCAAACACACTGTAAGAAAAAAACTAAACTAACTAATTTTGGTGAGCACCTCCATGCTCATCATTTCGCCTGTTAAGAGTTTGTTCTGGATCTAACAAGATGGGGTCTCCCCCACATCTATTCTAGATTCCACTTGAAAGGTTTCGGATGTGTTATAGGGGCATAGTCGGTGGCCATTGATCGTTAATACAGTTTTGTTGTCATCAATTGTTCTAACATGCACTGCCCCAACACCTCATACGGTCCCATCCATATTTGCATTAATTTACCTTTTCTTTCTTGGAACCAAGAATCATACAACACCCATTCTCCTTCTTAGAACTACTTCAATTTAATGTGGTGATCATGCCACCACTTTATTTGCTTTTGTATGATTTCCATTCTCTGCAAAGAATCCATTCGTATTTTGTCTAGCTAATCTAGCTTCCAAATCCTTTCTTTTTTAGCATCATCCAAGCTCAAGTTCAATTCTGAAGCCATCCTCAATGTCTTGATTTCAAATTCAATGGACATCTTCACACTCTTCCCATAGACCAGTTGGAAGGGTGTGAAGCCTGTGGTGGATTTCCACATGGTATTATACACCCAGACTGCCTCCAGAAACTATGTAGCCCAATATTTTTTGTGTTGTTGCACAGTCTTCGTCATTATGTTCTTTATTTCTCTGTTCATCACTTCCACTTGCCCATTTTCTTGCGGATGGTAGGGTGTAGTTTTATTGTGCCAAACTCTATATTGCTCCATCAGCTCCTTGATCAACTTGGAGGTAAATTGATGCCCTTGGTCTGTTGTTATATCTCTAGGGACACCAAATCGTGTAAAAATGTGGGCAAATAAGAAATCGATGACTGTTATTTCTTTTGAATCTCTCAACACTTGAATTTCAACCCATTTGCTGACGTAATTTTTACAAACCAAAATAAACCTCCTCCCTATTGAAGGTGGATTAATTGGTCCCACGAAGTCCATGCCCCACTAATCAAAGGGTTCCAGGTGTACCTAAGACTGGAGGGGCATTTTGTCTCGATGGGTTGGTCTACCCATTATTTGGAATTCATCGCACTTGCTGGTGTACACAGCCACATCCTTGAATAGAGTGGGCCAAAAGTACCCAGCCTGTAGGATTTTGTAGGCAGTTCGTTTCCCTGCAAAGTGTCCTTTGCATGGTTCATCGTGACACGCTTTGAGTACTTTTGAGAATTATTTTGCTATGCATCTCCTTATAATATGGTCACATCCTATTTTGAATAGGAGGCCATCAATCCATAGGAACGATGAGATTTTCTCTATGACCGCCTACTTTTCTCAAAAATAGATAGCAGGTGAGGTTCTTTCAGTGGCCAAGTAATTTGCTATATCTGCATACCACAGGATTTTCTCAGTAATGGTGAAAAAGTGTTCATCCAAAAACTAGTCTTCCACTGTTGTATGATCTGCCGATATCAATCTGGATATAAAATCTGCTACGACGTTGTCTTTGCCTAGTTTGTCGACTATTGTGATGTCGAATTCCTGTAGTAACAAGAACCACATGATAATTCTTCTACCAATGGTTGGCTTGCTCATCAAGTATCTGATGGCCATGTGGTCTATTTGGAAAAATACCTTATATTTGGTGATATAATGGTAGAATTTGTTTATGGCATGCACAACTACAAGGAATTCCTTCTCTGTCACCATGTAGTTGAGCTTGGCTCCTACCAAGTTTTGCTGACATAGTAGATGGCATAAAATTCTTTGCCATCCTTCTATCCAAGGACTGCTCCAATCGCATTGTTGGATGCATCATAGTAGATATGGAATGGTATGGCCCAATTTGGTCCTCTTAAAACTAGTGTAGATATCAATTTCTCTTTAAGCAACTAAAACACTTCTTCACAGTCTTTCGTCCAATTGAACTCCACATCTTTAGATAATAGAGTGTGCAGTGGTTTTGTAATTTTGCTGAATTCAATGATAAATCGCCGATAGTACCTGACTGATCCAAGAAAAATCCTCACCTCTCTCTGCGTTCTGGGGCTGGGTAGGTCTCTGATGACCTCAATTTTTCTTTTATCAACTTTTAATCCTTTTGTGGAGAGGTGGTGTCCCAGTACGATTCCTTCTTGCATCATCATAAAGCATTTTTCATTGCTCAGGGACAAATTGTTTTCCTTGCTTATTTTGAGCACTCTTTCCAAGTTTTTCATTGCTTCGTCAAAGGTTTCTCCATAGACGGTGAAGTCATCCATGTATACTTTGACTGCGTCTCCCATCATGTCTAAAAATATGCTAAGCACCACTATTTGAAAGGTGGCAGGTGCGTTGCATAATCCGAAAGGTAATACCCGATAGGTAAACATTCCCCATGGGCAGGTGAATGTTGTGTTATACTGATCCTCTTCTCCTATCTAGATCTAGTTGTATCCACTAAATCCATCCAGAAAGGAGAAATACTTCCTCCCAGAGAGTGTATGTAATACTTGATCAATGAATGGGAGTGGGAAGTGGTTATTCTTGGTCACTTTGTTTAACGCTCTGTAGTCCACACAGATTCGTGACTTCCCATTATTTTTAGGGACTACCACTAATGGTGATACCCACTCACTGTCATAAATTGGATAGATGAATCTAGTAGTCAAGAGTTTTTGCAGTTCTTCCTTGACAATGTCTTTCATTGCTCGATTCATTCTTCTTTGTGGTTTCCTGCTTGGAGTTGCTTGATCATCGAGGTATATACGATGGGTAAAGATCTTTGGATTGATACCCTTCATATCTAAGTAATATCATGCAAATTCCTATTGGTGTCTAACTAGGATCTCTTCTACTTTCATCAATTATGTGGGAGTCAACCCACTACTGACATTCAACGTTCTTCCTGGCTTGATGTGTATCTACTGAACATGGTGATCTTGGGTACCAGCCAACGATGATCCAGGTGCAGAGATGGATGACTCCCTGTGGAGGAACTCCACAATAGAACCATCTTCATCTTCTTCTACCAACTCATCCAATGTCATCACCGGTTGGATCATGGATAGCTCAATATTTTCATGCTCGATCAACATGGGTTCTCCTAATGAGTTGACGGACTGCACTGGAGGTGAAATAGTCAACCTTTTAACATTTGATCCATTGGAGATGGTCATCAGCCCATCCTGGTAGCTGATGTAAGTGTTAACTATTTCCAGCCATGGCCTTCCCAAGATGAGCGGGTAACCGCCCAGCCTAGTTTTAGATTGCAAAACTAAAAAGTCGGTTGGGTATTCCCATTCACTCACTCTCACTATTACATCTTCCAACATTCCTTTCGGTGCCATGATCGATCAATCGACCAACTGCAACACTGTCATAGTGGGTTTTAGGTTTGTGAGTTGTAGCCTTTGCATGGTCTCCTAAGGAATTACATTGATGGCTGCTTTGATATCGACCAACGTATTGGACAGGGAATGTCCCTCAATTTTTATAGTCAATATCGGGCAGCCCAAGTTTGCATACTTAGGATGGCACATTTTGCCCATCATCAAATCTGCTAGTTTACCCATGACATTGATAGTATGGGTTGCTCTTTATCTTGGCTTCCTTAGACACATCTCTCTTATCGCCTTGGTATATATCGAAACATCTCGAATGGCTTGAAATAATGGAATTGTCACGGTGAGGTTCTTCAAGCTAGACAATATATCAAACTTGGGCTATGTTACTTTCCTCTGTTCTTGTATCTGGTTGGGAAATGGAGTCTTTTCTCTCTCAGGCATTTCTTCTATCACCTCTTCTACAAGAGGTGTTTCTCCTACCTCTTCCTCCTCTTCTACTAGTGGAGGTGTTCCTACTCCTAGCTATCTACCAGACCTAAGCTGAATATGGTACATCGGATACATCTCACCCTCCATGTTGTATGCTAGCTGGTTCACCTTGTTATTAGGATTTGCCATTGATTATGCTGATATCTATGTAGGTCTCACTATTGGCAACACCAATAAATTCTATTGGGGGTGAGTTGGTGCTACATTCTATGGAGCCTGATTCCACATAGTGTGGCATCTCCACTGCTGCCCAAGATATAGATATGGCATCCATGGTTACTGCTTTGAGAATGCTGATGGGGGTGCGTTGGACTAGGGTGATGGCCCCAACCACCCTATGTTAGGTGGTTGAGGTGGGCCTTGGGGTATGTATGGTACTCCCCCATATGACAACATTCTAGTTGGCATATTCCCCATAAGGGGTTATGGCCAACTCTTTCGATTACCTATGAAATAGGCATCCACACTTTCAACATCCTCCTGATTACTGGGCAGTTGTGGGCACAATTGAGTTTTATGGTTTAGCCTACAAAATGCGCATACTCTGACTTTGTTCTTCGGGCATGCATTCTTTGCATGCTTCCCTCTACATTTTGGATAGAAATAAGCCAATGCTACTTTGTTTTATTGCTTCTTTTTCTCTAACAACAGCGTATCCATCTACAATGCTAGAGATGAGAGCATTTTGCTCTTTAAATATTCTAGCATGTTACCTATTTATATCTTTGTGACTGAAGCAGTCGCTTTCATGGTTCTAGAAGTGGTCTTGCCTCTCCTTATTTAGTAATTTTGACATAGTTGTCGAATGTCTTCCATAGCGTGCTGGTAGACATCACCTCCAAAAATCATGTTAAGAGCCTCTAGTGATTCATTGGTAAGTCCTCTCAAAAATATGCTTTTGAGGGACTTATCAAATAGTTTCGTGTGAGGAGATCATTGAAGATTGAAGTTGAATCTCTCCCAGTATTCCTTGAGAGACTCATCTTCTTTCTACGTCATGCTCAGGACCTCTTCTCTAGAGTCTCTTGCTCTCCAAAAATCTTGGTATTGCTCTAAAAATAGCTTCTTCATTTTATCCCAAGTGGCAATGTGTTTGTCTCCCATAACGATGAACCATCACAGAGCTGCATTGTCCAATGTGGAAGGAAAGAGTTTCAGCTTCTACATATCAGATTTGTAGTCCACAGACCTGCATAAGACATCAAACTTAAATAAAAATAGGTCAGGGTCCTCAGTTGGGTATCCTATGAAGGTTGGAAGGTGAGTAGGGGATATGTTTTTTATTTTGGTATCTCCTACTCCTTCATCAATCGGGAAACTAAATCCAGATGAGACTTCTTCATTGTTAGCCCTTTTTTTTAGGAAATGTGATCTCTAATGCAATATTTATGGCCTTACGGTCATTTAAGACTTTTTGAGTCAAGGCTCTAAGGTTGTCTGGTGTTATCGTCCGATATTCTATAGCTTTCCACAACATGGCTTCCTCTAAGGGTGTCCTATTAAATAGGGGATTTATGATGATTCATTCTTCCCCAAGTTGATGGGATGAGGAGGCACTTTGCACAAAGTGTGGATCCTCACTCCAATGGATTATTGGTGGTGGGTCGAGCGAGTCTAATTAAAATTTAGAATGTTTGGCTAACTTAGGTTCTGGTGGATTGGTTTTTATAAACTGATCGTCAGGTCCTCTTCTTCTTGAAGAACTCATACAAGGTCAGATGGAAGGTTTCTAGGTATTGTAAATAATCTAGTTGAGACGCTTCCTCGACAATGGCACCAAAATGTTGCAGGACAAACAAGGTTAAATTCTTTCCTACTTTTGTCACATGCCTATGCATTTAATTTATCAATCTAGGGAGCTTTGTAAAATTGCAAATGGTCTTGAAAAATATTGCTTATAATACCACTTGAGATGAGTCTGCTAGTTCTAATATTTTGGGGTGTTTCAATGGCCATCAATCATTCATACACTCCTCAATAATTTACATAAAAACAATTAAATATACAGAAAGGAAATATTCACGCATTCCTGGAAATAAACCTATTGCAATACTAGAAATAACAATGTGATAAACAATATTATAAAAGTGGTAAACTAATCTAGAAAACACAAGAAAAATAGGGGAATAAATACTGTCTTGGAGTGGGCTCAGGCTCCAACAGCTTCCTCCCAGCTGAACACGCACTTAGAAACTCTTAGAACTATATTATAATTATCAAATTATTACAATGCTTCTTCTGTATATCTCTCTACATTTACTATCAAAATATTCTCTATATCCTCAAAGAGGTCTACGTGTGTTTATATAGCACACCCGTAGATATTTTGTTACAAATAAGTTATAATAGTCAATTCATTCCAGACTAAACTAAGATAGTTTGGTAAATGTGATTGATGTCTGCTAAAACTGGCATTCGTTTCCAATGGTGGTGTGCTCACTGATTGGTTTGTGCTTCACCTGGCATTGGTAGGATGTTCTCATACATTGATGCAATCTCCAATTTAACTCTACATGACATAGAGTTGGAACTACACCAGTCTCTATTGTCCACATCGTGTTTGTCTAGTCAATGAGCGAAGAACAAGGTCTCTATGAGGAATGTGCCTAAGTATGTCGGGCACCTTCTCTATGCGGAAGGCACCTTACTACCGTTGGTGCCTTCCTAGAAGAGGAAGGCACTTATATTCTGTTGGCACCTTCCCATGAGAGGAAGGCACTTGCCTTCTAGTGGTGCCTTCCTATCGGTGCATTCCTATGAGAGGAAGGCACTTACCTTCTAGTGGCGTCTTCCTATTGGTGCATTCCTGTGAGAGGAAGGCACTTATTTTCCTTTGGTGCCTTCCTAGAAGAGGAAGGTGCTAGCCTTCTATTGGCACCTTCCTGGGAGAGGAAGGTGCTTGTATTTCCTTGGTGCCTTCCTGGAATAGGAAGGTGCCTACTTACGCTTGGTGCCTTCCTAGAAGAGGAAAGCATCTACTTATGCTTGGTGCCTTCCTGGAAGAGGAATGTGCCTACCTTCTTTACGTTGATTCTAAAAGAAACAAAGTGCCAGGTCCATGAAAAGACCTCGACTGATCCAAATTTGACTAAATCAACTACAATTCCACAAAAACACACTAAAAACACATGAATTAGATAACACGCATAATTTCATAAAATAATTATATAATCATTCATAAACATATGCAATCCTTATTATACAGCCGCATAATAATCAAGAAAATGTATACAAAATATGAACATTTTTTATGTTCATCACTCACCTGTCTGACTTGTCTACTCTCAACCTCATGCTTGAGCATGGGATCCTTAAGCATGTCTTTTTTTTGCTTACCAATAGCTAATGGTATGTTTGTCTATCTAATAGAATGGCTATCTACTTGCTTAAGAGGCAACTCTTGATGATGCGTAGGGTGCATTGCGTTGACTTGTTGCCTAAGCACTCTAGGTATGAGCTTCTTCTCAGGAGTTACCTCACATGATTGTTCTTCACATAATTTATATTGGTAAATCCTCCCTTCATGTTTTTAGAGCCCATCCAACCTTTGTTGATGTGATATCTTCACCTTTGAGTACTCACGCTCTAGGCTTTCCCGCTCAATGCGTGCTTATTCTAATTGACTTTGAAGTAGTCATCCACCATGTACTATATGAGACTCAGGTTTTCTACATGAACGAATTGTGGAGTAAGATCCACAACTCTCTATCTCACTAGGGGGAGACCTAACGACATGGGTTCTCTCCATGTGTGAAGAAACCCTATGGCCTGTATGTGTGGATCCCCTACATGATGAAAGGGGCTCGCGACAACTATCAAAATGTCATGCTGGTAGGATCAGATACTTAGGTGAATGATGTGTATGATGCCTAAAAAGGATTTGTGCAGTATCTAAAAGATCCTTAAGGGAATAATGGAGGTATTGGGGGCATCTCCATGCATATTCTGGGTCATTGGCTCATGATTAAGCTTGACTATGCCTAGTTGTCATGATGTGCCAACTACACAAGTCTTGAGAGGAAACCTCTCTTACTAAAAATTTTTGCCTCAAGGAAGGCCTTATCTTGATGAATTAAGCAATAAATGAGCATAAAATGTATACAATGTAATTATCTCCTTTACATTTTAAAAGTGAGCCCTAAACTGTTTGATGTGTTTTCAATATTTTGTATCAGTAAAGTAACTCTTATCATGTTTGAAATCTTGTTGGATGATAATCTCAGTTTAATTAGATTTCACCTATATACTCGCATCTCGATAGCCTGGCTATGAACTCTAGGCCGCATAATCCAACCTATAATGTGTGGTAATGAAGCCCACACACGTTTAGGGAGCACATGTCCTCCAAAATACTCACTCATTTTCACCCTGTCAGCGTCATACCCTTCGAAGAGGAGTATATGCAAATTTTCTAGGCTATGAAAGGTTCTTGGATCCGGTATTGGTCTAGAACATAAGGTACATAGGATTTGAGCCAACGGATGGAAATCATCTCCACCATAATTGAAACCCTACTAGTGGTTGGATGTCACTTCCAAATCACTAGTGTTTAATTGAAAAGTGGTGTATGTGGTTCATTTTAATTGTTGCATGAAAATAAAATGCATCATACAACATTCATGCTCATTTCCTACATGATATGCAATGAAAGAACTTTTCAAATATAGGAAATTCAAGCTACATACTATATTATCTTTTTGACAATGCACCTTACGATGTAAATGGCCACTAATCGGGCCTTAGACATGCAAACCAACACACAATTTAATCTAGAACACTAGATTCTAGGGCGGACTGCACTTAGAGGTTTGTTGTTCCTAGAAGTGCCTAACTAAAATGTAAAAAGAATTGAAATCCTAGGACCTAATCCATTTTTATTTTCTTTTTATGTGTCCTAATTAAATCTCCTTTTCATGCAAACTAGAAAAACACAGGCAGTAAAAACAAAAATAGGGGTTAAAATGGGACCTACCTCTGATACTCATCTGATAAAGCTTTGACTCCCTACTATTTTTTGTGTCAGCTATAAACCGCAGCTCTAATGCATGGTTGCTACTGTAGACTACATATTGAAGCCATAGGCCAATAATGAGACCACAACTATCAACCGTGGTTTGCACCTGATATACAAAAACACAAAAATATCATAAATCAAAGGGTAAAAATATGGAGTTCCACCGTGATTGTATTTTATGACCACCAAAATGGCCTCACACATATGCTTCATACTGCATAAAATGAAATAAGAGAAACAAAATAGATGCATGCGAAATTGACAACAAATGGAAAGAAGAAAAACACTTTTATTCCATTGTAAAGAAGCCAATTTTGGTTACAGTTACATCCCTTTTAGGGATACCATTTTGGTACTCTTATTATATTAAGAAAAAGAAACATTCCCTCTCAAGGTTAAATGTGAGTTTTAGGCCCTTCGGGGTGACACGAACTGCTCTAGGGTGGAGTTGACCCTCTTCTCTGCATTGAGGAAGGAATTGGATGGTTGAATATCCTTTGAATTTTATTTCCTACCGTCAAGAAACAACATAAAAGCATTAAAAGCATAGGCAACCTCTCATGATGAGGCCCTTTAAAGAATATGAACATAAATATGCCATAACACTAATGAAATCAATAAAACAAATAAAACATGTTAAGCCTATGCAATACTTGAAAATATTAATGGAAACATATAACTGAAAAGTACATCTATCTATCTAGTGGATTGATTGCATGACATGAAGCATGATAACGTGAAAATGAGCTAATTATGTCCTATTTTCTATAATTAAGTAAACTTAATGAAAACCCTAATTCTATCAATCAGAGTCTCTAAAATGCTAACTAAATCGCTAAGATGCTTAATCTGACCTAGTAAAATACAATACAAAAAGAATAGTAAGGAGATCTTTCATCGATTACAAACCATGGTTCAAATGAGTGGTCTGCATTGTACACCATGGCTGTCAGCTGCAATGAGCAAAAAAGTAGTTTTTCCCTTCAAATTCAAGGTTTTGGGCTTGATCCTCCTTGTCAAATTGATGGTCAAGGGTCACCTTGATGTCCTCTAACTAGTTTGTCAGTTAAATTGCACAATTGGGCCTCTGTTTGCCTAAATTCATGTTTCTTGGTATTATAGCTCCTAAGGGCATCCATGGCACAAATTGACATGATGCTTGATGAATTTGTGAATGAATGGCAACAAAAATTTCTCAATACACTTAGGTGAGTCTACAATCCGACAGGGCTTCACTACTTTAATCTCCAATGCACACTTGATAGTTTACCCTAATTTGAAGGGGTACTTATAGGATTACCCAAGGGCTAGGGGTGGCTTCATGGAGAAGCCAAGATAAAGAAGAGGTGGTTGGGACAGTTGGATTGGAAGCCTCTAGAATATTTCATCCTTCAACTACCCTCTTCGAGAACAAATGGTCATTCAAACCGATTTGGATTGGATGAAGGCCAACTAAAATTCAGTTCTAGACCATGAGTGACAACTGAGGCCTAGACTGTGAACCGCGGGTGTTAGTAGTGGTTCAGACTGTAGACTATAGGTCTTAATAGTGGTTTGAGCTGATTAGGCCAAGGAGCCCAAATTGAGTGGTTAAAACCACTACTCTATCTTGGAGTCTATCCAATATCTTCCATATGATCTTGTAGCTTGTCCCATATGAGTAGTCGCCATCAACATGACGTATTTTAGGTGTCTACAAATACCCCTTTTGTGATTAATTGTGAGATTGAACAACACGTGAGAAAAAATACACCACCTAAAATGATGTCAAATGTTGCATGATAATCATTGATATGATCAACATTATATGCCCCAAGTCCCGCAAAAGGATGCACATCCTGGAATTATTGCTTCCAACTCATTGGAGTCTTAATTTGAAAGGGTTTGCACTCGTCATCAGGCATTCGGGTAGCTTTGGTGCTACAATAGGAGTTATGCCTATATAACTGAGAGGAGGCGAGATACAAACAAACTATCATATATGCTATTTACCCCAAGCAAAGGGGTAAGCTTATGATAGTCATTGACAATGATTTGCAAGGATGAACACAATTTGACAAGATTAAGGGATCTTCTGCTGATTTTGATTATAATTATGAAAGTATAACTACCCTTCAAGGGATAATTTTATGAGGGTAATAACAATTGAATGAAATGACGAGGTCGCTTGACCATTATGAATGATCAGAACAAACTTAGAACTTAGAATTTAATTACTTGGCTAGGCCTAGTTCAGCTTATGATCACAACTATTAATAGTAATTGTACATTTCTATCCCATGGAGCAGTCGGGTTGCAATAGCCTTCTTAGGGAATCAAAATGATACAATGCCAATTATATTTATGTTGAATCAATTTGTCCATGATCTACTGAAAATATGTCATAGGAGAAATGACATGAAACACCTCATTCCCGTGGAGCGGTCCAGCCTCAAAGGCTTTCTCCGGGATTGAAAAGAAGCATATCAAATCAAAGATGACAATTTTACCCCAAATGTTCTTATGGTTATTTACTCATCTCGTTGGATTGCATGGATCGTTAGTCACTGCAAATACCAAGTGTATAGGGTAAATAACTGAATACGAGGTGCATTTAGCTTTTGACTTGTTTAATAATTTTTTTTGACTTTTTGATATTTTTTAATTGATCTTGGTGCTTGAAAATCATCAAATTTGCTAAATTGATTTCTCTTATTGAGATTTTGATCCATTAGGAATAATTAATTTGTCATTTAAAACCTTCCCACGGTGGTATTTTGGTGCATTTAATGCTATATGAGAACCGCGCTCACGGGCATAAGTTAGAGATATAATATTTGGGAATCGCGGCTCAGAGTTGCGATAAAAAAACCCTAATTTCAAGACCATGACTGTTAGATGCAGTCCACTAAAATTAAGAAAAGTATAAAATATTTTCCCATTTGAAAATTTCATTATTATTCCTTGAAAGCAATTACAACCAGAGAGCTCTGAGAGGTGAGGAAGCAATAGTTGATGTGAAATGCTACTGAAACACCTACCTATGACCTCTCACACATCCCGATGGTAGACCTTGTGCAACCTTCATCCAACAGAAGCATTGGTGCAGGAAAGGTAACTCGAAATCGTGTCCTTGCACTCCTTACTAACTTAAAAAATGAACCACATTAAGTAATGGGTCAAATTAACTTCACTAAACTACTGGTAATGAACTTCATATTAGTTAGGCTAGATTAGGGCTTTAATTTTTTGTGTTCCAAGATAGGAAGTGACATTTTAAGGCTTACGTTCCTAGACCACAGCTGGAAAACACAGCTCCCAATTGACAGATTGGGAACCGCAACTATCAGCCATGGTAGGATTTAAATCCCAATGATCAGATTTTGACCATCACACGAATCGCAGATTTGACCCGTGGTTTTGAGATTTTTGAAAAATTATCAATTTTATTTGATTTTTTTTTTTATTTTTTACTGGAAATTAATGCCATTTATTGCACTTCTAAAATGTATTTTTAATTTTGATTTGGAATTTTTAATCACTTTTTGCATGTTTCTATATTTTTAGCAATTTTTTAGATCTGTTTGACATTTTTAGGTTGTTTTAAACTATTTTTAGTTATTTTTAGTCACCTTTTTCCCTTATGCATTGCTTCTTTTCAAAAATTGACCTCTAGTGCCAGGGAGTCAAATCTCCTTCGCACCCTCCATAGACAACTCACTGTCTAGGAGTAAGAGTGGTTCAATTTTTTTAGCTTCAAATACATGCTTGATATGCCCATGATCAAGGTAGACCAGGCCTACATGACTGTGTTGGCCCAGTAATCGGATGCATAAACCAACACATATCACCTATCCACAGGTGAAATAACTATGACACTAGAGGATGTTTACCAGATCTTTAGGATCCTGATCGATGGGGAGCCCATCACCTCCACTCCATTCAGTAGCAAGAGAGTTATCTTTGATGCCATCTTCAATGGGTGTAGCGAGGATGCTCAGACTAGGATTGATCATGGAGGTGTCCATGTCAGATATTGGTAGGAAAAAGGGCATCTTCTTAGTTTGAGAGGTCATTTTCATGCACTTAGTCATTCAGATTGTGCTTCCAGACTCCTCGGGAGAAAGGATCCCCTAGAATCTTTTGGGAATCTTCAGGAGAGTTACTTAAAGTTCCACATGGTGGCCTTTGCTCTTAGCCTAGGGGAGCACACTACTAGATCAATTATACCATAATTTGTATCATATTACCTGTAGGAGATGGTTCGACATTAGCTACAACCTACTGCTTTATATCTGGTGCTGGTAGCACATTCAGATCCAGTGACCCATAGACCTGCCACTCAGGATTACTACTATTCATGTCGCATGCCAGTGCTATGTGGCATGTTGGCTCCACAAGGAGGAGGGGTTCTGGAGAAGGTATCACACTAGGGACTTGGACCACTACATTATTAGATTTACATAGCTTCATGTGGATGATATAGAGTGGCACCCATACATGGATTTCCCCATGTAGTAGGAGGTTGGTGAGTGACTACGCCAGGCAAGGAGGGATAGGTGGTTACTCGAATACAATGTTGATATTAATGAGTACCAATACTAATCATGCATCCTATGCTAGTTTGGGATTGCTCAGGATATTCTAGCACTTCCTATTATCTATAGGTGTCTAGTACTAGAGAGAGACCTACCATGGCTCTAGTCAAAACTACTAGGGGATGAGGACATGTTAGTTTCACAATGACACTAAGAGGGGGGGTGAATCAGTGTGGCTCTTTAAAACTTAAAAACTTCAACTCTTAAAGCCAAAACAATGAAAACTTAAAACCACATAAAGCAAATATAACAAGAGAGCATCACACAACACAAGATGTACCGAGGTTCACCAGCTTTGGCTACTCCTCAAAAATTGACTGTTTGGACTCCCATCCAAATCCAGCCTTTGCAAAATATCAATTTTACAATCAATTTACCAACACCCACTGGAAGGAGCACCAACCCCTGATTTATCTGCACCAATAGAAAGGAGCACCAACCCCTAATTTACCTGCACCAACAGAAAGGAGCACCAACCCCTAATTCCAAGCACCAACTTGGACTACAATTTTGAAACTATAAGATTGACATAAAAATGCCTTCGCTTATACAAGACCCTGACTGGTCTATTGCTAACCCAACCTCTCTCGCTATTCACCAAAACATCACACACACTTAAGGCTCTGCTTACTACACTTTTACGGCCCTCTTACAACCCTCTTGCTATGCTTCTTACTACACTCTTACGGCTCTCACGGCTCTGCTAAACGCTCTCTTACGACACTCTTCCAACCCTCCTTTTTGTAGCACTTTCCCTCTTTTTAGCACACTTTAATTCTCCACGCAGACCTCCTTTTATAACAAAGTTCTGACTCTATTTTTAACTTCCATATTTTTGCATGCAACTTATTAATAGAAACTTCTATATGTAACTCCTTTATCACACAATATTCTCTCATGCAGCCTATTAATAGTTACGGCTCTTTGTTTGGTCTTCGATCGATGACTTTCAGTTTAACCGTCGCTCGATGATTTCACTCCGTAACTAGCCCTGTAACTGTTGTTCTGACTTCAGTTCACTATTCTTATTTTAGCTGCATGATTTTTCTCTATAACTACACCTGTAACTATCATACTGACTTTAGTTAACTCTTCTTATTTTAGCTGCATGATTTTTCTCTGTAACTGCACCTGTAACTGTCGTATAACTTCAGTTAACTATCACATATCTTATTTTGGTTGGGTTCTCTTCTTAGCTCATGCCAAAGCGACCTATCATAAAATCGTGACACTTCTACCTCTTTGTCCTCTTCTCGGATTTTGCCCATGAAAACACATGTCATGATATCGTGACACTTTCGCCTCCTTGCTTCTTTTCTTGGCTTGTACCCAAAAACACATGTCACGATATCGTGACACTTTCGCCTCCTTGCTTCTTTTCTTGGCTTGTACACAACATGTCGCGATATCGCGACACTTTCCCTCCTTGCTACTTGACTTTCGCCTCTGCTCTCTACTTGCTTACCCACAACATGTCACGATATCGTGACATTTTGCCTCCTTACTCTTCCTCTTTACTTTTGTCACGATATCGTGACACTTTTCCTTCTTACTTTCTCTCTCCTCCTTTAGTCATGAAAATGCGACATGTCGCGATATCGCGACACTTTTTCTCCTTTGCTCTTTCTCTTGCCTTCGGGTCGCGATATCGCGACACTTTTTCTCCTTTGCTCTTTCTCTTGCCTTCGGGTCATGAAAACGCGACATGTCGCGATATCGCGACACTTTTTCTCCTTTGCTCTTTCTCTTGCCTTCGGGTCGAAACGCGACATGTCGCGATATCGTGACACTTTTTCTCCTTTGCTCTTTCTCTTGCAATATGTCACGAAATCGTGACACTTTTCACTCTCTGCAATATGTCGCGAAATCGTGACACTTTTTCTTTCGGACTCTCTCTCTTGCAATATGTCACGAAATCGTGACACTTTTTCTTCCGTACAATCTCTCTTGCAATATGTCACGAAATCGTGACACTTTTTCTTTCGGACTCTCTCTCTTGCAATATGTCACGAAATCGTGACACTTTTTCTTTCGTACAATCTCTCTTGCAATATGTCACGAAATCGTGACACTTTTTCTACTTGCCTTTTTCTCTTCCAACATGTCGTGAAATCGCGACACTTTTTCTTCCGTACTATCTCTCTTGCAATATGTCACGAAATCGTGACACTTTTTCTACTTGCCTTTTTCTCTTCCAACATGTCACGAAATCACGACAATTTTTCTTGCTTGCGCTTTCTCTTCGAACATGTCACGAAATCGTGATAGTTTTTCTTGCTTGCGCTTTCTCTTCGAACATGTCATGAAATCATGACAGTTTTTCTTGCTTGCGCTTTCTTTTCGAACATGTCATGAAATCGTGATAGTTTTCTTTCTTCTCGCTGTTTTTCTTTCTTCTCAACATGTCGCGATATCGCGACAGTTTTTCTTTCTTCTCAACATGTCACGATATCATGATAGTTTTTCTTTCTTGCTCAACATGTCGCGATATCGCGACAGTTTTTCTTTCTTGCTCAACATGTCGCGATATCGTGACAGTTTTCTTCCTTGTGATTTTCTTTTGATTTTTAGCATATGGGCCACTTCGATATTTTGGAAAATCATTGTACATACTTTGAAGAACCTCTTAACTCCTGTCCACTGCATCAACCGATCTGTCTGACTGTGTTGACAACAATGACAATATTGTTGTTGCACCTTGCTCAACAATCTCCCCCTTTGGAATTGTTGGCAACACACATGCAATTTCCTGTAATTCTTCTCCCCCTTTGACAATAATACCAAAGGGCTACTGCAGACTCCCCCTGAGTCCATGCACAACATTCTCAGGCACAAATTATTACAGTTAGCAAAAATTACAAACATGAGCAAAAAGATAATCAAATATATAAATGCTCCCCCTGAGAATGTGGTCCCGATAGCTAGTCAGTTCTTGGGAAACGTGACCACTCCCAATTTATTGCGAAGATACTCAAAGACTTCCTTGGGCAATGGTTTTGTGAAGATATTCGCTACTTGCTCTGTTGTTGGAGCAAAATCCAACTTAACCTCACCTTTCGCAACTTTCTCCTACGTACAACACACTGTTGCTGCAATATATTCTACCTCTGCTGTGGATAAGGAAACTGACTCTTGTTTCTTACTGTTCCACGCGACCAACCTGTCTCCAAGATAGAACGCACCTCCACTGGTACTCTTTCTATCATAAAGTCTTCTTGGATAAGAACTCTAATCTTTGCTCATCATATTAGAATTCTTGTTGTACCTTGCTTTTACTTATTTAGTATAGTATGATCAACACTCAACTTTCAGCTGCGCAAAAGTTACTCCCAAATTAAAAATGATCGACTCTCCGGCAGCCTGCGCATAATTTCTTCAGCCTTTTGACTGCCATCTCCTCCGTGATTGACGACTTTGCCTCGCATCAGTTGTGCAGCTCAATGTCTCTGGTTTCTAACGGCTGCCATGAATGTTTTCATCGCCTACGCAGGTATTGACAGTGGACCGTTACATCTAGCGTTGGAACCTCAATCTGCATGCAGTCATCAACACTCGATATTCTGCTTCTTGCTAGGGCATATGTCAGGGCTACTCAATGTCTTTGCCTTGCATGTGCCAATTTGCACTCTTGACCAACTGGGTGCTAGTGCCACTGTTTGCTTTGACTCTGGCATCTCTTTGACAACTGCTACTTCTTTAGAGAAAATTAATGCTCTCTTATACCAAACGATGTGTTGTATTTTTGGTTAAGAAACGCATGCCTTCCCACTCACAACACGGATTCTATTTTATCTACAGATTGGGAATGTTACAGGCTTCAAAACTAGCACCTGCTAGCTTATGCTTCCATGACACGTCGACTTGTGCTGCATGTTCTATCTCAGATAATGCCTATCAGCCTATTGCATCGAAAACCTAGTTGTTCACCATGTTGTTCTACTTGAAGCACATCGGTTTGATACTATCTCCACAAACATCTACATGAACTGAAACACATTTTGACAACTATACGACAACTCCCCGACTACTTTCCTTTCATCCTCGGATAACCACACAAATACATAGGAGCATTAAAATAAAACTTTAACATTGCTCCCCCTGAGGATGTGCTACCGGAGCTGCTTAGTGCAATAGAGGAGTAATCTCCTTCAGTCCAAGGAGACACGATTTCCTCTCTTCTTTCTTTCTCCAATATTTCTTGAACTTAGGCTGAAGGTTTTCAACTGCATCCCTATTTTGAACCTTTTCGTGAACTTGAACATTTCTCTTGGGTGGTTGTCTCTTGTACATCCTTGATGGATGATTATTTTCCTTTCTTTGATGCACATGATTTCTTCCCTGTCTGTGTTGCATTCTTTGCGTCCGATGAAATCTACTGTCTTGCCTTAGATTAGATACAAAAGTTCTTGGACAAGACCTTGCTATGTGCCCATGACCATTACATTTAAAACATTGCACATGGTGTTCAACCGGAATAACAGATGTATTTCTACCAAGCATAACTCTTTGATCTATTATTCAATCCACAATAAATTGCCTTGTGACCATAATGGTTGCATCTAAAACAATAGCCATTAAAAGCATTATTATGAATAAAGTGAGAGTGATAGAACCTCTTTTGTTGTGGTTGCTTTGTTGTAGATCTCCTTTGAGATTTTCTTCCTTTTGAGGATTCAGCTTCAAGCTTTTCTTGCTTTGATCCTTCAACAGTGGATTTCTTCTTCTCTATAGATTTAGAAGATGAAGGTTGTTCAACTTCACATCCAAGACCAAGCTTACACATGGGGCTTCTTTGTTGCCTTATCATTTTATCTAGCAGCTCTGTGCTCTTCTCAAATTTGAGATTTGTATTGGCCTCTTCTAGTTGTTTCCTCAATAAAACAATCTCCTCTTCTTGTTTGCAGCAAACAATCTCTTTCTCATTGATCTGTGACTTCAAGGCTTCTTCTATTTTCTTGGCTTTATGAATTTGTAAGAAGAGATCTTCAATATTATCCCCATATTCTTCCAACTTCTTGGACAGTATTTTGTTCTTTTTCCTTTCTAAACCCAACTCTTCAAGTGCAGCGATCAACTCACCTTCTAGATCTACTTCAACCTCTAGGTTTTCATCACATACTTGTTCTTTTTCTATTTTTTCTTCTTTGAGTGCCATATAAAGAACTTCACCTGTTTCCTCTTCGAATCCTCACTACGGCTTGTCTTCTGATGAACTGACATTCTTGGAGATGAAACTTTTCTTCTTGAAGTTGCCTTTTCTGAAATTTGTTTTGTTCTTCCAGTCACTTCTTTCTTGGTGCGATCCTTCATCACTTATGTTCTTCTCATTAAGTGGACATTTAGCTGCAAGATGCCCAATGCCTCCACAATTGAAACATTTAAACGGTAACTTTCCTCTGTATTTTCCTTTTCCCATTTTTAGTTTTTGAACAAAGTTTGCTTCCATTTCATCTGATGTCTCTTCTTCCTCGGATTCTTGTTTTGCTTTCATATTTTTATGGGCTTTAAAAGCAGCTTCTCTGTCTGTGGGTTTAGATTTTCCTATTCTCATCTCATATGCAGTCAAAGAACCATGCATCTCATCCATACTAAAAGTATTTAGATCTTTAGCTTCTTCTATAGCTGAAACTTTAGAATCAAATCTTTGGGGAAGAGATCTTAGTACCTTTTTCATGATGACAACATCTTCCATTTCCTCGTCGAGTCCTCTAATCGCATTAATGATTCCATTAACTCTCGAGATGTATGCCTCTATGTTCTCATCGTCATTCATCTTTAATGCTTCGAACTGAGCTCGATGCGTTTGTAACTTGGCCTCCTTGATCTTGTCGTCTCCTTCATGAATGCTCCTTAGTTTGTCCCACATGTCTTTTGCCATTTTACAACTCATAATATTTATCAGTTCACTGTCCACTAAACCGCACATGATAGCATTCTTTGCTTTAGAGTTATTCTCAAACAGTTTCTTACCGACAACATCGGTTGGAGGAGTGGTGGGTATTGTGTATCCACTATCTATTGAATCCCAAATGTCGTATCCCAAAGCACAAAGATATGTCTGCATCCTGAGTTTCCAAAATGTGTAATTAGTTCCATCCAACAATGGTGCTTTGTTTGATGAGAAGCCTTCACCACCTGCCATTGCATACTAATCCAAGATCAACCCTAGCTGATTTAGCCTGACAAGGGAAACTGGCTCTGATACCAATTGTTAGTCTCACAATGACACTGAGAGGGGGGGTGAATCAGTGTGGCTCTTTAAAACTTAAAAACTTCAACTCTTAAAGCCAAAACAATGAAAACTTAAAACCACATAAAGCAAATATAACAAGAGAGCATCACACAACACAAGATGTACCGAGGTTCACCAGTTTTGGCTACTCCTCAAAAATTGACTGTTTGGACTCCCATCCAAATCCAACCTTTGCAAAATATCAATTTTACAATCAATTTACCAGCACCCACTGGAAGGAGCACCAACCCCTGATTTATCTGCACCAATAGAAAGGAGCACCAACCCCTAATTTATCTGCACCAACAGAAAGGAGCACCAACCCCTAATTTATCTGCACCAACAGAAAGGAGCACCAACCCCTAATTCCAAGCACCAACTTGGACTCCAATTTTGAAACTATAAGATTGACATAAAAATGCCTTCGCTTATACAAGACCCTGACTGGTCTATTGCTAACCCAACCTCTCTCGCTATTCACCAAAACACCACACACACTTAAGGCTCTACTTACTGCACTTTTATGGCCCTCTTACAGCCCTCTTGCTGCTTCTTACTGCACTCTTACGGCTCTCACGGCTCTGCTAAACGCTCTCTTACGACACTCTTCCAACCCTCCTTTTTGTAGCACTTTCCCTCTTTTCAGCACACTTTAATTCTCCACGTAGACCTCCTTTTATAACAAAGTTTTGACTCTATTTTTAACTTCCATATTTTTGCATGCAACTTATTAATAGAAACTTCTATATGTAACTCCTTTATCACACAATATTCTCTCATGCAGCCTATTAATAGTTACGGCTCTTTGTTTGGTCTTCGACTGATGACTTTCAGTTTAACCGTCGCTCGATGATTTCACTCCATAACTGGCCCTGTAACTATCATTCTGACTTCAGTTCACTATTCTTATTTTAGCTACATGATTTTTCTCTATAACTGCACCTGTAACTATCATATCGACTTCAGTTAACTCTTCTTATTTTAGCTACATGATTTTTCTCTGTAACTGCACCTATAACTGTCATATAACTTCAGTTAACTATCACATATCTTATTTCGATTGGGTTCTCTTCTTAGCTCACGCCAAAGTGACCTGTCACGAAATCGTGACACTTCTGCCTCTTTGTCCTCTTCTCGATTTTCACCCATGAAAACACATGTCGCGATATCACGACACTTTCACCTCCTTGCTTCTTTTCTTGGCTTGTACCGAAAACACATGTCACGATATCGTGACACTTTCACCTCCTTGCTACTTTACTTGGCTTGTACCCACAAAAACACAACATGTCGCGATATCATGACACTTTCACCTCCTTGCTACTTTACTTGGCTTGTACCCACGAAAACACATGTCGCGATATCGTGACACTTTCGCCTCCGTACTCTTCCTCTTTACTTTTGTCATGATATCGTGACACTTCTGCCTTCTTACTTTCTCTCTCCTCCTTTAGTCATGAAAATGTGACATGTCGCGATATCGCGACACTTTTTCTCCTTTGCTCTTTCTCTTGCCTTCGGGTCGCAAAAACGCGACATGTCGCGATATCGTGACACTTTTTCTCCTTTGCTCTTTCTCTTGCCTTCGGGTCACGAAAACTGACATGTCACGATATCGCGACACTTTTTCTCCTTTGCTCTTTCTCTTGCCTTCGGGTCACAAACTGACATGTCGTGATATCGTGACACTTTTTCTCCTTTGCTCTTTCTCTTGCAATATGTCACGAAATCGTGACACTTTTTCTTTCTATCTCTCTTGCAATATGTCACGAAATCGTGACACTTTTTCTTTCAGACTCTCTCTCTTGCAATATGTCGCGAAATCATGACACTTTTTCTTCCGTACAATCTCTCTTGCAATATGTCACGAAATCGTGACACTTTTTCTTTCGGACTCTCTCTCTTGCAATATGTCACGAAATCGTGACACTTTTTCTTTCGTACAATCTCTCTTGCAATATGTCATGAAATCGTGACACTTTTTCTACTTGCCTTTTTCTCTTCCAACATGTCATGAAATCGTGACACTTTTTCTTCCGTACTATCTCTCTTGCAATATGTCACGAAATCGTGACACTTTTTCTACTTGCATTTTTCTCTTCGAACATGTCATGAAATCGTGACACTTTTTCCTGCTTGCGCTTTCTCTTCGAACATGTCATGAAATCGTGATAGTTTTTCTTGCTTGCGCTTTCTCTTCGAACATGTCACGAAATCATGACAGTTTTTCTTGCTTGCGCTTTCTCTTCGAACATGTCACGAAATCGTGATAGTTTTTCTTTCTTCTCAACATGTCGCGATATCGCGATAGTTTTTCTTTCTTCTCAACATGTCACGATATCACGACAGTTTTTCTTTCTTGCTCAACATGTCACGATATCACGACAGTTTTTCTTTCTTGCTCAACATGTCGCGATATCGTGACAATTTTTCTTTCTTGCTCAACATGTCGCGATATCACGACAGTTTTTCTTTCTTGCTCAACATGTCGCGATATCGCGACAGTTTTCTTCCTTGTGATTTTCTTTTGATTTTTAGCATATGGGCCACTTCGATCTTTTGGAAAATCACTGTACATACTCTGAAGAACCTCTTAACTCCTGTCCACTGCATCAACCGATCTGTCTGACTGTGTTGACAACAATGACAATACTGTTGTTGCACCTTGCTCAACGGGACAATGACTTCTAAGAGTCAGGTGTGGATAGGGCTGGAACCACTACAGTGTATGACACTTGGTGGTCACTTGTATAGTGGTAGGGAGAGGGACCCCTTGGCTAGATAGATGATGGAGTAGAAGTTGATCCAGATGGGTACAACATGAACCAGCATACCAAGGGTGGATGGGGCACAGAGGCCACCACTAAGGAGGCTCCTCAGGTTAAGGTAAATGAGGACACAACTAAGGAGGGCAAGGTGCCTCTTAATAGTGATATTAGGTAGCTAATAACCTAGATTTCTAACCTCCAAATCTAGTTTGGGAGATTGCAGACTAAGATTTTATAGCGCGATACATCTATCACTACTCTAGAAGTGAAGCTAGCATAGGGGGAGAGGCAGTAGTAGAAGTACAAGGAGAAGAGGATAGCTCTCCACACACAGGCTACCAGTGCAGGCACCCAGATCACATATCTCACTAGCAAGTGAGATGTGGCACAAGCATAGCTAAGTTCCATGACTAATGAGAGGGAACTTTTGAGGGCAATGACGGGAGGCTCCTTTGCTACATAGGCTATGATGCCACCTTCGAAAACACCATCTTATTTACTACCAGTAGGTCGTGACCCTATGGTAGAGATCAGGAGGCTTCATTCCCTCATGGAGGAGGCTAATGAGGGAGATATAGTTTGGGTGACTCACATCTCCCAGATAAAGGGCCACATCAGACTGATAGGTGGGGAGGTACTAGAGGACACCCACACTACAGGGTCCCAGCGGACTAGGTCCAGGACTAGGGAGACAGGGTAGTCTTCTACTAGATCTAGCCATAGGACACACAGGACTAAGAGGACTCATAGGTTCATGAGTGCTCATGGTGCTAGCTCACATAGGACTCACAGGGATGGTGGAGGTGATGAAGGTGCCCCACAGACTAGGGGTGCAAGCCCTATTTAGTATTGATAGTCACAAATTCTCTTGTACCATTTTTGAATGTAAGGTCGAGGACCTACACAGTTTTGGCCTACGGGCATTTTGATATACCCCTGTTGTACTCCTTTTGGACACACACACACACACATATATATATGAGATTGATCATTTTGTCTCATTATGTGGACTTTCTTATTTTTAATTTTATGTTTATGTTATGCACATGGATGTAGACGTTCATATTGATGCTATGCTTATATGATGTGATATATGATTGGCATTCACTAGATAGCTATTTAATTTATGATGATGATGGTATGCAGTGATCTAGATGCTTAGATGTGCTATTTATGATGGATGCATATGGATGCTATGTTTACTTTTAAATGCATATTTTAAATTTGATGTATTGTATGCATTTAATTTATGATGATGTCACGATATGCTGGTGCAATGAATGTAATACATTATTTAGATGATGGTAATCTAATATAAATGAACCTATATGTTTTAATCACTTAAAACATAAGGAATGAATGTGATATGTGTTTAAAAATCTAATGGACGATACCATAGAATGTGTAAAAATCATGAATGTAATTGAAAATATTCATTACAAGAATTTAATCAATTAATCACCCATATATGAAATGCAATGATATGAAGAGGTATGATGCAAATGATATAATATATCACTCTATATTCCTTTTGCAATTTGAAAGATATGCACAATATAGTTAGTGGTCATCTAAATATCATTTCTAATATCCATTCGATATCTATCATATATCTTGATTGTGCTCAATGTAATGATGTATCATAGATTCGATACTTTGCAATTTTATTATTGAATGACTTTTATTTTTGATGTTTTGTGATCTTTGGTATTTTATTTCTATTAGAGAAATATTTGAGGTTTTCCATGAGACTCAAACATCCTAGTAGACTTATCAAAAGTTGTATACTAACCAAACTAGACTTCTGAAATGTAAGGCTATTTCAAGGATAGGCCCTAACAATTCATTATACCTATGTGTGCATATGAGTATATTAAGATAAAGTATAAGCATACCCTAATGTCAAGTAGGATTCTTTTAGCCCATTTCTAAGATAAGGGATCCTCATATATTTATCCAATCCTAAGTTTAGATTTTAGTTGGACTAGACCACTAGGCGATACAGGACACCTGAAGCTAGCTCTTCCACATTCAAACATTGGGATGTACATAAAGAAGGTGCTAATGCATCAAAAATATCATCATGCATAAGGTATAGTAGTGCTAACAATTCCAGGGATTCAAGTTCGCTCCCTTATTTTCTTCAATTTTTAGAGATACTTGCTCATGTATGGTGATAAAAATCACTGTTTACTTTTGTACTATAGTGATACAAATCATTGTTTATTTTGTACTTTCTCTCTTTTTTTAATTTTGAGCAAGGGATTTGATACTAATTTAACTTCCTTTATACAATTTTATCTTCATTTGATCTAACTTTTGGAATTTACATTTGATAATTTTCTTCAGAAACTTCCTTTGGGGATTTTACTTTGGGAAATTGTTTCTAAGATATCGATCTAGGCTATCAATATGGGATATCAATATGGGATGTTGATCTAGATATCGGTTAGGGGTATCAATATTGAGGATTGATATGGGATATCACTCTGGGATATTGCTCATTTTATCATAAGCAAGGGATTTTGGGTAGGGAATAAACTTGTCCTTTTTTCAATTGCCAACATTTTCCATACTATTCGCATAGGGAGATAAGCAATAATAACTCTTTTTACCTTAGGATACCTGGTCTTTCTTTGTAGCTTTCATATTCCCCTAGTCCTTATTAGGATTGTTTAATTTGTTGATTGTTGGGAATTGAATTACACCAAGTTTTCACTCAGTACTGCGACTGTATATCTTTCTATTTTCTATCCAGGCTTGCACCCAATAGCTGTAGCTTAGCACTCAATATTGGATGGACCAAAACAAGAGTTTTTGATCCAACCTATAGAGTAGGCTGGTTCCTTGTCAACTTAGCAAGTTTTTGACACAATTATGCTCAATTAGGGTTTGGAATTTCAGGTAAGAGAAGGTTAGGGTTAGAGAGATGTAGATAACAGTGGATTGATAGGTTAACAACATTGCACCATCATAAAAAGCTCCTAGAAAACTATATTAAGGGACATACACTCAGATCAATATTTATCTCATAATAGATCATTTCATATATTAAAGCATAACAGATAAATGTTATAGCAAGCAATTTTAATACCTAGGGAATGATAATCCAAATAACAAAATTCACCAAACACTTAGATTTTACAGAAATATATTTTCCAATAACATAGAATGAACTCAAAGTAGATTTAAATTACTCACAATAGCTAGTAATCCAAAACAAACCCAAACTAGCCATCTAAGTATTTACAAAAATACAACTATGAAATTCTAACCTCTGACATCAAGCAAGAGAATGTGAACATGAGGTGAATATCAATGTATTGCTCCTTTCATTCAACTCTTCAAAAATATTTACAATAGCATAGGAAAACACACTAGAGTCAACCCTTCAAAATGAGGGTTTGACCTCTACTTATAGTTTTCATATTACAATAATCAAGAAGTAATACACACAATTTTGTTACAACAATACAAAAAATATCTTAGATAGTATCAGCTTATCGATCCATCCTCAAGGAAATCTGCTAAAATAAAATCTACCATGACATCTCGGTGTCTCTGCAACTTGCTGATCGTTCAGTGGAACTGAAGTTCAAGAATTAAGGATCATGCATTTCCATAGATCCTTATTGGGAGTGAATTACCACTGTCGATTGGTAACTGCCTCTGGTTTGATTTTATTGGAAACCCTCGATTCTTCATCTCCCAGCATACTGTAACAATTTTGATACAACAATGTCTTTAAAATAACCAATATTTGGTAGCTTAACCTCAACTCTCAATCTTCTTCATCACATGATTTAGATTCAATCCGGCATAAGCTAAATGCCAATCCACTTTAAAAATTATGACGTCCTCTTTCTTATCAGAAACATTAGAATCTCCAATCTGGACCTCTAGACCTTGAATCTACTCGAGGATATTAATCTTCAATATTATATCGCTCAATCCGGGTTCGATGCTAGTCACATACTTCTTTTTTCATGAATCAACACTTTCATTATCCTGCCACCCCATATTATCTTCATTTCAAAAAGGGAAGACTTTCCATTTTGGAATCACCATTCCACACTTTTTAGCCATTGACATCATCATCTCTTAGGAACTTTTGCAGATTTTGAAATTTGAATCATCCCGAAGTAAAAAAAAAGACCTTTGGAATCACCATTCTGCACTTTTTCGCTGTTGATGTCATAATTTCTTAGTAAATTTTGTGGATTTGAGATATCTCTTCATTTCAGAGCCGAAGTAAAGTCACTCGAAATTGCTCCAAACAAGAAAACTTATCTAACTACTGAGCGGATTCATATCTTCTGACCCGATTCTAGAAAAAAGCATACTGCAAGGTTTATGGAATGATGATTTTTGTCACTTAGTAAAATTTGTACAAAATTTACTAAGTATGTGGCCATTTTGGGCCTACATTCTGGCACCTCCCCGGTGGATTTGCTTGCAAAGCCAATCGAATCCAAAGTCTTATCCATTGGGCCTTGAGAGTCAAAACAAGACTTATATTTAAAGATATGTTTTAAGGAATAATTTCTATACAAATATTACCCTTTGAAAGCTCAAATTATGCTTAGAGGGTAAAGGTTCATATCAAAACCATGCAAAAAACATCATAGAACTCACTTGTTCCACTAGAGACTGCATCCATAATATCAGTATTACTACTGCCTTCAAAACTATACATAACTCTACCTCATTTATAAGGCTTCATTTCAAAAATGCCTTCACAAAAATGTTGCACTGTAGATTTCATGCCTTTATTACTTGTTTTTGACAATTGCCAAAGAAAAAAATAGAAATACAAAACTGATGTATTAAGAACACAAAAAACATGCATATGTACAAACTGAAATAAAATTATTAAATGTGAGCCCCTCTTGGGCCTGTAGCTTCTCAATCCTATTTTCATTCTTCTACAGCCTCTTCATCATCATCTTCTATAGCCTCTTCCTTATCATATTCTCTCAGAGCCTGTAGTCTCTGATTATCTTCACTGGAGATGTCCTCAAATACTTGGACCATTGATTCCAATGACCAAAGAGCCTGTTTCCAAGATTGCTCAGAGGGATTTGATGTATATTTTAGCTGCTTATAAACATATTGTAGTTCCCCAACATCCTCATAATTAGTAGCATTCCCTCTTGTCACAAGATCTTCCATGAGATATCTTAAGTGGGTGTAACCAATAATCAATTTGGCAGCTTGTTTGGGATAATGGCTCTTCCAATGAATCAATTTTAGCTTCATCCTATAGGTTATCTTTGATGCTTTGCTAGGCTTATTCCACAGATAACAAGCTATGATCCTCCTTCCAGAGCCCTTTGAAACCAACATGAACCATCTCCTCATTTATTTCAATATCCTATCAAACAACAGCCAGGCTCTCTACACTGCCCTGTGCTTTTTCACCACTATCTTGGAGGCTACCCCAGATAGATTCCATTCTTTATTAGAAATTGGTTTAGTAGCATCACTAAGCCTACTACCAACAAACCTATACATTTGTTCTTTCCAAATCACATTAGGATGTAACTCTCTAGTGATTTGATCTAAATTATTTTGAATGGTAGATAATCGTTAGCTGGAATCCTTCAGGTAGTCGATTATGAGTTGAAGACCTGAACATTTTTCTTGAACTTCAAAAAACAACTCCTGTTTTATCCTTTTCAAATTATCTTTGGAAAAACTTGAGGACTTGGCTTTCTCAATCTGAAGCTGATGTTTCAAATTTTGAATTTCTTTTACCTGATCCTCATTCAGCTTCTTTTGTTCGTCTAACTAATATTTCAACTCATTAGCCTTTTGAAATATTTCCTGCCAACTTTGAACCTCTTTCCTTATAACTTTCTCTACTTCTTTTTGATCATGGAGGCTCTTCTTAAGCTTTTCAACCTATTGTTTCAACTTTTCTATATTATATTTTGCTATATCATTCTTTACATAAAAGGTATCCAAGTGAGCCTTAGCCATCCCTAACTCATCTTCAGTAGGAAGCTTTTCAATATCTTCTTTGATTTCATCTACTTTATAATATTGAGAAGTCATTTCATTTTTAGGTTTGCTTACCTGCTAAATCAAAGACCTTGAAACCCTTTGCCTAGTGACATGGTTAACATACATACTTTTCCTTATCACGACCATTCTACTGGAAGGCTTGGTAAGCTTCTCTACCTAATAGTCATATATGCTTTGAATGGCTACCTGTTCTTTTGATACAACAACAGATCTTGAAACATCAGTAGCCAAAGGAGATAATGGCATAAAAAACATAAGGGTGAACTAACTTGCTATTGATGGGGGTGAAGATACATTAATAGCAACCTCTGTTACAATGGTAGATTTTGTGACTACTGCTACTGTAGACATAAGTAAATTCAAAGAAGTAGCAACAAAAATGACAATAGAAGGGATGGATGAACTTGGAACACAGTATCCCATGGATGGTGGTAATGAAAGAGATGAGGATGCAACAATGGTGGATATTGAAGTGGATATTTTAGAAGTGGAAGGTAGGTTTGGAGGAGACTATGACACAAAAAAACTGACTGGTACCTCCATAGCTACTGTTGGGATGAGGGAAGAACTGTGAGGTAGAGGAGATAAATTTACCATATTTTATTGACTAGAAAGGGAGGGAAATTCTTTTGGGGATTTATGAAGATGAGAAGGAGAAGAGGGATTAGAAACCATACCTTTGCCTACAGATGTAGGGTGTTCTTCAGCTTCTATTTCAAGTTGTTGTTCTTGTTCAACTAAACCTTCTGTATTAAAAGCAACTACCTCTTCAAAAATTTCCTCCATACTCATATTCTACATTTTAGAAGCCTCTTCCTCCTCTATTTTTGGGGTTCTCTTTGTACTCCTATAAACTAATTTGAAAGTAGTCATTTATCCTTCAAAATTTTCTCCCTCTTCATCTTCTTGAAGTACTCTCGAAAGTAGAGGTTGTTTAGATATGGGCAATAGCTTAACTGATGTTGTAGAGACGATGGAGAAAGGTGGAGATATTATTTCAATTAGCAGAATATTAATAGCTATTTCTTTGGGTAATTGCATTTCATTCACCATTTTAACCTTCTTGGGAAACTTCTCTACCTTCTTAGAAGTAGGACTAGAGATTTTGAGTACTTCAGCTATGGTTAAAGGAACATTTTGCATCTCTATTTGAATATTTTGGTTTGTAAGAGGAGAGGGGGACTCAAAATCATTCTAGGGTTTTTCATTGATCAATACTATATTTTTGACATCTTTTAGTCTCCAGGATTCAATTTTATTATTATAAATCCTTGAAAATTCCTTATCAATTTTCATTCCAAACTTTGATTTGGGCTTTCCAATTTCGATCCTCATACGCCACCAATCTGCAATCTTTGTTACCTTCCTGTTGAGAACTAAATTGCACCAAGTTTTATCTGATACTATGGTTTTCTATCTTCCTACTTTCTATTTAGGCTTACACCTGATAACTGAAGCTCAGCACTCAACATTGGAAGGACCAAAATAGGGATTTCCGATCCAACCTCCAAAGTAGGTAGGTGCCTTGTCAACTTAGCAGATTGTTGACATAATTATGCTCATTTAGGGCTTGGATTTTAGGGTAAGAGAAGGTTAAGGTTAGAGATATGTAAATATAAATGGATGAATAGGTTAACAACATTGCATCACCATAAAAAGCTCCCAAAAAATTATATTAAAGACATACATTCAGATCAACCCTTATCCCAAGATAGCTCATTTCAGATATTAAAGCATAACAGAGAAATGTTATAATAAATAATTTCAATATCCAGGAAATGATAATCCAAATAGCAGAATTTACCAAAAACTATATTTTATAGAAATGTACTCACTAATAACATAGAATAAACTTCAAAGCAGATTTCAATTACTCATAACAGCTAGTAATCCAAGATAGGCACAAACTAACCATCTAAGTATTCACAAAAATACAACTATGAAATCCAAACCTCTAACATCAAGCATGGAAATACAACTTTGAGGTGAAGATCAATGTATTACTCCTTTCATTCAGCTCTTCAAAAATATTTACAATGGTACAGGCAAACACGCTAGAGCCGACCCTTAAAAATGAGGGTTCAACCTCTACTTATAGTTTTCTTATTACAATAATAAAGAAACAATACACATAATCTTGTTACAATAGTTCAACAAAGATCTTAGATGGCATTAGTTGATTGGTCAGACCTCCGAGAAATCTTCTAAAAGGGAAACCATTATGGTAGCATGGGTTCTCTACAACTTACTGGTCACTCATTAGAACTACGGTTTAGAACATTCTAGATCATGCACTTCCATCACTATTTCTTAGGAGTAGAGTGCTACCATCGATCTACAACTACCTATGGTTTGATCTTCTTAGAAACTCTTGATGCTTCATCTTCTGGCCAATCTATTACAGTTCTAGTGCAGGAAAATCCTTTTAAACAACCCAGATTTAGCAGACTAACCTCCACCATTAATCTTCTCTATCCTATGGTCCAGATTAGATCTGGTATAAGCTAAAAACCCATGTGTTGAATGACATCGTTTTACTTAGCAATAGCACATCCAATTCAGAACTTGGAAATTCGAACCTTGAATCCGCTTCGGGATCCTTATATTTTGCCTTATCCTTTCCAATCTGCATTAAAATATTGATGATGTCACCTCTTCCTTATAACTTTTGTGGATTCCATTCCATATAGAATGAGCATCTTCTTCAGTATGGATCCAGAGTTAAGTTCTTACATCATTCTGCCATTCTGCCTTATCTTCATTCTAAAAAAAATAATCATTCATTCTCTGGATTGTCAATCCGCACTTTTTCACTGCTTACATCATCATCTCCTTGAGACTTTTACAAATTTAAGGATAGCATTAATCTAGGGCGGAGAGAAAAAAGATTTTTCGGAGTCAGGTATATGCAAAAGGGCCATTCTATAATTTTTTTTGCTGACATCACAACCTTTGACAAACTTTTATGGATTTTGCAATCATTCTTCAATCTGGACTCAAAATGGAGTTCTCCAGAATAATTTTAAACAAGCAAAACTACATGACTATTGAGCAGATTCATCTTATCAACCATGTTCTTGGGCGAAATGACAGTTTTATCACTTAGTAAAAATTATACAAAATTTTACTAAGTATGTGGCCATTTTGGGCCTACATTATGGTGCCTCTCGGGTGGATTTGCTCACAAATCCAATCAAATCCAGAGTCTTATCCATTGGGCCTTAGGAGTCAAAACAAAACTATTTTTTGAAGATATGTTTTAAGTAATAACTTCCATACAAAATTTACCCTTTGAAAACCCAAATTCTACTTAGAGGGTAAAGGTGCATATAGAAACCATGCCAAAAACATCATAAAACCCACTTGTTCGGCCATAGACTTGTGTCCATAATATCAGTACCATTAATGTCTTCCAAAACTATACACAACTCTACCTCCTTTATAAGGCTTTATTTCAAAGAATACCTTCACACAAAAATGTTGTTTTGTAGGCTTCATACCTTTATTGCTTATTTCTGACAATTGTCAGGGTAAAAATAGAAATACAAAACTGATGTTATATGTACAAACATAGAATGTCTTAAGCATGAGCCCCTCCCAGGCCTGTAACTGCTCAGTATTACTCTCATTATTCTATAGCCTCTTCCTCTTCATCCTCTCCAGGAGTCTATACTTCCTGATTATCTTTGCCAAAGGTATCCTCGAACACTTGAATCATTGATTCTAAAGATTGAAGAATCTATTTCCAAGCTTGCTCAGAAGGATTTGATGTTTCTTTAAGCTAATTATAAACATATTGTAATTCTTCCACATTCTCATAATCAACAACATTTCCTCTAATCATTGGATCTTCCATGAGATATCTTAGGCGTGTGTAGCTCATAATTAGCTTAGCAACTTGTTCTTGAGATAGTGGCCCTTCTAATGAACTGATTCCAACCTCATCCTATAAGCTATCTTTAATTCTTTGTTGGACTTATTCCATAGATAACAAGTTGTGATATTCCTTCCAGAGTCCTCTGAAACCGACCTTAATAATTTACTCATTTAATTCAATGATATATTTAATCCCCCTATCTATTCTTTCAAACAACAACTAAGATTTTTGAGCTGCCCTGTGCTTTTTTACTACTATCTTGGAGGCTACCCTAGCTATATTCCATTCCTTACAAGGAATTAGTTTAGCGAAATCACTGAGCATTCTACCAACCAATATGTACATTTGTTCTATTGGAATCACCATAGGCTGTAACTCTCCAGTGATCTAATGTAAGTCCTTCTGAATGGGAGATAGCAATTGGCTGGCATCTTTCAAGTAGTCAATGATAAGTTGAAGGTCTGAGCATTTCCTTGAATTTCATAAAGAAATTCCTTCTTGATATTTTTTAAACTATCTTTAGAAAATCTGGTGGACTTGGCCTTCTCAATCTATAGTTGATGTTTTAAATTTTGAATTTCTTTGGCTTGATGCTCATTCAGCTTCTTTTGTTCCTCTAGCTGGTCTTTCAACTCATTAGCTTTTTGGAACCTTTCCTGCCAACTCTTAGCCTCTTTCCTCAAAAATTTCTCCACTTCTTTCTGATCATGGAGGCCCTTCTTAAGCTTTTCAACTTATTGTTTCAAATTTTCTACCTTATCTTTTTCTATATCAGTCTTCACATAAAAGGTATCCAAGTGAGCCTTGGCCATCCCTAACTCATACTCAGTAGAAAGCTTATTGATATCTTCTATGATTTCCTTTGCTTTATAATCTTGAGCAGTCATTTCATTTTTAGGTTTGCTTACTTACGAAATCAAAGTTCTTGAAATGCTTTGCCTAGTGATAGGGTTAACATACATACTTTTACTTGTCATGGCCATTCTGTTGGAATGCCTGGTAAGCTTCTCTTCCCAATAGTCATTTATACTCTGAGTAGCTGCCTGTTCTTTTTATACAGCATCAAACCTTGAAATATTAGTATCCAAAGGAGATAATGACATTAAAAACATAAGGGCAAACTGATTTTTTGTCGATGGGGGTGGAGATCCATTGACAATAGCCTCTATTACAATGGTAGATTTTGTGACTACCACTGCTGTGGACATAGGTAAATTCAAAGAAATAAGAATAGTACTAATAGTAAAAGGGATGGATGAAATTGGAACATAGTGTCCCATGGATTGTGGTAAAAAAATTGGAGGTGCACTAATGGTGGATAATGAAGTGGATGCCTCAGAAGTGGAAGGTGGGTTTGAGAAATGTTATGACATAACAAAACTGACTGGTACCTCCATTGATACTGATGGAACGAGAGAAAAATTAAGAGGTGGAGGAGGTAAATTTGCCACATTTTATTGATCAAAAAGGGAGGGAAATTATTTTGGGGATTCATGGATATGAGAAGGAGAAGAGGGATTAGAAACCATACCTTCGCCTATAGATGTAGGGTGTTCTTGCTCAGCTCCTTTTTCAAGTTGTTGTTCTTGTTCAACTAATCCTTTTGTATTAAAAGCAACTACCTCTTTCGTAATTTCCTCCATACTCATCTTCTACCTTTTGGAAAGCTCTCTCCCTTATGTATCCGGAGTTCTCTTAGCTCTTCTACAAACTAATCGAAAAGAATCCATATCATATCCAAAATATTCTTTTGATAATTCTCCTTGTACTCCTCTAAAAGGTAAATATTGCTCAGTAATGGATTGTGGCTTTGCTGACACCACAGGAGTAAAAGAAAGTGGCTTGATTCCAATGCTCTTACCCTTCCATTTTTTATCAACAACTTTGTCCCAAGGCTGTGCCTAGAGATAAATGTTTATGCCTAGATTTTGCTCAATAACCGGGCTACTAACAACCTTTTCTTTAGAACATTTTATTTTGCTCATCATCCTAGCTCCTTTAGGGAATATCTTCACCTGCTCAGAAGTAGGATTGAAAGTCCTCAATGTTTCAGTATTTTTTAAAGATGTCCTTTCATTTGTAGAAGTTTGGAGGGATTCAGAATCACCCTAGGGTTTTTCAACCATCAATATAGTGTGCCTTACATCCTTTAGTTCCCAAGTATCAATATTTTTATCATATATTTTTGAAAACTCTTTATCAAATTTTATTCCAAATTTAGATTTAGCTTTTCCAATTTCAATTCTCATACGCCACTAATCCATGATCTTGGCATCCTCCCACGATCCCTTGAAATTGTCCTCTTCTACTTCTTCTGAAGCTTCCTTTTTAGATGACATGTCTTTTTTCTTTGCCGACTTAGACTTGGAAGAGGGCCTATTTTTCTTTGTAGTTTTCTTTAATTTTGTTAATCATATCTTTAGTAATCTAATGACTGGGCTGGTGGTCAGGATTAAAATCTTCAATCTGCTCATAAAATTCAACCATGGAGGTAACTGATCCATCTTGGAAACATTCCACTCTAACAGGGTAGTCTCATCATTGTTTCTTCCCTATTTAAAATGAGCCTTGGGCCTTTTATCAAATTTATAGGCCTTATCTTCGTTTAGAGTTTTATTTTTTGTAGTGAAAATACCATCGGGATCATAACTCCACTTTTGTGGGATATAAAATAGACCTAACCTATCTAGGTATCAATCAATTTTCTGACTTTACCCCTTTTTAGTAATAGTGATATTACTCAAAGTGCGATGGGAAAGCAAAGACTTCCTTTTTCTCCTTGAACCATATCTCGAATCAATGTATTCTACCTACCTCAAATATTCTAAGGCAAAGAGTCTCTCTATGATAAAATGGGGCAAAAGAAAAGGTTTAGCCATGAAACCATATAATTTGATGATTGTTCCCTCAGTTAATAGATACCAGTCCCCTTCTTTTGCATATTTATTCCTCATAATCTCTTTGTCCAGGGGTGGTAATCTGGAGAAATTTATATACATTATTTTGAGGGGTGGTCCAAGAAATTCCAAATTGAATCTATAATGAGACTCATTGCTTCTTAAATGATTTGTCCAATAGTAGACTAGCATAGGTTCTCCTTTATCGATTTTATCCTTGACTAGGATCCACAACATTCTATCTTTCACAGTGGCATAAAACATCCATACCAAGCTTGAGCAATGCCTAAAGCTAGGAGCGTCGGAGCCCCTCTTTAATTTTACTAACTATTCATGAATTATTTGGGTGAGAAATGTTGTCCAATCAAAATAAATCACCCTTATTCCTATTTTTGTTGCCTCCTTTTCATACATTCTTTTTGTAGAGACCCCAGGAACACATGCACTGGTCCCTTTTTTTCTAAAAAACTACTTGCAATGCTTATTTAAAATACCAAATATAAAATGGAAAGACAAGAGGAAAAAGCATATAACATGAAATAACAAAAGACAGATCTCTTTATTGATATTGAATCTCGGTTACATGTCGATCCCTCTTAGGGATACCCATTTTGATACTATAAATTACAAATAGGTAAGGAGTGCCCCTTCTACAAAGAGCTGGTGCGCTTATAAAAGCTTCCCGGTTCTGCACACGAAAATGTATGAGGGCTTACAGATGCCTCCTTCTCTAGGTATGTTTCCTAGAGGGATCCCTTTTTCTCTCATATGTTGTAATATTTGTCTGATGTACATGTGGCCCTACAAGAAATGAAACAACAACACACATTTAGGTGTCCGAGATTACCTCCCCGAATGAGGTTGTTAGTAATCAAAGAATGTAACAAAAATATGATAAAAATATGCCATGAAATCATGTAAATATATGCTAATGATATAAGAAAACGGAATAAAAGATGTTATGTATATCTAAGCCAAGCCTGCGGGCCACTATCCAAGACAACGATCACTAATGTAAACCTTGCCCTTTTTGCCCCAAAGCTATGGGTCAAAGACTATAATATGATGTTGAAGATATTAGGTGTTACGCTCTTTGATTCATCAAAGTTTCGCCGTACATGTGATCTCAAATAGAACTTTTTGAGTCTTGAAAGCTCTCCTCAGGAAGATGTCTAAAGATCTCTGGATATCTGATTCTCTATCTTTTGGTGCTCTTAGACTTACACCTTTTATAGTGTGAAACCCTAGGTCTATTTCCAAGCCCTAAAAATGAATTTCTCATGCGTAGTGCAAGTTAGCATGAGAAGCTTTTGTCCATTGTCTATATTTGAAGGCCAGTTAACTAAATATAACTACCCACTTAAGTATTCTATGTGAAATGGTCATTAGCATGAGAAGATTTTGTCCTTTATTTATGCTTGGAGGTCAGTTAAATTAAGTCTAAATGCAAACTCAAGTCTCCTATGTGAACTGGTCATGAAAAGGAATGCAAAGTCACTCTCACTCACCTTTATTGCATGCAGACTACCACTTTCACCCGAGATTGGGCATGTTTGTCAACAAACCGCTTCTTATGGCTTAGCTACTGTCATCTGTAGTGGCTATGATCTTACTATTGTCATATGCAGTGGCTAAGGTCTGGCTGCTCTAGGCTTGAGCAGCTAGGATCTGATCACTCTTGGCTTGAGCGGCCAAGCTTAGATGGCTTGAAAAGGCCCCAAATGAGTGGTGAGAACCATTGTTGATGCTTGGAAAGTCCAAGATTATGTCTTATGATATTATGAGTGTGTCTATGTAAGTAGATCCCCTAAGCATGACATGATTTAGGTGTCTACATATGCCTCTTTTTGTGATTGCATTATGTGGAAAACACAACGCTAAGCAAAAACATAGACCTATCTATTTATAGGGTGTATGGCGATCAATGGTCTGATCAACACTGGATGGCCCAATCATGTAAGATGGCATGCATCCCTTGAATCATTGCCTCAATGTTTGGAGAACTTAGCTCAGTGGCTTTTGCATGTTAAATTACACTCATTCCTCAAACTCAATCGGGTAGCTTTAGTTGCTACAACAATTCTTACCAGTAGGAGAGCTACAATTGAAGATGTAATGTATGCTTACGTTCCTAGAAAATAAGGGGAATTTGTGATTGTTGTATGCAATTATTCAAAGGACGAACATAATTTTGCTATGATCGAGTGATCTTTTGTTGATTTTTTATTATGATTGTGTTGAAGTTTTGAACTACCTCCTCACACAATGATTTGGTGAAGAAATGATAATGAATGAAGCGACAAGTCGCTTGACCAATATGACTAATCTAGTTCTTTTCTATAATTTTTTGCTTTTAATGGCCAATCCCACATCCAAGTGTGATTCCAATTGCTTATGATAATCATCCATCCCTATCCCTAGGAGCGTTCCAGCTATAAATAGACTTCTTAGGGAGTTAGGATGAGTGATTATGTTCATGCCTAAATTGTATCACTTTGAATTAATGTTTTTGATGTCATAGGGGAATTAGAATGACCCCTCGCACCCATGGAGTAGTCTGACCATCTTGATCTTCTTCAATTTTTAAGGGTGACATATCGTAATTCCAAAATGAGTTGTTTTGCTCCAAGTGACCTTATGGTTGCCTACTCATCTCATCAAAATACATGGAGTGCAAGTCGTTGCAATCATCGAGTAGATAGAGTAGGTAACTGGATACAAGGCCTGCTTGATATTGTGATTTTATGTGATTCTTTTTATTATTTTGAACATTTTGATGGTCCTAAACCACCAAAGTGTGCTTATTTGTTGTTTTGTTATTCCATCATGGAAGTAACTGCTTTACTTTGATATGTTGGCCTGGTCGCTGTCAGGTCCAGCGGCCTCTGAGTTCCTGCTTGTGGCCACTATCACCTTGAGCATCCAAGAAGCTTGTGCGACTAATGTCAACAGCGGCCAAGGCATAATTAAGGAAATATAAAATTTGCAATTCTAGGGTTTGACATGTCATTTTCACTATTGAAGATTATATTTTTAGAGCTTTGGTGCAGTGACGACAGTTGTGACTTCAAAAATTATTGGTGCTAAGGACATGGCTGCATGGGGTGAGACATCAACTACTAGAGGAGCCAGAGCTTCTCAGGTATTTCTCTTCAAAACCCTAGATCTCTTTTATTTGTCTAAGTAAAATTGAACTTCACTAAGAAATGATCAAAATGAACCTCACTAAACCTGCTGGCAATGAACAAACTCTGTAACTAGGCTTAGGTTCCCTTTTGTTATGGTGGGTTAGTCCCTAATTTTGCTATCTGTCAATGGCTTCAACCTAGGATTTTTTGAATTTTTTTAATTATTCACCTGCTGCCGCCATTTGGGTGTTTTCAAACTTAGATTAGTTTTGATGCTTGGGTAGGGGATTTTATTTCCATTTTGTCTGCTTTCCCTCCCTATGTCATTTTTTAAAAATTATTTCATTAAAATTTGTAATTTTTTTTATTTTATGTCCAAGGGTTCACGGGTTTGTTGTATCGCCCCCTGGTCACTATCGCTCAAAGTGGTGGGATCTGAGCCACTACCACTTAGAGTGGCCAAGCTTGAATCCCAATGGTCAAAAATTTGACCATTGGGCCTTTGTCGTTGCTGCCTCCAGCGGCCAAGTTTTGGTCGCTATAGGCGATAGCGGCTAAAGCTTAAGCCCTATTTTTTGCATTTTGTGTATTGATTTTTATGATTTTTTGACTTTTGAATTTTTGCTTTACTTGATTAGGTGTAATTTATTATTCCTTTTCTTAGATTTAGAGTAACTTGTACTCTTTTGCACCGTTTTCATGGTTATTGTGAATTATGCCTTAGATGCACTGTAGTTATGTTTTATCTTTTTTTTCTTTGTTTAGATCCTCACTGCTCGAGCTCGGGACCTAAAACTCCTACTTGAATTTCTTCTTGGATTTGATGATACTGACTGGGAGTGGTTTAAGGCCCGTGGGCTACAATACATTATTAGGTTACCCCATATTATGGCCGACCAGGATTATATTACGGCTTTATCGCACCATTGGGACCCACAAACCAACACCTTCCACCTTCCACCCGGCAAGATGACTATCACATTGGAGGACATATACATGATATTTCAGATCCCATTAGATGGGGTGCCCATTTTTTCATCAGCCACTAATGATCAGATGGTCATATATGCTTAGGTGTTTGGAGAACACTATGCACAGGCCCTCCGGGAGACTTGGTTCAGAGGAGTATCTATCAAGGCTTGGTATGATGCTCATGTTTTCATAGCAAGGCATGCCATGTTGTTGATGGTGATCAATAATGTTCTTATCTCGGACTACTCGGGTTTGAGGTTCCCTTGGAACCTCCTGGCGATGGTGCAGGACCTACTAGATAGAGAGGAGCCTATCATCTACGAATGGGTTAGATCGCTATTGGCTTAGTGCTACGATGAGTTGTATCACATCCATCGGTGAGGACATGTTAGCATTACCTGTAGCTTGCTCCTATAGGTTTGTGGATGGGAGCACATTAATGTAGATCACCCTAAGGGGCTCCTAATCGAGATTATAGCTATTGAGGCTCAAACATAGTGCTATGCTGCAAAATGGGCTTAAGAGAACAAGGAGCATAAGAGTCATACTTTTGCAGGGGAGTTGTCCCACTATATTGATGCTTTCACCAGACTGTTTGCCAGATATGTCATGTGGTAACCTTACTATGAGTGTCCTACTTGGGATGATCAGCCTAGTTTTATTTCTAGGACACGATGCGAGCAATGGCTCGTTGGCTGTAAGATTGCCATTCAAGAGTATTTCTTCTACTCTCGGGTTCTTCGTCAGTACGGATTGTAGTAGGATGTGCCCTTGATACCATTTCTATATCGATGCCTCATAGCAGAGAAGTACCTATCTCCATGATAGATTACAGAGCTTGTATATGAGGAGGATGCCCCAACCATAGACCCTACAGTGGTTGGGGGAGTTATAGAGGCCTACTCTTAGTGGTGGGGTGATCGGATGTGGCATGGCATCGACAACCTAGGATGCAAGGATGATGGCAGGGGTGATGGCATAGATCCGATAGGACATAGGGTTCAATCCAGGACCGAGGTATGGGGCCAACTGACAGAGCAGGTGGTAGTAGAGGATCCTGACATTCCTAAGGAGGAGGAGGAGTTAGAGGTCAAGGAGAGACTCTCCTATGAGAGCATAATTACATGAGGTCAAAGCTGAGCTTCAGGCCACTATGATCCAGGTACAATGGTGAGATGCTACGATTGAGAAGCTCTCAGCATAGATATAGGCTTTGCAAGCTACTATTGGGGGTGGTAATGTCAGGATATAGTTTGTTGCTCATCCTTCTACACTAAAGGAGGTTCCAACAACAGGTTTAGGGGTAGATGTGGGATGGCTTCATTATTGGATGAGCATGAGTAGCAGATCCAGGGACTTACGAATCATGTCACCATCCTTCATATGCAACTCAGGAGGCATGGTCTTGTCCCTAAGGATCCATTAGGTGTAGGTGGTTCGTAGGTTAGCAAGCGCTCTACCTTGGGGTAGTCTTCCACCCGTACTAGCCAGCAGACCCAAACTCGAATAGAGATATCGACAGGCTCGCACCACTCGACTCGTGACACCACTACAGGGGGAGGTGGCACCGAAGGAGGTGGTGTAGGGGGCTCAGGCCTGATATTTGATTGATACTCTGCTTGGTTCTTGATCCATTTTTGAGGTCGACTGACCTACATGACTATAGCCCATGGGTATTTTTGTATATCCATTATACTTGACACACATACTTTTATGATAGATTTGCTTTTTATGACTCATTATGTGTATCATTTTTTGCATATGTTTTTGTTATTATTTTGTTTTATGATACGATGTGATGATGGTATTATGATTATTTGATGAATATGATGATATTTGAAGATGCTTAGATGGATGTGTAGATGCTTATATGATTTGATAATATGATGCGATGTATTTTGATGATAAATTATGAATTTATGATTGTATGTAAATGGATATTGCCTATATGTTTTATGATGTGGTTTATGGATGATTAATGACTTGTTTTTGTGGATACAAATGTTATTGTTAAATGCATGTTTAATTTTTTCTTTAATTGTATGCATCTAACTTATGTTATGGAATGGTATAAATGAACCTGTATGCTCTAATCACTTAAAACATATGAAATGCATATGACATTGACAATCTTAATGGGTGATACCACAGAAAGTAAAAAAATAATCATGAATTTAAATAATCACTTTTATCATAATGTATCACTCCAAATTTTTTGCATCCTTACCTTCAGGCTATAAGATCTGTGCCCGAAAGCGGGATGGGAAAAGGAGGTCGCGGTACCTCGGACTGAGAGGACTTTGCGAAGGTCCCGCCTCTCAAGGGAGGTGTATTTTGATGATTTTTCGATGGATGGTGGGTTCACCAGGAAACATTTAATGGCAGTTTCCACGCCTAGGTTTGGAATGTGTTTTGATGTGTTCGTTTTTAACCTTAAGCATTCATATCCTAGGTTTGGCCAAATGAATCTAAATTAATCTAAATGAAAGTGCAGATTAAATGAATACAGAAAGCAGATTTAAAAACAGAAACAGAGAAATTACAGAAGATTAAAAGCAGAATACCTGATCCGGATGTCTGTTGGAGATTCTGGTGTTTGAAGCAGTCAGGATCGTCTGGAATTCGACAGAATCATCTGAGATCAGACAAGATCGTCTGAGATCTGACGAATTCGTCAGAATTCGTCAGAGACCTGCAAACAAGAAAATAGGTGCAAAATACAAAAAATACAACAATGATAACAGAGGGAAATGCTATAAAATGACAGTAGTGTTATCAAACTGAAACTTAAGCACAGAAACAGGAATGAATCATGCTAATTAGATGATAATTAGGATTTAATTATGCACTTAATCTAAATGGGTGAACTCCAAATGCAAAATAGTATAAAATACTGAATAAACTATCTAATTTGTAGAAGAAAACAGCAGAGAAAAGGTTGAGAAATGCAAACTTCAGGCACTGATTGCCTCAATGTGGACTACAGTCGAGATCGTCTCGCATCAGTACGAAATCGTCTCTGATTCGACAGGATCGCCTCCGATCTGAACAGGTTCGTCGAGGGCGATGTATGCTTGCTTCGACTGAAAAACAAGGTGGTACCTGCAACAAAATTGATATAGAACCAATGCAAAATAGAATTTGAGATGTTTTAACGTGTATACAGTCAGTTTACAAGGAATTTCAGCCAGGGGGGGTGCTAAGGGGATAGCTTAGGATTAAATAGGCTTAGGGGAGTAGTTAGGAGGTTGGAGATCATCCCTATTTGGGAGATCTCCAATGGGGGAGGGTCTCTAACGGCGCAGACACGCTTACGCCGGATTAGAGGCCCGTTGGAACAGAAGCTAATTTTGCAAAATTAGTTTTGCGACAAGATCGTCTGGACGTCCTAGCCCAGACGAAATCGTCAGATCTGGGGCGATATCGTCTGATCGGCGACGATATCGTCAAACGGTCAAAACAACCTCTAAAAATGGCGCGAAAAAGGGGAAACGGATTACCCGACGGTTAACGGGCGGTTTGGGAGGTTAAATTTGAATTTTAAATTATTTACTAAGGTGAATGTAATTATTATAATTTTACTGCGCCAATTTTAGGGTGCTACATTTTGCCCCCTCTTTAGCGAATTTTCTGAAGAAAATGCGTTAAAGATGAGTTCTTCTCGATCTACGAGAAAGCAAAAATTATTCCCATTTTTAGGCGACGATTCTTGGTCGAATCGTACGACAGCTTACTATGGTGCCCCCTCAGTGTTTTTACCCAAATCGAACGTTTGAGGTAAAAACGCGAAAAAGCAAAAAATTATTTTTGAATAAAATTAAGAAAAATAGGGTAAAACCCTAATTCATTTTTACTGTTCATTTTTTGGTTTTTTAGAGCTCTGAAGCAAAAATGGTGGAGACGACGCACAGATCGACAGAGGTCCGACGCGGTCTACGGGTAAGAGTCTAGACTTAACTAGAATGCTTTAATTTAATTTTACATGCTTTGTAGGTAATTTTTAGATGAATTTTGAGCATCGCGGCCGTTTTTGGGCCGTCGACGTCGTCGGGACGAAATCGTCCCGATTTCGATGAAATCGTCTCAATTTCGTCAATTTCGCCCAAGGGCGAAATCGGCGAAAGGGGGACGATTTCGTCAAATTAGAGACGATTTCGGCTTGCGAAATCGGAGACGATTCTGCTCAAATTTGGGACGATATCGTCCAATAGTGGGCGATATCATCAATTGCATAAAATTGAATTTTAACTTGCATTATTAATTACTTGAATTGTTTATTAATGATTGTTTGTTGTTTTGTTGTTTATGTTTGCGAGAGAGGTTTGCTAAAGAGTAGGGAATGAAAGTATGGAGGGTTGAGGGATGACTTGGCTGCTCTCACACAGGTAGAGCGAGATCGGTGGCACAGGCCGGCTTGCGGCATGTGGCGAGAGATGCCACAGGTGTCCACGAGATATGGGGCTTCTGACGGCCCTAGCGAGAGAGATGGTATTCGGGTTCCTCATGTTTCTAGCTACCGACAGGGAGATGACTCCCACTCTAGAGGATGTATGGAGGATTCTAAGAATCCCCATACAAGGACGATTGATCACTCCTACGGCCAATCAGGGCCACGCTATGGGACGACTGTGTGGTGACCCGAGCTTCACCCTGGAGAAGGGCGGAGTTAATATCGAGGCACTACGCCAGATGCCTGGGGCATCTAGACTCACACGAGTGCTAGCTGGAGTGGTTGGTGGACTTTTGTTGTGCCACCAGAGCGGGTGCAGGGTGCCGTGGATGCTCGTAGATGTGATCTACGATATGCGGGACCACGGGTACAGGTTCTCTTGGGGCAGTTTTGTACTATGCCGATTGTACAGGATCCTGTATGGGGTCGTGTACAAGGGCGGCCGATGTCTGGTGATGACATCGCTCTCTACGGGTTTGGTGCTTGGGAGCACATTGCAGTGCGGAGGCCGGTAGGGCTTCCTCCGATAGGGGTAGACGGGGAGAGGCCCCGAGTCTTCTACTGGTGGCTCCGAAGAGGGTCACAGCGGCGGATCGACCTCCCTATGTCCCGGAGACTATTGGATGACTTAGTCCCAGACCAGATCACCTGGAGGCCATGGAGGGAGCATCCAGGGTGGGCCGAGGATGGACAGGAGTTGGCTCGCGTCAGGCGAGTCTGTTGGCTATGGATGGAGAGAGGAGAGGTGGAGCTCCACCGCTATGACCGAGTTTTGAGGTAGTTCGGTCTGCAGCAGGGGATCCCATCTTTGAGGGATTATGAGTTTTCTCGGACTATCCGGGATAACACCATAGTTAGCGGGGCGCCAGACATGTAGCGGTTCTGGAGCCAGGATGCGGACGATGCCCCCATCCAGCCAGTGGATGGTGACGACGCGGGGGTAGCCGATGGCTACGATGCCTGGTACGTAGGCATCCGCCCTCCTCGGATGACGAGGGCACAGGGTCCGATTCATGCGGTTGTGCATCGGATAGGGAGGCGGTGCCAGGCGGCGATGGAGGCGGCCCAGGGTCACGGTGGGAGAGAGCCGAGGAGGCCACAGGCACGGGAGAGGCCACGACGGAGGGAGAGGAGGGAGGCGAGACCCCCATCTCCATAGAGGCCACCATCGCCCGATAAGGGCAAGGGCATAGACACAGGAGAGAGTAGCGAGATGGCTACTCTTCGGGCGAAGAGAGATCATCTCCAGGCACAGGTGCGGACTCTACAGGATGAGGCTGCATGCCATCGAGCTGAGGTGGCACAGCTGCGAGACGAGATTGCACGCCTCAGGGCACGGGGCGGAGGGGCGAGCTCTGGGGAGCTGACACGGGCTATTGCCCAACTTACATTCTACCAGACATTGTATTATCAGCTGGTGCCAGAGGCGGATAGACTACCCCTGCCAGCCAACATTGCAGATCCGATCAGGATCGGGTCATCGAGGACCACGTCCCGGTCGAGGACTAGGACTACTCAGACTGCGATGGGGCCACCTCGTCCACCTCAGGGCGGGGGAGGAGATGAGGCGGAGAGCTCGAGGGGCTCTCGAGGCTAGAGGGCTGCACTGACATTGTACAGACTGACATTGTATTATATGATTATTATTTTGTTGATAGAGGATTGAGTATGCCGAGGTACAGATTGTGGCATACCAATCCAGTTTTGATGATGTATATATATTGTTGATATATATATGATATGTTTTTGATCATATGACTTGTATTATGTGTATGCTTATGATGCTTTTATATTTGATTGATTGATTTGATAATTGGATTGAGGATTCATGAAATTATGTCGTTTTGAAAATTTATAATTTTGATATCATGCTATAATATTTTAAATGAAATAATCTGATGTAACAAATTGATTGTTTGTGATGAAATGTGATAAAAAATAAAAAGAGACTTCTAACAATAATTTCAAAGGACATTGTCGCTATTATAGACCATTTCATGGAGTCGTTGCTCACTCGGTCGTCAAGCTAATCCCAGTATAGAAATATTGTTAAAAGTAAAAGAGTGCTTAAGAAACTGTCTTAAGACTTTGGTGCAATGGTGAAAATGAAGGTGATGATGGTTTGTTTTCAGATTTTCATAAAAATAGTATGCATGAAATAATGTTAAAATGATTTTTGCTAGGCATAAATTCCTAAGTGTGATAAAATTTTGGATAATTCTTTAGGAATTATACCATCATTGCAAAATTGAAGGTTGACATAATGACATGAAATAATGAAAATGTGTTTGCTTTTTAAAAGCATAATTTGTGTAACATAATGATTTAAGTCATATGGTTTTCATGATTTTTAATAAATGGGGAATAAAAATTGTTACAATGATTTGCGCTAGGCATAGAATATGTAGGTATAGACTTATACCATCATCGTGAAAATCCAAAAAAGATAGTTTTATTGCATGGTTGATTTTTGATAAACAGAAAATATGAAAATGAGGACTTGCGCTAGGCATAAAATTCCAATTTTGGTTTTGGAACTATACCATCGTCGTGAAAGTCAACCAGATATATATGTTTTGATTGTATATTTTGAAAGAAATTTTTGATTTTTCTATTATATAGTTGTCTTTATGGTAAACAAGTGTACTTGATTTATTCCAAACAAGTTGCAAAAATAATATTTCAAAGTATTTTGAAGACAAAAGTTAGATTTATAAGGAATCCCATGTGCATATGTGAATTCATTTCCGATCTTGATTTATCATAATGATACACAAAATCTCTCAAATACAAATGTGTGTGCAATTGCTTTGTGCATTTACCAGTTTTGAGCAAGATAATATGATACAAGTGATTTGAAGAAACCAAATAAGTGTTCATTAACCATGATGTAGATGCATATAACCATACTAGACTACTATGTAGGTCGGATTATCAAGAGCTAGCTAATCCATAAGCTAGACATAGGTCTGTACAAAAGAAGGTCGCTAATGTGACGGACATATCACCACGCTAGGAGTTACCCAAGGCCAAGCGGGTTGGGCACAAACCACTGTTATGGGGCTTACCTCACAATTTTCGAATAATTGAGAATTCCGGGGATTCAAGCTCATCAACCCTTCTTTTCTTTTCAAAGGGTAGGGAAAGGGATTTTATTGCTTTCTTGCTTTCTTTTTCTTTTCTTTTGAACTTTGCTTCTTTTTCTTTTTGTATTTTTTTTTTTGCTTGATTTTTGAGATAGTGCTTGAAATATTGTTGTAATGATATAAAAGAACATTTTTCTTTTCTCTTTTTCTTGAACTTTTCTTTTCTTTTTCTTTGCTAGGGATACTTGCTCGGATTAGCTGTAGAGCAAGGGATTTTTATTCCGGGTAGGGGTGAGCTTGTCCTTTTGCCAATTCTCAAAGATTCTAGACCATGTGCATGATAGGATAGCAGGGGAAACTTTTCGCTCAAGAAATCACTTCTACTATGTAGCAAAACATGGAAATTACAAATATAATCATTTTATTGTGAAAAGATGTGCTTGGTTTAAGTAAATAACAAGATCAATTCTCTATGCTCAAACTTTATTTAATTGAATTTTGTGGACTTTGATATAAGAGAGATTAGTAATCATGCCAGATAAAATCAAGATATTTATTTTTGTGAGTGTGCAAGTGAGGGATTCCAAATAAATGCTAATTTATCAAAAATAATTTGAAACATATAACTGCAACATTTGTAAGAAAATATATATAAATACTTTTGAGAAGTTTTGAGAATGTTGACTCTCTCTTTCTTCTTTATATTGTTTTGGTTTCGAAAGAGTCAAGCATATTGTTGTTTTTATATTTTTATCATTATTTTGATTTTTGGTTTTATTTTTGTTTTTGAGCAAAAAATTTAACAAGTGCCATAAATAAATGCAACAAATAGTTTTGAAGATTTTTGATGATTATGAATGTTTTTGATGTTTTTGGAATTTATAAATTTGAAAGAAATACAAGATAGTGATTTTGAACAAATATATACATGGATGAAATGACCAAATTTATGCATAGTAACGTTTAAGATGCAAAATATTCATGGGTTCTTTAAGTTCTTTACCATCTAAGGTAGATAATTTGTATGCTCCTGATTCAAATTTAGCAGTAATAATGTATGGTCCGAGCCAGTTGGGCTCAAATTTACCTTTAAGGTCCTTAGTTGCATTTGTATTTTTTTGATTTTCTTTTAAAACAAGGTCGCCGATCTCAAAGGATCGATGACGAACTTTCTTAGCATATGATCTTTTAAGCTTGTTTTGGTAAGCACGGAGATGCTCCAAAGCATTGATGCATTTTTCATCTAGGAGTTCCAGCTGACTGAGTCTGCCAGCTCGATATTCATCTCCTACTTCGGTATCTTGAAGTAGCAGAGCCAAAGAAGGAACTTCCAATTCAAATGGAAAAACTGCTTCAGCACCATAAACCAAAACAAATGGTGAAGTTCCCGTGGGGGTTCGAACACTAGTTCGATAGGCCCACAAGGCTGGGTATAATTGAATGTGCCAGTCACGGCCAGTTTTATTGACTAATATTTTGAGAATTTTGATTAAGGTTTTGTTAGATGCTTATGCTTGACCATTACCCTGAGGATAATAGGGAGTGGACCAGCGATGTTGAATCTTATATTTTTGGCATAATTTTTTAACATCTTTATTTTTGAAACAAGTTCCATTGTCGAGAGATGAGATTTGCAGGAATTCCGAACCTACAAATGATTTGATTAAAAATAAATTTAGAGACTTGTGTGCCAGTGCAGGAAGCTAAAGGCATAGCTTCGACCCACTTCATGAAATACTCAGTGGCGGTTATGATGAACTTGTGTCCATCAGATGACACAGGATTGATTTTGCCAATAATGTCTAAACCCCATTTGGAAAAGGGCCATGGAGATGAAATAGCCTGCAGCTCTTGTGCAGGCGCATGGACAAGGTCAGCATGTTTCTGGCACTTGTCGCAATGGCGCACATACTCATGTGCATCCGTTTCCATGGTAGGCCAAAAGTATCCTATCCGAAGGAGCTTTTTAGCAATGACACTACCACTAAAGTGTCCTCCACAAGATCCATCGTGGGCTTCACTCAAGGCTGATTTAGACTCTTCTAAGTTTAAACATCTTAATAGGATACCTTCAAAAGATCTCCTATATAAAGTATTGCCAATTATTACAAATCGACTTGCTCGTCGACGTAATAACCGATGTTGGTTTCTATTAGAATTGGCGGGGAAAGTCCCATTTTGGAGAAAATCAAATATGTCTGTATACCAAGGTTCGGGAGTAGTTTCATTGATTAGAAACACATCCAAAGGCTCTAAGCATGACTTATTTGAAGCGGGTTCCTGGAGTCGACGAATAATGATAGTGGCATATTCGTCATCTAACTCCAAGGGCAGGAGAGATGCAGCTACGGCCATAGCATCAGCTGCACGGTTGCTAGTTCGAGGAATAGCTTCCAAGGTAACTTGATCAAATAAAGACATTAATTGTAAAACATAGGCCTTATATGGGCATAGTTTATCATCTCTGGTTTGATAAACTTCATTAATTTGGTTTATAACCAGTTGGGAATCACCAAAAACTAAAAGGTGTTTAATTTTTAGCGCTAGGGCAGCTCGTAATCCAAGGATTAGAGCTTCATACTCAGCAATATTGTTGGTGCAAGCAAATGTCAATTTGAAGGACTAGAGGAATAAGATGTTTTTGTGGGGATATTAAAATAATACCCGCACCAGCCCCACTCATGCATCGGGCTCCATCAAAGTATAAGGACCATTGTTCAATATGGTCTGCCTCTAATTGAAGGCATTCATCAGGAAATTCGATGATGAGGGGATGGGTAGACTCTAAGGGTGCAGCAGCTAATTGATCTGCTATGATTTGACCCTTAACAGACTTTTGTCCTATGAATGTGAGATCAAACTCGCTTAGAGCAAGAACCCACTTGGTTGTGCGACCCGATAAATAAGGTCGACTCATGAGATACCTCAAGGGATCGTATTTGGCAATGACATAAGTTTTTTGACTAAGCATATAGTGTCGTAATTTTTGCGTAGCAAACACGATGGCTAGACATAGTTTTTCTAATGTTGTGTAGCGGGTTTCATAACTGATGAAGGTTCGGCTAATGTAATAATTAGCACGTTCTCGCTTTTCATCATCAAGTTGAGCTAACATAGCTCCTAAGGCAGAATCTGAAGCTGAAATATATAGGAGAAATGGGCGATCGGGTTTAGGTGGTGAAAGCACAGGTGGATTAAGGAGGTATTGTTTGAGAAGTTCAAAAGCTTCTCTACATTCGGTGTCCCAATTAAAAGGGACATCCTTCTTAAGGAGTTTAAGAAAGGGACCAGTTTTGTCCGCCAGCTTATCAATGAAGCGACGGATAGCTTGAAGTTTACCTTGTAAACTTCGTAACTCAGATATATTAGTAGGTGCGGGCATATCAGTGATGGCCGCAATCTTGAGAGGGTCGATTTCAATACCACGTAAAGAAACTAAAACCCCTAATAGTTTGTCGGATTTAACTCCGAATATGCATTTTGCTGGATTTAATCGAATAAGATATTCTCGTAATCGATTAAAAACTTTTCTCAAATCATCTAAATGATTATCTTCAATAATAGAGCGAGCTATAATATCATCTACATAATCATGTAGGATATCATGCATCATATCATGAAAAATATAGGTCATAGCTCGTTGATAAGTTGCACCTGCGTTCTTTAAGCCAAATGGCATCACTTTCCAGCAAAAGGTACCCCAGGGGGTAATAAAGGCTGTTTTAGCCTGATCTTGAGGAGCTATCCTGATCTGATTATAACCGGAGAATCCATCCATTAAGGACATCATCCCACTCCCGGTAGTAAAGTCAATGATTTGATCCATGTTTGGAAGAGGAAAGTCATCTTTAGGGCATGCGGCGTTAATATCTCTAAAATCTGTGCAAACCCTAACTTTGGTAGCTTCTTTCTTGGTGATTGGAACTACATTTGAGATCCATTCAGCATAATCAATAGCTTGTATAAAGATAACATTCAGGAGTTTTTCTAACTCCCCTTTGACTAGCAGAGCCACTTTGGGATGCATTTTTCTAAGTTTTTGTTTAACGGGTTTAGCATCCGGATGGACCACTAGATGATGCATGACTACAGAAGGGTCTAGACCTGGCATATCTTCATATGTCCAAGCGAAGACATCTTCATACTCTTTAAGAAATGCAATGTATTGTTCTTGTTTTTCTTGACTTAATTCTGATCCAATATTGATTATGTGAGGATTGTCCTCAGTTCCAATATTAATTTTAATGACGTTTTCTACCTCCATGTGTAGATCTCTTTCAAAATTAGGTGGGGCGGGTGAAACGCCCAATTCTTGTAATTCTTGTAAGGTTAATTTAGATAATTCATCTTGAGGATTAGTGGCCTCAAGTTGGGCTATAGTTGGTATAGAACCATCAAAATAAAATCCATTGTGTAACATCTCTTCAACAGAGACATCATGGAAGATATCTCCTTCCAACTCTTCATCGGGGTCAGACAATCATTTCGGGGTAAGCTATGGATAGCATGTTGCATGAAAACGACTGATTTTGAAGAGGCAAATCAACATGCCTATCCAAATAATCTTGATAACATATGAGATGATCATCATCCTCAAAAGGAAAGGGTTGACCCTTACTAGGAAATAGGCCCACACCACAGCGGGCAGGCCACGGTTCTACCTCGAAAGGTTCTTTCATGCCATTTTGGAAAGGTCCCAAGCCTTTCCCTTTATATCCCATTTTAAGCATCATGGGTTTAGCTTTAATATAATCATTGGTAAAATAACACCGAGCATATCCTTCATGATGAGTTTTGATATTTCGAGGGATTCTTCCCCAGTCATATCCTTTATAAATGAAGGCACAACTCCCGACTTGGTAAGTACTTCCCATAGGTTGTGGGAGGCCCAAAGTACGAGGAGATGGCGGTAAGTTATTTAAAAGAATTGAATCTTGCATGAAAGCATTTGTTTTTTCTGATATTAAGGTTGTGGATAAATCTGGTAAAAGTTCATCAGAAAGGGCATAAGATGTAGAAGGCTTATTACCTATATCTTTAGATGTGGGAGGTATGATAGATGTGTCTATAGGTTTTGAATTTATAGGGATAGAACTTGAAGGATTGGTTGTAGATTTAAGATCTTTTTGAGGTTCTAAAATGATTTGTTTAGAGGGTTGTTGGTCTATATAGGAGGATGAAATTAATGGAGGGGAAATAGGTGAAGTTATGGGTGTGTGTTTCACAGTTTTAGATGAAAAATAAGAACTAGGATGTGTGGATGACAGAGCAGGGGCAAAATTGCACTCCAACGGGTTCTGCCAAAGCACACATATCAAAAGGTCTAGGGTCACCATGGATAGTGACCAACTGATTTTTAAACTCAAATTTAACACATTGGTGTAAGGTTGATGGGACCGCTCGCATGGCGTTGATCCAAGGGCGACCCAAAAGTATATTGTACGATGTTGGGCAATGTACAATAAACACGGTTGTTTCTAGGGTTCTAGGACCAACTTGCAATGGGAGGGTAATAACTCCACACGTTTCTTGTGTTTCGTCATTAAAAGCTTTGATAATCATATCAGTTTTCTTCATTTCATCACTTCTAAAGCCAAATCGTTGGTAGAAGTCAAAAGTGCAAATGTTTAGAGATGAGCCATTATCAATCAAAACTCGTTTGACAGCTACATCTCCAATTAGAGCAGTAATGTATAAGGGATTATCCTTATGTAAACTGTGTTGTGGGATATCTTTATCCCGGAAGTCAATACAATCAATCTCTCGAGTGATGATAGTATTGGCCATAGCTTCGGGTTGAATGTTTTGAGGTACCATCATTTGGCTCAATGTAAGCATCAACTCATCCCTATGGGTGGGAGAGGATCTTAATAAATCCAAAAGGGAAATTCTGGCCGTAGTATTGGACAATTGCTCATTAATATTGTAAGGGGGTTTAGGTTGAACAGTAGGAGCATGATTCCCTTTATTGGGGTTTTTCAAAACGAATGGAGCCGATCCATCGTTCGGGTTTGGTTCTTGTTGGGAATTTTGAGCTTGTTGTCGGGTGACGACTCCAATGGTACCTACAATGTTATAATGAAGACGTTGAACTGGTCTCGGTTGAGCATTGATGGCTTGTTCATTAGAAAGGAATATATTAGAAGAAGGTCGAGTAGTAACTCGTCTAGGAAATGGTTCTTACGGAACCATAGCATCTGTGATGGGTTGAATAGGATCTGATTCATTTTCAGAACTATTCGATTGGTTTGAAGTAATGTCTAGTTCACTTTCAGTATCCGATTCTATATCACTAGAATCAGAAGTTTGAAAATTATGTAAGGGCCTGGTCGTAACCAGGGATAAGGTTGTGTCAAATATTTGAGGATCCTGAACAGGTAATTGTCCGCTAATGGTTCCTACATATCGGGTAGGAGGGGGAACATTATGATGTTCGATTTGATTGGCTACCTCTTTACCATGTCGTGGTAAAGGGTGTTGAAATATGTCTAGAGTTTGATTGGCATTTTGATTTTGATTTTGGGGAATGGTCTTTTGAGTATTATTAGGAGGGTTTTGTTTAGGTTGGAAGGCTTGCACTTCCATTTCATTATTGTCAATCAAATCCTGTATTTTATGTTTCAACCTTTTACAAGCGTTGGTAGAATGTCCAGGTCCTCTATGGAAATCACAGTGTAAGTCAGCTCTGTATCCGGGTATAGTTGGATCAGGTTCCCGGATAGCTGGTAATTGGATCAAACCTCTTTCGAGTAATTGAGGTAAAATAGTTGATAAGGGTTGGTTTAATCTAGTGAATTCTCGAGGAGGCTTGTCGGGAGGTTTCAATATAAATTTTTCTGTTGTCTTTGTTGCATTGATATTAGCAACATTTCATTGTCGAGTGACTCCATCACCAACAACTTGTTTGTTTTTATATTGATTTCTGGATGTTTTCTCATCATCCTTCTTCCTAAGTTGGCCTCTCCTAATGAGGGCATCTTCTACTCTTCGAGCTAAATCTATAGCTTGATCGAAGGTAGTTAAGGTAGCGATCGATAGCTCATAAGATATTTGCTCTTGTAAATTGTTGATGAAAATGTCCAACATTTCCCTATAAGGTAGCACAAAGTGCGGTTTTCTTGTCAATTGCCTCCATCTAGCTAAGAAATCAGCAAAACATTCATCTTTGTCTTGTTTTAAATTGTATAAATCTTTAATAGTTACATGCCTCTCGATGTAGGCACTAAATTGATGGACAAATGATTCAACTTGTTTCTTCGAAGTTTCTCAAAGAATGAGTGGGCAATTGATAGTACCACTCTAATGCCATTCCACCTAAACTTTTTGGGAACATTTTTAATAATAGCAAGTCATCATGCGATATGTCATGACATGCTATCCTAAACATGCGAAGATGCTCTATGGGATCTTCGGTTCCTTTATATATAGGCAGGATGGGCATGGGAAAATGCTTAGGGTATGGTTGAGCTACAACTATGGGATCCAAAGGTTGACTACATATCTCTCGATAATTATACGAGGGACGGTAGGGATCTATCTGGTCCATACGCGAAGCTAACTGTTTCACCATGGCTTCCAGATTACTAGTTTGCCCCCCATATTGGTTCGGTAGGGCATTGACATGGGTTTTATGGGCATATGATGGAGGAACATGAAGATTAGATGCCATGTTACTATTGTGCAAATTATTGGTAGGAAAAGTATTATGAAGGAATTTTGAAGTTGTATTATGATGTATTTCAGATTGTTGAAAATTTGTATTTGGCTTCGTTTTAGGTTTTTGTTTACTTGAAGCATATTGCTCAATAGTTTGGTGGAATAAAGTAGTGAAGGAAGGTTTCTTTTGTGTGGGAATGATTTTAGGTTGAATAACAGGTTCCTTAGGAGGTTGGATAGCCTATTGTTTTGACATGTTTTGAATCATAGTGACCATATCCGTATTGGATGGTCCAGCCTTATCACTTTCTTGATCAATGAAAGATAAGGGATTAATGCGCACATCATACATATGTTCCAAAGCTGCTTGAGTGTCACTAATTTGCCCTTTATCAATACGAATTGCCACATTAAGGTCATCAATGTTATCACTGAGAAATTTCTTGAAATGATCTATGTTGTCAAAAGCAATAGTTCCATTTGGAGCTATTCTAGGGGATGAGGATCCATCCTCTTTAACACTTCCTTCTTGTTCCTTATCTTCACCTAGGTCATCTTCTGGTTGAACTAGAGTTTTTCCTTCCGAAGTTGGATCTTCAGGAAGGACATTTGGGTTTCCAGTTGTATCTTGTAACCAATCTTCTTCTTCTCCTAAAGTTTCTTTACCATTCCTAAGTTTAGGCATGGTGCTAAATTTTGATTTTCAGCAAATTTTATATATATATATATATATATATATATATATATATATGCAACAAATTAAGAGGTATATATTTACTATATACCTACTACAATATTTGAAATGAAATATTTAAGTTTTTGCTATGTTTTTTTTTAGTTTTTTTTTTTGAAATAATATTGTAAAGACAATCAACACAATAAATGCAAGAAATAATACTGAAAGTAATAATCTAGTTTTCTATAAATAATTTATAAATATCATTAATAGGCTCGAGTTGTTCAGGAGTCATGAAGTGTTCTTCTTCAAATTGAAAGTTTTCTTTTAAAAATTTGATGAAAAGAGCTATAGTGATATTATCTGTCTCAGATGTTGGTTGATAAAAGTAAAGCTCATGGCAATACTCTCGATATAGCACAGCTCGTGGAACTCTATTCCATCTTTCCCTATCTGTAAGAACAACCTCTTGGTCTTCTACACAACCTAGGAACTGGTGCACAATGGCTGCGTTCTCGAGGTATTCCTCGAAGGTGAACAATTATGAAGATACTAAAGCTCTCCTATAGGCTAACCATCTATGGCAGGCTCTCCGAAGTTCATGATAAAAAACTAGTTGATGAGGATCCAGGATTCTATCTAGGACTAGCCTCTTGATTTGCTTAAGTTGTGTGGACCTAGATGAGATGAGACTAAGTCTTCTATCAAGTTCGTTCCACGGGAATTGATTTCTACTTGTTTCGGGCACATTAAGCATAGAATTGATTTCTACGACTGCCAATTGGTTTTCTACATTTATAGTAACTGCTAATATTTTCTTAGGAGCTACCATCTAAACATGATTTTAAACTTTAAATGTTTTAAAAATGCATCTATGTTTTAGTTGTTCTATTTTTTTGTTTTGTTTTTGTTTTTGTTTTCAAAAGGTTATGATGCATTCACGTCGGGTTCACCAAAATGTATCGCTCCAAATTTTTCGCATCCTTACCTTCAGGCTATAGGATCCGTGCCCGGAAGGAGGATGGGAAAAGGATGGTGCGGTACCTCGGACTGAGAGGACTTTGCGAAGGTCCCGCCTCTCAAGGGAGGTGTATTTTGATGATTTTTCGATGGATGGTGGGTTCACCGGGAAACATTTAATGGCAGTTTCCACGCCTAGGTTTGGAATGTGTTTTGATGTGTTCATTTTTAACCTTAAGCATTCATATCCTAGGTTTGGCCAAATGAATCTAAATTAATCTAAATGAAAGTGCAGATTTAATGAATACAGAAAACAGATTTAAAAACAGAAACAGAGAAATTACAGAAGATTAAAAGCAGAATACCTGATCCGGATGTCTGTTGGAGATTCTGATGTTTGAAGCAGTCAGGATCGTCTGGAATTCGATAGAATCATCTGAGATCAGACAAGATCATCTGAGATCTGACGAATTCATCGACGAATTCGTCAAAGACCTACAAACAAGAAAAATAGGTGCAAAATACAAAGAATACAACAATGATAACAGAGGAAAATGATATAAAATAACAGTAGTGTTATCAAACTGAAACTTAAGCACAGAAATAGGAATGAATCATGCTAATTAGATGATAATTAGGATTTAATTATGCACTTAATCTAAATGGGTGAACTCCAAATGCAAAATAGTATAAAATACTGAATAAACTATCTAATTTGCAGAAGAAAACAACAGAGAAAAGGTTGAGAAATGCAAACTTCAGGCACTGATTGCCTCAATGTGGACTGCAGTCGAGATCATCTCGCATCAGTACGAAATCATCTCTGATTCGACAGGATCGCCTCCGATCTGAACAGGTTCGTCGAGGGCGATGTATGCTTGCTCCGGCTGAAAAACAAGGTGGTACCTGCAACAAAATTGATATAGAACCAATGCAAAATAGAATTTGAGATGTTTTAACGTGTATACAGTCAGTTTACAGGGAATTTCAGCCAGGGGGGTGCTAAGGGGATAGCTTAGGATTAAATAGGCTTAGGGGAGTAGTTAGGAGGTTGGAGATCATCCCTATTTGGGAGATCTCCAACGGGGAGGGTCTCTAACGGCGCAGACACGCTTCTGCCCGGATTGGAGACCCGTTGGAACAGAAGCTAATTTTGCAAAATTAGTTTTGCGACAAGATCGTCTGGACGTCCTAGCCCAGACGAAATCGTCAGATCTGGGGCGATATCGTTTGATCGGCGACGATATCGTCAAACGGTCAAAACAACCTCTAAAAATGGCACGAAAAAGGGGAAACGGATTACCCGACGGTTAACGGGCGGTTTGGGAGGTTAAATTTGAATTTTAAATTATTTACTAAGGTGAATGTAATTATTATAATTTTATTGCGCCAATTTTAGGGTGCTACACATAAGAATTGATTAAGTATTCATATATATGAGATGTAATGGTGTGTAATGCATTTTCTTAATAAGTTTCTATAAATTAAAATATATAAAGTAGTTAGTGGCCATCTATATACTATTTCTAATATATATGCGATATCTGTCCTACTATGTTGATACCCCCTAATTTATAGAATCTTATAAATAAAGTGATGGTGTTAATGATGTTATGATTTATTTCTATGTAAAAATATTTGGAGCTTTTTGGAGATTCAAACAATCTAGTTCTCTATCAACAGTTGTCTACTTACCATTTAGACTTTTGAAAAGTAAGGCTTTTACCATGGACCTAGTTTTTCATGATCTCTGTGTGTGCATGTGATTGTATATTTTGAGGTAGAACTCAAGCATTTCCTCTGATGTCAAGCGGGATTCTTTCAACCCATTGCTAATATCAGGAATCCTCAAGTGTTCATATCATCCTTATGTTGGACTTAGTTGGACTAGACCACTAGGCAATATTTGGTTACCTACACTAGCTCATCCACATTCAAACATTGGTATACACAAATGAATGAAGTAGTTGTGGTAGATATATCATCATGGGTAAGGATTTCTCCTTTCAGTTTTGTACAATGCTGAGAATTCCAAGGATTCAAGCTTTATTCCCTTCTTTTTGGCTTTGGATTTTTGCTCATATGTAGTGATGAAAATCACTGTTTATTTTGATTTGATTTTTTTCTTTGAGCAGGGATTTTTTTGTAGTGATGATAATCATTGTTTATTTTTCTCATACGTAGTGATGAAAATCACTATTTATTTTGATTGATTTTTTTGTAATTTCTGAATTTATGCTTTGTGTATCGGATTTTTGCTTTTGAAATCTAGACTGTATGCTTGGCCTTTTGAATGTGTACTTTGCTTTGGGATTTTTGCTTATTTTAATTTAAGCAAGGGATTTGGATAGGGTAAAGCTTGTCATTTTGTCAATTCTTAACACCTTTAAACTGGTTGCACAAGGGGATAAGCAAGGATAATCCTTTTCACTTAAAGTAACCTAGACTGTTTTACAACTTTCATCTTTTCCTTGTACCAGCTAGGATTTTAGTGTTTCAATTAGTGACGGGATCTTGAATATCCAAGGATTTATCACATCTAGGCCTTACCTTCTACTAATCAAAGTTGTTTTCCTCAAAATTTGATAAGATTACTAGGTGTGGTTGATTAACCAAAAAACCTTATTTTATTATGTATAGCAACAAATAATGGTTGTGTTGAAAAACACAATTACACACATTTGGATGGAGTTATGGATATGATTGACTTGTGTGACAAACTGTGGTATCACTTGTAAGGCTCTCATGACATATGCAATTGTAGTGGATATGAATATGTAATGCAATGATGTGGATGCAAGATGTGAGATGCAATTGTTTTTGTACTTTTGATTTTTATGTTGTTTTTGTATTTTTGTTTGATTAATTTGACCAAAGGGCTTATTATGCCTTTGGGGCTTTTGGTATTGATTTTGACCAAGCAGTTTGAATTACCCTTGGAGCTTTTGATTTGATGGGATTTGACCAAGTGGTTTGAATTACCCTTGGAGCTTTTGAATTTATTTTTGACCAAGTGGCTTGAATTACCCTTGGAGCTTTTTTATTTGATGGGATTTGACCAAGCAGTTTGAATTACCCTTGGAGATTTTTTTGAATTGATTTTGACCAAGCAGTTTGAATTACCCTTGGAGAATTTTGAATTGATTTTTGACCAAGTGGCTTGAATTACCCTTGGAGCCTTTTGATTTGATGGGATTTGACCAAGCAGTTTGAATTACCCTTGGAGCTTTTTTGAATTGATTTTGACCACGTGGTATGAATTACCCTTGGAGATTTTTGATTGATTTTGACCAAGTGGTATGAATTACCCTTGGAGCCTTTTGAATTGATTTTTTTTGAATTTTATGTTTTTATGATTTGTTTGTGTTTTTGACATATTTGAATGTTTTTGTGTTTATGTGTAAAATATCTTTAAATAAATTATATTGAGAGGTTCAGGTTGTTCAACACCATCTAATGATATAATGCGATATGCTCCAGGCCCAAATATCTATGAAATAATATATGGAACTATCCAATTTTCCACAAACTTATCTCATAGATGTGGCGATAGATTTGAATTCTGCTAGTTTTCTTTGAGCACTAGATCTCCAACCTTGAATTCCCTTAGGTGGACTTTACTATTGTAATATTGCGTAAGGTGATCTTGGTAAACACAAAGATGCTCTAAAGCATTGAATCGACGTTCATCAAGAAGCATCAAATTATCAAGGTGACCTTTCCACGTAGCTTCATCATCTATGAAGTCCTTTAATGCTATGCATAGAGTTAGGATTTCCAACTCTAGAGGAATGATGGCTTCAGTGCCATATACTAATGAAAATGGTGTTGCCCTAGTGGGCATCCATATACTAGTCCTATATGCCCATAGTGCAAGAGGCAACTACATGTGCCAATCCTTGTGATTTTCTTGCACTATCTTCCTCAAAATGGAGACTATTATTTTGTTTGAGGCTTTTGCTTTCCCGTTTTCTTATGGATAATAAGGCATTGAAAAACTATGTTAAATATGGTATTTTTTCATTAAAGCATGCATGTTTTTGTTCTTGAAAGATGGCCCATTATCCGATATTATCTTAGAAGGGACCCCAAAATGACTTATGATATTATGGAGTATAAACTCTGCAATCCTTGGTCTAGTTGTTGATGTTAAGGGGATCACTTCTACCCATTTAGTGAAGTATTATGTGGTTGTTATGATGAATGTATGTCAGCATGAGGACAAGGGTGAGATCTTCCTAATCAATTCTAGTCTCTATTGCAAGAATTGCCATGCTACATGGATGGGCTACAAAGCTTGTGATGGTAAGTGCATTAGGTTTGCATGATACTGGCACTTATTATATTTCTTGACATACTTGTAGCAGTCCTTTTTCATTATGGGTAAATAGTAACCCATTATTAAGATGTTCTTAACGATGGCCATGCCGCTGAAATTGCCTCCACATGTTCCATCGTGAGCTTACAAAATTGTCCAAGATTCTTCCTAGGGTTCAAGACAATGGAGTAATACTCCATCATATCCTCATCTATAAAGGATTTATCCTAGAAATATATATCTTGTTGCTCTCTATTTGAATGTTCATATTTTAGTATGCGATAAACCTTGAGGTATTATTCCAAGCTTCAGGAAGTCCCATAGTTGGGAAAGCCAATCCTGATAGGCCACAACTTCTATAGAATAGACAACTTGCTCTTCCTACATTTCCAAGGTAGTGAACACAGATTGAGGAACAAATCTATGGTATATGGTTGCACCACACTCTACAGGTCCTTGGGAGATCAAAGACCCCCAAGGTGTTGTTTGTAAGAAATATCTGGCTGCGAAGGACCAATCCTGGTTTGGTTCGATGTTGATCATGTTGATTGATTCTTGATTGTCAAAAGCCTCACGACGTATTGCTAAATGTGAAAGCACTTTTGCATTAACAATAGTAAAATTAGCAATCATATTTTGAGGGATTAAGGATCCCAAAGAGGCCATGGTGTCTGCAAATCTATTCGATGTATGAGGTATTGCCTCGATGTCGTACCATTATAGCTGGGCTAAGTAATTATCAACAAGTTCCTTGTAAGTCTTTAGGAGTGGGCACCTACATTGAAATAGTCCTTTGACCTGGTTTACTATGATCAAGGAGTCACCAAAGATATTCAATATTTTAATACCAATTGCTATAGTTTTTTGGAGTCCTAGGATCAATGCTTCATATTTTGTGTTGTTGTTTGTGCATAAGAAGTCTAGTTTGAATGATAAGGGCAATGGAGCACCCTATGGTGTGATAAATACAATCCCTACTCTACATCCTTGTTCACACTTTGAACCATCAAAGAATAATGACATGTATTTTTATTTCTTAGGTTCTTCAAGTTCTGGTGGATATGATAATGCAAAGATCGTATTATCAGGCAAATCTATGGTGAGAGGCTTGTTATCCTGAAGAGGCACCTCTACTAATTGATCTACTATGACTTGTACCTTTATGGAATTTTGGCTTATGAACTCTAGATAAAATTCTATCAATAGCATGATCCACTTTATGGTACATGTATGTATCGCTCCAAATTTTTTGCATCCCTACCTTCAGACTATTGGATCCGCGCCCGGAAGGAGGATGGGAAAAGGATGGTGTGGTACCTCGGACGAGAGGACTTCACGAAGGTATCGCCTCTCAAGGGAGGTGTATTTTGATGATTTTTTGATGGATGGTGGGTTCACCAGGAAAAATTTGGTGGCAGTTTCCATGCCTAGGTTTTTGGAATGTGTTTTGATGAGTTCGTTTTATCCTTAAGCATTCATCCTAGGTTTGGCCGAATGAATCTAACTTAATCTATATGAAAATGCAATTTAAATGAATACAAAAAACATAGTAGAAAGCAAAAAATAGAGAATTTGCAGGAGGCCAATGGAGAATACCTGATCCGGATGTCTGAAGAAGATTCTGGTGGTTGATGTAGTCTGGATCATCTGGAATTCTACAGAATCGCCTGCAATCAGACGAGATCGTCTAAGATCTGACGAATTCGTCAGAAACCTGCAAAACAAAGAATAGATGCAAAATGCAAGAAATAACACTATGCTAACAGAGGCAAATTACACCAAATGATAATATGAATGCTGAAAACTATTCAAGAACAGAAATTAATGCAAATTACTGTGCTTTAATGGCAGATTATGAGCTTAACATGCAATCTAGACTAGATGGGTGAACTCCAGATGCAAAATAGGATAAAAAATAAATAGATTATCTAATTTGCAAAACAAAATAACAGAGACAAAGTTGAGAAAAGCAAACTCTAGGCACTGACTACCTTGATGTGGACTGCAGTCGAGATCGTCTCGCATCAGTACGAAATCGTCTCGAATTTGATGAGCTCGTCTCCGATCTGGACAGGTTCATCGACGACGATGGGTGCTGGCTCCGGCTAAAAATTAGTGGTGTACCTACAAAAAAATGGCTATAGGACTAGTGCAAAAGATAGATTATGATGTTTTAGCACAGAAGGGTTCAATTTGTAGATAAATTCAGCCAGGGGTTGGGGAGGGAATGTCCTAGAGTTTAAATAGGCATAGGGGAGTTGTTGGGAGGTTGGATATCATCCCAATTTGGGAGATCTCCAACGGGGGAAGGGCCCCAATGGCGCAGACACGCTTCTGCCCGAATTGGAGACCCGTTGGAACAGAGTCTATCTATGCAAATTCAGTTTTGTGATAAAATCGTCTGGACGTTCTAGTCCAGACGAAATCGTCAAACTGGGGCGATATTGTCTGATCGGCGACGATATCGTCAAATGGTCAAAACAACCTCTAAAAATGGTGCGAAAAAAGGGGAAACGGGTTTCTCGACGGTTAACGGGCGGTTTGGGAGGTTAAATTTGAATTTAAATTTATTTACTAAGGTGAATGTAATTATTCCAATTTTACTGTGCCAATTTGAGGGTGCTACATTTTGCCCCCTCTTTAGCGAATTTTTCAAAGAAAATGCGTTAAAGATGAGTTCTTCTCGATCTACGAGAAAGCAAAAAAATTATACCCATTTTTAGGCGACGATTCTTGGTCGAATCGTACGACAGCTTACTATGGTGCCCCCTCCGTGTTTTTACCCAAATCGAACGTTTGAGGTAAAAACACGGAAAAGAAAAAAATATTGTTGAATAAAATTAAGAAAAATAGGGTAAAACCCTAATTCATTGTTACTGTTCATTTTTCTGGTTTTTAGAGCTCTGAAGCAAAAATGGTGGATATGATATATATATGATATGTTGTTGATCATATGACTTGTGTTATGTATGTTCTTATGATGCTTTTTAATGTTTGATTGATTGATTTGATAATCGGATGTAATTATGTCATTGGAAAAGAATTTATACCTTTTGATGTCATGCTGTAATATTGATGAAATAATCTGATGTAACAAATTGGTTGTTTGTGATGCAATGATTTGATAAAAGAAAAGAGGACTTTTAACAATAATTTCAAAGGACATTGTCGCTATTATAGACCATTTCATGGAGTCGCTGCTCACTCGATCGTCAAGCTAATGCCATTTATAGAAATATTGTGAAAAGTGAAAGAGTGCTTAAGAGACTGTCTTAAGACTTTGTTGTGATGATGCAAATGATGATGATGATGATGGTTTGTTTTCAGATTTCCATAAAAATATTATGCATGAAATATTTGTAAAAAATGATTTATGCTAGGCATAAATTCCTAAGTGATAAAATTGTTGAATAATTCCTTAGGAATTATACCGTCATTGCAAAATTGGAGGTGGACATAATGACATGAAATAATGAAAATGTGCATTCTTTTGAAAAGCAAAATTTGTGTAATAAAATGAAGTCATATGGTTTTTATGAGTTTTGATAAATGGGGGAATAAAAATTGTTAGAATGGTTTGCGCTAGGCATAGAATATGTAGGTATAGACTTATACCATCATCGCGAAAATCAAAGAAAATAGATAGTTTTATTGCATGATTGATTTTTGATGAACAGAAAATATGAAAATGAGGACTTGCGCTAGGCATATAATTCCAATTTTGGTTTTGAAACTATACCATCGTCGCGAAAGTTGATATGATATATATGATATGTTTTGAAAGAAATTTGTGATTTTTCTATTATATAGTTGTCTTTATGAAAAATAATTGTACTTGATTATTCCAAACAAGTTGCAAAAATAATATTTCAAAGTATTTTGAAAACAAAAATTAGATTTATAAGGAATCCCATGTGCATATGTGCATTCATTTCCGATCTTGATTTATCCTAATGATAAACAAAATCTCTCAAATACAAATGTGTGTGCAATTGTATGGTTCATTTACCAGGTTTGAGCAAGATACTATGATACAAGTGATTTGAAGAAACCAAATAAGTGTTCATTAACCATGATGTAGATGCATATAACCATATTAGACTACTATGTAGATCAGATTATCAAGAGCTAGCTAATCCATAAGCAGAAATAGGTATGTACAAAAGAAGGTCGCTAATGTGACAGACATATCGCCACGCTAGGAGTTACCCAAGGCCAAGCAGGTTGGGCACAAACCACCTGTTATGGGGCTTACCTCACAGTTTTCGAATAATTGAGAATTCCAGGGATTCAAGCTCATCAACCCTTCTTTTCTTTTCAAAGGGTAGGGAAAGGGATTTTATTGCTTTTGCTTTCTTTTGAACTTTGTTTCTTTTTCTTTTGTATTTCTTTTGCTTGATAATGCTTGGAATATTGCTGAAATAACATTTTTCTTTTCTCTTTTTTCTTTCTTGAACTCTTTTTTTCTTTTTTTATTTTTTTTTTATTTTTTTGTGCTAGGGATTCTTGCTCGGATTAGCTGTAGAGCAAGGGATTTTTATTCTGGGTAGGGGTGAGCTTGTCCTTTTGCCAATTCTCAAAGATTCTAGACCATGTGCATGATAGGATAGCAGGGGAAACTTTTCACCCAAGAAATCAGTTCTACTATGTAGAAAAACATGGAAATTACAAATATAATCATTTTATTGTGAAAAGATGTGCTTGGTTTAAGTAAATAACAAGATCAATTCTCTATGCTCAAACTTTATTTAATTTGAATTTTGTGAACTTTGATATAAGAGAGATTAGTAATCATGCCAGATAAAATCAAGATATTTATTGTTGTGAGTGTGCAAGTGAGGGATGCCAAATAAATGCTAATTGTATCCAAAATAAGTTGAAACATATAACTGCAATAATTGTAAGAAAATATATATACATGATTTTTTTAGAAGTTGGGAGAATGTTGACTCTCTCTTTCTTCTGTATATTGTTTTGGTTTCGAAAGAGTCAAGCATATAGCTGTTTTTAGATTTTTATTTAGATTTTTGTTTTTGAGCAAAAAGAACTTTAATAAGTGCTTTAAATAAATGCAATAGATACTTTTTGAAGATTTTTAGAGATTTATGAATGTTTTTGTATTTTTATTTTAATTTATGAATTGAAATTGGTGGTATATACATGATGATCTATATACACTATACAAGGTTATTTGAGTATAGCATGTCTAAGGTTGCTTCAAAATCAAAGGAGGTTTTGAAGGATAATCTGGTTGAGGTGAAGGAAATAACAAAAGGTGATGAATAAAAGGTAGTGATAACAAAAGGTTTGTTATAATGTAGAATAATGTAGCAAAATATTTGACTTTTATATGTGTAAAATTGATCATGTTACAAAATAAAATATTAGAAATATAAGAAAGTTCTTCATTCTTATTATTATATTCCAAGTTTTGATAAGATAGAGAAAGTATATGTGAAAGATATGCATGAATGTTATTTGGTAAACAAAGATGATCATATATGGATAAAAAAAAGTGATGGATAGAAGAGAATTGTGATAATAAATAATATATAGAACTTGATGTTTCAATCGTTAAATATTCTTCAAATGGTTTTGGGTCACCATGTATGGTAACAATTTTATTTGTAAGTTCAAACTTCAAACATTGGTGAAGAGTGGAAGGGACAACCCTCATCGTATGAATCCAAGGACTCTGGAGAAGTATGTTGTAAGGTGAAGGACAATATCCTACATAAAACAAAGTATCCAGGATCTTGGATCCAATATTGAGGGGAAAAATTATAGTACCTTGAGCTTCTTGAATTTTATTGTTAAAAGATTTTATAATAACATTTGATTCATTAAGATATTCTTCCTTTGTTTTGAGTTTTTGGAATAATTGATAAGTGCATAAATTAAGAGAGGCGCCATTATCTATCATGATAGTTTTAACATGTGTTTCTTTACTAGATCCTGTAATGTAAAGATAGGAGTCTTGTTGTGAAGTAGAGGAAGGAATATCCTCATCATAGAATAAAATATGGTTAACCTCAAGAGGGTTTACACCATTAATTATGTTCTTAGAAAAAATATGATGAGGAACAAATTGTTGGCTAGGTATTTTGAACAAAATTTCCTTATGAGCAATTTGTAATACTTCTAAAAGGGATATCTTTGCTTGAGGATTAATCACTTGTTGTTGGTTATCAAAGTGGATTTCAGATTGAGATTTTGATTCTAAAGATGAGCTTTCTATGCTTACATTCCATTTTGGATCATTCTCTATAGCCAAGGATAGTTTTGAAGGTTGGTCAAATGAGGAATCCATCTCTTGAATATCAGATTGAGTTGATTGAACTTGAGGTTGCTCATTTGTAGTTTTTGTTACAATATTAATAATATCATCATGATGGGACACATTAACATGCAATATTTGATTGGTTTCTTGTTGTTGATAATTGAGTAGGGGTTCTTGGGAGATCCCCATGTCTTGATTGTTTATTGGTATTTGTTGTGTAGGAGTTTGATTGTTTATTGAAGATTTATAGTCAGTTGTAGATTGTAATTCCTTTATATTAAAAAGATCCTTATCAATCAAATCTTGAATTGCACATCTTAAATCTTTACAATTTTGTGTCATATGTCCATCCACTCTATGATATTCACAATGTAGCTAAGGTTTAAACCAATCTACTGTGGTATCAGGTTGTCTTATGGAAGAAAGTTCAATCTTATTTGTGTTAAGTAAATACTTGAGAATTATATCCATTGGTTGATTAAGCTTAGTAAATGTACGTGATGAAGGTTTTTGAGAGGTTTTTGATAAATGCCTTAGGAATTTTTTCATAAAAGGACCTAATGGTTTCTCACCTCTACTTTCTTTATTATGGGTAGAATGATGACAGGAAGATTGCGATGTAGGAGGTGAGTGCACGGTAGAATTGGAAGAATAAGTATTTTCTTGTTGAAATGGATGTGTTGTATTGAAAGAAGCATGTTGAAAGGGTGGTGGAGGATTATATGTGGATTGATAGACATAATATGGATATATGGGAGAATAGATAATATCATTATGAAGAGGATTGGCAAAGGGATTGTTTTGTTGAGTTATGGATGAAAAATGAGAGAAGTGTGATGGAGGTGGTGTTGAATAGGGATAAGGTTGATCATAATCAACAAATGTATTTAACTGAATTCTTCCAACATTACTGATGGACTCATATTGATTTGAGTAAAAACTCATGGTTTGTTTAGTACTTTTAAAAGTAATATTTAACATCTACTATTCAGAATTGAATCTAAAACAGACAAACTTGAAATGATAATAATTTTTTTTTTTGTTTTTCTTGTATACATATATATTTTTTTGTTTTGTTTTCAAAAGGTTTTAAATGCATTCACGTCGGGTTCACCAAAATGTATCGCTCCAAATTTTTCGCATCCCTACCTTCAGGCTATTGGATCCACGCCCGAAAGGAGGATGGGAAAAGGATGGTGTGGTACCTCGGACGAGAGGACTTCACGAAGGTCCCGCCTCTCAAGGGAGGTGTATTTTGGTGATTTTTCGACGGATGGTGGGTTCACCAAGAAAAATTTGGTGGCAGTTTCCATGCCTAGGTTTTTGGAATGTGTTTTGATGAGTTCGTTTTATCCTTAAGCATTCATCCTAGGTTTTGCCGAATGAATCTAACTTAATCTATATGAAAATGCAATTTAAATGAATACAGCAAACAGAGTAGAAAGCAAAAAATAGAGAATTTGCAGGAGGCCAATGGAGAATACCTGATCCGGATGTCTGAAGAAGATTCTGGCGGTTGATGCAGTCTGGATCATCTAGAATTCTACAGAATCGCCTGCAATCAGATGAGATCGTCTGAGATCTGACGAATTCGTCAGATGAATTTGTCAAAAACCTGCAAAACAGAGAATAGATGCAAAATGCAAGAAATAACACTATGCTAACAGAGGAAAATTACACCAAATGATAATATGAATGCTGAAAACTATTCAAGAATAGAAATTAATGCAAATTACAATGCTTTAATGGCAGATTATGAGCTTAAAATGCAATCTAGACTAGATGGGTGAAATCCAGATGCAAAATAGGATAAAAACTAAATAGATTATCTAATTTGCAAAACAAAATAATAGAGACAAAGTTGAGAAAAGCAAACTCCAGGCACTGACTGCCTTGATGTGGACTGCAGTCGAGATCGTCTCGCATCAGTATGAAATTGTCTCGAATTTGATGAGCTCGTCTCCGATCTGGACAGGTTCGTCGGCGACGATGGGTGCTGGCTTCGGCTGAAAATCAGTGGTGTACCTGCAAAAAAATGGCTATAGGACTAGTGCAAAAGATAGATTATGATGTTTTAGCGCAGAAGGGTTCAATTTGCAGATAAATTCAGCCAGGGGTTGGGGAGGGAATGTCCTAGAGTTTAAATAGGCATAGGGGAGTTGTTGGGAGGTTGGAGATCATCCCAATTTGGGAGATCTCCAACGGGGGAAGGGTCCCAATGGCGCAGACACGCTTCTGCCCAAATTGGAGACCCGTTGGAACAGAGTCTATCTATGCAAATTCAGTTGGACGTTCTAGTCCAGACGAAATTGTCAAATCTGGGGCGATATCGTCTGATCGGCGACGATATCGTCAAACGGTCAAAAAAACCTCTAAAAATGGCATGGAAAAAGGGGAAACAGGTTTCTCAACGGTTAACGGGCGGTTTGGGAGGTTAAATTTGAATTTAAATTTATTTACTAAGGTGAATGTAATTATTCTAATTTTACTGCACCAATTTTAGGGTGCTATAATGTATTGTGATATGTCTTGCTCATCATGTACTGCAAAGGATTTTGTTTTGATATGATGTAGGTCATATGGCTCAACATGTAGTGTCACAACTTTCAAGTTGTAAATACCATTGCTAAACATAACTTTTCTATATATGCATATCCTAGCTCATAGATCACCAAGGTGTGACTAATGTAATATATGGCTTGCTCTTTATCTTGTGTATTCTTTTGGGCTAACATGGTGCCCAATGCGAAATCAATAGTCGATATATAGTAAAAATGGTATGTCTGGCCTTGGTGGAGCCAATACTGGTGGTGTTGCCAAATAAGTTTTGATCTCTGCAAAGGCTTGATGGCATTCTTCATCCCAATGAAAGGGGACTTCCTTGCATAGAAACCTATTCATAGGTCTGCATTTGTCTTATAATTGCATGATGAATATTTTTATGGATGCTATCTTGCCTTGTAGGCTCCTCAACTCCCTAATGTTGGTAGGGGCGGTCATTTCCAGTATAGCCTTTACCTTTGTAGGATCTACTTTGAAATCTCTCTTGGATATGATGAATCCTAAAAGCTTGCAAAAAGTTATGCAAAATACGCACTTCTTAGGATTTAATCGGACATTGTGTTCTATGAGGTGATCAAAGACTTTTCTGAGGACTTTGACATGCTCTTATTGCAATAGAGACTTGGCTAGTAAGTCATCCATGTAATCTTCCAAGATCTTATGCATATAATCATGGAATATGTATTTCATGGATCGTTGATATGTGGCACCAGCATTTTTGAGACCGAATGACATCACTTTGTAGTAGAATGTTCCCCATGGAGTAATGAAAGAAGTTTTATGTTGATCTTCAGGCTTAATCCAGATTTGGTTGTATCCAAAAAAACCATCCATTAGGGAGAGCATTTCATGACCTATGGTTGCATCTACAAGAGCATCTATGTTTGGAAATGAGAATGAATCCTTTGGTTTTGCCCTATTTAAATCCCTAAAATCTATGCAGATACAGACTCTTCTGTCAAGTTTCCCTATACGTACCATATTTGACACCCACTCAGTGTAGTCAATAGGAACTATGAATACTACATCCAATAGCTTTTGCTATTCATTCTTCACCATAAAAGTGATGGTTGGATGTATTTTCCTTAGTTTTTTCTTGAATGGATTCTTCATGGGATCCAATGAAAGGTTGTGAATGACTAACTTTAGATATATCCATGGCATATCTTTGTAAGTCCAAGCAAAAATGTTTGGCCTCTCCTTGAGGAGAGGAATTAAGATGGCTTGTTCCTCTAGAGATAGACTTTCTCTGAACTTGACTTTCCTTGGTTGGGTAGGATCATCACTGATGTCCATCTTGAAAGTTTCTTCTATAGCCATATGTGACCCATCCTCTAGTTGTTGAGGCGTGGGTACAAAATGAATGTCATCGATGAGATTCATAGGACCTACTGACTCAGGTTCCAAACCAACATGGAAGACATCATACTATAACCTGATGTGAAATGGAATGGTTGTAACATTTCTTCATTGGGGAAGAGATCTTTAGGCTCTATGGGTGAATTAACATGATTCCAATCAATAGCATCTACATCAAGATGCAATGATTTGGTAGGATCTGCTGGATTATGAAGTGGAGTGGTCAAATAGATGGAGATCATGTTGATGGATGGGATGAAATCTCCAAGACCACATGGGTGCAATATTGTCTTAGGGGTTTTCCTTCCATACTCAAGATGAGGTTCTGTGAGAATGGGAATTTTTGGATCTAGCCCATGAGCAATTTGGATGATAGGATCATTGGGCTCTAATTTCTCTCTGAATGTAGGCAGAGGGGGGTTGACCATCTGATGAATGGTAGCTAGGTCAATAGGTCTTCCCAAAAATAAAATATGAGGGTCTATGGCACAGATTTCCGCCTCTCTCTACTAGCTCATTGACTTGCCATAAGTGGTGAGGTCCAATATAAGTCATCTCGATCTCATCCTCAAAGTCATCATCACTTATCCAAAAATCGTTAGCATTGGTATGCGGCCCTAAAACAAGAGGCTCATGTCTTGGCACCAAGTAGGCCATATCTATTTCATCTTCATATTATTTGTCACTTATGAAAAATCCATTTGCATTTGTCTCTCACCCCAAAGTTAGGGGTTGATGGCTTAGGCCTAGGTAAGCTCTTTCTATTGAGTCTTCTGATTCATAGTCGCTTTCATCTAATGTATATCCAATCTCATCGTGGATGGACTATGTGAAAATTTGTAAATAGAGAGGCCCTTGATAGACTAATCCAAGTTATGCCTCATCATCACTTGCTTTATATCCATTTTGCTCATCCCACAAGTTGTACCATGTTCGGGTGGAATCAATTGAGGTGTTTGGATGATAAGTTTTTGGAGGCGGTATGTTTACCGTGGCAACTTGTCTATTGCTCAAATTTGATATTATTAAGGGGTGATAAGGAATGAAATCAATGTCTTCTCCCAACCGTATTCTTAATCTTTCCAATGATGCTGCAAGCGAGTCATCTCAACCTCTGCTATAATAGCCTAAGCCAAATATATCAAAGGGAAGCTAATATAGTGGCTTGTAAGGCCTCCTGCTCCCCTACTCATATATGCCAAGGCCATAGCCATGTCAATGGCAATGCTCAAAGTAGCTTAGAGCAAACTCATGATTAGAGAGGTAATGAACATTGATTGTGAATAATTCATCACCATCTTCTTATGTATCTGAAGACTTATGGGCATAGTCCAGGCCGACATAGACAAAATTGGTTTGGTTGGGAGGGATTCCAAGTGGAACCACTATTCCTACTGGTGGCCTCAAGTATTTAGGCCTCCTTATGTCTTGTGAAGACTCAATTATAGGTATAAAGGTGATTTTCTACACAAGGTAATCCCTTATGCCTATGCTTGCCAAGTGTATTGATGCATATGACATGGATGACCCCATGGATGATACTGGTGAAGCAGGGTGATAATCACTATCTTCATATTGATCTTGAGAATATTCCTCTTCCATAGCACTTGGCATTTTAGAAGCATTGATTGTCTTGAGTGCACCAGGAGGTGTTGATGTGCATGGGGATTTTCTTACCCCTTTGTCTTTGTTATCCACTTGTATGGTTGGGGATGAAGGTGCCACATAAATATGAGTAGAAGGGATCATGAATTATCCTAGAATTTCCACTTGATTAACGTATTTAAAAGGCTCTTCATCGGCCAGAACCACATAGACTTTGTTTTCATGCACATACTTGACACACTGGTGCAAGATCGAAGGCACACACTTCATGGCCCTTATCCAAGGGCACCCTAAGAGGATGTTATATTACATAGCACCTTCTAAGACATGACACATCACGGGGATGGTCTTGTGCCCCATATTTATGGGTAGGACTATCATTCCCATAGTATTGCATAAAGCATCATTAAAAGCTCTTAATGTGTAAGCTCTTGGAATGACATTGGTCTTGGGTATCTTGAGGTTCTATATTGTAGTTGTTGTAATGATGTTAATCGATGAACTCGTATCAACCAAAATCCTCTTGAAAGGTAACTCATTAATGGCCACTACAATGTTTAGCGGAGGGTTTGGTAAGGTAGTAGAAACTATCTTAATCTCATGATCATAGAATCGGATTACAGGTTTTTGGAATTCTTGCACTTGTCCCACAAAGTGAGTGAATGCATTCGCATCTTGTGGTTAAAGCTCAATTGTTCTTAAAATCTCCATTAGATTCTCCCTATGCTTTGGGGATTGTTGTATCAGCTCATAGATTGATAACTTAGCTAGATTCATCTGTAGGTTTTGCTCCAATATACTCTGAATAGTTACCATAGGTATTGTCCATGGACCTAGAAGGTTATATTGCATTTGCCTAGGAGTGGCTGGGATGTTCATGGGAGCTACAGGAGGTTGCAGTTGATCATACCACCTAGTCCTTATTTCTATGTTAACGATCTCAACCATCCCAATGCATCCATGGGTAGGTATGTCAACTCGAACCTGATTGACTTGGACCCCTTGATCCCGAGGGGCCTCATGATTGGGCAATGGGTTTCTCTATATGCCCATGTATCTGTTATTGGGAGCCAGTGGGTTTTCAACTTTAAGTTCTCCTATCTCAATAATGTTTTGCACTTGATGCTTAAACCTAATGCAAGCCTCAATGTCATACCTCGGTATCCTGTGATAAGGACAAAATTGATCTTCCCTATATCCCTTTGGCTTAGGATGGTTGGGATCTATAAGAGGTATATTAGGAAATCTGATCCTCCTGGCCTCACTCAATTGATTAAATATTGATTTCATTGATTTGATCAGAGGCATGAAATAACGAGGCAGCTTGTGTTCTCATTTTCTTCCCTTATTGTTCTTTTGGTCATAGTTGGCTAGTAGGGGAAGTGTTTGATAGTTATATGGTTGCTGTGCACCCCCATTCTTGGGTGTAGCTAATATGACTTGATTTATTAGAGTAGGTTTGCCCTGCTTCTGCTTATACTTTTCATTATTACCATTCTTGTTCCATTCCTTTTTGTTTCGAATATTAATGGTTCCCTCATCTACTTTTATCTCTTCAATGAGCTTGGCCTGTGCCAAAGCTTCCTCAAATAGGGAGACATGTTTAGAACAACTTTTGGTAAACATACCAATGATCTCTTAAGGATACTATTGGAGTTGTAGCAAGAGGGAGATATGTTTAGAACAACTTTTGGTAAACATACCAATGATCTCTTAAGGATACTATTGGAGTTGTAACAAGAGGGAGATATGTTTAGAACAACTTTTGGCAAACATACCAATGATCTCTTCTATGGGAACGAAGAATGATAATTTTGCCATGATTTTTCTCCATCTATTTCCATAATCCATTACTGGCTCATCATCATACTGTTTCAGGTTAGTCAGATCTAAAAGTCTCACCTTATTCTTAGCACCAAAGGAGAAACATTTCAAGAATACATTTACTAGTTGTTCAAAATTGGTTATACTATGCTTAGGTAGTTGATTGAACCATTGAGTGGCAGCACCTAAAAATGTCATTATGAATATTCTTAGCATGAGAGCATCATTGTCTTCAAGATGAAAATAGGCATTGATAAAATTGGTGACATGCTCTTGTGCATCCTCTTCACCTTTAAAATTTTCTAACCTAGGCATCTCAAAGTGCTTAGGATATGGAGGGCTAGGGATTTATGGGCACAATGGTTGATTGTGTATCTTGCTCAATGTTGTTGAGTTCCCAGCTGCCTCTTATTTCTCAAATATTTTCATCTTTTTAGCAAGCTCTTGAAATGCACTTTGATGCACGAATTTCCACATTTTGTAAGCCTATTCACATTGGAAATGGAGGTAACCCTCTATCCATTTGATTTGTTCCATTTTCCTCCCTCCTACGAGGGGACTCAAGATTGTGATCTTGGTTTGTTATGTTTACCCTCCCCCTATTACTTGGATTTCGTTAATAATTTGGTGGGGGGTTTTGTTGTGGGCTATCTTGTCTAGCGTGTCTTTCTTAGGTGAGTCAGCATGTATTGTTCTTTGGTGGTCGCCACTATTTATTGGTAAATTATTAAGAGCTAGCCACTCAAATTGCTCTCTTAAATGTTTCTCATGTTGGTGCAAGAGTCTTTCTCTTTTTTCTCTTGTTTGAGAGCTTCCACTAGCTCTCGATCTTTGCATAATGCATTTTCTAACCACCTAATTTTGTTAGTTTGTGTTGTCATAGAAGAATCATGTTTATCTAACTCTATTCTTATTGTCTTGACTCACAAATTCCTCGAGGGGGTTTCTATTGTATTTGTACTCTTGCTAGTTAATGTGACTTGTTCAATGTATTGTTGAGTATCCCTATGATCAGACTCCATGCATCTTCTGTGGGATCGCTCTGAGGTACCCCCATACTAGGAGGTATGTTTAGAAGTCACAGTTCATGAGCTTCTAGATGCAAAGTTCTCAATAGCTACATTTATTTGAGTTGGTTGAGTAGGAAATCGATCCAACCCATCTAGCTATCTTGTTTTCCATGGCTCGTCTTGTGGGGTGCCATTTACTCCTATGAGGTCATAGTCTATGGGAATATTTCATTTTGTATGAAGGGTTTCTTCTATATGATTCCCATGACTAGATGTAGCTCTAGTTTCCTGCCCTTTAGTGGGTAGACCTATTTCATATGTTTCTTGTGAGTCTTGAGGTGTTGCAGTTCTTGTTTGCCTTCTTTATGAAGAGGGCTTGGTGGTAACATGATTCCTCCATGTGGATGGATATGTGGCAGTCTCATCATCCTTATGTGAAGAATGAGTCTTAGAACCTTCTTTATGTCCATGTAAGGAGGAAGCCCTTGAAGCTTCCTCATGTCTTTGTGATGTTTCTATGTGACTAGAGGAGGCCCTTGAGGTCTCCTCATGTCTCCTTGATGAGGATGGCTGTGAAGCTTATTTTTGTTTATGTGACTTTGTTCCATGATGTGGTTCCTTACTTGGGGTTTCTCAAGAAGATCCCCCAAGGGTTGAATTATCACCCCTTAGGCTCATGGAACTACATCTCATGGTGTAGACACCAAAATCCAGCCACTTGCAAGTCATCTATACCTTCCTGTCAGCCACGTGTCGGTCATCCACCTTCCCGCCATTATTTGGCCCAAATCCACACTTTCCCACCATTATTTGGTCCAAATCCACACTTTCCCGCCATTATTTGGCCCAAATCCACACTTTCCCGCCATTATTTGGCCCAATTTCACCTTTCCCGCCATTTTTCATCCCCAAATTTATTTAAATTAATATTTATATATATATATAATATTTTAATATTTTAATATATATATTTAAATAATAGTTTAAGTGATTTAATCTGAGCCGTCCATCCTTCATTTAATCTCATCCGTCCATCCATCTTAATCCATTTCACAACCAAGATTTATTCTCTACCCTTAGATCCACTTTAATCTTAGCCACACGTTCAAAGTGTCGTTAAAACCCTAAAGTGTGCCCTAAGAGTAGATTATAAATTGAGTCACTTTGATGGCTCAAACCCTATGTCTTTTGCTACTTCTATCTCCTATGTGCTATCTCTGATTCTAATTCTTCTACTGCTATCTCCTCTCTTCTGCTACCCTTTCGTCGCATCCATCGCCGCTTCCGTCGCCGCTTTCGCCGCCATTCCTTCTGCAGCATTCTGCAGAATCTCCCATTCTTGTCGCAAGTGCCCGCGGGCGTTTACCCCTTCACCAAGTGCCCACGGGTTTACCAAGTGCCCACGGCTTTACCAAGTGCCTTTTCCCCTGCGTTTACCCATAGCCACAGACTCAGACCGGCGTCTGTAATCCAGATCCAGAAGCACGCGGGCGTTCGACGAGTGCACCAGGGTGCCTTCCGTAGCCTATTCTGACAACAACATTACTTCCAGGTGTCGCCTGGTCTAGCTACGTTAACAGAGAACAGGTATAAATTAGTTTAAAGCAAGTAACCGTATTTTATGTATTAATCTGTTATTGATTTCCTGCATTCCATTTTTCTAGGGTTTTAGATTGTTTTCGAGGGCTCACGCAATGGAGCCCTCTCATTAATTTCTAACTCCTTGATAGTGTTAATGTGTGCAGGTTTTTGATAACAGATCCAGTTTATTGATGGCAGCTGATTAAGCTGGAGTGGTCCAAGCAAGGGATACAACAAAGCCCACTCACTTTGTTGGGATTGAAGATACATTCTTCGGAAGCGCCACCATTTGTGCCGCCTAGGGTTTCGGAGAACCCTAGCATAACTTGTAACTGTGTATCACAAATAAAGGGTTACAGGCCCGGTTGTATTCAAAAAGGAGTTTTTAAACTCCATCGATTAATAGAAATCGTTTGTTTTTGTGCAACTATTCTGTACTCTATCATTGTGATTTTATTTATGTTTGGCGTGTATTTTTAATCTACAAATGGCGATCACGATGGGACCCCCTAGGGTTTCATATTTTTAATACTTGCTTTACTAATCTGTTCTTGTTTTCTGTTTTATTTTGTAGGTTCCAAAAATCGTGAAATTCACTGTTCCAGCGAACTAGGGTTTCTGAGCTTGCAGAAAACATAGCAGACGCAGAGGGGCGTCTGGAAGTCCAATACGAAACGCAGAGGTGCGTTTCAGTGTCGTGCGACTCCCGTGGGCGTTTGAAGTCGCTTTACAAAAAGCGTAGGCTTCCAAGTAAGTGTCGTACTTTTTACGTTTTTGGTTTTTCTGCCATATTTTGTTTCTTTTTCAGATCATTACTTTAAAATGAACAAAAACTAAGTAATCTGGAAAAGAACAGTTATTTTTAATTACATTTTTTTTTTTGCATTGCATTATTGATTGTTGCTTGCATTAAAAAAAAAAAAAAAATTGCATACCTAGCTGCATATTAGAATAGCTACGAATTATTTGTTTTAATTATCTAAGTAGGACTATTGATTGGATGTCAATAGTACTCCCGCCATTGGGTGATTCCAGTGCAGAGAAGTGGACGAACCTTCCGGTTGCTCCTTTGATATCTCGATATCATTGGTAGGCAGGGGGTTTTAAACGGTGTACTCCACTTCTTCAGAGGAAATGACATGTTTTCAGTAGCCTCTTGCTTAGATCATTAGAACTTTTGATTTATAGCCTTGTATGTACACATTAGATAACTAAAACATTTAAAAAAAAAAAAAATTCATTGCATTTTCATATTGCATTTAAAACAGTGATATCTGGATTTCATCACTGGGTATTGCTTGAAGTTTAGTGACGGTGGAATTCATCTCCATCCATTAAACTTCTGCCTCAGACACCATAGGTCACCCCCGAGCAAACTTGCTGGATTTCATCACCAGGAAGAATCTCGTTGTCCTTTCCTAGCCATAGTTTTTACCTTTTTTTCGTGAATAATTCAAGATTAGATCACATGCAAAACTCATAAACCGGACACTTAAAATTTACTACAGATTAAGATCAGAAAATAATTAATTAACCGCAAGGTAAGACACATTGGTTGAAACCTAGGTTGTGACTGTTTTCTGATAATTTTTGTAGTGTAAATTTATCATTCTAGTTTTGCATTCTTCTTTTCTGAATTTGTTTAGATTTATTGCTCCATGGTCTTAACAAGGAATCAATCTAAAATGTTAAATCTAAATAATCAAATGGGAAATTCACAGAACATCCCCACCACCAACATGGCCACTTATCCTAGTGAATTTCAGGCAGGTTCGCCTGTAGGTCTTTCACGTCCTTCTACCGTCTATCACATGGCCATGCCCATGGAGGAAGACAATTCCTGTCATATTACCCACATTGATATGGCCCAAGTGCAAACTCACTTAAGAGATGGCACTGGCTATGTCCTTGAGCCAATCCAAGATTCCCCTATGCAAGATTCTATTTTTCAACAGGATATTGCATCAACCATACCCGCTGGTTTCACTCAGGTCTACACTAACCCTTTTTTTGAGGCTAATGTGGTATCTGTTCAGCCGGCTTCATCTCCAACATCTTCCCAGATGCTCAATTGTCCTCCTTTGGAGACAAATGTAGTGTCTTCCCGACCACCTTCTCCTCCATGTACCCGGTTGTACACCAATTTTCTTTATGAAGTTGGTGGAAACTCTTCTAGCCATAACCAATTTCAACCCTCTTCTTCCCAAACCATTTATGGTTTCACCCTACCCGGGACACGCCATCGTTCCTTCCTGGTATCGCCTACTTCAGCCACCTTCATTGCTCCCGCTATGCGGTCCCGTGACTACCATGGCACCCCTCCCAACTTCATCGCCCTCGCTATGCGCTTCCGTGACTACCATGGCAGCCTGCCCTCCACCTTCATCCAATCATCCCACCTCCCTTGGGTTAGAGATTAATAAGGTTAAGGAGTATCTTGACAAATTGATTTTGCAACAACAAGCAACAAAATGCTCAACCACCTGTCGTAGTAAATCCTACACCCCAACCAATTTCTACCCAGCCAGCTTTTATTAGCTCAGCCCCACCTGGGTACCCCAATCTTCGGTGGTGTCCATTCCTACCCCACCTTTCTCCCAACCTAGTCCAGTTCATCATCTACCCCAATCACCTTCTTTTCGGTATCATCCATACCAACAACCTGTCCATTCCACACCGCCTAATTCAGGCAATTTCATCCCATCTCATCAATTTTCCACTCTTCCATTACATCATCATAATCATCAAACGAGTCAAAATTTTAATGAAGATCCTTGACTCCATGCTATGCAACAACAGATTGACAACCTTATGCTTAACGCGCCTGGCTCATTTAGTCAGAAACCTACGCTAAGGTCATTGATCAATCAACCAATTCATCCTTCGGTACCTTCACCACCATATCCGACCGATTTCACATTACCGAAGTTTGACAAATTTTGAGGAACCGAGGATCCTCATGAACATGTGAGCTCATTCATGCATGCTTGCTTTAGAATCCAAAATAATGATGCTCTTATGCTCGGAACTTTTCCTCGTACATTAGGAGGAGATGTTGTACAGATGGTATAATCATTTAGCTCACCATAGCATTTATGCTTACGAGCAATTGATTAATCTATTTTTAGAACGATTCTCCCCGAATGTACAAAAGAGAGTTTCATTGTCCGACTTATACAAGCTCAAGCAACATGACGATGAGACTCTTTATGACTTTGGAAACCGTTGGAGGGCTATCATTAATAAACCGCCATTCTCCCTACCAATGGAGGAGTTAACCAAAATGTTCACCCATAGTTGTCTAAAACCTATCTCTTGGTTACTCCAATTACAACAATACAGGACTTTTGAAGAGGCTTTGGCCCAAGCAAGTATCATAGAAGACATTAAAGTCCAAGAGGGTGTTTTAAAACCCCGTAGAAAAGAATGGCAACAAAAGGGCCAACAACGAAATAATAATTATGGCCAAAACAAACAAGCACAAGCTAGTACAACCTCAAATGTTAACCAAGTTAATCAAGTGGTGGCGAGCCAGCCCGTAATGGCTCAACAACAACAAGTAATGCAAAGTCAACCGCAACCAATTGCTTATCATGCGGTACCCGCCCCTACTCAACCAGCTCCCAATACCGGGCCAACCATGGAAACTCGACCTTGGCAAAACAATCGTCCCAAGCGACAATTCACACCTTTAGATGAACCATATGCGGTCATATTCAACAAGTTATATAGCACAAATCAATTAACTTTACCTGAGTTTAAACCTTTAGACCCATCTAGAAGGGGGAAGTATTACAAGGAGTACCTATTTTGTCCTTATCATAGGCAAAATGGGCACGATATCAATAATTGTACAACTTTTCAAACATGTGATCCAAGATCTTATTGAGATTGGAGCCATTAAATTGGATAGCCCCTTAGCCCAACAAAATCAAAATCTTGGTATATTTCAAACACCCCTTCCACATCGGGAGGAAGCTCCAACAACTTCAGGGGGAGTAACTCGGGTAACTCCTCCTAATCAAGTCAACCATGTACAACAATACCAAGGTTTTGTGGGTACTATTAACGTAGTAACCCGGGGTCAAAGGGCGAACCAACCAAATCAGGTCGAACCACACCCACCTGTACAAACCCCCACCCACCTCGTGTAACAGTGACCCAACGACGTGCTAGTACTTCTCAAAAACCGCTAAATCATTCTACTCAACGCCAACGACCCATCATGTCATTAAGTAGTCGGTTAACTACCACTTTAAAAATGGCTTCTGCCAAGTTATCGATCTATGACCTCATTCAACAATCTCCTCCGCATAGAGAGGCATTAATGGAAATATTAAAGTCAATCGAGCTTCAAACTCAAGATACTAATGCCTTCAACAACTTTGTGGGGAGTATTCAAACATGCATGGAGCCCTCCATCACTTTCTATGATTTTGAAATCAAACCTATGTCAACATAAAGTATAGATCCTCCACTACATATCATGGCCAAGATCGATAACAAGCCATTCAAGAGAGTCTTAATTGACACCGGTTCCTCAATCAATATCATTACAACATCGGCGTTGAGTCATCTAAAGCTGTCGCCATCCCTTATCACAAAGTCGACTTTTACTCTTAAAGCATTCAATGATGCTTTATCTTCCACGGTTGGCACAGCTATCTTGCCCATTGAGGTAGGGGCCCGAACTTTGCATACCTTGTTTCACATCTTGGAAGGGACCATGGCATACAATGTATTGCTTGGACGGCCTTGGCTTAGGGAGATGAGATGTGTCCCTTCTATACTGCATCAATGTCTGAAGTATGTATATGAGGGACAGGTTCATTGTGTACCCGCTGACACGGAACCCTTCAAACATTGCAACTATGTCTCAAATCCTTATGAGATTGTGTTGCCATCCACTCATCTTTTCTTGACCCCATCTATTTCTTCTATACCATCTTCTTCTAAAGCTCCCATTCCCGAGGAGCCACCCATCATATCGCAACCATCTTCCTCTTCCGCTATTCCATCTCATTCACCACTTTCTTCATCAACTAATCTTCCTTCTTCTTCATCACTGACCACATGCACATGTGGCCATGACCAATCATCTCTTTCCACGTCATTACCCCCTTCTTCTACACCTTCTTCAACATCACCTATTATTCCTCCATCTTCCCAACCATCACCAACTGATGTTTCACAAGTTAGTGAAGCATCAACCCAACCAAATCCTTCCAATTCTTCTATCCCACATTCTTCTATTCCATCATCAAGTCCATCTCCCTCCCAAGTCAAGGTCCATCTCACTGATGCAGGTATTGGTGAGTATGCCATCCAAGATGTCCACATCACACCGTTCAATGTGCAAACAGTTAAAGATTTTGGTCGTCCACATGACCAACATTTATCCATTGGATCGGTTTATAACATGGGTTCTATGCCAAATTCCATTAATTTTGTATATGGGGGAATAGAGTCATCTTCTAGTCCTACCACCATACTAGAACCTAAGCATCCAGTCCCTGCCAATATCGAAAGGATGGAGGGTTTTCCCTCTCGCTATTTCCACAGTCATAATTGGCAGCAATTTGGCCTAGGTCGATACGAGCAAGGGGTAACTGAACGCATCGATATGCCATACCGTAGACCCACCGAGCGTTTTGGTCCTGGCTACCAACCACTTCCATCCCTTTCTTCTTTTGAACGAGCTTTTCAAAGCATTAATCTTAATTCGGAAGAAGAAATCCTCCACCCCGACGAATTCGAAGATGAAGCCTATGAAGAATTTGACGTTATGTCAAATGGTGATGAATCTGAAGAAGAGTCGGCGCCCATTGTTCCCCTCACTAAACAAGACGAGTTTTATCTCCAATTGTTCCCTCTCCAAGAGGCCATCTTTCGCTTGCTTCTTCCACAAGAACGAGGTGAACCACCCCCTCCGCCACATCCATAAGCCATAATCCAAACCTGTATTATATGTATATACTAAAATAGTGGTTTTCACCACTACCAAAAAAAAAAAAAAATCAGAAAATTCAAAAAAAAAAAAATCAAAATATATAAAAATACTTTATTGCTTTATGTATGTGTGTAATAGTGGTTTTCACCACTACAAAAAAAAAAAAAACAAAAAAAAAAAAACTCAAAAACTATGTTGTTTTGCACTTCAGGTCTTCCGAGGTCTTCACCGGTTTTCCCTTCCATTCCGCCCATCCTTTCTTCCATAAGTCGACAATGAATTTTGAAGACTTATTCACCCCGCTCCATAATCCATATGATCCGGATAAGCCAATCCCGATCAACCCAAGCCTGGATTGACATGGATCGGATTTCATCCTCTCCATCTATTTCAGAGTTCATCCTTTCCGAGGAATTGTTAAGGGCTTCCGCCAACTACATTCCTCCTTCACCTCCACATTCACCTTCATCTTCTAAGCCAGAGGTCTTCCAGCCAGACATAGATGAGAGCAAGGCACAGGAGCTTGATGACATTTTAGATGACATAAATCTGATCCCTACTCCCCATCGGCTTGAGGAAGGTTCCCACATGTCTATTGAAGAAACTATCGATGTAGACCTTAGTCCAGACCAAGATGGCACCCAAATTGTGAAACTGGCTAAAAGTCTATCATCAGAGGAACAAGAGCAAATGATTGCTCTACTCAAGCGGAAGAAGGAGATATTTGCATGGTCTTACAAAGACATGCCAGGCCTAGACCCTAATTTGGTTGTCCATAACCTCACCTTACAAAAAGATGCTAAACCTGTCAAACAAAAACTTAGGAAAATGCATCCTACTGTGGCCCTCCTAGTTAAATCGGAGATTCAGAAACTTCTGGATGTTAAATTTGTCGTCCCGATTGATTATCCTGAGTGGCTTTCTAACATGGTACCCGTTCGCAAGCCTAACGGGGGATACGTGTTTGCACCGATTTTCGAGATCTAAATAAAGCGTGTCCTAAGGATGACTTTCCTCTTCCAAACATTGATACTCTTGTCGACACTGCGCTGGTCATGAAATGCTTTCGTTCATGGATGGATTTTCAGGATACAACCAGATTCGAATAAACCCTGAAGATCAACACAAAACAACATTTACTACACCTTGGGGAACTTTTTGTTACAGGGTGATGCCCTTTGGCCTTAAGAACGCAGGTGCAACCTATCAACGAGCCATGACTTATATTTTCCACGATTATATGCATAAGATTATCGAAGATTATGTGGATGATTTATTGGCAAAATCTAAAACTCGACAAGAGCATTTTGATGTATTGGAAAAAGTTTTTGATAGACTTCTAGAGCATAAAGTAAGGTTGAACCCTAAGAAATGTGTCTTTGGTGTTACCTCATGCAAACTCCTAGGTTTTATTATCTCTAAACGAGGTATTGAGGTGGACCCAAACAAGGTCAAAGCCATTATGGAAATGTGTCCCCCAACTAATTTGAAGGAGTTGCGTAGTTTGCAAGGAAAGATTAATTCAATCCGTCGCTTTATTGCACAACTTTCTGATAAATGTAGGCCATTTTGCCACCTACTACAAAAGGGGGTACAATTTTCATGGACAGATGAATGTCGTAAAGCCTTTGATGACATCAAGCAGTACTTAGCATCTCCGCCAGTCTTAGCTCCGCCTCGTCCAGGGGTCCCTTTCAACCTTTATATCTCAGCAACGGACTTTGCCTTAGGGACAATGCTTGCACAAAAGAATGAACAAAATCGTGAGCAAGCTATCTATTATATTAGTCGAACATTGGTAAGCTATGAAACCCGATATGCTTATGTGGAAAAGTTGTGCTTAGAAGTGGTTTTTGCCACTAAGAAACTTCGTCATTATATGCTTAGCCATACAACATATGTCATAGCTAGAGAAAATCCTCTCGCGTTATATGATGTCTCGCACTTATAATAACACTCGTACCGCTAAATGGATAATGTTGCTTACCGAATTCGATCTTGAATTCATTAGCCAAAAATCTGTTAAAGGTCAAGTTATAGCCGATCAACTTGCGGAAGCTCCGCTACCTAGTGATCATCCTTTGATTATTGAGCTCCCAGATGATTCGGTATTTGCTATCACTGAACAAGAAGAGGACATCATTCCGGAGGAAGATGTTGACATCACGCTATTCTTTGATGGCTCTAAGTGCGCGAAAGGTCATGGCGCTGGAGTTGTGTTTCATACACCTCAAGGGATTCCCATCCCTTTATCATTCAAACTAGACTTCCAATGCACCAATAATACAACAGAGTATGAAGCCTTAATTTTAGGTCTTCAATCAGCCATAGCTATGAGCATTAAGCGTATTCGGATATTTGGGGATTCTCAACTCGTGGTTAAACAAATTACAGGAGAATACCAAGCCAAAGAACCTACCATTAAGCTTTATCATGATGTAGCAATGAAGTTGCTCTCTAAGTTTGATTGGTATGAGATCACTAGTTTGCCTCGCTCGACTAATAGATTTGCGGATGCCATGGCCTCTCTTGGATCATTGATTCCAAAGGACTCCCTTGGAGAGGTACAACCCCTAATCATTTCCACAATCTCTAAGTCTGCAATTGTCCGTGCCGAGTCTAAAGATGAAAAAGATGTTTGCTTTATCCATTCGGATCCATATGAGCCTTGGTCTAGTGAGATAGTAGCCTTCCTCAAGTTTGGAACACTTCCACCTGATTTGTCTCGAATCGCCCGTCGTTGTTTTAAGCAAAAGGCAGCTCGTTTTGTTCTTTTGGGGGATGTGTTGTATAAACGTGGATATGATGGAGTACTCCTCCACTGCCTAGAAGCAGGTGAAACACATAGAGCTATTGCTGAAGCCCATGATGGTACTTGTGGTGGTCATTTTAGTGGAATGGCCATTGCGAAGCGTATTTTACGTATGGGGTATTATTGGCCCACTATGGAACAAGATTGTTGCAAATATGTTAAACAATGTAAAAAGTGTCAAGAACACGCTAATTTAATCCATATACCATCACAAGCTTTACAGCCCATCCAAAGCCTTTGGCCCTTCTCACAATGGGGTCTCGATTTAATTGGCAAGATTTCACCTGCCTCTTCAGGACAGCATACTTTCATCATTACAGCCACTGAATACTTCACAAAGTGGGTTGAAGCTATTCCTCTAACCACTACGACAGGTCCTAGAATTGTGGAGTTTATACTTCACCATATCATTTGTCGTTTTGGTATTCCCTCTAAAATCATTTCTGATAACGGCAAGTCTTTTAAGAATAAGGATGTTCGAGCTCTTTGCGAAAAGTATAATATCCAACATAGTTTCTCAACTCCTTACTACCCACAAGCCAATGGACAAGCTGAAGCTTCCAATAAGACCATAATTGCTATTCTTAAGAAACTTGTTAAAGAAAATCATAAAGATTGGCATACACAAATCCCCTTGGCATTATGGGCTTACATAACAAGCATCGAACTCCCATTGGGGCAACGCCATTTTCTTTGGTCTATGGAGCCGAAGCAATCATGCCTCTTGAGCTCGAGATCCCTTCCTTGCGAATTTCTTTGCAGGAATTTATCGATGATGATACTGCTAGACAAGCACGTCTTGATCAACTCACACTCATAGATGAAAACGAATCAATGCTTTAGAGCATTTGCGAGTTTATCAAGACCGATTGAAACGTGCTTACAATGCCAAAGTTCATCTAAGAGAATTTCAAGTAGGGGATCTTGTCCTTAAAGAGAATCAACAAAACACCAATGCATTGCCGCATCTTCGAGATAAATTCGTGGCTAATTGGTTAGGTCCATATATGGTCACTGAAAGAGTGGGTAATGGAACTTATAGACTTGCCAGCTTTAGAGGGAGAGGAAGAACCCGAACCACTTAATGTTATACACTTGAGGGCATTCTACGCATAGTTTGAATTTTATATGTACATATATACATGGCTTGTACAACAAAAAAAAAAAAAAACAAATAAAATAAAAAGAATTTGCATTTCATTGTTAGTTGCATACATCTCATTCAAAAACATTGCATTTCATGTGCATACATCTCATTGAAAACCATAACATTTCATTTTCAGCCATAGTTGCATATCATGTTAGAGACCATTCTATCTTTTGGATATAAAATTTGGTCAAGCAAAAGTCATGTTGCCTTAATCAGGGGCACCTTCATAAAATCCATCAAACCGAATTGTCATTCGTACATCCATTTTCCATTTGCACATATTTACATTGCCAAAATGTTTTCAGTCACTCACCCATTTCTAGTGTTTTAAGCAAACTTTGAAATGCATGTCAAAGTTCTCTAGGGCCATATCACAAATTACACTAAATAAAATCTTGAGTATTGGGAAATGATTTCAAAAGCGGTCTTGAACCTATCACATTTTCACATCTTAAAAACATCTTGTGTCAAAGAGAGATAACACCATCCTTGGGTTGTGCCTCGAAGTGAACAGGGTAATCCTCGTTTGTCCTATCATGCAAACATAGTCCATAAAACAGAGGTTCTTACCACTATCACAAGCAATCACAAAATATAAATATAAACAGAGTAGTAAGGATAGGGTAAAATTCTCATCATACTTCGGTTGAGAATCCGATTCCCCAAAGCTCTAAGGAAATGAACATTTTTCACACACCACCGATCCCAAATAAGTTGTAAGGATCGTACTACTTGTCCAAATCGGACGGATAGGTAGTCATCCCCAAGGCTTACAAAGGTCAAAAACAACATGGACTATGGAGTTAACCTTCACCGGGGCTATAGACGCTTGACTCGGGCAAAGTGGAGTATACTCATTTGCGTGGCGACATGTCTCTCCTCAAAAAGAGACCTCTGAATGCTCATACGGACAAACTAGCTTTGGGGTCTTCTCCATAACAGGGTTACCTAATTTATGCAAGATGAGGTTAATGAACACACTTGCACACACACAGGTTTTTGATTGCCTAGAGTCACTACCATGCTTCTGATTTGGTTAATGAACTCACATGCACACACATTTGGTCCTAGTTGAATTAGGCAGTATTAGTAAGTTTGTTTGATACCACTAGCATGTTTGAGTCTTTGTAAAATAGTCTTCCTCCATATTTTCTTCCATATCAACCTCCATATCTTCTTCCATATTCATGTCATTCCATACGTCATCCATTCACAAGCCACCAAGTTCGGTGCCCCCGATTAAACAATTATGATAACAGCTGGCTAAATCTAACTATCTAAAAGTATGAGTGCTTCTTAGTGCATATTTCATTTACTTAGTCTCGCATTAATCATCTATAACTTTGCATTCCATTCCATCACATATGTCAAAAACATTAAAACATATAAAAACATGCATCACAAAAACATAGGCATTCACACAAAAGAGAGTAAAACACTAAATAAATAAAAGCCATGTATATATATATGTATAAAGGTCAAACTGTACAATGAATGCCAAAAGGCTACAATATACAATAGAGCACCAAGGCTCATAAAGAGTGCATCTAAGCACTAAGCTAACCATCAAAAGAGGATCCCTGTGACCTAGTAGGAGCCCTAGACCTAGTGGTGTGCCTAGACTCACTACGCCTAGAGACAGAGGAGGATGGAGGATCAGGCAACACAATGTGATGCCTAAACAATGTGTCCTCCAGAGCCTCAATATAACGAGTCCTAGACCTAAGTCTAGATATGTCTATCCCGTGTCGTCGCTCCCGCTCCGCTAGCTCGCCTGGAGTCTCGTCACCCTCGTCATCCTCGGGGCACCCTAGTCGCTCCATCCAAGTCCGCCCGCATCCGGGCCATCCTCTCCTCCCCGAACAGCCTATCGGGGCATCCCGCTCTCGCAACCTCGTTGCTCCAGCCGAGCTATCCTCTCATCCCGGACAGCTAGCATAGCATCTCACTCTGCTATCTACTGCTGCAGCCTGCGCCAGATCATCCTCGTGCCCGCTAGGGGGTACCTCCCTAGTCTCTCCTGCGGCCTCTCCTAGGCCCTCGCCATCATCCTCCTCGTCATCTCTGCTCCCTGGTGCCTGCCGCACCATCTTCCCCTTTCACCTTCGACTGTCAGCTCGAAGGCGGGGACCCTCCCTACGCTTGGGAACCTCTACGGTTCCCTCGTCCTCTCCAGCTCCAACAGCCACTAATGGTGGCTCCCACCTCGGCTCTGTGGCCATCCATGCCGCATACTCAGCTGTCACCCCGACGTCGTCCACGTCGAGGATCTCCATGTCCTCATCGTCCTTTGTTGCCTCCCTCCACGGCTCAACACATGACAAATCCCCCTCTGATCCGTGCCTCCGTAGCGCACCGGCTCACCGGGGACATCCCGTCTCAATCCGACCCGGCGGAGCACTCGAGACATCTGTATGTACTTCCGCCTCGCTGTGGCCCCGACCCACTACCCATCTAGCCTGTCGCACCCGTCTCAGATGCTCTCCATCACCGATCCACCTCGCCTCCCGCCAGGGCCTCCAAATGACTTGGGCATCTGTCAAGTCCGCCCATAAACTCCTATACCATTGCCCCGATCTCACGGGGCGGCTCAGCTGTCTCTCCTCCGCCACTGGCCATCTCCTACCATAAGCCTGGCTCATGTCCCAGTAAGCACATGGCAACCCCTCCGATCGGGCCACTCTGAAGTGCTCCCAGCCCCAGCACTGGAGAACCAAACTGCAGCCTAGGCCCTTCCGGCCCCGTCTCCGAACCTCATACAACTCCCGGTACACCTGCGCCAATAAAGCGGGCGCCCGGGCATACACTACCCTATTAGTGAGCATCTCGCTCACTACACCCATCAGGTTCCATGGAAACCTGCACCCGATGTTGTTTGGGGCCACAATGTTGGCCAATACGAACATCATCAGAGCCTCCACCGCTACCAACTCCTTGGCCGTATACATGGCCAAGTAAGGAATCCCCCCGCTCTCCGTCCGGATCTCCCTCCAGTCATCCCCAAACAACTTGGCCATCTCCGTGGCCCTATCTCGTCCAACCTCCACCCGCGCCCCCTCCACGGGCACCTTGAGGATGCGGTATACATCCTCAAGCGTCACCGTCATCTCTCCAATCGGGAGCTGGAACGTCCCCCCGATCCGGATCCCACCTCTCGGCCAAAGCCGAGAGGTACCCCTCATCCCCCCGAACTACCTCCAACCGGGCCGCCTCCGCTAGCCCTCATCGCTTCCAATATCTCCCAGTCTTCCTGGGACAATGACCTCCTCATCCCCGGAATGATAGGGGAGAATCGGTGTCGTGCCTCTAACACCCTAAGCTGCAAAACAACAAAACAAAAATTGGTTACAAATTTTTTTCCAAAAAAAAAAAAAAAAAACAAATAAAAGTACTTGCTTAAATAAACAAATACCTCAGCTGGCTGCACTGGCGCGTCCGCTCCCATCTCCGCCATAGCTCCCGCGTGCTTCACTCTCCCACACAACCTTTCACTTCACTTCACTTCATTCCACTCCCTCAGACGCACTTCTCTCAAGCTCGAACGCACAAATGAGCGAAATTCTCGCTGAAACTGTTTAAATAGCTGGTTTTGGTGCCCTGAAACGTAGTGGGGCATTTCATGGTAGGATAAGATGCAGTGGGGCATTTCATGATGCATTCAAACACCGGCGGGCGTTTCTGCCACCTCCAAATGCATACCGGCGTTTGGTGTCAGTATTGAATTAAAGAACAAAACTTTCAAAATTGAAGCTTACCTCCTCCAAATTTCATCAAATTGCATCCATCCATTCTTCTTATCATAATAAAACATTTTGTGAAGGTTACAACGGTTTTGGAAACAAATTTTGTCATTTTGCTCAAAAAGCGCATCATTCATCATTGATTTACAAATTGGGTTAAAAACATTCAAAACCTTCACAAAATTAACAACATTCATCAATTCTTCTGATCTATCGTCAATTTCATTCATTCTTCTTTCATCATGCATATTTTTGCCAAATTAAATTAAAGTAAACCTCGTATCTAGTGGTATATTCTATCACCTTGGCGATTGCAGCGATTTGCATCCATGCAATTCGGTAAGAGGATTAAACCACCATAAGGACACTTACCATTTATCATCATCAATTATTTCACTGCTTGAAAATTGGAAATCAATTTTGGGTATCCTACTTTTCAAGTGACCTCATACCAAGATTAATTTGCTCAACAGTTGTCATTGATGGCCTAGTTCATGGGGCCTTAAACGTGGACAATCTTCAATATCATCATTATTTTGAGTCTTGCTAGAGATTAAGGCTACCTAGGTTGATTGGTTCCGACCCGAGGAATTATCCATACAATCACTAGGAGCATCTCTGAAGTTCCGGACTCTTTCATATTGCATCTCTCCATATCAATGGCGCCAACAAGGCAATTTCATCAACAGTATGGATTCACCCACAGGAGTTGGGGCATCCGTTATCAATTTTTAACTTTCCTAATAGTAGAATTCATCTTACATGATCATGGAATTTAAAATTTGGCAAAAATCCCTTTCTAACCGTTGGGGCAGAAAACGGTTCATCTTTCACATCACTCATATCGTCTTCAATCATATTCTTTTCTGGTTTGTACACCAACCCCCTTTCCTCGTTGGGACATAAACAGATGGTTCATACACCAACCCCTTTTTCACCGTTGGGGCAAAAACGGTTCATTTTCTTCCATCGAATTTCTTCCAATTGGCTCGTGAGAACCATTCTCGCTCGCCAATTGAGGGGGTAAGCTGATAAATTTTAAATATTCTTTTATTCTTTGGTCTTCAAAGTTGTGCTTTAGTCTTGAGAGAGAGTTGCGTCTGATCCAGCTTTTCAGGTGTCCTAAGTTTTTGTGCTTGCATTGTGTCTTCACACAAAGCAGCTCAAAAAGGGGCATCTCAGTAGACACCAAAATCCTAGCCACTTGCAAGTCATCTATACCTTCCTTTTAGCCACGTGTCGGTCATCTACCTTCCTGCCATTATTTGGCCCAAATCCACACTTTCTCGCCATTATTTGGCCCAAATCCACACTTTCTCGCCATTATTTGGCCCAATTTCACCTTTCCCGCCATTATTTGGCCCAATTTCACCTTTCCCGCCATTTTTCATCCCCAAATTTATTTAAATTAATATTTATATATATATATATATTTTAATATTTTAATATATATATTTAAATAATAGTTTAAGTGATTTAATCTGAGCCGTCTCATCCTTCATTTAATCTCATCCGTCCATCCATCTTAATCCATTTCACAACCAAGATTTATTCTCTACCCTTGGATCCACTTTAATCTTAGCCACACGTTCAAAGTGTCGTTAAAACCCTAAAGTGTGCCCTAAGAGTAGATTATAAATTGAGTCACTTTGATGGCTCAAACCCTATGTCTTTTGCTACTTCTATCTCCTATGTGCTATCTCTGATTCTAATTCTTCTACTGCTATCTCCTCTCTTCTGCTACCCTTTCGCCGCATCCATCGCCGCTTCCGTCGCCGCTTTCGCCGCCATTCCTTCTGGCAAGCATTCTGTAGAATCTCCCATTCCTGTCGCAAGTGCCCGCGGGCGTTTACCAAGTGCCCACGGGCGTTTACCAAGTGCCCGCGGGCGTTTACCCACAGCCACAGACTCAGACCGGCGTCTGTAATCCAGATCCAGAAGCACGCGGGCGTTCAGCGAGTGCACCAGGGCGCCTTCCGCAGCCTATTCTGACAACAACATTACTTCCGTGTGTCGCCCGGTCTAGCCGTGTTAACAGAATAAGGTATAAATTAGTTTAAAGCAAGTAACCTCTTTTCTTCTATTTTGATCTGTTATTGAATTCCTGCATTCCATTTTTATAGGGTTTTAGATTGTTTCTGAGGGCTCACGCAGTGGAGCCCTCTCATTAATTTCTAACTCCTTGATAGTGTTAATGTGTGCAAGTTTTTGACAACAGATCCGGTTTATTGATGGCAGCTGATTAAGCTGGAGTGGTCCAAGCAAGGGATACAACAAAGCCCACTCACTCTGTTGGGATTGAAGATACATTCTTCGGAAGCGCCACCATTTGTGCCACCTAGGGTTTCGGAGAACCCTAGCATAACTTGTAATCTTGTATCACAAATAAAGGGTTACAGGCCCAGTTGTATTCAAAAAAGGAGTTTTTAAACTCCATCGATTAATAGAAATCGTTTGTTTTTGTGCAACTATTCTGTACTCTGTCATTGTGATTTTATTTCTGTTTGGCGTGTATTTTTAATCTACACATTTTCTCCTGGGTCGCCCCCCATGTGTTTTCTTCTTCTTTGTGTCCTGCCCTGACCGCGAGACAGAGCCCTTGGCCCCCCGCCCGCCAAGGCCCGCCATGGTATTATGGGTGGGTCATTCAATGTTACTATGACTCCGCCTATGGGCATGAATTGCTTTTGTCTCTCCCTTGATATTAGACCGAGGGTGTTTACTTCTTGTTTTGACCATGTTTTTTTATGACTTTATTTTTTGAGTTCAAAATTAGGAATGACCACACAATTCCAAACAAATGTTTATCTTGATTACCGATTTAAGTGTGCCCTAAACTGTTTGGTGTGTTTTGATGTGTTGTTCTTGCGATTTATTTGCTTTTGTTCTTGGATTAAGAATGAGAAGACTTAGCCATAGTGACAATCAAGTACACTCATGCCAAACATGATTTTCTCAAAAGAAGCTAGGGTACACCGATGAAGACCCAATGGAGGATTCGCCTAGCTCTTCCACTCTGAACCAATAATTGTTATAATAGTGGGAGATAGTTTGAACACAAGTAACTTAGTGTCACTATAAGTAAGTTTTTCAATCCATTTCTAGGAAGATCTAGGGGGCAAACTAGTGGAAGGAGATTAATTCCAACGCCACTGGACTGAATTGAAGGTTGGTGATGAAATCCAACTCTCCAATGTTTAAATGAGACGTGCGTGTGTGGTGTTCATTTTAAGCTTGCATAACATAAAGTGCATCATATAGCAGCAATGAGTCTTTCCTATATGCCTAAGTGAAAAAATATGTTTCAATATTCAAAAAGATGCATGAACTACTATGATTTGTATGAGCGCACTTTATCTCATGCAACTATGGCCTCTAGTAGGGCCTCAAAGCAAGCAAACAACATACAATGTCTAGCATGTTGGATTCTAGGGTGAACTTTTTAGGCATAAGCCACTATTCCTAGCAACGCCTAGTGGAAAATTTAAAAGAAGATCTAAGATATGCAAAATGCTTAATTCTTTCTTCTTTATTCTTTCAATTTCCAAACATAAATGTGCTTTAAGTTCTCTATTTTGAACACACAAAAGTAGACAGAAAGTTGTAAAATATCAAGGAAGCTATACCAAAATTTGATCCAGCTCAGAGAGTCTATGTTTTGACCTCTGCTGCACTCCAGTTCTAGCCACTATTGACCAGAGCGACTGGTTCTTGGCCACTGTAGCTCATAGAAATTAGTTTTTGGTTGTTGTAGCTAAGAGCGGCTAGTTTTTGGCCATTGTAGCTCAGAGCGGCTAGACCTACACACAAAATTAAGTTAGTTTTTTGGTAGAAAATGAAAAATTAGTGGTCATCCCACCGTGATCACCATCTATAGCGACCCTGGGAATGCATGCACCAGTCCCTTTTTTCTAAAACCCTACTTGCAATGCTTATTTAAAATACCAAAGATAAAATGGAAAGACAAGAGGAAAAATTATATAACACAAAATAACAAAATATGGATCTTTTTATTGATATTGAAGCTCAGTTACATGTTGGTCCCTCTTAGGGATACCCATTTTGACACTATAAATTACAAATAGGTAAGGAGTGCCCCTTCCATGAAGAGGTGGTGTGCTTATAAAAGCTTCCAGGTTTTGCACATGGAAATGTATGAGGGCTTACAGATGCCTCCTTATCTAGATCTATTTCCTAGAGGGATCCCTTTTGCTCTCATATGTTGTAATATTCATCCGATGTACTTGTGGCCCTGCAAAAAATGAAACATCAACACACATTTAGGTGTCCAAGATTGCCTCCCCAGATGAGGTTGTTAGTAATCAAAGAATGTAACAAAAATGTGATAGAACTATGCCATGAAATCATGTAAATCTATGCTAATGATATAAGAAAACAAAATAAAAGATGCTATGTCTATCTAAGCTAAGCCTGCGAGCCACTATCCAAGACAACGATCGCTAAAGTAAACCTTACCCTCTTTGCCCCAAAGCTATGGGTCAAATACTATAATATGATGTTGAAGATAGTAGGTGTTATGCTCTTCGATTCATCAAAGCTTCGTCGTACACGTGATCTCAAAGAGAACTCTCTGAGTCTTGAAATATCTCCTCAAGAAGATGTCTAAAGATCTTTGGATATCTTACTCTCTATATCTTGGTGCTCTTAGGCTTGCACCTTTTATAGTCTAAAACCCTAGGTCTATGTCCAAGCCCTAGATATTAATTTCTCATGCGTAGTGCAAGTTAGCATGAGAAGATTTTGTCCATTTTTATATTTGAAGGCTAGTTAACTAAATCTAACTACCCACTTGAGTCTTCTATGTGAACTAGTCATTAGCATGAGAAGCTTTTGTCCTTTTTTTATGCTTGGAGGTCAGTTAACTTAAGTCTAAATGCAAAATCAAGTCTCCTATGTGAACTGGTCATGAAAAGGAATGCAAAATCACTCCCGCTCACCTTTATTGCATGCAGACTGCCACTTCCACCTAATATTGGGCCTGTTTGTCGATAAACCACTTCTTATGGCTTAGTTGCTATCATCTACAGTGGCTACGATCTGGTCACTGTCATCTGCAACAACTAAGGTCTGGTCGCTTTAGGCTTGAGTGGCTAGGATATGGTTACTCTTGGATTGAGCGGCCAAGCTTGGATGGCTTGAAAAAGCCTCAAATAAGTGGTGAGAACCACTATTGATGCTTGGAAAGTCCAATATTATGTCCTATGATCTTATGAGTGTGTCTATGTAAGTAGCTCCCCTAAGCATGACATGATTTACATGTCTACACTTTCATTAGAGATACAGTATGCAACGGAAATTTGCCAACTATGAACCTCTTCATCAGAGTCCAAACCCTCCATGCAGGCCAACATAGAGAATATAATGGGAGTTACAAAATTTTTGATAGAAATAGGAACTTTAGGCAACTCATCCTGGGGTTTGGTATTCAGCTGCTTAGAGACCCAATTCCTAAATGACTCATCGTCATTCACCCACTTATTTGTGGAATAAAACCCCATTTTTTCAACAATTCTAAAGGGTTTTGGTTGTACCGGTGGGTCAGACCCTAAGGCAAAAAGATCATGATAGAAAGAGGTAGTGATGCTAAAAAGGGTTTCACCCTCGCAGGTTTTTACTGCCTTAGCCAGTGGGTCATAGAATTTAACTATTGTACCTATCAAATCAATATATGGGTGGACAGAATCACAAATGTAAAAGGATAAATAAGAAAGGATGGAGTATCTACCTTCTATTGATACAACGACATTCTTTTTGTATCTCTCATTCACACTTATTCTTAGTCTTGTCCTATCAATAATGGTCATCACCGTGTTGACCACAGCCTTGGCCTTATCAAGGTACAACACTGACATCCTGTCATCCAAAGTTTTGAATTATAGAACATATTTTGAAGTCTCTGTGGGTGATTTTTTAGGAGCCATTTTGTAGCAGTAGGACTTTGCGCACTGGAATAAGTGAGGAGAAATTCAGAACACTGCTAAGCTTCTCTATAGTCTCATGATTGCAAAATGGATCCTGTGCACAACTTCATCACTTTTATCTTCTAGAACTCACATATCATCAGCCATAAATGTAGTTGTTGCACGATATCTTGTTGGCACACTTCACCACCCTTTCTATTATTTCTTTGGTGACTCAAAAGTGATGTCCTATCTCCTTATTGGTCAAATTTTGAAATTACACCATCAGCTCATCACATCCCTTTGGCTATTCTTTGGTTCATGCACGAGTTCGTTAGAATTGAATGCACGAGCAATCTTTAGCCTCCATGTGTCAAATCAAAACTTATTTTTTGGCTTTGGCCTAATTTTGCTTCAACATCTTTAAGAACTTTTTGATTTCGGTAAGCCTACATGCATTGGGCTTTACCTTTATTCCACTATGGCATCTTTAAATTTGAGAGGTTCCCAGATCGATGCCATTCCTGTCCTTCCTTATGTGGGATAGAAAAATATAGACCATTTTGTAGAATTACCAATCCGGATTTAACCATGCGGTCTTGAGGGTGGAATGCCACTCTGGAGGATTTATTACAATACCATGTGTGAAATGGAACCTCACCATGTATTCGGCTAACACTTAGTCATTTTTTTGCAAATTTTCTTCTCTCTCTTCTTTTTTTTTAGCATTTATCTAAAAAGAACTAATTACAAAGTGCAAAAAGAAAATAAAAAGTGCAGAAAGGAGAGGGAAATATTTGTACAATGTATATACATATGTTACAATGAGCTTATTTCTTACATATAGTAAAGATTAAGGTGGAAACCATTCACCAGAATTGGTTGTATGTTTCCTTCTAGGTATTTCAATTGAAATACATTAGACTCTTTTGCTTCCACAATTTTGAAAGGACCATCCCAAAAGGAATCAAATTTTTCATGTTTACCTGGTTTTTCCCTATCAACATTCCATCTAAGAACTGAATCTCCAACTTGAAGTTTCCTGAACTTGGCCCTTTTATCAAACCATGATTTAATGTTTGATTAGTGCTTTTGAAAATGATCATATTCCTAAGTCCTGCTCTCTTCCAATCGTAGCAAGTGTGTCAATCTGGTTTTAACTGGATCATCTTCTAACTTTCTTCCAAACTAACAAGCCTAAAGTGTTGGAATATCTAGGTGAATAGGAAATACTGCCTCTTTTCCATATACCAGTGCATAAGGAGAAGTTTTGATAGACTTTTTAATAGTAATCATGTCTTCCCATAGAGAATGGTCAAGCAATAGGTGCCAACTCCTTTTGTTACCTTCTAGAGACTTTCTCAAAATCCTTAGTAGGTTCTTGTTGGTAGATTCTGTAAGTCCATTACCTTGTGGGTAATAGTTTGAAGTATTTTTAAGAGTTATGCCATAATTGCTGGGAAACTCAATGTACTTAGCTCCTATAAAATTAGGGTCATTATCACTCACCAAAGCTTCCGGAACTCCAAATATGGAAATCAAACTCTCCATAAAGTTGATCACAACTTCCTGGTCTACCTTCTTTGTAGGAATAGCCTCTACCCATCTGGTAAGATAATTTGTAGCTATCAAGATAAACTTGTGCTCCATTGAATAATTAGAATTTATGACTCCTATGAAACCTAATCCCCATTTTTGAAAAGGCTCCTCAACTTGAATAGGATTTAGGGGGGGTGCAACATTTCTAGTCTTTCCAACATACCTTTGACACTTATCATAGACCTAGGTAACTTTAAAAGAATCATTGAACATAGTAGGCCAATAATAGTCTACTCTTATTATCTTCAAATTTGTAGTTCTACCTGAGCTATGGCCACTTGCTGACCCTCTATGAAATTCTTAAATGAATCTTTTTTGTTGGTCCTCCTTCAAACATTTCAGGAGAATACCATCCAAGTTTCTTTTGAACAACCCTTCAAGAAGTAATATATATTTTAGAGCATGAAGTTTATACCTCCTTATTTGAGAAGGATTCAAATCAGGTGGGAAAATTCTAATTTGGAAATACCTGGTCATTTGTTTGATCCAATCAGAATCTGGAGTGTGGACAGTCTCTACTTGATCCTCTTCTATTACCTAACAAGTTATTATTTTGACCAAAGCTAAAGTATCTATCAATCCTTGGCACAAGGATCTACCTCTTACCAGCTTGGTGGGGTGTATTTCCATGTTGTACTCCTGGATATTAGTAATCCAACCAACCCTTTTATCTCATAGGTCACCTTGTAAGATAAAACTTCTCACATCTGGATGAACCACATACACCAGAGTTTTGCTCTATACCAGATATTGTTTGAACTTCTTAAGTGACTTCATCACAGCAAACACTTGTTTTTTAATAAAGTTATATTTTACTTGATAGTCATGTAAAGTATGAATCCAAATAATATAGGGTGTTCATCCCCTTGATCATCTCTTTGGGTGAGCATTGAAGTATAACTTTTTTCATCTCCATAAGCATAGAGAACAAAATCTTTAGTGAAATTAGGATTTATCAAGATTGGGGCTGTGGAAATGGATTGCTCGATGGTGTCAAAATCTTTCTTCCTAACCTCAATCTATCTTTTTATTGAGTAGTTCAGATATAGGCCTCATCTTATGCATAAAATCAAAAATGAACTTCTTGACAAAATTGATCTGACCTAAGAAAGATTGCAGCATATTCTGATTAGTAGGCAATGGAATAGCTAGAATTGCTCTAATTCTATCCGGATCTATGGCCATACCTTCCTTTGAGACCACATGTCCTAGTAGTTTTCCCTCATGTACTACAAAGAACGACTTCTTAGGATTTAGTGAAATACCAAATTCTTTGCATTTTTGAAAAACCTGTTCCAAATGAGATAGATGATCATTTTTATCATGAGAAAACATAGCCATGTCATCTAGGTAAATTAGAATAACTTTATTTATAAGTTTACCAAAGGAATAATCCATGGCCCTCTAAAATGTAGCTCCTACATACTCTAATAGGCAAATGTACCCCATTTTATGGTAAATGTTGTCTTGTATTGATCTTGATATTTTACCCAAATTTGGTTATTAACCAGAATAACCATCCAATAGCGAAAATCTCTCTGCTCTAGCTTCCTCTTGTAATATTTGGTCAATATAAGGAAGGGGATAGTGATCATTAAGGGAAGATTGATTCAGATTTCTAAAATCCACACATAGATGTATATCTCCATTATTCTTTCTTATGGGTACCAAATTGGCTACCCAAGTGGAATGTTTTATCGAATATATTATCCTAGCCTTTAGCAGCTTTAAAAGTTCTTCTCTCATAATGGCTTCTATCCTTGGATTGATAGGCCTCTATTTTTATCGGAATGGTTTAGCATTAGGTTCTAACTCAATAGTATGTTGGATAATCCTTTTGTCATAAACTTTAAGGTCCTCATATGACCAAGTCACAGTGTCTAGGTATTTTAAGCACAAAGCTTTGATTTATTCTACTTCCTTAGGAGAACATTGGATCCCAATATTTAGCTTCTTTCCTATTCCAACTTCTACTTCCTTATAGATATTCTCACCAACCTTCATAGCTCCAACCTTCTTCCTATCTTCACTATAGAATAAACTTTCAAGGGTGACCAATACCCTTGGGATATGATTGTTTCTCAGCTGGATGAAGTCTTGCTAATATATCTCCTCCAAGTCTTCCTCTTGGATAGTTTTGAGGCATGCTTCTTTTATCATAAAGTCTAAAATATGTTCATCACTTTTGAAAACCTGCCAGAATATTTGCTTATCCGACACTGCAGGTCTAAAAACCATTTTAATTCCCTTGGTCTTCTTAGTTCCAAAATCTATAGGAGGATTGAAATTAGCTCCCTTTTTTGCCAATGCATCTGCTAGGTGATTCTCTTATCTAGGCACAAAATTTAGGTTCAAGGCATCAAATGAATCCATTAGGTCCCATACTCTATTCCTGTAAGCCTTTAAGTAATGGTGCTTATTGCTAAACTTATTTCTTACCTGATGTACTATTAACTCAGAATCACCATATATGTTCAAAATATTGATGCCCATGCTTTTAGCTTGCATTAATCCAAGGCACAAAGCCTCATATTGTGAAAAATTATTGGTACATGACACTGTCAGTCTATAAGAAAAATTCTTTGTTCTTTCGGACCGTGATTGTAGAAAAACACCAGCCCCTGCACCATATCTACATTTAGCACTGTCAAAGTGCATAACCCATGTTTCATTTTTTCTTAGGGATTGATTAGAAATAGCAGGGAGTTTCTTTTTCAATTTGTTTGTGATGTTGTATGTACCCATACCAGTTCCAAATTGACTGTAATATTCTTTTAAAGGCAACTCATCTTCAATGTCTAGTTCCTCAATGTTTTATACTAGCTCAAATTCCTCCAAATGGTTAATGTTGCACATATCTTCTTAAATTTTTTTAATATGATAAGCAACTATTTTTTTAGGAGTTATCCTTATCCTCTTTCCTTTGAAAGGTACTACCATTCTAGAATAATCCATATACATACATCCTCCTAGATTTACAATAAATTCTCTTGAGAGATATAACTCAAAATAGGGTTCTAAATCCACCACCATTATCTCCTATACTACTGTCACCTCGGGGGCTCTATGCAACCTCATTAGTACATATTTAATAATACCAACTATATTTACAGGCATCCCATATAACTATAACACTCCAGGACAAGACTGGGTATATTCCATACCCATTTCTTCACATACTGCCTTAGGCATAACTGTGGTTGATGCCCCTGAATCAATCATAGAATTCCAGACTACCCATCCCTCCATTCTTAGGGATATATAAAAAGGGGGAGGTTTGTTCTTTAGAATAGCAGGTGTCATTTCTTTCTTTTCTGATGGTATACTGAGGATGGTAGTGGCTGGTTTGTTCTGGGGATTTTTACTAAGGGAAGCTTTAAGCAGGTCAATTTGGCCCAAGATGAAAAGAGTATCATATAGGATAGCTTTTTATGGAATCCTTTTCATCTCTTCCATAATGTTATACTCAGACTTGGTTAGGAATAGTATTTCCAATCCTTAGTCTGGCTCACCATCCCTCCTTTTGTATTTTTGGGTTGCCTCTAACCTTTGTCTTTTGGTAATAGAGGGGAACCTGAGCCTTTATTGTTCTTCACACTTGGATTTCATTCTGTCTCCTTTTATTACTCTTTTTAGATTTTTAGGGAAATTATCAGTTTTATCCTTTCCCTTGGCTCGAGGAATAGGAAAAGTGTCATTGTTCTATGGAGGGAAGTCAACCTTATTTTGAGAAGGGACCTAGAATTGTCCCATATTATGAGGGTCTACTTGTAAATCTTTGTTTCCAGACCTTGTCATAACAACAATTGGGATTTCTTCCTCCAACTCTTTTCCAACCATGATCTGATCAGGGTGCCATAACATATTAACTCTCCCATTATGATTTCTTTTAGCTTGATCCATGGCTTTTTTAACATGGTGTTGATACATCATACAATACTGTGAGTCATGGGGATCGTTGCATACTAAACACTAGACATTTGCAAGAGTGGTATTTGTAGAACATTCTAGATCTTCATATGTTGCATTCACCCTAACCCCGGTATTGTTACTAGGGACAGGCCTTTGATATTTTTTTACATATGGGAATCTCCTCTGTTGTGACCTTTCTTGATCTCTCTTTTCCATTGAATTCATTATTTTACTCATAGTTTTCATGGTATTTTGTATGTCCAGAATAGCAAATAATTCTTGAGAAAGTTGAGAAGGAAGGGGGGGAAAATAAGGTATGGAGGACACAGGTTTAGATCCAGGAATTGGATTCATATTAGGAGATGGATATGGTAATGAAATGGGGTCCATGTAGGAAGATTTTGTGGATTGCTCATGGCTACTACTGGTTTCTGAGTTGTAGGGCAACACGGTCTTCATAGGAATTATTCCTACATTGATCAAGATATTTTTAGCATGGATGGCTAAATTATAAACTTGGGGGAAGGTTTCAATTCTATATTATTGTGTTTGTAGACCTAGCTCTAATTCTAGGGCACGAATGTAATACATATAATCCAAACAAGTAGCTGGTCTAACAGTGGGGGAATTCTCTTCCATGTCTTGTTAAATCTCAAATTAAAGTCTGATACAATTTCTTAATGGGTTTTTTTCATGGCTTTAAACTGATTCAGTAGAGAAAATGGATTAGAAGATTCATTAAAATATTATATGAATGGTTTAGCCAAGGATTTCCATGAAGTGATAAAATTATATTCTAGAGTTCTAAACCAATGCAATATATTTCCATGAAAGGACAAGGTTAGAATTCTGACAATAATATTTTCCTCTTTTATGTTGTGGATTGCTGCAAAATTCAATATATCTTGGTAGTGCTCATAATATGTCTTCATAAATCCATAATATGTGGGGGTTAGCTTAGATACAACCTATGGAATGGCATCCATTTGGGCTAATATAAGGGGCCTAATTGAATCCCAATTGGGGCACTTCTGTAGTGGATGATTGGAAGCCACATTTTGTGCCATATTTTTGGCTGTAGGTCTTCTTGGGGGAACTAATGGGTTGATTTCCAGAAACTCTTCTTCTTCAATAAAATCTTGATCCAAACTTTGGATAATAGCAGCCCCTCTTGGAGGTAACTCACAATGAAATAAAGAATCAGGGTTGTTTTTCTTAAAATACTTGGTATACATGAAAGGGTACTGGTCTATAATACTTTTTTAGGGTCTTCTGACTAGTGAGTCACTAGGTGAACTTTATTTTCTCCACTAATAAGGTCAAGACAATTCACCAAATATTAATTCCTTCAGGATGAGATAATAATAACTCTTCTAGATGGGTTTCGTGTTCCTTGTGAACCGTCCCACTGGGTGTGTCAAAAATTGTTGGGCACTATATTACACCAAGTTTTACTTGATACTACGACTATTTATTTTCCTAATTTATGTTTAGGATTGCACCCGATAGCTACAGATCAACACTCAATATTGAAAGGACCAAAACAAGGGTTTCTGATCCAACCTCCAGAGTAGGTTGGTTCCTTGTCAACTTAGCAAATTGTTGACACAATTATGCTTAATTAGGGTTTGGATTTTAGGGTAAGAGAAGGTTAGGGTTATACAGATGTAGATATCAATGGATGGATAGGTTAACATCATTGCATCACCATAAAAATCTCCCAAAAAATTGTATTAAAGATATACATTCAAATAAAACCTTATCCCAAGATATCTCGTTTCAGATATTAAAGCAAATCAGAGAAATGTTATAGCAAGCAATTTTAATATCTAGGAAATGATAATCCAAATAGTAGAATTCACCAAAAACTAGATTTTATAGAAATGTACTCACTAATAACACAGAATAAACTTCAAAGTAGATTTTAATCTCATAACAGCTAGTAATCCAAGATAGGCACAAACTAACCATCTAAGTATTCATAGAAATACAACTATGAAATCTAAACCTCTAACATCAAGCATGGAAACGTAGCCTTGAGGCAAAGATCTATGTATTGCTCCTTTCATTTAGCTCTTCAATGGTACAGGCAAACATGCTAGAGCCGACCCTTCAAAATGAGGGTTCAACCTCTACTTATAGTTTTCTTATTACAATAATCAAGAAACAATACACATAATATTGTTACAATAGTTCAGCAAAGATCTTAGCTAGCATTAGCTAATTGGTCAAACCTCTAGGAAATCTGTAGAAAGGGAAACTACCATGGTAGCACAGGTTCTCTGCAACTTGTTGTTTCAATAGATTTAAAGATTTTAAGGCTCTTGTAGAAAATTAGATAGAGAAAAATATAAAGGTTTTGATAAGTGACAATGGTGGTAAGTATTTATCTAATGAACTTGAGAAGTTTTACAAGGATTATGGAATAGAAAGATAAAAAACAACTTTGTATACTCCACAATAGAATGGAGTTGCAAAAAGGATGAATAAGACATTGATGGATAAGGCTAGAATCATGCTTAGTGGTGTAGGGTTAGAAAAAAAATCTAGGTAGAAGTCATGTTAACTGCTTGTTACCTCATCAATAGATCTCCTACCTCAGCTTTGGTGGACAAGACTCCACAGGAAGTGTGGACTAGTAAGAAACCCTCTCTCAATCATATAAGAGTTTTTGGTTGTGATGCTTATATGTATATCCCAAAAGAGAAAAGTACTAAAATAGACTATAAATCTAAAAAATGCAAATTTATGGGTTATAGTATTGGTGTTAAAGGATATAAATTGTGAAACCTAAAAATACAGATAATTGTTTACAGTCGTAATGTTATCTTTAGAGAAACAAAATGGGTTCCAAAATAGGAAATGCAACCAAGCAAAGAACCTAAAATAATTCAAGTAAAATTGGAATAGGAGGAAGAACCTATGGTAGAACCTAATGCTACAAAAGAAGATAAACTACAGAGAGAGTTTGAAGAGGAATATTTAGAGGAAGAAGGTGAGGAGGAAGCTAAAGATGCATAACATGGAACTCCAAGTTTGAGGAGATCAGATTGAGTAAGAAGACTCCAAAAAAGGTATAGCCTATCAAATATTTATTTTACATTTAAGATATTAGTTACTGATGAGAAACTCAAGACTATAAAGGAGGCACTCTAGTCAATTGATAATAAGACTTGAAAAAGGGCTATGGAGGAATAAATGGAATCCTTGAATAAAAATAAGACGTGGGACTTAGTGAAACTACTCCTAGAAGAAAATTGGTTGGTTGTAAGTGGGTATTCAAGAAGAAGTACAATGTAGAAAGAAAGTTGGAGAAGTATAATGTTTGCCTAGTAGAAAAAATATTTTCTCAAGTTGAGGGAATTGAATTTGGTGATATTTTTTCTCCTATGGCTAAACTAACTTCAATTAGATTTATGTTGGCTATTTTTGCTACTTTTGATCTTGAAATAGAACAAATGGATGTAAAGCATTTTTACATGGTGAACTTGATGAAGATATATATATGTCACAACCAAAATTCTTTAGGGTAAAAGGTAAGGAGGACTTGGTATACAAGTTGAAAAAGTCTCTTTATGACTTGAAGCAATCTCCAAGAATGTGAAACCAAAAATTTGATAGGTTTGTTTTGATACTTGGGCTTGGAAAACGTAAAGTAGGTCCATGTGTGTATTTTAAGCAAGAAGGTGAAAATTTTGTTATCATTGTTTTGTATTTGGATGACATGTTAATTGGTAACAATAAGGAGATGATAAATTTACTAAAATGTTAGTTATCTTCTAAATTTGACATGAAAGATTTGGGTGCTGCAAAATTTATTTTGGGTATGGAAATAATAAGGGATCATGTAAATAGAAAGTTATGGTTAAATCAAAGAAAATATGTTGATTTGATACTACAAAGGTTTAGTATGCATGAATGTAAACTAGTATGTACTCCATATCATGTTGGTCAAAAGTTATTAGCTAAAAAATATCCTAAAATAGATGAGGAAATTGAAGAAATGCATCATGTTCCTTATGCTAATTTTGTTGTTAGTCTAGTGTATGTAATGGTCTATAATAGACCAGATATTGCACATGAAGTGGAACTAGTTAGTAGATATATGTCCAATCCAAGAAAGGAATATTGGACTATTGTGAAGAGGATCTTTAGATACTTGCATGGAACTTTAGACTATGTTATATGTTACCAAGGAAAATTTGGAGATAGTAATATTGTAAATATACAAGGTTTTGTGGATGCTAACTGGGCTAGAGATCTAGAAAAGAGAATATCCATGAGTGCTTATGTGTTTAGAATATTTGGAGGGGTAGTAAGTTGGATGAGCAAAAAGAAACTAGTGGTTGCTTTATCCACAATAGATGCATAGTACATTGTAGTAACTCGTACCTATAAAGAAGCGGTGTGGCCACAAATGTTGTATTTAATATTTGGTCTTAAGCAGAAGGCTATGAGAATTGACAATGATAGTTAGAATGTAATATGTTTAGCCAACAATCCTAGTTTTCATGATCAATCAAAACATTTTAATATCAAGTACCATTTTTTGAGAGAGATGGTTGATGGGAATTAGGTGATGTTGGAGAAATTTTATATAGAGAATAATGTTGTAGATTCATTAACAAATTTTGTACATGCTCAAAAAATTTCTTGGTGTAGAATATCTATGGGTATAGTTACCCTTAATAGTTGATAATGGTTGTTTTTTGCCCCTATGGAAAGTATTCAAAAAGTGGGATAATATTGGAAATATGTTGAATATTTTCCATGTTATTCTGGTGGGGTTAACTCTAAAAGGTACTATACACTCTCCATGTATCCTCACTAGGGTTTGGGGATGGGTTGGGTCTCGAGCAGGGGTTCGGGGGTGGTATCCCTCGAAAAGCAAGGGTTTAGTGGTGGCAGCCCCTGATGGAATTTTTAGGGTTTCTTAAGATATTTTAGACCCATATGGGTTGTTTAGGGTTAAATATTTAAACCCATGGTTTTTCACCCATGGTATTGTAAAATGTGTTCTTTTGTTGTTATTTAATTATACTTGCATCAGGGTTTGAAGAGAGATGAGAGATGAACATTATTATATTGGATACGGTTAAGTTTATACAACAAGGAGATATTACTGTGCTAGTTTTTTTCCTGTAAGGGTTTCTCAGGTGAAGTACTGTGTTATGTATGTATTTGTTATCTTCTTATTTTTTCCTTTGATTTTTTATTTACTATTTTATAGATTTAGTTTATCAAGGCCTTTTTCTCTTCAATTGCAGTATCCTTGTTGTCCCACCAAGTTTGAATTTCTTGTTTTTAAATAAATATATATATATATATATATATATATATATATATATATATATATATTTATATATATAAAGTTATATATTGATATTCAACTTCGCAAAGAACAATTATCCAACAAGTAGCTTGGAGGCCAGAATATTGTTGTCCAAAAGGAGGAAAATCAAATTTAAAAACTCTGAAAAGTGTAACAGTATACCAAGGGTGCCAATGATATAAAGGATACCATAATCATTGAGAAAAATTAAAACACAAAAAGCTCTGGAATCATGCAATGTTCCAGGATTGTCTAGAGGCATCAAAATATCCAAGGGCACCAAAATATTTAAAGGCTCTAGAATCTCCAAAGACTCTAAAATTACCATATAATTCTTATCATCTATGTCACTCATGTTGTCTAATTTTTTTTCTTATTACTCTGAGATGCAAATAGGCTATGTTTATGGCCTCATTTTCAAGGCAATAAACCACCATATTATGCCTCCTTCCAATGTGGTAGTATTGTATATATTCAAACTTTTGTTTCAATTATTTTAGTCTTCTTTGAACTATTTGTAGTTAGACTAATGAGAAATCCTTCCCCTTAGATAGGGCAGAGATCACAAATCTCAAATCACCATATACATGGAGTTTTTTAGTACCTTGTTCTTGAGCCATTTTTTGCCCCATTTCACAACCTATCAATTTTGCAACATTATTGGTTATTTTCCCAAATTGATTTTGAATTGAAGCATTTCATAGTGTCGTGCCACTAGTATCACACCACCAGTTGCTACATGACTTGGGTTTGATTTAGAGGCTCCATAAAATAAAAGTGCAAGGAAATTTATCTCTAGAGGTTTGACTATTTTAATCTGTGGCCCAAAATTTAGGAGATTTTAGAGATCCATTTGGTGTAACAGTTGTATCTTATTTTTTATTTCCTTGTTAATTATTGTTTCAATTTATTTATTTTTTCCTATGTAATTTCTAGTTATGTTTTTCCTTTTTTTGATGCTTTAATAAAAGCTTCTTGTATTGTATAACTTTATATGAAGAAATATCTATGTGATTCATCCAATTGAAGGTTATCACAGATCACATATATCTATGATTAACATGAAAAGATATAGATACACATTGTAAGTTATGTAAATGTTAAATATATTTACCTAACAGTGTTATAAAATTATCATATATGGTCTTCATTCCTCATTTTATTTCTTGAAGAATCATAGATAGTGTTAATTAATGTAAAGGTGCATTCTTGCATCTTAATATATGTCAACATTAAAAACAATGTCCTAAAGGGTTTTCAAGTGATGATATAGTCTTTATATGTCACGCATCCTCCTAAACAATTTTAATTTATTGTTGTTAATTCCCTTAAATGGATAAATCCATTCTCTAATTGGTGAATAAATATGTACATTTACATCATAACATATACCACTATGAAATCATCTATCCTAAGTGGTTGCTAAACAATAATGAGATATTCATTCAATATTTAACCTCTTAAATATAAGTCTATGTTGATTTATAAAGGTATGCATTTACATTATAAAGCATATAAATATAAAAAAATATATCATAAATGATTACTAAGAGATTATATTTGATATTCATTCCATATGCCACCTCTTGAACAATATTAAATGATGATCATTCATGTAAAGGTACATATTTACATCATAGCAAGCGTTAATAAAACTTATTAAGGGTTTTCTAAGCAACATTGTGGTCTTAATTCATTATGCATACTATTAAATGATCCTAAATAATGGTCATTTATAGTTGTTCATACCCACTAATGGGTTAAGCAATCCTATATTAACATGAAAATGCATGTACTAACATAATCGCATATGCCAATGTCAAAAACATGTTTTAAGTGGTCACTACGAAAATATGTGGTCTTACTTTGATATTTAGACTCTTAAATTACCCTAAATGCTGAATTTCATGGATGTTGATACTCATTGATGGGTCGTGAAAGTCCCTAATTGATGTGAAAAGGCATAAATTTGCATCATAGTGTATTTAAATATTAAAAATTTATTCTTAGTAGTTATCAATCATATTATTATCATCATTCATCATGGAACCTCTTAAAAAATCCTAAATAAGGAACACTTATCAATACTTATTGGTGGACCCTAGAACATTATGAGACATACATTTGCATTGTAGCATGTTTTCCATATTAGAAAAAGTTCCATTTGGTTATAAATTGTGGAACTTGCCGTTATACCGAAAGCTCGAACTGATGGTATCCGCTACAAGCCAGGCGTTAACCTCGGGAGGCTGTTAAACCATGTCACGACACTGGCGGTTAGTCCAACAATCCCCTCAGCATTACCTGAAGGGATTCAAACACGAGATCGGCTCTGATACCAATTGTTATAATCACAATGACACTGAGAGGGGGGGTGAATCAGTGTGTTCTTTAAAAACTTAAAACAATTTAGACTTTTAAATAAAGCTAGCAGATTAAAACAGAAATAATAAAAGTACTAAGAGCATCACACATAACACGACATTTTAACGAGGTTCACCGATGTGGCTACTCCTCAAAAATACTTCTTGGACTACCATCCAAATCCAGTCAAATGCAAAGCTCCAACTTTACATAATCATTCACCAGCACCAACTGGTAAGAGGCACCAACCCCTAAGTTTTATCTGCTACAACAGAATGGAGCACCAACTCCAATTTTTCCAGCACCAACTGGAAAGAGGCACCAACCCCTTTTTCAAGCTACAACTTGAAGATAATAATAAAAATTGCAGAATGTAAACTTTCACCTCAATTATCACGATCTGCTATTTTTCTGCGATCTGCTGCTTGTCGGCATTCGACTACTGCTGTGAAAAATGATTCGCACTTTTTCAACCACTCCTCTATATCTCTCCGCGTTCTCTGCTGCAACTTCACAGAAATATCACTTCTACAGCCAGCACACTGTCATTTCACACTCGAAACACGACTTCTGCATACCGCGTTCTTATCTTCTCTTCGCACCTCTCTCTCTGCTGCACCCGAACTTCATTCACATATATCGCATCACGCCATCCTTTAAACTCGAAGAACCCTTGCTTTTATAGAAGAAATTTTAGAGGCAAACCCTAGAAGAACGTCGACTGAGAAACCCTAGAATTTGTCAGCTGCCAAACCCTAAAATCCGTTGGCTGTAACCCTAAGAATGTCGGCTGCAAAACCCTAAAATCCGTCGGCCCAGATTTAACTTTGTCGGCGTCATTCTCCACCTTCGTTACCTTCCTGTAGCTTATTGCCATGAAATAGTAACACGTCGGCCCTTTTAATTTAATTTAATATTCTAATTTAAATAAAATAAAAATTTAAACTAAATATTTAAAATTAAATATCTTCATCACCGGGGCATCTTTTTCAACAAAACGAAGAGCAAACTTGGGTTTTAAGAAAAACCCATTTCAAGTCTATTATCCACTGCATCCTTGGACCTAACTGCCTGCATCTTTGGATCTAACTTCCTGTGTTGACAACAATGACAACCTTCTGGCAACATCTTGCTCAACAATCTCCCCCTTTGGAATTGTTGGCAACACCTGTATACCTTCCTGTAACTCTTCTCCCCCTTTGTCAATAATACCAAAGGGCTGCTGCAGACTCTCCTTGTGACCATTCTCACACTTTTCAGGCACAATTTGACTCCCCCTGAGTCCATCCTCACACTTCTCAAGCACAATTTGACTCCCCCTGAGTCCATCCTCAAACACTCAAGTGCTCCCCCTGAGAAGGTGATCCCTGTAGCTAGTCACTTCTTAGGAAGTGTGACTACTCCTAATTTGCTTCGAAGATACTCAAATACTTCCTTGGGCAAAGGTTTTGTAAAAATGTCTGCTACCTATTCTGTAGTTGGGACATAGTCCAATCTGACTTCTCCTTACGCAACTTTGTCTTTCAAGAAATGATACCTTATAGCAATATGCTTTGTCACGTGAGTGCATTATTGGATTCTTAGAAATGTTGATTGCACTGGTGTTGTCACACTTTACTGATATTGGTTCACTAAAATTAATACCAAGATCTTTCAAGGTCTGTTTCATCCACAAAACTTGTGTGCAACATGTTGCTGCTTGCAATATACTCTGCCTCAGTTGTAGATAAAGACACTGACTCTTGCTTCTTACTGTGCCATGCAACCAATCTGTCCCCCAAATAGAATGCTCCTCCACTGGTACTCTTCCTGTCATCAACACATCCAGCCCAATCTGCATCTGAATATGATATAAGAGTGAAATATTTGCCTCTTGGATACCACAATCCATACTCCATGGTGCCTTTGAGATACCGAAAAATCCTTTTAACTACTGTTACATGAGTCTCTTTAGGACTGGCCTGAAATCTGGCTACCATGCACACTGCCTGCAAAATATCAAGTCTAGTTGCAGTTAAATATAGTAAGCTTCCTATCATTGATCTATACATGGTTTGATCTACAGGTGGAGATTTGTCTTCTTTACTTAACTTATAGCCTGTTGTCATGGGAGTACTGACTGGCTTACTATCCTCCATAGTGAACTTCTTTAACATCTCTTTCACATATTTGATTTGGGAAATGAATATACCTTTCTCATTCTGATTAACCTGTAACCCCAGAAAGTAAGATAGTTCACCAATCATTGACATTTCAAATTCAGTCTGCATCTTGTTTGCTAAGTCTTTACATGATTCATCTTTATTGCTGTCGAATATGATATCATCCACATAGACAACAAGAACAATGAGGTGCCCATCTTCTGTTTTCACATACAGATTACTGTCCACTAAACCTTTCTTGAATCCCTGTTGAGAAAGATAATTATCTAGCCTAGCATACCAGGCCCGTGGTGCTTGTTTTAATCCATACAATGCTTTCTTTAATTTATAGACAAGGTTGGGATCTTCACTTATTTAAAAGCCATTTGGTTGTTCAATATAGACCTCTTCTTCAAGTTTCCCATTTAAAAACGTAGATTTCACATCCATACGATAAACTACGAAGCTCTTGTGAACTACTAGTGCCGAGAAACATTCTAATAGCTTCTAGTCCGGCCCTTTGGTGCGAAAGTCTCTTCAAAGTCAATGCCTTCGACCTGTGCATAGCCTTTGCAAACCAGTCTTGCTTTATTTCTAATAACCTGACCGTCTTCATTTAATTTATTACGAAATATCCATTTGGTGCCGATTACATTCTTATTTGCAGGTCTAGGTACTAACTCCCAAGTTTTGTTCTTTTCAATCTGATCTAACTCTTCATTTATTGCCTTCATCCAGCTGTCATCTTTGCTTGCTTCATCTATGTTTTTGGGCTCAATTCTGGATAAAAGAGAGTAATTATTTATTACTTTCTTTCTTGTCTGAATGCCAGCTGTGGGATCTCCAATTATTTGGTTTCTAGGATGATTTTTCTGCCAATTGCCCATTCTAAATTTTTTGTTTTCTTGTACCTCTGAGTCATCCGATAAGTTATCTGCATCAGTCGTATCTGTATTTTCTGTGTCATGTACTTCATCTCCTTCAATGACTTCTTCGTAGATTGGATAGTTTTCTTGAAAATTAACTATTTGTTTCCTCCCTTCATCGAATTTAACATCTGCACTGTCCACAATTTTCTTAAGTCTCTTGTTGTAGCATTTGTAAGCTTTGCTATGTGGAGAATAACCAACAAACACACCTTCATCTACTCTATCTTCAAACTTTCCAAGATTGTCATCAGTTTTTCTGATGTAGCACTTACAGCCAAATACTTTGAGATGTTTAGCTGTTGCTTTTCTACCAAACCACAACTCATACGGTGTTTTGCATTCACGAGTTCTTAACATATACCTATTTTGAATATATACTGTTGTGTGAACTGCTTCTTTCCAGAATCTATCTGCTATTTTGCTTTCTGCCAGCATAGTGCGTGCCATTTCCTGAATTGTTCTGTTCTTCCTCTCAACTACACCATTCTGCTACGGAGTTCTGGCTGCTGAATATTGTCTCCTGATTCCATGTTTTTCACAGTATTCTAAAAATTCATTCGAAATGAATTCTCCTCCTCTGTCTGATCGCAAGCATTTAATTCTTTTCCCTGTTTCATTCTCTACCAGCTGTCTGAAAGTTCTGAACATTTCAAAGGCTTCTGATTTATCTTTTAAGAAGAATATCCAAGTCATTCTGGAAAAATCATCAATACACAGCATGAAGTATTTGTCGTCGTTTATGCTTTGAGTCCTCATTGGTCCGCATAAGTCAGTATGAATGAGTTCCAAAGGCCTGCTAGTGTGATGTTCTTTTGTTTTAAATGAAACTACTAGTCCATTTTCCCTTCTGACATGAAGCACACATACTATTTGCAGGTTTTTTAATGATTGGAATATCTCTCACTGCTTGTTTAGCGCTAATTCTTACCAAATTATCAAAACTTATGTGTCCAAGCCTCTTATGCCACAACCAGTTCTCTTCTTCTTGTCCCATGAAGCACATACCTTCTGAAAATTCTGATAATGTGTATAGATTGCCAGACGTCCTTGAGCCGGTTGCTATTAATTTCCCGTTCTTTGTTTTTCTGACTTCACAACCCTGCTTCTTGAACAACACTTCATGTCCTTTGTCACAGATCTGACTCACACTTAACAGGTTATGTTTCAGACCATCCACATATAGAACTTCTTCTGACTTGATTTTCCCTTCACTTATTTTGACCGATCCTTTACCTATTATTTTGGCTCCATCGTTATTGCCGAACTTCACAGAACCACCCTCATATTTTTGAAGATTTTCAAATTTTTGTCTATCACCTGTCATATGACTTGAGCAGCCACTATCAAGAATCCACGGTACATATTTATTCTGAGCTCTAAAAGCAATCTGCACTATTAAGGATTCCTGTTCTTTCTGAGCTGTTCCTTTTGTTTCCATTCTGTCTTAACTATGTTGTTGGGTTCTAGCTGTGACTTCCCCTTTTTAGAATTTTGCACATATCCTTCAGTATAAATTCTATTTTGTTTTGCTCTATACGGTTGAAATCTGCTTTCCTGAGGTTGATATGAAACAGACATACTACGACAATTTCTGGCAATATGCCCAAAGTTGTGACACTTAAAACACTCTACTGCATATCTCATTAAAGGAGCAAACGCATTTTTACTAGTGAAACTTCTTGGACCTACGTTGTATTTGCAGTCAGCAATTTTATGCCCATAAACATTACACTTGAAACAAAAACCATAGAAATAATGAGTAAACCTGAAAGATGGTCTTGGCCAGGTTGTTGTTGGAGCCTTGGATCTTCTATTCTTTTGATGTGTGACCTTAGTAAAGCCTTCATTGTCAGCTGTCATTTCAGGTCTGGCATTATATCTTTCTTTTGCCTGATTCGTTTTACTTTCCATAGCCTGTTTCTTGTCTTTGTTCTTTTCACTTTCAACATTGCTTGTTTTTGGTTCAGTTGATGATTCTCCTTTAGTAAATCCGAGACCAAATTTGATGCCTGTGGATCTTTGATCGCTCAGAATTTTGTCCAGTTTCATCGAGCTTTCTTCACGTTTTAGATGACAGTTGATTTTTCGATCCAGCTCTTGTATTTGTATTCGGAGACTCACATTTTCTTCTTCCAATTTGTTGCAGTGGTCTATCTTCATGGATACCTGTATTTCCAGATCTTCAGACATTTTCTTGTATTCTTTAGTCTGTATTTTTAAACTGGCAATAATGTTGTTTGCATCCTTAAGTTTCCTTGACAGTTTTTCATTCTTCTTTTTCTCTGATTCCCATTCCGTAAGAGCAGACACTAGCTCACCCTCTAAATCAACTTCAGCCTCAACATCTTCAACTTCAGAGTTCATCCCCTCTATGTTTTCTGATTCGTCTATCTCAAACGCCATAAAGAGAGCCTCACCTGTTCCTTCTTCAGAGTCTTCACTAGAACTGTCCTCTGAAGATTCTGCATTTTGAGAGATAAAGCTTTTCTTATTGAACTTACCTTTTCTGAAATTTGGTTTCTTCCTCCATTCTTCTCTTTCTTGATGTTGAGTTTCTTCACCTTTGTTTTTGTCATTGAAAGGACATTTGGTAGCAAAGTGTCCAATGCCTCCACATCTGAAACACTTAAGAGGTAGCATTCCTTTGTACTTTCCTTTTCCTTTCTTTAGCTTTCTTACAAAATTTGCTTCCATTATATCTGAATCATTTTCTTCTTCAGATTCTTGTTTTGTGCTTTTGCCTTTTTGAGCTTTGAAGGCTGCTTCTCTATCTGTGGGATTAGACTTTCCTATTCTCATTTCAAAAGCAGTCAAGGACCCATGCATCTCATCCATACTAAAATGATTTAAATCTTTGGCTTCTTCTATGGCAGAGACTTTAGAATCAAATCTAGAAGGAAGTGATCTCAATACCTTTTTCACAATAGCAGCATCGGTTAATTCTTCGTCGAGACCTCTGATTGAATTTGTGATCCCATTGACTCTTTGCATGAAGGTCTCTATGTTCTCATCATTGTCCATCTTTAAAGATTCGTATTGAGCTCGGTGTGCTTGAAGTTTGGCCTCCTTGATCCTATCATCTCCTTCATGAATTTTCTCTAGTTTATCCCAGATATCTTTTGCTGCAGTGTCTGTTGGAGCGGTGGCAGGAGCTTTGTAACCATTGACTACCGCACCCCAGATGTCAAAGCCCAAAGCACTGAGATAAGTCTGCATTCTAATTTTCCAGAACGCATAATTTGTCCCATCAAACAGCGGTGCTTTGTTCGAAGAGAATCCTTCACCACTTGCCATTGCTTGATTTCCAAGATCACCTTAGCTGTTTAAGCCTCTTCAGGTACTTGGCTCTGATACCAATTGTTATAATCACAATGACACTGAGAGGGGGGTGAATCAGTGTGTTCTTTAAAAACTTAAAACAATTTAGACTTTTAAATAAAGCTAGCAGATTAAAATAGAAATAATAAAAGTACTAAGAGCATCACACATAACACGACATTTTAACGAGGTTCACCGATGTGGCTACTCCTCAAAAAGACTGCTTGGACTACCATCCAAATCCAGTCAAATGCAAAGCTCCAACTTTACATAATCATTCACCGGCACCAACTGGTAAGAGGCACCAACCCCTAAGTTTTATCTGCTACAGCGAGAATGGAGCACCAACTCCAATTTTTCCAGCACCAACTGGAAAGAGGCACCAACCCCTTTTTCAAGCTACAACTTGAAGATAATAATAAAAATTGCAGAATGTAAACTTTCACCTCAATTATCACGATCTGCTATTTTTCTGCGATCTGCTGCTTGTCGGCATTCGACTGCTGCTGTGAAAAATGATTCGCACTTTTTCAACCACTCCTCTATATCTCTCCGCGTTCTCTGCTGCAACTTCACAGAAATATCACTTCTATAGCCAGCACACTGTCATTTCACACTCGAAACACGACTTCTGCATACCGCGTTCTTATCTTCTCTTCGCACCTCTCTCTCTGCTGCACCCGAACTTCATTCACATATATCGCATCACGCCATACTTTAAACTCGAAGAACCCTTGCTTTTATAGAAGAAATTTTAGAGGCAAACCCTAGAAGAACGTCGACTGAGAAACCCTAGAATTTGTCAGCTGCCAAACCCTAAAATCCGTCAGCTGTAACCCTAAGAATGTCAGCTGCAAAACCCTAAAATCCGTCGGCCCAGATTTAACTTTGTCGGCGTCATTCTCCACCTTCGTTACCTTCCTGTAGCTTATTGCCATGAAATAGTAACACGTCGGCCCTTTTAATTTAATTTAATATTCTAATTTAAATAAAATAAAAATTTAAACTAAATATTTAAAATTAAATATCTTCATCATCGGGGCATCTTTTTCAACAAAACGAAGAGCAAACTTGGGTTTTAAGAAAAACCCATTTCAAGTCTGTTATCCACTGCATCCTTGGACCCTAACTGCCTGCATCTTTGGATCTAACTGCCTGTGTTGACAACAATGACAACCTTCTGGCAACATCTTGCTCAAAAAATAAAGTATATGATAATCATTGAATATTTATCCTCCTAAAGAACCCTAAAATAGTGACTACTGATAGTAATTAGTGGTTTTTGATGAGTAGTGCAAACCTATGGGTAATGCGTTAACCTAATAATTTGCAAATATAGAAAATATCATCACCAAACATATATCTTAAGTGTTCACAAAATGAAAATGCATATTTTATTTGGAATTAGACCTCTTGAAAATAATCCTAAAATGTGATATTATATACTTAAAACTTGTTGATGCATAGTACAAACCTATAATTAATACACCAAACTGCATCATAAAACATGTCATATAATAAAAACTTGTGCCCAAGTGATAATAAAGAGGTAAAATATAATTACTATTGGCATATTGGCATCCTAATGAGTGATAAATAGGCCTTTAAGTAAGTTCCACTTATTTTTCAAGACTTTATATTCTTTAATTTAGATGTATTATAGATTTAAGGATGATTACTTTAAAGGGTTAATTGAATGGTCATTGTCCTCAATTAATATTATTATATGATTTGAATATAAAGGAATTAAAGTGTTATATTAAAGTATTTAGAAAATATTAAGATAGTTATAATGATTAAATATCATATATTTACCTTTTATAGTCTTATAGAAAATTGTAAGGGTGGAAAAAGGATAAAAGGGACCCCCTCCCTCTATCTCTTTTAATTTCAATAGATAAGGAGGGATGTTTGATGTGTTATATGACTAAGTTATATGGGTATAGTTAATAATACACTTACTATTTTCTTCTATATTTTTCCTACTTATACCTCTTTTAGAAAATCTAAAAGCAACAAATAAAGAACCTAATCAATGTTGGGAAGACAAAGAGATGCAAAGATGCAAATAGACAAGTCCCTATTCTATATGCATTTAACTTTGAATGATAAATAGAAAAAAAATATTAGTTTCTCTTTTTCTTTTTCAAGATAAATGCTCAAGAAGTTTTATGCAACACCTTGACTATATGCAATTATAATATCTTACACATGCAAGCTAATCAAGGCACTAATTATAAATAATAAGATGAAACCATGCAACCCAAATTATATTCACCTTTATTTTTTTGGAAAATGCAACCTAATTGATTGTTCTTATTATCTACCCCAAGTACTTAGATTTCAAGAAACACAAAGGTAAAAAAATACATAAGACAATAGATAATTAATTCTAGATTATTGCACACTACATACCAAAATACACAAAGAAATCAGACAAGAATACCTATATATTTGATCTACAACAATAAAATAAAGAGAGATAAGGAGTATTAAAACCTATTTTGCACTCCTAATATAATTGAGTACCTTGATATTGACTCCTATACCTTTCAATCCCTACTCCACACAAAGTAAAATCTTCACACATATAAACTTGACAAAAGGTTAAGGGTTTCATGTTCTACCTCAATTAGATACCTATTCTACAACATAGAGATAAAATTTTAAATGTGAAAATATATGGAAATATTTGGGTTTCCTAATTAGAATTACATAAACACTATAGTATAATAGCACTAATGTTATAGCTATGGCAATAACAATAGCACTACTAGTTTGTACCACAATCACCCATAGATATAGCAGAAGGTACCTGATTTGAGAGCTTGTAGAATGATTAATGATTCAAATAGTAGATACAATTCTAACAATAAAGGTATAGGTTGATGTTCACACAATGACACTGAGAGGGGGGGGTGAATCAGTGTAGTTATTTAACTTCAAAACAACAGCATTCAAAGACTGAAGCACAGAAAACTTATAAACCCATAAGAACAAAATGAGAGCACACCACAACACACAATATAACGAGGTTCACCAATTTGGCTACTCCTCAAAAATTAACTGCTTGGACTTCAATCCAAATCCAGTCTTTGCAAAATTTCAATTTTACAACTTCTTTACCGGCATCCACTGGAAGGAGCACCAACCCCTATAATTTTCTGCTGCAACAGATGGAGCACCAACCCCTAGTACCAAGCACCAACTTGGACTGCAATTCTATCAATTAGAATGACATAAAAGTGTCTTCACTTCATGCACAACCACTGAGTGGTCTGCAATTAATCCAACCTCTGCACACTCTCACGGCTCTGCTTATTTCTCTATTCAAACCCTCTTTTCACAGCAATATTTCTCTTTTTGCAACAACTTCTCTCTCACAGCAGCAACATTATTATGTGCTTGACTATCCTTTTATACCCTATTTTTCTCATCGGGACTCTTTGTCTTCTATCGCGTTTCAATTCTTCATGCAGTCGGATGACATTCTCGAGCCGTTCGAATTCTTTTCTTCTTTCCAATGCGGCTGTTTGAATCCTTCCAAATACGACTGTTCGAATGCTGCACATCCTTCTTCTCGAAAGCTTTTCGATCCTTCCTATTTTATGTTTTGAATGCTGTAAATGCATCTATTTTAATCGACTGTTCTAATGCATTCTTCAATCGACTGTTCGTTTGCACTTTCAATCGGCTGTTCGAATGCTGCACTTCGGTCGTTCGAATGCTTTTTCGATACAGCCTATACGACACTTAGAAAGCGTTTCAAGCATGCATCTACATCTATTTCCATGCATGTTCGACACCTGTCAATGTGTAACTGTCTATCTGACATCAGTTACTGTTTACGTAATAGGCTGCATGATTATGCTTTTTCGACACGTGTCATTTTGCATGCTCCTATGGCTTTTACCCGCCAAACAGTTGCCTGTCGCGATATCGTGACACTTTTAATTTTTGCTGACGTCATCCTTCATAATGTCACGAAATCGCGACGCTTCCAGATTCCAGCACCTTTCCTAGCACCCTGTCATGAAATCGTGACACTTTCTGACTTTGCTGACGTCATCATCATTCTTGTCATGAAATCGCGATGCTTCTGGCTTCTGCTGACGTCATCATCCTTCTTGTCGTGAAATCGTGATGCTTCTGGCTTGCTGACGTCATCATCCTTCTTGTCACGAAATCGTGACACTTTCGGCTTCCGTACACTCTTCTTTGCTAGCAGCGAAAAAGGAACATGTCACGAAATCGCGACACTTTGCTCTTCCGTACAACTCTCCTTGCCAACTCCAGCGAAAATGGAACATGTCACGAAATCGCGACACTATGCTTCATGCAATGGCGAAATTTTTACATCTTTGTGCCTTGTGTTTTCACCTTGCCTCTTTTCATGAAATTTTGACTTGTAATATCATTGCTGCATCTTTCAGTTCTACACTTTTGACTAGTAACGAAATCGCTACACCTTAGTTTCCCTTTGTTTCAACATGTAGCGCCATCGCTACACCTTAGTTTCCCTTTGTTTCAACATGTAGCGCCATCGCTACACCTTAGTTTCCCTTTGTTTCAACATGTAGCGCCATCGCTACACCTTAGTTTCCTTTTTTTTCAACATGTAGCGCCATCGCTACACCTTAGTTTCCCTTTGTTTCAACATGTAGCGCCATCGCTACACCTTAGTTTCCCTTTGTTTCAACATGTAGCGCCTTGAATTTCAAACTTGTAGCGAAATCGCTACACTTCCTTGACTTAGTGCATTTTCCTCCAACATGTCGCGAAATCGTGACATCTTTTCACCTTGCTTCCTTCTCTGCCCACATGTCACGAAATCGTGACAATTTTGCTTGCATCTTCTCTCTCCTAGTTTATGTCGCGAAATCGCGACAATTTGGCGTGCACTTTCTCTCTCCTGGTTTATGTCGCGAAATCGCGACAATTTGGCGTGCACTTTCTCTCTCCTAGTTTATGTCGCGAAATCGTGACAATTTGGCGTGCACTTTCTCTCTCCTGGTTTATGTCGCGAAATCGCGACAATTTTTCTTGCGCCTTCTCTCTCTCCTGTTTTGTCGCGATATCGCGACAGAAAACATGTCGCGATATCGCGACAGTTTTCTTCCTTGTCTTTTTCTGCCAATTTCTGAATCTGGATCACCTCTGTTTTCCTTGAAATTCACTGCACTTGATCTGACTGACCTCTGGACTGCATCAACTGCATCAATGCATGTCTGTGTTGACAACAATGACAATACTTTCTCAATGCTTTTGCTGCACCTTGCTCAACAATCTCCCCCTTTGGAATTGTTGGCAACACACAGCAACCTTGCTCAACTTCTTCTCCCCCTTTGCCAATAATACCAAAGGGCTGCTGCAGACTCCCCCTGAGTCTCTGTACACCATTCTCAGGAAAATATCGTTATAGTTAGCAAAAATCATAAATATAAGCAAAACTATAAGTATAGGCATGCATGCACCCATTGAGAATGTGATCCCTAATGATAGTCAGTTCTTAGGAATTGTGACCACTCCCAACTTATTCCTAAGGTACTCAAAAACATCCTTGGGCAATGGTTTTGTGAATATATCAGCTACTTGCTCTGTAGTTGGAACAAAATCCAACTTGACCTCTCCTTATGCAACTTTATCCTTCAAGAAATGATATCGGATTGCAATGTGTTTGGTTCTTGAATGCATAACTGGATTCTTGGATATGTTGATAGCACTAGTGTTATCACATTTTATTGATATTGGCTCTTTGAAGTGGATACCAAGATCTTTCAAAGTTTGTCTCATCCATAATATCTGTGTACAGCAAGTTGTGGCTGCAATGTATTCTGCCTCTGCAGTGGATAGAGAGACTGATTCTTGTTTCTTGCTGTGCCATGCTACCAGCCTGTCTCCAAGATAAAATGCTCCTCCACTTGTACTCTTTCGGTCATCAATGCACCCTGCCCAATCTGCATCAGAATATGCAATCAAAGTGAAGTCTTTGCCTTTTGGGTACCACAACCCATAATCCATGGTACCTTTGAGGTACCTGAAGATCCTTTTTACAGCTGTGACATGAGTTTCTTTGGGACTTGCCTGAAATCTAGCAACCATGCATACTGCCTGTAGTATATCTGGTCTAGTAGCTGTTAAATACAGTAGGCTTCCAATCATAGACCTGTACATTGTTTGATCCACATCTGGAGATTTATCATCCTTGCTCAACTTGCAGCCTGTTGTCATGGGAGTGCTGACCGGTTCTTGTCTTCCATTGTGAACTTTTTCAGCATTTCTTTTACATATTTAACTTGAGAAATAAAAATGCCTTTTTCATTTTGATTGACCTGCGGTCCTAAGAAATAAGAAAGTTCACCAATCATTGACATCTCAAATTCTTTTTTCATTTTAATTGATATGTCTTTGCGGTATTCATCCATCTTTGCTTGCCAAATATTATGTCATCTACATAAACAACAAGAACAATAAGATGACCCTTCTCTGTTTTGACATATAAGTTGCTATCCACCAAACCTTTCTTAAACCCTTGTTTAATTAGATAATTATCCGGCCTTGCATACCATGCTCTGGGTGCCTGTTTTAATCCATATAAAGCTTTCTTTAAACTGCAAACAAAATCTGGATTGTCACCAAGTTGGAAGCCATCCGGTTGTTCAATGTAAACCTCTTCTTCCAGTTTTCCATTCAAAAATGCTGATTTTACATCCATTTGATATACTTTGAAGTTTTTATGAACTGCTAATGCCAGAAACATTCTGATTGCCTCTAGTCTGGCTACCGGTGCAAAAGTTTCTTCAAAATCAATGCCTTCAACCTGAGCATAGCCTTTACATACCAATCTTGCCTTATTTTCGACAACTTGCCCATCTTCATTCAATTTATTTCTAAAAACCCATTTAGTGCCAATTATGTTTTTATTTGTTGGTCTAGGTACTAATTCCCGGGTATTGTTTTTCTCTATCTGATCTAGTTCTTCATTGATTGCCTTCATCCAACTTTCATCAGTGCTTGCTTCAGCAACATTTTTAGGTTCAATACTAGATAACAGAGAATAGTTCCTCACTTGTTGTTCTTCTTGTCTGAATACCATCTGTGGGATCCCCAATAATCTGTTCACTTGGATGATTTTTCTGCCAATTGCCTGTTTTAAATTTCCTGTTTTCTTCTTCTTCAGATTCAGTTTTTACACCATCTGGATCAATTTTCTGATTCTTCTCTGTTTCTTTTTCATCATCACCTTCAATGACTTCTTCATACATAGGGTAGTTTTCTTGATAAGTAGTTTCTTGTTCTCTACCTTCATCAACTTTCACATCAGCACTTTCAACAATTTTCTTCAACCTCTTGTTGTAACATGTGTAGGCCTTGCTTTTTGTTGAGTAACCAAGAAAGATACCTTCATCAACTCTATCTTCAAATTTATCGAGGTTATCTTCAGTCCGTTTTATGTAGCACTTGCTGCCAAATACTTTGAAATGTCTTGTTGTTGCCTTTATGCCAAACCACAACTCATAAGGTGTTTTGCTTTCATGTGGTCTCAGCATGCACCTGTTTTGAATGTAAACTGTAGTATGAACTGCCTCTTTCCAAAATCGTCAGCTATTTTGTTTTACTGCAGCATTGTCCTTGCCATTTCCTGCCTTGTTCTATTCTTCCTTTCTACAACACCATTCTGTTGAGGTGTCCTAGCTGCTAAAAATTGTCTTCTTATCCCATGTTTTTGATAGTATTCTGCAAATTCTTCGGAGATAAACTCTCCTCCCCTGTCTGATCTTAGGCATTTAATTCTTTTTCCTGATTGATTCTCAACAAGATTTTTGAAGGTTTTAAACATCTCAAAGGCTTATGACTTGAGTTTCAAAAATAGTACCCATGTCATTCTTGAGTAGTCATCTATACACAACATAAAATATTTGTGTCCATTTATGCTTTCAGTTCTCATGGGTCCACATAGATCGGTGTGAATTAGTTCTAATGGCTTGCTAGTGAAGTATTCTTTTGCTTTGAAAGTGGCTCTGGTTTGTTTTCCCTTTTGGCATGACTCACGGATGCTATTTATAGGTTTGCCAATGTTTGGTATATCTCTAACTGCTATTTTTGAACTGATTTTTGCCAGATTGTCAAAACTAATATGCCCAAGCCTCTTGTGCCATAGCCAGTTTTCATCTTCCTGTCCAATCAAGCATGTTCCTTTTGCAGTTTTTGAAAGTGTATACATATTTCCAGAAGTTCTCAGTCCAGTGGCTATTAACTTTCCATTTTTTGTCTTTCTTACTTCATAGCCCTCCTTCTTGAAGATTACATCATGACCTCTGTCACATATTTGACTTACACTTAGCAAGTTATGCTTCAGGCCAATTACAAACAAGACTTATTTTGATTTTATATTGCCATCACTGATCTTGACTGATCCCTTTCCAACAATCTTTGCTCCATCATTATTTCCAAATTTCACAGAACCACCTTCATAATTCTGTAAATTCTCAAACTTTTGCTTGTCACCTGTCATGTGACTGGAACAACCACTATCAAGTATCCAAGGTGCTGATTTGTTCTGAGCTTTAAAAGCAGTCTGGACAATCAAAGATTCCTTTTCTTTCCATTCTGGTTTGATAGCAGATTTTGCTACTTGTTTTGCCTTTGTCCTTTCATTAGCATGTGCCTATTTTTCAGGAAATTTCTGGTTTTGTTTCAACCCACTTGGCTGAGATTTTCTACCATGATAATTATTTGATGCAAAAGTGCTTCTGCAGTTTCTAGCAATATGTCCAAAATTATGACAATTATAACATTCAAGCTGCATAATTCATTAAAGGAGAAAAAACATTTCTGTTGGTAAAATTCCTTTGAGATACATTATGCACGCAATCTGAAATCTTATGGCCATAAGCATTGCATTTAAAACAATAACCAGAAAATGCATGATTAAACCTGGGTGCCGGTCTTTGCCAGTTTGAAGTAGGAGCCATGACTCTTCTCCTCCTTGGATGTGTGACTTTTGTGAATCCATCTTTGTCAGTATTCTTCTTGAATCTGGCATTATTGTTTTCTTTTGCATGATTTGGTTTTTCTGGTTCAACCCTGATCTTTTCTTCTTTCTTTATGGGTTCTATATTCAAGTTCTTTGAATCCTTTGAAGATTCTCCTTCATCAAAGCCTAAACCAAATTTTATGCCAGAAGGCCTTTGGTTATTTAACATTTTATCCAGCTTTATAGTACTTTCTTCAAACTTATGAAAATAGTTCAATTTTCTATTCATCTCCTCTAATTGCATCCTTAACTTAACAATGTCTTCCTCTAGCTTGCTGCATTCAACTGTCTTTACAGTTAATTGTTCATCAAGAACTTCAGACATTTTCTTGAATTCCTCTGTCTGTATTTTTAGATTGTTTATTATGTCTGTGGCATTCTCTAATTTCTTTGAAAAAATTTTATTCTTCTTCCTTTCTGCACTCAACTCTTCAAGTGCAGCAACCAATTCTCCTTCCAAATACACTTCAGCTTCATCCTTGGAATTTTCATCACCTTCCTGATTTTCCTCTGTTCTTTCTTCTTCAAGTGCCATGAACAGAGCTTCACCTCCTTCTTCTTCAGACTCCTCATCTGTGCTTTCTTCAGAACTGCTGACATTCTTGGTTATGAAGCTTTTCTTCTTGAAGTTGTTCTTTCTGAAATTTTGTTTCTTCTTCCAGTCACCTTTTTCTTGGTGTGAACCTTCACCATTTTTGGTTCTCTCCTGCATTGGACATTTGGCTGCAAAATGACCGACTCCTCCACAATTGAAGCATTTAAAAGGTAGCTTCCCTCTATATTTTCCTTTTCCTTTTGTGAGTTTTCGAACAAAATTGGCTCTGTTTCATCCGGTGTTCCTTCATCCTCGGATTCATGTTCGAGCTTTTACATTCTTGTGTGCTTTAAAAGCTGCTTCTCTGTCTGTAGACTTGGTTTGTCCTATTCTCATTTCATATGCTGTCAGGGAACCATGCAACTCATCCATGCTGAAGTTGTTTAGATCTTTTGCCTCTTCTATTGTAGAGACTTTGGAGTTAAATATTTTGTGAAGTGTTATGAGAACCTTTTTCACAACAACTGCATCATCAATTTCTTCACCGAGTCCTCTGATTGCATTAATAATTCCGTTGACTCTCAGCATATAAGTCTCTATGTTTTCATCTTCATTCATTTGCAGTGCTTCAAACCGTGCTCGATGAGTTTGCGGTTTTGCTTCCTTAATCTTACTGTCTCCTTCATGGATGCTCTTCAATTTATCCCACATGTCTTTTGCTGATTTACAACTCATGACTCTTATCAGTTCACTGTCAACAAGCCCACACATTATGGCATTCTTAGCTTTGGAGTTGTTCTCAAATTTCTTTTTCTCAGCGGTATCTGTTGGAGGGGTAGTGGGTGTTGTGTATCCACTATCTACAGAATCCCAAATATCATATCCTAATGCACTCAGATATGTTTGCATTCTGAGTTTCCAGAAGGTGTAATTTGTTCCATCAAATAAGGGAGCTTTGTTGGATGAAAATCCTTCACCACTCTGCCATTGTTTCTTCCAAGATCTCCTTAGTTGATTAAGCTTGTACAAGGAACCTTGCTCTGATACCAATTGATGTTCACACAATGACACTGAGAGGGGGGGTGAATCAGTGTAGTTATTTAACTTCAAAACAGCAGCATTCAAAGACTGAAGCACAGAAAACTTATAAACCCAGAAGAACAAAATGAGAGCACACCATAACACACAATATAACGAGGTTCACCAATTTGGCTACTCCTCAAAAATTAACTGCTTGGACTTCAATCCAAATCCAGTCTTTGCAAAATTTCAATTTTACAACTTCTTTACCAGCATCCACTGGAAGGAGCACCAACCCCTATAATTTTCTGCTGCAATAGATGGAGCACCAACCCCTAGTACCAAGCACCAACTTGGACTACAATTCTGATCAATTAGAATGACATAAAAGTGTCTTCACTTCATGCACAACCATGACTGGTCTGTAATTAATCCAACTCTGCACACTCTCACGGCTCTGCTAATTTTCTTATTCAAACCCTCTTTTCACGGCAATATTTCTCTTTCTGCAAGAACTTCTCTCTCACAGCAGCAACATTATTTTGTTATCGACTGTCCTTTTATACCCTATTTTTCTCATCGGGACTCTTTGTCTTCTATCGCGTTTCAATTCTTCATGCAATCGGATGACATTCTCGAGCCGTTCGAATTCTTTTCTTCTTTCCAATGCGGCTGTTCGAATCCTTCCAAATACGACTGTTCGAATGCTGCACATCCTTCTTCTCGAAAGCTTTTCGATCCTTCCTATTTTATGTTTTGAATGCTGTAAATGCGTCTATTTTAATCATCTGTTCTAATGCATTCTTCAATCGGCTGTTCGTTTGCACTTTCAATCGACTGTTCGAATGCTGCACTTCAGCCGTTCGAATGCTTTTTTGATACAGCCTATACGACACTTAGAAAGCATTTCAAGCATGCATCTACATCTGTTTCCATGCATGTTCGACACCTGTCAATGTGTAACTGTCTGTCTGACATCAGTTACTGTTTACGTAACAGGCTGCATGATTATGCTTTTTTGACACGTGTCATTTTGCATGCTCCTGCGGCTTTTACCCGCCAAACAGTTGCCTGTCGCGATATCGCGACACTTTTAATTTTTGCTGACGTCATCCTTCATAATGTCACGAAATCATGACGCTTCCAGATTCCAGCACCTTTCCTAGCATCCTGTCGTGAAATCGTGACACTTTCTGACTTTGCTGACGTCATCATCATTCTTGTCGCGAAATCGTGACGCTTCTGGCTTCTGCTGACGTCATCATCCTTCTTGTCACAAAATCATGACGCTTCATCTGACGTCATCATCCTTCTTGTCACGAAATCGTGACACTTCCGGCTTCCGTACACTCTTCTTTGCCAGCAGCAGCGAAAAAGGAACATGTCACGAAATCGTGACACTTTGCTCTTCCGTACAACTCTCCTTGCCAACTCCAACGAAAATGGAACATGTCACGAAATCGCGACACTATGCTTCATGCAATGGCAAAATTTTTACATCTTTGTGCCTTGTGTTTTCACCTTGCCTCTTTTCATGAAATTTTGACTTGTAATATCATTGCTGCATCTTTCAGTTCTACACTTTTGACTAGTAACGAAATCGCTACACCTTAGTTTCCCTTTGTTTCAACATGTAGCGCCATCGCTACACCTTAGTTTCCCTTTGTTTCAACATGTAGCGCCATCGCTACACCTTAGTTTCCCTTTGTTTCAACATGTAGCGCCATCGCTACACCTTAGTTTCCCTTTGTTTCAACATGTAGCGAAATCGCTGCACTCTTTCGCCTTGACTTTCAAACTTGTAGCGAAATCGCTACACTTCCTTGACTTAGTGCATTTTCCTCCAACATGTCGCGAAATCGTGACATCTTTTCACCTTGCTTCCTTCTCTGCCCACATGTCGCGAAATCGTGACAATTTTGCTTGCATCTTCTCTCTCCTAGTTTATGTCGCGAAATCGCGACAATTTGGCGTGCACTTTCTCTCTCCTGGTTTATGTCGCGAAATCACGACAATTTGGCGTGCACTTTCTCTCTCCTGGTTTATGTCGCGAAATCACGACAATTTGGCGTGCACTTTCTCTCTCCTGGTTTATGTCGTGAAATCACGACAATTTTTCTTGCGCCTTCTCTCTCTCCTGTTTTGTCGCGATATCGCGATAGAAAACATGTCGCGATATCGCGACAGTTTTCTTCCTTGTCTTTTTCTGCCAATTTTTGAATCTGGATCACCTCTGTTTTCCTTGAAATTCATTGCACTTGATCTGACTGACCTCCGGACTGCATCAACTGCATCAATCTGTCTGTGTTGACAACAATGACAATACTTTCTCAATGCTTTTGCTGCACCTTGCTCAACATAGGTTTATGATTCAAAGTGATAAATAATTCTAATAAAAATTCTCTCAAGTAAAATGGATATTAATACACCAATCATTCTAAATATAAAATAAATGAAGTGAATAATGGAAAAGAGATGGTTTTAGGAGCAAATATGAGATCTTGGAGAGGAATGATTTGCTAATCCTTTGACCATAAAAATTTGAAAGAATTTATGAATCTAAATATATAGAATTCTAAAGAGATGACTCTATATATTCATATAGAACGCAAAGCTTTGATAGGTGATTCAAATTATTTATTTGATGTACAAATGATTAGATATATTGGTAGTGTTTTTGTAGATGATCTAATACTTCTTACATGATTAGATAATATGACATCTTAAGGCTTCTCTAATTTCTTCTCCATACATATGGTTAGAAATTTCTATAGGAATTTTGTAAGTGATTCCAAAACTTCTATTTTTCATGTCCTAAGGACTAGATTTTATATAGGTTTTATGGCTACTACTTTTAGAAGGTACATGATTGAGAGTATACTTTATATGAAAATATTTAACAAGATAATTAGATGCATGGTTTTCAATTAGAAACTAAGTTACACAATATATGATTGAAAGCCTAGATAATATTATCTTGCATAAGAGGTGATTGATAGTCTAATTGAATTTGCATAGAATATTATTAGGAGTTGGTTTTAGTTGACTAGATTGGAGAGCTAGTTTAGAGGATAGTACATAGGTATGATTTCCATTTAGGGAGTGTAATTATAACCTAAAGGAGATTACATGATATTTGTGTTTGGTATTTTAATAGGATATTGATGTCATTTAACTTCCTATTCTTTCTTTTTTTAATTAAGAAATAGTGAGAGGTTAGAAGTATGATGGTGCTAACACTACCCTAACACTAATGCAAAAGATGATAATTGGTGAGTTGGTTGGGCATGAAAATATCATGCCTAAACTTTAAATATTAGTGCCATTCTATACAAAAAAATCATTATGACACTACTACTTTTGGGACAATGCTTATGATTTGGGACACTTAGGTTATTTTTTTTATCATTTTTACTTAGTCATTCATTTATAATTTTTTGTCTTTAATGGGTTAAGAGTTGCTTTAATTGTGTTGTAGATTGATTGCTAAAAAATGGATGTATACATTTTCCCTTTTTTGATGCATTCATCAAATGATGAACGTATAAAAAATTAGCTTAATACTGTTGGACATTTTAAGTAGATGAGTTGTCATTGATGTCAAGAGTGAGTGATAATTGATGTCAAAAGTCAGTTTCAATGAGCAGTGCAAGAAGAAGTAGTTCCATAATCAGTACAAAAAGGACAAAAAGGAGAGTCCGCTTCCAGATGGTTAGATTCGATTCCAGGTGGTCAGATGTGGTCCAAAGTGCAAAGAAGAGGCCCAAGCAAATAATATTATAATATTTTATTATAATATTAAAAAGGGCAATTTAAATTAATTAATATAATTTTATTATAAATTAATTTATTAATTAATTTAAATAACTTCCAAAGTTATTTAAGTTAATTATAACTTAATTATAAATTAATTTATATTAATTTAAATAACCCTAAAGTGGGTTATAAGGTTTAAATTAAAATTGAATTTGAAATTTGATTGAGCATCGACGTTTTATGGCACGAGGTCTTCGTGTATAAAAGGAGGGCAAATCCTAAGTCAAAAATCCTCTATGCATTCGATGAAATCAAAGCTCCAAATTTTATGTGCAAAAGAGTAAGGGTTTTCACATTTTTAAAGGTTTCGATGGCAGAGGTTAATACAAATAGGAGCAGGGCTCCTTTCACTTCACACAGTGTTGTGTAGTGTAGTTGGCAATGGTAGGTTGTGTTAAGGCTTACGACAGGCTAGGAGAGCAGGGTTCAAAACCCGTCGCATTTATTTTGCAAGGAAGAAGGGCATTTTCATTTTTATGTGCATCGATCAAAAGGAAAGAAGAGGAAGGCTTGAGCCTTCCCCTTTACATGGGGGCTTGTAGCCCACATGGTGGGCTAGCGCCTCGATAAGGTGCTCGATAGGAGGAAGCCATCACATTCGAAACCCGTTGAGGCCATTTTTGGCTAATGTTAAAGGTATGTGGTGATGTTAATTGCCTTGGTTGCTTGATTATTTTGGATTTTCTAAGGTTGGAAAAATAAAATATTTTTGATGGTTTATAAAGTTTAATTTTGCCTAAATTAATTTGGATATTGAGTATTTGAGGGAGATAAAAGGGTAGGCAATATTATTTTGAGAGTTTAATTTTTGGAGGATGTTAATTTAATTTTTGGAGATTATAAGGTGTAATTGAGTAATTATTTTTATGTATGATTTGATGATTGCTAATTTCAAAGGAGTAATAAGGTGTATTTGAGTTTGATTATTTTTGTAATTGAGAAATATTTCTGAGAGAGTGTTAGTGTGATATTTTATCATCTAACCATTGAAATTGGCAAAGAAGAAAATTGTGTTTAAGACAGGTTTTGAGGTCACTTCTTCATCAAACAAAAAGGTATGGGCACATCTTCCTAGTGAGTGATTGTTGGATGTTGTGAATGCTAAGTTGGAGTGAAAAGGATTGTTTGATAAGCATTGTTGGTTTGGTTTTCTCGATGAAGTTGATTCTAAAAACCTTGTTTGATAAGCATTGTTGGAAATATTGAGTAAAGCTTTCATATGCTTGAACTAGGGTTTGTGCAAAGATCATGAGTATCATTGTTATGTGAAGTTGTGAACTATCTTGAACTAGATTTTATGAAAGATCATGAGTATCATTGTTATGTGAAGTTGTGAACTATCTTGAACTAGGGTTTGTGAAAGATCATGAGTATCATTGTTATGTGAGATTGGTTGGAAATAATTGAGTGAGTGTTCATATGCTTGGACTAGGGTTTGTGAGCAAGGATTATTTCATTGAGTGATTGATTGAGTGGAGTTGATTGAGCCTAGTCAAGTGGAAGTGTTGAAGTGATAGTTCTAATTTTGTGAAACAAATTGTTCCATATTCTAAATTGATTTGAGAAAGAGGTTGAGTGTTTGTGAGTGTGAAACATATTGAGTCTCTAACAATTCTCTATATGTTTCTATGATAAAAAGAGAGATTGAAAGTAATTGAGCATTGTGGTGAATGTGAAGCATATTGAGTCTCTAACAATTCTCTATATTTTTGTTATAAAAAGAGATATTGAAAGTATTTGAGCATTGTTGTGAATGTGAAGCATATTGAATCTCTAACAATTCTCTATATGTTTCTATGATATTGGACAAGTTCTAGTGAGGACTTGTTGAGCAGATTTGAGGTAAGTCTTGAGAAGACTTGTGGACAGATTGGTGTGAGCTTTTATGGAAGCTTACAATACAGATTTGAGGATAAAATTATTGAGAATATTGGACAAGTTCTAGAGAGGACTTGTGGATAGATTAGTGTGAGCTTTTGTGGAAGCTTACAAGGTAGATTTGAGATAAGTCTTTGAGAAGACTTGTGAGGAGAGTTGATTGATTGATTTGTTCAAACCTTGAGTTAAGGTTTGGGGTAGATCTAGTAGAGTTGATTTGTGATTAAGTCAAGCTTTGTGTTAAGGCTTGAGGATAGATATTGAGGATAGATTTGTGCTAGATCGAAGGACTATGTTTAGTGCATATTTGAGGATAGAGTTTGGTGCAGATTTGAGGATAGGTTTGTGCCAGACCAGAGATAGAGATTGAGTAGATTTGTGCTAGATCGAAGGACTGTGTTTAGTGTAGATTTGAGATAGAGCTGAGAGTAAGATTTGGAGGTGATAGAGTATAGAGGATGATAGTCTCTAGTGGATAGAGATCCATTAGCCAAGGTAGTGAGGATAGGTCTTCTGAGTGAGGATAGGAGTCTTCAGTGGATAGAGATCCATTAGCCAGTGTAGTGGAGGTAGTAGTTCTTCTAGAAGATCACCAGCCAGAGTAGAGGAGAAAGGAGTTCTCCTATGGATAGAGATCCATGAACTTGATTAGGGGATTGGTGTCTCCTTTGGATAGAGGTCCATAAACATTGTAATAGGGAAAGGATTCCCAAGAGATTTATTGAGAAAATATTAGTGAAATATTTTCTCTGTGGAGTAGCCCACATTGGGTGAACCACATTAAATTGGTGTCTCTATTGTGTGTGGTGATTTGTGCATTGCTTTGATTACTATTGTTGATATTGCTATTGATACATTGCATAATATTGATTGGGAAAGAAAAGTAAAAAGTGGTCTTATACTGTTCACCCCCCTCTCAGTATAAGCTTGTGTTCTTCAATTGGTATCAGAGTGGGTTCCTTCGAAAGAGTTTAACAGCTTGAAGGAAAATCTTACAAGAACACAATGGATTCTAAGAATGGATCCTCAGATAATTCAACACCAGTATTTGATGGAAGTGATTATATATTTTGGAGTATGAGAATGAAGATTCACCTGATGGCACTTGGCAATGAAATATGGGAAGCAGTTGAAAATGGATACACACCACCAACTACTCCACCTACAGATAAATATGGTAAGCTTCTACATCATTACAATTCAAAAGCAATGAATGCAATTTTGAGAGGTTTGCATAGAACAGAGTTCATAAAGGTTATGCATTGCAAATCAACAAAAGGAATTTGGGATAAGTTGCAAAGCATATATGAAGGAGATAAAAGTGTCAAAAAGGTAAAGATACGAAATCTCAAAGGACAATTTGAAGAATTAAGAATGAAGGATGAGGAAAACATTAGTGCTTATCTACTTCGTGTAGATGAGGTTGTTAACGCCATGCAAGGACTTGGACTTGAGATTGAAGAATCTGATGTTTGTGATAAGATCTTAAGATCTCTCCCAAAAAGGTTTAGTGAAAATATTTTTGCTATAGAGGAATCAAAATATGGTGATATTTTGACAAGAGATGAATTACTTGGTATTCTTACAACTTTTGAGATGAGAACAAAAGAGGAACCTAATCTCCGGAAGGAAGCAACCTTCAAAGCTACTAAGAAGACAAAGGGTAAGAAGTCAGATTCAAGCAATGAGTCATCCAGTGATGAAGAAGCAAATTATGGTAGAAGGAATAAGGATCCAAGAAGATTTAAAGATGTAAAATCTGTTAGATGTTTCAATTGTGGAAAGTATGGTCACTATGCAACTGATTGTCAAGAAGCTAGAAATAGCAATGATGAAGAAAAATAGGATCATAAGAACAGGGAATCAAAAAAATACAGGTACCAAAAGAAAGGTAAGGATGGACAAGGCAAACAAGGAAAGAAGTTCTTTCAAATACAGAAGAGGAGTTACTATGCAGACAAGGCAAGTAAGTACTCAAGTGATAGTGATAATAGTTTCTCAGATAATGATAAATATGAAGTTCTATTTCTGACAGAAGAAAAAGAAGAAGTTAAGAAAAGGTCACCAATAATTCTCAAGTGTTTTAGATGTGGTAACTTTGGTCATCTTGAAGATAGTTGTACAAAGAATGGTTTCAGTTTCAGTGATGATGAATATGAAGATACACTTGAAGGACCAGAAGAGAATATTCTAATGGCACTAGAAGAAGAAGGAGGTGATCCTATAGAAGACAAGTCAGAAAAGAATGAAGATGTTTTCAAAGGCAAACAAATAGAGGAAGAATCAGAGAAAGGAGAAGTTGATCTTGAGGGAGAGCTTATTTATGCTCTTAACACATTAAAGAAGGTAAGAAAGCAAAACTCCCAACTTAAGCTTCAGTTTCAAGAATGTGATGAAGAGAGAGGAAAGCTTATAGAGGATCTAAATAAGTCAATGGCTAAGACAAAGAAGTTCAAGGATAAGTTAGAAGCAAAGGTCTTAGAATGTGAAAGATTAGAACAAGAAGTAGCTCTACTAAGGGAAGAAGTAGAAAAGTCTAAGGATAAGCTACACAAGTTTGGAAAGAGCTCAAAGATCATAGATAAGATGATCAAGGTACAAAGATGGTCAACAAACAAAATAGGTCTTGGTTTTGAACAGGTACAAAAGAAACAAGAAGAGGAGTCAATCTCAAGTTCTGAAGAAGAAGAAACTTCAAAAGAAGAGAGTGTAAGAGAAAGTGAGACTTCTGAGGATGAGTTGGACAATAGAAAGTTCAACAAGGAAAGGAACAATGCACAAAAGAGGAACAGATGGAACAGGAACCAACATAGGGTAAAAGAGACTAAGAGACCAATGAGGTCAAGGCAAGGAAATTTCAATGGATGATGTTTCTCATATCATATATTTGGGCACAAGGCTTCACAGTGCAGGACACATGAAAGATAAGAATATGGGAACTTCAGAAACAGATAACTTTTCATGGGTATTGCTACTCATGTAATCAGTTTGGTCACAAGGCAATGAATTGCAGGGTTCATGAAAGGAATAGATATGGCTTCACCAGAAGAAATCCCAAGATATTTGCACCTCCAAGGAATAACAATATTAAGTGTTACAAGTGCAATAATGATGGACATACAACAAAGTGGTGTAGAGCAGAAATTCTAGAGACAAGTAGGAACAGGAAAATAGAGGAATCAGAAGGATCAGATGAGAAGGAAAGTGGACAAAGGTAAATATCAGTGTATGTTGGGAGTAGAAATACTCCCACCCTAGAATTAACCACCTCAAGAGGAGGTGGGGGAGGGGCTAAGCTAAGAGACTCATTCTTAGCCTCGAGCCCCAAAGGTGACCCTTTGCCATTGATGTCAAAGGGGAGAGATTTGAGTAAGGGGGAGAGATTTGATTTAAGGAGAGAGCATTGAGTCAGGGGAGCAGTTTCCCAGGGGGAGTAGAACAAAAAAAGTTAAGGAAATTGGAAAAGATAATTGGGTTGCCATCAATGACAAAGGGGGATATTGTTGGACATTTTGAGTAGATGAGTTGTCATTGATGTCAAGAGTGAGTGGTCATTGATGTCAAAAGTTAGTTTCAATGAGTAGTGCAAGAAGAAGCAATTCCACAATTAGTGCAAAAAGGAGAGTCCACTTCCAAATGGTCAGATTTAGTTCCAGGTAGTCAGATGTGGTCCAAAGTGCAAAGAAGAGGCCCAAGAAAATAATATTATAATATTTTATAAAAAAATTTAAATTAATTATAAATTAATTAATATAATTTTATTATAAATTAATTTATTAATTAATTTAATTAACTTCAAAGTTATTTAAATTAATTATAATTAATTATAATTTAATTATAAATTAATTTATATTAATTTAAATAACCCTAAAGTGGGTTATAAGGTTTAAATTAAAATCGAATTCAAAATTTGATTGAGCGTTGATGTTTAATAGCATGAGACCTTTGTATAAAAGGAGGGAAAATCCTAAGTCAAAAATCCTCTATGCATTCGATGAAATCAAAGCTCCAAATTTTATGCGCAAAAGAGTAAGGGTTTTCACTTTTTTAAAGGTTTTGGTGGTAGAGGTTAATACAAATAGGAGCAAGGCTCCTTTCACTCACCAATGCTTGTGTAGCACAGTTGGCAATGCGTAGGGTGTTAAGGCTTGCGACATGCTGGGAGAGAAGGTTCAAAACCCACCGCATTCATTTTGCAAGGAAGAAGGGCATTTTCATTTTTAGTGTGTCGATCAAAAGGAAAGAAGACGGAGGCTTCAGCCTTCTCCTTCACATGGAGGCTTGTAGCCCACATGGTGGGCTAGCACCTTGATAAGGCGCTCGATGGAGGAGTGGTCACATGTTCGAAACCCACCAAGACCCTTTTGGTAGTGTTAAAGGTATGCACTGATGTTAATTGTCTTGGTTACTTGATTATTTTAGATGTTCTAAGGTTGAAAAAATAAAATATTTTTATGGTTTATAAAGTTTAATTTTTTCCTAAATTAATTTGGATATTGAGTATTTGAGGGAGATAAAAGGGTAGGCAAATATTATTTTGAAAGTTTAATTTTTGGAGGTTGATTAATTAAAGTTGGAGATTATAAGGAGTAATTAAGTAATTATTTTTATGTATGATTTGATGATTGCTAATTTCAAAGGAGTAATAAGGTGTATTTGAGTTTGATTATTTTTGTAATTGAGAAATATTTTGAGAGAGTGTTAGTGTGATATTTTATCATCTAACCATTGAAATTGGAAAAGAAGAAAATTGTGATTAAGACAGGTTTTAAGGTCACTTCTACATCAAAAAAAAGGTATGGGCACATCTTCCTAGTGAGTGATTGTTGAATGTTGTGAATGCTAAGTTGGAGTGAAAAGGATTGTTTGATAAGCATTGTTGAGTTTGGTTTTTTAGAATGAAAGTTGATGATAAAACCTTGTTTGATAAGCATTGTTGGAAATATTGAGTAAATCTTTCATATGCTTGAACTAGGGTTTGTGCAAAGATCATGAGTATCATTGTTATGTGAAGATCTTGAACTAGGATTTGTGAAAGATCATGAGTATCATTGTTATGTGAAGAACTTGAACTAGGGTTAAATCATGAGTATCATTGTTATGTGAGTATTGTTGGAAATAATTGAGTGAGTGTTCATATGCTTGGACTAGGGTTTGTGAGCAAGGATTATTTCATTGAGTGATTGATTGAGTAGAGTTGATTGAGCCTAGTCAAGTGGATGTGTTGAAGTGATAGTTCAAGTTCTATGAAACAAATTGTTCTATATTCTAAATTGATTTGAGAAAGAGGTTGAGTGTTTGAAAATTTAATTGTGAATGTGAAGCATATTGAGTCTCTAACAATTCTCTATATGTTTCTATGTAAAAGAGATTGAAAGTGATTGAGCATTGTGGTGAATGTGAAGCATATTGAGTCTCTAACAATTCTCTATATGTTTCTATGAGATTGGACAAGTTCTAGTGAGGACTTGTTGAGTAGATTTGAGGTAAGTCTTTGAGAAGACTTGTGGACAGATTTGTGTGAGATTTTATGGAAGCTTACAATATAGATTTGAGGATAAATATTATTGAGCAGATTGGACAAGTTCTAGAGAGGACTTGTGGATAGATTAGTGTGAGATTTTGTGGAAGCTTACAAGGTAGATTTGAGATAAGTCTTTGAGAAGACTTGTGAGTAGAGTTGATTGATTGATTTGTTCAAACCTTGAGTTAAGGTTTGGGGTAGATCTAGCAGAGTTGATTTGTGATTAAGTCAAGCTTTGTGTTAAGGCTTGAGGATAGATATTGAGGATAGATTTGTGCTAGACCAAAGGACTATGTTTAGTATATATTTGAGGATAGATTTTGGTGTAGATTTGAGGATAGGTTTATGCCAAACAAAGACAGATATTGAGCAGATTTGTGCTAGATCGAAGGACTATGTTTAGTGTAGATTTGAGATAGAGCTAAAAGTAAGCTTTGGAGGTGATAGAGTATAGAGGATGATAGTCTCTAGTGGATAGAGATCCATTAGCTAGGGTAGTGAGGATAGGTCTTCTGAGTGAGGATAGGAGTCTTCAGTGGATAGAGATCCATTAGCCAGTGTAGTGGAGGCAGCAGTTCTTCTAGAAGATCACCAACTAGAGTAGAGGAGAAAGGAGTTCTCCTATGGATAGAGATCCATGAACTTGATTAGGGGATTGGTGTCTCCTTTGGATAGAGGTCCATAAATATTGTAATAGGGAAAGGATTCCCAAGATATTTATTGAGAAAATTTTAGTGAAATATTTTCTCCGTGGAGTAGCCCACATTGGGTGAACCACGTTAAATTGGTGTCTCTATTGTGTGTGGTGATTTGTGCATTACTTTGATTACTATTGTTGATATTGCTATTGATACATTGCATAATATTTATTGGGAAAGAAAAGTAAAAAGTGATCTTATACTGTTCACCCCCCTCTCAGTATAAGCTTGTGTTCTTCAATTGGTATCAGAGCGGGTTCCTTCGAAAGAGTTTAACAGCTTGAAGGAAAATCTTACAAGAACACAATGGATTCTAAGAATGGATCCTCAGATAATTCAACACCAGTATTTTATGGAAGTGATTATATATTTTGGAGTATGAGAATGAAGATTCACCTGATGGCACTTGGCAATGAAATATGGGAAGCAGTTGAAAATGGATACACACCACCAACTACTCCACCTACAGATAAATATGGTAAGCTTCTACATCATTACAATTCAAAAGCAATGAATGCAATTTTGAGAGGTTTGCATAGAACAGAGTTCATAAAGGTTATGCATTGCAAATCAGCAAAAGGAATTTGGGATAAGTTGCAAAGCATATATGAAGGAGATAAAAGTGTCAAAAAGGTAAAGATACAAAATCTCAAAGGACAATTTGAAGAATTAAGAATGAAGGATGAGGAAAACATTAGTACTTATCTACTTCATGTAGATGAGGTTGTTAACGCCATGCAAGGACTTGGACTTGAGATTGAAGAATCTGATGTTTGTGATAAGATCTTAAGATCTCTCCCAAAAAGGTTTAGTGAAAATATTTTTGCTATAGAGGAATCAAAATATGGTGATATTTTGACAAGAGATGTATTACTTGGTATTCTTACAGCTTTTGAGATGAGAACAAAAGAGGAACCTAATATCTAGAAGGAAGTAACCTTCAAAGCTACTAAGAAGACAAAGGGCAAGAAGTCAGATTCAAGCAATGAGTCATCCAGTGATGAAGAAGCAAATTATGGTAGAAGGAATAAGGATCCAAGAAGATTTAAAGATGCAAAATCTGTTAGATGTTTCAATTGTGGAAAGTATGGTCACTATGCAACTGATTTTCAAGAAGCTAGAAATAGCAATGATGAAGAAAAATAGGATCATAAGAATAGGGAATCAAAAAAATACAGGTACCAAAAGAAAGGTAAGGATGGACAAGGCAAACAAGGAAAGAAGTTCTTTCAAAGATAGAAGAGGAGTTACTATGCAGACAAGGCAAGTAAGTACTCAAGTGATAGTGATAATAGTTTCTCAGATAATGATAAAGATGAAGTTCTATTTTTGATAGAAGAAAAAGAAGTTAAGAAAAGGTCACCAATAATTCTCAAGTGTTTTAGATGTGGTAATTTTGGACATCTTGAAGATAGTTGTACAAAGAATGGTTTCAGTTTCAGTGATGATGAATATGAAGATACACTTGAAGGACCAGAAGAGAATATTCTAATGGCACTAGAAGAAGAAGGAGGTGATCCTATAGAAGACAAGTCAGAAAAGAATGAAGATGTTTTCAAAGGTAAAAAAAATAGAGGAAGAATCAGAAAAAGGAGAAGTTGATCTTGAGGGAGAGCTTATTTATGCTCTTAACACATTAAAGAAGGTAAGAAAGCAAAACTCCCAACTTAAGCTTCAGTTTCAAGAATGTGATGAAGAGAGAGGAAAGCTTATAGAGGATCTAAATAAGTCAATGGCTAAGACAAAGAAGTTCAAGGATAAGTTAGAAGCAAAGGTCTTAGAATGTGAAATATTAGAACAAGAAGTAGCTCTACTAAGGGAAGAAGTAGAAAAGTCTAAGGATAAGCTACACAAGTTTGGAAAGAGCTCAAAGATCATAGATAAGATGATCAAGGTACAAAGAAGGTCAACAAACAAAATAGGTCTTGGTTTTGAATAGGTACAAAAGAAACAAGAAGAAGAGTCAATCTCAAGTTCTGAAGAAGAAGAAACTTTAGAAGAAGATAGTGTGAGAGAAAGTGAGACTTCTGAGGATGAGTTGGACAATAGAAAGTTCAACAAGGAAAGGAACAATGCACAAAAGAGGAACAGATGGAATAGGAACCAACACAGGGTAAAAGAGACTAAGAGACCAATGAGGTCAAGGCAAGGAAATTTCAATGGATGATGTTTCTCATGTCACAGATTTGGGCACAAGGCTTCATAGTGCAGGACACATGAAAGATAAGAATATGGGAACTTCAGAAACAAACAACTTTTCATGGGTATTGCTACTCATGTAATCAGTTTGGTCACAAGGCAATGAATTGTAGGGTTCATGATAGGAATAGATATGGCTTCACCAAAAGAAATCCCAAGATATTTGCACCTCCAAGGAATAACAATATTAAGTGTTACAAGTGCAATAATGATGGACATACAACAAAGTGGTGTAGAGCAGAAATTCTAGAGACAAGCAGGAACATGAACAATCAGAGGAATCAGAAGGATCAGATGAGAAGGAAAGTGGACAAAGGTAAATATCAGTGCATGTTGGGAGTAGAAATACTCCCACCCTAGAATTAACCACCTCAAGAGGAGGTGGGGGAGGGGCTAAGCTAAGAGACTCATTCTTAGCCCCGAGCCCCAAAGGTGACCCTTTGCCATTGATGTCAAAGGGGGAGATTTGAGTAAGGGGAGAGATTTGATTTAAGGAGAGAGCATTGAGTCAGGGGAGCAATTTCCTAGGGGGAGAAGAACAAAAAAAGGTTAAGGAAATTGGAAAAGATAATTGGGTTGCCATCAATGACAAAGGGGGAGATTGTTGGACATTTTGAGTAGATGAGTTGTCATTGATGTCAAGAGTGAGTGGTCATTGATGTCAAAAGTCAGTTTCAGTGAGCAGTGCAAGAAGAAGCAGTTCCACAATCAGTGCAAAAAGGAGAGTCCACTTCCAGATGGTTAGATTCGATTCCAGGTAGTCAGATGTGGTCCAAAGTGCAAAGAAGAGGCCCAAGAAAATAATATTATAATATTTTATTATAATATTAAAAAGATAAATTTAAATTAATTAATATAATTTTATTATAAATTAATTTATTAATTAATTTAATTAACTTCAAAGTTATTAAGTTAATTATAATTAATTTTAATTTAATTATAAATTAATTTATATTAATTTAAATAACCCTAAAGTGGGTTATAAGGTTTAAATTAAAATTGAATTCGAAATTCGATTAAGCATTGACGTTTTATGGCATAGGCATTATGTATAAAAGGAGGCAAAACCTTAGTCAAAACCCATGCATTCGATTAAATCAAAGCTCCAAATATTATGCGCAAAAGAGAATTTTCATGTTTTAAAGGTTTTAGGAGAGGATAAAAATAAGAGAAGGCTCCTTTACTTAGCACAATGTTGTGTAGCACAGTTGGCAATGATAGGGGTGCTAAGGCATGTGCAAGAGGGAGAGAGGGTTTGAAACCCATCGAATTCATTTTGCAAGGAAGAAGGGCATTTTATTTTTAGTGCACGATCGAAAGGAATAAAGGGAAGGCTTGCGCCTTCCCCTTCGCACGAAGGCTATAGCCCACATGGTGGGCTAGCACCTCGATAAGGTGCTCGGCTAAGAGTGGTCTCGCGTTCAAAACCCACCAAGGCCTTTTGGCTAGTTTTAAAGATATGCATTGATGTTAATTTCCTTGGTCGCTTGATTATTTTAGATGTGCTAAGGTTGGAAAAATAAAATATTTTGATGGTTTATAAAGTTTATTTTTCTAAATTAATTTGGATATTGAGTATTTAAGGGAGATAAAAGGGTAGGCAATATTATTTTGAAAGTTTAATTTTTGGAGGATGTTAATTAAAAGTTGGAGATTATAAGGAGTAATTGAGTAATTATTTTTATGTATGATTTGATGATTGCTAATTTCAAGGAGTAATAAGGTGTATTTGAGTTTGATTATTTTTGTAATTGAGAAATATTTTGAGAGAGTGTTAGTGTGATATTTTGTCATCTAACCATTGAAATTGGCAAAGAAGAAAATTGTGATTAAGACAGGTTTTAAGGTCACTTCTACATCAAACAAAAAGGTATGGGCACATCTTCCTAGTGAGTGATTGTTGGATGTTGTGAATGCTAAGTTGGAGTGAAAAGGATTGTTTGATAAGCATTGTTGAGTTTGGTTTTTCTAGAATGAAAGTTGATTCTAGAAACCTTGTTTGATAAGCATTGTTGGAAATATTGAGTAAAGCTTTCATATGCTTGAACTAGGGTTTGTGCAAATAACATGAGTATCATTGTTATGTGAAGTTGTGAACTATCTTGAACTAGGTTTGTGAAAGATCATGAGTATCATTGTTATGTGAAGTTGTAAACTATCTTGAACTAGGGTTTGCAAAGATCATGAGTATCATTGTTATTTTGAGATTGTTGGAAATAATTGAGTGAGTGTTCATATGCTTGGACTAGGGTTTGTGAGCAAGGATTATTTCATTGAGTGATTGATTGAGTAGAGTTGATTGAGCCTAGTCAAGTGGAAGTGTTGAAGTGATAGTTCAAGTTCTATGAAACAAATTGTTCCATATTCTAAATTGATTTGAGAAAGAGGTTGAGTGTTTGTGAGTGTGAAACATATTGAGTCTCTAACAATTCTCTATATGTTTCTATGATAAAAAGAGAGATTGAAAGTGATTGATGCATTTGTGAGTTGAATGAATAATTGAGTCTCTAACAATTCTCTATATTTTCTATGAGATTGGACAAGTTCTAGTGAGGACTTGTTGAGCAGATTTGAGGTAAGTCTTTGAGAAGACTTGTGGACAGATTGGTGTGAGCTTTTGTGGAAGCTTACAATACAGATTTGAGGATAAAGATTATTGAGAGATTGGACAAGTTCTAGAGAGGACTTGTGGATAGATTAGTGTGAGATTTTGTGGAAGCTTACAAGGTATTTGAGATAAGTCTTTGAGAAGACTTGTGAGCAGAGTTGATTGATTGATTTGTTCAAACCTTGAGTTAAGGTTTGGGGTAGATCTAACAGAGTTGATTTGTGATTAAGTCAAGCTTTGTGTTAAGGCTTGAGGATAGATATTGAGGATAAATTTGTGCTAGACCGAAGGACTATGTTTAGTGTAGATTTGAGGATAGAGTTTGGTGCAGATTTGAGGATAGGTTTGTGCCAGACCAGAGAAATATTGAGCAGATTTGTGCTAGATCGAAGGACTATGTTTAGTGCAGATTTGAGATAGAGCTAAGAGCAATATTTGGAGGTGATAGAGTATAGAGGATGATAGTCTCTAGTGGATAGAGATCCATTAGCCAGGGTAGTGAGGATAGGTATTCTAAGTGAGGACAGGAGTCTTCAGTGGATAGAGATCCATTAGCCAGTGTAGTGGAGGCAGCAGTTCTTCTAGAAGATCACCAACTAGAGCAGAGGAGAAAGGAGTTCTCTTATGGATAGAGATCCATGAACTTGATTAGGGGATTGGTGTCTCCTTTGGATAGAGGTCCATAAACATTGTAATAGGGAAAGGATTCCCAAGATATTTATTGAGAAAATATTAGTGAAATATTTTCTCCATGGAGTAGCCCACATTGGGTGAACCACGTTAAATTGGTGTCTCTATTATGTGTGGTGATTTGTGCATTACTTTGATTACTATTGTTGATATTGCTATTGATACATTGCATAATATTGATTGGGAAAGAAAAGTAAAAAGTGGTCTTATACTATTCACCCCCCTCTCAGTATAAGCTTGTGTTCTTCAATTGGTATCAGAGTGGGTTCCTTCGAAAGAGTTTAACAGCTTGAAGGAAAATCTTACAAGAACACAATGGATTCTAAGAATGGATCCTCAGATAATTCAACACCAGTATTTGATGGAAGCGATTATATATTTTGGAGTATGAGAATGAAGATTCACCTGATGGCACTTGGCAATGAAATATGGGAAGCAGTTGAAAATGGATACACACCACCAACTACTCCACCTACAGATAAATATGGTAAGCTTCTACATCATTACAATTCAAAAGCAATGAATGCAATTTTGAAAGGTTTGCATAGAACAGAGTTCATAAAGGTTATGCATTGCAAATCAGCAAAAGGAATTTGGGATAAGTTGCAAAGCATATATGAAGGAGATAAAAGTGTCAAAAAGGTAAAGATACGAAATCTCAAAGGACAATTTGAAGAATTAAGAATGAAGGATGAGGAAAACATTAGTGCTTATCTACTTCATGTAGATGAGGTTGTTAACGCCATGCAAGGACTTGGACTTGAGGTTCAAGAATCTGATGTTTGTGATAAGATCTTAAGATCTCTCCCAAAAAGGTTTAGTGAAAATATTTATGCTATAGAGGAATCAAAATATGGTGATATTTTGACAAGAGATGTATTACTTGGTATTCTTACAGCTTTTGAGATGAGAACAAAAGAGGAACCTAATATCTAGAAGGAAGCAGCCTTCAAAGCTACTAAGAAGACAAAGGGCAAGAAGTCAGATTCAAGCAATGAGTCATCCAGTGATGAAGAAGCAAATTATGGTAGAAGGAATAAGGATCCAAGAAGATTTAAAGATGCAAAATATGTTAGATGTTTCAATTGTGGAAAGTATGGTCACTATGCAACTGATTGTCAAGAAGCTAGAAATAGCAATGATGAAGAAAAATAGGATCATAAGAACAGGGAATCAAAAAATACAGGTACCAAAAGAAAGGTAAGGATGGACAAGGCAAACAAGGAAAGAAGTTCTTTCAAAGATAGAAGAGGAGTTACTATGCAGACAAGGCAAGTAAGTACTCAAGTGATAGTGATAATAGTTTCTCAGATAATGATAAAGATGAAGTTCTATTTCTGACAGAAGAAAAAGAAGAAGTTAAGAAAAGGTCACCAATAATTCTCAAGTGTTTTAGATGTGGTAACTTTGGACATCTTGAAGATAGTTGTACAAAGAATGGTTTCAGTTTTAGTGATGATGAATATGAAGATACACTTGAAGGACCAGAAGAGAATATTCTAATGGCACTAGAAGAAGAAGGAGGTGATCCTATAGAAGACAAGTCAGAAAAGAATGAAGATGTTTTCAAAGGCAAACAAATAGAGGAAGAATCAGAGAAAGGAGAAGTTGATCTTGAGGGAGAGCTTATTTATGCTCTTAACACATTAAAGAAGGTAAGAAAGCAAAACTCCCAACTTAAGCTTCAGTTTCAAGAATGTGATGAAGAGAGAGGAAAGCTTATAGAGGATCTAAATAAGTCAATGGCTAAGACAAAGAAGTTCAAGGATAAGTTAGAAGCAAAGGTCTTAGAATGTGAAAGATTAGAACAAGAAGTAGCTCTACTAAGGGAAGAAGTAAAAAAGTCTAAGGATAAGTTACACAAGTTTGGAAAGAGCTCAAAGATCGTAGATAAGATGATCAAGGTACAAAGAAGGTCAACAAACAAAATAGGTCTTGGTTTTGAACAGGTACAAAAGAAACAAGAAGAGGAGTCAACCTCAAGTTCTGAAGAAGAAGAAACTTCAGAAGAAGATAGTGTAAGAGAAAGTGAGACTTCTGAGGATGAGTTGGACAATAGAAAGTTCAACAAGGAAAGGAACAATGCACAAAAGAGGAACAGATGGAACAGGAACCAACACAGGGTAAAAGAGACTAAGAGACCAATGAGGTCAAGGCAAGGAAATTTCAATGGATGATGTTTCTCATGTCACAGATTTGGGCACAAGGCTTCACAGTGCAGGACACATGAAAGACAGGAATATGGGAACTTCAGAAATAGGTAACTTTTTCATGGGTATTGCTACTCATGTAATCAGTTTGGTCACAAGGCAATGAATTGTAGGGTTCATGATAGGAATAGATATGGCTTCACCAGGAGAAATCCCAAGATATTTGCACCTCCAAGGAATAACAATATTAAGTGTTACAAGTGCAATAATGATGGACATACAACAAAGTGGTGTAGAGCAAAAATTCTAGAGACAAGCAGGAACAGGAATAGTCAGAGGAATCAGAAGGATCAGATGAGAAGGAAAGTGGACAAAGGTAAATATCAATGCATGTTGGGAGTAGAAATACTCCCACCCCAGAATTAACCACCTCAAGAGGAGGTGGGGGAGGGGCTAAGCTAAGAGACTCATTCTTAGCCCCGAGCCCCAAAGGTGACCCTTTGCCATTGATGTCAAAGGGGAGAGATTTGAGTAAGGGGGAGAGATTTGATTTAAGGAGAGAGCATTGAGTCGGGGAGATTTCCCAGGGGAGAAATAAAAAAGGTTAAGGAAATTGGAAAAGATAATTGGGTTACCATCAATGACAAAGGGGGAGATTGTTGGACATTTTGAGTAGATGAGTTGTCATTGATGTCAAGAGTGAGTGGTCATTGATGTCAAAAGTCAGTTTAATGAGTGCAAGAAGAAGCAGTTCCACAATCAGTGTGAAAAGGAGAGTCCACTTCCAGATGGTCAGATCGGTTCCAGGTAGTCAGATGTGGTCCAAAGTGCAAAGAAGAGGCCCAAGAAAATAATATTATTAAATGGAAATTTAAATTAATTATAAATTAATTAATATAATTTTATTATAAATTAATTTATTAATTAATTTAATTAACTTCTAAAGTTATTTAAGTTAATTATAATTAATTTTAATTTAATTATAAATTAATTTATATTAATTTAAATAACCCTAAAGAGGGTTATAAGGTTTAAATTAAAATCAAATTTAAAATTTGATTTAAGCATCGACGTTTTATGGCATGAGGCTTCATGTATAAAAGGAGGGAAATCCTAAGTCAAAATCCCCTATGCATTCGATGAAATCAAAGCTCCAAAATTATGCGCAAAAGAGGAAGGTTTTCATGTTTAAAGGTTTTGATGGTAGAGGAGAAAAATAGGAGGAGGCTCCTTTACTTCACACAATGTTGTGTAGCGAATTGGCAATGAAGGTGTGCTAAGGCTTTGGGAGTCTAGGAGAGCAAGGTTCAAAACCCATCACATTCATTTTGCAAGGAAGAAGGGCATTTTATTTTTATGTGCACGATTGAAAGGAAGAAGAGGAAGGCTTGAGCCTTCCCTTCACATGGAGGCTCGTAGCCCATGTGGTGGGCTAGCACCTCGATAAGGCGCTCGAAGGAGGAAGCCTCGCGTTCAAAACCCATCGAGGCCTTTTGCTAGTGTAAAAGGTATGCACTAATGTCAATTGTCTTGGTCGCTTGATTATTTTGGATGTGCTAAGGTTGAAAAAAATAAAATATTTTTGATGGTTTATAAAGTTTATTTTTCCTAAATTAATTTGGATATTGAGTATTTGAGGGAGATAAAAGGGTAGGCAATATTATTTTTGAAAGTTTAATTTTTGGAGGTTGATTAATTAAAGTTGGAGATTATAAGGAGTAATTGAGTAATTATTTTTATGTATGATTTGATGATTGCTAATTTCAAGGAGTAATAAGGTGTATTTGAGTTTGATTATTTTTGTAATTGAGAAATATTTTGAGAGAGTGTTAGTGTGATATTTTGTCATCTAACCATTGAAATTGGCAAAGAAGAAAATTGTGATTAAGATAGGTTTTAAGGGCACTTCTACATCAAACAAAAAGGTATGGGCACATCTTCCTAGTGAGTGATTGTTGGATGTTGTGAATGCTAAGTTGGAGTGAAAAGGATTGTTTGATAAGCATTGTTGAGTTTGTTTTTTTGGAATGAGAGTTGATTCTAGAAACCTTGTTTGATAAGCATTGTTGGAAATATTGAGTAAAGCTTTCATATGCTTGAACTAGGGTTTGTGCAAAGAACATGAGTATCATTGTTATGTGAAGTTGTGAACTATCTTGAACTAGGGTTTGTGAAAGATCATGAGTATCATTGTTATGTGTTTAACATGAGTATCATTGTTATGTGAGATTGTTGGAAATAATTGAGTGAGTGTTCATATGCTTGGACTAGGGTTTGTGAGCAAGGATTATTTCATTGAGTGATTGATTGAGTAGAGTTGGTTGAGCCTAGTCAAGTGGATGTGTTGAAGTGATAGTTCAAGTTCTATGAAACAAATTGTTCCATATTCTAAATTGATTTGAGAAAGAGGTTGAGTGTTTGTGAGTGTGAAACATATTGAGTCTCTAACAATTATCTATATGTTTCTATGATAAAAAGAGAGATTGAAAGTGATTGAGCATTGTGGTGAATGTGAAGCATATTGAGTCTCTAACAATTCTCTATATGTTTCTATGAGATTGGACAAGTTCTAGTGAGGACTTGTTGAGCAGATTTGAGGTAAGTCTTAGAGAAGACTTGTGGACAGATTTGTGTGAGCTTTTGTGGAAGCTTACAATACAGATTTGAGGACAAATATTGTTGAGCAGATTGGACAAGTTCTAGAGAGGACTTGTGGATAGATTAGTGTGAGATTTTGTGGAAGCTTACAAGGCATATTTGAGATAAGTCTTTGAGAAGACTTGTGAGCAGAGTTGATTGATTGATTTGTTCAAACCTTGAGTTAAGGTTTGGGGTAGATCTAGCAGAGTTGATTTGTGATTAAGTCAAGCTTTGTGTTAAGGCTTGAGGATAGATATTGAGGATATATTTGTGCTAGACCGAAGGACTATGTTTAGTGCAGATTTGAGGATAGAGTTTGGTGCAGATTTGAGGATAGGTTTGTGCCAGACCAGAGATAGATATTGAGCAGATTTGTGCTAGATCGAAGGACTATGTTTAGTGTAGATTTGAGATAGAGCTAAGAGCAAGCTTTGGAGGTGATAGAGTATAGAGGATGATAGTCTCTAGTGGATAGAGATCCATTAGCTAGGGTAGTGAGGATAGGTCTTCTGAGTGAGGATAGGAGTCTTCAGTGGATAGAGATCCATTAGCCAGTGTAGTGGAGGCAGTAGTTCTTCTAGAAGATCACCACCAGAGCAGAGGAGAAAGGAGTTCTCCTATGGATAGAGATCCATGAACTTGATTAGGGGATTGGTGTCTCCTTTGGATAGAGGTCCATAAACATTGTAATAGGGAAAGGATTCCCAAGATATTTATTGAGAAAATATTAGTGAAATATTTTCTCCGTGGAGTAGCCCACATTGGGTGAACCATATTAAATTGGTGTCTCTATTGTGTGTGGTGATTTGTGCATTGCTTTGATTACTATTGTTGATATTGCTATTGATACATTGCATAATATTGATTGGGAAAGAAAAGTAAAAAGTGGTCTTATACTATTCACCCCCCTCTCAGTATAAGCTTGTGTTCTTCAATTGGTATCAGAGCGAGTTCCTTCAGAAGAGTTTAACAACTTGAAGGAAAATCTTACAAGAACACAATGGATTCTAAGAATGGATCCTCAGATAATTCAACACTAGTATTTGATGGAAGTGATTATATATTTTGGAGTATGAGAATGAAGATTCACCTGATGGCACTTGGAAATGAAATATGGGAAGCAGTTGAAAATGGATACACACCACCAGCTACTCCACCTACAGATAAATATGGTAAGCTTCTACATCATTACAATTCAAAAGCAATGAATGCAATTTTGAAAGGTTTGCATAGAATAGAGTTCATAAAGGTTATGCATTGCAAATCAGCAAAAGGAATTTGGGATAAGTTGCAAAGCATATATGAAGGAGATAAAAGTGTCAAAAAGGTAAAGATACGAAATCTCAAAGGACAATTTGAAGAATTAAGAATGAAGGATGAGGAAAACATTAGTGCTTATCTACTTCATGTAGATGAGGTTGTTAACGCCATGCAAGGACTTGGACTTGAGGTTCAAGAATCTGATGTTTGTGATAAGATCTTAAGATCTCTCCCAAAAAGGTTTAGTGAAAATATTTCTGCTATAGAGGAATCAAAATATGGTGATATTTTGACAAGAGATGAATTACTTGGTATTCTTACAGCTTTTGAGATGAGAACAAAAGAGGAACCTAATATCCAGAAGGAAGCAACCTTCAAAGCTACTAAGAAGACAAAGGGTAAGAAGTCAGATTCAAGCAATGAGTCATCCAGTGATGAAGAAGTAAATTATGGTAGAAGGAATAAGGATCCAAGAAGATTTAAAGATGTAAAATCTGTTAGATGTTTCAATTGTGGAAAGTATGGTCACTATGCAACTGATTTTCAAGAAGCTAGAAATAGCAATGATGAAGAAAAATAGGATCATAAGAACAAGGAATCAAAAAAATACATGTACCAAAAGAAAGGTAAGGATGGACAAGGCAAACAAGGAAAGAAGTTCTTTCAAAGATAGAAGAGGAGTTACTATGCAGACAAGGCAAGTAAGTACTCAAGTGATAGTGATAATAGTTTCTCAGATAATGATAAAGATGAAGTTCTATTTCTGATAGAAGAAAAGGAAGAAGTTAAGAAAAGGTCACCAATAATTCTCAAGTGTTTTAGATGTGGTAACTTTGGACATCTTGAAGATAGTTGTACAAAGAATGGTTTCAGTTTTAGTGATGATGAATATGAAGATACACTTGAAGGACCAGAAGAGAATATTCTAATGGTACTAGAAGAAGAAGGAGGTGATCCTATAGAAGACAAGTCAGAAAAGAATGAAGATGTTTTCAAAGGCAAACAAATAGAGGAAGAATCAGAGAAAGGAGAAGTTGATCTTGAGGGAGAGCTTATTTATGCTCTTAACACATTAAAGAAGGTAAGAAAGCAAAACTCCCAACTTAAGCTTCAGTTTCAAGAATGTGATGAAGAGAGAGGAAAGCTTATAGAGGATCTAAATAAGTCAATGGCTAAGACAAAGAAGTTCAAGGATAAGTTAGAAGCAAAGGTCTTAGAATGTGAAAGATTAGAACAAGAAGTAGCTCTACTAAGGGAAGAAGTAGAAAAGTCTAAGGATAAGTTACACAAGTTTGGAAAGAGCTCAAAGATCATAGATAAGATGATCAAGGTACAAAGAAGGTCAACAAACAAAATAGGTCTTGGTTTTGAACAGGTACAAAAGAAACAAGAAGAGGAGTCAATCTCAAGTTCTGAAGAAGAAGAAACTTTAGAAGAAGATAGTGTAAGAGAAAGTGAGACTTCTGAGGATGAGTTGGACAATAGAAAGTTCAACAAGGAAAGGAACAATGCACAAAAGAGGAACAGATGGAACAGGAACCAACATAGGGTAAAAGAGACTAAGAGACCAATGAGGTCAAGGCAAGGAAATTTCAATGGATGATGTTTCTCATGTCACAGATTTGGGCACAAGGCTTCACAGTGTAGGACACATGAAAGACAAGAATATGGGAACTTCAAAAATAGATAGCTTTTTCATGGGTATTGCTACTCATGTAATCAGTTTGGTCACAAGGCAATGAATTGCAGGGTTCATGATAGGAATAGATATGGCTTCACCAGAAGAAATCCCAAGATATTTGCACCTCCAAGGAATAACAATATTAAGTGTTACAAGTGCAATAATGATGGACATACAACAAAGTGGTGTAGAGCAAAAATTCCAGAGACAAGCAGGAACAGGAACAGTCAGAGGAATCAAAAGGATCAGATGAGAAGGAAAGTGGACAAAGGTAAATATCAGTGCATGCTAGGAGTAGAAATACTCCCACCCCAGAATTAACCACCTCAAGAGGAGGTGGGGGAGGGGCTAAGCTAAGAGACTCATTCTTAGCCTCGAGCCCCAAAGGTGACCCTTTGCCATTGATGTCAAAGGGGAGAGATTTGAGTAAGGGGGAGAGATTTGATTTAAGGAGAGAGCATTGAGTCGGGGGGAGTAGAACAGAAAAAGGTTAAGGAAATTGGAAAAGATAATTGGGTTGCCATCAATGACAAAGGGGGAGATTGTTGGACATTTTGAGTAGATGAGTTGTCATTGATGTCAAGAGTGAGTGGTCATTGATGTCAAAAGTCAGTTTCAATGAGCAATGCAAGAAGAAGTAGTTCCACAATCAGTGCAAAAAGGAGAGTCCACTTCTAGATGGTCAGATCCGGTTCCAAGTGGTCAGATGTGGTCCAAAGTGCAAAGAAGAGGCCCAAGAAAATAATATTATAATATTTTATTATAATATTAAAAGGAGATTTAAATTAATTATAAATTAATTAATATAATTTTATTATAAATTTTTAATTAATTTAATTAACTTCAAAGTTATTTAAGTTAATTATAACTTAATTTTAATTTAATTATAAATTAATTTATATTAATTTAAATAACCCTAAAGTGGGTTATAAGGTTAAATTAAAATCAAATTTGAAATTTGATTTAGCATCGAAATTTTATGGCATGAGGTCTTCATGTATAAAAGGAGGGCAAATCCTTAAGTCAAAACCCATGCATTATTAAATCCAAAGCTCCAAAATTGTGCGAAAAGAGAAGTTTTTACATTTTTAAAGGTTTCGATGGAGGAGGATAAAAATAGGAGCATGGCTCCTTTCACTTCACACAACACTATGTAGCGCAGTTGGTAATGAGATGGTGTCTTAAGGCTTGTAAGGTAGGAGAGCAGGGTTCGAAACCCACCATATTTATTTTGCAAGGAAGAAGGGCATTTTATTTTTAATGCTGATCGAAAGGGAAGAAGAGGAAGGCTTGAGCCTTCCCCTTCACATGGAGGCTCGTAGCCCACGTGGTGGGCTAGCACCTCGATAAGGCGCTCAGTAGGAGGAAGCCTCACGTTCGAAACCCATCGAGGCCTTTTGGCTAGTGTTAAAGGTATGCATTGATGTTAATTGTCTTGGTTACTTGATTATTTCGGATTTGCTAAGGTTGTAAAATAAAATATTTTTGATGGTTTATAAAGTTTATTTTTCCTAAATTAATTTGGATATTGAGTATTTGAGGGAGATAAAAGGGTAGGCAATATTATTTTGAAAGTTTAATTTTTGGAGGTTGATTAATTAAATATTGGATATTATAAGGAGTAATTAAGTAATTATTTTTATGTATGATTTGATGATTGCTAATTTCAAAGGAGTAATAAGGTGTATTTGAGTTTGATTATTTTTGTAATTGAGAAATATTTTGAGAGAGTGTTAGTGTGATATTTTATCATCTAACCATTGAAATTGGCAAAGAAGAAAATTATGTTTAAGACAGGTTTTAAGGTCACTTCTACATCAAAAAAAAGGTATGGGCACATCTTCCTAGTGAGTGATTGTTGGATGTTGTGAATGCTAAGTTGGAGTGAAAAGGATTGTTTGATAAGCATTGTTGAGTTTGTTTTTCTAGAATGAAAGTTGATTCTAGAAACCTTGTTTGATAAGCATTGTTGGAAATATTGAGTAAAGCTTTCATATGCTTGAACTAGGGTTTGTGCAAAGAACATGAGTATCATTGTTATTTATTGTTACAAATGTGAACTATCTTGAACTAGGGTTTGTGAAAGAACATGAGTATCATTGTTATGTGAGATTTTTTGGAAATAATTGAGTGAGTGTTCATATGCTTGGACTAGGGTTTGTGAGCAAGGATTATTTCATTGAGTGATTGATTGAGTAGAGTTGATTGAGCCTAGTCAAGTGGATGTGTTGAAGTGATAGTTCAAGTTCTATGAAACAAATTGTTCTATATTCTAAATTGATTTGAGAAAGAGGTTGAGTGTTTGTGAGTGTGAAACATTTGAGTCTCTATTTTTTTTATTGAGTCTCTCTGAAATTAATTATAGCATTTGTGTGATATGAAGCATATTGAGTCTCTAACAATTCTCTATATGTTTCTATGAGATTGGACAAGTTCTAGTGAGGACTTGTTGAGCAGATTTGAGGTAAGTCTTAGAGAAGACTTGTGGATAGATTTGTGAGATTTGTGGAAGCTTACAATATTTGAGGACAATATTATTGAGAATTGGACAAGTTCTAGAGAGGACTTGTGGATAGATTAGTGTGAGATTTTGTGGAAGCTTACAAGGCATATTTGAGATAAGTATTTGAGAAGACTTGTGAGCAGAGTTGATTGATTGATTTGTTCAAACCTTGAGTTAAGGTTTGGGGTAGATCTAGAAAAGTTGATTTATGATTAAGTCAAGCTTTGTGTTAAGGCTTGAGGATAGATATTGAGGATAGATTTGTGCTAGACCAAAGGACTGTGTTTAGTGCAGATTTGAGGATAGATTTTGGTGCAGATTTGAGGATAGGTTTGTGCCAGACCAAAGATAGAGATTGAGCAGATTTGTGCTAGATCGAAGGACTGTGTTTAGTGCAGATTTGAGATAGAGCTAAGAGCAAGCTTTGGAGGTGATAGAGTATAGAGGATGATAGTCTCCAGTGGATAGAGATCCATTAGCCAGGGTAGTGAGGACAAGTCTTCTAAGTGAGGACAAGAGTCTTCAGTGGATAGAGATCCATTAGCCAATGTAGTGGAGGCAATAGTTCTTCTAGAAGATCACCAACCAAAGCAGAGGAGAAAGGAGTTCTCCTATGGATAGAGATCCACGAACTTGATTAGGGGATTGGTGTCTCCTTTGGACAGAGGTCCATAAACATTGTAATAGGGAAAGGATTCCCAAGAGATTTATTGAGAAAATATTAGTGAAATATTTTCTCCGTGGAGTAGCCCACATTGGGTGAACCACGTTAAATTGGTGTCTCTATTGTGTGTGGTGATTTGTGCATTGCTTTGATTACTGTTGTTGTAGAATTCATATTTATGAAAAATGGTGTCATTCCCATGAGTATGCCCTCACTTTTTTTAGGAAAATTTTAGGATGAATGAGAAAAATTAACTTGACTATCATGCACATGAGAAAAATAATGAGAAAAGTGTTTTTTAGATCAAAATTAATCAAGATATATGGGATAAAATATATAGGGGGTAAAAACAAAATCATATTTATTGATTTGATCATGAGAAGAGGGATTTGTATGCAACATATTTCTTTCTTTTCTTATGTTTTGTCAAGCATGGACCATGCATCACAATGACTTAACTCAACCAACCATGGCTATAGGAGAAGACTAGCCTTGGGTAAGGTCCCTCAAACCTATCAAATTTTCAAATTTATTATTAAAATTAGGATTTGTAAAAAAGGGTAATGCTTTTTATACATGCTAATGTTATTACATAGTACTTTTGAATTTGATAATGCTATTGCATAGAGTTTTTATAAAGCTATTAATATTTTACAGTAGTGGATTTTTTGTACATGTGTAGTGCTTTTACCATATGTTGCCCTTTTGCAAAAGTATGGTTCTTTCACTTAACTTATGCTTTAGATAAAAATATAAGATTTTAGGATGACTTTTTGCAAGGTAAACTAATGGGTGATGTATTATTGGCTTTGCATTTGAGGTTGTAGGTCTTGGAGTTTTTAGACCATCATCCCCATGGATTGGATATAATTCTAACACTACTCACATTGGAGTATTATGTGTTACTATCAAAATTGAGGTTGTACCATATAACATTTAAGCTAAAGATAGAGTTTAATTGGGAACTACTAATGATATTAGCAAAGAGGTGATATTTAAAAATGAATATATTCTAGTTGCCCTATGGAGAGGTCATAGTGATCTTGGAGGACATATGGAGGAATCTATGGGTGCTCATATAGGGTGTCTAGATATGTCTAAGCCACTCACAAAGAAAATTCCTAAAGTGGATGATGGATGATCCTCAATTATACTAGTATGACCCAATATTGACATCAATACCACATATGTTAGGGGTTGTTGAGATCTATAGGCAACATTATTGGCCTCATTGGTATCCATCATCTTGTTAACTAGAACCAATGGATCCTCTAGTGGGCCTTAGGAGAGGTGGTTGGTTACATATTGGATCATTAGATGATTTTTTCCTAGGGACTGACTATCTTAGCTTACCATTATTGATTCTTACATTGTATCAATTTTACGGTGACAAGAGCATCACACATTATATGATCTTATAGGTGTGGGTATGGGAGTGTATTATGGTGGTATGGCCTCTAGGTCTATCAAGCATGATTAATGATAGGTATGTATTGTGATCCTATGGGTGGACCCACAATTTTAAGGTTAGGGATATTTATCCACTCTAAAGGGATTTGTAGATATCATAGTGATTCATAAATGACTTGTATCATTAAGACCTTATGTGAAATTTTTATAAGGGATATCCAACCTATCCAATTTAGTACATGTGAAGTGATAAAAATGGCTAATTAGGCATGTAGGGAGAGAGAGTTGTTTAATTATGAGTGTATGATCTTATAGTTTAATATCTAGTAGGACTACCACCTAATACTATGTGACACTATTGGTAATATAGAGAGTAGGGGTTTGGGGGAATATCAACCTTGGACACATATCCAAAGTTATATGTAGATAGTATAATGATACCTAAATCTAGAATAGATTACCCAAATTTCTAGTGACCATTACTAGAGTTAGTATTAGGTATTCCATTTGTAAAGGGTCATGATGTTTGGCTTGAGAGTGGCATAGTAGATGAGGATGGGATAGCAGCTAAGGTGGACATAACAGCAAGTACTACCACTAGTCATGTAGTGGAAACATAATTAAGAGTTGAGGAGGGGTGCTATAGCACACTAGGGGGAGTGGATGTTATGTCAACTATTACAATGCAGAGACTAGCCCTAGTAGATCATCATAGTTAGCAATGGAGAAAATGTGGGATTCCTTAATATTATAGATTGTTATTTTTTAGATGATAATGATAGCCCTGATGGCTAAGTAGAAAATGACCTAGATGGAGATGACTATACACACATAGTTTCAAGACCAACTAGTTCAATAATATCTAATATTTAGTTCACCATCCTAAGCTTGATGGTTGAGCAAGATTTGGTTATGGTAAAATACATATATTTAGTGAGTTGTGGGGATAGCCAAGTGGTTCATACACTACTAGTCTAAATAGCATCTATGAAGTAGAGGTATAATGCAAGGGTCCAGGTTGAGACAACATAATTAAGATAGGATCAGACATCATAGGTCAAGTTATCAATGCATTATTATACCACCTACCATGCTACCATACCCTTTGATTAGAAATTGTCCTTACCTAGCCAAACTTAAATGATAATTTTGGACTCATAATAACATAAATACTCGCTAGTTATAATATTTAGTCATGATGTCACCACCATAAGGAGGAGTAGAAGGAGTTTTCCTATACACTTGCTCCCAAAACTAATAGATGCTTCACCTAAGGGTTGATTTTTTTGTATTATAATGATGATGAAATTCTATGATGTGATGTATAGACAATGATTTTTATATATTGAATTTAATTTGATTTTCTTATGTATGATGTGATGATTATGATTATTGTCATATTCTGTAGTAGTTTCAAAAATTAATGGAATCAATAATTACCTAGTAGTACTTAAAAAAATAAATACATAGCATATGAAATATAGAATATAATGGGGTATCCATAAACACTAAAATATCTTCACTCAAAGAGAATCAAAATTACACTATAAAAAATAATTAAAATGATTGATGAGGAGGGGTATTTATATCCAAGTACATATTTCTTTACGTCAAGATTATGGGATCGACCCTCAAGAATAAAATAATAAAAATATATAAAAATACCTTTTTTCAAGGTTTACATGGGCTTAAAGGGTAAATATAACAAATAGTCAGTTATGGCCGCAATAGAAGCTTAACCACCACATATTATAGCATCCCCATTTAATATGACTGGGGGACATGGAGAGACCCTTACGTTAGATACCCACTTAAAGGACACTCTCCAACTCCAAGAAGCTCTCATATGTGCACAAAAGTGAATTTGGCATGATCTTGATCAAAATATCTATTGTCTACTCTGATGAAGGAACAAATACTATATCTAACATCCCACAAGCATGAATCCATATCAAAAAGTGTATTTTTATCTCAATGTGCTTTATCCACAAATGAAACATAACATTGTGGACAATTTGAATAGTACTTTGTTCATCATAACAAAGAGTAACAAGAAAGCTTTGAGGAATGCCAATATTCTTCAAAATAATTAGTATCCACATAATATGCTTATATAAATCATTGATAGAATAATATAGACTCCTTGGAGGACTAAGAAATGTTGGATTAGTATCTATAACACCATGAAACCAAGATAGATCTTAAGTTGAACACAAAATTTGTGGTGAAACATTGCTCATCCAAATCACCTACCCAATCAACATATGAAAACCCTATTAAAATAATAGGGGAACCAATGAATTAGTGAATGAACATATTACATGTCCCTCTAATGTATCTAATAATTTGCTTTACTGGTATCTAGTGACTCTCCCAAGGAGTCTACATATACATAGAATAATTCTAAAAGCAAAGACTCTATTTGGTCTACCATGAGTGAGATAAAGAAGTCCTACAAGAGACTGGTATATACTGGTATCAACCAAAGGTGTTGTATAATCATCCCATAGTTTCAAACATGAAGAAAAGTGGGGCCTAGTAGGCTTACACTCCTCTATCCTAAATCATTGAAGATCTAAAGCATACTTGGTCTTAATAATAGTAATGTAGAAATATGATTAATCAATCTAGATTTACCAAAAATAGTGCAAGAGCCCTACATTTATCATATAAAATATGGAACAAAGTTGTGACTTCATATGCTAAAGTAGATTAGTGGAGCAACCTATGATAATATCATCAACATACAATACAATCATCAAAGTTTCCTCATCATGATATTTAATATAAACATCATGCTCAACCTCACATCATTGAAGTTCCCTATTTGAGACCATATAAATAATGGGTCAAGAAATATACTAATGGGTTAGGAATTTCTATATTAAATCTGGATAGCTATTACATGTGAATTTCCTCTTAAATTTATCCATGGAGAAAGGAACTCTTCATATCCATTTTATGCACCTTCCATCCATAGGAGGCTATAATGGAAATAATCGTTCTAATATAAACCATATTGGATATAGATTTAAAAGTATCAAAGTAGTCCACTTCTATTGAGATAATACCTTGGAAACAAGACATACCTTATGACTTTTAGTTTAACTATTTGATGTGTACTTGGTCTTGTAGATTCACTTACACCCAATATTATTTCTTGTTAGAATAGAAACAAACTTCCATGTTTCATTATTTATCAATGCATCATATTCTATTTCCATAGAATCTTACCATTCAAGCTTCCCCTTACCTTGGGATTAGATGGTAGGCTCCTATGAATGGGACACCTTAAAAGCTCTAGAAGGAGCCTTTTAATTTTATCAAGGGACATAATGGATTATACATCCTTCAAAAGCATCTTAACCCAATTAGGTATAGGATATTCATAAGAAGAATGAGTAACTTGCACTATCGCACCATTAGAAATTGAAATGAAAGAACCCAAATCATCACCATTCACCTCATCTGTCATGACCTATTACCCTTTAAACCTATCAATGGGACATTAATTGGTCTTGTGATCAATTAATGTTCCACAAAAAGAGGTCATAGACCCTAAGGAATTCTAAAAAATTCCAATTTAGGAATTTTGAAAGGGTTAGGAGGAAAATAATAAAAATATAATTAGGCATGTATAATGTTTAATGACTAGGATGATTGCATCTAGTTTATATATTAAAATTCCAATTTTTATTGGACCAAATTAGGCATTAGTATTATTTAATACTAAAATCCTATCTTATTCTCCCCCATGGCATAATTTGGTTGGTGGAGGAAAAAGTGAGATTATCTCCTCTATTTTCAATTAGGGATGCTTTGGAAGGATGTGAACCATAAGGGGGCACAAAAAAAAAATATGAAGAACACAAGCTTATACTGAGAGGGGGGGTGAACAATATAAGACCACTTTTTACTTTATTTTACCAATAAATATTATGCAATGTATAGATAGCAATATCAATAGCAATAATCAAATCAATGCATAAATCACCACACACAATAGAGACACAAAATTTATGTGGTTCACCCAATGTGGGCTACTCCATGGAGAAAATATTTTATTAAAAAATTTCTCAATAAATATCTTGGGAATCCTTTCCCTATTACAATTTTTATGGACCTCTATCCAAAGGAGACACCAATCCCCTAATCAAGTTCATGGATATCTATCCATAAGAGAACTTATTTCTCCTCTTGCTTTGGCTGGTGATCTTATACAACAATTATTGTCCCCACTACTCTGGCTAATGGATCTCTATCCACTGAAGACTCCTGTCCTCACTACACTGGATAATGGATCTCTATCCACTAAAGACTCCTGTCCTCACTACACTGGATAATTGTTCTATATACTCTATCACTTCCAAAGATCTATCTCAAATTTATACTAAAATTAGTCCTTCGATCTAGCACAAATCTGCTCAATCTCTGTCTCTGGTCTAGTACAAACCTATCCTCAAATATGCACCAAAATCTATCCTCAAATATGTACTAAACACAATCCTTTGGTCTAGAACAAATCTACTCAATCTCTTTCCTGAAGCTTTAACTCAAAGCTTGACTCAATCTCAAATCAACTCTGTTCGATCTATCCCAAACCTTGAATCAAGGTTTGAACAAATCAATCAATTCTACTCTCAAGTCTTCTCAAAGACTTATCTCAAATCTGCCTTGCAATATTCCATAAAATCTCACACTAATCTATCCACAAGTACTATCTAGAACTTGTCCAAATCTGCTCTTAATATGTATTGTAAGCCTCCACAAAAGCTTAACCAAATCTATCCACAAGTCTTCTCAAATACTTACCTCAAATTTGCTAAACAAGTCCACACTAGAACTTGTCCAATATCATAGAAACATAAAGAGAATTGTTAAAGACTCAATATGCTCTATACTCATCACAATGCTCAATAAATTTCAATCACTCTTTTAGAAACATACAAAGAATTGTTAGAGACTCAATATGCTTCACATTCACCTCAATGCTCAATCACTTTCAATCACTCTTTTAGAAACATACAGATAATTGTTAGAGACTCAATATGCTTCACATTCACCTCAATGCTCAATCACTTTCTCAAATCAATTCAGAATATAGAATAGTTTATTTTATAGAACTTGAACAATCACTTCACACATCCGCTTGAATAGGCTCAACCAACTCTACTCAACCAATCACTCAATGAAATAATCCTTGCTTACAAACACTAGTCCAAGCATATAAACCCTCACTCAAAATGTTTCCAACAATGCTTATCAATCAATCTCACATAACAATGATACTCATGTTCTTCTCAAAACCTAGTTCAAGTTCTTAACTTAACCAATGGCTTCAACAAAAATGCTTATCAAACAAGGTTTTAACAACAAATATTTATTCTAGAAAACCTTGAAGCATTAACTCAACACATTCAATAAGGAAACCTAATTAAGTCCTTTTCACTCCAAACTTGTTTTTCCAAAAAACCAACCAATCAAATTAACTATGGAAGAATGTGCCCATACCTTTTTCTTGATGATGAAGGAACCTCAAAAATCTGCCACAACCAAAAACACTTCTTTGCCAAACTCAAATAAGTTATAAGATGATAAAATCTCTCAAAAATACAATGTAAATATCAAAACATACATACACCTTATCACTCCATATTTAGGAAAGCATTCAACATATACAAAAATAATTGACCAAATACACCTTATAATCTCCCAATTAATATAATTTCCAATACCATAAATAATGTCGATAAAATCACCTTCTCAAAATAACTCAATGGCAAGAAGTCCACTTCAAAATTTAACCAACACTTTAATCTTCAATAACCAATATGTCACAAATACTTTATTTAAAAATAAATCTAACTCCTTATTCCTCAAATTAACCAGACTAATGATTAATTAAAATTACTTTTTATCTACCTCTTTTAACTCCCTAGGACCTCATGTCAAAACCTTAGGCATCACATAATATATTAAAAAATTTATTACCTTTGCCTTGGTGATATTCAAACTCATGACATCGTCTCTACCAATGTCCTAGCCATGGTTCCAACCGTTGCGTGAGCTAGGCACTCATCTTAGGACGGAAGAGCACCACATGCTCTATCTTATCCCTCTTGGTGCCTCACCCAAAAATAGTTGTGCCACTTCCTTTGGCACTTAACCAAATCCATGCAAAACGTTGCCCGTCGTGATTCGAACGTGGGTCCTCCCACTCTCAAGAACCCTAGCTCACTCCAAATTGCCACCAGACCACCATGCTAGATGGTTGTAAGGGTTAGGACTTCATTCATCTTATTTCTTCATTGGCACACTTTAAGACAAACTTTTTTCTTCTACCTTGCACAAAATCACATGAAACATACAACTCGTAGTCCTCATTAAATCGAGCAAGGGATAATAATTTGCCACTTTGGCATATGGTTTTTATACCTATATGCCACCATACTTTCAAACGTTGATGGATACCTTTTCCCCTTCGATGTCGGAGCCTTAAATAATTAATTTAGAAGTTATTTAAATTCTTTAGAATTTAAATATTATAAATTAATATTTAAATCCTTTTGGATTTATTAAGGATTAAAGCCTTATTAGGTTTTACCACTTTGTATAAATAATATTTATTTATAAAATTTAAATTCAATTTGAATTTAAATATTTTATAAAATAAATATTAAAACTTCCTTGGGCTTTTAACATGAATTTAAAGTGTCCTTGGGTTTTTATGAAAAACCTTTTATTTTTGCTCATCCATGGTTTTAATAAAAACCCTTCTACTTATGCTTCCACATAATATTAAAAATATTGTGAAGCTATTTTGCCATTAACCTTTGCATTATTATTTTTTGACCTTTTGAAATCAATTGTAGCTTATTCCTTGACATCAATGACAACTTAATTCCTTAACATCAATGACAACTTTGACTCAAAATGTCCAAAAATCTCCCCCTTTGTCATTGATGGCAACCCAAATTATTTTTACCTTTTCTTTGTTCTGCTCCCCCTGGGATATTGCTCCCCTTGGCTCAATGCTCTATTCAAATATCTTCTCTTTACTCAAATACCAAATCTCTCCCCCTTACTCAAATCTCTCCCCCTTTGACATCAATGGCAAAGGGTCACCTTTGGGGATTAGGGCTAAGAATGAGCCTCTTAGCTTAGCCCCTCCTCCACCTCCTCTTGAGGTAGTTAATTCTGGGGTGGGAGTATTTCTACTCCCAGAAAGCACTGGTCTTTAAATTTATCCTTTTTTCTTCTTATTTGATCCTTCTAATTCCTCTGACTGTTCCTTTCCATATCCATGTTCTTGTCCATGTCCATATTCTTGTTCTTGTTCTTATTCCTATTCTTGTTCATGTTCATATCCATGTTCCTATTCCTATTCCTGTTCATATCCATATCCCTTTTCCTATTCCTATTCATGTTATTGTTCATACTTGATTTTGGAATGTCTGCTCTACACCACTTTGTTGTGTATCCATCATTTTTGCACTTATAAGGCTTAATTTTAATTTTCCTTGGATGTGCAAATTTCTTAGGATTTCTCCTAGTGAAGCCATATCATTTTCTATCATAAACCATGCAATTCGTTTCCTTATGATCAAACTAATTACATGAGTAGCAATATCCATGGAAAAGCTACCTGTTTCAGAAATTTCCATTTTCCTATCTTTCATGTGTCCTACACTATGAAGACATGTGCCCAAATATGTGACATGAAAAACATATTCCATTGAAGTTTCCTTGTCTTGACCTCATTGGTCTCTTAGTCTCTCTTAACGTATTCTGATTGTTGTTATGTACATTGTTCCTATCCTTGTTGAAATTTCTATTGTCCAACTCATCCTCAAATGTCTCACTTTCTCTTACACTATCTTATTTTGAAGTTTCTTCTTCTAAATTTTCTTCTCCTTTAGAACTTGAGGTTGACTTATCTCATTTTTTCTTTTGAGTCTGTTCAAAACCAAGATATTTTTTGTTTATTGACCTTATTTGTACCTTGATCATCTTATCCACAATATTTGAGCTCTGTCCAAAATTTTGTAGCTTACTCTTGGACTTTTCTAGGTCTTCCTTTAGTAGGGCTACTTCTTGTTCTAACATTTCACATTCTAAGACCTTTACTTCTAACTTATCCTTGAACTTATTTGTCTTAGCCTTTGATTTTTCTAGATCCTCTATAATCATTCTTCTCTCTTCATCACATTCTTGAAACTGAAACTCAAGTTTATAGTTTTGCTTTCTTACCTTCTTTATTGTGTCAAGAGCATAAATAAGTTCTCCCTTGAGATCATATCCTTATTTATCTGATTCTTCCTCTTGTTTTCCTTTGTCTACATATTTATTTTTTTGACTTTTCTTCTGTAGGATCACCTACTTCTTATTCTAGTGCCATTAGAATATTATATTCCGTCCCTTCAAGTGTATCCTCATACTCATCATCACTGAAACTATAACCATTCCTTGTAAAACTATCTTCAATATGTCCAAAGTTACCACATCTAAAATACTTGAGAATTATCGGTGACCTTTTCTTGACCTCTTTTTCTTCAATCATAAATAGAACTTCATATTTATCATTTTCTAAGAAATTATTATCACTATCACTTGAGTACTTACTTGCCTTATCTACATAGTAGCTCCTCTTTTACCTTTTAAAGAAATTTTTTCCTTGTCTACTTTTTCCATCATTGATTTTATTTTGGTGCCTGTATATTTCTGAATCCCTATTTTTGTGATCCTGTTTTTCTTCATCATTGTTATATTTAGCTTCTTGACAATGGTGAATATCAAAAAACACAAAAAAATGATACACAGGTGTTATTCCTTTGTTCTTGTAAGAGAACCAAACATTTCATTACTTTCATCCCAAAAATGAGGATACAAAAGAAAGAGCCCTTTTACAATTTTGAAAATTCCCTCAAATACTCTATTTTCCCATTTTCCTATGTAAAATCATCTATTTCAAATTTGAATTTTGGAGGAAAATTGCCGAGGTCACACCTTTGCGCTCATTGACACAATTTACTATAAAAACATATTTTTGGAAAGGGCACAAAATGAAATAAGCAGGGCAGGCCTTGAATCTTTGTGCTAAGGCCTATGTCTAGCTAAAAATCCTCAAATTCAACCTCTAAGACCTTCAAAAATCTCCTGCAAGTTAAACTAGTTTTACAAAATTAAAAAATTACAATTTTTTTTTTCGGGTGATGCAAGATCACTCTTACACCACTGGATGCTCCTACATCAAACAATCAGTTGCATAGTGACCATACTTTCTAAAATTGAAATATTTAACAGATTTTGTATCTTTAAATCTTCTTGAATCCTTATTGCTTCTGCCATAATTTGCTTCTTCATCACTGGATGACTCATTTCTTGATTCTGAATTCTTACTCTTTGTCTTCTTTATTTCTTTGAAGGCTACTTCCTTCTGGGGATTAGGTTCTTTTGTTCTTAACTCAAAAGTTGTAAGAATACCAAGCAACATATCTCTTGTCAAAGAATAACCATCCTTTTATTCCTCTATAGCATAAACCTTTTCACTAAATATTTTAGGAAGAGGTCTTAATATCTTATCACAAACATTTGATTCTTCAACCTTAAGTCCAAGTCCTTGCATAGCATTAACAACCTCATCAACTTTAAGTAGATAAGTACTAATATATTCCTCATACTTAAGTCTTAACTCTTCAAGTTGTCCTTTGATATTTTGTATCTTTGCTTTCTTGACACCTTTATCTCCTTCATATATACTTTGCAACTTATCCCATATTCCTTTTGCATCTTGACAATGCATAACTTTTATGGACTTTGTTCTATGCAAACCTCTCAAAATTGCATTCATTGCTTTTGAATTGTAATGTTGTAGAATCTTACCTTCCTTATATATAGGTGGATCAACTGAGGGGTCCTATCTATTTTCAACTACTTCCCAAATTTTATAGCCAAGTGCCATCAGGTAAATATTCATTCTCATAATCCAATATATATAATCACTTCCAATGTTGAATTATCTGATGAACCATTCTTAGAATCCATTGTGTTCTTGTAGCCTTTTCTTTCAAGTTGTTAAACTCTTTCGAAGGAACCCACTCTGATACCAATTGAAGAACACAAGATTATACTGAGAGGGTGGATGAACAGTATAATACCACTTTTTACTTTTCTTTCCCAATCAATATTATGCAATGTATAGATAGCAATATAAATAGCAGTAATCAAAGAAATACATGTTACATGGTTCACCCAATGTGAGCTACTCCATAGAGAAAATATTTTACTAAAAAATTTCTCAATCAATCTCTTGGGAATCCTTTCCCTATTACAATATTTATGGACCTCTGTCCAAAGAAGACACCAAACCCCTAATCAAGTTCATGTATCTCTATCCATAGGATAAATCCTTTCTCCTCTTACTTTGGCTGGTGATCTTCTAGAAGAACTGTTTTCCCCACTGCTCTAGCTAATGGATCTCTATCCACTAAAGACTCCTATCCTTACTACCCAAGCTAATGGATCTCTATCCACTAGAGACTATCATTCTCTCTATCACCTCCAAATATTTATCTCAAATCTATACTAAACTCAGTCCTTAGGTCTAGCACAAATCTGTTTAATCTCTATCTCTGGTCTGGTACAAACCTATCCTCAAATCTACACCAAACTCTATCCTTGAATCTATACCAAACACAACCCTTCATTCTAGCTTAAATATGCTCAATCTCTTTCCTCAATATTTAACTCAAAACTTGACTCAATATCAAATCAACTATATTGGATCTATCCCAAAACTTAACTCAAGGTTTGAACAAATCAATCAATTCTACTCTCAAGTCTTCTCAAAGACTTATCTCAAATTTGCCTTCTAAGCTTCCAAAAAAGCTTACACTAATCTGTCCACAAGTCCTCTCTAGAACTTATCCAAATTTGCTCTCAATCTATATCGTAAGCTTCCACAAAAGCTTACCCAAATGTGTCCACAAGTCTTCTCAAAGACTGACCTTAAATATTCTCAACAAGTCCACACTATAACTTGTCCAATATCTTAGAAAAATAAATAGAAATGTTAGAGACTCAATATGCTCTATACTCATCACAATGCTTAATCACTTTCAATCACTCTTTTAGAAACATACAGAGAATTGTTAGAGACTCAATATGCTTCACATTCACCTCAATGCTCAATAACTTTCAATCACTCTTTTAGAAACATACAGAGAATTGTTAGAGACTCAATATGCTTCACATTCACCTCAATGCTCAATCACATTCTCAAATCAATTTAGAATATAGAATAGTTTATTTTATAGAACTTGAACAATCACTTCACACATCCACTTGACTAGGCTCAACCAACTGTACTCAACCAATCACTCAATGAAAAATAATTGATTACAAACACTAGTACAAGCATATAAACCCTCATTCAAAATGTTTCCAACAATACTTATCAATAAATCTCACATAACAATGATAATCATGTTCTTCTCAAAACCTAGTTTAATTTCTTCACTTAACCAATGGCTTCAACAACAATGTTTATCAAACAAGATTTTAACAACAAATATTTATTCTAGAAAACCTTGAAGCATTAACTCAACACATTAAATAAGGAAACCTAATTAAGTCCTTTTCACTCCAAACTTGTTTTCCTAAAAACCAACCAATCAACTCAACTATGTAATAATGTGCCCATACCTTTTTCTTGATGATTAAGGAACCTCAAAAATCTACCACAACCAAAAACACTTCTTTGCCAAACTCAACGAATTTATAAGATGATAAACTCTCTCAAAAATACAATGTAAATCACTACATATTTAGGAAATCATTCATCAATATATACAAAAATAATTGACCAAATACACCTTATAATCTCCCAATTAATATAATTTCCAATACCAAAAATAATGTCAATAAAATCACCTTCTCAAAATAACTCAATGGCAAGAAGTCCACTTCAAAATTTAACCAACACTTTAATATTCAATAACCAATATGTCACAAATAATTTATTTAAAAATAAATCTAACTCCTTATTCCTCCAATTAACCATAATAATGATTAATTAAAAATACTTTTTATCTACCCCTTTTAACTCCCTAGGACCTCATATCAAAACCTTAGGCATCACAAAATATATTAAAAAATTTATTATATTTGCCTTGGTGAGATTCGAACTCATGACATCATCTCCACCAGTGCCCTAGCCATAGCTCCAACCACCACGTGAGCTAGGCACTGACCTTGGAAGGGAAGAGCACCACCTGCTCTATATTCTACCTCTTGGTGCCTCACCCAAAAATATTTGTGCCACTTCCTTTGGTGCTTAACCAAATCCATGTAAAACACTGCCTGCCATAATTCGAACGTGGGTCCTCCCGCTCTCAATAACCCTAGCTCCCTCAAAATTGCCACTATACCACCATGTTGGATGGTTGTAAGGGTTAGGGCTTCATTCATCTTATTTACTAGTTGATGCACTTTAAGACAAAAACTTTTTTCTTCTACCTTGCACGAAATTGCACGAAACACACAACTCACAGTCCTTATTAAATCGAGCAAGGGATAATCATTTGCCACTTTGGCATATGGTTTTTATACCTATATGCCACCATAATTTCAAACTTCGGTGGATACATTTTTCTCTTAGACGTCGACGCCTTAAATAATTAATTTATAAATTATTTAAATTCTTTAGAATTTAAATATTATAAATTAATATTTAAATACTTTTGGCTTTATTAAGGATTAAAACCTTCTTAGGTTTTACCACTTTGTATAAATAATATTTATTTATAAAATTTAAATTCAATTTGAATTATATATTTTATAAAATAAATATTAAAACTTCCTTGGGCTTTTAACATGAATTTAAAGCGTCCTTGGGTTTTTATGAAAAACATTTTATTTTTTCTCATCCATGGTTTTAATAAAAACCCTTCTACTTATGCTTCCACATAATATTAAAAATATTGTGAAGCTCTTTTGCCATTAACCTTTGCATTATTACTTTTGTCCTTTTGACATCAACTGTAGCTTATTCCTTGACATCAATGACAAATTTGACTCAAATTTTCCAATAAAGGACACTCACCTTATCTCTAGTGGACCCTTTTTCTACTTTTGGTTATACTTTACAAGACATGATAAGTCACAATGGATCCAAGACATATTTTTAATAATATTGTAATGTGGCCACTATTTTGCCCATGAGTGGAGAAGTGTCCTAATAATAGAATACATTTTTTGAAGAAAGGGCCATCTAGGAAGTCTTGGATACCTAGGGAGTATGCTCTCCACCTTGGGTGGATCAGAAACCAGAAGGCTTGAAAAGATTTCCTAGTTTTAGAGGGAGGCATTCGAAGGAATATAAGGAGCTAAGGAGGCCACTATGGAAGTTGAAGAGGACAACTTGCTAAAAGAAGGTTAGATCATGCTATTCAAGAAAAAAAAAATCTTATTAAATTATTGCATTTTGTGAAGAAAAATATCCTATTGGAAATCAGATCTAGAAATCTCTGTTTATACGTGAAGTGGGAATATTTTAAACTTTGGTTAATAAATCATTCCATTTGAATATTTTAATCTTTGATTAATCAATTGAATATTTTAAGATTTGATATTTTAAGATTTGGTTAATCAATCATTCCATTTGAATATTTTAAGATTTTATTAATCAATTATCTCAATTAAGTATTTTATGTCCCAAAATCCTAATTGGAAAATAGTTGGTCAGAGAGACCCTATATTTAACCATTAAACAACCTATAATTCTATCTAGCAAATCCAACAACGTCTAGGATAGAACAAGCGAGGCAAAATCCTCGACCACCAACTAGTGGTCGATTAACATAGGGAGAATCATTCCCTATATTTCACCAAGAGGTCAACCCATAGCGAATGTGGGAAATTCGCTATGAGGAGACTCTTGGAAAAATATCAAATCCATAGCAGTAGGTGTCAGAATTTATGTAAGGTTTACATCATGATCACATTCATTAATATTATGCCTTCACCCCTATGAAGTATAAGGGGCTCCCTATGAAATCATGAAATACTCATTCTACTTAGATATCTCATCAACACTCGTCCTATGACTTTCCATTATCATGCGAGGTTGGGCATCATTGTTAGGCAATTATAGCATGTGGTAGGAAATCAGATCTGGGTTGGTTTGAAACTACCTAACTTTTGGTGTACTCTGTAATTTATTCCCTTCACTGATGCCATTTTACTGATCATCATGAGAAGCTACCTCGGTGTGTTTGAATGGAATAAATAACCCTTATATAGGTGGCATCCTTGTCACTTTCAGAGTAGATTGCTTATTAATTTTCCTGTGATATGTCTACATCTCTAAAACCTTCATAGAGGAGTGATGTGGAAGATAACCCCCAAATTATTAAATCTCTTGAACACCTTCAATGTTCATGACTAAACCTTAGGAGGAGTTACCATTGACAGGTACAAATATTATAAGTTAACTGTGCTCTGCAACCCTGAGGTTGATTCCACGATCCAATATAATATTCATGTGTAAAATGATAATTTCATCGAAGGAATTCCTCTCATTCCATGGAAAATTTATAATCTTACCTCATGTTGTAGCCGAGAAAACTAGGTTCAAAATAGGGGAGTTATTCAACAAGTACAATAAAAAAATATAAGCTTTGGTGAGGTGGAGAGAAAGATTTTAATTGATGCTAGGCACCCAAAGGTTTATAGCCAAGTGGGTGTTTAGCTTAATCACTACCAAATATTTCACCAAGAATATCCCAAATAGGATTTTTTAGGAACCAAGTATGCTATAAAGGAAAAAGACTCTATAGGATGCTTGACCATGCAGTTTCAGTTGAGAACCATGAGCCACCGGTAGTTAGCCCTTCCAAATAGCATACGCGTGGTCATTCATGATGACAACACTAGAGGATTCCTTGGTGGGCACATGTTCGATCGTGATGTCAACCTTTGAAATTTCTTTGGTGGATTCTTGAGTTGTTATTTTGCCTTCACCGCATGTTGCAAGTTGTCAATAGCCAAGATTTCAAAAAGTAATAGAAAATGTTATTTGAATTTTAAAGGTAATAGGCTTAATTGGTGAACAAAAAAATCAATGTTATAGAAATATTATTATGAAAATTAAAGCATAATTATGACGTAAATAGATATTATAAATTATATTAAAAAGGGTATGGTTTAATGTTTAGATATAGACTAGATGGTCTATAGTTAAATTGTCCATTGCACATTGAAAGAAACATAGATCACATTTAGTGTTGTAAATATTAATGGGGAAGCTTAAGTTTTAGTAAGATATTCAATTCTTCATTAAGTTATGATTTCAATGAGTATTATGGTGATAATTTTGTTTGCCTTAAAAATATAGTAATTGATAGTGAACAAGTTGCATAAATTATTTAAACAAAATGATGAATGCTTCATAAATTAAGGGTATAGGAATTTGATTTATGAAGTGAAGGTTGATTTTTTATCAACCCTAAGAATTAATTTTGGAATTATACTGAGGGAATTTATGAAGTTCTCTCTAATGTCAAAGAGTCATCTCCAAAATATGAAACCAATGAATATCATAAACATACACAAGATGTTATAAAATCCTAAGATGACTTAGAGAAAGGAGTTAGTGGATTTCCTAAATGCATATTTAATTATGAAGGAGCAGGTGGTTTTCTCCTTAGTATGGAAAATACCTTAATATTAACATGATCTCTTAGAGAAAGGAATTAAATAAATCCTTAATTGCATCATGTATGTGTATAGGAACAATAGTGTTTCATGAATTGTATATTGAATAAAAGAGATCCATTGAAACCCTTATATACTTGTAACATCTTCAGTTTATGAATATGAGGAAATATCATATTTTGGATGCTGGGTTTATTCCCCATGAGGGTTCCAAGGATAAACAATGTGTTAATAATTCATGGTTTGCTTTATTATTTCTGGTGGATGTTGCATTTATTTCCAAAATGAAAAGTATGTAAGTTAAAGAGATGTTAGTTGCTTTGATGAAATGTTAAGGATATATTCGGTTATGAAAATGTGTTAATTTAGTAAACATGATGTAAAGTATGTATGCTTAATTTCCAATATATTAATTATATATAATTGTGTCATTTACTTTTTGAAATGTAATGGATAATTATGAATAATATACTTAGCTAATTCTACCTTTCAAGCAACTGGCACTTGATGTACTCAATGATTGTATGGATGCATAATATAAAATGTAATGGAATGTAATCCTTGTTTGGATAGAAATATTATGTGTTTAAGGATATGATGTAATAAGATTTAATCCTAAAGGAGATAATTGAATGAGGTTGATCTGAACTTTACATAAACATTCATGAATAGTATAATCTAAGAAACTTAATTATAGATTATGGATTGATCCGAGTTAAAAATCGAAGTGGGTGGAACGCATAAAAAGGACAAATAGGTTTGAGTGATGGATCAAGTCCTACCTCACATTCTAAGTTGATAAATTGAGGAACCTAAGGCATATTAATTAGTACTAATCACTTAATTGTCTCATGTGCTATACATAAGGAATGCCTAAAATAAGGGGAGAACAAATAAGCCTTGATATATTTCAAGTAGTATAGTCACGCTTAAGGGAATATTCCAAGTATTATGTAAGTTGATCATGTTTAGTAATTTTTCTATGTTAGTGACCCATCGAAAAGATGTGGGAGGGATCTAAGAATCATGAGTAACCACTATTGAGGTTATTTCATTTAAGATGGTTTTTCCATATTCAAGGCATTCACCTATATACTGGTCTTGGTGGACCATGGTGATTTCCATTTTTATCAGGGATGAAACCTAACGCTTGGCCAAAATTCTCATACCCGAGTGGTATGAGGGTTTCGTAGAAGCTGATCACTTCTACTCAAGAGTGACTCTGATCAAGTCTTATAATCTCTTGATGCTATTACCTTGATAACTTACAATCCAGTTGGAATGATCCTACCTAAAATCATGATTATGTCCCTTGTCTCATGAAAGATAAATGTATATAATTAAAAAAAAGTGGTTGAGTAGTGACAATAGGGGTTGTTACAGTTGGTATTAGATCCCAGGGTAACTGATAGATTCTAGATAAATCTAGGTCAGTAAGAGATTTTGGCATGAAACAAAATATGAGAAAAAATCAAAATATAAATTCCACGAATATAAACAATGCACACTTGGTAAGGACAAGGTCAGTGCATGAGATTATGATGTCTGAGTTCCTATCCCCCATGAGTAGGTCCACATTCATTCGAAAGTGGAAGAGCTAAGTGAACCCTCCTGCATGGGTTTTAAGCGGTGTACCTTAGACTCTTTTGGAAAATTACTCAACATCTATATCTTTTGACTTACTCCTTATTTTCAAGTGTGTATGAGTCAAAGGTTTAGATTTACTAAGGGTTCACTTGAACTATGATAGTCAAACCAATTTGGACAACTTAAATGACTATAGTCCTGAATAGAAGTGAAACCTTAGGATATGCAAACATAAATTCAACCATGTAAGTTAGTCAAAAAATAACTAGTGGAAGTTAAAAAAAACAATGTTTTCTTTATTTTCATTTTTTATCAATGTTACAATACACTCTAGAATTTTCCAATCATAGGTTATGGTGCAATGGCAGAAGTCACCCAACAACACCAGAACCTGAAACTCCATTATGTTGGAGGAGAACAAGGATAGTGAAACCTCACATCTAAGTATGTAAATCCCCCAAATCTCACCAAACTCATCTCTAACATGAGTTTTAGGGAACTCCACCAAGTAAGCCCTGGAATCCCAAGTGTCACCACCACATGTATCCTCGCCAAACTCCCTAAGTATCCAGACTCCTCAAAAAAGTATGCACCCAGTCACCCGAGTGGTGGATGAAAGAATTAATGGGTGTTAAGATATTTAAAATGGGAACTGACCACTATGCCATGCATGTGGTATTAAAACTTATAAGAAAACTAGAGTGTAGTTTTGAACAGTTGTTTGAAGAGTAGAAAACTGCGTATATGAAACCAGTGTAAACCAAATATCGAAGATAGAAGTAAGATGATACGAAATTAACTATAATTCTACCATATGACAATAACGTCAATATGGGTAAAAAATTAATTCAGGAGGACTTTGGAGCTCTACTAGTGTTTGATGAGGAAAAACTACTCTGCTAGGGTTTGATGAAGAAAAACTGCTCTGCGAGGATGGCAGCAACTTTCGGAGGAGGTCTAAAAATTTGGAGGAATGTCATGATGGCATCGAGTCTAGCATAGAGAGTGCATGATGGTGATATATTTTTATCTGAAAATGGCTGGAAGGAACAGGATTTTCCAATGCATGTCAGGAACTGCTTGTTAAAGAACAATGGATGTTTGGAACGATGTGAAGCCAGGCCAGTTCTAGTAGTTCAATCAGACTCGGTGGCAGAAGATGTGGAGTATCTAACCAAACATTCTCTTATTGGAAAATTTTTGGGCATCCAAAATTCTCTCCCATTTGTGGAGGCTTGGGTCAGGAAGACTTGGAATCCTAAAGGTGATGTGGAGGTGATGTTGAGTGCGAACAACTATTTTATGGTGGTTTTCTCTTGTATTACATATCATAACAAAGCATTTGAATTGTGTCCTTATTTCTATAAACAAGTGGGACTCTTTCTTAAACCCTGGCATGTGGGTTTCAACCCATCAGAGGAGCGGTCATCGCGGGTTCCAGTATGGGTGCGTCTTCCATGGCTCTCGTTGGAATTCTGGAGAACTAATATCTTGCATAAGATTGCCCTTCTTCTTGGGAAGCTTGTTGGACCATCACAACAAATATTACCTTTTTATCAATATTTTCTGCTCGTATTTGTGTTGAAATTGACTTAAATAATTCTATTCCAAATTATATTGAAATACAATTTGGATCAACTACATGGGTTAAAAAACTTGACTATGAAGCTCTTCCATTTCATTGTCGGATTTACCATGAATATGGCCACCTGTAAAGAAAATTCCCTAAGTTTGTCCCACCTGTGGCTTCAAATCCTAGGCCCGCTCAGTCTGGAAAAAGTTTGGATAAAGGAAAAGCCTCGATAAAGGAAGGGGAACATGATAAGGAAGGTTTTGTTTTGGTAAAAGCCCAAAATAGAGGATGAAGGGAAAACAAAGACCTTAAGGATAGCCAGCAAGATGCTTTACTCAAAATTTTTGAAATATTAGATGATCTTGACTAGTGCATGGAGATACCTGAAACATTGCTATGTGATGCAAATATAACAAGGCCAAATCAGATGTCTCTTCTTAAGGGGGAACTTAAGGAATCAGATCTAGGGGGTTTAAATGAAGAACAAAGGGCTTTGGATCTAAGTATAGGGGACATGGTTGGATCTAGCCCTATAAGGGAAAATATTTTGAAAAGTGGTACAAATTTAGTTATGCCCTCTCCTACTCAAGCACTGATGTAGTCATCCTTGGACTACAAAACTCCTATGGTGTTGGGATTGCAACAGAAAATAATTAAAAAAAGTTTTTTTCGGATAATATGAAGGTGGGTCGAAAGAAGGACCAAGATACAATTAAGTTAATGGGGGAGACTTTTGTGAAGTTAGTATTGGTGAGAACATTGGACTCCCATTTTTATAACCCCCAAAAATTATTATCCTCTCATGGAATGTAAGGGGGTTGAACAACATCCCTAGACAAAAAGTTGCTCGTGATTGGTTCATGTGCATTCTATGGATGTGGTGTTTATTTAGGAGACTAAATTGTCTATTGATAGTATGTTCAATATTACTCCCAAGTTGTGGAGAAGGGGGAAATTCCAGTGTATTGGTGCATGTGGATATGCTGGTGGTGTTGCTTGTTTATGGAATCTAGTTAAGATATCCCCTCTTACTTGGATTTCCAATAGATGGTCTATTTCGATGGTCGGGCATGATAATGAATCTGGTGAAACCATCCTACTTAAAAATGTGTATGCTCCTATTGATTACAATGGTAAAGTGAATTTATGGGAGCACATTTTCTTTGTGAGAAGTTTGGTTCCCCTATACCCATGGATTTTGGCTAGAGACTTCAACTCTATCACTTGTCTGGAGGAGAAACATGGTGGGGTGGACCGTCTTGAGCATTTTTCTTCTATCTTCAGTGCTCATATCCAAGCCCTAAACTTGGTTTACATCAAGCTAGATAATGGGATATTTACTTGGCACAATAGAAGGTGTGGGGAAGCTTCCATATCAGAGAGACTAGATAGGTTTTTGATATCCAGTTATTGGATGGGTAATAACAGAAGTGCTAGTTCTATGATTCTGGAGGGTAGGGGATCTGATAATTGGCCTATCAAACTCTCTACTTTGGAGTTAGGATTAAAAAAAAAATTCTCCTTTAAGTTTCAACTTATGTGGCTTCGTGATCCTAAGCTTCATGATTTCATGCAAGGTTGGTGGACCACTGGAAAACCTCCTCATGCCATCGCTATGTATTCCTTTATGAAGTGACTACAATTTGTAAAACATAAATTGAAGATATGGAATAGAATAAATTTTAGGAACCTTTCCTTGGCTAAGCTGGTAGCTCTTAGGATGATGGAAGAAGCTTCAAGGAAGATTAGAGATTAGGGATTCATGAAGGAGCTTCTTGTTGAGGAATCTAAGGCTGCGAAAGACCTTACTAAATAGGAACTGAGGGAAGAATTTTTTTGGAAACAAAAAACTCGAGTAGATTGGCTTCAATAAGGGGATAGGAACATAGCCTTATTTTATAACTTAGTTAAGGCCCACCGTAATGGTAACCTGATTACCTCTCTTATGAATTCTCAAGGTGCCCTACTCTCTTCTTTTAGGGATATTTCAGAAGAGACTAAGAGGTATTTTTACTCTCTCTTCAAGGAGGACTCCCTATTAGATGATGAGAATGAAAAGCTTATTCTAAACTATATTCTAGTGATTGTTTCTAGAGATATGAATGAGCACTTGATGGGTCCAATTTACCTTGAGGAGTTGGAAAATGTTGTATTCAAGATGAAAAAAGGAAAATCCCCATGTCCAAATGGATTCTCGATTGATTTTTATTAGGATTTTTGGGATTAATAAAATTTGATATTCTGGAGGTGGTCCATGAATCCCAAAAGAATAAACAGATGCTAAGGGACCTAAATGCTACCTTTGTGGTGCTTATACCCCAAAAAGAGGGAGAAAATTCCTTGGATATGTTCAGGCCTATTGCTCTCTGCAATGTTGTGTATAAGATCATCACAAAAATTATTGCTGAGAGGCTAAAGATATGGTTGAGCAAAATCATCTCTAAGGAGCAAGGAGGGTTTGTTGTTGGCCGACAAATCTTGGATGGGGTTTTTATTGCTATAGAAGCTATTCACTCGATGGAAACTTCTAAGGAGAAAACTATGTTCATTAAGTTGGGCATGGCCAAAGCCTATGATCAGGTTAGATGGTCCTTTCTTCAGAAAGTTCATGCTGCTTTTGGATTTGAGGAGGAATGGATTATATGGGTGATGAGTTGTGTTTCTTCTTCATCATTCTTTGTTCTTGTTAATAATGAGCCATCAGAGCTGTTTGAGGCCTCAAGGGGATTGAGGCAAGGAGATCCTTTATCTCCTTATTTTTTTATCATTATGGTGGAAGGGTTGGGAATATTTCTCAAGTATCAAGTCATGAAGGGTCTCATTCAGGGGTGGAAGTGGGATAGTAGTTTGCCACCTCTTTCCCACCTTCAATTTGTTGATGATACTTCTTTGTTGGGATTTTCCACTATCAGGGAAGATGGCAATATTAGATAGTATCTTGACATTTATCTTGGTGCTTCTGGATAGTTGATTAATGAGGATAAGTCTTCTATTTTCTTCTTCAATACCCCTCCTCTTATTCAATCCAGGATTGCTCGTATTCTAATATTCTAGGTTGGGACTCCCCCCTTAATTTATCTTGGTATTCCAATTTCATCTCATCCTCTACCTAGATCTTCTTGGTAGTCTATGCTTGATAAGTTTAGAAGGAAGGTGAATCACTGGACTTTCAGATGGCTATCCATTGTAGGTATAGTGTTGCTTTTAAAATCTGTTGTTCAAGATTTACCCATTTATAGATTTTTTGTACAAATATCTCCCTCTCACTTCATCAAGGACATGGATGCTTTGTCAAGACAATTTTTATGGTCTATAAAACTTGATCAATCTAAATGGAGTTTGTTTAGGTAGGATTCTATATGTAGGTCAGTGTAAGAGGGAGGCTTTGGTTTGGGACATATAGCTCTTTTTGGGCAGGCTTTGGCTGCACAAATTTATTGGAGATGGTGTACCTCTCAAGATCATATTTGGGCTAAAATATTATCTTGTAAATACTTGAGAGGTATTTATGAGGCTGAGATCCCTAGAGTCAGCTTGGTTGGGAAAAAATCAGTTATCTAGGACACTTTGAAAAGAGGAGCTAATTTAATCAAGTAAGGTTTGTTCTAGATTTGCAATTAGGGATCAAATGCTATTTTTTAGGAGGATTATTGGGATGGCCACCCTCCTATATTGAATCAATATCCTAGGTTACGTTCCCTAAGCATTTTGTTTCTTAGAAGCAGGTTGGTATCGTGTGGAGGACTTTAAAAAAATCTAGTCTTTTGGAAATATGGAGATGTACAGGTGGAAAGATCCGCAAGAATGGCCCCAGGGGGTACTGGCCAAGGACAGAGAAGTGCTTGATCTTATTCTTATGAGGAGGCCTTGTTCTTCATTGAGGGATAAATATATTCTGGCTTGGAACCCTGATCCTAAGGGAACCTACTTGGTAGCCTATGGTTATCAGGTTCTTGATAAGTAAAAGTATGGGAGTCTTCCTGTCACTTGGTGGAAAAATGTGTGGAACAAATTTTCTTGGCAAAAATGTTTCTTTTTCTGGTTGGTAGCTCGTAATAAATACCTCACTTGCGATAATGTGAGAAAGAGAGGATTTCAGGGTCCCTATTTTTGTGTCCTTTGCAGTAATAATTAGGATGACTCTTCTAATTTATTTTTCTAATGCTCCTTTGCTAGAGACATTTGGCACCATTGGTGGAGTGCCTGAAACCATCCATATTTTCATGTGCTATCCCTGGTGGAGTTTTGGAGTAGTCTGGGCAAACCTTCGGCCAAGGCCCCCTTCCTTCGGGTGGCTTGGAATTTGGGCCCTTCTTGCATCATCTAGCAAATTTGGCTCGACTGGAGCCAACACATATCTCAGGGTAGTTATTTTGTTGTTCATTAGATATGGTAAAGAATCATGTATATGATTTAGGAAACCATCCATAGCAAATGTGATGTGGACCCTCTTTTGGATTCTAGGGAGGAGAAGGTACAACAAGCCCTTGGTCTATTTGGGGATGGTGTGAACTCTTCTAGCCCTAGTAGGGCTCCTCAGCTCAGCAATAAGGTTAGGAGATGTGGTAGGTGGATGCCACCCCCTAGAGGAGTTTTAAAAATTAATACTGATGGATCATCTAGGGGTAATCTTGGACATGCTGGCATTGGTGGTGTTGGGAGAGATTCTACTGGTGGTGTTAGTCTTTTCTTTTCCATTTATAAAGGTGTTCACTTCAATAATTTTATGGAATATCTTGCAATTCTTGAGGCCTTGCGGAGGGGGTTTTATTTTGGCTAGCATAGGATTATCTGCGAGTCTGACTATCAAATTGTGGTTAATATTTTAAATAGTAAAAGGTTGGAGAAAGTTAATTGGCAGTTGGCCTCTGTAGCCATTCAAATTCTCAGAATGAGTGAAGAGTTTGAATTTATATCCTTTGTGCACATTCCAAGGGAATGGAATGTGGTTGCTGATTACTTGGCAAAAAGGGCTTCTGAGCTGTTGGATCCTTGGAGTATCGATAATTGGGAGAGTCTCCCATCTGGGGACTCTCAATGCCTATGGGAGTTGATCCACAAGGATTTACAGACTTAATGTGGTTTGTTCTTGTTGTCTTTTCTGGGTGTCATTCTAATCTAGTGGTTTTAGCTTGTTTGGCTATTTATTTGAGTCCTTGTTAGAAGCTTAGTTGTACTCTATAATCCAGAATTTTTATCAATAAATTTGTACCCCTTTATTTAAAAATAAAAATAAAGTCAATATGAGTACACTTTACAGTAATAGTACCATGCGATGGATGCATTTTGCCAGCAGAGAAATAAGGTATGAAATCATCCATTGGAGTCATCGAAGGGTCAATGATGGGACATTATACAAATTAAGGGAAGGACACGTGGGTTATGATTATGTGTTCTATGCACATCAAAAGAATATTACTCCCTTAGGAATTGAAAAAGACCCCAATAACTCAATTTGATTGATCTGTGAATCTATGAAAATAAATGGACCTTGAAATACTATCCAACAAAATAAATCGAGGTAAAACTCCAACATCGTAGAATGGATAAAATGGTGTAGATTTTATCCCAGTTCTAGATATAAAAATAACCTAATCACTATTCATGACATTGAATATCATATTGCTCATATTAAGGTTTACCTTATTAGTACTAATGATCTTGGAATGGGATATCATAGTGTGTCTCATAATTATCTTATTCCTACTAATCGATCTGTTGGTACATAGTCTTTGAGTTATGGCTTATAAAAATGTCAGAATTGGCAGTGGCAATCCTACAAAAACATCAAAAACTTGATCATTAAATATCATCAAGGTATGGCATTCTTTGAAGATGATCTTTTAGAATGCCAGGGATAGGCTGGATGCGAGCGACTAACAATGGTTGAAAGAAGTAGGATTTTAAGGAGTGGCTCGACTAGAGACAATATGTGTAGACAAATGCTATCTATCTACCCTAGTAGAAATATGGGATCCTAGTAGAGGGACATTCTAGTTATCCACTGGAGAAATGACTGCAACATATATAGGATATACCAAATACCGGTAGAAGGTCATACAATAACCATTGCCAATAAAGCAAAAATGGGGCATATTCTAGAAAGAGTGTTTGGATTAGAATGGATGAGTGTGAACATAGATAAGGGCATATAGAACATTAAATTCACTATGTGTAGGGTATACTGACACATAAGCATATGATTATAATGGAGCTCCTATCGGGTGTTATTTTGCCTAAATCAAGAAGTGCACAATTTCCTTGGAATTTAATGGGAATCATGCAGGATATAGTTGAAGAGTTAGTGGTTTATACATGGGCACTAGCATTAATGGACCAAATCTATAGAGAATTATTTAACTTAAGAACAACGATGAAGACTAGAATGAACTATAGCACCTTGCTACAAGTCTGGGCATGGGAGCACATAGTGGTAGCAAGACCCCAAGGGCTACCTTATGATGCACATAAATTTATGGGGTTAGAGATGACTTATGTGTTAATGTGGCAATGGAAAAATGAATGGTCTAACCACAAACCACTTGAAGGCAAAAGAGAGTGATTCTTCTCTATTTGGGAGAATCTTCACTCCTATGACATTATTTGGATACCTTGGAGAGAGGGCCCAGTTTGGATAGAAGATGGTTTACAACTTGCTCATGTGATATGAGCAAGATGGATGATTAGATGTACAAGTATACAATATGCATATTTTTAATATACTCGAGTATTGTGACAGTTAAGTATTATACAACAGATATCGGACCCATCCATGGTTTATATGAGAAAGGGATGAACAACCATGATACTTCCACCAATGGAACCACTAGCTGCAGAGCCTTAGGAGACTATATGGACACCATAGGAGGATGATGTGGGCATGACCCCTGACTATGATATTTGATGGGCCACACAACGACAACACCAAGGGGAAGATTCCAATGAGGAAAATAATGGTAGATAAACAACTAAGGTTGTAGAGGAGGAACACTCATATAGAAAGAGAGATGAGGAGGAATCTCCCAAAATATGTGTACACCAATAGTTGGATATAGGAGCTAAACCATCCAACATAGGAGAAGATGAACCTATGAGAAAAGTGCAACATGAAGTGGAGGCACTGAAGAAGCAAATTCAACTTTTAGAGACCCAACTGTTGAAGTTAGTAGATAAATGGGGACAACCAAGGTTTAAGTTGGAGACTAAGAGAGAAGATACCATATCAGAGCAAGAAAGGTTTTGATTAGAGTTAAAAAAAATGCACTACTAGAGAGATACAATAGTGATAGCCTTGGAAGTAGAAAATGCACAATTACACCATGCAAGGGATATCTATAGAGATGCATTCTTGACTTCTCGTATGGATGCACTTATAAGCCATAAATTACTTCTTCCATCACAACCAACTACTGAGGGATAGCATGCACATGGAAATACAACTTGAGAAACTCAAAAAACTTGTTGGAATAGAACCTAAGCTACTTATCAAGAATTTTCTCCAACGGTTTCTCAAACTGGCAATGTAGGTATAGATATGCCGGGTGAAATATCCGAGAAAGAACAACCTTAAGATTTGAAGCCACTATTCTAGGAACTATATGTATTAGTATGCCAAGGAATTTGGCCAATTGTAATTAGAAATCATTTGAACTATATATTCCTATTGTAAAGATGAAATATTGTGAACTTAAATTCTTCTATCATAAAACTCATAGTAGCTTATGAATATTTGTAGATTTTTTTTATATTCATAAAGTGAAATTGTTTATTTAAAATAAAACTAAATGAATTTGAATAATGTATTGGTTTCCATTCTTGGAGAAGGTATGGGACTTCTCCATGATGATATAAACCAGGATACATCTGGGTGGATGCTCTGGTATTAAAATGCATATTAGGATATATGTGCATATCCTAAATTGAGATTCTAAAATTATGATGTGTCTTTGTTACCACTCGATTTTATCAGGTTAACTCATGTTAGGGGTTAAAAAAATTATACTGTGATACTCCTTGGTGAGAGTTTTGATCAAATTAATAAGACTTTTTATGTATAATAAGGTACATATGCATAAATGATATATCTCTAACATCATTTTTCAAATTATATTATTGCAGTACAAAATTTAATATTTGTGCAGTAATAGATGGTTTAAAACTATAATCTTTGTGATGAGATTATGTTTTGATGATTTTTTCAATACTTTTTGTTATGCAAAATGGATTTTATGTTGTTTATAAGGATATGGTACTACTGATATTTTACATTTTTGCAGGTCCAGGTACTCTCATGGATGGAATATGAAGCTTACCATCAAGATTGAGGTGTTGGAAGAAAGAAAAATATGATGTCACAAAATTGTAAAATAGCAAGATGAATTCTAACCTTGCTAGCTACATATTTTCATTAAGGTAATTTTTCAAACATAGAGGACTATGTTTAATATAAGGGAGGGTGTATGTCATGACCCGTTACCCTCAAACCCTATCAATGGGACATTAATTGGTCTTGTGATCAATTAATGTTCCATAGAAAGAGGTCATAGACCCTAAAGAATTCTACATAATTCCAATTTGGGAATTTTGAAAGGGTTAGGAGGAAAATAATAAAAATATAATTAGGCATGTATAATGTTTAATGACTAGGATAATTTTATCTAATTTATATATTAAAATTCTAATTCTTATTGGACCAAATTAGGCACTAGTATTATTTAATACTAAAAGCCTACCTATTCTCCCCCATGGCATAATTTGGTTGGTGGAGGAAAAAGTGATATTATCTCCTCTATTTTTAGTTAGGGATTCTTTTGAAGTATGTGAACCATAAGGGGGTAAAAAAAAAATAAGGACACTCACCTTATCTCTTGTGGACCCTTTTTCTACTTTTGGTTATACTTTACAAGACATGATAAGTCACAATGGGTCCAAGGTATCTTTTTAATATTATTGTAATGTGGCCACTATTTGGCCCATGAGTGGAGAAGTGTCCTATAAATAGAAGATATTTTGTGAAGAAAGGACCATCTAGGAAGTCTTGGATACCTAGGGAGTATGCTCTCCACCTTGGGTGGATCAGAAATCGAAAGGTTTGAAAATATTTTCTAGTTGTAGAGGGAGGCATTCAAAGGATTAGAAGGAGATAAGGAGGCCACTATGGAAGTTGAATAGGACAGCTTGCTAAAAGCAGGTTAGATCTTGTTATTCAAGAAAAAAAATATGTCTTATTAAATTTATTGCATTTTGTGAAGAAAATTATCCTATTGGAAATCAGATCTAGAAATATCTATTTATACCTGAAGTGGGAATATTTTAAACTTTGGTTAATCAATCATTCCATTTGAATATTTTAAGCTTTGATTAATCAATTGAATATTTTAAGCTTTGATTAATAAATTATCTCAATTAAGTATTTTATGTCCCAAAATCCTAATTGGAAAATAGTGGGTTAGAGAGACCCTATATTTAACCATTAAAAACCCTACAAGTCTATCTAGCAAATCCATCAATATCTCAAATAGAACAAGCAAGGCAAACTCCTCGACCTCCAACTAGTGGTTGATTAACATAGGGAGAGTCATTCCCTATATTTCACAAATGGGTCAACCCACAACAAATGTGGGAAATTCACTGCAAGTAAACTCTTGATAAATATCAAATCCATAGTAGTAGATGTCATAATTTACGTAAGGTTTACATCATGATCATAGTCATTAATGTTATGCCTTCACCCCTACGAAGCACAAGGGGTTCCCAATGAAATCATGAAATGTTCATTCTACTTAGATCTCTCATTAATGCTCACCCTATGACTCTTCATTATCATGCGAGGTTGGGCATCATCATTAGGCAATTATAGCAGGTGGTAGGAAATTAGATCTGGGTTGGTTTAAAACTACCTAACTTCTGGTGTACTCTACAATTGATTCGCTTCATTGATGCTTATTCATTGATCATCGTGATAAGCTACCTCAATGTGTTTGAATGGAAGAAAGAACCCTTATATAGGTAGCATCCTTGGAACTTCTAGAGTAGATTTCTTCTTAGGTTGCATGTGAGATGTCTACATCTCTAAAACCTTCATGGAGGAGTCTTGTGGAAGATAACCCCCAAATTATTGAATCGATCAAACACCTTGGATGTTAACGACTGAACCTTAGGAGGATGTACTATTGATAGGTCCAAATATTATAACTTAACTATGCTCTGCAACCTTGAGATTGATTCCACAATCCAATCTAATATTCATGTGTAAAATGATAATTTCATTGAAGGAATTTCTTTCATTCCATGGAAAAATTACAATCTTACCTCATATGTTGTAGCTGGTAAAACCAGGTTTAAAACAAGGGAGCTATTTAGAAAGTACAGTAAAAAAATATAAGATTTGACAAGGTGGAGAGAAAGCTTTTAATTGACGCTGAGCACCCAAAGGTTTATAGAAAAGTGGGTGTTTGGCTTAATCACTACCGAATATTTCACCAAGAATATTCTAAATAGGAACTTTTGGGAACCAAGTACGCTATAAAGGGAAAAGACTCTGTAGGATTCTTGACCATGCAGTGGCGGTCGAGGACCATGAGCCACTGATAGTTAGCCCTTCCAACTAGCATGTGTGTGGTCATCCGTGATGATGACACTAGAGGATTCCTTGGTGGGCATGTGTTCGATCCTAATGTTGACCTTTGATAGTTATTTGGTGGATGTCCGAGTTGTTATTTTGCCTTCACCACATGTTGCAAGCTATCAATAACCAAGCTTTCAAAAAGGAATAGAAAATGTTATTTGCATTTTAAATGTAAAAGGCTTAATTGGTGAACAAAGGAATCAAGGTTATAGAAATATTATTATGCAAATTAAAGCATAATTATGAGGTAAATAGATATTCTAAATTATATTAAAAAGGGTATGGTTTAATGGTTAGATATAGACTAGATGGTCTATAGTTAAATCATCCATCACACATTGAAAGAAACATATATCACATTTAGTGTTGTAAATGTCTTAAATTTTAGTAAGAGATTCAAGTATTCATTAAGTTATGATTTTAATGAGTATTATGGTGATAAATTTATTTGCCTTAAAAATATAGTAATTGATAATGAACAAGTTGTATAAATTATTTAAACAAAATGATGAATTCTTCATAAATTAAGGGTATGGGACTTTAATTTATGAAGTGAAGGTTAATTTTTTATCAACCCTAAGAATGAATTTTGGAATTATACTGAGGGAATTTATGAAGTTCTCTCTAATGTCAAAGATTCATCTCCAAAATATGGAACCAATGAATATCATAAACTTACACAAGATGTTATAAAATCCTAATATGACTTAGAGAAAGGAGTTAATGGATTCCTTAAATGCATATTTAATTATGCAGGAGAAGTTGGTTTCCTCATTAGTATGGAAAATACCTTAATATTAACATGATATCTTAGAGAAAGGAATTAAATAAATCCTTAATTGCATCATGTATGTGTATAGGAACAATAGCGTTCCGTGAATTGTATATTGAGAAAAAGGGATCCGTTGAGACCCTTATATACTTGTAATATTTAACATATTGAGTTTATGAATATGAGGAAATATCATATTTTTGAGGATTGGTTTATTCCCCATGAGGGTTCCAAGGATAAAAATGTGTCAATAATTCATGGTTTGCTTTATTATTTCTGGTGGATGTTGCATTTATTTCCAAAATGAAAAGGATGTAAGTTAATGAGATGTTAGATGCTTTGATGAAATTTTAAGCATATATTCGGTTATAAAAATGTGTTCATTTGGTAAACATTATGTAAAGGATGTATGCTTAATTTCCAATATATTAAAAATATACGATTGTGTCATTTACTTTCTAAAATGTAATGGATAATTATGAATGATGTATTTAGTTAATTTTACCTTTCAATTAGCTAGAACTTGATGTACTCAATGATCGTATGGATGCATAATATAAAATGTAATGGAATGTAATCATTTTTTGGATAGAAATATTATGTGTTTAAGGATATGATGTAATAATATTTAATCCTAAAGGAGATAATTGAATGAGTTTGATCTAAACTTTACATAAACATTCATGAATAGTATAATCTAAGTAACTTGATTATAGATTATGGATTTATCTGAGTTAAAAATTGGAGTGGGTGGAACCCATAAAAAGGACAAATAGGTTTGAGTGGTGGATCAAGTCTTACCTCATATTCTAAGTTGATAAATTGAGGAACCTGAGGCATATTAATTAGGACCCTTTTGGATAATCACTTAATTGTCTCATGTGCTATACATAAGGGATGCATAAAATAAGAAGATAAAAAATAAGCCTTGATATATTTCAAGCATTATAGTCACACTTAAGGGAAAATTCCAAGGATTATGTAAGTTGATCACATTTAGTGATTTTGCTATCTTAGTGACCCCATTGAAAAGATGTGGGAGGGATCTAAGAATCATGAGTAACCACTATTGAGGTTATTTCATTTAAGATGGTTTTTCCATCTTCAAGGCATTCACCTATATATTGGTCTTGGTGGACCATGGTGATTTCCCTTTTTATGAGGGATGAAACCTAACACTTGGCCAGTGTTCTCATACCCAAGTGGTATGAGGGTTTCATAGAAGCTGATCACTTCTACTCAAGAGTGACTCTAATCAAGTATTATAATCTCTTGATGCTATTGCCTTGATAACTTACAATCCAATTGGAATGATCCTACCTGAAATCATGATTATGTCCCCTATATCATGAAATATAAATGTATATAAATAATTAAAAAAAAAGTGGTTGAGTAGTGACAACAAGGGTTGTTACATCATCTTATAAAGCTAAATCATTCTAAAATGAACCATCTTACTCATCCTATCCTACTCTAGAGGAAGAGGATACTAACTAAGAAACTATGCGTGATAGGGTTAAATTGATGGATAGTGAATAACCACTAGAAGAAGAATATGCTCTAACAAGAATGGAACTAACTAAGATATCTAAAAAATATATTTAATTTAGAATAGGTAGAGAACTAGAGGAATTAAAAGCTAAATTATTGGGAGGGAAAATGGAATTATTAATTGGAATAACCTCATCAAAGATGACATCTTTCTTGATAAAAACCTCATGCCTCTAAGTATCATATAGATGATATATATTTATGATATCATAATATTCTATAAATATACACTTATGGCTCTTAGGTAACACTCTTTTTTGAAGATCCTTGGGTATGTGAGCTTATGTTGAAGACCCAAATATTCAGAACATAGACACGTCTAGCTTATCCCCTATAAAATTCTCAATAGGTATCATCATTCAAACAACATTTTTAGGGACCTTGTTGATGATATTTCCTACATATGTGATTGACTCACCTCAAAATTTTTTATCTAGTCCCTTGGCATAAATCATATAGTTAGTCATCTCCATGATTACACTAGTTTTTATTTCTACTATAACATTTTGTTAAGGACTATAGTGAACAATCCTATTATATGCTATTCCATGATTGGCCAAGAAATCATGAAAGGCATGACTAACATATTTACCACCCCCCTATATCCTTAGACATTTGATATTTTTATCTTACTAATTTTCAACAAGAGCCTTGAAATTTTTGAATATTTCATACACTTAATCCTTTATATGAATGGTATATACCCACAAATATATAGAAAAGTCATTAATGAAATAAGGAAGAACCTCATTTCTAAAATATAAGGTGTTCCCATAGGTCCATAGATATCACTATGAATGATCTCTAAAGGATGTGATGCCCTACTAGAAACTCCTTTTGGAAAGGTGTCCCAATGATGTTTTTCCAAAATGCATCCTTCACATGGACCACTTGGAGGGGACATGTGTGGAATCCTAATAACCATCTCATGTTGGCTCATGTTGTTCAAGGAATCATAAATAAGATATCCAAGCCTGTGATTGCACTTTTGACTCTCATTATCAACATGTGCTACCATTGCAACAAAGATCTTCTTACTAGAGGATAAAGAAGGAGTGGGTTCTTCACCCAACTTATACATATGATAAGATTCACCGTAATATCTAGAAGAAAGACCTAAATCCATTGTGTATATTCTTAATGACCCATCTATTAGACCCAAATTATACTTTTTTTGTGTGAGTAATGTGATAAATAGAAAAAATGTTATTACCAATGTTAGGAACATAAATTACCTCATAAAATGAAAAATATCCAAATATGATGTCTTCACTTCCATCCACCTACAACAAATATTCATCCCCAACCATAATATTTTATAGATGATTTTTGTTATAGCCTTGAAGAATGTGATTATGCTTTGTCATATGTCTAGTAGCCTTGAATAAGCTATCTTCTCATCCAAGGAGGTGGATATACAATATATAGAATGGAATACAACATGAGCCTATTAGGTTTCTCCTTCAAATCCATCCTCACCTTTAGCAACAAATAAAGCAATAACAATCCCCCTTTCTTGCTACTTCTTCCAATTTTTTGATCCAAAGCCTACAAAATTCTGACTTGTGTTCTTTCCTATAAAACTTATGGATAGGTTTCTTAAAGGGCTTCTTAGAATTTTCTCATTATGTTTATTTTTTTTTAATAGTTTGATTTTTTACCATAGCTTCTTTTAAATGTGTTTGGTTAAAAATAAAATTGCCCTTATGTCTTTTTCTCCTAGCTTAATTATGCATGAAATAATCAAATGCCTCATTAATAGGAAATGCAGGAGAGTCTAGGAAGTATATGTGCAACATATCGAAGTCCATAAAAACTCTCTCATATGTTATTGACACATTATTTAAGACAATATTTAGTAGATCTATGTTCCTTTCTTTCTCAAATGCCTCTTGTCCTTCCCTTCTTTCCTTAGGTAAACCTCTCATAGTTTGGATATTCTTAATTTCTTGATCCAACTGATGTATTCATTAATAGTTTAAATGAATCCATGGACAAGATTGTAAGCTCTGCCTCTAATTTACTAATATGATCATAATCAATCCAATCACATAGTTCACAAAACTTCTCAAGAAAAACTTTAGGATCAGTAGTGTTGCTTACATGGGTATCATATAAATTATCCACATGGAGAGAAATAACACCATGGGATTCATCATTCGTATCCTTATACATCTTCTTTACTTCCTCAAAATCAATATCTTGAGGCTATTCAATCACATACTTAAGAAAACCCTCACTTTAGAGCAGAGATTCAATCTTAATTTTTCATTTAGCATAGTGTAGATAACTCAAAAAGGTATATGATGATTCATACTTTTTTTGATAAAAATAAAAAATCTACAAGTATTTAAGACTATAACAAACACTACCAATGTAGATAACTCAAAAAACATATAATTTTAAAAAGAATAGGCTCAAAATGCTTCTATAGGCAAAAGTTATTGCCCCAAAAAGTATACCCTTAAAATCATAATAATTGCCTCCAAAACCTTTAAAAAATAGTACTTAGGAGGAATGAGGGGACACCACATACATATTTGGAGTAGTTGGGAGGGTGCTTATTATGCACTGATTGTATAGTGTATTGGTAAACCATGTTGTGTCATTTATCAATATCTAATTTTCTCTAAAATTTGTGTCATCAAGTCTACTATTGGTTGTGCAAGTTGCTTGTCAAGTTTGATGAGATGGAAAAATGTGTTTGGTTGATCCCATTTTTATAGGCACCAAGTTGCCTATGGACTACCAACATCAGTCATTATATGGATGACCATGTCATACCAACCATAGTGTATCACATGTTTCCTTTTCATGTGTGCCACTTCAACACCCTCAAAAGCTTCCATGTGTCACCCTATATCATCTTCTTAGACTACCATATGTCACCTTGGGATTCATACTCCTACCAAATCACCTATATGGACTACCACATCAACTATATAGACTACCATGTATCAAATTATGATGCATCCAACTAGAACCATCGTAGCTCTATGGACTACCACATGCTGCTTTGGGATGTATGTGTTTGGTTCCACGTATATTGTATGGACTTCCACATGAGACCTATACAATCCTATCAAATCATCACACTTGAAGAAAAGAGTGCTATGCCATCACTTATTTTTACATCATTATGGGTAAATTCTAGTCTTATGTTGATGTCATCATAAAAATGGAGGTAGGTTTGAATTTAGGACCTTCCATGGGTAGAGTGCTAGCACTCATTGTGCTAGCCACATCCCCAAGTACATAGCTTGGAAAAGAGCACTAAAGAAAAATATTTATTATGTATAACGAAACCAAGCACCCCCTTTGCCATATCTATGATATGCACCTACATTAGCATGGTGGAATTGCATCCAATCATGTGCCTTATTGCCCAGGGAATGGAATATTTTCTTAAATATTCCAATTTTAAATTTCAATAATTTGAATTTAGGAGGGATAAGTTTTTCAAATGCAATTTGTATGTACCTAGAGGTAAAACAATGATTTTTTTTTTGAATTTTGATGCCTGCTAAAATTTTGCAATGAATCCAAAAATATGTATGGTTCGTTCATATTTTTTACGATTTACCATACACAACTATTTTTTTGAATAAAACCAATCAAGACCTCTCAGGCCTATGCAACAAAAGTTTTCAAACCATATTTACAACTTTTTCAAGTGGCTTGGAGGTATTTGCTAAGCATAGAATCCTACCCATGACCTCTCTAGCACCAAGGATCTATCTAAAAAAATTTAGCCTCTTTTTTTCTTCTTTCATAGTGGCCAAGTAGTCTATTCTCTCATAAATACTACTATTGGGCATCAAAACTAGAAGAGAAAAGGAAATGGATTTTTTTTAATCTATAAAAACAAATGAGGTTTTTAAAAAACCTCAAAAAACTCAATCCTAAAACTAGGGAATCCATCTAGTTAGAAAAATAAATAAAACAATATTGAGTGCTAGTGAGAGGAAAAAATAATCCTATCAATGAATATTTGTGCTAGAGAAAATTCTCTAATTCTAGTGAGATCTTCATATTCAAAGTCCACTAGGGCTTTCTATTAGAAATGCTTCTTTAGATTATACCATCAAATTCAAAAAATCTTCTCCACAAACATCTATAAAAAATATTATCAAGAGAATCTAGAAGAGAAATCTATCATTGGAATAACCAAATGAATAATGAATATTCACACCCACTCTAATACCATGTCATATTTTATGGTAGTTTCCAAAAATGAATGGAATCAATCATTACCTAGTACTACATAACAAAATAAATGCATAGCATATGATAGAATATAGTGGGTGTCCATAGAAACCAAAATATATTCACTCAAAGAGTATCAAAATTACACTCTAACCAAAAACAAATTGATCAATGAGAAGGGGTATTTATACCCAAGTACATGATGCCTTAAGTTTAAGGTTACGAGACTAACCCTCAAGAATAAAATAGTAAAAAACTACAAAAATTCCTTTTTCAATGTTTACATGGTCCCAAAGGGAAAATATAATAAATAGTTGGTCATGGCCACAAGAGAAGCTTAACCACCACATATTCCAACAATTATGTGATGATGAAATTATTTTATGATGATGTGATGATTAAATTAAGTTATGATGTAATGATGAAATTATGTTATGATAATGTGATGAAATTATTATTATACTTGGTATAATGAAATCAAAAGATAATAAAATTGGATTATGGGATTGGTTGATAAAAAATTGTAAATGATTTACATAATTTAACAAGATTTGTTTACAAAACTTTGTCCACGTGGAATTTTTAGATAGCTATAATACAAACATATACAAAATAGATGTGCCTAGGGGACTTTAGATATGCTTAAAAGGTGTTGCTATCATAAATATATGATACAAAAAATATGTGCCTAGGAGGACTTTAGATACATTGTAAAGGCATAATACACCATAAAGAAATTGGTATGATATACGTATGATACTAAATAGATGTGTCTAAGGAAACTTTAGCCATGTCATAAAGGTATTGCTATGATACAGGTACGATACAAAATATATTTGCTTAAGGGGATTTTAGATACATTGTAAAGGTGTGACTATCATACAAATACAATACAAAATCGATATGCCTAAGGGAACTTTAGATGCACTATAAATTCATATATATGATATAGGTATGATACAATTTAGATGCACCTAATGAGACTTTAGATATGTTGTAAAGGAATTTCTAGGATATAGACATGATATAAAATAGTTGTTCTTAGGGGGATGTTAGGTGTGAAAATATTATTGATGACTCTATTGCACCATTAAGGCTAGATATATGTCATAAAATCATTTTATATTTACCCCAAGACAAATATCTTTAAGGAATATTTTGTGTTATATAAGATAGTAGATATGCCACCAGGGCATGAGATGTGACACAAAAGCAATGGATATGCCAAAGGCATTAGATGTGCTATAAAGGTAATGGATATGCCATAATATATTATATATGTCATAAATACATTTTATTTATCCCAATAATATCATTGAGGACTTTATTGTTTCATTATGGCAGTAGATATGCTACAAGGCATTGGATGTGTCATAAAGACATTTGATTTGACCAAAGACAAATGTCATTGAGGACTCAATTATGAAATAAGATCAATAGACATGCTCAAATACATTGGATTTGCCATAAATGTGTGAGATATACCACAAGGAATTGGATTTTCCATAAATAAAGGCAAACATGTCATTGCTTTGAGATATATTATTGACAATAATATTGAAGGATGAAGTGATTATTGGATAGAGAGGATTATGAATTACCTCTATTTAACTAGTAGTGGATAAAAATAATTTATTAAGATGAGTTTAATATCACCTCCATGCCTATATATGTTTGGGGATAGTTTTAATGATCCTACATAGGTGGTTGAAACATACTATAAAGGTCATAAAACATTTTGTATGAGTGCAAAAGCAATATAAGTAATAATTGATGGATGAAAAACTATTTTTGTATCCTAATTCAAATAACTTTGATCCCTTTTGCTATGCCATAAAGATATTGTATGATGAGATAAAGAAGACAATGAATTGTTCCCATTGTAGGAAAAAAATCATTAAGATGAGATTTATATTACCCCCATGTCTATATATATTTGAGAATAGCTTTGATTATGCTACATAGATGGTTGAAACATCTTATTGAGGTTGTACTACATTTTGCATGGGTACAAAAGAAATATGAGGTAGCATTATAGAATTAAATTTACATTAGTTTGTTCTTATAAACTTGACAATAAAGGTTGGATGGATTTAAGATCGTGAAAAATGGTGATTGGAGTTTATCACTATAAATATCTATGAATATTACAAGACTCATAACATTGTAATGAACTATGATTTGGAAAAATTGAGGAGCCAAATCATATGTTTTTTTGGAAAATATGATTAATGTCTCCTAGGTCCATCAACCTCAATGATTTGGATCTAACAAAAGAACATGTGTTTTATTTTTTTATTTAAAAACAAATCAATGAGGTTGATGAGCATAAGAGATGTGATGATCAAAAAATTTAGTAGAATTATTTATGCTTTGCTTTCTCAAGTAAATTGGGATGATAGAGACCCATTGACATTCGATTCCTAGAAAAAATAAAAAATCAAACTAATCCTAGCTAGAATGAGTAGGGAAAAATGCATGAGTGATGATTGGAATGCTTAGTTTGATATGGTATTATTGTGATATTAGAAGAATTTTTAGATGATGTGATGATTAAATATCTATATACCTACCAAATTTGGAGCTTTGATCCCAATAAAAGGAATTATTTTTCATATTTTCCATCTTAAGTACAAAGCTACAAGGTTGGTGGGTTAAGAGGATTGAAGATAGTGTAATCCTAGAAGCATCAGATCCCTAGAAAAAGGAAAATAAAAGTAATCCTAACTAGCATCATCCTATGCTAATGAGTAGATATGAGAGATTAATAAAAGTTTTGAATAGAAGAAAAAAATATTGGAGATATGCCCATGCCTAAGAGAGGGAGTCCTTTAAAATTAAGGGAAGAAAACATCTTATTTTTATCGTTTAGATCCAAAGTAATACTCCTCTTGGGATCATGGGTTTGTATATGATTGATATGGATGATAAGAAAGAAAGTTGGAAATATCCCATGCCTATCTAGTAGAGTGCTTTGGAATTTTATGGGGAAACTAGTGCCTTATTTCTACCTCTTAGGTACAAATTAGCCTACCTAATTGGGGGTGTAAATGGTAAGTGGTGAAGATGATGTAGATAGTAATGAATATTTATGAGTAACTTAAGATCAATGTGTTTGGGGCTAGTTAATATTAGTGACTTGGATATAACAAAAGAATATATATATTATCCTTTTATTAAGTATAAGTTAAAAATATTAATGGGAGTAGAAGATATGACGATGATATAGATCATGATAAAGTTCCATTAGCATCATATTCATAGAAAATGGAAAATAAACTAATACTAACTAGAATCATCCCTTGCCAATGAGAAGAGATGAATGATTAGTGATAAATAGATTTTGAAAGAGGATATAAAATATTTCTCATGTATGTAAGTATTGATGCTCTACATAAGTGAAGGAATGTATGTATCACCTTCCTAACTAGGGTATAAAGCAACAAGAATTACATGCCTTGGTGAATAAAGAAAATGACACGGATAACAAGGATATGAATTTTTCCACTCATGATTGGAAGACACATATCTTCATAAAAATATATTAATAAAATTCTAAACCCATGTTGAATACAAAATGAGAATATATGATATGCCTTCTACTCCAAACCCATGTCCTTATATAGAATATTATTTACCCTAACCCTAATGCTCAAGGGTATGATTAAATGAAAGAGAGGATATAAACCACTAAATCCTACTTACAATAAAAGTAAAGGTTACATCATAATGGGCCCATGTCAGTAGGGTTCTAACATGCCCTCCTCTTTTGAGAAGCTTTGTCCTCAAAGATTTATATGAGGAAAATACTAATGTAATTGCTTGAGCAATTTCTAGGTAGTATAGTCTAGCTATAGTATATGCCACTATACTAGGACATTGGTGAGAGTGTGGTTGTGAATTATATGTATACATTGATCCAAAATATTCTAAAATTATTATATTATTGAGCCTTATTTAACAAAATGGTGTCATGTGGACTAGACCTGTAAACGGTTGCCAAAAACCTTATTTAAATATGAGACATGGAAAACTAGATGTGTCATGGAAGAAGGTGACAATTCTAACTTGTAGGCCATAGTATCAACCTAATGAAACACTTTATATGGTCCATATAATTTTGTTCTAAATTCCAACTACAATAAATTTTTAGTGATGATTTCTTGTAGGGTTGTAAGAATAGGAAAACCATGTATCTGATGTTAAAACTACACTTTAAATGGTGTTGATATGCTTGTTGTTACATATGGTTTTTTACATGACCAAATTATCTTTGATATTTTGGAATAGTTGTGCACGATCTATTGCTTGAACCTTGGAACTACCTATAATGTATTATAGGAGTTATGGTGGCAGTTGTCCATAAACTACTTCATACAATGTCATTTTTTTGGAGTGATAGGAATTTTTATACCACCACTCATCCAAATAAAGTCATTTTATCCAATGAGTTGATTTCTTAGATGAAAAGTAATGTAGATAAGTCTCTAATAATTTGCTAATAATTTTAGTCTATCCATTGGTCTATGGATGGTATGTTGATCTCATATTGAGTTGTTTCCCATGTAGCTTGAACAATTCCTATCAAAAATAACTAATGAATATGAATTAATGATAAAATATGATGGACTAGGACTCTAGACACTAAATCTAGTCAATCCAATTATGCTACCATAAGTAATGGCTTCATGACACACCAAGAACTCTAGGGCAGCCCTCAGGAGGCATACAGTGGTTATAACCACTTATTACAAGGTTTTGAAATGTTATAGGCCACTTTTAGAACTTTTTGGACACCCTTATGCTATTTGTCCCACCACGGGATGAATAGCAGTATTTGTCCTAGGGGAAGCGAATAGCAAGTTTGATTGGAAAAAAGTAAAATCTGGACAAATGGCACCTGGAAATGGTTACTTTTCTGATTTCCAATCCCTATGGAGTCAGAGCACGCAGAATTTTAATGCTCCAGCCCATGAGGGAGGCCAAATTGGGAGATTCTCTTACCCTTCCAATACATGTCACCCTAGTGGCCAAGTGGTGCCTCGTGCCTTGCATGCCCTTGCATGCCTTTTGACCCATGAAGCCTCCTTGGGATATAAAGTGGATGCATTTTCCACACAATTGGAGATGATATTTTTAGGACAAAGCAATAGAGTTCTACCAAGATTTCCTTCCACTCTATTGTGACTATTTTTCCCTCGAAATCTCTACCTACCAAAGGAGGTTTGCGAGTGAACTAGGAGGCATAATTTGTTACAAAAACTGAACCACTTGAGTTATTCCCACACAAAATTTGATTAAAATACCCCTTAGAGTATTTTTCATCAATTCTAAGTGGAATTGGTGGTAAATTTTATGCAGAAATGGTGGGCGTCCCACCCCCGGGCGCCCCCCAATTTGTGACAGTCCTATTCATTCCATCCTATGATGAATAGAAATTTGTGCATTATTTTATTACTTTATTTATTTTATACATGCTATTACTATACTTAATTTCAAATTTCAATTCTTTATGAGCTATATTGGTCGAGATATTACATTTTTAGTGTTTTGTAGGGTCTCTTGCAGGTATCCGGCGGTCATTGGAAAGAACACCTAAAATATAACTTATATTGCAAATATGATCAAATGGGTTTTCTTATAATAGAATATTATATATTATATCCAATTTTCATGCATTTTAGATATGCACAGGGTTGTAAATTTCTTGCTTTGGATTTTGTAGGTTGTAAATGATCATTCAATTTTTGAAGCCCCATCAGATGCAATTTTGGTGCAATTTATGGTGATATCTTCCCAAAACCATATTTTTTATATCCATATGAAATTTCATATCATTTGGAGTAGATTTGATATGGCTTCTCATTATTAGTCGTTTTGCCCCTATGGGGATTGCATGCCTTTTATCACACGCACTCGCTATTTGACGTTTATGGTTTTCTTGTATGTAGGCATAGGTAATTAAAGTGAATTGGTAAGGAGCATAAAACATATGGATCAAAGACACAAGTTGCAGAAACCTTGGCCCACCCACCTCGATTGTGGGTACAAGGAAAGACATTAGATGTGCACCCGAATTTCTTGAAGGATTTTGATCCTTGGGCACCCAAGTTGTAAAAATTTGTATCACCCATTTTGATCCCTCAAGGGGACACATTTTAACCTAGAATTCAATATATATTATTAATAAGAAATCTATTTGCTTTGCTTTACTTCTTGTTATTCGTTATCTTTCCACATTTCTTGCATGCTTCCATTTGATGCTCATGAGTGATAGGTCATAGATACACATGTTATTTATATTCATTTGGTGCACAATTTTTTCCTTTTCATAGGTAGGAGCATGACTTCACACACTGGGTAGCACAAGTCGATATGACTTTGCCTGTGCATCACCTTGATAAGATACAACAACTTAGGCAACCTGACGGGTATGACACTCGTTGCTCAAGGTGAGCCAATTCCGCCCTACCCTTCCTCATACAAGAAGGAAGGCATGATGAAATCATAGATTTTACTCAGGAGTAGTATTTTACGCATGCCCGATGTGCCTCTACACCTACTGAGTATAATAAGCAGGTGTTCCAGCCCGAACCTCAAGTCAATATGACAAACCTCAAAAGAGGCAAGCACCCAATAGATATTGTAAATTTTATTGAATGAGGTCGGCCCCAAGGTGAGGCCCCTAGACCCCCTATGCCTCACATAGCAAAACAATCAAGCAAGCAGTTGCAAATTATATGGATCACAAGCCTAGTTCAAGTGGCTTCTACGGGATAAAGAACAACTAGACTACTTACATCAGCTTGAGAAAGAGAGGATTGAACGGTAGACCAACGAGCTATTCCAACAGACTCTACAGGAGAGGGTCCCTAACCCTAAGATCCATAAGCAGGAATTCCCCCAAGGCAACCCACACTCATTCGATATAGGTCTCCTAGACCTTATCCAATGTTGCCTCCATGGCCTTTAGGCTAGATCGAGACTTACCTCATAGGCCAAATATAGGGCACCCATAGTGGGTAGATACCCGTATTTATAGACCAGCTCGAGAGATGCCCTACGGGGCCTACAATGAGCATGATAAAAAATTAGAGTATTTGGAGATACCTTATCAAGTTAGGGGGGCTATAGGCCACCACCCTACAATAGGTTGGAGGATCCTAGACCTCCACCATAGGATGTGAGCAAGAATGAGGAGATCAAGTCCTCAGATCCATACAAAGAGCTGCTAGATTGCCTAGAGTTAGTAGAGCATAAGACCTCTAGGTATGGATCTCAAAAGCCCACTATGCACCAGCTGTGTAGTCAACCCATCCATCCTTCAGTTCCTATGCCTCCCTATCTAGATCAATTTAAGTTACCTTAGTTGGTTATGTTTAAGGGAGAAGAGGATGCACAGGAGCACATCACTAGATTTCTAGGCCAGTGCTTCGACATTCATGATTATGATGCTTTTATTTTGTGGAAATTTGTGATTACCCTTTTAGGCCTCGCCTCAAAGTGGTTTTACTAGCTCCCTAAGCATAGCATCCACACTTTAGATCAACTTGTAGATGCATTTCTAGAATGCTTTGCCTTCAATACCAAGAGGAAGGTGACATTAGCTGACGTAGCTGGGTTAAAACAATATGATGATGAGTCAATAAAAAATTATGGCAATAGGTGGCAGGCCTTGCTCACCAAACTACCTTATCTCCTCCCCATGTTAGAGCTAACTCAGATATTCTCCAAGAGCTACCTGAAGCCAATCTCCTTATTGTTGCAGCTACAATAGTATTCGACTCTTGAAGATGCCCTAGCATAGGCTAGGACCATCAAAGAAATCAAGATTCAAGAGGGAGAAATTGTGAAACATCACAACAGGGAGTGGAGCAAGAGCACTAAGAGCACCCCAATATATTCTAATCTAGCGACAGTGAATCAGGTTGCCATTAGCATCCCAAGGGCAACACAATTTGTGCCACCTCAAAAGCCCAATTATCAGGCCACACATCAAGACTATGCTAAGGACAATCAAAATAGTCCCCTTGTAGAGTCTATAGACTCATTGTTTGAGTGCCTCTTAGTGGTAAATTTGATCAATCTACTTGAGAGTCGACCTATCGACCTGAATGCACCCAAGCCCAAAGGGTATAGAGAAGACCTATATTACAAATTTCATAGGAAAAATGGGCATGATGTGAACATATGTTACAAGTTTAAAAACTTGGTACAAGACATGATCGATAGGAAGGACCTTCAGGTAGACAACCCTATCATGCCAAACAACTAACATATGGAGGTCTTTAAATATCCTTTGCCTGACCATGTGAAGCAAGCCAAGCCAGTGCCCTAGGTGAATAAGGTTCACCATGCCCCTCCTCAGCAAGGGTATGTCAGCATGATCAACATTGTCATGAGGAACAGGTGGCACCCAAGTCCAGTCACACCACTTACAACTCAGAGTGATGTCCCTTCGATGTCATAGTAGCCACCACCTCCTCTATTTAGCCTTCCACCTAGGCCCATGGACACCATTAAGAGTAAGCTCATCCAAATCCTAAGAACATCTACCCGACTCTCCATTTACAAGTTGATTCAGTAATCATAGCCTCACCGAGAGGCTTTGATGGAGATCCTTAAGGCCATAGAGCTTCCACCCCAAAAGTCTAATTCCTTCAACAATTTTTTTGGGCATGTAATACAGTGGATTGAAACTGTAATCACCTTCCAAGAGGATGAGCTTAAACTAGTTCCAAATGATACGATGGACCCTCCCTTGCACATTGTCATGTGTGTAAATAGGACACCATACAATAGAGTGGTGATGGTATTCTAGAAATATCATCACCATGATAGCTATCAAGCACTTGAAGCTCCTGGTATCCCATATTGTTGCATCTACATACACCCTCTGAGCATTTAATGATTCCATATGATCAATAGTTGGTAAGATCATCTTGTCAATTCAGGTAGGAGAAAAGACCATCTCGATGCTATGCCACATACTAGAGGGTGAGATGGACTATTAATCAGAACATGGATTAGGGACATGAAGTGTGTCCCTTACATTACTCACTAGTGCCTCAATTACAATCATGAAGGGTAAGTTCATGTCGTCCCTTCTGACCTAGAGTGCTATAAGTATTGTAACATGCTACAACATTTTCCCGAGTCAACCTTGCCATAAACACACTTGGATTTCCAATCAAATAAATCCATCCAAGGTTTCACCCCATAATCATCACATGACATACCTTCCTCATCATCTACACCTCCTCCAATTCCCATCGGGCCAGTGGATCATTTATTGAGGAACCCAAGGAAGAATCCTATTTATGAGGTCCAGTCGACCATATCCACCATCTCCATAGAGGAGATACCTAGCCTATATGATGAAGGGCTACCATAGGAGATAGACGATGAGTCAGATCAGGTCTCGCTCTCATAACTCTTCTATATGTAGCCTCAAGTGATAGTGCACTTGGCTTCCACCAGATTAGGAGAATACATGGTTAGGAATTTCATAGCTACCCCTGTTATAGAGTCGATGCAAGACATGGGTCAACCCCGTCTTCCCATAGGCACTATTGTGCCCTTAGGTGTCCCCCCTAATCAAAAAAATTTTGTCTATGGGGGACTAGACTATGGCATCGAATACTACCAATAGTAGGAGGAGGATAAGGAGCCCTTCACAAAAGACATCAACTACTTGTCTAACCCTACCATTGTCCTGAAGCAACTTGATCTTTGCAATTGGCATGGTTATAGGTTAGGCCTATATGAGCAAGGCACGTGAGTCTTATTTCAACCCTGATACCATATGCCATATGATAAATAAGGATTGGTACATAATCACCCATTTCCCTTGGATGTTCTCACAGATGGTCTAGAGCACCTATGCCTGAACTATAGGGATGAGTTGGTTCGAGATCCCTTTGCCAACCCTAATCACATCTACTCAGTAGGGGACTATTTCCCTATGCCCTTGGGAGATGATGAACCACCTTGCAATGGTATCCAATCCTATGATAGGGGTGAAAGTTCATGCACTCTTCCCCATGACAATGAGTAAGAAGATCCAGGATCCCCTTATGAGTGGATGTCAGATGATGAGTCAGACTATGGAGTCACATCGATTGACTCTAATAGTTCTGATGGAGAATATGTGTAGGTCATCCCTTGGGATGATAATAACGAATACTATCTTTGCATGTTCCCATTACAATATCCCATTTGGAGACAACTTCTACCTTGCAAAGAGCAAGTTCACCCGCAGCCACACCGACCACCACCTATCATTCCACCACATCCACAACCATATCCTTAGGTTGTGTTGCATCCAGAGGTCCATGATCACCATCAACCATCTAGCGGAAATCACCCATCCATAAATATGATTTCCATAGATCTATTTGTGCCCTTGTGAGATCCGAATAACCCGTTAAAGCCATTACACCTCGACTTGGGGGTAATCGACTTTGATCGGGGAGATTCACCCCCATCACCTTCTAAGTATTGGACTTACAATGAGATGCTACAGCCATTTCACTTCTCCCTAGGGCCATATCATGATGTCTTCCATGTTGAAGATGAACCTGAGGTTCCCATTGATGATCTAAATCTAGCAGATGGCATCTATTTGATCCCTACCCCCCACCAGATGGAGGAGGGGTCGCATATGTCAATCAAGCCTACGATTGACAAAGACATCATTTTAGATATAGAGAATCCATAGTGTATCAATCTAGTGGAAATTATATCCCCTAAATAGCAAGCCGATTACATAGCCCTTCTCACCAGGAAGAAAGAATCTTTTGCATGGTCCTATAAAGACATGTCGAGACTAGATCAAAATCTAGTCACCCACAATCTAACACTTGATCCCAATGCTAAGTTTTTCAAGCAAAAGCTAAGAAATATGCATTCAATGGTGGCCTTGATGGTCAAAGATGAGCTATAGAAGTTTTTGGATGCCCAGTTTGTTATTTCTATAGACTATCCACCATGGCTATCCAAAATGGTTCCCTTCAAGAAGCTTGATGAGAGGATTCACATTTGCACTAATTTTTGAGACCTAAACAAATCGAATCCTAAGGATGATTTCCCTTTGTCGAGCATTGACACCCTGGTAGATGCCACAATAGGATATGAAATGTTATCCCTTATGGATGGTTTCTCTAGGTACAATCAAATTCATATCAATCCATAGGACCAACTCAAAATGGTGTTCACAATGCCCTAGGGGATATTTTTCTACAAGGTCATGGATTTTGGCCTTAAAAATGTTGGTGCCATCTACCAACGTGCCATGACATACATCTATGAATACATGCATAATATTTTGGAAGATTACATGGATGACTTACTAGCTAAATATTTATTATTCCATGAACATCTTGATATCTTGAGCAAAGTTCTAGATCGCCTCATCGAGCATAACATGATACTGAACCCTAAGAAGTGCATCTTTGAAGTCACATATGGAAAGCTATTGGGATTTATCATATCTAAACAAGGAATAGAAGTGGACCCCAATAAGGTCAAGGCCATTCTCGAGATGCCTCCCCCAACCATGATCAAGAAGCTTCGAAGACTGTAGAGCAAGATCACTTCCATCAAACACTTTATAGTGCAATTATCAGATAAGTGCTGCCCCATGAACAAGTTGTTGCACAAGGGGGTTGCATTCCATTGGGATTACAAGTGTTAGAAAGCCTTTGATGCAATAAAACAATACCTAGATTTACCACCAGTTTTGGCACCACCTAGACTAGGATTGTCGTTCCGCTTATACATCTAAGCCACTGAGATTGCACTGGGTGCCATGTTAGCCCATAACAATGAATTTCATAAGGAGAAGACTACTTACTATCTCAGCAACACCCTGGTCAGTTATGAGATCAAGTATGCATACATTGATAAATTATGCCTAGTGGTGGTCTTCACCACTAAGAAGCTACGACATTACATGCTTAGCAACACCATCTATTTTGTATAATCCATTGCACTACATTATGAGCCAGAATTATCATAGTAGTCACACAGCAAAATGGATCATGTTGTTGATAGAGTTTGACCTAGAATTTATTGGACAAAAATCAATTAAGATTCAGGTCATTGTCGATCAACTTGTAGAGGTTCCTCTCTAGGACGATCAACCTCTTAGTATGGAGCTTCCCAATGAGGGGGTCTTCCAATATCAGAATCACTAGATTTTGATGAGCCTGAGACATAGGTAGATATGACCCTATTTTTTGATGGCTCCAAATGCGAGCAAGGGGTAGCACGGGAATCATGTTTTTCACACTGCATGGGGATCCCATACCCCTATCATTTAAACTTGATTTTGCTTGCACCAACAATAATGCCAAGTACAAATCCTTGCTCATAGGCATTCAAACAACTGTCACCATGAAAATAACAAATCTTAACATTTTCGATGACTCTTTACTCATTTTTAACCATGTCAAATGGATCTACCAGTGTAAATACCCAGTTCTACAAGCCTACAAGTAAATACCCAGTTCTACAAGCCTACAAAGCCCTTATGGATAAGTTCTTAGAAAAATTGAATGGTACAAGATCGAGGCACTCCCTTGATCATATAATCATTTTGTGGATACAATGGCCTCCCTAGGGTCCTTGATCCCACAAGACCTTGCAGATCATATTACTACCATTCAGGTCAAAATGCTTTCATAGTCTACGATTGAGCATAAGAACGCTCAAGTCATACCAGAAGTCCACTTGATTCAAATTGAACCTCATCAAGAGATATTCTCACACATTCACGAATGCTTGAACTAGGCCGATTGGGGGACTTTGTTCCCTCAAGACCCTTTTTATAGCATCACAATGCTATTCTTACATGTTCTCTCCCTATCAGTTTTTACTCAGAATGAACTTCAAGAGGGACAGGTAGTTCATGTGCTCGAGGCTTCCTCACAATAGGACTGGTCTACACAAATCAAGGAATACCTAAATATTGGTAACCTCCCTCTTGGGTAGTCGTACATCGCTAAAAGGACATTTATATGGAAGGAAATAAAATATGTCTTGCTAGGATATATTTTGTATCATCAGAGCTATGAAGGAATCCTCCTTCGCTGCTTAAAGCATCAAGAGTTAGCTTGGGCAATCGCCTAAGCACACAATGGTACATGTAGTGACAATTTTAGTGGTATGGCCATTGCAAAGTGCATTATTTGCATGGGCTACTATTGGACAATGTTAGAGCGATATTTATGCACGTATGTGAGGAAGTATGTGAAGTGTCAACACCATGCTAACTTGACACACATACCTTACCAGGCCTTACAACCGATCCAATCGGCTTGGCCATTTTCATAATGGGGGTTAGATTTAATCAGGAAAATCTCCTCTACATCCTCAGACCATCACACATTTATCATTACGGCTACCAAGTATTTTACAAAGTGGGTGGAAGCAATTCCCCTTACCACTACGACAGGACCCCGCATCACGGAGTTCATTTTACATAATATCATTTGTCATTTTGGCATTCCATCCCAGATCATTTTGGATAATGGGACATCATTTAAGAATAAATATGTGTGTGCTTTAATAGCAAAGTATAATATCCAACATAACTTTTTGACACCCTACTATCAACAAGCAAATGGGCAAGCAGAGGCTTCCAATAAAATATTGATTGCCATTCTCAAGAAAACTATCAAAAAGAATCACACAGATTGGCATACACAAATGACCCTTGCTCTATGGGCCTACTACACTAGTATTAGGACACCCACTGGGGCTACTCCATTTTTGCTAGTGTATGGCACTGAGGCAGTCATGCCTCTATAGCTCAAAATCCCATTGTTGTGCATATCCATGCAAGAGTTCATCGATGATGACACTACGTGGAAGGCTCATATAGATCAGCTTATGTTGCTTGATGAACGTTGTATTAATGCTCTCGAGAACCTACACATTTATCAAGATCAACTTAAGAGATCCTACAATATGAAAGTCCACCTAAGGTACTTTTAGGTTGGTGACCTCTTTCTGAAGGAAAACTAACAAAATTCTAATTTTTCGCCCCATCTAAGAGATAAATTTATTGCAAACTAGTTAGGTCCCTATGTCATTACTAGTGAGATAGGACCCAAAACTTATCACCTAGCCTCCATTGAAGGTGTCAAGGATCTTGAACCCTTGAACATATTTCATTTGTAGCCATTCCATGCCTAAGGCATGGTGGTCAACCTAAAATGCTCCTAAGTGGTCTAGAACCATCTAGGTCACCCCAAAATGCTCCAAGGGTGCCTACATCCTATTGGTCAACCTAAAATGCTCCTAGGTGGTCTAGAATCATCTAGGTCATCCCAAAATTCTCCAAGGGTGCCTAAATCCCACTTGGTCAACCTAAAATGCTCCTAGGCGGTCTAGAACCATCTAGGTCACCCCAAAATGCTCCAAGGGTGCCTAAATCTTGCTTGGTCAACCTAAAATGCTCCTAGGTGGTCTAGAATCATCTAGGTCACCCCAAAATGCTCCAAGGGTGTCTTTAACCCACTTGGTCAACCTAAAATAGTCCTAGGTGGTCTAGAACTATCTAGGTCACCCCCAAAATGCTCCAAGGGTGCCTTTAACCCACTTGGTCAACGTAAAATGCTCCTAGGTGGTCTAGAACCATCTAGGTCACCCCCAAAATGCTCCAAGGGTGCCTTTAACCTGTTTTGTCAACCTAAAATGCTCCTAAGTGGTCTAGAACCATCTAGGTCACCCCAAAATTCTCCAAGGGTTTCTACATTCTACTTGTTCAACTTAAAATGCTCCTAGGTAGCCTATAACCGTCTAGGTCATAAAAAAGTTCCCAAAGGTATCCATAAGCCCTTTGGTCACCCCAAATGCCCCAATGGCCCCCAATAAACATGTTTGTCACATGTACATATATATCACTCAAAAATACAAAACATCATCATAATATCAAAATCCAAAAACATTGCATCACATTGCATCTTCAAACATCATCAAAATATCAAAATACAAAAATATTGCATCACATCACATTGCATCCCATTGCATTATATCATCGCTTGCATTTAGGCATACTCACCATTTGCACTTTGCATTTTAGATTTGATCATACATGTCTAGAACCATGGCGGTACACTCATCATCACTCAAAATCAAGGTTGTGAAAATAATCATTCACTTATCATTTTTTCCCACATTTTCCATTTTCCACATTTTTGTCCATTCCCTTCACCTAATCATTTGTTTTATAATGTCATTAGGTTTTTGGTAACTCAACCATCTCTAGTTTTCTTTTGAGATCTTGTAGAAATCTATATTGATTTTTAGGAGGTAGAGTCTTGCTTAGATTATGCCTTGTGTACATCAGATCCCAAACACATTTTTAACATTAATAAATCCAATTTTTGCACAAAGAAATATGAAATCCATGAAGTGGTATAGGTTACCTTAAGCGAAAAGGTCATCCTACTCATCCCCCTATGCGAATGGTTCAAGAATATTGAGATTTGGCAAAAGGACAAGCTCTTCCCTACCCAATTCCCAAAAATAAACAATGATTTTCACCACTATCAAAAATCCCAATTCCCACAAATCCCCATTCCAAAAAAATCAAAGAAATCAAAAGTTCAAAAGCAAAATCCCAAAAAAAGTAAAAATAAAAAGCAAATCAACAGTGGTCATCACCACTAATCCCATATCTCAAATCCCAAATCCCTTGCTCAAAGGAAACAAAAATATACAAAATAAAAAGTGATTTTCATCACTACATATGAGCAAGTATCCCAATAAAATTAGAGAAAAGCAGGGAGCTTGAGCTTGAATCCTTGGAACTCTCAGCATTTGGAAAACCATAAGGTGATCCTCATTACAATTTTGGTGGATAGCCTACTTTTCAATGGTAGTAGCCTCCCCGCATGACGATATGTTTGTCACATTAGCCTCTGGCATGTGTACAGACCAATGTTTGCATGTGGATGTGCTAGCTTTTGTAACCTAGATTGCCTAGTGGTCTAGTCCTACTAAGTACAAAACCTAGGATTGTGATATTCATAGGGTTATCCTCATTCTAGGTTTTGTGGATAGCCTATATGGTAATGGTGATATCTTTATGTGTTTCATAGGAATGAACTCACTTGCACACATAGGGATATGAAGTACATGGGTCGTCCTAGAAGATTCATACCTTGTCAAAAAGTCTTCCATAGTCAGTATACAACATTTGATCAAGTCATTTAGAATGTTTGAGTCTCATGAAAACCTCATATACATTCTCTAACATCTCATGTTAATCATTCCATTTCTACCACATTGCAATAATACATTTCCAAATTTCCATTACACAAAAAATAATACAAAAAACAACAAAAGAACCAAAAAATAGTGTTAATGTATTTTGTACAGTCTATCGTGCTAACATAGTATGTCAAATCATTAGCCACAATTCATTTTTATCAATCAATCAAATATCACGTCTCACTGTGCATCACAGATATAGATAGTTGCAAATCAAATCAAAATCAAAATACATGTGCATACATGATATCTACCTATCACCATTCCATTGCATCCATATGCATAACATACTAAGCATTTAACACATAATCATAAATCCATACACACATTGCATTCATACAATAAAGAAATAAATGAAACACATGATGATCACAACAAAATATCATATATATGGGGTAAAACACATACATCAGAGTTTCAAAAATACCTGTAGGCTACAAAAAAGTGGGTCCTCAGACCTCACAATGCTAAATATCCAAAAAAACCCAAAAATAATCACACGAGTCTCCATCACCATGATCACGTAGGATCGGTGCTACGACTTACACTACCACCAATAGTCCAGGTCTGTTGAGACCCCCCATACCTATTTACACTAACCCTATCTTCCCTCTACCTAGTAGAGGAGTGCACCATATTGCTCTACTAAGATCGATGTGATATGCTACTCTCCCCATCATCCAGTAGCCACCCCCTAAAGTGCACCACCTCCATCTTCAACCGATCTACATATGCCTACCTCTGATGTCCTTTCACTTGATAGGTATCCACCATTGATTGTAGTCATAATACCTCTACCTATAGCTGCTCCATATCCTCAGTGCTAGATCCCTCCTACCTCATACTCTAAGCTCTCAGCTGCACCTGAAGGTAGGATTTCTTAGCATAGTCCTCCCATGTCTGTACCTATAATAGATCTCTCTCTTACCTAACCCTGGCCATCTCAGCCTGTAAATCGGTATACCGGTCACCCTGTGCACCTAGTGGTACATGTACCCTAGGTGATGGCAAATGATGAGTGCCAAAATAATAATTAATTATTAACCTCAATCTTAGAAAATAGTAAGCTTTAAATAGGATTGGGTACCTTGGGTACATTGCCCTTGCTCAAGTGTTGATGTTGTCATTGATGTCAAAGAGCGAAAGGGTTTTTGTGAAAACCAAGACAGACTAAATTATAGGTTTTGTTTAAATCCATGATCAGCAGTTCTAAAATGGGTTTTTCTTAAAACCCAAGTTAGCTCTTCGTTTTGTTGAAAAAGGTGCTCCGATGATGAAGATATTTAATTTTAAATATCCAGTTTAAATTTTATTTATTTATTTAAAATTTAAATTAATATTTCAAAATTAAATTAAAGTTGTCCACCGACTTGTTTTCAAAGCCGACGTTGCTAGGGTTTTGCAACGGATCAATTAGGGTTTCCTGCTGACAAAGCAAGGTTAAGCAACCGAAAAATTCTAGGGTTTCATGTTGACCTAATTAGGGTTGCAGCCGATGTGTTTGAGAATGTTTTGATGGGATATTCTATTCTATAAAAATGCGGGACTGTTGCAATGTTACAGTGTGGGCGTGATGCGATATATGTGAATGAAGTTCATGTGCAGCAGAGTGTAAGTCGGTGATAGTTCTTTGGAGTTAAATAAAAGAGATCGCAACGATGAGATAGTGAGTGAGTGCGTATCGACTGATCGAGAACAAAGAGAGCGATATGCAGACGGCGTGTTTAAAGTCCGAGGCAAAAATACGCAGATGGTAGAAGTGATATTTCATGGAAGGTGCAGCAGAGTGAGTGGTGCAAAGAGAAGATAAGAACGCGGTATGCAGAAGTCGTGTTCCGAGTGTGAAATGACAGTGTGCTGGCTGTAGAAGTAATATTTCTGTGAAGTTGCAGTAGAGAATGCGAAGAGATATAGAGGAGTGGTTGAAAAAGTGTGAATCATTTTTCACAGCAGCAGTCGAATGCCGACAAGCAGTAGATCACAAAAAAATAGCAGATTGTGATAATTTGAGGTGAAAGTTTACATTTTGCAATTTTTATTATTATCTTCAAGTTGTAGCTTGAAAAAGGGGTTGGTGCCTCTTTCCAGTTGGTGCTGGAAAATTTGGAATTGGTGCTCCATTCTGTTGTAGCAGATAAAATTTAGAGGTTGATGCCTCTTACCGCTTAGTCGTTGGTGAATGATTATGTAAAGTTGTAGCTTTGCATTTGACTGGATTTGGATGGTAGTCCAAGCAGTCTTTTTGAGGAGTAGCCACATCGGTGAACCTCGTTAAAATGTCGTGTTATGTGTGATGCTCTTAGTACTTTTATTATTTCTATTTTAATCTGCTGTAGTTTATTTAAAAGTCTAAATTGCTTTTAAGTTTTTAAAGAACACACTAATTCACCCCCCCTCTCAGTGTCATTGTGATTGTAACAATTGGTATCAGAGCCAGGTTCCCAATTTTGGCTAAATCAGTCAAGGTTGATCTTGGATTAGTACACAATGGCTAAGAAGAATAGATCCTCATCCAAAAAGGCATCCCAGCCAGTTTCAGTTCCTATGGTTGAGAAAATTGAACCATAAATGGAAGAAGGAATGAACTCTGAAGTTGAAGAAGTTGAGGCTGAAGTTGATTTAGAGGGTGAGCTAGTGTCTGCCCTTACGGAATGGGAATCGGAGAAAAAGAAGAATGAAAAATTGTCAAGGAAACTTAAGGATGCAAACAACATTATTGCTAGTTTAAAAATATAGACTGAAGAATACAAGAAAATGTCTAAAGATCTGGAAATGCAGGTATCCATGAAGATAGACCACTGCAGCAAATTGGAAGAAGAAAATGTGAGTCTTCGAATACAGATACAAGAGCTGGATCGAAAAATCAACTGTCATGTAAAACGTGAAGAAAGCTCGATGAAATTGGACAAAATTTTGAGTGATCAAAGATCCACAGGTATCAAATTTGGTCTCGGATTTTCTGAAGGAGAATCATCAACTGGACCAAAAGCAAGCAATGTTGAAAGTGAAAAGAACAAAGACAAGAATCAGGCAAAAGAAAGATATAATGCCAGACCTAAAATAGCAGCTGACAATGATGGCTTTACTAAGGTCATACATCAAAAGAATAGAAGATCCAAGGCTCTAGAAACAACCTGTCCAAGACCATCTTTCAGGTTTAATCATTATTTCTATGGTTTTTGTTTCAAGTGTAATGTTTATGGGCATAAAATTGTTGACTCGCAAATACAACGTAGGTCCAAGAAGTTTCACTAGTATAAATGTGTTTGCTCCTTTAATGAGTTATGCAAGAGAGTGTTTTAAGTGTCACAACTTTGGTCATATTGCCAAAAATTGTCGTAGTATGTCTATTTCATATCAACCTCATGAAAGCAGATTTCAACCGTATAGAGCAAAACAAAATAGAATTTATACTGAAGGATATGTGCAAAATTCTAAAAAGGGGAAGTCACAGATAGAACCCAATACCACAGTTAAAATAGAATGGAAACAAAAAGAATGAATTTCGAGGAAAGAACAAGATTCTTTAATAGTGCAGATAGCTTTTAGAGCTCAGAATAAACATGTTCCTTGGATTCTTGATAGTGGTTGCTCAAGTCATATGACAGGTGACAAATAGAAATTCAAAAATCTATAAAAGTATGAGGGTGGTTCTATAAAATTTGGCAACAATGACGGAGCCAAAATAATAGGTAAAGGAACGGTCAAAATTAGTGAAGGAAAGATAAAGTCAGAGGAAGTTTTATATGTGGATGGTTTGAAACATAATCTATTGAGTGTGAGTCAAATCTGTGACAAAGGACATGAAGTAGTTTTCAAGAAGCATGGTTGTGAAGTCAAAAAAATAAACAACAGGAAATTAATAGCAACCGGCTCAAGGACGTCTGGCAATCTGTACACACTCTCAGATTTTTTAGAAGGTATGTGCTTCATGGGACAAGAAGAAGAGAACTGGTTGTGGCATAAGAGGCTTGGACACATAAGTTTTGATAATATGGTAAGAATTAGCGCTAAACAAGCAGTGAGAGATATTCCAATCATTAAAAAACCTGTAAATAGTATGTGTGCTTCATGTCAGAAGGGTAAACAGACCAAAGTTTCATTTAAAACAAAAGAACATCACACTAACAAAGCTTGGTCAAAATAGGTTTAGTCAGAACTGGCTTAGTCAGAACATGTGGATTCAAAGAACAGGTATGCCTAAAAGAAACAACACTATTACTTGTTATAAGTGCAACAATAAAAGTCACACTGTCAGATAGTGCAAAGTTGAAATTCCAAGATATAGGAACAGGAACAGTGGCATGATCAGGTCCAAGGATCAGAACAATGACAGGAACAAGAATATGGTCAAAGAGTTCAAGAGAAGACCCGGCAAGGAAGTTATAGACATTGATGTTGATCAGTGCCTAATGGGATTTTTACTCCCACCCCAAAATTAATCACCTCATCAGGAGGTGGGGGAGGGACTAAGCTAAGAGGCTCATTCTTAGTTCCAAGCCCCAAAGGTGGCCCTTTGCCATTGATGACAAAGGGGGAGAGATATGAGTAAGGGGGAGAGCTTCAAGTGAAGAGGAAAGCTTCAAGTCAGGGGGAGCAAAACTTCAAAGAGATTGATTTTAGTTTTGGCTCTTGAAGATGTGTTTTTAGTAAAGGGTTGCCATCAATGACAAAGGGGGAGATTGTTGGCAATTTTGGGTACCTTGGGTACATTGCCCTTGCTCAAGTGTTGATGTTGTCATTGATGTCAAAGATCGGAAGGGTTTTTGTGAAAACCAAGAAATACTAAATTATAGGTTTTGTTTAAATCCATGGTCAGCAGTTCTGAAATGGGTTTTTCTTAAAACCCAAGTTAGCTCTTCGTTTTGTTGAAAAAGGTGCTCCGATGATGAAGATATTTAATTTTAAATATCCAGTTTAAATTTTATTTATTTATTTAAAATTTAAATTAATATTTCAAAATTAAATTAAAGCTGTTCACCGGCTTGTTTTCAAAGCCGACGTTGCTAGGGTTTTGCAACGGATCAATTAGGGTTTCCTGCTAACAAAGCAAGGTTAAGCAACCAAAAAATTCTAGGGTTTCATGTTGACCTAATTAGGGTTGCAGCCGACGTGTTTGAGAATGTTTTGATGGGATATTCTATTCTATAAAAAGGTGGGACTGTTGCAAGGTTACAGTGTGGGTGTGATGCGATATATGCGAATGAATTTCGTGTGCAGCAGAGTGTAATTCGGTGATAGTTATTTGGAGTTAAAGAAAAGAGATCGCAGTGATGAGATAGTGAGTGAGTGCGTATCGACTAATCGAGAACAAAGAGAGCGATATGCAGACAGCGTGTTTAAAGTCCGAGGCAAAAATACGCAGATGGTAGAAGTGATATTTCATGGAAGGTGTAGTAGAGTGAGTGGTGCAAAGAGAAGATAAGAACGCGGTATGCAGAATTCGTGTTCCGAGTGTGAAATGACAGTGTGCTGGCTGTAGAAGTAATATTTCTATGAAGTTGCAGCAGAGAACGCAGAGAGATATAGAGGAGTGGTTGAAAAAGTGCGAATCATTTTTCACAGCAGCAGTCGAATGCCGACAAGCAGCAGATCGTAGAAAAATAGTAGATCGTGATAATTGAGGTGAAATTTTACATTCTACAATTTTTATTATTATCTTCAAGTTGTAGCTTGAAAAAGGGGTTGGTGCCTCTTTCCAGTTGGTGCTGGAAAAATTGGAGTTGGTGCTCCATTCTGTTGTAGCAGATAAAATTTAGAGGTTGGTGCCTCTTACCAGTTGGTGCTGGTGAATGATTATGTAAAGTTGTAGCTTTGCATTTGACTGGATTTGGATGGTAGTCCAAGCAGTATTTTTGAGGAGTTTCCACATCGGTGAACCTCGTTAAAATGCCGTGTTATGTGTGATTCTCTTAGTACTTTTATTATTTATGTTTTAATCTGCTGCAGTTTATTTAAAAGTCTAAATTGCTTTTAAGTTTTTAAAGAACACACTGATTCACCCCCCCTCTCAGTTTCATTGTGATTGTAACAATTATTAACCTCAATCTTAGAAAATAGTAAGCTTTAAATAGGATTACAAATCAAACTAACTAGCAATAATCACCCTAACATAGCGCATCCTAGGATATCTCACCCTAAATCTAGCTAACAACTAACCTACTAACCAACATAGTCAAAATGACTACAATGACTAACTTAGTAAAAGAAATTTACTAGTGGTAAAAAGTAAGAATATAATTTTTACCATGAGGTAAATTATATCTACCTAAATGAGGTAATATTTATAGTTACTAACACAGTAACTCTAACATCCCCCCTTATTACATGATTTGGGTAATACATACATATCCGTCTATACAACAATATTTGGGTAAAGTATATAACTGTCCCAATACAGTGAAGAAGATGTTGATCTACTAGTTCTTTGCTCTATCATAGTTCTCTGGTTTCTTCTAAAAAATTGGGTCATTCCTCACTTTGTATTCATGCCAACAAATGTCCTTATGGTAATCACATCATCCAATCGAATTGCATGGGTAACCATCCACTGCAATCACTAGGTGTAGTAGAATATATCACTTCATACAAGTTTCATTCATTTAAAATATGAATCTGTAAAAGATAATGTAGCTAAGGTGTCGATCGCTGCCGAAAATGCACCCTTATAAGTTCCCCCCTTCTTGTTGCAAAACATAGTGTAATTAATTTCTAAAGGAAGTGTGACTAAGGTGTCGGTCAAAGCCGAAAATGCACCCTTATAAGTCATCTTCCTTATTTACAAAAATAAGTGAAGAAAAGAAATGGATATTCCCCCTCAATTGCAAAAAGTGTGCAACGTAAGAATGTTGTGAAGGATTTTACAAATATTGCCTCCTAGACAATTTTACATCACAAAAAGTCACTCCTCTTGTTACAAGTACTTCAAACACCTAGAATTTGCTATTTATGAAGCCTAAAAGAGGTACAAGCACCCCTTATTTGTAAGGTCTTCAAACAAAATACTTATGCTATTTATGAAGCCAAAAAGAGGAGAGAGAGAAAATGGTGCTTTTGCCCAAGGGACACATGTGTTTTCCCTCTACAAAACTATTTTAGCAATTTAGCACTCCTTGTGCTATCTTTGAACCAGAAACAGAATCAGAATGAGACACTTCACAAGAAATATGGCTTCTGTGTTGTACCTTTGCCATTTAAGTTTTACTTGTTTTTGAAACCAACACTGAATGGTGTCTTGGTTGTCATTTTTACAATTGGTGCAAAAATATGCTTTCTAGGCAATTTGATCAAAAAAGTTCACCAATTTGTCCTTTCTTATTGTAAGTACTTCAAGCATGATTGCTACTATGAAGTCTAAAAGAAAAGGTTTAATGTTGATGAATTGGACTTTTTTGATTGCCTTTACAAGTTGTATTTCCCTCTTATCAAAATCTATGTTTGAAGGAAGAAAGGAATTATCCCCCCTTAGTGCAAAGGATTGCAACTTTTAAGGTTCCTTTTTTTTTTAAACTTGTTCTTTCTTTTGATTACCCTAAAAGAGTACCAAAATATTATTCACTCAAATAGATATTTAATGGCACCTACCTTAACTCCCTTCAAGAAGGATGAAAAGTTTGAGGAAATTAAGACAAACAAATAAGAGTGAATTAGGGGTTTTGTTGATTTAGGAGAGAATATCAAGTAATTTTGGCTTTAAATATGTGCAAGGATTTACACAAATTTGTGAAATTTTGGGGTTGAGTGTGTTCTTGATTCTATGACTTATAATTGCAAAAGAAATAATGCAATAATCAAACAAGAATGCCCACAAAATCCTTATCACCTAGGTGTCGGATGCAACCGAAAATGCACCTAATTTGCCAATAAATGTGTCGAGTAAAATAAAAAATGCACCTTTTTAATTTTTGCAACAAAATGTGTGTTGTGTTGTGCAAAAAAATGATATTTTTATGTCTCCTACTTTGTTTTCCAATTTTGAAAAGAAGTACAATGGTGTCTTCTCCCCTGAAGTGTGCAAAATTAACAATTTTGAGCACTCCTTCCAAGACAAGTCGACACACGACCCGCATTTGGAAGGCTTCTAGAACTAGTCGACACACGACCTAGTTTTTATGGACCCAAGGTTACATGTTCTTCTCATGATTTGCAAAAAAAATAAGATGTGCAATTTCTTGTCTTTTATCCCTCCTTGGAGAAAACAATTGCACAAATGTTTGTCTTTGAATTTTGCAAGTTTTGGTGTCTCCTTGTTTTCTAATTTTGCAAAAAGAAGTACAATGTTGTCTTCTCCACTAAATTTTGCAAAATTAACAATTGTGAGCACTCCTCCCAAGACAAGTCGACACACGACTCGCATTTGGAAGGCTTCCAGAACTAGTCGACACACGACCTAGTTTTTATGGACCCAAGGTTACATGTTCTTCTCATGATTTGCAAAAAAAATAAGATGTGCAATTTCTTGTCTTTTATCCCTCCTTGGAGAAAACAATTGCACAAATTTTTGTCTTTGAATTTTGCTAGTTTTGGTGTCTCCTTGTTTTCTAATTTTGCAATAAAGAATCAATATGTGTTTGAGAAGAGTTATAAGGGCTCTCTAATTTGCAAAAAAAATGGTGCTTTAAATGTCTTATATCCCCCTTTGGGAGAAAACAAAAGCCCTCTTAGTTTGAATTGTGCAAAAAAAATAATAACCCCCTTTTATTTAATTTGCAAAATGTAAAATAAAATTTAATGAAAAATATTTCAAAGAATAATAAAAATATAATTATAGATTTTTAAAAATCAATTTAAATATATATATAAAAATTGATTTAAAAAAATTAATTAATATTCAAATCATTAAAAAATATATTTTAAAGAAAATTTTAATTTAAAATTGCAAAAAAAATTAACCTTAGGGTATCCTTTTATTGCTCCATGGAGCAAAATGAAGAAGGGTTAGTCCCTGACGGGAGTCGAACTCCCGACCTCCCGTCGGGAGCCTTATCTCTGGCCGCCCTTGCCGGTCGGGCTAGCAAGCCCGACGGGAATGAGAGCGGGCCACCTTCATGTTGAAGGCTTCCCCGTCGGAGATGTCCCTTGGGCGTGCCCTTTCGCGGGTGCCTTGAGCCTTAAAAAGGCTTGTGGGATTTATCCCACATTGCCTACATGGCGACTGTTGTGCGGCTTAAAAGGAAAAATCCACACAACCTGAGTTGATTGCCTACGGGCAGTCACAGTCGATCGAACTCCTTTTGTCACTGCCCACGTGGCACGGTTGGAGGGGTTCACGTGTCTAGTGGTACAAGTGGCTAGTTTGCCATGTGTCCAGTATAGGCGACACATGCCACATGTCATGTATGAGTCTAGTGGTTGTCTGCCATGTGTCTGGTCCAGGTCAAGTCTAGTGGTTGTTTGCCACATGTCATGTTTGGTCTAGTATAGTCAGCACCTTGGGGTACATGTGCCATGTTAGCACCTTGGGATCTATGCCCGAGGTCGAGTCTGTGTCAGTGCTTTAGGATTTGTGCCCGGGTGCATGTGGGTCCTCACTAGTTTTTGGTCTAGTTAGTAGACTAGGGTTAGTTTTGTGCCATGTCAGCACCTCAGGATCTGTGCTTGAGGTTGCATCTACCATGTTTTCACGTCTAGTTTGGGTCTTTGATCTGGTCACCAATGATCGAAGGGTCGCCTGCCCTCTAGGATCCCAATCATCGATTGGATCTGTGTCCTCCCATGAAGGGCGTGCCTACCCTCACATGGTTGTTGACCACTAAATAGAGGGCACTCCTACCCTCACGTGGTGGTTGGCCACTTGGGAGGGTGCGCCTTCCCTCCTAGTGGACTGTCTACATCCCTGTGGGTTGTCAGTGCCACTCTGATCACCATACCTTCAGGTTGTGGCTGTCAATAGCCCTACGGGCTATCAACAACCCTACGGGCTATCAGTAACCCTACGGGCTATTAGGCCTCCTATGATTCAGGATGCCACAAATCTCATGGAGGTGGGCATCAGCTACAAGGTTTTGCATGGAGGTGGGCTTTCACTGTGGGCTCGATCCAAAAGCTCGTGCAGAAAAAGAATATTGACGAAGTCAAAATTTTGTGCCAAAGAGATGCTAAAGGAGATTACCTCGGGAAACATGTCCCATCCAAGCGGGGTCCCATTTCAGGATTTGTGCCCCCATGGTTCAGTGCAGGAGCGACAAAATGTCGCCTTATCCTATTCTGTAGGTAGCTCGTCCGAGTGCACTCATTCGGTAAGATGGCTCTGATACCAATGATGGCAAATGATGAGTGCCAAAATAATAATTAATTATTAACCTCAAGCTTAGGAAATAGTAAGCTTTAAATAGGATTACAAATCAAACTAACTAGCAATAATCACGCTAACATAGCACATCCTAGGATATCTCACCCTAAAGCTAGCTAACAACTAACCTACTAACCAACGTAGTCAAAATGACTACAATGACTAACTTAGTAAAAGAAATTTACTAGTGGTAAAAAGTAAGAATTTACTTTTTACCATGAGGTAAATTATATCTACCTAAATGAGGTAATATTTATAGTTACTAACATAGTAACTCTAACACTAGGATCCTCCATCCCCATGTCATCACCCTGATCTCCCAAATCCAAGATATCTCCCTACTCACCGCCCTCCACCTAGTCCTCCTCTAGAGTATCCAACATCATCTCATCTATTGCCCAAGCTACCTCACCCCCTAGGGCCCCTAAACCTCACCACTAGTGCATCACCCACCATGATTCATACTCTCGTATAGTCCCAAAATCATCCATGTCAGGAACAACTACTACAAGATCTGAATCCTCACCCACCTCCTCCATAGTAGGCCATAACAACATCCTCTCATACCTGCATCATCGGTACACCATTGGCTCCTTGGGAAACCCCTGCCATAGCCCAAAATACCATGTGATATGACCAAATGGGAAGTATTCCCACTTGGTCCCATGTCGTGCAATCAACCATTTACCCTGTATCACCCATCGGAGCTACTCCCCAATGTATGGCCAGACCAGACAATCCATGTATGGTTACCATAACACCTACCCTAGTTCTATATGAGAGAAGAGATAAGCATAGTGATCCACATCACCTATAAACCACTAACTCTACTCTCTCTCATGTGTCGTCTACCATAGGATGCCATATCCTATCTCCTTGTTTGCTAGCTGCACCCGGGTCATCTAGGGTAAGCCTTGAGGCCACCCCACAACTATGTGCTGCCACCCCCAACATTGTAGTAATAATTTGTAGCCTAATACCTTTCAATTACGATAGTGGATCTCATATAGCTCATTGTAGAGTTATGCCAGCAAGGTAGTTCCCCATACCATCACCAATGGCTCTTCCTTGGTGCACCCCACCGGGTGTACACCAAATCTAACAGGTTCTTGGGGAACCTGGCTTTTGATGAGTCAAGGATGAGAATATTGGAGATGAGAGTCATTAGTAGTGCACGCCTCACCTCCAAAACCCCATTCTCGTGCCAATACCCCACCAAGATACTACCATTCTAGTCATCCATATTTGTCGCCTCCGCATCTTCCCTAAAGTACATTATTAGCACGACACCCCTCTGGTCATAATGCAATGACTGGATAGGTCTCCCCTCTATAGGAATCCTTAAAATTTGATAGATGTCCTCTAGTTTCACCTTCATCTCTCCCATCAGTATATAGAAGGTGTTGGTGCACGGGTCCCATAAACTGATCAAAGCCATCAGATAAGCCTAGTTGCCTACCACAGGCTCTAACCGAGTAACTTTCTTGAGCCCCAGGGCATCAAGCCACTCCTAGTTAGCCTTAGTTAAGGCATCATGCATGGTCCTGAAGAGTTTTGGCTTTTGATACCGACTCTTCACCGCCCAACAAAATAACAAAAACAAATAAAAACATCAAAAACATAAACAAAACAATACATAAATAGGTAGTACACCTTCAATAAATGAGATAATTTGAGTTAGTATTTTGTTGGTCATGCATCGACCCCTTCATTGGATACCTCTACCTACTGACTCATGATGATAGCAATATGATTTTGACAACGCTTCACTATGCAAAATCACTCTCCTCCTCCTCACCTCTCAAATCATAAAAGAAAACATGCAATAATGAGCCCAAAACCTACATTTGGGGTTTATATAGGCCTACAACAGTCCTATTCATCCCAAGGTGGTATGAATGCACTTTTGGCCATTCATACCACCCTAGGATGAATACCAAATTTATATTCGTTTGACCCTGGGACAAATACAGGATTCATAGGTCAAAACAACTTTAAATGCACCAAACGGGTCCAAAAAAACACAAAAATAGCTCTATTTTTGTCAAAATTTTTGTATCAGATTAGAGGAAAATAATAGCACTCTTGGATGCTCATAAGTAACATTAATTAAATCCCTAAGAATGCCACTATGTTTAGACTGCCCCGTGGGAACGAGGTTTTTCATTCCTTTCCTCCAGGAAGTAGCACAGAAAATGGTTCAAAACCCACCAAAAACATGTCAAATCTGATGAAATTAACTCAAGTTTAATATGGACCACAAATTTCTCATGGATGCATGGAAAAGTCACTAATTTACTCCCTAATAAGGCCATTGCGGTTGGACTGCTCCACGGGAATGAAGTTTTCAACTCCTTGTTTCCAGCAAATCCCCATAGCATCATTCAAATCCCTTCAAAATTGTGTCATTTTTTAATGCATATAACTTAGGGAAACCTAAAAAAAAATTATTTGGGTCAAGTGACTCGTCAATTTTCTCATGAGTCATTCCCTCATCGACTCATTTCTTGAGAGGGTAGTCATACTCAGTATCACAATCAACAAGCACACACTCAATCATGCAAATTGTGTTCGTTCAATGAATCATTGACAGATATAATCGCACTCTTGCTTGGGGCAGAAAACAAGAACAAAGCATCAAATTAAAATGCTTGGCATTTAGTAACATGTGTAACATCGATAATCTCTGCATCATGACCGAACAACATCCAAGATAAAGCAAGTTCCTTAGCTCGTCAAAAGCAAGGATTCAAGAACGCATGCTCTTTCTAGGATTGGGGCATCTAAAGTTGGTTAGGGTATTGAGTAACCTTAATAATTGAACATTTTAGTCATATATTTTTTCTCGACGCTATGTTGCACACAATGCATCCCAAAAAGGGGCATATGTAGACACTAAAATATGGTCAATCCGATTATGCTACCATAAGCAATGACTTCATGACACACCAAGGCCCCTAGGGCAGTCCTCAGGAGGCATACAATGGTTATAACCACTTAGTACAAGGTTTTTAAAGGTTCTAGACCACTTTTGGCACCTTTTGGACACCCTACTGCTATTCGTCCCACCCTTGGATGAATAGCAGTATTCATACCAGGGGGGAGTGAATAGCAGGTTTTACTAGAAAAAAGTCAAATCTGTATAAATGGCACTTGGAAATGGTTACTTTTTTGCTTTTTGATGCCTAGGAAGTTAGAGCACACAATATTTTAATGCTCCAGCCCATGAGGGAGGCCAAATTGGTAGATTATCTTCTCCCTTCAACGCATGTCACCCTGGTGGCCAAGTGGTGCCTCATGCCTCGCATGCCCTCGCATGCATTTTGACCCATGAAGCCTCCTTGGGCTATAAAGTGGATGCATTTTCCACATAATTGGAGAGGATATTTTGAGGACAAAGCAATGAAGTGCTGCCAAGATTTCCTTCCATCCTATTGTACCCATTTTCCCCTCGGAATCTCTACCTAGCGAAGGAGGTTTGTGAGTGAACTAGGAGGTGCAATTTGTTACAAAAACCAAACCACTTGAGTTATTTCCACACCAAATTTTATTACAATACCCATTAGAGTATTTTTCATTAATTATCAGTGGAATTTGTAGAAAAATTTAGGTAGAAACGATGGGTGTCCCACCCTCGGGCACCCCCCAATTTGTGACAGTCCTATTCGTCCCACCCTGTGATGAATAGAAATCTATGAATGATTTTATTAATTTTTTTAATTAGTTATTTTATACATGCTATTACTATGCTTAAGTTTAAATTTAAGGTCTTTATGAGCTATATTGGCCGAGATATTGCATTTTTAGTGTCTTGCAGGGTCTCTTGCAGGTATCCATCAGTCATTGGAGAGAACACCCAAATTGTGATTGATCTTGTAAATATGATAAAATTTGTTTTCTTAGAATAGCATCTTATGTATTCTGTCCAATTTTCATGCATTTTGGATATGCGTAGGGTCAAAAATTGCTTGCTTTGGGTTTTGTAGGTTACAAATGGTTATTCGAGTTTTGAATCCCCATCCAATGTAATTTTGGTGCAATTTCTAGTGATATATTCCCAAAACCTTCTGTTTTATATCCCTCTATAATTTCATGTCATTTGGAGTTGATTTGATATGTTTTCTCATTATTAGCCATTTTTCCCCTATGGGGATTACATGCTTTTTATCACACGCACTCACTATTTGACATTTATGGTTTCCTTGTGTGTAGGTGTAGGTCATTACAATGCATTGGGAAGGATAATAAGACATCTAGATCAAATACACAAGTGGTAGCAACCTTGGGCCACCCACCTCGATTGTGGGTACGAGGAAAGACATTGGATGTGCACTCAAATTTCTTGAATGATTTCGATCCTTGGGCACCCGAGTTGTAAACATTTGAATCACCCATTTTGAGCCCTCAAGGAGATGCATTGTAACCTAGAATTTGATATATCTGATTAATAATAAATCTATTTGATTTGCTTTACTTCTTGTTATTCATTCTCCTTCCACTTTATTTGCATGCTTTTGTTTGATGCTCATGAGCGATAGGGCATAGATACACATAATTTTTATCTTCATTTGGTGCATCATTTTTCCCTACTTCAAGGACATGTCATGAAGGAAAAAAATGAAATCAATAAATATTTGGATAATAGTTGAGACCTTGTAAGGGTGGGCTAGAAAACATAAATGAGCATACTTAGAGATATGATCCACCATCACAATAATGACTATTTTACCTCTAGAATTTAGGAGCTCTTAACAATCTCTAAAATTAGAAGAGGCTAGAGTGTGCCTTGTGTGTGAATAATTTTTCCCCTTATGCATTGACAAGTGTTGCATTATACAACAAAGGTCTTGATATCCTTTTCATGCTTGACCAAAAAAAATATGCATTATCCCATTTATAAATTTTCAAGAAGCTTGAATATCCTATGATCATAGAATTATGAATTTCTTATAGTATGGAATTGTGGAATAAAAAATTTGTAGGGAGAACAAGACAACCCCAGTGTCACAGATATTATCCATCCCATGTATATCCTAGGTGAGAGTTAAAATTAATTTGAAGTTGCTCAATTAGTGATTACAAAGTCGAATCTTGGGTCACTTCTCCTTAACATTGATGGGCCCATTGAGTGGAGTAGAGATTTCATATAGCATACCTTGATCATTGTATTGGTGGAATAGTGCATCAGTAACTATATTATATTTAACCTTCTTATAAGTGAGCTCATAATCATACCCCAATAATTTGGTAACCCTTTTTTATTAATTTGGTTAGATATGCATTGCTCAATAAAGTACTTAAAGTTGTAGTGATCCATTTTTATAGAAAAATGTTAATATTAATATAATGCCTTGATTGATTTTCAACATGTAGAATCACCATAATTTTCTTCTAATAAGTCAATTTATCCATATTTTTCCCTAATAGTGTTATACTAGTGAAGGCCAAGGATTTCCCTTCCTACATAAACATTGCACCATTCTACTTATTGAGGCATCACTTTAAACCACAAATGGACTAGAAAAATTAGGTATATCAAGGATAGGAATAGAAAGCATAGCTTGTTTGAGTAGCAGAAATGCATGTTTGGTAGGTTCTAATCATAGAAACAAATTCTTCCATAACATAGTAGTAAAATGGGATGCAATATTACCATAATCATAGACATAATTTTGGTAATGAGACCTAGGAAACCTTGAATATTTTTAAGAGTATTTGGTTTGGGCCAATATTGTATCACTATAATAATTTTAAGGTCCATATTGAACCCTTCCCCTAAAACTATATCTAGGTATTCCACTTTTTGTGTTCCAAAGGAACATTTGCATCATTTGGTACATAATTTATTATCTACTAAGAGTTGCAATGTCTACTCTAAATGTTACAAATATTCCTCTTAGGCATAGCTATAAACTAGAATGTCAATGAAAATACCAAAATAACTTTATGTAAAAAAGGTCAAAAGGTTACATTCATGAAACTTTGAAAAGTAGATAGCACATTGGAAATACTGAATGGAATGAAAAGGAATTCATAATGGACTCATGAGATCATAATGCTATATTTGGAATATATTCTTCTAAAAATCTAATTTGATGATAAGTTAAACAAATATCTAGCTTTGAGAAAAATCAAGCAACATGGAGTGCATCCAATAAATCATCAATGTTGGGAATGAGATATTTGTGCTTGATGGTAATTTTGGTGAGTTCTCATAAATTTATATATAACCACCATGACCCATATTTCTTATGAACCAAGAGTACTAGGGAAGAATATGGGTTGATACTCAATTAAATGACCCCTCCTGCTAATCACTCCTATACCATCTTCTCAATTTGGATATTTTGCATATGCGAGTGCTAGTAGGGATAAATGTTTGGAGGTTAGATTTATAGAACAAGATCAATGGCATGATTGTGGGAGTGACATGGTGGTAACCATTATGGCTATACAAACACAAGGGCTTGTTTATCAATAATGTTTATAATTCAATAGATTGATTTGTATTATCGATATTTGGGACCTATAGTGAAAATAGTTGTGTGACCATCCCTTGAGATAATTTCTCTAGAAGTTTTTCCATGCAATATAATCTAATGAGTTAGGTATGACCTACAATAATTTCTTAGAGAGTGTATTACCTTCTATGTTCTATGAATTGCATTCATAGACCAAATAAAGTCCCAAAAATTAGGTCCAATGTGCAAAGACATTGAGTTTTTAACACAATATCACAAACCCTAAAGGAAGGGACAGTATGTATACCTTGAGGTTGTATTCAACCATTGCCACTTTTATATTTATGTATTTTCCTTTTCATGGTAGAGTACAGCTATTCGAAACCACGACCTCAAATGAATTTCAAGAATATGTGTAACAAGTTCTTTGTTTAGCTACCCAAGGATCAATAAAATTATGGATATTGTTAGAATTAATGAGGATGGTAATTCGTTTGTCTTTGAAATATGCCACCACCTACATGGTTTGGGGAATACAAATATCTACTAATATATGTACTAAAATTTTAGTTTGTGGATCCTCTATCAGTTCAAAACCTTTAGATTTATCTACCTCCATTTGTTCCTCTCAATCATCATGTGGTTCTTTAGTGGAAGGTTCTCTCACATCCAGTAAATATAGTTTCTATTGTACACACTTATGACCTAGAGAATATTTGTCATAATAGTTGTAACAATGACCCTATTCCCAACATGCCTTCATTTCTTTGCAATTAAGGTTGTTTAACCTAGGGTGGTTTGTTTCTTGAGTTTGGTAATGTCTAGGATGAAAATAGGGTTTGAGCCTATGGTAGTTTAAAAGTACATCTTTGTGCTATAAATTTATCCTCAATGAGCCTAATCAGCCCTATAGTTTCCATCATGCTCTCTATCCTGAATATTTCCCCTTTGCATGAATATATTCCTTTAATCCATTAATAAAACAACTTTGGAAAATCTTCACAATTAATCCCCTAGTGTGACTCCCCAACTTGTCAATTGTTTTTGGTAATCATAGATATAGGTTGTTTATCTTAACTTAGTGAGAGCTCCTATAAAATATTTATACTCATTAGGTACAAAACAAGTGAGTAAATCAGATTCAAATTCAAGCTAAGTGAGCCTTGGATTAATATTATCTAACCATTGGAACTATTAGACTACTTCATGTTCTAGGTTAAAAGATGCAATTGCAAGCTGCTAATTAAATGGAGTAGCATGAAGAGAAAAATATTTTTTGGCTTGACACAACCAACTAGTTGGATCATCACCATAAAATTTTGGAAAATCCAACTTGGGCTTTCTTTGGTTTATATTTAGAGGAAGAATGGTTTGTACTCCTCCATTGGAACTATCACCTTGATTCCCTGATAATTGCCCTACCATAGCATCATATTTTTCATTTAGGCTTATTAAATGTAAGGTACTTAAGGGATAAGCATATAGGATATTATATTATATTGTGTATGGGTCTTATGGATAGGTGGTGTAGAGGGGGAAAACTGCCCTGCTATGTATGATTCTCAGCTAGATTAGTTGGGAGTTGAGGTAACCACATGGGTGTGTTATATTCTCTACACTCAAGGGCTTGGGGATTGAGGGGTTCACCAAGAATGGTTTAAGAACTCACTCCAAGTTTGGTATGGAGGTATTTAATGTGTATATTGAGTAGACACCTATGTTTAGATTTTCTAAATATAATCTATGAAGAAATAATGCATGACAAACCATAAAGTAACCAAACAACCTAAAATATTATTAGAACACTTATCTGATCTGATGGTTGATCCTAGATTTAAATTACATATATAATATTTGAATAGATTCAAACCTATAACATAGCTTCACAAAACCTTAGAAAATTTGATCAAAATTAGGGAGCCTACTTAGGCTATTATAAGACTAAGCTTGGAGGCACAACAGTCAAGCCCCCTTGGTCCTTTTAGCTAACCATTCAAAAATGAAATGATCTTTGACATTTAGAACAAACACATCAAAATAAGACAACATGGAATAGTGAATGAAATGCAAATAGAATGAGCACAAAGCTTAAACAAGAATACCACTTAGAAATATAGGGTTTGAGGAAAAAATGGTTGCCCCCAAGCTAACATGAATTAAATGCAAATGAAATAGAATGATAGAAGTCAAACTAAAGTGACAATAAAAAAGGAATAGTGCTAAACACAATATGCAAGAAAAACCCTGGGATTTTAGCACAAATGATGGCCCTATAATATAAGGCCAAATTTGTGCCCTATAAATTACCAGGCATGGATTAGGTTAATAAAGCAAAATGATATCAGGATGCATGATAGGAAAAAACAAGGTTTTCACTGAATCTATGCCCTATAGTATATGGGGCACGGATTCACACAAGGAAGCTTAAGACCAAAACTAGATGTGAAAATGTAGCTATAATAAAGAACAAGATGATTAAAGACTAAAATGAATGGAAAAGGTCAACCTAATAAGCTTGTGGAAAAAGCAAGAGCAAAGGTAGAAGACATCTCCTCCAAGAAGACAAGTGTATTATCAAGGCTCCTTCACTTGCAAATCATAAAGAGCACCCCAAAAAGCAAAACACCAATGCATCAAGAGCACTAGATGAATATTGTGCAAGAGATCACTTAGCATCAAAATGTGTTAAAAAAATGTTATCTCTATCTATCTCAAAAGGGATCCAATCCCTCTTATTTATAGAGGGTTTGGAGGGCTAAAAGGTAGAAAAAATAAAATTTAACCTTGTCCAAGCCGATTCCATAAGAGGTCGGCCCAAAATTTAGACCTTTTAAGAGAAAAATCCTAAATTCATCGAATCTATGCCCTATAATTTATTGGGCATGGATTCAGTTAAGGTTAATAAAAATAAATCAAAAACACAAGAAAAAGGGGCTAAAGTTGCATTAAGCAATTTTGAGAGCCTCCCAATGAAATATAGGGGAAAATGACTCATTTGAGTGGGTTAATTTTCCATTTCTAAAATTTTCCCTCTCTTTGATGCATTTATGGACTAATAAATGTGTTAAAGAATGATGTAGACACCTAAGGGTGAAAAGCGGTAAATGCAAAAGGAAAAAAAATGGTGGTTGTTTTAGAAGAAAGGGATGTTTCACACATTGTAATATTTCACACATAAATCAAGGCATTAGGGACATTTAATGCCTCTCAAGTTTAGGCACCCCCTCGAGTTTTGGAAGGAATGTAATATTCCTAAGGAAACTCGAAAATGACTGGCCTAGAAGAAAAGAGAGTAGCAAATATGCAAAAAGGAAGAAATATGAGAGAGAAAAAAGGAGGAATAAAAGGCAAAAAGTGTGAAAACCTAATTTATTTTTACCATGTGAAGAAACAAAAAGATATTTGGAGAAAACAAAATAATGGCATTTCCCATGCATCGAGTAGTAGTTGCGAGGGGTGAGGCTGGTGCAACAACACAACGGGAATGGATAAGCAAGAAAAATGAAACCCTAGCTTTAAATTTCATCATGTTTTTGTAATGTTTTTGAAGTTTTTCATGAATTTCATGAGGAAATCATTGCATGAGGCCTAAGTATGGATTTAACAGGCATGCGTGGATTTGGCTATCCCTAGTGGTGATTGAATTTGTGCCCTATGTCGTATAGGGTGTGAATTCACTAGTCCATGCCCTAGAGAATATAGGGCATGGATTCAAGAAGAAAAAAGAGAAAAAAAAGGAAAAAATAAAAAAGAGAGAAGAAAGAAAAGAAAGCAAGGGAGAGTCAGAGAAATTTTGATGTGCAAGATTCTAGAACTATTAATTTTTATGCTTTTATAATTTTAAATTAATGAAAAATGTTTTTTTTTGTTTTTATTGCAGCATGATATCCTTGAGAGCAGGGAGTGGCATTCGAGCTTCCTAGAGGAGGAAACACATTAGCTCCTGCCAGTAGAAATATATACCCTAGATATAGTGGAGCTTCTACACTTGGCATAAGTATCTTGGGTGGAGGCTAACAGAGTGCTACTGATAGTGCTAGCACAGAGGTGGTACCCAAAACCATCCACACTTTGATTACCAATGGGAGATATGACCATCACACTAGAGGATGTGTGATGCATCTTGAGGATTTTCATTAGAGGGACGATGATTTATAGGGCATAGGTTCCATAGGTGGTATCATATATATTGATGGATGACCCATCACATGAGATTTGCAAGAGCGGGTTTCATGTCGATGACATGCCGTATCAGCATAAGATTGTGATACTGATGGTTATGCTTTATGGAGTGGCAGTAGGATTTCTAATGTGTCATACAAGTCAGCAACACCTACCATTGGCACTAGCAAGAGTAGTAGAAGACATGCAAAATTGGTAGATGCAGTTCACATGGGGGTCATATGTGTTGGCATTTTGTATAAGCTAGTGTACAATGTTATGTATAAATGGCATATATGATTAGTATGCATGGTATTTCTCTAGGTGTGGTGTTGGGATCACATAGCCATCAGGAGACTAGATGCACTGCCAGGACCACATATTTTGTTCACTTTATGAGTTAATAATATAATAATTAAATGATTAATAATACTAACTAATGATGTTAGGATTGAGGATCCTAACACATGTGGCCATGAAGCTACACTACAAGGGTGTTATACTCATAAATATGGCCAAGTGTGGAGTGATACCCACTATGAGTGTCATGCTCACTAATGACAAAATATGAAAAGATACTTGTTAGGATTTATGCTTATAAATGACTTAGATGCAGGTTACCCCTCATGTGTGTCCATGAAGTTATAATGTATGGTATTTTAGAGATGTGATTGATGTTCCAAAATGAGTACCACCTAATAGGGGTGTGGTGTGTGTAAAATATGTAAGAGTGGAGCAATGTGCGATAAAAGCAAGGTGAGTGTGTGCATGTGTTGGAAGAAAGAGATAAAAGAAAGAGGGAAGCAATAAGTGAAAGATAGTGTGTGTGCATCCTTAATGAAATTTCAAGAGAAAATAAGTGGGTGTAAGATAGTCAATGGTTATATGAGTATCATAAATTATATCCATGCAATATCTATCCTATCTTATGAGGACCACTTAACATGTGAAATATCAAGATGAAGAAGGTTTGAGCAAAGCAAAAACAATAGTAGAGAGAAGGAATATACGTCCTTTGTCTTGGGGAAGATAAGAATGATTAAAACTTTCAAGAACAAAGGATGTATAGAAGAACTATATACCCTTACTTGGAGAGAAAATTATTATCATTTTATACTTTCAAGGTCAAGAAATGTAAAAATAATAAAAGAGAAGAAGAAGAGATGGATGAAATGCAAAGATAAAAATTGCATGGATATGAGCCCTAGGTTGGGCATTTTCTAGGCATTAGAGCCCTAGTATGAGTGTAATGCATATGATCTAAGACCTAACTAGGTGTCATCACTTTCCATCCTCATGAAGTCCTAAAAAATCTATATGATAAAGCAATCATGCAAATATGGTCAAGCAAAAATGTAATGATATGACAAGCAAAATGTAAAGTAGAATAGAATGTCAGGTCAACCATGTAAGATATGATAGGTATTAATGCAGTATAAAAAAAATATCATATCCAATATGTAAACTAAGCTAAATGCAAATGCAAATTCATGCATTATATTTTTTCTTCTTTTTTTTATTAGCTCTTTAAATTCTTAAAGTTGACACAAATTCTGATTGTGTCACCTATCGTAACAAAAAGGATGGCAGTGTAAGGAAATGATCCATCAAATAAAGGGCTGTTATAAATGATATCTTCATGACTCATATCACAAAGAGGATCATCCACAACATATTCTCTAGGAGTTACTGCATGAAATTCATTGCAAGCTCTGACTATGCCATTCTTCTTAATGAAAGGGGAAGATACTCCCTATTTTGCAAGGTCTCTTAGAGACATAGGAACAATGCCCCCTTGATAACCAGAATATCTGACATGCACAATGCAAGGTATTGTCCCATTAAATAATAAGTTCTATAAGATAGTCTCATGATATATATCACAAAGGGTATCCCCTTTAGCGTACTCCTCTAGGGTTGCAACTAACTCAAGATGCACCAAAGTTACCATATTGTAAAATAGAATGTCATAGGGATAAGGAGGTTCCTCATCCTCATCACTCCACTCCAAGCCTTTAAGATCTAAATATTTGATATAAGTAACAAGTTAATCATAATTATCAAGGGTAAAAGGTTGGTTTTTTATTAGGTATGTAGCCTATGCCACATATCCTAGGCCAAAGTTCAAACTCCAAAGGTTATTGAATACCTTTCTATTTGGACCTAAACCTTTATCTATATATCCCATACTAGATAGGATTTTATTAGGAATTGGGTAGTCATTGGATAGGTAACAATGGGAAAAATATCACTCTACAAGGAAAAGGGTTGCTACCATAGCTATTTTCTTTGAGGGAGACTCCTACGAAGATAAAGGCACACATGCCAATTTGTACAACTTCACACTTCTTATAGGGAAAACCCATAGTCTTCGGTGAAGGAAGTAGATTGGCAAGATCCATAAGATATTATTGAATAAAATGATTGAATTGATCCTATGATGAAACATTGATTAATGGTTCCTCATTCACCTTTAGATTTTCAAGTTGCTTGGTGATATGAGATGAAGAGGCTGGTGGATATAAATGGATATCATATTGAGCTTGCTCAACCATTGAGCAATATTTAAATGGATGAGGGTCACCCGGTATGGCGACAAGTTGATCCTTGAATTTGAACTTCAAAAAATAATGAAAAGTGGAAGGGACAACCCTCATTGCATGAATCCAAGGGCATATAAGAAGTAGATTAAAAGATGTAGGGCAAGACACCATATATAACAAGGTATATAAGATATTAGGTCCAACCCTAAGAGGGATGGATATGACACCGTAGGCCTCTTAGGACTTGTTGTTGAAATATTTGATGATGATATCGGATTTAGTTAAATCTTACTTTTTTAATCCTAATTTTTGGGAAAATTGATAAGTGCATAAATTGAGGGAAGAGCAATTTTTTATCAAAATCCACTTGATAAATATTTTTCTAATAAATAGAGTGATGTAGAGTGAAGAATCTCCTCGTAGGTCTAAGGAAGGAATATCATAATTCAAAAATTTGATATGATGTATCCCAAGAGAGCTTACAACATCAGCTATAGCACTAGAGAAAATATATTGAGGAATAGATTGTTGTCTTAGAAGCTTCAACAAGGCTTCCCTATGAATAGGATAAGTTTGAAAAAGTTCTAAGAGGGAGATCTTAGTTGGGGTGCTAGCTAAATATCATTGAATTTCAAAGGAGACTTTAGGTTGTGGCTTCAAAACATAATGTGGGTTTTCTACTCTCACGCTCCTTTTTTGGGTATTCTTCAAAACTATGGATGGTTTTGAAGGTTGATTGGAGGTAGAACTCATCTTATACTAAGATAATTGAGTTGATTATGCTTGATATTGTTGCCTTGTAGTGATAGTTATCATACACACCTATAGGCCAAAAATTGCTACATCTCAGATTATAAATTTTGCAAAATTTGGTCAAGTATGCAAAAACTTTGCTCATTTCTACCAATTTTCTCAAATCCACTGATTTATTCAAATCCATGGTAATATCACTCAAGATACACAAAAATAATTTTTGTTTCGTAGCTAACCATCCCTCTTTAATAATTGCATGGAAATGATAAATGTAAGGGAGAAGCCCAAATCCACCCAAAAATGTGATTTCGTAGTAAAAAGGTGAGAAAAGGTCCAAAACTCATTTTACAAGCATGGCTACCAAATCCCTTTGTTAGCTACGTGGAAATAAAAAAGGTATTTGGAAGAATTATCATGAAGGTCAAGTTCCCAAAATCTCTAAAAATATGATTTCACAGAGGAATTTTCTAGAAAGGGCTAAGTTGCAAAATGAAGCACGTCCGACAATTCTTTGTTAGTATTGTGACTAGAAGTAAAGCATGAGTGTGAACCTGTATCCACTAATTTTCATAAATCCACAACCAATATGGTAAAAATATCCAAAAATAGTTATGGCACATGATTTTCTAACCTTCTTTGTATGGATCCTAGTTGTGGGAAAAAGGTATTTCAAAAGGCTCAAAACTGTGTTTATTTGACTCGCCGTGGCCAAAATGTGCAAGATGGCATAAGTTTTAAAAGTGCTTATGGCTAACAATTCTTCTTTGATATTGGCATAGAAATTAGAATGCCTCTCAAAGAACATAGTGGATGTACAACTGTAGTGTTGGGAAAACATTGGTTATATCTACAGTTGATTTATTAGGAAAGATCATAAACATATGAAGTACCGTGAATAGTTTATGCTTGTAACATAAATGAGATGAGTCTAATACATCTTAAGGTTTGGGGGTTGTTGTGTGGCTTTATTTATTTTCCAAAACATTAAATTAGCCTATATTATCAAACAAATGACTATAAATAACTATAGAAAACAAAACGTAAACTTGCTAGAAAATACAGAGAAAATAGGGGAAGTGCAAAAATTAAATGACTGCAGCAAAGAATGAAAACAGTAAATAAAAAATGCATAAAGTAATCACATAAAATAGGTAAAGGGGTGGAATACTATTAGAGTGGGCCTAGGATTCCAGTAGATTTTGCCCAGATCAAATCACGCACACTGGACATTGAGAAATATTGATATGAAAACTCGAAAAAATTAAATACAACTTCAAAAATAATATTACAGGTAAAATATCCAGGATCCTTTTTTAGGGGTGGTCTATGCATTTATATAGTGCATGACCATTCCTGATTACAAAGTCAGGTTATTCTATTTTATACTTTTCATTACAACAAACATGCACAAAATAATTATAGACAACTAACACATGCTAATTTTATCCTTCACAAGCTAAATTAGGCGTGTTCTATTTATTGACAGAATGTGCCTATAATTACATCAAAAATTGATATCAATCAGTTTCATATAAATGATTTGTGTTTTTTCTCAATTTGCATGTGTGTTTAGCCATTAATGAGAAATGGATGATTTTTTTTTATTCATCTTGTTGTCTTTCATCTACATATATTGCTAGAAACTACCATTTTGTTTCTTTTGAAAACATTGTTCTTGTTATACTTCTGCTTCACGAGAGTCGGGTGTTGTCTAGCCTATCACTAGAAATCAAGCACTATTGACTCTAAATTTGAGAGTCAGGCACCATTGAGATCGAGTCTAGGAGTCAGGTGCCTTTGATCCTAAAGTCAAGAGTCATGCACCTTTGACCTTGAAGTTGGGAGTTAGGCATCGTCAACCCCAAAGCTAGAAGTCAGGCACCTTTGATTTTGAGGTCAAGATTTAGATGCTTTAACTCAGTGTACATATCCTTTTTTGTTGTCATTTTTATCCTTATGTTTCCACCATAAAACATGAAGTGCCAGGTCCACATGGGACCTTAACGTAAATATGAAAAAAAAATCAAAATCATCAAATATACACACAAATCACACTTAAAACACATATTAGAGAATATACACAGTTTCCTATTAAATATATATAATCTTCATAAAAATCATATCCTATAAAAATAATGTCACACTATATGTTATGAATCCACAAAAAATATGAGCATTTTTGGTTCTCATCATCCCCCCATGCCTAGATGTTGCCACGCCCTCATGGCACTTTCTGCTGGTAATTTCCTATTCTGTCAACCTTCCAGTATGCCCGATTTATTTGTTTTCTTTCCTAGGTGGTGAATTTATCTCATTCCTTATCACATTTCTATTTGCCACCCTATTTTATTTTACTGGGACCTGTTTTTGTTATGGGTACTTTCTTTCATGGACTGCATCGTACGGGTTGACTAGGTCCTACTTCTATGTGCGACCTTGTTCTACACCATCTCTTTTTTATTTTTACTTAATTTACATAAAATCCTATAAATGTAATGGCATATTTCTAGAATGCAGGCTCAACCTACTTCCAAAAATGATGGTTCGGGGGTAGCTAGACTGCCACTAGAAAATCAAGCTTATCCTATGGTGGATAATGGGATATGTCATGTACTCAAGCCTTTGGAAAATTTGCTACCTCAGGGTCAAGCATTGCATCCTCTACAACATTCTTCTCATCATAATTTTCCTCTACAGCATTATCCTCGACTTTTTTAGAGGATAGATACTGAGACACTCTAACTAGTGGTGGAATCATTGGCTCTTTGTATAATATGCCCATCTTGTCTAGATATTCCCTCATCCTTAAGGGGTTTCCATATTTTAAACCATATAGGTTCTAGAAGTATTTTGGTCAGGTAGGGTTAACAAAAATACTTGGATCTCAAGCCATATTCTTGTAAGTCTTTTACTCCTTTTTAGCCTCCTTTAGGTTCTTTTGGATCTCTTAAAACTACTCTTGGCTAGCAAAGGCTTTCATGGATGTAGTCCACTCTTCATCTGAGTTGGGGTCTGGTTGCACCTTCAATTTTTATTATATGGCCTTCTGATTTTACTGCCTTACTATTTTTTCCCTTTTTTATGGCCTTTTATGTGGTGCCCTCTCAGATTTCCTTTTAGGCCACAATTTTCTTGATGCTCTAGGTACTACTGCTTTAGCTATGGAAGTTGTATGTAAAACTCCTCTTTCTTATGCAAGGGTGGCATCTCCTAGACCTTGGAGGAATCTTCATCCTACTTTTCTTGGGCCTCTATTGTGTTCTTTGTTGGTCCAATCCTAGTCTACTTGTCCAACTATTCTACCTTTGTTTGGTCAACCAATGTCTGGCCAGTTGACTATGCATCCCATATGGGACTGGCTGACCCCTATGAGTGAACATTTTTAGAGCCTTAACCTTACCTTGCTTTCATTTGAATAGTAGGGTCAACTATCTATGTGTTGTGTGCTAGTTGAGTGGCACCTAATGGTGTTTAAGCTTCCCCAGATAATTGTGCCACTCTTGGTTGGTCATCTAGTATATGACCATCCTACTGGGTAGCATAAAACATTCCAGATGACTACTTAGCCCCACTATATTTAATATCCACTATAGGGGGCTCTATTTGTGGAACTATACCCTCTTGTTCTTCATAGTTTGTTTTAGCAGAGGCTTCAAAAAGGTCCTCTGCTTCATCTATTAAATTGGTTTATTTTCTTGCATCAGACCAAAAATAACCAAAAGAAGTAATCTTTTACTCAAAATCTGGAGAAGTCATAGGCACCTCCATTGCCCAATCTGTTTGAACTACAACATCAACCTTGGCTAGTTGACCAGCCTCCATTTGTTGAACCTATGATTTCAACTATTGCACTATGTTCTACAACTGGCAGATGGTTTTGTACATCTCCAATTATTTTTCTACAGTAGCTTTTCTAGACACCTCAAAAAGTATCTACTTTATTTTATACTTGCCTTCCCAAAATACAAGGCTTTCTCCTTCAATGTTTGCAATTGTGTTTGCAGATCTTCTTATTGGAATTCTAGGTGAGAAGGTTCACCTTCAGCCATGTTCTATAGCACCTAAGCAGCAAACTCATCCTTAGTTATTCCAATGACTTCTTCATCAATGGACATACTAGGGGTAACCAAAGACACTTTATTTATCTTAATTATAGTACTTGGGTAGTTTTTTGTACAAATAGGGCTTGAAAAACTTGGTCCTACTTCCTCATTAAAATGTTACAAACTAGAATAAATAATTTACTTCCTCATTAAAATGTTACAAACTAGAATATATAATTTACCCTACCTCCTCTATTGATTTATTATGATGGAACGTAGACATCGATTCTATTGTCCCTGATGCCTCTATAGCTGCTTGACCATGAGAGTCAGGCACCTTTGTCATCTCTTGTTATTTTGGAATAATAGTGTCTTCAATTTGTGCCTCCTTATGTTCCTCTGCATGCCTGATTTGGGCTGAAATAAACCCATGGTGTGCCATGGTAGTGCTTGTCCTGGCCTGATACCACCTAGCTTCATCTCTTAGGGTACATGCTAAATAGTAGGGGACATTGATTTTTTTCCCATGTAACATATGATTTATAAAATGGAAATGATTTGTGTTGAGCCATGAGTACATACCAATGCAAGTGAATAATTTGGCGATCTACTCAAAAACTCAGCTCTAGAGATCTGGGAGGTACTACCTTGACATTCTAGAATGCATCAAGTATGTCGTCGATTGCCCAAAAAATCTCTACATAATTCGTGGGGTTATCGTCTTTGTATACGTGGTCCTCTATTTGAGGGAGACCAATTATCACAGTGATGTGGGCTTTTGTGACTAGAATTTCCATTCCTTTCATTCATAAAACCTCATCCCTCAAATATTTTATGAATTCCTTGGTTGCCTTAGTATCTTGGTTCTGTCTAGCTAGGTGGTAGTAATCCATCCAACCGACAACTTCAAATTACCTTTGAACATATTCATTAACCCCTAAAAGGTCATTGGGTTCATTTTTTTAAGCAAGTAATTTGTGGATTTTCCTCCCATGGAAAATTACTTTTTTTCATTTGTAATTTTTTCCATTTTTTTGGGTTTTTCTATGCAACTTACCCTTGCTCATAGGTTCATTTTAACATATCATTTCAATGCAACCATATATGTGCAATCAGGTACCTTTGCACCATAATTAGAAATAATTATGATGATTTGTGCAAACATCGTAAAATCATGTGCCAAATTTCTAAATGGATGATTGTTATAACTTTTTACCCAACTGCTTGTTGGCACATAGAAAAATGTAGATTTGGGTATGATGATTGGATGGATATTTTTCAAACAATATGATGGCACTATTGATAGGAATGCTTTTCTAATGAAAATTATATACATATAAAATAGACAATTGAGTACATACCTAATTAGTATTTCACACATGCATGATATGTAGACACTCATGGTGTAGATGGATTGGTTGTCTCATGATGACTATGATTACCAGAACAAATAATGGAATGCATATTTTCCACGTGAGGAAATTCTTCTTTGAACAGTTCATTCTCGGGTGCTGCAATTTATTTCATTCGAGGTTCCTTGCTAAAAAAAAATGCAAGCAAAATATGAAATTAATATTTTTCCATAGGATGACACACATCACTCCTTGGAAGTCATTTGCTGATTGTCTTTGAATGTGCACAAATATCCAATGAAAAAAGTATTTTTATGCATGAGAAGTTTGACTTTTGATTACATGAATAAAATGCTAATGTAGCTTCGACCAATTCCTGATGCCAAAGTTTTATTTCATATATTGGAAATCAATCACTTATTAGAATGGAAGTCAGGCACCTTTTTTCTAGAAATTAGGCACCTTACTTCAATACTCAGAACACAGGCACCCATTAGAATGGAAGTTAGGTGCCTTTTTACTAGAAATTAGGTGCCTTACTTCAATACTCAAAACACAGGCACCCATTATAATGGAAGTTAGGCACATTTTTTTATAGAAATCAAGTGCCTTAAAAAAATGAAAACAAGCACCTTCTCAAATAGAATACAGGTGCCTTGTCACTAGAAATCATGTGCCTTTTTAAAAAAAATATAGGCATCTTCTCGCTAGAAATCAGCCACCCATTTTTTTTGAATAACAGGAGTTAGGCATCTCCCCATCATTTTAACAGTCAATGTTTTTTGGTATGTCCATAGTTGAGCACTTCCAATTGATCATACTGTCAGCATTCATTGTTTAAGGATAACATCATCCGCTATATGAAGTAGCATTTGGGTATTTTTCTCTATTAATATAAAATCACCAGCATACCCATCCAAGCATGGTTATCCCCCTCTGAATGGAGATGAGTGTACTTCTACTATAATTAACCTCCTATAAAGCTAGAAATGTGTAGGTTCATGGATGAAGTAGTGATAACAATGACTACACCTAATAGATTGAATTGAAATGCATCTAATGTAATTATTGAATTAAAGCATGCAAAAGAAAGACAATAAAGTAAGCGACTAAAATGAAAAATATGTTTAAGTAAAAAGGGGGGGTTCTCCTTGTATTTATTTATTTATCAAATCAACGGTTACAATACATCCCCTTGAGGGATTTTCAATGTAATACATTTCAATTTACAAAATTTTAGGGATCAAATCCCTCCATGAGCTTAATGGCATGCTTCCAGTGTTCTTGTCGCACTCACAATATAGAGCTATATTTGGGATACATTTATTCAACTCCTTAGATTCTCCCTCATGCATGGAATACCTGTACCTACACACAAGAGATTGAAATATGTTAATAACATATGTGTTTTGTAATGAAAACCATGAAAATTATGCATCTATGAATATAAAAATTATTTGCGACTAATCTAAACTACTCAAAATTACTTGAAAACTTAATATGATGTTCATTATGTGATTTAGTAAATATCTAAGTAGAAATCAAACTAAGATTGTGACAATAACTTGTGGTCGTTCCTGGGAGGCACAACTAGGATTGTAATCACAAAAATAATAATTGAACTATCAAAACTTCTCAAGAATTTACCAAATTTGAATATGATGTTAGTCTAATGCTATAGAATTGAACTACATAGAAATTAGATCAGAATTGTGGACCAATTAATGGTCAGCCCTAGGAGTTCCAACTAGACCTGCTAACCATCCCATGGGGGACAACCACAAAATAGGGTCATTTTTACCACCAATTCCACTTGGATCTGGTCAATAATCCTCCTAGGTATGTTTTCATCGAATTTGGTAAGTTAAATCTTATAATTTATGGATTTTGAAACAAATGACTATATCCTAGAACACCCTAAAAATACCTTCAATTAAAGAGGTTTCCAAGGCAAATAAGTGGTAAAGGTTGAGGGAAAATATTGGCAACACTTCATGGTCAATAATTGTAAAATATTTTTTTTTGAATTGGGTGAAAATACCTCAATTTATAGCCCAAGAGGGCAAAGGAGGCAAAGGGGAAATTTTGGGCATGCAAGGCAAGTGCCGCCACTTGGAAATGCCTTTGCCATGCATAGGGTGGAAGAGGCTTCCCATTTGGACCTCCAATTTGTAGATCCTAATGGTCATGACAGCCTCCAAATCTATCATGATTTATTGGGTAGGATAAGTGGTAGAAATTAATTTCCATTTGTTTTGCCCTTTGAATTTTGAGGGGTCTGGGTCATAGCCATCCCACCTAGGGATGGTTGCATGTGACTGTCCCTGGGTAGGATGATCATGAACTGTGATCATCCTAGGGTGGTACGGTCATGGATACATGCCAAAAACCTTTCAAAAGTGGGGTAAACCTTCCCAAAAGTGGTTGGGAGCCCTAATTAACCCTTGAGGGTTTCCCAATGGGGCCATATGGTGTTTATAAGAGTGGTGCATTAGCAGTCTTATCTTATTTACATGATTTTAGTGTCTATAGATGCCCTTTTTTGAGATGCATCATGTGCAACAAAGCACTAAGCAAAAATAGATGACTAAATCATTAAATTATTGAGGTTATTTAGTAACCTAACCAAATTTAGATGCCTCCATTATGGAAAGAGCATACATTATTGGAATCCTTGCTTTTGACATAGTTGAAGGATTGCTTTTGGTATACCTTTTAGCCACACTATAATGACAGTTGTATGGGCTTAGGGTATACTTGGTCTTGGTTCCTTGTTTCCTTGTAAGCCTTTGTCTTGGGTGAATTACTATGGCTTCAAAGAGGCCAAGAATTTTTTTATTAAATTTGTTGATTGTTTGCCCCAGCATGGGCTTGAAAATTTATCTTTGGCAAATATTTTTTTGAATGTATGAAAATTGCACTTTTGAGTGTTTAAGTGTTGATTTTGATTGTGAATTCATTATTATGACTACCACCTCGAGTGATAATTTAATGAGGTAATGACCAATGATAAATTGATGAGTCACTTGACCCATATGACTTAATTGGGATAACCATCAGTTTTACCCATTGTAAGATTTATCAATTCTTCTAGGATTTTTATCATTTTGTTGATATTTCATGGAAGAAAAAGACTAAATACCTCCTTCCCATGGAGTGGTCCAGCCATAATGGCCTTCTTGGGGAGTGAAATAGAGAATTTTCAAATATCCATGAATAATTTGAGTTCAATCTTGATCCTTTGTTAATTTTGTCAAATTTGACTTGTTTTTGGTGGGTTTTAGGGCCTTTTTGTGGACTTTTTAGTTGTTTTTGTAAAGAAATTTGGTGTCCATCCCTAAGTGGGATGGATGCATAGTTTATGGAAATCCCAAGGTGGGACATCCATGCAATTATTCGACCATACCACCTAGGGCTGGACATGCTTATTGTAGTGCTATATAAAACCAAAATTGGGCAAATGGGCTCATTTTTGCATTTCTAACTTGGAAAACTTGAGAGGTGAAGAGGAGGAGGTTATTTTTCTAAAGCGGAGTGCTACTGAAAAAATCCCACAATAACAATGAGCCATCCATAGGACTTGAAAAGTGGTAGAGCCGATGTGATATGGGTAAGGGTTGCATTTCTTCTTATTCTTTATTGAATATGCAATTGTAATTAGTTACACGTTTTACCATAACATACACTAAATCCTGGTTAAAGAACCTCAATAGTGGTTAGATGTAGGAATTTTAGATTTATTTGTGTTTTAAATGCATTTTTTTTCTATTTTTTGTTTTCTTACATTTTTAGAGCTATTTTAGGGGTCAAAATGACCCATTTTTAGGTGATTTTGGGGGTCGTCCTTGGGTGGGGCGGCCATTGGTGGCCATCCCTGGGTGGGATTTTTGCCAAATTGGGGGCCAAACCTGGGTGGGATGGTCACAAAACTAGGGAAAAAGGGTCCATTTTTAGTCATTTTTTGGTATTTTTGGACATTTTTATGCATTTTTAGTGTATTTTGGTTAACTTGCTTAACTCTGTCATGTGGTTAAGAGCCGGTATCGATGTCCAAATATCTTTAAAAACACTAGGGATCTATTGATAGAGGAGGATTGGAAATGGCTTGATTCCATTGGTCTTAAGCATGTGACATGGTTGGAGCTTGTGGTGGGCGATCGAGCTTATTTGACCATATTGATAGACTTATAGGATCCTCGCACCAACACCTTCCACCTACCTATAGGAGAGATAATGGTGACCCTAGAGGATTTTTATCATATATTGCACATTTTTATAGAGGGGTGACCTATTGTATCTACTCATCGAGATCAGAGAGATACGGTTATGCAAAGATACTTTGACTGGGACTAGGACGAAGCAATGTGTGACCTACTCAGCAAAGGGATACTAGTGGATTTATGGTATGAGGCCGATGTATTGACCACTAGACATGCTTTATTGATGACTTTGATCTCCAAAAATTTTCTACTAGACTCATCAGGTGTCAGGTTTCCCTGGAACATTTTGGAGTTGGTGTTCACACTTATGAAGTTCACCATAGAGCAATTGCTAGTGATGGCTTGGGGTCCTACATTACTGGTATAGTTATATTATGAGTTATATGAGATACGCTCCCATGGGAGGAAGGGCTTAGGGTATAGTTTTCTACTATAGTTTTGGGGATGGTAGCATATTACAATGGATCAACCGTGGGGACTACCTTGGATGACATGAGCACATCTCATAGATAGGGAGATAGGCTATGATATTCTATGAAAGTGAGCCTAGGAGATAGGTCAAATTCATTGATTTGTAGGTGAGCTTGAGCACTATATAGAGTCCTTTGCATGACTCAAGGTAGAGGAGGTGAGTTGGAGATCCTACAGGGATTATCCAATGTGGCCTGATGTTGAGGCATAGATTCATTGGGTGAGGTAAGGGAGATGGTTAGCTGGGTGACATGGGACTGAGTAGGAGTGATTTCCTTATGCTCGAGTCCTGTAATAGTTTGGGCTACACTAGGGATTGCCTAGTGATCCAGTGGTCTACCAATATTGTGGGGATGAGAGGACACTTTGTTGACCTACAGTTGAGGTATTGGAAGAGGATTTAGATCCTACAATGGATATTTTTTAGGTAGACGATGTTGGGACTATAGTAGAGTATGATTATTTGTGGGTGACTCACTAATGGTAGGAAGAGGGGCCACTAGAGGGTGATGTAGCTACAATGGTAGGGAAGGCTGATAGGGATGCTGCAGATGAGGAGGGTCATGATGAGGCTCCAAATGATGAGGAGATAGACGTAGATGAGTGATATATGTGTTGTCAAGTAGCGGATGAATGGATAGACTTCCATGATATAGGGGATCCATAGGATGACTTTGGTGAGGATTCCTTTGATGATTAGAGATTATAGGTATATCTAGAAATATGATATGCTACTATTACTGAGCTACGAGGTGATCTTATCAGAGGTAGATGGGAGTACACAGAGGAGATAGCTCTCCTATAGGCATAGGTGTATAATGCATAGGCTAAGATTGAAAATCATGTAGTAAAGATATCTACTCTTTAGGAATAGGTTGGATTACAAAGCCCTAGATATGGAAGATCTAGCAGTGGTGAGATGGCCATACTATGAGAGGAGGTGACACAGCTCTAGGCTTTAGTGGGGGACATATAGGCTCATTGTCGATAAGAGCAAGCATTCACTCAATTTTTGGAGGATGACATAGTGTACCTTAGGGGGTGCATACCAGAACGTCCTTCTACTAGTGGGTTGCACCAGAGTCAAAGTGGTACAGGATAATATTTTATGAGGATGGGGGCTCCCAACACTACACAAATATTATAAAGGTCGAGTAGTAGATCTGGGATTTCTCATTGGACACCGACTGAGTGTGGAGGTGAGAGTCATAGTGTCGATCTTGTGTGACCATGGCTTTTGTGACTCTATGGTTCTTTTTGATATTTTGATATTATGAGGTCTGAGGACCTACTTTATTGTAGCCTATGGGTATTTTATGGATGATGATGTAGCTTTGGTTCCACACACACACACACACACACACACACACACACACACACACACACACACACACACACACACACACACACACACACACACACATATATATATATATATACGAGTTTTCTATTATCATCATGTGTTTCTTTACTACTTTATGATATGTATGCAATGCTTATATTTACCTTACTGATGCTTTTATGGATGCTTATCATGGATGCACGTGTTGTACTATGATATGATTGATGATATGTACATGTATATGCATAATTAAATGAAATGGATAATTTGTTAATCTATATGATGAATTATTAATACTAGTTGATACACTAAATTCTAGCACCATAGACTGTACAAAATTTATCTCATCATTGTAATGTTATCATGAAATTATGTAATGGCTTATGTAAATGTAAACTAACAAACATGTGATGGCATGATATGAATTGTAATGAATAGTATAATGTTATATGATGTGTTTAGGATTTTCAGGAGACTCAAACACTCTAGTTACCTAATCAAAAGTTGTATAGTAACCATACAAGACTTTTGATAAAGTATAAATTTGCTAAGATAACTAGGATATTCAATATCCCTATGTGTGCATATGATTTCATTACTATGATAATGCATAAAGTTACCCTAGTGCCAAATAGGATTGATTCAGCCCATATATACTAGAGATCACCCTACGAGTATCATTATCCTGAGTTTTATACATAGTTGGATTAGAACACTAAGTAATACATGCTACCAAAAGCTAGCTCATCTGCATGCAAACATTGGTTTGTATAAAAGCAAGTTTCTTAAGTTACAGATATATCATCATGCATAAAGATACCACCATTTCCAGGTGAGCTTGATGCCACCCAACCTATAATGATGTTCACCTTATGGTTTTTCAATACTAAGAATTCTAGGGATTCAAGTTTAGTACTCCCTTCTTTTCTTTTGATTTTGAATTGTGCTAGGGAGTTGCTCATTTTTTTGTTATGGTGAGAAATGGATTTTTGTAGTGGTGAGAACCATTGTTTATTTTACTTTTTGCTAATGGTGAAAACCACTTTTTCTTTTTTTTGCATATCATGAAGTGGTAACAACCACTATTTATTTTTAATTTTGGATACTTGCCCCAATTTGGTGTGAGGTAAGGGATTTTTATTTCTTAGGGTAAATAGGAACTTGTCCTTTTATCAATTCTTAGCATTTTTGAACCATTCGCATAGGGGGATGAGCGAGATAAACTTTTCACTTAAGGTGAACTAGACCACTTTGTAGGTTTCATCTTCCTTGTGCAATACTTGGATTTATTAATGTGAAAAATGTGTTGGGATTTTGACATATACAAGGTATAATTTAAGTAGGATTATACCTTCTAAAAATCATGATAGATTTCTATAAAATCTTAAAAGAAAACTAGAGACGGTTGAGTGACCAAAAAACCCTAAAGATACCTTATGAACCATGGCTAAGTGAAGGAAAAGAGACACACAGTATGGAATGTATATGTAAATGGTAAATATAATGTAAACATGTGGTAAAACTGACCTTTTGACAACATTAATTTTGATAGATGTCTAGTGTACATACTTGGTGCTAGACATGTATGATCAAATTTAAAATACAAAAATGCAATGATAGGCATACCTAATGCAACTGATGTTATAATGCAATGATATGAAATACAATGTAATGCAATATTTTTGTGTTTTTGATATCTTAATGATGTTTTTGTATTTTTGATATATATGTATATATAGTTTGACCAATGGGCTTATTGATGCCATTGGGGCTTTTGGATGACCAAAGGTTTTATAGATACCTTTGGGGATTTTTTGGGTGACCAAAGGGTTTATAGATACCTTTGGAGAATTTTAGGGTGACCTAGACGGTTGTAGAATTCCTAGGAGTTTAAGGTGACCTAGATGGTCATAGACTACCTAGGAGCATTTTAGGGTGACCTAGATGGTCGTAGACCGCCTAGGAGCATTTTAGGATGACCTAGATGGTCATAGACCACTTAAGAGCATTTTAGGGTGACCTAGATGGTCGTTGACTATATAGGAGTATTTGAGGGTGACCTAGATGGTCGTAGACCACTTAGGAGTATTTTAGGGTGACCTAGATAGTCATAGATAACCTAGGAGTATTTTAGTGTGACCTAGATAGTTATGGACCACCTAAGAGGGTTTTAGGGTGACCTAGATGATCATGGACTACCTAGGAGCATTTTAGGGTGACATAAATAGTCATAGACTACCTAGGAACATTTTAGGGTGATCTCTATGGTCGTAGACCACCTAAGAGCATTTGAGGGTGACCTAGATGGTCGTAGATCATATAGGAGCATTTGAGGGTGACCTAGATGATTGTAGACCATCTAGGAGCGTTTGAGGGTGACCTAGACAATCATAGACCACCTAGGAGCATTTTAGGGTGACCAAAGAGTTTATAGAAACCTTTGGGAATTTTTAGGATGACCAAAGAGCTTATAAACATCTTTTGGGCTTTTTAGGGTGACCTAGATGGCTTAGACTACCTAGGAGTGTTTTAGGGTGACCTAGACGGTCGTAGACCGCCTAAGAGTGTTTTACGGTGACCTAGATGGTCGTAGAACACCTAGGGGTATTTTAGGGTGACCTAGATTGTTGTAGACTACCTAGGCATATTTTAGGGTGACCTAAATGGTCATAGACTGCCTACAAGCATTTTAGGATGGCCTAAATGGTTGTAGACCACCTAGGGGTATTTTAGGGTGACCTAGATGGTTGTAGACTACCTAGGGATATTTTAGGGTGACCTAGATGATTGTAGACCACCTAAGGGTGTTTTAGGGTGAATTAGATGGTCATAGATCACATAGGGGTATTTTAGGATGACCTAAATAGTCGTAGATCACCTAGGGGTGTTTTAGGGTTACCTAGACAGTCATAGACCATATAGGGATATTTTAGGGTGACCTATATGGTCGTAGATAACCTAGGGGTGTTTTAGGGTGACCTAGATGGTCATAGAGCATCCAAGAGCATTTTAGGGTGATATAGATGGTTATAGACCACCCAAGGGCATTTTAGGGTGACCTAGATGGTCGTAGACTACCCAAGGACATTTTAGGGTAGCATAGATAGTCGTAGACCACCTAGGGGTATTTTAGGGTGACCTACATGATCATAGACCATCTAGGAGAATTTTAGGGTGACCTATACAATCATAGACCACCTAGGAGTGTTTTAGGGTGACCTAGATGGTTGTAGATTGCCTAGGAGCATTTTAGGGTAACCTAGACGATCATAGACTACCTAGGAGCATTTTATGATAGGGCATGGTGCTCTAAGTATCAAAATATTATAGGTGACTGATATTCAAGGGTTTAATCTCTTCAATTCCTTCTATGGATGCTAAGCGATAAGTTCTAGATCCAATCTGACTAGTAATGATATATGGACCTAACTAGTTTACCACAAATTTATCCCATAGATGGGGTGGCAAATTTGAATTTTGCTAGTTCTCTTTTAGAACTAAATCACCAACCTAAAAGTATCTAGGGTGGAATTTCATGTTGTAATATCTCTTAAGGTGCTCTTGATAAACATGTATATGCTCAAGAGCATTCACGAGTTTGCCATGCAGTATCATCAAGCAAGTTAGCTAATCTAGACAAGCTTGCCACACAGTATCATCATCATTGAACTCCTACATAGAGATGCACAATGATGAGATTTTCAACTCTAAAGGCATGATAGCTTTAGCACCATACACTAGTGAAATTGGAGTTACCCCAGTGGGAGTCCAAATACTAGTGTGATAGGCCCTAAGGACATGAGGTAACTAATTATGCCAATCCTTATAATTTTATTTAATGATTTTATTTAAGATTGCAATTAATGTTTTATTAGATACCTCTTCTTACCCATAATATTGTGGATAATAGGGCATAGAAAAGTTGTGCTATATATTATATTTTGTTGTTAAAGCATGCATATTTTTATTCTTAAACGGTGTCCCATTATCTAAGATTATTTTGGATGGAATACCAAAATAATAAATGACATTATGCAGCATGAACTCTGCGATGCGAGGTCTAGTCATAGTGGTAAGGATAATTTCTTTCACCCATTTTGTAAAGTACTTAGTAGCCGTAATGATAAATGTGTGACCACCTAAGGAGGTAGGTGAGATTTTCTAATTAAATAAAACCCCATTGTGAAAATGGCCAAATCGATTGAATTGGTTGTAAGGCCTATGAAGGTACGTGTATCAAATTTACATGGTGTTGACACTTTATGAACTTCTTGACATAAGTGCAGCAATCTTGCTCTAAATTTTGCCAATAATATCCCATGCAAAGAATGCACTTTGTGATGTCCATGTCACTGAAATAGCCACCACATGTATCATCATGTGCTTGGGGAATGGCCCAATATAACTCTTGAGAGTCTAAGAAACAAAGGAGGATATCCTCATAGCTTCGATGATATATTATATCTCCAAGTAAGACATAATTTTCCACCTTTTTCTTAAATTCTTATTTTGTAGCATACAAAAATCCAGAAGGAATACTTCCAAGTTTTAAATAATCTTTTATTTGGATGGCCCAATCTTGTTTTAAATAAGCCTCAATTGTATGAATTGTGTGATCCTTTTGACGTTGATCTCTTGCAAATGTTGATTGAGAGAGAACTTGTAGATATAGCATTGTGCTAGTGTCAAAAGGATTTTGAGGGAATAAAGTTCCCCACGTGGCATTATTCAAATAATTGTGAATTTGAGAGAACTGTTCATGTGAAGGCTCAATATGAATCATGTGGACTTTTGGTATGCAGTTAAGCTCATCACGCTTAATTGTGTATTATGATAGCATTTTGACTTGAATGGTTGTGATATAATCATATGGTTTCTATGGTATTAGAGACCCTAAGGAGGTCATCATGTTTGCAAAAGGGTTAGATGAACGAGGGAGTGCCTCAATATCATACCATTCAAAATTTGCTAGAATTTTATCCACTAGGACTTTGTAGGCTTGCAAGACTAGGCACCTACACTAGAATATTCCTTTGACTTGATTAACTATGAGCAAGGAATCACCAAAAATGTTGAGCTTTCTTATTTTCATGGCGATTGCCATTTGAAGCCCTATGGGAAGGGCTTCATAATCGACATTGTTATTGGTGCACAGGAAATCAAGTTTAAATGAAATGGGTATTACAACCCCTTATAGTGTGAAAAACATGATTCATGTGCCACCCCCTTACTCACACTTAGAGCAATAAAAAATAGAGTTATGTCAACCTATGACTCAAGCTCTTTAGGATCAAGTGATTCTGAGATGTAAAAAACTCCATCATCAGGAAGATCTATAGTAAGAGGCTAGTCATACAGCAGAGGAGCCTCTACTAGTTGATTGACTATGACCTGACCCTTAATTGAGTTTTTTCCAATGAACTCTAGGTCAAATTCTATCAACAACATGATCTATTTCACCGTGTGACTACTATGGTAAGTTTGACTCATCATGTAACACAATTTTACTCTTTTAACACTACGTACATGGTTTGATTGAGTATGTAATGGCATAGATTCTGTAGCACCCTAAAATTGGTGCAGTGAAATTATAATAATTACATTCACCTTAGTAAATAATTTAAAATTCAAATTTAACCTCCCAAACCGCCCGTTAACCGTCGGGTAATCCGTTTCCCCTTTTTTGTGCCATTTTTAGAGGTTGTTTTGACCGTTTGACGATATCGTCGCCGATCAGACGATATCGCCCTAGATCTGACGATTTCGTCTGGACTAGGACGTCCAGACGATCTTGTCGCAAAACTGATTTTGCAAAGTTAGCTTCTGTTCCAACGGGTCTCCAATCCGGGCAGAAGCGTGTCTGCATCGTTAGGGACCCTCCCCCGTTGGAGATCTCCCAAATTGGGATGATCTCCAACCTCCTAACTACTCCCCTAAGCCTATTTAATCCTAAGCTATTCCCTTAGCACCCCCCTGGCTGAAATTCTCTGCAATTTAACTCCATCTACGTTGAACCATCCCAATTTTTCATTTGCACTGGTCCCATACCAATTTTGTTGCAGGTACATCACTGTTTTTCAGTCGGAGCCAGCACACATCGTCGTCGACGAACCTGTTCAGATCGGAGGCGAACCTGTCGAATTCGAGGCGATTTCGTACTGATGCGAGACGATCTCGACTGCAGTCCATATTGAGGCAATCAGTGCCTGAAGTTTGCATTTCTCAACCTTTTCTCTGCTGTTTTATTCTGCAAATTAGATAGTTTATTCAGTGTTTATGTTATTTTGCATTTGGAGTTCACCCATTTAGCTTAGATTGCATACTAAGATCATGATTTGTCATTAGAATATCGTAATTTGCTTGAATTTCTGTTCATAACTATTATTCAGTATTCATACATTCATTTGGTGTTGTTTCCCTCTGTTAGCACAGTAGTATTCGTTGTATTTTGTATCTATTTTTTTGCTTGCAGGTCTCTGACGAATTCGTCAGATCTCAGACGATTCTGTCAGATCTCAGATGATTCTGTCAGATCTCAGACGATTCTATCGAATTCCAGATGATCCTGACTGCTTCAAACATCAGAATCATCACCAGACATCCGGATCAGGTATTCCTCATTTGTATTCTGTAAATTCTCTGTTTTATGTCTTTAAATCTATTTTTTGTACTCATTGAATTTGCATTTTCATGTAGATTAATCTAGATTCATTTGGCCAAACCTAGGATATGAATGCTTAAAGTTAAAAACGAACACATTAAAACACATTCCAAACCTAGGCGTGGAAACTGCCCTTAAATGTTTCCTGGTGAACCCACCATCCATCGAAAAATCATCAAAATACACCTCCCTTGAGAGGCGGGACCTTCGCAAAGTCCTCTCAGTCCGAGGTACCGCGACATCCTTTTCCCATCCTCCTTCCGGGCACGGATCCAATAGCCTGAAGGTAAGGATGCGAAAAATTTGGAGCGATACATTTTGGTGAACCCGACGTGAATGCATTGTAAACCTTTTGAAAACAAAAACAAAAACAAATATATATATATGTATACAAGAAAAACAAAAACAAAATCATCATTTCAAGTTTGTATGTTTTAGATTCAATTCTAAATAGTAGATGTTAAATATTACTTTTAGAAGTACTAAAGAAACCATGAGTTTTTACTCAAATCAATATGAGCCCATCAGTAATGTTGGAAGAATTCAGCCAAATACATTTGTTGATTATGACCAACCTCATCCCTATTCAACATCACCTCCATCACACTTTTCTTATTTTTCATCCATAACCCAACAAGACAATCCCTTTGCCAATCCTCTTCATAACGATATTATCTATTCTCCCATATATCCATATTATGTCTATCAATCCACATATAATCCTCCTCCACCTTTTCAATATTCTTCTTTCAATACAACACATCCATTTCAACAAGAAAATACTTATTCTTCCAATTCTACCATGCACTCACCTCATACTTCGCAATCTTCCTGTCATCATTCTACCCATAATAAAGAAAGTAGAGGTGAGAAACCATTAGGTCCTTTTATGACGAAATTCCTAAGGCATTTATCAAAAACCTCTCAAAAACCTTCATCACGTAAATTTACTAAGCTCAATCAACCAATGGATATAATTCTCAAGTATTTACTTGACACAAATAAGATTGAACTCCCTTCCATAAGACAACCTCGATACCACATCAGATTGGTTTAAACCCGAGCTACATTGTGAATATCATAGAGTAGATGGACATATGACACAAAATTGTAAAGATTTAAGATGTGCAATTCAAGATTTGATTGATAAGGGTCTTTTTAATATAAAGGAATTACAATCTACAACTGATTATAAATCTCCAGTAAACAATCAAACTCCTACACAACAAATACCAATAATCAATCAAGACATGGGGATCTCCCAAGAACCCCTATTCAATTATCAACAACAAGAAACCAATCAAATATTGCATGTTAATGTGTCCCATCATGATGATATTATTAATATTGTAACAAAAACTACAAATGAGCAACCTCAAGTTCAATCAACTCAATCCGATATTCAAGATATGGATTCCTCATTTGACCAACCTTCAAAACTATCTTTGGCTCTAGAGAATGATCCAAAATGGAATGTAAGCATAGAAAGCTCATCTTTAGAATCAAAATCTCAATCTGAAATCCACTTTGATAGCCAACAACAAGTGATTAATCCTCAAGCAAAGATATCCCTTTTAGAAGTATTACAAATTTATCACAAGGAAATTTTGTTCAAAATACCTAGCCAACAATTTGTTCCTCATCATATTTTCTCTAAGAACATAATTAATGGTGTAAACCCTCTTGAGGTTAACCATATTTCATTCTATGATGAGGATATTCCTTCCTCTACTCCACAAGAAGACTCCTATCTTTACATTATCAGATCTAGTAAAGAAACACATGTTAGAACTATCATGGTAGATAATGACTCCTCTCTTAATTTATGCACTTATCAATTATTCCAAAAACTCAAATCAAAGGAAGAAGATCTTAATGAATCAAATGTTATTATAAAATCTTTTAACAATGAAATTCAAGAAGCTCAAGGTACTATAATTTTTCCCTTAATATTGGATCCAAGATCCTGGATACTTTATTCTATGTAGGATATTGCCCTTCACCTTACAACCTACTTCTCTAGAGTCCTTGGATTCATACGATGAGGGTTGTCCCTTCCACTCTTCATCAATGTTTGAAGTTTGAAATTGCAAATAAAATTGTTACCATACATGGTGACCCAACACCATTTGAAGAATATTTAACGGTTGAAACATCAAGTTCTATACATTCTCTATTATCACAATTATCTTCTATCCATCACTTTTCTTCATCCATATATGATCATCCTTGTTTACCAAATAACATCCATGCATATCTTTCACATATACTCTCTCCATCTTATCAAGACTTGGAATATAGTGATAAGAATGAAGAACTTTCTTATCCTTCTTACATTTTATTTTGTAACATGATCAATTTTCCACATATAAAAGTCAAATCTTTTGCTACATTATTCTACATTATAACAAAGCTTTTGTTATCACTACCTTTTATTCATCACCTTCTATTCTTACCTTCACCTCAACCAGATTATCCTTCAAAACCTCCTTTGATTTTGAAGCAACCTTAGACATGCTATACTCAAATAACCTTGTATAGTGTATATAGATCATCTTGTATATACCACCAATTTCAATTCATAAATTAAAATCAAAATACAAAAAAATCAAAATCCTCAAAATCTTCAAAAAAATACTAATGCAACTAAGGACCTTAAAGGTAAATTTGAGCCCAACTGGCTTGGACCATACATTATTACTGCTAAATTTGAATCAGGAGCATACAAATTATCTACCTTAGATGGTAAAGAACTTAAAGAACCCATGAATATTTTGCATCTTAAACGTTACTATGCATAAATTTGGTCATTTCATCCATGTATATAATTGTTTAAAATATTTCAAAATTTTTATCTTATATTTCTTTCAAATTTATAAAAATCCAAAAACATCAAAAATATTCATAATCATCAAAAATCTTCAAAACTATTTATTGCATTTATTTATGGCACTTGTTAAATTTTTTGCTCAAAAACAAAAATAAAACCAAAAATCAAAATAATGATAAAAATAAAAACAACAATATGCTTGACTCTTTCGAAACCAAAACAAAATAAAGAAGAAAGAGAGAGTCAACATTCTCAAAACTTCTCAAAAAGTATTTATATATATTTTCTTACAATTATTGCAGTTATATGTTTCAAATTATTTTGGATAAATTAGCATTTATTTGGAATCCCTCACTTGCACACTCACAAAAATAAATATCTTGATTTTATCTGGCATGATTACTAATCTCTCTTATATCAAAGTCCACAAAATTCAATTAAATAAAGTTTGAGCATAGAGAATTGATCTTGTTATTTACTTAAACCAAGCACATCTTTTCACAATAAAATGATTATATTTGTAATTTCCATGTTTTGCTACATAGTAGAAGTGATTTCTTGAGCGAAAAGTTTCCCCTGCTATCCTATCATGCACATGGTCTAGAATCTTTGAGAATTGGCAAAAGGACAAGCTCACCCCTACCCAGAATAAAAATCCCTTGCTCTACAGCTAATCCGAGCAAGTATCCCTAGCAAAGAAAAAGAAAAGAAAAGTTCAAGAAAAAAAAGAAAAGAAAAATGTTATTTTATATCATTACAGCAATGTTCCAAGCATTATCTCAAAATCAAGCAAAAAAATACAAAAGAAAAAGAAGCAAAGTTCAAAAGAAAGCAAGAAAGCAATAAAATCCCTTTCCCTACCCTTTGAAAAGAAAAGAAGGGTTGATGAGCTTGAATCCCTGGAATTCTCAATTATTCGAAAACTGTGAGGTAAGCCCCATAACAGGTGGTTTGTGCCCAACCTCGCTTGGCCTTGGGTAACTCCTAGCGTGGTGATATGTCTGTCACATTAGCGACCTTCTTTTGTACAGACCTATGTCTCCTTATGGATTAGCTAGCTCTTGATAATCCGACCTACATAGTAGTCTAGTATGGTTATATGCATCTACATCATGGTTAATGAACACTTATTTGGTTTCTTCAAATCACTTGTATCATATTATCTTGCTCAAAACTGGTAAATGAACAATGCAATTGCACACACATTTGTATTTGAGAGATTTTGTGTATCATTATGATAAGTCAAGATTGGAAATGAATTCACATATGCACATGGGATTCCTTATAAATCTAACTTTTGTCTTCAAAATACTTTGAAATATTATTTTTGCAACTTGTTTGGAATAAATCAAGTACAGTTGTTTACCATAAAGACAACTATATAATAGAAAAATCAAAAATTTCTTTCAAACTATACAATCAAAACATATACATATATCTGGTTGACTTTCGCGACGATGGTATAGTTCCAAAACCAAAATTGGAATTTTATGCCTAGCGCAAGTCCTCATTTTCATATTTTCTGTTCATCAAAAATCAACCATGCAATAAAACTATCTTTTTTGGATTTTCGCGATGATGGTATAAGTCTATACCTACATATTCTATGCCTAGCGCAAACCATTGTAACAATTTTTATTCCCCATTTATTAAAAATCATGAAAACCATATGACTTAATTCATTATGTTACACAAATTATGCTTTTAAAAAGCAAACCCATTTTCATTATTTCATGTCATTATGTCAACCTTCAATTTTGCAATGATGGTATAATTCCTAAAGAATTATCCAAAAATTTTATCACACTTAGGAATTTATGCCTAGCAAAAATCATTTTAAACATTATTTCATGCATAATATTTTTATGAAAATCTGAAAACAAACCATCATCATCATCATCATTTGCACTATTGCACCAAAGTCTTAAGACAGTCTCTTAAGCACTCTTTTACTTTTAACAATATTTCTATACTGGGATTAGCTTGACGACCGAGTGAGCAGCGACTCCATGAAATGGTCTATAATAGCGACAATGTCCTTTGAAATTATTGTTAGAAGTCTCTTTTTATTTTTATCACATTTCATCACAAACAACCAATTTGTTACATCAGATTATTTCATTTAAAATATTACCAGCATGACATTCAAATTATAATATTTCCAACGACATAATTTCATGCCAATTATCAAATCAATCAATCAAACATAAAAGCATCATAGCATACATCTATACAAGTCATATGATCAAAAATATCTCATATATATATCAACAACATATATACATCATCAAAACTGGATTGGTATGCCACAATCTGTACCTCGGCATACTCAATCCTCTATCAAAAATAATAATCATATAATACAGTGTCAGTCCAGCCCTCTAGCCTCGAGAGCCCCTCGAGCTCTCTGCCTCATCTCCTCCCCCGCCCTGAGGTGGACGAGGTGGCCCCATCGTCGTCTGTGTAGTCCTAGTCCTCGATCGGGACGTGGTCCTCGATGACCCGATCCTGATCGGATCTGCAATGTTGGCTGGCAGGGGTAGTCTATCTGCCTCTGGCACCAGCTGGTAGTATAATGTCTGATAGAATGTCAGCTGGGCGATAGCCCGTGTCAGCTCTCCAGAGCTCGCCCCTCCGCCCCGTGCCCTGAGGCGTGCAATCTCATCCCGTAGCCGTGACACCTCAGCTCGGTGGCGTGCAGCCTCATCCTGTAGAGTCTGCACCGGGCCTCGGAGATGATCTCTCTCCGCCCGGAGAGTAGCCATCTCGCTACTCTCTCCTGTGTCGACACCCTTGCCCTTATCGGGCGATGGTGGCCCCTCTATGGAGATGGGGGTCTCGCCTCCCTCCTCTCCCTCTGTCGTGGCCTCTCCTGTGCCTGTGGCCTCCTCGCCTCTCTCCCGTCGTGACCCTGGGCTGCCTCCATCCCTGCCTGGCGCCGCCTCCCTATCCGATGCACAACCGCGTGGATCGGACCCTGTGCCCTCGTCATCCGAGGAGGGCGGATGCCTACGTACCAGGCATCGTAGCCATCGGCTACCCCTGCGTCGTCCCCATCCACTGGCTGGATGGGGGCATCATCCGTGTCCTGGCTCCAGAACCGTTGCATGTCGGGAGCCCCGCTAACCGTAGTGTTATCCCGGATAGTCCAGGAAAACTCGTAATCCCTCAGAGATGGGATCCCCTGCTGCAGACCGAACTGTCTCAAAACTCGGTCATAGCGATGGAGCTCCACCTCTCCCCTCTCCATCCATAGCCAACAGACTCGCCTGACGCGAGCCAACTCCTGTCCGTCCTCGGCCCACCCTGGATGCTCCCTCCATGGCCTCCAGGTGATCTGGTCCGGGACTAAGTCATCTAGTAGCCTCCGGGACATAGGCAGGTCTATCCGTCGTTGTGCCCCTCTCCGGAGCCACCAGTAGAAGACTCGGGGCCTCTCCCCGTCTACCCCTGTCAGAGGAAGCCCTACCGGCCTCCGCACTGCAATGTGCTCCCAGCACCAAACCTGTAAGAGCGATGTCATGACCAGACATCGGCCGCCCTTGTACACGACCCCATACAGGATCCTGTACAATCGGCATAGAACAAAACTGCCCCAAGAGAATCTGTAGCCGTGATCCCGCATATCGTAGATCACATCTACGAGCATCCACGGCACCCTGCACCCGCTCTGGTGGCACAGCAAAAGTCCACCAACTACTCCAGCTAGAACCCGTGTGAGTCTAGATGCCCCAGGCATCTGGCGTAGTGCCTCGATATTAACTTCGCCCTTCTCCAGGGTGAAGCTCGGGTCACCGCACAGTCGTCCCATAGCATGGCCCTGATTGGCCGTAGGAGTAATCAATCGTCCTTGTATGGGGATTCTTAGAATCCTCCATACATCCTCTAAAGTGGGAGTCATCTCCCCTGTAGGTAGCCAAAAACATGAGGACCCCGGATACCACCTCTCTGCTAGGGCCGTTAGTAGCCCCATATCTGTGGATACTTGTGGCATCTCTGCCACATGCTGCAAGCCGGCCTGTGCCAGCTGATCTCGCTCTGCCTGTGTGAGAGCGGCCAAGTCATCTCTCAACCCTCCATACTTCCATTCCCTGCTCTTTAGTAATCCTCTCTGCAAACATAAACAACAAAACAATAAACAATCATTAATAAACAATTCAAGTAATTAATAATGCAAGTTAAAATTCAATTTTGTGCAATTGATGATATCGCCCACTATTGGACGATATCGTCCCAAATTTGAGCAGAATCGTCTCCGATTTCGCAAGTCGAAATCGTCTCTAATTTGACGAAATCGTCCCCCTTTCGACGATTTCGCCCTTGGGCGAAATTGCCGAAATTGAGACGATTTCATCGAAATCGGGACGATTTCGTCCCGACGACGTCGACGGCCCAAAAACGGCCGCGATGCTCAAAAATCACCTAAAAATTACCTACAAAGCATGTAAAATTAAATTAAAGCATCCTAGTTAAGTCTAGACTCTTACCCGTAGACCGCGTCGGACCTCTGTCGATCTGTGCGTCGTCTCCACCATTTTTGCTTCAGAGCTCTAAAAACCAGAAAATGAACAGTAAAAATGAATTAGGGTTTTACCCTATTTTTCTTAATTTTATTCAAAAATAATTTTTTGCTTTTTCGCGTTTTTACCTCAAACGTTCGATTTGGGTAAAAACACGGAGGGGGCACCATAGTAAGTTGTCGTACGATTCGACCAAGAATCGTCGCCTAAAAATGGGAATAATTTTTGCTTTCTCGTAGATCGAGAAGAACTCATCTTTAACGCATTTTCTTCAGAAAATTCGCTAAAGAGGGGGCAAAATGTAGCACCCTAAAATTGGCGCAATGAAATTATAATAATTACATTCACCTTAGTAAATAATTTAAAATTCAAATTTAACCTCCCAAACCGCCCGTTAACCGTCGGGTAATCCGTTTCCCCCTTTTTCGTGCCATTTTTAGAGGTTGTTTTGACCGTTTGACGATATCGTCGCCGATCAGACGATATCGCCCCAGATCTGACGATTTCGTCTGGACTAGGACGTCCAGACGATCTTGTCGCAAAACTGATTTTGCAAAGTTAGCTTCTGTTCCAACGGGTCTCCAATCCGGGCAGAAGCGTGTCTGCGCCGTTAGGGACCCTCCCCCGTTGGAGATCTCCCAAATTGGGATGATCTCCAACCTCCTAACTACTCCCCTAAGCCTATTTAATCCTAAGCTATTCCCTTAGCACCCCCTGGCTGAAATTCTCTGCAATTTAACTCCATCTACGTTGAACCATCCCAATTTTTCATTTGCACTGGTCCCATACCAATTTTGTTGCAGGTACATCACTATTTTTCAGCCGGAGCCAGCACACATCGTCGTCGACGAACCTGTTCAGATCGGAGGCGAACCTGTCGAATTCGAGGCGATTTCGTACTGATGCGAGACGATCTCGACTGCAGTCCATATTGAGGCAATCAGTGCTTGAAGTTTGCATTTCTCAACCTTTTCTCTCGTTGTTTTATTCTGCAAATTAGATAGTTTATTCAGTGTTTATGTTATTTTGCATTTGGAGTTCACCCATTTAGCTTAGATTGCATACTAAGATCATGATTTGTCATTAGAATATCGTAATTTGCTTGAATTTCTGTTCATAACTATTATTCAATATTCATACAGTCATTTGGTGTTGTTTCCCTCTGTTAGCACAGTAGTATTCGTTGTATTTTGTATCTATTTTTTTGCTTGCAGGTCTCTACGAATTTGTCTGACGAATTCGTCAGATCTCAGATGATTCTGTCAGATCTCAGATGATTTTGTCAGATCTCAGATGATTCTATCGAATTCCAGACGATCCTCGATCGCTTCAAACATCGGAATCATCACCGGACATCCGGATCGGGTATTCCTCATTTGTATTCTGTAAATTCTCTGTTTTATGTCTTTAAATCTATTTTTTGTACTCATTGAATTTGCATTTTCATGTAGATTAATCTAGATTCATTTGGCCAAACCTAGGATATGAATGCTTAAAGTTAAAAACGAACACATTAAAACACATTCCAAACCTAGGCGTGGAAACTGCCCTTAAATGTTTCCTGGTGAACCCACCATCCGTCGAAAAATCATCAAAATACACCTCCCTTGAGAGGCGGGACCTTCGCAAAGTCCTCTCAGTCCGAGGTACCGCGACATCCTTTTCCCATCCTCCTTCCGGGCACGGATCCAATAGCCTGAAGGTAAGGATGCAAAAAATTTGGAGCGATACAGCCTTCTTAGTGGAAAAGACCACTGCTAAGCATAGCTTCTCAATGTATGCATATTTTATTTCATATCTAACTAGGGTACAACTTATATAATATGTAGCTTTTTCTATATGCATTTCATTATTTTGGGCCAACATGGTGCTCAATGCAGTCTCAGTAGCTAAAATGTAAAGATAGAACAACACTCCTAGTCATGGAGGATCCAATTCTAGTGGTGAAGCCAGATATTTTTTGATCTCATCAAAGGCATCTTGATATTTCTCATCCCAATAAAATGTGACCCCCTTGTGTAGTAACTTGTTCGTTGGTCGACACTTATTCGATAATTACACTATGAAGTGATTTATGGATGTGACCTTTCCTTGCAAGCTATGCAACTACTTGATAGTTGTGGGAGGAGTCATTTCTAGGATTGCCTTGAATTTATTTGGTTCTACTTCTATGCCTCGCTTAGATACTATGAATCCCAAGAGTTTACTAGATGTGACACCAAATACACACTTCTTAGGATTTAGCCTAACATTATGCTCAATGAGGTGATCTAAAATCTTGTGCAATACATCGATATGCTCATGGTGCAATAAATATTTGGCCAATAAGTCATCCATATAATCTTCAAAAATTTTATGCATGTAGTCATGGAAGATATATGTCATGGCTTTTTGGTAGGTGGCGTCAGTATTTTGAGGCCAAAAGACATGATATTGCAGCAAAATGTCCCCCAAGGCATTGTGAATACCATTTTGAGATGATCTTCTAGATTAATACAAGTTTTATTGTATCTAGAGAAACCATCCATAAGGGATAACATTTTGTGTCCTGTTGTGGCATCTACCAATGCATCAATGTTTGGCAAAGGAAACTCATCTTTAGGACTTGATTTATTGAGATCTCTAAAATTAGTGCAAATGTGAATTCTCCCATCAAGTTTCTTTATAGGTACCATGTTGGAAACCCATGGTGGATAATAAATTGATATAATAAAGTTGACATCCAATAGTTTTTGCAATTCATATTTTACCATTAAGGTGACTGTTGAATGCATCTTACGTAACTTTTACTTAACTAGTTTGACACTTGGGTCTAGTGTAAGATTATGTGTGACTAAATTAGGATCTAGTCCTGGCATATCTTTATAAGACCAATCAAAATATTCTATATTCTCTATTAACAAATTTGTTTAATCATCTTGTTCATCAGGGAATAGACCTTCCCTTAATTTTATGTTATGGAGAATATCAAGATCTATGTCGATATCCCTATCCCTATCCACTATTGACTCAATTGACATATGAAACCCATATTCCAGCTAAAGTGGAATAGGTATCAAGTGAATTTCATCAACTGGGTTTACACCATCAATTGGTAGCTCATGCTCAACCTCAGATTGAAAGACATTTTGAGTAGTCCTTGGAGAAAAATGAAATGGTTGTAACATTTACTCGCAAGGCCAATACTCTAATGGGGATGGGGAAGAATCTCCTTGATCAAATTGAATTGCCTCAACATCAAGGTGCAATGGCTTTGATGAGTTATTCAAATATCTCAATGGTGCATTTAGATCTATGGAAATCATGTTGATGGATACATGATCTCCCTTGGATGGATGAGTGAATCTAGAGATTTGAGGTTGTCTCTTAAATCATAGGGGTGGCTATGGTGGAGGTGGAATGATTGGCGGTGGTCTATATGGAAGGTGATGAACTTGCTCTTCAAGTGGTAAAAGTTATCACCAAATAGGATGTTGCACTAGGAACATGAGAATATAGAAATATTCTTCATCATCCAATGCGATGACTTGATCGTGTTCCTCATCTAAACTTGGGAAATTTATGGGAGCTATGCCTAATCTGATTCATCATCTATTTTCCATTGGTAGGAGGACCTTGATCCTCTTCCTCACTATCAAATTGAAGGGTGTGTGAAATATCTCTCACTTCATGAGGTTGAGAAATATCACTAGATAACCCTTGATCTATCATGTTTATGGGAAAGTAATCTCTCAATGAATGGACATGATTTGGATTGGCATAGGGATCACATGAAATATCATACCTATAATTCAGAACTAGGCATTCCAAAATCTCTATGAGTACATCTAAAGGTATTGTCTTGTTGTATTCTAAACCATATTTAGCATATGGTAACTGATAGTGTGGTTGGTAAGGAACACGAGTACATTGTTCATATAACCCTAGGCCATAACCATGCCAATGGTAGTGATGGAGAATCACATGGCATAGTTAATATTTAACATGTAATTTATATCCTTAGAGAAATGTTCATCATCTTCTTCTTGCTAAGGAGCTGGTAATGTTCCATACTCGATACCCCCATATATAAAATGTGTTTGATTGGGTGGTATACCTAGAGGTACGATGATACCTATAGGAAGACGTGGTCATCCCATATCTTGCCCCATATTGATGGATGGAACTATTGTGATGTTCCTAACTAAGTACTCTCCTAACCCTGTGCTAGCCATATGGATTGTAACCTAAGATGATGAAGGTGGATGAAATAGAAGCAAGGCTTGAGATGAGTCAATGTGTACCTCTTGATATGGTTCTTCATCTGCTAGACTAGGAATATCTTCCATAGAGATGGTGGAAATTATGGAAGGGATTTCATTGATTGGCCTCTTTGACATATTCCTCTATGGAGGATCTGACAATGATGAAGGCTTTTCTTAAGTTACCAATGATGATGATGGTATGGATGAAGATGGTAATGGTGTAATGGAAGGTGATGGATATGGAAGTGGATCCTGAATTGATGTGTTCAGTTGGAAGTCCACATGAGTTGATGGTAGGGTTAACTCAAGGATTTACTACACTAGGTTGCAATACTTAAAGGGCTCGAGGTCTGTAGAGACTACGTGTACCTACCCTTCATAAGTATACCTTAGGTATTGGTGAGCAATGGAAAGAACACACTTCATATCCTTGATCCAAGGTCTACCCAACAATATGTTGTAGGCCATTGCACCCTCTAATACATGACACAAGGTTGGTATATTTTTTCATCCCACTTGAATAGGTAGGACTATGGTACTGATTGTGTAGCATAGTGTATCATTGAATTCTCGGAGTGTGTAGGTGGATGCAACAACATGAGATGTTGAAATTCCTATGTGTTTAATAGCACTAGTGGTTATTATGTTGCTTGATGAACTAATGTCTATTAGAACTCTAACATACGGTATGTCATTCACACATGCAATGATGTGTAAAGGAGGGTTCACCACATCACTTGCTATGGATTTGAGTTCATGCTCATGGAATGTGACCACTGGTTCCTTACATTGCTACACATGCCCCACAAAATTTATGGAGTTAGAATCCTGGGGCTACAACTCTATCAACATAAGAATACCCATTAGAGCTTCTCTATGGGGTGGAGATTGTTGAATGATCTCATAAATGGATAATATAGCCGATGTTGTTCTTAAGATTTGTGCAAGCTTACTTTTTATTGTCACTACTAGCCTAGGTGAATGGCTTTTTATTGGAGGTGGTAGATGTTGTGATGTTGATGGAACATCGCTTGAAGCTATAGGTGGTGCAACTTGACTTGGGTAGCATCTATTACTAGTCATAATACTAACCATCCATATGTACCCTTGTAGAGGGGGTGTCATATTGACCTCATTCATTTGTTTGGTAGAAGCTACCTGTACCTCATGAGTAGGTAATGGGTCTTTGAAAACACCCATATGTTGATTATTTGGGGTGATAGGATTATCCACTTGAAGTTCATTCGTCTTGATCATATCATGTACTAGGTTTTTGAAACCATAGCATGTAGGTAAATCATGACCATTATGTCAATGATATCTACAAAATAGCTCCTCTCGACATCCCATAGACTTTTGCTTACCTATATTTGGGTCTATAGGCTTGATTTTTGGTAATGTAATCACTTTGGCAGCCCACAAACAATTGAATTGGGAGTCCATTGACTCAGTAAAGGACATATACTGTCACCTAGTGTGACGTTGCTTATTTTGGCCCCAATTTTATTGGGTATTATTATTATAACTTGTAGGAGGATGTTGGGCTTAATAATTTACCTTTTGAGGAGGTGTCATTTGTGCAAGCCTTGGGACATTAATGGCCACTTGATTGATCCCTGTTAGCTTTGATGGTACCGGATTGCTCTTTGGATTTTTAGTCCACTCCTTGTGAGGTTTTGATATCTCACCCTCTTGGATTTTGATCTCTTCTATGGTTCTATCCTGTTCTAGAGCATATTCAAGAGTAGGATATTGCTGGAGGTGCACCAATAAAGATATTGGTTTTATAAAACTCTTTGAAAACATCCAAGTCAACTTGAACATTGGAAATAGGTAAGGTAGATTTACTAGAAGCGTTCACCACCTATTTCCATAGTCAGTGATAGACTCATCGTCATATTGTTTTAACCCTATAAGGTTGGTTAAGGTCACCTTTCTCTTGGTATTGAAGGCAAAATGTTCCAAGAATGCATCTACAAATTATTCAAAGGTATAGATGCTATGCCTTAGAATTTTATTAAACCACTCAACGGCTGGGCCAGAGAGGGTAATTAAAAATATTCTCAGGAGTAATGCATCATTCTCCTATATGTTGAAGCACTGGTTCATGAACCTAGTGACATGCTCTTGAGCATCTTCTTCCCCTTTAAATTTGTCCAATTTGGGTATTTTAAAATGCTCATAGTATGTAGGGGAAGGTATAGGTGGATGTAGTGGTTGACTGCACAACTGGTGCAAGGTGGGATTTTGAAGCCCAGTCCCAATTGTCTTACTCTGTATAGTTTCCATTTATTCAAGCAATGATCGATATGCATCCAAGGATTTAATATCCTTTTCTTTATTTTGGCCTCGTGGATGGGGGTAAGAAATGTTAAGCATATGTTGAGGTGGTTGATTATCATCAACCATACCTCCAAATGGTGCTTCTAGGTATTCCTCAATTTGTTCCAAATTGTCATAATCCCCATAAGGTGTTTCTGGAATGGGCCTAAAAGGAGGAACTAATGCCTACTAAAGGTGATCTATATTAGGCCTTGTAGGTAAGTTCTGATTAAGCCTAGGAGGTTAAGGTGACAACATTTTATTGGGCCTAGGAGACCTATTTTAATGGAAAGTGGGTTACCCCTGACGAGCCTCCTATCTATGTGTGCTTGGAGTAGGAAACCCATCATGCAAAGTCTCTTGAATCTATTGTTCAATTCTTTATATTTCTAATTTTTGTAGTTGCTCTAACAAATCTAAGCATTGTTTATCTCATTGTATTTGATTAAACTTAGCTTGAAGATCAACATACCTTTTGACTAGTTGATTAATTTGATCAACTATGTTAGGCCTATGTGCCTTAGAATTACTACCCTGATACCTATCCTATTCAGGAGGATTTGTGAGGTCTATTATGGCTTTCCCTTGATTGAGTTAAGTCATATTAACTTGAGTCTCACTCCTAAACATATGTTCTTGGTATTCTACTAGTGCAGAGGCACATCGTGCTTGTGTGGAATGATGCAACCGAGGATAATCAGGATCTTCCTTAGGTCTTCCCTCATAAATGAAGAAGGTTAGGGTATAATTTGCCTGCCCAATGTGATGAGTATCATACTCATATTGATATGTGCATTTTGGATAAGGGTTATTTGAGAGCATAATATGATCATTTAACCCTACCCTTGGTGTATAGTCTTGATCCTGCACACAAGTGTGGAGTAGACCAAGCAGGCATGCAAATGCATGGTATTTCTCTATGTGTAGGTGCCTCATTGCATGGTTGCCTTTCTTGAAATAAGGCATTTGAAGTATCCATACTTGGGAAGTAATTTCCTAGAGTGGGACTGTGACCTGTAGGGGTACCCCGTGTAGGGGTTCTATTGGCATTTTTGCCACATTTTTTTGTTGTTGTTGCTGTTCATGCAAAATAATGCACAAATTGTAGAGATACTCACTCCTCTGTTTGTCCCTCCAAGCACCTCGAAAGGGATAATTAGTAAAAAACAAAAATCTCTACAAGTTTTGTGCCAAAGCAAAGTAAGTTAAAAATGTCACGAAATCGCGACATGTCGCATTTTCGTGACCTGTTGCGGTTTCGCGACGTCCGATGCAGAAAAAAGCTAAGCACAGAAAAATGTCACGAAATCGCGACATGTCGCATTTTCGTGACCTGTTGCGGTTTCGCGCTAGAAAGCAGCAAAAGGGAGCAGTAAAGGCAAAGTTGTCGCGACATCGCGACATGTCGCATTTTCGTGATCTGTCACATTTTCGTGGCAGACAGTGGCAAGAAAGCAAAGTGATAGGCGACATGTCACATTTTCATGCAATACAACAGCAAAGGGGAGCGCCAAGGATGGACTATCGCGATATCGCGACCTATCACGTTTTCGTGGTAGGAAAGCGAGGAAGGAGCAAGATGGTATGGAATGTCACGATTTCGTGACATGTCAAATTTTTGCAACGGAGGCGACAACGAAGGAGAAGACAAAAAATTGTCATGATTTCGTGACATGTCACGATTTCATGACTTGTCACGTTTTCGGGGAGAAAGCAGAAAAGTACAAGGTAAGAGAAAATTGTCACGATTTCGTGACATGTCACATTTCACTTGTCACATTTTCACGAGGAGAAAGCAGAAAAGTACAAGGTAGGAGAAAATTGTCATGATTTTGTGACATGTCATGATTTCATGACTTGTCACATTTTCATAGGGAGAAAGCGAAAAGGATAGCGCCAAGTACGAAATGTCATGATATCGTGACATGTCACATTTTCATGACAAGGAGCAGCGAAGGAACAAAACGAAGGTAGATTGTCATGATTTCGTGACATGTCATGATTTTGTGGAAGTGCATGAAGACGAAAGCCAAGCGAGAGGAGGATGTCATGATTTCGTGACATGTCACATTTTTGTGAAGTAGCAAGAAGAGAAAGCAGCGAGAGAAAGATGTCATGATTTTGTGACACGTCGCATTTTCACAAGTAGCAATAAGAGAAAGCAGCAAGGAAAAAATGTCACGATTTCATGACATGTCGCATTTTTACGACAGAAGCGACAACAAAGGCCCAATAAAGTTTTATCCGCATTTTTCTTCATATTGCATAGGAGAACGTAAGGAGAAAATGAGGATCGAACGAAGTAATGTTTTAAAATCTCTCCAATTGGTTTTGAGATCGAGGTCAAAGAGGCTCCAAAATTAAATGTTTCACTGTTTACTTATGTGCGCAAGATGGGAGAACGTGTTAAATCATGCAGTTTTCGAAGCCACCAAAATTAAATATGCCTCCAGTATTAAAAGCTCTTGTTCGTGATCTCCTAACACTTCAAGCATGCCCCGAGAATAGTCATTTAATGAAGAAATGTGGTCCCTTGTTTTCGTTCGATTTTCAAACTTGATCCATAAAAGCAGGGAATGTGATTTCTTCGAGGCAGATTTAGGGGGATTGTTTCTCTTTTCAAGTGCATATTTTGTGGATCTCCTCTTCAAAATATGTTTTATGTTTTAAATGCTGTGATTCGAAAGGGAGAGGGAAGACCTCTATAAATACTAATGTACATCTCAAGAAAAGGAGGAGGACCTTTTTGCAAAAATTGAAGCAGAAATCCTAAACGCATTTTGCTCTATTCTTAGAGTCTTTTGAGTTGGTGATCCAAACTGATGTTCATGTGATGCTTTCTATGTAATTCACTTCTGCTTAGTCAAGTGCTAAAATATAAGTTGAATTCTGTTGTTCTGAATTTGGCTATGTTTTCATTTGAACATTTGAAGTATAATTGAAGGCAAACTTATGGTCAATGTTTGATCCAATTTCTGTATGTGCATTCTAAGAATCGGTTGCTGCTTATCTTCGAGATTTAGTTTGAGGTTATTTGCTATCTGAGGTTGTTCTCCCTATCAACTATCGGCTTCAGCCATATTTCCATCTCTTTCTATTATTTCTAACCCTAAACCTTGAAATCAGTTTAGATTAGTTTGGGAGCCAACCCTCTCTGGAGATTGGCCCGGGAGACTTCTCTTTCTCTCAGCCTTTCAATGTTGGTCGGGTCTAGGGCGCATTTTATATGACTAGGCGGATTCGTGACCAACAATTTTTGGCATGCCCGATGGGACTCACAAGTCCCATATTTTGACACCCAGAGGAATCAAGATTTTGATGAACTATCTTGACCTCAAAGCGGAGATTGTAAGTTCATCTGGTGACTCTACTGGGGGCGACTGTATAGTACCTAGAAATCTCCAATCATGAAGTTGGTGAAAATATTTGCTTCATGATCATGAGATCAAGAGCCAAAGAATCGGAAGACCCAGTCGAATTCTTCGAGATCGATGTTCAAAACTAGAGGGAGCGCTCAAGATTGGTAAGTCCTATGAGCCCATCATTTGCTATCTCTTCGCAGGTGGTGGGTCAGTTTGTGCCATCTTCGACTCCTCCCAGTATTGCTACGAGCTTGCTAGTACATCCAAATCTAGCAGTGCAAATGGTTGGTCAACAACCTCCTCCACGTCAATTTCTTGCTTGGAACCATTCGGGAGCGTTGGACCTACCTTTTCAAAATCTAGTTCCTGCTACAGCATTAAAGGCTTTGCCTACATACGATGGGACTGGAAAGACCATGTATGAGCATGTGTCAAATGTGGCATCCTTGGCTACAATTCATAATATCACAGACGAAGATGTCATGATAAAATTGCTCGTGTTGTCACTCCGCGGTAAGTTATTGTGCTGGTATAGATCCTTGTCTCCCAACTCCATAAATTCGTGGGATCAATTAGCAGAGATGCTAATCAAAGGGTTCAATGAGCAAGTGGACCCATTTTCTTTGTTGCATCAATTTACTAATATCAAGAGGCATCCTCAAGAGGAGATAGTGGATTTCAATGTTAGGTTTGCCCGAACTTGGCAGAGAGTTCCTGATGGTCTCCGCCCTACTAATGACCAAGCGACATTTTACTATCTTAGGGATTTCCACTCAGATATTAGTATGAACATTAGGATGTCCAATGTTCAAACCTTTCTTGCACTATATTCCTAGGCACAGAAGGCTGAGGCCGATCTGATTGCCATTGGGAAATTGCCTTCAAAAATGACTATGCCCATTTTTCTCGAGCTTTCGCAATACCAGCATACAGGTGCAGCCTCCACATCTTACACTGCTCCATCCATGTACCCTTCATCTTCATGGAATCCTCCCACAACTTTGGTACCTATGATTCCCATTCCATAGTTAACCTCTCCAGTTCCAACTCCTGCATTACCTTCTCCACCAGTTCCATTACCTCTATCGGCACCGCCTGTGTCCTCAAGCCCAGATCCTCAATTGGCTATTTTGCAAGAAATTCAATCGGCCATGAGAGCCCTCACTAACAAGATGACATCTATGGAGCGGAGAGAGGCGGAAAGGAACTTTCAGCCATGAAGATTTATTCTAGTGGTAACTAGAGAGCAAGTTGCTCCTAGCAAGGTTATAGAGAAAGTACCTGAGAGGAACTCAACGATCCTGGTAAGTGAAGAGGCTGGCCCCTCTGAAGTTTCACATGAGCCATCTTACTGGTGTTCTTCATGCAATGACCCACATGATGAGTCCACTTGCATGGTCCACCAAAATTATTTACAAGTTCTTACGGGGAGCCGTATAAACATGATTCGAGAGGTGGATCATAATTCCGTGATGTCTCCTGAGGAATACATGGCAGTCTTGACATGCAGGGACAATAAACCAATGGTGGTAGATCCGGCTAAGATGGAGCCATTGAAAGTGCCTCCTGCACAAGCAACAAAGCAACAAATACCTACAAAGACTCATGATCCTCCAGCCCCACAACAAGACCCACCTATTTTGTCGAAGGATTTGCTTCCACCACAAGCAAAAGAGAGGTTGCAAGCTAAGGCTTCTACCTCCCAGCCACAAGAAGAAATGAAGGAACAAGCTAGAGAGACGTTGTGGTATCCATCATTGACTAAACGACAGTGAGTGGAGGCCACCCAAAAATATAGAAGCAGATTTGAATCTGCTAGTGGAGGGAGAGAGCCGATTTCGATGGAGTACAACATCATCGAAGAACTCAAAAGGATACCAGCCAAGGTAAGTCTGTATGACACCTTGCAGCTGCCTGGATAGGTGAATCTCTTACAGGAATCCCTGAAGACCACACAAAGTAAGGGGAAGGCTCCAGCCCAGGTAGTTATGGCTCAAACTCTGACCTCTTCAGTCATCAAAAAAAATAGACCACCACCTTTTTATCTTTCATTGAGAATGGAGGGACATGTGGTGCATAATTGCCTCATTGACTCAGGAGCAGCTACTACTGTCATGCCTAAGGCAGTATGTGATGTCATAGGCATGGAATATACAAGGACTAGCATGGGAGTTTTGTAGCTAGATGGTACCTCAGTAAAGACGGTGGGCGTAATTAAGGATGTTCCTATCTCCTTGCACGCCATGCCTCAGATTACTGTGATCCAGGAGATCATAGTAGTGGACCTAGAGCCATGTTTTGGTATGTGTCTCTCCCGAGAGTTCATGGCTAAACTCGGGGGTTACCTTTCTTTGGATTTTACTCATTTGGAGGTGATCCATAAAGGTAAAAAGGTGAAAATTTTCAATGAGAAGCCTTCCACATTTCATGTGGAGAGAATAGATGAAATGGACAGGTTAGCAAATTCGGTGCACATGATGTCTGAAGAATTTGGTGAGCTTGACTTAATGGAAGAAGCTTTGGAAGAGCTCCGCCCAGAAAATGAATTTTCCATGGCCAATTTCAATGCCATGATGGAAACTGACTTGGGGTGTTACTCCATTTTTAAGCCTGAAAAGGCTAAAGAAAAGAATGATGAAAGTCAAGACCAGCTCTGGAAGCTCTATTTCGATGGAGCACGATGTAGAAATGGCGCTGGAGCTGGGATTGTTCTAGTATTACCTTCTGGGATTCAATGATCCTATTCATATCGTTTGACCTGGAGCTGCACAAATAATGCAGCAGAATATGAGGCTTTATGCCTAGGCCTCAAGAAGGCTGAGAAACTTGGAGCGCGACAGTTGCAAATATTTGGTGACTCCGAGCTGATTGTCAATCAGGTGACCAATAAGTGTGTGTCCAAGCACCACTATCTCAAGAACTATCGCAACAAGGTCTGGGACCTGTTCGAATCGTTCTCTGCTCTCAGCATGCATTTCATTCCATGAGAACAAAATAGACATGCTGACCTGTTGGCTTCCTTGGGAGCAAATTTTTCACCAATCGAGCAGGTGGTGAGAAGGCCAAAAATAGTGAGAATGGTGTATAGGCCCTCTGTCCCAGACAAGGACACCTTTTGGCAAGTCTTCGATAGCGATGAGCAAATTGTTAACTTTTTGGTTCAAGAAGCTGCCACCATCAAGGGAAGGACCTTGGAGCATGAAGAAACCGAAGGCCTGATTCGGTTGTGGAATAACCACATTTCTAAAGGCCTCATTACTCTAGAAAGCTTGTTTGATCAGAATGATCGGTCCAAGAAGCATCGGATCGAGGTCGACGAGAAAGAGTACATGGAGCTTCAGTTGGAGGCTGATAAGGTCATCAAAATTGGGACTGATTCTACTCCCACTGAATTGCAAGAGATCAGACAATTGTGTCAAGAGTTTTCTGACATCGTGGCCTGGAGCTACGAGGATCCGAGGGGATATGATAAAGAGATCATTCAGCACACTATCGAGCTGGAAGAAGGAGTCAAACCCTTCAGGAAGAAGAAGAGACCGGTGAACCCAAATATTGAAGCCCTCATGAAGGCCGAACTTGCGAAGATGTTGCAGGCCAAGATTATATATCCGATTAAGCACTCGACTTGGGTTGCTAATTTGGTTTTGGTCTATAAGAAAAATGGAGATATACGACTGTGTGTGGATTTTTGAAACTTGAACCGAGCATCCTTGAAGGATCACTACCCATTGCCTCGCATTGATCAGATCCTTCACGTTGTTGCTGGGGCTCAGCGCTTTTCATTGCTAGATGGATTCTCTGGATACAATCAAATTTGGGTCAGGGATGAGGATCAGCACAAAACCGCGTTCACAACCAAGTGGGGTACCTTTGCCTATCAGCGCATGCCCTTCGGATTGTCCAATGTTGGGGCTACATTTCAAAGGGCCATGGACATCGCATTTGGGGAGATTTTAAATAAGATCATTGTCATCTATCTCGATGATATGACTATATTTTTGCACAAACGAGAAGAACACTGTTCTCATTTGAGGCAGATATTTGAGAAATGTCGGGAGTTTGGCATTTCCATCAACCCAAAGAAGTCCATTTTCATAGTAAAGGAAGGTAAGCTCTTGGGACATGTCATCTCAGAGAACGGTTTGGCAATTGATCCATCGAGAGCTGAAGCTTTGAAGAAACTATCGCTCCCTGCCAATAAGAAAGAGTTGCAATCTTTCTTCGGGCAAATCAATTTTGTCAGAAAATTTATTTTTGACTTTGCTCGAGTAGTCAAGCCCATGACTGAGCTATTAAAGAAAGATGCGGAGTTCAAGTGGACAACTCAGAGGAAAGACGCATTTTAGGAGATTAAAGATAGAATTGCACAAGCCCCTATGTTGATCAATCCAGATTATTCTAAGGACTTCATTTTGTACGCAGTTGGAGAGGACGAAAGCTATGCTGCAGTGCTTACACAGAAAGGAGATGATGGGGATGAAAGACCCATTGCTTTCCTTAGCCAGGTTATCTTACCCCATGAGGAGAGATACAATTTCATTGAGAAGTAGGTCTATGCTATCATGAAGTCTCTCAAAAATTTTAGGCACTTCGTATCTTAGAGCAAGACGATCATCTACGTCATCCACCCCGATGTAAGGAACTTCATCATTCAGGGTGAGATGGGTGATAAGCGTGCTGGTTGGGTCACCAAAATTCAAGAGTTTGATGTTGAGATCCATCCAACCAAGTTGGTGTGGGGTAAGGCCTTATGCCAACAATTAGAAAAAACTGTGGCCTCTGAGATAGTTGATCATCAAGTGAACGACCCTGTTGAAGAAAGGAATCTAGTGAACATCTTTGCACAAGGCCAAGATTGGGTAGATGACCTTGTTAAGTATTTTTCAATGGGTAGATGTCCCCCACAATTAAATGCTTCACAATGGAGAAGGTTTCACCTACAAGCTCTTAGGTATGTATTGTTGCCCGAGGGATTGTTCTTCAAAAACATTGATGGAGTTCTCCTAAGGTGCGTTAAGGAACCCGAGAAAGCTAGATTCCTAGAGGAGTTTCATTCTGGCATGTCAGGAGGACATTACGCTGGTAGGCCTATGGCCTTAAAGATTATTCAGGCTGGTTACTATTGGCCAACTTTGTTCGTGGATACTTTCAAGATTGCTCAAGCTTGCGACAAATGCCAAAGGTATACGGGATGGATCAAAAATGCACCATTGCCCCTACATCCAATTCAAGTAGAAGCACCTTTTCAGCAGTGGGGGCTGGACTTTATTGGGATCATTGATCCAAACTCTTCAGCCGGACACAAGTACATCTTGACGGCTACTGATTATTTTACAAGATGGTCTGAGGCCATTCCAACCAAGGCTACAAATCAGGATGTGGTAATCACTTTCATTGAAGGACTGATCACGCATTTTGGCATTCCTGATGCCATTATCATAGACAATGGAACTCCATTCATTGGAGCCAAGCTAGGAGAATTTGCAAACAAGTACGGTATTTTTTTGAAGACATCCTCTAATTATTACCCTCAGGGGAATGGCTTGGCGGAATCTACAAACAAGAACTTGCTACGGATTTTAAAGAGATCCTTGGGGGATAATAAGAGATCTTGGCACCTTTTGCTGAATCAGGCCTTATGGGCAGATAGAATTTTGATCAAGAAGTCTATCAAGACTTCACCATACGCCCTGGTATACGGGAAAGAGGCAAGATTGCCTATTCATTTAGAACTATCTGCCTTGCAACAATTGAAGGAATTCTCGGACGATGAAGAAAATATGGATCCTATGAACATACGATTGGCTCAGTTGTTGCAGTTGGAAGAGCAACGTTCTTTGGCCTATGATGAGTTTGCTAAGCATTCACAGGTGGTTTCAAAATGGTTTCACAAAGGTTCTACTGACCGCACATTCAAAGTGGGTGATTTAGTCTTAAAGTGGAATGAAAAGAAGGCCAAGCCAGGGATGCACAAGAAATTTGATGCTCTGTGGGAGGGTCCATTCCGGATTGCCAGTACAAGTGCAGCAAATTCATTTTATCTTGAGGACTTGGAAGGTAATTCACTTCCTATCTCAGTGAACGACTTTCATTTGAAAGCCTACATTTCATGATGTGAAAACACAGTGTTACCTTGTACATTTTGTTTTGTTTTTTTATTTTGTAAAAAAAAAAAAGAACCACTTTAAGTCCCCCTTTGTACAAAATTCATCAACTTCGGCTCCTTTTGCACACGAGCCCGTAGGTATGTCTATTTCTCTCTCTTTTTCTTTTCCTTCCCAGTAGGTAGTGGCTTCCATCTACTTCTTTCTTCCACTTCCTTATTTTCATTCCCTTCCTCTCCCACTCCTTCTTCCACTGTACATAATCAAGCCACTACTGTTGTTTCTACTCCCCTCTCTGATGTTCCCATTTCTTCACTTCCCCTTTCTTCCAATCCTTTGTCTTTTGAGCACTTCTCCATAGTTCCCACCACTTTCTCCATCCCATCTACTTCCATTTCATTATCTATTTTCATGGAATCCCAATAGCTGGTAGCACAGTAGCACCCTCTTCAGTTGTTGTATCTACCGCTTCTACTCCTCCATCTTCCACCATTCCATCATTCACCATTCCCATTCCATGACCTGCACATCTATCGGTCATCACCCCATTCATTCCCATTTTTGCAACCTAGGTGCTTCTCACCACTACCATGGAGACCCTTTCACAACACCTGGTGATTACCCAGCTCAACCGAGCTAGGAAAAATGTAGTAGTTAAAGGAAGAAGGGAAGTTCTGCTATTCCTCAAATTTCTGTTGAAAGTCCTATTTTAAGTGTCGAGCGCCAGCAAGAGCTTGTTGCAGCAGCCCGTAGAAATGTCCAACATCAACCAACACTCACTTCTTCTGCTCCTCCAACTTCTTGAATCTGTTGCCCAATGAATAAAGGCCTAGGGTTCATGCATACAATAGAACTGTATACCCCGAGAGCCACCAAGAATGTTGGCATTTTTGCCACATTTTTTGTTGTTGTTGTTCATGCAAAATAATGCACAAATTGTAGAGATACTCACTCCTCTGTTTGTCCCTCCAAGCACCTCGAAAGGGATAATTAGTAAAAAACAAAAATCTCTACAAGTTTTGTGCCAAAGCAAAGTAAGTTAAAAATGTCACGATATCGCGACATGTCGCATTTTCGTGACCTATTGCGGTTTTACGGCGTTCGATGCAGAAAAAAGCTAAGCACAAAAAATGTCATGAAATCGTGACATGTCGCATTTTCATGACCTGTTGCGGTTTCACGCTAGAAAGCAGCAAAAGGGAGCAGTAAAGGCAAAGTTGTCGCGACATCGCGACATGTCGCATTTTCATGATCTGTCACATTTTCATGGTAGACAGTGGCAAGAAAGCAAAGTGATAGGCGACATGTCACATTTTCATGCAATACAGCAGCAAAGGGGAGCGCCAAGGATGGACTGACGTGATATCATGACCTATCACATTTTCATGGTAGGAAAGCGAGGAAGGAGCAAGATGGTACGGAATGTCATGATTTCATGACACGTCAAATTTTTGCAATGGAGGCGACAACGAAGGAGAAGACAAAAAATGTCACGATTTCATGACATGTCACGATTTCATGACTTGTCATGTTTTCGTAGGAAGAAAGAAAAAAAGTACAAGGCGAGAGAAAATTATCACGATTTTGTGACTTGTGTTTTCACGGGGAGAAAGCAAAAAAGTACAAGGGAGAAAATTGTCATGATTTCATGACATGTCATGTTTTCATGGGGAGAAAGTAAAAAGGACAACGCCAAGTACGAAATGTCGTGATATCGTGACTTGTCACATTTTTGCGACAAGGAGCAACGAAGGAACAAAATGAAGGCAGATTGTCATGATTTCGTGACATGTCACATTTTCATGGAAGTGCATGAAGACGAAAGCCAAGCGAGAGGAGGATGTCACGATTTCGTGACATGTCACGTTTTCACGACTAGTGCAAGAAGATGAAAGCCAAGCGAGAGGAGGATGTCGTGATTTCGTGACACGTCGCATTTTTGTGGTAGTAAATAAGAGAAAGCAGCGAGGGAAAAATGTCATGATTTCGTGACATGTCGCATTTTCGTGATAGAAGCGACAACAAAGGCCCAATAAAGTTCTGTCCGCATTTTTCTTCATATTGCATAGGAGAACGTAAGGAGAAAATGAGGATCGAACGAAGTAATGTTTTAAAAGCTCTCCAATTGGTTTTGAGATCGAGGTCAAAGAGGCTCCAAAATTAAATGTTTCGTTGTTTACTTATGTGCGCAAGATGGGAGAACGTGTTAAATCATGCAGTTTTTGAAGCCACCAAAATTAAAGATGCCTCCGGTATTAAAAGCTCTTGTTCGTGATCTCCTAACACTTCAAGCATGCCCCGAGAATAGTCATTTAATGAAGAAATGTGGTCCCTTGTTTTCGTTCGATTTTCAAACTTGATCCATAAAAGCAGGGAATGTGATTTCTCCGAGGCAGATTTAGGGGGATTGTTTCTCTTTTCAAGTGCATATTTTGTGGATCTCCTCTTCAAAATCTATTTTATGTTTTAAATGCTGCGATTCGAAAGGGAGAGGGAAGACCTCTATAAATACTAATGTACATCTCAAGAAAAGGGAGAGGACCTTTTTGCAAAAATTGAAGCAGAAATCCTAAACGCATTTTGCTCTGTTCTTAGAGTCTTTTGAGTTGGTGATCCAAACTGATGTTCATGTGATGCTTTCTATGTAATTCACTTCTGCTTAGTCAAGTGCTAAAATATAAGTTGAATTCTGTTGTTCTGAATTTGGCTATGTTTTCATTTGAACATTTGAAGTATAATTGAAGGCAAACTTATGGTCAATGTTTGATCCAATTTTTGTATGTGCATTCTAAGAATCAGTTGTTGCTTATCTTCGGGATTTAGTTTGAGGTTATTTGCTATCTGAGGTTGTTCTCCCTATCAACTATCGGCTTCAGCCATATTTCCATCTCTTTCTATTATTTCTAACCCTAAACCTTGAAATCAGTTTAGATTAGTTTGGGAGCCAGCCCTCTCTGGAGATTGGCCCGGGAGACTTCTCTTTCTCTCGGCCTTTCAATGTTGGCCGGGTCTAGGGCGCATTTTATATGACTAGGCGGATTCGTGACCAATAGGTTCCTTGCAAGCTAGATCCCCTCTCTGACACTCTAGGACTTGGGAGAGTAATTGGCCACTAAGGAGGTATAACCATGTTCTTAGGGTCAACTTGGAGATGATCCATGTCTCCTTTCCTACTCCCCACAGTGTCAACCCTTAAGTGGGCTTGGTTACGGGTATATACCATAACTGCTTTTATGAACCTCTATGTGATTATCTTCTTTACAAGTTTTATGGATTCAAACACACAAAAATAGAAACACACAAGAATACAAAGTATTATCTCTTTTAAAAATTATGTGTTACTAAACCGTTTGATGTGTTTTTGATTTTTTTCTTTGTAAAGAATGTATTTCACATGTTTTGAATGTTTGTTGATGTAATATTAATTTTTAAAGGGATTTCACCTATACACTTGTAGCTTGATAACTGATAATGAAGTTTTGGTCATGTGAACCAACCAAATAATGGAGATAAATCCCATACCTGATCAAGAAGCATAGGTACTACCAGTCCTTACCCATATTGACTATGGGTAGTGATACACCCTCCTAAGAGGAGTTCATGCAATTTTCCATGGCTAAGATGATTCTTGGAGTTGGCCTTGGAAAAAAATAGGGTTTGTAGGATTTGAGCCAATGTATGGAGATGAAACCCACCATCATTGAACTCTATCAGTAGTTGGGGAGGAATTACAACTCACTAACATTTAAAAGTGATGTGGTGTGTGTGGTTCCTTTTATAATTAAATGAAAGTAAAAAAATAGTACTCAATGAATTTTCACTAAATGCATAAAGATAATTTTAATTTCAGAATTTAGATGCATATATAAATAAGGAACCTACAAAAATTTAGTCTATATGAAAACCTAACCCTTAGGTAGGTCACACATAGGAAAACCACTCAGATTACATGTCTAAAATTGTTCCTTTTTCCTATTTTTCTTTAGTTTGTTATTTAGGAATCTAGAAAGGGGAAATATAGCTTTCAATCAACTATAAAAGACATGAAAAACTTCAAATTACCCTTTTATGAACAACCTAACTACAAATTGAGGGTTTAGGCACTTACCTTGCCTGTTTTGGAAGTTGTTATTTCTAGAATTTTTTGCAGAAAACCCCTAGTTTTATGGCCATCCTTGGCTAGGACAACTGCAAATTTTTGGGCTATCCCTGGGTGGGATAGTTGCTATGGACATCCCTGGCAGTTCCAACTAGGAATTTAGGGGTTGTTTCATCCCATAATGGTCAGAACCTGCAACATCCAAAGTGCAAAAACAAGGCAAAAATTAGCAAAAATGAAAAAAGAGGGCAAGGGACAAGGGTCCCACCATGATCACCACTGAAGTAGTGAGAACAATGGCTACACCTAATATATTGAATTTAAATACATATAATGTAACTCTTGAATTAAAGCATGCAAAAGAAATATGATAAAGAAAGTGACTAAAATGAAAAATATGTTTAAGTAAAAAGGGGGGGTTCTCCTTGAATTTATTTATTTATCAAATTAGTGGTTACAATACATCCCCTTGAGGTCTTTTCAATGTGATACATTTCAATTTACAAAACTTGAGAGATCAAATCCCTCCAAGAGTTCAATGGTGTGCTTCCAATGTTCTTATCGCACTCACAATATAGAGCTATCTTTAGGCTACATTTATTCAGATCCTTAGATCCTCACTCATGCATGGAATACCTATACCTACACATAAAAGATTGAAATGTGTTAATATCATATGCGTTTTGTAATGAAAACCATAAAAGTATACATCTATGAATATAAAAATTATTTGTGACTAATCTAAACTACTCAAAATGATTTGAAAACTTAATATGATGTTCATTATGTGATTTAGGAAGGATCTAAGCAGAAATCAAAGTGAGATTGTGAGTAACCTATGGTCATTCCTAGGAAGGACAACTAGGACTGTAATCACAAAAACACTAATTGAATTATCAAAACTATTCAATATTTCACCATATTTGAATATGATGTTAGTCTAATGCTATAGAATTGAACTACATAGAAATTGGATCAGAATTGTGGACCAATTCATGACCATCCCTGGGAGTTCCAACTATACCTGCTAACTGTCCCAAGAGGGATGGCCATAAAATAGGGTTGTTTTTGCCACCAATTCCACTTGGATCTGGTCAATAATCCTCCTAGGTGCGTTATCGTCAAATTTGGTAAGTTAACTCTCAAAATGTATGGGTTTTGGAAAAAATGAACGTATCCTAGAACACCCTAAAAATACCTTCGATTAAAGAGGTTTCCAAGGAAAATATGTGGGTAAATGTTGAGGGAAAATATTGGCAGCACTTTGTGGTCAATAATTGCAAAATCTTCTTTTTTTGAATTGGGTGAAAACACCTCAATTTATAGCCCAAGAGGGAAAAGGAGGCAAAGGGGTAAGTTTGGGCATGTAAGGCAAGTGTCACCACTTGGCAATGCCTTTGCCATGCATAGGGTGGAAGAGGCTTCCCATTTGGGCCTCCAATTTGTAGACCCTAATGGTCATGACAACCTCCCAATCTATCATGATTAATTGGGTGGGATAAATGGTAGAAATTGATTACCATTTGTCCCACCCTTTGAATTTTAAGCGGTCTGGGTCATGGATGTCCCACCCAGGGATGGTTTCATGTGGCCATATTTGGGTGGGATTACCATGAACTATTATCATCCTAGGGTGGGATGGTCATGGCTACGTGCCCCAAAACCTTTAAAAAATGGTTGGGAGCCCTAATTAACCCCTAAGGGTTATCCAATGGGATCATATGGTGTTAATAAGAGTGGTTCATTAGTAGTATTATATGATTTACATGATTTTATTTTCTACAAATTTTATGCCTGATAGACCTAGGTTTCCTATGTTGCCTACAAATTGCATTCAGGGCATTGTTCCTACAAAACAAAAACACAACTAAACAAATAAAAATGTAGGCCTTATAAAAGAATAAATTATTTTGAGGTCATGTGGACAAACATGTGTCCACATAGTACTGAAAAGGTTTCAAAAATTTAATCAAATGGGGTTTCCCCCATGCCTATTTTGGCCTTAATCACATAATTATTAGATGTATGATATGGCCACAATCTATGGCTATTGACTATCAACACAGTGTTTCTCCCATCAATAGTTCTAACATGAACAACACCATTGTTGATTAGTTCAATCACCTCATATGGCCCCATCCAATGTTGCATGAGCTTTCCCTTCCTCTCCTAGAACCAAGAATCATACAATAATACCCATTCTCCCACCTTGAACTATTTTGGCCTAATGCGATGATCATGCCACTAGGTTATCTATTTTTGAATGACTTTTGTTCGATGCAAAGCATCATGTCATTACTCATATAGCTGGTTAATCTATTGAATCTATTATTTATGTGCTTCATCCATACTTAGATTTAGTTTTTCTACAGTTCTGAGAGTTCTAATTTCAAACTCTATAGGCATCATAGCATTCTTTCCATATACCAACTAGAATGGTGTAAAACTAGTGGTAGTTTTCCAGGTAGTTCTATAAGCCCACACTACTTCTAGAAATCTCATAGCCCAGTCTTTCCTATGTTGTTGCACTATTTTTGTCAGAATATTTTCCAACTCATGGTTAGTGACTTCTACTTTCCCATTTTCCTGAGGATGGTAAGGAGTGGTCTTGTTGTGCTTGATTTTGTATTGTTACATTATTTTTTGGATCGTATTCAAAGTGAATTGGGGTCCCTGATCAGTAGTGATCTCTCTTGGAATACCATATTGCATGAATATGGATGCAAATAGGAACTTTGCTATAGTTTTCTCCTTAGAATCAATTAATACCTACACTTCAACACATTTAGTCACATAGTCAGTGTAAACTAAGATATATCTCTTACTTGCTAATTGTAGATTAATGGGTCCTAAAAAATCCATTTCCCATTTTTCAAATGGCTCAATGTGCACATGTGGCTGAAGGGGCATTTCATCTCAAAGAGTTCATCTACCCATCCTATGACACTGGTCACATTGAATCACATGTTTGGTTGCATCCTTAAATAGTGTAGGCCATAAATAACCAACTTGTAATACTTTAAACATAGTCCTTTTACCTGCAAAATGGCCACCACAGGGTTCATCATGGCAAGCTTTAAGAATTGTTGCAATGTTATTTTTAGCAACACACCTTCTCATGATTTTATCAGGCCCATTTTTAAACAGGTAACCATTAATCCATGAAGATGCTACACTCTTCTCTATTAATGTCTATTTTTTATGTGGTGAGAGTGCAGGGGATACTCTACTAGTGGCTAATTAATTATTCATATATGCATACCACGGTATTTTTTCATCAAGAGAAAATAGATGCTCATCTATAAATTGATCTTCCGTGGTTGTATGATCTAGAGGTGTTAATCTGAAAAGAAAATCTGCAACCACATTGTCTTTACCTAGTTTATCAACAATTGTAATATCAAATTCTTGCAAAAGTAAGATCCATTTAATAATTCTACCACTAATTGCAGGTTTATTCATCAGGTATTTGATGGTTGCATGATCAGTATGCACAAAAACCTTATAACCTATAATATAATGGTAAAATTTATTAATAGCATGAACAACTACAAGAAATTATTTCTCTATGATAGTGTAATTAAACTCAACACCTATAAGATATTTATTGATATAATAAATGGCATAAAATTCTTCACCATATTTCTTCCTACTCCTATCACATTATTGGATGCATCCGCATATATGTGAAAGGGAATGGTCCAATTTGGACCTCTCAATATTGGAGCAATGGTCAGTCTTTCTTTCAAAGTTTGAAATGCTTGTTCGCATTCATCTATCTAGAAAAACTCTACATATTTTGATAATAATGTGTTCAATGGTTTAGAAATATTGCTAAAATATGATATAAATCTTCTATAGTATCCAGCAGATTCAAGGAAAATTCAGACATCTCTTTGATTTTTAGGAGTGGGCAGATTTTTTATTACCTCAATTTTCTTTTTATCTGCCTTTATTCCATATGCAGAAATATGATGTCCTAATACTATCCCCTCTTGCATTAGCATAAACCATTTTCATTACTCAGGGATAGATTAGTTTCTTCACATTGCTAAAGTACCTTTTCCAAATTTGTTGTGGCTTCCTCAAAAGTCTCACCATAAATGGTGAAGTCATCCATATATACTTCCATAGTTTCTCCAATCATATCAGAAAAAATACTCAATACTACCCTTTGAAAAGTGGCAGGTGCATTGCATAAACCAAAAGGTAAGACTCGGTAAGCAAAGGTTCCCCATGGATAAGTGAACATTATTTTATCTTGATCCTCTTCCCCAATCTATATCTGATTGTATCCACTAAACCCATCCAAGAAAGAAAAGTACTTTCTTCCTGCTAAGGTATCAAGGACCTGATCTATAAAGGGTAGGGAAAAGTGGTATTTCTTTGTTGTTGTGTTGAGCATTTTGTAATCAACATAGATATACCACTTTCCATTTTTCTTGGGCACCACCACCAAAGGTGATACCCACTCACTATCATATATGGGGTAGATAAATCCAACTATTAGGAGTTTCTACAATTTAGTTTTAACAATATCCTTCATGGCTGGGTTCATCCTATGTTGTGGTTGTCTTACCGGTCTTACTTGTTCTTCCAAATATATACGATGAGTACAAACTTCAGGAGCAATTCCCCTCATGTTTGAATAGTCCCAAGTAAAAATATTTTGATGTTTGACTAGTATCTCTTTCAGGGTGTCCTGTTGAACAAGTGTCAACTCATTATTTACATTCAATATTCTCCTAGGTTCAACCTCAATTTTTTTGATGTGGTGATATTTATTTCCAACAAGTGGAAATTCTAGAGGAGGGCAAGAGGACTCTCCTTGGAAAAAGTTTGTTATAAATTTCTCCTCATAATTTTCATCCTCAAACTCATCCAATGCCATTATGGATTGAATCATTGATAAATCACTAGCATTCTAATTTTCACAGTTAGGTTCTCCCAAAAAATAAATGGATTGAGCAGGTGGAGAAATAATCATATTTTTTAAAATTATGACCCTTAAAAATGGTCATTTTTCCATTCTTGTAGCTTATGTAGGTAGCAACTATTTCCAAAAAATATCTACCTAATATGAGTGGATAACCACCCAATATATATTTTGATTGCAATACTAGGAAATCTATGGTATATTCCCATGCATCTATTGTAACTACAATATCTTCCAGCATTCCTTCAGGGAGCACTATAGACCTATCAACCAACTGAAGAATAGTTTTTGTTGGTTTTAGGTTTGTGAGTTTAAGTTTCAACATAGTATCCTTGGGCATGACATTAATGGCTACCCCTAGATCTACTAGTGTGTTGGGTAATGGATAGCCTTCAATTTTGATAGTTAAAACAGGGCTTCTTGGGTCTGAATATTTTTGGTGGTAGGTGTTTCCTAGCATGAGATCAACTAACTGACCTACCATATTAATTTCTTTTGCTATTTTCTAGCCTGGTTTTCTCAGACATAATTCCCGTATGGCTTTTGTGTAAATGGGAACATCTCTTATAGCCTAAAAAAGAGGAATTGTGACTATTAGATTTTTTAGACTGGATAATATATCAAAATCTGGTTGTATTGGCTTTCTTGGTTCTTGTAACCTTTGAGGAAAATGTGGAACCTCTTCTTTATCATTTTCAATAATTGTTTCTTCTTCTACTTCTTCTACACTAGGTGATTTCTCACTTTCTATTTCTACATTTTCCTCCTCTTCTACCAAAGGAGCTATGTCTACTCCTACTTGTCTACCTGATCTTAACTGTATAGGATTACATCCTACTCTAATATTGTACATTGGAAACATCTCATTTTCCACTTGGTATGTTGGTTGATTGGTTCTATTGTTGGGATTTGATGTGGGTTGTGCAAGAAGTTGTGCAAGTCTCAAAGTAGGGGGAGCTAGCAAACTCTATTGCAGTGGAGCTTGTGTTGCATTCTATGGAGTTGGACTCCATGCATTATAGTTTCTCCACTGGGGTGCAGGTTGTTGATATGGCATCCATGGGTATGGATTATAAGGAGTGTTTCCTTGGGGAGTGTTTGTCCAAGGTGGTTGTCCCCACCAACCCATATTGGGTGGCTGAACTTGACCTTGATTCATGTAATTACCTCCTCCATAGGGTGGCATTCTAGTTGGCATGTTGTTTCCCATAGGAGACTATTTCCAGTTTCTCCTATTTCCCATGAAATATACTTCCTCTACTTCAGGATTTTCCCTAGCTTTTGGCAATTGTGGACACAGCTTTATCTTATGATCTTTCTAACAAACAACACATACTCTAACCTTGTTTTTTGGACATGCATTTTTTGGGTGCTTCCCTCTACATTTGGGATAGAAATAGGCTAATGCAGCCTCATTCTCTTGCTTATTTTTCTAAAGTAGAAGAGTATCCATCTAAAGTGCAAGAGATGATAACATCTCACTTTTCAGGTCTTCTAACATGTTACCTATTTCTATTTTTGTGACTGTGGCTGTTGTTTTGATATTTTTGGAGGTTGGTTTACCTTTCCTTCTTGAATAATTCTGACATAATCATTGGATATCTATCATTTTTTGTTGGTAAATGTCTCCTCTAGATATCATGTTTAGTGCTTCAAGAGACTCATCAGTGAGTCCTTTTAAGAATATACCTCTCAAGGACCTATCACTTAGTCTTGCATGGGGATATATTTGCAGGTTAAAGCTAAATCTATCCCAGTATTCCTCCAATGATTCATCTTCCTTTTGAGTCATGTCAAAGATTTCTTCTCTAGAATCTTGTGCCCTACCAAAGTCTTGGTATTATTCTAGGAAGAGTCTTTTCATATCTTCCTAGGTAGTAATTTGTTTGTTTCCTAAACTAATGAACCAGTGCAGGGTTGAATCATCTAAGGTTGAGGGAAACAACTTTAGTTTTTGGGCATCGATCTTATAATCTATTGACTTGCATAGGACATCAAACTTGAAAAGGAACAGGTCAGGATATTCAGTCTAAAATCCTCTAAAAATAGGAATATGGGTAGGGGAGATGTGTTTCATTCTTGTGTCTCATGTTGCCTCTCCTATTGGAAAGTTAAAACTGGTGGATGTCTCTTCATTATCAGCCATCTTTTCAGGAAATGGGGTCTCTACACCTATTGCTTCTAAAGTAGTCTCTAAAGCTCTTCTGTCATTTTAGAGTATTCTACACAAGGATCTCTAACTTAGCTACTGATATGGTTCCATCCTCTACTACCTTCCAACGTTGGTTGTACAAAAATTCCTCCTCAGACTGGGTTCTTCTAAGTATTCTATTATCTCCTACTAGCTCTTCAGAATTTGGCTATTTTGGTAGAGAAGGACTCTGTGCAAAAATTGGATGTTGACTCCAATGCACAGGTGGAGGTGATGGAGGTGAAGAAATTTCACTTCCAAAATTTGGTGCAACTGATTCAGGGACTTCTTGTGAAACAATGGTTTTACTCTTAAGAAAATGACCATCCGGTCCTTTGATTCTTGGTGGACTCATACAAGATTAGGTGGAAATATTTTGTAGATAAGTTAACCTAAAATGTTTAGATTGACTTGCTATAGAACTAGGGTATTACAGTTGGTACTTCCTCGACAATGGTACCAAAATTTTGGGTAAAACATTGGTTATATCTATAGTTGATTTATTACCTCCATTTAAATTGTCAAACCTGGGAAAGCTCGTAAACTTATGAAGTACCATGCATAATTTATGCCTATAACACCAGTGAGATGAGTCCAATACATCTTAAGGTTTGGGGGGTGGTTGTGGTGTAGCTTTGTTTCTTGTCCAAACCATTAAATTAACCTATATTATCAAACACATGACTAGAAATAACTATAGAAAACAAAATGTAAACTTGCTAGAAAAATACAGAGAAAACAAGGGAAGTACAGAAATTAAATGACTACAACAAAGAATGAAAATAGTAAATAAATAATGCAGAAATTAATTATAGAAAATAGGGAAAGAGGTGGAATACTATTGAGAGTGGGCCTAGGCTTCTAGCAGATTCTACCCAGATCAAATCACGCACATTGGACGCTGAGAAATCTTGATATGAACACTCGAATAAATTAATTGCAACTTCAAAAATAATATTATAGGTAAAATGTCCAAGATCCCTTTTTAGGGGTGGTCTATGCATTTATATAGTGCATGACCATCCCCGATTACAAGCTTAGGCAAGTCTATTTTAGACTTGTCATTACAACAAACACACGCAAAATAATCATAGACAACGAACACGCACTAATTTTATCCTTCATAGGATAAATTAGGTGTGTTCTATTTATCGACAGAATATACCTATAATTACACCACAAATCGATATCAATCAGTTTTGTATAATCGATTTGCGTGTTTTCTTAATTTACATGTTTTTTTAGCCATTAATGAGAAATGGATAATTTTTTTGGTTCATCTTGTTGTCTTTCATCCGCATATATTGCTGGAAACTACCATTCTGTTTCTTTTGAAAACATGGTTCTTGTTATACTTCTACTCCACGGGAGTTAGGAATCATCTAGCCTATCACTGGGAATCAAGCACTATTGAATTTGAAGTCAGGAGTTCAGGTATTGTTGACCCTAATGCTAGGAGTTAGGCACCTTTGATCTCAAAGTCAGGAGTTAGGCGCCTTTGACCCTAAAGTCAGGAGTCAGACATCATCGATCCCAAAGCTAGGAGTCAGGTGCCTTTGATCCTGAAGTATGAAGTTAGGTACCTTAACTCAGCATATGTATCCTTTTTTGTGGTCACCATTGTCCTTATGTTTCCACCATAAAATATGAAGTGTCAGGTCCACATGGGACCTTGACGTAAATATGCAAAAAATGTAGCAAAATCATAGAATCTACACACAAATCACACTTAAAACACATATTAGAGAATATACACAATTTTCTATTAAATATATATATAATATTCATAAAAAGTACATTATATCAAAATAATGTCACACTATATGTTATGAATCCACACAAAAATATGAGTATTTTTGGTGCTCATCATGCAGGATGAATTTATAAACAAGAAAAGGCTCAAAACCATGGATAACTATGTTTTCATGTAAAATACAAAGGGGAAACCACCTTTCAGATATCTTCTAAGCTAAGAGGGAAAGGCTAAGGGGAATTATGGTGGTCATGATTTAAACACACTAGCATGGGCAAGTTCTCAAATCCATGATTTTTCCCATTTCTATGGTTGTATTGGTCGAACGTTGGAAAGAACTAAATTTCATGCAATCTCAAGAGATACAAAGGTAGAGAGTGATTGTGAGACAATTGATCATAGTCACCCATCCTCATATCAATAAAAAATATTGAATCTGCTCTGAATTCAAAATTTTAATGCATTTTCATGTGGTTTTTTGTTTCAAAGAGCAGAAGAGATCAAGCTAGATGCCATGAAAGTTAAAACACTAGATTATAGTCCAAAAGTTTCTATAACCTTCGACCCAACTAAATCAATTGTAGATCAGTAGATACGAAGGTGTAGCAAGAACAAGGGATGATGGAGGTTTACTCTGGTTCAAGATATTTTATAACTGATCAAGAACATATAGTTAGATTCCACCATGAATGGCAAGTTGTAAGAAAATCAAGAATGTAAAAGATTCCCTATAATGCTCAGAATGAAAATATTGTAAAAATATAAATAGAGGTCAAACCCTTATTTTTAATGGTTGGTTTTGAAGTAATTGCTTGTGCTACTATTGTACATTCTCTACAATTAATAAAAGGAACATTACTTGGGATTTTTGCCTTAGATTTGTGTCTACATTCCTGTTTGATTGTAATATGTGAAGTCATTTCTGCTACTACTGCTATGGTTAGTGTATTTTATTAATTTGGATTGCTAACTTAGAGAAAATTGGAATGATTCATATTTGTATGTATGCTTATGGGAATTCTATTTTTGTTAGTCAAAGTGTTAATATTATTCTATTAACTTGGATAATTAGTGCTCTTGATGTTTGAAATTATTTTGAGTATGCCATAGCTTTTGATGTTAAATATTATCAAGTCTCGAATGTTGTTAATCGTAATATTTATTTCCAAAATTTAAGTTTATATAGGATTATCTATGGATGCCTATGTTGTTATCTTCACCCATCCATCATTAATTCATTCATTTTCTAACCTTTTCATCCATATCCCTAAGCTTTTAGTATTTTGAGCTAAAAATATTCAACATCTATTAAGTTGACAAGGTATACCAACCTACTCTAGAGGTTGAATCAAAGTAATTTGGTTCTTCCAATGTTTAGTTAGTGAGTGATCACCTTCAAATTATTTCAGATAATGATCATAATTCTAGCTTTGGCTTGATGACAAACCAGACTGCAATAGTTTTTGACACACCCGATGGGACAATTTTCATCAAATATATTTCTTATATTTTAACCAAAGGAATCAATATTTAGTGAGTTGTCTTGACCTCGTTAAGTAATTAAAGTAAATTCATTTGGTGACTCCATAAGAATAAGATCCAATAAACCCTTGTTCATCACTCTCATATTTCATGTGTACTAGATTAGATGCTAATAATAGTAAGCAACCTATGAATTTTTATGAATTATTTCCAAAATACAAGCATTCAAGTTATTGATCCTCTAAAACTACCCTAGATGAGATTCAATCATTATCCTCTTCTTCAAAATCCTCTTAACCTAGTACACCCTGTACTCAAGTCAATATGGAACTAGAATAGAATGTAGTTCAATAGAATTACCCTGATTGGAATACCATAAGTCCCCTATCTTTTCAAAATATGCATGATATTTTCCAAACTACATTAAAAGCCATTCCCACTTATGACGGTAATGGGAGAACTACATATGATCATTGTCAAGATATCCTGTCTATGGCATCTATCCAAAATATTAGGAATGAGGATGTCATTGTAATATTTTTAGTCCTTTCCTTTAAGGGTAAGGTTCTACATTGGTTCAGAACTCTCAAAAATAACACTATCAGTTCATTGGTTGATTTAGCTAGTCCTTTTTGTCAAATAATTTGACAAGTTTACAGATCCATTTTCACTCCTCACCCAATTCATAATCATTCAAAGGTATCCATAAGAGTTTGTATCTTATTTTAACTTGAGGTTTAGTAAAATATGGAAGACGATTCCCAATGAGTTCATACCATCCACTCCCTTTTATTACATGTATATATCAAAGCATTAGGGCCTAACATTGGATTACAAATCCAATAATCTGGTGTAACCATATTCTCGCAAATCTATCAAATGGCCATACATGCTGAGAATATATTGATTTTAGTAGGAATATTACCTCCTAAATTGGTCATGCCATACCATCCTAAAATCACACAACTTCCTCCTCAGTCAACAACTATGTCATTATCTGCTATGAACCTTCCGCTATTAGCAATCCAATTTTCTTTGATAGCTCCAATTCCTCCTCTTAAGTTTCCAAATGATACAATACCATTTCCTCCACTTCCATCTCAAGCACCCCAAGAGTCTTCGTTACTTATTGACATTTAGAATACCTTGAAAACTATTAACAACAAGGTCAATGTGATGGAAAAAATAGAAATGGAAAGATCACAAAAAAGGAGATTTCCTTATGTTAATAGGGACCCAAGGCCAAATACTAACATAAGCATAAGGCCAAGGGTTAATTCCCATCAAGAAGAGCATGAGTTAAATCTCAAATCTAGTTTAGTAAGTGTATGGTGTTTAGTTTGCAATGATCCTCATGATCCTGATTCCTGTATCATGTACCAACACCATGTGCAATAGGCCATGAAAAGGATGAAAGGACATTAAAGGAAAGGTCCAACATGTTATGGCAACAAAAATAGGTTATATTCAAAACTAATCCTCTTGAACAAGAGTCTATCTCTATATTGACCAGATTTGGAAATAAAGCATCACAGGTTGGTCCACAAAAAATGAGTTCCTTCCAATTTCCTGCTCAAAAGAAGAGGGATCAATCCCTACCAAACAGTGATAATTTTCCAATTCCACAACCATATAAAAAAGGAGATTCAATTCCTAGGGGATAAGAGAAAGATAATAATATACCAAAATAGAGCGATAAAGAAAAGGATAAATAATAGTCAAGTTCTAAAGAGGAGGCAAGAGAGAAGTTGTAGTTCCCTTCTATCACCAAGAGACAAATAATTGAAGTTACACAGTAGCATAAGAGAATATTTGGTTAATCATACAATAAATAAGAGAGGGTCCCTTTTGAAAATCCTTAATTCAATATTGTGGAAGAATTAATAAGGACTCCTTCTAGAGCAAGTATCTATGATACACTTTTCCTTCCTAGAAAAATTGACTTGATGAAAGCTTCTCTAAATAAGAAGTCTCAAGGAAAGGAGACCTCTATTGTGTTTAAATTGGCTCATGACCAATGGAAAATATCTCTTGCAACTCTAAAGAATAAAATTTCACCATTTTACATTTTTCTTAGAATGGAACGGTGAATAATGCATAACTGCATGATAGATTCAAGAGCTTCCACTACTATCGTGCCTAAGATAGTTTGTGATGAAATGGGAATGTAATACACTTTTTCATACCCAAGAGTTGAATAACACAAGCTTATACTAAGAGGGGAGGGTGAACAGTATAAGACCAACTTTTATTTTTCTTTCCCAAACAATATTATCCAATATAATCAATGGAAATATCAACAACAGTAATCAAAGTAATGCACAAATAATCACACACAATAGAGACACCAATTTAACGTGGTTCACCCAATGTGGGCTACTCCATGGAGAAAATATTTCACTAAAATTTTCTCAACAAATCTCTTAGGAATCACTTCCCTATTACAATGTTTATGGACCTCTATCCAAAGGAGACACCAATCCCCTAATGCTCTAAATTTTGGATCTCTCTCCATAGGATAACTCTTTCCACTTTCTCTAGTTCATGGAACTTGATCCAGGAGACTTCTATCTCCTCAACCGGTTTGTGGATCTCTCTCCATAGAATAAATCTATCTTCTTAGCTGGTTTACAGATTACACTCCATAGGAGAACTCTTTCCCCTTGCTTTGGTTAATGGAACTCTATCCATAGGAGAACTCTTTCTCTTCTACTCTGGTTGGTGCTCTTCTAGAAGACTTCTACCCCCACTACACTGTATTTTGGATATCTCCATATAAAACCTTTGTTCTCACTACCCTGTATAATGGATATCTATCCACTAGAGACTATTGTCCTATACTCTATCACCTCCAAATCTTACTCTCAACTCGGCTCAATATCTATCTCAAATCTACACTAAACATTATCCTCGATCTAGTACAAATTTGCTCACAAAGTTGTCTCTACTATGGCATCAATATACCCTCAAATCTGCACTAAAATTTATCCTCAAGACTTAACACAAACCTTGATCAAATCACAAATCAACTCTTCTTAGATTTTCCCCAAGCCTTAACACAAATCTTGAACAAATCAATCAATCAACTCTACTCTCAATGTTGTCTCAAGTCTTCACCAAGACTTGCTCAAATCTGCCTACAAGTCCTCTCAAGAACTTGCTCAATTTTGTTCACAAGCTTTCACAAAAGCTTGTTCAACTCTGTTCTTAAGCTTTCACAAAGACTTGCTCAAACATAAATATAGTCAAACCAACATTCAAAAAGTTTCATTTAATTATTCAACCAATGAAACACAACTTTCTCATAAACCCTAAACAAGTGTTTTCATATTTTTCAAATAAATATCACCATGTGGGTCTCACACCCTAATTCAAATAACTTTCAATCTCTATCTCAAATCAAATCATCCATCAAAAATAAGCACTTAAACTTGCTCACACATTTCCAAAAATACTTATCAATCCTTTTCACTCCACCTTATATTTCATACATTCATTTTAATCACTCTAAACAAAAGATAGTGTGCCCATACATTTTTTCTTTGATGGAGATATGTCTTCAAAACCTGTTTTAATCAGAACCAAATCCTTTTTCCAATCCTAGGTTAGATAGCAACAATCTATCTCAAAATTTCCACATGAACATTCACTTCAAATATTATTTCACCATATAAAAAATACAATCAAAATGTCAAGTCACAAATACACCTTATTACTCCTTTATATTCAACACATACAAATAAAGTTCCTTTGTTAACACCTTATAATATCCAATACTCTCAAAATAATATTCAACACATAAAAATAAAGTTCCTTGGTTAACACCTTATAATCTCCAATACTCTCAAAATAATATTCAACACATAAAATAAAGTTCCTTGGTTAACACCTTATAATATCCAATCCTTTATTTATTTTCTAAGCACAAAAAATAAAATATTTATTCAACAACCCTTATCACTCCCTAAATATTTCTACATGCCTTTTTAATATCACATAGCCTTGAAACAACTTCTACATTCCCAAAAACCTTTGGTAAAATTTAAATCAAATTTGCATACCCTAATGTTGGCCCACATCACCAAAAATATTGCACACATCTCAACGACCAGCACCCAAAATCGAACCCATGACCTGAGCCACCACCATGCCTTAGTCCAATGTTAGGCTACCACATGGGCTACACACCCACATGTGAACAAAAGGTCCATGCTTCCGTATTAAATCTACCTCTCACGAGTTTTGGCAAAAATGAAAAATCCTCTCCTCCTTTGCCAAAACGAACCACGTGGGATTTGAAACCACGACCTTCCCTTCATGAGTGCCTTAGCCACACATTTGACCACCATCTATGCTACCCAATGCTATGGGATGTTTCTATCATGTCAATCAAGTTTAAACACCACTCTGCCTCCCTTTATTTAAAAACTCACAAGTGTCTTCTCCTCTTTGAAACAAAGCGCACAAATTATTATCACACATGGGCATTCAAATTCATTAGACTTTTGGAAATGAAAATCATTTCCTATAAATACCTTTTCCTTTGCATTAAAACACGTCGACCCTCCTTCGAATTTGAATTAAATTTGAATTTAAACTTTGAACCTTTGGCGCCATTAATTATTTAAATTAAAATTTTAACCTTAGGTTAAAATATTTTAATTTAAATAAATTAAAACCTTTGCTAACCCTTATAACCTTCTCAATGGGCCTCGTCAAGGATATATATTTTTTAATTATTTCTTGGACCTTGTTATTCTTCACCTCTTCCTTTTGCCAAAATATTATAATATTATTATTTCTTTTCAAATTTGCTTCTCTTTTCTTGGGTATTCCACCTTTTTAGCCTCTTTAGGCATATAATATTTTAAATAAATATTATACCCTTTTCCTTTTAACTTCCTTGCCTTTTGGATAAATTAAAATTTTGACCTTAATGACAAAAAAACTGGTCATCAAACCTCTTGACATCAATGACAACAAAACTTGCTCAAATTTCCAACAATATCTCCCTTTGTCATTGATGGCAACCCTTTTTCCTTTAATAATTCATTTTACCTTTTTCAGTTTTGTTCCCTCTGAGAAACTTCCCCTCTAACTAAATGATCTCCCCCTAACTCAAATCTCTCTCCCTTTGACATCAATGGCAAAGGGACACCTTTGGGGCTAAAGATAAGACTCTTAGCTCAGCCCCCTCCCCACCTCCTCTCCTTGAGGTGGTTAATTTTGGGGTGGGATTATCTCTAATCCCAGTATACAATGCCCTTTTTCTTTATCCACCTTCTTCCTCAATTGATCCTTTTGATTCTTTTGAGTATTCATGTTCCTGCTTATCTTTGGAAACTCTATTCTACACCACTTACCCATATGCCCACCATTATTACACTTGTAACACTTAATGTTGTGGTTCCTTGAAGGTGCAAATATCTTGAAGTTCCTCCTGGTGAAGCCATATCCACTCCTATCATTGACCCTACAATGAATTACAAGAGTAGCAATACCTTTGAAAGAGATACCCATTTCTAAAATTTCTCTTGGTGAAACCATATTTCTTCTTTTCATGTGTCCTACACTGCATAGCCTTGTGACCAAACTTGTGATATGAGAAGCAACATCCTTTGAAGAAATATTTCCTTTGACCCATTGGTATCTTAGTCCTTTCTTCCTTGTGATGTTCTTTTTTCCTTGTTTGTGCATTATTTCCTTCCTTGGTGAACCTTCTATTTTTCAACTTATCCTCATAAGTCTTACTTTCTCCTTCACTCTCTTATTATGATGTTTCTTCTTCTTTGGAGCTTGAGCTTGACTCCTCTCCTTGTTCTTGTAGACACTAAAATCTGGTCAATCCGATTAGGCAATCAAAAGCACTGGTTAATTGACACCATATGGCCCCCTTGGGCAACCCTCAGAGGTTTACTAGTGGTCCTAACCACTCTTGGAAGGCTCTACCCCACTTTTGGGAGATTTTGGGCCATATAGGCATGACCGTCCCACCCCAGGATGGTCACAGTTTGTGGTCGTCCCACCCTGGGATGGTGGCAAACTGGCCGTCCTGGGGTGGGACGACCACAAGGTTTGACTCCCAAAAAGTCAAATTTGGACAAATGGCACCCAAAAATTGCCATTTTCCCTACCTATTCAAGCCATGCAAGTCCTGAGGGCACAAAATTCCTTATGACATGCTACATGTAAGAGGCCAAATAGGGAGATTCTCTTCCCCCTCCAATGCATGCCACCCTATTGGCCAAATGGCGCCTCTTGCCCTCGCATGCCCTCGCATGCCTTCTTGCCCAAAGGCCTCCTTTGGCTATAAAGTGGATCAATTTTCCACACAAAATATAGAGAGGAGTTTTGAGACATAGCAATGAAGTGCTGCCAAGATTTCCCCTCACCATTTTATGCCATTTTCCCTCAAAATCTCTACCTAGCGAAGGAGGTTTGCGAGTGATCTAGGAGGCACGATTTAATTACAAAACCAAACCATATGAGTGAATTTTACCACAAAATTCAATGAAAACACTATTTAGGAGGTCCCTAACCAATTCATAGAGGAATTGGTGATAAAATAAGTGCAGAATTGGTGGTCATCCCACCCCAGGATGGTCCCTAGTCTATGATAGTCCCAACCATCCCACCCTAGGATGGTGGCTTATATATGCATGATTTATTTACTATTATTTTTTATTTATATTCTATATTATCATATGATGCTACTATCCAAATTTCATGCATTTTGGAGCTATATTGAGTGAGATATCACATTTTTAGTGTTTTGTAGGGTCTTATGCAGGTCTACGGAGCTCATCTGGAGATGCACATGAAACTATTATTTATTTTACAAATATGACCACATGGGTTGTCTTTAAATGTTATTTTATGTATTATTTCCAATTTTCATGTATTTTGGATATGTTTAGGGGCAGAAATTGCTTACTTTGGGTTTTGTAGGTTGGAAAAGTGCACTACGATTATGCCATGCCATCGGATGCAATTTCGGTTCTATTTTTAGTGATATCTTCCCAAAACCATATATTTTACATACCTCTACAATTTCAAGTCATTTGGAGTTGATTTGGTATAATATCCATGCATATTCTCATTACTAGTCTTTTAGTGCCTGTGGGGATTGCATGTTTTTCATCATACACACTTGCTATTTGAAATTTCTGATTTCATTGTGTGTAGGTGCAGGTTTCTACAGTGCATTAGGAAGGAGCACAATACCTCAAGATCAAATATACAAGTGGCAGCATTAGCCCGCCCACCTCAATTGTGGGTACGAGGAAAGACATTGGAAGTGCACCGAGTTACTTGAAGGATTTGATCCTTGGGCACCCAAAATTTGTAAAAATTGTATCATATTTGAGCCCTCAAGGGGAAATCTATGTAACCATGGATTTGATCCACCAAATTAATAGAAAGAAACTTCCTTTTACTTCATTTCTTGCTATTTGGTATTTCTTCCATTTTACTTGCATGCTTCCGATTTGATGCTCATGAGACATAGGAGATAGATGCATATTGTTCCTCTTCATTAGGTGCACCATTTTCCCCTAATTCAGTGGTGATCATGGTGGGACCCTATCCCTATTGATTTTCTGAAGGTTTAACCTCAAATTTTTCTTGGTTTCTATTGCAGGTACTGGTCGTCCTAGCCTGAAACGGCCTTTGGACTGCTCCTTAGCTCACCCTGGGATGGCCACACAACCATCCCAACCTAGGATGGCCATAAAAATTGTAGCCATACCACCCTAGGATGGCCACAAAATAGAGCCTTTTCTACTCAGATGCCAGAAATAATAGGTTCCTTAGGTGATAAGGTAGGTACCTAAACTCTCTGTTTTCTATTCTATAATCAGAATTAGCTGAAATTTGATTTTTCTTGCATGCTTTGTTTTCTAGGAAGGTAGAAAGATAGTTTCATTTTCTTATAAATGCAAAAATAACAAAAAAATAAGAAAAATAAAAAATAAGTTAAGTTATGATGCCCTTGTATGGTTTGCTTGCATGTAGGCTACCTAATGGGTAGGCCATCATTTAGGGTTTGCATCTTGTAGGTTTCTTTTTATCTAGATTCTTCTAAAAGTAAAATGTACCTTTTGCATGCATTTAGTGAATGATCATCGAATGCTTCATTGTTTACTTTCTTTGGATTAAAAGTAACCACACACACCATGATTCACTTAAATGCTAGTGAGGTGGATTTCATCACCATCCACTAGTAGAGTTCAATGAGGTGGCTTTCATCTCCACCCATTGTCTCAAATCCCATGAACCTTGTTCTTTGCCAAGGCTGGTTCCAAGATCCATCATAGCCCATGGGTTATAGCATGTATCTCTCTTTGGAGAGGTATATCGCAGACTATGGGTGAACTGGGTGAGGAACTGGTAGGACTTATGCTCCCTGACCATGTGTGGACTTCATCACCACACATTATAGGTTGGATTACATGACCATGAATTTCATTACCAGTTGTTGAGCTATGAGTATATAGGTGAAATCTAATTAAACACAATATTATCATCCAACAAGATTTCAAACACATGACACAAGGTCATCCTTTACAAACAACACATCTGAAACACACAAAATAGTTTAGGGATTCACATCTAAAACTTAAAAGAGATAATCACTTGTTTTTATTGAGTGTTTCCTTTCTTGTGTGTTATTTCATTAAGAATTTGTAAAGGAGATAATCATCTAGGGTTTGGTAGAGAGTTACAATGGTGTGCACCCATAGCCAAGCCCAATCATGGGTGGAAGCTATAGAGAGTGGACTAGGAGACATGAGTCATCTCTGCTTTAGCCCCAGGGACTTGGTCATACCTCCTTGGTGAGCCTCTACTCACCCCAGTCCTAAAATAATGGGGCATGAACCACACCTACAAGGGAGCCCTATGTGGGACACCCCTATGGGTGATGGACCTTACCTGGGAGAGTGTTCCTAGTATTTAGACACATCACATGCCTTCTTTGATGAAAGGCAATAGCATGCTGAGGTACAAGTAGATAGAGTGGTGCCATGCATCCATGTACCTGATAGGTCTGACATACCTATTCATAGGCCAAAGCATGAATTCACACATTGGGTAGAGGAGGTTGATCCAACCTTACCTCTACATCACCTTGATAGGGTCCAATAGCTTAGGCAACCTGATGAGTATGATACTCATCGCTCGAGGTGAGCTAACTCCACCCTTCCCTTCCTCATCCATGAAGGAAGGCATGAGGAAATCCCTGATTATCCTCAAGAGTAGTATACCATGCATGCATGATGTGCCTCTACACCCATTGAGTACAATGAGCATATGCTCAGGCCCAAACCTCAAGTCAATGTGATGGCCCTCGATCGAGGGAAGCATGTGATAGATATCATAGATTATCTTGAATGAGGTTAGCCTTAGGGTGAGACTCCTAGGCCTCCTAGGCCCCACACAGTGGAATAGATCAATCAAGTGGTTGCAAGATATGTAGAATGCCAAGCATAGTTCAAGCAGCTTCGATGAGACAAAGAGCAACTAGACCGCTTGCATCAGCTTGAGAAAGAAAGAATCGAATGGTAGACCAATGAGCTATTCCAGAAAAATTTATGAGAGAGGGTTCCTACCCCTAAGACACATAGGTAGGAAGTCCACCCGAGGCAACCCATGCTCATTCGAGATAGGTCTCCTAGGCCTTATCCAATGTTACCTCTATGACCTCCTAGGCTAGATCAGGACTTGCCTCCCAGGCCAAACATAGGGTACCCACAATGGGTAGATAACCCTCTTTATAGACCAGCTTGAGAGATGCCCTATGGGGCTTACACTGAGCATGAGCTAGAGGTAGAATATTTGGAAATGCCTTACCAAGGTAGGGGGGTGACATGCCACCACCCCAAAATAGGTTGGAGGATCCTCGACCTCCATCATAGGATAGGAGCAAGGATGAGGAGATTAAATCCTTAGATGCATATCGAGCATTGCTAGAGCACCTAGAGTCAGTAGAGAACAAGACCTCTAGGTCTAGATCTCAAAAGCCCACTTTGCACTAGTTACGTAGTCAGCCCCTTCATCCTTCGATTCCTACCCCTCCCTATCTAGAGCAATTTAAGATGCCTCAGTTGGCTACCTTTAAGGGAGAGGAAGATGCATAGGAACATGTCACCAAATTCCTGAGTCAATGCTTTGGCATTCAGGATAATGATGCTTTGCTTTTGTGGACATTCATGACTACCCTCTCTGGCCCCACCATGGAGTGGTTTACCCAACTCCCGAAGCATAGCATCCACAATTTGGATCAACTTGTAGATGTGTTCCTAGAACGCTTCACCTTCAATACCAAGAGGAAGGTGATGTTGGCTGATCTAGTTGGGTTGAAACAATATGATGATGAGTCAATAGAAAATTATGGAAATAGGTGGTGAGCATTGCTTGCCAAGCTACCTTATCTACTCCCCATGTCGGAGTTGACTCAGATGTTTTCCAAGAGCTGCCTAAAGCCGATCTCCTTGTTGTTGTAGTTGCAACAATATCCGACTCTTGAAGATGCCCTAGCACAGGCTAGGACCATTGAAGACATCAAGATTCAAGAGGGAGAGATTGTGAAGCCTCACAAGGAGTGGAACAAGAATGCTAAGAATACCCCAGTGTAGCCTAAGCCAGCAGTAGTGAATCAGGTTGCCATTAGTGTCCTAGGGCCAGCACAAGTAGTGCCACCTCAAAAGCCTAATTATCAGGCCACACCTAGGAACTATGCCAAGGACAACCAGAATAGTCAAGGGAAAAATCAATAACGTCACCCCAAGTGATAGTTCACGCCCATTGCAGAGTCTATGGACTCATTTTTTGAGTACCTCTTAGTGGCTAATTCGATCAATCTGCCTGAGAGTCGACCTATCGACCCAAATGCACCTAAGCCCAAAGGATACCAAGAAGACCTATATTGCAAATTTCATAGGAAAAATGGGCATGACATGCAAATGTGCTATAAGTTCAAGCATGTGGTGCAAGACATGATCGATAGGAATGCCCTTCAGGTAGACAACCCTATCACACCAAACAACCAACAGATGGAGGTCTTTAAAGACCCCTTGCCTGCCCATGTAGAGCAGGCCAAGCCAGTGCCCTAGGTAAATGAGGTTCATCATGCACCCCCTCAGCAAGGGTATGTCGGCATGATCAACATTGTAATGAGGAATAGGTGGTACCCAAGTCCAGTCGCACCACCTATGGACTCAAAGCGATGTTCCTTCGATGTCGTAGCCTTTACCACCTCCTATGTCGAGCCTCCCACCTAGGCCTATGGTCACAATTAAGAGCAAGCTCACTCAGAGCCTGAGAATGACATCTACCTGACTCTCCATCTATGAGCTCATTCAACAATCACCACCTCATAGAGAAGCTTTAATGGAGATCCTTAAGGCGATAGAGCTACAGCCCTAAGAGTCTAACTCCTTCAACAATTTTATGGGGCATGTGCGGAAATGCATGGAACCGATGATTACCTTTCGAGAAGATGAACTTAAACTAGTTCCAAATGATATGGTGGATCCTCCCTTGCACATCATCGCATGTGTAAATGGGACACCTTACAAGAGAGTGTTGATAGACATTGGGTCTTCTAGAAACATCATCACTACAATAGCTCTCAAGCATCTGAAGCTCCCAACATCCCATATTGTTGCATCTACCTACACCCTTCAAGCATTTAATGATGCCATATGCTCGATAGTCGGCACAATAGTCCTACCCATTCAGGTAGGGCAAAAGACCATACCGACACTGTGCCACATCTTGGAGGGTGAGATGGCATACAATATCTTGTTGGGTAGACCTTGGATCAGGGACATGAAGTGTGTCCCTTCCATTGCTCACCAGTGCCTGAAATACACCTATGAAGGGCAAGTTCATGTCATCCCCATAGACCTAGAACCCTTCAAGTACTGCAACATGGTGCAACAGCTCCTTGAGTCTACCTTACCATCCACCCACCTAGATTTTCAACCGAATGAATCTAGCCAAGGTCTGACTCCTTCACCATCACCTTCATTCAATCCATCATCATCTCATGCCACACCATCCTCATATTCAGCACCTCCAGACGTGCCTTCATCATCGATGAATCCTCCACCAAGAGACATGGGGAAGAGGCCTATTGATGAGAGCCCTCCGACCATATCCACCATCTCCACCAGTGAGACTCCTAGCCCAATGGATGAGGAGCTACCTCATGAGGCAAACATTGAATCAATTCAAGCCTCACTCCTATCCTCTATAGCCATAGGTCACAATGCATCTAGCTTCTACCAGTTTAGGAGAGTACATGGTTAGGAATGTCACAACCACTCCTACCATCGAGTCAGTGCAAGACATGGGTCGACCTCATCTTCCCATAGGTACTATCGTACCTCTTGGTCTTCCCCCTAATCAAATGAATTTCATCTATGGGGGTCTCGACTATGGCATTGAGCCTTACCAATAGTAGGAGGAGGATGAAGAGCCCTTTTTTGAGGACATCAACTACATGTCCAACCCTGACTTTGCCATGAAGTATCTTCACCTCTATAATTGGCATGGTTATGGGTTGGGCCTGTATGAGCAAGGCACCCAAGTTCCTTATCAGCCATAGTATCAAATACCTTATGACAAATCTAGTTTGGGACACAACAAGCCTATGCCCCTAGACGTCCTCACAGATAGCTTAGAGTGCATGACTCTAGACTTTAGGGATGAGCTTGTGTGAGACCCTTATACCAACCCCAATCATGTCTACTCACTAGGGGACTACTTCCCTATGCCCTTGGGAGATGATGACCCACCTCATGATGTCATCCAATCTTACGAGAGAGGTGAAGGTTCACACACTCTTCCCCATGATAGTGAGGAAGAGGATCCAGGGTCCCCTTATGAGTGGACATCCGATGATGAGTCAGACTATGGAGTCATATCGATTGACTCTGCTAGCTCTGATGGAGAATACATGTGAATCATCCCTCTGGATGATGAGGATGAGTTCTATTTGTGCATGTTCCCATTACATGATCCCATATAGTGACAACTTCTACCTCTAGAGGAGCAAGCTCACCCGTAGCCACACCGACCACCTCCGATCATTCAACCTCCCCCACACCACCTCCACCACATAGGGGAAATCATCCATCCATAAACATGATTTCCATAGACCTGTTCGAGCCCCTGCAAGATCTGAATAACCCATTGAAGCCATTGCACCTTGACTTGGGGGCAATTGACTTTGATCGAGGAGATTCCCCCCATCACCTTTCGAGTACTAGCCTTGCGATGAGATTAAGTACAACCATTTCATTTCTCTCCAAGGCCTACTCATGATGTCTTCCATGCTGAGGAGGAACCCGAGGTTCCAATTGCTGATCTAAACCCAACTGATGACATCCACCTGATCCCTACTCCTCACCAGTTGGAGGAGGGATCACATATGTCAATCGAGCAAATGATTGACAAAGATATCAACTCAGATCCCAAGAATCCATAGTATATCAAGTTAGGAGAAATCATATCCCCTAAAGAGCAAGCCAATTACATAGCCCTTCTCATAGAGAAGAAGGAAGCTTTTGCATGGTCCTACAAAGACATGTAGGGACTAGATTCGAATCTAGTCACCCACAATCTGATGCTTGATCCCAAGGCCAAGCTGATTAAGCAAAAGACTCCAAGGGTGTCTACAACCTACTTGGTCAACCCAAAATGCTCCTAGGCAATATATGACCATCTAGGTCACCCTAAAATTCTCCAAGGGTGTCTACAACCTACTTGGTCAACCCAAAATGCTCCTATGTAGTCTACGACCATCTAGGTCACCCCAAAATGCTCCAAGGGTATCTACAACCCACTTGGTCAACCCAAAATGCTCCTAGGTGGTCTACGACCATCTAGGTCACCCCAAAATGTTCCAAGGGTGTCTACAACCCACTTAGTCAATCCAAAATACTCCTAGGTGGTCTATGACCATCTAGGTCACCCCAAAATGCTCCAAGGGTGTCTACAACCTACTTGGTCAACCCAAAATACTCCTAGGTGGTCTATGACCATCTAGGTCACCCCAAAATGCTCCAAGGGTGTCTACAACCCACTTGGTCAACCCAAAATCTCCTAGGTGGTCTATGACCATCTAGGTCACCCCAAAATTCTCCAAGGGTGTCTACATACTGCTTGGTCAACCCAAAATACTCCTAGGTGGTCTATGACCATCTAGGTCACCCCAAAATGCTCCAAGGGTGTCTACAACCTGCTTGGTCAACCCAAAATGCTCCTAGGTAGTCTATGACCATCTAGGTCACCCCAAAATGCTCCAAGGGTATCTACAACCTGCTTGGTCAACCCAAAATACTCCTAGGTAGTCTATGACCATCTAGGTCACCCCAAAATTCTCCAAGGGTGTCTACATACCTACTTGGTCAACCCAAAATGCTCCTAGGTAGTCTATGACCATCTAGGTCACCCCAAAATGCTCCAAGGGTATCTACAACCTACTTGGTCAACCCAAAATGCTCCTAGGTGGTCTATGACCATCTAGGTCACCCCAAAATGCTCCAAGGGTGTCTACAACCCACTTGGTCAACCCAAAAATCCCCAAAGGTATCCATAAGCCCTTTGGTCACCCCAAAAGCCCCAATGGCATCTAATAAGCCCGTTGGTCACATGTACATACATATATATCAAAAAATCAAAAAATATCAAAATATCAAAAATCCAAAAACATTATCAAAACATCAAAAATACAAAAATATTGCATTTCATTACATTGCATACCATTGCATTATATCATCAATTGCATTAGGTATACTCATCATTGCACTTTGCATTTTAGAGTTGCTCATACATGTCTAGCACTAAGATTGTACACTAGTCATCATTCAAAATCTATGTTGTTCAAGTCATCATTCACATCATTTCATATTTCACATATCATTTCCACCTACATTTCCCACTTTTCATATTTGTGTCCATTCCCTTCACCTAGCCATTTGTTCTAGAATGTCATTAGGGTTTTTGGTCACTCAACCATCTCTAGTTTTCTTTTCAGATTTTGTAGAAAGCTATCATGATTTTTAGGAGGTAGAGTCTTGCTTAGATTGTACCTTGTATACATCAAAATCCCAACACATATTTCACACTAATAAATCCAAGTTTTGCACAAGGAAATATGAAACCTACAAAGTGGTCTAGGTTACCTTAAGTGAAAAGTCTATCCTGCTCATCCCCCTATGCGGATGGTTCAAGAATGCTGAGAATTGGCAAAAGGACAAGCTCCTCCTTACCCAATTCCCCAAAATAAATAGTGGTTCTCACCACTATCAACAAAATCAAAATCCCAAAATCAAAATCCCAAAAAAAAAAATCAAAAGCAAAATAAATAGTGGTTATCACCACTCCCCAAATCCCTTGCTCAAAGAAAACAAAATACAAAATAAATAGTGATTATCATCACTACATATGAGCAAATATCCCTAAATTCAAATAAAAGAAAAGAAGGGAGTATTGAACTTGAATCCCTAGAATTCTCAGCATTCGAAAAACCATTAGGTGATCCTCATTACAAGTTTGGTGGCATCAAGCCTACTTGGCAATGGTGGTATCCTTACGCATGATGATATGTCTATCACATTAGCTTTTGCATGTGTGTAGACCAATGTTTGCATGTGGATGAGCTAGCTTTTGGTAGCCTATACTACCTAGTGGTCTAATCCAACTAAGTACAAAACCTAGGATCATGCTACTCATAGGGTGATCTTCAGTACAGATGGGTTGCGTAATCCCATTTGACACTGGGGTAATCTTATGCTTATCACAAAATGAACTCACTTGCACACATAGGGATATTGAGTATCTTGGTCATCCTAGAAGATTCATACCTCATCAAAAATTCTTGCATGGTTAGTATATAATTTTTGACCAGTTGACTAGAGTGTTTGAGTCTCATGAAAACCTCATAGACATCCTATAACATCCTATCAATTATTCCATTTTACCACATACATGTCAGTTTACATTATTCAAAAATCCATTACATAGTCTCATGACAACATTACACATGAATTGATGAATTCTATACAAGTCTATGGTGCTAACATAGTATGTCATATAGTATATACATTTCATCATCTAGATCAATACATCATCCATATCAATATGCATCCATACATATCATCAAATCAAATCAAAATCACAACATATGCATACATGATAGACATCCATCATCATATCATAAAGCAAATAAACACATTGCATACATCTCATAAACATAAACAATAAACACATGATGATAAACCACATAAAATCTCATATATATATATATATGTATGGGGTAAAAAGATACATCATACTGCTCGTAGGCTACAATAAAGTGAGTCCTCAGACTTCACAATGCTAAAACATCCAAAAATCCAAAAAGAGTCATCAAGAGCCTCAATCACCATGGTCACGCAAGACCGATGCTACGACTCACACTCCCACCTATAGTTAAAGTCTAATGTGAACTCCCATACCTACTACCACCTACCCTATCAACCCATCATCTAGATCCAGGTACCTCCATCCTAGTTGAAGACTACCCTATCCCACTCCACCAACTCTGGTGTGATCCACTCATAGCTGAATCATCTGGTAGGTGCCCTCCAAGGTGCACCACCTCATTCTCTAGCTCATCCATGTAGGTCCACCCCCATTGGTACCACACCTGGTAGGTCTCCACTATGGAATGGAGTCATGTCACCTTCACCTATAGCCTAGCCACATCCTCACTACTAGATCCCTCCTGCCTAGGGCTCCAAGATCACAACTATGCCCATAGAGCTACTATCTCAACCTAAGCATCTTGTACCTATGTCCAAAGGAGATCTCTCTCCTACCTAACCCTGATCAACTCATCCCATAGCTCAATCTCTATGTCACCCTATGCCACCTATTGTGCCTGCACCCCCTAATCCCTAGTATCATCATCCCCAAAGTCACCCTAATCTCCTAAGTCCAAGAGGTCTACCTGCTCATCTACCATGTGCCCATGCCCATGCCACTCACCTACCTCGACCTGGTCCTCATCAGGAGCCTCCTGATGAGCCTCCCCTATCACCCCTATTGCATCACCCCCTAGTGGCCCCTCTCCTCACCACTAGCACATCACCCACCAGGAGTCATACTCCTCTATAGTCCTGACATCATCCAAATCTAGAATGTCTACTATAGGATCTGCATCCCTACTAACCACCTCCACCATCGACCACCTCAGTGTCCTCTCATCCCACAACATCGGTAAACCACTGGCTCACTAGGCAACCCCTATCATAGCCTGAACTACCACATAACCTGAGCATATGGAAATAACTCCGCTCTATCCCATGTTGGCCAACCAACCATCTCCCTCACCTCACTCGATGAAGCTGCACCTCAACCTCAACCCATGTTGGGCAATCCTTGTAGGGTCTCCAGAACACATCAACTACTCTGAGTCCTACAAAATACTGGGTATAATGACCCACATCACCTACCCAACATTGAATCTATCCTACCTCCTAGGCCCCCTACCATAGGATCTCATAGCCAATCTCTCGGTCCTCCAGCTTTGCCCATGTCATCCATGGTAGTCCCTACGACCTATCCATCGCTATATGCTACCATCCCCAAACCTATAGTAAAAAGCTACACCCCAAGCCCTTCCACCCTCAAGAGTAGATCTCGTACAACTCATCATACAACTATGCCAGTAGTGTCATCCCCCATACCATCACTAGTGGTCGCTCCATAGTGCACCCTACCAGAGTAAACACTAACTCCAGAAGGTTCCAAGGAAACCTAGCACCCGATGAGTCTGGTAGAAGCATATTAGAGATCAATGTCATTAGTAGCACATGCCTCATACCCAATACCCTAGCCTCATACCAATGTACCACAAGTATACCTCCACTGGAAGAGCCCCCTATCACCTCCTCCACGGCCCTACCAAAGTACCTCTCCATAACTGCATCTCTCTAGTCACGATGAGTAGACTCAATCGGCCATCCCTCTATCAAAATGCGTAATATCTAGTAGACATCCTCCAATATCACCATCATCTCCCCTATTGGTAGGTGGAAGGTGTTGGTGCATGGGTCCCATAGGTCAATAAGCGTCATCAAGTAAGTGTGGTCGCCCAACATAGGCTCTAACCACATCACCTGCTTGAGGCCAATGGCATCAAGCCACTCCCAATCCACATTAGTCAATAAGTCTCTCATGGTATCAAAGAGGGTTAGAACTTGACATCGACTCTTCACCACCTGGCAGAGACAAGTCGATCAATAATAGGCTCCAAACAGGCTTCAAAATGCCCCAAAACACTCAAAAAAGACAAAAAAGGGCCATTTTTTAGGCCAGTTTGTGGCCATCCCACCCTAGGACGGCCCCCAAATTTATGACCTTCCCACCCTAGGATGGCCCCTAAATAGCTCAGGTTAGCCGTCCCACCCCAGGACGACCCCCAAATTAGGCAAAATTGGGCCTTCCAAGCCCTCAAAAATAGGCAAATAATAACAAATTAAAGCCCTAAAAAGCAATAAAATCACATAAAAACAAAAACAAGCATAAAACATTATAGGGTATCCCTAATAAGGTTTAATTACTAAGAATTTAGTGTGCTCTATCAAAAAGCAAAAATAAGCCATAATTTCAATTTCAATTTCAAGCATAGTGCAATAAGAAATCCAAATTCTTACCCATCTCGCACTAGCTCCACCGCTAGATGAGTCTACACGTTGGCTCATGGTGACTATAGGATGATTTTAATAGTGCTCCACTACTCAGAATATTTCTCCTCCTCCTCACCTCTCAAGCTACAAAGTTGCAAATGCACAAATGAGCCCAAATGACCCATTTTTGGCTTAAATAACCCTCCTAGGGCCCTGACCATCCTGGGGTGAGCTAGGTGGCTGATTGGCTGGATGTCCCACCCTAGGATGGTCATGAAATATGCAACCATCCCACCCTAGGATGGCCACAGAAAAATTGCACAAAAACAACTTAAAATGCACCAAAAAGGGTCCAAAACCCACCAAAAATAGCTCAAATTTGGTCAAATTTCACATAGGATCAAAAGGAATCTAAATTGCTCATGGAGAAGTGGAAAATTATTTACTTCACACCCTAATAAGGCCATTATGGCTGGACCACCCCATGGGAATGAATTTTTCAGCTCCTTTCTTCCATACAACATCAACACAATCACCAAAATCCTCTCAAAAATGCTCCATTTTTCAATGAGTAAAACCGGAGGAAACCCTAACAAAGTCATATGTGTCAAGTGACTCATCACTTTTATCACTGGTCACTCCCTCATCAACTCATCACTTGAGGGGGTAGTCATATTAAGCACATTCATAATCACAATCAACAATCACACACTCAATCATGCAAATTGTGTTCGTTCAATGAATCTTTGACAAAGACAATCATGCCCCTGCTTGGGGTAGCAAACAAGCACAAATTAAAACAAATTCTTGGTATTATAAGAGCATGAAGGATCATACACCTCGCACCTTCATGACTGAACAATTTCCAAGATCAAGCCAACCTTACTCAAAAGGTTGTACTTGAAGCAAGTTCCTTAGCTCGTCAGAAGCAAGGATTCAAGAACGCATGCTCTTTCCATGATTGGGGCATCAAAATTTGGTTAGGTTACTGAATAACCCTAATCATTCAACATTTTAGTCATCTATTTTTTCTCAGCATTTGTTGCACACAATGCATCTCAAAAAGGGGCATCTATAGACACTAAAATCTGGTCAATCCGATTAGGCAATCACAAGCACAGGTCTAATTGACACCATATGGCCCCCTTGGGCAACCCTCAGAGGTTTACTAGTGGTCCTAACCACTCTTGGAAGGCTCTACCCCACTTTTGGGAGCTTTTGGGCCATATAGGCATGACCATCCCACCCTAGGATGGCCATAGTTTGTGGTCATCCCACCCTAGGATGGTGGCAACCTGGTCATCCTAGGGTGGGACGACCACAAGGTTTGACTTCCAAAAAGTCAAATCTGGACAAATGGCACCCAAAAATTACCATTTTCCCTACCTATTCAACCATGCAAGGCCTAAGGGTACAACATCCTTATGACATGCTGCATGTAAGAGGCCAAATAGGGAGATTCTCTTCTCCCTCCAATGCATGCCACCCTGGTGGCCAAATGGTGCCTCTTGCCCTGCATGCCCTCGCATGCCTTCTTGCCCAAAGGCCTCCTTTGGCTATAAAGTGGATCATTTTTCCACACAAAATATAGAGAGGAGTTTTTGAGACATAGCAATGAAGTGCTACCAAGATTTCCCCTCACCCTTTTGTGCCATTTTCCCTCAAAATCTCTACCTAGCGAAGGAGGTTTGCGAGTGAACTAGGAGGTGCAATCTGCTTACAAAACTAAACCATATGAGTGATTTTTACCACAAAATTTAATGAAAACACTATTTAGGAGGTCCCTAACCAATTCACAGAGGAATTGGTGATAAAATAAGTGCAGAACTGGTGGTCGTCCCACCCCAGGATGGTCCCTAGTCTGTGATAGTCCCAACCATCCCACCCCAATATGGTGGCTTATCTGTGCATTATTTCTTTACTATTATTTTTTATTTATATTCTATATTATCATATGATGCTACTATCCAAATTTCATGCATTTTGGAGCTATATTGAGTGAGATATCACATTTTTAGTGTTTTGTAGGGTCTTATGCAGGTCTACGGAGGTCATCTGGAGAAGCACCTAAAACTGTTATTTATTTTGCAAATATGACCACATGGGTTGTTTTGAAATGTCATTTTATGTATTATTTCCAAGTTTCATGTATTTTGGATATGTTTAGGGTCATAAATTGCTTGCTTTGGGTTTTGTAGGTTGGAAACGTGCACTGCGAATGCGACATGCCATAAAACATAATTTTGGTTCTATTTTTAGTGATATCTTCCCAAAACCATCTATTTTACATCCCTCTACAATTTCAAGTCATTTGGAGTTTATTTGGTATAATATCCATGCATATTCTCATTACTAGTCTTTTGGTGCCTGTGGGGATTGCATGTTTTTCATCATACACACTTGCTATTTGATATTTCTGATTTCCTTGTGTGTAGGTGCAGGTTTCTACAGTGCATTAGGAAGGATCACAAGACCTCAAGATCAAATATACAAGCGGTGGTAGCATTAGCCCACCCACCTCGATTGTGGGTACGAGGAAAGACATTGGAAGTGCACCGAGTTACTTGAAGGATTTGATCCTTGGGCACCCAAAATTTGTAACAATTGTATCATATTTGAGCCCTCAAGGGGAATTCTATGTAACCTTGGATTTGATCCACCAAATTAATAAGAAAGAGACTTTCTTTACTTCATTTCTTGCTATTTGGTATTTCTTCCATTTTTACTTGCATGCTTTCGATTTGATGCTCATGAGACATAGGAGATAGATGCATATTGTTCCTCTTCATTAGGTGCACCATTTTTCCCCTACTTTAGTTCTCTTTGTATTTCTTAAAAACCAATTCCTTTCTTGTTTGATGAAGATTTTTGTACACTGATAATCTTATCCAAGGTCTTTGAGATTTTCCCAAACTTGTGTAGCTTGTCTTTAGACTCTTTCACTTCCTTTCTTAGTGAAGCTACTTCATGCTCTAATATTTCACATTCTAAGACTTTTGCCTTTAACGTTTCTTTAAATCTCCTTGTCTTAGATATTGATTTTTTCAGATCTTGTATAAGTTTTCCTTTCTCTTCATCACATTCTTGAAATTGAAGAGTCTTGAATCGGCTTTCTAACCTTTCTTAATTCCTTAAGAGTAGAAATAAGCTCACCTTCTAGATCAACTACTCCTTCATTTTCTGATTCTTCCTCTACATTTTTGTCTTCAAAAGCATCTTCATACCTTTCATATTTATCTTCAATAGAAGCACTTCATTCTTCCTCTATTTCCAAGAAGAGAATTTCTTCTTCATTATCTGAGGATATTCCATCACTATCACTTGAACTCCTGCTTGTATTATCTGCATAGAAACTCTTCTTATGTCTCTGGAAAAACTTATTTTCATGCTTATGTTGTCCATACCTATTTTTCTTTTGATACCTAGATTTTCTTTCTTCCTTTTTCTTATGATCCTATTTATCTTCACCATTGCTACTTCCAACTTCTGGATAGTTAGATGCATAGTGACCATATTTACCATAATTGAAACACTTAATTGTTTTCATACCTTTGTGTTTTCTTGAGTCCTTGTTCCTTCTACCATAGTTTGCTTCTTCATTACTGGATGACTCATAATTTGAATAAGACTTCTTATCTTTTATCGTATTTGCTACTTTTAAGGCTACCTCTTTCTTGGGGATAGGATCCTTTCCTATTCTCATTTCAAAAGTTGTGATAGTTCCATGCATCTCATCCCTAGTCAAAGTTTTAATATCTCTTGTTTCTTCTATGGTTGAAACCTTTTCACTATACCTCATAGGGAGTGACCTTAAAAACTTTTAACAAACATCTGATTATTCAACTTTAAACCCAAGTCCTTGCATGGAGTTAACAAACTCATCCACATAAATTAAGTATGTAGCAATGTCTTCCTCATCCTTCATCTTCAAGTCTTTAAATATTTTCTTGTGATTTTGTAATTTTGCCATCTTGACCTTTTTGTCTCCCTCATATGTTTTCTTCAACTTTTCCCAAATATATTTTGGTGATGTACAATGCATAACTTTTACAAACTCTGCTTCACGTAAACCACTTAATATTGCATTCATTGCCTTCACATTATACATATTTAGGAGCTTACCATCTTTATCTGTAGGAGTACTAGTTGGAGGTATGTATCCATCCTCAACTACTTGTCATGTCTCATATATTTTTACCATCAAGTAAGTCTTCATTCTTATGTTCTAGAAAGCATAATTGTTCCCATCATACAATGGTGCCTCAATTGCTGAAGATCCACTCTAAGATGCCATTTGTTTTCCTATATACTTTTTATTAAAGCTATTAAAATCTTCTAAAGGAACCTGCTCTGATACCAATTGAAGAACACAAGCTTATACCAAGAGGGGGTGAACAGTATAAGACAAAATTTTATTTTTCTTTCCCAAATAATATTATCCAATATAATCAATGGCAATATCAACAATAGTAATCAAATAAATGCACAAATCATCACACACAATAGAGATACCAATTTAACGTGGTTCACCCAATGTGGACTAATCCATGGAGAAAATATTTCACTAAAATTTTCTCAATAAATCTCTTGGGAATAACTTTCCTATTACAATTTTTATGGACCTTTGTCCAAAGGAGACACCAATCCCATAATGCTCTGATTTGTGGATCTCTTCATAGGAGAACTCTTTCCCATTTTCTCTAGTTAGTAGAACTTGATCCAGGAGACCTCTATATCCTTAATTGGTTTGTGTATCTCTCTCCATATAAGAACTTTATCTTTCCCACTGGTTCATATATCACACTCCATATGAGAACTCATTCCCCTTGCTTTGGTTTGTGTAAATTTATCCATAGGAGAACTCTTTCTCCTCTGCTCTGGTTGGTACTCTTCTAGAAGACTTCTGCCCCCACTATACTAGCTTGTGGATCTCTCTCCACAAAAGATCTCTATCCTCACTACCTTGGATAATGGATATATATCCACTGGAGATTGTTGTCCTCTACTCTATCACCTCCAAAGCTTACTCTCAAATCTTCTCAATATCTATTTCAATTTTACACTAAACACTATCCTCAATCTAGTACAAATCTACTCATAAATCTATCTCTGGTTTGGCACAAATATGCATCAAACTCTCTCCTTAAATTTATCCTCACGCCTTAACACAAATATTGATCAACTCAAAAATTAACTCTACTTATATTTTTCCCAAGCTTTAACACAAATCTTGAACAAATCAATCAATAAACTCTGCTCTCAATATTGTCTCAAATATTCACCAAGACTTGCTCAAATCTACCTACAAATCCTCTCAAGAACTTGCCCAATTCTATTCACAAGATTTCATAAAAGCTTGTTCAATTCTGTCCTTAAGCTTTCACAAAGACTTGCTCAAACATAAATATACTCAAACCAACATTCAAAAAGTTTCATTCAATTATTCAACCAATGAAACACAACTTGCTCATAAACCCTAAACAAGTGTTTTCATATTTTTCAAATAAATATCACCATGTGGGTCTCACACCCTAATTCAAATAACTTTCAATCTCTATCTCAAATCAAATCATCCATCAACAAGATGCACTTAAACTTGCTCATACATTTCCAAAAATACTTATCAATAATTTTTACTCCACCTTATATTTCATACATTCATTTCAATCACTCTAAAAAAATGATAGTGTGCCCATACATTTTTTCTTTGATGGAGATATGTCTTAAAAACTTGTTTTAATCACAACCAAATTAATTTTCCAATCCTAGGTTAGATAGCAATAGTCTATCTCAAAATTTCCACATCAACATTCACTTCAAATATTATTTCACCATATAAGAAATACAATCAAAATGTCAAGTCACAAATACACCTTATTACTCCTTCTTTATATTCAACACATACAAATGAAGTTCCTTTGTTAACACCTTATAATCTCCAATACTCTCAAAATAATATTCAACACATAAAAATAAAGTTCCTTGGTTAACACCTTATAATCTCCAATACTCTCAAAATAATATTCAACACATAAAAATAAAGTTCCTTGGTTAACACCTTATAATATCCAATCCTTTATTTATTTTCTAAGCACCAAAAATAAAATATTTATTCAACAACCCTTATCACTCCCTAAACATTTCACACATGCCCTTTTAATATCACGTGGCCTTAAAACAACTTTCGCATTCCCAAAAACCTTTGGCAAAATTTAAATCAAAAGTGCATACCTTAATGTTGGCCCATATCACCAAAAATATTGTGCACATCTCAATGACCAGTGCCCAAACTCGAACCTACGACCTAAGCCACCACCACACCTTAGCCCAAGGCTAGGCTACCACTTGGGCTACATGCCCACACATGAACCAAAGGTCCACACTTCCATATTAAAGCTGCCTCTCATGAATTTTGGCAAAAATGAAAACTCCTCTCCTCCTTTGCCAAAATGAACCACATGGGATTCGAAACCACAACCTTCTCTTCACAAGCACCTTAGCCACACCTTTGATCATTGTCTACGCTACCCAGTGCTATGGGATGTTTCTATAATGTCAATCGAGTTTAAACACCACTCTGCCTCCCTTTATTTAAAAACTCACAAGTGTCTTCTCCTCTTCGAAACAGAGTACACAAATTATTATCACAAATTTGTTAGACTTTTGGAAATGAAAATCATTTCCTATAAATACCTTTTCCTTTGCATTAAAACACATCGACCCTCCTTCGAATTCGAATTTAAAATTTGAACCTTTGGTGCCATTAATTATTTAAATTAAAATTTTAACCTTAGGTTAAAATATTTTAATTTAAATAAATTAAAACCTTTGTTAACCTTTATAACTTGCTCAATGGGCCTTGTCAAGGATATATATATTTTTAATGATTTCTTGGACCTTGTTATTCTTCACCTCTTCCTTTTGCCCAAATATTATAATATTATTATTTATTTTCAAACTTGCTTCTCTTTTCTTGGGTCTTCCACATTTTTAGCCTCTTTAGGCATATAATATTTAAAATAAATATTATACCCTTTTCCTTTTAACAACTTCCTTGCCTTTTGGAGAAATCAACCTTTTGACCTTAATGAAAACAAAAATGGTCATCAAACCTCTTGACATCAATGACAATAAAACTTGCTCAAATTTCCAACAAGAGTTTTATAGCTTGATGGAACTCTAATAAAAACTATAGGAGTTGTCAAAGATCACTATTGTGCAAGAGATCGTGGTGGTAGACCTTGAGCCTTATTTTGGTTTTTGTATTTCCATAGAATTCACTACCAAGATAGGGGGCTACATGTATTTAGACTACTCTGGCATGATGATCCCTTACAAAGAGAAAAGGATAAGGATAACTCCTGAAAAGCTAGTGGCTTATCATATTGAAAATATTGAGGAAGATATGTATAATCACTCCATAATGGAAGAACCATAGTTAGTAGAACTCCTTAAGGATTTAGAATTTGATGATTATTTACCATTCAAAGAGGTCCAAGATCTGTTTGAAATAGGAATAGGCACATATAGCATCTCATTTGAAATAGATAAAAAGGCTCTGGTCATTTCTAAATAGTCATTAAGAGAGTCTAAAGTATGGATGATTCATTTTGATGGAGCAAGATGTAAAAATGGAGTTGGAGTAGGAGTAGTTTTGAAATCACCCTTAGAAGGAGTTAAATTTTTTTCTTATAGACTCACTTGGTTCTACACCAACAACACCATTGAGTATGAAGCTTTGTGTCTAGGATTAATGCAAGAAAAAAATATGGAAATTAAAATACTAGACTTTTATGGTGATTCTAAACTAGTTGTGAATCAAGTTATAGAAAGATGCAACAACAAGCACCACTACTTGAAGGCTTATTGAAATAGAGCTTGGGACTTAATGGAATATTTTGATGCCTTAAACTCATATGTTGTCCCAAGGTAGCAAAACATCTTGGCAAACACTTTAGCTATCAAGGCAGCTAATTTATCTCCATTTGTAGACTACGGGTCAGCTAAGAACAAAAATCTTAAGCTCATTTTTAGATCGTTGGTACCAGATAAACATATATACTAGCAGGTGTTTGAAAATTATGAACAAATTATTGATTTTTTAATAAAAGAAGCTGAGTGTACCTATACATAGAGTGATATAGATAAAGAGATAATACAGTTGAAAAATAATCATATTCATAAAGGACTGATTACCTTGGAAAGCCTATTCGATAATGAATGTGGCAAGAAACTAAAGCAGATGAAGATAGATGATAAGATCTATAAAGAAATAAAAGTAGAAGATGGCAAAAAAATGAAGCTTGGAATTCAATGCACTACAAGTGAGGCTGAAAGATTCAAAACTTTATGTCTTAGATACTAGGACATAATAGCCTGGACTTATGATGATCTGAAGGTCTATGATAAGAGCATAATTCAGCACACTATTGAGCTAGTGCCTGATTCCAAGCCATTCAGGTAGAAATAGAGGCTTGTAAACCCCAAAATAGAAGCAATCATGAGGTAGGAGTTGCTTAAACTATTGAAAGCAAAGATCATCTACCCTATTAAATATTCTACATGGGTTGCTAATCTGGTCCTAGTAAGGAAAAATAATGGTGATATCCTTCTCTGCGTAGATTTCAAGAACCTGAACCAAGCATCTCTTAAAGATCACTACCCCTACCATATATTGATCAAATTCTACAAATGATAGCTAGGGTGGAAAGGTTCTCTTTGTTATATGGTTTTCTTGGGTACAATAAGATTTGGGTAAAATATAAAGATCAATATAAATTTGCTTTCACTACAAAATAGGGTACTTTCACCTATTGAAGGATGTCATTTTCCCTATCTAATGTAGGAGCTACCTTTTGGAGGGCCATGGGTTATACTTTTTACAAGCTTATAGATAAAATAATCTTGATATATTTGGATGATATGATAGTTTTTTCTCATAAAAAACAAGAACATCTCGATCATCTAGAGCAATTTTTTCGGAAGTGCAGAGAGTTTGGCATATCTTTAAATCCAAATATATCCATATTTGTAGTCCATGATGGTAAGTTGATAGAAAATTTCATGTCTAAGCAATGAATGTCTATTTATCTAGATGGAATAAAAGAAATATTCATACTTCCTCTCCCAATGAACAAGAAAGCTCTTCAATATTTCTTTGGGTAAATTAACTTTGTGAGGAAATTCATTTCAAAATTTTCTCAGATTTTTAAGCCAATTTTAGAATTACTCACAAAAAATGTTGATTTCAAATGGATGGACATGATGAAGCAAGAATTTAAATTAATCAAGCAAGTCATTGCTATATCTCTAGTTTTGTTTAACCTTGATTTCAATAAAGAATTTATCTTATATGCTTATGGAGCTGAAGAAAGTTATGTTGTTGTACTAACTCAGAAGGATGATGCAAGCAACGAACATCCCATATTATTTTGGAGTCAAAATCTCCATGAGTATCAAATGAAATACAATTTCATAGAGAGATAGGTGTTCATAGTCATGAAATAACTAAAAAATTTAGGCAATACCTAGCTCAGATCAAAACTTTGGTATATGTAGTCCATCATGATGTCAAAAATTTTATCCTGCAAGGTGATCTTGGCAAAAAAAGGGTAGGATGGATCATGAAGATTCAATAATTTGACATAGAAATTAATCCCACCAAGTTGGTGAGAGGAAGAGCACTATATCAAGAATTAGCTACCAAAGCAAATATAAAAGAGGAGATAGTCTACCAGATCCTAGAATTAAAATAAGAGAATTATACTGTCTTAGAAGAAGCATATTGGATTGATCAAAATCACAAGCTATTTTCAAATAGAAATATATCCTCAAAATATTAATGCTTCATAAATAAGGAGGTATAGGTTGCAGGTCTTGAATTATGTGTTGTTGCTTGAAGGACTGTATAGGAAGAACCTAGATGGAGTCCTCTTAAGGTGTATCAAGGAAGAACAAAAACAAAATATCTTGAAAGAATTCCATGAGGGGTTATTAGGAGGCCATTATTCAGGTAGGTCTATTGCATTAAAAATTATAAGGGCTGGTTATTATTGGCCTACTATTTTCTTTGATGCCTTCAAAATTGCTAGATCATGCAACAAGTGTCAGAGATATGTAGGGAGGAAAATAAATACATCATTTCCTCTTCAAACCATTCAAGTAGAGCAATTGTTTTAGTAGTGGGGTTTGGAATTTGTAGGAGATATAAATCCTAATTTATTAGCAGACCACATATATATCTTAACAACCACTAATTATTTTACCATATGGGTTGAGGCAATCCCAACCAAGAAATTTGATCAAGAGATAGTCATTAAATTTGTTGAAATATTGATCATCAAGTTTGGCATCCTTGAAGCTTTGGTGAGTGATAATGGCCCATCCTTTATGGGGGTAAGGTACATTTATTTTTCCAACAAATATGGAGTTTGCCTGAAGAATTCTTCTAAACATTATCCACAGGAGAATGGCTGAGCAGAATCAACCAACATAAATTTTCTCAAAATGCTGAAGAGGTCTTTAGAGGATAATAAAAAATGCTAGCATTTGCTCATGAATCAGGTCCTATGGGAAGATAGAATTACCATGAAAAATTCAATAGGTACGTATCTATATGCTCTAGTGTATAGAAAAGAAGTTGTGATCCCTACACACTTGGATATACCTATATTAAAGCTTATCTTTTATGATGACATTGATAATGAAGAGCCTATAAAAAAAGGCTAGCTCAGTTGTTGCAAGTAGAATAACATAGAGATGAAGCCTATAAATAATTTTAGAAGAATTTGACATAGACAAAGAGTTGGTTTGAAAAAATGGTAAGTCACAAGAAATTCAAATTTGGAGACTCAGTCTTGAAATGGAATGTAGAGAAGGCCAAACCAGGAAAACACCAAAAGTTTAATGTATTCTACGAAGGCTCGTTTGAAGTAGTTGTAGTTAAACAAAATAAGGCTTTCTAAATCCAAGATCAAATTAGAAATTTGTTGCTGATCCTAGTGAATGGGTATCACCTCAAGCTATATTTCAAGTAAAATCTCTAACTTTGTACTATATGTATTATACCTTGTAAATAATTTTGGTTTTGCACTTTGTATTAATAAAAAAAAATTAAAGTGATAAATGGATCACGGTTGTGTGTTTTCCCATGAACGTGAGCCATTGCCTATTCGCAATAAGTCCTTGATCTTCTTAAAGAAATAACCAACCTATCATTAAGTCTAGCAACCATGAGAATATAAATAATTCATCACATCACACGTGAAACTCAATGAGACTTCACTCTAAAATAAAAAGAGTATGGTTGTATAAAAATGGACTTGAAAAGACCTTACTCTAAATCTAGTGATCGTAAGTCTTCAATAGAATGACATGTGTGTGGGAGAGACTTAAATTCAAACTAAAATATGGTAACACACATTAGATCCACATCCCCAACCATGTGTTTGAACCAATCATGAATAGGGATGCTCATCAAAATATTGCCAACTAGATTTTGCATGCAGAAGATAGGGATATCGAGTAGATGTTTCACCTACTATAATTATGGCACATGCCTCAGAGAGCTTATATGTTTTGCAATGTTGAGCAATGTTTACTTTTACCGTGCAATCAATATTCAAAATGAAGTAGTGCAAAACAAATATCAAGTTCTAGAATTTGGTAAAGTGTGCTATCTTTTTAGTGATTGTTAGCAGTATTTTCATTACGATAGTAATGGCTTCCTTATTTGTAGCTGCTAAGAGACATGTGATAGATGAAAGTGAAAGAGAAAATTTCTTCCAAGATACTACAGATAAAATAATGGATACATTCATGATTTGGAAAGAGAGGGGGTAAATGAGAATAGAAACATAAAATAGGGTAGGCCAACACATATCAACATCAAGCTTAGGTGCCATCGTGGTTAGCTCTCTTCTTTATTTTTACATATGTGAAATTGTACATCCCTACCCCAAATTAATTTTAGCAATAACGAGGAATTATGACCCTATTCATAAAATATTGTAAAGTTGTGGGGGTAAGACCCTAATGAATCTCAATACCGAGCTTGTCAATAATGCCTTTACCCTAAGCATGACACCAAATTTAAGGGCAAAGTCGTTCACCTAAAAAGAATAGGCCACTTACTATGCACTCATTAAGCATGCAAAAGGAAGAATTTTTTTCTTGAATTGGCTATCTAGCCAGCTGAAGAGGAAATTGAGGAGCAATGCTCTACCATCAAACCCTATTAAGCTTGAGGGATTTGTGAACTTAAAGCTTTATTCGATGTTGGCCATAATAGGAGGTTTATCCATTGATAGAAGCATCTATAATTGGTAGATAGCCAATGTTCACTGCATTTCAAACCCCAATAACTATGACTCAACTCAGATGAATAATCACCCATTATTTTTTAATTGGCCCAAATACCTATCCATTATGATTCATGAGCAATTGAAAAAATTGTAGAAATATGAAGATAAAGTGTTTTTTAGGTATTGTTCCCACTTGGCATGGCTTTTCCTCTATTCATGCCAACCGGACCTGCCTTGGATAGAGGTTAGAAAAAGGGGCCAAGATGGGGTTGCCCTCCCTATTTATGCATGGACTAGCATCTTGGTAAAATAGAATCCTATTATGATTTTAATAGGTAATTCCTAGGGCTTGCTTTAGGGTTGATTTATGGTTGAATGCCTAGATTGCCTGACCTAGTAGTAAAGAAATTGCAGATGAAAGGGGTAGAGGAAGGTTATTGGTACATATTAATAGAAGTGATGGTGATTCATTTGTATATTTTTACTGAGAAACCCTTTGTATTGCCACATTATGTCACAGATAGATTGTTTTCTCTTGAATACAATCATCAAATAGATTACATTAATGTCATTTACGCCATAAAGTAGGGTAGGAAAGGTACTTGCATCTATCCCTTTTGTAAATAAGTAATCACTATAAATAAAAAAGGGCAATATAATAGCATTACAATGTACATGTAAACATTGGTGTTAGTAGAGCTTCCACAAATGTGGATGTATGATCTAGATCTTAAGTTTGCAAACAAGTTGGCAAGCCTCAATAAGATTGCCCCAAAATTTGAAAGGACTCGTAGGCTACATATTGAAAAATTCAAAAATAATAAGGAATATTCAGAATTAGAATGGAACATCTACCAAATTGAGGCTTTACCCCCTTTGATATATTTTTATGATCATGTTGCAAATTACACCCTTGAGAAGGATAGAGAACATTTCTATGAAGAGAAAAAGGTCAAGGGTTTGTTGAAAAAATAAGAATGGAATATTGTTAAAATTTTTGAATGGTGGAGAATGAGGGTTTAAATAGGTAATATTAAGTCCAAGTATCCCACTAAAATGGACAAAAAAAATTCTAAAAAGTATGACAAATTTTCGAATCTTGGTGAGCCAATGGGAGATTTCTTGCACTAAGTTTTAGAAAACCTACTAGTCAAGGAGGAGCATAAAGCAATAAACAAGTAGTATGAGGCAAAAAAAATGGAATCAATATTAGAAACCCTCCATAACCTCCTCACAAGAAGGCCATTGTAGAGACAATACCCTTTGGGAAAGGTAAAAAAATAGTATCATCATTTCAACCAATATAGAGCAGATTGAAACATATGGAGTAGGTGCTCAATTGATGCAAATAATAGGCTATGAAGGAGGAGGATTGGGAAGAGGTGATTCAGGCCAAATTGATTTAATCTAGGTCCACTAGAGACCTAGGAATTTAGCCCTCGATGGATCCTCTATAAATTATGAATATCCTATAGATAAAATAGGAATGATGACTAGTATTCATACAATCATATTTATAACCCCTATCCCTCATCAATAGCAATCTATATTAGAGAAAACAATGGTAGATTTTCAATAGCAAAAATTATAATCAATCATTGAGCATAGCCCTTCCTCAAAGGCTAATGAGAGAGATGTGGAGGAGACCGAGGAGAAGGAGATAGAATAGGTATCACAAGAAATGGATTAGTCATAAATTATATAGAAAGAGCAACCTAATCCAAATCAAATAGTGTAGCAGTCTTCACTAAGATACTCAGGTAAGTATTCTATTCCTTCTTTCTCTACTCATTCTCCTCCAAGTTCCCAATATATTATCCCTTCCATTTTTTAGAAGCGTGTGGAAGAAACCCTTTCTTCACAAGTTATTTCATCACTTCCACCATCATCCACTACACCTCCATAAAAGACTTCTTCCCATCCATTGATTTCAATTGAAATCCAAATTCCATATTTCCCACCTCAAAGCCCTTCTTTACAATCAATGATATATTCTTTCATGTTAGTAGGACAGTTTTTGTTCACACCTCTTCCATTATCCTCAATAATATAGGCTATAGTATCCACTCCTTTGCCTCAAGATTCCACTATTTTTGCCACATCCCATACTCCCCTTTCCCTAGTATCATTTCTGGTGACCATATTCACTCCATTCACTGATCCTACCATGGTTTCTTATCAAAAGGTTAATAAAATTTCACTTGGTGCAGCTGCTTGGTGGAATGAGAAGATTGAAAAACCTTCTAAGGAAGCAACCCGTTAAAGAAAGACCACCATTATGGATCCAGTTTATCAAAATATAATAAAGTTGAATCTTACTCCTAAGGTAAATAAGCCAAGGAAATATATGACTCTAGATGATTATTAATTGAAGGAGAATACAATAGAAATTATACAGGTACATATGATGGATGAGCTAGTGGTCGCCAAAGCTCATATGGAAATAGTCTACTTGAAAGGTGATGTCTATAGGGAAAAATGCAAGGATGAGGAAAATAAGGTGAAATATTTGGATGCCTAACTTAGAGACCAAAATAATCTAGAAAATACCCTCAATAATGAGGCCAAGAAGTGGTAGCAAAAATTTCAAGAAATTGCCAATTATAAAGAGCAAGCTGAAAATGCTCAAGCACAAGTTACAGCTTTAACTGATCAAAATAGCCAACTTCAACAACATATGTTGTTAGAGAAGGCCAATTATTTAGGATTTTTTAAGGACAAGGTGAAGCATATAAGGAGAGAAATTTGTTCTAACATCATATAAAAGGGTTCAAAATCCAAAAATGGTCTTCATTTTCGTATATGATGCCAATAATGAAGTTGTAAGTTCTACGAACACCCTTAAGTCTATGCAAGGAGAAATTCAACACAAGGTTTTTGTAGCAAAGAATATTTTTAACTTGGTGAAAGTAAAATTTAGAGCTACAAAAAGATTCATCTCCAATAAGCAATGGTGTATTGCTAAGAACATTACAAAGATATCCTAAGAAAGCATAGATTGGTTACAAAAGGATGGCAATAGGTAGATAATTAGAAACCAATATGAACAAAGTTCTACAAAAATTGAATCATATTAGACATCTCAGATTTCCACATTACTGTGGAGAAGACCAACTAAATATTAGTTTCGACTCAATTCTGGAGAATGAGTCTAAAATAGAAATATTACTTGAGCCAATTCAGCAAGACCAAGTAGTACAATTTATCAAAAACCTTATGAAAATAAGAGATGTGATGGCTGAACTTGGTAATGGTAGTTTTGAACCATCTTATCAAAGGGTATCCAGGTTACAACACCTTCACCAGAAAATACAGGCAGTACCAAGAATTACCCAAAAATCTTGGGATGATGCTTCCAATGCTCTAGAGAATGTTTTTGAACTTTTGAGTGAAGAATAATTAAGTGAGGAATACATAAGTGAAGAGGAGGTAGAAGAAGATAAATATAACCAAGAAAATCAATTTGAAGAGGTAAAGGAAGAAGAAGAAGAAGAAGAGGTGTAGGAGATATAGCAAGAAAAACTTACAACTGAAGAAGTGGTTCACATTGAAGATACCAACATCGAAGAAGAGGAGCAAGAAGGAGGACAAGAGAAATAACCTCTGTAGCATGTTGGATAAAATGGACCCTAAGGTGATCATATTTTGTGGATGAATTCGATCTAACGAGTGTTAGAAAAGCAAGAAAGTATGACCCTATGGATGGCATGAAGAAGTCATGTGGTTGAGCCCTTAAAAGAGACTTGTCTCCCCATGGATGGATCACATATTTTTACCTCTTTCCTTGTATCTATATGAATTGTTACCCTTTAAATATCTTCAAATGGTTAAGAGGGTGATAGTCATAAAGAAATAATGCTCTGAGACCTCATTCTACAATCAACTAGAGTCTAATAAATCATTTCATATTCTTCTATACCCTCCCCATCACCATCCATTCCTCACTTCCTTATCCCCTTTTTATCCATCCATCCATACTATCATTCATTTCTTCCTTTCTCTCCTAGTCATATTTTACCTTCAATTTTCTTTCTATCCATTTCATTCCATTCCATGATCTTCCATCCATTCAATTTTTGACTCCATAAATCCAATGGATAAGGCTATGAGTTCTTAAAATATTATGAGCAAGATCCCCCAAGAGGCACCAATAATGTAGGCCAAAAATTGCTACATCTTAGAGTATGACCAAAATTTTGCAAAATTTGGCTAAGTATGCAAAAACTTTGCTCAAGTCTATCAATTTTATCAAAATTCCTTCAAATTTATGGTAATATCACTCAAGATATGCAAAAATAAATTTTTTTATGTGGCTAACTATACCTCTTTGATAATTTCAAGGAAAAAAAAAATGTAAGGGAGAATCCCGAATCCACCCAAAAACATGATTCCCTAGAAAAAATGTGAGAAAAGGTACAAAACTCATTTTACAGGCATGGCTACCTAATCCCTTTGTTAGCTACATGGAAATAAAAAGGTGCTTGTACGAAGGGTCGTGAATGTCAAATTCCCAAAACCACTAAAAAATTTGAATCCACGAAGGAATTTGCCAGAAAGGGCTAAGTTGTAAAATGAAGTGTGGCTGACATAACTCTTTTTTAATATTATGGCTAGGAGTAAAGCATGAGTGTGAGATCGTATCCATCAATTTTCATGAATCCATGGCTAATATGGTAAAAATATCCAAAAATAATTATTTTGTGTGGTTTGCTAACCTTATTTGTATGGAGCATGGCCACAGGAAAAAGGTATTTCAAAAGGCTCAAAATCATGGATATCTGACTTGCCACAACTAGAATATGCAAGATGGCATAAGTTTGAAAAGTACTTGCAGCTAATCATTCTTCTTTGATGTTGGCATAGAAATGAGAAGGCTTCTCAAAGAACATAGTGTATGCACGACCATGACATGACTTCATAAACAATAAAAGGCTCAAAACTATGGATATTTGTGTTTCTATGCAAAAGACAAAGGGGGACCCACCTTTTAGATATCCACTAAGCTAAGAGAGAAAGGCTAAGAGGAATTATAGTGGTCGTGAGATAAATAAACTAACATGGGAAAGTTCTCAAATCTACGATTTTCCTCATTTCCATGGTTGGATTGGTCGAAAGCTGGAAAGACCTAAATTTTAGTGATTTCAAGAGATACAAAGGTAGCGAGTGATTGCAAAATAATTGATCATATTCGTCCATCCTCATATCAATGACAAAGATTGAATTTTATTTGAATTCAAATTTTCAATGTATTTTTGTGTGGTTGCATGTTAGAGAAAGTAGAAGAGATCGATTCAGATGCCATAAAAGTTGAATTGCTCGATTACAGTCCAAAATTATCTAGAACCTTCAACCCAACTAACTCAATTGTAAATCAGTGGATATGAAAGTGTAGCAAGAACAAGGGATGATTAAGGTTTACTTTGGTTCAATATCTATTATAATTAATAAATAAAATACAACTGGATGCTACCATTGATGGAAAGTTGCAAGAAAATCAAGAATGTAAAAGATTCCTTGTAATGCTCATAATGAAAATATTGTAAAACTATAAATAGAGGTCAAACCCTCATTTTGAAGGGTTAGCTCTAAAGTGTTTTCTTGTGCTACTATTGTACATTCTCTATAATTAATAAAAGGAGCATTACTTGGGATGTTTACCTCAGACTTGTATCTACATTGCTTGTTGATTATAATTTTGTGAAGTCATTTATGCTACTACTGCTATGGTTAGTGTATTCTATTAATTTGGATTTCTAACTTAGAGTAAATTGGAATGATTCATATCTATATGTATGCTTATGGGAATTCTATTTCTATTAGTTAGAGCATTAATCTTATTCTGTTAACTTGGATAATTAGTGCTCTTGATGTTTGGAATAATTCTTTAAGTATGCCATAGCTTTTGATGTTAAATATTGTCAAGTCTTAAATGTTGTTAGTCCTAATATTTTTTCCCAAAAGTTAATTTTTTAGAGGATTCTTTGTGGATGCCTATGTTGTTAGCTTCACCCATCCATCATTAATTCATTCATTTTCTAACCCTTTCATCCCTATCTCTAAACTTTTAGTATTTTGAGCTAAAAAGAGTCAACATCTATTAAGTTGATAAGGTATACCAACCTGCTCTAGAGGTTGAATCAAAGTAATTTGGTTCTTCCACTATTTAGTTTGGCTTGTGATTAGTGGGTGCTCGCCTTCAAAGTATTTTAGATAATGATCATAGTTCTAGCTCTGGATTGATGACAAACCAGACTATAACACAACCATATTATTGTAGGGAGGGGGCATATTATGATATGCCACTTGATTAGTTGTCTATTTCCCATGCTTAAGAAGGGGATCTTGGAAGATACCCATGTCTTTATTGGTTGCAAGTACTTTTTGAGTAGGAGGTTGATTTTTTGTTGGAGGATTGGGTTGAGGACCCTCTATAATAAGGTGACCTACATCAATTAATTCTTAAGCTACATGTTTCAACCTATTAAATGAGTTTTCCATGTTCCCCTCCACTCTATGGTACTCACAATGTTGATTAGGCTTATACCAAGTAGTAATGGTATCGGGTTGCCTTATAGGAGGTAATTATATCATATTTGCTTCCAAAAACTTCTTTAGGACCATATTCATAGGTGTGTTGAGTCTTGTAAAATTCCTTGGTGGAGATTTTTGAGGTTGGCTAAGTACCATCTATTGTAGGGTGTTAATGATATTGCTAATAGGCCTACTATCTACTACCCCATAACCAACTACATGCTTGTTCTTATAATGATTTTTCATGGTCCTATATTCTTAATTATTTGGCTTAATTGACCTCTTTGAATAAGGGCTTTCTCTACCCTTATTGCCATATCTATATCTTGGTCAAAAGAAGTAATAGTTGTTATTTCCAATTCATAAGATATTTGTTCTTGTAAATTTATAGTAAATATCTCAAGCATGTCTCAAGGAGGTAAGGTATATCTTAATAATCCAACTAGAATTCTCCAACAAGAAAAGAATTCTAAAAAAATTTCTTATTTTCCTTATTTCAACATATAAACATCTTTCAGAGTCACATTTTTCTCAACATAAGCTTCGAATTGTTGAACAAATAATTTTTTTTGTCTCTTCAAAATTCCTCAAAGAATGATCAGGTAATTGATTATAGCATTCCAATGCCATACCACCAAGTCTCTTAGGGAACATCTTTAGTGATAACATATCATTATATATAATATCATGGCATGCTATACTAAACATCCTTAAATGTTCAATTGGGTCCTCTTTTACCTTATAAATAGGAAAAACCAACATTGTAAAATCAACAATAGACCACTTTTTACTTTTCTTTCCAATAAATATTATGCAATTTAAAGATATCAATATCAACAATAGTAACCAAAGCAATGCACAAAACATCACACACAATAGAGACACCAATTTAACGTGGTTCACCCAATGTGGGCTACTCCATGGAGAAAATATTTTATTAATATTTTCTCAATAAATATCTTGGGAATCCTCTCCCTATTACAATGTTTATGGATCTCTATCCAAAGGAGACACCAATCCCCTAATCAAGTTCATGGATCTCTATCCATAAGAGAAATTCTTTCTCCTTAGCTCTGACTGGTGATCTTCTAGAAGAACTGTTACCCCCACTACTCTGGCTAATGGATCTCTATCAACTAAATACTCCTATCCTCACTACCTTGGCTTAATGGATCTCTATCCACTAGAGACTGTCATCCTCTATAATCTATCACCTCCAAAGCTCTATATCAAATCTTCACCAAACACAATCCTTCAGTCTAGCACAAATATGCTCAATCTCTATCCTCTAATATTCACTAAACATAGTCCTTCAATCTAGCACAAATATTCTCAATATCTATCCTTTATCTACACTAAACATAGTCCTTCGGTCTAACACAAATCTCCCTCAAGCCTTAACACAAAGCTTGAATCAATCTCAAATCAACTCTGCTAGATCTGCCAAAACCTTAACTCAAGTTTTGAGTAAATCAAAAAATTAACTCTACTCTCAAGCCTTCTTAAAGACTTTTAGACACCTAAAATGTGTCATGCTTAGGGGAGCTACTCACATAGACACATTCATAAGATCAGATGACATAATATTGGACTTTCCAAGCATCAACAATGGTTCTCACCACTCATTTGGGGCCTTTTCAAGCCATCCAAGCCTAGTCGCTCAAGCCAAGAGCGACCAGATCTTAGCCACTCAAGCCTAGAGCGGCCAGACCTTAGCCACTATAGATGACAATGGCCAGATATTAGTCATTGTAGATGACAATGGCTAAACCATAAAAGTAGTTTTATCGACAAACAGGCCTAATCACGGGCGGAAGTGGTAGTCTGCATGCAATAAAGGTGAGCGGGAGTAACTTTGCATTCCCTTTCATGACCAGTTCACATGGGAGACTTAAGTTTGCATTTAGACTTTAGTTAACTGGTCTTTAAACATAGAAAAGACAAAAATATTCTCATGCTAACTCTCACTACGCATGAGGAATTCATTCCTAGGGCTTGGACATAGACCTAGGGTTTCACACTATAAAAGGTGCAAGCCTAAGAGCACCAAGGATCCATATTTTGAATCATCCAATCTTTTATCTAGAGATCTTTATCCAAGTAATCCAGATTCATCAAGACAGGTCATTGAGGAGAGCTTTTGAGACTTGGAGAGTTTCCCTTGGAGATCACATTTATGGTGAAGCCCTGACAAATTGGGGAGCATAGCAACCATTATTTCAACATCGGATACAAGCTTTGGTCCATAGCTTTGGAGCAAAGAGGACGAGAGTCACTTTAGCGACCGTTGTCTTGGACAGTGGCCCACGAGCTTAGCTTAGGGTTTTAGACATTAGATTCATTATTTTGTTTAGCATATCATTAGCATAGCATCATTTCATTCATTCGCATTCATAGCATTAGTCTAATTTGCACTTGCTTTCATTTGTTATATTCATTGCTAACAACCTCATCCGGGGAGGTATTCTCGGACATCTAAGTGTGTGTTGTTGTTTCATTGCTTACAGGGCCACAGGTTCATCGGACAAAATCTGCAACATACGAGAGCAAAAGGGATCCCTCTAGGAAACATGCCTAGAGAAGGAGGCATCTGTAAGCCCTCATACATTTCCGTGTGCAAAACTAGGAAGCTTTTGGAAGCGCACCACCTCTTTGCGAAAGAGGCACTCTTTACCTATTTGTAACCTTATTGTATCGAAATGGGTATCCCTAAGAGGGACCGACATGTAACCGGGTTTTAATACAAATAAAGAGATCCATATTTGTTATTTCTGTGTTATATGCTTTTCATTGTCTTCCATTTCATTTTTGGGTTTTAATACATTGCAAGTAGAGTAAAAAGAGTGGTGCGTGCATCCCGGGGTCGCTACAGATGGCGATCACGATGGGACCTCCACTGATTTTTCATTTTTTTCCTGAATACTAACTTAGTTTTGTGTGCAAGTCTAGCCGCTCTGAGCTACAGTGGCCAGAAATCAGCCACTCTGAGCTACAGTGGCCAATAGAGCTTTAGTCGCTCCCACTAATGGTGGCCAAGAACCAGCCACTCTAGTCAACAGCGGCCAAAACTAGAGAGCAACAGAGGACAGAAACAAGGTTCCTAGAGCTGGATTAGAGGTTGGTACAGCCTCTCTGATATTTTATAGCTTTTTGTTTGCTTATGTGTGTCTAAAATAGAGAACTTAAAGCACATTTATGTTTGGAAATTGAAAGAATAAAAGGAGAAATAATTAAGCATTTTGCATATCTTAGATCTTCTTTTAGATTTCCACTAGGCGTTGCTAGGAACAATGGCTTATGCCTAAAAATTTCACCCTAGAATCCAACGTGCTAGACATTGTATGTTGTTTGCTTGCTTTGAGGCCCTGCTAGAGGCCATAGCTGCACGAAATAAAGTGTGCTCATACAAATCATAGTAGTTCATGCATCTTTCTAAATATTGAAACATATTTTTTGCACTTAGGCATATAGGAAAGACTCATTGTTGCTATATGATGCACTTTATGTTACGCAAGCTTAAAATGAACACCACACATGCACATATCATTTAAACATTGGGGAGTTGGATTTCATCACCAACCCTCAATTCAGTCCAATGACGTTGGAATTCATCTCCTTCCACTGGTTTACCCCCTAGAGCTTCCTAGAAATGGATTGAGAAACTTACTTATAGTGATACTAAGTTACTTGTGCTCAAACTGTCTCCCACTATTGGAACAATCATTGGTTCAGAGTGGAAGAGCTAGGCAAACCCCCCACTGGGACTTCAATGGTGTACCCTAGCTTATTTTGAGAAAATCATGTTTGGCATGGGTGTACTTGATTGTCACTATGGATGAGTCTTCTCATTCTTAATCCAAGAACAAGAGCAAGAAATCAAAAGAACAACACATCAAAACACACCAAATAGTTTAGGGCACACTTAAATCGATAATCAAGATAAAAATTTGTTTGGTATTGTGTGGCTATTCCTAAATTGCAACTCAAATGATCAATTCATAGAAAAAATGGTCAAAACAAGAAGTAAACACCCTCGGTCTGATACCGAGGGAGAGACTAAAGCAAATCATACCCATAGGCAGAGTCGTAGTAACATTGAACGACCTACCCGTAAGACCGTGGGACGTAGCTCCACGAGCCTAAGGGGTGATAACTCAACCCTTGGGGGATCTCCTCGAGAAACCCCAAGTAGGGAACCACATCATGGAACAAAGTCACATAAACAAAAAGAGGCTTCACAACCATCCTCATCAAGGAGACATGAGGAGACCTCAAGGGCCTCCTCTAAACACACAAAAACATCTCAAAGACGTGAGGAAGCTTCAAGGGCTTCCTCCTCACATGGACATAAAGAAGGTTCTAAAACTCATTCTTCACATAGGGATGATGAGACTGCTACATCTCCATCCACATGGAGAAAACATGTCACCACAAAGCCCTCTTCATCAAGAAGGCAAGCAAGGGTTGCAACACCTCAAGATTCACAAGAAACATATGAAACAGGTTTGCCCACTAAAGGGTAGGAAACTAGAGCTACATCTAGTCATGGGAATAAGATAGAAGAAACCCTTCACACAAAAGGAAATATTCCCATAGACTATGACCTCATAGGAGTGAATGGCACCCCATGGGACCAGCCATGGAAAACAAGACAGCTAGATGGGTTGGATCGGTTTCCTACATGACCAACTCAAAGAACTGTAGCTACTAAGAACTCTGCATCTGGAAGCTCATGAACTATGACTTCTAAGCACATATCTTAGTATGGGGGTACCTCAGAGTGACCCCATAGTAGACGTATGGAGTTTGATCATAGGGATACTCAATAGTACACTGAACAAGTCACATTAGCTAGCAAGAGTACAGGTACAACAAAAACCTCCTCGAGGAATCTACGAGTCAAGACAACAAGAACAGAGTCAGATAAACATGAGTCTTCTATGACAGCATAAATTGACCATGTGAGATGGTTAGAAAATGTGTTACGTAAGGAGCGAGAGCTAGTGGAAGCTCTCGAATAGGATAAACAAAGAGAAAGACTCTTGCGCCAACATGAGCAGCGCTTAAGAGAGCAAGCTGAGTGGCTAGCTCTTAGAAATTTATAGATAAATGATGATAACCACCAAAGAACTAGATGCGCTGACTCACCTAAGGAGAGGCGCACTAGACAAGATAGCCCACAATGAAATCACCCACCAAACCATGAACGAAATCCAACTAGTGGGGAAAGGGCAAACATAACAAACCAGGATCACAATCCTGAGTCCCCTCATAGGAGGGAGGAAAATAGAACAAATAAAATGGATAGAGAGTTACCTCCATTGCCACTGTGAGTAGGCCTACAAGAGGAGGAAATCCATGCATCAAAGGCATTTCAAGAAATTGCTAAAAAGATAAAAGCCTTTGAGAAACAAGAAGCAGCTGGGAACTCGCCAACATTGAGTAAAATACACAACCAACCATTGTGCCCATCAATCCCTAGCCCTCCATATCCTAAGCACTTTGAGATGCCTAGGTTAGAAAAATTTAAGGGTGAAGAGGATGCACAAGAGCACGTCACCAATTTTATCAACGCATGTTTTCATCTTGAAGACAATGACGCTCTCATGCTAAGAACATTCATAATGACATTTTTAGGTGTTGCCACTCAATGGTTCAACCAACTACCTAAGCATAGCATAACCAACTTTGAACAACTAGTAAACACATTCCTAAAGCGTTTCTCCTTTGGTGCTAAGAAGAAGGTGAACCTTTCAGACCTGGCCAACTTGAAACAGTATGATGATGAGCCAGTAATGGATTATGGGAATAGATGGAGAAAAGTCATGGCGAAGTTATCATTCTCCATTCCCACAGAAGATATCATTCGCATGTTCACAAAAATTTGTTCCAAACACATCTCCCTCTTGCTACAACTTCAGTAGTATCCTTCATTTGAGGAAGCTTTGGCACAGGCCAAACTCATCGAAGACATAAAAGTAGATGAGGGAACCATTAAACTCTAAAACAAAAAGGAGTGGAACAAGAATGGTAAGAATGACAAGTACAAGTAGAAGCAGGGCAACCCTACTCCAGTCAATCAAGTCATATTGGCTACACCTAAGGATGGGGGTGCACAACAACCCCAAAACTATCAAGCACATCCCCCACCAGCCAATTACGATCAAAGGAACAATCAGGGGCGAAACAAAGAATGCAAGCCACCTCGCTATTTCATGCCTCTGACAGAATCAATGCAATCAATATTTAATCAGTTGAGCGAGGCCAAGAGGATCAGATTTCTTGATATACCTCTTATAGATCCCAACCATCCTAAGCCAAAAGGATATAGGGAAGATCAATTTTACCCTTATCATAGGATACCGAGGCATGACATTGAGGCTTGCATTGGTTTTAAGCATCAAGTGCAAAACATGATTGAGGTGGGAGAACTCAAAGTTGACAACCCACTGGCTCCCGATAACAGAGACATGGGCATATACAGAAACCCGTTGCCCAATCATGAGGCCCCTAGAGAGCAAGGGGCCCAAGTCAATCAGGTTCGAGCTGATATACCTACCCACGGATGCATTGGGATGGTTGAGATTGTTAACATAGCAACCAAGACTAGACGGTATGGTCAACCGCAACCTCCTGTAGCTCCCATGAATGTCCCAGCCACACCTAGGCAGAGGCAGGACAACCTTCCAGGTCCACCAACATGACCTGTGGTAACTATCCGAAGTAGATTGGAGCAAAACCTACAGATGACTCCAACTAAGTTATCCATCTATGAGCTCATACAATAGTCCCCAAAGCATAGGGAGACTTTAATGGAAATTTTAAGGACAATTGAGCTCCAACCACAAGATGTAAATGCATTCACTCATTTTGTGGGACAAGTACAAGAATTCCAGGAACCTGTAATTTGATTCTATGATTATGAGATTAAGACAAGTGCCTACTACCTTACCAAACCCTCCGTTGAACATTATGGTGGCAATCAATGACTTACCTTTCAAGAGGGTCTTGGTCGATACAGGTTCATCAATAAACATCATTACAACAATAGCAATAGAGCACCTCAAGATCCCCAAGTCCAATATCATTCCAGGAGCCTACACATTGAGAGCTTTTAATGATGCTTTATGCAATACTATGGGAATGATAGTCCTACCCATCAAGGTGGGGCACAAGACCATCCCTATGATGTGTCATGTCTTGGAAGGGGCTATGCAATACAACATCCTCCTAGGGCATCCTTGGATAAGGGCCATGAAGTGTGTTCCTTCGATCTTGCACCAGTGTGTCAAGTATGTGCATGAAAACAAAGTCTATGTGGTTCTAGCCGATGAAGAGCCATTTAAATACATCCATCAAGTGGACATTCTAGGAGAATTTGTAATTCCTTCTACCCACCTATACGTAGCACCTTCATCTCCAACCACACAATTGGATAACAAAGACAAAAGGGTAAGAAAAGACCCATGCACATCAACACCTCCTGGTGCACTTAAAATAGTCAATGCTTCCAAAGTACCATCAACTTCAAAACCAAAAGATAATCAGAAGCTAAAGGTGCCCTTAGTCGAGGAAGAAAGGCCCAAGGAAGTGCCAACTATAGCCATTGCTAAAATGCCAAGTCCTATGGAAGAAGAAGATCTTCAAGATCAAGATGAAGATAGTGATTACCATCCCGCTTTGCCAGTGTCATCCATAGGGTCATCCACATCGCATGCATCAATACACTTGGCAAGCACAGGCATAGGGGAGTACCTTGTGCAGAACATTACCTTTACGCCTATCATTGAGTCTGCACAAGACATGGGAAGACCTAAGGACTTGAGACCGCCAGTGGGAACAGTGGTTCCACTTGGAATCCCTCCCAACCAAACCAATTTTGTCTATGTCGGCCTAGACTGTGCCCATAAGTCTTCAGACGTAGAAGAGGATTATGATGAATTATTCATGGTCAATGTTCATTACCTCTCTAATCTCGAGTTTGCTCTAAGCTACTTTGAGCATTGCCATTGGCATGGCTATGGCCTTGGTATATATGAGCAGGGGTGTAGGCGGCCATACGAGCCACAATATCAGCTTCCCTCCGATAGGTTTGGGTTAGGCTATTATATTGGAGGTCGAGATGACTCTCTTGTAGTAGCATTGGATAGATTAAGATTAGGGTTAGGAGAAGACATCGATTTCATTCCTTATCACCCCCTAAGAACAAGAAATTTGAGCAATAGACAAGTGGCCATGATGAACGTACCACCACCAAAAATTTATCATCCAAACATCTCAATTGATTCCACCCCAATAGGGTACAACTCATGGGATGAGGAGAATGGATATGAAGCAAGTGATGATGAGGCACAACTTGGCTTAGCCTACCATGGGCCTCATTATTTACAAATATTCACATGGTCCATCCATAATGAGAGTGGGTACATATCGGATGAAAGTGACTATGAATCAGAAGACTCAATAGAAAGAGCCTACTTAGGCCTGAGCCATCAACCCCTAACTTTGGGGCAAGAGACAAATGCAAATGGATTCTTCATAAGTGATGAAGAATATGAAGATGAAACAGAGATGGCCTACATGGGGCCAAGGCATGAGCCCCTTGTCTTAGGGCCGCATACCAATGCTAATAGTTTTTGGATAAGCGATGATGATTTTGACTCTGAAACTGAGATGGCTTATCTTGGGCCTCGCCACTTGTGGCAAGTCGACATGTTGGTAGAGAGAGAGGTGGCACTCCATGCCATAGACCCTCATCTATAATTTTTGGGGAGACCTGTTGACCTAGATGCCATTCACCAGATGGTCAATCCCCCTTCGCCTACATTCAGAGAGCGATTAGAGCCCAATGATCCTATTATCCACCCTGCTCATGGGCCAGATCCAAAAATTCCCATTCCTCCAGAGCCTCATCGTAAGTATGGAAGGGAAACCTCTGAGATAATATTGCACCCATGTGGTCCTAGAGATTTCATCCCATCCATCAACATGATCTCCATTGATTTGGCCACTCCACTTCATAATCCAGCAGATCCTACCAAATCATTGCATCTTGATGTAGAGGCTATCGATTGGGATCATGCTGATTTGCCCATAGATCCTAAAGACCTCTTCCCCAAAGAAGAGATGTTACAACCATTCCATTTTGCATCAGGTTGTGCATATGACATCTTCCATGTTGGTTTGGATCCTGAGTCAATAGGTCCTATAAATCCTATCGATGACATTCATTTGATACCCATGCCTCATCAACTAGAGGATGGGTCACATATGGCTATAGAAGTGACTTTCGAGGTGGACATCAATGATGATCCTACCCAACCAAGAAAATTCAAGTTTAGAGAAAGTCTATCTCCAGAGGAACAAGCCATCCTAATTCCTCTCCTCAAGGAGAGGCCAAATATTTTTTCTTGGACTTACAAAGACATGCCAGGGATAGATCCAAAGTTAGTCATTCACAACCTTTCATTGGATCCCATGAAGAAGCCAATCAAGCAAAAGCTGAGGAAAATGCATCCAACCATCGCTTTGATGGTAAAGAACGAATTGCAAAAACTACTGGATGCAGTGTTCATAGTTCCTATCGACTACCCTGAGTGGGTGTCAAACATGGTACCCATGGGGAAACCCGACGGAAGAGTCCATATCTGCACATACTTCAGATATTTAAATAGGGCAACACCAAAGGATTCATTCCCATTGCCAAACATAGATGCTCTTGTAGATGCAACCGCAGGTCATGAGATGCTCTCCCTAATGGATGGTTTTTTTGGATACAACCAGATTCGGATTAAGCCTGAAGATCAACATAAAACTACTTTCATTACTCTATGGGGAACATTCTATTACAAAGTGATGCCATTCGGTCTCAAAAATGTTGGTGCCACATATCAGTGGGCCATGACATACATATTCCATGACTATATGCATAAGATATTAGAGGATTACATGGATGACTTATTGGCCAAGTCCCTATTGTGGCAAGAGCATGTTGAAGTCCTTAGACAAGTCTTTGATCGCCTCATTGAACATAATGTCCGATTGAATCCTAAGAAGTGCGTATTTGGCATAACTTTTGGCAAGCTTTTGGGATTCATCGTATCCAAGAGAGGCATTGAAGTCGATCCTGCAAAGGTAAAGGCTATATTGGAAATGGCCACCCCTACCAACATTAGGGAGCTAAGGAGCCTACAAGGCAAGATAGCATCCATCAAAAGATTCATCATGCAATTATCAGACAAATGCTGACCTATGAATCGGTTGCTACGCAAGGAGGTCCCCTTTCATTGGGATGAAGAATGCCATCAAGCCTTTGCAGAGATCAAAACTTATCTGGCAACACCACTAGTATTGGCTCCACCAAGGCCAAACATACCATTTTTACTATATATATCGGCTACTGATTTTGCATTGGGCACCATGTTAGCCCAAAAGAATGCACAAGATAAAGAGCAAGCCATATATTACATTAGTCACACCTTGGTGAGTTATGAGCTAGGATATGCGTATGTCAAAAAATTGTGTTTAGCAATGGTCTTTGCAACTCGAAAGTTGTGACACTACATGCTGAGCCATATGACCTACATCATATCAAAACAAAATCCTTTGCAGTACATGATGAGCAAGACATATCACAATACACATACCGCAAAGTGGATCATGCTATTGATAGAATTTGATCTAGAGTTCATAAGCCAAAATTCCATCAAGGGACAAGTCATAGCAGATCAATTAGCAGAGGTGCCTCTTCAGGATAACAAGCCTCTCACCATAGAATTTCCTGATGATGCGGTCTTTGCATTATCAGATCCGCTAGAACTCGAAGAACCTAAGAAAGAAAGAGACATGTCATTGTTCTTCGATGGTTCAAAGTGTGAACAAGGGGGCAAAGCAGGGATTGTCTTTATCACACCGTAAGGTGCTCCATTGCCCTTATCATTCAAACTAGACTTCCCATGCACAAACAACAACACGGAATATGAGGCATTGATCTTGGGACTCCAAACAGCCATAGCAATGGGCATTAAAATATTGAATATCTTTGGTGACTCCTTGCTCATAGTAAACCAAGTCAAAGGACTATTTCAATGTAGGTGCCCACTCCTGAAGACTTACAAGGAACTTGTTGACACCTACCTAGCCCGGCTAGAATGGTATGACATCGAGGCAATCCCTCGTATATCAAATAGATTTGTAGACACCATGGCCTCTTTGGGATCCTTAATCCCTCAGAATCCATCTGCTAATTTTACAACCATTCATGTGAAAGTGCTTTCGCACTCAGCAATACATCATGAAGCTTTTGACAATCAAGAATCAGTCAACATGATCCACATCAAACCAAATCAGGATTGGTCCTTCATAGCTAGATATTTCTTGCAAATGGCACCTTGGGGGTCTTTGATCTCCCAAGGACCTATGGAGTGTGGCGCAACCATACACCATAGAGTTGTTCCTCAATCCATGTTCACCAACTTGAGAATACAGGAAGAGCAAGCCATCTTTTCTATAGAAGTCGTGGCTTATCAGGATTGGCTTTCCCAACTATGGGACTTCCTAAAACTTGGAATAGTACCTCAAGGTTTATCGCATACTGAAAGGTGAACGTTCAAATAGAAAGCAATAAGATACATCTTTCTAGGAGAAATCCTCTACAAACAAGGATATGATGGAGTATTACTCCGTTGTCTTGAGCCCCAGGAAGCATCCTGGGCAATTTTGCAAGCTCACAATGACACATGTGGAGGGCATTTCAGTGGCATGGCCATCGTTAAGCGCATCTTGAGAATGGGTTACTATTGGCCCACCATGGAAAAGGACTACTACGAGTATGTCAAGAAATGCATTAAGTGCCAACATCATGCAAATCTAACGCACTTACCATCGCAAGCCTTGCAACCCATCCAGGAAGCATGGCCATTCTCATAGTGGGGACTAGACTTGATTGGGAAGATCTCACCCCCATCCTCAGGATGACACACATTCATCATAACGGCCACTGAATACTTCACTAAATGGGTTGAAGCGATCCCCTTAACATCGACAACTAGATCGAGGATTACGGAGTTTATACTCCACAATATCATAAGTCATTTTGGGGTCCCTTCGAAGATAATATCAGATAATGGGCCATATTTCAAGAACAAAAATGTATGTGCTTTAATGAAAAAATACCATATTCAACATAGTTTTTCAATGCCTTATTATCCACAAGAAAATGGGCAAGCATAAGCCTCGAACAAAATAATAGTCTCCATCTTGAGGAAGACGGTGCAAGACAATCACAAGGATTGGCACATGCAGTTACCTCTTGCACTATGGGCATACAGGACTAGTATACGGATGCCCACTAGGGCAACACCATTTTCACTAGTATATGGCACTGAGGCCATCATGCCACTAGAGTTGGAGATTCCAACTCTACGCATAGCATTAAAAGACTACATAGATGATGATGTCGCACGGCAAGACCACCTTGATCAGTTGATGCTTCTTGATGAATGATGAGTCAATGCTTTAGAGCATCTTCACATTTACCAAGATCACCTTGCATGAGCTTACAATAGTAAAGTCCACTTAAGAGAATTCAAGGTTGGAGATCTAGTGCTCAAAGAAAACCAACAGAATTTGAATCTACTATTGCACCTGCGAGACAAGTTCACGGTAAATTGGATAGGCCCGTACATGATTTCACAAAGAGTTGGGCCTGGAGCATATCACCTTATATCATTAGATGGTGTTGAAGAGCCTGAACCTCTCAATATCATTCACTTGAAGGCATTCTACACATAAAATACAAAAACATTCAAATATGTCAAAAATACAAAAAAATTCAAATATGTCAAAAACACAAACAAATCATAAAAACATAAAAATTCAAAATACAATCAAAGGCTCCAAGGGTATCAAAGCCGCTTGGTCAAAATCAAATTCAAAATGCTCCAAGGGCATTCAAGCCGCTTGGTCAAAATCAAATCAAAATGCTCCAAGGGTATACAAGTCGCTTGGTCAAAACTCATTTCAATAAAAATGCTCCAAGGGTATCCAAGCCGCTTGGTCAAAACTCAATAAAAATGCTCCAAGGGTTATCCAACCCGCTTGTCAAATAAAAATGCTCAAAGGTAATCCAAAGCCACTTGGTCAAATTCCAATAAAAATGCTCCAAGGGTACTTCATGCTACTTGGTCAAAAATAAAAAGCCCCAAAGGCACAATAAGCCCTTTGGTCAAATTAATCAAAAAATACAAAAACAACATAAAATAAAAAATACAAAAACAATTGCATCTCACATCTTGCATCCACATAATTGCATTACATTATCATTTCCATTACATTCGCATATGGTATGATCATAGTATTACAAGTAATGCCACAATTTGTATCATAAATCAAAATAAAATCCACCATAATCCATTCATTCATGTGTGTAATTGTGTTTCTCAACACAACCATTATCAGTTGCTATACATAATATACTAAGATTTTTTGGTTATTCAACCATATCTAGTGGTCGTATCAATTTTTGTGAAAAGCCATAATGATTAGTAGAGAATAAGGAATAGTCATGAAAACCTCAGATATTCAGAATCCCATCACTAATTGAAACACTAAAATCCTAGTTGGACAAGGGAAGATGAAAGTTGCATATAGGGTTCTAAGTTACCTTAAGCGAAAAGGGTCATCCTTGCTTATCCCCCTGTGCAACCGGTTCAAAGGTGCTGAGAATTGGCAAAAGGACAAGTTCTGCCCTACCCAAAAATGAGTGATTATCATCACTGCATACATCCCTTGCTTACATAACAATAAGCAAAAATCCTAGAACAAAAGCCAAATCCAAATCTCAAATTCAAAATCGTCAAAAGTCGAACATCAACGCCCAAAGTCATAGTACAAAATATCAAAAGAACAAAAGAAAAATAAATAGTGATTATCATCACTACAAGATCCCTTGCTCAAAAAAATCAGTTAAAATAAACAGTGATTTTCATCACTAGACATGAGCAAGTATCCCGAGTCAAAATGAAGAAAATAAGGGAATGGAACTTGAATCCCTGGAATTCTCAACACAACCAAACCAAAAGCATGATGATATGTCTAATACAAAGGCATTATGCATTTGTGTAGACCAATGTTTGAATGTGGATGAGCTAGATTTAGGTAACCCAAGGTCACCTAGTGGTATAGTCCAACTGAGTCCAACATAGGATAAGATGAACAATTGAGGTTCCCCGATATTAGCAATGGGCTGAAATAATCTCACCTGACATTGGAGGAAAATATTATGTTCTATCTAAATATATTCATTTGCACACATAGGGACAATGAATCCATAGGTCCATGATGAAAGCCTTACTTCTTCAAAAGTCTAATATGGTCAGTACGCAGCTATTGATAGGGTAACTAGAATATTTGAATCTCAAGAAAAGCCCCAAAAATTCTTATATAGCAACAAATCATCTCATCAATCATACCAACATTTTCTTTATAAGATTCTATAAATTAGGGGGTATCAACATAGTAGGATAGATACCGCATATATATTAGAAATAATATATAGACGACCACTGACTACTTTATATATTTTAATTTATAGAAACTTGTCAAGAAAATACATACATTTCACACCATTACATCTCACATATGAATACTTAATCAATTCTTATGATAGGAGTGATTATTTAAATTCATGATTATTTTTTTACTTTCTATGGTATCACCCATTAAGATTGTTAATATCATATGCATTCCTTATGTTTTAAGTGATTAAAGCATACAGGTTCATTCATACCATACCATCACAAAAGCTAGATGCATACAATTAAAGCAAAATTAAACATGCATTTAACAATAACATTGCATCCATAAATACAAAAGTCATCAATCATCCATCATTACATCATAAAGCACATCATAAAACATATAAGCAATATCCATTTGCATATAACCATAAATCCATCATTAGATCAACTCATAATACATCACATCATATCATATGAACATCTACAGATATACACACATTAGCATCTATTTCAAATCCACATCATCATAAATATCATCTATCACCTAACACATACATACATCAATTCATCATCATCCATCACATCATAAAATAAAATAAAACAAAAACATAAGCAATAAACGATACACATAATGAGTCATAAAGCAAAGATATCATATAAATGTGTGTATCAAGTCCATAAAGGTACAAAAATGCCTATGGGCTATAGTCAGGTAGGTCAAGCCGACCTCAAAAATAAATCAAAAGAGCACCATCAATCAAAATACTGGGCCTGCACCCCCTGCAACACCACCCCCTATGGTCGGATCTCTAGGAGAATGGTGCGAGCTAGACCCTATTGGTCTCTCAGTATGAGTCTAGGCCCCATGACCAGGTCGAACGGAAGACTACCCTGCTGTAGAGCTCCTACTGACCTATGACCCACCTGTGGCTCCTCTCTCTCTAGGGATGGCTCCTAGCCTCTTGATCTACCTCGAGAGAGCGACAATATGGGCTGCATCCTCAAAAATATATACATCACTCTCATCCAGAAAACCCTGTAGATGCCTGATCTCATCCTCAAGAGCTACCCTCGAAGGACCCTCGAGAGTAGGAGGAGCAACAACAACCTACATCCAAGTAGCTCCTCCCATAGCAGCCTACAAAGCCTATATCTAGTCTGAAAGCTGCGCTATAGTGGTATCTCACTGAGCTATGATGGCATCATGCCATTGTACCTATATCTTGGCTGACTGGAGCTTGGCCTCCACATCATGTAGTTGTGCCCTGAGAGGAGAATCTCTCTCCTTAGGCTCCATCTCCTCCTTCACCTCCTCAAGAGCCTCCTACTCCTCCACTACCACCTGCTCTGCTCGTTGGCCCCACACCGCAGTCCTAGCACAAACCCTACGCCCTGATGGATCTGCCCCATCTCTACCATCATCCTCTCGGTCTAGAATACCCTCACCATGCCACATCAGGTCACCCCACCATCGCACAAATGCATCTATGACTCCCCCAACCACTCCAAGATCAACAATTGGGGCATCCTCCTCATCAGCTAACTCTGTAACCTATCGAGGAGGGAGGTCTCTCTCTACTCCGATGCACCTATACAAAAATGGTACTAGTGGCACATCCTACTGTAATCCATACTAACGAAGAACCCGAGAGTAGAAGAAGTGCTCCTAGATGTTAATCTTGTGGCCGATGAGCCATCGCTCACGTCGTATCCTAGCAGTAAAACTAGCTAGGTCATCCCAAGTAGGACACTCATGATACGGGTGCCATATGACATCTCCAGCCCAAAGTCCAGTGAAAGTATCAGTATAATGAGTCAAATCCCCTACAAAAGTGTGGCTCTTGCGCTCCTCGCTCTCTCTAGCCCATCTGGTAGCATAGCACTACATCCACCCATCCACAACTATGATCTCAATAGGAAGCCCCTTGGGACGATCTACCTTAATGTGCTCCCATCCCCAGATCTGCAAAAGCCAACTGCAGGTGATGCTGACATGACCCCTTCGATGGATGTGGTACAGCTCATCGTAGCACTAAGCCAGTAGAGACCTACCCCATGCATATCTGATAGGCTCCTCGCTATCCATCAGGTCCTGAACCATCGCAAGGAGGTTCCAAGGGAACCTCAAGCCTGAGCAATCTAGGATAAGGACGTTGCTGATGACCATCAACAACACCGCATGCCTCATTGTGAAAACATGCTCTCGATACCAATGGATAATGGACACTCCCCAGACTTGGTGTCCTTGAGAGCATCCTCAGAGTGCCCTCTCAACACCCGAGTGAAGACAACCACCTGATCATTAGTGGCCGAAGAAACAATGGCCACCCCATCAAAAGGGATCCAAAAGATCTTGTACACATCCTCCGGCGTAATGGTCATCTCTCTAGTAGGGAGGTGGAAGGTATTAGTCCGAGGGTCCCAACGATGGGCCAGAGTCATAAGGTAACCCTGATCCGACATAATGTGAGGTAGTCTAGTAACATACTAGAGCATGCGAGCCTTAAGCCACCTCCAATCCATGTCATCCAGAAGAGGTAGAAGGTCATTCATGAGCCTCGGGTCCCGAGCTCGAGTAGTAAGGATCTAAGCAAAGCAAAAGAAATATGAAACATAACTACAATGCATCTAAGGCATAAATCCCAATAAAACATGAAAAATCTGACATTCTCCTAAATATGAGCAAAGGAGGGGGGGATAAATACACCTAGGCATGCAACACATGCTAAAGAGTAGTTCAAAATTCAAAAAAAATTAAAAACTATCTCAAAAAAATCCAAAAAAATAACAAAATATTTGCAAAATTGGCTAAGGGATTTAGCCATTGTCGCCCATAGCGGCCAAAATCTAGCTGCTAGAGACAACAACGGCTAAAGCCCAATGGTCAATTTTTTGACCATTGGGGTTCAAACCTAGCCGCTCTGAGTGACAGTGACCAAGTTTCCATCGCTTTGAGCGATAACGGCCGAAGGGCGACACGGCAAACCCATGAACCCTAGGCCGTAAAATGCAAAAAAAATTGAAAACATCAAAAATGGGGACCAACCCACCACATAAAAACCTATACTAAGCCTAGCTACGGATTTCGTTCATTACCAATAGGTTTAGTGAGGTTCATTTACCAGTTACTTAGTGAGGTTCAATTTTACCCAAAAGAGGAAAAGAGGTTAGGGTTTTAAAAAAGAATACCCGAGAAGCTTCGGCTCCTCCAACAGCTGATGCCTCACCCCATGCAGCCATATCCTCGATGCAGGTACCTTTTGAAACTGCAACTGTCACTGTCTCACCAGAGCTCTGAAAAGTGAATTGTCAACAAAGAAAATGATAGGTCAAAAACCCTAAAAGTGTATTTTTATATTTTCAAATTATGCCTTGGCTGCTGCTGACGTCAGCGGCCCAAACTTCATGGTCGCTCAAGGTGACAACGGCCACAGGCAGAGACTCAGAGGCCGCTGGACCTGATAGTGGCCTGCTCCACAGATGAAAACAAAAGATTCCTTCCATGGGGGATAACAAAAAAAACATTAAATAAATGCATTTTGATGAATTAAAATCATCTTGATGATCAAAATAACAAAAAAATCACATAAAAGCATAATCTCAAGCAGGCCTCGTACCCAGTTACTTACTCTATCCAACTCGGTGATTGCGGTGATTCGCACTCCATGCACTTCGATGAGATGAGTAGGTTACCATAAGGCCACTTGGGGCAAAAACATTTCATTTTGGAATTACGATGTGCCACCCTTCAATCCCGAAGAAGACCAAGATGGTCGGACTGCTCCACAGGTGCGAAAGGATCATCCTAATTCCCCTATGATATCAAAAACATTAAGCCAAAGTGATACAATATGAACATAAATAGAATCACTCATCCTAACTCCCTAAGAAGGCTATTGATAGCTGGACCGCTCCTCGGGATAAGGATGGATGATTATCATAAACAATTGGAATCACACTTGGATGTGGGATTGCCCATTAAAAGCAACAAATGCTAGAAAGGAACCAGATTAGTCATATTGGTCAAGCGACTTGTCGCTTCATTCATTGTCATTTCTTCACCAATCCATTGTGTGAGGAAGTAGTTCAAAACTTCAACATAATCATAATCAAATCAACAAAATATCACTCGATCACATCAAAATCATGTTCATCCTACGAATCATTGCATACAACAATCACAAATTTCCCTTGTTTTCTGGGAACGTAAGCAGACATGACATCTTCAATTGTAGCTCTCCTACCGGTCGGAATTGTTGTAGCAGCTGAAGCTACCCGATTGAGTTTGAGGAATGAGTGCAATTTAACATGCCCAAGCCACTGAGCTAAGTCCTCCGAACATTGAGGCGATGATTCGAAGGATGCATGCCATCTTGCATGATTGGGCCATCCGGCGTTGATCAGACCATTGATCACCATACACCCTACAAAATAGATCAGTCTACGTTTTTGCTCAGCATTGTGTTTTCCACACAACGCGTCGCAAAAAGGGGCATCTGTAGACACCTAAAATGTGTCATGCTTAGGGGAGCTACTCACATAGACACATTCATAAGATCAGATGACATAATATTGGACTTTCCAAGCATCAACAGTGGTTCTCACCACTCATTTGGGGCCTTTTCAAGCCATCCAAGCCTAGCCGCTCAAGCCAAGAGCGACCAGATCTTAGCCGCTCAAGCCTAGAGCGGCCAGACCTTAGCCACTGTAGACGACAGTGGCCAGATATTAGTCACTGCAGATGACAATGGCTAAACCATAAAAGTAGTTTTGCCGACAAACATGCCTAATCATGGGCGAAAGTGGTAGTCTGCATGCAATAAAGGTGAGCGGGAGTAACTTTGCATTCCCTTTCATGACCAGTTCACATGGGAGACTTAAGTTTGCATTTAGACTTTAGTTAACTGGTCTTTAAACATAGAAAAGACAAAAATCTTCTCATGCTAACTCTCACTACGCATGAGGAATTCATTCCTAGGGCTTGGACATAGACCTAGGGTTTCACACTATAAAAGGTGCAAGCCTAAGAGCACCAAGGATCGATATTTGAATCATCCAATCTTTTATCTGGAGATCTTTATCCAAGTAATCCAGATTCATCAAGACAGGTCATTGAGGAGAGCTTTCGAGACTTGGAGAGTTTCCCTTGGAGATCACATTTACGATGAAGCCCTGACAAATTGGGGAGCATAGCAACCATTATTTCAACATCGGATACAAGCTTTGGTCCATAGCTTTGGAGCAAAGAGGACGAGAGTCACTTTAGCGGCCGTTGTCTTGGATAGTGGCCCACAGGCTTAGCTTAGGGTTTTAGACATTAGATTCATTATTTTTTTAGCATATCATTAGCATAGCATCATTTCATTCATTTGCATTCATAGCATTAGTCTAATTTGCACTTGCTTTCATTTGTTATATTCATTGCTAACAACCTCATCCGGGGAGGTATTCTCGAACATCTAAGCATGTGTTGTTGTTTCATTGCTTATAGGGCCACAGGTTCATCGGATGGAATCTACAACATACGAGAGCAAAAGGGATCCCTCTAGGAAACATGCCTAGAGAAGGAGGCATCTGTAAGCCCTCATACATTTTCGTGTGCGGAACCGGGAAGCTTTTGGAAGCACACCACCTCTTTGTGAAAGAGGCACTCTTTACCTATTTGTAACCTTATTGTATCAAAATGGGTATCCCTAAGAGGGACCGACATGTAACTGGGTTTTAATACAAATAAAGAGATCCATATTTGTTATTTCCATGTTATATGCTTTTCATTGTCTTCCATTTCATTTTTGGGTTTTAATACATTGCAAGTAGAGTAAAAAGAGTGGTGTGTGCATCCCGGGGTCGCTACAAGACATATCTCAAATTTACCTTGTAATATTTCAAAAAATTATTGGCAATTTGAGTTATTTTATGTTGCATTGATGTCACATGGATCACATTGAGTTTTGGTGGCCAAAGCATTTCATAAATAAGCATTTATGATATTTTGGATATATATATAGGGTTTTTGTGAAAACCAAGGCAGAAAAAATAAAAGATTTTATTTAAAACCATGGATGGCAGATTTGAAATATGTTTTTCTTAAAACCCAAATTGGCTTTTTGTTTTGTCAAAAAATGTGCCCCGGTGATGGAGATATTTATTTTTAAATATTTAGTTTAAATTTTAAATTATTTAAAATTTTAATTTTAATTTTAGCGTCGACTAAATAAAGGAGGAAAGACTATATTAATTTATAGCACCGATGTTTAAATAAAGAGGAAAGGCATATATATATATATATATATATATATGCCAACATAAGCATAGACTTCATGAATCCCAACACTTATTTTTCGAATGCCTTTGATTGGGGAATGAATTGTGAAAAGAGAGAGAAGTGTGACTTTGGTCTATTGAAAAATCATTCGCAGAGTTTAATAAGACACATAGTAATATTTTGCCTAGAGGTTCGTGCGCTGTGTGTTACGTAGGAGGTCCTACGATCGAGTCCCGCCATGGTTATTTGCTTTGTTGAAGCGCTGTTAAGTTTTTTGAAGGGTGCAAAAGTTTATAGTATAAGTTTTTTTCCATGTCCCTTTGGACACGTGAGGGCATGTGTCCCAATGAAAGGTTGGCTATGGTTAAGGCGCTGAGCAAGGAGACATCACGAGAACGAATCCCGTCAGGGACAAAGGCAAGTTAATAATTTTTTAATATATTTTATTTTTTCTAAAGTTGCCCTAGGAGGAATAAGGGTTGTGATGCATGTTTAGAAAAAGAGAGATTTTTGGTGTTTCTCCTTTTGAAAGTATATCATATTATATATCGTTGGAAATATTATTTTGAGGGATATTTGATTAACTTGCTTAGAGGGAGAAATAAGGTGTATGTAAAGAGATATTTCTATTTTTGTAAAGGGTTTCAAAAGTGAAGGTTGTTTTGTTCTTTTTCAAAGGTGATTAATTATTTCATGAGGGGACATGTTGTATCTTATTGAGTAGGAGTGATAAGGTGTTATTTGGATATTATTGTTGTGATATTAATCATGATCTCTAACACTTGTTAAAAGTTAAAAAATAAGTTTGTTGAGTGTGGTATATTTAGTGGACATCTAATAAGGCATCAAAAGGTATGAGCAATATTCTCCATTGACTTTGTTTATGGTGGTTGATTTCTGAAATATCATTGGAGAGAAAAGGATTGATTGTGGTTTCCTTTTTTAAAGTGGTTGGTTGAATGCTTCAAGGTTTTCTAGTTTGAGAGTTATGTTTAAACCTTATTTTATAAGCATAGTTGTTGAAGCCCATTAGTTATGCAAATAACTTGAGTTAGAAAAGAATATGAGTATCATTGTTATGTGAGATTTGTGGTTGAGCATTGTTGGAAACATTTGAGTTGGTTGATACATGCTTGGACTAGGGTTTTGTGAGAAATATTTGTCCCTTGTGGTGATTGGTTGAGTTGATTTGATTGAGCCTAGTCAAGTGATTGTGTGAGGTGATTGTTCAAGTCCCATGAAACAAACAATTCTATAATTCTGATTTGGGTTGAGATTGAGCTTTGAGATTAGAACATATTGAGTCTCTAACAATTATCTTTATGCTTCTATAAGATTTGAGTTGAGTTAATATTGACTTGAGTTGAGATCATTGTGGATCATTGTTGTCATCCATTGTAGAGTGCATTGCCTTTCATTATTGAGTTCATCATTGAGCCTTGTCTTCATATATTTGTGGATGAGATTTGAGTGCTACTTGAGCATGATTGGTTGAGCCTTTGAGAAGGCTTTTGGGACAGATTTCTAGATAGATTTGTGGCAGTTTTTTGTGTATGATTGATTGAGCCTTTGAGAAGGCTTTTGGGACAGATTTGTGGTAGTTTTTTTGTATGATTGATGAGCCTTTGAGAAGGCTTTTGGGATAGATTTGTGGACAGTTTTGGGACAAATTTTGAGCAAGTTCTTGGTGAGCTTGTTGAGAAAATTTTGAGAAAGTTCTTAGTGAGCTTGTTGAGAAGATTTTGAGCAAGTTCTTGGTGAGCTTGTTGAGCAGATTTTGAGCAAGTTCTTAGTGAGCTTGTTGAGTAGTTTTGAGCAAGTTCTTGGTGAGCTTGTTGAGCAGATTTTGAGCAAGTTCTTAGTGAGCTTGTTGAGCAGATTTTGAGCAAGTTCTTAGTGAGCTTGTTGAGAAGATTTTGAGAAAGTTCTTAGTGAGCTTGTTGAGCAGATTTGAACAAGTTCTGAGTGAGCTTGTTAGAGCAGATTTTGAGAAAGTTCTTGGTGAGATTGCTAGAGCAGATTTGGGCAAGTTCTTGGTGATCTTGCTAAAGTAGATCAGAATATAGCCTACCTGAGTAGATCAGGATTGCCTAGCTGAGCAGATCAGTGGATTGCCTACCTGAGTAGATTAGGATTACCTAGCTGAGTAGATCAGTGGATTGCCTACCTGAGAAGAATAGTGTATTGCCTAGATTTGAGCATATCAAAGTAATAATTTATATTGGGATGAGGATCCTTATTTTTGTGTGAAATATTATAAGGAGATTATCTTGTGGAGTACCCCACATTGGGGAAACCATGTTAAATCTTGTGTCTCAATTGTGTGTGGTGATTTATGCACTTGTTTACTATTGCTATCTATGTCATTAATGCACACTACTATATTTGGTTATTGCAATTAAGGACACTAATTGATATTGGTTTGGAAAGAAAGTAAAAAGTGGGTGCTATACTTTTCACCCCCCTCTCATTATAAGCTTGTATTCTTCAATTGGTATCAGAGCGGGTTCCTTTGTAAAGGCTAACAGCTTGAGGATAGATTCTACAAGAACACAGATGGCTTCACGGAATGGATTATCTACAAATAAGGCTCCACTATTTGATGGTAACCATTTATGCTTTCTAGAGCATGAGAATAAAGAACTACTTGATATCACAAGGATATGAGGTATGGCAGATGGTTGAAAAAGGGTATAAGGTTGAAGGTGATCCCAAGGCAGATAAGACTATCAAGAAATTGGTTGAGATTAATGCAAGGGCAATGAATTGTATTTTGAGTGGGCTATGTGAAATAGATTTTGCAAAGGTCATGGTATGTAATTCAGCTAATGAAATGTGGACCAAGTTGTGGAATACTTATGAAGGAGATTCAAAGGTAAAGTTGGCAAAACTACAAACTCATAGAAAAAGATTTGAGGAATTGAAAATGGAAGATTCTGAAGATATTACAAAGTTTTTACTTCAATTTGATGAAACTACTAACACCATGAGAGACCTAGGATTTGAGATGAAAGAATTAGAAGTTACTCAAAAAATTTTGATATCACTTCCCATGAAGTATGATGCAAAGGTTTCAACAATAGAAGAAACAATGTATATCAAAAAGCTAATAATGGAATAACTACAAGGAACTCTCATAGCTTATGAGATGAGGGTGAGTAAGCATCAGGTTCTAATAAAAGAGATTGCATTCAAGGCTTCAGAAGAAAATAAATGGAAATTTCTAGAGATAGATAGAGATTCATATAATGATGAGGAATCTAACTTCATCAAAAGGAAAAAGGACTCAATAAATTTTAGGGATATGAAGAAATTCAAATGCTACAAGTGTGGTGATTTTTGTCACTATGCACACAAGTTTCCACATGAAGAAAACAGTGATGATGAAAACTAGGCTCACAAAAGAAAATAATATGGAAAGCATAAGCATGACAAAGATGAAAAATTCAAGTAAAATAGGTATGAGAAGAAGAAAATTTTTTATAAGACAAATAAAACTTACTACATTGCAGCAAGTGATAGCTCAGATCATAGTGATAGAGACAAGTCAGATGATGAAAAGGAAGAACATCTATTCCTTGGAATAGAAGGTGAAAGAGAACAACGTTTTGTGTGTGGTCAAAGAGATCACAAATCAGGATATTTCAATGGTTTCAGTGATAGTGAATATGATATGACACATCAAGGAAACAAGCATGGTCAAAGAAATCATGATATTTTGTTTGCTATAGAAGATAATAATGATCTTAGTGATAGTGAAGATGAATAAGTCTCACTTTTGGTAATAGAAAAAGAAGAGGATGAGCCAAGAAAACAAAAAATAGAAGTCAAAAGGCTAAAAGAAGAAATCAGGAATATTGAAAACAAGATTCAAACAGATGTAAAAATCATAGAAGAACAACTTCAAACAATCAGTGATCTAAGAGATGAGCTTCAAAATGCAAAAAGGATAGAGGAAAGGATGAATGAAGAACTAAGGGTAATAATGACAAGACATGACACATTAGATGAAAAGGTTCAAAAAGGAGTGGAAACCTATTTTAAAGTTGTATCCTATTTCCAAGAAAAGTCACACTCAAAAGGAAAGGAAGTTCTAAAAGATGAAAGCAAGGAAGCACCTAAGTTTTATGAAGAAATTTCCAAAGTTCCTATGGCTTCAAACATTTAGTTTGGATCTTGTTTTGAGATAGGTGAATCAAGTTCAAAAGGAAAAGAAATTCTTGAAGAGGAAAGCAAGGAAGAAACTAAGGAAGAGGATTTAGATACTACAAAGAAGGTTCAAGGATACAATGCACAAAATTATCACAAGGATAATGGTCAAGAAAGGTATGAGGAACCAAGGCATGAACAAAGGGCTTTTCAAGGACATTGTTTTTCTTGTAATGAATTTGGACACAGGGCTATACACTTCAAAATCCATGGATCAAAGAAGTTTGATTTTGCTAGAAGAAAATTCAAAGGAAGAAGGTATGGTTTTTAGGGAAATTACTTCTTATGCAATAGGATTGGTCATAGAGCTTCTCAGTGCAAAGAAAATGAGCAACATGGTTTTGGTTTTAGAGCTACACAAATCAGAAGTCATGGTCATAATGGTCATGAAAATAAAACTTCACAATACAGGGTTCAGGAAAGGAATGGATATGGAAATTATTTCAAGAAATAATTTAGGATATGGGCACCATCCAAAGGCTACAATATCAAGTGTTTTAATTGCAATAACTTTGGACATATTACAAAATGGTGTAGGACTCAATTCCAAACAAGTTCAAGACAAGAAGGTAAAACAGGTTCAAGACAAGAAGATCAAGTAACTCATCAAGAGAAGGATATCAAAAAAATATGGAAGGAAGTTGACAGAGGAAAGAAACAATGTAATATGGGAGTAAAAGTACTCCCACCCCAAAATTAATCACCTCAAGAGAGAAGGTGGTGAGGGGGCTAAGCTAAAGAGTCATATATTTTAGCCCCATAGGTGTCCCTTTTGACATTGATTTCAAAGGGGGAGAGATTTGAGTAAGGGGGAGAGCATTTAGTTAGGGAGAGCAGCATCCAAAGAGAGCATTGAGTTAGGAGGAGCAGACTCCATAGAGAGTATTGAGTCAAGGGGAGCAACTTTGATTCTCAAAGATGGTTTTTGCAGTGATTGTGGTTTTTGCATTAGAGGTGTTGCCATCAATGACAAAGGGGGAGATTGTTGGTAATTTGAGTTATTTTATGTTGTCATTTATGTCACATGGATCATTGATGTCACATGGATCACATTGAGTTTTGGTGGCCAAAGCATTTCATAAATAAGCATTTATGATATTTTGGAGAGCATGGATATATATAGGGTTTTTGTGAAAACCAAATGCAGACAAAATAAAAGGTTTTATTTAAAACTATGGATGGCAGATTTGAAATGGATTTTTCTTAAAACCTAGATTGGATTTTTGTTTCATCGAAAAAGGTGCCCCGGTGATGGAGATATTTATTTTTAAATATTTAGTTTAAATTTTAAATTATTTAAAATTTTAATTTTAATTTTAAAATTAAATATATTAATTTTAGTGCTGACTAAAGAAAGGAGGAAAGTCTATATTAATTTATAACACCTATGTCTAAATAAATAGGAAAGGCATATATATATTCCAACAAAATCTTAGACTTCAAGAATCCCAACGCTTATTGTTCGAATGCCTTCGATTAGGGAACAAATTACGAAAAGAGAGAGAAGTGTGACTTTGGTCTATTGAAAAATCATTCTTAGAGTTTAATAAGATGCATAGGCATCTTTGGCCTTGTATTTCGTGTGATGAGTGTTACGCAGGAGGTCCTACGATCGAGTCCCACCATGGTTATTTGCTTTGTTGAAGCACTCGAAGCGTTGTTAAGTTTTTCAAAGGGTGCAAAAGTTTATAGTATAAGTTTTTGTTTGTGTCCCTTTGGACACGTGAGGGCATGTGGCCCAATGGAAGGTTGGTTGTGGTTAAGGTACTGAGCAAGGAGACGTCACAAGATCGAATCCCATTAGGGACAGAGGCAAGTTAATAATTTTTTAATATATTTTATTTTTTCTAAAGTTTCCCTAGGAGGAATAAGGGTTGTGATGCATGTTTAGAAAAAGAAATATTTTTGGTGTTTCTCCTTTTGAAAGTATATCATATTATATATCGTTGGAAAGCTTATTTAAAGGGCTATTTGATTAAATTTATTAGAGGGAGAAATAAGGTGTATGTAAAGAGATATTTCTGTTTTTATAAATGGTTTCAAAAGTGAAGGTTGTTTTGTTCTTTTTCAAAGGTGATTAATTCTTTCATGAGGGGACATGTTGTATCTTATTGAGTAGGAGTGATAAGGTGTTATTTTGATATTATTTTTGCGATATCAATCATGATATCTAACCCTTGTTAAAAGTTGAAAAAGAATTTTGTTGAGTGTGGCATATTTGGTGGACATCCAATAAGGCATCAAAAGGCATGAGCAATATTCTCCATTGACTTTGTTTATGGTGGTTGATTTCTGAAATATCATTGGAGAGAAAAGGATTGATTGTGGTTTCCTTTTCAAAAGTGGTTGGTTGAATGCTTCAAGGTTTTATAGTTTGAGAGTTGTTTTTAAACCTTGTTTTATAAGCATATTTGTTGAAGCCCATTGGTTATGCAAAGACCTTGAGTTAGAAAAGAACATGGGTATCATTGTTATGTGATATTTGTGGTTGAGCATTGTTGGAAACATTTGAGTTGGTTGATACATGCTTGGACTAGGGTTTTGTGAGAAATATTTGTCCCTTGTGGTGATTGGTTGAGTTGAGTTGATTGATCCTAGTCAAGTTATTGTGTGAGGTGATTGTTCAAGTCCCATGAAACAAACAATTCTATAATTCTAATTTGGGTTGAGATTGAGCTTTGATATTAGAACATATTGAGTCTCTAACAATTCTTTTTATGCTTCTATAATATTTGAGTTGAGTTAATATTGATTTGAGTTGAGTTGATATTGATTTGATTTGACATCATTGTAGATCATTGTTGTCATCCATTGTAGAGTGCATTGCCTTTCATTATTGAGTTCATCATTGAGCCTTGTCTTCATAGATTTGTGGATGATATTTGAATGCTACTTGAGCATTATTGGTTGCACCTTTGAGAAGGATTTTGGGATATATTTTTGGATATATTTGTGGCATTTTTTTGTGTATGATTGATTGAGCCTTTGAGAAGGATTTTGGGACAGATTTGTGGTAGTTTTTGTGTATGATTGATTGAGCCTTTGAGAAGGCTTTTGGGACAGATTTGTGGATAGTTTTGGGACATATTTTGAGCAAGTTATTGGTGAGATTGTTGAGCATATTTTGAGAAAGTTCTTAGTGAGCTTGTTGAGCATATTTTAGGCAAGTTCTTAGTGAGCTTGTTGAGAAGATTTTGAGCAAGTTCGTAGTGATCTTGTTGATTAGTTTTGAGCAAGTTCTTGGTGAGCTTGTTGAGCATATTTTGAGCAAGTTCTTAGTGAGCTTGTTGAGCAGATTTTGAGCAAGTTCTTAGTGAGCTTTTTGAGAGAATTTTGAGCAAGTTATTAGTGAGCTTGTTGAGCAAATTTGAACAAGTTTTGAGTGAGCTTGTTGGAGCATATTTTGAGCAAGTTCTTGGTGAGCTTGCTAGAGAAAATTTGGGCAAGTTCTTGGTGAGATTGCTGAAGCAGATCATAGGATAGCCTACCTGAGTAGATCAAGATTGCCTAGCTAAGTAGATCAGTGGATTACCTACCTGAGTAGATCAAGATTACCTAGCTAAGAAGATTAGTGGATTTCTTACCTAAGCAGATTAATGTATTGCCTAGCTTTGAGCAGATCAAAGTAATCATTTGTATTGGGATAAGGATCCTTATTTTTGTGTGAAATATTATAAGGATATTATCTTGTGGAGTACCCCACATTGGGGAAACCACGTTAAATCTTATGTCTCAAATATGTGTGGTGATTTAAGCACTTATTTACTATTGCTATCTATGTCATTAATGCACACTAATATATTTGGTTATTGTAATTAAGGACACTAATTGATATTTATTTGGAAAGAAAGTAAAAATTGGGTGCTATATTGTTCATCCCCCTATCAGTATAAGCTTGTGTTATTCAAAAATATCGCACCAATCTATCATCAAGTCCTCTCTAGAACTTTGTCCAATTTGGTTCAATAAGTCCTCTCAAGAACTTAACCAAATATGCTCAATAAGTCCTCTCAAGAACTTAAAAAAAATTCTCAATAAGTCCTCTTAAGAACTTAACCAAATATGCTCAATAAGTTCTCTCAAGAACTTATCCAATTTTGCTCTCAATCTATATTGTAAGCTTCCATAAAAGCTTACTCAAATATGTCCACAAGTCCTCTCTAGAACTTGTCCAATCTGCTCAATATGTCCACACTAGAACTTGTCCAATCTCATAGAAAAATAAAGAGAATTTTAAGAGACTCGATATACCCTATACTCATCACAATGCTCAATCACTTTCAATTACTATTTTAGAAACATACAGATAATTATTAAAGACTCAATATGCTTCAACTCAATCACTTTCTCAATTCAATGAAGAACACAAGCTTATACTGAGAGGAGGGGGGTGAACAGTATAAGACTTATTTTTACTTTTTCCTTTATACTTCAAAATAGTAAAGCAATATACCCAAAGAAATATCAAAGCAATGCACAATATCATTCACAAAGTGACACCAATTTTAACGTGGTTCACCCAGAATGGTTGGGCTACGTCCACAAAACTTTTCTCTAAAAGTTATCTCAAAGTTCTTTGGGAATCCTTCCCAATTAAAATGTTTATGAGCCTCGGCCCAAAGGAGATACCTTCCCCCAATCAGAATTTATGAGCCTCTGCTCAAAGGAGATACCTTCCCCCAATCATAATTTATGAGCCTCTTCTCAAAGGAGATACCTTCCCCTCTGCTCTGGAAATGATCCCTTAGAAGATCAACTGCCTCTACCTCTTGCTAGCACGTGGAACTCCTTTCCACCGAAGACCTCCTATCCTCAATTCTTAGCCTAAGAGACCTCTGCCTTCTATGATCACGTCCACAGCAGCTCAGCAACTTGTACCAAACACAGTCAGTCGGTCTAGTACAAGTCTTCCTCTATTTGTCAGATCTGTCCAACTCTTGAACAAATCAATCCTCTACATACAAGCCTTCTCAAAGAGTTGCCAAATTTTTCCTTAGGTTCTTCTCATAGAACCAATGCACCTTTGTCCTCAAGTTCTCTGATAGAACTATCAAACTCAGCTCACAAGTCCTCTGCTAGGACCTGTCCAAATCTGCTCACAAGTCCCCATCGAAACCTGTCCAAAACTGCTCACAAGTCCCCACCGAAACCTGTCCAAAACTTCTCACAAGTCCCCACCGGAACCTGTCCAAAATTGCTCACAAGTCCCCATCGAAACCTATCCAAAAACTGCTCACAAGTCCCCACTGGAACCTATCCAAAAACTTAGCAAGCTCACCAAGAAAAACTTTCTTAGTAGGAAATCACAAAGTGAATTGTTAGAGACCCAATGTGATTTTTCAAACTCATAGAAGCATAAAGAGAATTTTTAGAGACTCAATATGTTCTATACTCAAATACCAATCTCAAAAATCAACTCAAATCAACTCAGATTAATCTCAATCTCAAATCTAAAAACTCAACTCAATATCCGAAATGGATAGGATAGAATGCTTTCTTTCAAGAACATGTAACCCCAACAATTGCCAACTAAGCAAAGAATCACATAACAATGATACTCATTTTCTTTTCACCATCAATTAGGGTTTCAAAAAAAATGCTTATCAAACAAGGTTTAGTCAACCAACACCATTCAACTCAACATCAACCTTGAAGCATTCAAAAAATCATCACAAGAAAATGAAACAAGTAGAAATCCATTTCCCTCCAAAGATATTTGAACAAAACAACCACCAACACAATATCACCAAATGCAAAGAATAACTTTCTCAAATCAACTCAATGGAGTAAGCCCAATATCATGAATCAAGTAAAGCAATAACTTGATCAAACAACCTCTATGGAAGCAACTCAACCATCAAACTCAAAACAGCCAACCAAGGGTTCCACCAACTCAATGCAAGTAGCTAGACTCACAAATATAAACCCTAGTGCACAAAGCTTCCACTATCTCAAACCAAAAATTATGCATTCACCAAAAACTCTCCTTAAGGATAACAATGCATAAGTAGACTTCAAAAAACCAAAAAATAGGATTTACACCCAACCAAAGGAAACCTAGTTGAAAACCTTTTCATTCCAACATTATTTCAGAAAAACATACACCAATCATATTCATAAGAAAAATGTGCCCATACCTTTTTGGAGTAGAAGAAAATTGATCCTTAATGCTGTCACCACACACAACCCTCAAACTTCCAACCAAGTTAGGGTTAGAACCAAGATAAATGAGCATATATAACAACTTTCCTTAATACACCTTTTAGCTCCTCTTCTTTAAAAACAACCACCAAAGAAGCCAAAAACACAACAACCAAAACTTACACCTTATATCTCCATTTTTAAATTTAGCATAGCAAAAGACTAATCTCAAAAATACAACCAAAGAAATATCCCCTTATTTCTCCTATGTCTTTTAAACAATGCTAAACAATGCCAAAAATCATATCAAGAAAATAATCACACCTTATAATGGCTGCCCTTGAAGAATCCGAAATTCGTGGCACAAAACACGTTTTAATAAAAACATGACTAATCCATGCACAGCTCCCTCTACGAGGATCAAAATTCAGACCTCCACCTACGCAAAGCCCAAACACAGCCTTCGCTACCACTAGCCCACAAGAGGCTTACGAAGTCCAAGACGGACTTCCTTCCACATGAACGGTCAAGCTTTCCAAAAGCTTTTCAAACCACGAGCTCTTCTCTTTCGCAGCGTAAAGAAAACATTCGATCGCAGCCAAACCAATTAATTGCCTTCGATTTTCCAAGTAACTTTAACCTTAGGAACCTTCTCATATTTATAGTCCATACGTGGACTTTAGAACACGTCGGCTGCAAAGAAAAGTAATTTCAAATTTAATTGAAATTTTCTTTCTAAAGGGTTCAAAAACCCTTAAGTATTTTTAATAAATTAAAAATAATTTCTCCCTTAATTAATTAATTAAAACCTTGAAGGTTTTTAAATAATAATTAAATAAATAATAAAGAGAACCTCCATTGGTTTTAATAAAAACCATTTAACTTGGTTTTAATGAAAAACCCTTGCCAATGGAATCTCTCTAGATTCTCTTGGAATCTTCCACCTTTGAAGCCAAAACATCCTCTTAACATTAATGCCATTTCCTTTTGACATCAATGACAACTCATAGACAAGAATCTAGGATCTCAAACCCAAAATTGCCAACAATCTCCCCCTTTGTCATTGATGGCAAACCATGCTTCTCAACAACACAGAAACTCAACATAAATAGCTCCCCCTGTCTTGAGGCTATCCCCCTTACTCAAATCTCTCCCCCTTTGTCATCAATGGCAAAGGGTCACCTTTGGGGCTCTGGACTAAGAATGAGCCTCTTAGCTTAGCCCCTCCCCTACCTCCTGATGAGGTGATTAATTCTGGGGTGGGAGTAAAACTCCCATTAGGCATTGATCATCATCAGCGTCTATAACTTCCTTGTCGGGCTTTCTCTTGAACTCTTTGCCCATATTCTTGTTCTTGTCACTATTCTTGTTTTTGTTCTCATCCTTGTTCTTGTTCATGCCTTGATCCTTGGACCTGATCATGCCACTATTTCTGTTCTTGTAATCTAGAATTTCAGCTCTACATTGTCTGATTATGTGACCTTCATTGTTGCACTTGAAACACTTGACGATGTTGTTTCTATGAGGTAAACCTGATCTTTAAATCCACCTATTCTGACCAAACCTGTTTTGGCCAAACCTGTTCTGACCAAACCTGTTCTGACCAAACCTATTTTGATCAAACCTGTACCTGTTATTTACCTTGCAATAAACTGCCTTGTGCCCAAACTATTGACAAGAGTAGCAATACCCTTGAAATTAACTAGCACTTCTGAAACTATCATTTACCTCCTTCACTTGAGCCATGCAATGTGAAGCCATGTGACCAAACCTGTGACAAACAAAACATCTACCTTGAAACTTTCCTTTAATTGACCTCTTAGGTTTTTAAAACTTCTTCTCATTCTGAATTCTGTTTTCTATGCATCTATCATTCAAGGACTCCTTTTCTGAAATACTTTCTTCATCAGAACTCTCTTTCTTTTGGAGTCTCTTACTAGACTCTCCAACTTGTTCCTTATGTGGCTTAACAAAACTAAGGCCTGTTTTATTTGTTGTCTTTATTTGACCTTTGATGAGTGACTTAACCTTTTTGGAGCTATCTTGAAACCTATAAATCTTATCCTTGTACTCTTTAGTTTCCTCTTTCAAAGAAGCCATTTTCTGTTCTAACTCACTATACTCAAGAACCTTAGATTCTAACTCATCCTTGAGTTCTTGTGTCTTAGCTATAGAGAAGTCAAGACTTTCTATAAGATCATCTCTCTCCATACAACATTCATCTAACTTATCCTTGAGTCTAGCATTCTTCTTTATTTCCTTTTCCAAAACACTAAGAGCACTAATAAGTTCACTTTCAAGATCCTTTATTTGTTTGCTTTTTGAATCATCAAAGCCTTTTTTAGATTTCTTATCACTAGAGATGCTACCCTTTTCAAAAACCATACATTCATCTTCCTTATAGTTTTCTGAAGCATCCTCATACATACTAGAAACCAAATCATTATTTGTGCAATCATCCTCAAGGTGACCAAAATTTCCACATCTAAGACATTTCATGATAATGAATCTATGTTTCGGTTCTTCCTCTTTTTCTGATATGAACAACATCTCATTTTCATTATCACTTGAAAAACTTTCACTATCACTACTAGAACACTTACTTGCTTTGTCTAGGTAGAAACTCTTCTTGTGCTTGTGAGAATACCTCTTTCCTTGATTATTATGCTCATATTTGTTTTTCCTATGATGCTTATGCTTTTCAGAATCCTTGCTCTTAGAATCATGTTTATCTTCATCACTTTCATTCTTGGGAATAGTACAGTCAGTAGCATAATGACCAAACAATCCACAATTGAAACATGTTACATTTTTCATACTTTTGTGCTTTCTAGATAACTTGCCTTTCTTGCTGTAATATGCCTCTTCATCACTAGAAGACTCATCACTATCTTGAAGCTGTTTACCCTTGGAATTTTTGGTAGCCTTGAAAGCTGCCTCTTTCTTGACATCAACCTTCACTTGAGTTCTCAACTCAAATGCTACAAGTATACTGTGGAGCTCATCCTTTTTCAACTTATCCAAATCTTTAGCTTCCTCAATAACAGAAATATTTTTACTAAATCTATTAGGAAGAGATCTTAAAATATTATCACAAACATCATTTTCAGCAAGCTCAAGACCTAAGTCTTTCATGGAGTTAACAACCTCATCCATACGAAGCATGTAGTCACTAATATTTTCATCATAATTCATCTTGAGTTGTTCAAACATACCTTTGAAGTGTCTCAACTTGGCCTTTCGACATTTGTATCACCTGTATGAACCACCTTCAACTATTTCCACATTTCACTAGTTGTCTTGCGGTGAATCACTTTGGTGAGATCTGCTTTACGTAAGCCTTTCGAGATTGCATTCATTGCTTTTAAATTGTTGTGATGTAGGAGCCTTTCTTCTTTAGTATTAGGACCATGTTCAGGAATAGTGTATTCATCTTCAATCACTTCCCAAACCTCATTCCCAAGTGCCATTAGATGAACCTTCATCCTTGCACTCCAAAGAGCAAAATCTGACCCATCAAGAATAGGTGTTGCATTACTACTTGAATGATCCATTGTGTTCTTTACTAGCTTTTCCTTCAAGCTATTAAACTTTCCAAAGGCACCTGCTCTGATACCAATTGAAGAACATAAGCTTATACTAAGAGGGGGGTGAACAGTATAAGACCTCTTTTTACTTTTTCCTTTATACTTAAAAATAGTAAAGCAATATACCCAAAGCAATATCAAAGCAATGCACAATATCATCCACAAAGTGACACCAATTTTAACGTGGTTCACCCAGAATGGTTGGGCTACATCCACAAAACTTTTCTCTAAAATATATCCCAAATTTATTTGGGAATCCTTCCCAATTACAATGTTTATGAGCCTCAGCCCAAAGGAGATACCTTCCCCCAATCAAAATTTATGAGCCTCTGCTCAAAGGAGATACCTTCCCCTAATTAGAATTTATGAGCCTCTGCTCAAAGGAGATACCTTCCCCTAATTAGAATTTATGAGCCTCTGCTCAAAGGAGATACCTTCCCCTCTACTCTAGAAATGATCCCTTAGAAGATCAACTGCCTCTACCTCTTGCCAGCATGTGGAACTCCTTTCCATTGAAGACCTCTTGTCCTCAATGCTTAGCCTAAGAGACCTCTGCCTTCTATGATCATGTCCACGGTAGCTCAGCAACCTGTACCAAACATAGTAAGTCGGTCTAGTACAAGTCTTCCTCTATTTGTCAGATTTGTCCAACTCTTGAAAAAATCAATCCTCTACATACAAGCCTTCTCAAAGACTTGCCAAATATGTCCTCAGGTTCTTCTCATAGAACCAATGCACCTCTGTCCTCAAGTTCTCTGATAGAACTATCAAACTCAGCTCATAAGTCCTCTACTAGGACCTGTCCAAATATGCTCACAAGTCCCCACCGGAACCTGTCCAAAACTACTCACAAGTCCCCACCAAAACCTGTCCAAAACTGCTCACAAGTCCCCACCGGAACCTGTCCAAAACTACTCACAAGTCCCCACCGGAACCTATCCAAAAACTGCTCACAAGTCCCCACCGGAACCTGTCCAAAAAATGCTCACAAGTCCCCACTGGAACCTGTCCAAAAACTCAGCAAGCTCACCAAGAAAAACTTTCTTAGTAGGAAATCACAAAGTGAATTGTTAGAGACCCAATGTGATTTGTCAAACTCATAGAAGCATAAAGAGAATTGTTAGAGACTCAATATGTTCTATACTCAAATTCCAATCTCAAAACTCAACTCAAATCAACTCAGCTTAATCTCAATCTCAAATCTAAAAACTCAACTCAATATCTGAAATGGATAGGATAGAATGCTTTCTTTCAAGAACATGAAACCCCAACAATTGCCAACTATGTAAAGAATCACATAACAATGATACTTATGTTCTTTTCACCATCAATTAGGGTTTCAACAACAATGCTCATCAAACAAGGTTTAGTCAACCAACACCATTCAACTCAACATCAACCTTGAAGCATTCAACCAATCATCACAAGAAAAGGAAACAAGTAGAAATCCTTTTCCCTCCAAAGATATTTGAACAAAACAACCACCAACACAATATCACCAAATGCAAAGAATAACTTGCTCAAATCAACTCAATGGAGTAAGCCTAATATCATGAATCAAGTAAAGCAATAACTTGATCAAACAACCTCTATGGAAGCAATTCAACCATCAAACTCAAAACAGCCAACCCAGGGTTCCACCAACTATCACCACACCTTTTTGGAGTAGAAGAAAATTGATCCTTAAAGCTATCACAACACACAACCCTCAAACTTCCAACCAAGTTAGGATTAGAACCAAGATAAATGAGCATATATAACAACTTTCCTTAATACACCTTTTAGCTCCTCTTCTTTAAAAACAACCACCAAAGAAGCCAAAAACACAACCAAAACTTACACCTTATATCTCCATTTTTAAATTTAGCATAGCAAAATACTAATCTCAAAAATACAACCAAATAAATATCCCCTTATTTCTCCTATGTCTTTTAAACAATGCTAAACAATGCCAAAAATCATATCAAGAAAATAATCACACCTTATAATGGCTGCCCTTGAAGAATCCGAAATTCATGGCACAAAACACGTTTTAATAAAAACATGACTAATCCATGCACAACTCCCTCTACGGGGATCTAAATGTAGACCTCCTCCTACGCAAAGCCCAAATGCATCCTTCGCTGCCAGTAGCCCACAAGAGGCTTACAAAGTCCAAGACGGACTTCCTTCCACATGAACGGTCAAGCTTTCCAAAAGCTTTTCAAACCACGAGCTCTCCTCTTTCGTAGCGTAAACAGAACATTCGATCACAGCCAAACCAATTAATTGCCTTCGATTTTCCAAGTAACTTTAACCTTAGGAACCTTCTCATATTTATAGTCCATACGTGGACTTTAGAACACGTCGGCTACAAAGAAAAGTAATTTCGAATTTAATCAAAATTTGCTTTCTAAAGGGTTTAAAAACCCTTAAGTATTTTTAATAAATTAAAAATAATTTCTCCCTTAATTAATTAATTAAAACCTTGAAGGGTTTTAAATAATAATTAAATAAATAATAAAGAGAACCTCCATTGGTTTTAATAAAAACCATTTAACTTGGTTTTAATGAAAAACCCTTGCCAATGGAATCTCTCTGGATTCTCTTGGAATCTTCCACCTTTGAAGCCAACACATCCTCTTAACATTAATGCCATTTCCTTTTGACATCAATGAAAAATCATAGACAAGAAGCTAGGATCTCAAACCCAAAATTGCCAACCTTACCATAAGGTAATTTAATTAAATTATAAATTAATTAATAATAATATTAATTAATATAATTAAGTTATAATTAATTTAATAACCAAAAGGATTATTAAATTAAATTACAAATTAATATATAATTAAATTATTATAATTAATTATAATTAATTTAATTCCTTAGGCCTCTCCATAGGTTTTAAGAAAAACCTTTTATTTTGCCATCAATGGTTTTGAGAAAAACCATTTAAATCATGCTTTACATAAAGCTCTTTTGGAACCAATCAAGATGCAATCCTTATTAGAACCTTTTGACATCAATGACAACTAATATTCCTCAAAATGTCCAACAATCTCCCCCTTTGTCATTGATGGCAACCCAAACTCTTTATACTGAAAACTTGATCTTTCCTTTGTTCTGCCCCCCCTGGGACATTGCTCCCCCTGTCTCAATTCTCTCTCCTCTTTACTCAAATACCATATCTCTCTCCCCTTTGACATCAATGGCAAAGGGTCACCTTTGGGGCTCGGGGCTAAGAATGAGCCTCTTAGCTTAGCCCCTCCCCCACCTCCTCTTGAGGTGGTTAATTTGGGGTGGGAGTATTTCTACTCCCATAAAGCACTATTCTTTACCTTTATCCTCTTTTCTTCTCATATGATTATTTTGATTCCTCTGAATATTCCTTTTCATGTCCATGTTCCTATTCCTATTCCTGTTCCTGTTCATACTTGATTCTGGAATGTCTGCTCTACACCACTTTGTTGTGTGACCATCATTATTGCACTTATAACACTTAATGTTATTATTCCTTGGAGGTGCAAATGTCTTAGGATTTCTCCTAGTGAAGCCATATCCTCTTTTTTCATGAACCCTGCAATTCATTGCCTTGTGACCAAACTGATTACATGAGTAGCAATACCCATGGAAAAGTTATTTGTTCCCATATTCCTATCTTTCATGTGTCCTGCACTATGAAGCTATGTGCCCAAACCTGTGACATGAGAAGCATCGTCCATTGAAGAAACTTTGCCTAGACCCCATTGGTCTCTTAGTCTCTTCTACCTTGTCATGTTTCTTATTCCATATGTTCCTTACTTGTGTATTGTTCCTTTTCTTGTTGAACTTTCTATTGTCCAACATATCCTTAGAAGTCTCACTCTCTCTTTTACTTACTTCTTTTGATGCTTCTTCTTTTCTGGTGTTTGAGCTTGACTCTCCTTTTTCTGCTTCCTATTTCCTTTGTTCTTATTTAGAACTAAGTCCTATTTTGGTGATTGATGAATTTTGTGCATTGATAATCCTATCCAAAGTCTTTGGATTTTCCTCAAACTTGTGTAGCTTTTCCTTAGAGCCTTTTACTTCCATCCTTAGTGAAACTATCTCATGCTCTAATATTTCACACTCTAGATCTTTTATCTTTAATTTTTTGGCCATACCTTCTTCAATTTTTCTTGCCTCTTCAACCTTGATTTTGAAGTTGGTGAGTTCCTATAGAAACTTTGCTTTTGCTTTCTCATCTTCTTGAGCTTGAACCCTTAATCCTGAGTTCTCCATTTTTAATTCTTCAAGAGTAACCATAAGTCTTTCACATTCTATCTCTTTTACCTTTGACTGTTCAATCATACCTTCTTCAACTCTTCTTGCCTTTTCAACCTTATCTCTCAAGTCAGAGAGATCTTGTAGAAGCTTTGTCTTACATCTCTCATATTCTTGTATTTGAGCCTTCAATTCTAAATTCTACCTTTTCAATTCAACAAGTTCCTTAAGAGTGGCTTCCTCATTTTCTTTTTTTGAATCTTCCTCTTCTTTTAATTGGTCTTCAATAGGAGTATTTTCTTCTAATACTGAAAGTAGAGTTTTTTCTTCATACCTATTTTGATTGTCCCTATTATCCTTTCTTGAACCAACCTCTAGGATTTCATTTCTGGAAATATCATCTTCATCTTCACCGCTACTAAACCCATTGCAATAACCTGCATCATGACCAAGTTGACCACAAACAAAATATTCTTCACCTTCTTGTGGACAATAAGCTGCATGGTGACCTGTATTCCTACATCTGGTACAAAAATTTATCCATATGATCTTTTCTCCACTGCTTGATTCATCTCTTGAATCTATTTCCACTTTTCCTCCCAAAACAACAATATCAAATTCATCTTCCTTTTCTTTCATGACCATGTGTGTTCTTTTCTTCTTGTATCTCATGGTTCTACCTTTGCCTTTCTTTGCCATTTGTGTTCTTGTAAGATCTTCCTTCAAGTTGTTAAACCTTTTTGAAGGAACCAACTCTGATACCAATTGAAGAACACAAGCTTATACTGAGAGGGGGGTGAACAATATAAGACCACTTTTTACTTTTCTTTCCAATCAATATTATGCAATGTAAAGATAGCAATATCAACAGCAGTAACCAAAGCAATGCACAAATCATCACACACAATAGAGACACCAATTTAACGTGGTTCACCCAATGTGGGCTACTCCACGGAGAAAATATTTCACTAATATTTTCTCAATAAATCTCTTGGGAATCCTTTCCCTATTACAATGTTTATGGATATCTATCCAAAGGAGATACCAATCCCCTAATCAAGTTCATGGATCTCTATCCATAGGAGAACTCCTTTCTCCTTAGCTCTAATTGGTGATCTTCTAGAAGAACTATTGCCCCCACTACTCTGGCTAATGGATCTCTATCCATTGAAGACTCCTATCCTCACTACCCTAGCTTAATGGATCTCTATCCACTAGATACTTTCATCCTCTATACTCTATCACCTCCAAAGCTCTATCTCAAATATATACTAAACATAGTCCTTCGATCTAGCACAAATCTATCCTCAATATCTATCCTCTGATCTGCACTAAACATAATCCTTCGATCTAGCACAAATCTGCTCAATCTCTATCCTTAATATCTATCCTCTGATCTACACTAAACATAGTACTTTGATCTAGCATAAATCTATTCTCAAGCCTTAACTCAAAGCTTGACTCAATCTCAAATCAACTCTGCTGGATCTACCCCAAACCTTAACTCAAGGTTTGAAAAAATAAATCAATCAACTCTACTCACAAGCCTTCTCAAAGACTTATCTCAAATTTACCTTGTAAGCTTTCACAAAAGCTCACACCAATCTATCCTACAAGTCCTCTCTAGAACTTGTCCAATATGCTCAATAAGTCCTCTCAAGAACTTAACCAAATCTGCTCAATAAGTCCTCTCAATAACTTAACCAAATATGCTCAATAAGTCCTCTCAAGAACTTAACCAAATCTGCTCAATAAGTCCTCTCAAGAACTTAACCAAATCTACTCTCAATCTGTATTGTAAGCTTCCACAAAAGCTTACTCAAATCTTTCCACAAGTCTTCTCAAAGACTTACCTCAAATCTGCTCAACAAGTCCACACTAGAACTTGTCCAATCTCATAGAAACATAAAGAGAATTGTTAGAGACTCAATATGCTCTATACTCATCACAATGCTCAATCACTTTCAATCACTCTTTTAGAAACATGCAAAGAATTGTTAGAGACTCAATATGCTTCAACTCAATCACTTTCTCAATTCAATTCAGAATATAGAATAGTTTGTTTTATGGAACTTGAACAATCACTTCACACATCCACTTGACTAGGCTCAACCAACTCTACTCAACCAATCTCTCAATGAAATAATTCTTGCTCACAAACCCTAGTCCAAGCATATGATCCTTCACTCAAAATATTTCCAACAATGCTCAACAACAAATCTCACATAACAATGATAACCCTAGTTCAAGTTCTTTGCTCAACAACTCACTTCAACAATAATGCTCATAAAACAACTCTCACATAACAATGATACTCATGTTCTTTTCAAACCCTAGTTCTTTGCTCAACCAATGGCTTCAACAACAATGCTTATAAAACAAGGTTTCAATAACAACTCTTTATTCCAGAAAACCTTGAAGCATTAACTCAAACACACTCAATAAGGAAGCCCTAATCAATTCCTTTTCACTCCAAACTTATTTTCAGAAAACCAATCAATCAACTCAACTATGGAAGAATGTGCTCATACCTTTTCTTGATGATGAAGGAATCTCAAATATCTGCCACAACCACAAACACTTCTATGCCAAACTCAAAGAGGTTAGAAGATAAATCTCTCTCACAATGTAATGCAAAAACTCAATTACACCTTATCACTCCATATTTAAAACAACCATCAACATACATAAAATATTTATCCAATAACACCTTATAATCTCCCAATTAAAATAAATTTAACATCCACCAAAATTAACTCAAAAACCTCTTTAATTAGATTTAATGGCAAAAATAACTTTGGAAAAAATCAAATCCACTTTCCTTATAACTCCAATAACATAAATTAATTACCAAGCAAGCAACCTTTCATATACCCTTATAACTCCAAATAACACCTTAAGAAAACATTAGGCAAATAAAATATTTAATTAAAAGTACCTTTGCCACTTGTGGGATTCGAACCCACAACCACCGCCTCCTCGTGTGCCCTAGCCATGGGCTTGACCACCGCATGTGCTAGGCACATGCTTGGAAGGCTAAGAGCACCACGTGCTCTTTCTTCCCAAGCCTGGCGCTTTAAAAAGTGCATGCAAAAATATTTCCACCATGGTGCTCAAGACAAACACACCAACAACCTCCATGCGAATCGATCGTGGTCACTTCCACTCCAAACGCTCTCGCTAAATGCGCACTACCAATGGACCACACTGTCCAATGGGAGTGAGGCCTTAGGCCCTCCCCACTAGTCTTCTTCCTGGTGCTAAAGACAAAATGATTCTTGTCTTCTTCCTCAACGATTTGCACAAAATAAACTTTGCTCGATCGCTTGAATATTAATCGATGAAGGTAAGGTTTGAATGCCCCTTTGGCATGGCATTTATACATGAAATCCACCATTTGACTTAGACGTCGGTGCTCCACTAAATTTGATGATGTCGATGGGGAAAAGACAATTGCAATTTGAATTTAAACTTTTCCAACCTTACCATAAGGTAATTTAATTAAATTATAAATTAATTAATAATAATATTAATTAATATAATTAAGTTATAATTAATTTAATAACCAAAAGGATTATTAAATTAAATTACAAATTAATATATAATTAAATTAATTATAATTAATTTAATTCCTTAGGCCTCTCCATAGGTTTTAAGAAAAACCTTTTATTTTGCCATCAATGGTTTTGAGAAAAACCATTTAAATCATGCTTTACATAAAGCTCTTTTGGAACCAATCAAGATGCAATCCTTCTTAGAACCTTTTGACATCAATGACAACAAATATTCCTCAAAATTTCCAACACTAGAGGTGACCACATGGTCTAAGGGTTGATTGCACATTTCTCTATAGTTGTAGGTGAAGCTTGGAGGTTGTATCATATCCACTCTTGAAACTAATTGTTTCACCACACTTGTTAAACTTTGCATATTAGGATTGTTGTGTAATACCCTTAGGTTCCCTGGGGGACGGATATAGGTAGGTTTTTGAAATAGAACTTGGTCAATTTTTGAGTCATTAACACTGTTATGGTATGAGTTATGATATGCGGTATCTTGATGTGAAGGATTACTAAAATTTGGTGGAATAGAAGCATGAATGTTGAGATGAGTAGAATGAGGAGGAAATTGAGCATAATATTGATATGCACTATGATTTGGAGGAAATTATGTAATCCTCCCAAATTTAGTGGTCATAGTAGTAGCATATGTTGGTTTATGTAAAGGATTAATATGATGTGAAGATTCAAACAAGGGGTTGTTATGAAAATTCCTTGGAGAGATGATTGGAGGAGGAGGCATCTCACCTCTTTCAAGTCGAGCTTTCTCTCCCATGGATTTAACCAAAGCCTCCCTATGATGTTTTATAAAATTCCATATATGATCAAAATATGTGAAAGTGAAGCCTCCATTGGGCCCCTCAAGAGGATCAAAGTTGGTACCAATTTCTTCATGTTCTTCTTCTTCCACATCTAGATTGTGATTCTCCCAATCAAGATTATCATCTTCTTGAAAAATTTGATCAGATTCTAAAAGCTTTCACTTAATCCTATTGTTTGGATCCATTAGGAAGAGGATAAATGATAGAGGAGAACACTAACAAGAGACATACAAGAAGATTTTAAGATCTTAGTATTTTCTAATTCTAAGCAAATAAACTTAGTGGTATTGCTTAAAGTTTTTAAAAGAAAATAAAAATGAAGAGGCTTCCTATCTTGGTCACTAAGATGTGTGTTCATGTTGGATTCACCAAATATGTAGAGGGGAAAATTGCCCTACCACGTATGATTCTTGGTTGGATCCATTGGAAGCTAAGGTGACCACAAGGGTGTGTTATATTCTCTACACTCAAGGGCTTGTGGATTGAATGGTTCACCAAGAATAGTTTAAGGACTCACTCCAAGTATGGGATGGAGATTTTTAATGTGTATATTGAGCAAACACCTATGTTTAGATTTTCTAAATCTAAGCTATGAAGAAATAATGCAAGATAAACCAAAAAGTAACCAAACAACCTAAAAGCTTATTAGAACACTTATCTAATTTGGTGGTTGATCCTAGCTTTAACTTGCATCCAAAATATTTGAATAGCTGGAAAACTATAATAAAAATTCATAAAACCCTATAAAATATGATCAATGTTAGGGGGGCTACTTAGGCCACTATAATACTAATCTTGGAGGTGCAACAATCAAGATCCCTTGGTCCTTTTAGTTGACCATACAAAAATAAAATGATCTTTGACCTTTGTAACAAACACAACGAAATAAGATAGCATGGAACGGTGAATGAAATGCAAACAAAATCAGTACAAAGCTTAAACAATAATACCACTTAGAAATATAGGGTTTGGGGATAAAATGGTTTCCCCCAAGATAACATGAATTAAATACAAATGAAACAAAATGATAGAAATCAAATTAAAGTGACAATAGAAAAGAAACGGTGCTAAATAGAATATGCAAGAAAAACATTAGGTTTTTAGCACAAATTATGGTCCCAAAATCTAGCTAAGGCTGAATTTGTGCCTTGTAAATTACCAGGAATGGATTAAGTTAACAAAGCGAAAATGACAACAAAATGCATGACAGGTGAAAACATGGTTTTTATCGAATTCGTGCCCTATAGTATATGGGGCATGGATTCACACAAGAAGACTTAAAACCAAAATAGATGTGAAAATGTAGCTATAACAAATAACAAGATGATTAAAGGATAAAATGAATGCAAAAGGTCAACCTAATAAGTTTGTGGAAGAAGGTCCGAGGTGTAGACCAATTGGTTCATCCAAACCCCATAAGGGGGCGGAGGTCCAAGGTTCAAATCTCGGGCCTCGTCGGACTGAATGCTTGTCCCTTTCCTGGTGCTTTCAGCAGTGTAAAAGGTTTAAAATGATTGTGGCATGGTGGTTATAGGGGCGTATTGTGCGAAGATCTATGTGGCGGCTTCTGGGGCAGACATCGTAGAATATTATGGTGGCCATAAAAAGCTGGACAACCTACCCGGATTCGTGGCGACTACCGATTCCACCATGTAAATTCAAAAAAATAAAAATAATAAGTTTGTGGAAGAAGCAAGAGTAAAGGCAAAATACCTCTCCTCCTCCAAGAAGACAAGTTCATCATCAAGGCTCCTCCAATTGCAAATCATAAAGAATGCACCAAAAAGCAGAATACCAATGCACCAAGAGCACTAGATGAATATTGCACAAGATATTACTTAGCATCAAGATGTGTTAAAAAATGTTATCTCTCTATCTCAAAAGAGATCCAATCCCTCTTATTTATAGAGGGTTAGAAGGGCTAAAAGGTAGGAAAATTAAATTTTAACCTTGGCCAAGTCGATGCCATAAGAGGTTGACCCAAAATTTAGACCTTTTAAGATAAAAAAGCCTAAATTTATTGAATATCTGCCCTATAATTTATCGAGCATGGATTCGGTTAAGGTTAAGAAAAAAACAAAGCAAAAACATAAGAAAATGGGTCAAAGTTGCATTAACCAATTTTGAGATCCTCCCAAGGAAATCTAGGGAAAATTGACTCATTTGGAAGGGTCAATTTTCCATGTCTACAGTTGGCATGGGCCATCCATAACCCAAGGTCGAATATATTTTAATATTTTATTACATTAGTGAGTGGGAAAAGGGTTTAGGAGAGGGTATATAAAGAATAAATATTGTCATTGTGAAATAAAGGCAATATTAGTTATTCTTTGTAAGATTCTTGGCTCATGGAGTGAATATTGGAGTTTTTCCTTCCTTTAGGAATATTATTTGGTGTTGCCCTACCTCAAGGGTATTTTCAATATATGTGTCTATTTTTTTGAATTGTATTATGCATAATTTATTGTGGATGGATGTTTTTATTATTTTTCCATAAAATACATTATTTTCTCTTTCATAAAAAGTGAGGTCATAACAAGTGATATAGAGTAGAAATTCTAGCAAAGTGGTGGATTTTTATTTTTTGTGGATTGCAGTGTTAGGGCAACATTTTCTAGAAAAATATCTCATATTTTGGAAGCCATATCTTTGCGAGTTGTTTGATTTAGACAATTCTTGGACCACCTTGTGTGGAATTTGAAAATATGTAAAATGAGTGGTTATATGCAATAATCTAAATAGTATTGAGGGATATACAATCCTATGAGGTTAGACATCTAGAACAAGGGTAGTGACAATTTTTCAAGTCACTAAAAAATAAATTGCAGAAATATTTCAATTGAGGTAAGCAAATTTGTTGTAGTTTAATTTTTTTTTGAAGAAAATTTATAGAATTAATGGTTGGTAACAAGGATTAGAGGAGAATTGAAATTTTTTTATTTTTGAGAAACCCTAGTTGTTATGGGAATTTTTTCTAGTTACATAGCTTCACAAAACCCTAGAAAATTTGATCAACATTAGGGGACCTACTCATACCACTATAAGACTAAACTTGGAGGCACAAAAATCAAGCGTGGAACAATGAATGAAATGCAAATAGAACAAGCAAAAAGCTTAAATAAGAATGCCACTTAGAAATCTAGGGTTTGGGGATAAAATTTTTACCCCCAAACTAACATGAATTAAATGCAAATGAAATAGAATGACAAAAATCAAACTTAAGTGACAACAAAAAAAGGAATGATTCTAAACAGAATATGCAAGCAAAACCCTAGGGTTTTAGTGCAAATTATGACCCCAAAATCTATATAGGCCAAATTTGCGCCCTTTAAATTACCAAGTACAAATTTAGTTAACAAGGCAAAAATAACTGTAGAATGCATGATAGGTAAAATAAGGTTTTTTCCAAATCCATACCTTGTAGTATATGGGGCATGAATTCACACATGGAGAATTAAAACCAAATCCAGATGCAAAAATGCAGCTACAATAAAGAACAAGATGATTAAAGGCTAAAACGAATGCATAAGGTCAACCTAATAAACTTATGAAAGAAGCAAGAGCAAATGTAGAAGACCTCTCCTCCTCCAAGAAGACAAGTTTATCATCAAGGCTCCTCCACTTATAAATCATAAAGAGCACACCAAAAAGCAGAACACCAATGCACCAAGAGCACCAGATGAAAAATGCACAAAAGATCACTTATCATAAAAATGTGTTCAATAAAAATTTCTCTATCTATCTCAAAAGGGATTTGATCCCTCTTATTTATAGAGGGTTTGGAGGGCTAAAATATGGGAAAAACAAATTTTAACCTTGGCCAAGCCAATGCCATAAGAGGTTGGCCCAAAATTTAGACCTTTTAAGAGAAAAAGACTAAATTTATCGAATCCATACCCCATAATTTACTAGGCATGAATTTGGTCAAGGTTAAGAAAAACAAAGCAAAAACACAAGAAAAAGGGGCCAAAGTTGCATTTAGCAATTTTGAGAGCCTCCCAAGGAAATCTAAGGGAAAATGACTCATTTGGGTGGGTCAATTTTCCATGTCTACAGTTGGCATGGGCTATCCATAACCCAAGGTCATATATATTTTAATATTTTATTATATTAGTGAGTTAGAAGAGGGTATATAAAGAATAGATATTGTCATTATAAAACGTAAGCAATATTAATTATTCTTTGTAAGAGTCTTGGCTCATGGAGCAAATATTGGAGTTGTTCCTTCCTTTAGGAATATTATTTGGTGTTGCCCTACCTCAAGGGTATTTTCAATATATGTATCCTTTTGTGAATTTTATTATGCGTAATTCATTGTGGATGGATGTTTTTATTATTTCTGCATAAAAATACATGATTTTTTTTTAATAAAAAGTGAAGTTCATAACAAGTGGTATCAGAGCAGAAATTCTAGAAAAATGGTGGATTTTTGTTTTTGTGGATTGCAGTGTTAGGGCAATATTTTCTAGAAAGCAATATTTTCTAGAAATATATCTCATCTTATAGAAGCCATATAATTTTTATGGATTGGCTAAGGATAATCCTGGCAGAGCAGGCGCTAGCAGAATTGTGTGAGATCATAATGGGAATATGATGCTTGCATTTTTTGAATATTTGGAAAAAAGGATGAACAACAAAGCTAAAGCTAGAGATATGTGGAGAGGCCTTCAAATGACTCAAGACTTAGAAGGCAATTTGATTATAGAAGGAGACTCTATGCATGTTATAAATATCCTCAATAATTGGAAAAAAACTTCCTAGAGGATTAAAACAATTTTTGGAGAGGCTAGGATCATTTTCCAGGGAATATAAGATAGAAAAGCCCAACATGTCTTTCAGAAAGCTAAAAAAGTTTTTGATAAGTTGGCCAATTTTGGTGTTGATGGTGATGAAATTTTCAAATGGGAACACGGTGTCCCGAGCAAAGTAGAGGAGATTATTCAACAAGAATGCCAAGAATGATAGTCGAATTTTCCAACAGGGAAGGCAATATAAGTTTGAATGTTATGAGTATTCTTGTCTCTTTTTTGAAATGGACTCATAATAAAAATTATTCGAGTTGTCAGTCTTGGTGGATGCTACTTGGAAACACCACAAAGACTAATTGGGATAGTCACATGTCAGATAACATGGCTCCTAGTTGTCTTAGTAATTTGAGGTTGGTTGATAATCACAGGGTAGGAAAGAAATGATAATATAAGACTTTGAACTAGAGCCACGTGGACCACCAGATAGCCACCGCCATAAATCTAGCCAACAGGTTCACTTCTCCAAGGATGATTGGCCAAGAAAGGATGTGGTCCCAAAGCATGTCATATACAAAAGAAAGCAATTACCAAAGAATTATTAAGAGTAACTGTCAATACAAAGCTTATGGGAGTTTTTTTCAGTACTCTGATATGTGCATCTGTAGCTTTTTTTTTCTCCATTGTTTCAAGGAAGGGATCTATGTCTATTTCTTTTTTTGTAATTATGATGCAGGTGTATTTTCTTGGGGTATACCCAAAATTTTGTATGGGAAGTTTCTTTTTGATAACAGGCTATGTGCCTTACCGGATGTAATGGCTTTGGCTGCATATAGATTTTACATATATAGGATCCTTAGTAAGGACATGTTCATCAACATCCCTGGGCTGATTTTTGTAAAAGGTTTTGGATCAACCTATAAAACCCGGTATTAATGCTTTAGTATCTTATCTACCAAAAATATATATATATTTGTAAGTTGTTTGATCTAGATAATTCTTGGACAACCTTGTGTGAAATTTGAAAAGATTTAAAATGATTGGTTATATGCAATAATCTAAGTATTATTGAGAGATATACAATCCTATAAGGTTAGCCATCTAGAACAAGGGTAGTGACAATTTTTCAAGTCACCAAAAAACAAAATTGTAAAAATATTTCAACCGAGGTAAGCAAATCTATTGTAGTTTAATTTTTTTGAAGAAAATTTGTAGAATTAATGGTTGGTAACAAGGATTAGAGGAGAATTGAGAATTTTTTATTTTTGAGAAACCCTAGCTATTGTGGGAATTTTTTAGGGTACACAACTTCATAAAACCTTAGAAAATTTGATTAGCGTTAGGGGGCCTACTTAGGCCACTGTAATACTGAGCTTGGAGGTGTAGTAGTGAAGATACCTTGGTCCTTTTAGCTAACCGTTCAAAAATGAAATTATTTGTTACCTTTAGAACAAACACAGTGAAATAAAACATGGAATAGTGAATGAAATGCAAACATAACAAGCACAAAGCCTAAATGAGAATACCACTTAGAAATCTAGGGTTTGGGGATAAAATGGTTGCCCCCAAGCTAACATGAATTAAATGCAAATGAAATAGAATAAAAAAATCAAACTAAAGTGACAACATAAAAGGAACAGTGCTAAACAGAATATGCAAGCAAAACCCTAGGGTTTTAGTGCAAATAATAGCCCCAAAATCTATCTAGGCCAAATTTGTACCATGTAAATTACCAGGTACAAATTTGGTTAACAAAGCAAAAATAATTGTAGAATTCATGATAGGTAAAATAAGGTTTTTACCAAATCTATTCCCTGTAGTAGATGGGGCATGGATTCATACAAGGAGACTTAAAACCAAAACCAGATGCAAAAATGCAGCTATAACAAAGAACAAGATGATTAAAGGCTAAAATGAATGCAGAAGGTCAACCTGATAAGCTTGTGGAAGAAGCAAGAGCAAAGGTAGAAGATCTCTCCTCCTCCAAGAAGATAATTTTATTGTCAAGGCTCCTCCACTTAAAAATCATAAAGAGCACACCAAAAATTAGAACACCAATGTACCAAGAGCACCATATGAATATTGCATAAGAGATGAATTAGCATCAAAATGTGTTAAAAAACATTCTCTCTATCTCAAAAGAGATCCAATCCCTCTTATTTATAGAGGGTTTGAAGGACTAAAAGGTGGGAAAAACAAAATGTAACCTTGGCCAAGCCAATTCCATAAGAGGTTGGCCCAAAATTTAGATCTTTTAAGAGAAAAATTCTAAATTTATCGAATTTGTGCCCTATAATATATCGGGTATGGATTTGGTTAAGGTTAATAAAAAACAAAGCAAAAACACAAGAAAAGGGGGCCAAAGTTACATTAAGCAATTTTGAGAGCCTCCTAAGGAAATCTAGGGGGAAATGACTCATTTGGGAGGGTCAATTTTCCATGTCTACAGTTGGCATGGGCTATCAATAACCCAAGGTCAAATATATTTAAATATTTTATTATATTAGTGAGTGGAACAAGGATTTAAAAGAGGGTATATAAAGAATATAGATTGTCACTGTGAAACATAAGCAATATTAATTATTCTTTGTAAGAGTCTTGGCTCATGGAGTGAAGATTGGAGTTGCTCCTTCCTTTAGTAATATTATTTGGTGTTGCCCTACCTCAATGGTATTTTTAATATATGTGTCTATTTTTGTGAATTGTATTGTGTGTAATTCATTGTGGATGGATGTTTTTATTATTTCTACATAAAAAAACATTATTTTCTCTTTAATAAAAAGTGACGTTCATAATAAGTGGTATCAGAGCAAAAATTCTAGCAAAGTGGTGGATTTTTATTTTTTATGGATTGTGGTGTTAGGGCAACATTTTCTAGAAAAATATCTCATCTTTTGGAATCCATATCTTTGTGAGTTGTTTGATTTAGACAATTCTTGAACCACCTTGTGTGTAATTTGAAAATATTTAAAATGAGTGGTTATATACAATAATCTAAGTAGTATTGAGGTATATACAATCCTATGAGGTTAGCCATCTAGAACAATGGTAGTGACAATTTTTCAAGTCACCGAAAAACAAAATTGCAAAAATATTTTAGTCGAGGTAAGCAAATTTGTTGTAGTTTAATTTATTTCTGAATAAATTTGTAGAATTAATGGTCGGTAACAAGTATTAGAGGAGAATTGAGAAATTTTTATTTTTGAGAAATCCTAGTTTTTCAAACTCTAGTTGTGGGAATTTTTTTTGGGTTGAGGTCATGGAGTTAAAAGAGTTTTTTGAGGAAGATGAGAGAATATTGGTAAAAATAAGAGAAATGAATGAACAAGTGAAATTCATGTTACAATATTTTAAAGATATCAAAAAATTGATAGAAAAAAATAATAAGGATAATAATATGCAATTGGAAGGAAGCACATCTTTTGTGATAGATAATACAAGCAGTGATCAGGAAGAATTTTTTGAGAAAAAAAACTATTTTGCAAGTTTATAGATACATCCAAAGGGAAAGGGTTTTTATTTCATAAACCCTAGCATAAATTGTAATTTAATTAATATTTATTTGGCTAAAAGGTTGTAATATTAAGAAAATAAAATCAAAGATATAAAGCTTGAGGGTAATATTTAGATTTTTCAAGATTTAAAAATTAACATGGACAATAATATTTTATATTCAATTTTTATGTTATTGAGATGGATGATGTGGATATTGTTCTTGGATATCCTTGGATGAATTATTTGGGTACTATTAATATTAACCTACAAAAGAAGTTTATGAAGTTTGGTACAAAAAAATAATAGTACAAGATATTTCTCAGTATAAGAGGCAAGGATCCAAGGGAAAATAGGAAAGTATTAAAGAAAAAAAATTGAGGAAGAAACAAAAAGAACTAAAATAAAATCCAAAAAATAAGTAATAGTAAAAAATTTCAAGGAATACATAGAAGAGAACAAGAACATACCAAATGAAGGGCATGTGATAGAACAACATGTAGAGGAATTAAAACAGAGGATAAAAATGTTGAGGAGTCAAAGAAAGTAGAACATAAGGTTAAGGTTGCAACATATTGCTCTCCAAACCACCAAGAGTAGCAAAAATATTGGAGGCATGGCCAAGGGAAACAATATTATAGCTCTACATGGAATCAAAAGGGTACCAAGAATGGCAATTTTTAGCAGAGAAAACATAGTGATTTTGGTTTTCAAAGTGGTGCAAAAACATCAAGGAATAAATAGACCCATTACTCGAATTAACAAAGTATATCAATAGAAGTGTGAAGCCCATAAAATAATTATGGATGTGGCATGAGATATTAGCATCAATTTAGACCATCACCAAGCAATATTTCACTAGGATGGATGGATGATCAAGATTGGTACTAGTTGCTAGCATTGCTTAGCAAATCCTATTATTTAGTTTCTTCTAATGTTTCGAGGACAAAATATTTTGTAAAGTAAATGGAATGTAAGGTACCTAGGGGATAGGGATATGGAATATAATATTATATTTTTTATGGTTCTTATGGATAGTTTGCATGGGCCACCCATAACCCAAGGTCAATATATCTTAATATTTTATTATATTAGTGAGTGGGACAAGGGTTTAGAAGAGGGGTATGTAAAGAATAGATATTGTCATTTTGAAACATAAGTGATATAAATTATTCTTTGTAATAGTATTGGCTCATGGAGAAAATATTAGAGTTGTTCCTTCCTTCAAAATATTATTTGGTATTTTCCTACTTGAAAGATAGTTTCAATATTTATGTCTATTTCTATGAATTGTATTGTGTGTAATTCATTATGGATGGATGTTTTTATTATTTCTACATAAAAATACATTATTTTATTTTTAATAAAAAGTGAGGTTCATAATATTAAATTATTTTCAATGTCATCAATTTTATCCATTTTTCTAATTTAGATAATTCCTGGAGGATTTCTAACTAAGAAGCTTCCATTTGTTTCACCTATTCTCCCAGTAGATCTAGATCTTATGTAGTTCTAGTACCACTAGCCATTTACCAGTTTAGGGTTTTCAAAAAGGTTTATCAAAGATATATCTCAAAACAATCGACTCAAAATACCATAAAATAATAATTTTTGGAAGGTAGGGTTCCAAAATGGGTTACTAGAGTTAGGTCTCAAATGATTAGCTTGAAAAGGGTTTGTAATGGGTAATCCCTCAAAATAATAATTTTTTGCTTTTTTGTACTCTTTTTTTTCTCATTGGTAGATTACTAAAAACTTACTACTCCACTAGTGGACTACTAACAACTAAATACTCTGACTATTAGACTATATTATCTGCACTATTACACTAGATATTCTCTACACTATCATACTAGATATTCTCTACACTATTAGATTGGATATTCTCTGCACTATTATATTGGATATTCTTTGTAAAATCATACTGGATATTCTTTGTACTACCAGACTATGACTAGTGTAGTCTCTTCTACAAAATTCTCAAATTTGATTTTTTTTTTAATAGGAAAGGACAAATAATATTTCAATAGGGACAACCTAAGTAAAGGTGTGCCTAATTTTATGGGCCCTTTGATATGATATCTCAATCATGATTAGTCACCAACCCAATATTATGGAGCTCTAACTATGGAAGGTTTCACCATACCCATAGTCGCACTATCCATTTTTTAGGGTACTATGGGAGTAACTTCTTGGGGCTAATAGCTTATTGATATACCTCAATTTTATATGGTTAAAGGTTTCCTAGGATGTTTTTTTTTAGATGAACCTAATATTTTCTTTTGATATACCTCAAAATATGTGAAAGTATGAATCTATGGTGCATTTTGTCTAAGGCTTGTATGGCAAATGACTTTTACCACACATCCTTCACACATAATTTTACAATCAAATACGCTTAGTTAAAAATAATAGATCTATACAATTTCAAAACCTCCAAAATAAATTTTCTAATATAATCCACTAAAAATGAAAAAAAAAAGTTATATTTTTTGGAAAAATACTTAAATAGAAAAATAACATAATGAAAAATTGCATAATTAAAAAATGGACGAAAGGTCAAGATTTGTTGCTACTACTATGGAACATGTCCTGTAATGAGCTCTAATACCACTTTTTATAAACCTTCATATAAAAATATGCATAACCAAATTAACAATATTTAATAAAAATACTCATGAATTGGAACTAATTAAATGATCACAAAAATTAGAGAAGTCAAAAAGCTCATAGATAATAAATGAATAGAAATAATGATAAACTTATGTTAATGAGTGGAATAGATATCATAGGTCTCTTTGAGGGACAACTCTAGTTGTTGAAATTGAAGGTAAGGACTTAGTGAATCATTCCACTATAGTGATGATGAACTTGTTTTTGATAGAATATATGGGATTGGTTTTGTTGATGATGTCAAATCCCCAAATGGAAAATGACCATGGTAAAGTAATGTATTGCAAGGATTGGGAGGGAGTGTGAATATAGTTATCATGTTATTGAAATTTATTATATTACTTGACATAATCACAAGAGTCCTTATCCATGTATGGGCAAGAATAACCCATTTAAAGAAGTTTCTTGGAAATGGAAAAACCACTAAAGTACCCATAAGAACTACCATGGGATTCTTGAATTACCTTTTGAGATTTGGCATGGTCTAGGTATCTAATAAGGATGCCATAAAGGGTGTGACAATATAATATATTTCCAATAATAACATTTTTCTAGGCCCTTTTATTAAGGTTCTTACATTGTTTCTAATTCAAACCTTTAGAAAAAGCACCATACTTGAGATAACTAGAAATGTCCTTATACCAAGGAACAAAGGATGAGGTGACTTCAAGATTAAATAATTCTAAAAGAGTAAGGTTTACCCATATGTTTATGGGTTTTATAATTTTATTTATGATAATTGTGGCTTTTTCATCATCAAGATCTAAGAGCATAAGAGATGTAGAGGCCATAACATCTACATGACAATTACAAGACCTAGGGATGACATCAATAGTAACTTTATCAAAAGTGGAAATCAACTTGTTAATAATTTATTTATATGGATTTAACTTGTCATCTTTAGTTTTATAAACACCATTGACCTAATTAACTATCAACTATACATTATCAAATATGGTAAATATTTTCACATTAAGGGCCCTAGTGGCATGAAGTCATAAGATAAGGGCTTTGTAGTTTGCTATATTGTTGGTACAAAATAAATTAAGTTGAAAGAACAACTTGATTATTTATTGTTGAGAAGTGATAAAAATTGTTCCTTCCTCTAATACTTTTATACATCATATGCCATCAAAATAAAGGATCCAATAATTTGCTTTTCCCCCTTAGAGATGATTCTGAAAATGGATTCATCAAGGAATTATACTACTATGGGTTGGATTGCTTCTAAAGGCAAATCTACTAGTTTGTGAACAATCACCTAACCTTTCACAACTTTTTTACTAATAAATTCCAAATAAAATTTGTTAAGCACAATAACTCACATAGTGGTTCTCCTTGAGATATATGATATAGGTATGCGATATCACAATGGATCGCTTCTTGTGATGAAAAAGGTATTACTACTCAATTATATAATGTCTAAATTCGTGGGAAGCAACGACTATAGCTAGGCAATTGTTTTTTAAGGGCTATATTTAAACCACATATTGACTAATTTTTGACTACTATAGAAAAATTCTCTTATTCTATGTTGATCATCTTGTTGAGCCAACATGGAAACTAAGGCATAGTTAGTTGAATATATATAAAGCAACAAGGGTTTGTTAGTATTACATAGGATAAATACTAGAAGGGGTGTGAGATAGGATTTAGAGCATCAAATGTGGCATGACATTCATCATCCCATTTGATTATTATATCCTTTCTAAAAATCTTGATAAATGACTAACACTTAATAGCACATTAAGAGATAAAACTTCTAATGGATTGGATCTTACTTTTAAGGCTATGAATTTGAGTCAATGTTTCAGGGGGTGTAACATTAACAATGTTTGATATATTTTTTATATGAATCTCTATACCTCTAGAAGATATGATAAATCCTAGAAGTTTTTTGATGTCACCCCTAAGATGTACTTTTAACACTTTATACTACCCTAGCCTTTCAAAGATGTGTTGAAGATCTTGAACATGATATTCAAATTTGAGCAATTGACCAATAAGAACATCAACATAAGATTCCATGATATCATGCATAAATTCATAAAAGATATAGTTTACCATTCTCTAGTAGCTATATTCTATATTTGTTATTTCAAAGTGTGTAACATGGTAGCAAAAGGTTCTCCATGGGGTTGTAAAGATTGTCTTATATTGATCCTCAAGAGAAATTTGAATATGGTTATATCCTAAGAAACCATCCATGAAGGATAGTATCCCATAGCCTATTATGAAATAAACAATCATGTTGATATTAGGGAGGGTAAAATAATCTTTAGAATAGGCCTTATTGATGTCCTAAAATTTTATGCATATTATAAAGCTCTTGGTTTTCTTAGAAACCATAATGATATTGGAAAAGCACTTAGATTATTCTACAATCTTGATAAATCCAACATTGAGAAAATTCTATAGCTCTTATTTGACAAGAAGGGTAAAATTAGGATGGAATTTTTTAAATTTATAAGCTACAAGTTTTGCACCAAGGTTGAAAACTAGATTATGGACTATGAAGGATGGGTTTAAGCCTACAAAATTAACATATGTTCAAATACGAATATCTCTAAATTGCATTAACAACTTTATGTATTTCTTATGAACTTCCATGGTTAATAATTTTTAAAGCTTAAGGATTTTGGGCTCATATTTAATCCCAATTTTAACATCTATTGTTTCTTCTATTAGAATATTGGATTCATCCTCAAATTCAGGAGGATCTAGAAGGACCCCAAAATATTTCAATTTCATAAGATACATGAGGGGTTGATTATTTTTTGGTCCTTGTGTTAAAGATACATTAGCAAATTGATAAAAATATATCCCAAAATAAGAATTTATTTTGGTCAAGATAGCTTTGGGAACTAGATTGGGTTATTAGGGAATAAATAGTGTCTTCACAACCATAAGATACTTTATCAGTAATAAATTTGGGATACTCTAAGGTTATATGATTCATCCTAATGTAGTAGGTAAGTTGACATACATATGTATTGATATGTATGATATTTGGGCCATCAAAATCATCATAACTCAACTTAAGCCCATTTAATAAGACAATGCTAATTAAAAGAGCTTGATCATAATGGTCTTCATGGTCAAGCATTTTATCATCATCAAAAGAATATCTCAAATTGGGTTTATTATGATTAAAAATGAATCCCATCCCAAAATTCCCTTCTTAGACCTTGGTTTAATGGCTCCTTAATGCCTTCCCAAAAGGATGTTATATCATTTGTCATAAGGCATAATATAAATAGAGTGTTTAGAGTGTAGGTCCAAACTTTAAGGAGTAAGACTATAGTGCTAGCAGCCTTATATTCACCATTGTTAAACTTTTGGATTACCAAATAACATTTTTTAAATTCATCCTTAGTCAAACCAAATTGGTTGACATATTTCAAGCTATATATGTTAAGTATAGATTAATTATCAACTAAAGTCTACTTCACAAAGTTATTTGCGATTTGGGTTGTGATGTAGAGGGTCCCTGTTTAGATAATATTGTAGCATATCATCCATATAAAAATAAATGTTAGTATTATCTGATCCAATTAACTCAACAATAAAAGCAAATTTATTGGGATATAAGTTTTGAAGAATTGCACATTCACTTAAAAGCTTGATGAGGATGTCATGATAAGTGGTAGAAGATTCAAGAAGTTCAAAATATAAATCTTAGCTAAGGTTTTTTCAATTTATCATAATAAATCATAAAAATCCTTTGTTTTAGCCTTTGGGTATGGTTGGATAACCATAGGAGTCTTATTGAATGGTCATTTATGGATTATTTTTATCAAATAATCAAAGGGGACCTAGCTAGTTAACTAATTAAGGGTTGATCTATATGAAGAAGAAATTTTTCTATTGTCAGGTGATAACATAAACATGTGAGATATGATTGATTGCATAAGATGAATCAATGCTCCCTACCACATCTTGATTAGTAGGGGTGCACTACGATAAGTAATGTTATTTGTTGTATTTTTTATTTTAAATAGCATGATTAGGAATTTGATTCTAGAAGAAGCCTAAGTATTGATTGGTTGATGATTGTGGTTTAAATATTTTAAAAATAGTCTATCATTATCAATTAGGTATTGGGTGACAATTTTGACACCCATAACATTATTAGTGAGATGACCATTGACTCTATGTGAAGAACACAAGCTTATACTGAGAGGGGGGGTGAACAATATAAGATAAAACTTTTTACTTTTCCAAAGCAGTAATATCCAATATCATCAATTGCAATAATGAAACAATGCACAGATCATCACACACATAAGAGACACAAATTTAACGTGGTTCACCCAATGTGGGCTACGTCCATGGAGAAAATATTTCTTATAAATTTTCTCAACAAATATCTTGGGAACCAATTCCCTATTACAATGTTTATGGGCACCAACCCAAAGGAGACACCAATCCCCTCTCAAGTTCATGGACACCACTCCACAGGAGACACCAATCCCCTATATTTAGGTTTTATGGACCTCTATCCATAGGAGACACCAATACCCTCTCAAGTTCATGGACACCACTCCACAAGAGACACCAATCCCCTCTACTTCAGGTTTTGTGGACACCACTCCATAGGAGACACCAATCCCCTCTACTTCAATTTTGTAGACCTCTATCCACAGGAGACACCAATCCCCTCTCAAGTTCATGGACATCCACAGAGACACCAATTCCTCTCAAGTTTATAGACACCACTCCACAGGAGACACCAATCCCCTTTCTCAAGTTCATGGACCTCTATCCATAGGAGACACCAATCCCCTTTTCTCTAGTTTACTCCAAATCCTCTCAAATCTACTCCAAGCCTATACACAAGGCTTGCTCAAACCTGCTCCAAGCCTACACAAGGCTTGCTTAAACCTGCTCCAAGCCTACACACAAGGCTTGCTCAAATATGCTCCAAGCCTACACAAGGCTTGCTCAAACCTACTCCAAGCCTACACACAAGGCTTGCTTAAACCTGCTCTAAGCCTACACACAAGGCTTGCTCAAATCTACTCCAATCATAGCTCAACAAACCTACTCAAAATAGCTCACCAAACCTGCTCAAAACTCTGCTCAAACCTACTCACAAATCTGCTCAAACCTGCTCACAAATCTGCTCAAATATCCTCCTCAACCTACTCATAAAACCTGCTCAACTCTGTTTCAAACCTTGTATACAAAAATTGTTTATCTATCTTGCATAATGATGTCATCAAGTGCTTTATCTATTCTTCAATGTGCTTTCCTCAACTAAAGCAGTTTAGACATATTCTACCCAGAATTCGTTTAACCTCTTGAACATATAGAGAATGATATGCACTAACAAATGCTCAATATGTTCTTCACATTCATTAAGTCTATCACTTTCACATGTCTCACATTTATTACATTTTAAAGGTAGCTCTAGTCTAGCACTTGATAACTGACCTGGTATTTGTTGATTTGCAACTTCACTCCAAAACCAATCACAATGCACAAGTCCTTCTCATCTACTCACAAAATCAATCATGAACAATGCACAAGTCTATCCTTTTTATATACTCCCAAAATCAATCATGATGATGCACAAATTGGCTTCATAAATCTGATCTATAACTCTTGCATTTTCATTTCCAATATCACTCAAAACAATGTACACTTATGTTCTCAAACACTTTGCACTTTTATTCCCAATTTCATTCAACACTAATGCACAACTTGTTCTCAAACCCTAGCACATGTGTTTCCAATTTCATTCAACAATGATGCACAACTTATTCTCAAACCCTAGCACATGTGTTTCCAATTTCATTCAACAATGATGCACAACTTTGTTCTCAAGCCCTAGCACATGTGTCTCCAATTTCATTCAACAATAAAGCACAACTTAGCTTTCACACTCTAGCACAAATATTTCCAACAATGCACATAAATTAATCCTTATATCTCCACCTTATGACTTAAAACTATTTTCTTCAAACAACACCACTTTGAGTAGGAGTTAAAACACCATACCTCTAAAACTGCCTTGATGAAGATGTGCCCTCAAAAACCTATCTCAAAATAACTCCCTTTCTTTGGCCACTTCAAAACAAGTTAGCAAAACTCCTTTTCAAATAATCCACATAAAATCCTTTCAAAAATATGTGCACAAGAATACCTAAAAATAATGCTCTATAACTCCTTTTTGGTTTCACAAGATAAAGCCCTTAATAATGAACCAAAACCCTCAAAATATCAAGCAAGAATACAATCAACAAAAATACCACAATACACCTTATGTCTCCTTTCTAATGTGCCAAAAATACAATTCAATATAAACCAAAATACACCTTATATCTCCTAATTAAACATGCAGAATCACAACTTTCAAATAAGACCCAAATAACCTTATTACAATATCAAATAATATTTTTACACCTTATGACTCCCTCTAGATCAAATTCAAAATAAAATATTTTTCCCCCTTAATGCACAATGAACGAAGTACCTTTGCAAAACAACTTTTAATCAAAATTTATTCATACCTTTCATAAGCGCATGAAATATTCTCTTCTGCCTTGCAAAAAATTGTTCGCAGTGATTTGATCCTGTGACCTCTTGGCCCATGGTGCCCTAGCGCTAGCTAGGTGTCCAACTAGGCTACACCAATGGATAGCAATAGTAGTGCACAACTTAACTCTAAAACCTTCTTTCTGCCATGCAAAACAATATTTCTACCACCAAAACAGCACCCACGTGTCACCCGCATGAATCGAACCTATGACCACCTCTCTCGTAGCGCCTTAGCGCTACCCAAATGACCAACTGTGCTAGCCTACCAGCTGAAACCAAATGTGCAACCCTTTGTCCTTATCTTCACTGTGCCCTCTACCAAAATTTATGCCCCTTCTCCTCTGTGATTCATTATTTCAAAAAGCGCGAGCGGATATCGAAATGCACACACTCAAAACCTTAGCATTGCATTGGATTAATGTTTGATTTAAATACCTTTTACCTCCATGCTCACACGACGTCGATGCTCGAGAATTTAAATCATGCTTTTTAAACGTTGGCGCTATGCTTGTAACTTTATATTATAATATTTAAAAATATTATAATATTACTTTTTTAAACTTAGGCCTTCAAACCTTTGTCCCAACTGATTTTAATTAAACCCTTTTGCCTCCTCTTTAAACTTTAAACTTTTGGGCTTCTTTTAATATTTAAACCTAGCCTTCTCCTTTAAACCTTTGCTTTGCTTTCTCTTTTAAAACTTGTCCCTCTGTATAATATTTAAAAAATAAATATTATAAACCTTTTCTTTTCACCAATTTTCCTTGCTTTGAGATATACCTTGCCTTGCATAATTTTCCAACCATACAACCTTTTGACATCAATCCTCTTGACATCAATCCTTTGACATCAATGACAACTCAATATGCTCAATATTTCCAACAATCTCCCCCTTTGTCATTGATGGCAACCCTTATAAAAAATATTCTTTTACTGCAATTGGATTCCAAAATTGCTCCCCCTGAGAAGTTGCTCCCCCTTACTGAATTCTCTCCCCCTTTGACATCAATGGCAAAGGGCTCCTTGGGGCTAAAAATAAGACACTTAGCATAGCCCCCTCACCACCTCCTCTTCTTGAGGTGATCAATTTTGGGATGGGAGTAAAGCTACTCCCAACTTACAATGCTCTTCTTCTTCTTCAATATTTTTCCAAACTTTTGAAGTCATACTATTTTGAGCATCCTTTTTCTTGCTTGTCTTTGGAAGTTCCAAAAATTTTGTTCTACACCACTTTGCTCTATGCCCAAAATTATTGCAATTGTAACACCTGATGTTGTAGTCCTTGAAAGGTGCAAATGAATTCTTGGTGAAACTATAATCATTTTTACCATAAGCCTTGCAATGTATAGCTTTATGACCAAAATTATTGCAATTGAAACACATGATGTTGTAGTCCTTGGAAAGTGCAAGTGACTTAAAATTTCTCTTGTTGAAGCCATAATCATTTTTATCATGAATCCTGCAATGTATAGCTTTATGACCAAAATGATTACATGAAAAACAATAACCTTGGAAGAGATATTCATCTTGCCTTGATCTCATGTTTCTTTCTTTGCTTTTCTTGTGATGGTCCTTGTTCCTTGATGATTCTTTGTTTGCTTCCTCTTTGATGCTACCACTTCTCAACTTATCAGTATAGGTCTTAGGCTCTTCTTCAAATACCTTCTTTGATGCTTCTATTTCTTTTGAGCTTGACTCCTCTTCTTGTACCTCTTGACTTTCCTCAAAGCCAAGTCCAGTCTTCATAAATGGAGATCTCTGTGTTTTGATAATATCATCCAAATATTTTGAGCTTTTCCTAAACTGATATATCTTATTATTAAAATTTTCAAGTCCCTTCCTTAGAATGACAGCTTCATGTTCTAATCTTTCACATTCTAGTTCTTTTGCCTTTAACTGTTCAGCCATACCTTCTTCAACTTTCTTTGCCTCTTCAACCTTCACTTTTAAGTCTATGAGATCTTGTAGGAGCTTTGTCTTTGTTTCTTCATCCTCTTGAACTTGAGCCTTCAATTATGAATTCTTCTTTCTAACCCTTTTCAATTCTCCAAGAGCAGCAATAAGTTCCTCTTCTATGTTAACCATGGTTTCTTCTTCATTTTTTGAATCTTTCTCTTTTTCTAGGTCTTTGATAATAGGAACATCTTCATTCTCTTCTATGGCCAAGAATAGGATTTCCTCCTTTTCACTATCGGAGAAGCTTTCATCACTTTCACTAGAAGTACTGCTTTCTTCTTCAGCATAAAAACTCTTCTTGTGCCTTTGAAAGATCTTCTTCTCATGCTTGCCTTGACCATGCCTATTTTTATTTTCATAATAAAACTTTCTTTCCTTATTTTTCTTGTAATCCTTTTCTTCTTCACTACTGCTACCTCTATTTTGTGGACAATTAGCTGCATAGTGACCAATGTTACCACAACTAAAATATTTCACAGTCTGCATACTTTTGTATTTTCTTGGACCCTTTTTATTTCTTCTCACAAAGTTAGCCTCTTCTTCACTGCTTGATTCATCACTTGATTCTTGTTCTTTATTCTTTTCCTTCTTTGAAGCTTTGAATGTTGCCTCTCTTTTTGATGTTTGTTCTTTTTCTGTCCTCATCTCATAGGCTGTGAGAATTCCATGTAACTCATCCATGCTTAAAGTTTTGAGATCCTTCATCTCTTCTATTGCTGAAACCTTTGCATCATACCTCATAGGGAGTGACCTTAAAATTTTCTGAACAATAGTAGATTCCTCAATATTTTCTCCAAGTCCACGAATGGTGTTGACAACCTCATCAACACGAAGTAGATACATAGCAATATCTTCATCATCTTTCATCTTCAAGTCTTCAAACTTCCTTCTATGTGTTTGAAGTTTTACCATTTTGACCTTGTCGTCTCCTTCATATGTTCTCTGTAACTTATCCCACATTTCTTTTGCTGAAGTACATTGCATGACCTTTACAAACTCTGATTCACATAACCCACTCAAAATTACATTCATTGCCTTGGCATTATCTTCATATGGTTTCTTACCACTTGCATCTGTAGGAGGAGTTGTAGATGGTGTGAATCCATTTTCAATAGATTGCCATGTATCATATCCATGTGCCATCAAATAAGTCTTCATCCTTACACTCCAGAAAGCATAGTTAGTCCCATCAAACAATGGAGCCTTATTTGATGAAAACCCTTCCTTATGAGCCATGTGTGTTCCTGTAAGATCTTCCTTCAAGTTGTTAGGCTTCCATGAAGGAACCCGCTCTGATACCAATTGAAGAACACAAGCTTATACTGAGAGGGGGTGAACAATATAAGATAAAACTTTTTACTTTTCCAAAGTAGTAATATCTAATATCATCAATTGCAATAATGAAACAATGCACAGATCATCACACACATAAGAGACACATATTTAACGTGGTTCACCCAATGTGGGCTACATCCATGGAGAAAATATTTCTTATAAATTTTCTCAACAAATCTCTTGGGAACCAATTCCCTATTACAATGTTTATGGGCACCAACCCAAAGGAGACACCAATCCCCTCTCAAGTTTATGGACACCACTCCATAGGAGACACCAATCCCCTCTACTTTAGGTTTTGTGGACCTCTATCCATAGGAGACACCAATCCCCTCTCAAGTTCGTGGACACCACTCCATAGGAGACACCAATCCCCTCTGCTTTAGGTTTTATGGACCTCTATCCATAGGAGACACCAATCCCCTCTCAAGTTTATGGACACCACTCCACAAGAGACACCAATCCCCTCTACTTAAGTTTTATGGACACCACTCCATAGGAGACACCAATCCCCTCTTTATTTTTTGTAGACCTCTATCCATAGGAGACACCAATCCCCTTCTCTAGTTTATGGACCTCTATCCATAGGAGACACCAATCCCCAAATAAACAATCTCACTCATTCTCAATACAGCTTTAAACTCTCCAGCCTACCAAGGCTCTTAAACTACTCCAAGCTTACACAAGGCTTGCTCAAATTCTCCAAGCACTACAAGCTTGCTCAAACCTACTCCAAGCCTACACACAAGGCTTGCTCAAACCTACTCCAAGCCTACACAAGGCTTGCTCAAATATACTCCAATCATAGCTCAAAAAACTTTCTCAAAATAGCTCACCAAACCTACTCAAACTTGCTCATAAATCTGCTCAAACCTGCTCATAAATATGCTCAAAGATCCTCCTCAACCTACTCATAAAACCTGCTCAACTTTGTTCCAAACCTTGTATACAAAAATTGTTTATCTATCTTGCATAATGATGTCATCAAGTGCTTTATCTATTCTTCAATGTGCTTTCCTCAACTAAAGTAGTTTAGACATATTCTACCCATAATTCGTTTAACCTCTTGAACATATAGAGAATGATATGCACTAACAAATGCTCAATATGTTCTTCACATTCATTAAGTCTATCACTTTCACATGTCTCACATTTATTACATTTTAAAGGTAGCTCTAGTCTAGCACTTGACAACTGACCTGGTATTTGTTGATTTGCAACTTCTCTCCAAAACCAATCACAATGCACAAGTCCTTCTCATCTACTCACAAAATCAATCATGAACAATGCACAAGTCTGTCCTTTTTATATACTCCCAAAATCAATCATGATGATGCACAAATTGGCTTCATAAATCTGATCTATAACTCTTGCATTTTCATTTCCAATATCACTCAAAACAATGTACACTTATGTTCTCAAACACTTTGCACTTTTATTCCCAATTTCATTCAACACTAATGCACAACTTGTTCTCAAACCCTAGCACATGTGTTTCCAATTTCATTCAACAATGATGCACAACTTATTCTCAAACCCTAGCACATGTGTTTCCAATTTTATTCAACAATAAACAAATTTGTTCTCAAGCCCTAGCACATGTGTCTCCAATTTCATTCAACAATAAAGCACAACTTAGCTTTCACACTCTAGCACAAATATTTCCAACAATGCACATAAATTAATCCTTATATCTCCACCTTATGACTTAAAACTATTTTCTTCAAACAACACCACTTTGAGTAGGAGTTAAAACACCATACCTCTAAAACTGCCTTGATGAAGATGTGCCCTCAAAAACCTATCTCAAAATAACTCCCTTTCTTTGGCCACTTCAAAACAAGTTGTATGACCAAAAAGGCGTGCACCCAACATTACAATTGCATAAACTAAAATAAAAATGGATATTCATACACAAATTGACAAAGACAAAAGTAATTAAGTAAAATGCATCTTTATTTCTCTTTGAATCAATTCATGTTTTACAAATGAATCCCTCTTAGGGATACCCTTTTGATACGCAATTACAATGTTACAATCCCCTCAAGGATAAATGCACTTTTCAAGCCTTTAAGGTGACACGAACTGCTCTAGGGTGGAGTTAACCCTCTTCTTCACGTTGAGGAAGGAATTGAATAATTGAATCTCCTTCAATATATGTTCCCTGCGATCAAGAAACAACAATAACATGTCAAAAGCAAAGGTAACCTCTCTTGATGAGGTCTTTTAAAGAAGTTTCACAAAAGGATACCATGATAAGCATATAATCAAGAAAGTGAGTAAAGCATGGTAAACCTATGTTAATCATGAAATGTGATCATTAAGAATATTCAAGAAAGCATGTATTATCTATCTAATGGATTAGTTGATAAATAAGAAACAAATGTACATGAAAAAAGTCATAATTATACTAATTATCAAATTGACAACATGAAAGTAAACCTATTTCAACTGCTTAATCTAACTGGTCATATGTATCTAAAACACTAATTGAACCTACATTAAGCCTAAAATGATCTAACTAATTAATTTGCAAGAAATAAAACAAGCATATCTGTAGCCATTTGTTCACCGTGGGTCTGAGATGTGGTCAGCACTATAGACCATGGTTGATAGCCATGATGAGGCTCTGAATAGATTTACCCTTAGAATTAGGGCTTCCTCTATGATCTGCCTTGCCAAATTGATGGTCAAGGGTCGCCTCTGTGTCCTTTGATAGGTTTGGCGGTTGGATTTCACAATTGGGCCTCCATTTTCCCGAATTCATGTTTCTTGGTGTTCTAGCTCCTTAGGGCATCCATGGCAATTTGATCTCCAATTGGGTAGCAAGAGTATCCTTCTCAATGCATGAACTTGAGTATGCAATTCGATAGGGCTTCACTACTCAATTGATAAAATTTCTTCTAGACTTATCCCCAATTTGAATGGGGTACTTATAGGATTACCCAAGGGCTAGGGGTGGCTTCCTCATGAAGCCAATATCAAGATTGGGCAGTTGAGTTAGTTGGATGGAAGGTTCTGGATCTTTCCTCGCTCAAACCACTCCAATATGCAACCAATTGGTCATTGCAACCAACTTTTGGGGTCGGATGAAGGCCAACTGAACTTCAATCCTGACCATGGGTGTCATCCATGGCCAACACTACTAACCACATGTGTCAGTCATGATCCCCAATTGACATATTGGGGGCCACAACTGTCAGCCATGGCTAGAACTGACTAGGCACAAATACCCAATTGAGTGGTAAAAACCATTGCTATACCTTGGATTTGTCCAAATATGGTCTTCTAGCATGTCCCATATGAGTAGTCACCATCGACATGACGTGTTTTAGGTGTCTACAAATGCCCCTTTTGAGATGCATTGTGAGATCGAACAATGCTGAGCAAAAATAGACCTCCTAAAATGGTGTCGAAGGTTCCATGATGATCATTAGTCGGATCAACATTAGATGCCCTAGGTCCAGCAAAAGGACGTGCATCCTAGAATCATTGCTTCCAACTGGGTGAAAGGCTTAAATTTGAAAGAGTTTGCACTCATCATCAGGCATTCGGGTAGCTTTGGTGCTACAATAGGAGTTAGGCCTATATAATCAAAAGGAGGAGAGCTACAAACTAACTATCATTTTTGCTATTTGCCCCAAGCAAAGGGGTAAGCTTATGATAGTTGTTGACAATGATTTATAAGACGAACACAATTTTGACAAGATCAAGGGATCTACGATTTTAGGGATCTTCTGTTGATTTTGATTATGATTTGAAAGCATGACTACCCCCTCAAGCGATGAGTCGATGAGGGTAATGACAATGAATGAAGCGACGAGGTCGCTTGACCATTATGAATGATCTAAACAAACTTAGAATTTTAGCATTTAATTACTTGGCTAGGCCTTAGTTCAACTTATGATTGCAACTGTTAATAGTAATTGCACATTCCTATCCCATGGAGCGGTTGGGCTGCAATAGCCTTCTTAGGGAATAAAAATGATACAATACCAATTAGATGTATGTTGAATCAATTTGTCGATGATTTGCTGAAAATATGTCATAGGAGAAATGACATGAAACACCTCGTTCCCATGGAGCAGTCCAACCTTGAAGGCCTTCTTCGGGATTGAAAAGAAGCATATCAAATCAACGATGATAATTTTACCCCAAATGTCCTTATAGTTATTTACTCATCTCGTCGGATTGCATGGAGTTTCATTCACTGCAACCACCAAGTGTCTAGGGTAAATAACTGAATACGAGGTGCATTTGGATTTTGGATTATTTGATTTTTTGTTACTTTTGAAGTTTTTGAATTTTTTTAGGTTTAATTGGGCTATTTAAAATGCCATCTAGGAGCTTTCCTCTTGTAAAATGAAGGAAATTGCATTTAATTTTCTCACCATGGCTCTCCCCCATGGGCCATTTTTCTCATCATGATCGAAACCCATGGTCGAAAAACCCTAATTCGTGGACCATGCATGTCAGCCACGGCCCGATGCGAATAGAGAAAAGCTATAAAAGGGTCCCTCTTGGGAAAAAGTGTCATTTTCACCTGCACTAATCAAGCAACCTAGGAGCTCTAGAGGTAAAACTTTTAAAAACTAACCCGGAGCACTGCTAGAACTCAAACCGACTACCTAACCTGACACCTTATGGTGGACCCAGGGGAAGCATCGACCAGCGGGAGAGCCGGGGGTTCAAAGGTAATTCATGAATCGAGACTTCGCATTTGATTTTTGGTTAAAATGAATCTCATTAATTAATCGGTACATGAATCATACTAAATTGTTGGTAACGAACCCCACATTAGGTTAGGATTTAGCTTAGGATAGCTAGGGGGAATTTTTAATTTTTCTGGGTTTTTAGGGCATGAACGAACCCATCTAGGGTTTCGTTTGCTAGCCATGGGTGGCAGCCATGGTCCCCAATTGGCATATTGGGGGTCACGGTTGTCATCCACGATGGGGTTTAAAATCCAACGGTCATATTTTTTATCGTTGGGTTGGCCGCGACTTTGACCCACGGTGCCCAAATTTGATAGTTTTTATCACTTTTTTTAGTTTTGCTCATTTTGATGCATATTATTAGATGTTTAGGAAAATCCATGATGTTTAGGTTGATTTTGTAGTGTTTTTAAATGTTTTTCACTTTTCCTGTATTATTTTTATCCAGTATTTGACTAATAGAGTGAGGGAGACCGATCTCCTTCGCAACCTATGCCCACTACTGACTGACGCTGAGCGGGAGTGGTTCAGGGCTATTAGGTTTGGGTACATCCTGGATCTCCCACCTCTCTGGGTAGACCAAGATTATTTGACTACTTTGGCCTATCGTTGGGATGCATGGACCAATACATTTCACCTACCTACAGGTGAAATGACGGTTACACTCGAGGATATGTACCGTATATTTCGGCTACCCATTGATGGTCTACCCATCACTGCCTCTCCATTTACGATGAGGAAGGCCATATTTGATGTCATATTCAGAGGTCAGAGCATGGAGGCATAGGGCTCCATCGACCATGGTGGCATCCATGTCCAGGACTGGTATGAGGCACAGGTTTTCTCATGGTGAGAGGTCGTATTTATGCACTTAGTGATCTAGGTTGCCCTGCCAGACTCTTCAGGAGTGAGGTTCCCTTGGAACCTCCTAGCTTGCATCCACCTAGTTATGGCTAGCTCGATGGAGGAGCCAATCATCCTATCCTGGGGGAGTGCTCTACTTGCACAGTTATACCATGAGCTCTTCCATATCACCCATCAGAGCAGGGTTGGCATAGGTTGTAGTCTCTTGTTGTAGATATGGGGTTGGTAGCACATCAAGATAGAGCACCCCATAGAGCTGCCCCTATGGATTACTATGATTGATGATGAGCATCAGTGCTACATCGCTTGCTAGCCTTGGGAGCAGGAGGGATTCTAGAGCAGATCACACACCGGAGACTTGACATATTACATTGGTCGGTTTGCCTAGCTCCGCTCAGATGACGTAGAGTGGCACCCCTATATGGATTGCCCCGTGTGGGAGGAGGTAGCTAGATACCTACATTGGGCATGCAGGGATAGGTGGATTATCGGCCGTAAGGTCGAGTGGCATGAGTATCACTACTTCTCATGAGTACTCCACCAGTTTGGGATCAGGCAAGACATCCTGGTGATGCCCACCATCTACAGATGCCTAGTCTTGGAGAGGGACCTCACCTGACCTATAGTTACTCCTCTGGGAGAGGATGATGATGCTTTTTAGGAGATAGGGGTTAGAGAGGTAGGGACCACTCTAGATTATGATGGTTGGTGGGTTGACATACAGTGGCATGGGGTGGGACCCCTCGGTCGGCTAGTTGGAGGATTCATTGTAGAGGGTGGGGATGGTGTGGAGGTAGATCCACATGGATGCCACACTCGATAGAGGACTGATGACTAGGGTGTAGCAGTGGAGGCCCCCTAGGTAGACATAAAGGAGGAGGCTCTAGATGAGGGTGAGGCAGCACTCGATAGTGAGGTGGGGTAGCTACTAGCTCAGGTTGTTGACCTATAGAGTCAGATTGGGAGGTTGCAGACCCAACAGTTGTAGTGAGATACTTCTATCACCACTTTGGAGGTGAAGCTGGCTCATAAGGAGAGGTAGCTACAGTAGGCCCAAGAGTAGATCATAGCTCTTACAACATGGGCTATAGGGGTAGAGACACAGGTCCGCGAGCTCACTAGTGCACATGATCTGGCACATGCATAGCAGAGTATAGCTATTGCTGAGAGGGATTTGTATAGGATACAGAGGGGAGATCCTTCGTCATCTCAGATAGTCATGCCACCTCCAACCATGCCATCCTCATTGTTACCAGGTGATCGTGATCCCATGGTAGAGATTCGATGATTACAGTCCCTCATGGAGGAGGGAAATGAGAGGCACATAGGTAGAGTAGCCCACATAGATCAGCTAGAGGGATATATCAGATTGATTGGTGGGTAGGTCCCAAAGGACCCTCATGCTTTAGATACCCATTAGAGTAGGTCCAAGACTAGGGCAACAGGGCACTCTTCTGTGAGTTCGAGCCACAGGACCCATAGGACCGAGAGGACACATAGGTCCTCTAGTACACATGGCACCAACTCACATAGGAGTCATAGAGATGGTGGGGGTGATGGTGGTGACTCTCAGGCTAGGGGTGCAGGCCCTGTATAGTACATATCTTGCTGATATATTGTAGTACTATTTTTGAGTGTAAGGTCGAGGACCTACATAGTTGTAGCCTATGGGAATTTTGATACACCTCTATGTACTCATTTATACACATATTTATATGATATATCATTTTGGCTCATTATGTGTACTTGTCATTTTTATGTTTTATGCTTATGCTTATGCACATGGATGCATATATTTATATTGATGCTATGCTTATGTAATGTGATGTATGGATGACATGCACTAGATAGATTTTTAATTTATGATGATGATGGTATGCAGTGATCTAGATGCTTAGATGTGCTTTTTATGATGTATGCATATGAATGCGATGTTTACTTTTAAATGCTTATCTGATTTTACTTTATTGCATGCATTTAATTTATGATGATGTCACGATATGGTTATGTAATGTATGTAATGCATTATTTACATGATGGTAATCTAATGTAAATGAACTTGTATGCTTTAATCACTTAAAATATAAGGAATGAATGCGATATATGTTTAACAATCTAATAGACGACACCACAAAATGTGTAAAAATCATGAATGTAATTGAAAATCCTCATTACAAGAATTTAATCAATTAATCACCTATATATGAAATGCAATGGTATGAAGCGGTATGATGCAAAATGATATAATATATCATTCTATATTCTTTTTGTAACTTTGAGAAATATGCACAATATAGTCAGTGGCCATCTAGATATCATTTTTGATATCCATCCGGTATCTATCCTATATCTTGATTGTGCCTTATATAATGATGTATCATGGATTCGATACTTTACAGTTTGATGATTTGAATTACTTGGTATTTTGTTGCTATTAGAGAAATTTTTGAGGTTTTCCATGAGACTCAAACACCCTAGTAGACTTCTCAAACATCACATACTAACTGTACAAGGATTTTGTTGGACAAAGCTTTCATCATGAATGACCCAACTATTCATTACCCCTGTGTGTGCATGTGAGTATTTTTAGATAGACCATAGGCATACCCCAAATGTTAGTCGGGACTCTTCCAACCCATATGTGAGATCGGGTTCCTCCTATGTTCGTATCATCCTTGTTTCAGACTTGATTGGACTATACTTCTAGACAACCCCAGGCACCTAGAGCTAGCTCATCTCACAAATTGATCAGGACTACCCCTCCAAAAATAGTCGGGACTCTTTCAACCCATTGCTGCGTTTGGGGATCACCCAATAGAACTACTACTTCAAAAGCAGGCGGGACTCTTTCAACCCATTACTGCACTCGAGGTTCATTCTATGGCTTTGAATGGTGAATAATCCAGGGATTCAAGTTCTCACCCCATTTTTTATATTTGCTCATATGTAGTGATAAAAATCATTGTTTTTCACGTTTTACTCTTAGTGATAAAAATCATTGTTTATTCCCATTTTTCTTGAGCAAGGGATTTGTATAGTGCTTTTGATTCACTATATCATTTTAGATTTGAACTTTGAACTTTGGGTTTGAAATTTAAACTGTGTATCTATGTACGAGTAGGGGAAATTCTTGTCCTTTTGCCAAGGTTCACCACTCTAGACCAAACTATTTACAAGATAAGCAGGTAATAAAACCCATCTCTCTAAATACCCAGGACCACTTTCATAGCTTTCATCCTCCCTTATCTTAGCAAGGATTTTAAATGTGTCAATTAGTGACAGGATCTTGATATGCCAAGCACTATCACAACTAATGACCTCATCTAAAAAAGCAAAATCAACTTTCTATGACATTTGAGAAACCCACTAGGTATGGCTGAGTGACTAGAAAACTTTGGTATACACACATATCTCATAGCAATAGGTGTTGTGTATGAATGTAGCAGATTATGATAAATGCAGAGGTGCATGATTAAAACACAAACGTGGCATCGTTTGTAAGACTGACAAACATAATCCCTTCTAATGCAAAATGCAACGGATGACGAATGCCTATATGCAATGCAATAATGAAATGAATGCATGTGTAAATAAAAATGCATAATGCAAATGCACATGTTTTTGGATTTTATGCTTTACCAATTTTTTTTGGATTTTATTGATTTTATAATTTTTATGGATTTTGAGCCTTTATATCTAACCAAATGGTGAGTACATGCCTCTGGAGCCTTTAGGAGTGACCAAACGGTGAGGAAATGCCATTGGAGCCTTTAACTTGACCAAGCAATTTTTTAGAAAACCCTTAGAGCTTTTTAGGATGACCGAGTGGTTTTAAGCAAACCCTCAGAGCCTTTTGGGGTTGACCAAAGGTTTGAAATACCTATGGAGCTTTTTGATTGACCAAAATACTCACAAGAGAGCCTGGAGCCTTTTAGGATGATCAAGCGATTTTAAGCAAACCCTCGAGACCTTTGGGTTGACCAAATTGTTTCTTAGAAACCCTTGGTGCCTTTTTGGGATGATCGAACGGTTATAAGCAAACCCTCGGGGCCTTTATTGACATGACCAAGCGGTTTTAGGAACCCTTGGAGAATTTTACTATGCTCTCAAGCATAAAATGCCTTAATATGGATGATGTTGAGAGTTTCAGGCTCTTCAACACCTCCTAGTGATGTTAGGCGATAGGTACTTGGACCAATATTTTTAGATATGATATAGGGTCCTAGCCAATTAGCCATAAATTTGTCTCGCATATTAGGCGATAAATTAGAGTTATGTTGGTTCTCTTTAAGGACAAGATCCCCAACTTCAAAGTCTCTCTGGTGGACTTTGATATTATAAGATCATTTTAGTCACTCCTGATAAACATGGAGATGCTCTAGGGCATTCATGCGATGTTCATCAAGCAGTGTCATTTGATCTAGTCGAGCTTGTCATGTGGTGTCATCATCGATGAACTCTTTCAATGCGACGCACAGCATTGGAATTTCCAATTCTAAGGGCATAATGGCCTCAGCACCATATACTAGTGAAAATGGCATTGCCCCAGTGGGCATCCAAATGCTAGTCCTGTAAGCCCATAATGCAAGGGGCAGCTGGATATGCCAATCTTTGTGGTTTTCTTGGACCGTCTTTTTCAATATAGCCACCACTATCTTGTTTGAGGCCTCAACTTGCCCATTTGCTTGTGGATAATAAGGAGTTGCAAAATTGTTCTTGATTCTATATTTAGATGTCAAAGCTCTCACATTTTTGTTCTTAAATGATGTTCCATTATCCAAAATTATCTTGGATGGAATCCCAAAATGACATATGATATGCTCAAGTATAAACTTTGCTATGCGAGATCCAGTCATCATTGTTAAGGGTATTACTTCCACCCACTTTGTGAAATACTCAGTAGCCATGATTATAAATGTATGTCACCCTAATGATGAAGGAGAGATCTTACCTATAAGATCTAATCCCCACTAAGAAAATGGCCAAGCCGCTTGGATGGGTTGTAAGGCCTATGATGGCAAGTGCGTAAGATTAGCATGATGTTGACATTTGATGCATTTCTTGACATACACATTGCACTCCTTCTCCATAGTGGGCCAATAGTAACCCATTCAAAGGATGCGCTTGACGATGGCCATGCCACTAAAATGACCACCGCACGTACCGTCATGAGCTTGTGAAATCACCCAAGATGCCTCTTGGGGCTCTAGACAACGAAGGAGAACTCCATCGTAGCCTCGTAGGTACAAAATATCTCCTATCAAGACATATTTAGTCAATTTATTCTTGAATGTGTGTTTTGCGGCATGCGACAATCCCTCTGGGATTATACCAAGTTTTAAGAAGTCTTGGATTTATGACATCCAGCTCTAACAAGCCTCAACTTTGACTGCCAAGATGACTTGCTCCCCCTACGTATTTACTTTTGAAAATGCAGATTGATAACATAAGTAATGTTATTTGTTGTATTTTTTTATTTTAAATAGCATGATTATAAATTTGATTCTATAAGAAGCCTAAGTATTGATTGGTTGATGATTGTGGTTTAAATATTTTTAAAATAGTCTATCGTTATCAATTAGGTCTTGGGTGACAATTTTGACACCCATAAAATTATTAGTGAGATGACCATTGACTCTATGTGAAGAATCAAAAATTTTGATGCCCATTGAGAGTAGGAGGCACATAGGTAGAGTAGCCCGCATAGATCAACTAGAGGGCTATATCATATTGATTGGTGGGTAGGTCCCAGAGGACCCTCATGCTTTAGATACCCATCAGAGTAGGTCCAAGACTAGGGCGACAGGGCACTCTTCTACGAGTTCGAGCCACAAGACCCATAGGACCGAGAGGACACACAAGTCCTCTAGTACACATGGCACCAACTCACATAGGAGTCACAGAGATGGTGGGGGTGATGGCGGTGACTCTCAAGATGGGGGTGCAAGCCCTGTATAGTACATATCTTGCTGATATATTGTAGTACTATTTTTGAGTGTAAGGTCGAGGACCTACATAGTTGTAGCCTACGGGAATTTTGATACACCTCTATGTACTCATTTATACACATATTTATATGATATATCATTTTGGCTCATTATGTGTACTTGTCATTTTTATGTTTTATGCTTATGCTTATGCACATGGATGCAGATATTTATATTGATTCTATGCTTATGTAATGTGATGTATGGATGACATGCACTAGATAGCTATTTAATTTATGATGATGATGGTATGCAGTGATCTAGATGCTTAGATGTGCTATTTATGATGTATGCATATGAATGCGATGTTTACTTTTAAATGCATATTTAATTTTACTTTATTGTATGCATTTAATTTATGATGATGTCGCGATATGGTTGTGCAATGTATGTAATGCATTATTTACATGATGGTAATCTAATGTAAATGAACATGTATGCTTTAATCACTTAAAACATAAGGAATGAATGTGATATATGTTTAACAATCTAATGGATGACACCATAGAATGTGTAAAAATCATGAATGTAATTGAAAATCCTCATTACAAGAATTTAATCAATTAATCACCTATATATGAAATGCAATGGTATGAAGCGGTATGATGCGAATGATATAATGTGTCATTCTATTTTCTTTTTGCAACTTTGAAAAATATGCACAATATAGTTAGTGGCCATCTAGATATCATTTTTGATATCCATCCGGTATCTATCCTATATCTTGATTGTGCCTTATATAATGATGTATCATGGATTCGATACTTTGCAGTTTGATGATTTGAATTACTTGGTATTGTGTTGCTATTAGAGAAATTTTTGAGGTTTTCCATGAGACTCAAACACCCTAGTAGACTTCTCAAACATCACATACTAACTGTACAAGGCTTTTGTTGGACAAATATTTCATCATGAATGACCCAACTATTCATTACCCCTGTGTGTGCATGTGAGTATTTTTAGATAGACCATAGGCATACCCTAGATGTCAGTCGGGACTCTTCCAACCCATATGTGAGATTGGGTTCCTCCTATGTTTGTATCATCCTTGTTTTAGACTTGATTGGACTATACTGCTAGACAACCCCAGGCACCTAGAGCTAGCTCATCTCGCAAATTGATCAGGACTACCCCTCCAAAAATAGTCGGGACTCTTTCAACCCATTGTTGTGTTTGGGGATCACCCAATAAAACTACTACTCCAAAAGCAGGCGGGACTCTTTCAACCCATTGCTACACTCGGGGTTCATTCTATGGCTTTGAATGGTGAACAATCCAGGGATTCAAGTTCTCACCCCATTTTTGATATTTGCTCATATGTAGTGATAAAAATCACTATTTTTCATGTTTTACTCTGAGTGATAAAAATCATTGTTTATTCCCATTTTTCTTGAGCAAGGGATTTGTATAGTGCTTTTGATTCACTATATCATTTTAGATTTGAACTTTGAACTTTGGGTTTGAAATTTAAACTATGTATCTATGTACGAGTAGGGGAAATTCTTGTCCTTTTGCCAAGGTTCACCACTCTAGACCGAACTATTTGCAAGATAAGCAAGTAATAAAACCCATCTCTCTAGATACCCAGGACCACTTTCATAGCTTTCATCCTCCCTTATCTTAGAAGGATTTTAAATGTGTCAATTAGTGATGGGATCCTGATATGCCAAGCACTATCACAACTAATGACCTCATCTACAAAAGCAAAAGCAGCTTTCTATGACGTCTGAGAAACCCACTAGGTATGGCTGAGTGACTGGAAAACTTTGGTATACACACATATCTCATAGCAACAAGTGTTGTGTATGAATGTAGTGGATTATGATAAATGCAGAGGTGCATGATTAAAACACAAACGTGGCATCGTTTGTAAGACTGACAAACACAATCCCTCCTACTATGGAATGCAACGGATGACGAATACCTATATGCAATGCAATAATGAAATGAATGCATGTGTAAATAAAAATGCATAATGCAAATGCACATGTTTTTGGATTTTATGCTTTACCAATTTTTTTGGATTTTATTGATTTTATAATTTTTATTGATTTTGAGCCTTTATATCTGACCAAATGGTGAGTACATGCCTCTGGAGCCTTTAGGAGTGACCAAATGGTGAGGAAATGCCTTTGGAGCCTTTAAATTGACCAAGCAATTTTTCAAAAAATCCTTGGAGCTTTTTAGGATGACCAAGCAATTTTAAGCAAACCCTCGGAGCCTTTTGGGGTTGACCAAAGGTTTGAAGTACCTGTGGAGCTTTTTGATTGACCAGACTACTCACAAGAGAGCCTGGAGCCTTTTAGGATGATCGAGAGGTTTTAAGCAAACCCTCGGGGCCTTTGGGTTGACCAAACAATTTCTCAGAAACCCTTGGTGCCTTTTTGGGATGACCGAGCGGTTATAAGCAAACCCTCGGGGCCTTTACTGACATGACCAAGCGGTTTTAGGAACCCTTGGAGCCTTTTGCTATGCTCTCAAGCATAAAATGCCTTAATATGGATGATGTTGAGAGGTTCAGGCTCTTCAACACCTCCTAGCGATGTTAGGCGATAGGTACCCGGACCAATATTTTTAGATATGATATAGGGTCCTAGCCAATTAGCCATAAATTTGTCTCGCATATCAGGCGGTAAATTAGAGTTCTATTGGTTCTCTTTCAAGACAAGATCCCCAAATTCAAAGTCTCTCTGGTGGACTTTGATATTATAAGCTCATTTTAGTCACTCTTGATAAACATGAAGATGCTCCAGGGCATTCACGCGACGTTCATCAAGCAGCGTCAATTGATCTAGTTGAGCTTGTCGTGCGGTGTCATCATCGATGAACTCTTTCAATGTGATGCGCAGCATTGGAATTTCCAATTCCAAGGGCATAATGGCCTCAGCGCCATATACTAGTGAAAATGGCGTTGCCCCAGTGGGCATCCGAATGCTAGTCCTGTAAGCCCATAATGCAAGGGGTAGCTGGATATGCCAATCTTTGTGGTTTTCTTGGACCGTCTTTTTCAAGATAGCCACCACTATCTTGTTTGAGGCCTCAGCTTGCCCGTTTGCTTGTGGATAATAAGGAGTTGCAAAACTATGCTTGATTCTATATTTAGATGTCAAAGCTCTCACAGTTTTGTTCTTAAATGATGTTCCATTATCCAAAATTATCTTGGATGGAATCCCAAAATGACATATGATATGCTCAAGTATAAACTCTGCTATGCGAGCTCCAGTTATCGTTGTTAAGGGTATTGCTTCCACCCACTTTGTGAAATACTCAGTAGCCATGATTATAAATGTATGTTGACCCGATGACGAAGGAGAGATATTGCCTATAAGATCTAATCCCCACTGAGAAAATGGCCAAGCCGCTTGGATGGGTTGTAAGGCCTACAATGGCAAGTGCGTAAGATTAGCATGATGCTGACATTTGATGCATTTCTTGACATACACATTGCACTCCTTCTCCATAGTGGGCCAATAGTAACCCATTCGAAGGATGTGCTTGATGATGGCCATGCCATTGAAATGGCCACCACACGTACCATCATGAGCTTGTGAAATCACCCAAGATGCCTCTTGGGGCTCTAGACAATGAAGGAGAACTCCATCGTAACCTTTTCGGTACAAAATATCTCCTATCAAGACATATTTAGTCACTTTATGCTTGAATGTGCATTTTGTGGCATGCAACAATCCCTCTAGGATTATACCAAGTTTTAAGAAGTCTTGGATTTGCGACATCCAACTCTGACAAGCCTCAACTTTGACTACCAAGATGACTTGCTCCCCCTACGTATTTACTTTTGCAAATGTAGACTGGGAAACAACCTTGTGGTGAATGGTAGTACCACTCCCCATCGGACTCTGAGAGGTTAATGACCCCTAGGGTGCCTTCTTTAGAAAGTCTTCAACTCTGCAGAACCATTCAACTTTTGGTTCCACGCTAATCATGTTGATTGACATTTTATTATCAAAGGCTTCGTGCTCCATTGCAGGATGTGAGAGCGTCTTGACATGGATGGTAGTGAAATCCATAGATGGATTCTAAGGGATTAAGGATCCCAAAGAGTCCATGGTGTCTGTGAACCTATTTGATGAATGAGGGATTGCCTCGATGTCATACCATTCCAATTTAGCCAAATATGTAGCAACAAGATCTTTATAGGCTTTCAATACTAGACATCGACACTAAAAGAGCCCCTTAACCTGGTTTACTATGAGCAAGGAGTCACCAAAGATGTTTAATATTTTAATGTTCATGGATATGGTTGTGTGGAGGCCTAGTAGTAGGGCTTCGTACTCAACATTGTTGTTGGTGCACGAAAAGTCTAATTTAAATGACAAGGGCATTGGAGCTCCTTACGGTGTGAAAAACACTATTCCTACACCACCCCCTTGCTCGCACTTCGAACCATCGAAGAATAGAGTCATGTCAGCATTATTCTCTAGTTCTTCGGGTTCGGGAGCTTCGGATACGATGAAGACTACATCGTCCGGAAGCTCAATGGTCAGAGGCCTACTGTTTGACAGTGGTGCCTCAGCCAGTTGATCAGCTATGACTTGTCCCTTAATGGAATTTTGGCTTATGAATTCCAGATCGAATTTTATCAGTAGCATGATCCACTTTGTAGTACACGTATTGTGATACGTCTTACTCATCATGTACTGCAAAGGATTTTGTTTTGATATTACATATGTCGTATGACTTAGCATATAGTACCACAATTTCTTGGTAGCGAACACTACTGCTAAACATAGTTTCTCCACATATGCATACCCGAGCTCATAGCTCACCAAGGTTCGACTAATATAATATATGGCCTATTCTTTGCCTTGCACATTCTTTTGGGCTAACATGGTCCCTAATGCAAAGTTGGTTGTCGATATATATAGTAGAAATGGCACATCTGGCCTTGGTGGAGCTAGTACTGGTGGCATCACCAGGTATTGCTTTATTTTAGTGAAAGCTGCTTGATAGTCCTCATCCCAGTTGAATGGGACCCCCTTATGTAGCAGTCGATTCATGGGTCGACATTTATTCGATAACTGAGCGATGAATCACTTTATCGATGCTACTTTGCCTTGAAGGCTCCTTAACTCTTTAATATTGGAGGGAGGACGCATCTCTAAGATAGCCTTGACCTTCACTGGGTCGAATTTGATGCCTCGTTTAGAAATGATGAATCCTAAGAGTTTACCAGAAGTTACGCCAAATACACACTTCTTAGGATTCAACCTGACATTGTGCTCTATCAGGCGATCGAAGACCTTCCTCAAGACCTCAGCATGCTCACTACACAACAATGACTTGGCCAACAAGTCATCGATATAATCCTCTAGAATCTTATGCATGTAGTCATGAAAGATGTATGTCATGGCCCGATGATATGTGGCACCAACATTTTTGAGGCCAAATGGCATAACTTTATAGCAAAATGTTCCCCATGGCATTATAAACGTGGTTTTATGTTGGTCTTCGGGTTTAATCCGAATTTGATTGTAACCAAAAAATCCGTCCATTAGGGAGAGCATCTCATGACATGCGATTGCATCTACAAGAGCATCAATATTGGGCAACATAAATGAATCTTTGGGTGTTGCCTTATTTAGGTCTCTGAAATCCATACAAATACGGATTCTTCCATCAAGTTTTCCTATGGGCACCATATTGGATACCCATTCCGGATAGTCGATGGAGATTACAAACTCTACGTCCAACAAATTTTGTAGCTCATATTTCACCATTAAGGCTACTATTGGATGCATCTTTCTAAGCTTCTACTTGATCGACTTCTTCGTCAGATCTAGCGAAAGGTTATGGGTAACCAATTTTGGGTCTAGACCTGGCATATCTTTGTATGTCCAAGAAAAAATATTAGGTCTCTCTTTCAGTAGAGGGATGAGGGTGGCACGCTCATCTAGAGTGAGACTCTCTCCAAATTTAACCTTCCTTGGATTGGTGGGATCATTACTGATATCCACATCGAAGGTTTCCTCTACTGACATGTGTGATCCCTCCTCAAGCTGATGAGGCGTAGGGATCAAATGGATGTCATCAATCGGGTTGATAGGTTTCACATCGGAAGTATTCTCAGCATGATAGACATCATATGCACAACCTAGCACAAAATGAAATGGTTGTAACATTTCTTCATTAGGGAAGAAATCTTCAGGCTCAACAGGTGAGTCAGCATGATCCCAGTCGATAGCATCTACATTGAGATACAACGGTTTGGATGGATCGACTGGATTGTGGAGTGGGGTGGTCAAATCAATGGAGACCATATTGATGGAATGGAATTGATCTCCAGGACCACACAGATAAACCTCTACATCATCGATGCAACTCTCATACCCAAGATCTGGCTCTAATGGCACGGGTACAAAAGGGTCCTCTCTATGAGAACTATAGATGACTAGATCCTCTCTATGCATTGGTTGCAATATGGGATCATTCGACTCATGGAGCTCCATGTAGGTAGGCGGACGGGGAAATAACATATGATAGATCACATTAAAGTTTGGTGGTATTCCCCTAAGGTGAGGGTTGAGATTGATTTCTCTATGCATGTCCTCAGCCATATAAGGTGCATTGCGGTGACGTAGGTAGGGAGGTCCTAGATAGGCTCTCTCTATTTCATCCTCTTCATCACTATCATAATACAATCCTTCATTTGCCCCTATAGGTGGGGGACGCTCTGGCAGGTGTGGTCCCATGAATCTCACTTCCTGGTCGTTGTCATCAATGTCCAAAAAAATCGGATAATAAGTCCGTATGTATGATGTCGATGAGAAAATTGGCTCTACTTCTTCCCCTAAATGATCAATGTTGGGAAGAATCTCCTCGGTAACATGTTCCAACTCTATAGGAAATAGGTGATGTGCATATAAAGGCCTTAAATAGCCCCCCTCAGCTTCATCCTCAGATTGATCACCGTTTGAGGATTCATTGTCGGCATCATAACTTGGTCCACTTATCTCGGAGGTGGACTCCTCTCCATCATCGTTGTAGAGATCTCCTGACTCGAGATCACCTAAAACTATGGGGTTATGCCCCTGCACACCTGTGTCATTGGTTGCATTATGGATTTGATGACCCAGGTTGCCTCTAGGGTTCTGCTCTGTATCAATATGCTCTAAGAGCCCTTCATGATGTTCTTCAAGTGGCTCAAAAGTGATGACAGATACCATCGGGTTACTCCTCCAGAAGTTGGAAGGATTAGGATGATATGGGTTGAAGTCCACATCATCCCCTAGACTAAGGTACAAGTGATCTAAGGATGCTATGAGCAAGTCATCTTGTCCTTGTATCTGTAACCCCAACCGAACCTATCAGTTGCTAGCTGATAACGTGGCTCAAGTAGAGTCCTACGTCCTTGTTCAAATAGGCCAAGTCCGTACCCATGCCAGTGATATAACTCAAAAATATGCATGGAGTACTTCGGGTTGGATAAATAACAAACATTTACTATGAAAGGTTCATCACCATCTTCATCCATGGGCGTTCGCATTGGAAGCTGATCCAGCCCAACGTAGATGAAGTTAGTCTGATTGGGTGGCTCTCCCAATGGCACCATTGATCCAACTAGAAAATGATGAGCATGCGGTCGGCCCATCTCTTGTGCAGTCTCTAGAATCTATCCTAAGGTTACATTCTACACAATATACTCACCTAACCCTATGTTGGTGAGATGTACAGTCACCCGTGGTGCGGATGACCCTATTGATGATGCAGGTGAGGCAGGCTGAGGTACCTCCTCGACTATGTCTTGGGCTTCCTCCACTTCCATGGGGATGGGAGCCTCATTGGCGACTAGTTCGGGCACATGCTTCTTCTCTTTTTTGCCCATTTTTACCTTTAACTTCCTATCATCCCGAAGCATCACTGATGCAGTCGATTTCAGTGAAGTAGCAGTAGTGCGCTCAGATCTATGTGATACAGATGTCGATGGTTGAGCATGTACTATTGGTTTACCTCCTAGATTTTTAACCGGTGACATAGGTCGGACGTCTAGGTGCGTTGATGGGAGTATGAAACCCCTAGGTAAATCTGCTAGGTTCATGAACTTGAAAGGTTCTTCGTCTGACGATACTACGTGAACCCATCCCTCATGCAGATATTTTACACATTGGTGTAATATAGAGGGAACGCAACGCATTTCACGAATCCAAGGCCTCTCGAGTAGGATGTTATATTGCATGGCACCCTCGATCACATGACACATCACAGAGATGGTCTTTAGGCCTACCTAAATAGGTAGGATAATTGTGCCAACCGTCGAGCACAGGGCATCGTTAAATGCTCTCAATGTGAAGGTGGTGGGCACAATATGTGACTTTGGTAGCTTTAGATGATTCAATGCCTTGGTCATTATTATATTGATCGATGAACCAATGTCGATCAAGACCCTCTTGAATGGCACGTGATTGACACACATGATGATATGCAATGGTGGGTCAATCGTATCTATAGGAACCATCCTGATTTCATGATCATAAAATTGGATCATGGGCTCCTGGCACTACTGTACATGTCCCACAAAATTGGTAAATGCTTGAGCATCTTGAGACTGTACTTCGATGGACCTTAGAATATCCATAAGAGTCTCCCTGTGCCTAGGGTACTGTTGTATCAGTTCATATATAGACAACTTCGTAGGAGCTATCTGTAGGTTTTGGACCAACCTGCTCCGTATGGTCACCATCGGTCTCATTGGTGGGCCTGGAATATTCTGAGATGGCCGCTGATTTGGTGTAGCTTGTATCCTAATGGGAGTGTGAGGTTGATTTGGCTGCTCATATCTCCCATGCCTAGTAACAACATTCACCATACCTACGAACCCCTGGGTAGGTGGTTCGACGTGCACTTGGTTGACCTGGCCAACGTTGTTGCATGGTGCCTCATGGTTTGGTAATAGATTTTTGTAAATCCCCATGTTTTGGTTGTCAGGCACCAGTGGATTACTTGGTACTACAAGCTCACCCTTTTCAATCATGTTTTGCACAATATGCTTGAAGGACCAACACACTTCAATGTCGTGGCCCTTCACGTGATGGAAGATGCAAAATAAGTCATCCTGATACCCCTTCGACTTGGGCTGATTCGGATCGACCAACTTAACCTCGGGTAGTCTGATTGCCTTAGCCTCGCATAACTGATGGAATATTGACGTCAATTATTTTGTTAGAGGCATGAATTGGTGAGGCGGGCGTTGTTCTTTGTTTTTGCCCTTATAATTATTATTGCGCTTTTTGTACTACGTAGGAGGAGGTTGGGCCTGATAATTCTACTTTTGTTGCCCTTTATCCTCTCTCTGGAGGTTTAGCACCACCTGATTTACATGGGCCTACTTTCTATTGCTATTTCATGGAGCTCTTCTTGTGCCCCTCCTTCCTATTCTTGAGCTTCAAGTTGCCTTCTTGCAACTTGATGTCCTTAATTACTTTGGCTTGCGCCAAAGCTTCCTCGAATGTTGGATACTGCTGCAGTTGCAACAATAATGAGATGTGCTTGGCACAACTCTTGGTAAACATTTGGGTCAATTCCATAGTAGGAATAGGGAATGGTAGCTTTGCCATCAATCTTCTCCACCTCTTTTTGTATTGTTCAATTGGCTCATCATTGCACTGAGCTAGCGCAACCAAATCGAAAAGGTTAGCCTATTTCTTGATGCCAAAAAAAAAGCGTTCAAGGAAAGCGTCAGCCAACTGCTCAAATCTGGTGATACTATGCTTCTTTTGTTGATTGAACCACTCTCGGGCTGGGCCTGAGAGGGTTGTGATGAATGTATGCAAAAGCAAGGCATTGTTGCTCGTAATTTGGAAACATGCATCCAAAAATCTTGTGACATGCTCTTGCGCATCCTTGTCACCTTTAAATTTATCTAGCCTAGGCATAAAAAAATGCTCAGGATATGCTAGAGCAGGCATCGAGGGTTCCAAAGGCTCATTATGAATCTTTCTTAATGTTAGATTTTGGAGAGTCATGCCTTGCCTCTCAATTGATTTTACCTTCTCATCTAAGGCCTTATAGGCCTGCGAGGATAGAAATTCCTCCTCCCTAAGCTGATGTGAGGGCGGTCTTGGAGGTACATTCTTCCTCTATCAAGGTGGAGGATGTTGCTCTTCCTCCTCCTCAACTTGGGAGTCTTTAGGATACTCTTGATTGGCTTCGTCTCCCTCTTCTTCCTCATATTTTCATTACCCCTGCTCTTCGAATGGTGGTGGTCATTCTCTCTGTTGGGAACTGATATGAGTGTGAGCGTCTCTGCACTCCTACTGCACATCGGCTTGTGAAAAAGCCTTTCTCTGAATGCGCTCTCTGTTCTCCATGTGAGTGTATAGACCAGCCTTGGCTAGCCTATCCTCCTTCTCTATGTACTCCTTTTGGGTAAGGATGCATTCCTCACGCATGCACTGCTCATATAGTCTTTTTATAATGAGCCTCTATGCCTAAAGATTCTCATCTTCGATGCATTGCCTCTCTAGGTGAGTGTCCTCCAATTGATCTTGGAGGAGCTATCATCGCTACTCGGATACCAATTTATGTGATCTATCAAGTTGATCAGCCGTAATAGGCCTCTGGTATGCATGCTCCATGTGAGCGACCTTATGGGTTCTATACCCATCTGACTGATTTGTGATGCTTTTGCCTTTGTCCGTGAAGATGACATTGGCATCCTGTTGAGCCCTATGCTCTGTGCCACCATGCGTGGATGGTGGATGTGTCACATGAGGGCACTTGGAAGCCTCTCCATGCTCTCTAGAAGTCCTAATAGAACCCCCGCTATGCTCACTCAGAGCACGAGTGGGTGGAGCCAAAGGCTTATAGCCTAGCTGCTCAAGGATGCTACCTAAGCCATCCAACTATCTAGATCTCCATCGCTCGTGTGGTGGTGTGCCATTGGCTCCCACCTTAGCCATATCAATAGTGATATTTTGAGGTTCACTACATGTAGGAGTCTACATAGGCCTATGCTCAGTGGCAGCCCTTTCTGCATGCCCCTGAATGGGTGGGTCTCGATCCCATCTGTACTCCAAAGGTGGAGCTATGGATCCTCCTGTAGACCTATGACGTAGGGGTACCAACTTGGACCCCTGTATAACATACTCTTCGATCGATCCTGTGGATGTGCGTGCAATGTGATCTCGATAATGGCTTTTGAGTGGAACACCCTCATGCTGAGAGGCTCCATGCTCTATTCTATATCTAGAGGAATACACAAAAGCTCCTCTATCGGGGGTATGCTCAATAGGTTCCCCTCGTGTCAAATTGTCTCCTCTAATGCTCGTCGAACGATGTTTGGGAAGCGCATGTGGGTGAGGGTTTGACATATGTTGTTGTGAATCTGTTGGGGCTTGGTCATTGGCATCAGGATTATGCCTTTGTCGACCACCCCGTGTCTCCACCATGGTGCACCTAGTGTCTAGATTTATTCTTTATTAAGAAAACAAGGTATACAATGGTGATTATCTCGTATTAACTTTTAAAAGTGAGCCCTAAACTGTTTGATGTTGTTTCAAATGATTTTTTGTATCAATATTAGAAACTCCTTATCATGTTTTGAAAACTTGTTGGATGATATTCTCAGTTTAAATTGGCTTTCACCGGTACGCTCGTAGCTCGACAACCTGGGTGTGAATCCAGGCCACATAAATCCCCTGTGTGTGGCAATGAAACTCCACACCCAGAAAAGGAGCACCGGTCCTACTAATCCCTCACCCATTTTCCCCCAGTCAGCGTTATACCCTCTGAAGAGAATACATGCAAATTTTCTAGGGTACGAAAGGTTCTTGGGCCCGACCTTGGTCTAGAACAATAGGTACGTGGGAGTTGGGCCAATGGATGGAAATAACTGCCACCGTCGTTGGACCCTACTAGTGGTTGGATGTCACTCCCAACTCACTAGCGTTTAATTGAAATGTGGTGTGTGTGGTTCATTTTAATCTTTGCATATAAAGGAAAATGCATAATACAACATGAATTATTATTTCCTACATGATATGCAAAAAGAAATGTTTCATTTTCAGATAATGCATGCTATATCCTATATGACTTTTTGATAATGCATGTTACGATGATATAGCCTCTTATTGGGCCTCAAGCATGCAAACCAACACATAATTTAACCCTAGCATGTTGGATTCTAGGACGGACTACACTCAGAGGTCCATTGTTCCTAGCAGTGCCTAGAAAAAATTAAGAAAAAGACAACCCTAAGGACCTAGTTCATTTCACCCTTACTTCATGGTTATCCTACTTAACTTCAATTTTCCTATTTCTAGAAAAATATAGGTAGAGAAATAATGCACAGAGAGTGAAAATGGGGCCTACCTCAAGTCCTCATCCGATCTAGCTTTAAATCCCTGCTCTATGATGTACCTGCTGCTAACCGCAGCTCTGATGTGCGACTGCTACTACAGACCATTACTGTCACCCACGGGCCAACTTCTTGACCATGGTTATCATCCATGGTGAGAACCTACAATTAGAAAACCCAAATTCACTCAATGAAATGTGGCAATAATTGCGAAGTTCCACTGTGATCACCTTCTTGTAGACACCAAAATCTAGCCACTTGTAAGTCATCTATACCTTCCTGTCAGCCACGCGTCAGTCATCCATCCTTCCTGCCATTATTTGGCCCAAATCCACATCTTCCTGCCATTATTTGGCCCAAATCCACACCTTCCCACCATTATTTGGCCCAATTTCACCTTTCCCGCCATTTTTCATCCCCAAATTTATTTAAATTATTATTTATATATATTTTTTAATATTTTAATATATTTTAATATATATATAAATATAGTTTAAGTGATTTAATCTAAGCCGTCCATCCTTCATTTAATCTCATCCGTCCATCCATCTTAATCCGTTTCACAACCTAGATTTATTCTCTACCCTTGGATCCACTTTAATCTTAGCCACACATTCAAAGTGTTGTTAAAACCCTAAAGTGTGCCCTAAGAGTGGATTATAAATTGAGTCACTTTGATGGCTCAAACCCTACTTTGATCTTGGCTATCTTTGCTATCTTTGCTATCTTTTGGATTGATCTCTTCTATTTCATCTATCTCTTTAGCTATCCATCGTCGCATCCTTTTTGCCGCATCCATCATCGCATCCGTCGCCAACTTCGTCGCCATCTCTTCTGCAGCACTCTGCAGAATTCCACATTCTTGTCGCAAGTGCCCGCAGGCGTTTACCCGTAGCCACAGACACAGACCGGCATCTGAAACCCTAATTCAGAAGCACGCGGGCGTTCAACGAGTGCACCAGGGCGCCTTCTGCAGCCGATTTGACAGCCACATTACTTCCAGGTGCCGCCTGGTCTAGCCGCGTTAACAGGAAAGGTATAAATCAGTTTAAAGCAAGTAACTTCTTTTCTTTTATTAATTTGTTGTTGAATTCCTGCATTCTATTTTTCTAGGGTTTTAAATTGTTTCTGAGGGCTCACACAGTGGAGCCCTCTTATTAATTTCTAACTCCTTGATAGTGTTAATGTGTGCAGGATTTTAATGGCAGATCTGGTGTGTTGATAGCAGCTATTTAAGCTGGAGTGGTCCGAGCTTCAGGATACAACAAAACCCACTCACTTTGTTGGGATTAAGGATACGTCTTCGAAAATGCCACCACTTTATGCCAGCTAGGGTTTCGGAGAACCCTAGCACAAATTGTAATTTGTGTATCACAAAAAGGGTTACAGGCCCTGTTGTACTCAAAAGGAGTTTTTAAACTCCATTGATTAATAAAAAAATTTTGTTTTGTCCAACTTTCCTGTATTCCATTATTGTGGTTTTATTTCTGTTTCGCATTGTATTTTTAATCTACACTTCTATACGACCAAAAATGCATGCACCCAACATTACAATTGCATAAACTGAAATAAAAATGAATATTCATACACAAATTGACAAAGACAATATCAATTAAGTAAAATGCATCTTTATTTCTCCTTGAATATATTCATGTTTTACAAATGAATCCCTCTTAGGGATACCCTTTTGATATGCAATTACAATGTTACAATCCCCTCAAGGATAAATACACTTTTCAAGCCTTTAAGGTGACACGAATTGCTCTAGGGTGGAGTTAACCTTCTTCTTTGTGTTGAGGAAGGAATTTAACAATTGAATCTCCTTCAATATATGTTCCCTGTGATCAAGAAACAACAATAACACATCAAAAGCAAAGGTAACCTCTCTTGATGAGGTCTTTTAAAGAAGTTTCACAAAATAATACCATGATAAGCATATAATCAAGAAATTGAGTAAAGCATGGTAAACCTATGTTAATCATGAAATGTGATCATTAAGCATATTCAAGAAAGCATGTATTATATATCTACTAGATTAGTTGATAAATAAGAAACAAAGGTACATGAAACAAGTCACAATTATACTAATTATCAAATTGACAACATGAAAGTAAACCTATTTCAACTGCTTAATCTAACTGGTCATATGTCTCTTAAAAACTAATTGAACCTACATTAAGCCTAAAATGATATAACTAATTAATTTACAAGAAAGAAAACAAGTAGATTTGTAGCCATTTTCTCATCGCAGGTCTAAGATGTGGTCAGCACTATAGACCATAGCTGACAACCGTGACAGATCTCTAAATAGATTTGCCCTCAGAATTAGGGCTTCCTCTATGATCTGCCTTGCCAAATTGATGGTCAAGGGTCACATATGTGTCCTTTGATAGGTTTGGCAGTTGGATTTCACAATTGGGCCTCCATTTTTTTGAATTCACATTTCTTGGTTCTCTAGCTCCTTAGGGAATCCATGGCAATTCGATATCCAATTGGGTAGCAAGAGTATCCTTCTCAATGCATGAACTTGAGTATGCAATTTGACAGGGCTTCGCTGCTCAATTGATAAAATTTCTTCTAGACTTATCCCTAATTTTAAGGGGGTACTTATAGGATTACCCAAGGGCTAGGGGTGGCTTCCTCATGAATCCAATATCAATATTGGGCAGTTGAGTTAGTTGGATGGAAGGTTCTTGATCTTTCCTCGCTCAAACCGCTTCAATCTACAACCAATTGGTTGTTGCAACCAAATTTTGGGGTCGGATGAAGACCAACTGAACTTCAGTCCTAACCATGGGTGTCATCTGTGGCTAGCACTACTAACCACATATGTCAACCATGGTCCCAAATTGATAGATTGGGGGCCACAACTGTCAGTCGTGGCTAGAACTAACTAGGCACAAATGCCCAATTGAGTGGTAAAAACCATTGCTATACCTTGGATTTGTCCAAAGGTCTTCCATATGGTCTTCTAGAATGTCTCATATGAGTAGTCACCATCGACATGACATTTTTTAGGTGTCTACATAAATCAAAACTCCTTTTCAAATAATCCACATAAATCCTTTCAAAATATGTGTACAATAATACCCGAAAATAATGCTCTATAACTCCTCTTGGTTTCACAAGATAAAGCCTTTTAATAATGAACCAAATCCTTCAAAATATCAAGTAAAAATACAATCAACAAAAATACCACAATACACCTTATGTCTCCTTGCTAATGTGCCAAATATACAATTCAATATAAACCAAAATACACCTTATGTCTCCTAATTAAACATGCAGAATCACAAATTTCAAATAAGACCCAAACAACCTTATTACAACATCAAAAAAATTTTACACCTTATGACTCCCTCTATATCAAATTCAAAATAAAATATTTTCCCCCTTAATGCACAACGAACAAAGTACCTTTGTAAAACAACTTTTAATGAAAATTTATTCATACCTTTCATAAACGCATGAGATATTATCTTCTACCTTACAAAAAATTATTTGCAATAATTTGATCCTGTGACCTCTTGGTCCATAGTGCCCTAGTGCTACCTAGGCGTCTAGCTGAGCTACACCAATGAATAGCAACAACAGTACATAAATTAAATTTAAAACCTTCTTTCTGCCATGCAAAATAATATTTCTACCACCAGAACAGCACCCATGTGTCACCCGCATGAATCTAACCTATGACCACCTCTCTTTTAGCACCTTAGCACTACCCATACGACTAGCTGTACTAGCCTACCTGATGAAACCAAATGTGCAACCTTTTGTCCTTATATTCACTATGCCTTCTGCCAAAATTCATGCCCCTTCTCCTTTGTGATTTGTCATTTCAAAAAGCGCGAGTAGATATCGAAATGCACACACTCAAAACCTTAGCATTGCATTGGATTAATGTTTTATTTAACTATCTATTACCTCCATGCTCACACGATGTCAATGCTCGAGAATTTAAATCATGATTTTTAAATGTTGGTGGTATGCTTGTAAATTTATATTATAATATTTAAAAATATGATAATATTATTATTTTTTAAACTTAGGCCTTCAAACCTTTGTCCCAACTAATTTTAATTAAACCCTTTTGCCTCCTCTTTAAACTTTAAACTTTTGGGCTTCTTTTAATATTTAAACCTAGTCTTCTCCTTTAAACCTTGCTTTACTTTCTCTTTTAAAACTTGTCCCTCTGTATGATATTTAAAAAATAAATATTATAAACCTTTTCTTTTCACCAATTTTCCTTGCTTTGAGATATACCTTGCCTTGCATAATTTTCCAACCATACAACCTTTTGACATCAATCCTTTGACATCAATGACAACTCAATATGCTCAATATTTCCAATACTATGATATGCACAATACTTATTTGGCATAAACCAATGAGTGTTTTCTCTTCTAAGATAAATAGGTTTGACAAGAGGGAGTTCTATCATTTTTGGTCCTAAGGAATTGTTTTAATACCATGGAAATATGTTCATCCACTCTAGCATACTTACTTTTGGAATTTTGTTGAATTGATTAGCCAAGGATGATTTTTGTAAGTTTTCGACAATACTTACATTATTGGTTTTAGTCTAGAAATTAGTGACCTTATCACCAATTACATGTTTGTATGTGTACCACCATTTTTTATTTGAGGAAGATGACTTCTCCTCTTCATTTTGTATTTTAGTTTTTAACTATCCCCACTTTATAAGGGTATTTTTTATTTTCTTATTCATGTTTGTCACATCTTCAAAATATGACATATTAGATATTTTTAGGTAAAAAGCAAATTGTTCTTGGAGGTTAGAAATGAATATGATAAGTAGGTCCTTTAGTGGGGGTATGTATTATAAACTTCTAACCAAATCTCTCCATCTTCCTAGGATATTGAAAACACTTTCATCCTTGGATTGTTTGAGGTGGTACAACTCATTGATTTTGACTTTCTCCTCAATATACATTGAGAATTATTTCACAAACATATCAATTAGATACCTAAATATTTTTAAGGGATACCTATGCATATAATAATACCACTCTAGGTTTAGACCACTTAGGCTTTTGGAAAATACTTTTAAAACTAGTTTCTTACTGTAGGAAATTTCAATACAAGTACATTTAAACAATATTATATAAATCATGGGGTCTTTATTTCCCTTGTACTATTGAATATTTAGGATCTCAAAGTTTGGGGGAAATGATCTACTAGCTACAAAGGGATCTAAGGGATAATTACAAAGGTCATCATATAGTACCTTTGACTTGAGAATGAACCTTGGATAACGGTCATTTATTTTCTTAGTTGCTCTAATTGAGTGGTTAAAGCTTAGATCTTTGGTAGATAGGGTTAGAATTTGGAATGTAATTAGGTGGAGGATTTTGGGATGGAATTTAAAAATTTGATTATGATAAAGTAAATGGATGTTTATAGGTTTGAGAATGTTATTGGATAACTTGAAGGAATGATACCAAAGTTGGTTTTGGATGAGAAGTGATTGAGATTCTTGAAATTAAAGGATTAACTTGTCTAAAAATTTGTTAATTTTGATTCAAAAATGGATTAGAAATTGGATTGGCATTTGAAAGGGAAATTATTTAATTAAATGATATGGTATTAATATTAATATTGATTGATGTTGAATAAAAATTTGAATTTGAACTAGGATTATATGTCATTTGATTTGAGGTGATCGAAGAATTTTGATTTGGTTTTTGAGAAATTGACCATATTCTTTGTGTGTTTAGATAGATTGAGGCACCCTCTAAAATATTGTATTGACTTGGTGTATGTAAACATAACACCATTAAAAATTGGGATAGAACTAGGACCCCATTTTTAATTGTGTTCACAATAGAATGTGCAATTTTATATATAAGGTTAGGCACTAATGCATGAAGTCCAAACATAGTAGCATTTACCAAAGTAAAATATTGATCAATTTGATTTGAAAGTGGGTAGCTAGAGAGAGGGAAATGAATCCCATGCAAAAGTGAATATTCCTCTTGGTAATCCTCTTGTTTTTCTTCAAACTCTAAAGATTTATTTTTAGCTTCCTTATGGATATGAACAAAGTAGGTTATATTAATGGCTAATCAAAATATTAAACTTCCTTGTTAATATTGGAATGGACTAGATGCATCAAGAGAGGGAAATTCCTCCTCTTCTTGGTCAAAAAAATGGATTCTCATAATTGAGAAATTGATCTTGAACCTCCTCATTCTAGTAACAAAAGGGTCATATTGGTTGGTATTGGTCAAAAATCCTCCTAATGGAAATGTTTTTGCACTCATAAACCTCGACCAACATCGAATGACCTCACAGCAAAATAGCTATGTGGATCAATCTCTGGAGAAGGCTAGCTCTTGGGGGTCCTAGCTAACTATTCTTGGGAAAAGTGTTGAAAGAAAGCAAACAGAGCTAAATCTAGAACTTAAAAGGGGATAGATTAGACCACATAAAAATACATGCACAATGAACTTAAACTATATAATAAGCATAAGTGAACCACCTAACATATCAACCAACCTTACTCTTATCTAGAATTTATCACACCCATATTGAAAGCAAATTCTAAAACTATTGAGTGAAATGCATGAAATTCAGACTGTAGAATTAGAGCATATCCACTCAACTACCCTTAATAGAAATAAACATTCAATGTTCAAACACTCAAGAGCTTGATTGAATACCAAACAATAAACACACTTGTATTTCTTAGATAGCAAAATATTTACTTATGAGTTGTAAAGGCTAAAGAGTTGACCCCTTGGAATGACCTGCATTCCAATATATATAAACCTTACATTAAATTTAGCTAGATCTATTAATGGTGGTGGGTGAGAAAGCATGGTTGCTTCATAATATTTGCCATGCTACAAATCTATTTTTGTCCTCTATAAAATGCAGTTGTAGGCAACTGTCAGGAGGGACGGGCAGTACTGCCTAAATCTAAACCCTTGATCAATTCTGCCTCACTTAACAATACTGAAAGATCATAAATTTACCCACCTGCTCCTAGAATAAGATGGTGATTAAACACATGGTTGAACCTCTTTAATTTTATAACTTTCATGGACCTAAAACTCAACCTACAGCCATCCACTAAATGGGCACCAAACCTCTTTATTTCCAATTACTCACTATGCATCCTCAAAAATGAGGATACAACTTCCCTCTCATAGAAGCCTTTTGACATGCTAAGTATTCTATCATGGGCAGATCTTTGGGAACCCTCCACTATCATTTGAAGTCCCAGAGCTCTACTTTGCATGATTTCTCATTAGGGTGGGCTTTCGGGCTTCATATCAAATTTCTAGCCTGGATAGGATTTTGAGCCCTTTCAAAGGTCTAAAAGGTTCCTACTTCCCTTCCTGGTCATTCACTTACATATTTCCATGTTGGTCATGGGGCAGCATTTTAGGATTTGACCAAGGTTCATCAATGTCTTATTTCTTTGACCTTTGCTTCACGGTGGGCTTTTGGGGTCCACCTAATGTCTTACAGTGACCCATTTCTTAGCCCATTACAACCCTTAGTCATTTTACTATAGGATTAGGCTCTTATATTCACTTGGATGCGAAAGGCTTTCCTTCAACTCCACCATTCAATGATCATAGGTTATGCTATGATACTTTGCTTCTATACTATCCATTATCTTGATTAGAAAAAGAGACGAGTGGGTAAATGCATGTAAAATTTACCCACACTTCTGGTGGCTCACAAGGGATTTCCACTTTGTGGGAATAGGAACCAAGATGACCACATTTTACCTAAAAACACTTCCAAATAGGGAAAGAAATAATAAAAGGATAGAAAACAACTGCCACTAATTGGAGGAGTTAGCACAAACAAAAAATTTCAAGGGAGTCTACAAGATAAAGGAGGGTGGTGGGTGATGAGGTGGAAACTACACAAACAACAAGGTGAGGTAAAATAGAGAAAAATAAAATAATGGGGACCAAAGGGGAGAAAAAAAGATAAAATAAGACAGAACATTGGGAAAAAATAACAAGAACATATAGAAGGGAAGGAAATAGGGAATAGGTAGTAGCAGGAAGAAAACAAGTGCCACTAATTGGTGGAGTTAGCAACAACAAGCACACAGGAAGGGTGGAGGAAGGAGCTAGTGACAACAAAACAAAGAAATAAAAGGGAAGGCAACCATGGAGTTATCCCATGGTAGTATCAAAAAAATTTTCTCAATCCATGGGACACCCCCATAGATTGTACCTCCATAAACATAATTTGTTGCAACCCAAGGCTACTTCAATAATAGATAGAATTCCAAAGACACTTTTCTACCTTGTTATAGCCCTTTTTCTTCATGCAATCCGACAATAATTTACTCAGCCTATCAAATATCATCGTGAAAACTCTCAACTCTGCTCTTAGACTCATCCTTCAATGAATCACCAAGTTGCATATGAGTCACCTTATATAGGGTAATTCTCCTAGCCAACCATGGCATATGAATTACTTATGAAATATTTGGGTTGACATGATTATCTAGTAGTACATCCAAATATCACATTTTGGGAACTCTTTTGACATTATTATTTCATGCCTATGTTGGGGTGATATGTTGTCCTACTTGCATGAACCTTGTACATGCCACATATTCTTATTTAATTGTCAAATACCTACACAAAATTACAATATGCTTCACATACACAAGCCAGATATCCTTATGTGACCTATTTGGTGAACCTGCAGTGTCTAGAATAAATGACACCAAACTTGAGCTACTCTCTATGCTCAACTTGGAACTATTGGTAGCTCTCATTTATTGCATCAAAATTCCAACTAGATCTCACACTGGTCCTCAAAGTCCCCATAATTTGACAACACATCATTTGTACAAACATTGCTCTTACCACCTTGGCCCATGCAAGAATTATTGATCCTTCATAGAGTGGATACCAGTATTATACTCTATTGGGATTATATTACATTGTTAGCCATACTTCATCCCCTTGAGCAATAATGAATATCTCAGACATGATACAATAATCACAATTATATCCTCTTGGATCTTGAATTTGGATACTATCAGTCAAGTTGCCATAAAGTACTCAAGTGGAGGATGAGTAGTACAATCCAAGCTAGAATGGCCATGTTGTTTCCACCTCATTTGAAGTTATCCCAAGATTACATATGGGCTTTTGTATAGGTTGAATTTTTTGTTGACTAAGGGGTAAGCCATGCTAAGAAGGTGATGCAACAGGGGTTTGTTCTCTCACCATTATACTTTGTGTAGGTAGTGTCAAGTTATTATTGTACACCTGATGCTCCATAAGAGAGGTTCCCAAGCATTCATTCTTGCACCTATCATATCCTTGTATAGAACTACAAGCAATGACATTTTCCATCATGAGGAATGTACATGCATCTTTTCTACATGGGCTAGGAACCTTATCCCCTCCACATCCTCTATCTTCATATGATGACATCCACTGCTCTAGAAAAACCCTTATATTCATGGTTGGATACACATAGGTCTACTATGGGGGTGATTCCCAATTAGTAAGCTCTTAATTTTAACCTATCATGAGATCTCTTTTCATGTTTTTGACCTCTTCGGTTAGCCACTGGATTTTTATCCTAAAATATTCCTAGGTTTGTTGCATATTCCTATGAAAATAGGAATGATAATTACTCAGTATAGCTTGACATTGATCAGGCATGACTCTCATAGGAAGTGGGCTATACAGCGAGAATTAAGAGGGTAAAATAGGTTGGGGAACTTCCTTGGGAGGAAACTTCCTTGCTTGGATCAACATCCTTTCAGCTCGAAATATCTCCTTGAAGATTTAGGAGAACCTCTTCTCTCATAGTTTTTGAATGAGGAGACTTATAGTAGGATCAAAAGCATGGATATAGTATAGGTATGCTTGAGTAGGTGATGGTATAACTTCATGGGGTATCCTTATTCACATTCTTATAAAATGGACATTGAAGTTGGCCATTTATTTAAAATGAGTCTACTTGATGAACAAGAACTGGGTGAGCAACAAAAAAGGATCTCTAGAGCCATCAAATGTGTTAATGAGGTATTTTGCTAGGTTAACCCATATATGGATGCTTCCATGCTCTAGATATTTATACCATAGCAATGCTCTCCCTTTGAGAGATAGATCAAGGAGCCTAAGCATGACACCCTCAGATGGAATGTTGTGGATGGTAGCCAAGGAGGCTACGTCTTGAAAATATTTATATGCAGTGCCTTCTGTACCATCATAGCTTGACAAAGTTTTCAAGTCCACCTTAGGTATGTCATGTCAATCCAGGACATCAAGGGGACCTACATCATTCCAGTTGGGATATAACTGCTAAACCATTATGGCATTGATCCTTCAAATTTATTGAGTCCTTTATTCAGGTTGGAGTCACCAGATGAGCATAACTTCTTTTCTAAAGAGGTCAAGGCTACTCATCAAACCTTGAGTCCTCCTAGAAATTAGTCTTTAAGAACAATATAAAAGTACAAGTGATCATGGACTTTGGTTGGTCATAGACTAGATCCTCACCAAGCTCTACGTAACCAAAGGGATGGGATCTTTAGTCCAATAGGGCATGCCAAAAACTATTGGTCAAAAATTTTCCTAATGGAAAGGTTTGCACACACATGAACCTCAACCAACATTGAATGGAATTTTTGCTAGGTGGCTACACGGTTCAATATCTGAAGAAGGTCGACTCCTTGGGGTCCTAGCTAACTATCCTTGGGAAAGAGGTGTTGAAATAAAGCAAATAGAGCAAAATCTAGAACTTAAAAGGGGATGGATTCAACCACATAAAAAAATATGCATAGCAAACTTAAACCATATAAGAATCACAAGTTAACCATTTAATAGGTCAATCAACCTTACTCTTATCTAGCATTTATCATGCCCATATTGAAAGTAAATCCCAGAACTTCAGAGTGAAATGCATAAAATCTATATTACAAAATTAGAGCATATTCACTCAACTAGCTTTAAAATAAATAAACATTCAATGTTCAAACACTTAAGAGCTTGATCAAAGACCAAACATTAAACACACTTGTATTTTTTATATAGCAAAATGTTTACATATGAGTTGTAATGGCTAAAGAGTCGACCCTTTAGAATGACCTACATTCCAATATATATAACCCTTACATTAAATTTAGCTAGAGTTATTCATGGTGGTGGGTGAGAAAGTACATCTAATTCATAATATTAACCATACTACAAATATCCTTTAGTCATCTACAAAATGTAGTTGTAGGTGGCTATTAGGAGGGACGAGTAGTACTACCCAAATTTGAACCCTTGATTAATTCTACCTTGCTTGACAGTACTGATGGATCATAAATTTACCCACCTGATCCTAGAATTATATGGTGATTAAACACATAATCTAACCTCTCAAAGTTGACCACTTTCATGGACTTAAAACTTAACCTATAACCATCCACTAAATAGGCACCAAACCTCTTAATTTCTAGCTACTCACTATGCATCCTCATAAATGAAGATATAGCTTCCCTCTCGTAGAAGCATTTTGATGCACTGAGTATTCTATCATGGGTGGACCTTTTAGGAAGAAAATAAAGGATTGAAGGCGGAGGAGGAATTGGGTAGCACAATGTCGAACCAAGGTATGTTGGATAGATTTTTATTCTTAGGTGCGTTCTTTTATGTTTGGCTATGTACAATTTTCTTAGCTTAATAATACCTTACATGGATAAATCTTGCTTTATTGTTGTCTTTTATCCTCCTATGCTACTAAGTTAAGCCTACATTTTTCTTAGAGGTTGTTCTGAGTACCGCTTCCAATCCTATTTATTTATCTCCTTTTGTGTTGGGCTTAGATGTTTATATTCTAGTGGCACTTTTTTTTTTCTTAGTGTTATTTGTGGTTAACCACCTTTCGCTTTATTGTTCCTTCTTGTTGTCATATCGATCAATGTTCTCTCAACCCAGTGCCTCCATCTTCCTAATTTTGTGTTAGGTCTTCATTTTAACCCTAAAATCCTACTTCTAACTAGAGGATATTGATTGGAGACATCTTTCTTAACCCACTTGAACTCGTCTTCTCTGTGTTCATTTTTGGCTTGCTTTCAGGTCTATAGGTGTTAGCTTCGTTGGTAGGGCAGTTTTAGTGCCATATATTAGTCGAGTTGAGTCTTTTGGTTTGAAGCACCCAATTTTAATATTTCATAAGGTTTGTGGAATCTTCTTATGGTTTGAAGGCTTTGAGTATTGTTGTCTTTTTATTTGGTCTTTTCCTTGATATATATATATATATATATATATATATATATATTTACATGGTGGAATCGGTAGCCACCATGAATCCGGGAAGACTGTATAGATTTTATGGCCACCATAGTATTCTATGTTGTCCGTCCTAGAAGCCACCACACAGATCTTCGTGCAGTCTACCCCTATAACCACCATGCCACAATCATTTTAAACCTTTTACATTGCTGAAAGCACCAGGAAAGGGACAAGCATTTAGTCCGGCGAGGCTCGAGATTTGAACCTTGGACCTCCGCCCCCTTATGGGGTTTGGATGAACCAATTGGTCTACACCTCGGACCTGGTATATATATTTTTTAGGAAGTAAGATCTTTCTTAATTGTTTTGCTATAAAAGTTATGGCTTTGAATTTAGTTATTATGTAATTTCTTATGCTTTAGATATACTATGGTTTTGAAAGAAATATGAAAGTCGTTGCTTGGAAAAGAAAATGTTGTTAATTGCAAATTGAAAGATGGAAATTATAAATGTGCTATTTGAGTTTTATGCTTGGTTATTAGGAAGTGAATTCTCTATGATAATGGTTATTCTCTTTTATAAGATGGATTATTGTATAATTTGAAAGAGAAGCTAATATAATGATTCCTGAGACTTTTGTGAGTTAAAGAATCATTATAAAGAGAAGTAACAAATTCTCTTTTATAAGATGGATTTTTGTATGATGGTTTTGAAAGAGAAAATATATAATTATTCCTAAGAATTTTGTGAGTTAAGGGAACATTATAAAGAGAAGTATGGGATTTTCTTTTATAAGATGGATTTTTGTATGATGGTTTTGAAATTATATAATGATTCCTTAATAAAAAAAGAAACATGGCGAAGCAGTACTCTAAAATCGTAAACTAGTTTCCAATTCACCAAATCACAAGATGTGCAAGTGAAGAGCATACTCCTAGTGGTGTAGGAATTCTGATTCACCAGATCACATTACACGGCAAGTGAAGAGCATAATACCGACAAAAAATATGTTTTAGAAAATAAAAAAAAAATATTAACACGATTTAGGAAAGGAACAAAAGACATAAAATTGAATTTTATTTTGAAAATAAGAAGTAATACAACATCAAAACTCCGAACATGTTTTGACCTATGGGTCTCATCAGCGGAGTGTGAGTTTAGAAGAAGTACAACACTTCTTTATAAGATGGATTTTTGTATGATGGTTTCGAAAGAGAAAATATATAACGGTTCCTAAGACTTTAGTGCGTTAAGGGATCATTATAAAGCGAAGTATGGGATTTTATTTTATAATATGGATTTTTGTATGATGCTTTTGAAAGTATATAATGATTTCTTGATAAAAAAAGAAACATGGAGAAGTAGTTTTCTAAAAACGTAAACTAGTTTCTGATTCACCAGATCACAGATGCGCAAGTGAAGAGCATACTCCTAGTGCTACAGGATTTTTTATTCACTAGATTGCATTACACTGCAAGTAAAGAGCATAATATCGACAACAAATATGTTTTATAAAATAGAAAAAAAATATTAACACGAGTTAGGAAAGGAACAAAAGAGATGAAATTGAATTTTATTCTGAAAAGAAGAAGTAATACAACTTCAAAACGTTGAGTTAGTATTTGTTTCTATCAATTGAAGGAATGCATCTTTATGTTATATACTTGGTTTATTATGTTCTAGCATTTATGTTAAATGAATTTATCTTTATGTTAAATACTTGGTTTATTATGTTATAGCATTTATGTTATAGGAGTGCATCTTTTGAAGCTTATGTCAAGCATTTGAGTTAATAAAAATGTGGCTTTATTTAAGAGGTATCCTTGTTTATCTATTATAGTATTTTGGATTAAATGGATTATGATTTGATTTAAAATGCTTTTGATATGATGTGATTTGATTTACTTTAGAATTATGTTTTAAAGTGCAAGATTTATTTAAGATAATATTATCTTGAGATGTTAGAATATCTTATGGATCCAAGTCAAATAAATTAAAGCTCAATCCTAGGAGGAGTTGTGTGAATGCAATACCTAGGTAGCCATGAGCCTAGAAGGAGTTGTAAGAATGCAATAGCTAGGGACTCATGAACCTGGAAGGAGTTGTGTGAATACAATAGCTAGGTTTCTTATGAATTCATTGCACCTTGAATGAGAAGGCTTGGGTGTACTCCAACTAAAAGTTGTGGAACCATTCATAAGACAACAATGGTGATCCCTTGAATACAAAGACCAAGTGATCATGGTCATTGCCAATGAAGTGGTAATAACCTTAGTTAGCTCATAGAGGTGTGGTAACAAAGAACCAAGGATTTATGCTTGATTAACCTACCTATACGGATCTAGAGTAATATTAGGGAATAAGCATACCCATTTAAGTGTTATGGACCTTAAAGGATAATCTCTACATCATGGTTAAATTATCCTATGTCGATGAGGGTATGGGAAAGGTGGGGGGACCACTTTTGGAATCCTTCTAAACATGTAGGTTTAGTAAGGTGAACCCAAAAAACCATGGGAGTTGGCCACTCCTATCCACTAAGTATCATTTGCAATGACTTGGAACTCAAATGTGGTGAAGCCTTGTATGCTAGAAAGATAAAATAAGGATTTCCCTCTTGTAAACCTTTTCTTGTAATCATTATTTAAAAAAAGTTTGGGTTGGTTTTTTTGGGTTGTTACACTTTGGTAAATCTTCCTTTGTGGTTTTTGGTAATTTTGGGGTATAGCATAGAAATTGTAACTCCTTATTCACCCTTTTGTTTTATTTCTTTGTTTTCTAAATATTTGGATGCTTTCATGAACGCTACCTCTTAGGGCATTCCTTTGTGTGGATTATTTGGGTATACATTGTATATCGAACATATCCTTTTATTAGTTTTATGTTAATAACCTATGCAAGACCACATGTATTTGATAATATCTAAGAAGAATCTTGGTGGTTCATAGTTGCGGTCATGCACCACTTTCTTTCCCTATTTGTGTTGAGTCACTACTCTTCCTTTGGTGTTGGCTTCTATCATTGGGTTAATGTTTTCCTTGTTAGCTATTGTGTCATGTTGGTCTTCTCCTTGCAAGTTTCAATTGAGATGGTTTAATGTTATGTCTTCGAAGCCACCTTAATTTTTGAAGTTGTGCTTTATATTAGCATGTTGGAAATCATTCTTGTTGTTGTTTTGTTTTTATGACAACCCATGTTTTGTTGAAACCCATTGTGTACATTTAGTAAACTAGGTATATAGATCTTAGGCCTTTGTAGGTAAAGGAATGCTTTGGGTGGAAAAATTTAGATGGAATAATGGAATTTATCTTTTGTTTTCTTTTAAAATTATTAAATTTGAATGATAGGTTGTTTAGATTAATAATATTAGCACATGTTTGATGATGTAATTTATCTAATGAAAATGATAGTTATAAAATTATTTTCTTTGGTATTTCAAAACTTAAAAGAAGAGAGTCTTGGTTGTAAAATAAAATAATTATAATGGTTTCTTCGATACTTGAGTAGGTAGGGAAACCATTATAGGGAGAAGTATGGGATTCTTCTTGGTTGCTTAAAAATGTATTGTGCATGGTTGCTTGCAAATAAATAGAAGATGTTAAGTAGAGAAGTATGGGATTCTCTTTTGTTGTTTAAAATGTATTGTGCATGGTTTCTTGCAAATACATAGAAGATGTTAAGTAGATAAGTATGGTATTCTCTTTTATTGTTTTAAAATGTATTATAAATGGTTTCTTGCAAATACATAGATGTTAAAAAGAATAGTATGGGAATTTCTCTTATTTATTTAAAAATGTATTGTGCATGGTTGCTTGCAATTACATAGAGCATGTTAAGTTGCATTGCATAAGAGTTGTCATGATCCCTAAGTGTACCTCAAGTTGTGGGACAAATTCCTCTCATGAAGAAGATCATGAAAAAGGATATGGAGTATAGATCATTTAGGTAGATTGGCTTTGATGTATTTTGGAATGAAAAGTTGTTATGTTAAAGAAAGCCTACTTTATAATATATAGATGAAGCTACCAAATTTATGCTTAAACATACTGTTTTGTAAAATAGAGTGAGTTTATCTTTTGGAATAAAAGCAATGGATGTTTTCAGTATGAAAATATGATATTGTCTAATGTTATTATTGAGATCTATTTTTATGGAATGTTCCATATGAATAAAAAGTAGTGTTGGGCACTAAATTGCATCAAGTTTTACTCAATACTATGGTTGTTTATCTTCCTACTTTCTGTCCAGGCTTGCACTCGATAGCTACAACTCATCACTCAACATTGTATGGACTAAAATAGGAGTTTTAGATTGAACCTCCATCCTTGTCAATATAAATAGGGTTTTGACACAATTATTCTCACTTAAGATTTTAGATATTAGGGTAAGAAAAGGTTATGGTTAGAAAATGTGAAAAACAGTGGAAAGATGGGCTAACAATATTGAACTACAGTAAAAAGCTCCCAAAAACCAATTTGAAGACACATTACTTAGATCAACATTATCTCAAATTAAATGTACTTTCATTCATTAAAGAATAATAGAGAAATATTAAAGACAACAATTTCAATATCTAAACAATGATAATCCAAATAGCAAAATTCACCAATATCTAGATTTTATAGAAATGTACTCCCTAGCAACAAAGATCTAATTTAGAAGCAGATTTCAATTACCCTAGAAGCTAGTAATCCATTAATTTGGCATAAACTAACCATTCAAGTATTCATAGAAATGCAACTAAAGAATTTGAACCTTTGATAGCAAATTATGAAGACACAAAATTTGAGGTGAAGATCAATGTAATGCTCCTTTCATTAGCCCTTGGGAATATTTATAGTAGCACAGGAAAACACACTAGAGTCGACCCTTTAAAAATGAAGGTTCGAACTCCATTTATAGTTTTGCAAAATTAAAATAATAAGGAACATTACAAAAATCACATTTTAATAGCTCAACAGAGAGTTCTTACTAGTATTCTCTTACTGGTTCAACCTTTGGGAAATCTACTACAAGTGGACTACCATGGCAGCTTGAAAACTCTACAACTTGTTGGTTGTTTGACGCTAACTGGAGTTCTGGCTATTGGAGACTGCATATGCATCATTGATCAATCTTGGAAATATTCTATCATCATCGAGGTACAACCATATTTGGTTCTTGTTTTCTTGAAATCCTTGATGCTTCAGCTTCCTCCTCCAACTGACTATTTCATCTTCGGTGAGATATTACTTTTATATGCTTCATAATTCTTAGCAAAGTCTCGATCGTCGATCTCCCCCATTGTATGGCTATGATTTAATCTGACATAAGCTTGATATAATGGTGAGGAAGAATACAGTACCATTCCACTTTAAAAAATTTATGATGTCACCTTTGATGCTTCAGAACTTGTGGAACGTCAATCCAGCACTAAAATTCCTTGAAAGTGAAGTGGGATGAAATTCGCTCCCTCTCCTTCATTTTTCTTCTTTGGCGATGAAGCATTCGCTAATATACACAAAAAATGTTGATGACATCATATCTCTTTCAAACTACGTAGATTCCATTCTGGACCCAAGCAAGTGCATTGGCCTATGAACACCATTTTGGACCCGATGCATCGTGTAGCACCCTAAAATTGGCGCAGTAAAATTATAAAATTTACATTCACCTTAGTAAATAAATTTAAATTCAAATTTAACCTCCCAAACCGCCCGTTAACCGTCGAGAAATCCGTTTCCCCCTTTTTCGTGCCATTTTTAGAGGTTGTTTTGACCGTTTGACGATATCGTCGCCGATCAGACGATATCGTCCCAGATTTGACGATTTCGTCTGGACTAGGACGTCCAGACGATCTTGTCGCAAAACTGAATTTGCATAGTTGGAATCTGTTCCAACGGGTCTCCAATCTGGGCGAAGCGTGTCTGCGCCGTTGGGACCCTCCCCCGTTGGAGATCTCCCAAATTGGGATGATCTCCAACCTCCTAACTACTCCCCCTAAGCCTATTTAATCTCTAAGATTTTCCCTCCCCAACCCCTCGGCTGAAATTTTCTGCAAAGTGATTCCCTCTCGCGTCAAAACATCCTAATCTTGCTTTTGCACTAGTCCCATAGCAATTTTGTTGTAGGTACATCACTGATTTTTCAGCCGGAGCCAGCATCCATCGTCGTCGACGAACCTGTTCAGATCGGAGGCGATCCCGTCAAATGCGAGACGATTTCGTACTGATGCGAGACGATCTCGACTGCAGTCCACATCGAGGCAATCAGTGCCTGGAGTTTGCTTTTCTCAACCTTTTCTTTGTCATTTTATGCTGCAAATTAGATCATTTACTCAGTGTTTATATTATTTTGCATTTGGAGTTCACCCATTTAGCTTAGATTGCACATTAAGTTCATGATTTGTTGTTAAAATACAGAAATTGGCTAGGATTGTTGTTTTAAACTATTGCTCAGTATTCATTTTATTATTTGGTGTAATTTGCCTCTGTTAGCACAGTAGAATTTCTTGTATTTTGCATCTATTTTTTGTTTTGCAGGTCTCTGATGAATTCGTCTGATGAATTCGTCAGATCTCAGACGATTCTGTCAGTTTCAGACGATTCTGTCAGATTGCAGGCGATTCTGTCAGATTACAGGTGATCCAGACTGCTTCAAACGTCAGAATCTTCTTCAGACATCCGGATCAGGTATTCTTCATTGTCATTCTGTAAAATTCTCTATTTTCTGCTTTCAAATCTGTTTGCTGTGTTCATGAAAGTTGCATTTTCATGTAGTTTAATTTAGATTCATTCGGCCAAACCTAGGACATGAATGCTTAAGATTAAAACGAACTCATCTAAACACATTCCAAAACCTAGGCATGGAAACTGCCGCTAAATGTTTCTTGGTGAACCCACCATCCGTCGAAAAATCACCAAAATACACCTCCCTTGAGAGGCGGGACCTTCGCAAAGTCCTCTCGAGTCCGAGGTACCGCACCATCCTTTTCCCATCCTCCTTCCGGGCGCGGATCCTATAGCCTCGAAGGTAGGGATGCAAAAAATTTGGAGCGATACATTTTGGTGAACCCGACGTGAATGCATCATAAACCTTTTGAAAACAAAAACAAAAATATATATATGTATACAAGAAAAACAAAAACAAAATCATCATTTCAAGTTTGTATGTTTTATATTCAATCCTAAATAGTAGATGCTAAATATTACTTTTAGAAGTACTAAAGAAACCATGAGTTTTTACTCAAATCAATATGAGCCCATCAGTAATGTTGGAAGAATTCAGCCAAATACATTTGTTGATTATGACCAACCTCATCCCTATTCAACATCACCTCCATCACACCTCTTCTTATTTTTCATCCATAACCCAACAAAACAATCCCTTTGCCAATCCTCTTCATAACGATATTATCTATTCTCCCATATATCCATATTATGTCTATCAATCCACATATAATCCTCCACCACCTTTTCAATACTCTTCTTTCAATACAACACATCCATTTCAACAAGAAAATACTTATTCTTCCAATTCTACCATGCACTCACCTCCTACTTCGCAATCTTCCTGTCATCATTCTACCCATAATAAAGAAAGTAGAGGTGAGAAACCATTAGGTCCTTTTATGACGAAATTCCTAAGGCATTTATCAAAAACCTCTCAAAAACCTTCATCACGTAAATTTACTAAGCTCAATCAACCAATGGATATAATTCTCAAGTATTTACTTGACACAAATAGGATTGAACTCCCTTCCATAAGACAACCTGATACCACATCAGATTGGTTTAAACCCGAGCTACATTGTGAATATCATAGAGTAGATGGACATATGACACAAAATTGTAAAGATTTAAGATGTGCAATTCAAGATTTGATTGATAAGGATCTTTTTAATATAAAGGAATTACAATCTACAACTGATTATAAATCTCCAAGTAAACTATCAAACTCCTACACAACAAATACCAATAATCAATCAAGACATGGGGATCTCCCAAGAACCCCTACTCAATTATCAACAACAAGAAACCAATCAAATATTGCATGTTAATGTGTCCCATCATGATGATATTATTAATATTGTAACAAAAACTACAAATGAGCAACCTCAAGTTCAATCAACTCAATCCGATATTCAAGAGATGGATTCCTCATTTGACCAACCTTCAAAACTATCTTTGGCTCTAGAGAATGATCCAAAATGGAATGTAAGCATAGAAAGCTCATCTTTAGAATCAAAATCTCAATCTGAAATCCACTTTGATAACCAACAACAAGTGATTAATCCTCAAGCAAAGATATCCCTTTTAGAAGTATTACAAATTTCTCACAAGGAAATTTTGTTCAAAATACCTAGCCAACAATTTGTTCCTCATCATATTTTCTCTAAGAACATAATTAATGGTGTAAACCCTCTTGAGGTTAACCATATTTCATTCTATGATGAGGATATTCCTTCCTCTACTCCACAAGAAGACTCCTATCTTTACATTATCGGATCTAGTAAAGAAACACTTGTTAGAACTATCATGGTAGATAATGACTCCTCTCTTAATTTATGCACTTATCAATTATTCCAAAAACTCAAATCAAAGGAAGAAGATATTAATGAATCAAATGTTCTTATAAAATCTTTTAACAATGAAATTCAAGAAGCTCAAGGTACTATAATTCTTCCCCTTAATATTGGATCCAAGATCCTGGATACTTTATTCTATGTAGGATATTGTCCTTCACCTTACAACCTACTTCTCCGGAGTCCTTGGATTCATACGATGAGGGTTGTCCCTTCCACTCTTCACCAATGTTTGAAGTTTGAACTTGCAAATAAAATTGTTACCATACATGGTGACCCAACACCATTTGAAGAATATTTAACGATTGAAACATCAAGTTCTATACATTCTCTATTATCACAATTATCTTCTATCCATCACTTTTCTTCATCCATATATGATCATCCTTGTTTACCAAATAACATCCATGCATATCTTTCACATATACTTTCTCCATCTTATCAAGACTTGGAATATAATGATAAGAATGAAGAACTTTCTTATATTTCTGACATTTTATTTTGTAACATGATCAATTTTCCACATATAAAAGTCAAATCTTTTTCTACATTATTCTACATTATAACAAAGCTTTTGTTATCACTACCTTTTATTCATCACCTTCTATTCTTACCTTCACCTCAACCAGATTATCCTTCAAAACCTCCTTTGATTTTGAAGCAACCTTAGACATGCTATACTCAAATAAACCTTGTATAGTGTATATAGATCATCTTGTATATACCACCAATTTCAATTCATAAATTAAAATCAAAATACAAAAAAATCAAAATCCTCAAGAAAATCTTCAAAAAAATACAAATGCAACTAAGGAACTTAAAGGTAAATTTGAGCCCAACTGGCTTGGACCATACATTATTACTGCTAAATTTGAATCAGGAGCATATAAATTATCTACCTTAGATGGTAAAGAACTTAAAGAACCCATGAATATTTTGCATCTTAAACGTTACTATGCATAAACTTGGTCATTTCATCCATGTATATATTTGTTCAAAATTACTATCTTGTATTTCTTTCAATTTATTCAAAAACACCAAAAACATTCATAAATCTCCAAAAATCTTCAAAAACTATCTATTGCATTTGTTTAAGGCAGTTGTTAAATTTTTTGCTCAAAAATATAAAAACAACAATATGCTTGACTCTTTCGAAACCAAAACAATATACAGAAGAAAGAGAGAGTCAACATTCTCAAAAAATTTCTCACAAATCATTTATATATATTTTCTTACAATTATTGCAGTTATATGTTTCAACTTATTTTGGATAAATTAGCATTTATTTTGAATCCCTCACTTGCACACTCACAACAATAAATATCTTGATTTTATTTGGCATGATTACTAATCTCTCTTATATCAAAGTTCACAAAATTCAATTAAATAAAGTTTGAGCATAGAGAATTGATCTTGTTATTTACTTAAACCAAACACATCTTTCCACAATAAAATGATTATATTTGTAATTTCCATGTTTTGCTACATAGTAGAACTGATTTCTTGAGTGAAAAGTTTCCCCTGCTATCCTATCATGCACATGGTCTAGAATCTTTGAGAATTGGCAAAAGGACAAGCTCACCCCTACCCAGAATAAAAATCCCTTGCTCTACAACTAATCCGAGCAAGTATCCCTAGCAAAGAAAAAGAGAAGAAAAATTCAAGAAAGAAGAGAAAAGAAAAATGTTATTTCAGCAATGTTCCAAGCATTATCAAGCAAAAGAAATACAAAAAGAAAAATAAGCAAAGTTCAAAAGAAAGCAAGAAAGCAATAAAATCCCTTTCCCTACCCTTTGAAAAGAAAAGAAGGGTTGATGAGCTTGAATCCCTGGAATTCTCAATTATTCGAAACTCATGAGGTAAGCCCCATAACAGGTGGTTTGTGCCCAACCTCGCTTGGCCTTGGGTAACTCCTAGCGTGGCGATATGTCTGTCACATTAGCGACCTTCTTTTGTACGAGACCTATGTCCGCTTATGGATTAGCTAGCTCTTGATAATCCGACCTACATAGTAGTCTAATATGGTTATATGCATCTACATCATGGTTAATGAACACTTATTTGGTTTCTTCAAATCACTTGTATCATAGTATCTTGCTCAAAACTGGTAAATGAACAATGCAATTGCACACACATTTGTATTTGAGAGATTTTGTGTATCATTATGATAAATCAAGATCGGAAATGAATGCACATATGCACATGGGATTCCTTATAAATCTAACTTTTGTCTTCAAAATACTTTGAAATATTATTTTTGCAACTTGTTTGGAATAATCAAGTACAATTATTTTTCACAAAGACAACTATAGAATTAGAAAAATCAAAAATTTCTTCCAAATTACACAAATCAAATCATATATATCTCGGTTGACTTTCGCGACGATGGTATAGTTTCAAAACCAAAATTGGAATTTTATGCCTAGCGCAAGTCCTCATTTTCATCTTTTCTGTTCATCAAAAAATCAACCATGCAATAAAACTATTTTTTTTGGATTTTCGCGATGATGGTATAAGTCTATACCTACATATTCTATGCCTAGCGCAAACCATTGTAACAATTTTTATTCCCCATTTCTTCAAAATCATGAAAACCATATGACTTCATTTTACACAAATTATGCTTTTCAAAAGCAAACACATTTTTTCACTATTTTTATGTCATTATGTCAACCTTTAACTTTGCAATGATGGTATAATTCCTAAGGAATTATTCACAAATTTTATCACACTTAGGAATTTATGCCTAGCAAAAATCATTTTAAACAATATTTCATGCATAATATTTTTCATGAAAATCTGAAAACAAAACCATCATCATCATCATCATCATTTGCACTATTGCACCAAAGTCTTAAGACAGTCTCTTAAGCACTCTTTTCCTTTTTAACAATATTTCTATAAATGGGATTAGCTTGACGACCGAGTGAGCAGCGACTCCATGAAATGGTCTATAATAGCGACAATGTCCTTTGAAATTATTGTTAGAAGTCCTTTTTATTTTTATCACATTGCATCACAAACAACCACTTTGTTACATCAGATTATTTCATTTAAAATTTTATAGCATGACATTCAAATTATAATATTTCCAACGACATAATTACATGAATCCTCAATCCAATTATCAAATCAATCAATCAAACATAAAAGCATCATAAACATACACATAACACAAGTCATATGATCAAAAACATATCATATATCAAACATAATTTCATTCAAAAATAATTCAAATTAATTTTTCTTTTTCGCGTTTTTACCTCAAACGTTCGATTTGGGTAAAAACACGGAGGGGGCACCATAGTAAGTCTGTCGTACGATTCGACCAAGAATCGTCGCCTAAAAATGGGAATAATTTTTTGCTTTCTCGTAGATCGAGAAGAACTCATCTTTAACGCATTTTCTTCGAAAAATTCGCTAAAGAGGGGGCAAAATGTAGCACCCTAAAATTGGCGCAGTAAAATTATAAAATTTACATTCACCTTAGTAAATAAATTTAAATTCAAATTTAACCTCCCAAACCGCCCGTTAACCGCCGGGAAATCCGTTTCCCCCTTTTTCGTGCCATTTTTAGAGGTTGTTTTGACCGTTTGACGATATCGTCGCCGATCAGACGATATCGTCCCAGATTTGACGATTTCGTCCGGACTAGGACGTCCAGACGATCTTGTCGCAAAACTGAATTTGCATAGTTGGAATCTGTTCCAACGGGTCTCCAATCTGGGCAGAAGCGTGTCTGCGCCGTTGGGACCCTCCCCCGTTGGAGATCTCCCAAATTGGGATGATCTCCAACCTCCTAACTACTCCCCCTAAGCCTATTTAATCTCTAAGATTTTCCCTCCCCAACCCCTGGCTGAAATTTTCTCGCAAAGTGATTCCCTCTGCGTCAAAACATCCTAATCTTGCTTTTGCACTAGTCCCATAGCAATTTTGTTGCAGGTACATCACTGATTTTCAGCTGGAGCCAGCATCCATCGTCGTCGATGAACCTGTTCAGATCGGAGGCGATCCCGTCAAATGCGAGACGATTTCGTACTGATGCGAGACGATCTCGACTGCAGTCCACATCGAGGCAATCAGTGCCTGGAGTTTGCTTTTCTCAACCTTTTCTTTGTCATTTTATGTTGCAAATTAGATCATTTACTCGGTGTTTATATTATTTTGCATTTGGAGTTCACCCATTTAGCTTAGATTGCACATTAAGTTCATGATTTGTTGTTAAAATACAGAAATTGGCTAGGATTGTTGTTTTAAACTATTGCTCAATATTCATTTTATTATTTGGTGTAATTTGCCTCTGTTAGCACAGTAGAATTTCTTGTATTTTGCATCTATTTTTTGTTTTGCAGGTCTCTGATGAATTCGTTTGACGAATTCGTCAGATCTCAGACGATTCTGTCAGTTTTAGACGATTCTGTCAGATTGCAGGCGATTCTGTCAGATTACAGGCGATCCAGACTGCTTCAAACGTCAGAATCTTCTTCAGACATCCGGATCAGGTATTCTTCATTGTCATTCTGTAAAATTCTCTGTTTTCTGCTTTCAAATCTGTTTGCTGTGTTCATGAAAGTTGCATTTTCATGTAGTTTAATTTAGATTCATTCGGCCAAACCTAGGACATGAATGCTTAAGATTAAAACGAACTCATCTAAACACATTCCAAAACCTAGGCGTGGAAACTGCCGCTAAATGTTTCCTGGTGAACCCACCATCCGTCGAAAAATCACCAAAATACACCTCCCTTGAGAGGCGGGACCTTCGCAAAGTCCTCTCAGTCCGAGGTACCGCACCATCCTTTTCCCATCCTCCTTCCGGGCGCGGATCCTATAGCCTGAAGGTAGGGATGCAAAAAATTTGGAGCGATACACACTGTAAATGGACTCTTCTTCCATTCCATGTTGGCTTCAGATTAAACATTGCTTTTCGCCATTCCATAAGAAATTTATTCAAAAATACCTTCATCACAAATCCACATCGCTTGTATGTAGCACTCCACCTTCTATCACCATTCTGAAAAAATATTCTATGCGCTCTTTGAAATCATACTCTCCAACACTTAGCCACTCAAAATATATCAAAGAATATGAAGCAATCTTCAATCCGCACTTATTTTATGCTGACATCATCCTTATTCAAAAACTTTTGTGGATTCAAGGAACATCGCTAGTCTAGAGCAAAAGACATAAGAAATTATGCAAAATTTCTCCAAGTGTGAATATTCATCAAGTGTTGGGTGGATTTGTGGCCTTTGTTGTGGATCCGCTCCAAAATACACTACAAAGTGTGCGGAATGAGATCTTCATGTCTTAGGAAAATTTTTTAAAAATTTTCAAAGTATGTAGCCATTTTGGACCTACATTCTAGTTCCTCCTAGGTGGAATTACTTGCAAAGCCATAGAACTCAAAGTCTTATCCATTAGGCCTTAGGAGTAAAAAAGTGCTCATCTTCAAAAATATGCTTTTAAAAAATAACTTCCATATAAACACTACCCTATGAAAAATATAATAGTATTTTTAGAGAGTAAAGGTTCATATGGATATCATGCCAAAAACATCATAACTTATCCGCTTATACGGAGACTATGCCAAAAATACAGGCTTGTTTCCATTGTCTTCAAAAATCAGGTATAACTCTACTCCTCTTATAAGGCCTTATTACAAAAAATACTTTCACATAAAATATGTTGCTCTATGTGCCTCTCTAGGCTTCATGTCTTTATTTTTTATTTGACCATTGTCAGAGCAAAAAACAAAAATGCAAAACTTGTGCATATGTACAAAAATAAAAATGAACTAAGTGTGGGCCCCTTTCGGGCCTATGACAGTTCCATCCTACTCGTCTTCTTGGTAGGCCTCTTCCTCGGCCTCCTCTTCATTCTCTTCTTTTTATTCTTATTTTTCTTCTTCTAGAGAAGGTTTTTTTTTTATTCCTTCCTCCATAATCATCACCAAACAACTAAATCATAAATTTTAAAGTTTGTAAAGCTTGATTCTAGGCTGCTCTAGAGGGGTTTGATATTTATTTGATTTGCTTGTAAATATATTGTAATTCTCCAATATCCTCATAATTAGCAATGTTCCCTCTGTTCACTAGATCTTCCATGAGATCTCTTAATCTGGTAAAATCAATAATTAGTTGGACATCTTGCTCTTGGTGTAGTGAATCTTCAAGAGAATCAATTCCATATTCATCCAATAGATTTTCATCAATGCTCTTTTGGATCTCTTCCATAGATAGCAAGTTGTGATCCTCCATCCATAGGCCTTTGAAGCCAACTTGAATCATTTATTTGTTTACATCAACAACATCCTTAATCATTCCCTCAATCCTATCAAACAAAAACTAGAATTTTTGAAGTGCCCTGTGCTTCTTGACCATGCTTCTAGCAACAACTGGCAAGATTCCATTCTTTACTAGGAATTGGTTTAGCAAAATTATTGAGTCTGCTATCAACCAACCTGTACATATGTTTTTTTGAAATCACCATAGGCTGTAACTATCCAATGATTTGATATAAATATTTGTGAACATTGGGGAGTAATCATTTGGCATCATCTAGGTAGTTAATCATAAACTGAAGCCCTAAATATTTCTCTTGGACCTCGAAGAGCAGTTCTTTTCTAATCTTCTTTAATTCAGCTTTATAAAATCTAGAAGACTTAGCTTTCTCAAGTTGAAGTTGTTGTTTCAAACTTTGAATTTCTTCTACTTGTTCCTCATTCAGCTTATTTTGCTCTCCTAGTTGATCTTTGAGCCTATTGACCTCTTGATACTTTTCCTATCAACCCTTGGCCTCTTTTTTCAAAGCCTTTTCTACTTCATTTTCATTTCTTAGAGTCCTCTAAAGCTTTTCAATCTGCTTCTCCAATTTGCTCACCTTCTCTTTGAATATATCATTCTTCACATAGAAGGTGTCTAAGTGGGATCTTGCTATAATCAGATCATCTTATTCAGGAAGCTTATCAATATCTTTTGTGACCTCCTCCACTCGATAATCTTGGACAGTCATTTAGTTTTAGGTTTAATTACAAGTGGAGTCATAGATCTAGATATCATATGCCTAGAGACTACGTCAACATACATGCTTCTTCTTCTGACAACCATCCTACTAGAAGGATTAGAAATCTTCTCTGCCTAGAGCTCATTTATTTTTTAGGTGGCTGCCTGCTCCTTTGGAAAATATATATGACCTAAAAAACTAGCATCCAGGGGAGATGAAGATACTAGAAATGTAAGGGTAGACTCAACCACTAATAATGGTTGTGGAAGTAATTACAGAAGTATCTATAACAATAGTGGACTCTGTAACTACTGTTGTGGTTGTTATTGGTAAACTCATAGGAATTGATGCAAGACTAACAACTGGATGCATGGGGGTACTTGGAACAATCTATCCCTTTGATGGGGGTGGTGGTAATAGTGAAGATGAAGTTATGGGATATGGTGAAGTGGGAACCTCAAACAATGAAAGAGGGATTTTGGGTGACTTTGAGGGAGAAGGGGTGACTTGTATTTTAGTGATGACCGATGAAACATGGGGTGGACCGTGAGAGGGAGAAGGTACCTTTGTCACATTTTCTTGACCATAAAGGGAGGGAGACTTATTTGGGGATTCAAGAGGATGAAGAGGAGAATAGGGATTAGAAACCACACCTTAACCTATAGATGTAAGGTGTTCTTATTCTACCTCTATATCTTGATGTTGCTCTTTATGAGTCAATTCTTCTATAGCTGAAACAACTACCTCTTTAGAATTTTTCTCCATATCCAATCTTTGTTTCTTTGCAACCTCTATTTCCATTCTTTCTAGATATTTTTAGCTCTTCTATGAATTAATTGAAAGAAGGGCATCTCACTCTCTGAATATTTCTCTGATACCTCTTCTTGTACTATTATGGTAAGCAAGACTTGCTCATAAATGGGATGCAATTATATTGATGTTGTGGTAGTGAAGGCGAGGGGTTTGAACCTAAAAATTTCATCCTTCTGTCTCTAGTCAATATCTATGTTTGGAGACTATCCCCCTAGAGCTAAGCATTGAGTCCTAGATACTACTTCGATGACTAGAGTACTGACAACTTTTTCATTGGAATATTGCATTTTGCTTAGAAGCTATGATCCCTTAGGAAACTTCTCCACTTGTTCAGTGGTAGGATGAAATGTTTTCACAACCTTAGCTGCTGTCAAAGGAGTTTATTGCTCTTCTATTGGAGCTTCTTTATCTATTTATAGAAAGAGAGATTCAAAACTAGCCTGAGACTTTTTAACTATTAACACTATGTTTTTGATGTCCTTCTACTTTTAGGCTCTAATATTTTCATCATATTTCTTAGAAAAATCTTTATCAATCTTCATACCAAACTTGGACTTAGGTTTTCCAATTTCGATTCTCATTCTCCATCAATTTGATAATTTTACTACATTCCATTGTTCTACTTCTTCTACCTCTTCAGTGGCATCCTCATATGGTTGAGGGTCCTTTTTCTTTGCAGTTTTCTCTTCAATATCACGCATGGTGGCTTCTATCAGCCAATGACTTTTCTTTTTGTCAGGATCATAATCCATAATTTTTTCATATAAATCCAACCATGGAGGTATTTGACCTATTTTTGACACATTCCACTCCAAAATAGTGGTCTCATTATTATTTTTGCCTTGTTCAAAATGAGCCCTAGGCCTCTTTTTAAATTTGTAACCTTTTTTCTCCATTTAGGGCTACATTTCTTGTCATGAAAATACCATCAAGGTCATAACTCCACCTTTGGGGAATGTAAAATAGACCTAACCTATAAAGGTATTGGTCAATTTTCTCACTCTACGCCTTCTTTGTGTTAGTAATATCCTCCACAGTGTGGTAAGTTAGCAAATATTTCCTTTTCCTTCCTAAACCATAATTTAAATCAATGTACTCTACCTACCCCAAATATTCCAAGGCAAAGAGCCTCTCTATAATAAAATGGGGCAGGAGAAAAGGTTTACCCATTAAACCATATAGTCTAATTACTATGCCCTTAGTCAAAAAATACCAATCTCCTTCTTCAGCACCCTTTGCTCTCAGAATTTGCTTAGCCAAGGGTGGCAATCTAGGGAACTCTCTATACATTATTTTCAAAGCAAGTCCAAGAAATTCCAAATTGAATCTTTAAAAAGACTCACTACTTCTCAAATGACTTGTTGAATAATAAACTGGTAAGGGTTCCCCATCACTAGTTTTATCCTTAACCAGAATCCAAGGCATCTTGTCCTTAATGGCAACATAAAACATCCATACCAGACTTGAGCAATGCTTGAAAATAGAAGCATCAGAGCCCCTTTTCATTCTTACCAACTGTTTGTGTATTCTTTGAGCAAGAAAGGTTGGCCAATTAAAATAGATAACCCTAGTCCCTTTTTCCTCTACACCTTCCTCGTACATTCTTTCATTTGAAATACAGTATGATGCAGAAATTTTCCAGCCATGCACCATTCTATCATAATTTAAACCCTCCATACAGGCCAACATAGAGAACATTTTGGGATTTGCAAATTCATCAATATGTACAGGAACTTCAGAAATTTCATCTTCTTCTCTTATTCTTTTGAAATTGAGATGAAGCAATTTTTCTATAGCTCCCTTCCTTTTGGATGTTACCAATGCGGTATAATCCCTTGCTTGCTCTTCTATGTCAAATGGTTTGGAATCTGAAGGTGGGCCTACTCCTATGACAAATAATTTATAGAAAAATTCTTTGGTAATTGAGAATAGGGGAATACCTTCAAAGGTTTTTATCATTCTATTTTTAGAATCATAGAATTGGATCATAGCAGAGACTAACTCGGGGTAATGATGTGTAGAATCACAGATATAGGAGAACAAGAAATATTTTATAGCTATAGTACCTTGTCATCACATTGGCTTTCCCTTGAAGTATCTAAATTCAAAGCTTGTCCTTAGAAGGGTCCTCCTTACTCTTGTCATTACTGTGTCTACAACTCATATGGTTTGATGCACATGAGCTTGCAACTCTGCTCCTATCTTGTGTGCTTTCGTGAGTGCTTTCTTTGGAGCCATCTTGATAGCAACAATACTAGTTTCTCATTGGAACTTGTAATGAAAGCTTTCGAGTGTTGTCTCACTCTCTTCTACTCTATGAATGTGATTTGCCACTAAAATGAGCATTGCTTGTGTCTTTTGATTCTTTTATTTCCTAGCACATGCATATCTTCCACCATTAATTTGGATTCTATGCAATATAATCACTGGAATGCTTTCCAACTCCCAATCATTCCTTTCAGTGGCTCAACAGTGGCATTCTAAATTTTCATTGGTCAAAAATTCAAACTGCACTGCCACCTCACTATGTCTCTTCGACTACTCTTTGTTTTGAGCACGGGTTCTTTTGCATTGAATATAATATTTTTATTTCCTCTACACATGGCATGGTCACACAATCACTGCTTTGATCCACCTTAGTACGGAAAATGATGGATTGAAGACACATTTTATTCCACTAACACTTAACCTATTTCAAAGAATGAATATCATCTTGGTTCCATTCTGCTACGCTTTAGATTTTAAAATCCTCAAATTAGAGATACCTTCACTTTATTTTATACTTATCTCTTTTCATCATGTGTAAAACAATACTTGTACCATTATGTTGGAAATTTAGTGCATTTTAATGTAGATTTAGAAGCGCTCACCATTCCACTAGAATTTACGTGCATTTGAATGCAGAATGGAACATCGCTAAATTCTTTGTCAACACTTAGCCATTTTTTGCAAATATTTTTCAATGAGCTTGTGCAAAGTATAGAAAGAAATGGAAATATAATATAAGGTATATACATATGTTACAATTAGCTCATATTTCAAACATAGTAGAGCTTGATATGAAAACCATTTATTGGAATCGACTGTATGTTCCCATCTGGATCTTCCATATGAAACACATTGGACTCCTTGGCCTCTACTATTTTGAAAGGGCTATCCCAAAAAAAATCAAAATTTTCATTCTTGCCTGGTTTTGCTCTGTCAATATTCCATCTGAGAAGTGCATATCCAAACTATAATTTTCTAAATCTAGCCTTCTTATCAAACCATGCCTTGACATCTAACGAATGCTTTTGAATTTTTTCATATGCCTAAGCTCTATTTGAAGAACACAAGCTTATACTGAGAGGGGGGTGAACAATATAAGACCTCTTTTTACTTTTTCCTTTATACTTCAAAATAGTAAAGCAATATACCCAAAGCAATATCAAAGCAATGCACAATATCATCCACAAAGTGACACCAATTTTAACGTGGTTCACCCGGAATGGTCGGGCTACGTCCACAAAACTTTTCTCTAAAAGTTATCTCAAAGTTCTTTGGGAATCCTTCCCAATTACAATGTTTATGAGCCTCGGCCCAAAGGAGATACCTTCCCCCAATCAGAATTTATGAGCCTCTGCTCAAAGGAGATACCTTCCCCCAATCAGAATTTATGAGCCTCTCCTCAAAGGAGATACCTTCCCCTCTACTCTGGAAATAATCCCTCGGAAGATCAACTGCCTCTACCTCTTGCCAGCACGTGGAACTCCTTTCCACCGAAGACCTCCTGTCCTCAATGCTTAGCCTAAGAGACCTCTGCCTTCTATGATCACGTCCACAGCAGCTAAGCAACCTGTACCAAACACAGTCAGTCGGTCTAGTACAAGTCTTCCTCTGTCTGTCAGGATCTGTCCAACTCTTGAACAAATCAATCCTCTGCATACAAGCCTTCTCAAAGACTTGCCAAATCTGTCCTCGGGTTCTTCTCATAGAACCAATGCACCTCTGTCCTCAAGTTCTCTCGATAGAACTATCAAACTCGAGCTCACAAGTCCTCTGCTAGGACCTGTCCAAATCTGCTCACAAGTCCCCACCGAAACCCCCCCCCCCCCCGCCCCCGCTCACAAGTCCCCACTAGAACCTGTCCAAAACTCACAAGCTCACCAAGAAAAACTTTCTTAGTAGGAAATCACAAAGTGAATTGTTAGAGACCCAATGTGATTTGTCAAACTCATAGAAGCATAAAGAGAATTGTTAGAGACTCAATATGTTCTATACTCAAATCCCAATCTCAAAACTCAACTCAAATCAACTCAGCTCAATCTCAATCTCAAATCTGAAAACTCAACTCAATATCTGAAATGGATAGGATAGAATGTTTTCTTTCAAGAACATGAAACCCCAACAATTGCCAACTATGCAAAGAATCACATAACAATGATACTCATGTTCTTTTCACCATCAATTAGGGTTTCAACAACAATGCTCATCAAACAAGGTTTAGTCAACCAACACCATTCAACTCAACATCAACCTTGAAGCATTCAACCAATCATCACAAGAAAAGGAAACAAGTAGAAATCCTTTTCCCTCCAAAGATATTTGAACAAAACAGCCACCAACACAATATCACCAAATGCAAAGAATAACTTGCTCAAATCAACTCAATGGAGTAAGCCCAATATCATGAATCAAGTAAAGCAATAACTTGATCAAACAACCTCTATGGAAGCAACTCAACCATCAAACTCAAAACAGCCAACCAAGGGTTCCACCAACTCAATGCAAGTAGCTAGACTCACAAATATAAACCCTAGTGCACAAAGCTTCCACTATCTCAAACCAGAAATTATGCATTCACCAAAAACTCTCCTTAAGGATAACAATGCATAAGTAGTCTTCAACAAACCAGAAAATAGGATTTACACCTAGCCAAAGGATACCTAGTAGAATACCTTTTCACTCCAACCTTATTTCAGAAAACATACACCAATCATACTCATAAGAAGAATGTGCCCATACCTTATTGGAGTAGAAGATAATTGAACCTTCAAGTTGTCACCACACACAACTCTCAAACTTCCAACCAAGTTAGGGTTAGAATAAAAAGAAATGAGCAATAATATAAACTTCCTTTATTACACCTTTTAGCTCCACTTCTTTAAACACAACCACCATAACATGCCAATAAATCAACAATCAGAGACTCACACCTTATACCTCCATTTTTAATTTTAGCATAGCAAAGAATAATCTTAAAAATACATCCAAAGAAATATGCCCTTATTTCTCCTAAGATTTTATTCAATGCTAATCACAAAAGCCAAAACTCATAAAATTTAATCACACCTTATAAATCGCTGTCCAAGAAACTCCGAATTTCATGGCATAAAGACGTTTTAATAAAAACGTGTGTTACTCTAGCAAAGCACCCCCGCGAGACTCGAAACGGTGACCTCCGCCAATGCAGCGCCCAACAGCAGCCTTCGCTGCCACTAGCCCACGTGGGCTACGAAGTTCACAAGTGAACTTCCCTCCACTTCACCCTCGAAAAAACTCCCGAAGACTTTTCAACCGCACGTGCTTCTAAGTCTTCCTTCGATCGCAACGAATACAGAGCACAAACACCGCAAATTGCATTCGGGGAATTTCGAATTAATTAGCCTTCCAACCTTAGGAGTTGGAGAATAAATAGTCTCTTCGAAGACACCTTGACGTCGGCAGAAATAAAGACCATTTCGAAATTAATCAAAAGTCTTTTCAAAAAGGGTTTAAAAACCCTTAAATAATTTTAATAAATTAAGAATAAAAAAAGGTTTAAAAACCTTTAAGTATTTTTAATAAATTAAAAATAATTTCTCCCTTAATTAATTAAATAATTAATTAATTAAAACCTTGAAGGGTTTTAAATAATAATTAAATAAATAATAAAGAGAACCTCCATTGGTTTTAATAAAAACCATTTAACTTGGTTTTAATAAAAACCCTATCCAACTTGGTTTTAATAAAAACCGGTTTGGTTTTAATGAAAAACCCTTGCCAATGGAATCTCTCCGGATTCTCTTAAAAATATTCTCTTGGAATCTTCCACCTTTGAAGCCAACACATCCTCTTAACATTAATGCCATTTCCTTTTGACATCAATGACAACTCATAGACAAGAAGCTAGGATCTCAAACCCAAAATTGCCAACAATCTCCCCCTTTGTCATTGATGGCAAACCATGCTTCTCAACAACACAGAAACTCAACATAAATAGCTCCCCCTGTCTTGAGGCTCTCCCCCTTACTCAAATCTCTCCCCCTTTGTCATCAATGGCAAAGGGTCACCTTTGGGGCTCGGGACTAAGAATGAGCCTCTTAGCTTAGTCCCTCCCCCACCTCCTGATGAGGTGATTAATTCTTGGGTGGGAGTAAAACTCCCATTAGGCACTGATCATCATCAACGTCTATAACTTCCTTGTCGGGCCTTCTCTTGAACTCTTTGTCCATATTCCTATTCCTGTCACTGTTCTTGTTCTTGTTCTCATCCCTGTTCTTGTCCATGCCTTGATCCTTGGACCTGATCATGCCACTGTTCCTGTTCCTGTATTCTAGAATTTCAGCTCTACACTGTCTGATTATGTGACCTTCATTGTTGCACTTGAAACACTTGACGATGTTGTTTCTCTGAGGTAAACCTGATCTTTGAATCCACCAGTTCTGACCAAACCTATTCTGACCAAACCTGTTCCTGTTATTTGCCTTGCAATAAACTGCCTTGTGCCCAAACTGTTGACAAGAGTAGCAATACCCTTGAAAGTAACTAGCACTTCTGAAACTGTCATTTACCTCCTTCACTTGAGCCATGCAATGTGAAGCCATGTGACCAAACCTGTGACAAGCAAAACATCTGCCTTGAAACTTTCCTTTAATTGACCTCTTAGGTTCTGAAAACTTCTTCTTCTCATTCTGAATTCTGTTTTCTATTTTTGTGCATCTATCATTCAAGGACTCCTTTTCTGAAATACTTTCCTCATCAGAACTCTCTTCCTTTTGGAGTCTCTTACTAGACTCTCCAACTTGTTCCTTGTGTGGCTTAACAAAACCAAGGCCTGTTTTATCTGTTGTCTTTCTTTGACCTTTGATGAGTGACTTAACCTTTTTGGAGCTATCTTGAAACCTGTAAAGCTTATCCTTGTACTCTTTAGTTTCCTCTTTCAAAGAAGCCATTTTCTGTTCTAACTCACTATACTCAAGAACCTTAGACTCTAACTCATCCTTGAGTTCTTGTGTCTTAGCCATAGAGAAGTCAAGACTTTCTATAAGATCATCTCTCTCCATACAACATTCATCTAACTTATCCTTGAGTCTAGCATTCTTCTTTCTTTCCTTTTTCAAAGCACTAAGAGCACTAATAAGTTCACCTTCAAGATCTACTTCACCTTCCTCTATATCTTCCTCTATTTGTTTGCTTTTTGAATCATCAAAGCCTTTTTCAGATTTCTTATCACTAGAGGTGCTACCCTTTTCAAAAACCATACATGCATCTTCCTTATAGTTTTCTGAAGCATCCTCATACATACTAGAAACCAAATCATTATTTGTGCAATCATCCTCAAGGTGACCAAAATTTCCACATCTAAGACATTTCATGATAATGAATCTATGTTTCGGTTCTTCCTCTTTTTCTGATATGAACAACATCTCATTTTCATTATCACTTGAAGAACTTTCACTATCACTACTAGAACACTTACTTGCTTTGTCTAGGTAGAAACTCTTCTTGTGCTTGTGAGAATACCTCTTTCCTTGATTGTTGTGCTCATCTTTGTTTTTCCTGTGATGCTTGTGCTTTTCAGAATCCTTGCTCTTAGAATCCTGTTTATCTTCATCACTTTCATTCTTGGGAACAATACGGTCAGTAGCATAATGACCAAACTTTCCACAATTGAAACATCTTATATTTTTCATACTTTTGTGCTTTCTAGAGAACTTGCCTTTCTTGTTGTAATATGCCTCTTCATCACTAGAAGACTCATCACTATCTTGAAGTTGTTTACCCTTGGAATTCTTGGTAGCCTTGAAAGTTGCCTCTTTCTTGACATCAACCTTCACTTGAGTTCTCAACTCAAATGCTGCAAGTATACTATGGAGCTCATCCTTTTTCAACTTATCCAAATCTTTAGCTTCCTCAATAGCAGAAATATTTTCACTAAATCTATTAGGAAGAGATCTTAAAATCTTATCACAAACATCATTTTCAGCAAGCTCAAGACCTAAGTCTTTCATGGAGTTAACAACCTCATCCATACGAAGCATGTAGTCACTAATATTTTCATCATCATTCATCTTGAGTTGTTCAAACATACCTTTGAAGTGTCTCAACTTGGCCTTTCTGACATTTGTATCACCTGTATGAACCACCTTCAACTGTTTCCACATTTCACTAGTTGTCTTGCAGTGAATCACTTTGGTGAGATCTGCTTTCTGTAAGCCTTTCAGGATTGCATTCATTGCTTTTGAATTGTTGTGATGTAGGAGCCTTTCTTCTTTAGTATTAGGACCATGTTCAGGAATAGTGTACTCATCTTCAATCACTTCCCAAACCTCATTCCCAAGTGCCATTAGATGAACCTTCATCCTTGCACTCCAAAGACCAAAATCTGACCCATCAAGAATAGGTGTTGCATTGCCACTTGAATGATCCATTGTGTTCTTTACTAGCTTTTCCTTCAAGCTGTTAAACTTTTCGAAGGCACCTGCTCCGATACCAATTGAAGAACACAAGCTTATACTGAGAGGGGGGTGAAAAGTATAAGACCTCTTTTTACTTTTTCCTTTATACTTCAAAATAGTAAAGCAATATACCCAAAGCAATATCAAAGCAATGCACAATATCATCCACAAAGTGACACCAATTTTAACGTGGTTCACCCGGAATGGTCAGGCTACGTCCACAAAACTTTTCTCTAAAAGTTATCTCAAAGTTCTTTGGGAATCCTTCCCAATTACAATGTTTATGAGCCTCGGCCCAAAGGAGATACCTTCCCCCAATCAGAATTTATGAGCCTCTGCTCAAAGGAGATACCTTCCCCCAATCAGAATTTATGAGCCTCTGCTCAAAGGAGATACCTTCCCCTCTACTCTGGAAATGATCCCTCAGAAGATCAACTGCCTCTACCTCTTGCCAGCACGTGGAACTCCTTTCCACCGAAGACCTCCTATCCTCAATGCTTAGCCTAAGAGACCTCTGCCTTCTATGATCACGTCCACAGTAGCTCAACAACCTGTACCAAACATAGTCAGTCGGTCTAGTACAAGTCTTCCTCTATCTGTCAGATCTGTCCAACTCTTGAACAAATCAATCCTCTACATACAAGCCTTCTCAAAGACTTGCCAAATCTATCCTCAGGTTCTTCTCATAGAACCAATGCACCTCTATCCTCAAGTTCTCTGATAGAACTATCAAACTCAGCTCACAAGTCCTCTGCTAGGACCTGTCCAAATCTGCTCACAAGTCCCCACCCCCCCTCCACAAGTCCCCGAACCTGTCCAAAACTGCTCACAAGTCCCCACGAACCTATCCAAAACGCTCACAAGTCCCCACGGAACCTGTCCAAAACTGCTCACAAGTCCCCACTGGAACCTGTCCAAAAACTCAGCAAGCTCACCAAGAAAAACTTTCTTAGTAGGAAATCACAAAGTGAATTGTTAGAGACCCAATGTGATTTGTCAAACTCATAGAAGCATAAAGAGAATTGTTAGAGACTCAATATGTTCTATACTCAAATCCCAATCTCAAAACTCAACTCAAATCAACTCAGCTCAATCTCAATCTCAAATCTGAAAACTCAACTCAATATCTGAAATGGATAGGATAGAATGTTTTCTTTCAAGAACATGAAACCCCAACAATTGCCAACTATGCAAAGAATCACATAACAATGATACTCATGTTCTTTTCACCATCAATTAGGGTTTCAACAACAATGCTCATCAAACAAGGTTTAGTCAACCAACACCATTCAACTCAACATCAACCTTGAAGCATTCAACCAATCATCACAAGAAAAGGAAACAAGTAGAAATCCTTTTCCCTCCAAAGATATTTGAACAAAACAGCCACCAACACAATATCACCAAATGCAAAGAATAACTTGCTCAAATCAACTCAATGGAGTAAGCCCAATATCATGAATCAAGTAAAGCAATAACTTGATCAAACAACCTCTATGGAAGCAACTCAACCATCAAACTCAAAACAGCCAACCAAGGGTTCCACCAACTCAATGCAAGTAGCTAGACTCACAAATATAAACCCTAGTGCACAAAGCTTCCACTATCTCAAACCAAAAATTATGCATTCACCAAAAACTCTCCTTAAGGATAACAATGCATAAGTAGTCTTCAACAAACCAGAAAATAGGATTTACACCTAGCCAAAGGATACCTAGTAGAATACCTTTTCACTCCAACCTTATTTCAGAAAACATACACCAATCATACTCATAAGAAGAATGTGCCCATACCTTATTGGAGTAGAAGATAATTGAACCTTCAAGTTGTCACCACACACAACTCTCAAACTTCCAACCAAGTTAGGGTTAGAATAAAAAGAAATGAGCAATAATATAAACTTCCTTTATTACACCTTTTAGCTCCACTTCTTTAAACACAACCACCATAACATGCCAATAAATCAACAATCACAGACTCACACCTTATACCTCCATTTTTAATTTTAGCATAGCAAAGAATAATCTTAAAAATACATCCAAAGAAATATGCCCTTATTTCTCCTAAGCTTTTATTCAATGCTAATCACAAAAGCCAAAACTCATAAAATTTAATCACACCTTATAAATCGTTGTCCAAGAAACTCCGAATTTCGTGGCATAAAGACGTTTTAATAAAAACGTGTGTTACTCTAGCAAAGCACCCCCGCGAGACTCGAAACGGTGACCTCCGCCAATGCAGCGCCCAACAACAGCCTTCGCTGCCACTAGCCCATGCGGGCTACGAAGTTCACAAGTGAACTTCCCTCCACTTCACCCTCAAAAAAACTCTCGAAGACTTTTCAACCGCACGTGCTTCTAAGTCTTCCTTCGATCGCAACGAATACAGAGCACAAACACCGCAAATTGCATTCGAGGAATTTCGAATTAATTAGCCTTCCAACCTTAGGAGTTGGAGAATAAATAGTCTCTTCGAAGACACCTTGACGTCGGCGAAAATAAAGACCATTTCGAAATTAATCAAAAGTCTTTTCAAAAAGGGTTTAAAAACCCTTAAATAATTTTAATAAATTAAGAATAAAAAAAGGTTTAAAAACCTTTAAGTATTTTTAATAAATTAAAAATAATTTCTCCCTTAATTAATTAAATAATTAATTAATTAAAACCTTGAAGGGTTTTAAATAATAATTAAATAAATAATAAAGAGAACCTCCATTGGTTTTAATAAAAACCATTTAACTTGGTTTTAATAAAAACCCTATCCAACTTGGTTTTAATAAAAACCGGTTTGGTTTTAATGAAAAACCCTTGCCAATGGAATCTCTCCGGATTCTCTTAAAAATATTCTCTTGGAATCTTCCACCTTTGAAGCCAACACATCCTCTTAACATTAATGCCATTTCCTTTTGACATCAATGACAACTCATAGACAAGAAGCTAGGATCTCAAACCCAAAATTGCCAACACTATTCTCTTCAAGTTGCAATAAGTGGGTCAACCTGGTCTATACTAGATTTTCCTCAGACTCTTCCTTTGTATTGATAAGGTTAAGTGTTGGAATTTCCAAATGGATAGGTAACACAGCCTCTTTACCATACACAAGAGCATAAGGAGAAGTTTTAATTGACTTTTTAATAGTAATCTTGTCTACCCACAAAGCTTGGTCCAGTAACAAGTACCAACTTCTCTTGTTACCTTCAAGTGATCTCCTAAGAATCCTCAATAGGTTCTTATTCATAGATTCATCAAGTCCATTCCCTTGAGGGTAATAGTTTGAAGTATTCTTAAGAGTGATGCCATACTTTCTAGCAAACTCAATATACTTGGCTCCTATGAAGGTTGGGACATTGTCACTCACTAAGGCTTCTGGAACTCCAAACCTTGAAATCAAATTTTCCATAAAATTGATCACAACTTCCTGATCTGATTTCTTAGTAGGATTGGCCTCTGCCCATCTGGTAAGATAATCTATGGTAGTTAAGATAAAATTATGCTCTGCTAAGGAATTAGGGTTGATGACCCCTATGAAGTCTAGCCCCCATTGTTGAAAAGGCTCTTCAACCTATATCAACATGAGGGGGAATGAAACATTACTTGTCCTTCCAAAATATCTCTAAAATTTGTCATAGGCCCTAGTAGCCCTGAAAGTATCAACAAATACAATAGGCCAATAATAGCTTGCTCTTATAATTTTCAAAGTTGTAACTTTGCCTGAGCTATGTCCACCAATTGGTCCTCCATGGAACTCTTCAATGACCCTCTTTTGTTGATCATATTTTAAGCACTTTAGAAGAACTCCATCTAAATTTCTTTTGTATAGGCCTTCTGGTAGTAATACATATTTCAAAGCATGAAGCTTGTATCTCCTCATTTGGGATGCATTTATATTTTAAGGGCATACTCCAGTTTGGAAATATTTGATCATCTGATCAACCTAATAAGAGTCTATTGTTTGTAATCCTTCAACCTAATCCTCTTCTGCTATCTGGTAAGCTATCACTTCTACTAATATTGTAGCCTTTGTTATACCTTGGCACAGGGCTTTGCCTCTCACAAACTTGGTGGTATGTATATCTACATCATACTCTTGGATTTTGGTAATCCAACCAGCTCTTTTTTCTCCTAGTTCACCCTGAAGGATAAAACTTCTTACATTTGGATGAACAACATATACCAGGGTCTTACTTTGTACCAAGTACTACCTAAACTTCTTTAGTGAATTCATCACAATAAATACTTATCTTTCAATAAAGTTGTATTTGACCTGGTAGTCATGGAGTGTCTGGCTCTAAAAGAATACAATATGCTCTTCACCTTGATCATATTTTTGAGTAAGCACCGAGGCATAACTTTCTTCAACTGCATAAGCATAAAGGATAACATCTTTACTGAAATTTGAATTTACCAGTATTGGGGCTATTGCGATGGACTGCTTGATAATCTTAGAAGCTTGTTTCCTGACTTCAGTCCACTTAAACTTAGCATTCTTCTTAAGTAACTCATATGTAAGCATTACTTTCTGTGCAAAGTCAGAAATGAATTTCCTAAAAAAATTGATTTAACCCAAAAAATACTGCAAAGTCTTCTTGTTTGTAGGTAATGGGAGAGCAAGAATGGATTTGATTCTATCTGGATCTATGGACATACCTTCTTTTGAGACCACATGACCTAGCAACTTTCCTTTGTGAACTACAAATAATGACTTCTTAGGATTGAGTGAAATACCAAATTATCTATATTTTTGAAAAACTTGCTCTAGGTGTGATAGGTGATCTTACTTATCATGGGAAAATACGATCATATCATCCAAATAGATCAAAATGACTTTATTGATCAATGCCCCAAAGGCATAATCCATGGATCTCTAAAATGTGGCTCCCACATTGGACAGCCCAAAAGGCATTCTCTGGTAGGCAAATGTACCCCATTTTGTGGTGAATGTTATTTTATGTTGATCTTCATCTTTCACCCAAATATGATTGTATCCAAAGTAGCCATCAATTAATGATAACCTCTCTATCCCTACCACTATTTTTAATATTTGATCAATCTATGGGAGGGGGTAGTGATCCTTAAGGGATTCTTGGTTAAGATTTCTAAAATCTACACACAAATGAATATCCCCATTCTTTTTTATCACAGGTACCAAGTTACCTACCCAGGTTGAATGTTTTATTGGGTATATGATCTTAGCATTCAATAACTTTAAGATGTCCTCTCTCATAATGGTTTAGATCCTTGGATTTACAAGCCTTTGCTTCTACCTAAAAGGCTTTGCATCAGGCTCTAGCTCATAGTATGTTGGTTAACTTTTTTGTCATATACCTCGAGGTCTTCATATGACCAATCCACAATATCTTGGTATTTTAAGCATAAGGTTTTGATATCTTCAGCTTCCTCTGGTGAACATCAAACTCCAACATTTATCTTCTTTTCAATACCAAATTCAACTTCTTTATATATTTTTCACTGACTTTCATAGCTTTGGTATTTTTTTTGTCCTCATTATCAAATAAGCTTTCTAGGGTGACCAACCCTCTAGGAATGTGATTATTTCTTAGTTGAATAACATCTTGTTGATCAATATCTTTAGGATTATCTTATTGGATAGTGGAGAGACATGCTTCTCTTACTAGAAAGTCAATTATCTATTCATCACTTTCAAAAACCTGCCAAAAAATCTACTTATCTGGTACTACAGGTCTAAAAATCATTTTGATTCTCGTGGATTTCTTGATTTCAAAGTCTACATAAGGGTTGAATTTAGCTCCCTTTTTTGCTAAGGAATTTTCCGTAGTATTATTTGTTGAGCAAAGTGCAGCAAATAGTATTGTTGAACCTCGTTAAAATTTTGTGTTATGTGTGATGCTTTCTTGGTATTTCATTTATCAGTTTTAATCTACTGCTGGATTTAAGACTAATTGTTTTAGAAGTATTTTAAAAGGAACACACTGATTCACCCCCCCTCTCAGTGTCATTGTGATTACAACAATTGGTATCAGAGCCAGGTTCCCAATTTTGGCTAAATCAGTCAGGGTTGATCTTGGATTAGTACACAATGGCTAAGAATAATAGATCCTCATCCAAAAAGGCATCCCAGTCAGTTTTGGTTCTTGTAGAAGAGAAATTTGAACCGAAAATGGTAGAAGAAGTGAATCCTGAAGTTTGTGATGAAAATCTTGAGGCTGAAGTAGATTTTGAAGGAGAGTTGATATCTACTCTTGAAGAGTGGAGAATAGAAAAGAAAAAGAACAAAATACTATCCAAGAAATTAGAAGAATATGAGGATGAGATTGAAGATCTCTTCCTACAAATTCAAAAGGCCAAGAAATCAGAAGAAGCCTTGAAGACACATCTGGGTAATAAGAATGATGTATACGACACAAGTGAAGAGGAATATAAACAGGTTATTGTTGATCTAAAGCTGCAAGTAGAACAGAACAAAAGGATTGAAGATATTCTTAGGTCTCGAGATCAATGAGAAAGAGGCCGTATGCTGCCAATAAGAAGAAGAGATTGTTTCATTGAAGAAACAACTAAAAGAGGCCAATATAAATCTCAAATTTGAGAAGAGCACAGAGTTGCTAGATACAATGATAAATCAACAAAGAAGCTCCACGACTAAGTTTGGTCTTGGATATGAAGCTGAACAACCTTCATCCTCCAAATATGCAGAGAAGAAGAAGTCATCGATTGAAGGATTGAAACAAGAAAAGTCTGAAGTTGAATCCTCAAACGAAAGAAAATATCAAATAAGATCTACAGCAAAGCAACCATAGCAAAATAGGTTCTCTCACTCTCACTCTTTTAATAATAATGCTTTTTATGGCTATTGTTCTAAATGCAACCACTTTGGTCACAAGGCAATTTATTGTGGACTGAACAATAGATCAAAGAGTTATGCTGATAAAAATACTTCTATTTTTTTGAGTGAACACCCTGTGCAATGTTTTAAATGTAATGGCCATGGGCACATAGCAAGGTTCTGTCCAAGCACTTCTATATCTAATCTAAGGCAAAACCCTAGATTTCATCAGACACAAAGAGGACAACACCGACAAGGAACATATCATGTGCATAAAATAAAATAAAATAATCATCCATCAAGAATGCACAAGAGACAACTCCACAAGAGAAATTTTCAAGTTCACGAACAGGAGCAAAATAGGGATGTTGTTGAAAAACCCAAGCCCAAGTTCGGGGAAAGTCCGGAGAAAGACGGAAGAAAGGAAATTGTGTCTCCTTGGACTGAAGGAGGCTACTCCTGCCATTGCTCTAAGCAACTCCGGGTGGCACATCCTCGGGAGGAGCAATATTAAAGTTTTATTTTAATGCTCCTATGTATTTGTCTAGGTATCCGAGGATGAAAGCGTTTGGTACTGCACAGAGTTGAAAGTGGATTGAGGTAGCCTGCTGGATTCTCACTGCAGAGAGAGACAAACAACTGTCATTGGGTTCAAGCTTGTTGAGAATATATCCAAGATGCATGGTGAAGTTGTATGTAGATGTTGCTGGCATTGCAAAACAAAAAGTTGGCTATATAAGATTATTGTATGCCTTCACTAACAGTGGACAAGTTTGAGTTTGCAAAGCAACAGAGGGTAGTTGCACAGAAGATAGTGGTTCGGTCATGTTCTTACACATGTTATATTGGTGAAGTTGACGGTGATGGTGTCATTCACTGGTTATTGCTACTATTCACATTGTTGATTTTATTGATGCCTATTATGCTTATCATGATGTTGTCAATCAGTGAAATGAAGTGGTCTTGGACTCAGGGGGAGCATTTGTGTACTTGTTTTTCTTCTTGTTCATGCTTGGAATATTTGCTAATTGTAATAATTTGTGTCTAAGAATATTTTGCATAGACTCAGGGGGAGTCTGCAGCAGCCCTTTGGTATTATTGTCAAAGGGGGAGAAGATTTACAGGAAAATTGCACATGTGTTGCTAACAATTCCAAAGGGGGAGATTTTTGAGCAAAGTGTAGCAAATAGTATTGTCATTATTGTCAACACAGTCAGATAGATTTATTGATGCAATGGACAAGAGTTTATTGAACAGCAAGGTGCAGCCAAAGTACAATGGATAGGAGTTCAGTGTTGAGCAAGGTGTTGCGGGAGGATTGTCATTGTTGTTAATACGGTCGATTAGATCTAATGATGCAATGGACGAGGCAATTTAGAAGTCACTCGGATGCGAGAGGATAAAGTTCAAAATTTAGTCGGATCATGAGTCCTTAAATGATAGATGCACGAAACGAGAAAACATAATTCAAAATGAGAAGAAGAAGTCTTCAGAACCTGAGATGTCAAGAAGCGAAAAGGTTTTTTGTGAAAACCAAGGCAGTCAAAATAAAAAGTTTTATTTAAAACCATGGATAATATATTTGAAATGGGTTTTTCTTAAAACCCAAGTTGGCTCTTCGTTTCGTTGAAAAAGATGCCCCGGTGATGAAGATATTTAATTTTAAATATTTAGTTTAAATTTTATTTTATTTAAAATTTAAATTAAAATATTAAATTAAATTAAAAGGGCCGACATGTTACTATTTTGCGGCAATAAGCTACAGGAAAGTGACGAAGGTGGAAGAAGTGTTTGAGGCCGACAAATTTAAATCTGGGCCGACGGATTTTAGGGTTTGGCAGCTGACAAATTCTAGGGTTTCTCAACCGACGTTCTTTTAGGGTTTGTTCCTAAAACTTCTTCTATAAAAGCAAGGGTACTTCGAGTTTGAAAATTCAGGTGTAAAGATAAAGTACGAATGCTAGCATAGTGTTTGTGAAAGTGAAGTTCATGTTGAGCAGAGAGCAGAATGTGAAACGACACAGAGTGTGCGAAGCGTGTGCGCAGAGAAAGCAGAGTGTGCAGAGAAGTGCGAAGGGCAAAGTTGATTGCAAAGTCTAGCTATAGCAGTGCAGCAAACTGTGTGAAGTGATTGTGCAAGAGAGAGTAGAATGCACAGAGATTGCAAAGGTGATGTAGACCAGTTAGAGTCTTGCAATAACAAAGGTATATGTCAAACATTTTTTATTCAATATTGAAGTCCAGTTGGTGCTGGCAAATTAAGGGGTTGGTGCCTCTTTCCAGTTGGTGCTAGTAAACAAATTGTCTAGTTGGTGCTGGAAAATTAAGGGGTTGGTGCCTCTTTCCAGTAGGTGCTGGTAAAATAGGATTTGGTGCTCCATTTTGTTGAAGCAGATAAATTTAAGGGGTTGGTGCTCCTTCCAGTTGGTGCTGGTAAAGGATTATGTAAAGTTGTAGCTTTACATTGATTGGATTTGGATGGTAGTCCAAGCAGTCTTTTTGAGGAGTAGCCACATTGGTGAACCTCATTAAAATGTTGTGTTATGTGTGATGTTTTCTTGGTATTTCATTTATCAGTTTTAATCTGCTGCTGGATTTAAGACTAATTGTTTTAGAAGTATTTTAAAAGGAACACACTGATTCACCCCCCCTCTCAGTGTCATTGTGATTACAACATTATTTTCTCTGGGAACAAAATTTAAATTTAGGGCATCAAAGGATTCCATTAGATATCATACCCTATTTATGTAAGATTTTAGGTAATGATGCTTACTGCTGCACTTGTTTCTTACCTGATGGACTATTAACTCAGAATTGCCATATATGTTTAAAATCTTGATGCCCATGCTTTCTGCTTGTATCAATCCAAGGCATAAAGCCTCATATTCTACAATATTATTTGTACATGACCATGTTAGTTTGTAGGCAAAATTCTTTATCCCATCTGCTTGGGACTGTAAAACCACACTAGCTCTTGCACCATTTCTGCATTTAGCACTATCAAAGTGCAAGGTCCATGTTTTTTTTTCTCTTGGAGACTAATTGGATATGGTAGGGATTTTATTCTCTGATTCATATGAGATACTATATGTTCCCATACCAATCCCAAACTGACTATAATCCTCTCTAAAAGGCAACTCATCCTCAATATCCAACTCCTCAAAGTTTTCAACAAGCTCAAATTCTTTCAGGGGAGTAAGATTGCACATGTCTTCCTCAATATTTTCAATATGATAAGATACTATATTTTTAGGTGTTATCCTTATTCTATTTCCTTTAAAAGGAATCACCATACTATAATAATCCAAGTACATACATCCACCCACTTTTGTAGTAAATTCCCTTGAAAGGCATAATTCAAAATAGGGTTCTAGGTCAACCACCACTATTTCTTGTACTATTGTCACCTCAAGGGCTCTATGCAACCTCATTAAAACATATTTTATAACTCCAACTATTTTAACAGGTGTCCCATCCAATTGTAACACTCCAAGACAAGATTGGGTATACTCCATACCCATTTCTTCATAGAATACTTTAGGCATAACTGTAGTCGATGCTCCTGAATCTATCATACAATTTTAGACTACCCAGCCTTCCATCCTCAGGGATATATAGAAAGGAGGAGTTTTATTCTTTAAAACCACAGGGGACATTTCCTTCTTTTTTTATGGTATACTAAGTATTATAGTGGAATGCTTATCTTGTGGATACTTGTTGAGGGAATCCTTAACAAGATCTATCTGACCAGGAATGAATAGAGTGTCATATAGGCTAGCTTTTTATGGAATATTTTTCATCTCTTCCATAATATTATACTCATACTTAGTTAGGGGAGGTCTTTTAGGCCTTCTTTCTGGCTCACCATATTTTATTTTATACTACTGAGTGGCTTCTATCCTTTACCTTTTGGTAATAGAGGGGAATCTAAACATTTCCTAATCCTCATATTTAGATCTCATCCGATCTCCTTTAGTTTCCCTTTCCAATCTCTTAGGAAGACTATCTGTTTTCTCTTTCCCTTTAGCTTGAGTAATGGGGAAAGTATCACTACTTTGAGGAAGGGGATCAGTTATTTTTTGAGAAGGGACTTGGAATCACCCCATTTTTGGGGGATCTACTTACAAGGTTTTCTTTCTAGACCTTGTCATAATAGTAATTGGACTATCTTCCTCTAGATATTTCCCCACCATGATTTGATAAAAATGCCATAACATATATATATATATATATATATATATATATATATATATATATATATATATATATATATATATATTTTTTTTTTTTTTTTTTTTTTTTTGAATTTACATGGTGGAATCGATAGCCGCCACGAATCTGGGTAGGCTGTCCATATTTTTATGGCCGCCATAGTATTTTGCACTGTCAATGCCATAACATATTTACTCTCCCTTTTTTATTCCTTTTAGCTTGATCCATAACTTTTTGGATATGGTACTGGTACATAACACAAGACTATGAGTCATGAGGATCATTACATTTCAAATACTAGATATTTACAAGAGTAGTATCTGAGGAATGCTTAGGATATTCATATGCTACATTCACTCTGACCCCAGTATTGTTACTAGGACCAAGTCTCTGATCTTTATTTACATATGGAAATCTCCTTTGTTGTGATCTTTCTTGGTCTATCTTCTCCATTGAATTCATTCTATTGCTTAGAGTTTTCAGAGTATTTTGTATATCAAGAATAATAGAAAACTCTTGAGAAGGTTGAGAAGGAAGGGGAGGGAAACGAACTATAGATGATGATGGTTTTATTTGAGGAATGACATTCATTTTTAGATATCAGGATGATAAATAAAGGTGATCCATGTAAGATGGATTTGCAGTTTGGCTTTGGAAATTAGTGTCTTTTGAGTTATAAGGCTACACAATTTTGGGGGGTAGTCTCCCCACATTAATTAGGATATTCTCAGTATGAACTACTGCATTATAAACTTGGGGGAATTTTTCCACTCCAAATTTCTATGTATAAAAATGTAACTCTAATCCAATAGCTCTGATATAATACATATAAGACAAACATGTAGTTGGTCTAGCTATGGGAGGTATTCTCTTCCATGTTCTGCTAAACCTCAAATTGAAATTTGAGATAGTTTCTTGTTGGTATTTCTACATGGATGTGAACTCGTTGAGCAGGGAGAAAGGGTCAGTAGACTCATTAAAATCTTCCACAAAAGGCTCAACCAATGTTTACCATGAAGTGATAGTGTTATCTTCCAAAGTTCTAAACCAATGCAATATCTTTCCTCTGAAGGACATGCTAGAATTATCACAATAATATCCTCCTCTTTTATGTTCTGAATTGATGCCATATCTAAAATATCCTGACAATGCTCTTAGGTTATTTTCCCTAATCCACCATAAGTGGGGATAGCCTTGGATACATCCTAGGGGATGGCATTCATTTAGGCTAATCTTAGGGGATCATTTGTATTCCAGTTGGGGTAGTTTTGTAATGGTTGATTAGGAGCCACGTTTTGTGCCATATTTTTGGGTGTAGGTCTTTTTGGGGGTACTGTTGGATTAACTGTAGGATTTTCCTTAGGATGCTCTTCTTCTAAGAGGAAATATTGATTCAAAATTCTGACAATAGTAGACCCTTTATAATATAATTCACAATAAAAATAGGAGTTAGGGTTATTCCTTTTGAAATACCTGGTATACATGAAAGGACACTGGTATATAAGGGTAATTATTTTTTAAGGTTTAATAACTAGGGAGTCTAGGTAAATTTGCTATTCTCCGCTTATAAGGTCAATACAATTCACCAAATCTTGATTCCTCTGGGTTGAGATAAACAATAACTCATATGATGGGTTTTCATGTTCCTTGTGAACTGGTCCCATCGGGCATGCCAAAAATTGTTGGGCACTAAATTGCATCAAGTTTTACTCAATACTATGGCTATCTATCTTCCTACTTTTTATACATGCTTGCACCTTATAGCTATAGGTCAAAACTCAACATTGGATGGACCAAAATATAATTTTTAGATCCAACCTCCATATTAGGTTGGTTCCTTGTCAACTTAAATAGGGTGTTGACACAATTATGCTCACTTAGGATTTTAGATATTAGGGTAAGAAAAGGTTAGGGTTAGAAAATGTGAACAACAGTGGATAGATAGGCTAATAGCATTGAGCTACAACAAAAAGCTCCCAAAAATCAATTTGAAGACACATTACTTAGATCAACATAATCTCAAATTATATGTACTTTCATTCTTTAAAGAACAACAGATAAATATTGTAGATAACAATTTCATATCTAAACAATGATAATCTAAATAGTAAAATTTACCAATATCTATTTATTACAAAAATGTACTCCCTAGCAACAAATATCTAATTTAGAAGTAGATTTCAATTACCCTAGCATCTAGTAATCCATTAATTTGGCATAAAATAACCATTCAAGTACTCATAGAAATGCAACTAAAGAATTTGAACCTTTGTAGTGAATTATGAAGACATAGAATTTGAGGTGAAGATCAATGTAATGCTCCTTTAATTAGCCCTTGGTAATAGTTATAGTAGCATAGGAAAACACACTAGATTCGACCCTTTAAAAATGAGGGTTCGACCTCTATTTATAGTTTTGCAAAATTAAAATAATAAGGAACATTACAAAAATCACATTTTAATAGCTCAATAGAGAGGTCTTGCTAGCATTCTCTTACTAGTTCAACCTCTAGGAAATCCACTGCAAGTGGACCTCCATGGCATCTTGAAACCTCTGCAACTTGATGGTTTTTTGACACTAACTGGATTTTTGGATGTTGGAGACTGCATATGCATTGTTGATCAATCTTGGAAATCTTCTTCCATCGTCGATCTACAACCGTCTCTGGTTCTTGTTTTCTTGAAACCCTCGACGCTTTAGCTTCCTCCTCCAACTAACTATTTCAACTCCAATGATACATTACTTTTATATGCTTTAGAATTCTTAGCGAAGTATCAATCATCGATCTCCCCCATCGTATGGCTACAATTTAATCTGACATAAGTTTGATATAATGGTAGGGGAGAACACAACACCATTCCACTTTAAAAATTTATGACATCACCTTTCATGCTTCAAAACTTGTAGAATGCCAATCTAGTACTAAAATGCCTTGAAAGTGAAGCGGGATGAAATTTGCTCCCTATCCTTCATTTTTCTTCTTTGGCGATGAAGCATTTTCCAATATGCACAAAAAATGTTGATGACATCATATCTCCTTCAAAACTCTGTGGATTCCATTCCGAACCCAAGCAAGTGTATTGGCATGTGAACACCATTATGGACTTGATGTAATGTAAAGGGGCTCTTCCTCCATTTGCACTAGATTTAGAGTAAACACTGCTTGTCACTATTCTGGAAGAAATTTAGTCAAAAAGACCATCACAAATCTGCATCACTTATACATAGCACTCTGCATTCTGTCACCATTCCATACAAAAATGTTCTATGCGCTCTTTGGAATCGGGCTCTCCAACACTTAGCCACTCAAAAGATATAAAAGAATATGAAACAGTCTTCAATCCGCACTTATTTTATGTTGATGTCATCCTTCTTCAAAAACTTCTGTGGATTCAGGGAACATTGCCATTCTAGAGCCAAAGACATAAATAATTATGCGAAATTGCTCCTAAGTGTGAATATTCATCAAGTGTTGGGCAGATTTATAACCTTTGTTGCGGATTCACTCCAAAATACACTACAAAGTGTGTGGAATGAGATCTTCATAACTTAGGCAAAATTTTCAAAATTTTCCTAAGTATGTGGCCATTTTGGACCTACAAGTAGTTTGACATGAATTCTTGTTCATAATTGATAGATAATGTTAGAAATATATTATATTACATCATTTGGGTCATGTAAATGTACCTTCCTAGGTACATACTTAGGACATTAGATTAATTTAGGGGAAGTTATCTAGTTACTTCATGCAATGTAATAAATGTACAAGTATCAATGTGCAAGTTGTATATGTGTAAGGTGTCCCTTGCACAACTTGGCAGAGTGTTGGCCAAGGAACCTATATTCCTATATAAAAAGGGCCTCATTGTAACAAATATATATAGAGAATCTTAGAGCATATTTGTAAGTAGTAGCATAGTGCTATTTAGATCACCATATATTAGTGATGGGTGCAATGTAGTCCAGTAGATTTTTTCATGGAGTGTCCATTTCCTCCATAGCTACATTGTATTCATTTTATCATTTCTATTTATAGCATATTTAAGTCATCTCACATATTTACTTTCTTTCATATTATTTTGCATCTTGTGATTGCTATCTCCCATTGCATACTGTATCAAAATCTAATAGTGGTATCAAATCCATGATATATATAGCCATAGTATATCAATAGGAAAACCACCATTATTATTGAGCCTAATTTTTTTGTCAACTTGACTTGTTGTTGGACCAGCCATTATCAAAAACTCTTAGAAGATTTTAGGTGGTATAATTAGGGAGATCCACAAGTGAGTACTGAAAGAAATCTCAGTTCCAAAAATACTAATATTACATGTGACTAGAGTCTTTCCATAGAGTTGCAAGAAAAACTCATGAAGACTAGAACTCAACATTCAATCCACTAGATTGATAAATCAACTAGTGAAGATCATTTAGGATATCTGGAATTTGTTAACTATTGCCCAAAGTTTCTTTTGTTGTATAAAATTAATTCTTATATGACTGGGACTACTACAATAGAAAGCTAGGATACTTCAACTTCATTACTTAAAGGTCAGTATGTCTTCATAGTGCAAATATTAGTTCCTTGTACAAGAAAAGAATACTATAGAAGAAGACTTGTGGAGAAGATTCATGGTAAAGTTAGGAGACTGGAGATCTCCATTGTTAGATTGAGAACTTCACAAGAAGAAGAAAATGTTTTAGAAGCCTTGATCCAGAAGAAAAGGCCATAGTAGCCTTTATCTAGATAAAAGGCCATAGAATTCTTGATTCATAAGAAAATGCCATAGAAACCTTGATATTGAAAAAAAGGTCACAAAAGCCTTGATACTAAATATAATGCCACAAAAGCGTTAATATTGAATAAAAGGCCATAGAAGCATTGGCACTAAAAAAAGGGCTACAAAATCCTTGATTTTAAAGAAGACTCAAAAAGAGAGTATTTGATTCATAAGCAAATTAAGATTTTAGTACTAATACTTTGTTGTAGGGAAAGGAGATTCAGTGAGTTGGAAAACTTCCTACAAGAAATTTAGGAAGAGTATATTCTTCATAATCAATCCAACACCTGAAGCAAAATTGAAGGTAAAGATATCAAGAGAAGATCTCATTGAATAACTTCTAGTCCTGGAAGAAGGACTAGGAGAGTCTTGCTTGAATCTAGAAGCAACAAAATTAGAGATCTAGAAAAATATCTCACCACCAACACTTCTAGGAGTAGAAGGTTGAAGAAAATGTATCAAGGAAGACCAGAAGAAGCTGCAATATCAAAGACCTTGGTGAGGTCTCAATGAGCATCTAGTAAAAGGCTTGGAGAGCCTTACATAATAAATCATCAAAGAACTCATTGGAGAAATTCACTAGAGAATATAGTGAAATATTTGGGATAATTATCGCCATTAGACAACAAGCCCAAAAGGAGAAGAAGAATATAGAAATAAGTGCCAAATCTCAGAAGAGCTCATGACATTCAAAATCTTGAGAAGAAGATCCTGCTTGAAGTCAAAATTTGACAAGAAGACTTGAAGACCAGAGAATACTACCAAATCCAAGATATTTGAAGATTACCTCTCATAGCAAGAAGGCATTATTTGCTGAGATAAATACTTCTAAAAATCTATAGAAAAAAGGAGGAGACTACAAGAGGATAACAAGCCACCAAATCCTAGGCTCATGAAAGAAATTTTGAGATCATATTTTGGTGAAGGAGCTATTTAGGACAGCCTACAAAGAGTTGCAAGATCTTACTCAAGGTAGAAACTTGGTGATCTTAGATGCCAAGATCCTCTACAAAAGCTACATACTCTCCAAAATATTTTAGAAAAAGGTAAGCAACTATTGGTGCAATTAGATACAATATTTGGATTACTTATCATATTTATTGGAGCACCTTATTTGGATTAAAGTTGCAAGAAGGAAAATTGGATTACAGTCTTCAAAAGTGCAAAAAGAGAAAAGTTCATTTTAAGATTCATTTGCATATTTTTTAGGAGTTTATTAGATTTCAGAACTACATCTATCAACTACCTATCATCTACTTTGAAAAAATAAAAATAATACTAAGTCCTACAATATTAATTGTAATGAAATTGCAGAATAACTCTTGAAGATTCATTTCATATTATTCTTGATTAGTTGCAGTAAATTGATTAAGTACACTTATAAGTTATTTTGAGATTTTATTGGAGTGATAAGGTGTGATTTTTAGTGCATTAAAAGTGAAATATTAGTGTGTTCATTTGCACTACTATATTACTCTAAAAATCTTAGTGTTTGTGTTCTTGAGAAAGGCACAAAATTAGATTAGCATAAAGTGTCTAAAGATACTATTAGTGCTCAAAAATATGCAACATATAGTGGCCAAGTGAAGCCACAAAAATAGGTTAGAATCCTCTAAAAACTGGAGAATAATACAACTAACCAAAATCAGAAATAGAAGCTTCAAATATTGAGGCTTGGTGAGTCTCAAATCCAAAGCATTATAAGGTTATTTGTGAGGAGAAAAATGCAGAAAAGTGCATCAAATAAGGATCTTCTACCTACTTCTATATAAGCTTGGATTTGTCCTCAAAGAATCCAAGCAAAAATGGGAAGGTGTCTAATAAAAGAGACAACCTCAAAACCCCTACATTACATTCAAACATTCTGCTACAAAACCAGAAATTCAGACCTAAAAAAAGGAATGAAAAATAGGGTTCAATAAAGGTTATTCTATACATAAATTTATTTCATTGCATTGCACTATACTAATCTAGTTTATACATGAAAGAGGGTATATTTGAAGGTGCCTCAAAGACACAGTATTTTCAGGGTAAACCAGCCAACAGTAGTCGAATACTTGCACACACCAAGAAAGGCAAAAGAGCACCATAGAAGGGTTATATTCCCTACTTATTGGACAACCAAACTTTCAATAAATCAAGGCACAAAATAAAATAAGAGAGAAGCATTATATTCAGGTCTATAGGTTGAAGGAAAGTAAGAAAAGCAAGATGTACGTAGGAGCACTCTATACCATTATTGAATATCCACCAAGGCTCTACCAAAGCTCCACCATAGAATTGATTCTCACTCAAGGCACCATCAAAAGCATATACAACAAAGAAAATGAAATACCAATATTTGCTAATAAGGATAGTCAAGGGTTACATTGAAGGAGCAAAGACCCATGCATAAGGAGGAAGTGACACTTGTCACTTGGAAGAAAACCCTAATATTCCATCCATGAGCACTCATCTTGGTCAAATAAATGTTACTAAAAGTAGGTTGGTACATTTAGAACATATGAGAAATTTGTCTCCAAAGAGAAAAAATGCTCACCTTAAATAATTTCACTCTTAGACATTACTTACAAGAGGCTACAAGTGTCATCTAGCATCTTTCATTCCTCAAGCACTCAAGAATAAAATGGATGTGTCACTTAGCACTTAAATCAATATTCCATTCTATTTAAAGGGCACCAAAGATAAAGGACTTTCAATAATTCACTCATCCTCATTCAACACTCTATGTTTTTCATGCATAGGATTGAATTTTCAATGTGGAAGCAAGAAGAAGAGCCTTTAATACTCTGGTCAAGGGAGGTCAAAGCCAAAGATTAAAGGTTCCATATTTGGAGCATTAAATCCAAGGAAGATTCCAAGAATTCTATTGGAGGTAACATCCAAAGTATATATATTAAAATTGTAGTCCTTGCACACTCAAAATTAGAACCAATTATTGTGGTCTTTGTATAGTGCAAGGTAATATTTATTCCCATTTTAAATGTGCTTTCATTTTTGGGAGTTATAAGGTTGATAAATCAAGGTTAAACTTAGAATAATTTAACCATATTGAAAGCCATACCTCAAAGGGAATAATTTGTCAAATAAATATAATATTTTCAATATTAAAATTAAGAGTAGTAAGGATTTCCATTGAAAATTGATTTTAAAATAATTACAAATATTATTGTGTTCTAATTTTCTATATTTGGGAGCTATAAGGATTACAACACCAAATAAGGTTATTGAAAATTAGAAACATAAAAATAAAATCCTAAGGGATATTAAAAGAGGTTATTAAGGATTTTTCTAAGGTTGGAAATTTATAATATTCTTGTCTCAAAATTTATCAAAAGGGAAAAAAGAAATCCAACATTAAAGCCTCTTCAAAATTGAAAAAGTGCTTAGTTCAATAGGAGTAATAAGGTGTTAGAAAATTTGATTTTGATATTTACAAAAACTTATAAAATCAAACCAAAATTGAAATACATTTCACAAAAGCACTATATCATATTCCAAAATCACTAGGGAGTCATAAGGCATTCTACAAAACTTGATAATAATAACATCCACCAAATATTATCAAGTTCTAAATCCATTGGTAAGATATAAGCTTTCTACAAAACCTAAAATTCCATTAGGTATGTATATACTCTCATTACTAGGGAGTAATAAGGAATTCCACAAAATATAAGGATTGATATTAGGGGATTTAAATGGCATCAAACTGTAGACACCTAAAACATGTCATGTTGATGGCGACTACTCATATGGGACATGCTACAAGACCATATAGAAGATCTTGGATAGACTCCAAGATAGAGCAGTGGTTTTAACCACTCAATTTGGGATCCTTGGCCTAATCAGCTCAAACCGATGTTGAGACCTACGGTCTACAGTCTGAACCACTTTTGACACCCATGATTCATAGTCTAGGCCGCAGCTGTAACCCAGATTTAGAACTGAAGTTCAGTTGGCCTTCATCCAAGCCAAATCAATTTGAACAACCATTTGTTCTAGAAGAGGGTAGTTGAAGGACGAAAGATTCTAGATGCTTCCAATACAACTGTCCCAACCACTCCTTCTTGATCTTGGCTTCTCCATGAAGCCACCCCTAGCCCTTGGGTAATCATATAAGTACCCCTTACAATTAGGGCAAAAGAGGCAATGCATAGTGATAGTGAAGCCCTGTTGGATTGTAGACTCACCTAAGTGTACTGAGAGAGTTTTTTGTCATTCACTTGCCAATTCATCAATCATCATGTCAAATTGTGTCATAGATGCCCTAAGGAGCTAGAACACCAAGAAACATGAATTCAGTAAAACGGAGGCCCAATTGTGTAATTCAATTGCCAAACCAGTTGGAGGACATCAAGGCGACCCTTGATCATCAATTTGAAAAGGAGGATCAAGGCCATAGCCTTGGATTTGGAGGGCAAAGCTAATCTATTGCTCACCATGGCTAACAACCTCAATGTATAGTGCAGACTACTCATTTGAGTTGTAGTTTACAATCAGTGAAATATCTCCTTACTATTCTTTTTGCAGTGTATTTCACTAGGTTAGATTAAGCATTTTAGTGGTTTATTTAGCATTTTAGAGACCCTAATTAATAGAATTAAGGTTTTCATTAAGTTTACTTTATTATGGCAAATAGGATATAATTAGCTCATTTCCATGTTATCATACATCATTTCATGCAATCAATCTGTTATATAGATAATTGTACTTTCTAGTTATATGTTTCAATTAATCTTTTCAAGTATTGCATAGGTTTAACATGCTTTATTCATTTTCTTGATTTCATTAGTTTTATGGCATCTTTATGTTCATATTCCTTAAAGGGCCTTATCATGAGAGGTTTCCTATACTTTTAATGCTTTTATGTTTTTTCTTGATCGCAGGAAAGCAGATTCAAAGGATATTTAACCATCCAATTCCTTCCTCAATGCGGAGAAGAGGGTCAACTCCACCCTAGAGCAGTTCGTGTCACCCCAAAGGGCCTAAAAATCACATTTACCTTTAAGAAGGAACATTGCTTTTTCCTACTGTAATAAGATTATCAAAATGGTATCCCTAAGAGGGACGTAATTCTAACCGAGATTGGCTTATTTATAATGGAATAAAAGTGTTTTTCTTCTTCCCATTTGTTGTCAATTTCACATGTCTATTTTGTTTACGCAGTAGGAAGCATAGGTGTGAGGCCATTTTTGTGGTCACAGTAGGTGATCATGGTGGAACTCTATATTTTTAGCCTCTAATTTTTGACCTTTTGTATTTTTTAATATCAGGTGCAAACCGCAGTTGAAAACTGTGGTCTCATTTTTGGCCCATGGCTTCAAGGCGTGGCTTACAGTAGCAACTATGCAACTAAGCTACAGTTTGCAACAGACACAATAGACAGCAGGAATTTAAAGCTTTATCAGACGAGGAAAAGAGTTAGGTCCCATTTTTAATCCCTATTTTTTTTTACTAACTATGTTTTTCCAGTTTGCGTAAAATGAAATTTAATTAGGACACCTTAAAGATAAAATTAAAATGATTTAGGTCCTAGGGGTTTCATTCTTTTTATGTTTTAGCTAGGTGTTGCTAGGAACAGTGGACCTCTGAGTGTAGTCCACCCTAGAATCCAGTGTGCTAGATTAAATTGTGTGTTGGTTTGTATGTCTAAGGCCCAATTAGTGGCCATTTACATCGTAAGGTGCATTGTCAAAAAGAGCATGTAGTATGTAGCTTGCATTTTTTGAATTTGAAAATTTCTTTTGCTACATATCACGTAGGAAATGAGCATGATTGTTGTACGATGCATTTTATTTTCATGCAAAAATTAAAATGAACCACACACATCATGTTTCAATTAAATTCTAGTGAGTTGGAAGTGACATCCAACCACTAGTAGGGTTTCAATGATGGTGGCGATGATTTCCATCTGTTGGTCCAAATCCCACGTACCTTTGTTCTAGACTAATACCAGATCTGAGAACCTTTTGTAGCCTAGAAAATTTGCATATACTCCTCTTCGAAAGGTATGACACTGACTGGGTGAAAATGGGTGAGGATCTAGGAGGATTTGTGCTCCCTGACCATGTGTGGGCTTCATTACCACACATTATAGGTTGTATTATGTGACTTGAAGTTCATAGCCAAGTTGTCGAGTTTTGAGTGTATAGGTGAAATTCAATTAAACCGATATTATCATACAACAAGATTTTAAACATGATAAGAGTTTCTAATACTAACACAACAAATCATGAAACAACACCAAATAGTTTAGGGCTCAAATTTTAAAAGTTAATTTGAGATAATCACCATTGTATACCTTTTTTGCATAATAAAATATAAATCTAGACACTAGGTCAACCATGGTGGAGACACGAGGAGGTCGAAAAAGGCTTAATACTAATGCCAATGACCAAGCCCCACCAAATTCACAACAAAATGTGTCAAACCCTCACCCACATGTACTTCCTAAACATCATTCGAAGAGCATCAGAGGAGACAATTTGACATGAGGGGATACCATTGAGCGTACCCCCGATAGAGGAGCTTTTGTGCATTTTTCTAGACATAGGATAGATCATGGATCCTCTCAGCATGAGGGTGCTCCACTCAAAGGCTATTACCAAGATTGCAGTACACGTGCATCCACAGTATTGGCCAATGAGTATGTCATATAGGGAGCCAAGTTGGTACCCCTATGTACTAGGTCTATAGGAGGTTCCATGCCTCCAAATTTAGAATATAGAAGAGATCGAAATCTACCCATTCATGGGTATTTAGACAGGCCTGCTTCTGATATTAGGTCTATTCACACTCCCACACATAGTGAACCTCGCAATATCACTATAGAAATATCCAAGGTGGGAGCCAATGGTACGCCACCAAATGAGTCGTGGTGATATAGACAGTTGGATGGTTTAAGTAGCATCCTCAATAAGTTGGGCTATAAGCCTTTAGCTCTACCCACTTGTGTCCTAAGTGAGCATGACGAGAGCATTATCAAGACTACCAGAGAACATGGGGAGGTTTCCAAGCACCATCATGGTTTACATCCACCATCCATGCATGGTGGCACACAGCACAAGACTCAACATAATGCCAATGTCATTTTCACTAACAAAGGCAAAAGCATAGTAAATCTGCCATATGGGTATAGAACCCATAAGGTCACTCGCACGGAGAACACATACCAGAGGCATCTTACAGTCGATAAAATTGATAGATCGCATAGACTGGTATCTAAGAAGAGACGAAAACTCCTCCAAGATCAATTGGAGGATGCCTGTGCAGAGAGGTAGCCTATTGAAGATGAGAATATTTAGTCACAAAGGCTCATTAGAAAAATATTATATGAGCAGCGTATGCATGAGGAACGCATACTTACCCAAAAGCAATGTGTAAAACAAGAGCATAAGATAGTTAGGTCTGGTTTATTCACTCCCACTAAGCATGGAGAGCGCATTCATAGGAGGGATTTTTCACAATCTAACATGCATCGAGAGCGCAGAGATGCTCACACTCATATTGGTGCCCAAAAAGAGAACGACCACCATCATTTGAAGATCAGAGGCAAATAAAATATGAGGAATAAGAGGCAAATGGATCTGATCAAGGATATCTTGAAAGCTTCCAAGTTGAGGAGGAAGAAGATCAACGTCTTCCACCTCGATAGAGGAAGAATGTACCTCCAAGACCATGTTGAGCAAGGTGTAGCAACAGTATTGTCATTGTTTTCAACACAGTAAAACAGATTGGTTGATGCAGTGGATAGGAGTTAAGAGGTTCCTCATAGTATGTACAGTGACTTTCCAAAAGATCGAAGTGGCCCATATGATAAAAATCAAAAGAAAATCACAAGGAAGAAAACTGTCACGATATCGCGACATGTTGAGAAGAAAGAAAAACTGTCGCGATTTCATGACATGTTTGGAGAGAAAGGGCAAGCAATCAAAATTGTCACGATTGCATGACATGTTCGAAGAGAAAGCACAAGCAAGCAAAATTTTCATGATTTCACGACATGTTTGGAGAGAAAGCGCAAGCAAGAAAAACTGTCACGATTTCGTGACATGTTCGAAGAGAAAACACAAGCAAGCAAAACTATCGCGATATCACAACATGTTGGAAGAGAAAAAGGCAAGTGGAAAAACTGTCACGATTTTGTGACTTGCTAGAAGAGAAAAAGGCAAGTGGAAAAACTATCACGATTTTGTGACATGTTGGAAGAGAAAAAGGCAAGTGGAAAAATTGTCGCGATTTCACGACATGTTGAAAGAGAAAAAGGCAAGTGGAAAAACTATCATGATTTTGTGACATGTTGGAAGAGAAAAAGGCAAGTGGAAAAATTGTCACGATTTCGTGACATGTTGGAAGAGAAAAATGCAAGTAGAAAAAGTGTCACGATTTCGCGACATGTTGGAAGAGAAAAAGGCAAGTAGAAAAAGTGTCACGATTTCGCGACATATTGCAAGAAAGATAGTACGGAAGAAAAAGTGTCACGATTTCGTGACATACTACAAGAGAGAGAGTTCGAGAGAAAAAGTGTCATGATTTCGTGACATATTGCAAGAGAGAGAGTCCGAAAGAAAAAGTGTCATGATTTTGCGACATATTGCAAGAGAGAGAGTCCGAAAGAAAAAGTGTCACGATTTCATGACATATTGCAAGAGAGATTGTACGGAAGAAAAAGTGTCATGATTTCATGACATATTGCAAGAGAGAGAGTCCGAAAGAAAAAGTGTCATGATTTCGTGACATATTGCAAGAGAGATTGTACGAAAGAAAAAGGCGTCATGATTTTGCGACATACTGCAAGAGAGGGATTCCAAGAGAAAAAGTGTCAGGATATCATGACATGTCATGTTTTTGTGACCCGAAGGCAAGAGAAAGAGCAAAGGAGAAAAAGTGTCGCGATATCGTGACATGTCGCATTTTTGCGACTAAATGAGGAGAGAGAAAGTAAGAAGGCAAAAGTGTCGCGATATCGCGACAAAAGTAAAAAGGAAGAGCCAGGAGGTGAAAGTGTCGCGATATCGTGACATGTTATGTTTTCATGGTCCAAAGCAAGGAGAAAGCGAGAGAAAGAAAAGGTGTCACGATATCATGACATGTTTTATTTTTGCGGTTAAGTTGAAGCCGACAAAGACCGATGAACAGCCAACTAAAATTATGGTTTACAGTTGTCATGAAAGCCGACTAAGATTAGGGTTTATAGCCAACTAAGATTAGGGTTTTCATCACAAGAATTTTGCTATAAAAGGAGGGTTGTTTGAAGATTTGAAGGGTTGTTGAATGCATCGTCAAATATGTGTCGAAGCATGAAATGTGGCCGTAAGAGCATAGAAAGCGCAGAAGTGGCGAGATGATGGTGAAGTACGCAAAGTGAGCAAAGAAGTCATGTCAAATTATCCTAAGTGCGTCTATGATTGTACAGAGAAAGCAGAAGGATCAGAGTGTGCAAAAGGGAGAAGACGATCGTGAAGTTGGATTGTAGCGAAGTAGAGTGTGCGAAATGTTTGTATAGAAAGAGCGAAGTGCACAGAGAATGCAAAGGTGGAGAAGACCAGTTAGGGTCGTGCAAAAGCAAAGGTATCTTATTATCAAACTTATAGATTCAAATTTAAAGTCTAGGTTGCAGCTTGGCATCAGGGGTTGGTGCTCCTTCTAGTAGGTGCTGGTAAATCAGGGGTTGGTGCTCCTTTTTAATGGTATAGATAAATCAGGGGTTGGTGCTCCTTCCAGTGGATGTTGGTACACTATTTGTAAAGTTGGTGCTTTTCAAAGGCTGGATTTGGATGGTAGTCCAAGCATCATTCTTGAGGAGTAGCCAAATTGGTGAACCTCGATAAAATCTTGTGTTGTGTGATATGTTCTTTTGTGATGCTTGCTTTATCTGGTTTTAAGGTTTCATTATTTTAGTTTTAAGAGTTGTAAATTCAATTCAAAAGAACTACATTGATTCACCCCCCCTATCAGTACCATTGTAAGAGTAACAATTGGTATCAAAGCAAAGTTCTCTTCTTAGGCTAAATCAGTCAGGGTTGATATTGGATTAGTACGCAATGGGTAAGAAGAATAGATCCTCCTCCAAAATGGCATCTCAGTTAGTTTCAGTTCCTGTGGAAGAGAAAATTGAACCAAAAAATGGTGAAGGCTTCTCATCAAACAAAGCACCTTTGTTTGATGGAACTAATTACATGATCTGGAGAATCAGGATGTAGGCATATCTTCGTGCTTTAGGATACGACATCTGGGATTCAGTAGATAGTGAATACACAATACCCATAACTCCTCCAACCGATGTTGTCGATAAGAATCTATTTGAGAATGACTCAAACGCAAAGAATGCTATCAGGTGCGGATTAGTAGACAGTTAACTGGTAAAGATCATGAATTATAAAATGGTAAAAGAAATATGGGATAAACTAAGGAGTATTCATGAAGGAGACAATGAGATCAAGGAGGCCAAGTTGCAAACACATCAAGCTCAGTTTGAATATTTGAAGTTGAATAATGATAAGAACATAGAGGCATATATGTTGAAAGTTAATGAAGTCCTAGAGGATGATTCTAAGAAATAAATAGGTGGAGGTCTTTTCATGACACTCAAAAAAGAAACAGAAAAAGAACAGGAATGTGATGAAGAAGAAATTGATGCAGATATAAATTTGAAAGAGGAATTAATTGCATCTCTGGATGAATTGAAGATAGAAAGAAAAAAGAATAAGGAAATCTCAAGAAAGCTTGAGGATGCAAATGAAATAATAACCAGTTTAAAAGTACAGGTAGAAGAATTCAAAAGGATTGAAGAAACTCTCAAGTCACAGTTCAATGAGAAAGAGATTGGTTGCTGCAAACAAGAGGAAGAGATTGTTTTATTGAAGAAACAACTAGAAGAGGCCAATACAAATATCAAATTCGAGAAAAGCACAGAGTTGCTAGATAAAATGATAAGCCAACAAAGAAGCTTCACGGATAGGCGTGGTCTTGGATATGAAGCTGAACAATCTTCATCTTCCAACTCTACAAAGAAGAAGAAGTTCACTGTTGAAGGATCAAAGCAAAAAAAGCTTGAAGCTAAATTTTCAAAAGGAAGAAAAAATCAAAGGAGATCTACAACAAAGCAACAACAACAAAAGAGGTTCTATCACTCTCACTCTATTCATAATAATACTTTTAATGGCTATTGTTTAAGATGCAACCAGTATGGTCACAAGGAAATTTATTGTGGATTGAATAATAAATCAAAGAGTTATGCTAGTAGAAATACTTCTGCATTTCTGAGTGAACAATATGTACAATGTTTTCAATGTAATGGGCATGGGCACATAGCAAGGTTTTGTCCAAGCATTTTTGTATCTAATCTAGGGCAAAATAGTAGATTTCATTAGACGCAAAGAATGCAACACAGATAGGGAATAAATCAAGTACATAAAAAGTAAAATAATCATTCATCAAAGATGCACAAGAGACAACCACACAAGAGAAAAGTTCAAGTTCACAAAAAGGTGCAAAATAGGGATGCAGTTGAAAAATCCAAGCCCAAATCCAAGAAAGTTTGGAGAAAGAGAAGAAAGGAAATCATGTCTCCTTGGACTAAAGGAGACTACTCTGATATTGCACTAAGCAACTCTAGGTAGCACATCCTCAGGGGAGCAATTTTGAAGTTTCATTTTTATGCTCCTATGTACTTGTTTGATTACCTGAGGATGAAAGGCAAGTAGTCAGGGAAGTTGTTGTATATTTGTCAAAGTGTGTTTTCAGTTCATGTAGTTTGTGGAAGTGCCGTGAAGGGTGGTGATTAAATTGAGAATTTTCATTATTGTTAGTATTACTATATGTCATTGTTGTACTAGTGATGGTTCTTACTGCCACTATCCAAAGTTAAGGATTATAATAGTTCAAATAATTTTGTTAGTGAAAGAATGTTGCCCGAGCCGCATATATGTGTTTCGATAAAAGCAGTGTGTATTTGAACTACACATTGACGTGAAAATTGTTAGATCTATTATGACGTTGTGGTGAAAAATATTGAATACTGATCATTAACTCATGTTTAGCTCATCAAGATGAGCAACTTTGCTTTGTGAATCATACCTATCCGAGGTCCAGAAGTATGAGTTTGAGTAAGGTGCACTATAGTTGGCCGTGAAGTGTTTAACAAAATATTGTCTCCTGATTCGAACAGTTGAAAGTAAGATGTGACCAGTGGTGACTGTAGAAAACATAGACCAAGTTGAAAATGTAAAAAGGAATTTGGTTGGTGTTGTGGTACAGTGTTTGATGCTTGCACAGAGTTGGCAGTAAAATTATAGTTTTAATACAGTGTTGGACAAAAGTTGGTATAAGTGTGTCACTTGTCAATTTTGTTGACATATGTGAAAACAACATTTTTGAATTGGAAGCTTGTTGTACCTGACAGCTACCAGACCAGATATTTTTTAGGTAGTATGCATGGTATCACATTTTCAGGTTAATCCCAAGGAAACTCATGTGACAACATTATGGTGGTTGATTTCTGAAATATCATTGAAAGGAAAATGATTGTTTGTGGTTTCCTTTTCAAAAGTGGTTGGTTGAATGCATCAAGGTTTTCTAAATTGAGATTTGTGTTTAAACCTTGTGTTATAAGCATAGTGGTTTAAGCCCATTGGTTGTGAAATAACTTGAGTTAGAAAATAACATGAGTATCATTGGTATGTGATATCTGTGGTTGAGCATTTTTGGAAATATTTGAGTTGGTTGATACATACCTGGACTAGGGTTGTGTGAGATAGAGTTGTTCTTTGTGATGATTGGTTGAGTTGATTTGATTGAGCCTATTCAAGTTATGTGTGAAGTGATTTTTTAAAAAAAAAGTTTTATGAAATAAATTATTCCATCATTCTATGTTGAAGTTGAGATTAAGTTTAGAACATATTGAGTCTCTAACAATTCTCTTTATGCTTCTATGAAGTGGATTTTATTTGAGATCGCCATTCATTGTTGAGTTCATTTTGAGTACTACTTGAGCATGATTGATTGAGCCTTTGAGAAGGCATTTGGGAAATATTTAAGGACAATGCTGGGACAAATTTCTAGAGTAGATTTGGGCAAGTTCTTGGTGAGATTGCTAGAGAAGATTCGAACAAGTTCTTAGTGAGCTTGGTGGAGTAGATTTGGATAGGTTTTGTATGAGCTTGTTATTCAACATTGGACAAGTTCTATGTGAGCTTGTTAAGCAGGTTCTATGTGAGCCTATTGAGAAGGTTTTTAGTGAGCCTATTGATTGAGCTTTGGAGGTGACAGAGTACAAAGGACAAAGTCTCAATGGATAGAAATCTAGCAGCCAACATAGTTGAAGATAAATCTGAGTGAGGATTTTTCAAGTGAAGAAGAGGTCCACCAGTCAGTGCAGCAGAGAGACAGAGTCTTCTATAATATCACAAGGGTACTATGGAGTATGAGTTATGATATCCAAAAGATGCAGATTGGGTAGGATGTGTAGATGACAGAAAGAGTACCAGTGGAGATGCATTCTATCTTGGAGACAGATTGGTCACGTAGAACAATAAGAAACAAGAGTCAATTTCATTATCCATAGCAGAGGCAGGATATATTGCAACGACAGCATGTTGTACGTAGGAGAAAGTTGTAGAAAGTGAGGTTAAGTTGGATTTTTATTCCAACAATAGACTGTGGAGTGGTCACGTTTCCCAATAATTGACTAGCTACAAGGATCACATTCTCAAGGGGAGCATTTAAGTAATCAAAACTATCACGATTTTGTGACATGTTCGGAGAGAAAGCGCAAGCAAGAAAAACTATCATAATTTCATGACATGTTCGGAGAGAAAGCACAAGCAAGCAAAACTATCGCAATTTCATGACATGTTCGAAGAGAAAGCGCAAGCAAGAAAAATTGTCATGATATCGTGACATGTTGGAAGAGAAAAAGGCAAGTGGAAAAACTGTCATGATTTCACGACATGCTCGAAGAGAAAAAGGCAAGTGGAAAAACTGTCGTGATTTCACGACATGCTGGAAGAGAAAAAGGCAAGTGGAAAAGTTGTCGTGATTTTGTGACATATTGAAAGATAAAAAGGCAAGTGGAAAAACTGTCACGATTTCGCGACATGTTGGAAGAGAAAAAGGCAAGTGGAAAAATTGTCATGATTTCGTGACATGTTGGAAGAGAAAAAGGCAAGTAGAAAAAGTGTCACGATTTCATGACATGTTGGAAGAGAAAAAGGCAAGTAGAAAAAGTGTCACGATTTCACGACATATTGCAAGAAAGATAGTACGAAAGAAAAAGTGTCGCGATTTCGCGACATATTGCAAGAGAGAGAGTCCAAGAGAAAAAGTGTCATGATTTCATGACATATTGCAAGAGAGAGAGTTCGAAAGAAAAAGTGTCACAATTTCATGACATATTGCAAGAGAGAGAGTCCGAAAGAAAAAGTGTCACGATTTCATGACATATTGCAAGAGAGATTGTATGAAAGAAAAAGTGTCATGATTTTGTGACATATTGTAAGAGAGAGAGTCCAAAAGAAAAAGTTTCACGATTTCGCAACATATTGCAAGAGATATTGTATGGAAGAAAAAGCATCATGATTTCGTGACATACTATAAGAGAGAGAGTCCAAGAGAAAAAGTGTCGCGATATCGCGACATGTTGCATTTTTGTGACCCGAAGGCAAGAGAAAGAGCAAAGGAGAAAAGTGTCACGATATCGCGACATGTCACATTTTCGCGACTAAATGAGGAGAGAGAAAGTAAGAAGGCAGAAGTGTCACGATATCGCAACAAAAGTAAAAAGGAATATCCAGGAGGCAAAAGTGTCACGATATCGCAACATGTTATGTTTTTGTGGTCCAAAGCAAGGAGAAAGTGATAGAAAGAAAATGTGTCACGATATCGCGACATGTTGTATTTTCACAGTTAAGTTGAAGCCGACAAATATCGATGAATAGCTGAATAAAATTAGGGTTTACAGTTATCATGAAAGCCGACTAAGATTAGGGTTTATAGTCGACTAAGATTAGGGTTTTCATCACAAGAATTTTGCTATAAAAGGAGGGATGTTTGGAATTTGAAGGGTTGTTGAATGCATCGTCGAATATGTGTCGAAGCATGAAATGTGGCCGTAAGAGCGTAGAACGTGCAGAAGCGATGAGATGATGGCAAAGTGTGCAAAGTGAGCAAAGAAGTCATGTCGAATTATCCTAAGTGCGTCTATGATTGCACAGAGAAAGCAAAAGGAGAAAAGTGCACAAAATGGAGAAGACGATCGTGAAGTTGGATTGTAGCGAAGTAGAGTGTGCGAAGTGTTTACACAGAAAGAGTAGAGTGCACAGAGAATGCAAAGGTGGATAAGACTAGTTAGGGTCATGCAAAAACAAAGGTATCTTACTATCAAACTTGTAGATTCAAATTTGAAGTCTAGGTTGCAGCTTGGCATCAGGGGTTGGTGCTCTTTCTAGTAGGTGCTAGTAAATCAGGGGTTGGTGCTCCTTTCTATTGGTACAGATAAATCAGGGGTTAGTGCTCCTTCCAATAGATGGTAGTAAACTATTTGTAAAGTTGGTGCTTTGCAAAGGCTAGATTTTGATGGTAGTCCAAGCAGTCATTCTTGAGGAGTAGCCAAATTGGTGAACCTTGTTAAAATATTGTGTTGTGTGATATGTTCTTTTGTGATGCTTTATTTATCTAGTTTTAAGGTTTCATTATTTTAGAAAGGTTACAACAAATGAGGTTTCCATATGTGAAAAAATATTAGACACCTAGTCCTAGTAATAGTACTGGAGTCAAAGTGAATGTAGCATATAAAGAGTTGGAGCATTCTTCTGAGACAAGTCTAGTTAATTTCGATGCTTGGTATGTAATGACCCTCATGATTCACAGTCTTGTGTCATGTACCAACATCATGTTCACCAAGCTATGGATCAAGCTAAAAGGAATCAAAATGGAAGAGTAAATATGTTATGGAAGCCTGACCAAATCATGGTTGGAAAAGAGTTGTATGAGGATTACCCAATTACTATTATGACAAGGTTTGGAAAGAAAACCTTGCAAGTAGATCCCCAAAATATGGGATAATTCCAAGTCCCTTCTCAAAAAAGAAATGACTCACTTCCCCAAAGTAGTGATATTTTTCCTATTCCCCAGGCTAAAGGGAAAGAGAAGATAGACATTCTCCCCAAGATATTAGAGATAGAAACTTAAGGAGACCAAACGAAGTCTAAATATGAGGCTCAAGGAAGACTTATATTCCCCTCTATTACCAAAAGGTAAATAATAAATGCCACTCAGTAGTATAAAATAAAATATGGTGAGCTAGAAAGAAGGCCTGAAAGACCTACCCTCGCTAAGTTAGAGTATAATATTGTTGAAGAGATGAAAAATATTCCATCAAAAGCCATTTTATATGATACTCTTTTCATTCATGGCTATATAGATCTTCTTAAGGCTTATCTAAACAAGTACCCATAGGATAAATAGGCCACCATAATCCTTAGTATTCCCTCAGAGAAGAAAGAAATGTCCCCTACTATTTTGAGAAATAAACCCCCTCCTTTCTATATCTCCCTGATAATGGAAGGATGGGTGGTCCAAAATTGTATTATAGATTCAGAAGCATCAACTACAGTTATGCCTATAGCAGTCTGTGAAGATATGGGCATGGAGTATACCCGATATTATCCTGGAGTGTTACAATTGGATGGGACACCTGTTAAGAAAGTGGGAGTCATAAAAGATGTTTTAATAATTCTGCATAGAGCCCCTGAGGTGACAATGGTACAAGAAATAGTGGTGATCAATCTTGAGCCTTACTTTGGATTATACCTTTCAAGGGAATTTACTACAAAACTGGGTGGATGTATGTATATGGATTATTCTAGTATGGTAATTCCTTTCAAAGGAAAGAGAATCAGGATAACACTAGAAAATCTAGTATCCTATCATATTAAAAATATATGGGAAGACATGTGGAATCTTACTCCCATAGATGAGTTTGAGCTAGTTGAAGGTTTTGAGGAGTTGGATATTGAGGATGAGTTGCCCTTCAGAGAATATTATAGTCAGTTTGGAACTGGTATGGGGACATAGTATTTTAGCTAAATCATAAAAGATCCTTGCTATATCCAATCAGTATTTGAGAGAAAAATAAACATGTATCATGTACTTTGATGGTGCTAAAAGTAGAAATGGTGCAGGCTATGGTGTGGTGCTATAATTCCAATCAGAGGGGACAAAGAGTTTTGCCTATAGACTAACATGGTCATGTACAAATAATGTTGTATAATATGAGGCCCTATACCTCAAACTGATAAAGGCAGAAAGCATGGGTATTAAGATTCTAAACATATATGGTGACTCTGAGTTAATAATCCATCAGGTAAGGGAAAGGTGCAGTAGTAAGCAAAATTACCTAAAAGCATACAAAAATACGGTATGGAATCTAATGGAATCCTTTGATGCCCTAAATATAAATTTTATTTCCAAAGAAAATAATACTTTGGCAAATTCATTAGCAAAAAAGGGAGCTAAATTCAACCCTGCTATAGACTATGGAATCAATAAATACAAGGGAATCAAAATGATTTTTAGACCTGCAAGTACCAGATAAGCAATTTTTTTGGTAGGTTTTTGAAAGTGATGAGCAGATAATTGATTTTGGTAAGAGAAGCATGTCTCTCCATTGTCCAAGAAGAAAATCTAGAAGATATTGATCAACAAGATTTTATTTAGTTAAGGAACAATAATATTTCTATAGGGTTGGTCACCCTAGAGAGCTTGTTTGACAATGAGGATAGAAAAAATACCAGAACCATGAAATTCAATGAAAAATTTATAAATAAGTTGAAGTCGGTACTGAAAAGAAGCTCAATGTTGGAGTTCAATGTTCACTATAAGAGGTAGAAGATATGAAAGCCTTATGCCTAAAATACCAAGACATTGTGGCTTGGTCGTATGAGGACCTCAAGACATATGAAAAAAAAATATCCAACACACTATCGAGCTAGAGCCTGATGTGAAACCTTTTAGGCATAAGGAAATTCCAGTAAATACAAGGATCAAAGCCATTATGAGATAGGAGATATTAAATTTATTGAAGGCTAAGATCATCTATCCAATATAATATTCAACTTGGGTAGCTAACTTGGTACCTGTGAGAAAAAAGAATGGTGATATTCATTTGTGTGTAGATTTCAAAAATCTTAACCAAGCATCTCTTAAGGATAATTATCCCCTCCCATAGATTGATTGAATATTATAGATAGTTGTAGGGATAGAAATGTTCTCATTATTATATGGATTCTCTGGGTACAATCATATTTGGTTGAAATATGAATATTATTATAAAACAAAATTCACTGCCAAATGGGGCACATTTGCCTACCAGAGAATACCTTTTGGGTTGTCCAATGTGAGAGCCACATTTTAGAGAGCCATGGATTATACCTTTTGGTAACTTATCAATAAATTCATTCTAATGTATTTGGATGACATGACTGTGTTTTCCCACAATAAGCACAACCACCTAGCACACCTTAAGCAAGTTTTTCAAAAGTGTAGAGAATTTGGTATTTCACTCAATCCTAAGAAATCATTCTTTGCAGTCCATGAAGGAAAACTGCTAGGTCATGTGGTCTCAAAAGAAGGTATGGCCATAGATATAGATAGAATCAAGTCCATTCTTGCTCTCACATTACCTACAAATAAGAAGGTCTTACAATCCTTTTTAGGTCAAATATAAACTTTGTCAAGAAATTTATTTTTGACTTTGCACAAAAAGTGAGGCCCATATCTGAGTTGCTCAAGAAGAATGTTGAGTTTAAGTGGACTGAAGTCAAGAAGTAAGCTTTTGATATTATCAAGAAGTCCATTGCAACAACCCCAGTACTGGTAAACCTAGATAGTAAGGATTTTATCCTTTATGCTTATGGAGTTGAAGATAGTTATGGCTCAGTGCTCACTCAAAAGGATGACCAAGGTGAGGAACATCCTATATTCTTTTGGATTCAAACACTCCATGACTACCATTCAAGTATAAATTTATTGAAATACAACTATTTTTTGTGATGAATTCATTAAAGAAGTTCAAGTAGTACTTGGTTCAGATTAAAACCATGGTATATGTTGTTCATCCAGATGTAAGAAGCTTTATTCTACAGGGTGAACTAGGAAATAAAAGGGTTGGTTGGATTACCAAAATCCAAGAATATGATGTAGAAATACATCCCACCAAGTTGGTGAGACGCAGCCCTATGCCAAGGTCTAATAGAGGTAGCAATATTAGCAGAAGTGATGGTTTTCCAGACAGTAGAATAAGATCAAGTATGAAGATAGACAACCACAATATTGAGTAAAACTTGATGCAATTCAGTGCCCAATAATACTTAGGACATTGTATTACTTTAGGGGGAAGTTATCTAGTTACTTCATGTAATGTAATAAATGCACAAGTGTCGGGTCCGAGGGCCTGACTCAACGGCTAAAACGTCTCTTTCGGGGCGGGGAGGCCCGCGATCAAACCCCTTGGGCCCCGCCGTACTGTTACACTGTTCTCTCGTCCGGGTTCGTGCAGCGGCGTTAAAGGTTGAAATCGGCGGGGGCTTGGTGGTTATAGGGGAAGGTTTACAGGGATTGCGTATAATCGAGTTGTTGTAATCTGGATGATTCCACCAAGTTAATCAAAAAAAAATAAAAATAAATAAATAAATAAATAAATAAATGCACTAGTGTCAATGTGCAAGTTGTATATGTGCAAGGTGTCCCTTGCATGGCTAGGTAGAGTGTTGGCTAAGGAACCTATCTTCCCATATAAAAATGGCCTGATTGTAATAAGTATATATAGAAGCACAGAGCATATTCATATGTAGTAACATAGTGTTGTGTATATCACCATATATTGGTGATGGATGTAATGTAGTCTAGTAGCTTTGTTCATGGAGTGTACATTTCCTCCATAGCTATATTGCATTCATTTTCGTCATTTCTACTTATAACATATTTCAGTCATCTTACAGATTTACTTTCTTTCATATTATTTTGCATCTTGTGATTTGTATCTCCCATTGCATACTACATCAAAATCTAACAAGTATGTGTGAGAACTTATTTGTGTGACTAGAAATTCATGCTCATTATATACCCAATATAGTTGAATAGTATGTATGATGGTTACTCAAGGGACTAAAAATATTCCATTATGACTAAAAATTGGGTTATATTATTATTATCTTGATTATTTTTTGTTAATATATGCACAAATAAATTTAATGGTATTCCTCTTTAATTTTACCTCAAAGTTATTAATGTTTTAAACCACCTTAAGGTAGGTTAAATAAAAATATTTAGGAATTGTGTGGGTTCACCAAATATGTAAGGGTGAAGAAGAAGAAATGGATCCTCTCTCTCTCTCTCACGCACATTCAAGAGATGGGAATATTTTATGTATTATGTGATTAAATTTTATGGGTATGTTAAAGAACACACCTACAATTTCCTTCTAGGTTTTTTCCTACTTCTACTTCTTTTAGAAAACCTAAAAGTAGAACTAAAAATCTAATCAATGCTAGGAAGAAAAATAGATGCAAAGATGCAAATAGACCTTTGAATTATAACATAAATGAAAATATCTTCTTTTCTATTTTTTTTTTTACAAATTAAGGAATTAGTAAATTTTATGCAACACCCAAAAATCTAGACTATATGCAATTAATATTTCTTGCAAATGCAAAGCTAATTAGGACACTAATTAGAAATGATAAGATAAAATGTGCAAGCTAGACTATATGCACTTCCATTTTTCTTACAAATGTGGCCTAATTGAGATAAGTGATTATTTTTATTAGCTACCCTAAGTACTTAAATTGAAAACAACACAAAGGTAAGTAATAATATAATACAACAAAGAATTGATTCTATATCATCACACACTACATACCTAAGCACACAAAAAATTTAAACAAGAATAACTATAGATTTTATCTACTATAGTAAAGGAAAGAGTTATAAAGAGTGTTAAAACCTATTTTGCACTCCTAATGTGGTCAAGTTCCTTTATCTTGACTCCTACACCTTTCAATCACCACTCCACATAAAGTGAAGCCTACACACATGTAAACTTGATAAAAGGTTAGCAATTTAGAGGTCCACCTTAGTCAGAAAACTTTTTTGTACCATAGAGATAAAATATTAAAATGTGAAATAAATAGAAATCCTTGTCTTTTTTTATCAAATCTACAAAAACATTGTAGTAGAATGGAACTAACAATAATGCTATTGCATGTAGATATTATAAAAGGTGTATCAATATAAGATCTTGTTTAATGAATAATGATTCAAAGCCTATATACAAGTTTGACAATGAAGATAGGTGGACTTGATCCAAAATTAACTAATTTCAATAAAAATGATCTCAAGGTAAAATGGATATGAATGCATCAAAATTCAACCTAAATGGAAAAACAAATGAATCAAATAGTAGGAATGAGATGGGTTTGGGAGCAAATTTGAGATCTTGAATATGAACAATTGGATAACCCTTTGAACATGCATATTTGGAAGAATTTGTGAATCAATTTTGATAAATTTTCATTAATACAAGTCTAAATCTTAATATAGAATGTAAATATTTGCTTGATGATTCCAATTTCTCCGTTGATGTGCAAGAAATTAGATATTTTAGCAATATTTATTTAGATGATCCAATACTTCTTGCTTTATTAGATACTTTTACAAATCTTTAGTATGCTTCTTGAACTTCTTCTTTCTTATGGTAGAAATTTCAACAAGGCTTTTGTAGTTTATTCTAAAACTTCCATTTTTCATGCCCTAAGGATTTTTTTTATAGAAGTTTCATGGCTAATACTTTTAAAACATGTTTGATTGAGAAAATTTAGATAATAAGATTTGATAAGATGATAGAATACATAGTTTTCAATAAGAGACTAAGTTGCACAAAATATGATTGGCAATTTGGCTAATGTGATTTGTAGTCTAACTAAGTTTCCATAGAATATGATTGGTAGTTGTACATCATAATTATAAGTTGGTTTTAATTGATTGGATTGAAGATTCAATTTGAAGGATATGATTGATAATGCATAGATGTGATTGCTAGTTAGGGAGTGCAATTACAAACTAAGGGAGATTGCATGAGATTCACACTTGTCAAGGGGACAAAGTATTATGTTGACAATTAACTAATATTAGTTGGTTACATGTTCTCTTTTTCTGTTCCAAATTAGGTAATAGCACTAGAGGTTAGAAGCACTATGGCTCTAATGCCACTCTAGCATTAATGTGAAACATGAATATTGTTGGGCTGGTTTGGAAGGAAAAGATCATGTTTGAACTATGAACATTAGTGCCATTTTGTATAGTAAAAGTGATATGGTGCTACTACTTATAGGATAAAAATTCTAACATTAGACACTTAGGTTTATTTTTTATCAATCTATACATAATCATTCATTGATGATTTTTTTAATTAGATATTAGATGCATAGACAAGCATTAAATTGACACTTGATAATATTCAAATCATTGAAACCCAAACATGTATACAAATGAATAATATAAATATAGTGGTTTTCAACACACTAACATTGTACATCCATTTTGATCACAACTATCAATTGAAGCAAAGCAATTTTTATGACCAACAAGGTTAAAGGAAGGTGACATTATCAAAAAGAGAAGTCTAAAATTAATATGCCTTCTTGAGAGTCCAACTAACTAAGTAAATCCAAGTATAAATTTGAAATAATGGTAAAAAAAATAATTTTTCATCAATCAATCAATTGATCCATAATCATTTATCCAAGGGAGTGTCAAATTTAGCAAAGAGGAAGATGCCATCATGATTGCATGTTATATGATCAAAATGATGGAGTGATAAAATGGAGTGAACCTAATAACAAATCATATAGTTGAGTCATTAAAAAGAGATATTAGAATGACATAATAGGCCATCAACTAATAGGAGACTGAAATTTTGACAAGATTTATCATCCAATTTATTAAATATGGGGCCCAAAACATCATATTCATAATGTATATGACCAAAATATATGATATAAATACCAAGGTGGTGATATTAAGAGAAACATATTAACAAGAGGGAAGGAGATGGTAGGAGGTTGCAGGCATTGTTCAGGCAGGAGCGTAGACATTCAAATTTTGGAAGGCAAGAAGGATCAAATTTGAAATTTTGAAGAGCTAGAGGAGGATCACGGGGGCAGTCAGGATGGAGTACCTTATGAGGATTCATACGACAGTTAGATTGAACTGGATAAGGTGTTCAAAAAGGTCACTCATTTTTGGTGAGATGAACCTCCAAATAAAGGAACCAAATCTACGTCCCCTCTGGTCGAGGGACCCACTACTAAAAAGCCATCCTTTGCCAAAGTCCTTAGCGGAGGAAGTAACAGTCCCAAGGTATCCTCCTTTTCCCTGGAACCTATTAGGACAAAAATCAAGGTCCCTACAAATATTATTTCCAACTATATTTCAATGGAAAAAATTTCATTAGTTGGAAATCTCATTGGAGGTTGGCTCGGTCTTGATTCCATTAAGAGGTGGGCTCACTCCAAATGGAAGGTCACTGGCAGCATGGAAATTTTTGGCCTTTATAGAGGTTTTTTTGGTATTAGGCTTAGCAATAATGATGATGCTAATCAATTTATTATAGGAGGTCCTTGGTTTATGGGAAGGTGGTGCTTGTTCTTGAGGCATTGGTCTCCTAATTTTAACCTTGAAACCCATAGTATTAATTATACTCCTATCTAGGTTTATTTGCTAAACCTTCCTTGGAATTTCTAGCATGAGGATATCCTCAAAGGTATTGCCAAAATCATTGGAGATTTGGTGGCCATCGACCATACCACTTTGGCTACAAGGATGACAACTGCCCAAATTTGTGTCAACGCAAACTTGGACTCTGAACCCCCTATTTTTATTGAACTAGAATATGATTCCTACTATCAGAAGTAAGTGATAGAATATAAAAATAATCTAGCATTATATGTGGAATGTCATACTCAGGGGTACCTTATATCTCAATGCCCTTCCTTAAAGATGCAGGCAAAACCTGAGATTCCAAAAAACAAAGCCCCTTTCACAAGGAATGAGATGAGTAAGTATTTTGTGTCAAAGGGAGTGGAAAAGCTGTCATGATTTCATGACGTGTTGAAAGAGAAAAATGCAAGTGGAAAAACTGTCATGATTTCACGACATGTTGGAAGAGAAAAAGGTAAGTGGAAAAACTGTCATGATTTTGCGACATGTTGGAAGAGAAAAAGGCAAGTAGAAAAAGTGTCGCGATTTTGCGACATGTTGAAAGAGAAAAAGGCAAGTAGAAAAAGTGTCACGATTTTGTGACATATTGCAAGAAAGATAGTACGAAATAAAAAGTGTCATGATTTTGTGACATACTACAAGAGAGAGAGTCCGAGAGAAAGTGTCACAATTTCATGACATATTGCAAGAGAGAGAGTTCGAAAGAAAAAATGTCACGATTTCATAACATATTGCAAGAGAGAGAGTCCGAAAGAAAAAGTGTCACGATTTCATGACATATTATTGCAAGAGAGATTGTACGGAAGAAAACGTGTTGTGATTTTGCAACATATTGCAAGAGAGAGAGTCCGAAAGAAAAAGTGTCACGATTTCATGACATATTGCAAGAGATATTGTACGAAAGAAAAAGCGTCATGATTTCGTGACATACTGCAAGAGAGATATTCCAAGAGAAAAAGTGTCATGATATCATGACATGTCGCGTTTTCGCGACCCGAAGGCAAGAGAAAGAGCAAAGGAGAAAAAGTGTCACAATATCGCGACATGCATTTTTGTGACTAAATGAGGAGAGAGAAAGTAAGAAGGTAGAAGTGTCACAATATCACAACAAAAGTAAAAAGGAAGAGCCAGGAGGTGAAAGTGTCGTGATATCGTGACATGTTATGTTTTCATGGTCCAAAGCAAGGAGAAAGCGATAGAAAGAAAAGGTGTCATGATATCGCGACATGTATTTTCACGGTTAAGTTGAAGCCAACAAATACCGATGAATAGCTGACTAAAATTAGGGTTTACAGTTATCATGAAAGCCAACTAAGATTAGGGTTTACAGCCGACTAATATTAGGGTTTTCATCACAAGAATTCTGCTATAAAAGGAGGGATGTTTGGAGATTTGAAGGGTTGTTGAATGCGTCGTCGAATATGTGTCGAAGCATGAAATGTGGCCGTAAGAGCACAGAAAGTGCAGAAGCGGTGAGATGATGGCAAAGTGCACAAAGTGAGCAAAGAAGTCATGTCGAATTATCCTAAGTGCATCTGTGATTGTATAGAGAAAGCAAAAGGAGCAGAGTGCACAAAATGGAGAAGACGATCGTGAAGTTGGATTGTAGCAAAGTAGAGTGTGCAAAGTGTTTGCACAGAAAGAGCAGAGTGCACAAAGAACGCAAAGCTAGAGAAGACCAGTTAGGGTCATGCAAAAGCAAAGGTATCTTACTATCAAACTTATAGATTCAAATTTGAAGTCCAAGTTATAGCTTGGCATCAGGGGTTGGTGCTCCTTCCAGTAGGTGCTGGTAAATCAGGGGTCGATGCTCCTTTCTATTGGTACAGATAAATCAGGGGTTGGTGCTCCTTCCAGGTGGATGCTTGGTAAACTATTTGTAAAGTTGGTGCTTTGCAAAGGTTGGATTTGGATGGTAGTCCAAGCAGTCATTCTTGAGGAGTAGCCAAATTGGTGAACCTCATTAAAATCTTGTGTTGTGTGATATGTTCTTTTGTGATGCTTGCTTTATCTAGTTTTAAGGTTTCATTATTTTAGAAAGGTTACAACAAATGAGGTTTCCATATGTGAACAAAGATTAGACACCTAGTCCTAGTAATAGTACTGGAGTCAAAGTGAATGCAGCATATAAAGTGTTGGAGCGTTCTTATGAGAAAAGTCTAGTTAATGTCGGTGCTTGGTATGTAATGACCCTCATGATTCATAGTCTTGTGTCATGTACCAACATCATGTTCACCAAGCTATGGATCAAGCTAAAAGGAATCAAAATGGAAGAGTAAATATGTTATGGAAGCCTGACCAAATCATGGTTGGAAAAGAGTTGTATGAGGATTACCCAATTACTATTATGACAAGGTTTGGAAAGAAAACCTTGAAAGTATATCCCCAAAAGATGGGATAATTCCAAGTCCTTTCTCAAAAAAGAAATGACTCACTTCCCCAAAGTAGTGATATTTTTCCTATTCCCTAGGCTAAAGGGAAAGAAAAGATAGACAGTCTCCCCAAGAGATTGGAGATAGAAACTTAAGGAGACCAAACAAAGTCTAAATATGAGGCTCAAGGAAGACTTAGATTCCCCTCTATTACCAAAAGGTAAATAATAAATGCCACTCAGTAGTATAAAATAAAATATGGTGAGCTAGAAAGAAGGCCTGAAAGACCTACCCTCACTAAGTTAGAGTATAATATTGTTGAAGAGATGAAAAATATTCCATCAAAATCCATTTTATATGATACTCTTTTCATTCATGGCTATATAGATCTTCTTAAGGCTTATCTGAACAAGTACCCATAGGATAAATAGGCCACCACAATCCTTAGTATTCCCTCAGAGAAGAAAGAAATGTCCCCTGCTATTTTGAGAAATAAACCCCCTCCTTTCTATATCTCCCTAAGAATGGAAGGATGGGTGGTCCAAAATTGTATTATAGATTCAGAAGCATCAACTACAGTTATGCCTATAGCAGTCTGTGAAGATATGGGCATGGAGTATACCCGATATTATCCTGGAGTGTTACAATTGGATGGGACATCTGTTAAGAAAGTGGGAGTCATAAAATATGTTTTAATGAGGTTGCATAGAGCCCCTGAGGTGACAATGGTACAAGAAATAGTGGTGGTCAATCTTGAGCCTTACTTTGGATTATACCTTTCAAGGGAATTTACTACAAAATTGGGTGGATGTATGTATATGGATTATTCTAGTATGGTAATTCCTTTCAAAGGAAAGAGAACCGAGATAACACTAGAAAATCTAGTATCCTATCATATTAAAAATATATGGGAATACATGTGGAATCTTACTCCCATAGATGAGTTTGAGCTAGTTGAAGGTTTTGAGGAGTTGGATATTGAGGATGAGTTGCCCTTCAGAGAATATTATAGTCAGTTTGGAACTGGTATGGGGACATATAGTATTTTAGCTAAATCATAAAAGAAGATCCTTGCTATATCCAATCAGTATTTGAGAGAAAAATAAACATGTATCATGTACTTTGATGATGCTAAAAGCAAAAATGGTGTAGGCTATGGTGTGGTGCTATAATTCTAATCAGAGGGGACAAAGAGTTTTGCCTACAGACTAACATGGTCATGTACAAATAATGTTGTATAATATGAGGCCCTATACCTCAAACTGATAAAGGTAGAAAGCATGGGTATTAAGATTCTAAACATATATGGTGACTCTGAGTTAATCATCCATCAGGTAAGGGAAAGGTGCAGTAGTAAGAAAAATTACCTAAAAGCATACAAAAATACGGTATGGAATCTAATGGAATCCTTTGATGCCCTAAATATAAATTTTATTTTCAAAGAAAAGAATACTTTGGCAAATTCCTTAGAAAAAAAAGGAGCTAAATTCAACCCTGCTATAGACTATGGAATCAAGAAATACAAGGGAATCAAAATGATTTTTAGACCTGCAAGTACCAGATAAGCAATTTTTTTGGTAGGTTTTTGAAAGTGATGAGTAGATAATTGATTCTGGTAAGAGAAGCATGTCTCTCCATTTTCCAAGAAGAAAATCTAGAAGAGATTGATCAACAATATTTTATTTAGTTAAGGAACAATAATATTTCTATAGGGTTGGTCACCCTAGAGAGCTTGTTTGACAATGAGGATAGAAAAAAAACTAGAACCATGAAATTCAATGAAAAATTTATAAATAAGTTGAAGTCGGTACTGAAAAGAAGCTCAATGTTGGAGTTCAATGTTCACTAGAAGAGGTAGAAGATATGAAAGCCTTATGCCTAAAATACTAATACATTGTGGCTTGGTTGTATGAGGACCTCAAGGTATATGAAAAAAAAATATCCAACACACTATCGAGCTAGAGCCTGATGTGAAACCTTTTAGGCATAAGCAAATTCTAGTATATCCAAGGATCAAAGCCATTATGAGATAGGAGATATTAAATTTATTGAAGGCTAAGATCATCTATCCAATATAATATTCAACTTGGGTAGCTAACTTGGTACCTGTGAGAAAAAAGAATGGTGATATTCATTTGTATGTAGATTTCAAAAATCTTAACCAAGCATCTCTTAAGGATAATTATCCCCTCCCATAGATTGATTGAATATTATAGATAGTGGTAGGGATAGAAAGGTTCTCATTATTATATGGCTTCTCTGGGTACAATCATATTTTGGTGAAATATGAATATTATTATAAAATAACATTCATTGCCAAATGGGGCACATTTGCCTACCAGAGAATACCTTTTGGGTTGTCCAATGTGAGAACCCCATTTTAGAGAGCCATGGATTATACCTTTTGGTAACTTATCAATAAAGTCATTCTAATGTATTTGGATGACATGACTGTGTTTTACCACAATAAGCACAACCACCTAGCACACCTTAAGCAAGTTTTTCAAAAGTGTAGAGAATTTGGTATTTCACTCAATCCTAAGAAATCATTCTTTGCAGTCCATGAAGAAAAATTGCTAGGTCATGTGGTCTCAAAAGAAGGTATGGCCATAGATATAGATAGAATCAATTCCATTATTTCTCTCACATTACCTACAAATAAGAAGGTCTTACAGTCCTTTTTAGGTCAAATAAACTTTGTCAAGAAATTTATTTTTGACTTTGCACAAAAAGTGAGGCCCATATCTGAGTTGCTCAAGAAGAATGTTGAGTTTAAGTGGACTGAAGTCAAGAAGTAAGCTTTTGATATTATCAAGAAGTCCATTGCAACAACCCCAGTCCTAGTGCTGGTAAACCTAGATTTTAGTAAGGATTTTATCCTTTATGCTTATGGATTTGAAGATAGTTATGGCTCAGTGCTCACTCAAAAGGATGACCAAGGTGAGGAACATCCTATATTCTTTTGGATTCAAACACTCCATGACTACCATTCAAGTATAAATTTATTTAAATACAACTATTTTTTGTGATGAAGTCATTAAAGAAGTTCAAGTAGTACTTGGTTCAGATTAAAACCATGGTATATGTTGTTCATCTAGATGTAAGAAGCTTTATTCTACAGGGTGAACTAGGAAATAAAAGGGCTGGTTGGATTACAAAAATCCAAGAATATGATGTAGAAATACATCCCACCAAGTTGGTGAGAGGTAGCCCTATGCCAAGGTCTAATAGAGGTAGCGATATTAGCAGAAGTGATGGTTTTCTAGAAAGTAGAATAATATCAAGTATGAAGATAGACAACCACAATATTGAGTAAAAATTGATGCAATTCAGTGCCCAATAATACTTAGGACATTATATTACTTTAGGGGGAAGTTATCTAGTTACTTCATGTAATGTAATAAATGCACAAGTGTCAATGTGCAAGTTGTATATGTGCAAGGTGTCCCTTGCATAGCTAGGTAGAGTGTTGGCTAAGGAACCTATCTTCCCATATAAAAATGGTATGATTGTAACAAGTATATATAGAAGCTCAGAGCATATTCATATGTAGTAACATAGTGTTGTGTATATCACCATATATTGGTGGTGGATGTAATGTAGTCCAGTAGCTTTGTTCATGGAGTGTACATTTCCTCCATAGCTATATTGCATTCATTTTCGTCATTTCTACTTATAACATATTTCAGTCATCATACAGATTTACTTTATTTCATATTATTTTGCATCTTGTGATTGGTATCTCCCATTGCATACTACATCAAAAGCTAACAAGTATGTGTGAGAACCTATTTGTGTGACTAGAAATTCAGGCTCATTATATACCCAATATAGTTGAATAGTATGTATGATGGTTACTCAAGGGACTAAAAATATTCCATTATGACTAAAAATTGGGTTATATTATTATTATCTTGATTATTTTTTGTTAATATATGCACAAATAAATTTAATGGTATTTCTTTTTAATTTTACCTCAAAGTTGTTAATGTTTTAAACCACTTTAAGGTAGGTTAAATAAAAATATTTAGGAATTGTGTGGGTTCACCAAATATGTAAGGGTGAAAAAGAAGAAATGGATCCTCTCTCTCTCTCTCACGCACATTCAAGAGATATGGGAATATTTTATGTATTATGTGATTAAATTTGATGGGTATGTTAAAGAACACACCTACAATTTCCTTCTAGGTTTTTTCCTACTTCTACTTCTTTTAGAAAACCTAAAAGTAGAACTAAAAATCTAATCAATGCTAGGAAGACAAATAGATGCAAAGATGCAAATAGACCTTTGAATTATAACATAAATGAAAATATCTTCTTTTCTCTTTTTTTTTTACAAATTAACGAATTAGTAAATTTTATGCAACACCCAAAAATCTAGACTATATGCAATTAATATTTCTTGCAAATGCAAAGCTAATTAGGACACTAATTAGAAATGATAAGATAAAATGTGCAAGCTAGACTATATGCACTTCCATTTTTCTTACAAATGTGGCCTAATTGAGATAAGTGATTATTTTTATTAGCTACCCTAAGTACTTAAATTGAAAACAACACAAAGGTAAGTAATAATATAATACAACAAGGAATTGATTCTATATCATCACACACTACATACCTAAGCACGCAAAAAATTTAAACAAGAATAACTATAGATTTTATCTACTATAGTAAAGGAAAGAGTTATAAAGAGTGTTAAAACCTATTTTGCACTCCTATTGTGGTCAAGTTCCTTTATCTTGACTCCTACACCTTTCAATCGCCACTCCACATAAAGTGAAGCCTACACACATGTAAACTTGATAAAAGGCTAGCAATTTAGAGGTCCACCTTAGTTAGAAAACTTTTTTGTACCATAGAGATAAAATATTAAAATGTGAAATAAATAGAAATCCTTGTCTTTTTTTATCAAATCTACAAAAACATTGTAGTAGAATGGAACTAACAATAATGCTATTGCATGTAGATATTATAAAATGTGTATCAATATAAGATCTTGTATAATGAATAATGATTCAAATCCTATATACAAGTTTGACAATGAAGATAGGTGGACTTGATCCAAAATTAACTAATTTCAATAAAAATGATCTCAAGGTAAAATGGAGATGAATGCATCAAAATTCAACCTAAATGGAAAATCAAATGAATCAAATAGTAGGAATGAGATGGGTTTGGGAGAAAATTTGAGATCTTGAATATGAACAATTGGATAACCCTTTGAACATGCATATTTGGAAGAATTTGTGAATCAATTTTGATAAATTTTCATTAATACAAGTCTAAATCTTAATATAGAATGTAAATATTTGCTTGATGATTCCAATTTCTCTGTTGATGTGCAAGAAATTAGATATTTTAGCAATATTTATTTAGATGATCCAATACTTCTTGCTTTATTAGATACTTTTACAAATCTTTAGTATGCTTCTTGAACTTCTTCTTTCTTATGGTAGAAATTTCTAAAACTTCCATTTTTCATGCCCCAAGGATTTTTTTTATAGAAGTTTCATGGCTAATACTTTTAAAACATGTTTGATTGAGAGAAGTTAGATAATAAGATTTGATAAGATGATAGAATGCATAGTTTTCAATAAGAGACTAAGTTGCACAAAATATGATTGGCAATTTGGCTAATGTGATTTGTAGTCTAACTAAGTTTCCATAGAATATGATTGGTAGTTGTACAATCATAATTATAAGTTGGTTTTAATTGATTGGATTTAAGATTCAATTTGAAGGATATGATTGATAATGCATAGATGTGATTGCTAGTTAGGGAGTGCAATTACAAACTAAGGGAGATTGCATGAGATTCACACTTGTCAAGGGGACAAAGGATTATGCTGACAAGCAACTAATATTAGTTGGTTACATGTTCTCTTTTTATGTTCCAAATTAGGTAATAGCACTAGAGATTAGAAGCACTATGGCTCTAATGCCACTCTAGCATTAATGTGAAACATGAATATTGTTGGGCTAGTTTGGAAGGAAAATATCATGTTTGAACTATGAACATTAGTGCCATTTTGTATAGTAAAAGTGATATGGTGCTACTACTTATAGGATAAAAATTCTAACATTAGACACTTAGGTTTATTTTTTATCAATATATACGTAATCATTCATTGATGACTTTTTTAATTAGATGTTAGATGCATAGACAAGCATTAAATTGACACTTGATAATATTCAAATCATTGAAACCCAAACATGTATACAAATGAATAATATAAATATAGTGGTTTTCAACACACTAACATTGTACATCCATTTTGATCACAACTATCAATTGAAGCAAAGCAATTTTTATGACCAACAAGGTTAAAGGAAGGTGACATTATCAAAAAGAGAAGTCTAAAATTAATATGCCTTCTTGAGAGTCCAACTAAGTAAATCCAAGTATAAATTTGAAATAATGGTAAAAAAATTAATTTTTCATCAATCAATCAATTGATCCATAATCATTTATCCAAGGGAGTGTCAAATTTAGCAAAGAGGAAGATGCCATCATGATTGCATGTTATATGATCAAAATGATGGAGTGATAAAATGGAGTGAACCTAATAACAAATCATATAGTTGAGTCATTAAAAAGAGATATTAGAATGACATAATAGGCCATCAACTAATGGGAGACTATAATTTTGACAAGATTTATCATCCAATTTATTAAATATGGGGCCCAAAACATCATATTCATAATGTATATGACCAAAATATATGATATAAATACCAAGGTGGTGATATTAAGAGAATCATATTAACAAGAGGGAATGAGATGGTAGGATGTTGCAGGCACTGTTCAAGCGGGAGCGTAGGAATTCAAATTTTGGAAGGCGGGAAGGATCAAATTCAAAATTTTGGAGAGCTGGAGGGTGGTCACGGGGGTGGTCAGGATGGAGTCCCTTTCGAGGATCCAGAGGATGGTCAGATTGAACTGGATAAGGCATTCAAAAAGGTCACCCATTTTTGGGGAGATGAACCTCCCGACAAAGGAACCAAACCTGGGTCCCCTCTGGTCGAGGGGCCCACTACTAAAAAGCCCTCCTTCACCAAAGTCCTTAGCGGAGGAATTAACAGTCCCAGGGAATCCTCCTTTTCCCTGGAACCTATTGGGACAAAAATCAAGGTCCCTGCAAATATCATTTCCAACTATCTTTCAATGGAAACTTTTTCATTAGTTGGAAAGCTCATTGGAGGTAGGCCTGATCTTGAAACCATCAAGAGGTGGGCTCACTCCAAATGGAAGGTCACTGGCAGCATGGAAATTTTTGGCCTTTCCAGGGGTTTTTTTGGTATTAGGCTTAGCAATCATGATGATGCTAGTCAGATTCTCATAGGGGGTCCTTGGTTTCTGGGAAGGTGGAGCTTGTTCTTGAGGCGTTGGTCTCCTGATTTTGACCCTAAAACCCAGAGTATTAATTATGCTCCTATCTGGGTTTATTTGTCGAACCTTCCTTGGCATTTCTGGCATGAGGATATCCTCAAAGGTATTGCTAAAATCATTGGATATTTGGTGGCCATCGACCATGCCACTTTGGCTAGGACAAGGATGACAACTACCCGAATTTGTGTCAATGCAAACTTGGACTCTGAGCTCCCTACTTTTATTGAACTGGAATATGAGTCCTACTACCAGAAGCAAGTGATAGAATATGAAAATAAGCCAGCATTCTGTGTGGAATGTCATACTCAGGGGCACCTTAGATCTCAATGCCCTTCCTTAAAGGTGTAGGCAGAACCTGAGATTCCAAAAAGCAAAGCCCCTTTCACAAGGAATGAGAGGAGGAAGTATCCCATGTCAAAGGGAGTGGTCTTTAGACCAATCAAAAACTAGAACCAAAGAAACAATAGGAATGAACATCCTCAGGAAGGTGCTACAAAAGAGCCTCAAGCTTCTCCTCAAGCAGCTGATAAGGGCAAAAAGATATCTGTAGTGAGTCAAGAAATGCACAAGGAAGAGGTAAGTTCTTTCTTTGCTCTCCCAAACAAGTACCAAGTACTTTCTGATTTACCTTCATGTGATAACGAAAATATGGAAGTTACTCACAGTCCTGAACCAACCCTCAAACCCTCTTCTATCTCTAATGAGAAGAAGAGGCTGGAAACTAATAAATCCTCTGATCCCATTGACAATATTGGGCTTCCTCACTCTTCTCCACAACCCAAGAGTGGGCCCCATTGCTCAGGACCCTCAAGCCCACCTCTTGAGTCTTTTCCTAGAAATCTCAGTTGATCCTTGCAAATGGACCCAAATCGAAGAAGTTGCAATCCCAGAAACTATCCCTGGTTCTTCAAGCCCGATAGTTCAAAGAATAAATCCTCAAAATTTTAGTCCAAAACAAACTAGAAGCTACAAGAAATCTCCTATTTATTGTGGAGGAGATAAGAAGAAGGGCAGAAATTCGACCAATGATCATTGGAAATAGGGACTAGTAGAAGAAATAGCGAGTGGAATTCAAAAAACCCTATTTTCCATAGGGTTAAGTCAGAGCAAGGATGACTCCAAATGCATCAAACCTCCCCAACCTCAAGGAAAGGGGGGAAAAAGGAATCTCAAATCATCTAAATGAAAATCCTCTCCTAGAATGTGAGAGGACTTAATGGCATGGCAAAGCAAAGGCTAGCCAAGTCATTAAGAAAAGAAGTCAATCCCACAATTTTTTGATGCAAGAAACTAAAATAGGAGACTCTTCAACCGAGGCTCTAAGTAAAAAGCTATGGAAAAATGGGGAAACCATTTCTTGTAGTGCAAGGGGTGCTTCAGGAGGTCTCATGTGCATTTGGAATCTGGAGAAGCTGGAAGGTAGATTAATACACTCTAATGATGTGTCAGCTAGCATCCTATTTTTTGATAAAGATAAAAACTTCCCATGGATACTCACCAATGTATATGCCCCTAATTCTATCCCTGGAAGATCCAGGCTATGGGAAACTCTAACAAATTTTAGAAAATATATTCCAAATATTTCATGGATTTTGTCTCGACACTTTAACACTCCTCTTTATCCTTCAGACAAGAGAGGTGGTTCAGGATCCATAACAAAAAGCATGGAAGACTTTTAGGATTTCATCAACTCTAATAACTTGATGGATGTGAATTTGAAAGGCAATCAATTCACATGGACCAATAGAAGGAGTGGCAACCAACTAATTCAGGTTAAACTTGACAGAGTTCTCTTTTCTTAGGAAGCAACTACAAAGTGGGGGGATGCCAATCTCCAATCTCTCCTCAAAATTGGCTCAGATCATAGTCCACTTCTCCTAGAAACAAATAACCCTCAGAACTTTAGAACTCCTTTCAGATTTGAAGCTATGTGGATGCAACATCCTGATTTCAGGGATAGAATTATTCAGTGGTGGCAGATAGATATTCAAGGTTCACCATCATATAGACTGGGGCAAAAACTAAAAATGCTCAAAGAAAATCTTAAGATTTGGAATAGAGATATCTTTGGGAACCTGTTTGAGAATAAACAAGCAATCAAAAATCACCTGGAAACAATTGAAAATGATATTCTAACTGGTCATAGTTATGATGCCGAGCTGAGGAATGAAGAAAGAATTCTCTTATCAGAATATCATAATATCCTAAAATGTGAGGAAACCTTCTGGAGGTAGAAATCTTGGGCAATCTAGCTTAAGGAAGGTGATTCCAACACAAAAATTTTCCACATTTCTACCCTGAGGAATAGGAGCAACAATAGAATTAAGGAGTTACATAGACAGGATGGAAGTGTTACCTCTGATATCAAGGAAATCAGGTCTGAAGGCATTTCTCATTTCATGCAGTTGCTTGAAAGCCCAAATTCTGATTCTAACTCTGATGATGCTAAAGAATTTTTGCTCCAGCATATACCCCATTCCATCTCAGAGGACATCAACTTTAAGTTAACTACCAATATTTCAGATGATGAAATTAAGCATGCCCTCTTTTCCATGAAACCTGACAAGGCCCCTGGCCCTGATGGTTTTTCTCCTAGGTTTTTTTAGGCTTTTTGGGATTTTGTGGGTCCTGATGTGTGTGAAGCGATAAAAGAGTTTCAGTCTTCCAAGATCATACCTCATAATTTTAATTCCACATTCATTGCTCTTATTCCTAAAATCCCAAATGCCATATCCTTCAATGATTTTAGGCCTGTGAGCCTTTGTAACGTAGTTTACAAAATCCTCACCAAAGCTTTAGCCAACAGAATGTGAGATGTTCTACCTCTGATTATTGATCACTACCAGGGAAGCTTGGTTCAAGGAAGATCTATTTTGGATGGGATTATCTCTATTCATGAAGCCCTGCACTCTACTTCTCAAACCAAAAAGGCTACTTTTCTATTAAAACTTGACATGAACAAAGCTTATGATAGGCTGAATTGGGACTTCTTATTGGTTGTCCTAACCAAATTTGGATTTCACCAAGATTGGGTCAATTTGATTAAAGGATGTATCTCATCTACTTGGTTCTCTATCCTAATCAATGGCTCACCTGCTGGATACTTTCCTAGTAGTAGAGGCCTAAGGCAAGGGGATCCCTTATCCCCCCTTCTATTCATCATTGCTGTTGAGGCATTAGGAAGATCAATCCATGCAGCTAGAAGATCAGGATTAATTTTTGGAATTAAAGTGACCTCTCAATCTAATCCTATCACTCATCAACAATTCATTGATGATACTCTATTGTCCACCTTTGCTTCTATTGTTGAAGCTAAAGTTATCAAACATTTACTCCTTCTCTATGAAGAAGTGGTTGGACAGAAGGTGAATTTCTAGAAAAGTAAGTTATATTTCCTCAACACTCCTCATAGGTGACAACTCAAAATTACAAACATTTTGGGATGTGCTATCTCTACCTTACCAACTACTTATCTGGGATTGCCTTTGTTCATTGGAAATGCTTCTGAAGATTTGTGGAACAATGTAATTGAAAGATTTAAAAAAAAACTCACAGGTTGGAAGGGAATCTCTTATCCTAGGTACGAAAATGAGTCCTAACCATGGCTTATTTGTAGAGCATCCCTATTTATTTCCTTTTGGTATTTAAGGTCCCACATAAGGTTTACCACAAGATAGAGCAAATTTAAAAATATTTCCTATGGACTGGTTCTGAGAACAAAAATAGATTCCACTTGGTCGCATGGGACAAAGTTTGCAAACCAAAGGATCAGGGAGGAATCGGCCTCAGAAGGATCAATATTTTAAACTTGGTACTACTAGAAAAACAAGCATGGAGATTAGTGTCAGGGGACCAAGTGGAATGGGTCACTCTTGTTAAAAGGAAATACTTGTAGGGATCTAAATTTTTATGTGATTGGGCACCTTCTATGGGTTCAACATTTTGGAAATCCATCAGCATAATGAAACAACTCCTGAGAAGAGGCCTAAGATGGTAGGTTGGAGATGGAAAAACAATCAATTTTTGGGAAGACAAGTGGTTAGGAAACCAACCACTTTTAGAAATCCCTGGTTTCAGAGCTTTAAAGGAATTCACTGATCCTTTGTTTGGCTATCGGGTTGCTAATTTTTTAATAGTTTCCAATGGATCCCGCACATGGAAAAGGATTCAATGTCCCAATCTATCAATAGAAATCACTTCCTTGGAAGCCCTACTCTCTGCTTTCATTTTACCATCAAGGATTGCCAGTGATCAACCTATCTGGGAACCTTCTGACATAGGGGAATTTACTATCAAATCAGCATATCAACTTATCCTAGCCCCTGAAGAAGTCCTCATTCCTTTCAAACTAGTGTGGATTAAGCACCTGACTCCAAAGGTATCCTTATTTTCTTGGTTGGCTATTCAAGACAGGATCCTCACTGTAGAAAATCTTATTAAGCATGGAATTCCTCTCCCTAATAGGTGTTTCTTATGTCTTTCTGATTGGGAGTCTACAAGCCACATTTTCCTTTCTTGTCCTTTTTCTAGCTCCATTCTGAACAAGATTTTTCAAAAGTTTCAAATTAGTTGGGCCAAACCTCCATCCATAGTTGACTTGTTCTCTCAATGGCCCAATCCTTTTAGCAATCCCTGTCTCAAAGGAATTTGGAAATTTTGCCTTCATCATTATCTCTGGAAAATTTGGCTTGAGAGGAACAAACATGTTTTTTCCAGAGAGGCCAAGGATCTAGATTCCATCACCAATAGAATTATCCTTTTTGCCAAGGAAAATGCACTCTCGACACCTAGTGATCCTCATCCCATCCCTAGGTTTGAAGCTTCCTTACTTCAGTCCTTACATGTTTCTCTAGAGAATCCCAACCCAGGTAATACTCAAATCTCTAGAAATAACATCAAATGGATACCTCCTCCCCAATATTGGGTCAAGTTTAATTTTTATGGGGCAGCAAAAAGAAATCCAGGCAGAGTCGGGGCAGGGGGAATTTTAAGGGACCACAATGGAAATTCCATATTTGCTTTCGTTGAATGTTTGGGAGAACAATCCAACCATATAGCTGAAGCTAAGGCCTTATGGAGGGGTCTACAGTTAATTAAGCAATTTCTAGGGAAAGTCATCATAGAAGGGGACTCCTTGAATGTTGTCAATTATTTAAAAAACTCCAAAACTCCAGCATGGAAGGTGAAAAGTCTAATTGAAGAGGCTCGAAGCCTAATCCTTTTTCAACATGAAGTCATTATCCAACATGTCTTCAGGGAAGCTAATGGTGTTGCAGATAAGTTGGCTAACATTGGAGTCTCTGCCCTCGGGATGATGACATGGACTGACACCCTTCCACGTGAAGTTGAAGAAATTGCAAGGTTAGAAAAAGTTCAAAATTTTCAAAATGCATAACAATCATTTTTTCAAATTCATAGGAATGAAAAGGTTGTTCTCCCTAGATCTTAAAATTTCAAATGCTTCGTATCCTATAAAGATCACCTTCAGAAAACCTATCATATCCATGATGAGATTTAACTTTTCAAGGTACTCATTATTCTGGACACTTGGTGCGGGTTGGCTTTTTTGGCACATCCTCCTCATGTTTTTCTTACACCCCATGCCAATTATCCCTGTCACCACTTTTGGTTTTAGTCCCAATGTTCCAAATTATACCATTTTTTCTGCAATCCACCTGGAGTGCTCCTTCCCGATATTTTCTCGTAGAATGCTCCCTATCCACATGTTGCTTTTCCATCCTCACCCACCGCCATTCCTCTCCTCTGGTTCTCATCGCTTCCTTTCCATGTTCTTGTCCTCTCCCACTTCTTGCCATTTCCCAAAGCCCTCGACGTCCGTTTTCCTCTATGAGTTTAGTGAGGGGGTTAAGTTTCATAACCCGATAGGCCAAGATCTACAAGGTGTGGCACACCTTTCTATTTCTATGGAAAATAGTAACTATTGGGACCATAAGTTGCCTAAGGAATGCTGCTTTGTTCTCCATGATTTGGTGGATTTGCTTTTCCCTAGGATTTGCTTCTTCATGAGGAGAAGGAATAGATACTTCCAAAAATTTCTAAGCTTATCAAATGTTTACAAAACACTCCTCATGGATGGATTCTGCATCTTCTCTATTTGTTTCTCTTGACCCAGTGAGCTATTTGTCATCCCTGCTTCTCTGCTTTGGCTTCTTGTCATCATGAGCTTCGTGGAGCCAGAATCGCTCATAATTGAACCAGTGGCGGAAGCTATCCTAAGTGCAAGAGGATTTATGCCATTCCTAAAGCGATTTTTAGGCTGGGACTGGGATATCAACCTGGATTTTGCATCCACTTGGGAAAAGGGCATCATCATCATACATGGCGTTGAGTTCTAGGTGGATGTTAATATCCTTGCTGAGGTTATAGGACAACCATCGATGGGAAGAATAATGCGTAGGGACAAGCACAACTGGGACATTGAACTTAACCAATTTGAGCCGAAGTCACCTATGAGGAGGATTGTCAAGCCGGGGATGGTTCATGATGACTTACCCACTCCTTGGAAAGAGGTGATGAAGCCTGTTATGGAATATATCACTGTGGATGATCCTGGTTCCCAACTCAGAAGTTTCCATATTGCATTTGTGAACCACTTTAGGGAGGTCAAGCAGCTGAACATTCCAAAATTCCTTTACTTATCGATGGATTACTCCATCAATGCAACCCGCTCAAAGAAGGAGGAAGCCTGGCCCTCTCACTAGGGGCTTTTCAAAGTCGTGTATGCTCATCTTCTAGATAAATTTCCTAAGGGAAATGTGCTTCCTCAGGATCAACAGGCTGAGAACACGGAGGAGGATACATCCTACACTCCTATCTCTAGGGTTCATGGTTCCAAAAGGAAGAAGATGGATGAAGGCCACCAGGATGTTGAGTTGCTGACAAAAAATAAGGGCAAGGCTGAGGCTACTCCAATGAGAAGTTCACAATGCCTTAAGAACAAGGAAGTCCAGAACCAAGGAAAGACGTAGGGTGCGGTCGAAGATGAACCAGATGATCCTATGGAGAAGATTCTCCAAGAATACGTAATCAAGACCACCACTAACATGATTGGTCATCTGGAGAATGCCATGGCTGCAATTATGGGGGCAATTACCCAAATGAAAGAGCATAGGAATGCTCTGAACCTCTTGTTCTTCTATGATAGCTTCGTAGAGGATACTCCTGCTAAGACTACCACTGAAGCCAAACCGAAGGTCAAGGATGATGATGTCATGGAAATTGCAAAGGATGTATTCAAGGACATCCCTAAGGATGCTACTAAGGATGTCAAGAAGGATGACATCAATGACTCTATAATTGCCTAACTGGTTGCTCTTCTGTGGTCTTACGTTTCTGTCCTATCTGGGCTTTTCTTGGTTTCCTTTTGGTTTGTTTATGTTTTCCTTTACGTTTTTAGGTCTTCAAGGATGCGTTGTTGTTTTTTGAGGATAGTGCATCCTTTTCTCCAGCTGATGTACTAAGGCATTAGGGCACCTTTCAAATGCCCTCATCAATATAAATTTTTAACTTATATCAAAAAAAAAAAAAGCATATCAATTTTGATGTACCAATACATAATGGGCAAAAAGATATCATGTACAAAATAAATCATAAAATAAATTAGTGAACTAGAAATGTAGTCATACATAAAACTTGAAGTGAATATCCACCATCCAAGTGAACAATTTTGAAAATTAAATTGAATATCATGTCCATTATTAGAAAATTTGATAACAATAGAAGAGATGTTCTTAGGAGATGAATTTTTTCCAAAAAGTTATTTTCCTCACTTCTCTATTTTGTTAATTTTAGCATAGTGAAACATTAAAAATAAGTGTTATGATATAATATAAAGTAACATTTTCATGTTTCTTATAAATTTCCTACTACTCCTTTTTCATTTCATCAAAGTAATTAGACTTTAATGAAATATGTAATTGTGCATGATAGTTAGTGAAATTATCTTATGTATGATTTCTTACCTTCTGGATATAGCTAGGTTAAATATTGTGGTCATTATCTACTCTATCTATGTCTATTAATCCTTTTATAAAAATATCTACTTAATGAGTTGTGTATAGTCAAAATTAATCATTTAAAATTGAAATTATGGTTTTTTTAGCATTTTTTAATATGATCATTGAATTGGATCATTATATAGCCTATCTATGTCTATTAATCCTTTTATAAAAATATCCACTTAATTGGTTGTGTATAGCCAAAATTAATTATTTGAGATTGAAATTATGGTTGTTTTAGCATTTTTATATGATCATTGAATTGGATCAACTAAAAAAATATTAAATAATTTATTTAGTATTGAGTTGCTCTAACTTATTCCATTCTTATGAAAAATTAAAATCAAGAATCCACCCTCTCAATAGTTTAACCAAGCAAAATTTAAGTCATTCAATCATTACTATAATCTAATATTGGGTCATAACCTTAGATAAATCATGATGGGATGTAAATCTAGATTTGCATTGAATTCACAAATAAATGTTTCATCCTAATCTTATGACAAGTCCATTGGAAAAAAAAAACTATTGCATGCTCAATTTATCTAAGAAAATATAAGCCAAGGGCCTGATGATATTTTATGAATTAGTGGTTTTACCAATAATGAAGAAAAAACTTAACAGAAAAAACTTAACATAGATTATTTTTACTACCAAAAACTTATTCATCCATGGTGAAAAAACAAGTTTGTTCTCTTTCACTAGCCTTCATAGTCAAGATGGACCAACCTTTATCAATTTCTATCCAAATGAATTATCCACAATGGAATGATAAGGGACAATGAACATAACACCTTAAAATCATGTTCGTGCTACAATAATGAAATCCATATGCACTTCTCATAAATCTAGAGAAAAAATATCATACAATCTTGATGGTGCTAAAATTGGCTATGTTTTCAAATTTTGAATTACTGGGATGAATAAGTATTCATCTGAAGGGGGATACTTTTGGGTTTGGAAAATCCAATTACATGATTCCAAGTTTTTTATTGAATAAATTTCTAAGGAAATTTAACTAAGTCCTTGCAGATTGCAGATACAAAAATATAATTGATAAGAGATATGCATAAACATACAAATATTAATGAATGTATGCACTTTACATGCCATGTTCACTTGCATTAGACCCTTTAAGGAGATTGCTCATGTGGATTCAAGGTCAAGGTTAGTTGTTCTATATCCCTCACAACCAAAATTATGTATGGGGATCTCGTGTGGTATGTCATTTTAATCTTGCATGTCATCCTCCCATGTATATTTTGTCTTGTTACCCTACATGTACACACCTTTGTGATGATTCATTTATAAATAATGACACCTATCTCAAAACTACCACCTCCACCATCATTATACAATTTATACATCCACATACCAACATCTATCTGATGGAGGCATAATTACTTCTCCATTTATTATTTTTTTATGAATACGTTTTACCTTAGTCACTTTTTTACTTTTTATCCTTTAAAGCTAGATAAATGTGTAAGGACTATATTTGATCTCACACCTATTCTCCTAAAGTGAAGTAGTTCTTCCTTATAAGGGTATTAATTCCCTTACTAGCCAATTTTTTCTACTTATATTTTATATAGTTTTTATCATTCTACTTTGTTTTGATTTTTAGTTCCAAGTTCCCTTCACTTTAGGTAGTACTCAAGATTTTTCTTTAAAACCCATCTTTGCATACCTTTTATTATCTTTCACAATATTATAATACTACACCTACCATTTTTAATTATGTTCAACTAATTTATGGCAGCCTTGGTGATGTTAACCCCTAAAATTCCATGTTCCCTTGGTTCAACTCTTTTTCCATAGAGATGGTGACATGAACATTTAAATATTTTAAATTGTCATTGGTTCTTGATTTTCCTACATCATACAACCCCTACCTATCTCTTATTATATGTTAAAAAATGTCTTACATGGAAAATATTGTGGAATAATATCATGGATATGTCTTACCAAAGTTTTAAGCTTTCTCAATCATATTCATTTAGTTGCTTCAACTAGTGTGTTTTTCCTACACAACACAAAATTCTTTGTGTTTTATCATAAAATTGTGAACCTTGCCTTGTGTAAATGATTTTATTTTTCTTCCTCACATGTTTTTTCTCATTTTAAATTTGAAAAATTCCTTTGTAGGGAAACTTTTATCATTTGACATCATAAAGCATACATTCAAACCAATAAGGAGTACTTTTCTTGAATTTATACACACAAACATCCTTGTACCATGCATACTTTTCTTGCAAACATGTACTTATGTTCCTTAACTTCTTCTCATGCAACTTGTTTCCTATCTATACCTTACCTATAGAAACCTTTCTACACCATGCAAATTATCCTTGCAAATGTCTTTGCAAACTTGTACTCCATTTCAAATAAATTGGCTTTTCTTCCACTGCCTTGAATATTTTTAATCTATGCAAAATATTGGATAACCATTCCAAAGTATTTGGATAAATATTATATTCTTTATCGATTTATATGTTGAGAGAGATGAGAGGTCAAGGTAGAAGCAACATGAGAGATCGTGGGAGATTGAACATGGGGAGATATCAAGATGAGAAGCCTGGAGGGATCTATATTTCTAATCATAGCTTTGATTGGGAAAGAGTTCAGTATGAAAGGCTCACTGCTAGATGCCTTCAAGTGGCACTATTATCTCAAGATAGGTTGGTTCCTACTGGCATTGATACCAACATTAACCCTTCTCTTTCTTGTAGTGGAGGTCTCCCATATTTTTTCCAATTGTTGATATTGCCATGAATGTGGTTTTCATGAGCTCTTCTCTCACCAAGCTAGGTGGTTTGTCCTATCCGAACTCTATCGTGAAGTATTTTCCTACTCGTATAGAAGTTTCCAATTTGTAGGTGTCCCCTCTAAAGTCGTCACAAGGTGATATTCTCTTCTCTATTGTAGATATGGTAATGTATGAGATTTTGGTCACATGTGAAGATAATATTATGGTTGGTGGTTAGTTGAAGGAATTTCAACTCCCAAATGTTGAGCTAGAACCCAAAAGGAATGAAATTTATAACTTTTCTCTTTTCAAAAAAGGTGTTTATAGAGGCATTGTCTTTAATGTGGGTGTTGAGATCTATGTGGGATAGATCTTGACTAAGGATGGTGTGCATTGTGTGGGCTAGGTCTTGACTGCTAAGGTGGAGTAGCTTTTTGATTCCACCCCCATAAGTCAAGGTAATATTGATAGGTTGAATCCCATCTCTACTAATCCTTTAGTGGGACCTTCTAGAGCCTCTATTTCTTGCTCTCTTCTGGATAAATATTATGTTGCAACTATCACTCATAAATAAAATAAAACTCTTCTTTCATACTACTTTTTTGAGCTTGACCTTGTATAGATATAGTTATCCATGCCTAAGGATATTTTAAAGCTAACTATGGAAGAAGGGGATACTTCCCTTGTTGGGAAATTTTTAGGAAACTCTAGATTTGACTTAGACTTGATCATAAGGTGGGTGGATCTAAAGTGCTCTCCTAAAGGTCAAATGGACTTAGTCTCTCTTCCAAAATATTTTTTCTTATCAAGATTTCTCTATTGAACTATTTCCAACACATTATGAGTTAAGGTCCTTGGTTATTTGGATGGAGGATTCTCTTTCTTCATAAATAGAGAATTGAATTTGATTTGAATACCCAGAAGATCAACATTGTCCCTATCTAGTTAAGACATCTTGGCCTACCTCTTCACTTTTGGCATGAATATATTTAGGGAGAGATTACAAAAATAATGGGAGACCTTGTCTCAATAGACCCAACGACTAGAGCTAGATCTCAAATGGTAGTTGATTTAGATATTAAGCTACCTAGTAATGTTGAATTACTCTCGAATTTTGGATCAAGGATCCAACCTCTTTTTTATGAGAATATGCCACTATTTTTCTCTAACAGCAATAATTATGGTCATGAGTTTTCTTGGAGTCCTCAACGAAAGTTTGTTTTTGTCACCCCTCAAATGGATAATGTTTATGATGAAGTCTTAAAAAGATCTAATCCTAATGTAACTTCAATAGATCAAACCCTAGTTCTTGATGGTGGTCTTTCAAAAATCTCTTCTTTGATGAGCTCCAATAAATTTATGCCTAGTAAGGATGCTAATTCCTTTTTTGGAAATTCTTTCAAATGCTTGGCTTCAGGTGAGGACTCCATTGATGAAACAATGCCTCTAGGTTCTACAAATTTATCTAATTATTTTGATGATATATTAGCCTCTCAGGGAGAAAAAATTTTAAAAATAGTGCATCCCCTAGACCTATTACAAAGGGACAAGCTAGTTAGGGGAAACCTCCTCTCATCAATACCATAAATGAATCTAAAATGATGAATCTTCAATCATATCCAATCAAGGTTTCCAACTAGAAGGATGAGGGAGGTAGACATTAGAAAATACTTTGATGTGGCTCTTGCAATCTACACCTTGAACATCAAGAGTTTGGACAAGATTTATTAGTTTCAAATCCAAACTTAAGGCACATCGGCTTGGAGTCTTTTGAATTTGAATTCTTGTGCCTTTAATGTTGAATTTATTTCTCTATCTTCCTCAGGTTGGTACTTTTTTATTTTATTAGTTGATATTTTATATTTTATCCTTGTGTTTTTTGTTTGCTCGACAAATATCCTTTATTTTATTTCTTTTGAATGGGGTCTTCTCGGTCCCTTTTGTAAAAGGTTTAGGATTCTTTTCAAAATATCTTTTCTATCTAATCAAAAAATATTATCTTCTTTATCTTTTGTAGGTTTATAAATAATTCTAATGAATTATTTACTCACTATAGATACCCTCATCAAGGTAAATAATAAAGTTCAAATATAAACCTCCAAAGGAGAACAAAGTGATCTTGGGGTTCTCTAGAATCACTAGTAAAATAATGTATAAGGGTCACTATGAAGATTTGGATAAGAATATCTCACTAGAGAAGAGATATAGTGAGCTAAAACTTTAGAATCACCAAGGTGTTCATTATCAAAGAAACCTTCACTTAATTAGAGTTGATCTTGTACTATGTAGTGCACTTGGATCTCAAGATATGGAATTTTATTATTTCATGAGGAAAGGTGTTTGACTCTCTAAAACCATCTATGAATTGAGCAAAATTCGATATTTAGGCTTTGATAGAAGATATAGTAGTTGCCAATGAAACAAAAACATTATTGGTGTGGGAAAACAATCAAGAGGTATTCCTAAATTCCATAGATAAAAAGTGGTTTCATGTAACAAAGAAAGTAAATCTCCATATAATCATAAACAAGACTTAAAGGAAGAGATTAGTAATTAAATTATTCTACTAAATATAATTGGTGGTAAACTAGAGCATCAACATTATAAAACCTAGATGTTCCCTTTCTTAGAATTTTATTTTGGATATAGGATATCAATTTATTGGGCTCATGTAATATGCGAAGAATTAACCCATTAAATTTTAGATGTCTTGACAATTAAGTCATGTAATATGTGTAGCACCCTAAAATTGGCCCGGTTAAAACCTTAGTAAAAAGATAAAATATTAAAATTTGAATTTCAACCCCAAACTGCCCGTTAAACTGCCTTTTACCCGCTTTCCCTATTTTTCATGCCATTTTTAGGATTTGTTGTGACCGTTGGACGATATCGTCGCCGATCAGACGATATCGCCTTAGATCGGACGAATTCGTCTGGAGAAGAACGTCCAGACGATTTCGTCCCAAAACTGATTTTTCATAATTAGCTTCTGTTTCAACGGCGTCTCTAACCGGGGCAAAAGCGTGTCTACGCGGTTAGAGACCTTCCCCCATTGGAGATCTCCCAAATTGGGATGATCTCCAACCTCCCAACCTCCTTCCTATGCCTATTTAATCTTAGGCCCTCCCCTTGACATTCCCCTGGCTGAAATTTTTTGTAACACGAGTTTTATTTGCATTAGAGTATCTTAAATTACTATTTGCCTTCGTATTTTTCCAAGTTTGTTTGCAGGAACCTCACTGTTTTTCAGTCGGAGCAAGCTCAGATCATCGTAGACGATCCTGTACGATCTCGGACGATCACGCCAAAATTCGAGACGATTTCGTATCCTGCAGATGATCTCGACTACAGCCAACATTGGGGGCAATCAGTGCCCAGAGTTTGCGTTTCTTCACTCTTTTCTATTGTTTTATTCTGCATTTAATTAAGTTTATTGTTATTCCTTATTATTTTGCATCTTGGAGTTCACCCATGTAGCTTAAATGCATAATAAAGTCATAATTGTCATTAAATCATTGTAATGCACTTATATTTTTATTTTGTAATTATCAGTTTAATATTATTATTATCATTCTACATCATTTTCCTCTGTTAGTATAGCTGCATTTTCTGTATTTTGTGTCTATTTCTCTGATTGCAGGTCTTTGACGAATTCGTCTGACGAATTCGCTAGATCTCAGATGATCTTGTCTGATATCAGATGATCCTGTCATATCAGAGGCGATCTGGACTGCTTCAAAAATTAGAACCTCCATCAGACATCCGAAATTAGGTATGGTTTTTCTCATCTAGCTTGTTCTCTGTATTTTCTGTTTAAATCTATTTTTTGTATTCATTTAAATTTGCATTTCATATAGAATAGTTTAGATTCATTTGGCCAAACCTAGGAATTGAATGATCAAGCATAAAAATGAACACATCAAACACACTATCAACCTAGGCGTGGAAACCGCAATTCAAAAGTTTCCTGGTGAACCCACCATCCATCGAAAATTCACCCTTATACACCTCCCCCGAGAGGCGGGACCTTCAAAGGGCCTCTCAGTCCGAGGTATTGTCCCATCCTTTTCACATCCCCCTTTCGGGCACGGATCCTATAGCCTGAAGGTAAGGGTGCAAAAAATTTGGAGCGATACATTTTGGTGAACCCGACGTGAAAACTAAAAACCTTTTGAAAACAATTCAATTCAATCCAAAAAAAAAACAAAACATAAATGCATTTAGAATCAAAGATTGCATGTCATATTTAGATGGTAGATTATAATAAAAGACGAGTTGTCACCATTAATGTTGAAAACCAATTAGCAGCTATAGAGATTACTTATGTGCTTAGAGTACCTCAAACAAATAGGGTTCAACCTTTGTGGGACGAACTTAATAGGAGATTAGATCTCATTTCATCTAGAGCAACTGAACTTAGGCAAATCAAGAGGTTTGTCCTAGATAGAATCCTGGATCCCGATCAAGTGATTTTGTACCATGAACTTCAGAGAGCTTGCCATAGGTGGTTAGCAGATAAAAGAGCCCTTGTGTCTTCTGAGTTGTATACCTTTGAGGAATACCTCGATAACGCAGTTGTAGTACATAAATTTCTAGCTCGTGTAGAGGACCAAGAGGTCGTTCTTACAGATAGAAAAATATGGAATAGAGTTCCCAGAGCTGTGTTATATCGAGAATATTGCCATGAGATTTATTTTTACAAAACAGAAACTGAAACAGATAATATCACTATAGCACACTTTATTAAGTTCCTGAAAAACAATTTCCAATTTGAAGAGGAGCACTTTATGACTCCTGATGAACTTGATCCTATCAATGACATCTATAAACTATTTATAGAAAACTAAGTTATTATTTTATTATTGTTGTTTCTTGTATTTAGTGTGTTGTTTATTATCTTTATAAAAAATAAAAACAAAAACAAAAACAAAATAAAATTATCATAAAAATAAATAAATATAATAACAAAAAAATCAAAACATTTTCTTTTAAGTATTATAGTAGGTATATAATTAAAATATATACCTCCCAAGATCTGTTGCAAATATATTAATATATATTTGCTAAAACCTAAATTTAGACACAATGACTAGACTCGGGAATGGAAAACAAATTGAAGTAGAAGAAGATTGGTTAGGAAAAACCAATAGACCAGATGCCCTTCTTGAAGAACCAATTCAGGAAGAAGTAACTTTAAACCAACAAGAAGAAGAATTTGTGGACGCAAATGAACAAAAAGAAAATGATAGAGAGGAAGGATCCTCATCTCCTAAAATAACCCCAGAAGGAGCTGTTACTTTTGAAAACATGGACCATTTTTGGAAATTTCTCAATAACAATATTGGCACCCTTAATAGAGCAGTTCGTATGGATAAAGATCAAATTAGTGATACTCAAGCAACCCTAGAAGATATATATCGCATACACACTAATCCTTTGTCCTTTGTTGATCAAGAGAGTGATCAAGCCGGACCGTCCAATTTGGACATGGCTGCTATAATCCAGAACATGCAACAACAACAGGTTACCCAACCACCTAGAGTGCCTGTTACCAAACCAAGGGTTATTCCTACACAAAAGAAACCTTCATTCACTGCTCTATTTCGCCAAGCTATTGATCAATATACCTCAAATCAACAAAAGCCTAAAACAAAACCAAATGTTAATTTCCAACAATCTGGGATACAACATGATGCTACCACAAATCTTCTTCATAATACTCTTTCTACCAATCATTTGCATAATAGTAACATAGCATCGAATCCTTATGTTCCGCCTTCTTACGCTCACAAATCCCATGCTCATGTACCACCGAACCAATATGGTGGGCAAAGCTGGCAATCTGGAAGCCATGGTGAAACAGTTAACCTCCCGTATGGACCAAATAGATCCCTACCGTCCCTCGTACAATTATCGAGAGATGTGTAGTCAACCTCTAGATCCTATAGTTGTAGCACAACCATATCCCAAACACTTTCCTATGCCTGTCCTACCTATATATAAAGGAACCGAAGATCCCATAGAGCATCTTCGTATGTTTAGGATAGCATGTCATGACATATCACATGATGATTTGCTATTACTAAAAATGTTCCCAAAAAGCTTAGGGGGGATGGCATTGGAGTGGTATTATCAACTACCCACTCATTCTTTGAGAAATTTTGAAGAGACCACTGAGTCTTTTGTGCATCAATTTAGTGCCTATATCGAAAGGCATGTAACCATTAAAGATTTGTACAACCTAAAACAAGACAAAGATGAGTGTTTTTCTGACTTCTTAGCTCGATGGAGACAGTTGATAGGAAAACTACACTTTGTGTTACCTTATCGGGAGATGTTGGATATTTTTATCAATAATTTACAAGAACAACTATCCTATGAACTATCAACTGCTACCTTGACCACCTTCGATCAAGCTATAGACTTAGCTCGAAGGGTGGAAGATGCTCTCATTAGAAGAGGTCAGCTCAAAAAGAAAGATGATGAGAAAACATCCAGAAATCAGTATAAAAATAAACAAGTTGTGGGTGACGGAGTCATTGATAGTAGAAACATTGCTAATGTTAATACTACGAAAACAACGGAGAAGTTCATATTGAAACCTCTTGATAAACCACCCCGAGAATTTACTAGGTTAAATCAACCTTTATCAACCATTCTCCCCCAATTACTAGCATGAGGCTTGATCCAATTACCAGCTATCCGGGAAACCGATCCAACTATACCCGGATACAGAGCTGATTTACATTGTGATTTTCATAGAGGACCTGGACACGCTACAAACTCTTGTAAAATATTAAAACATAAAATACAAGATCTGATTGATAATAATGAGATGGAGGTGCAAGCCTTCCAACCTAAACAAAATGCTTCTAATAACGCTCAAAAGAACATTCCCCAAAATCAGAATCAGAATGCCAATCAATCATTGGACATATTTCAACATCCTTTACCATAGCATGGTAAAGAGGTGGCTAATCAAATCGAACATCATAATGTTCCCCCTCCTACCCGATATGTAGGGACTATTAGCGGACAATTATCTGTTCAGGATCCTCAAATATTTGGCACAACTTTCTCCATGGTTACGTCCAGACCCCTATATAATACTCAAACACCGGATCTTAGTGATGTAGAATCGGATACTGAAAGTGAAATAGACATCACCTCAAATCAATCGAATAGTTCTAAAAATGAATCAGATCCTATTCAACCTATCACAGATTCTATGGTTTCGAAAGAACCATTTCCTAGAAGAGTTACTACTCGACCCTCTTCTCATCAGTTCCTTCCTAATGAACAAGCCATAAACGCTAGACCGAGACCAATTCAGCGTCCTCAATATAACATTGTAGGTACCATCGGAGTCGTTACCAGACAACAGGCTCAAAATTCTCAACAGGATCAAACTCAGAATGATGGATCAGCTCCATTTGTTTTGAAAAATCCCAATAAAGGGAGTCATATGTCTAATGTTCAACCTAAGCCTCCTTACAATATTAATGAACAATTATCCAATACTACAACCAGAATTTCCCTTTTGGACTTGTTAAGATCTTCTCCTACCCATAGGGATGAGTTAATGCTTACATTAAGCCAAATGATGGTACCTCAAAATATTCAACTTGAAGCCATGTCCAATACTATCATCACTCGAGAAGTCGATTGTATTGACTTTCGAGATAGAGATATACCACAACATAGTTTACATAAGGATAATCCCTTATATATTACTGCCCTAATTGGAGATGTAGTTGTTAAACGAGTCTTGATTGATAATGGTTCATCTTTAAACATCTGCACTTTTGACTTTTACCAACGATTTGGGTTTAGAAGTGACGAGATGAAAAGAACGGATATGATTATCAAAGCCTTCAATGACGAGACACAAGAAACGTGTGGAGTCATTACTATACCCTTGCAAGTTGGTCCTAGAACCCTAGATACGACCGTGTTTATTGTACATTGCCCTGCATCGTACAATATACTTTTGGGTCGCCCTTGGATCAACGCGATGCGAGCGGTCCCCTCCACTTTACATCAGTGTGTTAAATTTGAATTTAAAAACCAGTTGGTTACCATTCATGGTGATCCTAGACCCTTTGATATGTGTGCTTTGGCAGAACCTGTTGGAGTGCAATTTTGCCCTGCCCTGTCATCCACACATCCTAATTCTTATCATCCACCCAAACGTGTGAAACACACACCCATAACATCATCTACTCTTTCAACTACACCTATACATTTAGCTCAACCATCTTCTGAACAAACCACATTAGGACCTCGAAAAGAGCCTAAACCCACACCCAATGCTTCCTGTTTTACCCCTATAACTTCCATACCGATAGACTCATCCATCGATATCCCTATAACATCATCATCCACTACAGGCATTCTTTCCACATCAGAAGATCAAGGAAATGTTCCTTCTACCTCTTATGCTCTCACTGATGAGCTCCTACCCGATTTATCTAAAATTCTTATATCAGAAGAGATCAACACTGCCATGCAGACTTCCCTCCTTTTAAATAAACTCCCACCTTCTCCTCGTACCTTGGGCCTCCCACAACCTATGGGAAGTATCTACCAAGTCGAAAGTTGTGCTTTTGTTTATAAAGGATATGATTGGGGAAGAATACCCCGAAACATCAAGACACATTGTGATGGATATGCTCGATGCTATTTTGCTAATGAATATATTAAAGCTAAGCCCATAATGCTTAAATTGGGATATAAAGGGAAAGGTTTGGGACCTTTCCAAAATGGTATGAAAGAACCTTTCGAGGTAGAACCGTGGCCCACCCGTTGTGGTGTGGGCCTATTTCCTAGTAAAGGTCAGCCCTTTCCATTTGAGGATGATGACCATCTCGTATGTTATCAAGATTATCTAGATAAACAAGATTCTTTGTATCCAAAGAATAATTCTTTTACCTGCAATATGCTATCCATAGCCTATCCTGAAATGATTGTCGAATCCGACGACGAGTTGGAGGGAGATATCTTTCATGATATTTCCATTGAGGAATTGTTATATAATGAATTTTATTTTGATGGCTCTATACCTAGTATAGCCCGAGCTTGAGGCCTCGACTCCTCAAAACGAATTATCCAAGCTAACCTTGGAAGAATTACAAGAATTGGGTGTTTCACCCGCCCCACCTAATTTTGAGAGAGATTTACATATGGAAGTTGAAAACGTTATAAAAATTAACATTGGAACCGAACATAACCCTCACATAATTAATATTGGATCAGAATTAAGTCAAGAAAAACAAGATAAATACATTTCATTTCTTAAAGACTATGAAGATGTCTTTGCTTGGACATATGAAGACATGCCAAGTCTGGACCCTTCCGTAGTCATGCATCATCTAGTAGTCCATCCAGATGCTAAACCTGTTAAACAGAAACTTAGAAAAATGCATCCCAAAGTGGCCTTACTAGTCAAAGGAGAACTAGAAAAACTGTTGAAAGTCATTTTTATACAAGCCATTGACTATGCCGAATGGATCTCAAATGTAGTTCCAGTAACTAAGAAAGAAGCCACTAAAGTTAGGGTTTGCACCGATTTTAGAGACATTAATGTTGCATGCCCTAAAGATGATTTTCCTCTTCCCAACATGGATCAGATCATTGAATTTACTGTCGAAAGCGGAATGATATCCTTAATGGATGGATTTTTCGGTTATAATCAGATCAGGATAGCTCCTGAAGATCAGGCCAAAACAACCTTTATTACCCCTTGGGGAACTTTTTGTTGGAAAGTGATGCCATTTGGCTTAAAGAACGCAGGTGCAACCTATCAACGAGCTATGACTTATATTTTTCATGACATGATGCATGATATCCTACATGATTATGTAGATGATATCATAGCTCGTTCCATCAAAGAAGATGATCATTTAAATGACTTAAGGAAAGTATTTGATCGGTTAAGGGAATATCTTATCCGACTAAATCCTGCTAAATGCATATTCGGAGTTAAGTCCGGTAAATTATTAGGGGTTATAGTTTCTTTACGTGGCATTGAAATTGACCCTCTCAAGATCGTGGCTATCACGGATATGCCCGCACCCACAAATATATCAGAATTACGAAGTTTACAAGGTAAGCTTCAAGCTATTCGTCGCTTCATCGACAAGTTGGCGAACAAAATCGGACCCTTTCTTAAGCTTCTTAAGAAAGATGTCTCTTTTCATTGGGATGACGAATGCCAAGAAGCATTTGAACTCCTTAAACAATATCTCCTCAAACCTCCGATGCTTTCCCCACCTAGATCCGATCGTCCTTTTATCTTGTACATTTTTGCTTCTGATTCTGCCTTAGGAGCTATGTTAGCTCAGCTTGATGATGAGAAGAAAGAACGTGCTAATTATTACATTAGCAGAACCCTCATCAGTTATGAAACTCGTTATACCATATTAGAGAAATTATGTCTAGCGATCATATTTTCTACACAGAAACTACGACATTATATGCTCGATCAGAAAACGTATGTTATTGCCAAATTCGACCCTTTGCGATATCTCATGAGTCGACCGTATTTATCCGAGTCGCACAGCCAAGTGGGTTCTTGCGCTAAGCGAATTTGAACTCACCTTCATAGGACAAAATTCTGTTAAAGGTCAAATCATAGCAGATCAATTAGCTGTTGCACCCTTAGAATCTACTCATCCCCTCATCATTGAGTTTCCTGATGAATGCCTTAAACTTGAGGCGGACCATTCAGAGCAATGGTCCTTATACTTTGATGGAGCCCGATGCATGAGTGGGGCTGGTGCGGGTATTATTTTAATATCTCCGCAAAAACATCTTATTCCTCTGTCCTTCAAATTAACATTTGCTTGCACCAATAACACTGCTGAATATGAAGCTCTTATCCTTGGATTACGAGCTGCCTTGGCATTGAAAATCAAAATTTTATTGGTTTTCGATGACTCCCAACTTGTCATAAATCAAATCAATGATGTTTATCAGACCAGAGATGATAAATTACGCCCATATAAAGCATATGTTTTGCAGTTGTTATCCTTGTTTGATAAAGTTACTTTGGAAGCTATTCCTCGAACTAGCAATCGTGCGGCTGATGCTATGGCTGCAGTTGCATCTCTTTTACCCTTGGAGTTAGACGATGAATATGCTACCATCATTATTCATCGACTCCAGGAACCCGCTTCAAGAAAATCATGTTTAGAACCTTTGGATGTGTTTCTCATCAATGAAACAACTCCTGAACCATGGTATATTGATATATTTAATTTTTTGCAGAAAGGAACCTTCCCTGATGGTTGCACTAGCAACCAACGTAGGTTATTACGTAGACAAGCAAGTCGCTTTGTGATTATTGGTAATACCTTGTACAGAAGATCTTTTGAAGGCATCTTATTGAGATGTTTGAATTTAGAAGAATCCAGATCAGCTTTGAATGAAGCCCACAATGGATCTTGTGGGGGACATTTTAGTGGTAGCGCCATTGCTAAGAAACTCCTTCGGATAGGATATTTTTGGCCTACCATGGAAACTGATGCACATAATTATGTGCGACATTGCGACAAGTGCCAGAAACATGCTGACCTTGTCCATGCGCCTGCACAAGAGCTACAGGCTATTTCATCTCCTTGGCCCTTTTCAAAATGGGGCCTAGACATCATTGGAAAAATAAACCCTGTGTCATCTGATGGACACAAATTCATCATAACTGCCACTGAGTATTTCACGAAGTGGGTTGAAGCTATGCCATTAGCTTCTTGCACTGGAACACAAGTTTCCAAGTTTGTTTTTAATCAAATTATTTGTAGGTTTGGAATTCCTGCCAATCTCATTTTCGATAATGGAACTTGTTTCAAAAATAAAGATGTCAAGAAATTATGTCAAAAATATAAAATTCAACATCGCTGGTCCACTCCCTATTATCCTCAGGGTAATGGTCAAGCAGAAGCATCTAATAAAACCTTAATCAAAATTCTCAAAAAATTGGTCAATAAAACCGGTCGAGACTGGCACATTCAATTATATCCTGCTTTGTGGGCCTATCGAACTAGTGTTCGAACCCCCACTGGAACTTCACCTTTTGTCTTGGTTTATGGTGCTGAAGCCATTTTTCCCTTTGAATTAGAAGTTCCTTCTTTAGCTCTACTACTTCAAGATACTAAAGTAGGGGATGAATATCATGCTGGCAGATTTAGTCAGCTAGAACTTCTAGATGAAAAGCGCATCAATGCTTTGGAGCATCTTCACGCCTACCAAAACAAGCTTAAGAGAGCATATCTTAAGAAAGTTCATCCTCGATCCTTTGAGATCGGTGACCTTGTCTTAAAAGAAAATAAAAAAAATACTAATGCAACTACAAACCTTAAAGGTAAATTTGAGCCCAACTGGCTTGGACCATATGTCATCACTGCTAAATTTGGATCAGGAGCATACAAATTATCTACCTTAGATGGTAAAGAACTTAAAGAACCTATGAACATTATGCATCTTAAACGTTACTATGCATAAAAATTGGTCATTTCATCATTGTATATATTTGTTTAAAACATTTCAAAAAACCACTATCTCGTATTTCTTTCAATTCATAAACTTAAAATATAAAAACACCAAAAACATCCAAATCATCAAAATCTTCAAAAACATCTTTTATTTTTATATCTGTCAATTTGTGAAGTATTGCAGTTATATTTTTAGTTATTTTGGATAAATTAGTATTTATTTGGAATCCCGCACTTTCACATTCACATGAATAAATATCTTGATTTTATTTGTTATGATTATTCATCTCTCTTATATCAAAGTCCACATTGGCATTAAATAAAGTTTTGAGCATAGAGAACTGATCTTGTTATTTACTTGAACCAAGTATATCTTTTCACATTAAAATGATTTCATTGCAAATTCAATATGATGCTACATAGTAGAAATGGTTTCTTGAGCGAAAAGTTTCCCCTGCTATCCTATCATGCACATGGTCTAGAATCTTTGAGAATTGACAAAAGGACAAGCTCACCCCTACCCAGAATAAAAATCCCTTGCTCTACAGCTAATCCGAGCAAGTATCCCTAGCATAGGAAGAAAAGAAAAGTTCAAGAAAAAGAGAAAAAGAAAAAGGTTATTTTGAATCATCACAGCAATATTTCAGCATTATCTCAAATATCAAGCAAAAATACAAAAGTACAAAAAAAAAAAAAAGAGAAGCAAAAGTGAAAAGCAAAAGCAAAATACAATAAACTCCTTTCCCTACCCCTTGAAAAGAAAAGAAGGGTGAATGAGCTTGAATCCCTGGAATTCTCAATTATTCGAAAACTGTGAGGTAAGCCCCATAACAAGTGGTTTGTGCCCAACCCGCTTGGCCTTGGGTAAATCCTAGCGTGGCGATATGTCTGTCACATTAGCGACCTTCTTTTGTACAGACCTCTGTCAGCTTATGGATTAGCTAGCTCTTGATAACCTAACTTACATAGTAGTTTGGTACGGTTACATGCATATAAATCATGGTCAACGAACATTTATTTGGTCAAGGCAAATTACTTGTATCAAATTATCTTGCTCAAAATTGGTAAATGAACAATACAATTGCACACACATTTGTATTTGAGAGATTTTGTATCATTATGATAAATCAAGATTGGTAATGAACTCACATTTGCACATGAGGATTCCTTATAAATCTACATTTCTCTTTGAGATAATTTAAAATATCTCTGTAACTCTTTTCGGAATAATTTTATCCTTTTATTTCAGAATTTTTGTTTTGTATCAAAGCAATTACATACATCTTCTCATAAAATCTCAAAAAATAATTTCAAACAAAATTTTCATATTATTATTTTTCTGTTTATCAAAAGTCAAAAATGCATCTTGCAATAAAACCAACAATCTATTTTCTTCTTTGGATTTCGCGATGATGGTATAAGTCTATACCTATAATTCTATGCCTAGCGCAAACCATCGTTCTAATTTTCTTTTCCATGTATTTTAAAACAAAATTCATCAAAACATGTGACTTGCATCATTATGTTACACAATTATGCTTTACAAACAAACAAACACCTATTCTATTTCATGTCATTATGTTCAAATTCAGTTTTTGCAACCATGGTATAAATTCTAAGGAATTGTTCAAAATTTTATCACACTTAGGAATTTATGCCTAGCAACATCATATTTCTTTTCTTTCATGCATACTATTTTTATGAAAATCTGAAAACAAATCATCAAACCATCATTATCTCCATCATTACAACACCAAGTCTTAAGACAGTCTCTTAAGCACTCTTTTACTTTTAACAATATTTCTATACTGGGATTAGCTTGACGACCGAGTGAGCGGCGACTCCATGAAATGGTCTATAATAGCGACAATGTCCTTTGAAATTATTGTTAGAAGTCCCTTTTATTTTTTATCAAATCACACCACAACCACCAATTGTTTACATCAGATTATTTCATTTAAAATCTTACAGCATGACATCAAAATTATAATATTTCAAAACGACATAATTACATGAATCCTCAATCCAATAAGCAAACAATTCAAACAGTAAAGCATCATAAAAACATATGAACAAGTCATATCATCAGAAACAAGATCATATTTATATATATCCAAAAATTATATACATCATATCAAAAGCTGGATTGGTATGCCACAATCTATACCCTGGCATACTCAATCCTCTCAACAATCTCTACAAAATCTATAGTCCATAGACACCTAGCCTCGAGAAGCCCTCGAGCTCTCAGCCTCATCTCCTCCCCCACCCTGACGTGGAGGAGGTGGTCCCATAGAGGTCCGAGATGTATCTCGGGTCCTCATCGTCGATCGGGAGGATGTCCTCGTCGATCCCAGCCTGACTGGTTCTACAATGTTGGTCGACAGCTGTACCCTCTAGCCCTCTGGAACCAGCTGGAAGTATACACCCTAGTAGAATGCAGTCTGCATCATCGACCACACTAGATCATCCCTGCTCGCTCCTCCGCTCCGCACCCTGAGCCGTGTCATCTCATCCTACAGTGTTCGTACCTGCATCCTCAGCTGAGTGGCCTCGTCCTGTAGTGACTGCACCTGAGCTCGGAGGTGGGCAGCCTCAGCCTAGAGAGCCGCTGTCTCACTGCTCTCCCCTGTGTCAACACCCTTGCCCTTATCAGGCGATGGTGGTCTCTCCCCCTGCTATGAAGGGAGCCTCTCCTCCCTCCGCCCTATCTCCCATGGCCTCTGTGGAGCCCGTGCCATCCTCTGGCATCTCTCCTATGAGATCCATCACTGCTCTCTCCCCCTGTGACCCCGTGCTACCTCAATAGCAGCCTGTCGTCACCTCCCCATCTGGCGCACCATAGCGTGTACTGGACCCTATGCCCTCATCATCCGAGGAGGGTGGATGCCTGCGTACCAAGCATCATAGCCATCAGCAACCTCGGCATCATCACCATCCACTGGCTGGATGGGGGCATCATCCATGTCTTGACTCTAGAATCATTGCATATCTAGAGCCCCGCTCAGCGTAGTATTATCCTGAACAGTCTGGGAGTACTCGTAATCCCTAAGAGAAGGGATCCCCTACTATAGACCGAACTGTCGTAGTACTCGATCATAGCGGTGGAGCTCTACCTCTCCCCGCTCCATCCTCAGCCAGTAGACTCACCTGATGCGAGCCAGCTCCTGCCCATCCTCTGCCCACCCGGGGTGCTCTCGCCATGGCCTCTAGGTGATCTGGTCTAGGATGAGGTCGTCTAGCAACCTTCGAGACATCGACAGATCTATCCGCCATTATGAACCCCTCTGCAACCACCAGTAGAAAACCCGGGGTCTCTCCTGGTCAACACCTATCAATGGGAGCCCTACCGGCCTCTGCACCGCAATGTGCTCCCAGCACCAAACCTACAGCAATGATGTCAAGACCAGACATCGACCTCCCTTGTATACGACCCCATGCAGGATCCTATACAAGCGGCAGAGTACAAAGCTCCCCCATGCAAATCTATACCCGTGGTCTCTCATGTCGTAGACTATGTCTAAGAGCACCCATGGTAGTCTGCATCTGCTCGGTGGCACAGCGAGTAAGCCACCGACAACCCCTGCCAAAACCTATGTCAGCCTAGATGCCCCAGGCATCTATCGTAGCGACTCGATGTTCACTCCGCCCTTCTCTAGGGTGAAGCTCGGGTCTCCAGTGAGCCTCATCATCGCTTGGCCCTGATTGGCCGTAGGCGTCATCAACCATCCCTGTATGGGGATCCTCATGATCCTCCATACGTCCTCTAGAGTGGGAGCCATCTCCCCTATCGATAATCGGAAGCAGGATGACCCCGGATACCACCTCTCTGCTAGGGCTGTTAGTAGCCCTATGTCAGTCGGTACTTGTGGCATCTCTGCCACATGTTGTAGACTGACTTGTGCTAGCTGATCTCGCTTTGCCTGAGATAGAGCAGCCAAGTCATCCCTTAGCCCATCGTATTTCCATTCTTGGCTCTTTAGTAATCCCTTCTGCAAAACAAACAATAAAACAACAAAATCATTAATAACTCAAGCATGCAAATTAAACAACTTAAAATCAAGTTTAAAATGATATCGTCCACCATTGGATGATATCGTCCCACATTGGGCAAAATCATCCTTTGTGAGGACTAAATCGTCTCCGATTTTGCAACTTGGGAATCGCCCCTTGTTGGATGAAATCGCCCCTAATTCGTCGATTTCGTCGTCAGACGAAATCGACGATCTAGGGACGATTTCGATGAAATCGAGACGATTTTGTCTCGATGACGTCGACGGCCTAAAAATGGCCGTGATGCCCCAAACAATCAAATTTAAATCAAAAAACTTGCATAAAGTTACATTAAACCTAATCTACTAGGATTAGATCCTTACCCGTAGCCCACGTCGGACCTCTGTCGATCGATGTGTTGTCTCGACCATTTTTGTCTGTAGAGCTCTAGAAATCAGGAAAATGAATAGTAAAAATGAATTAGGGTTTTTCCCTATTTTTCTTAATTTTATTTAAAAACAATTAAAAACATTTTTAAAATTTTTGCTTTTTTGCGTTTTTACCTCAAACGTTCGATTTGGGTAAAAACACGGAGGGGGCACCATAATCAGCATTCGTACGATTCGACCAAGAATCATCGTCTAAAAAATTGAGTATATTTTTGCTTTCTCGTAAATCGGGAAGAACTCGTCTTTAACGCATTTTCTTCGAAAAATTCGCTAAAGAGGGGGCAAAATGTAGCACCCTAAAATTGGCCCGATTAAAACCTTAGTAAAAAGATAAAATATTAAAATTTGAATTTCAACCCCAAACTGCCCGTTAAACCGCCTTTTACCCGCTTTCCCCATTTTTCATGCCATTTTTAGGATTTGTTGTGACCGTTGGACGATATCATCGCCGATCAGACGATATCGCCTCAGATCGGACGAATTCGTCTAGAGAAGAACGTCCAGACGATTTCGTCCCAAAACTAATTTTTCATAATTAGCTTATGTTTCAACGACGTCTCTAACCGGGGCAAAAGCGTGTCTGTGCGGTTAGAGACTTCCCCCATTGGAGATCTCCCAAATTGGGATGATCTCCAACCTCCCAACCTCCTTCCTATGCCTATTTAATCTTAGGCCCTCCCCTTGACATTCCCATGGCTGAAATTTTCTGTAACATGAGTTTTATTTGCATTAGAATATCTTAAATTACTATTTGCCTTCGTATTTTTCCAAGTTTGTTTGCAGGAACCTCACTGTTTTTCAGTCGGAGCAAGCTCAGATCGTCGTAGACGATCTCGTACGATCTCGGACGATCACGCCAAGAGATTTTCGTATCCTGTAGATGATCTCGACTACAACCAACATTGGGGGCAATCAGTGCCCGAGTTTGCATTTCTTCACTCTTTTCTATTGTTTTATTCTGCATTTAATTAATTTTATTGTTATTCCTTATTATTTTGCATCTTGGAGTTCACCTATGTAGCTTAAATGCATAATAAAGTCATAATTTATCATTAAATCATTGTAATGCACTTATATTTTTATTTTGTAATTATCAATTTAATATTATTATTATCATTCTACATCATTTTCCTTTGTTAGTATAGCTGCATTTTCTGTATTTTGTGTCTATTTCTCTGATTGCAGGTCTCTAAAGAATTTGTCTGACGAATTCTCCAGATCTCATACGATCTTGTCATATCAGAGGCGATCTAGACTGCTTCAAAAATCAGAACCTCCATCAGACATCCGAAATCAGGTATGGTTTTTCTCATCTAGCTTATTCTCTATATTTTCTATTTAAATCTATTTTTTGTATTCATTTAAATTTGCATTTCATATAGAATAGTTTAGATTCATTTGGCCAAACCTAGGAATTGAATGATCAAGCATAAAAATGAACACATCAAACACACTATCAACCTAGGCGTGGAAACTGCCATTCAAAAGTTTCCTGGTGAACCCACCATCCATCAAAAATTCACCCTTATACACCTCCCCCGAGAGGCGGGACCTTCAAAGGGCCTCTCAGTCCGAGGTATTGTCCCATCCTTTTCACATCCCCCTTTCGGGCACGGATCCTATAGCCTGAAGGTAAGGGTGCAAAAAATTTGGAGCGATACAATATGAATTTATTTTTGGTTTACATTGTCTTAAAATCTATTCTTAATAGAACTAATCTAAGAATAAAGAACAAAATAGATCAAGGAATTTCAATGCCTCAATGTTATCTTGTCTTTCATGCAAAGAATTAGAAGAAAAAATAAGCCTATGTTTAATATAATTTCTATAAGTATGTCTATAAAATGATTCTAGGGGATATGTTAGCAGGTTATCATAGGAGGAAATGAAGGTGATATAATCATTTATCAATGGTATATCCAAAAGGTAACATATTGCTAAATATAATCTTCTGGATATGTAATAATGCTAGTGGCACTTCCTATCAGGGTCATTGATGACTTGATCCTTAATAAACTATTTCAATACGTACAAATTTTTATTAAAGTTGTACAAAAATACCTTAATTCCCTTGTATAATTTCTTTTTTCTATGGATTGTTATACATGCAAGTCTTCAAAGGACTTCAACAATTTAGAGGGATAATTCCAACAACTCTTCTTCCCCAAGTTCAAGAAGAGGATCAACTATCAAAAAAATGGTATCATTAAGACCTCTTGTCCATAATGGTAAAAATTGCATTTGAACATGTATCTGATGGTGAATATTTTTGGATAAATTATTGTTAGATTGTATAGTAGTTTTCATAAATGAATGGAATTAATGTATTACCTACAATTGTTGAAAAGCAACTCATAGAAAGCACTATGCATTATATAACAAGGTGTCCATATACACCAAATTATATCACTAAAGGAAAATAGAATACACTCCAATTGATAAATAAATTGATGGTATGAAGGGTATTTATACCGAATTACAAGTTACCTTTAGATCAAGTTTAAGAGATTGATCTTTGGGTTAAAAATAATATATTATATGAAAATACCTTTATAAATTTTATAAGGGCTCATAGGGATTATACATACAAGACAAGACAAAATATATTTTTGGCTTAATTAAAGCTTAATAACCACATATTTCAACAACCCATTTAAGCTAAATAAGGGATATGGGGAGAGACCCTTACTAGGCATCCCCCTTAAGTTAATAAGGGGACATGGAGAGAGACACTTATTATTCATCCCCCTTAAGATAAGTAGGGGATATGGAGAGATACCCTTACTAGTCATACCCCTTAAGGAACACTCTCCAACACCAATTAGCTCTTAAATGCACATAAAAGGAACCTCGTGCATGACCTTGGTTAGGATATCTATTTTCTACTCTATTTATGGGACAAAAATAAAATCAAGCATCTCATGGGCATAAAGTCATCGTATGTAGTACACCAAATTTCAATGTGCTTGGTACATTGATGAAATACTAGAATGAACAAGTTGAATGGTACTCTTATTATCACACCAAATATTGACTAAGTAGGACTATGGAAAACCTACCTACTCCAAAATAATAAGCATCTATTGAAGATGATTCGCTATCTCATTATTTAGCTTCTATAGAAGACTAAGAAATAATGGACTATCACATAGGGTACCAAGAAATGAGGTCAAAACCATAAACCTATGGTGGAATATGATTCATCCAAATCACCATCCTAACTTGCATTTTAAAATCCTCTCAAAATCAAAGGTAAACCAACTAAATAATTAATTCTCATTTGATTCATTCCTCTTGGCCATAATCTAGTTATTCTCTTGAGGTTCCTACATATACTTAGAACAATAGCTAATAGTAAATACAATATCAGAATACATATGAGTGAGCTAAAATATCCTCCCACAAGATATCAATATAGAGTAGCTTCTACCAAAGCAGTCATACAACATGCTCAAATCTTCAATCCTAAAATAAAAAGTCCAAGAAAACTTACAATAATCTATTCTAAAGCATTGAATAATATCTAAATCATAATTTAGCTATGACATAGTATTTCCAAAAGAGGTCTAATCAATCTGAATGCCCAATAAATAGTGTAAAATTCCCAATCTATCATCTCTAAGGTAGCATAAAGCTATGACTTGATATCTTGAATTAAGAAAGAAGATATTATCATGATTAAAATATCATCTACATATAGCATAGTCATCAAATTCTTCCCATTCTGATGTTTTATTTTAGCCTCACATCTCTAAAACCCACAACTTACAAAGAAAGAGTTAATCTTCTCATACCAAGTATGGATGCTTACTTGTAGAATCATCCAAATAAATCCATCCTAGAAACTAGGGAAAATGTATTTGAGTAGTAAAATATCTCCTTATAAGAGAAACCCTTAGCAACAAAGTGGACCTTTTGCTTCTCTATATGACCTATATAGTATACTTGGTCCTATAGAATAATTTTCACCCAACATTCTTCTATTCTAGAATAGAAACAAGCTCCTTTGTTTGATTCTTTATTAAAGACTCATACTTAGCAATAATGGAATATTCCCTCTAATGGAATCAATTACAAGATAGTTGTGGTGGTACCTTGAACAATGAGGCTGAGGTAACCATGCTCATTACCAAGTGAGTGGCAATGACCTTAGTTAACCCATGAGGGTGTAGTAACTAAGCACCAATGATTTATGCCAAATTAACCTACATAAATGGACTTATAAAAAGGTTAGGGAATATTTATCCCCCTTTAAGTGATATGGGCCTTAAAGGATAATCCCTACATTGTGGTCAAATTATCCTATATCGAGAGAGGGTATAGGAAAGGTGGGGGGACCACTTTGGCATCCTTCTAAATGATGAGGTTTAGTAAGGTGAACCCAAAAAAATACAAGATGTTGGCCACTCCTATCCACTTGAGTGTCATCTGCAATGAAATTAAACTCAAATGTGGTGAAACCTTGAGAATGCTGAAAATAATATTGTAACCCCTTAATGTGAACCTACTTGTGTAACATATATATATTGGGTTAGTTTTGGTGGGTTGTTACAGTGATATCGTGGGAGTGCCTACGAGCACCTAACCTTTCTTCTTATTTTTATTATTTATATTATTCACTTTCATCCATATGCTCTTTATTTTTGCTTCTACCATTTTTCAATATGATTTGTGGTGAATGCATGCTTTAGAATGTACTTATAAAGTGTTCTAAAATCCAGCATGGTATAAAAATGGGCATAAAGCAACAAAGACTTAATTATGCATAAGATATCTTCTATTTTATGGTGTAAGGAGTAGAACAAGGAATTTATTTCTTATTATTATCTCATCAAAAAGAAAAAGTAGGATTTTTAATAAAAATAATGCTTTTCAAAAACATCACTCTAGGGCCATTTTGAAGGGTAATCTTCCATAGAATATAACTTTTGTACACAAGCATTTGGAGCCCACAATTTTTTTAAATCACACTATTTTTAAAGCTTTATCCATTGGTGACATCAGTTCAAGGACGTATTATTGTATTGTTAAATAATTTCTAGCTACAAGAGGATTAGGTTTTGGATGGTTAGGATAAAGTACACTTTGTTCATATAGGTCCCTTTCACACAATGGGTTTGATTATTCAAATATTTGACTCTATTATGTTATGATTCAATTTTTTCTTTTGATATTGGAAGAAGAAGTTACCACACCTAATTACATGACCATTCGAAGCTAAGAAAAATATCAATTTTAGAAGGAAATCAATCTATTTATCATGAGGACTTTTTGATGTTTTTGATCTGTAGAAATGCATATTCATTGGTGTTAGTATATTGGGGTTTCAAAAAGTGACACCATACTATTATCACTTGATTCATGTCCATCCAATCAAAATCATTGATTGATAACTAGTCCCTCCTCCTTAAATGATGATAGCAATGATTCTTTTATTTGATAGTGGGATTAATTCATGATATTTTATTCCTAGAATTAATGTGATAGCATGTTGAAGTAAAGAGCAAAAAATGTAATGGTAAATATAAAAAAAGGGAAACATTAGCTAAGTAACTAATTTCAAATAGTTTTACCACTATTTAGGGCATATTGAAGCTTTTTTATGAACTCTCAAAAAAACCAACCAGCATCTAATTGGTAATTCTAAAATAAACTCACTACCATAAACCTATGTAAATTCATCATTGTTTACTTTAAAATTATGTGTGAAATTATTAGAACGTTATCATAGGAATTTATAGTTCTAATCAAGTCTATGGTAGAAAGTTTCAACATGAAAACAAAGAGGAGGCTCACCCATTGGTTGGAGGTCCTTTAGAACAACCTCCATCAAGATTCAAAGTATTCGATGCTAGAGTATCCAAAGGAAAATATTCCATGGTTAAAATCCTATAATGGTTTTTAACATATGAAGGCCTATGAGTAAGAGAAGGGAAAGAATGACCTTTAAATTAAAGTAAAATTATTTATCATGGATGAGGATAAAATTAGATCATGGTTGACTAAAAACCTATTACAAGAGAATCATCAAGATTCAAATCTATAACCTTTTATTTACTAATCAGCATTAGATTCTCAGGATGAATGAAAGGAATTCAAAGGGGTAATTCCTACTAATTAAACTTGATTGGTGGAATAATCAAAACAGTTTTTAATGATAAGTCAATTTCATAGATTGAGACATGATCTATTAATGGATCAAAAAACCATAAATATTTGATAACCTTTATATATTAAAAACTTCTATTTATTGGGATATATAGTGGATTTTTCCACTCTCATTGGTTAATTCGTTATAGATCATTTATATTTTCAAAGGGAAGTATGGATCAATGAATAAGATACTTAAAGCATAGGGGTGATCATTTTGATAAATCAAAAAGTGCTAAAGGGGCCTTAAAATTATAAGGTTCAAGGGGATAGAACCAATATTTTTAATAGTTTGTTGTATTAACGAGCATCAATCTACTAGAACATTTTTATTCATTAAAGGGATTTTCAATCAACTAGTCATCACTAATACATTAATAGACATAAATCTTCCAAAAAAAATTTGTTAACACAATGTCCTCTGAGGTAATTAAATGATAAATTATCTAAATAGAAAAAAGGATTGAGAAGACTTGAGAAATCGAGTCAATACATTGAGAAATGATATAATTATGAAGTCAACACTGGTACTTATAGTGAAATTTGACTACACTAGGAAAATTTCATTAGAAATGAGAATTTTGAACAATATTTCCACTTGGAGTTGGTTTTTAAGAAATTTAACATGAGAGGATCTAAAGTACATAATAGTTAGTTTCATTTCAACTGAGTAAAAACTATAAATAGGGGAATGCCCCTCATTGTAAAGTACTGGATATTTTAGTGTTTTTCTATCATAAGTTGTATGTTTATGTCATTCTAATATAAACAAGGTTGTTTGGCCTACCTCAATTGGAGTGTGAAGTATTTTTCATTACATTAATATTTACACTTTTAGCATTTCATTAATGCTTTGGTATAAGTGTCATTTGTTAGTCTTGAAGTTGTTTGGTATGCTTCAATAATTGAAGTGTTATTTTAGACACCTAAAACACATAATTTTGAGAATACTACCTATATTGACACATTTTTAGGCCATATGACCCACCTAGGGTAGCCTCAGGGCTTAACAATGATTTTTATCACTTTAACAAAGAGGATTCTCCCTTTACAGCCTATATCGTCATACCCAGGGATGGCCTCCAGAGGCTGACGTACCCTGGTATGACCAACAGTCATGACCATTCTACCCTAGGATGGTTGTACATGTAACAAACTCAAAACTAGTGCTAGGGGAAAAAATAGTTTTAACAACCAACCAAGCCCAGTGACATTTTTAATCAGTTACGGGAAGCTTCTAGAATGGGTTTTTGCCCTTCTTGATCCTAACCATTTTTGGGCTTCTCAAGGAAACCAAGATTCCCATTTAGAAAATCTATAATAAGGCACCTTGCCTTCATTCAAAAAGATCTCAATCTCATGCAATGAAGTGCTGGAAAATTTTTCCTAAGAGATCTTGCTTATTCTTCATAATGAAGTGTTGCTAGATTTCAATCATGGAGCTCTCAATTGCAATAATGGAGTTCCTTGGAGTTTGAAGACCAAAATTCAACACTCTTTTTTCATAAAATGATATTATTTTGTGCTAATTTCTATAATTTAATCATGCTTCAAGTGTGTGACCCTTGAACAATCAATTTGATAGATCAATTCCAGTGTTTCTCACATCGATCACAAGGAACTAGTCTATTGATCAATAATCGCTTCACCTCAAAGTGGCCCGCAGGCTCTGCTACCCTACCCTAAGATGATCAATAGGCCAGATCTCTCTACCCCAAAATGACCTCTCGATGATATCTATTTTTACTTTCTTAGTTACAGTAGTTTTAGCAACATTTCCATTTATTTTTTAACATAAACTCACATTGCGGAGGTCACAATAAACTCCTCCCCAAGTCAGTTTTGAGAGTTCAAATATTCTATGAGATACACCTACCATTGGTTTTTTATTGCAAATTGTATCAAATTGGTATTAAATCCCTAATTGGATATCATTGTAACCGCCTTATGAAGGATAATTTCAATATTAAGGAGAAGGGAACCATTTCTTTATTTCTTATTTTGATCTTGATGGTTACATGATTATAATTTCAATTTGATTTCATATAATCATATTAGGTGTACGATTTTTGCATACTACAGTGGTGATCATAGTGCGGGACTCTTCCTACATTTCATAATATCTATCGCTAATTACCTATTATCTTTATTTTCTTGAATTGTATGTATCGTCGCTTTGGTATGGAAAAATTAGTAGTTGCGACTGTCCTATCTTGATATGGCCAACAGACCCTATCACTCTGCCCCATGATGGCCCCTAAAGCAAAGTTCACAAAATTAGAGAAGCAAAACCTTCATTGGATGTAGGCTTCGCCTATGAGTTTTTCTATACCTAATTTTTTTTTTTTCATAGAGAAAGTTAAAAATTCATGTTTAATTAGAAAATATAGAAGAAATTTCAAATTTAAAACATTCTGCTTATGATCATCCCTTGGTTAGACAACCTTTATTTTTGGCTTCTTCTGGGTTAGGAGGTCCCTATTTCTGACCACTCTTGTGTTATATGGCCTCTACTGCAAATCGTCTTACACGAGATGACCTTTATTTTTTTATTGTGAGGATTGTGTGCTTGTTGCCTATGCAAAGGCTGACATCATATTAGGGTTATGCACTTAGAACTTCTTTATTTAGGAATCTAAAAAATTAAATATTATTTTATGCATTAGCAAAAATACATTGATTGCTCTATGATTGCATTTATATTTTGCATAAAAATAAAATGAACCCACACACACCATGCATCATATTAAACATCAATGAGTTGGAATTCACATAGAACCATTGATCAAGACCAATGATGGTGGCCTTCATCATCATCTTGTTGGCTTATTTGTGGTTATTTCGTATCCTGTTTTGTCCAAGGCTAGTCCAATATCTATCATAGTGAGGACTAGTAGGACTTGGACTCCCTTATCAAGTTGGACTTCATCACCAAACTTTGGTGGGTTTCACAGTTTGGATTTCACCACCAATTCTATGTGTGAGAGTATACAATTGAAAATCCTTAAACTGAGAAATATCATCAACAAAAGCAAAAACAAATCAAAACACACTAAAAATTTTATGACTCACAAAGAAATTTTTAAATGAGGTAATCATTTTGTATGCTTTGTTTGTTTCCTTTATTGTTTGTTTAATCAAGACAACATGGTAATTATGCATAGTCAAGCTCAACCACAAGCTGGTAAAGTAGAAAACTTACAAGGAGGTCCTGAATGCCTTTGATACAATCCTAAGATTTTTTGCATTCCTGCACGATGCTCTAATAGTCATTATGATGTCAACTCCTCACTTAGAGGATTCGACCACCACTATGCCTCTACTAGAGAAATACCCATGGGTTAATTTACATGATCAAGTGGATGATTTTGTTAGCCAGTGCTGATCCCAGGCCACAATCAGACATGACCAGTCTAATGAGGGGCCTATTAGGGAATTTTACATAAATTCTATGTCATGATCTTCATCACCCTAAACTCCCATATAAAACCCACCAACTCAATAGGTGATCACAGTCAAAAGTAGGCTAATGTGAAGTTTGCATACACCATCAGCAAATATGATCATGAGTGAGTTAATACAATAATCCCCCAAGCATCAGGAAACTCTCATGAATATTTTGAGTTCAATTGAATTACAACCCCATGATATTGATGCTTTCACCAAATTCATGGGACATATACAAACATACAAATATCATGTTATAACCTTTCAGGATCACAATATAAAACCCATGCCCATCAATATACCTGACCCTCCTTTGCACATCATAGAGTGCATCAATAGGATCCCCTATTAGCAAGTATTAATTGACATGGGCTCCATAATAAATATTATTACCACAACCACACTAAAACATCTCAACATCCCACCTTCACACATCGTAGCATCCACGTTCACCCTGTAAACATTTAATTATGCTTCATATCCCATGGTTGGAATGATAGTCCTCCCTATTTAGGTTGGGAAAAATACCATACCTATATTGTGCTACATCTTGGAAGATGCAATATAGTATAATATACTACTTGGAAGGCCTTCTATGCGATTCATGGAGTGCATCCCCTCCATAGTACATCAATACCTCAAATACATACATGAAGGTAAGGTCCATGTGGTTCATGTCGACCTAGACCCTTTTAAGTACTAAAATAAGGTTGATCATCCATAGGAACCTATTATGTCATTCATGTACCTGGATACTAAACCAAATTATTTTATCCAAAGTCCAAATTCAACCGTACGGTTAGTCATGGAACTATCTCCACCATCACCATTACCATTGATTTCTCCTACTACTCCTTCATCTTTGATTTCTCCAAGCAAGGATAAGTCGACAAAGCCAACCATGGATATGCCCACAACCATCTCAAACATGTCAAAAAAAAACATCCCCACTCATACCAATAAGGAAGAACCCACTATTGTTACGAATGAGTCAGATCATATCATACCATATGCATTCACCACATCACAGGTCATAGTTCACCTAACCAATCCTGAACTTGATGAGTATATATCATAAAATGTTATGTTCACGTCCATCATTGAATCCATCAAGGATTTAGTTTGACCTCCTATCAAGTCACCACCCATCGTTACCAAACTAGATTCTTTACCTAAAAATTGGAGACAAGCATATCACCTTAGACAAGTTGATGAGGCATCCATGACTTGTCCAAATGCCATTACATCTTCTCATGAGTTTTTGGGGATGATAAATGTTATGATTGGAAACCAAGGTTCTCTAAATTAATCCACATAATTGGAAGCTTCGTCTAATATTTCCTCTGCATCACTAGTACTACCACTACCAAAACTAGTCACACCTAGCTCATTTCACCCAACATCTTCATAGAAACAAGAATAGGTATATTTGTTACACTAAAATGGGGGAAATCAAGTTGTCATGGTTTAGCACTCTAAGGTGGAACAAGAGCATGAGATAAGTCAAAAAAAAGAGCATGTGGACACACTCGCTATATAGGTTTATTCTAACACATCCATATCTCATCAGATAATGAATATATATGATTCCCATCTACCTAAATTTCTTCTGGTGCATGCACCTAATTCACTTTCACCACCTAGTGGTTATCATAAAATGTCATAAAAAACTATTCAATAATCATCCCCATTAGTCTTACAATACATTCTAGATTGTCTAGCCAAATTTGAGACACAAATGGGTTACCAAAATGATGCTTTGCAGCAAATAATGCATTAGATCACAAACATGAAGCTAAATCGTCACCTCCACAAACACAAAATGGATCCCTAAAAAATTGGATGCTAAATTGACAATACCATATTTTTTTTTTAAAAGCGAAAAACCCCTTACGGAGCCACCTTGGTCTGAGAGACCACTAACAGGGGGTTCTACACCATCAAATTCACCCGGGGGTTGCACCCAACCCTACCCGCACCAACATTATCAATTGGATTTTGGATACCCAATTCAGCTTTTTGGTAGGGTAGAGATTTGAACCTGGGACCTCCCTTGGAGGATTGCCCTCTCCTCTCCAACTCACCTACAACACCTAGGTAATTGACAATACCATCTACTTCATGTTTGCATGCCATTATTTGAATCCTTGGCATCAATATTTAATCGATTGTGCGAGGTAAAGACCATTACTTTACCTGAGAGTCACCTCTCAAATCCAAACCACCCAAAATATAAAGGGCATATAGGGGAATTATACTATGTATATCATAGGCAAAATGGTCATGATATACAAGCATGCTATGCTTTCAAAAATATAGTACAAGACATGCTTGAGAAGAATCAACTTCAAACATATAATTCCCTCACTACCGAGGATCAACAAGTAGACATAGTTAATGGTTTGTTACCTATGCCAAAAAAATAAGTAGATAAACCTAAGCAGGTAACTAAGATACATACAGTCCAACAACCTCACCAAACTAATTTACTGCATCCACCTCATTTAAAATACCATCCTCGTACATGGACTTCATTATCTGAGCCCATGTTGAGTGTTTTTCAAAATCTACAAGAGGCAAAGGCCATCGCCTTACCAAAATTATGCCCTCTAGACCCAAACAAGACTAATACTAAAGGTTATAGGGAGGATCACTTTTGAAAGCCTCTATTGTACCTATCACCATATGAATGGGCATGACATCCATAATTTCTACTCATTCAAGAATCTAGTCAAAGAGATGATAGAAAAAAATTAGCTTTGCATAGACAGGTTGCTTGTTTTACCCCATCAGAACATTGGCATTAAACAAAATTTTATGCCACAATAGAGGGTCAATTTCTATCACTCATAGCCAAGCCAATCACATTGTATCAGTCAAAATGCACACTGGGGGTCTTCAAGGTGTCACACTTTTCGACCATCTACATCACAATCAATGAAGCAAATTGAGAATTCTGATGGTATTGCACCTTTCCCGCTTTTACCGATCACCACACATGCTGGGGATGCATAAGGTATCGCACCTTCCCCATTATAAATTAGAAAATAATAGTAAAAAAAACAACAAAAAATATAAAAAATACCAGACAAATTAGAAAACATAAAAGCACAAAAACAATACAAAACATCAAAATACAAAAATATTTATATTATGTTATCATGTATTTCATTGTATGCACTGATTAGTTGCATTGCATTAGGCTTATTCATCCATTAAACTTGCACTAGGACAATTTGTGTTTGCATTCTTATGAATAACACCATGTTTGTATGTCAATCATAAATCTCAAATCAACCTTATCAATCATCATCATTCACAGTTTACTTTATGGTATTTTGCTTATTAAGGGGTCCTCATAAGGTAGGATAGATACCGAATGAATATCAACAATGATATTTAGATGGCCACTAACTATTTTATGCACACCTTTTATTTTGCAAAATATTGTAGGGAAAACTATTGCATCCCAAATATCATTATCATTCACATTTCCTTTGTAAGTAACTATGTTTTTCAACACAACTAATGAGTTGCTATAGGAAGTATACTAGGGTTTTTGATCATTCATTCATCCCTAGTTATATTTTTAGATTTTATGGAAAGTTATCTTATCTTTAGAAGGTAAGGTATCGCTTTGATAGTACCTTTCATATCTCAAAATCCCAACAATTTTACACATTAACAATTTGAGTCTGAACAAGGAAAGATAACAACTACAAAGTGGTCCTTTTCACCTTAAGTGAAAGATTTTTCTTGCTTTTCCTATTATGTGCATGGTCTAGGATGCTAATAATTGGAAAAAGAACAAGCTCCCCCCTATCCAAGCAATTCCCTTACTCTTCCACAAAATTAATAAATTCCCAAAATATGAACAAAAGAAACAATGATTTTCATCACTAAGCAAATCCCTTGTTCTAAAACAAAATAGTGGTTTTCATCACTAAGCATGAGCAAGTATCCCAAATAATAAAAATAAAAGAAGGGGGTAATGAGCTTGAATCCCTAGAATCCTCAGTATTCAAAATCCATGGGATAAATCTCCATTACAACAATGGGTTGAATGAAACCCACCTAGCAAAGAAGTAGCCTTACACACGATGATATGTCTATTACATTAGCAACCTTATTTTGTACAGACCAATGTCATCTTATGGTTGAGCTAGCTTTTGGTGACTTGTATTACCTAGTAGTCTAGTCTAACTATGTTCAAACTCAGGATTATGATGACCAAAAGGTGATCCTTACTACAGTAATGGGTTGCATGAAACCACTGGCAATGAGGTGGTCTTATGCCTTATCTAATACATTTACTTTGCACACATAGGGATATTGAGTATTTGGGTCTTCTTAATAGGCTTGTATCTTTCAAGAGTCTTGTGTAGTCTGTATACAACTTTTTGTCAATCAACTAGGGTGTTTGAGTCTCACAAAAACCCTCAAAATCCTTCATAGCACCAAATCATATCATCAACAGTCATAGTTTTCCTTATGAACATTTTTTTATTAAGGGGTCCTCATAAATTAGGATAGATACCAGATAAATATTAGAAATGATATTTAGAAACCCACTAACTATTTTATGCACACCTTTTAGTTTGTAAAAGCTTATGGGAAAAAACCCCTACATCTCACATATTTCATCTAACATATGCATATACAAATGTATAACTCTTATGATAAGGGTAAATTTTGATTCATGATTTCTATACATTATGTGGTGTCTGCCATTATTTTATTAAATACAAATTAGATTCATTCATTATGTTTTAAATAATTAAATCATACATGTAAAATTTTCATTAGAACATGCACATAAAATTAACACATTACATACACATTACATTCGTCATTTCAATAACAAGATTTAAATGCATAAACAATTAAATAAATTTAAAAACATGTATTTAACATTAAACATTGCATCCATATACACATGCATAAGAGTGCATCCATACATCTAGACTACATAATCTAGTCATACATCCATAAACTAATCATTACATGTCATTAGTACATCACATATATAAATAAATACATCATATAATCATCACATCCATCACCTCATGCATAACATAAAATTAAAACACAACATAAAAACATAATGAGCCATAAATGAGAGACATGATCTCATATATATATATGATATCATGTCTAAAAGATTTCAAAAGTACATAGTGATACAAAAATTCCTACAGGCTACAACTATGTAGATCCTCATACCTTACACCTAAAAATAATAAATACATAGCAATAATTCAAGCAGGGCTTGTGCCCCTAAAGTCACTGCTTGGAGCCACTAACCACTTATCTCTCTAGATGAGCTGACAACTTGTGACTAGGCCACACTGATGATTGTCTAGAGTCGCTACGTCAGCTCCTTTGAGACCACTCAGGTAAAGTACCACCAAGTTGTGCCACCTGACCCTCTAGCTATAGAATTTAAGCACCATCATACTGGCACTAAGCATTATATTGACCAAATAGGGCCTGCAATCTATCCACCTCAAACTGCAACTCTATAATATCCCCCATAGCCTATGTACCTGTTGTAGCCTATCCTTAGCTTGTAGTCACAGTGGTCAACTGCACCTGCAAAGCATCTCACTCTATTGCCTTGGTGTCTCTCTTAGTTGTACATGTCAACATATGGGTTTGTAGAGTATCCCACTCTACTATGACTCTATCCCTCTTTGTAGTAACTCTATATATCTCTATCTACACTATGGTTACCTGAGCCTTTAGGAGATATCTCTCCTAAAATAATCCCCTCAACTATTGATGCCTACTACTGAGCTGACTTTGGACTATGGCAAGGGTAGCTTCCTGCTCTTATAGCTACACCTGTAGAGTTTGAACCCATGATCTCAATTAGGTTATCTTATCTGTAGGGACATCATCATCCCCATTGCCCTCAGCCTATGACTCCTCTACCTCCTTTATGGACTGACCCCACTCCCCCTCTATTAGGTAATACACTTATCATCCATTCTCATATAATCCCTCCTCTATTATCGCATTCATAGGCCTACCCGTCGGACCACCTCCTTGCCATATTTGGGAGACCCACCAGGTTTCATACTCTATGCTAGTGGCTAGGTTTGCTAGTTTGGTCTTGGATAGAGTAGGATCCTCCTTGTTCACTAGAGCCTCCACTCGAGGCCACACTAGTTGTGTCTCATCTCCATGATGGTGATATATGATGGCCTCCTCTGGGATATCCTAATATATCTTGAACTGACATCTAATGCGAGAGTACTAAAAGTACTCCTACTCGATTACATGGCATCCAATGAGCCACACTCCATGTCTCACTTGCCCTAGGTATGTCCTAGCCTCTACCTAATAATATAAATCCAAGTAAGGCCTCCACACCACCTGCTCTAGTTGTAATCCCTCCAAAGATCTTTCATAATATGATAGTCTACCTGCCTATGGTTGGCTTTGACCTATATCTTAGTCCTATCACCATCGAGTCGTACATCCAATATCAATGTCACCCAACTTGGCTCATGGCACTAGCAGTCCTATTGGTTTATCTATGTAGATGTAATCCCATTCTCAAATCTGGAGGAGTAGACTATAGCCCAATATCATACAACTTTGATGTTGAATATCATACATCTCATCATATAGATGATCTAATAGGGTGTTCCCCATGCCATGATGATAATATGTTGTGTGTAGCACTTGATTAGATCCTGAACCATGTCAAGGAGGTTTCAAGCGAACCTCACTTCTCAATAATCCAGTAGTAAGATGTTTGAGATAATGTACATCACTACTGCGTGTCATTGAGTGAACACATGGTCATCATACCAAGTCTTGATAATAACACTACCATGGTCCATCTGCACTAGTGCAACATCTTCCTACCCTCCAAATATCCTCTGAAGTACTCTCGCCCATTGTAGAATGGGAGTGGAGGTAATGGGGCATCCCTTGATCAAAATGTGAAATATCCGATACATGTCCTCCAGTGTCACAATCATCTTGCTAGTAGAGAGATGAAAGGTGTTGGTCTTGCTATTCCATCATTGAGCCAAGACTATCAGATAGGTTTGATCTAACATCATTGTGGGTATATGCACAACCTATTTGAGGCCAATCACCTCAAACCATACTCAATCCTCATCTATGAGCTAACCCCACAATTTCCCAAGCAAGGTAACAAGATGTCAACATCTAACATCCAAAAAATATACAAATCAACAAAAAAAACTCCAAAACAAATTCAAAAACAAAAAAAAGACAAATTTTTGGTAGTCGCTCTAGCCTAATATGGCTTGTAGGTGCAACTACTTCACCCCGAGACAATCGCCCCAATAGTTATAATTTTGATGGTTGGATTTCAAATGAGGCCACCCCACCCTAGGATGACCCCAAATCAGCCAAAGGGAAGTTGCTCCTACCTAGGATAGTACCGCAGCGGCATGCTAAAAAGCATAAAAACCTACAAAATAAAAAATAAAAACTACCTCTAAACTAGCCTAATCTAGATTGCCTAATCTAATTTGAGGTTCATTGATGACAAGTTTAGTGAGGTTCATTTTCCAATTACTTAATGAGGTTCATTTTTAATTTGCAAAATTAACAATGAGAGGAATGATATTTCTACCTTCCTAGCACCAGCTCCTCCACTAGTCAAAGCCTTAGGTTGGGCCATGATTGTGGTTTATTGGGTTTCTAGCAGCATTCCATATCATAAAACTATCCTCTACCTCACCTCTACTTTTCTATCACTATCAACTAACATTAAAAATTTGTAAATTTGCTTTTATATTTTCTAAATTTTGAGACCGCTTCCTTGTGGGGTGATCACATTTTGGCATGACTGTCCTACCCTGAGGTAGCCCTGAAATTTGCAAATGGTGGCTGCTCTACCCTAGGATGGACTCAAAATGGCATAATTTGCAAGCATTCTGTAAGCATCATTAACATCAATTTGGGTATTTAACCCCATTGAATGGTTCAAAATATCATAATTGCCAATCACACAAACATTTTCAAAAATTAATTGGGGCATTATTAGTATCATACTTCCTACAATTATCCATAAAAAAATAAAGCAACATGAGGCAAATCAAGGTAACGCACCTTCTTGATCAAAATCTTAAAATCAATCTAATAACCAATCAACAAATAAATTTCCAGGTTTTAAAATTTTGTGCCCTTTTCCTTGCATTCAATCAATCCAAACACTGTAATTGCTAGGTTTAAAAGGTTGCACCCTTTGCCTCGCATATAATCATGACAAATAAATAGTTAGGCTTACAAGGTTGTGCCCTTTGCCTCATTATCCCAAAAGGCCCCAAAGATTCCTAATTTCTTTGGTCAATCCCAAAAGGCTCCAAAGATACCTATTTCCTTTAGTCAATTTAAAAAGGCCCTAAAGATGCCTAAATCCTTTGGTTAATTTCAAAAAGCTCCAATGAAGCCTATATCTTTGGTCAAATCAATCAAGTCATCTTGGTCAAGCAACTTATTGCTTTTATCACTTGTCATCTCCTCATCAACTCATCACTTGAGGGGGTAGTCATAATCACAACATTCATAATCAAATTCAATAATCAAACACTCAAATCATGCTAATTGCATTCATCCATGAACCATTGCCAAAAACAATCATGCCCTTTTTTCTTGGGGTAGATAACAAGCAAAAATTTAAACTAAATAGATTTCTTGGCATTCTTACACTGGGATAGTGTACCAAGATCAAGTATACCTTGTTGAAATGTTTACTTGAATTAACCACTTTAATTTTTTTAGAAGCAATGAATCAAAGATGCATAACCTTTCATGAGTGGGAATTTAGCAATGACTAAATCAATGATCACCATCAACCTTAAATTTAGTTTTAGGTCATCTATTTTTACTTTGCATTGTGTTTTCACACAATGCATCCCAAAAAGGGGTATCTATAGACACCTAAAACACATCATTTTGAGAATACTACCTATATGGATACCTTTTTAGGCCAAATGACCCACCTAAGGTAGCCTTCGGGCTCAATAGTAATTTTTATCACTTTACAAGGAGGATTCTTCCTTTACAACCTAGACCGTCATATCCAAGGATGGCCTCTAGAGGCTGCCCTACCCTAGAATAGCTAGAATTCATGACCACTCTACCCTAGGATGGTCACACATGTAACAAACTCAAAACTAGCACCATGGGCAAAAATGGTTTCAACAACCAACCAAGCCTAATGACATTTATAATCAGTTACGGGAAGCTTCTAGAATGGGTTGTTGACCTTCTTGATCCTAATAATTTCTAGGCTTCTCAAGGAAGCCAAGATTCCCATTTGGAAAAGCTATAAAAAGGTGCCTTGCCTTTATTCAAAAATATCTCAATCTCATGCAACAAAGTGCTAGTAGATTGTTCCTAAGAGATCTTGCTTATTCTTCATAATGAAGTACTATAGGATTTCAATCATAGAGCTCTCAATTGCAACAATGGAGTTCCTTAGAGCTTGAAGACTAAATTTCAACACTATTTTGTGATAAAATGGCCTTATTTCATGCTAAATTCCATAATCTAATCATTCTTCAAGTGCACAACCTTTGAACAATAAATTGACAGATCAATCCCGGTAATTCCTACATCGGTCATGAGGAACTACTCCATTGTTCAAATGCCACTTCACCTTGAAGCAACCCACAAGCTCCACTGCCCTACCCTAGGCAGTTAGTAGGCTAGACTGCTCTACCCTAAAATGGCCTCCCAGTGATATCTATTTTTCTTAGTTACAGTAGTTTTAGCAACATTTCCATTTGTTTTCTAACATAGTTTAATTCAGTTTTTATGCATATTTTTATTATTTTCAGCATATTTTTTTAGTTTCTTATCATGGATATGGATCTCATCATGAGAGGTTCCTCATTTTCTATTAATATCTTATGAGTGTACTTGTGTGTAAGTTTTAGGTCTTGGCAAGATATATCAACATAAAGATTCATCAATATTTATCTCACATTATGAAGGTCACAAGAAACTCCTCCCCAAGTTGGTTTTGAGGGTGCAAATATTCTACAAGATACACCTACCATTGGTTCTTTATTGTAAATTATATCAAATTGGTATTAAATCCCTAAGAGGGATATCATTGTATAGCTTGTGAAGTATAATTTCAATATTAATGAGAAGGGCATCATTTTTTATTTCTTATTTTGATCTTGATGGTTACATGATTATGCTTTCAATGATTTCATATAATTTTACTAGGTGTACGATTTTTGCATACTACGGTTATTTTTTAGGCTTGAACTTGTTTGATATATTTTTTCTAGGGTGCTTGGAATGATGAATGCTATAACACTTAAGTATTCTACATAGATTTAATTGAATGGTTTATTAGGCATTACTTGTAGAAGATTGCCTATTCTTATTCATCCAAAAACAATGTTGTTAGCTAATCCCTAGTTGCATTTAATATCTCTAAATCTACCTCTTTATCTATATCCCTAATCTTCTCTCAACCCCATCCCTTTATTGTCTTTAATATTTTACACAATAGGATTTTGAAAAGGAATCGGCCTTCTTTAGAGGTTGACTTAGAATATATTATGATTCATTCAATCTTGAACTTGGTCTAGGGTACACATTTTATACCTAGACATATTGATCAATCAAGAGTTTCGTAATGTCTGGCAGGACCAAACCAATCTAGTATATCCCATAAAGAATCACCAATGGTATTAATATTAATAGTTCATCCTGATTGGAATTCAAAGACTATAAATGATATCAAGGCTACACCCACCATGTACACAATATTTTTGGCATACCCATATTTTTGGATGATCAAGATTATGTTGAATATCTTGGTCTCATAAGAGTATAAATAATTCATTCACTTTGTGACTCTACAATTGAATAACCCAAGAGTTTTTTCAACTCTGCTAGAAGGCATGCATCCAAAATCTTATGATCATAAGATTGGAAACCAATAAGTTGAAATAACCCTTAGAGTATGTTTACTTAAAGGCTTTCAAAGAATCCAAAAAAAAAGATCACTTTCACCCATCCAATTTTTTTTGTTTAATGTCCCACTCCTCTACAAGTCATATTCTCATAATCATCTATTACATACCTATCCAAAACTATGTTCAAACAAATCTACCATACTTAAAACAATGATATATCCCTAAATCTCCAAGATCTTCATGACATTCTACAAGTTGCACTAAAAGCCTTACCCTCCTATGATGGTAGTGAAAAGATAACCTACGAATATTACCAAGATATAACCACTTTAGATATTATGTATAATATCATATATTAATATGTAATGGTGAGGTTATTAGCTTTGTATTTCATAAGGAAGGTACTATCTTGGTACCACTCTTTAGGAGAAGGTAGCATCAACAAATGGGCTAAATTTTATCCTATATTTCAATGATGTAGTGGATTCCTTTTCACTTCTCATGTAGTTTACTTCCACATAGAAACATCCTCAAGAGAATATCATAGATTTCAGCATCCAGTTTAGTAATATATGGAGAATAATATCTCAATAGATGAGACCTTCCCAAGGTTAATCCTACATCAACTATCTCATGATATTTATTTTAAACTTAGTCTTGCAGATCCAACAATCAAATAAGATGTGATTTCCTTAGATCTTTTAATTTGTTTTGGAAATAGAGAATACTTTGATCTTAGTTTGTAAGCTTCTTCCAAAGGTTGCGATGCCATACTTTTTGGAAATCCATTAGCATAACCAACAAGTTTTTTCAACTCCCTCAATCCCTTCACTAGTTGCTTTGCCTACACCTAGGTAGTATCCTCAACCTATCGCTCTAACTATCACAATGTAATATTTGCCTACTCTAGAATAAAAAGAATAAATAGATATGTAGGAGTTGAAGGTAGTTATTAAGAATTTCATAAATAAGATATTTATGATGGAGTAGAAAAATGCTAAAATAATATTTGAAAGGTATCCATAGAGGAGATACCCTTACATCATAAGGTAACAAGGGGCCTCAACTAGCAATGTAGCTGAAAATCAAATTGCTATTGCTAAAATGCAAGAAAGAGGGACATCTATAGCCTAGAAATACTAGTGGTGTCTGTCTTGCAATGATCCACATAATTCCAACACCTATATAATTTATCAAAGTCAATGCCAGTTGGTGTAACTCAGAAGGCTAAAAGAGAGTCAAAAGGGCTAGTAGACATTCTTGATGGATTTGGATCAAATTTTCTTGTCTAAAGAGCCTATAATCTCCAAAATGTATCACATGTTGACTATATCCAAAAAGAGACCTCCCCTGGTGGATCCCTCAAAGGTTGATAATTTAAAGGCTTCAGCTTAGTTATTCAAGGAATGAGGAGTAACCTAAAGATAAACCAACATTATAAGTACATAAGGTTGATCAGGAGGAGACCAGAGAACAAGAGTTGATAAAGTTGTATTTTCCTTTAGTTACCAAATTAAAAAGATAAATAATCCAGCAATACCAATAGAGGTTTGAGGAACCATGACAGAAGGAATAAAATTTATCAAATACCATCAGATACATCATCATAGAAAAATTGAAGACACCATCAAAAGCTAGCATGTATGATGCTTTGTTGATTTTCAAAAATATAAATTCACTCAAAGCAACCCTGAAAAATACATCCCCAAACATATTTACCTTCTTGAATCTAAACTTGGCTCAATATCAGTAGACCCTAGGGATAGGAAATAATAGGCCATTGCCCTTCTATATATCTTTGTGTATGGAGGGATGGATTTTGCATAATTGTATGGTGGACTCTGGATCTACCACAACAATTATGCCTAAGGTTGTTTGTTACAAAATGGGTATGGAATATAACTAGACCAATTTTGTCATGTTGTAGTTATACAAGACCCTAATTTGAATGATAGGAGTAATAAAATATGTACCTATGATGTTTTATAATATTCTAGGAGTCACTATGATCCATGACATGATAGTGGTTTATCTTCCTTCTCTTTTTGGACTATGCTTATCAAGGGAGATCATCACTAATATTGGAGGGTACCTATCCCTTTATTACATATATATGGTGATTCCCAAAAATGGAATAAATGTCAAGATATATGTGGAGAAACCTAGACCTTACCACATTTAAAATTTGAGGGAAGATAACATCAATCTATTTGAATAGGATATATAATACCTTGAGTAGCTAATAGAGGATCTACATATTGAAGATGAGTTCTCATTGAGTGATTTCAATGCAATAATTGACATCATATTGGAAACTTATTGCATGTTTGAATCAGATAGTTATAAGCTATCAAATCTCGCAAATTAGGTATTTCAAAAAATAGAAATATGAAAGCATCAAAAGTGTGAGTCACTTTGATTAAAACATTGTTAATTTTGATAGGTAGGAAACATTTGAAATTTCTAACATGAAAAGTGTGCTAAACTTTGTACTATATTACAAATATGTATTAAAAAAAATCACTTTCTTTTGACATGTTGGTCTAAGTTTTGTAAGTAATCAATGAGCAAGAGTCGTAGAAAATAAGTGAGATCTATTGCACATTTAAAGGATGACTTGCATAACCCAGAATTTTGGGAAGGCATATGAATCAATACCATGCTGATCATGTGCATTAACATATAATAGCATATTTTGAGGAAGGCTAGTGTAAGTCATGAAGTTTGCACAAGTTAGACATAATATAAAATCAGCAAATTAGATAAGGAAAATCCTCCTCTAAATTATCATCTACCACCCAAGATTTTTTTTATTGATGAACAGATAGCTTCCATGGTTAAACACAAGGAAAAATGGACTACGACATCTTTTTTGATTTGGATATGCAGAAGTCTTCATTTTGTATCATATTATAAAAACATAGACTGATGAAAATAAGGATCAACTAGATGAGTGAGTTCAATAACTTCCCTAGTGGAAGAGGCCTAGAATAGGATAGCTTCCCTTTTAGTATTTCATGACCCCTAAGCAAATCTACCCTTCAAGAAATAAATCCTTCTCCCATCCCCTTGAGCTTCAAAATTCTTAAGATTTTCCCTCATAGACTCTATGCCCAATAGATAAGACCTTTATTTTTATGCTCCTTGTCTTTTACAAGTAGAATCCCCCTGTGAGTCACCAAAATATAGTGAAATTTCACTACACCAGGAAAATCCCATCAGAAAGGAGAATTTTGAACAAAATTTCCATCAAAATATGGTTTTGAAGAAAAGCAAGATGAGAGGACTTGAATCCCTATCAATCTATCAAGTAGTTGATGTTGTAAAAATACCAAATATGTTTATAAGGGAAGGCCTTTATTGAAATTTACTAATAAATTTTAAACTCCCTATACCATGAGGCTATGTTGACCAATTTGATTAGATATATAATGGCCCATAGCCTTTTTAGTGGCAACTAAGCCATACCTCACAATTTTTAGGAGTCCTAGAGCCTTTTTGGTGATAGCTAAAATAACTCTACCTTTATAAGGTATTCATCCCATATGGTGGTTGTGGACTCACCCCTCATCTAGATGGGTGGGTTCAAAACCCAAACTATATTCCTTATCCAATTTGGTTTGTAGTGTGTATATAATTATGTACTATTCTCTGGTGCAGTTAAGAAAAAACACTAGCAAGGGATCCTAGGGAGTAAAACCCAGGAACAATTAAAGAAAGGAAATCTGAGGTATCTAGACAAGGAATCAGTAGGATAAGATCCTATATTTACATCAAGAAGATATTAACACTTATTGATCTATGAAAACATAAGCATCCCAAAGATTTCAAGTTGTGAAACCTCTATAGATCATCTAAGCTTGTTGGTCCATACAAAGTTAACCCCAATTATTTATGGGAGGAGATAAAAAAGGTGAATCTTTTCAAATCCACCATACTTGCTAATTATTTTGGTTGAATATTGAGAAGGCAATTTTGGGATTGAAGTTGCTTAGAAATTGTTCATTAAAGTCAAAATATTTTGTCTAGAATAGCATGTTTTTCTTTAAGGATGGACTTGCAAAGGAGGCAAGCCAAAGCTTTTTGGTAGTGATATTAGCAACGCACTTCAAAATCTCTAATCTAGTGCAAATATTGTGGAGTGAAAATTATTCATTCTAGAAGCAGATAAGCTAGAAATTTCTAATCAATGATGTCAACTAGGATCAAAAACATTTATTTAATAAAAATCCTACAAAGAGCTACTTGAAGCATGATTTAAAGGAAGCAACATCCCAAGCTAGTTCTTCTCAATAAAATGGATAATGTCAGCACTCAAAATGTCTAGCATGCTTACAATAAAGAAAAAAAGATAGTCCATATAGCAACAAAGGTAGCAATAGCATCCTGAACTAGAAGACCTTGGCATGAAAGGTGCCTGGCACCCCAAAAAAGAGATTTTGGACCATATGGTAGTTGTTATATCCTTACAACAACAACCATTCCACCTAAGCATGTATGATTATATTGTAAATCATAACCACAAGTGGGCTAATAGAGGATGTGTTGAACTTTTTGAATATTCTGAGTGGTGCCAACTCATTACTAATAATGCAGGGCCATTTTTTCTTATGATTGTGCATAGTAATTTTTATTTCTACTAAGTGAAAACTATAAATAGGATAATGCCCCTCATTGTAAAGGGTTGGATGTTTTAATTTTTTCTATTGTAAGTTGAATGTTTATGTCATTATAATATAAGCAAGGGTTTTTTGACCTACCTCAATTGGAGTGTGAATAATTGTTCATTACATTGATATTTACACTTTCAACATTTTATTTATGCTTTGGTAGAAGTGTTATCTATTAGGATTAAAGTTGTCTAGCATGCTTTGGTAACTAAAGTTTTATTTTTTAATATTGAATCTATATGGTATGATTCTACTAGGGTGATTGGAATGTTGAATTATGTAACACTTATGTATTATGCATAGCTTTAATTTAATGGTTTGTTATGCATTGCTTGTAGAATATGGCCTATGCTCATTCACCCAAAAAATATTGTCAGCTAAGCCTTGACCATAATTAATCAATCTCTCTAACCCTACCTCTTTCACTCTATCCCTACTCTTCTCTTAACCCTATCCTTGTTAGAGTATATTACATTATTTGGTATATTCTAATGTACCACTTTGGTTACATATTTATATTAGGAGTGTATCTTATATTAGAGTGTGAGTAAATATTTTATGTAATGTAATAATGTGCAAGAAATGCACAAGTATCTTGTAGTTAAGAGTGCAAGTATGATGAGTGTAGATGTGCACAAGTGTTCATTATGTAAGAGTGCACATGTGTCCTTAGAGTAGGAAAGTGAAGAGTCTCAAGAAGATTGAAGGCCAAGAGTACTCCATATGAAGAGCCACATCCCATTATATATGTGTCTATGTGTGTGTATGTGAGACACAATGTAGAGTAGAGTGTGTGGAAGTATGGTGTATTTGAGATATTTATTCTATATCAAGATACTATTTTTATGAGCATTTATTAATGGTAATTTTATGAGTTGTTGCAGAAGTTATTTATGAGTTTTATATGATTATAATTTTACCATTATCTTATATTTCATATAGCAACTTTATTTTAGATCTTATGGTTATTTTACTTTAAGTATTAAGCATCAAAATATAACAGTGGTATCATAGCCACAAGGGAGATTGATAGGAGATAGGGAGATTTCATTTATAGAATTTGAAAGTTGTTATTTGGCTAGAGTCTTTCCATAGGGTTGCAAGAAAACTCATGAAGACTAGGACTCAACATAGATTTCTTTCCACTAGATTGAAGAATAACTAGTGAAGTTTATTGATTTCAAAATTTTGGAGATTTGGATGTATTTGATTGCTATTGTCTAAGATTTTGTTGCAGAAAATTAGTTCTCAAAAGTTGAGAAGCTTCCTACAATAGATAGAGAATAATTTCACCTTTTATTACCTAAAATTCTATGTGCTTTCCTCGCACAAGGATTATTTTTGGATTTGCAATAAAAGAGTAGACATTGAATATTAAGGAGGTCCAAGAAAGAGGTCCCATTGAATATTAAATATTGAGGAGACCCAAGAAAGAGGTCCCCATAGAATATTGAAGACTGCAGATTGAAGGAAGAAGAGAGAAAGAGGCCAGAGTAGCCCTATTGAATATTGAGAAGGAGGAGACTCGAGAGAAGAGGTCCCCATTGTAGATTTGAGAAAGAATATTGAGGAGGCCTAAGAAAAGGTCCATTGAAATTTTGAAGGAGAAAAAAGGAGAATAGAGAAGCCCTATTGAGAAATTGAAGAAGTGGCCATTGGAGAATATTTGAAGAAAGTTTGAGGTAGAAGATTGCAAGAAGAAGAAACTCCTGAAAAGAGGTAATCACATCAAAATTGGAAAAATTATTGTCATCCAACAACAAGCCCAAAAGGATTTGTGAAACTGATTCAAGGAGAAGATTTTTGGCAAGAAGTTTGCCAAATTTGAGAAAGAATTTTTGAAGACTTCAAGACATTCAGATTCTTGAAGAAGAGGCCATAAAAGAGGCCAAATTTGAAGATAAAATTCAGTGGAAGCTAAGGAGGAGAAAGAATATTGAAAGAGGCCACAAATTGATATTTTTGGAGACAGCCATTAAAGTTTTGAAGGCTGATTTTTGAAGAAGAAGATTGCAGATTTTCAGGGCAGAATTTGAAGAGTTTCAGGACAGCAAGATAGAGGAGAAGAAATCAGAATTTTGGAGCAGCATTTGAAGAGTTTTGGACTGCAAATTTGGGCAGCATTGGAAGGAGATAGAAGAGCTATGAATTGGAGAAGTTTTGGGCAGATTTTGGATAGTTATTTGAAGGAGGAATTGACAGCAATTTAAGGCAGAGAATTGAAGGAGACAGAGGCAGTTTTTGGACAGCATATTGGCAGCATTTGGAGCTGCAAATTTCAGAGTTCCAGACAGCATATTTGGAAGGAGATAGGAGCTCAATTTGGACATCATTTTGAGAAGCAAAGGAGCTGCAAGTTTCAGAAAATTTGGACAACATTTGATAAGAGATAGAGCATATTTTTTAACAGCATTATTGAAGGAAGAAGAAGATAGTTTTTGGCAGAATTTTGTAAAGGAAAGAAGCTGCAAATTATCAAGTTTTGAATAGCATACTTTGAAGAAGAAAATAGCAGAATTTGGGCAGCAAGTTAAGCAAGAGAAGAGTTGTTTTGGGGGCAGCAAGTGAAAGGAAGAAGGAGCAGCAATTTTACAAATTTGGGCAGCAAGCTTGGCGAGTAAAAATGTTAGCAAAAAGTTTCTAAGTTGAAACTATAAGAGCATTTTATTAAAGCATAAAGAAGAGGTTTTATTTTAAGTTGCATATTCAAGTTTTTAAATCAGCAAAAGAAAGTCTAAGTTGAGTGTCTCCAAGCTAAGGAAGGAGGCATCGTTGTTATCTTAGAATATGCAAAATACAACAACAAAGAGTGGAGTTAAATATTGCTTGAAAAAGGAGAAATAAGGAGAAGAAAATATTAATATACATGTTGTTTTATAAGCCTAACAAGTGTAGATTTATCAAGTATTATTGAAGCAAGAAGGAGACCGAATAGTGTTCAAAATAAGGTAAGATTAAAGGTGTCTAAAGACACCAAAAAGGTAGAATAAAATTTGTAGGAAAAGAAGCCACCAAAGGAGTGGTAGAACCACCAAGCAAAAGGAAAAGGAGCCACCATATTGCCGAGGTATAGCCACCGTGGAAGAGAAGACACCTACATTGAGAAGAACCACCAAGGTTGAGCCACCAAGTTGAGGAGGAGGAGCAAAGCCTCAATGCCACCATTAGCACCATTTGAGAAGAGCAAGCACAACATACGAACTAGTAGAATATAAAATGTTTGGTAAATATCAAAAGACAAGTATTGGAAGGCAAAACATTGAAGAAGTTGAGTTAGGGAAAGTTTGAGCACCAAGGGATCAACCACCGCACAAGTGTACATTGGGATTGCAGGTGGTGAGATGCCACATGTTGATTGAAATATTCAAGACACCATAATGCCTTGAAAATGCTTCAAGTTAATCATTGCCAAGCGTTATACAGTGAGGAAGGGTGTTAGAGAATTAGAGTACCCTATGTAACATCTAGAATCTAAAGAGAAAGAGTGCCACTTGTTGAAGTGGAAGGAGGAGCACCAACCATATTTGGAGGAGTTTGAAACATCCTAGATCTTCATAAATGTGTGGAGTTGAACTCCATTTGACACACTATCATCCAACATCAAGGCAGTGTGTGGCAGAGTGAAGACAATCACCATACGTGCAGTAGAGAAGATATATTTTGTGGAGCAACATCTTACTAGGGCAATTCAAGCATCTTTGACCGAATATTTCATGCCTCAAGTTGGGAGGTAAATAAATTTAATTAAATTTTGATTATTTATCCAAGTAAGGAGTTATAAGGTTGGGTAATATTATTTTTCTAAGGTTGAAGGAAAATTAATCTAGTTGCTTATAAGATTAATTTAATTATTGGAGAAATAAGGTATAAAAGTGAAATTTGAAACCTTAGAAACATTATTAGTTATTTTTGGAAAGTTTTGAGAAGCCTTGAAATATTTTTGAGAAATTTTGGGAATCCATTTCAAGTTTTGGGAAGATTTTGTAAAGTTTTGTAATTGAATTATTAAATTTTGTGAAGCATTTTTAATATTTGTAAATATTTTGAGATTTGGAGAAATAAGGTTTCCTACATCAAATTAGGAATAATATTTTTGCAAATACATTTTACAAAACTTCTAAATTTCTAATTTGGGAGCCATAAGGACTTCAACATCAAATTAGGTTTGTGAAATTTAGAAACCATATTATTGAAATTTGGGAGATAAAAGGAATTCCACCTAGATTTTTGAAGAATTGAAACCTTTGTCAAAACTATTGTTTGATCATTATCCAAACATTAGGAAATACAAGGTATTCTACAAAAAATTGAGAATTGAAAATATTTCATCAAAGTTGATCAATATATTCAAAATTTGGAGATATAAGGTTTACAACATAAAAGATTTTGTATTTCATCAAAACACTAGGGAGACATAAGGTAGTCAACCTCAAAGGATAGAAATTTTAAAGATTCATTATTCAAAGTTAAAAGAATCATGGATGAAATAGTGAAGAAAGTATTTAATGAATATAGTGAAGAAATGTTACATGCACTCAGGTTTTATTCACATGAATTAATACCCAACATTGATGGAGATCGAATATTTGATGTTCTAAAAGACAAATTGATTTTATTTTTTAAAGAATCTAAAGAAGGAAAATTTACTACTTTTATGGGATATCTCCATGAGAAGCTTTTTAGGTCTTGTTGGGAATCTCAAAATATCATTGTACTCACTTCAAAAGAATGTCTAATGATGTATCTTTCATTAATTATCTTTGAACTTTTTCAAGAAAAGATACAAGTTGAAAGAAATGATCTCAAAGAAGAGTCATTGGAAAAAAATTCATATTATTGTGATGATTTACTAACTCATTGTGTCAAAGACATATCATCAATGAAAATACAGAAATGGAAGAAAAAGCGAAGCAAGAAAAAGAATCAGATAAAAGGCAAGATGAAGACTAAACCAAAAGAAGATACTTATTTGAAGACTCCAGTTATAAATTTACTGGATATAGATTGAAGACAAAAGACGAAGACCATATTGAAGACTAAAGTCTTCAATAACCAAATAATGTAATACAGGGGGTGTTAGAGTATATTACATTATTTGGTACATGCTAATGTACCACCTTGGTTACATATTTAGATTAGGAGTGTGTCTTAGATTAGAGTGTAAGTAAATATTTTATGTAATGTAATAATGTGCAAGAAATGCACAAGTGTCTTGTAGTTAATAATTCAAGTATAATTAGTGTAGATGAGCACAAGTTTTCATTATGTAAGAGTGCATATGTGTCAAAGTAGGAAAGTGAAGAGTCTCAAGAAGAGTGAAGGCCAAGGGTACTCCCTATGAAGAGTCGCATCTCATTATATATGTGTCTATATGTGTGTGTGAGACACAATGGAGAGTGAAAGTGTGTGGAAGTATGGTGTATTTGAGATCTTTATTCTATATAAAGATACTATTTTTATGAGCATTATTTAATGGTAATTTTATGAGTTGTTGCAGAAGTTATTTATGAGTTTTATATGATTAGAATTTTGTCATTATATTATATTTCATATAGAAACTTTATTTTAGATATTGTGGTTATTTTTCTTTAAGTATTAAGCATCAAAAGCTAATAATCCCTTTTATTTATTTAGTCTTTTACATGGTAGTATTTAGAAAAATAATCAAAATTCTTCACAGGTTGACTTCAAAGCAATTATGAGTCATCCAATCTTGACCTCTATCTAGGGTGCACATTTTATACCTAGGAAGACTGAGCAATCAAGAGGACCTTATGTTAGGATTTATTACATATGATAAAAATTAGTTGAATGGTTAGAACCACTCATGCAGAAAGAGTTGTTGGTTAGTTGTGATTTCCACTATTTAAGGAAATCACATGGTTATTGGTATTTCTCTATATTGGGAAACAAAATATGTATTGAAATAAGATCTTGATCAATGGAAATGCACACAGCATGTCTTATAAATGGTTTTAGAGCAAATCAATGTTCTTGTTGTCACATCTTTCATGGTGGTTTGTTCCTCCAGGTTTAAATTCATAAACAAAAAAGTTGTATAGTGTCCATAATGTAAGGCTCATAACAATGACTTAACAAAATATTAATGGACTTGATGTCATGATGCACTATGTATGGCATGTAGTCATGGTTTAGGTAGGCAAGGTCCTAGTTGACTCCAAACATTGTGTTGTATCAAATATCTTACTCAAATATTGTCTTCTTGAACAAAATAATCCATTAAATTTTGTCATTGATCATATCCTCTTGGATATCCTGTAACACTATCCATAAAAATCTTAGTCCCTCATACAGAGGAGTGTCATGAATGGAATTTTTCTTTCAATAAGTAGTCTATAACATCATATGATAAATCCCCCTAAAGATAGGATAATTAGGGCCCATATCAGGTTATTTTTTCACTAATACCAAATGATATCCAACTTAGCCTAAAGAGTTGTTTTGTACTGGGCATCTAAATACAATTGTATGATTGTAGAACCCACTTAATCATAGCATGGATTACAAATTCCACACATACATAACCTTATTATTGTCCTATTTGTTTATTAAAAAATTAAATTTGACAATCAATGAAGATGAAGCCTAGGAAGTGGTAGTTAGCAAATAATTTCTCTCAAGATCCAAACCTAGGGTAATAGATTGTGAGTGAATGTTAATAGATTATAAGAAAAAATGTGAGGCAATACCCACATGGATTTAACCATGTTATAAATAAGAGTTGTGTAGAGGAATATCACAAATTTCCCAAAATTAAGCATGGAAAGGAGAATTCTATGAAGAGCAATGCATCAAACCAATTATTGGAAAATTTACCTAAGATAAAATAGTAACATGATTAAAATTAAACTTGTCATCATCCATCATCATGCATAAAATCTTTACCCCTATGATGCACCAAAAGCAAGATATATTTTATGGATAAATGGATATGGAACCACAAAAAGTGTGTTTCCAATTTATAAACATTCAATTGCATCATTTAATTATTGTGGACCATCGATCTTCCTTGGCTTTGGGACTTGGAGATGAAAGCAGACGTACGTTGATGGATTCTCAAATATCTTATTTACCTCATTGGAAGTAAGTGATGCTTGAGTTAAGTGCACCTATTTTTACTATTTCCATTCATTATTTGCAGAGTCTTGGAACTCAATGAAGAGGAGGGGCAAATAGTCATATCATTTTCTAGAGGATTATTGACTAAAAATGTGCTACATTTCTTAAAATATATTTTTGTGTTATTAATATTATCAATTATTTTCTATTATTATTTTATGTATGTCATGTTTTGATTTGTTTTTTATTGAGTTAAAATATTTATAAATTAGTTACCATCCTCACATGGATGGTGATTAATCCATATTTGACAAATTTATATGTTTAAATATACCATCATATCTAACGGAAGATGAGAGAAGCCATTTGTAACACTAAAGTAGAAAGGACACATAGATAAAATATGGTAATACCTATAAGAGTGTTGTGATGCTTATTGGTATTTCTAGGTTATCACTTCTTTCTTCTCATGCGCACATCCTTTGAATGACCAATATACTACAAATGGTTATTAATTTACAACTAACCAATAAAAACTATGGGTTCGTTCAAATGCTAAAATAAATAGCAAAACATAAAAGAAACACATTTTTTACATGGCTATAGGAAACCAAATTTTATGCTCTAATACCACATCTAATGAAACAACTTTCAAAACTAATGCAAATACAATAACAATTCAATACCGCACAAGAAAACATTCACTAGAATAGTAAATCAAATTCAATACAAAAAATCAATATTGCAAGTAATAGAATTCTATATTTCAAATCAATATAAATCCTAACCACTTAAAGAGGGCCAAGTTTCATAGCCACTTGGAGAGGACAAAGTCTCATATGTACTATAGATATGATTAAGATTCAAATATGAAGATATGATCCCAACAACATAACTCTTTCTATTTGTAGACTAAATCAATAATAATCCTAACCCTAATGGTCAAGGCTCAAATACCTTATCCTAGGGCCTGAGCTAACAATAAAAAATATAGTTGATGTAGCTATATTGGAGTTGTTATAGTCTCCACTTCTGAAGAGAGGTATTGTTAGAATTTTTATCCAATCCCTTGGAAAGCCATGTTAGATGATGTTATTAAATATCCTCTTGGTGTGTGGTGTTGAGTCCTTTAATCCATATTTTAGGTATTTTATCTATAGTCCATCCACATCATAAGCCTTACTTATTTCTAGCTTTTTGATAACATCTTTAACCTCCATTAAGGTAAAAAAATTATTGTTATAATGATTACAAGAGGAGCCTCTTCTTCTTGTTGTTGTTTATAAATTAATTTGCATAATCCAGCCCTTGGATTTTTGTAGTGTTATTTCTATTATTTTTTTTCACTAAAGCTCCTTCCAAAATAACTTTGGGATATTGTTCTCTAAATAAATTAGTTCTTTGCATATTGGGCTCATATATTTCTTTTTTTTTTGCTTTCACCATCTATTTGTACATACTTTTATTTTTCTCTTCTTTACTCAATTCTTTCAAATCTTTTCTTGTTGCTTTGTACTCTTCACTGTACCATGCTTATGGAAAAGGTTACTTCTTTTCTCCTTTATAAATTTAGATATATTGCACCCTTTTAATGCCTCTAAAATTATATTTTTTAAATCATGGCTCTTGCTTCCTTTTTATCATGTTTCTTTTTCTCCTTTTGTAAAATATGTTTTTCTACTTAAACTCTTCTCTTAATCTATGAGGACTTTCCCTCTATTGATATTTTTTTATTAGGCTACATTTTTTCTATTTTTTTATTTCTATCTTACCATAAAAATTTATACACATTAGGTTGTGATCTAATTTTAATTTTATTGGGAATTCTTCAATCTCTAATTTTATTATCTTTTATATCAAATGTTGTAAGCAAATAACATAGTCAATAATACTTGACCCATTGCAAGTTCTACATGTATAGTTTCTATATTTCTTCCACCTACTAATGTTGTTGCAAATGATCAATCCATGAATGTCATATAGGGTCAATGGTTTTATACTAAAATGAATAATGACCCCATTTTCCTCTAAGCATGTTGTCCATTGTTTTTTTCTACTTTTTCTAACCATAATGGATTACTACCTAGTTTCTTCTTATTTATTAGCATTTTGGCTTGCTTGCTTGTGTTGTCCTTGTATTAAAATATCCTATTATAATTATTTTCCCAAGTTTGGATTATGATGAGATGTCTTATTTTAAATATACATATAGATCGTCATGGTCCATCCCATATTTTTTGTAAGCTCTAGACATCTATGAAGTAAATTAATAAACTACAATTCTAATAGTCTTCCATTTTCCCTTATCTTAATCCAAATGTATTATGTATTTAGGTATTTTTTGTGGAAAATTTTTAAATAACTCATATAGTCACTAGAACTAACACAAGAAATGCTAAATTCTCTAATAAAAATGACAAAAGCAATAGAATTATAAGCATAAATATCATAATTGGGATATTGTTATTCTAATAAAAGCAAATAAAATGAAGTAAATTAAAGTTGCTTTCTCCACCAAATCTATTAATAAATAATTTACAATTCAAATCCTAACACAGAAAAAAGAACTTGATGTTGTAATGCATCAAGAACCAAAATATTAATAATAATATGACATCAATGTAATAATTACTCAAACCAAATTTATCTTACATATGGCATCACCATAGTATTAAGGAAGGATTGCACCTGGGATCCGCATAAAGGACTTGATATGCATTAGAATTGGTCCTCAAAAACTTCAATATTTAGTTTTAAAACTTGGAGGAGTGCCCCATTCTCCTTCATAAAATGCAACAAACTAGTAGTCAATGGCTTTGGCTATACCTACAAGGACAAGAGAGATGGATCAAGTGTAAATAGGTCCCATACTCTAATGGCAATGGAGGAAGAGGGTTTTTGAAAAATCAGAGAGAGATAATGTTTGGATGTATTAATGTATTTATGGTGAAATGAATGTTTAATGAGTGAGAAGTATATTTTTTTCTTTTTAGACTAAAAAGTAGATTACACACTTGTTAGGGCTATAAAATAATAATTGTGTCATAATTACAAGTTTCTTTAACCCTAGGCATAAAAATATGTGAGGTTTTGGATTATGTATAAAAAACCCTAAAATATAATCAACTATGGTCACCTCTTAAAGAGGAGATTATGGCACTATTGATCATATGGACACCTACTTTAGAGGAAACGTATAAACAAGTCCCTTGATCATTTCCATATCATTATTTAGCATTTTGAGAAAATTTAGAAAGCAAAATGACAAGGAAAATATGGAAAAAATGTGACAAACTAGGACTTTAGAAGGGAACCAAAACCTTTGGCCAACATAGTTCATTATCGTCCTACCCAAGAACTAATAAAATTATTCTACACTTTTCCCATATTATGAGGAAAAATACTCCACCACCCATAAGTTAATTGTTAGTGTTTTTTTTACAAATATATATAGCCCCTCCATAATAATAGTAGGCAACACTATAAGGGATATCCAATCGAGAATCCTTAGGAAAACTATATTTGTAAAAATATCACTAAAAACTAACTTGCAAGTCATGGAGAGATCCATCCTATTAATATGGTCTAGGGATGGACTAGTTCTATTAGTCATTGGGTAGGAAAATAATGAGCCATATTGACCAAAGGTTTTGGTTCACTCTAAAGTCCTAGTTTATCACTTTCAACCATATTTTCCTTGTTATTTCACAAGCTAACTATTCTTAATGCTAAATAAGTATATGGGCATAATCAAGGGATGTGTTTACATGTGTCCCCTAAAGTACACATGAATATTATTAGTGGTGGTATGATCCCCTCTTTAAGAGAAATCATGGCCATTGATCATATTTTATGATTTTTTTGTTTCATCCAAAACCTAACATGTTTTTATGCCTAGGATTAAAATATGTCATTATGACTAATCATTTTGATTGTATAGCTCCAACAAGGGTGTAATATATTCACTAATATAAAAAGAAAATTTATTATTTTGACTTGTTAAATAATCATTTTATTTTATCATTTCACCATCAAAACAATCACTACATCAAAAAATTCTCTCTTTGATTTCTGAAAACCCTTTGCCTTGGTTTCCATTGTAGCATGCAACTTTTTTCCACTCTATTCATATATCTTCTCTTTATAGGTATATCTTAAGCTATTGACCGATGGTTTGTTGCCTTCCATGGAGAAGTACAGGGAACTTCACAAATATTCACAATCAAATATTGAAGTTACTATTTGAGGACCCATTCTAAGTCATCTCAAATCCTCTATATTGATCTCAGGTGTGGCCCTTGATTATTATTTTGGTGATGTCATAAGAAAGATAGATTTGGTTTGCATAATTATTTCTTTTACATCATATTATTTATTTTTTATCCTTGATGCCCTAGGGCATCAGGTTTTATTTTTTGTATTAGGATTTGAATTTCAATTTCTTTGCTTAAAATCTTAGTGTATAAATAAACTTGACTTCGATGCATTTGCTTTGATTAGAATAGAAATAGCTAATATCTTATATTTATGCTTATCTTTCTGCTACTTTTATTATTATAATTGGAGTATATAGCATTTCTTGTATTAGTTTTGGTGATTGTATGAGTTATGTCAATTTTCCTCAACATTTTGATGAACCTAATGAGAATCTCTCCTTTTGAGGCATTCACCTTCCAACGTTTGACCACTAGAGTTTAGTAGGTTACCTATCATTGGTGTTTCTTTAGCTACTATTTTTTGTCATATTTTATTATAGTATTTATGTAGCTTTTCTCTGTTATTATTTCTTCTAAAAAAACAATTTTAGCTATGAGGATATTCATAGGGTTTCCATACTAGTAGTTTTTTGGGGGCTTGGTATTTTTTCTAAACCCTAGTTGAATCTAAGTAGTTTTATACTAACCACTATGGATCCTACCACTTCTTATTTGAGTGTTATAATGATCACCATATCTAAGATCAAACAAATTCAAGAAAATTAATGAGTTAGGTTATTATATTCCTCTAGAAAAAATTATTCTCAACCCTCATTACCCTTTCCATCATGAATAAGATATGCATATAGAAGATTTGAAAAAATAATGAAAAGGATTATGATGATTCCTAAAGATCATCATTAGGGTATCATGGTGCCTTAGAAGCATATGCATTCTCTACAAAATAAGAGTGTAACATTTTGCTATAATCATCACATAATGCAACAATCACAACTAATGTTGTGCAAACATAAAAACTAAATGAAGGATAGCATTCTCAATTTTTCCAACCTATGTTTGATCCTTAGGATGATAATGTAGCTAATTTTATGACTATAATTAAATAAATAGTTACTTACCTATTAGTTAGTCATAGGAGAAACAATGAGAAGCATTTGACAACTAATAGGTCAGATATAACTAAACAGTTGTAGAATATTATGCATAACGTGATGAACATCCTTGTTCGAATCATGACTAATATACATATCCCTTATTTTTAAATCATAATGCTCCTCCTCCACCTCCACCATCGACTAACCTTAAGACAATATTACCTATGTCTTTAAATCCCACTATAAGAAACTACCAAAATATCTAGTCCTGAATGTAAAAGTTATTGACTTATCAAGGTATGTTCTCAAGTTATCTATGACAACACTAATAAATTTCAAACCTTCATAGATAAATTTACTACATATTATATTAAATGGTTGCATAATGAGAAGGCATTTTTAAAACTCGTGACTAGATCTTTGGTAGGTAATGCACTTGATTGGTTTGTGTCCTTTCCAAAACACTCCATTGATTCTTTATATACTTTTGTTAAAAAAACTTAAGATTTTGATTAAGATATATCTATGATTAAAACAATGGTATTTTTTTAATGCTAATCAAGATCAAAATAAAAAAGCGACTAAATTTCACAAAAGGTAGAAAAGACTAAATTACAATGTTAACATGATATTAATTGAAGAGGGATCAACTAGAATGTTTATGAACAAGTCAAGACAATTTTTTAGGATAAATTCTATGAACATAACCCTTATTATTTACTCTTTTAGATAAAGCCATAGAATTTTTTAAAATATTTGAGCATATGGAACAAAAATAGTCAAAAATCCCTAAACCCAAGAACCCTAATAAATAATACCTCGATAAACAAAATCTAGAAAAGCAATAATTGTAGAATAAAAGGAAAAATAAAGAAGAACACATTACACAAGAATTTATCTTGGGAAACCCTTTCAGGAAAAACCCAGCAAGAATATTTTCTTATTGTATAAACTTGACCGTCTCCAATACAATAATATCCTTTAGTTTCTTTCTCACTTAATATACCGCTTGTGATTACATTTCTTGCATATTGTGTTCCCCCCCATGGGGGGTGTCTAAAAATTCCTCTCTCAAACCCCCATGCAAGCATTTTTTTATATACCAACAACACAGGAAGGGGTTTTACAATACCATAGGTGCAAAACCATGAGTTCAAATATATTAAAACAAGGGTTCAAATTTATTAACCCAAATACAATAAAAACATGGGTTCAAAAATTTTAACCCAAAATAGCCCATATGGGTCTAAACATCTAGGTCTAACATATGGGTCTAAAAATATGTGTATAAACATATGTTAACTTTCCAGAATAACATGGAAAATATTCAACACATTTCCAACATTCTCCCACTTGTTAAAGACTGTCCATAGGGGTCAAAAACTGTCATTTTCAACTATCAAGGGCAACCATACCCATAGCATAATCTATAGTTCCACACAATTATTTGAAGATCCTATTCAAAGTAGTCCAATATTCCTTCCCTGGATTGGACTATATCTGCTAACTACTCCAACTGCATGTGCAATATCAGGTCTGGTACAAACCATTGCATACATTAGACTGCCAATAATGCTCGCATAAGGAATATGATGCATTTCTTCAATTTTCTAATCCTTGGACATTATACCATATTACTAATGTGTGATTACATAAGCATTTAATACCAACATTCTCCCCTTAATAATATATTTGTAATTATACAATACAAACAATGATTTTTGACACAACCCTTCATGGGCACAAGCTAAAACCAACCCTTTCGAAGATAAGTAGCCTTAACCTAGTTATTACCAGCCTCTAGGCATGTACCTTCCACTAGTTATATTCAACCATTCCAAGACCTAGCCACCCTACAAGATACCTCTAGCCTTCTAAACACATTAGCTTCACCTATTACCCTCAACCATCTACCAACAAGGTAACAAAAACAATAAAAAAAAACCACTTTAAAAAATATTACAAATATTATTGGAGCTAGCTCTGAGAACATTATACTAGGAAACCACCACTAGCATCCATATCAATCTCTTTTGGTTACAACTACACTAGTTATAGTAGATTATTTAATTACAAGTTGCACTAGTTACACTAGTTAATACTTACCCAAAAACTTGTGGTACAACCAATATACCATCTTAGACATTTTTTAGAAACTTTATAATAAAACCACTGGAACAAGCATTTCTAGCCTTAAATTCCATATCTATCATTATCGAAGCTCACCATATCTACCACTTTTGAAGTTCACCAAATCTACCACTATCAAAGCTCACCAAATCTTCTACTATTGAAGCTCACCAGATCTATCACTATTGAATATCACCTAATATACCATTATCAAAGCTTGCTAGATCTATCATTTCCAAATCTCACCATATCTACCACTATCAAAGCTCACCAGATCTACCACTATCAAATATCACTAGATCTACCACTACCAAAGCTCACCAGTTCTATCACTATCGAATCTCACCAGATCTACCACTATCGAAGCTCACCAGATCTACCATAGTTAAAGTTCACCAAATTTATCACTATTGAAGCTCACCATATTTGTCGTTGTCAAAGCTCACTAGATATACCACTATCGAAGCTCATCAAATCTACTACTATCAAATCTCACCAGATCTACCACTGCCAAAGCTCACTAGATCTACCACTATCAAATCTCACTATATCTCTACTTGTGTACTTCCCATCATTTTTCCTTTACCCAAATTCTTCCATGTACTCCTACTCAAGAATTGATTTATCCCAGGGTTGAAACCCTTTCTCCTTGAACCAATCTACAACCTAGCTCTGATAACAAATGAAAATAAATAATACCCTGATAAAATGAAACCTAGAAAAGTAGTAATTGTAAAATCAAAGAAAAAATAGATAATAAGAAACACGTTACACAAGAATTTATCCTAGGAAAAAACCCAGCAATAATATTTTCTTATTGTATAAACTTGACAATCTCAAATACAATAATATCTTTTAGTTTATTTCTCGCTTGCTCTACCACTTGTGATTGCATTTCTTGCATATTGTGTTCCCCCCATTTAGGGGATGTCTGGACATACCTCTTCCCAAAACCCTCATGCAAGTGTTGCTTTATATACCAATAACACAAGAAGGGTTTTTACAATACCATGGGTGAAAAACCATGGGTTCAAATATAATAACCCAAAATAGACCATATGGGTCTAAACATATGGATCTAAAAATATGTTAACTCACTAGAATAACATGGAAAAGTATCAAATCCTAAAATTTCTATCCTAATTTCCATCCTCTTTGTGAGTAATTTTTTTTTGTTTGTTTGAGAGTAACAAACACCAATACTTGTCAAGGATTGGTCATTTTTCTCTTAACAAGAGACTTGCCTAAGCTCTAGTTTAAGATCTTAAATTCCCTTAACTAAGTTTTTTTTCTGTCACAATATTAATTTTATCTCATTCCACCTAAAACCTTCATGGAGTACAAGTACACCCATATCTACATCTTACACATGTTTGTTTGTGTAAGTGCACTAGGTGAAGAGCTCAATAAGCTATCAATCTTGTTTCCCCACCAAGCTAGTTTATCTCTTTCTATTTGTTGAAAGGGTCACACTAATATTTACACCACACATAAGTTTTTCTATGTAGGTGTACTAAGTATAATGAGAACAAGCTAAACATCTCATCTCTATGATGAGTTAGTCTATCTGTTATTGGTCCCATACTTTACCCTAAATTAGGGATAAAAGTATTTAAGTCCTATTTCTAGTAGCACTACTAAACTCATCATAAAAGGACTTAACCACGCATGGTACATATTTAAGAGATCATTATCTATTACTCACTACAAAAGTAACAAAAACCTCTTTTAATCTAAATAATTTTTCTTCCACGAAATTCAACTAGTTATATTGAACTTAACTATTCCCAACTCCCATTTTCAAAGATCTAACGATCTTAATTTATCCTCTCAAAGGTATTTTATTGAGAAGTACTCATCATTAGACTTTTAAAAGGTTTATGCATCCTAATTCTACCTTAGAATATTACAATCAAAAGATCGTTCTTTAAAGTAAGTTAAGGTTATCCATAGCTCTATACTTGATCCATTTCAAATAAATATAAAGAACATAGAACTTTTCATCATATGATCTCTACCAACATCAAGGTTCATATGTTTTTAAAACATCACGGTTTCAAAGATGTAATTAAAAACTTTATTCTAAAACTATGCTAAATTTAGATAAACTAGGATGTTTTTTTTTAATTTACATATGATACAAATAGCCCATCATTATTCGATGTATAACATCCAAAACTAACCCCTTCATATGTTCCAATGCTAAAACAATTCTTTCCAATATCATTGCCAAAAGTGTTAGCCAAGTGTAACTTAGCATCAATACCTTAAAAATAAGTAAACTAAATTGATACATGACATATTATTCATATTTGATATGTCTAAACATAAGAAATCATTAATTAATGAGATTACAAATGTTTTCCAACTAGTCTCACTCTTGCCGAGCGATTTCATACCAGCAAAGCTTATTACAAGGAAATATATTCAAGCATATTTTTTTCAATGATAATTCTTTGCTTACAAATTTTATGCATCACATGAACTTTAAAGAATAGAGTGTTAACCCTTCCATATTTTCTTGCTCATACACTTCAGAAGTCTCTCCATATTTGAGTTTCTCTTTAACCAAATGAGAAGGGATTGTACTAAGGGATCAAAATAACACCATTGCATGACAATGTATTTCTATATGCACTTTTTCTTATTTCAATACAAGCAGTTAAACCATACAATTCGACATACTTTACTATGACCCTTCCAATACACTGCAATTAAAAACATGCATATTTCTAAAATATGAAATACAATCCCAAAATAAACTCATCATTTTCTTTTGTGAACAATGGTTTATGTGCCACAAGCCTTATAATTCTATTTCAACATCAACCCGATAACATTTTTGTTATCAAATGAAAACTCTTTAATTATATAATATTTTATCTCAAATAAAATTACATTCCAAATCATTCTGAAAAGACATAGCACATACTAACATCATCACAGAAATATTTTTCCTCTTAACACAAAGTTCTATCATGAGGTTCAAAAGGTCCTTCTGTCCTATGGATATGAATAATACTCATCTCAGCCTCAGCTGACTTAGGACAATGTCCAAAAATATACGAATTTCCTTCTCTCCTCAATGATTAGATGTAATGCTAATTAAGCAAAGTATTTTATTTTGGGATCAACAATTGATTAATATAAAGAGTATTCATTTACTTTTTTTATTTTCTATTAATACCCAATGACACTTTATGAACAAGCTAAATTCCTTTAAGCTGTGACTGTAACTTCACAAATATTCTCTCCATTATCTTAAAAGAGGAACTTCATTGCAGTAGTTCCAGATTATACCTTAGATCTTCATTTACTTTTTTTATTTTCTATTAATACCCAATGACACGTTCTGAACAAGCTAAATTTCTTTAAGCTATGATTGTAACTTCACAAATATTCTCTCCATTATCTTAAAAGATGAACTTCATTGTAGTAGTTCCATAGTATACCTTAGATTGATTATTATTGAAACACATGTATAGGTTAATAACATCACATACATGCATTCATCATTCTTTCACAGGTTTTAGGTTATATCTACGATGTCAACCGAGACTTAAACAAAAATTGACATAAAATAAAATTCAACCTAAAATAAATATAATTACACTATACTGTTATAAACCTACTATACACTTTAAATGATAACAGACTTTTCTCTTTGTGTTAGACTCTCAAACACATGACTTAACAAGCAAACTAGGAACAATATGGAAATAAGAGATGTATTCGACAGTCATGTTTTAACACGATATAACCAAGTCCACAGAGTTGATAAACTACAACTAAAATATCTAGATGTTGAACACAGTAAAGAGTATGGGTATAATTATAATAAGCAACCTACTAGGTTGAATTACTTAGGAAGCTACATCATTACCAGTTGCTTGCATTCTTTTGTAAAGTTTAAGTTTCCACAGACCTCTTCTCTTACAATTATCTAACAGATAAGAGATTCATATCTACCATAAGTTCTGGATAGTATCAATCAACCAGGATAATTGTATACAACATGTACCAGAAGATATCTCTATTTTAAACATATTTACCATTTCAAATAATTTACTAGTGACTCAACAAACTAAAATTTGTGAAAAGTAATTCATCAAAATTTAGAAGAAATACTTTAGCCAACCAATCCATACATTAAATGCTACGCATCAACATGAGCAGGATCTTTTGATAGCATCACCATAAGTCTTATACCATAGAGTCGATTTTTTAAAAACTACTTGAAATTCATAGTTTGAATTTGGTAAGGTTGTACAGGTGATCCATCCAAATATAATTGCTAGATTTTTTTTCTTCCATGCTTCCCTTTTCTCACCCACTCTCTTCTCTTTTCCCCTGACTCAATCTCCCTGAATATTAACTATTCCCCTTTATTCGAATCTCTCGGGACATTATGGAGGGTGTGTGCCATATCCAATCTCCACTTCCAACATTTCCCATATCATTTGAACATGAGAGAGCATTACTAACCAACAAACTACCTTCAATCATTATTTTGATATATACATATATATTTATATATTTAAATATATCTCAAAGTCTTACCAAAAGCATAATTGAAGATAATAATATTATTATTAATTTTTTACGACTAAATTAGCAACAAGCTCTCTCTTAATATAAAGAGATAATACAATTAACCAACAAAATTATTAAGTTCTTGCTTGATAAACCCATCCTACATGAAGTATTTTTCATTCCATGATGGATGAAAATAAGAATATTTTACTAGAAACAATAATTCAAAACCTTGTTCAATATTGAAAACAAACGTAGATATTATATTTCCTTATTTAATGTCAAAGCAATAATGATAAATAAAAGATAAATTCCATTATATCTATTTTTTCTACAAATAATCCCTTAATTTCAAGTAAAATTTCATCTAAGAAAAGATCAAATGATATCACTTCTAAAAGAAGATTTATCAAACAGCAAGCAAGTTTTCATCAAAAATCCAGTATTTCCCTCATGCAAGTCATGATATGCAACTATATGACAAGAGCATTCATCCATGTTGCTCTTTATTCGTTTGATGAATAGATCATCACATCATTTTCCTTTTTTATGGTATCCCATTCATAGTGGTTAATTCTTTCTTCCACCCATGAGAAATCTTGTTCCTACAAAAGTGCAATTTCATTAGCAGCACCAAATTATTTCATAAATTATAGGATTTACATAAATTAATCATGAAATATTTAGTTATTTCATCAACAAGGTACATCATATTCTCTCATAAAATATATGTTTTGCAGAAACTAAACATGAAATAGAAATTCATTCCATAAACAAGACAACATAGTCAATCATGAGTCTATCCTACAAAAAGTTTACCAAGGGAGGGTCATGACAAAAATATTCAAGATATTTCCAACACTATGATACAGTTGTTCACAATACCTCTCATGAAATAGATATTGTTGAACCCCTATCAACATGCTAACTAAGGTTGAATGGGGCCCAAAACCTTAGAAAATTATATCACAATAGACTCATGAGGATATCCTCAATATTTATCTATCCCTTAGGATAAAAAAACTATCATTACAACAATAGATTTGAAGCACCTAAGTTGCATGATCGTAAAAAAAAAAAAAATTAGCATAGGACCTATGGACATGAAGCCAATACTTGGCTAGGATTGCAAAAACTTTGTTTTAAACAAGCATCTAGTCCCAACTTAAACATTGACAAAGTCAATAATGAAAGGATCAAGATTTTTCATAAAAAAAAGGTCAATGGTTTTCAAAAGAGATCAAACTATCCTCATAATCAGAGGCTAGGTATCTACAATATTCCATTCCCCAACTATGATAAGTAAGAATCTTGTATTTCAACCAATATCAAACCATACCTAGCTAATATCAAGTGCTTAATCAAGGAGGTAAACAAAATATACAAAACAATCAGGTTTAAGGGTATAACTTTATGGAAGAAAATTATATCACAATAGACTCATGAGGATATCCTCAATATTTATCTAGCCCTTAGGATAAAAAACTATCATTAAAACAATATATTTGAAGCACCTAAGTTGCATGATCTTAACAAATTTTAATTTTAGCATAGTACCTATGGATATGAAGCCAATACTTGGCTAGGGTTGTAAATAAATTGTTTCAGACAAGCATCTAGTCTCAAATTCAACATTGACAAAGGCAATAATGAAAGGATCAAGATTTTTCAAAAACTAAAGGTCAATGGTTTTCAAAAGAGATCAAACTATCCTCATAATCAGAGGCTAGGTATCTAAAATATTCCATTCCTCAACTATGATCAGTAAGAATATTGTCTTCCAACCAATAGCAAACGATACCTAGCTAAGGTCAAGTGCTTAATCAAGGAGGTAAACAAAATATACATAATAATCAGGTTTAAGGATATAATTTTATGGAATAAAATTATATCACAATAGACTCATGAGGATATACTCACTATTTATCTAGCCCTTAGGATAAAAAATCTATCATTACAATAATATATTTGAATCGCCTAAGTTGCATTATATTAACAAAATTTAATTTTAGCATGGGACCTATGGATATGAAGCCAATACTTGGCTAGGGTTGTAAAAAATTTGTTTTAGACAAGCATCTAATCCTAACTTCAACATTGACAAAGGAAATAATGAAATGATCAAGCTTTTTCAAAAAAAGTTCAATGTTTTTCAAAAGAGATCAAACTATCCTCATAATTAGAGGATAGATATCTACAATATTCCATTCCTCAACTATAATCAGTAAGAATCTTGGCTTTCAACCATTAGCAAAACATACCTAGCTAAGATCAATTGCTTAATAAAGGAGGTAAACAAGATATACAAAACAATCAGGTTTAATGGTATAATCTGATGGAAGAAAATTATATCACAATAGACTCATGAGGATATCCTCAATATTTATCTAGCCCTTAGGATAAAAAATCTATCGTTATAGCAATAGATTTGAAGCACCTAAGTTGCATGATCTTAATAAATTTTAATTTTAGCATTGGACCTATGGACATGAAGCCAATACTTGGCTAGGGTTACAAAAAAAATGTTTTAGACAAGCATCTAGTCTCAACTTCAACATTGACAAAGGCAATAATGAAAGGATCAAGCTTTTTCAAAAAATAAAGGTCAATGGTTTTCAAAAGAGATCAAACTATCCTTATAATCAGAGGTTAGGTATCTATAATATTCCATTCCCGAACTATGATCAGTAATAATCTTGTCTTCCAACCAATAGTAAACCATACCTAGCTAAGGTCAAGTGGCTAATTAAGGAGGTAAACAAAATGTACATAATAATCAGGTTTAATGGTATAATCTGATGGAAGAAAATTATATCACAATAAACTCATGAGGATATCCTCTATATATATCTAGATCTTAGGATAAAAAATCTATCAATACAACAATAGATTTGAAGCACCTAAGTTGCATGATCTTAACAAATTTTAATTTTAGCATAGGACCTATGGACATGAAGCCAATTCTTTGTTAGGGTTGCAAAGACTTTGTTTTATACAAGCATGTAGTCCCAACTTCAACATTGACAAAGGCAATAATGAAAGGATCAAGATTAAAAAAAAAAAGGTCAATGATTTTCAAATGATATTAAACTATCCTCATAATTAGAGGCTAGGTGTCTACAATATTCCATTCCCCAACTATGATAAGTAATAATATTGTCTTCCAACCAATATAAAACCATACCTAGCTAAGTTCAAGTTCTTAATCAAGGAGGTAAACAAAATATACAAAACAATTAATTTTAAGGGTATAATTTGATCGAAGGAAATTATATCACAATAGACTCACGAGGATATCCTAAATATTTATCTATACCTTAGGATAAAACAACTATCATTACAACAATATATTTTAAGCATCTAAGTTGCATGATGTTAACAATTTTTAATTTTAGCATAGGACCTATGGACATGAAGCCAATACATGGCTAGGGTTGCAAAAAAATTGTTTTAGACAAGCATTTAGTCCCAACTTCAACATTGACAAAGGTAATAATGAAAGGATCAAGATTTTTCAGAAAAAAAGGTCAATGGTTTTCAAAAGATATCAAACTATCTTCATAATCAAAGGCTAGGTATCTACAATATTCCATTCCCCAAATATGATAAAAAAGAATCTTGTCTTCCAACCAAAAGCAAACCATACCTAGTTAATGTCAAGTGCTTAATCAAGGAGGTAAACAAAATATACATAATAATCAGGTTTAAGGGTATAATTTGATGGAAGAAAATTACATCACAATAGACTCATGAGGATATCCTCAATATTTATCTAGCCCTTAGGATAATTTAGCTATCATTACAATAATAGATTTGAAACACCTAAGTTGCATGATCTTAAAAAAAATTAATTTTAGCATGGGACCTATGGATATGAAGCCAATACTTGGCTAGGATTGCAAAAAAATTGTTTTAGACAAGCATCTAGTCCCAACTTCAACATTGACAAAGGCAATAATGAAAGGATCAAGCTTTTTCATAAAAAAATGTCAATGGTTTTATAAAGAGATCAAACTATCCTCATAATTAGAGGCTAGGTATCTACAATATTCCATTCCCCAACTATGATCAGTAATAATCTTGTCTTCCAACCAATAGCAAACCATACCTAGCTAAGATCATGTGCTTAATCAAGGAGGTAAACAAGATATACAAAACTATAGACACCAAAACAACACCAATCCGATTATGTGACTACAAGCACTGACCGAATTGGCATACATACCCCCTAGGGCAGCCTCCAGAGGTTAAACAGTGGTCCTAACCACTCCCAAATCAGTTTTGGAAGGTCAGAGGTCAGTTTTGCACCTTTTAAGCACTTTGCTCCCTATTCGTCCCACCCTGGGATGATTAGAATCCTATTCGTCCCACCCCGGGATGATTAGCAGCAATCGCTCCAGGGTGGGACGATTAGCAGGTTTGATTGGCAAAAAGTCAAACCTTGACAAATGGCAGCCCAAATCTGCCACCTAACTCCACCTTCAAGGCATGGGATTGTGAGGGAAGGTTTCAAATCAGAGAGGCTTCAATCAAGCCTACCTTGATCATGGAGGCCTCAATCAAGGAGGCCCTAATCAAGGAGGAATCTTCTCTCCCCCAAAAAGGCATAATGAGCCAAGTGGCGCCCTCGCATGCGCATTCAAAGGAGACCCTTAGGTCTATAAAAAGGTGAGCCTCCTCACCCCAAAAAAAATAGAGCTGGAGCATTTGGAGCAACGAAGTGCTGCCAAACTATACCCCCATTCCTCTTTGTGCTTCCTACATCCCTAATCTCTCTCTTCTGGAAGAGAGGTTATCGGGTGAACACTAGGAACGCAATCCAGATCCAAAAACCCAAGAAATCAGCCACAATCCCACCCCAAACTCATCGACACAACCCCCTAGGAAGTTTTGGACCCATCCCACTTGGATTGGTGTCAAAACTAGGCCCTAAACGATGGGCGTCCCACCCCGGCGCCCCCAAACTACTGTAGTCCTAATCGCCCCACCCCGGAGTGATTAGAAATATGTGCATGGTTTTGTTACTATTATTTTTGCATTCTTTTATATCTAATGTACTTATGTTGTTGTCCAAATTTCATTGCTTTTTGACATGATTTGACCTGGTTTCTGTCATTTTATGCGTCTACTAACCTACAAGGAGCGCCTTCGGATACAAGATAACCTGGGAAGAATCTGCCAAATCTGACCTTTTGGGTCATCTCAAAATGCTTTTTTAGTCTAACCACAAGTTTGCAAGAGTTTTGGAGGCCTCTAGGTAGGACATTTGCAAGGTCACTTTTTGTAGGTTTTACGATAGTCCCCAACGTCCCACCCCAGAGCGATTAGAAATATGTGCATGATTTCCTTACTATTCCTTTTGCAATATGTCCCAGATGATATCCTAATGCCTCTGTTAAATTTTGAACTCATTTTGACATGATTTGATGATCGTTTTATTATTTTATGTATTAACTAGCTCGTAGGGCACCCCTGTCACATACAGGAGAATCTGGGTAGGATATGCAAATTCTGAGCATCTGGGTAGTCTTATAATTACATATAATGCCTAACCCATGAGTTTTAGGTGATTTGGATAAGCATAGGTGGGACATTGGAGCGCTCACTTTGGAGAGGCCCTCGACGGGCAAACGAGCATAACGGGGCCGTCCGACGCCGCTTCGATGCAAAATTAGGTGATACCAATTCTAGAAATTGTCCTTTACATTTATATATCATTCTGTAATCTATTTATCAATCTTATCACTGATATCTTCTAAGCGCCCACTGGAGGCCTTGGGGATTGCATGTTTTTCTAGATACGCATATGCTATTAACGATTTGTTGTCTTTCTATGCATAGGATCTCACCACCAAGAATACTAGAGGGGCAGCAAGGAATGACGAACACATGGACACAAGCGGTGGCAACTTTTAGCCCGCCCACTTCGAATGTGGGCACGCGGAAGACGTTGGAAGCGTACCGTCCGATCTTGGAAGCGTGGCTTCTTTTGGGCATCCATTAATGTAACAAATTGTATCAAATGTTCTGAGCCCTAGAGGGGGGATGTATTGTAATCATATTAAAAGCAATATCAATAAATGAGGCCCCGCTTTGTTTGCTCACATCTCGTTTCTGCGTCATTTCCTTCATGCATTGCTCATCGCATTCGTAGGACTTAGCATCTATATCTATTTTTGTTTGCATCATATCGGTACACCATTTTTTTACATGCTTTCAGTGGTGATCATGGTGGGACCCTATCCCCTACTATTAGGATCAAGTTTTTGATCCAAATTTTATGGTTTTTCTTTGTAGGTGTTACTCATTCGGGCACTGGATTGCTACTCGTGCCACCCCGGGATGAATACGTATTCATCCCACCCTATGATGAATGCAGACCTGCTATTCATCCCACCCCGGGATGATTAGAGCTCTATGCATTTTTTGAGCAGAAACTCAGAGGCATCTGGTTTAGACAGAGAAGAGGTAGGCCTTCTGAACATCCTCTGTGTTTTTCTACTTTCTGTTTCTGCAATTTTCTGTTTTCTTTGCTTTATTTTTAGACACTTGCATAGAAAGGTTAAGTAGTTTGTTTTCCTTTCTTGCAATAAAGAAAAATAAAATAAAAACATAGAGTAAATTAAATGGAAGGAACTTGATTAGGAATGCATTTTTCTCTGGTTTGCTTGCATGATACTTGCACAAATGGCAAGTCCTCATTATAGGTTTCAGTTCTAGTTAGGTTTTGTGATTTCCTTTTTGCTACTAATTGTCTCTCGAAAGATAAAACGTACTTTAAAGCATTGCATTAGTGAAAATCATCTTTTGTTGTATGTTTTCTTTCTTTACACAATTAAAAGGAACCACACACACCACCTAATAAAATTAACATCAAGGAGTTGGTCTTAATACCCCAACACTTGATCAAGACCAACGGTGGGTTTCATCACCACCTTGGCTTGGATTTTGCATACATATACCCTGATCGCGACTATTGCTAGACGTAAATCCTGATGAAAGCTGACCAAGTGTAGCGGGGGTGATTCCCCATGCATGAGGATAAGTCTTCTAAGGTAGGTGTCAAAAATAGAGCGATCCCCCTTCCGTACCGCCTATGTTCCACTTACTGTTCTGCTCTCGCGTACCAATAGTTTCCCTCACGTAAGGGCGGGTATATTGAGAGGTTCGGTATAACGGCCTGGCAATGGTATATTGAAGGGGCGACCATTTTGGAGATACAAGAGCCCTCATTATGCATGTATAACAAAGTTTTCTTTACAAGATTTACATAACAAAAATCAAACACACTGAACCAGATCTAGGACACACATTTAATCTGTAAACAAGATAATCATTTCTTTGTTTGTGTGGTCCCCTTTTGTTTGGTATAGCATAAAAATTGTAAAGGAGATAAAAATATACATATCTTTTTAGAAAAACCACCACCATGGTGTATACCCGTAGCCAAGCCCAATCACGGGCAGAAGCTACGAAAAGTATGCAAGGAGGCACAAGTCACCTCCGTTATAGCCCCAAGGACTTGGTTATACCACCTTGGCAGCTTGACCCACAACATAGTCCACACTATACCACTACAGAATAGGACTATAGAGGCACCCCTTTGAGGGGCACTCCCGTTCAACACAGACCCTCTCAGGAGGAGTACACACATGGGAAGGCCCCCTTAGACACTCATTATGAGTGGCCACTACGCGATGAAGCGCTAGAGCAGCATAGGGTTCATAAGGAGGGCCCACATGATTATATCATTCCCCCTCCACCCCTCATTACTGTTAGAACTAATAGGCCAAATCTAGAGCGCAAGGCTCTTCAGATAGGGCGAGCCAACTCTGCCCATCCCTTTCACATGTACGAAAGGGAGCACGAGGAAAACCAGTATATTCCTCAAGAGCAATACACCACGTGGGGGCAATGCGCCTCCGCACCTGCTGATTATCAAGATCACCTATTGAGGCCAGAGCCTCGGGTGAATGCTGCTAACCTCGACAGAGGAAAGTGACCCATAGAGATCTCGGATCACCATGACCGAGATAGATATGTAGGGGAGGCATCTAGGCCTCCTAGACCTAGGACGATGGAACAAATCGACTTGGCATTTGCCAAACATGCCGCCCGCCAAGCGCAAATCATGCAGCTTAGGCAAGATCAGCAGTAGTTAGAACAACTGTATCATCTTAACAAAGAGCGCATTCAGCGCCAGACAGATGAGTTGTTCTAGAACACTATGCATGAGAGGATTCCAACCCCTCGCACGCATAGGACAAAAATTTATGAGAGGCACAACCCCTTAGTACGAGACAGGTCTCCACGACCTTATCAAGCGTTGCCTCCAAGACCTCCTAGACCTGAGCGGGAGGCCACTCCTAGAACCAATGATGGGCGCCTTCCTCGGGCACCCATCCATGTTTATAGGTCATGCCCAAAAACTCCTCAAGAGGCCTATGAGGAATTTGAGTGAGAAGAAGAGCGGGCTGAAATGCCCTACCAAGGCAGGGGGGCGCTATCCGGCTACCCCTCCATAGGCCTCAAGTTCCTCGCAATTCACAATGGGAACAAACCAAAGAAGAGGAAATCAAATCCTCTGATGCATACAAAGCACTGCTAGAGCGCTTAGAGTCTATGGAGACTAAGACTTCAGGGCCCCAAAAGCCCACCTTACGCCAACTCCGTAGTCACCCTGTGCATCCTTCAGTTTCGGCACCCCCATACCCCGACCACTTCAAAGTGCCTCAATTGGCAATTTTTAGAGGGGATGAGGATGCCCAAGAGCACGTAACAAGGTTCCTGAGTCAATGCTTTGGCATTCAGGACAATGATGCATTGCTTCTGAGAACGTTTATAACCACGTTCGTAGGCCCTGCCTCGGATTGGTTTACCCAGTTGTCGAAGCATAGCATCAATAATCTAGACCAGCTAGTGGACGCGTTCCTTGAACATTTTGCCTTCAACACCAAGAAGAAGGCATCCTTAAGCGACCTAGCTGGCCTTAAGCAGTATGATGATGAGACCATGGCTGCTTATGGGAATCGATGGAGGACATTGCTTTCAAAGCTACCTTACCTCCCTCCCATGGCCGACATGACTCAAATGTTTTCAAAGAGTTGCTTAAGGTCGATCTCCATGCTATTGCAGCTACAGCAATATGCCACCCTCGAAGAAGCCCTGGCGCAAGCCAAGATAATTGAGGAGATCAAAATACAAGATGGTGAGATTGCCAAGCCACGCAAGAAAGAGTGGCCCAAAAATGCTAAAACTGGGCCCACGCAACCGAAACCCGTCATGGTCAATCAAGTTGCCATAACTATACCAAAGCCTGCACAAATGACACAGCCCCCAAAGGCTAATTATCAGGCAGTTCCTCTTGATAACTATGAAAAGGAAAATCATAAACAAGAGCAAAATCAGCAGCGTCACCCTAGGCGACAATTCACACAATTCACGGAGTCTAGAGACTCCTTGTTTGACCGCTTGTTCATGGAAAACCTGATAAACTTGCCGAAAAGTCGACCCATAGACCCCAACATGCCAAAACCCAAGGGCTATAGGGAAGACTTATATTGTAGATTTCATCGACAGAAAGGACACGAAATCTCCACTTGTTGGAAATTCAAACACTTAGTGCAGGACTTGATAGACAACAAAATGCTCATGGTAGATAGTCCCGTAGCGCTGAGCAACCAACAGATGGAGGTCTTCAAAGACCCCCTGCCTACCCATGATGCACAGGCAAAGACTTTACAAGTGAATGAGGTAACACAAAACTGCCCCATGCAAGGATACGTAGGGATGATAAGCATCGTGACATGGAACAAAAGATACCCAAACACGGCTGCACCCGCTGCAGCTACAGGAGATGTTCCATCAATGTCACAACCTCCACAACACCCTACGCAACCTCCCTCGCCTAGACCAGTGGCCACGATTCGGACTAAACTTACTCAAATTTTAAGGACCACGTCGGCTAGGCTCTCCATTTATGAGCTCATCCAACAATCACCGCCCCATCGGGAGGCTCTGATGGAGATACTCAAAGCCATTGAGCTACAACCCCATGAAGCCAATTCTTTCAACAATTTTGTGGGACATGTGAGACAATGCACAGAACCAGTCATAACCTTCAGGGAAGATGAACTAAAACTGGTGACTGGTGATATGGTGGATCCACCCCTGCACGTCATTGCATGGGTCAACGAGATTCCATTCAAGAGGGTGTTGTTGGACACTGGCTCATCCAACAACATAATCATGATAGTGGCATTAAAACACCTTAAGCTGCCAATATCCCACATTGTGGCATCCACTTACACTCTTCGAGCATTCAACGACGCGTTATGCTCGACGGTTGGCACAATTGTCCTGCCCATCCAAGTAGGACAAAAGACCATTCCTACGTTGTGTCACATCCTTGAGGGTGAGATGGCCTACAATATCTTGCTAGGCCGGCCTTGGATCGGGGACATGAAGTGTGTCCCTTCGATAGCCCATCAATGCCTCAAATACACATACGAAGGGCAAGTACATGTAGTCCCAACGGACTTAGAGCCCTTTAAGTTTTGCAATGCGGTGCAGGTGATGCCACAATCGACCCTCCCATCGACACATTTGGACTTTCAATTGAATCCATCCACACAGGGTCCGATTCCACCTACATCCTCGTTGTTGAGTCCCTCAACTCACCAACCTGGCCCATCTTCATCATCTGTTCCTTCACCAACGATGCCACCTATGGTGGCCACACCGAAGGACAATGGGAAGAAGCCCCTAGAGGAGGTACCACCATTAGTCTCAACCATCTCTACCGAAGAGGTGCCCAACCGAATGGAAGTCGAGACACCTGGTTCACCCAACATGGAGTGGACTCAGGGAGAACTCCCATTCCCTCCCCCTCAACCATCGATGATTACCATTGAGATGGCCAATACGGGCCTGGGGGAGTACCTAGTGCGGAACATTGTGGCAACACCCATGCTCGAATCCATGCAAGACATGGGGAGACCTCGCCTCCCCATCGACACTATCGTCCCTTTAGGCTACCCACCAAATCAGACCAATTTTGTATATGGGGGCCTCGAGAACGGCATTGAACCCTACCTACAAGAGGAAGAGGATGAAGAGCCATTTGCTGAGAATGTTGACTATCTCATCCAACCCGGACTTCGCCTTGAAATACCTAGACCAATGTAATTGGCATGGATATGGATTGGGCAGATACGAACAAGGAATGCGCATTCTTTGTCAACCGAGATACCAGATGCAATATGATAAATCAGGAGTAGGGTTCAACCACCCTTTGCCCCTCGACATCTTGGTAGAAACCATGCAAGGCCTAGGTCTAGGCAATAGGGATGGGTTGGCACAAGATCCATATGCCAATCCCAACACAACATACACATTGGGGGATTATCTCCCATTGTTAACAACAAACCTTGTTGACCTCAACAACCCCTCCCCTTTGATCGAGGAAGGGGAAAGTTCAAGAAGTAACCTCCAAGAGGGATATGAACAAGATCAAGGGGGGTCTTCTGAAGATGAGTCAGATTATGAGGTAGCACCTTGGGACCCTTTTGAGTCCGATAGCAATCACTCGTAGGTGACACCCATTGACGACTATCAAGAGAACTTCATGGCAATGTTCCCCTTTAATGTTCCGATCGGGCAATTGCTACCTCCAGAGAATCCAGCCCTCCCGTAGAGAGCGGAACAACCCAGAAGGGACCAAATCAACTTGCTCAAACAAAATGAGCCTCCCATGCCGGCCATAAGGCCAAGTGATCCATCGGAGGAAGAAGATCCAAATATCTTCTTCAACATCGACTACCTGCGTGCCAGATTTTTGGTTTTCGTAGAGAGTGAGGATAGTGATCAAGAAACGCCTAGTGGGAGGCTATACCAGCCAGAGGGGCACATAGTTGTCGGAGCCAATGAAGGCCTATGGATCTCCGATAGCGACTATGAGGATGAGACTGAGATGGCATATCTCAACCATATGAGGCAACAAGAATACCCCATAGACATCGATGATATGTTTGAACATCTAAATATGGGACCAAGGCATAGGTGGCATTTAAACCAAGTACAGTTAAACCAAGTGCTTCATCCACCACTTCGGGCATACAGGGAGCACCTCCCACCTAGAGACCCTATAGGGCCATCAGTGCCAAGGGCAGACCCTATCCTTCTATCCACACATAGGGCCGATCCTTTTGTGCCAGTACCCACAGAGCCAGATCCGGGGTACAAGGATCACCAAGGATGTCTGAATCAACACCCACGCGGCAATGGAGACCAAATTCATTCCATCAACATGATCTCCATTGATTTAACCACCCCCATCCGCAATCCAGCCGATCCAACATGACCATTGTATCTAGACCTAGATGCCATAGACTGGGATCACGTTGACTCACCACCATCCCCATCAGAGTACTGGCCTTGCGGTGAGATGTTTCATTTCACCCCAGGATAGACTCAGGATATCTTCCATGCTGAAGAGGAACCCGACATTCCCAACGTAGATCTAAATTCAGCAAATGATATCCACCTGATCCCAACTCCACACCAGTTGGAGGACGGATCCCACATGTCAGTCGAAGAGACGATTGACGTAGACATCGGTTCTGATCCAATGAATCCACAAATCATCAAGTTGGGGGTAAGTTTATCCCTCGAAGAGCAAGCCGATTACATTGCCCTTCTCAAAGAGAAGAAGGAGGTTTTTGCATGGTCCTACAAAGACATGTCGGGGCTAGACCCATAGCTAGTCACGCATAATCTAACACTTGATCCGACAGTCAAGCCAATCAAGCAAAAGCTACGTAAGATGCACCCAACAGTGGCCTTAATGGTCAAATACGAGCTACAAAAGTTGTTGGATGCATAGTTTGTCATCTGCGTAGATTACCCACCATGGCTGTCCAACATGGTACCCATCAAAAAGCCTGACGGGAGGATTCGCATATGCACCGATTTTCGAGATTTAAACAAAGCGAGTCCCAAGGATGATTTCCCCTTGCCTAGCATCGATGCATTGGTAGATGCTACAGCAGGCCATGAAATGCTTTCCCTCATGGATGGTTTCTCGGGATACAACCAGATTCGTATCAATCCCGATGATCAACTAAAAATGGCGTTCACGATGCCTTGGGGGACATTTTGTTATAAGGTCATGCCCTTTGGCCTTAAAAACGTTGGCGCCACCTACCAACGCGCTATGACATACATCTTCCATGATCACATGCATAAAACTTTGGAAGATTATATGGATGATTTGTTGGCCAAATCTCTTTTGCGCCAAAATCATCTCGATGACTTACGCAAGATCCTTGATCGCCTCATCGAACACAAGGTTAGGCTAAACCCCAAGAAGTGCGTATTTGGCGTCACATCTGGAAAACTCTTGGGTTTCATAGTCTCAAAATGAGGCATCGAGGTAGATCCAAATAAAGTCAAGGCAATCCTTGAAATGCTTCCCCCAACCACCATCAGGCAGCTCAGAAGCTTGTAGGGTAAGGTCGCGTCGATCAAGCGCTTCATAGCATAGTTATCTGACAAGTGCTGACCCATGAATAAATTATTACACAAGGGGGTAGCATTTCATTGGGATGACGAGTGCCAGTCAACCTTCGACGACATCAAACAATACTTGGCTTCGCCACCAGTATTGGCACCACCTAGACCAGGAGTGTCATTCTATTTATACATCTCAGCTATTGAGGTGGCACTGGGTGCCATGCTAGCCCAAAAAAATGAATTACATAAAGAACGAGGCTAATTATTATCTTAGCCGCACCCTGGTCGGTTATGAACTTAACTATGCATACGTTGAGAAGCTATGCTTGGCGGTGGTATTTGCCACCAAAAAGCTATGCCATTACATGTTGAGCAATACGACGTATGTTGTGTCTAAGGAGAATCCATTGCGGTACATGATGAGTCATACTTATCATAGTAGTCGCACGGTGAAATGGATCATGTTGTTGACGGAGTTTGACATCGAATTCATTGGACAAAAGTCCATCAAAGGTCAAGTCATCGCCGATCAACTAGCAGAGGCTCCTCTCGAAGACGATCAGCCTCTGACCATAGAGCTGCCCGATGATGGGGTCTTCCATGTCTCAGAATCGCCAGATTTTGATGAGCCTGAGTCACAGGCCGACATAACCTTATTTTTTGATGGTTCTAAATGTGAGCAAGGGGGTGGCACGGGAATCATGTTTTTCACACCGCAAGGGGCTCCAATGCCTTTATCATTTAAACTTGATTTCCCGTGCACCAATAACAATGCTGAATACGAAGCCTTGCTCATAGGTCTTCAGACAACCATCACCATGAACATCAAATGCTTGAATATCTTTGGTGATTCGTTGTTAATTGTCAACCAAGTGAAAGGGGTATTCCAATGCAAATGCCCAGTTCTGCAGGCCTACAAAGCCCTTGTGGATAAATTCTTGGCAAATCTTGAATGGTACGACATCGAGGCACTCCCTCGATCATCGAATCATTTTGTGGACACTATGGCCTCCTTGGGGTCACTAATCCCGCAAGACATTTTTGGTGAGATGACAACCATTCAAGTCAAAATGTTATCGCAATCCATGATGGAGCGTGCAAGCTCGACATAACGCCAGGAATCCACCTGATCCAGATTGAACCATCTCAGGATAGGTTCTCTCGAATCCATGATAGTCTGAATCATGCCAACTGGGGGTCTTTGTTCTCTCCAACCCCTCTTAATAGCAACACAACGCTATTTTTACAAGTTCTTTCCTGCTTAGCTTTTGCTAGGGATGAACTTCAAGAGGGATCGATCGTTCATACCATCGAGGTTTTTGATCAGCAGGATTGGTACACACCCATAAGAGACTATCTCAAGTTAGGTAGCCTCCCACTTGGATTGTCGCATGCCGTAAAAATATCATTCAAACAGAAAGTGGCAAAACATGTCTTGCTAGGAGACATTTTATACCGTCGAAGCTACGAAGGAATCCTCCTCCATTGCTTGGACCAGCAGGAGTCCACTTGGGTGATCACCCAAGCGCACGATGGTACATGTGGTGGCCACTTCAATGGTATGGCCATCGCAAAGCGCATTCTTCGCATGGGCTATTATTGGCCATATTTAGAGCGAGATTGTTGTGCATATGTGCGAAAGTGCGTGAAGTGTCAACACCATGCTAACTTGACACACGTACCTTCTCAGGCCTTGCAGCCGATCCAATCGGCTTGGCCATTTTTGTAGTGGGGCTTAGATCTCATCGGAAAGATCTCCCCTATGTCGTCAGGTCATCACACGTTTATCATAATGGCCACAGAGTACTTCACTAAGTGGGTGGAAGCAATTTCGCTTACCTCTACGACTGGGCCCCGCATTGCGGAGTTCATTTTACATAACATCATATGTCATTTTGGTATTCCATCCAAGATCATCTCGGATAATGGGACGTCATTTAAGAACAAAGATGTGCGTGCTTTGACAACAAAGTACAAAATTTAGCATAGTTTTTTGACACCTTATTATCCGTAGGCAAATGGGCAAGCAGAGGCGTCAAACAAAATGCTAGTTGCCATCCTTAAAAATATGGTCGTAGATAGTCATAAGGATTGGCACATCCAAATACCACTTGCCCTATGGGCTTATCGCACTAGCATTCGGACGCCCACTAGGGCAACTCCATTTTTGCTAGTGTATGGCTCCGAGGCAGTCATGCCTCTCGAGTTGGAAATACCCTCCCTACGCATATCAATGCAAGAGTTCATCGATGATGACACTGCATGGCAGGCCCGGTTAGACCAGCTTACGTTACTCGATGAACGACGCGTCAATGCTCTCGAGCATTTACGTATCTATCAAGAGCGACTTAAGAAAGCATACAACATGAAAGTTCACCCGAGGGACTTTCAGGTCGGTGACCTGGTCTTAAAAGAGAACCAACAAAATTCTAACTTGCCACCCCATTTAAGGGACAAGTTCATGGCAAATTGGTTAGGTCCTTATGTAATCGATAGTAAAATAGGACCTGGAACATACCGGCTCGCCTCTCTTGAAGGAATCAAGGAACTAGAACCCTTGAACATCAGTCATTTGAGGCCATTCAACATTTAGAGAGCCATGGCCCACTCCAAAAGCCCCAAGGGTTCTCACCACCGCTTGGTCACCCAAAATGCCCCAAAGGTATCCATAATCCCTTTGGTCAAACCAAAAGCTCCAAGGGTTCCCACAATCGCTTGGTCAACCTACAAACACCCCAAAGGTATCTATAATCCCTTTGGTCAAACCAAAAGCTCCAAGGGTTCTTGTCACCCCTTGGTCACCCAAAATGCCCCAAAGGTATCCATAATCCCTTTGGTCAAACCAAAAGCTCCAAGGATTCTCCCAAATCGCTTGGTCAACCAAAATACCCCAAAGGTATCCTATAATCCCTTTGGTCAAACCAAAAGCTCCAAGGATTCCCACAATCGCTTGGTCACCCTAAAATGCCCCAAAGGTATCTATAATCCCTTTGGTCAAACCAAAAGCTCCAAGGGTTCCCACAATCGCTTGGTCAACCAAAACCCCAAGGTATCCATAATCCCTTTGGTCAAACCAAAAGCCCAATTCCTCAACTACGGCAGCAGGTTCACGTCAACAAATACCCCAAAGGTATCTATAATCCCTTTGGTCAAACCAAAAGCTCCAAGGATTCCCACAATCGCTTGGTCACCAAAAACCCCAAAGGTATCTATAATCCCTTTGGTCAAACCAAAAGCCCCAAGGGTTCTCGCAATCGCTTGGTCACCCAAAATGCCCCAAAGGTATCCATAATCCCTTTGGTCAAACCAAAAGCTCCAAGGGTTCCCACAATCGCTTGGTCAACCAAAAACACCCCAAAGGTATCTATAATCCCTTTGGTCAAACCAAAAGCTCCAAGGGTTCCCACAATCGCTTGGTCAACCAAAAATGCCCCAAAGGTATCTATAATCCCTTTGGTCAAACCAAAAGCTCCAAGGATTCTCGCCACCGCTTGGTCACCCAAAATGCCCCAAAGGTATCTATAATCCCTTTGGTCAAAACCTCCAAGGATCCGTAAGAATCACTTGGTCCACACCCATTCGAGTTAAACCATCCATAACGAATATTCAAAAACAACAGATAATAAAAAATAACAAAAAAATTGCATCTCACTTTCATGCATAATCTTAAAAATCAAAACACAAAAAAAAAGCTGCATTAGGCATCGCATACATACATTGCATATTTGTTGGTCATACATGTCAAACGCACCATAGACTGTAATTACTCGACAATTCCATCATTTTCCACATTCAGTCCATTTTGTAAATGATCCAACAAGAATAACGCCATTCACATTTTTGCCATATCATAGTCAGTTGTCTTCTAATGTCTTTAGGGTTTTCGTCATTCAACTGTCTTTAGATTTCTAGCCAAATGTTGTACAAAGTCAGACCGATTTTTACAAGGTAGAGTTTTACTTGGATCACGCCTTGTTACATAGCATCCCAACACAAGCTTAAAACACATAAAAATTCCCAAGTTGTGTGAACGAAAGACGAAACCTACAAAGTGGTCCAGGATACCATACAGTGAAAATGTTATCTCGCTCATCCCCTATGAATGACCCCAAGAATGCTGAGAATTGGCAAAAGGACAAGAAAACTTCCTTCAATTCCCCAAAATAAATAGTGGTTTTCACCACTACAAAGAATTCAAACTCCAAACATTAATCTCAAAAGTGCACAAATCAAAAAACACAAGAAATAGCGATTCTAATCGCTACTCAAAATCCCAAGCTCAAACAAAATAAACAGTGATTATCATCACTACTGAGCAAATATCCCATTAAAATAGAGGGAGTAACTATTGAATCCCTAGAATTCTCATCATTTGAAAGGTCATAAGGTGATCCTCAGTCCCGGTTTGGTGGATAGCCTGTTGGTCCTACGTGGCAAACCTCCCATAAATATCTCATAAGCTGGCATAAAACAATGTTTGCATGTATAGCTAGCTTATGTATCCTAGATAGGAATCCATAATGAAACATTATCTCCTCATCCCCTAAAACCCAAAAAATGAAAAACAAGAAAACTTCCTTCAATTCCCAAAATAAATAGGTTTTCACCACTACAAAATTCAACTCCAAAAAATTAACAAATCAAAAAGCACAAAAAGATTCTAATCACCATCAAAATCCCAAGCTCAAACAAAATAAATGTGATTATCATCACTATGAGCAAATATCCCATTAAAAGAGAGGGAGTAACTATTGAATCCCTGGAATTCTCAGCATTCGAAAGGTCATAAGGTGATGATATATCTATCGCATTAGTTGTTGGGCATATGTACAGATCAATGTTTGCATGTGGATGAGCTAGCTTATGGTATCCTAGATAGCGGTCTAGGATGCCATAAGTGAAACATTATCTCACTCATCCCCCTGTGCGAATGACCCTAAGAATGTTGAGAATTGGCAAAAGGACAAGAAAACTTCCTTCAATTCCCCAAAATAAATAGTGGTTTTCACCACTACAAAGAATTCAAACTCCAAACATCAATCTCAAAAGTGCACAAATCAAAAAGCACAAGAACATGATGATTCTAATCACTGATCAAAATCCCAAGCTCAAACAAAATAAACAGTGATTATCATCACTACTGAGCAAATATCCCACTAAAAGAGAGGGAGTAACTATTGAATCCCTGGAATTCTCAGCATTCGAAAGGTCATGAGGTGATCCTCAGTCCTGGTTTGGTGGATAGCCTATTGGTCACTGGTGGCAAACCTCCCGCATGATGATATATCTATCGCATTAGTTGTTGGGCATATGTACAGATCAATGTTTGCATGTGGATGAGCTAGCTTATGGTATCCTAGATTGCATCGTAGATTAATCCTACTAAATGCAACAAAGGAGTTAGTGGAGCTAATTAGGTGATCCTCAGTACAGGTTTGGTGGACAGCCTACCTGGAACTGATGGTATCCTTACGAATACCACATAAACGAACTCAATCGCACACACAGGGATGTGAAATAACTTGGTCAAACTCAAGTCTGATTCGTACCTTGTTCGAAAGTCTTGTAAGATAATGTACAGTCTTGACTAGTTAGTTAAAGCATCCGAGTCTCAGAAAAACCTTAACTACATTCTAAAACAATTGTTGTACATTTCATTACTTACATCACCATCAAAAAATACAAAACAAAAATTACAAATGCAAAAGTTATTCCATAAAGCAATCACATAGTACAGAAAGCCAATAAATCCTATACAGTCTATGGTGCCACCACTTGTATACCAACAAATCATTCCATCCATTCCATATGCATACATCTATATCATATAGTTAAAATCATCCATAGTCATAATAGCATATGCATACATCAACATAAATAAATGTGCATAAAGAACAATAAACCATGACAAGTATATAATCAAACCAAAAAGAGTCATGTATATATATCAAGTCAAAATGCCCTCAGGCTACAATAAGAAGGTCCTCTCGACCTCACAAAAACCAAAAACTCAAAATCCCCAAAGCCTAGGGAGTCGGCCACCATGATCACGTAGGATCGGTGCGACTGGAACTACCCCCAGTAGTATGGGTCCTATGGGACCTCTCAGGGTGGCTATTGCCACCCTCGCACCCTGCCCACCAACACTACCCTCACCTAGCCGCCTGCGATGAGATGATGCAGACTGCTCAGTCTCACTACCTCTCGTACGGCATGACGAACCACCTCCATCAAGCACAGGCAACTATCCACCGAGGCGGACAACCTCTGTCTCTAACTCTATCCGGTATCGACCCCACTCCATATCTCATTGGTGATACACAGCCAATGCACTATCCCGCTATGCCAACTGAGTCCGTAGGAGATCCCTCTCCTGTGTTACCTCCACCAAAGCATCTCTATGCTCCTCCTCCCATCTCCGTAGGAGACCCTCCAATCATGCTATCTCAGCATGAAGCCCAGCCTCCACATCCCCTGAGATAGCCTGAGGCATGGGCACCTTCGGGATGGCTTGCTGCTCTGGCACCCACTGCTCCGGGACATCCTGTACATTCGATTGCTCTGGAACCCCCAAATCATCTCCATCGTCGGTGGAGTCATCGACCTCCACCATGTCAACATCATCAAGCAGAGCCCCCAACCCTCCATTGGTGCCTCTGCACCCCCACCTCCTGCTGCTGCAGTATCCATGCCTCCTAGAGGCCCCTCACTCCGCCATCGCCGCATAATCCACCACCGGTCATACTCTACAGTCACCCCGACATCGTCCACGTTGGGTACATCAATAACTGCATCGGACCCCTCTCCCAACTGCTCAATGGTAGGCCAAACTAGAGTCTTCTCATCATCGCGATGTCGATAGATCAAGGGATCACCAGGCAATCCCTGGCGCACCCCAAACTACCGTGTCACCCGGACATATGGGAAGTACTCCTGCTCTGTCTCATGCCGCCCAATCAACCATCTACCCCTACGCACACATCGGAGCCACTCTCCAACCTCAGGCTAGGTTGGATAGTCCCAGTACGGCCGCTAGAACACCTGCCCTGGCACTAGACGAGAGAAGGCATCAGTATAGTGACCTACGTCACCTGCCCACCATTGACTCTATCCATGCTCCTCTGACCTCCGCCATAAATTGACATATCCAATTTCTTGATCCACCATCTCACCTCGGGTGGTCCAAGGCAAACCCTGCGGTCGCTTTGTAGCTATGTGCTGCCACCCCCAACACTGCAAGAGATAGCTGCACCCGATCCCCTTTCGCTTTCGATAGTGGACCTCGTACAACTCATCGTACAACTATGCCAATAAAGTTTGACCCCATCTCATAATAAGTGGAGATGATGTAGGACACTCCACCAATGTGAAAACCAACTCAAGTAGGTTCCAAGGGAACCTCGCACCTGAGGAGTCAGGAAGTAGCATATTGGAGATGAGGGTCATGATCAAAGCATGCCTCACCCCTAATACGCCCTTCTCTAGCCACCACCGCACCAGAATACCGCCTATCTGGAAGTCAGCCTCTGCCCTCTCCACCCCCTCTCCACCGTCGGACCAAAACACCATGTCAATACCGCTATCCACTGGTCACGATGGGTCATCCGGATAGGCAGTCCATCTATCAAAATTCATAGAATCCGATACACATCCTCCAGAGTAACAGTCATCTCCCCTATTGGGAGATGAAAAGTGTTGGTGCGGGGATCCCACAGATTGATCAGGGCAATCAAATATGCCCGATCCCCCACCACAGGCTCCAGATGCATCACGTGCTTGAGCCCAAGGGCATCAAGCCACTCCCAATCCACAACTATCAGGGCATCCCAGGCATCAGAGAAAATAGTCGGCTAGTGGTACCGACTCTTCACAACCTGAAACAACAAAATAAAATGAAAAAAGATATTAAGTACATACTTAATATAAACAAAAACATTAAAATAAAACTGTACAAAGAATATAGACTACAATTTACAATTGTACAACAAAAGTACATAATCATTAAAATAAAACTATACAACAACGACAACATACATGAAAATAACTGTACAATCAACAAAAAACAACAAAAATCATATTAGGGTTTCAACCTTAATGTGAAAGCAAAACAAAACAAAAATATAATATATTAGGGTTTCCCTTTATGACAAAAAAAATGAAATAAAACATATTAGGGTTTCAACCTTAATATGGCAAAAACAAAAATGAAATAAAACATATTAGGGTTTCAACCATAATATGAACAAAAACAACAAAATAAAGCGAACAAACATTTTATATGTGAGTTTTAAACTTCATATAAAACATGCACGAATAATAGGCAGAGAGAAGGAACATCATACCGGTCTCGCCTCGGCTCCTCCACTCGAAGATCCGGTTCTCGCACTCATGATGTCCGTGAAATTTTAGTAGCGCTCCGCTACGCACACTCGCACTCCTCCTCACTGCTCCAAATCGCCAAGAAAAAAATATTGCAAATGAGCCCAAAACCTAGTTTTGGTCCTTATATAGGTTGTTAGGCCTGTAATCGTTCCACCCTGGGATGAACGCTCTAGTTAGCGCTCGTCCCACCCTAGGACGATTACAAAATTGGTATTCGTCCCACCCTGGGATGATTACAGAGCAAGAAATAAAGCAACAAAAACTGCATCCAAAAAATGCACCAAAAATAGCAATAAATCTGTCGAACAAAGGTGCCTTTGCACCTGACATTCATGGCATGAAAAACCACCGTCGGGGTCACAAATACTCACTATCCTACTCCCTAAGAAGGCTAGCATAGCCGGACCGCTCCACGGGAAGGAGGATTTTCGATAATTTCTACCCCAATAGGCGTAAAAAAAAAGGGTCAAAACCCACCAAAAATAGGTCCGATGGTTGGAAAACTGCAATAAGCGTTCAACAAAAACAATTGAAGGCACCCTTACAAACGTCATCTTGGGTCAAGCGACTCGTCACTTTTCTCATTTTTGGTCATTCCCTCATCGATTCGTCGCTTGAGGGGGTAGTCACACTTAGTCACCAATCAACAAATACACACCCAATCAAGGAAATGGCATGCATTCAAAGAATCATTGACAAAGACAATCATGCTCCTGCTTGGGGCAGCAAACAAGCAATAATCATAGGCTAAACAAACACTTGGCATTTTGGAAGCATGAAGAAAAGGTTCCTCGGACAAAAGGTTGTGCCCTTTGCCTATTCATGTCTGAACAATGTCCAAGATCAAGTACACCTCACTGAAAAAGGTTACACTTGAGTTAAGCTCCTTAGCTCGTCAGAAGCAAGGATTCAAGAATGCGTGCCCTTTCCATACTTGGGGCATCAAAATTTGGTTAGGTTACTGAGAAACCCTAATCATTAAGTGCTTTGGTCATCTATTTTTTCTCAACACTGCGCCACACATAGCGCATCCCAAAAAGGGGCATCTGTAGACACCAAAACAACACCAATCCGATTATGTGACTACAAGCACTGATCGAATTGGCATACATACCCCCTAGGGCAGCCTCCAGAGGTTAAACAGTGGTCCTAACCACTCCCAAATTAGTTTTGGAAGGTCAGAGGTCAGTTTTGCACCTTTTAAGCACTTTGCTCCCTATTCGTCCCACCCTGGGACGATTAGAATCCTATTCGTCCCACCCCGGGACGATTAGCAGCAATCGCTCCAGGGTGGGACGATTAGCAAGTTTGACTGGAAAAAAGTCAAACCTTGACAAATGGCAGCCCAAATCCGCCACCTAACTCCACCTTCAAGGCATGGGATTGCGAGGGAAGGTTTCAAATCAGAGAGGCTTCAATCAAGCTTACCTTGATCATGGAGGCCTCAATCAAGGAGGCCCTAATCAGGGAGGAATCTTCTCTCCCCCAAAAAGGCATAATGAGCCAAGTGGCGCCCTCGCATGCGCATTCAAAGGAGACCCTTAGGTCTATAAAAATGTGAGCCTCCTCACCCCAAAAAGAAGAGAGCTGGAGCATTTGGAGCAACGAAGTGCTGCCAAACTATACCCCCATTCCTCTTTGTGCTTCCTACATCCCTAATCTCTCTCTTCTGGAAGAGAGGTTATCGAGTGAACACTAGGAACGCAATCCAGATCCAAAGACCCAAGAAATCGGCCATAATCCCACCCCAAACTCGTCGACACAACCCCCTAGGAAGTTTTGGACCCATCCCACTTGGATTGGTGTCAAAACTAGGCCCTAAACGGTGGGCGTCCCACCCTCGGGCCCCCCAAACTGTTGCAGTCCTAATCGCCCCACCCTGGAGTGATTAGAAATATGTGCATGGTTTTGTTACTATTCTTTTTGCATTCTTTTATATCTAATGTACTTATGTTGTTGTCCAAATTTCATTGCTTTTTGACATGATTTGACCTGGTTTCTGTCATTTTATGCGTCTACTAACCTACAGGGAGCGCCTTCGGATACAAGATAACCTGGGTAGAATCTGCCAAATATGACCTTCTGGGTCATCTCAAAATGCTGTTTTTAGTCTAACCACAAGTTTGCAAGAGTTTTGGAGGCCTCTGGGCAGGACATTTGCAAGGTCACTTTTTGCAGGTTTTACGACAGTCCCCAGCGTCCCACCCCAGAGCGATTAGAAATATGTGCATGATTTCCTTACTTTTCCTTTTGCAATATGTCCCAGATGATATCCTAATGCCTCTGTTAAAGTTTGAACTCATTCTGACATGATTTGATGATCGTTTTATTATTTTATGTATTAACTAGCTCGTAGGGCGCCCCTGTCACATACAAGAGAATCTGGGTAGGATATGCAAATTCTGAGCATCTGGGTAGTCTTAGAATTACATATAATGCCTAACCCATGAGTTTTAGGTGATTTGGATAAGCATAGGTGGGACATTGGAGCGCTCACTTTGGAGAGGCCCCCGACGGGCAAACGAGCATAACGGGGCCGTCCGACGTCGCTTCGATGCAAAATTAGGTGATACCAATTCTAGAAGTTGTCCTTTACATTTCTATATCATTCTATAATCTACTTATCAATCTTATCACTGATATCCCCTAAGCGCCCGCTGGAGGCCTTGGGGATTGCATGTTTTTCTAGATACGCATATGCTATTAATGATTTGTTGTCTTTCTGTGCATAGGATCTCACCACCAGGAATACTAGAGGGGCAGCAAGGAATGACGAACACATGGACACAAGCGGCGGCAACTTTTAGCCCGCCCACTTCGAGTGTGGGCATGCGGAAGACGCTGGAAGCGTACCGTTCGATCTTGGAAGCGTGGCTTCTTTCGGGCATCCATTAATGTAACAAATTGTATCAAATGTTCTGAGCCCTAGAGGGGGGACGTATTGTAATCATATTAAAAGCAATATCAATAAAGGAGGCCCCGCTTTGTTTGCTCACATCTCGTTTCTGCGTCATTTCCTTCATGCATTGCTCATCGCATTCGTAGGACTTAGCATCTATATCTATTTTTGTTTGCATCATATCGGTACGCCATTTTTCTGCATGCTTTCAAAAACAATCAGGTTTAAGGGCATAATCTAATGGAAGAAAATTATATCACAATAGACTCATGAGGATATCCTCAATATTTATCTAGCCCTTAGGATAAAAAAACTTTCATTACAATAATAGATTTGAAGCACCTAAGTTGCATAATCTTAACAAATTTTAATTTTAGCATAGGACCTATGGACATGAAGCCAATACTTTGCAAAAAAATTGTTTTAGACAAGCATCTAGTCCCAACTTCAACATTGACAAAGGCAATAATGAAAGGATCAAGATTTTTTTATAAAAAAAAAAGGTCAATGATTTTCAAAAGAGATCAAACTATCCTCATAATAAAAGGTTAGGTGTCTACAATATTCCATTCCCCAACTTTGATAAGTAATAATCTTGTCTTTTGACCAATCGTAAACCATACCTAGCTAAGGTCAAGTGCTTAATCAAGGAGGTAAACAAAATATACAAAACAATCAGGTATAATCAAAGGAGGAAAAATTAATCTAAATCAAAAGTATACTCATATTTGAAACCAAAATCTTAGTCCTAGCGACGCACAAGGTGCTTCTCAAGTAAATCAAGTTTTAGCTCAACTAGGTTCAAATCAAAAATACATTTGTGGCCAACTAGATGTGACATAATATGTCAATATTCTTGAGGTGCAATATGAAACAATTTAATCTTTAGAACAACTATTTTTTTATTGTCACTAGAAGTGCACCCAATACAAGAAAACAACCTTCTAAAGAAGAAAAAAAAAAGAAAAATAAGGCTAATAAATTTATCCAAGCAATGGTAAATCCAATAATTAGTGAGAAAAATTCAAACCTTCCTTTGTCATTTGATAACCTAGCAAAAAGGTAGAAATGTTTAATAATATATAAATTATTCCCACCAAGGCCTCAACCAACACCATAATAGTTTTTACTAATGAAAAGACTAATAAACTAAGATCATAACTTAAATCAATGGTCTTAATTCCTATAGAAAAAAAATATATGGACCTATGTTAGCTTAAGGAATCATCACTTAAATCAATCATTAATAAAACCAAAATATGGGACATTATATAATATTTGCATACAATGCCTTATAAGGTCTTGTATTTAGAATTACTTAGGAAATCTCCTTATCAAAGATAGATATTAAGAGAACTATTGATTGAAATGGATAACCTAGGGTTCCCAATGTAATACCCACCATTCTAGGGCCTTATGAAGTGTAATATATTCAATAAAATATAGAGAATATTTCTATTGATGCACATACTAGTCATTATTTGGTCGTAAACTTTCTCCTCAAAAATATGATTGTTGCAGAATATTTGGCAAGGGTTGATAATCTACCATTGATGATTATAGTAGTTAACAATATTATGGCTATCTAAAAGGTTGTATTTTATGGAGTGGTACGTGTAATTTCATTGTCCTTGATAGACCATATTAAAATCCATTGAGAGCCTATCTTGTCCACTAGAAATCGTTCATATGCTCACAATGGTCATCCATAAGATCCTATTGGTTGTATTTATTTGCACATTTGTATAGAACTTAAGTTAGAGTGAAATTTATGGTATTTGACTTCAAGACAATTATAACATGTTATTGGGTAGACCTTTAACAAATAAAATGAGAGATATTACCTCCTATACATGTCAATTAGTCAAATTTTCCTATTAGGATAAAATATTCATCATAGAAGAAGACTTAGATCCTTGGAGTACTTCCCCTCTAAACCATGAAAGTTGTTTTATTCCTTCTATGGATGAAATACAAAAAATCTCCATTTATGAACATGAATAACAATGGACTTCTAGGAGGAATATACAATGGGTATCCTAATTTTATTTGCAATGCCCCCAAGGTAGATATGAATCAAATGGCGATCAACCTGACATGGATGTCATCACTTCTCTCCCTTGAGAAATAGTTGACGAGTTACCACCATTGTTAGAACCCAAACAAATGTTAGCTTTTGAGGATATATGTAGTGGAGAGATCTAACACATGTCCCAATGAAATACAGGAAACATGAAAGAAAGTGGAACAACAATATGACTGAAATATACTATAAATAGAAGTGACAAAAATACAATGCAATATGGAGGAAATGGTCACTCCATTGATATGAGCTAAAGAGCTACATTGTACTCCATACAGGAGTACTTGATAGATCTTGATATGAATATGATAAGATGAAGATGATTGTAATCTACTACTATGAGGCCCTTTATATAGGAAGATAGATTCCTTGGCCAACACTCTACCTAGATGTACAAGGGGACACCTTGCACATTACAACTTGCACATTGCCACTTGTGCATTTATTACATTGCTTGAAGTAACTAGATAACTTCCCCCTAAAGTAATCTCCTATCCTAACTATGTACCTAAGGTGGTACATTTACATGACCCAAATGATGTAATATACTCTAACTCTAACACCCCCTTGTATTACATTATTTGGGTATTGAAGATTTCAATATTCAATATGGATCTTTGTCTTCAGATGTTCTTCAGCTTGATCTAGTCCTCTTTAATGCACTACATACCTTCTTGCATTGGTTATTCTTCTTCTTCTTTTTGAGAATAGTCTTCTGCTCTTTGATTTTGACCAATTTGATTTTTTCTTTGGAGTCCTCCTTTATCAGGTTCATCTTCTTCCTTTTTAGCTTTGCCTTTGAATCTGGTCTTTGTGTTCTTGTAGGTGGTAGTATTGCTGCTTGATTCCTGCAAAGATGTTTTCTCTTCTTTGTCCTTACTCTGTCCAAGAGTTTCTAAACAATCTATCAAGACATTAAGACAAGATCTTGAATCAGTAGTTCTTGAAGTATCAATATTGCATGAGGATATCTTTTCTAAGTATGATTCACTTAGTTCTGTTTTCCTTTTATAAGCTTCTATCAATATTTTTAGTTCAACATTTTCATTTTTGCAGCATTTGTATGTAAGTAATGCCAAATACAATATGCTTACAAAATCTAAGGGAAGTGGAATGTTATCCTTTTCTTTTTCAATTGCTTCTTTGAGTTGAACCTGTAGATAATGTTCCATGGTGTCAAACTCATCATCTAAGGCTTCACTATGAATCAATTTAGAAGAAAAGATCTAAGTATGCTTTACCCTTTATAAGTAGATTCATGATTCCAATTTTTATGGCACTTGCTTTTTCCTTTGAGGGAGTATTCATGCATTTGTTTGTTGTATTATTTGAAGTAGACATAGCTCTCTGGATTAGAGTATAGAGCTTGTATCTTGTGTGATAGAGTTTCCTACCTTATGACTTCCTAGAAGTATGAGCTTAGACTTTGTAGGCTTCCTTATATCTCCCTAGTTAAGAGATGTGAATCAGTAGAGTCCTTGTAGACTTTGTAGAGACCTTAGTACTTGATAATATTTGATGAATGCTATTGTTATCAAGTTTTGTAGAATACCTTATGTCTCCCTAGTGATTTTGGAAATGCTATATGATAGATAAAGTGCTTTTGAGAATAATAGTTCAATTTTGGGTTGATTTTGTAAATTTTTGTGAATAGCAAAAATCAACTTCTTTTACACCTTATTACTCCTATTGAACTTTAAGCACTTTCTAATTTGATGAGGTTTTAATAGTTGGATTCCTTTTGTCCCTTTAATGTGTTTTGAGACAAGTATACCAATTAATTTCCAACTCTTGATTTTCCTTAATAAACCTCCTTTTATAGCCTTTAATAATTTGATATTAGTGTTTCTAAATTCCAATTACCTACTTTGATGTAGTATTCCTTATAACTCCCTAATATGGAATATTAGAAAACAATGAAATTTGCAATAATAGAAATTCTGATTTCCAAGTAGAATTCCTTATTTCTCCTATGTTATAATATTGCAAATATTAGGCTATTTAATATGTGTTTCTCCCTTTTATATTGCTTTCAAATATGGCTGATTTCCTTTAGTATTTCAACCTAATGTTATACCTTATAACTCCCTGTTAATGAAAGAAAATTTAATAAAGTAGAGACCTTACCTTTGATGTTGTATTCTCTACGTATTCATCGCAGATTTTGGACGTATATGATAGTCCACTTTAATGCCTTTCCCTTGAGCACTTATGGAGGATGGTGTACGTTGATTTTCCCTTGGCTTCAATGTTGGACTTCTTTGACCTCCTTGACCAGAGCTTTTAATGCTCTTTCACCTTTCTTCCATGTTGTAATTTGGCCTGTGCTATGAGTAAATGCTGGAATATGGAATATATGGACTTCCTTGGTCTTTGGCACCTTTTAATAGAAGAGGGTTCTTGTGCTATGTGACAAGTGTCATGATAGTTACTTCTTGAGCGCTTGGAGGGAATAAAGATGCTTGAAACCACCTGTAGGTAACGTATGGGCATTACAACCTTGGAGGAGCGCTTATTTCCTTTGAAGACAAGTGTCTCCCTTGTTCTAACGTACCACCTTTCTTGCTAGTAATATTCCTTTGCTCGAACATGTGAAATATGGGTGCTCATGTAAGGAACGTTAGGATTTCTTTTCAAGTGACAAGTGTCACTTCCTCCTTATGCATGGGCTCTTTCTCTAACGCTTATTTAACGTACCTTTGGAGCACCTTTAAATGTTGTAATATTCTTAGCTCTTCCTTTGTTCGATGGTGCTTGCTTATGAGTTGGTTCCAGCTGGAGCGAAGAGCAATGCTTTGGTGGAGCTTTGGTGGAGTTTTGGTGAACCTCCAATAATGGTATAGAATTCTCCTTGGATGTACGTCTAGCTTTGATATTGCTTCAACCTATTATGCTCTCCTTTTTCCCTTGAATATAATGCTTCTCTTTGCCTTGTATTGTGCTTTGTTTGCTTGCAGATTTGGTTGTCCAAGACGTAGAGGATTCAAGCCTTCTATGGGGCTCTTTTGCCTTGCTTGGAGTGTGCAAGTATTCGGCTACCATGGGTTGTTATGCCTTGAGAATATTGTACCTTTTAGACACTTAAAACTCTGCCATTTTCCCTATGTAAAATATATTAGGATAGTGCAAGATCATGTAATATATTTTGTATATAAAAATACCCTTATTGCACTTCTTTTTGCACTCCTTTTGCAGATCTGATTTTCTGATTTGATGGTAGTTTTATTTGAAGGCAATGGGGGATCTTGAGGTTGTATTTTGATTAGACACATTTCCCCTTTTTTCTTGGATATTTGGCTAATGAACCCAAGCTGTACAAAGCTTTTTTGATGTTATTTCCTGCAAATTTTCCTTGTAGATAACCCTTGTATTGCTTTGAATTTGAGACTCACCAAGTCTCGATTTGAAGCTTCTCTTGCTGATTTTAATGGTGGCTTTCTTCTCCACTCCTTGGAGGAATCTGATATGATTTTGGTGGCTTCTTTTGGCCACTAAATGTTGTAGGTTCTATGCACCAAATAGTGTCTCTAGACACTTTGATTAATCTACTAGTTTTTGTGCTCTTGATCCTTAACAATCAACAAACACAAACTAACCTTTTTGAGAGTAACTAGTTAGAGATCAACTAGTATAGTGCCAATGCACTTTTTAATGATAACAATAATCTCACCTTATTGCTCCAGTAAATGAACTCTCAAAATAATTTTAGATGCACTTAATAATATCTGCAACTTTTAAGAGTAATCTGTAATGAACCCTTAATAAGTATTCTATAAATTTTCACTACAATCAATATTGTAGGATATAGTCTTCTTTCTTTCTAGATAGCAAATAGGTAGATGATAATTTTATTTCTCTCAAAAATATCCAACTCCTATTAATTGTGCAAATAATCCTTAAAATGAACTCTTTCTTTTTGCACTTGAAGACTATAATGCAATCTATTCTTCTGCAACTTTTAATCCAAATATGATGCTTAATGGAATTTGATAATGAACCCTAATCTGAAGTTCAACTAGTTGCACCTTAGTTGCTTACCTTTTTTATGGCTTCTATAGATCTTGGTATTTTGATTCACCAAGTTGTTACTTTGTAGTGAATGGATACACAACTTCTTTGTTGGTTGTCCCGAACAACTTCCTGCTTCACCAATTTGTAGCCTCGAACTTTCTATCTTGAGCCTTGGATTTGGTGGCTTGATCCTTCCAGTGACCTTCTATATTTCTACTATAGATTCAAAGAACTCATTTCTCTAAACTGTACCTCCTTGCTGTGAGAGGTAATCTCCAAATCTCCTAGATTTGGTAGGCTTCTTCTATCTGAATCTTCCTTCAATCTTCTTATCAAATTCTAACTTCAAACAAGATCTTCTTGAGGTCTTCATTAGATTCTTCTTCTAGATTTTGGACTCCTTCCAAATTCTTCTTCTCATTTGGCACTCCTTACCAAATTCTTCTTCTCTTGGGCTTGTTGTCAGATGGTGATAATTGTCCCAAGTCCTTCACTATCAAGGGCTTCTCCTTGGTAGTGGATTTCTCCAATGAGTTCTCCTAGGAACTCTTTTGATGATGCTTCCATAGGCTCTACAACAAGGCTCTCCAAGCCTTCTTATTTTTCTTCCTTGAGACCTCTCCAAGGTCTTCTATCTTATAGCTTCTCTGGTCTTCTGACTGAGACCTTTTCTTCAACCTTCTACTTCTGGAAGTGTTGGTGATGAGATCTTCTTCAAGGATCTCTAATTCTACTACTTCTAGATTTGAATAGGACTCTCCTAGTCCTTCTCTTTCTTCCAAGAATGGAAGTTCTTCAATGAGATCTTCTCCTATCTCTTCAACTTCTAAAATATTTTAATCGTAAAGGAGATCACCAATCTCCTATTTCTTGGACTCTTCTCTTGAATCTTTTTCTTCTAATCAGAGAATTTTCCTTCAATTTTTCTTTATAATTAAGGCTTCTATGGCCTTCTTCTTGATCAAGGCTCCTATGGCCTTTTCTTCTTCAAGGCTTATCTAGCCTATTCTTCTTCTAGGATTCTTTGGCCTATTCTTCTTCTAGGATTCTTTGGTCTTTTCTTCTTCTAGGCTTTCTCTTTTCTTCTTCTAGGCTTCTTTGGCCTATTCTTATTCTACACTCTATAGGTATTAATCTTGAATGGAGATCACCAATATCCTATCTCCTCCTATGACTCAACTTCTAGAGTCTCTTCTTCCTTGAGTCTACTATAAGGCTATTATGGCCTTTTATTTACTTCTACAATTTGTAGGATTGTAGCTCTTGTAATGAGACCTTTCTCGAGGTCTTTAAAATCTTTAATCTTCTCCTTGTTGCTACAAGTGTTGGAGTGATTCTAAGAAGATATTCTTCCTAACTCTTTTGTAGGAAGCTTCCCAACCTTTTGTTGAATCTCCTTTTCTTACAACAAGTTGTTAGAGACTAGAATGGAAGAACTTATAAATCTAGAGATAATAATCTTCACTAGTTGATTTATCAAACTAGTGGCTTGAATGTTGAGTCCTAGTCTTCACGAGTTTTTTTTGCAACTTTGTGGAAAGACCCTAGCTAGATGTAATCTCAGATTTTCTACAATTGAGATTTATTTTAGTCCTCACTTTCCTAATCTTGTTGACTACTATGGCTTTTTCTATCAATTAATCCTAATGGTAACTTTTGCATGCAATGACACTCAATGGTAGATCTGGTTTGCAAAGATGTAGGCCAATAGTAGTAATGGTGACTCTCCCTATTCCTCTTGACCTACTGGACTTCTCTTATAATGGATGTAGGTCCTCCTATCTCGATTAACCATGGCTCTAATACCACTGTTAGCTTTTGAGGATATATGTAGTGGAGAGATCTAACACAGGTCCCAATGAAATACAGGAAACATGAAAGAAAGTGGAACAACAATATGACTAAAATATACTATAAATAGAAGTGATAAAAATACAATGCAATATGGAGGAAATGGTCACTCCATTAATATGAGCTAAAGAGCTACATTGTACTCCATACAGGAGTACTTGATAGATCTTGATATGAAGATGATAATATGAAGATGATTGTAATCTACTACTATGAGGCCCTTTATATAGGAAGATAGATTCCTTGGCCAACACTCTACCTAGTTGTACAAGGGGACACCTTGCACATTACAACTTGCACATTGCCACTTGTGCATTTATTACATTGCTTGAAGTAACTAGATAACTTCCCCCTAAAGTAATCTCCTATCCTAACTATGTACCTAAGGTGGTACATTTACATGACCCAAATGATGTAATATACTCTAACAAAAAAGAGAATATTTTATCTTGTTTTACAAACATTGGTCGAAGTTACATAAAGCTCATGAGTATGATGTAAAATTAAATCAAGTAACCTATTGTGCAAATAATAATAGCATGAGAGATAAAATTGATAATGATATAAATAAAGCTTACAATATTGAAACAAATAATGTTTCTTTTAGTGCTCATATTTGTTATGTTGTGATGGAGCATTATCAAGTAGTTTCAATGGAAGTTCTCTTGAATAATGATGATTATTATGCAGATATTAATGTACGTAATGTGTCTAGTAGAGGTTGTAGTGTTTTATTTTCTTATTAGATTCTTGGAAGAAATGAATGTAATACTTATAAAGGTAAGCTAAATAGGCATGGAAATATTGATGTTTCCACTATCTCTACACTATAACCTTCACGCATTAATAATGAAATAGGAATAATCTATCTATCATGGCATTTAACCCAAGTTGAGATATATCACTTTCAAAATTGTTATGTAGATAATTCAATTGATTGTTTTGTTACTTCTAAGTCTAGTTCCCTCACTTCATATATTTCTAAATAATGTTTTCTTCTAGAAACCATTGTCTATCCAAAAAATTTAGGGTCTTGTTCTTTAAAAGGTGAGATTTCCACTTAAAGTGACATCTTGGCTAAACTGACTTTACCTATATTTTTTGGGTTTTTTCTTGTTAGTTATACATCTAAGAATAATTTTCCATCCTAATATGTGTCTATTATATCATATTCATCTTATACTTTTAGATCAAATTATATTGAACCACAAGGGTCACTTAATGAGGAGATCTTGGTTCAGGTAGTTTTATTGGGCTTAGGATCTAAGTAGATTTTTTTATCTATTTTCCATGATCTTATCCCTATCTAGAAATATCTTCCTGTTCAGATATAATTCCAAACAAGTGGCACAAAAATTTGCCTAGTCCAATATCCCCTTGTCTATCCAAGAGCTTCATTGAAATAGAGTCTCTTATATAATATAAATTCAAAATAGTCATGGCCTACTTGATAAATATTTGTAAATAATTAGAGCCATATCATGGCCCTCAAATCCCTATATTCCTTAATTTTTAGATGCATGCCTAAATCCTCTCTAGGTTGAAATGCAAGAGGTAAGATGTTGATCTTGACTTATAAATACTATATAATGTACTCTTTATCCCCATTCTACCTAATGATGAAGATATCCTTGAAATCATGTATGCCAGAGAGGAATGGGTCCCATGGTAATATCATAAGAAGGGATTTCTTAAGAAACATAATCCTAGGTTAGGCCATTATAAATGATCTAACTATGTTTGTCTGATTGAGGTCACCCTTAATTTGAGAAAATTCATCCTGATCCAAATCATTTTGATGAGGGTAATGTCATGAACTTTGATTCTACTATAGATGTTGACATATGTTTCCCAGAGCTTCAACACCCAGTCAAAATTGGGTCAACCTTATCTCAAGAAGAACATGTCATGTTTATTAACTTGTAGAATAAAAATATATCTTTTCGTAGGAATATTCTGACATGCCTAGGATGGATGATGATATTGTTATCCATAATATTGTAACTTATAAGGACTCAAACTCTTGAGCAACTTATCAACAATCCATGATTATTATCTATCAAATGGAATTATCTCAACTAGTTATTTCTTAACTTTCAAGGATACCAATAATTTCAAATTGTTGTCATACCACTATGTGGTCATGATATAATATGGGTGGAACCCATTTCAATCCCATTTAACCAATTAAAAAAAATCTATGATTATAGTATTTTGTGATCTAATTTAAAATGTAGTTGAATCTTATGTAGATGATATTTTGGGTAAGTCTGATAAAATGGATGATCAACCTATTGACCGTTGTGTTATTTTTTAGTGATTACACCATCATAATGTTAGAATATGTGGATCACAACAAATTAGAGTTATTAATGCCATACATCCCATATGCACTATCAAAGATATTAAATTGTTCTTGGGGAAGCTTGGAGCTATCATAAGGTTCATCCCTAAGCTAGCATTTAAAATATTATCCACTCAATCAATTTCTTAAGAAATATTTGGATTTCAAATGGGATGAGAGTTGTAAAAAATTCTTTCTTGAATTCAAGAAATTCCTTTTGAAGCCCTCAATTATTTACCTATCCAACATAGATAAGCATTTTTTTTTATACACATAAACTAATTAGGTACCTTAGGAGTGGTCCTTACTCAACAAGATGACAATAATAAGGAATATTTATACATTACATCAATCATACAATGCTTTTGATAGAAACTCGATATATTTCTATGGAGAAATATTATTTGGCCATCCATTTTTTCTATGAAAATTTTAAGGCATTATATGCTTTACCAAAAAACTTGTATGGTCATTAAGACAAATCCCTTAAGACACCTACTTAAAAAATATTATATCCCTAATGAAATCCAATACGAAAAATGGATAACCATGATGCAAGATTTCAACCTCTATATTATCACCCAAAAGGTTGTCAAAGCACATATGATTGTTTATTTTTTCACTACTACTCCAAATCAAACTTAGTATGTTTTACATGTAGCATTGAAATATGAGGACATAATGGTTATTTCTTGTGCTCCTCATGACATTGTCATATTTTTTTCTCCATTACTTCTAGCCTTCTTCATGAATCCAACCCTTATACTCTTACTAAGTATAAAAAAATTATCCTAAGTCTCGTGAATCCTTTGATATCTAGTATAAGTCTAAGACTAAGGTAAAGAAAGAAATACTTTTCATTGAAATAGAGTTTGAAGCAAATATACACCCCAACACTTGGACTCTTCACTTTGATAGTGCTAAAAATAAATTTGGGATAGGATTTGGTAGCTTTCTCATCTCCATCTGGACTAATTGTTCCCATGGAATTCTACTGGAATTTTTCTAGTATTACCAATAATATAGCAAAATATGAGGCTTTAAATTTAGACCTCCTAACTACCCAACGAATGAATATTCTAATAGCTTTTGAAGTCTTACTATTAATGTAAACTCACATGATAATTATTCACAGGATAAAATATATGATAGTTGTAATATAATAAGATCAAATAATGTAACCAGAATAATATGAGCTAACTAATATGTAAAATAAAGGCTTATAATATATCAAATAACATTCATTAATAAGTAGCAATATGAATGTAATAGCTTGAATCATACATGTACAAATCATGTAGCACAACTTACAATATTAGTTGCTCAAATGTATGTAATCTTTATTACTTCTCTTTCTCTTACAAATGCAACATAAACTCTCATACAATAACAATACTCACTATGTAGACAATGTAGGCTATGTCTCTCTATGGAGTAATATATATCCATTTTAGGATGACTCTTTGGTTACTTGACTCTTCCTTTCCTTATACCAAGTCTCATGACTCTTGGCTTCTCTATTTGAAACTTGCATACACATGACTCTATCTTGTATGCACACTTGGACATGACTCTTCACATAAAACTTCCTAATCTAAGAACACATGATGTGCACACTTACATATGATACACTTGTTCATATTTACACTCATTACACTTGCACACTCATTTACATGACACTTGTATATTTCTTGCACATTATTACATTACATAATGATATTTACTCACACTCTAATCTAGGACACAACCCTAATCTAGTATTTAAAAGGTTGTACCAAGGAGGTACATTAGCATGTACCAAAAAATGTAATATTCTCCAACCTATTCAACACATCAAAATGTTGGGAGACTCAAATTATGGTCTATCAAATCTTAGTTGAGTATTCTATCAAAGTGTTACATTTGATTCCTTACCATTTATTAGGAATTATTACATCATAGTTCATATGAAAATTAATTTGGTATAACCACCCATCACAAGGACTATGCATCTAGTAGAAGATAAGGGTAATGTAGGTATTAATTAAAGGTTTGTTATGTCAAAAATGGGCATCAAATGTATTTGAATATCCATTATTTCATAATGGAAAATATCAAAGTATATAAGCATTAGTAGTATCAATGGTATCATAGCAGGTGGAAGGAAAAGTAAACTCTTCTTTTGATCCATCTCTTTTAATTTGATCTAGAGAGGCTATAAAATCACTCTATTGGAAAAGTAGTCCCAAGGCAAAGAACCCTAAAAAAGACCAAGTTTCAACCTCAAAAGAAAGAGGTAATCATTCTCTACATGAAGCATTCCCAAAAAATATTTTAAATGATTAAACTCTTGCTAAGAAGGGTCTCAAGATAAAAATATTTTCAAAAGACCCTAGCAAATATAGAATTGATTCCAAGATAAAATAAATTCTGCCAAGGATTATCTTAAAGTAAGTTTTATGTCATAACAAATTTGCAAGCAAAAAATTGAAGATAATAAATAATTTATAAAAACATTGGCAAGAAAAAGAAATGCACTAAGACTATAGAGCAAAAGTATCTAGAGAACAAAGGAGCCTTTAACATAGTTTGCTTGTTCCTTTATTTTTTTTTTAAAAAGAGTAAAAATTAATAACCATGAGAGTTTAGCTTAAAGTAAGTTTTATGTCATAAAAAATTTGCAAGCACAAAATTGAAGGTAATAAATCATTTATCAAAACATTGGCAAGCAAAAGAAAGGCACTAAGACTATAGAGAAAAAGTATCTAGAGAACAAAGAAGCCTTCAACATAGTTTGCATGTTCCTTTATTTTGTTTCAAAAAGAGAGTTTTAAATTTTAATTTTTATATGTGGGTGGGATGGCCCTATTTCATCTCTCCATCCTTTTAGGCAGGATTATTTTTTTTTATTTTCTCACTTTAAGTGTTTTCAAATTGTGGTGGGTAGGATGGCCATGTTTCAAAGTTGTTTTGGGTGGGTATACCCTATTTCAAATCTTCTTTGCACTTTTTATTTATGAAGGATGACATTGATTCTCTTCCCCATCCTTTTTACACGTGTTGTTTGGATAGTTTGGGTGAGGTAGCCCTATTTTAGATATAAAATATTTAAAAAAAATCCATCATGTAAGGCTATCCTTTAGTCTGTCCTGTAAGGCTATCCTTAGCCTATTCTGAAAGGCAAACCTTTTGTCTTTCTTTGGTTTTTCTATTGTCCTTTCCTACGGCCTTTCTGTGGCCTTGTTTAACTTGTATTTTGAGTTGTAATCAGGTTTTGGGTCCCTTGATAAAAACCCACTTCAAATTTGAACAGTAAAAAAAAAATTAATAACCTTGAGGTGTACATGGACAAGGCACACACAGGTGCAAGACAATAAGGCATATAGGTACAACATCAATAGCTTCTTAAATAGAAATAGCATATTTATAACACTAATACAAATCTCGAGTGTTTCATCCTTTAACCATTTGCATAATATAGACCTGAAGCTTTATATAACAAGTGCTTAATAAGAGGAGACAACTCAAACAACAAAAAGATGTCAAAGATGTGTTGTACCAAATATGAGAATATAACAAGAAGTCTAGATGATTTCCTTTCTAGAGTCAAACATAGAAAGATGTCAAAAATGTGTTGTGTCAAATAGGATAATATAACAAGGATGGATGATTTCCTCTCCAAAGAAATGTGTAGAAATATGACAAAGACATGTTGAACTAAACAGGAGAAGATAACAATTACACTAGACATGTTGAGTCGATTAACTAATTGTCAAATAAACATGTTGGTCGATGAACATAAAATGATGTTATATGAGCACCCAAACCTTGACATTGGAAATAATAAATGAACCAAAAATATAGTTTGTAGGAAATGTTGGCATGATCAAATGTTTACTTGAATGTATTAGAAGAATAAAATCGGGCACTAGTTAATTATCTTGACTGTGTTAGAAATATGTTGAATAATTTACATGTTAGTCTGGAAGGGTTAACTCTAAAATGTACTAGACACTTTCCATGTATCCTCATCAGGTTTTGGGATTATATCGAGCAACGAGCAAGGGTTTGGATGTGATAACCCTCAAAAAGTGAGGGTCTAGGGGTGGCAGTCCCCAACGAAAGTTTTAGAGTTTCTTAAGCTATTTTTAGACCCATATGGATTGTTTAGGGTTAAATATTTGAACCCATGTTTTTTTGCCCATGGTATTGTAAAATTTGTTCTTGTGACTTACATCAAGGTTTGAAGTGAGATGAGAGATGAACATTATTGTATTGGAGACAGTTAATTTTATATAATAAAGAGATATTATTATGTTGGGCTTTTTCTTGTAAGGGTTTTCTAGGTAAAATAATGTGTTATGTGTGTATCTATTATCTTCTTTTTCTTCTTTTCTTTGATTTTGTATTTACTATTATTCTATATTTAGTTTATCGAGGCCTTTTTCTCTTCATTTGGTATTAGAGCTAAGTTTTTAGCTTTGTTCGAGGAGTAAGGGTTTCAACCCTATGATAAATTAATTCTTGAGTGTGAACCGAATTTGGGTGAAGGAAAATGATAGTAAGCACATGGGTAGAGATTGAAATTTTTAATGGACATAATTTTAAGTTAAGAAAACTCAAGATGGAGGATCTATTGGTTGATAGAGATCAGTGGATTGCGGTCTCAATAATAAAACCAACATCAATGATAGATGAGGATTGGTTAAATATCGATAGGAAGGTAAGGATTCCTATCATATTATGCTAATATAAATGTATATTATTGAATGTGTCGACAGATACCATGACAAAGTTATTATGGGATAAGCTGAAGACTTTGTATCAAATAAAGTTGCTAGTTAATAAACTCTTTCTCTGAAAGAAGTTGTATTCACTTTGTATGAATGATGGTGACTTTTTGGTTGAACATTGGAATATTTTTAAAATTGTGGTAACTCAATTAAACTCTATTGAAGTAAAAATGGATGAAGATAAAAAGTGTATTACTTTACTTTATTCGTTACCTGATTATTGGGATAACCTAGAATGGCTATCACCAATACTACTATATTGAAAGTAGAGGATATAGTAAGAACATTATTATCTAAGAAAATGAGATGAAAATATTCAGAGTATTATCATCAAAAGGATTTCTTGGTTTTGAGAGGTAATTCTCAAGAAAGAAGCAAAAATAAATTAGGAGAAAGGAAATCGAGATCTAGGGGTAAATGTATTTCTCCAAAAAAGAGGAAATATTGGAAGTGTGGTAAAACAGTGCATTATAAAAGATATTGTAAATCTAAAAAGGCTAATAATAGTCAATCATCTAATGAAATTTTACATAAATGAAGACTACAAATGAAGATTCAGGGGACTTATTCTTAATTGTAGTCTTTGGAGAAGCCACCCATGATGGATCTTTTAAAAGGTGTATTCAAGTATCTGAAGTAACTCAAGTGAATACCATGACTCATGGTTGATTGACTCGAGTGCTTCCTTTCATATGAATCGTCATAGGGAGGGGTTATGTGAATATGAAAATATAAATGGAGGTGAAGTCTTATTGAGAGACAATTTGACATATAAAATAATAGGTCGAGGAAGAGTCAAGTTGAGGTTAAAATATGAAAGAATTAAAACCCTTCCTAGTGTGTTGCATATTTTGGGTTTGGTAAGGAATCTGATATCCGTGAGTAAGATGAATGATGTGGGTGTGACTATGGTATTCAATAAGGATAGTTGCAATATGGTTCATGGAGTCTTGGTGTTGGCAAGGGGATTTCATACAGGAACTCTATTTAGACTTGAGTTTAGCATTATAAGTATTGATTGCAATAAATCTTTAGTTGTAGGGGAGAATAATATCGTAGAAGTGACTCCAAGTATTCCTGTAGTGAAGACAATATTGTGGTATCAACGCATGGCGTATATTGGTGAGAAAATCCTTTGAACATTAAAATGAAAGGTATGGCTAAAGGAAAATTTGATTGTCTATTAAATTTTGTTTTTTATGAGCACTGTGTTTTTGGAAAGCATTCCCGAGTCAAGTTTTTGAGTAGTACTACAATATATGAAGGATTTTTACATCTAGTTCATAGTGATGTGTTTGGACCTGTAAAAGTACCATCATTAGGTAAATATATCTATTTTGTTATATTTATGGATGATTTTTCAAGAAAGGCCTGGGTATATTTTTTACGAAAAAAATCTGATGTTTTCAATAAATTTAAAGAGTTTAAGGCTCTTGTAGAAAATTAGATAAAGAAAAATATAAAGGTTTTGAGAAGTGATAATAGTGGTGAGTATTGCTCTAATGAATTTGAGCAATTTTGCAAGGATTGTGGAATAGAAAGGTAAAAAACAACTATGTATACTCCACAACAAAATGGAGTTGCAGAACGGATGAACAAAATATTGATGGATAAGCCCAGAAGCATGCTAAGCGATGTAAGGTTAGAAAGGAAATTTTGGGTAGAATTTGTGTTAACTGCTTATTACCTCATCAATAGATCTCCTACCTCAGCTTTGGTGGACAAGACTCCATAGGAAGTATGGACTGGTAAGAAACCCTCTCTCATTCATATAAGATTTTTTGGTTGTGATGCTTATATGTATGTCCCAAAATAGAAAAGAACTAAGCTAGACTATAAATCTGAAAAATATATATTTGTGGCTTATAGTATTGGTGTTAAAGGATATAAGTTGTGGAACCCAAAAACATAGAAGATTGTTTACAGTCATAATGTAATCTTTAAAGGGGTTTCAAAACAATAATTGGAATAGGAGGAAGAACTTGTGGTAGAACCTAGTGCTACAGAAGAAGATGAACTACAAAGAGAGTCTAAAGAGGAAAATTTAGAGGAAGAAGGTGAGGAGGAAGCTGAAGATGCAAAACCTGGAACTCTAAGTTTGAGGAGATCAAATCAAGTGAGAAGACTCCCATAAAGGTATAGTCCTTCAAATATTTGTTTTACATTTAATATATCGATTACTGATGAAGAACCCAATATTATAAAGGAGGCACTTTAGTCAAGTGAGAATAAGTCTTGGAAAAGGGCCATAGAAGAAGAAATGGAGTCCCTTAATAAAAATAAGATGTGGAACTTGGTGAAATTACTCCCTAGAATAAAATTGGTTGGTTGTAAGTGGGTATTCAAGAAGAAGTACAATGTAGAAGGAAATTTGGAGAAGTGCAAGGCTCACCTGATAGCAAAAGAATTTTCTCAAGTTGAGGGAATTGACTTTAGTGAGAATTTTTATCTTCTGGCTAAACTAACTTCAATTAGATTTATATTGGTTATTTTTTTTGCTTTTGATCTTGAAATAGAATAGATGGATGTAAAGACAACATTTCTACATGGTGAACTTGATGAAGATACATATATATATATATATGTCACAACCAGAATGCTTTAGGGTAAAAGGTAAGGAGGACTTGGTATACAAGTTGAAAAAGTCTCTTTACGACTTGAAGCAATCTCCAAGAATGTGGAACCAAAAATTTGATAGGTTTTTTTGACACTTGGGCTTGGAAAAAGTAAATTAGATCCGTGTGTGTATTTTAAACAAGAAGATGAAAATTTTGTTATCATTATTTTATATTTGGATGACATGTTAATTGGTAAAGATAAGGAGATGATAAAGTTACTAAAATCTTAGTTATATTCATGAAGTATTTTGGTTCTGCAAAAAAATATTTGGGTATGGAAAGAATAAGGGATCCTGCAAATAGAAATTCATGGTTAAATCAAAGTAAATATGTTGATTTGATACTACAGAGGTTTAAGATGCATGATTGTAAACCAGTATGTACTCGATATCCTATTGGTCAAAAGTTATTTGTTGAACAATGGCCTAAAATTGATGAAGAAATAGAAGAAATGCATCATGTTCCTTATGCTAGTGTTATTGGTAGTCTAATGTATACAATAATCTATACTTGACCTGATATTGTACATGCAGTAGGAGTAGTTAGTAAATATATGTCTAATCCAAGAAAGGAACATTGGACTCTTTTGAATAGGATCTTCAAATACTTGCATGGAACTTTGGACTATACTATCTATTACCAAGTAAAATCTAGAGATGGTAGTATTGTAAATATATAAGGTTTTATGGATGCTGAATTGGTTAGAAATTTAGACAAGAGAAGATCCATAAGTGCTTATGTGTTTAGACTATTTGGAGAGGTAGTAAGTTGGATGAGTAAAAAGCAATCAGTGGTTGCTTTATCCACAATAGAGTAGAGTACATTACAGCAACTCATACCTGTAAAGAAGTAGTGTGACTACAATGAATGTGTTTAACATTTGGTCTTAAGCCAAAGGTTGTGAGAATTGATAGTGATAGTCAGAGTGCCATATTTTTGGCCAACAATTCTGGTTTTCATGATCAATCAAAACATATTGATATCAAGTACCATTTTGTGAGAGAGATGGTTGAAGGAAATTGGGTGATACTGGAGAAAGTTGATGCAAATAATAATGTTGTTGATTCATTAACAAAGGTTGTACCTGCTCAAAAATTTCCTTTGTGTAGAAGATCTATGGGTATGGTTTCGCTTGATAGTTGACAATGGCAGTTTTTGGCCCCTATGAAAAGTATTTAACAAATGGAAGAGTGTTGGAAATATATTGAATATTTTCCATGTTATTCTAGTAGGGTTAACTCTAAAAGGTACTAGACACTCTCCATGTATCCTTGTTGAGGTTCGAGGCTAGGTTGGGCCCCGAGCAGGGGTTCAAGGGTAGTAGCCCCTAAAAATCAAGGGTCCGGGGGTGATAGTCCCCAATGGAATTTTTAGGGTTTCTTAAGCTATTTTTAGACCCATATGGGTTGTTTATGGTTAAATATTTGAACCCATGTTTTTTTGCCCATGGTATTGTAAAATTTGTTCTTGTGTTGTTGTTATTTAATTGTACTTGCATCAAGGTTTAAAGTGAGATGAGAGATGAACATTATTGTATTGGATATGGTTAATTTTATACAGTAAGGAGATATTACCGTACTGGGTTTTTTCCTATAAGGGTTTCCCAAGTGAAATATTGTGTTATGTGTATATTTGCTATCTTCTTCTTCTTTTTTCCTTTGATTCTGTATTTATTGTTATTCTATATTTATTTTATCAAGACCTTTTGCTATTCATATTGGGTGCAAAACATAACCAAAGAACACAGTCGATTAGGAGCTATATGTTCTTATAAAAATTCCTTCCAAAGATCAAAATCAATACATAAATAGATCTTCATTGCCTAAATATAAGAGGCAAGAGCAACATATTAAGAAGCACTTGATCTAAATATTTTTCTCAAAATCAATTACCCACAATCAAACAACAAGAGGAGACACTTTAGATTTTTAAACATGAATGCACAAAAAAATAAAAGCATTTTTTGAGTTCAATTAATTAAAATATCCCACATTGATAGTGGGAAGGGTAGAAAAATCCTAAATTTGTGTTGCTTCTTATTTTGTTGATGAAGGTGAAGAAATAAATGCACATATAATCTTTTAAATACAAAAATATTTTAAGAATATACTTTGAAAGATTCTAGTATGAGAAATAAACTCCACCTATATTTTTTCTCATGGGACATTATTTTTCTCACAATTCAAGGCATTGGTTATATCATGAGTATAGGCTTATATATACTCGTTGAAAAGCATTTTTTGAGGTTGATCTAGTGGAAGTAAAATTCTTCAATTTGTAAAAGTTTAATATGGTTTATAGTGCACCAATGTTCCTATTGACAAATTCCCAACTATTGAAGGGGAATAATTATGTTGTCTGAAATACCAAACTCAAAACATAACTCAAGTTTGAATAAGTATGGGTAGTTGTAGATAAAACTATCACTCATCCTAATATAGAATATGAAGAGTAGACAAAATTGAACAAGGCGAATAGAAAAGCACGATTGATCATCATATTTAGAGTAGTCAATGAAGTATAACCATACATTCAAAATTCTATCACAACTAAAGATGCATCAGAGAAACTTCAGACCTTATTCAAGGCAAGAAACCAAAATCAAATTCTATTTCTAGAAATTCAACTTCATTGTTTAAAAATGAAGAATGGAGAAAGACTCAAATCTTTCATGAGAAGAATTGTTGAACTACGAGCATCATTATGAGCATTGGAAGAAAATATATTTGATGAGATACTAGTTCTATTTATTTTAAGATCTCTCCCTTATCAATATAATGTATTTGTGACAATATTAACTATCACTGAGCAAACACCAATGTTTGAAAAGTTGGTAAATCTACTTCAAAAAGTAGATGTCTCACATACAACACAAGAAGAAGAACAAGTACTTCTTACAAATCAAAAAGGGAAGCATTCATTCAAAAGAGGTATAATACCTCAACAGATCTTCCAGGAACAAAGAATAAATTCTCACGTGCAAGGATATCAGCAAAAGAGAAATTATTCTCACACACAAGGATATTAGCAGCAAAGAAATATTTTTTATGCACAAACAATGTGTGGAATTTATGGTAAGAGTAGTCATGCAATGAAGATATGTCGGCATAATCCATTCATAAATGGGTCTCCTTCATGAGAGATGCATCAGCAGCAAGACGGGTCATTATCAGATAAGAGAAATCCAATTTGGAAAAAGGTACAACAAAGTAATGTAGCCAAAGAGAACCAAGTTAAATAAGAAGAATAAAAATATCATGAAGAATAATAACATATATTTATTTCTTGTGCTCAGCTAAGTTAGTACAATAATTTTTGGTATGACTAAAGAAATCAAATATATGATAGGTCAAGAAAAATCTTTTCATCCAATTTGTTCTAGTTATACATGAAATAATGCATCCAATGACTTTAAAATCTTAGTTGATCATTCCAATCATGGAGAACCAACAAGAGATCAAATTGGACTTCAAATACATAAAGTAGAAGAGGATATTATCAAAATATGAAAGCAAACATGACAATCCAAGCCATGGGATATCCTTGTTCATTGGAAAGTCAATAAATTCTATCCTTTCTAGAATAGAGACAAATTGCTCAAGGTTAGCTCCTTTACTACTCTCTTCCACCAATACAAAGAAAAATATTTGTAGAATGCATGGCCTATCATGATATAAGCTCTAAATAAGTACAACATAGTTGGAAAACTCAATCTTGTTGAAAGAATAATGTTTGTTTCTATAACTTGTAAAACTAAGGATCCTTTCATCATTATCAAATCTCAGTATCTCATAATTTTTTTTCAAGAAGTGTACCAATGTCACAAGCAATCAAGATACTAGATAACGATATGTAATGTAATATCATCAAAATTGTTAACATAATCCAAAATAAAGGGAGATTTTTTAGACAACATTAGTAGTTACTGGATGCAAATGGTTCAACGTTAAATATTGACGAACATTTGACAAGATGCTACATTCATGTTCAAGAAAAAATAGTGGTAGCTATGGGATCATTTAAGGGGATGAAAAAAGTATGCAAAATTGCTAAAGATTGTATTCAAAACATACATCATATTTATCATATCAAAGAAATCATGATAAAATGGGAACTTGCAAAGAATCTAGAACTTACTAAAGAAAATTGTAATAGGAGAAATGGAAAGTAGAAGAAGGTGAAGAAGCATAAGAAACCTTACATAGCTTTCTTCTCATTACATGCAAGACAAATATTGGCAACCAATCAATTTAGGATGCATGGTAGCAAATGATAAAAATTCTATGTATGAAAATATTAGAGGAAGCACATACTTCTTGCATTGAATCTATAAATGTTATATTAAATAAGTATTTGTAATATGTGTGTTTTTGGAGTGAATGATATGAAACTCCTAAAGTATTATAGAACAAATTCTACATTTAGTATGGAATTTATCTCTTTTAAATTCCAACTTCTCACCCTATAACATATCATCAAGTCAGGAGCCAAAATCCAGGAGCTAGACCTACAACAAGAGTTGAAGACAAAGTCATAGCTAATACTATGATGTAATAAAGGAGGTATGTTAGGAATTATTACATCATAGTCCATGTGATAATGAGTGTGGTATAACCACCCATCACAAGGACTATGCATCTACTAGAAGACAAGGGTAGTTAAAGGTTTGTTATGCCAAAAATGGGCATCCAATGTATTTAAATATCCATCATTTCATAATGCAAAATATTGAAGCATCTAAGAATTAGCAGTCTCACCATCAAGTGGCTAAAAATATTAATAATACTTTTGAGTTATTTTCTATTAAGCATTCCCCAAGGGGGTAAAATATTGAGGTCAACTTTATAGTCACTTTAGGTAGTAAATTCATACCATGTGAGAATATCATTGAAACTAATTTTATGGTTAAATCTCATGATGAATTTGTTATTTATAATATGAGGTCCCAATAGATCGATGTTCATGTGATCAAGGTCAATTAAATTGATTGTAAAATTCCTTTTGAGGATAATTGGTATGGAGATATCCTACATTTCTTCAACAATCAAATCAACCCACTAGAGGTCAATGCCAAGCAAAGGCTTGCACTCATAGGAGAAATTTTTTCTATGTGGTTCTTAGTGGAATATTGTACTTTAGAAATCCCAATAGCATATTTCTATGATGCCTTACTAAGTCATAGGTACCTAAAATATTGTTCAAGGTGCATAATGGTGATTGTGGTGGATACTTTAGTGGTCATTCCATTGCATGTAAACTTATGTGAATGGGTTAATTTTGACCTACAATGGAATATGATGCCAACAAATATGTTAAATCATGTGATAAATTTTAGTTTCATAAAGATAAGATCCATGCCCCTATATAGGTTTTTTATCTAATTAACTTTCCTTGACCTTGTTCCTCTTGGGGTCTTGACCTTGTAGGACATATTTCTCTTGTATTCTCTAATAGACATGAGTTTATTATTATGGCCACTAAATATTTTACAAACTTGATAGAAGTTATGCCTCTCACTAACCAAATTATACCGCAAAGGTATGGCCTTGGGCTTTCATCTGAGAGATCCAAGTTCAAACCATTGTTAGAAATTTTGAGTAGTTTTGTTGTCATTGATGTCAAAAGAATATTGGTTTAATTTCATCGTCATTAAGGACATCAAGTGGTTTTTCCAAAAGCAAGAAGGTCTTGGAAAGGAATAGGATATAATATTTATTTTTAATATTATATGCCTAAAAAGGGCCCAAAGGATGAAGACCCGAGGAAGGAGAAGCAAGTTTAAATTAAATAATAATATTCTATTATTATAATATTTTGGGCCAAATAACAAGGTGAAGAAAAATGAAGTTCAAATTGAAAAGACCCATGAGCAATTTTCAAAAGGTTTAATTTAAATTAAAATATTTTAATCTTTGATTAAAATTTTAATTTAAATTAATAATGGAGGCAAAGGTTTTTAAATTTAATATTTAAAAACTAAATTCGAATTTTTAAATTCGAAAATGGGCCGACGTGAGAAGTCAAAAGATAATGTGCATTTATATAGGAAATGATTTCCATTTCCCAAAGTTAATAACACACCTTCGAATGCGAGAAAAGAGAATATCGAGCGTTGCATCTAAGAAGAAGATAATTTGCATTTCAAAGAGCTTGGAGGGAAACGAGGCAACAAAGGCTGCATAGTGGTTTGACATCCCACCGACGATGGTAGCGCAGGCGACAGTTGGGAGAGTGTTAAGGCTTGCATGGAGGAGATCATGGTTCAATCCACGTGATCGATATTTTGGAGGAAGAGGCCTTCATTTGACTTGCTTGGTATTTTCATGAGGTAGAATTTTTGGGAAAACATGTACCATTTGTCTCATGTGGGCACGCAGCCCACTTGGTGGCCTAGCTTGGAGCTAGGGTGTTGGGAGTGCAAGGTCACATGGTCGAATTCATCGAAGATAATTTTTTGTGGGCAGAACAAATTAAAGGTATGCCATTCAATTTTATTCTCCAAGGTGTTGAAAATTAAAATTGCTTTGAGATTGTCGTGAATGCTAAGTGCTTAGGGGAGTTATAAGGTAAAGAAAAATTAAAATATTTTATTTTGATTTTTGGTGATTGAAATTTTTTATAAAGTGTGGAGATTATAAGGTGTGCAAGGGAAATTGTTAAGTGTTTTGTTATGGTGAAATTATTGAGTTAAATATTGTGAGTTTGGATATTATAAGGTGTACAAAAGGATTTGATATTTTGTATGAAAAATAATTTTTGAGAAAATTATTTTGTGGAGATCTTGAGATAGGTTGTGGTAACCTAACCCTAGTGTTGGCAAAGAAAATTTGATTGTGGTTAAGATAGGTTTTGAAGACATATCTCCATAAAAATAAAAGGTATGGGTACATCTTCCTTGTGAGTAAAATATTGTTGGATTGGATATTGTGAATGCTAAGTTGGAGTGAAAAGGATTGTTTGATAAGCATTGTTGAGTTTGGTTTTGAGATATCCAATATTGATTGATGAAGGTTTTTCTGGAATAAAGGTTGATGATAGAAACCTTGTTTGATAAGCATTGTTGGAAATATTGAGTGAGCCTTCATGTGCATGATTAGGGTTTGTGAAATATCATGAGTATCATTGTTATGTGAAGTTTGTTTGATAAGCATTGTTGAATAATTTTCATTGAGTGTTTGGTTGAGTTGAGATAAACAAGCTTTTGTGAGAGCTTGTGAGCAGATTTGAGTAAGTCCTAGAGAGGACTTATTGAGTTTTGTGAATTTTTTGGGGAGCTTTTGTGGAACTTAGTAGATTTGAGGTAAGTCTTTGAGAAGACTTGTGAGCAAAGTTGATTGATTGATTTGTTCAAACCTTGAGTTAAGGTTTGGGGCAGATCTAGCAGAGTTGATTTGTGATTGAGTCAAGCTTTGTGTTAAGGCTTGAGGATAGATTTGAGGATAGATTTTGGTGTATATTTGAGGATAGGTTTATGCTAGATCAGAGATAGATATTGAGCATATTTATGCTAGATCGAAGGACTATGTTTAGTATAGATAGATAGATATTGAGCTTTTGGTAGAGGATAGTGTTCAATATAGATCTAAGACAAAGATAGAGTAAGAGAAAGCTTTGGAGGTGATAGAGTAGAGGATAGTAGTCTCTAGTGGATAGAGATCCATTAGCTAGGGTAGTGAGGATAGAGGTATTTTGAGTGAGGATAGGAGTCTTCAATGGAGAGAGATCCACAAGCCAGTGTAGTGGAGGTAGTAGTCTTCTAGAGGATCACCATCCAGAGCAAGGGAGAAGGAGTTCTCCTATGGATAGATTTCCATAAACTTGATTAGGGGATTGGTGTCTCCTTTGGATAGAGGTCCATAAACATTGTAATAGGGAAGGATTCCCAAGAGAATTTATTTGAGAAAATTTAAGTGAAATATTTTCTTCGTGGACGTAGCCCACATTGGGTGAACCATGTTAAATCATGTCTCTCATGTGTGTGATGCTTTGTGTAATGATTACTACTTTATTATTATTGATATTATCATATGGATTGAGAAGTAAAAATTTTTATCTTATACTATTCACCCCCTCTCAATATAAGCACATGTTCTTCAATTGGTATCAGAGTGGGTCTCTCCATGAAAAGACTAACAACTTGGAGAAGGATCCATAGAAACACACATGACTTCAAAAAATGAAGAAGAGACCATGTTTGATATAAAAGAGGAATTATTCACTACTCTCAAGAATTTGGAAAGGATTAGAAAGAAGAACTCAAGCTTGAAGGAATAAATTCAAGAAGATGAGGAAGCAAAAATGGAACTTCTACAGAGTTTCACAGAACTCAAGATAAAGGTAGAAGAAGGAAAGAAAATTGAACAAGATATGACAGATCTATTAAGAGCAAGGGAAACAGAGTGTGAAATATTGGAAGCAAAAATTGTATCTCTAAGGCATGAAGTTGAAAATACCAAGCTTCAACAAGATATAAAGTTAGGGAAATAGAAAGAGGAATCCAACTTTCAAGAAATAGAGACATCAAACAGAGATAAGCTCGCTACTCATACCCCAAAAGGAAAAGATATCAGGAAAGAAGAAAGCAAAGAAGAACCATGGACGAGAGTTAATCACAAAAGGAGAAGCACTCAACCACATTCTCAAAGGCATCCAAATAGGTTACATAATTTCTTCCATGGCTATTGCTTTTCTTGTAACAAATATGGTCATAGAGTTGTACACTACATTGGTTATGTGAAAAATGATGTCAATAGAAATTTCAACTCTTTTGCACCTCTTATGAATAATGATATCATATGTTACAAATGCAATAATTTTGGGCACAAGGCTAGATGGTGCAAAATGGTACTTCCTGAGTCTAGTAAAAAGAATACAACTTCAACAACTAGGAAAGAGAAAAAGGGAAATGAAAAGGCTAGATCAATGTTAGTTCAAATAACTCTTCATGCTCAGGATAAAGAAGAACAATGGTTTCTTGATAGTGGTTGCTCTAGACACATGATAGGAGACAAAGACAAATTTCTTGTACTCAAAGAAACTAATAGAGGATCAGTAAGTTTTGGTGATAATGGATCAACAAAAATTGGTGGAAAAGGAACTCTGAGTTTAGATAATGGGAAAACAAGAACAGAAAATGTACTATATGTCAAAGGGTTAAGACACAATATGCTAAGTGTAAGCCAACTTTGTGATCAAGGTCATATGGTTACATTTCACCCAGATAGATGTGAGATAAGAAAGTCGAAAACTAGAAAAGTCATTGCAAATGCAAGTAGAACTCCAAACAACCTCTATATGCTTAGTGAGATTAAAGGGGAAAAGTGTTTTCTATCACAAGAAGATGAGAGTTGGTTGTGGCATAGAAGAATGGGTCATTTGAATTTTGACAACATAGTCAACATAAGCAATAAATAGGTTGTCAGAGATTTACCCAAGCTAAAAAGGCCACAAAACACAATCTGTGCACCTTGTCAACATGGAAAGCAAACTAGAACAAGTTTCAAATCAAAGGGATATATGTCATCAGAGCCATTAAAACTAATACATACTGATCTATGTGGTCCTACCAGAACATAGAGTATTCAAGGTGAAAGTTACTTCATATTGTTCATAGATGATTACTCCAGAATGACTTGGGTAGCTTTCCTAAAAGATAAGTTGGAAGCATTTGATAAATTCAAGGTATTTAAAGAATGGGTCAAAAATGAAACCGACAAAAGGATTAAGTGTTTGAGATCTGACAGAGGAGGAGAGTTTACCTCAAATGAATTTGTAGATTTCTATGAACAACATGGAATCAAGAGAGAATACTCAGTTACAAGAACTCCTCAACAAAATGGAGTAGTTGAAAGGAAAAATAGGACTATTGAGAATATGGCTAGAGCTATGTTAAATGAGTCCAAGATTTCAGATGGATTTTGGAGGGAAGCAGTCAACACAATAGTATATATAATCACTAGGGCTCAAATGAGGGTAAACCATCACAAGACTCCATATGAGCTTTGGAAAGGAAGACCGACCACCGTAAAACACTTCAAGGTTTTTGGAAGCAAGTGTTACATAAGACGGGAAGAGCAAAACTTGGGCAAGTTTGACCCAAGATGTGATGAGGGAATTTTTCTTGGTTATTCTACTAAGAGTAAAGCTTATAGATGCTACAACAAAAGGACACACACTATTGTAGAAAGTATAAATGTAATAGTTGATGAGAAGATAGATTCAAGAGAACCAGTTCAGCAAATTGTGTATCAAGAAGATGGAAGTTGTCAAGAAGAGTTTCATGAGGAATCAGATGAAGAAGAGGAAGAAACACAAAGACTTCTTCCTAAGACTCCATCCAGGTATGTACAGAAACATCATCCAAAAGAGCTAATCATTGGGAATCCAGATGAGAGACAAACAAGGAGAAGGATAATAACACCATCTCAACAAGCAAATTTTTCCTTGTTATCTAAAATTGAGCCAAAAGACTTCAATGAGGCAAGTGAAGATAAGTTCTGGATTAAGGCAATGGATGAGGAATTAGATCAGATAGAGAAAAGCAAGACTTGGGAACTTGTTCCATGACCAAAAGATAAAAATGTGATTGGCACTAAATGGGTATTCAGAAACAAGTTAAATGAAGATGGTCAGGTGGTCAGAAATAAAGCAAGATTAGTGTGCAAAGGTTATGCACAGGTAGAGGGAATTGAATTTGATGAGACATTTTCTCCAGTTGCATGACTTGAAGCTATCAGAATGTTCTTAGCCTTTTCAAGCTTCAAAAACTTCAAAGTATATCAGATGGATGTTAAATCAACCTTTCTAAATGGTGTTCTAGAAGAAGAGGTCTACATTGAGCAGCTAGAAGGTTTCAACTTGATTGATAAATCAGACTATGTATGCAGATTGAAAAAAGCACTTTATGGACTAAAGCAAGCTCCTAGAGCTTGGTATTCAAGATTGGATAAGTACCTACAGGAATAGGGTTTCAGGAAAGGAATAGTGGATAGTAACTTATACATCAAAAATGAAGGGAATGACTTACTAATTGTGGTTGTTTATGTTGATGATATCATTTTTGGAGGAAACAATGATAAGATGTGTCAAAAATTTGCAAAGAGCATGCAGAATGAATTTGAGATGTCTATGCTTGGTGAGTTGTCCTTCTTTCTTGGACTCCAGATTTCACAATCAAAGAAAGGGGTGTTCCTTTCACAAACCAAGTATATAAAAGAGATGCTAAAGAAATTCAAGTTAGAAGATTGCAAACCAGTAAGTACTCCCATGGTTACAGGATGTAAGTTAAGTAAAGATGATGAATCTCCAGAGGTAAATCAGAAATTATACAGATCTATGATTGGCAGCTTATTGTATGTCACAACTACAAGACCAGATATCATGCAGGCAGTGGGATTAGTGGTAAGGTTTCAAGCAGCACCCAAGGAAACACATGTAGCAACAATAAAAAGGATTCTCAGGTATTTAAAAGGGACTATGGATTTTGGGCTCTGGTATCCCAAAAGTGACAGTTTCACTCTCACAACTTATACAGATGCAGATTGGGCTGGTAGTATTGATGATAGAAAAAGTACAAGTGGTGGAGCATTCTTTCTTGGAGATTGTTTAGTCTCTTGGCTAAGTAAGAAATAGGCATCAATATCCCTATCCACAGTAGAGGTAGAGTATATTGCAGCAGTTGCTAGTTGTACACAGGTATTATGGATGAAGTGAACTCTAGAGGATTTCAAGATAAAACATGATCATCCTATTCCCATATTGTGTGATAATACAAGTGCTATAAATATTTCAAAGAATCTAGTGATGCACTCTAGGACAAAGCACATTTTGATCAAGTATCACTTTCTGAGAGAACAGGTGATAGACAAGCAAGTCAAGTTGGAATATGTTACTACAAAGGAGCAGATTGTAGATATTTTCACTAAGCCACTTTCGAAAGAGACTTTTGAGTACCTTCGAGAAAATTTGGGAGTAGTTCTACTCCCACCCCAGAATTAACCACCTCAAGAGGAGGTGGGGGAGGGGCTAAAGCTAAGAGTCTCATTCTTAGCCCCAAGCCCCAAAGGTGACCCTTTGCCATTGATGACAAAGGGGGAGAGATTTGAGTTAGGGGAGAGCATTCAATCAGGGGGAGCAGTTTCTCAAGGAAAGCAACTTTTGAAAAAAAAAAGGAATGGTAAAAATAAAGGGGTTGCCATCAATGACAAAGGGGGAGATTGTTGGAAATTTTGAGTAGTTTTGTTGTCATTGATGTCAAAAGAATATTGGTTTAATTTCATCGTCATTAAGGACATCAAGTGGTTTTTCCAAAAGCAAGAAGGTCTTGGAAAGGAATAGGATATAATATTTATTTTTAATATTATATGCCTAAAAAGGGCCCAAAGGATGAAGACCCGAGGAAGGAGAAGCAAGTTTAAATTAAATAATAATATTCTATTATTATAATATTTCGGGCCAAATAACAAGGTGAAGAAAAATGAAGTTCAAATTGAAAAGACCCATGAGCAATTTTCAAAAGGTTTAATTTAAATTAAAATATTTTAATCTTTGATTAAAATTTTAATTTAAATTAATAATGGAGGCAAAGGTTTTTAAATTTAATATTTAAAAACTAAATTCAAATTTTTAAATTCAAAAATGGGCCGACGTGAGAAATCAAAAGATAATGTGCATTTATATAGGAAATGATTTCCATTTCCTAAAGTTAATAACACACCTTCGAATGCGAGAAAAGAGAATATCGAGCGTTGCATCTAAGAAGAAGATAAATTGCATTTCAAAGAGCTTGGAGGGAAATGAGGCAACAAAGGCCACAAAGTGATTTGACATCCCATCGACGGTGGTAGCATAGGAGGTAGTTGGGAGAGTGTTAAGGCTTGCATGGAGGAGATCGCAGTTTGATCCACGTGATCGATGTTTTGGAGGAAGAGGCCTTCATTTGACTTGCTATATTTTTGTGAGGAAATATTTTTGGGATAGCGTGCACTGTGTGTCTCATGTGGGCACGCAGCCCACTTGGTGGCCTAGCTTGGAGCTAGGGTGTTGGGAGTGCAAGGTCACGTGGTCGAATCCATCGAAGATAGTTTTTTGTGGGTAGAAAAAATTAAAGGTATGCCATTCAATTTTATTCTCCAAGGTGTTGAAAATTAAAAGTGCTTTGAGATTGTCGTGAGTGTTAAGTGCTTAGGGGAGTTATAAGGTAAAGAAAAATTAAAATATTTTATTTTGATTTTTGGTGATTGAAATCTATTTTATAAAGTGTGGAGATTATAAGGTGTGCAAGGGAAATTGTTAAGTGTTTTGTTATGGTGAAATTATTGAGTTAAATATTGTGAGTTTGGAGATTATAAGGTGTACAAAAGGATTTGATATTTTGTATGAAAAATAATTTTTGAGAAAATTATTTTGTGGAGATCTTGAGATAGGTTGTGGTAACCTAACCCTAGTGTTGGTAAAGAAAATTTGATTGTGGTTAAGATAGGTTTTGAAGACATATCTCCATAAAAATAAAAGGTATGGGTACATCTTCCTTGTGAGTAAAATATTGTTGGATTGGATGTTGTGAATGCTAAGTTGGAGTGAAAAGGATTGTTTGATAAGCATTGTTGAGTTTGGTTTTGAGATATCCAATATTGATTGATGAAGGTTTTTCTGGAATAAAGGTTGATGATAGAAACCTTGTTTGATAAGCATTGTTGGAAATATTGAGTGAGCCTTCATGTGCATGATTAGGGTTTGTGAAATATCATGAGTATCATTGGACGTAACCCACATTGGAGGTAACCCACATTGGATGAACCATGTTAAATAATGTCTCTCATGTGTGTGATGCTTTGTGTAATGATTGTTGCTTTATTATTGTTGATGTTATTATATGTATTGAGAAGTAAAAAGTTGTATCTTATACTGTTCACCCTGCTAGTATAAGCACATGTTCTTCAATTGGTATTAGAGTGGATCTCTCTGTGAAAATACAAACAACTTGGAGAAGGATCCATTAGAAACACACATGACTTTAGAAACTGAAGAATAGATCATGTTTGATATAAAAGAGGAATTCTTCACTGCTCTCAGGAATTTGGAAAGGATTAGAAATAAGAACTCAAGCTTGAAGGAACAAATTCAAGAAGATGAGGAAGCAAAAATGGAACTTCTACAAAGTTTCATAGAACTCAAGATAAAGGTAGCAGAAGGAAGGAAAATTGAACAGGATATGATATATCTATTACGAGCAAGGGAAACAGAGTGTGAAATATTAGAAGCAAAAATTGTATCTCTAAGGCATGAAGTTGAAAAGACCAAGCTTCAACAAGATATAAAGTTAGGTAAATATAAAGAGGAATCCAGATTTCAAGAAACAGAGACATCAAACAGAGATAAGCTCGCTACTCATACCTCGAAAGATAAATATATTAGGAAATAAGAAACTAAAGAAGAACCATGGACAAGAGTTAGTATTCAAGGTGAAAGTTACTTCATACCAAAACACAGAGTATTCAAGGTGAAAGTTACTTCATATTGTTCATAGATAATTACTCCATAATGACTTGGGTAGCTTTCCTAAAAGATAAGTTAGTATTTGATAAATTCAAGGCATTTAAATAACAGGTCGAAAATAAAACCTGCAAAAGGATTAAGTGTTTGAGATCTGACAAAGGAGGAGAGTTTACCTCAAATGAATTTGTATATTTCTATGAACAACATGGAATCAAATGAGAATACTCAGCTGTAAGAACTCCTCAACAAAATGGAGTAGTTGAAAGGAAAAAAATGACTATTAAGAATATGGCTAGAGCTATATTAAATGAGTCCAAGATTTTAGATAGATTTTGGAGGGAAGCAGTCAACACAATAGTATATATAATAACTAGGGCTCAAATGAGGTTAAACCATAACAAGACTCCATATGAGCTTTGAAAAGGAGGCCTGGTCACTATAAAACACTTCAAGGTTTTTGGAAGCAAGTGTTACATAAGATAGGAAGAGCAAAACTTGGGCAAGTTGACCCAATATGTGATGAGGGAAATTTTCTTGGTTATTCTACTAAGAGTAAAGCTTATAGATGCTACAACAAAATGACATGCACTATTATAGAGAGTATAAATGTAACAATTGAGAATATAGATTCAAGAGAACCAGTTCACTAAATTATGTATCAGGAAGATGGAAGTTTTCAAGAAGAGTTTCGTGAGGAATCAGATGAATAAGAGGAAGAAACACAAAGACTTATTCCTAAGACTCCATCGAGGTATGTACATAAACATCATCCAAAAGAGCTAATCATTGGTAATCTATATGAGAGATAGACAAGGAGAAGGATAATAACACCGTATCAAAAAGTAAATTTTTCCTTGTTATCTAGAATTTGTTAGGAAAAACTTCAATATTCCACACCTGCAAGAGGAAGCACAGTAACAAAAATATAGAACACAGAAATAGTAACACAAGTGACATCGATATTTTACATGGAAACATGCAATGTGCAGGAAAAACCACGAGGTAATGGCAACTTCTTGTTTTATTATTTCAACAAAATTTACATCCATGTCCTTTGATGTTTTCAACAACTCTCTTGTTACATTATGCAAGGGATCACATCCCTTTTATAGAGCATAAGGAAGACTCCAAAACTGTTTGTTTCATCTTCCAATGCAAGCCTCCAAAGACTGTTCATTTCATATTTTGCTCCCAAGACTTTTCGTCGTTCGCGTACATCTACTTAGATGTTTTCTTCTTTAGCATCTTCTTGGCATGATATCTGGCCTAGACATATGCCAATCCAGATGTCTAGCCTAGATGTTTGCCAGCCCAGACATCTGGCCTAGACATCTGCCATACCAGACGTCTGGTAACCTAGATGTCTAGCCCAAATGTCTGCTAGTCCAGATGTCTAGCAGCCCAGACGTCTAGCCTAGACGTCTGCCATTCCAGACGTCTGGCAGCCCAGATGTCTGGCCTAGACATCTGCCAGACTAGATGTATAGTGGCCATACAAACTTCACACCTAACATTCTCCCACTTGAAGTCAATATTCAGGAACTCTTCTGCCAAAATATTTTCATCCAGTGCCAATTGCCCAATGCTGCCCTTATTACTTTTTTAGCAAGCCTAGAGAAGTTATGCACCATTCAAACTTCTCTTCCTTGATCGGCTTTGTAAGCATATCTACAGGATTCACTTCAGTGTTGATTTTTTGCAAAAGGATCCTACCTTCTTCCACCACATTTTTGATAAAGTGGTACTTGACATCAATGTGTTTCGTGCAATCATGGAATGTTGGATTCTCCACTAACTAAATAGCACTCTGGCTATCACAATAGAGCGTAATTTTCTCCTGCATTACCTTGAAGTCACCCAATAATCGCTCTAGCCAAATTGCCTCTTTGTTGGCATGAATTGTTGTAATGTATTCTACTTTAGTGGTTGATGAGGCCACAACAGACTGCAACTTAGAAGCTCAACTCACCACTCCTCCAGCAAGGGTGAAGGTATATCCTGTAGTGGATTTTCTCCCATCTCTATCTCCACCATAATTAAAATCCATAAAACTTGTAACTTGCAAATATGTCAATCCAAATTAAATGGCAACATCTGAAGTGGCTCTTAAATATCTGAATATCCACTTCATCACATTCCAATGCTCCTTATCAATATTTTCCATGTACTTGTTGACTACTCCCACTGCTTGGACAGTATCCGATCTGGTGCTCACCATTGGCATACATGAGGCTTCCTACTGCTGATGAATATGGTACATGAGATATGCTTGTCTTCTCTACTTTCGTTCTAGGACATTGGTTGGAATACAACTTTAAGTGTGGAAGAAGTGGGGTACTAACTGGTTTAGCATTCTGCATATTGAAGTGCTGCAAAATATTTTCCACATATGACTTTTGACCTAACCATATCTTTCTTCATTTTCTATCCCTGTGTATCTTCATCCCTAAAATTTGGTTTGCTGCTCCTAAATCCTTCATTTCAAATTTCCTAGCCAAATGAGCCTTAATATCAATTATTTTCTTCATGTTGGAGCTTGCAACCAACATATCATCAACATACAATAGCAAAATAATAAAACTGCCATCGTCAAACCTCTTGTAGTATGCACAATGGTCAGCTTCATTCCTGCTAAAACCTTAGCTCTTCATGAAGGTGTCAATTTTTTTGTACCACATCCTTGGTGCATGTTTCAACCCGTACAGTGATTTCTTCAGTCTGCACACCAAATGCTCTTTGCCTCTTTCTTCATAGCCCTCAGGCTGATCCATATATATCTCTTCCTTGATATCACCATGCAAGAAAGTAGTCTTTACATCAAGTTGCTTCAGTTCCAAATCCTGTATAGCTACAAGTGCAAGTAGAACTTTTATAATAGTCATCTTCACAACTAGAGAGAAAATTTCATTAAATTCAACACCTGGCTTCTGCACATAGCCCTTTGCCACCAAGCGAGCTTTATAGCATTCCAACAACTCATTGTTGATCTTCTTCACTTTGTACACCCACTTGTTTCCAACAGTCTTTCTTCCAGGTGGTAGATTCACAAGTTCCCAAGTTTTATTCTTCCAAAGTGCCTCGATTTCCTCCTCCATGGATTTCCTCCACTTTACTGCATTCTCAGACTCTCTAGCTTCCTAAAATGAACTAGGTTCACCATCATCAATTAACAAAGCAAAAGAGGACTGATACACATGAGAATACCTTTTCGAACACTTTTGTGGACGTGTAGATCTTCTAACCCAATGATATGTCGGTTCTGGCTCTTGGTCTTGTGACCATTGTGGCTGCTCTACTTCCTGTTCTACTTGTTGTTTTGCATGCTGATCAAAAACTTTAGCATGTTCATCTTCATAGTCATCTTCACTCAATTCTACTTCAATAGGTACAACATTAGGATTTTGTTGTACCTCCTTCCTTTGCATGGATTTTTCATCAAAAATTACATCTCGTCTAATAATTACCTTGTGGGTAGTAGGATCCCATAGTCTATACCCCTTCACTATATTTCCATAGTCGAGAAAAATACATTTTCATGACTTTGGGTCAAGTTTGGACCTTTTTTCTTTGGGTACATGGGCAAAAGCGTCACAACCAAAGGTATGCAAATGATAGTAATCAACTGGCTTACAACACCAAACCTCCTCTAGAATCTGACCATCCAACGTAGTTGTAGGTGACCTATTAATAAGATAAATAGCTATATTAACAGCCTCCATCCAAAAAAATTTCTCCATCATGGCTGCGCTAAGCATGCTTCTTGTACGTTCCATGATTGTGCGATTCATCCGCTCAGTCACACCATTTTGTTGTGGAGTGTATGGTACAGTCTTTCAGTGCTTAATCCCTTCCTGCAAACAAAATTTATCAACTTCCTTGGAGCAATATTCACCCCCATTATCTGACCTGAGACACAAAATTGACTTTCCTAAACTCTTCTCTACCTGTGCTTTGTAATCTTTAAATTTCTACAAAGATTTCGACTTCTTCAAAAAATAAACCCACACTCTCCTAGAATAATCATCTATAAAAGTCAAAAAATAGATGGCATCATTCAAGGACTGAGTGGGTACTGGTCCAAATATATCTAAATATATAAGTTGCAGAAAATCAAAACTCTTACCATGACTTGCAGTAAATTGAACCCTCTTCTGTTTACCAAAAATACAGTGCTCACATAAGTCTAAATTGCAAGACTTAATCCCAAACAGCATACCTCTGTCATGCAGAATTTTTAGGCCTTTTCACTCATATGGCCTAGGCGTTGATGCCATAGCATTACTACATCCTGAACATAAGTTGTTGTTGTTGCATGGTTTGTCATCGTATCATCGCATAAACAGTATAAGGTCCCGTAATATTCTCCCTTTGCTACTACAAGAGCTCATCTAGTAATCTTGCAATAATTGTTACAGAAGGTGACAGAATACCCTAGCATATCCATAATTTTGATTGATAGCAAATTCTTCCTCAAATCGGGCACATTTCGCACATCACATAGCATCCTTTCTCTACCATCATCCAGCTTGATCCTTATATTCCCTCTTCCCACAATTTCTAAAGGATGATCATCACCCAAATAGACCTTTCCATCATAGTATGGCTGATATTTTTCAAACCAGTCTCTGTGGGAAGACATGTGGAAGGATGCACCTGAGTCCAAAACCCAGGTATATAAAAATGATCTGTTGTTACTGATACAGAAGGCTTCATATGTTGTCGTCTCTCCTGAATCTGCTGCACTGGCTTCAGCTAATGGCTTATTTTTCTTTTCACCATTCTTTAATTGCCAACAGTCCTTCTTGGAGTTTCATGGCTTCCCATAATGCCAACACTTCCCTTTCTACTTTTTCCCTTTAGACTTATATTGATACTGCTTTCTACCTTGTTTACTCCCCTCAAAATATCAACCTCTCACAGATAGGGCTTCATTGGTTGAGGGTTCTAGAGACGTTTTTTGCCTCAACTCTTCTACCAACAAAGCGGTTACCACATCATCAAAATTGAGAGTGCTTGATGATGAATTACTAATGGTCATCACCATATGATCCCAAGTGTTTGGGAGAGAACAAAGTAGTGTGATAGCTCTATCTTAATTCTCCATATTCACATTAACTAAAACCAGTTTACTTATCAGAGTATTAAAATCATTCAAATGATCTACCATAGATGAACTTTCCTTCATCCTCAAGCTATAAAGCTACTTTTTAATAAAAACCTTGTTAGTTGTTGATTTTGTTTCATACTTCTTATCAATATATTACCAAAGGGCTTCCGCGGTCTTCTCTTCAGCTACATTGAATAAGACGGAGTCCGCTAAGCAGAGTCAGATTGTAGAAACTGCCTTCCTGTCGAGCGTTGTCCTCTTCTCATATTTCATGCTGCTCAGTTTATTCATGATCCCTTTCAAGGCTTGCACTTGGTCATTCTAAACCAGCAAATCCTCCACCTTCATCTTCCATAGAGCGAAGTTCTTGCCATCAAATTTCTTAATCTCGAACTTGGTAACACCTTTTGACATTGTTGCAGCTCCCACTCACACAAAATCTTAGCTCTGATACCAGATGTTAAAAAAAACTTTAAGATTCCACACCTGCAAGAGGAAGCACAATAACAAAAATATAGAACACAAAAATAGTAACACAAGTGACACAGAGATTTTACGTGGAAACCTGCAATGTGCAAGAAAAACCACGGGGTAATGGCAACTTCTTGTTTTATTATTTCAACAAAATTTACATCCACATCCTTTGATGTTTTCAATAAATATCTTATTACATTATGCAAGGGATCACATCCCTTTTATAGAGCATAAGGAATACTCCAAAACTATTCGGTTTATCTTCCAATGTAAGCCTCAAAAGACTGTTTGTTTCATCTTCCACTCCGAAGACTTTTCATCTTCTGCGTACATCTACCTAGATGTTTGCTTCTTTGGCATCTTCTTAGCATGACTTCTAGCTTCAAAATATGCCAACCCAGATGTCTGGCCTAGACATCTTCCAACCCAGACATCTGGTCTAGACATCTACCATACTAGACGTCTGGCAGCCTAGACGTCTGGCCTAGACATCTGCCAGTCCAAACGTCTGGCCTAGACGTCTGCCAGTCCATAAGTCTGGCAGCCCAGATGTCTAGCCTAGACATCTGCCAGACCAGATGTTTGGCAGCCCAAATGTCTAGCCTAGAAATCTGCCAGACCAGACATCTAGTGGTCATACGGACTTCACACCTAATAGAATTAAGCCAAAACACTTCAATGAGGCAAGTGAAGATAAGTTTTGTATTAAGGTGATGGATGAGGAATTAGATCAGATAGATAAAAGTAAGACTTGGGAACTTGTTCCACAGCCAAAAGACAAAAATAAGATTGGAACTAAATGGGTATTCATGAACAAGTTAAATGAATATGGTTAGGTGGTCATAAATAAATCAAGATTAGTGTGTAAAGGTTATGCACGGGTAGAGGGAATTGACTTTGATGAGACATTTGCTCCTGTTGCATGAATTGAAGCTATCATAATGTTCTTAGCCTTTTCAAGCTTCAAAAACTTCAAAATATATCATATGGATGTTAAATCAGCCTTTCTAAATGGTTTTTTAGAAGAAGTCTACATTGAGCAGCCAAAAGGTTTCAACATGACTGATAAATCTGACTATGTATGCATATTGAAAAAGCACTTTATGGACTAAAGTAAGCTCCTAGAGCTTGGTATTCAAGATTGGATAAGTACCTATAGGAATAGGGTTTCAGGAAAGGAATAGTGGACAATAACTTATACATCAAAAATAATTACAATGACTTACTAATTATGGTTTTTTATGTTGATGATATCATTTTTGGAGGAAACAATGATAAGATGTGTCAAAAATTTACAAAGAGCATGTAGAATGAATTTGAGATGTCTATGCTTGGTGAGTTGTCCTTATTTCTTGGACTCCAGATTTCACAATTAGAGAAAGGGATGTTCCTTTCACAAACCAAGTATATAAAAGAGATGCTAAAGAAATTCAAGTTAGAAGAGTGTAAACCAGTAAGTACTCCCACGATTACAGGATGTAATTTAAGTAAATATGATGAATATCCATAGGCAAATCAAAAATTATATAGATCTATGATTGGCAGCTTATTATATGTCATAGCTACTAGACTAGATATCATGCAGGCAATGGGATTAGTGGTAAGGTTTCAGGAAACACCCAAGTAAACACATATAGCAGCAGTAAAAAGGATTCTCAGGTATTTAAAAGGGGTTATGGATTTTGGGCTCTGGTATCCCAAAAGTGATAGTTTCACTCTCACAGCTTATACAGATGCAGATTAGGCATGTAGTATTGATGGTAGAAAAAGTACAAGTGGTGCAGCATTCTTTCTTGAAGATTTTTTAGTCTCTTGGCTAAGTAAGAAATAGGCATCAAAATCCCTATCCATAGCAGAGGTAGAGTATATTGTAGCAGTTGCTAGTTGTACACAAGTATTATTGCTGAAGCAAACTCTAGAGGATTTCAAAATAAAACATGATCATCATATTCCCATATTGTGTGATAATATAAGTTCTATAAATATTTTCAAATAATCCAATGATGCACTCTAGGACAAAGCACATTCCGATCAAGTATCACTTTCTAAGAGAACAGGTGACAGACAAGCAGGTTAGGTTGGAATATATTACTATAAAAGAGTAGATTGCAAATATTTTCACTAAGCCACTTTTGAAAGGGACTTTTGAGTACCTTCAAGAAACATTGGGATTAGTTCTACTCCCACCCCATAATTAACCACATCAATGAGAGGTGGGGGAGGGGCTAAAGCTAAAATTCTCATTCTTAGCCCCAAGTCCCAAAGGTTGCCCTTTGCCATTGATGATAAATGGGGAGAGATTTGAGTTATGGGGAGAGCATTCAGTCATGGGGTGCAGTGTATCAAGGAAAGCAGCTTTTGAAAAAGAAAAAAAAAATGGTAAAAATAGAGGGGTTCCCATCAATGACAAAGCGGGAGATTGTTGGAAATTTTGAGTAGTTTTGTTGTCATTGATGTCAAAAGAATATTGGTTTAATTTTTTCATCATTAAGGACATCAAGTGGTTTTTCAAAAAGCAAGAAGGTCTTGGAAAGGAATAGGATATAATATTTATTTTTAATATTATATACCTAAAAAGGGCCCAAAGGATGAAGACCCGAGGAAGGAGAAGCATGTTTTAATTAAATAATAATATTCTATTATTATAATATTTCAGACCAAATAACAAGATGAAGAAAAACGAAGTTCAAATTGAAAAGACCCATGAGCAATTTTCAAAAGGTTTAATTTAAATAAAAATATTTTAATATTTGATTAAAATTTTAATTTAAATTAATAATGGAGGAAAAGGAATTTAAATCTAATATTTAAAAACTAAATTCAAATTTTTAAATTTGAAAATAGGCCGACGTGAGAAGTCAAAATATAATGTGCATTTATATAGAAAATGATTTCCATTTTCTAAATTTCATAACACACCTTTGAATGCGAGAAAAGAGAATATCGAGCGTTGCATCTAAGAAGAAGACAAATTGCATTTTAAAGAGCTTTGAGAGAAATGAGCCAATAAAGGTCATGAAGTGATTTGACATCCCATCAAAGGCGATAGCATAGGAGGTATTTGAGAGAGTTCTAAGGCTTGCATGGAGGATATCATGGTTCGATCCACGCAATCGATGTTTTGCATGAGGAAGAGGCCTTCGTTTTATTTGCTCGGTGGTTTTCATGTGGTAGTATTTTTGGGACAGCATGCAACGTTTGTTTCATGCGAGCACATAGCCCACTTGGTGGCCTAGCTTAGAGTTAGGGTGTTGGGAGTGTAAGGTCACGTGGTCGAATCCATCGAAGATAGTTTTTATGGGCAGAATAAATTACAAGGTATGCCATTAAATTTTATTCTCCAAGGTATTGAAAATTAAAAGTGCTTTGATATTGTCATGAGTTTTAAGTGCTTAGGGGAGTTATAAGGTAAATAAAAATTGAAATATTATATTTTTATTTTTGGTGATTGAAACTTGTTTTATAAAGTGTGGAGATTATAAGGTGTGCAAGGGAAATTGTTAAGTGTTTTGTTATGGTGAAATTATTGAATTAAATATTGTGAGTTTGGAGATTATAAGGTGTACAAAAGGATTTGATATTTTGTATGAAAAATAATTTTTGAGAAAATTATTTTGTGAAGATCTTGAGATAGGTTGTGGTAACTAGACCCTAGTGTTGGCAAAGAAAATTTGATTGTGGTTAAGACATGTTTTGAATATATATCTCCAAAAAAATAAAAGGTATGGGTACATATTTCTTGTGAGTAAAATATTGTTGGATTGGATGTTGTGAATGTTAAGTTGGAGTGAAAAGGATTGTTTGATGAGTTTTGTTGAGTTTGGTTTTGATATATCCAATATTTATTGATGAAGGTTTTTCTAGAATAAAGGTTGATGATAGAAACCTTGTTTGATAAGCATTGTTGGAAATATTGAGTGAGCCTTCATGTGCATGATTAGGGTTTGTGAAAGATCATGAGTATCATTTTTATGTGAAGTTTATTTGATAAGCATTGTTGAATTATTTTTATTGAGTGTTTGGTTGAGTTGAGATAAACAAGCTTTTGTGAGAGCTTATGAGTAGATTTAAGTACGTCCTAGAGAGGACTTAAGGACGGAGTTGAGAAAGCTTTTGTGAAATCTTAAGGACAGATTTGTGTGAGCTTTTGTGGAATCTTACAAAGTGAATTTGATGTAAGTCTTTGATAAGACTTGTGAGCAGAGTTGATTGACTGATTTTTTCAAATATTGAGTTAATGTTTGGGACAGATCTAGCAGAGTTGATTAGTGATTGAATCAAGCTTTGTGTTAAGGCTTGAGGGCATATTTCAGGATAGGTTTTTGCCAGATAAGAGATAGAGATTGAGTAGATTTGTGCTAGACCAAATGACTGTGTTTAGTGTGGATCAGAGACAGAGATTAAGCAGATTTATGCTAGACTGAAGGATTGTGTTTAGTACATATCAGAGATAGATATTGAGCATATTTGTGCAGGGCAGAGGATAGTTTTTAGTATAGATATGAGATAGAGATAAAGTAAGAGTATTCTTTGAAGGTGACAGAGCAGAGGACAGTAGTCTCCATTGGATAGAGATCCATTAGCCAGGGCGGTGAGGATAGAGGTCTTCTGAGTGACGACAGGAGTCTTCAGTGCAGAGAGATCCGCAAGCCAGTGCATTGGAGGCAATAGTCTTCTAGAGGATCACCAGCTAGAGAAAGAGAGAAGGAGTTATCCTATGGAAAGAGATCCATGAACTTGATTAGGGGATTGGTGTCTCCTTTGGACAAAGGTCCATAAACATTGTAATAGGGAAGGATTCCCAAGAAATTTTTTGAGAAAATTTAAGTGAAATATTTTCTCCGTGGACGTAGCCCACATTGGGTGAACCATGTTAAATCATGTCTCTCATGTGTGTGATGCTTTATGTAATGATTGTTGTTTTATTACATTTGATGTTATCATATGGATTGAGAAGTAAAAATTTTTATCTTATATTGTTCACCCTCCCTCTCAGTATAAGCACATGTTCTTCAATTGATATCAGAGTGGGTCTCTCCATGAAAAGACTAATAGCTTGGAGAAGGATCCATCAGAAACACACATGACTTCAAAAATGAAGAAGAGACCATGTTTGATATAAAATAGGAATTCTTCACTACTCTCAAGAATTTGGAAAGGATTAGAAAGAAGGACTCAAAGCTTAAAGGAACAAATTTAAGAATATGAGGAAGCAAAAATGGAACTTCTATAGAGTTTCACATAACTCAAGATAAAGGTAGAAGAATGAAATAAAATTAAACAGAATATTATAGATCTATTAAGAGCAATGGAAACAAAGTGTGAAATATTGGAAGAAGAAATTGTATCTCTAAGGCATGAAGTTGAAAATACCAAGCTTCAATAAGATATAAATATAGGGAAACAGAAAGAGAAATCCAGCTTTCAAGAAACAAAGACATCAAATAGAGAGAAGCTCACTACTCATACCCCGAAAGGAAAAGATATCAAAAAAGAAGAAATTAAAGAAGAACCTTAGATGAGAATTAATCATAGAATGAGAAGCACTCAACCGCATTCTAAAAGGCATCCAAATAGGTTACATAATTTTTTCCATGACTATTGTTTTTCTTGTAACAAATATGGTCATAGAGTTGTACACTGCACTGGTTATGTGAAAAATGATGTCAATAGAAATTTCAACTCTTTTGCACATATTATAAATAATGATATCATATGTTACAAATGCAATAATTTTGGGCACAAGGCTATATGGTGCAAAATGGTACTTCCTGAGTCCAGTAAAAATAATACAACTTCAACAACTAGGAAAAAGAAAAAGGGAAATGAAAATGCTAGATCAATGTTAGTTCAAACAGCTCTTCATGCTCAGGATAAAAAAGAACAAAGAGTTTCTTGATAGTGATTGCTTTAGACAAATGATAGGAGACAAAGACAAATTTCTTGTACTCAAAGAAACTAATAGAGGATCAATAATTTTTGGTGATAATGGATCAGCAAAAATTGGTGGAAAAGGAACTCTAAGTTTAGATAACGGGTAAAAAAAATGTACTATATGTCAAAGGGTTAAGACACAATCTCCTAAGTGTAAGCCAAATTTATGATCAAGATCATATGGTTACATTTCACCCAAATAGACATGATATAAGAAAGTCAAAAACTGGAAAAGTCATTGCAAATGCAAGTAGAACTCCAAACAACCTCTATATGCTTAGTGAGATTAAAAGAGAAAAGTGTTTTCAATCACAAGAAGATGAGAGTTTGTAGTGGCATAGAAGAATGGCTCATTTGAATTTTTACAACATAGTCAACATAAGCAATAAATAGGTTTTCTGAGATTTATCCAAGCTAAAAAGGCCATAAAACATAATTTGTGCACCTTGTCAACATTGAAAGCAAACCAAAACAAGTTTCAAATCAAAGGGATATATGTCATCGGAGCCATTAAAACTAATACATACTAATCTATGTGGTCCTACCAGAACACAAAGTATTCAAGGTGAAAGTTACTTCATATTGTTCATAGATGATTACTCCAGAATAACTTGGGTAGCTTTCCTAAAGGATACTTCAGAAGCATTTGATAAATTCAAGATATTTAAAGAACGGGTCGAAAATAAAATCGACAAAATGTTAGGTATGAAGATGTATGGGCCTGATGTCTGGGCTTCTAGACATCTGGGTCTGATGTTTGGGCTTCCAAATATCTAGGCTAGCAGACGTTTGGGCCTGACATCTAGGCTGCCAGACGTCTAGGCTGGCATACGTCTAGACCTCACGTCTGGGCTGCTAGACGTCTAGGCAGGCAAACGTCTGGGCCTAATGTCTAGGCTACCAAATGTTTGGTCCTAATGTCTGGGTAGCCATACATCTAGGCTAGTAAACGTCCAGCCTGATGTCAATCCAAGTAGACATCATAGGAGCAGACATATAGGTAGATGACAGGAATGCAAAATATGAACAGTTTTAGGAGAGGAAACGAATAGTCTTTTGGAGGTTTTCGTTGGAAGAGGAAACGAACAGTTTGGAGTCTTCCTTCTGTTCTATAAAAGGGACTTGACCCCTTTCATATTAAATAGATAGGTTGTTGAAAATTTTGAAAGACGTGGATGTAAATTTTGTTGAAAATAATAAAAAGAGAAGTTTTCATTGCCCCGTATTTTTTCTTGCACATTGTAGGTTTTCACGTAAATCTCTGTGTCACTTGTGTTACTGTTTTCATGTTCTATATTTTTGTTATTGTGCTTCCTCTTATAGGTGATAAATCTAAAGTTTTTTTCCTAATATCTGGTATTAGAGCTAAGATTTTGTGCGAGTGGGAGCTGCAACAATGACAAAAGGTGTAACCAAGTTCGAGATTGATAAATTTGATGGCAGGAACTTTGCTCTATGGAAAATGAAGGTGGAGGATTTGCTGGTTCAGAATGACCAAGCTCAAGCCTTGGAAGGGGTCACAAGTAAACCGAACAACATGAAATTTGAGGAGTGGGTAACTCTTGATAGGAAGACAGTTTCTACAATCCATCTCTGCCTAGCAAACTTCGTCTTTTTCGATGTAGATGAAGAGAAGACCACGGAAGCCCTTTGGTAAAAGCTTGAAAAGTTGTATGAAATAAAATCAGCAACTAATAAGGTTTTTTTTTTTAAAGTAGTTTTATAGCTTGAGGATGAAGGAAATTTCATTCATGGTAGATCATTTGAATGAGTTTAATACTCTAATCAGTAAACTAATTTTAGTTAATATGAATATGGAGGATGAAGATAAGGCTATCACCCTCCTTTTTTCTCTCCCGAACACTTGGGATCATATGGTGATGACCATCAGTAATTCATCATCAGGAACTCTCAAATTTGATGATGTGGTAGCCGCTTTGTCGACAGAAGATTTGAGGCAAAAACATCTTTGGAACCCTCAAACAATGAAGCCCTATCTCTGAGAGATCGATTTTTTGAAGGAAGTAAACAAGGTAGAAAACAATCCAAATCTAAGTCTAAAGGACATAAGCAGAAAAGGAAGTGATGGCATTATGGGAAGCCATGACACTCCAAGGACTGTTGGCAATTAAATAATGGTGAAAAATAAAATTATCCATCAATTGAAGCCAGTGTAGCAGATTCAGGAGAGACAACAACATGTGAAGCCTTCTATATCAGTAATAGCAGTTCGGTTTTATATAGCTTGGTTTTGGACTCAGGTGCATCTTTCCACATGTCTCCCCATAGAGACCGGTTTGACAAATATTAGCCATACTATGGTGGAAAGGTCTATTTACGTGATGATCATCCTTTATAAATTATGGGAAGAGGGGATATAAGGATCAGGCTAGACGGTGGTAGAGAAAGTATGCTATGTGATGTGTGACATGTGCTCGATTTGAGGAAGAATTTACTCTCAATAAAAATGATGGATAAGCTAGGGTATTTTGTCACCTTCTATAACAACTATTGCAATATTACCAGAGGAGCTCTTGTAGTAGTAAAGGGAGAATCTTATGGTACTTTATACCGTTTATGTGGTGATACGGTGATAAACCATGCAGCAACAGCAACTTTTGTTCAGGATGTAATAATGCTATGGCATCAACGCCTAGGCCATATGAGTGAAAAAGGCCTAAAATTTTGCATGACAAAGGTATAATTTTTGGGATCAAGTCTTATAATTTAGACTTATGTGAGCACTATATTTTTGGTAAACATAAGAGGGTTCGGTTTACTGCAAGTCTTGGTAAGAGTTCTTGTTTTTTGCAACTTATGCATTCAGATATATTTGGACCTATCCCCACTCAGTCTTTGAATGGCGCCATCTATTTTTTGACTTTTATAGATGATTATTCTAGGAGAGTGTGGGTTTACTTTTTGAAGAATAATTTGGAAGATTTGCAAAAATTTGAGTTCAAAGCACGGGTAGAAAAGAGTTTGGGCAAGTAAATTTTGTGTCTCAGGTCAGATAATGGGGGTGAATATTGCTCCAAGGAATTTGATAAAATTTGTATGCATGAAGGTATTAAGCACCAGAAGACTATTCCATACACTCCATAGAAAAATGGTGTTGCTGAGTAGATGAATCACATAATCATGGAATGTACAATAAGCACGCTTAGCACAACCATGTTGGAGAAAAAATTTTGGGTGAAAGTTGTTAATACAGTTTTTTATCTTATTAACAGGACACCTACAACTGCATTGGATGGACAGATTCCAGAGGATGTTTGGTGTTGTAAGCCAGTTGATTACTCTCATTTGCACACTTTTTATTGTGACGCGTTTGCCCATGTACCCAAAGAAAAAATTCCAAGCTTGACCCGAAGTCAAGAAAATGTGTTTATATCGGCTATGGAGATATAGTGAAGGGGTATAAACTATGGGATCCTACTGCCCACAAGGTAATTATTAGTCAGGATGTAATTTTTGATGAAAAATATATGCAAAGGAAGGAGGTATAGTAGAATCCTAATGTTGTACCATTTGAATTAGAACTGAGTGAAGATGACTATGAAAAACAGCATGCTAAAGTTTTTGATCAGCATGTAGAATAGCAAGTAGAACAGGAAATAAAGAAGCCACAACAATCACAATATCAAGATCCATAATCGACAGATCATTGGGTTAGAATATCTACACATCCACAAAAGTGTCCGGAAAGGTATTCTCATGTGTATCAATCCTCTTTTGCTTTGTTAACTAATGATGGTGAACCTAGTTCATTTCAGGAATCTAGAGAGTGAAAATGCAAAAAAGTAGAGGAAATCCATGGAGGAGGAAATCAAGGTACTTTGAAAGAATAAAACTTGGGAACTTGTGGATCTCCTACCTAGAAGAAAACCTGTTGGACACAAGTGGGTTTACAAAGTGAATAAGAACAACGATGGGTTTTTGGAACGCTATAAAGCTTGCTTGGTGGCAAAGGGCTATGTGCAGAAGTTAGGTATTGACTTTAATGAAATTTTCTCTCTAGTTGTGAATATGACTACTATTAGAGTTCTACTTGCACTTGTAGCTACACAGGATTTGGAACTAGAGTAGCTTGATGTAAAGACTACTTTCTTGCATGGTGATCTCGAGGAAGAGATATATATGGATCAGCCTAAGGGCTATGAAGAAAGAGGTAAAGAGCATTTGGTTTGAAGACTAAAGAAATCTTTGTACAAGTTGAAATAGGTTCCAAGGATGTGGTACATGAAATTTGACACCTTCATGATGAGCCAAGGTTTTAGCAGGAGTGAAGATAGCCATTGTACATACTATAAGAGGTTTGACAATGGCAGTTTTATTATTTTGTTGTTGTATGTTGATGATATGTTGGTTGCAGGCCTCATCATGAAGAAAATCATTGATCTTAAGGCTCAGTTCGCTAGGACATTTAAAATGAAGGATTTAGGAGTAGCAAACCAAATTCTAGGGATGAAGATACACAGGGATAGAAAAGGAAGAAAGATCTAGTTAAGTCAAAAGTCATATGTGGAAAAGAATCTACAATGCTTCAATATGCAAAATGCTAAACCAGTTAGTACCCCACTTCTTTCACACTTAAAGTTGTATTCCAACCAGTGTCCTGGAACAGAAGTAGAGAAGACAAGCATGTCTCGTGTACCATATTCATCAACAGTAGGAAGCCTCATGTATGCCATGGTGAGCACCTGACCAAATATTTCTCAAGTAGTGGGAGTAGTCAATCGATACATGGCAAATCCTGGTAAGGAGCATTGGAATGCGATGAAGTGGATACTCAGATATTTAAGAGCCACTTCATATGTTGCCATTTACTTTGGATCGACAGATTTTTAAGTTATAAGTTTTGTGGATTCTGATTATGGTGGAGATAGAGATGGGAGAAAATCCACTATAGGATATACCTTCACTCTTGCTGGAGGATTGGTGATTTGGGCTTATAAGTTGCAGTCTGTTGTGGCTTTATCAACCACTGAAGTAGAATACATTATAGCAACTCCTGCCAGCAAAGAGGCAATTTGGCTAGAGTGATTTTTGGGTGACTTCAAGGTAATGCAGGAGAAAATTACGTTGCATTGTGATAGCCAAAGTGTTATTTAGCTAGTGAAGAATCCAACACTCCATGATCACATGAAACACATTGATTTCAAGTACCACTTTATAAAAAATATTGTGGAAGAAGGTAGGATCATGTTGCAGAAAATCAACACTGAATTGAATCCTGCAGATATGCTTACAAAGTCGTTCAAGGTAGAGAAGTTTGAATGGTGTAGAACTTCTCTAGGCTTGCTGAAAAGTAACAAGATCAGCATTGGACAATTGGTACTAGATGAAAAATTTTGAGCAGAAGAATTCTTGAATACTAAATTCAAGTGGGATAATGTTAGGTATGAAGACAATATATAGCAAGCAGGTCAGCTAGATGTCTGGGATAGATGTCTACACAATAGGCTAGATGTCTGACCTATTAAATGTTTAGGCTAGATGTCTGGATTGCCAAACGTCTAGGCTGGTAGACATATGGGCCTGATGTTTGGGCTTCCAGACATCTAGGATGGCAGACATCTAGGTTTCCAGACATCTGGTCCTAACGTCTGGGTTGCTAGACGTCTAGGTTGGTAGATGTTTGGGCTACCAAATGTTTGGGCCTGACGTCTAGGCTAGTAGATGTCTAGCTTGAAGTTAAGCCAAGTAGATGTCATAGGAGCAGATGTCTAGGTAGACAACAGGAATGTGGAAGACAAACAGTCTTGGGAGCAAAAATGAATAATCTTTTGGAGGTTTATATTGGAAGAGGAAACAAATAGTTTGGAGTCTTCCTTCTACTCTATAAAAGGGAATTGACCCCTTGCATATGAAATAGAGAGGTTGTTGAAAATTTTGAAAGACATGGATGTAAATTTTTCTAAAAATAATACAAAGAGAAGTTGTTATTGCCCCATGGTTTTTCCTACAATTGCAAGTTTCCATGTAAATCTACTATTTTTGTGTTCTATATTTTTGTTATTGTGCTTCCTCTTGCAGGTGATAAATCTAAAGTTTTTTTCTAACATAAAAGGATTAAGTGTTTGAGATATGACAAAGGATGAGAGTTTACCTCAAATAAATTTGTAGAATTCTATGAACAACATGGAATCAAGAGAGAATACTCATCTGCAAGAACTCCTCAACAAAATTGATTAGTTGAAAGGGAAAATAGGACTATTGAGAATATGGCTAGAGCTATGTTAAATGAGTCCAATATTTTAGATGGATTTTGGAGGGAAGTAGTCAACACAACAGTATATATAATCACTAGGGCTCAAATGAGAGTAAACCATCACAATACTCCATATGAGCTTTGGAAAGGAATACTGACCACTGTAAAACACTTCAAGGTTTTTGGAAGCAAGTGTTACATAAGATGGGAAGAACAAAACTTGGGAAATTTTGACCCAAGATGTGATGGGGAAATTTTTCTTGGTTATTCTACTAAGAGTAAATCTTATAGATGCTACAACAAAAGGACACGCACTATTGTAGAGAATATAAATGTAACAGTTGATGAGAAGAAAGATTCAAGAGAACCAGTTCAGCAAATTGTGTATCAGGAAGATGGAAGTTGCCAAGAAGAGTTTCATGAGAAATCATATGAAGAAGAGGAAGAAACACAAAGACTTCTTTATAATAATCCATCGAGGTATGTAGAGAAACATCATCCAAAAGATCTAATCATTGGGAATCCAGATGAGAGATAGAGAAGGAGAAGGATAATAACACCATCTCAACAAGCAAATTTTTCCTTGTTATCTAAAATTGAGCCAAAATACTTCAATGAGGCAAGTGAAGATAAGTTCTGGATTAAGGCAATGGATGAGGAATTAGATCATATAGAGAAAAGCAAGACTTGGGAACTTGTTCCACGACCAAAAGACAAAAATGTGATTGGCACTAAATGGGTATTTAGAAACAAGTTAAATGAAGATGGTTAGGTGGTCAAAAATAAAGCAAGATTAGTGTGCAAAGGTTATGCACAAGTAGAGGGAATTGACTTTGATGAGACATTTGCTCCAGTTGCATGACTTTTAGCTATCAAAACGTTCTTAGCCTTTTCAAGATTCAAAAACTTCAAAGTATATCATATGGATGTTAAATCAGCCTTTCTAAATGGTGTTTTAGAAGAAGAGGTCTACATTGAGCATCCAAAAGGTTTCAACTTGACTGATAAATCAGACTATGTATGCAAATTGAAAAAAACACTTTATGGACTAAAGCAAGCTCCTAGAGCTTGGTATTCAAGATTGGATAAGTACCTATAGGAATAGGGTTTCAGGAAAGGAATAGTGGATAGTAACTTATACATCAAAAATGATAGGAATGACTTACTAATTATGGTTGTTTAAGTTGAATATATCATGTTTGGAGGAAACAATGAAAAGATGTGTCAAAAATTTACAAAGAGCATGCAGATAGAATTTCAGATGTCTATGCTTGGTGAGTTGTCCTTTTTTCTTGGACTCCAGATTTCACAATCATAGGAAGGGGTGTTCTTTTCACAAACTAAGCATATAAAAGATATGCTAAATAAATCCAACTTAAAATAGTGCAAAAGAGTAAGTACTCCCATGGTTATAGGATGTAAGTTAAATAAAGATGATGAATCTCCAGAGATAAATCAAAAATTATACATATCTATGATTGGCAGCTTATTGTACGTCATAGCTACTAGACCAGATATCATGCAGGCAATGGGATTAGTGGTAAGGTTTTTAGAAGCACCCAAGGAAACACATGTAGAAGTAATAAAAAGGATTCTCTAGTATTTAAAAGGGACTATGGATTTTGGGCTCTGGTATCCCAAAAGTGATAGTTTCACTCTCATAGCTTATACAGATGCAGATTGGGCTGGCAGTATTGATGACAAAAAAAATACAAGTGGTGGAGCATTCTTTCTTGGAGATTGTTTAGTCTCTTGGCTAAGTAAGAAATAAACATAGATGCAGAGTATATTGTAGCAGTTGCTAGTTGTACACATGTATTATGGATGAAGCAAACTCTAGAGGATTTCAAGATAAAAATATGATCATCCTATTCCCATATTATGTGATAATACATGTGCTATAAATATTTCAAAGAATCTAGTGATGCACTCTAGGATAAAGCACATTTCTATCAAGTATCACTTTCTAAGAGAACAAGTGTCATACAAGCAGGTCAGGTTGGAATATGTTACTACAAAGGAGCAAATTGCAGAGATTTTCACTAAGCCACTTTCGAAAGAGACTTTTGAGCACCTTCCAAAAAAATTGGGAGTAGTTCTACTCCCACCCGAGAATTAACCACCTCAACAGGAGGTGGGGGAGGGACTAAAGCTAAAAGTCTCATTCTTAGCCCCAAGCCCCAAAGGTGGCCCTTTTCCATTGATGACAAAGGGGGAGATATTTGAGTTAGGGGGAGAGCATTCAGTCAGGGGGAGAAGTTTCTCAGGGAAAGTAACTTTTGAAAAAGAAAAAGGAATGGTAAAAATAAAGGGGTTGCCATCAATGACAAAGGGGGAGATTGTTGGAAATTTTGAGTAGTTTTGTTGTCATTGATGTCAAAAGAATATTGGTTTAATTTCATCATCATTAAGGACATCAAGTGGTTTTTCCAAAAGCAAGAAGGTCTTGGAAAGGAATAGGATATAATATTTATTTTTAATATTATATGCCTAAAAAGGGCCCAAAGGATGAAGACCCGAGGAAGGAGAAGCAAATTTTAAATTAAATAATTATACTCTATTATTATAATATTTTAAGCCAAATAACAAGATGAAAAAAAATGAAGTTCAAATTGAAAATACCCATGAGCAATTTTCAAAAGGTTTAATTTAAATTAAAATATTTTAATTTTAATTAATAATGGAGGCAAAGGTTTTTAAATTTAATATTTAAAAACTAAATTCAAAATTTTAAATTCGAAATGGGCCGACGTGAGAAGTCAAAAGATAATATGCATTTATATAGGAAATGATTTCCATTTCCTAAAGTTTCATGACACACCTTCAAATGCGAGAAAAGAGAATATCGAGCATTGCATCTAAGAAGAAGATGAATTGCATTTCAAAGAGCTTGGAGGGAAATGAGGAAATAAAGGCCATGAAGTGATTTGACATCCCATCGACGGTGGTAGTGCAGGTTGTAGGTGGGAGAGTGCTAAGGCTTACGTGGAGGAGATCGTGGTTTGATCCACACGATCAACATTTTGCGTGAGGAAGTGGTCTTCGTTTGACTTGCTTGATGGTTTTTGTGTGGCAATATTTTTGGGACAGCATGTGCCATTTGTTTCATGTGGGCATGCAGCCCACTTGGTGGCCTAGCTTGGAGCTAGGGTGTTGGGAGTGCAAGGTCACGTGGTCAAATCCATCGAAGACAATTTTTTGTGGGTAGAACAAATTAAAGGTATGCCATTCAATTTTATTCTCCAAGGTGTTGAAAATTAAAAGTGCTTTGAGATTTTCATGAGTGCTAATGCTTAGGGGAGTTATAAGGTAAAGAAAATAATAAAATATTTTATTTTGATTTTTGGTGATTGAAACTTGTTTTATAAAGTGAGTTTGGATATTATAAGGTGTGCAAGGGAAATTGTTAAGTGTTTTGTTATGGTGAAATTATTGAGTTAAATATTGTGAGTTTGGAGATTATAAGGTGTACAAAAGGATTTGATATTTTGTATGAAAAATAATTTTTGAGAAAATTATTTTGTGGAGATCTTGAGATAGGTTGTGGTAACCTAACCCTAGTGTTGGCAAAGAAAATTTGATTGTGGTTAAGACATGATTTGAAGACATATCTCCATCAAAATAAAAGGTATGGGTACATCTTCCTTGTGAGTAAAATATTGTTGGATTGGATGTTGTGAATGCTAATTTGGAGTGAAAATTATTGTTTGATAAGCATTGTTGAGTTTGGTTTTGAGATATCCAATATTTATTTATGAAGGTTTTTCTAGAATAAAGGTTGATGATAGAAACCTTGTTTGATAAGCATTGTTGGAAATATTGAGTGAGCCTTCATGTGCATGATTAGGGTTTGTGAAATATCATGAGTATCATTGTTATGTGAAGTTTATTTGATAAGCATTGTTGAATAATTTTCATTGAGTGTTTGGTTGAGTTGAGATAAACAAGCTTTTGTGAGAGCTTGTGAGCATATTTGAGTAAGTCCTAGAGAGGACTTAAGGACAGAGTTGAGAAAGCTTTTGTGAAATATTAAGGACAGATTTGTGTGAGCTTTTGTGGAACACTTACAAAGCATATTTGAGGTAAGTCTTTGAGAAGACTTGTGAGAAGATTTGATTGATTGATTTGTTCAAACCTTGAATTAAGGTTTGGGGTAGATCTAGAAGAGTTGATTAGTGATTGAATCAAGATTTGTGTTAAGGCTTGAGGGTAGATTTGAGGACAATGTTTGGTGCATATTTGAGGATAGGTTTGTGCTAGATTAGAGATAGATATTGAGTAGATTTATTCTAGACTGAAGGACTATGTTTAGTGCGGATCAGAGACAGAGATTGAGCAAATTTGTGCTAGATCGAAGGACTATGTTTAGTATAGATCAGATATAGATATTGAGTAGATTTGTGGAGGGTAGAGGACAATGTTCAGTATAGATCTAAGATAGAGATAGAGTAAGAGAAGGCTTTGGAGGTGATAGAGCAGAGGGTAGTAGTCTCTAGTGGATAGAGATCCATTAGCTAGGGTAGTGAGGACAGAGGTATTCTAAGTGAGGATAGGGGTCTTCAATGGAGAGAGATCCACAAGCCAGTGTAGTGGAGGTAGTAGTCTTCTAGAGGATCACCAACCAGAGCAAAGGAGAAGGAGTTCTCCTGTGGATAGAGATCCACGAACTTGATTAAGGGATTGGTGTCTCCTTTGGATAGTGGTCCATAAACATTGTAATAGGGAAGGATTCCCAAGAATTTTATTGAGAAAATTTAAGTGAAATATTTTTTTTGTGGATGTAGCCCACATTGGGTGAACCACGTTAAATCATGTCTCTCATGTGTGTGATGATTTGTGTAATAATTTCTACTTTATTATTGTTGATGTTATCATATGGATTGAGAAGTAAAAAGTTTTATCTTATATTGTTCACCCTCCCTATCAGTATAAGCACATGTTCTGTAACCATGGTAGGGGGTGTGTGAGTGCATTTACAAAAAAAATCACACACATTGTGTTTAAATTTATTTTTAATCAAATTGTATATCACTTTTGTGTTCCCTCTACATAATCTCAAATAATGGTATACCATTTAAAACAATGAAATGGGAGAATACATCATAGATTTTAAAATTTAGCATCACTTTTTCATGCCTTTATTATCCACAAGGGTATGTCAAGTTGAATCCAACAACAAAATTGAAGTAAACATCATAAATTAAACTATTAAGGAATCTAAACAAGATTGGCACTTAAAGTTGTATCTCATATTGTGAGTGTACCACACTAGTATTCAAACGACCATAGGGGTAACTATTATTTTTTTAGTTTATGGTATTAAAGTTATTTTACCACTTGATATTGAATTTCCTTCTTTGTATGTTTCTTTAAAGCATTTGTTGATTCGTGATGAGTATCATCAAGAGTATCAAGAAGCTTATCTTACCAAACTCACTACTTTCGATGAAAGTCATCTTCATGCACTTGAGTACAACTAGGTCTACGAGAATCATGTTGTTAAATAGTATAATAAGAATGTCTTCCATCATGATTTTATTACCGATGACCTTTTTCTCAAGATTGATAAAGCACATAAAAAGCACAAGGGCATGTTTATTAAAATTGACCTCGTTCATATAGTATCAAAGAATTGTATGGGTTTGGGCAATGAAACTATAACTAATGGATGGAGTTGAGTTGGAGGAACCCACCAACACCATGCATGTCAAAAAAATTAATACATAGTCCCTTATCTTATCTTATTTTATCTTTATTTTGGTATGTTTGTTGATTTGGTTGCAATTTTATAATTTTTTTGCATTGCTTGTTTGATTTTTACATGTGTATCTATGTTAGTCCTATATAATCTTGATTGTTGGCATGTCTTTTGTGTTGTCATTTTTTATATTTCTCTCTATTGACTATGATAACCACTTTAAGTGATGATATTGATTTTTTAGCAGTTTTGTTAGTAAAGCACCACTTTACTCAGGATAATTTTCACAAGATTACAATATTTCTCATACAATAATACACACATAAAAACACTGATATTTTATTGATAAAATCTACTATAACATGCATAAATACATTACTACTTTGATACATAATACAGATCTTTATCTTCAATATATAATTACATGAGATTCTTCATGTGCATGATCTTTGCTCTCCTCTTACATATTATATAATGACAAAGTCTCTCATGATTACATAACTTTCTACTTTACAGAAAACACTTCACATGACTCTTTACTTACATGGCACCTTTCACTCATAACTCACAATTACATAACACATATTTACACTTCACAACTTGACACATTGTCCTAAATATTAAACACACACTCTAAATATAAAATGCTTCCTAAACTAAATAAAATACTCCCTAAACTATTTTGTAATACTGCCAACACCCCACTACTAATTATATTATTCGATAAAAACTTGTTTTTTTTGCAAATTTTTAATTTATTTTGTCCCATTAAGTAGGCATCTGTTTGTTGTGCTTTGTCCAAACATTTTTGAGCTGCACTTTATGTCGTGTATTTGAATCTAAACTTGGCACAAACTAGACCAAATAGTTCTCTCACAATTTTCCATGTAAAGCTCTCAATCTCCATAAATCTTCACTGGGAGAGTTGCAATTAACATAGCACAAAGCTTTGATGTTAAATACTTTTCTATTGGAACAAATATTTTCTTCACCTTATCCCAATTTCAATTTCAATACCTCCACATGTATTTATATGACCTATAATACTTGAGCCGCCCACTAGAAAGAATATCTTGTTCAACCTACTAAAAATATTTGAAACTAACAAGAGATTGACTTCCATAAAGAGAAACAAGTTGAATGTTGATAATTTCTAACTTGTAAAGTGAGCTGTGTAAATGGCCCGACCATCATTTTTTAATGTTTCAGCTAGCTCAACTTCATAATTTTCCTACAAACACCTCTAGGCTACTTGATACTTATTTTTATCATATCCTATAGATGCTAAAAAGATTGTACTTAGGATTCCATTCAACATTGTTCGTTGCTGCACTGTCTGTCCAGTATTTTATCAATAGCAAGAGCATAAAAAGATCTTCACTTGTCCAAGTAGCTTTTGCAAGAGCATCTGCACTTCCAATACAAAGTACCTTCTAGTGGGATCAATAGCAATGCAATAACAACTGACAGTATAAGCAACAAGTGTATGAAGTGGCTAAAGAGAAGGATATACTTTGTATGAAGGATATAAGCAACAAGTGTATGAAGTGGCTAAAGTGTACATTGACTGTTCCATATCCTATTGTGAGAAAGAAAAACTCTTCGGTCGTATCCCAAGCAATCTCGGTCATCTCATAGCTAAATCCACACTTGTGAATCGACTTGAATTTCTAGACATCAATTATAGTCAACTCATCATCTCGATTTTTAACTGTTCAATCTCGTTTAAAAATGATTTTGATATTCTCTCCACTAAATTCAACCTTTGCACAATAGACACCTCGATGAATAATAACCATACACAGATTTTTAACATTACAATATTATCCCGAATATATTCATCAGTCTTCTCCATAATAATAGACACCTTCACTATGTATCCACGTGTTAATATGTTTGTTATTATTTGCGTATTGTTCCTTTCTTTTTAAATGCTTTATTCTTAAAAATAAATAAATAAATAAATTGTATGTAATGCTTTTCCATTTGCCTACACATTCAAACTTGTTGGATTCTTTTCTACCTCTTTTTAAATAGTTTGTTGCTACTAATTTTTCCAAGCTTTGAGAAATCAATGATATTGAAAATCATCTGATTATTATGCAGATCCATGTTGCGTTGTTGCTGATTTTGGCTTCTTTACTGGTCATGACTCATAGAAATTTCAAGGTTCTAATTCATAGAATGAGCTTTTCATTTTTATTTTTTTTTGCAATTTCTACTAATTTTTTTCTTTTCAATAATATCTCCTTCTTACTTCAATTTTTTTTTTTTCTCCTCTTATAAATAATTCTTACTTTCCTTTATTCTTATTTTTTCAAAACAATTTCAAATTCTTCTTATAACTTCAGTAATTTTCTTCCTCCAACATTTAAAATTCACTTTCTTTAAATCAATAAATCTTACTTGGCAATTATTTTTCAATCTCCTGTAAATTTCTAGTGATTTTTTTAGTTGGCTATCTTCAACTTTGGGAAACCTAATCCCTTTTTTTCTTCAATATTTAGGTGACCTAACCTGACTTCTTTCTTCTTTCTTGTCTACTTTCTCTTCTTCTTCAAACTTCAATATTCAATCTTCAATCTTCAATCTTCAGAACTGTGTCTTTGAATTATCACAGATAACTTCAATGTAACTGTGAGCCTTCCTTCTTCAAGGCTTGGCTTCTTACAATTCTGGTATTCTCATTACTTATCTCCAATAAATATGGGCCTTCCTTCGACAAGGCTTGGATCCTTCAAAAACATGATCTTCTCACTGCTATCTCTTTCAAATGTTGTAATCTTTCTCGTTGTAGCTTTGATACCAATGTTAGCAAATCATCACTCTACTCACAAGGATAATTTTCACAAGATCACAATATTTCTCACACAATAATGCACACATAAACATTGAAATATTATTGATAAAACTAACTATAGCATGCATAAATACATTGCTACTTTGATACATAATATAGAGCTTTATCTTCAATATATAATTACATGAGACTTTTCATATGCATGACCTTTGCTCTCCTCTCACATATTACATAATGAAAAATTCTCTCATGATTACATAACTCTCTACTTCACACAAGACACCTCACACAACTCTTCACTTACTCACATGACACCTTTCACTCATAACTCACACTTGCACACATGACACATCTTCACACTTCACAACTTGACACATACTATTATCCAGAATATTAAACACACTCTAAATATTAAACGCTCCCTGAACTAAATAAAATACTTCTTAAACTATTTGCATAACCAGATAAGGTAATTTCACCAACAGATTTCAATCTAACAAGTAGACAAGTGATGATTTCATCATCATTTGCTTTGTGTTTCTTCCATTTCTATGGTTGATTTTTACATTTCTAGTTGTCTAGTGTTTATTGTCCTTTTTAACTGACATTTATTATTGATGACTTTGTTTGCACTTTGTTGCTTTTTCTATCATGATGTCACTATTACTAGTAATGGGCATCATGGTGTCTATAAGGTCTTCCCTTTCTATTTTCTATGATCTTCCACATTAATGTCATGTTTTAAGTGTCACAAAGCAAATTACCTGAGTTCACCCCATGCTATCTTCCATATGGTATATGGCATGAACACCAAGGTAATATTTTTACATTTTATGCATGATAAAAATGTTAAAAACACAAATCCCATCAACCTTTAAGCAATAAACCATTGTTATCTTCCACTGTAGTGATGAGTATGTCTTGTGTTGTGCACCATGCTTTGTTGGATATTATAGTCTATTATCTTAGAACATTGTAGTAGGAGTATGCTTGTTCTTTTCTTCATAAGAACTTTTTTGCTTTTGGGCATTATAGTGTGTATCTTGTCCATCTATTTTCATCTACTCTTTTCTTTTCTATATTCTTTCTTTGTCATGGTGTACATGTCTTATATTATCCATTATGCTCGTTAGATGTGGTAGGGCATGAGTTGGACTGAGAGATAGATCACCTATGCATTTCTATGTTGGTGGCATACTCTTAGTCCCTTGCAATAGTAGTGAACATGTCTTATGCAACGCATCATGTTCACTAAATATTATTTTGTATATTTATTTTGTTATTGTAGTGTTTGATGTACCTTGTGTAATGCAGCATGTTGGCTTAATAATATAGTGTGATGGTCTCCCTAATAATGGTAAAGTGTATCTTGTGTAATACTTCATGTTGGTTGGATACTATAGGGTGTTCTTAGGCTAAGGTACAGATCACCTACATTTCTTTTTTATGGTGTCACTTTGGTTCCTCTTACTACAATGGTGGACATGCCTTTGAGATGCATCATGTCCATCAAATATTGTACTGTGGTTTCTTGTCCCACCATAGTGGTTGGCATGCCCTATGTAATTCATTATGCCTACTTAATATTATAGTATGTTGCTCCTATATTGGTATGTGTAACTTATGTTGTACATCACGTTTGCTTAATACAAAGATGGTTTTGGCTGAGACACAAACCATCTTTATACCTTGTTGGTGGTATTATTTTAACCCTCTTTTCCCTTTGGGGTATGTTTCAAGTATTCTCAATCTTTTAAATGAGAAGTAAGGTTTCAAGTGACATGTCACATGCATCATATCAGTAAATTTTCATACAAAAACTTGCTAAAAAGGATAATCATACACTAGAAATAACAAATACTCTTGTATGCAAGTGCAAATGGAAACATTACCTAATAGGGGCACATGTACTCAAAAATAATCTCATATATATATGAAATAATATATCTACATCAATAGGGGTATATATGGCATACAAGGGGCATAAAAATGTCATCTTAAGATACACCAAGTCTTGTGTACATAGCCCCATGCTCCAAAAACCCGTGATACATCTCTAGGATGCCATGGTGACTATAAAGTATGATAATATATAACAAAATGGTAGGAATTAGAGCAACAAAATTAGTCTCTACATACCTCTAATTGAGTGTCGAGTGCCTATACATTCATTCAAGAGGTTCTTGAGTGAGACCATCATGACACTGATATCCTAAGTAAAGATAGGTCTCCTTCTACCCAGGCTAAATCTAATTATGCCTTATATAGCTACTACTATAAGGTCTACTCCTATGCTCATGCCTACTCACTTGCTAATTTCTCTCACCTCAATCTCTTGCTCTCTCTTGAAGAGTTGGTAGGTAGTGTGATCTCCCTCGATACTTGAGTCAAATACCTACCAAGGAGGCGGATCTACTTCTACAAATTGACTAACTGCTCTAACAAGTCGATGAGTGATGGTGAGGTTAGTTCTAGGCTATCAAAATCTAAGACTACTCCTAGGGTGACTCTTTATAGTCTACTAATTAGTTCTCTCTACCCCTAGACCATCTCTATAATCATAAGAAAATCATATGTCAACATCATAATATATTATAAATATAAAGTACTAGTGCTAATATTAACTATGCATGTCAAATATTAAAAAAGAGTTGAGTATAGGATAGGATATCTATAGTATACCTGTGTCATCAAGCTATCATGTTTGGTCCTCTTAATCTAAGGATATAGCCTCTAGATTGATTATATCAACCCCCAACCTCATAGATGTATATCTCCTTCATGTCTATGGCCTTATCAAATTCCTCTCCCTCCTCTAGAGTTGTCTCCCCCTCTAGATCTATGCCCTCCTATGGGTGAAATTTTTCAACGCATTCACCAACTTGTTCCTTTTTGATCGGCAAGGATGATGAATCTTAAAAAGTAAGGGTTTTGGAGCCAGGCCCATGTGCGTGGGTGGTGTGTGCCAAGTAAGTCCTTGCATGCAATGGATTTGTGGTGAAGCTTTTCGGAGGCTTTGGAGGTTGTAGTGAAGGCAAAGGATTTGGTGGTCTTAAATATAGCGAAAAAATAGATCACTATGAAAATTGAGCAGATCCCAAAGGACCGCCACCTATGTGTGGAAAAAGAGAGTGGTAATATTGATCTGGCGATGATTTCCAGGGCCCTGCTAATAAAAATGTACAATTTGTCTGTGTCATAGCAGGCAAAAAATCGGGCACTCTGGATTTCGAACGAGTCCCAAAAGCCTACCACAATCATAATGGGTAGAGAAATGGGATACTATCAACTCTAGTCGAGTCCTAAAATACCGGCTCGTAAGTAGACCTAGTGGTACTTAAATATGAGCTCGGGGTATAGTGGTGCTTAAATATGAGCCTGAGCAGACGAATTGGTATATGTCAAGTTTTTATGGGATCCCAAAGGTCTTCCAATGCTAGAAGAGCAACAAGCATCCCAAAAGTCTTCCCTGAAGGAGGTGAAGCATGTTTGGTAGAATTTTGGGTCATCAACAGACAGTGGGCAGTTCCCAAAAGTTCATCGCACTGAAATCCTTGCCCACTCCAAGGGCATCATAGGTGCCTCCAAATAAAGAAAGCAATGAGCTCATTTATGAGGATGCACGATGAGTAGCTAGAAATAAAGAGGTTTGTTGTCTTTCCAGTGGGCGATAATAGGTTGAATCATGGGTCCTGGAAAGCGGTCAACTCTAAGAGGTCTGAACATGCATTTAATTATTGGGAGCAGATAGATAAATTTATGATCCATTAGAACTTCCAAACAAGGTAAAATTGATCAAGGGTCCAAATTTAAGAAGTATTGCCCACCTTCTCCTGACATCCGCCTGCATCAGTATTCAAAATATCAAAAGGGATTTGTAGGATGGTCATTTCTCTGACGTAGTCGTGTTCCTACCTATCATATTGAATGCTTAATTTATTGTAAAGGCTATATATACTAGAATGCAGGTCATTCCAAGGGTCGGCTCTTTAGCCATTACAACTCATATGTAAAGCTTCTTCTATTAAATAAATGCAAGTATAATGTTTGGTCTCCAAATAATCTCTTAAATGTGTGAGGATTGAATGTTTATTTATGCTAAAGCGAGTTGAGTGAAGATGCTTTAATTCTGAAATTTGGATTTCATGCATTTCATTTTGTAGTTTTAGAATTTGCTTTTAATTAGGTGTGATTGAGGCTAAATAGGAGTAGGGTTGGCTAATTTGATAGGTATTTTACTTATGTCTCTTGCAATATTTTTAGATTGTTGTGCATATATTTTGATGTGGTTGAATCCATCCCCATTTTAAGTTCTAGCTTCAAATATGTTTGCTTTATTTTAGCTCCCATTTTCCCAAGCATAGTTAGCTAGGACCCCTAAGAGCCAACCTTCTCTAAAGGTTGATCTGTGTAACCTACTGGCCTCACGGTCATTAGATGTTGGTCGAGGTTCATGAGTGCATAAACCTTTTTATTAGGCAGATTTTTGACCAACAGTTTTTGGCACACCCGGTGGGACCGAGGTCCCACCATATTTATTGAACAAAGCACGATGATACTCTGTTATATGACTTTTACCTCCAAATTCACCTAGTGACTCTGCTGCAAGTGCAATCCATATTCTATGATCAATTGTATTTAAGATCATATTTTACCCCATATTTCCTGGAGGACTCAAGATTTGATGAGTAGTCTTGACCTTATTAGTAGAGAAATTATGCTCTAGCGACTCCACTCCCAAGAAAGAACTCATAAGTTATGAAGGAGTTGTTTTACTCATGGTTCAGTAGGGCTATCCTTATTGGAATGATGCAGGCTCTTTGAAAATTCAAAATTTGCATGGCATCCCCAAGGTAGCTTTGAAGACTTTGCCAATTTTTTATCATTGTCAAGATGTGGCCTCCTTGGCTACGATTCATAACATCACATATGAATATGTGATGATTAGGTTTCTCGCCCTTTCTCTTAAATGAAGGGTATTCCTATGGTACAAATCCTTGGAAGATAGAAGTAACTATTCATAGGTCGACTTGGCAAAGGCACTCATTAGCACGTTTAATTTTTATGGGGATCCCTTTTTTATGCTTAATAAATTCTCGTTCATCAAGCACGATCCACATGAAAATATTATTGACTTCAATATCCATTTCAAAAGGATGTGAAGAATAATTCCCCATGAATTTCAACCATCCCAAGTGTACATGTATTGTACCTAGGCTTTCAGCTCTAAAATAAGCCTTCTTATTCAACAATCCAAATAAAAAATATTTCCCTAAATTTTCAAGGAGACCATACGAGTTGAAAGCTTACTAATCCAAGTGGAAAATATACCTCCAAGGGAGGTTGCATGTCCACTGCACCCCATTGCAGATGCATTTCATGCTCCACCCTTGAGAAGATTGAGTAGTACTCATATCAAACAATAAAGGGTGATGTCATCATGAAGCCCTAGGAGGAAAAAGTGATGAAGTGGACTCTTCAAAGGATGACTAAATAAGTTGGGGATATGGAAGTATAACTCTCAGGAAACAGGAGTCTAGACCCCCATAGTTGGATTCTAGCTATGTAACAGCCTCAGCCACCCACCCCTCTTTAGCAAATAGTAGAAATGAGAAAGAGTTCATATAGGGCAGTGTGGCTAGACAATAGTGGAGGAAGGGAAGATGACTTTAGTCCCAAATTCAGGCAAGCTCCACTTCCATGATGAATTTCAAAAGGAAGGAGTCAGCAGTCATCATGAAGAAGGAAGAAAAAATCCTACGATGAATAACTTGATTGCCTTCAATGCAATGCAAGAGTATGATGATTAGGAAAGCATGCATCTGGTAATACCTCAACCAAAGATACATATGGATGGGCATGCCTCCTCCTCACCACTACAAACTTTCAGGGCAAGGAACCAAATATCTCTACAAAAATCCCTTTCAAAGAGTCCATAAGTATGCTAGAAAAGGCTAGAGGTATATAAGAAATTGTATTTCTCTACTATTAATGTTGAGCAGATAGCAGAAGTAGTAGAGTAGTTTCATAATTCATTCAGAAGCTGTGTCCCTATGCTAGCAAGGTCAAGAAAGGATTTTTTGGCTTCTGAACGGGTTGACATGATAAGTATTTCCATGGATGTAGAATTATTGATTAATAAGGTACATGTACCCACCAAAAGACCCCTCCTCAATCCTCCAGTATGCCACTCCACCCCTTTCTACCTATCCCTCTTATTAGAAAATCATTTGTTACATAATTGTGTGGTGGACCCAAGGACCAAGGTCTCAATCATGCCTATGGAAATTTGTAGAGGTTTGGGACTCACCCCAAAACCATAGAAGCCAAAATATATGCTTTTCAGAGGATAATATTTGAAGAATTTAGGGACTCTATGCAGAGTCCTTGTTTAATATTCAGACATCCAGACTTGGATATTATCCAAGATATAGAAGTGGTAGAGATCCCTCCCCTATTTGGCTTATGCTTAGCTCCAAATTTTCTCAAGTGGATGAGAGGGTATATAACCCAAGAGCATGACCAAATGTTCATCCCATTAGTAGGGAATATTATTTTGATACGAAATCAAGGGTTATACCCTTTCTGCATCGAAAGCTATGGTGAACTAGAATTGAAACATGTCTAGGGGGTCAAGCCAATTTCGAACAAATTTAAATGATATGCAAACAACATGGTCATCTGAGTCAAAATTCCATTATGAAACCCCTACCCAGATTCTCCATGGTAACCCACTAGTTGGCTTTCTTTCAATGTGATTCAAGGGAGAGCAATTCGGGTGGTTGGATAATGATTCAAAATGTAGTTACAGTAGAGGAGAATGAGATATAGGTTGTCATCAGTAGCATCTATCTCTGGAGTAGTCAGCACTCAAAGGAAGTACTAACATGGCAAGAATGGATTGCACGTCAAACACCAATGCACAAGAGCTTTGATGTAAGCTAGAAGATCTAACTGGATAATGATGATTACGAATAATGTCAAGTTCAACATGGAGAATATTTGAGGTTTGGTAACATATGGTATAGATACTGCAAATTCTTGGGGTGATCCAGATGATATCTCCTTGCTCGAGCATGTTAGGCATGCCATACTTTTGTGTAAATAGCCAATGATTAAATAAAAGTGCCACAGGTACATCATTGTTCGAAAGCTAACATCATCCTGTTCAAGAGTTGCATGGGGATTTTTTCCTGTAATTTATTGCAAGCTGATAAAAGGGCTAGAAATTGTGAATATGGTTTTCTAGATGTCATTAGTTGTTTTTGTATGAGCACTTTCTTTTCCTTATTTTTCTTTCTTCCTTCTTTGTTGTTGTTTGCATTTTGGGTTTTTATTGTTGTGACTCCACAGCCCAATGGATAAGAGTAGAACAGTATAAAAGGTCGTAAATAATACCCAAAAAATCAGCTTTTACACAGGGTAAGACTTACAATGCATCATTCCAAATAAAGATATGAATACATTAGATAAAAGGCACCCAAAAGGGGGGAGCATAGACTTGTTTACTAAGTACTGGTGGATCATTTGCATCAAATCAAATATTTCGACAAAAGTGTCATCCCCATTGTTTGTTTTTTGGCTTTCCCTATAAACATAACTCTCAGGAGTGATAAATGAGAAATTGCTAGAGTAAGAGAGGATGAATCCAAGGGCACAACTGAGAATCCTTATGGTGTGTTCAGGCCCACAAAAGAAGTTCCTGCTAAATCATGTAAAGGAGGGTCTTGAAGATAGCGGATGCTTGTGGAAATCTATCTATTTTGGAAGCGGCAACTAGTGCCTATAGAGTATGATTATGGGATTACAGTGCTTAAGGACATCCTATGAACTAGGAAATTCAATCTGCTACTCCATGGGGGTGTCCCATGGATCCAGTAGTTCTATTTTCCTTCTTCTTTGGGTATGCTTGGCATTGTGTCCCCTCTTGTTCTTCTTTTTTCCCTGTTTGGCTATTATTGTTTTGTTAATAGCATCCTTAACTCCTCAATTTAATGGTACTCTTAACTCTCCTTCTATTGCCTCCTCTCCTCCCTTTCTTCCCTATCAATTCATCTTCTCATTTCTTCCCTCTGTCCTCCTCATGCTTCATTTTTCTTCTCCTCTTCGCCATTGTGTTGTACCTTGTTGTGTGTGTAGCTTTCACCTTACCTCCTACCTTCCTCCATTATCTTGCAGTCCCTCCTGGATGCTTATTTTTTTTTCCTTTCTATCTTCTTGGAAAGTGCTTCTTCGCTAAAGGATAGCCATATAGGTTCTTTTTTCCACAAAGCGAAAATCCCCTATGAGCCACCAAGAGTGTGGGTAAAATTTTTGAATGCTTCACCCACTTGTTCCTTTATGATCGATAAGGATGATGAGTCTTAGAAAAATAAGGGTTTTGGAGCCAAGGCCTATGTGTGTTGGGTGGTGCATGCCAAGTAAGTCCTTCTTACGTGTGGTAAAGCTATGGTGGAGTTTTTTGGAGGCTTTGTAGACTGCAATGAAGGCAACGGATTTGGTGATCCCAAATATGGTGGAAAATTGGGTTGCTATGAAAATTGGGCAGATCCAAAAGGACCACCATCTATGTACGATGGAAGAGAGGGGTAGTATTGATCTGACGATGATTCTTAGAGCCCCATCGATAAAAAATATAAAATTAGGCTAAGTGCCACAATGGGTAGAAAATCAAGCACTCTGGATTTTGAACAGGTCCTAAAATCCCACCAAAATCAAAATGGGCAAAGAAATGGGATGTTGTCAACTCTAGTCGAGTCCCAAAATGTCACCTCACAATCAGGCCTACTGGTGCTTAAATATGAGCTTGGTGCCCAATGGTGCTTAAATATAATCCCAGGAAGAGGAATGTGTATCTATCAGGTCTTTATGGGATTCCAAAGGCTCACCAATACCAGAGGAGTGGCAAGCATCCCAAAAGCCTGCCCTAAAGAAGGTGAAGAATGTTGGGAAAAATTTTGGATCATAAACAAACAGCGGGTGGTTCCCAAAAGTCTATCGCATTGAAATCCCCATCCACTCCAGGTGTGTCATAGAGACCTCAAAATGAAGAAAGCAATGAGCTCTTTTATGAGGATGCACGGTGAGTAGTTGGCAATAAAGAAGTTTATTGCCTATCTAGTGGGTGGTAACAAGTTGAATCGTGGGTCTTGGGAAGCGGTCAACTCCAAGAGTTCCAACCTTGCATTTAATTATTGGGAGCAGATGGATAAATTTATGATCCATCAAAAATACCAGACAAGGCAAAATTGATCAAGGATCCAGATTTAAGCAGTACTATCCACCTTCTCCTAACAGTTGCTTGTTGTAGTATTAAGAAGATCAAAAGAGATTTACAGGATGGTCATTTCTATAATGCAGTCACATTCCTACCTACCATATTGAATGCTTAATTTATTGTAAAGGCTATATATACTGGAATGTAAGTCATTCCAAGGGGTCGACTCTTTAGCCATTACAACTCATATGTAAATATTTTTCTATTCAAGAAATGCAAGTGTATTATTATTTGATCTCCAAATAATCTCTTAAATGTGTAAGGATTGAATGTGTATTTTTGTTATAGCTATTTAAGTGAAGATGCTTTAATATGTAATCTAAATTTCATGCATTTCATTCAATAGTTCTGAAATTCACTTTCAATCGGGTGTGATCGAGACTAAATAGGAGTAGGGTTGGCTAATTTATTAGGTAGTTCACTTATGTCTCTTGCAATAGTTTTAGTTTATTGTGCATATGTTTTGATGTGGTTGAATCCATCCTCGTTTTAAGTTCTAGCTTCAGCTCTGATATTTAGTTAGGACCCCTAAGAACCGGTCTTCTCTAGGGATTGACCCACGTAGCCTACGGGCCTCACGGTCATTCAATGTTGGTCGAGGTTCGTGGGTGCACAAACCTTTCCATTAGGTGGATTTTTGACCAACACCTTCCCTCTTATTTTCTCCTTTATATATTATTCCTCCTATCCTAGGGACTCATCACTACTACTCCATGGCTCTCTAGTCCCAAATGGCTCATCTCTCTCCCATATGGGTGACATCGATTAGAAATGTATCTCCATTAATGTTCTAGTGGATGGTACCTAGCATATTGGTATAGCATTTTTGGTCTCCTTAGGACCTCCCTATCTCTAGATAATTGGTGTCTCCTGTCCTCCTACCCTCTGTGGCATCAGCCTTCAATGGGCATGGTCTATATCAATATAGCCTATCCTTAAGCAATAGTGGCCCACTTACTCTATCCTCCTTTCTCTCTCTTGATGGTACCTTTGAATTTTTAAGGGAAGTGGGAGTGCTCTCTATGTTTTACTCCCTAAAGTGGCTTGACACCCACCCCATCTTGCATAGATATCCCACCTCATGACAATGGTCCCACAACACCATTGTTGTCCACACCACTACTAGTTTTTATAGATTGTATAATCATTTTTAGCATAAGTGATGGTAGGGAATCTATATGATCTATTTTTACAATATGTGAATTAGTGGTGGCACTTAGGGTCATGCCACCCCCTATTCATGTGCCCACATCCTGGCCCAAATCTCTCCAAATTGTGTGTTGAGAGGAATATTGGGTAGTCAATACATGACATAATGCTCATATATCCAAGCCTACAATAGAAACATAGATTCAATAGTATGCATACACCAGCCTAGATATAATACAAGTGATGATATAGTAAGGCCAATAATCCCTATCCTTAAAAAAATCCTCTATTAAGTTCTTTATGGTTCTCTTCAAAGGCTAGATATAATGGGTATAATAATAAGGTAGGGATCTTATTTGATCTTTTTTGGCAATACATAAATAAAAATAGAAGGATCCTAGCACATCTCACAAAGGGTATAACCATAGCATGGTGGACCCACTCCAACAAATGGGTTTGTTGTATGTCTAACCTCCTCTCCTCGATCACCTGCTATGCTAATATAAGCCTAGTCTTATGTTTCACCATGATCCAAGGAGACTGTAATATGATAGGAAGATCGATGACGAAGTAGACATCCTCTAAGGTGATTGTAATTTACATTTGCTCATCTAGAGTAGATGCCACAAGAAAGTATTGATCATCATATTATAGAAGAGCATAAACTCATAACATAACACTTTATGAGTTCTAATATAGGGAATATCCACTAGGCTACCCAATATAATCTTTTTCAAAAGACCCCATGCCTCTAGTGTCATGTGTTGCCTCAACCACCACTACACCCATGGTGTCTCCGAACACCTCCATAGGTAGTTTTTCATTTCCTTGTTGATGCTCGTTTTGACTGCTCTACTGGTGTTGGCCTTGACATCATATCTACTTTGATCATGTCCTTAGCATCATTCTCTCTTGCATCTAGTGTCCCCCTATTTGTCCATTCCAAAAATACTTATTCTTTCAAATAAATTATGTGTATATATTCATATTGATTAAAATCATCAACATTGACTGCAATCACCTATTGATGTCATAATCACCCTTATGTTGCCAAGGTCACAATCATCCCTTTTGACACATAATCATGATCATTGCACCTAGTTTAAACGAGATTACCAATTTTTATGTAGTTTTTATGATCATTAGCTTTTATCATGATCACCACTTTTAAAAATGATCTCAATTTGCCTAGATTTATAGGTCATTTATGGTAGTTTTAGGATTTTTTTAGTCACCATTCCTAGACCCCACTCATAAGCATGACATGGTAGTGAATATGGTGCTTTACGCACTATCCTAGATGCTCCTAGCAAGCGTAAGTGATTATTTTTTTCAATTGGTTGTATGGGACTGAAACGGACCCCACCCATATTACATCATCACCACATGGTGGTATTACAACAAAGCTTGGATATTTTTCATGTGTCGCTTGGCAAGAATTGAACCTTGGTCTCCTCTTTAACTATTGAGGAATATGTAGACCGATTGGTTATTCCAAACCCCATAAGGGGAGGCAGAGGTCCAAGGTTCAAATCTCGGGCCTCATCGAACTGAATGCTTGTCCCTTTCCTAGTGCTTTCAGCAGCGTAAAAGGTTTAAAATGATTGTGGCATGGTGGTTATAGGGGTGGACTGCACAAGTACAGTGTGGCAACTTTCAAGGCGGACAATGCAAAATATTGTGGTGACCATAAAATATGGACGTTGTACCCGGATCATCGTGGCAACTACTGATTCCACCATGTAAACTCAAAAAAAAAAAAAAATTAAATAAAACTAAACTATTGAAGAATCTAACCGATTGAGCTAATGCCACTTGATAAGTGTAAGAGATTATTCATTAACATTAATTTGTTAGTTTTTATTCATTTTTTAACTAAAAATTCAAAAAGTGATCAAGGGTCCTACCTCACTAGCACTGCCTCCTCGTCCATTCACCATCAACTATCCGTGGGTGTGAACATGAAAAAGAAATATTAGCCCATATTTAAATTTTTGAATACACCTCAAATTTTCATTTGTGGTAATAGAATCAACACCAAGGACATGCTTTCATCTGTAGTCAAATGGAAATGATTAGAAATTAGGTTTATCAAAATTGATTTTAATGGTGCTTGTAAAGGAAATCCAAGAAAAGAAAGTGGAGGTGGTATTTTTCAAATTAATAAAGGTAAACTTTTCCTCACCTACTTAGAATAATACAAGAATTTAACTAATAACTATATAAAGGCTAAGGCATTTCTTATAGGGACCAAAATTATCATTGAAAAATAATGAAAACATATTTCAAGTGAGGGGGATTCATACATTATTGTTAATACTATCAAGATAATTAATGTTTGGATTGGATTTAAAATAATAGAACTTGTGATGTCTATCAACTATTGTTAGAGGTGTTATCTTAGAAATGTTAGAATATCAATAAAGAAAGAAAACAACTAGCAAGTAATTTAGCCAATTGCAATGTTGACATTCATCTTTGTATATTTAAAATTTTAGAAGGCAACTAGGTGAGTGAGACTATCTATTAATAAAAATTATATCAAGGAGTTAACTGCAAGAACATAGCATTTTGAGGAAGATGGAGAATACCTTTGATAAAAAACCAACTTGGATATTATTTAATTGAGGTAATAACAATTAAATGATAAGTGTAGTATTTTGATTCCCTCAATATATTCCATACATATCTTATTAAAAAAAGTGTTTAACTATTCAACATAAAATTTATTTATTGAAAAATTATTTAGAAAATACTTCATAAAAATGATTCAAAAATACTAGAGTCAAAATAATCTCCTACAAGGTCATAAATAGAATAGAGCAAATCTTCAGAAGGTTTCTTTGGGCAGGGGTAGAATAAAAATAGAGGCTTTCTCTAGTATCATGGGATAGATTTTGCTCTTTGAAGAGGGAATGTGGTCTAGGGATAAGAAATTTGTAGCAATTTAATAAAGCACTACTAACTAAAACAGGTTGGAGATTGACCAAGGAACAAGATTTGTTATGGACTAATATTCTTAAAGGTAAGTACTTGAAAGGTTCCATACCCTTCTTTAGAAGTTTAACCCCTCCTAAAGGATCAGCAGTTTGGAACGAAGTTTCAAAAACTAGGAAATTATTGAGAAGCGGAGTAAGATGGATGGTAGGAGAAGGCATGGAAATATTTTTTTGGGAAGATACTTGGATTGCAGATAGTCCTTTACAATAGATGTAGGAGTTTAGAAGACTAAAATATCCCTTGGTTAAAAAATATGGACCGTTAGTAAAAAATTACATAGAATTTGGGGAAGGTCAAAGGTTTTGAAAAGAGGTAACTTTAGATTTTACTGGTCCAAAATTGCAGCAATCTCTACTAAATCTTAACAAGTTGTTGCAACAGTATCACTTACCTCATAATGAAGATAAGGACTAGTTGATCTAGTTCCCTGCTTCCTTAGGGGAATTCTCTTTGAAATCAATTTATACCTTGCAGTTGGAAGGTATGGAGGGGGATTTTCCTATAAATAAGAACTGGTAGAATGAGTTCATCCCCAAATTGGCTTTCTTTCTTTGGTTATGCTTACAAAACAAGATTTTAACTCTAGATAACCTGAGTAAAAAAGATTTTCAAATGATAAATATATGTTGTATTTGCATGAAGGATGTTGAATCAGTTGATCACTTGTTTATTCATTGTGAGTTTGCAAGTAAGGTATTTAATAATTTAATGGAAGATATATTTTGCTCTTGGGTGGTCCCTAGTACCTTTAGGCAACTTTTTAACCAATGGATATGTCCTCTTAGCAGCAGCAAGTTATCAAAACTTTGGAATTTACTGCTACCTCATTTTTGTGGGGTGTTTGGTGGGAAACAAATTAGAGAGTATTCAGGAGGGAAAGTAAGGATGAACTTTTAATGTCTAATAGAATTAAAATTGTAGTGAGGGAGAATTTACTTGCCTTTGATAACAATGTGGACTCTGAGAACAATTTGGAAAAGAGGATCACTAGAGAATGGAACTTGGGAGAACCTAGAGCAGCACCTTTGCCAATCAGTTTGAAAAGAGCAAACACTAGATGGCTAAAACCGAAGGAGGGTTGGGTAAGGTTAAACTTTGACAAAGTTGTGAAAGGTAACCTAAGTAGAGCTAGGGGAGGATGTGTCATTCGAAATGAGAAAGGTGAAGTGTTATGGGCTTATACAAAAATTTATGGGATACAAACCAATCACTATGCAGAAGCTAAAGCCCTATACTCTGGTGTTATGTTGTTGAGACATAAGAGTGTAAGGAAGGACATCATAGAAGGGAACTCTATGAATATTCTTAGGGATCTTAAGAAAGGAGAAGTTGATAATTTGTAGGTGTTGGGTTTAATTAAGGATACCTCATCCTATTAAAATAAATGGTAGAGGTGAAGATATTGCATATATATCGAGAAGGAAATGTTGCAGCTAACTGTTTGGCAAACATTGGAGTTTATTTTGATCAGAGGAAGATATGAGAAAATAATTTTTCCTTATCTCTTTTAAGGATTACCTCATCAGAGGTAGAAGAAAATTCTATTCCACAGGGTGTTATCTTTTGATGTTGCTAGTATTGTTGTTGCTTTTGAGGTCTTTTCGTTCACCCGATGTGACTATATATTGTTGTTATTATAGCAATTATAGTTCTAGTGAATGCTACTGTAGTGTGCTTCTGTTTTTATTGTTGCTACTTCTATTACCTGTTGTTGAGAATTGGAGATATTGCTACTACTATTGGTGTGGAAGAGAGGAATAAACAACAATCAAGTCAACCTTTGCCCCTTTACTAGAAATAGTTTTCAATATTAGCCAGAGTGCTATTTTTTGTTTGGTTCTATTCTGGGATTTTTGCTCTAACTTTGTTTTTGTCTCATGCTATCTAGGGAGGTTGATGTTTATCTTGTAACCTTGGAAATATTAATTCTATAACAGGGTCAAGGTCCCTTGAAAATCCCTTTTTTTCACCATTACCAAAAAAAAAAAAAGGTACGTAGAATTAAAGCCAACTAAAAAAATCAGTAAATTTTTGTTATGAAATTTAATAGATTCAATCATAATAAAAGCAATACTTTTAGATATCTTAAATTGTTTTAATAAATTTAAAAGTAATTTAATATAATTTTAAATATAATATAATATAAAAACATTATTCTTAATATCTAAAAATATATACGTCATAATTAGGATAATTTTTTTCAAAAAAAATAACTCATTTTTTAGGAGCCATATATTTGCATCAAAAGGATCTGAGTATTGAGGGAGATATGTCCATGTGAAGACAACCATCTAGAACAAGGGCAATGTTAGGGCAATTTTTTCCAAAAAAAAGTCTCATCTTTTAGGAGCCATATCTTTGCAAAGGGTTATCCAATTCAATTGATTCTTGGACCAATTTATGTGGAATTTGAAGAGTTTTAAAATGAGTGGTCATATGAAGGAATTCAAGCAGTATTGAGGGAGATACAACCCTATGAAGTCAACCATCCGAAACAAGGGTAGTGATGATTTTTCAAGTCATAGGAAAACAAAATTGTAGATATTTGTCAACCAGGGTTTGGATGATGGGAGGAGCAATGAAGGGCTAGGGCATTAGCAAGGCAAGACATTCTATCTGGGCATAGAATTTTTTAGCTAAGTTTCATTTATCCCTTCATTATCTTCAAAATTTTGCATGCATATTATTATAGGTTTATTTTCAAATAATATAATCGCTATAGGATATATTGGTAAATTTTAGTAGATATTAAGTTATAGTGTCCTTTCCATGGATCGATTTATAGCTAAATCCTTAGAATCATCCCTAGTAGTAGAGGTTAGGGAGGACCTCATAGAGCAACGATCCTCGTTGCTCAAAGATAAGGCAGTCATTGGTAAATTTAATGGGTCTTGGCTAGGGGCTTTGGCTTTGAGAAAATGGATTGATAGGAGATGGAAGTCTCTAGGAGTGAGTCTATCCTTTCTTCTCAAAGGTTTCTTCCTAGCCATTTTATGTTCCAAGGAGGAAAGAGATAGAATCCTAAAAGGGGGTCCTTGGTTTATGGGAAGAGCAGGACTCTTCCTTACCCATTAGTTTGAAGGCTTTGCACCTAAAAACATAAATCTATCCCTAGTACCAGTCTGGGTCAGGATGTATGGGTTTCCCATTGAATTCTAGGAAATGGATACCTTCAAGGCAATAGGAAACACTTTGGGAGAATTCCTTGAGATTTTAGAAACTACAAAATATGGAGTCTTGGCTATTTATATTTGGATATTGGTCATGATTGATATCAGTAAACCTTTACCAAAATCAATCATTCTTAAGTATGGGGGTAAGTTGTGGATCCAAACCATGGATTATGAAAATATATCTTTCAGATGTAGAAGATGTCATGAGGTGGGGCATATTGAGAGATCATTCCCTAAGAAGAGTCCAATAAAAACATATGTAGAAAATCGTAAGAGAAACTTACAAATGGATATGGATGAGGATGGTTTTCAATTTCCAAAAATAGGTCCAAACAAATGAAAGTAAATAAATAGTGGAGACCAATAAGTAAGGATATTGGAAGAAACACCAATTATTTTGAGGCTTTAGCCTATGAAGAAAAAGCAGATCAGAGCTTAGAGGACATGGTACAACAAGATCAAAATATTAACAAGGAATCATCTACTCAATATGAACCTAATTTAGGGATGAACATTCTTATTGAACCTAAGGAATGTGCCTCATCATATTTTGAAGACTCTCTTGAAGTACCATGCACCATTCATGAGAAGGAAAGTGGTAGAGAAAATGCAATGTTAGATGTTAATACCTCTACCATTAACAAGGAAATACTAGAAAATGAGTAGGATAAGTCAAAAGCTTCCTTAGCAGAGCCAAGAGAGGATATATCTAATGAAAATAAAGTTGTGAAAGAATATTGAGGAATAGAATAATAAGACCTACCTCCAATACTGGCAAGGCAAAAAGAGGAAAACCTTCAAATTATCAAGTGAGAGCCAAGGAAGCAAGAGCAAACATAGAGAAAGGAACACAATCTAAGTTGGTTGAACTTCTCTTTACCAAACAACAAAATGATATTGGTAATTCACAGGAGGGGCCAACAGCCCCTAATGAGACATGATTACCATCTCATGGAATATAAGGGGTGCTAATGCCCCCTCAAAGTAGAGGTGTATCAGGGACCTCTGTTTAAGTAATAAGCTTGATATTCTTTGTATCCAAGAAACTAAAATGACAAAGGAAGAAGTTTCCAAAACTATGAAAGCAATATGGGCAAGATGTGAATGGGATGTTGTGGATTTAAGAGGTGGTAGGGGGAATTCTAACATGTTGGAATCCAGTTAGAACCTCCTGTGAAACCATTCATAAAACTAGGCATTGGATAGCCTCATTAGTCACATGCTACTTTGTAGATATTTGTTTCATCCTTATCAATGTCTATGGACCTACAACTCAATCAAGTAGATCAAAAGTATGGAGTGGGATTGAAGCCTTTATGAGAAGTAAAGACCAAGAAACCTGATTCATGATCATAGGATATTTTAATGCCATAACCAAGTTGGATGAAAAATTTGGGGGAATTAGGAAAATAACCCAAAGTATGAGAGATTTCTCAACTTTCATTCAAAACAATAATCTATGGGAGGTTGAGTTTGAAGAGGATAACTATACATGGACCAACAAAAGGATAGGCCAAAACCTGATAGCAAAAAAATTAGACAGATGCATACTCTCAGATCATTGGCTAGATGAAGGGACTTGTGCTAAAATTAATACCTTGACAAGGATTGGTTCAGATCACTGGCCAATAAGAGTTAAAATGGTGGTAAGTGAATTCAAAAATATCATATTTTAAATATGAGTAGATGTGGGAAGACCATCCTCAATTTGTTGATATGATAGCACAAACATAGAATTCTTCAGGAAATAGTGGGTTGTATACACTTCCAAAACAAATTAAATCAATGACATCTAGATTAAAAGAATGGAACAAGAACACTTTCGAAAATATTTTTGAGAAGAAAGAACTAAAAGATAAACTTTCAAAATTCCAAAAAAAATGAGCACAATAATCCAAGCTCAAAGGAAAGGGAGTTGCTTAGTGAATATCATAATATTTTGAGTAAGGAAGAGAAATTTTGGAGATTAAAATCGAGATAAACTTGGTTAAAAGGAGATAAAAACACAATTTTTTCATAGGATGGCAATAGTACAGAGATCAACATCTAGAATTAGTAGAATTAAATCAGTAGAAGGGGTTTGGATTGAAGACTAGAGTGAAATAAAAAAGGAGGTAAGGATTTTTTACCAGAATATTCTAGGATTGGAGGAGATTGAAGTTCTTAATGATAAGCTACTGCAAGAAGTACCTTCAATTATAATAGATGAAGACAATAGCAAATTGATGGAGCCTATTACTCTGGAAGAAGTTCATTTAACTCTTTTCTCTTTTGATAAGGATAAATCCCTAGGTCTGGATGGACTCTCTATAGCATTCTATCAACATAACTAGGAAATAGTGAAGGATTCTTTATTGGTGGTAGTGGAATAGTCTAGGGTAAAACAATACATACCTTATAAAATAAATGCAACATATCTTACCCTAATTCCAAAAAAGAAGGATGCAAAATTGTTTGATTCATTCAGGCCCATAAGCCTATGTAATATGGCATATAAGATAATCTCCAAAGTGATGGAAAATAGATTAAGACCACTATTAGAAAAAAATATTTCAGAAGAGCAAGGAGGATTTGTGAAAGGGAGACAAATTCTGGATGGGATCATAGTAGCTCATGAAGTAATGCATTCAACAGCTTCTAGAAAAGAGAGAGCAATGATCTTAAAACTTGATATGAATAAAGCCTATGATAGGGTTAAATGGGATTTTCTTTTTGTAGTATTAGAAAAGTTTGGATTTGGGAAGAAATGGGTCAGATGGATTAAAGCTTGTGTCTCTACAATATCATATTTAGTGCTAGTCAATGGGCTAGTAACATAATCATTTAAAGCCAAGAGGGGTCTTAGATAGGGAGATCCTCTATCACCATATCTATTCATTATTATGGCAAAGGTATTGGGAAGGAACCTAAAGAAGGCATACAAATATGGGCTAATAAGTGGACTTAAGGCTAGTAATAACATTGACAACATCACCCATCAATAGTTTGTAGATGATACAACCCTTTTTGGGAGGGCAAGGAAAAATGAGGCTAGAGCTTTGAATAACTTATTAAAGGAATATGAAAGAGCATCAAGGCAGAAATTTAATAGGACAAAATCCAAAATTTACTTCCTAAACACTCCAACTAGAATCAGAGTAGGGATATGCAAGTTACTTCAAATGGAGGAGGCAAATTTGCTAGCAACATATCTAGGGATGCCCTTATTTGAGGGGAGAATGAGGATAGAATTGTGGAATCTAATTATAAGTAAAGTTTAGAATAAACTACCAACATGGAAAGGTAGATGGTTATCATTAGTAGGAAGAGTGCAGCTAATTAAATTAGTCTTACAAGCCATTCCAACATATTATATGTCCTTGTATATTATGCCAAAATTGGTAGAAAAAATTTAATCTATATTATGCGGTCATTTTTGTGGTCAAGATTACATGATAAAAGGAAATTTCCTTTGGTGAAATGGAGCAAGGTGTGTGATGATAAAACTAGGGGAGGTCTCGATTTAAGAGTTCTTATGGATGCAAACTTAGCTCTAAGGGGAAAAGTAATTTGGAGATTGTACAAAGAGAGTCAAAGACAATGGGCAAGAATTCTTCTAAGTATGTTGAGCCCAATGACCCAAGCTTAATTTTTATTACATTCTCACTACTAGATGGTTCTACACTATAGAATGGTTTAAAAAATCAATTGATCTAGTGATTAAAGGTCTAATATGGGTGGTCCAAAACTAGAGAAAATATTTCTATTTGGATGGATACTTGATGTAATAAGACCACTCAATCTAGATCCAATTTTGAAACCATGGATGAAAGACAAATATGGTGATAGGGTTTCAAACATTATATACAAGGATCAAGAAGGGAGGTACAAATGAAAAGAAGATTTTTAAACATATATTTCAAAAGAGGGTTGGTATGATATATTTTAAACTGACAAAAAATATTATTGATGCATATATATTTACTTAAGCAATGCAAATAAATTGTATTACAAAGCTTCTTTTATAATCACATCATAATACTTTGTCTTCAATATATACAACATAAACATGAGACTTTTCACATTCACCAAACTCTTGACTTTTTTACTTTTTCCAACTCTCCATCTCTTTAAACTCACGGGAGATCTAACTCTTCCTATTTATCATAAGAGAATTTTATTGACTCTGAATAATGACAAACCTATAATGATTACTAAATGACAAATACTTGCATAACTCCATGCATATTAATTAATTACAAGACACCTACTATTTACAAAACTTTAGATTTGCATCTACAAACTATTTGCAAGGTACTTGCAATATTCTAGCACAGTATTATTTTTCAATTGGTTATATGGAATTGATCACCATAGGTATATTACAACAAAGCTTGGATATTATCCATGTATAGCTTGGCAAGATTTGAAATTTGGTCTCCTCTTTAAATATTGAGGAATCTAACTGGTTGAGCTAATGCCAGAGTACCAAATAATATAATACTTCCAACACAATTTGATTTTGATTTGTAAGATCCAAGACTCTTGTATATTATTAATATAAGCTTTAGGGATGTGTACTCGTGACCATTTGATTATGTCACTGAGGGGGGTCTCATGTTGGGGTTACAAATTTTTTTTTTTATGTTCTCTTACAGAAAAAGAGATCAGATTGTTACAGCAAAGATATGTAGAACACTATGAAATAAGCAATAAAGGGTAGTTTGGGAGGAAGGGATCGAGGTTTAGAGAATTTTGGGGTTACAAAATATTTTTATGTCAGTCTTACAGAAAAAGAGATCAGATTGTTTCAGAAAAGATATGTAGAACACTACGAAAATAAGCAGTAAAGGGTAGTTTGGGAGGAGGGGTTGTAGGTTTAGAGAATTATTAAGGGAATTATAGCATTTTGTAACTGGTCTAAAGCATTTCTGTGTAGTTCTTAGTTTTTTAAATAAGAATCCAGGTAAAATGTTACGGAATCCTGGAATCAAAATTCTACAAAACGTCCATAAACCAAAATTTTTACCAAAAACTCTTTAAACCTGTGTACAGGTACCCATTAAAAAGTTTAACTTTCCTGGGGCATGAGACCGTGCTGTTAGCGTTTCTTTCTGCCAACCTTGAAATTGCCCATGACTACTGACTACCTGTCTTATTGAAAAACTAATCCTAACAATCAAATGGACGAAGAAAATTACTAGCACTCTATTTAGAGTTGCAAAATGGTCAGTTGTCACTTAAATATTTCACTGGTATAGTTAAGTGAATTTTTCAATTCTCTGGCATGTAAAATTTCAGGAGCAAATCCTCAGCTTTGGGTATCCGTGTTTAACATTAAAAAAATTAAAAAAATGAACAGCAGCCTGTAAAAGTGGCGGGTTGCGAGGAGATCCAGCAAGAGGAGGGCGAAGAGAACACCACATATATCCATGAAAATAGCGGTGTTGTGGCTGATGTAACCCTTAACTATCCCCACCAGGGGGCCTCTGTTCATGAAGATGGAGAAATTTCGCATGGATATTATCAACAGGGCTGTGTTCATCCAGGTCGTGTTGTTCTTGTTCCCTTGTATGCATAAGAATATGCACATCTGCCCACATTCCAAGCCCTCAATATACGCAGGCAAACCAAAAAAAAAAAAAAAAAACCATAACTAAGATCAGAAGAGAAAGTAATAAAAGTTACCTGCCAATAGAACAGGGTTCGAATCCGCTGGCTGAGGGCAAGGCATAGAGCCTCGTACGCGAGAAGCGCCTCCACGGAGCCGATCAGCAATATCACCCATGTCAGCAAATAGTCGAATGCATAGCGCGCCACCACCTGTTTTCAAGATTTTTGTGTAAGATTAGAATTTCGATGGAATTGGTAAATGAAAAATAATGATAATAATAACTTAAATTAAAAGAGTATGAATATTATAAATTTTTAATAAATTTTGAGATTTAAAAAATATGAAAAAAAAATTGAATTTTGGTTGGATGAAATAAATGATTTGTTGTTATATATGTAAAAAATGGACGATTTCTAATTATCAAGCATGCCATGCAATTGCATTAATATATTTTAATTTCATTAAAATGAAATTGTATAAACACAATTCAAGTTAAATTCTCTTTGTGATGAGCACTTTTACCATATTTATATGATACACACTTACATTACATCCTATTTAAACATGTTTAACCAATAAACAATAAGATAAAAAATAAAAGAAATAAAATTTATTATTTATAATATATGGACATTCATGTGGAAGTTTTCTTCTAAATAAACTTTATTAAATTAAGAGGTCTACATGTTCTTTTGAACTTAATACTTAAAACTCATAAATATCAAACTCTAGATATCAAAATTTATAAAGCCTTTTGAACTCATAAATCTATAAGTGTTTAAAATTTATTTTAAATAGTCGTAAACTATCAAAAGCTCATACATGCTTCCTTTTATAAAAATTTTATCTATTTAACTTTTAAAGGAGATCTAAAGTTTTAATTTTTAAGTTTTAGTTTTTTCAATTTGTTATAATATTGTCATATGAAAACTCATGAGGAGGATACTTTAGTGGTAAGTCTTTAGGTTTTTATTCAAAAGATTCAAGTTCAAATTTAATAAGGACAAGATCCCTCATAAAAATATGTGGAAATTCAATTTTTTATTCAACAAGGACAATACAATGGTTAAGACTTTAGCCTCTTTTTTAGGAAGGTCCAAGGTTCAAACTACACCATACTTAAAAAGGGATAGGTTGGATGATAATAGTTGAGTGCTATATTGGCTATCTCCATTGACTTCATTTAATTTTGTGGGTTAGATTTTATATTGGTAGCACCTAATGGTATACCATGGATCCTCCTATGTATAAAAAAAAAAATACCTCTATATAGTCGTGATGTAATATGGATGGGATGTTTCAAACACATATAACCAATTAAAAAGAAAAAGCATGCATACTTGTTAATGATTCACTAAATTATGGCGTATAACCCTAACGCTATGTGGTTATGATGTAATAAATTAAAAAGAAAAGTTTTCATTCATAGACCCAAGTTCAAACCCCACTCTCTACAAGGGCACCAAAATCCCTCATAAAAACACGTAAACTTAAATTTTAGCCTCTAAGGGTAAGGTGGATTGGTAATTGTCTGGCTAAGAACTTACCCAGAAGAGATCTAGGTTTTTGCTCCGAATCCTTTGAGTGCACGTTAATCATCGTCTGTGTAAATAAAAATTTTAGCAATTTTAGCCCCCAAGGATAGGTGGATTGGTAATTTGTCTGTTTGGCCAGGCACTTATCCAAAAGAGACCTAGGTTCAAACCTTAGGGGCATGCTTGTTTGCAAAGGTAGTAGTCTGATTCGAATCCTCGAAGTTCACACCAAACCAATGACAATAGTACGAATCCCGATGATAATGAATTATAAAATAATGATGTGAAATAGACTTGTTGGAGGCAACCCATGTGATCTGAACCTTGCAATTAGTAGTTACTAAAAATACTTAGATGTAACCAACTCCCTTTATGTATCAAAGAAATTAAAAAATTAAAATTAAAAAAAAAAACATTCGTTAATAATTCATTAAAGCATAGTATATAACCCTAATCAATATATAACCCTCATCTTTTAGATTTGAACCTTAAATAAATCCAATCAAAATGTGCAATTACACAAATAATTATTAGCAAAAAAGTTATAGACATGCTATAAAGTGGCTACCACCTACTTAAATTGGCTTTTATTGTTTTTTTTTTTACTTTTTATTCATGGTTACAACTATACTATTTTTTTAATAATTATCAAGAGGGTTGCTCCCTGTAAACGTATTCCACCTCATTGTTGTTAATTCAATGTGAAAGGAACCACGAGTCGTCTTGCTCCCCCAAACCTATTCCACCTAGTTTTTGTTGACCCAATGTGAAAGGAACCACGAGATTCGTACCATCATTGTCGGTCTAACACACTCAACAAATTCATATCACACTACTACCTTTGCAAACAAACTACCCTTAAAGTTTGAACTTAGATGTCTTCTTAATAAATGTTTCACCAAACAAACAAGTACCAATCCACCTAAACTAAATTAATTTTTATTATTATAAACTACATCTATCTACAACCTATAAACTTAACCATTCTTTTATTTTATTGATAAGGTGTAAATATACTTCTCTATTATTTTATTTAAAATTTAATTAATATAATTACCTTAAACTGTCTCTTTTAATGGGAGAGCGTACGTAAGTCCAAAAATCGAACCCGCCCGCCACAAAGATGAGAAACTCTAACCTATGCCGCCGAGGATATAATCTGGCATTTGAATCAACAAACACATTTTTAATAAAAAAAAAATTATAATATTTATACAACATTAGTTAATGTAATAATTTTTGAATTACTTGGAACTATTTATTACTATTTCAATTAACTCAATAAATTATTATAATTTTTTTAAGTAATACAAAATATCAATGATATAATTGAAGTTAATATTAATAATAATACAAAGATTTAATGGATTTAGATCGGTCACAAACAAGAGTAATATACCAATGAGACAAAACAACTCTTTTTTTGGAAGATCCATGGTTTGGTTTAAACCCTAACATGGATAAGTGTGTAAAAGGTGAATGTGTATATGGTTGTGTTTAGGATCTATTGATAATCTCAATTCTTGACCTTACAAGAGGTCATAATTTCCATGAAAATACCCAACACTAAGTGTGGTCGTAAGAATTTTTTCCACTACCTTAATAAAAAAAATATACCACTAAACAATATTTAATAGATTTGATGATCCTTTAAATTATTTGAACTATCTATTATTATTTCAATTTTTAATTGTAATATTTATCACTAAAATAATAAATTATAATAAATATTTTTATTTTTTTAATAAATAATCTTAAATAAGATTTAAGAATCTTTATATATAAATGAAGGTTTCAATTTCATAAAATGAATTTTAATATTACATCAACTCCCGTGGTTAAAAACATAGAAAACTCATGGTAAAGGGGCTAATCCACAGCTCTAAAGTGTTCCAGCACGCAGATATGATGAACTCCCGTGGTTAAAAACATAGAAAAGTCATGGTAAAGGGGCTAATCCACAGCTCTAAAGTGTTCCAGCACGCAGATATGCAACTTTCCTTGGACCTCATTGTTAATTGACAATGCAGAGACTCCATTCTCCAATTGGTCCGCTAACACCCAATTTGAAATATTGATCAGAACAAGCAGGGGTTCTGTCCCCTTCTCTTGATGGACCCTAACAACAGAGCCAAACCAGATAAAGACAAATAACAATTCAGAGATGGAATTCTTTGAAACCAAGTGGCCAAACATGACAATATATCATGCTTGATGTTCCATAAACAAATAGGACGGTTTTACCCTTTGAACAGCAGAAACATCTCTGGGTTCATATAATAACCTATAGAGTGGACCAAGAAGACTTTTGGCTAGACCTTCAAGCATCTTAGCCCTTCACCTAACGTATATTCTAACGGCTCACAGTTTAGCCTTGGTAGAAATCAAACGGAACTGGAATGCAAACGATCAATGGCAAAGATGGTACTAACAATCTGAAAATATCAGAAATAAACTCATACCCACCCCTATTTTGAAGATATGGCCCTACCTTGATGCACAGGATCCAGAATTCATAGATTCAACAAAAATATTGAATAAGCCTAATTATCTCCAATCTGAGCAATCACGAGGCCTTTCTTTGACTATTCTTGTCCAACCACTTGCACAATAGATGAAGTGTGCTTTTGTTTCTTAGTTAATAAAAGGAACTCCACTAAATCTGCCAAGGAAAAGTTCATGACATAAAAATCTCAAGCAAATCATGCTATTTACTGGAGGTTGATGTTCTCGGCAAAGATTAATTGCAGAAAAAAAGGCAATAAACAAGTAAACCACATCTAAAAGCACATCATTAAAGCTGATTAATCTCTGCATAAATATTTGTCATATCATGATTTGGGTTTGCCATACTTGCCATAATCTCTGCATAAATAGTTTAGGGGAAAATATACAAATTTTGCTGTCTGCCATATCTTGATTTGGCTTTGCCATTTTTTTAGGGGAAAATATACAAATTTTGCTGCCTGCCATATCTTGAATTGGCCTTGCCATACTTGTGTATTGGGCAAGTTTAGGATCTAGTAAAATATCTATTTGCAAATTTAGCAGACCAATTATGCGTCTTAAAATAGTACTACCAAATAATTTCAAAACCTTATAAAAAAGACTAAAGAAACTTAAATTGGTGATACTTGCAGGACTTGACATCACCTGTGGTATATGACATTTGAGATAAATCCCTTTTACAAACAAGGGATTTTTCATAGTTAAAATCATAAAAAGAATCCCATCAAAAACAGGATCACTCGACAAATGATACAACTATAAGTCTATACAAAATATACAAAACCAAGTTGCTGTAATAGTATCAGCTTCATTGGCAGTAAATTAAACAAAAAAATTCAATTACTTCTTAGTCACTAGTAACTTAAACAGATAATTTGCAAAACAGCTTTCAAAATATTATTTCTTAGTTGCTAGAAACTTAAACAGATAATTTGCAAATCTCCCCAGTAATGTCATCAACATCAATCACATTGCCACTGTTCTGACTAAAATCTTTTCTTTGTCTTTGCCAGTTCTCTTTAGATGCTACATTCATCAAATTGTTTCCTTCTGAGTCAAGGCTTATGACAGAATCCTTATCAACAGATTTGGTTGAATCCAATGAACTTTCAGGTACAACTCCTACAACATTCCCTGAAGAAATCATTTGCAAGTTATCGAGTTGATTTGTTAAATCCCTCATTCTCCTGTGTAAATTTTCTCCTTTATCTGGAAGCCTGGCAACTAAACCCTGAGAAAAATGGGCAATTTTTCCATGAATTAAATGGTACCATAATTAAATAAATGGACACTAACAAAATGAACAATCATTCATGCAGCCAAACACAATTTAATGATAAGTGAACCCAATTTTTAAAGCAACCAAGAGTGTGGAATATGATGGTCAATACTTTCAATTACTAAAGGACACCAGCATACCTTGTTTGCAAGGGTTTTCTCAAGACGACCGATATTGTCCTTGATAGCACGTTTTTTTAGTTCGTCATCATGTATAACTGGAGTTACATGTTGAATAGAGTTCACATCCTTTGGCCTGAATGCAAATTCACTACTGCATGCATAGAAGAGCTTAAATGAATCACATGCAATTCCATTCATGTCACTTGGTTTGCCACCAAAACATAAAAAAGAGTGAGTCCCTGCTTTCCAAAAATGAATTTTCAAATCACTATGCTGCACTTTTATTGTTTATCTCCACTCATGACATACCCAAACAAAACATCATCTCTTGCCGGTTTTGAAGGAGGATATCTAGATATGGGCCCCATGAATTCTTTTCTCCTGCATCATATGCAAGATAAACAGAGAAAATGCAATACTCGGTCATATTCACTCATTTAAATTTAAGATTGTCACACAACAACAAATAAATCAAGTTACATAATACAAATGGTTCTATAATCTCCATTAGCTATGATTTACACCTGGTATCCCACTTCAATGCATCTTCCTCTTCAGGCGGTGGAGGTTGCACTGTTTCTGTCTTGGAATACAATAAATTATGATGGCTAACTCCAGCAATCCCATGGGCTTCTAAGAACTCAATATGCTTCTTCAAACAATCATCACTGCATTTATAAATGAACACAATGTGCAATTGTTATTGGACAAAAAATCATTAGCATTTTATTATAGTGCAGGAAAGAAGTTACAAGCCTTGGGAACATTACCAGTGCACTATTCTGCAGTTTGGGCATCTATATTGATGATTAGTCATCTGAAACGCTAAAATAAGAATTATAAAACTTAACAGAATATATGTTTTGCCACCATTCAAAGCAACTTGTATGTGGATGAAATGCATCAAGAACAAAAGAAAATCATACAAATCACCCGAAATAAACAACGAACAAATTATAAGTTGTGTTCATTTTGACCTGGTTGCAAATAGAAATTCAGCTTATGACAAGAATGTGTTACACATGTCGACAGAACATTAGAAAAAATCAATTCAACATTAAATACCCAGAAACTCCTTTTAGGTGTGTATTTAGCAGCATACAAGTTGCTAAGGAAACAGTTCACTCCTTGCAGGTGTCCAATGTAAATCACAAAAAGTTGATAGATCTCCACACAATTTCACACATACCAAATAAAAAAGAGGATAAAAAGTAAAAAACCATCCATGGACCCTCTTGAGGTTTGCTTGCCGATCAATCTTTTCAAATCAAACTGATCTAATGATAAAATGTTCCAGTACAAACACCATTCCAAAGAAAACAACTTCTATGGTTGGCAAATTTCAGATAGCTGCAAAATCTTTGCATTTGAGATGTTTGCTTGATCTAGTTCAAATCAACCCCAATATTAGGAAACAAAGTTTTAATTAATCCTCTATACCAAGATTTTTAAAGTTTTGCCAAAGGATTCAATGCACATACCTAGTAAACTTGGATAACATTAATATAATTTATGAAGTGAAATTTCAACTACCAAGGTTCACATGGCAATAACTGACAACAGATTCACAAGAAAACACAAGCATTATAAAATTGTTACTTAGATGATTAGTCATGAGTATGTCAGACAGCAACAGTAAGGAAGCATCCCAGATCAACTCCCATAGTCTAGCAACTATAATTTGTGTACCTGAATTCTGTGTCTTGTATATAGCATATTCCACTTCTGTATGATTTAGTACTTCCAAGGATGTCCTTTCCATGTTTTAGTCCTCTCAGAAAGGGGAAACCACTACAATCACAACCACTTCTACCTAATTTGCACTTTAGAAGGTCACATATTAGTTTCAAGCAGGCTGTTCAAACATGCCTTTGAAGGAAGTAAACTTTCAACTTTGAAGCACCAGTGTCTCCAGATACATTTCCAGGATATATCCTCAATTTTATGACTATTTCAGAGTCATTAAGCCCATTGTTCTTTATTGCTCAATTATTTGGGATCCCAATTTGAATCTGTATACTGGACTTGAACCAGACAGGTCCAAATCTTTAAGCTGCAACATATGATCCCTTGTAAAGGGAAAGTTCCTCAAATCATTGCACAAGCCATGTTTACAGCTCAGCCTCCAGTATGAGACTATTTTTAGGCTTGTCTCCATGTCCATACATTCTGATCCATGGGATATTCCATACCTGGTTTATCGCACGTCCGCTACGCTCTTCAAAGAGGATTGCCTTAGATTGCCCCATTGGATGCCGGCATCATAGTAAAAAAATCCTATAAGATTTGGACAAAATCCAGGTCAAACCAGATGTATTTGACAATCCAGGTTGGTACAATCAGATCAAGAGCTTTTTTACCTAGAAAACAAAATACCAATATGATTTTGTGTTGTGGCTCTTAGCTATTATGAATGTTTTGTGTATTTGTATCTATTTGTATATTTATATCAAGTATAACTTTAAAACATATATGTTTTGATTTTCAAATTTGAGGTGGAGTTTCCCTTTTTTCTCCAATTTTGAATTGTTATATTTTTTGGCTTTCTGTATGAATTTGGATTTTCAAATCTTGTATTAACGGTCGGCATTGTCAGTACTTCAAGATCAATATGCTCCGCTAGCCCTTCGGCATTTTCAATTGTCTTCCTCATTTTAGCTACTCTTTCAATGCCCCTCCACACCTCCTCCCTTCAAAGAAAGTTATCAATAAAGCAGCCAAAGATGACATTTATCACTAGGACATCTATGCTATTTCCACCTTTCCCCCACAGCTTCTTAGCCCTAACTTGGATCTTTTATGCTTGCAACTTTCTAAAGATTTTTATTGGGCTCGTTAATAAATCACACTATCTCCAGCATCATTGATCACATGGGTTGGGGGTCAATTGAGGATCTGCTCTCATCAGATCTGGATTAAAATATTCTTTGGCACAAAAAGATCTATCGTGTTTACTCTATTTACATGGTGGAGAATTAAAAGCATCTCCTCTTCTGGCATCATGTATACTTAGAAAATTGGGGTAGATACTACTGGTTGACAGATGCTTATTTTTGGTAGTACTTTTTAGGCTACTAAAATGCATTGGCTCTTTTCGGTGTGCCCCATGACCTATTTTGGTCATCCATATACATTAATAGAATTATTTTGTCTTATCTGAATGTTTTTGAAGACTGAATTCTATGGACTCTAGTGAGTCAGAGGATGACCAAGAATAGTTTATACAAATCCATTTGTATTGCTTATCTAATTCAGGATTATCCCAAGACATAGATGCAGATTTGCCATCAGAGTGAAATAATACTTCAAGATAATGTATAAACATTACAAACAAGAATCAGAGTACCTTAATAATAAAGATTAAGAACTTTTGGTAATGTAGCCAAAGATAAATATCATACATTTCATGTTGACTGTCATGCTCCTCATGAAGTTGTTTCTGAGTCAACGACACATCAAATCCACTTTCTGGTATGCTGAAGAGTTCCCGAAGTTCCTGTATTTAAACATAATATTTTTTTTAACTTCCATCCTTCAATGTGAGCAGCTGTCAATATAATTGGGTAAATGATGATATCAAACAGAGCAAAATGTCATGAACACTTAAAACTATAATATGTGGTCATCTCAGGCATTACATGTTGAGAGAAATAACGAGTTTGCTGCTTATGTTCTGTTGCAGTTCTGAATAATCCACCTTTGAACACCTGTTAGTGAACAAACACAAATCTGTGAATAGCATACGAAACTGCACAAATATGAAAGTTCAAATACGGGCATGCCTCATGCAGATGTTGCAATGTCAAAAAAGTGACACGTAAACTAAATAAAATAACAAAAATTGTAGATCTCATAACCTGTTTTCGATATATCTTCTCTTCTATTGTTCCACATGTCATTAGACGATAGACAAGAACATTTCTTAGTTGCCCAATGCGATATGCACGATCAACACTTTGATTGTCTGTGCTGTAAGACCAAAATATTTATGTCAGTGCTGAAATTTTCAAAATATTTCCCCACATTTCCATTATTAACAATGATACTAACTCAAAAAATCAACTGCATTTCAAATTTCTCAATATTTCCAATATCTACAACAGATTCTTCACCATAAGGAATAGAATAGTGAGCACAAGTAAATCATTCTAATCTAATCATGCTTCACACGAAGTGCAGAACATAGATGTTATAAAGCAAATATTTGCTCCATTGCACTCAATTGCCACAAGTGTAATGACAAACAAGGACAAAAATTAAATATCAAGGAAAAAGGTATTGAGCAATAGAAATTTTCAAGGCACTGGAAACAAGTAAAGGACCTGTGGGGCCTTCTAGATGCACCTGAAAGCCTTTTTGTTGTTTCCAGTGCTTGGCAGGAAATGTATCATGGCATTCCTTTCTTACAAGGGATAAAGGGTAATAAATTACCCAGATGAATTCAGTCACGAATGGGCTCTAGCAGAGACATAGTGGTCAAACTAGCCATAAGGTCCATGAAAATGCTATGGGTCGTTTTGTTTGAAAGGAATGTTTCTGTTTATCCTCCCAATAAGCTGGTCGATAGTATACAACTGTGGAATATGCTGCCCTGCTCATTGCCTGCAGCTTAGTGGGATCTTCGAGCAGGCTTTAGTATAAACTGTTGAATGAGAGACAGCATGCTGGAGAGATTTACTAATCTTTGATTGTTTGAAAAGCAAATTGACCTTAGCTGGATGACAAAAAATGTTAGATATATATAAAAGATAGAAAGACAAAGGCTGCTAGTTGTATATTTCTGTATATATTAGATATTTTAGACCATCATGGATGATCCCATGAGACAAACAGAACACATGCAATTGTTTATACATCATAGAAAATTCTTTAAACATAATACAAGGGTGAGCATAATTTCCTATCAGTTCCAAATTGTAATTGAGCTCAGTGACATTTCTTAGTTGATTCTTTGTGTTTTCCTATGTCATCCTACAGTCATAAAAACGAACAAGAATCTTACTACAGTCAGAGGCATCCAATTCTAATTGGAGAAAAGCCTAAAAGAGATCACATATTGCAGTCGAAATGGCCATCATTACAGGTAAACCTGCCAAATTTGTAAAAATAAATTATTAAAGTCTCCAACTACTTATGTCTAATTTTGCATTATCGTTAGCATTAAGTTCAGCATGCATTCATCCTCCTCAACATGGAACCTGGTGCCTGGGTCAACTGATGATTAATGCCACTTTCTATAATGAGGCATTGAACTCTTCAAACTTGAAAAAGCAGCAAAGCATTGATAATCTAAAAAGATATTTTCGAGTTTTCAAAATCTGCAGCGCCAAGAACAATGATTAAGTGAGTCAGTATGCCAAGGCATTTACCAAATTTTACTTCCAAAACCTGAAATGGAAGTTCATAGCAGAGAATACTAGCTCTTGTAAACCACAACAGACATTGCAAGAGGATGAAACACTTGCCAAATTGATTGTCAGAACCATGTCAAATGTTATTCACAATTTATTAGCGAAGAAATGAAGAAAGTATTAGTCCATTGCATATTTCTTGAGAGATTCTTTAGCTTTTGTAGACTTTTGAATGGATTGCCTTAAAGAGATTCATAAAACATACTTTGTACGGTAAATGGTGAGGACATTCCAAAGAAGCACACAAATCATGGTGTGGGTGACCCCATTAATCAACGAAAGATAAAAATAATTCCAAAGGGATCACGAAGGGACTAGTCAAATGATTTACAAGTGTTACAGATACACATACAGCTCTCAACATACAAGCACACAAATATGCAACTGCACCAGGTATGCTTGTATCTTGTTCCTTCACATCCACTGAGGTCCTTGGTTTAAGAGAGAGGCCTCCCATGGATCAAGTGTGTTTCCCCTAAACAAGAGGATGCATTTCCCCTATTTCCGCACGTGGGAACCCAATTGATTCCATCCCCTAGAGATTAGTTACAACATTATCCATGTGTATTTCTCTCCTTTTATGTACACATTCCCTCCCATTTGCTGCATCAAGTAAGCTACTGAGAACATAATACCTTCCACTCTATCTTGCTGCTACAAGATATGTTGCTTTGCTTCTGTTTTCTAATCGTGTTCAACATTTGGATTTTGCATCTCAAAGTTGTAGTATATTTTTGTCACTGATATTAAAACATTGAAAAATATGATATCAAAAGTTTAAATGTTATACCTAATTTTGGAAGTTATTTTCAGCCTTTACAAAAGACAAAAACAAAATGAAGCTTCTTTTAGAATGTTAAGCAATTTCGAAATATGTATAACAAGTAGAACTTGCAATTTAATAATATATTCCCTCCAGCCCATGGGGTTGAAATCTGATTGGAGAGAATGCCTGGCTTACAAAGAGCCCACAAAGGTTCAAATCCCATAGGCACTGTGATAATACAATTTGTTGTAAGAAAATTATGTGGTTTGTTAAAATATAAATGGTCCTGATGTAATAGGGGTGGGGCCCATTTCATTCCCATATAACCAATTAAAAAGTACTAATATATTACCTCCATAATCCAAAGAAGAATGAAGCTTACTTTGGAATGTTAAGCAATTTCAAAAGGCTTATAGCAACCAAAACTCACAATTCAACTTTGTCTACCTTTTAAGCAGTATTCTCAAAAAAATTCTTGTCTGTTAACAAGTTTTGGTTCAACAGTGATGTCTACGAGTAATCTCCACTGACTTCTATCAATGGGTATAAACTGGCATTTAGATAAGTGATAAGAATGCTTTGAAGAAAGTTAGAAGGCTGTCATATTTAAGGCAAAAGATTACATGTTCAAATAAACAGTAGAGTGAATTTATAATTCTTCTTACGTTTGAATTAAAAAAGATTAAGACCATAATGGATTGATGTTATACTTGGTCCCATCAATTTTCAATAACAGGATGTGTTTTCCATATATATTTGTCACTAGCAACAAGCTTCTAATGAGTCCAAGCATCAGGTTACCATTATAACTTAGGATCTACAATTTGCGTAACAAGTTATTCTAAGGGTAGTAAATGGGACTAATTATAGCTACATTTCATAAGAAACATAAGTGTAAAATATTCTCATGCTACCAACAGACTGGCAATGAACTGTCAATCTATGGAAATGGAAAATAATAAAAATAAATAAATAAACTATAGAAATTATTATAAAATTAAAAAAAAAAAATTAAAAAAAAAAAAATGTTAGATAATGAACATTATAAATGATCAATATATCGGTTTTCATCTACGATCATAACCTTTTAGATAATCATGAGTTTTATCAGAAATAAAAATATATATTGACATTTGTCTATGTTCATATCCTTTTACAGAATCATGAATTTCAGAAGTGGGGAAAAGCCATTCAAGCTTCTAAAATAAGTTTGTCGTTATGCCAAGTTATGCTCAAGTAAATTTTCCAGATTCACAAGCACAGTACTTTTAGGCTAACTTATATGATCAGAGTTCATGTTTATGGTCAAGAAGAATAAAAATGAGGAAAAAAAATCACCGTTGATAAAATCAGTAAAAAAATCCATGATTAAGTTTGAAGAAATAAAAATAAATATTTTTCTTTATTCAAATGTCTAGATATTTTTTAAACATGTACAAAAAACTTAATATTTTTTTCAAGAAGGTTGAGTGGCAAATGCCTCTATGATTGAGTTGCCCAAGATCATTTTGACTATTTCAGCCATCGGTTTTTTGTAGATGCAAAAGAAGTCCAGCAGATTTAGAAGTGAATTACATGGTTTGTGGAATGTCAAGTTTTAGTGGTTTTTCATTGTTACCATATCCAAAATTCTCTTGCTCATATACTGATATCCGCATATCAGATACAATACTTCTTGGATATCGTATCCAAACACATGGGTATCGTATCCAAACACACAAGTATCGTATCTAGACGTATCCCAATATAACCTGAGTGGGCCTAACGATGAAGGCTTAGGTACTCTAGATAGGAGGTCCAAGGTTTGAATCCATAGGGGGGTAGGGCATGTACACCCCTAGGAAGATAGCACAACATAAGTGCCTCTTCCCACACAATGGATCCAAGGAGTACAAGGTGGTTTCATATGTGTAATGCTCGTAAACCTTAAAAGTTACTTTAACTTTTTAACATAATACAAGGTATCATATCTAGATGTATCCGAATACATGCCTCTATTTGGTCCATATCTAATATATTCTAGAATCCCCAATGCACATCTAATGTTGTATTCACAACATGAGATTAAGAGAAGAATATACAACTTTAAAAAAACAAAAATAATAATAATAATTAATTAATTAATAACTAAAAAATCAATGGCAATCATCTTTTTAGTTAATGAAAATATCCTATTCAAAACTTATGTGTAAACATTTTTGTGTTATACCTTTTTTCTTTTCCTACATGAAACATATATGTTTTTTTTAATGTCATATCCAGTCGCATCCATATTAGGTGATCTTGAATATTTACCGTATCCGTATCTGATACCATACCCGTCTCAGATATCATATATCTGTTTCCATGCAACATAAGTTATCTCATTTTCCATTTGACTATTGTTTGCCGAATTTATTCGCATTAAGAAGAAATCGCCAAGACTTAAATTTTTATGATAAAATAATGCAAATCTGGTAAAGAAGCTCTTAGAGTCTTAAACATGTTTTTGCAAGATTTGTGTGTTCAAACATAATGTGATTTTACTTCAATGACCTAATGTGTGATTAGCTGTCCCCCTTTGTCCACAATGTATAGTTCTGATCTAGTAAAAGGTTTTTACCACTAGACCAGTTAACCCTAGACAATATATCATTAACTTTTGAAATCATATGATTCTTTTATTTCAAGGAGAAGAAGAAAAACACGTTTGACTTTATTTACTTCCCAACATAAGCAAAACCGGAACAAGCAAAGAATTACAAAGCTCCAAGACCAACATTCTCTACAAGGTAAAATGATGTATGTAGATCCACACCACCAACAAAACACTTAGAAGTATTTGAGAAAGTATAACACTTCGTTCCATGACAGTTTTAGAGTATTTACTTGGTTATTTTCCAAAAATATAGATAGGTATCATCACAAGTCTCACACATAGAGTATTTTTTAGTATCTAAAAAAATGAATGAATCCAATCAATTTGAATCCAACCAAAGGCCTAGAAAATTATAAAACTTTGATAAAATAAATTACACAAACAGGATCAGAGTTACTATTAACTTTGGTCAACTTGTCAGCCATGATCTTCTTGTTAAAGTTCCTATAACATGCATTACAAATTACCTTGGGTTCCACGCAGGATCTACAACAATCACTCGGTCAGCTCCAGTAAGTGTAAGCCCTAAACCACCTACTTGAGATGTCAACAAAAAGATGGGAATTGCATCGCTGCCTTGGAACTCCTGTAAGACAAGCAATACAAAATATTAAATAGAAATTAATTATCAAATACCAAAACAATGAGTTACAAACTACGTGTTTGTCATGATATACACAAGGTACACACGTTTACAAGTTTTTCTCTATCGCATGCCTTTGTTGTGCCATCAATGCGTACAAAATCATAACCTTTGTCCTTTATTTCATCCTGCACTCACATATTCAAAAAATGAATATCAACTATGCTCAACAAAATTACAAATGCACTCAAAGAAATAGCTGCAACCATCATATTTTTTTAATTGTGAAAAACTCATTTCCAGTTACACCTTAACGTTTATTTATAAATACTGCATTTTTGCAAACCACTAAAACAAATTATGATCCGTGCTTTAGTGGGATAAATAAAAAAATAAAATAAAAAATGGAACCAAACTTGAAGATCTGGAAAAGCTTGAATGAATAACAACAGGCAATCTGAGATAGTAGATTCACATGAAAAGATATTGTGATTAGATGCAAAGACCTATAAGTTTGACTTCTAGGAAGAGAAGGCAGCTGCTTCAAGATGGACAATTTTGTAAATATGCTGGATCTAGCTAAAACTCACAGAATTCATTGATTGTTACAAAATAGTTCCAAAAAGGTATAGACAAAGTTCTCATGTTCACTTGCTAGATTTATTACCATATTTGGGATGAATAAAAGCGAGTTAAGGCTTCCAAAAAAAAAACTTGCTTCATGAGTTATGTGTTGTATATGAAACCGTTCAAAATAGGACTTGATGCATAAAAAAAAATGCCCTTTCCAATCCCACTTTTGATAAATCTAACCTTCTTATTAGATTTAAAGCAAATATATATCAAGAAAATAGAGAAAAAATCGGACACTAAAACAGCATTTAACAAGGACTGACAGGAATATATCAAGGGAAGGCATACACAACTGCATTTAAGGCAACTTGAATAAAAATAGGAAAGAAAAATTATAAGCAGCATCCTATTAACTCTTGTTCATTTCACTTACTATTTCATTTTGGCAGAACTTCTCTTTTTGATAGTTATATCTATTTGTTCTCCTCTTTCAACAACCATAGTAATAATGTTAAACCAAACTGTTTACCCTTGTATGGTGGCATGATGTTTGACAGTCTATGGTGAAGGTTCAAAACCAATCATTAATCTCTTTGTCAAAATTTAAGGCTACATGCCCCCATCTACCCCTAACTCCCATTCTAACCTAATAAACAACCTAGCAAGCTTTATTCCAAACAAAGGCCAGAAGACCGTGCTTGTTGCTACCAAATTTGGCTACACTCTTTGCGAAAGGGATGCAAACCCTAGGTGTAGTCAAGCGTTGAAAGAAGAGGGTTGTTCGCAGACCGTCTCTTCAGTCTGTGAGAAAGCCTCTTCGGTCAAAGAAATATCTCTCAGGGATCTTTGGGTTCGCAGGTGGATGAACCTCTGCCCTCTATTAGGATTTCAAAGGATGAATTTGGGTTGGATCTGATTGATCATGAAGCCCGAACAATTATTTGCAAACTCAAGGGCAAAAGACCTGGCCTGGAGGAGCTCAAAGGATACATTAAAGATTGGTGAACCAGTACAGAATTCCGAGTAACTCTCCCACTTAAAAATTTCGTTTCTATATCATTTTCTAATTTAGCGGATAGAGATAGGGTAATGGATTATAAATATAATTGGTTTTTTGGACAAAGGGGTGTCTATATAAGACCTTGGACTCCTAGTTTCAACCCCTTTACAGAAGAAGTTAATGGCTTCCCAATCTGGGTGAATCTTTATGCTCTCCCTATGGAGTTTTGGGGAGAGAAGATATTCATCAAAATCAGTAATGCCATTGGTGCATTCCAATATATGGATGCCCAAACAAAGGAAAATTTGTCCAGTAAAATTAATATGAGTAAAGCAAGATTGGTTGTTTGGATGGATGTTTCAATTCCTAGGCCTCAATCCATTACTATTGAATATGAAAACTTATCCCTAAGATGTTATGGTTGTCAGCAATATGGCCAACTGAAGAAGAGATGCTCGGTCATCCGATCATGCTCTGATTCCTCCTTGGTGGAGGAGATGCCCTACATGCGAATGATTCAAAACCTTCAAATGTCCCAATTCAAAGAAAGAAGCTCATCCTCCAGATGCACCAATTGTCTAGCAAGAATCATGCAAGCCACAAAAGACTCAACCCCAAAAGGAGAATTTGAACAGATCATTTATAAAAGCCAAATGGCTACTAAAGAGCATTCAAACGGTTCCATGGAAAAGATTAGCACCTCAGATGGTATTTTTGAAGCTAATTATGAAACAATCGGTGACAGTCAGTTTTCTGAAAATGAAGATGCTACAAAATGTGTTACAACTAGATATTACCTTAGGAGCTTGAAGTGCAAAAATGCATTCTCAGATCTTGCCACTCTAAAGGAGGAAGAACCTCTACTACAAAAGAAAAATAATCGAACTGATTTCCTCTTTGATGGATGACTATTATGTTTGTTTTTCTTCTATCTGTTGAAGTTATGTGTCATGTAAGGGTTGTTCTTATTGTCAATTCCTTTCAAAAAACAAAAATTTGATTATGGAAACTTAGCAGTTTGAGGAAGATGGAGAATATATTTGATAGAAAGGCAAAGATGGGTATGCTTTAATTAACTTGTTAGAAATGTAATGAGAGCAATGTAATGTTTTGTTTTTGTAATGGGAGTGGCCCCCAATAGAAGCCACACATAGCTTATTAAAAAATATATAATAGTAATAATTTAAAGAAAAAAATACAAATATCAAATGGCATTAGTTCAACCGATTACATTCCTCAGCTTTCAAAGTGGGAACCCAGGTTCAAACTTGATACATGCATAATTGTCAAACAGTTGTAATACCACTATCTGGTCATGATGTAATATGGGTGGGACACATATATACATATACATATACATATATATATATATATATATATATATATATATAAACAAATAAAATTATTTAAGAAATAAATTTTAAAAAGTGAAGAAAACTAAAGCGCACACATTTTCTAATTGCAGATATCAAAACTGAAGTATAAAATGTTGAAATGTTTGGTTCATGAAGAGCCTATCAAGGTTCAATTCCTACAATTATCATGATAATATAAGAAGTTATTTATTTAAAATAAATAAATCAAATATTTAAATTATAATACAAAAAATACATAATATATATGTACAAATTTTTAACACGTAAATAAATATACAATAAATTTCAAAGAGCTTTCAAAAAGATTTGAAAGAGTGAGAAGAATGTCCGGCAGTTTCTTCTATTGGAGCTTCTAGAGTTATTGCTACAAAACGGGACAAACACAAATGGGATTGACAATTGCTAGAAGCAAAAATTGATTTGCTGAACTAATTTGCAAGAAAGAGTAAATATTAAAGTTGGGATTATAAACTTATATGCTCCAACTATAGTTACTCCTCATGAAAGATATTAGGACATTAGCATATTTTTGTCAAATATAATGATAATTCATAATTGTAATCTATGGATTCTTGAGGGTGACTTCAACACAGTTCTATCTCCTTTGGAAAAGAAGGGTGATATTCTCGGATAGTCTAAATCAATGCAGGATTTTGCTTCATTTGTCAATTTGAATGGCCTTTGGGATGCTATTCCTTCAATTTTTCAATATACATGGGATAATAGATGCATTGGGCAAACTCACATATCTAAAAATTGGATAGATTTTTGTTATCCAACACATGGTTATGGAACATACAATCTCGTAAGACATTTTATTGCAAGCAGGATAAGATCGCAAACCCATTCTCTTGACTTGTAATTTACTCAACAATGGTCATCCCAAGCAATTTCGCTTTTAATCTATGTGACTCCAAGACCCTGATTTCTTCTAGATGGTTATGCTATGGTAGAATGAAGCAAATGTTGAAAGATCATGTATATACAAGTTTCTTTAAAAGACTCATTGCAATCCATCCCTATTTATATAATGTTACTTTTAAAACTGCCAACAGGTATAGCATTCAAATTTGATAAAATTCAAAGAGGTTTTCTTTGGAAAGGATGGGAGGAAAAAATTAGGTTTCCTCTATTAGATTAATAATGGTCAATTAGCTTTTAGACTTGGGCATTAATAAAGTCATTGTGACTTTAGGTTATTTTATGCTTTAAAGTTGTATTTCACTTTAGCGTGTATCTTGGTCTATCCCACATTCATAAAGTGGATGGACTCGACTTATAGTAATCCTTTGCTCCTCACTTTGATGATGATATGTAATCTAAAGAAGCTTTTGCTCCTCACTTTGATGATGATATGTAATCTAGAGAACTCTCACAAGTAATCTTGGTTTCTTTTATGTGTTTTGTGTTATCGTGATATCTTCTTTTTAAGTGGAATAAGGTTTGTAAAGAGAATATATTTTTGGAGGAGCAAGCTTGCATAATTGTAGACTGTGAGTTTATGTAATCCACATATCCCTGTCGTAACATGATGTTAATCCCTATTTCCAATGTGTGTTATCATTTTGCCATTCTTCTGATAAGTCAGTTTCTGCTACATTCTCAAATGTATGTTCATTTGGGAAAAACCGAGTGTGTTCTTTAGTTTCATGTGAGATTTTGCAGTAAGCCATAGGAAGATGAGTCAAACACCATTAAGAACCTTACATACAAACAAATTGCATTCTTCTTCAGTGATATCTTACTGTTTAGAACTTATACAATACTAGTTAGTGTTTCCAACATTTCAACTTCGACTATGGAACTCATGCTGCCCCAAAAAATGAGAGAAAGAAGATTAAATAACTCATTGATCAGTCTCCAAAATTTTCTTGTTTGTTCATACTTACTAAGAACTCATCAATGCATTTTATTAAATGTGTACATACACACACACATCAAAAATAGTCTTGGATTTTCATTCCAACTTCAAGCAAACAAAAACATAAGTTCAAATGAGAATTTTGCTATTGCAACCATTCCATAACTCTGTAGAACTAGGGCCACTATGCTATATCTGTTATGGAAGAATTTTATCAAGATGTTTTGTTCCACTGATCCAATACAGAAGTGCACACAGGAGAATAATGAAACAACTTCTGGAGTGTAATGAGCATGAAATGGACATCACTTGGCACCAGATAACTTGAGGTTCTACAATCCATGGTAAATTTTACTGAACTCAGCCATTTATTCCAATTGATGTATGGCCAGTGAAGCTTCCTCAGTGTTCACAAAAAGTGTAACTTATCCAACTGCAGTTCTTTAAATGTACAATAGTAATCCATAGTTATGTCTTTGTTCTTCCCACAGTTTCCAAGCATTGGTATTTCAAAAGCACAAATTCTTACCCACTCTCTAGTCTTCCTGATAAAAACACAAAGAATGGCCCACAACTAAATACTGTTAATTTTGAACCACATGCAATCTCAATTTGAAGAATTCAAGTCCACAACAATATCAACACATATACCATTACCATAAATAAATAAATAATTAAATCAAGTTACAGACCTTAAAGGGGAAACCAAGCAAAGAGTCGAAAGCAAATCAACTACTATGTGCCAACCCGAAATTCAGCATTGGTGTGAGAGTCCTCATGTTGATGTGTTGGCATCGTGGATCATTTGTAGAAATGGCCACTTACTAAAAAAATCACCATTGATATGTAGTTGAAATACAGTAATAATGCAGTCAATGTGATACGTGTAGGCCCATTTCAACCTCATATAACAAATTGATTTTTTTGAATTAACTATAATGTGTCAAACCAAAGAACAAGTTAAAACCATTTGAATAAAGTGTAACTCCAATGTGATTGTGTAAAACTGTAAGAAATTCAATATTATAAAAATTAACAATCTACTTATCATTTTCTTTTAATAAATTAATCCGGAAATTCAGTTATGCTGCCTCAAAATAGGCAATGGAAAATATGGGAATGTGTTACAATTTTTTGAGAACAGGCAGTATTATTTCCATATAAATATTTCATTAGTTTTTTATAAATTATGTCCAACTAAGTAGCACCTTTAAGAAAATTTTGGATATCCAGCTATATCTACCAACTTCTAGATTTCCTTTTAATTTTTCAAAAGTCCATATAAGTTTTCTTTTAAATTTTTTTAACTGACTTCGAATTTTCCTTATAATCACAATGTCCCTACTCTTTTTCAAGCATGCATTATTCTAGGTGACAAACCATTGCACTCTGGTTTATAAAAATACTGGTTTCATTTTAACTATTTGCTGTTTCTCTTCAAATCCAATAAAATCATATACTTGCATAACATATATTTGTAATACAGAACACCTGCATTATGTAACATTTATCAATGACCTTCATTTTCTTTAAATTTCAATAAAACATAGCAACGACTTCTCTATACCAGGATTTCTCTATACCACAAACCTGAATAATATTTAGCATCTTACGAGTTTGAGCAAAAATTAGAACTCTATGCTCCTCTGTGATGAGATTATCCTGCATACAACTGGCATGTTAGGAATGCTTAAAATGAAAACTCTTCTATTGCTTAAATATAAGACAATGTTGCTCAAGCGAGATAATACTCATAAACTCACCAACAATGCCATCATAAAGGCAATCTTGCAGGACATGTTTTTGTTTCTAGTCTGGCCATCTTCCAAGTCCCCACTCTTGGCTAAGGACATGGCAATCTGTTCTGCCAAAGCAACTTCTGCTCGCATCTCTTCTGTCACAACATCATCCTCTCCTCTGAGCATGGATTCCATTCCTTCAGCAATGTCCTCAGTTGCTCTCTTTGTCAACAGTCCAGGATGGTCACATATCTTTTTCAGTACCTGGTGCATACATCCTACAAATATTAAATCTAAAAAAGAAAGTGCCAAAATGTATCATATCAATCTTGATTGGAGAATGAATAAGCACACTGATACGTAATCCGTATCTCAGTAAAAATGAAAGCAAAATTTATGGAAGCAGAACAAATGAAAGAAAATTTAAAATGTCAATGATGTAGAAAACAAGATACAAAATGAGTAAAAAAGTACTGCAACCTGCAAAATTTGAGCACCATATTCCTAGCAAAGTAATATAACCAGGAAGCATTACTCTACTTACAGTACCAACACTGAGAAATCTAAGGAGATGAATAGCAACATAAGACCTAAACATCAAAAATGGCACTTAAAAATTGCTACTAACCGTGAGAGCAGCCAGGGCTGAGCCCTCAACCGAAGAAAGAGCTGTTTCACTATTTAGAAAAGCTCTGTACAATTGCCGCTGCAGAATACATGAGTGGCAAAATTCTTAAAAAATGTGCTTAACACAAAAGAAAAATGTAACCTAATACAGAAACTGGACCAAAAAAATGGTTACCTGATATTCTGTCAATTTTAACCAGACAATTATATCATCCTTTTTTGCTAGCTTTATACTTGCAGAATCTCCGGACTCTGGAAAGACCTGACTCTTTAGTCGTCGTAAAAAGTATGGCTGAATTCTGTCTCTCAATTCCTGAGTACACAAAAATATTAATCACAATTAATAGCCATTTGGAAAATTCTTAACAACAAAACTGTGGAGGACATATAAGTGCCAGCACAACAAGAATAGTGAGTGCAGCAGCAGATTGGATAGAGAGTGTTAGCATATTAAGGACAATTGGAAAAAAACTATCATGAATATCGTCAATTTGGAGCAGAATTTCAAGATTTTAATATTTAAGTATCAATCAATTTAAAGTCTTCCAAAAGCAATATCTTTTGAGATGGACCTTCCCAATGCAAACTTTGCCACACACTAGATAATGAAGTGCAAATTAAACAGAGGTAATCACAATGGATGAACTACCAATGTGATGCACCTTACTGATGTAAGAAATGTAAACACATAGTACATGACAGTCAGTGATGTGGGAAACGTACATGGAAGGCACAAAGCTCACACTGTTATCATCCCTATTTGATCAAACACAAAACCTTGTACTTGTGGATGTGTCCGTAACCGAAAAATCAAACCAGAAGGCATGGCAAGATACCTGCTTTTCAAGTTATTTATAACAGCTTGCTAATAGACTTGCAACGCTGTATTAATACCAGGCATAGAGGAAATCGAACACAAAACCTTGTGGATATGGGTCCTTAACCAAAATCCCAAACCAGCGAAACTGCCAAGGTACCCACTTTCCTAATTTCTGGATACCCTAGTAGGACACACCACATACCCATGCCTAAACACCTCAATGGGGCATATTGCACTTCCCTGCCAAGATGCTCCTCATTCACTGGAAGAGATGCCAAACAAGATGGCCTACACCTCTCTATTTAAACACCTTTGCAAGAGAAGTCACAGTTCCATGTCCATATATCCTAACAAGATGCACAAGAAGTACATGTCTAGGCATCTTGAGCATACATCACGCATCCCTACACACAACAAAAAGAGGTGTGCACACATAACTAGACTCTCTTTATATGATTCATTTGTGATCTACATAGGTGTGGTTAAGGAACTTTCCCCATGTCTTAGCCACCACTAATCCAAATGTTCATGGAGACTTTGCAATTACTCATTTGATTCCAACTATAATTCCGCCAAAAAATGGGAAGCTTTCAATCCAAGTGGGGTGCTTATTGATTTATGGGATTTTCCTTGTCAACTTACGCAATGGCCTCTTCACTGCATTGCGCTTCCCTTCACCTATACTAATAGGAAAATCATGTTGTTACAAATCCAATCCCACCCTCTGTTCTCTATGAAAGTGGGTCCTTGCCCTGGCCTTTGATTTGGTATTTTCGTTAAAGACTTATATCCACAAGGTTATGTGTTTGATTTGATTCTATGAGCTCTGCCCTAGTGTTAACATTTTGTCAAACGCATTGTGGAACAATGGTAAATGGGACACAATTCCATAAACACAACCCAAGGTCAAATTCTCCCAATGTTGAACAATTTTGCAATAATGTGGCTTATGATAATATTGATTGAAATAATGCCACAAAGTGGTTTGTTGAAATACAGTAATACAAGTGGGACACATCCCAATCCCATATAACCAATTAAAAACTAATAATGCATTTTTACATAAAAATTAATATGTGAAACCCTGATCAAATGGAATTAGCTCAACCAGATAAATTCCTCAACTTTCAAGGAGGAGACCCAACAAGCAATGTATGCATGATAGCCAAGTTGTTGTAACAGCACTATGTGGTGATGACGTAATACAGGTGGGGCTCGATTCAATCCCATTAACTAATACATACATAAATACATATAGATAGATAGATATAATAATTACAAAACCCGATTAATGTTTATGCCAATAAGATCCAACATTTCTCTAATGTTTTCAAGCATATCCTATTAAATGCTTTTGCAACGATGTTTGTTGCTTGATATATCTTAAACCAACTCGATCGCTTTGTTATGATCTTGTTCCACAGTATAATGATGATGCACTTCTATATGCTTAGTCCATGCTTGATAGATTAGATTTTTCATCATGTTGATGGTGCTGTTGTTGGGACATTTCGTTGGTATTTAGTACATATTGTTTGGAATGCCTGCCTTCTAATACTCATCAAAACCAAAATCCTAAAGGAGAATTCCTATCATCCTTTGGACTACACAATTTGCATTTATAAAACTTCTAAATTAACAATTATGTTTATTAATTAGGTTAGCAACCTTCAAGTTATCTTTCATATATTTTAGAGGACTTTTGTTTGATTTACAATCCACTGACTTGAATTTAAAAGCTTTGATGATGCCTACGACATGTTATCTTAAGCTTTTCTAGCCATTAAAAGACCCATGTACTATTTCTGATTATAATCCTTCAAATCCTTTCTTAGATAACTTAAACCTAAGTTTCATTTGAGTGTAAGGGGGATTGCAAGTTGTTATTCTAAAGTTCTTAAGCACTTTTATAACATGTTTGACTTAAGGAATGAAAACCTTGTGCTTTTTCACTAAACTCCAATTCCTAGGCAATAATCCAATAATTCTAAGATGATCATTTCAAAAATATTCATAAGGTTTACTTACCTCTTTGTTTCAATGAGTTTATAACTAGAACTTCCACAATATTTTGCAAGAACATGTCCCCAACCTTGAGGGCCTCATCCTACCATACCTAATGTTCCAAGGAAGTTAGCATAGGAAGAAGGCATCCCCCTATTGTCTCCTCATTTTAAGGCCTCAAGTCGTTTATCTTAAAGATGTCTAAAGGCTTGGGAGTTGTTCCTATGAAATGCCAGCTTGAAAGTCTCAAGGACACCCCAAAAGTCCTCTATATGGAAAGGGCACATCAAGATGCCCCCTTAAAAGTGTCAAGTATGCATAGGAGTCACAAGGGATGTCTAACCTCTTTTATTTGAAAAAAAAAATACATACAAATTTAAAAGAAGGTTTTAATTCAATTTGTGTCTGTTATATTATGGATGTTTTAAATTTAAAGTTTAGCCTAATGGTTTCAACTTGACTTTTTGACAATATCACTTTATTTATTGGCCTTACTTTCTTGCACCATGCAGGTTGCATATATGTCAAATGACATGAATCTAGATGATATTTTAGCTTTTGGATTATGTAGCACATAATAATGCATGTTCATGGTTTCAAAAAACATCTTGTTGTATGTCTCATGTGTGTGTCTACATATGCATCCCTTGTTCCCAAAAAATCAAGCCAAACCCAATTGTTCCAAAAGCATCCCTTCGTACTATATCATCCCCATCCCTAAAAATCCATGGAACATAGTACTTGAGTGATCATATCATCAACAGAGACCACCATGACAATCACAACTACATTTTTACTATTTACACATAAATTTATGTTAAGGTTCATTTTACTTGAAAATTGAAGAGAGTGTGTGTTGATCAATCTTTCTATAGATAAGATATTAAGAAAATTCTATTAATGTCCACCAGCAACCAAGGTAGACCAATGGGACTCGTTGAAAAAAGTTGTAACAATGCACTATAGAAATCAAAAAGTACTACGAATATTTAAAAACCTATTGTGGCATCCCTTGTTTGCCTTTAATATGAACCACTCTAGGTGTCCTATATATATATATATCATCATTCAAAAATGGGTTTCATATCCATCTAATAAACTTGCCATCCATATTGTATTTTAAATGATAGCATTGTTCTTATTGTGACTATTTTAGTAATGTATGTTAATGGTTCTTCATAGTCAATATCTTCCACTTGTGCAAGTCAATTCACTAAAAATAGTGTGTTTCATATCCATCTAATAATCTTGCCATCCATATTGTATTTTAAATGATAGCACTGTTCTTATTGTGATTATTTTAGTAATGTGTGTGAATATTTCTTCATAGTCAATATCTTCTACTTGTGCAAGTCATTTCACTACAAATCGTGCTTTATGATTGTCGACAAACTTGTTTTATTTGTACCTGCTTGATAAAACCAAAAGCGCCCAACTGGTTTCTTGCACAAGGCCAACAACTGTTATCCGAGTGTCATTTATCATCAAGGCACCAAATTATACCTAAAATGAGATACAATATAATGTAGTAGAATTCATGAGGCAGGATTTACCACATTCCTTGAAGAACTTCTTGTTCTTTCTGTTCTAAATACATCTTTGTGCAAATCAGCTATCTTATAGTAACAATTAGGTCTATTCGCTGCTCTGCTTAAGGTTGTTCAAGTGAAATTGTGTTGGTGATTAATTCTTTACACTTCTCTTCTCCTTTTGTGTTTAAAAGAAGGTTATGCAACAGAAATTTATGTTCTTGTTATGCAATGTCTAGGCAATGTTCAAGAAAATAATGAGTAAACTCCCAAGATGAGCCTTCTTCACATTCATCAAAAACAAGTTACATATATCTTGTTAATAATGTCATTCTGTTAAATATATCATGTAATGATTCGTATGCCTTAGAGTCTAAGTCATGAACAATAAAAATGTATTTTGTTTTTTTGTCTTTTTTCTTTGTATTTTTGCCTAAACGTGCTGGAATTTGAAACTAAAATCTAGTAACCTACATTGCATGGAACAGATACAATATCAAATACGGATATAGCAAAATTTTAAGTCTCCCTATCATGGATACAACTGGATACACCATTATAAAAAGCATATATATTTTATATAGTAAAAGAAAAAACTTAGAACAACAAAGTGTTTATTCAAATATAAGTTTTAAATGGATATTTTCAGAAATTAAGATGAGTATTGTCCCTGTTTCTTAAATTTAAAATTTGTTTTTTAAAAAATTTGTATTTTTTCTTTTTGATAGATAGAAAAAAAGGGGTTTTGAAAGGGACCCTAAACCTTTTACAACCAAACACAGAAAAGAAACAAAAAGGTGATCATCTCACCAGAGAGCAAAAGGAAACCATCTCTGCAGACAAAAAAACCAAAGAAGGCACCAACAGACCGACAGACTAGAGAAGAGAGGGAAACCATCCTTACAAAGCAAAACCAAGACAGAAAGGATCAGATAAGCAACAAACTACAGAACCAAAAAACCCACAACCACGAAGGCCCAACCTACTCGTCGGGGTGGTCCTGCTCATTTGAGTCAACGCTGAGCTCGTCCTCCCTTCCCTGGGTACTGCCATCTTTCATGGTGGCGAGGATCTTTCCTACTTGGAGGAGCGTGGATGACGCAGAGTTTAAGAGTTCCGCCATGCTAGCCCAAGTCTCAGGTTTTTTTTGGAGATTTCCCCACATCTACAAAACGAGTCAATTTGGAGTCTCCCTCAGTTTTGATCTTCTTGGGCTTCACCGAGGTCATCTTTGGAGTAGAATCCGATTGGTCAACATCCACAATTTTACGTTTATCCCTTGAGGCCCCGCTTCTGGACAAGCGGCAACAAGATCCAGACTTAGCGAGAGATGGGGTGCAAACAAGGGTTCTAGCTTTGCCTTTGGCTGTGCTAGCAAAGTCATCCTCCGAGTCGTCGTTGCAAAGGACTAAGGCCAAAGGAATTCCTTCCTGGCTGCCAACAACAGCGAGAGCAACTTCCTTTTGCATTAGATATAGACTATATAGAGGCATATATTTGGATACGTCTGGATAAGATATCCATATATTTTTTGGATATGGTATCCAAGAAGTATTCTATCTATATTCGTATCTGATACATGGATAAAATATTTTGGCAGGAGTGTTGGATATGGTAACTATGCTAATAAAACATTTATTTTGAACTAAAATAGGAATTTTTTTAAAAAGGGCTCTTTGATATCGAACAACAAATTATGCCAAAATTACATTCATTTTTTCTTTCATGGCTTTGGTCCATACCTTGCTTTGGGTTGCTTCTTAAAAACTTGAGGGCTCCACTTCAATCTTGGAGAATAGTGTGTAGTTCAGAATATTATCTCCTTGGTCCTTTTGCCCTTTTTCTTGGGTTTGTACTTGGCTTCTATGAACCTCCTATCAAAATTCTGATCCAACATTTGGCAGCTTGGATGTGATTCTAATGTTCTCTTCCCTTTTATTCTTGTCTTTGGAAAAATGCTTGTGCCTCCACATGTTGTTTGTGACACACCAAAATCTTCAATTATGATTGTTTTCAAAATCCTTTCTACTTGTTGTCCATGCACTCCCTCTTAATCAAAAATCACATCTCTAGACACAATCCATTGTCTAGATTTGGGGTCATAACATCTAACTGTCTTGCTTTTTTTCAAAATAACCAACAAAAATGCATGCTTGACTCTTTGGATCTAACTTTTTCCTTTTCTTATCTTCAACATGAACATAAGCCGAACAACCAAACACTCTCAAGTGACTTACCGAAGGGTTCTTTCCATAACAAGCCTCATGAGTAGTCATATTATTTAATGCAATTGTGGGACATCTATTGAGGATGTACAATGTTGTTGCAACTTTGTCAGCCCACAAATAATTGCCCAAACCTTTTGCTAGTACTATGCTTCTTGCCATCTCCATGATTATCCTATTCTTCCTTACTGCCATTCCATTTTGCTGAGGTGTATAGGCTTCTATCAATTGTTTGTGTCTCCCATGCTCATCACAAAACTGATTGAATTTCTTGGAATAATACTCACCACCACAATCAGTCCTTAATGTTTTGATTTTATATCCACTTTCATTCTCTACAATGGCTTTGAAGCTCGAGTACTTCAAAAGCATCACTCTTAATCCTCAAAAAATATACCCAAGTTTTTTGAATATGATCATCAATGAAAGTGATAAAGTAGAAGGATCTATCAACACATGGTGTGTACATTGGACCACAAATATCCGATTGAATCAATTGCAATGAATAGGATGCTCTCCATGCTCTTCCTTCTAGAAAGCTCTCTCTATGATGTTTTCCCATTCTACAACCTTCACACACATCACTTCTTGCTTCTGCACAAGGCAATCCATGGACCATTCCTTTAGTGTTCAACAAATACAAGCTTCAAACATTCAAGTGACCATACCTAGGGTGCCATAACGAGGTTTTGTCCTCAATGGTCATAAGACACAAATTGCTCTCTTCTCCTCCAAGCTTCAAAGGAAACATCTTGTTCTTTGTCATAGGTACAACAGCCACTGCTTGGTTCCCATTTGCTTTGTCATAGATGATGCACCTCAAACACCACTTTGTAACTTTTCTCTACAACCTGGCCCCACACTCAACAAATTTTGCTTCAAGACTGGTATGAAGTAAGTCTTTTGGATATTTTTATTTGCATATTTTGTTTTGTGTCATGTTGTAAGGTTCTTTTTCTTTCAACCTTCAATGCTTTGTTATCTCCAAATTTCACCTTGCTATTGTACGAGTCATCCAACTCCACAAACAACTCCTTATTACTAGTCATATGATTTGAACAACCAGAATTTAAGTATCAAGACTCTTTAGTTGAAACTTCTACCACATTACATGACAAGAACATATTTTTTGAGCTTTCACCTTCTTCATGTGAAAAGTTTGTCTTTTTCTCTCCATAATTGCTTGCATTTATTATAAATTCTCTTTTATAGTGGCCATACCTTTTGCAAATAGTAACATTGAACATTCTACTTTTCCAAAAATCTGCCTATACCTCTTCCACTATAGCCTCCTCTTCTACCATGGCCTTTTCCTCTTGAAAAAATGTTGATTTTGCTGCTCCCCTCTTTGACCTGGGGAATTGAAGCTTGGGCTAGACCCATTATTTTTTGACACTCTTGCCTTGGAAGCAAAAGCTTTCTCCCAGTTTTATTCTTCACTATTTTTAATTCTTACTTCATGGGACGTAAGTGATCCCACCAATTCATCAAACTTCAACATCTTCAAATCCTTACTTTCTTTAATAATCAGTGCACAATTGTTCCACTTTGGTGTCAATGTTCTCAGCACCTTTTTGACATCTCCTTGTGTTGGTTCTTCACCATAGATACCCATTTTGTGCACAATTGCATGCACCCTCACACAATAATCTCCCACATTCTCATTGTCCTTCGTTCTCAGATTTTCGTATTCTCTTTTCAATGTCTATAACTTCACCAACCTTACTTGAGCATACCCTTGACAGGTTGTCTTTACACTCGCAATTCTGGGAAAAATGATTGTATCAAGAGTTGCTTGTATATGATACAAAGCTAAGGCATCTTTTCTTTGTGCTTCCTCCGTATTTTTTTTTATAGCTGATAAAATACTCCAATCTGCAAGTTCCTCATGTCCATTTTCCACAACACTCCACACTTCCTTGGCTATCAACAATTTCCTTATCTTTATGCACCGACAATCATAATTTTCTCCTTCAAATTTTGGGATGGGCAATGAAGCGTTACCATTAGCCATGACAGTTACAACAATAGTGTATGAAGTTTTCCTCCACAAACTTAAATTATGAATTCTCTAGTTAAAGAGAATCAAATCCTCAAGCTCTAAACTTCTTGAAACTCCAATATCCAAACTTTAATACCAATATGTGAGATGTGGTGGTATTCTAAAACTGAGATTAACACAGCATAAAAAGAAGAAAATGAAATTGCAAAACAAAACCCTCCAATAAACACTTCATCATTCTTCAAATTTGTACATTCTAAATAGGATGTCTCTTGGTTATCTCAAGAGTTTCTTGGTGCTTCACATTCTTTCCAAATCTGGGTGACAATATTTCTTTTTTCCTTTTTTACTTTTCCCTTACAATTCCAATTTTGTCTTGTTCTGAATTTTTATCTTATTCTTGTGTTCTGATTTTTGTCTTATTCAAAAAGACTACGAGGAAACTATGCATTACTAGAATTGTTGGTTATGAAGGAATTTGTGCAAATTTCCTCAAATATGGGTTTTGGGTTTTTTTTTTTTTTCTTTTTTAAAGTAAATATTGCTGCCTGATAACTATGTATGTAAGCCCATTTTTCAACTGTTAATGTTTGAAACTGTGAAGTTTAAAACCCCAGGCTAGGCCTTAGGGTTTTCTTTTCCTCCTCTTTTTATGTAAATAAGTAAATATTGCTGCCTGCTAACTATGTATGCAAGCCCATTTTTCAGCTGTTAGTGTTTGAATTTGAAACTTTGAACTTGAAGTTTAAACCCTAAACCCTAGTCTAGGCCCTAGGGTTTAGGGTTTAGGGTTTTTTTCCTCCTCTTTTTTAAGTAAATATTGCTGCCTGATAACTATGTATGCAAGCCCATTTCTCAGCTGTCAATGTTTCAATTTTAAACCCTAAACCCTAGCCTTTTGGTTTAGGGTTTAGGTTTTTTTCCTTTTTTTCAAGTGATTGTAACTTTGTTCTTACTTGTTTCCATGTGCAGGCATATAAAAAATGAATTGTTACTTGTAAATTTGTACCTTTTCATATTATAAGCAATACAGGATGTGTTTTGTCACTTTCATGTGTACTTAAAGCTTGAGCCTTGTATGATGTCTTGACTTGAATTGTTGTTTTTATTGCAATATCTGATTTGCATAATGTTAATTCATTGTAATATGCATGAAAAAAAAAATCGTTTTCTTCGGGTTTTTTTTTTTTTTGCCGATTTTTGAAAAACTCCCATCTTATTGCCCAGCCGATTGACTCCCGATACTGATTTTCTCAACTATGTATGAACCTTTTGCCAATTGAAGCATGATGATCTCAAGGCAAAGGGGCAAGCAAATTTCAAAAGACACTTCAAGATGATGGATCACATCCTTAATGTTTAGGCAAATATTAAAAAGGCTTGCTCGAAGGCTTCTTAGTTGTCTTTAGGAAACCCTCTTTCTTGTTGTAGGATATCTCCTATTCCGAAATCTTCAAGCCATGGATTTTTAAAAGCCTTGACTATTGCCCTAATGAGACTCTATTAGAGACTTATCAGTTTGTTAGAGATTTATGTTTTATCTTCACAAACTTCCATTTAAGGATGACTATGTGCTCAAAGATGAAAAATATCCTTACATGGCCCTTTTTCCTCTAAACATATTGCTTCTTTAGGTTTCTTTCTCCACCAGCATTGTCAATACAATGACGTCATCTTGTAGCTTCAATCCATTAGTATCTATATTTATCCACTTCTTTATCCTTTGGATGCCACTCATAATATTCTCCCTTCCAAGCAAGTATACATAGTTTCACAACAAGACACCTACAAACAATATGTCCACATCACTTGGACCTCTTCTCCACAAATTCTCAACCTTAAGTTAGCTTTCTATGCTACACATTTGATGTGGACTATTTATGGCACCATCTCTTCACTAGACTACCTCTAATTTCATCAAGTACATGGTATGTGAAACCATTGGGCCAATTGTGAGTTTGCTTTCATTAGCACCATGTTGAGATGAATCACCCGTCTCACTTGCTATGACACAGTTTCTTGCCTCTGGTCTCTGTGAAAAATAGAAAATGAAGAATATTTTATCTTTTGATACCCCATTTACTTTAAGATTCATTTGTCATTATTATTTATACAAAAATTCAAGAAGTTTACTCACTACTCTCTTCCATTAGCTTAATCAATGTTGTTTGGGCCTTTTGTATGAGATATTGTGGACTTTTGAGGGAAGGCTACACGAGACGCCTTGACACACCAAACTAACTACTCTCTTCTACCCTATCTTTGCTCTTGGTGGAGTTAAGCACCATCACGATTCTACCACACTACTAAAACTCGGTGATATATTTGTGCAAAGAAAATCCTATGTGCTTGTTAACAAAAAAGCATCTCAACACTCTACATCAACTTGGATGAGGCAACTGAGTCTCACCTCAACATCAAATTTCTCATTAGCCCTCTCTAAGACCAACTTATGATTAGTTCCCTTTCCATTTTTAGGTTCTCAACCTTGATCACTAGGAGTTCTAACAAGATGATTGAGACATACATGTTACATTGGCTATGGATAAATAGAACTGCTTCCTTGGTCAACTCCAAATCCCTTTTTATTAAGAGAACCCTAGTTCTAATGTATTGAAACATGTGAATTTTCGAAGTCCCATTGATCTATTTCACTCATTGATCAAAATTGATATAGTTTCAAATCTTTTCATTCATGTTAGAAAATTATTAACATCATAGTTTGTTAGCATCATAATAAGTTGAGTGGTTACAATCACTCACATAGGATTCATTGGTTTGTAGTTAGTTGTGATTTCAACTAGTTATAGAAGACAAGTTGTTATTATCTTGTTATAAATTGTCATGTCATATTGGGCAACATCTTATGTATTTATACAACCTTATCAATGAAGATTTCATTGAAGCATTTCACCAACAATGGTATCACAGCAAGAAATGAAGGAAGAACCATCTGTCTTTTTGATCCATTTGGTCTCGATACCTTTGTTAGGAAGAGCACCAAGCCTTCCTATTGCTTCGAGAAAGAGGAGCTCCAACGCATTTTGTCATCTATTAGGAACAATCTTCGAGAATGTAAGCCAACACTTCGACTCATCCAACTCACCGAGCTTTAGGACACAACACTCTTCATCCCTATTTGCATGACTTCATATTTCCAATGCGAACCAGATTTCCAATGGCTACAGCAACACCAATCCTGTGAAGTCAAGCTTTTGCTAGGGTGCCTTACGACTTCCATAGCCTCTTCATCAAGAAAAGGGATTTGGCTTCAACCATGAAAAAATTTCTTTGTTTTTGGTCATTTTTTTTCTTTTTCATGTGAATAGTGATTACAATCATTGTTAATACTTTGATATTAACTCATTCGTTGTAAGGGAATGCAATGTATACTAATTATGATTGCCTTTAGCTTTGATTATGTATGTGGTGGTTGACATAATTTGTACAGTCTTGGAGATTTGGTGTGGTTCTCTTATCATAAAATGTCTTTGATGTTGTGTCAATGTGAAAACAAGTAAAGCCATCCACACAAACATGAGGGGGCTTGTGCCAATGGCCATCCATAGGAATGACTTTTCGATATTTTGAAGAGTCATTTGAAGAGTCAATGTTGGAAGTGTTAGGAAAAACTTAAAGATTTATCACTTGCAAGAGGAAGCACAATAACAAAAATAAGAACACGGAAACAGTAGCACAAGTGACAAAGAGATTTACGTGGAAACCTGCAATGTGCAGGAAAAACCACGGGGCAATGGCAACTTCTCTATTATTATTTTCAGCAAAATTTACATCCACGTCTTTCAACGTTTTCAACAACTATATCTTATGCAAGGGATCACATCCCTTTTATAGAGCAGAAGGAAGACTCCAAACTGTTCGTTTCCTCTTCCAACGGAAGCCTCCAAAATACTGTTCATTTCAGCTCCCAAGATTGTTCGTCTTTCGCATTCCTATCATCTACCTAGACGTCCACTGCTCTGACGTCTACTTGGCTTGACGTCTGGCCTAGACGTCTACTTGGTCAGACGTCTAGCTGACCTGCTTGTTGTATATTGTCTTCATACCTAACATTCTCCCACTTGAAGTCAATATTCAGGAATTCTTCTGCTCAAAAATTTTCATCTAGTGCCAATTGCCCAATGCTGCCCTTGTTACTTTTTCAGCAAGCCCATAGAAGTTCTACACCACTCAAACTTCTCTACCTTAACCGGCTTTGTAAGCTTATCTGCAAGGTTCACTTCAATGTCGATTTTCTGCAACAAGATCTTACCTTCTTCCACCACATTTCTGATAAAGTGGTACTTGACATCAATGTGTTTTGTGCGATCATGTAATGTTGGATTCTTCACTAACTGAATAGCACTTTGGCTATCACAATGCAATGTAATTTTCTCTTGCATTACCTTGAAGTCATCCAACAATCGCTCTGGCCAAATTGCCTCTTTACTGGCATGAGTTGTTGCAATGTATTCTACTTCAGTGGTTGATAAAGCCACAACAGACTGCAACTTAGAAGCCCAACTCACCGCTCCACCAGCAAGAGTAAAGGTATATCCTGTAGTGGACTTTCTCCCATCTCTATCTCCACCATAATCAAAATCCACAAAACCTGTAACTTGCAAATCTGTCGATCCAAAGTAAATGGCAACATCTAAAGTGGCTCTTAAATATCTGAATATCCACTTCACCACATTCCAATGCTCCTTACCAGGATTTGCCATGTACCGGCTGAATACCCCCACTGCTTGGGAAATTTCCGGTCTAGTGCTCACCATGGCATACATGACACTTGTTGGAAGACAACTTTAAGTGTGGAAGAAGTGGGATACTAACTGGTTTAGCATTCTGCATATTGAAGCGTTGCATAATATTTTCCACATATGACTTTTGGTTTAACCAGATCTTTCTTCCTTTTTTGTCCCTGTGTATCTTCATCCCTAAAATTTGGTTTGTTGCTCCTAAATCCTTCATTTCAAATGTCCTAGCCAACTAAGCCTTAAGATCAATGATTTTCTTCATGTTGGGGCCTGCAACCAGCATATCATCAACATACAACAACAAAATAATAAAACTACCATTGTCAAACCTCTTATAGTATGCACAATGGTCAGCTTCACTCCTGCTGAAACCTTGGCTCTTCATGAAGGTGTCAAATTTCCTGTACCACATCCTTGGCGCCTGTTTCAACCTGTACAGTGATTTCTTCAATCTGCAAACCACATGTTCTTTGCCTCTTTCTTCATAGCCCTCAGGTTGATCCATATATATCTCTTCCTCGAGATCACCATGCAAGAAAGCAATCTTTACATCAAGCTGCTCCAATTCCAAATCCTATGCAGCTACGAGTGCAAGTAGAACTCTAATAGTAGTCATTTTCACAACTGAAGAGAAAATTTCATTAAAGTCAACACCTGACTTCTGCACATAGCCTTTTGCCACCAAGCGAGCTTTATAGCGTTCCAACAACCCATTGTTGTTCTTCTTCACTTTGTACACCCACTTGTTCCCAACAGTCTTTCTTCCAGGTGGAAGATCCACAAGTTCCCAAGTTTTATTCTTGCAAAGTGCCTCGATTTCCTCCTCCATGGATTTCCACCACTTTTCTACATTCTCAGACTCTCTAGCATCCTAAAATGAACTAGGTTCACCATCATCAGTTAACAAAGCAAAAGAGGACTGATACACATGAGAATACCTTTCCGGACACTTTTGTGGATGTGTAGATCTTCTAACCCAATGATCTGTCGGTTCTGGCTCTTGGTCTTGTGACCGTTGTGGCTGCTCTACTTCATGTTCTACTTGTTGTTCTACATGCTGATCAAAAACTTCAACATGTTCATCTTCAATCAATTCTACTTCAACAGGTATAACATTAGGATTTTGTTGTACCTCCTTCCTTTGCATGGATTTTTCATCAACAATTACATCCCGGCTAATAATTACCTTGTGGGCAGTAGGATCCCACAATCTATGCCCCTTCACTATATCTCCATAGCCGAGAAAAACACATTTGCTTGACTTCGGGTCAAGCTTGGACCTTTTTACTTTGGGTACATGGGCAAACGCGTCACATTCAAAGGTGCACAAATGAGAGTAATCAACTGGCTTACAACACCAAACCTCCTCCGGAATCTGTCCATCCAATGCAATTGTAGGTGACTTGTTAAAAGGATAAACAGCTGTATTAACAGTCTCCGCCCAAAACTTTTTATCCAACATGGCTGCGCTAAGCATGCTTCTTGCACGTTCCATGATTGTGCGATTCATTCGCTCAGCCACACCATTTTATTGTGGAGTGTATGGTACAGTCTTATGGTGCTTAATACCTTCCTGCATACAAAATTTATCAAATTCCTTGGAGCAATATTTACCTCCATTATCTGACCTCAAACACAAAATTGACTTGCCCAAACTCTTTTCTACCCGTGCTTTGAACTCCTTAAATTTTTGCAAAGGTTCTGAATTCTTCTTCAGAAAGTAAACCCACACTCTCCTAGAATAATCATCTATAAAAGTCAGAAAATAGATGGCGCCATTCAAGGAGTGAGTGGGGACTGGTCCAAATATATTTGAATGTATAAGTTGCAGAAAATCAGAACTCTTACCAAGAAATGCAGTAAACCGAACCCCCTTCTGTTTACCAAAAATACAGTGCTCACATAATTCTAAATTACAAGACTTAATCCCAAAAAGTATACCTCTGTCATGCATTACTGCATCCTGCACAGAAGTTGTTGTTACTGCATGGTTTGTCACTGTATCACCGCATTAACGGTATAAGGTCCCATAAGATTCTCCCTTTGCTACTACAAGAGCTCCTCTGGTAATCTTGCAATAGTTGTTACAAAAGGTGACAAAATACCCTAGCTTATCCATCATTTTGATTGAGAGCAAATTCTTCCTCAAATCGAGCACATGTCGCACATCACATAACATCCTTTCTCTACCATCGTCCAGTCTGATCCTTATATCCCCTCTTCCCACAATTTCTAAAGGATGATCATCACCCAAATAGACCTTTCCACCACAATATGGCTGATATTTGTCAAACCAGTCTCTATGGGGAGACATGTGGAAGGATGCACCTGAGTCCAAAACCCAAGTATATAAAACTGATCTGTTGTTATTGATATAGAAGGCTTCACATGTTGTTGTCTCTCCTGAATCTGTTGCACTGGCTTCAGCTGATGTCTGATTTTAGGGATGAAGATACACAGTCCTTCTTGGAGTGTCCTGGCTTCCCACAATGCCAACACTTCCCTTTCTGCTTTCGTCCTCTAGACTTAGATCGAGACTGCTTTCTACCTTGTTTACTCCCCTCGAAAGATCGACCTCTCATAGATAGGGCTACATTGGTTGAGGGTTTCAAAGACGTTTTTCGCCTCAACTCTTCTACCAACAAAGCGACTACCACATCATCAAAATTGAGAGTGCCTGATGATGAATTATTGATGGTCATCACCATATGATCCCAAGTGTCCGAGAGAGAACAAAGTAGGGTGATAGCTCTATCTTCATTCTCCATATTCACATTAACTGAAACTAGTTTACTGATCGAAGTATTAAACTCATTCAAATGATCTACCACGGATGAACTTTCCTTCATCTTCAAGCTACTAGCTTAGATATACCTTTCCACCCAGTATGGCTGATATTTGTCAAACTAGTCTGTGGGGGAACATGTGGAAAGATGCACCTGAGTCCAAAACCCAGGTATATAAAACAGATCTGTTGTTACTGATACAGAAGGCTTCACATGTTGTCGTCTCTCCTGAATATGCTGCACTGGCTTCAGCTGATGGCTGAATTTGCTTTTCACCATTCTTCAATTGCCAACAGTCCTTCTTGGAGTGTCCTGGCTTCCCACAATGTCAACACTTCACTTTCTACTTACATCCTTTAGACTTAGATCTGGATTGCTTTCTACCTTGTTTACTCCCCTCGAACGATCGACCTCTCACAAATAGGGCTTCATTGGTTGAGGGTTCCAAAGACGTTTTTCGCCTCAACTCTTCTACCAACAAAGCGGCTACCACATCATCAAATTTGAGAGTTCCTAATGATGAATTATTGATGGTCATCACCATATGATCCCAAGTGTCCGGAAGGGAACAAAGTAGGGTGAGAGCCCTATCTTCATCCTCCATCTTCACATTAACTGAAACCAGTTCTTGAACAAAGTATTAAACTCATTCAAATGATCTACCACGGATGAACTTTCCTTCATCCTCAAGCTACTAGCTTAGATATAAAGGATATATATCTAAAAACGCCGAGTTATCAATCTTGAGGCGCCTATCTCATTTCTTTGGGGTGTGATCTCCAAGATAGGCGCATCGGGATTGATAACTCTTGGCGTTTTTAGATATATATCCTTTATATCTAAGCTAGTCTTAATCTCGTGCGACAGCAGCTGTTGCTCCACGATGTGGCGCTCTATGCAGTCCTGGGCAAAGCTCTCCCCGAGGGAATCGAACATGGCGGAGTAGTAATGCAACGCTTCCACAAACCTGTTGAGAAACGTTCCGGCGTGGCTGATCTCCTGCTCCACGATGGTGACCACGTTGGGCGCCAATCGTCGGAGCCCGTGACATCGTAGAGAGAGTGATGGAGCCAGTGCACGGCAAGCGCATCGTCCCCCTTTCTGACGTGCAGCGCCGCAGGGTCCACCTTTCCGACCTTGTCGGCCACGGCATGGAATTCGAAGGGCAGTCTTAGGGTTCTGGCAAAGGTGGAGAGTCTTTTCCCCGTGGCCTCCAGGGCGTCCATGGAGGTTCCCAGCCCTGTGATCCTCACGTACGGTGGCCCCCCCGATCGCGCCGCCAAAATATGGAACAACGCTGGCCACTGGAGGCCCTGCATTATGTCGAAATCGATGATGTGAACCCGGCTCTTTCCCTCAAAGGCTTCCAGAATCGCCTGGTTGGAGGTGAAATGGGAGAATTTCACGAAGGGGCAGATGCCGTTGAAGGTCTGGAAGGCCGACAGAATGTTGTGGCTCCGCGCCAGTTGCATCCCGGGGAACGGCGAGCATATTCCCAGGAACGCATTTATCAGTCTCGCGGCCATGCCCTCGGTGAAATATGCCGCCACTCTCTGAAGCAAGGTGTCGTAGGGGGACGCCAACTCGCTCAATTGAGGAAGAATGTTGTTCGCTTCTTCCAAATTGTCTGCGGAAACCGCCTCCGCGCACTGTAACAGCAGGGACAACAGATGCAGCCCCTGCTCGTCCCCGTCGCCGCCCGATTTGCTTTGCCGCGTGGTTTTTCCGGCTTTGCCCTGGACCTCGGCGGACAGATTCGGCTGCAAGGTCTGGATCTATGCGCACGGCAGAATCTGGTCGTGGCCGGCAAATGTCATCCTCACCGGCGGCGACGCTTTGCCGGTCACCGCATTGCAGCATTTATCCGCTGAAAACCTTGGGATCGAATTCTTTCTGCTCGATTGAACATACGGATTGTATCCCATGCCCTGAAATGGATTGCTATCATAATTATTGTTATTATGATATATGTAACCGTTTTCCGGCCGGGACATGGACCTCGGCTTCTGATACTGCCTCTCGGGAACTTCTTCTCCCTCAAAGTGATTGCGCGGCCTCTTGTCCGTTTTGCTCATCAGGAGCCGGGACTGAACGGCGCCGGAGATTGTGGAATTGTTGAAGGTGTTCGACATTGTGAGCAGAATGTCCTCCACGGAGGTGTCGGGCACGGCTTCCGAGAGCTCATTCACGATGGAATCCACCCACGCGGCGACGGACTTGTGATCCGACGAAGACTCAACAAATCCATCGACCGAAAGGCATTTAGGGTTAGGGTTGGGGAAGGGAACAAAATGGCCGCCATGAGAGGAGCTCGAAGCGGACCAGTGCGGAGTCCCATATTCCAAAACCGGGCCGTGGCCCCCTTTGCCTTCACACGGCTCGTTTTTCATGCTCTCCGTCATGACCTCCATAGCTCGTTCCTGACAATTATTATTGGCAACAATATTATCCTTTGGCGCCTCTACTTCGCCTGAGCTGCTGCAGCTTCTGCTAACTCCAGAGGTGGGAGAAGAATTTCCCGTTCCTGACTTCTCATCTGAACAAGATCTTCCCATCATCTGCTTAATTGGCGTTCCTACGCTCCTAACCGCGTTCAGACAAGTCGCCATTGATCGCTCTGTTTCCGCGTTTCTCAGCCAAAAAATAAAAACAAAAATCCCCTTCAACACATATTGAAAAGTCCTGAACGATACCATCTGAATGGGAGGAAGGCGGCCATATTTATATTACTGCGCCACACAGCTATAACTCGGAGCCGGCCTGCAGCAAGCGCACACTCCCAAGTCAAGTCTTGGAAGAAAAACTATGAAGATGCCACACAGCTATAAATATTTTAAATGTTTTTGTTAATGTCGGCTTTTTTAATAAAAAAAAAATTGTTTACGGCGTGACATGTATGACCTCTTTTCCTCCCATCCCCGCCATTGTAGGAACGCCTCTCGGCGTAATAAAGCTATTTTTTCATAAAAACCTAGTTAGTTGTTGATTTTGTTTCATACAACTTTTCAAGCTTTTGCCAAAGAGCTTCCGCGGTTTTCTCTTCAGCTACATTGAACAAGACGAAGTCTGCTAGGCAGAGACGGATTGTAGAAACCGCCTTCCTGTCAAGCGTTACCCACTCCTCATCTTTCATGTTGCTCGGTTTACTCCCTTCAAGGCTTGAGCTTGGTCATTCTGAACCAGCAAATCCTTCACCTTCATCTTCCATAGAGCAAAGCACCTACCATCAAATTTCTCAATTTCAAACTTGGTTACACCTTTTGTCATTGTTGCAACTCCCACTCGCACAAAACCTTAGCTCTGATACTAGATGTTAGGAAAAACTTAAAGATTTATCACCTGCAAGAGGAAGCACAGTAACAAAAATATAGAACACGGAAACAGTAACACAAATGACACAGATATTTACGTGGAAACCTACAATGTGCAGGAAAAACCACGGGGCAATGGCAACTTCTCTATTATTATTTTCAGCAAAATTTACATTCACGTCTTTCAACGTTTTCAACAACTATATCTTATGCAAGGGATCACATCCCTTTTATAGAGCAGAAGGAAGACTCCAAACTGTTCATTTCCTCTTCCAACAGAAGCCTCCAAAAGACTGTTCGTTTCAGCTCCCAAGATTGTTCGTCTTCTGCATTCCTGTCATCTACCTAGACGTCCACTGCTCTGATGTCTACGTCTGGCCTAGACGTCTACTTGGTCAAACGTCAAGCCTAGACGTCTACCAACCTAGACGTTAGGTTGCCCAGACGTCTGCCAGCCTAGACGTCTGGCTGCCCAAATGTCTACCAGCCTAGACGTCAGGCCCAAACGTCTACCAGCCTAGACGTCTGGCTACCCAAACGTCAGGCCCAGACGTCTACCAGCCTAGACGTCTAGCTGCCCAGACGTCAGGCCCAAACGTCTACCATCCTAGACATCTAGTTGCCCAGACATCTGGCCTATACGTCTAGCAGATCAGCTAGACGTCTGGCTTGTTGCCTAGACGTCTAACCCAGACGTCTAGCAGGTCAGACGTCTAGCTGACCTGCTTCCTGTATATTGTCTTCATACCTAACAGGAAGAAAGTTTAAGCGAAATTATGGCATTTGAATTAACTTATTTATAAAAGATCTACTTTCACAACCCAACGTCAATGTACACCCAAAGAGTTGACTTTGCTTTTGGCATTCTTTCGTAGATTTCAAAATTTGATCCCTAAACACAAAATTCCACTTTGCCCTATCTAATTCAAGTCAATTGGTTCCGAAAGCACCCCGCCTCTCAAAGGCGACTTTCACTTTCAACCCGATTTCCAAATTTGATCCCTAAACACGAAATTCCACTCTCCCCTATCTCAGTCAAGTCAATTGGTTCCGCAAGCACCCCACCTCTCAAAGGCAACTTTCACTTTCAACCCGATTCACCGAATGCAATGGATTTGCCACTCACGCACCACGAGTTGCATCATTCTATTATAGAAGAACTGTGCTCCCTAAGAACCTATCCAAGTTCGTTTGTGCATCATTTTGTATATCCAACTTCATTCGCGCATCTTGAGCACCATCAACCGCAAGTTGCTAAATCCCTTTGCCCCGAGGCACTTATATGTTAGCACAAATATAGACAAAGAATTTGCTTGCAATGCAACAAGTTGCTAGAGGAAATTTAAGTGATTGTTACAATGTGTCTGGGGTTCACCATGAGGGAACTACTGAGAAGGCAAAGTTTGATCTAGTCATAACTGTATAAAGGCATAAGCACATAGCTTATTGCTTCGACGCGGCTTGCAACTAGACGAAATCCATCCCTTCATTCCAACAAATGGCTCTCGTCGTTCCAAGGAGGAGAACAATACAAAACCTAATTTTTTTAAAAATTTAATGCATACAAGTGTGAGTCATTAGATTGGGACAATCAACAACCATTGCAAACCAAAAAGATTACTACCCTTAGCCATCAAATTTTGTCTCAACAATGAAGATCAGCCATCAAATCAATCAACTGATGTCATCTTGCTAGTTGGTTGCATTTGCTATTTGAAGGCAACAACACATTAATCCCACATGTATGGTAGTAGGACATTGATTTGTCCTTAAAAGTTCTTTTAACACTGATTTGTTAATGTGAAGCAAGATGGTGGAGCACTTCATCGACATGCAAATATTTTTGAAGGATAAGATTGACTAGAATATTTTACTAGAATATTCTTTGATTTGAACAAGATTTGGCAAGAACTTGACTTCAAAATCCCCACATTTTTTTGCTCAAGAAGACATTGTTGATTTCTTGCAATTTGAGGCACTTAATTTTTTTGTGAGTATAGGCTTATATATACGCATTCGAAAGTTCTTTTAAGATCGATCCAACGGAATTGAAATTTTACAATTTTGTGAAGATTGAACATGGCTAGTAGTGCACCAAAGTTTTTGCTACCCATTATCCAACTATTGTGAGGAAACAATTATTCTGCTTGAAAAACTAAACTCAACTTGAGTGTGGGAAGTTGTAGATGGGTCCATTACCCGTCCTAAAACAAATGATGATGAACAACAAGAGTTTGACAAAGTAGATAGAAAGGTTCAATTGATCATCATGTGTAGGGTCTTTGATGAAGTTCAACCATTCATTCGTGACTCAACCACATCCAAAGATGCATGGGTGACTCTCCCCTAAAAGTATAATGTGTTTGTGACAACCCTAAATATCACCGAGCAAAAACCAACTTTTCAAAAAATTGTGAATCTACTTCAAAAAATGGAATCCTCTCATACATCAAAAGATGAGGATCATGTATCAAGTGGCATTAGCTCAACTGGTTAGATTCCTCAACATTTAAGGAGGAGACCAAGGTTCAAATCTTGCCAAGTGATACATGCATAATATCCAAGCTTTGTTGTAATACCACTATGTGGTGATGATGTAATACGGATGGGACCCGTTTCAATCTCATATAACCAATTGAAAAAAGAATATGAGGATCATGTTCTCCTTTCAAATCAAAAGGAGAAGCAATCAATCAAAAAAGCTACAAGACCTTGCCAACACTTCCAACATCAAGGAAACAAGTCTCAGATGCAAAAGAAGTGCACTATGTGGCAAATATGGTCTCATGTTGAAGGAATGTTGGCACAATACTTCCACAAATGGATCCTCTCCTCTGCAACAAAAGAAGTCATCAACAGACAATAGAAATAATTCCTTGACTTTGTATTAGCTCAACTGGTTAGATTCCTCAACTTTCAAGGAGGGGACCAAGGTTTCAATCTTATCAAGTGATAAATTCATGATAACCAAGCTATTGTAATACCACTATGTGGGCATGATGTAATATGGGTGGGTTGTTTCAATCTCATATAAACAATTACAATAAAATAAAAATAAAAATAAAAAATAATGCATCTTATATTGTATTCTAAAAAACAATTACAAAAAGCACATAAAGTTTACAATTACATGCACCTACACAAAATTAGTCTCATAGACTACTTATGAGTTAGACTCCAAGACTTATGGATTTTACTTATTTCTTTCCCACGTCAAATAGCTAGACATTGGCAAGTTCTGTATAACAAAATGCTTTGTAACTCGCAATGATACCTATGATTATCTCCCACATTATGTTTTGTAGAAAGGATTAATTGTAATTCTTTCAATATGACCTCTATGAAAATAATTTTGGTAACTTCAACAACACTATCATCGCATAAATGCCCTTTCCCTAGGATTCGTATTTAAATACATCTTGAACACAAATAAAATATAAACTTTTTCACCAAATACAACCTTAGGATATTAACAGTTAAGTGATTCAGCAAAATGGACTTTAAGACAAGTAACATGTACCGAGTATAATTAACATAGAACAAAAAGAAGCAATATGCGAACGTTAGCCATAAATACCATTCAACTACAACAGGTAAGTAAATGACCCATTAAATTTTTATTTGTACCTCTGCAGCTTTGGATCCAATCCATTTTTGTCTTTGAGTTGCTTTCTTATCATTTGCACGCAAGATGAGATCCTCGTACCTTGCCTTAAACCTAATTGATTGTTTGTATAAAAAGCATTTTGAAAGATATTATTAGCATAAATGTTCACTGAAATATCTTTACAAGATCACCAACAACAAAATCAAACATTGACAACTTACTCTTTTTTATCTCCCAAAAGTCCTGGACAACAAAAGTCAAATAGAGCCCACATTTCCTATCATTCAAATAAGAAGAATTATTACACTTAAAACTTCTTAGTGAGGACATCAAACAAAAACAATAACCACAACTAATACATACATTCAAGAATTCAAAAAAAAAGGCATTAACCAAGACAGTTAAGATTAGTGTTCTTTTAATGGCCTACAATACAAACCCCAATAAGAAAATTCAAAGATTTAAAGTTGCATATCAATTGAAAGATATCTTACCCTAAGGTTATTTTGAATAGGCGTACCACTAATAATGATACGATGGTTACTAGGTATCTCGCGAAGACTCTTGGCCCGCTGTGTGCTAGGATTCTTTATGATGTGACCCTATTAATGACAATTAAAAAATACATCAAGTCCTTATGATCAAAAAATTGCAAGTTAATCCATTACTTCCATACTGTCTTACATGAACTTAAGTGTATAATAGTAAAGGCATGTCATATTCATAAAACCAGAATTATTAACAATGATTCCACTAACCTCATCCAATATAACATAATCCCATATAGGAACATCTTCATCAGAATCCCCATATCCATCATTTCCTTGGTAATCGCCACCTATTGCTTTCCAATTATTCCTCACAACATCATATGTTGTTAGAAGAATGCCTCCAGCCTGCAATGCCATCACATCCTTTAAAACATTTTCTTAGGCCAAATAAAAAATTCAGCTTCTCAAAATAAATTACTTTATGGATAAATGGTTCATGAGGCTCAATAAAGTTCATATATATATATATATATATATATATATATATATATATATATATTATATATATATATATATCATTTAAGGAACAAATATGTCAAGCACATTGTAAAAATAAGAGTAAGATGTATCCATGAAAAATCCTAACAAAAAAAGGGTAGGAAGGAAGTTTAATGTAGCACACAAATTGAAAATATATTGACGCTTGCAAAAGCATGCTTGATAACTTGTAGAACATTTAAATTATCAAAGACATTAACAGCAAACGTAGGTATGTTTAAAAAAGAGGTACAAAATAATCCTGCTAATCATCATGAGAAGCTAGAGTTCCCACATCAAACTCTAAGCTATGTACCTTTGGACCAACACAATGGTATTCCGTACTTCTGAATGAATATTACATATTATGACCTTCAAGTAAATAGACCATTGGTCTGACTAAGAAATAAGGCCTATAATAACATTGGAAAGCTTTTAATATCTACTTTCCAATGAATTAGAAGGAAAATCAGTCCTACATGTCAAATACTAGAACAAAATCCATTTTAGGCACCATAACAGGAACAATAGATATAAGGAATCAAAGTGATTGGTACCAAATTAAGATTTATAACACATAGAGGGCCTTTGATCCAAATTTATTTAAAATTTTGTTGTGATTATAGGTTTAATTTACGACAGAAAGAAAAAAAAGCGAGCAACTGTGTGAGGGTTTCATTTGTGCTGAGTGCAAGCGGCTCCCGAGGTTGTTTTGGGAGGCCTTCAGGCCCTAGTGGCCAACATTTTTGTGGTTTCTTCTGAAGATTTTAGTGGGATATGTTGCAAGGGACCCAACATAGGTTAGAAATATGGCTTTCAACAAATCTTCATGCCGCGAACTTGATTGACAACGGATTCCAATTTGCTGCACAAAACAAAAGTGAAAATCACACCTTTTCTGGGCGTCCAAGGCATTGATTAAAGAGATCTCAAAACAAGTTTCAAGCAACTGATCAAAAAGTGGTTCAGATCTCAAACGAATCCAATGCCAAGGAGCACCCCCAAAACAAATCCGCTGTGGAAACCCCTTTCAAGGGCAAGGATTTCAAAGACTCGGCCCCAAAAATGAATTTTAGAGATGTCCTCCGTGGTGGACAGCCTCAACCTAACGCTAACATAGATCTTAGAGTTTCCCGTAAACCTTTGAGAATGCCTAAGATCGATCCTAGGAAAACTGAGTCGGGATGTCTTAAGGCAGCTGATGGTATTCCAATTGTTAAGCTGGATATGGGCATCATTCAGACTAGCATAGAAGATCTGGAAAAAAGAGGAAAAATTTGTCGTTTCTTGGGTTTTCGTCGAAGCCTTTTTGCTTTCTAAGTTTGGGCTGCAAAAAACTGAAAAACAAAAGGTGAGTTACAAATCTCTATTTATCCAAATGGTTATTTTCTTGTTTTATTTGCTAATAATGAAGATAGAGAGAAAACATTTCAAGGGGGTCCCTGGTTCTTTGGAAGGGTGGGGCTTTTCATGAAGCCTTGGCATATTAAATTTAAAGCCAAAGAAGAGATGCCTTCTACAGGTCCTATGTGGGTTAGACTCTTTGGCCTCCTAGTTGAATTTTGGAATCCGACTATTTTTTTTCAATTGGAAACTCTTTGGGAACTTTTATAATGATTGTTGATTGTACTAAAAAATTTGAACATATTATTTATGCTCAGATTTGTGTTTTAATGGATTTTGACAAATCCCTACCTGAAAAGATCTCATTACAATTTGGGAGGACACTTGGGAGCAAGTGGTGGACTATGAGAACATTTCTTTTCGTTCTAGAATTTGCCATAAATATGGTCAGTTGGCTAGTGTCTGCCCAAATAAAATTTCTGATCAAAAGAAAGAGGATACAAACTTAGCAGGTTTCCAAATGCCTAAGAAGAAGAACACTCAAAAAAAACCAGTTATGAAGGATCAATCGAAGTTATCAGCTAATATGTTTGAAATTCTTTGCACAAATGATGTCCTAGGTGAGGAAGAGGAAATAATGGAGACAAAAATCTTAGAAACGCAATTTAAAGATGGAAAGAAGAACTCAGAGACAAACCAGCAAATTAAAGGTTTTTGACAGGAAAAAAATATATATACACAAGAAAAACAATCTTTTAAATGTTGACACTTCAAATAATACAGGTCCCAAGATAGACTCTGTTGAACCTTCCAGTAACACTTTGGCTTTGTACACGCATTCTTTGAGGTTAGAAATCATCTTAGATTCAATTGGGATAAGTCAAGAAACAGGGAAAAAAACTAAAGATGGATTCCAACCAAAAAGGCAGGTCGCAAGACCAATCAACATCATATGGTAAAAGAAGGTGAAAAGTTTGTAGAGGAATGTAAGATTAATGCCCTTACCATATTTTTTAGATTTGGTATTAATGAAGATCATCACTTGGAATATTAGAGGACTCAAAGGGAGTCTTTCAAAACAAAACGAAATTAGAAGAATAATTCAGACAAACCATCCACATCTTGTTTTCTTTCAGAAAATGAAGATGTCAATAGAGGAAATGGATTCAGTTGCTAGTGAAATCTGGCCAGCTGGAAACATTGCTTCCCTCAATTCCCAAGGGACTTTTGGTGGCATTGCTTGCCTTTGGGACCCAAAAGAGGTATTCACCATATGGTTGGCAGCTAGGGTCTTTTGGTTATAGCTATTCAAAGTAGACATTCTAATCAAATTATGATTTGCATAATTGTTTATGCTTCAACTACTTTGAAGGAAAAGAGAAGACAGTGGAAGGATATAACTTATATTATCTCTCATTATCCTGACGCTTGGATCTTGATCGGAGGAGATTTCAATACCATCCTCTCTCTGGATGAGAAAATGGGGGAAATAGAAATTTGGACAAAAGCACTAACCTCGTGAGTGAATATATTGCAAACCTTCATCTTGTGGATATCCAACTAGATAATGGCCTTATGACTTGGTCTAATAGAAGGTAAGGCTTAGCTTGTATCATGGAGAGATTGGATAGGTTCTTATTCTCTAACAATTTCTTAATCCATGGTCACATTCCTAAGGTGAAGACTCTTAACAATGTTGGCTCGGATCATTGGCGAGTGGTGGTGGAAATTTGGAAAACCAATGTGAGTTTCTCGCCTTTTCGATTTCAATTAATGTGGCTTAGAGACAGTTCCTCCAAACCCTGAGTGCAGCAATGGTGGAAGGAAGATAAACCAAGGTATGGGACTAAGATGTTTTGTTTTGCCAAAAGGTTACAATACATTAAATCCAAAATCAAGATTTGGAACTGGAAGGAGTTTGGAGATGTCCGACGAAAAAAACATGAAGTTTTTGCTCAACTTGAAAATTTGAATAAGAAAATCCGTTTAGATGGCCTCATAAAGTGTAGAAGTATAGATGAAATTAGACTCACAACTCAGTTAGAGAAATGGGAAAAAAGAGAACTCAAGCAAAAATCTAGGATCCAATGGCTCAAATAAGGAGATCGTCCTTCCACAAATCTCTTCTAAGTCGAAGATCTCACAACATTATTTCTTCCCTAAAATCTGATTCTGGAGACGTTGTCTTGGGATGGCATGAACTCTATTGTTGTAAATTACTTATCCAATCTAATTGATGTTGCACCTCTTGACTCGGCTTCTCAACAAAATATTCTTCAAGCAATCCCTACTCTTATCACTTCTAAGGAGAACTTTGTTTTGATTGCTCCAGTTACTATCAATGAGCTTCAACGGGTGGTTTTAGCAGTGTTCCATGGGGACGCGTCCCCCGTTTCCCGCGTCCCCCAGCACGGGGGGACGGCAAGGGGGATGTTTCCCCCAGTCCCCCTTTTTGGGGGACGGCTAGGAAACGTCCCCGAGACGGCTAAGGCCTGTGGCCTCCTGTCCCCGGGACGTCCCCCTTTTGGGGACGCCCAGCCGTCCCCGGGGACGGCTGGGGCCCATGGGGGACGCTCATACCATCCTCGGGGATGGTCTAAGCGTCCCCCATGGGGCCCGGCCGTCCCCGGGGACGGTCCGCGTCCCCCATGGGGCCCGGCCGTCCCCCATGGCTGGGCATCCTCACCCAAGGGGGAAAAAAAAAAAAATTAACTTAAAAAATGGTAAGGGTATTTGGAATTATGCTATAATGCCATCATTACAAGACTAAAAGGAGGTTTATTTAAACAATACCAATTCTTTTGGTATAGTGACTGAAAATTTGAACAGTTAGTGACTGAAATTTTTTAAAAATGACAGTCTTTGTTTGAACATTGGTGGCTGAAAAAATGATGACTGTTATTACTTAAAATGATGACTGTTTGAACATTGTTTGCACTTGATATCCTTGGCTGAACCTTCAACTTATAGTTGTTGAACTTGAAACAATTAAATGGCTGCATATTAGTAACTAATATGAAGATGAAAATGTTAAATGACTCAATTATGGCTGCACTTATGTGTTAGTAACTAATCTCAATATGAATGGCTGCACTTATGTGTTAGTAACTAATCTGAATATGAATGGCTGCAGTTACATAATTGATTAGTAATATGAAACATCATTTTTGTTGGGTGTAGAATTCTGAATGTGTAGATTATTCTAAATTTCTAAAAAAATTCAATTTTTATAGTATTATACTAGCCATCCCCCAGCCGTCCCCGAGCCGTCCCCTAAAATCGGCCTGCCGTCCCCCCGTCCCCAAAAACCCGTCCCCCAAGCTCGTGGAACCTTGGTTTTTAGAATGCAAAAAGGAAAAACCCCAGGTCTTGATGGTTTTCCCATTGAGTTCTATCAAGAGTTTTGGGATATCCTTCATGCTAATTTATTAGAGGTGGTGGAAGAAGCCAGGAAAGCCAAAGAAATTTTGAAGGTTATCAATAAAACTTATATAGCTCTTGTCCCAAAAGCTCAAGAGGCAAATCATATCTTAACTTTTAGACCTATAGCTTTATGTAATGTTCTTCTCAAAATCATTACAAAGATCATGGCAGAAAGGTTAAAGCCTCTTTTGCATAAGATTATTTTCCCTGAACAAGGGGGTTATGTGGAAGGGCATCAAATAGTGGATGAGATAGTTCTTGCTCAGGAAGCCATCCATTCCATGGAAATGCAGAAATCTCCATCTATGTTCATTCGTTTAGACTTATCTAAAGCTTATGACAGAGTGGATTAGCACTTCCTTGTCAAAGTTTTAAGGCAATTTGGCTTCTCTCAGGATTGGATGGACTGGATTATGGGATGTATCTCTTCAATGTCCTACTCTGTTCTTATCAATGGCAAGCCTTCTCAATTGTTCCCTGCTTCCAGAGGTATTAGGCAAGGTGACCCCCTCTCCCCTTATTTATTCATCATTCTTGTTGAATGCTTGGGCAGGACTATAACCAAAAACAGAGAAAAAAACCCTTGAGGGAGTTACCATTGCTCATGGAGCTAGGCCTATTTCTCATCTTCAATTTGTTGATGACTCTACTCTGTTAGGTAAAGCTACAGTTAAGGAAGCTTCTAAAATTAAGCAAATCATTAGTTGTTTTTCTAATGCTACCGGGCAATTGATCAATGAAGACAAATCTAAAGTCATTTTCTTTCATTGCTCTCCCAGACAGGAATCCATGGTCTTGGATAAATTAAGATATAAGAAGACCTCCCTTCCGATCACTTATTTAGGCATTCCTATCAATATTCAAAGACAAAAAAAAGACTGGAATTGGTTGTTGGATAGAGTTAAGAAGAAAATTGGAAAGTGGACCAATAGGTGGCTTTCATTTGGGGGCAGAATTACCTTGGTAAAATCAATCCTTCAAGCTATACCTATTTATGTTTCTATTATGTTGAATATCCCAAAGGCAATTCTTCGAGAATTGGATCAAATCAATCATCGGTTCCTCTGGAGTGGTACTAAGGAGAAAAGAAAATGGGCCTTGGTGAAATGGGATACTTTATGCCTTCCCAAGAATGAAGGGGGGTTAGGATTCCGGTCTACTATTAATAACAATAAGGCTTTAGTTGCTAAACTATATTGGAGGATTTTGCATAACCCCAATGCTCTTTGGGCCAAGAATCTTTGTGCTAAATATGCTGAGAACAAAAGTCCTAAAGACCTTGTTCGCTATCAATTGCCTACCAAAGGTTCTCCCATTTTAGCAATTCTTAAGACTGGTGAGGATTTGATTAAGCAAAAGTTATTTTGGATCATTCATAATGGTCAACAAGCAAATTTTTGGATAGATTCTTGGGATGGTCACCAACCTTTGATAACTCAGTTTTCTGATTGGAGGCCTTGGATGGAGGAGCTTCATCGAGCTAACTGGATAAAGGTTGCTAATTATTGTCGGTACCATACTGGTAATTCAGAGGTTGGTAGATATTGGATCCTTGTTGAGGATTGGCCTATTCAAATGCCAGAAAGGCAAAGAAAAGACATCCAAAGCATCCTTCATATGAGATCTCTCTCTTGGTCCCATGATAAAGACTGTTTTGGATGGAACAACACTACTAAGGGTGAGTATTCAGTTGCTCAAGGTTATTTGGCCTTATGCCATAATAATCCCAACCAATCATATGACATATTTACTCAATTGTGGGCTCAAAAGCTCTAGCCTAAGGTGAGGTTCTTTACATGGCTTTTATTGCATCGTAGGGTGCTTACTGGTGAGCAACTTATGAAACGTGGTTTTCATGGCCCATTTAGATGCGAAATATGTGGAGAGAATGTGGAAACTCTCAACCATATTTTTATTGAGTGTACCTTAGCCTCTGAGCTATGGAGGAGAATGGCCATCTTACTTGGCTTACAATGGTCCAATTTTTTTACTTTTGAATAACTTTGGAGGGATTGGCCTAATCAGGAGGGTGTTGATCATTTTATTAGGCAACTAGTTTGGATGGGTTCTACCATTCTACCTTGGAATATTTGGAAGGAAAGAAACAACCAGATTTTCAATCAAGAAAGGAAGGACATTCACTATATCTGGCAAAAGACCATTGCCAACTTAGTTGAATCAATCCAACAACTCCTTAAACACCCCCAAAACTCCCACCAAAGATGGGATCAAGTGATGCAAAGATTGAAGATTAACTCTTTTAAGGGCAACCAACTTAAAGGGAATGTGAGTAATCAAAAGATGGATAGAACAAGGAATTGGCAGCCTCCTCCTAAGGATTTTGGAAAAGTCAATACCGATGGAGCCTCTAGGGGGAACCTTGGAAAAGCTAGTGCGGGAGGAATTGGTAGACTTTCAAATGGTTCCCTGGTTTTCACTTTTGCTGAGAATTTGGGTATCCTTTCCAATAACCTTGTTGAGGGGTATGGTATCCTTAGAGGCCTTCAAGAGGCTTCTAAGGTCGGATGGAAAAAGGTGTTGGTTGAATCTGACTCTCAAGTCATGATTAATCTATTGAAGACTCCTTCTAAGAATCATAAGGTTGATTGGAGAATAAAAAGAATTGTTGAGAAGATTCAATTAATCCAAATGGGCTTTTTGAAAGTTGAATATAATCATGTGGTCAGAGAACAGAACAAGAGTGTTGATGCTTTAGCTAATTGGGCATTGGACAAAGGTGATCTTACTTACTACGGCCACCCTCCCAAATGGTGGGATTCACAAATAAGGGAAGCTCTTCTTTCTATCCTTTCTCTGGATGGCTCCAATACTAGAGGTACCTAGTTCCTTTTTTCTTTGTTTTTGCTTCTCTTTGGTTCGGTCAAGGTATTTTAGTTCCCTTGCTCAGACTGATCATTCTTATGTTTCCTCTATTGAATCTTTGCCTGAATAGCCTTTTGGCCTAGAAAGGCCAAAGTTGTTTTATGTTTTTTCCTTCTTTTTAGTTTTTTGGTGTGTGTGTTGTTTTGTATTGTTTTCGTTTTGTTTTATTTTTGTGTTTTTTGTGTTGTTTTTGGTGTTTTTTATGTTTTTGTATTTTTTTGTGTTTTGTGTTTTTGTTTTTTTTTTGTGTTTTTGTTTTCTTTTGTGTTTTTGTTTTATGTGTGTGTGTGTGTTTTGTGTTTGTGTTGTTTTGTTGTTTTTGTCGTTTTTTTGTGTGTTTTGTGTTTTGTGTTTTGTTGTTTTTGTCGTTTTTTTGTGTGTTTTGTGTTTTGTTGTTGTTTGCATTTTTTTTTTTTTTTTGTGTTTGTTTTGTGTTTTTTTTTGTTGTTTTTGTGTTTTTTGTGTTTGTTTATGTTTTTGTGTTTGTTTGTTTGTGTTTTTGTTGTTTTAGGCATGCTCTTTGAGTGTGTCGAAGGGGGCAAGCCAAGTGCAAGCCCTAGGCATTTTTGGTGGAATAGATACCCCTGCCTCCTTAGGACTTACCCAAAAGTGGCATCCCAATTGGGGTGTTTTCCACAAACAAAAAAAAAAAATTACGGTAGAAAGCAAAGGTATAGTTTATTTAAATTAGAAAGCATATGCAAGTAATTAGACCTTCAAACCTTTTTTTGAATAAAGAGAAACCTTTCTTTTTTAATAGCATAAGGGATCATGTACACCTAAAGTAGCAAAATCTTGCTCGCCACAAATCCTGACCAACTAATACCTCAAAAACCCTTTATCCTAACCCCAAACCTCTTTCGCAGATGTTATCAACCATGATCAAATGTAACACAAGATATTGTGAACATTTGCCCATTCTCAAGCTAAATAGAAATATGTGACAAAATGCTTTGGAACAATCAAACAATGACTATAAGTCAGAATATCAAACTCCCTCGCAAGTAGAAACAAGGGAACTACTCATATGCCTTACTACAATGACTACATCAAATGACAACCTCAAATTCATAGGCTTGTGAATGGGCCCACCCCAACTAATTAAGTAATTAGCTTTTATTAATATCCAATTGTTTAATTAATCTTAGGCCAAGCCCTCCCAACAATTTCATAGTTAGAAACATAGCCTAAAAAATCACCAAGAATCCGCAATTTCTCACAAAACTCACAAGAAATTGTGGCCTGCGATTTCTTATTATTATTATTTCTTGGCGAAGAGAAACTTGCTGACTCGCAACGAGATTTCCGTAAAAAACTCGTTGATTTCTCACAAAAAAATTGGCCGCATGCGCAAAAACGCAGAAATTTGTTTTAAAAACCCATTTCTTCTCATTTGCTCATTTTTTCTTCTCTCCAACTATGTGGAAATTCTTCTAAGAGGTGAAAACAATAATATTAAACCACTTAAAGTTGCAAGCTTATTGTAGTGGTAAGGACTTTGGCCTCTCTTTAGGAGGTCCAAGGTTCAAACCCCACTCAGTATGAGGGGACCAAGACCCCTCATAAAAACCTATGTAAACTCATTGAAAAAAATTAATCAAGTGGCATTAGCTCAACCGGTTAGATTCCTCAACATTTCAAGGAGGAGACCCAAGTTCGAATCTTGCCAAATAATACATGGATAATATCCAAGCTTTGTTGTAATACCATTATGTGGTGATAATGTAATACGGGTGGGGCCCGTTTCAATCCCATATAACCCATTGAAAGAAAAATAATTATAATATTAAACCACTTTGCTAGATCGCATCTAAGATTGGACATTGGTCCAAGGAGAATTGAGACTGTTTCTACAGATTTTTCTAAGGTATTTCCCCCTCCCCCACACACATACCCCAAAAAAAAACTGGTTAGGGTTTTTTTTTTATTTTCTCTTTTGTTTCTTTTCAACGATGTAGGCTAGGCCCTATTTTTTTGTTTGTTACCTCCCAAAAAAAAACTAGGGTTTTGTTAGTTCTTTTTTTCAATATTTTTTAATTGTTCTTTTCAAGCATGTAGGCTAGGCACTAATTTTTTTGTTTGTTTTTTCAAGCATGTAGGCTAGGGCATCTGATTAATGAATTATTTTTTATTTTTCCCTCCTATTAGGAAATATAGATGGATTCTTTAAGTGAGGTCCCTAGAAACGCCATCGGTAACAATGATACTCATTCAATTGGAACCCAACAAATTCCTTCATTTGCAGCCACAAAGTCCAATCCCAAGAAGAGACCCAATGTGGAAGCATGGGGCTAAGGGAAACTTGTTGAATCAAGTGTTCTAACTGCAACAAGCACATGTGAGGAGGCATCCATCACCTCAAATTCCATCTGCTTAGGCAACCAAGGCATGATGTGGACCCCTGCCCTAGAGAAGATGGTATGATTAGAAATGAGGTTAAGGCTTTGGTCATGCACCAAGGAGGCCAAAAAATCGAGCACCAAAGGCCAAGAGTTGCAATGGGACATGGAGTGGGGCCTTTTTCATGGGCATGAGTCTAAACTAGAGGATGTCAATGCCACAACCGATGAATCTGTCACTAGCCCTTGGGGGAACTAACAGTACGGGAACGGAAAGAATTTACAAATGAGAGTGGAGTTGGGTGGGGGGAACTAACAGTACGGGAACACACTAATTACCGCTACTTACTGCTTTATAAACATAGAGCATGCCAGGAACTGCAAAAACTATGTGTACTTCCGATACTCATGCAGTGTATGCACAGCTCCAATGATCCCCTAGCAAACATTCCCTACAAGGAACTAACGACATGGAAATGCACCGGTTTACCGAGATACGTACACTAACATGAGTAGAAAGCAGACTTAGAGATATCGAGACCGGGTATATGTGTTTATGTAGAGAATTTAACCGCACAGCTCCAATGGCTCCCTAACAGACATTCCCTACAAGGAACTAACAGTACGGGATCGCATCAGTCACCAGATACGGACCAGCAACAAAACACATAACTGATGGAACTGCTACCATATCTATTCTATATATGCTTTAGATTAATGAAACACAGAGGGTGCTTTAAACAAGCAATGCTAGAGGGACCTGCTCACCAAATGCTGAAATGAATCAACAAGCCGTGACAGGTTAGCCTAAGGCATATAATGAAAGACAGCATAAAAGAATAAAGACAGCAGAACAGAACCAGGCATACAGATTATATTCATAAGCAGAAGCACGGTTACAATAAGCACAGTAGTTCCCTAACAGACATTCCCCTTTCCACCACCTTACAATGAAAACGTGGTGGGTATTTATAGCCCAAAGTTCCCCCCGTTACATTAATGGGCACAAAGTCCCAGTCAAACATTAGCTGACAAAAGCAGCCGCGGAACTGCTGGTGCTGACATCTGTCGGGCTGGACTGTACTCTCGGCATGGTCTCCCTGAAGGTTGAACAGCCACGTGGCAGCGCGTTGGGTAGAACTTTATATTGACAGGAATGCGGGTAGGCGAGGCGGTGGAAACTCACGTCAGTCTTAAATGAGGTAGCTAGCATAAGTAGTGCGGCCCATGCTTGTCCTTTTGCTCGGCATGTCTTGGCTCGGATCCCAAAGTTGGACACTTGTCGGATGATGTTGCTTGACACATGTCTGCCTTGAAAGGCAGTCTATCCAACTTCGCCCGGGATTAGAGCGCAATCGGGTAGCACGAGGTGAAAAACGGCGCGATCGGGTAGCACTATTTCCCTACTGCGCACCGGTCAAAGGGCGCAGTCCGACTTCGCTGCGAAGTCGGGTTGCGCACCGGCACTTGCTGATTCTCACCGCCGTTCGGACTTCGCACGGACACTTAGTCATTTTTCCTGCCAGCCTTCTACAAGGTGCACCCAGAAAGAGGGGCGAAGTCGGACTTCGCACCAAAACTGGGCGAAGTGCGAACTTCGCACCAAAACTGGGCGAAGTGCGAACTTCGCACCAAAGCTGGGCGAAGTGCGCACTCGCACAAAAAGCTGGGTTTCCTGGTTCAGCTTCCGGGGCCATAACTTTTGATCCGCTGACCCAATCGCCTATTATAATATATCGTTGGAAAGCTTGCGAGAAGATCTGCAATAATAAAATATCCAGGGCTCATTTTGTCCATTTTATCGCCCCTGTTTATGGCCCGCAAAATCCCGAACACCTCAGCATGCCCTGACACTTAGCCATTTTTCAGGGCAAGTGCTGTCAATTTTGAGAAGAATGAGAATGTAGGGAAGAGAGAGAAAGGGGGAGAAGGAAGAGCAGCCCTCTTACAAAAATTGAAAACATTGCACCCCGTGCAAAATGTGACAACAGAAACAAGGGACAAAGGCTATAAAAACAAAAAGTTTTGATGGAGTGTTCTAGAATATCTGTTCCACATGACCATTTCATAAGCATTTCACATATGAAATGCACATAAGGCGGAATTCCTTCAAGCTGAAACAAATGAGAATGTCTTTTATGTGAATTATCACCTAATATTCATGAGAATTCACCTACAACAATCCCAAGCATCAGTAACCTAGTGAGACCTGTTAGTCCCCTATGTTGCTTGATTTTCCATATCCTAGAGTTATATTTAATTGAATCACAAAGACCCCAACATCTAGAAGATTAGGCCAGTAAATCTTCCACTGAGATAAAACTTTCTTGGTTGTATGTCAGATAAAACAGTATATGAGAATTACTATTCAAAAAGACATAAGAGGTCAAATGAGTTATTACAAATGTGTTAAATGCAAACAATGCATACTGAACCTTTGTCAAATTTATAATGGCACACAAATTGCACAGCCATGAATGATAAACATAAAATATGCATAGAAATTTAAAATCACCTGATGAACATACTGAAGAGCATAATCACGAGCACTTCCTGGACTTCCAGAGAAGCTACAATATTACATTGCCAAATAAGTACAGTAAAAGTGTTTAAAGTCTAATACAATTATCTATTATTTTTCACAGATAACAAGGATTACACTTCTTTTAATGCATGTGAAACATAATAAAAATATATATGCAACTTCAAATATATTCCTGCAAGGAATTGAATTGTTCAAATGTTTGGTTTTATAACAAAAAACAACTCACTCTCTAGTCTTTCTTCCAAGGCCTACAAAAGATAGCTCTTTCATCCAGTGTGCAAGAAGTGTTTTTGGTGCTACAATCAAAGCACGCTTGATAAGACTTGAGGAAAAAAGACCTGCTAGAAATGCAGATGCCTGCAACAGAAAGAGCATGTCAATGCATATGATGAAAGAAAACTTGAATGATAAACAAACAAATAACCAAAAAAAAAGCTTCCATTCACGACTTCTATTTGCAAGACTGGAATTGAATGTGAAAATGGGTACAAACCATAATTCCAAAAATTACACAAACAAAGTAACCAAACACTAGAAGATGTGCGTGCAAATTCATATCTCAGAAAAAGAGCAACAAAATTACGATGTTTGACATAATAAATACCTTTGGGGAAACAACTTCAAATTACGCGATACATACCAAACAATTTGGATAGTAAATACGATGTTTGACATAATAAATACCTTTGGGGAAACAACTTCAAATTACGCGATACATACCAAACAATTTGGATAGTAAGTGCGAAATAGCTTTCAATGAATGCAAAACATTAATGAGATAGTAGCAAGTGGCATTAGCTCAATCGGTTAGATTCCTCGACATTTTAAGAAGCAGACCCAAGTTCGAATCTTGCCAAACGATACATAGATAATATCCAAACTTTGTTGTAATACCACTATATGATGATAATGTAATATGGGTGGGGCCCGTTTCAATCCCATATAGCCCATTGAAAAAAAAAAAAATGAAACAATATAAATAATAATGACATGATCCTATCAGAGCTATACATGTAGACCCAAGCATGAACCCATTAAAGAGTTAATTATTTATCAATAATAATTGGCAAAAGAAGCAAAAGAAGGATCTTCAAAGAAAACATATCTATACATAAGCAAAGAGCATTCCAAGGAGATAAAGCTCATATTTTTCATCCCTTACTTATATCTTATTGGGTGAAGAACTTGGGTAGCAAAGTGCTGCCATTATTTATCTTCGGTAGCAGGGTGTTCTCATCACTTTCTTAATGGATGTTCCTCTTCTCCCTTCACTCACCTTTTAATTGGAGCATTTCTCTATTCACCATTAATGTATTGCTTCGACTATATTTCTGCATATATTTAATTCTCTTGATGGAAGCATAACAAACAACAATCAAGCAAATCCCAAAAGTGGGAAATAAAGTATTTGCATGCAAATTTTGGATTTTAAATGAGCAATAATCTGTGAAAGGACAACTGATAGAAATAGAAAGTTCCAAAGGTTAAATCTAAACAAACGAGGACTCACAAAGCAGTTTTTCTCATTCCAAGATTCCATTTCAATGTGTGGTTACTCATTTTTTAATGATTAAAGCTTCAATGCAATAGACCACTATGAAAATCTTGGCGTCCAAATGTTAATATTAAGCAATAGTTTAGCATGCAATTAGGCATTTGTGAGTTTTCACAAGAGTCTTAAGTTGAAACAAAACATTTTATCTTATTAAAAGTTACAAACAGGAGACTAGTCAGTAAAACATCATGGTCAGATGGCTCGGTTTCACATGTGATTACTCGTGAGTCAAACATGGCTCAGATTAAAAATGTAATGCCAAAAAAACATTGCCCAAGCTTGCAAGAAACAAGATGAATCTGTCAAACAGAACATAGAGACATTTCTAACCAGGTAGAAAAACTCATACACAATATTAGAAGGCAAATTAATTTTTAAAATGCACATGTTCAACAACCTGATAACTGTAATCAGGGTTTCTTCCTCAAAAAAAAAAAAAAAACATTCAAACAAAAATTCTAGGCAAATACTGATAGCCAATGAACTGGGTTTGCAGCATTTTTAACTGGTCTTCATCTTGGAATTTGAAATTGGCACAAGATTTGGCAAGGCCTTTCTAGGGAACATTTGAGCCTTTATGTTGTCAATTTTCAATGATTATGCCAGGAAGTATGAACAATTCACAGCAACAGTTTTCTCTCATTGAGTATAATATGAGATGCAGCCATTTTATTAAGCTTATAATCTAAGCTCAAATGGAAAAATAACGCAAAAATGGACATTACAAAATTAAGTCCACAAGGCCTTTATGATCTGAACAAACAAAAAGGGAATAATTTCTGTCAGTGTGAGTTCTTCTCATCATGTTTTAAGCAACCTAAGCAAAACCCTTACAATTAATTAATTAATAGTCCAACAACCAAATTAGTTATGTATATATAGTGCTGTGTCCATCAACTAAAATTTAAAATTGACTCACAACTCTCATCAACCTCATAACGGTTAACCTCTGTTACGATTTTCAACGAATATGAACCATTGATTTCAAAAATACACAGAATTTTATAGGGCTCCAAATAAATTCATCTAAACACTGCTATTAATTTTCCATTGCAAGAAAAACTTGTATCTGGGAAAACCCTCAAGAATTCCAACAGCAGTTTTAACACATGGTAAAGAGATGACGATGGTTAATGGATGCCGGCAATGAGTTCCTCCACAGTTTTGGGTCCCTCCTGCAGCATCACCACTAAGCCAGATTGTCATGGTCATCCACGTAGCTTTAAAATAATATTAATATAGCCCTTTATATAAACATCAATATACTTTTTTTTTTGAGCTTGATGATTTCTATTTTGGATTAGTATTTAATCAATAATTCTTTCAATTTTCTCTCCTATGAGTAACTTTATATTAATATTAGTGTAAACTTTAGTTTATATGTTTATTTATACTAGTGTTTGATGATTTAAAATTTAATACATATACTTTCATAGTTTTCCTTTTTATTAATTAATAATTTCATATAATTCTCTTTTTTTAATTGGTTATATGGAATTCAAATGGGCCCCACGCATATTACATCCTGACCATATAGTGGTATTGTTGCCACATTTTGCACAAGGTGCCATGTCTTCATTTTTCTTGTAAGGATGCTGCTCTCCCTTCCCTCCTCCTCCTTTCCCTTTCTCCACTATCCCCTTTCTTCCCTTCCATCAGTTTCATTCCCTTCATTTCCCCCCCTTTCCTCTTTTACTTTTTTTTTCAATTTCCCCAAAAGAGCAAAAGGCCCCTAAAAAATTCTAAGTATAAGAGCGCAACCCGACTTCGCAGCGAAGTCGGGCTGCGCCCTTGAGTTTGAGCGCACTTGGGGAGCCGAAGTGCGGAGAGATGATCAAAATTTTGCTAAGTATAAGAGCGCAACCCGACTTCGCAGTGAAGTCGAGGTGCGCTCTCATTTCTGTGCACACTTGAGAATCAGTGGAACCCTAAAATTTCTAAGTAGTGAGTGTGCAACCCAACTTCGCAACGAAGTCGGGGTGCGCTCTCATCTTCATGCGCAGTAGCGACGGTATGACAGAAAATAGCTAAGTGTTGGGTGTGCAACCCGACTTCGCAGCAAAGTCGGGCTGCGCCTGCTTACTTGTGTGCACTCGGGCAGGATGTTGAAGACAGCCCGAAAATTTTCTAAGGAACGAAGGCCTCCCCAACTGCACTACTTCCCCCTTGCGTTGTCTGATTGCGCTCCAATTCCGAGCGAAGTCGGGCATGAAAGAGAGACGAGATTCCAAGGCAGATTTGTCCCTTCAGATTTTGACAGGTGTCCAGCCTCGGGATTCGAGTCAAAGATGTGACGGGTGGTGTGCAAGCGTGAACCGAATTATTGTACCGCAACTACCCTCATTCAAGCTGACTCAAAGTTTCATCTACCGCACGGCCACGTAGGTGCCAAGTTTTCAGGTGGACCTTGCTGCAAGTACAGTCCATATCCGCAAAGGTCAACATCAGCCATTTTTTTGCCGCTTTTGTCAGCTTTGTCAGCTATTGTCAGGTCTGGGATCCTGTGCCCAAAGTTGTAATTGGGGGGAAAATTGCGCTATAAATAGCTGCGCCATATCATTGTAAGAGGGTGGAAGGGGGATATATTGCTAGGGAACCATTGTAGTTGTGCATTTGCTTCTCAATACAAAATACACTTGGCTCTATTGATTGTTCTTGTTCTATATGTTGCCTCTATTTAGCATTTCTGCCTCATGTTGCTTATGTTATTGCTTACTGTTATTCTGCTATCTGGATATCGGTATTTGATAGTTAAGTATTCCTGGAATGCATAGTTAGAGGATACATAGAATGAATGACATTGGTAGTTTCTATAATGTATTATGCGTTTAGTTGTTGTTAGTAGTGGTGATTGATAGTTGTTGTGTTGCTTATCCTCCCCACCCAATACAAATACATTTATATTTCTTTCTGCATTTATAATTTCTTTCCTGCACTCTAAGCTGATAGACAACTGAGAAAACATAGGAAGTCGGCCTCTTTCGGAGATTGGCACGAAAGGCATTCCTTCCTTCCGGACTTTCAATCTGTTGGGCGAATCTAGGGCGCATTACACTAAATCCTATCCTAGTGGCAGATTCGTAACCAACAGTTTCTCTAGCACGCCCGGTGGGACGCAAAAGTTTCCCACCCAAAACAGAATCGAAGCATTGGTGTTCGCTTCATTGTTGTTAAATCGGAACACCTGGCGACTCTGCAAGTACCTGAATATCCTCTAAGTCTGTGAGACCGGTCCAAGCGCCTTCATGCATACAAGAAGGTGGAGAGCAAGGAATCCGGGAAACCAGCCTGATCTCTACGAAATTGACATCAACGCTCTTGGAGAGCGCGTAAGGCTGGCTGACTACCAAGCTCACATAGACGAATCCGAAACCGAAGTCGAAGAGGCCGAAGTTGAAGAGCAACCTACAACTTCGGACAGCACCGATACCGAGTACACGACCGGAGGGGAAGAAGACATGGCTGCCCAGCAAAATGATGACGACCTCTTCCCAGCGGTTGACTCCACAGGGCCCTTGGCTCTAGTCGGACAAGAGGCTGTGCCCCCCGCTGCCTTGAAATCCATCCCTACTTACGATGGCTCCGGCAAAACGGCATATGAGCACATCCAAGACATTCTGGCCTTGGCTGCGCTACACTCTATTACGAATGAGAGTGTCAAGACCCGTCTATTGGCTCTTTCTCTGAGGGGGAAGCTTCTCTACTGGTGGAGATCTTTGCCAGAAGGATCTATCACGGGGTGGCCTCAGTTGGCAGGCAGGCTCGTAAAAGGATGCAACGAGTCTGCCGACCCCTCTTCATTGTTGCATCAGTTTCAGAGTATCCAACGCCACCCACAAGAGGAGATATCAAACTTCAACATAAGGTTTGCGAGGTCCTGGAAAAGAATACCTCGCGAACTGCGACCTTCGGCGGGTCAAGCTACACACTATTACCTGAGGTCTTTCAATTCGGATATTTGCCTACTTCTCAAGATAGCCCGGGACGATACTTTCCCTGCCCTATACGAAGCTGCCCATCAAGCAGAATTAGACATAATCTCTATAGGCAGACTTTCGCATAGAATGCAACCTCCCATTTATCCTGATTTCCCTCAGTCCCAATATCCATCGGCGTCTGGTGTAATGCCATCCTCCTCAAATCAGCACCCCCAGCAGCCATGGAATCCAACACCGATTATAAACCCCTACGGTCAGCCTCAGATCCATTATCCTAATTCGCCACCTCCACCTCCGCAATATCCCGCACTCCCAGCTCCCCCTCATTACGCGGCGTACTCTGCACCTCCGCCATTAGCTGCAATACCCCTGCCAACCCGACCGGCACTTGCTGATAATGATATTCAGAATAAAATCCTTCAGGAGGTACGGGCTCTGGCCTCTGGGTATCATACTATTTCCAACGATATGACAATAATGAAGAAGAAGCAAGCCCAGATGGAGTTCATTCCAAGGAGACCATATCCTCCCCCGGCGCTAACAAAATATCAAGCTACACAAGCTCAAAGACACCCCCGGCAAGGAATGCTGCCAATGAGGTTCAACCTGGCACTTCTGACCAGGTTAACTGGTGCTCCACATGCAACGATCCACGCTCAGAGGAGAGTTGCACGCTCCATCAGCATTATCTTCAGACCCTTGCAGGCAGCGCCATGGAGGACGAAGCATACATGATCCTGGACAATGAAGGCAACTTTGCAGTCCCAGAAGAAGATCTTGCGTTGCTCTTGACCAAGGAAGGCAGAAGGCCCATTGAGGCTGCCATGGCCCAAGCAAAGTCGTTGAAGGTATACGCCAGAAGTGAGAAGGTGCAGCCTGCTGGGCTACCACCTGACAAGTCACCTTGGCCCCCTACATCCAAAGAAAGGTTCCCTACGCTCAAGGCTCCCGCAATGAAGGCTCCCGCAGCCCAACCTCTAGCCGAAACAAATGAACAAGCTCAAGAGAAGCTGAGGTATCCGTCGCTGACGAAGAGACAAAGAGTCAAAGCCACGTAGCAATACCGGACCAGGTATGAGCCAGCGAAAGAGATAGAGGGAGCCGGCACTTCAACCTACAATATAGTTGATGAGCTAAAAAGGACCCCGACAAAGATAAGTATGTACGAGGCTCTTCTGCTCCCAGGGCAAGTTGATCTGTTGCAGGAATCCTTGAAAAGCGTAAAATATGGAAAGTCGACGCAGCCTGCTGTGTTAGCTCAGCCCTTGACAGTTTCTGCTACCGAGAAAAACAGGCCACCTCCTTTCTATCTGTCATTACGGATGGAAGGCTATATAGTACACAACTGCATGGTGGATTACGAGTGCGTCCACTCATTGTCATGCCGAGAGCCGTCTGCAAGGAGATCGGTATGGAATATACAAGGAGCAGCCAAGGTGTGCTGCAGCTAGACGGCACCCCTATCAAGACAGTTGGTGTCATCAAAGATATCCCGATCCGACTGCATAAAGCCCTCGACATAGTGGTCATCCAAGAAGTCGTTGTGGTCGACTTGGAACCCTACTTCGGCATGTGTCTCTCTAGGGAGTTCACTGCGAAGCTGGGTGGATATTTGTCTCTGGATTACTCACATATGGAATTGCCCTTCAAAGGAAGGAGATTAAAGATCTATAATGAAAAGCCTTCCACACTTCTAGTAGAGAAGATACCCGGAGAAGAGCCGCAGAATGGCATGGTTCAGCTGACAACTGAAGAACTGGTATAGCTGGATATGACAGAAGAGGCCCTTGAGCTGTTACAAGTGGGTGATGAGTTCTCCTTGCTAGACTTCAATGCCATGATTGAGACCGAGCAAGGTTGTTACTCCGTCACCCAGCCTGAAAGACTTGACCAGTCAGCAAGAAAGGAGGTTGGACCCGCACCAAAAAAGCTATGGAAGTTGTTCTTTGATGGCGCCCGATGCAAAAATGGCGTCGATGCAGGTGTACTTCTGGTTTCCCCGTCCAGAGTCCAGAAGGACTACACTTACAGGTTGGCTTGGAGCTGCACTAACAACGCAGCGGAGTATAAAGCTTTATGCTTGGGTTTGAGAAAGGCAGAGAGACTGGGGGTGAGACATTTGCAGATCTTTGGCGACTCAAAGCTAGTGTGCAACCAGATTACGAATAAGTGCACCTCCAAGAAGCATTACCTCAAGGCGTACCGTAATCGTGTCTGGGACCTGATGGAGTCATTCGACTCTTTGAATGTCAAAGCCATATCACGTGAGAAGAATAAGCATGCTACATTACGGCGTACTGTTGGAGCCAGGTACGTCCCGGCTGATGACATTGTCCAGAAGCCGAAGCCGGTTCGTACCATCTACAGGCCTTCTGGGGCTGATAAAGACACCCACTGGCAAGTGTTCAACTGTGAAGAGGATATCGTCACTTTTTTTATAAACAAAGCAAGTACGATAGAAGGTAGAGACCTTGATGACGAGCAATACGAAGGGTTGATACAGTTAGAAAACAATCATGTCCCGAAAGGACTGATTACCCTAGAAAGTCTCTTTGATCAGAACGATAGGGCAATATCCCACAGAATCAAAGTGGACCCCAAGCAATACATGGACCTGGAACTGGAACCTGGAAAAAAGATCTAGCTCGGGACAAATTGCACTGAAAAGGAACTGGAGCAGATCAGATATTTATGCGGAGAGTTCCCTGATATTGTGGCCTGGTGCTACCAGGACTTGAAGGGGTATGACAGAGAGATGATCCAGCATACTATAGAGCTGGAAGATAATGCAAGACCTTTCCGGCAGAAGCAAAGGGCAGTGAACCCAAAAATTGAAGCTATGATGAAAGCAGAGCTCTTAAAGATGTTGGAGGCCAAAATCATCTACCCCATCAAGCACTCATCTTGGGTCGCAAATCTGGTCCCTGTGAGGAAAAAGAATGGAGACATCCGCCTCTGCGTGGATTTCAAAAACCTCAATCAAGCTTCACTGAAGGATCATTATCCGCTCCCCCAAATTGATCAAATCCTCCACATAGTTGCTGGAGCACAGAGGTTCTCTCTCTTGGACGGATTCTCTGGATACAACCAAATATGGGTAAAGGACGAAGATCAGCACAAGATAGCGTTCACCACCAAATGGGGAACGTTTGCATATTAGCGCATGCCCTTCGGCCTATCTAACGCCGGCGCTACATTTCAAAGAGCTATGGACTTGGCGTTTCGGGAGCTGCTCAACAAGGTCATTGTCATCTATTTGGACGATATGACTGTATTTTCACATAAGAGAGAGGACCATGCTTCCCACTTGTGGCAAATATTTGAGAGATGTCGTGAATTCGGCATTTCCATCAACCCGAAGAAGTCAGTCTTCGCGGTAAAGGAAGGTAAGCTGCTAGGACATGTCATTTCTGAGAAAGGCCTTGCAGTGGATCCTGACAAAGCAGAAGCCCTTCTTCGCTTACCCATCCCAGTTGACAAGAAGGGGCTACAATCATTTTTTGGCCAAATCAACTTCGTGAGAAAGTTCATACTAGACTTCGCACAAGTAATCAAGCCCATGGCCAAACTCCTAAAAAGGAATGTCGAATTCTTGTGGACTGATGAAAGGAAGCAGGCATTCGAAGAGATCAAGGCCAAAATCACGCAAGCTCCAATATTGATAAATCCAGATTATTCCAAGGATTTCATCAAGGTTCCACGAGCTTGGGGGACGGGGGGACGAAGGGACGGGGGAACGGGTTTCCGGGGATGACGAGGGACGACAAGCCGATTTTAGGGGACGGCTCGGGGACGGCTGGTATAATACTATAAAAATTGAAATTTTTTAGAAATTTAGAATAATCTACACATTCAGAATTCTACACCCAACAAAAATGATATTTCATATTAGTAATCAATTATGTAAGCACAGCCATTCATATTCATATTAGTTACTAACACATAAGTGGTATTAGGATATTCATATTAGTTACTAAGTGCAGCCAGTTAATTGTTTCAAGTTCAACAACTATAACTTGAAGGTTCAGCCAAAGATATCAAGTGCAAACAATGTTCAAACAGTCATCATTTTAAGTAATAACAGTCATCACTTTTTCAGCCACCAATGTTCAAACAAAGACTGTCTCACCCCTCCCATTGTTTGAGGGACTAATCGCAAAGCTGGTGATGTATAATGCTGAATTAATCTCTGGTAGTTCTTGATGTGCCTACAATAAGCACTAGGCAGCGTACCAAGCTGAATTAATCTCTTATAATTATTGATTTGCCCAGAATCCACTTTAAACAATAACAGTGGGTAATATGCTGAATTTTAGCATATGAATACTTTTGAGGAACGTCTTAAATATTTTCATACTTAAAAGCAACTGATCGTCTGATACAAATAGTTCAATCTACTACATAAAGCCAGATGGTGAAATTGAAAATAACAACTTACCATATAATTGGCCCCAAAAAGTGATTTACTGGAAACATCCACAATTAGGGTAAAGTTGCATGTACTTAAATTTATGTATTTCACTAATAGTTTCAAGAGGGGATAAAAGCAATGAGCCCTTACCTTTTTTTTTTATTAATTTTTTTTTTTTTTTTTTGTTTGGGTGAGGACACCCAGCTATGGGGGACGGCTGGGTCCCATTGGGGACGCTTAGACCGTCCCTAGGGATGGCTGGGCGTCCCCGAGGACGGCTGGGCACCACTAAAAGATGCCCAGTCGTCCCCGGGGACGGTCTGAGCGTCCCCAATGGGGCCCAGCCGTCCCCGGGGACGCCCCAAAAAGGGGACGTCCGGGGACGAGAGGCCATAGGCCTCAGCCGTCCCGAGGACGTTTCCTAGCCGTCCCCCAAAAAGGGGGACGGGGGGAAACTTCCCCCTTGCCGTCCCCCCGTGCTGGGGGACGTGTCCCCGTGGAACACTGGATTTCATCATGTATGCGATGGGAGAGCCCGAGAGCTACGCCGCAATCCTGACTCAGAAGGGAGATGATGGCGAAGAGCGTCCCATAGCGTTCTTAAGCCAAGTGATTTAGCCGCATGAAGAAAAGTATAATTTTATTGAGCGGCAGGTGCACGCAGTCATGAGATCCCTCAGGAAGTTCAGGCACTTCATCTCCCAGAGTCGGATAACTATCTTTGTGATACATTCGAACGTCAGGAATTTCATTGTACAAGGGGAGCCAGGTCACAAGAGGGCAAGATGGATAGCCAAAATCCAAGAATTTGACATAGAGGTACGCCCAACGAAGCTGATCAGAGGCCGGGCCTTGTGCCAAGAGCTGGCCCGAAGTGCTGCAGCTGAAATCTTTGCCTGCCAGTGGGAAGATCCAATGGCGGAAATTAACCTTGCCAACTCCTTATCAGAGGAGAATGATTGGACGAATGACCTGGTGTGGTATTTTAGCACAGGGAGATGTCCAAATCATCTCAATGCCTCACAAGGAAGGAGATTTAGGCTGAATGCCTTGAGATATGTACTGCGCCCCGAGGGGCTGTATTTCAAAAATATTGACGGCATCCTGTTGCGATGCGTCAAGGAATCAGATAAACCAAAGGTCCTCGGAGAGTTCCACTCCGGGATGCCTGGAGGACATCATTCAGGGAGGCCTACGGCCTTAAAGATTATCAGAGCCGGGTATTATTGGCCCACCCTCTTCACAGACGCACATGCGGTCTGTGTAAAATGTGAAAAATGCCAAAGGTTCGCCGGCGAGGAATAGGGAAGGCACCCTTGCCCCTCCGGCCAATTCAAGCCGAGACTCCGTTTCAGCAGTGGGGTCTGGACTTCGTTGGAACCATCACGCCTAACTCTGCAGCGGGACATAAGTTCATCCTTACAGCCACCAATTATTTCACTCGGTGGACGGAGGCGATCCCCACTAAGCATGTAGACCAAGAAACGGTCATTGGGTTCCTTGAGAGCCTCATCACCCGTTTCGAGGTCCCAGAGGTAATAGTTATAGACAACGGTCCGGGGTTCGCAGGTGTTGTACTCACGGAGTTCACCAACAAATACGGCATCTATCACAAGATGTCCTCAAACTACTACCCACAAGGGAATGGCCTGGCCGAGTCCACTAACAAGAATCTGCTGAAGATTGTAAAAAAAAGAGTAGAAAGGAACAAGAGGACGTGGCACCTACTTCTAAACCGAGCGTTATGGGTGGATCACATATCTTTCAAGAAATCTATCAAGACATCCCCCTACACGCTTGTATATGGCCAGGAGGCAGTTCTGCCTACCCACATAGAAATGTCCGCACTCTGGTTGTTAGATGAAGAAAAAGGCGACGGGGATCCAATGGATGCCAGACTTTGTCAACTATTGCAGTTAGAAGAAGAAAGGGAGAAGGCATACCAAGCCTTTACCAAACATGCCGAGGTAACCCAGAGCTGGTTTGCAAAAGGCACCACCACCCGAGTTTTCAAAATTGGGGACCTAGTGCTCAAGTGGGACTCACTCAAAGCAAAGTCAAGCAACCATGACAAATTTGATGCCCTCTGGGAAGGCCCCTATCAGATCGCTCGGGTAAACCAATTCAACGCGTTCGTGCTCAGGGACATGGAGGGACAACTTCTCCCTATTCCCGTCAACGGTTTCCACCTAAAAACCTATCACCACTGAAGGTGTCCGAGAGGTCCTTCCTTGTACATATTTTTTCCTGCATTTCAGTTTATGTCAGAATGTAAATATTTCTTTCAGTTATTCAGTTTTTAGTTTTCAAAACCAAAATGGGCTAAGTGTGAAAAAAAATAAATAAATAAATAAATTTGCACTGCTTAAAAATCCGACCAAGCATAGAGCGAACCCCGACTTCGCAACGAAGTCAGGCATCGCTTCATGAATTGTGCGATGTCGAGAGTGTGGGAGAAAACAACAAACGAGAAGCCTCAAAAAATTTCTAAGTGTTGGGTGCGCAACCCAACTTCGCAACGAAGTCGGGTTGCGCACCATCTTGGGAGCGCAGTCGGGCAACAAAGGAAGCAAAAATTGGCTAACTGTGGAATCCCTACTGCGCAACATTTTCCGGGCGAAGTCGGATTGCGCACGTTTTTTGAGTGAAGCCCGAGTGCACTCTTGATTTCGAGCGGATTTTGAACGACCTGTCAGGGAGAACAAGGGGCATAGTGGCAAAAAAATTCTAAGTGTGGGCCCAGGCGGCGCAATGTGTATAGCGCGAAGATAAGCTGTGTCCCTTCTTGAACCCTCGGCCAAAGTCTCCCTCGAAGTGTGTGCCCAAGCGGCAGCTGTGATGTCATTGGAAGCACGAGGTTCAAATTTTTAAAGAAATATTGCACGTATTTCAAAGCAGATGTCATTAAAGAAGCAAGCGCATTAGGACCAACCGCAACCAAGGTGCGCCTTCCAAGGAAAAAGCCCACGCGCAACCGCCAAGGAATAACAACGTTTTCTACCTACTTCGGGCAAATCACTTTAAACCCCCCCCTCACGCCATTAATGCTACGTTTTAATTCTTAGAAAAGGGGCCCTGGCATACTCAGAACATTCGAATTATCAAGCTAAGTCTGAGCTACACGTTTAAGAGGAAGAAAGGCGCAGAATTGAAGACTGGTGACCAGAATTCCCGTCTCTGCCACCACGAGCAGAAAACAGAAAAAACAAGGGCCGCCAGGAAGATGCTGGACGCATTGAACCATGAAATGAATATTTGCTTGGCTCCCTTCAACACTCTTTCTGAGCTCGGATGCCCGAGCTTCGTCAAGGATGGGGAGTTTCTGCCCCTTGAACAAGTAAAGCTGGATTGGCTCTCTTTTGAGGCAGATACATCAGAAATTGACAGTTGGGCCGAGCCAGTCCAGGAGACACAGGTAACCCAAATGGTGTCAAGATATTGCAGGATTAACACCTCCCTTCAGGAGTTGGGAGAGAGATATGACACCATCGATGTACACATGGTTGTAGCATTCAGAGCAACGCTGAAGGATGTCAGCGATTTAGGGCCCTTCCAGGCAGCATCTTGGGACTAGGCCAAGACTGCATACAATCACGTTCGTGAGCGGGAGCAACCTGCCAAGCGAGAAGGCGACAATGGTGAGCATTCGGATTTAGAAAGAGGAGGAGAATCAGAAGAAGAGACTGCTGAGAGTGAATTCGAAGAAGAGCAGTTACCCAAAAAGGGGACTCAGCAACAGCATGATGCAGGGGAAGGGAGTTCCTCTGCGCCCAAAGGATAAAGGCCTGGTTCGTTGCGTCGAGGCGAGCTCGACACCCCGCGAGCCGCCAGGAATGTTGCCACATTTTACACGGGGTGCCATGTCTTCATTTTTCTTGTAAGGATGCTGCTCTCCCTTCCCTCCTCCTCCTTTCCCTTTCTCCACTATCCCCTTTCTTCCCTTCCATCAGTTTCATTCCCTTCATTTCCCCCCCTTTCCTCTTTTACTTTTTTCTGTCAATTTCCCCAAAAGAGCAAAAGGCCCCTAAAAAATTCTAAGTATAAGAGCGCAACCCGACTTCGCAGCGAAGTCGGGCTGCGCCCTTGAGTTTGAGCGCACTTGGGGAGCCGAAGTGCGGAGAGATGATCAAAATTTTGCTAAGTATAAGAGCGCAACCCAACTTCGCAGCGAAGTCGAGGTGCGCCCTCATTTCTGTGTGCACCTGAGAATCAGTGGAACCCTGAAATTTCTAAGTAGTGAGTGCGCACCCCGACTTCGTAGCGAAGTCGGGGTGCGCTCTCATCTTCATGCATAGTCGGGGCGGTATGACCGAAAATAGCTAAGTGTTGGGTGCGCAACCCGACTTCGCAACGAAGTCGGGCTGCGCCCGCTTACTTGTGCGCACTGGGGCAGAATGTTGAAGACAGCCCGAAAATTTTCTAAGCCACGGAGGCCTCCCCAACTGCGTTACTTCCCCCTTGCGTTGTCTAATTGCACTCCAATTCCAAGCGAAGCCGGGCATGAAAGAGAGACAAGATTCCAAGGCAGATTTGTCCCTTATCAGATTTTGACAGGTGTCCAGCCTCGGGATTCGAGTCAGAGATGTGACGGGTGGTGTGCAAGCGTGAACCGAATTATTGTACCGCAACTACCCTCATTCAAGCTGACTCAAAGTTTCATCTACCGCACGGCCACGTAGCTGCTAAGTTTTCAGGTGGACCTTGCTGCAAGTACAGTCCATATCCGCAGAGGCCAACATCAGCCGTTTTTTTTCCACTTTTGTCAGCTTTGTCAGCTATTGTCAGGTCTGGGATCCTATGCCCAAAGTTGTAATTGGGGGGAAAATTGCGCTATAAATAGTTGCACCATATCATTGTAAGAGGGTGGAAGGGGGATATATTGCTAGGGAACCATTTTAGTTGTGCATTTGCTTCTCAATACAAAATACACTTGGCTCTATTGACTGTTCTTGTTCTGTATGTTGCCTCTATTTAGCATTTCTGCCTCATGTTGCTTATGTTATTGCTTACTGTTATTCTGCTATCTGGATATCGGTATTTGATAGTTAAGTATTCCTGGAATGCATAGTTAGAGGATACATAGAATGAATGACATTGGTAGTTTCTGTAATGTATTCTGTGTTTAGTTGTTGTTAGTAGTGGTGATTGATAGTTGTTGTGCTGCTTATCCTCCCCACCCAATACAAATACATTTATATTTCTTTCTGCATTTATAATTTCTTTCCTGCACTCTGAGCTGATAGACAAGCGAGAAAACATAGGAAGTCGGCCTCTTCTGGAGATTGGCACGAAAGGCATTCCTTCCTTCCGGACTTTCAATCTGTTGGGCGAATCTAGGGCGCATTACACTAAATCCTATCCTAGTGGCAGATTTGTAACCAACGAGGTATTACAACAACTTAGCAATTATGCATGTATTGCTAAACAAGATTCGAACCTACATCCCCTTGAAAGTTGAGGAATTGGATCGGTTGAGCTCATGCCATTTGATCATATAATTATCATTTTAGTTCATATAATTTTATAAACTAAAATAATTATATTTAAGTTTATAATAATAAAATTTTGCAAAATACCAAATGGCATGAGTTCAACCGGTTAGATTCCTCAACTTTCAAGAAGGAGACCGAGGTTCAAATCTTGCCAAGCGATACATGCATAATTGCCAAGTTGTTGTAATACCATTTTGTGGTCATGATATAATATTAGGTGGGGTCCATGGGGTGTGGCCAAAACAAAAGTTCCATCTAGTAAGAACCAGAGGCCACACCAAGGGTATGAGTATCGGCCAGAAATAAAGGCCACACTGAGGGTATGAGTCTTTGTCGTAACCAGAGGCCTTACCAGAGTTTAGGGTTTTAGTGATATTTTTTATGAGCCAAATTTCAATCCAAAAAGCCAATCATATGGCATCATCACTTGTATGGCACCAAAAGAACTTGCTATGGATCTATGAAGAACAACGTAGTTGAAAGTGTTTGATCTAATTGAGGTATTGTGGAAAGCGGTACAACTATGAAAAACAATATGGTTGAGTGCTAGATCTGATCGAGGTGCTATAGAAGATTGTGGAGCTATGAAGAACAATGTGGCTAAGAGTGTTGGATTTGATCGAGGTATCGTGGAAGGCTATGGAGATATGCAAAATAATATGGCTAAGAGTGTTGGATATGATCGAGGTACTACGGAAAGCTATGGAGCTATGAAGAACAATGTGGTTGAGAGTGATGGATCTAATCGAGGTACTGTGGAAGGTTGTGGAGCTATGAAGAACAATGTGGCTAAGAGTGATGGATCTGATTGAGATATTATGGAAGGTTGTGGAGCTATGAAGAACAATGTGGCTAAGAGTGTTAGGAAACCCTTGGTGTGGCCGAAATGAAAGTTTCATCTAGTAATAACCAAAGGCCACACCAAGGGTATGAGTCTCTGCCGCAACCAGAGGCCTTACCAAAGTTTAGGGTTTTAGCGATATTTTTTAAGAACCAGGTTTCGATCCAAAAAGCCAATCATATGGCATCATCACTTGTATGGCACCAAAAGAACTTGCTATGGATCTATGAAGAACAACGTAGCTGAAAGTGTTGGATCTAATTGAGGTATTGTGGAAAGCGGTACAACTATGAAAAACAATATGGTTGAGTGCTAGATCTGATCGAGGTACTATAGAATATTGTGGAGTTATGAAGAACAATGTGGTTGAGAGTGTTGGATTTGATCGAGGTATTGTGGAAGGCTATGGAGATATGCAAAATAGAATGGCTAAGAGTGTTGGATATGATCAAGGTACTACGAAAAGCTATGGAGTTATTAAGAACAATGGGGTTGAGAGTATTGAATCTAATCGAGGTATTGTGGAAGGTTGTGGAGCTATGAAGAACAATGTGGCTGAGAGTGATGGATTTGATTGAGATATTGCAGAAGGTTGTGGAGCTATGAAGAACAATGTGGCTAAGAGTGTTAGGAAACCCTTGGTGTGGCCGAAATGAAAGTTTCATCTAGTAAGAACCAAAGGCCACACCGAGGGTATGAGTATTTGTCATAACCAAAGGCCATACCAAAGTTTAGGGCTTTAGTGATATTTTTTAAAAACCAGGTTTTGATCCAAAATGTCAATCATATGGCATCATCAATTGTATGGCAGCAAAAGAACTTGTTATGGAGCTATGAAGAACAATATAGTTAAAAGTGTTGGATCTAATTGAGGTATTGTGGGAAGCGGTAGAGCTATGAAGAACAATATGGTTGTGGATCTATGAAGGACAATGTGGCTAAGATTGTTGGATTTATTCAAGGTATTGTGGAAGGTTGTGGAGATATGTAAAACAACGTGGCTACGAGTGTTGGATCTGATCAAGGTATTGTGGAAGGCTATGGAGTTATGAAGAACAATGTGGTTGAGAGTGATGGATCTGATCAAGATGTTGTGGACTATTGTGGAGCTATGAAGAACAATGTGGCTGAGTGATGGATCTGATCAAGATACTGTGGAAGGTTGTGGAGCTATGAAGAACAATGTGGCTAAGAGTGTTGGATTTGAAAGACGTACTGTGGAAAGTTGTGGAGTTATGAAGAATAATGTGGCTAAGAGTGTTGGATTTGAACGACGTATTGTGGAAAGTTGTGGAGCTATGAAGAACTATGTGATTGTGAGTGCTAAGTCTGATCAAGGTACTGTGGAAGGTTGTGGAGCTATGAAGAACAATGTAGTTGAGAATGTTGGATCTAATCGAGTATTGTGGGAGGCTATGTAGATATGTCGAACAATGTGACTAAGAGTGCTAATATAATTGAGGTATTGTGCAAAGATACGGAGCTATGAAGAACAATATGGTTGAGTGCTAGGTCTAATTGAGGTATTGTGGAAGGTTGTGGAGCTATGAAGAACAATATGGCAAAGAGCGTTGGATCTAATCAAGATACTATGGAAGTTTGTGGAGCTATGAAGAACAATGTGGCTAAGAGTGTTGGATTTGAGCGAGGGATTGAGGAAGATTTGATCGAGGGATTGAGGAAGATTTGATCAAGGTATTGTGGAAGGTTGTGGAGCTATGAAGAACAATGGGGCTGAGAGTGTTAAACTGATCAACATATGGTGTAAGGTTGTGAAACTATACAAAACAATGTGGCTAGGAGTGTTGGATCTGATCGAGATATTGTGGAGAGTTGTGGAGCTATGAAAAACAATGTGGTTGAGTGTTGGATCTGATCAAGGTACAGTGGAGAGCTATGGAGCTATGAAGAACAATGTAGCTAAGAGTGTTGGATCTGATTGAGGCACTATTGAAGGTTGTGGGCTATGAAGAACAATATGGCTAAGTGTTGGACCTGATCCAGGTATTGTGGAAGGTTGTGGAACTATGAAGAACAATGTGGCTAAGAGTGTTGGATCTGATAGAGGTACTATGGAAAGCTGAGAACTTAGTCTATTGGAGATAGCTAGCTATGATGTATAAGCGACATGATTTTTAGGTCATTATTGAAGTTTTGAAGAAATGTCAAAGAGGCATCTAAAGAATGTAATTTCATTGCATTGTTTTTTAAGAAAAATGGATTGTAAGACTAGATAGACTAGTCTAGGCTTGTAAAAGGATTCGGGCCCTTTCAAAAAAAAATCTTATATCCTGCTTAGTCTTTGGGCTTTCAAGCCTCTATGTAAAAGGGTAAGGAACCCTTTCAAAACCATTTTCTTACCCTTATCAAAAAATGGGACCCGTCTCAATCCCATATAACCTATTGAAAATATATATATATATATATATGCAAAATAATGTCTTGAATTTTATACCTATTTATACCCTACATATTTCTCATGTCAATTTTTTTCCAATTTCAATCATGCTGAACTTGAATGCAAACACAATCCTAGTAACATTACTATTAACTAATCTCCAGGAAAGTGACTCCTAATTTTGAACCATCCCATGACTCTTACATGTTCTATTGCCCTCCCTAAAATGGCATACAAACTCTAATACAAAATTGTCTGCAAACTAGATCATTTATCAGAAACAAGAATTGCCAAGCCAATATATTTTGTTCTCTCCAGTTGCATAGTCTTGCAACAATTTCTCCCTTTTCCATGAGTTGCCAAACAAAATGATAGGATACTTTAATATGCTTTACACATGCATGAAATGACAGAATCTCACTCATTTTTCATGTGTAAATGTTGCCATTAGATACCACTGCTTTTATCTGAGCTACCTGTAGAACAACAATCACCTTTCTCAACCAACTTGCTCAACATCTTGCAAGGGCAAAAGTTTTACATTTTGTTTGGTGAAAGAAAGTCCATAGTTTGTTGCTTCTTGCTAATCTAAGATATGCTTCCTATTCTCAAACCAAATACATACTTTGTTGTGGATTTTTATTGTAACAGATTTTACCTGATTAATATTAGGGAATTCAACAAGTCGAAAACTTTTACTTTATAGTGCCAAATACGAAACCTCTTTTACCTTGTATGTATTTCAAGATTTGTTTTGCTAGTTTCCAACAATCACTTTTTCATTCACCCAGAAATCCAGAAATATAACCAAGAAGAAAACTAATATCAAATTTCGTAGTTGTAAGATTTATCTTTTCATAGGCATTCTTGCCCTTGTGGGATTCCAGCTCTGGCTACATGCATCCTTGGTTTGCTTGTGATGCTTGTAGCACCTAGCCAACTTGTAATCTTTGTGCTATATTAAATAATAAATCTTGTTGATAATTGTACAAACCTTCTACTTGTATTATCTTCTCATATTGGAGACCTAGCTAAAACTTTGTGTCATATTCAAATATATTGCAGAAAGAGAATGTATTGCAATACAAATAAAACAAAAGAATACCTGCATTGTTTTTCCCAGACCCATATCATCACCTAAAATTCCTCCTCTGCATTTACAATGAAGACTCCAGAACCACTTGATTCCTTCACGTTGGTGCGCATACAAAAGTTTTGCTATTTTGCCAGAAAGTGTATATAATTTCTTATCATCGGCTAATACAATCGATTCTGCTTCTTCTGAAGCAACCTCTTCCTCGTCACCACTGCTTACCTCATATGCATTCCTATTCTTATTACCCTTAGAAGCAAAAACACAACTTTCAGCTCCAATCTTCAATGACTCTGCAGCATCTAATGAATCATTTTCACTCTTGGAATACACAGCATCAAGTTCCCCAACAGACGAAGACACTTCAGCCGTGCCAGCTTGAGACACTTTTGCATTTTGTATAACTTTCACATGATTTATCCCATAGGCTTCATGAGTGTGCTCCATCTTGGAGTTTACCAACTCAGTAGTATTTCCAGAGTCCCCATCATTATTTTTCCAATGCAATGAAGTAGCCCTTGATGATTCAGCAAAATTCTCATCACCATCATCAGCCCTAGAAGACAATGCAGACAAAGCACTCTCAAAGTCTGGAGCATCTGAGCTATTAGCAGGGCTGTTGGCCTCCTTTGTGTTTTCACCATTATATGCAGATTCAGCATCATGGGACCCCTTGATGTCATCTTTTCCATCCTCAGACTCATATTCATCATCATCACTGCTCTCTTCATCGGAACTGTCCTTCAAAGAAATAAACGTATCTATTATCTTAGCCCTGTATGCTCCACTAGATTTTGGCTTACAGATCTCTGCCGTTTTGGAGAACCCTGCAGACTTGGAATTATCGATGCTTAGCGAATGAAGCTTTGAACTTATCTCATCTAGACCAGGTTTTCTCTCCTCTGCAGTTCCAGAAGATATCTCCTCTGGCCTCTTGTTTCTATGTGGTCCTTTGGATTCCACACTACTTGCTCCAGTATAATTTTCACCCCTACCTTCACAGCCTGATGACTCGTCAGACACTGGACTATAGAAGCTCAATGCATCCTTGTTGTCGGAAGCCTTACACAGTCGCCGTCTTCCAGAAATTTTGACTTTACCTAGGCCTTTTCCTGCTTATTCAAATCAATGAAAACCCCTTAAGCTTACAATTGCATCAGGATAATAAACTTTTTCTGATGCAGTATAAAAATGTTAAATATTTAGTTCCCCCAAAGCAACTTCAAATAGTTGTATCTCACAACATGCAAAAGAAACAATTTATCGAGTATCAAATGAAGAAAAATAATAGCATCCAGGTGACAGGGGAAAAAATAAATACTAATAAATCCAGAAGAAAAATGCAGGGCATGCCTCAAAGCTCCAGCAAATGAACTTTCATTGACAAACATTTAAAAGGTTTATGATGGTCCCTTGTCCTTCAGCTTACAACTACTCTTATCTTCCAATTCTGTGACTGACACCTAAAAATTATGTGACGAATGACACCACTTAAGAGGGTGAAAGCTTAGTATCCAGACTCAATCTCAGACTAGTCTTTCGGACTCGGCACAAAAGGTAACACAAATGACTACATTTTAGACTCGCCGAGGGTCAAAATGGCTCACCCAACGTCACTCCACACACAGACTCCCCAGTTTTCACAGACTCTTGGAGAGTGTATAGGTGAAAATTTCATTTCTTAAAATTTACCCTACATTGCAAATTGGATGTCAAATGCTACATTTACAGAATCGTATCTTAGTAAACTTTAGTCTACCATCAGACCTGTATTTGCCCCGCCTGACATCGTATATTTCTTTTGTGCCAATCGACGAAAAGGAGCTCACTGAAAACCCTAAGGCCAGCTAATCCTGAAACAATGGATCCAAATAAGCGCCCCCACTCTAAATGTACACATGGGACTTTACACGACAGAGCATTTAGGCATAAAATTCCACGGTTCCAAAGGTATTTGCCCAAAATCTAAACGAAATGTTCAAGCATATCGCATTTGCATTCGACATTTGACTTCTGCAGTCTTGTCTTTCAATGACAACATCAAATTAGGGCAAATTCCTAGAAAAATTACCTCAAGAAAACAGCTTGTAGGAAATAATCTTAAAGTTGGCCCTAATGTAGATATTACAGGAAATCGGAAAGTGCATTTGAAGAAATTGAGCTACAAACCCTCATTCTGCGGCGCAGTTTCCATGGTTTCGGGGCGTTCTGCAGCGGATTTGGAAGCGTAATCTATTTGCGTCGGAAGAAGGGTCTGTTTCTGAGCTCGCCGGCGAGCCAATTCCTGAAGGATTTGGGCATTCTTTTGGTTAAGGCTCTGGGGTTGCCGTCTCCTCTCCCTTTGGCCGTCGTCTTGCTGTCTGCTCGTCATGATTACCTCTCCTCTGTCGTTTGCTTCTCTTCGATTCTACGACAGAAACGAAATCGAATCTTTTAAGAACAAATAAATGTCCACTTTTCGCTTCCTCGGCAAAGCGCTCAAGATTTTCTTAAATTATATTCTAAAATTTTCAAAATTGTTCCCGCGCTAATAATTTCGGCAACGAAATGAAATACGAGAAAGCGTAGCGGGGATTTGATTTATGCCGGCTCTTTATGCACATCTTCCCATTCTTATTTTTATTTTTATAAGTAATATGAAGTATAATGAATGATATAATTAAAAGTTATTTTTTTCAACATATAATAGGTTTTTCCATCTAATTTGAATAGTTAACAAATCCTAATGATTTAGACCTTGACATTGTTTCGAAAGGTTTAAAGTTTAAACCCGTGTAAGGTTGTGTGTTAAATTTTTTATTGATAAGTTTAATTCTTCTCCTTATTGTGGTAAGATGGACTCTTCCCCTTATGAGAAGTTATAGTGAGATGGAATGGCTAGCTCACTTACACCAAATTTAAAAACTATTACTACACAAACAATACTTTTATTTTCCAATTTTATAAAACAAAATAATATACATTAAGGTTTTAAATGATGTGAACTTAATAATGTACATTAAGGGATCCTTGTGAATGTGGTCCATCGGCAAGGACGTTGCATTATCGATGATGTGACCGGGTTCAATCCCCATGGTGGATGTGTATAAGAAAAATTATTCAAAACAAATAAACATTAAGGTTTTAAATGATGGGAACTTGTTGTGAGAAGATTATTAAAAATTGATTGTCACACATCTATCTTTCTAAATAATATTGAATTTATTAAAAAAAATTAAAAATAGTTAATGAAATGGATTGTTTATATAAAAGTATTTTTTTTTTACAAAAGAGTTTTGTAAAATTTAATATTGTATTTATTTTTATTAGATATTTTACAAAAGATATATAATTTACATGAAAAGTTAAAAATATATTAGATGAATCTAAAAAGAGTATTTTATTTTTCTTTTAATTAATATTTTGTATTTCGCAAAGCATGTTTGGGAGATGTTATCAAGGGAAAGCGAATAAGATTATACATGAAAAGTATTTAGAGCCACTCACAATTGAGGAATGGATAAGGGTTCCAATTAAACAAACATGTAATTTTTGAATCTATTGGAAGGCAATGATTCAGGCATTTTATATTGTTGATTATTGGCTTGCTTGGAAAATAGGGGATGGTTCAAGGATAAGACTAGGATTAGACCCTTTGATAGGTTGTGGTGATATGCAAAAACTGCCAAATAATATAATTCAGACCCTAAGAGCATAAGGGATTGGAAATATTATCCAAGTAGCTAACCCAAAATCTTCTACAAACTGGAGTGAGAGATGGAAGGAAGCAACGGTGTTAGGGCATTAGGGCCAAAAGACTCAACAGTGGGAAGAATATATGGGGAGACTTAAAATTGGACATATCAAGTTGCGAGATAAAATTGATCAATTGGCTTAGACAAAGAATAGAGCTACGGGGAAGTACACTCCAAAGTTGGGGTATAAGACTATATTAGAAGATAGCAATGACAATCCAGCATGGTGGTGGAAGACACTTTGGAAGCAAAATGCCCCCATTGAATACAAGACTATTCCTATGGCTTGCCATGAAAAATGAAGTTCTAACATGGGAGGTTGAAGAATAATTGGAATGGTCAAGGAAGGTGTCATTTATGTAAGTCAAACAATGAAACAATTGATCATTTATTGGTTGCTTGCTTCTTTATTAGATAGGTTTGAAGGGAGGTTATAGCACAGTTAAATCTTCTTATAGGATGACAAGAAGATTCCTTAGAAGAGTGCTTAAAATCTTAGTTTAAAAATAGTTCTTACAAAGGTTTTATAGTTCTCCCATTGTTTGTGTCTTGGGGAGTATGGTTAGCTAGGAATGCTTTAATTTTTTAGGATCAAGAGAAGCCTACTTGGTAGGTCTCTGCCCAAATCATTGGCAGTTTAAAAAATTGTAAGGTTTCGGCAACAACAAAGGTAAACAGACAAATCATCCCTCCAAAGATTGATAAATCAGGGGCCTGGGGTTTTTTTGATGGGGCTAGACAAGGGGTCCTTGGAGTTTGTGAAGCAAGAGGATTACTACATTTTTTTTACTCATTACTTAAAATTCAAGGTTGGATTGGGAGAAGGTTCTAATAATTATGTTGAAATTATGGCCCTCAAATTGTTGGTTCAGTTGGAAGAATCAAAAGGAATCCAAAAAATTCAAATTTACAGAGACTCGAAGGTGGTGATAAACTGGATGCTTGGTGTTTTAGGATGGAAAACATGATTCTACGACCCATATTCTCTCAAATAAAAGAAGTTGTAAATCAAAGTGAAGCTTTTACTTTTTGGCATATTTATAGAAAACTAAATAGGAAAGCAGATGAACTCTCAAAGGAGGTACTTCAGATTGATTTAGGTATGTGCTTAGTACAAGAATTCAACGAGGGCAATGCACTGTAGCTGGTCAAAATCTCTATTTGGAAGGATTAATACACTCTAGTTAAAGTAAGCACATATAAAGCAACTTTTTCAAAAAACTCAAAAGTTAGTGATTTAAAGGATATTGTTTGATAAATTGGGAAGGTGCCTAAGGTTAGAACTTAGCATGATAGAGACAACTAATTATGATGTATAAATGACTTGATTTTTAGGTCACTATTGAAAAGAAATGCCAAAGAGGCATATGAAGAATGTAATTTCATATTTACTTAATATAAAATTAAAACTTTTTTCGAGGAAAACAAATATTTTGTATTTTTAGTTCTCATTCTATATTTTTAGCTTAGCAACTTTGTAAGATGGGTATTACATAAAGTCTTAAAGGGTCCATTTCTTGAGGAGTACAAGCTTGGACTCTCTTAGGGGTTAGAATTATTATACTAGAAAAAATTGGAGTTTTAGGATTTATCTTTTTTATTTTTTTATTTTTTAAGAAGAGTAACTTTGAGGATGTTGATGGATCTTGCACCACCATAAATTGGAACAGTGGTACTCTTGTTTAATGGGTCGAACGAGGGTATACTTGTATAGTGACATGGTAAAGGAGGTGTTAATAGTGGTGTGCATCGAGGGCATCAAGCACCTCATCACATGGGTGTTGGATAACATACCCCTAGTCCAATCCACAAACTATGTGGTTAAGCAACTAGAGTCATCTATGCCCTTTTAATATAAACAAACCAACAAGGACATCTTATTGGAGTCTCATGACAATGAGCATAATGTGAATAAGGGAAGCTATTAGGTGGTTACCAACAATTTGCCACTAGGGGACCTAAGGTCTTTTAGGCACCCAAGGATTTCATGCCTTGATGCTTCATGAATAAGTAGGCCAAAAGTTGAGACACTAAATCATTGTCTAATCTTCCTCTTTTTTTTGTGAGTACTTAGATTTGACAATGTTGTTTTGTACATGAAGTCATGTGTTTTAATCATAGTAATAGCATAAAAAGTTGTTTCATATACCCCTTTGATGGCTTTATCGTATGTTATATCGTTGCTAACAGTGGTGGAAATTTTTTTATGGTGCTATTGTTTTTAGAAAACCATGATCATCTAAGCAGTTTTGTGAAAATTAAAGGTATTTCATAATAGTGGCATGATTTTTAATTGTAGTTGTTTGGATTTTCCAAGTTTTAGTTCTATTTTTTAACAGGGGGTTTGTTGATATTTGTTTGATTTGCAAACATTCTCAATGGTCTCCATAGACCAACAATGCTCATGGATGTTGATGAATCTTGCATCATTTCAAGTTAAAAGAGTGGTAATCCTTGAAGGAACAAGGGAGTCTTTGATAGCTATATGATCATTGAATCCCACTAATGGGTGCAGTATATGTCAAATGATAGGAATAAGTATGACAAGATTGGCAATGACATGGACAAGTAGGCATAGGCATTAAACTTGATTATTTGGCAAGCAAAATTAGTCATGATTAGGGAAATATAGAAAGTTTAATATGTTTTATGAAAATTTTGTAAGAAGTAAGAGTTTTATAATGCCTTTGAAACTATGATGATCAAGCTCAATTTTTTTTATTTGTTTTAATATGGCTAGTTGCTTGGTACCTCCAATAGTTTTTATTTTATAATGTCTTTGTTGCTTTGATGATCAAGCTCAAATTGTTTGGACATTTAATTATGACTAGTTGTTTGGTAGCTTCAATAGTTTTTTCCTCAAGAGTATAAACAATTTTTTTTTTTGGAGAACAAGGGGTTGTACTTGGGTCCCCCACCCTTGACAAATCACAACTCTCTTCTTTAGAGCTTGATAGTTTACAAACATATTCAATTTTAATCTCAATTGAGTTGTTATAGCTAGAAACCTACATCATTTTACATTAAAAGTTTGAATTCTTGATTTTCATTTTCTGGATCTTTTTCAAATTTTTGTGAATTTAAATATTTTAGAATTCAGCATCCTCCTTGATATATTCCTACAATAGCATTCACAATACCAAATCTTTACCTCTATTATCTATGCATTACATCTTAATAAAGTAATATTTCCAAAACATCGTACTATCATAGTCCACTTTACCAAATTTGGATTACTAGTTTCCTTCGTGAAGCACAAGTGCAACCAAAAAAATTATAATAAATAGTCTACATGAAAACACATTAATGTTATAAAAAAACATATTTGACCAATGGAAAACATTAAAGTAAATCTTAATCATTATTTGATTCCGGCAATCAACATTTTATTGTAAACTTTGGCTAAAATTACTACCTCCTCTAACCATGGAAAAAGAGAATTTAACTTCACGATCCTCAATTAAAATCTTTCTATTGGCTAGTCTATTTGCACATTTGTTTCCTTCCCTTAACATATGTGTAAATATAATTTCTTCAAAATAAATAGCAAGGTCTTGAATTTCCACAATTACCCCTTGTATGTTCCATGAAGCCTTTGCTTTCTTCAAAATTGCATTTATTACTATGAGTGAATCACCTCCCATCCATACACCATTCCATTTCATTTGTTTGCATATTTTTAACCCTTCCAAATTTGCCCAAGCTTCAACTTCATTATTTGTCTTAAATCCACTATTGAAAGCGTAATGAGATTAAATATCTCCTCCATAATTTCTAATTATTCCTTCTCCTCTTACTAGTCCTTGATTTTCTTTATATGTTCCATCAAATTCAATTTGACCAACTCCACATCTAGTGGTTCCACTTTATATTCTTTACCTTATTTTTGTTTCGCCTATACCCAACATCATAATTCCATGTGATGACTTGACTCCATCTATCAAGGCTCTTTTCTTCCATATTAGGGATTGGGTGAGTGGATAGGGTTGGTTTAGACTCCTTTATGGTTAAACAAAATTTACTTTTCATTACATCTAAATTGGTTTTTTTGCTTTAAATATTCTTCTATTCCTTTATAGTCACACACTTCAAAGTATTGTATCTTTTGATATATCCCAAATTGTATATAAAGACTCACTTTTAAAAGTGCTCTGCCATTGCTTTAACCATTCTTCAATTCTTTCGTTCATCACCATGCATTTACCAAACATATTAATAATCTATTGCCATAGTTTCCAGACTATTGAGCAAAGTCCCAAAAGATGGTCTATACTCTCCTAATTCTTTTTACAAAGAACACATTATGAGAGGTCGTGAAAACCCCTTTTCATAAGGTTATCCTAGGATAAAATTCTTCTATGACCCAACAGCCAAACAAACTTTTTGACTTTAGGAATGTTTACGCCATCCCAAAGATCTCTCAAAGTATAGACAATTTTTGTTGGTAGCTCAAACATTTTTTGCTCAATGGCTTAACAATTTAATAGTTGGGATATGTGTTGCTCTTGTAAAAATTGATAACTTGACAAGCTTGCTTATTTGAGATAACATTGTTACCAAGATTTCAATTTTCTATTTGTTTCAAAGGGTGGATGGAACATGGCCATAGTAAGACTGCTAATTATATCTTATATGTTGATTGAGTTTAATTATGTTTTCCTATAAGGAGAATAGTCACATTTAACTTATAACTATAATGGGTTTAAAAAGACAATAGTTTCTTCCATCCAATCAAAAGTAGTTGATCTTCTATTTTGGTAGTTCTCCCTGGACTAATTGTAATGCTATAATCTTGAGTTTTTGATTCATGGTATGGGGTTCCTATAGAAGCCCCATTTTTACCTATTAAAGCTAATAAGTAAGAAAAATAATTAATAATAATAATAGTCAAAATTGCCAAAGATGTCATTGTTACAATTAGGTATTGGAAATCAACTATCTCTAACCATGACTAATCTCAACTATTAGAATTATTTAGAAACCTCAATTTCAACTACTTCTTAATCCTTCCTATTAACTAATGGCCATTATTAGTGATCACTTTTAATTCGTTCGTCATATTGCAATATTCAAAACATGAAAGTAAAACAAAAGAAGACTTATAATGGAATGTTTTTAATTTATATATATTACAAATACAAATGGATATAATATACTAATCACTTGTGTAGCAAAGTTGATAACCTTAAACTATGGGATTGATATTGCAGGCATTAGGTTGCAAGTTTATTTGATGTTTTAAGACCTACTCTTGGTCTAGTCTAAAAAATGAAGAAGGCTATAAAAACTTATAGAAATTTAGAAGAGATCTAGAAGAAGCTAAACTAGGCTAAATTTGGACTATCTACAACCATATCCATTATAAGTATAAAATTATGATCCAAAACTTAGAGTTGTAGGTTAAGAAAAAAAAGAAATGGTACAATTCGAACAATAATAGAGTGCAACAAATTAAAACAAAAAATATAAGAGAAAAACAATAGAATTATTTTATTGCTCAAAAAACCAAAGTACAATGCAAGCAACATTTCAAAAAAAATACAAGGCTATAAAATTTCATTCACTACTCATGCTTTTTACAACTGCAGGGTACATTGTTGGAAATTCACCATAATGAATATAGGTCACTTGTGTGGGAATATGAAATTTCACCTTCCATGAGTTAAAAAGTGCATATTAAATGAAAATTATGTACATGTAGGTTGTTCTTTTGTGTTGTGTCGTCCAACCAAGTGTCAACATAGTCATAGATGCATTTTATTTGTAGTTATCTAAAAATAGAAATATGTTATTATTTTTTTGCTAGAGAACAAGAGGTTGTAGTCGAGTCTCCCACCCTTGAAAAATCACAAATCTCTCCTTTAGAGCTCAAAATTTTACAAATATATTCAGTTCTCATCTCAAATGAGTTGCTATAGCTAGATACCTACATCATTTTCCATAGAAAGTTTGAATTTTTTATTTTTGTTTTCTTGATCTTCTTAAATTTTTTGTGTGAATACAAATATTCCAAAATTTAGCATTTTTCTTCTTGATATTTTCCTACAGTACCCTTTCAAATACCAAAACTCCACCTCTATTGTCTATGCATTACATCTTCGTAGAGTAATATTTTCAAAACTATGTGTTATCATAGTTCGCTTTACCAGATCTAGATTGCTAGTTTCCTTCGTGAAGCATAAGTGCAACCACAATAATCGTAACAAATAGTTTATATGAAAACACATTAATGTTATAAAATAAAGCAAATAATATCAATAAAAAATGTTAAAGTAAAACTTAATCATTTTTTGATTGCTTGAAAGAGCTTTGTGAGGAATGAGACGTTTTTCGCAGGACTGCCCAAACTGCCGAACTCGTTTCGGCCATATCTCACTCATCCGAACTCGGATTGAGCTGAAATTTTGAGGGTAGATGCCTGAAAAACCCTAGAACGTCTCCACCAATTTTCATATCATTTGGAGCAACACAGATCCTAGCGCATCCCTATGTGTGAACGATATATTTGGCAAGCGGCTATGCGAGGGTTTCATCCGGGTTGAGTGCAAGCGGCTCCAGAGGTTGGTTTTAGGGCCTTCGGGCCCTAGCGGCCAATATTTTTGTGGTTTATGCTCAATATTTTAGCAGGAAATGTTGCAGGGGATACAAGATGGGTTAGAAATTTGTCTTTCAACAGATCATACTGTGAACTTGAGTGACAACGGCTTCCAATTTGTTGCACAAAAGAAAAGTGAAAACCATACCTTTCCACGGCGTCTAGGGCAAGGATTAAAGAGACCACGAAATAAGTTTCAAGCAGTTGATCAAAAAATGGCTCATATCTCAAGTGAATCCAGTGCTAAGGTGCACCCACAAAATAATTCTACTTGTGAAAACCCCTGTCAAGGGTAAGAATTTTGAAGACTCGGTCCCAAAAATGAATTTTAGGGATGCCCTTCATGGTGGACAGCCTCGGCCCAATGCTAATATCAATATTAGGGCTTCTCATAAACCTCTAAGAATGCCTAAGATTGATCCCAGGAAAATGGAGTCAGGATGTCTTAAAGCGGTTGATGGAACTCCTATTGTTAAGCTTGATATGGGTAACATTCAGATGGCATTGAAGATTTGGAAAAAAGAGGACTAATTTGTCGGTTCGTGGGTTTTCGTCCGAGTCTATCTGCTTTCAAAGTCTGGGCTGCAAAAAGCTGGAAAACTAAAGGTGAGTTACAAATCTCTATTTATCCAAATGGTTATTTTCTTGTTTTATTTGCTAATAATGAAGATAGAGAGAAAACTTTTCAAGGGGGTCCTTGGTTTTTTGGAAGGGCGGGGCTTTTCATGAAGCCCTGGCATACTAAATTTAAAGCCGAAGAAGAGATGCCTTCTATAGCTCCCGTGTGGGTTAGACTCTTTGGCCTCCCTATTGAATTTTGGAATCCTACTATTTTTTCTTCAATTGGAAACTCTTTAGGAACTTTTATGATGATTGCTGATTGTACTCAAAATTTTGAACATATTATTTATGCTCGAATTTGTGTTTTAATGGATTTTGACAAACCCCTACCTAAAAAGATCACATTACAATTTGGGGAAGACACTTGGGAGCAAGTAGTGGACTATGAGAACATTCCTTTTCATTGTAGAATTTGCCATGAATATGGTCATTTGGCCGGTGCTTGCCCAAATAAAATTCTTGATCAAAAGAAAGAAGATATAAACTCAGCAGGTTTCCAAATACCTAAGAAGAAGAACACTCAGAAAAAACCGGTAATGAAGGATCAATCAAAGTCATTTGCTAATATGTTTGAAATCCTTTCCACAAATGATGTCCCAAGTGAGGAAGAGGAAATAATGGAAACTGAAATCTTAGAAACACAATTTAAATATGAAGGAAAGAACTCGAGAGACAAACCAACAAATCAAAGGTTTTCAACGAAAAAAAAAAGGAGAAAATTTACACAAGAAAAACAATATTTCAAATGTCAAAACTTCAAATAATACGAGGTCCCAATATAGACTCCATTGAACCATCTAGTAAAATTTTGGTTGTGTATGAGCATTCTTCAAGGTTAGAAGCCATCTCGGATTCAATTGGAATAAGTCAAGAAACAAAGGAAAAAAAATTGAAGATGGATTCTAATCAAAAAGTAGGTCGCAAGACCAATCAATATCATATGGTAAAAGAAGGTGAAAAGCTTGTAGAGGAAGGTAAGATTAATGCCCTTCCCAACATTTTTAGCCACTAGTATTAATGAAGATCATCACTTGGAATATTAGAGGACTCAAAGGGAGTCTTTCAAAACAAAATGAAATTAGAAGAATGATTCTAGATAAATCATCCACATCTTGTTTTCCTTCAAGAAACAAAGATGTCAATGGAGGATATGGACTTAATTGCCGGTAAAATTTGGCCAGTTGGAAAAGTGGTTTCCCTCGGTTCCCAAGGGACTTCGGGTGGCATTGCTTGTCTTTGGGACCCAAAAGAGGTAGTTATTCACCATATGGTTGGCGGTTGGGGTTTGTTGGCTATAGCTATTCAAAGTAGACATTCCAACCAGATTATGCTCTGCATTCTTGTTTATGCCACGACTTCTTTGGAGGAAAAAAGAAGGCAGGTGGAAGGATATTACTCATATTATCTCTCATTTTCCTAAATCTTGGATCTTGATCGGAGGAGATTTCAATACCATCCTCTCTCTGGATGAGAAAAGGGGGGAAATAGAAATTTGGACAAAAGTACTGACCTCATGAGCGAATATATTGCAAACCTCCATCTTGTGGATATCCAACCAGATAATGGCCTTATGACTTGGTCTAAGAGAAGGCAAGGCTTAGCTTGTATAATGGAGAGATTGGATAGGTTTTTGCTCTCTAAAAATTTCTTAATCCATGGTCACATTCCTAAAGTGAAGACTCTTAATAATGTTGGTTCGGATCATTGGCCGATCATGGTGGAAATGTGGAAAACCAATGTGAGTTTCTCTCCTTTTCATTTTCAATTAATGTGGCTTAGAGACATTTCCTTCAGACCTCGTGTGCAACAATGGTGGAAGGAAGGTAAACCTAGGCATGGGACTAAGATGTTCTATTTTGCCAAAAGATTGCAATACATTAAATCCAAAATCAAGACTTGGAGCTAGAAAGAGTTTGGGGATGTTCATAAAAAAAAACATGAATTTATTGCTCAACTTGAAAATTTGAATAAGAAAATCCATTTAGATGGCCTCACGAGAGAAGAGAAGTGCGAGATGAAATTAAACTCACAACTCGGTTAGAGGAATGGGAAAAAAGAGAAGAAATCTTATGGAAGCAAAAATCTAGAATTCAATGGCTCAAAGAAGGAGATCGAAACACAAATTTCTTCCACAAATCTCTTCTAGCTCGAAGATCTCACAACTTTATTTCTTCCTTAAAATCAGATTACTGGAGATGTTGTTTATACTTGGGATGGCATGAACTCTATTGTTGTTGATTACTTTTCCAATATTTTTCTTTGCTACTCCTCTTGACTCAGCTTCACAACAAAATGTTCTTCAAGCAATCCCTTCTCTTATCACTTCGAGGAGAACTCTATTTTGACTTACTCCTATTACTATCAATGAGCTTCAACAAGTAGTTTTTAAAATGCAAAAAGGGAAAACCCGAGGTCCTGATGGTTTTCCTATTGAGTTCTACCAAGAGTTATGGGATATCCTTCATGTTGATTTATTAGAGGTGGTGGAAGAAGCCGGGAAATCCAAAGAAATTTTGAAGGTTATCAATAAAACTTATATTACTCTTGTTCCAAAAGCTCAAGAGGTTGATCATATCTCAGCTTTTAGACCTATTGCTTTATGTAATGTTCTTCTCAAAATTATTACTAAAATCATGGCGAGAAAGGTTGAAGCCTCTTTTGCATAAGATTATTTCCCAGAGCAAGGGGGATATGTGGAAGGACGTCAAATAGTAGATGAGATAGTTCTTGCTCGGGAAGCCATGCATTCCATGGATATGCAAAATTCTCCTTCTATGTTCATCCGGTTAGACTTATCCAAAGCTTATGACGAGTGGATTGGCACTTCCTTATCAAAGTTTTGAGGCAATTTGGTTTCTCTAAGGATTGGATGGATTGGATTATGGGATGTATCTCTTCAGTTTCCTACTTAGTTCTTATCAATGGCGAGGCCTTCTCGGTCTTTCCCAGCTTCCAGAGGTATTAGGCAAGGTGACCCGCTATCCCCTTATTTATTCATCATTCTTGCTTGATGCTTGGGTAGGACTATAACCAAAAAGAGGGAAAACAAAACCCTTGAGGGAGTTACCATTGCTCATGGAGCTAGACCTATCTCTCATCTTCAATTTGTGGATGACTCTACCCTTTTAGGTAAAGCTACGATTAAGGAAGCTTCTAATATTAAGCAAATCATTAGCTATTTTTCTAAGGCTACTTGGGCGGTTGATCAATGAAGACAAATCTAAAGTTATTTTCTTTCACTACTCTGCTAGACGGGAATCCATGGTCTTGGATAAATTAAGATATAAGAAGACCTCTCTTCCAATCACTTATTTAGGTATTCCCATAAATATTCAAAGGCAGAAAAATAAAGATTGGAATTGGTTGTTGGACAAAGTCAAGAAGAAAATTGGAAAGTGGACCAACAAGTGGCTTTCTTAAGGGGGTAGAATCACCTTGGTAAAATCAGTCCTTCAAGCTATTCCTATTTATGTTTCTTCCATTTTGAATATCCCAAAGGTTGTTCTTCGAGAATTGGATCAAATCGAGTCATCGTTTCCTTTGGAGTGGTACTAAGGAGAAAAGAAAATGGGCCTTGGTGAAATGGGATACTTTATGTCTTCCTAAGAGTGAAGGGGGGTTAGGATTCCGGTCTTCAATTAATAACAACAAAGCTTTAGCTGCTAAATTATATTGGAGGATGTTGCATAACCCCAATGCTCTTTGGGCCAATAATCTCCGTGCTAAATATGCTTGAGAACAAAAGTCCTGAAGACCTTGTTCGCTATCAACTTCCTACCAAAGGTTCTCCCATTTTAGCGAGTTCTTAAGGCTGGTGAGGATTTGATAAAGAAAAAATTATTTTGGATCATTCATAATGGTCAACATGCAAATTTTTGGATAGATTCTTGGGATGGTCACAAGCCTTTGATAACTCGGTTTCCCGATTGGAGGCCTTGGATGGAGGAGCTTCACCGAGCTAATTGGATAAAGGTGGCTAATTACTGTCGGTACCATACTTGGTAATTCAAAGGTTGGTAGATATTGGATCCCTATTGAGGAGTGGCCTATTCAAATCCCAGAAAGGCAAAGACAAGATATCCAAGGCATCCTTCATATGAGATCCCTCTCTTGGTCCCATGAAAAAGATTGTTTTGGATGGAACAACACTACTAAGGGTGAGTATTCGGTTGCTCAAGGTTATTTGACCTTATGCCATAATAATCCCAACCATTCTTCTGACATATTTTCTCAATTGTGGGCTCAAAAGCTATGGCCTAAGGTGAGGTTCTTTAATTGGCTTTTATTGCATCGTAGGGTGCTTCTTGGTGAGCAACTTATGAAGCGTGGTTTTCATGGCCCTTTTAGATGTGAAATGTGTGAAGAGAATGTAGAAAATATCAACCATATTTTTATTGAGTGTACTTTAGCCTCCGAGCTATGGAGGAGAATGGCAACTTTACTTGGCTTACGAGTGGTCCAATTTTTTCACTTTTGAACAGACTTTGGAGGGATTGGCCTAATCAAGAGGGTGTTGATCATTTTATTAGGCGAGTAGTTTGGATGGGTTCTACCATTCTTCTTTGGAATATTTGGAATGAAAGGAACAACCAAATTTTTAATCAAGATAGGAAGGATATTCACTATATTTGGCAAAAGACCATAGCCAACTTAGTTGAATCGGTCCATCAACTCCTTAATCACCCCCAAAACTCCCACCAAAGATGGGATCAAGTGATGCAAAGATTGAAGATTAAACCTTCTAAGGGCAACCAACTTAAAGGGAATGTGAGTATTAGTAAGATGGATAGGACTAGAAATTGGCAACCTCCTCCTAAGGATTTTGGAAAAGTCAATCGCGATGGAGCCTCTAGAGGGAACCCTGGAAAAGCCGGTGTGGGAGGAATTGGTAGACTTTCGAGATGGCTCCCTGGTTTTTACTTTTGTTGAGAATTTGGCTTTTCTTTCCAATAACCTCGTTGAGGGGTATGGTATACTTAGAGGCCTTCGGGAGGCTACTAAGGTTGGATGGGAAAAGGTGTTAGTTGAGTCGACTCTCAACTTATGATTAATCTCTTGAAGACTCCTTCTAAGAATCATAAGGTGGATTGGAGAATAAAAAGAATTATTGAGAAGATTCGGTTAATCCAGGATGGGATTTTTGAAAGTTGATTACAATCATGTGGTCGAGAGATCAAAACAAGAGTGTTGATGCTTTAGCTAATTGGGCTTTGGACAAAGGTGATCTTACTTGTTATGGCCACCCTCCTATATGGTGGGCTTCTCAAATTAGGGAAGCTCTTCTTTCTATCATTTCTTTGGATGGCTCCGAGTTCTGAAGGTACCTAGTTTCTTCTTGTTTTTTTTTTTGTTTCTCTTTGGTTCATTCAGTTTTTTTAGTTCCCTAGCTCATTCTATTCTTTATTTTGTTTCCTCTGTTGATTCTTGCATTAATAGTCTTTTGGTCTAGATAGGTCATTGTTTTGTTCATTTTTTTTCTTTTGTCTTCTTTGTTTTTTTGTTTAGTTTTTTAAGGTGGGTGGGTTCTTTTGTTTTGTTTTGTTTTTGTGTTCTTTGTGTTGTTTTTTGTTGTTCTTGTGTTTTTGTTGTTTTGTTTTTTTATGTTTTTTGTTATTGTTCTTGTGTTTTTTTCGTTCTTGTTCTTGGGTTTCTCTTTGTTTGTGTTATTTCATTTTTTTATGTGTGAGTGTTTTCTATGTTTTTTGTTTTTGTTTATTGTATGTTGTTGGTTGTTTTTATTTTTATTTTTATTTTATTTTATTTTTTAGGTTTTGGTTGTGTTTATTTTTCATGTTTTTTTGGGTTATGTCTTTGTAGTGTTCTGTTGTTTTTGTCTTGTTTGTGTTTTGTTATGTGGTTCTTGTGTTTTTCTATGTGGTTTGTGTTGTGGTTTCTTTTATCTTATTGTGCGTGTTTGGTTGTGCTTTTGGTTTTGACACACTCAAGGAGCATGTTTTTTATTTTATTTTATTATTTTTGTTGTTATTTACTTTTTTTAATTTGGTTTTGTGTGTTTGTTTGCTCCTTGAGTATGTCAAAGGTGGTAGGCCAGGTTCGAGTCCTGGGCGTTTTTGGTGGAATGGATACCCCTGCCTCCTTGGGTCTTACCAGAAAGTGGCATCCCTTTTGGGATGTTTTCCACAAAAAAAAAAAAAAACTTAATCATTTTTTGTTCAGGCAATCAACACTTTCTTGTTAGCTTCAACTAAACACACTACTTCCTCTAACCAAAGAATAGAGAATTTAATTCCATGATCCTCAATTGAAACCCCTCTATTGGCTAGCCTATCTCCACATTTGTTCCTTCCCTAAATGTATGTGTAAACCTAATTTCTTCAAACTCTATGACAAGGTCTTGTATTTCCATAATGTTCTCTTGTATGTTCTATGGAGCCTTTACTTTCCTTCAAAAATACATTTATCAATATTAGTGAATCACCTTCCATCCTTGCACTATTCCATTCCATTTGTCTACATTATTTTAACTGTTCCAAATCCATCCAAGTTTTAGTTTAGTTGTTTATCTTAAATCTACTATTGAAAGCATAACAAGACAAAATCTATCCTTTATTATTTCTAATTATTCCTCTCTCCTACTAGTCCTATATTTCCTTTAGATGCTCCATCAAAATTCAATTTAACCAAATCCACTTCTGGTGATTTCCACTTTATATTATTTACCTTCTTTTTGTTTCTCTTGTACCCAACACCATAATTCTATTTGTTGTCTTAAATCCATATATCAAGTCTCATTGCGTCAAGATAAAGGATTGGGTGAATTTATAGGTGTTGGAGAATATTACATTATTTGGTACATGCTAATGTACCCCCATAGTACCTTCATGGTACAATTGTAAATATGTAATAGATTAGGATAGAATTTTTAGTTTAGATGAGTGATTTATATTTCCCTTGTTATGTAAGTGTTAATGTGTAGGATATGCACAAGTGTCATGTGAATAAAAGTGCAAGTGTGTATTGAGAGAATGTGCACAAGTGTCATATTTTAAGTGTGCAAATATGTAATGTGGAGATGTGCACAAGTGTCTTGTATTAGGAGGGCATGTAGGAGAGTAAGAGTCGTGTAGAAGTGTGCAAGTGTCATAGAGTTAAATTATTTATGTAAAAAAAAAGTGAAGAGTCAAGTATACAAGTGGGACAAGATGTTGGATATAAAATGACTTGATTGTGGAAACTTAGCAATTTGAGGAAGATTAAGAATATCTTTGATAAAACGGTAAATGAATAATATCTTCGATAGAAGGACAAAGTTGGATATGCTTTAATTAACTCATTAGAAATGTAACTAGAGCAATGTAATATTTGTTCTTCGAGGATATGAAGTTCTAAGAAAGAGGAAGTTGATTGAGGAGGGACGTTTTTCGTAGGACTGCCCAAACTATCGAACTTGTTTCGGCCATATTTCACTCATCCGGACTCGGATTGAGCTGAAATTTTGAGGGTAGATGCCTGAAAAACCCTAGAACGTCTCCACCAATTTTTAGATCATTTGGAGCAACACAGATCCTAGCGCATCCCTATGTGTGAACGAGATTTTTGGCAAGCGGTTGTGCGAGGGTTTCATCTGGGTTGAGTGCAAGCAGCTCCAGAGGTTGGTTTTTAGGGCCTTCGGGCCCTAGAGGCCAATATATTTGTGGTTTATACTCAATATTTTAGCAGGATATGTTGCAGGGGATCCAAGATGGGTTAGAAATCTATCTTTCAACAGATCATGTTGTGAACTTGAGTGACAACGACTTCCAATTTGTTGCACAAAATAAAAGTGAAAACCATACCTTTCCATGACGTCTAGGGCAAGGATTAAAGAGATCACGAAATAAGTTTCAAGCAGTTGATCAAAAAATGGCTCAGATCTCAAGTGAATCTGGTGCTAAGGTGCACCCACAAAATAAATCTACTATGAAAACCCCTATCAAGGGTAAGAATTTCGAAGACTCAGCCCCAAAAATAAATTTTAGGGATGCCCTCCATGGTGGACAACCTCAGCCCAATGCTAATATTAATCTTAGGGCTTCCCATAAACCTCTAAGAATGCCTAAGATTGATCCCAGGAAAATGGAGTCAGGATGTCTTAAAGCAGTTGATGGAACTCCTATTGTTAAGCTTGATATGGGTAACATTCAAACTGGCATTGAAGATCTGGAAAAAAGAGGACTAATTTGTTGGTTCGTGGGTTTTCGTTCGAGCCTATCTGCTTTCAAAGTCTGGGCTGCAAAAAGCTAGAAAACTAAAGGTGAGTTACAAATCTCTATTTATCCAAATGGTTATTTTCTTGTTTTATTTGCTAATAATGAAGATAGAGAGAAAAATTTTCAAGGGGGTCCCTAGTTTTTTGGAAGGGTAGGGCTTTTCATGAAGCCCTGGCATACTAAATTTAAAGTCGAAGAAGAGATGCCTTCTATAGCTCCCATGTGGGTTAGACTCTTTGGCCTCCCTATTGAATTTTGGAATCCTACTATTTTTTCTTCAATTGGAAACTCTTTAGGAACTTTTATGATGATTGTTGATTGTACTCAAAATTTTGAACATATTATTTATGCTCGGATTTGTGTTTTAATGGATTTTGACAAACCCCTACCTAAAAATATCACATTACAATTTGGGGAAGACACTTGGGAGCAAGTAGTGGACTATGAGAACATTCCTTTTCGTTGTAGAATTTGCCATGAATATGGTCATTTGGCTAGTGCTTGCCCAAATAAAATTCTTGATCAAAAGAAAGAAGATATAAACTCAACAGGTTTCCAAATGCCTAAGAAGAAGAACACTCGAAAAAAACCAGTTATGAAGGATCAATCAAAGTCATCTACTAATATGTTTGAAATCCTTTCCACAAATGATGTCCCAAGTGAGGAAGAGGAAATAATGGAAACAAAAATCTTAGAAACACAATTTAAATATGAAGGGAAGAACTCAGAGACAAACCAACAAATCAAAGGTTTTCAACAAAAAAAAGGAAGAAAATTTACACAAGAAAAACAATCTTTTAAATGTCAAAACTTCAAATAATACAGGTCCCAATATAGACTCTATTGAACCCTCTAGTAAAATTTTGGTTGTGTACGAGCATTCTTCAAGGTTAGAAGCCATCTCAGATTCAATTGGAGTAAGTCAAGAAACAGGGAAAAAAAATTGAAGATGGATTCTAATCAAAAGGCAGGTCGCAAGACCAATCAATATCATATGGTAAAAGAAGGTGAAAAGCTTGTAGAGGAAGGTAAGATTAATGCCCTTCCCAAATTTTTTAGCCCTGGTATTAATGAAGATCATCACTTGGAATATTAGAGGACTCAAAGGGAGTCTTTCAAAACAAAATGAAATTAGAAGAATGATTCAGATAAATCATCCACATCTTGTTTTCCTTCAAGAAACGAAGATGTCAATGGAGGATATGGACTCAATTGCTAGTAAAATTTGGCTAGCTAGAAAAGTGGTTTCCCTCAGTTCCCAGGGGACTTCTGGTGGCATTGCTTGTCTTTGGGACCCAAAAGAGGTAGTTATTCACCATATGGTTGGTAGTTGGGGTCTTTTGGCTATAGCTATTCAAAGTAGACATTCCAACCAAATTATGCTCTGCATTACTATTTATGCTTCGACTACTTTGGAGGAAAAAAGAAGATAGTGGAAGGATATAACTCATATTATCTCTCATTTTCCTGAAGCTTGGATCTTGATCGGAGGAGATTTCAATACCATCCTCTCTCTGGATGAGAAAATGGGGGAAATAGAAATTTGGACAAAAGCAATGACCTCATGAGTGAATATATTGCAAACCTCCATCTTGTGGACATCCAACCAGATAATGGCCTTATGACTTGGTCTAAGAGAAGGCAAGGCTTAGCTTGTATAATGGAGAGATTGGATAGGTTTTTGCTCTCTAAAAATTTCTTAATCCATGGTCACATTCCTAAAGTGAAGACTCTTAACAATGTTGGTTCGGATCAATGGCCGAGTCATGGTGGAAATGTGGAAAACCAATGTGAGTTTCTCTCCTTTTCATTTTCAATTAATGTGGCTCAGAGACAGTTCCTTTAGACCTCGTGTGCAACAATGGTGGAAGGAAGGTAAGCCTAGGTATGGGACTAAGATGTTCTATTTTGCCAAAATACTGCAATACATTAAATCCAAAATCAAGACTTGGAACTGGAAGGAGTTTGGGGATGTTCATAAAAAAAACATGAAGTTATTGCTCAACTTGAAAATTTGAATAAGAAAATCCATTTAGATGGCCTCACAGAGAATAGAAGTGCAGATGAAATTAAACTCACAACTCAGTTAGAGGAATGGGAAAAAGAGAAGAACTCTTATGGAAGCAAAAATCTAGAATTCAATGGCTCAAAGAAGGAGATCGAAACACAAATTTCTTCCACAAATCTCTTCTAGCTCGAAGATCTCACAACTTTATTTCTTCCCTAAAATCAGATTATGGAGATGTTGTCTATACTTGGGATGGCATGAACTCTATTGTTGTCGATTACTTTTCCAATATTTTTGTTGCTACTCCTCTTGACTCAGATTCTCAACAAAATGTTCTTCAAGCAATCCCTTCTCTTATCACTTCTAGAGGAGAACTCTATTTTGACTACTCCTATTACTATCAATGAGCTTCAACAGGTAGTTTTTAAAATGCAAAAAGGGAAAACCCCAGGTCCTGATGGTTTTCCCATTGAGTTCTACCAAGAGTTATGGGATATCCTTCATGCTGATTTATTAGAGGTGGTGGAAGAAGCTAGGAAAGCCAAAGAAATTTTGAAGGTTATCAATAAAACTTATATTACTCTTGTTCCAAAAGCTCAAGAGGTTGATCATATCTCAGCTTTTAGACCTATTGCTTTATGTAATGTTCTTCTCAAAATCATTACTAAGATCATGGCAGAAAGGTTGAAGCCTCTTTTGCATAAGATTATTTCCCCTGAACAAGGGGGTTATGTGGAAGGGCGTCAAATAGTAGATGAGATAGTTCTTGCTCAGGAAGCCATCCATTCCATGGATATGCAAAAATCTCCTTCCATGTTCATTCGGTTAGACTTATCCAAAGCTTATGACAGAGTGGATTGGCACTTCCTTATCAAAGTTTTGAGGCAATTTGGTTTCTCTAAGGATTGGATGGATTGGATTATGGGATGTATCTCTTCGAGTTTCCTACTTAGTTCTTATCAATGGCAGGCCTTCTCAGTCATTCCCAGCTTCCAGAGGTATTAGGCAAGGTGACCCGCTATCCCCTTATTTATTCATCATTCTTGTTGAATGCTTGGGTAGGACTATAACCAAAAAGAGGGAAAACAAAACCCTTGAGGGAGTTACCATTGCTCATGGAGCTAGACCTATCTCTCATATTCAATTTTTTGATGACTCTACTCTTTTAGGTAAAGCTACAATTAAGGAAGCTTCTAATATTAAGCAAATCATTAGCTATTTTTCTAAGGCTACTAGGCAGTTGATCAATGAAGACAAATCTAAAGTTATTTTCTTTCACTGCTCTGCTAGATAGGAATCCATGGTCTTGGATAAATTAAGATATAAGAAGACCTCCCTTTCGATCACTTATTTAGGTATTCCCATCAATATTCAAAGGCAAAAAAAAATATTGGAATTGGTTGTTGGACAAAGTCAAGAAGAAAATTGGAAAGTGGACCAACAGGTGGCTTTCTTCTAGGGGTAGAATCACCTTGGTAAAATCAGTCCTTCAAGCTATTCCTATTTATGTTTCTTCCATGTTGAATATCCCAAAGGTTGTTCTTCGAGAACTGGATCAAATCAGTCATCGATTCCTCTGGAGTGGTACTAAGGAGAAAAGAAAATGGGCCTTGGTGAAATGGGACACTTTATGTCTTCCTAAGAATGAAGGGGGGTTAGGATTCCGGTCTTCTATTAATAACAACAAAGCTTTAGCTGCTAAATTATATTGGAGGATGTTGCATAACCCCAATGCTCTTTGGGCCAATAATCTTCATGCTAAATATGTTGAGAACAAAAGTCCTGAAGACCTTGTTCGCTATCAACTTCCTACCAAAGGTTCTCCCATTTTAGCGATTCTTAAGACTGGTGAGGATTTGATAAAGAAAAATTTATTTTGGATCATTCATAATGGTCAACAGGTAAATTTTTGGATAGATTCTTGGGATGGTCACAAGCCTTTGATAACTCGAGTTTCCTCGATTGGAGGCCTTGGATGGAGGAGCTTCACCGAGCTAACTGGATAAAGGTGGCTAATTACTATCGGTACCATACTGGTAATTCAAAGGTTGGTAGATATTGGATCCCTATTGAGGACTGGCCTATTCAAATCCCAGAAAGGCAAAGACAAGATATCCAAGGCATCCTTCATATGAGATCTCTCTCTTGGTCCCATGAAAAATATTGTTTTGGATGGAACAACACTACTAAGGGTGAGTATTCAATTGCTCAAGGTTATTTGACCTTATGCCATAATAATCCCAACCAATCTTCTGACATATTTTCTCAGTTGTGGGCTCAAAAGCTTTGGCCTAAGGTGAGGTTCTTTACTTGGCTTTTATTGCATCGTAGGGTGCTTACTTGGTGAGCAACTTATGAAGCGTGGTTTTCATGGCCCTTTTAGATGTGAAATGTGTGGAGAGAATGTAGAAACTCTCAGCCATATTTTTATTGAGTGTACTTTAGCCTCTGAGCTATGGAGGAGAATGGCCACTTTACTTGGCTTACAATGGTCCAATTTTTTTACTTTTGAACAACTTTGGAGGGATTGGCCTAAACAAGAGGGTGTTGATCATTTTATTAGGCGGTTAGTTTGGATGGGTTCTACCATTCTTCTTTGGAATATCTGGAATGAAAGGAACAACCAAATTTTTAATCAAGATAGGAAGGATATTCACTATATTTGGCAAAAGACCATAGCCAACTTAGTTGAATCAGTCCATCAACTCCTTAATCACCCCCAAAACTCCCACCAAAGATGGGATCAAGTGATGCAAATATTGAAGATTAAATCTTCTAAGGGCAACCAACTTAAAGGGAATGTGAGTATTTGTAAGATGGATAGGACAAGAAATTGGCAACCTCCTCCTAAGGATTTTGGAAAAGTCAATACTGATGGAGCCTCTAGAGGGAACCCTGGAAAAGCTAGTGCGGGAGGAATTGGTAGACTTTCAGATGGCTCCCTGGTTTTTACTTTTGCTGAGAATTTGGGTATTCTTTCCAATAACCTTGCTGAGGGGTATGGTATCCTCAGAGGCCTTCAAGAGGCTACTAAGGTTGGATGGGAAAAGGTGTTAGTTGAGTCGACTCTCAACTCATGATTAATATTTTGAAGACTCCTTCTAAGAATCATAAGGTTGATTGGAGAATAAAAAGAATTATTGAGAAGATTCAATTAATCCAGATGGGATTTTTGAAAGTTGATTACAATCATGTGGTCAGAGATCAAAACAAGAGTGTTGATGCTTTAGCTAATTGGGCTTTGGACAAAGGTGATCTTACTTGTTATGGCCACCCTCCTAGATGGTGGGCTTCGCAAATAAGGGAAGCTCTTCTTTCTATCATTTCTTTGGATGGCTCCAGTTCTGAAGGTACCTAGTTTCTTCTTGCTTTATTTTTGCTTCTCTTTGGTTCGGTCAGGGTATTTTAGTTCCCTAGCTCAAACTATTCTTTCTTTTGTTTCCTCTATTGATTCTTGCCTTAAAAGTCTTTTGGTCTAGAAAGGTCATTGTTATGTTCATTTTTTTTTTTTTCTTTTTTTTTTTTGTTTAGTTTTTTGAGGTGTGTGTTTTTTTTGTTTTGTTTTGTTTTTGTGTTCTTTGTGTTGTTTTTTGTTGTTCTTGTGTTTTTGTTGTTTTGTGTTTTTTGTTATTGTTCTTGTGTTTTTGTTGTTCTTGTTCTTGTGTTTTTGTATGTTTGTGTTAATTCGTGTTTTTGTGTGTGAGTGTTTTCTATGTTTTTTGTTTTTGTTTATTGTTTGTTGTTGGTTGTTTTTTTATTTTTAATTTTTAATTTTTTAGGTTTTGGTTGTTTTTGTTTTTCATGTTTTTGTTGGTTATGTCTTTGTAGTGTTATGTTGTTTTTGTCATGTTTGTGTTTTGTTTTGTTGTTCTTGTATTTTTTCTATGTGGTTCGTGTTGTGGTTTTTTTTATCTTATTGTGTGTGTGTTTGGTTGTGCTTTATCTTTTTGACACACTCAAGGAGCATGTTTTTTATTTTATTTTATTATTTTTATTTTTATTTATTTATATTTATTTTTTAATCTTATTGTGTGTTTGTTTGCTCCTTGAGTATGTCAAAGGTGGTAGGCCAGGTTCGAGCCCTGGGTGATTTTGGTGGAATGGATACCCCTGCCTCCTTGGGTCTTACCCGAAAGTGGCATCCCTTCTGGGATGTTTTCCACAAAAAAGTATACAAGTGGTAAGATGATAAGCCAAAGGTCATGGGAGTTGTCATATGGAGAGCAATAGTCAAGTACATGAAGAGTCATATTCTATGTCTATATTATGGAGATAAATCTCCATACAATGTAAGGGAAAATGATCTATAGCGATCACCACATAACAAACATTGATAATAAAGCTTGTATAAAAATTTTGAGCAATTTATATTGTAAGTATTCTTCATGCATGTACATGAATGATTTTGACCATTTACATTCACATTCTATATTACAAGTGAATGTTATTTCATTATTACATTGGCATGCATATATATATATATATATTTGATTGCTCAATATATAATTATACTCTTAATATTCATATTTTGATCTATAATACCATGGCTTCTTTATATTAGGACCTATGATATTTTGAGGTAGCAAGGCTTAAAATCCAATAGTGGTATCAAAGCTACCACTTAACTCTATCAATTTTTTATAGAGTTATATTTTATTAGCCACCATTACATTAGAGTCTATCCACTTTGAAAGCAATGAAGACTTGGACTCTATTTTTGAAGGTTTGATTGAGTAGATTGAGGGGACAAGGTAAAGTCACCCTAATTTGTATGCTAGGGTCTTTCCACTTGGTTGAAGGAAAACCAATGAAGACTAGGACTCAACTTGAATAAATTGAGAGAGCCAACTTAGAAGGAAGTTAGATGTGAGAGGACATTCATAGTCACCTTGATATTGATTTTGTATTCTCTTAAAAATAGGAGAATCATGTTTGTTCTTAGGTGCAACCTAAGACATTGAAGATAGATTTCAAACATTGGAGTTAGATTTCATATATTAGATATAGATTTTAGAAGATTGAGATAGAGACACATCATAACTTCCAAAGATAGAGAAGCATCATAGCTTCCAAAATATTGAGAAGCATCTAAGCTTCCTAAGTATAGAGATACATAGAAGATTGAGAAGCATCTAAACTTCCTAAGTACAAAGATATAGAGAAGATTGAGAAGCATCTAAGCTTCCTAAGTATAGATATAGAGAAGATGTAAAGAAGCATCTAAGATTTCATAGATCAGTAGAGTTCAGAAAAGAGAAGCAGTATAAGATTCCTGAGAAGAGATTAGTATTGAGAAGTACAAAGAAGAAGCCTCTAAGAAAAGAATATAGAGGTATAGAGAAAATTTTAAGTTTTAGTTAATAACCAAAAATATAAGGTTGACTATAATACTACATTTACTATAATCTTGGCCTTGGATTAGTTCTTATGAAGAAATACTCTTTGAAAAACCATTTCCACGTAAGGAAGGTAGAAATTCATAAGCCCTAAGCACTAATATACAATGGTTATTTAAGAGACCTAAGCACTATTTTATAGTGGCTATAAAAAAATGTTATCAGTCTAAGAAGCTAAGAGTTATACGCATGGTTGAAGTGTAATCGAGTAAAGTAGAACTATAAGCTATATTCTACACTAGTCCTATCAAGGAGATCACAACCACCAATAAAAGTTTACACAGGGATTCAATTGTTGTTCTAAAGCATCGATAGCAAAGAAGTTTGGATAAGAATATGATAGTAGAGAAGTTCAGATAGGAATCTTATAGCATATAAGTTCAATAGAAATTCGATAACAAAGAAGTTCGAATAGTAATCCGAGAACTATTCAAAGAGATATTAGCAGTGTGAGATGTGCATATAGCTAAGTGTTAATTGAGTGCCAATCAAAGAGATATTAGTAGCATAAGACGTACATACACCTGAGTGCCACTCTAAATGGCATTTAGAGATATTCAAACCAGAGACGACATCTGAGATATCTCCACCTAAGATGTTACCACCAAAGATGTTGGCACCTGAAACTTCTCCATATGAGATGTTGCACCTGAGACATTACCACCAAAAATGTTGGCACATAAGAGTCATCACCTAGGAAGAGCTTATAGCGAGTGAACAATAACAACAAAGAGCATCACCACCATTCAGACAAGCGAGTAGAGAGGATAGTGAATGAACAAGCAAATGGAATTCCAAGCATTTTGAGTCTTGGAAACTTGAATGTTAGCTTGGCACAAGAATTGAAACGATTTTTTGGTATGCTATCTAGTAGAGGAAATGTAGTGTGAATTTAGCTTGTTTGTAAAAGTAGTGTTCTACGTCACTTTCTCCATAATTTATGTGTCATTTAAATTTTTGGAGGGATTTTTTTTTATCTGGTGGAGTTATAACACTTTGATATTTATGCACCTTTGTTATTTGATGTTTGAATTTATTTATAACGTATGGAGTGAAAAGGATTCCAACTAGGATTTAAATATTTATTTTGAAGGTTTAAGGTTTTTAGTTTTTGAAGATAAGAAGATTTAATTTTTGAGTGATTTTAATTTGTGAAGGTGTGAAGATTTGATTTTTTAGAATTTGTGGAGTTAAAAGGATTTAAGATTTTAGTTTTTAGTTTTTTAAGTATTTTTTAAATTTGAAGTTTTTTTTTTATTGAAATTTGAAATTTTACAAATTTAATTTAGTAGGGAGTTAAAAGGATTTCTACTTCAAAGGTTTAGAAAATTTAAAATTTGCAAATTTCTTATTTGAGTTATTTTTGGGAGATATAAGGATTTCAACTTCAAAGGAATTGAATTGCAAACTTTGATTATTATGGAAGAAATTATGGAGTCCATAATCAGACATAAAATATTAGAAGTTATAAAATATGACATTGGTATATTCATTGAAAAATCTAAGAGCAAGATAGAAATGGTAATATAGTTTATCTATATACAAGCAATGAATGAAAGTATTGAGTGATTTGAATATTATTTACATTCAAATATTGTTGAAGCAATTGATAATTCAAAGGATGATATTAAATACCTATTGATATATATTGTATAATGTATATGGCATTGCTTTCACTTGAACTTCATAAACTAAAATAAAAAGAGTTGATTGAAACTCTAAAAAGAAAAGTAGAGATTGATACAAGTGAATCAAGTGAATCATCTCTAAAAATAGTGTTTCATTCTTCATGCAATATTGACATTCCAAGTTCATCTAATTCAATAAATTATTATGATGCTCTAAGTGAATGTTCAAAAGTTACAAGACAATATTAATATTATAGGAAAAAAGCACATGATCCAAAGGTTGAAGATAAAGGAGAAACTTAAGCAAATTGTGAACCAATTAATAAAGATACAAAGTTTGAAGAACCAAAGAATGAAGATGAAGGAGAACTCATAGCAGAACTCAAGAATAAAGTTGAAGATAAATCTCAAGTAGAGGATCACAAGCAATGCAAGGTCACATGAATATTGAAGACTAAAGATCAAAAGCAATGATTGAAGACTAAAATCTTCAATAACCAAATAATGTAATACACAGGGTGTTGGAGAATATTACATTATTTGGTACATGCCAATGTACCCCCATAGTACCTTAAAAGTACAAATGTAAATATGTAATAGATTAGGATTGAGTCTTTAGTTTAGATGAGTGATTTATATTTCCCCTTTTATGTAAGTGTTAATGTGCAGGATATGCACAAGTGTCATGTAAGTAAGAGTGCAAGTGTGTATTGAGAGAATGTGCACAAGTGTTATGTATGTAAGTGTGCAAATATGTAATCTGAGGATGTGCACAAGTGTCTTGTATTAAGAGTGCATGTAGGAGATTAAGAGTCATATAGAAGTGTGCAAGTGTCATAGAGCCAAAGCATGCATGTAAGAAGAAAGTGAAGAATCTAGTATACAAGTGGCAAGATGACAAACCAAAGATCATGGGATCTATCATATGGAGATCAATAGTTAATTACGTGAAGATTCATCTTATATGTCTATATTATGGAGATAAAACTCCATACAATGTAAGGGAAAATAGTCTATAGTGATCACCACATAGCAAGCATTGATAATAAAGCTTGTATACAAATTTTGAGCAATTTATATTGTAAGTATTCTTCATGCATGTACATGAATTATTTTGGTCATTTACATTCATATTTTATATTATAAGTGAATGTTATTTCATTATTATATTGGCCTAGATATATATTTGATTTCTCACATATATAATTCTACTTTTGATATGTATATTTCAACCTATAATATCGTGTCTTCTTTATATTGGGACTTGTGATATTTTTTGGTAGCAAGGCTTAAAAGCCAACAATAGGGTTGGATTAGCCTTATTTATGGCTAAAAAAATCTTCCTTTTCATTACCTCTAAACTCATTTATTTCCTTTAAATGTTCTTATATTCCTTGCCTCCGTACAATCCAAAGCATTGTGTCTTTTGATATATCCTATATTGTCTATAAAGCCTCACTTTTAAAAGTGTTTTACCATTGCTTTAACCATTCTTGAATTCTACCATTCATTACCATGTATTTACCAAACATATTAAGAATCCATTGCCATAGTTTCCACACTATTGAGTAGTGTCCCAAGAAATAGTCTATACTCTCCTCCTTGTTACACATAACTGTAGACACCTAAAACACGTCATGTCGAGGCGACTACTCATATGGGACATGCTAGAAGACCATATGGAAGACCTTGGATAGATTCCAAGGTATAGCAGTGGTTTTTACCACTCATTTGGGCACCTTTGCCTAGTCAGTGCTAGCCGTTGCTGACACCCATGGTTAGCAGAGCTGACCGCGCTTGTCAGCCGTGGTCAGACCTCAAAGTTAGTTGGCCTTTGACCAATTCAAAGTTGGTTCAAATGGCCAATTGGTTGCATGGATTGGAGTGGTTTGAGTGAGGAAGGTTTCGGATCCTTCCATCCAACAAGCTCAACTACCCAATATTGTTCTTGGCTTCCTCATGAAGCCACCCCTAGCCCTTGGAAAATGCTATAAAACCCCCCTCCAAATGGGAGAAAGATATAGACGAATCTCGAGTTGAAATGCAATGAAGCCCTATCGAATTGCATACTCACTTACATGCATTGAGAGGAACACTTTTGCTGCCCAATTGGAGATCACATGCCATGGAGGTCCTAGGAGGCTAGGAGATTCAAGAAACGTGAATTCATGCAATCCATGCACCAACTGAGCAATTCAACCACCAAATCTATCAGAGGACACAGTGGCGACCCTTGATCATCAATTCCTCAAGGAGAATTGAAGATTGGACACCAAATTAGGAGGGCAAGAACATTTCAAGCTCAGCCATGGCTATCAACCATGGTGGATAGTGCTCACCGTGCATCAGACCCACGGTCAGGTTGTCATCTTCAATTTCCTTGTTTTCTAGCTGTAGGATTTGTTTAATTGCATTAGATTAGACATATATCATGTTAATTTGCTTTAGTAGAGACTTTGACCGGTGCAATTAGAGTTTTTAGTCATTTTCCTTCACTTTTGCAATTATGGCACTAATGGTTCTTTTCATGCTTCCATGCTTTCAATTTCGTAATTAAGTCAATAGATAGCTAGATCTGCTTTTGCTTATATGTTTGTAGCAATATTTTTAGGTTTAACATAAGTTTAGTATGTTTCTTGCACTTTCTTGATTTCATGCTAGTTATACTACCTTTTATGCAAATACCTCCTAAAAGCCTCATCAAGAGAGGCCTCCTTTGTTGCTAATTGCTTCTTGTTGTTTATTGCACGTAGGACTAACAGGGTTTTGAGATGCAAGGTAACAAATAACTCTAATCATGGAGAAGAAGGTCATCGACACCTTGGAGCAGTTCGTGTCCATTTAGAAAGTCTGTGTATTGCACCTACCCCATTGGGGATTTCAAATTGTGTTAATTGTATCAACATTTGGGTGACCCTAAGAGGGGCATGATTGTAACCGAGATTTGATTCAAGATTAATAAAAGAAACATTCATTTTCTTGTCATATGCAATCTTGTCTTTCATTTCTTGCTTTAATGATTGATTTCAATTAATGTATTAGTTAGGTGTATGCTTTTTAGATCGGTACAGAAGGTGATCATGATGGAACCTCCGCATTTCATGCCATGGATCACTGACCTCTATTGTTTTTTTATGATAGGTGCTCACCGTGGTTGATAGCCATGGTCAAAATTTGTCACCATGGTTGACACCCATGGGTAATAGTGGTCATCGCACCACAGAGACGTGGTAGAGTCTGATAAACCAGACAATAGAGGAGTAAAGCTCAATTAGATGTGGACCTGAGGTAGGTGCCACTATCACCTTCTATTTCTATTTTTACTCTCTGTAAATTTCTAGAATGCAAAAATGTTAGACTAATTAGGGAAGACAACAAAATTAGCAATATGCATATGAGTCCTTAGGTCTTTCTCTTTTTAGGTCTTTACTAGGCGTTGCTAGGAACAATGGACCTCTGAGTGCAGTCCGCCCTAGTCTCCAGCATTCTAGAACATCTTTTATGCTCTATTTGCTTGCTTGAGGCCCGATCAGTGGCCATACCATCGTTAGTATGCATTGTCAAAATATCATGTAAAACTAATCATGCATACTTTCTTAATTTGAAATGTTCCTTTTTCTGCATTGCATATAGAAGAGAATCATTTGAATGTTGTATTATGCATCTTTCTTTCATGCAAATTAAAAGGAACCACACACACCATGATTCACATTAAATGCTAGTGAGTTGGAAGTCACATCCAACCACTAGTAGGGTTTCAATGATGGTGGTAGTGATTTCCATCCATTGGCCCAACTCCCATGTACCTTATGTTCTAGACCAATACCGGACCCAAGAACCATTCGTAGCCCAGAAAATTTGCATGTGCTTCTCTTCAAAGGGTATAACGTTGACTGGGTGAAAATGGGTGAGGGTCTAGGAGGACCTGTGCTCCCTGCCCGAGTGTGGACCTCATCACCACATTTGGGGGGATTACGTGACCTAGAGTTCATAGCCAGGTTGTCGAGCTATGAGTATACAGGTGAAAGCCCTTTAACAATTGAGTATATCATCAACATATTGAAAACATGATAAGAGTTACTTTACTGATACAACACATTTGCAAAACACATCAAACAGTTTAGGGCTCATTTTAAAAACTTAAAAAGAGATAATCATCATTGTATTCTTTGCGTGTTAATAAAATTTAAATCTAGACATAGGATACACAATGGTGCAAACATGGAGGGGTCGATCCGGTCATAGACCTGAGATCGAAGCCCAAGCTCCACCTAATGCACAACATGATGTAGAATACCCTCAATCATAGAATCCTCCTAGACATCATTCAATGAGTATTAGAGGGGATAATTCTACATGAGGGGATTCCATTGAGAATACCTCGATTAGAGGAAGTACTAGACACTCCTCTAGACATAGATCAGAGCATGGGACTTCCCAGCATGGGGGTTCCACACATGGTAGCATTTACTATGATCGCATTCCTCATGCATCCACAGGTTTTGCTGAAGAATATGTCATTGAGGGATCCAGATTGGTACCCCTTCGACCTATAGCTAAGGGAGGCTCATGACCTCCACCATCCAAGTATAGACAGGCTCGAGATCCACCCATTCAAGGGCAAGTATATGGGACCACTTTCGAGCATAGGCCCATGCAGACTCCCTATAGGGGTGAACCTTGTAAGTTCACCATAGATATATCAAAAGTGGGAGCTAATGGTATACCACCTCATGAGCCTTGGCATAGTAGACAATTAGATGGTCTAGATAGAGTCCTAGGGTAGCTAGGATATAAGCCTACACCTACACCCTCTCGACCTATGAGTGAGTGTAGCGAAAGCACCATTAGGACTACCAAAGAACCTAGAGAGTGCTCCAAGCATTCTCATGACATACGTGCTCCTACATCTCATGTAAGCACAGAGTATAGGAGACAACCTGACATGAATGTCATATTTATAGACAAAGGCAAGAGTGTGGTAAATCAGTCCATTGGGGGACATACCCATAAAGTCGCTCGAATAGAGTGCACACACCAGAGGCCTCAAATGATTGATCATGTTGATAGATCTCATAGACTAGTGTTAGAATAGAGATGGTAGATTCTCCAAGACCAATTGGAGGATGTTCACACAGAGAAAGAGCACCTCAAAAATGAGAACTCTCAGAGGTAGAGGTTCATAAGACAAAAATTATATGAACAATGCATGCATGAACAATGCATCCTTGATCAGAAGGAGCATGTTGAGAGAGAGGATCGATTGGCTAGCATTAGTTTACCTCCTCATAGTGAGACCAGGGAGCGTGTCGATAGATGAGTGGCTTCATAGCCCGAGTTATACCTTGAGTACATAGACACACATACTCATCGTACAGCTCAACATAGAGATCGACATCCAACATCCAAACAACGTGAGCATAGGTAGTATGAGGAAGAAGTGGGAGAGGAATTAGAACAAGAATATCCAAAAATCTCCCAATTTGAGGAGGAGGATGAGCCTAGTCCACCACCTCGATAGAGGAAGAATCTGCCTCTGAAGGTGCCTCCAAGGCAATCTCGAGAAGAGGAGTTCCTTTCTTCGTAAGCCTATAAGGCCTTAGCAGAGAAGGTCCAAGCCATAGAGAAGCAAGGAATGACTTATCAAAATCCTACCTTGAACAAGATTCATAATGAACCTCTATGCACGTCAGTGCCTATTCTAGCCTATCCTGAGCATTTCAAGATGCCTAGGCTGGAAAAGTTTCAAGGAGAGGAAGATGCACAGGAGCATGTAATGAGTTTTCTAGATATGTGCTTTCATATTGAGAGCAATGATGCTTTGCTCCTGTGCACCTTCATTATGACCCTCTCAGGCCCAGCTCGAGAGTGGTTCAACCAATTAAAGAGGCACAACATCACTAGTTTCAAACAACTAGTCAATGCATTTCTTGAATGCTTCTCCTTCGACATCAAGAAAAAGGTAAACTTATCCGACCTGGCTGCTTTAACGCAACATGACGATGAGCCAGTGATGGATTATGGAAAATGATGGAGGAAGATGATGGCAAAGCTACCATTCTCCATCCCATCCTCTAAATTAACTCGAATGTTCATGAAGAGTTGTGCCAAGCACATTTCATTATTGCTACAATTGTAGTAGTACCAGACATTCGAAGAGGCTTTGGTGCAAGCCAAGGTGATAGAGGACATCAAGTTATAGGAGGGTAACTTGAAGCTCAAAAATAAGGAGTGGAACAAGAAAAGCACTGAGAGACAATAGGCCAAGCCGACCCACATTAATCAGGTGGTGTTGAACCTTCAAAAAGGGGATAAGGGGCAACAACAATGAAACTATCAAGCCCAACCTCCTCCTATGCAATATGAGTAGTGCAACAATAATCAAAGGGGTAAAAATAAGGAACAATACCCACCTCATATATTCACTCAATTATCAAAGTCATTGGCTTCAATTTTTCATCAATTATGTGAGGCGAAGGCTATACACTTACCCGAGGTCAAGTTAATGGACCCTAATTAGCCTAAGCCTAAGGGCTACAAGGATGATCAATATTGCATATTTCATCGATCAAAAGGCCATGACATTGAGGTATGTTGGTCTTTCAAACATCTTGTGCAAAATATGATCGAAAGAGGTACGCTTCTTATTGACAACCCACAAGCGCATGACAATAAAAATATGGGGATTTACAAAAATCCTCTACCAAATCATGAGGCACCAAGGAATAATGTTGGCCAAGTCAACCAAGTATGCATCAAACCACCAACCCATGGGTTCATCGAAATGGTCAATATTGTCACAAGACACGTGAGGTATGAATGACCAAATCAACCTCCAACACCCATTAGAGTCCAAGTTGTGCCTCCTCCAAGGCCAGCCCAACATGTGCCAGGCCCACCAACTAGACCGGTGGTGACAATCAAGAGTAGGTTAGTCCAAAACCTACAGATGACTCCAATAAAGTTGTCAATTTATGAGTTGATTCAGTAGTCTCCCAAGCATAGGGAGACGCTTATGGACATCCTAAGGTCCATAGAAGTGCAGCCTCAGGATCCTGAAGCATTTACACACTTCATGGGGCACGTGCAATAGTGTCAAGAACCGGTCATACAATTTCATGATCATGAAGTCAAGATGGTTTCCACTATTATAGCAGACCCACCATTGCATATTATTGCGTGTGTGAATCACAAACCATTCAAGCGGGTTTTTATTGACATGGGGTCATCAATCAATATCATAACTACCAAGGCATTAACTCACTTGAAGTTGCCCAAGATGCATATCATCCCTTCTACCTTCACGTTGAGAGCTTTCAATGATGCATTATGCTCAATGGTCGGTACTATAGTTTTACCTATCCAGGTAGGACTGAAGACCATCCCGATGATGTGTCATATAATCGAAGGTGCTATGCAATATAACATACTTCTAGGGAGGCCTTGGATCAGAGAAATGCATTGTATCCCTTCTATTCTACATCAATGTATCAAATACGTTCATGAGGGACAGGTTCACGTGGTGCCTTCAGATGAAGAACCCTTTAAATACGTGAATCTAGCAGATTTTCTAGGGAATTCATGCTCCCCTCAATGCACCTAGATGTGTGCCAACATCATCGATCAAAGATCCAGGAGGTAAAATCAAATAAGTGTGTGCTAAACCTACAATATCCGCATCTCAATGATCGGAGCACATAACAACTGCTTCTACTAGACCATATGCATCTATGATGCATCGAGATGATAGGAAGTTGAAAGAAAATATGGGGAAAAAGAGATAAAGAAAACACCCAAGCCAGTTATCATTGAAGCCCCTACTCCCATGGAAGTAGAGGAAATTCAAGGAGAAGTCGAAGAGGCACCTCAGCCTACTTCACCTGCATCTTCAATAGGGTCATCTGCACCGTAGGTGACCATCCATTTGGTTAATCCTAGATTAGGGGAATATATCATGCAGAATGTGATGTTCACACCGATTATCGAGACTACACAAGACATGGGCCGACCGTGAGCCCATCACCTTCCCGTAGGGATGGTGGCACCATTAGGGGTGTCACCTAACCAAACCAACTTCATCTATGGAGGGCTAGACCAGCTTGCATCTCCCACACCCATGGATGAGGATGATAATGAACCATTCACTATGAATGTTCATTATCTCTCTAACCTAGAATACGCCATGTGATACTTTGAGCATTACCATTGGCATGGTTACGATCTTAGACTATTCGAGCAAGGGTGTAGGAGGCCATATGAACCATAGTATCAATTGCCAACTGATAGGTTTGGGTTAGGATACTATATTCGAGGATAGGATGAACTTCTCATAACATCTTTAGACCACTTGTACCTCAGTCTAGGGGGTGAAGTTGACTTCAATCCTTATCACCCTAATCCTTCCACATTTTAGAGGGATAACTGGCTAGTGACCTATGTCACTATAGAGCCACCCGAGAGATACCATGCAAACATCTTGGTGGAGACCGGCCCAGAACACATTCCAAGAGCCAACTTGGACAATCAAAGTCATGAAGCTACCGATGATATTGGTATGCACATCCAGAGTCTAGACATAGCTATAGACACCGAATCAAAAGTTGCTTCTGAGGACGTGCATGTAGTATCCATCATCGAAAGTGATGGACCAGACTACAATTCTAGAATAGATGACATTGAGTTATCCTCAAACAATGAGCAATCCAAGGATGAAATCGAGTTGGCCTACTTGGGTCCTACACTCTTGCATCATATTTTACCTTTGGAATCAATAACTATGAGTGAAGAGCCCTTCGATGATGATGATGGCTATCAAGAGATAGCCTACATGGGGCCTCATTTGGAGCATCGCCCAATTCCATTAGGTAGAGGTGAGGATCCTTATTATGATAGTGATGATGAAGATGAAATAGAGAGAGCCTATTTAGGACCTCCCTACTTGCATCATCATAATGCGCCATATACTACTGAGGAGATGTACAGAGAGATCAATCTCCATCCTCACCTTAGGGGAAGACCACCGAATCTCAATGTGATTTATCACATGGTGTTTCCTGATCCACCAACGTACATGGAGCTCCTTGAGCCCAATGATCCCATCCGATAGTCTATTCATGGACCGGATCCAGAGATCCCCATACCCCCAGAACCACATCTCGAGGATGGAAGTTTTGCTAATATTGAGTCACATGCACATGGTCCTGGAGACATGATCCATTCCATCAATATGATCTCCATTGATTTGACCACTCCACTCCATAATCCAACTGATCCTTCCAAGCCATTGTGTCTTAATGTAGATGCTATTGATTGGGATCACGTTGATTCACCTTTAGAGCCTGAAGATTTCTTCCCTAATGAGGAAATGTTGCAACCTTTCCATTTTGTGCTAGGCTATGCACATGATGTCTATCATGTTGAGGATGCTTCCAATGAGGAACCTATAAACCCAGTAGATGACATCCACTTGATCCCTACACCTCATCAACTTGAGGAGGGATCCCATATGTCAATAGAGGAAACCTTTGAAGTGGATATCAGTAATGATCCCACTAATCCTAAGAAGGTTAAATTTGGAGAAATTTTGACTCCTGATGAGCATGCCAACCTCATCCCTCTACTGAAAGAGAGACCTGATCTCTTTTCTTGGACTTATAAGGACATGTCGGGTCTAGATCCAAAATTGGTTACTCATAACCTTTCGCTAGATCTATCAAAGAAGCCAATCAAGCAGAAACTCAGGAAGATGCATCCAAAAGTAGCCTTAATGGTTAAGGATGAATTGCAAAAGTTGTTGGATGTAGAGTTTATCATTTCCATCGACTATCCAGAATGGGTATCAAACATGGTGCCTATAGGAAAACCTGATGGAAGGATCCGTATCTGTATAGATTTTAGAGACCTAAATAGGGCAACACCAAAGGATTCATTTTCATTGCCAAACATAGATGCTCTCGTAGATGCAACTACGGGTCATGAGATGCTCTCCTTAATGGATAATTTTTTTGGTTACAACCAAATTTAGATTAAGCTCGAAGACCAGCATAAAACCATGTTCATAATGCCATGGGGGACATTCTGTTACAAGGTTATGCCATTCGGCCTGAAGAATGTTGGTGCTACATATCAATGGGCTATGACATATATCTTTCATGACTACATGCATAAGATCTTAGAAGATTATATCGATGACTTGTTGGCAAAGTCATTGCTACGTGAAGAGCATGTTGAGGTCCTGAGAAAAGTCTTTGATCACCTGATAGAGCATAATGTCAGGTTGAATCCTAAGAAGTGCGTATTTGGTGTAACTTCAGGAAAGCTCTTAGGATTCATCATTTCAAAATGAGGCATCGAAGTTGACCCAACAAAGGTCAAGGCTATTTTAGAAATGCATCCCCCCATAAACATCAAGGAATTAAGAAGCCTATAGGGCAAAGTAGCATCCATAAAGTGATTTATCACACAATTATCAGATAAATGTTGACCCATGAATCGACTACTACACAAGGGGGTCCCATTCAACTGGGATGAGGACTATCAAGCAGCCTTTACTGAGATTAAGCAATACCTAGCGATGCCACCAGTGCTAGCTCCACCAAGGCCAGATGTACCATTCTTGCTGTATATATCGGTGATGGACTTTGCACTAGGGACCATGTTAGCCCAAAATAATGTGCAAGACAAAGAACAAGCCATATATTACATTAGCCGAACCTTGGTGAGTTACGAGCTAGGATATGCATACGTGGAAAAGTTATGTTTAGTAGTAGTGTTCACTACAAAGAAATTGTGGCACTATATGTTAAGTCATACGATGTATGTCATATCAAAACAAAATCCTTTGTAGTATATGATGAGCAAGACATATCATAATACACGTACTACGAAGTGGATCATGCTATTGATAGAATTTGATTTGGAATTCATAAGCCAAAATTCCATTAAGGGATAAGTCATAGCTGATCAACTGGCTGAGGTGCCTCTCGAGAATAGTAGGCCCCTCACCATAGAGCTTCCTGATGATGCAGTATTTGCCTTATCAGAAGCACCCAAACCCGAGGAACCGGATAACAAAGCTGATATGACCTTGTTCTTCGATGGTTCGAAGTGTGAGCAAGGGGGTGGTGCAGGAATAGTGTTGTTCATGCCACAAGGAGCTCCAATGCCCTTGTCATTCAAGTTGGACTTTCCTTGCACTAACAATAATGTTGAATATGAAGCCCTAATTTTGGGTCTCCAAATAGCTATCGCCATGAAGATCAAAAGGCTAAATATCTTTGGTGATTCCCTTCTCATTGTTAACCAAGTTAAGGGATTATTTCAATGTCGATGTCCGGTATTGAAAGCTTACAAGGATCTTGTTGACATTTATCTAGCTCAATTAGAATGGTACGACATCGAGGCAATCCCTCATTCATCCAATAGATTTGTAGACACAATGGCATCTTTGGGATCTTTAATCCCTTAGAATCCATCTATCGATTTCACTACCATCCATGTAAAAATATTGTCACATTCTGTTGTGCAGCATGAAGCATTGGATAACAAAGAGTCAATCAACATGATTCATGTAGAACCAAACCATGAATGGTTTTACAGAGCTAGAGACTTTCTCAAGAGAGCATCCTAGGGGTCTTTGATCTCATAGGATCCGATGGGGAGTGGTACTACCATTCACCACAAGGTTGTTTCCTAGTCTGCATTTGCAAATGTGGAACCATAGGGGGAACATGTTGTCTTGTCAGTCGAAGTCGAAGCTTATCATAACTGGACGTCACAGATACATGACTTCCTTAGACTTGGTGTAATCCCTCAGGGATTATCGCATGTCATGAAGTACACATTTAAATAGAAAGTGACAAAGTATGTCTTGTTAGCAGACATCCTATACCATAGAAGCTACGATGGAGTTCTCCTTCATTGTCTTGAGCCCCAAGAGTCATCTTGGGCAATTTTGCAAGCTCATGATGGTACATGTGGTGGCCATTTCAGTGGCATGGCTATCATCAAGCGCATCCTTCGCATGGGTTATTATTGGCCCACTATGGAGAAGGATTGCAATGTGTATGTCAGGAAATGCGTTAAATGTCAGCATCATGCTAATCTTATGCACTTGCCATCATAGGCCTTACAGCCCATTCAAGCGGCTTGGCCATTTGCTCAGTGGGGATTTGATCTCATCGGTAAGATCTCTCCTCCATCATCGGGTCGACATACATTCATTATTATGGCTACTGAGTATTTTACTAAATGGGTGGAAGCCATTCCCTTAACAATGACAACTGGAGCACGTATTGTTGAGTTCATACTCACTAATATCATAAGTCATTTTGGGATACCATCCAAGATAATTTTGGATAATGGAACATCATTCAAAAACAAAACTATGAGAGCTTTGACGTCTAAGTATAGAATCAAACATAATTTTGTGACTCCATATTATCCGTAAGCAAACGGGTAAGCTGAAGCTTCAAATAAGATAGTGGTTTCCATATTGAAAAATATGGTACAAGAGCACCACAAATATTGGCACATCCAACTACCCCTTGCATTATGGGCTTATAGGACTAGCATTCGGACACCCACTAGGGCAACTCCATTTTCACTAGTATATGGCGTTGAGGCCATTATGCCCTTAGAGTTGGAGATTCCAATGTTGCGCATCGCATTGAAAGAGTTCATTGATGATGACACCGCATGACAAGCTCACCTAGATCAATTGATGCTACTTGATGAACATCGCATGAATACCCTTGAGCACCTTCATGTTTATCAAGAGTACTTAAAATGAGCTTACAATAACAAAGTCCATCTGAGAGACTTTGAGGTTGGTGATCTTGTGCTGAAAGAGAACCAACAGAACTCAAATTTACCACCAAAACTATGAGATAAATTTATGGCTAACTGGTTAGGTCCTTATATGATCTCTGAGAATATTGGACCTAGGACATATCACTTGACATCGCTCGAAGGAATTGAAGAGCCTGAACCTCTCAACATCCTTCATATTAAAGTATTTTATGCCTAAAACCATCAAAAGGCTCCAAAGGCATCTATAAGCCCTTTGGTCATTCTAAAAAGGCTCCAAAGGCATCTATAAGCCCTTTGGTCAATTTCAAAAGGCTCCAAAGGCATCTATAAGCCCTTTGGTCAATTTCAAAAAGGCTCCAAAGGCATCTATAACCCCTTTGGTCAAACCAAAAGCTCCTTTTAAAATCCAAAAAAAAATTGAAAAATATCAAAATCCAAAAATATTTGCATCATTGCATTTCATTTGCATCATGGCATTTCATTTTGCATCCATATTCATTTAATTGCATTGCATTAGGCATTTCCATCCATCGCACATTGCATTAGGATGAATTGTGTTTACAATCTTACAAATGACACCACGTTTGTGTTTCAATCATGCATCATTACATTTTCATCATTCATCACCCTTGTGAGTAATTATGTTTTTCAACACAACCCATCTTGTTGCTATGAAGAATATACTAGGGTTTTTCGGTCATTCAACCATACCTAGTGGTCTTCTCAAGAGTTTAGTAGAAATCTTGCTTTGCTTTTGTAGATGAGGTCTAGTTTTGATAGCACTTAGCATATCAGAATCCTATCACTAATCAAACACATTTAAACAATCCTAATTAGGGTAAGGAAGGATGAAAACTACAAAAGTGGTCTGGGTCACCTTAGGTGAAAGGTTTTATTACTTGCTTATTTTGTGAGGAGCAATGGTCTAGAGTAGTGGTCATTGGCAAAAGGACAAGTTTACCCCCTACCCAAATAAATCCCTTGCTTACAAATGAAGGAGCAATATCCCAGAATGATATCCCTAAAAGATATCCCAAAGTGAAACTCCCAAAGTTAAATATCAAAGTCAAATCAAATCAAGATCAAGTTTTATCAAAGAAATCCTATCAGTATCAAATCCCTTGCTCAAAAAAAAAGAAAATAAATAGTATCACTAAAGTACAAAATAAATAGTGATTTTTGTCACTATATATGAGCAAGTATCCCAATAAATTGAAGAAAATAAGGGGGTGAGCTTGAATCCCTGGAATGATCAATACTTGAAAGCCATAGAGTGATCCTCAATATCAACAATGGGCTGAAAGAATCTCACCTATCATTGAAGGGGTAGTTCTAAGCAATTTACAAGTGAGCTAGCTTTAGGTGGCCCGGATTGCCTAGTGGTCTAGTCTAACTGAATCCAAACCTAGGATGAGATGCACATTTGAGGATCCCCAATATTAGCAATGGGCTGAAAGAATCCCGCCTGACATCGGGGTATGCTTATGTTTTACCTAATATATTCATTTGCACACACAGGGGTAATGAATAGCTTGGTCTTTCATAGCGAAAACTTTATTTTTCAGAAGTCTAGTATGGTCATTATACAACTTTTGATAAGTCAACTAGGGTGTTTGAGTTTCATGGAAAACCTCAAAAATTCCCAAATAGCAACAACCAATTTTCAATGCAATCATCAAATATCAAATTTCTCTTTATAAGATTTTGTTTATTAAAGATTATTCATAATATAGGTTAGATATCGGATGGATGTCAGAAATGATATTTAAATGGCCACTGACTATGTTACGCATATTCTTTTAACTTGCAAGAGCTTATGAATAGAAACAATACATCATTGCATCTCACATATGGGTGTCCAATTGATTAATTCTTATAATAAGATATAGCAATTACAATCCATGATTGTTATACATTCTGTGGTGTCATCCATTAGATTGTTAAATCCATATTACATTCATACATTATGTTTTAGTGATTAAAGCATACATGTTCATTTCCATATATCATCATAGAAAAATTATGCAATACATACATGGCATAAACTATGTCATAACAACATAAATTAAATGCATACAAGTGAAGCAAAGTATACATGCATTTAACATCAAAATATGGCATTCATATGCATCCATCATAAGTAGTCCATCTACATACATAACTCATAGCATCTAATCATCTATCCACATAGCTATCTAGTGCATGTCATCCATACATCACATCATATAGCATTAAATCAAATATAAGCATTGCATCCATGTGCATAACATAAACATAAAATACCAAAAATAAAGTACACATGTAATGAGATGAACTATCATATATATATATATATATATGTGTCAAATGTACATCATAGTAGGGTACATCAAAATACCCATAGGCTACAGCTATGTAGGTCCTCAGACCTTACACCAAAATGGTACAACAAGTGGTAAAATTTATGCCATGCCAATGTGCTAGCTCTGGCCTGCACCCCCTGATCCCCCTACATCAGAGCTCTCTCTACCTCCCTCAGCCACATCCCTAAGGGCCTACTCTAGAGCCTACTGTAGGTCCTACTGTGGATCCTGCACTCAGCCTAGACCAACTATACTCAATGCACACGAGGTAGTCCTATGGCTAGATCGTGCACTAGACTACCCTATCTCCCTAGTCCTGGTCCTGCTCCGATGTGACCCTATAGTAGTGGTCCTCTTGAAACCTACCCACCTAGCAGCCTGATAACACCCTCCAGCTGGGCAATGCGAGCTACATCCATTGTATGCTGGTCATTACCCTCCTCCATGAGGGTACGTAGCCTCCTAATCTCTACCATCGGGTCCAAACCTACAAGCCCTAGAGTAGATGGTACCATAAGAGGTACCATGATAGCCTATGTAGGTGAGGGAGCTACCCTCACCACCCTAAGTAGGTCCCACTCAGTCACTACGTCTAGCATCACCTATAGAAGATCACATTGGCTAGTGATCTTCTCAATCTTAATGTCTATTATAGCCACATGTCCAAACATCTACCCTCTCCTCCTTGTAATTGCGCCACTAGCTCTAGCCATGAGATAGCTTCACCTCTAGAGTGGTGATAGTGGTGTCCCTATGTAGGAGTAGGTGTGAAGTATCCCAATATTAGTCTAGAGGTTGGCAACCTATACCCTCAACTATCCAACCTCACTATCAAGAGGTGCCTCACCCTCCTTGGATACCTCCTCCCTCTACCTGTGGGCCCTCCTCTATAGTGGCACCTATACCCCATGCACCCTCGATCCTCTGATAGACCCTGCATCCATGAGGGTCCACCTCTGAGCCACTGTAGGCTAGTCCACCATGCATAATAGTCAGCAGTAGTGTCTATGTCCACCAAGCCCAACTCCTTAAAATTCATCATCATCATCCCCTAGTGGAGCCACCTAGGGCCAAGTCAGGTCCCTCTCTAGGACCAAGCATCTATAAATAGTCGACACCTCTGGGACATCCTACTAAATCCCAAACTACCTCAAGATATGAGAGAAGTGTTGATACTCATGTATATCAGCCTTACGACCGATAACCCACCTATCTCTACATGCCTGGCATAGGTATCTATCCACCTCTAGCTAGGAAGGGCAGCCCATGTATGGTCACCACTCTATCTACTCAGGGTGAAGCTATGAGAATCTAGTAATGTAATGGTCTAGGTCTCCTGCATGAGACCTACTCCTAAAACCCTCCTACTCTCGAGGCCAACAGGCTGCATAACACTGATGATCCTCATCGATATCAATGATCCCCAGAGGTAAATCTATGGGGTGCTCTATCAAAATATGTTGCCAGCCCCAAATCTAAATAAGTAGGCTACAACTGATGCCCACTCTACTACAACATGTAATCTAGTACAACTCATGATAGAGCTATGCTAGAAGGGTACTCCCCCATGCTAGAATAAGAGGTTACTCGATCGAGCTAACCATAACCTCCCTAGTCCTAGCCAGGAGGTTCCAAGGGAACCTCACACCTGATGAATCTAGGAGGACTATCTAGATAATCAAATGCATAAACACGACCTCCCACTATGAGAAGAATCTAGCCTAGTACCACTCCTCGATGTGGATGCCCCCATGGTCAATGCGGCCTTGAGCCTCAATGCTTCATCTACCAAATATCATATCAAACATGACCTTCTTCACCATGGTAGGAGAGGAGGTGATGGCCTCACCATCAATAGGTAGGTGGAAGATGTGGTAGACATCCTCTAGAGTCACAATCATTTCACCCATCGAAAGGTGAAATGTATTGGTCCATGCATCCCAGCGATGGGCCAATGTAGTCATATATGCCTGATCCGATCGGATGGTGGGGAGGTCCAAGATGTACCGAAACCCCATGGTAGCAAACCAATCCCGCTCCATGTCAGTGAGAGTGTGGCGTAAGTTCCGAAGGAGATCAGTCTCCCTCACTCTGTTCATCAAGGTCTGAGTGAAAGCAATCAAATAAATAAGAAAAATAATTAAAAATGACTAAAAAATGGTAAACAAATCAGAAAATCTCATGAAAATGCAAAAACATGATCAAAAATTTCAAAAAATCAAATAAAAGCACTTCAAAATTGCAATAAAATGCATTAATTCCAAAAATTCAAAGAAAAATGGAAAAAATTGAAAATTTTGAAAAATTTTCCTAAAGTCGTTGCATCGTGGTCGAAACCATGATCGACGAGGCGATCAAAAATGTGATCATTGGGATTTAAATCCCACCATGGTTAATAGCCACGGTTCCCAATTGGGAACCACGTCTACCACCCGCGGCTAAGGAACATGACCTTTTTAGGGTCATTTCCTTCCCAAAATAATCCCAAAATTAAAAACCCTCCCCTATAACCTAACCTATGCTAAACCTAACTAGGGTGAGGTTCATTACCGATAGTTTAATGTGGTTCGTTTAACCCATTGCTTAGTGTGGTTAATTTTAATCCGGTAATTTGCAAGCGTGGTCTCGATTTGTGTGTTACCTTGGAAGCATCGGCTCTCCTGCTGGTCGACCATCGGTGTGGATAGAAGGGAATCAGTGAGGTTTGCGATAGCGTTCCATGTCAGAATTCACTTTTTACCTCTCAGAGCTCTCAGTTTTACTATCAGTTTTAGGTAAATAATGAAAATTTTCAAATGGGAAAAGCCTTATATATTTTTTGAATTTGGTTTGGACCACGTCTGACAACCATGGTCCCCGAATTAGGGTTTTCCGCTCGTGGATCTGAGCCATGATCAAGGAAATTGAACTTTTTAACCGCTTTTGACAGACGCGGTCAACAAACTACAATAAATGCTCTCAATTCCCATCATGGAGAGCTGTAAAATAATAAATTAAAAATACCCACCAGACCAGATAATTCAAAAAATACAAAAATAAAAAAAAATCAGATAACATTAAAATCCAAATGCGCCTCGTATTTAGTTATTTACCCTATACACTTGGCGGTTGCAACGACTTGCGCTCCATGCAATCTAGCAAGATGAGTAAATTACCATAAGGACATTTGGGGTAAATTAGTCATCGCTGAATTGTATGCTTCATTTCAATCCCTAAGAAGGCCCAGACGGCCGACTGCTCCAGGGGAACGAGATATTCATGTCAATTCTCCTATGATATTTTTAGTAAATCATCGACAATATGATTCAACATAAGCATAATTAGAATTGTTCCCATTTTGATTCCCTAAGAAGGCCTTCGTGGCTGGACCGCTCCATGGGATAGAAATATACAATTACTATTAACAGTTGCAATCATAGCTGATTAGGCCTTGCCAATAATTCAAATGCTAAATATTTAAATTTGTTCAAGATCATTCATAGTGGTCAAGCGACCTCATCACTTCATTTAATTGTCATTACCCTCATCGACTCATCGCTTGAGGGGGTAGTCATAATATCAAATCATAATCAAAGTCAACAGAAGATCCCTTGATCGTAGATCCCTAGATCTTGTCAAAATTGCGTTCGTCTTACGAATCATTGCCAACGACTATCATAAGCTTACCCTCTGCTAGGGAAAAAGAAAATATGACAGTAAGTTAGTAGCTCTCCTCCTTTCAGAATCTATATGGTGCGAAAGCCTATAGTAGCCCTGAGCTGACCGATCGATGCTGGAGCTTGCCAAAGCTTTTTCAAATTTAAGCCTTCCATCTAGTTGGAAGCAATGATTCTAGGATGCATGTCTTCTTTGCAGGACTCGGGCATCTAATGTTGATCAGACCAATGATCATCATCCAACCTACGACATCATTTTAGGAGGTTTATTTTTGCTCAGCGTTGTTCGATCTCACAATGCATCTCAAAAGGGGCATCTATAGACACCTAAAATATGTCATGTCGAGGCGACTACTCATATGGGACATGCTAGAAGACCATATGGAAGACCTTGGATAGATTCCAAGGTATAGCAATGGTTTTTACCACTCAATTTGGGCACCTTTTCCTAGTCAGTGCTAGCCACTGTTGACACCCACGGTTAGTAGAGCTGACCGTGCTTGTCAGCCGTGGTCAGGCCTCAAAGTCAGTTGGCCTTTGACCGATTCAAAGTTGGTTCAAATGGCCAATTGGTTGCGGATTGGAGTGGTTTGAGTGAGGAAGGTTCTAGATCCTTCCATCCAACAAGCTCAACTACCCAATCTTGTTCTTGGCTTCCTCATGAAGCCACCCCTAGCCCTTGGCAAATGCTATAAAACCCCCCTCCAAATGGGAGAAAGATATAGATGAATCTCGAGTTGAAATGCAGTGAAGCCCTATCAAATTGCATACTCACTTACATGCATTGAGAGGAACACTTTTGCTGCCCAATTGGAGATCACATGCCATGGAGGTCCTAGGAGGCTAGGAGATTCAAGAAACATGAATTCGTGCAATCCATGCACCAACTGAGCAATTCAACCACCAAATCTATCAGAGGACACAGTGGCGACCCTTGATCATCAATTCCTCAAGGAGAATTGAATATTGGACACCAAATTAGGAGGGCAAGAACATTTCAAGCTCAGCCATGGCTATCACCATGGTGGATAGTGCTCACCATGCATCAGACCCACGGTCAGGTTGTCATCTTCAATTTCCTTGTTTTCTAGCTGTAGGATTTGTTTAATTGCATTAGATTAGACATATATCATGTTAATTTGCTTTAGTAGAGACTTTGACCGGTGCAATTAGAGTTTTTAGTCATTTTCCTTCACTTTTGCAATTATGGCACTAATGGTTCTTTTCATGCTTCCATGCTTTCAATTTCGTAATTAAGTCAATAGATAGCTAGATCTGCTTTTGCTTATATGTTTGTAGCAATATTTTTAGGTTTAATATAAGTTTAGTATGTTTCTTGCACTTTCTTGATTTCATGCTAGTTATACTACCTTTTATGCAAATACCTCCTAAAAGCCTCATCAAGAGAGGCCTCCTTTGTTGCTAATTGCTTCTTGTTGTTTATTGCACGCAGGACTAATAGGGTTTTGAGATGCAAGGCAACAAATGCCTCTAATCATGGAGAAGAAGGTCATCGACACCTTGGAGCAGTTCGTGTCCATTTAGAAAGTTTGCGTATTGCACCTACCCCATTGGGGCTTTCAAATTGTGTTAATTGTATCAACATTTGGGTGACCCTAAGAGGGGCATGATTGTAACCGAGATTTGATTCAAGATTAATAAAAGAAGCATTCACTTTCTTGGCATATGCAATCTTGTCTTTCATTTCTTGCTTTAATGATTGATTTCAATTAATGTATTAGCTAGGTGTATGCTTTTTAGATCGGTACAATAACACATTGTGAGGGGCCATGAAAACCCTTTTTTATGAAGTTATCCTAGGATAAAATTCTTCGATGACCTACTAGCCAAATAAACATTTTGACTTTAAGAATGCTCAAGCTATCCCAAATATCTCTCCATTTTCTTGCAATATTTATATTTTATTAGTGCTTTACATTATATCTGCTTCATTTTATGTATTCTCCTGAGCTATTCAACTCCCAAATCAACTAATTCTCAACTTCCTTGGAATAATCATTGTTTTTATCTTTCTTCTCAACTACCTCCTAGCATCAATGTCTTGTTTTCTTGTAAAAAAGCATTCTTTCCATTTGTATCTTCCTTACTGATCCTTGTACATAATGTTTGAAACTATATAACCATATTTATCTTGAAATAATCTCATCCATAGTTTCAAAATTGGATCTAGATTGAGTGGTTTTTTATCACACCAAGTATCCATCCAAATAGAATTTTTTTCTCCAGTTCCCACTACCCATCTTAGACCTTTAATCACTAGATCAATTGATTTTTTAAAATTATTCCATAGTACAAAACCATTTGGTAGTGAGAATGTAGTAAATATTAAGCTTGGGTCATTGGGCTCAACATACTTAGAAGAATTCTTGCCCATTGTCTTTGACTCTCTTTATACAATCTTCAAATTACTTTTCCCCTAAGAGCTAAGTTTAAATCCATAATAACTCTTAAACTGAGACCTCCCCTAGTTTTATCATCACACACCTTGCTCCATTTCACCAAAGTAATATCTCATTTTATCATGTAAACTTGACCACAAAAATGATCGCATAGCATAGATTAAACTTTTTTCTATTAATTTTGGTATAGTATACAAGGACATTTAATATGTTTTTCAATGAGTTTACATATATTTTCTGAGGCTCCTCACAGAGTGGGGTTACAAACTCTCAAAAAGCCAACCTACCACATAGAAATGTAGCTAGGATATTTAATATGTTGAAATGGCATGTAACACTAATTTTATTTGCTACACTCTTGCTCATAATGATAGCCAACTACCTTTCCATGTCGATAGTTTATTATGAACTTCGTTTATAATTAGATTTCGCGATTCTATCATCATTCTCCCCTAAAATAAGGCCATTCCTAGATAAGTTACTAGCAAATTTTCCTCCATTTGAAGTAACCTGCATATCCTTACTTTGATTCTAGTTGGAGTGTTTAGGAAGTAAATTTTAGATTTTTTCCTATTAACTTTCTACCCTAATTCTCTTTCGTATTCCTTTAATTAGTTATTCAAAGCTCTGGTCTCATTTATACTTACCCTCCCAAAAAAGGTTGTATCATCTACAAACTATTGATGGGTAATGTTATCGATGTTATTACTAGCCTTAAGTCCACTTATTAGACCATATTTTTTAGCCTTCTTCAAGTTCCTACCCAATACCTCTACCATAATAATGAACATATATGGTGATAGAGGATCTCCCTATCTAATAACTCTCTTGGCTTTAAATGATTTTGTTACTAACCTATTAACCAACACTAAACATGATACTATAGAGGCACAAACTTTAATCCATATGACCCATTTCTTCCTAAATCCAAAAAATTTTAATACTACAAAAATAAAATCCCATTTAAACCTATCATAGGCTTTTATCATATCAAGTTTTAAGATCATTTCTCTCTTTTCTTCAAGCTATTGAATGCATAACTTCATGAGCTACTATGATCTCGTCCAAAATCTATCCCTTTTACAAATCCTCCTTGCTCTTCTCAAACAATTATTTTCTAACAATGGTCTTAATTGTTTTACCATCAATTTGGATATTATCTTATATGTCATATTACATAGGTTTATAGGCCTAAATGAATCAAACAATTCCACATCCTTCTTTTTAAAAATAAATGTTAGATTAGGTCTGAGGTGTAGACCAATTGGTTCAACCAAACTCCATAAGGGGGGCGAAGGTCCAAGGTTAAAATCTTGGGCCTTGTCGAACTAAATGCTTGTCCCTTTCCTAGTGCTTTCAAATGCGTAAAAGGTTTAAAATGAGTGTGGCATGGTGGTTATAGGGGCGAACTGCACGGAGATCTGTGTGGCAGCTTCCAGGGTGGACAACGCAAAATACTGTGGTGGCCATAAAATTTGGACAACCTACTCGGATTCATGGCGGCTACCGATTCCACCATGTAAATTCAAAAAAATAATAATGATAAATAAAGGTTAGATATGTTGCATTTATTTTATAAGGTATTTATTGTTTTACCCTAGACTGTTCCATTGCCACCAATAAATAATCCTTCACTATATCCCAATTATGTTGATAGAATATCGTAGATATCCCATATGAACTTGGGGATTCCTCTTTATCAAAAGAGAGAAAAGATATATGTACTTATTCTAGAGTAGTAGGCTCCATAAGTTTCCTATTGTCATAACTGAAGGAACTTCTTGTAGTACTTTGTCATTAAGAACTTCAAACTCCTCTGATCCTAAAATATTATAATAATAAAAACTTGCTTCCTTTCTAATTTCAATTTGGTATTCAATCCAAACTCCTACCGATCTAATTCTACTAATTTTGCATGTTTATCTTTATACCATTGCCATCCTATAAAAATATTTGTGTTTTTATCTCCTTTTAACCAAGTTTGTCTTGATTTTTATCTCCAAAATTTCTCTTCCTTACTCAAAATTTTATGATATTCACTAAGCAACTCCCCTTCCTCTAAGCTTGGATTATTATACTCACATTTTTGGAATTTTGAATTTTTTTCTTTTACTTATTCTTTCTTCTAAATAATGTTTCCAAAAGTGTTTTAGTTCTATTATTTTAATCTAAATTGTCATTGACTTAATTTATTTTGAAAGTGTATATAGCCCATAGTTTCCTAAATAATTCCACGTTTGTGCTATCATATCCATAAATAGAGGATAGTCTTCCCACATTTTACTCATATTTAAAAATATGTTTTTTTTGTAATACACTTACCACCATTTTAACTCTTATTGGCTAGTTATTTGAACCAATCCTTGTTAAGGTATTAATTTTAGCACAAGTCCCTTCATCTAGCCAATGATTTGAGAGCATACATCTATCTAATTTTTTTGCTATTAGGTTCTAGCCTCTCCTATTGTTGGTCCATGTATAGTTATCCTCTTCAAACTAAACCTCCCATAGATTATTGTTTTGAATAAAAGCTAAGAAATCTCTCATACTTTGGGTTATTTTTCTAAATCTCTCAAATTTTCATCCAACTTTTTTATGGCATTAAAATATCTTATGATCATGAATTGGGTTTCTTGGTCTTTACTTCTCATAAAGGATTCAATCCCACTCCATACTTCTTATTTGTCTGACTAAGTTGTAGGTCCATAGACATTGATAAGGATGAAACAAATATTTACAAAGTAGCATGTGACTAAGGAGACTATCCAATGCTTGGTTTTATGAATGGTTGCACAAGAGTTTCTAACAAGATTCCAACATGTTATAATTCCTCATGATGCTCCTTTAGAATCCATAACATCTCATTCAGATCTTGTCCATGTTGCTTCCATAGTTTTGGAAACTTCCTTCTTTGTCATTTTAGTTTCTTGGATACAAATAATATCAGGTTTATTACTTAAACAAAGGTCCTTAATACACCTCTGCTTTGATGGGGTATTAGCACCCCTTATATTCCATGAGATGGTAATCATGTCTCATTAAGGGATATTGGCCCCGCTTGCAAATTACCAATATCATTTTGTTTTTTGGTAAAGAGAAGTTCAATCAACTTAAATTGTGTTCCTTTCTCTATGTTTGCTCTTACTTCTTTGGCTCTCACTTGATAATTTGAGGGTTTTCCTCTTTTTGCATTGCTTGTATTAGGAGTAGGTATTATTATTCTATTCATCAATATTCTTTCATAACTTTCTTTTTTATTAGATTTATCCTCTCTTTTCTCTACTACAAAAGCTTTTGACTTGTCTTGCTTATTTTTTGGTATTTCCTTATTAATGGTAGAGGTATTAACATTTAACACTACATTTTATCTACCACTTTTCTTCTCTTGAATGGTGCATGGTACTTTAAGAGAGTCTTCAAAATCTGATGAGGCACATTCCTTAGGTTTAGAAGGAATGTTCATCCCTAAATCAAGATCATACTGAATAGACGGTTCCTCTTTGATATTAAGATCCTATTGTATTGTGACCTCTAAGCTTTGATCTATTTTTTCTTCATATGCTAAAGCCTCAAAAGAACCAATATTTCTTCCAATATCCTTCTTTACTGGTCTCCACTATTTATATACTTTCATATATCTTGACCTATTTTTTGGAAGTTGAAAACCATCCTCATCCATATCCATTTGTAAGTTTCTCTTTGGTTTTCTACATATGTTTTTGTTGGACTATTCTTACGGCATAATATCTCAATATGCCCCACCTCATGACATTTTATACATATAAAAGATATGTTTTCATAATCTATGATTTGGATCCACAACTTACCCCCATACTTAAGAATGATTGATTATGATAAAGTTTTACTTATATAATCATGACCAATATTCAAGCATAAATAACCAAGAAACCATATTTTATAGTTTTTAAAACTCAAGAAATTTACCTAGAGTGTTGTCTATTACCTTGAAGGTATCAATTTCCTAAAATTAAATGGGTAACCTATACATCCTAACCCATATTATTACTAGGGATAGATTTATGTTTCAAGTGCAAATCCTTCATATAAACAAGGAAGAGTCTTGCTCTTCCCATAAACCAAGGACCCCCTTTTAGGATTCTATCTCTTTCCTCCATAGAAATAAAATATGGTTAGGAAGAAACCTTTGGGAAGAAAGAAAAGACTCACTCCTAGAGACTTCCAGCTCCCATCAATCCATTTTCTCAAGGCCGAAGCCCTTCACCAAGACCCATTAAATTTACCATAAATTACCCTATCTTTGAGCAACAAGGATTTCTTCTTTGTGATGTCCTCACTAAATTCTACTATTAGAGATGATTATAAGGATTTAGTTGTAAATCAGTCTATGGGAAGGAAACTATAACTCAAAATCTATTGAAATTTACCAGAATATCCTATAGCGATTATATTATTTGAAAATAAACCTATAACAATTTGCATGTAAAAGTTCTAATATAATGAAGGAGAGAAATAAACTTAGCTAAAAACAACCACGCCAAAATAGAATGTCCTGCCTCACTTATGCCCTAGCCCTCCATTGCTCCTCCCATCATCCGAACCCTAGGTGATAAATATCTGCAATTTTGTTTTTTGCAACTTGAAAAATTGTCACTACCCTTTTTATGGATGACTAATTTCATAGGGTCGTATCTCCCTCAATACCATTTGTATTTCTTCATATGACCACTCATTTAATGCTCTTCAAATTATGCACAAATTTATCCAAAAATAATTTGAATCGAACAACCCTTCGCAAAGAAATAACTCCTAAAATATGAAATATTTTTAAGGAAAATTTTCCCTAACATTGCCCTAGTTTTAAACAATTATTTTCTCATGGTCATATCTCCCTTGATATTGCTTAGATTCTTTTGAATGACCACTCATTTCAAAGATTTTCAAATTTTGCACAAAATAGCACAAGAATTGTTAGAATCTAAAAATTTGTTATTTTTAATAATCTTCTTTGTATTTTTAGGGCCTTTAGAGCAATTTTTTTAATAAAGATGTTGAGAACTAACCTTCAATAATGGTTCCTTTTCAAAACTACTTGTTCCTTTTTTTTTGGATAATAAGGGGTTGTACTCGGGTCCCCTGCCCTTGAAAAATTATATCTCTCTTCTTTAGAGCTTGAGAATTTAGAAATTTTATGTCTTTTTAAATTTTTGTATGAATACAATTACTCTAGAATTTAGCATCTTTCTTGACATTTTCCTAGAGTAGCCTTCACAATGCCAAAAACGTCACCTCTACTATCCATGCCTTACATCTTAGTAGAGTAATATTTCCAAAACATTGCACTATCATAGTCCGCTTTACCAAATATGGATTGCTAGTTTCCATCCTGAAACACAAGTGCAGCCAAAAAAACTATAATAAATAGTCTAGGTGAAAATACATTAATGTTACAAAATAAAGCAAATATTACCAATGGAAATTATTAAAGTAAATCTTAATCATTAATTGATTTAGGCAATCAACATTTTTGTTAGCTTCAACTAAAATTTCTACTTCCTCTAACCATGGAAAGGAGAATTTAACTTCACGATCCTTGATCAAAAACCCTCTATTAGCTAGCTTATCTGCACATTTGTTTCCTTCCCTTAATATATGTGTAAACTTGATTTCTTCAAACTCTTTAGCAAGATCTTGAATTTCCACAATTATCTCTTATATGTTCCATGGAGCCTTTGGTTTTCTCAAAATTGTATTTTTTACTATGAGAAAATCACCTTCCATCCATACTCTATTCCATTTTTTTTGTTTACATATTTTTAACCCTTCTAAAGCCACCTAAGCTTCAGCTTCATTATTTGTATTAAATCCACTATTGAAAGCATAATGAGACAAAATATCTCCTCTATTATTTCTAATTATTCCTCCTCCTCCTGCTGGTCCTGGATTTCCTTTAGATGCTCCATAAAAAATTAATTTAACCCACTTCACATTTGGTGGTTTCCACTTTATATTTATTGCCTTATTTTTGCTTCTCTTGTACCCAATATCACAATTCCATTTAATTACTTCACTCCATATATCAAGACTCTCTGCTTCCAAATTAGGGATGAGATGAGTTGATAGGGTTGGTTTAGAATCCTCTATGGCTAAACATATCTTATTTTTTATTACCTCTAAAATGCTTTTCTTTCCTTTGAATATTCTTCTATTCCTTTCTAGCCATATAGTCCAAAGTATTGTATCTTTTGATATATCCCATATTGTCTATAAAGCCTCACTTTTATAAGTGCTCTGCCATTGCTTTAACCAATCTTCAATTCTACCATTCATCACCATGCATTTACCAAACATATTAAGAATCCATTGCTATAGATTCCAAACTATTGAGCAATGTCCCAAGAGATGGTCTATACTTGAAGAACACAAGCTTATACTGAGAGGGGGGTGAACAATATAAGACCACTTTTTACTTTTCTTTCCAAATCAATATTATGCAATGTATAAATAGCAATATCAATAGCAATAATTAAAGCAATGCACAAATCATCACACACAATAGAGACACCACAATTTACGTGGTTCACCCAATGTGGGCTACTCCACGAAGAAAATATTTCACTAAAATTTTCTCAATCAATATTTTGGGAATCCTTTCCCTATTACAATGTTTATGGACCTTTGTCTAAAGGAGATACCAATCCCATAAATCAAGTTCATGGATCTCTATCCATATGAGAACTCCTTCTCTTCTACTTTGGCTGGTGATCCTCTATAAGACTACTTACTCCACTATACTAGCTTGTGGATCTCTCTCCACTGAAGACTCTTGTCCCCACTCAGAAGACCTGTCATCACTACCCTGGCTAATGGATCTCTATCCATTGGAGACTAATGTCCTCTCTGGTTTGTCACCTCCAAATCTCTGTCTCAAATCTGCACTAAACATAGTCCTTCGGTCTAGCACAAATCTACTTAATATATGTATCTGATCTGGCATAAAATTATCCTCAAATCTACACCAAACTCTGCTCCACAAGTCCACTCAGAACTTGCTCAATTCTGCTCAACAAGTCCACTCAAAACTTGCTCAAATATTCTCAACAAGTCCACTCAGAACTTGCTCAAATATGCTCAAAAATTCCACTCGAAACTTGCTCAAATATGCTCAACAAGTCCACTCAGAACTTGCTCAATCTGCTCAACAAGTCTACTTAAAACTTGCTCAAATATGCTAAATAAGTCCACTTAGAAATTGCTCAATTTGCTCAACAAGTCCAGTCAGAACTTGCTCAACTCTGCTCAATAAGCTCACTGAGAACTTGCTCAAATCTACTCAATAAGTCCACTCAAACAATGTCCAAATATTCTCAATAAGTTCACATAGAACTTAACCAATCTCATAGAAACATAAAGAGAATTGTTAGAGACTCAATATTTTCTACACTCAATGCTCAATCAACTCAAATCAGAATATAGAATAGTTTATCTTATGGAAATTGAACAATGACTTCATACAACCACTTGACTAGGCTCAACCAAATCTACTCAACCAATCACTTAATAAAACACCCCTTTCTCACACCCTAGTCTAAGCATATAACCTCCAACTCAAAATATTTCCAACAATGCTCAACAACAAATCTCACATAACAATGATACTCATGTTCTTTTCAAACCCTAGTTCAAGTTCTTTGCATAACAACTCTCTTCAACAATAATGCTTATAAAACAATCTTCACATAACAATGATACTCATGTTCTTTTGCACAACCCTAACTCAGGTTCTTCACACAACCAATGGCTTCAACAACAATGCTTATAAAACAAGGTTTTAATAACAACTCTTTATTCTAGAAAACCTTGAAGCAATTACTCAAACACACTCAAAAGGAAACCCTAATCAAGTCCTTTTCACTCCAAACTTATTTTCCAGAAATTAAACAATCAACTCAACCAAGGAAGAATTTGCCCATACCTTTTGCTTGACAAGGAGTAGACCACACAAATCTACCACACTCACAATCACTTCTTTGCCAATCTCAAGAAATGTTAGAAGATAATAATTTTCTCAATGACTTACAATACAAAATGATATCAAATAAAATACACCTTACCACTCCAACTTTAAAATAATATCCAACATCTTCATAATAATCTCTTTGGCAAAAGTCTCTTTAAAAATAAATTCAACACTCTTAAAGTATTACTCCTCCAATATGCAAATATAATAATTAAGACTTTATTTAAAAATAAAATCAAACTCCTTATAACTCCATATTTTATTAAAAACAATTTCCAACAAACACCAATTTTCAACTAGCAACCCTTTCAACTATTTCCAACTAGCAACCCCTTTTAACTCCCAACTTTAGGCAATATTAAAAATAATCAGAATTTAATTACCTTGCATTTGGAGGGATTCGAAACCTCAATGTATCCCATGACCAATGCCTTAGCCGCGGATCCAATCACCGTACGATCTGCGCACTCGCTTGGAGTGTGGAAGCACCACGTGCTTGAAAAGTATCCTCGCCTTGCATTTTACAAAACGTGCACCTCACCTTTGGCGCCTTCAACCCAACACAACTGCCAAACACATCTGTCACATTTCGAATGCTGGTCTCCTTGCATCCAAGCACTCTAGCCACTGCCCTCTTGCCACCAGGCAACGCTGTCCGAATGGCTTCCAACTAATCTACGCCATTCTTTTTATCTCTATTCGCTGAAATACACAAACACGAATTTTATAGTATTTTTCACGAGCTCCAATTCACATGCAATTTTTCATTCGAGCAAGGATGAAAATTAATGCCCCTTGGGCATGGTTTATATAATAATTTCCACCTTTGTTTGAATACGTTGACGCTTCAAATTTTCTTTAAACCATGTGACTTTGGCGCTTCAAATTTCTTCCAACTATAGAACATGGACGCTTTAGAATTTATTAATTTATAATTTATTTAAATTCTTTTGAATTTAAATATTATAAATTAATTCTTTTAGAAACCTTTGGGCTTATTAAGTCCTTCTCATTGCATAACTTGGTATAAGTAACATTTATTTATAAAATTTAAATTCACGTTGAATTTAAATAATTTATAAAATAAATATTATATCTCCTTTTAAGCTTTGCAATAAGCCTCCTTAGGTTTTTATGAAACATCTTTTAAACTAAGCTTCCATATAAAATTAAAATATTATGGAGCCCTTTTGCCTTTAACTTATGCACTGATTCTCTTGACCTTTGGTGTTATTTGAAGCTTATTCCTGGATATCAAATGACAACCTTGACAACTTTGTTTCTTGAAGAAGTCCTTGACATTAATGACGACTTCATCCGGTGACATCAATGAAAAATTTGACTTAGGGACTCAAAATGTCCAACAATACTATCCTCCTCCGTATTACAAAAAACACATTAAGAGGGGCCATGCAAACCCCTTTTCATAAGGTTATCCTGGGATAAAATTCTTCAACCTACTAGCCAAACAAAAATTTTAACTTTAGGAATGCTTGGGCTACCCTAAATATCTCTCCATATTCCAGTGATATTATTATTATGTTGGTGTTGAACATTATATCCAATTCTAGTTGTGTATTATCCTGAGCTATTCAACTCCCAAATCAATTTATCCTTAGCACCCCTCAGAATGATCGTAATTGTTATCTTTCTACTCAATTGCCTTCTAGCATCATTTTCTTGTATACTTGTAAAAAAATCTTCTTTCCATTTGTATCTTTCTTCTCGATCCTTGTGCAAAATGTTTGAAACCCTATCACCATATTTATCTTGAAGCAATCTCATCCAAGGTTTCAAAAATGGATCTAAGTTGAGTGGTTTTTTATCACACCAAGTATCCATCCAAATAGAATTTTTTTCTCTAACTACCACCACCCTTCTTAAACCTTTAATCATAAGATAAATATATTTATTAAACCATTCCAAAGAGTAAAACCATTTGGAAGAGAGAATGCTATAAATATTAAACTTGGGTCATTGGGATCAACATACTTAGAATAATTCTTTCCCATTTTCTTTGACTCTCTTTGTACAATCTCCAAATAACTTTTCCTCTAAGATCTAAGTTTGCATTTGTAAGATCTCTTAAACCAAGAACTCCCCTAGTTTTATCATCACACAACTTGCTCCATTTCACCAAAGGAAATTTCCTTTTATCATGTAAACCTGACCATATAAAGGATCACATAATATAGATTAAACTTTTTCAACTGATTTTGGCATAGAATACAATGACATAATATGTTGGAATGATTTATAAGACTGACTTAATTAACTGCACTCTTTCTCCTAACGATAATCATATACCTTTCCAAGCTAGAAGTTTATTTTGAACTTTACCAATAACTGGATTCCATAAATCTATCCTCATTCTCCCCTCAAATAAAGACATCCCTAGATAATTTTTTGGTAAGTTTACCTCCTCCATTTGAAGTAACCTGCAAATTCTTGCTTTGATATTAGCAGGAGTGTTAAGGAAGTAATTTTTGGATTTAGTCCTATTAACTTTTTACCCTGAAGCTCCTTTGTACTTTTTTAAAAAGTTATTCAAAGGTCTAGCCTCATTTACCCTTACCTTTCCAAAAAGGGTTGTATCATCTACAAATTGTTGATGGGTGATGTTATCGATGTTATTACTAACCTTAAGTCCATTTATAAGCCCATATTTACAAGCCTTCTTTAAGTTCCTACTCAAAACTTTTGCCATAATAATGAACAAATAAGGAGATAAAGGATCTCCTTGTCTAAGGCCTCTATTGACTTTAAAAGGTTTTGTCACTAACCCATTGACCAACACTGAATAAGAAACTATAGAGACATAAGCTTTAATCCATCTAACCCATTTCCCATTTAACCCTATCATAGGCTTTACTCATATCAAGTTTTAAGATCATAGATTTCTCTTTTCTTGAAGTTGCTAAATGTATAACTTCATGAGCTACTATGATCCCATCCAAAATTTATCTCTCTTTCACAAATCCTCCTTGCTCTTCTAAAATTATTTTGTCTAACAATGGAGTGGCCTTAATCTATTTGCCATTACTTTGGAAAAAATATTATAAGCCATTTTACATAGGCTTATGGGTCTAAAAGAATCAAATAATTCAACATCCTTCTTTTTTGGAATTAGGGTAAGATAAGTTGCATTTATTTTATAAGGAATGTATTATTTTACCCTAGACTGCTCCACTGCCACCAATAAATAATCCTTCACTATATCCCAATTATGTTCGTACAAAGCTGTAGAGATCCCATTTAGACCTGGGGATTTATGCTTGGTAAAAAAATAAAAGAGCTAAATGAACTTCTTCTAGAGTAATAGGCTCCATCAGTTTCCTATTATCTTCATTTGTTATAACTAAAGGAACATCTTGAAGAAGTTTATCATTAAGAACTTCGATATCCTTTGAACCTAGAATATTTTGATAAAATTAATTTACGTTTTTTATAATTTCAATCTTATCTTCAATCCAAACCCCTTCTATTGATTTAATTCTACTAAATCTAGAACATGATCTATGTACTATAGCCATCCTATGAAAAAACTTTGTATTTTTATCTCCTTCTTTTAACCAAGTCTCTCTTGATTTTAATCTCTAAAATTTATCTTCCTTACTCAAAATATTATGATATTCACTAAGCAACTCCCTTTCCTCCGAGCTTGAATTATTATCATCACCTTTTTGGAATTTTGAAATATTATCTTCTAGATCTTATTTCTTCTAAAACATGTTTCCAAAGGTGTTATTGTTCCATTCTTTTAATCTAGATGTCATAACTTTAATTTGGTTTGGAAGATCATACAACCCACCATTACCTAAATAATTCCATGTTTGAGCTATCATATCAACAAATTGAGGATGGTCTTCCCACATTTTCTCATATTTAAAATATGATATTTTTTAAATTCACTTACAGTCATTGTAGCTCTTATTGGTCAGTGATTTGAACCAATCCTTGTTAAGTTATTAATTTGAGTGCAAGTTCATTCATTTAGCCAATAATCTAAGACAATGCATCTATCTAATTTTGCTGCTATTAGGTTATGGCCTCTCCTGTTGTTGGTTCAAGTATAGTTGTCTTCTTAAAACTCAACTTCCCAGAGGTTATTATTTTGAATAAAAGCTGAGAAATCTTTCATACTTTGGGTCAATTTCCTAATTCCTCCAAATTTTTCATTTAGGTTGGTTATGGCATTAAAATCTCAAATGATCATGAATCGGGTTTCTTGGTCTCTACTTATCATAAATGTTTCAATCCCACTTCAAATTTCTAATCTACCTAACTAATTTGTAGATCCATAGACATTAATAAGGATGAAACGAATGTCAACAAAGTAGCAAATGACTAAAGAGGCTATCCAATGCCTAGTTTTATGAATGGTTACACATGAGGTTCTAGAAGGATTCCAACAAGTTACAATTCTCCCTACCATTCCTTTAGAATACATAGCATTCCATTCATATATTGCCTAATTTTTTTTCATAGTTTTTGATACTTCTTTTATCATTTTAGTTTCCTGGATACATAGAATATCATGTTTATTACTTAAACATAGGTCCCTAATACACCTATGCTTTAAGGGGGCATTAGCACCCCTTATATTCCACAAGATGATAATCATATCTCATTAGGGGATTTTGGCCCCTCCTACGTATTACCAATATCATTTTGTTGTTTGGTAAAGAGAAGTTCAACCAACTTAGTTTGTGTTCCATTATCTATGTTTGTTCTTGCTTCCCTGGACCTTGCTTGATAATTTGAGGGTTTTCCTCTTTTTGCCTTGCCTATATCAGGAGTAGGTCTTATTATTCTATTCCTCAATTTTCTTTCACAATTTTATTTTTCAACATATTTATCCTCTCATGGCTCTATTATAGAAGCTTTTGACTTGTCCTCCTCATTTTATGGTATTTACTTTTTAATGGCAGAGGTATTAACTTCTAAAACTACATTTTATTTACCAATTATTTTTTCCTGAATGGTGCATGGTACTTCAAGAGAGTCTTCAAAATTTGATGAGACACATTCCTTAGCTTCATTGAGAATGTTCTTCCTTAAATTAGGATCATATGGAACAGACAATTCCTTGCTAATATGTTGAAATTGTTGTATTATGTCCTCTAAGTTTTGATCTACTTTTTCTTCATAGGGTAAAGCCTCAAAATAGTTGGTTTTTCTTCCAATATCCTTCCTTATAGTCTCCACTATTTATTTTCTTCTATTTTTCTAGATCTATATTTGGAAGTTGAAAACCATATTCATCCATAACCATTTATAAATTTATCTTGTGATCTTCTACAAATGATTCTGTTGGGCTCTTCTTAGGGCATGATCTCTCAGTATGCACCACCTTATGACATCTTCTACATCTAAAAGATATGTTTTTATAATCTATAGTTTGGGTCCACATATTATCCCCATACTTAAGAATAATTGATTCTAGTAAAGCTTTACTTATATCAATCATGACCAATATTCGAGCAAAACAACTTGTTATCCCTTTGAAATTTCCAATACATTTTGTATAGGATAGAATAGAGTCTCATGCACAAAGTTATACCTTTGACAAGATGGATAGGTCACATGCCTAGATTAGAATATATTGGAAAACATAAACCATTATTTTTGGATAATTATCATAAGATACTATTGAAGAATAATTACAAAAATATTTGCATGTAATGTTGAACAAGTTGTTATAATATTGTTTGCATGTCTCCTTGTTGCATATAGTGCTAAAGTGGTTTTATAGTTTGACTTACCAATTATCATATATTTACTAACATTAGACACATGAATATTTTACTATTGAAGAATTGAATTTTGGGTTTGGCACTATGCATTGGTGCCTAGCATCAATATATGTATTGAATTTGAATTCATATGATTTGGCATTGCACTTATTATGGATATTACCATATACGATGGTTTCTAACACCAAGAATTATGTTGACACTTGGTTATAATATGACACTAAATTATTGAGTGACATTCCAAGTGGGTGCCAAGGTGTAAATGCCTATCTTGATCTATAATCTATTGAATATTAGCATCATTGATCACAAGTACTTGAATGAATCCTCCATATAGAATAATCACCCCCCTTGAATTGGTTAAGGGTGTGCCACTTTGGATAAGTGGTTATATTATCAACTCTCATAATCTTGAATAGGTTGTAAGTCCCCTAAAGGATGTACTTATGATGGAGTTAATTAACTAGTCTTTTAAAGATAATGCTAGTTATTTGAATCTAGCTTTAGAAAATATTACATAACCATACGTTCAAATAGAAGCATAGTTTATGGATTAAGAACAACGACACTCGAAATGGGGTATATTTCATGTGTTTTGGTAAGTTAAGAATTAAAATGTTCTCTCCTATTATGCACAATATGGTAGATAAACTTGTAGACATCCAATTTTGAGCACATTATGGAACTTCAAACTTTCTAATATCTTCATGAATCAAGCATCCAAGTTGAATCAATCATCTTCAGCCCCAAATCAGGAATATTTATTGCTTCAAAGGTAAAATAACAAAGGCATGAGCAAAAGCATTGACAACTCTTTTGTGTCTTGGCAACACTTTTGCACAATTTGACTTTTTGACCTTTTCTCATCCAATTTATCTAGTAATGGTCATCTTGCCAAAAATGTTAGAGAATTAGCATTGCTAGTGCTATCTCCATATAACACTACTGACTATCAGACACCATAAAGGTAAATTTTAACACTAAGAACCTTCTAAGCTACCCACCAAAAATGGGTATGATTATATCAATTTGATTTGTAGCTCTAGTAGAAATTGTTGGAATATATTACATTATTTAGTACATGCTAATGTACCATCTTGGGTACATCTCTATGTTTAGAGAGTGTCTTAGATTAGGGATTGAGTATTTAATCTATGTAATAATTAAATACACAAGTATTATTAGAATGTACAATGATGTTAATGTGCATGTTGTCCATGTGTACATGAGTCTAGAATAGGAATATAGTGAGTCATAGGAAGATGGAAGGCCAAGATTCATACTCCATTATATATTGGCCTTTGTAGGGGAGAGAGAGAAGTCAAGAGAGAGTGCAAGGGCACAATAGAGTAGAGTAGTACTCAAGTTAGATACAATGTAGAGCATAAATGAAGAATGGAGCATTTGAGGTCTCTATATTTTGTATGAATATCTCATTTTCGTGAACTTTTATTAATGTCTATTTTATGAGTATTTTAGAAGTTTCTAATGCTATTTATATGCTTAAGACATTGTCATTTTCATATAGTTAATATTGCATGCTCATTTAATACCTTGTGGTTACATTTCCTTTAGTACATAGCATCAAAAGCTAACAGTGGTATTAGAGCACATGGTAGATTGATAGGAAATAGAGAGAGTTACAAGAATATTGAGAGGATATAGGGGGATCTCATTTTCAGAATTTCTAAAATTAATTTTTGGCTAGAGTCTTTCCATAGGGTTGTAGGAAAACTTGTGAAGACTAGGACTTAGCATAGATCTATTTTCCACTAGATTGAAGGATAACTAGTGATGTTTATTGATTTATAGAGATCTAGAGATTTGCATGGAATTTCTTGCTACTATCTAAGTTTTTTGCTACAAAAAAATAGTTCTCAAAAGTTGAGAAGCTTCCTACAATGGATAGAGAAGAATTTCATCTTCAATTTTCTAAAAGTCTATGTGATTTCCTCATGTAGGAATTAGTTCTTTGTTGTAGGAAAATAGACATTGAAGATTGAGGAGAACCAAGAATAAAGTCTTCATAGAAGATTTCAGATTTCAGATTGAGAAGAGAAGAAAGATGTCAAAGGAGCCCTGTTGAAGATTGAATATTGAGGAGACTTAAGAAAACATTTTTCCTAGAAGATTAAAGAAGTTGAAGAGACCCAAAGGAGGTCCCATTGAAGAACTTCTAGATTTGGAATATTGAAGATAGAGAAGGACTAGAAAAAGTCCTATTGAAGATTTGAGAAGCTATAGAATTTGAAGATCCAAAAGAAGAGGTCTCAAGAAAATTTGAAAGGAGAAAGAAGAAGAAGGCTAGAAAAGCCCTATTGAATAAGTGACCATTGGAGAATATTTGAAGATAGCTCAAGGGAGAAGATTGCAAGCAAGGAGAAGGTCCTGATAAGAAATATTTAGGATAATTGTCGCCATCCGATAAAAAACCCAAAAGGAAAAAGGATTTGGTAAGAAGTTTGCCAAAATTTGGAAAGGATTCTAGAAGACCTCAAGACATTCAAATTCTTGAGAAGAAGTCCAACAAATAAGCTAGGTTTGAAGTCAAAATTCAACAAGGATATTGAAGGAGAAAGGAGCTAGAAAAGACCATCAATTTAAGAAATTTGAAGACTACCATTAAAGACCTGAAGACTAATTTGCAAAGAAGAAGATCACTGATTTTTGTAGCAAAAGTTGAAGAGTCACAAGAAAACAAATTGAAGGAGAAATAGGTAGCATTAGAAGTTGAAAAATAGAGGATTTTAGGATAAAAACTAAAGAAGAAGGATTCAAGCATTTAAAGCAAGAGTGGGTAACAAGTTAAAGGAATTATAAAGCTGCAAATTGAAGGAATTTATGATCTAATTTGTACAACAAGAAGAGCAACAAGTTTTACAAAATCGGGGCAACAAACAGGTGAATCAAATCACCTTTAAATCTACCTACAAAATGAGATCTAAATGTATGCAATATTGGTGCAACAAAATTTCATTATTTGGACATTCATATTAGTATTTTATTAAGTCTTTAGAAGCACCAAATTTAAGTTTTTGCAAAAGGAAAGATCTCAAGTTTATCTTCAAGGTTATAGAATATATTATTCCCAAGGGATTAAAACCTACATCAAAATAAAAGAGAAGTTAGAAATTAAAATAAGGAAAGGAATCAAATCCTTACTATCCCTTGGAAATTAAATAAGTTGCAGCAAAAAATAGAAGTATCATTCTATTCTAAAGGTGCAGATTTTGGCACTATCTAGAAGCTTGGAGTTATCTAAGAAGAAACTGCTAAGCATAGAGACAAGGATATTCTACCGTGGAATGAAAACCACCATTACCAAGTCTTGGCAAAGAGAAGAGTAGTCACCACATTGGATAAGAAATCTATTATTTCAAGAAAGCAAGTGTAACTGAAACTACAAGGGGTAAGAAATAACTATTGTCTATCTAAGGCTACATACAATAGTTGGCAATACATTATAGCAAAGGAGCTTAAATTTCCATTCAAGTAAAAAACTCAAAAGTAGTGCTATTTACGTAGAAATGTACCAAGCAAGTCTATCTTCAAGCAAAGATATAATAGCATCATCAAGAAGATGATATCAACCATTTCCAAGATTGAGCAACCAACAAACAAGTGGAAGAACCACTAAGCCAACATAGAAGAGCTACCACCATCATCAAGGAAGGATATCTAGAGTACCACCACCATTATGCCAAGAACATAGAAGTGGAAGAATCACCAGGTTAACGTAGAGGAGCCACCACCTTATCAAAGAACGTTATCTAGAGTACCAAAATCGTACAACTATGACTATAGTTAAGGAGGAGTTTCATCATCCAAGAAGCATTAGTATGGTTAAATGAACACCATTAGGGTTGCACAAACATATTTCAATGCTATTCAAAGGAGGATAATGTAGATATTAGCATCATTCGGTATAACACTTACTACATAAAACAAAAATAAGGTAGAAACACTTGAGTTATAGCCAAAATCACACATATAGGAGAAAGAACAATTTAAGAGGTTGGATATTACTCATTTATGAGCGTTATATTAGAATGAGAAGTATTGAAAAATCCAATAAAATATAAGGTTGCAATCTACCATTTGGCATGTTAAACATAGAGTGCCAACCATCGAGAGGAGAGTCTAAGCACCTAGAAAGTAAAACAATCATTGCAAAAGGAAGTGCAATGATAACTCAAACATTATCAAGGAGGAGTAAGTTATAACGTCCATCTACAAGCATTGCAGGTTTTAAGAGAACAAATGTCACCAAGGATACAAAGCATCAATAGCTAAGGAGCATCTAGGCACCATAAGAGAAGAAAAAACTCATATGCCAAGTGTCTTGATAGGAGGAAAGTGCTAATATTTACATAATGCCTTCTACTTGCATTAAATGAATACATAAAAGAGAACACAGAGAACACAATATAAGTAGTGAACTCAGATAGAACATAGTGAAGAGGAGAGAGTTACGTGCTAGAAATTGGTGCATATTCGAAGAGTCAAGGAAATATAAAGACATAATTCGAAGAATCAAAGTGAGCTTAGAGAATAAAGATAGAACACAATCAAGAGGAGAAAGTGAAGTGCCAAAGATTAGGGCTTATGCACTATGTTGAAGGTTGCAATCAAAGCTTCAGAATTTGAGTATAGAAAGCATTGAATATGCCACATTGGAAGGAGAGCATTGTGAGAACGCAAGGTGTAGTTTAAAGTAAGCGAAAGAAAGCCTTTGGAGTGCTACATTAAAGGAGGTAATAAATATTCAATCTAACCTATAACCTTTACAAAGGATACAAGGCATAATATTAGAGGTTAATTATGTCATTATACTCAAGGTTTTTATAATAAAAGGAGAAATAAGGAATAGTTTTACAACCTTAGTAGTATTATTAAATACCGTAGAACTTTTTGAAGAAAGAAGTATTTAGAAAGGTTATGAAATTACCTCATTCAAAGTGCATAGAAATATTTTTACAAATAGTCTAAATTGGAGGTATAAGGATTTATACATTGAAATAGAAATATTATATTTGCAAATACCTTGTTTCTAAATTTTCAACTAGGGAGTTATAAGGAGTTCAACACCAAATTAAATATCTTGAAATTTAGAAACCATATCATTGAGGATTAAAGAATATAGGAAGAAAAACATAAAGTATTAAAAAGTTGGAAAACTAAATTGGAATTAGTCTCTTACTCAAATTTATGAGACAAAAAGAATCCAACTCAAAAGTCTTGAAGATAGAATATTTCATCAATTGAAAGTGCATTAAAATTATTTCTAGCTTTCACAAATAGGGAGAAATAAGGTGAAAAATAGTAGTTGAACATTAGGGAGATAAAAGGGATTCAACTCAAAAGAAAATAAAGAAAGCTAAACATTTTTCAAGACCATACTATATTCAAAACACTTGAGAGATACCAAGTATTCTACAAAACTTAAGAATTGGAAAGATCTTATCAAACTTGATCATATACTCAAAAACTAGGGAGTCATAAGGAAGTCAACCTCAAAGGTTTAGAGATTCTAAAATTCTACCAAAATTGTTCCTTTTAAATCAAAGAGTAACAAGAAAGATTACTTTAAAAGGAACTATGGAAAAGCTTATTAAGTATACAAGATTCAAGGAATCAAAATGGTTCAAAGACATACTTGATTCTAGAAATGATAATAAGGAAAAAGCAATTAGAAGAGAAGAACCAATATGGCTTAGAAATATTTTTAAGAACTCACAAACTAATAATTTGGCAAAAGTAGATTCTACAAAAATATCTTCCAATGACATGATGAAAGGAATTGATGATAACTATATTAATGGAGATATTGGGAATAAAATCAAAAACCATACTCAAAAGGTAGAAGAGAATATTGATTAGAAAGACATCCTACAAATCTATGAAAGAAGTAAAGGTAGAGTAGCTTTAGTTGTACACAAATGGTTTTACCATTTTATCAAGGAAATGGATGAACTTGAATTTCCAAAGACAAGTAACAAAGGAGTAGGGATATCTTCACAATGTACTTATTGCAACAAGACATGTCATGAGAAAGCAAACTGTTGGAATTTCCATCCATGTAAATATTGTGGAGGAAAATCTCACTCATATTTTTTCTGTTACTATAAAGATAAATAATATAGAATATTTGAAGAAACTTTGATATTCAGATTAGATTATCTCCTTCAAGTTCTAATTTTTGAAGCATCTACTAATAATGAGTTCAAGTTTGAAGTTTTTGAAGAACAAGAAGAAAGGTTTTCCAATCAACAAAAGGAAAGAAAATGAAGCAATTTTGATCCACTTAGGACTTGCAAGATAATGAGATCCATTGTTCATAAAAGATACCTGAATAAATTCAAGAACAAAAATCATATCAATCACTTTGAAATACAAAGAAGCAGTGGAATGAAGAAGACAAGAAAATACTACATGAGCTCCAAGAACAAAATGAAGATTGAATCAGTAGAAGGACATGAATTATATCAAGTTGAAGAACATCTAAAAGATGAATATCCATATTGAAGACTAAAGTCTTCAATAACCAAATAATGTAATACAAGGGGGTGTTGGAATATATTAGATTATTTGGCACATGCTAATGTACCATTTTGGGTATATAGATTAGGAGAGTATCTTAAATTAGGTATTGAGTATTTACTTTATGTAATAAATAAATGCATAGGTATTATTATAATGTGCATGTTGTCCATGTGTACATGAGTCTAGAATAGGAATACAGTGAGTCATAGGAATATGGAAGGCCAAGAGTCATACTCCATTATATATTGGTCTTTGTAGAGAGAGAGAGAGAAAGCAAGAGAGAGTGCAAGAGCACAATAGAGTAGAGTAGTGCTCAAGTTAGATACAATGTAGAGCATGAATGAAGAATGGAGCATTTGAGGTCTCCATATTTTGTATGAATATCTCATTTTTGTGAACTTTCATTAATGGCTATTTTATGAGTATTTTCAAAATTTTATCATGTTTTTTACATGCTTAAGATATTGTCATTTTCATATAGTTAATATTGCATGCTCATTTTATACCTTGTGATTGCATTTCCTTAAGTATATAACATCAAAAACTAACAAAATTACAAAGCCTAAATCTTGATATTTTTAATATTTAATCCATTATTGCATCTAGATCTCATTTCAAAATCTTACCCTCACCATCCTTAGGCCTATTCAATATATCAACAATGTTAACTAAGTGTATATGTGCGAAGCATTAGGGATTTTCTAAAAAATATCTCATCTTTTAGGAGCCATATCTTTGCGAATAGTTATTTGATTCAGCGGATTCTTGGACCAACTTGTGCAAAATTTGAATAGATTTAAAATGAGTGGTTGTATGTAAGAATCCAAGCAATATTGAGGAATATACGACCTTGTGAAGTCAACTATTTGGAACAAGGATAGTGATGATTTTTCAAGTCACGAAAAATAAAATTGCAAATATTTGTCAGCTAGGGTTCGAATGATGGGATGAGTAATGAAGATTAGGACTTCAGTGAGGCAAGACATTCTATTTGGACAAAGAATTTTTCAGCTAAGTGTTTTTCCCTTATCTTAGAAAATTGTGCATGAAAATTCTATAAAGTTTTTATCAAATATTATATTTGCTATAGGACATTCAAATAAATTTCAATAGATTTTGAGTTTTAGTTTCCTTTCCATGGATTGATTTATAGTTAAATCCTTAGAATATTCTCTAGTGGTATAGGTTAGTGAGCACACCTTAGAGAGATCCTCATTGCTCCAATATAAGGTAATTTTTGGTAAATTTAATGGGTATTGGCCAAGGGCTTTAACCTTGAGAAAATGGATTGATAGAAGTTGGAAGTCTTTAGGAGTGATTATTTCATTTCTTCCCAAAGGTTTCTTCCTAGCCATTTTTGTTCTAGGAAAAAAAGAGAAAAAATCTTAAAGGGGGGTCCTTGGTTTATGGGAAGAGCAAGACTCTTCCTTGCAGGTATGAAGGCTTTTCACCTGAAAATATAAATCTATCCCTAGTACTAGTCTGGGTTAGGATGGTCAGGTTACCATTAAATTTTAGAAAATAGATACCTTCAAGGCAATATGCAACACTCTAGGAGAATTCCTTGAGATTTCAAATACAACGAAATATGGATTCTTGGCTATTTATGCTCAAATATTGATCATGATTGATATAAGTAAAGCTTTACCATAATCAATCATTCTTATGTATGCGGATAAGATGTGGATCCAAACTATGATGATACCTTTAAATCAAAATGCTCAAAAATCAATGGCACAATCATCCAAAATTGTTGCTAGCAACCCAAAAGCAAATCTAAAAAACAAAAACAACCATTCACATCCATGTTCACTCAAGCTCTTAATCAACAAATGTCAAATCAACAAAAGGTTAAACAAGTACAAAATACCAACTATCAACAAACTCAACAAAATGTAGTTCCTACAAACACTTTACATAATAGTGTTTCAGTTGGAAATCTTCACACAACAACACCAACTTATTATCAAAGACATAATAGTATGATGCAACCAAATCAGTTTGGTGGACACCAACAACAAGGACTTGAAGCTATGGTTAAGCAGTTAGCTTCTCGTCTAGACCAGATGGATCCTTACCGTCCCTCGTACAGTTATCGAGAGATGTGTAGTCAACCTTTGGATCCTGTAGTTGTAGCGCAACCTTATCCTAAGCATTTCCCCATGCCTGTCCTCCCGATATATAAAGGAACTGAAGATCCTATAGAGCATCTTCGTATGTTTAGAACGACATGTCATGATGTTTCTCATGATGATTTGTTGTTGCTAAAGATGTTCCCTAAAAGTCTGGGAGGTATGGCCCTAGAGTGGTATTATCAATTACCCAATAACTCTTTAAGGAATTTTGAGGAAACAACAGAGATGTTTGTCCATCAATTTAGTGCCTATATAGAAAGGCATGTGACCATTAAAGATTTATACAACTTGAAACAAGGGAAAGATGAAAGTTTTGTAGAATTCTTGGCTAAATGGAGATAAATTTTGGGAAAATTACACTTTGCATTACCTCATCATGAAATGTTGGACATATTTATAGGTAATTTGCAAGAACAATTATCTTATGAACTTTCTACTGCTACAGTAACCACCTTTGATCAAGCCATTGATTTAGCAAGAAGGGTAGAAGATGCCCTTATTAGGAGAGGTCAATTTAAGAAGAAATATGAAGATAAAACTTCTAAGAATCAATACAAAAACAAACAAGTAGTAGGTGATGGAGTTACTGATAGTAGAAACAACTCAAATGTTAATCTTGTAGAAGTTGTGAAGAAATTTGTATTGAAAGTTCCTGATAAACCACCAAGAGAATTTACAAGATTAAATCAACCTTTAACTATGATTTTACCTCAACTATTGGAACAAGGTTTGATATGGTTGCCTGAAATAAGACAACCTGATACAACTGTAGCTGGATTTAGAGTTGATTTACATTGTAACTTCCATAGAGCTGATGGTCATTCAACAAACTCATGTAAAATATTGAAACACATGATACAAGATCTAATTGACAATGGAAAAATGGAAGTAGAAAAATTCCCACCAAAAGATGCTCAAAATAATACACAAAAATCTCAAAATCAAAATGCAAATCAGAATTTGGACATCTTCCAACACCCTTTACCAAAGCATGGTAAAGAAGCTGTAAATCAGGTAGAACATCATAATGTTCCCCATCCAACTCGATATGTGGGAACTATTAGTAGTTTTCTACCACATCAAGACTTGCCAAAAACATGTGTAACTACTGAATCCCTAGTCACTATTAGACCTCTAAAAATTTATCAAAACACACCTTTAGAAAGTGACACGAAAAGTGAAACAGGAAGTGAATTAGAGATTGCTTCAAATAGTTCTGAGTATGAATCAGATCAAGTCACACCTATTACAGATTTATTTGTTCCAGAAGAACCATTTCCAAGAAGAATAACTACTAGACCATCATCTCAACAATGGCTTTCAAATGAGCAAGCAGAAAATGCTAGACCCCATTTTGGTAATCCACGACATAGCAACATTGTAGGTACCATCGGAGTTGTTACAAGACAACAAGCACAAAACCAAAATTCTCAAGATCAAAGTCAAAATGAGAAGACAAATCCATTTGTATTAAAAGCTCCTACTAAAGCAAATAATGTAACAAGTTCACAACAAAGATCTCCATATGATATTAATGAACAATTAGCTACTATCACAACAAGAATATCTCTTTTGGATCTCTTAAGGACTTCCTCCATACATAGGGAAGAATTGATGAGAACTTTGAGCAAGATGATGGTACCTGAAGATATTGAACCAAATGTTGTAGTAAATGTTGTAACTTTGGATGAAACAAACTTTATAGATTTTCATGATAAAGATATCCCTCCTCAAATTTTGTATGGAGATAACCCTTTGTACATTACAACATTGATTGGAGATGTAGGAGTTAAGAGAGTCTTAATTGATAATGGATCATCATTAAATATATGCACATATGATTTCTTTCAAAGGTTTGGATTTAAGAAAGAAGATATGAAAAATACTGAAATGATCATTAAAGCATTTAATGATGAAACTCAAGAAACATGTGGAGTTATGAAGATCCCATTGCAAGTTGGTCCAAGGATTTTGGATACGATTGTGTTTGTTGTACCATGTTTTGCATCGTACAACATTCTTCTAGGTCGACCTTGGATCAATGCAATGAGAGCAGTACCTTCCACATTACATCAATGTGTTAAATTTGAATTTAAAAATCAATTAGTCACCATTCATGGTGATCCTAGACCATTTGATATGTGTGTTGTGGCAGAACCTGTAGGGGTTCCATTTTGTCCTGCTATGTCTGTTGTTCATCCTAGTCCATCTTCATCATCAAAACCTTCTAAATCTAAATCACCTCCTAAATCAACATCATTAAAAACATATTCTAAATCATCAACATCAACAAATTCTACATCATTATCATCATCACCTTCTGAAACTATACCTAATCCATTTCCTAAATCTATAATAATAGACTTACCTCCTGAATCTACAATATTTAAATTTACAGCATCTAAAGAACCAACTAAGGAAGATAATCCATCTACTTCATATGTCATTTCAGATGAAGTATTACCAGATTTATCTTCAGTGCTTGCAACTACAGAAGAAGTTAATTTTTCTACTCAAGATTCTTTGGTACTATCTAAGTTACCACCATCTCCCCGAACATTAGGCTTACCAAAGAAAGGGAGCATTTGTCATATTGGGAGTTGTGAATTTGTGTATGCAGGATATGATTGGGGAAAATTTTTAGTTATGGAGATTACAATTGATCAAGATGGATTTGCTAAATGTTATTTCTCTAATGGATATGTAAAATCAAAACCAATGATGTGTAATATGGGTTATAGAGGTAAAGGTTTAGGACCTCATGAAAATGGAATAAAAGAACCCTTGGAGGTCGAAGAGTGGCCTGCCCGATGTGGTCTTGGTTATATTCCTACAAAAATAGAACCATTCCCATATAAATATGATGACCATATTATAACATATCAAGAGTATATGGAACAAAAAGAACTTTTTAAAATGATACATACTTGTAATATGTTGACTATGGTTTATCCAAAAATGATTGCTTCTTTGGATGAATGTTTAGAGGGGGATATTTGTCATGATATATCTCTTGATGAAGTTCTAAGAAATAATTTTTTCTTTGATGGATCAATGCCATGTGTAGCTCACATAGAAGCTACTACTCCCCAAGAAGAGTTAGCTAAATGCACATTCGAAGAATTACAAGAAATGGGGGTATCACCCGCACCTCCCAACTTTGAAAGAGAGTTGAATATTGTTGTAGAAAATTTCATAAAAATCAACATTGGAACAGAAGAGAATCCTCGCATGGTCAAAATTGGATCTGAGTTAAGTGAAGAAAAACAAAAGCTATATATTGAATTTCTTACCGAATATCCTGATGTCTTCGCTTGGACATACGCAGATATGCCAGGCCTAGATCCTTCTGTAGTTGTGCACCATCTAGTAGTGCGCCCTGATGCTAAACCTGTAAAGCAAAAACTTAGAAAAATGCATCCTAAAGTAGCACTACTAGTTAAAAGTGAATTAGAGAAGCTTTTGAATGTAAATTTTATACAAGCTATTGACTATGCTGAGTGGATATCAAATTTTGTTCCAGTAACTAAGAAAGAAGCTACTAAAATTAGGGTCTGCACAGATTTTAGAGATATTAATGTTGCATGCCCTAAAGATGACTTTCCTCTCCCTAATATGGATCAAATCATAGATTTTACAGTTGGGAGTGGGATGTTGTCCCTTATGGATGGTTTTTAGGATACAACCAAATTAGAATAGCTCCTGAAGACCAAGCTAAAACAACTTTTATTACACCTTGGGGGACTTTTTGTTGGAAAGTCATGCCCTTTGGTTTAAAGAATGTTGGAGCAACTTATCAAAGAGCTATGACATATATTTTTCATGATATGATGTATGATATTTTGCATGATTATGTGGATGATATTATAGCTCGCTCAACTAAAGAAGATGATCATATTAATGATTTAAGAAAAGTGTTTGATAGATTAAGAGAATATCTGATACGTTTAAACCTAGAAAAATGTGTATTTGGAGTAAAATCTGGAAAATTATTAGGAGTTATTGTTTCTATGTGAGGCATCAAGATAGATCCTTTAAATATTAAGGCTATCCATGATATGCCACCTCCTAAAAACATATCAGAATTAAGAAGCTTACAAGGAAAATTACAAGCTATTCATCGCTTCATTGATAAATTGGCAGATAGAACAAAACCTTTTCTTAAATTACTCAAGAAAAATATTTCTTTTCAATGGGATAAGGAATTTCAAGAAGCTTTTGATAGCATTAAACAGTATCTTCTCAACCCTCCAGTGCTTGTTCCACCTAGACCAGATTGTCCTTTCATTTTATATATTTTTGCTTCGAAACTTGCACTTGGGGCTATGTTGGCTCAAATTGATGATGAAAAGAAAGAACGAGCCACATACTACATAAGTAGAACTTTAATAAGTTATGAAACAAGATATACTCCATTAGAAAAACTTTGTTTAGCAGTTGTGTTTTCTATGCAAAAATTGCATCATTATATGCTTAGTCAGAAAACATATGTCATTGCTAAATCTGATCCATTGAGGTACTTGATGAGTAGACCATACTTATCAGGATGCACAACTAAGTGGGTTCTTGCTCTTAGTGAGTTTGAACTCACATTTATCAGCCAAAAATCCATAAAATGCCAAGTTATAGTAGATCAGTTAGTTGTTGCACCTTTAGAGTCTACTCACCCCATGAATATTGAATTTCCAGATGAGTGCCTTTATTTAGAAGAAGATCATTCTAAAACTTGGACATTGTTTTTTGATGGAGCTAGATGTATGAGTGGTGCAGGTGCAGGTATTATATTAATATCTCCTCAAAAGCACCTAATACCTTTATCTTTTAAATTACAGTTTGCTTGTACTAATAACACTACAGAATATGAGGCTCTAATCCTTGGATTACGAGCCGCTTTAGCTTTAAAGATTAAAGTTTTATTAGTTTTTGGAGATTCTCAACTCGTGATAAATCAAATCAATGAATTTTATCAAACACGAGATGAGAAACTTCATCCTTATAAAGAGTATGTGCTTAAGCTTATTTCATTGTTTGAAAAGGTGACTTTAGAAGCCATTCCTAGAACTAGCAACCGTGTTGTCGATGCTATGGTTGCGGTTGCCTCCTTGTTGCCTTTGGAGTTGGATGATGAATATGCTACTATAATTATCCACAAACTCCAAGAACCCACTTCCTCTAAATCCTACTTAGAGCCATTGGATGTATTTTTTATTAATGAGATCACCCTAGAACCTTGGTACATAGATATCTTTAACTTTTTGCAGAATGGGACTTTCCCTGAAGGATTAGATAGAAACCAATGTAGGCTACTACGTAAGTGAGTTGTCCACTTTGTAATTGTTGGTAATACCCTATATAGAAGATCCTTTGAAGGTATCCTGTTAAGATGTCTAAACCTAGAAGAATCTAAGAAAGCCTTAAGTGAAGCCCATGATGGATCCTATGGAGGTCACTTTAGTGGAAGTGCCATTGCTAAAAAGCTCCTTAGAATGGGCTATTTTTGGCCTTCCATGGAAAAATATGCTAATGATTATGTGCGTCATTGTGACAAGTGTCAAAGACATGCTGACCTTGTCCATGCTCCTGCTCAGGAACTCCAAACCATAGCCTCTCCTTGGCCCTTCTCTAAATGGGGTTTAGACATTATTGGTAAAATCAATCCTATCTCATCTGATGGTCATAAATTTATAATAACTACAACAGAATATTTTACAAAGTGGGTTGAAGCTATGCCTTTAGCTTCTTGCACAGGAGTTCAAGTTTCTAAATTTATTTTCAATCAAATCATTTGCAGATTTGGAATTCCATCTAATCTCATTTCAGACAATGGTACATGTTTTAAGAACAAATATGTTAAAAAATTATGTCAAAAATATAAAATTCAACATAGATGGTCTACTCCTTACTATCCACAAGGAAATGGCCAAGCTGAAGCATCTAATAAAACATTGATCAAAATCCTAAAAATATTAGTTAATAAAATAGGTCGTGACTGGCATATACAATTATATCCTGCCTTGTGGGCTTATCGAACTAGTGTTCGTACTCCTACAGGTGCTTCACCTTTTGTCTTGGTCTATGGTGTTGAAGCAGTTTTTCCATTTGAGTTAGAAGTTCCTTCTTTAGCTCTTCTACTTCAAGATGCCGAAGTAGGAGATGAATATCATGCTAGCAGATTAAGTCAGTTGGAACTTCTAGATGAAAAGTGCATCCATGCTTTAGAGCATCTTCATGCCTACCAAGACAAACTTAAAAGATCATATGCAAAGAAAGTTCATAATAGATCCTTTGAAATTGGAGATTTAGTCCTAAAAGAAAATAAAAAAAATACTAATGCAAGAAAAGACCTTAAAGGAAAATTCTAGCCTAATTGGCTTGGACCATTTATCATCACTACCAAATTTGGATCAGGTGCATACAGATTGGCTACCTTGGATGGAAAATATCTCAAGGAACCCATGAATATTATGCATCTAAAAAGATATTATGCATAAAGCCAAAAGTCTTATCATTGTACATAGTTGTAAATAGTTTTTCTTATGTATTTCAATATACCCTCAAAAATAACCAAAAAAATTACAAATTCTAAAAATCTACAAAAATATTTCAAAGCATTATTAGATCATTATCTCTGCATCTATTATCTACTAAGATTGCAAGTTATATTTTCATTTACTTCAGATTAATTCAAAGGTTATCTTGAACCATGCACTAAAATTCACATATTTAATAAGTTTTGGATTTCGTTATTTTGATTATAAATCTCTCTTGTACCAAAGAACACTATTACTTCATTAAATAATTTTGAGTATTGTGAATGATTTTGCTACTTCTTGAACCAAGAACACATTTTTACATATTAAAATGATTTGTTGCAAATTCGATAAAGTGATACTACTTAGTAAATCCTAATACCTTAAGTGAAAAAGTTTCCTTGCTATCCTATCATGTGCATGGTCTAGAATACTGAGAAATTGGCAAAAGGACAAGCTCCTCCCTACCCGAATAAAATCCCTTGCTCTACGCCTAATCTGAGCAAGTATCCCAAAAAAAAAAGAAAAAGAAAGAAAAAAAAGAAAAGAAAGAAAAGAAAGAAAAGAAAAACAAGAAAAATGTTCCAAAGCAATAAAATCCCCTTGTCCAGAAATGAACAAGAAATCCCTATCCTATAAATGTGAAGAAAAGAAGGGAGTATTGAACTTGAATCCCTGGAATTTCTCAGTTATTCAAAAACCATGAGGTAAACCCCATAACAGGTGATTTGTGCCCAACTTGCTTGACATTGGGTAATTCCTTCTCACATGGCGATATGTCTATCACATTAGTAATTTTTCTTTTGTACAGACCAATGTCCGCATTTGGATTAGCTAGCTTTTGGTAGTTTGATTTACATAGTAGTTCAGTACCAAAGCATGCACAAAATCATGGTCAAATGAACATTTCACTTGCACACACATTGGTTCATTCAAAGTTTGCTTTATCATTAACTTACTCAAAATCGGTAAATTAACCTCACAAAGCACACACATTTGTTACTTGAGAGATTTTGTATCATTATGACAATCAAAACAAATAATGAATTCACTTTTCACACACTGGTTCTAGATAAATTTGAATTTGTCTTAGAAATAAGTTAAAATATTTCTTTGGAATTTTGTTAGATAATCAATTTCAATTCTTTGCATTAATTCCTACAAATTATTTTATCATCATAACACAATAATTTATTTCAACTATATCTATTACAAAATCAAAATTTATATCATCATGCATTTCATTTTGATTTTCGCGATGATGGTATAGTTCCTAAGTAATTATTTCTCTTTAAATTTCACACTTAGGAATTTTATGCCTAGCGCAAGTCATCTTTCTAATTTTTCATGCCCAACAATGATTTCATAAAACTATTATAAAAATATTTTGAATATGTGACATAATGATCTATCCAACACTAATTTTGCATTTTAAAAGAACACACAAAATTTATATCATCATGCATTTCATTTTGATTTTCGTGATGATGGTATAATTCCTAAGTAACTATTTTCTTCAAATTTCACACTTAGGAATTTTATGCCTAGCGCAAATCATCCTTCAAATTTTTCATGCTTTGATCAATATATTTCACAAACATTTATCAAATACATTGTTCTCAAACAAACATCACACATATTCTTTTCATCACAAAAGCCTTAAGATTATTCTTAAGCATACAACCATTTTTAGCAATATCAAAAACATTCCTCACAAAATAGGATTAGCTTCGTGACTTAGCGAGCTTTGAACTCCACCAACAGTCACATAACAACACAACATCCTTTGAGGTTTATTGCTAAAATCTATCAAAATTTATCATTATTCCAAAACACCTTTTTCAAAAACACATTTTCAAAATTAAATCATTTTTAATAATCCATTTATCATTTTCAAAGCATGATTAATAACATCTCATCATCCAAAAATTAAAATGCAAAATTAATCAAACAAAACACATGAAGTCACATAAGAGACAAAATATATATATATATATCTCAAAAATCCATATACAAAAATAAAGTTAGACTGATATGCCACAATCCTCAAAATTGGCATACTCAGTCAAATATATCATACAACTATACAAATATCTAGGCTCACTCCCTAGAAGCCCTAGAACTCTGTGCCTCATCATCTCTACCAGGGGGTGGAGGTGGTGGTGGCATCTCCCATGTCTCCATAGCAGTCCTAGAGGAAGTCACCCTAGATGAAGAGCGGGATGACCCAACTCGAATCGGCTCTACAATATCTACAGGGAGAGGCTCTCTTCGATCTGTAGGTACTAATATGAAATATAGAGTCCGATAGAAATTCATCTATTGCACTGCTCATAATAGCTCATCCCCTACCCGACTCTACTCAGATCGACCTATTTGAGTCGATGTCACAGCCCCAGCTCCCTATCCCACCTGAGCCCGAGCCTCTACCAGCTCTCCCTCCAGAGTCTAAATCCTACTATGCAGACCCACATCCTCAGCTCTAGCCTACACTAGCTCTCCCTCCAAAGACTCTATCATAGTCTTCTAGGTCACATTCTCCCCCTATAGCCTAGCTACCTCTCCCATAGAGCAGCCATCTCACTACTCTCCCCCTCCTCCAAAACCCTCTTGCCCTTCCTAGGTGAGTATGGTCTCTCCTCCTAGTGAGTGGATGCTCCTCCCTCCTCCTAGGGTGATGCTCTCCTCTCCTATCTCCCCTGGTGGATCTGTCACCTCTAAGATATGTGTCCACCTCGAGTATGAGGACCTGGTCTCCTCAAAGATGCCTGGGTAACCGACTACTCCTACTGACTAGCTGCACGATGCTATCTAAAAACTTGATCAGCCACCCATAACACTGCACTCCTCCCTAGTGTCAAACGAGCAGGATGGATACTAGCATACCACTATCGATATCGATCAGTAACCCCAACATCATCCCCAACCATTGTCTCTACTAGAGCATCATCAGGCTTCGGATCCAAAAACTCTACCAAATTGGGAGCCCCACTAAGAGTGGTAGGATCCCGAGTAGACCTAGCAAAAGTGACATTCCTATACTAAGGAATATCCTATCAGAGCCCAAACTATCATTGCACCCAATAAAAATGGTGTAACTCTACCTCCCCCTCATGCATCCATAGCCAAATGGTCCGCCTGATGCAGGCCAGCTCAAAGGCATCCTCCTACCATCCTGGAAGCCCTCTCCATGGCCTCCATGTAATATCATCAACCAATAAGTTATCTATGAGCCATCGCATAACGTTGAGGCTGGCTCATCTCCCGTGTCCTCCCTATAGAGGCCAATAAAATACCCTAGGTCTATCATCAGCCACCCCAGGCTGGTCATATATCACCCTAACCAGAGGAAGCCCTGTAGGTCACTGGATAGCTATGTGCTCCCAACACCACACCTATAGAAATGATGTCAAAATGAGGCCCTTGCCCCCCTTGTAGACTACTCTATGCAGAAATCTATACAGTCTACATAGGAGGAAGGAACCCCAAGCAAAGTGGAGCCTCTGGTCTCTCATGTCGTAGATGACCTCTGCTAATATCCAGGGTAACTGCATCCCACTAGGATGGCATAAAATCAGTCCACTCACAACACCACTCAACAACACTATCAATCGAGAGACTCCCTCTATCCTGCCGAGTCTCTCCAGTGGAACTCCTCCCTTCCTCAATAGGAAGCTCGGATCTCTAATCAATCGATGCATAGCTTGGCCTTGGTTTCTAGATGCGGCAACCCGAGCACCCCATAGTGGTAACCTCAAAATCTGCCAGACATCCTCTAAGGTAGGAGCCATCTCCCCTATAGGTAGTCGAAAGCAAGAGGACTCCGGATACCATCTCTCTGCTAACGTTGTCAGCAGTCGCATGTCTGTGCCAATATGTGGTATTTCTACCACATGTGCGAGACCCACCACCTCTAGAGTAGCCCGCTCATCATCTACGAGAGCATCTAAGTCTGCTTGCAAGGTAGCATGCCTCCACTCCATATTCTTTAACTCAACCATCTATCAAAAATAAAAACATAAAATCAAAAATTAGTGATTGGATTAAAAAATGCAAAATTGGATAAACATAGTGCAAAATCGTATCAAAATAGATGATATCGTATCGATTTTATGATATCGTATCATACGATATCGCTCATATCGATACGATATTGATGAAATCGTATCGATTTCCCCAATATCATATCATATGATATTGCGAAATCATTACGATTTTGCAAAATCATTACGATTTTGCAAAATCGTTACGATTTCGCAATTAGGGCTACGCGATGGCAGTCGTGCCCTAAAAATCCAAATTTAATAAAAATTTAACAAAAACATGCAAAAATCTAAGTTAGAGGAAAAAGAAAATGCATACCGGAGTGCTCCATATCCTGTTCGGACCAAATCGGCGCGATGTGAAGCTCCTGCCATGTTTTTCTCCAGAGCTCTGAAAAGGTAAAAAGGTAAAAAGCAAATGAATTACTTTTTCATGTTATTTTTCTTATTTATTCATTTTACTCCTAATTTTTGAGTTTTTTATCCAAACGTCAATTTGGATATAAAAACTCGAAGGGGGTACCATAAACATCATATTTCAAAACAACTTGCATTAAAACTTAAAATCATCAACGAAAATTGCAATAAAATTTTGCTTTCTCGTAAAACGTGTCGCACTTTTCTTTAACGCAATTTCTTCCAAAACTGCGCTAAAGAGGGGGCAAAATGTAGCACCTTAAATTTGACCCATTTGCATAAAAACACAAAAATATTGGAAAAACATTATGTTTGCATTTATCACCTCAAAATTTGTGCTGCTCTGACGAGATCGTACTACGATTAGCAAAATCGTAGTACGACCTCCAAAATCGTAGCACGATCTCAGTCTTACGATCCTTGCGATCGGCGTACGATATCGTCGATCGTAATACGATCTTGCTTGAAAACAAAAAATTTAAAATGGAAAATGACAAAAGTTGTTCAAACTGGTTTTTGCCTCCACCTGTGTAACTGCACGAGATTTGCGAGATCGGATCCGTTCGGTTTCGCCCAACTTGGAAGAAGTTGCAACAATCCAACCTCCTCCCTATTCTGGACACTCCTCCTTGCCTATTTAACCAGACCCCTCCCTCCGTAAATTCTCCTGGCTCTCTGCACTTAGGAAAACTTAGTTTAATTTTGCATTCTAGCGCTCGTTATTTCGTTATTTGCTTGCAGGATCGGAGTATTTCATCGCAGATCAGAGGATTTCATCGTAGATCGGAGGATACGATAGTGCGATCATAGTACGAACGTGCAAGTTCGGGATACGATCTCGCCTAGAACGCTACGATATCGTCTACAATTTTCTTGGGGGCAACTCCGAGTTTTGGTTTGCGTATTCTGGCCTCTCTTCGTTTGATTTAGACTTCATTTAGTATTTTTATCATAGGACATATTAGATTAAATCATTTGCATTCTTGGAGTTCACCTAAAATCTCATGTAATTGCATGTTTTAGGTAATTAGATGCATTTGTTTATCATTTAACATTTTTATCATAGGACATATTAGATTAAATCATATGCATTCTTGGAGTTCACCTAAAATCTCATGTAATTGCATGTTTTAGGTAATTAGATGCATTTGTTTATCAATTCCTATTATTGTCATTATTTAGTGATGTTTCATAGATCATAATCATATTTGCAAAGTGTTGTGGCTGATCCACAACACACCCCAAAATTGGGGACCCACCTTTTTTGCATGCTTTCAAAGAAAATCTCAGTGACCCAGATGCTAAAAATCAAGAAAAAGGCAAAATTGCACAAGGATGAAAAAGTGTCGCGATATCGCGACATGTTGCTCCGTCGCGGCCGAAAATGAAAAAGTGTCACGATATCGCGACATGTTGCTCCGTCGCGCCGAAAATGAAAAGTGTCACGATATCGCGACATGTTGCTCCGTCCCTCAAAATAAAAAGTGTCACGATATCGCGACATGTTGCTCCGTCGCGGTCCAGAGAGGAGAGAGAAAGACAGAATGGAAAATTGTCGCGAAATCGTGACATGTCGCAAAATCGTGGGTCAAACCAGTCAAACAAGGCAAGGCACTAAAAGCGTCGCGATATCGCGACAAAAAGCAAAGGGGCACGAAGAAAAAACGTCGCGATATCGCGAAAGACAAAAGGGCACGAGCAAAAAACGTCGCGATATCAGACAAAAAGCAAAGGGGCACGAAGCGGAAAAACGTCGCGATATCACGACAAAACAACAAAGAGGCACAAAGCGGAAAAACGTCGCGATATCGCAACAGTCGTCCGCTCCAAGCAAGAAGTGGTACGAAAGGAAAATATGTCACGATTTCATGACATGTCACGTTTTCACTGCCAAATACAGCAAGAGCAGCCCGAAATAGAAAGCATAGCGATTTCACGATGGAAAGTCGACAAAGCGGTACGAAACGAAGAAGCGTAGCGATTTCACGATAGGTTGCAGCCAAAAGTGTACCAAGTGAAAAACGTCACGATTTCATGACGGGTTGCGGCCGAAGGCATACCAAGTGAAAAAGCATCACGATTTCACGATAGAAAGCCGCAGGATAGCTCCGAACGAAAAAGCGTCATGATTTCACGACAGGAAGCAGCCAAGGCGTACGGAGATGAAAAACGTCACGATTTCACGACAGAAAAATAGCAAAGTGTACGAAACAGAAAAGTGTCGCGATATCGCGACATGTCGCCATTTCGCTATGCATGAAGGCAAGAAAGGCTGTTGACAGAAAAATGTCGCGATATCGTGACATGTCGCGTTTTCGCGATGAAAGCAAAGGAGCAAAGTTGCATGCATAAAAATGTCATGATTTACATGGGGCCGTTACAGAACGTGCATAGGAAGCACGAAACACGTGGCATACAGGTGTCAGGGTTACAGAAGCGTTACATGAAAACAGAAAATATCGAACGTTTCGACATCGAGCATGAATTCAAAGCAACGAAAAGGTGAGAATACGAAACGATGCATTCTGGGAGGTGAAACGAAGTGACGCAGGGCAAAACAGAGAGCCGCGCTAGACAGTATAAAATTAGAAGCGTAGATTGATACGAGGGTTGGAAATTGCTGCTAGCAGAGTTGCAGAGACAAAGGCGACCAGCCATTCTGGGCCTGTTGTTGGAGCAATTTCCTTCACTTGTTCTGGATTTGTTAAACCTGGAACATTCTGTCAATGTAATTGATATATCATTTTAATACAGAAATACAGAGAGTTGACATCTCATTGATAAGAAAGAAGGAGTCATTTTTGCATGCAAGATTTAATGTTTTACCTTTCCCTTTCAGATTTCTAGGCTTCTAGGTGAAGTTTAATGCAAGTGTTCTTGGTTGCTTCATGCGAATGTCTAAAATCTGAAATTAAAGTAAAAACCCCAGAAACCCGCACCTAGCTTATCCGGATTGTGCGAATTTGCAGATTCAATAGGTTAGGTTGCATGCAAAAACCTCATTATCTTCGGTTTTGTCAAATCAAGATGGTAGCACTCTGGACGTAGTTTATTTTCATTTGCATTTTTGTTTTATTTTTTTATTCTCTATTTTATTTTTTGCATTTTAATTAAATAACTGAAAATCCATCAAAGTTCGAAATCGAATATATTCATCTCTTAGATTTATTCACTTTGAGTCCATTGCAATTTCAAATTAAAATAAACCATAGTGCCCCTTGTTAACATTCACTTGCAACCCTAAGGTATTCCCAAGCATTTAAATTGAATAGCATCATTGGTATACAAAGAGCCAGCATAACAGGAACCTTGGAGAAATTATTCTGTTGTAATTTCTTTGCAAGCAGAGGATTTTGGGACTCAGATCCTATCGGAGAGTGTGCTTTCACAATTGGGTGAAAACACCACTCAATAGATTGGCGCTAGAAGGAGGGCCGATTGGTTTACTTTATTTTGATTTTCATACATAAGTAATATCTTTTTGATTTGATTTTGAAATCATCTCTTAAATCTCACAAACGGCTAAACTTACAAGCATTTGTTTTTTATGTTGCAGGTTTTCTTGGAGATAACCGAGAGTTTCATCAGACAGGCTGGACCCACCGCGTCGTATTGCGACTAGGTCCCAAACAACCGGGGAAACCATATTCCACGACCTTACACTCACTGGTACTCCCAAGAATAAAACCAAGCAAGTTGTAAGCTTACCAGTCACAAAAGACCTTTTTGCTCCAGGAACATCGAGTGGACCTACACCAGTAATATCAGTTGCCACTAGTGTACCTATTGTCAGTAATATTTCCACTGCTCTTGTAGGGTTGTCTTCATCGATTTTGAGTCAAATGGCTCAACCTCCAACAGCTCCTTGGTATGGAGCTAATAATATTCCTTTGAACATTGCAGGGGATATCCATGAAATCCCTAAGAACATAGAAATATTTTTGCCTAAATACAAACCAGATGGCCCAAGAACAGCAGAAGAACATATCCAAGCCTATAGGGATGTTTTAATAAGGCTGCAAGTCCAACATGAGGATGTGGCTTGCAGACTTTTCCCCATGAGCTTAGATCCAATAGCATATGAATGGTATATATGCTTACCAACCGGTTCAATCACTTCATGGGCGCAAATGGAGAACGCCTTTGTCAATCAGTTTAGGTCACCTTTGGATCCCGCAACCATTTACAATCAATTCATTACATGCAAAAGGGGCCAGGGTGAACCTATCGTAACATTTAATCAGAAATTCCAAAAGTGCTATAATAGAGCAGTTCGACATTTTGCCATAGATCCCGCAGTGGCCTTGCAAATATATTTTGGGGCATTGGATCCCATGACAGCCATGTTTGCAAGACGAAATCCTCAGGTGACCACGCTCGCTCTAGCCTATAATGAAGCCATGACCATCGAGCAGCAAATGACACCACAAGGCTATGGAATTCCCCAGATGCCTATGATGGGACAATATGCTCCATATGGTCAAGCTCCCTTGGCAAATCAGATCATGGCACCGCAAATGCCAAGCATGAATGCCTTCCCATATCAACAACCGTATCCACCAGCACCTGCGTATGCACCCATTCCAATCCAACCAATCACATCCATTCCACTTGTTCTCGCATTTTTGCAGAATAGTCAATCGACTATGCAAGGAACCAACCAAGTTAATTCTCAGGCTATAGTTCCTTTCCCAAATCCAACTCCGATTCAAAGTGTCAATCCATACGGGAATCAAATTCCTCAAAACCCGACCCAAATGTTGAATCAAGACCCCACCAATTATGCAAATCCAACGGGGGTTAACAACAATGTGATTCCACCGAAGGAGATTTATTCGGAGGTCGAAGAGCTCAAGAAGATAGTTCATAAACTGAGCAATGACATGGTTCAAAAATAGAAGTATGAATCCCATGCCCCTCACTCAAATCAAAATTTTAACAATAGAGGGAGACATTGGAACACAAAGCCAAACAATGGGGGAGTACCCGCCCCCATTGCTAATCAACTAGATACTTCTGCAGGACCTAGTCAATCCAATTCCCTTTTGAATCTTTCCGATTTGGCATGGGAAAAGGGGTGTAGGTTGCACAACACAAAAGAACACAATGAGAGGAATTGTCCTGAAATTGCTAGATACACTCATTGTCTTCAGGCCCAAGTTGATGATTTGGAACTGGTATCAAATGAGGGTCCATCGCAACATCAAGATGATAACATTATGGTGGTGGAAACTTTGTATCGTCAAGAAGGTGAGAGTGAGGAAGAAGAAGACAAAATTTTGGAACAGGAGGTGCAAGCTTTTCGAGATTTTAGAAAGGGGAATCATGGATACCATTTGAGAAGTAAATCTAAAGCCCCTAAAACCTCATCAACACCTCCAAACAACTCCATTCTTCCTCCGGATACTAAGGCAGATAATAATCCTCCTCCTCCACTTAGAAGAGAAATGTCTAATGACGTGCAGAAGACAGTCAAATTCGAAAAACCAAACTATGACATAGTGGAGGATCTAAAGAAGTCCAAATCTAGCCTTTCGTTCTTGGACGCGGCTAGATTGCCTGGCCAAAAGGAGGCGTTGATAAAGGCTCTGAACTCACCTGATCAAATGTGGAAGGGAAAAGGAGTTGAGTCCCATCTGATTTTACGAAAGGAGAGATGGGATGTCCCGCCATTCTTATTGACTCGAGAATTGCGGGTAAGAATTTGCATAACTGTTTGGTGGACACGGGTGCCACGAGCAACCTCATGCCTTCGGAGATATGTCAAATGCTAGGTCTGCAACCTGTTTCATCCAAATGCAAGGTCTTGCAATTGGACCGATCAGAGGTAAATGTGGTAGGGACCCTATATGATGTCAAAATTCAATTAAATTCTGAACCCAGGGTCCAAAGAGGTTGTCGACATTCTCGGTTGTTAATATCCCAAGTAGATATGGAATGCTACTTGCAAGGGATTGGATGAAAACTCGAATGGCTATTTTTCAACAGATCGCTCACATATGTGGCTACCCTGGAAAGGAATTGCAAATCAAATCAGAGTGAAAAATGAACCGAGGCTTAAAGAAATCATAACAAAATTTAACAAGCCGAATGAAGTTTAGTTTTCTGAGCCAAAACTGGGGGTTTATGCACTTGATGTTGAGGAAGCTACTGAAGAGCATAAAAGGAAACATGTCATGGTGGCTCTTTTGAGGAAAATGATTGCACATGGTTGCTCGTGTTTGATGGATCCAAATCTAGACAGGGAGCAGGAGCCGGAGTCGAGCTCACTGGTCCAGGAGGTAAACCATTATTGGTCGCCTATAGATTGCAATTTCCTTGCACGAACAATGTGGCAGAATACGAAGCATTGATCTTTGGTTTACGTCTAGCATTGAGCAAGCAAGTTAAATGCTTGAAGGTTTTGGGAGATTCTCGAGCTAGTAGTCAAGCGGATCAAAGGACAAGTATACATGCCATGACAGGAGACCGAGCCTTTATAGAACTAGGGTTATGGACCTCATTGAGGAATTCGACGCATTCAATATAGCCCTTATTTCTAGAAAAGGAAACCGAATAGCAGACTCTCTTGCAGTCGCTACGGGCATGTTAAATCCAATTGACATAAAAAGGTGTAAAAAGTTTTCCATTGAATTAGTTCCTTGTCCATCAATACCCGATAATGTCAAGAATTTCCAGTTTTTTGAAAATGACAGACACATCTTCAAATTTGTCATGAACTCGGGTATTTTTGAAAATCAGGTGATTGATGAGGAGCAAAGGTGGCAAGATGAAACAGAAAACGAGAGTGAAACCGCATGTCAATCCAACAAAATACCTAAAGACGTGGTTTCATTGGAGAAAATGTTCGACATGGGATACAAGACCAAAAAAGGAAAAGGGGTCCCACTGCCCAAAGATGCATGTGATTCAATTAATCTAGGGAGTGCAGACAATCCAAAGGAAGTGTACATTGCAAAGGCATGTACAGATGAAGAAAGGAGCAACATAATACAGGCATTGAAGCATTACATAGATTGCATTGCTTGGAATTACAATGAGCTGAAAACATACAACCAAGACATCATCACACATACCATCCCTCTAAAGCCGGACTCCAAGCCTTTTAGGCAAAGACAACGAGTTGTTAACCCGCTATTGGAGCCCTTAATAGAAAAGGAGGTCAAAATATTATTGGAAGCGAAGATCATATTTCCTGTTAGGCACTCAACCTGGGTTGCTAACCTCGTTCCAATAAGAAAAAAGAGTGGAGAGATTAGGCTGTGCATAGATTTTCGAAATCTTAATAAAGCCTCTCAAAAGGATAATTATCCATTGCCATCAATTGATGAAATTCTACAAACGGTAAATGGATCTGAAATGATGTCTTTTCTTGATGGGTATTCTGGATACAACCAAATTCTTATACATCCAAATGACAGGATGAAAATAGCCTTCACCACCAAGTGGGGGACATTTGCATACAAGAGAATGTCGTTTGGACTGTTAAATGCCGGTGCAACATTTCAACGCGCCATGGACTATGCATTCAAAGGGCTTATAGGCAAATGTATCATCGTGTATGTGGATGATATTCCAATATTCTCAAAGAAGAGAGAAGACCATGTCAAAGATTTGAAGAAAGTGCTTCAAAGATGCAGAGAACATGGAATTTCCTTAAATCCCAAAAAGTGCATTTTCGGAGTAACAGAAGGAAAATTGCTTGGTCACATCATTTCAAAAGAGGGCATATCCATCGACCCGTAAAGGATACAAGCTATCCAAAACTTGCCTCTCCCGGTAGTAAAAAAGAATTGAGATCTTTCTTTGGGCAGGTTAATTTTGTGAGGAAGTTTATCTCAAGCTTTGCTCGAGATAGCCAAACCTCTCGAACAAGATGCTCAAGAAGGATGTAGATGTGAAATGGAACGAGGAAAGTAGGGTGGCCTTTCAGAACATCAAAGATGCCATTTCCAGAGCCCCCGCCCTCATAAGTCCAGACTATTCCAAACCTTTTTATATTTATGCTTTCGCATCGTAACACTCTTTTGCGAGTGTCTTGACCCAGAAAGGTGAGGATAGTGCAGAAAACCCCATAGCATTTTTAAGTGCCCCTCTAAAAGATGCTCAATTAAGGTATTCCATCCTTGATAAGCAGATGTACGCACTTTTTAAAACGGTAAAAAAATTTAGACATTACATTGTGCACAGCAGAGTTATTGCCATCGTGCCTGACCCTGCTGTTAAGACCATGTTTTTACAAAACGAACTAGGTGAGAAAAGAGGGAAATGGATTTCCACCATCCAAGAATTTGATCTCGAAATCCAACCTATGAAACTAGTTCGAGGACAGGGACTGGTGAAGGCGATCGCTGAAAATAATCCGCAAATGACATGCCAACATTCGAATACAGAATACATTTCTAAGGATGACTGGTATGTTGACATTGTGCAATTTTTATTGAATGGTAAGTGTCCTTCTAATCTGAATTCAACTCAAAGAAGAGCTTTAAGGCTTAAGTCTGTCAATTATCTGATGAAATCTGGTGTTCTTTATAGGAAAAATCATGAAGGGATCTACCTGAGATGCCTGAACAAAGAAGAAGTCGCCAAGGTGTTGCAAGAATTTCATGGGAAACATGGAACCGGTCATGGTGCGGCAAATGCTACAGCGCATCAAATCCTGAGAGCAGGATACTACTGGCCCCACATTTTCAAAGATGCACATGCCCATGTACGATCTTGTCACATCTGTCAAGTGGCCGCCAGTAGAGAAAGAAATGCAGCCATGCCATTACAACCTCGTAGTTGAAATGAGACCATTTGCACAGTGGGGACTAGATTTCATTGGGGTTATTAACCCAAATTCTTCCCGATTCTCATAAATTCATACTGACAGCTACAGATTACATCGTACAAGGTGGACAGAAGCAATTCCTACTAAACATGCCACCACAGACGTTGTAATAAAATTCCTTGAGGACCACATTATAACAAGATTCGGAATGCCCGATTCTATTGTCAATGACAATGGTAAAGCTTTTATTTCTACGCAATTTGCAGATTGGGCATATGACAACAAAGTGAGTTTAAAGTTTGCATCTAATTATTACCCTCAAGGAAATGGTTTGGCCGAATCTTCAAATAAAAATTTGTTGAACATCATTAAGAAATTGCTGGAAAAGAACCCTCGGGATTGGCACAACCAATTGAAGTTTGCCCTTTGGGCAGATAGGACCAGAGTAAAAGAATCCATAGGGAATACTCCCTATCATTTGGTCTATGGGCAAGACCCGATATTTCCTGCAAATTTGAAGTTGCAAACCTTGCATTTCATACAAGAGTACTTGGGGACAGATGATCAAGTTGAAGCCAGGTTAAGTCATTTGCTCGCACCTTGATGAAAAGAGGGAAGAAGCCATGAATCACATGAATAAACACCAGGAAGTTATCAAGAGATGGTTTGACAGAAGGGCTAAAATTAAGTCCTTCAGAATTTCAGATTTGGTATTACTATGGGACAAAAGACATGAGGAAAAAGGGAATCATCAAAAGTTTGATTGTCTTTGGTTAGGCCCCTATCAGATTTCAGAAATTCTCGGAAAAATACCTTCAGGCTAAAAACTTTAGAAGGGAAGGATTTTATGTTACCGGTTAATGGGCAGATTTTAAAGCATTATTTTAGCCCTTAGGTTGTAAGAGTTTGATGTTATTCTTTTCGGTTTTGGTGGAGATTTTCAGATTTTGTTTTCATAGTTTAGGATTGTTAGTCTAGTTAGGATTTAGGTTGTGGGTTTGATTTCAATTGACATGTTTTGTTTTTATAAAAATAATAATAATAATAATAATAAATTGAGATGTCAACTTATGCTTAAGACTAGGAGAATATGAAATATTGGAATTGTCTTGTAAAAGCTCCACAAGTAACACAAACATTTTAAGTTATATCGTTTGAAACTTGTGATGCATGAAGTAGTCAGTTTTGTATGGCAAATATTTCATCTGCAATTCAAAAGATAATGCATTCATGTTACATCTCACTTTACATATACATTCCATCTTAGTTGCATATGCATCTCAGGTATAAATCATTAAAGTGTGTCAAATCCTCTTAGGGTTGTGTTATAACATAAATATAAAAAATCCTAAGGTTGGAAACTGAGTCTTGAGATGTCTAGAACCAAGCACATCTTATACACATTAAAAAGGATCTTGAGCAAAATGATCAAAACCTTGCTTGGAAGAAAAGGTTGGGCGAAAGAGGTTTTTCATGTCTATCCTATTATGCAACATGATCCTTAAAACAAGTGGTTTTGACCATTTCCATAAAGCTTAAAGCCTAAAATCATAGTAGTAAGGATAGGGCTAAATCCTCATCGAACTTAGGTTGAGGATCCAACTCCCCAAAGCTTTGATTTGACCTACATGGAGTAGTAAGGATAGGGCATAAATTCTCATCTCGCTTAGGTTGAGAATCCGATTCCCCAAAGCTCTTATGTCTCATTTCATGATAAATCTTGGATTGGAAGGATCGTACTACTTGTCCTCTCGCAAAGGATGGGTAGTCATCCCCAAGGTCTAAGCAATAAATTAATATTTTCCATTTTTATCCAAAGCTTGGATTGGAAGGATCGTACTACATGTCCCTAGCAAGGATGGGTAGTCATCCCCAAGGTCCAAGAAGTAAAAAATTAATTTTTCCCATCTCATATTTATATTGGATTGGAAGGATCGTACTACTTGTCCTCTCGCAAAGGATGGGTAGTCATCCCCAAGGTCCAAAGAAATGAAGATAAGTCTTGGATTATGGGGTTAAGTATGCCCATGCATGGCAACATGTCTTGTCTAAAAAACAAGACCACCGATTGTCCAAAGGGTTAGACTAGCATGACCATTTCTTCCATAATTGGTTAAATTATTTTGCTCAAAGTGAGGTAATGAATTCTAAATCAGAATAGTAAGGATAGGGTTAAACTCCCATCTCGGTTAGGTTGGGAGTCCGATTCCCCAAAGTTCTGATTTCACATTCACTTGCACATGGGTTCAAGATAGTAGGGACTCATAACCAACTTTGGGATATAATAAAGCAATTCATTAGTGGATCCTAAGAGGGTTTGGCAATCTTGAATGTTTGTGCATGATACTAGAAAGTTTAGGCCTTTACAAGAACAAAATCTCTAAGCATAGTTATCAGGTTACACAAATCATTCACAATCTCACATATGCATTCATGTAAAACTGACAATGGAATGTTGATCAATTTCAAACGATAGGGAATGAAATTCATTGCACACACCGAGCTAATACTTGATGATTCTGATGATTCATGTACTTCTGATCTTTGGGCATTTGTTTATATTGCTTATGTGCTAACACATGTTTTCGAGTTTGTATACTTCCAAGTAGGGTTCTCACTAAAATGCTCAAGAGCATTTGACAACAGAGTCGCCATTTGTTGTGGCTGATCCACAACACACCCCAAAATTGGGGACCCACCTTTTTTGCATGCTTTCAAAGAAAATCTCAATGACCCAGATGCTAAAAATCAAGAAAAAGGGCAAAATTGCACAAGGATGAAAAAGTGTCGCGATATCGCGACATGTTGCTCCGTCACTCAAAATGAAAAAGTGTCACGATATCGTGACATGTTGCTCCTCCGCCGAAAATGAAAAGTGTCACGATATCGCGACATGTTGCTCCTCTCAAAGAGGAGAGAGAAAGACAGAATGGAAAATTGTCACGAAATCGTGACATGTCACAAAATCTTGGTCAAACCATACAAAAGGAAGGCACCTAAAAGCGTCTTCGCTGATTAAAAAGCAAAGGGGCACAAGGGATATCCGAAAAACAAAGGGAAAGAACGGAAAGGGAGGAAAAATGGAAAGAAAGTGGTACGGATGGAAAATATGTCACGATTTCGCGACATGTCGCAAAAACAAGAGCGCCAAATAGAAAGCGTAGCGATTTCGCACGACAAAGGCAAAGGGTATGAAAAAGCGTCGCGATTTCACGACAGGTTGCAGCCAAAAGTGTACCAAGTGAAAAACATCACGATTTCACGATGGGTTGCAGCCAAAGGCATACCAAGTGAAAAAGCGTCGCGATTTCGCGACAGAAAGCCGCAGGATAGCTCCGAATGAAAAAGCGTCGCGATTTCGCGACAGGAAGCAGCCGAGGCGTACGGAGATGAAAAACGTCATGATTTCATGACAGAAAAATAGCAAAGTGTACGGAACAGAAAAGTGTCGCGATATCGCGACATGTCGCCATTTCGCTGTGCATGAAGGCAAGAAAGGCTGTTGACAGAAAAACGTCGCGATATCGCGACATGTCGCGTTTTCGCGATGAAAGCAAAGGAGCAAAGCTGCATGCATAAAAACGTCATGATTTACATGGGGCCATTACAGAACGTGCATAGGAAGCACGAAACACGTGGCATACAGGTGTCAGGGTTACAGAAGCGTTACATGAAAACAAAAAATATCGAACGTTTCGGCATCGAGCATGAATTCAAAGCAACGAAAAGGCGGGAATACGAAACGATGCATTCTGGGAGGTGAAACGAAGTGACGCAGGGCGAAACAGAGAGCCGCGCCAGATAGTATAAAATCAGAAGTGCAGATTGATACGAGGGTTGGAAATTGCTGCTAGCAGAGTTGTAGAGACAAAGGCGACCAGCCATTCTGGGCCTGCTATTGGAGCAATTTCCTTCACTTGTTCTGGATTTGTTAAACCTGGAACATTCTGTCATTGTAATTGATATATCATTTTAATACAGAAATACAGAGAGTTGGCATCTCATTGATAAGAAAGAAGGAGTCATTTTTTGCATGCAAGATTTAATGTTTTATCTTCCCCTTTCAGATTTCTAGGCTTCTAGGTGAAGTTTAATGCAAGTGTTCTTGGTTGCTTCATGCGAATGTCTAAATCTGAAATTACAGTAAAAACCCTAAAACCCGCACCTAGCTTATCCGGATTGTGCGAATTTGCAGATTCAATAGGTTAGGTTGCATGCGAAAAACCTCATTATCTTCGATTTTGTCAAATCGAGATGGTAGCACTCGGACGTAGTTTAGTTTCATTTTCATTTGCATTTTTTTTTTATTCTCAATTCTTTATTTTATTTTCTGCATTTTAATTACCGTCATTTAAATAAATAACTGAAAATCCATCAAAGCTCGAGATCGAAATAGATTCATCTCTTAGATTTATTCACTTTGAGTCCATTGCAATTTCAAATTAAAATAAACCACAGTGCCCCTTGTTAACATCCACTTGCAACCCTAAGGTATTCCCAGCATTTAAATTGAACAGCATCATTGGTATACAAAGAGCTAGCATAACAGGAACCTTGGAGAAATTATCTGTTGTAATTTCTTTGCAAGCAGAGGATTTTGGGACTCAGATCCTATCGGAGAGTGTGCTTTCACAACTGGGTGAAAACACCACTCAACACAAAGATAGATATAGTCATAAATTTATGTTCTTTACCCTCTATACATGCATTTGTTATCTTCTGTCAAAATTAGATTTGTCTGTCTATGATCGAAATACGATCTTGTTGATCGTAATACGATCTTGTGAAATCGTAATACGATATCGCCCTGCATTGTACTAAACTAGACTGCTTACAAATTTTAGAACCTACATCAGACATCCGGATATAGGTAAGGTTTAAAATCTCTTCATAGGCATTGCATCAATTTATACATTCTGTTTTTTGTATTCTTTTGTCTACATTTGAAGTTAAAAGTGCATGTAGCTTAGTTTAGTTTGCATATTGGCCAAACTTAGGTACGTGTGATTTGAAAAAAAATAAACCATTAAAACAAATCTCGAAACCTAGGCTCGAAAACAACCAAAAATGTTTCTTGGTGAACCCAAAACCCATTCATCAAAAAATCACCATATATAGAAGGTACGATTAAGTATCTCTCTTTTGAGGTGTAGACCACTCATTCTCCCATTCCCCTCTAAGGCATGGATCCATCAGCCTTGAGGAAAGGAGTGCGAGAATTTTTGGGCTACAACAAGGGTAAGATATATCACATTCTAGCTATCCCCAAACCTTTCACTTATTATTAAGTGTGATTGAGATCAAAAACCCTAAAGCTCATCTTTATCCTTATCTAAATTTATTTCTTGAACTACATTATTCTTCTTAGTCTCCTACCACTAATGCATTAAGATCTCTAACATTAAATAATCTATCTAAAAATAAACTCAAGGGTCAATATGATAACCCAATCGACATTAATAATTGCAAGTAAGATAATAATCAACTTGTCCTGGACCTAGCCAAGCTCCCTTTGTCTTCCTAAACCTTAGGTTTATCCTTTAGAAATTAGGGTAAAATGATGCAGATAGTAAGGTGCTCATTCATTTGTGCCAATACTACCAATAAGAAGAAAATCCATGGAAGTAATCCTTACTTGGTAGAGTGACAAAATATTTCATGCTTATCATCAAACTCACATCCCATCCCTAAGTAGATGCTCTCCAAAATGGGATATCAAGGCAAAATACTAGGCCCATATGAATAGGATATTAAAGAACCTTTATAAACCAAACCCTGACTAACACACTGTAAGAAAGGTTATATCCCTAGTTGTAGTGAGTTTTTATCTTTATAATGAAAGGGAAGTCAGCCATCCTTATAGGATAACCCATGATGACATATTTATTTAAATATATTGGATTGGTACGAGGACAATGGTAATGGATCATCACTCCTCATAGATCTTAACTTCTCCTAATTTATCCAATATGTTGGGGTCAATATTATAACCTTAGCCTATCCAAAGTTGATTGCTAATGAGAATAGTTGAAAATTGGAGGACATCCTAAATGACCCCCTCAGTATGGTCCCTCAAAGTATTTAGTGCAAAATTATTTTTATTTTGGTGGATATTTTACGCAAATCATTAATGTTGTTATCTCACAAGCAATTGATAATAATCAACCAATATTAGATCCTACATATCTAGAAAGCCTATGAGTGCTACCAACCACCCCTCAATTAGAAAATGAATCTCAAATTTTAATTGAGAAAACTATGAACATCAACATTGAGACGTTGGGTGATCCCAAGACCATTAATCTAGGCAAGGTCTTAACCATGATTGAGCATGAGGAATACACCAAGATATTAACAAAATTTAAAGACATGTTTTCTTGGTACTATGCTGATATGCTTGGCCTTGACCCTTGTCTAGTTGTCCACACCTAGTTGTCACTGTCTTTGCAAAGCATAAAATAAAAGTTACAAAAAATCCACCTAAAATTCACATTGCTAGTCAAAGAGGAGCTCTAGAAACTCCTTGATGTTGAATTCATCAAAACCATCAACTATTTTGGATAGATATTTGACAATGTCCCTATTTCAAATAAAAAAGGAAGTGTTAGAGTGTGCACCAAGTTTTGTGACATTAATAAAGCATATCTCAAGGATGACTTCCCTCTACCCAATATTGACATGATCATTGATTTTACTATAGGACATGGAATGATATCTCTAATGAATGGATTATTTGTATTTAATCAAATAAATATCACCCTTGAAAACCAATCCAAAATAACTTTCACCACCTCATGGGGAACCTGTTGAGTGGTATTTTCACCCAGCTGTGAAAGTACAACTCTCCTTTAGGATTTGGGTCCCAAATCCCCTCTTGCAAAGAAGTCAAACAAACAACTTCTCCAAGGTCTCCATTGTATTAGCATTTGCAACTGAGTATTAGTAATCTCAAATAAAGATATTCAATTTAAATGCTTGGAACACCTTAGTGATTGCAAGTAACTATAAACAAGGGGTAATGTTGATTTATTTCACCATGAAACTTTAGTGATTGTTCATTGTTTTTTTTTTTAGATTTTAATATTTTTTTAGATGTTTATTTTAATGTCTTGAAAGTTAAAGCTTCTGGAAAATATAAAAAGCAAAAAATATAAAAATGAAATACAGAAGATTAAACTTAGAACACATTCAGTCTGATGCTATCCTATTTTGACAAAACCGAAGATATGAGGTTTTCATGCATGCAACCTAACCTATTGGACCTACAAAACAAGCACAATCCGGATAAGCTAAGTGTTGGCTCCTAGGGTTTTGAATGAGGTTTTCAGATTTAAACGTTCGCATGAAGCAACCAAGAAAAACTTGCATGAACTCCATTTACAAGCCTAAAATCTGAAAAGGAAAAATAGACATTTAATCTTGCATGCAGAAAATGACTCCTTTCTTGTCCATAAGATGCAAATTTCTGAAATTTTCTGTATTAAAAATTTGTCATTTTATAGTAACAGAAGTTTATGGTTTTCCCAAACCAGTCAATGGAAGAAAACAACTAGAACAGGTCCAGAGTGGCCCTATTGCCCTCAAATCTGTAACTCTGCTCATGGCAGTTTTTGACCCTTTTATCTGCCTTCAGCTTCTGCTTTTAAACCCTCTGGTCCAGTTCTCTGTTTCACCCTGTGACGCCTCGCTTCATATCCCAAGTCTCTTCATTTCATCTTTCTGCTTCTTTGCATTATTTTTGGCTTTTGTTCGAGCGTCAAAACGCTTGATCTTCTATGTGAACTATAACGCTTTGTAGACCTTACACTTTTATGCCACATGTTTCACGCTTTTCTGCATGTTCCGTAACTGCCCCCTGTAAATCATGACCAAAAATAGCATGTCACGATATCGTGACGTTTTTCTACATGCAGCTTTGCTATTCTACCTGTATCGCAAAAATAAGACATGTCGCAAAATCACGACAATTTTTTGCCCGCAACCTTGTCTGCCTTCATGCACAGTGAAAACGCAACATGTCACAAAATCATGACATTTTCCTGTATGCAGCCTTGTCAGCCTTCATGCACAGTGAAAATGAGACATGTCATGAAATCGCGACATTTTTATGCTATCGGGCTATGCAGATGCAACCTGTCACGAAATCGCGATGTTTTTCTCTATCGCTGGGTTTTGTTGCACTTAGCCGCAAAAACGCGACATGTCACGAAATCGTGACATGTCGCAAAATTGCGACACTTTTCTCTTCTGCACCATCTTTTGATTTTTGTCACAAAATCGTGACAATTTTTTGTTTCGTACCACTTGGCCGCTTTTTGTCGCGAAATCGCGACACTTTTATCTTTCAGGCTGTCTCGCTGCTTCCTGTCGCGAAATCACAACAATTTTTTGTTTCGGGCTGTCCAGCTACTTTCTTTCGTGAAATCACGATGCCTTTCATCTTCATATCCCTTGGCTGCTTCCTATCGTGAAATCGTGACGCTTTCTCTTTTCGTACCATCTCGTTGTTTCCTATCGCGAAAACGTGACATGTCACGATTTCGTGACAACTTCTGCATTGACTCTTCTCTTGCTGCCTTGCATCACGATTTTACAACACGTCGCGATATCATGACATTTTATCTTCATGATGCACTCTGCTGCTCCTAGCCGTGAAAACACGACATGTCGCGATATCGCGACGAAGCAACATGTCACGATATCGCGACAACTTTTTATTTTCGATCGCGACGAAGCAACATGTCGCGATATCGCGACAACTTTTTATTTTCGGCCGCGACGGAGCAACATGTCGCGATATCGCGACAACTTTTTATTTTCGGCCGCGACGGAGCAACATGTCGCGATATCGCGACAACTTTTTATTTTCGGCCGCAACGGAGCAACATGTCGCGATATCGCGACAACTTTTTATTTTCGGCCCGCGACGGAGCAACATGTCGCGATATCGCGACAACTTTTTATTTTCGGCCGCGACGGAGCAACATGTCGCGATATCGCGACAAATTTTTATTTTCAGCCGCGACGGAGCAACATGTCGCGATATCGTGACAACTTTTTATTTTTGGCCGCGACAGAGCGACATGTCGCGATATCGCGACACTTTTTCTCCTTTGTGAAATTTTTGCTTTTTCTTTGATTTTTTAGCATCTAGGCTACTGCAGTTTTCTTTGAAAGCATGCAAAAAAGGTGGGTCCCCAATTTTGGGGTGTGTTGTGGATCAGCCACAATAGAACCTTTTGTTATCAAGTCATGCCCTTCAAGTTTAAGAACATAGGGGCTACATACCAAAGAGCTATGACATAAATATTTCATGACACAATGCATGACATAATGGAAGACCATGTTGATGACCTTATCGATAGGTCTTTAAATTGGTAAGATCATGTTTAGGACTTAAGACTTATCTTTGAGTGGCTACGGGAGTACAATGTATGCCTAAAGCCCAAAAAATGCATATTTAGGGTTACATAAGAAAATTTGTTGGGATTCATTATTTCTTGATACAACATAAAAGTTTTTTTGAGCTTACATGGTGGAATCAATAGCCGCCATGAAGATCCGGCCATGCTGTCCGTATTTTATGGCCACCATAGTATTCTGTGTTGTCCGCCTTGAAAGTTGCCACACAGTACTCGTGTAGTCCACCCTTATAACCACTATGCTACAATTATTTTAAACCTTTTATGTCGTTGAAAGCACTAGGAAAGGGACAAGCATTTAGTTCGACGATACCCGAGATTTGAACCTTGGACCTTTGCCCCCTTACGAGGTTTGGAAGAACCAATTGGTCTACACCTCAAACCTAATACAACATCAAAGTTGATCTTGATAAGATATTACTATAGTCAATATGTTGCCCCCTTGAACTCTAAATTAGCTTAGGAGTCTCCAAGGTAAAATCCTAGCTAGTTGAAAAGTGTTAACCTTTCATCAAGCTTTTAAGGAAAGATGACATCTTCAAATGGGATGTTGACTATCAAGTGACCTTTGATGCCCTTAAATCCTACCTTTTATCCCTGCCTATCCTTGTATCACCTAATCCACTTAGGACCTTGTTACTATATATAGCAATCACCCATCATGCCTTAGGAGATATATTAGCACAATACAATGACCAACATAGAGAAAGGGCTACCTTCTATATTAATAATACTTTAGTTAATTATAAAGTCCAATATACACCCTTAGCTATTATGGTGTCCCTTTTATGCTAATCTCGAACAATGGAATACCCTTCAAGAATAAGGATGTCCAAAATTTTTGTGTTAAATACAATATTCAATAAAAATGGTCTATTCCTTACTATCCTCAAGGCAATGGCCAAGCTGAAGCTTCTTGAAAAAATCTTACCAAAATCCTTTAGAAGCTCATTGAAAAAATTGGTAGAGATTGGCATCTCTAATTGTATTCCACCTTATAGCCTACCACACTAGTGTCAAAACTCCCACTAATGTGACTCCCTACACAATGGTATATAAGACTAAAATAATATTTCCCTTTCACCTGGAGGTTCCTTTCTCACGTGTTTCACTGCAATATTCCTCTATTGGATACGAATACCCTCTTGCCCATCTCAGTTAGTTGGAACTACTTGACAAAAAATGGATCCATGCTTTAGAAAACCTACGGGTCTACTAGCAAAGGCTTAAATATGACTATGATAAAAAGGTATGATCTTGAACCTTTAAAGTTGGTGATCTTTCCTCAAAGAGAATAAAAATACACCAATGCTAAAATCAATCGTAAAGGAAAATTTGAGCCTAATTGGCTAGGTCCATACATCATAACCACCAAGTATGGTTCAAGTGCTTATTGCCTCACCACATTTGATGGCAAATAACTTAAAGAGCCAATGAACATAATGCATCTTAAAATGCTATCACATTTGAGTCTACATTGACTAATTTTTTGCTTTTAGTTGCCTATTGTTGCTTGCTTGCATTTTCTTGACTTCAAATATGACTACATGCACATGCCTACCTCTGCGTGGACTGCACATTGCATATCAATTCAGGTATCTGTAATGATATGCAAATAATAACCTTAGTTAGGACAATATTTTACCTTCTTACTAGGCAACTGATGCGAGTGGATCCTCTTAGTCCTATCTTGCAAATCAATCATGGTTTACAAAAATTATCTATCTCAAAATATTTCTTGTATGGTTTGCTTTAGGTTTTATCTCTATCTCGTCAACCCATTACCACATGATGAATACTATAAGGTTTGTAGGTGCTAACAAAAATATCAATCCTATTATATTTTATTCCCTATGTATCACCATGCATGGGAGTAATATTCAATAACAAATCCTTCCTCCTAATTTGATCACACAATTCTTTGTCACATCAATCATATTCAATAAAAGTCTTATCTGTTTCTCTATGAGGTAAATTTATCAATCAAAAGCTCTTCAAGCTAAGATAAATCAGAAGTCCTTTGGGTAAAATAAAATTCAAAAGTATTTTGGGTAAAGCAAAAATCAGAAGTCCTTCAAGGAAAGCTAAATCATAAGTCCTTCAAGCTAAGAAAAAGTCCTTTAGACATTTGTTTAAAAGCAAATCTCTTTTACAACTTTAAATACACCATAAAATGATCCTTAAGCATTTTCTTGGGGGCACCAATATATACATACATACATACATATATATATATATATCAAGCTAAAGTTCCCTTTGGAACAATTCTTTGATCTATATTTATACATATTTGTATATAGTTGTATGCATTTTGTATCATAGCAAGCTAACCAAAGTCCCCCTATGAAAATATCAAAGCTAAATAAAGTTTGTTAGGATTTTATTCATCATAGATCTTGTGAGTAGTCAAGTGGGTTAACCATCCCTCACAACGTACATGTATGGAATATAGAACATGATAGTTTGAAGTTTGGTTGAGGTTTGTTGTGCCTAATTTAGGCATCCTATATACTTAAATACCCTTCACTACCATAATGCAATATAATTTGAATCTTAGGTTATAACATGTTGTATTAGAGTAGGTAGAAGGAAGAAATAATTCTCCTTTTGATCCTCCTCTAGCTTCAACATAGAGAAAGCCAAGGTGCACTCTATTTTGAAAAAAAATCAAGATTGAGATAAGAGGTTTCAAGGGTAAAATTACCCTATGATAATCTATCATTGTGAAGAGAACATTCCACTATTGAATTAAAATATTTCAAGGTGGATTACCCCTACCAAAGGAAAAAATAAGCATAAAAGAGTTCCAATCCGTTCTAAGACCAATAGGTAATAAGCCTGCAATAAGCAGGTTAAATTTAGAAAGAAAAGGAAGCCATAGAAGCTCTTATTTTGAAAAATTACATTGAAGCCACTTGGAAAGGTATTCATAAGAAGTTTTTTAAAATATAAAAGGTTAGAAGTACAACCCATTAAAATCGTTGGAAAGATATTTCAAAAAGGAAGACTAAAGAAAATTTTAGAAATAGAAGGCTAAGAATATAGCCCATTGAAGCCTTTTATGAAAGGCATTCGAAACTATTTTTTTGAAAATAAAATTGAAATAGCCCATATAAGCTACTTGTAATCATTACAAGAGAATGCTTGTAAAGAGTGTATAAACATTTCAAGAGTGCCTTGATATTTGAAATCAAGAGCAAGAGGAACAAAATAGTAACCACACCATGCTTCGTCGAAAGTTTGGGTAAGATCTGGTCCAAGGAAGAGAAAGAAATAAGTTGATCATCAAATCAGGGAACAAAAGGCAAGTTACTCCAAAATAGTCAAATGGAGAGAGTAAACTAACAAAACTTGTGAGAAGCATCACCAAAAGCATTCAAAGACAAACAAAGATAATGAAATAGTGTTAACAAACTGGAAGCATAACGACTTCGACATTATCAAAACAAACAAAATATTTAGTAGTTAGAAACGCATGAAAGAAGCACTTATCTATATTTGAAAAAGTGACAAAAAAAATGATGAAAATCAATCACCATATGAATTTTAAGCAAAGAGCCTATGCATTAACATCCTCAAATATAAGGATATAAAAAAAAGACACTGAGTGAAGACAAGAAGAAGAGACATTGTAAGAGAGAAGAGCCTTGCGCTTTTTTAGAATTATGAACGAAATTGACAATAAATCCCTATGAAGATATTATAGATAGAATGAAAGCCTAGGATATCTAAAAAACCAAATGTATAGTCATCACAAATTCATTCATGAAAGGAGATCTAGACCTCTATGAGTAGGTTTGAGTAGAAATGAGCAGGTTGGGCTTAGCAGAAAGGCAAACGGGTAGGTTTAAGCAGAAAGGCACATAAACAAGTTTGAGCAAAAAGGTGCACAAACAAGCCTAAGCAATCATAGAATAAGACAATAGCATTTATGTCCAAAATAATTCATTATTAAAATTTAAGGTGCTACCAAAGGTCTAAAGGCACCGAAGTCTAAATTGACATGGTTCTCAAGAGAATGCAATAGAAAAAAAAGTTAAAGAGGGTGTGACTTCAAAGTTAAAAGAAGACAAATATTTTAACTTCACAACAATAGTGAGAGGAAGAAAGAGATAAAAAAAAGGTATAAATCCCTTCTTTGATTAAAATACAAAAGGATAATAAATTATTCTTTTTAAAAAGGTTTTTGAAAATATTACTTTGGAAAGAGGAAAGAAAAAATTTCACCTCTATATGTATTATTTGCTAAACATGTTTTTTGAATATTTGAAGCATAAATCCAAGTATAACCATATATATGCTCATCAAAAGTAGAATTTTGAGGCAAAATCTATAAAGAATATTATTTAGATTTTGTGAAAGTTTATCATGGCTAGTGGAGCACATAAGCTTTTGTTATTAGATTTCCAATTGTTGAGGGGAATAAATTATGTTGCCTGGAAGACCAAACTCATGATACTACTTGAGTTTAAGGAAGTACTACCCATCCTACAGTATAAGGAGAAGATCAAATAAGGTTTGGTAAGGCAGATAGATAGGCAAGAATTATCATCATGTTTGGAGTAGCAGATGAGGTCCAAGCACACATTAGAGATATGACCACAACCAAGGTTGCATGGGAGAAGTTGAATAAAATATTTTAAGACAAGAATCAAAATCATATTCTATTCCTCAAAATCCAACTCTATACATGAAGAATTATTTTAGAATTCATGAGTAGAATAGTAGAATTGTGCACATTGTTACAAGCTCTAAGAACTTAGATATATGATGAAATTATAGTTCCTATTATTTTTAGATAACTCCCATCCAAGTATAATGTTTTTGTGACTATACTAAATATTACTAAGCAAACACCAAGCTTTGAGAAGTTAGTGAACCTACTTCAAAAAGTAGAGGCCTCACATACTATAGAAGAAGAAGAAGAACTGCTAGTTACCAATCAAAGAGGAAAGCAACCATTTAGGAGAGGCATGAGATCTACACAACACTTCCAAAAAAGGTTTTTTTTAGAGATTTTATAATCAACTAAATTATTTTCAAAGGAATAGTATCAATAGACAAAAGATGTGTGATCATTGTGGAAGAAATGGACACACCATGAAGGATTGTTGGCACATTCCATTAAAAAATAGATCACCTTCACAAGAGATGAACCAACAACAAAATATGACGTCTTCATAACAAAAAAATCAAATTTGGATAAAGGTGCATCAAATTATTATAGTCAAGAAAAATAAAGTCAAAGAAGAAAAAGAAGTATAAGAAGAAGAAGATGTGTATATCACACAAGTACAGTCAAGTCAATCAAAAAAAGTTCAAAATAATATAAAAGTAACCAAACATTTAAGTCATACAACTAGAGATATCAAAGGCATAGATGACTACTCCAAGCCCTAGGAACACAAGGTAAATAATCAAGCCTTGAAAAAATAGAAAAAGCATAATCTAGAGCCCAAGGTTAAAGTTATGGATTATGAATATAATTCTTCTCCATCTATAGAAGGATTTGAAGTCAAAGATAGCAAAAAGAATAATGAATTAATAAATTATATTTAATCCTTTATAACACGTCTGAGGAAGAATTAATATGATCAAATTTTGTATCTCAAAAGACAAAATGGGGAAGTTATAATCATTAAAATATATGTAGATGATTTGATCGTTACAGGGAATTCTAAAAGAATGATTCAAGCCAAAAAGGAAGGTTTGAAGAAACATTTTAACTTGACTAACCTAAGACTATTCCACTATAGAAGAAGAGGAAGAACTACTAGTTACCAATCAAAGAGAAAAGCAACCATTTAGGAGATGCATGAGATATACACAACACTTCCAACAAAGAATTTTTTTTTAGATATTTTAGAATCAACTAAATTATTTTCAAAGGAAAAGGTTCAATAGAAAAAATATGTGTGATCATTGTGGAAGAAATGGACACACCATGAGGGATTGTTGGCACATTCCATTAAAAAATGGATCACCTTCACAAGAGATGAATCAACAACAAAATATGACATCTCCATAACAACAAAATAAAAGTTGGAGAAAGGCACATCAAAGTATTATAGTCAAGGAGAATAAAGCCAAAGAATAAAAAGAAGTATAAGAAGAAGAAGATGTGTATATCACACAAGTACAATCAAGTCAATCAAAACAAGTTCAAAATAATATAAAAGTAACCAAACATTTAAGTCATACAACTAGAGACATCAAAGGTATAGATGACTACTTCAAGCCCTAGGAACACAAGGTAAATAATCAAGCCATGGAAACACAAAAAAAGCATAATCTAGAGCCCAAGGTTAAAGTTATGGATTCTGAATATAATTCTTCTCCATCTATATAAGGATTGGAAGTCAAAGATAGCAAAAAGAATAAGGAATTAATGCATTATATTCAATCCTTTATAACATGTCTAAGGAAGAATGAATATAATCAAATTTTGTATCTCAAAAGGCAAAAGGGGGAATTTATAATCATAAAAATATATGTAGATGATTTGATCATTACAGGGAATTCTAAAAGAATTATTCAAGCCACAAAGGAAGGTTTGAAGAAACCTTTTAACTTGACTAACCTAAGACTATTCCACTATAGAAGAAGAAGAACTACTGGTTACCAATCAAGGAGGAAAGAAACCATTTAGGAGAGGCATGAGATCTACACAACACTTCCAACAAATAAATAACTTTTAGAGATTTTAGAATCAAATAAATTATTTTCAAAGGAATAGTTTCAATAGATAAAAGATGTGTGATCATTATGGAAGAAATGGACACACCATAAGGGATTGTTGGCACATTCCATTAAAAAATGGATCACCTTCACAAGAGATGAACCAACAACAAAATATGACGTCTTCATAACAACAAAAACAAAGTTGGAGAAAGGTACATTAAATTATTATAGTCAAGGAGAATAAAGTCAAAGAAGAAAAAGAAGTATAAGAATAAGATGTGTATATTGCACAAGTATAGTCAGGTCAACCAAAATAAGTTCAAAATAATACAAAAGTAACCAAACATTTAAGTCATACAACTAGAGACATCAAAGGCATAGATGACTACTCCAAGCCTTAGGAACACAAGGTAAATAATCAAGACTTGGAAAAACAAAAAAGCATAATCTAGAGCCCAAGGTTAAAGTTATGGATTTTGAATTTAATTCTTCTCCATATATAGAAGGATTTGAAGTCAAAGATAGCAAAAAGAATAAGGAATTAATACATTATATTCAATCCTTTATAACACGTCTAAGGAAGAATAAATATGATCAAATTCTATATCTCAAAAGACAAAAGGGGGAAGTTATAATCATCAAAATATATGTAGATGATTTGATCATTACAGGGAATTATAAAAGAACAATTCAAGCCACAAAGGAAGGTTTGAAGAAACCTTTTAACTTGACTAACCTATGAATATTCCACTATTATCTAGGTCTAAAGGTAAAGTAAAATAAGACAAACAATATACTGCAAAATATGTCATGTCAAAAGATTCAAGACAATAAGAAAAAACACAAGTAACTAAAGGCTACATAAAATCAAACACTTTAGTTAGAAGGAAAACAATTGAAGATTATAAAAATGATGTCGCATCAACATATAGATCGATATAGCAAAATTTCTAAAACATCACCCAAAATTCTAGAAAGGAAATTGCGATGAGCAGAAATGATTCAAGGAATAAAATCCTTGAAATGTTTCAATAATGTAAATCTAGGAAGAAAATAAGCACTTCAACTTTTGCAACTACAACCTACATAACAAGTTAATTACTATTAGAAATAATACAAATAGGATGACTTGAATCCAAACACTAATGATCAACATGGGTATTAGAATTTATTGAAGTGTTTTGTAATAAATGTATTTTTGGAGTGCATTATTGGTAAAATACAACACTTCTAAGTATACAAGTAGTGATTTTAGTTTAAGGGGGGAATGTATCTAAAAATTCCTATAACACCTATGCCATTATTCTTTAGCCACATGAAAAATAAAACTTTTGACTATGATGTAATAAGGGGGCATTTTTGGAGATATTACATCATAGACCATGTGAGTAGTCAAGTGGGTTAACCATCCCTCACAAGGTACATGAATGTAATATATGACAAGATAGTTTCAAATTTGTTTGAGGGTTTTTTATGCCTAATTTAGGCATATTATGTACTTAAATACCCTTCATTACCATAATGTAATATAGTTTAAAGCTTAAGTTCTAACAAAGTCCACCCAAATAAATCTCAAATCTAACTAAAGTCTCCTTGAGCAAATCTCAAAGCCTGCCCTTGGGCATTTATTTGTATATATTTGTACATAGTTGTATATATCTCTTGTATTATAGCTAAAGTTCCCTTGGTAAAATATATATTTATAAATAGTTTGTACTATAACAATATTTCATGGCATTATCTAAAGTCCCCTTAGGAACATCACTTGTTTATCATAAATTCATCATAATAAACCTCAAGAACTAATCATCCACGATCATCAAATCATTATCACATTTAACCCTATCTAATCACATTTAATCATGAGTGAATTCAACATTATTCATCAACTTAACAATTAGTCATCACAAATGAAGTACACACATTGGACAATCACCTAATTTACACCAATAATAAATCAATAAATATTATTGTATATATGTATGTATATGTACATAATGTGTCTCATATCATACAACATCCTCTTAAACTACATCAACATAATACAATAGCAGTCAAAATCAACCATCATAGGGACAACTAGCTCCATGAGCCTATGTTAGGTGCTCCTATTACTCCTCCTTATCCCATTGGCGATCACTTTGTCATCGATATTTGAGAGTGGCATGTCAGATATCATGAGTGTGTTTGTATCTATCTATGTCCCTAAAGGTGAAGCAAGTAATGATCTAGTGAAACTATTTCATGGTAGGCAATTTGGTAGTAGGTTACTCACTATATCCCCATTTCTAGGATCCCTTGCACTCAAGCCAAATTTATCACATGTCTTTGTTGGGTGGCAACCATGTAGTCTAGTAGGGTTTGAGCCAATTGACTATTGCTCCTTGGCCATTATGGCCTTTGTCATTATTACATCTTGCTTCGTAGTTAGACCTTGGATGATCTACTACATCATCATAATATACCCTATCAATTGGTCTCTCTTTGTCATCCATGCTACCAACGTAGTCTAAAAATTGGCCACCTATCCTCTTAGGGCATCTCTCTACCTCCACAACAGATAGAGGTGATCTGATAGGTTTGGCCTAACTTGCCATAATCATGGACATTGGTGATGATGGTGTTGTTGTTGCTAGTATTGGTGTTGTTTCTTGCCCCTATATCTCCCAAAGATACTCTCTATATTGCATCACCAGGGGTGGTGCTCCTTGTTACATCATCTTATCCTTCTATATTGGCCTAATTTTCTTCCATGTCTACAAACTAGTAATGGTCACCCTTAAAAGATGAATGGTCGAGTAACATCTCTAATAACCATCATCATCCCAAAATCATTGTTGCTTAGATACAATATTACCAATTCATTGATATTAAGCTACGGGTAGGATTCTAGGTTTGACCATGTTGTAAACCACCTCTCCCATGTGGTATTGTAATACCACACAAGTCCCCCTAGGATTCCTCATTGCACATCAAATTGGTAGACCAGGTGGTCAAAATGGAAGAGCTCTCACTTTTCTTGTGGTCCCACTAGCCACTTGAATTGGCTAATGCAAGCTAGTTGGGAGGTGTCCTCCTATCATTTGGGATACTATCTATAACATTACCAGATGACTTACTCCTAGTGCAAGTCATCGATGGTTCTCCATACTACCCCTCCAAAATGCCATTATGGGCCCTCCCCTACCCTACCTTAAAATGACAATACCATTTGTTTACTATAGGATCCTTGGGATCTACTACCTACCCTATAAGTTTTGGTGGCATCATGATAATGACGTGCTCTTAGACCCACACCTAGAGCAATGTGCAACATGAGATTCTCCTCCCTCCTTTGTATATGATCGTATGTAATTAATGATATAATTATGCCAATACCATACCCCATGTAAATATGGCTTACTCCTCCCAAATGTCTGCCATCTCCTCCCCCATACCTTATACACAACCCTCCTATTGGTGTTTCCAATTAAAATCCTAATACTTGGGTGCATAAAAATATGGTTTGTCTATCCAAGTGCTCCCCTACATAGGCAACATTGATGTCAATGCTAGACCTAATAATAGAAGAGTTTGCATCCCCTATCAACCATTATAAGATCCTCCTTTGATATAAATCATCACTCCTCTTATCAAAATCTATAATATCACTATAGTGTGATGATGAGATCCTTGCACAACTAGAAGGTATTCATTTATGAATACCATATCTCATCCAAGACCATTAGTAAAACTTGATCAAAATTGATCTTTGACATTAGGGCCATGTGATAAAGCCTTACTATCACTGGCAGTGCATGGTATACAAACCCCAACAATCCTTTGATGACCTCTAGTGCATGAGGTCACCTCTCTTGACAATCTAATTTTTGTAGCCTGTCTTGCAACCAAGCAAAACCTTCTAGCCTCGATGCTTATAAAATCAATTGAAAATGTATGTAAAATTAAAAGCAAGCAAAAGTGCCATCCCTCGAAAAAAATTCCATTGAATGGAAAAAGAGTTGCTAGACAATGAAAGCACCACCGAGATGGAAAAAGTGTTATTGCCTAGAAAAAGTACCATCAAGGTATAAAAGCTGCACTGACAAATGCAAACACTAACACTAAAGCATTAAATTTTTTTGGGCATATTTTTTTAGGAGAAATTTATTTTTTTGAGTTGGTTATCAAATCCATACCTAGACATGTGGTTGCTCTCTAGCCACGAGTGAAATGCCATCAAATTTATAGTAGTACAAAGGGCTTTAGAGCTCCTTTCTCCTCTCCTCCATGGTAAAATGATTTGGTTGTTAGCCCCTAGTCCTTATTGCTCAATTTTTGCTATCTATCCTTAATTCTTCCTCATAATGCTGATGTGAATCATGATCCAAATGAGTTCCTTTGTCCAACTTGAATTTCCTTTCAAAACTTGAGGGGTAAACTAGATCATGGCAACATTTAATATTATCAAAAATACAAATTTGGAATCATCTTTAATCAAATAATCAAAAGCATCAGTCATCTTGCATCACTAACTCTAATTAATTAAATTTTTTTCTATCTAAAAATTTGGGCACTAATGCCAATTCTTTATGCATTCATTATTTAATAAATCCATAAAAAAAGGACAAATTTAGAAACCCAAATTTTGAGCACATTGCCAATCTCCAAACTTACTAATATCTTCATCAATTAGTCAATTGAGTATCCAAACTAAATTAGTCATCTTCAACCCCAAACCAAGAGCATTTGTTACTCCAAAAGCAAAAGCACCAAGGCACAAGCAAAAGTGTTGGTGAAAATTTTGCTCCTTGGCAACACTTTTGTGCAATTTAACTTTTTGACCTTTGTTACCCAATTTGACTAGCAAAGGTCACATGGCAAAAGCATTGGATCATTAGCACCACCAATTTTATTGCCATCCAAGGCTACTAACTATTAGACATTAGAAAGGTAAAGTGTTATAGTTAGTGCCTTCCAAATTTCCCAACAAAAATTGATTTGATCATATCAGTCTGATCCAAATGCCTAATAGAAATCCAAAGCCCAAAACTTTACATTTTTAATCTTCAATCCATTATTGCATCTTAATACCATATCAAAATATTAACCTCATAATCCTATTATCTTTAATGCAACCCTCTCCCAAGAAACCATGGCATCCTATAAAGCTAGCACTTAGGGGAGCCTAATCCATGATATTTTAAGGATAACAAAACTCTATCAAAATTCATATAAATCAATCTTCTAGCATAGCAAGATTATACCAAAATCATGTCATAATTTTGTAAGAGATCTCAAGATCCCAAGCATTGAAGCTCTCAAGCATTTTTAAGTAACAATCAAGCTCATTAAGCTTCCTCTACACAAAGGTGAAATCAACCTTGGTGCTATACATTTGCTTGGGTTATGCTCTTTCCCCTCATTTTTTTTCATTATGTTCATTTTGCAGCTCCTAATATTTGATCATAGCTTATTAACTTTGCTTTTGATCATCATACATGCACTTTGTTGTCATCTTGTATTTTTACATCATTAGCTTACATTTTATAAACACTCATTGTCCCTTAGACTAAATCCATTAGGGTCCTTAGACTTGTTGTTATAAACACTCATTGCATAACTTAAAAAAATTATAAATTATGTATCTAAATATCATTTTGTTTCATACTTAAGAGAATACCTTGCTATATTGTAGGTTTAGTGGCACTATCATTGGGTAAAATTGTTGAATACACTCATTTAACTAGTAGCACTTTTTCCACTAAGCGCACAACCCCTATTTTATCATTTATAATTTTTCAATCTCATCTCTAAATAGGGGTTTGGTGTTGGTCAAGGGTGTAACATAAATCATTCACTAATATGCAAAAATAATTATCCACACAATGAGATAGAGATAGATAATACCCTTAAGGTAGGGCAACACCAGTAATACTCATCAAGGAAGGAATAACACCACACAATATCCTAAGGTGATAGCACCACTTAGACAGGGCAAAGTCCCATAAGTCACTTTGTGGGTAAATATGATTACAAGAGAATACTCGATATGATGATGATTATAATAACAATATATTTTTTTTATATACCTATCATCTAATTTTAATTTGGGGAGCTGACTGCTAAACCCTCATCCTTATCATTATTATAATATAATATAATAATATAATCAACCTATTAGTTGAAAATCCACTCCTAACGAAAAGGAGGAGGTTAAAAGGTTTGCGCATCTTGTGAACCTCGACCAACATTGAATGACCACCACACCCGGGAGAGGCTAGGCGGTTGATCTCCAGAGAAGGTCAGTTCCTTTTAGGAATTCCTAGCTAACTAAGCCTAAAGTTGAAGGGAATAGGGAGCAAAATAAAGGGAAGAGAGGTCATAGCCAAAATTCACAAGGATGAATTTATCCGCATCAAGACACATGTGCTATAAGCAAATTTTGTTGCATAAAACACAAGTATATTACCTAAAAAATCAACCAATCTTACATTTGTCTACCATTATATAACCCTTTGTTGCAAGTGAATTCTAGAACCAAAGAATGAGATGCAGGAAATTGAGATAGCAGAATTATTGCACGCACATTTGACTAGATTTAATAGAAATAAACTTACAACATTCACACACATATGCAAGAGTCAATTTGGAGACCAAATAGTAAAATACTTATATTTTTGATCAACATAAACTTTACATATGAATTATAATGGCTAAAGAACCGCCCCTTGGAATGCCTTACACTCCAGTATAGATAAACCCTACAATAAATATTACATTGAATACAATGGGTGGCGGATGAGACCATTAGGTGGTACCAATAGGGATGACCACGTCGTGGATCTATTTATATATTTTACAGACTGCAATGGAGGATAGCTATTAGGAGTACACCAATCAAACTACATGAAGTTGGACTTTTTTTCATCTAGAAACTTTGAAAAGCAATAAATTTTATTTGATTGCTCTTGGGGCATTGATCGCACGGGAGGATGGGTTGAGGCTGACCATTTTTATTGATGCATGATTCGATCAGCTACCATGCACTGAGTAGGGCACCTAACTTCCTTAATACCAACTACTTTCCATGCATCCTCTTAAATGAAGGTGCACACCCATTTGCAAAAGTCCCTTGCTATGGTGAGAATATTTTTTATGGGTAAAACTTTGGGATGCCACTATTTATTGCTACCAATACAAAAATCCACCCACTATGCTTTACATTATGTAGGGCGGGCTTTTCGGACCTCCACCATAGTTTTTATTTCAGGCACAATTTTTAGGAGCACCAAGGAACTAATGGATGTCCAAACCTTCATCGAGCTTCAAAATTTGGATGATTCTTTGTCTTGATTCTGGGGTAATGTTCTGGGAGCTAACCCCAAACTGTCATCATCTTGATTCTTCGCCCCCTACATGAGGTGGGCATTTGGGATCCCAATTATCCGTCCAATCATCAAGGCAGAGTTTTGGGATTTTCTTGGGACTTGTGAGTGCCAAATTATCCATTTAGCTCACTACTTGTTTAATATTTATGCACTTCTTACCGGTAGGGTTCTAGACATTTCCCTAAGGCATGAGGTCCTACTTTTACCACCCTTATTAGAAACATTAAAATATCACCATCATCTTTCATCGCACCTGCATCCACTACTTCAAAGGTGGGGTTCCAAAATTTAGCCATTTCTAAAGGCCATCACTTTCTTAATAAAAAATGAAAAGAGTGGGTGAGAGAGTACAAAATTTTACCCACACTCTTGGTGACTCATAGAGGATTTCCACTTGTAGAAAAGGAAACCTAGGTAGACATCTTAGATACATTAACACTATTAAACAAGGGAGAAAGGAAGAAGAAGGGGACAAATAAGGCATAGACAAATACAACTAAGGAAGGCTACAAGACAAAGGAGGAAGTCAGATAAAAGGATGAAATACAAACATATCAACAAGGCAGAACATAGTAGAAATGAAAAAAAGGACCCTAGGAGAGAAGATGAAACATAATAAAAATGAAATGGAAAATAAAAAAACCAAGGGGATACAAAAAAGGATGCAACCCTAATGTTATCCCATGGTGAGGTCATTGCAAATTACCTACTCCATTGGACACCCCCATAGACTGCATACCCATCAACATACTCTTCTATAGCCCAAAGTGACTTCAAGAACATAATGTCAAAATACATTTGTCCATCCTATTAGAGCTTTCTTCTTGAAAAAATATAATGATTATATGCTCCATCCATTAGCTCCTACCATGGGATAGACTATCTATGCTTGAAGTCTCATTTTGCTTGTTGCATATCAATCACTGAAACATCTTATATAGAGCAATTATTGAAGTCAACCATGATGCAAGCATTACCTTCGAAGGATAAGGTTGTACATCCCAATATTTTAGGTAACGCGATGTCCCACCTTTTTATGATTATGGATTTTTAAGAGTAATATCCATTGGGCTATGGAGTCACAACTAAAAATAATGGAGAAAACAACGAGGCAGAGAGAAAAACACACAAACAAAAGAAAGTGCTATTAATAAAGAGATTCCACCTAGGAAAACCTTTGTCCACTAGACTCTAGAGCTCGGGTTTAATCATCTTATCACCTCTATGCAGGATGATTCTAGCCTCTATATGACCTTATTTGAGCTGCACTTTTTATTTAAATGCTAGTTATCTACAAAATTATGTGTGTCACATACCTACCACCAGGGTAAATAAATTCACCCCCTAAACCTATAGTGTTTGAACCATAAAATCCTAAACTTGAGCTTTTACTTGAGATTTTCTTGACACCGCTTAAAGTCGTCATTAATTATGATGTAACCCAGGCAAATTTTTGCAGCTTGACTAGAAATTCCTATTTTTTGACCCTTCACCATTGGCATAGGGGCTAATCCCATCACCCCATTTGGAGCTTCAATTAAAAACCTTGCCATGGATAGAAACAAAGCATTTTTGGGAAGAGCTCCCCTTGTTTTCAGTAATCCAACAACAATATTCCAATCATCATGCATACCATCATTGAAATCCTATTTATTTTGGAGACCACAAGTTACCTCGATACGAGGTGCTTTTGTTGGTACCATAAGAGGATTGGAGAAGGATGGCTCTTCCATTTTTCATTCTAATATTGGGGAAGTAGAGCCTAGTTACATAAATATTGCTTGGAATAATTGGTTTTCTAGGCTCTCACCTTCCTTTTTTAGATGTACCTGAAGTGAGTTACAAGTAATGATATTATCTATGACCGAGAATGCATTAATTCTTATCTTGTGTGGGTAGGACAAATCCCCTTCTTCGCTTCTTCTACAAGACTGCATTCTTTGTTCAGGAACATCCTCTAGCTGTGTGGTTGGTTGAAGATAGGGCTACTAGATACATAGCCTACAATTGATTGCTTCCTCATTTTTAACCCATGAGGGCTTCTTTCTTATACCTCAATCTTCTGGAGCTAGCCACTGGATCTTTGTTTACAGTCCTTGTTGCATTTGGTACATATCATTTTGCATTACATGGTGCTGCCATGATGGTATTTCTATAGGTAATGCACTAATAAAGAGTTGAGGTGAATGGACATATTCTCGAGGCAAAATTTTTTTAGTTTGGATCAAGATAATTTCAGCCTAAAGAGCTTCCTTGAAGATTTGGAGAAAATTCCTCTTCCCAAACTGATAGAGGACGAGTCCAATATTAGGACCCAGGGCCCGAGTATAGTACATGAATCCTTGGTCTTGAGATGGCTGACATTGAGAGGAGATTTTTCTCCAACTCCTTTCAAATCAAAAATTAAAGTCAACAATATCTTCAATGGAGGAACTTTTGATAAACAAGAACTAGGAGAGAAAGGAGAAGGGATCTTTTGAGCTATCAAATGTATTGATGAGAGATTTCACCAGATCAGCCCATGCACATGTGCTCTTTTGTTGTAGAGGCTTGTTCCATAATAATGCTCTACCTTCCATAGAGAGAATAAGCAACCTAATCATCACATCATGCATGATATTGTGGAGGGTAGCCAAGGAGGCTACATCCTCAAGATTTTTGCACACTCCTTTTGCACCATCATGCCTTGGAAAGGACTTTAGTGCAACTTTGAGAATGTAGTGCATATGAGAGATGTTGGGGGAACAATAATCATTCCATTTGGGATAACATTGTTGGGCCATAAGAGCACTAATAATTCAAATATTTTAGGTTTTCTTTTTAGGTTAGAGTCACCATATGAGTATACTTTCTCTGCTAGTAAGGTAAAGGCTACTCATTAGACCCTGATTCCTTCAGGGAATAGAGATTTAAAGGAATGAATAGGAAATTGGTCGTGTATCTAGATTTTTTTCTCAGAGGAGTTGCCAAGTGATAAAAAAAAAGTGAATAAATTAGAGCATCACCAATATTTGATTATCAAACCATGAGACCTCAATGTCCCACAAGGGATGATAAAAGTTGTTGGTCAAAAATCCACACCTAACAAAAATGAGGAGGTTAAAAGGTTTACGCGCTCTGTGAGCCTTGACCAAAGTTGAACGATCACAATGCCTAGGAGAGGCTAGGTTGTCAATCTATGGAAAAGAGTAATTTATTTTAGGAAGTCCTAGCTAACTAAGCCTAAATTTAAAGGGAAAAGGAAGCGAAAAGGAAGGGAAGAGAGGCTGTAGCCAGAACTCACAAGGATGAATTTGGCCATATCAAGACACATGCACAATAAGTAAATGTTGTTGCATAAAACACAAGCATATTACCTAACAAACCAGCCAACAATTTTCTACCCTTATATCACCCTCTGTTGCAAGCAAATTCTAGAACCAACGAATGAGATGCAGGAAATCCAATTAGCAGAATTATTGCACATACATTTGACTAAATTTAACAAAAATAAACTTACAACATTCACACACACATGCAAGAGTCAATTTGGAGACCAAACAATAAAATACTTATATTTTTGAATAACATAAGCTTTATATATGAATTATAATGGCTAAAGAGCCAACCCCTAGAATACCTTGCACTCTAGTATAAATAGACCCTACAATAAATGTTACATTGAATACAGTGGATGGTGGACAAGACCATCAGGCAATGCCAGTAGGAATGACCATGTCATGGATCTATTTGAATATTTTGTAGACTGCAATGGAGGATGCCTGTTAAGAGTATGCCAATAAGACTACATGAATCTAGACTCTTTTTCATATGTAAACTTTGATAGGCAATACATTTGATTTGACTGCTCCTAGGGCATTGATCGCATGGGAGGATGGGTTGAGGATGATAATTTTGATTGATGGGTGATTCAATCAGCTATCGCCCATTGAGTAGGGTACCTAACTTCCTTAATACCAATTAATTTCAATGCATCCTCTTAAATGATGACATGCATCCATTTATAGAAGTCCCTTGTTGTGGTGGGAATATTTTCAATGGGTGGAACTTTGATATGCCAATATTGCTTGCTACTAATACAAAACTTTATCCACTATGTATTATATTCTTTAGGGTGGGATTTTCGAACCTTTACCTTAATTTTTATTTTGAGTGCAATTTTTGGGATCATCGGGAAACTAATAAATACCCAAACCTCCGTCGAACTTCAAACTTCAGATGATATTCATCCTGCTTCTGGGGTGGGGTTATAGGAGCCAACCCAAACTATCATCGTCTCGATTCTTCACCCTCTTGTATGGGGTGGAAATTTTAAATCCCAATTCTCCATCCAATCATCAAGGTGAGGTTTTGGGATTCACCTAGGACTTATGAGCACCTAATTCTCTACTCGACTCACCACTTGATAAATATTTATGCACTTCTTATCGATAGGGTTCTAGGCATCACCCTAAGACATGAGGTCCTACTTTTGCTACACTTCTTAGCATCATTAAAATCTTGCCATCATCTTTGATCACACCTGCATCCACTACTTCAAAGGTGAGGCTCCAAAATTTAGCTATTTATGAAGGTCATCACTTTCTTACTCAAAAAGGGAAAGAGTGGGTGAAAGGGTACAAAATTTCACCCACACAACCTTGGGTGATGTATCACTCATGCCAATTATTATACAATATAATATTATATCCCCATATACCTATTCCTAGGTACCATAACATTCCACCCTCCTTATAAATATTTCATCCTCAAAATATGAGAAGAAACTAAATAATATGATCTTTTAAGCAATGCTAACAACTAGTACCAATCTTGATCATCCATCCATCCAAGTGAAATACTAATTTGTGGTGGTCTTTGGTGATGACAAGCTACCATTGTGCCACTGAAATATCCATAAATATGTTGTTGGCTCCATTCTTATGCTACTCTACTTTGATATTTCAAATGACTGGTCCTATCACCCCCTAATCTTGTTGCACCACTTTGAAATCTAGAATCACTATACTTTTTTGGCTAAAAATGGCCATACTTGATAGTCTTATGACTCCATGTAGATCCATAATATTGATGCCCTAATCCATACCTCCAAGATTATTATCACTTAGGATGGCGTGGGTGGCGATATGCTGCAACCTTTATTTTGATTCTTTAACATTTTTTTTAAACTCTTCCTCATATTCTTCTCTCTTAATCCCTTCTTTTGGTGTATCCTTGTATGCTTCTAACACAACTTCCTTGGAGTTTGTTATTGCTACTTCCATGGAATCTATTGTTGCTACTATTATGGACTTGACTTTTGATTATTTTATTGGTTCCTTAACTTGTTCCCTTACCATAATTGCTTCTTGTTTCTTCTTGGATCTTTGCTTCTTAAGCTAAGAAATATCTTGCAATATTATCTTCCTTTTTTATATACCATAACTTCATAAACTTCTTTTGCACATTAATGTTAATAGTACCCAAAGAATCCAACCAAGGATATCCTACAATAATATCCACACTATCCATATCAATAACATAAAATCTGAATGTAAAATATATTTATCAATGGTGATCTTCAAATCTTCAAAAATCTGAACATTCTCACACTTGAGACATATGTCCTTTATTTTCGTTGCTTAAACCTATAACCTCTTCAACAAAGCAATATTAATAAAATTATGCATGCTACTAAGGTTAATGGAAATAGTAACCTTTTCCTATTGAATCCAACCATGAACCTATAAAATAGAATTTTTAGATTCAAACAAATCTGTTTGTCCACTTTTTTGCTTATTTGCAACCAAAGGTGTGGTTCCCTGAGTATGAACATCGACATTTTTTTCTCTTCTACCACTTGAAATTTACTACCTCTCTTTTTTTAAGTGAAAAACCCCTTGCGGGGCCGCCTTGGTCTGAGAGACCACGACCAAGGGGTTCTACACCATCAAAGTCACCCGAGAGTCACGCTCGGCCCTACCCGCACCAACATTATCAATTGGATTTTGGGTACCCAATTCAAATTTTTGGTAGGGTGGAGATTCAAACCTTTGACCTCCCTTGGAGGATTGTCCTCTCCTATCCAACTCACCTACAACACCTGGGTAATCTACCTCTCTTTTTAATTTTTGTTTGTTCTTTCTAAATCTCATTTATTTCTTCTACATGTATCTTTATGGTGATGTTCAAATTAGCTATCTTTTTATATGGGTCCCATTGACTCAAGAATGAGTGCTCTATTTTGTCCCAAGAGTAATTATGATTCTTTTCCTTAACAAAACTAGCCCACCAAGAATGAGCTTCCTCTTTTAAAATTTTTCAAAGGTGGAATTTCCAAATTGGACTACCAAAATATAGAGATCTAAACTTCATCCACCATTCTCGAACATCAATATCATCCTCTCCAAAAAAAATTGTAACTCCATGAGATCACTTCCACAAGAATGATAATGAAAACTAGGGTTTTACAAAATATATATCTCCCCACTATTTTGAAGCTAAAATTTCACATAAATAATTAAATATATATATTTTATTCAAAACAAAATAAACTACAACTAATTTACGTACCCTAACTAACAAAATTTATTTTTAAACTAAATATTTAAAAAATTAGCATTGCCCTGTTCCCAATGATTGACTTCATAGGCTTGTATCACCCTCAATACTACTCAAATTCATTCATATGATCACTCATTTTAAAACTCTTCAAATTTTACATAAAATGGTCTAAAAATTATCTAGATTGATAAAACTTTCACAAATATATAGTCCCTAAAAGATGAGGCATTTTTTCTAGAAACAAATTGCCCTAATGTTGTCCTTATTTTGGATGGTTGAATTCATAAGGTCATATTTCTCTCAATACGACTTGGATTCTTTCATATGTCCACCCATTTTAAAGTTCTTTGAATTCCACATAAAATGGTCTAAGAATCATTTGAAGCAAACAAACTTTTGTAGAGATATGGCTCCTTACAAATGAGATGTTTTTATGGAAAAAAATATTACCCTAATTCTACAATCCACAAAAAATAATCCCCACTTTGCAAAAATTGTTGCTCTGATACCACTTGTTACAAAAATTTATTCTAATTAATAAAAATAATTCACCAATATGCAAAAATATCAAATCATTAATCCATAAATAATTATCCACAATAATAATCCACACAATGAGACAAAGATAGATAATACCCTTAAGGTAGGGCAACACCAATAATTCTCCCTAAGAAAGGAATAACTCCATAAGCTCTCCCATAGTGATAATGCTACTTAGAGAGGGAAAAGTCCCATAAGCCTCTTCATGGGCAAAGACGATTACAAGAGAATACTCAATATGATAATGATTATAATTACAATATCTCTTTTTGTTGAAGAATATTACATTATTTGGTACATGCAAATGTACCCACATGGTACCTTCATGGTACAAATGTAAATATGTAATAGATTAGGGTTTGATTTTATAGTTTAGATGAGTGATTTATATTTACCTTTTATGTAAGTGTCAATGTGTAGGATATGCACAAGTTTCATGTAAGTAAGAGTGTAGAAGTGTATATTAAGAGAATATGCACAAGTGTCATGTATGTAAGTGTGCAAATATGTAATGTGAGGATGTGTACAAGTATCTTGTATTAGGAGTGTATGTAGGAGAGTAAGAGTCATGTAGAAGTGTGCAAGTGTCATAGAGTCAAGTATGCATGTAAGAAGAGAGTGAAGAGTCTAGTATACAAGTGGCAAGATGAGAAGCCAAAGGTCAAGAATAGGAAAGGTTGCATCTTCTAGATATATGAGGAATTCAATAGACAAGTATTGAAGAGTCACATTACTATGGATATATTATGGAGATAATTCTCCATACAATGCAAGGAAAAATGATCTATAACGATCACTACATAGCAAGCATTGTTAATAAATATTGTATAGAGTTTTTGAGCAATTTATATTATAAGTATTCTTCATGCATGTACATGAATGATTTTGACCATTTGTATTTACATTTGATATTATAAGTGAATGTTATTTCATTATTATATTGGCATAGATATATATATTTGATTTCTCACATATATCATTCTACTCTTGATTATTGATATTTTGACCTATAATATTTTGGTTTAATTATATTGGAACCTATGATATTTTAAGATAGTAAGGCTTAAAAGCCAACAATGGTATCAGAGCTACCACTTAACTCTATCTATTTTTATAGAGTTATATTTTAGAATTACCATAATATTGGAGTCTATCCACTTTAAAAGTAGTGAAGACTTAGACTCTATTCTAAAGGTTTGATTGAGTAGATATTGAGGGGACAAATAATAGTCATCCTGATTTGAATGCTAGGGTCTTTCCACTTGGTTCAAGAAAAACCAGTGAAGACTAGGACTCAGCTTGAATTGATTGAGGGAGTGTAACAACCCCAGTTGTCACTACACGTCTAATCAATTTTTTTTAATTTTTTATTTATATTGAAATATCTTTCATGAGGCAAGGAACATAATCATGAACTAAGGTAGAACAATTCCAACTGGATTGTAAGTTATCAAGGCAAATCGCATCAAGAGATATTAAGACTTGATCAGAGTCACTCTTGAGTAGAAGTGACCAGCTTCTAGGAAACCCTCATACCACTCGGATATGAGAACGCTAACCAAAGCGTTAGGTTTCATCCCTAATAAAAGGAAAATCACCATCAACCATACTATCCACCATGATCAATATGTAGGTGAATACCTTAAATATGGTAGCCCATCTTACATGATATAACCTTAAAAATGGTCAATCATAAATCTTATATCCCACCCACATCTTTTTGATGGGGTCACTAAGTCAATAAGATCACTATACATTAATAAAATTACATAATCCTTGGAATACCCTCTCACGCATAATTATAATTTCTAATACCTTTTAGGATTTATTTGTTCACCTTTCTACTTAGGCACCCCACATGAATCCATTAAGTTTACTACAAAAGGGTACTATTCATTTATCAACTCAGATCCACCCATAATTTATTTCCGTATTATTTTAGGTTGTTCCATATGATAATGTTTGTGTAATATTTAGATCAACATAAATCCAATTATCCCTTTAAGAATTAACTTATGTTACATAAGAGTTCTTGGAATCTACATGAAATAACCAACATGAATATAATCAATGCTATATGTTGAAAGGTACATCATTCATAAATAGTTATCCCACAACATTATAGGAAGTAAATGACCTAATCAAATCCCATTAATTCGTCAATACATTTAAGAAAGCATATATCCTTTACATCATGTTTACAAAATGAACACATTTACATAATAAAATATATGCATAACATTTCATCAAAGCATCTAACACCTATTTATCTTATATCATTTTCATTTTAGAAATAAATGCAACATCCACAAGAAATAATAAAGCAAACCACAAATTGAATGACACATTGTTTGATCCTAGAAACCCTCATGGGAATAAACCTAGCCTCCAAAATATGTGTGTTCCTCTCATTCATAAACTTAAGAATATTACAAGTATGGAAGGGTATTTATGGACTCCTCCTCAATAATTGGTTCAACTAAAGGAACCCAATCATTCCTTTAAATGGTTATGATAAAATTAAGGAATATTCTAGTTCCTTTCTCTAAGTCATTTTTTCAACATTAAGTATTAAGGAATCCATCTATCCCCGTTTAAAGTTTTTGATACAATTAAGGAATCTACTAATTCCTTATCTTTAAGCCATCTTAAGAATTTCACACATGTTTATGATGGTCATCAAAATAATATTTTGGAGAAATGTCTTATCTACATTAGAGGGAACCCTAAACATTCCCTTGAGAATGAATTTCCTTCATCCATTCTTCATGATTGATACAAAATCAATTTATGGATTAAATTCCCATACCTTTAATCCATACTCAACTACTCTACCAAATATAAACTAATTAATTTTTACAAAATAGTTTAAATAAGATACTTTGTCTTAAATTGTCTCCCATTGAGACCACCCATATTAACACCCTTCCTCTCAAATAGTAAGTTTATTTCAAAGTACAAGTGGTTACTTAAAGATTTATCTAGGACATTATTTAACTACAAGCACACTTCCTTAAAGTTATTTTCCTTCTAACAAAATACTACAAATCGAATTAGTTAAGTAAAACACGTATTTTATAACCGATGACCCAAAGGTCTCACTAGCATCTGTTGCAATGGTCATATAGATGAACTAACATATAGTTAAAACCTCATCTCCACTTAAACTATCTGATATTAATTAGTTCATCACGTGTCCAATATTAAACCTATAATATATAATCTTCTCATTGGTTGTAGGAGGTTTCTAACTATTAGGTACAAAATTATGGCCCAATCATATTCAAGGCCAAACACAAAGCTTAAACAACATCGATCACTCATTTAGTCACTTGTCATCTATGACGAAGCAAGCTTAATGGGTAGGTCATAAACTATGCTTCCTAAAACTTGATTAACTTAAGTAACACCCTATATAATATATGTCAAGATTCCTTCCACATCCCATATGGATTATTGAAGTGAGAACTTGGAAGCGAGCTCACCTCTCATATCTTACAATCGTGATCCATTAATTTGAACATATGTTCTCTTGAGGAAAGAACATCATGGTTTTTCAATTAAAATTATTGCTAGATATACATAGATTTCTCTGGTTCGATGCAGAGGGTTTCAACATTATGAGAATTCTACAGATCACCTAGCTCAATAGACCATGTTAGAGACCCTTGGCGTAGTTGTGAAGAAACAAATCTCTAGCTTCCCATGATCAAGATTACGAGGTCCCCTGACTAGATTCAACATTCGAAAAGATCAATCATCATCATTTTTTTCAACTCCTTCTATACTCACTAGGAGTTTTCTCCAATTCAAGAGAGGAAACCCTAATACTACTATATTGTACCTAAGTCATCACAAATTGATTTAGCACAATATGGTTTTTGCAAGAACCTTGTAAATAGTAACAACTGCCTGAGACAAAGATGCGCTTTGGAACATATTCTAGAGCCTATTTTCGAGCATTGGTGACTCCTAGGTTCTCTATAATACAATGATGGATTAATGGTACAAATTTTGCTGAACTTGTGAGGCTGATCTTATAAAGGAGGTGTACGGTGTAAGTGAAATGTTATAGGGATGTTCAGATATCCACTGAACCTCAATATTTTCTTGGCATCATTGGAGAGCTTTATAATTTATCTGAGGGTATTTAGAAGCATTCCCTAGAGATTTTGTTTAGGTAGGAGTTGATTTTCATTTTCTTCCATTGACTGACATCTTCGACGTCTATGAGAGTGTTACCCATAGATCATTGTCAGTATTTTAAGTCCATCACAACATAAGGTTTCAGATCTTATAAGAGGATTATTTCCCACATTCATTATGTCATGAGTTTATGACACTATAAGAGGGTTTGGTTGCTATGGATGCAGTAACCACCAAGCGGTGGTATTGTTCGATCATCGAAGGCTTTAGTGGTTGGTCTTAGTGGTAGCGTAAGTTGTGACCTGCACCCATTTATTAGATTTACTATGGCCTTGTAGGCTACCTAACTTTTAATAATAATAATCCTCAAAAGGGTTAAACCTACCAGAGCTAGATTATGGATAGCTTATGGCCCTCTTTAATAACCATAATAATATAGTAACTTGTATTAGATTATTAATCATAAGAGCATGAGTTCGAATATATATATATATATATATATATATATATATATATATATATATATAAAAAAAAAAATATATATATATATATATATATATATATAGGACCATTAGATCACGCAAGCACCAATATGTAGAGTTGGTAACCCCATAAAGTTTCAATCAATATTTAATGAGGAGACTAAAATCTCTTAATTAAATAGTATATGGAGTCATAAATGACGCTTATTTGATAGCAAATGTATCCTAATGAAGTATCCTCTAACAAAAAAAAATAAAAAGAAACCACCAACCTAAAATTTTGGTAAGGTTGGTCTCCTCAAGCTCCTACTTGTTTGCTTCCTTTTATGCATCCAAAAATGCTTCATTCTTCCACTAGGAAATATTTCAAGCCTTCTGGTTTCTGATCCACCAAGGTGGAGAGCATACTCCCTAGGCCTCCAAGATTTCTTCCTAGATACCCTTTCTTCACAAAATATCCTTTATTTATAGGACACTTCTCCACTCATGGGCCAAATAGTGGCCACATTATAATAATATTAAAAAGATGCCTTGGACCCATTATGACTTATCATGTCTTGTATAGTATAACCAAAAGTAGAAAAAGGGTCCACTAGAGATAAGGTGAGTGTCCTTATTTTTATTTTGTGTCCCTTATGGTTCACATCCCTCCAAGACACCTCTAATTAAAAAATAGAGGAGAGAATATCACTTTTCTCTCTACCAATAAGATTATGCCATGAGGGAAAATAAGATAGGCTTTTAGTATTAGATCATACCAGTGACTATTTTGATCCAATAAAAATTGGAATTTTAATTTATAAATTAGATGCAATTATTCTAGTCAATAAACATTATACATGCCTAATTATATTTTTATTATTTTCCTCCTAAACCCCTTCAAAATTCCTAACTTGGAATTTTGTAGAATTCCTTAGGGTTTATGGCTTCTTTTTGTGGAATATTAATTAATCACAAGACTAATTAAAGTCTCATTGATAGGGTTTGAGGATAACGGGTCGTGACATACACCCCCCTTAGATTAAACATAGTCCTCTGTGTTTTAAAAATTTACCTTAATGAATATATGTATCTAGCTCAGATAAAATTCATCTTGCTATTTTACAATTTTGAAACATTAGATTTTTCTTTCTTCCAACACCTTAGTCTTGATGGTAAGCTATATCTTCCATCCATGAGAGTACCTAGACCTGTAAAAATACAAAATATTAGTAGTACCATGTCCTTATAAACAATATAACATCCATTTTGCATAACAAAAAGTATTTAAAACATCATCAAAACATAATCTCATCACAAATATTATAGTTTTAAACCATCTATTACTACACAAATACTGAATTTAAAGCACTACAATAATAGAATTTGGAAAATGATGTTACATCGATATCATAAAATTATGCTTCTATACTATATTACACATACAAAATATTATTAATTTTATCAAAAATCCCACCAAGGAGTACACAATATAATTTTTTAACCCCTAACATAAGTTAACCTTATAAAATTAAGTGTCAACAAAGACATCAAAATTTCATAATCTCAATGTAGGATATTCACATATATCCTAATATGTATTTTGGAAATGTTTTTTCCAACACCAGAGCATCCACCCAGATGTCTCCTAGTTTATATCATCATGGAGAAGTCCCATAGCTTCACCAAGAATGGACAACAATCCATTATTCATTTAGTGTTCTTTTAATTAAAAAGTTCATTTTATGAATATAAAAAAAATCTACAAATATTCATAAGCTACTTTGAGTTTTATAATAGAAGACTTTAAGTTCACAATATTTCATCTTTACAACAAGAATATATAATTCAAATGATTTCTAATTACAATTGGCCAAATCCCTTGGCATACTAATACATATAGTTCCTAGAGTAGTGGCTTTAGATCTTAAGGTTGTTCTTCCTCGGATATTTCACCTGTCAGATCTATACCTACATTACCAGTTTGAGAAACTGTTGGAGAAACTGCTTGGGTTCTACTCTGACCAGTTGCATGAGTTGCTCAAGTTGTATTTTCATGTTCACATTGTCCCTCAGTAGCTAGTTGTTATGGAAGAAGTAAACCATGGATTATAAGTGCATCCATACAAGAAGTTAAGAATAGAGCTCTATAGATATCCCTTGCATGACATAGTTATGCATTTTCTACTTGTAAGGTTATCACTACTGCATCTCTACAGTAGTGCATTTGTGTTAACTCTAATCAAAACCTCTTTCGCTCTGAGATGGTATATTCTCTCTGTCTCCAACTTAAACCTTTGTTGTGCCCATTTGTCTATTAACTTCAACTGTTGGGTCTCTAACAGTCGAATTTGCTTCTTCAACACCTCCACTTCATGTTGCACTTTTATCACAAATTCATCTTCTTCTATGATGGATGGTCTAGCTCCTGTATCCAACTGTTGGCGTACACATATTTTGGAAAATTCTTCCTCACTTCTCTTTGTAGATGAGTACTCCTTTTTTACAACCTTAGATATTTCTCTACTATTCCTTGGTGTTTTCGTCATGCGGTCCACCAAATATTGTAGTCAGGGATTGTGCTCACATCCTCCTCCTCTGGTGTCCATATAGCCTCATTAGGCTCTAAAGCTAGTGGTTCCATTGGTGGAGGTTTCATGAATGTTTACCCCTTTCTCGTACAAACCATGGACAAGTCTGGTATCCATTGTATAATACTGAACTATCACAATACCCAAGTATATTGAAAATACTCGTATTGCATACTGGTACATCCGATCATCTATATTGCTTGTCTCACATGAGAGAGTTGTAAACCATCTTCTACCCAAACAAGGACCTCTCTCCAAGGTCTCCAAATAATGTCACGGGAATGCAGATTCTCCCAAATAGAGTGGAATCACTATCTATTTCCTTCAAGTGGTCTATGGTTATACCACTCCTTTTTTTGTTGCCACCTTAACTTATAAGGCATATATGGCCCCATAAATTTTTGTGCATCATAAGGTAGCCCTTGGGGTCTTGATATCGCTATGTGATCCCATGCCCAGACTTGTAGCAAGGTACTATAATTCAATCTGGTTTTCATCATTGTTCTTAAGTCAAACAATTCTCTGTAGGTTTGGGCCAATAATATTGGTGCCCATGCATACACCACTAACTCTTCAACTATATCCTGCATGATTCCCATTAAATTCCAAGGAAATCATGCACTTCTTGATTCGGATAAAATGACACCTAATAAGAGCTCCATTATAACTGCATGCTTATGTGTTAGTCTACCATACATATAGTGTAGTTCATGTTCTATACATCCCTTATCAGTGTTCACACATCTCCTTCTGCTCCGAACACTCTTTCCATAATATACCCCATTTCAGCTTCATTAGCAACGGTTACTGTGCAACCTTCTATCGATATTCGGTATATCTTGTATACATCTTCCAACATAATAGTCATTTCTCCAGTGGGTAATTGGAATGTCCCTCTACTGGGATTCCATATTTCTACTAGGGCAGATAGAAAACATCTGTCTACACGTATTGGCTCTAGTCAAGTTGTTCCTTCAAATCCTACTTATTTCAACCATTGCTAGTCGCTCACATCCAACCTACTCCTAACATTCTGAAAGATCATATTCAAAGGATATCATGCCCTAATGATCTTTAATGTTTGAATTTCTAATATTTCCATAGGATTACCGCTACTGATTCTGACATTTTTAGAAGCCATAACTCAAACAGTATGTACCAACAGATTGACTAGCAAGAATAAGATAATTATGAGACACACTATGATGTTCGAACCTGAGATCATTAGTACTAATAGAGTATACCCTAATACGAGCAATATGCTATTCAATACCATGAATAGCGATTAGGTTATTTTTGTATTTGAAACTAGGATAAAATCTACACCATTTTATCCATTCCACGATGTTGGATTTTTACCTCGATTTCATTTACTATATAGTATTTCGAGGTCCATTTATTTTTGTAGATTCATGTATCAATCAAATTGAGTTATTGGGTTCTTCTCCAATTCCCAAGGGAGTAATATTCTTTTTATGTGCATAGAACAAATCATCATAACACACACATCCTTCCCTTAATTTACATATCGTCCCATCATCGACCCTTCGATGACTCCAATGAATTATTTCGTACCTTATTTATCTGTTGGTAAAATGCATCTTTCGCATGGTGTTATTACTGTAAGTGTACCAATATTGACTTTATTTTCATATGGTAGAATTATATTTAATCTCGTATTGTCTTAATTCTATCTTCAGTATTTGGTTTACAACAGTTTCATATACATAGTTTTTAGCGCTTCAAACAACTGTTGGAAAACTACACTCTAGTTTGCTTATAATTTTAATACCACATGCATGGCATAGTGGTCAGTTCCCATATTTAAATACCTTAACACTCATTATTTATTTCAACCACCAAGCGGGTGGTCGGGTGCATACTTTTATGAGGAGTCGAGATACTTAGGGAGGTTGGCGGAGCTACATGTGGTGACACTTGGGATTCCAGGGCTTACTTGGTGGAGTTCCCTGACACCATGTCAGAGACGAGTCTGGTGAGATTTGGGGGATTTACATACTTAGATGTGAGGTTTCATCGTCCTTGTTCTTCTTCAAGATATCGAAGTTTCAGGTTCTGGTGTTGTCGGGCGACTTCTTCTGTCATTACACCATAACCTCTGATTGGAAAATTCTAGAGTGTATTGTAACATTGATCAAAAAAATGAAAATAAAGAAAACATTGTTTTGTTTAAATTTGATCTTAAACTTCCACTAGTTAGTTTTCAACTAACTTGCATGGTTTAATTTATGTTTGCATCTCCTAAGGTTTCACTTCGATTCATGACTATAGTCATTTAAGTTGTCCAAATTGGTTTGACAATTATAGTTCAAGTGAACCCTTAGTAATTCAAAGCCTTTGGTTCAAATACATTTGAGAATAAGGAGTAGGTAAGGCAAAAGATATAGATGTCGAGTAATTTTTTGATTCTAAGGTACACCGCTTAAAAATCATGTAGGAGGGTTCACTTAGCTATTCTGATTTTGAATGACTGTGGATCTACTCATGGGGTAAATGAATTCAAACATCATAATCTCAAGCACTAACCTTATCCATACCAAGTGTGTATTGCTTACAATTATGGATTTTATGTTTTGATTTTTCTCTCAAGTTTTGTTTCATGCCCAAATATTTTGGTAATCTAGATCTAACTAGAATCTATTAGTAAGCCTGGGATCTGATACCAACTGTAACAACCCCAGTTGTCACTACACGTCTACTCAATTTTATTTTTATTTTTTTATATTCATATATCTTTCATGAGGCAAGGAACATAATTATGATCTAAGGTAGAACCATTCCAATTGGATTGTAAGTTGTCAAGGCAAATAACATCAAGATATATTAAGACTTGATCAGAGTCACTCTTGAGTAGAAGTTATCAACTTCTATGAAACCCTCATACCACTCGGATAGGAGAATGTTGACCAAAGCATTAGGTTTCATCCCTTATAAAAGGAAAATCACCATCAACCATACTGTCCACCATGATCAATATATAGGTGAATACCTTGAATATGGTAGCCCATATTACATGATATAACCTCAATAATGGTCAATCATAAATCTTAGATCCCACACACATTTTTCGATGGGATCACTAAGTCAATAAGATCACTATACATGATTAAACTTACATAATCCTTGGAATGCCCTCTCACGCATGATTATAATTTCTACTACCTTTTAGGGCTTATTTGTTCACCTTTCTACTTAGGCACCCCACATGAATCCATTAAGTTTACTACAAAAGGGTACTATTCATTTATCAACTCAGATTCACCCATAATTTATTTTTGTATTATTTTAGGTTATTCCATATGATAATGTTTGTGTATTGTTTAGATCAACATAAATACAATCATCCCTTTAAAAATTAAATTTTGTTACATAAGAGTTCTTAGAATCTACATGAAATAACCAACATGAATATAATCAATGCTATATTTTGAAAGGTACATCATTCATAAATAGTTATACCACAACATTATAGAAAGTAAATGACCTAATCAAATCCTATTAATTTGTCAATACATTTAAGAAAGCATACATCCTTTACATCATGTTTACCACATAACATATTTACATCATCAAAGATATGCATAACATTTCATCAAAGCATCTAACACGTCATTATCTTATTTCATTTTAATTTTATAAATAAATGCAACATCCACAAGAAATAATAAAGGAAACCACAAATTGAATGACACATTGTTTTATCATGGGAACCCTCATGGGGAATAAACCCAACCTCCAAAATATCTGTGTTCCTCTCATTCATAAACTTAAGAATTTAGAAGTATGGAAGGGTATCTATGGAATCCTTCTCAATCATTGGTTCAACTAAAGGAACCCAATAATTCCCTTTAAATGGTTATGATGCAATTAAGGAATCTCCTAGTTCCTTTCTCTAAGTCATATTTTCAACATTAAGTATTAAGGAATTCATTTGTCCCCATTTAAAGTTTTTGATACAATTAAGGAATCTACTAATTCCTTATATTTAAGCCATCTTAAAAATTTCACACACGTTTATGATAGTCATCGGAATTATATTTTGGAGAAATATCTTATCTACATTAGAGGGAATCCTAAACATTCCCTTGAGAATGAATTTTCTTAATCCATTCTTCATGATTGATACAAAATCAATCTATGGATTAAAATCCCATACCTTTAATCCATACTCAACTATTCTACCAAATATAAACTAATTAATTTTTACAAAATAGTTTAAATAAGCTACTTTGTATTAAATTGTCTCCCCTTGAGACCACCCATATGAACACCCTTCCTCTAAAATAGTAAGTTTATTTCAAAGTACAAGTGGTTCCTTAAATATTTATCTAGGACATTATTTAACTACAAGCACACTTCCTTAAAGTTATTTTTCTTCTAACAAAATACTACAAATAAAATTAATTAAGTACAACATATTCGTTATAACCGATGACCCAAAGGTATCACTAGCATTTGTCGCAATGGTCATATAGACGGACTAACGGATAGTTAAAATCTCATCTCCACTTAAACTATCTGATATTAATTAATTCATCATGTGTCCAATATTAACCCTATAAGATATAATCTTCTTATTGGTTGTAGAAGGTTTCTAACTATTAGGTACAAAATTATGGCCCAATCAGGTTCGAGGCCAAACACAAAGCTTAAACAACATGGATCGCTCGTTTAGTCGCTTGTCATATGTGATGAAGCAAGCTTAATGGGCAGGTCATAAACTATGCTTCCTAAAACTTGATTAACTTAAGTAACACCCTATATAACATATGTTAAGCTTCCTTCCACATCCCTTATGGATTATTGAAGTGAGAACTTGGAAGGGAGCTTGCCTCCCATGTCTTACAATCGTGATCCATTAATTTGAACATCTGTTCTCTTGGGGAAATAACGTCATGGTTTTTTGATCGAAAGTATTTCTAGATATACACAGATTGCTCTAGTTTGATTCAGAGGGTTTCAACATTATGAGAAATGTGTAGATCACCCAACTCAATAGATAATGGAGAGACCCTCAACGTAGTTGTGAAGAAACAAATCTCTAGCTTCCCATGATCGATATTGTGAGGTCCCTTGACTAGATTCAGCATTCAAAAGGATCAATCATCATCATTTTTTTCAAATCCTTCTATACTCATTAGGAGTTTCATATAATTTAAGAGAGGAAATCCTATTCCTACTATATTGTACCTAAGTCATCGTAAATTGATTTAGCATAATATGGTTTTTGTAGGCACCCTGTAAACAGTAACAACTGCCTAAAACAAAGATGCATGTTGGAACATATTCTAGAGCCTATTTTTGAGCATTGGCGACTCCTAGGTTCTCTATAATACAACGATGGATTAATGGTACAAATTTTGATGAACTCATGAGGCTGATCTTATAAAGGAGGTGTTCGGTGTAAGCGAAAGGTTATAGGGATGTTTAGATATCCATTGAACCATAATATTTCCCTAGCATCATTGGAGAGATTTATAATCCATCTGAGGGTGTTTAGAAGAATTTCCTAGATATTTTGTTAAGGTAGGAGTTGGTTTTCATCTGCTTCCATTGATTGACAACTTTGACATCTACGAGATTGTTACCCATAGATCACCATTGGTATTTGAAGTCCATCATAACGGAAGGTTTCAGATCTTATAAGAGGGTTATTTCCCACATTCATTATATCATGAGTTTATGACACTATAAGAGGGTTTGATTGCTATGGATGCAGTAACCACCAAGTGGTGGTCTTGTTCGTTCATCTACGGATTTAGTGGTTGGGCGTAGTGGTAGCGTAAGTTGTGACCTGCAACCGTCGATTATATTTACTATGGCCTTCTAGGCTACCTAAATTTGAAAATAATAATCCTCAAAAGGGTTAAACCTACCAGAGCTAGATTATGGCTAGCTTATGGCCCTCTTTAATAACCATAATAATATAGTAACCTATCTTAGATTATTAATCATAAGAGCATGACTTCGATATATATATAACTAGGACCATTAGATAACGCAAGCACTAATACTTAGAGTTGGTAACCCCATAAAGCTTCAATAAATGTTTAATGAGGAGACTAAAATATCTTAATAAAATAGTATATGGAGTCACAAACGAAGATTATTTGATAGTAAATGCATCCTAATGAAGTATCCTCTAACAAAGAAAAATAAAAAGAAACCACCGACCTAAAAAATTTGCAAGGTTGGTCTCCTCAAGCTCCTACTTGTTTACCTCCTTTTATGCATCCAAAAATCCTTCATTCTTCCACTAGAAAATATTTCAAGCCTTTTGGTTTCCGATCCACCAAGGTGGAGAGCATACTTCCTAGGCCATTACAATTTCTTCCTAGATACCCTTGCTTCACAAACTATCCTCTATTTATAGGAAACTTCTCCACTCATGGGCCAAATAAGGGCCACATTATAATAATATTAAAAACATGCCTTGGATCCATTATGACTTATCATGTCTTATATAGTATAACCAAAAGTAGAAAAAGGGTCCACTAGAGATAAGGTGAGTGTCCTTATTTTTGTTTTGTGTCCCTTATGGTTCACATCCCTCCAAGACACCTCTAATTAAAAAATAGAGGAGAGAATATCACTTTTCTCTCTACCAATCAGATTATGCCATGAGGGAAAATAAGATAGGATTTTAGTATTAGATCATACCAATGCCTAATTTGATCCAATAAAATTTGGAATTTTAATTTATAAATTAGATGCAATTATTCTAGCCATTAAACATTATACATGCCTAATTATATTTTTATTATTTTCCTCCTAAACCCCTTCAAAATTCCTAAATTAGAATTTTGTAGAATTTCTTAGGGTCTATGACTTATTTTTGTGGAACATTAATTGATCACAAGACCAATTAACGTCCCATTGATAGGGTTCAAGGGTAACGGGTCATGACAAAGAGCCAACTCAAGAGACAATTGGATGTGAGGGGACATTCATAGTCACCCTGATATTTATTTTTGGATTCTTTAGAAAAGAAGAGAATTATATTGTTCTTAGGTGCAACCTAAGACATTATATGATTGAGGAGGATCAAAGCTCTTAGATAATTGAGGAGTATTAAGATTTCCAAATAATAGAGAAGCATCAAAGCTTCTAGAGATTGAGAAGCATCAAAGCTTCCAAAGTTTGATAAACATCATAGCTTCCATAGGATTGAGAAGTAATATAAGCTTCCAAATATCAAAAGATTTTAAGATAACTCATATAGAATCTAGAGTGTGGTAGAAAGAACAAAATAGTTACTTTTTACTAATATTGAAGATTATTTTGCAACTAAGAGCATAAAGTAGGAATAACATTCAAGTTGCAGTAAATATTAAAGTAAAGGAAAATAAGAAATATCCATGGTAGAGCCCAAGCATAGAAGAATCATCTGAGCCTGATAACAGTCCAAGAGTAGAGCATAATCACTCTAGCTTGATAAAGCTCAAGCGTAGAGCATAATCGCTTGAGCCTGATAAAACTCAATTTTAGAGAAGAAGCACTCAAGCCTGGTAAATACCAAGCATATAAAAGCGACCAATTCGAGGAGCATCCAAGCATAAGAAAGAGAAGTGGTCAAGGTTGATTAATATACAACAAAGGAATGTAGACAATAAAAGACCTCAAGGCACTTAAGTAAAGAAGCTTAGTCTATTGAAAGAAACATTTGAGAAATTCTTAAGATACTTAAGCAAAGGAGGTTAGACTATGGTGAGAAAAACTCAAGAAGCACTGTAGCAAAGGATCTCAGGCACTAAGGAGCACTGCTCATGCAAAAGGAAAGCTAGCAATAGAGAAAAGTGCTCAAGTAGCACTTTAGTAGGAGGATATTTACTAGAGAAGAGAAGTCCTAAAGCAATATTCACATAAAAGGATGGCTAGCAATGGAGAGAAGCACTTAGTAAATTCTCATGTAGAAGGATATTTACCAAAGGAGAGAAGTGCTTAAGTAGTGGTCATACAAAAGAAAATCTAGCAAAGGAGATAAGTGCTTAAGAAGCGCTCATGTAGAGGAAACTAAACCTAAGAAGCACTTCATGAACTCAACAATTGGAGGCAACACCCATGCAAAGAGGTTACAGGTAGTAGAGGTGAACAAAGAAGAAAGAGCCTAAGTTACATTTAGGAAGCTCTATTGACAACAATCGCAGGTGAATTCCATCCAACATAGCATCCTCATTCCCAGTGATTAATCTTTCGTAGAGAGAAAAGTGAAGAGTGTCATGAGATATATGAATGAAATAATGAGGAAATTGTAGATCCTATCCAACAAATTTTTTTGGAAAGCAAGGTCATCTGAAGTGTTATCGAAGCATTATCACTATGTAGAGTATAACACTTGATTTCTAGGCACATGAAACGACTAGTGCAATAATCTTTTGTAATGCCTAATCTCATATTTGAATGTCATGCAGACATAGAAAGCTATTTGAGGCATCAAGAGGATTAATTAGTTCACTGTAGTCTTCAGAGACGTTATACAAGCAAGGAGGAATAAAAGGTAAGAGATATTACCTTAACCTAATTAGATTAAAGACCTAAGTTAAAAAGGTTAATAACTTAGGTACTTTGATTATTAAGTTGCAGTTAAAAGATTTTATTAATGATTTTATTATTATGTGGGAGTTGTTGGTACGAATTTTATACACACCCTGTGAAGAATGAGCATGAAACTTTGATAACACTTATAAGGGATAAATCCCACTCACTTTAGGATCTGGCTGGTTATCCAAGGTGTGAGTTACAAAGTTGGGTCGAATGTCTATTCACTCTTTTTCGCTTCTAAAATAGTTTTCAATATGGACTGTCTGTTACCTTACAATGGGTTCTGAACTTGTTCAATAATGTTTTTAGAATTGTTACTTGTGGACAATCAAATTTAAAATCAGTTCTTTGATCTAGCTCTTATGGGTCAGCAGATTTAAATAAAAGACAAATTAAAAAAAATAAAAATGGATCATTTCATGGTAAAACAGAGAGAGTAGGGTAAGGTAGAAAGAGAAGTCTATCAAACTTAGCTATAAAACCAAAACTACCAATTTTATTTATACTATCAGCTTCACAATAGAACAAATCAAAGAAAAAGGTGTCCAGCTTTCTAAGATCACCTTCTACTAAGAGCATAAGACAGAGATGGAACAGATCTGAAAGAATAAATAGAAGGGAAGTCGATTAAAATTGGTATCATTCACCAGCAACATAGCTCACACAGTGAGGACAGAGCAATTAGAACAGACTTGAACCTTAAATCTGTGGTTTTCCCTAGCATACAATAAAACAACTAAAGCCCAACAGCATATTTAATCTTGATATCATGGATTTACAACATATATTTAATAAACTTTAATGAGATGAAAACAAAAGAAAATGAACTTAGCATAGTCTGAAAGAGATTAGGCTCCTGGCCACGCTATCACAAAAAGTAAAAAGCACATCAACTCCGAGTCCAAAATAAAACATTTAACAAGATTTGCAAGAAATTGCTAGCCTTTTTTCTAAATTTCCACCTCCTGCGATTACATTTAGAAGAAGTATTTATAGACTTAGGACAGACCCTAATTTTTTTAGAAATATCTTCTTTTGAAACCCTAAATCTTATCACCTTAAACCCTACTACCTGGGTTTTACAAAATAAAGCCTTTAAAAATAGAGCTTTCGATAAAACTTAACCATTCTGCAAATCAGTGCAGTTACTTGCCATAAATGGAGAAGGCAGAATCCGATATTATTTGCATCCACTTGTAACTGTGTGCAAATGTCTTCATTAATTCCCCTGAGAAATTTGGATGAGTTACCACTTCTCTGACATTTCATCTTTGTAGAGCCATCCTTGAGTTGAAAATCTCTGCACGCCATTAATTATGTCATAAATTTTCATTAAATGCATCCATCGGCAAATTCTGGTAACCGAGTGTAGATATTTTCATTTTTCGACCAATTCTCGACATACTCCATTAAATGGGCAGCTGTTTAGTCACCGTAAAGTCTCTTTGCAGCCAGATCCGTAAAATCTGGATGAAACAGCAATTTTCGACATCTCTCATTTTAATATGACGGTCCTCGATTAATCTACACTTAACTTTGTCTTTCTGGCCATTTCTCCCATTATCATGCAAGTGCTAGATGGATTTTTGCAAAAAGACAAAAAAAGGATTAGTACTTTAATTGAATCAGATTAAAACTTTAATCATTAAATCACTCGCTAAAGTTCATTACATGCTGGCCTGCTTCGTGTTGACACGTGTCGCAAAAATCGTGACACGTGTACGTTTCCAGCTGTTATTCATTTCGTGTTGCTTTGCTGCCATGGCCGCAAAAATGCGACATGTCACGATTTCACGACATGTCGCAAAATCACGACATCCCCTGTGCCTCGACAACTCTTCCTCTTCATGGCCGCGAAAACATGACATGTCACGAAATCGCGACCTACATCTGCCTTCGACGTTTTTCTGGCTGCTCTGTCACGAAATCGTGACCTATTATGTGCCCCGGCGCTTCTTCGCTTTGATGGCAGTGAAACCGTGACATGTCACGATTTCGTGACATGTCACGAAATCGTGCCCTTTTCATGCCTTGGGCAACTTTCTGCTTTCTTGCAGCGAAAACGCGACATGTTGCGATTTCACGACATGTCGCGAAATCATGCCCTTTTCATGCCTTGTGTTTTCTCTCTGATTCCCTTTAACTCTTCTTACTGCTTGGCTTCCCTTTGTTTCGGACCCGCTGTGAAACTGCGACATGTCACGATTTCGTGACATGTCACGAAATCGCGACGGTCCATACGCCTTGGGCCCCTTCTTCGAAAAATGTCACGATTTCGCGACGTCACGATTTCGCTACGCGTTTGTGCCTTAGCTTCCCTGTGCCAAACTTGTCGCGATTTCGTGAAATCCCAAAGACATCGTGATTTCGCTACACTTTTTGAGGCCTTGCTTATTTTCTTATTCCATGCAGCGAAAACGCGACATGTCACGATTTCGCGACATGTCGAGAAATCATGCCCCTTTTCTGCCTTGGCAATCTTCTCTGAAATGCGTCACGATTTCGCTACACTTTTATGCCTTGTTCATTTATTTGCTCCTAAATTTGTCGTGATTTCAGGACGTCCCGAAGACGTCATGATTTTGCTACACTTTCTTGCCTTAACCACTTTCTCGCTCTGGCAGTCGTGAAACTGTGACACGTCACAATTTTGCGACATGGCGACGCTTTCTACGCTTGCTCTCCTTCTGCCTCCTGCTGCAGCGAAAATGCGACATACTCCATTAAATGGGCAGCTGTTTAGTCACTGTAAAGTCTCTTTGCGGCCAGATCCATAAAATTTGGATGAAACAGCAATTCCCAACATCTCTCATTTCAATATGATGGTCCTCGATTAATCTGCGCTTAACTTTGTCTTTCTGGCCATTTCTCCCGTTATCATGCAAGTGCCAGATGGCTTTCTACAAAAAGACAAAAGAAGGATTAGTACTTTAATTAAATCAGATTAAAACTTTAATCATTAAATCACCCACTAAAGTTCATTACATGCTGGCCTGCTTCGCGTTGACACATGTCGCAAAAATCGTGACACGTGTACGTTTACAGCTATTATTGGCTTGGACCATACATTATTACTGCTAAATTTGAATCAGGAGCATACAAACTATCTACCTTAGATGGTAAAGAACTTAAAGAACCCATGAATATTTTGCATCTTAAACGTTACTATGCATAAATTTGGTCGTTTCATCCTTGTATATAATTGTTTTCAAAAAAATTATCTTATATTTCTTTCAAATTTATAAAAATCCAAAAACATCAAAAATATTCATAATCATCCAAAATCTTCAAAAACTATCTATTGCATTTATTTAAAGCACTTGTTAAGTTATTTTTGCTCAAAAACAAAAATAAAACCAAAAATCAAAATAATGATAAAAATATAATAACAGCTATATACTTGACTCTTTCAAAACCAAAATAAAATAAAGAAGAAAGAGAGAGTCAACATTCTCAAAAACTTCTCAAAAAATCATTTATATATATTTTCTTACAATCATTGCAGTTATATGTTTCAAATTATTTTGGGATAAATTAGCATTTACTTGGAATCCCTCACTTGCACACTCACAACAATAAATATCTTGGTTTTATCTAGCATGATTACTAATCTCTCTTATATCAGAGTCCAAAAAATCATTTCGTGCTGCTTTGCTGCCATGGCCGCGAAAATGTGACATGTCGCGATTTCATGACATGTCGCGATTTCACGACATGTCGCGATTTCACGACATGTCGTGATTTCACGACATGTCGCATTTTCGCGACATCCCCTATGCCTCGGCAAATCTTCCTCTTCATGGTTGTGAAAACACGACATGTCGCAATTTCGTGACCTACATCTGCCTTCGACGCTTTTTTGACTGCTTTGCCATGAAAACGTGACATGTCACGATTTCATGACATGTCACGAAATTGCGACCTATTCTATGCCCTGGCGCTTCTCCGCTTTGATGGCAGCGAAACTGTGACATGTCGCAATTTCGTGACATGTCATGAAATCACGCCCTTTTCATGCCTTGGGCAACTTTCTGCTTTCTTGCAACGAAAACGCGACATGTCACGAAATCGTGCCCTTTTCATGCCTTGTGTTTTCTCTCTGATTCCCATTTAACTCTTCTTGCTGCTTGGATTCCCTTTGTTTTGGACCCGTTGCGAAACCGCGACATGTCACGATTTCGCAACATGTCGCGAAATCGCGACGGTCCGTACACCTTGGGCCCCTTCTCCGAAAAATGTCACGATTTCGCGACGTCGTGATTTTGCGACGCGTTTGTGCCTTAGCTTCCCTGCACCAAACTTGTCACGATTTCGCGACGTCCCAAAGACGTCACGATTTCGCTATAATTTTCGGGGCCCTGCTTCTTTTCTTATTCCATGCAACGAAAATGTGACATGTCACAATTTCGTGACATGTCACGAAATTGCGTCGCTTTCCTGCCTTGGCAACCTTCTCCGAAATGCGTCACGATTTCGCTACACTTTTATGCCTTGTTCATTTCTTTGCTCCTAAACTTGTCGCGATTTCACGATGTCCCGAAGACATCGCGATTTCGCTACACTTTCTTGCCTTAACCACTTTCTCGCTCTGGCAGCCGCGAAACTGCGACACGTTGCGATTTCACGACATGTCATGAAATCGTGACGCTTTCTGCGCTTGCTCTCCTTCTGCCTCCTGCTGCAGTGAAAATGTGACATGTCGTGATTTCACGACATGTCGTGAAATCGCTACGTTCCGTACGCACTTGCTCTCTCTCTCCAGACCCGTCACGATTTCGTGACATTTCCAAAAATGGAAAGTGTCGTGATATCGTGACATTTCCAAAAATGGAAGTGTCACGATTTCGCTACGTTTTCAGGACTTAGCCGATTTTTCTAAAACCCGTCGCGATTTCGCGACATTTCCAAAAATGGAAAGTGTCGCGATTTCGTGACTTTTCCAAAAACGGAAAGTTTTGGCCTCTAATGAATTTATCTATCTGTATTCTGCATTTTTTTCATATCAGTGAAAGATTTTCTTTACTCATACATGATTCTAACATGTGAAAAATGAATTCTGAAATAAATCAAAGCCAGATGCAAGCTTACTTGGATACTTTGGTATATGCAAAATTTGACAAAGGATGCAGGCAAAATATGGAAAGCAAAACCAGAAAAACATCAAGAGGGTCCCCACTGTAAAATGAATAGCTAAATATTTTCAAAGGATGGAAATTCATTTTTTTTAGTGGGGGTGTGTTGCTTCTCAACAAATGGCGATATCTATGGGTAAAATAGTAGCACTATTTTAGAATCCAGGACTCTAGTTTCAAAACAACATAGACCATGTACCATGCCTTGCCATAGATATTCTTCAAAATAATTTGACTACTAGCTGATAGTTGTCAAAATTTCCCAAGGACATACTAGGCTGAATCATTTAAGGAAGATTTCTGATGTGCAATTATAAGTGTATAAAACTTTCTTCAAAAATGACTAGGCCTTCAAATGTTGTACTCTGGATTGATCAGCTTTTCTAGATTGTAAAAGGGGAAACCGAGTAGAGCTTTGTTTACTAGTTTAGCCTTTTACAGCCCCGACAGAGTTACCCTTTAGATTTACACGACCCAGATTCACAACTGTAAGGTAGAATCTACAACTTGGTAAAAGAAAACATCTTTTGAAGTCTTGGCTATCTCTTTGATTACATAACTTTTTTTTTTTATATATATTGGAAATAACAGAGTGCCAGTTCTATGCTGTCTTGCTCAACTTTCATCTTCTCTCTCTCTTCTTTGAAATATACCGAAGTCTAAAAAGCCTTTAAAAGAAGAACAACAATTTTTCTTTTAATATCTCATCAGTCTGGAACTGCTTCAGCCTGGGTACTGATAGCCTCTATGGATACTCAAATAATTTCATGAATCATAGTCCCCTCTTATGACCAACTTTTCTTGGATTCCCTAGGAGTAGCCAAACAGTATAGTAATTTCTTCATAATTAAAATAACTATGGCAAGCAAGACACAAAATCCAATCATCTTTCTACTGTTGTTCTGAATAACAAAATAGTTCCACTGTTCAGTTTAAACAGACTATCTCACAATTAGGATAATGAACACTGGATTCTGGACTCAGAATAAAACAATTTTTAGAAGGCTGACTTTTTCATTGATGCTCAGGCAAAACTTAAAAAACATAATTTTAAAATAAAATAAATTGTACAGACCTCAAGGAAATAAAACACAGAACTGCAAAATTAAATAAAACTGCACAGACCTTTAAAATAAAATAAAATCAAAATAAAACAAAATAAAACTGTACAGACATTTAAAATAAAATAAAATAAAATAAAACTGAACTACTTAAAAACTTATTTACAATGTACACACATGTTACAACTTCTTTGTGATTCATTCAAACGATATATTGGATGGAACAGCTGAGAAATAATGTTTTAAGTATTGACCATTAACAGGGAGGTCCAAAAAATTACCATCAAGGTCCTGTAAACGAAAAGCATTATTACCTAGAATCTCAAGCAATCCGGTATGGCCCTATCCATAGCGGCTACAACTTTGTATGCTTACCCTTCTTTTCATGGGCCTTGTCCCATAGAAGCACCAGTGTCTGCAAGTCTGAAAGCTTTCACTTTGGCTCTTTTGTCAAACCAGCGCTTGACGGTTTCTTGGTGCCGACTGAAATGTTCCAGGGCTTGGAGTCGTTCATCCTGTAAATTAGTTAGATCCAAAACACGGGCCTCTGCATCTACTTGATCCTCAAAATAGTCTAAGACAAATTGGTAAGTAGGTAATTTCAGAGAGATGGGAACAATGGGCCGAGTACCATACAACAAAGCAAATGGGGAAGTTTTAAGAGCCACTTTATATTTTATCCTGTCAGCCCAAAGTGCATATTTCAATAATGTATGCCATTGTCTGGGTTTGTCTATTGCAGATTTCTTAATGGCATTCATTAAATTCTTATTCGTGGACTCGACTAGTCCATTACCTTGGGGATAATAGTTGGATGAAAATCTGATAACTATCCCCATCTGGTATGCCCATTCTGCAAACTCCAATGATTGGAAGGCTGGTCCATTATCACACACCAAATTTAGAGGAACCCCAAACCTGGTTATGACATTTGACTCTAGAAATTTGATCACTTCATGAGCTGTACTTCTTATGGTGGCTGCTGCTTCGACCCATCTTGTGCAGTAATCAGTAGCTGTTAGAACATACTTATGCCCTGCTGAAGAATTTGGATTTATCACTCCCACAAAATCAAGTCCCCATTGCATAAAAGGTTTATTTATTACAATAAGTTGCAATGGTAGAGCCCGGTTGGCCTCTTTGGCTGCAAAAGTTTGGCACTGATGGCAAGTTCTCACATGCTGATGGGCATATTTAAATAACGTAGGCCAGTAATAGCCTGCTCTCAATATTTTATGCGCAGTAGCAGATCTTGAGGAATGCCCTGCCCCTAACTTTTCATGAAAATTGGACATGACTTCATTGACTTCACTCTGAGAAATGCATCTTAAGAAAATGCCAGCATAATTTTCTCTGTACAAATTACCTGCTTTGAGGAGATAATGAGCAGCTTTCAGTTTTAGTGCTCTCCTTTGGGTTCTATTCAAGTGAGACGAGCAAATTCCAAATTGCAACAGATGAATAATATCTCCATACCAGTCATCAGATTCAGAATTTAACTGATTAATTTCTTGCTGCATAGGTATTTCGGCAATGTGTCGGGACAAACCAAGTCCTCTGATTAATTTTGCGAGCCAAATTTCTAAGTCATATTCCTGCAGTCTTGTAACCCAATTACCTCTTAGTTCACCCAATTCGTCCTGACTTAAAAGGTATTTAACAACTGGTCAGGAACTATAGCATGAACCCTGCTTCTTAGTATGTAGTGCCTGAACTGCTTAACTGCTCTCACCAAGGCATAAGCTTGTTTGTCTAAACGAGAATATTTTAGCTCAGCCCCCTTTAAATTGGTACTCTTGAAAGCAATTGGATGCTCCCCCATTTCTCTCCATTGGGTCAGAACTGCAACAAGTGTGTGTTCAGAAGAAAAGGTGTACAGATAAAAATTTGCACTGAAATCTGGGCTCACCAGAACTGGTGCTTGCTTGATGGCAGTCTTGATTTCTTGGAACGTTGTTTTAGCCTCTGTTGTCCAGACAATCTGAGCAGTTTCCTTTAGCATGTCATTCAATGGCTTGACTATCTCTACAAAACCGAAGATGAACTTCCTGACAAAGTTAATTTTTCCAAAGAAGGACCTCAACTCTTTCTTGGAGTTGGGAAATGGTATGCTGGATATGGCTTCAACTCTGTTCGGATCCATGGAAATGCCATATTTTGTGATCAAGTGCCCAAGGAGCTTTCCTTTCGTTACACCAAAAATGCACTTCTTCGGATTCAAAGAAATGCCGAACTCCCTGCATTTGTTGAACACAGACTCCAAGTGTTTTACATGGTCAAACCGAGATTTAGAGAAGATCGTTAAATCATCCATGTAAACAACAATGCATTTACCCATAAGGCCTTTGAAGGCATGATCCATTGCCCGTTGAAATGTAGCTCCGACATTTATTAATCCAAATGGCATCCTCTTGTAAGCAAAAGTTCCCCACTTAGTTGTGAAAGCAGTTTTCATCCTGTCTTCCCTGTCAACCAATATCTGATTATACCCTGAGAAACCGTCCAGGAAAGACATCATTTCCGAACCATTGACAATCTGCAGCACCTCATCCATGGAAGGCAGAGGATAATTATCTTTCTCAGATGCCTTGTTCAAATTTCTAAAATCCACACACAGGCGGATCTCTCCATTTTTCTTTCTGACTGGCACCAAATTGGCCACCCAAGTAGAATGCCTAACGGGAAAAATTATGGCGGCACTCAATAATTTTTCTACCTCCTTCTGGATGAGGGGCTCTAGCAGAGCGTTGACATGCCTCTGTTTTTTCCGAAAAGGTTTACAAAATTCTTTTAAAGGTATAATATGAGTGTAAACTTTCGGATCAAAGACCTTTAAGTCTTTGTAAGACCAGGCCATAACATCCTTGGACCTGTGAAGAAAATCAATCATATTTCTTTTTATTTTTGGATCACAGTTTTTAGCCAACTTGATGTGCCTGGGATCTTCTTCAGTCCCCACGTTCAGGTTCTCGGTCTCACTGTCTGTTGCACCCACAGAATCCTCAGAACTCACCTTTTGCCTGATTTGGTCCACATCAAAGAGCCGCTCCAGTTCCACCATCCCTTTTGGAATTCTGTTATCTTTCAACCTTATTATTCCCCTGTCATCATCTAACTGCTCCAGCAGAGTATCCCTTTGTCCATCATCGATTATAGCATTTTCAAATGTGTTAGTACTCTGTAAAAAATTTATAATCTGCTGGTCATCAGAGAAAACCTGAAAATTATCCACATTATTTGGGACTGAAGGGCAAGGGACTAACTCAATCGAAAATTTGTTCCATTTGAATTCTTCTAGTGGTTTCAGACTTGCGACTGAAGAAGCCAAGACATCTGCACATGAATTCTGCTCTCTAGGTATGTGTGTCAGATTAAAAGCATCAAAATCTTCTACAAGATCCCAAGCCCGATGTTTGTATCCTTTTAAATAAGATGCTTTACACTGGAATTTACCTTTAACTTGATTAGCCACCAATTCTGAATCAGTAAAAACTCGGATATTTCTTACACTTCTGTCCAAAGCAAATTTCAAACCTAATACCAGTGCTTCGTATTCTGCTAAATTATTTGTACAAGGGAACTGTAGGCGATAAGACATAAAATATGTCTGACTTTCAGGCCCTTTAAGGACTGCCCCTATACCAGAACCCTGTTTAGATTTAGCCCCATCCACATGAAGTGTCCAGACTTCATTACTATGAACAAGATGAGCTTTACTAAACTTCTCATTTTGTCCCGTTGTTAAATTGTAAACTCCAATATCTACCTTAGCAATATTTATAGTCTCATTTTCTGCATTGTATTCAGTGATCGTATGTTTGTATCTGGGTTCTCTTTCAACCCGTAATTGATTTGCCACTCCTTTCCACGACAACCACATGTGTGAAAAGTCTGTTGCCAAGTATCCATTCAAAGATCTCGACCAATCCCTGCTCAAAAGCATCCCGTACCCCACAGGGATATCCACAACCTGAATTTCAATTCTGTGCTGTGCCCTGGGCTCAGATGCTAATTGGATATGAATATTCTAGAGTTCACCTACTACTTTAACCTTTGATTTGTCCAATTGGACAACTCTTCTTTCAGACTTCATTGGGGTCAAACCCAACTGTTGACAAATGGCCAAAGGCATAACATTAGCTGAAGCACCTGAATCTACCGGACAATTGTGTAAGTTTTTCCCAAAAATACGTACATTCAATAGAAAATGTGGAACCTCAGTTTTCTCTTTATACATGGCTACATTTGCATTTGCCATCTTCTTTCCCTTGTCCAAAGATTTGGTAGTAGGCCCAGAGTATGTTTTAATCAAGTTATCCCTCTGTTCTAAAATTTGGGCCAACTCATGAAGAGTGATGTTGGCTTTGATCTTTTCCATGTCCTCCACTATATTATATCCCTTATTGAGTGGAGGGACAAATGCATCTGGTCCTCTCGGATTTCCTCCCTTGGGTGGAGATGGGTTATTGCTTGAAGATGGATCTGGAGGAACATTGTGAGAGTTGTCCGGAGGGGTAGATGTAGTGTTGGGCTCCGGATTTCTGTTTCTGAGGTTGTAGTTGTCCCTCCTGTATTGTTGAAAAGCCTGCACCTCATCCATAGGCATTTCAACTACATTCTCATATTCCTCCGAGAAAGTGAAAGAATCCAAGACCATAGCTGCATTGTGGTTGGATGAACTTGGGCCATCCGTATTTCTCTGATGTTCAGGAGAAATCAACTCCCCAGACAAAGCTTCAAAGGCATTACAAAATTCCAAACAATCCAACTCCCCGTGCTGAGAAGTAGCATGTATTCTCCACCAGTTAGGCAAAGCCAAATCACAAATATTCACATCATGACCTTTACCTTTGTAATATTTATTAGGTTCGTATGGGGGCCTATTGAATCTGTTCTGTTGATATGAATACCTGTTTGAGTTCTCCCTAGTAGAAACCTGCCTTTTAAAACTCAAAAAATCATTGGCCAACTTTTGGACTATTTTTGAGACTTCTTCAACTCTTGCATTATCGCCTTCTTTACCTGAGTTCTGTACATTTTCAGCAGGTGTTACAACCAATGGATTTCCTGATGGTAGAGTCTGACATACTGGCAACATCATCTTATGTGGTATGGGATTGAAAACAGGGGCAGCTTGTGTAACCAAAGGAATTTGCTGAGCATTTAAAGGTTGGGGTCCCAACTGTCTTTCCAGAATCAAAGCTTCTTTGTAAGCCTCTCGTTAAATTGGTAACAGCGGGATCTCTTTTCAAGAAAATCGAAGTCATTGGATCTAAAGAATTTCTAAAAATTTCTAATGCCAGATCCGCATTTGGCACATAATAACCAATCAGCCTACCATAAGCCTTCTGAAATCTGACATTGTAAGATCTGATAGATTCATTTAATTCTCTTTTGATACCAGAAAACTCGTCGATATAATATATCGGGATCTATTACCTCACCAAACTGCGACACAAAAACCTTTTCCAAGTCATTCCAACTGGTAATAGAATCATTAGTGAGATTTAGAAACCAGTCATAAGCTCCCTCCTGGAGAGTGAACGGGAACAATCTGCAAGCAACATCTTCATGCTGTACATTTAACAATTTTAGAGCATTCTTGAAAGCTACCAGATGTTCTTCTACTGTCCTTGTTCCATCATGCTTATATCTGGGAAGATATCTCTCAGGATTTTTGGGCAGGTCATGGGCTATACTCGAGATATTTAAAGTAGTGGAACCCAACCAGTTTGCCATTACTACTTGATTGACGGTGATATTCTGAGTTGTAGTTGGAGTAACTATCAGTGGTGATAAAACTGTTTCAGACAGAGACTTGGCCCTTCTGAGGCTACTTCTTCTTGGAGTTTCTAATTCAGGCACAAGGAGCTCTCCAGCTCTGGGGTGGGACCTTGTTACCCTGTATGTAGAATCCAGCTTTTCACAAGCAACTTATAATCTCACAATCCTTAACAGACTACTGAACTTGGCCCTCTTTTCTGGCAATTTTAAATATTGTACAGACAATTTACAATACTGACCGGAGTTCAGTGGGCCCTCCTTCTAGCGCCATTTTAAATGTTGGTCCGACTTTTATACACACCCTATGAAGAATGAGCATGAAACTCTGATAACACTTATAAGGGATAAATCCCACTCACTTTAGGATCTGGCTGGTTATCCAAGGTGTGAGTTACAGAGTTGGGTCGAATGTCTATTCACTCTTTTTCGCTTCTAGAATAGTTTTCAATATGGACTGTCTGTTACCTTACAATGGGTTCTGAACTTGTTCAATAATGTTTTTGGAATTGTTACTTGTGGACAATCGGATTTAAAATCAGTTCTTTGATCTAGCTCTTATGGGTCAGCAGATTTAAATAAAAGACAAATTTAAAAGAAAATAAAAATGGATCATTTCACGGTAAAACAGAGAGGGTAGGGTAAGGCGAAAAGAGAAGTCTATCAAACTTAGCTGTAAAAACAAAACTACCAATTTTATTTATACTATCGACTTCACAATAGAACAAATCAAAGAAGAAGGTGTCCAGCTTTCTAAGATCACCTTCTACTAAGAGCATAAGACAGAGATGGAACAGATCTGAAAGAAAATCATAAACGGAAGGGAAGTCGGTTAAAATTGGTATCATTCACCAGCAACATAGCTCACACAATGAGGACAGAGCAATTAGAACAGACTTGAACCTTAAATCTGTGGTTTTCCCTAGCATACAATAAAACAACTGAAGCCCAACAACATATATTTAATAAAATTTAATGAGATGAAAACAAAAGAAAATGAACTTAGCACAATCTGAAAGAGATTAGGCTCCTAGCCATGCTATCACAGAAAGCAAAAAGCACATCAACTCCGAGTCCAGAATAAAGCATTTAACAAGATTTGCAAGAAATTGCTTCAATAGCCTTTTTTCTAAATTTCCACCTCCTGCGATTACATTTAGAAGAAGTATTTATAGACTCAGGACAGACCCTGATATTTTTAGAAATATCTTCTTCTCAAACCCTAAATCTTATCACCTTAAACCCTACTACCCAGGTTTTACAAAATAAAGCCTTTAAAAATAGAGCTTTTGATAAAACTTAACCATTCTGCAAATCAGTGCAGTTACTTGCCATAAATGGAGAAGGCAGAATCCGATATTATTTGCATCCACTTGTAACTGTGTGCAAATGTCTTCATTAATTCCCTCGGGAAATTTGGATGAGTCACCACTTCTCTGACATTTCATCTCCGTAGAGCCATCCCTGAGTTGAAAATCTCTGCACGCCATTAATTTTGCCATAAATTTTCATTAAATGCATCCATCGGCAAATTTCGGTAACCGAGTGTAGATATTTTCATTTTTCGGCCAATTCCTGACATACTCCATTAAATGGGCAGCTGCTTAGTCACCGTAAAGTCTCTTTGCGGCCAGATCCATAAAATCTGGATGAAACAACAATTCTTGGCATCTCTCATTTCAATATGACGGTCCTCGATTAATCTGCACTTAACTTTGTCTTTCTGGCCATTTCTCCCGTTATCATGCAAGTGCCAGATGGCTTTCTACAAAAAAGACAAAAGAAGGATTAGTACTTTAATTAAATCAGATTAAAACTTTAATCATTAAATCACCCGCTAAAGTTCATTACATGCTGGCCTGCTTCGTGTTGACACGTGTCGCAAAAATCGCGACACGTACATTTACAGCTGTTATTCATTTCTTGCTGCTTTGCTGCCATGGCCACGAAAATGCGACATGTCACGAAATCGTGACATCCCCTATGCCTCGACAACTCTTCCTCTTCATGGCCACGAAAACACGACATGTCATGATTTCGCAACATGTCACGAAATCATGACCTACATCTGCCTTCGGTGCTTTTTTGGCTACTCTACCCTGAAAACGCGACATGTCACGATTTCGTGACATGTCACGAAATCGTGACCTATTCTGTGCCCTGGCGCTTCTCCGCTTTGATGGCAACGAAACCGCGACATGTCGCGATTTTGTGACATGTCACGAAATCGTGCCCTTTTCATGCCTTGGGTAACTTTCTGCTTTCTTGCAGCGAAAACGCAACAAGTCACGATTTCACGACATGTCGAGAAATCGTGCCCTTTTCATGCCTTGTGTTTTCTCTCTGATTCCCCTTTAACTCTTCTTGCTGCTTGGCTTCCCTTTGTTTCGGACCCATCGCGAAACCGCGACATGTCGCGATTTTGTGACATGTCGCGAAATCGCGACGGTCCGTATGCCTTGGGCCCCTTCTCAGAAAAACGTCGTGATTTCACGATGTCACGATTTCGCTACGCATTTGTGCCTTAGCTTCCCTGCGCCAAACTTGTCGCGATTTTGCGACGTCCCAAAGACGTCGCGATTTCGCTACACTTTTTGGGGCCCTGCTTCTTTTCTTATTCCATGCAATGAAAACACGACATGTCACGATTTTGCGCCCCTTTTCTACCTTGGAAACCTTCTTTGAAATGCATCGCGATTTCACGATTTCGCTATACTTTTATGCCTTGTTCATTTCTTTGCTCCTAAACTTGTCACGATTTCGCGACGTCCCGAAGACATCACGATTTTGCTACACTTTCTTGCCTTAACCACTTTCTCGCTCTGACAGCCGCGAAACTGCGACATGTCACGATTTCACGACATGTCGTGAAATCGCGACGCTTTCTACGCTTGCTCTCCTTTTGCCTCCTGCTGCAGCGAAAATGTGACATGTCACGATTTCGCGACATGTCGCGAAATCGCTACGTTCCGTACGCACTTGCTCTCTCTCTCCAGACCCGTCGCGATTTCATGACATTTCCAAAAATGGAAAGTGTCACGATATCGCGACATTTCAAAAAATGGAAGTGTCGCGATTTCGCTACGTTTTCAAGACTTAGTCGATTTTTCTAAAACCCGTTGCGATTTTGCGACATTTTCAAAAATGGAAAGTGTCGCGATTTCGTGACTTTTTCAAAAACGGAAGGTTTTGGCTTCTAATGAATTTATCTATCTGTATTCTGCATTTTTTTCATATCAGTGAAAGATTTTCTTTATTCATGAATGATTCTAACATGTGAAAAATGAATTCTGAAATAAATCAAAGCCAGATGCAAGTCTGTTTGGATACTTTGGTATATGCAAAATTTGACAAAGGATGCAGGCAAAATATGGAAAGCAAAACCAGAAAAACATCAAGAGGGTCCCCACTGTAAAATGAATAGCTAAATATTTTCAAAGGATGGAAATTCATTTTTTTTAGTGGGGGTGTGTTGCTTCTCAACAGGAGTTATAAGGTTTTCTACTATAGTTTAAAAATAATATTTCAAAGTTTTAATTTTTTAGTTTTTTAATATTTATTAAAGTTTGGAGTGATAAGGTTTTCTACTTCAAATAGGATTTAAGTTTTTTGGATTTGATTTTTTAAAAAGTTTCAAGTTTGAAGTTTGATAAGTTTTTAGAAGATTTTTAAGATTTGAGTTTTTGAAGTTATTGAAGTTATTTGAATTTTTTTAAGTTTTGAGAAATTTAAGATTAGAAGAAATCTAGAAATTTTTCCAATTTAATTTACTAGGGAGTTAAAAGGATTTCTACATCAAAGGATTAGAAAAAATTTAAATTTGCAAAATTATTATTTAATTTTTTAACTTTAGAGAAATAAGGATTTCAACTTCAAAAGAATCAATATGGATAAATGGCAAATAGGAACATCATATCCTAGAAGAAATTATCATTTTTTTTATAAATTTTACATGGTGGAATTGATAACCACCACGATGATCTGGGTACATTGTCCGTCTTTTATGGCCACCATAGTAATCTATGTTGTCTGCCCTGAAATATGCCACATAGTACTTCATGCAATCCATCCCTATAACCACCATGCCACAATAATTTTAAACCTTTTACATCATTGAAAGCACCAAAAAGGAACAAACGTTCAGTCTGGTGAGGCCTGAGATTTGAACCTTGGGCATCCATCCACCTTATGGGGTTTTGTCGTACCAATTGGTCTACACCTCGGACCTAATGAAAGAAATTAACAAAGTACAAGACCTTACTATATGAGAGGAAGATTTCAAAATAAAAAATTATATCAAAAATAAATTTTTGAGTTCAAAGAGCAAGATCATAAAAGAGTCTTTCAAAATTCTTATCAAAGACGTGAAATCATCACTTGAATATCATAAAAAAATGGATAGATAAAAATATGTTTGGTATATAGATTTAGGTGCTAGTCATCATATGATTGGAAAATTACATTGGTTTGAATCCTTAGAAGTCAAGGATAATATCTCACTAAAAATTATAGATGATAAGATGTATCAAGTTCAAGGAACTGGTAGAGCAACACCTAGCATACCATCAGATTTTATGTTAGAAAATGGTTTATATGTTATTGGACTATCAACTAATCTTATCTTAGTTGCATAATTAGTTGAAAAGGAAGAATAGTGACATTCAAATATACAAAAGAACATAACCAATGTATTATCAATAATTAGAGCAAAACTGAAGCTACAGGTTCAATCAATAATTAAATATTTTTATTAGAAACAATGAGATTATCTCAAGAAATAATTGAAAATTTATTACCTCAAGATCAAATTAATGATAAGATACTTGTTTAAAAAATAACAAGAAACAAGAAATTGGATCAAGCACAATCCAAGATTACCTTACAAATATTGCAAACATAAACAATGGATGAATTCAAGAATCAAGATGATGAAGAAGATTCGAATTCAATGCAAGATCACGTGAAGATAAAAATTTAAGATCAAAGACAAATATTGAAGACTAAAGTTTTCAATAACCAAATAATGTAATACAAGAGGGTGTTGAAGAATATTACATTATTTGGTACATGCAAATGTACCCCCATGGTACCTTCATGGTATAAATGTAAATATGTAATAGATTAGGGTTTGATTCTATAGATTATATGAGTGATTTATATTTCCCTTTTATGTAAGTGTCAATGTGCAGGATATGCACAAGTGTCTTGTATTAGGAGTGCTTGTAGGATATTAAGAGTCATGTAGAAGTGTGCAAATGTCATAGAGTTATTATGCATGTAAGAAGAGAGTGAAGAACCTAGTATACAAGTGGCAAGATGAGAAGCCAAAGGTCAAGAATAGGAAATGTTGCATACCCAAATATGTGAGTAATGCAATAGATAAGTATTGAAGAGTCACCTTACTATGACTATATTATGGAGATAAAACTACATACAGTTTAAAGAAAAATGGTTTGTAACGATCTCCACATAGCAAGCATTGATAATAAAGCTTGTATACAGATTTTGAGCAATTTATATTGTAATTGTTCTTCATGCATGTACATGAATGATTTTATCCATTTACATTCTTATACACATCCACCATGGGGATTGAGCTTAATTTACATTCATATTTAATATTATAAGTGAATGTTATTTCATTATTATATTGGCATAGATATATATTTGATTGCTCACATATATTATTCTACTCTTGATTATATTTAAACCTAGAATATTGTGCTTTAATTATATTGGGACCTATGATATTTTGAGATAGTAAGGCTTAAAAGCCAACAATGGTATTAGAGATACCACTTAACTCTATCTATTTTTTATAGAGTTATATTTTAGAATTACCATAATATTGGAGTCTATCCACTTTGAAAGTAGTGAAGACTTGGACTCTATTTTAAAGGTCTAATTGAGTAGATATTTAGGGGATAGATAATAGTCACCCTGATTTGAATGCTAGGGTCTTTCCACTTGGTTCAAGAAAAATCAATGAAGACTAGGAATCAACTTGAAATGATTGAGAGAGCCAAATCAAGAAATAGTTGGACATGATGGGATGTTCATAGTCACTCTAATATTTATTTCTAGATTATCTATATAAGAGGAGAATCATATTGTTCGTAGGTGCGGCCTAAGACATCACAAGATCAAGAAGCATCAAATTTCTTAGATAATTGAGGAGTATTAAGACTCCCATATAATAGAGAAACATCAAAGCTTACAGAGATTGAGAATCATCATAGCTTACAGATATTGAGAAGTATCATAGCTTCCATAGGATTGAGAAGCAATATAAGAGTCCAAGGATCAAAATATTTTAAGATAACTCAGATAAAATCTAGAGTGTGGTATAAAGAATAGAATAGTTACTTTCGTTAACCATTTTAGGGAAGCAAAAATGTTAAACATCCCTAAATATCAACTGTGTAGTTTTCATTTAGCTTTTGTTAACAATTTTAGGGAAGCAAAAATGCTAAACATCCCTACTGCCTTATATTGGTCCATGGATTACACTATCACTTCCACCCGGGACAAAAAGGATAATGGTTGGCCCTTTCACCAAGGGCTTTTCAAAATCCTTTATGGATATATGCTCCATAAATTCCCAAAAGGAAACCTTCCTGACCCTGTCTCTGAAGAAGAAAATTCATCCTCCACTCCCAACCCCAAAGCCTCCAAATCCAAAAGAAAAAACAATTTGGACAAGCCTCTCCAAAAGAAAAAGAAAGTCAATATTGAGAAAACTCATGTCCGATGCTCCCAAAGACTTAATTTCAAGGAAACTACTAATAATACTACTCCTTCCTCTATAAAAACTATCAAAGAGCCCAAATATGACATAGATTCCCCTGATTTTATTCAAAATTATCTCCAAAATATTGTCATTCAGTCCACCTCTGCCACCATTGGCCACTTGGAAATCGATCATATTGCCATTGGTAAAGGTATAACTCAGCTTAAGGAATAGCGAAATGCTCTCAACTTGTTGTTCTTCTGTGATCCTTTTGATGAAGCCCTTTCTGCTGGTGGTGGTATTTCTATCACTAATGAGACCACCAAGGACGAGGATGTTGTGGAGATTTCAAAGGATGTTTTTAAGGAAGTGCCCAAGGATGTGTTTAAGGATGAAGCTAAGGAAGTCAAGGATGTTGAGTTGGAGATTGCAGCTGCATAGCCTATGCAAACTAATGCACCTTACTGATGTACCTAACTGAGTTGGTTGTTTTTGCTCATTGGGCCTTTTGTTTCTTTGGGCCATGTCTTTGCTACTTTTAGTTGTTTTGTTACGTCCTTTTGTGTTTTGTGTTAGGATGCATTTTGTTCCTCTTTTGTATCCTTTCTTAGTTCCAGCTAGATTCCTCTAGTAAATTTTTGTTGACTTGATGTACAAGGCATTAGGGCGCCTTTCAAATGCCCTATTTTAATGAAATTTTCAAATTTACCAAAAAAAAAAAAATAGTTACTTTCTATTAATATTGAAGATTATTTTGCATCTAAGAGCACAAAGTAGGAATAACATTCAATTTGCAATAAATATTAAAGGAAATGAAAATAAGAAAGGACCATGGTACAACCCAAGCATAGAAGAATTATTCAAGCCTGATAATAGTCCAAGAGTAGAGCGTAATCTCTCAATTCTGATAAAACTCAAGCATAGAGAAAAATTTCCCGAGTTTGATAAAAATCAAACTCAGAGAAGAAGCACTTGAGCTTGGTAAAGACCGAGCATAGAGAAGAAACCAAGTCGAGGAACATCAAAGCATAAGAAAGAGAAGCAATAGAAGTTGATTAATATATGATAAAGGAATGTAGACAATTGAAGTGCTTAAGGTACTAAGCAAAGAAGCTTAGTCTATTAAAAGCAACATTTGATAAGTACACAAGATAATTAAGCAAAGGAGGTTATACTATGGTGACCAATGCTTGAGAAGCACTTTAGAAAAGGATCTCAGGAACTAAGGAGAAGTGCTCAAGTAGCGCTCATGCAAAAGGAAATCTAACAGTGGAGAAAAGTGCTCAAGTAGCACTTTAGTAGTAAGATATTTACTAAAGGAGAGAAGTGCTCAAGTAGTGCTCACATAGAAGGATAACTAGTAGTGGAGAGGAATGATCAAGTACCACTCATATAGAAGGATATTTACTAGAGGAGATAAGTGCTTAAGCAATGATCACACAGGACATCCAAAAAATGAGAAAAGCACTTAAGTAGTTCTCATACAGAGGAAATTAAACATAAGAAGCACTTGAAAATATCAACAATTGAGAGCAATGCCCATGAAAAGAGGTTACAAGCAATACAAGCGAACAAAGAAGTAAGATCTTTAGTTGCACTTAAGAATCTCTATTGATAGTAGTCATAGGCGGATTCCATACAACATAGCATCCTCATTCCCTATGATTAATCTTCAACAAAGAGAAGAGTTTCATGAGATAGAAAAACGAAAGAGTGAGGAAATCATGTTGGAAATATGTTGAATATTTTCCATGTTATTTTGGTAGGGTTAACTCTAAAATATACTAGACACTCTCCATGTATCCTCATCGAGATTCGGGGCTAGGCCGGACCTCGAGCAAGGGTTCAAGGGTGGCAACCCCAAAAAAGTGGGGGTTTGAGGGTGAAAACCCTCGACGACAACCCTCAACAGATGTTTTAGAGTTTCTTAAGCTATTTTTAGATCCATATAGGTTGTTTATGGTTAAGTATTTAAACCCATGGTTTTTTTCCCATGGTATTATAAAATTCATTCTTTTGCTATTGTTATTTAATTACACTTGCATAAGAATTTAAAGAGAAAAGAGATGAATATTATTGTATTAGAGATGGTTAAGTTTATACAATAAGGAGATATTATTGTGCTGGGTTTTTTCTCGTAAGGATTTCCTAGGTGAAATATTGTGTTACAAGCAATAGGAGTGAACAAAGAAGTAAGATCTTTAGTTGCACTTAAGAATATCTATTGATAGTAGTCATAGGCGAATTCCATCCAACATAGCATCCTCATTCCCAGTGATTAATATTCAACAAAGAGAAGAGTGTCATGAGATAGACAAACGAAAGAGTGAGGAAATCATGTTGGAAATACGTTGAATATTTTCCATGTTATTTTGGTAGGGTTAACTCTAAAAGATACTAGACACTCTCCATGTATCCTCATCGAGATTCAGGGCTAGGCCAGGCCTCTAGCAAGGGTTCGAGGGTGGCAACCCCAAAAAAGTGGGGGTTCGAGGGCGACAACCCTCAACAGATGTTTTAGAGTTTCTTAAGCTATTTTTAGACCCATATAGGTTGTTTATGGTTGAGTATTTAAACCCATGGTTTTTTTCCCATGGTATTATAAAATTCATTCTTTTGGTATTGTTATTTAATTACACTTGCAAAGGATTTAAAGAGAAAAGAGATGAATATTATTGTATTAGAGATGGTTAAGTTTATACAATAAGGAGATATTATTATGTTGGGTTTTTTATCGTAAGGATTTCCTAGGTGAAATATTGTGTTATGTGTGTATATGTTATCTTCTTTTTTCCTTTGATTATGTATTTATTGTTTTTCTAGATTTAGTTTATCGGGGCCTTTTGCTCTTTTTTTTTTTAAGTTGAAAAAGTGCATTTTTAAAATGAATGCTAATATTTTACATTAACAAATATGGCCAATCACTATCCATTTCACCAAGAAGGATTTCCCACTGGCATAAAGCCTATATCAATCGTGTAACAACAAACACACTTCACTAACTACATCCAAAACTAGAAATCAACATACACCTTACATATCTAAATATCATATATTCTATGCTTTCCTGGTAGCCTCTTCCTATTGATCCCCATTTTTAATTCATGTGGCATTATCACTATCAACTAAATTATTTATGTGCATTGGGATATCATTCCCCCATTCCTTTCTGGCATCTGCCATAACTCCTTTGTTAGCAAGACCGTCTGCTACTCTGTTGGATTCTCTATAAATATGATTGATAGACACATTCTCAAGTCTATCCAAAAGTGCTCGAGCTTCCACCATCATTAAGTCAATAGTCTAGGCGGTTGGTTGTCCTCCCTTTAAAATGGTCATAATATTTTGTGTCTCCTTCAACTATGAGCTTATCTAGATTGCAATTAATAGCCAAAGAAATTCCTACATAAGCTACTATTGCTTTAGTAAAATGACTTTTTTATTCACCCAATTGTTCAACAAAGGCTTTGATTACCTTACCTAGATGATTTTGGATCACCCCTCCAGCTCTCACCAACCCAAGATTACCTTTTGAGGCCCCATAAAAATTTAATTTGAACCATCCAACTGGTGATGATATCCATTTTGCATGAGTTCTAGGATGAACTCGAGGTATTGGTAAATTCTTTCTAACTCCACAAAATTCCAATATATGTCCTTCGTGATCTAATTCCCATCCCTCCTTGAAGCGTATAGTGTTAAAATTCTCCACCAAGAGACTTTTAAATGAATTTTTATAAATTGATTCCTAGACTTCCCAAAAAAAAAGCTTTTGCTCTTCATTTGGTATCTGAGCTACGTTTTTTAGATTTGGTCGAGGAGTAAGGGTTTCAACCCTATGATAAATTATTATTATTATTATTTTATTATTTATTTATGGAAAATATCCCAAAAGGGATGCCACTTTCGAGTAAGACCCAAGGAGGCAGGGGTATCCATTCCATCAAAAATGCCCAAGACTCGGACCTGGCCTACCACCTTTGACATACTCAAGGAGCAAACAAACACACAAAACCAATTTAAAAATAAGTAAATAACAACAAAAATAATAAAATAAAATAAAAAACATGCTCCTTGAGTGTGTCAAAAACAAAAGCACAACCAAACACGCACAATAAGATAAAAGAAACCACAACACGAACCACATAGAAAAACACAAGAACCACATAACAAAACACAAACAAGACAAAAACAACAAAACACTACAAAGACATAACCAAAAAAAAAACATGAAAAATAAACACAACCAAAACCTAAAAAATTAAAAAAATAAAAATAAAAAACAACCAACAACAGACAATAAACAAAAACAAAAAACATAGAAAACACTCACATAAAAAAATGAATTAACACAAACAAAGAGAAACCCAAGAACAAGAATGAAAAAAACACAAGAACAAGAACGAAAAGGACACAACAACAATAAGAAAAAACATAAAAAAAACACAAAACAACAAAAACACAAGAACAACAAAAAACAACACAAAGAACACAAAAACAAAACAAAACAAGAGAACCCACCCACCTTAAAAAACTAAAAACAAAAAACAAAAAAGAAAAAAGAAAAAAAAATTGAACATAACAATGACCTATCTAGACCATAAGACTATTAAGGCAAGAATCAACAGAGGAAACAAAAGAAAGAATAGAATGAGCTAGGGAACTAAAAAAAATTGAATGAACCAAAGAGAAGCAAAAAAAAAAAAAAGCAAGAAGAAACTAGGTACCTTCAGAACTGGAGCCATCCAAAGAAATGATAGAAAGAAGAGCTTCCCTAATTTGAGAAGCCCACCATCTAGGAGGGTGGCCATAACAAGTAAGATCACCTTTGTCCAAAGCCCAATTAGCTAAAGCATCAAGCACTCTTGTTTTGATCTCCGACCACATGATTGTAATCAACTTTCAAAAATCCCATCTGGATTAATTGAATCTTCTCAATAATTCTTTTTATTCTCCAATCCACCTTATGATTCTTAGAAGGAGTCTTCAAGAGATTAATCATAAGTTGAGAGTCAGACTCAACTAACACATTTTTCCATCCAACCTTAGTAGCCTCCTGAAGGCCTCTGAGGATACCATACCCCTCAACAAGGTTATTGGAAAGAATACCCAAATTCTCAGCAAAAGTAAAAACTAGGGAGCCATCTGAAAGTCTACCAATTCCTCCCACACTGGCTTTTCCAGGGTTCCCTCTAGAGGCTCCATCAGTATTGACTTTTCCAAAATCCTTAGGAGGAGGTTGCCAATTTCTTGTCCTATCCATCTTACTAATACTCACATTCCATTTAAGTTGGTTGCCCTTAGAATATTTAATCTTCAATATTTGCATCACTTGATCCCATATTTGGTGGGAGTTTTGGGGGTGATTAAGGAGTTGATGGACTGATTCAACTAAGTTGGCTATGGTCTTTTGCCAAATATAGTGAATATCCTTCCTATCTTGATTAAAAATTCGGTTGTTCCTTTCATTCCAAATATTCCAAAGAAGAATGGTAGAACCCATCCAAACTAACTGCCTAATAAAATGATCAACACCCTCTTGATTAGGCCAATCCCTCCAAAGTTGTTCAAAAGTAAAAAAATTGGACCACTGTAAGCCAAGTAAAGTGGCCATTCTCCTCCATAGCTCAAAGGCTAAAGTACACTCAATAAAAATATGGTTGAGAGTTTCTATATTCTCTTCACACATTTCACATCTAAAAGGGCCATGAAAACCACGCTTCATAAGTTGCTCACCAGTAAGCACCCTACGATGCAATAAAATCCAATTAAAGAACCTCACCTTAGGCCAGAGCTTTTGAGCCAACAATCAATAAAATATGTCAAAAGAATGGTTGGGATTATTATGGCATAAGGTCAAATAACCTTGAGCAACTGAATACTCACCCTTAGTAGTGTTGTTCCATCCAAAACAATCTTTTTCATGGGACCAAGAGAGGGATCTCATATGAAGGATGCCTTGGATATCTTGTCTTTGCCTTTCTGGGATTTGAATAGGCCAGTCCTCAATAGGGATCCAATATCTACCAACCTTTGAATTACCAGTATGGTACCGACAGTAATTAGCCACCTTTATCCAGTTAGCTCAGTGAAGCTCCTCCATCCAAGGCCTCAAAGGCTTGTAACCATCCCAAGAATATATCCAAAAATTTGTCTATTGACCATTATGAATGATCCAAAATAAATTTTTCTTTATCAAATCCTCACCAGTATTAAGAACTACTAAAATGGGAGAACCTTTGGTAGGAAGTTGATAGTGAACAAGGTCTTCAGGACTTTTGTTCTCAGTATATTTAGCACGAAGATTATTGGCCCAAAGAGCATTGGGGTTATGCAACATCCTCCAATATAATTTAGCAGCTAAAGCTTTGTTGTTATTAATAGAAGACCAAAATCCTAACCCCCCTTCACTCTTAGAAATATATAAAGTATCCCATTTCACCAAGGCCCATTTTCTTTTCTCCTTAGTACCACTCCAAAGGAAACAATGACTGATTTGATCCAATTATCGAAGAACAACCTTTGGGATATTCAAAATAGAAGAAACATAAATAGGAATAGCTTGAAGGACTAATTTTACCAAGGTGATTCTACCCCCAAAAGAAAGCCACCTGTTGGTCCACTTTCCAATTTTCTTCTTGACTTTGTCCAACAACCAATTCCAATCTTTATTTTTCTGCCTTTGAATATTTATGGGAATACCTAAATAAGTGATTGGAAGGGAGGTCTTCTTATATCTTAATTTATCCAAGACCATGGATTATTGTCTAGCAGAGTAGTGAAAGAAAATAACTTTAGATTTGTCTTCATTGATCAACTACCCGATAGCCTTAGAAAAATAGCTAATGATTTGCTTAATATTAGAAGCTTCCTTAACTATAGCTTTACCTAAAAGAGTAGATTCATCCACAAATTGAAGATGAGAGATAGGTCTAGCTCCATGAGCAATGGTAACTCCCTCAAGGGTTTTTTTTTCCCTCTTTTTGGTTATAGTCCTACCCAAGCATTCAACAAGAATGATGAATAAATAAGGGGATAGCGGGTCACCTTGCCTAATACCTCTGGAAGCTAGGAATGACTGAGAAGGCCTGCCATTGATAAGAACTAAGTAGGAAACTGAAGAGATACATCCCATAATCCAATCCATCCAATCCTTAGAGAAACCAAATTGCCTCAAAATTTTGATAAGGAAGTGCCAATCCACTCTGTCATAAGCTTTGGATAAGTCTAACCGAATGAACATGGAAGGAGATTTTTGCATATCCATGGAATGGATGGCTTCCTGAGCAAGAACTATCTCATCTACTATTTGACGTCCTTCCACATAACCCCCTTGCTCTAGGGAAATAATCTTATGCAAAAGAGGCTTCAACCTTTCTGCCATGATTTTAGTAATGATTTTGAGAAGAACATTACATAAAGCAATAGGTCTAAAAGCTGAGATATGATCAACCTCTTGAGATTTTGGAACAAGAGTAATCTAAGTTTTATTGATAACCTTCAAAATTTCTTTGGTTTCCTGGCTTCTTCCACCACCTCTAATAAATCAACATGAAGGATATCCCAGAACTCTTGGTAGAACTCAATGGGAAAACCATCAGGACTTGGGGTTTTCCCTTTTTACATTTCAAAAACTACTTTTTGAAGATCATTGATAGTAATAGGAGCAGTCAAAATAGAGTTCTCCTCAGAAGTGATAAGATAAGGGATTGCTTGAAGAATATTTTGTTGTGAAGCTGAGTCAAGAGGAGTAGCAACAAAAATATTGGAAAAGTAATCAACAACAATAGAGTTCATGCCATCCCAAGTATAAACAACATCTCCAGAATCTAATTTTAAGGAAGAAATAAAGTTGTGAGATCTTCAATATAGAAGATATTTGTGGAAGAAATTTGTGTTTTGATCTCCTTCTTTGAGCCATTGAATTCTAGATTTTTGCTTCCATAATATTTCTTCTCTTTTTTCCCATTCCTCTAACTGAGTTGTGAGTTTAATTTCATTTGCACTTCTCTTCTCTGTGAGGCCATCTAAATGGATTTTCTTATTTAAATTTTCAAGATGAGCAATAAATTCATATTTTTTTTATGACCATCCCCAAACTCTTTCCAGTTCCAAGTCTTGATTTTGGATTTAATGTATTGTAGTCTTTTGGAAAAACAAAACATATTAGTCCCATGCCTAGGTTTACCTTCCTTCCACCATTTTTGCATACGAGGTCTGAAGGAAATGTCTCTAAGCCACATTAATTGAAAATGAAAAGGAGAGAAACTCACATTGGTTTTCCACATTTCCACCATGATCGGCCAATGATCCGAACCAACATTATTAAGAGTATTCACTTTAGGAATGTGACCATGGATTAAGAAATTTTCATAGAGCAAAACCCTATCCAATCTCTCTATTATACAAGCTAAGCCTTGCCTTCTGTTAGACCAAGTCATAAAGCCATTATCTGGTTAGATGTCCACAAGATGGAGGTTTGCAATATATTCGCTCATGAGGCCAGTGCTTCTATCCAAATTTCTAATTCCCCCCCAATTTCTCATCTAGAGAGGATGGTATTGAAATCTCCTCCGATCAAGATCCAAGCTTCAATAAAATGAGAGATAATATTAGTTATATCCTTCCACTGTCTTCTTTTTCCTCAAAAGCAGTCGAAGCATAAATAGTATTGCAAAACATAATTTGGTTGGAATGTCTACTTGGAATAGCTATAGCCAAAATACCCCAACTGCCAACCATATGGTGAATAACTACCTCTTTTGGGTCTCAAAGACAAACAATGCCACCATAAGTCCATTAGACCAAGTCATACGACCATTATCTGGTTGGATATCCACAAGATGGAGGTTTGCAATATATTTTCTTATGAGGTCAGTGCTTTTGTCCAAATTTTTATTTCCCCCATTTTTCTCATCCAGAGAGAGGATGGTATTGAAATCTCCTCTGATCAATATCCAAGATTTAGGAAAATTAGAGATGATATGAGTAATATCCTTCCACTATCTTATTTTTTCCTCCAAAGAAGCCGAAGCATAAACAGTAATGCAAAGCATAATTTGTTTGGAATGTCTACTTTGAATAGCTATAGCCAACAAACAACAAATGCAAACCATATTGTGAATAACTACCTCTTTTGGGTCCCAAAGACAAGCAATGCCACCAGAAGTCCCTTGGGAACTGAGGCAAACCACTTTTCCAGATGGCCAAATTTTACTGGCAATTGAGTCCATATCCTCCATTGACATCTTTGTTTCTTGAAGGAAAACAAGATGTGGATGATTTATATGAATCATTCTTCTAATTTCATTTTTTTTTGAAAGACTTCCTTTGAGTCCTCTAATATTCCAAGTGATGATCTTCATTAATACTAGGGCTAAAAAAGTTGGGAATGGCATTAATCTTACCTTCCTCTACAAGCTTTTCACCTTCTTTTACCATATGATATTGATTGGTCTTGCGACCTGCTTTTTTATTAGAATCCATATTTAATTTTTTTTTCCTTGTTTCTTGACTTATTCCAATTGAATCTGAGATGGCTTCTAACCTTGAAGAATGCTCGTACACAACCAAAATTTTACTAGATGGTTCAACGGATTCTATATTGGGACCTGCATTATTTAAAGTTTTGACATTTGAAAGATTGTTTTTCTTGTGTAAATTTTCTCCCTTTTTTCTGTTGAAAACCTTCGATTTGTTGGTTTGTCTCTGAGTTCTTCACTTCATATTTAAATTGTGTTTCTAATATTTCAGTTTCCATTATTTCCTCTTTCTCACTTGGGACACCATTTGTGGAAAGGATTTCAAACATTTTAGCAGATGACTTTGATTGATCCTTCATAACTGGTTTTTTCTGAGTGTTCTTCTTCTTAGGTATTTGGAAACCTGCTGAGTTTATATCTTCTTTCTTTTGATTAGGAATTTTATTTGGGCAAGCACTGACCAAATGACCATATTCATGGCAAATTCTACAACAAAAAGGAATGTTATCATAGTCCACTACTTGCTCCCAAGTGTCTTCCCCAAATTGTAATATGATATTTTTAGGTAGGGGTTTGTCAAAATCCATTAAAACACAAATTCGAGCATAAATAATATGTTCAAAATTTTGAGTACAATCAGCAGTCATCATAAAAGTTCCTAAAGAGTTTCCAATTGAAGAAAAAATAGTAGGATTCCAAAATTCAATAGGGAGGCCAAAGAGTCTAACCCACACGGGAGCTATAGAAGGCATCTCTTCTTTAGCTTTAAATTTAGTATGCCAGGGCTTCATGAAAAGCCCTGCCCTTCCAAAAAACCAAGGACCTCCTTGAAAAGTTTTCTCTATCTTCATTATTAGAAAATAAAACAATAAAATAACCATTTGGATAAATAGAGATTTGTAACTCACCTTTAGTTTTCCAGCTTTTTGCAGCCTAGACTTTGAAAGCATATAGACTCAAACGAAAACCCATGAACCAATAAATTAATCCTCTTTTTTCCAAATCTTCAATGCCAATCTGAATGTTACCCATATCAAGCTTAACAATAGGAGTTCCATCAGCTACTTTAAGACATCCTGAATCCATTTTCCTAGGATCAATCTTAGGCATTCTTAGAGGTTTATGGGAAGCCCTAAGATTGATATTAGCATTGGGTTGAGGCTGTCCACCATGGAGGGCATCCCTAAAATTTATTTTTGGGGCTGATTCTTCGAAATTCTTACTCTTGAAATGGGTTTTCACAGTAGAATTATTTTGTGGGTGCACCTTAGCACCAGATTCACTTGAGATATGAGTCATTTTTTGATCAACTGCTTGAAACTTGTTTCGTGATCTCTTTAATCCTTGCCCTAGACGTCATGGAAAGGTATGGTTTTCACTTTTATTTTGTGCAGCAAATTGGAAGTCGTTGTCACTCAAGTTCATAGTATGATCTATTGAAAGATAAATTTCTAACCCATATTGGATCCCCTGCAACATTTCCTACTAAAATATTGAGCATAAACCACAAAAATATTGACCGCTAGGGCCTAAAGGCCCTAAAAACCAACCTCTGGAGTTGCTTGCACTCAACCCAGATGAAACCCTCGCATAGCCACTTGCTAAATATCTTGTTCAAACATAGGGATGCACTAGGATCTCTGTTGCTCCAAATGATATGAAAATATTTGGAGACGTTCTAGGGTTTTTCAGGGATCTACCCTCAAAATTTTAGCTCAATTTGAGTCTAGATGAGTGAGATATGGCCAAAATGATTTTGACAGTTTGGGTAGTCCTACGAAAAACATCCCTTCACAAATCTCGGTGACTTGTGCTCCTGCTTACTACTACTTGTGAAAGTGCTTTCATTTTGGCATTCCTAAAAACCATTCAGAATACATCACCGTTTGTATTAGACTATAAAAAATACTCATTAAAAATGTGCCTTTGCATTGCTCCACAGCCAGTCAAGCCTAAATTAATTTTTGAGTGGGAGTCATATGCAAAAGAATCTAGGTGAAGGAAAATGATGAGAAGCACACAGGTAGAGATTAAAAATTTTAATGGATAAAATTTTGAGTTATGGAAACTCAAGATGGAGGATCAGTTGGTTGATAGAGATCAGTAAATGTGGTCTCATGAATAAAACCAACATCAATGATAGATGAGGATTGGCTAAAGAACGATAGGAAGGTAAGGAGTTCTATTAGATTGTGCTTATTTGATTATGTATTGTTGAATGTATTGACAAAGACCATGATAAAGTAGTTATGGGCTAAGCTGGGAAATTTGTATCAGATAAAGTTTCTAGTAAATAAAATTTCTCTAAAAGAAGTTGTATTTGCTTCGAATGAATGATGGTGACTCTATAGCCAAAAATTTGAATGCTTTTAACTTTATGATAAGTCAATTAAACTCTGTTGAAGTAAAAATGGATGAAGAGAAAAAGTGTATTACTTTACTTTGTTCATTACCTGATTTGTGGGATAACTTAGTTATGGCTAATACCAATACTACTTCTATATTAAAAGTAGAGGATATAGTAGGAACATTGCTATATGAGAAAAAAAGATAAAAATATTCTGAGTATCATAAGAAGGATGCCTTAGTTGTGAGAGGTTGTTCTCAAGAAAGAAACAAAAAGAAATAAGGAGAAAGAAAATCAAGATCTACGGGTAAATTTTTTCCTCTAAAAAAGAGGAAATGCTAGAAATGTGGTAAAAAAAAGGAAAAATAAAAGAGATTGTAAATCTAAAAAGGTTGATAATAGTCGATCATTTTATGAAGGAAATTTTGCAAAAATGAAGACCACAAATGAAGATTCAGGGAACTTATTCCTAGCTGCAACATGCTCAAGTGAGTGCCATGACTCATGGTTGATTGAATTATGTGCTTCCTTTCATATGACTCCTCATAGGGAGGGGTTCTATGAATATGAAAAGATAAATTAAGGTGAAGTCTTCTTGGGAGACAATTTGACATAAAAAATAATAGATTGAAGAAGAGTCAAGTTGAGGTTAAAATATGGAAGAATTAAAACCCTCCCTAGTGTGTTGCACATTTTGGTTTTAGCAAAGAATCTGATATTCATGAGTAAGAGTAATGATGCAGGTGTGACTATGGTATTCAATAAGGATAACTACAAGATGGTTCATGGAGTCTTGGTGTTGGCAAGGCAAGTTCATACAATAACTCTATTCAGACTTGAGGCTAGCACTATAAGTATTGATTGTAATAACTCTTTAGTTGTAGAGGAGAATAATACGATAGAAGTAGCTTCGAGTATTATTATAGTGAATACAATGTTGTGGCGTTAACACATGGGGAATATTGGTGAGAAAGGCCTTCGAACATAAAAAATGAAAGGTATGGCTAAAGAACTTTTTGATTTCCCTTTAAATTTTTATTTTTGTGAGCACTATGTTTTTGGAAAGCAAACCTGAGTAAAGTTTCCTTATAGTGCTACAAGATCTGAAGGAATTTTGCATCTAGTTCATAGTGATATGTTTGGACCTACAAAAGTACCATCGTTAGGTAAATCTATCTATTTTATTACATTTATAGATGACTTTTCAAGAAAGACCTGGGTATATTTTTTACGAAACAAATATGATGTTTTCAATAAATTTAAAGATTTTAAGGCTTGTAGAAAATAAGATAGAGAAAATGGTAAAGGTTTTGAGAAGTGATAATGGTGGTGAGTATTGCTCTAATGAATTTGAGCAGTTTTGCAAGGATTATAGAATAGAAAGGTAGAAAATAATTGTGTATACTCCATAATAGAATGGATTTGCATAATGGATAAACCAAAACATTGATGGATAAGACCAAAAGTATGCTAAGTGGTGTAGGGTTATAAAGGAAAATTTGGACAGAAGCCATGTTAATTGCTTGTTACCTCATCAATAGATCTCCTACCTTAGCTTTGGTGGACAATACTCCACAGGAAGTGTGGACTGCTAAGAAACCCTCTCTCAGTCATATAAGGTTTTTTGGTTGCGATGCCTATATGTATGTTCCAAAAGAAAAAAGGACTAAGCTAGACTATAAATCTTGAAAATGCATATTTATGGGTTATAGTATTGGTGTTAAAGGATATAAGTTGTGGAACCCATAAACACAAAACATTGTTTACATTTGTAATGTGATCTTTAGAGAAACAAAAGGGGTTTCAAAATAGGAAATGCAACCAAGCAAAGAACTTGAAATAGTTTAAGTAAAATTGGAATAGGAGGAAGAACCTATGGTAGAACCTAGTGCTAAAGAAGATGAACTACAAAGAGAGTTTGAAGAGAAACATTTTGAGAAATAAGGTGAGGAGGAAGTTGAAGATGCTGAACCTAGAAATCCAAGTTTGAGGAGATCAAATCTAGTGAGAAGACTCCCATAAAGGTATAGCCCTTCAATTCTTTGTTCTGCATTTAATATATTAGTTACTGATGAAGAACCCAAGACTATTGAAGAACACAAGCTTATACTGAGAGGGGGGGTGAACAGTATAAGACCTCTTTTTACTTTTTCCTTTATACTTCAAAATAGTAAAGCAATATACCCAAAGAAATATCAAAGCAATGCACAATATCATCCACAAAGTGACACTAATTTTAACGTGGTTCACCCAAAATGGCTGGGCTATGTCCACAAAACTTTTCTCTAAAAGTTATCTCAAATTTCTTTGGGAATCCTTCCCAATTACAATGTTTATGAGCCTCGGCCCAAAGGAGATACCTTCCCCCAATCAAAATTTATGAGCCTCTACTCAAAGGAGATACCTTCCCCTCTACTCTGGAAATGATCCCTCAAAAGATCAACTACCTCTACCTCTTGCCAACACATGGAACTCCTTTCCATCAAAGAACTCCTATCCTCAATGCTTAGCCTAAGAGACCTCTACCTTCTATGATCACGTCCACAGCAGCTCAGCAACCTCTACCAAACATAGTCAATCATCTAGTACAAGTCTTCATCTGTCTGTCAGATCTGTCCAACACTTAAGCTTGAACAAATCAATCCTCTACACACAAACCTTCTCAAAGACTTGCCAAATTTGTCCTCAGGTTCTTCTCAAAGAACCAGTGCACCTCTATCTTCAAGTTCTCTGATAGAACTATCAAACTCAGCTCACAAGTCCTCTGCTAGGACCTGTCCAAATTTGCTCACAAGTCCCCATCGAAACCTGTCCAAGACTGCTCACAAGTCCCCATCGGAACCTGTCCAAAACTCAGCAAGCTCACCAAGAAAAAAAACTTTCTTAGTAGGAAATCACAAGGTGAATTGTTAGAAACCCAATGTGATTTGTCAAACTCATAGAAGCATAAAGAGAATTGTTAGAGACTCAATATGTTCTATACTCAACTCCCAATCTCAAAACTCAACTCAAATCAACTCAGCTCAAACTCAATCTCAAATCTAAAAACTCAACTCAATATATGAAATGGATAGAATAGAATGATTTCTTTCAAGAACATGAAACCCCAACAATTGCCAACTATGCAAAGAATCACATAACAATGATACTCATGTTCTTTTCACCATCAATTAGGGCTTCAACAACAATGCTCATCAAGCAAGGTTCAATCAACACCATTCAACTCAAAACACAACCTTGAAGCATTTCACAATCAACATTAGAAAAGGAAACAAGTAGAACTCCTTTTCTCTCCAATATTGTTTGAACAAAAAACATCCACCAACTCAAATCACAATAGCACAAAACAACTTTTCAAATCATCAACAAAGGAGTAAGTCCAACACTTTAACCAATTAAAGAATAGCTTGATTATTACCAATTTAATGAAAGCAAATGTCAATCTCAAAGCTTCCCACTTAATGTTTCACAACTTCACACAAGAAGTAATTTTAACCTTAAAACATCATGCTTTCATTTCCATAATCAACCAAAAGCACTCTCAACATTACAAGAAAAATTTATCCCTTATACACCTTATTTCTCCCTTATAGTCTTATCAAAAATAAAATTTATCTCTCATAAGAATGCAATAAGATATTTCAAACAACACCTTCAAAAGAATATTTTATCAAAATAAAACAAGCTTTAAACTCCTTATAACTCCTAAGTTGTTTTGCCCTCTAATAAACTTCCTCCATCCGCAAAATACACTTAGCAAAAATTAATTTTGAAAATACCCTGGCCAACATCAAAAATCGCGCTATGGAGAAATTGCACACAAATTCTAACACCACCCGCTGCATCCACTTCACAATGAAAAACCCTTTCGCATTATTCGAATGCAGAACCTCTCGTTTGGGTAGCGCTCCAACAGCCTAGCCGCTATCGGTGCACCAAAGGCGCCCGGTGAGGTTTAAACCTCATGTTGTTAGCCTTGTTCCTTCTGCGCCAAGGATTAAATAAAACAATAGTGCCTCCCTTTCTTCTGATGTGAACACGAAGACAAAAACCTTACGACGGATTTACGACAAGTGGCGAGTACAAAAAAATGAATAGCGGATTCACGAAAATGGCGAAGACACAATCGAACAGTAGATCATGAATTCACAACGAGCAACTCTTTTCAAAATGCGGATGGGATAATTCTTGATTTTCATTGAGGGAGATTTATATGCATTTTTACCATAAGCTCTTGACGTCGACGAGGAGTTTAACACGTCGACGGAGGTCTTGGCTAGCGTCCACAATCTTAAAACATAGCGCCCACATAGTTAAGACATTTGCGCCATGGGTTAGGAGAACCCATTGCAAACAATAATTTAATATTTATTTAAAAATAATTAAAGGGAACCTTAACAAGGTTTTTAATTATTTAAATAAATACTTCCTCCTGGACCCAAATGCATTAAACTAATGCATCCACCTGTAATATTTAAACCTGCCAACTTGGGGTTTACAAAAGACCTTTGAAACTGTCATGCCGTAACCTTCATCAAAACAAATTATTTGACATCAAATAAAATTCCTTCAAGAGCTTCTTGACATCAATGACAACTTATACACTTGAGCAAAGGCAATGTACCCAAAGTACCCAAAATTGCCAACAACTCAGTAAAGGAGACACTTCATTAAAAGAAGAATAAGTATTGGAAATGGGCTATGGAGGAAGAAATGGAGTCCCTGGATAAAAATAAGACACGAGACTTGGTGAAATTACCCCTTGAAAAAAATTGATTGGTTGTAAGTGGTTATTCAAGAAGAAGTACAATGTAGAAGGAAATTTGGAGAACTACAAGGATCGCCTGGTAGCAAAATAATTTTCTCAAGTAGAGGGAATTGAATCTGGTGAGATTTTTTCTCCTATGGCTAAACTAGCTTCAATTAGATTTTTTTTGGCTATTTTTGATGCTTTTGATCTTGAAATAAAATAGATGGATGTAAAGACAACATTTCTACATGATGAACTTGATGAAGATATATATATGTCACAACCAAAATGCTTTAGGGTAAAATATAAGGAGGACTTGGTATGCAAGTTGAAAAAGTCTCTTTATGGCTTGAAGCAATCTCCAAGAATGTGGAACCAAAAAATTGATAGGTTTATTTTGATAGTTGGGCTTAGAAAATGCAAAGCAGATTCTTGTGTGTAATTTAAACAAGAAGGTAATTTTGTTATCATTTTTTTGTATGTGGATGACATGTTGTTAATTGGTAACAATAAGAAGATGATAAGTTACTAAAACCTCATTTATCTTTTGAATTTGACATGAAGGATTTGGATGTTGCAAAATTTATTTTGGGTATGAAAATAATAAGGGATTGTGCAAATAGAAATTTGTGGTTAAATCAAAGAAAACATGTTGATTTGATACTATAGAGGTTTAGGATGCATGATTGTAAACAAATATGTACTCCATATCCTATTGGTCAAAAGTTATATGATGAACAATATCCTAAAATAGATGAGAAAATTGAAGAAATGTATTATGTTCCTTATGCTAGCGTTGTTGGTAGTCTGATGTATGCAATGGTATGTACTAGACTTGATATTGCACATGCAGTGAGAGAACTTAACATATATATGTCCAATCCAAGAAAGGAAAATTGGACTGTTGTGAAGAGGATCTTCATATACTTGGGTGGAACTTCATACTATGCTATCTATTACCAAGAAAAATCTAGATATAGTAACATTGTAAATCTACAAGGTTTTATGGATGTTGATTGGGCTAGAGATTTGGATAAGATAATATCCACGATTTCTTATGTATTCAGACTTTTTGAAGGGGCAATAAGTTGAATGAGTAAAAAGCAATCAATGGTTTCTTTGTCCACAATAGAGGTAGAGTACATTATAGAAACTCATGCCTATAAAGAATCAGTGTGGATATAAAGGTTGTGTTCACATTTGGTCTTAAGTAGAGGGATGTGAGAATTGACAGTGATAGTTAGAGTGCAATATTTTTGGCAAACAATCCTGGTTTTCATGATCGATCAAAACATATTGATATCAAGTACCATTTTGTGAGAGAGATGGTTGAAGGAAATTGGGTGATGCTAGAGAAAGTTGATACAAATAATAATGCTACTGATTCATTAAAAAAGGCTATACTTGCTCAAAAAATTTCTTTGTGTAGAATATCTATGGGCATGGTTGTCCTTGACAGTTGACAATGGTAGTTTTCAACCCCTATGGAAAGTATTCAACAAGTGGGAGAATTTTGGAAATATGTTGAATATTTTCCATGTTATTATAGCAAGGTTAACTCTAAAAGGTACTGGAAAGTCTCCATATATCTTTGCTGGGATTCGAGGATGACAACCCTTAAAAATAGGGGTTTGAGGGTGACAGTCGTCGATGAAATTTTTAGGGTTTCTTAAGTTATTTTTAGATCCATATGGACTGTTTAAGGTTAAATATTTGAACCCATGGTTTTTTGCCTATGGTATTATAAAATATGTTCTTGTTATGTTGTTTAATTGCATGTGCATCAAGTTTTGAAGAGAGAAGAGATATGAACATTATTATATTAGAGACAATTAATTTTATACAATAAGGAGATATTACTATGCTGGTTTTTTCTTGTAAGGGTTTCCCAGGTGAAATATTGTGTTATGTGTGTATTTTTTATCTTCTTATTCTTGTTTCCTTTGCTTTTGTATTTTTTCTTTTTTAGATTTAGTTTACAAGGTCTTTATGCTCTTCAAATCATAGACCTTGTCCAACAAAAACATTTGGAAAGCAAGGTCATGCGAAGTGTAATTGAATCATTATAGAAGTATTATTACTACGTGTAGTATAACACCTAATTTCTAGGCACATGAAATATCTAGTGCAATAATATTTTATAATGCCTATTCTCATATTTAAATTCCATGTAGACAATGAAAGCTATTTTAGGCATCAGAAGGATTAATTAGTTTGTTGCAGTCTTCACATATGTTATACAAGGAAGGAGGAATAAAATGCAAGAGATATTACCTTAACCTAATTAAATTAAAGACCTAAGTTAAATTAGTAAATAACTTAGGTAATTTTATTATTATGTTGGAGTTAAAAGGTTTTATTAATGATTTGATTATAAGATGGAAGTTATAATGTTTTCTATTAAAATTTCAAATTCATATTTTAAAGTTTTAATTTTTGAGTTTTTTAAATCTATTAAAGTTTGGAGTGATAAGGTTTTCTACTTCAAATAGGATTTAAGTTTTTTGGATTGGATTATTTAAAAAAAGTTTCAAGTTTTGAGTTTGATAAGTGTTTTAGAAGATTCTTAAGATAAGAGTTTTTGAGATTTATTTGAAGTTTTTTAAATTTTGAGAAATTTTGAAATTAGAAGAAATCTTGAAATTTTGCAAATTTAATTTACTAGGGAGTTAAAAGGATTTCTACATCAAAGGATTAGAAAATTTTAAAATTTGTAACATTCTTATTTGAGTTTTTTTTTAACTTTGGAGAAATAAATATTTCAACTTCAAAAGAATTAAGATGGATAAATGACAAATAGGAACATCACATCATAGAAGAAATTATCAAAGTACAAGACCATACTATATGAGAGGAAGATTTCAAAATAAAAAATTGTATCAAAAACAATATTTTGAGTTCAAAGAGCAAAATCATAAAAGAGTTTTTCAAAATTCTTATCAAAGATGTGAAATAATATCACTTGAATCTCATCAAAAAATGCAAAGAGAAAAAAATATTTGGTATGGAGATTTATGCGCTAGCCATCATATGAATGAAAACTTATATTGGTTTGAATCCTTACAAGTCAAGGATAAATCTCAATAATAATTATAAATGATAATAAGTATAAATTTCAAGGATCTGGTAGAGTAATACCTAGCATACCATTTTCAGATTTTGCGTTTGAAAATGGTTTATATGTTCATGGACTATCAACTAATCTCATCCTAGTTGCTCAATTAGTTAAAAAGGGAAGAATAGTGGAATTCAAATAAACAAATGATCATAAATAAATGTCTTATCAAGAATTAAATAAAAACTAAAGCTACAAGGTCAGTCAGAAATGGAATATTTTCCTTAGAAACAATGGGATTCTCTTAAAAAATCGTTGAACATTTATTACCTTAGGATCAAATTAATAATAAGTTGTTTGCTTTTTAGAAAAACAAGAAATGGAAAATTCGATCAAGCATAGCCAAGATTACCTTACAAATATTACAAATGTTAGAAATGGATGAACCCAAGAATAAATATGATGAATAAAATTCTACAGAAACAAAGTTTCATGTTCAATACAAGATCACATGAAGACAAAGATTGAAGATCAAAGACAAATATTGAAGACTAAAGTTTTCAATAACCAAATAATATAATACAAGGGATTTTTGAAGAATATTACATTATTTGGTACATGCAAATGTACCCTATGGTATCTTCATGGTACAAATGTAAATATGTAATATATTAGGGTTTAAGTCTATAGATTATATAAGTGATTTGTATTTCCCTTTTATGTAAGTGTCAATGTGCAGGATATGCATAAGTGTCATGTATGTAAGTGTGGAAATATGTAATGTGAAGATGTGCACAAGTGTATTATATTATGATTCCATATAGGAGATTAAGAGTCATGTAGAAGTGTGCAAGTACCATAAATTTGTATGCATGTAAGAAGAGAGTAAAGAGTCTAGTATACAAGTGATAAGATGATAAGCCAAAGGTCAAGAATAAGAAAGGTTGCATCTCCCAGATATGTGAGGAATGCGATAGATAAGTATTGAAGAGTCATATTACTATGGCTAAATTATGGAGGTAAAGATCCTACAATATAAGGAAAAATGGTCTATAACAATCGCCACATAACAAGCATTGATAATAAAGTTTGTATACAGATTTGAAACAAGTAATTTAAATTGTAAGTATTCTTCATGCATGTACATGAATGATTTTGGCCATTTACATTCATATTTGATATTATAAGTGAATTTTATTTCATTATTATATTGGCCTAGATATATATTTTATTTCTCATATATATTATTCTACTCTTGATTATTGATATTTTGACCTATAATATTGTGATTTAATTATATTGGGACCTGTGATATTTTGAGATAGTAAGGCTTAAGAGCTAACATTCATTTATATACATTTTTTCTAATTCTACTTTGGGAATCCAACTACTAAAACCTCATCCAAATTATTTTTATAATATGATATAATAATATAATCAACCTTGGGTTATGTGTGGCCCATGCCAATCCTTATACAATATAATATCATAACCCCTATACCTATTTGTTGGTACCATAACAAGGGGAGCCACATACTCTCCTCTAGTTGAGCTAGATCCCTTTATTGCTAATCCATATCTTTTCTATCTATTTTATAGGTGAACAAAAGCACCATTAGGAAGCAATAGCACCAATGGCAATTATGTGACACCAATAGTATTTCTACCAATAATGCTTTTACCTCAATGGTAAAAAAACCAGTTTTTTCTAATCCAATCTCTTTATTTTAGAATTTAGATCATAGGATTGCTTGTTGCCTACTCTGCATCTATTTGTGTTTCTATATTTTAGTTTATTTATTAAGAATAAAAGGGAAAGAAATAAAACTAGTGAACATTAATCATTAAGGGTTTGTCTTTAATATTTTTATCATTAAAAGAAAAAGTGTATGTAGTTGCTTTAGGCTTGTTTGATTACCTTTGAACCCTTGCTCTTGAAAAGAAAAAAAAATCTTTATTTTATTATTTAAACTAGTAGGTATGTTAGATATTAGGTCTTGTTAGTTGTATTGTATAATGTATTTGTAGTTAACTAGTACTAGATTAAGGTTAAAGCTTTATCAAGAAAAATCTTAGGAGAAATGTTAGGTGTTCTCTAACTAATCCACTTAACCCTAGATATTAAGTTGACAAAATACCCCTATCCTCAAGGTGAGGAAGGATATGGAAGAATCACAAACAAGCCCTTCGTGATTCCTTTCTCATACACTTCTCCACAAGATTGTAGCACAAGAGCTTGGTCTTTCTACATGGGTTATAGAAACATCCTTCTAAAGACAGAGTCAAACTTGATCAACAACTTAAAACTTGTAAGGGATATAATTTAAAATATGGTTCTCCTTGTACTTCTATTATAGGTTACTAAGTATTTGTTGAATATGGTACTATGCATGTAAGATATGTTATAAAAAGTGTTCAACTTTGTGCTCTTTTTACATTGGGATAACGAATAAGTTTGAATGGGTATTTTGAAAATAATATCTAAGGGTGTGTTTTATGTTGGCAATTTGAGTTATTTATGTTATCATTGATTTCACATGGATCATTAATGTCACATGGATCACATTTGAGTTTTAGTGGCAAAAGCACTTCATAAAATATCATTTATGATATTTTGGAAAACATGGATATATACAAGGTTTTTGTGAAAACCAAGGCAGACAAAATAAAAGGTTTTATTTAAAACCATGGATGGTATATTTGAAATGGGGTTTTCTTAAAACCCAGGTTGGCTTTTCGTTTCATCGTAAAAGGTACCCCGGTGATGGAGATATTTAATTTTAAATATTTAGTTTAAATTTTAAATTATTTAAAATTTTAATTTTAATTTTAAAATTAAAAATAAAATTTTAAAATTAAAAATAAAATTATAGCGTCGATGTCTAAAGAAAGGAGGAAAGGCATATATTAAAAATAATAGCACCGATGTCTAAAGAAATGAGGAAAGGCATATATATATGCCACCAAAAACTTCGATAAATTCTTGTCCTCGATTTTCGAATGCATTCAAATTGATAATGTAATGCGAGAAGAGTCTGTGTGTTGAAGCATGTATAAAGAGGTGTGTTAAGGTTTTATGAAATTTAGGTATGTTGAATAATCATTTGCAGAGGATAACCAAAAACATAGGAACCTTTGGCCTAGTGGTTCGTGCGTTGTGTAAGAAGCAGGAGGTCCTGCGATCGATTCGTGTCTTGGATGCTTGCTGTGTTGAAACGCTCGAAGCGTTTTTGAGTTTTTGAAGCGTGCATAATATTGAGGTATTTGTTTTGATTCGTGCCCCTTTGAACATGTGAGGGCGTGTGACCCAACGACAGCTTGGCCATGGTTAAAGTGCTGAGCAAGGAGGTGTCAAGGGATCGAATCGCATCAGGGACAGAGGCAAGTTAATATTTTTTAATATTTTATTTTTCTAAAGTTGCCCTAGGAGAAATAAAGGTTATGATGCACCTTAAGAAAAAGAGAGATTTTTGGTGATTTTATTTTTGGAATTATATCATATTATATATCATTGGAAAGCTTATTTTTATTAACTTGCTTAGAGGGAGAAATAAGGTGTGTGTAAAGAGATATTTCTGATTTTGTAAAGAGGTTCAAAAGTGAAGGTTGCTTTGTTTTTTTTCAAAGAGGATTAATTCTTTCATGAGGGGACATGATGTATTTTATTGAGTAGGAGTAAAAAGGTGTTATTTGAATATTATTGTTGTGTTATTAATCATGATCCCTAACCCTTATTGAAAGTTGAAAAAGAAAGTTTGTTGAGTGTGGCAGATTTAGTGGACAACTAATAAGGCATCAAAAAGATATGAGCAATATTCTCCATTGACTTTGTTTATGGTGGTTGATTTCTAAAATATTATTGGAGAGAAAATGATTGATTTTGGTTTCCTTTTTGAAAGGGGTTGGTTGAATGCTTCAAGATTTTTTGGTTTGAGGGTTGTGTTTAAACCTTGTTTTATAAGCATTGTTGTTGAGGCTATTAGTTGTGTGAAAAAACTGAGATAGGGTTTGATAAGAACATGAGTATCATTGCTATGTGAAGAATGTTTTATAAGCATTGTTGTTGAAGCCCATTGATTGTACAAAGAACTTGAACTTGAGTTAGAGGAGAACATGAGTATCATTTTTATGTGAGATTTGTGGTTAAGCATTGTTGGAAACATTTTGAGTTGGTTGATACATGCTTGGACTAGGAATTGTGAGAAAGAGTTGTTCCTTGTTGTGATTTGTTGAGTAGAGTTGTTTGAGCCTAGTCAAGTGAATAAGTGAAGTGGTTGTTCAATTTCCATGAAACAAACTATTCTATATTCTGATTTGAGTTGAGATCATTGTGGATCATTGTTGTCATCCATTGTAGAGTGCATTACCTTTCATTGTTGAGTTCATAATTGAGCCTTGCCTGCATAGATTTGTGGATGAGATTTGAGTGCTACTTGAGCATGATTGATTGAGCCTTTGGGAAGGCTTTTGGGATAGATTTTTGGACATATTTGTGGCATATTTTGTGCATGATTGATTGAGCCTTTGAGAAGGCTTTTGGATAGATTTTTGGACAGATTTGTGGCAGCTTTTGTGCATGATTGATTGAGCCTTTGAGAAGGCTTTTGGATAGATTTGTGGACATATTTTGAGCAAGTTCTTGGTGAGCTTGCTGAGCATATTTGAGCAGGTTCTTGGTGAGCTTGCTAGAGTAGATTTTGAGCAAGTTCTTGGTGAGCTTGCTAGAGCAAATTTGAGCAAGTTCTTGGTGATCTTGCTAGAGCAGATTTGAGCAAGTTCTTGGTGAGCTTGCTAGAGCATATTTTGAGTAAGTTCTTGGTGATCTTGCTGAAGCAGATTAGTGGCTTGCTTACCTGAGCATATTAGGATTGCCTAGCTGATCAGATCAGTGGATTGCCTAGTTGAGCATATTAGGATTACCTAGCTGAGAAATCAGTGGATTGCTAGCTGAGCAGATCAGTGGATTGCCTACCTGAGCATATCAGGATTGTCTTGCTGAGCAGATCAATGGATTGCCTAGCTGAGCAAATCAGTGGATTGCCTAGCTAAGCAGATCAGTGAATTGCCTTATTGAGTAGATCAGTGGATTGCCTACCTGAGAAGATCAGGATTTCCTTGCTAAGTAGATCAGTGGATTGCCTACCTAGGCAGATCAAGATTGCCTACCTAAGTAGATCAGTGGATTGCCTAACTGAAAAGATCAATGAATTGCATTGTTGAGTAGATCAGGGGATTGCCTACATGAGCAGATCAATGGATTGCCTACCTGAGCAGATTAGTGGATTGCTTAGCTAAGCATATTAGTGAATTACCTTGCTAAGCAGATCAATGGATAGCCTAGCTTTGAGTAGATCAAAGTGAAAGCACGAGATTTCGGAAGTAAAAGGAAAACTATAACTATGCAATATAAGACGAAATGTAACGCTTTAATCCTATGCACAAAAACAAGGAAAAGAGATAAATTGGAAATGAAAGCACAGATGTAAGGAAATCACAGACCCTCTTTATTCAAATTTCTTATCCTCGGTTACATAGACGTCTCCTCCCTTTTTAGGGGCTAGGAGCGTTAAATTGGTCTTTGTTACAATTTGTGATTTTAGTCTTCCTCCTTCCGCATGCCCACGTTTGGAATGGGCGGGCCAAATGTTGCCGCCGCTTGCGTTGGTAAGGTAGACTCCTCGTCGCTCCTCTAATGCTGCAACTCTGCACTCAAAGAAACAAACAAGAAAGTCAGTAGCACCTGTGTATGAAACATAAAAGATGAATCTAACGATGGTTGAAATGAATCTAAATGAAATGAAAGACTTGACAAAAGCATAAACATGAAACTAAAAGAAATACCACGATTATGAAAGCACAAATCGCCAGTAAGTGAACTAGCAGCACTTCGTCGCTCAAAATGCTCCTTCTCTCGTATATCCCTTTTGGGTGAGAAAACTCACCGTTTTTATAGACCCAAGGGGTCTTTTTGAATTAACATGCAAAAGTGTTTCTTTGCATGAATGCTTTTGTTTGTGAAGAGAAGACTTCTTCTTGATCAAGGGCTTCTTAAATGCCTCTGTGCATGTCTTTGCATGTTTTAGAAAAGCTCATTTGCACTCCCATGCAATGAAGGGATAGCTAAGTGGCAAATCCGAGTTGTCTTAAAAAGCTCACTCCTCCTATCCCATGCGGTGAAGGGAAAGTCAAGTGGCAGATGTGTGTTGTTAAAAGAACTCACTCGCACTCCTATGTCATGCGGGGAAAGCTGAGTGGTAGTTACGAGTTGTAATATGTCGAGATTTGACTTTTTGCTGGTCAAACTCTACATTCGTCCCACCCGAAGCGAGCGCTAGTAATCGTCCCTGGGTGAAACGAGTACAAATCCATACTCGTCCCTAGGAAGGACGAGTACAAATTAGCACTCGTCCCCGGGTGGGACGAATAAGAAATAAGGTGTCCAAAAGGTGCCAAATTGGTTTTCGACTTGCAAAACTCGTTGTGTGAGTGGTTAGAACCACTGTTTAACCTCTGAGGGCTGCCCTGGGGCTGTGTGTGTTAGTGCGATCAGTGCTTGTAGTCACATAATCGGATTGGTGCTATTTTGGTGTCTACAGATGCCCCTTTTTGGGAAGCGTTGTGCAAGGCGCAGCGTTGAGCAAAAATATAACCAAAGCACTAATGATTAGGGTTTCTCAGTAACCTAACCAACTCTTGATGCCCCAAGTATGGAAAGGGCACGCATTCTTGAATCCTTGCTTCGACGAGCTAAGGAACTTAAGTCAAGCATTAACCTGGTTCGGTGAGGTATTACTTGAACTTAGACATTGATCAATCATGAATAGGCAAAGGGCGCAACCTTTTGTTGTGGGAACCTTGAGTTCATGATTCACGAATGCCAAGTATATGATTAGTTTGTGATGATTGCTTGTTTGCTGCCCCAAGCGGGGCGCGATTGTCTTTTGCAATGATCCTTTGAATGCGTGTCATTTCCAAGACTAGGTATAATGGTGTTGATTGGCAACTAAGTGTGACTACCCCCTCAAGCGACGAATCGATGAGGGAATGACCGACATGAGAAAAGCGACGAGTCGCTTGACCCAAGATGACGTGTGCAAGGGTGCCTTTAGATGGTTTACCGCTAAGCATGCTCGAGCAGTTCCCCGACTGTTTTGACCTATTTTTGATTTTGTTGGCATTTGTCATGTTTATGTTGTGGTTGTTTTTTGTTTTTTTTTTTTTTTTTTTTATTCGTCCCGGAGTGGAACGATTGTCTGTCGTTACTCGTCCTGGGGTGGGACGAGCATATCTCGGAGTATACTCGTCCCGGGGTGGGACGAGCGTACCTCGGAGTATACTCGTCCCGGGGTGGGACGAGCGCGCTGAAAAGCGCTCGTCCCTGTGAAGGACGATTACCAGCAAACAAAAACTATAAATATGCGAAAATGACGGATTTGGCTCATTTGCACTTGTTCGTCGATTGCGATTTGGAGCTGCGGGAGGAGGAGGTAGATTTTTGACGCGAAGCGCTCGCGGATCATCCAACCACCATGAGTGCACAGACCGGGTCGTCGAGCGGCGGAGCCGAGGCGAGACCAGTAAGTGCACTATCTCTTCGATTGTCAATTTGAAAAATGCAAAGTTGTTTTTATGGTGTTTTTCTTGTGTTTAAACATGAAACCCTAATTAATTAAAGTAAAAGGTAAATGAATGACACCGAATGAAACATGGATGCAAACCTGATGGAAACTTAGATGGAAAACCATAGGATAAACCCAAAATGAAACTTAGAGTAACACTTTAGGGTAACCATGGTTAGAAAAATGTTTTTCTATGTGAATGGTAAAACTTAGGTCGAAACCATAGGTAAACCATGCCCATATTTTTGTGTTATGTTTATGAAATTAAAAAATGGAAAATGAATGAATTTGTTTTTCATTGAAATGGTAAACTTAGGTCGAAACCGTAGGTAAACCATGTCGATTTTTTTTTTTTTTTTTATTTTGATGAAATTAAAGATGAATTTTTTGGTTGAAATGGTAAACTTAGATAAAACCGTAGGTAAACCATGTCAAATTTTTGTCATTTTTGATGAAATGAAAGGTGAATTTTTTTTTTTTGTTGAAATGGTGAACTTAGGTAAACCGTAGGTAAACCATGTCAAATTTGTTGTCGTTTTTAAATGAAAAATTGATGAATTGTTTTTTTTTGTTGAAATGGTGAACTTAGGTAAACCGTAGGTAAACCATGTCAAATTTTTATTGATTTTGATGAAATTAAAGATGCAAAATGGATGAATTTTTTGTTTTGAAATGGTAAACTTAGGAAAAACCGTAGGTAAACCATGGCAAATTTTTGGTGTTTTTGATGATGAAATGAAAAATTGATGATTTTTTTTTTTTTTTTTTTATGAAATTAAAGATGATTTTTTTTGGTTGAAATGGTAAACTTAGATAAAACCGTAGGTAAACCATGTCAAATTTTTGTCATTTTTGATGAAATGAAAGGTGAATTTTTTTTTTTTGTTGAAATGGTGAACTTAGGTAAACCGTAGGTAAACCATGTCAAATTTGTTGTCGTTTTTAAATGAAAAATTGATGAATTGTTTTTGTTTTGAAATGGTAAACTTAGGTAAACCGTAGGTAAACCATGTCAAATTTTTATTGATTTTGATGAAATTAAAGATGCAAAATGGATGAATTTTTTGTTTTGAAATGGTAAACTTAGGAAAAACCGTAGGTAAACCATGGCAAATTTTTGGTGTTTTTGATGATGAAATGAAAAATTGATGATTTTTTTTTTTTTTTGGATGTACATGTGAATGAAAAATAGTACGGTATAGTTATGCATTTTTGTACATGTAATGGTGATATGATGCATGTTTTTGATGTTTGTTGTTTTTGTTTTTTTTTTGTGATGTGCAGGTGGTGAAGAGTCGACATCGAGTACCGACCATTTTTTCTAATGCCCGCGAGGCGTTGACTGATGATGATTGGGAGTGGCTTGATGCCCTAGGGCTCAAGCATGTGGCTCGGTTGGATGCAGTTGTGGCAGATCGGGCGTACATTACCGCATTGATTGGCCTATGGGATGCTCGTACAAACACCTTCCATCTTCCTACAGGGGAGATGACAGTCACCCTAGAGGACGTGTATCGGATTCTTCGGATTCCAATAGACGGGGTTCCCATTCGGACGACACCACGGAGCCAGAGGACGGCGGTACTGACGCGATACTTTGGACATGGAGGGGATGGGGATGGGATGACCTCGTTGGAGAGGGCGAAGCTGGATTGTCAGATTGGGGGGATATTGGTACGATGGTGGTACGCGAGGGGAGTGTTGGGAGTGAGGCATGCAGTACTCATGAGCCTCATTTCCAACATGCTCTTGCCAGATTCATCAGGAGCGAGGTTCCCATGGAACCTTATGGAGGTAGTATGGCAGTTAGTGGATTTTCTGGTGATAGAGCCGGTTATTATGAGGTGGGGCCAGACGCTTTTGGCGTAGTTATATGATGAGTTGTACGAGGTCCGCTGTCGAAGGCGGAAGGGGTTGGGGTGCAGTTTCTTGTTGCAGTGTTGGGCATGGCAGCACATAGCCATAGAGCGACCACGAGGGTTGCCCTGGACTACCCGAGCGGAGATGGTGGACGAGGGATATTGGGTATGGTGCTTTATGGTACCGATCAGAGGAGCGAGGGCATAGTCGACGGTTCGCGAGAGACGTGGACCATTACATAGATGCACTAGCACGACTAACTCCCAGAGATGTGATATGGAGGCCATATCGGGATTGTCCCGCATGGCCGGAGGCGGATGATTGGCTTCGACGGGTCCGGAGGGGGAGATGGGTGATTGGGCGGCATGGGACAGAGCAGTACTTCCACTACCTCCCAGTGACGCGATAGTTTGGGGTATGCCAAGGATTGCCTGGGGATCCCGTAGCCTACCGACGTCGGAGTGATGAGAGGACCCTAGCTGCGTCGATCCTCGAGCCACTAGGGGAGGAGTCAGATCCTTGTGTTGGACATTCCGGATGTTGATGACGTCGGCGTGACAGCCGAATATCAGGAGTGGTGGATGCTACGACAGTGGCGAGGGGAGGGGCCCTTGGGAGGAGAGGAGGCGGCGGGAGGCGGAGAGGGTGCGGAGGCACCGGGGAGAGGGTTGGGGAGCACTCGCAGATGTAGAGATGGTGGAGGTGGTAGAGGTAGGGGATGATGTTGAGGAGGAGGAGCAGCCGAGAGATGCAGGATGCTTCGGAGCAGGCTGATGCTCCAGAGAGGCCGATGCAGCTGATCGGGCAAGGGGAGACAGAGGCGGGGTTACGTGCTGAGGTAGCGCAACTGACAGGAGAGCTTGCAAAGATGACACAGGAGAGGGATCACCTACGGTCACAATTGGCAGAGCGGGAGAGCGTAGGGGCTGTGTCTCGCCAGCAGGGTGGTGATACGGATGCTGTACGGGAGAGGGATCTCCTACGGGTGCAGCTAGCACAGCGTGATGATGCCATTGCGTACTACCGTAGGCGAGAGGCCGAGTGGAGGCTACGGGAGGCAGACTTGAGACGACGAGAGGAAGCGTGGGGGCGGCATCGGTCAGAGATGGAGGGTGAGATTCTCCCCTGGGTGGGCGAATACCGAGCCTCCGACCAGTGGCTCGTCGCACAGGACGAGAGACAGCGGGACGGAGCAGTCGGCATCATCCCGGTGTAGGCGGCGAGAGGAGGGCGATGCGAGTGGTCGGGATGCAGGGGCGAGCAGTCGCCCTGAGAGATCTCAGAGAACAGATACCGCGGGGGTAGCTCTCGTCGCACCGATCCTACGTGATCATGGTGGCCGACGCCCTAGGTCGGGGGTTTTGGGAGTTTGGATGATGGGAGGGAGGTCTGAGGACCAGTTTTGTAGCCTGCGGGCAATTTTGTTGTGATATATATACAGATGATTCTGTTTGGTGTGTATCTTTTTTTTTGCATGATTTATGTTTATGTACATGTTTTTACATTGATGTATGCATATGCTAATATGAATGTGATGATGCTAATTTATATGATGTATGCATATGGAATGGATGATATGTCGATGCACCATAGATTGTACAAAATTGGAGTGGCTTGTTATAGTAATAAGATAACTTTGTGGAATGCTTGTACATATGAAAACTTTGTTTTTGTATTTTGTCTATTGTTTTATGGTGATGTATGGAATGAAATGTATCGGTTGTTTGAAAATGTAGTTAAGCTTTTCTGAAATGCAGATATTTTTAACTAACTAACCAAGACTGTTCGTTTATCTCACAAGACTTTTGAACAAGGTCTAAATTTGACTTGAATTTAACCAAGTTATTTCACATCCCTGTGTGTGCAATTGAGTTCATTTATGTGTTATTCATCAGGATACCGCCAGTGCCAGATGGGCTTTCAACCGAACTCGTATGCGAGGATCACCTAATTAGCTCCACGAACTCCTTTATTGTATTTAGTCAGATTTTTCTGCGATGTTATCTAGGATACCGTAAGCTAGCTCATCCACATGCAAACATTGATCTGTACACAAGTTAATGTGATAGATATATCGTCATGCGAGAGGTTTACCACCAGTAACCAATAGGCTATCAACCAAATCGGTACTGAAGCTTGCCTCATGACCTGTCGAAATGCTTGAGAATTCCAGGGATTCAAGGTCGACTCCCTTCTTTTCTTCAAGGGTATTGGGATACTTGCTCTTTGGTAGTGATAAAATGATAGTACTCGTCTTGTTTTTTTTTTTTTTTTTGAGCAAGGGATTTGAATATAGAGTGATGATAATCACTGTTATTTGTGTCTTTTGATGTGTGCACTGTAGGATGTCAAATTTTAGTGTTTTGACGTTTTGCAAATATTTGATGGTTTTGCAACTTTTGAGAACTTGGGATTCATGGGGAATTGGGTAGGGAGGAAGCTTGTCCTTTTGCCAATTCTCAGCATTTCTAGGGTCATTCGCATAGGGGGATAAGCAAGATAGCCGTTTCACTTATGGTAACCGGGATTACGGTGCAGGTTTCATCTTTCGTCTACACAACTTAGGAATTATTTTATGTGTGTTAATATGTGTTGGGATGCTACGTAACAAGGTGTGATCCAAGTAAAACTTTCCCATGTAAAATCTGCTTAATTGTGTACAGTTCTTGGCTAGAAATTTAAAGACATCTGAATGACGAAAACCCTATATACATTAGGCGACAATGATGATGCTAAAAATAAAAGGGTGATATGCTGGATGTAGGTGTTTATGAAAATAGATCTAAGGTGGAAATGAGGGAATTGCCAAATAATGACAGCCTATGGTGCTTTTGACTTATATGACCTAGCGGAGTATGCAATGTATGTATGCAATGCGGAATGCAAACTATACTTTTGTATTTTGATTGTTATGAGAATGCATGGAATGGAAATGCAAATGTTTTTTTTTTTTTTTTGAGAATGCATGGAATTGAAATGCGATTGTTTTTGTGATTTTGATTTTTATGTTGTTTTTGTTGATTTTTGAATATTTATGTTGACCAAGCAATTATGGTAACGCTTGGAGCTTTTAGGTTGACCAAGTGATTGTGGGAATCCTTGGAGCTTTTGGGTTGACCAAGCGATTGTGGTAATCCTTGGAGCTTTTTGTTGGACTATGGCTCTCTAGCTGTGGAATGACCTCAAATGAATGATATTCAAGGGTTTTGTTTCCTTGATTCCTTCAAGAGAGGCAAGCCGGTATGTTCCAGGTCCTATTCTACTATCAATGATGTAAGGACCTAACCAGTTTGCTGCAAACTTATCCCGAAGATGGGAGGGCAAATTAGAATTCTGCTGGTTCTCTTTTAAGACCAAATCACCAACCTGAAATTCCCTGAAGTGGACTTTCATGTTGTATGCTTTCTTAAGTCGCTCTTGATAGATACGCAAATGCTCGAGAGCATTAACGCGTCGTTCATCAAGCAACGTCAGTTGATCTAACCGGGCCTGTCGTGCAGTGTCATCATCGATGAACTCTTGCATTGAAATGCGCAGGGAAGGAATTTCCAACTCAAAAGGCATGACTGCCTCGGAGCCATACACCAGCGAAAATGGAGTTGCCCCAGTGGGCGTCCGAATGCTGGTGCGATAAGCCCATAGGGCAAGCGGGATCTGAATGTGCCAATCTTTATGATTATCTGCAACTGTCTTTTTAAGAATGGCGACTAGCATTTTGTTTGACGCCTCTGCTTGCCCATTTGCCTACGGATAATAGGGTGTTGAAAAGCTATGCTGAATCTTGTACTTTGTGGTCAAAGCACGCACATCTTTATTCTTGAATGGTGTCCCATTATCCGAGACTATTTTGGATGGAATACCAAAATGACATATGATGTTATGCAAAATAAACTCCGCAATGCGAGCTCCAGTCGTAGTGGTCAGCGGAATTGCTTCCACCCATTTGGTAAAGTACTCAGTGGCCGTTAAAATGAACGTGTGACGACCAGACGACACAAGGGAGATCTTTCCAATTAGATCAAAGCCCCACTATGAAAAAGGCCAAACCGATTGAATCGGCTGTAAGGCATGAGAAGGTACGTGTGTCAAATTAGCATGATGTCGACACTTCACGCACTTCTTCACATATGCGCAACAATCTCGCTCTAAGGATGGCCAATAATAACCCATGCGAAGAATGCGCTTTGCGATGGCCATACCTCTGAAGTGGCCACCACATGTACCATCGTGAGCTTGGGTGATCGCCCAAGCGGACTCTTGCTGGTCCAAACAACGAAGGAGGATTCCTTCATAATTTCGACGATACAAAATGTCTCCTACCAAGACATGCTTTGCCGCTTTCTGTTTGAATGATCTTTTCGTGGCTTGTGTCAATCCAAGTGGGAGATTACCTAGCTTGAGGTAATCCCGAATGGGTGTATACCAGTCTTGCTGATTAGAAACCTCGATAGTATGAACGGCCAATCCCTTTTGAAGTTTATCCCGAAAAAAAGCTGAACAGGAAAGAACTTGTAAAAACAACGTGGTGTTGCTAGCAAGAGGGGCCGGGGAGAACAAGGACCCCCAGTTGGCTTTAATCAAACAATCTCGAATTCGAGAGAACTTATCCGGAGATGGTTCAATCTGGATCATGTGGATTTATGGCGTCGAATCAGAGCTTGCACGCTCCATCGTAGATTGCGATAATGTTTTAACCTGAATGGTTGTCATTTCACCAGAAGGGTCTTGCGGAATAAGTGACCCCAAGGAGGCCATAGTATCCGCAAAATGATTTGATGATCGAGGGAGTGCCTCGATGTCATACCATTCAAATTGTGCCAAGAATTTATCCACAAGGGTTTTATAAGACTTCAAAATTGGACATTTACATTGGTATATCCCTTTTACTTGGTTGACAATTAACAGCGAATCACCAAAGATGTTCAATCGTTTAATGTTCATGGTGATTGCTGTCTGAAGACCTATGAGCAAGGCTTCGTATTCTGCATTGTTATTGGTTAGCGGGAAGTCTAATTTAAATGACAAGGGCATTGGAGCACCTTGTGGAGTGAAGAATACAATTCCTGCACCACCCCCTTGCTCACATTTAGAACCATCGAAGAAAAGGGTTATGTCAGCACTGGGACTCAGGCTCATCAGAATCTAGCGACTTTGAAACATGGAAGACCCCATCATCAGGTAGTTCAAAAGTCAGAGGCTGATCGTCTTCAAGAGGAGCCTCGGCTAGTTGATCGGCGATGACTTGACCTTTTATAGATTTATGTCCAATGAACTCTATGTCAAACTCCGTCAACAACATGATCCATTTCGCCGTGCGGCTACTATGATAAGTACGACTCATCATGTATCGCAATGGATTCTCCTTAGACACAACATACGTCTTATTACTAAGCATGTAGTGGCGTAGCTTTTTGGTAGCAAACACCACTGCCAAGCGAGTTTTTCAACATATGCATAGTTAAGTTCATAACTGACCAAGGTGCGGCTAAGATAGTATGTAGCACTGTTCTCTATGAAGTTCATTTTTCTGGGACAGACATGGCGCCCGAGTGCCACCTCGATGGCTGAGATGTATAAATAGAACGGCACTCCTGGTGCAGGTGGTGCCGATGCGGTGGCGAAGCCAAGTACTATTTAATGTCGTCAAAGGCTGACTGGCACTCGTCATCCCAATGAAATGTGACCCCTTTATGCAATAATTTATTCATGGGTCGGCATTTGTCAGATAACTGCGCTATGAAGCGCTTGATCGACGCAACCTTTCCCTGCAGACTCCTGAGCTGCTTGATGGTGGTTGGGGGACGCATTTCAAGGATTGCCTTGACTTTGTTTGGATCAACCTCAATTCCTCGTTTGGAGACTATGAAACCCAAGAGCTTTCCGGAGGTGACGCCAAAGACGCACTTCTTGGGGTTTAGTCTACTTTATGCTCAATGAGGCGATCAAGGACCTTACTCAAGTCACCGATGTGATGCGGGCGCAAAAGAGATTTGGCCAACAAATCATCCATGTAATCTTCCAAAATTTTGTGCATGTAATCGTGAAAGATGTATGTCATGGCACGTTGGTAGGTAGCTCCGGCATTTTTAAGGCCAAAAGGCATGACCTTATAACAAAATGTCCCCCAAGGCATTGTGAATGCCGTTTTTAGCTGGTCCTCAGGATTAATACGAATCTGATTGTATCCTGAGAAACCATCCATAAGGGAAAGCATTTCGTGGCCTGCTGTAGCGTCTACCAACGCGTCGATGCTCGGCAAAGGAAAATCATCCTTAGGACTCGCTTTGTTAAGATCTCAAAAATCAGTGCATATGCGAATCCTCCCGTCGGGTTTCTTGACGAGGAACCATGTTAGACAACCATGGCGGATAATCCACATAGATGACAAAGCTGGGCATCCAACAACTTTTGTAACTCATATTTTACCATTAAGGCTACTGTTGGATGCATCTTGCGTAGTTTTTGCTTTACGGCTTGATTGTCGGATCAAGCGTTAAATTGTGCGTGACTAGCTGTGGGTCTAGTCCCGGCATATCTTTGTATGACCATGCAAAAACCTCCTTCTTTTCCTTAAGAAGGGCAACATAATCGGCTCGCTCTTCGGGGGAAAGACTTACCCCCAGCTTGAGAATCCGTGGATTCATTGGATCTGTGCCGATGTCTACATCAGTCGTTGCTTCAACTGACATATGGGATCCGTCTTCCAACTGGTGTGGAATGGGGATCAGATGGATATCATTTGCTGAATTAAGATCGTCATTTGGAACATCAAGTTCCTCCTCAGCATGAAAGACATCCTGAGTCTGTCTTGGAGTGAAATGAAACATCCCACCGCAAGGCCAATACTCTGATGGAGATGGTGGTGTGTCAGTGCGATCCCAATCAATAGCTTCTATGTCTAGATGCAATAATCGTGTTGGATTGGCTGGATCATGGATGGGGGCGGTCAAGTCAATGGAGACCATGTTGATGAAATGATTGTAATCTCCATAACCGCAAATGTGACAACTGTGACATTCTGGATGTTCTTGGTGCTTTGGATCTGGCTCTGTGGGCACTGGCACAAAGGGATCAGCCCTATACGTAGTCCTGCAAATAGGGTCTACCCTAGGCACTGATGAGTTGATAGGGTCTCTAGGCGGAAGATGTTCGTTGTATGCCTGGAGTGGGGGGTGCAGTAATTGCTATAACTGCGCCAGGGTGAAATGCCTCCTAGGTCTTGGATCTATGTGTAAGTGTTCCAACCTGTCATCTATGTCTAAAGGATCTTGCAACCTATGCTCACTAGGATCATTCAATGGGAACATCCTCAGGAAGCTTTCCTGATCATCATTCATTTGATATTCATGCGAATGATCGTCCTCCGACTCATTTTCAGAAGACCCTTCGTGGTCTTGTCCATCTTCCCCTTGTGGGTGAGTCCGTGAGGTTTCTCCTTGTTCAGCCGTAGGGAAAGGGTTGTTGAGGTCAACAAGGTTATTTGTGTGCAATGGGAAATAGTCCCCCAGTGTATAAGTCGTATTTGGATTGGCATATGGATCCGATGCCAACCCATCCTTGTTGCCTATCCCTAGGCCTTGCATGTTTTTGACCAAGATGTCGAGGGGCAAAGGGTGGTTAAACCCTACTCCTGACTTGTCATAAGGCATTTGGTATCTTGGTTGACACAAAACACGCATTCCTTGTTCATACCGGCCTAACCCGTATCCATGCCAATTGCATTGGCTAAGATAACGTAATGCGAAGTTTGGGTTAGCCAGATAGTTGACATCTTCCACAAAGGGATCTTCATCTTCTTCTTCTTTTCGGGAAGGTTCAATGCCATGATCCAGGCCCCCAAAAATAAAATTTGTCCGATTAGGTGGGTAGCCTAAAGGAACCACGGAGCCTATGGGGAGTCGAGGTCTTCCCATGTCTTGCATAGGCGAAGTGTGGGCGTTGCAACAACATTTCGCACTATGTACTCCCCCATGCCTATGTTAGACATCTCAACGGTAATCATTGGCGATTGAGGGGAAGTGAATGGGAGTTCTCCTTGAGTCCACTCCATGTGGGGTGCACTAGGCGTCTCAACTTCCATTCGATTAGGCGTCTCTCCTGTAGAGATGTTGGAGACTAGAGGTGGTTCCGCTTCCAGGGGCTTCTTTCCTTTGTCCGTTGGTGTGGCCATCGTAGGTGGCGTCGTTGTGGGAGGACTGGATGAAGAAGATGATCCCGCCTGAGAACTTGATTGAGTTGGCAAGGGAGATTCTTGCTTAGTCGAACCCCGTTTAGATGGATTTAACTGGAAATCCACGTGCGTTGAAGGAAGGGTCGACTGCGGCATGATTTGCACTGAATTGCAGTACTTAAAAGGTTCCAAATCTGCGGGGACCACGTGCACTTGTCCTTCAAATGTATATTTCAAACATTGATGAGCAATTGAAGGGACACACTTCATATCCCGGATCCAAGGCCGTCCAAGCAAGATATTGTAAGCCATTTCCCCTTCTAAAATGTGGCACAACGTAGGAATGATCTTTTGTCCCACTTGTATGGGCGGGACAATTGTGCCAAGCTGTCGAGCATATCGTATCATTAAATGCTCGAAGGGTATAAGTGGAAGGTGCAATGTGAGAGGCTGGTAGTTTCAGATGTTTCAGTGCAGCGGTTGTAATAAGGTTACTGGAAGAACCAGTATCTATCAACACCCGTTTGTACGGAGTCCCGTTGACCCGCGCAATAACGTGCAGGGGCGGATCCGGTACATCTCCAATCACCATTTTTAGCTCATCTTCCCTAAAGGTAATAAACTGGTTCGATACACTGTTTAACATGCCCCACAAAATTGTTGAACGAATCCGCTTCGTGGGGTTGCAACTCAATTGCCTTTAATATCTCCATAAGAGCTTCCCGATGGGGTGCTGATTGTTGAATAAGCTCATAAATGGAGAGCCTAGCCGATGTGGTCCGTAGACTTTGAGTAAGTCTAGATCGAATCGTGACCACTGGTCTAGGTGGGGGCAACTATGTAGGATTCGGTTGATGTTGTGACGTGGATGAAGCTTCCCTAGTGGCTGTCGCGGGGACAACTCCTGGGTGTCTCTTGTTTCTTGTCACAATACTTATCATTCCAACATACCCGTCCATGGGGTAACTCTGTTGCACTTCATTGACATGCAAAGGTTTTGTTTGTGCATCATGTGTGGGTAAAGGATCTTTGAAAACACCCATTTGTTGGTTGTTGGGTGCGATGGGGTTATCCACTACCAATGTGTGATTATCAATAAGATCTTGCACTAAACCTTTAAACGTCCAACAGACATTAAGGTCATGCCCTCTCCTCCGGTGGAATCTATAGAAAAGATCCTCTCTGTAGCCCTTAGACTTCGGCGCATTAGGATCGATTGTTGGAATATCTGGCAGATTAATCAAGTTTGCCGCTGACAAACGGTCAAACAAGGAATCCCTAGACTCAGTGTATGGAGTAAATTGTCGCTTAGGGCGACGCTGCTGATTTTGATCCTATTTTTTGTTATCTTTCTCATAATTAGTATGAGGCACCGCCTGATAATTAGCCTTTGAAGGTTGTGTTGCTTGGGCAGGCGTAGGGGCATTAATAGCAACTTGATTGACCGCGGCGGGTTTTTGTTGCGTATTCCCTATTTTGGTGCTCTTGTTCCACTCTTTTTTCTTAGGCTTGGCAATTTCGCCATCCTGTATCTTGATCTCTTCGATACGTCTAGCTTGCGCCGAGCTTCTTCTAAAGTGGCGTATTGCTACGGCTGCAATAGCACAGAGATCGATCGCAAACAACTCTTTGCGAACATTTGAGTTAGGTCGGACATAGGAGGGAGATAGGACAACTTTGAAAGCACCGTCCTCCACCGATTCCCATATGCGACCATGGACTCTTCCTCATACTATTTTGAGGCTAGCTAGATCATCGAGTGACGCCTTTTTCTTTGTATTGAAAGCAAAACGTTCTAGGAACGCGTCCACTAGTTGATCCAAGTTGTAGATGCTATGCTTTGGTAGATGGGTAAACCAATCCGAGGCAGACCATGCAAAGGTGGTTATGAATGTTCTCAATAGCAATGCATCATTGTCTTGTATACCAAAGCAACGACTCAAAAATCGAGTCACATGTTCTTGAGCATCCTCATCCCCTTTAAAGAGTGCCAACTGGGGCAGCTTGAAATGTTCGGGGTATGGAGGTGCTGGCACTGACGGATGTATTGGATGACTACGGAGTTGGCGCAAGGTAGGCTTTTGAGGCCCACCAGTCTTAAGTTCCATATTCTCCAAGCGTTCTAACAACACTTTGTAGGCATCGGAGGATATAATTTCCTCCTCCTTAGCTTGTTCCCGTTGTGGGTTGCGGGAAACTTGAGGCCTTTGAATGACTAAATGGTTAGCATTCCTTCCGCCTTGATAGGGTGTTTCAACCCGCTCTTCTTCTTGGTAATAATCCTCATAATCTTCGTGAGGAGTGTTTGGCCTAGGCCTGTAAATATGGATGGGCGCCCGTGGAGGATACCCATCATGGTCACGGGGAATGGCCTCCCGCTCAGGTCTAAAAGGTCTTGGAGGCAATGCTTGCTGAAGTCGTGGAGACCTATCTCGCCCTAAAGGGTTGTGCCTCACATACATCTCAGAGTGTTGTGCATGAGGGATCGGGGCCCTCTCACGTGCATGGTTGTGAAACCTTTCAGCAGTCTGACGCTGAATACGCTCTTGATCAAGGTGACACAAATGTTCTAATTCCTGTTGTTCTTGCTTAAGCCGCATGATTTGCGCTTGGCGGGCGGCTAGTTGTGTAAATGCCAAGTTACTTTGTGTTGTTGTCTCTTGTTTGATAGGCCGAGATGTCTCTCCTACATATCTATTTCGATCATAGTACTCTGAGACCCCTACATGTTGCTTCCCTCTGTCGAGGTTGGCCGCATTAACTTGAAACTCTGGTCTCAATAAGCGATCTGGATATAATGCAGGTGCAGACGTGCATCTTTTTGGTACTGGACACTGGACTGGAGGGATGTAGTGATCCTCCTCTCTTTTTCTGTGATATGCATAAAAGGTGCGGGCGAGAATTGCCTTGCTCGTCGGGAGGACTTGTTGTTACGGATGTGGTCTACTTGTTTTCGACATTAATTGGGGGTAAATTAGGAACCACAACATTATGTAATTCTTCATTTTGGACCCTTTGTTGTTCCATAGCATTACACAATGCTTCATCACTAGGCCATCCATAAAGAACTTCCATAGGAGGCCTCGTGCTTAGACCAGGTGGTATATATAAGTTATTGTCTTGAAAAGATTCTTGTTGCTCATGAGTTTCCCTTAGAGAAGGGGTTCTAAAGTCTCGTCTATTGAAGGCCTGATTTGGAGAGCCACTCCTTGAGACACCTCTAGAACCTTGTTCTATGACTGTATGGGTTGGAGTGCCCCGCCATGATGGGGCTCTAGAACCATGTTCTGCATGATGTGAACTAACTGTTGTATCCCGTCGGTGAGGCGGAATGACTAAGTCTTCAAGGCTATATCGGAGACGATTTGTCTCTCTTGGTGCATGTTCTACAACTTCTGCCCGTGATTGGGCTTGGCTACGAGTATTCACCATGGTAATGCTATCCTAAAAATGCAAAAATTCTTTTTATGATTTTCTTTTTATGATTTTTTTTTTTTGTCTAAAACAGAAAATAGCATACACACTCACAAGCAATGCTTATCTCTTTTAAAGATTAATAGTGTGCCCTAGATCTGGTTTAGTGTGTTTTTGTTGTTTGTTTTGTTTTTGAAAATTTTTGTGAAACGTTTAAATGCAAGTATGAAGGCTCTTATAACTCCCAAAAAATGGTCGCCCCTTCAATATACCAGCCAAGCCGATATACCAACCTCTCTATATACCCGCCCTTACGAGAGGGAGACTATAAGTACGTGAGAGCGGATGGTACGTGGTACATAGGCGGTACGGAAGGGGGATTGTCCTGTTAATTGCACCTACCATAGAAGACTTATCCTCGCGCGCATGGGAATCACCCCGGCGAGCACTCGGTCGGCTTTCGTCGGGATTTACGCCTAACAACGAGTTGACAATCGGGGAATGGATGCAAAGCTAAGCCAAGGTGGTGATGAACCCACCGTTGGTCTTGCTCAAGGGTTGGGGTCTTACGACCAACGCCTTGGTTTAAAATGTAACGTGATGTGTGGGGTTCGTTTTAATTTTGCGAAATTGAAACAAGCAAACGAAAAGAAATCTTTCCCTAAGCCATTCAAACTGAAAACCAGAAAACAGAAAAACAGAAATTTGACAGAAGCTGTAAAAACCCCTACCTCTTCTCTGCCTAATCGGAAATTTCTGATTTGCTCTAAAAATTTGCACAGATCTATAATCGTCCCTGGGTGGAGCGAATAACAGACCGTAATCGTCCCAGGGTGGAACGAATAATTTATTCGTCCCGGGGTGAGACGAGTAACAATTCTGTAATCGTCACTTGCGAGAGACGAATAACGGTCCGATGTTGAAAAACAGGTACCTGTAAAAAAACAAGCAATTTTTAGATCAGTAATTTAACCTAAACAAAAATAGAGGACAGAAGTCCCACCGTGATCGCCATTGAAAGCACGAGATTCCGGAAGTAAAAGGAAAACTATAACTATGCAATATAAGACGAAATGTAACGCTTTAATCCTATGCACAAAAACAAGGAAAAGAGATAAATTGGAAATGAAAGCACAGATGTAAGGAAATCACAGCCCTCTTTATTCAAATTTCTTATCCTCGGTTACATATACGTCTCCTCCCATTTTAGGGGCTAGGAGCGTTAAATTGGTCTTTGTTACAATTTGTGATTTTAGTCTTCCTCCTTCCGCATGCCCACGTTTGGAATGGGCGGGCCAAATGTTGTCGCCGCTTGCGTTGGTAAGGTAGACTCCTCGTCGCTCCTCTAATGCTGCAACTCTGCACTCAAAGAAACAAACAAGAAAGTCAGTAGCATTTGTGTATGAAACATAAAAGATGAATCTAACGATGGTTGAAATGAATCTAAATGAAATGAAAGACTTGACAAAAGCATAAACATGAAACTAAAAGAAATACCACGATTATGAAAGCACAAATCGCCAGTAAGTGAACTAGCAACACTTCGTCGCTCAAAATGCTCCTTCTCTGTATATCCTTTTTGGGTGAGAAAACTCACCGTTTTTATAGACCCAAGGGGTCTTTTTGAATTAACATGCAAAAGTGTTTCTTTGCATGAATGCTTTTGTTTGTGAAGAGAAGACTTCTTCTTGATCAAGGGCTTCTTAAGTGCCTCTGTGCATGTCTTTGCATGTTTTAGAAAAGCTCACTTGCACTCCCATGCAATGAAGGGATAGCTAAGTGGCAAATCTGAGTTGTCTTAAAAAGCTTACTCTCCTTCCCATGCAGTGAAGGGAAAGTCAATTGGCAGATGTGTGTTGTTAAAAGAACTCACTCGCACTCCTATGTCATGCAGGGAAAGCTGAGTGGTAGTTCTGAGTTGTCATGCGCTGAGGTCTGACTTTTTGCTGGTCAAACCTGGCATTCGTCCCACCCAGAAGCGAGCGCTAGTAATCGTCCCTGGGTGAAACGAGTACAAATCCACACTCGTCCCTGGGAAGGACGAGTAAAAATTGCACTCGTCCCTGGGTGGGACGAATAAGAAATAAAGTGTCTAAAAGGTGCCAAATTGGTTTTTGACTTGCAAAACTGCTTGTGTAAGTGGTTAGAACCACTGTTTTAACCTCTGAGGGCTGCCCTGGGGCTGTGTGTGTTAGTGCGATCAGTGCTTGTAGTCACATAATCGGATTGGTGCTATTTTGGTGTCTACACAAAGTAATCATTTGTATTTGGATAAGGATCCCAATTTCTTTGTGAAATATTATAAGGAGATTATCTTATGGAGTATCCCACATTGGAGGAACCACATTAAATATTGTGTCTCAATTGCGTATGGTGATTTGTGCTCTTGCTTACTATTGTTATCTATGTTATTAATGCACATTGCTATATTTGGATATTGCAATTAATGACACTAATTGATATTGGTTTGGAAAGAAAGTAAAAAGTGGGCGTTATATTGTTCACCCCCCTCTCAGTATAAGCTTGTGTTCTTCAATTGGTATCAGAGCGGGTTCCATCAAAAAGGCTAACAACCTGAGGGTAGATTCTACAAGAACACAGATGACTTCACAGAATGGATCACCTACAAGTAAGGCTCCACTATTTTACGATAACAATTATGCTTTCTATAGAATGAGAATGAAGAACTACTTGATATCACAAGGATATGAGGTATGGTAGATGGTTGAAAAATAATATAAGGTTGAAGGTGATCCCAAGGCAGATAAGACTATCAAAAAATTGGTTGAGATCAATGCAAGGGTAATGAATTGTATTTTGAGTGGGCTATGTGAGACAGATTTTACAAAGGTCATGGTATGTAATTTAGCTAATGAAATGTGGACCAAGTTGCAAAATACCTATGAAGGAGATTCCAAGGATCACAGAAAAAAATAAGAAGGAAAGCATAAGCATGACAAAGATGACAGGTACAAGCAAAGTAAACATGAGAAGAAGAAAAGTTTTCGTAGGACAAAGAAAACTTTCTACATTGAAGAAGCAAATGATAGCTCAGATCACAACAATATAGACAAGTCAGATGATGAAAAAGAAGAACATCTATTCCTAGGAATAGAAGTTGAAAGAGAACAGTGCTTTGTGTGTGGTCAAAGATATCATAGATTAGGATATTGCAATGGCTTCAGTTATAGTGAAGATGAAATGACACATCAAGGAAACAGGCATGGTAAAAGAAATCATGAGAGTTTGTTTGCTATAGAAGATGATAATGATCTTAGTGACAAAGAATATGAAGAAAGGTTTTTCTATGGGATAAAATAAGTAGAAGAAGAAATTCCACCCCAAATAGAACACCTATTCTTAGGTATTGAAGTTAAAGAAGAGGATATATCTATCGAAGAATGACATGAAGAACTTGATATATCCATTGAGTAAGCAAACAGGTACAAGAAGGGTCTAATAATACTAAAATGCTTCATATGTAGAGACTTTGGGCATTTAGATTATTATTACATGTACTACAACAATTGCAACAAGAAAATTTTATTTGTGGAAAAAGAAAGCAACATTTCTAGTAATAGTTCTAGCAACAGTTCTAGTGACAATTCCAACAGCAATGATGTTGAAGAAGAGGAAGATTCAGATAAAGAAAATGAGGAAGCCACTCTTAAGGAACTTTTTGAATTGAAAAGAGAAAATTCATAATTGAAGGCTCAAATACAATAAGATGATAAATGTAAGACAAATCTTCTACATGATATATCTGATTTAAGAGATAATATTGAAAAGGCAAGAAGAGTTGAAAAAGGTATGATTGAACAATCAAAGGTAAAAGAGATAGAATGTGAAAGGCTTATGGTTACTCTTGAAGAAATAAGGGTTCAAGCTCAAGAAGATGAAAAAGCAAAAGCAATGTTTTTATAGGAACTCACCAACTTCAAAATCAAAGTTGAAGAGACAAGGAAAATTGAAGAAGGTATGGCCAAAAAATTAAAGACAAAAGATCTAGAGTGTGAAAGATTAGAGCATGAGATAGTTTCACTAAGGATGTAAGTAAAAGGTTCTAAGGACAATCTACACAAGTTTGAGGAAAATTCAAGGACCTTGTAAAGGACTATCAATGCATAAAGGTCATCAGTCATCATAACAAGACTTAGTTCTAAATAAGAACAAGGGAAACACGAAGAAAAAAAAGGAAAGTCAAGCTCAAACACCAGAAAATAAGAAGAGTCAAAAGAATTAAGTGAAAGAGAGAGTGATACTTCTAAGGATAATTTGGATAATAGAAATTTCAACAAGTAAAGGAACAATGCACAAGTAAGAAACAGATGGAACAAGAAACTGGGAGAAGAGACTAAGAGACCAATGAGGTCTAGGCAAGGTTTCTTCAATGGAAGATATTTTTTATGTCACGAGTTTGGGCACATGGCTTCACAGTGCAAGTCATATGAAATATAGGAATATAGGAAGGACAAATTTTCCATGGGTATTGCTACTCATGCAATGAGTATGGTCACAAGACAATGAATTGCAGGATTCATGACAAAAGGGGATATGGCTTCACCAGAAGACATCCTAAGACATTTGCACCTCCAAGGAATAATAACATTAAGTGTTTTAATTGCAACAACTTTGGACATATTGCAAAATGGTGTAGAACTCAATTCCAAACATGTTCAAGGAAAGAAGGTCAAGCAATCTCAAGGTAAGAAGGCCAAACAGGTTCAAGACAAGAAGATCAAGTAACTCATCAAGAAAAGGATATCAGAAATATGTGGAAGGAAGTTGAAAAATGAGAGAAACAATGTAATATGGGAGTAAAATTACTCCCACCCCAAATTTAATCACCTCAAGAGAGAAGGTGGTGAGGGGGCTAAGCTTGAGAGTCATATCTTTTAGCCCCATAGGTGTCCCTTTTGCCATTGATGTCAAAGGGGGAGATATTTCAGTAAGGGGGAGAGCATTGAGTTAGGGGGAGCAACCTCAAAAGAGAGCATTGAGTTAGGGGGATCAGAAACCAAAGAGAGCATTGAGTTAGGAGGAGCAGCCTCCAAAGAGAGTATTGAGTCAAGGGGAGCATCTTTGATTCTTAGAGATGGTTTTTGTAGTGATTGTGATGATTTGGATTAGAGGTGTTGCCATAAATGACAAAGGAGGATATTGTTGGAAATTTGAGTTATTTTATGTTGTAATTGATTTCACATGGATCATTAATGTCACATGGATCATATTTGAGTTTTGGTGGCAAAATAACTTCATAAAATATCATTTATGATATTTTGGAGAGCATGGATATATACAATGTTTTTGTGAAAACCAAGGCAGGTAAAATAAAATGTTTTATTTAAAACCATGGATGGCAAATTTGAAATAGGTTTTTCTTAAAACCTAGGTTGGCTTTTCGTTTCATCAAAAAAGGTGCCCCGATGATGGAGATATTTAATTTTAAATATTTAGTTTAAATTTTAAATTATTTAAAATTTTAATTTTAATTTTAAAATTAAAAATAAAATTATAGCGTCGACGTCTAAAGAAAGGAGGAAAGGCACATATTAAAAATAATAGCGTCGATGTCTAAATAAATGAGGAAAGACATATATGCCACCAAAAGCTTCGATAAAATCTTGTCCTCGATTTTTGAATGCATTCGAATTGATAATGTAATTTGAGAAGAGCCTATGTTTTGAAGCATGTGTTAAGAGGTGTGTGAAGGGTTTACGAAATTTGGGTTTGTTGAAGAATCATTCACGGAGGATAACCAAATGCATAGGCACCTTTGGCCTAGTGGTTCATGCGTTGTGTAAGAAGCAGGAGGTCCTGTGATCGAGTCATGCCGGGGATGCTTACTGTGTTGAAACGCTCGAAGTGTTTTTGAGTTTTTGAAGGGCGTAGAATATTGAGGTATTTGTTTTGGTTCATGCCCCTTTGAAAACGTGAGGGCATGTGGCCCAACGATGGCTTGTACATGGTTACAACACTAAGCGAGGAGGCATCAAGGGATCGAATCCCGTTAGGGACAGAGGCAAGTTAATATTTTTTAATATTTTATTTTTCTAAAGTTGCCCTAGGAGAAATAAGGGTTATGATGCACCTTAATAAAAAGAGATATTTCTGGTGATTTTCTTTTTGTAAGTATATCATATTATATATCATTGGAAAACTTATTTCGAGGGCTATTTTATTAACTTGCTTAGAGGGAGAAATAAGGTGTGTGGAAAGAGATATTTATGATTTTGTAAAGAGGTTCAAAAGTGAAGGTTGCTTTATTCTTTTTCAAAGAGGATTAATTATTTCATGAGGGGACATGATGTATTTTATTGAGTAGGAGTAATAAGGTATTATTTGGATATTATTGTTGTGTTATTAATCATGATCCCTAACCCTTATTGAAAGTTGAAAAAGAAAGTTTGTTGAGTGTGGCGGATTTAGTGGACAACTAATAAGGCATCAAAAAGGTATGAGCAATATTCTCCATTGACTTTGTTTATGGTGGTTGATTTCTAAAATATCATTGAAGAGAAAAGGATTGATTGTGGTTTCCTTTTCGAAAGTGATTGGTTGAATGCTTAGAGGTTTTCTAGTTTGAGATTTGTGTTTAAACCTTGTTTTATAAGCATTGTTATTGAAGCCATTAGTTGTGTGAAAAACATGAGATAGGTTTTGAGAAGAACATAAGTATCATTGTTATGTGAAAAATGTTTTATAAGCATTGTTGTTGAAGCCCATTGATTGTACAAAGAACTTGAACTTGAATTAGAGGAGAACATGAGTATCATTTTTATGTGAGATTTGTGGTTAAGCATTGTTGGAAACATTTTGAGTTGGTTGATACATGCTTGGACTAGGAATTGTGAGAAAGAGTTGTTCCTTGTTGTGATTGGTTGAGTAGAGTTGTTTGAGCCTATTCAAGTGAATGAGTGAAGTGGTTGTTCAAGTTCCATGAAACAAACTATTATATATTATGATTTGATTTGAGATCATTATGGATCATTGTTATCATCCATTGTAGAGTGCATTGTCATTCATTGTTGAGTTCATCATTGAGCCTTGCCTTCATATATTTGTGGATGAGATTTGAGTGCTACTTGAGCATGATTGATTGAGCCTTTGAGAAGGCTTTTGGGATAGATTTTTGGACATATTTGTGGCAGATTTTTTGCATGATTGATTGAGCCTTTGAGAAGGCTTTTGGATAGATTTGTGGCAGCTTTTGTGCATGATTGATTGAGCCTTTGAGAAGGCTTTTGGATATATTTGTGGATAGATTTATGGACATATTTTGAGCAAGTTCTTGGTGAGCTTGCTGAGAATATTTGAGCAGGTTCTTGGTGAGATTTCTAGAGCATATTTTGAGCAAGATCTTGGTGAGCTTTCTGGAGCAGATTTGAGCAAGTTTTTGGTGAGCTTGCTAAAGCAAATTTGAGCAAGTTCTTGCTGAGCTTGCTAGAGCAGAGTTTGAGTAAGTTCTTGGTGAGCTTGTTGAAGCAAATAAGTGGATTGTTTACCTGATTAGATCATGATTGCCTAGCTGAGTAGATCAATGGATTTCCTAGCTGAGCAAATCAAGATTACCTAGCTGAGCAGATCATTGGATTGCCTAGCTAATAAGATCAATGAATTGCCTTGCTGAGAAGATAAGTGGATTGCCTACCTGAGTAGATCAGGATTGCCTTGCCAAGCATATTAGTGGATTGTCTACCTGAGTATATAAAGATTTCCTACCTGAGCAGATCAGTGGATTGCTTAGTTGATCATATCAATGAATTGTCTTACTGAGAATATTAGGGGATTACCTACCTGAGTAGATCAAGATTGCCTACCTAAGTAGATCAGTGGATTACCTACCTGAGCAGATCAGTGAATTACCTAGCTGAGAAGATCAGTAAATTTCCTTACTGAGCAGATCAGTGGATAGCCTAGCTTTGAGCAGATCAAAGTAATAATTTGTAATGGGATAAGGATCTTTATTTCTTTATGAAATATTATAAGGAGATTATATTGTGGAGTATCCCACATTGGGGGAACCACGTTAAATCTTGTGTCTCAATTGTGTGTGGTGATTTGTGCTCTTGCTTACTATTGCTATCTATGTTATTAATACACATTGCTATATTTAGATATTGCAATTAAGGACATAATTGATATTGGTTTGGAAAGAAAGTAAAAAGTGGGTGCTATATTGTTCACCCCCCCTCTCAGTATAAGCTTGTGTTCTTCACTTTATTAAAATATGAGCTAAGATTACAAGGACTATGACTTATAAAACAATGCAAGACCCATGTGTAAGAATATTAAATTTTTGAAAGGCTATTGTTCCAAATATGAGGAGGATCATGTTTGTACCTTTTAAAAATATTTACTAGTGTTCTCTTAACCGCTTTATTCTATCCATGCATGAACAAAAAGAAGTTGAGAAGTATAATATTGTGTCAAATAAATTTCATAAATTTTGTTATAATAGGATTAAGAAACTATAATTTAATTCATACAACTAGATCTAGAAGGCCAAAATGTATCTAGACTTGCTTAAAAAATATATGAGTGGTCTTAACAACATCAACGACTTTCATGCACACAATTATGAATGCCATTTTTAATAAACTATCAACCATAATGAATAAATAGTTATTTTACTGCTTAGTTGAAGGTATGCCCAAAGATAATCCATGATAATGTATTCCTAAGGTCAAAAAGAAAATATAAATAAAAACAAATTTAATTCCAATTTCCTAATTGCTAACTAGGCAATTTTGTAGGGAACTCAAGATCTATTATTGAGATCTATATCTTGGAGCATGTGAGACTATAATTATCTTTGTTATAGCATTAAAAGTGTTGTTTCAACATCAAAAAATTTCTAATTTAGAATAGTGTGTCCCTTATATCAAGTGTTGGTGAGGCATGCAAGATAGAATGTATAGTTGACCTAAGTAATAAAGAATCATCATTAAGGTAATGATCAAGAACTAACTTGTAATATACAAGTTGATAATATATCTAATCAAAATTATAATTCTTGGCATATTGTGATTATCAATCATTAGATTTTTTATCATGAACATCCATGTTTATTAGGAGAATCTATGATGTTGCACAATTGAGGCAGGAAATTACTTGATTCTTTGTACCTTGCAATGATGAATCACGAGGTCAAATTATTTTTGATAAGCCATCCTATTGATATGGATTGAATTTTCAACCTAACTTATGTATAGTGAATTATGATCATAGTGAATAGTAGTCTAGATACCTCTGATATAGTGGTGCATTAGTAAATAACTTGGATCATGGCATAAAATTTCTTTATGTACATTGAATAACATTATACTATGCCATTGAAACTTTTTGAATGGTACGGTATAAGTTGCCCATGTTGTATTAGTATGGAAAAACAAGTATAATTGAATACATTTATTTCAATATCAAATGGTTGAGTGATGTCTATCATGGCTAATAATAGCATCAATCAAAGATGCTTCCTTGACTATTCAAATTCCTAGTCTCAAATAAGAGTTCAATTTAATGTTTTCCTACCATACATGATTTGGTTGAATGGTAAAAAAATATGTGGGAAACCAAGGATTTTCTTGTGGTAGAAATCAACCAATCCCAATGAAATTTTGAGTTTAGGTAGTTTTGTTAAAATGAACCATTTCTAAATTATGTGTATCTTGGTGTGATCTACACACATTCTACCATGGTTAATGATATAGCCTAGGTATGAGATATCTATGATGTTGAATGTACATTTGGCCAAGTTGGCTTACAAATTATCAAAATATTGGAAACTTAGTACAAATGATTGACATGCTCTACTAAATTCTATTTAAGATGACAATGTCATTCATGTAGACTATTGTAAAGGAACATGTGAATGGTCTACTAACATTGTTTATTAGGCATATAAATTTAGCCAATGCATTGGTCAAGTTAAATAATATAACCAACCACTCAAAAAACCTAAAAAAAATTATGAAAAATATAGATATACTTATTGCACTGGTTTTGAATATTGTCTTCCAAATATATATAGAATTGACTAAAACTTGATGATAAGCTAACTTGATGTCAATCTTAATAAAGTATCATTATTCTTAAATTTAGTTCTAAATATCATGGATTCAAGGAAAATTGTATTTTCATATCTAATGTCTTATTAAAGGGAATTTCATTCTATATATAGGCTCCATATGTCATTATTCTTGTTGTGAGCATGATGAGGCTACAACTTGGAGATGAACTAGTATGGATCCTATCTTGATAAACTTTATCTTAAGTCTAATGTTGTATTTCATGTTTTTCCTAAACTAAGTGATGGTATATAGGGTTATTGTATGGAGATGGAGTTGGGATTAAGGTTATTTGATGTTTGACAAAGTCATGCATAGAAACTTCTCATGGTTCTTCAAAAGCATTAAAATGTGTCTTAAGTAATACATCCATCTACTAGGATTATGTAGAAGTGAAAAATATTTGTGTAGCAAGGATAAAATTATTGGCATGAGGGATCTTAGGTAGACCATGAGTAGGATAAAACTATTACCATGATAAATTAACTTCTTGCATTGCTTAATAGAAATGGGATCCACTATTGTTTGAGGAAGGCACTCTAATATGTGGTATGTCATGACTTTAATACATAAACCATCATTGAATAGAAGCTTTATAGGTTTCCTTATGGTCAAATAGATATTGTATTTCAATGAGATATCATAGATGTCTAATTATACCACCTCATAGGCTACTATGTCATGCCTGTTCTTGTTTCCTAGAAAGTATTTTGGTACTTAATCTCAAATCCTCTTTTGAAACCCAACAATCCAAGGGAAAAATAATGATGATGTGCTGAAGTATAGAAACCTAGGTATCAAACAACATGATGAATGATTATATTTCTTTTGGCTTACAAAATTGACGATGACAGAGAGAAGTTTATAAATGATTAAAAAATGGTATAGAACAAATAGTTGTATCATTCAAGAGCATTTTATGTTGATTTTTTTCTAATATTTTGATCATTAGCATTCAAAGAGATGGTATCTATCCCATATTCACTCTTTGAAATCAAAATTTAATCATTGGCATCAAGCTACACAACCAAAAAAAATTGCTAATCTCTATAGTCAACATCACCACGAGTCTTAATATTATGATGAATGTATCATTTATCTCCTACTTTTGTTTTTCCTTCATTATAATGTTAGTTTTACTATGACACTTCAACTGTAAAACCTTAGGCAATTTAGACATACACGAATTCTATTTTAGCACTTAGTGAGTCTTATATGAAGAGAAATTCAAAAGCCTTCTACTTTGTTTAAGATCTCTCTTCTAGTTTGGTCTAAAACTTGTAAGCTTGTGTCAAGATTTTAACGAGAAAAAATTCCATCTTTGAACAAATATGCTAATGTATAAATTTGATATATTTAATAAACCAATGTTTCTACTCACTATTGATGTACAAAAATGCAAGAAGATCATTGAATTGATCATCATATTGTTAGATGGACTTTTCCATCACTAGTGCAAATTTTAAAAGTGTATAGTGATCACAATCTATATTATCTTAGATGTTGGTGGTTTCCCACCAACACAAAATTGATTGGATATTTGTAATGCCACAAAAGAGATCTTGTCAGCACTAATAAATCAATTAATAGAATAATATAATGCTAATTGATGGAATTAGACATTCAAATATTAGTTATTTTCCCATGATAAGATAAAATATCCACCTTGATTGGATCATGGCTATCAAAATAAGTGTTAATGGAGGCATTTTGTCATCCCATTTGAAGCATGAGATCCCGAAAATATCCAAATATAATATCATTATTTTTATTCAATACATCTTTAATGGTCCTGTTGATGCGTGGGATCTTGGAATCTATAGAGGATGATTTCTCAATATCAACCATGTTTGCACACAAGGATATTTTTTTTACTACTTGAATAAAAATTAATTACAATGCTTTCCTTCTTATACCATGAGTGTGTATCATTAAAAAATTTACAATAATATGCATTCAAAGGATAAAATTCAGTTAAGTGATAAGAAAATATATAATATAAGCTAATGATTTCAAATGTATGAATATAGATAACAATGCTCTAATAGTTGTGATCTACATAGACAAGGACTAAGATGTTGTCATGGAAGAACAAATTACCAACTTAATCATGAGACTAGATGAGTTATACTTTAGATTCATGTAAAATAATACAACACAATATACACTTCTTTATATCAAAAGGCATTACCTCAAGTGGTTATATTCTTCAACTTTCAAGGACGAGATCCAAGTTTGAATATTTCCAAGCAATACATGCATAATTGCCAAAATCTTCTAAAACCACTATGTGATCATTATGTATTATAGGTGGGGCCTATCTCAATCCCATATGACTAATAAAAAAAATATACACTTCTTTATATATCTAAAATTTTAGATGGAAAAGAGAAAATAGAAGAGGCATTAATTAAAAAGAATAAAAAATAGGTCAAACCTAGCATATAAGAGAAAACTTACTGTTTACACATAATAAAAACACACAAAAAAATATAAAATGTAAATCACTTTTGTAATAGAGTTGGAAATAGCCTTAAAATACATATATAATATCATAGGTGCTAGATTCACACTAGACTACAAAGCATGTTGGACGTTGCAGTGTTAATTTTTTCTCTTGATCTAGTTTAATAAGTGAGTGAGCCAATAAAAAAGTAGCAAAGGTCTAAAAGGAACCCAAGAGAAGCTAAGTTAAGTTGGAAATTGAACTATATACATCATTATAATTATAAGAATCCATTTGAACATTAAAACAATTCCTTTTCAAATAGTTACCAAAAATAATATTGAAGAAACAATTATTGAATAGTTTGTATGTCCACTTATGATGTTAGGTGGTAGAGTGATTTGATAGTCTAATATGTGGTAGAGTGATTCTCATCAACGCATGCAACCAAGCAACATAGTAGGAATGTATGTGCATGTGTCTATTGTAGGATAGATACTATTTTGTATCGCTTATCCATATTGATGCAACATAATGTTGTCTTATGGCATAAGAAATTGGGGTTCATTGAAAAATAAACTAAATTCAGCAAGTTGTATGTAGATTGAGTCTCTTGAGCAAGAAGGTATCTAGATGAATTCATATTTTAATTTTTAATCATTACATTGTTAAATCCTAAGCTTTATTTTGGTCTCATTTGATGTGATGTTTATTATTAAATTTGAATTACCTTTAAGATTTTTATTTAAACATGTTTGCTTGGATGGAGATTAGTTTGAGCCTCTTATTTAATTTTGGGTGTATATTTGGACCATTTGACCTGATCCCTTATACAATATTTTTTTTTGGATATTGAAAATACCTTAGATGTTTGGCTAACTCAACACACCCCTTGACAAAGTAAGAGTAAGTTAGAATAAGATACATTAGTAGGAAAAAAGTCCCACTAAAATATTTTTAATATTTTAAAATTTGTGGGAGAAAATAATTAAAAAACCTTGGACTCATGAAATAAGTATTAGACTCTCAATTGCAATGATATGAGTGTCAAATATGGCTAATAAGGGAATAATAATTTACTATCGTGTGGCAGGAGCTCGTTTTTTTGCATTTTCTTATATAGGACTATTTGTATCTCTCTAATGAGTGTGTTTCGGGAAGAAGAAGATATCCCTAAAAGTTATAGGAAGATAAGGAAAATTAAGGAAAGGGGAGAGAGAATGCATAATGGGAAAAGAAGACACATACTAAATTTTAAAATATCCCTAGCTTAAGTACGTGAATTTTCAATAATTATATAGGTAAGTGGAAGGCTAACATGCAAATATGCATATTTCATTTTATAAAGATGTAGCTTTTTTTTAATAGGTTATATGTGGCTTCTATTATGGGCCCCACACACACACACACACACACACACACACATATATATATATATATATATATATATATATAACTATGTGTGGCTTCTATTGGGGGCCACTTCCATTACAAAAACAAAACATTACATTGCTTTCATTACATTTGTAAGTTAATTAAAGCATATCTAACTTTATCTTTCTATTAAATATATTCTTCACTTGCATTTCTATCAAAAATATTCTCCATCTTCCTCAAACTGCTAAGTTTTCACAATCAACTGCTTTTATATCAAATACCTTATGCAATTTAAATTCTATCAAGATGAAATTCAACACTGTATGGCTGAATTATTTGTTGCCCAACTTCTATATCTATAAATATCTTGTCTATAACAACATCACAATTTCTTAATACCTTTTTTAGGGTTTTTTTCATTCCCCTAATATTTCAAAATATTATTTTCATTGTTATTTTTTGTTTTTATTTGTGGGTTTAGCCCCACTTTTTGTTAGCACTTGTGATATTTGCTTTTGTTTTCCCATATTAGTATCCCTTTGGGTTTATTTTTCTCTTTGTTTTTGCTTCTTGGGTCTTCCTCTATTTTTTCATTCTTAACAATATTTTTATCTTCATCAATCTCTTTAATCTTCTCACACTGTTCATAGTAAGACTTATCATCTTTAGGTTTGCCTTGTTCTGAAGGATCTGAAGTGCAAGGAATAACCTTAAAAGTACAATTTCATATATGTTTCCCTATAAACCCTAAAGTGCAAGGATGCTCTTATGTAGCAATTACCTTCTTATTCTACTCTAAAAAAACTAAATTTTTATGGGTTTCCTCCATCCTCATTTATTTATTATGAGGCTCTTGAAACCTTAAAGTGCAAGGGATAACATCTTCATCCCTTTCACTTTTATTACTTGGAGAGGATTCTATACTACTTGAGGCAAATGAAGATGATTCACCTGAAATAAACTTGACCTCTTTTGTTGCATTTGTTTTAGAATTTCTTTCCACATCTTCATTTACACATTTAATCCCTTCTGAACTTGCCAAATGATACTATAGATATGCTTTCTTTGCCTCTTCTTTCGGAGTGGAATATCCTTAATCCAATCTAGCTTCTATTACTATATGATTTTATTTCTTCATATTGAATTTTATCTCATGGCTAGAAATTTTTATCTCTTTCTTCATAGTTTTCACTTTATAAACTCTTTTCACATGTCCAATATCATAATAATTGTGGCAACGAAATGTGAGATTTCATAATCTACTTGTTGATCTCATTCTCTTAATTCAGATTTAATCTTAAAATATTGTGGCAAAGGTTTTGGAATATACATAGCAACACACATTTGAGCACATATAACATCCTTTTGCTCTTTAGTAGTTAGTCCTTCTTGATGAATTCCCCTAGGGTATTTCCAATATTCTTTAGAACATCCTTATTTATAAGTTGATATGGAAGTCCAAAAAACCTAACCCATATTGGAAGCTTCTTAATAGTTTATGTATCAACAAAAAAAAATTCATTCCATGGTCTCAAATAAAATGCATATCTTCCCCTAAACCATGGATCGCCAACCATTAATTTATCCCTAATTTTTTAACTGGAAAGGCGACGGGGAAAAAATATTTAAGAAGAAAAATTATAAAGCAATTTGAATTTAATCCCCACTTCCACTTGATTCAATTTTAAATCTCCAAAAACCTTGGCCATTATCTATGGAACTTACATATTAATGTGGGTGATTTGTGTATTCTTCTCACCCACCCAACTTTTGTTTAGCAAGATAATCTAAGGCTATGAACAGATACGGTAGATGCAAGTATGGTGGTAGTTGGACACATTTTGATCAAGCAAATATGGGCAAGAAGGCCATTTGTAGTAAAGTATGAAGAGGAAGTCTAGAGAGTGAGTTTTTTAAGGATAAAATTAGGTGTGGTATTGCAACATTACGAATTGGCTCTGCATCACTGTCACAAAAGCCTGAGAGGTTTGAAGGTAGGAAAATATCACAAAATTGTGACATGTCATTGCATTGCGTTCGTGATAGTTTGAAAGAATATAAAATGTAAATATGATGTGACATCATGAAATGTCTCTATGTCATGGTTGCAATGGTTTAGAAGAGCATGAGGTAAAAAACTATCGTGACATCATGGCATGTGTAACATCCCCACAATTTCTTATCCACCTGCTAGTTTGTTAGAACAAGATGTTGTTAATGATTTTTTGTGAGTGTAGGAGTTGTAGCAGATGTGGTAAGAAGAATAGTGTACTTTTTTTCCAAATGTATGTAGAAGGATAATAATTATTGCTCAGGTAAGTTTGGATATGATGCCAGTGCTTAATAGCACCACAGTTGCGAGTACATGGAAGCTCGCAAAGGCAAACCCATATAGGATCATATAATGTGTGTTGATTGCATATATTTTTTGCATTAGTTTTGCATTATTTACCTCCATTTTTACAAACTCATATAAGAGAAAATGTCATTTTGGTTGCATAATTGCATTTTAATTTTGAAAACATGAAAATTTTATTTATATATAAATAAATTTCAAATTTAAATAAAAATTTTATATAGGTGGTTTACAAATAATTTATATATATATATATATATATATATATATAATTTTATAAAACAAATACATGCATATGGATTTATATAAAGTAAATATAAAAATATTTAATTAAATTTAGTAATAGAAAAGAAAACAATCGCTAAGGCCACCCGGCGATAACCTAATACATTTCATGCATGAAAATAAACAAGTGTCAAAGGCTTAAGGTGTTTTCACATCTTTAAAATAAATACTGGTGCCTTTGAGAAGAATAAGGAAGAAGAGGCTATCGAAAGTGTGATAATATGCTGGTTGGTTTGTAGAGTTCTCCATTGGAATGCGCTTTTCATCAGACGATATAAGAGGTTGGTTAATTGCAGTTTGTATGTCCATCTGTTGTGTTGCATCATTTTGTTTGGACATTGCTTTAGATTATCTGTATAAATATTTTATATGACTGTTGTCATAATTCGTAACTCATAAGTTATATATATTATTTTCTTATCAAAAGGAAATGTTTGGTTTATTGGTCCATTTATACGCTTGACGTTTGAATGATTAATTGGTTGAGATTTATGTGAGTGCATTAATACTCATTTGCATTATGTTAGTCTATTGAAATTATAAAACAGATAAATAAATGTAACAGGATGAGCACATTTAATTAAATATAACTTATATATAGAATCTAATTTTATTTTTAAAAAATATAGCTCCAAAGAGAATTTTTTTGGCTTGAATAATTAGGGAAATATGGTGCATTAGCCTGAGTGCATTTAGTTGCATATCAATTAAGTTGTGTTGATCCATGAAACCCTCAATTCTATCCTTCTACAGTGACGTCGATTGGGCTAGCATGCATGAGGAAGTTGAAAAGATAAATGGAGCGGAGTTGCAAATTGTCGTATTGTTCAATTGAAGATTGACCTCTACTTAAAAAAAAAATGGAACATATTGTTTGTTCTCTATTGAAAAATATTTTATAGAAATGATATGGCCAATGTAATTTTCTTGGAGGAAAAATTATTAAATGAAAATATCGGGCTTGTAGTTGCTCCTCGCTTATATGGGAGAGCTCTCTGAAATTATTCATAAAATCTTTGAAATCATTCTTAAACCTTTGTATGGTGTTGATGTGAATGTAAGTTGTGTCTACAATTATAAAAGTTTGAATTCTCTTTTAGCTTCTTAAACATTATTCTTTCTAAATATGGGATTCATGATGTGAGGCAGAGTATGATGTCTATATTAAACATTATGATGGTCAAATAGTGGTGATTATATTATATGTGGATGATCTTCTCATTATAAGCAACTCACCCTCTTTGATTCATGAGATGAAGTCATGACTTCATGATACATTTATGATGATAAATTTAGGGCTTTTACACTATTTATTTGGAATTCAAATTAATTAGATCTCTTTAGGAATCACCATCTCATAACCCAAGTATACCTTGGATATTCTATAATGCTTTAGGATGGAGGATTGTAAATTTGCTCAATGTAATGACCCTCGTGTTAGGACTACCCTTGTTATGTGATTTATGTATCAAAGTTTGGATATTAATGCATAATATTATTGTGTTCTATCATGATGGATTAATAGTTATGTTTTTAAATTGAATTATGCTATTATAAAAATATGGTACTACTAATTAATTTTGTGGTTGCAAGACTAGGTACTCTCACAAGTGGATTGGTATAGGACAACTACCATAGTTGAGAGTAAAAGGGGAAATGATGGATGATTTTCTCATCGTCGGCTCAATGGTAAAAAAGAAACCTTTCATATAGGTGCATTATATATGTGTATGTTTGATTGAATGCACTATTGGACAAGGAGGTTGTTATTAAGCAAAAAATCCATCTTTAGTAGGTGAGTGATAGTATTATAGTTATAATAAAATCTCCTACTTAAGGAAGATATTGTTGCACATATTATGATTATGTGTTGCTTGTATTTTGAATCATGGATTTGGTATAAATAATAGTGTTGGTATTATTAATACCTAGATTATTAAATATTGATGTTAATGGTTAATATTAACATTTGGTATTTATTAAATTAATTAGGTGAGTAATTAATTTAATTATTATTTTCTAAATACGGGTAGCATTAGGAAGAAATAAATTAATGAAAGGAAAGTGATTTAATTCTAAAAAGCATCAGTTAAAGTAATGCAAGCATTAATAAACTTTGAGTTCATTTGATAAGGTATAGAGTTTATATCTTATTTTTTTAATTGGAAAGTTGTCAAGTGGTAATTTTGAAGATCAACCTAATCTTTGAAGCGTTTCCTTTTACGTAACAGAAGGCATGCATAAGGCAGCCATGCTTAACTTTTGATCTCTTAGGTTCCTCTAAAAATCTATTTGAATCTTTGCCTTGCCAAGTTGGGGGAATTTTTTGAAAGCGAATAAATAGAAAGGAGAGTGAAAAGAAGCAATATTTAAGGTGGAGAATCAAGTAGGAGAAAAAGAATACTTGGGTAAAGGTATTCTCTATTAATTTCTTTAAATGCTATTGGAAATATAAATATAATCTTTGTGCATATGATTATCATTGTTATTTATTTTCATTGTTTTTGTATATAGTTTTAGCATTTATGTTATATTTATGCATCATTGGATTTATGCAAGTAAATCTAGATAGGATAGCAACTCTATGAATTACTTTCTTGCTTGTTATCCTATACCCCAAATTGCTCCAAATTATGGATAACATGTTAGTTGGTTACATGGGAAGCGATTTGACATGATTTTTATTGTCAAAGGGGCTTTGTAGCCTCCAATATTTGGTTGAAGAGTCTTATGTTGCGAGTTGGAACCTAGTTTTTTCCCAATCCTACTCTTAGCCTCTATAAGGATGCTCTACATTTCAAGTCTATTTAGCTCATGTTTTTGTTGAGAGAGGTGCTTGAGCTTGCTATCGTTGGGTCTAATTTAATGAAGAGAGACTTTTATTTTGTAAGTATTCCATCTGCATGGTGAGACGCCTTAAAATATTGAAGAGACTTGTTGTCTTGATTACTTTATGTTGGTTTAAGCATCTAATTTAATCATTGTAAGATTTTAGTTTTATGAGTGTGCAAGCTGGTTATTGTTTATTTTGGAAGTACTTTATTTATTTTAGTTGAGGTAGTCAATGATGTTGCCCTCCATTGTTTTGTAGTGTCCTTCTTGGCTACCTGAACCAAAGCTCTTAATAGGTAGAACCTTATGTGCTTTTGTGCTCGTCTTGCATGTTGCATTATTTTTAAGTAATTTTTGAGAGCATTGGTAAAACGTAATATGTTCTACATTGTTTCTTAGACTTTTAGAATATTATAGTTTAAGAAGTAATATTTTTATATTGTTTTATATATGTATGCTTTTATCAATATCAAAATTATTAGTAAGGCTCATATTTATTTTTACATGGATAATACTTTTATTCATGTTAATACATTGATAATAAAGTTTAAAACGTAGTGATGGAACCTTTAGGTAGTGTTCTGAAGTTATTTTTTAATGAGTTGCTTTTTAAAAGTTCTAACAATTGAAAATTAAGAGGGTAAAATAGAAATATTTTTGTTGTGTGGTTTATTAAATAATTATTCTTTTAATCAAAATTTTAGAGTTGGAAACTATGGGTTAAAAATTAGAAGATTGATTTAATGATTGTATTAGTTATAGATGAGGTTTGTGTAGCTAAGGAGTCCATATTTTGAGAGAAGTATGAGATTCTCTCAATATTATTATTGCATGGGTTGTGCTTTGTATATTTGCATGGTTGGCATTATTGTATATTTATTTGCATAGTGCATGTTAAGCTTGCATATGCATTTCAAGAGCTATCATGATCCCTAATTGCTTCAAGTTCGTTGATGAAGACTCAACAAGTGGAGACCTTGAAGAAAAGATGAATGTTTATTTATGTTCTTAAAGATTGAAATGTAATATTTTGGGATGAGGATTATTATGAGTTTCATGATTATGAAGAGGGAATAAATATTTTTGTATATAATATTCTTGTTATATTATTCCAAGAATGGAAGATTAAGTGTTGTTATTCTTTAATGTAAAGTTCTTGGAATATTTAGTTATGTGCAATAATGGAAAGAATATGTGATTGAAAGGAATGATAGAATCTAGTTTCATGGATTATGGTTATAATTCCTTTAAATGTTGGTTTATTATTTACATTGAAGATAAAAGAAATGCTAAATGCTAGTATTATGATTTGAAAGTATTTAGTCTTTAGCAATGTGTTATGTTGAATTTATTTATGATTTAATATAGCACTTTATTTCCTTTTGAGAGATGGTTATTTTAATTTAAATGTTTAGACTCTTGGGTTTGGATGGGGGTTTTTGGGCATGAATCTAGAGCCATATTAGAAAACCCTTGAGTCAAGATGTACCCAATCCTGGGAGGAGTTGTGGTGATGCAATAACCAGGTATTTGTGAATCTAGGAGGAGTTGTGGTGATGCAATAACCAGATAATTATGAATGATACACCTTGAACGGTGAGGCTCGAGTGTTCCCAAAGCAGTGAGGCTTTTGGGTAGTCCTAAGTGGTGAGGCTTGGACGTATTCCTAGTGGTGAGGTCTAGGAATCTAAATGGTGGATTGATCCATCGAATCATTCACAAGATAGTATAGTGGTGGCACCTTGAATGGTGAGGATTGGGTGACCATGCTCATTACTAGGTGAGTGGTAATGGCCTTAGTTAGCCCATAGAGGTGTGGTAACTAAGCACTAAGGCATTACACTAGAATAATCCTACATAGATGAACTTATGTAGGGTTAGGAAATAGGCATCCCCCTTTAAGTGTTATGGGCCTTAAAGGATAATCTCTATGTCGTGGTCAAGTTGTCCTATATCAATGAGGGTATAGGAAAAGTGGGGGACCATTGATGGCATCTTTTCTAAATGGTGAGGTTTAGAAAGGTGAACCCTAGAAGTATAGGATGTTGGCCACTCTTATCCACTTGAGTGTCATTTACAATGACATTGAACTCAAAATGTGGTTATGCCTTATAATGCTAAAAAATATTGGGACTTCTTTGTGAGTTATTCCTTGTGAAAATAAAATATTCTCTCCCTTGGGTCGAGTTGGTGGGTTGTTACAGTTGGTATCAAAGCCTAGGTCATAGGACTAGAAGCTTCCATGGAGAGAACCTAGGTTGAGCCTTGACTTGATGTGCTACTTTGGGGAGGCTTACTCTTCTAGGGACCTTAAGTTGATTTGGGACAAGGCGGGTATTGCACGCCATCTTGATTGATCATACCAAGGAGTAAAAATCCTAGAGAGTATAGCTTCTTATTGGGGAATGGCACCTTGCGATGAGGCAAGTGTGACCATGATCATTATCAGGTGAGTGATAATGGTATTATCAAATATGGCACCTTGTAGGTGAGGCAAGTGTGACCATGATCATTATCAGGTGAGTGATAATGGTCTAAGTTAGTTCATGGGGAGATGAAACTAACTAATCTTAAGTACAATTTTGGAGAAATTGTAACTTATCCAACTCTTTTTTGTGGATAGGATATGACACCTATTTTGAGAGGAGGATCATCCAAGAAGGCAGGGTTATCTACATAGGAGGAAGTTGTAGCTCATCCCCAAAATAAGTTTAGAAGAACAATGGACTCCAACAAGAAATTGGAAGAACAATGGACTCCAGTAAGAAGTCTGGAAGAACAATGGACTCCAGCAAGAAAATTAGAAGAACAATGGACTCTAATGAGAGGGTGGAAAACCTTTCTTCCATAGTTAAGTTGCTTCAAGAGTAGATGGAGCAACAACAAAAATGTTGGAAACACTTGTTAATCAGGAGACCAGTAACAAGGATTCAGAGGGTAGACAGGAAGAGAATCTTGTTAGAGGAATCCATGAGGGTAAAGCTTGGATTGAGGTTGAGCTTGCCAAGGACCTTAAGAATGTTAAGGTATCTAAATTTAATGGAAGAGAAGGGGGTGATGCAGCAAAGTCTTGGCTGAATGAGTTGGAAACTTATTTTTCCATGAAGAATTACTCACCCAAAACCCAAACTATTTGGGCAACCCTTCATCTTCAAGATGCAACCTTGGAATGGTGGAACACATTCAAGGTAGGTAGAGGAATCCAAGTAGTGGACCTTAAATGGGATAGTTTTGTAAGGGAATTTAAGAAGATATTCCTATCATATCAGTTTTATGTAGAGAAGTTTGAGGAGTTCTCTATGCTCCAACAGGGTACATTGATTGTGGAGGTATATTATCAAAGATTCGTTAAACTCTTGAAATATGTTCTTGAGTATGAGATCAATGAATAATTGAAGGTGCATAAGTTCATCTTGGGGGTGGATCCTAAGATTTGAACAATGATTAATTTTCTCAAGCCCAAAACCCTTCAAAAAGCATATGATTTGGCTCGATATGAAGAGACCAATCAACACACCAAGAAGACCTTCTTCAACTATGGAGGGTTGACAGAAGGAGAGAAATAGGAACTCAAGAAGAGGAAGAGTGTTGGGTTTATGAAATGGGATAAGGAGTAAAATAAAAAAAGTAAAGGGAACCCAAAGTTCAGAAATAAGAACAATGGGAACCAAGGGAATTATAAGAAGAATTTCTAGAAGAAGGATAATTCAAAACCCCAACCTTAGAAGCAAAATGATTCAGCTCAAAAGGAGGAAATAGGGGATAAAAGGTAGGAAAGGTCTCAGGTACCTAAGATAGGTTGTTTCATTTGTGGGGGTCCTCATTATGCAAATAAGTGTCCCCAAAGACCAGAGTTGAGTAATAGAGCCGAGGAGCAACCTCATCGAATCTATGCAGCCATAGGAAGTCAGAACCTGGATGGACAAGCAACTCCCATGTTGTTAAATGGTAAGTTTTTCAATAGGAATGTAAAGGTTTTAATTGATTGTGGAGCTACAAATAGTTTTATTTCCACTAGTATTATTGGGGATATGCCATAAAAACCTAGATTTTTGGCACAAGGGTGGAAAGTTGAGTATGGGTCTAGATAGACTTACTCAGTGGATCAATGCTTGCCTACTACTAAGATCACCTTACCCAATGGATCCACTATTTGGCACTTATATGTAGCACCACTACATGCCTTTGATATTATCCTAGGGATGGATTGGTTAAAAGCTCATGGAGCCCTAATCAACTTCCAAGAAAGATGGATGGACTATACTGATAAGGATAAGAAAAGATTAAGGGTTCAAAGTAGGCAAGGGTATTTTTGACCATATTTATTGTCAACTATGCAGCTTAAGAAGGCAATCAAGAGAGGTGGAATGTTGTATGTAGTTAAGATAAATGGCAAGAAAGGCGATAATGGAGATGCAAAAATATTTAAGAAACATCCAATTCTACATGAATTTAGGGATGTATTTCTAGAAGATCTCCCAGGCCTTCCACCTTGACATGAATTTGACTTCACCATTGAATTAATGCCTGGAGCTAAACCTATTGCAAGGACACCTTACATAATGACTCCTATTGAGTTGCAAGAGTTAAAGGTGCAACTTCAAGATTTGTTGGAGAAAGGTTTAATTAAACCTAGTGTGTCACCCTAGGGTGCTCTAGTGTTATTTGTTAAGAAGAAGGATGGTTCCTTAAGATTGTGCATTGACTATAGGATGTTGAATAAGGTGACCATCAAGAATAGGTATCCTTTGCCAAGGATTGATGATCTCTTTGATCAACTAAAGGATACCACTATCTTTTCAAAGATTGATTTGAGATCAGGATATCATCAACTTGAGGATTCATGAGGAGGATACTCACAAAACAACTTTTAAGACTAGATATGGACACTATGAGTTCATAGTGTTACCATTTGGGTTGACAAATGTGCCAATGACTTTTATGAATATGATGAACAATGTGTTCAAGAAATATCTAGATCATTTTGTTTTGATATTTTTGGATGATATCTTGATATATTCCTACACCAAAGAAGAACATGACCAACATTTGAGGTTAGTGTTAGAGGTGTTGAGGAAGAACCAACTTTATGGAAAGTTGTCTAAATGTGAGTTCTATGCCTCACAAGTTCAATATTTGGGGCATATTATATCTATAGAAGGGATTGCTTATGGATCCTAAGAAAATTGAAGCCATTTTGAGTTGGCTTGCACCCACTAATGTGTCTAAAGTTAGAAGCTTCATGGGAATAACTGGGTATTATAGGCATTTTGTGAAAGACTATTCAAAAATTTCCTACTCTATTACCAACCTTCAAAGAAAAGAAAAAGAGTTCAAATGGATGGATAAGTGTGAGGCCACCTTTGAAACTCTAAAGAATAAGTTGACTACAACACCAATTCTCAGGATACCAAATCCTTATGGGAATTTTATAGTATGTACAAATGCTTCCTTAGAAGGTTTGGGAGGGGTATTATCCCAAAATGAAGCTACAATAGCATATGAGTCCAGGAAACTCAAGAAGCATGAGTTGAATTATGCTACACATGACCTAGAGTTAGCAGTAGTTGTGCATGCTCTTAAGGTCTGGAGGCACTATTTGTTGGAAAAACCTTTTGAGCTAAGGACAAATCACCAAAGCCTAAGGTATATCTTTACCCAACCTATGTTGAATGCAAGGTAAAAAAGGTGTACTAGTTTTTTGTGCTAAATACTTAAAGCAAAATAACCACAATATCTAAAATAAAGTTGCTATATGAAATATAAGATAATGGCAATATTCTAATTATATAAAACTCATAAATAACTTTTCCAAACACTCATAAAATTGCCATTAAAAAATGCTCACAAAAATAGTATCTTGATATAGAATAAATATCACAATCAACTACATAGCTTCATTGTAACAATGTATATATAGCCTTCCTATAATGACTCTTGGATGGCTATGACTCTTCCATACCTTGTGACTCTTGACTATCACTTGCACACATATGGAGCTATCTTTGATGTACACTTGTAGCTTGACTCTTCACTAACTCTTCCTAATCTAAGGACACATGTACACATGGACTATTGTGCACATTTACATTATTAAATACTTTGCACACTTTAATAATCACTTGTGCATTTATTATATTACATAAAATATATACTCACACTCTAATCTAAGACATGCACCTAATCTAAATATGTACCCAATATGGTATATTAGCATGTACCAAATAATGTAATATACTCCAACACCCCCATGTATTACATTATTTGGTTATTTAATACTTTACTACTCATTATGGTATTCATTCCGATCCTAGAGCTCATGTTGTCTTCTCTTGCTTTCTCCAGTCTGTTGTCTTTCTATATACTGATCAAATGAATGGTTAGTATATTCCAGTCTTTGTGCTTTCAAGATTACAAGTTTCTTGAACTCTTTCATAGTCATCAAATTCTTGCATAAGAGTCTTTCTTTTTCCTTTGTCTTTAGAATCATATGACCCTTTCTTTTCCTGTATGGAAACTTATGCTTCATTATCTCCATTCTTTGATTCTTCATTATTTGGTTCACAAACTGCTTGAACTTCTTTGATTTTTATGCATAGATATAGTAGATAAATTTGGATCACAATTGATCCATTTTTATTTTCCTTGTTTGATAATATGCCATTTTTTCTTTCCATTGATGACTTTAAACTCTACAATCATATTTTGATCCATAAGTTGAGAAACTGAAAGAATATTGGTAGTCAATCCAAGAACATATAAAACATTAATTAGATTGACTAGAATATTTTTATTCCTTTTACTTCATAAGTCTTACTATCTTCTACAACAACCGATTTTGTATATTTTCCTTTTAGAGAGTTAAACCATTGTTTGTTTCTAGTCATATGTTTACTTGCTTTAGAATCTATGTACCAATAATCCATAATTTGCTTTGAATGATATATCTTTCAAACTTTAGATGTTTAAGGTTGACTACCTTATGACTCCCTAGTTATAAATTATCAAATATTAGTTTTGATAGAACTTCAATTCCTATGTTTTGTAGAATAATATCCCTAGTTTGATTTATCAAACAACAATTTTGACACAATTTCAATTTTCAAATTTTTTTATTTTATGTCTCTTTAATTTTGAATGAGAGACTAGATATCAATGTAATTCCCAAATTTCCAAAATTCTAATTTGAATCCCTTTTAGCTCCCAAATTTCAAATATATAAATGAATAAATTCTAAATTTTAAAAACCTTATTTGATGTTGAAGTCCTTATAACTCCCAGTTAAGAAATTTAGAAATTTTGTAAAATATATTTCCAAAATTATTAAACCTAATTTGAGGTAGGAAACCTTATTTCTTCAAATCTCAAAATATTTGCAAATATTGAACTTTTATTTATAAAACTTTATTACAAAACTTGTAATTAATTTTCTAAAAAACTGTAATTTAATTTCCCAAAATTATAAAATAAGGCTTCAAATATTTGCTAGACTTTCCAAAAATAGCATATAACAATTCTAAGGTTTTAATTATTCTTCAAGATGTCTTATATATTCTTCAAAGTAATTAATTCCTCAATTATATAATTAATCAATCAAATTAAATTATCTTAACCTTATTCCTCCAAATATTTAATTTAGGGTAAATTTAAGTTAAACTAGCTTTTACCTCCAAATGGGTGCACAACGATTTTCACTTGCTCCACATGAGACTTCCTCAACTTTGCAATCTACACTCTATTTCAAGCGCTCTACTCCAAATATGACCTCCTTAAACTTGAATGCAAACATTTTCTTTCTCCAATGTATTTAATGCTCCTTCAAGACATTATCTCTTCCACAAATTACATTTTGTGTTCATCCTTTAACGTGCCAAGTGGCATAAGTCTTCTCAATGGGCTTTGCAAATGGTGATTTACCTTATTTAAATGTTTGCTTTCTGAAGATACTCAATTTGTATTTGAGTTTCTAAATTCTCCTCCAAAACATAATGCTCATATATCTACATGGTTCCTCTATCTTATCATCCACCAAATGCCATGTGGTCTTTAGCTTGTTGGTGGTTATGGAAGCCAACATTTTCTTCCTTCTAATGTTAAAATTCTTGATGGTTTGATTATCTCCTCTATGCCCTTTCAATGTCCAACTGAAGTCTATTTGATTGTTCACTCTCATGTGTATGTTGGTGATGCTTCTTCTACTTGAAATGAAGTCTTTTGGTTGCTCCTCAAACCTTTGGTGGCTAACTAAAAAAATGCACCTCCTCCTTGGCTTGTTCGATGGTTTTAATTCTCTACTCGATGACTTCACTCCTCAACCAGGTGGCTACACTTCTAAAAATCAGTGGCTCCTTCTTAGTGCTTAACTTTAGTTCTGCTTCTTGCTTGACTTGGCTCTTCACCCATCTCAACTACTTTTTCAATCGAATATGCTCCAAACACTAAACTTTATCTTCTTCTTTCAAATGATAACTCTTCCTATATTTGTAGGATGGTTTGCTCTCAATTTTGATGATTCTTGAACATTTGTCCCCCTATGCTATAGCTATAACTCTTCCTTATTGTTATTTATTCTTTATTACTCCTTTTACACTAGCAACCAACTCACCTTTCTCATTAAATTGTTATTTAGGTATGAATCAAGTTCAATGGTGATAGCAAGCTCTTAAATTTTAGCTTCAAAAATAAAATTATATCTTCTCCTTTTCACTGCCTTTTTTCTTGCTTGTTTCCTTCACTATTTTGATGTACAAAACCTTCAAATTTTTTGTAATTTGTTTGCTTTATTGCAGCCTAAATTCTTCTTTCTCCTCTTATTATTCAAAAAAAATCTTCTTTCAATTATGTTGTCAAAAATCAGCTTCTTACTTCTCTAAAAAATGATGTCCAAAGCTTATTCCCAAAATACTGCCAAAAAAATCTGAAATATGTAGCTTTAATCTTTCTCTGAATGCTCCCAAACTCCTGTCAATTTGCAATTCTTCTACCTCCTTCAAATGTTGCCAAAGATTTCAAAATTTGTAGCTTATAATGTTGCCCAATATGTTGCCTTCAAAACTTCTTTTCTCCTACCAAAATTGTTGCCTCCAAATTCTGAAATTTGTAGCACTTTTCTTTGGCCAAATGTCCAAAAACTCTGTAATTTTGTAGCTCCAAATGCTACCAATATGCTATCTTTTTTCTGTCAAGAAATAGCATTTATCTCCAATTTTCTACCTTAAATTGTTGTCAATTCCTTCTTCAAATAGATGTCAAAAAATACTTCCAAATCTGCCCAAAGCTTCTCCAATTCGCAACTCTTCTATATCATTCTAATGGTGCCCAAATTTACAGTTCAAAACTCTTCAAATGCTACTCCAAAAATCTAATTTCTTCTCCTCTATCTTGTAAATCTGAAACTCTTCAAACTCTACCCTGAAAATCTACATTCTTCTTCTTCAAAAATCATTCTTCAAAACATTAATGGTTATCTCCAAAAACATCAATTTGCGGCCTCTTTCAATATTCTTTCTCCTCCTTAGCTTCTGCTGAATTCTATCTTCAAATTTGGCCTCTTTGTTGGACTCTTCAAGAATCTGAATGTCTTGAAGTCTTCAAAAAAAAATTCTCAAATTTGGCAAACTTATTGACAAAAATTTTCTCCTTGAATTAGTTTCACAAATCTTTTTGGGCTTGTTGTTGGATGAATTTTTTTTTCTAATTTTGATGTGATTACCTCTTTTCAGAAGTTTTTTCTTCTTGCAATATTTTTCGTCAAACTTTTTTCAAATCTTCTCCAATGGCCACTTTTCAATTTCTTAATAGGGCTTCTCTATTCTCCTTTTTTCTCCTTCAAAATTTGAATGGACCTTTTTCTTAGGCCTCCTCAATCTTATTTCTCAAATTTGCAATGGGGCCCTCTTTTCTTAGGTCTCCTTTTCCTCAATCTTCAATAGGGCTTCTCTAGCCTCTTTATATTTTCTTCCTTTAATATGCACTCTTCAATATTCTATGGGGACGTCTTTCTTGGGTCTCTTCAATATTCTATGGGGACCTCTTTCTTGGATCTTCCTCAATCTTCAATATTCAATATTCTATGGTATCTCTTTCTTGGACCTCCTTAATCTTCAATGTCTACTCTTTTGTTGCAATTCCAAAACTAATCTTTGCACAAGGAAAGCACATAGACTTTCAGGAAATCGAAGGTAAAATTCTTCTCTATCTGTTGTAGGAAGCTTCTAAACTTTTGAGAATTAATTTTCTGCAACAAATTCTTAGATAGCAGGAATCAAATACATCCAAATCTCCAAAAATCTAAAATCATTAAACTTCACTAGTTATTCTTCAATCTAGTGAAAAGAAATCTATGTTGAGTCCTAGTCTTCATGAGTTTTTCTAGAAACCTGTGGAAAGACCCTAGCCAAATAGCAACTTTCAATTTTTTGTAAATAAAATATCCTTATCTCATATCAATCTCCCTTGTGGCTCTAATACGAATGTTAGCTTTTGATGCTAAATACTTAAAGAAAAATAACCACAAGATCTAAAATAAAGTTGCTATATAAAATATAATATAATGATAATATTCTAATTATATAAAACTCATAAATAAATTTTGCAGCAACTCATAAAATTGCTATTAATAAATGCTCATGAAAATAGTATCTTGATATATAATAAATATCACAATCAACTACATAGCTCACTATAACAATGTATATATAACCTTTCTATAATGACTCTTGGATGGCTATAACTCTTCCATTCCTTGTGACTCTTGACTATAACTTGCACACATATAGAGCTATCTTTGATGTACACTTGTAGCTTGACTCTTCACTAACTCTTCCTAATATAAGGACACATGTACACATGGACTATTGTGCACATTTATATTATTAAATACTTTACGCAATTTAATAATCACTTGTGCATTTTTTATATGACATAAATTAAATACTCCAATTATAATCTAAGACACACTCCTAATCTAAATATGTATCCAAGGTGGTACATTAGCACGTACCAAATAAAGTAACAAACTCCAACAAGATGGATAGAGTTCCTAGATGAATATGAATTTGGTATAGAGTATACCAAAGGAAAGGTAAACAAGGTTTATGACACCTTCAGTAGGATAAGGCACATAACAATATTGACTTGGAGTCATGTTGACTTGATGGATAACATCAGGAAAATGCAGTTATAGGATTAGTATTGCATTGATAATCAAACTAAAATTGAGAAAAATCCTGAGGAAAATAAGGATTTAACATAAAATATGGACTTTTATAATTCAAATATAGGGTTTTCATACCCAAGAATGGTTATTATGAGAATTATTATACAAGAGGCGCATATTTATCCATATTTTTCTCATCCAAGAGGTACAAAGATGAGAGAAAATATGAAAATACTTTTTATTGGTCTGGAATAAAACGAGATATTAATAGTTTCATTGCTAGATGTTTGGAATGCTAGAAGGTAAAGGTAGAACATTAGCATCCAACAAGGAAATTGTACCCACATGATATACCTACTCAAAAGTGGTAGGTTATATCTATGAATTTTATTGTGGGGTTACCTAAAACAAGGTACCAACATGAAGCAATACTTGTGGTGGTAAACAAGCTGACTAAAGTTGCACATTTTATACCATGAAACATTTGGGATGATGCATCGATTATGACAAATAATTTTCTTAAGTAAATAATCAGGTTACATGGTTTTACTGAAGTGATCATATCAGACAAAGATTTAAGATTTACATCAAAATTTTGACAGGCTCTTCATCATGCATTGGACACTAAATTGACTATCAGTTATGCTTACCATCTAGAAATAGATGGGCAAGTGAAGAAGATGAACCAAGTCATAGAAGATATGCTTTATATGTATTGCATGGATCATAAGTATAAATGGAAAGACTATTTACATCTAGTTGAATTTGCATATAATAATGGATACCATGCATCCTTGGGAATGGCTTCGTTTGAGGCCTTGTATGGTACAAGGTGCAATATACCTCTATCGTGGGATAATGCGAAAGATCGGGTGGTGATCAAATCAAACATTGTCAGAGATATGGAGCAACTCAAAGTGATTCAATAGAGGTGTAGATTGAAAATACACGCCAAACAGAAAGATAAAACCACAAGAATGGAGTACAGAATAGTTGCACAAAAACAAACGATTTCTATTAATCGATGGAGTTTAAAAACTCCTTTTTGAATACAACTGGGTCTGTAACCCTTTTTGTGATACACGGTTACAAGTTATGCTAGGGTTCTCCGAAACCCTAGCTGGCACAAATGGTGGCGCTTCCGAAGAACGTATCTTCAATCCCAACAGAGTGAGTGGGCTTTGTCGTATCCCTTGCTTGGACCACTCCAACTTAATCGGCTGCCATCAATAAACTGGATCTGTTGTCAAAAACCTGCACACATTAACACTATCAAGGAGTTAGAAATTAATGAGAGGGCTCCATTGCGTGAGCCCTCAGAAACAATCTAAAACCCTATAAAAATGGAATGCAGGAAATCAATAACAGATTAATACATAAAATACGGTTACTTGCTTTAAACTAATTTATACCTATTCTCTGTTAACGCAGCTAGACCAGGCGACACCTGGAAGTAATGTTGTTGTCAGAATAGGCTGCGGAAGGCGCCCTGGTGCACTCGCCGAACGCCCGCGTGCTTCTGGATCTGGATTACAGACGCCGGTCTGAGTCTGTGGCTGAAGGTAAACGCCCGTGGGCACTTGGTAAACGCCCGTGGGCACTTGGTAAACGCCCGTGGGCACTTGGTGAAGGGGTAAACGCCCGTGGGCACTTGCGACAGGAATGGGAGATTCTACAGAATGCTGCAGAAGGAATGGCGGCGAAAGCGGCGATGGATGCGGCGAAAGGGTAGCGGAAGAGAGGAGATAGCGGTAGAAGAATTAGAATCAGAGATAGAAGTAGCAAAAGACTAGGCGAAGAAGATAGGTAGAAGACATAGGGTTTGAGCCATCAAAGTGACTCAATTTATAATCCACTCTTAGGGCACACTTTAGGGTTTTAACGACACTTTGAACGTGTGGCTAAGATTAAAGTGGATCCAAGGGTAGAGAATAAATCTTGGTTGTGGAATGGATTAAGATGGATGGACGGATGAGATTAAATGAAGGATGGACGGCTCAGATTAAATCACTTAAACTATTATTTAAATATATATATTAAAATATTAAAATATATATATATAAATATTAATTTAAATAAATTTGGGGATGAAAAATGGCGGGAAAGGTGAAATTGGGCCAAATAATGGCGGGAAAGTGTGGATTTGGGCCAAATAATGGCGGGAAGGTGGATGACCGACACGTGGCTGACAGGAAGGTATAGATGACTTGCAAGTGGCTGGATTTTGGTGTCTACAGATGCCCCTTTTGAGCTGCTTTGTGTGAAGACACAATGCAGCACAAAAACTTAGGACACCTGAAAAGCTGGATCAGACGCAACTCTCTCTCAAGACTAAAGCACAACTTTGAAGACCAAAGAATAAAAGAATATTTAAAATTTATCAGCTTACCCCCTCAATTGGCGAGCGAGAATGGTTCTCACGAGCCAATTGGAAGAAATTCGGAAGAAAATGAACCGTTTTTGCCCCAACGGTGAAAAAGGGGTTGGTGTATGAACCATCTGTTTATGTCCCAACAAAAAAGGGGTTGGTGTACAAACCAGAAAATAATATGATTGAAGACGATATGAGTGATGTGAAAGATGAACCGTTTTCTGCCCCAACGGTTATAAAGGGATTTTTGCCAAATTTTAAATTCCATGATCATGTAAGATGAATTCTACTATTAGGAAAGTTAAAAATTGATAACGGATGCCCCAACTCCTGTGGGTGAATCCATACTGTTGATGAAATTGCCTTGTTGGCGCCATTGATATGCAGAGATGCAATATGAAAGAGTCCGGAACTTCAGAGATGCTCCTAGTGACTGTATGGATAATTCCTCGGGTCGGAACCAATCAACCTAGGTAGCCTTAATCTCTAGCAAGACTCAAAATAATGATGATATTGAAGATTGTCCACGTTTAAGGCCCCATGAACTAGGCCATCAATGACAACTGTTGAGCAAATTAATCTTGGTATGAGGTCACTTGAAAAGTAGGATACCCAAAATTGATTTCCAATTTTCAAACGGTGAAATAATTGATGATGATAAATGGTAAGTGTCCTTATGGTGGTTTAATCCTCTTACCGAATTGCATGGATGCAAATCGCTGCAATCGCCAAGGTGATAGAATATACCACTAGATACGAGGTTTACTTTAATTTAATTTGGCAAAAATATGCATGATGAAAGAAGAATGAATGAAATTGATGATAGATCAGAAGAATTGATGAATGTTGTTAATTTTGTGAAGGTTTTGAATGTTTTTAACCCAATTTGTAAATCAATGATGAATGATGCGCTTTTTGAGCAAAATGACAAAATTTGTTTCCAAAACTGTTGTAACCTTCACAAAATGTTTTATTATGATAAGAAGAATGGATGGATGCAATTTGATGAAATTTGGAGGAGGTAAGCTTCAATTTTGTAAGTTTTGTTCTTTTATTCAATCTCGACACCAAACGCCGGTATGCATTTGGAGGTGGCAGAAACGCCCGTCGGTGTTTGAATGCATCATGAAATGCCCCACTGCGTTTGAATGCGCCATGAAATGCCCCACTACGTTTCAGGGCGCCAAAACCAGCTATTTAAACAGTTTCAGTGAGAATTTCGCTCATTTGTGCGTTCGAGCTTGAGAGAAGTGCGTCTGAGGGAGTGGAATGAAGTGAAGTGAAGTGAAAGGTTGTGTGGGAGAGTGAAGCACGCGGGAGCTATGGCGGAGATGGGAGCGGACGCGCCAGTGCAGTTAGCCGAGGTATTTGTTTATTTAAGCAAGTACTTTTATTTGTTTTTTTTTTTTTTTTTTTTTTTGAAAAAAATTTGTAACCAATTTTTTGTTTTGTTGTTTTGCAGCTTAGGGTGTTAGAGGCACGACACCGATTCTCCCCTATCATTCCGGGGATGAGGAGGTCATTGTCCCAGGAAGGCGGGAGATATTGGAAGCGGTAGGGCTAGCGGAGGCAGCCCGGTTGGAGGTAGTTCGGGCGGATGAGGGGTACCTCTCGGCTTTGGCCGAGAGGTGGGATCCGGATCGGGGGACGTTCCGGCTCCCAAGCTGGAGAGATGACGGTGACGCTTGAGGATGTATACCGCATCCTCAAGGTGCCCGTGGAGGGGGCGGGGGTGGAGGTTGGACGAGATAGGGCCACGGAGATGGCCAAGTTGTTTGGGGATGAGCGGAGGGAGATCCGGACGGAGAGCGGGGGGATTCCTTACTTGGCCATGTATACGGCCAAGGAGTTGGTAGCGGTGGAGGCTCTGATGATGTTCGTATTGGCCAACATTGTGGCCCCGAACAGCACCGGGTGCAGGTTTCCATGGAACCTGATGGGTGTAGTGAGCGAGATGCTCACTAATAGGGTAGTGTATGCCTGGGCGCCCGCTTTATTGGCGCAGGTGTACCGGGAGTTGTATGAGGTTCGGAGACGGGGCCGGAAGGGCCTAGGCTGCAGTTTGGTTCTCCAGTCTTGGGGCTGGGAGCACTTCAGAGTGGCTCGACCGGAGGGGTTGCCATGTGCTTACTGGGACATGAGCCAGGCTTATGGTAGGAGATGGCTAGTGGCGGAGGAGAGACAGCCGAGCCGCCCCGTGAGATCGGGGCAATGGTATAGGAGTTTATGGGCGGACTTGACAGATGCCCAAGTCATTTGGAGGCCCTGGCGGGAGGCAAGGTGGATCGGTGATGGAGAGCATCTGAGATGGGTGCGACAGGCTAGATGGGTAGTGGGTCGGGGCCACGGCGAGGCGGAGTACATACAGATGTCTCGAGTGCTCCGCCAGGTCGGATTGAGACGGGATGTCCCCGGTGAGCCGGTGCGCTACCGGAGGCACGGATCGAGAGGGGATTTGCCGTGTGCCGAGCCATGGAGGGAGGCGACGAGAGGACGATGAGGACATGGAGATCCTCGACATGGATGACGTCGGGGTAACAGCTGAGTATGCAGCATGGATGGCCGCAGAGCCGAGGTGGGAGCCACCATTGGTGGCTGTTGGAGCTGGAGAGGACGAGGGAACCGTAGAGGTTCCCAAGCGCAGGGAGGGTCCCCGCCTTCGAGCTGACAGTCGAAGGCGAAAGGGGAAGATGGTGCGGTAGGCACCGGGGAGCGGAGATGACGAGGAGGATGATGGCGAGGGCCTAGGAGAGGCCATGGGAGAGACTAGGGAGGTACCCCCTAGCGGGCACGAGGATGATCTGGCACAGCTGCGGCGGCGAGATAGCGGAGCGTGATGCTATGCTAGCTGTCCGGGATGAGAGGATAGCTCGGCTGGAGCAACAGGTTGCAGAGCGGGATGCCCTGATAGCTGTTCAGGAGGAGAGGATGGCCCAGATGCAGGCGAACTTGGATGGAGCGACTAGGGTGCCCCGGGATGACAGGGTGACGAGACTCCAGGCAGAGCTAGCGGAGCGGGAGCGACGACACGGGATAGACATATCTAGACTTAGGTCTAGGACTCGTTATATTGAGGCTCTGGAGGACACATTGTTTAGGCATCACATTGTGTTGCCTGATCCTCCATCCTCCTCTGTCTCTAGGCGTAGTGAGTCTAGGCACACCACTAGGTCTAGGGCTCCTACTAGGTCACAGGGGTCCTCTTTTGATGGTTAGCTTAGTGCTTAGATGCACTCTTTATGAGCCTTGGTGCTCTATTGTATTTTGTAGCCTTTTGGCATTCACTGTACGTTTTGACCTTTATACATATATATATATACATGGCTTTTATTTTTAGTGTTTTACTTTCTTTTGTGTGAATGCCTATGTTTTTGTGATGCATGTTTTTATATGTTTTAATGCATATGTGATGGAATGGAATGCAAAGTTATAGATGATTAATGCGAGACTAAGTAAATGAAATATGCACTAAGAAGCACTCATACTTTTAGATAGTTAGATTTAGCCAACTGTTATCATAATTGTTTAATCAGGGGCACCGAACTTGGTAGCTTGTGAATGAATGACGTATGGAATGACATGAATATGGAAGAAGATATGGAGGTTGATATGGAAGAAAATATGGAGGAAGACTGTTTTACAAAGACTCAAACATGCTAGTGGTATCAAACAAACTTACTAATACTGCCTAATTCAACTAGGACCAAATGTGTGTGCATGTGAGTTCATTAACCAAATCAAAAGCATGGTAGTGACTCTAGGCAATCAAAAACTTGTGTGTGTGCAAGTGTGTTCATTAACCTCATCTTGCACAAATTAGGTAACCTTGTTATGGAGAAGACCCCAAAGCTAGTTTGTCCGTATGAGCATTCAGAGGTCTCTCTTTGAGGAGAGACATGTCGCCACGCAATGAGTATACTCCATTGCCAGTCAAGCGTCTATAGCCCCGGTGAAGGTTAACTCCATAGTCCATGTTGTTTTTGACCTTTGTAAGCCTTGGGGATGACTACCTATCCGTCTGATTGGACAAGTAGTACGATCCTTACAACTTATTTGGGATCAGTGGTGTGTGAAAAATGTTCATTTCCTTAGAGCTTTGGGGAATCGGATTCTCAACCGAAGTATGATGAGAATTTTACCCTATCCTTACTACTCTGTTTATATTTATATTTTGTGATTGCTTGTGATAGTGGTAAGAACCACTGTTTTATGGACTATGTTTGCATGATAGGACAAACGAGGATTACCCTTTTCACTTCGAGGCACAACCCAAGGATGGTGTTATCTCTCTTTGACACAAGATGTTTTTAAGATGTGAAAATGTGATAGGTTCAAGACCGCTTTTGAAATCATTTCCCAATACTCAAGATTTTATTTAGTGTAATTTGTGATATGGCCCTAGAGAACTTTGACATGCATTTCGAAGTTTGCTTAAAACACTAGGAATGGCTGAGTGACTGAAAACATTTTGGCAATGTAAATATGTGCAAATGGAAAATGGATGTACGAATGACAATTCGGTTTGATGGATTTTATGAAGGTGCCCCTGATTAAGGCAACATGACTTTTGCTTGACCAAATTTTATATCCAAAAGATAGAATGGTCTCTAACATGATATGCAACTATGGCTGAAAATGAAATGTTATGGTTTTCAATGAGATGTATGCACATGAAATGCAATGTTTTTGAATGAGATGTATGCAACTAACAATGAAATGCAAATTCTTTTTATTTTATTTGTTTTTTTTTTTTTTTTTGTACAAGCCATGTATATATGTACATATAAAATTCAAACTATGCGTAGAATGCCCTCAAGTGTATAACATTAAGTGGTTCGGGTTCTTCCTCTCCCTCTAAAGCTGGCAAGTCTATAAGTTCCATTGCCCACTCTTTCGGTGACCATATATGGACCTAACCAATTAGCCGCGAATTTATCTCGAAGATGCGGCAATGCATTGGTGTTTTGTTGATTCTCTTTAAGGACAAGATCCCCTACTTGAAATTCTCTTAGATGAACTTTGGCATTGTAAGCACGTTTCAATCGGTCTTGATAAACTCGCAAATGCTCTAAAGCATTGATTCGTTTTTCATCTATGAGTGTGAGTTGATCAAGACGTGCTTGTCTAGCAGTATCATCATCGATAAATTCCTGCAAAGAAATTCGCAAGGAAGGGATCTCGAGCTCAAGAGGCATGATTGCTTCAGCTCCATAGACCAAAGAAAATGGCGTTGCCCCAATGGGAGTTCTGATGCTTGTTATGTAAGCCCATAATGCCAAGGGGATTTGTGTATGCCAATCTTTATGATTTTCTTTAACAAGTTTCTTAAGAATAGCAATTATGGTCTTATTGGAAGCTTCAGCTTGTCCATTGGCTTGTGGGTAGTAAGGAGTTGAGAAACTATGTTGGATATTATACTTTTCGCAAAGAGCTCGAACATCCTTATTCTTAAAAGACTTGCCGTTATCAGAAATGATTTTAGAGGGAATACCAAAACGACAAATGATATGGTGAAGTATAAACTCCACAATTCTAGGACCTGTCGTACTGGTTAGAGGAATAGCTTCAACCCACTTTGTGAAGTATTCAGTGGCTGTAATGATGAAAGTATGCTGTCCTGAAGAGGCAGGTGAAATCTTGCCAATTAAATCGAGACCCCATTGTGAGAAGGGCCAAAGGCTTTGGATGGGTTGTAAAGCTTGTGATGGTATATGGATTAAATTAGCGTGTTCTTGACACTTTTTACATTGTTTAACATATTTGCAACAATCTTGTTCCATAGTGGGCCAATAATACCCCATACGTAAAATACGCTTCGCAATGGCCATTCCACTAAAATGACCACCACAAGTACCATCATGGGCTTCAACAATAGCTCTATGTGTTTCACCTGCTTCTAGACAGCGGAGGAGTACTCCATCATATCCACGTTTATACAACACATCCCCCAAAAGAACAAAACGAGCTGCCTTTTGCTTAAAACAGCGGCGGGCAGTTCGAGACAAATCAGGTGGAAGTGTTCCAAACTTGAGGAAGGCTACTATCTCACTAGACCAAGGCTCATATGGATCCGAATGGATAAAGCAAACATCTTTTTCATCTTTAGACTCAGCACGGACAATTGCAGACTTAGAGATTGTGGAAATGATTAGGGGCTGTACCTCTCCAAGGGAGTCCTTTGGAATCAATGATCCAAGAGAGGCCATGGCATCCGCAAATCTATTAGTCGAACGAGGCAAACTAGTGATCTCATACCAATCAAACTTAGAGAGCAACTTCATTGCTACATCATGATAAAGCTTAATGGTAGGTTCTTTGGCTTGGTATTCTCCTGTAATTTGTTTAACCACGAGTTGAGAATCCCCAAATATCCGAATACGCTTAATGCTCATAGCTATGGCTGATTGAAGACCTAAAATTAAGGCTTCATACTCTGCTGTATTATTGGTGCATTGGAAGTCTAGTTTGAATGATAAAGGGATGGGAATCCCTTGAGGTGTATGAAACACAACTCCAGCACCCTGACCTTTCGCGCACTTAGAGCCATCAAAGAATAGCGTGATGTCAACATCTTCCTCCGGAATGATGTCCTCTTCTTGTTCAGTGATAGCAAATACCGAATCATCTGGGAGCTCAATAATCAAAGGATGATCACTAGGTAGTGGAGCTTCCGCAAGTTGATCGGCTATAACTTGACCTTTAACGGATTTTTGGCTAATGAATTCAAGATCGAATTCGGTAAGCAACATTATCCATTTAGCGGTACGAGTGTTATTATAAGTGCGAGACATCATATAACGCAGAGGGTTTTCTCTAGCTATGACATATGTTGTATGGCTAAGCATATAATGACGAAGTTTCTTAGTGGCAAAAACCACTTCTAAGCACAACTTTTCCACATAAGCATATCGGGTTTCATAGCTTACCAATGTTCGACTAATATAATAGATAGCTTGCTCACGATTTTGTTCATTCTTTTGTGCAAGCATTGTCCCTAAGGCAAAGTCCGTTGCTGAGATATAAAGGTTGAAAGGGACCCCTGGACGAGGCGGAGCTAAGACTGGCGGAGATGCTAAGTATTGCTTGATGTCATCAAAGGCTTTTTGACATTCATCTGTCCATGAAAATTGTACCCCCTTTTGTAGTAGGTGGCAAAATGGCCTACATTTATCAGAAAGTTGTGCAATAAAGCGACGGATTGAATTAATCTTTCCTTGCAAACTACGCAACTCCTTCAAATTAGTTGGGGGACACATTTCCATAATGGCTTTGACCTTGTTTGGGTCCACCTCAATACCTCGTTTAGAGATAATAAAACCTAGGAGTTTGCCCGAGGTAACACCAAAGACACATTTCTTAGGGTTCAACCTTACTTTATGCTCTAGAAGTCTATCAAAAACTTTTTCCAATACATCAAAATGCTCTTGTCGAGTTTTAGATTTTGCCAATAAATCATCCACATAATCTTCGATAATCTTATGCATATAATCATGGAAAATATAAGTCATGGCTCGTTGATAGGTTGCACCTGCGTTCTTAAGGCCAAAGGGCATCACCATGTAACAAAAAGTTCCCCAAGGTGTGGTAAATGTTGTTTTGTGTTGATCTTCAGGGTTTATTCGAATCTGGTTGTATCCTGAAAATCCATCCATGAACGAAAGCATTTCATGACCAGCAGCAGTGTCGACAAGAGTATCAATGTTTGGAAGAGGAAAGTCATCCTTAGGACACGCTTTATTTAGATCTCAAAAATCGGTGCAAACACGTATCCCCCGTTAGGCTTGCGAACGGGTACCATGTTAGAAAGCCACTCAGGATAATCAATCGGGACGACAAATTTAACATCCAGAAGTTTCTGAATCTTCGATTTAACTATGAGGGCCACGGTAGGATGCATTTTCCTAAGTTTCTGTTTGACAGGTTTAGCATCTTTTTGTAAGGTGAGGTTATGGACAACCAAATTAGGGTCTAGGCCTGGCATGTCTTTGTAAGACCATGCAAATATCTCCTTCTTCCGCTTGAGTAGAGCAATCATTTGCTCTTGTTCCTCTGATGATAGACTTTTAGCCAGTTTCACAATTTGGGTGCCATCTTGGTATGTACTAAGGTCTACATCGATAGTTTCTTCAATAGACATGTGGGAACCTTCCTCAAGCTGATGGGGAGTAGGGATCGGATTTATGTCATCTAAAATGTCATCAAGCTCCTGTGCCTTGCTCTCATCTATGTCTGCCTGGAAGACCTCTGGCTTAGAAGATGAAGGTGAATGTGGAGGTGAAGGAGGAATGTAGTTGGCGGAAGCCCTTAACAATTCCTCGGAAAGGATGAACTCTGAAATAGATGGAGGGGATGAAATCCGATCCATGTCAATCGAGCTTGGGTTGATCGGGATTGACTTATCCGGATCATATGGATTATGGAGCGGGGTGAATAAGTCTTCAAAATTCATTGTCGACTTATGGAAGAAAGGATGGGCGGAATGGAAGGGAAAACCGGTGAAGACCTCGGAAGACCTGAAGTGCAAAACAACATAGTTTTTCAGTTTTTTTTTTTTTGTTTGAGTTTTTTTTTTTTTTTTTTTGTAGTGGTGAAAACCACTATTACACACATACATAAAGCAATAAAGTATTTTTTTTTTTTTTTATATATTTTGATTTTTTTTTTTTTTTTTTTTTTGGAATTTTCTGATTTTTTTTTTTTTTGGTAGTGGTGAAAACCACTATTTTAGTATATACATATAATACAGGTTTGGATTATGGCTTATGGATGTGGCGGAGGGGGTGGTTCACCTCGTTCTTGTGGAAGAAGCAAGCGAAAGATGGCCTCTTGGAGAGGGAACAATTGGAGATAAAACTCGTCTTGTTTAGTGAGGGGAACAATGGGCGCCGACTCTTCTTCAGATTCATCAGCATTTGACATGACGTCAAATTCTTCATAGACTTCATCTTCGGATTCGTCGGGGTGGAGGATTTCTTCTTTTGAATTAAGATTAATGCTTTGAAAAGCTTGCTCAAAAGAAGAAAGGGATGAAAGTGGTTGGGAAGACACTACATTTGTCTCCAAAGGAGGACAATTGAGCATCTGGGAAGATGTTGGAGTTGAAACCGGCTGAGCAGATACAACATTAGCCTCAAAGATGGGGCTAGTGTAGACCTGAGTGAAACCAGCGGGTAGGGTTGATGCAATATCCTGCTGAAAAATAGAATCTTGCATAGGGGAATCTTGGATTGGCTCAAGGACATAGCCAGTGCCATCTCTTAAGTGAGTTTGCACTTGGGCCATATCAATGTGGGTAATATGAGAGGAATTGTCTTCCTCCATGGGCATGGCCATGTGGTAGACGGTAGAAGGACGTGAAAGACCTGCAGGCGAACCTGCTTGAAATTCACTAGGATAAGTGGCCATGTTGGTGGTGGGGATGTTCCGTGAATTTCCCATTTGATTATTTAGATTTAACATTTTAGATTGATTCCTTGTTAAGACCATAGAGCAATAAATCTAAACAAATTCGGAAAAGAAGAATGCAAAACTAGAATGATAAATTTACACTACAAGAAATTATCGGAAAACGAGTCACAACCTAGGTTTCAACCAATGTGTCTTACCTTGCGGTTAATTAATTATTTTTTGATCTTAATCGGTAGTAAATTTTAAGTGTCCGGTTTATGAGTTTTGCATGTGATCTAATCTTGAATTATTCACAAAAAAAGGTAAAAACTATGGCTAGGAAAGGACAACGAGATTCTTACTTGGTGATGAAATCCGAGCAAGTTTGCTCGGGGGTGACCTATGGTGTCTAAGGCAGAAGTTTAATGGATGGAGATGAATTCCACCGTCACTAAACTTCAAGCAATACCTGGTGATGAAATCCAGATATCACTGTTTTAAATGCAATATGAAAATGCAATGATTTTTTTTTTTTTTAATGTTTTAGTTATCTAATGTGTACATACAAGGCTATAAATCAAAAGTTCTAATGATCTAAGCAAGAGGCTACTGAAAACATGTCATTTCCTCTGAAGAAGTGAAGTACACCGTTTAAAACCCCCTGCCTACCAATGATATCAGATATCAAAGGAGCAACCGGAAGGTTCGTCCACTTCTCTGCCTGGAATCACCCAATGGCAGGAGTACTATTGACATCCAATCAATAGTCCTACTTAGATAATTAAAACAAATAATTCGTAGCTATTCTAATATGCGACTAGGTATGCAAAAATTTTTTTTTAATGCAAGCAACAATCAATAATGCAATGCAAAGAAAAATGTAATTAAAAATAACTGTTCTTTTCAAGATTACTTAGTTTTTGTTCATTTTAAAGTAATGATCCGAAAAAGAAACAAAATATGGCGAAAAAACCAAAAACGTAAAAAGTACGACACTTACTTGGAAGCCTACGCTTTTATGTAAAGCCGACTTCAAACGCCCACGGGAGTCGCACGACTGAAACGCACCTCTGCGTTTCGTATTGGACTTCCAGACGCCCCTCTGCGTCTGCTGCATTTTTTGCAAGCTCAGAAACCCTAGTTCGTTGGAACAACGAATTTCACGATTTCTGGAACCTGCAAAATAAAACAGAAAACAAGAACAGATTAGTAAAGCAAGTATTAAAAATATGAAACCCTAGGGGGTCCCACCGTGATCGCCATTTGTAGATTAAAAATACACGCCAAACAAAAAAATAAAATCACAATAATGGAATACAAGAATAGTTGCACAAAAACAAACGATTTCTATTAATCGATGGAGTTTAAAAACTCTTTTTTTGAATACAACTGGGCCTGTAACCCTTTATTTGTGATACAAAATTACAAGTTATGCTAGGGTTCTCCGAAACCCTAGCTGGCACAAATGGTGGCACTTTCGAAGAACGTATCTTCAATCCCAACAGAGTGAGTGGGCTTTGTCGTATCCCTTGCTTGGACCACTCCAGCTTAATCAGCTGCCATCAATAAACTGGATCTGTCATCAAAAACCTGCACACATTAACACTATCAAGGAGTTAGAAATTAATGAGAGGGCTCCACTGCGTGAGCCCTCAGAAACAATCTAAAACCCTATAAAAATGGAATGCAAGAAATCAATAACAGATTAATACATAAAATATGGTTACTTGCTTTAAACTAATTTATACCTGTTCTCTGTTAACGCAGCTAGACCAGGCGACACCTGGAAGTAATGTTGTTGTCAGAATAGGCTACGGAAGGCGCCCTGGTGCACTCGCCGAATGCCCGCGTGCTTCTGGATCTGGATTACAGACGCCGGTCTGAGTCTGTGGCTGTGGGTAAACGCCCGTGGGCACTTGGTAAACGCCCGTGGGCACTTGGTAAACGCCCGTGGGCACTTGGTGAAGGGGTAAACGCCCGTGGGCACTTGCGACAGGAATGGGAGATTCTGCAGAGTGCTGCAGAAGGAATGGCGGTGAAAGCGGCGACGGAAGCGACGATGGATGCGGCGAAAGGGTAGCGGAAGAGAGGAGATAACGATAGAAGAATTAGAATCAGAGATAGAAGTAGCAAAAGATAGGAAGAAGATAGTAGAGGTAGAAGAGATAGGGTTTGAGCCATCAAAGTGACTCAATTTATAATCCACTCTTAGGGCACACTTTAGGGTTTTAACGACACTTTGAACGTGTGGCTAAGATTAAAGTGGATCCAAGGGTAGAGAATAAATCTTGGTTGTGGAATGGATTAAGATGGATGGACGGATGAGATTAAATGAAGGATGGACGGCTCAGATTAAATCACTTAAACTATTATTTAAATATATATATTAAAATATTAAAAAATATATATATATAAATAATTAATTTAAATAAATTTGGGGATGAAAAATGGCGGGAAAGGTGAAATTGGGCCAAATAATGGCGGGAAAGTGTGGATTTGGGCCAAATAATGGCGGGAAGGTGGATGACCGACATGTGGCTGACAGGAAGGTATAGATGACTTGCAAGTGGCTGGATTTTGGTGTCTACAAGAGGTTTAAGGAAGAAATTGATTGTTTGAAGAGCTATGTTGATTTGAAAATATCACTAAGAGAATTTTTTGTAGGAGACAAAGTCTTCTTGAGGGTAAGACCCATGAAAAGTTCCATCAAGTCAACTAAGTTAGATCCTTGCTTTGTTAGGCCTTTTAAGATCATTGATAAGATTAGTCCAGTAGCCTATACGCTCACCTTGTTGCCCAACCTATTAAATATCCATGATACTTTCCACATATCCATGCTTAGGAAGTATGTTGTTGATCCCTCTCATGTTTGGAATGTTTTAAAATTGATGGCATATCCCTCAACCATCGAGGTGCAACTAGTAAGGATTATAGGGTTTCATTCTAAGATCTTGAGAAAATGAACCCTAGATCAATGTAAGGTCTAATAGGACCATTATTCTAAAAATTGTGCTATTTCGAAATATGTCGAAGAAATGAGGAAGCAAATCACATATTTATTTGAATAGTATGTTTTGTTGCTTTCAAAAAATACAAGGGACTGTGTTTAGTCCTAGGGGAAGTATGGAACAACCCTCATGGTAGGACTACCCTTGTGTGATTTATGTATTAATGTGTGGATATTAATACACAATATTATTGTGTTCTATCATTATGGATTGATAATTATGTTTTTAAATTGAATTATGCTATTTTGAGAATATGGTACTATTGATGAATTTTGTGGTTGTAGGACCAAGTACTCTTATGGGTGGATTGGTATGGGACAACCACTAGAGTTGAGAGTAAAAAGGGAAATGATGGATGAAATTCTCATTGAAAACTCAAGGGTAAAAAATAAACCCTTCATATAGGTGCATTGCATATGTGTATGTTTGATTGAATGCACCATTGGGCAAGGAGGTTGTTATTAAGCAAAAGAGCCATCCTTAGTAAACAGGCGATAGCATTAGAGTTATCATAGAACCTCCTGTTAAAGGAAGATATTGTTGCACAAATTGTGATTGTGTGTTGCTTGTGTTTTGAAGCTTGGATTTGGTATTAATAATAGTGTTGGTTCTATTAATAATTAGGTTATTAAATATCGATGTTAATGGTCAATATTAACATTTGATATTAATTAAATTAATTAGGTGAGTAATCAAATTAATTATTATTTTCCAAATATGGGTAGCATTAGGAAGAAATAAATTAATGAAAGGAAAGTAATTTAATTCTAAAAAGCATTAGTTAAAATAATTCAAGCAAAAATAATTTTTGAGTTCATTTAATAAGGTATTGAGTTTATCTCTTAATTTTAAAAATTGGAAAGTTAGCAAGTGGCAATTTTGGAAATCAACATAATCTTGAAAGTGTTTTTTTTTGCGTAATGGGAAGGCATGTATAAGGCAATCATGCTCAACTTTTGACCTCCTTGGTTCCTTTGAAAATCTATTTGAATCCTTGCCTTGCTAGGTTTTGAGGGAATTTTTTAGAAGCAAAATAGAAGGAAGAGTAGGAAGAAGCAATTTGCAAGGTGAAGACTCGAGCAGAAACAAAAGAATACTTAGGTTAAGGATTTATTTGTTGGTTTCTTTAAATGCTGCTAGAAATCTAAATATAAGCTCTGTGCATTTGATTATCATTATTGTTTCTTTTTAGTGTTGTTGCGTATGATTTTGGCATTTATGTTCAGTTTATGCATCATTGGGTTTGTGCAAGTAACTTTAGATAGGATACCAACTCTATGAATTATCTTCTTGTTTGTTATCCTATACCCCAAACTGCTCCAAATTATAGACAACATGTTAGTTAGTGACTTAGAAAGTGATTTGGCATGATTTTGATTGCCAAAGGGGCTTCATGGGATCCAATATTTTGTTGAATAGTCTTATGCTAAGGGTTGGAACCCCGTTTGTTTTTTCTCAAGCCTATTCTTAGCCTATGTAAGGATGTTCTACATTTCAAATGTATTTAGCTCATATTTTTGTTGAGAGAGGTGCTTGAGCTTGCTAATATTGGGTCTAATTTAATGAAGAGAGACTTCTATTTTGTAACTACTCCCTTTTTATGGTGATCCATATTCAAATCTTGGAGAGAGTCGTTGTCTTGGTTGCCTTATGTTGGTTTAAGTATCTGAGTTAATTGTTGTAAGCTTTTTGTTTAATGAGTGCATATAGGTTGGTTATTGTTTGTTTTGGAAGTACTTTATTTAATTTAGTTGAGGTAGTCGATGATGCCACCCTCTATTGTTTAGTAGTGTCCTTCTTGGCCACCCGAACCAAATATCTTAATCGATAGAACCTCATGTGATTTTGTGCTAGTCCTTTTTTTTTGTGGAAAACATCCCAAAAGGGATGCCACTTTCGAGTAAGACCCAAGAGGCAGGGGTACTTTTGTGCTAGTCTTGCATGTATTTTTTTAAAGTTATTTTTAAGAGCGTTGGTAAATTGTAATACATTCTACATTGTTGCTTAGACTTTTAGAAGGTTATAATTTAAGAAATAATACTTTTATATTGTTTTATATACATATGCTTTTATACATATCAAAATGATTAGTAAGGCTTATATTTTTTTTATGTGGATAATACTTTCATTCATGTCAATACATTGATAATAAAGTTTAAAATGTAGTGATGGAACCCGTAGGTAGTGTTCTGAAGTTATTATCTAATGAGTTGCTTTTTAAAAGGTTCTAATGATTGAAAATTAAGAGGGTAAAATAGAAAGACTTTTTTTGTATGGTTTATTAAATAATTATTCTTTTAATCAAGAGTTTAGGGTTGGAAACTATAGGTAAAAAATTAGAAGATTTATTCTAATGATTGTATTAGTTATGGATGAGGCTTGTGTAGCCAAGGAGTCCATATTTTGAGAGAAGTATAGGATTCTCTCAATATTTTTGCATGGGTTATGATTTGAATAATGCATGGTTGGTATTATTGTATATTTGTTTGCATAATGCATGTTAAATTGCATTTGCATTCAAGAACTATCCTAATCCCTAATTGCTCTAAGTTCATTGATGAAGACTCAACAAGTGGAGTCCTTTAAGGAAATAAGAATGTTTAATTATGTTCTTAAAGAATTGATATATAATGATTTGGGATGAGGATTATTATGAGTTTCATGATATTGAGGAGGGTATAAATATTTTTGTATATAATATTATTGTTATATTATTTTGAAAATGGAAGATTAAGTGTTGTTATTCTTTAATGTTAAGTTCTTGAAATATTTAGTTATATGCAATAACGGAAAGAATGTGTGATTTAAAGAAATCTAGCTTTACATGGTCATAATTATTTTAATGTTGGTTTATTATTTACATCAGAGACAAGAGTAAATATGAAGTATTTAAGATTTTAGCAAGGTGTTATGTTGGATTAATTTATGATTTAATATAGCACTTTATTTTCTTTTTGAGAGATGGTTATTTTAATTTAAATGTTAAGACTCTTGGGTTTGGATGCAGTTTTTTGGGCATGAATTTAGAGCCATATTAGAAAACCCTTGAGTCAAGATGTACCTAATCCTAAGAGAAGTTACAACGATGCAATAAGTAGATAATTGTGAATGATGCACCTTAAATGATAAGGCTTGGGTGTCCCAAAGCAGTGAGTCTTTTGGTTAGTCCATAGTAGTGAGGCTTGGATGTATTCCTAGTGGTGAGATCTAGAAATCTAAATGGTGGTTTTACCCATTGAATCATTCACAAGTCAGCATAGTAATGACACTTTGAACAATGAGGATCAGGTTACCATACTCATTACTAGGTGAGTGGTAATGGCCTTAGTTAATCCATGAAGGTGTAGGTAACTAAGCACTAAGGCATTACACTAGAATAATCGTACATATATGGAATTATGTAGGGTTAGGGAATAGACATCCCATTTAAATGTTATGGGCCTTAAAGGATAATCCCTACATCGTGGTCAAGTTGTCCTATACCATTGAGGGTGTAAGAAAATGGGGAGACCATTGATGGTGTTCTTCCTAAATGGTGAGGTTTAGAAAGGTTAACCCTAGAAGTATAGGAATTTGACCACTCTTGTCTACTTGAGTGTCATCTACAATGACAATGAACTCAAAATGTGGTTATGCCTTATATTGCTATAAAATATTGGGACTTCTTTGTGAGATATTCCTTGTAAAAATTAAAAAAATATCTCCCTTAGGTAGAGTTGGTGGGTTGTTACACTCGAACTCTTGTTGCCTCTGGCTTAAGAAAATTGTATTACTACTTTGGTAGATTCTACTTTATATCGATCCCTTATAGGGGTCTTCTTTACTTTGCCTAGACTTGGCTAGATATTGTATTTTACATTAGTTAGTGTTCCAAATATGTGTAGGCACCTCGAGAGAGTTATTAGTCAATAACAAAGTAGATAATTTGATCCATTAGAGGTACATATTAGATCATTTTCTGCTACTCAGTTGGTATTTGATTTTGATAGGTTTTTAAGATGTGGTTTGAACTGGTGATTTTGATTAATGAGGATCTAATACCAAGTTTATCCTCTATCTTGTTTTTGGCTTGGTATCTTGATATTTTAGACAATAATTGATTACTTCTTAGTCTTCTACAAACGTTGATTATTGATCTACCAATGAAGCCACCAATCAGCTTTGATGAATGCACATAATACTAGAGTAGGTGAACAGTCCTTAATTATTCCCAATCACCCTTCATATTGATAATCAGAGCATCATTAAGCTTTTTTGCAATCCAATGTATCATTAATAGACAAAGCATATTAATATTTTGATACACTATGTATAATGGCTAAATGCCCATGGGATGCTTGATCCATTTTTTGTGTCATAAATAGAGCAAACAACAAAAATCTTGACCAAGTTCATGTTGAACTATGTGGTGGTTAAGCTTCTCTTAAGGCCACGACTGAATTTTTGTTATGTTTATCCTTTGGGCCCATGTAAACCTTGAAAATATGTTTTTTATTTTTTAATATTTTTATTCCTAAGGGTTCATCTCATAACCTTGACCTAAAGGTAACATGTAATTGGGTATAAATACCCCTCCTCACCAATCATTTCATTATTGGTTTGAGTGTAATTTTGATTCTCTTTGAGTGAAGATATTTGGTTTCTACAAGAACTCCATCATATATCATATTTTCTTATATGTTGTTTATTTATTTTGACAAGTAATATTAGGTAATGTTTGATTCCATTTTTTATAGAAACTACTATGAAATATGACTTGGTATCATAGTAGGTGTTGATATTCATTATTCATCTACTTTTGTTAGTGGTAGATTTCTCTTCTAGTTTCTCTTAAATACGAATTTTTTAAGGGCTTATGGAGAGGATTTTTTAAAGATAACGACATAATCTGAAGAAGGGTTTTAGATAGAAAATCCTAGTGGACTTGGAGAACGAGGATCTCTTTGGAACTAGTAGATATGCTCTCGAAGAAATATCCATCGGTAAGTTCCTTTTTCCTCTCATTGGTACTCAATCTTGTTTTGTTAATTTTATTGACCAAATGGATGCCCTAGTTTTAAGATTGAGTTTTTTAAGATTTTTTGAAAACTCCATTTGTCTTTTATATAATTTTTAAAAAAAAGCAATTTCCTTTTATCTTTTGATTTTTTATGATTAATAGCAACATTAATGAGATGAGAGATTGTTTGGCTGCTATGAATGAAAAAAAGAGGATAACATTTTTCAAACAAATTTCTAGTACTAAAGAATTTATGAGCAAGCTTCTCTACATAGCAAAGACCTCCAAGCCACTTGACAAAGTTGCAAGAATGGTCTAGCTTATTTTTTTGCATAGGCATGAGAGGAGGGCCTAATTGGTTGTATTTGACAAAATGGTTGTGTAGGAAAAACCATAATAGATACAAATGAACCATTGGTGTTTTTGGATTCTTTGTAAATTTTTAGGGGGGTCATAATTTAGCACTTTTTACCATTTTACCTCTAGGTACTCTAAATTTGTGCTTGAAAACTTTATTTATTTCCCTCCAATTTTTTAATTTTTTTGTGGTAAAGGACACCATTAGACATACGTGCATCATTGTGATGTGCACTAGCATCATGTAGGTTGCATAAAGGGATGTACATTGATGAATTTTATTGCACTCCTTACACTCTCCCTTCCAAGGTAAACACTTGGGAGGATGTATAGTGCATTAGAGACTAGGATGTTGCATGGGGGAGGTTATAAGTTCACCCCCACCATTTTTTTTGTTGAAGAAAATACCTTCCCACTCACACATGATGATGTGGCATAGATTGATGATATGGCATAAATTGATAACGTGGCACCAGTTAATTATGCAACACCATTTGATGATGTGGTCAATGACATGGCATCTATTTTGAGTGATGATATAACACAAATCTTTGGGAAACACGTTATTATATAAAATTGAGTTGGCATGTGCATGCATCCTCAAGCAACATGTGGTAACCGATGTGGCAAGTACAACTAAGATGGAATGAATCCTAAAGAAACACACAGTAATCTATACAACTAGGCTAGTAGGTTCATACATCCGACATGTAGTAGTTGACATGGAAACCCATATAATTGACTTGGTAGGAGGTGCAAATATCCTAATATAACATGTGGTAGCTAACATGGCAAACTAGGATCATACATGATGATGTGGTCATGGCATGCATTTTGAGGCATAATGTGACAAGTTTTGATTAGGTTGACATTACTAACTGTACAAGGGCTAATATATATAAGCAAGATCAACCAATCACATTCTGCCATCTCATCAAACTTGAAAAATAACTTTCATAGTTAACAATAGACTTGACAAAGCATGAATTTCAAAGTGAATTATATAACAAAAAATGGTACAACATAGTTTGTAGAAAAGGCAACAAACTAGATTGTGATAAGTGGCATCATGTGATTCACTAGTATTTTGCATAATCAGTGCATAGTATGCACCCTCTCAACCACTTATACAATGACACATGGAAACCTCCCATTCATTGTAGGTACTAAACTTTATTCAATCTTTTCAAAGGTTTTAGAGGAAATTTCTGCAATTTTTGGTCCAAACTTTTGGGGTTATAACTTTTGCATAAAGAAGTATTTTGAGCCTCTTTTTTCAAATTACACTTTTTTAAGCTCTTAGCATTGGTGTTGTTGTTTCTAATCACAACAACATGTAAATTTTTTAAATTTGGTATAATAATGTAGACACCTAAAACACGTCATGTCGAGGGTGACTACTCATATGGGACATGCTACAAGACCATATGGAAGATCTTGGATAGACTCCAAGATACAACAGTGGTTCTAACCACTCAATTTGGGCTCCTTGGCCTAATCAGTCTGAACCACGGTTGAGACCTATGGTCTATAGAACCATAGCTAAGACCTATGGTCTACAGTCTAGGCCACAGCTGTCACCTACGGTCTAAACTGAAGTTCAGTTGGCCTTCATCCAAGCCAAATCGGTTTGAACGACCATTTGTTCTAGAAGAAGGTGGTTAAAGGATGGAATATTCTAGAGGCTTCCAATCCAACTATCCTAACCACCTCTTCTTGATCTTGGCTTCTCCATGAAGCCACCCCTAGCCCTTGGGTAATCCTATAAGTACCCCTTCGAATTAGGGCAAATATATAGAGAGTGCATTGGAGATTAGAGCAGCGAAGCCCTATCAAATTGTAGACTCACCTGAGAGTATTGAGAGAGATTTGTTGCCAATTCCTTTGCTAATTCATCAAGCATCATGTCAATTTGTGCCATGGATGCCCTAAGGAGCTAGAACACCAAGAAATGCAAATTCGGGTGAACGGAGGCCCAATTGTGTAATTCAACCACCAATCCAATCAGAGGACACCAAGGTGACCCTTGATCATCAATTGGACAAGGAAGATCAAGCCCACAACCCTAGATTTGGAGGGTAAACTTACTTGATTGCTAGCCGTGGTGTATAGTGTAGACCGCTCATCAGAGCTACGGTTTGCAACCGGTGAAATATTTCCTTACTTTTTTATTTATAGTGTACTTAATTAGGTTAGATTAAGCATTTTGATAGCTTATTTCATGTTTTAGAGACACTAACCGATTCAATTAGGGTTTTACATGAGTTCTTGTCATTTGAGCCACTTTGTACTAATCTCATGTTTCCATGAATCATTTTATGCAATTAGTCCATTAGATAGAGAGCAGTACTCTTCATTTCTATGTTTCAAGCAATATTTATGAATTTGGTATAAGTATAGCATGCTTTGATCATTTTCTTGATTTCATTAGTGTTGTAGCATCTTTATGTTCACATTCCTCAAAGGGCCTCATCATGAGAGGTTGCCTATGCTATTAATGCTTTTGTGTTGTTTCTTGACCATAAGAAAACAGATTCAAAGGAGAGTCAATCATCCAATTCCTTCCTCAATGCGAAGAAGAGGGTCAACTCCACCCTAGAGCAGTTCGTGTCACCCCTAATGGCCTGAAACTCACATTCACCCTTGAGAGGGGTTTCATATGCTTTTCCTATTGTAATAAGAGTATCAAAATGGTATCCCTAAGAGGGACGTATTTGTAACTAGAATTGGCTTCTTTCTAAATGGAATAAAAGTGTTCTTTTCTTTTCAATTTGTTGTCAATCTTGCAATGCATTCTTTTGTATCTCTTGTTTACATCACGTAGTAGGAAGCATAGGTGTGAGGCCATTTTGGTGGTCACAGAAGGTGATCATGATGGAACTCTACATTTCTTGCATTTGATCTCTGGCTTCTTTATATTTTCTATCATCAGATGCAAACCATAGTTCACAACTATAGTCTCATTGTTGGCTCACGACTTCAAGACGTGGTCTGCAATCTGAACCATGCATCAGACCTACGGTTCACAATAAACACAATAGACAATAAGAGTTAAAAGCTGAATCAAATGAGGACCTGAGGTAGGCCCTTTGACACTCTCTATCTCTATTTTTCTTCTCTATGTTTTTCTAGAACAGACAATTTGAAACCTAGATAATTAAGGATAAAAAGAACATGAAATGAATTAGGTCCTTAGGGTTTCTTTTTCTAAGTTTTGGCTAGGCACTACTAGGAACAACGGACCTCTGAGTGCAGTCCACCCTAGAATCCAGTATGCTAGGTTTAAATTGTGTGTTGGTTTGCATGCTTGAGGCCCAATTAGAGGCTATATCATCGTAATTTGCATTGTCAAAAAATCATATAGGATATAGCATGCATTCTCTGAAATGAAACATTTCTTTTTGCATATCATGTAGGAAACAATCATTCATGTTGTATTATGCATTTTCCTTTCTATGCAAAAATTAAAATGAACCACACACACCACGTTTCACTTAAATGCTAGTGAGTTGGGAGTCACATCCAACCACTAGTAGGGTTCAATGACGGTGGGCGTAATTTCCATCCATTGGCCCAAATCCTATGTACCCTTGGATACTAGACCAATATCAGATCCGAGAACCTTTCGTACCCTAGAAAATTTACATGTATTCTCTTCGAAGGGTATAATGCTAACTAGGGGAAAATGGGTGAGGATATGGGAGGACCTGTGCTCCTGACCATGTGTGGGCTTCATTACCACACATTATAGGTTGGATTACGTGACTTGGAGTTCATAGCCAAGTTGTCGAGCTATGAGTATACAGGTGAAAGCCAATTAAATTGAGATTATCATCCAACAAGCTTTCAAACATGATAAGGAGTTCTTTACTGATACAACAAATTTGAAACAACATCAAATAGTTTAGGGCTCACATTTAAAATTTAAAATGAGATAATCACCATTGTATACCTTGTTTGTATAATAAAAGATAAATCTAGACACTAGGTGCACCATGGTGGAGACACGAGGTGGTCAACAGAGGCTTAAGCCTGATGCTAATGACCAAGCCCCACTAAATTCATAATAGAATGTGTCGAACCCTCACCCACATGAGCTTCCCGAACATCATTCGATGAGCATCAGAGGAGACAATTCAACACGAGGGGACACCATTGAGCATACCCCTGATAGAGGAGCTTATGTACACTCTTCTAGACATAGGATAGAGCATGGAGCCACTCAACATGAGAGTACTCCACTCAGAAGCCATTATCGAGATTGCACTGCACGTGCATCCACGAGATCGATCGATGAGTATATCATACAAGGGGCCAAGTTGGTACCCTTACATAATAGATCTACAAGAGGTTCCATACCTCCAACTTTAGAGTATAGACGAGATCAAGATCCACCCATATAGGGGCATGTAGACAGGCCCACTTTTGAGCATAGGTCTGTCCACACTCCCATGCATGGTGAACCTCATAGGATCACTATTGACGTATCCAAGGTGGGAGCCAATGGGACACCACCGCATGAGCCATGGTGATCCAGACAGTTGGATGGTTTGGGTAGTATCCTTGAGCAGTTAGGCTACAAGCCTTTGGCCCCTCCCACTCATGCCCTGAGTGAGCATGGTGGGAGCATTATTAGGACTACTAGAGAGCATGGAGAGGCTTCTAAGTACCCTCATGGTTTGCATCCACCATCTGCACATGGTGGCACACAACATAGGACTCAGTAGGATGCCAATGTCATCTACACGAACAAGGGCAAAAGCGTCACAAATTAGTCAGATGGGTACATAACCCATAAGGTCACTCGCATAGAGCACATATACCAGAGGCCTCTCATGATCGATCACATTGATAGATCACATAGACTGGTATCCAAGCAGAGATGAAAACTCCTCCAAGATCAATTGGAGGATGCTCACATAGAGAGGTAGTGCATTGAAGAAGAGAATATTCAATCGCAAAGGCTCATCAGGACAAAGACTATATGAGCAGTGTATGCATGAGGAATGCATCCTTACCCAAAAGGAGCATGTGGAACAAGAGGATAGGCTAGCCAGGGCTAGTTTATACACTCATGTTGAGCATGAAGAGCATATTCATAGAAGGGATTTTTCACAAGCCGATGCACATCAGGAGCGCAGAGATGCTCATACTCATATTAGTGCCCAACACAGAGAATGACAACCACCATTTGAAGATTAGAAGCAACAAAAATATGAGGAAGAAGAGGGAGATGGAAACAATCAAGGATATCCTGAAAGCTCCCAAGTTGAGGAGGAGGAAGAGCCATGACCTCCACCTCGATAGAGGAAGAATGTACCTCCAAGACCGCCCCCACGTCAGCTTAGGGAGGAGGACTTTCTATCCTCGGAGGCTTATAAAGCCTTAGCAGCAAAAGTAAAAGTGATCGAGAGGCAAGGTGCGACTTTTCAAAAGTTGACATTAAGAAAGATTCATAATGAGCCTTTGGACCCCTTAGTGCCTACTCCAGCATATCCTGAGCATTTTGTTATGCCCAGGCTAGATAAATTTAAAGGTGACAAAGATGCACAAGAGCATGTCATAGGATTTTTGGATGCATGCTTCCAAATTGCAAGCAACAATGCCTTGCTTTTGCACACATTCATCACAACCCTCTCAGGCCCAACCTAGGAGTGGTTTAATCAGCTAAAGAGGCACAACATCACCAGTTTTGAGCAACTGGCTGATGCCTTCCTTGAACACTTTTCTTTTGGCATCAAGAAATAGGCTAACCTTTCCGATATGGCTATGCTAGCTCAGCGTGATGATGAGCCAATTGAACAGTATGAAAAGAGGTGGAGGAGATTGATGGTAAAGTTGCCATTCCCCATTCCTGCTATGGAATTGACTCGAATGTTCACAAAGAGTTGTGCCAAGCACATCTCATTATTGTTGCAACTGCAATAGTACTAGACATTCGAGGAAGCTTTGGTGCAAGCCAAAGTAATTGAGGATATCAAGCTGCAAGAAGGCAACTTGAAGCTCAAGAATAGGAAAGAGGGGCACAAGAAGAGCTCCATGAAACATCAAGGCAAGGAGGCCCATGTCAACCAAGTGGTGCTAAACCTCCAGAGAGAGGATAAAGGGTAACAAAAGCAGAACTATCAGGCCCAACCTCCTCTTGTGCAGTACGAACAATGCAAGAATAATTATAAGGGAAAAAAATAAGGAACAACGCCCACCTCGCCAATTCATACCTTTGACAGAATCATTGACATCGATATTCCATCAATTATGTGAGGCCAAGGCAATCAGGTTACCCGAAATCAAACTGGTCGATCCTAACCAACCCAAGTCAAAGGGGTATCAAGATGATCTATTTTGCATCTTCCATCATACGAAGGGTCACGACATCGAAGTGTGTTGGTCCTTCAAGCATATTGTGCAAAACATGATCGAAAAGGGTGAGCTTGTAGTACCAAATAATCCACTAGCACCCGACAACCAAAACATGGGGATTTACAAAAATCCATTGCCAAACCATGAGGCACCATGCAACAATGTTGGCCACGTCAACCAGGTGCACGTCGAACCACCTACCCAGGGGTTCATAGGTATGGTTAATGTTGTTACGAGACATGGGAGATATGAGTAACCAAATCAACCATGCACTCCCATAAGAATACAAGCTATGCCAAATCAATAACCGACTCAGAATATTCTAGGCCCACCAACTAGACCGGTGGTGACCATACGAAGCAGGTTGGTTCAAAACCTACAGATAACTCCTATGAAGTTGTCTATTTATGAGTTAATACAGTAGTCCCCCAGGCATAGGGAGACTCTCATGGACATTTTGAGGTCCATCAAAGTGCAATCCTAGGATGCTCAAGCATTCACCAACTTTGTGGGACACGTACAATAGTGCCAAGAACCGACGATCCAATTTTATGATCATGAAATCAAGATGGTTCCTACAGATACGACTGACCCACCATTGCATATCATCGCATGTGTCAATCATGTGCCATTCAAGAGGGTCTTGATCGACACTGGTTCATCGATCAATATTATAATGACCAAGGCATTGAGTCCCTTGAAGCTGCCTAAGTCACACATTGTGCCCACCGTATTCACGTTGAGAGCGTTTAACGATGTGTTATGTTCGATGGTTGGCATGATCATCCTACCTATTTAGGTAGGCCTAAAGACCATCCTCATGATGTGTCATGTGATCGAAGGTACCATGCAGTATAACATCCTACTGGGGAGGCCTTGGATTCGAGAGATGCATTGCATTCCCTCTATATTACATCAATGTGTGAAGTACATTCATGAGGGACAAGTTCACATGGTGTCGTCAGATGGAGAACCATTTAAATTCATGAACATGGCTGATTTTCCAAGGGGTTTCATACTCCCATCAATGCACTTGGACGTCCGACCAGCATCACCGGTTAAGAATCCAGGAGAAAACAAAGAGTGTGTGTTCAACCATCGATATATGTATCACACAGATCTGAGCACACTACTGCTACTTCCTTGAAACCGACTACATCAACAATGCTTTGAGATGAGAGGAAGCTAAAGGTGAAAGTGGGCGAGAAGGAAAAGAAACATATGCCTAAACCAGTCATCGATGAGGCTCCCATTCCTATGGAAGTGGAGGAAGCCCAAGACATAGCCGAGGAGGTACCTCAGCCTACCTCGCCTACATCATCAGTAGGGTCATCCATATCATGGGTGACTATTCACCTAGCCAACATAGGGTTAGGTGAATATATTATGTAGAACGTCACCTTTGGACCCATTCTAGAGACTACACAAGAGATGGGCTGACCCCATGCTCATCATTTTTTGGTTGGATCAGTGGTGCCATTGGGAGAGCCACCCAATCAGATGAACTTCATCTATGCTAGGGTTGGATCAGCTTCCCACATGAACACCCATGGATGAAGATGATGATGAACCATTCGTAGTGAATGTTCATTATCTATCCAACCCCGAATATGCTAGGCACATTTTTGAATTATATCATTGGCATGGGTACGACCTTGGTCTTTTTGAGCAAGGGCGTAGGACTCCGCTCGAGCCACGTTATCAATTGGCAACTGATAGGTTTGGACTAGGATTACAAATACGAGGATAGGATGATTTACTTGCAGCATCATTAGATCACCTGTACCTTAGTCTAGGGGATGATGTGGATTTCAACCCATATCACCCTGATCCCTCTACATTCCAAAGGGATAATCAGATGGTGTCTTATGTCACCATAGCTCCACCCGAGTCATATCATGAAGATACCTTGGTGGATAGTGAGATCTCACCTGAAAATCAGTCAGAGGATGAAGCTGAACCGGTTTATGAAGTGGTATCATATTTACGACACTCATACCTAATTTTATCGGATAATGATGATAGTGATCAAGATGTGACTTACATGGGGCCACACTTTCTAGAGCATCCCATGCTAGTGGATAGTGGTGAAGGATTGTATTACGATAGTGATGATGAGGATGAGATGGAGAGAGCCTATCTAGGACCTCCTTACCTACATCACCGTAATGCACCTTATACAGCTGAGGACATGCGTAGAGAGATCAATCTCAATCCTCACCTTAGGGGAAGACCACCGAACTTCGATGTGATCTATCACATGGTGTTTCCAACCCACCTATGTACATGGAGCTCATTGAGCCGAATGACCCAATCTTGCAATCAGTGCATAGAGAGGACCCAGTCATCCGTAGTCCACATAGAGAGGACCCATTTGTGCCTATGCCATTAGAGCCAGATCTCGGGTATGAGGACTACATCGATTATGTAGAAGTTTGTCCATGTGGTCCTGGAGATCAATTCCATTCCATCAATATGGTCTCCATTGATTTGACCACTCCACTCCACAATCCAACAGATCCATCCAAGCCATTGTGTCTGAATGTAGATGCTATCGATTGGGATCACGCTGACTCGCCTATTGAGCCTAAAGATTTCTTCCCTAATGAAGAAATGCTGCAACCATTTCATTTTGCACCAGGCTGTGCTTATGATGTCTATCATGCTGAGGATGCTTCCAACATGGAACCTATGAACCCAACCGATGACATCCACTTGATCCCTACACCTCATCAGCTTGAGGAGGGATCACATATGTCAATAGAGGAAACCTTCGATGTGGATATCAGTAATGATCCCACCAATCCAAGGAAGGTTAAATTTGGAGAGAGTCTCACTCCAGATGAGCGTGCCACCCTCATCCCTCTACTGAAAGAGAGACCTAATATTTTCTCTTGGACTTACAAAGATATGCCAGGTCTAGACCCAAAATTGGTTACCCATAACCTTTCGCTAGATCTATCAAAGAAGCCAGTCAGGTAGAAGCTTAGAAAGATGCATCCAATAGTAGCCTTAATGGTGAAATATGAACTACAAAAGTTGTTGGACGTAGAGTTTGTTATCTCCATCGACTATCCAGAATGGGTATCCAATATGGTGCCTATAGGAAAACCTGATGGAAGGATCCGTATTTGTATGGATTTTAGAGACCTGAATAAGGCAACACCTAAGGATTCATTTTCATTGCCTAATATCGATGCTCTTGTAGATGCAACTATAGGTCATGAAATGCTCTCCTTAATGGATGGTTTTTTTGGTTACAATCAAATTTGGATTAAGCCCGAAGACCAGCATAAAACCATGTTTATAACGCCATGGGGAACATTTTGCTATAAAGTTATGCCATTTGGCCTCAAAAATGTTGGTGCCACATATCAGCGGGCCATGACATATATCTTTCATGACTATATGCATAAGATCCTAGAGGATTATATGGATGACTTGTTGGCCAAGTCATTACTACGTGCTGAGCATGCAGAGGTCCTGAGGAAGGTCTTCGATCGCTTGATAGACCATAATGTCAGGTTGAATCCTAAGAAGTGCGTATTTGGCATAACTTCTGGTAAACTCTTAGGATTCATCATTTCAAAATGAGGCATCAAAGTTGACCCAACAAAGGTCAAGGCTATTCTAGAGATGCATCCCCCCACAAATATCAAAGAGCTAAGAAGCCTTCAGGGCAAGGTAGCATCGATAAAGTGATTTATCGCTCAATTATCGGATAAATGTCGACCCATGAATCGACTGCTACACAAGGGGGTCCCATTCAATTGGGACGAGGACTGTCGAGCAGCCTTTGCTAAAATTAAGCAATACCTGGCGACATGCCAGTACTAGCTCCACCAAGGCCAGATGTGCCATTTTTGCTATATATATCGGCAATCGACTTTGCATTAGGGACCATGTTAGCCCAAAAGAATGTGCAAGGCAAAGAGCAAGCCATATATTATATTAGTCGAACCTTGGTGAGTTACGAGCTAGGATATGCATATGTGGAGAAATTGTGTTTAGCAGTAGTGTTCGCTACAAAGAAATTGTGGCACTATATGCTAAGTCATACGACATATGTTATATCAAAACAAAATCCTTTGTAGTACATGATGAGCAAGACATATCATAACACACGTACTACGAAGTGGATCATGCTACTGATAGAATTTGATCTAGAATTCATAAGCCAGAAGTCCATTAAGGGACAAGTCATAGCTGATCAGCTGGTTGAGGCACCATTGTCAAATAGTAGGCCTCTTACCATCGAGCTTCCAGATGATGCGGTCTTCATCGTATCCAAAGCTCCCAAACCCGAAGAACCAGAAAATAATGTTGATATGACATTGTTCTTCGATGGTTCAAAGTGCGAGCAAGGGGGTGGTGCAGGAATAGTGTTTTTCATGCCGCAAGGAGCTCCAATGCCCTTGTCATTTAAATTAGATTTTCCTTGCACCAACAACAATGCTGAATACGAAGCCCTACTATTGGGCCTCCACACAGCCATCACCATGAACATTAAAATATTAAACATCTTTGGTGACTCCTTGCTCATAGTCAACCAAGTTAAGGGGCTCTTTCAGTGTTGATGTCCCATGTTGAAAGCTTATAAAGATCTAGTTGTTACATATTTGGCTAAGTTGGAATGGTATGACATCGAGGCAATCCCTCATTCATCAAATAGGTTCGTAGACACCATGGCATCTTTGGGATCCTTAATCCCTCAGAATCCATCTATTGATTTCACTACCATTCATGTTAAAATGCTCTCACATCCTGCAACAGAAGCGTGAAGCCTTTGATAATAAAATGTCAGTCAACATGATTAGCATGGAACCAAAAGTTGAATGGTTCTACAGAGCTGAATACTTTCTAAAGAAGGCACCCTAGGGGTCATTAACCTCTCAGAGTCTGATGAGGAGTGGTACTACCATTCACCACAAGGTTGTTTTCTAGTCTGCATTTGCACATGTAGATACGTAGGGGGAGCAAGTCATCTTGGCAGTCGAAGTTGAGGCTTACCAAAGTTGGATGTCATAAATCCAAGACTTCTTAAAACTTGGTCTGATCCCAGAGGGATTGTCGCATGTCGCAAGATGCACATTCAAGTAGAAAGTGACTAAATATGTCTTGCTAGGAGATATTTTGTATCGACGAGGTTACGATGGAGTTCTCCTTCATTGTCTAGAGCCCCAAGAGTCATCTTGGGTGATTTCACAAGCTCATGATGGTACGTGCGGTGGCCATTTTAGTGGCATGGCCATCATCAAGTGCATCCTTCGAATGGGTTATTATTGGCCCACTATGGAGAAGGATTGCAATGTGTATGTCAAGAAATGCATCAAATGTCAGCATCATGCTAATCTTACGCACTTGCCATCATAGGCCTTACAACCCATCCAAGCGACTTGGCCATTTTCTCAATGGGGATTTGATCTCATCGGCAAGATCTCTCCCCTATCATCGGGTCGACATACATTCATTATCATGGCTACTGAGTACTTTACAAAGTGGGTGGAAGCAATACCCTTAACAATGACCACTGGAGCTCGCATAGCAGAGTTTATACTCGAGCATATCATATGTCATTTTGGGATTCCATCCAAGATAGTTTTGGATAATGGAACATCATTCAAGAACAAAACTGTGAGAGCTTTGACATCTAAGTATAGAATCAAACACAGTTTTGTGACTCCATACTATCCATAAGCAAACAGATAAGCTGAAGCTTCAAATAAGATAGTGGTTTCCATCTTGAAAAATATGGTACAAGAACACCATAAATATTGGCATATCCAACTACCCCTTGCATTATGGGCTTATAGGACTAGCATTCGGACACCCACTAGGGCAACTCCATTTTTACTAGTATATGGTGTTGAGGCCATTATGCCCTTAGAGTTGGAAATTCCAACGCTGCGCATCGCATTGAAAGAGTTCATCGATGATGACACCGTGCGACAAGCTCGACTGGACCAATTGATGCTACTTGATGAACATCGTGTGAATACCCTTGAGCATCTCTACGTTTATCAGGAGTGACTAAAATGAGCTTATAATATCAAAGTCCATCAAAGAGACTTTGAAGTTGGGGATCTTGTCTTGAAAGAGAACCAACATAACTCTAATTTGCCACCTGATATGCGAGACAAATTCATGACTAATTGGCTAGGACCCTACATCATATCTAAAAATATTGGTCTAGGTACCTATCACCTAACATCGCTAGGGGGTGTTGAAGAGCCTGAACCTCTCAACATCATCCATATTAAGGTATTCTATGCTTGAGAGTGTAGCAAAAGGCTCCAAGGGTTCCTAAAACCGCTTGGTCATGTCAATAAAAGGCTCTGAGAGTTTGCTTAAAACTGCTCGGTCAACCCCAAAGGCTCCAAGGGTTTTCTAAACACCACTCGGTCATCCTAAAAGGCTCCAAGCTCTTTTATGAGTAGTTTGGTCAATCAAAATCTCCAAAGGCATCTGTAAGCCCTTTGGTCAGTCAGTAAAAGGCCCCGAGGGTTTTCTTATAACCGCTCGATCATCCCAAAAAAAGCACCAAGGGTTTCTAAAAAATTGCTTGGTCAACCCAAAGGCTCCAAGGATTCTTAAGAACCACTTGGTCATCCCAAAAATCCCCAAAGGTGCTCATAATCCCTTTGGTCAATCCCAAAAACTCCAAGGGTTCCTAAACCGCTTGGTCAATTTAAAAGCTCCAAGGGTTCCTAAAAACCGCTTGGTCAATTTAAAGGCTCCAAAGGTATTTTCTCACCATTTGGTCACTCTTAAAGGCTCCGAAGGCATGTACTCATCATTTGGTCAAATATAAAATCAATAAAATCCAAAAAAAATTGGTAAAGCATAAAATCCAAAAACATTTGCATTTCATTTGCATCATTGCATTACATGTTCCACATGCATTTCATCATTGCATTGCATATAGGCATTCATCATCCATTGCATTCCATCATAGAATGAATTGTGTTTGTCAGTCTTACAAATGATGCCATGTTTGTGTTTTAATCATGCACCTCTACATTTATCATAATCCATCATTCATGTGAGTAATTATGTTTGTCAACACAACTCCTGTTGCTATGAAATATGTATACGTACTAAAGTTTTCCAGTCACTCAACCATACCTAGTGGGTTTCTCAGATGTCATAGAAAGCTTGCTTTGCTTCTGTAGATGAGGTCACTAGTTGTGATAGTACTTGGCATATCAGGATCCTATCACTAATTGAAACATTTAAAATCCTGCTAAGATGAGGGAAGATGAAAGCTGTGAAAGTGATCCTGGGTGTCTAGAGAGAAGGGTTTGATTACCTACTTATCTTGCAAATAGTTCGGTCTAGAATGGTGAACCTTGGAAAAAGGACAAGATTTCCCCTACCCATACATTCCCTTGCTTACAAATAAAGGAGCAATATCCTAGAGTAACATCCCAGATCAACATCAAAGGTTGATACCCCACATCGATATCCTAAAATCGATATCCCAAATTGACATCTCAAAAGTCAAAACCCTCAAAGTTCAAATCAAAAATCAAATTCAAAGTCAAATCTAAAGTTACATAGTGAATCAAAAGCACTATATAAATCCCTTGCTCAAGAAAAATGGGAATAAACAATGATTTTTATCACTCAAAGTAAAACATGAAAAACAATGATTTTTATCACTACACATGAGCAAGTATCCCCATGAATAGAAAGAAAAGAAGGGTGAGAACTTGAATCCCTGAATTGTTCACCATTCAAAGCCATAGAGTGAACCCCAATTATAATAATGGGTTGAAAGAGTCTCACCTACTTTCAAAGTAGTAGTTCTATTGGGTGATCCCCAAATGCAACAATGGGTTGAAAGAGTCCCAACTATTCTTGGAGGGGTAGTCCTGATCAATTTGCAAGATGAGCTAGCTCTGGGTGCCTAGGGTTGTCTAGCATTATAGTCCAATCAAGTCTAAAACAAGGATGATACGAACATAAGAGGAACCCGATCTCACATATGGGTTGAAAGAGTCCCGAATGACATCTGGGGTATGCCTATGGTCTATCTAAAAATACTCACGTGCACACACAGGGATAATGAATAGTTGGGTCATTCGTGATGAAAGCATCATCCAAAAAAAGCCTTGTACAGTTAGTATGGGACGTTTGAGAAGTCTACTAGGGTGTTTGAGTCTCATGGAAAACCTCAAAAATTTCTCTAAAAAAGCAACAAATATCAAATATCACAAACCATCAAAAGTAAAAGTCATTTCAAATCATCAAATTGCAAAGTATCTAATAAGTGATACATCATTACATTGAGCACAATCAAGATATAGGATAGATACCGGATGGATATCAAAAATGATATTTAGACGACCACTGACTATATTGTGCATATTTTTCAAAATTGCAAAAAGAAATATAGAGTGACATATTATATCATTCGCATCATACCACTGCATATCATTGCATTTCATATATGGGTGATTAATTGATTAAATTCTCGTAATGAGGATTTTCAATTACATTCATGATTCTTACAAATTTTGTGGCATCATTCATTAGATTGTTAAACACATATCGCATTCATTCCTTATGTTTTAAGTGATTAAAGCATACAGGTCATTTACATTAAATTACCATAGTGTAAAATAAAGCATTACATACATTACACCAACATAGCATGACATCATCACAAATTAAATGCATACAATAAAGCAAAATTAAATATGCATTTAAAAGTAAATATCGCATCCATATGCATCCATCATACATAGCACATCTAAGCATCTAGATCACTGCATACCATCATCATCATAAATTAAATAGCTATCTAGTGCATGTCATCCATACATCACATCATATAAACATAGCATCAATATAAACATCTGCATCCATGTGCATAAACATAAATATAAAACATAAAAATGACAAGTACACATAATGAGCCAAAATGATATATCATATAAATATGTGTATCAAAGAGTACATAAGAGTGTATCAAAAATGCCCATAGGCTACAACTGTGTAGGTCCTCGACCTTACACTAAAAAATAGTACTACATAAATATCTCAACAAGATATGTACTATACAGGGCCTGCACCCCCAGCCTGAGAGTCACCACCATCACCCTCGCCATCCCTGTGGCTCCTGTGCGAGCTAGCTCCATGTGTGCTAGAGGACCTATGTGTCCTCTCAGTCCTATGGGTCCGATGGCTAGAGCTAGCAGAGGACTGCCCTGTAGTCCTGGTCCTGGTCCGTTGGGACCCTGAAGCATGTGGATCCTCTAGAACCTGTCCACCAATCAACCTGATGTAGCCCTCTAGCTGGTCTATGTGGGCTACCCTACCTGTGTGCCTATCATTGCCCTCCTCCACGAGGGCCTGTAAGCACTAGATATCTGCCATGGGGTCATGACCACCTGGTAGCAATGATGATGGTGTAGCTAGAGGTCCCATGATAGCCTAGGAGGATGAAGGATCCCCCCTCTATACCCTGAGTAGATCTCTCTCTACAATAGCTACACTCTGCTACACCTATGCCAGATCATGCACACTAGTGAGATCGTGGACCTACATCTCCACCCCTATAGCCCATGTTGTGAGCATTGTGATCTGCTCCTAGGCCTCCTATAACTATCTCTCCCTATGAGCCAGCTTCACCTCTAGAGTGGTGATAGAAGTATCCCGCTACAACTACTGGGTCTGCAACCTCCCAACCTGACTCTGAAGAGCAGCAATCTGAGCCAATAGCTACCCCACCTCACTATCTAGAGGTGCCTCACCCTCCTCTAGGGCCTCCTCCTCTACCTTAGCCTATGGAGCATCCTCTGTAGGGGCCTCTACACCCCATCCACCCTCGGTCCATTGGCGCACATTGCGCCCCTCTAGATCAGCCTCAACGTCATCGTCCACCCGATCGAGCGGCCCCTCTCCCTACCACTATAGTAGGGACCACCAAGTATCATACGCTAGGGTGGTCCTAGCCCTAGCCACACCCGACTCCTGGAAGTCGTCAACCTCATCTCCAAGCGACGTCGACTAAATCCATGGCAAATCCCTCTCTAGTACTAGGCATCGATAGATGATAGGCAGCTCTAAAATATCTTGTACAAGCCTAAACTAGTGAAGGATGCATGAATAAAAGTGATACTCATGGATCTCAGCCTTGTGGTCGAGTAACCACCTATCTCACCTAGCCTGGCGTAGTCGCTCGCTAGCCTCCTCCCATGCAGGGAAATCCATGTACGGATGCCACTCTATGTCATCCACTCGAGCTATGCAAACCTCGTAATGTAGTGGTCCATGTCCCCAGCATGGGACCTACTTCGAAACCCTCCTCCTCATGGGGCCAACATGCCACATAGCACTAGCACTCATCAGAGATAGTAGTGATGACGAGCGGTAAGTCGATCGCTCGATCCTAATATGCTGCCAACCCCAGATCTGAAGTAGCAAGCTACAATTGATGCCAACTCGGCTCCTACATGTAGCCTGATATAACTCCCAGTACAACTGGCATAATAGAGTACTCCCCCAAGCCAAGAGTAGTGGTCACTACATGGAGCTCTGTGTAACTCTCCTGACACTAGCCAAGAGGTTCTAGGGGATCCTCATACCCAAGGAGTCTAGAAGAACAATCTAAACCATGAGGTGCATAAATATAGCCTCTCGGATAGAGAAGATGCCCTCCCCATACCAGTATCTGATGTGGATGCCCCCATGATCAGCCTTACCCTAGGCATCCTCGCTCCGGTCACCAAAAATCTCATCAAAAACATCCTCCTTTCTGGTGAAAGGAGTGGAGGTGATGGGCTCACCATCAATAGGGATCCTAAAGATCCGGTAGACGTCCTCCAATGTGATAGTCATTTCACCTATGGGCAGGTGAAATGTGTTGGTCTGGGCCTCCCAACGTCGGGCCAACGCAATCATGTACGTCGGATCTACCCTAATCATAGGTAGATCCAGCACATAGCCAAAGCCAACTGCACCGAACCACTGCCACTCTAGGATGGTGAGCTATCCATGGAGGGTGCATAGGAGATCTAGCTCCCTAGCTCTAGAGGTCAATTTCTAAAAAGAAATAGTACATAAGGGAAAAGATACCTAAAAACAACTAAAAATAGCTAAAAAATGACCTTAAAAACATCAAACAAATCTAAAAATTGTTAAAAACACAAAAACATGCAAGAAGTGATCCAAAAATTCAAGAAAATTCAAAAATGCATCTCAAAAGTGCAATAAATGGCATTAATTGCCAAGAAAATAAAAAAATCATTAAAATTTGAAAAATATTTCAAAAATTGGGAACCGCAGGTCAAAGTTGCGGTCCGCATAACGGTCAAATTTTTTACCATTGGGATTTGAATCCCACCATGGCTGACAGTTGCGGTCCCCAATATGACAATTGGGAACCGCATCTGCCAGCTACGGTCTAGGAACGTGACCTTTTTTGGGTCACTTCCTAGCCTAGCACCCAAGGAAAATTAAAATCTAATCTAACCTAGACTACTGTGAGGTTCTTTACCAACAATTTAGTGAGGTTGATTAACCCATTACTTAATGAGGTTCATTTTAAACTGGTAAGGAATGCGAGGATTAAGTTTAGGGTTACCTTTCCCACACCGATCCCTCTACTGGATGAAGGTTGTGAAGGGTCCACCATCGGGATGTGTATGAGGTCATCGAAAGTAGGTTTTAGCAGTGTTTCACGTCAGATATGCTTCCTCACCTCTCAGAGCTCTCCAATTGCAAATCGCTTTCAAGGAATAATGAGAATTTTTCAAAATGGGAAAATTTAAATACCCTTTTCTAATTTCGTTGGACCGCAACTTAAAATCGTGGTCCCAAAATTAGGGTTTTGCGACCGTAGCCCTGAGCCATGATTCCCAAAATTGGAAATACCAACCGTAGTCCATGCGCACGGTTTGCAACTAGCATTAAATGCACTAAAATCCCATCGTGGGAATGTTTTAAATGACAAATTAATGATTCCTAATGGATCAAAATCTCAATAAGAGCAATCAATTTATCAAATTTGGTGATGTTCAAGCACCAGGATCAATTAAAAATTTAAAAAGTCAAAAACATAAAAATAAAAATAACTGCTGAGATTACAAAGTACATTCAATCGAGGTCATCGCTATGACAATCCTTTCATGGAGCACCACACCTCCCAACCAAATAAACAAATTCAATTCAAAATTAACAAAAAAATCAAACAAGTCAAAAAGGCCAAATGCACCTCGTATTTAGTTATTTACCCTAGACACTTGGTGGTTGCAGTGACTAACGCTCCATGCAATCCGAAAAGATGAGTAAATAACCATAAGGACATTTGGGGTAAAATTGTCATCATTGATTTGATATGTTTCTCTTCAATCCCGAAGAAGGCCTTCAAGGCTAGACCGCTCCATGGGAACGAAGCATTTCATGTCATTTCCCCTATGACATATTTTTAGAAAATCATCGACAAATTGATTCAACATACATCTAATTGGATTTGTATCATTTTGATTCCCTAAGAAGGCTATTGCAGCCCGACCGCTCCATGGGATAGGAATGTGCAATTACTATTAACAGTTGCAATCATAAGTTGAACTAGGCTTAGCCAAGTAATCAAATGCTAAAATTCTAAGTTTGTTCAGATCATTCATAATGGTCAAGCGACATCGTCACTTCATTCATTGTCATTACCCTCATCGACTCATCGCTTGAGGGGGTAGTCATGCTTTCAAATCATAATCAAAGTCAACAGAAGATCCCTGAAATCGTAGATCCCTTGATCTTGTCAAAATTGCATTCATCCTTGCGAATCATTGTCAACAACTATCATAAGCTTACCCCTTTGCTTAGGGAAAATAGCAAATATGATAGTTAGTTTGTAGCTCTCCTCCTTTCGGTTATATAGGCCTAACTCCTATTGTAGCACCAAAGCTACCCGAATGTCTGACGATGAGTGCAAGCTCTATCAAATGTAAGCCTCCAAAGAGTTGGAAGCAATGATTCCAAGATGCGCATCCCTTTTGTAGGACCTAGGGCATCTAATGTTGATCCGACTAATGATCATCATATAACCTTCGACATCATTTTAGGTGGTGTATTTTTGCTCACGCATTGTTTGATCTCACAACGCATCTCAAAAGGGGCATCTGTAGACACCTAAAACACGTCATGTCGAGGGTGACTACTCATATGGGACATGCTACAAGACCATATGGAAGATCTTGGATAGACTCCAAGATACAATAGTGGTTCTAACCACTCAATTTGGGCTCCTTGGCCTAATCAGTTTGAACCATGGTTGAGACCTACGGTCTACAGTCTGAACCATAGCTAAGACCTGCGGTCTACAGTCTAGGCCGCAGCTATCACCTATGGTCTAAACTGAAGTTCAGTTGGCCTTCATTCGAGCCAAATCGGTTTGAACGACCATTTGTTCTAGAAGAAGGTGGTTAAAGGATGAAATATTCTAGAGGCTTCCAATCCAACTGTCCTAACCACCTCTTCTTGATCTTGGCTTCTCCATGAAGCCACCCCTAGCCCTTGGGTAATCCTATAAGTACCCCTTCGAATTAGGGCAAAGATATAGAGAGTGCATTGGAGATTAGAGTAGCGAAGCCCTATCAAATTGTATACTCACTTGAGAGTATTGAGAGAGATTTGTTTCCAATTCCTTTGCTAATTCATCAAGCATCATGTCAATTTGTGCCATGGATGCCCTAAGGAGCTAGAACACCAAGAAACGCAAATCCGGGTGAATGGAGGCCCAATTGTGCAATTCAACCACCAATCCAGTCAGAGGACACCAAGGTGACCCTTGATCATCAATTGGACAAGGAATATCAAGCCCACAACCCTATATTTGGAGGGTAAACTTACTTGATTGCTAGCCATGGCTGACAACCATGGTGTACAGTGCAGACCGCTCATCAGAGCTATGGTTTGCAACCGGTGAAATATTTCCTTACTATTTCTTTTACAGTGTACTTAATTAGACTAGATTAAGCATTTTGATAGTTTATTTCATGTTTTAGAGACACTGACCAATTTAATTAGGGTTTTACATAAGTTCTTTCCATTTGAGCAACTTTGTACTAATCTCATGTTTCCATGCATCATTTCATGCAATTAGTCCATTAGATAGAGAGCAGTACTCTTCATTTCTATGTTTCAAGCAATCTTTATGAATTTGGTATAAGTATAGCATGCTTTGATCATTTTCTTGATTTCATTAGTGTTGTAGCATCTTTATGTTCACATTCCTCAAAGGGCCTCATCATGAGAGGTTGCCTATGCTATTAATGCTTTTGTGTTGTTTCTTGACCACAGGAAAATAGATTCAAAGGAGAGTCAATCATCCAATTCCTTCCTCAACGCGAAGAAGAGGGTCAACTCCACCCTAGAGCAGTTTGTGTCACCCCTAATGGCCTGAAACTCACATTCACCCTTGAGAGGGGTTTCATATGCTTTTCCTATTGTAATAAGAGTATCAAAATGGTATCCCTAAGAGGGACGTATTTGTAACTGGAATTGGCTTCTTTCTAAATGGAATAAAGTGTTCTTTTCTTTTCAATTTGTTGTCAATCTTGCAATGCATTCTTTTGTATCTCTTGTTTACATCACACAGTAGGAAGAATAGGTGTGAGGCCATTTTGGTGGTCACAAATAAGTATAGGTCATCATGTGCCCTTGTTGAATACTCCTAACTATGTCACATAGAAGTTAAAGAAACTTTACAAGAAGCCTACTTGTGAGTTTTGCAAAATGGAAGGACACAAAGCAATTTTTTGTAGAATTTAAATCACAAAACTAGAGGAAGCAACAAGAAAAGGGGTGATAATTTTAATCTCTTCTATGCAAAAGGTGAGGATAACTTTGATGAATAAACCTCATAGTCACATGCTACAATTTATTTTGCATATCAAACATCCACTTCTTTAGATGAATGGATAGTTGGTTCAGATACTACTAAGCACACAACAAAGCACAAGCACCTTCTTCAAGGCTATAACAAAACTCATACAAGGAAACATGTTGTGATTAGATATAAATCTTCATTAAATGTTGTAGAAAGTGGATACATCATCATTATATCTTCATCATTTAATGAGGTACTTCATGTTCTTGATATTGGCCCTAATATTTTGTTTGTTTATCACATTACTCACATAATCAAAAAAGTAGAATTTTGGCTTGATATATGGGTCATTAAGGATATAGAAAATAGATTTAGGATTGATTATTTTTTATATTGTGATGAATTTGATCATATTTATAAGCTAGCTAAAATATTCACTTCCTCTTCTAGCAAGAACTTTGTTGTAATGATAACACATGTTGATGATCAAAGTCATAAATCATAGGCGTGGACATCTCAATTATGGTTCCTTAAGGTACACAATTCAGTATGAGATGGCTATTAGGCATCCATGCATCTCCTCCATGTGGTTTTTATGAGGGATGCATTTGAAAAAGCATCATCGGAAGACCTTTTCGAAAGGAGTTGTAGGGAGGGTGTCTCACCCTTTGTAGATCATTCATGGTGATATCTATAGACCTATGGTTACACCTCTTTTAAGAAATAGGTATTTTTATTTTTATTGATGACTTTTCTAGATATATGTGGCTAAATACCATTCATACCAAATACAAAGTGTTTGAGAGATTCAAAACTTTTGAGGATCTTGTTGAAAACCAATTAGATAGAAAGATCAAGAATCTAAAGATAAACGGGGTGGTAAATATGTTAGTCATTTTTTCCATGATTTCTTAGCCACTCATGGAATATCCTATCTAAGAATTGCTCACTACAATCCTAAATATAATGGTGTAGCAGAAATAAAAATAGGGTAATCATGGAGATGGCTCATTATATGATTCATTCCAAGGGACTAGATCATAGGTTTTGGGCAAGACAATCACTTATCCAAGGATATATCATCAACATGGTACCTACCAGGGTTGTTCGATAGGTGACATGTCTTGAGAAATTGATAGAATAAGCTTGATGTGTTTATGTTTTAAATATTTAGGTCTTTGGCATGGAATCACATACCCAAGGATATTTAGAAAAATAAGGCACCTAAGAGCCACAAGTGTGTATTTATGGAATATTATGATATCTTAAAGGTATATTATCTCTATGATCCTCGAAGGTATGAGGTATTGATTAGGAGAGATGTCATTTTTGACGAGGTGTTGATTAAGAGAGACGTAATATTTGATGAGGTTCTTCTAGGTACTCTTTCCACTACCCCTCCAAATATTTTGGATTTCAATTCCCCTAATTCTCTACCTATTCTAGCTCTAGTAGGTTCTTCAGATACTTTGATTGGCTTTATCCCTATGAAAGCATCTTCCTCTTCTAGTGGTTATTCATTGCCTATCAATTTGACTCCATTACACGTAGTTTCTTAGGTAGTCTCCTCTTCCCCTAGAGTAGGATAGAATGAGCAGGATGGTTGAATTCAAAATGCTCTAGTTGTACATGATAAGGTAAGTGGTGACAAGTTAGATTTTTATATTTTAGTTTTTAATGTTGTGATGGTGTAAGATACTCGTGTTTCTTCTAAATATCCTACCATCGAGTGGGTTAAGATGCTTTTGAAGGATGCACAACCCATTATGTCTCTTGAGCAACTTCAAAAGCTCCTTCCTAATCTTTGAAGGTAACCCATTTATAAGATCCTATCACCTACTCCTAGCTAAGGGAAATCTTGAATGGGAAGATGCCATGGCAGAAAAACATAAGGCATTGATAAAAATAAAACATGGGAGTTAGTTCCTTTTCCAAAAGGAAAGAATGTTGTGGGGTGTAAGGGGGTCTACAAGACCAAGTACATATTAGATGGTCCAATTGAAAATCATAAGGTATATCTTGCTACCAAGGGATTTTCTCAATAGGATGGAGTGGAATACTCTAAGACATTTGCACCTATAGCTGGGATGGACTCTATCAGAATGATTATTTCCATTGTAGCTTCCTATGGATGGAAGGTGCATCAAATGGATGTGAAGAGTACTTTCTTGCATAAAAAAATTGAGGAGGATATTTACATGCAACAACCACCTAATTTTGAGCTAGAGGGCCCTACTCCATTGGTATGTAGCTCAACTTGATCTTTGTATGGACTTAAGTAGGTTCCTTAGGCTTGATATGAGAAGGTACATGATTTTTTTCTTAATTATGGATTTTAAAGATGTGATGTTGAGCATGATTTTTACATTAAACATCATGATGAGGAGATTGTAGCGATTGTGTTGTATATTGATGACCTTTTCATCATTGGTAGCTCTACTACTTTGATTCATGAGATGAAATCACAACTTTATTCCATTTTTTAGGTGATATATTTAGGGCTCTTAAACTACTTTTTGGAAATCCAAATTGATCAGGAAAATTTTGGCATTACCATTTCTCAATTCAAATATACTTTGAATCTTCTTTAATGCTTCAATATGGAGTGTAAGCCTACTAGGACTCCCTTTGGCTTAGGTTTGAATTTACAGGTTGATTGTACTACACCTTTAGTTGATGCCACATTATATTGATCTCTTATAAGAGGTCTTATTTATCTTACGCTAGACCAGATATAGCCTTTATTGTTAGCTACTATTCTAGGTACACGAAGGATCCTTGGGAGAGTCCCTAGATAATAGCCACATGAATTCTCATGTATATCAAAGGGACATATCAAATGGGCAATAAAACTTGTGATATTTTATTTTAGCTTCCAAACTTAATGACCCTTTGAGTTTCTTCTTTCTATTTTTTTATGCTTTATGGGTCATCTATCTTCTTTTATCATTTTTACTAATGTTTTCATCCTCATTAACCTATTTTACTTTTTTCAAGTTGTTCATAACTTGACTTATCATCTCTAAATTTATGTTGCCTTGGAGAATCCAAAATGCAAAAAATAACCTTGAAAACACTTTTTATTTTTTATGTTGCCTTGAAAACCCTAAAGTGATGTCTCCATTGACTTACCTTCTTACGTTGGATCAAAAACCTTAAATTTCAAGAAAAATCGTCTATACTACTTATTTATTTTGTTTCCCTATAAACTCTAAAGTGCAAGGGACTAATTTTGTACTATTTTAATTTTTATTATAAGGAGATGGTAGTCTACTAGTTGACGAAAATGAAGATAATTCACTTGGATCAAACTTGACCCCATTCATATTCTTTGCTTAAATTTTTTTCTTTTACATATTTTTTCAGAGTTTTAATTTCTTTTGAGTTTAGTCTTTCATATCACAATTCCTCATCCTTCTTAGTTTCTTTTAATGTTTTTTGTAAATGAATTGTGAAAACCTTCACCATATATTAAGGCAAAGGGATTTTCTTTGCGGAAAATCCTTGTTTTAAGCCAACTTCTACTATAACATGATCTCCTTGCTTCATCTTTAAGTTTGTCTAATAATTAAACAAATTTATCTCTTTTCGATTGTTTTCACTTTGTAATCGCTTGTGTTTGGTATCATAACATTTACAAAAAAAATGCAATATTTTTATAATCCACTTGTTGATCCCATTGTCTCAATTCAAAATCAATATTAATGGATTTTGACATAAATTTGAAATATCTATGGCAACACTTATTTGAATATACATTGCATGCGAGCGAATGAGGAACTCGATGGAGATGGAGAGCAGGAGAGCGGAGATCGGGAGGACATAGCAGGGCGTAGGAGGAACCAGCAATGACAATCATGCAGGCAGAGGTTCCAAGGCAGAGGGGGCCCCAAATTCGATAGGTAAGGTTTCGACGGATGGTTCATTCGACCACAAGAAGGAGCCCTTAGAAAAAGATGGTCCCACAAGCGGGTCAACCAATGTTGCCAAACCCCTAAAGAGGACCTACACTAAAACAGCCAGCCATGAACCCTTGTCCAAAGCCCCAAACCCGGAGCTGATCCCTAGAGGCACATATCTGGTGATCCCTGAAGACCTAATGGATATCTACCTTGAACTAGAAAATTTTACCCTAGTAGGTAAGCTCATTAGAGGGCACCTAGACATGGAGACCATCTGAAAATGGGTATACTCCAAGTGGAGAACCAACGGTAATATGGAGATCGTTGCCCTCTCCAAAGGTTTTTTTGCTATCAGGTTAAATAATAAGGAGGATTTATGCAACATCCTCTTTGGGGGACCCTGGTTCCTAGGGAGGAGGAGCCTCTTCCTTCGCAAATGGGGCAAGGACTTTGATACTGAAACCCAAAACATAAACGTAGCCTCGATCTGGGTCATATTGCCAAATCTTCCCTTCCAGTGTTGGCACGAGGATGTCCTCGGAGGAATATCCAGAACTATTGGTGAGTTGATCGATGTCGACTCTTCCACCAAGGTCCAATCCTGGATGGTCCATGCTCACATCTATGTCAATGCCAACCTGGAAATAGAATTACCCACCCACGTAAACCTTTATCGGGGGTCAACCCTCATAAAATGGCAACCACTAGAGTATGAGAATAAACCTATATTTTGTACTCAATGCAGCACCTAAGGCCACCTGGACTATCAATGCCCTACTCTGAAGGCTCAGAACGAAGGCCCTAAAGGACTAATTAGAGGGGTAAACTAGATATAGGGAATCCCGTAGCAGGTGAGGCATCACCCTCTAGCACCAGGTCATGACCACATGCCCCTCATTAGGATCTGATTCCACACCAAGGGAATGATGGAGGATCGCTACCAACCCAGGAGGAGCAAGGGAACTATGGAGGATCACAGTCAACCTAGGAGGAGACAGGGCCCCCACCAAGTGCAATTAAGAAAACATAATAACCTCACCTAGAGTATGCCATAGCTCAAGTATATTCCCTCACTCTCATCATCACCCCTAATCCTTACATGGATGAGTATATTGCTACCAACAAGAATTCTCCCACTCAGTCAAACATGTTCGAGGCTTCTTATTCCCCTGTCCTCAAAGAAGTGGTATGTCTTCAATCCTACCCTTTTCCAGCTGGGACAGTTAGCCTTAAAATCACCATAAGCAAAAAATAGACCATCAATTTCAGCAACAAGAAGAAAAGAGGAAGGTCATCAACCACTAACTAGAGGAACAAAGAAACAGTAGAGGACATCGCTAATGGGACCCAGCTGACTCTCTTCTTCGAGGATCTTGACCTCCAGAAATATGACCCGTAAGGATTCAAACCTCCCCTCCAGCAGTCGAAGAGAGGCAAGAAAAACTAAAAGAGTTTGAAATGAAAATCCTCTCATGGAATATGAGAGGCCTGAATGGAGCGACCAAGCAGCGTCTGGTTGCCAACCAAACTATCTTCAACATCCAAGAAACCAAAAATGATGAAAATTCCTCTCGAAAGTCAGCCAACATCATCTGGAACAAATGGGAGGCCCTGTTTAGTCCCACACAAGGATCCTCGGGAGGTCTCATGTGCATATGGGACCCAACTTTGGTTGAAGGAATTTTGTTGTCTTCTTCTAGCAGAATTATCAACATCCTGTTCCACTCCAAGGCAACCAACCAATCCTAGATCTTGTCCAACGTCTATGCCCCAAAATATCCCATTGAGAGAGCGAAGATTTGGAATACCATAATCCAGATGAGGATTACCTTCAATACCATTTTGTTGATCATTGGAGAAGATTTCAACAACCCCTTATACCCATCCAAAAAGAAAGGAGGACTCAATACCCCGAATAGAAGCATGGAGGACTTTAGATACTTTGTCAATCTCAATGAACTCCTTTATATTCAACTCAAAGGATCTATGTTCACATGAAGCAATAGAAAAATTGACAATGGGCTCATCCAGGTGAAGCTCGACAGATTCCTCATTTCCCAAGAGGCTATTCCCACTTTTGGGGATGCCTCCCTTCTTGCCCTCCCTAGGATTGGCTCAAATCATAGCCCCTTCATCCTTGAAGCGAGTAAGTCACCTACTTTCAAGACCCCCTTTAGGTTTGAATCCATGTGGATCCACCATAAGGACCTCAGACCTGATGTTACCCTCTGGTGGCAACAGACTTTCTCAAGGTCCCCCACCATGCAAATAGCCTAAAAACTCAAAATGGTCAAAGAAAAACTAAAAGTTTGGAACAAGGAGATTTTTGGAAATATTTTTGCTAGCAAAAAATCAATCACAGAAATACTCCAAGAGATAGAAAGATAGATCGAGGCAAGGGATCAAAACAGCTCCATCAGAGATGATGAAAGGAAACTCCTAGCAGAATACCACATCCTTACCAGAGAGGAAACTTTTTGGAGACAAAAATCACGGGAACTATGGTTTAAAGAGGATGACTCTAACACCAAGTTCTTTCATGCATCCACCATGAGGCACAGAGGCTCCAAAAAAATTTGAGAGGTCACTTGCAGTGATGGATCCACCACCAGGGATATCATTGAGATAACGTCATAAGCGGTTTCCTTCTTCCAAAATCTCCTTGGTAGCCATTCTGAGGGTGATAACCAAGATAAATCTGATATCCTAGCCAATATTCCTATTTTTGTCCCTTAGGATGCTAACCTCATGTTAATCGAACCTTTCTCCTCATAATAAATCAAAGAGGCCCTCTTCTCCATGCAACCCGACAAAGCCCCTAGGCCTAATTGGTTTCCTCCCCAATTTTTTCAAACCTTGTGGGATATTGTCAGGATCGATGTCTGCAAGGCTATTAGAGAGCTCCAATCTTCCAGGGTCATTCCCTGAGGCATTAACTCCACTTTCATAGCCCTCATCCCAAAGTCCCCTATTTGTAGAACCCTGTCATATTATAGACCCATTAGCCTCTACAATATCCTCTACAAAATTCTCACTAAGGCTATGGCCAGTAGAATGAAGTCCATCCTCCCCCTCATCATTGATCCTAGTCAAGGTAGCTCATTTAAAGTCAAGAACATACTGGATGGGGTTATTACTATTCATAATACATTACACTCAACCTCCTTGGCCAAGAAGACTGCCCTCTTCATCAAACTCGACATGAACAAAGCCTTCGACGGGGTCGATTGGGATTTCCTTTGTGATATCCTCCTCAAGTTTGGTTTCCATCCTCTCTGGATTGATATCATTCATGGTTGTCTTTCCTCTCCCTGGTTTTCTATCTTGGTAAACAGCTCCCCTGCGGGCTTCTTCTCAAGCATTAGAGGCCTCCGCCAAGGCGACCCATTGTCCCCCATTCTCTTCATTATCCTGGCTGAGGCTTTGGGCAGAGCATTCAAGATAGTCTGCTTGTGGAGGAAGGTGATGGGCATCCAATAAACCTCTGGTACAAGTGCGGTCACTCACCAAAAATTTGTGGATGATACCATCTTATCCACCCAAGCCTCTACTAGTTAGGCCAAGTCCATTAAGCACATTATATCCCTTTATGAAAAAGTTGTGGGTCTGAAAGTCAACTACATCAAAAGTAAGATCTATTTCATCAACACTCCTGTGGGTTGGCAAGTCAAGATTGCAAAGATCCTAGGTTGCTCCATTGATGCCCTCCCATCCTCCTATCTTGGCCTTCTATTCTGTGGCAGACCCAAGGAGGCCATGTGGAATAATATGCTTGAAAGAATCCAAAAAAAGTTGACAATCTAGAAGGGAAAATTCTCATCCCAAGAAGCCAAAGCTACCCTCACCATGGCATGCCTCCAAGGAATTTTTATTTACTTCATGTCAGTTTTTAGGATCCCATGACTGTGTGTCGCAAGATAGAACAAATACAGAAGATCTTCTTGTGGTTAGGCAATGATGACAAGATAAGGATTCCCTTAGTAGCATGGGACATAATGTGCAGAAGCAAAAAACAAGGAGGCCTTGGCTTCAGGAAGATGACTAAAATAAACATGGCTCTATTATCAAAACACACTTGGAGGATCCTTACCAACGACCCAATTGAGTGGATCCAGATAGTCAAAAGGAATTATCTAACTGACCACTCTATTCTAGATGAAGGAATCCTAACCATTGGATCGACCTTCTGGAAATCCACCACTTAGACTCATCAGCTGATCCAAGACAGACTAAGGTGGATCCTCGAGGATGGCAACAACATAGATTTTTGGAGGGACAGGTGGATTCAAGATGAACCCCTGATAGAAAGACCTGAGTTGGCAAAAATTAAGACCATAATGGATAATAATATGGGCCAGAGAGTGGATGATTTCATTACATGGTAGAATGGCTCACCCCAATGGAAGACACTCTATGCCAACAACCTAGATGAGGCAAGTGACCTCTTATCATCTGCGATCCATTCGATCATCATTCCTACCAGTAGATGACCAGACAGGCCCATTTGGAGAGGCTCATACAATGATAAGTTCTCATTAAAATCAACCTATGACATACAAAGCCACTACCAAGAATCACCCTTACAACCTAGTCCAAAGGAAACTCCTGATCCTAAAGGTAAACTTCTTATCATGGATAGCCTTTCAAAATAGAGCCCTTACTATTGATAATATCCATAAATAAGGCTTCTCAATCCCCAATAGGTGCTACCTATGCGAGGCAAATTGGGAGTCCACAAATCATTTTTTTTTGCACTATGATTTCTCCTTTTCTATCCTAGGAATCATCCTCTCCTTTCAGATTCAGTGGATCCTCCCTAGGTCCATCAAGGATGTATTCACTCAGTGGACTAACCCTTTTTGCAACCCAAGGCTCCTAATCCGGTTGGAGTAGGAGGAGAGATCTGAGACTAGAATGGCAAGCTTATCCTAGCCTATTCTGAAGGCTTGGGAATACAGACTAACCATGTCATCGATGCTAGAGCACTGTGGAGAGGGATCAATCTCCTCTTAGAGGATCCCAGACCTGCCTTCGTCGAAGGGGACTCCATGAATGTCATAAACTACATGAAGATTTCTAAAGCCCCTACCTGGAGGGTTAGAAATACTATCAATGAGGCAAGGAAACTTCTCCATCTAAAAAATCCCATCCAAGTTTAGCACATCTATAGAGAAGTCAATACTCTGGTGGACCACATGGTAAACAAAGGACTCCTTTCCAATCAGTTAGTGGTATGGTGGTACGACTTCCCTACTGATGTTGAGGAGATGACCAATCAGGATAAGACATATGAAGAGGTTTCTAATTATGGTGAGGTGTAAAGCCACGTCAGCTACTCGTAAGTGGCAAAAAGGTAGTGAGGTGTCTAGCTCATGTGCCCATAAAATTATTGTTTGGATCTTCCTGTCAGGAAATACGTTTAGAAACTTCAATGGCAACCATTTTACAATGGCCCTCAAGGGCAATATTAATAGGTTCTCGAGAATGCTCTCCAGTATCGGGAACCACAGAGGTACTTTAGGGGTGGTCGCAATCACATTGTGCCATGTTAATCATCATAGTGATGCCCATGATAAGGAGTCTATTGGATAAATTTTCATCACCACTAACCACCTTCAGGGCCCATCCTCGTTTTCCTCCCTCGGCAATAAAAAACCTGACAATTTTGAGCCAGCTCAGCAACAGGTCTATGTGTGTCAAACGTGGAGGTAGTCTATCCCCTCAACCACATCTTTCGCCAACACATTAGCAATAATGCCTTTCTAATCGATGATGATTTTCCATGAAGTCGATGGCACCTTAAATTTGTTTCTACTCCCCTTAATCGTGATGTTTATTTAAGTCCAGGATTCCCAAGGTTGGCCACCTTATTTCAACCGATGCTTTCCTATCTCGGTCTGTCTGATTTTTCACCTATGTTTTTTCCTAAGCTCGAGCAGATCTTCACCCCCTTCCCTCTGTCATCCATGGTAGCCCCTTATATTGAGCCCATCGAGCTATCCATTTGCAATGATGCCCTAACCTTGATGAAAGCTAAAGGACTAGTCCCTTTCCTGCACAAGTTCTAGGGAGCTAAAGAAGACATTACTAATACTTTTATCGAGACGTGGTAGAGAGGGGAGGTTCACGTCCATGGGATTAACTTCAAAGTAATGTTGGAGTTAATGTGCAAAGTTATGGGACTACTGGTGACTGGGTGTAACATATGGAGAGACAAGCATAATTGGAAGGAGGAACTGGAGCAGTTCCCTAAGAGGGGTAGGAATCTAGGATGGGATAAATCGGCCCTACTCCACACTGCCCTCTCTGAACCCTGGAACTTAGCTATGATCCCTATAATACAGTATATTACTTGTGATGATCCCGACAAGCCCTTGAGGAGCTTCCACATTAGCTTTTTCAACCACCTTAGGGATGCTAAGCAAGTTTGCATCCCTAACTACTTAGTGTACTCCCTCACCACTTTTATCGAAAAATACAAGAAAACACATCTTAAACCCATCCACCAGGGCCTTATGACTATGATTTACCACCATGTCATCGCCAATCGCCCTCCTGCCCAACTGGTGCCACCTCTAGCCTCCCAACCTCTGCCAAGCCCTCCCAATATCTGTAGTGAACCCAATAGAGAAAGATTGATTATAATGCTAGAATAATAAAAAGGAATCGCTTTTATTAAGGAATCGTTGTTGTATTGTATGGGGAACCCAACAATTAATTAATAATTATATTCTTCGATGCCTCAACTATACCAAATGAAATGCCTATTTCTACGAGTGTGAAGGTGTGATCAAAGGTCACAACCTTTGTGAAAGGGAGAGTGATTAAATAATTAACTAATAATGTGATTAGTATGGTGGTTAGGAGTAGAATCCTAACATGCCACCTTCCTTAAAAAGAGCTTTGTCCTCAAAGCTCAAAGTAAGGAGCTTCGTTGCTTGTTTTCCTAGTTGAATTTGTGCAAGTTCTTGTACTATTTTAATGTCACTTTTTCGAAGGCAAGGATATATTGAAGGTCGAAGCATTAGTGGGGGGTTGCTAGAAAGAATAGTAGAATCTTCCTTAGGAGAATTGTGATGACGGTAGGCTTCCGCTTTAGCCGATTCTTCCTGTGTAGAATGAAGGGAAAATAAAGGTGCACTCACTCTTTTGCCTCCTTTCTGAATCAAGTTGCCTATATGACAAGAACTCACTATTGGTGATGAACTTGTGTGTAGTTCTTTGAGAGTGTATGTCTTGCCTTCATTGTTTACTGCATGGATGTCTACCTCATATTTTCATGGTGCATCGAGCACTTCTTGCACATCGACCTCATTTCCTTCATTGTTATGATCAGGTGCTTTGGTCATGTCGTGCACATCTTCCTCACCTTCTTCCTCTATGGAGTGACAGGGATCAACTATATTCAATAAATACAATGTTTGTGTAGCACAACAATGAAGGGGCCCAAATTGCTCATCACAAGTATAGCAGAGGTCGTTCACTCATCGCTCCTCCATTTCTTGTAGGCTAAGGTACTTAACTGGCAAGGGTTTGTGTTTTGGAATAGTGTGCGTGAATGTCGATTTATCAATAGGTTGCTCCCCATGTTGACATTGAACATTGAATGTATCATCGGCTAACAAGGCTAATCCAATGGCTTCCTGTAGGGTGCGAGGAGTGTACATCATGATCTTCACTCTAATTTCTTCTTTCAATCCATTGATGAACCCACTTATGAGGACTGATTTGTCCAACCCTGTGATGCGATTGGCGATATCCTGGAACTGAATTTTATATACACTCACTGATGTGATTTGACGTAGGTGGGCAAGATTAAGTAGCAAAAGTAGGTTAGGGTCGTGAGATATTCTTCCATCGGCCATTTGCATAGTCGTTTGGCAAAAAGGTGTCGCAAAAAGTGTTGAAAGTCATCAAAAAATTTCTTGAAAAATTATCGTAAAAAATTGCATAAAAGTCATCCTTCGGCCATTGCGGTTAGGTTTTGGAGATTTTATAACCTTCGTAAGTGGCAGAATTAGTGAGAATTTTCAATGCCTTGACAACTTTTAGCAAGAATTTGCAATAGTAACAAGTCTTAGCAAAATTTATATTAGGGGCAATTTTGGCAATGTTAGAAAAAAATTATATTAGGGGCAATTTTGGCAATGTTTAGCAAAAATTGTGTAATATTTTAGCAAAATTTCAAGATTAGCAGTTTTTCACAACTATGCAAAATTTGGTGTCAACTTTTTTTTTTTTGTGGCGGCACTCCGCAGTAGGGTCGGGTGGAGACAAACGACACAAGGCACAAGGTCGGGTGGAGGTACAGGCGGGTAGAAATGACAGTCAAGGCACAGGCACGAGGCACGATGCGCAGGCGATCGACATGATAGACGAGGCCAGACACAAGGGACGAGAGGGGAACAAGGTGGTAGTGGCTGAATGAGCGGGAGGTGGCCAGACACAAAGGACAAGATGGGAACAACATACAGGAGGTGGTACTGATAGAACACAACAACAGGCGAGACTGGTAGAGCACGACAGCAGGCAGGAAACATGAGGAGAAGGCGGACTAATAGAGCACAAAACACGACAACAGGCGAGACTGCAAGGCTGACAGAGCATGACAGTAGACAGGCCTGACAAAGCACAACAGCAGGCGGGAGCAAGCGGACTGACAGAGTACGAGCATGACAGTAGGCGACCGAGGTGCAGGGTGGCAGGCGGGAACACAAGGAGTGGACGATACAAATTTTGAGGAAGGACTGGCAGCGGTTGGTTTGTGCGAGGTACGGGGAAGGCGTGACCAAAGTCACGTTCTTCCTTGTGCACTTTGGTGTTTATAAAGCGCTACAAAGTTGTAGCACAGCTAATGTGGGACTTTTAGTCCCTAATTTTTTTTTTTAATTTTCTTTCTTTTCGTTCCGGACGTCGAAACCCCTGACGCTTCCCGTAATTTATTTAATTTTTGATGCCGGCATTTATAAGACTTGGTTATAACGTAATATTTATTTTGTTTCATCGAAATTCGCTTCACGACACCGTTGATGAATATTTCAAGCGTATGGAAACTTCTCTACTTCGATTTTATTTTCCACGATCCGCAGGGAAGTGAGAGTGATAAACAGAATGAACTGGGCTGGAATATGCGGTGGGGGAAAAAAAATGACGGTGAATTGGCTCCTTGATCTAGCTTTGATCCAGATGTAGTGAACCCAATAGAGAAAGATTGATTATAATGCTAGAATAATAAAAAGGAATCGCTTTTATTAAGGAATCGTTGTTGTATTGTATGGGGAACCCAACAATTAATTAATAATTATATTCTTTGATGTCTCAACTATACCAAATGAAATGCCTATTTCTATGAGTGTGAAGGTGTGATCAAAGGTCACAACCTTTGTGAAAGAGAGAGTGATTAAATAATTAACTAATAATGTGATTAGTATGGTGGTTTGGAGTAGAATCCTAACAATATCCTAGAAGATCGGCCTCCTAGTCTTGCTCAATCCAGTTTGCCCTGCCTTGCCAAAACGTCTCCCTACAAGGGTTTCAACCGTAGTCACCCCAGCAAGCATGGGCAGCCCAAGGAAACTCCTCCTCCTAGATCATCCAATCATATTAAGAAGCCCAAGATAGAAAATTCTACCCCATCGCAACACAAGCTCTAACATCGAAAGTGAAGTAGAGGTGATGTCCTACCAACTACACCTGGACATGGCCACCAATATGATATCCAACATTGCTAGCTCAACAAACGCAATGATTAGGATCCTAAAGCAACTGAGTAGTAAGGGTCGACAGGGCCCTAATAACCAGGAGGATCCCGAGAAGGTCTAAGCTCATGTAGAGGACGTGTCTAGCCTACAAATTTTTGACAGTTTTGGTTGTGGTGGAATTTGCTCTTCTTTGTTATTTCTATGGGGTTACTATCGGCCTTTAGTTTCTATGATCCTGTTGTTGGTTTTTTTCTAAGCATAATGTTTCTGGATGTATCTTGTGTTTGGGTATTGTGGCCCAATGGGCTTTTCATGTTGATGTATGTTGTGGTATTTAATGCTATAAGATTTTGGGACCCTCTCAAAAAACCTACTTTTGTATATAAAATCTAATTTAACAAAAAAATATACATTGCATGCTTTCACTTCTCATTATCTAGTCCCTCCTTGATGAGCTCTCCTATATAATTGCCAATATTCTTCAAAACCTTTGAATTGAGCCTCATCGTGGCAGAGAGGGCCCGTGAGGATTTCATCCATGAGGGTTTCACTCCCACTCTGGATTTGATGCTCTAAAACCCTTTGAGCGGGAGGTCTCCTTTCTCCCATTCTAGATATGGCTGCTAGTCATGCTTAGTTTCTCTGTTGTGGTTCGTGACCAGGGTGTTTTGCTTATTGGAGGTCTTGCTGGTATGTTCTTCTCTCTTATGGGTTTGGCATTATCACTCTTATCTGGGGTAGAGGGAGAATGTTGATCCAAACCTATAGGGTTGATCCTGGGTCATTATAATGCAATGGAAAATTTTGGTTGTTGATCCTTTGGCTTGCTCTCGCTCTGGTTGGTGGGTGTGTTGGGTGGTTGCATTTTTTGGGTTATTTTCTAGTTTTAGGGACTTGGTTGGATAATGCAACATTTCTTCTGGGTTTGATAGTTTCATGTTTTTTTTCTAGTTTTCCAGGAAGAAAAAAGGGCCATCTACCGACCCAAACTCGTTAGGGTGAGCTTGGTACGATGTTTGGTTATAGAAATTTGATGGTGTTCCCTTGGCTAACTTCGACTCTGATGGCTTGGCTGCTTTGGTTGGATGGTGCTTAGATGGCTCTATTGCTAGGGTTCTCTACCAGTAGTGGGTTCATGGCTGGTTTGTGCCCCTTTCTTCTAGGTTCAATAATTTCTTGTTATATCTAGTTGTTCTAGGAATACAAGACCAACTACCAATCGAAATCAGTTGGGGTGAAAGTGGGTTGTTCTGTTGCAGTGGTTTTCAACTTTTGATCCCATGTATCTGGTGGGTTTCCTAGCTTCAACATTTTACAAATATCTCTTTCTCCAGTTCCAGCAGTGGTGGTGTGCTTGATCTAGGGTTCTAAGGCCTTTTTGGGATCTTACCATTCTCCCTCTTAGGTGCGGTGCAAAATATTGATATCTCCTTTTTCTTATACCTGAAAGCGGTTGTTCTTAAAACTTTTTGGTTGGCTCTAGTGGGATTTGCAAGTTTCATGGAATTTCTTGTGCAAATATCCTGGATGGTTTTTATGCTATGGATTTTGTTGGTCGGTATTTCTAGTGTTATTTTCTTAAACCAACTATTCTCATGAGGGGTTCTCCTGTTATGTGCTTTGTTGGATAGATTTATTGATTGTGATGACATGATTCCTCTGTTCTCCTTTCATGTTAGGTGGTAAATGCTTTGGTTTGGGCAGTTTTTATTTGTAAATTTATTTTTAACCGGTAGCATTTTCATTATTCTATTGTTTTTCTCCATTGCTTTAGATTTAGAGCACATAGTGGTTTGACCATGGGACAATCTCCTGTATATGCTTGATAAAAAATTATAGCTTATTTGCTAGGAGGTTGTTTCATTGGATTTTTGGATTTGATTTGTGGAATCCATATCAATATTTCTTGATGTCTTATTGCTAGATCTAAGTTTTGGGGGTGCCTTTCAAAATCCTACTTGTAATAGGTTTGGGGACCCTTTAAAACCCCTTCTATTATCAATAAAAAAAAAAATTGGTATGGAAATCCAAAAAGATTGAATTGCATTAGAAGCCTCTCCTTGATGAAATCTCCTATAAAATACTAATATACTTCAAAATCTTCATATTGATAATTTGATATATGAAAATCTATAAAGTCCGAATTGCATTGGAAGCCTTGTAAGAGTTGTTTTGTCTCCATTGTAAAACTCTCACTCCATGGTCTTAAATACAAGACATTTATCGTCCTAAACCATGTATTACCATCGACTATTTGATCCTTATTTTCTAAACTAGAGAAAAGATAAATAATTTTGTAGCAAAGTCATGGAATAATGTGAATTCAAACTTTAAATTGTTGAAACTACTTTGGAATCTTTGAAAGACTTAGCCATTTGTTGACCTAACATATTAACCGTTTGTTTTTAAGAACCATATTATCATGCTCTATTATCTCATCCTTTATAGTCACTTTTGGTGAAACGTAAGAACCATATTATCATGCTCTATTATCTCATCCTTTATAGTCACTTTTGGTGAAACGTCTACTGGGTGGAAAAATATTAAGCATCAATTTATTTTTTCTTTCTCCTCCAGCTAGGACACCCATCCTTCGAACTTTTTTTTCAAATCGGTTATGTAGAATTGAAACAAGTCTCACCTATATTACATCATGACCACATAGTGGTATTACAATTATGCATGTATTGCTTGGCAAGATTCAAACCTTGATCTTCTCCATGAAATTTGAGGAATCTAGCTAATTGAAATAATGTCATTTGATTATAATTAGAGCTTTTTGTAAATGATTTTTCTTCATGATTATCTAGCTCTTACTTAGAATCCTTTTTTCTTTAAAATTTTAATGATAAGAATAAAAGAAAATCGGTTTCTATTAGAGCTAGTATATATATTTATTGATATTAAATTTGATCTTTTTTTTTTATTATATAGAATTGAAATGGGTAACGACTTTTTTTCATCATTATCTAACTCTTCCTTGGAATATTTATTCTTCAAATTTTTAGTGATAAGAATAAAAAAAAAAATTGGTTTCTATTAGAGCTAGTGTATATACAATTGATATAAAATTTGATTAAACTTTATTTTTGGGAGGTTACATGGGATAAGAATTAAAAAAAAAAGATTTCTGGTAAAACTTTTTATTGATATAAAATTTGACTGATTTTGTTGTTTTGGTTATATGGGATAAGAATTTAAAAAAATGAGTTTCTATTGGAACTAGTATACATATTTATTGATATAAAATTTGATCGATTTTTTTGGGTTATATAAGATTGAAATATTGAAAGTCAAGGAATATAACCGGTTGAGCTAATGCCACTTGATGCCCAATCATTTTTATTTATATAATATTAATCTTTTGCTATTAATTTTGATAATGAATGTTATTATTTTCTCTACATTCTTCTTTTCAAACAATTTTTACAATAATTTTACTTGCTAGAGTATCAACATAACTAATTGACATAACCAAAAAGCATGCACCTATCTACCGTATTAGTCTATAGTCATCATAAAAGCGTAAAAGCTTGACACATTGCATAAATTCAAAAAAATGATATTTCTTGTATTGATTATGAATGAATCTCTATTACAAATATGCCCCTCTTAGGGTCACTTGAATGATGATACAGTCTCTACAAATGCCAATGCCCTCAATAGGGTAGGTGCATTAATATTGCCCTTTGACTAGTCGCAAACTACCTTGGGGTGGAGTTGACCCCCTTCTTCGTGATGTGGAAGGATTATGATATAGACTCCTCTTGTACCTGTCTTCCTACGATCAAGAAACAACAACACACGATCAAAAAGATAGATAGCCTCTCATGATGAGGCCCTTTAAGGAAACATACATGATAATGCCATTCAACTAATCATCAAGAAAACATAAAGAAAAACCTTTAAACTATGCTAATTGAATCAAGATTTGTAATATAGCATAAATGAGATCATTAGACAAATAATGCATGGATCAGATAACAAAATAGAAGCATAAAGGTGCATAAAAGGTCCACAAATGTCCTAATTAATGCAAAGCATAAACTATTTATTCTAAGCTAATTCCCACGATCATAATTCTTCTAAACTGCAATTAAACCTAAGAAATTATGAATCTAACCTATTTAACCGAAAAAAAATAAAAAGAGTAAGGTGATCTATCACCTATTACAAACCGCAGCTCTGGTGAGCGGTATGCACTGTGAACTGCGACTGACAGTCGCAGTTTAACCTCTGATAGATTTACCCTCAAAATCAGGGGTAGTGGGTTTGATCTCCTTGTCCAAATTTATGTTCAAGGGTCACCTTCGTTGTCCTCATATTGATTTGGCAATCAATTCAATGTGAAGGGCCTTTGTTTACTCGGATTTGTGCTTCTTGACTCTCCTAAGCACCTAGGGAATCCATAATGCAATTCATCATGAATGTTGGCAAAAGGGTTGGAGATTAAGTGCAATAGCTCTATCTCTTAGTATACTCAGTTTGAGTGTACAATTCGCCAGGGCTCCGCTGCTCAAATCTCCAATGCTTGCTTCTCTTATTCTCCCCATTTGGAGGGGGTATTTATAGCATGCCCCTAGGGCTAAGGGTGGCTTCATGGAGAAGCCAAGACCAAGAAGGGTGGTTAGGACAGTTGGGATGGAAGCCTCTGGAATCTTTCATCCTTCATTTGTCTTCTTCTAGATCTTTTGGCCATTCCAACCAATTTGGCTCGGATGGAAGGCCTAACTGAACTTCAGTTAAGACCGCAGGTCACAGTTGCGGTCCAGACTGTAGATCGTAGGTGTCAACCATGGTTTAGACTAGATATTGTAGGTCTAGGTTGTGGTTCAGACTGATTAGGCCAAAATGCCTAAATTGAGTGGTTAGAACCACTGCTCTATCTTGGAGTCTGTCCAAGATCCTCCATATGGTCTTGTAGCATGTCCATATGAGTAGTCGCCCTCGACATGACGCATTTTAGGTGTCTACAGATGCCTCTTTTGAGATGCGTTGTGAGATTGAACAACGCTGAGCAAAAATATACATCCTAAAACGATGTCTAAGGTTCTATGATGATCATTAGTTGGATCAACATTAGATGCCCCAGGTCCAACAAAAGGACGCGCATCTTGGAATCATTGCTTCCAACTCATGAAAGGCTTACATTTTGACAAGTCTGCACTCGTCATCAAACATTCAGATAGTATCAATGCCAAGTATGGGTATCTTCTAACTCATAAATTCAAAGGGTGAGAGTTACAAACCAATATTTGTTGTTTTCCCCAAGCAAAGGGGGAAGCTTATGATAGTTGTTGACAATTATTCGCAAGAACGAATGCAATTTTGACAAGATCAGGGGATCTACGATCTCAAGGATCTTATGTTGACTTTGATTATGATTATGAAATTATGACTACCCCCTCAAGTTACGATTCAATGAGGGTAATGAAAATGTATGAAGCGGTGAAATTGCTTGACCATAATGAATGATCCTGAACAAATTTAGATTTGAACCTTTTAATGCCTTGGCGAGGTCTAGTTCAACTTATGATTACAACTCTTAGTAGTATTTACACATTTCTATCCCATGGAGCAGTCAGGCTACAATAGTCATCTTAAGGAATCAAAATGATACAAATATAATTATACTTGGGTTGAATCATATTTGTCGATGATTGGCTGAAAGATGTCATAAAAGGAATGAAAATTTTACCCCAAATGTCCTTATGGTGATTTACTCATCTTGTCGGATTGCATGGATTGTAACTCGCTGCAACCACCAAGTGTATAGGATAAATCACTGAATACAAGGCGCATTTGGTTTTTAATTATTTGATTTTTTTGTTTTAATTTTGCATTTATTTGATTGATCCTGGTGCTTTTAACATCACTAAATTTGCAATTTTGATCATTTATTTTGAATTTTTATCTAATGGGAGTCATTAATTTATTTTTTTAGACCTTCCCACGATGGTTTTTGAGTGCATTTAATGCTATCTATGGACTGTGGGTACGGTCAACAGTTTAATTTTTCAAAATTTGGGAACTATGGGTCATACTTGCAAGTAGAAAACGCTAGCTTCGAAATCGCAAGTGTTAGCTACGGTTCGCCGAGACTAGGAGAACCTATAAATTGAATTCCCATTTGAAATTTTTTATTATTTTCTTACAAGCACTAGCAACTTGAGAGCTCTGAGAGTAAGAGAACATTCCCTGACCTGAAACGCTACGACACTATACCATAATTACACTCGTCTACCTCGATGGCGGATCCTGATCAGCCATCTACTAGCCGAGGCTGGGGTGCGGCCAAGGTAACTCAAAACTGAGACCTCGTACTCAATACCAATAAAATAAACCACATTAAGTAATGTGGATAATGAACCTCACTAAATTGTTGGTAATGAACCCCACTAGTCTAGGTTAGCTTAGGTTTTTAATTTTTTAATTTATTGGACTAGGAGGGTACCCGAAATGTGTGCCTCTCCTAAACTACAACTGGTAGCTACGGTTAGGATTCAAAAATCCCAACGTTCAAAATTGATCGCATGCAAACCATAGGGTTGACCTGCGGTTCGACAACTTTAGAAAATTTTGATTTTTTTAGATGTTTTTGTTGGTTTTAGCATTGTGTTTAGCTCTGTTTAGCTAGATTTTGTCTTACATTATGCTTGTTATTTTAGAAATTGACTTCTAGAGCCTGGGAGCCTAACATTCTGAAGACTCTCTATGAGGCTCTTTTTGGTGACGCTCGAGATTGGTTCTGAGCTGTCAGATTTGGCTGTCATGGATCTACCCATTATTAGGGTAGATCAAGCCTACCTTACTATGTTGGCTCGACTCTAGAATACGTGGACTAACACATTTCACCTACTTATAGGTGAAATTACTATTACCTTGGAGGACGTCTACGATATCTTCAAGATCCCCATCGATAGCGAGGCCATCGTCTCCTCTACCTCCAAGGTAAAGGAGGCTATTTTTGATGCTATCTTCAACGACCGGAGCAAGGATGCTCAGGAGGTGATTGACCATGGAGGGATGCACATTGGCGACTGGTATCATGAGGATGTCTTATCTGCATGAGAAGTCCTCTTCATGCACCTGATAGTATATATTGCCTTGCCAGACTTTTCGGGCATGAGGATTCCCTAGAACCTCTTGTCCACTGCTTGGAGGGTTCTTTAGAGTTCTACAGAGGAGCCATTACTTTTATCATGGGGGAGCACCCTACTAGGTCAACTCTATAGTGAGTTGTATCAGATTACTAAGCATAGTTGTAAGGGCATCAGTTGTAGTCTTCTGTTGTAGATATGGGGGTGGCAGCACATTCGGATCGAGCGTCCTACAGATCTTCCACTACGCATTGTTGAGATAGACGTCGATCATCAATGCTATGCTGCATGTTGGCCTCATGAGGGGGAGGGTACCCATAATAGGATCCATGCTGGTGAACTTTAGCACTACATTACTCAATTTGCATCACTCGGGCTAGGAAACATTGTCTAGCGCCCCTACATGAATTGATCCACATGGCCTGAAGTGGACGAGTGGCTTCGATGGGCTCACTGATACAGGTGGCTTATCGATAGAAAGGTCAATATTAGAGAGTATCAATTCTACTCTCGTGTCCTATGATAGTTTGGCATGGTGCAAGACATTCCAAAGATCTCTTTTAAATATCGGTGCTTGGTCATAAAGACTTATCTACAGTGGATCGTTCTTGAGCCTTTGGGAGATGCTCTTGATGACTACTAGGAGACTAGAGTTGAGACTGTTGAGACAACTCTACAGTATGATGGGTGGTGGTCCATGTTCAAATGGTACGAGCGAGGACCTCTAGGCCAAGATCCAGATCAGGTAGAGGCAGAGGTGGATCCTGATAGGCGTAGGGTGCGCCAACAGATAGAGGGCGACTAGGGCATAAAGGCCACCACCAAGGAGACTCCCGAGATTGGCCCAGATGAGGAGGCTCCAGAGGAGGGTGAGGTCCCTCCCAACAGCGTAGAAGCACTACTCTTAGCTCAGGTGGTTGACTTGTAGAGTTAGCTTGGACGATTCCATACACAACATCTAGAGCGAGATACTACTATCACCACTTTGGAGGTGAAGGTAGTTGATAGGGATAGGTGCCTGACTGAGGCATAGGATCAGATATAGGATCTCACTACATGGGCCATAGATGCAGAGACCTAGGTTTAGAGACTGCAGACTACACTGGAGTTAGCACAAGCACAATGGACTGTAGCAAAGACAGAGAGGGATCTCCTTCGAGTATCAAGGGGGGCTATGCCACCTCCTCAGGTTACTATGAGGCCTCTGGTAGCACCAGCGATAGCTTTAGCAGTTGGTCGGGATCTGATGGTTGAGGTAGAGTGACTGTGCAGCATGGTCATGAGGACCAATAAGATGCATGCATCTTGGCTTGCTTGCATTGATGCAGACTAGATCTGGGCTCTGTTAGATGCAGACTACATTTTTTATATGCCATATTTATTTTGGGTGTAAGGTCGAGGACCTACACATATTGTAGCCTACGGGCATTTTGATACAATCCCTATGTACTATTTTGGACACATATATATGACTTGATCATTTATGGCTCATTATGTGTGCCGATATTTATTTTTGATTTAATGTTTATTTCATGCACGTGGATGCAATGCTTATGTTGATGCTATGTTTATATGATGTGATGTATGGATGACATGCACTGGATAGCTATCTTATTTATGATGATGTTGATGAGATGCAGTGATCTAGATGATTAGATGTGCCATATATATGCACTGTTTATTTTTAACGCATATTTGTTTTGTGTTATGCTATGCAATGTATGGTAATGCATTATGTACATAATCGTAATCTAATGGAAGTCAACATGTATGCTTTAATCACTTAAAATATAAGGAATGAATGTAAACTGTGTATATCAATTTTAAAATACGACACCATAGAATGTATAACAATCATAAAAAATAATTGATAATTCTCATTGCAAGAACTTAATCAATTAATTACCCATATATGAAATGCATTAAAATGGATTGGTATAATGCTAATGAATAAATATGTCATTCTGTATATTTTTCTTTGTTGCACTATATAGTCAGTGGCCATCTAAACATCATTTCTGATATTCATGCGATATCTATCCTATATTTTTTATTGTACTTTGTAAAATGAATTCTGATAAATGGATGACTTTTTTATTGATATTTTCACTTTGTGTCTAGTGGTATTTGATATTTTGTTGCTATAAGAGAACTTTTTGAGGTTTTCCATGAGACTCAAACACCCTAGTAGACTTCTCCAAAAATCACATACTAACTGTACAAGGCTTTTGTCGTGATAGACCCAACTATTCATTATCCCTGTGTGTGCATGTGAGTATTTTCAGATAGACCATAAGCATACCCCGTATGTCAATCGAGACTCTTTCAACCCATATGTGAGATAGGGTTCCTCATACGATTGTACCATCTTTGTTTTAACTTTGATTAGACTTATACATCTAGACAAACCTAGGCACCTAGAGCTAGCTCATCTTGCAAATTGATCAGGGCTACCCCTCTAAAAGCACGCGGGACTCTTTCAACCCATTGGTGCGATTAGGGATCACCCAATAGAACTACTACTCCAAAAGCATGCGAGACTCTTTCAACCCATTGCTGCGATCGGGGTTCACTCTATGGTTTTCAAGATGGTGAACAATCCAAGGATTCAAGTTCTCACCCAATTTTTTTTTTTGATACTTGCTCATATGTAGTGATTCTTGTCACTAATTTTTTTTTTTAAGTTTCATTTATGCTTTAATTTGAGCAAGGGATTTTTATAGTGCTTTTGATTCACTATATTACTTGGGATTTTGAACTTTGACTTGTAAACTTTGAACTTTGACCTTTGAGATTTGAAATTTTTCCACTTTTGAACTGGAAATGTAACTTTGTATCTGTGTACGAGTAGGGAAAATTCTTGTCCTTTTGCCAAGGTTCACAACTCTAGACCAAACTATTTGCAAGATAAGTAGGTTGTGAAACCCATCTCTCTAGATATCTAAGATCGCTTTTGCAGCTTTCATCATCTTTTGTCTTAGCAAGATTTTATATTGTTTTGCTTAGTGACGGGATCCTGATATGTTGAAGCACTATCCCAACTAATGACCTCATCTATAAAAGCAAAGCAAGCTTCTACAATATCTGAAGAACCCACTAGGTATGTTTGAGTGACTAGAAAACTTAATATACATACATATTTCTCCGCAATAGATATCGTGTATGAATGCAATGAATTATGATAAATGCAAGGGTGCATGATTGAAACACAAACATGCGACCGTTTGTAAGATTTTGATAGACACATTACACTCTACTGTGGAATGCAACGGATGACAAATGCCTAAATGCAATATTATGAGATGAATGCATGTATGAAAATGCAAACTACAAAAGCAAATGTTTTTGGATTTTATGTTTTACCAATTTTTTTGGAATTTTATATATTTTCAATTTTTTATGAATTTTTGAGCTTTCATATTTGACCAAATGACAAGTATATATGCCTTTGGAGCTTTTTGGGGTTGACCAAGCGATTTTTAGAAATCCTTGGAGCATTTTGGATTGACCAAAGGGCTTACAGATGTCTTTGGAACCTTTTAGTTGACCAAACTCTCAACAAGAGAGCTTGGAGTCCTTTTAGGATGACCGAGAAGCTATAGGAACTCTCAAAGCCTTTGGGTTGACCAAGCGATTTTTTAGAAATCCTTGGTGCCTTTTTGGGATGACCGAGTGGCTTTAAGTAACCCTCAGAGCCTTTGGGTTGACCAAGCAATTTTTAGAAATCCTTGGTGCCTTTTTGATTGACCAAAGGGCTTACAGATGCCTTTGGAGCTTTTTCTAACATGACCAAATCACTCGAATGAGAGCTTGGAGCCTTTTGGGATGACCGAGTAGTTTGGAAAAAAAACTCTCGGAGCCTTTGGGTTGAACAAGCGATTTTTTAAAAATTCTTGGTGCCTTTTTTACTGACCAAAGGGCTTACAGATGCCTTTGGAGCTTTTTCTAACATGACCAAATCACTCGAATGAGAGCTTGGAGCCTTTTGGGATGACCCAGTAGTTCGAAAAAACTCTTGGAGCCTTTGGGTTGACCAAGCATTTTTTTAGAAATCCTTGGTGCCTTTTTGACTGACCAAAGGGCTTACAAATGCCTTTGGAACCTTTTATGCTACACTCTCTAAGCATAGAATGCCTTAAGATGGATGATGTTGAGAGGTTCAGGCTCTTCAACACCCCCTAGCGACGTCAAGTGATAGGTACCCGAACCAATCTTTTCAGATATGATATAGGGTCCTAGCCAATTAGCTATAAATTTATCTCGCATATCGGGCGGCAAATTCGAGTTCTATTGGTTTTCTTTTAGCATAAGATCCCCAAATTCAAAGTATCTCTGGTGGACTTTGATATTGTAAGCTTGTTTTAATCGCTCCTGATAGACGCAGATATGCTCCAGGTCATTCACATGATATTCATCCAATAGCATCAATTGATCTAGTCAAGCTTGTCACGTGGTATCGTCATCAATGAACTCTTTCAATGCGACGCACAACGTTGGAATTTCCAACTCTAAGGGCGTAATGGCCTCAGTGCCATATACTAGTGAAAATTAAGTTGCCCCAGTGGGAGTCCGAATTCTAGTCCTATAAGCCCATAATGCAAGGGGCAACTTTATATGTCAATGCTTGTGGTGTTCTTGCACTGTCTTTTCAAGATGGCTACCACAGTCTTGTTTGAGGCCTCAGCTTGCCCATTTGCCTACGGATAATATGGAGTTGCAAAACTATGTTTGATGTGATACTTAGATGTTAAAGCTTGCACAATTTTGTTCTTAAAAGAAGTTCCATTATCCAAAACTATTTTTGATGGTATCCCGAAACGACTTATGATATGCTCCATTATGAACTCTGCTATGCAAGCTCCAGTGGTTGTTGTTAAGGGAATGGCTTCCACCCACTTTGTAAAATACTTAGTAGTCGTAATAATGAATGTATGTTGGCTTGATGATGGAGGAGAGATCTTGCCAATCAGATCAAACCCCCACTGAGAAATGGCCAAGCCGCTTGGATGGGTTGTAGGGCCTGTGATGGCAAGTGTGTAAGATTAGCATGATGTTGACATTTGACACATTTCTTGACATACACATTGCAATCCTTCTCCATAGTGGGCCAATAATAACCCATTCGAAGGATGCGCTTGATGACAACTATGCTGCTGAAATGGCCACTGCACGTACCATCATGAGCCTTTGAAATTGCCCAAGATGACTCTTGGGGCTCAAGATAACGAAGGAGAACTCCATCGTTACTTCAACGGTACAAAATATCTCCTATCAAGACATATTTAGTCACTTTCTATTTTAATGTGTGTCTTAAAGCACGTGATAGTCCCTTCAGGACAAAATCAAGTCTTAGGAAGTCTTGAATCTATGACATCCAATTCGGATGAGCCTTAGCTTCGACTGCTAAGACAACTTGTACCCCCTACGTATTTATCTTTGTAACTGGGAAACAACCTTGTGGTGAATGGTGTTGCCACTCCCTACAGGACTCTGGGAAGTTAAAGACCCCTAGGGTGCCTTCTTGAGAAAGTCTTTAGCTTTGCAGAACCAATCAGCTTTTGGCTCCACACTAATCAGGTTGACTAATTCTTTCTTATCAAAGGCTGCACGCTCTGCTGTAGGATGCGAGAGCGTCTTGACGTAGATGGTAGTGAATTCAGTAGACATATATGAGGTATTAAGGATCCTAAATATGCCATGGTGTCTACGAACCTATTTGACAAACAAGGGATTGCCTCAATGTCATACCATTCTAGTTTAGCCAAATATGTGGTAACAAGATCTTTCTAGGCTTTCAGTACCGAACATCAACACTGAAATAGTCCCTTCACTTGGTTAATTATGAGCAAGGAATTGCCAAAGATGTTTAGTCTCTTGATATTCATGGCGACAGCTGTATGGAGGCCCAAAAGTAGGGCTTCATATTCAAAATTATTGTTGGTGCATGGAAAGTCTAGTTTGAATGAAAATGGTATTGGAGCTCCTTGCGGCATGAAAAACACTATCCCTGCACCAACTCCTTGCTCGCATTTCGAACCATCAAAGAACAAAGTCATATCAGCATTGTTCTATGGTTCTTCGGGTTTGAAAGCTTCGAATACTACAAACACTGCATCATCCGAAAGCTCGATTGTTAGAGGTCTACTATTGGACAGTGGCATCTTAGCTAACTGATCTACTATGACCTGTTCCTTAATGGACTTCTGGCTTATGAATTCTAGATCAAATTATGTCAATAGCATGATCCACTTTGCAGTACGTGTATTATGATATGTCTTGCTCATCATATACTGCAAAGGATTTTGTTTTGATATTATATATGTCGTATGACTCAACATGTAGTGTCGTAATTTCTTGGTAGCGAACACTACTGCTAAACATAGTTTTTCCACATATGCATATCCTAGATCGTAACTCACCAAGGTTAGGCTAATGTAATATATGGCTTGCTCTTTGCCTTGTACGTTCTTTTGGGCCAACATGGTCCTTAACACAGTCTTTTGTCGATATATATAGAAAAAAAGGCTCTTTTGGCCTTGGTGGAGCTAATACTGGTGGTGTCGCTAGGTAATGCTTAATCTCAGCGAAAGCTGCTTGGCAGTCCTCGTCCTAATTGAATGGGACCCCCTTGTGTAGCAATCGATTCATGGGTCTACATTTATTCGATAGTTGAGTGATAAATCACTTTATGGATGCTACTTTGCCCTGAAGGCTTCTTAGTTCCTTAATATTTATGGGAGGACGCATCTCTAAAATAGCCTTGACCTTCGCTGGGTCGACTTCGATGCCTTGCTTTGAAATAATGAATCCTAAAATCTTTCCTAAAGTTACGCCAAATACGCACTTCTTAAGATTCAATCTTACATTATGCTCGATAAGGTGATCAAAAAATTTCCTTAAGACCTCCACATACTCGAAACACAGTAATGACTTGGCTAGCAAATCATCAATGTAGTCCTCTAATATCTTATGCATATAGTCATGAAATATGTATGTCATAGCCCGTTGATATGTGGCACCAACATTTTTAAGACCAAATGGCATAAATTTGTAGCAAAATGTTCCCCATGGTGTTATAAACATGGTTTTGTGCTGGTCTTTGGGCTTAATCCAAATTTAATTGTAACCAAAAAACCATCCATTAAGGAGAGCATTTCGTGACCTGCAGTAGCGTCTACTAGAGCATCGATATTGGGCAACGAAAATGAATCTTTGAGTGTTGCCTTGTTGAGATCTCTAAAATTCGTACAAATACTGATCCTTCCATCTGGTTTTCCTACAGGTACCATATTGGATACCCATTCTAGATAGTCGATGGAAATGATAAATTCTACATCCAACAGCTTTTGCAATTCGTCTTTCACCATCAAGGCTATTGTTGGATGCATCTTTCTGAGCTTCTGCTTAATAGACTTCTTAGACGGGTCTAGCAAAAGGTTATGAGTAACCAATTTCGGGTCTAGACCGGGCATATCTTTGTATGTCCAAGAAAAAAGGTCAGGTCTCTCTTTCAGTAGAGGGATGATGCCAGCGCACTCATCTGGAGTGAGACTCATTCCAAATTTAACCTTCATTGGATTGGTAGGGTCATTACCAATATCCACTTCGAAGGTTTCCTCTACTGACATATGGGATCCCTCCTCAAGCTGATGAGGCATAGGGATCAAATGGATGTCATCAGCTGGATCTATATGTTCTTCATTGAAAGCATGTTCAGCATGATAGACATCATAAGCACAGTCTAGTCCAAAATAAAATGGTTGCAGCATCTCTTCGTTCAGGAAGAAGTCTTCAGGCTCTACTGGTGAATTAGTGCAATCCTAATCGATAGTATCCATGTTTAGATGCAATGGCTTAGATGGATCTACTGGATTGCGAAGTGGAGTGGTCAAATCAATGGAGACCATGTTTATGGAATGGAATTTGTAGATTAAAGATACAACGCCAAACAGAAATAAAGAAATCACAATAAAGGAATGCAGAACAGTTGTACAAAATGAATGATTTTTATTAATCAATGGAGTTTAGAAACTCCTTTTAAGTACAACAGGGCCTGTAACCCTTTTCGTGATACAAAGTTACAATTTGTGCTAGGGTTCTCCGAAACCCTAGCTGGCACAATGTGGTGGCGTCTCCGAAGAATGTATCCTTAACCTCAACAGAATGAGTGGGCTTCGTTGTATCCTTTGGCTCGGACCACTCCAGCCTAAGCAACTGCTATCAACAAATCAGATCTACCACTAGAATCCTGCACACATTAAAATTATCAAAGAGTTAGAAACTAATAAGAGGGCTCCACTGTGTGAGCCCTCAGAAACAGTCTAAAACCCTAGATTTATGAAATAAAAATAAATAGAATGCAGAATTCAACAGCAGATTAATACATAAAGAAAGATTACTTGCTTTAGACGAATCTATACCTTTTCCTGTTAACGCGGCGAGACCAAAGCGACGGCGATGGATGCGGCGAAAGGGTTTAGTTCAGACTTAGGGCCGTAGAAGACTCGAAGACTCAGGATTAACAAGCAATAGCCAACTCCGGACTTAGATAGGGAAGATAAGTAGGTTTAGCCGAAGAGATAGATAGGGTTTGAGCCATCAAGGTGACTCAATTTATAATCTACTCTTAGGGCACACTTTAGGGTTTTAACGACACTTTGAACGTGTGGCTAAGATTAAAGTGGATCCAAGGGTAGAGAATAAATCTAGGTTGTGAAACGGATTAAGATGGATGGACGGATGAGATTAAATGAAGGATGGACGGCTCGGATTAAATCACTTAAACTTTATTTATATATATATTAAAATATATTAAAATATTAAAATATATATATAAATATTAATTTAAATAAATTTGGGGATGAAAAATGGCGGGAAAAGTGAAATTGGGCCAAATAATGGTGGGAAAGTGTGGATTTGGGCCAAATAATGGCGGGAAGGATGGATGACTCGACACGTGGTCGGCAGGAAGGTATAGATGACTTACAAGTGGCCGGATTTTGGTGTCTACAGATGCCCCTTTTGAGCCGCTTTGTGTGAAGACACAATGTAGCACAAAAACTTAAGACACCCGAAAAGTCGGATCAGACGCAACTCTCTCTCAAGACTAAAGCACAACTTTGAAGACCAAAGAATAAAAGAATATTTAAAATTTTTCAGCTTACCCCCTCAATTGGCGAGCGAGAATGGTTCTCACAAGCCAATTGGAAGAAATTCGGAAGATAATGAACCGTTTTTGCCCCAACGGTGAAAAAAGGGTTGGTGCATGCACCATCCGTTTATGTCCCAACAGAAAAGGGGTTGGTGTACAAACCAGAAAAGAATATGATTGAAGACGATATGAATGATTTGAAAGATGGACCGTTTTCTCGCCCCAACGGTTATAAAGGGATTTTTGCCAAACTCTAAATTCCATGATCATGTAAGATGAATTCCACTATAGGAAAATTAGAAATTGATAACGGATGCCCCAACTCCCGTGTGTGAATCCATACTCGTTGATGAAATTGCCTTGTTGGCGCCATTGATATGCAGAGATGAAAGATGCATGAAAGAGTCTGAAACTCAGAGATGCTCCTAGTGACTGTATGGATAATTCCTCGGGTCGGAACCAATCAACCTAGGTAGCCACAATCTCTAGCAAGACTTAAAATAATGACGATATGAAAGATTGTCCATGTTTAAGGCCCCATGAACTAGGCCATCAATGACAACTCGTTGAGCAAATTAATCTTGGTATGAGGTCACTTGAAAAGTAGAATACCCAAAATTGATTTCCAATTTTCAAACAATGAAATAATTGATGATGATAAATGGTAAGTGTCCTTATGGTGGTTTAATCCTCTTACCGAATTGCATGGATTCAAATCGCCGCAATCGCCAAGGTGATAGAATATACCACTAGATACGAGGTTTACTTTAATTTGATTTGGCAAAAATATGCATGATGAAAGAAGAATGAATGAAATTGACAATAGATAGAAGAATTGATGATTGTGGTTAATTTTGTGAAGGTTTTGAATATTTTTAACCCAATTTGTAAAACAATGATGAATGATGCGCTTTTTGAGCGAAATGACAAAATTTGTGTCCAAAACTGTTGTAACCTTCACAAAATGTTTTATTATGATAAGAAGAATGGATGAATGCAATTTGATGAAATTTGGAGGAGGTAAGCTTCAATTTTGTAAGTTTTGTTCCTTTATTCAATACTGACACCAAACGCCGGTCTGCGTTTGTGGTTGGCAGAGACGCCCACCGGTGTTTAGGCGCTCTGCAGACGCAGGACTGCGTCTGAATCCGCCATGAAATGCCCTACTGCATTTCAGGGCACCAAAATCAGCTATTTAAACAGTTTCAACGAGAATTTCGCTCATTTGTGCGTTCGAGCTTAAGAGAAGTGCGTCTGAGGGAGTGGAGGAAGTGGAGTGAAAGGTTGTGTGGGAGAGTGAAGCACGCGGGAGCTATGGCGGAGATGGGAGCGGACGCGCCAGTGCAGCCAGCCGAGGTATTTGTTCATTTAAGCAAGTACTTATTATGTGTTTTTTTTTTTTTTGAAAAAATTTGTAACAAATTTTTGTTTTGTTGTTTTGCAAACTTAGGGTGTTAGAGGCACGACACCGATTCTCCCCTATCATTCCGGGGATGAGGAGGTCGTTGTCCCAGGCAGACTGGGAGATATTGGAGGCAGTGGGACTAGCGGAGGCAGCCCGGTTGGAGGTAGTTCGGGCGGATGAGGGGTACCTCTTTTGATGGTTAGCTTAGTGCTTAGATGCACTCTTTATGAGCCTTGGTGCTCTATTGTATATTGTAGCCTTTTGGCATTCATTGTACAGTTTGACCTTTATACATATATATATACATGGCTTTTATTTATTTGGTGTTTTACTCTCTTTTGTGTGAATGCCTATGTTTTTGTGATGCATGTTTTTATATGTTTTAATGTTTTTGATGCATATGTGATGGAATGGAATGCAAACTTATAGATGATTAATGCGAGCTAGTTTAAATCTTGGTTAGGGGTAGACTAAGTAAATGAAATATGCACTAAGAAGCACTCATACTTTTAAATAGTTAGATTTAGCGAACTCGTTATCATAATTGTTTAATCAGGGGCACCGAACTTGGTGGCTTGTGAATGGATGACGTATGGAATGACATGAATATGGAAGAAGATATGGAGGGTGATATGGAGGTTGATATGGAAGACTGTTTTACAAAGACTCAAACATGCTAGTGGTATCAAACAAACTTACTAACACCGCCTAATTCAACTAGGACCAAATGTGTGTGCATGCGAGTTCATTAACCAAATCGGAAGCATGGTAGTGACTCTAGGCAATCAAAAACCCGTGTGTGTGCAAGTGTGTTCATTAACCTCATCTTGCATAAATTAGGTAACCCCGTTATGGAGAAGACCCCGAAGCTAGTTTGTCCGTATGAGCATTCGGAGGTCTCTTTTTGAGGAGAGACATGTCGCCACGCAATGAGTATACTCCACCGCCACCAAGCGTCTATAGCCCCGATGAAGGTTAACTCCATAGTCCATGTTGTTTTTGACCTTTGTAAGCCTTGGGGATGACTACCTATCCGTCCGATCGGACAAGTAGTACGATCCTTACAACTTATTTGGGATCGGTGGTGTGTGAAAAATGTTCATTTCCTTAGAGCTTTGGGGAATCGGATTCTCAACCGAAGTATGATGAGAATTTTACCCTATCCTTACTACTCCGTTTATATTTATATTTTGTGATTGCTTGTGATAGTGGTAAGAACCACTGTTTTATGGACTATGTTTGCATGATAGGACAAACGAGGATTACCCTTTTCACTTCAAGGCACAACCCAAGGATGGTGTTATCTCTCTTTGACACAAGATGTTTTTAAGATGTGAAAATGTGATAGGTTCAAGACCGCTTTTGAAATCATTTCCCAATACTCAAGATTTTATTTAGTGTAATTTGTGATATGGCCCTAGAGAACTTTGACATGCATTTCGAAGTTTGCTTAAAACACTAGGAATGGCTGAGTGACTAGAAAACATTTTGGCAATGTAAATATGTGCAAATGGAAAATGGGTGTACGAATGACAATTCGGTTTGATGGATTTTATGAAGGTGCCCCCGATTAAGGCAACATGACTTTTGCTTGACCAAATTTTATATCCAAAAGATAGAATGGTCTCTAACATGATATGCAACTATGGCTGAAAATGAAATGTTATGGTTTTCAATGAGATGTATGCACATGAAATGCAATGTTTTTGAATGAGATGTATGCAACTAACAATGAAATGCAAATTCTTTTTATTTTATTTGTTTTTTTTTTTTTTTTTTTTGTTGTACAAGCCATGTATATATGTACATATAAAATTCAAACTATGCGTAGAATGCCCTCAAGTGTATAACATTAAGTGGTTCGGGTTCTTCCTCTCCCTCTAAACTGGGAAGTCTATAAGTTCCATTACCCACTCTTTCAAGGGACCATATATGGACCTAACCAATTAGCCGCGAATTTATCTCGAAGATGCGGCAATGCATTGGTGTTTTGTTGATTCTCTTTAAGGACAAGATCCCCTACTTGAAATTCTCTTAGATGAACTTTGGCATTGTAAGCACGTTTCAATCGGTCTTGATAAACTCGCAAATGCTCTAAAGCATTGATTCGTTTTTCATCTATGAGTGTGAGTTGATCAAGACGTGCTTGTCTAGCAAGATCATCATCGATAAATTCCTGCAAAGAAATTCGCAAGGAAGGGATCTCGAGCTCAAGAGGCATGATTGCTTCAGCTCCATAGACCAAAGAAAATGGCGTTGCCCCAATGGGAGTTCTCGATGCTTGTTCCGTAAGCCCATAATGCCAAGGGGATTTGTGTATGCCAATCTTTATGATTTTCTTTAACAAGTTTCTTAAGAATAGCAATTATGGTCTTATTGGAAGCTTCAGCTTGTCCATTGGCTTGTGGGTAGTAAGGAGTTGAGAAACTATGTTGGATATTATACTTTTCGCAAAGAGCTCGAACATCCTTATTCTTAAAAGACTTGCCGTTATCAAAAATAATTTTAGAGGGAATACCAAAACGACAAATGATATGGTGAAGTATAAACTCCACAATTCTAGGACCTGTCAGTATCGGTTAGAGGAATAGCTTCAACCCACTTTGTGAAGTATTCAATGGCCGTAATGATGAAAGTATGTTGTCCCGAAGAGGCAGGTGAAATCTTGCCAATTAAATCGAGACCCCATTGTGAGAAGGGCCAAAGGCTTTGGATGGGCTGTAAAACTTGTGATGGTATATGGGTTAAATTAGCGTGTTCTTGACACTTTTTACATTGTTTAACATATTTGCAACAATCTTGTTCCATAGTGGGCCAATAATACCCCATACGTAAAATACGCTTCGCAATGGCCATTCCACTAAAATGACCACCACAAGTACCATCATGGGCTTCAGCAATAGCTCTATGTGTTTCACCCGCTTCTAGACAACGGAGGAGTACTCCATCATATCCACGTTTATACAACACATCCCCCAAAAGAACAAAACGAGCTGCCTTTTGCTTAAAACAACGATGGGCAGTTCGAGACAAATCAGATGGGAGTGTTCCAAACTTGAGGAAGGCTACTATCTCACTAGACCAAGGCTCATATGGATCCGAATGGATAAAGCAAACATCTTTTTCATCCTTAGACTCAAGCACGGACAATTGCAGACTTAGAGATTGTGGAAATGATTAGGGGTCGTACCTCTCCAAGGGAGTCCTTTGGAATCAATGATCCAAGAGAGGCCATGGCATCCGCAAATCTATTAGTCGAACGAGGCAAACTAGTGATCTCATACCAATCAAACTTAGAGAGCAACTTCATTGCTACATCATGATAAAGCTTAATGGTAGGTTCTTTGGCTTGGTATTCTCCCGTAATTTGTTTAACCACGAGTTGAGAATCCCCAAATATCCGAATACGCTTAATGCTCATAGCTATGGCTGATTGAAGACCTAAAATTAAGGCTTCATACTCGGTTGTATTATTGGTGCATTGGAAGTCTAGTTTGAATGATAAAGGGATGGGAATCCCTTGAGGTGTATGAAACACAACTCCAGCACCTTGACCTTTCGCGCACTTAGAGCCATCAAAGAATAGCGTGATGTCAACATCTTCCTCCGGAATGATGTCCTCTTCTTGTTCAATGATAGCAAATACCGAATCATCTGGGAGCTCAATAATCAAAGGATGATCACTAGGTAGTGGAGCTTCCGCAAGTTGATCGGCTATAACTTGACCTTTAACGGATTTTTGGCTAATGAATTCAAGATCGAATTCGGTAAGCAACATTATCCATTTAGCGGTACGAGTGTTATTATAAGTGCGAGACATCATATAACGCAGAGGGTTTTCTCTAGCTATGACATATGTTGTATGGCTAAGCATATAATGACGAAGTTTCTTAGTGGCAAAAACCACTGCTAAGCACAACTTTTCCACATAAGCATATCGGGTTTCATAGCTTACCAATGTTCGACTAATATAATAGACAACTTGCTCACGATTTTGTTCATTCTTTTGTGCAAGCATTGTCCCTAAGGCAAAGTCCGTTGTCTGAGATATAAAGATTGAAAGGGACCCCTGGACGAGGCGGAGCTAAGACTCGGCGGAGACGCTAAGTACCGCTTGATGTCATCAAAGGCTTTCTCGACACTCATCTCGTCCATGAAAATTGTACCCCCTTTTGTAGTAGGTGGCAAAATGGCCTACATTTATCAGAAAGTTGTGCAATAAAGCGACGGATTGAATTAATCTTTCCTTGCAAACTACGCAACTCCTTCAAATTAGTTGGGGGACACATTTCCATAATGGCTTTGACCTTGTTTGGGTCCACCTCAATACCTCGTTTAGAGATAATAAAACCTAGGAGTTTGCCCGAGGTAACACCAAAGACACATTTCTTAGGGTTCAACCTTACTTTATGCTCTAGAAGTCTATCAAAAACTTTTTCCAATACATCAAAATGCTCTTGTCGAGTTTTAGATTTTGCCAATAAATCATCCACATAATCTTCGATAATCTTATGCATATAATCATGGAAAATATAAGTCATGGCTCGTTGATAGGTTGCACCTGCGTTCTTAAGGCCAAAGGGCATCACCCTCGTAACAAAAAGTTCCCCAAGGTGTGGTAAATGCTGTTTTGTGTTGATCTTCGTGGTTTATTCGAATCTGGTTGTATCCCGAAAATCCATCCATGAACGAAAGCATTTCATGACCAGCGACAGTATCGACAAGAGTATCAATGTTTGGAAGAGGAAAGTCATCCTTAGGACACGCTTTATTTAGATCTCAAAAATCGGTGCAAACACGTATTCCCCCGTTAGGCTTGCGAACGGGTACCATGTTAGAAAGCCACTCAGGATAATCAATCGGGACGACAAATTTAACATCCAAAAGTTTTTGAATCTCCGATTTAACTATGAGGGCCACGGTAGGATGCATTTTCCTAAGTTTCTGTTTGACAGGTTTAGCATCTTTTTGTAAGGTGAGGTTATGGACAACCAAATTAGGGTCTAGGCCCGGCATGTCTTTGTAAGACCATGCAAATATCTCCTTCTTCCGCTTGAGTAGAGCAATCATTTGCTCTTGTTCCTCTGATGATAGACTTTTAGCCGCTTCACAATTTGGGTGCCATCTTGGTCCGTACTAAGGTCTACATCGATAGTTTCTTCAATAGACATGTGGGAACCTTCCTCAAGCCGATGGGGAGTAGGGATCAGATTTATGTCATCTAAAATGTCATCAAGCTCCCGTGCCTTGCTCTCGTATATGTCCTCCCGGAAGACCTCTGGCTTAGAAGATGAAGGTGAATGTGGAGGTGAAGGAGGAATGTAGTTGGCGGAAGCCCTTAACAATTCCTCGGAAAGGATGAACTCTGAAATAGATGGAGGAGATGAAATCCGATCCATGTCAATCAGGTTTGGGTTGATCGGGATTGGCTTATCCGGATCATATGGATTATGGAGCGGGGTGAATAAGTCTTCAAAATTCATTGTCGACTTATGGAAGAAAGGATGGGCGGAATGGAAGGGAAAACCGGTGAAGACCTCTGAAGACCTGAAATGCAAAACAACATAGTTTTTCAGCTTTTTTTTTTTTTTTTTTGTAGTTTGAGTTTTTTTTTTTTTTTTTGTAGTGGTGAAAACCACTATTACACACATACATAAAGCAATAAAGTATTTTTATATATTTTGATTTTTTTTTTTTTTTTTTTGGGAATTTTCTGATTTTTTTTTTTTTTGGTAGTGGTGAAAACCACTATTTTAGTATATACATATAATACAGGTTTGGATTATGGCTTATGGATGTGGCGGAGGGGGTGGTTCACCTCGTTCTTGTGGAAGAAGCAAGCGAAAGATGGCCTCTTGGAGAGGGAACAATTGGAGATAAAACTCGTCTTGTTCAAGTGAGGGGAACAATGGGCGCCGACTCTTCTTCGGATTCATCACCATTTGACATGACGTCAAATTCTTCATAGGCTTCATCTTCGGATTCGTCGGGGTGGAGGATTTCTTCTTCCGAATTAAGATTAATGCTTTGAAAAGCTTGTTCAAAAGAAGAAAGGGATGGAAGTGGTTGGTAGCCCGCACCAAAACGCTCGGTGGGTCTCTCGGTATGGCATATCGATGCGTTCGGTTACCCCTTGCTCGTATCGACCTAGGCCAAATTGCCGCCAATTATGTCCTGTGGAAATAGCGAGAGGGAAAACCCTCCATCCTTTCGATATTGGCAGGGACTGGATGCTTGGGTTCTAGTATGGTGGTAGGACTAGAAGATGACTCTATTCCCCCATATACAAAATTAATGGAATTTGGCATAGAACCCATGTTATAAACCGATCCAATGGATAAATGTTGGTCATGTGGACGACCAAAATCTTTAACTCTTTGCACATTGAACGGTGTGATGTGGACATCTTGGATGGCATACTCACCAATACCCGCATCGCTTAGATGGACCTTGACTTGGGAGGGAGATGGACTAGATGATGGAATAGAAGAATGTGGGATAGAAGAATTGGAAGGATTTGGTTGGGTTGATGCTTCACCGACTTGTGAAACATCACCGGTGATGGTTGGGAAGATGGAGGAATAATAGGTGATGTTGAAGAAGGTGTAGAAGAAGGGGGTAATGACGTGGAAAGAGATGATTGGTCATGGCCACATGTGCATGTGGTCACTGATGAAGAAGAAGGAAGATTAGGAGATGAAGAAAGTGGTGAATGAGATGGAATAGCGGAAGAGGAAGATGGTTGCGATATGATGGGTAGCTCCTCAAGAATGGGAGCTTTAGAAGAAGATGGTATAGAAGAAGTAGATGGGGTCAAGAAAAGATGAGTGGATGGCAACACAATCTCATAAGGATTTGAGACATAGTTGCAATGTTTGAAGGGTTCAATGTCGACAGGTACACAATGAACCTCGTCCCTCATATACATACTTCAGACATTGATGCAAGTATAGAAGGGACACATCTCATCTCCCTAAGCCAAGGCCGTCCAAGCAATACATTGTATGCCATGGACCCTTCCAAGATGTGAAACAAGGTATGCAAAGTTCGGGCCCCTACCTCAATGGGCAAGATAACCGTGCCAACCGTGGAAGATAAAGCATCATTGAATGCTTTAAGAGTAAAAGTCGACTTGGTGATAAGGGATGGCGACAGCTCTAGATGACTCAACGCCGATGTTGTAATGATATTGATTGAGGAACCGGTGTCAATTAAGACTCTCTTGAATGGCTTGTGATCGATCTTGGCCATGATATGCAGTGGAGGATCTATACTTTCGGTTGACAAAGGTTTGATTTCAAAATCATAGAAAGTGATGGAGGGCTCCATGCATGTTTGAATACTCCCCACAAAGTTGTTGAAGGCATTAGTATCTTGAGTTTGAAGCTCGATTGACTTTAATATTTCCATTAATGCCTCTCTATGCGGGGGAGATTGTTGAATGAGGTCATAGATCGATAACTTGGCGGAAGCCATTTTTAAACCGGTAGTTAATCGGCTACTCAATGACATGATGGGTCGTTGGCGTTGAGTAGAATGATTTAGCGGTTGTTGAGAAGTACTAGCACATCGTTGGGTCACTGCACATCGTTGGGTCACTGTTACCTGAGGTGGACTGGGAGTTTGTATAGGTGGCTGTGGTTCAACTCGATTTGGTTGGTTCGCCCTTTGACCCCGGGTTACTACGTTAATAGTACCCACAAAACCTTGGTATTGTTGTACATGGTTGACTTGATTAGGAGGAGTTACCCGAGTTACTCCCCCAAGTTGTTGGAGCTTCCTCCCGATGTGGAAGGGGTGTTTGAAATACACCAAGATTTTGATTTTGTTGGGCTAAGGGGCTATCCAATTTAATGGCTCCAATCTCAATAAGATCTTGGATCACATGTTTGAAAGTTGTACAATTATTGATATCGTGTCCATTTTGCCTATGATAAGGACAAAATAGGTACTCCTTGTAATACTTCCCCCTTCTAGATGGTTCTAAAGGTTTAAACTCAGGTAAAGTTAATTGATTTGTGCTATATAACTTGTTGAATATGACCGCATATGGTTCATCTAAAGGTGTGTGACCGTCGCTTGGGACGATTTGTTTGCCAAGGTCGAGTTTCCATGGTTGGCCCAGTATTGTGAGCTGGTTGAGGAGGGTCGGGTACCGCATGATAAGCAATAAAGGAATGCAGAACAGTTGTACAAAATGAATGATTTTTATTAATCAATGGAGTTTAGAAACTCCTTTTAAGTACAACAGGCCTGTAACCCTTTTCGTGATACAAAGTTACAATTTGTGCTAGGGTTCTCCGAAACCCTAGCTGGCACAATGTGGTGGCGTCTCCGAAGAATGTATCCTTAACCTCAACAGAATGAGTGGGCTTCGTTGTATCCTTTGGCTCGGACCACTCCAGCTTAAGCAACTGCTATCAACAAATCAGATCTACCACTAGAATCCTGCACACATTAAAATTATCAAAGAGTTAGAAACTAATAAGAGGGCTCCACTGTGTGAGCCCTCAGAAACAGTCTAAAACCCTAGATTTATGAAATAAAAATAAACAGAATGCAGAATTCAACAGCAGATTAATACATAAAGAAAGATTACTTGCTTTAGACGAATCTATACCTTTTCCTGTTAACGCGGCGAGACCAGGCGGCGGCGATGGATGCGACGAAAGGGTTTAGTTCAGACTTAGGGCCGTAGAAGACTCGGAAGACTCAGGATTAACAGCAATAGCCAACTCCGGACTTAGATAGGGAAGATAAGTAGGTTTAGCCGAAGAGATAGATAGGGTTTGAGCCATCAAGGTGACTCAATTTATAATCTACTCTTAGGGCACACTTTAGGGTTTTAACGACACTTTGAACGTGTGGCTAAGATTAAAGTGGATCCAAGGGTAGAGAATAAATCTAGGTTGTGAAACGGATTAAGATGGATGGACGGATGAGATTAAATGAAGGATGGACGGCTCAGATTAAATCACTTAAACTTTATTTTATATATATATTAAAATATATTAAAATATTATATATATAAATATTAATTTAAATAAATTTGGGGATGAAAAATGGCGGGAAAAGTGAAATTGGGCCAAATAATGGTGGGAAAGTGTGGATTTGGGCCAAATAATGGCGGGAAGGATGGATGACTGACACGTGGTTGGCAGGAAGGTATAGATGACTTACAAGTGGCTGGATTTTGGTGTCTACAGATGCCCCTTTTTGAGTCGCTTTGTGTGAAGACACAATGTAGCACAAAAACTTAAGACACCTGAAAAGCTGGATCAGACGCAACTCTCTCTCAAGACTAAAGCACAACTTTGAAGACCAAAGAATAAAAGAATATTTAAAATTTTTCAGCTTACCCCCTCAATTGGCGAGCGAGAATGGTTCTCACAAGCCAATTGGAAGAAATTCGGAAGATAATGAACCGTTTTTGCCCCAACGGTGAAAAAAGGGTTGGTGCATGCACCATCCGTTTATGTCCCAACAGAAAAGGGGTTGGTGTACAAACCGAGAAAGAATATGATTGAAGACGATATGAGTGATGTGAAAGATGGACCGTTTTCTCCCCCAACGGTTATAAAGGGATTTTTGCCAAACTCTAAATTCCATGATCATGTAAGATGAATTCCACTATAGGAAAATTAGAAATTGATAACGGATGCCCCAACTCCCGTGTGTGAATCCATACTGTTGATGAAATTGCCTTGTTGGCGCCATTGATATGCGAGAGATGAAAGATGCATGAAAGAGTCCGGAACTCAGAGATGCTCCTAGTGACTGTATGGATAATTCCTCGGGTCGAAACCAATCAACCTAGGTAGCCACAATCTCTAGCAAGACTTAAAATAATGACGATATGAAAGATTGTCCATGTTTATGGCCCCATGAACTAGGCCATCAATGACAACTGTTGAGCAAATTAATCTTGGTATGAGGTCACTTGAAAAGTAGAATACCCAAAATTGATTTCCAATTTTCAAACAATGAAATAATTGATGATGATAAATGGTAAGTGTCCTTATGGTGGTTTAATCCTCTTACCGAATTGCATGGATTCAAATCGCTGCAATCGCCAAGGTGATAGAATATACCACTAGATACGAGGTTTACTTTAATTTGATTTGGCAAAAATATGCATGATGAAAGAAGAATGAAATTGACGATAGATCGGAAGAATTGATGAATGTGGTTAATTTTGTGAAGGTTTTGAATATTTTTAACCCAATTTGTAAAACAATGATGAATGATGCGCTTTTTGAGCGAAATGACAAAATTTGTGTCCAAAACTCGTTGTAACCTTCACAAAATGTTTTATTATGATAAGAAGAATGGATGAATGCAATTTGATGAAATTTGGAGGAGGTAAGCTTCAATTTTGTAAGTTTTGTTCCTTTATTCAATACTGACACCAAACGTCGGTCTGCGTTTGTGGTTGGCAGAGACGCCCATCGGTGTTTAGGCGCTCTGCAGACGCAGGACTGCGTCTGAATCCGCCATGAAATGCCCTACTGCGTTTCAGGGCGCCAAAATCAGCTATTTAAACAGTTTCAGCGAGAATTTCGCTCATTTGTGCGTTCGAGCTTAAGAGAAGTGCGTCTGAGGGAGTGGAGTGAAGTGGAGTGAAAGGTTGTGTGGGAGAGTGAAGCACGCGGGAGCTATGGCGGAGATGGGAGCGGACGCGCCAGTGCAGCCAGTCGAGGTATTTGTTCATTTAAGCAAGTACTTATTATGTGTTTTTTTTTTTTTTTTTTTCGGAAAAATTTGTAACAAATTTTTGTTTTGTTGTTTTGCAGCTTAGGGTGTTAGAGGCACGACATCGATTCTCCCCTATCATTTTGGGGATGAGGAGGTCGTTGTCCAGGAAGACTGGGAGATATTGGAGGCAGTGGGGCTAGCGGAGGTAGCCCGATTGGAGGTAGTTCAGGCGGATGAGGGGTACCTCTCGGCTTTGGCCGAGAGGTGGGATCCAGATCGGGGACGTTCCAGCCTCCCGACTGGAGAGATGACGGTGACACTTGAGGATGTATACCGCATCCTCAAGGTGCCCGTGGAGGGGGCGTGGGTGGAGGTTGGACGAGATAGGGCCACGGAGATGGCCAAGGTGTTTGGGGATGACTAGAGGGAGATCCGGATGGAGAGCGGGGGGATCCCATACTTGGCCATGTATACGGCCAAGGAGTTGGGAGCGATGGAGGCTCGAGGCATGTTCGTGTTGGCACAACATTTTGTTGCCCCGATCATCCATCGGTCGTTCCCATGGATCTCTGGGCGTAGTGAGTCGAGATGCTCACCACTAGGAGTGTACCCGGGCTCCCCTATTGGCGCAGGTGTCCGGGAGTTGTTTGATGGTTCGAGCTGGGGTCGAAGGGCTTAGTGCACTCTTATGAGCCTTGGTGCTCTATTGTATATTGTAGCCTTTTGGCATTCATTGTATAGTTTGACCTTTATACATATATATATACATGGCTTTTATTTATTTGGTGTTTTACTCTCTTTTGTGTGAATGCCTATGTTTTTGTGAAGCATGTTTTTATATGTTTTAATGTTTTTGATGCATATGTGATGGAATGGTATGCAAACTTATAGATGATTAATGTGAGACTAAGTATATAACATACAAATCTATGGATGATTAATGGATTATTAATGGAAGGATGGATGACTGACACGTGGCTGGCAGGAAGGTATAGATGACTTACAAGTGGCTGGATTTTGGTGTCTACAGAATTAATCTCCATGACCACACGAACTAAACTCTACATTGTCTGTGTAGCTTTCGTACCCAAGATCTGGCTCAAATGGTACAGGGACAAAAGGGTTCTCCTTGTGGGATGCCCGGACAACTGGATTCTCCCTATGCACTAACTGCAAAATGGGATCTCTCAGCTCAAGTAGCTCAACATAGGTAGGCATATGGGGAAAGAGTCTTTGATATTCCTCTTCCATATTTATTCTTTCCCTGAAGCAGCGCTGGAGATTAATCTCTTGATGTAAACCTGCAACTATGATAGGTGGCAGACCTCGAGGTGGATTTCGATTACGTAGATGATGAGGCCCTAAATAGGACATCTCCAATGAATCCTTATCATCATTGTATAGATATAATCCTTCACTTCCCCCCATATGCAAGGGGTGATCTACCAGATGTGGTCCCATGTATCTGATTTTGTGGTCACTATCATCACTATCCGGATAAATAGGATAGAACGATTGTATATATGACACCGACGTAAAAACTAGCTTTGCTTCCTCCTCAAAGTGATCAGTGTTAAGAGGCACTTCTTCTATAACATACTCTGACTTCGCAGAAAATATATGTAGCGAATATACAAGCCTCAGAACGGTCATCTCATCTTCATCGCTATGATTACTATTATGAGCAAACCATTTTATCGTGTCCATAAAAATTAGGAGATTAGCTGGACGAGGCCTTAAGTAGGCTTGCTCTGTCTCATCTTCATAATCACTATCAACTATGAAACACTCTGGTATCTCATCTAATTGCTCTCTAGGTAGTAAATGGCATAGAAATACCGAAACCATGAAGGCTCGATCAATTTTCTCCTTAGATTGATCATCATTTGAGGACTCGCCATCTGCATCATAGCTCGGTCCACTTATTTTAGAGGTGGACTCCTCTCCATCTTCACTACAAAGATCTCCTGAATCGAGATCGCCTAGAATGGTAGGGTTGTACCCCTGCATACCTATATCATCGGTTGTGGTATGGTTCTGATGACCCAGGTTGCCTCTGGGGTTCTCCTTCGAGAACTCTTTATGTTCAAGATTCAGTATCTCAATGGTGATGACTAACACCATTGGGTTGTTGCCCTGAAGTCTAGACATGTTAGGGTGATATGGATTAAAATCCACATCGTCCCCTAGACTTAGGTATAAATGATCCAAAGATGCAGTGAGTAAATCATCATGTCCCTGAATCTACAATCCCAATTCGAACCTATGCCAAATGATAACGTAGTTCAAGAGGGGTTCTTCGTCCTTGTTCGAAAATACCAAGGTCGTATCCATGCCAATGATAGAGCTCAAAAATGCGCATGGCATACTCTGGGTTGGATAAGTATCAAACGTTCATCGTGAACTATTCCTCATCATCCATCTCCATGGTTGCTCGCATTGGAACTTGATCCAACCTAGCGTATATGAAGTTTGTTTATTTGGGTGGCTTTCCCAACGGTACTATGGATCCAACTGGATATCTATGGGCTATCGATCAGCCCATATCTCGTGCAGTCTCTAAAATATGACCAAAGGTCATATTTTGCACAAGATACTCACCCAGACCTGTACTGGCTAGGTGAACAGTCACCCGTGGTGCGGATGACCCTACTGGGGATGCAGGAGAAGCAGGCTGAGGTGCCTCCTCAACTTGATCCTAGGCTTCCTTCACCTCCATGGGAGTGGCAACCTTAGCGGTGACTAGTTCGAGCGCGTTCTTTGCTTATTTCTTGCCTAATTTTGCCTTTAATTTCTCATCGTCCTGATGCATTGCTGATGCACTCGATCTTAGAGAAGTTGCAGTGGTATGTTCAGATCTATTTGATATAGATATCGATGGTTGAACATGCATCGCTTGTTTACCTCTTAGAACCCTTATCGACGATGTGGACCGTATTTCCAAGTGCGTTGATGGGATTACGAAGCTCCCTGGCAAATTTGCTAAGTTCATGAACTTAAATGGTTCTTCATATGATGAAACCATGTGAAACCACATGAACTTGTCCCTCGTGTATATACTTGACACACTGATGCAATATCAAGGGAACACAACGCATTTTGCGAATAAGGTCTCCCTAGTAGGATGTTAGACTGTAAAGCACCCTCTATCACGTGACACATTACAAGAATGGTATTTAGTCCCACCTAAATAGGTAGGACAATCGTGTCAACTGTAGAGCATAGTGCATCGTTAAACACTCTCAATGTAAAGGTGGTTGGTACGATGAGTGATTTAGGCAATTTCAAATTGTATAGTGCCTTAGTAATGATTATATTGATCGACGAACCAATATCAATCAAGACCCGTTTGAACAACACGTGGTTAACACATGCAATGATATGTAGTGGTGGGTCAGCCACGCTTGTAGAAACCATTTTCACTTCATGATCATAGAATTGGATCATTGGTTTCTGGCACTGTTGTACGTGCCCCACGAAGTTCATGAATGCCTATGCGTCCTAGGACTGTACCTCAATGGACCTCAAAATGTCCATAAGAGTCTCCATGTGCCAGGGGACTACTACATAAGCTCATATATCGATAACTTCGTAGGAGTCGTCTACAGGTTTTGAACCAGCCTGCTCCTAATAGTCACCATCGGTCTCATTGGTGGGCCTAGAATATTTTGTGTCTGTCGCTACTGTGGCGTGGCCTGTATTTGAATGGGGGCCCAAGGTTGATTTTGTTGTTCATACTTCCCATGTCTGGTACCAACATTAACCATGTCGACGAACCCCTGGGTAGGTGGTTCAACTCATACTTGATTGATGTGGCCAACATGGTTATGGGGTGCCTCATGGTTTGGTAACGAATTTTTAAAAATCCCCATGTTTTGGTTATCCGATGCCTAGGGATTTCTTGGTACCACAAGCTCTCCATTTTCTATCATATTTTGCATAATATGTTTGAAAGACCAACATACCTTGATATCATGGCCTTTCACTCTATGAAATATGCAAAATAGATCTTCCTGATAATCTTTGGTCTTGGGTTGATTAGGATCAACCATATTGACTTCAGGTAATCTTATTGCTTTGGCCTCACAGAGCTGACAAAAAATCAATTTCAATGATTTCATCAATGGCATAAATATGCGAGGTGGGTGTTGCTCTTTGTTCTTGCCCTTGTAGTTATTCTTGCACTGGTCGTATTGCACAGGAGGAGGATGGGCTTGATAATTCTATTTCTTTTGCCCCTTATCCTCATTTTGGAGATTTAGTACCACTTAATTCACATGGGCCTACTTGCCCTGTTGCTTTGAGGTACTCTTCATATATCCCTCTTTCTTGGTTTTGAGCTTCAAGTTGCCTTCCTGCACCTTGATATCCTCAATTATCTTGGCTTGCATCAAAGATTCTTCGAATATAGCATACTGCTACAGCTGCAATAGTAGTGAGATGTGCTTGGCACAACTCTTTGTAAACATTCAGGTTAATCCTATGGTAGGAATCAAGAACAACAACTTTGACATTAATCTCCTCCACCTCTTCCCGTACTGTTCTATTGTCTCGTCGTCGCGCTGAGCTAGCGTAGCCAAATTGGAAAGGTTGACCTATTTCTTGATGCCAAAGGAATAACGTTCAAGAAAGGCATCATATAATTGCTCAAAATTTGTTATGCTATATTTCTTTAGCTAATTGAACCACTCTCGAGCTAGACCAGAGAGTGTCATGACAAACGTACGCAATAACAGTGCATCATTGTTCTCTATTTGGAAGCAAGCATCCAGAAAGATCATGACATGTTCTTGCACCTCTTCATCATCCTTGAATTTTTCCAACCTGGGCATCTCAAAATGCTCAGGGTATGGGGGCGTAGGCATCAAGGGATCTAAAGGTTCATTGTAAATTTTCCTCAGTGTCATCTTTTGGACAACCGCGCCTTGTTTCTCAATTGCTTTTACCTTCTCGGCCAAAGCTTTGTAAGCCTCAGAAGAGAGAAAGTCCTCCTCCCTAAGTCAGTGCAAAGGTAGTCTGGGAGGTACAATCTTCTTCTTTCGAGGTGGAGGGCATTGCTCTTCCTCCTCCTCAGCTCAAGAACTCTCAGGATATTCTTGGTTGTATTTTTTCCCCTCTTCTTCCTCATAATGTTGCTACCTCTGATTATCGATCGAAGGCGATCGCTCTCTTTGATGGGTAGTGATATGAGTGTGAATGTTTATGCGCTCATGGTGCATGTCAGCTTGCAAAAGAGCCTTCTTGTGCACCTGCTCTCTACGCTCATCTTGAGAATATAGACCAGCCCTAGCCAACCTATCTTCCTGCTCTACATGCTCCTTCTAGATGAGGATGTGCTCCTCGTGCAAGCACTGCTCATACAACCTCTATCTAGTAAGCCTCTATGCCTGAATATCTTCATCTTCAATGCGCTACCTCTCTAGGCAAGCATCCTCCAATTGATCTTGAAGTTGGCATTTCTATTCAAAGACCAGTCGATATGATCTTTCAACCTAGTCAGCCGTAGGAGGCCTTTGGTACGCTTGCTCTATACGAGCGACCTTGTGGGTTCTGTACCCATCAAACTTATGTGCTGTGCCTTTGCCTCTGTCTATGAAGATGGCATCGGCATCGTGCTGTGTCCTGTGCTGCGTGCCACCATGCGTGGATGGTGGACATGAGATATGAAGGCACTTAGAAGCCTCTCCATGCTCTCTAGTAGTTCTAATGGTGCTCCTGCTATGCTCACTTGGAGCACGAATGGGCAGAGCCAAAGGCTTGCAGCCTAGCTGCTCTAACACACTACCTAGACCATCTAGCTGTCTAGACCTCCACATCTCATGGGGCAGTATTCCATTAGCTCCCACATTCGATATATCGATGGTGATCTTGCATGCTATAGTACGCGTGGGAGTATGGGTAGACTTGCACTCAGCAAGGAGCCTGTCTACTTGTCCCTAAATGGGTAGATCTCTATTCCTTCTATACTCATAAGGTGGAGGTATAGTACATCCTATGGACTTAGTGTGAATGGGTACCAATCTGGTCCCCTACACTACATACTCTTCAGTCGATCTCGTGGATGCGCGTGCACTATGGTCTCGATAATGGCTTTCAAGTGGAGCACCCTCAAGCTAAGAAGCTCCATGCTCTAATCTATGTCTAGCAAAATGCACTACTGGTAGTCTATCAGGGGTACGCTCAATGGGATCCCCTCATGTCGAGTTGTCTCCTCTAATGCTCGTCGAACGACGTTCTGTTTGCTCATGTGGTTGAGGACTAGACACGTGTGTTTATGAATTGGTTGGGGCTTGGTCATTGACTTTAAGCTTGCACCTTTTTCGACCACCCCATGTATCCACCACAGTGTACCTAACATCTAGATGTATCTTTTATTATCAAACAAGGTATACAATGATGCTTATCTTATTTTTAAATTTTAAAATGAGTCCTAAACTGTTTGATGTTGTTTCAAAATGTGTTGTATCAATATGAGAAACTCTCGCGTGTTTTGCAAAATCATTGGATTTTATTCTCAGTTTAATTGGCTTTCACCTATACACTCGTAACTCGATAACTTGGCTATGAACTCCAAGTCATGTAATCCAACCTATAATGTGTGGTAATGAAGCCCACACACGGTCAGGGAGCATAGGTCCTCCCAGATCCTCACCTGTTTTCCCCTAGTCAGTGTTATACCTTTCGAAGAGAGTACATGCAAAATTTCTAGGGTACAAAAGGTTCTCAGATTTGGTATGGTCTAGTAACAAAGGGTACGTAGGATTTGGGCCAACAAATGGAAATGATGCCCACCGTCATTGAACCCTACTAGTGGTTGGATATGAGGCCCAAATCACTAGCATTTAGTTGCATGTGGTGCGTGTGGTTCCTTTTACTTTGCATAAAGAAAAATGCATAAAAGAGCATTAATATGATCATTCCTACATGATGTGCATAAAAATAAAAGGAACGTTTCAAATTCAGAAAGGTATGCATGCTATGTCCTACATGATGTTATGATAGTGTGATTACGATGACATGGCCTCTAATTAGGCCTCAAGCATGCAAACGACCACTCAATTTTTATCAAGGTCATTGTATTCTAGGGTGGACTGCAATCAGAGGTCCATTGTTCCTAGCAGCGCCTTTCTAATGGAAGGAATACGAAAGCAAACTAGGACTATTCATTCACCCTTTTTATTTAGTATACCTAATTTACAATCGATTTAACGCTTACTGTTAAAACACAAAGAAGAAAATACAGAACAGAGAATAAAAATAGAGCCTACCTTAGCTCCTGATCTGATGCCAAGTGGTTTCTCTACTGTTTGTTGCTTCTGCTGTAAACTGTAGCTCTATTCTGTAGGCTGCAGTGTGAACCGTGGGTGAAAGTCGTGGGCCAATAAATAACCGTAGCTGTTAGCTACGGTTAGCACTTGAGATAAGAAAAACTCAAGAATGTTAGCACTCAGGGGATACAAATGCAGAGTTCCACCGTGGTCGCATTCTAACATAACCAAAAAGCATGCAACTATCTACTGTATTTGTCTATAGTCATCATAAAAGCGTAAAATCTTGACACATTGCATAAATTCAACAAAATAATATTTCTTGTATTGATTATGAATGAATCTCTATTACAAATATGTCCCTCTTAGGGTCACTTGAATGATGATACAGTCTATACAATTGCCAATGCCCTCAATAGGGTAGGCGCATTAATATTGCCCTTTGACTAGTCACAAATTGCCTTGGGGTGGAGTTGACCCCCTTCTTCGCGATGTGAAAGGATTATGATATAGACTCCTCTTGTACCTATCTTCCTAAAATCAAGAAACAACAACACACGATCAAAAATATAGATAGCCGCTCATGATGAGGCCCTTTAAGGAAACATACATGATAATGCCATTCAACTAATCATCAAGAAAACATAAATAAAAACCTTTAAACTATGCTAATTAAATCAAGATTTGTAATATAGCATAAAGGAGATCATTAGAAAAATAATTCATGGATCAGATAATAAAATAGAAGCATAAAAGTGTATAAAAGATCCACAAATATCCTAATTAAAGCAAAGCATAAACTATCTATTCTAAGCTAATTCCCACGGTCAAAATTCTTCTAAACTACAATTAAACCTAAGAAATGATTAATCTAACCTATTTAACCGGACAGAAATAAAAAGAGTAAGGTGATATATCACCTGTTGCAAACCGTAGCTCTAGTGAGTGGTCTGCACTATGAACCACGGATGACAGCCACGGTTTGACCTCTGATAGATTTACCCTCAAAATCAGGGGCAGTGGGTTTGATATCCTTGTCCAAATTGATGTTCAACGGTCACCTTCATTGTCTTCAGACTAATTTGATGATCAATTTGATGTGAAGGGCCTTCATTTGCCCGGATTTGTGCTTCTTGACTCTCCTAAGTGCCTAGGGCATCCATAATGTAATTCATCATGAATGTTGGCAAACGAGTCGGGGATTAAGTGCAATAGCTCTATATCTTAGTATACTCAGTTTGAGTGTACAATTCACTAGGGCTTCGTTGCTCAAATCTCCAATGCTCGCTTCTCTTATTCTCCCCATTTGGAGGGGGTATTTATAGCATGCCCCTAGGGCCAGGGTGGCTTCATGGAGAAGCCAAGACCAAGAAGGGTGGTTAAGACAGTTGGGATGGAAGCCTCTGGAATCTTTCATCCTTCAACTTCCTTCTTCTAGATCTTTTGGCCGTTCCAACCAATTTGGCTCAGATGGAAGGCCTAACTGAACTTTAGTTAAGACCGTAGGTAACAATTGTGGTCCAGACTACAAACCGCAGGTGTCAACCACGGTTTAGACTGGAGATCGCGGTTTGGGCTGCGATTCAGATTGATTAGACCAAAATGCCTAAATTGAGCGGTTAGAACCACTGCTCTATCTTGGAGTCTGTCCAAGATCCTCCATATGGTCTTGTAGCATGTCCATATGAGTAGTTGCCCCTGACATGACGCGTTTTAGGTGTCTACACTAACTTGATTATCACTATATGCTTTATATTTTAAAATAAAATACTTATTTGTCTCAACTACTCTCAATATACAAAAGATGCATATTTTTTTTTTGGTGGAAAACATCCGAGAAGGGATGCCACTTTCGGGTAAGACCCAAGGAGGCAGGGGTATCTCTTCCACAAAATCGCCCAGGGCTCGCACCTTGCCTACCACCTTTGACATACTCAAGGAGAAAACCTGAAACAATAAAAAATAAGAACACACAAACACAAACACACAAAAATGTTTAAAAAATTGCTCCTTGAGTGTGTCAAACACACACAATAAGATAAAAAAAAAAAAACACAAAATGGACCACACAGAAAAAACACAAGAACAACATAAAAAAATAAACATGACAAAACCAATAGAAAGAAACAAAGACAACAACCAAAACCTTAAAAAAATAAAATAAAAAAAATAAAAAACAACCAACAATAGACAATAAACAAAAACATAGAAAACACTCACACACCAAAACAAAAAAACACCAATAAACACAAACAAACAAAAACACAAGAATAAGAAAAATAAAAACACGAACAATAACAAAAAACACAAAAAACACAAAACAACAAAAACACAATAACAACAAAAAACAATACAAAAAACACAAAAACAAAACAAAACAAAAACACACACACACACACCTCAAAAACTAAACTACCCTAACCGAACCAAAGAGAAGCAAAAATAAAGCAAGAAGAAACTAGGTACCTCTAGAACTGGAGCCATCCAAAGAAATGATAGAGAGAAGAGCTTCCCTTATTTGTGAAGCCCACCATCTAGGAGGATGGCCATAGCAAGTAAGATCACCTTTGTCCAAAGCCCAATTAGCTAAAGCATCAACACTCTTGTTTTGATCTCTGACCACATGATTGTAATCAACTTTCAAAAATCCCATATGGATTAATTGAATCTTCTCAATAATTATTTTTATTCTCCAATCAACCTTATGATTCTTAGGAGTCTTCAAAATATTAATCATGAGTTGAGAGTCAGACTCAACTAGCACCTTTTCCCATCCAACCTTAGTAGCCTCTTTAAGGCCTCTAAGGATACCATACCCCTTAGCAAGGTTATTGGAAAGAATACCCAAATTCTCAGCAAAAGTAAAAACCAAGGAGCCATATGAAAGTCTACCAATTCCTCCCACACTAGCTTTTCCAGGGTTCCCTCTAGAGGCTCCATCAGTATTGACTTTTCCAAAATCCTTAGGAGGAGGTTGCCAATTCCTTGTTCTATCCATCTTGCAATTGCTCACATTCCCTTTAATATGGTTTCCTTAGAGGATTTAATCTTCAATCTTTGCATCACTTGATCCCATATTTGGTGGGAGTTTTGGGGGTGATTAAGGAGTTGTTGGACTCATTCAACTAAGTTGTCAATGGTCTTTTGCCAAATATAGTGAATATCCTTCCTATCTTGATTAAAAATTTGATTGTTCCTTTCATTCCAGATATTCCAAAGAAGAATGGTAGAACCCATCCAAACTAACTACCTAATAAAATGATCGACACCCTCTTGTTTAGGCCAATCCCTCCAAAGTTGTTCAAAAGTAAAAAAATTGGACCATTGTAAGCCAAGTAAAGTGGCCATTCTCCTCCATAGCTTAGAGGCTAAAGTACACTCAATAAAAATATGGCTGAGAGTTTCTACATTATTTCCACACATTTCACATCTAAAAGGGCCATGAAAACCACGCTTCATAAGTTGCTCACTAGTAAGCACCCTACGATGCAATAAAATCCAAGTAAAGAACCTCACCTTAGGCCAGAGCTTTTGAGCCCACAACTGAGAAAATATGTCGGAATATTGGTTGGGATTATTATGGCATAAGGTCAAATAACCTTGAGCAACTTGAATACTCACCCTTAGTAGTGTTGTTCCATCCAAAACAATCTTTTTCATGGGACCAAGAGAGAGATCTCATATGAAGGATGCCTTGGATATCTTGTCTTTGCCTTTCTGGGATTTGAATAGGCCAGTCCTCAATAGGGATCCAATATCTACCAACCTTTGAATTACCAATATGGTACCGATAATAATTAGCCACCTTTATCCAGTTATCTCGGTGAAGCTCCTCCATCCAAGGCCTCCAATTGGGAAAGTGAGTTATCAAAGGCTTGTGACCATCCCAAGAATCTATCCAAAAATTTACCTGTTGACCATTATGAATGATCCAAAATAAATTTTTCTTTATCAAACCCTCACCAGTCTTAAGAATTGCTAAAATGGGAGAACCTTTGGTAGGCAATTGATAGCGAATAAGGTCTTCAGGACTTTTGTTCTCAACATATTTAGCATGAAGATTATTGGCCCAAAGAGCATTGGGGTTATGCAACATCCTCCAATATAATTTAGCAACTAAATATTTGTTGTTATTAATAGAAGACCAGAATCCTAACCCCCCTTCATTCTTAGGAAGACATAAAGTGTCCCATTTCACCAAGGTCCATTTTCTTTTCTCCTTAGTACCACTCCAAAGGAACCGATGACTGATTTGATCCAGTTCTCGAAGAACAACCTTTGGGATATTCAACATGGAAGAAACATAAATAGGAATAGCTTGAAGGATTGATTTTACCAAGGTGATTCTAACCCCAGAAGAAAGCCACCTGTTGGTCCACTTTCCAATTTTCTTCTTGACTTTGTCCAACAACCAATTCCAATTTTTTTTTCTGCCTTTGAATATTGATGGGAATACCTAAATAAGTGATCGGAAGGGAGGTCTTCTTATATCTTAATTTATCCAAGACCATGGATTCTTGTCTGGCAGAGCAGTGAAAGAAAATAACTTTAGATTTATCTTCATTGATCAATTGCCCAATAGCCTTAGAAAAACAGCTAATGATTTTCTTAATATTAGAAGCTTCCTTAACTGTAGCTTTACCTAAAAGAGTAGAGTCATCAAAAAATTGAAGATGGGAGATAGGTCTAGCTCCATATGAGAACGGTAACTCCCTCAAGGGTTTTGTTTTCTCTCTTTTTGGTTATAGTCCTACCCAAGCATTCAACAAGAATGATGAATAAATAAGGGGATAGCGGGTCACCTTGCCTAATACCTCTGGAAGCTAGGAAATACTGAGAAGGCCTACCATTGATAAGAACTAAGTAGGAAACTGAAGAGATACATCCCATAATCCAATCCATCCAATCCTGAGAGAAACCAAATTGCCTCAAAACTTTGATAAGGAAGTGTCAATCCACTCTGTCATAAGCTTTGGATAAGTCTAACCGAATGAACATGGAAGGAGATTTTTGCATATCCATGGAATGGATGGCTTCCTGAGCAAGAACTATATCATCTACTATTTGATGCCCTTCCACATAACCCCCTTGTTCATGGGAAATAATCTTATGCAAAAGAGGCTTCAACCTTTTTGCCATGATCTTAGTAATGATTTTGAGAAGAACATTACATAAAGAAATAGGTCTAAAAGTTGAGATATGATCAACCTCTTGAGCTTTTGGAACAAGAGTAATATAAGTTTTATTGATAACCTTCAAAATTTCTTTGGCTTTCCTGGCTTCTTCCACCACCTCTAATAAATCAGCATGAAGGATATCCTAGAACTCTTGGTAAAAGTCAATGGGAAAACCATCAGGACCTGGGGTTTTCCCTTTTTGCATTTTAAAAACTACCTGTTGAAGCTCATTGATAGTAACAAGAGCAGTCAAAATAGAGTTCTCCTCAGAAGTGATAAGAGAAGGGATTGCTTGAAGAACATTTTGTTGAGAAGTTGAGTCAAGAGGAGTAGCAGAAAAAATATTGGAAAAGTAATCGACAACAATAGAGTTCATGCCATCCCAAGTGTAGACAACATATCCAGAATCTAATTTCAGGGAAGAAATAAAGTTGTGAGATCTTAGAGCTAGAAGAGATTTGTGGAAGAAATTTGTGTTTCGATCTCCTTCTTTGAGCCATTGAATTCTAGATTTTTGCTTCCATAAGAGTTCTTCTCTTTTTTCCCATTCCTCTAACTGAGTTGTGAGTTTAATTTCATCTGCACTTCTATTCTTTGTGAGGCCATCTAAACGGATTTTCTTATTCAAATTTTCAAGTTGAGCAATAACTTCATATTTTTTTTATGAACATCCCCAAACTCCTTCCAGTTCCAAGTCTTGATTTTAGATTTAATGTATTGTAGTATTTTGGAAAAATAGAACATCTTAGTCCCATACCTAGGCTTACCTTCCTTCCACCATTGTTGCACACGAGGTCTAAAGGAACTGTCTCTGAGCCACATTAATTGAAAATGAAAAGGAGAGAAACTCACATTGGTTTTCCACATTTCCACCATGATTGTCTAGTGATCCAAACCAGCATTGTTAAGCGTCTTCACTTTAGGAATGTGACCATGGATTAAGAAATTTTTAGAGAGCAAAAACCTATCCAATCTCTCCATTATACAAGCTAAGTCTTGCCTTCTGTTAGACCAAGTCATAAAGCCATTATCTTGTTGGATGTCCACAAGATGGAGGTTTGCAATATATTCGCTCATGAGGTCAGTGCTTCTATCCAAATTTCTATTTCCCCCATTTTCTCATCCAAAGAGAGGATGGTATTGAAATATCCTCCGATCAATATCCAAGCTTCAGGAAAATGAGAGATAATATAAGTTATATCCTTCCACTGTCTTCTTTTTTCCTCCAAAGCAGTCAGAGCATAAACAATAATGCAGAGCATAATTTGGTTGGAATGTCTACTTTGAATAGCTATAGCCAAAAGACCCCAACTGCCAACCATATGGTGAATAACTACCTCTTTTGGGTCCCAAAGACAAACAATGCCACCATAAGTCCCCTGGGAACTGAGGGAAACCACTTTTCTAGTTGGCCAAATTTTACTAGCAATAGAGTCCATATCCTCTATTGACATCTTCGTTTCTTGAAGGAAAACAAGATGTGGATGATTTATCTGAATCATTCTTCTAATTTCATTTTGTTTTGAAAGACTCCCTTTGAGTCCTCTAATATTCCAAGTGATGATCTTCATTAATACCAGGGCTAAAAATTTGGGAAGGGCATTAATCTTACCTTCCTCTACAAGCTTTTCACCTTATTTTACCATATGATATTGATTGGTCTTGTGACCTACTTTTTCTTTTCTTTTTTTCCCCTTTTTCCTCCTTACCCCTCTTTCCTCCCATCAATCTCCCCCAACCCACTTTTCCCAATTTTTATTTCCTCTTTTTATTATTTTTTTTTTTTTTTTTTTTTTTTTCTTTTTTTTTTTTTTTTTTTTTTTTTTTTTTTTTTTTTTTTTTCCTTCTCCTCCTTTTCTTTTTTTTTTTTTTTTTTTTCTTTTTTTTTTTTCCCCTTTCTCCCCCCCCCCTTTTGATTAGAATCCATCTTTGTTTTTTTCCCTTTTTCTTTTCTCCCTCCAAAAAAAAAAAAAAAGGTTTCTAACCCAAAAAAAACTCCCAAAAAACAAAAAAGTTGTTAAAAGGGTGAAAAAAATATATTATGGGGACATATTTAATTTAATTTTATTTTTTTTTAAATAAAGGGGTAAAAATTTATTGATAAAAAGTTTGGATTATAGAGTACAATTGAGCTTCCAACCAGGACTCAAATAAACAACAAAACAGGCTAAAACCACTAGACTAGATTGACACCCGAAGAAGACAACAAGAACAAACCACATTAAGTTTGAACATCCTTGTGGATCAACTCCCAGAGGCGTTGAGAGTCCCCAGACGGGAGACTCTCCCAATTATCGATAATCCAAGGATCCAACAGCTCAGAAGCCCTTTTGGCCAGGTAATCAACAACCCCATTCCATTCCCTTGGAATGTGCACAAAGGATATAAATTCGAACTCTTCACTCATTCTGAGAATCTGAACGGCTACAAAGGCCAACTGCCAATTAACTTCCTCCACCCTTTTACTATTTAAAATATTAACCACAATTTGAGAGTCAGACTCGTAGATAATCCTATGCCAACCAAGAGAAAACCCCCTCTGCAAGGCCTCAAGAATTGCAAGAGCTTCCATAAAATTGTTGGAGTGAACACCTTTATAAATGGAAAAGAAAAAACTGACACCGCCAAAGAATCTCTCCCAACACCGCCAATTCTAGCATGTCCAGGATTACCCCTGGACGATCCATCAATATTAATTTTTAAAACTCCTCTAGGGGGTGGCCTCCACCTACCATCTCTCCTAACCTTCTTGTTGAGCTGAGGAACCCTGCTAGGGCTAGAAGAGTTCACACCATCCCCAAAGAGACCAAGGGCCTGCCGTACCTTCTCCTCCCTAGAATCCAAAAGAGGGTCCACATCACATTTGCTATGGATGGTTTCCTAAACCATACACAGGATCCTTTGCCAGATCTGTTGAACAACCAAATGACTGCCCTAAAAGATGCGACGGTTCCATTCGAGCCAAATCTACTAGATGATGCAAGAAGGGCCCAAATTCCAAGCCACCCGAAGGAAGGGGGCCTTGGTCGGAGGTCTGCCCAGACTACTCCAAAACTCCACCAGGGAGAGCACATGAAAACATGGATGGTTCCAAGCACTCCACCAACGGTGCCAAATGTCTCTGGCAAGGGAGCATTGGAAAAATAAATGAGAAGAGTCATCCTCATTCTTACCGCAAAGGACACAAAAAGAGGGACCCTAAAATCCCCTCTTCCTCACGTTATCCCAAGTGAGGCATTTATTACGAGCTACCAACCAGAGAAAGAAGTTACATTTCGGCCAAGCAAATTTGTTCCACACCTTTTTCCACCATGTGACAGGAAGACTCCCAAACTTTTGCTTATCAAGAACCTGATAACCATAGGCTACAGAGTAGGTTCCCTTGGGATCAGGGTTCCAAGCTAGAATGTCTTTACCCCTCAATGAAGAACAGGGCCTCCCCATAAGAATAAGAGCAAGCACATCTCTGTCCTTGGCCAGTCCCCCTAGGGCCATTCCTGCGGATCTTTCCACCTGTACATCTCCATATTTCCAAAAGACTGGATTTTTTTAAAGTCCTCCACACGAGACCAACCCGCTTCCAAGAAACAAACGCTTAGGGAACGTAACCTGGGATATTGATTCAAGATAGGAGGGTGGCCATCCCAAGAATCCTCCCAAAAAAGAGCATCTGATCCCCGATTGCAAATCCAGAACAAACCTTGCTTGATTAAATTAGCTCCTCTTTTTAGAGTGTCCCAGATAACTGAACCTTTCCCAACCAAGATGACTCTAGGGATCTCAGCCTCAGAAATACCTCTCAAGTATTTACAAGATAATATTTTAGCCCAAATATGATCTTGAGAGGTACACCATCTCCAATAAAGTTTTGCAGCCAAAGCCTGCCCAAAAAGAGCTGTCTGTCACAACCCAAGGCCTCCCTCTTGAACCGGCCTACATATAGAATCCCACCTAACCAAACTCCATTTAGATTGATCAAGTTTTCCAGACCATAAAAACTGTCTTGACAAAGCATCCATGTCCTTGATGAAACGAGAGGGAGCTATTTGTACAAAACATCTATAAATGGGTAAAGCTTGAACAACATATTTTAAAAGCAACACTCTACCTGCAGAGGATAGCCATATAACAGTCCAGTGATTCACCTTCCTTCTAAACTTATCAAGCATAGACTACCAAGAAGATCTAGGTAGAGGATGAGATGAAATCGGAATACCAAGATAAATGAAGGGGGGAGTCCCAACCTGGAATCTTAGAATGCGAGCAATCCTGGCTTGAATAAGAGGAGGGGTATTGAAGAAGAAAATAGAAGACTTGTCCTCATTAATCAACTGTCTAGAAGCACCAAGATATATGTCAAGAGACTGTCTAATATTGCCAACTTCCCTGATAGTGGCAACTCCCAACAAAGCAGTATCATCAACAAATTGAAGGTGGGAAAGAGGTGGCAAACTACTATCCCACTTCCACCCCTGAATGAGACCCTGCTTGACTTGAGACTTGAGCAATATTCCCAACCCTTCCACCATAATGATAAACAAATAAGGAGATAAAGGATCTCCTTGCCTCAATCCCCTTGAGGCCTCAAACAACTCTGATGGCTCATTATTAACAAGAATGGAGAATGAGGAAGAAGAAACACAACTCATCACCCATCTAATCCATTCCTCCTCAAATCCAAAAGCAGCAAGAACTTTTTGAAGAAAGGACCATCTGACCCGATCATAGGCTTTGGCCATGTCCAACTTAATGAACATAGTTTTCTCCTTAGAAGTTTCCATCGAGTGAATAGCTTTGTAGCAATAACAACCCCATCCAGGATTTGTCGACCAACAACAAACCCTCCTTGCTCCTCAGAGATGATTTTGCTCAACCATATCTTCAACCTCTCAGCAATAATTTTTGTGATGATCTTATACACAACATTGCAGAGAGCAATAGGCCTGAACATATCCAAGGAATTTGCTCCCTCTTTTTTGGGAATAAGCACCACAAAGGTAGCATTTAGGGCCCTTAGCATCTGTTTGTTCTTTTGGGACTCATGGACCACCTTCAGAAGATCAAATTTGATTAAATCCCAAAACTCCTGATAAAACTCAATCGGGAATCCATCTGGGCCCGGGGCTTTCCTTTTTTCATCTTGAATACAACATTTTCCAACTCCTCAAGGGAAATTGGACCCATCAAGTGCTCATTCATCTCTCTAGAAACAATCGAGGGAATACAGTTTAGAATAAGCTTTTCATCCTCATCATCTGAGAGGGAGTCCTCCTTGAAGAGAGGAAAAATACCTCTTAGTCTCTTCTAAAATATCCTTGAAAGAAGAGAGCAAGGCACCCTGAGAATTCACAAGAGAGGTAATCAGGTTACCATTACGGCGAGCCTTAACTGAGTTATAAAAGAAGGTTGTGTTCCTATCCCCTTCCTGAAGCCAATCTACTCGAGCTTTTTGTTTCCAAAAAATTTCTTCCCTTAGTTCCCATTCAGCAAGGTCTTTCGTAGCCTCAGATTCCTCAACGAGAAGCTCCTCCGTGAGTCCCTAATCTCTAATCTTCCTTGAAGCTTCTTCCACCCTCCTAAGAGCTGCCAACTTAGCCAAGGAAAGGTTCCCAAAATTTAGTCTATTCCATCTCTTCAATTTATGCTTAACAAATTGTAGTCGCTTCATAAAGGAATACATAGCGGTGCCATGAGGAGGTTTGCCAATGGTCCACCAACCTCGCATGAAATCATGAAGCTTAGGATCATGAAGCCACATAAGTTGAAACTTAAAGGAAGGATTCTTCTTTAGCCCTAACTCCAAAGTAGAGAGTTTGATAGGCCAATGATCAGATCCCCTACCCTCCAGAATCACAGAACTAGCACTTCTATTATTACCCATCCAATAACTGGAGATCAAAAACCTATCTAGTCTCTCTGAGATGGAGTCTTCCCCACACCTTCTATTATGCCAAGTAAAGATCCCATTATCTGGCTTGATGTCAACCAAGTTCAAGGCCCGGATATGAGCACTGAAGATAGAAGAAAAAGGCTCGAGATGATCAACCCCACCATGTTTCTCCTCTAGACAAGTGATAGAGTTGAAGTCTCCAGCCAAAATCCATGGGTACAGGGGAGCCAGTCTAAACCCCCCCCTCCCCCTCCCCCCCCCCCCCCCCCCCCCCCCCCCCCCCCCCCCCCCCCCCCCCCCCCCCCCCCCCCCCCCCCCCCCCCCCCCCCCCCCCCCCCCCCTTTTTTCATGCGAATCCCAACACCGTAGGAGTTTTATAGTCCAAGGATGATTGCATCAGTGCCTGAGTAGGAGAGGGCATAACTAAATCTATACCACTTTCCAAAATAGTTTCCCTTCTAGGGCTAGATCCAACCATATCACCTATACTCATATCCAAAGCCCTTTGTTCTTCATTTAAACCCCCTAGATTTGATTCCTTAAGTTCCACCTCAAGAAGAGACATCTAATTTGGCCTTGTTATATTTGCATCAGGTAGTGACGTTTTAGGTATCTCCATGCACTGATCAAGATCATCTAATATTTCAAAATGATTGAGTAGAGCATCTGGCTGGCTATCCTTAAGGTCTTTGTTTGCCCTTCTTCCTCTGTTTCAGAGTTTTATCAGAACAAAGCCTTCCTTATCCCGTTCCCCTTCCTTTATCAGGGCTTTTCCTTTATCCAAATTTTGTCCAGACCAAGAGGGCCCAGGATTTGAAGCCACGGGTGGGACAAACTTAGGGCATTTTCTTTGCAGGTGGTCATATTCATGGTAAATTAGACAACGAAATGGAAGAGCTTCATAGTCAAGTTTTTGAACCCATGTAGTTGATCCAAACTGTATTTCAATAGAATCTGGAATAAGATTATTTAAATCAATTTCAACACAAATACAAGCAACAAAGATTACCTTTTTATCCATTGTTTGTTGTGATGGTCCAACCGACTTCCCAAGAAGAAGGGCAATCTTATGCAAGATATCAGTTCTCCAAAATTCCAATGGGAGCCATGAAAGCCGAACCCACACTGGAACCCGCGATGACCGCTCCTCTGATGGGTTGAAACCCACATGCCAGGGTTTAAGAAAGAGTCCCACTTGGTTATATAAATAAGGACCCCCTTCAAATGCTTTGTTACGATCCGCAAGACAAGAGAAAACCACCATAAAATAGTTGTTCACACTCAACATCACCTCCACATCACCTTCAGGATTCCAAGTCTTCTTGACCCAAGCCTCCACAAAGGGGAGAGAAATTTGGATGCCCAAAAATTTGCCAATAAGCGCATGTTTGGTTAAATACTCCACATCTTTCGCCATCGAGTCTGGTTGAACCACTAGAATCGGCCTGGCTTCACATCGTTCCAAACATCCATTGTTCTTTAACAAGCGGTTCCCGACATGCACTAGGAAATCCTGTTCCTTCCAATTATTTTTAGATGAAAAAACATCACGAACATGCACTCTCTGTGACGGACCCGATGCCATCACAACATTCCTCCAATTTTTCAGACCTCCAAAAACTGTTGCCATCCCCGTAGAGCCGCCTTATTAGAATATCTTCAATTTTTTTCCTTCTACTTACTCCATTAACGAGATGGTTTACCTTAAAATGCTCTACACAACCAAAGTGTTACTAGAGGGTTCAACAGAGTATATTGAGACCTATATTATTTGAAGTTTTGAAATTTAAAAGATTGTTTTTCTTTTGTAAATTTTCTCCATTTTTTTTCTTTTGAAAACCTTTGATTTGTTGGTTTGTCTATGAGTTTTTCCCTTCATCTTTAAATTGTGTTTCTAAGATTTATGTTTCCATTATTTCCTCTTCCTCACTTGGGACATCATTCATGGAAAGGATTTCAAACATATTAGCAGATGACTTTGATTGATCCTTCATAACTAGTTTTTTCTGAGTGTTCTTCTTCTTAGGCATTTGGAAACCTGCTGAGTTTATATCTTCTTTCTTTTGATCAGGAATTTTATTTGGGCAAGCACTAGCCAAATGACCATATTCATGGCAAATTCTACAACGAAAAGGAATGTTCTCATAGTCCACTACTTGCTCCCAAGTGTCTTCCCCAAATTGTAATGTGATCTTTTTAGGTAAGGGTTTGTCCAAATCCATTAAAACACAAATCCGAGCATAAATAATATGTTCAAAATTTTGAGTACAATCAAAAATCATCATAAAAGTTCCTAAAGAGTTTCCAATTGAAGAAAAAATAGTAGGATTCCAAAATTCAATAGGGAGGCCAAAGAGTCTAACCCACACGGGAGTTGTAGAAGGCATCTCTTCTTCGAATTTAAATTTAGTATGCCAGGGCTTCATGAAAAGCCCTACCCTTCCAAAGAACCAGGGACCCCCTTGAAAAGTTTTCTCTCTATCTTCATTATTAGCAAATAAAACAAAAAAATAACCATTTGGATAAATAGAGATTTGTAACTCACCTTTAGTTTTCCAGCTTTTTGCAACCCAAACTTTGAAAGCAGATAGGCTCGAACGAAAACCCACGAACCGACAAATTAGTCCTCTTTTTTCCAGATCTTCAATGCTAGTCTAAATGTTACCCATATCAAGCTTAACAATAGGAGTTCCATCAACTGCTTTAAGACATCCTGACTCCGTTTTCCTGGGATCAATCTTAGGCATTCTTAGAGGTTTATGGGAAGCCCTAAGATTAATATTAGCATTGGGCTGAGGCTATCCACCATGGAGGGCATCCCTAAAATTCATTTTTGGGGTTGAGTCTTCGAAATTCTTACCCTTGACAAGGGTTTCCATAGTAGATTTATTTTGTGGGTGCACCTTAGCACTAGAATCACTTGAGATCTGAGTCATTTTTTGATCAGCTGCTTGAAACTTATTTTGTGATCTCTTTAATCCTTGCCCTAGACATCGTGGAAAGGTATGGTTTTCACTTTTATTTTGTGCATCAAATTGGAAGCCATTGTCACTCAAGTTCACAACATGATCTGTTGAAAGACAAATTTCTAACCCATCTTGGATCCCCTGCAACATATCCTGCTAAAATCTTGAGTAGAAACCACAAAAATATTGGCCGCTAGGGCCCAAAGGCCTCGAAAACCAACCTCTGGAGTTGCTTGCACTCAACCCAGATGAAACCCTCGCACAACCACTTGCCAAAAATCTCGTTCACACATAGGGATGCACTAGGATCTGTGTTGCTCCAAATGATCTAAAAATTGGTGGAGATATTCTAGGGTTTTTCATGCATCTACCCTCAAAATTTCATCTCAATCCAAGTCCGAATGAGTGAAATATGGCCAAAACAAGTTTGATAGTTTGGGTAGTCCTACGAAAAACGTCCCTCATACAAAATATGCATATCCTCTCTACTGTTCTCTTTTTAATCTTTTCTATCTATCTTTTTTGCATTTATTTTTTTAATAAGTTATATGTGGTTTTTATCGGGGGCCACTCCCATAAAAATATCAAAATATTACATTTGCTCCAACTTACTTTTTTATCACATTTTTTTCATTTCTTTACCTCTTAAATATATTCTTCAACTTCTTCGAAGTGCTATGTCTCCACAATCAACTCTTTGATATCATTTTGATTAAGAGATCAAATCTCACTTGGCCAATTACCTTCTAAAATTTGAATTTTATTGAGATGAAGATCAACACCGTAATTTGCTAATTTATCTGCTACTGATTTCCTTCTCTATAAAATATGTTCACACTTCCAAGATATTGCCTCTAGCAATAGATGATGAACATCGATAATTATAATATTTTTTATCCAATCTCCACATCTATTTTTGTTAATAGTATTTATGATATTTTGTGAATCCTCCTCTATTAAAATATATTTCTATCTTTTTTTCTACTGCAATTTTAATCCTTGTAAGAAGTGCCATAGCCTTTGCATAGTTGTTAGTTGAAGTTCCATATGATTTTGAATAAGTGAGGAGAATTTTGCCTTCACTATTTTTAAAAACACTACCTCCACCAACTTTTCCTAGATTTCCTTTAGAAGCACCATCAAAATTAATTTTGATAAACCCAATTTTTGGACATTTTCATTTTATCGTAGATCAAAGTAGATCCTTTGTTTTAATTCCATTATCACATATGACTCTTTCATGTATGTTCAAATCCTGTAGTCAAGTTATTAGCATCTATTTTTTTTAAAACTGAGACTTCCCATGATGAACACCATATTTGTAGATATTGTACAAAAGAAGCAATAATACAATTCCAAAATTGGGCATGATTTTGAGATTTATTTTTTAAAATTTTGTTATTCCTTTCGAGCCATAAATTCCAACAAATAATGGTAGGATCAATCCAAGAATAATAATGCTTTAGCTTTGAAATATTTAATCCAGCATTTCATCAACTCTTTCAATGTTGATGGAGCTACCCAATATAATTTCATATTTAAAAAAATAACCCCAAATGGTGTGAGCAAATAGACAATGAAGAAGTAAATAGTCTAACGTTTCTAAATCCTTCTCACACAAGGCACATCTAAAGGGTCCATAATATCCTCTTCTTTGTAGACTCTCTCGTGTAAGAATCTTGCTTTGAACTGCTAACCATAGGAATGTTGATGCCTTAGGGAGAGCTTGTAATGACCAAATATTTTTCTAAGGGAAATCTTTGGGAGAAGGAAATTTTGATTGTTCTAAATCCTCATATTCCAACTTGACCAAGTATCCACCATCCTTTGATAAATTCCAAACCAACTCATCCTTTCATGTGAAAATTGACAAATAAAACTCTTGAAGCATCTTTTGAAATTCATCTGCAAATTTTTTGAGTTCCTCTCCTTCAACCGATTTACTAAAAGAAATCACGATCCATGATCTAGAGTTGTTGCTCATAATAATATAGTCTTTGACCTTTGGACCTTTACATGCTAGGTATGCTTAAGCCAATGGTTACCATTTTGAGACAAAGATAAGAGGATAAGGCTTCAACTAAGCATCATACCAAAAATTTGCATAACTCCCTTCGTTGGCAGACCATCTAATATATTTTTTTATCAATTACAAACTCTCTGATGTGAAGTTTCATGTTGACGACCCTTTGGGTAGAGTTATTTTCCTAAATAATTTCATTGCATCAAGAGAACCTATATATTTTTGAAGTAATATTTTTATCCAATTCTTTCCTTGATCTCTAAATAATCTCCACCCGAGCTTTGATCATAATGCCAAATTTATAAGTCTACAATTCTGCAAGCGTGCTCTTCAATATTATTTAGTTTGCAAACCTTATCCCACTTACAAAGAGGAAACCTATATTTTTTCTCAAGACCTTTCCATAAAAAATCTCTTGAAATTTATCAATTTATGATGCTATACCTATTGGCAACCTTAAAAGTAACATCATAGAAATGGATTGCAAAGTAGTCTTTATGAGTTGTAGCCTTCTTACCATGGTTAAGAACTTAACTTTCCAACCCTCCAAACAACCTTTCATTCTATCAAAAAAAATAAAATAAAAAAATCCAAAGTTCCTTTTTGTTTCTTTTATCCAATAAAAGAATACCCAAGTAAATTAATAAAATATTTTTAATTTTAAATCTTAAAATATTCACAATAATTTATTATAAATTTTTTTTACATTTAAATTAATATAAACTAATCTTTAATTAAATCATAAACATTTTTACACTTCAATTAGTTTTTTTTTTTTTTTCCTCAAACACTTTAATTAATATTTACCCTTGTATAATTTTTAAGCCACTTGTGACCATTCATCCTACAAATGGTGTGCAATGAGCAAAAATGTATATTATAACGACAACACTAGAACCAAAAATAATGTAAAACATTCTCAACACTTCAATTAATATTTACCCTCTATATATAATTTTTTAAACCACTTGTGACAATTCATCCTAAGCAAAAAAATATATTATAACGACTACACTAGAACAAAAAAAAATAATGTAAAACATTCTCAACACTTCAATTAATATTTACCCTCTATATATAATTTTTTAAACCACTTATGACAATTCATCCTAAGCAAAAATATATATTATAACGACTACACTAGAACAAAAAAAAATAATGTAAAACATTCTCAACACTTCAATTTATATTTACCCTTTATATATAATTTTTTAAGCCACTTGCGATAATTCATCTTACAAATGAATTGCAATGAGCAAAGGTATATTATAACGATTACACTAAACCAAAAATAATGTAAAACATTCTAATAATTAAAGTTTTGAGTTTAAAAAATATAAAATTTCGCAGCACCATTGTTTCTTCAACAAATCATTTGTTATTAAAGTGTGAAAAAACAAATTAAGAAATCCATAACCCATAACCTTAAAGCACGACACTTCATTTATACGAGAGAACTAACAGGAAAGAGGATGATCTATATTCTAGTTAACTTTACGCTGTCCGTAAATCTAGTTGACTTGGACATTGATTTGTTCGAACTTGTTAACGTTCAGTTTCCTCAATAAAAAGCAATTTTTCCACCCACCTTTATTCCAAACTTGGATTTAACTGCCATCATACTTTACTCACATATCAAGCAGTTATTTTATCCCTATATTAAAAAACATTTTAATTTAAATCACTAGAAAAATAATTTTTATTATATTAAATATATTTCGCATCATTCTTTAAAAATTATTTAAGTAATCAATTAAGAGTTTCTTTACCATTTTACAAACCCTAGTGCGTTAGATGGCCGTCATTGACAAACATTCTACAGCTGTCAAAGATTCAAGAATTTTAAAAACAAAAACCAAGACACAAGTTAAATATTGAAAGTGGAATATACCTAGTTGGCATGTGCACTGGCCCTTAGCGGGTGGCACACAAGATTACAACATTCTCACAAATAAACCATGAAATCCTCGGCTTAATTCACACGTGCGCTTAAAAACCCTACAAATTTAATGCAACTTTTCCCACCTCTTCTGCAGAGCTGGTTCCAAAGGCCTTGCAAGGTTTGGAGCTTGAAATTTTGTAGCCGACATATCACACAACAGCAATTATTATCACGATAACATCTCGAATCTTTCTACTCTGGTTCAGCCAATGCAAATCGACATGCTGTCACCGGCATCCCTGTTCCACCGCAGCTTAGGAGTATCTTCGCACCAGGCTGTCCGTATTTCAGCGGCCTTCTGTCGCCGGAGAGTCATATTTTCTGTCACAGAGAGCCCATGGTCTCTCAACAGCGGGCCGTGTTTAGGAGTTTTCTGCTCGAAGAGCAGAGAAAATGACGGCGGCGGAGAGGGGGAGAGTTCCCCGGCTGCGAAGAAGAAGGCCGGGGAAATTCGGCGGCGGCGCGGGGGCAGTCCCTTCGGAAGGGACTTGCAGTTGGCGGCCGGCGCCTCTGCGGATTTGCTGACAATACCGGGCGTCGGACCCCGCAATATGCACAAATTAATGAAGAAAGGCATTGGCAGAGTTTCTGAGCTCAAACAGATATATAGAGATAAGGCCAGTATTTTTTAATTTTTTTTTGGAAGTTTAAAACGAAATTTGCTGAAGGTGTTGTGATGTCTTTCTGCATTGTGTGCAGACTTGACATTATTGTGGCCATTATTGTGGTAGAAAGCATAGAGGCAGAATTTGCGCTCTGGATAACGGTCCTGTTGAAGTTCAAGTTCTTCTATTATTTTATTTTGTGTCGCTGTTACTTTTTTTGTCTGAGATTTGAGATGCAAAAGTCCTAGTCTTCCAGGCTTCCTTGCTTTTGCTTGTTCAACAATTGCCTCAAATTGGCCTTATCCCGCTCGTTGGAGCTGTGGCCAAGTTAGCTTATAGCATTGCCATAATTTGTGTGTGTGTTTAATCCTTTGTGTGGACATGTGAGTCTGCAGTTTTTTCAGTTGAAAAACGCAAGCAAGTTATGTCTAAGGTAGGTTTTTTTATGTAAAATGCTCTTGAACATTGTTATTGCAAATGTCTTGCCTTTGTTATCACGCACGGTCTGCCGTCGCTGTTTCCGTCTAGTTTGAAAATATTAAGCAACTACTTTGGATGCAGAATAATTTTACATGTAATTGCTGTTGAAATAGTAGGCCTTTTTTTGAACTTTTTAATTTCTTTTTTCAAAAACATATTTGTTTCTTCAGGTTTTGTTTCCTGGAAATCCTTTGCTCTTCGAAGGGATCTGGACTCGCTGTTTACTTTTTGTTGGAATTTTAAAATATATTCTCAGAAAATGCTCTCTTTGGGGGCAGCATCATATTGTATGCAGTTTACTTTTATTTCTCAAAGAAGAATGTCCTCATTTCTCTTTTTAACTGTTTCTCTTTTTTACATAAAGCTTTTGGTTTGGCCTTGTGCCTGCACTTGCTGCTTTCCTTTCGTTTGAAAAAAATTAAGGAAGTAAATTATCTCTCAAATAGTTTTACAGAAAATGCTATTGAACATGTCAACTACATTGTACATAGGTTGTTTTTTAAAAATCATTTTTTAAAATTTCTATATTTAGATAGAAATCCTTTGCTATGACACAATGGTCTGTCCTTCCTGTTTTCCTTTCCGTTGAAAATTTAAACAAATGAACTATATTTAAAAGTTACATATATTTTTTTCACAAAATGCTAGTGAGTCACATTCATGCTATACCTAGGCCTTCTTACATGTTTTAAAAAAGATATTTCTTTATAAAGTATTTTTACAGAAAGCGCTCTTGAACACTACCATCACGTTAGATATGTTACTTTTTATTAATTATTTATTCCGAAAAATAAATATCTGTCTATTTCCCAATTTGATAGAAATCTTTGCCATGTCATATGGTTCTGCACTTGTGGGTTACCTTCCTTTGAAAAATTTCAAATAAATAAGTTATATCTAACAATATATTATTTTGTAGAAAAATGCTCTTGAACAGCACAGTCAAAATATAATTCAATTTTGTTTTGTTCATCTATATTATCTTTGCCCTTTTCTATATTATATTTCAAAATTTTAAATAAATGAATTATGTTGAAAACATTTGTAAAATAATGCTCTAGCATTTGATGTGGTAACTCCTGTATTTTCTTAGGAAATGGTGTATCCTGGCATATCTGGGACTGCATTCAGAATTCTTCTAGGTCTTATATTTTCAAAATAAATGTTTAATAAAAAAAAAACATGGCGAAGCAGTAGTCTAAAAACATAAACTAGTTTCTGATTCACCAGATCGCAGATGCGCAAGTGAAGAGCATACTCCTAGTGCTGCAAGCTTTCTGGTTCACCAGATCACATTACATGCAAGTGAAGAGCATAATATCGGCAGCAAAAACGTATTAGAACACAGAAGGAAGAAAAATGAGAGATTATAAACTTAAAGAAAGAGACGAGTTAAGAAAGGAACAAAAAACATTTGATTGAATTTTTATACATCTACAAAACTCTGAACGTGTTTTGACCTACAGGTCTCATCAGTGGAATGGTAACCTTCCTTTGGGATTCCGCAATATATATTTCTTAATATTTCTTCATCCTAGAAACATATTGAAGTTCTTGAAGAGTTTTTTTTGGGAACTTTCATGCACAAATTTGCAGCCATTGTCAGAAGTTTCCTTTGCTGTAATTCAGCTTTCCAGAAGCTTTTGGAATTTTTCCATATTGTTTCTATGACTTTCAAAAAGTTTTGCATACCATTTACAGGAGATTTTAGATTTTTCCACCTTTTGTGATACAGTGTTCTCTGTTTCCTGCTATTGCCTGAAGAAGTCTCTGCAAAAGTTTCCCCAGTTTCCTGACCCAGCTGTCCCTATTTCCAAAACTCATATTTCTAAAGATTTAAAATGCCAGAGTCTGATTCTTGTTGCAACATAGGGATGGCATCACCGTCACTTTATATATAGGATAGGTTATTCTAGTTACTGGTTCTTGTTGCAACATAGGGATGGGATCACTATCACATTATATATAGGTTATTCTAGTTACTGGTTCTTGTTGCAACATAGGGATGGGATCGCTATCACATTTATTTATTTATTTTTTAATTGGTTATATGGGATTGAAAAGGGCCCCACCCATATTATATCATGGCCACATAGTGGTAGAATAACAGTTTGACAATTATGCATAAATTGCTTGGCAAGATTCGAACCTGGGTCTCCTTGAAAGTTGAGGAATATAACTGGTTGAGCTAATGCCATTTGGTGGATCACTATCACATTAAGTATATGTTATCTTTTGGTTATATATACACCTCCATCCATTTGACTGTATCATGGAATTTTTTTTTTAATGGAATATATGTCTATGCTTGCTGTTTACTTTCAATCTGAAATTTTTAAGTAAATAGATTATGTCGAAAGAAAGTGCTTTTGTAGCATACTTGTGCTTCTTTTTTATTTTTTAAGATGCTATTATGTCATATCTGCGTTTACATTTGCTGTCTTTCATTCTCTTAAATTTAATTACCTGTTTCCAGAATATGGATATGTTTAATGAATATGCCTGCTTTAAGGATATCCCATTTTGCTGTGATTTAAAGTTAAACCACATTTTCATGTTTTACATTCCTTTGAATTATCCAAATTGGATAGTAGATGTCTAGGCCCTAGGGAGATGATCCAGAGGGGACACTTGGGAAATCTGAATGTTGGAGAACCTATTCATGGAATTTGGGCCACCAAGGAGTCGTATAATGAAAATAGACTTCACAGTTTATGGTATGTTGTGATGCAGAGGCACACCAGTAATGAGTCTTAACTATGCTTGAACCAATGGCATAGCTTTGACGTAGAAGGCTTAAATTGACTGTTGGACAGTAGCCAAAGCTCATTTAAACATCAATAGTTGACATACAAACTCAGTGGATTCCTGTAGGAGCAGTATAATAGGTGTTGGTTCAGTGGTTTGATAAGAGCTTCTAGTGGCATGGCTTTAGGAGGCACCTTCAATGGACCCTCTGGGCACAACAGGAACATTGGGTTACAAAGATTCTTGTAAAGCCAAGTCACAAGAGCAAGACAATTAATGTTCAAGAAGAAGAAGAAGAAAGATTTTAACGTCCATGAGGCCAAAACAACCTATGGGACAACAAAGCTTTGTTGTCAAGAAAATTACCAAGAAGGAAAATGTTCCAAAATTTCCTTGTTTCTAATATTGTCAATCCTTAGGATTTCTGTACCAATCTCTCTCCCAAAAAGCTGTAACTGTGGGTCCAATTGGTTTACTTGGCTTTCCAGAATTTACATATATTGTAGTGAAGAAAAGAAGACTTAATGTGCACAGTACAGAGCATGGTGATGGATTCTCAAAGCAATAGTGGAACAATGCTTGCCAACTGTCTGGAACAAATATTTGGTTAAATTTTTTTGTGTCTTTTTTCTTGGGCATAAATTATGTGAGCCCAATCTCCACAAATTGGTGAATATTAAAAAAAAATAATGGGGAAAAAATACATAAAGCTTCTGCAGCAAAGACGTTTTCTTGGCCTCTGTTTCACTTAATAATCTTCCTAATTAAGATTGAATGTTAATAATTGTAGCATTATATTTTTGAAGTAATCAGAATAGTGTTTTTATTTTTCAATTAATACAATAGGCAATGAATTTAAAATTATCAGAGCCTAGATAGTGGGACGTAATATCTGTGTTTCCCGGGTATCCTCTGATGCCCATGTGCAGATTTGATTTTTTCCATTAAAGTTATTTATGGCAAATATTATTGAAGATTATCTTTTGGACGAGGTGCTCAAGCTATAGTGCTCATCACAGGTTTCAGTCATCAGAAATAGAATCATTTTTGGTTTATTTTCTAACTTGCTTGTCTAATTTCTTTCATTTAGTGCCATTTTATGTTGAATCCTGGTTTTGCACCCACAGTGGTTGGGTTTGCTTTTGTCTAAAGAACCATTTTAATAGTTGCACATAAATTATCAAATGATAAATCTACTATTTCATTGATGATTTTCATATATTCATATCGTAATTAGAATCTGAAGACTCTTTAAAGAGGCAACATCATTGGTATTTCTAAAACATTTTTAGCCATTCAGGTCTTCTAGCTTTATAGTTTTTGTTTGATATGTTGATAATACACATGAAAAGAACGTTGCAGCAGATTTGTTGATTTTGATATTTTGCATTTATGCAGTTCTATGGAGATACAAGTGAAAAGATGATTGAATTTCTGCGTAGCTCTGTTGGGATTATCCACAAAAATCATGCAGAGAGCATAACAATGTATATAAAGGAGAGTGTTGATGAGGAACTTAAAGATGATGACAAATCCCAAAATGACAAAGGGATTCAGAAGAAAAGGAGACTGACGTTCTGTGTTGAGGGTAACATAAGTGTTGGAAAATCGACCTTTCTTCAAAGAATAGCAAATGAGACACTTGAATTGTGTGACCTAGTGGAAATTGTTCCTGAACCTGTTTCCAAGTGGCAGGACATTGGTCCTGAGCATTTTAATATACTGGACGCTTTTTATGCAGAACCTCAAAGATATGCTTACACGTTTCAGAATTATGTGTTTGTGACCCGTGTAATGCAAGAACGGGAATCTGCAGGTGGCGTAAAGCCCCTCAGGCTTATGGAGAGAAGTATTTTTAGCGACCGAATGGTATGGTTTGAGGCCTTTTTCTTTTTTGTTTTGCCATACCTTTTCCTTTTTATGTCTGTTTATTGCCTATGTTCCACATTCCTTATGTCTTGGTACCCTTGGGGATGTGGAGGGCTTCAGGATGTCCCCACTGCATCCCCCCTCTCCTTATCCTAATGGGGGATCCCCAGATGTGTTCATTGTGGTGCTCACAATTGAAAAATTGGAAGAAACCCATGAAAGTTATAAATGAGGTTTGACTTTCCTCCATAAATGCTAATATCCCCCCCTTTCTTCATTCCATGTTTTTGGACTGCATTAAAATGTGTTGTGGCATGGAGTTTTCAGTGACGTACAATTCATATTGTGTTTAATCCAAGTCAATTTCAGCTTTAGCTTGCAAATTCTCCCGTGGCAAAGCATTTTTGTGTAATTGCATCATTCTATTTTCATTATCATTAGCAATCAGAAGGTTGATGATACCTGAAATTTGTGCTTTTCTAAATGTTTTTCAGTTCGTAATTTTTTATTTTATATTTTCTGTGTTCTTCAATCTTTTTTTTTTTTTTTTTTTTCAAGAAAAAATCATAATTTCTATTCCGAAAAGGAAAAAAATTACATATTGTAGATGCCTAAGGCATTTGACATAGATCTTGGGTAAAAAACCCCAGCAAGAATAAAGGAAAATACTCTCTGTTCAGAAACCAGGAAAAAAACAAAAGGCAAAAACCAGCCAGCCAAAAAATATATCTGTGAACCCACCTGGACCAAACAGTCAAGAGGAAAAAGCAACAAATAATGGAGAAGAAAGAATATTCACTCTATCCTCCAAAAAACTTCAGGAAAGAGTCTCAAAACTTTAAATGGTATTAAATTATGGGTTGTAGATAGAACTGATAGTAGTGCCCAACAAAATACCATCTTTCCTTTCCATCTTTAAACATCTGCCTTGCTCCATGTGAATACCATATTTTGATAGAGAGTCTGCTACCATATTCAATTCTCAGTAAATATGAGAAAAGGTGATATCTTTGAAAGCCCCTTCCACTCCTTTCAGTTCATAAATTGCGTTTAAAAGTAGAACATTCATCCTTTGTAAACCCTCATACAATTAATAACAAACAAAGGATCCCCAAAAGCTTTGATCTGTTCAACCTGTTTTTCAATGGCTAATCTGATGAGCAATTTTAAAGCAAGTAATTCAGCATAATTATTTGAACCATGTCCCAAACCTGCTTTAATCTGATGAGCAATTTTAAAGCAAGTAATTCAGCATAATTATTTGAACCATGTCCCAAACCTGCTTTAAATTTTATGTGATGGTTATCAAATAAATATAGAATACTCCCAACCCCACATAAAGTTGTGGTACCGTTCTGAGCACCATAAAAATAACCCCATGCACCAGACTTGTCAATATGGATTTCATAAATCTGTCTATTCCTTTGGCACTTATAATTCCTCTTGAGGCCTTCAAAAATGGACCGGATCTGTTGAGAGCATTGAAAGGAAGGAATAGAGTAATTATTGAAAATGTCGGCATTCCTTGAGAGCCATATTCCCCATACTGTGACTAGAGGCAAAGCTCTAAAGACCTTAAGCTCTTTTCTTTCGAACCAACTTTTGAAACATTCATCTAGGGACTGCCCTTTCCATACATCTTTGCATCCGGTTAAGATTTCAATGTCTGACCAAACATTTTTGGTGTATTTGCACTCCACAAACAAATACTCACTAGTTTCCTCAGCCTCTCTGCACAATGTACATCTGCTGGGTCCTTGCCAATTTCTTTTCATGAAAATGTCGCATGTCAAAGCCTTTCTGCTTAAGACCAGCTACATAAAGGTGCGGGTTTTCATTGGAGACTTTATTTTCCATATTTGGTTCCACCACCATTTCCGCTCAGCATGATCCCCACTATCAAAAAAAACTTTGTATCCAAGCTTTGGAGTGTAGTTACCTGTAAGTGGATTTTTGGTCCATATCAATTCATCGGACCTTTCATTTATCCTGACATTACTACTGATAAGATTTGCCACAAAGGCATTCCACTGATTTGCAAGATCATTTTCCAAGCCTAGCTGATTTGCCCTCTTCCATCCTTGTTGCCAAATGGTAGAGGCATCATTTTCGGCCACATGTGCAACTGTATAAAGACCAAGCCCATGGAGTAGGTCTATGAGTTCGTTAGAGAGTTTATATTGATCTCCGCTGCCAACCCGCGGATCAGCACCTAACCTGACTTCTGTTCCATTGCCTATCTTCTATGCTAACCAGTTGCCTATGAAAGGAAAAGCAAGACACAAAGCTTTCTATATAATTGATACCTTGTTTGTGGACTTATTTGGGCTTCTGATCCACTCCACCAGGGTAAGTGGTTCAAAATAATTCTGTATTATAACTTGTTTCCGAAGATTTTCATGAGTAATAATTCTCCACAAACTTTTGGCAGCCAAAGCTTTCCCAAAATTAAAAATATTTTTCAGTCCCCAGCCACCTTCCCTTTTTGGTTTTGCAATATGCTTCCATTGAACTAAATGAATACCTTCTTTGACCTTGTTCCCTGACCATAAGAAACTAAAACATTTCCTTCTGATGTTGTCAAGGACCCCATTAGGAATGTATGCCAGTCCATGCCAAAAAACTGGGATAGCTTCCAAGACTGTTTTGACAAGGGTTAATCTTCCACCAAGGGACAACCATCTATTACACCACAAATTTATTCTTTTATCAATTTTGTCAATAAGCCAGCTCCAGTTTTTGTTCCCATAACCATTTGGTTTCAAATAAAAACCAAGATATTTAAAACCCGACTGAAAATCACATTTTGGATAATGATAAAGGTGCTGGAAATGATATTCTTCCTCTTCTTTCAGACCATTGAAAGACATCATAGACTTTGTCATGTTTATCATCATTCTAGTAGCATTACAAAAAATCTTCAATCTTTTATGTAACTATCTCTTTTGTTATCCTCTTTGCGTGAAGGGAATTTGGTTGAAATTATGTTTATTGTGTAAACGTGCCTTGCATAAATATGGCTGTATAGGGCATCATTACCAGTGTGTTTTTTTTTTTAATTCAAGTTTTATCTCGTAAGACCGACTCTTAAGATATGAAATTTATTATTCTTGAGAGGACAAAAATTGCTATTTTATCATTTACACAAGGTTTGTTAACAGGTTTATTTTTCTTACCCTTATTAGTCCATGTCCAGAACATTAATCCTGAGTACATGTTGACTTCTTCACCATGGATAGGTGGAATCTTAATCTGGGTTTCATTTTGAATATTTGTAGGTGTTTGTGCGTGCTGTTCATGAGGCAAAGTGGATGAATGAAATGGAGATCAACATTTATGATTCGTGGTTTGATCCTGTTGTGTCTGTTTTACCTGGCCTTGTTCCAGATGGGTTCATTTATCTGAGGGCTAGTCCTGATACATGCCATAACCGCATGCGACTGCGAAAAAGAGCAGAAGAGCAAGGTGTCTCTCTAGAATATTTGCAAGACTTGCATGATAAACATGAACAATGGCTATTCCCTGCAGAAAGAAGAAACCATGGTGTGCTGTCTGTTAGTCAGTTTCCTTATGATATGGATCAGAGTTTGCCTCCCCATATAAGGAATCGTGTATTTTATTTGGGTGGAGAACATGTACACTCATGCATCCAAAAGGTAACCTGCAATGCATATTAAGGGATAAATACTTAGCCTGATTTCTGTTCATGTCTTCTGCATCATAATGTGATTTTTCCTACATTCCCTTATGTTAATGCTGAATTGGTAATGTCAGGTTCCTGCATTAGTTTTGGATTGTGAGCCCAACATAGACTTCAACAGAGACATTGAAGCGAAAAAAGAGTAAGAATAAACTGTTTGTTCTGCTGTTCTTTTACATCTTTTATGCAATTTTCCATTATCTGAATCCCAGTAGCCATATAGAAATGGTGTCTTCAACAACATTGATAGTGCCAAATGGAAAGTACACGATGCAGTAAAATGATATGCTGTTCAAAATTCTCTGTACTTGTGGAGTAAGAATCTGCATTCAACACATACAGGTTTATGTAGCAGCATATGGGGTTTTGATTATTTAATTTTGGAATAGAACTCACTATGGAAGTCTGCTTTACCATGTGTCTTCCTGTTCAATGTAAAAAACAAGTCGGGTAGAATCTAAGATTGTACAGACTGTATATGCCCTGGTTGTGTTCAAATTTGATCATAGGCTTAGTGCCTACCGCCTCAATATGAACAAAGGCCTCAATGCCTGGTGAGTGGTAACTACGTTTCTTGGAAAAGTGAAATATTAGCAGTTGCCTCAGATGAAAAGTTTTCATGGTTGAATAGCACAAACTAGTGAGAGCATTGAGCCCTTTGCCAATATGGCATTGTCAGGAGACTTCTTTGACTCTGGGGCATACATAGGAGGGTGACAGGTGAAATAAATAGATTACCAGGAATAACCTTATCTTCCTTACATGCTTGAATTCAAGACAAATATTCAATTATTATTTTGGATCAATGTTTGGTTGAAACTTGAAACCATATTTGAATCTTTTACATTCTTTAGGTTTCCAAATGCTGTTATGAGTCTTTTTGTCATGTTATGTTTTATTTGTTTTAGAGTGCATTGAGTAAGGCATTTGTGTGTGATGACAGTTTCATAGGAATCACAAAGAATCTAACAGTAAATATGATAATGAAGGAGTTACAAGGATTTTCTATTTAGTAGGAGTAATAAGCATTATAGGGTATCATAGGAAATTACAAAGAATGAGGGAGTTACAAAGCACCTTATCTTAATGAGGGAGTTACAAAGTGTTGTCATAATGAGCGAATTATAAGCTATATACTTGCTTCTGTAAGAGAAATAAGTTATAGAAGGCTGCAAGTCTTGGAGGAAGATGTCTTTTTGAGAATGTTTTCTCTTGGTAGCAGGGTTATGCATAGCGGCGAATCTTCGCCATTGGGGCAAGAATTGGCATTTTCAAAAATTCAAATTTGCGAATTTGGGGGACCCGGACGTCGGCCATTTAGTCGGAAATTTTTGGGAAAAAAAAATTTAAAGTGTCGGTTCGCCGTGCGTTGATAATAGTATCACGAATATTTTTAAAAATTCGCCAGCAATCCCGCCTAAATAGAGGACCCTTTTCGCCCTAAAATTTTAAAATTTCTAAATTATCCCGCCCAATTAGCCAAGTATACCACTATATATAACTAACACCCCATCAATACTTTTTCATTTCTAGACCTTGTTTTATACTAGACGGATATCTCGACCCAGTTCTGCACTAGATCAGACACATTTCTACACCAAACAAGATCGAAGCCATTTTTGCACCAGATTGGACCCTGTTTTTGCACCAGATCAGACCCTGTTCTGCATCCGGACGGACTACCGGACCCTGTTCTGCATCCGGACGATATCCGGACCCTGTTCTGCACAAAGTTGATATCCGGACCCTATTTTGCATCCGACTGGACTATCAAACCCTGTTTTACAAAGGGAAAAATACATCTATTTTTGATCCCCCCTTGGACCCCCCTGCGACGAACACCCTCCCTACACCCCCCCTTTGTGGAGTGGGTCCAAGTGCGGCTGAAAACAAGACCTCCAAATTAGAGAGAATCAAGCTCCACAACCAATACCATGTTCTGTACCCAGTTTGAGATCGGACCTTTTTCTACACCTGGTTCAAGGTCGAACCATTTTTTGCATCAGCCCATGGCTGGATCTCGTTTTCCACCCAGTCTAGCTAGAACTTTCAAATTCGCCAATATTTTATAATTTTTTTGAAAAAATAAGGTAATTCGCCATGTCCTCCTACATGAATTTGGTTGGGATTCGCTAAGGTTTCACAACGGATTTGCCATTTTTTTACAAGTACATTTCGGGTCCGACCCCTTATGCATAACCCTGCCTGGTAGGCTACGAGAGATTAATTGGCATGGCCAGGTGCAGCACCGATATTGGCCTTGGAGACTTTAAGCTTGATTTGGAATGTATGCCTTCTAAGTAAAGTATTTCTCTTTTGTGTATTTTTTGGAAATGTTCTTTAGGGAATCTAACAAAGTTGTATTTGGTTTTTTATTTCGTGTCACATTTTGGCTTGTTTGCTTTGTTGTCTGATAATATAGATCCCTTCTTAAAATTTTTTGTTTTCAGTCGAAATTATTAAAAAACGATTTTTGATTTCCAGATTAGACATAGTATTGGCTTTAGACCTGGAAAACAACACTGGTATCAGAGCAGATTTCTAGCTATGATTCTGCTTCACTTTCAGTTAGAGATTGCCTACAATAGTGGTACAAAAGCAATTTTATTGGCCTTGTGGAAGTACCAATAATGGATTCATCCCCTTGCCACATGAGATGATGGAGATAAAAATTTGTATTCTCTCTGGAGAAAGGCATCAATAGTTCAATTGGATGGATTTAAGGAGGCCATAAACCTAAATTAGTGGTGGTATTATGATCATGAATAGGACTCTAGATGCTGTAGACCTATCCATGGAAAAATGAGAAGGGAGAGAAAGATAAGGATGAAGACCAGTAGACAACCCTGAAGAGTCGTATCCAAAGGAAGCTGAACGACATGACTGATGGGATGAAGATCTACATGAAGATGAATGACATGACTGATGGGATAAAGATCTCCATGAAGATGAGAAAGCACGGCTAGTGATATGAGATGAGGATCTTTGAACAGCCAAAAGTGGTTTGGAACAAGGGTCCTAATGAAGATGAGGAATAACCACAAATGATAAGGGGTGAGGATCTTCAGGTAGGAGTGTTATTGGTGGATGACGAATACACATGAATGCAATGAGGGTGCACACGGAGAAGATCATCATATTCCTATGAGAGACTGTATTTAGTCATAGATCAATGACATTTATGTGTGATGTTAATTTTAGAGGAGTTATGCGGATCTTCTCATTAGAGGTCAATAAAGAGTTACAAGGAATCTTTTTATAGGAGTTATGAGGGGTTATTAAACATCTTAGGGTGCTATAGGGAGTTTCAAAGACTAGCAAGGCACTTGCAAAGCATCTTGTCATAATGATGGTGTTACAAGGCATTTTGTTCTGATGTGGGAGTTACAGGACATTTACTCCCTCTTATGTAAAAGAAATAAGATATGAAAAGTTACAAGTCTGAGAGGAAGATGTCTTTTGGAGAATGTATTCTCTAGGTAATCTATGAGAAACCAATTGGCTTGGTCCAGTGCACTGTCCATAGTGCCCTTAGAAAGTTGAGGCATGAGTTGAACCCATACCTTCTCTAGAAAGTATCTTCCTTTCATGTACAGTTTGGAAACGTTTTATGGATTACAATTTAGGTGTGTTTGGTTTCATATTTAGATTTCAGTTAATTCAGTTTTCATGTAGGATATTGGCTTGTTTGCTTTCCTGTCTAATACTATAGGTCCATTTCTAGAAAATACAGTTATCGGTCAAATTCAGATTTTCAGCATCAGATTCTGCTTATTTGTTTTTGTTAGTTTCACAAGAACATGACAAACTTCAGATTAGAGGTTGCCAGTTTCAGATTTGGAACACTACAAATGCTGGCAAGTTTAAAAGTTTCAAGTAAGAACAAATGCCAAAAACATATGCGTGGGGTTACCTTAAATTCCTTGGACAAGCTGTGAACTTTTAGAAGTAATTTATGTGAGTTTTGGAAGTTATGTAAAGTTGGTTGTATCAAAACCCATATGATTTTCAAAATGAACAAGACTAAATCACTATAAGAGTGCTATCCAAACAAAATTTGACAATATGCTGAAGAAATGTAGAACTGTTTTAGAATCCACTATATTTCTTGGTTTGCACTTTCAGCATCTTCACTGTTCTATACGCTTGTAATAATCTAATAGCCCTACTTCTTTTCATCAAAACTCATAAATGATGGGGCATAAACTCAGATATAATTTGTTAATACATATGTTCTTGCTCTACCTATGACTGTTGTATCCATAGTGCATTCCGTGGATGTATTCATCTGCTTGTTTCTGGCTGTCTTTATAATGCAAGTATTTGTTTTTAAGTTTCTCATGCTTTAGTGTCAAGTCTGATATATTTTAGTTCAAAATTTGTTTTTCTTGGCTCCTATTAGATTGATGTACACGGTTTATATGATGATGCATGCACATGGATTGCCTTTGCAGGTATGCTCGCCAAGTTGCAGAGTTTTTTGAATTTGTAAAACAAAAAAAAGAGATGCAAGCCTCAGAAAAAGCTCCAAATGCTAAGAATTCTAGTAATCTGGTACTACCTCATGGTGGTCTCTTGGGTAGTGATGGGAATTTTTTACGACATCCTGGATTGAGCTCTCTAGATTTTGGACGACCCATGTCTAGTTTTCCAAACTAATTGTACAGTTCTTTTATTACTCAACCTGCTCAGAGAGTTTTGGAGTTTTCTGCTGAGTAAGTTTGTCAAAGTTGATGTTACTTTTGCATGTTCCATGCTAAAGAAAAAAATGCCCAATGTATATATGAGGTGGGTATTTTTTTTTTCAATGTTTACATTATAACCATATGGATTTTCATTTTTAATTACAAGCTTTTTGGTGAATTTTGAAGTTTTTGAGGATTCACTTTCTAAGTCATAAATATGCCAAGAAAGGTAATGGGGTCAACAGGTTGTTTTACATTGTTGGAGAGTGTGCATCACTTCAATAAGAGCATATGAATCGAGGTGCTTGGCTTTTAAGCAAATTGTTTTCTGCATACGTGTCCAAGATAAGTAAATTTCCTATGATATCAGCATTCAGTCAGAAGGGACAACAAATTTGTCAGTTAATTGTTTCTTGTTGCGTTTGGTGTAGCATTCTATATTGGACACACTTGGTTTCTGTTTTAGTTCAGAGAGCGAACATGTATGCTCATTAGAGTGAATTATATTTTGTACACATTATGGTTCAGTATATGGTTTGATGCATCTGGTCCAAGTGACCAGGATAGTTTATATGGTTTGATGCATCTGGTCCAAGTGACCAGGATAGTTTATTGTTTGGCAGGTTAGTTAAGGTTATAATTAGTATGAGTTGACAACAGATGCTCAAAATTCTAGTAGTCTTTGCTGCAGTCTCAATTTGTTTCAGAATTTGTCATGAAAGAGTCCAGTGTGCTGTAAACTTCTATGCTGGAGATGAGAACACAAATATGGGTGAGAAATCAGGTCAATTTGAGGAGTTGGATTGTGTCTTCAGTGGCTTTAGGCAGTGAAATACTATTTTGCTTATGCAAGAAATATTAATAGGGCTGTTGCTTTGTTTGCTCAGCAGTTATCTATTGTAAAATTTACAAGGTCAATGAATGGTTGAGAGTTTCTTTCTAGAAGATCGGATCTAGTATGGTAATCTTCTTTAGCATGAAGGCTATATCAAGTCTTTCAAACTATATATTTATTATTGCCATGGATATTGACCATTTGTTTTCTTTTTTCATTGGTTATATAGGGTTGAAATAATCAACCTATAGTACATTTGTTCCAACCATAGTAGAGAAACTTGGACTTGGCAAAAACTCGGTAAGGCCAAATTGGGACTTGGACATATCAAAAAAACTTGTCCAAAGATTAACAAAAAAAAAAAGAAAAAAAAGAAGAAAACACAAAATTTCATTGGGAAATAAGTTTTTTTTTTATTAATGCATTTCACAATTAATCATCATTATACAAATCTAAAATTAATGTTGTAAGTGATACAACTTTAAACGATCACATGAAAGTAACAAAAACACATTTCAATTAAATAAAATTTAATGCCATCAAAATTCAAATATTCGTGTATTGCTAATGATATAAAAAGGTACAAATTACAAAATGTGTCAAAATGTCTCAATAGGCCCACTATCTAGTGTCTTGTAATGCCTTGTTAACTTTGCTGTACTTTTAAAATCATCCATTGAAAAGAGAGGCTCTTACTATTACTTCTTTGGGTTTGACCCATTTAGATGATAGATCAATCTCATATAAATTAATGGCTTCATAATTTGTTTTTGCATTTTTTTTATGGTGGAGGCAAAGGATGTAATGAACAAATACAAGATCATTCAACTTTGGTTGTGTGAGTCTATAGTGCTTCTTGGAGTGAATGTGCTCAAACATGCTCCAATTGTGCTTCTTGGAGTGAATGTGCTCAAACATACTTCAATTGCACTCATAATCTAAAGCGTTGCATGGTTGACATAAAAATTTCATGGCAAGTGTTGAAAAGTGGCACCAGAGTCTTCCCACCATAAATTTAGAACATGCAAAGAAAGGAGAAATTTGATAATTTATGTAAAATCATAAATTGAGATTGTTTTTTGAAAATAAAATCAATAATAATTTGATCCACAAGTGTTACTTGGCCTCAAAGTTGACTTTGTTCGAATGCACATATGGGAATGCGAAAAGGTAGCTCTCACATCTCTTATAATCCTACAACTCATCCTGTATCAAATTGCGGGTGTACTCATTTAGCACTATTCGATCAAGGCATTGTTGAAAATCTGACATCACCTCAGTTTTTTTTTTTTTTTTTAAATTTACATGGTGGAATCGGTAGCTGCCACGAATCCGGGCATGCTGTCTAGCTTTTTATGGCCGCCACAGTATTCTGCGCTATCTGCCTCGAAAGTCACTACACAGATCTTTGCGTAGTTCGCCCCTATAACCACCATGCCACAATCATTTTAAACCTTTTACGTTGTTGAAAGCACCAGGAAAGGGACAAGCGTTCAATCCAACAAGGCCCGAGATTTGAACCTTGGACCTCCGCCCCCTTACGGGGTTTGGATGAACCAATTGGTCTACACCTTGGACCTAACATCACCTCATAGTTGATCTCAAATAAATCATAAAAAAAAATGGGGTTGAGGTAGTACCCTGCTACATGTAGTGGGCTATGGAGTTGAGAAGTCTATTGTCGGTCAATTAGTTCCCAAAGGGGGTTGTATCTAGGCTTGGAATGATTGAGGCAATTGCCTCTTTTGCTCTATCGATAGCCTCATAAACATATTCTATTGGTGATGTTTTTCCAACATCAAGACAAAGAACCCTCACAAAAGGTTGTGACACCTGAAGTTAAAGGAGATTTTAGTTATTGTTAACAACTAAGCTATTTAAAATTTGGATTACAATTCAAAATTTGTAAATAGAAAAATAATTAAAAGAAGAAGAAAGAAACTTAGTCTTATACCTTGATTGCCTCATACATAGTTGTCCAAAAGGCCTTTGCAAAGACAATCATACACCTTTTGGCCTTCACTAAAGAGACAATATCTAACGTCTTCAACATTATGAATTTAGTAATAAATTTGGTTTTTTGTACAACCTTAAACACCCAAGGTGATTTCCTAATGTCTTTGAGAAGCAAATCGAGATAATGAGTTGCACATGGTGTTCAAAAAATGGTGGGGAATCTCTCATTCGAAATTCTATCAGTTGCTACACATGTTGTTATGTTGTCCATGATAACTTGGACAACATTCTCCTACGTGACTTCTAACACAACCTCCTATAACAACCTAGAAAGTATTTTAACACTTAACTTGTGATGATACATCCATTGACTTGAGGAATACAATTCCTCTTGTATAAGCAATTAAAAAATTAATCAATGTTTGATTCTTCCCATCAATCATACAGGGCAAACCAAGCCACTTGACAAAGTTGAAAAAATGGTTTGACAACTTTTTTTCTGCATAGGTTTGAGAGGATCTGATTGGTTGTATTTGACGAAAAGGTCATATAGGGCAAGCCTTGATAGATACAAACCAATCATTAGAACTTATATATTCTTTGTGAAACTTCAAGGGTGTCCTTAGTTCAACACCTTTTCTCATTCTGCCTATGTCAAAATTGCATTAATTTTTTTTTATCATTTCCCTCAAAAACTAAAGATTTTAAATTGTGAATTTGGAATATACCAAGCAATATTCCATGGCCTAGTGAGAAAAGGGGGTGTGCAAGCATGTGCACCATGATGCAAGACTAAATAAAGAAATAAAAGGGAGGCATGTTGAATTTAATTTTTTAAGGTTTAGGTTATACTTTTATTCCCAAGCAAAGTGCTTAGCATGATGGCTAGCCAAGCATACCCTAAGCCCTTGCAAAGGAGAGGTCCTTGGTTTGAACACCCTAATGCCACCGATTTTTGCATGTAAGCATGACAAAATATGATTATGGCAGTTGATGATGTCACCCATTTTCAACCTTTTCTTGTTGACATGACACTTAATAACATGGAACTTGATGACATGGAGGTCCATACATTCCATACAAATGATATGGTGGATGACATGACATGACACGTGGTGGTTTGTATAGTCTATATAATTGATATGGTAGGGTAGGAAAAGCAACATGTGGTAGGTGAGGAGGTTGTGCATACAACTGATGTGGGAATTCATACCGCTAACATGGAAGCATGACACATGGCAGGTGATGTGGATGCTAATGCGATGAAAGGACAAATGAATGACATGGCATACTATACAATATCTAACATAGTAGGTCGTTCACCACATGGCACCTATAAATATGACATTGACCAATTAGATTCTGTAATCTCATCAAATTTGATAAGTAGCTCACATAGTCAACAACAAACATGGTAAACATGAATTTTAGAGCAAATCAAGATATGGCAAGTGGCATAGTGTGGTTCACAGATCAAGCTGTAGACACCAAATTGCAGCCATTAATCCTCCATCCTAACCATCCCACCACCCACTTGTCCACCATACACCTTTCCCGCCAATTATTTGGCCCAATTACACCTTTCCCGCCAATTATTTGGCCCAATTCCACCTTTCCCGCCATTTCCTAACCCAATTGGGCTTATTTTAATATTATTTTATATTATATTATAATATATTTATTATAAAATATGTATTTATAAACCCAATTAACCACAACCGTCCGATCCAATCTAATCTCCACCGTCCATCTTCATTAATCCATGCCACACTTAAAATACAATCTCAGCCCTAGGATATGATTTAATCTCAACCACACAATCTAAAGTGTTGAGCTAAAACCCTAAGAAACCTTAAGGTTGGATTATAAGTAAGGGCATTTGCAAATGCCCAAATCCTGGAACCCTGAAATCTTGATATTGGAGTGTGCATTCTAAATAAGTCATTGGCGAAGCCCTAGTGAAGCAGAAAGCGATAGAGCCCTGAAAATCCAAAGCCCTAGTCGGCCATAGGACTTCAACTGTTCCAGCCATCCTCGCATCCATTCCCCATCCATTCTCCATCGCCGTCACAATCCCCATCCATCCGTCGCATCCTTCGCACCCCCATGATCTGCTTCTGTAGATTTACTTTTACTCGCAGGCGCCATCCCGAGCTTTCCAAGCTCGCTGCAAAAGCTTGCCAGGCACCCACCAGAGCCTGTCGTTCCGTAGGTACATGCCAGAGCATGCGAAGCTCGCTGCAGAAGCTTGTTAGGTGCTCGCCAGAGCCTGCCATAATCACCAGAGTGTAATTCAAACTCTGTTGCATCTCGCCATCCATCGTCAGATCTACAACAACGGAGCAAAGTATCCCTACAAGCAAGGTAAATCTAAATTTCTGTTATCATTTGTTGTTATTTCATCTTACATATCCGACTTACATAGATCTAGGGTTTTAGTTTTCATTTCTGAGAGGAAGATGTATTTTGGATAACTTTATTGTTTGCTGTGTGTAGGATTGGATAACTTCAATCAAAAGAGCATTGGAAGACTACTGCAGTCAGAGTGGCCCGAATACACGGATATCTGAAGCCCACTCACCTTGTTGGAAGCAAGACACACCATTTGAAGACACTTCATTATTGTGGCTAGGGTTTCGGAGAACCCTAGCATCTTGTACCTCTTTGTATCAAATACTCGTTGAGTATAGATTGTATCAAAAGGAGTTTATTAGCTCCACCCGTATTTTGAATAAAATTATCTTTTTGTGCAATCTTGTGTTTCTTCGGGTTATTTGCTTTATTTATTGTTTAAGTGTCGTGTTCTTGTCTTCACAAATGGCGATCACAATGGGACACCACAAGGGTTTCATTATTTAAATTGATTTACTTTGCTAACTTAATTTTTCTGTCTGTTGCAGGGATTTTTAGAAGCGCAGAAATCGTCGATTTCGCTGCTAGGGTTTATGTACCATTTTGCTGCACTTTTCAAAGTTTACGCAAGCTCTCTACCGCGCCTATGCAGGCGCTCTGCTGCGCCTATACAAGCGCCCGACTATGCCTGGCATTGATTTGGAGCAAAGCTAAGGCTTCCAAGTAAGTCCCATAACCCTAGTTGGTCATTTTGTAGTTTACGTATTCTGTATTTTTCTGCAAATTTTCGTTGTTTCTGGGTTATAAAAATAACTTAACACTAAGTAATCTGGGAAAGAATCCTTAGCAAATTACATTTAGGGTTTGTGTGCATTTAATTACACAAAATTCATTTCTTGGTCTAAAATTGTAGATCTAGGTGATTGTTTGCATTTTGAGTGCATATGAAATAGAAAAGCATCCTAGATTTTGCATTTAAGAGTTAAAGATCACTTAAATTTTGCATATCTAAATAGGAACAACACCTTGACGCATAAAGTAATCCTGCCCTAGGCTGACCCCTTTGGCAGAGAGGTGGACAAACCCTCCGGTTGCTCTTGTGATTTTAATCACTTGTAGGCAGGGGATTTTAAGGGTGTACTCTGCACTCTTTAGGTGAAATTTGCGTCTTTGTGTTGGCTTATGATTTAGATTAGTAAAGTTAGTAATCTTTAATATTGTTTGCACACCATAGAGAACAAGAAATCTAATAAAATTATTCACACACTCACACGATTCACTTTTTAACAATAGTGGTTGGATTTCATCACCAGCCATTGCTTGAGATTTGGTGACGGTGGCAGTGATTTCCATCCATCAATATCTACCCTAGAAACCATAGGATTACCCTCGAGCAAGCTTGTTGGAGGTCATTACCAACAAGAATCTCGTTGCCCCAACCAACCATAGTTTTTACCTTTGTTTTCTTTAAGCAAGATTAAGTTACATCAAAACACACAAGCCAACAATTCTAAAAATAATCTCACATTAACAAAATAAAATAATTAATGAACGAGGTAAGCCACACATGGTGAAACCTAGGATTGATTGTTTGCTTTACTTTAAATTATGAAAAAGTTTAGTTTGTGTGATTTAACTTTAAATCTTTGGTTTAACTACTTTATGGTGCTAACGAGACAACAAAAGAAAGTAATAAACCAAAATTGTTTAATGGAAAACATATCCCATCCTCCCGCTACTTCGGTAGCCAACCTATCCAGCATGGTTCAGACTACTTTTTCTGGATTGTCATATCCATCCCTACCCCAAGTAGGATCCCTTCCACACAATGTGGAAACAACCACCACCCACATAGACATGGACAAAGTGAGGGCCATCTACAAGTCCTCCAACTATGTCTTAGAACCCATTAGCCAAGAGGGATTTGAAGAACCCGAATTGGCTATCGCCTACCTTACCCAAGAATATCATAATTCAGGTTACAAATATGATATGCCTTCTTCCACGAGCCAACCACAACAACATCTAAGTGTTCTAGACACTTACCCCACATTCATCTATTCCAACCCATTATATGAGGAGTATGTTAATGTTGCCTCACAAGTTGTCACATCAAATGCAACTTGCTCCATGCCCATGTCCTCTCATCCATCATCATCCATCCCTCCATCATCTTACCTAGCCACAATGCCCATGCCCTCTCATCCATCATAATCCACCCTTCCATCATATCATATAGCCACAACCACATCCTTTGACACATGGTCAAATCAGGAACTCACGAATACATTAGGGCTCATAAATAAGTTGCTTTCACAACGAACAAAAGGAAAACAACCGACCCACATAGAACCTATGATCCAAGCAATTTCAAATCAACCTGCACCCACTAATCAAAATCTAGCATGAGTTTCCCAATCTTCCATAGTCTCCATCCTTAATCCACTGTAGGTCCACACATCAACCACACCAATTACCATTGCTACCAACCAACCACACAATCCATTTTTCCACCAACCTCCTCACCAATCATTACCATATTTTAACCATCAATATTCACCCCATAACCAACCCAACTCATTTCACAATACCATGTTGGTCACACCACAACATCTACCATCCAACCCATCAACCAATCACCACATAATCCAAGGTACTCACATTCCAGTAGAAGATTTTAGATTCTAGGCAATACAAAAGCAAATTGATCAGTTGATGCAAAACTCACCAGGAATAACAAGCCAAAAGCTCACCTTAAGCCAACTGATACATCAACCAATCCACCCTTCGGTACCATCACCCCCATATCTGACAAATTTTACGATACCAAAATTTGACAAGTTCAGAGGAATTGAGGATCCCAAGGAGCATGTGAGTTCATTTGTTCATGCATGTTTTTGAATTAGCGATGATAATTCTCTTATGCTCCGAACGTTTCCTCAAACATTAGGGGGAGATGCCATAGAATGGTACAATCAATTGCCTATGCATAGTATTTATACTTTTGACCAATTGATGGACCTATTCTTTGAACGTTTCGCTCTCAATATTAGAAAGAAGGTATCATTATCGGACATATATTATTTGAAACAATGGGATGATGAACCTATCTACAATTTTGGAAACCGTTGGAGGGCAGTCATAACAAAGTTGCCATTCTCCCTACCAATGGAAGAAATTATAATTTTTTTTACCAAGAGTTGCTTAAAACCCATCTCTTGGATGCTACAACTAAACACTTATAGAACATTTGAGGAAGCTTTAGCACAGGCTAGTGTCATTGAGGAGATAAAAATCCAAGAAGGTGTCATTAAGCCTAAGAAAAAGGAATGGCAAAATAAGGGCCAATACCAAAATAATCAATCCGGCCAAACTAAATCAACACAAGCCTCAACGCCAACACATCTAATCAAGTCAATCAAGTGGTGATGAGACAGCCCGTAGTGGCTCAAAATCCGGTGCAACAAAAAATTACCTATCTTTCGATCCCATCAATAACACAAGCACCAACAATACAAAATACAACGCCATCTGTGGAATAACCTACCCGTCGCTAATACAATCGACCCCAACGTCAATACACTCATTTAGTGGAGTCATATTCATCCATATTTCGAAGGTTGTATAAGACTAATAAATTAGCCTTGCCAAAAATTAGGCCCGATGACCCCACTAAAAGGCCTAAAAGTTATAGAGATCACTTGTTTTACCCATACCATAGGCAAAATGGGCATGATATTAACTCCTGCCATGTTTTCAAGAACATAGTGTAAGACCTCATAGACCTAGGGGCCATTAACGTGGATAGCCCCTTAGCTCCACAAAATCAAAACTTGGGCATATATCAGACATCTCTACCTAACCATGGGGAGGTCCAACATAATGTAGGAGGTAACAATCAACAGGCACCTCCTAATTAAGTAAATAATGTCGAACAATATCAAAACTTTGTAGGAGCAGTCCATATGGTTACTAGAGGGCAACGACAATAAAAAAAATACTCAACCACCTTCAAATCCACCCCCCATCCAAACATCACCAAATCCATCTCCGCCAATCAATCTATCCAATCCATCCAATCAGCTCATCCTTCATCCAATAAGGCCAACGGTAACCTTAACCAGCCGGTTAACCACTAGTTTGAAAATGGCGTCAGCCAAGCTTTCTGTGTATGAGCTTATCCAAAAATACCCTAGGCATAGAGACGCTTTAATGGAAATACTCAAGTCAATTGAGTTAGAATCCCAAGACTCTAATGCCTTTAATAACTTTGTAGGGAGTGTTAGGACATGTATGGAGCCATCAATCACCTTCTATGACTTTGAAATAAAGTCAATGAGTTCAGAATCAGTAGACCCTCCATTACACATAATGGCCTTAATAGATGAAAAGCCATTCAAAAGAGTCCTAATTGATACCGGCTCGTCCATAAATATCATCACTATTGTTGCCCTTAGCCACCTCAAATTACCTCCATCCCACATTTCCAAATCGTCATTCACCCTCAAAGCATTTAACGATGCTTTGTGTACCACAGTTGGCACTGTTGTTTTACCCATATACATCCTCAAGGGTGATAGTAGCCTCCCTAGTCAGCATCTAGAACGTACCCCTATCAGAGTCCCATATCTCTATCAATGATGAGAGATACCCATCATCCGCCCTCACAACATCCAACCTAGCAACCCCCTCCAAGCCCACCTTCCCCAAAATCTCCCAATCATCATCCGTGAGCTTCTTCCTCATCCCAGGAACAAGAGGAGAGAAGCGATGTTGAGGCTCTATGTCCCGCAACTGCAACAACAAACATTTTATTAATACCATTACAAAAAAACTAGTGTTTTTAAACATTACCAGGGTAAATTGGGCCTTAGCTCCACCAGCAACATTCGATCCCTCCATCGCCATCGCCTCTGTGCAGATTCCCAATAGCCTCACTAAGCTCACCAACCCACTCTACTCCTCAGACATAGCTTCTCAAAGTTTGAAACGTACAAGTGAGCCTCACGATTCACTTCGAAAGCTATTTATAGCTTACATTAGTGTACTTAGGTGCAGGCCTGTGCCTAAAATTAGCAGACACGCATGGGCGTCTACTGGTGCACCCAGGCGTAGCTGGGCGCTTGTGGGATATCGCAGGAGTGTTTTTAAACATTATCAGGGCAAATTGAGCCTCAGCTCCACCAACAACATTCGATCCCTAAGTTGCCATCGCTTTCGCGCAAATTCCCAATAGCCTTACTAAGCTCACCAACCAACTCCACTCCTCAGACGCAGCTTCTCAAAGTTTGAAACGCACAAGTGAGCCTCACGATTCACTCAAAAATCTATTTATAGCTTTCATTAGCGCACTCAGGCGCAGGCCTGCACCTGAAATCAACAAATGCACCTGGGCGCCTACAGGCGCACCCAGGCGTAGCTGGGCGCCTGTGGGATGTCCTAGGCGTAGCTGGGCGCCTGTGGGATGTCGTAGGTGCAGCTCCGCGCCTGGCACCATAATGGCATGAAGACAAAATTGATCAAAACACTAGCTTACCACATCTAAATTTCACCAAAATTCATCCACACATTAGGCACATCATCAAATTAGGTTTTGTGAAAACAAATATTGTTTTGCATGCATAATTTTTGAGAACAAACCAAATCTTCAAAATATGCAAATCGAGTCATAAAATGCATTGAGTCAACCAAAATTTTCACAAAACTGGCATCCAACCATTCTGCATCATATTCTTCATCATCCAACGCAATTTCACAAATATTGGAGTTGATTTGACCAATAAATCTCTCGTTTTATGCACAATAAAACAATAAAAGAAGAACAAATTACAAATCATACATCCATCAACTCTACATTTAGCAAAATCACTCCATCACTCATCCAAAATTCTTCCATCACCATCTCTAAATTCATCAATCATTTCATTCACCATTTTTCCAGTTCATTCAAGCGAACCTCGTATCTAGTGGTCTATTCTATCTCCTTGGCGATTGCAGTGATAATAATCCATGCAATTCGGTAAGATGAACAAACCACCATAAGGACACTTCACCATGATCATCATCAACTATCTCATGGTCCAAGATCACAATAAAATTGGGGCACTTCACATTTTGGGAGTGAAACCTTGCCAAGAACAATTTGCACAACTGCTGTCATTGATGGCCTAGTTTGTGAGGCTTAACACATGAACAAAAACTCAAATTTCATCATTTTCTTCAAAAACCTAATGATCGGAACTAGCTAGGATGATTAGTTCCAATTGTGAGAACAATCACCAACAGGCTATCCACGGTTTGTTCCTTTTTCTTTTTATATGCATCATCATACTTGCATATCAATGGCATCAGAGAGCACACTATTCAACAACATCGAATCACCCCCAAATTTGGGGCAACCACAATTTGATCTTGATCCTCCCACAGTGGGATACATCTTACATGATCATGACATCTACACTTAACAAAATCCCCTTTCTACCATTGGGGCAAAAACGGTATCACATTTTACATCATTCATATCGTCCACAATCACATGGTATTATACACCAACCCCCTTTTCCACCGTTGGGGCAAAAACGATATCACATTTTACATCATTCATATCGTCCACAATCACATAAAATTGCATTACATCATTCATCACTTGCACAAAATTATTTTTCAATTGGCTCGTGAGAATGCTTCTCATTCGTCAATTGAGGGGGTAAGCTCTACGCAAATTCCAAAATTCTTTATTCTTTTGTCTTCAACATCAGTGCCCAAATCCAACAACAGAGAGAAGTTGCTTCTACGCCCATATCCCATGCAGGTGTCTCGTATTTTTGCACCATATTGTGTTTCATGCAATATGGTACAAAAAGGGGCATCTGTAAGTGCAATATGTGTTTCCTTTGTATCAAATACTCGTTGAGTATATATTGTATCAAAACGAGTTTATTAGCTCCATCCATATTTTGAATAAAATTATCTTTTTGTGCAATCTTGTGTTTCCTCGGGTTATTTGCTTTCTTTATTGTTTAAGTGTCGTGTTCTTGTCTTCACACAAGCAATAAATCAAATCATAAAAAGTGGCACATTTTGGTTTTTTGGTACCCTATCAATGGCTTGCATTGTTAGCACATAGGTGGTAGCTCTATGTTTTTGACGCGTGGTATTATGCAATTCATTAGTACATTGCCTAGTCAGCACACACTAGGAACCCCCTCAACCACTCACAAAATGATACATGGTGGTTTCTCATTCGTTATAGGTATTAAAAAAATTCAAAGGTTTTGAAGGTATTTTAGGGCCAAATTTCTAGGGGCCATAATTTTTGTATATAGAAGCATTTTGACCCATTTTTTCAAATCTCATGGTTTATTGAGATCTCTACATTGGTGGTGTTGTTTTTGGTCATAATTGCATGTAGGATTTTGTATTTTTGTAAAATACTCATGGATCACCATGCGCCCTTGTTGAATGGTCCAAACTATGCTTCTTGAAATATCAAGTTTGAAGCTTTGCTTCAACATAGAGGGTTCCTCAATATGTAAATGAGAAGCCTTGTGATACTGATATTAAAGAAGTAAAGCAACTCTACAGGGACAAGAAGGATGAGGCTCATGGTTTCATAGCCCTTCGTGTTGATAATGTTTATGACACACATGTTAGCAACACCACAGATCCTATAGTTTTGCTTAAGAAATTTTAAGGATTGTGCAATCATACTGATTCCACATAGATTAATAGAATGGTAGCCGAGCTTGCAACTTTTTTCATGGACTCATTTGAAATTATTTAAAAGTACATTAGTCATTTAAAAATATGCAAGAAGATATCTACACTACAAGTGGACTACCTATGGAGAGAAAGGAGGACATGAAGCATTGGTGAAGGAATAGAACATTGACCTATTGAATATTATATTTAATAAAGTGTCAAATATGTATGAGATAGTTGTCTTTGAGATTCTTCTTATGTACTTTCTAGATTCTTCCACACCATCGATTGATGAGGTATTCAAGTACTTTCTCCATCACTAGGCTAGAAGACATATGTGTAATGGACATTTTGTCTTCAATTAGGCTCATCCAAAGGAAGTTATTACCAAAGCTCAAAATGATAAGAAGGTAAAATAGAATGAAGAATCCTAAGAAGCCCTTCAAGAATCCTATATATGAACTTATAAAAAGGAAGGTCACAAAGCATAATTCTGTTAGATTTGCATCAAGAAACTTGATGAAGCAATAAGAAATTTTCCATGTGTTGCCTTGAGATTCATGCAATTGGTGCCACCTCAACTATATGGATTGACATGTGGCATCCATATGGACCTGCCACATCATCAACCATGTCATCATCCACATTAGATGCCACATCATCAGCCATGTTAGGTGCCATATTATCTACCACATCACGTGGCACACCATTTGACATGTCACCACATACAAAAACAAAGGGTTTGTTGATGCCATTAAAATTAAAGGGATGGTTTGAACTCATGACCTCCCATGGACAATGCCTTGGCTAGCCTCCTCATGGACACCTCTCCAAGCATCCAACTTAGGAGGATAATAACAAAAATTAAGGTTAACATAACCTTCACTGCTACTTGCCTTTCTTTCCTATGTATGTGATATAAGGCCAAACTCATAAGTCTACAGTTTTGCAATTCTATTGCTCCAATATTCTTTCCTTTGCAATCCCTATCAAACTTAAAAAAAAGAAAACCTAATTTTTTTCTTACATCATTTCCAAAGAAAGTCTCTTTTAATTTTATCAAATTTTGATGTTATACCTACTAGTAATATTGAAAGTGGCATCATCTAAATAAGGATGGATTGCAATGTAGTCTTTACAAGTTGTAGCCTTCCCACCATGGTTAAGGACTTACATTTCCAACCTACCAAACAAGATTTCATTCTATCTAAACAAGAGACCCAAAACTCCTTTTTATTTTTATTTTTACGAGATAAAAGCATACCCAAACAGGTTGATGGAAAATTTTCAAAATTCAACCCTTAAATATCCATAATAATTTTTTGTAAATCTAGTGCAATGTTAATGGGAAAATACTATATTTGTAGTATTAATCAATTTTCCAATAGCCTTTTTTTAAATAAATGGGTAAAAATTTATTGATAAGAAGACAAGATTACAGAGTACAACAAAGCCCCCAGCCAGGGCTCAAGTAAGCAACAAAATAAGCTAAAACCACTAGACAGGGTCAAAACCTGAAGAAGATAGCAAGAAAAAACCACATTAAGTCTGAAAATTCTGGTGTATCAAATCCTAGAGGCGTTGAGAGTCCTCAGATGGGAGACTCTTCCAATTATCCATAATCCAAGGACCCGAAAGCTCAGAAGCCCTTTTGGCCAAATAATCAACAACCCCATTTCATTCCCTTGGAATGTGCACAAAGGAGATGAATTTGAACTCTTCACTAATTTTGAGAATCTAAATGGCCACAGAGGCCAACTACCAATTAACATCCTCCAACCTTTTGATGTTTAAAATATTAACCAAAATTTGAGAGTCGGACTCGCAGATGCTCCTACGCCAGCCAAGAGAAAACCCCCTTTGCAAGGCCTCGAGAATCGCAAGAGCTTCCATAAAATTGTTGGAGTGAACACCTTTATAAATGGAAAAGAAAAATCTGACCACGCCAGCAGAGTTTCTTCCAACATCGCCAATTATAGCATGTCTAGGATTACCCCAATACGACCCATAAGTATTAATTTTAAAACTCCTCTAGGGGCGGCCTCCACCTACCATCTCTCCTAAAATTCTTTCTAAGTTGAGAAGCCCTGCTAGGATGAGAAGAGTCTGCTCCAACCCCAAAGATACCAAGGACCTACCGTATCTTCTCCTCCCTAGAGTCCAAATGAGGGTTCACATCGCATTTGCTATGGATAGTTTCCTAAACCATATCCAAGATCCTTTGCCGGATTTGTTGAACAACCAAATGACTACTTTGAAATATGCAGTGGTTCTGTTCGAGCCAAATATTCTAGATGATGCAAGAAGGGCCCAAATTCCAAGTCACCTAGAGGAGGGGGGTATTGGTCAGAGGTCTTCCCAGACTACTCCAAAACTCCACCAGGGAGAGCACATAAAAACAAGGATGGTTCCAGGCACTCCACCAATGGTGCCAAATGTCTTTGGCAAGGGAGCATTGGAAAAATAAATGAGAAGATACATCCTCATTATTACCACAAAGGACACAAATAGAGGGACCTTGAAATCCCCTCTTCCTCAAGTTCTCCCAAGTGAGGCATTTATTCCGAGCTACCAGCTAGAGAAAGAAGTTACATTTAGGCCAAGCAAATCTGTTCCACATCTTTTTCCACCATGTGATAGGGAGGCTCCCAAACTTCTGCATATCAAGAACCTGGTAGCCATAGGCTACAGAGTAGGTTCCCTTGGGATCAGGGTTCCAAGCCAAACTATCTTTACCCCTCAATGAAGAACAAGGTCTCCCCACAAGAATACGAGCAAGCACATATTTGTCCTTGGCCAATCCCCCCTAGGGCCATTCTTGTGGATCTTTCCACTTGTACATATCCAGATTACCAAAATACTAGATTATTTTAAAGTCCTCCACACGAGACCAACTCGCTTTTGAAAAATAAATGCTTAGGCAATATAGTCTGGGATATTGAGTCAAGATAGGAGGGTGGCCATCCCAAGAACCCTCCCAAAAAAGAGCATCTAATCCTCGATTGCAAATCCAGAATAAACCCTGCTTAATTAAATTAGCCCCTCTTTTCAGAGTGTCCTAGATAATCGAACCTTTTCCAACAAAGCTAACTCTAGGGATCTCAGCCTCAGAAATACCTCTCAAGTACTTATAATATAAGATTTTAGCCCAAATATGATCTTGATAAGTACATCTCCAATAAAATTTCATAGCCAGAGCCTACCAAAAAAGAGCCACTTGTCCCAACCCAAGGCCTCCCTCTTGAATCGACCTACAAATAGAATCCCACCTAACCAAACTCCATTTAGATTGAGCAATATTTCTAGACCACAAAAATTGTCTTGACAAAGCATCCATGTCCTTGATGAAATGAGAGGGAGTTGTTTGCACAAAATATCTATAGATGGGTAAATCTTGAACAACAAATTTTAAAATCAACACTCTACCCACAAAGGAGAGCCATATGATGGTCCAGTGATTCACCTTCCTTATAAAATTATCTAGCATAGACTACCAAGAAGATATAAGCAGAGAGGATGAGACAAAATCAGAATACCAAGATAAATGAAGGGGGGAGTCTTGACCTAAAATCTTAGAATTTGAGCAATCCTGACTTGAATAAGAGGAGGGGTATTGAAGAAGAAAATAGAAGACTTATCCTCATTAATCAACTATCCAAAAGCACCAATATATATGTTAAGAGACCATCTGATTTTGCCAACTTCCCTAATAGTGGTAACTCCCAGCAAAGTAGTGTCATCAACAAATTGAAGGTGGGAAAGAGGCGACAAACTACTATCCCACTTCCAACCTTGAATGAAACCATGCCTAACTTGAGACTTGAGAAATATTCCCAACCATTATGCCATAATGATAAACAAATAAGGAGATAGAGGATCTCCTTGCCTCAATTCCCTCAAGGCCTCAAAAAGCTCCGATGGCTCATTATTAACAAGAACAAAGAATGAGGAAGAAGAAACACAACTCATCACCCATCTAATCCAATCCTCCTCAAAGCCAAAAGCAACAAGAAATTTATGAAGAAAGGACCATTTGACCCGGTCATAGGCTTTGGCCATGTCCAACTTAATGAACATATATTTCTCCTTAGAAGTTTCCATCGAGTAAATAGCTTCCATAGCAATAACAACCCCATCCATGATTTTTCAGCCAGAAACAAACCCACCTTGCTCCTCAGAGATGATTTTGCTCAACCATATCTTCAGCCTCTCGACAATAATTTTTGTAATGATCTTATACACAACATTGTAGAGAGAAATAGGCTTGAACATATCTAGGGAATTTTCTCCCTCTTTTTGGTGAATAACCACCACAAAGGTAGCATTTAAGGCCCTTAGCATTTATTTATTCTTTTTGGACTCATGGACAACCTCTAGAAGATCAAATTTGATTAACTCCCAAAACTCCTGATAAAATTCAATCGGGAATCCATCCGGGCCCGGGGCTTTCCCTTTTTTCATCTTGAAGACAATATTTTCCAACTCCTCAAGGGAAATTGGACCCATAAAATGCTCATTCATTTCTCTAGAAACAATCAAGGGAATACAATTTAGAATAAGCTTTTTAGCCTCTTCATCTGAGAGGGAGTCCTTAAAGAGAGAGAAAAATACCTCCTAGTCTCTTCTAAAATATCCCTAAAATAAGAGAGAAGGGCACCCTGAGAATTCACAAGAGAGGAAATCAAGTTACCATTACGATGAGCCTTAACTGAGTTAAAAAATATGGCCATGTTCCTATCCCCTTCCTGAAGCCAATCCACTCAAGCTTTCTATTTCCAAAAATTTCTTCCCTCAGCTCCCATTTAGCAAGGTCTTTCGTAGCCTCAGATTCCTCAATGAGAAGCTCCTCCATGAGTCTATGATCTCTGATCTTCTTTGAAGCTTCCTCCACCTTCTAAAGAGCTTCCAACTTAGCCAGGGAAAGGTTCCCAAAATTTACACTATTCTACCTCTTCAATTTATGCTTAACGAATTGCATCCACTTCATAAAGGAATACATAGCGGTGCCATGAGAAGGTTTGCCATTGGTCCACCAGCCTCACATGAAATCATGAATCTTAGGATCCTAAAGCCACATAAGTTAAAACTTAAAGGAAGGATTATTCTTTAGCCCAAACTCAAGAGCAAAGAGTTTGATAGTTCAATGATCAGATCCCCTACCCTCCAATATCATAGAACTAGCACTTATGTTATTACAAATCCAAAGACTAGAGATCAAAAACCTATCTAGTCTCTCTAAGATGGAATCTTCCCCACACATTCTATTGTGCTAGGTAAAGATACCATTATTTGACTTGATGTCAATCAAGTTTAGGTCCCGAACATGAGCACTGAAGATAGAAGAAAAATGCTCGAGATGATAAACCCCACCATGTTTCTCCTCTAGAAAAGTGATAAAGTGAAATATCCAGCCAAAATCCATGGGTATAGGGGAGCAAAACTTCTCAAAAAGCTAATGTGCTCCCACAAATTCACTTTGTTGTTGTAATTAATAGGAGCATACACATTTGTAAGTACGATGGTTTCACCATATTCATTATCAAGCCTAATCATCTAAATAGACCATTTGTTGGAAATCTAAGTAAGAGGAGAGATCTTAACCTGATCCCATAAATAAGAAACGCCACTAGCATATCCACATGCACCAATACACTGGCATTGACCCCTTCTCCACAACTTGGGAGTAATATTGAACATACTATCAATAGAAAATTTAGTCTCTTGAATAAACACCACATCCAGAGAATGAGCACGAACCAAATCACGAACATCTTTTTGTCTGGGGATGTTCAAACTCCTTACATTCCATGAAAGGATAATCATTTCTAGGGGTTAGAAAAATGGGAGTCCAATGTTCTCACCAAGCCTGATTCCCCTAAAGTCTCCCTCAATATTTTAATTTTATCCTGGTCTTTTTTCAATCCACCTTCATATTCTTATTTGAAGCACCTTTTTAAATTATTTTCTGTTGTAATCCCAACATCGTAGGAGTTTTGCAGTCCAAGGATGACTACATCAGTAGCTGAGTAGGAGAGGGCATAACTAAATATGTACAACTTTCCAAAATACTAGAGCCATCCATACCACCTGTACTTGGAACCAAAGCTCTATGTTCTTCATTTAAACCCCCTATATTTGATTCCTTAGGTTCCACCTCAAGAAGAGACATCTGATTTGGCCATGTTATATCTACATTAGGTAGCGATGTTTCAAGTATATCCATGCACTGATCAAGATCATCTAGTATCACAAAACGGTTGAGCATAGCATCTGGCTGGCTATCCTTAAGGTCTTTTGTTGCCCTTCTTCCTTTGTTTCGAGGTTTTACAAGAACAAAGCCTTCCTTATCCCGATCCCCTTCCTTTATTGGGGCTTTTCCTTTGTCTAGATTTTGTGCAGATCAAGAGGGCCTAGGATTTGAAGCCACGAGCGGGATAAACTTAGGGAATTTTCTTTGTAGGTGGTTGTATTCATGACAGATCCGACAACAAAATGGAAGAGCTTCATAGTCAAGTTATTGAACCCATATAGTCAATCCAAACTGTATTTCAATAGAATATGGAATAGGATTGTTTAAATCAATTTTGACACAGATACGGGCAACATAGATTACCTTTTTATCCATCATTTATTGTGATGGTCCAACCGACTTCCCAAGAAGAAAGGCAATCATATGCAAGATGTCGTTTCTCCATAATTCCAATAGGAGCCACAAGAATTGAACCCATAATAGGACCCACGATGATCGCTCCTTTGACGGGTTGAAACCCACATTCCAGGGTTTAAGAAAGAGTCCCGCTTGGTTACAAAAATAGGGACCCCATTCAAATGCTTTGTTATGATCCACAAGACAAGATAAAACCACCATAAAATAGCTATTCACACTCATAATTACCTCCACGTCACCTTCAAGGTTCCAAGTCTTCCTAACCCAAGCCTCCACAAAGGGAAGAGAAATTTGGATGCCCATAAATTTACCAATAAGTGCATGCTTGGTTAAATACTCCATATCTTTCGCCACTAAATCTGGTTGAACCACTAGAACTGGCTTGATATCACATCGTTCTAAACATCCATTGTTATTTAACAAGTGATTCCTGGTATGCAATGGGAAATTTTATTCCTTCCAATAATTTTTAGATGAAAAAACATCACTAGCATGCACGCTATGTGATGGGCCCGACGCCATCACAACATTCCTCCAATTGTTCAGACCTCCTCCAGAAACTTCTACCATCTCCTTCGGTTTTTTTCTTCCAGTAGCCTTATTATAGTATGATAATATTTATTTAAAGTCCATGGCTTCACTAAGGAATGGCCCAAAAGGAATGTATCATCAACAAATTGGAGATGAGATTCGAATGGACTATTTTTTATCACTTGAATGCCTTTGATTTTTCTTCCATTTTTGCCTTTGAGTAAGATATACCTAATGCATCTACAAGAATAATGAATAGATAAGGAGATAGTGGATAACCTTGGTGAAGTCCACAAGATGACTTAAATTAACTAGCAGGAGAACCATTGATCAAACTAGAATATTTTGCAATGCTATTACAATATTTAATCCATTCAACATTTGTAATAAAAAACAAACATTTTGAGAATATAATGTAACTCTAGAAAACCCTATCATATACTTTGTTCATATCTAATTTCATAAGCATACCTGGTTTTTCATGGAATGAAAAGAATGTATGGCCTCTTGTGTAGTGATTACACCATCAAGAATTTGTTTACCATGAACAAAACCACCTTGTTCCTTTGAGATAACACAATCTAGAATGCCTTTCAACCTATTTGCCATAATTTTTAAAATGATCTTATAAATCATATTATAAATGCTTATTGGACAACTATTATCAAAATATTTTGTTTTGTCTTTATTAGAAACTAATGTCATAAAAGTAGCATTGAACTCACGTATTGCCACCTTCCTTTTTGGGGTCTCTTCAACTACAAAAAACATATCATTCTTTAATAAAATCTCAAATCTATTGAAAGATAATTGTAGGAAATCCATTGGGGTCAGACATCTTATTAGGATGAAAAGAGAAAACTGCTTCATGTAGCTCCTCCGTAGATATCTTCTTCATCAAGCTTACATGTTGTCCCTATGTGATAGTTGATGAAATATTTTGTAAAATATTCTCTGCCTCCTTATCTTGCCTAGTATTTGACAAAATATTTTTGAAACAATTATTTTTTTCCTTACTTATTTCTTCTTTTTCCTTAATATTTCCTCCACTTGGAGTTAAAAACATTTTGATGCGATGAAAAGAAAAAATATTTTTTTTATAACATGAACTTTTAAAATATTTCTATCTCCTTCCTTGAGCCATTTTTCCATAAATTTTTGAAACCAATATGACTCCTTTTTCAATGCACTATGATTATCATAAATTAAAAATTAATTGTCTTTCTTCCACATAAGAATCCTTGTCAATTCCATTGATTTCTACTAGATCTTGTAATTTTTTTTTAGCTTAAGATTCAATTTTCTTATTTTCTTTAAAAATGTTACCAAGATATTTGGTATTCTAAATCTTCATTTTCTCCTTTAAATATTTCATATTTTGAACAAAATTGTACATATATGATCCTTCAAAATTTGCTTCAACCCATGATAACATAACCATCCAGAAGAAATCAATGTCTTAGAGCCACATAGACTAGAAGCAAAATGGCTTTGGATGACCATTATTGGGTAAAGTATAGATCAAAAGAATGGGTTTCTGATCCCATCTATTATGAACTTGTTAGACTAAAATCTACCATACTTGTAGATATACGTTGTGCCCTAGACTTTAGCCAAAGTACAAAATTGGATGAAATAAGATTGCTCTTTGTTTCAACCTTCAAAGAAGACCGACTTCTTTAATTGATTGTATTTTGAGGAAAAATGGTTAGAAAGGAGTAAGGGTTAGAGAAATATATTAAAAAGTGGATGGGATGTAGTGTAACAACATTGGATCTTACTAGATAATATGCTATCAAACCAATTATATGATACTTAACAGACCAACCAATATCAATTACAATTACAAGTTCATTCAACTCTTAACATTCACTTTAATAATTTCAAGAATTCAAATAATTATCAATCCAATAGGCGATCCAAACTCACTTTAATAGAATAGACTAGGTGTTGAACAAAAATGACTTACAGTAATGAATACAAATGCTTTAATCATTTCAAGGACTTCAATTGTTAGTAATCCAATAGGTGATCCAAATAGCAGAATTTGCTTTAATAGAATAGACTAACAACTAAGTGTAACATAAATGAATTAAAGCAAAGCATACACATAAAACCCGTAGTTGCATAATCATGGAGGCCAAACAACTATCACTTCATTGATCAACGACAATATCACAAAGAAATACCAGGCAAAGACTATGGAGCCGACCCTTGTAACGAGGTCTCTTTGCATATTTATAGTTTACAATTTGAATTTTACAATGGAATTTTATAGTTGTAAGGTCGTTAAGAAAAATAGTCTGGTAAGAAAACATAATGCTAAGGTGACAACTCTAATCTTCATCTCGTGCATAAATTTGAATTTGACCTATTGATTTGCAACTGCCTTCTACAAGTAGTCTTATTGGAGTTGTCATTTTCATGCTCTGGTATCATTAACTGGAATTAGCTCGCAAGCACCATGGCAGTTACAAGTATAAAAATGATGTTTCTTGAATGATTGCACAAAACCAAGATATTTATTTTATCTGTAGAGCTCTTATGGAATGAAACCATGACTCTAGCTTGATGACATCATCACTAGATGTGTTTTGGCTTTGTTCACTCTTTCTTCTTTGTTTATGCAATCCCGAGCTCTAGCTTGGAGGTGATGATGTCATCAAACTAAGTGGTCTGGATTTGAGAACTTTTACTTTCTTTTTCAGTCTCGAGCTCTTCTTCTTAGTGCTTGTATTTTTTGAAGAAATCATGGCTTTATGCAACCTAGTTTTGTGCATTTTACCTTTGAATTATTATTGTTGTGATCCTGGTTTCATGGAATTTGTGGTTCCGTGCAATATACTTTGTACGTTATCAAAAATCGATGAAATCGTGCGTTGTTGCTAAGAAAGGCCTAGTTTTATGTAGTGGTTGCCTTGAATTTTGACTCTTGTTCAATCCTAGTTTCATGCATTGAGCTTGTGTGATCTCGTGCTTCGACGCGACTGTGCTAACATCACTTCCCAAAGGTATCCTAGTTTTGGTCATCCTGATTTCTTGCAACCTTGAAGCTTTTGAAACACTCGGCCTATCTCTTTGCTAAAACAAGCTTGGTGCTTTAATATTCAAATGAGATCATGAATTTGGCCTACATTCTTGGCACCTCTTGAGATTTTTTGCTTACAAAAAAAGAACCCAGATAGCCTTACTTTTGTATCATAAACTTGTGAAGAAGAGAAAGAACCAAAGGAGCTAGAAAATAAGCTGACAGGGGAAGGAAGGGTGAAGATGATACAATGTAAAATGGATATCATAAGAAACAAGAAATGTAGGGATCATAGAAAGTGGAAGACAAGAGATGATGAAGAGATATATAGGTAGATGGAAGAAGAAGCAAATGACACAAAGGAGAGTTGATGAAGAAAAAGATGGGGAAATGATATTATTTGCAATATTATTTATAAGAAATGTGAAATACACAAAATGGAAGACGAAGAATTTGGACTTGATGGATCAATGTACAGGCGAGTAGAAAAGGAAGGGATGGAACAAAGGGAAGAAAGAGAAGAAATGAGGGAGAGAAAGTGCAATTGGACACCTAGAATATGGTATCCCCAAAGAAAAACGTACCTCCATGAGCATACTCTATCATAGCCAAAAGTTGCTTTAGGTCTAGGCAAGATGCCTTAGGAAAATATTCTAGGTGCCTATAGGCCAAAATTTATCATTGTTGTGCCTTATCCTCTTCTTCACTAAATTGTAGAAGAACCTCCTTTATTTGTCACTTACAATGGTTCGATGCTTTAATCTTGTCCTAAAATTTATGACCGCACTGAAAAGCTCTTCTTCTTAAATTCAGAGGCTTAGGGAGCTTTATATAGAGCTCAAGCAGTAGCTTTACCAACTAGCCTTTCTATAGTGATTGTGCGATTGTATTTTTGACTTGGTGCTTTTTCCAAAAGAAGTTGGAGTTTGTGCAAACAATTTGTTTACATGCTTTATTTAATGTCTTCATGCCAACTAAGCTCCTTTGGCTCAATTGTCTTATATTTTGCTTACATCATGCATAGGATAAAGTATCTTGTGACATGTATCTTGCATTATTTGTCAGCTTCACTCATGTCATATCATGATTTTGAGTACCTTTTCTGCCATCTGTCTGTTTCTCTTGCCTTGTCTATTGGGCTATGAATTTGGGGAAAGGATAGTGGAGAAAAAATGGTAGATTACATCGCATGAAGGATAATTAGGGATAGGAATGGGATATGTGGAGTAATGATTATGATATATGAGAGTATGAGTTGTTCTATAGGTAAACAAATTTTAGAAGGGATAATTTTTAAGGAAATTAATCTTTTTGCTTTGGATTTGATTCTTTGCTCCCTTATCAGGCTTATGTAAGTTTTATCTTTATCCATGCTTTGATGTGCTTCCTATTTTTATCAAATGTGAAGGTTTTTTAATTATTGGTTGATTGCCTTATTTGCCCAAGTTGTCAAATTTTTATTTACTTGACTATTTACACAAAAATGTGGCATGCTTACCCATGCCTAATAGAGATGACTTCTTGAAACCTATCCTATGAATCTACAATATCTTTATCATATGATACAAAACTTGAGCTTCTCTTCACAATAGCCTTTCAGGGACTCAAAAATATCTTAAGGTACTTTCAGATCCCAATTTGGCTGTACTTTATTCTTAAAGAATTTCTAGTTCTAGACATGTGTAGTGGCCATAGATAATTATCTTGGACTACGCTCCATATTATTGAATGTTGATTTTTTTAATGTCTTTTGTAGAGTGTCCAAAAACATATCTATCATAAGCTCACATTTTATTTTATTTGCTCTTCTTGACCAGTGTCTTTTTCTCATAGATTTACCTTGATCGAACGACCATAATTTTTTAAGCTCATCATCCTCCATATTTTAAAAAGAAACATAGCTGATTGTTAAGTCTGATCGTTCCTTCAAAGAAGATTTTTATGGACCGTGATCATCATGCCACAATGTTTTCCATATTAGGTCTAATTCTCTTTCTAGTCAATCACTTATTTCCACTTATATGTCAGAGACACTCTTTTTTATAATAACTATTTTTAGTCTTCATATTCTTCAATATAGAATGGATCTAGACCCTGATTATGTATTATGATAAATTTTCCAATACAAGGAATAATTATGTGACTTCGATCCTGATTCAAGAATCCTTCGATTTGTTCCAAAAAAAATTAGACAAACACATGCCAAATATGGGAGGTACATCAACAATCATTATATCTTGTACTACCACATGATTTGGTCATCCATATATCAACATTGGAAAATTTTTAAGCGACCGATTGCTTTTATAGATCTCTCTTTGAATTTAAATTTACTTAGACTCCATTGCACTAATGGTTAATATCATGCCCTTATATACCTCTAGCGGCATAATAATGACCTCAACTTCTGCATCTACTATACAATTGTGTAGCATGCACCTCTGCAAATAAAGAAATAGATAGAATAGAGAGTTGACATTTCTACATGTCTAAGGATATTCTCTTTGTTGTTGGGTTTGTTGGGTTGCAATTTTTCTTTGGTCCTCCAAGAGAAAGCTCTAATAGGTCCACTTCTTCAGCCACTAGTAGATATTTTCTCAGCTCTGAAATAGACTTTGTATAGATATTATCAATTTCTCCTAGAACTTCTTATGTCAGGGTAAAAGCTTTGAATAAACCTTGAAACTGGTTTACAACTTTAATCCTCTGTTTTAGAGTCATTGTTGGGAAGTACTTCTTATATAATTCAAACCTCTATTGACTTAATGATTTCACCTCTAGAAATGGTACCCAAACATATAGTTGGGCTTCTTTCTTTCCATTTTGTACAATTGGATTCAAGACATGATCAAAATTATGTACCTCTTATTTTCGGTTGTTAATATGAGTCATTCTATCTGAGACTGATCGATCTAGTTCTACTGTAAAATCCATCACATCTTCCATAAATTGAGGTTTTTTCGAGCACATAATATGCAAGCCTCTTTCTTTGATATGAATATCTCTATGTGATGAAGGTTTGCACATAGCCGAGATTTTAGCTACTTCTTGTATGTTATCATCAAGATATTGCTCTGTCTCTCCCTATATGGTATGTTTCACATCAGTAGAGTCATCAATTTCATACTGAGAGAGTTGTTCCTCCATTTTGTTGATATCTTCTATCAATTTTTGGATCATCACATTCAATTATTGCTCTGTTTCAATCCGATCCATCTGTATAATGGGAATACATCCAACTATGAGAATTTGGGATAGATATGACCTAGAATATTCATGATATGGTGTGTAATATATACTTGGGGAAGGTTTGGTGGGTATATGATATTTCTAGAAGGTTCCTATTGTGATAAGGATATTTTTATCTAGTATGTCTTCTTGAAAAACCTGTGGGAACCTTCTTTCCTTAGACACTGAATCAATAGGTTTAAGTCGAGATGGAAGGTATGAATATAATAGAGATAATCTTGGGCATGGGAGGGCTAAAATTCTCGGGAATCCTCTTCCAAGTTCTTTTAAATCAAACATTAAAGTCAAATATGCTCTCATGGGAGACTCTTTGAATGGATGAGAAATGAGTGAGTAACAAGAATGGGTCTCTAGGATCATCAAATTCAATAATAAGAGCTTTGGCTAATTCAACCCAAGTACTAATGCTCTTATATTCTAAGGATCTATACCATAATAATACTTTACCCCTGAAATATTGGATAAGTAATATAATCATTACATCTTCAAAGATAATATTATATACAATAGTTATAGATGCCACATCTTGACAATGCTCGTAAGCTATTTTTCCATTGTTGTCATAATTAGGAAGGAATTTTAAGATAGATTTTGATATTTCATGAAGGATTGGGATGTTAAGGGGACCAATATCATACTAGGATGGGTAAAATTATTTGGCCATAAGGATAGGACCCAACCTATTCCTAGACAATTCTAGGTTTGATCTTCAGGGGAGTCATCAAATGAACATACATTCTTCATAAATAAGATAAAGACTATTCATAAAATATTGAATTATTCGAGAAGGTGAGATAAAATAATAGGAAAGTACTAGTATGTTCCAAAATTCTTAGCATGTTCAATAGCCTCTGATTTCCAATATCATTATTCAAGTCTCACCGAGAGTGCCAAAAAATACTATATTGTTAAACTAAAAATTGCCATACTTATGGATAGGCACTGCACCTTGGACTTTAGCCAAAGTATAGAATTGGATGAAATAATATTGCTCTCTATTTCAACCTTCGAAGAAGGTCGACTCATTTAATTGATTGTATTTTGAGAGAAAAGGGTTAGAAAGGAGTAAGGGTTAGATAAAGATATTAAAAAGTGGATGGGATACAGTGTCACAACATTGGATCTCACTAGATAATATTTTATTAAACCAATTACATTATACTTAAAAAACCAACTAATATCAATTACAATTATAGGTTTATTTAGATCCTAACATTCACTTTAATCATTCCAAGGATTCAGACAATTAGCAATCTAATAGGTGATCCAAAATTGCTTTTATAGAATAGACTAAGTGCTAAATGTAATAGAATTGACTTAAAGTAATGAATACAAATGCTTTAATAATTCCAAGGACTTCAATTGTTAGTAATCCAATAGGTGATCCAAATAGAAGAATTCACTTTAACAGAATAGACTAACAACTAAGTGTAACATAAATGACTGAAAGCAAAGCATACATATAAAACCTACAACTACAAAATAATGGAGGCCAAACAACTACCACTTCGTTGATCAACATCAATATTACAAAGCAATACCAAGAAAGGACTACAAAGTCAACCTTTGTAATGAGGTGTCTTTGCAATTGCATATTTATAGTTTATAATTTAAATTTTATAGTGGAATTTTACAGTTGTAAGGTTGTTAAGAAAAAAATCTAGTAAGAAACTTGAATGTTGAGGTGGTAGCTCTAAAGCTTCATCTCGTACATAAATTTGAATTTGGCCCATTGATTTGCAACTTCCTTCTACAAGTAGCTACATTATTGGCCTTGTTGTTTTCATGCTCTGGTGTGATTAACTAGAATTAATTGGCAAGCACCATGGCAATTACAAGTCTAAAAATGATGTTTCTTGAATGATTGCACAAAATTGAGCTCTTTATTTTGTTTGCAAAGCTCTTCTAGAATGAAACCATGACTTTGGCTTGATGACATCATTACTAGACGCATTTCAACTATGTTCACTTTTTATTCTTTTTTGTTCTCATTATTTGTGTGATCTTGAGCTCTAGCTTAGAGGTGATGACATAATCAACTTGAATGACCCGAATTTAAGCTCGTTTTCTTTGTTTTCATCATACCAAGCTCTTATTCTTAGTTTTTACCTTTGTTGAAGAAATTGCGTCTTTATGTAGCCCAATTTTGTGCATTGCACCTTTGAATTCTTGTCATCACGATCTCAATTTCATGGAATTCATAGTTCCATACAATAGACTTTACACGTTATCAAAACTCGATGACGTTATGTTGGCATTCTTGCTAAGAAAGACTTGATTTTATGCAATGGTTGTCTAAAATTTTGACTCTTGCACAATCCTGGTTTCATGCATTGAGCCTGTGCAGTCCCATGCTCAACATGGTTGTGTTGATGTCACTTCCCAAAGGCACCTAATTTTGGACATCATGGCTTTGGATGACTAGCTTTGCACATTCTTTAGTGGAAAGAACTTTGCGCTAACATTGTTGATGATTCATCCTAGTTTGGGTCATCTTGGTTTTATGTAGCCTTGAAGATTTTGAAATACTTAGCCTATATCTTTGTAAAAAGAATCGTGGTGCTTTAATATTCAAATTAGGTCATGAATTTGACCTATAGAACCTAAATTCTCATTTACATAAATCATAAATGTATTTACCAAAATATTACATAAAACAACCACAATAAATAATCCACACAAGACCCAGGTGTTGTAGGTGATTTGGAGAGGAGAGGGCAATCCTCCAAGGGAGGTCCCAGGTTCGAATCTTCACCATACCAAAAATTTGAATTGGGTACCCAAAACCCAATTGATAAAATTGGTGCGGGCAGGGCCGGGTACGACTCTTGGGTGACTTTGATGGTGTATAACCCCCTGGTCATGGTCTCTCAGACCAAGGCAGCCTCGCAAGGGATTTTTTGCTTAAAAATAATAATAATCCACACAAGAATAGTTGTAAGCTTACTTTAGTGGTAAGGACTTTGGCCTCTCTTTGAGAGGTCCAAGGTTCAAACCCCACTCAATATAAGGGGATTGGGACCCCTCATAAAAACTTGTGTAAAATCATTGAAAAAATAATCCACACAAGAATACTCGAATACACTTTAGGTAGGGCAACACCAAGAACGCTCCTTCAAGAAGAAATTCTTCATAATATTTATAAGATCCACAAGCCAAAACAATTTAAAAAGAATACATAATATAATTAATTATTCCCTCCCTTGCCTTTATATAAGCTCTTCATCTACCCAAACCCTAATGCTCAAGGGTTGGACCACATGCAAGTGGAGGACCCAAGCTATTAGCTTCTAATAAAAAAACACTTACATATTTATGAATAAGTAACAATTACATCATAGCAGTTCCACATTAGCCACTAATTTTTCTCATACCAATATATAATACAATAGAATATTATTAAGTACCTAAGGTACCTAACATTCCATCCCCATTACAATTTTTTTCATCCTTGAAATATTGGAAGAGACTAAATAATATGATCTTCTAAGCCATGCTGATAACTAGTATTGATCTCAATCATCCATATATCCTAGGGAAACTCTAATTATTGGTGGTCTTTGTTGATGTTGGTACACCCTTCTACCACTTGAGTATCTGGAAGTAATCCTTTTGTTTCATGTGTTGTAAGCATATTTTTGCTAGCTATAAATGTCACTCTTTCGCATCCATGCTTTCTTTTACCACTAGTAGCATATCCAAGGTTTTTACCCCTTTGGTTCTATGAATGCCCTTCATGGTTATTTCACTACTTTGAGTCTTGTCTCCATGATTATTATCTCTCAAGGTGATGTGGATGGTGATATAATCCAACCTTAGCTTGATGTTCTATTTTTTTTACTCTTCAACATGTTGTTCCTCTATTTTGAGTTCTTTTGTCATGCTCCCCTCTTTTGATTTGTCCCTAGATTATGACTTTACTTCATTCTTGATCTATGTTATTTCCTCCCTCTTAGGGTCTCTTTCATGTTCTTTTATTTCTTCTTCAATTTGTTTCTCTACAATAACTTTGTGGTTTTCCCTTGATCCTTGTTCCTTAAGCTAAGAAATATCTTGTGGTGTTATCTTCTTCTTTCTATACCATAACTTCAAAATTTTCTTTTGTACATTGATGTTAATAGTACCTAAATATTCCAACCAAGGATATTCAAGAACAATATTCACTTTGTCCATTTTCATTGACATAAAAATTGGCATGCAAAACATACTTATCCATAGAAATCTTAAAGTATTCAAAAATTTGAAAACTTTCTCCTTGAAACTGTCCATATTTGATACTCTTTGCTAGAACCTACAAACTATTAGCCAAGTACTTGCTAATGAAGTTATGATTGTTGCTAGGGTTTATGGAGATAATAACCTTTATCTTTGAAATGTATCCATCAACTTCAAAATATAATTTTTAATATTGAACAAATTCCTTGACCACTCTTTGGCTTATCAGATACAAATGATATGGTTCCTTCAACTTGCAAATCATAATATGTACTATTTCCTTCTATCATGTTCTCTTTATTAATTTTTTATGTGCCCTCAAAGCCTTTTTACTTCTTCTTCATATCCCTTGATGGTGACCTTCAAACTAGTTATATTTTTATATGGGTCCCATTGACTCAAAAATGCTTGCTTCATTTCATCCCAAGTGTAATTATTAATCTTCTTAACATAACTTACCCACCAACAAAGAGCTTCCTTCTAAATTTTTTCCAAGGTAGGCTTCCCAACAATAATCATCCAAATATAGATATCTAAACTACATCCACCATTATCAAGTGGCATTAGCTCAACCGATTAGATTCCTCAACATTTAAGGAGGAGACCAAGGTTCGAATCTTGCTAAGTGTGTAGACACTAAAATCATGTAAATCGGATAAGACTGTTATGTGCCACTCTTATCGACATCATATGGCCCCATTGGGCAACCCTCAGGGGTTAATTAGGGCTCCCAACCACTTTTGGGAGGGTTTACCCCACTTTTGGGAGGTTTTGGGCCATGTAGCCATGATCGTCCCACCCAGGGATGGCCACAGTTGGTGGTCGTCCCACCTAGGGATGGCCACACACAGTCATCCCTAGGTGGGACGACCATGAACCAGACCCCTCAAAAGTCAAAGGGGTGGATAAATGGCAATCAATTACTACCATTTACCCCACCCAATCACCCAAAATTGATTGGGAGGTTGTCATAAACATCAAGGCCTACAAATTGGAGGCCCCAAATGGAAGGCATCTTCCCTCCTATGCATGGCAAGGGAATGGACAAGTGGCAGCACTTGCCCTGCATGCCAAAACTTGCCCCTTTGCACATTTTCCCTATTTTGGCTATAAATTGAGGTGCTCCCACCCAATTTCAAAAGGAGACAATAACAAGCATTGCTCACGAAGTGTTGCTCACATTTGTCCTCAACATTTGCCCAAGTATTTTCCTTGAAAACCTCTTCATTCGAAGGCGCTTTCAGGGGCATCCCAAAATACACCAAATCCATTCCAAAACCTATCAAATTTGAGAGTTATTTGACCAAATTCGACGACAACACATTTAGGATAGTTCTAAGCCAGATCCCCTTGGAATTGGTGGTCAAAACCACCTAGTTTAGGGACCGTCCCTACCGAGGATGGATAATTAGTCCTAGTTGGACTTGCCAAGGATGGCCATGAAATGGCTAACAATTTTGATGAAATTTCACCATAGATCAATTATAGAGCATTAGATTAGCCTTATATTCAAATTTGGTTAAGTTTTGAGTAGATTTGATGGGTCAATTTAGGTTTTTATGATTGCAGGCTTAGTTGTTCCTGCCAGGAATGGCCACACTCTCTTATCACAATTTCACTTTAATTTATGCTCAGATCCTCCCAAAATCATCTCATTAACATCATATTAAATTTTCAAGTCATTTGGAGTTGTTTTGAATAGTCACAAATAAGTTTTATATTCATAAATGCATACTTTCTATGGTTTTCCTAGTTTTTATCACTAAACACATATGCTATTAACTATCATTCAATCTCTTGTGTGTAGGTGTAGGTATTCTAGGCATGAGGGAGGAGCTAAGAGGTAGATTAGAAGAAGCCCAATATTAGCTCTCAAGTGTGGGTTGTGAGAAGAACATTGAAACATGCCATTAAGCTCATGGAGGGATTCGATCCCTTGTAATTTGTAATCTGAAATGTATCAAAATGATAAGCCCTCAAAGGGGATGTATTGTAACCTTTTGGAATTGATGAATTAATAAATACAAGGAGAAATCCCCCCTATTTTACTGTAAATTATTCTTCATTTCAATAGTTTACATCTTTTGCATCTTTCCTTCGCATGCTTGCTTAGAAACAATAGATAGCATTTTAGTTTCAATGCACATTTAAGGCATGCCATTTTTCATGCTTCTTCAGTGGTGATCATGGTGGGACCCTTGTCCCTTGTTCCCTTTCATTTTTGTCATTTTTGACATCCCTTTTGTGTTTTGTGTGTTGCAGGTTCTGGTCGTTCTGAGCAGGAACAACTGTAGAATTCCTAATTGGAACTGCCAGGGACGACCATTGTAAGATCCCTACAAGGGACACCCCAAATTTGTAGCCATCCCACCTAGGGATGGCCACAAAACTAGGGGGTTTCTACAAAAATTTCTAGAAACAACAATTTCCAGAACAGAAAAGGTAATCTTCCAAACCTTCAATTTGCATCTAGGTTGTTTCAAAAAGCTTAAATTTTAGTTTTTCTTGTCTTTTGTGTGCATTTGAAAGTTAGATTTCATATCTCCAAATTTTGCATTAAAAAAATCGAAGAAAAATAGGAAAAAGAATAGCCTTTCAAAATGCATTTGTCTGGTTTGCTTGTGTGTGACCTACCTAAGGGTTAGGTTTTCATATAGTTTACAAATTTTGTAGTTTCCTTTTACATATATGCTTATGATTCTGAAAGTGAAATGTAATTTCATGCATTTAGTGAATAATCATTGAATGCTATCTTGTTTTCTTTCAATCATTTTAAAAGGAATCACACACACCATACTTCTTTTTAACATTAGTGAGTTGGAATTCATCCCCAACCACTGATAGAGTTCAACGATGGTGGGTTTCATCTCCATCCATTGGCTCAAATCCCATGTACCCTATATTTTTGGCCAAATATGACTCCAAGATCTGATGTAGCTTGGAAAATTTGCATGTACTCCTCTTTGAAGGGTATAACGTTGACCAAGTGAGTATTGGGTGAGGACTAGTAGGACCTATGCTCCCTGATCGGGTATGGATTTCATCTCCATACTTTGGTTGGTTCACGTGACCAGACTTTCATTGTCGATTGTCGAGCTACGAGTATATAGGTGAAAACCTTTAAACAATTGAGAATTACATCAACATTCAAAAACATGTGAAAGAGATTCTTTACAAAAGCAATAAATTTGAAACACATCAAATAGTTTAGGAACACATAATATTTAAAAGAGATAATCATTTGTATTCTTGCGTGTTTCTATTGATTGTGTTTGAATCTATAAAACTTGTAAAGGAGATAATCACATAGAGGTTTAGAGTAAGTAGCTATGGTATATACCCGTAGCCAAGCCCATTTAAGGGTGGACATTATAGGGAGTAGGCAAGAGGACATAGAACATCTTCGTTTTGACCCCAAGGACATGGTTATACCTCCTTGGTGGCCACCTACTCTCCCAAATCACCAAGTGGTAGATGAATGGATGGTTAGTCCTAGAGTGTCAGAAAGGGGACCTAGCCTATGAGGGACTCCTACACGGGGTACCCCCACAGGTCACAATCCCAATCTAGGGAATCATTCCCCAAGTATAGATAATTCCAATACCTTCTTTCAAGAAAGGCAACCGCGCAATGAGGCGCCTACACATAGAGCAATACCACGCATTCGCATGCCTGCTCGGTCTACTCCACATGCTGGTGTGTGAGAACAAGGTCATACACCTAGGGTAGGGTTGAATGATCATCTTATGCTTTCAAATCACCCTTCCCCAAGGTACCAAAACCTAGATGAGTATGATACTCATCATAGTGGGTGGGCCAATTCTGCCCTACCATTCCTCATTTATGAGGGAAGACCTGAGGAAGATCCTAATCATCCTCAATCACATTATTCCATGCAAGCATGATGTGCCTCTACACCAATAGATTATCAAGAACATATATTTAGGGGTGAGCCTCAAGTAAATGTGACTTCTCTCAATCGAGGGAAAGTTGTAGTAGATCTCACAAATCCTCTTGAACAAGATAGGTATCAGGGCAATAATGCTAGGGCACATAGGCCTAATACAACTAATCAAATTAATCAATTAGTCAAGAAGTATGTTGATCATCAAGCCAAGTTTAATCAACTTAGGTCTGATAAACAATGCTTGGATCTCCTAGAGCAGTGACAACTATTAGAAAGACAAAGACTTGAACAATAGATTCAAGAAACATTGCGTAATGGAGTTCCTACTCCAAGCACGCATAGACAAGAGGCTAGGCAAAGGCAACCTACTTTCCATCAGAATAGGTCTCCTAGACCTAATCAAATGTTGCCACCTAGACCTCCTAGGCCTGATCAGAACTTACCTACTAGGCCTAATATAGATCACCTACAATAGGCTTTCATTCCTCCTTGTAGGCCCATTCCTGAAACACCTTATGGGGCTTATGATGATTTGGAACAAAATGAGGATTACTTAGAAGCACCTTTTGGAGATATGGTTGATGACAATCAACCACCTCAACCTATGCTTAATATTCCTCATCCCCCTCCATGGGTCCAAAACAAAGAAGAGGAGATTAAATCCTTTGATGTGTATCAAGCATTGCTTGAACGCTTAGAAACTATAGAGGGTAAGATAACTAGGAATGGGCTTCAAAAGCCCACCTTGCACCAGTTGCGCAATCAACCACTGCATCCATCCATACCTTCCCCAACATATCCTAAGAATTTTAAAATGCCCAAGTTGGACAAGTTTAAAGGGGAAGAAGATGCTCAAGAGCATGTTACAAAATTCATGAATCAGTGCTTCAACATACAGGAGAATGATGCATTACTCCTAAGAATATTTCTAATTACCCTCTCTGGCCCTACCATTGAGTGGTTTAACCAACTTCCAAGGCATAGCATCTATACATTTGAATAGTTTGTAGACGTGTTCTTGGAATGTTTCACCTTCAATACCAAGAGGAAGGTGACCTTAACTGACCTTACGGGGTTAAAACAATATGACGATGAGTCTATCACTGACTATGGAAATAGGTGGTGAACGCTTCTAGCTAAGCTACCCTATCTATTGCTAGTGTCTGAGTTAACTCGGATGTTTTCAAAGAGTTGCTTGAAACCAATATCTTTATTGTTGCAACTCCAACAATATCCCACTCTTGAGGATGCTCTAGCGCAAGCTAGAACCATAGAAGAGATCAAAATCCAAGAGGGGGAGATAGCTAAACCTCGCAAGAAGGAGTGGACAAAGAATCCAAAGAGCAATTTGATGCCATCAAAGCCGGTAATGGTCAATCAAGTGGCCATTAATATCCCTAGGCCTGCACAAATGATGCCTCCTCAAAAGGTAAATTATCAGGCCCAACCTCCTCCTACGAGTTATAATAATAATACTCAAGCGAATCAGGGTCAGAATCAACAACGTCACCCTAGGTGATAGTTTACACCCTTCTATGAGTCAATGGACTCCCTATTCAATCATTTATGGGCTACCAAACTGGTTAATTTACCAAAAATTAAGCCTATAGACCCGAATATAGGTAAACCAAAGCCTATGGGATGTCGAGAAGACCAATTTTATCGATATCATCGATAGAATGGCCATGACTTGCCTACATGCTATGGTTTCAAAAACATAGTGCAAGACATGATAGAGAGGAATGAGCTCCAAGTGGATAATCCTCTCACCCCAAATAATCAATAGATGGGGGTTTTCAAAGACCCCTTACCTACTCATGAGGTACAGGCAGCTCCTGCAAAACAAATGAATGAGGTCAAGATGACACCCCCTTTACAAGGGTACATCGGGATGATAAGTATTGTGACTAGGAATAGATGCTACCCAAGTCAAGTTGCACCACCTACAGCTTCAAGCGATGTTCCATCAACATCACAACCTTCCCCACCTCTAGTACAGAGCCTTCCACCTAGGCCAATAGTGACAATAAAGAGTAAGCTTGCACAAATCTTAAGGACAACATCAGCTAGATTGTCCATTTATGAGCTAATTCAACAATCTCCTCCTCATAGAGAAGCTCTAATGGATATTCTTAAGTCGATAGAGTTGCAACCCTAGGAGTCTAACTCCTTCATTGATTTTGTGGGGCATGTGCAACAATGTAAGGAACCAGTGATCACGTTCCATGAGCACGAACTCAAACCCATAGCAAGTGATGTGGTGGACCCTCCTTTACACATCATTGCATGTGTGAATGATATACCATATAAAAGAGTTCTGATAGACACTGGTTCATCAAGAAACATAATAACCACTAGTGCCCTTAAATACCTAGGACTTCCAACATCTCATGTTGTAGCATCCACATACACCCTCAGAGCATTTAATGATACAATATGCTCCATAGTCGGTACTATAGTCCTACCCATTCAGGTGGGATGCAAAACTATATCGACACTATGTCATGTTTTGGAGGGTGTAATGGCCTATAACATATTGCTAGGTAGACCTTGGATTCAAGACATGAAGTGTGTCCCATCCATTGCTCATCAATGTCTCAAATATACTTATGAAGGGTAGGTACACGTAGTCTCTACAGACCTTGAGCCCTTTAAGTATTGTAACATGGTGCAACAAATGCTTGAGTCGACCTTACCATCAACTCATGTGGACTTCCAACTAAATAAAGCCATTCAGGGTCCACTCCCATCTCCATTACCTTCCATTACACCATTACCATATTCACCCATACCATCTTCATCATTGGCAACTTCAGAAGAGCCTTCGTCATCGTCAGATCCTCCACAGAGGAACATGTCGAAGAGGCCAATCGATGAAAGTCCTCCCATCATTTCCACCATCTCTACGAAAGATATTCCTAGTCCTGTAGACGAGGAACCATCTCAGGAGGTACACATTGAGTCATCTCAAGCCTCACTTCCATCTCCTTCACCCTCATCATCCTAGGTTACAATCCAGATGTCTAGTACAGGGATAGGAGAGTACATAGTCAAAAATATCACAATAGTTCCATCCATAGAGACAGTGCAAGATATGGGAAGACCTCATCTCCCCATAGGTAGCATTGTACCTCTTGGCATACCACCCAATCAAACAAACTTTATATATGGGGGTATCGAGTATGGAACATTGCCAGTTCCTCAACAAGAAGAAGATGATGAACCTTTCTCTGAGGATATAAACTACATGTCAAATCCTGACTACGCCATGCGATATCTTCATCATTGTCATTGGCATGGTTATGGCCTAGGTTTATATGAGCAAGGTACTCATGTTCCATGTCAACCACAATACCAGTTACCATATGATAAATCTGGGTTGGGACACAATAAGCCAGTACCCTTAGATGTACTCACAGAAGTTCTAGAACACCTAAGGTCTAAATTATAGGGATGAGCTTGCACGTGATCCCTATGCCAATCCACATCATGTCCATTCATTGGGAGATTATTTTCCCATAAACATGGTAGATCAAGGGTTATCCAATGATGTCGCTCAATCTCATGAAGTGGGAGAGAGTTCGCATACCCTTCAATCTGATAGTGAGGAAGAGGATCAAGGTCCTCCTCATGAATGGACATCAGATGATGAATTAGATTATGGCATAGCTCCCATTAATTACCCTAGTTTAGATGAGGAACATGAGTGAGTTATCCCTTTGGATGATGAAGAAGAGTTCTATCTTTGCATGTTCCCAGTACAACATCCCATTTGGTGATAGATTTTACCACTTGAAGAGCAAGATCATCACCTTCCCCATCGACCACCGTCGGTCATTCCACCTCCACCACAACCACCCTCGCAAGTTAAGAGACAACATCAGATCTCTAGACCCACTCGCCCATGGAAGGGAGATCATGTATCCATCAACATGATTTCCATAGATCTAAGTGCACCATTGAGAGATCTGAATAACCCATCAAAGCCATTGCACCTCGACATTGAGGCAATTGAATTTGATCGGGAGATTCTCCCCCATCTCCATCAGAGTATTGGCCTTGCGAGGAAATGTTACAACCATTTCATTTTTCTCCAAGGACTACTCAAAATGTCTGTCAAGCTGAGGTTGAGCAAGAAATGCCAATTGAGGGTGTAAACCCAGCTGATGACATTCACTTAATCCCTATTCCACATTAGTTGGAAGATGGATCACACATGTCAATTGAACCAACAGTTAATAGGGATATCGATACAGATCCCGATAATCCCCATAACATCAAATTAGGGGAAGGTCTATCCCCTGATGAACAAGCTGAGTATATAAAGTTGTTAACAGAGAAGATAGAGGCTTTTTCTTGGACTTATAAAGATATGCCAGGACTAGATCCTAATATGGTCACGCATAATCTTACACTGGACCCAAATGTTAAACCAGTTAAGCAAAAGCTACGTAAGATGCATCCAAAAATCGCCTTGATGGTAAAAGATGAATTGCAAAAACTATTGGACGCCAACTTTATTATATCAGTAGATTATCCACCATGGGTTTCAAACATGGTACCAATCAAGAAACCCGATGGGAGGATTCGCATTTGCACTGATTTTAGAGATCTCAACAAAGCGAGTCCTAAGGATGAGTTTCCCTTACCAAACATTGATGCGTTGGTAGACGCTACAATAGGACACGAAATGTTATCCCTTATGGATGGTTTCTTTGGATACAATAAAATTCATATTAATCTAGAAGACCAGATCAAAATGGTGTTCACAATGCCTTGGGGGACATTTTGTTACAAGGTCATGCCTTTTGGCCTTAAAAATGCTGGCACCACCTACCAACGAGCCATGACATATATCTTCCATGACTACATGCATAAGATTCTAGAAGATTACATGGATGACTTATTGGCCAAATCTCTATTACGCCATGAGCATATCAATGTCTTGCGAAAGGTTTTAGATCACCTCATTGAGCATAATGTTAGGCTAAATCCCAAGAAGTGTGTCTTTGGTGTCACATCTGGTAAACTCTTGGGATTCATAGTCTCTAAGTGAGGCATAGAAGTAGACCCAAACAAAGTCAAGGTAATTCTAGAAATGCCTCCCCCCACAACTATCAAGCAGTTGCGTAGCTTGCAAGGAAAGGTCGCATCCATAAAGCGCTTCATAGCACAATTATCGGATAAGTGTCGACCTATGAACAAGTTACTACACAAGGGGGTTGCATTTCATTGGGATGAAGAATGTCAAGATGCCTTTGATGAGATAAAGCAATATCTGGCTTCACCACTAGTATTGGCTCCTCCATGACCAGGAGTGTCATTCTACCTTTACATCTCAGCTACTGAGCTTGCATTGGGCACCATGTTGGCCCAAAAGAATGAATTACATAAAGAACAGGCTACATATTATATTAGTCGCACCCTGGTCAGCTATGAGGTAAAGTATGCATACGTTGAGAAGCTATGCTTAGAAGTGGTCTTTACCACTAAAAAGCTATGCCATTACATGCTCAATCATACCACGTATGTAGTTTCAAAAGAGAATCCATTGCGCTACATGATGAGTCAAACTTACCATAGTAGTCACACGGTGAAATGGATTATGTTGTTGATGGAATTTGACCTAGAGTTCATCGGATAGAAATCAATTAAGGGTCAGGTCATAGCCGATCAACTAGCAGAGGCTCCTCTCTAGGATGACCAACCTCTCACTATAGAGCTTCTCGATGATGGAGTTTTTCATGTCTCAGAATCACCAGATCCTGAAGAGCCTGAGTCATAGGATGACATAACTCTATTTTTTGATGGTTCTAAGTGTGAGCAAGGGGGTGGCGTAGGAATCATGTTTTTCACACCACAAGGGGCTCCAATACCCCTTTCGTTTAAACTCAATTTCCCGTGCACCAATAACAATGCCGAGTATGAAGCCCTTCTCATAGGCCTTCAAACGACAATCACCATGAAAATAACAAAGCTCAACATTTTTGGTGATTCCTTGCTCATAGTTAATCAGGTCAAAGGGATATTCCAGTGTAGGTGCCCAGTCTTGCAAGCCTACAAAGCCCTAGTGGATAAACATTTGGCAAAGTTTGAGTGGTATGATATTGAGGCACTCCCTCATTCATCTAACCATTTTATGGATACAATGGCCTCCTTAGGCTCTTTAATCCCGTAGAACCCATTTGATGATATCATGACCATTCAAGTGAAAATGCTATCACAATCTGCGATGAAGCGTGATGAGCTTAACTCTATGCTAGAAGTCCACATGATTCAGATTGAGCCTTCACATGAAAGGTTCTCTCAAATACACAATTATTTGAATAATGTTGCTTGGGGGACTTTGTTCCCTCAAAATCCTTTTGATACTAGCACAACGCTATATCTACAAGTTCGCTCTCAATCAACATTTGTGAGAGAGGAACGTCAAAAGGATCATGCAATTCATACAATTGAGGCTTCTTTAAAACAAGATTGGGCTACCCAAATAAAATATTATTTAAAACTGGGAAGTATTCCTTCTAGATTGTTGCATGCCGCAAAATGAGCATTTAAGAAAAAGGTGGCAAAGTATGTCTTATTAGGAGACATAATGTATCGTCGAAGCTATGAGGGTATCCTCCTTCATTGCTTAGACTCTCAAGAGTCGGCTTGGGCCATTGCCCAAGCACACGATGGTACATGTGGTGGCCATTTCAGTGGCATGGCCATCGCAAAGTGCATTCTTTGCATGGGCTATTATTGGCCCACTTTAGAGCAATATTGTTGCGCTTATGTGAAGAAGTGCATAAAGTGTCAACATCATGCAAATTTGACACACGTACCTTCACAGGCCTTACAACCGATTCAATCGGTTTGGCCATTTGCATAATGGGGGTTTGATTTAATTGGGAAAATCTCACCTACCTCCTCAAGCCATCACACGTTTATCATAACGACTATTGAGTACTTCAAAAAATGGGTGGAAGCAATTCCCCTTACCACTATGATTGGACCTCGCATCACGGAGTTCATATTGCATAACATCATATGTCATTTTGGTATTCCATCCAAGATAATTTTAGATAATGGGACACCCTTTAAGAATAAGGATGTGCATGCTTTAACAACGAAATATAATATACAACACAACTTTTCTATGCCCTATTATCCACAAGCTAATGGGCAAGTAGAGGCATCTAATAAAATAGTAGTTGCAATCTTAAAGAAAACCATTAAGGAAAATCATAAGGATTGGCATAATCAGTTACCTCTTGCCCTTTGGGCCTATCACACTAGTATTCGGACCCCCACTAGGGCAACTCCATTTTCACTAGTGTATGGTGCTGAGGCTATCATGCCTTTAGAGTTGGAGATATCATCGCTACACATATCTCTGCAGGAGTTCATCGATGATGATACTATGCGACAAGCTCATCTAGATCAACTCACTTTGCTTGATGAGCGATGCATGAATGCCCTTGAGCATCTACATGTTTATCAAGAGCACCTTAAGAGAGCTTACAACATGAAATTCCACCCTAGAGACTTTCAGGTTGGTGATTTAGTTCTGAAAGAGAACCAACAAAACTCAAATTTGCCACCCCATCTGTGGGATAAATTTATGATAAACTGGTTAGGTCCATATATCATTACTAGTCAGATTGGACCTGGAACTTATCGCTTAGCATCTATTGAAGGAAGTGAAGAGCTTGAACCTTTGAATATTAGTCACCTATGACCTTTCCATGCTTAGAGCACCATGCCCACCTTAAAATGTCCCTAGGTAGTCTACGATCATCTAGGTCAACCTAAAATGCCCCTAGGTAGTCTATGACCATCTAGGTCAACCTAAAATACCCCTAGGTGGTCTACAATCATCTAGGTCAACCTAAAACACCCCTATGCTACAATCTAGATCAACCTAAAATACCCCTAGGCGGTCTATGATCATCTAGGTCAACCTAAAATACCCCTAGGTGGTCTACGATCATCTAGGTCAACCTAAAATACCCCTAGGTGGTCTACGACCATCTAGGTCAACCTAAAATACCCCTAGGTGATCTACGACCATCTAGGTCAACCTAAAATCCCCTAGGTAGTCTACGACCATCTAGATCAATCTAAAATACCCCTAGACAGTCTACGACCATCTAGGTCAACCTAAAATACTCCTAGGCGATCTACAACCATCTAGGTCAACCTAAAACACCCCTAGGTAATCTATGATTGTCTAGGTCAACCCAAAATGCTCCAATGGCATCTATAAGCTCTTTGGTCACCCTAAAATACCCCTAAGCGGTCTATGATCATCTAGATCACTCCAAAATGCTCCAAAGGCATTTATAAGCCCTTTTGTCACCTAAAATGCTCCTAGGTAGTCTACGACTATCTAGGTCACCCTAAAATGCTCCAAAGGCATCTATAAGCCCTTTGGTCAACCTAAAATCTCCTAGGTAGTCTACAACCATCTAGGTCATCCCAAAATGCCCCAAAGACGTCTAGAAGCCCTTTGGTCATCCTAAAATACTCCTTGGATCTACGACCATCTAGGTCACCCCAAAATCCCCAAAGGCATCTATAAGCCCTTTGGTCACCCTAAAATACTCCTAGGTGGTCTACGACCATCTAGGTCAACCCAAAATGCCCCAAAGGCATCTATAAGCCCTTTGGTCACCCTAAAACGCTCCTAGGTAATCTACAACCATCTAGGTCACCCCAAAATGCCCCAAAGGCATCTATAAACCCTTTGGTCATCCAAAAAGCCCCAATGGCATTCATTAAGCCCATTGGTCAACCTGTATATACATATATATATTTATCAAAAATACAAAAACATCATTAAAATCTCAAAAACACAAAAATATTACTTCATTGCACTTCACATCATTTGCATTATAACATCAATTGCATTAGGCATACACCATTGCATTGTGCATTGTTAGAAGTTGATCATACATGTCTAGCACCAGGTCTGTATACTAGGCATCTATCAAATTCACTGTTATCATAAGTCAATGTTATCACCTATTTACATTACACTTATCATTTACATTTACACTCCATATTGTGTGTCTGTTTCCCGTCACTTAGCCATTGTTTATAAGACATAGTTAGGTTTTTCGGTCACTCAACCATATCTAGTTTTCTTTTCAGATTTTGTAGAAAGCTATCATGATTTTTAGAAGGTAGAATCCTGCTTAGATTGTACCTTGTATACATCAAAATCCCAACACATTTTCACATTAATAAATCCAAGTTTAGCACAAGGAAAGATGAAACCTACAAAGTGGTCTAGGTTACCTTAAGCGAAAAGTTTATCTCGCTCATCCCCCTGTGCGAATGGTTCAAAGATGCTGAGAATTGACAAAAGGACAAGTTCCTCCTTACCCAAAATAATCAAAATCCCTTGCCTCACACCAAATTGGGGCAAGTATCCAAAAGAGAAAAATAAACAGTGATTATTATCACTTAGCAAAATTCAAAATAAATAGTGGTTTTTACCATTAGCAAAAGTAAAATAAACAGTGGTTCTCACCACTACCAAAATCCATTGCTCACCATAACAAAAATGAGCAACTCCCTTGAAAATTTCAAAATTAAAAGAAAATAAGGGAGTATTGAACTTGAATCCCTGGAATTCTCAGCATTAGAGAACCATAAGGTGATCCTCATTACAGGTTGGGTGGCATCAAGCCCTCCTGGCAATGGTGGTATCCTTACGCATGATGATATGTCTGTCATATAAGCAACTTGCTTTTGTATAGACCAATGTTTGCATGTGGATGAGCTAGCTTTTGGTAGCCTATATTGCCTAGTGGTCTAATCCAACTAAGTACAAAACTCAGGATAATGAGACTCGTAGGGTGATCTCTAGTACATATGGGCTGAATAAATCATGTTTGGCACTAGGGTAACTTTATGCGTTATCATAATAATGAACTCACATGCACACACAGGGATATTGACTATCTTGGTTATCTTAGCAGATTTATACTTTGTTAAAAAGTCTTGCATAGTTACTATACAACTTTTGATTAGGTAACTAGAGTGTTTGAGTCTCCTAAAAATCCCAAACACATCATAAAACATTATACTATTCATTCCATTCCACATCATACTGCGACATGTTTGTTAGTTACATTTTCACAACCCATTACATAATGTCATAATAACATGAAAATGATGAGATAAATTTTGTATAATCCATGGTGCTAGCATCTAATGTGTCAACTAGTAATCATAATACATCATACAAATTAAATCAAATCATCCATTTCATCATGCATTTACATATCTACATATCATCAAATCACATCATAGGATAAATACATGCATCCATGTTAGACATCCATCATAACATCATAAAGCAAATATAAGCATTGCATACATCTCATAAAAAGTAGTAAGAAACACATGATGATAATAGAAAACTCATATATATATATATATATATATATATATATATATATATATATATATATATATATATATATATATGTATGAAATCCAAAGCTACATCATCATCCATAAACTTCCCATAGGCTACAATAAAGTGGGTCCTCAGACCTCATAAAATCCAAAATATCAAAAAGAGCCATAGAGTCTCAAAAACCATGGTCACGCAGGACCGGTGCTAATGACTCTCACCCCTACCCTCAGTCGGAGTCCACTACAAACTCCCATATCTGCTACCACCTACCCTGTCTAGCCTTCGTGCAGAGCTTGAAGGCCTCCATCCATGCATAAGACTATCCTGTACCACTCCTTCGACTCTAGTGTGACCCACTAGCAGATGGACGGTCTGGTAAGTGCCCCCTAAGGTGCACTATCTCATCCTCCAACTCATCAGTATAAGTCTACTCCTATCGACAACAAGTCTGGTAGGATCCCACAAAGTACTAAAGCTATACCATATCCTCTCGTAGCCTAGCCATCTCACCATTGCTAGATACCTCACGGATAAGGCTCTATGCTCCAACCTATGCCTAAAGCATAGCTATCAATGTTGTCTACCTCTCCATCTCAGCTTGAAGTCTCTCTCTCCCGCTGACCTCTAATAAGCTCACCATACAACTCAATAATCATAGCATCTTGAGTTGTTAGCTATGTCTGCATCCCTTGATCATCAAATTTAGCCTCATCCAAGTCACCCTGTAGATCCCCTAACTCAAGGAGCTTCGTCCACTCATTCGCTACGCTATGATGCACATGTTGCTCATCTCCCTCTACCTCCTCATCATCTGGATACTCATCCTGGTCCTCCTCCTCATGAGCATCCCCATCCTAGTGGTCCCTCTCCTCACCACTATCGTGTCACCCACCAAGAGTCATACTCCTCTGTCATCCCGACATCATCTATCTCAGAGATATCTACTACAGGATATGAATCCTCTCCCAATGCCTCCATTGTAGGCCAGCTAAGGGTCCTCTCATCCCCATGACATCTGTAGATCATTGGCTCACTAGGCAACCCTTGGCGTAGCCCAAACTATCGTAGGACTCAAGCATAAGGGAAGTACTCTCGCTCAGTCCCATGTCGCCCAACTAGCCATCTACCTTACCTCACCCGGTGCAGCTGTGTCTCAACCTCATCCCATACTGGACAATATCTATAAGATCTCCAGGTAACCTCCTCTACCATGAGTCATGCAAAGGTCTCTGCATAGTGCTCAACCTCACTTGCAAAGTGATGGCTCTGACCTATCTCCTAGGCCCGCTACCATAGTATCCCATAGCCTATATCCCTATCAGTAAGTTGTGCTCGGGTCATCCAAGGTAGTCCCCATGGTTGATCCACATCAATATACTACCATCCCCAAACCTATAGTAGGAAGATGCACCCTAAGCCCTTCCACCCATGAGAGCGGATCTCATATAACTCATCATATAGGTGTGCCAATAATGTAGGACCCCAAGCCATCACTATAGGATTCTCCTCAGTGCACTCCACAAGTGAAAACACCAACTCTATAAGGTTCCAGGGGAACCTGGATTTTTGATGAGTCTGGGAGTAACATGTTGGAGATCAAAGTCATTAGTAAAGCATGTCTAACACCCAATACATCAGCCCCAAACCATGACTCTACTAATATCCCTCCGCTAGGTAGGTCACTCACTACCTCCTCCTAGTTTCCCCTAAAGTATCTTTGCATCACTACATCTCTTCGATCTCTATGAGTGGATTCGATAGGGTGCGCCTCTATTAGAATGCACAATATCCGATAGATTTCCTCTAAAGTCATCATCATCTCTCTTGTAGGTAAATGGAAAGTGTTGGTATGAGGATCCCAAAGGTCTATCAAGGCAGTCAAGTAGGCGTGGTCGCCCACCACGGGCTCTAACCATGTCACATGCTTAAGGCCAATGGCATCGAGCCATTTCCAGTCCTCCTCTATAAAAAGGTCCCTAGCAACCTGAAAGAGAGTCGAAACTCGATACTGACTCTTCACCACCTGACATAGCTAACTAAGTGTCAAAAATAAACTCAAAATACATAAAAAAATTCTAAAAATATCCAAAAAATGACCAAAAAAAACTCTTTTTGTCCCAGTTTTGTGACCATCCCACCCAGGTACGACCCCCAATTTGGCATACATCCCATCCAGGTATGGCCTCTAATGGTCGTCCCACCCAGGGACGACCCCCAAAAATGGCTAAAATAGGATCATTTTGATCCCTAAAATAGCCCTAAAAATGTAAGAAAATAGCAAAATAATGCCTAATTAATGCATCTAAACTAGAAATAAATGCTTTCATTCCTATATTTTACTACTATTAAGGTTCCTTAACTAATATTTAGTGTACATTATGGAAAAATCATTGGAAATTAATATTTTACATTAAATAAAGAAATCGAGAAAAATGCAGTCCACACCTGTCTCGCATCGGCTCCGTCGCTTGACGAGTCTTGTTGCTGGCTCATAATGATAGTTGGATGTTTTGGTAGTGCTTCACTTCAAAAAAATGAAATCTCTCCTCTTCACCTCTCAAGTTTCCAAGTTGAGAATGCAAAATGAGCTCATTTACCTCATTTTGGGCTTATATAGGCTTCAAAAAAGAATGGCTGCCCCTTGGTGGGATGGTCGGCTAACTGGCTAACTGTCCCATCCTAGGACGACCATAAACTGTGCAGCCATCCCATCCAAGGATGGCCACCAAAAAATCATATAAAAACAACTTTAAAACATCAAAAATAGGGCCAAAAACCCACCAAAAATAGGTCCAAAATGGGTCAAATTAACAAGGGATCAAGATTAAATCCAAAGTATTTATGGACACTTTGAAAAGTCTTTATTTCACTCCCCAAGAAGGCTATTATGGCTGGACCACTCCACGAGAATGAATTATTTAGGCTCTCACTTCCATAAATTATCATTAAAATGATCAAAATCCTAGCATAATTGATAGGGTTTGTAATGGGTAAAACTGAGGGATATCGCAATTAAGTCATATATGTCAAGTGACTCATCAATTTAATTATTATTCATACCCTCATTGAATCATTTCTTGATGGGGTAGTCATAACAAAGATTTCATAATCAAATCAACACTTAAAAACTCAAAAAGTGCAATTTTCATACATTCAAAAGAATCATTGCCAAAGACAAATTTGCAAGCCCATACTAGGGCAAATAATCAGCAAATGCAACAAAAAAAATGCTTGGCCTCCTTGAAGCCTCGAGAATTCACCCTTGAAAAGGCTTACAAGGACACAAGGAACCAAGACCAAGTATACCCTAAGCCCCAAAAATGCTATGGCAAGCGCGGTTGAAAGGTATACCACAATCAATCCTTAAACTATGTCAAAAGCAAGGATTCCAAGAATGAGTTACTGACATTTGTCCTCAACATTTACCAAGTATTTTCCTTGAAAACCTCTTCATTCAAAGGAGCTTTCAGGGGCATCCCAAAATACACCAAATACATTCCAAAACCTGTCCAATTTGAGAGTCATTTTACCAAATTCAATGACAACACATTTAGGAGTATTCTAAAGCCAAATCCCCTTGGAATTGGTGGCAAAAACCACCTAGTTTGAAGACCATACCTACTAGGGACGACTAACAGTCCTAGTTGCACCTGCCAAGTAAGACCACCAAATGGCTAACAATTTTGATGCAATTTCACCATAGATCAATTAGAAAGCATTAGATTAGTCTTGTGTTCAATTTTGGTTAAGTTTTGAGTAGATTTGATGGGTCAATTTAGGTTTTTGTGATTGCAGGCTTAGTTGTTCCTTCTAGGAACAACCACACTCTCTTATCATAATTTCACTTTAATTTATGCTCAGATCCTTTGAAAATCATCTCATTAACATCATAGTCAGATTTGCAAGTCATTTGGAGTTGTTTAGAATAGTCACAAATAAGTTTTATATTCATAAATGCATACTTTCTATGGTTTTCCTAGCTTTTATCACTAAATGCATATGTTATTAATTGTTTTCAATCTCTTATGTGTAGGTGCAGGTATTCTAGGCCCAAGGAAAGAGCTAAGAGGTATATTAAAAGAAGCCCAAGATTAACTCTCAAGTGTGGGTTGTGAGAAGAACATTGAAACACGCCATTAAGCTCTTGAAGGGATTAGATCCCTTGTAATTTGTAATATGAAATGTATCAAAATGAGAAGCCCTCAAAGGGGATGTATTGTAACCTTTTGAATCGATGAATTAATAGATACAAGGAGAAATACCTCTTATTTTATTACAAATTATTCTTTGTTTCAATAGTTTACATATTTTGCATCTTTCCTTCGCATGCTTGCTTAGAAACAATAGATAGCATTTCAGTTTAAACGCACATTTAAGGCGTGTCATTTTTTGCGCTTCTTCAAAGTGATACATGGATAATATCCAAGCTTTGTTATGATATCGGTAGACACAAAAATCTAGCCACTTGTCATCCATCCAGGTCCTCCCACCATTTTTACCCATTTATTTATATATATGTAGGCATATTTGTTAAATATATGTTTAATATTAATATTTTAATATTATATTTTATATATATTTAATAAATATAAATATTATATATGTAAATAAATCCTAGCCATCCAATTTGACTTAATCCTAGCCATCCATCCACATCAATCCATGCCATGCACCCAGAATTAATATCCACCCTCCAATATGTTTTAATATGAGCCACACAATTTGTGTTGCTAAAACCCTAACATACCCTAGTGTGGATTATTAATAGAGGTCATTTTGATGGCTCAACCCCTGAGTTTCCTAAGTAATCCAAGAATTTCCTAAGTGCTTTCCCTATAGTATCCAAGCGTTCTCGCCATATGTTCTCTCTCACCCTATCCTCCGCATCCGTCGCCACCCATTTCACTCAACCAGATCTACTTTTGCAAATCTTCACCTCAAATCCTAAATGCCTTTGGGCACTCCCTATCACTTTCGAGTTCCTCCAAGTGCTTCCTTCCATATCCAATCTATTTAGAAAAAAACTTTAGATTTTACACCTACAAGAGCAAGCACAATAACAAAAATATAGAACACGAAAACAGTAAAACAAGTGACATAGAGATTTACGTGGAAACCTGCAATGTGCAGGAAAAACCATGGGGCAATGGCAACTTCTCTTTCTCACATCCTTTGATGTTTTTAACAACACATCACATATGCAAGGGATCACATCCATTTTATAGATCAGAAGGAAGACTCCAAACTGTTCATTTCCTATTCCAACAGAAGCCTCCAAAACCTGTTTGTTTTAGCTCCTAAACACTATTCATCTTCCGCTCCCAGGATTGTTCGTCTTTCACGTACTGATGTCTACCTAGATGTCTGCTAGATGTCACAACTGGCCTAGATGTCTGGCCTAGATGTTTACCAGACCAGACCTCTAGCAGCCTAGATGTCTGGCAGCCTAAACATCTGGCCTAGATGTCTGTTAGATCAGACGTCTAGACGTCTGGCCTAGACGTCTAATAGCCCTCCTGACTATACATCTAGCAACCCTGCTGACTAGATGTCTAGTAGCCTTGTTGACTGATGTCTGACCATACCGACTTCACACCTAACATTCTCCCACTTGAAGTTAGTGTTTGGGAATTCTTCTGCCAAAAATTTTTTAGCCAGTGCCAATTGCCCAATGCTGCCATTGTTACTTTTTTAGCAAGCCCAGAGAATTTTTGCACCATTCAAACTTCTCTACCTTGATCGGATTTGTAAGCATATCTACAAAATTCACTTCAGTGTCAATTTCCTGTAATAGGATCCTACCTTCTTCCACCACATTTTTGATAAAGTGGTACTTGACATCAATGTGTTTTGTGCGATCATGGAATGTTGGATTATTCACTAACTGAATAGCACTCTGGCTATCACAATGTAGCATAATTTTCTGCTGCATTACCTTGAAGTCACCCAAAAATTGCTCTAGCCAAATTGCCTCTTTGTTGGCATGAGTTGTTGTAATGTATTCTGCTTCAGTGGTTGATAAAGCCACAATAGACTACAACTTAGAAGCCCAATTCATCGCTCCTCCTGAAAGAGTGAAGGTATATCCTGTAGTGGATTTTCTCCCATCTCTATCTCCACCATAATTAGAATCCACAAAACCTGTAACTTGCAAATTTGTCGATCCAAAGTAAATGGCAACATCTAAAGTGGCTCTTAAATATCTAAATATCCACTTCACCGCATTCCAATGCTCCTTACTAGGGTACCGGCTGACTACTCCCACTACTATGGTAATATCTAGTCTGGTGCTCACCATGGCATACATGAGACTTCCTAATACTGATGAATACGGTACACGAGACATGCTTATCTTCTCTGCTTCTATTCTAGGACACTGGTTGGAAGACAACTTTAAGTGTGGAACAAGTGGGATACTAACTATTTTATCATTCTGCATATTGAAGCGCTACAGAATCTTTTCCACATATGACTTTTGACTTAACCAGATCTTTCTTCCTTTTCTGTCCTTATGTATCTTCATCCCTAAATTTTGGCTTGCTGCTCCTAAATCCTTTATTTCAAATATCCTAGCCAACTGAGCCTTAAGATCAATTATTTTCTTCATGTTGGGACCTACAACCAACATATCATCAACATACAACAACAAAATAATAAAACTATCATCGTCAAATCTCTTTTAGTATGCACAATGGTTAGCTTCACTCTTGCTGAAACCTTGGCTCTTCATGAAGGTGTCAAATTTCTTGTACCACATCCTTGGCACCTGTTTCAACCCATACAGTGATTTCTTCAGTCTGCAAGCCAAATGCTCTTTGCCTCTTTCTTCATAGCCCTCGGGCTTATCCATATATATCTCTTCCTCGAGATCACCATGCAAGAAAGCGAGTCTTTACATCAAGGCTGCTCCAGTTCCAAATCATGTGCAGCTACAAGTGCAAGTAGAACTCTGATAGTAGTCATCTTCACAACTGGGGAGAAAATTTCATTAAAGTCAACACCTAACTTCTGCACATAGCCCTTTGCCACCAAGCAAGCTTTATAGCATTCCAACAGCCCGTTGTTCTTCTTCACTTTGTACACCCACTTGTTTCCAATAGTATTTCTTCCAGGTGGGAGATCCACAAGTTCCCAAGTTTTATTCTTTCGAAGTGCCTCGATTTCCTCCTCCATGGATTTCCTCCATTTTTTTGCATTCTTAGACTCTCTAGCTTCTTGAAATGAACTAGGTTCACCATCATCAATTAAAAAAGCAAAAGAGGACTAATACACATGAGAATACCTTTTGAGACACTTTTGTGGATGTGTAAATCTTCTAACTCAATGATCTGTCAGTTCTGGCTCTTGGTCTTATGACCATTGTGGCTGCTCTACTTCATGTTCTACTTCATGTTCTACATGTTGATTAAAAACTTCAGCATGTTCATCTTCACTAAATTCTACTTCAACAGGTACAACATTAGGATTTTGCTGTACCTCCTTCCTTTGCATGGATTTTTCATCAATAATTACATCCCGGATAATAATTACCTTGTGGGCAATAGGATCCCACAGACTATACCCCTACACTATATCTCCATAGCCAAGAAAAACACATTTGCTTGACTTTAGGTCAAGCTTGGACCTTTTTTCTTTGGGTACATGGGCAAACGCATCACAGCCAAAAGTGCACAAATGAGAGTAATCAACTGGCTTACGACACCAAGCCTCCTCTGAAATCTATCCATTCAATGCAGTTGTAGGTGACCTGTTAATAAGATAAACAGTTGTATTAACAACCTCCACCCAGAAATGTTTCTCCAACATGGCTGCGCTAAGCATGCTTCTTACACATTCCAAGATTGTGTGATTCATCCACTCAGCCACACCATTTTGTTGTGGAGTGTATGGTACAGTCTTCTGGTGCTTAATACCTTCCTGCATACAAAATTTATCAAATTTATTGGAGCAATATTCACCCCTATTATCTGACTTGAGACACAAAATTGACTTTCCCAAACTCTTTTCTACCCATGCTTTGAACTCCTTAAATTTTTGCAAAACTTTCGACTTCTTCTTCAGAAAATAAACCCACACTCTCCTAGAATAATCATCTATAAAAGTTAGAAAATTGATCCTCAATCATCATCCAGCTTGATCCTTATATCCCCTCTTCCCACAATTTCTAAAGGATTATCATCACCCAAATAGACCTTTCCACCATAGTATGGCTGATATTTGTCAAACCAATCTCTGTGGGGAGACATGTGGAAGGATGCACTTGAGTCCAAAACCCAGGTATATAACACTGATATACTTTTATTGATACAAAAGGCTTCACATGTCACCGTATCTCCTGAATTTACTGCACTGGATTTTTTTTTTGTAGATAAGATACTATAGCATTAATACCGGGTTTTACAGGTTGACCCAAAACCTTTTACAAAAATCAATCTAGGGTTGTTGATGAACATGTCCTTACTAAGGATCCTATATATGTAAAATCTACATGCCATCAAAGCCATTACATCCGATAAGGCACATAGCCTATTATCAAAAAGAAACTTCCCATACAACATTTTGGGTATACCCAGAGAAAACACACCTGCATCATAATTACAAAAAAAAAAACAGACACGGATCCCTTCCTTGAAACAGTGGAGAAACAAAAATCTACAAACACACACAATAGAGTACTGAAAAAACTCCCACAAGCTCTGTATTGACAATTACTCTTAATAATTCTTTGGTAATTGATTTCTTCCATATATGACATGCTTTGGGACTACATCCCGTCTTGGCCAATCAGCATTAGAGGAGTGAACCTGCTGGCTAGATTTATGGTAGTGGCTATCTGGTGGTCCACATAGCTCTGGTTCGAAGTCTTATATTGTTGTTTCTTTCCTGCCCTATGATTATCAACCAACCTCAAATTACTAAGATGAATAGAAGCCATGTTATATGACATGTAACTGTCCCCATTAGTCTTTATTTACTACATTGGCTTCAGCTGATGGCTGATTTTGCTTTTCACCATTCTTTAATTGCCAATAGTTCTTCTTGGAGTGTCTTGGATTCCCACAATGCTAGCACGTCCCTTTCTGCTTATGTCCTTTAGACTTAGATCTGGACTGCTTTCTAGCTTGTTTACTCCCCTCGAACGATCGACCTCTCACAATAGGGCTTCATTGGTTGAGGGTTCGAGAGACATTTTTTGTCTCAACTCTTTTGCCAAAAAGTGGCTACCACATCATCAAAATTGAGAGTTCTTGATGATGAATTACTGATGGTCATCACCATATGATCCCAAGTGTTCGAGAGGGAACAAAGTAGGGTGATAGCTCTATATTCATCCTCTATATTCACATTAAATGAAACCAGTTTACTGATCAGAGTATTAAACTCATTCAAATGATCTACCACAGATGAACTTTCCTTCATCCTCAATCTATAAAGTTGTTTTAAAAAAAAAAACGTTGTTAGTTGCTGATTTTGTTTCATACAACTTTTCAAGCTTTTGCCAAAGGGCTTCCACGGTCTTCTCTTTAGCTACATTGAACAAGACGGAGTCCGCTAGGTAGAGACGAATTGTAGAAACCGCCTTCCTGTCAAGCGTTACCCACTCCTCATATTTCATGCTGCTCGGTTTACTCACGATCCCTTTCAAGGCTTGCGCTTGGTCATTCTGAACAAGTAAATCCTCCACCTTCATCTTTCATAGAGTGAAGTTCCTGCCATCAAATTTCTCAATCTCGAACTTGGTTACACCTTTTGTCACTGTTGCAACTCCCACTCACATAAAACCTTAGCTTTGATACTAGATGTTAGGAAAAAATTTAGATTTTACACATGCAAGAGGAAGAATAATAACAAAAATATAGAACACAAAAATAGTAACACAAGTGACACAGATATTTACGTGGAAACCTGTAATGCGCAGGGAAAACCACAGGGTAATGGCAACTTATCTTTCTTATTAATTTCAGCAAAATTTACATTCATGTCCTTTGACATTTTCAACAACACATCACATATGTAAGGGATCACATCCCTTTTATAGAGCAGAAGGAAGACTCCAAATTGTTCGTTTCCTCTTCCAATGGAAGCCTCCAAAACCTGTTCGTTTTATCTCCCAAATACTGTTCGTATTTCGCTCCTAAGATTGTTCATATTTCATGTACTGATGTCTACCTAGACATCTGCTAGATGTCACAACTGGCCTAGATGTCTGGCAGCCCAGACATCTGGCCTAGACATTTGGCAGCCTAGACATCTGACCTAGACATCTGCCAGACCAGACGTCTGGCAGCCCATACGTTTACCAGATCAGACATCCGGTAACCTAGATATCTGGCCTAGATGTTTGCCAAACCATATGTCTAGACATCTGGCCTAGATGTCTAGCAGTCCTGATGACTAGACATCTAGAAGCCCTACTAACTAATGTCTGACAATACTGACTTCACACCTAATACAAGCACCACTGGGCACTTTCCACCATCCCCAAGCACCCACGAGTGCTTTCTACTATCGTCGAGCACCCGTAGGCATTTTAAACCCTGCTACTGAAGACTAGCGAAACCCTCGGGTGTCGCTAGGGCATCCACGCACCATCTCCCTACAACAATGACTACGGATCAGAAAACATCAAGTTCAACAAGGTAAATCTCATTTATTTACTTTTATTATTCCCACATTTGTTTATAGCTTCATTTCTATAACTAGGATTAATAGTTTTATTGATCTGAGGGTCTCACATAGTGGAGCCCTCATAGTTACTACTAATCCTATTCTATTATTTGTTGTGTGTAGGTTTAGGGATCTACATAAGCATTGAGCAGCTGTTTAAGCTGGAGTGGTCCAGCCAAAGGATATCTGAAGCCCACTCACTTCTATTGGGATCGATCGAGCGTGAAGACACCACCCTGATTTGTTGGCTAGGGTTTTGGAGAACCCTAGCATGTTAAGATTATTGTATTGAGCAATAAAGCATTGTAAAAACCCCAATCTGGGGCATATTTGGTTGTAATATCAGGAATCCACCCGACAATAAAATCAAATTTATTTATGTGCAATCATATGTGTTTATCTTGCTTTAATTGTTCATTTATTTAAGTTTAGTTATTTGGTGTTGTTCAATTTGCATCTACAAATGGTGATCACGGTGGGACCCCCTAAGGGTTTCTCATTTTGATTTACTTTGTTGACTAACTTGTTATTTTCTATCTTATCTTGTAGGATTTTTAAATCCTAGATTAGGGTTTTTGAAGGTTCGCAGAAGGTTGCAGAAGGTGCATGAATGCCCTACGATGCTCGAGGGTCATCCAAAAATGCCCAAGGGTATTTCAAAAATCCCAGAGGTATTTTACAGAGAGTTAAAGCAAAAATGTAGGCTTCTTTGTAAGTTTACTATCAAACCCTAACTTTCTATTTTTACGTATTCTAGCATTTTACATTTTTTCAGATTTTTAGATTAAAAAGAACATCACTAATAAATCTGGTAAAAACAATCATTTTAGTTTGCATTTAGGCATTATATTAGTCATTGCATCCATTCACACATTTTCATTTCTACTTAAATATTTCTTAATTTTTTGGTGTGGTCATTATTGTTTGCATTTGAACTATTAAGCGCATACATTAGTTTGCATCCTAGGGTTAGAGATTTCTATTTTTGTAAGTCTAAATAGGAACAGTGTCAAGATACCAAAAGTATCCCCGCATTTGGGTGATTCTAGGTGGAGGAGTAGATGAACCCTCCTCTATTTAGAGAGGGGTTTTAAGCGGTGTACTTTACATCCTTTGGAGAAATTGGTATTCTGGATATTGGATTCTAATTTAGACTATCGAAAGTAGTCATTTTTCTAACATTGTATGTACACAATAGAGAATTGGAAACCTTTAAAAATAATCACACACTTCATATTTCACATTAAATAGTAATGGTTGGATTTCATCACCAACCATTGCTTGAGATTTGGTGATGGTGGCTTTCATCTCCATCCACCAATCTCTACCCCTAGACACCTTAGATTACCCTCGAGCAAACTTGTTAGATTTCATCACCAACAAGAATCTCGTTGCCCTATCCAAGCCATAGTATTCACCCATTTCTAATTCATATTAGCACATTGAAACACACGAAATCAAAATCTAAAAATGAATTCACATTAAAATGAGATAATCAATGAATGAGGTAAGACACATTTGTTGAACAAACTTAGCATTGATTTGTCTTAATTTGATTTTTGTGAAGTTTCAATTCTGCATTTCATTTTATTGCACAATTTGTATTTGGTTTAGTTGCTTATGGTCTTAACAAGAAATCAATAGAAAGCATTAAATCAAAATAATTCCATGGAACATTCATCCACCTTCCCCACCACTTCTATGGTAGATTCCCCAAGTGTGACACAGATAGATTTATCTGTAGGTCCATCACACATTGTACAGACTACTAATATTTCATACATGTATACCAACACTTCCCTTCCCCAAACAGAATCATCTTCACCATCCATTGACCACAATATCACCCACATAGACATGGCCAAAGTAGAGGCTCTCTACAAATTGGCTAACTATGTCTTAGAGTCCATTCATGATTCCCCTAGTCAAGATCCTACTTTACAGTAGGAACTTGCTCATTCCCAACCATCCAACTTTACCTAGGTGTACACTAACCCTCTTTTTGAGGCATCAATTGCACCTTCCTCTCATGTATCCATTCCCCAATACCCAAGTGCTCCTAGCACTTCTATCCCATCTTCATACACATCCACATACACTAATCCCTTGTATGAAGCACATGTAAATGTTGCTTCACAAGTTTCAGCCTCCCAAGTTACCATGCCAAGTGTAACTTATTCCTTAGCCACATCTTCCATGCCATATACATCCACACCTTCCATTTTTGATAGAGAAATTCATGAAGCATGGGAACATTTGAACAAATTGCTCAAGCAACATCAAGATGCTCAACAACAAGTGCAAGTGAACCCTAAGCCTCTACCAAACTCTACTCAGACCATCCTCATTAACCAAGGTCCATCATGGACACCATAATATTCTATGGTTTCCATCCCTACTCCTCCACCAAGCCATACCAATACCCATTCCATTCCCATAAACCATACCAATTCCATTCCCATAGGCCAACCTAGCCATAGTCCCCATGCATTATCCCCATTCCAACATTCTCCATATCTTCATCATCAATATCCTCTTCATAAATTTCCATCAACCTCACCTAATCATCATCATCAATCCCATCATCATCTAGTTACCCCACAACATTTTTCTACCATACCTTCTCAAAATCATCAGGTGATTCAGGGCTTCCACATTCCTAGGGAAGACCCTAGAATCAAGGCCATGCAACAACAAATAGATCAGTTGATACAATATACTCCTGGTATGACAAACCAGAAGCCAACCTTACATCAGCTGATTAACCAACCCATTCATCCTTTGGTACCATCACCACCATATCCGATAGATTTCATGATATCAAAGTTTGATAAATTCAAGGGGACTGAGGACCCCAAAGAGCATGTAAGCACATTTGTACACTCATGCTTTAGAATCCAAAATGACAATGCTCTCATGCTTAGAACATTTCCTCAAACATTAGGTGGAGATGCCATAGAGTGGTACAACCAATTGCCTAGTCATAGTATTTATACTTTCGAACAATTGGTTGACCAATTCTTTGAATGCTTTATCCTTAATGTTAGAAAGAAAGTCTCATTATCCGATATTTATGCTTTAAGACAACATGACGATGAGTCTATCTATGATTTTGGAAACCATTGGAGGGTCATCATTACCAAATTACCATTCACCCTACCAATGGAAGAGCTTATCAAACTATTTACCAAGAGTTGTTTAAAACCCATCTCTTGGATGCTTCAATTACAGACATATCACTCATTTGAAGAAGCTCTAGCATAGGCTAGTGTCATCAAGGAGATAAAAATCCAAGAGGGCATACTTAAGCCTAGGAAAAAGGAATGGCAAAACAAGGGCCAATACAAAAGTAATTATTTTAGCCAATCAAAATCAACATAAGCCACTCCAACCAATCAGCCTAATCATGTCAATCAAGTGGTCATGAGCCAATCGATAATGGCTCAACAACAATCAGTGCAACAACCACCACAACAAATTTCTTATCATGCGGTACCTTCAGTATCTCAATCAATGCAAAGCATAGTGCCAACTATGGAGAACCATCCCCAATGATAGTCTATCCGATAGAATCACCAATACACCCCCTTGGTCGAGTCGTATGCTTCCCTCTTTCGAAGGTTGTATGACACAAATAAACTTGCATTACCCAAAATCAGACCAGATGATCCCGCTAAACATGGAAAACATTATCAAGAATATTTATTTTGTCCTTACCATAGGCAAAATGGGCATGATATCAATAATTTCCATGTATTCAAAGACATAGTTCAAGACCTTATTGACTTGGGGGCCATCAAGCTTGACAACCCCCTTGCTCAACAAAACCAAAATCTTGGTATTTTTCAAACACCACTTCCTCATCATGAGGAGGTGCAACCAACTATGGGAGGGGCTAACACCAAAACTCCTCCCAATCAAGTTAACCATGTCCAACAATACCAAGGTTTTGTAGGTGCCATTCATGTGGTAACTAGAGGTCAACAAAATAACCAACAAAATGCAAGGCAACAACCTCAAGCAAGTGTGTCGCAACCTACCACATCACCTCCCATTCAAATTTCCCCTAATCCTTCCTCACCAATTCATATTCCTAGCCAACCAAATCCCCCCATTCATCCCATCAATCATCCTCCATGACCAGTCATCTCATTGAGTAGCCGGTTAACCACAAGCCTAAAGATGGCTTCCACCAAATTGTCAATATATGAGCTAATTCAACAATCTCCCCCACATCGTGAGGCATTAATGGATATTCTAAAATCCATTGAATTACAATCTCAAGATGCTAATGCCTTCAAAAACTTTATAGGGAGCATTCAAACATGCATGGAGCCTTCCATTACATTTTATGACTTTGAGATTAAGCCAATCTCATCAGAATCAGTAGATCCTCCATTGCATATCATGGCTCTAATTGACAAGAAGCCTTTCAAAAGAGTTCTAATTGACATTGAATCCTCTATTAATATCATCACCATATCTACCCTTCATCATCTTAACCTTCCTCCATCTCATATCACCAAGTCATATTTCACCCTAAAAGCATTCAATGATGCTTTATGTTCCATAATTGGCACTATTATTTTGCCCATCGAAGTGGGGGTCAAAATATTGCACACTATGTTCCACATCTTGGAAGGATCCATGGCATACAATGTACTCCTTGGAAGACCTTGGATGAGGGAAATGAGATGTGTCCCTTCCATTCTACATCAATGCTTGAAATACATTCATGAGGGACAAGTACATTGCATACCAATGGATGTCAAACCATTTAAGTATTGCAATTTCATCTCAAATCCCTATGAATCCATGCTTCCTTCCACCCACATTTTCCTATCACCATCAGCCAATCCATCTACCACTCTCACCCATTTCTTCATCAAAATCTCCCATTCCTGAGGAGCCCCTTATCACCAATCCCCCATCATCTTCATCATTGACTACATGCACATGTGGTCAAAATCAATCCACATCATCAACATCATCACCTTCCACAACTTTACCTTCCACATCATCATCATCCATCCAAAAACCTTCCCAATCCAATCCATCTCCATCAACCAATATTTCACAAGTCGAGTTGATGGATTGTGAGACATCTTCATCTCCACCATTCCTCGAGCCATTATCCAATCATGGTCCTTCCACATCATCCCAAGTCGAGGTCCACCTCACTAATCCTAGTATTGGTGAATATGTGGTCCAAGACATCACCATTACACCACTCACCATTCCAACCACTAAGGATTTTGGTCACCCACGTGACCCACCTTTATCCATAGGAGTGGTATATGACATGGGTTCAACTCCCAACAACATAAATTTTGTATATGGGGGGATTGATTCTTCATCAAATCTAGCTCCCCTAGAAGAACCCAAAGAACCAACACCTACCAACATACAAAACATGTCAAGATTTCCATCCCATTATTTTCACATAGTTAATTGGTAGGGACATGGCCTAGGATTGCATGAATAGGGAATGCATGACATTATTGATGTTCCATATCAAGAAATGCATGACCATTCAGGCTTAGGTTACACTCCACTTTCCACCACCTCTTCTCTTGAACAAGCCTTCCAAAGGCTTAATCTAAATTTAGGAGAAGAAGCCCTCCACCCCGATGACTCTGATGATGAGATATATGAAGAATTCAAACTCATGTCAATAATTTTTGATGAATCTAAAGAGGAATCAGAGCCCATCATTCCCCACACCGAACAGGATGAGTTTTATCTCAGAATGTTCCCCATCCATGAGCCCATATTTCACTTGCTTCTTCCACAAGAACGAGCCTCCCCTACCGGTGAACCACCACCTCCATATCATTAATCCATTTCATAAGCCAAAATTGTAATATATGTACATAACAAAAAAAAAATAGTGGTTTTCACCACTACAAAAAAAAAAAATAAAAAATCAAAAAACATATTTTTTTCTGCATTGCATGTATATAGCATTTAGTTAAGTGTATTTATTTGTGTTGCTTGCTACTGTCCAGGTTTACCAAGCTCCTAGCATCGGTTCTTAGGCTCCATTCATCCCATCCAACCTCATCCATTTTCCCTTAAGTCAACATGAATCCTATTGACTTATTCACCCCACTCCATAATCCATATGATTTGGCAAAGCCAATTCCAATTGACATGAGTCTTATTGATATGGATCAAGATCTCTTCACCTCCATCCTTCTTTAAGTTTGTCTTATCTAAGGAATTGTTAAGGGCTTCAACCAACTACATTCCTCCATCCCCTCCATCTTCACCTTCACCTTCACCTTCGAACCCTAAGGTTTTCCAGGAAGACGTAGATGAGGAAAAGTTAGAAGAGTTTGATGACATCTTAGATGACATTCATCTAATCCCTATACCCCATCAACTTGAGGAAGGTTCCCATATGTCCATTGAAGATACCATCGATGTGGACCTTAGTTCAGACAAAGACAATCCCCAAATTGTCAAGCTTGGCAAAATCTTATCCAATGATGAACAAGAGCAATTAATTGCTCTCCTCAAGAGGAAGAAGGGCATTTTTGCATGGTCCTATAAAGACATGCCTGGTCTTGACCCTAGCTTGGTTGTCCATAATCTCACCTTACATCCTGATGCTAAGCTGATCAAACAAAAACTTAGAAGGATGCATCCTACCATTGCCCTCTTGGTCAAAGAAGAGCTCCAAAAGCTACTAGATGTGGGTTTCATTGTACCCATTGATTATCCTGAGTGGCTCTCAAACATGGTACCCATTCGTAAGCCTAACAGGGTGATACACATTTGCACTAACTTTTGAGATCTTAACAAAGCGTGTCCTAAGGATGACTTTCCTCTTCCAAACATTGATACTCTTGTCGACACTTGTGCTAGCCATGAAATGCTTTCTCTCATGGATGGTTTTTTAGGATACAACCAAATTCAAATAAATCTTGATGACCAACACAAAACAACATTCACTACACCTTGGGGAACTTTTTGTTACAAGGTGATGCCCTTTGGCCTTAAAAATGTAGGTGCCACTTATCAACATGCCATGACATACATTTTCCATGACTATATGCATAATATTATCGAAGATTATGTGGATGATCTCTTGGAAAAATCTAAAACTCGACAAGAGCACATTGGTGTATTGGAGAAAGTTTTTGACCGACTACTAGAGCATAATGTAAGGTTGAACCCCAAGAAATGTGTCTTTGGTGTTACCTCTGGCAAACTATTAGGGTTCATTATCTCCAAAAGAGGCATTGAGGTGGACCCAAACAAGGTCAAGGCCATCTTAGAGATGCCTCCCCCAACAAATTTAAAGGAATTGCATAGTTTACAAGGAAATATCCAATCGATCCATCATTTCATTGCGCAACTTTCTGACAAATGCAGGCCATTCAATCACCTACTACAAAAGGGGGTGCCATTTTCTTGGATAGATGAGTGCCAAAAAGCCTTTGATGACATTAAGCAATACCTAGCTTCTCCGCTAATCTTAGCTCCTCCTCATCCAGGGGTCCCATTCTATATTTATGTTTCAACAATGGACTTTGCATTAGGGACAATGCTTGCACAAAAGAATGAAGAAAATTGAGAGCAAGTTATCTATTACATTAGTCGAACATTGGTAAGCTATGAAACTAGATACGCTTATGTAGAAAAATTGTGCTTAGAAGTGGTTTTTACCACTAAGAAACTTTGACATTACATGCTTAGTCACACAACATATGTCATAGCTAGAGAAAATCCTCTACGTTATATGATATCTCGCACTTACAATAACACCCGCACCGCTAAATGGATAATGCTTCTTACTGAATTTGACCTTGAATTCATTAGCCAAAAATCCATTAAAGGTCAGGTCATAGCCGATCAACTTGTAGAAGCTCCACTACCTAGTGATCATCCTTTGATTATTGAGCTCCCAGATGATTCGAGTATTTATTATCATCGAAGAAGAAGATGTCATTCCAGAGGAAGACATCGATATCACACTATTCTTTGATGGCTCTAAGTGCGAGAAAGGTCAAGGTGTTAGAGTCATGTTTCATACACCCCAAGGGGTACCTATCCCTTTATCATTCAAACTTGACTTCCAATGCACAAACAACACTATAGAGTATGAAGCCTTAATCTTAGGTCTTCAATCAGCTATAGCTATGGGCATTAAGCGTATCAAGATATTTGGTGATTCTCAACTTGTTGTCAAGAAAATCAATGGAGAATACCAATGCAAAGAACCTACCATTAAACTTTACCATGAAGTAGCAATGAAATTGCTCTCTAAATTTGAATGGTATGAAATCGATAGTTTGCCATATTCGACTAATAGATTTGTAGATGCAATGGCCTCTCTTGGATCATTGATTCCAAAAGACTCCTTAGGAGAGGTACAACCCCTTATTATTTCAATGATCTCTAAATCTGCAATTGTTCATGTTGAATCTAAGGATGAAAAGGATGTTTGCTTTATCCAATCGGATCCATATGAGCCTTGGTCAAGCCAAATAGTAGCCTTTCTCAAGTTTGGAACACTCCCATATGACATGTCTCAAACTACTAAATGCACTTTCAAGCAAAAAGTAGCTCGTTTTGTTCTCTTGGGGGATGTGTTGTATAAACATGGTTATGATGGAGTCCTCCTTCAATGTCTCGAGTCTAGTGAGGCACAAAGAGCCATAGCTGAAGCTCATGATGGTACTTGTGGTGGTCATTTTAGTGGGATGGCCATCACAAAGTGTATTCTATGCATGGGTTATTATTGGCCCACCATGGAACGTGATTATTGCACTTATGTTAAACATTGTAAGAAATGTCAAGAACATGCTAATTTAACTCATGTGCCATCACAAGCTTTACAACCTATTCAAAGCCTTTGGCCCTTTTCACAATGGGGTCTAGATTTAATTGGAAAAATTTTACCTCCTTCCTTGGGACAACATACATTCATCATCACAACCACTGAATACTTCACAAAGTGGGTTGAGGCAATTCCTCTAACTAATACGATAGGACCTAGAATTGTGGAGTTCATACTTCACCATATCATTTGTCATTTTGGTATCCCCTCAAAAATCATCTCTAACAATGGTAAGTCTTTCAAGAACAAGGATGTTCGAGCACTTTACGAGAAATATAACATCCAACATAGTTTCTTGACTCCTTATTACCCACAAGCCAATGGACAAGTTGAGGCTACCAACAAGACCTTAATTGCTATTCTCAAGAAACTTGTTAACAAAAATCATAGAGATTGGCATACAAAAATTCCCTTGGCATTATGGGCTTATCGAACAAGCATCCACATGCCTACTAGGGCAACACCATTTTCATTGGTCTATGGAGCCGAAGCAATCATACCTCTTGAGCTTGAGATCCCCTCCTTACAAATTTCTTTGTAGGAATTCATAGATGATGACACTGCTAGACAAGCACATCTTGACCAACTCACACTTCTTGATGAGAGGTGAGTCAATGCTTTAGAGCATTTACGAGTTTATCAAGACCGCCTAAAGCATGCTTACAATACCAAAGTTCATCTATGTGAATTCCAAGTAGGAGATCTTGTCCTTAAAGAGAATCAACAAAACACCAATGCATTACCGCATCTTCATGATAAATTCATGGCTAATTGGTTGGGTCCATACATTATCACTCAAAAAGTGGGTAAAGGTACTTATAGGCTTGCCAGTCTAGAGGGAGAGGAAGAACCTGAACCACTTAATGTTATACACTTGAGAGCATTCTATGCATAATGTGATTTATATATATATATATATACATGGCTAATACACAAAAATATTGCACTTCATTTACACACATTTCATTCAAAAACATTGCATTTCATTTCACACATTTCATTCAAAAAATTGCATGCATACACATTTCATAAGAATTGCACTTCATACATTCCATCAATATTTCACATTTCATATTAGGGATCATTTATTAAGTTCAAGGTCTTAATTGGTCCAATAAAGTCATGTTGCCTTAATCAGGGGCACCTTCACAACATCATCCACAAAATTCCACCAAGCCAAATTATCATTTGCCTCCATATATCCATAATTCCTAGGTGTTTTCGATCACTCAACCACTCCTAGTGTTTTAAGAAAACTCCAAATACATGTCAAGTTCCTTTTAGGACCATTACACATCTTCACTAAGAAAATCTTGAGTTTTAGGAATTGAATCCAAAACATTCTTGAACCAAACACAATTTCACATCTTAAAAACATCTTGTGTCAAAGAGGGATAACACCATACTTGGTTTGAACCTCAAAGTGAAAAGGGTAATCCTCGCTTGTCCCATCATGCAACATAGTCCACAAAAATAGTGGTTTTCACCACTATCACAGTTGCTTCCAAATTCAAAAGATAGAGTAGTAAGGATAGGGTAAAATTATCATCACACTTAGGTTGAGAATCCAATTCCCCAAAGCTCTAAATATTTTACATCACACACCACTGATCATTGGGTTGTAAGGATCGTACTACATTTCTAGTCAGACGGTTAGGTAGTCATCCCCAAAACTTAAGAGATCAAAATTCTTGGACTATGGAGTTAGCCTCCATCAGAGCTATAGATGCTTGATTGGTAGTGGAGTACGCTCATGCATGGTGACACGTCTCTTTTAAAGAGACCTCTGACCGCACATACGGACAAGCTAGCTTCTTGGTTTCATCCATAATAGGTCACCCCCAATTTACTCAAGATGAGTTAATGAACTCACTTGCACACACATTGGTTCTTGATTACCTCGAGTCATTACCATGCTCATGATTCGGTAAATGAATTCACTACACACACATTTGGTCCTAGAGGGATTAGGTAATTTTAGTGAGTTTGTTTGATACCACTAGTATGTCTGAGTCTCTACAAAATAGTCATTTTCCATATCAACATCCATATATTCTTCCATATCAACATCCATATCTTCTTCCATGTCAACATCCATGTCACTTCATGAGTCATACACCCCACAAGCCACCAAGTTTGGTGCCCCTGATTAAACAACAATGCTAGAACATGGCCAAGCAAAATCTAAACTATGAATGATCATTAGAACATGTGCATTCCATACCTTGCATTAATCATCCATAACATATCATATGCATTAATCATCCATATAAACATGCATTCCACAAAAGCATTCACACAAAAATATAACACAAAAGTAAAAGCCATGTATATATATGTATAAATATCACATATACAATGAGTGCCAAAAGGCTACATACAATGGAGCACCAAGGCTCATATACAAAAAGTGCATCTAAGCACTAGCTAAGCCCTCCAAGAGGACCCCTATGACCTAGAAGGAGCCCTAGACCTAGAGCTATGCCTAGAATCACTATGCCTAGCAGCCTCAGATACAGATGAGGTAGGAGGATCAAGAAGTGGAATATGATGCTCTATCAACTTATCCTCCAAAGCCTCGATATACCTATACCGAGACCGAAGGTATGCTATATCAACATTATGATGATGCTCCCTCTCTAGAAGCTCTACCTAGAGCCTCATGATCCTCTCATCTTGAGCCATCACCATCACATCTCTACTCTAGCCTCACCCAATCCTCCTCACTCCAACCTAGAGGTCCATCTAAAGTCTCCTCCACATCATCCCCATATCTACCATCTCCTCCACTCTCTAGAGCCTACCTCATCACACCCTTAGTCCTCCTCCTTTAACTATCATATCGAAGGTACCTCTACCACTTAGGAGCCTCATGGGTCTCCTCAACCTCATCCCCATCTCCACCAACTACTACTAGAGTCAATGCCCATGGTGGCTATGTAGCAAACCATGCATCATACTCCATAGTAGTCCTCACATCATCCACATCAGGGAGATCTATCTCCTCATCATCCTCATAAGCCTCCCTCCATGGCTCAACACATGGTAGCCCTATCTCCTCCTGATACCTCCTATAGAGCACCAACTCATCCAAAATCCCCTACCTCAAGCCAAACTATCGGAGCACCCATGAGAACTGAATATACTCAGCCTCACTCTGATACCTCCCAACCACCCACCTAGCCTACCTCACCCATCATAGATGCTCTCCATATCCTATCCACCTAGTACCCCACCATGGCCTCCATATCACTTGGGAGGATGTCAATCCAACCCACAAATCCTTGTACCACTAACTCATCTACACAGGATAACTCAGTTGTACCTCCTCCACCACCACCCATCTCCTAGCATAGGGCTACCCCCTATCCTAAGCCTACAATTGGTAGACCCTTCGATCGAGCCATACTAAAATGCTCCCATCCCCAACACTACAGTAGCAAGCTACAACCCAATCCCTTCCTCCCCACCTCCTCACCTCATACAGCTCCTAGTACACCTACTCCAATAAGGTAGGAGCCCATGCATACACCTGAAGGTAGCCAACATATCACTCACCAACCCTATCAGGTTCCAAGGGAACCTACAACCAGTACTATTTGAGACCATGATGTTGGCCAACATGAACATCACCAAAGCTCAAAGGGCATCCAATTCCTTGTCCACATACATGGACAAGTATGGAATACCCCCACACTCCACCCTCACACTCTACTAACTATCTCCAAACATCTTCTTCATATTCTCTCCATGATCACATCCAACCTCGATGTGAATCCCCTCCATAGACACCTTGAGGATGTGATATACATCCTCAAGTGTAAGGGTCACCTCTCCCATAGGGAGCTGAAAGGTCCCCCTATCTAGATCCCACCTCTCTACCAAGGTAGAGAGGTACCCCTCATCCACCCTCACCACATCAATCTAGGCTACCTCCACTAGCCCCACAGCCTCCAACAAATCCCACTCATCCTTCACCAATACCTTCCTCATCCCAAGGATGTAAGGTGAGAACCGATGTCGAGCCTCCAAAATCCTAAGCTACAACACAACACAAAAACATTTGTTAATACATGTTAAAAAAAACATAAATTTTTGCACAAAAAAAAAGAGCTTCAAAGAAAGGACTTACCTCAGAAAATCACACTCCAACTCTAGCTTCAATCCTCACATCCACTCCCTCCATCACCATAGCTTCCACACCCAAATTACTTCACCTCACTCCACTCCACTTCACCCAAATCTCCCAGACGTAACTTCTTAAACTCACAAATGCACAAATGAGCTTCATTTTTACCCTACAAGCTATTTATAGCTACTTCAAGTACCTTGAAATACCCATGGGCATTTCCTAGTGCATTGAAGTGCACCAAGGTATTTGCAAAGTGCCCAAACATCGATGGGCATCTACGCATGCCGAAAGTGCCAACCGATATTTGGCATCAAAATTGAAAAAAGGTCAAATCAATGCAAAATAGTGGCTTACCCCCACCAAATCACTCCATATTGCATCCATACATCATTTTCATCATATTAACAAGTTTTGTGAAGGTTCCAACTGATTTGGATGCATAATTTTTATTTACGACCAAAAGTCATAAAATCACATAAAAGGTTCCAAAACAGTCCAAATTTTCACAAAATGACCATAATCATCATTCTCATCATCAATAATTCATTTCCACATCATTTTCAATCATCAATCATAACATTTGCATATTTTCCAAGTTCAAACAAAAATTCAAGTGAACCTTGTATCTAGTGGTTTATTCTATATACTTGGTGATTGCAGTGATTTGCATCCATGCAATTCAGTAAGATGAATAACCTACCATAAGGACACTTGGTCATATTCATCATCCTATATCTCCTTGTTCAAAATCACAATCACATTTGGTACTTCACATTTTTGCATGAAACCTTGCCAAGAACAATTTGCACAAAAGTTATCATTGATGGCCTAGTTCATGGGGCTTAAAACATGGACAAAATCACATTTCATCATTTCACATCTCCTTGACAGTCATCATGGTGATTGGCCTTAGCTAGGGTGATTGGTTTTGATCATAGGAATTATCTGATAGTCACTAGTTGGCCCTCCGAAGTTGACTATTTTTATCTTTGCATATTCATCCTTGCATATCAATGATGCCCAAAGGCACATTCTTCAACAACATCGAATCACCCCAAATTTGGGGCAACCACATTTGGTTTTGAATTTCCCACAATGGGATACATCTTACATGATCATGGCATCCTACACTTGGCAAAAATCCCTTCATCTATTGGGGCAAAAATAGACACATTTTCATCACATTTTCACAAAACCCTTCATCTATTGGGGCAAAAATAGATGCAATCATTCCACATTTTCCACCAATCCCCTCTCCCCATTGGGGCAAAAATGGTATCACATTTACATCATTCATATCATCCACAAATCATTTGCACACATTTTTCAATTGGCTCATGAGATTCATCCGCAAACTCATTCACCAATTGAGGGGGTAAGCTACGCAAATCCAAATTCTTTAATTCTTTTATCTTCAAGCTCATTTTTCCATCCCAAGAGAAAGTTGCTTCTACACCTAGCCCAAGCAGGTGTCTTGTATTTTTGCACTACATTGTGTTTCATGCAATGCAATACAAAAGGGGCATCTATAGACACCAAAATCTAGCCACTTGTCATCCATCCAGGTCTTCCCACCATTTTTACCCATTTATTTATATATATTTAGGCATATTTGTTAAATATATGTTTAATATTAATATTTTAATATTATATTTTATATATATTTAATAAATATAAATATTATATATGTAAATAAATCCCAACCATCCGATTTGACTTAATCCTAGCCATCCATCCACATCAATCCATGCCATACACCCAAAATTAATATCCACCCTCCGATATGTTTTAATCTGAGCCACACAATTTGTGTCGCTAAAACCCTAACATACCCTAGTGTGGATTATTAATAGAGGCCATTTTGATGGCTCAACCCCTAAGCAATCTAAGAATTTCCTAAGTGCTTTCCCTAGAGTATCCAAGCACTCTCACCATCCATCCTCGCTCGCCCTAGCCTTCGCATCCATCGCCACCCATTTTGCTCAACCAGATCTGCTTCTGCAGATCTTCACCTCAGCTCCCGAATGCCTCTGGGTGCTCCCTATCACCGTCGAGCACCTCTGAGTGCTTCCTTCCACCACCAAGCACCTTTGGGTGCTTTCCACCATCCCCAAGCACCCATAGGTGTTTCTTGCTATCGTCGAGCACCCACGAGTATTTTAGAACCTACTATGAAGACTAGCGAAGCCCTCGGGTGTCGCTAGGGCATCCACACACCATATCCCTACAACAACGACTACAGATCAGAAAATATCAAGTTCAACAAGGTAAATATTTTATTATTTTATTATTCCTATATTTTCTTATAGCTTAATTTTTGGCATTTAGGGTTTTTATTTTATTTTTGAGGGTCTCACACAGTGGAGCCCTCACAGTTACTACTAATCCTATTATTGTTCTTTGTGTGCAGGTTTGGAGATACACAAGCATTGAGCAGTTGTTTAAGCTGGAGTGGTCCGACCAAAGGATATCTGAAGCCCACTCACTTCTATTGGGATCGATCGAGCGTGAAGACACCACCTTGATTTGTTGGCTAGGGTTTTGGAGAACCCTAGCATATTAAGATTATTGTATTGAGCAATAAAGCATTGTAAAAACCCCAATCTGGGGCATATTTGGTTGTAATATCAGGAATCCACCCAACAATAAAAATCAAATTTATTTTTGTGCAATCATATGTGTTTATCTTGCTTTAATTGTTCATTTATTTAAGTTTAGTTATTTGGTGTTGTTCGATTTGCATCTACAATACCAATATATGGTGATGATGTAATACAGGTGGGACCCATTTCAATACCATATAACCAATTAAAAAAACTTCATCCACCATTCTTGAACATTAATATCATCTTCTCTATTGAATATTAACAATTGTATGGCCTCAACCCAAAAAACTTGTCTAACGAATATGTAATAGCTATGACCCCTTTTTGTACTCTAGGGTTCATGAAAGCACTTATGGAATTTTTTATGAATACCAACCTATGGAATATGTATTTCTTGCACTCAACCTAACAAATATTAACCTACAAACTATGTACTTCCTACAACTGATATTGGCCTAGAAACTGATAACAACCACCTTTACGAACTATTTTTTGTAGATTGTTACCAAATTGTGGGCTGGTTATTTTTTGCACCTAGACTAGCAACTGATACAACCTGCTTTGTGGACAGGGTATATTTTGCATGCATACTAGTAACTATAATGACTTGCTTTGCAAAATATTTTTTGGAAAACAACTACCAACTACGGATTGGGTATTTTCTACATTGAGACTAGCAAATGATAGTGGCTTGCTCCATGGATTATTTTTTGGTGGACTGTTACCAACTAAATGTTGTAATGGCCAAACCAAAAAAATTTCTATACTTTTAGATTACTACCTAATAACTACCACTAATTATTGATATTATTAACTATTACCAATTGTTTAGACTACACTATTAGACTACCTAAGTGTTATGATGGCCAATAGGGTGTTCTTTGCACTATTAATGTTCTAAAAGCTAAATAGGATATTTTTGCACTAACTTGCAATTGTTTGCTCTAGTGACTGCTATTGATTGTTCTAATTTTTAATAGGGATAATCTAGGGCAACTAAACGTTAATATCATGTTCTCCACTAAATATTGACAACTCCATGACCTCAACCCAAAAATCTTGCTTGACGAATATGTAATAGCTACGACCCTTTTTTGTACTCTAGGGTTCATGAAAGCACTTATGAGAATTTTTATTAATAATAGCCTATGGATTGTGTATTTCTTGCACTCAACCTAGCAACTATTAACAACCTACAAACTGTTTACTTCCTACAACTAATAATGGCCAACTTTATATAATTTTTTTTGCATGTCGCTTCCAAACTATGAACTGAGTATTTTTCCACTCAAACTAGCAATTGAAATGACCTGCTCTATGGACTATTTTTTCTATATTTCTACCAAAATGTGGACCGGGTATTTTTTGCACTTAGACTAGCAACTGATAATGACTTGCTCTATGGACTGGGTATTTTTAGCACGCATACTAGCAACTGATAACGACTTGCTCTACAAACTATTTTTTGGAAAACAACTATCAACCATTGATTGGGTATTTTCTACATTGAGACTAACGACTAAAAATGACTTGCTCCATGGATTGTTACCAACAAACTATTGTAATGGCAATACCAAGAGTTTTTCTATACTTTTATATTACTGCCTAACAATTACCACTAAGTGTTACTATTTTCAACTATTACCAATTATTCAGACTACACTATTAGACTATCTAAGTGTTTTGATGGCCAACAAGGTGTTCTTTGCACTATCAATATTCTAAAATCCAAATAGGGTATTTTTTGCACTAACTTGCAATGGTTTGCTTTGATGATTGCCATTGATTGTTCTAATAATTTTTAATAGGGATAATCTAGGGCAATCAAACATTAATCATCTTCACTGAATATTGATAACTCTATGACCTCAACCCAAAAAACTTGATTGACGAATAAGTAATAACTATGACCATTTTTTGTACTCTAGGGTTCTTGAAAGCACTTATGGATTTTTTTATTTTTATTTTTATTTTTTATATTTTATAGCGAAAAACCCCTTGCGGAGCCGCATTGGTCTGAGAAACCATGAACAAGGGGTTCTACACCGTCAAAGTCACCCGGGGGTCGCACCCAGCCCTGCCCGCACCAACATTATCAATTGGATTTTGGGTACCCAATTTAAATTTTTGGTAGGGTGGAGATTCGAACCTGGGACCTCCCTTGGAGGATTGCCCTCTCATCTCCAACTCACCTACAACACCTGGGTTTATGGATTTTTTATTAATAATAGCCTATGCATTGTGTATTTCTTGCACTCAACCTAGTAACTATTAACAACCTACAAATTGTGTACTTCCTACCATTGATAATGACCTACTTTATAGACTTTTTTTTGTAGATCGCTACCAAACTATGAACTGAGTTTTTATCCACTCAAACTAGCAACTGATAACGATTTGCTCTACGGACTATTTTTTACAGATTCTACCAAGTTGTGGACTAGGTATTTTTTGCACTTAGACTAGCAATTGATAATGACTTGCTTTGAGGACTGAGTATTTTTTGCATGCATACTAGCAAATGATAACAACTTGCTCTACAAATTTTTTTTTGGCAAATAGCTAGCAACTATGGATTGGGTATTTTCTACATTGAGACTAGCAACTGAAAATGACTTGCTCCACGAACTATTTTTTTGTGGACTATTACCAACAAACTATTGTAATGTCTAGACCAAGAGTTTTTTTATACTTTTATATTACTGCCTAACAACTACCACTCAGTGTTGCTATTCTTAATTGTTACCAATTGTTCATACTACACTATTAGACTAAGTGTTCTGATGGCCAACAAGGTATTCTTTGCACTATCAATGTTTTGAAAGCCAAATAGGGTATTTTTTGCACTAACTTGCAACTATTTGATCTGATGAACGCCATTGATTGTTCCATGAGCTCTTTAATGTATTCTCTTGGTCATGATTAGTGGCCAACCCAATATCTGAGAGCTTTAATTATGGAGGGTTCCATTATACCTATAGCCACACTACTCATTTCTAAGTATACTATGAGAGTAACTTACCAATATGTTGTTTATTGGCCAACCCAATATCTCAAAGCTTTAATTATGGAGGGTTCCATCATACCTATAGCCAAACTATTCATTTCTAAGTATACTATGAGAGTAACTTCCCAATATGTTGTTTATTGGTGCACCACAAAACACAAATGACCGATATCTTTATAGGGCTAAATATTTTCCTAATCTAAGGGGGTCTCCCTATATACTTGAGGGTACATGGAAGCTTCCCACCATATACGGTTGTTGTCTAAGGCATGGGTATTAGAGTTTGATCACCCTTACTTCACTAGATGTTTTATGGATAATCTAGCTTAGCCAAAAATGATAGTTCCTTTGTGATATTTTAAAAATCCCGACACATGGTTTCTAATCTATTCCACTAAAAGCAAAAAACATGTTATTTTATTGTAGTTTTTTTAAACAAAAATGAGCAGAGCAAAAGAAAAAACATATTGAATAAGGAATGGACAGCCGCAAAACATGCTATCTTCTTGCAATTTTTTTTTTAACAAAAATGAGTAGAGCAAAAGAGTTGTCCATCCCATTTGTGTTTGTCCCATATCACTATGATACCACCTAAAGCTTCTATAAAAAAATCGTTAGACAATCACCCATCTTCCAAATCTTTTTAAAAGCATCCTTACATTCTTTACTACTTAATTTTGTTTCTTGTATTAAAATAAACTCAAGAATATATCAACCTATTAATTTCTTAATAACACTTTTTTAGGGGTCTTATTCATATCCCTCATATTTCTTGATATTATTTCATCATCACTTTTTATTTTTATTAGTGGGCTTAGCCCCACTTCTTGTTAATACCTATGACATTTTGTTTGGCTTCCCAAATTGATAACCCTTTAGGTTTTTTATCTCTTTATTAATGCTTTGATGACCTCCCTCTCATTTTTCATTCCCACCAACACTTTCATTTCCATAAATCTCTTATATTTGTCCATATTGTTCACAATGAGACTTATCTTCTAAAGTTTTATGTTGCTTTACAGAATTTGAAATGCAAGGAATAGTCTCATAAACACTTTCTTATTTATGTTGTCCCAAATACCCTAAAGTGCAAGGATGATCCTCCATTGCAATTACTTTTTTATGTTGTCCTCAAAGCCCAAAATTTCCATGGATATTTTTTATATGCATTTCTTATTATGTTGCTCTTGAAACCCTAACGTGCAACGAATACACTTTGTACTACTTTTATTTTTATTGCAAGGATAAGGTTTTATGCTACTTAAGAAAAATGAATATGATTTACTTGGATTAACCCTGACTTGCTTCACCTCATTTGCTTGTAAATTTGCCTCCCTATCTTCCTTCACACCTTAACTCCCATACTTGAACTTGCTGAAGAACACAAGCTTATACTGAGAGGGGGGGTGAACAATATAAGACCACTTTTTACTTTTTCTTCCAATTCAATATTATGTTGTGTATAGATAGCAGTAATCAAAGCAATGCATAAAATACCATACACAAAAGAGACACCACAATTTGCATGGTTCACCCAATGTGGGCTACTCCACGGAGAAAATATTTTACTAAAACTTTCTCAATCAATCTCTTTGGGAATCACTCCCAATTACAATGTTTATGGATTTCTATCCAAAGGAGATGATGATCCCCTAATCTCAAGTTTGTGGATCTCTTCCATAGGAGAACTCTTTCCCCTTATGCTCTGGCTATGTGATCTTCTAGAAGACTTTATCTCTCTACTGCACTAACTGGTGGACCTCTCTCCATTGAAGACTCCTCACTTAGATATGTCTTCAACTGTGCTGGATGCTGGATCTCTATCCAATAAGACTATGTCCTTTGTACTCTGTCACCTCCAAAGATCTGTAAATAGGCTCACTAAGAACCTGCTCAATAGGCTCACACAGGACCTGCTTAACAAGTTCACACAGAACTTGTCAAATTTACTCAAGCAAGCTCATCAAGAACTTGCCCAAATCTGCTCTAGCAAGCTCACCAAGAACTTACCCAAATCTTCTCCAACAATCTCAATAAGAACTTGTCCAAATCTGATCTAGCAAGCTCACCAAGAACTTGTCCAAAATTTGTCCACAAATCTGTCCACAAAGTTGTCCACAAAGTTGTCCCAAAACTGTCCACAAGGGCCTTTCCAAAGGCTCAATCAATCATACACAAACTACCATAAATCTATCCAGAAATCTATCCCAAAGATCTTCTCAAAGACTCAACCAATCATGCTCAAGTAGCACTCAAAACTCATCCACAACTCTATCAAGGAAAAGCTCAAAGATGAACTCAACAATGAATGACAATGTACTCTTCAATGGATAACAACAATGATCCACAATGATCTCAACTCAACTCAACTCAAATAAACTCATAGAAGCATAAAGAGAATTGTTAGAGACTCAATATGTTCTAGGCTCAATATCAACTCAACTCAACTCAGAATAATGGAATAGTTTGTTTCATATGACTTGAACAATCACTTCACACATCACTTGAATAGGCTCAATCAACTCAACTCAACCAATCATCACAAGGGACAACTCTCTTTCACACAACCCTAGTCCAAGTATGTATCAACCAACTCAAATTTTTCCAACAATGCTCAACCACACATCTCACATAACAATGATACTCATGTTCTTTTACAACCAATGGGCTTCAACAACTATGCTTATAAAACAAGGTTTAAACACAACTCTCAATTCAGAAAACCTTGAAGCATTCAATCAACCACTTTCGAAAAGGAAACCACAAACAATCCTTTTCCCTCCAATGATATTTCAAAAATCAACCACCATAGACAATAAATAGAAGAATGTGCCCATACCTTTTATGAAGATGAAGAAACCCCTTTGGAAAATCTGCCACACTCAACATACTTTGAAAAGAACAAAACAACCTTCACTTGAACCTTTTTACAAAAATAGAAATATCTCTTTATGTACACCTTATTTATCCTTCTAAAAAGAAAATCACCAAAAATATTTCTTTTTCACAACATGCACCACAAACCTTATCTCTCCTCGCGCAACCTTAGAAAAATAAAATATTTGAAAAATTAATAACTTGTCTTTAACCTCAGTCGGATTCGATCCCCTGCCACTGCCCCTGCACCACTCAAACTGCAGTGCAACCACGTGAGCCAACTGCTCACATAGAAACCAAGAGCACAAGACCTCCTTCTTACTTCCTCCAAACTTGCCCTCAAAAACCATGTGCGCAAAAGGTTCTCCTCGACGAGATTCAAAATTCGGATCTACTGGCGCTTAAACACCTTACGCGTCTTCCTCTTATCGCTAGGCCACAAGCGCCTACAGTGATAGGTAAGGAACCTCCCTTACCTTTGTTCCCTCTTCTCTTCATTGGTTTTCGAATGAATACGACACTTCTATTCCCTTAGCGCTTCGAATGGATTATCTTCTTCGAGGACTTCGTGAAAATAAAAATTTTAGTGGCATATTTATATATGCCCACCTTTTTATTTTGATGTCGGCTATGACTTAGTATTATTTGCCTCCTCCTTTTTGACGTCGGTAATAATAAAATATTAATTTTAATTTTAATTTTAAATTTTAATTTTAAATGATTAAAATTTAAACTTAAATATTTAAAATTAATTATCTCCTTCATCGGGGCACATTTTTCGATGAAACGAAAATCCAACCTCGATTTTAAGAAAAATCCATTTCAAATCTGCCATCCATGGTTTTCAATAAAACCTTTTATTTTGTCTGCCTTGGTTTTCACAAAAACCCTGTAAATAGCCATGCTTTCCAAAATATCATAAATGCTTATTTATAAAATAATTTGGCCAGCAAAACTCAATGTGATCCATGTGACATCAATGACAACATAAAATGCCTCAAATTACCTTAAATTTTCAACACTTGCGCATTTACTTCCTCATTCGCTGTGTCATTTATTTCTTCTAATGGTCAAGTGACTATAATGGACTTTGAAATTTGATGATGTGAAGGGGTTTTCCTTGCCACTTTCTTAAGAGCAGAAAATCCTCAATTTAATGTAGCTTCTATTATGATATGATATTCTTGTTTCATATTAAAGTTTACCTCAAACCAAAAAATTTCTATCCCTTTCTCCATCATTTTTGCTTTGCAATCTTTTGCCATGTATTCAGTCTCATGATATTTGTGACATCAAAATGCAATGTTTTAACAATCTACTTGTTAATCTCATTCTCTCGGTTTAAATTTAATCCTAATGGACTGTGGTAAAGATTTTTAAATATCCATGGCAACACATATTCTAGTGTATACAACATGCCTTCTTTCCTTAGTAGTTGGTCCCTCCCAGATAAACTCCTCTAGATTATTGTCAATGTTCTTCAAAAAATTCCTATTGATGAGTTGATAAGGAAGTCCAAAAAGCCTAATCTACACCAAAATCCTTTTAATAGTCTTTGTCTCCATAGAAAAATTCTCACTCCATGATCTTAAATATAATGCATATTTTCCATTTAATCAAGGGCCACCATCTATTATTTTATCCCTTATTTAAGATCTAGAGAATATAATGAGGAAAAAATCCTTTTGAAAGAAAAGTCATGGAATAAACTTCACTTCCACTTGATCCAATTTTGAATCTCAAAAAACTTGGCCAATATCCATGGAACTTACATATTAACCCTTGGTTTTAAGAACCTTTATATCATGCTTGATCATGTCATATTTGATAATCATTTTTGGTGTAGTATCTACTACCTAGATAGGGTTTTCTATAGATTCACTCTCTCTCATCACTAACTAGGCATCCATACTTCTAACTAGGGCATTCTTACTTCAAGTTAGGGTATTATTACTTTCAACTAGGGCATACTTACTTCTAGTGAGGACTTTCAAAAATAACTTTTTTTCAATGTTACCTAGATTTGCATCACATGAATCCTTCAGTTTTTTTAGCTTCTTCTAAGATTTGGGATAAGAAGTGGCTCTCACTTCTTACTTGCACTTTGCTTCCTATAAACTAATATTTACTACATCTACATTTTTTTTAGTTGTTGGTGGATGACTAGTCAGATATTTTATTTATCTTTATAACCAACTTTTATTAATATAAACTAAATAAAGTCTTTAATATATAAGAAAATAGATTTCTTATAAAGTTTTATTTTCAACTGGTTATACAAGATTGAAATGGCCCCTCATATTACATCAACACCACATATTGATATTATAACTTGGTTATTATGTATGTATCTTGAAATGGGCCCCACTCATATTGCATCAACACCACATATTGATATTATAACTTGGTTATTATGTATGCATCATTTGGCAAACTCTTTAAATGTCGAAGAATCTAACAAATTAAAATAATCCCATTTGATATTTCTTATATATATATATATTTTATACATAGGAGAGTTAGTTACATCCACATTATTTTTAGTAACCGCCAAGTGCAAGGTTCAAACCACATGGGCTGCTCCCAACAAGCCTATACCACCTCGTTATTGATGATTCGACATGAGGGGGACCACCGATCGCTTGGGATTTGTATCGTTGTTGTTGGTCTAGCGAGCATGCAGAGGATTTAGATCAGACTACTATCTTTGCAATAGGCATACCCCAAGATTTGAACCTACATCTCTTCTTGGTAAGTGTTTGGCTAGACAAACAATTATTAATCCACCTAGCCCTTGGGGGTAAAAACTTATTCGGGTAGTATGATAAACCCCTACGACCAACGCATAGGGCTAAGTAGTCTCCTTCCAACCATAACCCCTCGTAAAATTGAGAGCTACACTTATCAATAAAGAATTAACACAACCAAATATTACGGTTTAAACCTTAGACCTCCCAAAGAAGAACCCAACCCCAAACCATTGCATTGTTCCAATATTTAACTATTTCTTATAAAATTATTCAACTATTTTTTTAAAATAAAATATTATTTAATAAAAATATTTAATATAAAAAAACACTTAAATTACTTTTAAGAAAACTTAAAACATACATATAAAAATAAAATAATAGTATTTTTAAAAATAATTTAAATATTAATTTCTAATTTAAGAGAGAGTTGTATACTTTATTATAGTAACCAAAGTATATGATTAAACAAATATATTAGGTGCAGCTATTCTCATATTGTGTATAACCTTATAAACATTTATCTTTATAAATTTAAAAGAATACATAAAATTAATCTTGTCAATTTAATATATACCTTAGTTTATTGGGCAAAGACAAAGTCAAAGGAATTTGATTGTTTATTCATGGAATTGTGGTTGGGGTAGTCCATTGGCAAGCACTCGTTGCTACCAACCGGTCTATCCTTTCGCGTTATAAAATTTTAAGGTAAAGCACTAGATTTGAAAGGTTTCACTTCTTTGTGTGGTTTGAACTTAATTTTTTTTGGATTATAAAATTTGAAGGTAAATTAAGAGTTTTGAAAGGGTTTGGTTCCTTTTGGTTTCTTGTGCGGTTTGAACTTGGATTTCTTAGGTGAAAACCCAAAGACATACCTTTACAATGTTTTAATAGAACAAAATTTTAATTTTAATTTTTTTTTTTTTTTTTTTGGCAAAACATAAGTTTTGTTCCTTATGTGGTTTGAACTTGAGTCTTCTTGGTGAAAATCCAAAGACATACCACTTCAGTCCAACAAGGACTAACATTTTAGGGTAAAGCCCAAGTTTTTAAGAGGGTTTCGGTTTGCTTGGGTTTGAACTTGGGTTTCTTAAATGAAACCCAAAAGACATATCACTATAGTATCTCTCACGGATAAAAACTCTAAACTTCAATCTTCTAAATGAAAACCTAAACATTTTTTATGGACAAAAACTTTAGAGTAAAACACGGGTTTTGAAAGGGTCTTGGTCCTTGCGTGGTTTGAACTTGGTTCTTTTGATAAAACCTTAGAGACATACCACTATGATGTCCCACCAAGGATAAAATTTTAGGGTAAATATAGGTGTTTAAAGGGGTTCTAAAACCTTATACCCGTCTTTGAACTTGGTCTCTTGAATGAAAATCCAAAAAAACATACCACTTTAGTCTCTTCAATGAAAATCCAAAAACATACTACTACTAAATTCTTTACAAAATTTAATCACCAACCATATTATTTTCAATCATTGGAAACAATACTTAAAAAGGCACTTACATTCTATGTAAAGACTCAATCTTCCTCTTCTTCTTGTGTCAATGTCTCTTAAAAACTCAATCGTCGTATTCTTCTTGTGGCAATGTCTATACAAACCTCTAGATTTATGTCATAACATTATTGAGAGAATAATGTGATTCACATGTTATAGTTTTGTTTCTATCTTAGCTTAATAAATTATAAGCAGGCAATAGAAACACCGTTAAGAATTGCAGAGTTCCAAGCGAAAAAGAACTCTTTCAATACATAGATTGAGGTATGAGAGGAAATGCAGTCATTCTCATGGTTGTTGGACAATGCCCTTTTTGGAATTCAAAGATGGGACCCATGATAGCGAAATAATCAGGTTCGAAAGGTTAGAATTTTATTAATTTTATTTATTAATTTATTAAAAATTAAAAATATTTTTATAAAATAATTATTGATTATTATAAAGACAGTCAAAGATAATTTTTTTTTTAACATTCAAACATAATATCAGATCCATGTGTGGGCTTAACATTTAAAAAGGAAAATATCAAAGATGATGAAAACTTGCGTCACATGATATACAAGGACGACATGCCAACCATAATCCAAACTTGCCTGGTCAAGTTGTACCTACCTACCAACTCAGCTTACTCACCCACTCCCAGTCACCAACCCCACTAATTTTCAACATATTTTCCATTAAATTATTTGCATCAAACTAGAATAGTTTAGATTCTTAGAATGGTCCGGGGCCACATGCCAAACTAAGATTTTCATATTGTGAAACTAATGTGCATGTCCAATGTCAAAATAAAAACAAACCTATTTTTTGAGGAAGGTAGTTTTACAGTGATAGCTGCGTCTCTACCCTACCAACTTTGAGGACAAAAATCTGTCCACTTTGTAGGTAGTGCCTGTCCGCTTTGGTACTGAATCACATGCACGTGTGTTAAAAAAGGCTTGAAAGGGATCTGTGGGCTAAAATAAAATAATCTCTTTAGAGTTTGAAAATTTGCATTTCTGTCAAACAATTCTTACTAATTAGTGGACGAGACACCCAACATTAGATGCCCAACAACACCATTTTCTTTTTGCGTAGAGCATTATAATTTCTAATTTTTTAAGTAAAAACGTAGTTCTTCAATGAACTAAGATAATTTTTAAGTAAAAACGTAGTTCTTCAATGAACTAAGATAATTTATCTATAAATACTTAACCGCCAATAAAACTATATTAATATATATTTTTAAATGAAAATATAACTGAATCACATGTACCCATCTTTTTATTTGAATATGAATCTCTATTAATTCGATACTCTAACATAAACATATTATAATTTTTTACACTGTATACATATTCATTTTATTTTTGTTTGGAAAAAAGAAAAGAAAAGGCCAGTCTCTTATTTGTTGAATTTGGAGATAGATATTTGTTTGGAAAAAAGAAAAGAAAAGGCCAGTCTCTTCTTTGTGGAATTTGGAGATACATATTTTTGCAATTGTGGTTGCTATCTTGGAAGAAGAGAGGGACCACTGCTGTAGTAAAATAATGGTAAAGATGCTCAAACTCTAGGGTAGCGTGACTTCACCTGGGGTTGTCTGTCTGAAGTGTATTTTACTCTAACATGGGTCAAGTAAGTCAAGTAACATACTGCTTGTTCGAGCAGTATAAAATCCCTACACTACTTCCTACATTAGGTACTGTAATTTGTCTGTCGTGATAGCAGATCCATCTGTTTTCCTCCGTTCTTGTTGCAAGGTATGCATGCTCACTATTCGAAAAGCAGATTACATGAGATTACATTATATTAGATTTGTATATATATTTTTTTCACTGGGATCTGCAGATCTGATAACAGTTTTGGAGATTTGTGGGTCGTGCTTATTTGTAGTCTGATTTCCTTTTTCTTTTTGGGTTTGTCTAGTGAGGAGGTTATCAGCATTGGAGTGGCAAGATGAAGGTGATTGAGAAGATTCAGAATGCAGAAAAGGAGGGCAAAGTGGTGTTCTCCTTTGAATTTTTTCCTCCAAGAACAGAGGAGGGTATTGACAATCTCTTCGAAAGAATGGACAGAATGGTTGAACATCAACCTTCGTTCTGTGACATTACATGGGGCGCTGGAGGATCCACTGCAGATCTCACACTTGACATAGCCAACAAGATGCAGAACATGGTATGTGTGCTATTTACTATTCTTATCAGTTTTGAATATTGCATAGCATGGTTTCCAAGTCTACGATGTCTTTGAGAAATTCAAATTTGGAGACTCCGTGGGTGAGTTCAGTTTTAAGCAGACTGGGACTAAATGTGAGGACGTCTGATTTATACATCTTCAAGTATTTGTGGTAATTAGATCCGGTTTAAATTGGTCTTCGGTTGTATTTGAGCCGGTGGGGGAATTTTTGATATCTAGTTATCCCTTGCCATGAGCATGCCCATTTGAGTCCTAATACTTTTGTTCTGTGGCACCCATTGGTTATTGGTAAAATGAGTTTCTGGAGTACCTCACCGTTAATATAGCCAATATTTATTTGCAAGTTTATTTAGTGTAGTCTCATAATTTCAAGGCAATCTGATCTTTAGCCCCGGACAGTATTGGTAACACTAAGCTTGGGACTCCATAACCATAGGGAGCTTGGTTTTTAGTGACAGTTTTTATTTTAGGTCTATGGAAGCTTCCAATGTGTGAATCCCTTGTGCATAAGTTGTTGGCTCAAAATATAATTCTAAATTTTGGCACCCATCCCCATTTTTCATTGGAGAATTTTTGGTCACTCTCAATTATCGATTACAGAGCTATGAAACCTTCCTTTCACTCTGAACGAAAGATTCTAATAGCCTTTTCTTTGTCCTTGGAGCAACCTATATATCATATAAATGTATGCAGCAATGGCAGGCCTTTTCTGGTAACTTCAAGTTTACATCTTATGAGAGCTCTGAATTAAGAGGGAACCTACAGCCTACAGCTGAGCTTATTACTGTCTATCGGTTTTGTTTCCTCTTACCAATAAATTTTTGCAATGCTAATTGATTTCAAGACAATTAGCAAACCTGTGTTCGTATCACTCTTGGTAGGGGCACAACGGGGCCACCCTGCCTGTGATTCAAACTTGGGTCTCCTTGATGAGAGCTATACTAGCATGGGGCAGATTTCATTGTGTTTCCCATTTAATCAGCGCATGGTTGTTTCACCCTGTTTGTTGGAAACTTGGAAATAATAAATGCAATTTGAAGTTTACAGCATCATGTGCCTTTGGTTGTAAATCATTCAAGTGACATAGTGAGTCGATCCTTTTTCCCCTCTCATATACAATATATAGGATACGGATACCATGAAAGATTACATGTTTTCATATGTTTGGGCTTGTTTTTGGTTTTGGCGTGTTCCACAATTATTTGTGTCTGATAATATCTACCATTTTCATGACGTTCTTATTCATGGACTGAAACTTTGCTGATCTTGGTCTTTTTCGTAAAAATTGTTCAGATTTGTGTGGAGAGCATGATGCATCTAACCTGTACAAACATGCCTGTGGAGAAGATTGACCATGCTTTGGAGACCATCAAAGCAAATGGCATTCAGAATGTATTGGCTCTTCGTGGAGATCCTCCACATGGACAGGACAAGTTTGTCCAAGTTGAAGGGGGATTTGCCTGTGCTCTTGATCTGGTACTGCTCTTTTGTCCTTGGATTTCCCATGAAAAATTACCTTGTGCTATGTATGATTCTTTTACTTTTTCTATTCCTATTTACCCTTCCATCAACTATTATTTAATGGATAGATCGGATTAAATCCTAATGTTTTTTCATTTTCCCGTTCATGCAAAGGAAAGGGATAAAAAATATAAAGGAAATCAAGGGCAGTCTGTCAGTTGTTGTTCATTATCTAAGTCATAATATGTATGGCCATGATCATCAAACACAATTTTGAATGATTAAATCAACAGACCTTCACCCAAATAATTTATGAACTTATAATTATTTGTTAATTCTATGTTGTTTGTTTTGGAAAAATTGCAAGAGAAGCAAAAGAAAAATGTACCTAAGGTAGAATGTAACAGAGAAAATCAATAGTTATGTGGTATGAGATCCTTAGGTCCTCCCCTATTGCTATCACTTTACAGAAAGGTATGTGGTATGAGAACCATATTTTTGAAGTAATGGATTACTACATCCTCTGACAACCGTTATACTGATACATGATGGACTATTGATTTTGAATATATTCGTTCTATCCATTAGGAAGTTGATAGATGCAACTTCTGCAGTAACAGGAGTAAGCTTGAGAGCTGAACATGACGACTCTTTGGTTGATTGAAATTAATTGTTGATAATAGATGCTGCAATTCCTTGCTAGATACTTGACTGTCCATATGTCATCATAGTATCTGCATGTTTCATGAGTGTTGGACCTATTACTATATAATTAGAGAATATTTGAGTGCAGATTAATGTTTGCTTTCAAACTTATTGAGGCATAAGTATCCAGAGCATGAAATTAAGAAATTTATGGGAGGTTTTCTTTGATACACCCTATTTATCAGATTAGCAATCCTCATTTTCCTGAATTACAATTTGTGAACCTTATAGTATAAATGTTCACTATACATTGAGATTGAGTTTTCATTGGCCACTGTTGGGAAAATAAGATTTCCTAGTATTTGGGATTCCTTGAGTCATGTTATATCGAAGTGCATCAGATGTTTCATGAAGGATGTCAGCTGATTCTCCCTTGCACCTACGTTCTGAGAGACCCTCTATGGCAGTAAGTAGATGGTATATATAAAAAATGGTGGTGGGGAAGGGGGGCAAGGGGGTTTGTCTTTTGATTGTCTGCTGTGATGATAAAATGTTATATTGCATGCACAAGTCTTCAAACCTATATTTATTTGGAGTTGTTGGGGCTGGAAATATATTTCTGAATGGCCAAAAAGAAGTTAACTTGGATGATGGATCTTGGCTGCACCATTGTTCTTGGTGCTCTTCCCTTGTGAGTAATTTATTTTAGGGTAGTTTTAAATTTATTGTGATAGCTGGGTCCTTGTGTATGAGTGGGCATTTGTGTTTATCAGGGCAAGCTGTTTGAAAGTGTCTAGAACTGAAGCATGCCTTGTGCAAAGTTATACTTTGCTGTTAATTATTGTCATGCATTTGAACAGTAAAGTGAGTATAATCGGACAATCCTAGTGTCTCCTAGTTAAGCTAATGACTGCAATGGATATTAATAGCGAATATGCTGAATTGTTTAATGAACTTGATTCATGGAATTCTAAGGTTCTGTTTTGTATCCCTTTGGCTGGCTGCATTCTTGTCATTACAGGAAAGTTATGAATACTGACAAATTGCTTCAGGCAAAAACTGTTAAATTTAGAGTAGGCAAGAAGTTTTGTAAGGAGTAAATGTACTTGAGATGTGCACAAGCGAATAATAAGTTTGATCAATAGTGACTTTTGGTCCTAATCTAGTTCTGCGATCTCTCTCTACAATGGCAAGTTTTTTCTTGTTTTTTTAACTTCCCTGGTCTTTCATCTCTGGTTTATTGAGATGGACTTCATTCTTATTTATTTGAACGGGGATGATATGTTCAGCTGTTTGAAATAATTTGATGATCTCTGTGCCATAGTAGTGAGACTCAGACTGACTTGGCAAGGCTATTATTGGCTCAGACTCGGTCACTTGTCAAAGACTCAGCCAAAAACTAGGTAAAAACTTGATTAATAAATAACGTGTAAAGTAATGCAATTTTTACAAATCTAAATGTTTTCAATGTATGTCACATCTATATAGCCTGCTATTGTGAAAAAACAATTGTTGCAGTGTGAAACCATGAGAAAATTGGGGTTATTTTTAGTACCTGCTTTTGATGTACCATAGTTTATAAGGTTTAAAAATCTGGATTAATAAGGTGAGCTTACAAAAAATAAAAACTTGGAATTCAAAAATAATCCAGAAATTTTGAATCCGACTTGACAATAAAAACATATATATTTTAAGTTAATAAAACCTTGTCAATGGCTAAAATATATACAAACGAATATAAAAATACAGAGAACATTTCTAATATCTTAGAGCCAAAACTTAAAATCATGTTGGAAATTTCTTTTGCTTGAAAAAGCTGTGGATCCTACTGAGCCAATCTGGATGATCACAAAAATTGGGTTTGATTCCGATTTTGTCCAGGGCGGAGAGGTTACTATGTGATGTACTCTGTTTTTGCCAGGTGATGGTCGAGTTTTTACGAAGTTTTAATCTGGGTCTCAGAAATTTTAGCTGAGTCCTGAGTTTTTGATGATTTTTCCTAAAAAATTGACAAATTTTCAATTTTTAACTTCTAATTTTTTAACTTGCATTATCGGTGATGTGACCCGGGTTCAATCCCCATGGTGGATGTGTATAAGAAATATTACTCAAAAAAAAAAAAAAAAAAAAATCCATAAGCTGAATGGCAAAACTCAGCTTCCCTGATGCTATGCACAGGGAAGGGGATGTGTGCTCTAGTTATGAGAAATCACTTTGATGTTTGTTCTTCAATGCTAACCATATATTATCTGACCAATTTGAATTTTATTTATGTCTGTGACGAGTCTGCTGATGAAATGCTTCAAGCTCATAAACTGATGTACTCAATCCCTATTAGAATCGATTGTCATTGGTTCTTCTACAATGCAAGAGATGTTTTGCTGATTCACTATTCATTTAGGAAAGAAACAGAACTTGATTGTCTTGGTAAGGCACATCAACTACATATTTAAAGGAAAATGAATAAACAGTTGAACAAACCTATCGGGAAAATAGCATGGACTATTATTATTCATGTATTACTGGTTTGTTTTTTTTTTAAATTGTATTTTAACATGGTGGAATCGGTAGCCGCCATGAATCCGGGCAGGCTGTCCAGCTTTTATGGCCGCCATAGTATTCTGCGCTGTCCGCCCTGGAAGCCGCCACACAGATCTTCACGCAGTCTGCCCCTATAACCGCCATGCCACAATCATTTTAAACCTTTTACGCCGCTGAAAGCACCAGGAAAGGGACAAGCGTTCAGTCCGGCGAGGCCCGAGATTTGAACCTTGGAATGTATTACTGGTTTTAAATATCATGGAACAGATATTTTTCCAAGGATGTTTGTGGAGACCATGAAAAGTTTTGCAGAGTCTGCTCTCAGTATCTTTTCTCAGATTTTGATGCATTTAACTTGGATTGTTAGTGTAGAACTTGTAATTTTTTTTTTTAATCCAATACAATAGATCCAAAATAATTCCATCAATGTTAATGCTTTTATAACAAATTAGACAACATACATTATCAATTTTTATGGATTAAGCAACTTCTATGTAATTCCATGGAATGATTTTCTATTTTTATGTGTGCATGACATAATCCATTCCTCTCTTTGTTATACTTCTTATTACACTTAAGAATAGTTATAGTTAATATGACTGTTCTTTCAGGTTAAACACATTAGATTGAAGTATGGTGATTACTTTGGAGTTACAGTTGCTGGATATCCAGGTAAAGCAGTGATATGTCTTGAGTTATTAGAAATTGGATATTCTATTGTTTCTGCTCTAAATTATTCATGTTCACTATGATATGATATTGATATTTATGATTTCAGAGGCTCATCCGGATATGATATTGAGCGAAGGTGGAGCCACTGAAGAAGCTTATAAAAAGGATCTGGCCTATCTGAAATCCAAGGTATATTAAGTACTTGAGAATCACCTTGTGGGCAAGGTTGCTAGTCTTTGGATTGGTTTTAGCAAAGTATTTCTATTTTGTAAACTGATTATCTCTATCTCACCATCAGTTCTAGATAGAATGAAATGGAGGAATGATTGGTAGGAGAACTCCCTTGCATTCTCACAAGGAGATGAAATAAACACACATAAAATTGAGAAGAAAAAGAAGGAACGCTTTACAAGCAGTTATTTTAAAGAGTGCTTGGTACTGCTACCCTCTACTTAGGTAAGGGGCAGCAGAAAGAGTGAGAAAATGAAACGGATATAAAAATATCTGACAAATCTTATCTCTTTCACTGCCCATCACCTTTAGAATTTTTCTTAAATCTAGTAACTGCTCAAGAAAGAGATTCTGTTTTCTTGAATGTAAAAATCAGTTTACATTGAGTTGACATGAAAAGTACACCTTTGTATATATTATTAGTATTTGACAACTTGCGATTCTTAAGTTTTATAATAACTCTGAATACTAGTGCTGAGGTAAACTTGAAAATTTACCCACGTCATGTGAAACCATTATAAATTAGCATTTTATTATTAGGTGTTTCTTAGAGCAGACTCTTTTAACCTTTCAAAAGGATTAATAGGAAATAGTTTCGAACACTTGAATGACATTTTTCAGTTTGCATCAAAATGATAATCCAGCAAGTGTTACAACCCTACGTATTTAGGCAAGTAAATAAATCTGTCAAAAATGGAGATGAATTTATTAGTTGCAAGGGATACGAGTAAGGCAAGGTTATCAATGTCCAGTATACAAACTGAGATAAATTAAGTAATTGCAACTCTTAAGGATAGCAGATTTGTCGAAAATGAAAAAAATAGCAATTGTGAGGAATACGATTAAAACAGTGTAATCAATGTCAAGTATCCACACTCAGAAAGGTATTTAGAAGTAACTTGCATGCAACTAGTTTTAATGCCACCTATGCATAGAGAAATATTCATTACTAACTAGCTGCCAATTAGCTTTAATGCTTTAACTTTCTCTGAGACAAAGCCCATCATCGCATCCGTTCTGGCTGATCTCTTCAGTAAGTCTTTTTCCGAGCATAAAATGTTTGCTTCTTAGCTGCAATAGCTGTAGCATGGACTTGTGTTCTTTGCCAAACTCATTTTCTGACATGGAGTATTACAATTCTTGACTGTGCTTGATTTTTGTCTCTTTCATGTTGTGGCTAATTATTTTTATTTCTATAGACTGTACCTCTCATTATTTATATTTTAAATCTTTATCTCATACATTGTTCGTAACTTATCTCCGTTATTTAGTTTCATTTGATTCCTCCTGTTGTCTGATCTAACTATGTGTTTTTTCACAGGTTGATGCGGGTGCAGATTTAATAATTACCCAGTTATTTTATGACACAGATATATTTCTTAAGTTTGTGAATGATTGTCGGGAAATTGGTATCAAGTGTCCAATTGTACCTGGCATCATGCCTATAAATAATTACAAGGGTTTCCTGCGCATGACTGGATTTTGCAAAACTAAGGTATGTAGTTCTTTATTTTCATACTTGGATAATTTATGTGTTGCAAATGTGTTTTCTTATATAGTTTTGGACATGTTATCAAATTATACTGCACTATTACAAATGGAAATATCTGCACTATTAATCTTAACTGCAACTTGTAGTTGTAGTATATACATAGTACAAATATTTATATTTGTTATTTATTAGCATGCTTCTTTCCTTTCTTTTGAACATGCTTTGCCTTACATGGTAATTTCCTTGTGTTTAACAATGCATGGAAGTAACTCAGATGGTTGTTCTGGATTCTTGGGGGTATATATTTAGTTCTTGTTGGCATGTCCTACTAAGCAAGAAACAAGAATTAAAATGTAACAAGGAAATTCAAATTTTTAGATAAAGTAATAGTGTTTGTTGCAGTTTGTAGATGTATAACAAACACCTTAACTTGTATACTAATTTTCTCTAACCCATGCTTGAAAGTTAGTAGATTGACCTTAGGGTCCTTTTTCGACTTTACAATGCAATCTTTATATAGGGAATGCTCAAGCCTTTGCCATCTAGGAACAAGCCAATCTGAAAACAGTCCAAGATGAGCAGGCTTCATTTCTACAACATTAGCACTTCAGACATCTCATGACTCATAGCATCACTTTATAATATATCAGAGGTCACTTTATCAAACTTTTCAAAATATAAGGTATGAATCCATTGTGGTTGCTAGGTATTGGTTGACAATACCAAGCTAATTTCATACTAATTTATAATTTTGCTACCACAGCCATATAATATTATTCAGTAATGATGGTTTATCAAATTAATAGTATGTCCATTCCTTCTTAATCAAGAATGTGACACTGACTGAAGATATTAAAATGCAATTATGTCCAAGGCAATATATCCAAATGCATTATACCTTTTGGTTACAAGCTACATTACAGGATTTGACGAATTTTGGCCTTGAAGTTCGAAATTCGTCAAATTTTAACATGCAACAAATTTAATCATTGAAATTTGGCCATAAATTCAGTCTAAATCAAATCATATTAGGTATTCGTTGAAATCAATAAAAATCAAATAAGATCAATTAAAATGATATTCTTTCCGGCATTCTTCTCTACCATGTCTTCATAGCTGCCTCATTTGCTGTACTAAACTGTTAAGCAGAGCATTTTTGCACAATTTAACTAACTCAAATATTGTGCTGAATTTTATTTTAAATTTTCATTAGTGTCCAATTTATTCCAAATTTAAACACTCTCAAATAAATCGAACCTTGTGACACTGGTTACAAGGGAGGGATGATCCGGAAAGGGTTATTTATGTGGTCTACAATACACAAGAGACCATAACTCAACCATAAAGAAGGACTAATTTTATGCCCTTAAAGACATGCAAGTAAATGACATGCGTATATGTGGTCTTTCAAGCTAAAGGAAATATTTAGTTCCATCACATTAGGAACTTCTTATGCCTAGCAAGAACTCATTATGCCTATAGAAAATCAAGGCTAGGGGTATCATTGATGAGGTGCAGGCATGCATGCATGCAACAGAAAACCATGGGAAATACTAGATATACACCCTGAACTGGCAGCAAGCCTGCATTAACTCGTTTTCCTTCCCAGACTTTCGCTTAATGCTTTTTTACTCTTTATCTATTTGTCATGCAAGAGGTTGTCCCAATATATTCTTTTGTGCAAACAAACATCAATGATTCATGCTTGAATGGCTTTGGGCCATTTAACTCCAGCCTTGATGTTTCCTTCAATTTCTGTATTCTAAGTTAGAGCTCAGTAGTTATCTATAATATATAGGCTGAGATTATGAGAGAACATTCTTCAAATGTGTGCAGCTATGAAGAATATCTTGATTACTTAGTATCTGGATGGAGTTTTTCTGTATGTTTGAACATTTGGATTAAATATGTCCAACCCAGTTCTTCAATAGAGATAGTTGAACTTATGGTCGTTCTCGTCTGATGTATTTTGTGCTCTATACAAAGTATAGGTGGATTTCACTCTTAATCCCTGTGATCTTTCTTGGCTTGGCTCTGGCAAGTCATGAAGGCTTACCTCAAACACCCAGCCTTGTTTGCTGTTTTGGAAAATACTTTGATGATAGTAAAATCATTTTTGATGCTTGTGTTGAAGACAGCTAGATTTTTTTCATATCTTCTCAGGAAGTTTTACTTTTTGAATATTTTTACCCAGATTCCTTCGGAGATTACTGCTGCATTGGAACCTATCAAAGACAATGAAGAAGCTGTAAAAGCGTATGGTATCCATCTAGGGACAGAAATGTGCAAGAAGATTCTTGCTCATGGAATCAAGACTGTGCATATGTATACTCTCAATCTGGAGAAGTCAGCACTGGCCATCCTTGCAGTAAGTGTGTAATATTCTAGTATGCATTTTTTAATTTTTTTCCCAAATTTTGAATGTATAGAATTCTAATGCTTATAATTGAAAAAATTGGCAGAATCTTGGCTTGATTGATATGACTAAGATTAAGAGACCTTTGCCATGGAGGCCACCTGCTAATGTTCAACGCACTAAAGAGACTGTGCGGCCCATATTTTGGTAGGTGTTATAAAGTGCTTTCTTGTGCTGAAGCCATTCTACATATAGCATATTGCTCTTTTTTCTTATATATTAAATTTGGTTTTATGGAATTGAAACGGTGCCCACCTGTATTACATCCTGATTCCTCTCTATGTCACCATGGTATTCAAATGAACCACATAGTGGTATTATATCGACTGGCAAGATTTAAAACCTGGGTCTTCCTATGGAGAGCCTTCATTTTTAGCCATTATCTCATATTGCTATTATTCATTCGAAAGTTGTGATTTCTAATTTATTATATTTAAATAAAATATTATCATAGTGAGATGATTCTTGTTCAATGTGCAATGCAAATGCAGAGTATCCAGCATCAGGTGTTGCATTCTAACATTCACCCCTTTCTAATTTCTATTTCTAGGGCTAACCGACCCAGGAGCTACATTGCTCGGACTATTGGTTGGGAACAGTATCCTCATGGGAGATGGGGTGATGCACGCAGCGCAGCATATGGAGCAGTCAATGACTATCAGGTATATAGAAACTGTCTAAAAGTGCATGTATTGCCAATTTCAATTTGCATTGCCAATGATTGTGTGTTTGCAAATGGCAAATGGTGCATCAGAAGAGTTTTATAGTTGTCACAGTTAATGATCTTTGCTGATGTTTTTTTGGTGGGTTTCTCTGTATTGTCACTTTGAGGAATACATATTAAATATGAATAGAATAATATGTCTGACAAATGAGAAACTTTCATTGCCTTAGAATTACATAGGAATAGTAAATTTTTTTATTTTTTCTTGTTCATTATTATCATTAGTAACTGTGCCAAGCTGTTAAAGGTTTGTGCAGGTGGTTTGATTTGACTTGCATATATTATGCAATGCCATTAGTACAATTTTCAACTTCTACTTGTTCTTTGAGTCATGTTTTTTCCTGATTGCATCGAGAATATTCAACTTTGCGAATAAGCTTTTTATAAGTATGCACAAAATAAATTTCATGATTACATGACTGAAAATCATTTTTGAATACAAGATATTTGTGATCAAAATTAAGATATGTAGAATCAAGATTGACAAAGAATAGAAGAACTCAAGTAATAAGTAGGGCCAAAAAAAAATCCTGAATAACATAGATCAGACTGTATAAACATATTAAAAAGCATGGAGATAGAAACGACTTTACAGGAAATGACTTTTGCTAGATAGACTATAGAATGGCAAGAACAGATAATTCTGCTCTTTAGTTGTCAAACATGCCGGCACATATTGGACAATATATTCAAATTGTGGAGTGGAAGTAGACTTAGTAATAAATGGCTCAAAGTTCCTAGAGTATGCAAGCCGCCACAAGAAATTACCAAGTTTAAATTGCTTACATAGATGCCTATGGAAGTATGTAATATCAGACAGGCTTTCATGATTCCTTTTCCAATGAATTCACTTTTGATGACAAAGCATTTAAGGATGACATGGACATTTATTGACCTTTTCATATAAAAGGATGGTAGAATAATGGTAATTGAAGGACATGCATGACTGGGTTTAATGATTACTCATAACCTATGCTTGGCTTTTAAGATAAAATTGTTTTACCAGCTAATTATTATTTTTTTCGAAACTAATGTTTGTCATCTACAACTAACATTCACATTTTTTATACTTAATTAGTATTTCTTACCAACGTTGCTACCAGCTTGAACTCGTCAATAGACGAGCTTTTAAACACTGACACTCTCAAGCTGGATGGATCTTTGAGACAAATACCACTGCTGAACTGATTCCCTTTTTGGAAGGCCTACCTTCTCTCAATATGTGGATGTTTTTAATGAAGAACCTTTTACAATTGGGAAGATGCTGTAGAAGAGTATTGACCAAGCATTATGAGTTATAGAGTAGTTTGGAGAATTCCCTAACTTTGTCCAGGGTTCGCTTTTCAGATATGTTGATCAGTGCATATTTTCCTTGTCATCCAAGACCGTGGGCACCTAATAAGGCTGGATTTATGCTTGAGCCTTGAGTCTTAGCTGCCAAAGATCATACTCAGACATCTTTAGCAGAATGCATTTGCTTTTTGTAGCCAACATAATAATTTTATTCTCTAATACAAACCATACTTGCAGGACTTTTTGAGGAGACAGGATGCATGTGCTTTTTCTAGCGGATATAATGGTTTTATTCTCTAATACAAACCATACTTGCAGGACTTTTTGAGGAGGCTATAAAATTCATATGAGCCTGAGTGGCTACTATGGTATAAACTGCATGTTATCAGAATGGTAAAGCTGAAATAAGCTGAAATTACTATTTATATAATCTAGAGACTAGAAATTTATGTACTTTTAAAATGGGTGCGGGGGAAGTTTGAGGGTCATCTTAGCTATATAGGGATATCAAGGTCTGAAAATTTCATGCCAGTTATTGTTGTCTGGTTCCAGAAGATGAGACTTTGTGATTTGACTCTGGTTTTTGTTGCATTATATTATTTACATCCTTAATATGATCGCAATTTATATAGCCTTCATCATATAAATTTGAATTCAAGTGTGGGCTTACAAGAATGAAAATGTTATAAGCACTGTTATCTGCTTTTCAGGTGACCACATGTTAGTCAAAATTTACATTTTCTGAGCTTCCTTTGTTAGATGAGGATTTTCACTTCCATTTGTTTCAATTTTGGGGGTTTATAATTACCTAATGGTAAGTTATATTTGGAATGGCAGTTCTTGCGGCGACGCTCAAGAAACAAGAAAATTGTGGAGGAATGGGTTGTCCCTCTAAGCTCCATAAAGGATGTTGAGGAGGTATGACAATATTGATTGTATGTTTAATCAATTTTATGTAGTTACTATGGTCAATCAAGGTTGCTCATGTATCGTAATTCTTATAACTAGTTTGGTGCTTACATTTGTTGATCAGAAATTTTCAAACTATTGTCTGGGGAAATTGAAGAGCAATCCATGGTCGGAGCTTGATGGCCTTCAGCCTGAGACAGTGAAGATCAATGAAAAACTAGCACAGCTAAATTTGAAAGGTTTTCTCACAATAAATAGTCAGCCTGCAGTAAATGGCGAGAAATCTGATTCTCCTTCTGTTGGTTAGTATGAACGTTTTCTTTTGTTTCATTTCCTTTCGAAAGCAGCACATTTCAACACACTCAAGTGTAGTTTCTAGATTTGATTTAAACTAGTGGAGAACTTCTTCTATTTGCTTGGTTTATATTATCCGAGGTCTTTTCACTTTCTTGTCATTGTAGCTAAGCAAACCATAACTGTGTATGAGAAATGGAGAGTTGTACTGCTTTTGTTGTGATGTTAGGCTTGTCCAAAAGACAATAGTTTTCGATAGCAAGTTGATCATATACTTAGCAGTGCTGAAATGGATAACATCCCCACAGAATGTTCGATGGCTTCTAGGCACAAACATAAACCCTTCTTAATTTCATAGCCTGTTATTTCATAACGTTTTAAATCATGAGCTGATATTTCATAACGTTTTAAATCATGTTAATGTCTTTGCAGGATGGGGAGGGCCTGGTGGGTATGTTTATCAAAAGGCATATGTGGAGTTTTTCTGCTCCCCAGAGAAGTTGAATGCAGTGGTTGAGAAAGCCAAGCAAATACCCTTCCTCACTTACATTGTTGTAAATAAGAAGGGTGAGACTGTATCTAATGTTAGTCCAAATGATGTGACATGGGGAGTTTTCCCTGCAAAGGAGGTTATCCAGCCTACTGTTGTAGATCCCATAAGTTTTATGGTTTGGAAGGATGAAGCATTTCAGGCCTGGGATAACGAATGGGCAATTTTGTATCCAGATGAGGATTCTTCGAAAAAGATCCTTCAAGAGGTGAGCTTTCAACTCAGCTTGTTGATACGTATGTCTCCATGCCCGCAAATTTTCAACTGCTACTTTGCTTTACTCAAGGAACTGCAATCTATTTGGACAACATTGTCTAGAACAAAATAGTATTCATTTTCTTTTGTACGCTAAAGTTAATTTGTTTCAATCTGCAGGTGCAAAATAGTTACTACTTGGTAAGTCTCGTTGACAATGATTACATTCATGGCGACATATTTTCAGCATTTGAAGAAATATGAAGGAAGTTTTGAAGATTATTTGGGGCTCATAACAGTTCATTATTTAGAGCCTTTTGCAGTTTCCTATTAGAGGTGCCAAATTCTGTGTTTAGCAGGGACTGTGCAACCAAAGGGAGCATATATTTCTTCCTCTTGTTCCTACTATGATTTGCTTGTAATGACGAGGCAAAATCTAAACCATAGATCTGCCTCAAAAATGAGCTTACTAAACTGAAATAAGCACCAAATATTTATATAAGAAGTATCCTATCTCTGTAACTTTTAATAAATGAAATGGTGTAATTTGAATTATTGGGCACTGAATTTGCCAAGGCTAGTTGCTAATTCAAAATCCATTTTTAATGTTGTTATGGGCATGATATTACCACTGAGTATCTGTATAACATGGGAACTGTGGTCTCAGCCTTCTTCTTGAAAGGTGCTTATGTTTACTGCTTTTAACAAATTATTTTGTTGGCAATAACCAGAATATAAACCTAATTTGTGATGAAGCAAAATTGTTTAGTTGGCCATTTTCTCGTATCAAAGAGATTGGAGGTTGATCCTACTTATCTTGATGAAAAAATAAATTTTTTAAGGATACTTTTGTGTTATGCCGTCAAATATTAAATTAACAAATTCTAATAAGATAACACAGACTTTATTGTTTACATAAATATTACTCTTGATAATTAACAATGGGTGCCATTTGAAAAGCAATTAAAACTGAATATATAAAATGAAACAGAATATGACACTGTGTTCCATGATAGAAAGATGTTAATTTCCATCTCTAACATATGATTGATTCATAACAATGGATGATGTGTATAAACATATTCACACTTTCGAAATCTATCCTTTTATTTTAAACCACTCCCGCAAACCATTTTATTAAATATTAAAATTTTCATACATAAAATAATGACGTCTAAAACCTTCTATTTGAAATTCCAAGCTCCACTCTTAAGCCCACTTACACTCACATTGTACATCTACGTGTTAATTTATTCATATTATTCTTAACACCTCCTGGAACTCTAAACTCCACTGTTAGGCCCACTTACACTCACATTGTACATCTATCTGTACTCTAAATTCCACTGTTAGGCCCACTTACACTCACGCTGTACATCTATGTGTTAATTTATTCATATTATTCTTAACACCTAGAACTCTAAACTTCTTTTGAAATGTATGCAATTAAGACTTATACGTGACTTTTAGTGGGGCCACTCTTAACAAATGTAAACTTTATTTTGAAATTGAAATCTATGCACTTATACCATAAACTATTTTTTCAAAATATCAAAATAGTATACCATTTTTTTTAATAAGTTATATGGCTAATATCAAAGGTAACTTTAATTAAAATATTTTATTTATTATTAAATTAGATCATATAGGAGCAACATTTGTATAAATTATTTTTAGCTTGTCTTTCTATTAAAGATATTGTTTTAACTCCCTTGACCTTTTATTTTTCCTAGGTTAATTTTTGATTTTTTTTATTAGGTAGAATCTTCCTTAGCCAATTATTCTTTAATATTTTAATTTAAATAAAATACCGATTAACATTGCTATGAGCTAATTTATATGCCATTAATTCCTTCTCTAAATATATGTTGATATTTTCAACATACTTTGTCAATAAATGATGAATACCACAAATAATGTTATTGATCGAAGCTCCAAATCCACTTCTCTTGATAACATTAAAAATAATTGGTAAATCCCCCTTCAATTAAAATATATCCCTATCATTTTTCAATGGCAACTTTGGTACTTGTAAGAAGTGCCCTAGCCTTCGCATAGTTGTTCATTGAAGTTCCATATGATTTTGAATACTATTAATTATTAATTATTCTTTTTATCTCTGCTAACTTGCCTAGGTTTCATTTATAAGCATTATGAAAATTAAGTTTGATGAACCCAACTTTTGTTGGCTTTTTAGTAAGATTCAATATAGCTCCCAATATCCAAGATCTTGAGTAGACTCAAATATTAGAGCAATCGATATAAAATGCCCAATATCAATAAACATAGCATTCATGAAAATAACATGGATTAAATAGCCAATATCAATATGCAATATGCATAAACAAATTTACAATATAATTACTCAAAATATTGTACACAAGCTTCAATATTCTCTAGATGAATCTTCTGTTACTATGAACTTCATTTGATACAATACATGGAGCTTTGTTTCCATAATATAACCTTAGAAAGGCGACTCTTGAATATTGACTTTTGCTCTCTTGGATTTACATCTTGACACTTGTTTACATGACTCTTGACATTCTATTTACTTGCACACATTGCACACTCTTACATCTACACACTTGCATACATTGTTACATGATTCTTGGACACTCTCACACTCGCACACAGTTACACGACTCTTAGACACTCTCACTCTCTTCACACTTGCACACTTTCTCACTCATGATACTTGTACACATCCTACACATAGACACATACTAAGGAATTATAAATCACACACCTTAAATGACTCACATCCTAATCTAATATTTACATATTTACAATTGTATCATGGGGTACATTGATATTTCTACCAGATAATGTAATATTCTCTAAGACCCCCGTGTATTACATTATTTGGTTATTGAAGACTTTAGTCTTCAATTTTTCTTGTTTTTGTCCTTTTGCTCTGGTTTTGACATTGCTTGCGATTTTGGTGCTGATCTTCATTTTCAGACTTTATCTCCTATATCACTGTTGGTACTTCATCTTCTATAATCCTGATTTTTTCAAGATTTGCTTTTGTAATAACCTGTTCATCTAATGCCATTAGTAAAATTTCTTTCATAGTGTTCCATTCATGAACACCATTCCCTTTATACCAACATGTTTTGTGGGTATGATTTTGACTCCCACAATTTAGACAATGAACATGACTCCAACAATCTTTAGTCTTATGTCTAAACTTATTACATTGTTTATACTTTTGAGTGTAATTTGTTTTTGGATAAACTTTGATGGGAACATAAAACTGATTTCTTGGTTTTGTAATTCTCTTTGATATCACAACAAATTCATAACCTATTTTTCCTCATTATAAGCATCTTCAATACATTCATTCATGCATTGCTTAAGAATCATAAAAATAATATTTTCAGCTTCATTTTGAATAAATTAAATATGTTAAGTTAATTCTTGACTCTTAGAAGATTTCTCTTTTTCTTGAGCATTCATTCTTTGTCTTCTATCCATGATAAATTCACAAATTCTAAATTTTTTCAAAATTTTTCAATAATCAATTCTTTTGGAGTAGAAATCCTTGTCTCAAAAATTTAAATAGCAATCAATGATTTGAATTTTTTTCAATCTTCAATCAATTTTTCAAAGTCTAATTTCAAAATTTTCAAATAATTCAACTAATCAATTTCTCAAATCGATTTGTCCTTAATACTCCAATTCAATTTTCCTTTTCTAAAATTCAATAAGCAATAATATTTTTAAAATCTTATTACTCCCCCTTATTCAATGCACCATAAATTTAAACTTGAATTAAGTGCACAATCAAATTGGAAATATTTCAAATCATACCTTAAAAAATGTAGCGCCTCATTTACCAGACGTCCTCAGATGCGTCATGTTGATTCAGATTTGTCAGGGTATTGACAAGTCATGGTAGCCCGATCGTTTTTTGGACCGCGTTCTCCTCTGTGCCTTCACATGAATCTTTTGACCTTTGGCATTTTGGTTTCTTCCAAGGCGTTACCAGACTTTGATTCCTTCAACCTCAAATTTCTTTGGTTCTAAAGTAGGCTAAGGTGCTTAGGTTCTTTACTAAGAAAAATCTCAGACACTTCTTTGCTATGGTGCTCAGACTTGCTAATATGCTTAAGCACTTAGGTGATGACTTCAGGCTTGTTATTTCTTCAATAGCATCGATGAGCGTCTCTCAAATTGGACGACTCATTTTTAATAATGCTTTATTTCTTAACTCAGAAAATTCTCTTTTATATTTGCTCTTTAGGTAGACTTGGACAACTTCAATGGCTCCCTTCTTCGTATCCTTGCTCTTTTGTTGGGTGTCTCTTTGATTTAGGTAGCTTAATGGCTCCTACTTTATCTTAGTCGTTCCATAGGACTTCTCTATTGGACGTCAGTTATCACATGTAGTTACTATGGCTCCTTACTTTTGTCTTTCAAGAGGATCTCTTGTTGGCATCACTTATCAAGGTAGCTACAATGGCTCATTATCTTTGTCCTTCAATAAAAATTTTGGACTTCTCTTAACATAGGCAGCTATGATGGCTTTTTCTGTCCAAACTTCAATTATCTTTGCCAACGCTTATTCTTTCAGCCCATGTTCTTTTAAATGCTTCAATGTGGTACATCATTTTTTACCTGCATATATCAATCTTCATGAAATATTTAATAATGTTAGGGTAATCAATAACCCAAAAAATAATAATCTATTTTGGCCTAAATTTTTTTCACATGGTTCTTCCTCCAAATTTTCTTTCAAATTCACACTAGAGTTCTTCTCTGATGTACCTTTTGATCAATCTGAAATTGATCTCTTCAAACTCACACTAGAATTTTCTTCTAATGCTAGCTTTTCAATCTAAAGCTTATCACTCCAATATTCTTCAAATATTCACACTAGAGTTTTTTTGATGCTAGCTATAGGGTCTACTCAAGGTAGCCTTGATATCACTATTGGCTTTTTAGCTAGATTCAATCACAGGTCTCAATATCTAGGATCTTGAGTAGACTCAAATATTAGAGCAATCAACATAAAATGACGAGTATCCAAGAACATAACATTCATGAAAACACCAATAACATGGATTAAATGGACAATATCAATATGCAATATGTATAAATAAACTTACAATATAATTGCTCAAAATATTATTTACAAGATTCAATATTCTCTAGATGAATCTTTTGTTACAATGAACTTCATTCAATACAATACATGGAGCTTTGTCTCCATGATATAACCTTAGAAATGTGACTTTTGAATACTTTGACTATTGCTCTCCTCACATATCTAGGAGATACATCCTTTCCTATTCCACACATAAGACAAACCTCTCATGCCTCTTGGCTTTACATCTTGATACTTGTATACATGACTCTTGACATTCTATTTACTTGCACATATTGCACACTCTTACATCTATACACTTGCACACATTGTTACATGACACTTGGACACTCTTTCACTCATGAGACTTGTACACATCCTACACATAGACACATACTTTAGGAAAATGTAAATCACACACCCTAAACTATTGACTCACACCCTAATCTAATATTTACATATTTATAATTGTACCATGGGGTACATTTACATTTCTACCAAATAATGTAATATTCTCTAATAAATTTGAGATATTTTTAGTTTACCATGAGAACCATCACCCATGTATATATGTATTCAAATCCTATAAGAGTATCTATGACTTTTCATAATGTGTACCATACCTTTAAATGCTCTACAAGAGGCCAACATGCTAGTCTAAGCTTACATATGATTTTAATTATTGAAAATTTTACCTTTCAAGCCATTAATTTTAAATAAATAATAATAGGATAAATCCTTCATAAAATGCTTAATGCTTTAGATTTGAAACCATTGATATTTTTTTTATGAACTATTATAGCAAGGATGGAAATGGATTTTCATTTTCTTGAAGAAACAACCCCAAATATTGGAAACAAAAGGACAATGAAGAAGTATATAATTCAATGTTTCTAACTCCTCACACAAAGGATACCTAAAAGGTCCATGATATCTCATTTTTTTTGCAAATTGTCACCCTCATGATTCTTGCTTTGGAATGCTAACTAAAGGGATGTCAAGTCCCTAGGGAGGGCTTTAGATGATCAACTATGCTTGCAATGAAAACATGAGAGCAAATAATTCTAATTGCTCCAAATCCTTGTATCCCAACTTGATCGAGTATCCACTATATTTTGATAGATTCAAAACCAACTCATCCTCTATGAAAAATGGGAAAATAGAACTCTTGAAACAAATTTTAGAGCTCCTTCAAAGGTCCTCTCCCTCAACTAGATTGCTAATGGAAATCCAAGATCTAGAATTGTCACATCAATATAGTTTTTGACTTAAAAATCTCTAGAAGCTAAAGTGGACCGAGCCAATAGTTTCTATTTTGAATTAGAAATAAGAGTATAAGTATTCAACCAAGCATCAACCTATCTATTAACAAACTCCATTTCATTGACCAACCACTTAATATGTTTCTTGATTAGTTGTAAATCCTTTGATAAGAAGTTCCATGTTGTTGATCCTTCAAGCAAGGTTCATTTAATAGTTATAATACATCCACAAGTCTATATTTTTTGAAGTAACACTTTTGCCTTTTATTTCAAACTCATAAATTTATAATTTTGTAAGCCTATCCCTCCAATATTCCTTCATTTATAAACTTTATCCCATTTACAAAGAAGAAATCTAAACTTCCATATCCTTTCCAAAGAAAATATCTTTGATTTTTTAAAATTTAGAGGCTATATGTTTTGGTAGTCTTGAAAGTGATATTATATTTTTAGATATATTGCAATGTAGCTTGTATGAGTTGTAGTTTCCATCCATAGTTAAGAATTTGCCTTTTCAACCAACTAGATAAGGTTTCCTTCTATCCAAAATTGATTGCCAAAGCTCATTTCTTTTAGTAGACAAGGGAATACCTAGATATGTTGATGACAAGTTACTAAATTTAAGATCTAAACTCTATGAAATAATCTATTGTAAATAAAAGGTAGTATTGATTAGAAAAGTTACAATAGTATTGATTTAGATTTCATTGTATTATTGATTGAAGTGAACTAAAAGAAAACTATCACCAACAAATTGGAGATCAAATTCTAGAAGACAATTCATCACAACTGAAATACCTTTGATCTTGACTTTCAAATTTGCTTTTGAGAGAGATTCGCTTAATGTGTCAAAAATAATGAAGAGATAAGGTGATAGTGATAAAATTCAAGGGATGATCCAAAGTCTCTAGGTGGGGATCCATTAACCAAACTAGATTATTTTGGAGTGTTGTAAAATCTAATCCATTCAAATGATTTTTTCTAAGAATATTGTACAAAAAAATTCCAACAAACCTTAACATAATATTTATTTGTATCTATTTTTACATGCATACCTAGTTTTTTCATGGACTAGAAAGAATGTGTCGCCTCTTGTACAATAATTATACCATCAAGGATTTGCCTATCATGAAGAAAACTAACCTTTTTCTCTAAGATAACAAAATGTAGAAATGTATTTCAATCTAATTTATTACAACTTTAATAAAATGGCATTAGCTCAACCAATTACATTCCTCAACTTTCAAGTAGGAGATCGAGGTTCAAATCTTGCCAAACCATACATGCATAATTGCCAAGCTTGTTGTAATACTTGATGGTGATTCCGCCAAATTTTATCACAGGTTCCAATGTCCAAGATCTTAATCAATCACAATATTAGAGCATTCAACTATCTGACCAATATCAATGAATATAACATTCATGAAATAATAATAATAAGAATAAACAAACTCAATATTATTGATCAAATATACAAGATCTCTATTATAATATTTGTTTTTCGTCTATGATTCTTCATACAATGTATGAAGCTTTATCTCCATAATATAACCTTAGAATACGAATCTTCAATACTTGACTATTGCTCTCCTCACATATCTGGGAGATGCATCCTTTCTTATTCCTCACATATGACAAAAATCTCATGATTCTTTACTTTATATCTTGCCATATATTATGACTCTTCACTTGTATACTTGACACCTACACATATGACTCTTGACTTACTTACATAACACATTGCACTCTCTCACACTTTACACACTTACACACTTTATTACATGACACTTTGCACACTCTCACACTTTACACACACACACACTTTATGACATGAAACTTGTACTCTACTCACACATTGACACATACTTTAAGAGAAATATAAATCACACTCAATCTAATAAATCACTCTCTAGTCTAATATTTACAAATATACAAATGTACCATGGGGGTACTTTAACATCTACCAAATAATATAATATCTCCAACACCCCCCTATATTACATTTTGAAGACTTTTAATCTTCAATCTAATGCCTTCAGTCCTTTGCTATGTTCTTCTGCTTTTGGTTCTTTTTGATCTTGATCTTGGTGTCATGTAAATTCTGGATATTGAATTAGTAAGTCATCACAATAATAAATTTATGAATTTGATGGCCTTTTATTATCAATATTACTATCATATGTTGAATGTAATATCATCTCATTACATTATTTATCTAAATACAGACGTAAGTCATTCGTGTTGAAACCAATATCTTTTGACACTAATTTATCCCTTAGTATTTTGATCAATTCTTCTTGCTTTTGTATTTTATCTTTATAAATTTCAAGTGTAAGAAATACCATATACATTATCATACACATATCTATAGGCAGGATCATTGAATTTATAGAATTTTCATGTGCTTCAATGAATTCTAACTCTAGATATTTGCCAACTATTTCAAAGTTTTCATATTTGACTCTTTATATATTGAGTATAAATTCTTCTTCAATTTTATGGATGTCTTATTGTTCATCAAAATTTTCCATCAAATATTGTATACAAAGTTTTAGAACTTTTCATATTTCCTTACGTTCTTCTAACAAAGCATTCTAACTATTTTCTTCCATGATGATTTTCACAAGTAAATCCCTTTGATGTTGAAATCCTTATTTCTCCTGAATTTAATTAATCAATTTATTCAATCAACATTTTTCAAACAATGTCTTCGACCAATCAATTTTCAATTTTCAATCTTCAATCAAGCAATCAATCCATTTTCCTTCTTATAGCTCCCAATTTTTTTCAATGAGTTTACACATGTTTTTATGAGGGGTCATTGTCCCCTCATACTGAGTGGGGTTTGAACCTTGGACCTATCAAAGAGAAGCCAAAGCCCTTACCACTGCAGTAAGCTTACAACTTCAAAAATTTTAGGTTAGAAAGAAACCTCTAGAGCCACTCCTTGGTGGCCGGTAGTTCCATCTCATACGGGTATACCACTATCTATAGGGAAGCCATAGGATATTTTTTATATCCCCCTTCATATCGCAGAGGTTCGAACCATGGAATTCCTATTCAACGAGGACAAACTCACCTTCTCCACTTGCGCTACAAAGGCAGACTTATAACTCCCAAAATTATTAATATTCAATTTTTTTAAACAATCTAACAATCTTCAAATTTCAAACCAATAATCAATCAACTTTTCAATTTCAAATTTTTAAATAATCAATTTTAATCTTTAATCAAGCAATCATTCATTCAATTCTTATCACTCCAATTTAATTCGATTTCATTCCATATTAATATTCTCCTTATTTATCCTAAAGTCAAATTTTATAAAATCAAATAATTTCAACCTTATATCTCTAAATAAATAAATGAGACACTAAAAAATTAATATGCAATTAGGTAAAATTTTACCTTGATTTGTGTTGCTTCTTTATGTTACATCATAATTCCTTTACGCCATGTCTCTAGTCTTAGGATGTTATATTCTAGAAAGGCATTATAATTTTGATGCCTCCTTTTCCTTTAGATTCTTTGATCACTGACCATATTCAGGCTGAGCGTTATTTGTGCATATTCCTTTGCTCACTATGCAGCCTTTGTCATTCACAAATGTTCTTCAAACTTAGACATCCTCTTTTTCTCTTTAGGCATTCTATTTCACTCTTTAGGCATTCTCCCTCTATGCTCACAACACCTTGCTCTTTGGAGACTCTCTAGAAGCTCCTACTTGACTCTTCGTTTCAAAATCTTTATGTACTGGTTTATGTATCAAACAATCTATTTTTTCATGTGCCCACTAGGGTACAACATCGACGTCCACTCTCGACAATTATTTTTTTTGAGGGCACCATAATTTTAGCAATCAAATCTTGTCTAGCTCTTAGTTCTTTCACCTTAGGCACTCCGAATTTATATTCTTCATGAGGGCTTTCTCATATGCTTTTCTTCTTCATGAGGAATTTCTCCTTGACTTTCTATCTTCACAAGAGATTTTATTTGATTCCTCGGCTCTCAAAAGCTATTTCACAGGCTCTTCAACTTGCTGTCTGTGGACTTAATTTCTTCTAGTTTTACCAAGAACATTTCCAACAATCTTTTTATTTGCGTGTGTACCCACAGGCTACAACATTGACATCTAGCTTTGGAGTATAGCTCCAATATTATTCCATTCTCTATGTCCTCAATTTGCAACTTTCTCCTACAACTAACGTTCTCCAAAAATCTAGTCTTTCTCTCACTCATCCAAAAAATTCACAAATTCTCCTCAGGCCACTAGACCAATTTTCCAATATTCTCTCAAATAAATTACTCCTTCAAATGGATTCAAATGACTAGAGTACAACTTTGGTATCTCCTCTCAATTCAAACTTCTACCACAAAATTTTTAAATCATAATTTGACCAAAGTGCAACTCTGATACCATTGATGGTGATTCTACCAGATTTAATCACAGATTCCAATATCCAGGATCTAAATCAATCACAATATTAGAGCATTCAACTATTTGACCAATATAAATGAATATACCATTCATAAAATTATAATAATAAGAATAATCAAACTCAATATTATTGATCAAATATACAAGATATCTGTTACAATCTTTGTTGTTCCTCAATGATTCTTCAAACAATGTATGAAGCTTTGTCTCCATAATATAACCTTAGAAGATGACTCTTCAATACTTGACTATTTATCTCCTCACATATTCGAGAGATGCATCCTTTCCTATTCCTCACATATGACAAAACTCTCATGACTCTTGACTTTACATCTTGCCACATATTATGTGACTCTTCACTTGTATACTTGATACCTACACATATGACTCTTGACTTACTTACATGACACATTGCACTATATCATACTTTACACTCTTTCACACTTTATTATATGACACTTTGCACACTCACACTTTACACACTTGTACACTTTATAACAAGACACTTGGACTCTTCTCACACATTGACACATATTTTTAAGAAAATATAAATCACACTCCCTAATCTAATAAATCACTCAATCTAATATTTAGTTGGGTCCCCTCCATATTACATCATGACCACATGGTGGTCATGATATAATATAATTTTTCATAATTTTGGATCACACACACATATATTAATGGGTTATATGAGATTGAAATGGGTCTCATTCATATCTTTCATGACCACAAAGTGGTATTACAACAACTTGGTAATGATGCCTGTATCAATTGGTAAGTTTTGAACCTAGGTTTCCTCCTTAAAAGTTGAGGAATTTAATTAATTGAACTAATGTCATTTAATCATAATTTTCTATCATACTATAAATTATGCTACAAAGGATTATTGGGCAAAAATTATTGAAATATATTCTCATATTTTTTGAACAGACACAATAAAGTTTACATTGATTTAACTTGCTTTGACTTTATTTTTTTCAAAATTTTTCTATTGAAACCAACATATTAGTCAATATATCTCAGTTTATTTGAAGAAAAATATAGGAAATCCATCAAAACCAAGCACCTTATTAGCTTGAAAGGAGAAAATGACATCCTATAGCCCCTCATCAAGATATTCCTTTTCAATATTTCATTTCATATCCATGTGATAATTGATAGGATGTTTTGCAAAGCTCATCCCAAGCTTGCTTATCCCACCAAAATCCTCATAGAATATCTTTGAAATAATTCATTCCTTCTTGAACTCTTATTTATAAATTTTTTTTCCAATTAGTTATATAGATTGAAATGGGTCCCACTCATTTAATCATGATCATATAGTGGTATTACAATAACTTGATAATTATGCATGTATCACTTGACAAGATTTGGTCCTTGGTCTCATCCTTAAAATGTCAATGTATTTAACTAGTTGGTGTGGTACTATTTGATCTTTTTCAATACTATTTTTGTCTAGAGTTGAAACATTTTATGTTTAATAAAAAATATTTTAGCAATAACATAGAAAATTTGATATTATCATCTTCTTAAATCCATCTTTCCTGATAAATTTGGGTTCACTATAACTCTTCCTTTTGTAATATGTAATGAAAATCAACAAGTAATTATTTTGTCGACATATAAATATGTTGAACAATTTCATTGATTATCACTCTTTTGTAAATTTTTTAGAATTACACACATGTTTTCTACAATGATTTTATGAATATATAAACACATTGAATTTGAAGTAGAAAACAATAGAATTCATTTTTTCCATATATATATATATATATGTGTGTGTGTGTGTGTGTGTGTGTGTGTGTGTGTGTATGTTTAAAGTATTGATGGCTCTCAATATGCTTGGTACAAATTATTATAATTGTAGTTTTTGTCAATTTCATCACACATATAAGACATTATAGCATTCACTTTTATAGTCTCTATAATCATGTAATATCCTTTTAAACCATATCCCTTTATAAAATACATCCTTAAACTATTGTGATTCTCTTCTAAAAATGTTATGGTGCTTGCTATTTTTTGATCTAAAATAGTGTCTTAGGAGCTATGGTGATGGGTGTCTTGGACATAAGTTCTATCAATTCCATCTAATTTGGAATTCATGTATCTTACCATTTTGAAATCATCTATTATAGTGCATTCATTTCTAAAATACATTGCAACTTCCATTCTTTTATTTAAGTTCTAATAAATATGCTAGAAACATTCACTAAACCTAGATACTAGCCCCATAATATAGATCGCTTACTATTTATAACTTGTAAAATATGTTGGCTTTTTAAGCCTTACTACCACAAAATATCACAGGTCCCGATATAAAATAGCCACAATATTAAAGGTTAAAATAATAATATTATGAGTAGAATAATATATGAGCAAATTAATATGTATATTAAGGCCTATATAATAATGCAAATAATATTCATTTATATAATCAAATATGAATTTAAATGGCCTATATCATTCATGAACTATGCACGAAGAAAAATTACAATATTAGTTGCTCAAAATATGTGTACAAGCTTTATTCCTTTCCTTCTTGATACAACTGACAATGATTTGTATATAAAAAATGCAATAATTAGAGAATTCACACCATATTTTACCCTACAACAAAATTAGTCAATTGAAAGAATGGACATAACTATTATAGAAATGGCCACTTATATGATGATACCATATAAGTAGTGGAAGCAACATATAGCAATATATTATCTTATCTACAACTCCTTTAAGGATTTTAAGGATATTACTGTAAAAAAAAGTATATTAGGCAAAGAATCTAAACATAAGTCATATTTGCATTTTTTGTTTTTGTTGTATATATATCTAAATGAAATAAACCATGTTAGATGCAAAACACAAATACTATTATCTATTGGTTATCATGAGTTATCTAGTGCAGGTTGTTTGATATATACAACAATAAGCTCCTTGTTAGTAAGGACACTTTATTTTTTAATTGGTCATATGAGATTGAAATGAGTCCCAACCATATTACATCATGATCATCTAGTGGTATTATAACAACTTGACAATTATGAATGTATTGCTTGGCAATATTTGTACTTAGGTCTCCTCTTTGCAAGTTGAGAAATTTAATTGATTGAACAAAATAGCATTTGATATTATAAGGATATTACCCACGTGTTGTAGGTGATTTGGAGAGGGTAGGGAAATCCTCCAAGGGATGTCCCTGGTTAGAATCTTGACACTACCAAACACACATTGGGTACCCAAAATCCAGTTGATAATGATGGAACGGTCAGGGTTGGGCATGACTCCCGGGTGATTTTGATGATGTAGAACCCCCTGGTTGTGGTTTCTCAGACCAAGGCGGCCTTGGAAGGGGTTTTCGCTAAATAAAAAAAATATATTATAAGGATATTATATAATATGAGGAAATACCATTTATTTAACATAATGCATAGTCTTTTTTGTTTTAAAAGACCATGAAAGAATTTGGTGGAACCCATAGTTCTCATACTTCTTAAATATAAATAGTACTCTTTTGTGTTTTCTTGCCATTTAAACAATTTAGTGGAATCTATAATTCTCATACTTCTTAAATAAAAATAATACATTTTTGTGTTTTCTAAAACTATTTACACAATTGTAGTGACAAGCCACTGCCTTGAAAATTTTGTTAGTATGGAAGGTTACAAAATAATTTGGATCAATCAATCAAAACCTTCCAAAAACCTTCAAATTTTGCAAAGTGAAAGGTAAGGACATATTTACTCTACAAGGATAAATTTGCTCACAAGAGTGATCTGCTAGCAAATAAGAGCGATTAGCTTGTAGGAACAAAGCACTAGTGATTAGAGTAATTTGCTAGCAAATTGGAGTGATTCACTTGATTCCTAGAGTGAATCATTTATGAACAACCAAAGGGGTAAAAAGATAAGTGATATGAACCTATTTTATCATCCATAAAAATTAGCAACCAATTTGTAAAAAAATTACAACATTCTCTCAGAATTAAGATTTACAATAAAACATCGACACAAATAAACATAGATCTAAATACTTAGAATATAGCTCAAACCCTTGATATAGTGCATCACTATACAATGCTCCTTATTGGAAGGAAGCCACTCCTCACTATATCTCAATATGAGATCCAAGCAATACTATATTCTTCTCCTCCATATGAGTCTCTTGCTTACATTATATAATACTCAACTACCTACACTACCACTTAACCACTTACCCACACATGTGGGATAAATACATTTACTATAGTATTATAATATTAAGTAACTATCTTAGACTCCTAACATTCCATCCCCCTTACAAAATGTTTTGTCCTTGAAACATAGGAAAAAACTAAATAATATGATCTTCTGAGTCATGCTAAGAACTGGTACCTATTTTGATCATCTATCCATCTTAGTGAAACTTTGATTAGAGGTGGTATTTGTTGATGTTAGTATGCCCTTATGCCACTTGAGTATATGGAAGTAATCCTTTGGTTCCATGTGTTATAGGCATATTTCTTCTAGCAATAAATATCACTCCTTTTTTATCCATGCTTGCATTTGCCGTAATATAGCCAAGGTTTTGGCTCCTCTAATTCCTTGTATAGTCTTCAAGGTTCTTCTATTGCTTTAAGCCCTATTGTAATGATTGTTGCCTCTTAAGGTAATGTGGATGACGATATGCTTCAACCTTAGCCCCATGTTCTACCTTTTTTGTCTCTTCAACATAATGTTCCTCTATGTTGTGTTCTTTTTTCTTGCTCCCATATTTTGGTTCTTTCTTGGATTTTGGTTTTGTTTCTTTCATAATTTTTGATACTACCTCATCCTTAGAATATGTTTCATGTTATTTTTCTTCTCAAATTTGTTTCCCTACCATGAATTCCTGGTTTTTCCCTAATCCTTGCTCATTCATTTGAGAAATACTCTTATGTGCATTTGATACTCTTTGCTGAAACCTGTAAACTGCTAGTCAAGTCCTTGCTAATAAAGTTATGCTTGCTGTTAGGGCTTATGGAGACAATAAATTTCTTCTTCTGAATGCAACCATGAACTTGTAAAATAGAAATTTTAACATTGAAAAAATCCCCTTGACCACTATTAGGCTTAGCTAACACTAATGATATGGTTCCTTCAACATACACATTAGCCTTTGTATTTTTTCCTTCTATCATGTCCTCTTTATTCATTTTTTTTGTTCCTCCAAAAACCCTTTAACCTCTTCTTCATATCCCTTCATGGAAACATTTAAACTAGGGTCCCATTGACTCAAGAATTCATGCTCCATTTCATCCCACATGTAATTATGATTCATTTTCTTACAAAAAATATTTACCAAGGAAAAGCTTCCTCTTTTAAAAATTTGCTAAGGAAATATCTCTTATCGAAATATAGAGATTTAAACTTCATCCACCATTCTTGAACATAAATATCATCTTTTTCATAAAATTTTGGCAACTCCATGTCCTCAACCCCCCAAAATTTGACTAACAAATATCTAGTAGCTTCGGTCCTTTTTTTTTTGGTACTTTGAGTTTCCTACTAACACATGGGTTTTTAAAAAAAATGATAACTGCCTATGGACTACGTATTTACTGCACTTAGCCTAGCAACTGTTAACGATCTAAAAATTGTGTACTTATGGCAAGTTATAATGACCTGCTCTATGATTTTTTTTTTTGTGAACTATTACCAAATTGTAGATTGATTAATTTTTGCACTCAAACCAAAAACTAACAATGACTTGCTTTGCAGTCTATTTTTTTTCGCATTGTTAGATTACCACCTGAAAACTGTCACCAACTGTTGCTATTTTTAATTGCTACTAAATTTTCAAACTGCACTATTAGACTCTTTAAGTGAACTAGAAACTAATAGGGTATTATTTGTACTCACTTGTAACTGTTTACTATTACCACATCCTTCGAAAAACTATCCTTAAATCTTAAGATGTAGAAGCTATTGCTAGAAATGTGGAACTATTGCTAAAGCTATGCAAACTATTGTTAAATCTATGAAACTATTACCAAAGCTATGAAAAATATTGCTGAAGCTATGTAAACTATTGCTAAATTTATTATTGACAATCGTATGGAACTTTATGGATGAAACTATGGCAAAAAATTGGGCCTCAAATTATGGCTTCATAGGGGCTTAAGGTACATATTATTGGCCACAAAGGTTGTTTAAGTGAATACCACTCTTTGATTACCAACAATATTTCCACTAGGGAATAATGCTAAGAAATCAACCATAGGTTTACCTCCAAATTATAGCTTTTTGTATACTCAGGGTAAAACACTACTAAACAAGGTGTGGGGCCGTTCACCCTTTTTACTAGTGACACACTCAAACTAGTTACTCGGGGGTTCGTGGGGTAATTATAATGAGTTTTAGGGAAGATATAAGCCTAGGTACTTCCCCTAGTTAAGTGGTCGAGACTTGCACCCAATATTGCAAGAGGTTATTAGCCTAATGCAAACGCTTATTAAACATCAAATTAGGATTTAAATAAAGAATAAATGACTGCAAAATAACTGAAGCATCTATAAAAAAAATATCCCTAGAAAGTATTATGATACGAATTATTTTGAACCTCTTTTCTCATCCGCAAAAATTAGTAACCAATTTGCAAAAATATTAAAACATTCTTTCACAATTAATATTTACAATAAAAAATCTGTAGAAATAACCATTAAATCAGATATTTAGAATATAGCTCAAACCCTTTAGGTAGGAAAATAATGTACAATTCTTCTTATTGGAAGGAAGACACTCCACAATATATCTCAATATGAGATCCAAACACATACAAAATTATTTTCCCCCATATGAGTCTCTTGTCTATATTATGTAATACACAACTACCTACCATTATCACTTACCCACACATATGGATAAATACAATTATTATAATATTAATTATAATATTTAATATTAAGTACCTATATTGGGTACCTAACAAGAAGCACAAATACCAAGGATAACTAGAAAATGATATATTGGCATGTAGTGATACCTCTAATAACTTCAGAATACTTCTAAGATCTTTAGAGGTATAATTAGAGTAAGTAGCATCTGAAGGTGCTTCATTTTGTTAGAGATGACCCCAAATATTTACTTTTACTAGGAGTAAGAATTTCTCACCCATTATAATTTAGGGATGAATTCTTCCTATAAATAGGAGACAGGTTCTATTGTAAAAATCCTTTGAACTTGAGGAATTTAGAGCAATATTTTGTGAGACCCACATTGTGTTGCATTTTATGAGACTATTAGAAATTGATAAGTCTTTTGCTTTCCATACGTGACACTACCCTTTTGGATGGAAAAATATGCGATGATTGTGGCACTGCCCTCTTTCCCATCTTGTAATTCCTCTTACAATTTCAACTCATATGAATGCGAATGTATTATCGGTGTTTGATTTTCTTATGTTTTGATTGATCACACACTCCTTGCTATGGTTTCAACCATATTTATTTTTAATCTCTCACACCCTAGACTTTATAAATTACTTTCATGCAATTTAATTTTTGTATTTACTTTTCATAATTTATTTTCTTGCATATAGTTTTATGCAATAATATTGAATTAGCTATATTTTAGCAAGGATAACAGGGATTCAACGTAAATCTAAATATTAGAAGACGCTTATCCTTTCCATTCAACTTTGTTGAAAATAGAATTGAGGGCACATAAGAAGTCAAAACAATTTCCCAATTCAACATAGTTTTTGGCATGCCCAATGGGACATAACCCTTTTTGTTGAAAGTGTAATTTGATCCAAGGCGAAGGCAAACATTGTATGATATAATATAGGAAATACCTGTGGTTATTCATTCTATAATGTATTGAATTTATTATAATATTTTATTATGTAAGCTGTATGGGTCATGGTTAACCTTGTTATGGTTAAAAACAAAAGGGAAGGGATAAGAAAATATTCAAGCTCTAGGAAGAAATAATCAAATTGAAATGATCAATGATAGAACAAGGCTAGGCCTCTAAGATATAGAAGCTTTTGGGACCACTACTATGAAGACAACATGAGGAGAAACAACAAATTTTTAATTTTGTACTAGTGATTTTAATTTTGAAGACTTCATTCCCAAGGATGGAGGTAGGATCTGTAATCTTTTTCCAAATGAGCTTGGCACCCCATGAAGTTTCCAAAAATATAGTGGCAAGTCACCAATATGGGAATTTTTCTATTTTGGAAGGTTAGAATTCAATTTAGATTATTCAATCAAAACCTTCAAAAACCTTTAACATTTGCTAGGGATATGGATTAATTTATTCTTATGAGAAATCCATTAGCAAACAAGAGTGATTAGACTAGAGGAGTAAAGTGCCAACTGATTAGAGCAATCAATTATATTTTTTGGTAGATAAGATACTTAGCATTAATACCGGGTTTTACAAGTTGACCCAAAACCTTTTACAAAAATTATCCCAGGGCTGTTGATGAACATGTCCTTACTAAGGATCCTATATATGTAAAATATACATGCCGCCAAAGTCATTACATCCGGTAAGGCACATAACTTGTTATAAAAAAGAAACTTCCCATACAACATTTTGGGTATACCCCGAGAAAATACACCTGCATCATAATTACCAAAAAAGAAATAAATACGGATCCCTTCCTTGAAACAGTGGAGAAACAAAAAGCTGCAGACACACATAGCAGAGGACTGAAAAAGACTCCCACAAGCTCTATATTGACAGTTACTCTTAATAATTATTTGGTAATTGATTTCTTTCGTATATGACATGCTTTGGTACCACATCCCGTATTTGCCAATCAGCCTTGGAGAAGTGAACTTGCTGGCTAGATTTATGGCGGTGGCTATCTGGTGGTCCATGTGGCTCTGGTTCGAAGTCTTATATTGTCGTTTCTTTCCTGCCCTATGATTATCAACCAACCTAAAATTACTAATATGACTAGGAGCCATGTTATATGACATGTGACTGTCCCCATTAGTATTTGTGGTATTTCCAAGCAGCATCTACAAAGACTGACAACTCGGATAATTTTTATTGTGAGTCCATTTCAAAAAAGAGGCAAGAATACTCCTAGCCTTCAAACTTACAGTGCCTTACTTGTTGGTAAATTCAACTATCATTCTTGGAATTATTGTTAAATAAGCTCCTCTACTTCGCTTGGGACACCGTGTTCCCATTTGAAAAGTCCGTCACCATCGACACCCAAATTGGCCAGCTTATCAACAATTTTGTTAGCTTCCCAAAAGACATGTTGGGCTTTTCTGTCTTGTATTCCTTGGAAAAGGATCCTAGCCTCTTCAAAAATTGTTTTAATCCTCCAAGGAGGTGTTTTCCAATTATTTAGGAGATTTATAACATGCATAGAGTCTCCTTCTACGATCAAATTGCCTTCTAAGTCTTGAGTCATTTGAAGGCCTCTCCACATAGCTCTAGCTTCAGCTTCGTTGTTCGTCCTTGTTCCCAAATATTCATAAAATGCAAGCATCATATTCCCATTATGATCTCGCACAATGTCGCCAGCGCCTGCTCTTCCAGAATTATCATTAGGTGCTCCATAAAAATTAAGATTAAACCAACCCGTAGGAGGTGGGGACCACTTAATATTGGCTCTGGGGTTGACTACCCTAGGCACAGACTCATCTAACAAGGTTAAGCTTAAATATTGAGCAATCATGGTCTCCTGTAGATGAGGTTTACATCTATCAAAAGGGATAAGGTTTAGAGCAATCAATTATCAAACTAGAGCAATTTGTTTATCTTTTAGAGTAAATCACTCATGGATAATCATAGGGGTAAAAAGTTAAGCATGGATCATAAAAAATATTTTGGTATTACTGGTGCCTTAAATAATTTTAGAGGACTTATAATCCATTTAGGGATATAATTAGAGGTATGTGATATTTGGAGGTACATCATTTTGTATTAGATACCCTCAAATCTTCACTTTTACTAGGAGTAAGAATATCTCACCCAAGGTAACTCACATGAATTCTTACTATAAATAGGATTCATGGGCTCCATTGTAAAAATATTAGGGTCTTGAGTAATTTAAAGCTATACTTTATGAGACCCAAATTACGCTATATTTTCATGATATTGAAATAGTAAGTATTTTACTTTCCATCAGTGGAACTACCTTCCTAGATTTTTGAATGTGTGGTGACTGTAGATGTACTCTTTTTCCCATCTTGTCATTCCTCTTACGATTTTAACTGATGAATGGAAATTTAATTATTGTTATTTGATTTTATCATATGGTAATTGATAACACGCTCTCCTTGCTATGGTTTTGGTTGTACTTTCAATGCCTCATACCTTAAACTTCATAATTTACTTTCGTGCATTTTAATTTTCATATTTACTTTTTGTATTTTATTTTATCACATTTAATTTCATGTAATTATATGGTATTAGTTATATTTTAGAAAGGATAGTGGGGAGTTAGCCTAAATACAAATATTGGAAGAGGCTTCTCCGTTCCATCCAAATTTGTTGAATCTACTTTTGGGGTCACATAAGAAGATGAAAGGTTTTCCAATTCAACATAGTTTTTACTTTCACTTACATTTCTCTTTCTACTACTTGAGGAGGGGGAAATCCCTGAGGAGGAAATCCTATTGAGTTGGAAATGATTAAAGCTATGGCCATCACCTCTTTCACTTCTATTCCAGTTCTATTTCTCCTACTACTTCTCTCTCTCTCTCTCTCTCTCTCTCTCTCTCTCTATGTATATTCCCACTTTTCTTCTTCTCCCACTCCTCTTGCACTTCCCTCATCATCGATCAATATGGTTATTGGTTCTCCTAGAGACAATCTACCTTCTACCACAATCCTTATTTTTGGTACTACATCAATTACCTCATTCCCTTCACCTACTTGTTGGTAGTTTTGTCACCTTGCCACATTAAAATTTTGTTGATTTTTGTTGTCAAAGGTAAAGTATAATGGATAATGTAGCACTTCAAAGATTTTCCAATATATATTTTTTTGCATTTATTTTTATTTTAAATCCCTTATTGTAGATTTTCATGGATGTTGTGTTGGGAGATAATTGAAAATAAAATTAATGTCATCAGTAAAGGAAACATGAAAATGTGGTTAATGGAAAGTTAAAGGTATTTATGGAAGTGAGTTTGCCTCGAGAGAGAGGTAAAAGTTATTTGTGCCCTCTTTGGGGGTGAAAAATAGTAGTATAAGTGATTACACCTCGAAGAAATCAAAATCGCTTGAAAAATACCTAAGGAAAGACATGAAGATGTGTTTTCACCTAAAATCAGAATAAAAGGTATTTTCACCCCTTCCTTGGGGCGAACGTCAGTATGAAATTAAATTAGACAAAAAATTGTGATGACATGAAGTTGAAAGGCATCAGACCATTCCAAGGATAAACAAGCCCCACAAAACGTCATGCAAGAAAAGGTACGAATTGGTCAAAAGTAATTTTACCCCAAAAGGGGGGTAAAAATATATCACCTCCCTTTGGGGCAAAACTAAATTTAAAATGATCTGGAGACTGTGGGCCCACCAATATTTAGAAAAGCAAAGAGTTTAGGTTCATTCAGCCCAAGTAAGGGGTAAAAAACCTTGTTGCCCCTCTTTGGGGTGAACATCATTTTGAAGAGCAAATGGTTACGTTAGCAAAAAGAGATGACAAGTTGAAAGGTTAAAAGGGATTTTACGCCAAGTGAGGGATAAAACTTTCTTTCACCCCTCTTTGGGGTGAAATATAGCATAAGGATAAGTTTAAAATATAATGCATCGTGGACCCAACATGGATGAATTAAAGAAGGTTTTAAAGAGGGATTTCATCCCAAAGGAGGGGTGAAATTCATTGTCATCTCTCTTTAGGGTAAAAGGGCAATATTAAACATTTTGCAAGATAAAGGAAGGGTTGACGTCGAAAGACCTTTTGACATGTTTGGTGTCATAACCCATAGTGGTGTAAAGATAAAAAGGGAATTTCTTGGTGCCAAGCTTAAGGCATGGCAAAATCGAAGGCATCCCTGTTGAGAGGCGCAATGTGGTTTCACCTCTCTAGGGGGTGAATGAAGTTTTAAAGATGGATTTTGGGCAAAAGAAAGTTGCAACACATTCTACTTCGAGGTAAAGTAGTCAAAAGTCGATGTCACCTCCCAGAGGGGGTGAAAATCCTTGTCGCCCTCCTCTGGGGTGAAATCAATTAAGTTTTCTGTTGTTCCAAATTGCAACGTATTTCTATCATTTTCAATGATAGAATTTAAATGCAGGTAAATTTCAAAGAATAACAATGGTATTTTTTGGGTATAAGAAGAAGATAAAAGAGGATGAAGTTGAAGGGCAAAATCACCAAGACGTTAGTCAAATGCCAAATGAAATTGTTGTTGTTGCCCATTATGGCTCCGAAAAGGCTGTTGCACCCTATTTTCAAGCAAAATTGATTCCTTTGTATTTATTATCAAGGACATTGCTTCCCAAGTCGCTATTTTTGCATTTTCTCTCAGGAAAGATCAAAGAAGGATGAAATTTAATTTTCAAAGTAATGCAAGCAATGTTTCTAGGATTTTTACTTCGAATTTGCAAGAGCAGATCCCATTCTTATTTATTTTCAACGCATCTCCCACCGACCTTGCTATTTTTCAAGATAGATTTAATGCTCAATGGAATTTCTTGGCAAATGTGGAGTTCCAAGGTGCAATGATGAAGCGAATTCAATGACCAAGATCCCAATTCTCAGGCAATTTTACTGCGTCCCAATGCACCAATGCTTAAGGCTACTTCCTATCATTTAATCATGCCTATTTATCCATGTGATTCTTCCACCAAAGTTGGATCATGGTTTCCATGAAGCATATTTTGACCAGAACATCATTGATGTTGAGGAAATTATTCTCATTGGTTTTTGATCTAACAACATTTTGTTTGTATGTGCATTAAATGAAAGAGGCAGAATCCTCTATAAATACTAGTCATTTTTATGTAAGAAAAGAGGATGTACACTCTGCAAAAATAACACTTCAAGTTTTCTACATCAATAGAAAAGACTTTGGCTTCTGGATCTTTGAATGGTGTTGCTTTGATGATTTTTTGTATGTCATTTCTGAATGCATTCATTTTCATTATCTGCTATGTTTAAATTTTGATCTTGAATTTAATATTTGTTGGTGAGGGAGTGAACACTGAGATGCTCTTTGGAGGTTGTCATTGTATAACTATAAGAAGTTCCTATACTTGCACTTCTATTGTATGCTAATCACTGCTTAGTTTGGATTTAGCTTGTTAGTCTACCCCATCCTACATTGTTGGCTTATAGCTATATTTCCCTATTTATTTCCTATTACCCTAAGATTTCAACCGAAGTAGATTAGGAAGAGAGCCAACCCTCTCTAGATATTGTCCTAGAGGACATATATTTCCTCCAGCATTTTAATGTTGGTTGGGTCTAGGGCACACAAAGCATAGATTTTGTAACTAGGCGAATTCATGACCAAAAATTTTTGGCACACCCGATGGGACTCTCAAAAGGTTCTGCTTTCAATAGTATTGAGGTTTGATATTCACATTTGTACTATATGATTAGAAAATTTGGTGATTCAACTCTACCCAAAAGCCTCTGAATGTGAAGTGAGTGAAAACTTTCTTCATGATCACAAGATTGAAGGTCAAAAATCTAGAAGATCCCATTGAGTTTTATGAACTTGACATCCAAGAGCTAGGAGAACACCCTAGGTTAGTTACTCCATCTGTCCCATTAAGTACAATATCTTCTTAATTAGCTGATGTGTTTTCTGTCCCTTCGAGTCTTGCTAGTACAAACACTAGTTTTCCACCTCCCCAACCACACACACCAGTCCACATGGCTCAAAATCCACCACCATAGTAGCCACCACAAAGGCAATTTCTAGGAAAAAATCACTCTAGACCTCTAAATATATAAGCTTAGAAACCGATCCCACAAGCGGTGATAAAGGCTTTTCCAACTTACGACGGTACGAGAAAGATGGCCTATGAGCATGTTCAAGATATAGCTGCTTTGGCGATAATTCATAACATCACAAAGGAGGACATAATGGTAATATTGCTTGTTCTCTCTCTCCAAGGAAAATTGCTTTATTGGTACCGATTATTACAAATTGCAACCATCACTACCTTGGACCAATTTGCTGAAGTGTTGATCAAAGGGTTCAATGAACAAGCATATCCGTTCTCCCTGTTGCATCAGTTTACTACTATTTAGAGAAATTCGTAGGAGGAAATGATGGACTTTAATGTCAGGTTCACCCAAACTTGGCATAGAGTTACTGAAGACCTTCAACCAACTCTCGATCAAGTAGCCTTTTACTACCTTTAAGATTTTAACTTCGATATCAGTATGGCCATACGACAGTCCAATGCTAATACATTCCCTGAGCTACATTTCATAGCACAGAAGGTTGAAGCTGTTCTAATTGCCATTGGTAAGATTTTACAAAAAATTGCCATGCCTATTTTCTCTGATCTTTCAAAGTATTTGTATGCTAATGCATCCTATCATCCTTTTCCCATGTCACCCATGTATCTATTTCCTTCATGAAATCTAAGTACATCCCAAACCACAGAAATAGTTTCCATACCTCAACTTCCTGCTCCAGTCACTCCATAATTACCTACCCCAGTTCCATTTATGACACTACCATCTCCTCCTGTTCCATTACCATTACCAACTCCCCCAACACCCTCAAACCCTGATCTACAAGACAAGGTGGTGAAAAAGTTATAGTCCATGAATTCTGCTACAAGAGCAATGGGTAACAAAATTATGGTGATTAAAAGAAATCAGGTTGAAAGTGCTTTTAGACCAAGGATATTTCAACCGTTGCCAATCACCAAAGAGCAAGCAGTTGCTTCCAACAAAGATCTCGAAAGGAGTACTACTGTGCTTGCAAATGAAGAAGCTGGCCCATCAAAGAGAAAATTATGGTGTTCTACTTGTAATGATCCACATGACGAAGATACCTACATGGTTCATTTGAATTATGTGTAGACACTGGCAGATAGCTCTTCTAGTGGTCAAGTTAACATAATCACAGAGGTTGATCATAACTTCATGGTACCATATGTTGAAATTTTTTTAGTTCTCACAGGATTTGGAAAAAATCCTATCATTGTAGATATAGCTGAAATGAAGCCATTGAAGGTACCTACTGAATAGAAGGTGTAGAATGAAAAGTGGCAATCTCAAGCGAAAGTGCCTATGTCGGTACTGAAAGTAGATGATCCGATATTATTGAAAGATATTTTGCCTATGCTAGCAAAGGACATATTGCAAGCAAAACCATCAACTTTGCAACCTTTAGATGCATAAGTTCAGATAGAAATGAAAGAGCAAGTGAAGAAGAGGCTCAAATACCTCTCCTTGACCAAGTGTTAGAGGGTAGAAGCTACATAGAAATACCAAAGTAAGTACGAAGCTACTAGTGAGGGAAAGGAGTCCCATGCACAGTCGTACAATATTATTGAAGAAATAAAGAGGATTCCCGCTAAGGTCAGCCTATATGATGCATTACAACTACCTAGAAAAGTGGACCTGTTGTAAGAATTATTAAAATTTGTGAAGGATAAGATAAAAAACCCTGCATAGACAGTGCTAGCTCATATTCTTCCCACTTATACCATAGGAAAAATAGACCTCCCCCATTCTATTTGTCTCTAAGGATGGAGGGTTGGATCGTACACAATTGTATGATTGACTCTAGCACAACAAAAACTATCATGCCAAAAGTAGTTTGCAAAATCATGGGTATGGAATACACAAGAAGCAACCCAGGCTTGCAGTTGGATGGAAATCCTGTAAAAATGGTAGGGGCAATCAAAGATATCCAAATTGTATTACACAACATACCATAGATAACTGTCATCCAAGAAGTTATTGTGGTAGACTTGGAGCCATACTTTAGAATGTGCCTATCAAGGTATTTCATGACCAAGTTAAGAGGCTATCTATCTCTAGACTATTCTCACCTGGAGATTCCATTCAAAGAGAGGAGAATATATATTTACAATGAGAAGCCTTTCGCATACCATATTAAAAGGATTGAAGAGGGAGAAAAGGTTGTAGACTCAGTCAACATGGTGACTTAAGAGCTAGATGAGATAGATTTAATGGAGGAAGCTCTAGATGAGCTACGGTTAGAGGATGAATTTTTAATGCTTGATTTCAATGCAATTATGGAGATAGAAATTGGATGTTATACCATAACTAAGCCTGAGAAAGTTGAAGTGAAGGTTTATGATGATCTAGATTCTGCCTCTGACTAATTGTGGAAAATATACTTTGATGGTGCCATATGCAAGAATGGTGTCAGAGCTGGAATAGTCTTTATCTCTCCTTTTGGAATTTAGAAAATATATTTGTACCGATTGACTTGGAGTTGTACGAATAATGCCATCGAGTACGAAGCACTGTGCTTGGGCCTGAAGAAAGTAGAAAAGCTTAAGATCAAACAACTGCAAAATTTTGAATATTCTAAGTTAATTGTCAACCAGGTGACGAGTAAGTGTGTTTTGAAGTAGTACTACCTAAAGGTGTACCGTAATAAGGTATGGAATCTATTTGAGTCATTTGATGCATTGAATGTTCAAGCAATTTCATGAGAATGAAATAAACAAGAAAATATCCTAGCATCCCTTGGTGCGAACTTCTAACTTATTGAGAATGTGGTACGAAATCCCAAGAATGTAAGATTAATCCATAGACCTTCAATCCTTGACAAAAATATGTAATAACAAGTTTTTGACAATGATGAGCAAATTATGAATTTTTAATTAAAGAATTCGATAGTGTGGAGGGAATAATATTGGAAAGATATGAAGCTAAAGGTTTAATCCAACTCAAAAATAATCACATCCCATAAGTATTTATTACGTTGGAGAGCCTATTTGATTAGAATGATAGAGTAGAGAAGCACACAATCAATGTGGATGAGAAAGAGTATACTAAGCTGAAGTTGGAACCTGATAAAGTAATCAAAGTTGGGATAAATTGCTCTCCAGAGGAGTTCAAACAAATCAAGGAGTTATATTTTGAGTTCCCATATATTGTTTCCTGGAGCTATCATGATCTTAAAGGCTACAACAAAGATGTGATCCAGCATACCATCGAGTTGTAGGAAGGGATGAAACTTGTTAAATAGAAATAAAGTCTCGTTAATAAAAAGATTAAGGTACTGATGAAGGCAGAGTTACTAAATATATTGGAGGTAAAAATCATATATCCTATCAAGCACTCAACCTGGGTGGTGAATCTGGTCCCAGTACGGAAGAAGAATGGAGACATTCGCTTGTGCGTGAATTTTTGTAACTTGAAGTAGGCGTCATTATCATTACCCCTTGCCACAGATCGACCAGATCCTTCATGTAGTTGCTGGAGCACAAATATTATCACTGCTGGATGGTTTCTCCAGCTACAACCAAATATGGTTAAAGCTGAAGAGCAACACAAAACGAAGTTCACTACCAAGTGGGGCACCTTTGCCTACCAACAAATGCCTTTAGATCTGTCAAATACTGGTGCTACCTTCTAGAGAGTAATGGATGTAGCCTTTTGTGAGTTTTTGAATTGTGTTATTATGATATATGATAGGAGAGAGCACGGTTCTCACCTGAGATAGGTTTTTGATAAATATCGTGAGTTTGAAATATCTATCAACCCTAAGAAATCGATATTTGCTGTTAAAGAGGGAAAAATCTTAGGCCATGTGATTTCAAATGAAGGGTTAGCCATTAATCCTGCCAGAGTTGAAGCTCTCTTAAATTTTCCACTACCAGACAATAAGAAAGAACTACAGTCATTTTTTAGATATATTAATTTTGTTTGAAAGTTCATTGCAGAATTTGCTCAAGACGTTAAGCCGATGACCAAGCTCCTTAAGAAGAATGTAAATTTTAAGTGGATAGAGTAGAGGAAGTGATATTTCTAGGAGATCAAAGAAAGAATTGTCCAAGTCCTTGTCCTGATTAATCTAGATGACTCAAATAATTTTATCCTTTACACAGTGGGTGAGCAATAAAGCTATGCAGTAATGCTCACACAAAAGAGAGATGATGGAGATGAACAACCAATTAATTTCCTAAGCTAAGTCATCCATATGCATGAGGAGAAGTATAATTTTATTGATAAGCAAGTATACACAGTTATGAAATCTCTAAAGAATTTTTTGTACTTTGTTTTATAGAGAAAGACAATTGTCTATGTCATCCATATAGATGTTAGAAGTTTCTTTATTTAGGGAAAACTTGGTGATAAAAGAGCAGGATGGTTTTCCAAAATCTAGGAGTTTGATGTAGAGATTCAGTCAACTAAGCTGGTTCATGGTCGAGCACTCTGCCAAGAGCTTGCTAAGAGCACCGCTTCTCAATAAGTTGATCTTAGGACCGATAATACACTAAGTGAGAGTAATATGGATAATCAAGCCTCAATTGATTGTTATTGGAAAAAGGATCTCATTAAATATTTTAATTTAGGGATATGTCCATCACACCTCAACTCCTCACAAAGAAGGAGATTCAGATTGCAAGCTCTCAAGTATGTGATTTTTCCAAGCAGTTTGTTCCACAAAAATATCGATTGGGTTCTTAGATGTGTCAAGGAGATAGAGAAATAGATAATTATAGAGGAGTTTCACTCTAGTCTATTAGGTGGCCATTATGAAGGAAGGCCCATGGCACTTAAGATCATCAGAGTAGGCTATTTTTGGCCTACTCTTTTCTCAGATGCATTCAAAGTCAGTCAAAACTGTAACAACTTCCAAAGATATCTAGGTAGAAGTAAGAAGGCATCTTTGCCCCTTCATCCCATACAAGTCAAAGCACCATTTCAACAATGGAGCTTAGACTTTATTGGGGTTATTGATCCTAATTCCTATGCCTAACACAAGTATATTATGACTACAATAGACTAAGGAAGCTGATCAGGCCATAGTTATCTCCTTTCTAGAGGGGTTGATCACCTAATTGGACATCATAGATGCAATTGTGATAGAGAACATGACCCTCTTCATCGATGCTAAAATCAATGAATTCGCAAGTAAGTATGGGATTTATCTGAAATTATCTTCTAATTATTACCCCTAGGGGAAGGGTTTGGCCAAATCCACCAATAAAAACTTGCTAAGAATTTTAAAGAAGATTCTTGGAGATAACAAGAGGAGTTGACATCTACTGCTAGACCAAGCCTTATGGGCAGATTGTATCTTGATTAAGAAATCAATTAAGGCTTCTCTTTATTCCCTAGTGTATGAAAAGGAGTCAGTTTTACCTATACATATTGAGTTACCTATACTTTGAACCCTACAAATGCTCATAGATGAGGATGATGAAGTTGATCCTATGAACACGAGATTAGCACAACTATTGTAACTGGAAGAAGATAGAGAAAGCATACAATACTTTCATGGATCACTCTAGAACAACATAGAAACGGTTCAGCAAGAAGACATCTAAAAGGGAATTTAAATTCGATGATCTAGTGTTAAAGTGGAATGCGAATAAAGCAAAGTCTAGCAAGCACCATAAGTTAGAAGCTATATGGGAGGGTCCATTTTATGTATCGGGGGTGAACTTAGTTAATGCTTATTATATCTAGGATATGGATGGCTGGGAGCTATTGATTTCGATAATTGGTCTTCATTTGAAGGCTTATTATCATTGAAGTTTTTAAGAACATGTATATATGTACAGATGTTTTTAAATTTATTGTTCAAGTATTTTATGCTTATATATATATATATAAAGAGAAAGAAAAAAATGGTCTTATTTTATCCTTAGCAAGTGATTTCGTCTCGGAAGCACGTCCTTAGTGTTAAAACACACAAAAAAAAAATTATTATTAAATTCATCCCGAAAAGAGGTTTCAAGGTTCCATTTTTAATTTCGGGTGAAAATCATTAAAACGACCCTTTGATAAATTGACTTCGAGAAAAGTTCAGTGAAATTGTTTTAAAAAAAAGCATATTGATGAGCAAGGTGCAACCTAAGTATTGTCATTGTTGTCAACACAGTCAGGTTGATCAGTTGATGCAATGGTTAGAAGTTGATTGGTGAGCAAGGTGATGGATAGAAGTTGTTTGTTGAGCAAGGTGCAGCAAAAGCTTTGCAAAAGTATTGTCATTGTTGTCAACACAGTCAGATTGATGTAGTTCAGAGGTCAGTCAGATCAAGTGCAGAAAGTTTCAAGGAAAACATAGGTGACCCAGATTCAGAAACTGGCAGAAAGAGACAAGGAAGAAAACTGTCGCGATATTGCGACATGTTTTCTGTCGCGATTTTGCGACATGGTCGAGGAGAGAGAAGGTGCAGCCGAAAATGTCGCGATTTCGTGACATGTCGAGTTTTCATTGAGGAGAGAGAAAATGTGTCGTGATTTCGCGACAAAAATTAGGAGAGAGAAAATGCATGCCAAATTGTCGCAATTTCGCGACATGTCCGAGGAGAGAGAAGATGCGAGCAAAACTGTCACGATTTCATGACATGTCCGAGGAGAGAGAAGATGCGAGCAAAACTATCGCGATATCGCGACATGGCAGAGGAGAGAGAAAGTGAAAGGTAAACTGTCACGATTTCACGACATGCTGGCAGAGAAGGAAACAAAGGTGTAGCGATATCGCTAAATGTTGAAATGAATGGAAACAAAGGTGTAGCGATATCGCTGCATGATGAAAATACATGGAACTAAGGTGTAGCGATTTCGCAACAATTAGGAAGTGCAGAAAACAAAGATGTAGCGATTTCGCTACAAGTGAAAAGACACAAACAAGAAGATGTAGCGATTTCGCTACTGCATGGAGCAAAGAGCGTACGGAAGCCAGAAGCGTCACGATTTCGCGAGGAAGATAATGATGACGGCAGCAAGGGCCGAAAGTGTCGCGATTTCGTGACAAGTTTCAAAGAAAGCTGCTAGAAGCCAAAAAAGTCACGATTTCGCGACAAGAAGATGATGACGTCAGCAAGAGCCGGAAGCGTCACGATTTCGTGACATGTTCCATTTTCACTGGAGTTTGCAAGCAAAGCTGTACGGAAGAGCAAAGTGTTGCGATTTCGCGACATGTTCCATTTTCGCTGGAGTTTGCAAGCAAAGCTGTACGGAAGAGCAAAGTGTCACGATTTCGCAACATGTTCCATTTTTGCTGGAGTTGGCAAGGAGAGTTGTACGGAAGCCGAAAGTGTCACGATTTCGCGACATCATTGATGATGATGTCAGCAAAGTTGAAAAGTGTCACGATTTTGCGACAGGATGAAAGGAAAGCTGCTGGAAGCCGGAAGCATCGTGATTTCGTGACAACATTGATGATGACGTCAGCAAAGTTGAAAAGTGTCGTGATTTCACGACAGGATGAAAGGAAAGCTGTTGGAAGCCGAAAGCGTCGTGATTTCGCGATAGCATTGAGGATGACGTCAGCAAAAGTTCAAAGTGTCGCGATATCGCGACAAGATGCAGGGAAAGCTTCCAAGAGCCAAAACGGTCGTGATTTCATGACATGCTTAAGGATGATGTCAGCAAAAGTTCTAAGTGTCACGATATCGCGACATGAACAGAAGAAAAGCTTTCAAGGCCAAAATGGTCGTGATTTCGCGATAACCTTCAGGGTGACGTCAGCATAAGTTAAAAGTGTCGCGATATCACGACAGGTAACAGTCTGGCAGGTAAAACCCGCAGGAACATGCAAGGTGACACGTGTCGGAAAAAGCCGACAGGAAAATCATGCATCCGAGTACATAAGAAGAGTGAAGTCAGATAGACAGGTAAATATTGACAGGTGTTGGACATGCAATGCAACAGCCAAACATGCATAATTGAAATGCATTCGAAAAGCCGAATATGAAGGATAATAAAAGCATTCGAAAGGTCGTATTTGCAGGCATTCTAACAGACGTATTTGAAGCATACAGAAAAGCCAAACATGAAGAATCGAAAAGCTTTCGAAGAATCACATATGGAATTTCAAAAAAGCATTCGAAAAGCCGTATTCGAAGAAATTGAACAGTCAAAGTGCATGAAACAAAATTACCGTACTGCATGGTTTCAAAAGATGTATTGCAGGGTTTCGAACAGTCGAAGTGCATGAAACAAAATAGCCATATTGCATGGATTCAAAAGACGTATTATAGGGTTTCGAACAGTCGAAGTGCATGGAACCGAACAGTCGTATTGCATGGATTCGAACAGTCGAGTATGTGATTCGATTGCATGCAGGATTGAAAGGTTATAAAAGAATAATCATACAGAGAAGAAGTTGCTGCTGCGTGATAGAAGATGCTACAGAAAGAGGCTGGCTGTAAGTGAGCTGTAAGAGTGTTGTAAGAGATTATAACAGTGTTGTGTTAATGCTGTGAAGAGCTGCAAGAGCATGCCATATAAAAGGGCTGTAAGTGTGCAGAAGGTAGAATTGTAAAAGAGTGTATGCTTCCATGAGATTGATTTGATTTAAGCTAGATCAGTGAGGATCTTGTAACATTGAAGGCATTTTTATGTCAATCAAAATTGAAAATAGAAATCCAAGTTGGTGCTTGGAATCAGGGGTTGGTGCTCCTTCCAGTTGATGCTGGTAAATTAGGGGTTGGTGCTCCTTCCAGTGGATGCTGGTAAATTGATTGTAAAGTTGGTGCTTTGCAATGGTTGGATTTGGATGGGAGTCCAAGCAGTCTAGTTTGAGGAGTAGCCAAAACTGGTGAACCTCGTTACATCTTGTATTATGTTATGCTCTCTTATGGTACTTACTGTTTCTATTTTTAGCTTTCTTTTGTTTTGGATTTAAGAGTTAAAGCATTAAGTTTTAAAATAGCTACACTGATTCACCCCCACCTCTCAGTGCCATTGTAAGACTAACAATTGGTATCAGAGCCAAGTTCCCAGTTCAGGCTAAATCAGTCAGGGTTGATCTTGGATTAGTTTACAATGGGTAAGAAGAATAGATTATCCTCCATTAAGGCATTTCAGTCAGTTTCAATTCCTTCAGAAGAGAAAATTGCACTAAAGAAGGAAGAAGAAGTGAAATCTGAAGTTTGCAATGAAAACCTGGAGATTGAAGTAGATCTAGAAGGTGAGTTGATCGCCGCTCTTGAAGAGTTAAGTATACAAAAGAAAAGCAACAAAAAACTGTCCAAAAAGTTGGAAGAATACGGGGATGAGATTGAAAATATCTGTTTACAAATTCAAGAGGCCAAGAAAGCAGAAGAAGCCTTGAAGACACAGCTGAATGATAAAGTCGATGTATATAGCAAACGTGAAGAAGAATCTAACAAAAATGTTAGTAATCTAAAGCAGCAAGTAGATTTTTCCAAGAGGGTTGAAGAAATTCTCAGGTCTCAGTTCAATGAGTAAAAGACTGCTTGTTGCCAACAAGAAGAAGAGATTGTTTCTTTAAAGAAACAACTAAAAGAGGCCAATATAAATCTCAAATTTGAGAAAAGCACAAAGTTGCTAGATACAATGATAAATCAACAAAGAAGCTCCACGTCTAAGTTTGGTCTTGGATATGAAGCTGAACAACCTTCATCCTCTAAACATGCAGAGAAGAAGAAGTCCTCGGTTGAAGGTTTAAAAAAAGAAAAGTCTGAAGCTGAATCCTCAAAAGGAAGAAATCATCAAAGAAAATCTACAGCAAAGCAACCACAGCAACAGAGTCACAAGGCATTTTATTGTGGACAGAATAATAGATCAAAGAGTTATGCTGATAAAAACACATTTGCTTTCCTGAGTGAACACCCTGTGCAATGTTTTAAATGTAATGGCCATGGGCACATAGCAAGGTTTTGTCCAAGCATTTCTGTATCTAATCTAAGGCCAGACCATAGATTTCATCAGACACACAGAATGCAATACAGACAAGGAATAAAACATGTGCAATGTTTTAAATGTAATGGTCAAGGGCACATAGCAAGGTTCTGTGCAAGAACTTATGTATCTAATCTAAGGCAAAACCCTAGATTTCATCAGATGCAAAGAATACAATACAGACAGAGAATAAATCATGTGCACAACAGAAAGGAAAATAATCATCCTTCAAGAATGCACAAGAGACAACCCCGCAAGAAAAATGTTCAAGTTCACGAACAGGGGAAAAATAGGGATGTAGTTGAAAAACTCAAGCCCAAGTTCAGGAAAGTCTGGAGAAAGACAGAAGAAAGGAATTCGTGTCTCCTTGGACAGAAGGAGATTACTCCTCTTCTGCTTTAAGCAGCTCCAGGTGGCACATCCTCAGGGGGAGCAATCTTAAAATTTTATTTTAATGCTCCTTTGTTTTTGGGCCAGTTTTCTGAGGATGAAAGGGAAGAAGTCGAGTTATTGTTGTTTGCAGCTAAAGTGTGTTGTCAGTTCTTGTTGTTGTTTTTGAAGGTGCCGTGAAGTGTGCTGTTTAATTTGAAGAGTTGTCACATTTGGTAGTGTTGAGATATGTCACTATTGTATCGTTGATAATTCTTCCACCAACTGTTCATTACTTCGGATCATAACAGTTCAAATTTTTTTTTTGCGTGTTTGCTCTAGCTGCATATACATGTTTCGAGTAGCGTGTATTTGTTTTACACTTTGAGGTAAAGCTTGCAAGATCCTTCTTGTCGCCTTGGTAAGATTATTCAATTCACAGATAGTTCGGGTTAACTGTTGATAAAATATCAATCCGAGGTTAAGAAGTTGAGGTTGAGTAAGGGGCTCTATGGTTGGCCATAAAGTGTTTGTCAAAATGTCTTCTCCAAGATTTGCACTGTTAAAAGTAAAGTGATATGCAGTATCTGTAGAAAATTCAGATCAGGTTTTAAGTTTAAAAAGGGAATCTGGTTGTACCGTAGTACAGTATTTATTGCTTGCACTAAGTTGGCAGTAAATTTGTAGAGTTGGTACAAGTGAGTCTCCTATCAATTTTGTTGAAAGATGTGAAATCTGCTTGTTGAAGTGAAGAAGCGTTGGGCAGAGGTGTCAAGTTTGACCCATGTTGTGGGCAATTTAATCTTGGTCGTGATGCTCGTGGATAGCAGCAATAAAAGCGCTTTAGCTTTTGTGGTGGTGTTATTCACTTTCTCCAAAGGTTGGAGAACTAAGTTTGGCCAAGGTATATCTTTTATTATTATTTGCTTGGAGTATTTTGAATTGACTTGGCAAATATAATTGATGGAGGTATAAGGTTAAGTTGTCATATTTTGCTTTGACATTATCTTATTGGCATGTTTTGATGATTGTGTTTAAAGAAGTGGAGCTAAAAGGTGTAATAAAGGAAGTTCACTTTATTGCTAATTTATTTTTATTCCTTCCCTAAATTGGTTGAAAGTTTGAGAGTTGTGTGTGGTGTCGACTTGAAGGTTCAATTATCTTCTACTCAAATAAGGTATGGACTCATTCTTCTTATGAGTATGATTGGTGTATGTTTTCTGAAATAAGGTTGGAGTGAAAAGGTACTCTTCTAGGTATCCCTTGGATTGGTGTAAATCCTAATTTCTGGTTTGAGATAGTGGAAGCTTTGTGCTCTAGGGCTTTTTTTGTGAGTCTAGCTACTTGCATTAAGTTGGTGGAACCCTTGGTTGGCTGTCTTGAGTTTAATAGTTGAGTTTGAGATTGGGAATTAAGTATAGAACATATTGAGTCTCTAACAATTCTCTGTATGTTTCTATGAAGTTGATAAATCACATTGGGTCTCTAACAATTCTCTTTGTGGGTTCATGCTAAGCGTGGTTCTAGTGAGAACTTGTGTGCTGATCTGGACAAGTTCTATGTGTGCTTCTTAAACAGGTTCTTAGTGAGTCTATGATAGAGTACAGAGGGTTGAGGCTCAGAAGACAGCGTGATCTGAAGAGGTCATTTTTTTTCAAAGTATTGGCTAAAATTTGACTAGACATCAGGATCAAATTCTCAGAGGGAGAATTTATGGATCTGTTCATAATATTGCTCATGTTTATGCTTTTTGCTAACTGGATTAATTTTTTGCCTGTGAATGTTGTGCATGGACTAAGGGGGAGTTTTGTAGCCGCCCTTTGTTATTATTGTCAAAGGGGGAGAAGAATTACAGGTAATTGCAGACAATTACGTGTGTTGCCAACAATTCCAAAGGGGGAGATTGATGAGCAAGGTGCAACCTAAGTATTGTCATTGTTGTCAACATAGTCAGGTTGATCAGTTGATGCAATGGTTAGAAGTTGATTGGTGAGCAAGGTGATGGATAGAAGTTGTTTGTTGAGCAAGGTGCAGCAAAAGCTTTGCAAAAGTATTGTCATTGTTGTCAACACAGTCAGATTGATGCAGTTGATGCAGTTCAGAGGTCAGTTAGATCAAGTGCAGAAATTTTCAAGGAAAACAGAGGTGACCCAGATTTAGAAACTGGCAGAAAGAGACAAGGAAGAGAACATGTCGCGATATCGCGACATGTTCTCTGTCGCGATTTCGCGACATGGTCGAGGAGAGAGAAGGTGTAGCCAAAAATGTCGCGATTTCGTGACATGTCGAGTTTTCGTTGAGGAGAGAGAAAATGTGTGCGATTTCACGACAAAAAAGTAGGAGAGAGAAAATGCACGCCAAATTGTCGCGATTTCGCGACATGTCCGAGGAGAGAGAAGATGCGAGCAAAACTGTCGTGATTTCGTGACATGTCCGAGGAGAGAGAAGATGTGAGCAAAACTGTCGCGATATCGCGACATGGCAGAGGAGAGAGAAAGTGAAAGGTAAACTATCGTGATTTCGCGACATGCTGGCAGAGAAGGAAACAAAGGTGTAGCGATATCGCTACATGTTGAAATGAATGGAAACAAAGGTGTAGCGATATCGCTGCATGATGAAAATACATGGAACTAAGGTGTAGCGATTTCGCTACAATTAGGAAGTGCAGAAAACAAAGATGTAGCGATTTCGCTACAAGTGAAAAGACACAAACAAGAAGATGTAGCGATTTCGCTACTGCATGGAGCAAAGAGCGTACGGAAGCCAGAAGCGTCACGATTTCACGACGAAGATAACGATGACGTCAGCAAGGGCCGAAAGTGTCACGATTTCGTGACAAGTTTCAAAGAAAGCTGCTAGAAGCCGAAAAAGTCACGATTTCACGACAAGAAGATGATGACGTCAGCAAGAGCCGAAAGCGTCGCGATTTTGCGACATGTTCCATTTTCGCTGGAGTTTGCAAGCAAAGCTGTACGGAAGAGCAAAGTGTCACGATTTTACGACATGTTCCATTTTCACTGGAGTTTGCAAGCAAAGCTGTACGAAAGAGCAAAGTGTCACGATTTCGTGACATGTTCCATTTTCGCTGGAGTTGGCAAGGAGAGTTGTACGGAAGCCGAAAGTGTCACGATTTTGCGACAGCATTGATGATGACGTCAGCAAAGTTGAAAAGTGTCGCGATTTCACCACAGTATGAAAGGAAAGCTGCTGGAAGCCGAAAGCGTCACGATTTCGCGACAACATTGATGATGATGTCAACAAAGTTGAAAAGTGTCACGATTTCGTGATAGGATGAAAGGAAAGCTGCTGGAAGCCGGAAGCGTCATGATTTTGCGACAGCATTGAGGATGACGTCAGCAAAAGTTCAAAGTGTCGCGATATCGCGACAAGATGCAGGGAAAGCTTCCAAGAGCCAAAACGGTCGCGATTTCGTGACATGCTTAAGGATGACGTCAGCAAAAGTTCTAAGTGTCACGATATCGTGACATGAACAGAAGAAAAGCTTTCAAGGCCAAAATGGTCACGATTTCGCGACAACCTTTAGGGTGACGTCAGCATAAGTTAAAAGTGTCGCGATATCGCGACAGGTAATAGTCTGGCAGGTAAAACCCATAGGAACATGCAAGGTGACACGTGTCAAAAAAGCCGACAGGAAAATCATGCAGCCAGTTACATAAGAAGTAACTGAAGTTAGACAGACAGGTAAATATTGACAGGTGTTGGACATGCAATGCAACAGCCAAACATGCATAATTGAAACGCATTCAAAAAGCTGAATATGAAGGATAATAAAAGCATTCGAAAGGTCGTATTTGCAGGCATTCTAATAGACGTATTTGAAGCATACAGAAAATCTGAACATGAAGAATCGAAAAGCTTTCAAAGAATCACATATGGAATTTCAAAAAAGCATTCGAAAAGCCGTATTCGAAGAAATTGAACAGTCGAAGTGCATGAAACAAAATTACCGTACTGCATGGTTTCAAAAGACGTATTGCAGGGTTTCGAACAGTCGAAGTGCATGAAACAAAATAGCCATATTGCATGGATTCAAAAGACGTATTGCAGGGTTTCGAACAGTCGAAGTGCATGGAACCGAACAACCGTATTGCATGGATTCAAACAGTCAGAGTATGTGATTCGATTGCATGCAGGATTGAAAGGTTATAAAAGAATAATCGTACAAAGAAGAAGTTGCTGCTGCGTGATAGAAGATGCTGCAGAAAGAGGCTGGCTGTAAGTGAGCTGTAAGAGTGTTGTAAGAGATTATAACAGTGTTGTGTTAATGCTGTGAAGAGTCGCAAGAGCATGCCATATAAAAGGGTCGTAAGTGTGCGAAGGTAGAACCGTAAAAGAGTGTATGCTTCCATGAGATTGATTTGATTTAAGCTAGATCGGTGAGGATCTTGTAACATCGAAGGCATTTTTATGTCAATCAAAATTGAAAATAGAAATCCAAGTTGGTGCTTGGAATCAGGGGTTGGTGCTCCTTCCAGTTGATGCTGGTAAATTAGGGGTTGGTGCTCCTTCCAGTGGATGCTGGTAAATTGATTGTAAAGTTGGTGCTTTGCAATGGCTGGATTTGGATGGGAGTCCAAGCAGTCTAGTTTGAGGAGTAGCCAAAACTGGTGAACCTCGTTACATCTTGTGTTATGTTATGCTCTCTTGTGGTACTTGCTGTTTTTGTTTTTAGCTTTCTTTTGTTTTGGCTTTAAGAGTTAAAGCATTAAGTTTTAAAATAGCTGCACTGATTCACCCCCCCCTCTCAGTGCCATTGTAAGACTAACACATATGATATATATATATATAATATATATATATATATATATATATATATATATATATATATATATATATACTTTCACCCCAAGAGGGGCAAAAATCATTTTCGCCCCACTTTAGGGGCGGAAAGGATAAAAGATTTTTTTTATATAATATATATATATATATATATATATATATATATATTTATATATATAATATAAAATAAAAACAAATAGAGGAAAATGTTTCTTTTTGTTTCACTTATGTTTTAATTTCGCTCGAGTGTAAACTCTATCATGCAAATTTTATTTTGGGGGGAAAAATTCTATGTCGAGGTGAAACTCCTAGAGTGAAAAAGAAAAAAAAGAAAGTAAATCCCATGCATTTAAAAGCTTCTAGTTAAAAAGATATTCAGGCAAAAGTAGGGTGAAATTGATTTTTATTTTGCTTTTCTGGTAAAAGCTCTGGCAGTTAAAAGCGTGTTTTTTTAGAAAGGTACCTGTTGGTCATGAATCTGCCACAGGAAATGATTTTTACAATTGCGCCCTAGACCCGGCCAACATTGAAAGGCTGGAAGCAAGAAATGTCTCCCAGACCAATCTCCAGAGTGGGCTGGTTCCCTTTACTACTCTAAAAATGGGTTTAAGATAGGGTTTCTGGAAAGAGATTTAAAAGGTTGCAAAAAGAAATGGGAAATATGGCCACAGGCCGAAGTGATGGGATCAGAAAAACAACAGCAGGAAACTAAAAATGCAACAACAGCAAGTAACATAAGAAATCAGCTTCATCCTCGCACAATCACATGCCGCAAATCCCTCCAAACCCACATTCCAGGAATTGTACCCTGACCGCAGTATTTAAATCCAGTATGCAGAATTTAAATGTAATAGCAATGCAGGAGTACGAATGCTATTAGAAATACAGAAAATAGAAATCAAATTCATCCATGCGACGCTTGAAAAATTAGAAGTCGATCCTTTTATTCCCGCAGATACAATTCCAGTTTCTAGCGACAAGTTTTTCCAACCTTTGCAAATGAAAATTACATTGGTTTTTATAGAGGTCCGTCCTCTTTGCAGCATTAAATAATTAAAACCAACTTCCTCGTGATATACAATTATATCTTGGAAATCAGGAACACGATCCCTTAATGGCGGCCTCGAGGAAATACAAATTAAATACCATGAAACGTTCGCGGCCCTTCATTAAATTCGTTTTTTCAAACATGTGCATGAAGCCGTTAAAATAATCCACGAACCGTAGCTTTGAACCAATAAATCCTTTAATTTTGGTGGCCTGGGCACTCTTCGACCTTAACCGCATCGAAAATCCGCAAAATATTTAATTCGGGTTAGCATTAAATCATCGAAAATCGAAAAAACCCTTTCGGCCGTTCATATTGCACTTGGCGGGAAAACTGCGCAGGTCGCGAAAATGCGACGGGTCGCGAAATCGCGACGTGTTTTTCCGCCGTACGCTTCGCTGCTGAAGACCCGCGAAAATGGAACATGTAGCGATTTCGCTACGTCTCTGACTTCCTCTTCGCCATCGCAAGCTTGCTCCGCGAAATCGGAACATGTAGCGATTTCGCTACATGTTTCCGTCGTTGCTCCTCCCTGCGCTCTGCCCCGCGAAATCGGAACATGTAGCGATTTCGCTACATGTTTCCGTCGCGGCATCAATCGCCATTTTTGGTCGCGATTCGCTAACATGTCAGCGACGCGCTGCAAGTTTGCACTTTTTGCCTTCGACGCTCCCCGGGTCGCGATTCGCTGACATGTCAGCGAATCGCTGCATGTTTCAACTTAATGCTTTTTTGCCCGCCGACCCGCGATTTGGAACACGTCGCGATATCGCGACGGTTCCGTAAACCTGCCTGCGTTGACTGCGTTGACCGCGATTCTGCAACATGTCAGCGCGTCGCTGCAATTTTCAGACTTAGTCATTTTTTGCTCATTTTTTCTCCTTTTTTCGCCCAAGCTGCATCAATCAAAGGTCAGATCCCCAACAATACATCAATGCATTCATCAATGAGAATCAATGTGGCAAAAATGCCAACATTCTTGGTGGCTCGCGGGGTATACAGCTCGCTGTATGCAAGAATCCAGGCCTTAGTCCATTGGGCATAGAGTCATATCCGAACAGAAGCTGGCTGTCGCAATACATGTCTTCGCTGAAAATTTGAAACCGAAAAAAACACGCATATAACCGATTATGAAATGACTAATGGAACGCGATGATGGAGTGAGCTCTTGCAGTTGCGCAAGCGGTGACTGCAATGGAATGATGAAATGATAATGAACGAAGTTATGGAGTGGGAATGGAACTAGGAAAGCTGTGAAATGAAATGAACTAGACTGTTAGAAAATGTCAAAGCATCAGCTCATGGGATGATCTCGCGGGAGCACTAATCAAAAGATTTGACGAAGATCCTTTCTACAGTTCTTTGGATCTCTACCAATTTTTCATGTACATCAAGAGAGCACCTCAAGAGAGCATCACGGACTTCAATGTCCGATTCTTGATAAGTTGGAAGAGAATTCCAGAGAAGATTCGTCCATCACCCACCCAAGCCCACCTCTTTTATGTTCGAGCTTTGAACTCTGACATAGGTCTCTTTTTGCTGCAGTCAGGTGAACAACGCTTCCCACAAATCTTTGAGGAAGCAGTGCGAGCAGAACAGCTGTTGCTCTTATCAAGAAAATTACCATGGGGAGAAACTCCATTACCTTCTCCGGTGGTTGCTGCTCCTGTTTACCCTGCACATTCATGCCAGATCCCTGAGATGCAGTCATGTGAATTTCAAGGGACAGATCTCGTCCAAAGTCAAGGATTGGGACATGCAAGCACTTTTCCAGCAATGAAAAATATGGTTGCTTGCAGTTTTCATCAAGAGATGGGCCAAGTAGAAGAACAAGTGCAAATTTTAGAGTCTGAGGAGATCCCAGAATCCGAGTTCTCACTTGAAGAGCCCTGTGATCACATCAAGGAGTTAGAGGAGCCTGTACTCAGCCCACAACCCGTAAAGTCTGCAAAGTGGTGGTGTTGGTTCCAGCCACTACATCCAGTACCTGAAGAAGTCTTCCATGGGGGTACTAGTAAGAAGGATAATCTGCTGAATTGCATCCTATCAGCACCATGGAGAACTTCAGGAAGGAGCCAGCCTAATTTCAAGGACCGACTTAAGTATGATCAGATCTGGTCGGGACATTGCAGATTTACCGGATAACATTCTGAGATTGGATGTCTGGTGGCGACATGCCAATCATGTCGTGCATTATTGTATATAGTATTTTGAAAAAAAAAAAAAAATATAGAAAAAAGAAGAGAAAAAACAAAAAAAAGAGTGGTATTGTTTTTATTTGTTCATCTCGGCTCTTTTTGCATGCGAGCCGTAGGTGTTTGTTTTTATTTTGTTTTTCTTTTCCCAGCAGTTGGTGGCTTTCTAGAAAATTCTTCCTTTCCCTTCCCTTTTTCTTTCCTTCCTTTCTTCATCTTCCTCCTTCTTCTTCTTTTTCTTTTGTAGTAAAAAAAAACAATACCACTATTTTTTTTGTTTTTTCTCTTCTTTTTTCTATATATTTTTTGTTTTTTCAAAATACTATATACAATAATGCACGACATGATTGGCATGTCGCCACCAGACATCCAATCTCAGAATGTTATCCGGTAAATCTGCAATGTCCCGACCAGATCTGATCATACTTAAGTCGGTCCTTGAAATTAGGCTGGCTCCTTCCTGAAGTTCTCCATGGTGCTGATAGGATGCAATTCAACAGATTATCCTTCTTACTAGTACCCCCATGGAAGACTTCTTCAGGTACTGGATGTAGTGGCTGGAACCAACACCACCACTTTGCAGACTTTACTGGCTGTGGGTTGAGTACAGGCTCCTCTAACTCCTTGATGTGATCACAGGGCTCTTCAAGTGAGAACTCGGATTCTGGGATCTCCTCAGACTCTAAAATTTGCACTTGTTCTTCTACTTGGCCCATCTCTTGCTGAAAATTGCAAGCAACCATATTTTTCATTGCTGAAAAAGTGCTTGCATTTCCCAATCCTTGACTTTGGACGAGATCTGTCCCTTGAAATTCACATGATCTGCGTCTCGGGGATCCGGCATGAATGTGCGAGGGTAAACAGGAGCAGCAACCACCGGAGAAGGTAATGGAGTTTCTCCCCACGGTAATTTTCTTGATAAGAGCAACAGTTGTTCCGCTTGCACTGCTTCCTCAAAGATTTGTGGGAAGCGTTGTTCACCTGATTGCACCAAAAAGAGACCTATGTCAGAGTTCAAAGATCGAACATAAAAGAGGTGGGCTTGGGTGGGTGATGGACGAATCTTCTCTGGAATTCTCTTCCAACTTATCAAGAATCGGACATTGAAGTCCGTGATGCTCTCTTGAGGTGCTCTCGTGATGTACATGAAAAATTGGTAGAGATCCAAAGAACTGTAGAAAGGATCTTCGTCAAATCTTTTGATTAGTGCTCCCGCGAGATCATCCCATGAGCTGATGCTTTGACGTTTGAGCAGTCTGTACCATTGCAATGCTCTTCCTTCCAAATACTGAACCAGAAGTCGGATCATGACATCTTCGTGTTCTATGACATGGATCATGGACAGAATAGCAATATCTTCAACATGTGTCAGAGCCATGCCTTCGGTACCATCATATTTTGCCAGATTTTTCAGGGCACCTTCGGGAATTTCATGCCGAACTTGGAGATTCAGAGGGCCAGGATCATCCCATCTAGAAAAAACCCTCACCTTTGTGGCAGTGGTCTGCGAAATCACGGCCATCGCCATTAAGTCAGAGTCGCCAGATGAACATTCTTTGAAATTTTTTTTTTTTTTTTTTTTAAACAAAAACAGGCGTCCACGAACAGATCTTCAACTCAGCAAAGTCGCCAGATGAACTTAAAAATCTCCTCTGTGAGGCCAAGACGAGATCATCAAATCTTGAGACCTCCGGGTGTTAAAACGTGCCAAAACTGTTGGCACCGGTGGGGTTATCACTTTGGAAAATTATGCTTATCCCACCGATTATGAATTCTTGGAGACAGAACTTGTCTGTCCCACCGGGCGTGCCAAAAACTGTTGGTCCAAAATCGCCACAGGAAAGGATTTTACGAGTGCACCCTAGACACTGGCCAACATTGAAAGGCTGGAAGCAAGAAATGGCTCCCAGACCAATCTCCAGAGTGGGCTGGTTCCCTTCACTATTCTAAACTTGGTGTAAGATAAGGGTTACTGGAAAGAAATTAAAAAAAGGTTACAGAAAGAAATGGGAAATATGGCCACAGGCCGAAGTTATGGGATCAGAAAATAGCAGCATGAAACTTCAAGTGCAGCAACAGCAAGCAATAAAAGTTACTAACTTAACTTCCGCACGATGCATACAGAAAAACCCTCCAAAATCACATTCCAGGAATTTATACTCTTACGGCAATATTCAAATCCAGTATGCAGAATTTAAATGTAATAGCCATGAAGACATACAAATGCTATTAGAAATGCAACATGAACGAGAAGGAAATCACGAATGCAAACGCTTGAAAAATAGAAGCCAATCCTTTATTCCTGCAAATGAACTTCCAGTCTCTAGCAGAGAATTTTCCAACCACCCTTTCAAATGAAGCTTACATTGATTTTTATAGAGGGTCGTCCTCTTTGCAGCATTAAACATTTGAAACCGACTTCCTTGTGATCTACAATTATGCATTGGAAATTATGCACACGATCCCCTTAATTGCAGCCTTGGAGACCCACAAAATTGAATGCAATGTACATGTCAGCTTCGAAGAACCACCTTCATTAAATTTGTTTTTTTTTTAAATATGCATGAAACCATTGACTCAATCCACGAACAGCAGCTTCGAACCAATAAATCCTTCAATTTTGGTGGCTTGGGCGCTTCTTTGACCTTGAATGCATTGGAAATCCTCAAAGTATTTAATTTTGGATTGCATTTAATTCTCGGAACTCACAAAACTGCATTGGGCCACAGCTTAAGCATGCATAATTAATAATAAAAATTAATGTGGCAAAAATGCCAACAAGTACCTTTTTGAGGTGAAATCAAGGAAGAAGATTATTTTAAAAGAGCTTCCAATCTTATGATTTCACCAAACAAACAAGTAGTACGATTTCCAAAGCGTAGGTTGATGAAAGAAGCAAGTCACAAAGGTGTTTTCATACAGGAATATTTTTAGAAAGTGAAGCATGCCCATAGAATATGTTTTTGTAGGTACAAGGTGATTTCGAGGTGCTCAAGTGACATTTTTAGCAAAAGGGCACGCCTGCAGAAGATTAATTTGACCCGATTCGCCTAGATCGACGTTGTGAAGTTTTAAGGTGGCAGAATTGTTTTTATCCCAAGGAGTGTCTATATTTGACACTTGGCATTTCTCATTCTTGGGGCTAGCCATTGATATCCAAGGTGCACTTTTAAGATCGAAGGCGGCCAAAGCACGAGGTTCAAGAAAGATTTTGGTCGAAAGGAAGTTAATGGTAGTTTAATGAATTATGAAAAATTGTGCCTGGTGAGATAATAAATACACATGTTTGCCCAACCTCTTATAAAATCAGCACATGCATTAAATCTGATAGATGGAGGTGCAGTTATAAATTTGGTGCATCCGCAAAGAGGAGGTAAAAGTTTTTATATTTTCTGGAGCATTGTCGCATTTGGTTATTTGTGTGCAAGCATTATAGGACATTTAAGCATTGTTGAATATGGGTAAAAAAGTTGCAAAATCAAAGAGTGCTGCAGAATCAAAGAAGGTGCAGAAGAAAGCTGAGGGAGGAAAGAAGTCCAAAAAAGCAAGATAAATGAAAATGTTGACCTAGATTCATATTTCGATATGCTAGATCAAGTTGGAGATTGTGTTATTTTGAATAAGGGTGTTGGAAAATTGCGCTAGGATGTATATTATGTAGTCAGACAAGGGTTGATGTTGGAAATCCCTCTTACTATTGCATATCATGCTCATATTTTCTAGTAATTGTGCACACCAGTCCATTATTGCCCGGAGTTGGTGGAGGTAATTTCAAAGTTTTATAATTTTGAAAATAGAGTTGTGAAAAATGCAAAAGATGTGTTATTTACCATCTCATATGATGATGTCTGGGAGGTATTCGCTTATGGAATTAAACCTCCTAATTTTATTTTCAAGATATTACATCTTGGTGAACATGAGGAGAAATATCAATCAATGATAACATTGCACCGATATATGGAGATCCAACTGATAAAAATACCATAGCATGGTGAACTACCAAATTTACCAAAGTCATTGATAGATTGCAAGAGCTTGGATTGATTTTCTATGGTGGCTTGGGTTGTGGGTATTTCGATTGATTCAACAGTGCACATATGGTAGGCAAATTTGGTGTAGTGCATTTCCCAGGTCAAATTCCATGCCCCTAGCTACAATGATAACGAGGACAAACTTGAATTTCTTTGATTAGGTTGATTAAATTACTAGAAGGATGCATGCCCAACTGGAGAAAATGCAGAGGGAAGGAGCCATGGTGTTAAGACATACATCATTTTTGATATGGTATTTCTTCTTTTATATGCATCCAAAATTTTCTTTCATAGTAGTTAGACAGGTTGACAGAGAGAATAAAATATTGCTAGTATATTTGTGGACCTCCAACTTGTCAAGGAAAGAGTATTTTTATAATTTTAACCATATGTTTGTGGGTCATACCATGGAGCTAATTTTTTGCAAATGTGAGAGGGTACCAAGGGCAAAGAGAGAGGAAATCGTCTCAAAGAGGGGCGATTTATTTTTGCTAATACAAGACATCGTTCTATGTATTTTCAACTATAATGGTAAGCCAATTCTTCTTCCATATTTTACCACAGGTCACCTTTTTACGTTGGATGTCGTTCAAAAATATGATTTTATAAATGATGCATATGGGGTAGGACGAGGAAAAAGAACCATGTGTGCTATACCTTTTCGCTTTGGAGGCATTGAGGTGATCTAGGTGGGACAGAATCAGTTAATTATTGAAACCTTCTATGATATTGGTATGGTGGAGTTGCCGTAGTGGTGGAAGTACGATCCTTTGGATCGCTTCATGGAGAAAATTAAGGCCAAGAGTTTTCATTGTTGCCCAATGCCAAATATTAAGAAACACTGAAATAATTTGGAGGGGCATGACTTAGAGTGGCATGTGGAAAATATGATGTTGCTCCCACTATGGCACAAATTTTACGAGATAAAGGTTGAGTATAACCCTACAATATATAAACATTAGATTCCTTCTCTAGGGTTATTTAGTCAGATGAAAGAGTAGCTTTTGGGTTGGTCCAAAGAAAATATTACAAACTAGTGGATTATGAGGGCTCATCGAGAAAAAACTAGATTACTGTATGGCCTGGTGATGGATGAAATATTTTTGGACACTTATGATGAGTTTTACACTAGTTATCAGCCGATCACTTTCATTGGTATTGTACCTCAAAGTATTTAAAAATCCAATAGTGAGGAAAGCATGGCCGAAGAACACTTTGTGGCCCAAGAAGTGCCACTTGTAGAAGAGGAAGAAGGACAAGTTCCAGAAGAGCAACTGCAACATCGAGTAAAAAGAAAATGGGAAAAGCTAACCATTATAAATATCTCCAAGAAGTGGAGGATTGGCACAATTTCATCAAACCCTCCTCCTGTAGTTTTGGTTGAGCAAAAAAAAGTGTTAGAAGCTATTCCCTTGGTTTGAATAGAGCTGTTGGGCCAATAAGATTATAAGTCTTGAGGAAGGCATTGCGGTGGAGCCAAAGGACCAGGTGAAGAAGGATCCAGTGCCACAACCACCTTCATTCTTGTCCGCTCAAATGACGTACAAGCTCGAAGGTACATTTTATTCCCCTTCTCTTATTCTTGAGCAGTTGGTGACTGTTGTTTCTCCTCCTTTGGTTCCCACTTCTATTTCACCCCCATTTGGCATACCCTCTACCTCGATTTTTATTCCTATATCCCAACCTTCAATCACCAATGCTCCCTCTTTTTTTATTCTCGTTTCTTCTACTTCCCTTTCTTTTAGTTTTTTGCATTCACACTGAATCCATTTTTGCTTCATGTATCTTCCATTCCAGTAGCCTCCGTTACGACTGTAAGCATACAAGCTCCTCTTTAGATAAATGTGACCATGTATGAACCCCTTGCTTTCGTTTCTACCACCACCTCCATTTCATAAACTATTTTTGCTATGCTAGTTTCCACTTCCTTTGAGCTGATTCCAAAACAAGATTATTTCTCTTTTATCCCATTTTTGGAGCTGTAGGTGTTGCCTGAATCAAAGATGGAAGCTATACCAGAACAAACCATTGTCGAAAATATCATCCAAACTCACTTGAGTTCATCATAGTGGTTAAAGAGCCACAAAATAAGGGAGGCTCTAGTGCCAACGAAGCCATTGAAGAAGGTTTCTTTTGATCCTAATGCCATGGAGGTCCATACAATGAAAATGTTTCCCTATGTTCAAAAGCCTCAAGGAGAGATGACTCTGAGCGACTATACTTATGAGATCATCACCAAGGACCTTACAAATTTTGACACTACAAAGATGATGGGGAATATTTAGGTAGATACGAGCTCTTTGTACCTGCATGGCAAGCATTATAAGAAGTGCATTTTTGAAGCTAAGGCTAAGATTGCCGAGTTGGAGGAGACTTTAGCAAAAATTCAAGCACAATTGCAATCCACAAAGTTAGAGGTGACCCGTTGGTAGAAGAAGGTAGAATATTTGGAGAAGATGATTCAAAAGCACCAGGAGGCCAAGGGAGGAGCATAACAATAGGTTGAAGCATTGAAGGGCTAACTCCAGAATCTATAGGATCAACTGGCCATGAAATCAACATAGGCAATTATTATGACCAAAGAAAATGTCAAGGAGGTGTGCAGACAGTTGCTTGTTGATTATAATACCATGGTAGTAAAGGCTACATAGGTCCTCATGTACCTTCAAGAGATACAAACAATCATCTCATATGGCTGGCATGTAGTGGAGTATGATGAAGATCACTTGGAGCCCATCCTGGTAAAGGCGACACAAATACAAACATTGGCTAGATTGAATCTTAGATTTTATCCCATGAGTGACATGGTCCAAGATTGGGCAAGTGCTAAAGTTATACTGTGTTAGTATTTTCTAAGCTAGACTAGGTTAAGGAGGGTCGCAAGCTACTCGATGTGTTTGAATAGGAAAGTAAAGTTTCAACACTCTACTTCAATGCAATAGCCAAAAATGGTTTCCCTAGTTTCACTAATGATGAGGGGAATATTATTTCAAAGGAGGATCTGGAAGTAGTGTGGGAAATTTTTGTTGATGATGCCTCAAAAATTGAGGATTGGGATGAGCCTCTCACTGAAGACCATATGCTACCCCTGATGAGAAAACTTACATGCATCAAATGTGGTTTGTTGGAGCTCAACTAATGGGTGAATTACATTGATATGGAGTAAGTGGAAACATTCAGGTACCTTGGGGATTTGCTTAATGACTTGGAACTAATCAGTGGAGATGCTTGGTCTAAGGCCATTATTGTATTCGAGGCCACAATAACACATCTTTCAAAGGAAGAAGCTGAAGCAAAGGAGACAGAGGAGCAGAATGCCAAAGCGATTAGTAAGCAATCTGATGCACCAAGCAGAGCTAACACCTAAGCCTAATGGATAAAGGCCTAGGGTCAATTGCATCCTTGCAATATGGATACCTTGAGAGCTACCAAAAATATTGGTAGTTTTGTCACCTTGCCACATTAAAATTTTGTTGATGATTTTTATTGTAAAACACAAAGTATAATGGATAATGTAGCACTTCAGATATTTGCCAATATATATTTTGTTGCAGTTATTTTTGTTTTAAATCCCTTCTTTTATATTTTCATGGATGCTGTGCTGGGAGATAATGGAGTTTTGAAAATAAAATTAATGTCATTAGTAAAGGGAACATGTTAATGTGGTTAATGGAAATCTAAAGGTATTGATGGAAGTGAGTTCACCCTGAGAGAGGTGAAAGTCATTTGCACCCTCTTTGGGGGTGAAAAATAGTAGTAGAAGTGAATGCACCTGGAAGAAATCAAAATCACTCAAAAATACCTAAGGAAATAAAGGAAGACGTGTTTTCATCTGAAATTAGTATAAAAGGTAGTTTCACCCCTTGGGGTGAATGTCAGTATGAAATGAAAGTAGGTAAAAAATTACGATGACATGAAGTTGAAAGGCACTGAACCATTCCAAGGATAAACAACCCCCATGAAACATAATGCAAGAAAAGGCACAAATTGGTCAAAAGTAAGTTTACCCCAAAAGAGGGGTGAAAATCCTTGTTGCCTCCCTTTGGGGTGAAAATGAATTTAAAATGATTTGGCGACTGTGGACCCATCATTAGTAAGACAAACAAAGAGTTCAGGTTCGTTCACCCCAAGTAAGGGGTGAAAACCCTTGTCGCCCCTCTTTGGGGTGAACATCATTTTGAAGAGCAAATGGTTATGTTGGCAAAAAGAGCTAACCAGTTGAAAGGTTAAAAGGGATTTCATCCTAATTGAGGGGTGAAACTCCCTTTCGTCCCTCTTTGGGGTGAAACATAGCATAAGGATAAGTTTAAAAGATAGTGCATCATGGGCCCAACATGGATGAATTAAAGAAGATTTTAAAGAGGGCTTTCACCCCAAAGGAGGGGCGAAATTCATTATCGCCTCTCTTTGGGGCAAAAGGAAAATATTAAACATTTTTAAAGATAAAGTAAGGGTTGACGTCGAAAGAAATTTTTGACATGTTTTGTGTCTTTCCCTATAGTGGGGTCAATTTAAAAATGGAAGCACTTGGTGCCAATATTAAGGCATGGTAAAATCGAAGGCACCCCTGTTGAGAGGTGCCATGTGGTTTTGCCTCTCTAGGGGGAGATTGAAGTTTTAAAAATAGATTTTGGGTGAAATAAAGTTGCAATGCATGCTACTTCAATGCAAAGCAGTCAAAAGTCAATGTCACCTCCCAAAGGTGGCGAAAATCCTTGTCACCCTCCTCTAGGGCGAAATCAATTAAGTTTACCATTGTTCCAAATTACAACGTATTTATGTCATTTTCAACGACGAAATTTAAATGTAGGTGAATTTTAAAGAATAACAAAGGTGTTTTTTGAGTAGAAGAAGATGATAAAAGAGGATGAAGTTAAAGGGCAAAATCACCAAGACATCAGTTAGAACCTGAAAAAAATTGTCGTTGTCACCCACTATGGCTTCAAAAAGGCTATTGCAACCTGTTTTCAGGTGAAATCGATTCCTTTACATTTATTCTCAAAAAGTGTTGCTTCCCAAGTCGCTATTTTTTTAAATTTTCTTGGGAAATATCAAGGAAGGATCGAATTTAATTTTTGAAGCAATGCAAGCAATGTTTCCAAGATTTCTACTTCAAATTTGCAAGAGCATATTCCATTCTTGTTCATTGCACCTCCCACCAACCTTGCTATTTTTCAAGATAGATTTAATGCTCAGTGGACTTTCCTAGAAAAGGTGGAGTTCTAAGGTGCAAGGGTGAAGAAAATTTAACGACAAAGATCCCGATTCTCAGGCAAGTTTACTACGTCCCAATGCACCAATGCTCAAGGCCGCTTTCTATCATTTAATCATGCCAATTTCTCCATGTGATTCTCCTACCAAAGCCGGATCATGGTTGTTATGAAGCATATTTTGACCATAAAATCATTGATGCCAAGGAGGAAATTATTATCGCTGGTTTTTTATCTACCAACATTTTGTTTGTATGTGCATGAAATGAAAGAGGTGCAATCCTCTATAAATACTAGTCATTTTCATGTAGGAAAGGAGGATGGACACTTTGCAGAAAAACACTTCAATTTTTTTAAATCAATAGAAAAGACTTCGACTTATGGCTCTTTGAATTGTGTTGCTTTGATGATTTTTTGTATGTCATTTCTGAATGCATTCATTTCTATTATCTGCTATGTTTAAATTCTGCTCCTAAATTTAATCTTTACTAGTGAGGGAGTGAAAACTGAGATTCTGTTTAGAGGTTGTCATTGTATAACTGTAAGAAGTTTCTATGCTTGCACTTATATTGTATGCTAATCACTACTTGGTTTGGATTTCAGCTGTTAGTCTATCCCTATCCTACATTACCAGCTTATAGCCATATTTCCCTATTTATTTCATGTTATCCTAAGCTTTCAACCAAAGTATATTAGGAAGGGAGCCAAACCTCTCTAGAGATTGGCATGGAGGACATCTCTTTCCTTTGGAATTTCAATGTTGGATGGGTATAGGATGCACAAAGCATAGATTTTGTAACTAGGTGGATTCATGACCCACACTACCATATTAGTCACTTCACAACCTATGGTTGGTTACACTCTGAACCCATCCACTTCATAGCTAACATCTATACTAACCAAAACATTGGCTCAATTGGAAATAGGGATATCCATAACCATATTATCATTAACCCCCCTTTTACACAACTTAAACCACCTTATATTTTATCACATCTACCGTGCCATTCCATCATGTAGGAAAATTAATTCCTCCTATAGGAAATGACATTGCCCATGTTCTATCCTATAACCAAACCTATAAAAGTAACCCTAAAAACTAGCATAACTATAGGATCCAACTAGATCTATGTGAAGCATAACTAATGAACTGTAATAAACAAATGTCCAAGAAACATTTAATATTCTTTGAGATGAAAAGAGAAGAGTACAAAAAGACTACAAGAAATTGAAGAACAAAACTTCTAAAGATCTAGTAATCATGTGGTCTTAGTTGGATTTTGGGTGTAGCAAAGTATTCATAATGAAGGTGGTTCCAAATGACCATTCCAATCTACCATAGCCCTTATAAACTTCAGTGGTAGATTGTAGGATAAATCCATAATAAATGATCTAGCTCATGAAATAAATTTTGATTGACGTATTCATGCAAATTGGACAAGTGGTAGTGAATAATGACATACTCAAAAGGAAAGACACCATAGAGAAAGGCCAAATCAAAAATATGTTGAGGATCTCGAGCCCCAACTTGTTAAGGTTGATAAGAAGAAACATCAACTAGAAGATATCTTAGAATACATTATATAGGGGTAGGACTAGTTAAGAAAATAATTTGATCAAGAGAAATCTTAGCTAGATAATCAATTAAAGTAGTTACAAGAAGCCCAATAGGGGAGGGATAAATTTTTTTTCCAGCTCCAATAATCAATTATCAAATTAAAAAAAGAAGCAATGACAAACTAAGGGTATGCCTTTGAAATCAAAAAATTGAAATCCCTCTAGACAACATCAAAGCCAAAGTGATAAGTGTCAAGAGGTAATTTAAATTTATATTCAAGACAAAGAATAACCTCATCTAAGTGATTAGAATTGTTAAGAAAACATAAGAGGAATTGGGTACAAAGAAAAGTATTAAGAGGTACTCAAATTTTTGGAAAAAATGATGGAAACTTAAACATAACATAAAGGAATAGATAGAAAATACCCCATAAAAAAGTTGAAGAAAATCACATATGCCTAGAGAGACCTCTAGACATGTAAGGATGTGGCAACCTCTATAAAAGCCACCATACATGAAATGGAGAAATAAATTCAAGGGATAGTCACTACTTGTTTACCTAAAGTATTTCATCCCCAGAAGAAAATCCTTGATGATGACATAATTAACTCATTGATCAAAGAGGATAAGGCCAAATATAGAGCTAGAATAACAATAGAGCAATCCAAATAGTTGGATATGCTACTAGACAAATTGTAGGAAACAATGAGTAAACAAGATGGGTTATCTAACCCATATGAGGATTTAGCAGGAGATTTAGAAGACCTCACAAATATTTACTTATTAGGAAATGAGGAGTGACAAAAGCTACTAAAATTATTGCCATGAAGATAACATAAAAATAACCATTTTTTTTACAATTTTATAACAAGTATTCTAATTTTAAAGACTACATTCCCAAGGATAAAGATAATATCTAATATTTCTTGCCAATCAAGCTTAGCACCTTGTGAAATCACCAAAAATATAGTAACAAACCACTACCTTGGAAATTTTTCCATTTTGGAAGGTTACAAATTAATTTGGATCAGCCAATCAAAATCTTTTAGAATCCTTTAAATTTTTCAAAGTGAAGGTTAGGGACCAAATTGCTTTACAAGGACTGATTTGGTCACATGAGTGATTTGCTTGCAAATATGAGCAATTGACTTGTAGGAGTGAAGTGATAGTTGTCTAGAGTGACCCACTCACAAAATGGAGTGATTTCCTCATCTCCTAGAGTGAATTACTCATGGAAAACCAGGAGGTAAAAATAGAAGCATGAATCCAAAGGAATCTATTTAAAATGCAATATTTTGGCATGTAGTGATATCTCAAATAATTTTAGAAGACTTTTCAATCCTTTAGGGGTATAAATAGAGGCATGCAATGTCTGGAGATACATAATTTTATTAGAGATGCCCCAAGATATTTATTTTTACCAGGAGCAAGAATTTATCACCCAATATAACTTAGGGGTGAATTATTCCTATAAATAAAATCCATAGGCTTTATTGTAAACATATTTTGTCCTTGAAAAATTTAGAGCTGCACTTTGAGAGACCAACATTGTACTAGATTTTCATGAGATTGATAAGAAGTTGATAAGTATTTTGCTTTCCATTAGTGGCATTGCTCTCTTGGATTGTAGAATGGAAAATTATTGTGGCACTACCATTTTATCTGTTGGAGGTATTACATTATTTGGTAACTTACAACAATAATGCAAGGACCTTGTAAATTATTTAGACTAGGGTGTGTTTGATATTTGAGTCTGTAGTATGTGTCATGTTATTAAGTGTGAGTATTTGTGGAGTTATTATGTGAGAGGTCAAGTTAATAAGAGTGATTTATGTGAGTGAAGTGTCATGTTTAGAAGTAAGGAGTTATGAGCAATCATGAGAGACTTTATCTTTATGTAATATGTGAGATTTATTATTATGTAAGAGAGAAATGTGAAGAGTTAGATCTCTCATGAGTATGAGGAGATGAAGAGTTTATGTAAGTGTAAAGGTCAAGAGTCATGTGCATATGAATATTCTCATGTATGTATATATTGAATACAAAGCCTTGTAATATGTATCGAAGAAACATTGCATTTATACATTGCTTATAGTAGATGTATTTTCAATAAAATATTTAGTGTGTTTCATGTTCAATATTATGGATTGATTATTGCATGTTGTTGAGATATTATTTGATCTTGGATATTGTTAAATATATGAGAATAAGGATAATTTTCTAACAATAGTATTGGAGCCACTATGTGTGAGCTTCGTAATTTCCACAATTAGCATATGCTAAGAGAAATAGCAAAGTATCTGAGAGATATAGAGTTAAGAAGACTAAACCCAAGACTTACATAAGGAAGACCCACATTTTTTGACACCTAAGATAAATAGCATTGGAGTGTGAGGTAAGAATTGTATCTAGTGAGAGTGACATTTTGAGAAGCCATTTTACAAAGATCTATTGAGTGCCACATTGTGTGGAAGGCAAATTTACTTGAGATTGAAAAAGACTTCCATCGTGAGTCTGGTAGAGACTAAGGCCAAAAGCAAAGAATAAATATCATTGAAGAAGAGAAAAATTTGAAGAAAAAAGAAGAATCAATGGTCCATGACTAAGAATAAAGCCTAAGAAAAATTTCTAGTTTGGAGAGCTATTGCTAATATATGCTCGAGAGGGAAGTGCTAGAAATGCTACAATTTGAAGGATGGTACAAAGATAATATTCAATACTATAGAAGAGAGGATGTATGACATATAGCATTTGAGAGTACACAATATCTAACATCTGAGGAATTCCTGAGGAATTCTTGAGGAACATAAACATGTTAGAATTAATGTGCACTATGCCTACTTTCTTTTTGACACTTGTCATGCTTCTTGGTATTTGTCATGTATTGATATAGACCTCCTGCCTATATATTGTAATACATCTTGTACCAATATCATCTCATATCCTTTTATTCTCAATATTTGGTATCAGAGCAGGATTTCCCTGCCCTGTTAAGCTTGAGGGGGGATTTCCCTCATGGAAATCCTCCCTTCCCTCATTTTTATCCCTCAGGTCTTTGTCAAAAATGCACCTTAATACAAAAAGAAATACGAGCCATGAAATATAATAAAATAAGCCATAAATCCAAATATGGAGGAGAAGAAAGAAGAAAGAAGAGAATAGAATCTTCTGAAGTGTCTTTGTCTATAGTCTTCAAAAGTAGATCCAAAAAAGCCCTCGGATAGAGTCTAGGGTGTCTTTGTCTATAGTCCCTAGAGTAAGTGTCCTTATGGTGACCATGTCATCCTATCAAAATGTATGGGTAACCAACTACTACATCTGCTAGGTCTATAGAAAAGGTGATTGCATACTATAATCATATAAAAATTTACCTTGGGAGTGTCGGGTTCAACCGAGAGTGCACTCAAAGGTATAAAAATTTGAGGCTAAAAAAATAAAATGAAACAAACTCAAAATTACAATTTGATATCCCCAATGTGTTCGTCTTGGAAAAACCTTTTCAACGACTATAAATACCCCTATGTTTGGGTCTCAATGGGACCCTCATTTTTGGGAAAAATCAACGGTATGCCTCTCTAGGCAGCAAAATAAACATCATGTATAAATATTCCTGGCATCGCACTCTGGCAGAAATAAAAAACCAGTCATCTCAATTTTCCCTTGTAGGGGAATTATATGGGCCATCTAGGCCTTACACTCCCCATGTGGAAAAAACAGGTCCATGTGGGCCTTCCACTCCCATGTGGAAATAAAAAAATGATTTGAGTGCCCCCCACTTTGATTAAATAAATGGCTAAAAAAACACTTGCCCATTCTTCATTTGGATAAAAATAAGGGCCATAAAATTAAAAACTACACACATTGGAAACAAAGAGCGACACGGGAAAAATAAACTTTGGCTATTATATGAAGTACTTCCCTCATTCCCATAAAGTCATCGTAGGAGCAATTTTGTCAATAGTAGATCATATCATAGTCATTTGCATCATGACATCTTCATGTTTCGACGATGACAACCAGGCCTGTGACTGCTCAGTTTTCTAGCTGCTACTCATGCGACATCTCCATGAGTATCACAAGGTCCACACATTGCTGGTCAGGCTACGTAAATATTTTCATGAACTTCATCCAAGAGGTAAATACCCCCTCAAGCTTAACATGGTAGGGAAAGCCTTCACCTTGACACTTGTCAGTTTCACTTGACATTTGTCATGTTATCAAATAGACCTTATGCCTATATATGTAATATCATTCTTGTATAATATTATCTCATTAGTTTTATTCTCAACATTTGGTATCGGAGCAGGCTTTCCCTCATGGAAATCCTCCCTTTCCCCATTTTTATCCCTCATTTTTTCCCTTCCTCATATTTTTTCTCCATGGCTCAGGGAGTATGCTCTCCACATTTGTGGATCAGAAACCAAAAAGCCAGATTGGAGAAAGAAAGGATTTCATGGCTGCCCCTGAAGCTTCAATTCTTGGGACCATGATTTTTGCTCGATGTAGATCTATTTATTTTTGGCTGTGTGATTGGATAGTTGACCAAGTTTGTTTGCAGATTTTTTCCCATCCACGGTGTGATGTTTGTGTCTCATTTTTTTTTTGTGTTCGTGGAGTGTTCTTATCACCGTGAGTTGACGAGCGACAGTGATTTTTTTTTAGATTTTTTTTGTGTAGCGTTTATTCAATTTCGTGCTGCACTGCCACCAGTGTAGCCCCTCATCATCCACCCACTACTAAAATGAAGTCATTGGCAATGGATATGGTGCAACAACAACAATTGGCCACCTACCGATGCATTGGATGCAGTTGCACCCTATGAAAAGATCATAGGCATGTTAGACTCATATTCCAAGCAATAATACTCATATCTATTCTTCGGTGGTGACGAGCAGTTTTCGAGGACCGTTGGCACGAGACTTTCTGTTAAGATTTCAGTCACCCACATTTATCTAAATTTTCCACAAATTTAGGTGGAATTCAATGATTTTTTTTGGTACGAAGAAGTTGAGTTGAAGCGAAATTTTTGCCATGACTATTGTGCTCCATCACCTGCATATTCACAATCATGCGAAGACGGGTTCGAGGGAAGTGTGATTGGTTCCATAGCCCTAGAACTATATATCTTGTTGTGTAAACAACGTGTAGTGAATGTGTCTTTAAATAAAACAAAAATATGCCAGTTTACAAAAATTGATGTCCAAATTTTTAGATCTGAAGTCTTGCCGGAACCCATCTAGAACTGCCACTGTGCGTCAGGTTTAGAAAGGAGAAGAGAGTACCGGTTTGTGAAGCTCCTCATTGAAGGAGATTTAATTACAAGAGTGTGTTCGCAGTTGATTGCTGAGCATGCAACATGTTCAATTTTTCAGCGAGAAATATAGGGTTCGATAGAATCCATTTTTTTTAGTTGAAGGGAGCCGTAAAAGCAGTAACATTTTTTTTAGTGAAGTGATGTTATACCACCAAATATCGAGAATGCATTTTTGAAAGGTTATTTTTTTTCAGAAACACTTTTTATTGCTGAAAGATGATGAAGTAAGTTTCCATTTGGGGAAATCATTGTATATGAACCCCCCGTGGTAGATTTTCCCTATTTTTTGGGAGCAGTTGCGACATTGTTTAAAGAACTGTAGGTGCACCGATCAGGATTCACTGTGGCTGACCTGCTATGGTTGTAGACTGTACCAAGAGTCATGCAAGAGACATGAGGTCCATCCTAGGTTTTAAGGGTATTACTGGTTCTAGAATACTATCAATTGGGAGCTAATGACCATCTGATCCCGACTGTACCATGCCCCGCGTAGGAGAAATCCTGGGTTAGGATCTAGATTTTTATATCCAGTGATAGTGCTCATTGCAGACCAAAATTTTGATTTTTTTCTCCCCATTTACAACCACTGAAAAAGCTAAAGTTTTTTTGGTCCTGATGTTGGTGGTAGTTATATCAAATCTTACATCAACAAGGAAGGTCTAAACATTTGATGTCATTTCCACAGATGCATCGATAATCTCGAGGTCCAACACCTTCTTCTCCTCATTTGGATTTGGGAGGATGCGATAACAAAAATCACAGTGGAGATCGACATCGGGTGGAAGATGTGTTTGTGAGATTTTTTAGCGCATTAATCATTTTTTGTGAAAAATCTTGCACTTTGTGATATAAACAACGCACCATTCATAATATTGGGTGGGGTATTTGTTTAAGTTTACTAGTGATAGTTTGATTAAGAGAATGAAGATGTGCTATATACGGAGGAGTACCCCACGACAAATGAAAATGTTGTGCAAGCTTGTGGAGGAGGATGCCATCAACATGTTGCTTTCTATATGGTGGTGGTGTGTGGGAACGAGGCAAAAATTTGTTTTTCCCTGCATGGAGCACATCCGACTAGTCATGTCACTCGATGGCACATTGATAAGTGTTCGGATCTGATTTATTTTTTCTATGCAAATATTGTCATGTTTTTCCATCACCTGTGGTATGTAGTGAAGTGGAAAAATCTACTCTTGACCCTAGATATTTTACATTAGCTGCTCTCGATGCTATTTTTTCCAGACTGAGCGACGTGAGCAGAAGGCTCATTGATGGAACCACTATTTTTTTTCTTATCGAGTGAGCTGCGTAACATTGGCTCCAGGATCTGGATGACCTGTATTCTCATTGCTGTTGTGGGCACCTTGGTTGTTTTTGGTGGTAATGGTGTTGTGACCACCTTAGATCCATGAAATCCGTTGTTGAAATCAATGATGAATAGGGTTGTTTGTTTAATTTTTGGAAGACAATAATAACAAGAAGAAGAGTTTGCTCATAATTTTTTCAAAAGTTTCTAATCGAAGACTGATTGATAAAGCATAAAAATAGCAATGGAGGCTTGGCGTCTTCTACATATTCTATTGCCTCATACTACAGTTCATGTCATGCCACATTTTATTGTAATAGAGGCATTCCAAACAGAAATCCTATGCATGGATACTTAAGTTTCTTGTTTATTACTTTTCAACGAAGTTGTGAGAGTAAGAGTTGAGACAACTCTTTTTTTCATCAACATTCCAGAGGAGGCAACTAAGCAAGTTTTAGCGATCCATTAAGAGGCAATGGAGAATGCACATAACATACTACGAGAATTGATAAACTACAATGGAGGCCTTGTGATCTAGTTGAAGAGCATCGTGGAGTTTTTTAGACACATGATGCCGTATTTGGGAGATAGAGCCTATTTTTTGATACTGTATTTGGGAGATAGTGCCTATTTTTTTGAGTCATTCACCTTCTAATATTTTGTTCTGCAGATTTGGTTGAGGAAAATATTGATATGTTGGCCCTAAAATTTGCCATGGTATGGTGGTGTAACTCATGTTCACATGGATAATTTATACTCTGGGCCCACTATCATCGTGGGGTCCGCATGGATGATGACGTCATGGCCTCCACCAATTTAAAAACTGCACCATTATGTTTATTTTATCTATATATAGGGGTATATTTTATCTATAATATTTTGGCTGCAATATGCAAATTTTTAATATTTTTTTCACTTGGAGAGTGAAGTGAAAGGCCTATGTATTTCCCCTACGAGGAAAAATTGAAGTCTATTTTATTTCCACATGATGATGACCCCATTTAGAGTTAACATAGGGGTATTTATAATCGTTGGAAAGGTTTTTTGCGACAAACACAATGGTGGTGTCCAATTGTAATTTTGAGGCTATTTTATTTATCTATTTTTGCCTCAAAGTTTTATACTTTGGTGTGCACTTTCGGTTATACCCGACACTCGCAAGGTAAATTTATATGTGATCCTTGTACCTAATAACATTCTCTATAGACCTAGCGGATGCAGCATCTGGTTACCCATGCACTCTGATGGGATGAAAGGTTACCATAAGGACACCTACTCTAGGGACTACAGACATAGACACCCTAGACTCTATTTGAGGTTTTTTTGGATTAACTTCTGAAGACTATAGACGAAGAAACTTCAAAAAATTCTCTTCTATTCTTATTTTTTCTTCTCCTCCAATTGGATCTATGGCTCATTTTTTTATATTGTATTTCATAGTTCTTATTTCTATTTGTATTAAGGTGCATTTTTTGTAGAGACCGACACCTTCTAGATTGAGTTCACCATGAGGAGGGATGTTATTCACAGTGAATCTAGTTAGTGATCTACGAGAGGAAATATGCCTAGAGGATGACCTACAAAGGCAACAAACCCATAAGTGGTTGACCTTGAGGCACATAGGATGAACCTGAGGTACTTATACGGCTGACCCAGAGGCAACAAATCCAAGGAAGTGGTTGACCCTATGGTAACAGACCGAGATGTATACATCGTTGATCTAACATTATTCACAGTTGGAGAGCCAAGCGCAAAGAGCACAAGCCTAGACCAAATCATGTAATAAAGGAGGATGATAGGTTTCTTTTAGAGAAGTCAACATTAAGGGGGAATTTTACCTAATGTTGACTTGTTTTTTCTTTATAGATTAGGATAGTGCATATTAAGGGGGAATGTTAGAATTAATGTGCACTATGCCTACTTTCTTTTGACACTTGTCATGGTTCTTGGTATTTGTCATGTATTGATATAGGCCTTCTGCCTATATATTGTAACACACCTTGTATCAATATCATCTCATCTCTTCCCAACAAGACATTGGTGTATTTAAAATATACGCATGTAGAAGAGTGTTACATATGGAGCATAAGACATCAAAAGTAGAATTAGCATAAAAAATATAATTAGCACAAAGCCTCTAAGGTATTACAAATATTTCTAGCTTAATTATTTAACTTTACATGAAATTAATTAGAGTTGAAAGGTTTGTAAAGGCTTAAAAAAAGAGGACATGAATTTTGGGAAAAAGAAAGTTTTTTAAATAGAATTAAAAGGTTAATATTTGAATGAAATTTAGTGAAGAAAATTATTAATTGAAGAGAAGAACTAAAGGAATTTTATTGAGAGTTATAAGAAGAATTTAATAATACTTTGAGAAGAGATTAAAGAAGGAAAAATTGATTATTGAATGATTGAAATTGAAAATAAATAATTGAAGGGTGTAATACGAAGAAAAAATTAATTGAATTGCAAGGAGTTATAAAAAGTTAAAGAAGAAGAAGATTATTGTGAAATAAATGAATGATTGAATTGATTTAAAAAAGTCTAAATTTGAAGATTAAATGGGATTGAAGAAAGTAGAATAAATTAAATTGAAATTGAAGAAGAGAAGAAGAAAGAAGAACAAATTAAATGATTGAAGGAAAATTGAATGGAAAAATATGAAATTTATTGAAGAAGATTGATGATTTGAAGAAAAAGAAAATTATTGAGGAAGAATAATAAATTGAATATTCAAGAAGATTAGTTGAAGAAAAATTGAGAAATAAATTGAAGGAAGATAAATTGTAGAAAAAGTTGAAGATTAAAAATTGAATTGAAGAAAACATTGAAAACATTTGAAGAAAGAAATTAATTGAAGTGAAGAATAATTGGAATTTGAAAAATTGAATTGAAGATTGAAGCAAAAAATAAAAGAAAAGAGAAATTTTTAATTTGGGAGTAATAAGGGATTCCACAACAAAGAAAAGTAATTTGAAAAAAATTGAGAATATTGTAGAATTAATACCATGGAAAGAAAGAAAACAAAAGGAGAAACAAATATTCAATATGATTCACTTGAAGAAAGTAATAAAGGATTGACATATCTAAAACTTTGCACATAACACATGATAAAGAATACTGAAGAACAAAAAGATATATCGATAAAATCAAAGGATCTACAATAGATTTTCAAAGAATCCAAATTTGAAATTTTCACAATGTTTGGTAATTATCTGAGTTCAAAACTTATTGAAGTAAATGAAGAATCTAAATATGCTATTAGAGTCTATTGTATGTGTCACGTTGGAGGTATTACATTGTTTGGTACCTTGCAATATTAATGCAAGGACCTTGTAAATAATTTAGACTAGGGTGTATTTGATATTTGAGTCTATCGTATATGTCATGTTATTAAATGTGACTATGTGTGGAGTTATTATGTGAGGTGTCAAGTTAGTAAGTGTGAGTTATATGAGTAAAAATAAATCATGTTTAGAAGTGAGGAGTTATGAACACTCAAAATAGACTTTATATTTATATAATATGTGAGATTTATTATTATGTAAGAGACAAATGTGAGGATTTGGATCTCCCATGAGTATGATGAGATAAAGAGTTAATGTAAGTGTAAAGGTCAAGATTCATGGACATATGGAGAGTCTTGTGTATGTATATATTAAAGATAAAGCCTTGTCATATGTATCAAAGAAGCATTACATTTATACATTACTTATAGTAGATGTATTTTCAATAAAATCTTTAGTGTGTTTTATGTTCAATATTGTGGATTTATTATTGCATGTTGTTGAGATATTATTTTATCCTAGAGATTGTTAATTCCATGAGGATAAGGGTAATTTGCTAAAATTTTCCATCTTGTTATTCCCTTCATAATTTCAACTCATATGAATGGGAATGCATTGCTATCATTAATTTTCTCCATGTATTAAATGATCACACATACTTTCCTTACCACTATTTCAATAGTATTCACTTTCAATATCTCACATCCTAAATTTCATATTTAATTTCCATAGTTTATTTTCTCGTATTTAATTTCATGTAATTAAATCATATTTGTTATCTTTTAGCATGAATAATGGAAAATGGCCTAAACTTAAAGGTTAGAAGAGACTTGTCCCTTTCATACAACTTTATTTGAAACTAGTATTGAGGGCTCATACGAAGTAAAAAAATTTCCTAATTCAACATGGAATTTACTTTCACTTACCTTTCCCTTTATTCTGCTCAAGGAGGGGGAAATCCACCATGGAGCAACTCCTCCTAGTTTGGCAATGGCCAAAGCTATTGCCACCACATACTTTGCTGCCCTTTCCCTTTCTACTATTCCTACTTCTTTCTTCCTCTCTATTTCTTCTATTCCCACTTATTCTTCTTATCCTAACCCTTCTTCTATTGCACTTCTCTTACCATCCACTAATATGGCTAATGGTTCTCCTAAAGGCACTCCACCTCCCACCACAACCCTCATTTATGACACTATACCAATCACCTCATTCCCTTTGCCTACCATTCAAATCATCACTTCAAAAACCTTGGTCACTTACACTATGATCCTAGTCTCTCCAATAGCTAAAACATTGGAATAGTTGGAAAAATGGACATCCACTTCCATATCACCATGTACCCCCAATTTCATATAACTTTATCGACCTACCATTTCATCATGTCCACCATACCATATTATCACATAGGCAAAGCAAATCCTATAGGTGATGATGTTGACCATGTCTGATCCTACAATAGAGCCTATAAAAGTAGCCCCCAAAACTAGCATAATTGTATTGCCCAACCAAATATTTGTATGGAGCATCACCAATAAGATAAAATAAATAGGTGACAATGAAACATTTGATTCTCTTCAAGATGAAGATAGGAAGGTATAAAAATAATTCAAGCAATTGAAGGACAAAAATTCTAAGGCTGTAGTCATCATGTAATCTTAGTTGGATTTTGGGGATAACAAAATTCTCATTATAGAAGTGGTCTCGAATGACACTTCCAAAACCACCATAACTCTTGTTGAGTTCACCCCCAGATTGTTAAAGTTAAATCTAAGAAAAATATATCCATTTTAGATGATCTAGCTTATAAACCAACTTTTGATCAACATGGCCATGCAATTTTGGTAAATATGATGGAGAAATATGCACTCAAAAGGATATTTATAGAAATATTAGTGATGTCCTAGTTGAAGGTAGAAAAGGAACCACTCTAGTAGGAAAATGAGGCCCTAAGAAGAGATGTCATGGAGAAAGAACTATAAAAATAGGTTGAAGACCTCAAGTCATAAATTTTTGAGGTTGATAAGAAGAAATAATAGCTAGAGGATCTTTCACAATAACTTGCAAAAATGAAAGACCACTTGAGGAATCAATTTGATCAAGAGAAATCTTAGTTGGAGAATTAAGTAAAACAATTATAGGAAGCCTGTCATAAGAGGGATAAAAAAGTATCTAAACTCCAAGAAGAAATCATCAAATTGAAAGAAGTAGTGATAGGCCAAGGGGATACCTCTAAAATTGAGAAAATGAAATCCCTATAATATAATATCAAATGTAAATCCAATCAAGCATAGGTCTATTACTTGTAAATTTGAAGAATAGAACTTCCAAGATTTAACTCATCTCTATCTCTACAATATGTAAAATCATCCCCTTGAGGAACCTAAAGAGAGTATGGAAAACACATTAAAACTCTACCAAAATTATCTTAGGAGAAAGAATTTTCCATCATAGCAACACATCTCTAAGCTCAAATAAGGACCATCTCATTGTAAAGGTTCATAACTTCATTGCTTCAACTTGTGGATCAACTCACACTCAATCTCCTCCACTTCAATCAATATAATTCAACTCGGATAAGCAGTTATATCTTAAAATTTTATTGTATCTAAATATTTATTTATACTAGGTTAATCATTTCTTAGGGCATGCAAATATGATTTTTTGTAAAAGCAAATTTTAGCACTATTTAGGAATCATAATCATTTTTCTTAGAATTTTGGTCAAAAGCCCCTATTTGTAGGAGTTGTAGTTAGTAACACCAAAAATACAGGTGCACTATTATTAATGTCATAATGCTATCATTAGAGTTATTTTTCAAAAGCGCTTTTATCAATGCAATAAAAAAACTTGATCCAACATGAATCTTCTAAAAGGCTTGAAATCTACTATTTGTTTTCAAGAAGTGGTATGATAAAGGCAAACCCCTAAACATCTAACATAGTTTTAATTTGGTCGTATAGGTATTTCATGTACAAATGAAATACAAGCAAGTGAATAATCATAGGCATCCATTCATCATCATAAAAAACATTAGAGCATAAAATGGGCACTATTAGACCTTTATCTCTTGATTAATATTCTATTTATATAGTATAGATTTGTATTTAATCTCAACTATGTGAATTACTAATTGCTTTGATTGAATTATGAGGTTTTGCACAAAAGCATAATTTCTTTGTGTGCATTCAAAAGTGTTACATTGCTCTTGTAAGCACTAATGTGCTTCTGTCAAAGAATATAAACCTTAATTAGATTAAGCAAATAAATCATTAAATTATTTAGTAAAAATAGTTAATTAGCTTAATTAGCTTAAGTGTATATATTCTAGCTACATTTGTAAGGATGTATGAAAGGTCATGTAGTTGTTAGAAACCTTCCAAAAAATTTAAGCATATCCACACAAATATTGCAATAATTTAACAGAAAATTAGGAACTAAAATAACAATAATACAATATAGAATGGAAATGCAACAACTTACTCAAGAACAAAATTTATAATATAGAATCATAGTTCTCTTTGAGGGGGTAACCTCCTTGGAAGAAAAGCTTTGAGCTCATTTTTAATTTCGTGCAATGTAGTTTGAATAGTTTATACCAAAAATGATTAGTAAAGATGAGATCCTAGTCAAATACAATCAATTGAGGCATGTTGTATAGGAAAAAAATAGAATCCAAGAATATTTAGACAACTATGGATGCCTTGTAGAGATGGGTTAGGATATAGAAATAAGCATAATTTGATAGAAAATCCACCACCACATGAATAACTATTTTACCTCTTGAATTTGGAAGTCCTTCAATAAAATCCATAGAGAAATTTGTCCAAACATTCACTAGAGTCAAAAGAGATTGGAGTGTTCTTGGAGTGCATATAGTTTCTTCCTTCATCCATTGATAAGTATCACATTTGGCCACAAAATTCTAAATATCCTTTTTTATTCCTATCCAAAATAAAGTGTGTTTAGTTCTTTTATAAGTTTTAAGGTACCTTGAATGGCCTATAGTTGGGAATGTATGCATTTATCATCATATTGATTCATAGAATGGTATATTTTTTGAAATAACAAGGCAACCTTAGTATCTCAATTTCTATCTATCCCATGAATATCCTGATTGAGATCTAGGATCATTTTAGAGTTTCCAAATCAGGGCTTGCAAGGTGGAGTCTTTATTTACCTCATCTTGGAGCTATTAGATCCATTGAGGAAGTGAAGTTGATATGGAATACAACATACACCGATCCTCATATTGGCAAGAAAGAGCATCAAACCTACATTCTCCTTGCCATTTTCATAATTTATTTCATAATCATACCCTAGTAAGTTGGAGATCCATCTCTCTTGTTTTGACATGGAGGTCCATTGCTCTAAATAGTATTTTAGAATTTGATGATCTATTTTAATTGAAAAATATTTTCCAATAAGGTAGAGTTGCTAGTGATTGAGGGTGTGTAAAATTACCATTATTTTTTCTCGTAGGTTGATTTGTCCAATTTTTTTTCCTTTTAGTGCCTCACTCACAAAGTCCAACCACCATCCCTCTTGCATCAACACCACCCCAATTCCACTAACCAAAGCCTCACTTTCAATTCCAAATAGATGTTAGTGAGAATAAATTCTACTAGTTCATTGTAGATTATCATCTAGGTTGTATTTCTACCATTGATGGGGCTTTTTCAATTATCACCAAAAAGGCTCATCAGCCACCATCCATGGAATATTCCAATTTAGATATCATTGAAAGAGATTATATTAAATCATCGAGGGCCATTGTATTGTTGGTGATCAACTTTTATGCATAGTGTGAGGGTTTTTACACCCATCCTTACCCTTTGGAGATATCTATTTGGTGATATTTGACATGGAATTTTTGGAAGTTGGTGACGATTGCGGCCCCCTTGTTTTTTCTTTAGGTCTTACATCATCTTTGGGGTGCAATCTAACCAAGTTGTAGTGATTTATCACTATAATATTCATGGACTATTGAGGTCTATTTCAAAATTTTGAGGGCTCTTGTAAAGTCCCAATACTCACTAGGGCCAAAATGGGTGAGTAGTTGCTTCTCAAATTCATTCCAAGAGAGATCCAAATGCATATTCCTCAATCAATAGTACCATTGAAGCACATCTGATTCAAAATTGAAAAATGCTACTGTGAGCCTTAAATTCTAGTGAATATCATGAAGAGTAAGATACTAGTCTACCCTATATAACCAATCATCAGGGTCCTTTCCATCAAAATTTGGAAATTCAAAATTGGGAATTTATATATGTTATTATTGGAAAATGTATAGCATACTCCTAAAATTACTTATATTCCTACCTTATACTCAAATTCCTTATTTCCAAGTTGATTGAATGCAAGAGTTACACCTATTAAATTATTTTCAAAGTCATTTAGTCTTTATGACATATCTTTTAACTTGTTTTGCTCATGTAACATAAAATTTACATTATCACTTAGTGTCTTTATATTCGTGCATATTTGATTAACTGAGGCCCTCATTTGACTCATCTTGGTTTGTATTTGACCCATTTTCAACTAGTTACTATATATGGGCATCCCTAGTAGCTCTAGCCATGTTTAGGTGGTTTAAGATTCCCTAAAGAAAATATGAGTGATATATACCAAAATGATCAGCTCAAAAAGGTGATCAAAATGGACTATACCCCAATATGATGATTCTTGGGTTTAAAAAAACCTTATGGGTGCTATATACAAAAGCAATAAACTCAAAAATATGATCACAATAGACTATACCACAAAATAAAATTTTCTAGGATGCCAATTTTTTTAGGTCAAATCTTACCAACTATGTGTTCTAATGGCCAATCAAGGCATTGTTTGCACTCAATGTTCTACCACCTTTGTAGGGTGCTTTTTTAGATTAACCAATTGCCACTTCACAACTTCCTATTCTAATAACTATCATGGATTATTACTATACTTGACTATTACCACTATTCACACTACACTATTAGATTGATAATTGCTTATTTTAAATATTGTTATTGACTATTACTATACCTTCAATCTATGATGGAAGTTGTCTTATCAATAAACTCAAATATAAATTTTAGTTAGGAAGGACTAAGGTGACTGAAACAACTTCAACATAGATAATCTAGGCTAGGATGTGTTTGTTTCTGTGGGCTCTCTTATATACTTCTCTTAGTCAAGATTAATGGCTGACCTAGTATCTTAAAGCTCTAACTATGGAGCATTCCACTGTATCCATACCTCCAATATATCAATTTACATAATTTTTTAGTTCTCTAACTATTGCTCTCCTATTTCATATGGGAGATGCAACCTTTCATATTCCTCTCATAAAGACAAAGCTCTCATCTTGCCATATATCATGTGACTCTTCATTCTCTATTCTAACATCTTGCACTTTCTCTCATATTGACACATACAATATACAATACAAATTATCTACCAAAATAATATTACAAGGAGGTCAAATAATGTAATATCTTCAACACCCCCTTGTATCATATTATTTGGTAGGAAGGATTTTACCTTTAATATTTGATTCTTCTTTGTATTTATTCTTCAGCTCTGAATCTATTACGATTGGTATATATATATATATATATATATATATATATATATAATCTTCCTTATGTATCTCTTTATAAACTATCTATATCTACTTTGAATCAATGCCCCTGTGTCACGTCAAGGTCTTTGTCTCAGGGGCACTACATTTGGGTCACTACCTCTGGGTCACTGCCTCTGGGTCACTACCTCTGGGTCACTACCTCTAGATCACTACCTCTAGAACTCTACCTTTGGATCATCCACTAGAATATTTATAAGATCATCATATATGTAGGATCATCACTATAGATGCTTTCTATATTTATAGATCAATATTATATTAATGGTCTCTTCTCTTACTAAGGACCAATATACTTATGATGGACCTCCTTGCTCGGGTCTTATTTTTGTATCAATATCAAGGTCTATCTTCAAGACCTAAATCTATACTGTAGACTGCCTTCTATTTTGAATAGACTTCTTGGAATAGGTTAACTCAATCAACTTTCTCAAGGTCTATCTTTGAGACCTAAAATTTTATCATATCTATATCTAAAACTTAACTGCAACTTAAACCAATCCCTGCATGAGAAAATCTCATGAACTTTAAGCAATCGAAGATGAAAGGCTTCTCTATTTTTTGTAGTAATATTCTCAATCTCTAAAGATCAATTTTTACTACAACAAAGTTCTGGATAACTTTATTTAGTATTACTTAGGAATCCAATATGAAACTTCTTTCAATATTTGAAGTAGAATGACAATGACCAACTTTCTTCTTGAGTTGGTTTTCCAAAATATGAATCCTATTCTTCATTGGTTTTTCTTCAACCTACTGGAATTGTACTTTGACTTCACTAGTTTTTCCTACCCAATTATAATATCCTTAACTTTTACAACTTTAAAATTCTATGCAGGATAACTTTGACTATTCTTGGAATTATTCTATAGAAACTATACAACATTCCTTTCATATTATACCATTCATTCATTTTTATCCATATACAATCCACTTTTACTCTGTAGTCATTTTATTTTTGTAGCTAAAATATTTGTGAATGATTATATCCATAAATTTTACAACTATGAAGATTCCCACACTTCTTTGACTGGTGTCCATATCTATCACAATGATTGCACCTATTCTCTGTTACAAAATTATTTTTACCATTATGTCATTTATTGCAATTGATTCTATCAAACCTTATCACTAATTTGATGCCACTATTTCCTATCACAAACTTAATCCCTGATTCCTTGTTGTTCATATATCTTGTATATCCAAGACCTTCATATTTTGGTATTATCATTGGTACAATTTGTTCTTTCATTCCTTATTCATGTTTTCCCAAACCCGTATCTTTATATCCCATTTTTTTTTAACAACTTTGAACCAATGCCTTTAGTATACCTTTCAAAAAAACCAAAAGTATCATTAGATTAATTTATATCAATATCAACACAACTATGAGTATCACTATCTCTACCATCATTTGAATCTATGTTATCATCAATTCTGATAGCATAAGATTTTTCTCAATAGTCATAAACTATATCAAATCCTTTGTATCACATGTAACATCTATTTTTTGTAACAGGTTCTATCTTTGTCATGAAATCTAAGTCATAAGTATCATTGCTTGCATTACAATATTTCCTTTGATTTTTATGAGAATCACAATTTGCATATTTTTCATTTTTATGGAGATCACTAGTATCACAACATGCATAAATCATAAATGGTTTTGATTCTATAGTATTGCAACATTCATTCACTATCATAGACCTTAAATAATTTGTATCACAAAATTCATATTTTACAATTGTATTATTTCCTAATTCTTCAACCTTTTCTTGGTTTCTTATCTTGGAAATATTTAGAATGATTATTCCCTTATAGATTATTCTCCATAGACTAACAAGTACAATAACAAAATCTTCATAACAATTATTAACATTACTAACTATAATTTGAATGCATTGTTTAAGTATTGAAAATTATCCTTTTTTTGCCTCATTGGTATTATCAACAAGCTTATTCTTCAAATTATTTATTTCATCAATAAACTTGTCCTTTGAATCTTTAATCATTTCCTCTTGTCTTTAAGGACTTCATTAGAAAGAAATACCATATACATCATTTTTCCTATATCACTAGGTAATGTAAAAATACTTTTAGAATCTTTATATGCCTCATCAAGCTTTGAACTTAGATAATTACCAAGTATTGAAAAATTTTCATCTTTGACTTCTATCAAAACTGATTGTAAGACACTATTTTCAATTATTTGCTAATAATATTGGCATTCAATCTAATAATATGGCCAAATCCAGAGTGCTTTATCAAGGTCTTCCAATCATGGATGGCCTAAGTCTTGATCACCTCATCATAGAAGGTGACTCTCTCAATATCATTAACTATTTAAAAGGAATTCAAACTCTGGCTTGGAAGGTTTACAATCTCATTGGTGAATCCAGAAGGTTCCTCTACAAATACAAAAATTTGACAATCCAACATGTGTACAGATAAGGGAACAAAAATATCAATCTGCTTGCAAACTTAGGTGTGGATGAAGAATCCCTTCATGTGTGGTGGGTTAATTTTCCCTAAAGTCTTCATGTTTGTGATAATGATGGATAAATATCCTTACTATAATGCCATCTTAATATTGGGACGGTTGTCTGAGCAATGCCATATTGTATGGTTGGCCTCTTGTATCTATGTTCCCATTAGCAATGTTGCCAACTCAAGTCTTGGGATGACACTCCCATCATGAGCAGCCATCACTTCTAGTGTGATTGTTAGGCTAATAAGAATTTGCTCAAGCCTAGCATTCAAATCCCTAATATTAAGGTGGAATCCAATTCAAGACCCCACAAGCAGATGTGGTGATCCAATTCTAAACAAAAGAACAAGAGAAGAAATCACATTTTATGATAAATTTTTTTATGAATGATAATATTGAAAGTGGGTCCCTCTACTCCCATAATCATACATGGCAATCCAATTCCAATCATAATGACAAGTGGAACAATGGGAGCAAGCATTTGTGGCAATTCATAAATAAGTAGCATGATAAGAGAAGCAAAATCATGTCTATGTATTTCTAAAATTTTAAGTGGATCACTTCTTCCAACCAGAAGCATAATTACCAAACTAGCCTCAAGAAGGAATGTTTCAAAAATTGGTCTCCTCATGTTAGAAACAATATCTGAATCAATGAAGGGACTAACTACACCATATTCCCTAATGTTATTTCCAACCACAAGAGATTGTATTTCAAATCTAGCTTTATCACCATTGGATGTGAGAGCCCCAATACCCAATTGACTTATGTGCCAAAGACCACCTGGTACCTGAAGAACACAAGCTTATACTGAGAGGGGGGGTGAATAGTATAAGACCTATTTTTACTTTTTCATTTATAATAAAAAATAGTAAAGCAATGTACTCAAAGCAATTTCAAAACAATGCACAATATCATCCACAAAGTGACACCAATTTTAACGTGGTTCACCCAGAATGGCTGGGCTACGTCCACAAAACTTTTCTCTAAAAGTTATCTCAAAGTTCATTGGGAAACCTTCCCAATTACAATGTTTGTGAGCCTCAACCCAAAGGAGATACCTTCCCCCAATCTGAATTTATGAGCTTCTGCTCAAAGGAGATACCTTCCCCCAATCTGAATTTATGAGCCTCTGATCAAAGGAGATACCTTACCCTCTGCTCTGGAAATGATCCCTCAGAAGATCAACTATCTCTACCTCTTGCCAGCACGTGGAACTCCTTTCCACATAAGACCTCCTGTCCTCAATGCTCAGCCTAAGAGACCTCTGCCTTCTATGATCATGTCCACAGCAGATTAGCAACCAATTCTGTCCTCAGCTTCTTCTCATAGAATCAATGCACCTTTGAACTTAAGCAGCAGCACTCCGCATTCGTCTTTGCCATTTTTTCTCTCTATGCCATCTGCTCTCTTTGTGCAATCACATCCGCACTTGGTTGAAATTCAACCTTTGCTCCTCTGCATAATCACAATAGCACCATATTCGCACACTTTGCTTCCTTTGTGATCTTTCACACTTAGAAGATTCGACGAAATGCACTCTACACACTACTATCGAATTTCACACTCTGCTCTCGACGATCGATCTTCTTGCTCTGTGCACTATCTACGAACGTCGCACTTCCAAAACACATTCCCCTCAACTCTCCAAACAACCCTCCTTTTATAACATAATTTTCATGATGAAAACTTTGATCGTAGTCAGCTGTTATAACAAATGCAAACTCTAATCTTCGTCGGCTGCAAGCCCTAAAATTCGTCGGCTAATATTTGACTTTGTCGGCTTCACTGCCTCTGTAGTTCTTCTGAAGCTTCTGTCACAAAAATATAACATGTCACGATATCATGACACTTTTTACTTTCTTAACATTTTCTCGGCTTGCACCTACGAAAGCAGAACATGTCACGAAATCGTGACACTTTTGCTTCCTTGCACTCTTCTCTGCTTGCACTAGCAAAAATGGAACATGTCGTTAAATCACAACACTTTCGCTACCTTGTGCTTTTCTCTACCTTACGCCCGTGAAAATGGAACATGTCATGAAATCATGACACTTTCGCGTTTGAGCTCTTCCTCCTTGAATTTGTCATGAAATCACGATGCTTCTTCTTCCATGCTCTTTCATTTTGCTTCTATCAAAAAATCATGACTCATCTCCTGTTGAAGACCTGCTTTCTATTTTTGTCGTGAAATCGTGACACTTTCTCCAACCGTATGCTGCCATCTCAATCTGTCATGAAATCATGACACTTTTTGCATCCGTAAGCTTTCTCTTCAACCTATCGCGAAATCGTGACACTTTCTACATCCGTACGCTTTCTCTTCAACATGTCACGAAATCACGACATTTCTTACTTCGAAACCTTTCCTTTGCTGCATGTCACAAAATCACGACAGTTCTTACTTGGAACATTTTCATCTGCAGCATGTCGTGAAATCATGACGGTTCTCACTTCGAACTCTACAGTATGTCACAAAATCGCGACAGTTCTCACTTCGAACTCTGCAGCATGTCGTGAAATCATGATACTTTTTGTGTTACTTTCTCTCTCTTCGAACTTGTCACGAAATCATGAAAATTCACATTACTGACTCTCTCTTCTGCATTATGTCATGAAATCATGACACTTTTTCTTTCGGACTCTCTCTCCTACAACATGTCGCAAAATCGCGACACTTTTTCGTCCGAACAACCTTCCTTGCAATGTCACAAAATCGTGACATTTTTTACTCCGTACATTCTCTCTCCTCTTTGAGTCGTAAAACTACGACATGTCACGATATCACGCCACCTTTCTAAAAAGCTTTATTTCTCCTACTTATGTTGCGAAAATGCAACATGTCACGATATCGCGACACTTTTCCAACTTACCTTCTTTCGAACCTGTCAGCTTGGGGTTTGCAAAAGACCTTTGAAACTGTCATGCCGTAATCTTCATCAAAACAAATTATTTGACATCAAATCAAATTCCTTCAAAAAATTCTTGACATCAATGACAACTTATTCATTTGAGCAAGTGCAATGTACCCAAAATTGCCAACAATCTCCCCCTTTGTCATTGATGGCAAACCTTTATTGAAAACACTTCTCAAGAGCCAAAACTAAAACCAACTGTGCTAAAAACTGACCAACTATGCCCACAACTAAGAATATTCCTTTGAAGTTTTTCTCCCCCTGACTTGAAGCTTTCCTTTTCACTTTGAAGCTCTCCTCCTTACTCATATCTCTTCCCCTTTGTCATCAATGGCAAAGAGTCACCTTTGGGGCTCAAGACTAAGAAGGAGCCTCTTGGCTTAGTCCCTCCCCCACCTCCTGATGAGGTGATTAATTCTGGGGTGGGAGTATAACTCCCAATTTATCCCTTAGATATTCAAACGTATCTCTTGGAAGAGGTTTGGTAAAGATATTTGCAATCTGCTCTTTAGTAGGCACATACTCTAGCTTGACCTGCTTGTCTTGCACTTTCTCCCTTAGAAAGTGATACTTGATGGAAATATGCTTTGTCCTTGAGTGCATTACCGAATTTTTGGAAATACTTATGGCTTTCGTATTATCACAAAATATGGAGATGGGTTGTTCATGCCTGAATTTGAAATCCTCCAAGGTGGTTTTCATCCATAAAACCTATGTACACCCAGCCACTGCTGCTATGTATTCAGCCTCTGCTATAGATAAGGAAACTGAAGGTTGTTTCTTACTTAACCAAGAAACCAAACTCTTTCCCAGAAAGAATGCTCCACCACTCGTGCTTTTCTTGTCATTAATACTGCCTACCCAATCTGCATTTGTATAAGCTGTGATACCAAAGCCCAAATTCCATAGTGCCCTTCAGATATCTGAATATCCTCTTAACTGCTATAGCATGAGAATCTTTTGGAGCTGCTCGAAATCTTGCTACTAACCCAATCGCTCGCATGATATCCGGTCCGGTAGCCGTAACATATAATAAACTACAAATCATTGATCTATACAACCTATGATCTACCGCTAGAGATTCATCATCTTTACTCATCTTGCACCCCGTAATCATTGGAGTACATATTGGTTTGCTGTCCATCATCCCAAATTTCTTCAACATTTCTTTGATATACTTTCCTTGAGATAGAAATACACTGTCTTTTGATTGAGCAATCCGAAGACCTAAAAAGAATGACAGCTCTCCAATCATGGACATCTCAAATTCCTTCTGCATGGTGTTAGCAAAATCTTTGCACATCTGAGTATTATTTCCCCCAAAAATAATATCATCAACATAGAAAACCATAATCAACATATCATCATCTTCATTCTTAATATACAAATTGCTATCTTCCACGCCTTTCTTGAAGCCTTGCTCATGAAGATAACTGTCAAGTCTTGAGTACCATGCCCTCGATGCTTGCTTTAACCCATATAAGGCCCTTTTCAATTTACACACATAGTCTGACTGTTCTGAGAGAGACACTCCTTCTGGCTGTTCTATGTAGACTTCTTCTACCAACACCCCATTTAGAAAATATGACTTTACATCCATTTGATATACCTTGAAATATTTGAAGCTTGAAAGGGCCAAAAAAATTTTGATAGCTTCAAGATGAGCAACAGGAGCGAACGTCTCTTGAAATCAACACCTTCTACTTGAGCATAACCTTTGCAGACTAACCTAGCTTTGTTTCTGACAATCTTTCCATCCTCATTGAGTTTATTTCTGAATATCCATTTTGTGCCAATGACATTCTTGTCCTTAGGTCTTGGAACCAAATCCCAAGTTTCACTTTTCTCTATTTGATTTAGCTCTTCATCCATCGCTTTTACCCAAAATTTATCTACACATGCTTCACTAAAATCTTTTGGCTCAATCTGAGATAATAATGAAACATTTGTAGAATCGTGTGAAGGAATGACTCTTCTTCTTGTTTGCCTGTTGTTTGGATCACCAATGATCAAATCTTTGGGATGATGTTTTTGAACATATCGTGAAGGAGTTTTGGGAAGCAGTTGTTGTCTTTCCTCTTATTCATCTGAAACCTCTATGAATTCTTCTTGACAAATTTCATCACTGAGTTCATTGACTGGTTCTCTTATCCCTATCTTTTCATCAACTGTTACATTTATGCTCTCTATGACTGTATGCGTTCTTTTGTTGAAGCATCTGTAGGCTTTGCTTCTATTGGAATATCCAAGAAAGATTCCCTCATCACACCTAGGATCAAACTTACCCAAATTCTGATCTTCCCTTCTGATGAAGCACTTACTCCCAAACACTTTGAAGTATTTTACTATAGCTGGTCTTCCTTTCCACAACTCATAAGGAGTTTTATGATGATTGACTCTAAGTTGGGCCCTGGTGATAATGTAGACTGTTGTACTGACTACTTCTTTCCAAAATCCATCTAAAAGTTTTGACTCATTTAACATAGCTCTAGCCATATTTTCAATAGTTCTAATTTTCCTTTCAACTACTCCATTTTGTTGAGGAGTTCTTGCTGCTGAATATTCTATTTTGATTCCTTGTTGCTCACAGTATTCCACAAATTCATTTGAAGTGAACTCTCCTCCTCTGTCCGATCTTAAGCATTTGATTCTCTTGTCGGTCTCATTTTCAATCATTTCTTTGAAAGCTTTAAATTTTTCAAAAGCTTCGAATTTTTCTTTGAGAAAAGTAACCCAAGTCATTCTAGAATAATCATCTATAAACAGCATGAAGTAGCTTTCTCCCCGAATACTCTGAGTTCTGGTGGGGCCACATAAATTAGTATGAATAAGATCCAATGGTTTTGAAGAAGTATACCCTTTTGATTTGAAACTGGTTCTGGTCTGTTTTCTATGTTGACAGGGACCGCAAATGATATTATGGGGCCTTTTTATTTTGTGCAAGTCTCTAACTGCTTCCTTGTTACTAATATTGACAAGATTATCAAAGCTCAAATGCCCCAATATTTTATGCCATAGCCAACTCTCATCTTCTTGAGTTAGAAAACACTTTTCCATTTTTATCTCACTCAACATGTAAATATTGTTTGGAGTCCTTGTAGCACTCGCAATGAGTTTTCCATTTTTTTCTTTACTTATCTCACATCTATCTGAAAAGAAAGATACTATGTGCCCTTGATCACAAAGTTGAATCACACTTAGAATATTATGCCTTAGGCCTTCTACATAAAGCACATTTTCTATTTTGGATTTCCCATCCAAACTAAGAGTCCCTTTACCACATATTTTGGCTGACCTATTATCTCCAAAACTGACTGTTCCTCTATTTGTTTCTTTTAAGACCAAAAACTTTTCCTTTTCACCAGTCATGTTTTGAACAACCACTATCAAGATACCATTTTTCTACTTTGTCTTGAGCATGAAAAGTAGTTTGAACTATCATTGACTTAGATTTGATCTCATTTCTCTTTTTAGTGAACTCAAGGCTAGATCTATCCAAACTGCACATCCTTTCTATATGCCCAAAATTCTTGCACTTGTAACACATGACATTTTTATTCATAAGAGGTGCAAAAGAGTTAACATTTTTCTTACTATGGCTATTCAAGGACTTATTGCAATGCATAGCTTTGTGACCAAAATTCTTGTAGGAAAAACAATAGCCATGGAAAGTATTATGTAACCTATTTTGATGCGTTGGATGATTGTTCTTCTTGTGACCAACTGGAATTCACCATTCTTTAGGATGAAGATTGATATTGCTCGAAGACCCTATTTCATGAATGGTGATACCATCCTTCTTTTGCTTTTCACACGGAGTATTCTGTCTGAGAGCCAATTGTTCCAACTTCACTCTAAGAGACATAACCTCTTCTTCTAGTTTCTCGCAATCAGCTTCCTTTCCTTTTAAAGCCTCTGTCAGAACCTGTTCAACCTTCTTCCCTTCTTTAGCTAGAATTTTGAAGTCTATAACTCTTTGAGATAATTTTGATCTTGCTATCTCCTTCCTGAAATTGATGCTTGAGAACATAATTCTCTTCCTTGAATTTCTCAAGCTTTATTAAAGCCAAGAAGAATTCACCTTTGAGATCAAACTCAACCTCCTCATCTCTTTTTGAATCTGTCTGTTCCTCTGATAGATCCTTCTCCAATCTGTTAGGCTCTTTCTAGAGAGACCCGCTCTGATACCAATTGAAGAACACAAGCTTATACTGAAAGGGGGGGTGAACAGTATAAGACCTCTTTTTACTTTTTCCTTTATAATAAAAAATAGTAAAGCAATGTACTCAAAGCAATATCAAAACAATGCACAATATCATCCACAAAATGACACCAATTTTAACGTGGTTCACCCAGAATGGTTGGGCTACATCCACAAAATTTTTCTCTAAAAGTTATCTCAAAGTTCTTTGGGAAACCTTCCCAATTACAATGTTTATGAGCCTTAGCCCAAAGGAGATACCTTCCCCCAATCTAAATTTATGAGCTTCTGCTCAAAGGATATACCTTCTCCCAATCTAAATTTATGAGCCTCTGCTCAAAGGAGATACCTTCCCCTCTGCTCTGGAAATTATCCCTTAGAAGATCAACTGTCTCTACCTCTTGCCAGCACGTGGAAATCCTTTCCATCGAAGACCTCCTGTCCTCAATGCTCAACCTAAGAGACCTCTGCCTTCTATGATCACATCAACAGTAGATCAGCAACCAATTCTATCCTTAGGTTCTTCTCATAGAATCAATGCACCTTTGAACTTAAGCAGCAACACTTCGCATTCGTCTTTGCCCTTTCTTCTCTTTATGCCCTCTACTCTCTTTGCGCAATCACAACCGCACTTGGTCGAACTTCAACCTTTGTTCCTCTGCGTAATCACAGTAGCATCGTCTTTGCACACTCTGCTTCCTTTGCGATCTTTCACACTTAGAATATTCGACGAAATGCACTCTGCACACTACTATCGAATTTTGCACTCTACTCTTGGCGATCAATATTCTTGCTCTACGCACTATCTGCAAACGTCGCACTTCCACAATACATTCCCATCAACTCTCCAAATAGCCCTCCTTTTATAACAAAATTTTCATGATGAAAACTTTGATCTTAGTCGGCTGTTATAAAAAATGCAAACCCTAATCTTCGTCGGCTGCAAGCCCTAAACTTCGTTGGCTAATATTTTACTTTATCGGATTCACTACCTCTGTAGTTCTTCTGAAGCTTCTGCCACGAAAATATAACATGTCATGATATCATGCCACTTTTTGCTTTCTTAACCTTTTCTCGGCTTGCACCTGCGAAAGCAGAACATGTCACAAAATCGTGACACTTTCACTTCCTTGCACTCTTATTTGCTTGCACTAGCAAAAATGAAACATGCCACGAAATCGTGATACTTTCGTTGCCTTGTGATTTTATCTACCTTACGCCCGTGAAAATGGAACATGTTGTGAAATCATGACACTTTTGCCTTTGAGCTCTTCCTCCTTGAATTTGTCGCAAAATCGTGATGCTTCTTCTTCCATGCTCTTTCATTTTGCTTCTGTCACGAAATCGTGACTCGTCTCCTGTTGAAGACCTGCTTTCTGTTTCTATCATGAAATCACAACACTTTCTCCAACCGTATGCTGCCATCTCAATCTATTGTGAAATCGTGACACTTTATGCATCTGTAAGCTTTTTATTCAACCTATCGTGAAATCGTGACACTTTCTGCATCCGTACGCTTTCTCTTCAACATGTCACAAAATCACGACATTTCTTACTTCAAAACCTTTCCTTTGCTGCATGTTGCAAAATTGTGACAGTTCTTACTTGGAACATTTTAATCTGTAGCATGTCACGAAATCATGACGGTTCTCACTTCGAACTCTGTAGTATGTCATGAAATTGTGACAGTTCTCACTTCGAACTCTGCAACATGTCATGAAATCATGATACTTTTCGTGTTACTTTCTCTCTCTTCGAACTTGTCTTGAAATTGTGACAATTCACATTACTAACTCTCTTTTGAATTATGTCGCGAAATCATGACACTTTTTCTTTCGGACTCTCTCTCCTGCAACATGTCAAAAAATCGTGACACTTTTTCGTCCGAACAACCTTCCTTGCAATATGTCGCGAAATCGCGACATTTCTGACTCTGTACATTCTCTCTCCTCTTTGAGTCGCGAAACTGCGACATGTCGCGATATCGCGACACTTTTCTAAAAATATTTCTCTCTCCTGCTTAAGTCATGAAAATGCGACATGTCGCGATATTGTGACACTTTTCCAACTTACTTTCTTTCGAACCTGTCAGCTTGGGGTTTGCAAAAGACCTTTGAAACTGTCATGCCGTAATCTTCATCAAAACAAATTATTTGACATAAAATAAAATTCCTTCAAAAACTTCTTGACATCAATGACAACTTATTCATTTGAGCAAGTGCAATGTACCCAAAATTGCCAACAGTACCATCAACAAATGTGGAGCAATGTGTTTTTCAGATTTGATGGCATGCACATTCAAGATGTTCCTTTCCCTTTGATTTTCTAATTTTAGGTAAAATTAATCACTCTCAAGGATGACGACCACAAAAAATTATTCCCAAATCCTTCAATGGAAGTAGAGAGTATTATAATGGCACTCCTCAAACCTAAATCTCTGCATATAGATGTCTATGTTACAAAAATATTGAAGACCCATGGGTTCATGCCCTTTCTATAATTTTTTTGTGAGAATGACCCTAATATTTCCCTTGAATTCACTAATTCTTGGGATAAAGGTCGTGTTTCTATTTGGGGGCTCAATTTCAAGGTGAGCATGTAGCTGTTGTATAAGGTGATGAAGCTCCCTAATGATGGGGAAATCATTCACCACAATAAGAATTCTTTGGAAAGAGAACTTTATTATTTCAAAAAAAATGTCAAGAAGTTGGACAAAGAGAAGAGTAGAATCATTAGAGAGGGACTTTCGATACCCTATAATAGGTTAATGTTATTGATTTTGTAGTATTTCACTATGGATAAGATCAATGCCCCTCTTAGAAGCTTTCACCTAGCTTTCTTGAACCATTTGAGGAACATTAAAGACATCAATGTTCCAAAATACTTGCTAAGATCAATGGAATTATTGGTAGAGAGCATCAAAGATGGCTCATCGACCCACCCAAAGCATCAAGAACTCCATTTGATTTTGTATAAGCACATATTATAGAAAGAGGTCCAAAAGGCCACCATCACTGCTATTGGTATTCTCAATGAGCCCCCTACCTTTGGTCCTAGTATTGATAGTCACCCAAGGATCACCTTGAGTGACAAAGATGAGAATGAATTCACTGACACTAGGAATTTAAAAGCTAAAAAGGTTCTAGGCTTCATCCTACCTTCTATTAAAATAGAATCCAAACACTGCTCTTCCAAAGTTAAGGAATCAACTAGTAAGTAGGTTATGTGAGACTAGGTTTATTCTGATGATGACATTCCAATCAAGTGTAAGAAGCCCAAGGTCAAAGGAATCCCCGTCAAGGCTCTTTCCTTTAATAAGGATGATATGTAGATGAAGATCAACTTTGATCCATCAATACTTTTGGATAATATGCTATATAATATATCCATGGCCTTCAACATGACCTAGAACATTCTTCAACAAGCCGTAAAGATGTCCAATTCTATTAATATGAACACGAAGGAGAATGCCAAGGTGGTCAATTATGTCTTTTCCACTATCAATGATCAGAACCATACTGATATGTTTGAGTAACTGTGGTACTTTGGTGCTCTTGACTTGCAGTCCTTTTGGAACTTTATTCTCAACCAACTATAAAATCAATATAGCTTTCAAATATCAAATATTAAGAATTTAAAAAACTTCTAGAAGTAAAAATCCATATGATTCCTTAATTTAATTTTCAAATTTTCTAAACTTCAAATATTCCAATTAAATTTCAAAACATTTAAAGTTTAGAATTCCTTATATCTCCATATAACTTCAGTTTGCAAAGCTCCAAAAATAAATAACTATAGAAAAAACTTTATTACTTCTAATGATCATTTTTCATAAAAACCTTATTATTCATTTTTCTTTTAAAATATTCCAAATTCTCTTTTAAAAACTGCAATGAAATTTATGTCTCCAATTTCAACAAATAATAAAGAATATTAAAACTTTAGATTACTAATTTTTTTTCATACTTATCTCTCAAAACCTTTTAAAAAATCAAATAATAAAATTTATCTCCAATTTTAATTCAAATTAAAAAAACCTTACAACCTCATATATAGCGCTTGTTGGAAACAATCTAGCCGATCGCATCTTGTCCACCAACATCCAAGAACTTGAGAGAACCACATAGGCAAATGGGCAGACCATATTTTTTTTGCATCCCTAACATTTGTTTATTTTATTTTTATAAATTTGAGTCTATCCTATTTTTACGCTATTCTAATTTTACCCCTAAAGGTTGCTATATTTGATGGTATATTTCCATGTTAGGGTTTTTTGCAGCAAACATTATGAAATATAACATTATGAGGTGGAAATTATGTCTTTAGCACCTGTGACTACCGTAATGCCTCTCCTTGATCACTGCGTTATCTTCTGATGTTGCTTCAATGCGACACCAAAATCAATTCAAACATCCCAAGCAACAATATGTGGGACCATTGGACATGCTCGTTGACTATCAAATCAAGGATGCTTTCTAAAATTGGTCACAATTATTCATCTATGGAAGGTTCGCATTTCACAAATGAATAATAATTTCCCCCTTTCATTGTAATGACTCCTCCTAGACTGCCCCCTATGCATTCACTGAATCTACCCAATATTTATGTTTGTTGGGCACTTTCACCAGATATTTGCTATAAAATATTTCAATTTTTTTGCCTTACTTATCTATCTTGTTTGAAGGAGAATTTTAGATGTATTTGATGTGAAACCATAATGTTTCATTGTAACTATTGTTTCAATGTAATGTTTGTGTTCAAAGGGCTCATAATGAGAAACGATTCAAGCAGACATTGAAGTACTAAAAAATACATTGTGATGCAGGAGAATCCAGTGACATCTGATGCAGAAGCATCCAGTGGAAGCAGAGCCATTTTCGAAAAATTGGCTAAGGAAGGAAGATGTTGCGATTTCGCGACATGTCACGAAATTGTGACCAAAATAGGAGAGACAAAGAGGAGGAAAACTATCACGATATCGTAACAGAAAAAGTGTCGCAATTTCATGACACAAAGTGGGAGAGATGCCAGCAGGGAAAAACTGTCGCGATATCGCGATAGAAAAAGTGTCACGATATCTCGACACAAGTGGAGCAGGGAAGTAGCGGACGGAAGATGTCGCGATATCGTGACATGTCGTGTTATCGTGACCCATGGATGAAAGAAGGAAGCAGGGAGGAAAGATGTCACAATTTCGTGACATGTCGTAGTTTCGCGACCAGAAGGCAAGTGAAGAAGCCAGCAGATGAAGATGTCACGATTTTGCGACATGTCACAGTTTCGCGACCAGAAGGCAAGTGAAGAAGCTAGCGGATGAAGATGTCACGATTTCATGATATGTCATAGTTTTGTGACCAGAAGGCAAGGGAAGATGCCAGCAGAGGAAGATGTCACGATTTTGTGACATGTCGTAGTTTCATGACCCACAGAGGAGAGAGATGGCGCAGACAAGGAGATGTCACGATTTCGTGACATGTCACATTTTTGTGACCGAAAGGTGAAGAAGAAGCCAAGGGAGGAAGATGTCACAATTTAACATGTCACATTTTCATGACCAGAAGGTGAAGAAGGAGCCAGAGGAGGAGAAATATCGTGATTTCATGACATGTCGCATTTTCACTACCAGAAGGCGAAGAAGAAGCCAAGGGAGGAAGATGTCACGATTTCACGACATGTTGCATTTTTGTGACCAAGAGGAGAGCAAAGGAGCCGAAGGAGAAGATGTCATGATTTTGTGACATGTCACATTTTCATGACCCGAAGAAGCAAGAGGAAGCAGAGAGGAAAATATGTCATGATTTTGCGACATGTCGCATTTTCGTGGCTAGAAGAGAAGAGAAAGTGGATGAAGAGAAAAGTGTCACGATATCGTGACACATCACAATTTCATGACCCAAAGAGAAAGGAGAGAGCAAGGAAGCCAAAAAGTCACAATATCACGACATGTCATGATATCGTGACCGGTAGAGAAGAGGATGAACCTGAGGGAGAAGATGTCACGATTTTGCGACATGCTGCTTTACGACTCAAAAGGAGCAGACGGTTACAGGGACCATTACAGAAGGAGTCCAGTGAGTGACATGTGTTAGCATAGAACAACATGTGTCATCAAGGTGTCATGAAAGTGGGTGAATATGAAGAGTTGTGTAGAGTAATCTGGCAGTGAACGAGAGTCGAACGATAGTTATAGAATCGTTACAGATTGCAGTTGTGGAACCGAACAATCATGGCAGAAATGAAGTGAAGGGCCACCATTTGGAAGATGGAAAGTAGATCATCACACAAAAAAGTGACAAAAGGGGAAGTAGAAGCATGCACAAGGGGTTAAAAAATAGTTGCAGGAAGAGGGTTGCAGTTACGAGGCCAGAGGGCCATCCTGGCCCTGCTGCGCTATTGTTTTTCTTCCAAAAGAGCTATGGAGATGGAAGACCGTGAGACAGATGCACCGAGCATGAGGCAATTTTAGACTGTGTTTCCTTCCAGAGAAAGCTCAGAAATCCTGGGTAGTGTAGGCATATTTTCCAAGCATGAGGTAGTCTACACTAGGATCATGCATGTCGGAGGACGACAGAGAAAGTGGTGCATGAATTTACTTCTAGACGGGAGGTTAATGGCTGCTGCCATTGTTCTATATTTTGATTGTAGACTTCAGAGGGTCATGGCCTTTATAAAAACCCAAGTGTTGTAATGAGAGGGCATGGAGGCCAGAGATTGCATGGTGATTGAAAACTATGCCTGCGGGCTAGTTCTTTGTAAATGTATTTGAATATATTGATCAAAAATTTGGATCTATGAGTTTGCAATTTTTGGTTCCCCATCAAGTGGTATCAGAGCGAGAAGATTCTGAGCATGCAGCAGTGCACCAGGATCTGTGGAAAAATGGTGAGAAGATAGAGGGTTGATTAATGAGAGTTCGAGTCCCTGTGTAGAAGAGGCGACAGAACAGTGCAAAAGTGAAGGTCACTTCTCCACCAACCTCGGGTGTCTGATGCAGGAGCATCCAGTGACATCTGATGTAGAAGCATCCAATGGAAGCAGAGCCATTTTTGAGAAATTGGCTAAGGAAGGAAGATGTCATGATTTTGCGACATGTCATGAAATCACGACCAAAAGAGGAGAGAGAAAGAGAAGGAGGAAAACTGTCATGATATCACAACAGAAAAAGTGTCGCAATTTTGCGACACAAAGTGGGAGAGATACCAACAGGGAAAAACTATCGCGATATCACGACAGAAAAAGTGTCACGATATCATGACACAAGTGGAGCAGGGAAGTAGCAGATGGAAGATGTCACGATATCACAACATGTCACGTTATCGTGACCTGCGGATGAAAGAAGGAAGCAGGGAGGAAAGATGTCGTGATTTCATGACATGTCATAGTTTCGCGACCAGAAGGCAAGTGAAGAAGCCAATGGATGAAGATGTCACAATTTTGTGACATGTCGCAGTTTCGCAACCAAAAGGCAAGTGAAGAAGCCAGCGGATGAAGATGTCACGATTTTATGACTTGTCGTAGTTTCACGACCAGAAGGCAAGTGAAGATGCCAACGAAGGAAGATGTGATTTCATGACATGTCGTAGTTTCGTGACCCACAGAGGAGAGAAATGGCACAAACAAGGAGATGTCGTGATTTCGCGATATGTCACATTTTTGCGACTAGAAGGCGAAGAAGAAGCCAAGGGAGGAAGATGTCATGATTTCATGACATGTCATATTTTTGTGACCAGAAGGCAAAGAAGGAGCCAAAGGAGGAGAAATGTCACGATTTTGTGACATGTCACATTTTCATGACCAGAAGGCGAAGAAGAAGCCAAGGGAGGAAGATGTCACGATTTCGTGACATGTCGCATTTTCACGACCAAGAGGCGAGTGAAGGAGTCGGAGGAGAATATGTCACAATTTTGTGACATGTCACATTTTCATGACCCAAAGAAGCGAGAGGAAGCAGAGAGGAAAATATGTCACGATTTCGTGACATGTCGCATTTTCACGGCTAGAAGAGAAGAGAAAGTGGATGAAGAGAAAAGTGTCGCGATATCGTGACACATCATGATTTCATGACCCAAAGATAAAAGAGAGAGCAAGGAAGCTAAAATTTCATGATATCGCAACATGTCATGATATCATGATCGACAGAGAAGAGGATGAACCTGAGGGAGAAGATGTCATGATTTTGCGACATGCTGCTTCATGACTCGAAAGGAGCAGACAGATACAGGGATCATTATAGAAGGAGTCCAGTGAGTGACACGTGGTAGCACAGAATAACATGTGTCATCAAGGTGTTGTGAAAGCAGGCAAAGACGAAGAGTCATGCAGAGTAATCTAGTAGTGAACGGGAGTTGAACAGCAGTTACAGAACCATTATAGATTTCAGTGGTGGAACCAAACAGTTGTGGCAGAAATGAAGCGAAGGGCCATCGATTGGAAGATGGAAAGTATATCGTCACACTAGAAAGTGATAAAATGGGAAGCAAAAGCATGCAAAAGGGGTCAAAAAACATTTGCAAGTAGAGGGTTGCAGTTACGAGGCCAGAGGGCCATCTTGGCCCTGCTGCGCTGCTATTTTTCTTCCAGAAGAGCTGTGGAGACTGAAGACCATGAGACAGATGCACCGAGCGTGAGGCAGTTTCAGATTGTGTTTCCTTCTAGAGTAAGCTTAGAAATCCTGGGTAGTGTAGGCAGATTCGCCAAGCGTGAGGTAGTCTACACCAGGATCATGCATGTCGAAGGATGACAGAGAAAGCGATGTGTGAATTTACTTCCAGACGAGAGGTTAATGGCTGCGACCATTGTTCTATATTTTGATTACAGACTTCAGAGGGCCGAGGCCTCTATAAAAACCCAAGTGTTGTAATGAGAGGGCATGGAGGCCAGAGATTGCATGGTGATTGAAAACTACACCTACGGGCTAGTTCCTTGTAAATGTATTTGAATATATTGATCGAAAATTTGGATCTGTGAGTTTGCAATTTTTGGTTCCCCATCACATTGCTATTGCAGAGACAAACTAATACATCAGACATGGTGTAGTTGGTTAAAGTGGGCTCCTAATATTGGTAGAAACATCCAATATTGCAGTCACCTTTTGAATCAAGAAATTCTATAGGCATCTGTATGGTCAACCACGGTTATGGTGATCATGACAGATGAGAGCATGGTAGTACTTTGGCATCGACAAGTATTATTCAAATGGTATAGGAATAGCTCTTTCCTCTTGCAGTTTGAATACACTCAATTCATGATTTCTCCTCTCTGACTTAGGTAGTCTTGAATTAGGTGGTCTCTTCCTTCCAACTCTTTCTTCAACAAACTCACATTCCAATAGTCTCTACAATCTTCTTCTCCTTAAAACTTCATAAGCTAATCTCTTTCACCAATCTGCTCATGTTCAATACCTTCTACAACTTAGCATTTAACAACTCTATCTTCTGGGTATATCATCAGATGGTGATGATTTTCCCAAACCTATGCAAACAACCTAGCTTGTTGGCTCTAATACCACTGTTAGATTTCTAAATAGGTTAACTCATAGAAAGCTTTAACTAGGATCAAGAATAAATAAAATTAATTCTACTAACAATAACAACAATATCTCATAATTAACAATGAAACTCAATACAACAATATCTCACAAAATACAACTCAAATATGCACAATATCATAGGATTGCAAGAATAATTTAGATTGATTACATTGCCTAGCCTACTCTAGCCTAACCTTAGTCAACACTAAACCCATGGTCAACCTAACCCTAGTCAATATTAAATTTTTCTCCCCTCATCCCCATGTTCATTCAATGCCATAAAATAAATTTTAAGACTTTCCCATTCAAGGAATTAAATGCATTACAAGCATTAAAAGCATTTATGAGTCATCATCCACAATACCACAAAGGGTGAAGACTTTCCTTCCCCATGCATTTTATGAGGCATGGTGCACGCATGTCCATTTATTACATATGGATGGGTGAGGAATTTCCTTCATCCAAATATATTTATGAGGTATGGCACACAATGCCACCTTAGGGGACACCTCATTGGATACCTCATGGGACACCTAAGCCCCCAAAACCTTGGCTAAGTCTATAACTAGAGGACCACTTTTATTATTTTAAAAGGATCACAAAATTGCATACCTAGACTCTACAAAAATCACTCTAGAGACCTTTGCACTCAAGCCCTCACTTTCTATCAACCACCATGGATGCTAGCATGCACATCTTGACATCCCCTTTTGCATTGCAAACCACTCTTAGTTATAGGTTCAGAAGACTACCTGACTCAGAAAAGATATCCAAAAAAACAAGGACCTCTTTATAAAATCAATTTTTTGTTTGGCTAACACAAATACAACCACAAGAAGAGGTACAATCAAATTGGATCATACCCAGGTGTAAGGTTCTCTTCAAGGACTAGTTTCAACCAACAACATCCTAATTTTTTTGCTCATAACTTGCATACCCAGACTTTAAAAGACATAAAATTTTGAGGGTAGCATCTTGAAATACTATAGAAATTCCCCTATAAATTTTATTCCATTCTAACCAACACAAGGCCAATCATAAGGATATGTACAATCAAGATTATTTTGCTCATAGTTTACAGATACAGACTTCATTTGCTACCAAATGTGGAGGGCATATTCCTAGGAACTATTTCTACTATGTTTGTAATGCAATAGGTTATATTTACTCTATATGTATCTTTCATTACAAGGGATTTGATTAATATAGGCCCCACTTATACTACTAACATCTTGATTAGGTTGTGCAGGTTTAGAGGACTTCTACAACCAATAGTGGCACACGTGTAGTAAGCCCACTATCCTTGAGGTGCTCATAGAAGATCCTTGGTGCTGTTTATCTATTCATTAAAAGAGGGCTTCCATATTGGAAGACCCATATTATAGTCCTTGTGGAAAATATTATGAAAGGATATATTTTGTAACCTCTTTTAATCATTAATGCAAATGGTACATTTTATATGAGTATATTTTGGTGATCATGGTGGGACCCGAACCCACAACCTTTTGTGTTTTGTTAGCATTTTTGCTATCCCATTGATATTTGCTATCTTTCTATGTGTTATAGGTTCCATAACTAGCATAGACCCTCAAAACCTTGATACAACAAATCAGGTCCAAGGCAGAAGCCTTTTTTTGGTATGTGATCCATAACCGTATGGAGGGGTACAATCAAGTTTGCAAGGACTCGTATGGTAAAAATTTAGACACAAAAAATCAACATTTCAAAGAATTTCAAACATCCTAGATAGCATTCCAATAGCTTAGGACCATGGGTAAGCACTCCTATAATTATTGTTCAATCAAAATCCACTTGTTTTGCTCCAAAATTTCAAATTGCTTTGGTCAATTACAAAATTTTCTTTTCTTGCTTTACAAAGAATCCAAATCCCTTTTGATCAAATATTCAAAACCAAATTTTACCTTTTTTGTTGAATTCCAAGAGTCCTTTCACTTCATGTTATTATATTAGAGTTTTTCTTCCTAGGGTGACCCCTTTGGAGTTCTTTATTTTTGAGCCTTGCATTTTGACTTTTGATAACATAGGATAAATAATTTGTAACAGGTGTGAAGAAAACCTCTAATTTTCTTTGTCTTTCAAAGCTAAGATAAATTTTGATTTATCTTGTACATAAATCTCTAAAAAGATAACTGGTCATAACATTAACATACATATCTTGACCAATGTAGATGGATTTATTACTAAGTAAATCTTAGCATAAACATTGCTTCAAATAGTAATTTATTTTTTTTATAAACCCTTAGCATAGATTTGCTTCCAATGCATTTACTTTCCTTGCCCATAGCATAAATTTAATTTCAAAAGCACTTACCATTCTTGTCATTAGCATAGATTATGCTTCCCATAGAAAGTTACATTTCATGCCTTAGCATAGCTTCATTTCAAAAGTAATCTCTTTTCTTTTCTTAGCATAGATTTATTTCAAAAGCAATTATTTTCTTTTCTTAGCATAGCTTAATTTCAAGAGAAATCCCTTTTATTTTCTTAGCGTAACTTTATTTCAAAAGCAATTGCATTTCTTTGCTTAGCATAGCTTCATTTCAAAAGCAATCTCTTTTCCTTGATTAGCGTAATTTTGTTTCAAAAGAAATATCATTTATTTACTTAGTATAGCTTCGATTTCAAAAGAAATTTCTTTTCTTTGCTTAGCATAGCTTCATTTCAAAAGCAATATATTTTCTTTGTGTAGCGTAACTTTGTTTCAAAAGTAATTTCTTTTATTTGCTTAGCATAACTTCATTTCCAAAGCACTTTATTTTATTTACTTAGAATAGCTTCATTTCAAAAGCAATCTATTTTATTTGCTTAGCATAGCTTCATTTCAAAAGGAATCTCTTTTATTTTCTTAGAATAAATTTTTTTCAAAAGCAATTGCATTTATTTGCTTAGCATAACTTCATTTCCAAAGCAACCTCTTTTCTTTGTTTAGCATAGATTTATTTCAAAAGTATTTTCATTTCTTTTCTTAGCATAAGTTTCATTTCAAAGGTAATTTATCTTCACAAAAATCAAAATTTTACATTTACTTTCATAAAAATAGTTGTGCATTTCAATTTCTAAAGTAAAACACTCTCACACACTTCCATCTATCATACACATTTGTGAGGTTGGATTTCATCACCAAATACCAATCGAGATCAACAATATTGGCACTCATATCCAACCATTGGCTTGATCCCTAGCCACCATAATATCCCCTTCAAGTAGTTTTTTGGACTTCATTACCAAAAAAATTACTACCCTTGGGATTACCTCAGGGTAATTTAGGACACATTCCCCTACTCATAGGGCTATATAATTAGTGAGTGTGCAACTATAATTATTGATGAAGCCTACTCGAGGGTGAAGCGAAAGTTGGCTACCCTATGTAGGTCTTAGATAGTGTCACCTCTTGCATAAGAGGTTTATATTCCCATTTTTTTGTTACCTCAAGCCATTATCCATATTAGGAAGCCATTTGACTATTTTTACACAGTCACTCCTTACATACCTTTAGGTATATTGGAGAATGTGCATCGAAACACCTTCATAGATTATCATCCATCTCCCTTTTCTATTTGTTTTAGGGATTTTCAAAATAAAAAATACAAAACATAAGAAAATCATACAAAAATAAAAATCACACAACAAGTGACTATCTAATCATTTTCAAAACACATCAACACAAACACATTCAAAAGCATCACCCTACAAATTTTTTTGCTGTTCACTAAAACACTTATCTAATTTGTTATCTTATCAAAAAAATTATCACAAAAATAAAAAATAGACCTAAAAATAGTCCTAAAACTCTCATTTTCTAATTTTACCATCATTCTATCTCTATAACCTATTTTTGATACAACCGTATGGATAGGTATGGTCAAATCCAACCGTATGAATAGGTATAGTCAAAATAAAAACCTCATAGATAGGTACAGTTCCACAAAGAATTATCTAGACAGTTACACATCTCAATTGAGATTAAGTTTGAATCCACTTTCATAGACATTTGCCTATATTTCACCATTATATTTTGGCCCTTACATGAATTCAATCTTGCAAGAAAAAGCATCTCGCTATGGACCCTTCTAGGGTAACCTCTCCCTCTTCAACCAACTCATCAGGGTAATTAAAGGAAACCATCTCCACTCATGCTCAAAGTCAGTATGCTTCTTCTCATTAACCATCCTCATGTGTCATTTCGTAGCATGGGATTTTATCTTATGACCAATCCCTAAGGCATCATGCCCCTATATTTCATCTTATGGGATTTCATCTTATGACCAATCCTTTGAGCCCTAACAAGAGGACTAATTCATCCTCCTCACACCAATCTATACCCTATCATCCACCTCCTCTAAAATTACCACCTTCTCCACCTCTTCTTTTGTCACCCCATTTCCATCCCAAATGGCCTAATTGGTTGGTATTCCATAGCCTCTTTGTCCCTATTTTCCACCTCATTCACCTTACCCATAATCATATCCCTACCCATATCAATTTACACTTGGTCGTACTGTTATCTATGTCAACCATATCCTGACAACATCAACTCCTCCTTTGATTGACATACAACACATCTTAGAGTGCCTCAACAATCATGAGTTGTGGTTGCACACCTATAGGTATCATACACCCACCCATAATCCAACCATAAGAAGTCCTAAAGTAACTCGATCCCAATATGTTCTTCACTCTCAATGATGGGGTTATGTACAACCTGGGCAAGCATTCACCCTACTACCACCTATCTACCCTCACACAAAACCCTAGTGTTTTCATCGACCACTTTGTACCATAACTCTCCTTTCTCAATAATTAGCCAGTCTCCTCTAGAAGTTACATACTATAGGCCGCGTTCCTTTGCTTGAGATTAAAAGATATGATCACCATAAGCCAAAATCAAAGGGTATAATGAACACATATTTTGTGAGCACCATCAACAATGGGGGCACGATATTAATAATTATTACCAATTTTGGTATCTAGTTCAAGACTTGCTCGATCAACTATCTAGATTGACAATCCCTTGGTCCCTCCTAATAAAAATATTAGGATTTATAGGAATCATTAGCCTAAGAATGGGATTTAACCCTCACAATCTAGTGCCTTGACATTGCAACCCTATCCTGGTAGATAAATCATAAAAATAACATCCTTTCCCACCAAGGTTTTGTTGGTACAATCAAATTTGCTATGAGCAATCATCAACATCATGGGAAATTTCCCCTATGATATGACCCTCTTGGTTCACCCCCATCATCATCTATTCTTTTATTGACTCTACTCTACCTACCCCTTCTTCAATACTTCTCAAGCATCTTATTCCTCTCTTTATTTCATAATTTCCATGTCATTATTTTACGTTCATGCATGAGCGACTACGTACCTAGAAAAGTTACTTTTATTCTTTCTCCTTATCCTTTTTTCCTCATTTTTCCTCATTTTCTCTTCCTTATTTTCTCCCTCTACCTTCTTTTCATAATCATATATTCATATTCATCAATTCAATTTCATAATTGGAGGAGTTCATCCCCTTTCAATTTTTTATGATTGTGGGAGTCCATTCCCTTTCACCTCAATTTTATGATTGGGGGAGCCCACCCCATTTCAATACTTTTTTTATCTGGGGGAGTTGATACTCCTTCCAACCAATTTTACATCTAGGGGCATTGACCCTCCATCCACATTCAATTCTCTCACTTCTCATCTACTCATGTTGATGCTACCAAACATATCGATCATAAATTAATTACTAGGTTATATTGTATCCTATACCTTGCCATCAACATTAAATTGCTAGGTTACAAGGTTATGTCTTGTACCTCATCATCAACAATAAATTTCTAGGTTACAAGGTTGCATCCTATACCTCACCATAAAATCAATTTCCAGGTTACAAGGTTACATCCTATACATCACTACAAAATCAATTGCTAGGTACAAGGTTGCATTCTATACCTCACCATCAAATTGATATTGCTAGGTTTTAAGATTCTGTCCTTTGCCTTACCCTCACAAATCAATTTCTAGGTTTTAAGGTTGCACCCTTTGCCTTACCCTCATAAATAAATTTCTAGATTTTAAGGTTGAACCCTTTGCCTCACCCTCACAAATAAATTACTAAGTTTTAAGGTTGCGCCCTTTGCCTCACCATCAAATATATTTACTTGTCATCAATTTAGACTTACTTTTATCTTACAAAAGGCACCATTCATTTGGTCATATTTCAAAAATCTTAGTTTCCCTTAGAAAACACACCATTCATTTGGTCATGTTTCAAAAATCTTAGTTTCCCTTAGAAAAGGCACCATTCATTTGGTCATGTTTCAAAAATATTAGTTTCCCTTAGAAAAGGCACCATTCATTTGGTCATGTTTCAAAAATATTAGTTTCCCTTAGAAAAGACACCATTCATTTGGTCATGTTTCAAAACCCTTAGTTTTCCTTGGCAAACACACTATTCACTTGGTCCTATTTTAAAAATTAAATTCTCTTACAAAAGACACCAATTTTTTTGGTCGATCATTAAAAGTCTTTTACAAAAGGCACCAAAATTGTTAGATCAATAGTTAAATTTTCCTTACAAGAGGCACAAAATTTTGTTGGTTATGTTTCAAGAACAACAACAACAACAACAACAACAACAACAAAAACAAAAATAAAAACAATAATAAAAATAACACCAAGCAAAAACATCAAACGATGATGTTCCATTCATTCTTTCATTATTTAAATTCTTACTTCCCTAAATTTGTACATATGCCTTGAAACCCCTCAAATAAATATTCTTATTCTCCTCTTACGCTTTGTTTTCCTCCTTTTCAACCCCCCTATCTTTATTCCCTCTTTCTTTCTTATTTTCATTAGACTCACATCAATGTTGTATGGTCACACATGAGTGGCTACATACCTTTGATTTGTCCCTTTCTCCTTTCTCCCTCTCTTTCTTCTTACTATTATCTCTAATCCTATTCTTCTTTTACTCATTATTTCTTCACTCCATATTATTTTCTCTTTCATTTTTCTTACCCTAAAAACATTTGCGCTTCTCACTCTTCATTTATTCATGTTTATGCCATCAAATATTTGCATTCAAATCATTCCTTTCTTTAATTACATACATAAAAATCAAACTCATGCTATGCTTATTTTATCACCTTTTGGATGCATGAATATATTTTAACTAATCATTATTAGCATAATTAATCAATGACATATTCATCGCATATGTCTCTTCATATCTATATATATTGTGTCTATAGCATTGTCATGTGTCTACATATATTGTGTTGCTCTTTGTCAAGTGTCTTATCAATCATATTACACAGGTATATTCGATCATTTTGTACATTAGTCAATAAGCATACACTAGTTATCGTAACTATCATGATGTGATATTTAGTTATATTCTTAGGTTGCTTGGTAGCAGAAGTTTTTTTCTATTATTCAACCATTTCTAGTTGATCCAATAAACCTTTGTCAAATATCATTAAATTCTAATGCAATTTTATTCTTTCCCTAACTGACTTGAGTTCTATCTTGGACCAATCACATATTAGACATTAAACAACTTTTGAGCATAGGTAATACAACACCTTGCATAGTCTTGCCATAAAGTGAATGGTTTACCCTACTCATCCTATCATTTGCATAATTCAAACCTAAGGATCCAAACATGACAAGCTATAAAAAAAAACAAAGCAAAAGAGCACCAAAGATACAAAAGCAAAACAAACAAAAGAGAAAAAGAGAACTACCAACATCTTGTCCTTGGTATCCTTAGGTATATTAGATGACTCCACCAAGGCTTTAGATGCTTGGTTGACAGTGTAGCAACGTTGACAAATTGTGGGGATAATCTCCATCTAGGCTATAGATGCCTATTTGGCAATGGAGTATGCCTTACGATTGGTAACATATCTATCACATTAGCAACATTATTTTGTATAGACCACTACATGCTTATGGATGAGCTAGCTTATACTAGCTAAGTTTATAATTGGTTAGTCCAACCTCACTCAAAATGGATAAATAAACATCATTATACACACACTTATCCATGATAAGCTTAATCTTATTCAGGATGGTAAATATTTATGTAGGATATTGACTAACTAATAGATGAGTTTGATTTTTCAAACTAAGGTGTTTGACTTTCTAGAAATTCTTCTAGCATCCAAAAACCCTTGGAAATAGGAACAAACAACATCATGACTAGTTTCACCAAGCAATACAAAAGTCTTTCACTCATTAGTCCAATATCCAATTATCATGTTCTTAGGTTCATTATGCATAGTCATTAGATTCATGTTCAAAATCAACATTTTCATAACATACCAATGTTCATTATTAGATTTGCATTCATCATAAACATTACAGGTTTGCTTGTATCATATTATGTTAATATGTCTATGTGACTATTAACTTATCATTGATTAATTAAACCATTTGTGATTGTGAAATCCAAATGCATACTTCTAAAATTCTGATTAAACAAACACATATGAAGTTTCAATCATGCATTTAGATAAACATACATTTTCATTCCTAACATCAACAATATCAAAGGAATATCACATCTCACATCATGTCTATCTAATAAAATGCACAAATGCATCATCATATAAAATAAAAATCATAAACATACAGTACATCACAATAATACAATCAAAGTCTATCACATCTTCATAAATCATCATCATCATGTATATATCAAATAATCACATGTACATAATCAAAATAACCCATAGGCTACATCATATACATCTATACATGCCATGGTACATCATCATGAAAACCTCCTACAAAAATACCATGATATATAAAACTGGTGGCACATCTACGACACCAAAAATAATAATTTCCCTGCTAACCATTGAGAGTCTCCCCATTCCACTCATGTCCTCCAAGTATCTCATATCCACTCCCATATGACCCCTCACCACCCTACACTAGACTAGATCCCTTGCTTGAGACACTATTGACTTTGTGAAACATGGCACTACTAGAGTCACTAATGCCATACTCTTGTAGTTATATTGAGATCTAAAACTTGAGTGGGTTGGCATTGTTAACTTGTGGATAATCAAGATATCCTCCAATTCTAATAACTTGTATTTATCTCAAGCATAACATCTCTTATACTCATCTCTAGCACATCGTAGATGATCTATCTTAGCCTATAATGCCACATCACCCTGTGCCCTGAGATGCTCAAACTCCTCTTAGAGTTTATCTCTCTTTACTACAACAACATTACGCTCTTCTTACAACACCTCTCTCTCCACCTAGACCTTGTGCTTCTTGGCTTTCAATGTATCCAATTACCCCTAGATCTTACCCCTTGTAAAAATCACTGAGTCCCTCTTACTTTTCTATCTCTCCCTATCTACCAAGGCTATGTCTCTCTCAACCACCAACCCCATCCTCTCCAATGTCTAGAAAAACTCTTGATCTACCATCCATACCTCCACCTACCAGACCCTCTCCCTCAACATATTTACCTTATACATGGTCTCTATCATCTCATCCACCTCCATGGTATCATCCATATCTACCTTCTAGAATGCATCTCTTGATCACTCTCTTGTTGTCTCTATTGGTTCCTGCTCTAGTGCATCTCCCAGTGCCTCCTCTATTGCCACCCAAGATAGGCCTACTCCACTCTTTGTACTATGATGCACTCATCACCTCAATGGTGAATTCACCAGTGACTCCTCCTCTACCTCCTACTAATCAACCCTACCAACTACTATATATGGTCCCATAGCCGCTATCTCATCCATGTCACCTATCCACTCTAATATTCCAACTATCGCTACTTTCCCATATCCATCTACCTCATCCCACACACCTCACCTTGGCTCCCATATCTGTGTAAAACACTAGATATCATACTCTAATGGTCCCTGCATAATTGGTATTTGGCACCACTATATCAACATCCCTCTCTATACCCAAGGGATCCCCTATGGCTTAGTCCCATGATCTCTCTTCACCCTCTAGATAACCACTGGTGGATCTGATAAACCGCATCTCAAACCAAATCACCTCAAAACTTGAGTGTATAGGAAGAACTTAATTTATGTACCATAGAAATTGATAACCCATATTCCATGCCTCACTCAGCTTAACTTCTCCTCATCCTCAATCCTTGATGGTTCTCCCTTATATGGACACCAATGAATATCCTGAAGCTGCAAACTATCAAATACATCTTGATAATACAATGCACTTACCTCATGAGACCTCTTCACCCATATTTCTATGTTAGTACACCACCTTAATATACAACAGATCCTCCCCCATTAACCTATGTGCCTGATATGTTAGCTTCACCAGCCTCACCATTGCTATATGCTCCTAAGCCCACAAATTTATCAATAGGCTACAACTTAGTCCCATCCTTGATGTTATCCTTATACCATGCAACTCTTTGTATGTCTATGTAAATAATGTTGACACACATGCAAACCATATCAAACTCTCCACCATATCATGTATAATGCCTAGCATGTTCTAGGAGAACCTCAATCCTGATGAGTTTAGCAACACATAACTAGAAATCAACACCATCACTAGGGCTTGTCTCAATGATAATACCTGAATAAATAAATAATTCCCATACAACACACCACCAATTATCGTATCCACCATATACCATCCTAATACAAAGGATATCTCTAGCACAATGCTCTTTTGATCCCAACTTACAACTATAACAATACACCCCTCTATAGGTAGCTAATAGATCTTGTATACATCCTCTAAAGTAATTGTCATTTCCCCTATAAGGAAATAAAAAGTATTTCTATTGGGATCCCAAAACTCACATATCATCAACAAGTATGAATGGTCATAATGGATAGTCACCATATGCACCACTCCATGAAACACTATTGCTTGCACCAATCACCATCACCCAAAGTCCACACTTCCCTAAGATCATCCATAAATGGCCAAAATCAATGCCTCAATCACAACTCTTTGAATTGCCATCATCCCCACCCATAACACAATAAAAAATACGATGCTATATGACTATACGAACATGTATGGTTTTGTATAACCATATGGACCCATACAATCCAACAACAAAGGGTTTTTTTGGACACCCATTTGTTCAAAAATACCACCCAAAATAAAACATTTTAAAAAATACACATAAAAATTCAAAAGAACCACACTCATAAAAACAACACACACTTACCTCATAAAACATGTAAATAAACTAAATAAATATTCAAACACATATCCACATCTCACACACACAAACATACACATTATTCCTTACTAGCTCAACCTATTTTTCTATGATTTTATTTTGCTAAAAATTGCGTCCTAGGGTTCATTTTATTCCTAAAATGCAAAAATAGGAGTAAATATACACTTTCCAACACTACACACCCTCCAAAACTAGGTCCAACACCACCCTCCACCATATTATACACTCAAGTTGCCAATATGATAGTTCTCTATGTCAAATTCTATTCCTCACTAGTCTCTCTCCTCCCAATTATCTCAAATCAATTCCACAAATGACTTGTGTGCCCTCTAATCACACTTATATAGGTGCACACCTCTCGAATGTACAAACACGTATGACTGTGTATTATTGCATTCCTCTGTATGATTAGACCAACTTTATCAACTTTCTTAGTGCTCCTATTTTCACGTTCATTTATTTTTCATCATTTTTATCACCTATGCAATCCTTTAATGACATTTTTGTCAAGCATTTTGCTATTCTTTTCTACTTCTTCACACATTAAATAATTACTTGATGGGGTAGAAATAATACACTTACACCACATTGCACATGATAAATAATTTAAACACTCAATCTTGGAATCATATTTGTCTAAGAACTTTGCCTAAGACTACCACAAACCCTCTTTTGTTGGGGTGAACAAAAGCAAAATTTCTCTTCTTAATCAAACTCTAAAATTTCTCTTATCAATGAAACTCCAATTCAAACACATATTGATACACCCCATGTTTGATACTATATGGTTATTCATGAATTCATTTCATCGAGGTGGTAGAGTAATACCACTTGCGATTGAAGCATCATGAACACACCTCACACGGGCTAGATGACTTACCAAATCAAATCAAGCTCAATAATTTGTCAAAGGTAAATTTTCAAGGATACTCATCCCTTCCACAGTTGGGGTAGCTTACACTGATTATGAATCAAGATAATATTCTATCTACTCCCTCAACAATCATTTTTACTCAAAAATTTGTAATTAATCACAATCAAGCATGGGTCAACCACAACCACCCACCATGAATTCATTTTCCTCATAGTCAATCACTAATCTGATGTCATAAGTTTTGTATTTCATTGTATTTTCACACAATGTAGTACAAAAAGAGGTAAATGTAGACACCTAAAAATGCCACATTTATCCTTGTGCATTGCTAATGATTGATTAATTTACAAAGCCCTCAAAATTTGCATAATTTTCCTAAAAATACTATTCATCCTACTTTAGCCCCTTTGTCCACTCAAGCCTATTCCTATGCTTAGCCCATGGTCACCATGTGACCACCTCTTTAGGACTAGTCTAGGGCCACCTCACCCTAGTCTACCATTTAACTAGCTTAGCTTCCACCTAAGCTTGCACTCAAGCTCTCACTTACCATCAACCACCATAGATGCTAGCATGCACCCCTTGACATCCATTTTTGCATTGTAAAATACTCTTAGTTGTAAGTTTAGAAGTTTACTTGACTCATATAGGAGCTCCAAAAATAGTAGAAGGACCTCTTTATTGAAGAATTTGTCTTTCTAGCTAGCACAGAGCCAATCACAAGGAGAAGTACGGTCATATTGGACCGTACCTAAGGGTACGATTCCCTCTAGGTACTAATTTCAACCAAGAATATCCTAATATTTTGGCTCATAATTTGCACATAAAAACTCTAAAATCCATAAAAATTTGAGAGTAGTCTATGGAAATCCTATAGAATTTTCCCTTCAAATGTCATTCTATTCTAACTAGCACAAAGCCAATCATAAGGAGAGGTAAGGTCAAGATTATTTTGCTCATAGTTTGTAGATCCAGACTATTATTGCTACCAAATATGGAGGGTAGCTTCGTGGGAACTAGAAGAACATTTACACTAAATTTAATTTCATTATAATTAATAAAATCCAACTGAAAGGATGGGTATAGTTCCCTTTAGGGACCAATTTTAGCAAGCAACATAGCAGAAAACCCTCAAATCAAGTAATCATCATTATTTTTATTAGTTTTGTAACTATTTATAGTACTTTTGTAATACAATAGGTTAGATTTAATTTGTATCTTTCATTACAATGGGTTTGATTGAGACATACCCCACATATGCTACTAATATCTTGATTGGGTTGTGTAGGTTTAGAGGACTTCTACAACCAATAGTGGCACATGTGCAGTAAGCCCACTCCCCTTGAGGTGCTCATAGAAGATCCTTGGTATCGTTTATATATCATTGAAAGAGGGCTTCCATATTTGCAGACCCATACTGTAGCCCTTGTGTCAAATCATGTAAAAGAAAATATTTTTTAACCCCTTTTAACCATTAATGCATATATTACATTTTCTTTAAGTACAATACTCGAGGGTGCATGGGATCTCGTCATCATATATAGGTGTTGTCTAAGTCTTGGTCATTGGAGTCTGACCACCCCTCACTCTAATAAATGCTTTATAGGCAATCAAACTTTACCAAAAATGATAGCTCCTTTGTGATATTTTAAAACTCTCAACACAATATTTCTAACCTATTCCACTAAAAATAGAAAAGAATTATGCTATTTTTATAGGGTATTTTAGTGGCAAAGAGCAAAAGGAAGAATAAATTATGCCTAACAGGGAATAATATGATAATAAATATTGTTATTACAATAGAACACGACCTTGGAAAGTGCTTTGATACCGCTTGTTAGAAACTTTCCAATGAAAATAATCACATCAATACAAATATTGCAATAATAAAACAAAAAAATAGGATTAAAATAACAATATTGCAACATAGAATGAAAATGCAACTTTGTTACTCAAGAATAAAATTTGTAATATATAATTGTAGGCCTCTTCAAGAGGGAAACCTCCTTAGAAGTAGAGCTCTATTACAATATTAGAAAATAACTTGATACATTTCAATTTGGCTCTTTCCTTTTTATAGACTATTATCAACCCTAACCCTAATGCTCAAGGATTGATCCATGTGCAAGTGGGAGGCTCAAGCAAGTAAGTAATAATAAATAAATAGTTAAAATCCTTACATTAGGTAACACTTATATCACATGGGCCCATATGCACAAGGTTCCCAAGGTGCCACACATACATTTTACATAATAATGTTATGATAGGGTCCTAACAATAGCTTACATATTGTATGTTGCATTATTTCTTGTAGGCTTTGCTTAAAAATAAATAAAAAATATTTATTTCCTATCAATAATTAAAAATGGAATTACATGTAGAATAGGATTTGTCTTCATACATTCTACATATTTTCCTCCTAGAATTAGTTGGGTTTCTTTGGTTTTGTTATTAATTTAGTTTTTTTATTGATTGATAGGTTAAGAAGGGGATTGAAAGGGCCCCATCCATTTTACATAAAATTCCTTACAAGGAGATCATAAAAGGTAAAGAAAACATGGTGCCAAGTCCAAATAAACTATTAACAATAATAAAGAAGAAACCTAAAGCACATGATAAGAAATATACATACTATACTACCAATAACAAGAATAAATAGACAATAGTTGACTTTACAAATATAACAGTCTGCCACATATAGATTGGGATGCCCATAACAGTTTACCCCAAGACTTGAACCCCAAAATTTAGCTTCTTCCAACAAGAAAGTGAACATCATTGGGGCGATTTGGATTCTCCTTATCCAACAATTCAATAATTTGAAGTGGGAAATTATCTTCCCATATAATAATATCTTGAGCCTCCACCCCCATGTTTTCTAATAAATTTGAAGCTCCATTTTCCTCCCGATAAACATATGCTTCAACTGAAGGTTATGAAAAGACTGCAAGATATATTTCATCCCCACAACCATATTTGCAATGCTCCAACCATATTTCTATATTTATTTCAGAATATTTATAAGGTTTAGGGAGTCCTCTTCCACAATAAAATTTTTAGAATGGCCTTATTTTATTAAATTAACCCCTGTAAAAAAGGCTTGAGCCTCAACAATATGGTTGGACTAGATGGATAGAAGTTCAGTAAAGGCTTGCACAACCATCCGCCTAGAATCCCTAAAAATTCCACCCACACCAGTAGGTCCTGGGTTCCCTTTCGCAACACCATCCACATTCAGTTTGATCCACCCATTTGGAGGGGGTTTAATTTAGTTTTTTCTAAAAGGGGTAAGTTAAATGTTTTTTAGAAAGAATGTAGGTTGTGTTCTTAAAAATTACACATCAAGTAATAGATTCTCTATAAATTGAATAGTACCCTGCTTTTAATGATGTGATTCCCTATGTGTACACCACATTCTTGGTGGAATTAATATGAAAAACACATTAGTCATATAATTTTTTTTCCCCTAACTTACCTTAAACAACCTAAGAACCACATAAATATTTTGGGAAAACCTTTCAAGGCCATTAAATTGTTTGCTTAGAATAGCTCATATTAATAAATATACTCAAGAATATAACCAATAGCTAGTTATATTAGGGGTATTTTAGATCCCTTGAGAAACCAAAATATAAAATTTTTGGCTTACCTCAAACTACCAGATCTCCACATATAATTTCATACATATGCTAGTTAAGAAGTATATCATGGTGGACCAGTGGGATTTATAACGAGGATTCTATTATACCTCATATATTAGCATATTTTATTTATCTAAATTCTACTTTCATGTATTATTCCATTTATCAACTTTACTCTCATGTATGTATGGGTATATCAAGAGGTGTTAGGTATATCAAGAGTCAATAGTATATCTAAAGGTCTTTCGGGTATATATGTAGGAATATTATATCAATGGAAGGAGTGGTAAGGATTTCTAGAACACCTTATTATTATCTAAAAAACTCTTAAAACTAGTGAAAATTTATTAAAAAATACCTTAGCCTTAATAGCCCATTTAGCCATGGCTTAAAGGCACTATTTAACCCATAGTGCAACCCATCAATTCACTCGTAAATATGATCCTCTTGTCACTAGTAGTGAGGAGATATAGGGTTAATTTTTCAACTATGGAACCTACCTTTGAGATGACCAAACAAAAACCTCCCTCTTTGATTCCATTAAGTCCAACCCAAGATGAATCATGAAGGGTAACCTTTCGATCAACCATGGATATGGACTAATTCCTCCAAACATATAGGGACCCATAATTTTTTCTTGGAAGGAATCTAAAAAATTTGTAGAGGCCTCTTGAGAGGGTGATTCACTTTTAGGTCAACCTAAAATCCTATCTCAAATTAGCCACATTCTAGTCAACAAGACCAAAAAAATGCTTTAGTAAATGTTACTTTTTATGGTCTCAATATATCATTCCCTAACCTCATAGATTGAATCCTTCCTCATAACATGATGATGATGGAAAATAATAGGTAAACCTCTACTAGGATCCAAGTCATATTATACCCCCTATACCAACTTAAGTGGAACTTTTGTAAGGTAATCCAATTCACTTAATCTCACAAAATTGGGTTTAAATTTTCAAAATACAAATTCAAAATTTGTTCACCATAAACTTAAATTCAATAACATCTAACCCTAACCAAAATCCAAATCCTAATATAGCAACATTTAATATTAATACTAATGCAACACCATTTAATATTAACCCTAATGCAACACCATTTAATGAAATTAAATCTAATTTAAATGCTAATCTTGGTCAAAGTATTAATCAATTATTTAATCATATTCCACTAGCTTCTCAAAATATTACCATTCAAATAAAATATTTACTATCAAAAGTATTGGGGACCTTTAATCCTACATAATTGCAACCACTACTATATCAATATCAATTTACTTTTTTATAATATACTTTACAATCTATTTTACAACCTCCATTGCAAAATCCTAATCTATTTATCCACCAAATCCTAATCCTATTTGTTCAAAGCTTCAAGATATAACAACTCATCTTGAGAAATTAAAGCAATAAATGGATACTATCCAAGGTACATTATCTAGTCAAAGGTATTTATATGCTTAGCTTTGCAATTAACCTTTAGGTCCTCTTGTTGCTAGTTAGGATTTTATTCAAACTTACAATATGTTATAGAACCATTCCAAAACATTCATTCACCATAATCATATGCCAAAAAGAATATAGTGTGATTAGAAGATAATAATAAATGATATGGAGATATGAAGGGAGATGATAAGAAGTATAACATGGGTGCCCCAATATATCACATTTTATTCACACTTATGATACAAATGGATCCTTATTGAGCGGTATTCATGGTGATACCAAATCCTTAATGATAGGTTAATCTCAAGATTAACCATACATTATCCTTTTAAGTGATGTTATTGTTGGTCAAAATTTTGTCTAACGAAAGGCTTGTGAACCCACAAACCTCAACAAACTTTGAATTATTGCAAGGCCAGGTGGTGGTGTAGGTCAATCTCTAGATAAGGTTGGATCCTAAGGGTGCTAGCTAACTATGCCTGAGAAAATGAGTGTTGAAAGAAAGTAAATAGAGCTAAAGCTAGAAATTACAAGGGGACGGATTCAACCACATCAATATACATGCATAATAAACTTAGAACATTACATGAAATATTCATGAATCATCTAACAAACCAACCAATATTTCTCATTAACATTCGTTATACACTGGTTGATTGCAAATCCCAAAAATTAGAGAATGAAAAGCATAAAATCCAGAATGTAGAATTAAAGCATGATCATCCAACTAATTTAAGTAGAAATAACTAATAAAGGATACATACATACATGAAGAGGTTTGGAGGCCAAACAATGAGTTACTTGTATTCTAGAATGATTCAAGTTTCTACATGTAAATTGTAATGGTTAAAGAGTCGACCCTCAAAATAACTTACATTCTTACATATATAGCCTTAGAAATTAACCTCTACTACAAGTGTTGCCCATTAATGAAGTTGGCCAAAAACTACTGCTACAAGCAATTAAGATGTTCATCAATGAAGTGTGGCTATGCCAAAAATTATTTAGGTTGTATTCACCAACCGTAATACTGCAACCTTAACTTGTAATTAATATGATCTAAAAGCATGCTTTGTTGGATGTATTTGGTTCATCCATTCACCTGATGCACCTGATGTCCTTGATATTCATAATACTTATGTGTACCTAAAGGAAGTGAGTTGCTGTTATCATTCATGCAACCTAATCATGAAAGAAGTACTTTGCTATAGAACAATTCCAACATATAAAAAAAATAGCTACTACATGCCAACTGCATATAGGATTATTTATGATTATATTTGGGCATGATGCTCTCACACCATTAGTGAGTCAATAAAATTCTAAAATCCCTTTCCAAACTTTGATACTTCATATCCACCATGGTGGTATTTCAGGACTTGCATGGATGCTGGTTGCTGTCTAGTTCTTCGCTGGATATTATTGTTATGCATGGAAAAATTTGAGATGGGCCAAGAGTCCAATCGCTTCCCCCTTTTCTACCTAGTTAATCCTTTTATTATTTTGAGGTGATATTTTGGGACCTACTAGAGGTTTGGTCTTATCCCACCTTTCCATCAGGTTCAACACGTTGTCAATCTTAAGATTCTATTACAACAAGATTTTAGGATTTCTTACGCATATGGATCTTACATAGTTCACAACCCTTCTTTCATTCTTTTGAATCCTCACAATAGGATTTTTGGATCCATACAAGATCCAATCATTACCTGTTTCTTCGCCTACCTTGACACTTAGTCAAAATTTTTAGTTCTTCAAGATGGACTTTTGGGAGCAGCCCAAAGAGGGGTTACAACTTGATATTCTACCAAGTTCCCCCTTTCTTCTTCTCTTCATGGTGGAATTTTGGGATTTACCCAATGCTCAACATGGTCCAGTTTCTTTGCCCTCCCCATACTTAGCCAAATTTTAGGATTTCACCAGTTCTTTTGCCACTCCAAATATTGGGTTCCCTTTTCGAAGGCCCTCTTCCAAGATTATGATGCAGAAAAAATGGAAGTGAGAAAAATATCCCACAATCTTGGTGACTCACGAGGATTTTCACTCGTTGAAAAGTAAGGAACCAAAATCAGAAGGGGGACCAACCACCATGCACCAATAAAGAAACAAAATAGATGTTGACCTTCACCCATTGGGTCATGGAGTCACACCAAAATGAGGGTGGAAGGATCTACTATATAGTAGTATTTATAAATTTTTTTGCCTGTTGGAAATCATGTTGCTCCCTCTGGTTCCTTTTGATACTATTTTTGCACTCCCGATGAATCATCTTGGGGAGAAACTTCTTGAGTGATCTAGATCTAAATCCTCTTGTATATTTGGTCCCAAGTCTCTACGGTGGGAAGAGGAGCACTCCTGATGCTATAAATGATAGAGTTTAATTAACAAGCATCCTTGTATGGTGGATCACTATAATTTTCAAGTACCTCTTCTTATTTGGTGTGGAGGTTAGAAAGCTTGAGGAACATACTGACCATATGATCCACCACTATCAGTTCTTGAAGAACAAATTCACTTTCATATTTTTCTAGGGCCTCAAACAACTCTTTGAGATCTTCCTCTATGTAGATTTGTTTTTTGCTATCCCAAAATAATGGGAAATTGAGTGCTTTGATCTTTGCATTAATCTTGTTCATCTTCTCCATTTTTTTTCTTAGCACAAAGTGAAATTATCTCATTTTGTAGTAAAAATATACTGCAAAGAGTATCTGCTACATATACATATTACTTTTCTCAATATCTTTTGATGAGCACTTTTATATCTGGAGATCCACATTTTTGAACATTACCTTTAGCGCTATTGCTTGTGCACCCATGCCACGCACAACCTTTCTTTTTTTGTCTAATTCAATCTCTTCCTCCTTGGAAGTTGCCAAGTTTTCTTCCAACTTCTACATAAAGGAAGAGAGCACCTTTAGATTTAATTATCTTACTTTGTTCTAATAAATACTCCTGATATTATTTATCCACTCCTTTGAGATTATTGCTCCATAAGGCTTGAATTTTTCCTTTTGTAGTTTGACTAGTGTAACATTCAAGGAATCCTCCATTTGATATAGCTTTGCCTTGAATTTAACATCTTGCTTCTCAATCATGGTCTGGACCACTTGTAGATCATTCTCCAAACCAATAATATTTTCATCCCTCTACTGCAGTACTTGCTAGGAAGGGGCCTTATCTAGAATACGTTGGAGTATTTTCACCTTCTTTTCTAGAGCCTATTAATCTAGTTTTTCTCGGTTGAGCTAGGATTTTAATACTTTAACTCTTTTCCCCTCAAGTTTCAATTGCTTCTCCTCATTCTTATTCTAGAAGAAGAGTGTATCAGCCTATACGTGCAATGTTAAAAGGGTCTTGATATTAGGAATGTTGGCAATATCCCTAGTCTCTACCTCCAATTCCCAATATTCAACCCTCATGTCTGTGATGGATTTTTGCACCTTGGACCAAGTAGTTATTTTGTGCATTTTATCTTCAATAAAATCTAACTAATGATGCATGATGGGAACTTTCGTCACCTTATCATCACACAAATCCTGCAACTACTCATCCACCCATTTATTCTGATTATCTTGTACATTACTTACCATAACATAAACCTCTAACAAGTCTTCTTTTGTTACCTTTGACATGAGAGGATAAGTTATAAAAGTGGGTAGTGGAGTCAAGGAGTATGATGCCACTACCTAAGCTAGGGCTACACCAGTTACTTCATCAGATACCCTAAATTTTATGGTGGTGATGGTAGTGGAGGTTGCTGAGGTAGGGACTACACTGATGGTGATGGAATAGGTAACTTCATGGATAGAACCAAAGACTACAATGGAGGAGGTGGAGTGATAAATGGATTAGACACAAATGGGGGTAATGTAGGCTCAAGTACTTTCTAAATAGAGTTGGATAGATGACAGGAGGATAACAGAGAGATCATAGGGGAATTCAAAATTTCTCCCTTAAGTAGAGTAGTTACAATTGGGATTCTCCCTAAAATTTGGGTTGAGAGGTGAAGGGGATCTTTGAATATCTTTAATTAAGGAGTGTGGTGAGGAAAAGGAAAATGATAATCAATGATAATCACACCCTACTCCTATATCACCTTCAGGGACTCTTCAATCATTTGTTTACCTTTATCTCTTTTAGGTACTGCTCTTGTTTCTTCTACTTTTAGTACTTTTAGCTATAATCATTACTATTTGAGCTATGGCTTCCGTGCCTCAGAGGTATTAAGACTACAATACTTATTCCTCTTTTTTCTCAACTCTAGCCTCTATGGTGAAGACCCAAATAGATTTTGTGCTTTTGCTTTGAAAGTTTTGGCTGACCTCTTCTTCTTGACATCTTGTAGAGGTTATATAAAGAGGAATTATTGTTCAAACCCTTTTTATGGACTAGATCTTATTGGAATCGAAGCTCACTTTGCAACTCCTGCTCTTCGTCTTCATCTTCATCTTCCTCCTCATCTTCCTCTTTGACTCTAGGGACTATTACTTCAACTTTCTAAGCACCTTCAAGGAGAGGTTTTTATCCTTTCTTTTCATCCAAATAGTGATGTTGGAGTGATATTGATCCTCAAAATATTTTTTCATCCTCCCTGGATAGGAGTCCTTGCAGTCATATGCTTCACATCACATTACCTACCATTGTTCTATTTTGTCCTCATCCCATTTTTTTCCTCGTCGATTGATCAGATCAACTTCAAGCTCAATCGCTGATCAAGATTTCTCTTAGGGTAAAAACCCTCTTGTATGGATAATACGATATCCATGGTGGCCGCTCATGCATATGAAATCATGTGAATGGGGCTGTTTGATCCTATGCTAGATTTTTGAATTTTAGGACATCCATGTTGGACTCATTCTTTTGATGTTTGAAAATATGTGACCTAGCATTAATATCATGGAGCTTCATCCTGAGGATTTTATCTTGGTCATAGTGTCATTAAGGAGGCACCATAGGGAGACCTAAGGAAAATAGTCTTCTCTACAACTTCTAAAATGTGATATTATCCATTTTTAGCATATTTATGGGCTTGAATGATATAGGTATCAAGCAAATTATCTTCTTCTTTGATTTGAACACCAATTTATTTTAAATGGTGAAGATATGATGGTATATCTCCATGCCAAAAAACCAATCTGTAACATAAAAAGGGAGCAGGTATGGGAAGCCAGAAAACCCATATAGTTGAATGCACATACCTTCCTCTAGGTAATACCAATCCCTAGTTTCCCATAGTTTTTATCTCAATAATTTCTACGTAGTATTAGATAGATGTGGGCAAACCTCGAAGATGCATGCAAGGGTGTGACCCAAGAATCTCTTGTTAAAGTCTAGGTACAAATTGCTCTTCTTGAGCATATGCATCCAATACACCATTGGATATACCTGGCCTTTATCATCTATGTTTTGAATTGGCACACAATGCTTTTTGTGGGTATGCAATAGAAGAACAACCATGCTAAGTAAGAAGAATATTTGAGTTCTGAACAATACTTTTGCTGGTACTCCACTAGCTATCTTTTCATATTACTAGCGAGGAATTTTGACCAATATAATATTATAGTGTTATACACTAGTTGCACCACATGAGCCATTTATATTTGGTGTGGATGAACTATGTCATCTGATGGGAGGCCCAACATAATAGCCAACATAGAAAGAATTTGCTAAACTTCTTCCTTGAAGTTTGTAAGCGGCTACGTTTTCTCCATATAGTCCTTTGGTAATCTACCTAACACCTTTGCAAACCAATTATTAGGGCCATCATTGTCTAGATGTTCCCTCTATTGCTTTAGGTTGATAATATTTATATGCTCACCTGAGAGCTCAAGAGCAAGTATTTCACTAATGAAAAATGCCCACATTATAGTCTATGTATCTATGAGAAACAAGTGCTATAGATTTTGATTCTGAATCACTTCCATGATCACATCATAATATTTCACCATTGATTTGACCAATTCAAGGTATGGATGCATAGGAACTAACATAAATATACTCAACTGGGTCTTCCATGGGAGAGCCCTTGAGCTATTAGGAGAGAGCTTTGCTGCTTTTGCTACTGATCCTTCATGAGATAACTTCAACTTCAACCTAATGATGATATCTATGTCAAACAGTACTTCTAGTGAATCCTCCAACTACTTTGGGGGCTTTGGATTACTCATGTTGTTTTATCAAATGCTTACACTAACCATCCCACCTTTTGGAATAATTTAGACTCACTAAATATCCTCCTTGATCTTGAACCTAAAAATACCTCTATTGACTTCAGTGCTATAATGATATAAAGAGAGCAAGAACTGATTAACAATGTTGATTGTACCTATGTTTAATGATTAGAAGAACGTTGTAGAAGTAGCTAACACAATTGTTGAGGGGAGCTCATGTAGGATGAGGAAGATCTCATCTGGACCTGATCTATCTAACATGTGGCTCTTGTTAGTTTTTCTTGAGAGGTAAACCATTGGCTAATGGGGTTCATGCAGAGGCCATTTGCATTGGTTGGGCTTGCAAAATTTGAAATGTACCTTTTCATATTAAGCCCTCCTTGACCATCATGATCTCATCACTCATCAGAGTGCAATTGGTTGACAACATTGGGGTGGGAAGAAACTATCGTACATGCCTACATGTTGATACCTAGTTAGATTTGCATGTTATCAATGAACTACTGGAAATTGTAAGTTCTCTTCCACTTCCTTATGGCAGGATTCTAGGATCACTTGGGAGATTTTTTAGATCTCATATGTCTACCATTAGGTAGAATCAAGGTATTATTTTAATTTATTTCCAGTTGTCTTAATGATAAATTTTTGAGATTTCACTACCATCTAGTCAGTTGCAATTTCTCCACCATCACAGTCGTGTATCTGCTTGGGGTGGGTTTTCAGGACCTGATTGATGTTTGTTGGCTTCCCAATTTTTTTCCAGGAAGAGGTAGACTTTTGGATCTACAAGGAGTTTAGTGCCCACTCATTTTTTTACCCGGTTCATACTTAACCATTTTATTGCTCAGAATATTGGGTGCATACATGATAATCAGGCCTAGATATCTATCATAATGGGCATTGGTATGCTCCTTCAATTCTTGATATCTATACCCAAAAATGAAAGAAAATAAAGGAAAAAAAGAAATAAGGCTATATACATATGTACAAGTGCACCTTTGATGAGACTAAGAATAATGCTTTAAATATTTATCATTCACCATAATCGGGAGTAGTTTGTCATCAATATTGCATATATGATAAGCATTTGTATCTCTATAATTCTCAATAAGGTATGATCCAGACCAAAAGAAATCAAACTTGTCATATACCCCTGGCTTCACCCGATCTGCATCCCACTTTAAAACAAGATCACCTTCACAGAATGATTTTGGTACTACTTTCTTGTCAAACCAATATTTGACAGTGTTCTGGTGTTAACATAAGTTGTTGTATGCCTACTCACATTCTTCCTTCAACTACATTAGCTACGCCAACCTCTTCTCCATTGCTGAGAAGTCTTCAGCCCCAATTTCACTTATGAATTTGAGTATCGAAAGCTCAAGGTTAATTGGAAGAATTACCTCTTTTTCATATACTAGATCATATGGTGATGTCTTAAAGGATTTCTTAGGAGTTATTTTATTTTCCCAAAGTGCTTGATTGAGTAGGAGATGCCAACTTCTGAGGTTGTGCTCAATATTCCATTTGATTCTTCAGTAAATTTTTATTTATATATTTATCCAGACCATTTCCTTGAGGATAGTAGTTTGAGAATGCATTTCAATAGATGACATACTTTTTGTGAAGTCCATTATTTTGGTGGCTATAAAGGATGTGCCATTTTTTAAAATAATAGTGGCAGGAATTCCAAACCTAGTGATCAATCTCTCTAAAAAATCAATGACCATCTATTGGTCAACATGCTTGGTGGCTTCAACCTTCATCCACTTCGTAAAGTAATCATTGTTATGAGAATATATCTATAACTGGTTAATGAATTAGGATTGATCACACTAATGAAGTCTAGATCCCATTGCTGGAATGGTTCTTATACAACTATCAAATGTAATGGCATAACATGATGCTTACCTTTTCCAATAAATATTTTGAATTTATCACATGCTCTTACCAATTTGAATGCATTAGAGAATATATATGGCCAATTAAATATTTCCCTTAGAATTTTAGTTGTTGTGGTTTGAGATGAGTAATATTCCCCTAAAAATATAGAGTGAAACTCTTCAAGGACCATCTTGGATTTCTCTAGAGGTATGCATCTCAATGAGACCCCATCAATTTTTTTCAATAAAGAACATTGTTGATCAATGTATATTTCTTAGTCTGCTACCTATACTTTCACCTTTGAGATGCTATAAAACATTATATGCATCTACTAGATTCAAAGTAGTGTATCAAGTTAGTGATCCAAGTGTTAGAGGACATATTCCATTTTTCTAGTTGTACTAAGCTTATTTCCTCCATGATCAATTTAGATTCTAGTATTGCAAAATTTTTAAGTTGCTGGTATAGTGCTCTTCCTCTTACCAACTTTGTCGATCTAATATCTACATCATATTATTGAATCTTTGTGGTCTAGCCAGCTCTTCTCTCACCCAATTCCCCTTGAATCACAAAATATCTAACATCCAAGTGCACAACATATACAAGAGTTTTTCTATGGGATAAAATACTTGAATTTATTTAGGGACTTCATAACAACATATACCTATTTTTCAATAAAATTATACTTTTCTTCAAGATCATGTAATTTTTGGTTGAGGAAAGTAATGGGTATTTCACTACCATATTCCCATTTCTATGTGAAGAGTGTCGTGTAGCTTTCTTCTACTTCAAAGACATATAAGATGAAATCCTTGGAGTAATCTAGGTTGATAATTACTAGGTTTGTGAAATAGCTTCTTTGATATTTTTGAAAGCATCCCTTTGGGCATCCATCCATTTAAATTCCACATATTTTTTTAGCATCTCCATCATAGGCTTGACTACTTGGGTGAAGTTTGAGATACAATTTCACATAAATTTTATATACCCTAAGAAATATTGTAGTCCCTTTTCATTCATTGGTAAGGGTAGGTCCATAATGGATTTTACCCTATTAGGATCTATAGCAAGCCTTGCTTCAGATACAATATGTTACAAGAGTTTACCTTCTTGCACAACACAAATAGATTTCTTTGGATTCAGTGAAATCCCAAAATCTCTGTATTTTTAAAGATCTATCTAAGGTGTTCCACATGATCCTCTTTTTTATGTGAAAATATAGTCAAGTCATCGAGATAGATGACAATAAATTTTTTCACAAGTTCACCAAATGCCAAGTCCATTGCTCTTTAGAAGGTTGCACTAGCATTAGGTAGCCCAAATAACATTAATTGATATGCAAAGGTTCTCTACTTAGTGGTAAATGTAGTTTTGTGTTCATCCTCATCTTGGACCCATATCTGGTTGAACCTAGAGAAACCATCCAACAATAAGAACCTTTTTGCTTCTACCACTGTATATTGTATTTGATCAAATTTAGGTAGGGGATAATGGTCCTTTAAAGAGGTCCTATTCAAGTTTTGGAAATCAACACATAGATGAATGTCCCCATTATTTTTACTTACTGGAACTAAATTCACTACCCAATTAGAATGCTTGATGGGGTATATTATCTTGGTATTCAACAGCTTTAGAAGCTCCCACTTCATTAAAGCCTCTATCTTTGGGTTGAATGTCCTCTATTTCTATCGAAAAGGTTTTGCATTAGGCTCCAATTCAATGGTGTGTTGTATGATATCCTTATTGTATACTTTGAGATCATCATAGGTCCATGCAGTGATATCATCATGTTTTCTGCCCAAAACTTGGATTTGGGTGACCTCTTCATCCAAGCATTCCACACCTATTTTTAAACTTCTTTCAGGTGCAATTTGAACCTCGTTGTAACCTTTAGCATCAACCTGTATCATGTGGCCTGCTATATGATCACTATTTTCAAAATTTCATACATCTTCACATAGCCTAGATGTGCAGAATATGGAGTACTATGTGCCTCTTGCAGGATCACATTTCTCATGTCCTGATCATCAGGTACCACTATCCTATTTTTGAAGAACAATGTATCCTTCCAGATTCTAAATTCCTTTACTTTATCAGACTCTTGTTGAACTAATTCTTGATACTTCTGAGAATATTCATCTTGAATTTATAATTTTCTTATTTTATCAATTATAGTAGATTGACAATATGACATAGCATAGATATGCCTTCTCCTACTTAAAGCATCTGCTAATTTATTTTATTTTTCCCTTAATATACTTTATGCCAAAGTCATATTCCACTAGAAACTCCATCTAGTACCTTTGTGTAGCATTGAGAATTGGTTGGGTTAATATATATCTTAGACTTTGATGGTTTTTCTAAGCTCAAAATATTTACCGAGAAGATAATGACACCACATTTTCAGAGCATGCACAATCGCAACTAATTCTAAGTCATGTGTGGCATAGTTTAGTTCATGTTTCTTAAGTTTTCGGGACTCATAAGCAATAAAAATGTCCTCTTGCATGAGAACCCCACCTAATACTTCCAAAGAAGCATAAGTACATATAAAAAATGGTTTCTTAAGATCTGTTATTTTGAGAATAGGTGCTATCGTTAGCTTTTCTTTAAGAATTTTGAAAGCTTCTTCACATCATTTTGTCCATTTAAATTCTTTTCCTTTATTTTTGAGAGTGGTTATTAGATAAGCTATCTTATACAAATTTTGAATAAAATGACGATAATATCTAGCCATCCCCATCAAATTCTCACCTCAGAAACATTTGTAGGAGTAGGACAATCAATGATAGCTTCAATCTTCCTTGGATCAACAGATATCCCTTCAGCTGAAATTACATGTCCCAAATATTGTACCTGGGTTGCATGAAATTCACATTTGGACATTTTTCCATATAATTATTTCTTTCTAAGTATCTCAAGAATAGTCCTCATGTGTAGGTCATGTTCTTATTTGCTCTTGGAATAGATCAATATGTCATCCAGGAATATTAACACAAATCGATCTAGTTGTTCTCGAAACACACTATTCATCAAATTCATAAAATTTGTTGGGGCATTGGTCAACCCAAAAGGTAACACTGTGAATTCATAATGTCTATATCTAGTTTGGAAAGTAGTTTTATAGGTATCTTCCTCTCAAATTATCAACTGATGATATCCAGATCTAAGATCAATTTTGTATAAAATTATGGCTCCCTTTAGTTGATCAAACAAATCATCTATTTTGGGTAGAGAGTATTTGTTCTTAATAGTCATCTTGTTTAACATTCTATAATCAATGTATAACCTTAGTGTCCCATATTTATTTTTCACAAACAACACTGGTGCACCCCACGGTGAAACACTAGGTTTAATATGTCCTTTTTCTAAAAGTTCTTGAAGTCGAGTCTTAAGTTCTTGCAATTCTATTATGGTCATCCTATAAGGCACTCAAGCTATTGGCGTTGCTCTCAGTAAAAGTTCTATAGTAAAATAAAACTCTCTTTGGGATGGAATACCAGGTAATTATTCAGGAAAAATATCTCGAAAGTCATTTAACACTGGATATGTTTGGAAAAGACTCACTCTAGATTCATTTTATTTATTTTTATTGATTTCAACCACAAAAACTCTACTACCCTTCCTTAAGGCTCTTTTAACTTGCATTGTAGTGAAAATATGTGGTTCCACTATTTCATGTCCACAGTAAACCTGTATCCTTTGCTTGGTGTCATCAGTGAATTCCATCAATATTTCTTCAAAATTTAACAATGCTTTATGTACCTTGAGCCAGTCTATACCTAAGATTATATCGAAGGCATGTAAAGGAGCTACGTATAAATGCCAATGAGTTTTCCCTTGAGGTAACTTTATTTTAGGATCAAATAAACATTGGTTAACGGTACAAGTTTGCCTAGACCCATACTCGAATTTCCACCCATTAGCCATAAATACAAGTGTTTTTGATATGTACCTCAAAATATTTGGTGAAATAAAACTATCAGTTGCTTCGAAATCAATCACAATACAAACATTTCTATTATTAATTCTACCTTTCAATAGAAAAGGTGTTACTTAACCATTAAGTTTAGAGTTACATGTTGTTGCATATATCTTATGAGCAGATTCCTCAGGTTATTTTCTCTTATTTGCATATAAAGGATATTTATCAGCATAATGAGGTTCTTTACAAATCGAGAAACCAGTCTGCGGTTCCATCTCTTTCACATTTACCTCGTTATCTTCATGTGTCCAACTTTTGGTACATTAGTTCTTTGTTCATATCTATCCCTAAAATTTCACTGGCCACCCTGGTAGTTTTGATTTCCTCTATTTCCTTGGTACCTATTCTTATTCTTGTCAAACCTATTTTTGTTTCCATTTCCATGATTCTTGTTCCAACCCCTATCTCCTTTGGTTGGACCCACATTTTTCTTCTTCTGTAGATATTTCTTTTCTGAATATCATTGATAATAAGATTTATTGGCTTTAAAATTCTCCTCTTCTTGTCAAGCAAAATCACAAGCAGCAGTTAGAGTAGCAAGTTTTAACATAAGAATCAGGTGCCCAATTTTTGGATGTAACCCTAGGAGAAATTTTTGGATTTTAATTTCATTTCGTTACTCATATTCAGGCATATATTTGAGCAATTGCAAAAATAATTGGTAGTACTCAATTACAGACATATTACCCTGTGATAACCTTGAAAAATCCATAGTCCTTTCAAGGTAGAATTATGGTTTTAGGAATCTATCCTTAAATGCTAAAACAAATGTATCCCAATGAACATTGCTAACCTCAACATTATGATTTTTTCTATATTTATCCCACCAATTAGCGGTAACTATAGTCAGTCAAAAGATTGCCCACGAGGTTTTTGATTTAGATGAAAGGGTCCTAACTACAAAGTATACTTCTACACTATTCAACCATCTTTCAGCTTCTTCCCCATCTCCTTTGCCATCATATTTGGTTATATCAATTTTTCTCATATCCTTGTCCAACTATGAACCTACTTGTTTCCTTCCTAGGTCAATAGTTATCTCATCCTCAACTATTATCATTCTTTTCCTTTAAATAGATTTTATATTATTTTCTGTTAATGGGAAATCATTTCTTGCTATTGAGCCACTTGAGCTTTTTGTTTCTCAATATGCTCAATAGCAAGACGTGATTTGAGCAATTATTACTTGGAAATAATTTGAGCAATTTGTTGTGTCATGTGTTTTGCTATTTGAGAACTTTGTTGTTCTTTCTGTTGGCTCACCTGCTCCCATAATAATTGCACCATCCAGACCATTTTATCCTCTTTATTCATAGGTTGTTTTTCCTTCCTCTTTTCATGAGGATGTTCTACGGCTTCCTCAGATGCCCCAATCTATATGAATTTTTGAATGACCCTTCTAGGGTTCTCGGTAAGCCCTTCCTGTTGAACCACCATAATTATTTTTGAGGAACTAGCTTTTTGTTCGGATGCCATTGCCTACCTAGCAAAACAAGAGCCTTGGCTAAGAAAAGAGGTGCTGAAAGAAAGTAAATAGAGCCAAGGCTAGAAATTACAAAGGTATGGATTCAGTTGCATCAATAAACATGCATAATAAACTTAGAATATTACATGAAATATTCATGAATCATTTAATAGACTAGCTAGTATTCCTCATTAACATTTGTTACACACCGGTTGATTGTGAATTCCAGAACTTAGAGAATGAAAAGCATAAACTTCAGAATGTAGAATAAAAGCATGATCATACAACTAATTTAAGCAAAAATAAACAATCAAGCATACATACATACATGAATAGCTTTGGAGGCCAAACAATTAGTCACTTGTATTCCAAAATGATAGAAGTTTTTAAATGTAAATTGTAATGGCTAAAGAGTTGACCCTTAGAATAATTTACATTATTACATATATAGCCTCATAAATTAGCATCTATTATAAGTGATGCCCATTAATGAAGTTGGAAAATAACTCCTGCTACAAGCGATTAAGATGCTCATAAATGAAGTGTGGCTATGTTAGAAAATATTTGGACTGTATTCACCAACCATAATCCTGCAACCTTAACTACTCGCCTGTATGATCTAAAAGTGTGCTTTTTTGGTTGCATCTGGTTCATATATTCACCTAAAACACATGAAATACTTGATATTCATAATACTTATGTGTACCTAAAGGAGGTGAGTCACTATGATAATTCATGCAACCCAACCATGAAAGATGTACTTTGCCATCGAATAATTCTAGCATATCAAAAAACTAGCTGTTGCACGCCAACTGCGTACAATATTCTTTATGATTAGTTATTGCATCTATGTATCAACCTCAAACATGGGCACAATGATCTCCCATAATTAGTGAGTCAACTGACTTCTGAAATCCCTTTCCAAACTATAGTACTTCATATCCACCATGGTGAGCTTTTAAGACCTGCGTGGATGTTGGTTGCTGCCTAATTCTCTATAGGATATTACTGTTACACATGGTAGACTTTTAACATGGGCTAAGGATCCAAATTATTCCTACTTTTTTTCCTATTTAATCCTTTTATTCTTTTGATATGGGCTTTTGGGACCCGCTAGAGGTCTGGTCTTACCCCGCTTTTCTATCGGGTTCAACACTTAGTCAATCTCAAGCTTCTATTATGATGGGATTTCAGGATTACTTAGGCATATAGCTCCTGATTTTCCAATATTATTTTCCAGTAGGTGCCCCATTTCTTCTTCTCTTCATGGTAAAATTTTGGGATTCACTCAATGCTCAACATGGGTCGGTTTCTTTTCTCTCCTCCATACTTAGCCGAATTTTAATATTTTAGTGATTATTATGCTCGTCCAAACATTGGACCTCTTTTTTAAGGCCCTCTTCCAATATTATGATGCAATAAAAAAATGGGAGTGAGAAAAATCTCCCACAGTTATCCATAAATGTGGATTAAAAAATACCACTAAGGGTGAAATATGAAAGGGCACCATAAGCTTACATGAACATGTCCATAGGATTACATAAAAGAATACCCATAGAATTATGTAGAAATATGTTCATAGGTTTACATGAAGATGCCCATAGGATTACATAGCACTTGTTTATAGGCTTACATCAAGAGCACCCATAGGTACTTCACCATATTAGACTTGGCCTAATAAGTTCATATTATAAATATTTCAACACACCCCATAATCTAAGCTAAAAGGTCCAAGGAGAGAAGGCATTAGAGATAACATCTTCAACCCCATAATGGGTGCTGTAATGGGCCTTTTTCCTTATATTTATTATCAGAATGCTTGTGTATAGTCCTCAAGAATTATATATCAATATTCTTCATCCTTGTAATGCAATTCTTGATGAACTATCCTTCCCTTTTATAATACTCACAAATATTTGACTTTTTTGAAACCGTAGACATACCTTGAGGCACATGAGTCTTAGATTCCATTGAATTGAAGTATTTTGGATGAGCTTGTGTGTGAGAAATAGTTCTATAATTATTCATTACCACTTCATAATGGATTAAAAGCTTAAAATTTTCTTCAAGAAATATGGGTTGTGGTTATTTGATAGTCATAGTATTCACATAAAGAATCAAGCCAACTAAATGAAAAGGAGGAGAAATATTAGAAGTAATAGTTTTGATATAATTTTCATCACTCTTTACCTTACCTATTGCCATATCTAGATAATTTTTTAGAGCTCTGAAGTGAGATATACAGTCTTTGACATTGCTAAAACCTAAAATTTTGATATTGGAGAGCTCAATTTCTATTCCATTCACTTCAAAGAGGGACTACAGGAAGGCTGGGCTAGTGTGAAAAAATTATAGAAGGTGAAAATATAGGATAAGCAAGCATTGAGGTAGCCAATTATGGCTGACTCTAAAGGAGCTGAAGAAAAATAGGTATTATAGGCTTGGGAGGTAGCCTACCTATAGAAATAAGGACCTTCTTCAATTTTATTACCTCTTGAACAATCTAAGGGAAGGCCAGAACATTAGAATTCCTTATCATCAAACTCAAATACAAGCTAAAAGATCTCATGTAATAATAAATAGCTTATTCATTAGTTGGATGAAGACTATCAGGTACTCTTTTCTAAGTACGGTTGAATTTGATGTTGAAATCTAATATTACGTCTTATGGGTGCTTTTGCATCACCATGAACTTAGTGAGCAGTGAGAAAGGATTTGTTTCCTCATTGAAATCTTCTATCATCTTGCTCGCCATGTCGACCCAAGATGTTATACTCTTGTTAGGTAGAGTTCTATACTGGTACAACATCTTACCTTTCAAATATATGACCAAAAACATTATCATCACATTCTCTTGGATACTATGAACAATAACCAATGATGCTACATCCTAGAAATGCTCATATACTATTTTCTAGTACCATCATATGTTGGAAAAGCCTTCAAAGCTACCTAAGGAATAACATGCTGACCTGCAAGATCAAAAGGACCTGTATGATTCTAGTTGGGGTAGCCTAGATTTTGATTTTAAGCCATTATCTCTCAAGGAGTAACCGATGTTTTAGGGGCAAGAGTAGAATCACTCAGATTCTCATTAAGATATGAATATAGAGTTGGCTCAAAAAAAGGGGAAGGTTGATTTCTTCCAAAAGATAATTCTATAAATTCAACCAGTTCTTCGGACTAGCTAGCCTTTAGCCTTATGAAAATGAAAAATAAGACAATATTTTATGGCTTTATAGCTATTTTAATTGATGGAGTCACCAGGTGATTAAAGGAAAACCAAGTAGAATAGAGTACCACCAGATATTAGGCTACCTAAAATATGGGACTGAGTCCCACTAAACATGCCAAAAACTACTGGTTAGAAGTTTTTCTAGCGAAGAGACTTGTGTGCCCACAGATCTTGACCAAATTTGAATGATTGCAAGGCCAGATGGTGATGCGGGTCAATATCTAGATAAGGACAACTCCTAAGGGTCCTAGATAACTATGGATAAGAAAAGAGGTGTTGAAAGAAAGTAAATCAAGCCAAGTCTAGAAATTACAAGGGGATGGATTTAGTCACATCAATAAACACGCATAATAAACTTAGAACATTTCATGAAATATACATGAATCATCTAATATACTAGCAAATATTCCTCATTAACATTCGTTACACACTGGTTGATTGCAAATTCTAGAACTTAGAGAATGAAAATCATAAAATCCAGAATGTAAAATTAAAGCATGATCATCCAACTAATTTAAGCAAAAATAAACAATCAAACATACATACATACATTAATAGCTTTGGAGGCCAAACAATTAGTCACTTGTATTCTAAAATTATAGAAGTTTTTACATGTAAATTGTAATGGCTAAAGAGTTGATCCTTAGAATAACTTACATTCTTACATATATAGCCTCATAAATTAGCTTCTATTATATGTGATGCTCATTAATGACGTTGGTAAATAACTCTTGCTACAAGTGATTAAGATGTTCATCAACAAAGTGTGGTTGTGTTAGAAAGTATTTAGGTCGTATTCACCAACCATAATATTGTAACCTTAACTGCTTGTCTATATGATATAAAAGTGTGCTTTGCTGGCTACATCCGGTTCACATATTCACCTAAAATGCATGACATCCTTTTATGTGTACCTAAAGGAGGTGAGACACTACGATAATTCATGCAACCCAACCACGAAAGATGTATTTTCCCATCGAATAATTATAACATATCAGAAAACTAGTTGTTGCACATCAACTGCGTACAATATTATTTATGATTATGTACTAGCCTCAGCGATGGGCATAAATCTCTCCCATCATTAGTGAGTCAACCAACTTCTGAAATCCCTTTCCAAACTCTAGTACTTCATATCCACCATGGTGAGATTTCGAGACCTGCGGGGATGTTGGTTGCTACCTAATTATCCATAGGATATTACTGTTATGCATGGTAGACTTTTAATATGGGCTAATGATCCAACTGATTCCAACTTTTTAACCTATTTAATCCTTTTATTCTTTTGATATGGGCTTTTGGGACCCGCTAGAGGTCTGGTCTTACCCCGCTTTTCTATCGGGTACACTTAGTCAATCTCAAGCTTCTATTGTGATGGGATTTTAGGATTCCTTAGGCATCTAGCTCCCGATTTTCTAATCCAATTTTCCTCTAGGTGCCCCCTTTCTTCTTATCTTCATGGTAAAATTTTGGAATTCACTCGATGCTCAACACGAATCGGTTTATTTTCCCTCCTCCATACTTAGCTGAATTTCAATATTTCATTGGTTCTTCTTCTTATCCAAATATTGAGCCCCTTTTCAAAGGCCCTCTTCTAAGATTATGATGCAAGAAAAAAATGGGAGTGAGAAAAATCTCCCACAGTTATCCATAAATGTGGATTAACAAATACCATTAAGGGTGAAATATGAAAGGGCACCATAAGCTTACCCACCAAGGGTGAAATATGAAAGGGCACCATAAGCTTACATGAACATGTCCATAGGATTACATAAAAGAATACCCATAGAATTATGTAGAAATATGTTCATAGGTTTACATGAATATGCCCATAGGCTTACATAGCACTTGTTTATAGGCTTACATCAAGAGCACCCATAGGTACTTCACCATATTAGACTTGGCCTAATAAGTTCATATTATAAATATTTCAACACACCCCATAATCTAAGCTAAAAGGTCCAAGGAGAGAAGGCATTAGAGATAAAATCTTCCACCCCATAATGGGTGCTGTAATGGGCCTTTTTCCTTATATTTATTATCAGAATTCTTGTGTATAGTCCTCAAGAATTATATATCAATATTCTTCATCCTTGTAATGCAATTCTTGATGAACTATCCTTCCCTTTTATAATACTCACAAATATTTGACTTTTTTGAAATCATAGACATACCTTGAGGCACCTGAGTCTTAGATTCCATTGAATTGAAGTATTTTGGATGAGCTTGTGTGTGAGAAATAGTTCTATAATTATTCATTACCACTTCATAATGGATTAAAAGCTTAAAATTTTCTTCAAGAAATATGGGTTGTGGTTATTTGATAGTCATAGTATTCACATAAAGAATCAAGCCAAATAAATGAAAAGGAGAAGAAATATTAGAAGTAATAGTTTTGATATAATTTTCATCACTCTTTACCTTACCTATTGCCATATCTAGATAATTTTTTAGAGCTCTGAAGTGAGATATATAGTCTTTGACATTGCTAAAACCTAAAATTTTGATATTGGAGAGCTCAATTTCTATTCCATTCACTTCAAAGAGGGACTACAGGAAGGCTGGGCTAGTGTGAAAAAAATATAGAAGGTGAAAATATAGGATAAGCAAGCATTGAGGTAGCCAATTATTGCTGACTCTAAAGGAGCTGAAGAAAAATAGGTATTATAGGCTTGGGAGGTAGCCTACCTATAGAAATAAGGACCTTCTTCAATTTTATTACCTCTTGAACAATCTAAGGGAAGGTCAGAACATTAGAATTCCTTATCATCAAACTCAAATACGAGCTAAAAGATCTCATGTAATAATAAATAGCTTATTCATTAGTTGGATGAAGACTATCAGGTACTCTTTTCTAAGTACGGTTGAATTTGATGTTGAAATCTAATATTACGTCTTATGGGTGATTTTGCATCACCATGAACTTAGTGAGCAGTGAGAAAGGATTTGTTTCCTCATTGAAATCTTCTATCATCTTTCTCGCCATGTCGACCCAAGATGTTATACTCTTGTTAGGTAGAGTTCTATACTGGTACAAAATCTTACCTTTCAAATATATGACCAACAACATTATCATCACATTATCTTGGATACTATGAACAATAACCAATGATGCTACATCCTAGAAATGCTCATATACTATTTTCTAGTACCATCATATTTTGGAAAAGCCTTCAAAGCTACCTAAGGAATAACATGCTGACCTGCAAGATCAAAAGGACCTGTATGATTCTAGTTGGGGTAGCCTGGATTTTTATTTTAAGCCATTATCTCTCAAGGAGTAATCGATGTTTTAGGGGCAAGAGTAGAATCACTCAGATTATCATTAAGATATGAATATAGAGTTGGCTCAAAAAAATGGGAATGTTGCTTTATTCCAAAAGATAATTCTATAAATTCAACCAGTTCTTCGGACTAGCTAGCCTTTAGCCTTATGAAAATGAAAAATAAGACAATATTTTATGGCTTTATAGCTATTTTATTTGATGGAGTCACCAGGTGATTAAAGGAAAACCAAGTAGAATAGAATACCACCAGATATTAGGCTACCTAAAATATGGGACTGAGTCCCACTAAACATGCCAAAAACTACTGGTTAGAAGTTTGTCTAGCGAAGAGACTTGTGTGCCCACAGATCTTGACCAAATTTGAATGATTGCAAGGCCAGATGGTGATACGGGTCAATATCTAGATAAGGACAACTCCTAAGGGTCCTAGATAACTATGGATAAGAAAATAGGTGTTGAAAGAAAGTAAATCAAGCCAAGTCTAGAAATTACAAGGGGATGGATTTAGTCACATCAATAAACATGCATAATAAAATTAGAACATTTCATGAAATATACATGAATCATCTAATATACTAGCAAATATTCCTCATTAACATTCGTTACACACTGGTTGATTGCAAATTCTAGAACTTAGAGAATGAAAATCATAAAATCCAGAATGTAAAATTAAAGCATGATCATCCAACTAATTTAGGCAAAAATAAACAATCAAACATACATACATACATTAATAGCTTTGGAGGCCAAACAATTAGTCACTTGTATTCTAAAATTATAGAAGTTTTTACATGTAAATTGTAATGGCTAAAGAGTTGATCCTTAGAATAACTTACATTCTTACATATATAGCCTCATAAATTAGCTTCTATTATATGTGATGCTCATTAATGACGTTGGTAAATAACTCTTGCTACAAGTGATTAAGATGTTCATCAACAAAGTGTGGTTGTGTTAGAAAGTATTTAGGTCGTATTCACCAACCATAATTTGTAACCTTAACTGCTTGTCTATATGATCTAAAAGTGTGCTTTGCTGGCTACATCCGGTTCACATATTCACCTAAAATGCATGACATCCTTTTATGTGTACCTAAAGGAGGTGAGAAACTACGATAATTCATGCAACCCAACCACGAAAGATGTATTTTGCCATCGAATAATTATAGCATATCAAAAAACTAGTTGTTGCACATCAACTGCGTACAATATTATTTATGATTATGTACTAGCCTCAGCGATGGGCATAAATCTCTCCCATCATTAGTGAGTCAACCAACTTCTGAAATCCCTTTCCAAACTCTAGTACTTCATATCCACCATGGTGAGATTTCGAGACCCGCGGGGATGTTGGTTGCTACCTAATTATCCATAGGATATTACTGTTATGCATGGTAGACTTTTAATATGGGCTAATGATCCAACTGATTCCCAATTTTTTACCAATTTAATCCTTTTATTATTTTGATATGGGTTTTTGGGACCCGCTAGAGGTCTGGTCTTACCCCGCTTTTCTATCGGGTACACTTAGTCAATCTCAAGCTTCTATTGTGATGGGATTTTAGGATTCCTTAGGCATCTAGCTCCCGATTTTCCAATCCAATTTTCCTCTAGGTGCCCCCTTTCTTCTTATATTCATGGTAAAATTTTGGAATTCACTCGATGCTCAACACGAATTGGTTTATTTTCCCTCCTCCATACTTAGCTGAATTTCAATATTTCATTGGTTCTTCTTCTTATCCAAATATTGAGCCCCTTTTCAAAGGCCCTCTTCTAAGATTATGATGCAAGAAAAAAAGGGGAGTGAGAAAAATCTCCCACAGTTATCCATAAATGTGGATTAAAAAATACCATTAAGGGTGAAATATGAAAGGGCACCATAAGCTTACCCACCAAGGGTGAAATATGAAAGGGCACCATAAGCTTACATGAACATGTCCATAGGATTACATAAAAGAATACCCATAGAATTATGTAGAAATATGTTCATAGGTTTACATGAATATGCCCATAGGCTTACATAGCACTTGTTTATAGGCTTACATCAAGAGCACCCATAGGTACTTCACCATATTAGACTTGGCCTAATAAGTTCATATTATAAATATTTCAACACACCCCATAATCTAAGCTAAAAGGTCCAAAGAGAGAAGGCATTAGAGATAACATCTTCCACCCCATAATGGGTGCTATAATGGGCCTTTTTCCTTATATTTATTATCAGAATGCTTGTGTATAGTCCTCAAGAATTATATATCAATATTCTTCATCCTTGTAATGCAATTCTTGATGAACTATCCTTACCTTTTATAATACTCACAAATATTTGACTTTTTTGAAACCGTAGACATACCTTGAGGCACATGAGTCTTAGATTCCATTGAATTGAAGTATTTTGGATGAGCTTGTGTGTGAGAAATAGTTCTATAATTATTCATTACCACTTCATAATGGATTAAAAGCTTAAAATTTTCTTCAAGAAATATGGGTTGTGGTTCTTTGATAGTCATAGTATTCACATAAATAATCAAGCCAACTAAATGAAAAGGAGGAGAAATATTAGAAGTAATAGTTTTGATATAATTTTCATCACTCTTTACCTTACCTATTGCCATATCTAGATAATTTTTTAGAGCTCTGAAGTGAGATATACAGTCTTTGACATTGTTAAAACCTAAAATTTTGATATTGGAGAGCTCAATTTCTATTCCATTCACTTCAAAGAGGGACTACAGGAAGGCTGGGCTAGTGTGAAAAAATTATAGAAGGTGAAAATATAGGATAAGCAAGCATTGAGGTAGCCAATTATGGCTGACTCTAAAGGAGCTCAAGAAAAATAGGCATTATAGGCTTGGGAGGTAGCCTACCTATAGAAATAAGGCCCTTCTTCGATTTTATTACCTCTTGAACAATCTAAGGGAAGGTCAGAACATTAGAATTCCTTATCATCAAACTCAAATACGAGCTAAAAGATCTCATGTAATAATAAATAACTTATTCATTAGTTGGATGAAGACTATCAGGTACTCTTTTCTAAGTGCGGTTGAATTTGATGTTGAAATCTAATATTACGTCTTATGGGTGCTTTTGCATCACCATGAACTTAGTGAGCAGTGAGAAAGGATTTGTTTCCTCATTGAAATATTCTATCATCTTGCTTGCCATGTCGACCCAAGATGTTATACTCTTGTTAGGTAGAGTTCTATACTGGTACAACATCTTCCCTTTCAAATATATGATCAACAACATTATCATCACATTCTCTTGGATACTATGAACAATAACCAATGATGCTACATCCTAGAAATGCTCATATACTATTTTCTAGTACCATCATATGTTGGATAAGCCTTCAAATCTACCTAAGGAATAACATGCTGATCTGCAAGATCAAAATGACCTGTATGATTCTAGTTGGGGTAGCCTGGATTTTGATTTTAAGCCATTATCTCTCAAGGAGTAACCGATGTTTCAGGGGCAAGAGTAGAATCACTCAGATTCTCATTAAGATATGAATATAGAGTTGGCTCAAAAAAAGGAGAAGGTTGCTTTCTTCCAAAAGATAATTCTATAAATTCAACCAGTTCTTCGGACTAGCTAGCCTTTAGCCTTATGAAAATGAAAAATAAGACAACATTTTATGGATTTATAGCTATTTTATTTGATGGAGTCACCAGGTGATTAAAGGAAAACCAAGTAGAATAGAGTACCACCAGATATTAGGCTACCTAAAATGTGGGACTGAGTCCTAATAAATATGCCAAAAACTACTGGTTAGAAGTTTTTCTAGCGAAGAGACTTGTGTGCCCATAGATCTTGACCAAATTTGAATGATTGCAAGGCCAGATGGTGATGCGGGTCAATATCTAGATAAGGACAACTCCTAAGGGTCCTAGATAACTATGGATAAGAAAAGAGGTGCTGAAAGAAAGTAAATCAAGCCAAGTCTAGAAATTACAAGGGGATGGATTTAGTCACATCAATAAACATGCATAATAAACTTAGAACATTTCATGAAATATTCATGAATCATCTAATATACTAGTCAATATTCCTCATTAAAATTTGTTACACACTGGTTGATTGCAAATTCTAGAACTTAGAGAATGAAAATCATAAAATCCAGAATGTAAAATTAAAGCATGATCATCCAACTAATTTAAGCAAAAATAAACAATCAAACATACATACATACATTAATAGCTTTGGAGGCCAAACAATTAGTCACTTGTATTCTCAAATTATAGAAGTTTTTACATGTAAATTGTAATGGCTAAAGAGTTGATCCTTAGAATAACTTACATTCTTACATATATAGCCTCATAAATTAGCTTCTATTATATGTGATGCTCATTAATGAAGTTGGTAAATAACTCTTGCTACAAATGATTAAGATGTTCATCAACAAAGTGTGGTTGTGTTAGAAAGTATTTAGGTCTTATTCACCAACCATAATATTGTAACCTTAACTGCTTGTCTCTATGATCTAAAAGTGTGCTTTGCTGGCTACATCCGGTTCACATATTCACCTAAAATGCATGACATCCTTTTATGTGTACCTAAAGGAGGTGAGAAACTACGATAATTCATGCAACCCAACCACGAAAGATGTACTTTGCCATCAAATAATTATAGCATATCAGAAAACTAGTTGTTGCACATCAACTGCGTACAATATTATTTATGATTAGTTATTACATCTATGTACTAGCCTCAGTGATGGGCATAAAGCTCTCCCATCATTAGTGAGTCAACCAACTTCTGAAATCCCTTTCCAAACTCTAGTACTTCATATCCACCATGGTGAGCTTTCGAGACCTGTGGGGATGTTGGTTGCTACCTAATTATCCATAGGATATTACTGTTATGCATGGTAGACTTTTAATATGGGCTAATGATCCAACTGATTCCCAATTTTTTGCCTATTTAATCCTTTTATTCTTTTGATATGGGCTTTTGGGACCCGCTAGAGGTCTGGTCTTACCCCACTTTTCTATCGGGTTCAACACTTAGTCAATCTCAAGCTTCTATTGTGATGGGATTTTAGGATTTCTTAGGCATCTAGCTCCCGATTTTCCAATCAAATTTTCCTCTAGGTGCCCCCTTTCTTCTTATATTCATGGTAAAATTTTGGAATTCACTCGATGCTCAACACGAACTGGTTTATTTTCCCTCCTCCATACTTAGCTGAATTTCAATATTTCATTGGTTCTTCTTATCCAAATATTGAGCCCCTTTTCAAAGGCCCTCTTCTAAGATTATGATGCAAGAAAAAAAGGGGAGTGAGAAAAGTCTCCCACAGTTATCCATAAATGTGGATTAACAAATACCATTAAGGGTGAAATATGAAAGGGCACCATAAGCTTACCCACTAAGGGTGAAATATGAAAGGGCACCATAAGCTTACATGAACATGTCCATAGGATTACATAAAATAATACCCATAGACTTATGTAGAAATATGTTCATAAGTTTACATGAAGATGCCCATAGGCTTACATAGCACTTGTTTATAGGCTTACATCAAGAGCACCCATAGGTACTTCACCATATTAGACTTGGCCTAATAAGTTCATATTATAAATATTTCAACACACCCCATAATCTAAGCTAAAAGGTCCAAGGAGAGAAGGCATTAGAGATAACATCTTCCACCCCATAATGGATTCTATAATGGGCATTTGTCCTCATATTTATTATCAGAATGCTTGTATCTAGTCCTCAAGAATTCTATCTCAATATTCTTCATCCTTGTAATGCAATTCTTGATGAACTATCCTTCCCTTTTATAATACTCACAAATATTTGAATTTTTTGAAATTGTAGACATACCCTGAGGCACCCGAGTCTTAGATTCCATTGAATTGAAGTATTTTGGATGAGCTTGTGTGTGAGAAATAGTTCTACAATTCTTCATTACCACTTCATAATGGATTAAAAGCTTAAAAATTTCTTCAAGAAATATGGGTTGTGGTTCTTTGATAGTCATAGTATTCACATAAAGAATCAAGCCAACTAAATGAAAAGGAGGAGAAATATTAGAAGTAATAGTTTTGATATAATTTTCATCACTCTTTACGTTACCTCTTGCCATATCTAGATAATTTTTTAGAGCTATGAAATGAGATATACAGTCTTTGACATTGCTAAAACCTAAAATTTTGAGATTGGAGAGCTCAATTTCTATTCCATTCACTTCAAAGAGGGACTACAGGAAGGCTGGGCCAATGTGAAAAATTTATAGAAGGTGAAACTATATGATAAGCAAGCATTGAGGAAGCCATTTTTTGCTGACTCTAAAGGAGCTGAAGAAAAATAGGTATTATAGGCTTGGGAGGTAGCCTACCTATAGAAATAAGGACGTTCTTCAATTTTATTACCTCTTGAACAATCTAAGGGAAGGTCAGAACATTAGACTTCCTTATCATCAAACTCAAATTTGAGCTAAAATATCTCATGTAATAATAAATAGCTTATTCATTAATTGGATGAAGACTATCAGGTACTCTTTTCCAAGTGCGGTTGAATTTGATGTTGAAATCTACTATTAAATCTTATGGGTGCTTTTGCATCACCATGAACTTAGTGAGCAGTGAGAAAGGATTTGTTTCCTCATTGAAATATTCTATCATCTTGCTTGCCATGTCGGCCCAAGATGTTATACTCTTGTTAGGTAGAGTTCTATACTGGTACAACATCTTCCATTTCAAATATATGATCATCAACATTATCATCACATTCTCTTGGATGCTATGAACAATAGACAACGATGCTACATCCTAGAAATGCTCATATACTATTTTCTAGTACCATCATATGTTGGAAAAGCCTTCAAATCTACCTAAGGAATAACATGCTGATCTGCAAGATCAAGAGGACCTGTATGATTCTAGTTGGGGTAGCCTGGATTTTGATTTTAAGCCATTATCTCTCGAGGAGTAACCGATGTTTCAGGGGCAAGAGTAGAGTCACTCGGATCCTCATTAAGATATGAATATAGAGTTGGCTCAGAAAAAGGGGAAGTTTGCTTTCTACCAAAGGATAATTCTATAAATTCAACCAGTTCTTTGGACTAGCTAGCCTTTAGCCTTATGAAAATGAAAAATAAGACAACATTTTATGGCTTTCCAGTTATTTGCTTTGATGGAGTCACCTGGTGATTAAAGGAAAACCAAGAAGAATAGAGTACCACTAGATATTAGGCTACCTAAAATGTGGGACTGAGTCCCACTGAACATGCCAAAAACTACTGGTTAGAAGTTTGTCTAGAGAAGAGACTTGTGTGCCCACAGATCTTGAAAAACTTTGAATGATTGCAAGTCCAGGTGGTGATGCGGGTCAATATATAGATAACGACAACTCCTAAGGGTCCTAGATAACTATGGATAAGAAAAGAGGTGCTGAAAGAAAGTAAATCAAGCCAAGTCTAGAACTTACAAGGGGATGGATTCAGTCGCATTAATAAACATGCATAATAAACTTAGAATATTTCATGAAATATTCATGAATTATCTAATAGACTAGCCAATATCCCTTATTAACATTCGTTACACACTGGTTGATTGCAAATTCTAGAAATTAGAGAATGAAAAGAATAAAATCTAGAATGTAAAATTAAAGCATGATCATCCAACTAATTTAAGCAAAAATAAACAATCAAACATACATACATACATGAATAGCTTTTGAGGCCAAACAATTAGTCACTTGTATTCCAAAATTATAGAAGTTTTTACATGTAAATTGTAATGGCTAAAGAGTTGACCCTTAGAAAAACTTACATTCTTACATATATAGCCTCATAAATTAGCTTCTACTATATGTGATGCTCATTAATGAAGCTGGTAAATAACTCTTGGTACAAGTGATTAAGATGTTCATCAATGAAGTGTGGTTGTGTTAGAAAGTATTTAGGCTGTATTCACCAACCATAATATTGCAACCTTAACTGCTCGTCTATATGATCTAAAAGTGTGCTTTGCTGGCTACATCCGATTCATATATTCACCTAAAACACATGAAATCCTCTTATGTGTACCTAAAGGATGTGAGTCACTACGATAATTCATGCAACCCAACCACGAAAGATGTACTTTGGCATCGAATAATTATAGCATATCAGAAAACCAGTTGTTGCACGTCAACTGCATACAATATTCTTTATGATTAGTTATTACATCTATGTACCAGCCTCAGCCATGGGCATAAAGCTCTCCCATCATTAGTGAGTCAACCAACTTCTGAAATCCCTTTCCAAACTCTAGTACTTCATATCCACCATGGTGAGCTTTCGAGACCTGCGTGGATGTTGGTTGCTGCTTAATTATCCGTAGGATATTACTGTTATGCATGGTAGAATTTTAAAATGGGCTAAGGATCCAACTAATTCCCACTTTTCTACCTATTTAATCCTTTTATTATTTTGAGATGGGCTTTTGGGACCCACTAGAGGTCTTGTCTTACCCCGCTTTTCTATCGGGTTCAACACTTAATCAATCTCAAGCTTCTATTGTGATGGGATTTTAGGATTCCTTAGGCATCTAGCTCCTGATTTTCCAACCCAATTTTCCACGAGATGCCCCCTTTATTCTTCTCTTCATGGTAAATTTTTTGCATTCACTCGATGCTCAACATGAACCGGTTAATTTTCCCTCCTCCATACTTAGCTGAATTTCAATATTTCACTGGTTCTTCTTCTTGTCCAAATATTGAGCCCCTTTTCGAAGGCTCTCTTCTAAGATTATGATGCAAGAAAAAAATGGGAGTGAGAAAAATCTCCCACAGTTGTCCATAAATGTGGATTAACAAATACCACTAAGCGTGAAATATGAAAGGACACCATAAGCTTACATGAACATGTCCATAGGATTACATAAAAGAATGCCCATGGACTTACATCAAAAGATGCTCATAGGTTTATATGTAGATGCCCATAGGCTTACATAGCACTTTTTTATAGGCTTACATCAAGAGCACCCATAGGTACTTCACCATATTAGACTTGGCCTAATAAGTTCATATTTTAAATATTTTAATACACCCCATAATCTACGTTAAAATGTCCAAGGAGAGAAGGCATTAGAGATAACATCTTCCACCCCATAATGGATTCTATAATGGGCCTTTGTCCTCATATTTATTATCAGAATGCTTGTATCTAGTCCTCAAGAATTCTATCTCAATATTCTTCATCCTTGTAATGCAATTCTTGATGAACTATCCTTCCCTTTTATAATACTCACAAATATTTGAATTTTTTGAAATTGTAGACATACCCTGAGGCACCCGAGTCTTAGATTCCATTGACTTGAAGTATTTTGGATGAGCTTGTGTGTGAGAAATAGTTCTACAATTCTTCATTACCACTTCATAATGGATTAAAAGCTTAAAATTTTCTTCAAGAAATATGGGTTGTGGTTCTTTGATAGTCATAGTATTCACATTCAAGCCAACTAAATGAAAAGGAGGAGAAATGTTGGAAGTAATAGATAATTTTCATCACTCTTTACCTTACCTCTTGCCATATCTAGATAAGATTTTAGAGCTCATAGTGAGATATAAAGTCTTTGACATTGCTAAAACCTAAAATTTTGAGATTGGAGAGCTCAATTTCTATTCTATTCACTTCACTAGCATTTAATTTTCCATAGAGATATTTCAAATTCATCCATATATCAACAATATCAATCTTCTCTCCTATGTGAAAAGGTATATATAGTTCCACTAAATGGAAGAATAGTCCAAGAGCTTCCTCCTTTCTCTTACTGAGTTCATGATCATTGAGACCTTTTGACTCATTATTGAAGATAAACCAAATATTTTTATTTTAGGTAATCTTGCCATTTCAACTAACCAAGTGCTATAATTTCACCCATTAAGATGATAAACATACCCTAGGGAGTGCATTCTATACAAAAATCCCATTCAAATGTATAATAGGTCCATCAACTAATGTCACCACTATGTAGATATCAAAAAATCATGTAATATAAAAAAGGGCTTCAAACACTTTCATATGCAAAATTATAGCCTTCAAAATATTTGATTAAATAAGCACTTAAATAAAAAAATTAAATGCCAAATGTTAGAAAAATTTACCAAATCAGCTATTGCAATGAGTCACCACTAGACTAGGTGTGCACATGAATCAAAGTTTGATATTTGATTCAATATGATTGGTGGATTACTCTTCAGGCTTCTCATCTATATATAAAAATAATAGGTTTTTAGAGCTAGTAGGGATTGAAATTGAGATTAATTACTTTCAAAAAGTAATTTAGATTGATGTGCCACCCATGCAACTAAGAAGAAGGTAAAGTAAGAACAATTTTATCATGTAGTTTGACTAAAAATTGTTTGCTACACAAAAGGGGACAATTGTTGAGTTTTGAACCTGAAACTTCTTTGCCATAAACAAGCCACCCAACCATTGTTCCATGCAATTGATTGAGGTGGGATAAGACCTCCTTCAACTTAGTCATAACCATCCATTAATAATAGGATCCCTTCAAACAAAAAAAATTCCATCACAATTTAACCTAGTGATTTCTTTATTGTAAATAGAGCACCTAATCATTGCATTGCACATGCCTATGTGATAGGGATGTTGATGCAAAATACCTTATTTAGATTTAGTCAATATTTATAAATATTTTGTTAGTAAATAATGTTATTTCCAATTGAAAAATTAATGAGCAGGGGCCTCTTGGTCCAAAATCTACCTAAATGGATGAGTTGTACCCTCAAGACCTCAACCAAAATTGGAAGTCCCAAAAATTAGGGTTTTTGAGTTAGCCTCTAGAGTAGGCTAGTTATTATGATTATAGCAAACTAATGAAAGGGATTCAAGACTAAAGTAATAAATGCATAAAGTTATAAGCTAGACCTAAAGTAGAATGGATTAAACAACATCAAGAGGCATAAAGCATGAGAGTCTCATACTTTGAACTAAACAAGGCTGCCTAACAGACCATCTATCCTTCAATATTATAAAATATTTAACAAAATTAAGCACTAAGTATTACTAAGAATTCCAGGAACTAATGAATGATAAATCCAGGGAGAAATCTAGATAGTAGAATAAACCATTCACTTAACTTTAAAAAAAATTCTTAATAACTAAATTGACATACATACATGATCTACAATAAATTTGATAAGAGGCCAAACAACAATCTAATCTTTATTCAAAGGTGCACAATACAATCATCATACAATATGCAATTGTAAATGCTAAAGAGCCAACCTCCTTGAATGAACTATATTCAATTATATATAGTTTTACAATGTATTTAGTTAGCTTAGAATGATCATTTACAAAATAGATAGTAGGCTTGTCAGAATAGGTGTAGAAATTGGCTATCACACTCAGGTTAGCTATGCTCAATTGCTTTAAGCACATTTTGCTGATGTGTGTAGCATAAATTTCTCTTGTGAAGCTGGTTTGCATGTTACATCATTAGATTCTAATCATCTGATGATATTCCACTCCTTTCAGTTACATTGAGTTATCTAAGCAGGGGTAGGTGTGTAGTGGAGGAGCCTTTGATTTTTGAGGTATTTTAACAACAATTATGTTGAGTGACTGATTAGCACACACAACCTTACTAGTTAGGATGGGTTCAAAGTCTCTTTGTAGAATATAACAATGTGAGGGCATGTTGCTTTATATCGAATTGCTGATCTTGGCTAGATGTTGATTCATCTGCCATTCCTTAATATTGGATTTTACATTTCATTTTATTGGGTGTTGGAAATATTATTCCTTTTAGTTGACATCATTACTTCTAGAGTCTAACTACTTTTTTACACCATCACATTTGCTCATGCATAATGCCATATGCTAGATTTCATTATTAGGTTCTATGCCTTAGGTTCATTTTGCATTTGACACTCATTTTGGCTTATCGAACTTTCATGCTCCTGATGATGTCATCACTTCAATAGCTTGACATCCTTGGAAACTTTGCAAAGTATCCCATAAAAAGTCAGATGAGCTTTTACTTTCTTGTTTTATGCATGTCAGATCAAATGCCTTAGAATATTTTTTGCTTGGGCATTTTTTCCATACTATATAAGGTTTTTACGCTACCTTGGTAACATCAACATCATCATTCATCCGACTTATTTCAATATTTGGATTCCATTTGGTATCCTATAAGCTTTGCCTTAAAATCGAATGTCGAAGCATTAGTATAATCCATAAAATTCCTCTTTTGGAGAATATCAAATTCCAAAATTTCATTATACCTTTGCTGATATCAACATTATAAATGTTTGGCCACTTCTTTACTTAGCCAAAATTCCATGTCTTTTGCTTTTGCTTGCCAGATTTCATTGCCTTGGAATTAATTTTAGTCTGACATGCTTCTGCTTACTGCTATGTTACCTGCCTTGTCTATTTTTTGCATCTAACCATGCAATTTTATTCTTTGCACTATTTTGCAATCTTTCAACTTGATTTTTACCTTCTCTTTATAGTTGAATCTACCATAGAAGATTCATTCGATGCCGATCTTACTATCTTCAAGACTGCTACATGCAATTTGTTGTCCTATTACCTTTGCAAAATAACTATATGGTTTTAATAAAATCATAATATACCTCATATTCCATGATTTTGGATGTAGGTGGTGAAATTTACCTATATTACTGGTGACTCTAAGGGATTTTTGCTTGTAAAATTGAGAACCTAGTAAGCCTTATGTGTGAGATATTAGAAGTGCATAAGGATATAGGATCTAGAAGATAAGATGATTGAGAGTAGAGTTGTGGGAGCAAGTGAAGCTTATAGATGATAAAAGTAAAATAATTTTAGAATAGAAAAGGGAATTGATGGAAGAAAGGGGAATTGTGAGGGTAATTCACAAATTTTTTAGTATTAATAAGGCTTCTAAAACACATTTTGAAACATGCCTGCATTTAAAATTTATTCCATTTGCCTATAAAATATGAGATGTAATACATGACCATAAGTAAAAGAGCCTTGAAATATTTAAAATATAAGGAAATTATTGGAGAGGTGAAGGCTATATTAAATGGGAAGGAAAGTACAAGAAGAAAGAAAAACAGTCATTGAAACACATGGATGCTGGTAATGGTGGTGAGATACTCAGGCAGATAGGGTAAGGAGATGGATAGGGAAGTGGATGACACAAAGGTATGGAAAATAGAGAAAAAAGAGGAGGGAAATATTGGTGATAAAAGAGAGCGAAGAGAAAATAGAGATACTTGAGTACAAGCACCTCCCATAAAATTGAAAACTCCATGATCATATTATGCTACAACAGAACATCACTTTAGGTCCATATTAGTAGCTTTAGGTGAATTTTCTTTTGCACAAACTGCATTAGGTAAATATTCTAGGAACTTAAGAATTTTATCCCTTCAATTGCTTTCTTCTTTACAAATCTACGCATATAATGTTCTTAAAATTTGATGAGTGCGATGGAACAATCTATTGCTTCAACTATTTTCATGGCCGCTCATAGAAAACCTCATGCATTAGGTAGCCCTACAAACCATTTATAGCCCCTTGTTGATGTGGATGATAGTTGGATTATGAATTTAATTGGATTTTTTTAGATCTAGTACTACTTTTGAAAATCCTATTGGCTATAAAAAGATTCAACTCTTTTATTTACCTTTTTGTTTAGTCAATTATAGATCACCATTACGACATTTGAATTATTGTAATTTGTGTATGCATTTATCATATTGTTATCATAGCATACGACTATCAGCTTGGCATGATGTCTACTTTTTTAGCCTTCATTGCTTGATGCCACATATATTCTTAATATTATCTTACGCATGTCAAGCATTCTATGTCATCATCTTTTACCAAATTTTCTCTTTTCATTATGACCTTTGACATCTGCTTGCATCATCAAGGTACTAAGAGAATTATTTTCACACACTTCTACCCCCATATGAAATGGTTTTAGTTTTTTGTAAAGGGAATATCAGCTAGCCTTTCCATTGGGCTATGGATTCAAGAAAACGTGAGAAAAGGGGAAGGGATGACTTGAGGATGGGGGGAAGGTGTGAATTTGGATACAGGGTAGAAACATAAGATAAGGTGGGATGATGAACATGTTAGATGAATGCAAAGATTATCAAACTCCCCTATTAGAATACAACTTCACTACCTTGCCTTAAGTATATTTCATGGTTTAACACACCTAGGTTTCAAACAACAATGAGAAAAATGATAGAATTTCTCCTTCCTATTTTTTAGACATAGAATAAGAGAAAATTTTGTTAGATTAGGCTTAAAAAATATGGAGAGCTATGTGTCTTATAAAATTATTCCAAGACACATGCTCCTAATGTTTCGTAGGCTCGAACTAACAAAAATACCCTTGTATACAACTATTTATTGCTAATCAACCTCAAAATATCTTCATATGGTCCCTCTTCTTTCCTTTCTCCTATTGATTTTAGAGTTTACTTCTTTGACATAGTTTTAATGTTTCTCAAGCAATAAGGAGTAGGAAAAGAATGGGGATAATCAAAAGAGGGATTCTGTTACCACCATACCTTATCATAGATTGCAAATCCTACTAGAGCTCAATGTGATGAAGCAACAATGGAAGAGGGAAACTTCTTAAAGACTTCATGTGAGTACAACTACTTTCTAATTGGTTGATACATATTTTATTTTTCCAGGGTAGTGCTCACTTATTTTTGAAAAGGAATATTTACCATATAGCTAACCTATCATTTCACATAGTCTATGCCTATCTTCAAAAATTCACACATGCGAGCTACATGGCTCCCTATTTAAAATCCTCTTTTTAGCAACAAGTTGCTTTTATGTAGACCTGTCTACTACAAGTTTTATTTATATACTAGCTATGTACACAAAATAATGGTATGCTACCTCATACCATTGAATTAAGCTTTGAATTTTCATCAAAATCTGTAGTGGCCTAACCATATGATACCAAATTTGAGCTTTCTTCTTCGATAAGTCTTTTTGGGCGTGTAGCTACTATTAGCCTGATCTTGAAATTGTTGTAACCTTGAGATCTTTATGTTTCTCTTAACATTATTTAATTTTTGAGAAATTTTGAACATTTTAGACCCACTGACATCAACATTCCACTATTCATAATTTTTTTTGATCCAAAGTAGGATTGGAAACCCACTTCAATTCAAATTTGAAACGTCTACCCTTAATATTTTGACTCTCACAAAATTCTAACAATAAAAGGTTGTGGTTCAAGGTAACCTTTGATAAATCTTTAAGATATGGATTGTTGAAATGTAGTAAGAAACAAGAACTCTATCAAGTCTTGTTTGGATCAGATTACTACCTAAACGCCTATTGGTCCATGTAAAATTTACCCCATTTAAGTCTAAATCAACCAGGTCACACTTAGACAAAAACTCATTAAATTCTTCCATACTAGTTGAATAACCTTGACTACCTCATTTCTTATCACTAGGGGATAAAGGGTTATTAAAATATCCACAAACTAGCAAGTCTACTAGGATACATCTCTAAACTTACCTAGAAAATACCATAGTCCTCCTCTCCCAACCAAAGTGTTGGGAGAATAAATATTGAAAGTAATCCAAGAAAATTTTGAAGCTTTGCAATTAAAAATAACATAAACACACCTTTCATTTCTATGAATACATTGACCATCAAACTTTGTAGGATCCCAAAGCATCCAAATTCCACCAAAAACTCCTAAACTTGAACTGTTGATAAAGTTTCCTTTCTTCCAAATAACATTCTTATCCAACTAAAAAGTCAGTTCATCAATATTAATTTCTTGACTTAAAAAATACTTGGTTTATGCTCTTTTATTATTTCTCTAATTACCCTTTGCTTTGTTGAGGCATTCATACCCCTAATGTTCTAAGAAAACATATTCATTTTTTTTTTGATGGGTTTTTACCCCACTTAAGTCTAAAGTCTTCTTAGAACCATCAACCACTTTTTTAGCTTTCTCTCTAGATCTTACATATATTTTGGTCTTCCACTTGGAGGTGATATACCACAATTAGCTTTTTTCTTTGATGGAATTACCAAAATTACCAAAATTGGTCGGGGCTTCATCGGGGAATTTCCTTTTCTTGTGTTGGCATTCCTTGATGGAAACAACACAAACTATCAAATGAAAAATTGATGACCTATAGGCCTCAAAGTCCTTAAGTTGGTTGCTTAAGGCAGAGGAGTGTTAGCCATTGATAAAGGATCCAACAACCACCATAGCTTCATCCTTTTATCTTTTGTGGAGTTTTTTCCAAACGACTCTCTAATTTCTTTTTCACCAGTGAAACCTAGCTGAATATTCTCTACAATTTTTGCTTTAGTCCTGACAATCCCTTTGGAGATAGGGTATTAGGTTTCGAGCATTAATTCTTCTTCCAATTATTCAAAAAATTGAAACTTATTTATGTTTTTAAAATTATTATGAATACAATAAATACAAAATCATAATGGTTGGAATTTATATTAGTATAACAACAAGGAAGAGTTCATAATCAATGTACATGAAATATTAATACATACTAAATTTACTAAATTATTTAAAAAGTAATTAAAATTAAAACATAATAGTAAATAAAATTTAAATATTATATTTGGAAAATAATAATTTTAAAATAAAATCTTAAGTTTCAAATTCATTAATAAATCATAATATAAAAACTAAAATATAAAATTTGTCATCAAAAATTTATAATACAATATTTGCACAAAGATTAAATTCAAATCCTTTCACTCAGGTGTTGTAGGTGAGTTGGAGAGGAGAGGGCAATCCTCCAAGGAAGGTCCCAGGTTCAAATCTCCACCCTACCAAAAAGCTGAATTGGGCATCCAAAAATCCAATTGATAATGTTGGTGCGACCAGGGTCGGATGCGACTCCCCTGTTCTTGGTCTCTCAGACCAAGACAACCCTGCAAAGGGTTTTTCGCTTTAAAAAAAGAAAAAAAATTCAAATCCTTTCTACAAGCTACATAAAATTGAATCAACATCATTATAAATTTAATAAGCTCTTTTTTATATAATATTATAATTATTAATAAAATATCTTAAATTCAAATTTATACAAAATATCATTGCATTTGGTTTTTTAGAATCCTCTTTCACGACAGCAAGATCAGCCATTCCAGTGTCGGTCGTTTGTAATCTTCGAATTAATTCTTTCCATCAAATTCCATCGTTGCTCTTTAGGTATTCCGACTCAACTGAAAATTGGAAACAAACTCTTTCTCATCTTCCAGAGATGAGAATTTATGAAATTAAATACATGACTCTTTCTCTCTCTAAATAATTTATGAGCAAATCGCTACGTTGGCCTACAATCATCTGTTTGCTGTCGAATTCGACACGCTACAATCACGTGGGCGTGGATCTCAAAAACCTCATCTCTGTAAAGTCGGCGCGTGCAGGTTACTGGATTGCAAAGAACCAGTTCCGAGAACTAAATCTCAACAGTGGACAGAATATTCAAGCTAAGATAGACTATGATCACCTTCAACAATAGCTCAATGTTACTATTGCACCGGCCGGTTCCCTTCGGCTGGAGACTTATGTCTGCGAAAGATTTGAATATATCCACCATTTTTGAAGAAGAAATGTACATGGGTTTCTCTGCAGCGACAGAATCGCTGTGCAAGAGCATTGGATCCTCGTTTGGAGCTTCGCTACAAATGGGGCCGCACCGGTGTTGGATACATCTCGTCTCCCTTCGCTCGCACACAAAAATTCCAAGTCGTCCAGTTCACGATTTACAGTTGGTGTCCTCGCGTTGTAGCACTGGTGTGGTGGAAGAAAAAAAAAGATACAGATTCTTTTGAAGAATGGGAGTTGCAATATTGGCGTCATAGATTCAGTTACAAAGACTTGCATATTGCGACCAAGGGGTTTCGTGAGGAACAAGTTGTGGGTTGCGGAGGTTTCGGCCGGGTTTACAAAGTAATTCTTCCGTCCAACGGCCTCGAAATTGCGGTGAAGAGAATTTTGAGTGAGACCAACGAAGGCGTGAAGGAATTCATCGCGGAGGTCTCAAATCTTGGTCGTCTCCAAAACCGGAATCTTGTGCAAATCAGAGGCTATTGCAGGCGGGGAATACGGTTGTTCATAGTTTACGACTTGTTGAGTGGTATTTTCACCCAGTTGTGAAAGTACACTCTCCTTAAGGATTTGGGTTCCAAATCCCCTCTTGCAAAGAAGTTAAACAAACAACTTCTCCAAGGTCTCCGTTGTATTAGCATTTGCATATGTGTATTAGTAATCTCAAATAAAGATATTCAATTTAAATGCTTGGAACACCTTAGTGATTGCAAGTAACTCGTAAACAAGGGGCAATGTTGGTTTATTTCATCATGAAACTTTAGTGATTGTTCATTGTTTTTTTTTGGATTTTGAAATTTTTTAAATGTTTATTTTTAATGCTTGAAAATAAGTTAAAATTTCTGGAAAAAATAAAATGCAGAAAAATGAAAATGAAATGCAGAAAACTGAAAATGAAATGCATTCAGTATGATGCTATCCTATTTCGAAAAAACCGAAGATGTGAGGTCTCCATGCATGCAACCTAACCTATTGGACTTGCAAAACAAGCACAATCCCCATAGACTAAGTGCTGGTTCCTAGGGTACGAAATAAAATTCAGATTTCAAATATTCGCCTAATGTAACCCAAAAAAAATGGCATTAACATTATCTATTTATTCGAAATCTAAAAAAATGAAAGAATAAACATTAAATCCATAGCATGCAAAGAAAATCTCCTTCTTTCTTGCCCACAAGATGCAAATTTCTGAAAACTTCTGCATTAAAAATATGTCATTTTACAATAGCAGAATTTCTGGTTTTCCCAAACCAGTCAATGGAAGAAAAACAACTCAAACAGGTCCAGAATGGCCTTCTCGCCTTCAAATCTGCAACTCTGCTCGCAGCAATTTCCGACCCCTCTGGCCTCTTTGAATGGCGTATTTAAACTTCTGAAAAAATTGTTTCTCCTTCCATGACGGTTCGTTTCATTTTTCGATGGCTGTTCGTTTCACCTTCCCTGACTACGTGTGCTTTGGTTTCCATTTTGTGGCCCTTCGCTGCATTTTCTCCACATGGGCTTGCATCCATTTCCCTCCGTGTGTAACGACCATCTTAAATGATTTCAAATCATTAAATATTCCTTATGTAACGCTTTGTCTTATTCATTGGATTTTGTCCTTATGTCCACGTCACTATGCAGGTCCGTTACCTTGGCGAAAATGGAACATGTCGCGATATCGCGACACTTTTTCTTGTCTTGTCGCCATGAAAATGGAACATGTCGCGATATCGCGACACTTTTTCTTTCTTTTTTTGCTTTGAAAATGCAACATGTCGCGATATCGTGACACTTTTTCTTTCTTCTCTCTCTTTGCTTTGAATCGAAAATGCAACATGTCGCGATATCGCGACACTTTTTCTTCGACAACATGTCACGATATCACACTTTTTCTTTTGCCAAGAAAACAACATGTCACGATATCGCGACACTTTTTCTCTTTGGCCGCGAAAATGCAACATGTCGCGATATCGCGACACTTTTTCTTTTCTCTTTGGTCGCAAAATGCAACATGTCGCGATATCGTGACACTTTTTCTTTCTTTTCTTTGCTTGGGAATGCAACATGTCGCGATATCGCGACACTTCATTTTTCTTAGCCGCGATATAGCAACATGTCGCGATATCGCGACACTTTTTCTCTTTTGCCGCGATGAGCAACATGTCACGATATCATGACACTTTTTCTCTTTTGGCCGTGATGGTGCAACATGTCGCGATATCGCGACACTTTTTCTCTTTTGGCCGTGATGGTGCAACATGTCGCGATATCGTGACACTTTTTCTCTTTTGGCCGTGAAAGTGCAACATGTCGCGATATCGCGACACTTTTTCTCCTTGTGGTGTTTTGCTTTTTTCCTTGATCTTTAGCCTATGGGCCACTTCGGTCTTCTTGGAACACATGCAAAAAAGGTGGGTCCCCAATTTTGGGGTACGTTGTGGAGCAGCCACAACAAATGGTGACTCTATTGGGAAATGCTCCTGAGCATTTCGGTGAGAACTCAACCTGGAAAACACACAGACTCAAATACAAGCGTTAGAAAATATCCCAAGAATGAAACTAGACGAGAAATACATGAAGCATTAGAATTATTAAGCATCAGCTCGGTGTGTGCAATGTGCTTCATTCCCTATCATTTGAAACTCGTTCAACTTTCCATTGTCAGCTTCACTTATGATTCGTATGCAAGGCTATGAATGATTTGTGCAGGATTTGATGTATGACAACTATGCTAGAGATATAACAACCTGCTTTGCAAAGGCTCAGACCTTCTAGTATCATGAACAAACATATTAAAACTGTCAAACCCTCTTAGGACCAAATATATGTATACTGAATTAATTTACTAGATCCCAAAGTTGGTTATGTGTCACTACCATCTTGAACCCATGTGCAAGTGTAAGTGAAATCAGAGCTTTGGGGAATAGGATTCCCAACCTAAGCGAGATGGGAATTTAACCCTATCCTTACTACTCGATCCGGAGTTCATTACCTCATCTTGAACAAAATGATTTAACCTGTTATGGATGAAACTGCTAGGCTAGCCTGTCCGTTTGAGCAGTCAATGGTCTTGCTTTTAGACAAGACATGTTGCCACGCATGAGCATACTCCACTTCCAGCCAGGCGTCTATAGCCCCGGTGGAGATCAACCCCATAATCCAAGATTTGGCTCTACTTTTGATTTCTTGGACCTTGGGGATGACTACCCATCCTTGCAAGGGACATGTAGTACGATCCTTCCAATCCAATATTAATAAAGAAATGAAAAATATTTGCTTTGGAATTTCAAGTTCTTGAGTGGGCAAAATAGAAGCTTTGGGGAATCGGATTCTCAACCTAAGCGAGATGAGAATTAGACCCTATCCTTACTACTCCATGAAGGTCAAATCGGAGCTTTGGGGAGTTGGATCCTCAACCTAAGTTCGATGAGGATTTAACCCTATCCTTACTACTCTGATTTTAGGCTTTAAGCACTATGGGAGTGGTAAAAACCACTTTTTTAAGGATTATGTTGCATGATAGGACAGACACGAAATACTCCTTTCGCCTCACCTTTTCTTCCAAGTATGGTTTTGACCATTTTGCTCAAGATCCTCTTTAATATGCGTAGAACGTGCTTGGTTCAAGATAGTTCGGGCATCACTTCCCAACCTTAGGATCCTTTTAATATATGTTATGTAATAACCCTAAGAGGATTCGACACCTTTTCAATGATTGTACATGAAATGAAGATGCAACCGAGATGAAATGTATATGCAATGCGGAATGTAACATGAGATATGAATGCATTGCTCCTTTTGAAATGCGGATGGAGTATACCACCTACTTTGCCATAATTTGTAAAACTCACAACTTCATGCATCACAAGTTCCAAACGATATTCTTTAATGTGTTTGCGATACTCGTGGAGCTTTCTGCAATACAATTCCGATGTTTCATATTCTCCAAGTCTTAGTCAACATTCATAAGGACCAACACACAAAACTTAAAACCAAAATGAAATCCAATCCAAAACCAAAACATGAAAACCAAAAATCATATACAAATGTGCAATATGATACAAATCTCACATGATTTAAGGGCTAAAATAATGCTTTAGAACTTGCCCGTTAACCGGTAACGTCAAATATTTCCCATCCAAAGTTCTTAGTCTGAAAGTACTCTCCCCTAGGATTTCAGAAATTTGATAAGGACCTAACCAAAGACAATCAAACTTTTTGTGATCCCCTTTCTCATCATGTTTTTTATCCCACAATAAAACCAAGTCAGAGATCCTAAAACACTTAATTTTGGCTCTTTTATCAAACCATCTTTTGACCACATCTTGATGTTTGCTCATGTGGAGCATGGCTTCTTCTCTTTTTTCATCAAGGTGCATTAGATGACTTAATCTAGCCTCAATGTGATTATCAGTTCCAAGGTATTCTTGTGTGAAACGAAGGGTTTGAAGCTTCAAATTTGCAGGAAAAATTGGATCTTGCCCATAAACTAGATGATAAGGTGTATTCCCTATTGATTCTTTTTCTCTAGTCCTATCTGCCCAAAGAGCAAATTTTAATTGGTTGTGCCAATCCCGAGAATTCTTTTCCAATAACTTCTTAATGATGGCTAACAAATTTTTATTTGAAGATTCTGCCAAACCATTGCCTTGAGGGTAATAGTTAGACGAAAACTTTAAACTCACCTTATTATCATATGCCCAATTTGCAAATTGAGTGGAAACAAAAGCCTTACCATTATCACTTACAATAGAATCGGGCATTCCAAACCTTGTTACGATATGATCTTCGAGGAATTTTATTACCACATCCGTAGTAGCATGCTTCGTAGGAATTGCTTCTGCCCACCTAGTGCAATAATCTATAGCTGTGAGTATGAATTTATGGGAATCTGAAGAATTTGGGTTAATAACCCCAATGAAGTCTAATCCCCATTGTGCAAATGGTCTCATCTCAACTACAGGTTGCAATGGCATAGCTGCATTCCTTTCTCTATTGGCAGCCACTTGACAAATATGGCAAGATCGCACGTGTGCATGTGCATCTTTAAAAATGTGGGGCCAATAATATCCCGCTCTTAGGATTTGATGTGCTGTTGAATTTTTCGAACCATGGCCAGTTTCGTGTTTACCATGAAACTCTTGCAAAACATTGGTAGCTTCTTCTTGATTTAAGCATCGTAGGTAAATTCCCTCATGATTTTTCCTGTAAAGAGCACCAGACCTAATATGATAATTGGCAGATTTAAGTCTCAAGGCTCTTCTTTGAGTAGAATTAAGATGTGATGGACACTTACCATTTAACAGAAAATACACAATATCAACATACCAATCATCTTTGGAAATGTGCTCTCCACTTGAATATTGGCATGTGACTTGGGGATTGTTCTCAGCAATTGTTTTCACAAGTCCTTGTCCACGAACTAATTTCATGGGTTGAATTTCAAGGTCAAATTCTTGGATGGTAGAAATCCATTTACCTCTTCTCTCACCTAGCTCGTTTTGCACAAACATGGTTTTGACAGCAGGGTCAGGCACAATGGCAAAGACCCTACTATGCACAATGTAATGTCTGAATTTTTTTACTGTTTTGAAAAGTGCATACATTTGCTTATCGAGGATGGAATACCTCAATTGAGCATCCTTCAAAGGAGCGCTTAGAAAAGCTATGGGATTTTCTGTGTTATCTTCACCTTTTTGAGTCAAGACACTCGCAAAAGAGTGTTCAGATGCGAAAGCATAAATAAAGAAAGGCTTAGAATAATTTGGACTTATAAGGACAGGGGCTCTAGAAATAGCATCCTTGATGCTTTGAAAGGCAACCCTACTTTCTTCGTTCCATTTGACATTCACATCCTTTTTGAGCATCTCATTCAGTGGTTTAGCTATCTCAGCGAAGCCAGAAATAAACTTCCTCATGAAATTGATTTTCCCAAAGAAAGATCTCAATTCCTTTTTGCTACCTGGGAGAGGCAAGTTTTGGATAGCTTCTATCCTTTCCGGATCAATGGAGATACCTTCTTTTGAAATGATATGGCCAAGCAATCTTCCTTCTGTCACTCCAAAGATGCATTTTTTTGGATTTAAAGAAATTTCGTGCTCTTTACACCTTTGGAGAACTTTCCTCAAATCTTTCACATGGTCTTTTCTTTCCTTTGAAAACACAGGAATGTCATCCACATACACAATGATACATTTACCTATGAGCCCTTTGAACGCATAATCCATGGCACGTTGAAATGTTGCGCCTGCATTTAATAATCCGAAAGGCATTCTTCTATAGGCAAATGTTCCCCATTTGGTTGTGAAGGCCGTCTTCATCCTGTCATTGGGATGAATAAGAATCTGATTGTATCCAGAATACCCATCGAGAAAAGACATCATTTCAGACCCATTCACCATTTGCAAGATTTCATCAATTGATGGTAGTGGGTAATTATCCTTTTGTGAGGCTTTGTTGAGATTTCTAAAATCTATGCATAGCCTTATCTCCCCATTCTTCTTTCTCACCGAAACAAGATTAGCGACCCAAGTTGAGTGCCTAACGGGAAATATTATCTTTGCGTCCAACAATCGTTTGACCTCTTTCTCTATCAAGGGCTCAAGTAATGGGTTAACAGGTCGTTGTCTTTGTCTGAAGGGTTTGGAATCCGGTTTTAGAGGGATGGTGTGCATAATAACATTTTGATCATACGTTTTCAACTCATTGTAATCCCAAGCAATGCAATCCATGTAATACTTTAGTGCACGTATTATATTTTCCCTCTCATCAGTTGTACATGCCTTTGCAATGTACACTTCACGCGGATTATCCACACTCCCTATATTGATCAAGTCACATGCATCTTTAGGAAGTGGAACCCTTTCTCCTTTTCTAGCTTTATATCCCATATCAAACATCTTCTCCAATGAAACGATGTTCTTAGGTATCTTGTTGGATTGAAATGTAGCTTCGCTTTCTCCTTCTGTTTCTTCTTGCCACCTTTGATCTTCATCAATCACTTGGTTCTCAAAAATACCTGAATTGGTGACAAATTTGAAAATGTGTCTATCATTCTCAAAAACTTGCAAGTTTCTGACGTTATCAGGTATCGATGGGCAAGGGACCAACTCAATGGAAAACTTCTTGCATTTTTTTATGTCAACCGGATTTAGCATGCCTGCAGCGACCGCAAGAGAATCAGCTATACGATTTCCTTTCCTAGAAATAAGGGATATATTAAAAGCATCAAATTCCTCAATGAGGTCCCTCACCCTAGTTCTATAAAGGCTCAATCTCTTATCGCGACAGGTATATTGTCCTTTAACTTGTTTGACAACCAACTCCGAATCTCCCAATACTTTCAAACACTTAACCTTCTTGCTCAAAGCCAATTGTAATCCAAAGATAAGAGCTTCATATTCTGCCACGTTGTTAGTGCAAGGAAATTGCAATCTATAGGCAGCAAACAATGGTTTACTTCCCGGACAAGTGAGTTCAACTCCAGCTCCTGCCCCTTGTTTTGACTTAGATCCATCAAACTTGAGTAACCACACGAGATTATCTTCTTTAGAAGAGCTACAAGAAACTGTTTCTTTTTGAGGTTCTTCGGTAGCTCTTTCAACATCAAAAGCATAGACTCCTAACTCAGGTTCAAAAAATTGAACTTCATTTGGCTTGTTGAATTCTGTGATGATTTCCTTAAGCCTTGGCTCATTTTCCACTCTAATTTGATTAGCAATCCCTCTCCAGGGTAGCCACATGTGCGAGCAATCAGTGGAGAAATAACCATTCAAACTTTTCATCCAATCCCTAGCAAGTAGCATTCCATATCGACTTGGGATATTGACAACCAAAATATCAACTACCTGTTGGACCCTAGGTTCAGAATTGAGTTGGATCTTAACATCGTAGAGGGTCCCTACCACATTTACCTCAGACCGATCCAATTGCAAAACCTTGCATTTAGCAGAAACAGGCTCTAGGCCTAGCATTTGACAAATTTCTGAAGGCATGAGGTTACTTGTGGCACCTGTGTCCACCAAACAATTGTGCAAATTTTTTCCAGCAATCCTCACAGTCAATAAAAAAGGAGGGACATCTCGTCTTTCCTTTCGTAAAACCATGTGAGATTCAACTTCCTTTCCTTCCTGTATTTGACTAGGTGAGCCCAAAGCCTTTATCAATGCTTCCTTTTGGCCAGGCAACCTAGCCGCCTCTAAAAATGAAAGGCTAGACTTGGACTTCCTTAAATCCTCCACTATGTCATAAGTTGACTTCTCAAGCTTCAATGTTTTTTGCGTGTCCTTAGACGTTTCTCTTCCAGATGGAGGAGGGGGATTATTATCAGCCTTAGCATCGGGAGGAAGAATAGAATTGTTTGGTGGAGTTGAGGATGTTTTAGGGGTTTTGGACTTACTCCTCAAATGGTATCCATGGTTCCCCTTTCTAAATTCTCTAAAAGCCTGCACTTCCTGTTCCAAGATCTCATCCACTTCTTCCTCATTCTCACTCTCTTGACGATATAGAGTTTCCACCACCAAAATGTTGTCCTCTCCTTGTTGATGTTGGGGTGGACCCTCATTTGGCACAAGTTCCAAATCATCCACTTGAGCTTGGAGACAATGGGTATACCTAGCAATTTTGGGACAATTCCTTTCATTATGCTCCTTTGTATTATGCAATCTACACCCCTTTTCCCATGCAAAATCAGAAATATTAAGAATGGAACTAGAGTGACTTGGTCCTGTAGAAGTATCTATCTGATTAGCAATAGGGGAAGGCACACCCCCATTGTTTGGCTTCGTATTCCACTGTCTCCCTCTATTGTTGAAATTTTGATTTGGGTGAGGGGCATGGGATTCATACTTCTATTTTTGAACCAAATCATTACTCAATTTGTGAACTATCTTTTTGAGTTCTTCAACCTCTGAATAAATCTCTTTTGGTTGAGCTATGTTATTGCTAGTTCCAATAGGATTTGCGTAATTGGTGAGATCTTGACTTAACATTTGAGTTGGATTTTGAGCCCCTTGATTTGCGTAGGGATTCACACTTTGAATCGGAATTGGATTGGGGAAAGGAACTATAGCCTGAGAATTAACCGGACTGGCTCCTTGCATAGTCTGCTGACTAGTTTGCAAAAATGAAGGAATGGGGGGAATGGATGTGATTGGTTGAATTGGAATGGGTGCGTAAGCGGGTGTTGATGAATATGGTTGTTGATAAGGCAAAGCATTTATGCCTGATATTTGTGGTGCCATAATTCGATTCATCATAGGAGCTTGACCATATGGACCATATTGTCCTACCATAGGCATCTGGGAAAACCCATAACTCTGTGGTGTCATTTGTTGTTCAATGGTCATAGCTTCATTGTAGGCTAGAGCAAGCGTGGTAACTTGAGGATTTCGCCTTGCAAACATTGCCGTCATAGGATCCAATGCCCCAAAATATATTTGCAAAGCTACTACGGGATCAATGGCAAAATGTCGAATTGCTCTATTATAGCACTTCTGAAATCTCCGATTAAAAGTTCGGATTGGCTCACCCTGGCCTCTTTTGCATGTAATGAACTGATTATAGATGATTGTGGGATCTAATGGTGACCTGAATTGGTTGACAAAAGCATCCTCCATTTGCGTCCATGACGTAATGGAACCAAGTAGGTAAGCAAATATACCATTCGTAAGCCACTTGGTCTAGGCTCATGGGGAAGAGTCTACAAGCCACATCTTCATGTTGAACTTGCAATCTTATCAAAACATCCCTATAGGCCTCGAATATGTTCTTCTCGCGGTCCTTGGGCCATCCGGTTTGTATTTGGGCAAAAATATCTCTATATTCTTAGGGATCTCGTGAATATCCCCTGCAATATTCAAAGGAATGTTATTGGCTCCGTACCAAGGAGGTGGTGGAGGTTGGGCCATTTGATTCAAAATCGATGATGATAACCCTACAAGAACCGTGGAAATGGTACTGATAATTGGTACACTAGTGGCAAATGACACCACCGATGCAAGTCCGCTAGATGCACCTGAAACAGAAGGATCTTCTGTAACAAGAATATCTGGTGGGACCACAATTTGCTCGGTTTTATTCCTTGGATTCCTATGAGTGAGTGAGAGGCTTTGGAATATGGTTTCCTCGGTTGTTTTGGACCTAGTTGCGATGCGATGCGGTGGGTCCAGCTTGTAAATGAAACTACCCTACAAAACCTGACAAAACTCTCAATACCTCAAAGAAAACCTGCGACACACAAAAAATCCTGCAATTAATGAAATTCAAAGAAAAATCAATTTGTTAGTCGTGAATGAAAGAAGGAACCATGACAAAGCAGTATTCTAAAAATGTAAGTTTTTGATTCACCAGATCGCATATGCGCAAGTGAAGAGCATACTCCTAGTGTTGTAGGCTTTCTGATTCACAAGATCGCATTACACGCAAGTGAAGAGCATAATACCGACAACAAATACATTTTAGACAAAAAATAATTCCTTACAAATAAGCATGAAATTGACTAGCAAATATCAAACCAAAATTTTTAAAATCAAATCAAAACACATTATTCTTGTCTGAACAATCAAAAGCGTTAGAACAATGCATAGCAATTCATGTCCTCCTTTTAACACTACAAGGTTGTATTGTTAAAAGAGGGCTAAAGATAATAATCAATAGGGCATGAAATATTCAAAATTTAAATCCCTATAGCATTTAAATCACTCTGAAATAAAACAATTCAGGCCCTCCTTCTAGCGCCAATCTGTTGAGTGGTATTTTCACCCGATTGTGAAAGTACACTCTCCTTTAGGATTTGGGTTCCAAATCCCCTCTTGCAAAGAAGTTAAACAAACAACTTCTCCAAGGTCTCCACTGTATTAGCATTTGCATATGTGTATTAGTAATCTCAAATAAAGATATTCAATTTAAATGCTTGGAACACCTTAGTGATTGCAAGTAACTGTAAACAAGGGGCAATGTTGGTTTATTTCATCATGAAACTTTAGTGATTGTTCATTGTTTTTTGGATTTTGAATTTTTTAAATGTTTATTTTTAATGCCTGAAAATAAGTTAAAATTTCTAGGAAAAAATAAAATGCAGAAAAATGAAAATGAAATGCAAAAAACTGAAAATAAAATGCATTCAGTATGATGCTATCCTATTTCGACAAAACCGAAGATGTGAGGTCTCCATGCATGCAACCTAACCTATTGGACTTGCAAAACAAGCACAATCCCCATAGACTAAGTGTTGGTTCCTAGGGTACGAAATAAAATTCAGATTTCAAATATTCGCCTAATGTAACCCAAAAAAAATGGCATTAACATTATCTATATATTCGAAATCTGAAAAAATGAAAGAATAAACATTAAATCCATAGCATGCAAAGAAAATCTCCTTCTTTCTTGCCCACAAGATGCAAATTTCTGAAAACTTCTGCATTAAAAATATGTCATTTTACAATAGCAGAATTTCTGGTTTTCCCAAACCAGTCAATGGAAGAAAAACAACTCAAACAAGTCCAGAATGGCCTTCTCGCCTTCAAATCTGCAACTCTGTTCGCAACAATTTCCGACCCCTCTGGCCTCTTTGAATGGCGTATTTAAACTTCTGAAAAAATTGTTTCTCCTTCCATGACGGTTCGTTTCATTTTTCGATGGCTACTCGTTTCACCTTCCCTGACTGCGTGTGCTTTGGTTTCCATTTTGTGGCCCTTCGCTACATTTTCTCCACATGGGCTTGCGTCCATTTCCCTCCGTGTGTAACGACCATCTTAAATGATTTCAAATCATTAAAGATTCCTTATGTAACGCTTTGTCTTATTCATTGGATTTTGTCCTTATGTCCACGTCACTATGCAAGTCTGTTACCTTGGCAAAATGGAACATGTCGCGATATCGCGACACTTTTCTCTTGCTCCTTTGTGCTCTAAATGTAACATGTCGCGATATCGCGACACTTTTCTTTTTTTTCTTTTAGCCACGAAAATGCAACATGTCACGATATCGCGACACTTTTTCTTTCTTCCCTCTCTCTTTGCTTTGAATCGCGAAAATGCAACATGTCGCGATATCGCGACACTTTTTCTCTGGCCGCGAAACTGCAACATGTCGCGATATCGCGACACTTTTTTTTTTCGCAAACATTCCGATATCGCGACACTTTTTCCTTTTGGCCGTGACAATGCAACATGTCACGATATCGTGACACTTTTTCTTTCTTTTCTTTTTGGTCGACGAAAATGCAACATGTCGCGATATCGTGACACTTTTCTTTTCTTTTCTTTGATCGCAAAATGCAACATGTCGCGATATCGCGACACTTTTTCTCCTTGGTGAAGCAACATGTCGCGATATCGCGACACTTTTTCTCTTTTGGCCGCGACGATGCAACATGTCGCGATATCGTGACACTTTTTCTCTTTTGGCCGTGATAGTGCAACATGTCGCGATATCGTGACACTTTTTCTCTTTTGGCCATGATAGTGCAACATGTCGCGATATCGCGACACTTTTTCTCTTTTGGCCGTGAAAGTGCAACATGTCGCGATATCGCGACACTTTTTCTCCTTGTGGTGTTTTGCTTTTTTCTTTGATCTTTAGCCTATGGGCCACTTCGGTCTTCTTGGAACACATGCAAAAAAGGTGGGTCCCCAATTTTGGGGTACGTTGTGGAGCAGCCACAACATGACTACATGCCCAACGGAAGCCTGGATAAGATGATATTTGGGAATCCGAGGATAGTGCTGTTATGGCCTCAGAGGTACAAAATTTTGAGGGATGTAGCGGTTGGATTGTTGTATCTTCATGAGGAGTGGGAGAAGATAGTTGTGCATAGGGACATCAAACCCATCAACGTGTTGTTGGATTCGGAGTTGAATGCCAAGTTGGTTGACTTCGGTCTCGCTCGTTTGTATGAGCATAACGAGAATCTATGTACGACAAATCTGTTGGGAACTCTAGGATACATCGCTTCAGAACTGGTGCACACAGGGAAATCCACACTGGCCTTGGATGTGTTCAATTTTGGGATTTTGATGTTGGACGTTGCATGCAAAAGGCAGGCTATGGATCCCTCTGTGGTTTCATCCCAAATAGTTTTAGTGGATTGGGTGCGAGAGCTACATGCCAAGGGCAGGCTCATCGATGCAGTAGATCCAACGCTTAGTAGTGAGTATGCTTAGGATGAGGTGGAGTGAGTGCTAAAATTGGGACTAATTTGTTCTACTTGAGAGGCAGAAGGGAGAGTTGGAATTAGGCAATGTTAAAAATATTAATCCTGATTTCACGCCTCCAAACTACGCTCTAAACTTGGGTGAAGCTGGACTACGCTCTGAACTTGGGCGAAGTCAGACTGCGCTTGCGCAATCGGGGATCCCAAATTTTTTTTTTGACTTGATGTCACACATGCCTTCTGATAGATGTGACATCTGACATATTCGATCATCGCATAAGTTAATGCCAGTTTGGTGATTTAATGCCAGTTCGACGATTGGTTAAAAACTCTAGTTCAGGGTTTGTCAAAACCTATCAGAGGATAACCTCTATCTTCCTCTCCATGCGGCTATATAAGGCAATCCGGGTCTTTAGAGAGTGTGGATAGAGAGAGGAGAGTGGGGGAAACTTGGAGAAATAGGCAAGAGAAAAATAGTCATTCGTAGTGTAGCAGACGAGATTGTTTCAGTGAGCAGTGTAGCTCATTTGTTTAATGTCCGAACAGAAGACTCGACATTTGTTTTCCCTTTCAGTTTACCCTACAGCTTTAGTCTACAGATGTTAGTTTTTCCTTAGTTGAGGAATTTTGTAACCCTCGTCTTATATGAATAAAATTTGCTATTGTTTAAGGCATCTGTAGGGTTTGCGGTTATCTTTGTTGGCACAAAATCAATTGTTGTATGTACAAATTGCCTCAGAGGGTTTTCTTTTGGATTCTATAAGTTTAAGCTCAGATCTGAAACATTGCATTCAAATTTGGTGTTTCTCTCCTCTCGTACAGTTCTTGCCGAGCCAAGAAAAGCATCACTGTAGCTGCGTAAGCCTTCGGACAACAAAAGTTCACAAGTGTGCAAGCCTTCGGACAACAAAATCTTGTAAGGCAAAAATTTGGCTAAATCTGGAGCTATCCACCCGATTGCATAGCAAAGTTAGACTTCACTACCATTGACCAGCATAGTCGAGTGTTGACCAACGACTTCCCAAACTTAGAATTTTCCTCCGTGCGCAACTTGATTGCACATATTTTTCGTGTGCAACCCGACTGTGCACATTTCCCAATGTGTAACCCGACTGCACTTGCGTAGCTCGATTCCACAATATTTGAGAGTGCAACATGACTGTGCTTGCATAGCCTAATTACACAATAGTCAGGAGCGTAGCCCAACTTCGGTTGCACAACCTAAATTTAGGCCCTCCTTCGCCCTATGCTCAAACTGACATAAATTAAAAATTAAAACTTCAAATTGGTATCAGAACCACTGATCTCTTGATGCGGAGACCAAAGAAAAATGGATTCCAGTAGGAATAACTTGTAGTTGCAGATCCCGTACTTCAATAGAAAGAATTACGATTACTAGAGCATCCAGATGTAGATCCTGTTTGGATCTTAGGAGCTGTGGGAGTTAGTCAAGAACGACTACCCATAATCAATAGATGCAGTAGCATTGGCCGCCCTCTCTCAAGTAGACAAGGAATTGTTTAAAGAGAACACGAAGAAGGACCAAAAGGCCCTCTTCTACATCATGCAAGCGATCGAGGAGTCCATCTTTCTATGGATCACATCAGCCACCAAGGTGAAGCAGGCCTGGGAGATTTTGGCCAACTCGTACCAGGGCACCAATAAGGTAAAGTTGGTGAAGCTATAGATGCTCAGGAGGGAGTTTGAAAATCTACAGATGAGTGAGTCCGAGTCCATGAGTGATTTCTTCACTCGAAATACAAACATTATCAACCAAATGCGATTGAATGGAGAAAACATTTAGAGCTAGAGAATCATGGAAAATATCCTCAGAAGTCTACCTGCCAAGTTTGAATCAGTTATGATAGCAATCGAAGAGTTGAGGGATCTGACAACCCTCTCAACATACGAGATCATGGGTTCATTGCAGACACATGAATAGAGGCTGAGCCGTTCATCTTAGACCTCTCTGGAGCAAGAATTCAGGGCTCAAGTCTCATTCTGAGACAACGACAGACAAGATTCCCACCATGGCGCCTCTAGTTCTCATGGAGGAAGAGGTAGAGGCAAGCGTGGAAAAGTCAACAAGCAAGAAGGATGACCAAACCCTAGTGAAGGAGAGACCAACTATAATTTCCATCAGCAAGGTGGAAGAGGGAGTTCAAAAAAATCAACAAGCTGGATCTAGACAGAAGGACATGTCAAAGGTCCAGTGCTATTTTTGCAAGAAGTTTGGCCATTACATCTCACAGTGTAAAAAATGGATGGCCAAGGAGAACCAGCAGCAAGCCCATTATACGGATGAAATAAGAAATGCGATAGGAGGAAATGTGCTATTGACTTGCAACATTGAGGAGGAGTGCCAGAAGAATGTCTAGTATTTAGACAACGGGTGTAGCAACCACATGACGGGGAAAAAGGAGATGTTCTCCCAACTAGATGAAACAATTCAATTTGAGGTGAATATGGGGAACAACAACAAGGTTCCCATAATGGGGAAAGGAAATATCCTCATCCGCACTAGGCATGACAAATGAAAGTAGATCTGTGACATCTACTATGTGCCTGGCTTGAAGCACAACCTGCTGAGCATTGGATAACTCGTGCAGAAGGGATATATGATCCAGTTCAAAGATGAAGCTTGCACCATCAGAGACAAGTCGCATAGGTAGATTGCTATAGTGTCCATGGCAAAGAATAAAATGTTTCCTCTGTAGATTTAAAATGAATCATTGATATGTCTGAGTGTAGTTGTAAAAGATGCTACCTGGTTGTGGCATCTCAGATTTGGTCACCTGAACTTCAATGGCCTGAATCAACTACACAAGAAGTAGATGGTGAAGGGTTTACCCCTGATAGAGTAGCAAAATCAAGTTTGTGAGGGCTGCTTAATCGACAAAAAACATAGGGATTCATTCCCTTCTGATCAGTATTAGAGAGCATCACAACCATTGGAGCTGGTGCACTCAGACATTTGTGGTCCGATGCAGACTAGCACGTTTGTTAGCAACAAATACTTCTTAACGTTCATAGATGACTTTAGTCGAAAGACTTGGATCTATGCCATCAAGTTGAATTCAGAAGCATTTTATAGATTCAAGGAGTTCAAGGCTCTGATGGAGAAATAAAGCAAATATCAGATCAAGACTCTCAGGATAGATGGCGGAGGTGAATACATCTCCAATGAATTCCATAACTACTGCAAGCAACACGAAATTCGAAGGCAGTTCACTGCCAGATACACGCCATAGTAGAACGGTGTAGCTAAGAGGAAGAACCGAACCATCATGGAGATAACACAAAGCATGATGAAGGTGAAGGGATTGCCACACGAATTTTGGGTAGAGGCTATAATATGTGCAGTCTACCTATTGAATAGATGTCCCACCAAAATCCTGAAGGACAAAATCTCTCAAGAGGCCTGGAGTGGTGTGAAGCCAAGTGTGGCTCACTTGCGTGTGTTCTGTTGCATTGCATATGCACATGTTCCAGAAGAGAAGCGACAGAAGTTGGATGATAGAGTTGATAAGTGAATTTTCATAGGTTAAAATGAGTAGGCAAAGACATATAGGCTATAGAACCCTATGACGAAGAAGCTCATCATTAGCCGTGATGTGAAGTTTCTTGAAGATGAGGCCTAGAACTAGAAGTCGAAGACTGGCCGGTCAGAGCCAATAGTAGTAGAGTCTGTTGACTTGGAAGAAAGAAGTGTGCAGCCACCTGCAACCTCCAAAAATAGCAACGATGCTAGAAATAGCATAGCCACTCTATCTTGGTCACATCCATGTGCAAGTAGAATCCAAAACCTGGTGATGCCAGCGAAGACAAGGAGCTTGTAAGAAATCTATGAGGCAACCCAAACCCATGTAGATGAAGAGTACTCTAAATTTGCATTCTTTACTAAATATCCAATAGAGTTTGAAGATGCAAGTTAGAATCAGAAGTAGGTGCAGGCGATGGACAAGGAGATTGAAGCCATTGAAAAAAATGATACATGGCAACTGACAGATCTTCCAGTAGGGAAGAAGACCATTGGGGTCAAGTGGGTGTATAAGAAAAAGTTCAACGCCCAAGGAGACATTGAAAATCATAAGGTTAGACTGGTGGTGAAGGGTTACAAGCAGAAGTCAGGCATCAATTACCATGAGGCTTATGCGCCTGTAGCCCGACTTGACATAGTCAGGATGATCCTGGCTTTGGTATCCCAATAGGGTTGGAAGATGTACTAGATGGATGTCAATTCAACCTTCCTCAACGGAGTGTTGGAGGAAGAGGTCTACATAGACCAACCACCAGGTTACAAAATTGAAGGCCCAAATTTCTAAAGCTGAAGAAGGCCCTGTACGGTTTGAAGTAGGCATCCCAGGCTTGGTACAACCGGATTGATAGTTATTTTCAGCAAAATGGGTTTGTAAAATGCCCATATGAGCACACCCTATACATGAAGACAAATGATGTAGGTGAGATCATAATCATCTACCTGTATGTGGATGATTTAATTTACACTGGCAACAACACAACACTATTTGCCTAGTTCAGAACAACCATGAAGAAGGAGTTCGAGATGACGGACATAGGGCTGATGAAGTATTTTCTCTACATTGAAGTTGACCAATCGACAAATGACATCTTCATTTCTTAGGGTAAGTATGTGAAGGATGTCTTGAAGTGGTTCAATATGGAGGACAACAAACCTGTCATCACACCTGTTGCCACATATTTGAAGCTGAGCAAGCTGGATTCAAGGAATGTAGATCCAACCTTGTTCAAGAGGCTAGTTGGTAGTCTAATGTATTTGACTACAACTCTGCCAAATCTGATGTTCAGAGTTATTTTGATAAGCCATTTTATGGAGACTCTAAAGGACATGCACTGGTAAGCAGGCAAGAGGATCTTGCACTATGTCAATGGGACGCAAAACAATGGCCTATTTTATGCCAGACAAGACCAGTTGGAATTGGTGGGCTTCACAGATAGTGACTGGGCTGGCAGCACCGATGATCGAAAGAGCACCTTTGGGTATGCTTTCCATCTCATATCAGGGGCAGTCTCATGGGTGTCCAAGAAGCAACCCATCATTGCATTTTCCACAGTCGAAGCAGAATATGTCATCGCCACGTCAACCGCATGCTAGGCAGTTTCATTGTGAAGTGTTCTGAGTGAACTGAACTATCCTTCGGAAGGCACGACGATAATTTTATGTGATAACAATTCAGCGATTGCACTATCAAAGGATCCCGTGTTCCATGGACGGACGAAGCACATCGATATTCGTTATCACTTCATCAGAGAGTTGGTGAAGTTTGGAGAAATTCAACTACAATTTTGCAGATCCAAGGAGCAGTTGGCAGATATTTTCATGAAGCCTTTGAAGGAGGAAGACTTTAGTAGATTGCGTGAGTAGCTTAAAGTCAAAGCACTCGTGAAATAAGAATTAAAGGAGGGTGTTAGAAATATTAATCCTGATTTCACACCTCTGCCAAACTGCTCTTCAAACTTGGGCGAAGTCGGACTACGCTCACGCAGTTAGGGATCCCAGTAAATTTTTTTGACTTGACATTGCACGTGCCTTCTAGCAGATGTGATGTTTGATAGATCCGATCGTCACATAAGTTAATGCCAGTTTGGCGATTTAATTCCAGTTCGATGATTGGTTAGAAACCCTAGTTCAGGGTCTGTCAGAACCTGTCAGAGGATAACCTCTATCTTCCTCTCCCCGCGGATATATAAGGTAGTTCGGGTCTTCAGATAGTGTGGAGAGAGAGAGGAGAGTGGGGGATACTTGGAGAAATAGGAAAGATAAAAACAGTCATTCGTAGAGTAGCAGACGAGATTGTTTTAGTGAGCAGTGTAGCTCATCTATTTAATGTCCGAGCAACAGACTCGACATTTATTTTCCCTTTTAGTTTATCCTGTAGCTTTAGTCTACAAATGTTAGTTTTTCCTCAGTTGAGGACTTTTGTAACCCTCGTCTTATATGAATAAAATTTGCTATTGTTTAAGGCATCTGTAGGGTTTGCGGTTATCTTTGTCGATACAAAATTAGTTGTTGTCTGTACAAATTGCCTCAGAGGGTTTTTTTTCAGATTCTATAAGTTTAAGCTTAGATCTGAAACATTGCATTCAGATTCGATGTTTCTCTTCTCCCGTACAGTTCTTGTCGAGCCAAGCAAAGCATCGCTATAGCCGTGCAAGCCTCTAGACAATAAAATTTTGTAAGCGTGCAAGCCTCCAGACAACAAAAGCTCGTAAGGTAGAAATTTAGCTAAGTCTGGAGCTATCCACCCAACTACGTAGCAAAGTCAGACTTCATTGCCTTTGACCAGCGTAGTCGGGCATTGACCAGTGGCTTCCCGAACTTAGCATTTTCCTCCGTGCGTAGCCCGATTGCACACATTTTTTGTGCGCAACCCGACTGTGCACATTTACCCATGTGTAACTCAATTGCGCTTACATAGCTCGATTGCACAATATTTAGGAGTGCAACCCGACTATGCTTGCGTAGCCCGATTGCGCAATAGTCAGGAGTGCAGTCTGAATTCGGTTGTGCAACCTGACTTCGGGCCCCTCCTTCACCCTATGCCCAAAATGATGAAAATTAAAAATTAAAACTCCAAATTGGTATTAGAGCCATTGATCCCTTGATGTGGAGACCGAAGCAGAATGGCTTCCAGTAGCAACAACTTGCAGTTGCAGATCCCGTTCTTCAATGGGAAGAGTTACAATTACTAGAGCATCCAGATGAAGATCCTATTCGAATCTCAGGAGCTATGGAGTTAGTCGAGAATGACTACCCAAAATTGATAAATGCAGCAACATTGGCCGCCCTCTCTCAAGCAGACAAGGACCTATTGAAAGAGAACATGAAGAAGGACCAGAAGGCCCTATTTTATGTCATGCAAGCGATCGAGGAGTCCATCTTCTCGCGGATCACATCAGCCACCAAGGTGAAGCAGGCCTAGGAGATTTTGGCCAGCTCGTACAAAGGCACCAATAAGGTAAAGTTGGTGAAGCTGTATATGCTTAGGAGGGAGTTTGAAAATCTACAGATGAGTGAGTCTGAGTCCATGAGTGATTTTTTCACCCGAACGATGAACATTATCAACCAGATGCGGTTGAACGGAGAAATTATGTAGAGCCAAAGAATCATGGAGAAAATTCTCAAAAGTCTACTTGCCAAGTTTGACTCGATTGTGATAGCAATCGAAGAGTTGAGGGATCTGACAACCCTCTCGATAGACGAGCTCATGGGTTCATTGCAGACACATGAACAGAGGCTGAGCCGTTCATCTCAGACCTCTCTAGAGCAAGCATTCAGGGCTCAGGTCTCATTCTGAGATAGCAACAGACAAGATTCCCACCATGGCACCTCTAGTTATCACAAAGGAAGAGGTAGAGACAGGCGTGGAAAAGGTAACAAGCAAGGACGGTGAAATCCTAGCGAAGGAGACACCAATTGTAATTTCCATCAGCAAGGTGGAAGAGGCAGTTTGAAAAATCAAAAAGCTGGATTTGGACAGAAGGACATGTCAAAGGTCCAGTGCTATTTTTGCAAGAAGTTCGGCCATTACATCTCACAGTGCAAAAAATAGATGGCCAAGGAGAACCAACAACAATCCCATTACACAGATGAAACCAAAAATGCGATAGGAGGAAATGTGCTGTTGACTTGCAACATTGAGGAGGAGTGCCAGAAGAATGTCTGGTATTTAGACAGTGGGTGTAGCAACCACATGATGGGGAACAAGGAGATGTTCTCCCAATTGGATGAAACAATCCAGTCTAAGGTGAAGATGGGGAACAACAACAAGGTTCTCGTAATGGGGAAAGGAAAGATCCTCATCCGCACTAGGCACGGTGAATGAAAGCAGATATATGATGTCTACTATGTGCCTAGCCTGAAGCACAACCTGCTGAGCTTTGGATAGCTCGTGTAGAAGGGACATACAATCCAGTTCAAAGACGAAGATTGCACCATTAGAGACAAGTTGCATGGGCAGATTGCTATAGTGTCCATGACGAAGAATAAAATGTTTCCATTGTAGATTTAGAACAAATCATTGATGTCTCTAAGTGCAGTTGTAAAATATGCTACCTGGTTGTGGCATCTCAGATTTGGTCACCTGAACTTCAGTGGCCTGAATCAACTACACAAGAAGTAGATGGTGAAGGGTTTACCCCTGATAAAGTAGTAAAATCAAGTTTGTGAGGGTTGCTTTACCCCATATCGATCACCTCCATATGCAAGTAGAATCCAAAACCTGGTGATGCCAGCGAAGACAAGGAGCTTGCAAGAAATCTATGAGGCAACCCAAACCCATGTAGATGAAGAGTACTCTAAATTTGCATTCTTTACTAAAGTTGATCCAGTAGAGTTTGAAGACACAATTCAGAATCAAAAGTGGGTGCAGGTGATGGACAAGGAGATTGAAGCCATTGAAAAAAATGATACATGGCAACTGACAGATATTCCAGTAGGGAAGAAGACCATTGGGGTCAAGTGGGTGTATAAGACAAAGTTCAACGCCCAAGGAGACATTGACAAGCATAAGGCCAGATTGGTGGCAAAGGGTTACAAGCAAAATTCAGGCATCGATTACCATGAGGTTTATGTGCCTGTAGCCCGACTTGACATAGTCAGGATGATCCTGGCTTTAGCAGCCCAACAGGGTTAGAAGATGTACCAGATGGATGTCAAGTCAGCCTTCCTCAACGGAGTGTTGGAGGAAGAGGTCTAGATAGACCAACCACTAGGTTACAAAATTGAAGGCCAGGAGGGTAAATTTCTAAAGCTGAAGAAGACCCTATACAGTTTAAAGCAGGCACCCCAGGCTTGGTATGGCCAGATTGATAGTTATTTTCAGCAAAATGGGTTTGTAAAATGCCCATATGAGCACACCCTGTACATGAAGACAAATGATGTAGGTGTTTTTCATAATCATCTGCCTATATGTGGATGATTTAATTTACTTTAGAAAAACCACAACACTATTTTATTAGTTCAGAAAAGCCATGAAGAAGGAGTTCGAGATGACGGACTTAGGGCTGATGAAGTATTTTATCGGCATTGAAGTTGACCAATCGATAGATGACATCTTCATTTCTTAGGGCAAGTATGTGAAGGATGTCCTAAAGCGGTTCAATATGGAGGACAAAAAACCTGCCATCACACCTGTAGCCATAGGTTTGAAGCTGAGCAAGATGGATTAAGAGAGGAATGTAGATCCAACCTTGTTCAAGAGGCTAGTTGGTAGTCTGATGTATTTGAATGCAACTCGGCCAAATCTGATGTTCAGAGTCAGTCTGATCAGCCATTTTATGGAGACTCCGAAGGAAATGCACTGGCAAGCAAACAAGGGGATCTTGCGCTATGTCAATGGGACATGAAATAATGGCCTATTTTATGCCAGACAGGACCAGTTGGAACTAGTGGGCTTCACAGACAGTGACTAGGCTGGCAAGCATCGACAATCGAAAGAGAAAATTCGACTATACTTTCCATCTTGGATTAGGTACAATATCGTGGGTGTCCAAGAAGCAACCCATCATTGCATTGTCCATAGCCAAAGCAAAATATGTCATCGCCACGTCAGTCGCATGCCAGGCAGTTTGGTTGCGAAGAGTTCTAAGTGAACTGAACTATCCTCTGGAAGGTGCGACAACAATTTTTTGTGATAACAATTCAGTGATTGCACTAACAAAGGATCGCATGTTCCATGGCCGGACGAAGCACATCGATATTAATTATCACTTCATCGGAGAGTTGGTGAAGTCTAAAGAAATTCAACTATAGTTTTATAGATCCAAGGAGCAGTTAGCAGATATTTTCATGAAGCCTTTGAAAGAGGAAGACTTCAGCAGATTGCATGAGCAGCTTGGAGTCAAAGTGCTAATGAAATTAGGCTTAAAGGAGTGTGTTAGAAATATTAATCCTAATTTCATGCCTCCACCAAACTGTGCTCCGAACTTGGACGAAGCCGGACTGCGCTTCGAACTTGGGTGAAGCCCGATTGCGCTCGTGCAGTCGGGGATTTCGACAAATTTTTTTGACTTGACATTGCACGTGCTTTTTGATAGATGTGACGTCTGATAGATCCAATTGTCGCATAATTTAATGCCAGTTTGATGATTTATTGCCAGTTCGGCGATTGGTCAGAAACCCTAGTTCAGGGTCTATCAGAACCTATCAGAGGATAACCTCTATCTTCCTCTCCCTGTGGCTATATAAGGCAGTCCAGGTCTTTAGAGAGTGTGGAGAGAGAGAGGAGAGTGGGGGAAACTTGGAGAAATAGGTAAGAGAAAAATAGTCATTCATAGAGTAGCAGACGAGATCGTTTCAGTGAGCAGTGTAGCTCATCTATTTAATGTCCGAGCAACAGACTCAACATTTGTTTTTCATTCCAGTTTATCTTGTAGCTTTAGTCTACATATGTTATTTTTTCCTCAATTGAGGACTTTTGTAACCCTCATCTTATATGAATAAAATTTGCTATTGTTTAAGGCATCTGTAGGGTTTGTAGTTATCTTTGTCGGCACAAAATTAGTTGTTGTCTGTAAAAATTGCCTCAGAGGGTTTTCTTTTAGATTCTATAAGTGTGAGCTCAGATCTAAAATATTGCATTTAGATTCAATGTTTCTCTCCTCCCATACAGTTCTTGCCGAGCCAAGCAAAGCATCACTGTAGCCACGCAATCCTCCGAATAGCAAAAGTTCGCAAGCGCGCAAGCCTCCGGACAGTAAAAACTCGTAAGGCAAAAATTTGGCTAAGTCTGGAGCTATCCACCGACTGCGCAATGAAGTCGAACTTCGCTACTTTTGACCAGCGACTTCCCGAACTTAGCATTTTCTCCGTGTGTAACCCGATTGCGCACATTTTTTGTATGCAACCCGACTGTGCACATTTCCCCGTGCGCAACCTGACTGCGCTTACGTAGCCTAATTGAGCAATATTAAGGAGCACAACCCGACTGCGCTTGCGTAGCCCGATTACGCAATTTTTGGGAGTGCAGCCTGATTGCGTAATAGTCGGCAGCGCAACTCGACTTCGGCTGCGCAACCCAACTTCGGGCCCCTCCTTCGCCCTGCGCTCAAACTGACAAAAATTAAAAATTAAAACTTCAGGCAAGTGCTTCAAATTCGTGAAGGCCAAGCTTCCCTCATCCATTTTAATTTTGATGGAGATGAGTATAGAAAGCGACACGCGTAACACTTCATATGATCTCGATCACAGTAGAGTTGCTTCCACATCCAATGCTTCTGTCTCCAAGTCGTTGGAGGGACGATAGAGTCCGCACAGCCAGCTCAAACATGGCTTGTTTAACTTATTTTTTGTGGCTATGCTCGTCTTGAAATGAGACATCTTGTATGTCTAACGTATGTATACTATATTCTAATATGTATACTATAGAAGTAATGTATTATTTTCTGTAATTTTTAACATGGGTTGTTGTATGGTTTGTATTTTCTGTTTTTATATTCATGCAAACATGCAGGATTACAATTTCTATAAATGTTCCTAGTCACATTTCTCTTAATCATTTTTATTTTTTGATCTCATATGTCTTATTTATTTATTTCTTAAATCATAATATTGGCATCAAGAGCACCATGCAGGCAATAATAAATATTAATTTATATGTATTTAAGTAAAATACTTCTAACATTAAAATGTATGAGTACTTGGAAAGTCAACTTCAGTCTAGCATTACAAGGATTAGATATTGATATACAATAATTTATTAGAAACTTCTTTAGAAGATATACTTACGATGTAAAATAAAAATTCATTCTTAATATTCTATGCAATAAGTTTATTATATGAAAAGTTTGCTTTCAACTTTCTTTCACCCCACAAATACTATCATTGCTATTCCCTATTAAAAAGTAACATATAGAACAAAGATAATTAAATCACCATCAACATGTTTGATGTATAAAATTGGATCAAAGTGATAATAAGAAACCATCATTTTTAAGTAGATAGTGATCCATCTCATATAAAGATTTACAAACTTGTTTTAAATTACATAGACTTTATATATTTTCAAGTAAATAGTGATCCATTTTGCACAAAATTAAGGGATGATATATATATATATATGAAAACATATAATTTAATGTTCAATTCGTAATTTTTTAAGGTTTTGAAAGGGTCCCATAAACTTATTACAAGCCAAGAGAATTTAGGGAAAGACTTCCTAACTAAATAAATATAGATGTGAGAAACCCACGTAGGGTCAGCAAAAAAGACCTACTAAACCCACACTAGGAGAGAAGAGAAGCACAACCTAGATAAAAGGAGAATCTCATGTAGCGGTAACTAAAAACCACATGAAGCCAAATTTGAAGGACTAAAACCAAATGCAAGCTACATGATTTTCCAAATTTGTTGCTTTGATTTTTCATCAAAATAAAAAATGAAGGATGAATTAAGCATGCTTCTACAATTCATAACATAGAACCTATTAAATTTATTTCTTGATGAAGGCCAAGAAGTATTTAAAAAATAAATTATATTTATAATTGAGACCCATCAAAAGGTTTAAAGAAAATAAATAGATGTGGAATTATCATTGACCAAGAAAGAAGGGAAGTTGTTGGTCTAGATGGTTAAGTTGGGGCCAGCCACTCCTAGGTTCGCTAAAAGATTGGTTGCATTATTTAAAAACATGTTGAATAGTGATATTAGATGAAAGGCCTAGGAGAATTTTAGCTTTAGATATGAAACTAGAGATATTCCAAGACAGGGATTGAGTCCCTTTTAGGCCATTAATGATATTCATCGAGTCACCTTCCATAATAAGATTGGGGTAATGGAGACGAGGTAACAATGATAGACCTTGGTAAAGCACATGAGCTTCAATAAAGTGATTACTTTGAATTATAATACATTATGCAAAGGCTAAGATAATCTCCCCCAAGTGATTTCTAAAAATACGTCCAACACTAGCAAGAACATGATTTCCTTTTGTTACACCATCAAAGTTAAACTTCATCCACTCCAGGGAGAGGGAGTCATTTGATGAACGAATAATCGATCATAAAATGAGAGGAAGAAAAGAGAATGGAAGGGAACCCAATAGAGGTAGCCAAAAAAAATTCATTTGAAGCTTCAAGGGACCCAGAACAAAGGGCTACTAAAATATTCTCAACCAAAACACTGATAATTCTAGAAAAGACATAAGAAGTATCATGGGTAGAATTTTTAAAGACTTTGGTATGACACTCATACCAAATTTTATACAAGAAATGAGGAAGGTAGAGAGTCCAAAATGTTTTAGATAAGATGATTTTGAAAGGGTTAGGCCACTAAAAGCAAAGGTCATTCATAAGACAAGGAAGCACCTAGGCAATCCCAACTGTGGAGAATAGAGATGATAGAACACTGGTAGAAAATGATAGGAAAGGAATAGGTGATGAGTAGTTTCACAAGTTTTCTTGCATAAGTAAAAATAACTTGAAATAACTAATCTCCAAGATTGAAGATTGGAAATGATGAGTATTTTGTCTTGGCCAAAAAACTAGAGGAAAAAACTAATTTTAAGAGTGATATGTTTATTCCAGATAATGCTCATGGTGAACAAAGTTTGACTTGATATTTCTATGAGGTAGTAGGTATATTTGAAAATTAATAGTCCATTATTACTAAGCTCTCAAATAGTCTTGTCTTCCACATCAAAGCTAGGAATAACACAAAGATAAAGCAAGTTAGAAATAATATAGTAGGCTCTTCTTTGGGCTTCATCAAGAGTGTTGATAGGAAAGGGTCTCCAATTTCTATTGTTGGCACTAGTTATTATAAAATTGTAAGCTCTGGAACCATAAAAAATATCAGTAATTATTCTTAAGAAAACTAAATCAGAATGGTTCTAGAGTGGGTCATCTACTAGTCAACGATCTTCCTAGAAGTCAATTTTTTGGCCATTGCCAAGTCTCCATCGGATACCTTTTTTGAGAAGCTCCCTTGAATTTAGTATGGAGTTACAAACCGTAGATCCTAAAATACGTGAAGGATTATCCAACAATTTTAATTGGTTCTAAAGATATTTTGCTTTGATTATGTTAATCCAAAGAAAATTTTCATTTTGAAGGACTCTCCATCCTTGCTTTAATATTAGAGATGCCTTCATATCTTGAATTTGTTGAGTCCAATGCCTCCATAGTATTTTTTGGAGTAGATATAGTCCTAGGAAACTAAATGAAATCTCTATTTTTTATTTAAAACCAGACCATAAGAAGTTTCTATAGATTTTTTCAATCTTATTGTAAACTTCAATGAGGATTTAAAAATTTGAAAGAAAAAATATAGGGATGATTTTAAGAGAGGCTTTTACCAAGGTAGCCTTCCCAGCCTAACCAAGGAGCCCCCCTTTCCACCCAACCAACTTCTTTTGGAGTCTCTCAATTATGGGGTTCCATAAGAATTTTTGGTAGGTCCTTCGAAGAGAGGAAAGCCAAGATAAGTGGTTGGTAAATTAGTAATAGAAAACCTGAGGATGTTGGTAACAATAAAATAACATTTGATAGGGGTGTTGATAAAATAAATTCTCTTGGAAAAATTTTCTTTTCTACCCATAACTTTTCAAAATAAAGAAGGATTGACTTGAGGACTTTAGCTTGGGGGATTGAAGTAGTAGTAGCAAGAATAGTATCATCTACAAATTATTGATGGGACTAGGGATTGAGATTTGAGGTTGGTTTGATACCTAAAAGACTCTCTTAGCACAGGTTGACTTCAATGATCTTCCAAGGGCTTCAGAAAATATTATGAAAAGAAAGGGAGATAAAGGGTCTCCATACCTAATTCCTTTGAAACTTTGAAAATAGCCTATGATAAATCTATTAACAAGAACATAGATGCTAGCTGTTAATATACATTATTTTATAAGGTCAATCTATTCAAGGTGGAATTCAAAATTAGAGAATATAGAAAAGAGAAACTTCCAAGAGACTCTATCAAAAGCTTTATTTATATCTAATTTAAGGAAAAGACCAACCTTACCACTTCTAGATACTGAATGAATGAGTTGATGATTAGTAGTGATGTTGTTAGTAACGAGCCTTCCTTAAAAAAATCTACCTTGACTTTGATCAATGATATGGGGAGGAATATGTTTCAACATGGAGGTCATCACCTTAGACAAAATTTTTCAAACTTTTTAACAAACTATTGTATAAAAATAAATTACATTATGGATATTATCCAATTTTACAAATAGACCAAATATTTCAAAGTATTCTATTCTTTCCTTTTGAGAAAATACATTAGCTAGTAATCAATCCTTATGATTTTTAACATGTATATATACTAAGAACTTGGTTTTGTTTTCCTACATTCAACCAATAAAATTCTTTCTTAAAAAGAGATTTATTTTCTTTTGTCATGGGATCCTCTCAAAATTTCCATCCATGAGCTTTCCCAAAATATTAAGAATCACAATTTGTTGTGACCATCACTATAAGAGAATAATGCACATGTTGATGTGATTGATCTTCTATTTCATTCATTTCATGTTGACTCCTTATCTTCTTAGGAATAGTATCATCTTCATCGTGTGAATCCATATGTATCATATCTTCACATGTAATACAAGAAGAATATGGAAGAGTATCATGTGTATTGGTATCAATATCCTTACCTTGTAAAATGGAAAAAATAGATGGAGTATGTCTAGCTTGTAAAAGTCCAAAAGTCAAAGCTTATATTAAAGTGATAAGATTTCTAGATCATGGATTTCTATGAGTGACCAAGTTGAGTGAGAGAAACTCAAACAATTAATAGATACACTTCAAAATATGCTTTTAGAGTTTTATTTTACTATTTTTATTTATAAAGATGAGTTTTTTTAGATCTATCAAAAGATGATGGATACTCAATCAATTTGATATATAATAATTTAGAGCAATTAGAATTTTCTAATCCCAATAATTTCCCTTGGAATAACGTTTGGTAATTGAAGTCCCTCCTTAAGGTCTCAACATTCCTTTGGTTGGTAGTTCAAAGCAATATTATTACATGAAAGATATTACCAAGAAAAGGATATCATGGATACTTTAGTTTTACCTTATATGAGAAGAATATATAAATTCTAGACCATTTATTTATTTATTATCACTTTGTGTATACCATTTAAAGTTGATTTTCAAAAAATGAGAATATATTGGGTGGCTCTATCAGCATTGACAGATTTGATAAATATTATTTTTCTAAAGTTATAACAATATGTATTTAATGGAATTCAAATAGGTACTCCAATATTGTGATTGAGCACCAGTACAAGGAAGCGAATAAAGCAGCTGACTGGTTGGCCAACAAAGGATTCATTGAAATAGAAGTTCAAGTCTGGAGGAATTTGTTTCCCATCAACCTTAGAACTGACACCTCAAATTTAAATGTTTGCACAATGTAATTTTGTCAGGGTTATAACAGTCCTTCTTTGTGATGGGTTTTGGTTTCTTATCCTGCTACGTATGCTCCATAGTTAGGGTCTGCTATTTAGGGTTTCTCCCAGCAGCTTGACCATGGTTCTTCTTGTTAGCTATTCTAGTTGTTGTCTTTTGAGATTCTTGCTTCTAGCTATTGTCTTCTATTGTATAAGGTTCAAGGACCCTTTCAAAATCCTTTCTACCAATCAATACACACACACACACACACACACACACACACACACATACACACACACACACACACACACACACACACACACACACACATATATATATATATATGTATATATATATATGTATTTAATGGATAACGATCTCTACCATTACTTGTTGGAATTTATGTATTGAAAGGATAATATAATTTTTAAAATTAAATCTCAAAACCCTGCATAGGTTTGAAACTGTATTATTACCTCTCTTACAAAATGTTTATAGACATGGTGCTTCTTATCATCTCAAACTATCTTGGCCTTATGTGGTAGTGGTATAACATTCATGGAAACCCATGCCTCATGTTGAGTAACATATTGGAAATATTTGTAGATTAAGGTAACAAATACAAGGTAACCTTCGAGATTTTTGTTAAGGCCAACTCATCAATGAAAATGATCTTTTATGCATATTTCAAATCTTGTGGGCTCAGGTCTATGGTTTTTACCAATAGAAAAATGAAATTGTAGAAAAGTAAAAACTAAGCTATGAGGATGATGCCCCATGATCAAGGTTTTCTTTTAACTGCATGGATGAGCTAAATATGAACACATTCACCATAGTATAATAGCTAGAATTTGAACATACTTCATCACACAAGATATAGAATTGACAACACACAAAGAAGTAGGACAAAGAAAATTTAGTCATAGCTTCCATTTATGCATCAAATAATTACAAGGCATGTAGCCTGAAGAGGCTTAATGCTACTTAGACAATGGTTTAAGGATATAGATCGATTCTTGCTAATATAGATAAAAAGAGGTGAAAGGGAAGAGCATAGAAGGATAGATATGAACCATGAGCAAGCATCTATGAATTCCTCACAATTATTTTTAAAGACCGATAATGAGGAGCTCTTTCCCTCCAAAATCCTACATAGAGGACTTGAGAATCAACTTCTTTTTTGTAACCAAAATATTTATGTACCAACATTCAGTTTTCATAAGGTCTCCAGATTAAAGGTTAATCATGCCATAGGTTTTTGAGCAATGAGAACTTATTACTATAATTTCCTCTTACGATATCCTTGGAAGGTGGTTATACAATTAATTTTTTCTCAATTTGAGGTTCTAAAGATTAGAAATCCCCTAGGCCTTTATCTAATTTATGGGATACCTCACCTACTAATGTCACTAATATGGACCTTATAATTGGTGCAGGCTTACCAATATGGTGGGTGACTACTACAAATGACATGTAGATGACTATAATAGGCTAGGTCATGAAAGTTAAGTTTAGTGACCAATGATGGATGTTTCTTTAATTAATTTTTTGTACTTCCTTCTTTTTTTATGAACAATTACCACATGTCTTAGCTGAGGTAAGATCCCTCTTGGTCAATCTTAGACTTTTTCTAAATATTTATCAATGCTTCCTTCTCTTATTTCTAAACAGTTACCACATTTTTTGATAGGGCTTCATCAAGGAATTTCATTTTCTTACATTAGTATTTATTGATGCAAACAATGTAGGCTATCAAATGGAAAATCGGTGACCTATGGGTCTTAGAGTCCTCAAGCTACTTGCTTAAGGTAGATAAGGAGCATTAGTCATTGATAAAAGATCCAAGAATAATTGTAGCTTGAAGCATATTTACATCTCTTTGTATTTCATAGCCATAGGCTACAACTTCAATTAAAGGTAGGCCCCATATTCCAACCTCCTTTCTATTAGCCTACTTTTGAATGAAGAATTATTCGAGTGAAATGAGGATATAGGAAAAAATCCCTACAATATTGGTAGATCATATAGGTTCTTCATCTTATTGAAGATGGTGAATCTCAAACCGCTTGCCTTATTCTTGGGAGAAAAGTCAAAAATAGAATATAGGAGATAGTAAAATATAAATAAAATCAAGGGAAATAAACAAAATTAAGAAATAGATTGAGAAAGCTGCTATGATGGAAACTAGCTCATCTGGGCCTTCATTTCTTCCCACTCCTCTTTGGAGGGTAACCTCACCTCTTAGAAGTGATGTCAGCCCCTCTAGAGCTTGATTTACTCCTTATGAATTTTATTTGTCAAAATATCTTGTGATAGACCTTCTACTCATATATTTTTGGGTTTTTTTCAATAATAGAGTTTTCAGGTTGGGTGATAGTGCTTCAATAAGACAAGAGACAAAGAACCCCACTAGAATATGAGCCTTAAATTTTTTTAGATGAATTATTTAGAGTCTTTTCCTCTTAAATCGATTCACTAGGTGAATTTCATGATACTTCACTAAGAAATTCGACTAAGGCCTTCATTGAAGTCTTGATCAAAAAATTATTCTTTTATTTTTTGGGAAAAACATAAAAAGATTGTCCCATAAAGTATGCCAAATAGATTATTGTCATCTTATAATGTCTTGTCTTGTGAGGGTAGTGGATTGAAATGATGCCTAGACACCCATGCATCATGTTGAGCAACATAGCCAAAGGCTATGTAGGTGACGGTAACAATTGTAGGGAAATATTTGTAATTTTTGTTGAGGTTGGTTCTTAATTAGATATGATTACATGGATATATATATTACCAATATTAACTTCATTTAAATGATCATTTTAATCATTGATTTATAATAGTGGAAAGTTCATAAGATGACTATCAAGAGTGCTTTTTCTATAGGGACATTTAGGATGAGATTTATGTGTAGTATCCACTGATTATTGTATAGGATAGACTTGCAACCTTGTTATGTAGGCTCAAAAATTGATTGAATTGACTCAAGTAGGTATCAATTTTCATTATAAAATTATATGACTCAACATAATTTTGAGGCATTTAAATATATACCAACGATCTATTAGTAATAATATTGGTTGTCACTAAACTATGTCAGAGTTCCATGTTTTTATTCCTAGTTAGCTAAAGTATTATTCAAATAGAGATTAGACCTATTTGTTCATACCTTGTGAAATAAAAAACTCCCGAAGCTCTACTATTTTGGTAGAATTGAAATCTAGTGCTAAGTAATTTATTATTATTGTGTTTCTATTAGTTATTACCTTCACCTAAGAAAGGCTAAACAAAATAAGGATTAGAAGAATACCCGACTTGGCATTAGGTGTAATTTAGTGTGAATGTATGTATCGATATATATAAAAAAGGTATATTGTAAACACTTTAATACTTTGTTAACTCATGGAAGCCAAACAAATTCTAAAAAATACTTGAAGGAAATCTTATGATAGAAAAATCCATGTAAAATTAACACTAGTGCAAAGAATAGCTTTATAATATAAACTACATAAATAATACAAATAAATATAGAAATTAAGTTACTTTTATAATTCACATGGTACCCTATTCCATATTAAAATGTATACAAATAATTATGTCATTATTTCATTGAATAAGCATGCAATAGATTAATGCTCAATATTTCATATTTTCTACAATAGGATCACATTTTAATATTTACTAGTTTTTGCATAAATAAATATCAAATCTAAAATATAAAATTCCATTGTTACCTTAATGAATAAGGTTATAGTGGTCCTTACATCCTAGCTTCATTTAATATTTATGCACATTTAAATATTATTGTTTCCAATAAAATCATGGTATCTAAAATGAATCTTGACTAAAATGCTTGTCAACCACATCAATTTTACATTTTTATATTTTTAGTTCTTATGGTGTATTAACTATCTAATGCACCAAAATTATTAAAAATATTTATATGTTATCCTTAGAATTTTAATACCACCTTAGATTTATTCTTCAATGCCCATGCCTTTCCACATTATTGATGATTCATATACATTTATATTAATATCCTTTCATTAATTTGTTTTTAGATGGAGTATATAGTACAATCAAAGCAACCATTATCTTGATAACTATTAGGTAAAATATAAATAATATGCTTGTTCTAGTTGAATTTAGAATTGGAATTATTCTAAAAATCTTTAGGGCCTTCCATGTGATGATCATAAGATACTTTGATTTACTAGAAATTATGACAAATGGATATATGGAGAGTGACATATAGGTGAATATTTTTATATGATATATTGAAAAATACTCGAACCATCAATAAAGGAATTGAATATATTAGTAAATGGTTTGTATGGGTTTATTTATGAAGTTTTAATTTGAACTAAAACTAATGTTTGTTTATGGTCAATAAAAACAAATTCAATATTGTGGGGTTTATTTAAGTGGTAAATAACACCTATAATATATTAGTATAGATCCTTTTTAATTAAACAGTTCTACACAATATGACCATAATGTTTATCACATGCTTTTAAAGTACATCATATGTCACTTACTCCTTTTATTGCAAATTAAAACCCAGAACTATGTAGTTTACTATATAGATTTATTTAGAGCTTGCTCAAATTTATGATCTCAATATTCAACTATTATTTTAACCTTAATTATACTCAGTTGTATATTAGAATGCATTTTTTCATTATCATATATAATATTTTGCATCGTTAACTTGATTTATCTAGTTTATTTTTCTCTTAGTGTGCTCATCTTTAAATGAGTCGTATTGTATTTTTGTTGGATTATTTTCTTATGGTGTTGAATGTATGTATACTACTACAAATATATATATATATATATATATATATATATATATATATATATATATATATATATATATATATATATATATATATATATATATGATATATTGGTACTAAATCTTACTATACATTTATATCTTTACATGGTACAAAAATGATAGGACACAATCCTCTATACGTAAATACTATAGAAAGTATGTACTATTTTCTCCAACTTTTGACATGGTTCTATATTTTTTATTTTTAGATATGTATGTAATCATGTCAGTTTTTGGTTTCATCAAAGTAAGTTTTCCCTTTACAATAAAAATATTTTCTCCAATGCATCACATGTGTATTTATTAAGGTACCAATATTTTAATATCTAAATAGGTTAATTTTGAATATAGAATTAATATTTTTATGTTTAATTAGAAGTTAAATTTAGAAAAAAAATATCTAGCTTAGAAGGAAACATGGCATATTAGTACTCTATTAAAAAAACATGTGCTAGTTTCTGATTCACCAGATCATGTTACATGGCAAGTGAAGAATATACGACTAGTGCTGGAGGTTTTCTAGTTCACAAGATCACGTTATGTGGTAAATGAAGAGCATAATAACCACAACAAGAAGTTTTAAAGGATTTTTTAGAGAAAGATAAAAATAATGAGTTAGAAAGGAACACAAATACTAAAAAATAATTTTTATTCTGAAAAAAGGAATTATACAACTAAAAAACTTCGAATGCATTTTGATATTTTGGGTCTCATCAATGGAGTGTTACTTCACAATAAAAAATAAAGGAAGTAATTTTAATATTGTCATAGAAGGAACCATAGGTAGCAAGAAAAGCATTAATATACTCCTTAGAGCCATGCCAAACTCCAATGGTATCATCAATGTATCTTTTATAAAATAAAATATTTTTCATAGCAACATTATTAAATATCTGTTCCTCTAAATGACAAAGAAATAAACAAGCATAAACCATAGAATAATTACTTCCCGTGGTTGTTCCTCTTATCTACCTGTATTTTTTCCTTTGAATTCCAAGTAGTGTTGTGTTAACACTATCTTTACAAGCCTTACCACAAAGTTTGTCTTGGTCGGATCAAATACATTCCTCAAAAATGATGAAGGGCTACCAATCCTTGAGAGGTGGGGATTTTGGGATAGAGGCTCTCAATATAAAAAGAGAAAAGAATAATATCCTGAGGAAAAATATGATCAGGTAGATCTTTAATTAGAGATATGGAATCCAAGAGATGTTTTTTTTGCTTCAACAAAATTGGCAAGAGCAGATGATGAAGCCATTTGGAGGGAGGTTCGAGCATGAAACCATAATAGGAATAGATAAGTCGATCAAAAAGCTTGGGATTGTGGATTTTGGGGAGCAGAAAAAAGATACACACTCTAGTAGAGGATGGTGTTACCTAGAGCATAAATTTTTGGTGGTTTTATGAAAGCATATTCCTCCTAAAAGCCCAATCAAGTAAATATTGTAGCCGATAAAAAATATCCTACTAGGGAACTTTATTCACTTCAGAGTAAAATTTTCCATTTGAAAGTTGGGAAAAGCCTTATAAGATATACCGATCCATGGAAAAAATACAAACATATAATTTTTTATCTATGGGTCTAATGATAATGGATTTGTCATTGGAATGGGAAAAATTGGTAGACCAAATATGGGGTGGAAAGGCACGTTGATGGGTGGGATTAACAATAGATAATTTTTTTACCGAGGAATCTTTCACCAATGCCAATAACTTCTTTCAAAGGCTTGTAAAACTGTGAGGAAGTAAAATTTGGGTTGGAAATATGAAAAGGGTCAATGGGTTTAAGTGGTTTTGGAGGGCCACCTCTTGGTCCAAAAAAACATTCAAGATGAAGGCATCTAAAAAAAGTTGAAAATTCCTATTTTAGAACCTCTTTGCCCATGGGAGGAGGAACAGGGAGAAACTTTAAACCCAATCTAAGGGCCTCAATTTCATTCTAGGTAAGTTTTCTAGAGGAACAATTATGGACAACAAGATTTGTGATTTTTCCATCCATAGCCCAAACATGACTCCTATAAAAATATCGTCGTCCAAAGTCCTATGGGCTAAAAATTGTAGACCAAGGGGTTATTTTTGGTTTCCACTACCATTTTGGGGCCTTTCAAGTTTTACCAATTATCTATTAGTAATAACATTGGGTGTTACTGAATATGTCAAACTTCCATGATTTTATTCCTAGTTAGCTAAAGTATTTTTCAAATAGATATTAGACCTATCTGTTCATACCTTGTGAAATAAAAATTTTTCAAAGCTCTACTATTTTGGTAGAATTGAAATCTAGTCCTAACTAATTGATTATTACTATGTGAGCTTATTGGTTATTACCTTTACCTAAGAAAGGCTAAACAAAATAAGGATTAAAATAATATCAAACTTAGCATTAGGTGCACTTTAGTGTGAATGTATGTATCAGTATATCCAAGTATATATAAGGTATATTGTAAATAAATGGATACTTTATTAACTCATGGAAGTAAACCAAAAAAAAATTCTAAAAAACACTTGAAGAAAATCTTAGGATAAAAAAATCCATCTAAAATTGATACTAGTACAAAGAAATAGCTTTATAATATAAACTACATAAATAATATAGACAAATATAGAAATTGACTTTTATAATTTAGATGGTACCCTATTCCATATCAAAGTGCAGAAAAATAATTGTCACGATTTTATGGAATAAGCATGCAATAGATTAAAGCCCAATATTTTTTATTTTCTACAACAAGATGACATTCCAATATTTACTAGTTTTCTCATTAATTAGGAAATCAAATCTTAAATATAGTATTCCATTGTTACCTTAATATATAAGGTTATAGTAGTCATTACATCCTAGCTTCCTTTAATATTTATGCACATTTAAATATTATTGTTTCTAAGAAAATCATGGTCTCTACAATGAATCATAACTAAAATGCTTGTCAACCACATCAATTTTACATTTTTATATTTGTAGTTCTTGTGGTATATTAACTATCTAATGCACCAGCATTATTAAAATATTTAGAGGTTATCCTTGGAATTTCAATACCACCTTGGATAAATTCTTCAATGACCATGCTTTCCACATTATTTATGATTCATATACATTTATATTCATTTATCCTTTCATTAATTTGTTTTTAGATGGAGTATACAATACAATAAAAGCAACCATTTTCTTGATAACTATTAGGTAAAATATAAATAATATGTTTGTTCTAGTTGAATTTAGAATTGGAAGTATTCTAAAAATATTTAGGGCCTTCCATGTGATGATCATAAGATCCTTTGAATGAATATATGGATAGTGACATATAGGTGAATATTTTTATATGATATATTGAAAATACTCGAACCATTGATAAATGAATTGAAGATATTAGTAAATAGTTTGTATGGATTTATTTGTGAAGTTGTAATTTGAACTAAAACTAATGTTTATTTATGGTCAATCAAAATAAATTCAATATTGTGGGATTTATTTAAGTGATAAATAACACCTATAATTATATTAGGATAGATCATTTTAATTAAACAATTCCACACAATATGGCCATAATGTTTATGACATGCATTTAAAGTACATCATATTTTACTTACTCATTTTATTGCAAATTGAAACCCAAAACTATGTAGTTTACTATTTAAATTTGTTTAGAGCTTGCTCAACTTTATGATATCAATATTCAACTTTTATTTTAACCTTAATTCTACTCAGTTTTAACCTTAATTATACTAATTTTTAACCTTAATTCTACTCAGTTGTATATTAGAATGCATTATTTCTTTATCATATATAAGATTTTACATTGCCAACTTGATTTGTCTAATTTATTTTTCTCTTAGTGTGCTCATATTTAGATGAGTCATCTTGTATTTTTGTTGGATTATTTTCTTATGGTGTTGAATGTATGTATACTACTACACTATTTATATATGAGATATTGGTACTAAATATTACTATATATTTATATCTTTCCATGGTATAGAAATCATAGGACAAAATCCTCTATACATAAATACTATAGAAAGTACTATTTTCTCCAACTTTTGACATGGTTCTATATTTGTATTTTTAGATATGTATGTAATCATGTCAATATTTTAATGCAGAGAGGTATCAAACCCTTAGTTTCATCAAAGTAAGTTTTCCATTTACAATGATAATGCTTGTTCCAATGCATCACATGCCTATTTATTAAGGTACCAACATTTTAATATCAAAATAATTTGTTTTTTTAATAAAGGGGTAAAAATTTATTAATAAAAACTCTGGATTATAGAGTATAACTAAGCTCCCAACTAGGACTCAAATAAGCAACAAAACATGCTAAAACCATCAGACAAGGTAAAAAATCAAAGAGGACAACAAAAAAACCACATTAAGTCTGAAAATTCTTGTGGATCAAATCCCAGAGGCATTGAGAGTCTTTAGATGGGAGAATCTCCCAGTTATCGATAATCCAAGGATCTAAAAGCTCAAAAGTCCTTTTGGCTAGGTAATTAGCAACCCCATTCCATTCCCTTGGAATGTGCACAAAGGATATAAATTTGAACTCTTCACTCATTCTGAGAATATGAATGGTCATAGAGGTCAACTACCAATTAACATCCTCCACCCTTTTGTTGTTTAAAAGATTAACCAAAATTTGAGACTCGGACTTGAAGATAATCCTGTGCTAGCCAAGAGAAAACCCCCTCTGCAAGGCCTTGAGAATAATTAGAGCTTCCATAAAATTATTGGGTGAACATATTTATAAATATAAAAGAAAAAATTGACCATGCCAGCAAAATCTCTTTCAACACTGTCAATTCCAACATGTCCAAGATTACCCCTAGATGACCCATAAGTATTAATTTTTAAAACTTCTCTAGGGGGAAGTCTGCACCTAACATATCTCCTAACCTTATTTCTAAGTTGAGGCACCTTTATAGGGCTAGAAGAGTTTGCACCAACCATAAAAAGACCAAGGGCCTACCTTACCTTCTCCTCCTTAGAGTCCAAAAGAGGGTTCACATCATATTTTCTATGGATAGTTTTTTGACCATACATAGGATCCTTTGCCAAAATTTTTGAACAATCAAATGATTACCTTGAAATATGTGATGGTTTCATTCAAGCCAAATCTACCATATAATACAAAAATGGCCCAAATTCCAAGCCACATGGAGGAAGGGGACCTTAGTCAAAAATCTACCCAGACTACTCCAAAACTCCATTAGGGAGAGCACATGAAACAGACATGGCTCCAAGAACTCTACAAATGGTGCCAAATATCTCTAGTAAGGGAGCATTGGAAAAATAAATGAGAAGAGTCATCCTCCTTCTTACTATAAAGGACACAAAAAGAGGGACCCTAAAATCCCTTCTTCCTCACATTATTCCAAGTGAGGCATTTATTATGAACTACCAACTAGAGAAAGAAGTTACATTTCAACCAAGCATATATGTTCCACATATTTTTACACCATGTGACAAAAAGACTCCTAAAATTTTGCTTATCAAGAACCTAATAACCATAGGCTATAGAGTAGGTTCCATTGGGATCAAGGTTCCAATCTAGAATGTCTTTACTCTTGAATAAAGAACTGGTATTCCCTACAAGAATAAGAGCAAGCACATATTTATCCTCAACCAATCCCCCATAGGGCCATTCCTATAGATATTTCCACTTGTACATCTCCAAATTTCCAAAATACTAGACTTTTTTAAGTTTCTCCACACGAGACCAGACTACTTCCAAGAAAAAAACACTTATGAAACTTAACCTAGGATATTGAGTCAATATAGGAGGGTGGCCATCCCAAGAATCCTCCCAAAAAAGAGTATTTAATCCAAGATTATGAATCTAGAACAAACCTTACTTAATTAAATTAGCTCCTCTCTTTGGAGTGTCCCAGATAATTGAACCTTTCCCAACCAAGCTGACCCTAGGTATCTTAGCCTTAGAAATACCTCTCAAGTATTTACAAGATAATATTTTAGCCCAAATCTGATCTAGAGAGGTACATCATCTCCAATAAATTTTTGTAGCCAAAGCTTACCCAAAAAGAGCCACTTGTAGCAACCCAAGATATTCCTATTGAACCAACCTACAAATAGAATCCAACCTAGCCAAACTCCATTTATATTGATCAAGTTTTCTAGACCATAAAACTTGTCTTGAAAAAAAATCCATAGCCTTGATGAAATAAGAGGGAGTTGTTTGCACAAAACACTTGTAAATGGGTAAAGGTTGAATAAAATTTTTTAAAAGCAACACTCTACCCGCAGAGGATAGCCATATGATAGTTCAATGATTCATATTCCTTATAAAATTATCAAGCATAGAATATCAAGAAGATCTAGGTAGAGGATGAGATGAAATCATAATACCAAGATAAATGAATGAGGGAGTCCTGACCTGAAATATTAGAATACGAGCAATCTTGGCTTGAATAAGAGGAGGGATATTGAAGAAGAAAATAGAAGACTTTTACTCATTAATCAACTATCCAGAAGCACAAAGATATATATCAAGAGACATTCTAATACTTACAACTTCTTTGATAGTGGCAACTCCTAGTAAAGAAGTATCATTAAAAAATTTAATATGGAAAAGAGGCAACAAACTACTATCCCACTTCCACCCCTAAATGAGACCCTGCCTAACTTGATATTGGAGCAATATTACCAAAAATTCTGCCATAATGATAAATAAATAAGGAGATAAAGGATATCCTTACCTCAAACTCCTTGAGGCATCAAACAACTCTGACAACTCATTATTAAAAAGAACAAAAAATAAGGAAGAAGAAACACAACTCGTCACCCATATAATATGTTCCTCCTCAAAGCCAAAAGCAGTAAGAACTTTTTGAAGAAATGACCATCTGACCTGGTCATAGGCTTTGGTCATGTCCAACTTAATAAACATAGTTTTCTCCTTAAAAGTTTCCATCGAGTGAATAACTTTTGTAGCAATAACAATAGCATCCAAGATTTTCTTTCTAGCAACAAATCCACCTTGCTCCTCAGATATGATTTTGCTCACCCATATCTTTAGCCTCTTAGAAAAAAATTTATGATCTTATACACAACATTGTAGAGAGCGATAGGCCTAAATATATCCAAGGAATTTGCTCCCTCTTTTTAGGAATAAGCACAAAAAATGTAGCATTTAGGTCCCTTAGCATATGTTTGTTCTTTTGGGACTCATGGACAACCTCTAGAAGATTAAATTTGATTAACTCTAAAAATTCTTGATAAAAATTGATCAGGAAAGAGTCTTTCTCTTTTTTTTAATCTTGAATACAACATTTTACAATTTCTCAAGGGAAATTGGACCCATCAAGTGCTCATTCATCTCTCTAGAAAAAATCAAAGGAATACATTTTAGAATAAGATTTTCCTCCTCATAATTTGAGAGGGAGTCATCCTTGAAGAGAGAGGAAAAATACCTCCTAGTCTCTTCTAAAATATCCCTAAAAGAAGAGAGCAGGGCACCCTAAGAATTCATAAGAGAGGTAATCAAATTATTATTTTGATGAGCCTTAACTAAGTTATAAAATAATGTCATATTCCTATCCCCATCCTAAAGCCAATTTACTCAAGATTTTTGTTTCCAAAATATTTCTTCCCTTAGTTCCCATTCAGCAAGGTCTTTTACATCCTCAAATTCCTCAATGAGAAGCTCCTCTATAAGTCCTTTATCTCTAATCTTCCTTTAATCTTCTTCCACCCTCCTAAGAGCCACCAACTTAGCCAAGGAAAGGTTCCCAAAATTTAGACTATTCCATCTCTTCAATTTATGCTTAACAAATTGTACCTGCTTCATGAAGGAATACATAGTGGTGCCATGAGGAGGTTTACCATTGATCTGCCAGACTCACATGAAATCATGAAGCTTAGGATCCTGAAGCCAAATGAGTTTAAACTTAAAGGAAAAATTCTTATTTAGCCCTAACTCCATATCAAAGAGTTTGATAGGCCAATGATCAAATCCCCTACCCTCCAAAATCATAGAACTAACGCTTTTGTTATTACCAATACAAAAATTAGAAATCAAAAACCTATCTAGTCTCTTTGATATGGAATCTTCCGTACATATTCTATTGTTCCAGGTAAATATCCCATTATTTGTCTTGATATCAATCAGGTTTAGGGCCTAGACATGAACACTAAAGATATAATAAAAAGACTTGATATAATCAACCCCATTGTGTTTTTCCTACAAACAAGTAATAGAGTTGAAGTCTCCAGCCAAAATCCATAGGTATAGGGGATCCAGACTTCTCACAAAGCTAATGTGCCCCAAAATATTCAATTTACCATTGTAATCAATAGGAGCATACACATTTGAAAGTAGGATGGTTTCACTAGATTCATTATCATACTCAGTCATCAAAATAGACCATCTGTTGGAAATCCAAGTAAGATGAGAGAACTAGATCCCATAAACAAACAACACCACTAGCATATCTACATGCACCAATACATTGGAATTGAACCCTTCTCCACAACTTGAGAGTAATATTGAACATACTATCAGTAGCCAATTTAGTCTCCTAAATAAACACCACATCCGAAGAATGAACACAAGCCAAATAATGAATAAATTTTTATCTGGGGATGATGCTCAACCCCCTTACATTCCATAAAAGGATAATCATTTCTGGGGGTTAGAAAAATGGGAGTCAAATATTATCACCAAGCCTGACTCCACCAGTCTCACCCATTAACTTAATTTTATCATGGTATTTATTTTGACCCACCTTCATATTCTTATCCGAAGCACCTTTTTTAATTAATTTTTGTTGCAATCCCAACACCGTAGTATTTTTGTAGTCCAAGGATGATGGCATCAGTGCCTGAGTAGGAGAGGGCATAACTAAATTTATGCCACTTTCCAAAATAATTTTCCTTCTAGGACTAGATCCAACCATATCACCTATACTCAGAATCAAAGCCCTAAATTCTTTATTTAAACCCCCTAGATCTGATTCCTCAGGTTCCACATCAAGAAGAGACATCTAATTCAGCCTTGTTATATGTGCATCAGGTAGCGATGTTTTAGGTATATCCATGCACTAATCAATATCATCTAGTATTTCAAAATGGTTGAGTAGAGCATCTAGCTGGCTATCCTTAAGGTCTCTTTTTTCCCTTCTTCCTCTATTTCGGGGTTTTACTAGAACAAAACCTTCCTTATCCCGATCCCCTTCCTTTATCGAGGCTTTTTCTTTATCTAGATTTGGTGCAGATCGAGAGGGCCTAAGATTTGAAGCCATGGGTGGGATAAACTTAGGGTATTTTATTTTCAAGTGGTCGTATTCATGGTAGATATAGCAATGAAATGGAAGAGCTTCATAGTCAAGTTGTCAACCCATGTAGTCGATCCAAACTATATTTCAACAGAATATAGAATAGGATTATTTAAATCAATTTCAACACAGATACAGGTAACAAAGATTACCTTTTTATCCATCATCTAATGTGATAGTCCAATTGGATTCCAAAGAAGAAGATTAATCATATGTAAGATATCATTTCTCTAGAATTCTAATGGAAGCTATGGAAGCTAAAGCCAAATTGGAACCCATGATAACCTCTTCTCTAATGGGTTGAAACCCACATGCCAGGTTTTAAGAAAGAGTCTCACTTGGTTACAGAAATAGGGATCCTCTTCAAATGTTTTGTTATAGTCTGCAAGACAAGAGAAAACCACCATAAAATAGCTATTTGCCCTCAACATCACCTCCACATCGCCTTCAGAGTTCTAAGTCTTCCTAACCCAAGCCTCCACAAAGGAAAGAGAAATTTGGATGCCCATAAATTTTCCAATAAGTGCATGTTTGGTTAAATACTCCACATATTCTGCCACTGAATCTGGTTGAACCACTAGAACCGGGCTGGATTCACATCATTACAAACATCCATTGTTATTTATCAAGCAATTCCCAACATGCAATGGGAAATATTGTTCCTTCCAATCATTTTTATATGAAAAAATATCGCTAGCATGCACACTTTGTGATGGGCCCAATGCCATCACAACATTCCTCCAATTGTTTCAGACCTCCTCCAAAAATTATTGCCATCCCCATGGAGCAATTTTTCCTCATCAAACTCTAGAAAATATTTCAAAGACTTTGTTATAATTATTATTATTATTTTTTTGCTATCAATATCTAAATAGGTTAATTTTGAATATATAAGTAATATTTTTATGTTTAATTAGAAGTTAAATTTAGAAAAAATATATATTAATAAGTCTTAGGTATCAAATTAACCCTATAATTTAAAATTAGAATTAAATAGCTGATTAATATTGTTAATTAATAAATAATATATCAAAATTTTAATATGTAATTATGTTTTCTCTTGATTTAAAACTAAAGTATTTAAAACATTGATCACTTAATTGTAAATATTTATTGTATTATATAGTTTTGTATAAAATTTCAAAAAAAATTATCTTTTAAAATTAAATATTTATATATATTTTAAACACAGGGGAATCACTAATACTATTGGATGCTTCCACTAAATATTTATGTATTATTAAATAATATCAAAATGCACTCCCATCGATACATGGTGTAGGTACAAAATATCCATGATGATTCTAACATGATTACCATGCTTTGACATGCAACTTAAGATAATATTATGGAAAATTTTTAGAATAACAAAATTAAATTTCTCATGCAAAGTTGCTTTATATTAAACAGTAAGATAAAATTTATAATTAGATATCTTGAGTTCTTTAAATGCACTAATGTGTTTGCTCCTCTATCTATTAATATATTTTTAAGTGTTTTTTAATTTTATTTTTAATTTTATTTTTAATTTTAAAAAATATATTTTTATTTAATAAATTAATTTGAAAATTGTTAATATAAATGAGTGGGTTTAACATTAATATTTTAGATTTTTTTTAAATGTTGGTAAAAATTTATTGAATCAATAAAACCATACAAGAAATAGGGAATACCAAAACAATAACCTTACAAGGGCCAGAAGAAAGAGACCCCCAAAACCATTGAGCACGTGACCAAAAGATACCCAACAAACAATAATATCAAACATGCACATTTGTAGCAAATAAATTAGCAAGATGACAAGAGCAATCTAGTGGGATCTAATACCATTTCCTAACATTCCAGTCTTACTGAAAATCAAAAGCCCATTTTGCCAAGCAATCATCCACACCATTCCATTCCCTAGGAATATGAACAAAGAAACTAAACTCTAGATGCTAACAAATTTGAATGATATACCGAGCCACTAAAACCAAATGTAAATGAACATTAGAAATATGTGTTTTCAACAAATTAATAATAATATGAGAGTTTGACTCTTGGATTATCTTCCACCATCCCAAAGCATAAACATCTTCTAAAGCAAAACGAATAGCAAGGGCCTCCATATAATTATTAGTTTTCTTTCCCTTATAACAGGAGAAAATGAAAAGAGTTGCACCATTACTATCTCTTCCAAAACCACCAATACATGCATACCCAGGATTCCCTTAGGAAGAGCCATCAATATTAATGTTAAACACCCCCAAGGTGGAGGATTCAATATACCATCTCTCTACATTTTTTGGTAGAGGCCTCTCCTCTTGATTGATAAATAAATATGAAGGTCATTCTCCACTAAACCCAAGTTGTACATTATCAATATCTCAGATAGCTCCAAAGGAAGACTAATTTGATATTTAGATTAGTCCAATAATCCTCTACTAAATTTGATAAACAGTTAACTTTCTACCTTGAAAAATTCTTCAATTTCATTGAAAATAAATATGCCATATAATACATGAGGGCCCAATACTCCATGCAAATTAAATAAAAATAGCCTTAGGAGGAGATATTCCTAGAATCGTCTAGAACTCAACAAGAGAAGAGGCATGAAAACAATACTATTTCCACACTCTCCACCAAAGATGTCAAATTTCCCATGCAAACAAACACTGTAAGAGCAAATGCCCTAAATATTTGTCACTATTATCACAAAGGAAACAAAATGAAGGGACCTAAAAACCTCTCTTTTGGATATTATCCTAGGTAAGACATATGTTCCTAGTAGCCAACCACAAATAGAAATTGCATTTGGGTCGGGAAAACTTATTCCAAACTTGTTTCCACCAAGGAATCTCCTCATCTCCAAAATGCTGCCCATCTAAAATACGGTAACAAGAAGCCACCGAGAAAACCCCTCTATGATTTGGACCCCAAGCCAAAACATCATCATCCTATAAATAAGAGCACTCCCTAGTAGTCAAAATACGAGCCAACTCTTCTTTATATTGAAAATTTTCACCTTCCATCCAAACTAGGATTTTTCCTCTAAATTACTTCCACATGCCTAACTCTTTTTGTAATTTTACAACTCATCACCTTGTACCAACCAGAAGCCAAGAAAAAATTATATAGCTCCCGAATATGAGGAAACATAGATAAAATTATAGGGAAACCTCCCAAGAATCATGCCAGAAAAGAACCTTCGAGTATTTGAGATAATTCTAGAACAATCCTTACTTAACAAGAGTAGCTCCCTTCTTGAGGGTGTTCGAGATCAAAGAGCCTTTACCAAAGAAACTATTCTAGGCATCTCAAATCCCTCAACCCCATTAAGATACTTAAAGGAAATAATTTTAGCCCAAACATGGTATTGAGAAATGTACCATCTCCAATAAATCCTGGCCACCAATGTCTGAATAGAAAGAGAAGTTAAACAAAGACCCAAACCATCTTCTTGTTTTGATCTACAAATAGTCTTCCACTTAACCAAAATCTATTTTGAAGACTCTAAATTTCTAACCCATTAAAATCTTCTTGACAAAGATTCAAGCTCATGAATAAAACAAGTAGGAGCAACCTGAATTATGCATCCGTAAATACGTGAAGCTTGAACCGTCAACTTAAGAAGCAACACTCTACCAGTAAAAGAAAGCCACTTAAAAATCCAATGAGAGACATTAGCCCAAAATTTATCCAAAATATTATTCCATATACCTCAAGGTAGAGGGTCCACAAAAAGAGGAATTCCCAAATAAGTTAAAGGAAGAGCTTCAATATAAAGTCAAATAATCTAAGGAATTATAGCCTATATAAGAGGATGAGTATTGAAAAATAATATGGAGGATTTCCCCTTATTTATCTTTTGCCTCAAAAAAATTAAATAAATATCCAGATATCTTCTAAAATTAGTTGCTTCCCTAATAGAGGCAAGAACCGTCAAAGTAGTATCATCCACAAATTGAAGATAAGAATACACAAGCAAATTATTACCACTACCTCCAACCATGAATCAATCCCTGACTGACATGCAATTTGAGAAGCCTACCCAAAACCTTAACCATAACAATAAATAAATAAGGAGACAAAGGATCCCCCTGATGAAGACCTATCAAAGCCTGAAATAAAGTAGAAGGATCACCATTGATAAGGATATAATAGGATGGAGACGTAATACAACTCATCACCCAACTAACCCATTTCGATTCAAAACCAAAAGCAAGGACACTTTTACTTAAGAAATACCATTTAACCCTATCATAAGATTTAGCCATATCCAATTTTATATATATAGCTTTTTATTTAGAAATTCTAATAGAATGAATGACATCATAAGAAATAGCCACACCTTCAAGAATTTGTCTACCCATCATATAACCTCCCTATTCATTAGAAATAACCTTACTATGCCAAGGCGTAAGCCTCTCAACAATCAACTTGGGGATAATTTTGTACACCACATCACATAGTGCAATAGGTCTAAAAATATCCAAAAAATTGGCTCCTTCCTGCTTAATAATAAGCACCAAGAAGTTAGAATTCATAGCTCTCAACATATTTTTAGTTCTAAGAGACTCTTGCACAATAAAAAAAAGATCCAGTTTGAAAATCTCCCAAATTTCTTAGAAAAATCCATAGGAAAGCCATCAGACCCTAGGGCTTTCTGATAGAGAGCCAAATTTTACAATAAGAGAAAACTCAATTTTTATTCAGAGAACATGGAAAGATTACAAAGTACAAAAGAAAATACAGTTGCAGTCTCAATCTACGTCTTTCCAGCCTCTCGAATCCTTCAAAAAAATCTCCTTTTATCATCACGGCTTCTTGCTGCAACCGTCGTTCGTAACCGTCCCTATAACCGCCTTAACGGCTTCTAGAACTGCCACTTGGAACTGCCTTAACGGCTTTTGGAATCGCCAACTGTCGTTCTGTAACAGTTCGCAAAAACCCGCCTTCTCTTTCTTAGCCAGGTCGCGAAAACGCGACATGTCACGATTTCGCGACACTTTTCTGCCTTTGGCTCTCTTTCGCCAATGTGTCGCGATATCGTGACACTTTTCTGCCTTTGGCTCTCTTTCTCCAATGTGTCGCGATATCGCGACACTTTTCTGCCTTTGGCTCTCTTTTGCCAATGTGTCGCGATATCGCGACACTTTTCGGCTTTTGGCTCTCTTTCGCCAATGTGTCGCGATATCGCGACACTTTTCTGTCTTTGGCTCTCTTTTGCCAATGTGTCGCGATATCGCGACACTTTTCGGCTTTTGGCTCTCTTTCGCCAAAGTGTCGCGATATCGCGACACTTCTTCGACTTTTGGCTCTCTTTCGCCAAAGTGTCGCGATATCGCGACACTTCTTTTTTGGCTTTGTTTGCCAAAGTGTCGCGATATCGCGACACTTCTTTGGCTTTTGGCTTTGTTTGCCAAAGTGTCGCGATATCGCGACACTTCTTTGGCTTTTGGCTTTGTTTGCCAAAGTGTCGCGATATCGCGACACTTCTTCGGCTTTTGGCTTTGTTTGCCAAAGTGTCGCGATATCGCGACACTTCTTTGGCTTTTGGCTTTGTTTGCCAAAGTGTCGCGATATCGCGACAACTTATTTTGTGCCCGTCGTTCTGCTGTTGGTGTCGCGATATCGCGACAACTTTTATGTCGCGATATCGCGACAATTTATTTTGCGCTCGCCATGGTTCTAAATACGTCGCGATATCGCGACGACTTTTGTGTCGCGATATCGCGACACATTGTAACACTTAGAACTTTCTTTCAAACTTAGAAATTTTTTTCTTGTTTCTTTTGTTTGTATTTTTTTTCGGTGATGCAAGATTGTTGTGCTGCCCTGGATGCTCCCTGCATCGGACACCCGAGGTAGATTTTTAGAAGTGATCCTCACTTCGGGATGGTCAGAGGAAAACCCAGACGATCAACCTCTGATTTGGACAACCATGTGGCATCTTCGACAGGTCGGTTCTTCCACTTGACCAAATACTCCGAATATTGCCTATTTTGGGTACTTCGCCTTCACGAGTGTCGAGTATGTCTTCAATTTCTTCTTTGTCTGGAGTGGATGCAGGAATGTTCCACAGATCCGGATTGGGTGGTTCGCTACAACTTCCTGCATGATATTCAACCAAGTCTGAAATATTGAAGATAGGTGAAATATTCAACTCACTTGGTAGATCAACTTCATAGGCATTGCCTGAATCTCGTTTACCTATGATCCGGCATGGTCCAAACTTCTTCATCTTCAACTTATTGTAGGTTTTTCTAGGAAAACGTTCCTTACGCAAGTGAACCATGACTTCATCCCCTACCTGGAATTCTTTGAAACGTCGCTTCTGATCTGCTCTGGTTTTGTACATAGCATTCATTTTACTGATATGTTGTTGGACCTCTTCATGTAAATGCTTCATGTGTGCTGCAAAGTCTTCAGCTTCAAGCATCGCACTTGTCTCCTTTATCCATCGGTCTCAACTCAGAAGCGTTTCTCGGGCTGTACCCATGCATAATCTGGAATGGTGATTTACCAGTACTGCGATTGACAGAATTATTGTAAGCAAACTCTGCCTGTGGTAAAATCAGATCCCATCCCTTGGGTTTATCTCCTACCAGACATCGTAGAAGATTACCCAAACTTCTGTTGACTACTTCGGTCTGTCCATCAGTCTGTGGGTGGTACGTAGAACTGAATTTCAAGTCTATTTTTAGCTTCTTCCACAGGGTTCTCCAGAAATAACCCACAAATTTGGTATCTCTATCCGAGACAATGCTTTGGGGTAGACCATGAAGTCGTACTACCTCCTTGAAGAACAAGCCGACAATGTGAACCGCATCACTTGTCTTCTGACATGGAATAAAATGGGCCATTTTTGAAAACCTGTCAACAACAACAAAAATGGCGTCATGTCCACGTTGTGTTCTTGGCAGACCAAGAACAAAATCCATGCTGATGTCCTCCCATGGTCTCTCTGGTACAGGCAATGGCTGGTACATTCCTGTATTTTGGCTGACCCCTTTTGCCATCTGGCACACTCTGCAACCCTGCACAAATCTGGTCACATCCGGCTGCAACTGCGGCCAATGGTAATTCTCACTAACGAGAGCAATGGTCTTATCTCGACCAAAATGCCCTACTAGTCCTCCGCTATGTTTCTCTTTGATCAAATTTTCCCTCATGGAACTTCGTGGAATGCACAACTGGTTCTTCCGAAACAGCATCCCATCTTGGATCATGAAATCCAACCACTTAGTGCGATCCACAGTAGTAGGAGACACACATGCCGTCCATGCCTCTGCAAAATCTGGATCTGTTGGGTATAAACTCTTGAGTTCATCAAACCCAACAACCTGCACTCTCATTTCTATCAACAAATTATGCCTTCTACTCAAGGCATCCGCAACTCTATTAGATTTGCCACTTCTATGCTTTAGTACAAAGGTATAACTCTACAGGAATTCAACCCACTTCAAATGCCGCTGGTTAAGTTTACCTTGACTATTTATATACTGCAAAGCTTGATGGTCAGTATATAAAACAAACTCTTTGGTTAGCAAATAATGTCTCCATTTCTTAAGAGCCTGAATTATAGCATAGAATTCTTGATCATAAACAGAGTATTTCTTTCTAGCATCATTCAATTTTTCACTAAAGTATGCAACAGGTTTACCTTCTTGGCTCAACACAGCTCCAATGGCACTGCCACTGGCATCACAGTCAACCTGAAACACTTTATTAAAATCTGGAAGTGCCAGAATGGGCTGTTCTGTCACTTTCTTCTTCAATATGTTCATGCTCGGTATCTCGCCTTGGCAGTCCACTTAAATTCTCTCTTATCCCCTCTCATAGTTTCGATTAGGGGTGCACAAATACTGCTAAAGTCTCTAATAAACTTTCTATAGAAACTTGCAAGACCGTGAAATGATCTTACCTCTGTTACATTCCTTGGGGCAGGCCATTCAAGGATAGCCTTCACTTTCTCAGGATCCATTTTCAGACCCTCCTCTGAGATGACAAATCCCAGGTATATCAACTCTTTCTGTACAAAACTGCACTTCGTATATTTATCAATAACTGCTCCTCACGCAGTTTTTCAAAAACTGTCCGAACATGCAACAAATGCTCGTCCAATGTTTTACTAAAAATCAGAATATCATCCAGATAAACTATCACGAACTTTTCCAGGAAGTCACGCAATACCTCATTCATCAGCCTCATAAATGTACTCGGGTGCATTAGTCAATCCAAATGGCATAACTAACCACTCATACAAACCCTCTCTGGTTTTAAAGGTTGTCTTCCATTCATCACCCTCTCTAACACGTATCTGATGATATCCGCTCTTCAAATCAATCTTAGTGAAGTATTTAGCTCCACTCAAGCAATCCATTATATCGTCCATTCTGGGTAATGGAAAGCGATATTTAATGGTAATTTTATTAATGGCTCGGGAATCAGTGCACATTCGCCATTCGCCATTCTTCTTTGGTGCAAGTACTGCTGGCACTGCACAAGGGCTCAAACTTGCTCGAATCAAACCCTTCCTCAACAATTCCTGAACTTGGCGGTTCAACTCTTCATTCTCTATAGGAGACATTCTATGGGCTGCCTTGTTGGGTAAGCTAGATCCTGGCATTAAGTCAATCTGATGACTAATCTTCCTCATTGGCGGCAAACCCTCAAGCACATTGTCTGATATAATATCAAGAAATTTTGCTAACAGATGTTCAACTTCTGCTGGAATGTCAGTAGTATCTTCTCTCTTTACAGTAGGAATTAATGCATAACACATTGAATCCCTCTTTATACCATCCAAATTTTTTTTGCCATCTACTAAACAAATTCTAGCATTATTGCATACCTTTTCCTCAACCTCCTTCAATGGCTTCAGTTTGTGGCGTACTCCGTCTTTTGTCAGGGAATAGGTATTTGCATGTCCATCATGCGTTGCACGTCTATCAAATTGCCATGGTCTTCCAAGCAACAAATGGCAAGCATCCATCGACAAAATATCACACAGGACCTCATCCTGGTATCTTCCAATTTGAAACTTGACCAAGCATTGTTCACTGACCAATGCTCTATGATCCTTCTGCAACCACGCAATCCGGTATGGATGCGGGTGCTGCCTTCTTTCTAGCTTTAACTTAGTTACCATTTCCTCGAAACCAAATTATCTCGTACTACCATTATCAATAATAATATTACAGATTTTACCTGAACATTTGCACCTCGTGTAGAACAGGCTTTTTCGCTGATCTGGTTCCTTCTCTTCGTTCAACAAGGTTCTCCTTGTGATCATCACTTCTCCGTGCTCTGCTTCTTCAGAGTGCTCAGATTCAACACCATCCTCAACAACTGCAGCTCTGGCATTACCTTCAGGCCTTTTGTTCGATGTTTCTTGGTGTTTGGGACACTCATATGATCGATGCCCCTCTTCTTCGCAATTGAAACAGGTTCCACGAAATCTGCCTCTGCCATATCCGCGTCCACCTCTACCTCGTCCCCTTTGATAATCATTGTTCTGATTACGGGGTCGGTAAGCATTCTCCTCCTTCTATTCTTGGTGATTGCTGGTTTCACCAGTCTACTTTTGGTCATCATATTTACCTCCACTGGTTCTTCCACCAGTTCTTCCACCACGACCTCTTCCTCTTTGTTTGTTGTCAAATCTGTGGTTCAGTTTCTCTTCCACTTTCAGAGCAAACTGGTAAGCATCTTCAATGTTGTTCATTCGAACCAGACTCAATTCTTCTTGCATGCTGGTTCTCAACCCATTAATGTAACGGGCTACTCTTTCTTTATTTGCTTCTGTATGGCCGGTTCTGATAGAAATTTTAAAAAATTCTTCTGTATATTCTTTAACAGACTTGCTGGACTGGCGCAAACTCTGCATTTTTCTCAGCAGATCTAATTCGTAATCTGCTAGAATAAACTGCCATTTCAGTTTTTCAACCATTCGATCCCACCTGGTGATCTTTTCTTTTCCTCTCCGATTTCTTTCCAGTTGCACTCCTTTCCACCATATGCCAGCATGGCCTTTCAACTTTGTTCTGGCAAATTTAATTCGATTTGGATCTTCAACTTCCTCATATTCGAAATATTCCTCCATGTCATTAATCCAGTCAATTAATTCTTCTGGATTTAAATTTCTAGAATATGTGGATACATCAATCTTCGGCCTTTTCCCAATTTGAGAAATAGCTTTAATCATTCGAGACTCTGCAGCACTCATTGCTTCTTCTTCTTCTTCAGACGGGTCTTCAACTCCGTCATCATCGCTGTGGTCTTCTCCTCTTGGCTCTACTCCTCTACGCAATTCTTCCTGCAAGGCCTGCACTTGCCTCTGCAATGCTCGAAAGTCTCCTTCAGGAACCACGTTCCTTCCAACACCATGATTTCTTCGTGGTGGCATTCTGCTTCACTGTTTCTTAGAACCCGTAACCCCAGATCCTGGTGCAAGCTGCCTCACGTTCGGTGCTCTGCTCACACACTCAGAATCTTGCTGCTCTGATACCACTTGATGGAGAGCCAAATTTTACAATAAGAGAAAACTCAATTTTTATTCAGAGAACATGGAAAGATTACAAAGTACAGAAGAAAATACAGTTGTAGTCTCAATCTATGTCTTTCTAGCCTCTCGAATCCTTCAAAAAATCTCCTTTTATCATCACGGCTTCTTGCTGCAACCGTCGTTCGTAACCGTCCCTGTAACCGCCTTAACGGCTTCTGGAACTGCCACTTGGAACTGCCTTAACGGCTTCTGGAATCGCCAACTGTCGTTCTGTAATAGTCCATGAAAAACCCGCCTTCTCTTTCTTAGCCAGGTCGCGAAAACGCGACATGTCACGATTTCGCGACACTTTTCTGCCTTTGGCTCTCTTTCTCCAATGTGTCGCGATATCGCGACACTTTTCTGCCTTTGGCTCTCTTTCGCCAATGTGTCGCGATATCGCGACACTTTTCTGCCTTTGGCTCTCTTTCGCCAATGTGTCGCGATATCGTGACACTTTTTGGCTTTTGGCTCTCTTTCGCCAATGTGTCGCGATATCGCGACACTTTTTGGCTTTTGGCTCTCTTTCGCCAAAGTGTCGCGATATCGCGACACTTCTTCGGCTTTTGGCTCTGTTTCGCCAAAGTGTCGCGATATCGCGACACTTCTTTGAATTTTGGCTTTGTTTGCCAAAGTGTCGCGATATCGCGACACTTCTTTGGCTTTTGGCTTTGTTTGCCAAAGTGTCGCGATATCGCGACACTTCTTCGGCTTTTGGCTTTGTTTGCCAAAGTGTCGCGATATCGCGACACTTCTTTGGCTTTTGGCTTTGTTTGCCAAAGTGTCGCGATATCGCGACAACTTATTTTGCGCCCGTCGTTCTGCTGTTGGTGTCGCGATATCGCGACAACTTTTATGTCGCGATATCGCGACAATTTATTTTGCGCTCGCCACGGTTCTAAATACGTCGCGATATCGCGACGACTTTTGTGTCGCGATATCGCGACACATTGTAACACTTAGAACTTTCTTTCAAACTTAGAACTTTTTTTCTTGTTTCTTTTGTTTGTATTTTTTTCGGTGATGCAAGATTGTTGTGCTGCCCTGGATGCTCCTGCATCACTTTCCGTTTCCTCATATGTAAAACAATACCCTGTAACTCTTCGATTGAAATAGGTCTCATGAGCAACTCATTCATATCAACAGTGACAACTAAAGGAATACAATCCAAAATACTATTTTCTTTAGCAACCACCAAGGGAGAATCATGTTTCTAGTTTCTTCAATAATATTTTAGAAATTTGAATAGGAGGTTTAAGGTTCAATTGCAATGGGGTAAAGTTTTACATTATACTTCTATAAGGGAGGATTTTTATTGAATAAACACATATACAGTAAACAAGATATTCTATAATGATCCCCTCATATAGCCTATAATATGGTCTTGTGGACATTAAAAAATGTTTTATCTCTACCTTATTGTATTAAAATAAAATATAGAATTTTCATAACCTCATATTTAGTTTACCCAGGTTTTGGAAATCCATATCTATATTCTTACCCAACATACCCATGCAACCACACACAAGAAAACTTTGATACATCTTTTTATTCTTTCAAAACTAATTATCAAACTTAAAAAATTTAACATCTAATGTATTTTTTTTTATCTAAGGACCAAAAAGTTAAAAGAAACTAAAAGCATGATTTATTCATATTTAATTTACATAAAGTGCGTTGTATTTATACCATAATTATTATAAAACTACATTGAAAAAGGAATGGATAGTTTAATACATGCTTATAACATTACAAACAATGGTCATGTTAACAATATTTTATGCAACTAAAATTATCCTAATCAAACCAAAATATAATAGAAACAAATTCCATAAATAGTAATAACAATAGTAAAACTTAAACATGTGAAAACATAAACACATTCACTAAAAATATTCAAATTCCATATCAATAAATCAACTATATCAAGTAATAAATCAATATTCTAAATCACCAATAATCCTAACCACTTAGAGAGGGTGAGGTCTTGTAGCCACTTAGAAAGGGTAATGTCTCATAGCCACATAGAGAGGGTGAAGTCTCATATGTGTACCAAATATAATTTGAGATTACAAGTATGAATGATGATCACAATTACAACATGACTCAAATGAAATGCTATCTAACCTAACCTAAGGCCCAAGCTATAATAATAAAAAAAATTGTTAGGCTATACTAGAGTTCTTACATGGATCCATTAGAAATATTTGTCCTTAAAGTTAGAAATGATGAGAGAATGAACATTGTATCTGACATCATATTTTCATCTAGTAGATATTATCATTTGATGTGGAACTCCTACTCCTAATGAGAATAATTATTATGCACTTGGGATTATAATATTGCTTTAGGTTGGAGGTCCATCCACTCTTCTTCATTTAGGACTAGAAGATCTATCTAGAACCACATATTCTGACCAATAATCTATTTAAGACAAGATACATGAATGATAGGATGGATCTTGGAAGTAAGAGGAAGCTCAAATTAATACACCACTTCCCTATTTTGGAAGGACCATAGAAGTGAGATGCTAAATTTTGACTTGACTTGGTCTTGAGAGACAATTATATATAAGGATGAAGCTGCAAAAGTACCATATCACCTATTTGACCTCCATATACTTTATAAAACTCTTCCAATTGTTCTAAATTCTAACTTTTTGACCTCCATATACTTTATAATATCATACACTAAATGATTCACCTTGTCAACTACATTAACCACCATTTTAACAGAGCCCAAGATGGACTTCTGTTTATCTTCCACCTCCATATAAAAACTAAGCCTGTGCATAAAATTTAGAACAATTGGAAGAGTTTTACACTATAAATAAAGGTTTATTTATGAAGTGATATGAGTTAAATTCCATAACTTTCATAACCAATAATTTATTTATTTATCTTAAATATATTTAATAATCATATGAGATAACATTATTGAAATTAATTTTAAATAATTTTTAATATTAACTATTATGAATACGTAAAATCATAATGATAGTCCTTGTTGGGACACTTTAGTTGTACGTCTAGAAACTATTATTTAGGCTATCCAAGTTTGAATCACATGGAAGGAGGCCCCCGTTTGGCCCCAAAGAGTATGGCCGGTGTCACCCAATGTACTTTGTCTTACTTAAAAAAAAGATAATTATAATAGTTACAAAATATATTACTATAACAATGAGGAAGAGTTCTTATCCATGAAATATTAATACATAAAATAATTTACTAAATTATTTTAAAAATAATTAAAATTGAAATATAATATTAAATATTATTTTATAAAAAATAATAATTTAAAACAAATTTCTAAGTTTAATTTCATTAATAAATCATAATATAAAAAATTAAAATGTAAAATTTGTTATTAAAAATTTATAATACAATTTTGCACAAACATTAAGTTCAAACCCCGACTACGTAGAAATGAATCAACATCATTATAAATTTAACAAGCTATTTTTATATGATAATATAATTATTAATAAAAATTGCTCAATAGTTGTGGCTCTTCGCTTTGTGGATGGCTTTCATGGGTTTGCATTCATGTTTGGATTCTTGTGGTTGTTTGAGTGGTTCTTTTGCATTGCTAGTGTGTGATTTTGATGAATGTGGTATCCGGGTGGGGAAGCTCTGGACGAACCGGTGGAATCTCTTTCTTTGGAAAAGCCTTGTGGCCAAGCTATTGGGGAGGCTGCGCCCAAAAGGAATGGGGGAGCGTAGACTTTGCCAATCGGGTTGTTGATGGAGACGTTCATCCCCAACTCGAAATCTCACTCAACTGTGTCCTTTCTATTGGCAAATCTGTCTGGTAATTTAGTGGGAAAATTCTCCGGGAGCAGACCGGATGTTGATGTTTAAAAGAGATGGGCCATCGCCCGTTGGAAGCCAACTTGCAACCTCTGTTTATCTCTTCTCCCGAAGAACTTTTTTCTCTTTTCTCGGTCGGACCCCTCTGATGTTGATCGAGTGCTGGAAAAGGGGTCATGGTTTTTCGAAAAGCATGGGTTGTATTTGAGGAAATGGGACTCTGGGTTTAACCCTGCTACTCACAAAGTGGACATTGTTTCGGTTTGGATTCGTCTTCCTGAAGTCCCTCTCTATTTATAGCATGACTCCATCTTCAAACAGATTGCCAATGCAATTGGGAATTTTATCTCTTTTGATGCCTCTTCCATGTCGGAAGACAAAAGGCAATTTGTTCTCGTAAGTGTTCTCACGGACTTGTCCAAAGAGCTGCCAAAATCTATTTTGATCAACTCTCTGGTGGGAAGGTGGGAGCAGGTAATCATCTACGAACATGATAGCTTTTCATGTTCAGCTTGTGGGGGCAAAGGTCATTCATCTTTGCATTGCAAAAGAAAGTCGGGGGATGCCCCTACTAGGGTGCAGCGCTCACAAGGATTTGTGTCCATGGTGGAGAAAGGGAAGATACCGGCCTCTGTTCCTGGTACTAGCAAGCCTATTTGGTCTTTCCCCTCAAAGAAGCGAAGAATATGGAAGAATAAATTGTTCGTTGCCCCGTCGGTCAAGGAAGTCATTGCTCCTTCGGTGGATCTTCAAAATTTGGCTCCCCCTCTTTCCTCCCCTCCATTAGCACCTTTGGTTAGGGAGGAGGAGTTGTTCAAACCGATGTGTTCGAATATTGCAATGGAGAATTCTAATAAGCTAGAGGTGGACTTGTTTTCAAAAGTCAATCTGGAAAAGGCTTCTATCCCCTTAGACAACTCTTTTGAGTGTCTAAATGCTTTGGCAGAAGACTTGGGTCCATCGTGCTCTAAGGTCTAGGCGGTGATCCTAGTGGGGTCCTTAAGGGAATGCCCACAATCTTCGATGGCTCGTTGTCTGTCCTTCTCTTCTGGCATGGCCAAATCGTGTGGATGGTTGTTCCTCCTTTGTGATAAGAAACGAAGCTTTAGTGACAGATGTGGCTCCTGCTTCCCCATATCCTCATCTGGTGGTAATAGAGAAGGGCTCTCATGGCCCTAAAACCCATAGTCATAGAAGACATTTGATGTATTTGGGCAAGGCCTGTAAACCTAGAAGTCCTATGTCTAAAGTAAGCAGGAAAAGAAAGGTCAATGAGTCTATGGCCAATGAATGTAAATCTAGACTAGTTCTGAAAATTGGTGGAGGCAAAAAATGATTGAGCTTGGATGGTTTCTTGAGCTTATCGGTAGGTGGTGGAGATAAAGTGAGTTCCCCCTTCCCATGAAAATCTACTCATGGAACATAAGAGGGCTTAATAGCTCCTCTAAGAAGCGCTTATTGGAGTCCCTGAGAAGCGAATTGGTCCCTGATATGTTATGCATTCAAGAATCAAAGCTTGAGGCCGAGTCGTGGAGATCGATCCAAAGGGCAGTATGGAAGGACTCGGGTTTCATGGTTAGTGAAGTTGTGGGAACAGTGGGTGGACTCCTTTTTTTTTGGAATTCACATAAATTTTATGGGCATGTAATCTCTGCTTCACGTAGAGTGATAAATATTCTTTTTTGGTGCAACAAAACCCAAAGGCGTTGGGTGGTCTCCAATATCTACACTCCGAATACCACTTATGAAAGGAGAAATTTCTAGAATTTGTTTCTAGAAATGCGTCAAACCTTCATTCATGAACATTGGTTAGTGATTGGAGATTTTAACTCCCCTCTATATCCTTTGGAGAGAAGGGGTTGAAGTGGCCCTAAAGAGCACAATCTTGCTGACCTGGCGGATTTCATATCTTCCACAAAATTACGAGACGTGGATTTGAAAGGGGGGCATTTTACATGGAGTAACAGTAGGTCAAATAATGGTTTGATCCTGAGCCGGCTGGACAGAGCGCTAGTTTCATCTAGAAGTCTTGATTTATTTGGGGATGCGATGCTTTCGACCTTGTCTAGAGTGGGCTCAAATAATAATCCTCTCCTTTTTGAGACTGTTGAAACTCTTCTTTTTTTTCGAGACCCTTCCGCTTTGAAGCAATGTGGTGCAACTTCCCTAACTTTGAAGATTGCGTGAAAAAATGGTGGGATGAGGAAGCATCAGGATTGGGCCTTTTTAAAGTTGCCTTCAAATTTTGAAGGCTTCCTCATCAATTAAAATGGTGGAACAAGAACGTGTATGGTAATATCTTTAGGGAGCTGGAAGCTTTAAAAAATAAGATCGCTAAAATAGAGAAAAATATTGAGTCACAGGGACTCGATGAGGTGTTATTAAGGGAGGAAAGGTATTTCTTAGCCAATTATCATAACAAAAAAATGGATATCGAGTTGCACTGGAAGTAGAAATCGAGAGAATTATGGCTAAGAGAAAGTGACAAGAATACGTGGTTCTTTCATGCATCCACCATGCAGCAGAGGAGTAGGAATAGAATAGTGGATATTATTAAGGAAGATGGCAGCTCTATCAGGAAGAGCGAGGAAATTTTATTGGAGGTTGTCAATTTCTTTAGTTCTCTTCTTGGTCCCCCCAAAACGGGATTTGGCGACGGAACGTGTTATGTCATATTCCATTTCTACTTGGTGACGAAGGAAATGAACGTGGTTTTGGAGGCCCCGCTCATAGATGATGAAATATTTAATGTTGTTAAGGAGCTAAGGTCTTTAAAGGCTCTGGGCCTTGATGAATTTCCCCCATTGTTATTTCAAAAATATTGGAATATTTGTGGGTCTGAGGTGGCAGAGGCTCTAAGAGAATGCCAAATATTGGTGGAAATTCCTAAATACCTGAATGCCACGTTGATTTCCTTAATTCCAAAAAAAGGATTTTGCCTCGTCATTTAAGGATTTTAGACCAATCAATTTGTGCAATTATCTATATAAATTCCTCTCTAAGGCTTTGTCTAATAGACTCAGGGGGTTGCTTTCAAGTCTCATTGATATGGCTCAGAGCGCCTTTGTGCTAGGTAGATAAATATTAGATGGCACTATTTTCATGCATGAGCTCATTCATTCGGTCAAGTACAGTGGTAGATAGGCTTTCTTCTTAAAGCTCGACATCAATAAGGCTTATGACAAAGTGACATGGCCATTCTTACAAGAGGTGATAATGAATTTTGGCTTCAGCAATCGGTGGTTCACCCTTATTTTGGCTTACATTTCTTCAGTTTGGTGTTCCATTATAATGAATAGATTGGTGTCTAGATTTTTTAAGTCTCACCACAGTTTGAGGCAAGGCGATCTGCTTTCCCCTTCCCTTCCTCTTCCTCTTTGTGGCAAAGACTTTGGGGAGAGTGATTGGAAGGTTGAGCGGGGAGGTGGGTCTTCGTCCAGCTCTCCCATGTCCGCCTACATCTCATCACCAATTTTTTGATGATACTCTGATTGCTAGTGGTGCATCAGTTCTTTTCGCCCTGGTTATTAAAAATATCTTATTGAGTTATGAGAGGGCTTCTAGTCAGGAGATCAACTTTGCGAAGAGCTTTCTCTACTTTTTTAACACTTCGAAAGCCAAGCAATCAAATATTGTGAATATACTCAATTGTAGGATTGCCACATTGCCAGCAACCTATCTTGGACTGCCTCTCTTTGTGGGTATAATGAAAGACTCACTGTGGGATCCTTTGATTGAAATAATTCAACGTAAACTAGCCTCTTGGAAAGGGGTGTTACTGAGACAAGATGGGAAGGTGGTACTTGGTCAAAGCAAGATCCAGAGCATACCCATTTATTTCATGTCCTTATTCTTACTCCTTGGTAAAGTAACAGATAAAATTGATCATATTTGTAAAACATTCCTTTGGGCTAGATTGGATTTAAAATGCAAGTACCACTTGGTCGCTTGGGATCATATTTGCAAGAGGAGAAAGGACGGGGGTCTTAATTTGAAAAGAGCCACACTTATGAATAGAGCCCTGGTTGGTAAATCAGGGTGGTTGGTTACTTCGAACGCTAAGAGACCTTGGTGTTTTATCCTTAAAGCAAAATACGAATTTAATTATTTCTTTTCATACGATCTCTCCCCAAGAGGCTCCATTTTTTGGAGAATATTAATGAAGATTAGGGAATTTATGAAGGCTAAAAGCAGGTGGATCATTGGTGATGGGAGAAATGTCAAATTTTGGGAAGACCATTGGTTGAGGGAAGAGTCGTTATTGGATGACCCAAATCTCAAGGCTCTTACTTTGAAAGCAATGGAGGAAGGCAAAATTTGGGTTTCCCAATATATGCCTATTGTCAATGGTAGGCGTTCGTGGAATTATCATCCCTATTGGGTGTCCAACCAGAACAATTTGGTCAGTTGGTAGAGAATTTTAGTGGAACTTAACAAGTATGCGATCAGATAGGATGATTCCAGAGACCGTTTGATTTGGAACGGGGAAGCTGAAGGTGAATGTTTTGTAAAATCAGCTTAATCCTTCCTTCTCTCAAAATATGAGGCTCCTTTTCTAGTGAATCTTATTTGGATTAAAATACTAATCACAAATATCAATATTTATTTTTGGCTGATGGCTCAAAATAAAATACTTTCTTTGGAGAATCTTCGAAAGAGGGGTCGCATTATGGTGAATAGATGCTATCTGTGCAAATCGGACTGGGAATCCATGTAACATCTTCTCCTTAGCTGCCCGTTCACATGGCAGGTATTTATGTTTATTTTTAATTGGTTTAACATTTATTAGGTGTTTCCAAGTACTTTGATGGACAACATAATTCAATGGTGTTCGTCGTTCATATCCCAATGACTATATTGGTTGTGGAAAATTATGCTTCCCCATGCGTGGTGGGGGTGTGGAAAGAACGGAATGCCCGTGCTTTTAATTACGTTGATACCGATGTTGTCAGGGTGGGTACTAATAACATTAATAGAGCATCATAGAATGTCTTGGTTGCCTTTTTGGGTAAACGGCCCAAGTCACCCTCCTCCTCTGACAAAGTTGATTTGGAATTTAAATTGGGTTGGAGCCCTCTTCCTTGGACCCCCTTGAACCTGATCCTTGAGAAGGAATTAAGTGGGCCCATTCGGCTCCCAATTGGCTGAAATGCAACTTCTATGGGGCCTCAAAGGGTAACCTCAACAAGGCTGGAGTAGGTGGCATTGTGCAAAATAAGAATGGCGACATCCTCATGGCATTTTTTGAACCCCTTGATTCCCAATATTCACACTTCGTGGAGGCTCGTGCATCTTATATGGGGATGAAATTGTTAGCGAATGCTTTTTATAATAATGTGGAAATCGAAGGCGACTCTTTGAACATAATCAAGATGCTCAAAGGGGAGTGTACACCTAGCTGGAACATTCTCAATCTTATTGTCGAAGCTAGGAGATTGTTGTATGCTTTTGAGTAGGTGAACATTCACCATGTGTTTCATGAGGGGAATGCATTGGCCGATATGTTGGCCAACCGTGGTGTCCACTGTGTTGCTTTTTCGATGTGGAAAAACGATGTCCCGAATGACGTAGTATCCCTTGCTAGGAAAGAGGCTCATGATGCTTTGTTTTTGTAAGGAGGAGTCGGACATCCCTTTGGCTCTTGTTGGAAGGGGTGTTCGGTCTCACTTTACCCTTTGACCAAAGTTTGTTAGAGTTTGTTTTACCTTCAAAGCGTTGTGCCTTTCTAAGTTCTCTTTGAAATCATTATGGTTATTAGGAATTAAACTCTCTCAGTTATTCATAATAGGTATGATATTTTGGAGATTGTTATTATGGTTGAGATTTTGGTTGTATGTATAAGGTTGTGGAGACCCTTTCAAAACCCTCTCTTTAAATTAATACCAAAAATAAATAGTATATAAAAATTTGTTTTTTAAATGTAAGTAGGGTACTAAATACAATACAATGAGACTCTACAGACCATCCTCCCTTAAATTCAAACTTACACAAAATATCTTTGCATTTGATTTTTTAGAATCCTTTTTCAGGACAGCAAGATCAACCATTCCAGTCTCGACTGTAATCTTCGAATCAATTCTCCCCATTAAATTCCATCGTTCGTCTTTACGTATTTCATCTAAGTGGAAATTGGAAACAAACTCTATGAGAAATTATAAAACCAAACCAGCTGAGTCATTGAACTGGTTGAAGGTGAATTAAATGAGAGAATTAGTTCGAACCTTACACTGGAACGCCGAAAGCCAATGATCAAGCTGTCCTTACAATTCATTCCTTTGAAACAAGGAGAAATATATAAACGAAAGTGTGAGGTCTTTAAACCTGGGTATGCTGGTCTAGAAGCATACTTTCGTTTTTCTACCGCGGTTCATGTTTCCCGTGATTGTGTTATCACGGAGCTCCAAAAGGGATGGATCTTGTTTCAAATGAGAAAGGAAAGACTTCAGTTTTCAAGCACGGTGACAGATATTCAACATTGTGCACCGTTTACATGTTCAGCATAATCACCACAAAATCAGTCGAACGGTTAGGTTAATGGAAATTGTCCATAATCGGATCACAAGCATGGACAGTCCACATTATAGATAAACATCTCAGAGAGACCCCGTGATGTTATTATGATAAAAATCATTTAGAGGGAGAGAGAGTTTGGTAACCTATCCAGAGAAATGCCTCTTGACGAAGAGTCATGTATTTGGTTTCATAATTTCTCATCTGTGGAAGATGAGAAAGAACTTTGTTCCAATTTCCACTTGAGATGGAATACATAAAGAGGAACTATAGAATTTAATGTAGAGAATTAATTCGAACCTTACAGTCAGAGACTGTATTTTACAGGGAGGATGGTCTGTTGTTTCTCATTGTATTTAGTATCCTACTTACATTTTAAAAAACAATTTTTTATTTAATAATTATAATATCATGTCAAAATAATTATAATATCAAGGAGGATGGTCTGCAGAGTTCGATGTTTGGTTTTATGCAGCGTCAATTGCCTGTGTTGAAGAAGTTCTGGCCTTTATGGGTTGGCAAGTGACTAATGGTAATATCATGAAGGAAGAGAACGACATTGGTACCAGCGGGACTAAGTTCTGTTGGGTGGTTTTTATTTTCTTCGGTTTTGTTGTAGACCTGGGTCTGCATGCCTTTTTAGGGTTTTCTACTGATTTGGCCTGCCTGCTTGCTTACTTAAGTTCTGTTCTGTGTGTTAGGCCTGTGTACCTGCTTTGTTTTGTTATGTTTGTTTTGGCCTGCGTGCCTAGGGGTTCCCTACGTGTTGTAGATACTTTGTTTCTGACTTTGGCTTGGGTTGGTTTACGGTTTGCAATTCTTTGTTTCTGGCTTTGGCTTGGGTTGGTTTACGGTGTGAAGTTAACGAAATACTATATAACGTAAAAAAAAAATTATTAAATTTATAATAATGTCGATTCAATTTTATGTAGCCTATAGAAAGGGTTTGAACTTAACCAAATACTGTATTATAAATTTTTAATGGTAAATTTTATATTTTTATTTTTATATTATGATTTATTAATAAATTTAAAATATAAGTTTTTTTTTAAATTATTATTTTTATAAAATAATATTTAAATTTTATACATTATTAATGTTTTAATTTAAGTTACTTTTAAAATTATTTTTTGTATTAATATTTTATGTACATTAGATAATAATTTTTCCTTGTTATTATACTGTTACATTTTTAACAATATAATTTTGTATTTTTTTTGGTAGGTAAAAGGTGAGGGTTTTGAAAGGATATGATAACCTTGTACATAGAGCTCCAAAAGGAGTTAGCCAAACACCAAAACTTACAATCTTTAATTTAGCACAAACACAGGCTCAACAGAAAAGCTGTCAGAAGAAAATATAATCAAACTTACATTCCTGTCCAATGGCAGCATAGCAATTTGAACACAAAATAAAAATCAAAATTATCCTCATCCTGCTTAGTCAGGTACCAACCAACCGACCAACAATGCTATCAAACCTTGACAACCAAGACTCAAGGTATCAACTATTCATCTCTAAGGCATAAAACTTAGGCCCCCTCCACTTCCATAGAAACAAAAAATGTTCTTCCCTAAGAACACCATTGGAACTTGAACGTAGAAGAAGGATTTGAACTTTCGATCACCTGCTCAACCAACTCAATAGAATTCAGTTTCTAGAAATTGAGATTTGCAACATATTGTGCCAGTGACAGTAAAACCGTCCATCTTAGAAATCTATGAATACTAAATCCCCACATATCCTATTGGATACCAACCATCCTCCGAACTCTAGAGAACAACGCATACCAAACCTCCATCTCAGAACAAAAATATGGGCCATAGAATAAGGTTTTGGAAAGGATCCAAAACCTTGGGATCTATGGGTTCAAACCCCACAAACAACCGATAAGAAAACCTTCCCCCCACCCCTATGGGTTCTAGTCCTACTCATATGCAGAAGAATAGAAGACCCCAATGAAGGAACCCAACAAAAAAAAGCAGTGAAACACTACCCTTGGATAAAAAAGGCTCCTATCCACTGCACAACCAAAATAATAATAGCATTTTGAAAAAAGTTAGACCAGGGAACTCTGGTACTAACATCAGGTCATTACGAGGCACAAAAAATGTTTCACCACAACCTAGCCAGTTGTATAATAATGGATTGAAAAAAAAATGGAACAAGGGACTCTAGCACCACCACAGAGTCCCCAATATGCATAAGAAAATATTCACCACCAACAAGGATCAAATCAACGATCAGATCAATGAATACAAATATTTCTTGCAAAGACTCTAAGAGATCCAAACATGGTCCTTCCCCTATGAGCTCCCCTTCCATTGGCTCCACTACCATACCACTATGCACCTAAAATCCATAAGGATCAAATATTGCCAACCTAGAATGCAATTTTGATCCTGCTATCTTCATCTCTACCAGTTGGGCTCCTTCAAAATTCTAACTCTCTCCAAAAAAATAATAATACACTAAAACATTGGGCTCCTCCAAAATCCTAACTTCCTCAAAAAAAAAAAATAATACACTAAAACGTGAGATCTAAGCCCTCTCTCCTTGGATGCGGTGGGCCAACTTCATAATAAATTGCCAACTTTATAATAAATTGAGTTACATATGAAATATTTCATACTGATTTATTATAAAATCTATGTAAAAATAATACAAAATAACTAATGTATATTGTTTAATTTAAACCACTTGTTCTTAAGCTCATGGACAAGTTTTTTTTTTATATACATAACAAGTTTAGTTTTTTTATGTTATAGGTTATTATCAACCTTAAAGCTTAAGATTTTATTTTGAAATCCATACTTTTTATACATTAATATTTATATTTTATATATTATCATGTTCTAATCTTGATCACTCATCAAATTATTGAGTATATTATTTCGTATATTAATATGTTTCATGTATATTACTATGAGAAGTGTTTCTCATTGTTATATTGAAAAAATGTGTAACCATTTAAATTTGATAGTTGTGGTCTTTATAATAAGTTTAAACCATGTATAATATATTTTTGGGTTCCACTTTGTAGTAATTATTTGGTACAAAATCCATACAAAGATTAACATTTTATGAGATAGTTGATGCATTTTGATTGATATATTTTTACATCCTTTTCTATCTCATAGTGAATTTTTACAAGGTAATCTATTAAATGGTAACATTAAAAATTATGGTTAAAATATATTTAATAATATTATGTTAATATAATTACCATATGTATTTATGATAAATAAAGAGATTAACATATGTGTTGTCCATGTGATTCATGATGTGGATTCTTGTGTTCTACCCCCCTTACTTATTCGCTTATGTTGACCAGTTCCTCAAGAAGAAAGATCACATTTATTTCACTCAATCTTCCAAGGTCAAGAATAATATTCTATAGGAATTACATAGTTCACGAGTGGTAGGCCATTCTAGGTTTATAAAAAATTATGAATGCATAAAGTAGTCTTGTATTAGAGAGGAATGAAAGCTGATATAAAAAAAAATTATGGTTGAATGAGTTATGACAATGAAATGAGGGAGAAATTATTAATATCCTAGATTTTTGTAACCCTTGCCTATTCTTAATTATTAATAAAACACATCTCCATGGATTTCATAGATGGTATTTCCAAATTAGAGGGTAAACTAGTAACTTTTATTGTGGTGGATTATATTTCAAAGTATTACTATTTTTGAAATTTGTTTTGTTATATTATGATTCACTTAGGATAATTTTGATTGCATAAAATATTGTTAGCATGACCATTGTTTGTAATATTATAAACACATGTTAAATTATCCATTCTTTTTTTAATGTAATTTTATAATAATTATTGGTATGAATACAAATATTGTTTTTTTAATATTTTTATTTTCTTTTAAATTTTTGGTCCTTAGATATAAAGATACATTAGATGTTAAATTTCTTAAGTTTGGTAATTATTATTGGAAGAAAAAGTATATGTATCAAAGTTGTTTTGATGTGTGGGTGCATGGATATGCTGGGCAAGTATACAAAGTGCACAATGTGGATTTCCAAAACTTGGATATGCCATATATAAGGATATGAAAAATAAATATTTTTTATTTTTAATAGTAAAAGGTAAACCTAAAATATTTTTTAGTGTTTGTGAGACCATAGGCCATACGAGATGATCCTTGTAAAAGATGTTTTTTACTCTATATGTGTTTATTCAATAGACGTAATTATAAAAATATGGTGTACAAAATTTATTTTTGAACCTTAGACCTAAAAATATGGTGTACAAATTTATTTTTGAACCTTAGACCTCATATTTGTAGTTACAATGTCTCACTTTTAAATTTACTCATTTATATTAAAAATTTCTAAATTAATTTATTAAGTACAAAATATAAAGTAAAAATTAAAAAATAGCTTTATAAAATTTTAAATAAAAATTATTAATTTAAAATTAAACATTAAATTTTATTATATTAAAAAGAACATACTTGCCCTAACTAAGAGGACACCAAAAAGCTACATGATATTTCCATATAGCTTGCATTACAATTTTTACATCTAAATATCTAATTCATATTTAATTTTTTTTTGGGAAGCATACAAGTCCTTATCATAATTTTTCCTTAAGACTATCTTAGGTTACATGCCAAATCATGGTAAGCATACTAGATTTGGCATCAATGCTTTTTGTACCTACTCCCATGTATACGATGAGAGTAAGTTTTGGATGCGACTAGAATTTTTATATTTATTAATACATAAACATTAATTTTAAAAGGTATTATGTTTTTTAAGTTTTATATTAAATATAGGATCAATAAATATGTAATTGAGTGATAAGTTTAGGATTGTTTTATTTGATAATATTGGGAAATGTGGCATCCAATATTTTCATTAGGTTATGGCATATAAACAATGGCTTATTGATATTTTTTAGACTTTACTTTTAAATCAGAGAAAAGTAAATATTATTATATAAGTATAAATATATGTCAATGTTATAATATTAAATATTTAATTTTTTTTTAGTACTATTAATAAAGGATAGGGTTTTGAAAGGGGTTCCACAACTTTTTATAACATAAATACCCGAAGGTTAAAATGATAAAATCCGACCACCCAAAGGGAGAGGCAAAAAAAACAATTAAAAAGACTAGAGCCAACCTAAGGAATGGAACAAAGGGCGACGGGGAACTGAGAAAGTTCAACCCAAAAGCCCTAAGATCCTTCCCAATGGCTGCCACTCCACTTCAAGGGCTAAAAAGGCAAACGAATCTCAAGACACCGATATAAAGAGAACATCCCATCCTCCCAAAGGGCAACGAGGTACGAAAATTAATAATACTTGTCAAACAAGGAAATCCTAAAAGAACCACGAATCGAAGGCCAACCACAAAATACCTATGAGAGCACCAAGCTATCCAACAGAATCGTGACACATGACCATGTTAGAATAAGAGAATATTCTCTTAAGTTCCACTAGGATAGACACTTGAGTTTCCACTCCTCCATGTGTCAGGAGAACTCTCGGTGGTGTCTTCATCAGGTATGATGAGTTGTTGTAATCCAACGGCTCTCAATGATCAACTCTGCTATTTATACAGAGTTGATCCTTGGAATAAATCAATCAGTTCTACTCTTCTCTTCATCTCTTGTAATGCTTTGCATATCTATTGTGAAATTCTAACATGGTACCAGAGCAGGATAGATTTTGCTAGCATTCTCTCTTGAAGGTTCTAGGATCTGGTTCATTTACTTTGGATAATTTTTTGGCTATATTCTTGAAATTATTTCAGTAGTCATTTCTCTTTTATCCATAATTTTTTTCAGCAAAATCTTTATTGTTGAATATATTTTATGCAATTTTTTAATATATTTGTTCTAATTCGTCTTTGAGGGATTTCAAAATATTAAAAATCTCTTCCTTTGCTTCAAAACAGGTTTACCCTGTTCTATGGGCTATTTTAGCCCATTTTAAAAGGAGGGTTCTTATTATTTTATTTTTCTCCCTCTCTTCGAATTATTCTTTCAGCACCTTTTTTTTTTTTTAAATATTGGAAATCCTTTTACTTATCATAAAAGTAATAGTTCTTTTATTATGTAAAAGTTCCTTTTAAAATATTTGGGTTGCGTAATAAGAAACACCCATTTCATCTTAAAACGTGGTGTCTTTTCTCTATTATCGTGGGAGATTTCGATCTTCGGAGATTCGGGTAATCCTTGCTTGGTGCTCGTGGCTTAATTTTATGGATCATTTTATTCCCGTTAGCTCTCCCAATGCTTGCATTTTGTAGAGATCCTCTCTCCAGTTGTCCCTTGGTGCTCAACACTTCTGGCACCCATGACAGCTTGGATGATTTCTTCTACCTAGCACGTTGGTGCTCGGACGATCCTAATCGAATCTCCAAATATTGATTTCTCTTCTCCGATGCTCTTTCAACCCGGTGCTTATAAACAACTTTCCCTGTTTCTTTTTTCAAAGCAAAATCTACCTTTCAAGTTCGCTTATTTTACAACTAGAACTATTATAGATTTTGTTTTAAATATATAACAAGTTTTTTGTAGAATCGCCTTTCTCATAACGTGGTATTGCAGGAACGTTCTCTGGTTATTTTTTATAATGTAGTCTTGCAAGAGCATTCTCTGGTTATTTACCATGGTCTTGCAGGGGCGTTCACTATTTTTTCTCATAACGTGGTATTGCAGGATACAATTTTGCAAATCTCTAGTTATTTTTCCTAACGTGGTCTTGTAGGAGCATTCTCTAGTTATTTAACATGGTCTTGCAGGAGCGTTCACTATTTTTTCTCATAACATGGTATTGCAGGAGCGTTCACTAGTTTTTTCTTCATAACATGGTCTTGCAGGAGCGTTCACTTGTTTTTCATAACGTGGTCTTGCAGAATCATCCCTTCCTTTTACGTATTTGTAGGATCAAGAAACGAAAGCTCAAGTTCACCTCCGCTCAGTGCCTACGTTTCATCTGCCCTCAAGGGTCTCTTCTCGGCACAGAGGGTCTCCGCACCTCCATCCGAACGTCAAAGCTTCTCTCCTTTCGATTGTAGAGAGTCGAGTTCTCGGAACCTCCATTTCGCATCCGATGACTTCTCTCCTTCCGATCATTGAAAGGCTTGCCCCTTCTTCCATTTTAAAATTATATTTTTTTGCAAGCCTTCGAAAGGAACGTCTATGTAGTTTTTTGAAATTCGTTCTCTTCTCTCATGGCTTGTGTATAATTTATTTATTTTCCCTATATTTTATTTTTAATTAGGTTATTTTGCTTTCCTTCATTTCGAAGGACATCATTTGTCTCCGAGCCTTTCGTGAGACAAAATTGTAACCTTTTTCTAATAATTTTTTTTTTTTTTGGGGGGGGGTAAGTGCATATTTTTGCACTCTATTGGTCCATCACTTTAAAGGGGGTGTGCTATCTTTTGTCAATCTTCTTCTATGATTTTACTTTCTTTCAAGTAATTATAAGGTCAAAAACTTTATATTTCATAGTGAAGATCACAAAATTTCATTTGCTTTATTTAAGGGGGGCCTATCTTTAAAAGTTACTATCATTTTTTGTCTATCTTAATCAATGCTTAAAGTTATTTTATTTAAATATACTTTAATATTTCTTAGAGAAGATATTCAAAAATTTAATATTAATCTCATTTTTTTAAGGCCCATATTTAAAAAGAAAAATAGCATATATATATATTTTGTCTATCTTCATATTTGCTTTTTATAAACCTTTGTTATTTTCAAAGAAAGAGCATTTCATTAAATATTTTTTTAGAAGAAGTATATTTTAAATCTAAACATTTTAAATAAAAATTGTTGATAATTAAATTTGGTTTACAAGTTTAAAAACAATCTAATTTTTTCTCAAAATATATTTTGCCTACGTTCCATGTATCATTACCCTTAAAAACTTATAGTTTCCCTCACGTAAGGGCGAGTTTTTGAGGCACTTGGTATAACGGTCTGGCAGATATTTTTCATCATCCATTTCTTTGGATATCTCTCTAACTTATAGTTTCCCTCTCGTAAGGGCGAGTATTGAGATACACCAATTAAACATATTGATTCCCTGCATTCAAGCCAAAACCCTTCCAATTCTTCTCTCTACTTATAGTTTCCCTCAAGTAAGGGTGGGTATAGTGAGGAATAAAAAGGATTTGGCAATCTCAAGCAAACAATATTAAAAAACTCATTATACTTATAGTTTCCCTCTCGTTAGGGCGGGTATTTTGAGTCCTAAATATTGAAAAGCTTCATATCTTTCTTCCAATTGCATTAATCAATTAATTGAAGTTCTAAGGGGGGATATATTGGTAAAATATAACTTCAATATTTTTCCTATGTTAAAATGATGAATTCAATTGAACCTCTCACCCCTCATAACTTTCACACTTGGAAACCTAAAATTTTAAATCTTATCTCTCAAAAAGGTCTTACTCATTTGCTAGAAGAAAAACAACCAAAATTTGATAAAGAATATGAAATATTTGTTCATAAAGGAAAAATGCATGAAACTATGGGTATTATAAGCTCTAATGTTCATGAAAGTTTATGGTTTCATATTACAGATTGCAAAACTCCTTATGAAATTTGGGAGAAATTGAAGACTCTATTTGGGAAAGTAGATCAGATGAGATCAATGCAATTAGAAGCCGAACTCACATCTCTATCTCCTGAATATTTTAGTAGTATTTTTGACTTCCTCACTAAGTTCAAAGAAGTCCTCACTCAATACAAAGGCAGTGGGAAGACTAAGACTGAAGAGGAATGCATTTATCTAATCCTTTCTAAGCTAAATGGTGTTTTTCAGATATTTTCTACCACCTTTATATCTACCAAAGATGCTCTGGGTGCAACCTTTAAAATGCCTTCTTTAGAAGAATTTTGTGATAGATTAACTAGGGAAGAAACTAAGCTTGCTAGATATGAAATCTCTTCTTCTTCTTCTTCTTCTAAAGCCTTAGTAGCCTCCACTTCTTCTAAAGAAAAATTTAGGAAAAAGGAAAAGACCCCCATAACCTGTACTCACTACAAAAAGAATGGTCACTCTGCTAACAAATGCTGGAAAATATTACAACAACTAGAGGCAGCTATAAAAGATCAAAATATAGAAAATAAAAAGCAAATAGGAAAAGCCCTTAATGTTCAAGGAAAAACCTCTAATTCTTCCTCTAATTTTTGGGTCCTAGATTCTGGAGCTACTCATCACATGACTGCTTCAGATAAGTCTTTTTCTTCTATCTCCTCTAGTTCTACTTGTAGCATAGAAGTAGGTGACTCTTCCTTTATCCCTGTCAAAGGAAAAGGGGATATAACCATTGATGGTGGCTCTATTAACAATGTTCTCTATGTTCCAAACATTGCCACTAATCTCCTCTCCGTCTACCAAATTTGTACTTCTGGAAAGGGGAAAATTGTTCTCTTCTCCCCAACAGGAGTTGAGATAAGAGATTTTCAAGATCCCAAATCTCTTATAGCCAAAGGGAATATTGATCACAACTCTCATATTTTTCACTTCAAAGGTTTTCAAAATCCAGAAGGAGCCTCCTATTTTGTGGCTCATAGTGATCTTGAAAGTAAAATATGGCATGAAAGGTTTGGTCATCTTAGTTACAACTACCTAAAGGATTTGAGCACCCATGATATGGTTATAGGATTACCCCAAGTCTCTTCTAGTGATGGAGTTTGTCCTGGATGTGCTCTTGGAAAGCAACATCAAGATCCTTTCCACCCAAGTAGTTCTCTAAAGGCCTCTTCCCCTCTAGATTTAATCCATAGTGACTTAATGACCTTTCCTGAACCATATTTCAAAGGAGCAAAGTATGCTCTAACCTTTATTGATGATTTCTCTAGAAGATCCTGGGTCTACTTCCTAAAATATAAGAGTGATGTTCTATCCCACTTTAAAGTTTTTAAAGCCTTAGTTGAAAATCAGGCATCTTGCAAAATCAAGAAGATTCGCACTGATAATGGGGGGAATACTACAGTAATGAGTTCTCCACTTTTTTATCCAATCATGGCATCATTCATCAACATTATGTCTCCCATAATCCTCAACAAAATGGTATTGCAGAAAGGAAAAACTAGACATTAAAAGAGATGGCTAATTGTATGCTCCATTCAAGAGATCTTCCAAAAGTTTTTTGGGTAGAAGCTATTAACTGTGCAAATTATATTCAAAATCGCACACCTCATAAAGCTCTTGACCATTTAACTCCTGAAGAAGCATGGACTGGCTTAAAACCAGATGTTTCCTACTTCAATATTTTTGGGTGTACTACTTGGGCTCACATCCCAAAGAAGAAAAGGAAGGCTCTTGATAAGAAAAGCAGAAAACTCATCTTTATCGGTTATTGTGAAGAATTGAAAGCATACAGGCTTCTTGATCCCTCAACTCATGAGGTCTTCTTTCATAGGAATGTCCAATTTGATGAAACATTCCCTCAAAAAGATCCTCAAAAGCCCTCTTCCTCCATTGAGCCTTCTCCTATAGTAGAACCTCAATATTATGAAGAGCCAACTCTTGAAGTTAACTTGGTTATTGATAATCAAGATGAGGAACCTGTAACTCCATCTCAATGTCTTTCAACTCCTTCAACTCCTTCCTCTATGCCAAAATGGGCCCGCACCATTGTTAAAGAAGCTACTCCTTACATCCAAAATCTCCCTTCAACAAGATCATCCAACCCCATAGGCACTGGCCTTGTATGTCAGTCTATTTCCTCTGATCCTCAATCCTTCAAAGAAGCCTCAGGTATTAAAGAATGGGATGATGCCATGGAAAATGAATTTTCTTCCTTGATCAAAAATGAGACTTGGGACTTAGTTCCCTTACCTAAAGGAAGGAAATTAGTTCATTGTAAATGGATCTTCAAAACAAAATATGGGCCTAATGGAGAAATAGACAAACACAAGGCTCATCTAGTTGCCAAAGGTTTTTCTCAAATTGAAGGCATAGATTATGCAGAAACCTTTGCTCCTGTTGCTAAAATGGATTCTGTAAGATTGGTTCTTGCTCTAGCTGCTTCCCAAAAGTGGCATGTCTATCAAATGGATGTCAAATGTGCTTTCTTACATGGATATTTAAAGGAAGAAATATTCATGGAACAACCTGCTGGTTTTACTCAAGACTCCTCTCTGGTTTGTAGGCTTAAAAAGTCTCTCTATGGCCTCAAACAAGCCCCTAGAGCTTGGTATGAAAATATGGACTCCTTCCTTCTTTTAGCAGGTTTTTCTCATTGTGAGTCTGATAACACAGTTTACATTTGGAGAAATGAAGGAAACATCACCATTCTTGTTCTTTATGTTGATGATCTTCTTCTCACTGGTAGTAACTTGACTCACATTCAGACTATAAAAGACTCTCTCTAAAAAATTTGAAATGGCTGATCTAGGAAAAGCTCATTACTTCCTTGGGATCCAAATAAGTCAAACAGATGAAGGTATATCTTTGTGCCAACAAAAGTACACTCTAGATCTTCTACAAAGATTCAAAATGATAGATTGCAAACCTTCTCCTACCCCCTTTCAATCTGGAATTAATCTTAGTACTTCTTGCTCATCCCCTCTTTGTGATGCTACTCTATACCGTCAACTTGTAGGAAGTTTGCTATACCTTACTCATACTCACCCAGATATATCATATGTTGTTGGCCTCATATCCAGATTCTCTCATCAGCCTCACTTCAGTCATTGGCAGGCAACAAAAAGAATCCTCCATTACTTGTAGGGCACTACTCATTTTGGGCTCTTCTACAAGGGAAAATCCATGGATATCATTGGCTACACAGATTCAGATTGGGTAGGTTCAGTAGAAGATAGATGTTCCACATCAGGCTATGTCTTTTGCCTTGGTTCCTCACCAATAGCTTGGTTATGCAAGAAACAACAAGCAGTAGCCCTATCTTCTATAGAGGCAGAATACAGGGCAGCAATTTTGGCTAGTCAAGAAGCTCTTTGGCTTCATCAAATTCTGAGAGAATTTGGTTTCACACATGAACATCCTATAACTCTTTGGTGTGACAATCAGAGCACAATTCATATTACACGTAATCCAGTTGAACATCAGAGAACCAAGCACATTGAGATACACATGCACTTCATAAGACAACATATTCAGAATGGGGACATACACTTGGAATATATTCCAACTGAGGAACAAATTGCAGATATCTTCACCAAGTCATTTCCTTCTCCACGTTACCTTCAGTTGAGAGATAAGCTTGGAGTTATTCAGCTGCATTGAATGGATTTATGAGGACAATCTTCACCATACGAAGACAAGCCTCTCTTCTTCTAATAGTTGGTTTTTCCCCACAAGGGTTTTTCACCAACTATTTATTGTATATGAGTACCTAATCAGGCCAAAGTTATCGGGACTCATATTTATTTCTTGTAATAAGAGGACAATCTTCGCCATACGAAGACATGCCTCTAATTGTTGGTTTTTCCCCACAGGGTTTTTTCACCAACAATATTATGTAAATGAGTACCTAATCAGGCCAAGTTGTCGGGACTCATATTTCTTTCTTGTATTAAGAGGACAATCTTCGCCATACGAAGACATGCCTCTCATAGTTGGTTTTTCCCCACAGGGGTTTTTTCACCAACTATATTATGTAAATGAGTACCTAATCAGGCCAAGTTGTCGGGACTCATATTTCTTTCTTGCATAAAGAGGACAATATTCGCCATACGAAGACATGCCTCTCTTCTTCTCATAGTTGGTTTTTCCCCATAGGGTTTTTTCACCAACTATCTATTGTATTAGGAGGACAATCTTCGCCATACGAAGACAAGCCTCTAACTTCCTTTTGATTGATGGTTTTTTCCCATTGGGTTTTACCATCTCTTCAAAAAGAAGTCTTTGTACATGAGTACCTCAATAGGCCTTGTTGCCAGGACTCATTTGTATGATTCACCCCTAGTATCACTTAAGGGGGGTGTTAGAATAAGAGAATATTCTCTTAAGTTCCACTAGGATAGACACTTGAGTTTCCACTCCTCCATGTGTCAGGAGAACTCTCAGTGGTGTCTTCATCAGGTATGATGAGTTGTTGTAATCCAACGGCTCTCAATGATCAACTCTGCTATTTATACAGAGTTGATCCTTGGAATAAATCAATCAGTTCTACTCTTCTCTTCATCTCTTGTAATGCTTTGCATATCTATTGTGAAATTCTAACAAACTAAACGTCTGATAACCATAAAGAAACAACCACCCATGCATGGTAAAAAAACAAGGTGGGAAGAACCATCCAATGTCCACCGTGCCAACTCAAGATTCAAAAATTAAAGATTAACATCTTCAAGAGACATAGGCAACAAGGAGAAAACCACAAAGCTAAATAGGACAACATGAAATCAACCAGATAGAGTGGACCCAAACAAACAAAGAAGGCACCATAAATTCCTCATATTGGAAAAAGACCACCAAGGACCTACAGAGACACTAGGAACTCCACCACATGCATAGCCCATGAACAAAATTTTGATAAAATTTAAGGAATATTATCCCTTGCATGGTGAAATATCTCACCGAGAAAATTACCTTGCCAAACAGATAAACCCTGGGAATGAACACCCAGATTTGCCATTGAGTCAGCCACCATATTATCCTCTCTTAGCACATGCTCAAACCTGACATTATCGAGGGAGTGGGAGTTCCATATTGTTTCATCAATGAGATTAGACACTTTCCAACTAGGCTGGAAGACCTCCCTAAGCATGTTAATCACCAACAAGGAATTACCTTCAATGATAGCATTTCAGATACCAGGATTTTCAATTGCACCACACTATTAAAGGCAACTCACACCTCAACGAATTGGGAGGATTACACTTCCACTATTTTTACATAGGCAAGGATAAGATCACCACGATTATCTTGAATTACACCACCTATGCCATCTAATCCGAGGTTCTCCTTAGAGGCCCCATAAAAATTTAATTTGAACCAGCCCATGGGTAGTGGGGACCAATGTACAAAACTTCTAGGATCAGGTGCAGGCAGAGGACGAGCCAATGACACAAATCCAAGCCGCTCTTCAAGTCTAACTTCACTTGGGAAAAGAGCCAAAGAAATAATTTTAATTTTAAACTATAAGGTTAATTTGATGCCTATAACTTATTAATATAAAAATATTTTCAATTTAACTTACCTTTAGTTAAAGATAAAAATATTAATACAATATTCAACATTATTCCATCTAGATATTAAAATATCAGTAACTTAATAAATAGATATGTGATGCATTGAGACAAATATTATCATTGTAAAGGGAATACTTATTTTGAAAAAAGGGTTTGAAACTTATTTTTATTAAAAAAATCAATATAATTACATATAAATCTAAAAATAAAAGTATAGAACCATGTCAAAATTTGGAAAACATAATACTTACTTTCTAAAGTATTTATGTATAAAAGAATCTATTTTATGATTTCTCTACCATGTAAAGATATACATGCATAGTAAGATATAGTATCAACATCTTATGTATAAATAGTATAGTAGTATACATATATTATATCTCATAAGAAAATAATCTAGCAAAAATACAAGGTGACTCATTTAAATATGAGCACACTCAAAAAGAAAAACAAGTTAGACAAATCAAGTTTCAACTAGCAGTGCAAAATCTTATATATGATAATGAAAGAATGCATTCTAATCTACACCTGAGTAGAATTAAGGTTAAAATAAATGTCGAATATTAGGATCATAAAATTGAGCAAACCTTAAATAAAGTTAAGTATTGAACTACATAGGATTGAATTTGATTTTGTTATAAAAGGAGTAAGTGACATATGAAGTGCTTTAAAAGCATATCATAAACATTGTATCTAGCTTGTGTAGGATTGTTTAAATAAAAAGTATCTATCCTAATATATTATAGGTGTTATTCACTTAAATAAAACCCAACATATTGGATTTATTTTGATTGTCTATATACTTACAAACTATTTAGTAACATATTCAATGGCTTTAATGGTATGAGTATATTTCAATATATAGTTCTCAAGATAGTCAACCATGTGTCATTATCCATAAATTCATTTGTCATAATTTTTGGTAATTGATAAGTGTGATAAATCAATGGCTCTATGAAAATCACATGGAAGACCCTAAAGCTTTTTAGAAGAATTCCAATTATAAATTCAACTATAATAAGCTTATTATTTATATTTTATCTAATAGTTCCCAATAAAATGAATATTTTGCTTGTAGTGTATATTATATCCTAAAGCAAATTAATGAAAGGATAATTGAATATAAATGTATATACATCATCAATAACATGGAAGGCATGAGTGTTGAAGAAATTATATAAGATAGAATTTAAATTCTAAGTGTAACCTCTAAAGCTTTCTAATAATGTTTGTGCATCAAATAGCTTCCACACTTCAAGAACCATAAACATAAAAATGTAAACTTGATATGGTTGATAAACATTTTGGTCATGATTCATTGTAGAAGCCATAGTTTTCTTAGTAACAATAATATTTAAATATGCATAAATATTAAAGGGATAAAGGATGCAAGAACTAGCTATAGTTTTATATATTAAGGCAACAAATTTTTTTTATTAATTTGTATTTGATTTTCTATTTATATAAAAACTAGAAAATACTAAAAAGTAATCATATTGTATAAAATAAGAAATATTGAACATCAATCTACTACATGCTTATTCCATGAAATCCTAACATAAATTTCTCTAGATTTTGATATGGAATAAGGTACCATGTGGACTATACAAATCACTTATTTTTATATTTCCTTGTAATGTTGATGTAGTTTATATTATCAAGTTATTTCTTTGTACTAGTATTAATTTTAGATTAATTGTTTGTATCTAAAGGTTTACTATCTAAATATTTCCTTGAAGTGTTTATTAGAATTTTTTTTGGCTTCCATGAGTGAACAAAAAATAAATATTATCTAAGTATTTATAGTATACTTTTTTTTGCATATTGATATATACATTCACATTTAAGTACAACTACTGTTAAGTTTGGTATTCTTCCAATCCTTATTTTGTTTAGCATTTATTAGGTGAAGGCAATAACTGATAGGTTCACACATTAATTATCAATTAATTAGGACTATATTTCAATTCTACCAAAATGGCAAAGCTTGAAAAATATTTTCTTTCACCACAAGGTATGAACCCACAAAGGTCTAATCTATATTTGAATAATAATTTAGCTAATTAGGGATAAAAACATGGTACTCTTTGTTGTTACTAATATATCACTAGTATAACTTTAAATGCCTCAAAATTAGGTTAAACCATATCATTTTACAATTAAAATTTATAAACTGGTAGGTATTGGAAAACAAATTTCAAATATCTAAATTTTCTTTAGTTTTACTATAGTTACATATTTATATAATTGTACTTATATTAATTAATGTTGATAGGGTTACTAGCACACCTTTAGATGTCCCATGTGGGTTAAATCATATTACATACAATGAAATTAGTGTAAAAATAGGTATTTGAATATAGATTTTAAGAATATAAAATTAGTTTTATTTTATTATAGTTACATGTTTTTCATTTATTGATTACTAAAGGTATTTTTGAAAGCCAAAATAAACACTTATCATTAAATAAGCATAAAATTTGAAACAAATAAATTAAAAGATACTCTTACCCTAACTCTATTTGTTTACTATCATTCTATATAAAAATTGAAAAAAAAAATTGACACCTAGTGCTCCAACATATATCCTCTCAAAAAATTATCAATAATTGTATATTTCTATATTTTAAAATTTATAACAATTAAAATATTGACAACAATATCATGAAAATAATATCTTGCATTAGATCTACTCATGTTCAAGATATATTCATAGAATATTTTATTATAATAATCATTGTATATGAAATTATCCATCCATATTATATAAAGCTTTTAAAACTAAAACAACCTCTACTATAATACATAATTCTATATGTGTGTGTGTGTATCTCTCTCTCTCTCTCATTAACTATCAACCACTAGATCATAAAAACTTAAAGGTACCTACATAGGTAATGACAATAGATAGGATTCAAGTTATTCTAAGTTGGCCATGCCTATCTTCCCTAATGTTAGTCATAGGGAACCTAAGCCTCTAACAACATCCTATGAAAATATAGAGGGTGATTTCTCTTATTTTATTAAATTATAATCTATAGGAATTAAAATCAATCTTATCCAAAACAAATAAATAGAATAAAAAAACACTCATATAGTAGAAAGCATGAAATTAAATTAAAAATAACAATTATTATACCATAGGCATATAGCTAAATAACAAGAAAGTAAATCAATAAAGAAGCAAGAACACACTACTATGAAAATCAAATGATCTAGTATGAAAATCAAATGCTCTAGATCTATCACTAGCTTGTCTAACTAATTTTATTCATGTAGTAAACTTGATTAAACTTAAGTAAACTATTGGAAGAACAGACTTGGAAGGATTTATAAACTATGCTCCTCACGATGGTCATTGCTCTTATAATTGGTATGAGCCTCCAAGATAAGAAAAAATAATATAAAAAATTTGTTGAAATTATTACTACTTTATTAGAGAAATATGGAGAATTATAGAGTGCTTTGTTTTATTTACTACTTCCTAGCTTTTCTTGTTGCAACTATATTTCTTATATTATACTCTAACTAGTATATCCTTGTTGGAATTCTTAAGATTCAAATAAACAAACAGAAGCATTCTAGCCACTCAAATTTTATACAAAAGGTATAAAAATACAAAAAGAAGAAATAAGAAACACATACATTATGGAATGCCTTTAGGCACAATATATAATTATTGTACCATCTATATATAGATATCACAACACTTTGATACAATGAATGGAGTAGTTGGGGGGTATTTGTACCAATACCTTTTCCCAAATTATATCAATAATTTTACCCTAAGACAATATAACAGGAGTGATTTAATGTTAATTATAAGTTTTAAGATGGGTTTAACCATGACAATGTTTTTTTTTTTTTTTTAAAGCGAAAAACCCCCTGCGGGGCCGCCTTGGTCTAAGAGACCATGAACAAGGGGTTCTACACCATCAAATCCATGACAATGTTAACCATAGCTCTTAGGAATTATATAATAAAATATTACAATAAATTAAATACATTATACAACAATTTCCCTTAGGCCTATCCAACATTACATCATACAATGTCAACCTTGGTCATGAATCATATTACATAGTCAACATCCCTTCATAATCTAAATTAAAAGATCAAGGATAAGAGACATTATTGACAATGATAAAATATCCTCCAAAATGGATGCTTTAGTGGGCCTCTATAGTTGAGGTGGGTCCTTCTAAATCCCTATCATTGGATGGAAGTCATCTACCACTCTCCTAAAATTTAGATTTAATTCTTTGTAAAACTTTTTGTTGGATGTCCTTCCCTATTGTAGTATCTACAAATGGTCTTCAACTTCTTTGAATACTTAGACTAGACCTTGGGCCCATGGGTATTATCCCCATTTTGTCTGAATTAATTTGTATGAGCCTGTATTTATGAAGTAACACCATAATTATTCATTTCCAACTAAAAATAAATTAGGAGAGAGAAATATTGATCAATAATAAGAGTTTTTTGAGATTCCAAGAATATAGAAAACATAAGAACCATGAGGTTCAACATATTAAAAGAAGGATAGAGATTAAAAAGGACAATATTCATACATTCTACATCATATTTCATTTTACCTCTAGAATAGGCAATAGATGCTATTAATGCCTTAAATATTCTGATATAATCCTAACCTTGTCAAATTCATCTAATTTAAGATAAGAAAGTTGTAATTCCAAGTAACTTACTTTAGTTGTATTTACTTTTCCAAATAACTCATGCAATTTTGACCATACCTTGATAGGTTCACTTTCTTATTTGATATAGAAAAGCAATTTTGGTTCAATAAATAAGGAGAATAGACCAAGAGCTTCTTCTTCCTTATGTTGGTAATATTTTTATCAAGGGTTGTTGCTTTATTTTCTTCAATAATGCACCACAAGTTGTTACTTTATAATAGGACAATCATCTAGATTAACCAAACATTATCATTTTACCCATTAAGATGAGTAATTACAGTTTGATGATCCATCTTAAATAATTTGATCCCTAATGCTATACTAGGTCCTTGAACTAATCCTACTAAAGTGTAGAGGTTGAAAATTTGTGTTATTAAAAAAATAGGATCAAAATTCTTCTATATGTAAAGTTATGGCCTCTAAAATATTTTTTGTAATGGACCTAAAAAACACAAAATTAAAATCCCCAAACCTTTAAAAATAGGAATAAATCCTAACCTTTCACTTGGCACTTTCTAATTCATTAGCGTACTCCACTCATTTTTCTCCACTTCAACTACTGTAAGCCACTCAACTGTTAATAGTTTATGTTAGGATCCTAATCCTAACCCCTATTGTATATAACTAATTACTCTAATTAATTATGGACCATTGTGTCCTTTCATCTCATAACCATAGGAAGATACTGTTGTAAATGAGGCATCCAAGAACATAATATATTATATCTCTTTGAGAGTAATTGGAAGGGATACCTTCATTTGAAACAATGATCTTTTAAAAGTGATTACATATTTTCTTTAAATTTGCACTCTTCCATTACTTTCTCCACTTGTTACCATTGCTAGGAACTAGGTTCCTAAAAAATGATATCAAAGCAACAATCTAAAGGACTATTTACAACCATTTTTACAAAAATAAATTCCACTGTATTTATCTTTGTTATTCATTGCCAATTTACACTAGTGTCATAAATGTTTATCACAATTTCTACCATATATATTTCCACAAAATTCTTAAAAAATTACAAATACCTTCTCAACATACATCATCAAAAGGAAATCAAGATATTACAATAACACTACTAGTAAATGAACAACAAAGCAACACAGGTCAAACATAGTGGCAAATGTAAAAACATACAAAAATAATGATAAAAAAATGATCAAAAGTCTTCAAAGGAATGCTATAATTTGTTTTATTATTAGACTAAGCACTAGATCAAAAGAAATATAAAAAATGTTAAAAAAAAATTTGCCTGTAGTATGGCATCTAAAGCTCCCAACGATGTCTCAAAAATTGGCAACATTGCATAAAGTAAACTTTATAATATAAAGTTTATAAAATAAACTTTAAATTTTTCAACGTTGGAAAAACTTGATGGCGTATTTGTTTTTTTATGCTAGAAAAGAATCAAGAAACAAGGTTTTAAAATAAGTTTATCCTGCATTCATTACGAATGGGGACAAAGGAGGGTTTAAAAGTAAGTGAGGACATAGAGCTAATCATGACTTCAGTTATGCTCTAGCCACACCCTTGCATGACCAAAGATAGTCCACCACCCCACTTACCATGTCCTTCACACCTCCCCATGCCACTATGCTCCATGTAACCTTCATGTCTCCTCATGTTGCTCAGCTCCATGTGCCCTTCATGTCTCCCCATCCTTATCTTTGCTGCTCTGTCCTCATATGCTATCACTCATTCTCTTAGTTCTCTATTGTCTCTCACTCACTTCCCACCGTGCCACTCTCGTGCTAGTCATTGAGCATGGTAGCTTTTAATTTTCACAAAAAAATCAAAATTTCAAATCTGACTACCACTCACTAACCGTTGCTACTCTTGGCCACCCGCTAAAATTCAAAAAATTGTTTACAAGTTGAAAAACAAATTTTGGCAAAAAATGTACATAATTTTTGCAAAAAATTATAAACAAAAACTTATTTTTTTGCAAATTTTAAGCTTGAAACCATATTTTACACTACCCAAGAATAATTACAATCACAAACTCACACCATAATGATAGATGGGAGGATATCACAAGACTCTATCAAAGACTACCTACAAGAAATAAATTGCTGGAAAGATGAGCTTGAAAAGAAAATCATGACAAAGGAAGATTTTCACCTATGGAGTGAAGAACTTAGAAATAGTACTATATAAAAATACGAGTCTCACCAATGGAAGGAACAAATTATAGAACCACCTATATGGAAATCCTAAAATACTTACACCATACCAAAACTTACTCGACTCTTACCATTAAACATATCAACCCTACAAAAATGAAGGCCCATCGAGAAAAACAACCTTTGTCATCATTGTGATGAGAAATTTATACGCAATCATAAATGTATTACACCCAAACTATATATTCTGGATCTAACCATTCCTAGTAGTTCAACCAATGATGCAAATGATATCAAGGTAAAAATGGTAACAAATACACTTGATGATAGCACTAAGAAAGTTGAGAAAGATGAGGAAGATGAGGAAAATAAGGACAATGAGGTAGACATACAAGAAATTACCAATGAAGAACAAACCTCCACTCTCAAATTACTACCCACAAATTTCTCACAAATAGTGTGTTATTCCCACATAGTAAACCCTATCCAAAAACAAGGTAGAAAGGTGGCTACACACTCATTTTCCATTGCATCTTACAGGGAATATTAGAAATTTGTGGAAGCGTTACCCTTGCTTTTTATGCATCATTTCCCTTGCTTTTTATGCACCATTTTAAAATGTTTAAGGAACCCCATGGGTTGCCCCCCCACCATAATCCTGCTCCTACTCTTCTTCTTGGCAATCCACCACTAACTATTCCACCTTCCCAATATACCTGCTTACAGAAAGAGGACATTAAAATAGTGCAAGAACATAAACAAATACTTCTTGGAAAAAAAAGAATGAAGCTCCTCACTTTGAGCTTTGAGGACAAAGCTCTTTTAAGGAGGGTGGCTTGTTAGGATCCTAATCCTAACCCCTATTGTATATAATTAATTACTCTAATTCATTATGGACCAATGTATTCTTTCATCTCATAACCCTATTAAGGTATATATGCATTCACAATAGATATCATAAGGCATCCAAGAACATAATATATTACATATCTTTGAGAGCAATTGGTACGGTTACCTCCTTTTGAAACAACAATTCTTTAAAAGTGATTACACATTTTCTTTAATTTTGCACTCTTCCATTATTTTCTCCACTTGTTACCATTGCTAGGAACTAGGTTCCTAAAATTTTAGAATTTTAAATTAGCTTATGGATTATATATGCAAAACTTATGCTTATGTGATACATCAGAGTATCATATCAACAACCACATTAGTCGAGGAAGAAAACCACCACTAATTCAAAGTCAAAGTATATCGTTGGGAACTAAAATCATGCATACCTTCATAAAAAATATTTGGCTAACCAACATACCAACATTCTATTTGAATCCAAAATCGCCTTCACATGTATTTGAAGAGTGGATTTTAGATTATTGCTTAATGATTCCCCTTTACACACGGAATGGTGTGTAACATGAACTAGTCCATCTATTTGTCAATACTCTCAATTCTAATAAGGCATATAAGATATCATTTTTTGCAAATTTCCAATAATTCTAAACAAAATCATTTGGGAATCCATCTGGTCCAAAATCCTTATCCTTATACATGCTAAAGACTGCACTATAGACTTCCTTTTTTGTAAAAGTTTTGCTCAATACTTGGTTAATATTATTATTCACTACTTGGGGAATGTTGGCTAGCATTTTATCTACTAAATCAACAACTTCTTCATCTTCAACACTTAATAAATTTTGATAAAATTTATTATTATTTTTTAATAACTTCCTCTTCTAAAAACTCCCTTAAATTATCTGATCTCAAAAGTCTAATTCTATTCATTGTTCTGTGTTTACTAATAGTAATATGGAAGAACTGTGGGTTGCGATCTCCCTCATTTAGCCATAAAACTTTAGACTTTTGCTTCCAATGAATATCATCCTAGGCTAAAGTATTATGAAAATCACATAATAAGTCCCTTTCCTTTGTATCTAGCTCAATCCCTATTTTGAATATGATTTTCCACCTCTTCCAAACTACAGTAAATCTTGCTTTTTCAATATTTAAAGAGCCCAAACACCTCTTTGTTCTAGATATTTATATTTATCTTAACATTGTTTAATTTATGGGAAATTTTGAACATTTTAGATCCCTTAACATCAAAATTCCACCATTAATCAATTTTTTGAGCCAAAGTATAATGGGAAACCCACATCAATTCAAATTTGAAAGGTCTCCTCTTAGTTTTTCGATCCTCACAAAATTCTAACAATAAAGGGGAGTGGTTTTAGGTAACCTTTGGAAAATATTTAAGAGATGGATTGTTGAAATGTAGCAACCAATCCTGAGAAATAAGAACTCTATCAAGTCTTATTTGTATCAGATTACTACCTAACCTCCTATTGGTCCATGTAAAAATTTATCCATTCAGTTCTAAATCCACCAAGTTATACTTACACAAAAACTCATTAAACACCTCCATACTAGCTAAATAACCTTGACTACCTTATTTCTTATCACTAAGTAATAAAGAGATATTAAAATCTTCACAAACTAGTCAATACCATTCGGATAACTCCCTAAACTTAGAAAATCCCATGGTACTCTTCTCCCAACCAAAGTGTTGGGATCATAAATATTGAAAAAATTTCTAGGAAAATTTTAAAGCTTTGTAAGTAAAAACAATAGAAACACACATTTCATTTTATGAATACATTGACCATCAAACTTTGCAGGATCCCAAAGCATCCAAATTCCATCAAAAACTCCTAAAGTTGAACTACCAACAAATTTTGCTTCCTTCCAAATAGCATTCTTAACTAACTAAAAATTTGGTTCATCAATATTGATTTCTTGAATTAAAAAATACTTGGTTTATGCTCTTTTCTCATTTCTCTAATCACATTTTACTTTGCTAGGGCATTCATACCCCTAATGTTCCAAGAAAATTAATTCATTTTTTTATTTTATTTTATTTTGGTCGGTTCTTACCCCTATTTAATTCTAAAGTATTGTAAGAACCATCAACCACTTGTTTAGATGTCTCTCTAGATCTTACATATCTTATTTTGGATATTTACCTTGGAGTTAACACACCAACATTAGCTTTCTTCTTCAAATGTCTAGTTAGGATTTATTTTTTTAGAACCTCCTTTAATTTATCTACCTTTGAATCATTTGAAGAATCTCATTCCTCAATATTGTCCTCTTCATCTACCTTCAATTTATCCCCTGATTTTTGATTCTCAGTTTACACCCTTCCACCTATCATTTGTTGTCGATTCTCATCCTTAGACTATCACATTCTTTGTTCTATTTGTTGAACATCTCATACTCTCTATTATAGTTTTTGGAACATCTGTTTCAATGGTTATTGCTCTATTTCTTCTTGAACCTGCATCTCCTCCCAGGACTACTATATTTTTTGTAACTATATTTGAGTATCTGTATCCATATATTTCAAAGTTTTTTTAGGTCCCTTAATTTGTATTTCTATTGTAAAAGGTAATGCATTATTAGTTTCTAGCTTCATCCTTTTATCATCTATGGATTGTTTCCAGTCAAATCCCGAATTCCTTTTTCACCAATAAAATCCATTTGGATATTCTCTATAATTTTTGCTTCAGTCTTAGCAATCCCTTCAGAGATAGGGCATTAGATTTCAAGAAAAAAATATTCTTCCAATTGTTCTACAATTTGAAACTTATTTCTAATTTTCAAATTATTATCTAAATTTACTTCTTGTAATAACCCCTTATATTCTATTTCCAATTTCCTTCTTCAAACCTTAGTAATGGGTTTTCCTACCTCAACATCTCACTCTTTATTTTAAGGGCATTTTCTAGAAAAATGGCTAGCTCGATTGTGTACCTGATAAAAAGCAAGAGAATTTTTATATTCTACCTTAGAATCCATTCTTGATAATCTGACATTATTTTTCACAAATTGAGGTAAGGGTTTACTCAAATTTGTATTAACACGTATTTTAGCTACTAGAAGCCTTGAATTTATTTTAGTTGAGTGATCAAAATATAGGAGAGCTCCAATAGAGCTTGCACATCCTCCTGAAATGTCTTTATACCAAAAATCCATTGGCAAACTTAGCAAACTCACCTAGATAGGAGTAACTTCCATATTATTTGTTAATGGATTGAAACCCAAAAACCATTTCTTTAAACATAATCTCCTACCAAAAAACCATGGTCCTCCCATCAAGAACCTAACCAAATATTCATTTCAAGTAAAATTAAAAAGGATAAAACCATATTCATTTCAAGTAATTTCATCTAAAAGGTATCTACTTTCGAATAGAATCCAAATTTGGGTGAAATTTTTTAATAAATTTACCTACCAATGAATTCTTCATCCCAACAATAATCTTATTTGTAAGGGCTTTTGGAACTTGAACCACAAAGTTATCATTCTCTAAAACTACTAAAATCTTAAACTTCCTAAAGAAATCAAGATTTTTTCCCTCAATAATATTCTTCTAGGAAGTTTCCCTAGATCAAAGGACCTTGAACGATCATTATTAGAAGCTTTTCCATCCATTTCTATAGAATTTTCTATTTTGTAGCTAAATTCATGCTTAATAGATATGCTCCTATTGCTACAGTTTCACGCTAGATCTGCACCTATTGTTGTAGTTTTACACTAGATTTGCTCTTGGTCACACCAGATCTACTTCCATTATTATAATTTCACATAAATTATGCTCTTTTTATTGTAGTTTCATACCAGATCTGCTTTTGTTGTTGCAGTTTTATGCCAGATCTTCTCTTGTTACCTCCTATTGTTATTTGATAATTATATAAGATAACATCATTACAATTAATTTTAATTAATTTCTAATATTAATTATTCATTGATTATACTTCTAAAACATATTAAGTGATTTCACAATAAATTAAATGATATGCCACAATTATGTAATAGTTTTTCTTCATGTAAATTTTATAATAAATCATTGCCATAAAGTATAACCATGGAATATCTCATATGTGGTTCAACTTATTATGAATACTATAAACGCAAAATCATAATGGTTACAATTTATAATAATATAGCAACAAGGAAGAGTTCATATCCAATGTACATGGAATTTTCAATACATAAAATAATTTATTAAATTATTTAAGTAGTAGTTTAAAATTGAAACCGAATATTTAAATAAAATTTAAAAATAATAATTTTAAACAGCTAAATTTTAAATTTATTAAAAAATCATAAAATAAAAACTAAAATATAAAATTTGTCACTAAAATTTATAATACATTATTTGCAAACGGATTAAGTTCAAACCCTTTCTACAGGGCTACATAAAATTGAATCAACATCATTATAAATTTAATAAGCATTATAATTATCAATAAAAAATTGTTTTTAAATGTGAGTAGGATACTTAATACAATGAGAACCATCCTCCCTAAATTCAGACTTACACAAAATATCTTTGCATTTGATATTTTAGAATCCTGTTTCAGGACAGCAAGATAAACCATTCGAGTCTCGACTGTAAAATTCGAATTAATTCTCTATATTACATTCCATCTCAAGAGAAAATTGGAAACAAACTCTTTCTCATCTTCCAAAGATGAGAATTTATGAAACCAAATACATGACTCTTCGTCAAGAGGCATTTTCTCTGGATAGGTTACCAATCTCTCTCCAAATTATTTTTAAAATAATATCACGGGGTCTCTCCAAACGAATGTCCATACTTGTGATCCAGTTGACCTGAATGTTAAACTTCTTCAACGGCGATTGCCATTGGACTGATTTTGTGGTGATTATCCTGAACATGTGAACGGTGCTCAATGTTGAATGTCTCTCACCGTGCTTGAAAACTGAAGTCTTTCCTTTCTCATTTGAAACTCCGTGATAACACGATCACGGGAAACATGAACCCCGGTAGATAAACCAAAGTATGCTTCTAGACCGGCATACCCAGGTTTGAAAACCTCACACTTTTCGTTTATATATTTCTCCTTGTTTCAAACAAATGAATTGTAAGGACAGTTTGATCAATGGCGGTCATGCCTCTCGTGCTCGCAGCAGTCTTCCTTGCGTCTTTACTGCACAAGCCGAGACCACATTCAATGACTCAGCTGCTCTCATTTTGATTAGGAATGCTTCGGTCCGATCTACTGCCGTCTGCGTCACTGATCAATCTCAACACATCTTCGGCCGGGCTTTATATAAGCACCCTTTGCCTCATTAAATAGATGAAAGAGAGACATATATTAAGTGGGTGGAAATTTTAATAGTTATTAGATTTGAATGGTTGAATCAGATGTTGAATCATAAAATATGTTATTAGATTTGAATAATTGAAAGGAATTTTTACTATTTAAAAGGGAAATATTTTGAATTAGTGGAGAACATTGAATGGTTGAGCAGTATAATTATTGAATGGTTGAAAAACTTTTTATTAAATTTATTTAAAAAAGAAATAAAATTTTAAATTAGTAAAACACATTGAATGATTGAAAAGAAGTTTTAACTAAATTTATTTTAAAAAGAAATAAAATTTTAAATTAGTCAAACACATTGAATGATTGAAAAGAAGTTTTAACTACTTAAAATTATGAACAGTATTAAAAAGAATTTTCAATTATTTTCATTTAAAGGAAAATAAAATTATTTAAATTAGTCAAAGCCATAGCCAATAAAAACATTGAATGGTTGAAAAGATGAGATTTTGAATTGGTCAAAAACATTGAATGGCTTAAAAACAGAACTTTCAACTATATTTATTTAAAGAAAATATAAAGTCTTAAATTAATCAAAACTATAATAGTATTAAAACTGAATGGTTGAAAGGCAGATAGATATTAAGTCTACATTGAATGGTTGAAAGACAGATAGATATTAACATTTACATTGAATGGTTATAGATATTACGTCTACATTGAATGGTTGAAAGACAGATAGATATTAACATTTACATTGAATGGTTGAAATACAGATAAATATTAACATCAGCATTGGTTGAAAGACAGATAGATATTAACATCTACATTAAATGGTTGAAAGATAGATAGATATTAACATCAACATTGAATGGTTGAAAAGATAAAATTTTAAATTAGTTAAAAACTTTGAATGGAGTTATTTTAATTTAAATAAAAGATAAAGTCTTAAATTGGTCAAAATTATGATCAGTAATTAAAATTGAATAGTTGAAAGACAAATAAATATTAATCTGAAAAGAAATTCCAATCATAAAATATTGAAACTTTTTACTAATCTTATTTAAAAAAATAAAATTTTAAATTAAACAAAAACATTAAATCATTAAACAGTATAAATATTAAATGGTTAAAAAAAAAACTTTTTATTAAACTTATTTTAAAAAAATAAAATTTTAAATTAGCTTAAAAAAAAACTTTCACCTAAAACTACTCTTATTTTAAGTAAAGAGAGTCTTTAATCAGTTAAAACCATGAATAATACAAACATTGACCTGGACTTCTTCAACGGCAATTGCCATTAGACTGATTTTGTGGTGATTATGCTAAACATGTGAACGGTGCAGTGCACAATGTTGAATGTCTCTCACCATGCTTGAAAACCGAAGTCTTTCCTTTCTCAATTGAAACTGCGTGATAACACAATCACGGCAAACATGAATTGCAGTAGAAAAACGAAAGTATGCTTCTAGACCGGCACACCCAAGTTTGAAAAACTCACGCTTTCGTTTATATATTTCTACTTGTTTCAAACAAATGAATTGTTCGGACAGCTTGATCATTGGCTTTCCGCGTTAGAGTGTACTTCTTCTTTAATCAAGATCAATGGCGGCCATGCCTTTCGTGCTCGCAGCAGTCTTCATCGCGTCTCATATGATGCTCACTGCACAAGCGGAGACCACATTCACCTTCAACCAGTTCAATGACTCAGCTGCTCTCATTTTGATTAGGAACGCTTCTGTCCGATCTAGTGCCGTCTGCCTCACTGATCAATCTCAACACATCTTCGGTCGGGCATTATATAAGCACCCTTTGCGTATGAAATATAGAGAGTCCACCAATGCAAGCACCCTTTTCTCATTTAGCACCACTTTCGTATTCAGCATAGTTCCTTCTTATGCAAACGGCGTCAGCGGGCAAGGAATGGCGTTTCTCATGTCGCCTTACAACTCTTTGGTGGGAGAAAATTACGACATGGGCCTGCTCAATATTTCGAGCAACGGGAAGGACTACAATCATCTGTTTGCTGTCGAATTCGACACACTGCAGAACGAGGATTTCGATATCAATGGCAATCACGTGGGCGTGGATCTCAACAATCTCATCTCTGTAAAGTTGGAGCGTGCAGGTTACTGGATTGCAAGGAACCAGTTCCGAGAACTAGATCTCAAGAGTGGACATAATATTCAAGCTTGGATAGACTACGATCACCTTCAACAACAGCTCAATGTTACTATTGCACCGGCCGGTTTCCTTCGGCCGGAGAAGCCGCTCATGTCTGCGAAAAAATTGAATCTATCCACCATTTTTGAAGAAGAAATGTACGTGGGTTTCTCTGCAGGGACGGGACTCGCTGTGGAAGAGCATTGGATCCTCGCTTGGAGCTTCGCTACAAATGGGGCCGCACCGGTGTTGGATACGTCTCGTCTCCCTTCCTTTGCACACAAAAATTCCAAGTCGTCCAGATCGCGATTTACAGTTGGTGTCGCCACCGCTTCGGTTCTTCTCCTCTTGCTCCTCGCCGTTGTAGCACTGGTGTGGTGGAAGAAAAAGGAAGATACAGATTCTGTTGAAGAATGGGAGTTGGAATATTGGCCTCATAGATTCAATTACAAAGACTTGCATATTGCGACTAATGGCTTCCGAGAGGAACAAGTCGTGGGTCGCGGAGGTTTCGGCCGGGTTTACAAAGGAATTCTTCCGTCCAACGGCCTCGAAGTTGCGGTGAAGAGCATTTTCAGAGAGACCAACGAAGGGGTGAAGGAATTCATAGCGGAGATCTCAAGTCTTGGTCGTCTCCAGCACCGGAATCTTGTGCAAATCAGAGGCTATTGCAGGCGGGGAATACGGTTGTTCATAGTTTACGACTACATGCCAAACGGAAGCCTGGACAGGATGATATTTGGGAATCCAAGGAGAGTGCTGGCATGGCCTCAGAGGTACAGAATTCTGAGTGACGTAGCGGCCGGATTGCTGTATCTTCACGAGGAGTGGGAGAAGATAGTTGTGCACAGGGACATCAAACCCAGCAACGTGTTGTTGGATTCGGAGCTGAATGCCAAGCTGGCCGACTTCGGTCTCGCTCGTCTGTACGAGCATAACGAGAACCCGCGTACGACACGTCTGGTGGGAACTCTTGGATACATCGCTCCGGAACTGGTGCGCACAGGGAAAGCCACACCGGCCTCGGATGTGTTCAGTTTTGGGATTTTGATGTTGGACGTTGCGTGCGGAAGGCAGGCTGTGGATCCCTCTGTGGTTTCATCCCAAATAGTTTTAGTGGATTGGGTGCGAGAGCTGCATGCCAAGGGGAGGATCATGGATGCGGTAGATCCGGCGCTTGGCGATGAGTATGCTCGGGATGAGATGGAGCGTGTGCTAAACTTGGGACTGCTCTGTTCTACTCACGAGGCGGAAGGAAGAGTTGGAATCAGACAAGTGTTTCAAATTCTTGAAGGCCAAGCTTCCCTTCCAGAGCCTCCATTTCCATTTTTGATGGAGATGAGTATAGAAAGCGACACGCTTAACAATTTATATAATCTCGATCGCAGTAGAGATGCTTCCACATCCAATGCTTCTATTTCCAAGTCGTTGGAGGGACGATAGATTTCGCACAGCCGGCTCAAACTTGGCTTGTTTAACTTATTTTTGTGACTCTGCTCGTCCTGAAATGAGATATCACAGGGTGGATGTTTCCATACATATACTACAGAAGTCATCTACTATTTTCTCTAATTTTTAACATGGGTTGTTGTATGGTTTTGTATTTTCTGTTTTTATATATATGCAAACATGCAGGATGACATTTTCTATAAATGTTCCTAGTCACATTTCTTTTTATCATTTTGATTTTTCGATCTCATATTTCTCATTTATTTATTCCTTAAATCATAATATTGGCATCAAGAGCACCATGCAGTATTTTTTTCATTGGCAATAATAAATATTAATTTATATGTATTTAAGTACAATACTTTTAAAATTAAAATGTATGAGAAGTATTTCACAAGTCAACTTGAGTCTAGGAGAATCAAAGACTATTAAGCTTGGAGGAAAAACTACTCTGCTAAGGTTTGATGAAGTAAAGCTGCTCTGCGGGGATGGCAACAACTTCCAGAGGAGGTTTGAAAATTTGGAGGGATGTCGTGATGGCATTGGGTCTGGCACAGAGAGCGCATGCTCGTGATATTTTTTCGTCTGAAAATGACTAGAAGGAACAAGATTTTCTAGTGCATGTCAGGAACCACTTGTTAAAGAACAATGGATGTTTGGAATGATGTGAAGCCAGGCTAGTTCTAGTGGTTCAACCAGACTCGATGGCAGAATAGGTGGAGTATCTAACCAACCATACCCTTATTGGCAAATTTTTGGGTATTCGAATTTCTCTCCCCTTTTTGGAGGCTTGGGTCAGGAAGACTTGGAATCCTGAAGGCGACGTGGAGGTGATGATAAGTGCGAACAACTATTTTATGGTGGTTTTCTCTTGTATTGTAGATCGTAACAAAGCATTTGAAAGGGGTCCTTATTTCTATAACCAAGTGGGACTCTTTCTTAAACCCTAGCATGTGGGTTTCAACCCATCAGAGGAGCGGCCATCACGGGTTCCAGTATGGGTGCGGCTTCTATGACTCCCATTAGAATTTTGGAGAACTGATATCTTGCATAAGATTGTCCTTCTGCTTGGGAAGCTAGCTGGACCGTCACAACAGATAATGGATAAAAAGTTAATCTCTGTTGCTCGTATTTGTGTTGAAATTGAATTAAATAATCCTATTCCAGATTCTATTGAAATACAATTTGGATCAACTACATGGGTTCAAACTATGAAGCTCTTCCATTTCATTGCCAGATTTACTATGAATATGACCACCTGCAAAGAAAATACCCTAAGTTTGTCTCACCTGTGGCTTCAAATCCTGGGCCCTCTCGGTCTGGACTAAGTTTGGATAAAGGAAAAGCCCTAATAAAGGATTGGGAACAGCATAAAGAAGGTTTTGTTCTGGTAAAATTCCAAAACAGAGGACGAAGGGAAAACAAAGACCTTAAGGATAGCCAACCAGATGCTCTACTCAACCGTTTTGAAATATTAGATGATCTTGATCAGTGCATGGAGATACCTGTAATGTCGCTACCTGATGCAAATATAACAAGGCCAAATTAGATATCTCTTCTTGAGGGAGAACTTAAGGAATCAGATCTAGGGGGTTTAAATGAAGAACAAAGGGCTTTAGATATGAGTATATGGGACATGGTTGGGTCTAGCCCTATAAGGGATACTATTTTGGAAAGTGGTACAAATTTAGCTATGCCCTATCCTACTCAAGCACTGATGCAATCATCCTTGGACTGTAAAACTCCTACGGTGTTGGGATTGCAGCAAAAAATAATTAAAAAATGTTTTTCGAATAAGAATATGAAGGTGGGTCGGAAGAAGGACTAGGATAAAATTAAGTTAATGGGGGAGACTTTGGTGGAGTCAAGCTTTGTGAGAACATTGGACTCCCATTTTTATAACCCCAAAAAATGATTATCCTCTCATGGAATGTAAGGGGGTTGAATAGCATCCCAAGACAAAAATTTATTCATGATTTGGTTTGTGTGCATTCTTCGAAAGTGGTGTTTATTTAGGAGACTAAATTGGATATTGATAGTATGTTCAATATTACTCCCAAGTTGTGGAGAAGGGGGTAATGCCAGTGTATTGGTGCATGTGGATATGCTGGTGGCATCGCTTGTTTATGGGATCCGATTAAGATATCCTCTCTTACTTGGATTTCCAGTAGATGGTATATGTCAATGGTCGGGCATGATAATAAATCTGGTGAAATCATCCTACTTACAAATGTGTATGCTCTTGTTGATTACAATGATAAAGTGAATTTATGGAAGCAAATTTGCTTTGTGAGAAGTTTGGTTCCCCTGTACCCATGGATTTTTTTCGGAGACTTCAACTCTATCACTTGCCTAGACGAGAAACATGGTGGGGTGGACCATCTCGAGCCTTTTTCTTTTGTCTTCAGTGCTCATATCCGGGCCCTAAACTTGGTTGACATCAAGCTAGATAATGGGATATTTACTTGGCATAATAGAAGGTGTGGGGAAGCTTCCATCTTAGAGAGACTAGATAGGTTTTTGCTATCCAATTATTGGATGGGTAATAACAGAGGTGCTAGTTTTGTGATTTTGGAAGGTAGGATATTTGATTGTTAGCCTATCAAACTCTCTGCTTTGGAGTTAGGGATAAAAAAAATCCCTCCTTTAAGTTTCAACTTATGTCACTTCATGATCCTAAGCTTCATGATTTCATGTGAGGCTGGTGGACCACTAGAAAACCTCCTCATGGCACCGCTATGTATTCCTTTATGAAGCGACTACAATTTGTAAAACATTAATTAAAGAGATGGAATAGACTAAATTTTGGGAACCTTTCCTTGGCTAATCTGGCAACTCTTAGGAGGATGGAAGAAGCTTCAAGGAAGATTAGAGATCAGAGATTCACAAAGGATATTCTTGTTGATGAATCTTAGGCTACGAAAGACCTTGCTGAATGGGAACTGAGGGAAGAATTTTTTTGGAAATAAAAAGCTTAAGTAGATTGTCTTCAGGAAGAGGATAGGAACACAACCTTCTTTTATAACTCAGTTAAGGCTCGTCGTAATGGTAACCTGATTACCTCTCTTGTGAATTCTCAGGGTGCCCTGCTATCTTCTTTTAGGGATATTTTAGAAGAGACTAAGAGGTATTTTTCCTCTCTCTTCAAGGAGGACTCCCTATCAGATGATGAGAATGAAAAGATTATTCTAAATTGTATTCCAACGATTGTTTCTAGAGAGATGAATGAGCACTTGATGGGTCCAATTTCCCTTGAGGATTTGGAAAATGTTGTATTCAAGATGAAAAAAGGAAAAGCCCCAGGCCCGGATGGATTCCCAATTGAGTTTTATCAGAGTTTTGGGATTTAATCAAATTTGATCTTTTGGAGGTGGTCCATGAGTCCCAAAAGAACAAACAGATGCTAAGGGCCCTAAATGCTACCTTTGTGGTGCTTATACCCAAAAAAGAGGGAGAAAATTCTTTGGATATGTTTAGGCCTATTTCTCTCTACAATGTTGTGTATAAGATCATCAAAAAAATTATTTCTGAGAGGCTGAAGATATGGTTGAGAAAAATCATCTCTGAGGAGCAAGGAGGGTTTGTTGTTGGTCGACAAATATTGGATAGGGTTGTTATTGCTACAAAAGCTATTCACTCGAAGGAAACTTCTAAGAAGAAAACTATGTTCATTAAGTTGGACATGGCCAAAGCCTATGATTGGGTCAGATGGTCCTTTTTTCAAAAAGTTCTTGCTACTTTTGGATTTGAGGAGGAATGGATTAGATGGGTGATGAGCTATTTTTCTTCTTCTTCATTATCTGTTCTTGTTAATAATGAGTCATTAGGGCTGTTTGAGGCATCGAGGGGATTGAAGCAAGGAGATCCTTTATCTCCTTATTTGTTTATCATTATGGCAAAAGGGTTGGGAAGATTGATCAAGTCTCAAGTCATGCATGGTCTCATTTAGGGGTGGAAGTGGGATAGTAGCAGGGTTATGCGTAAGAGATCGGTACCAGAATGTATTTATAAAAATTTGGCAAATCGGTTTCAAAATCCAAGTGAATATTGTCGAAACACATGTAGAAGGTTCACTATTATTTGGGGCAATCTTGGAAATTTAAACTTGAAATGGTCAAATTATTATAAAATTGGGGCGAATCGATTCCCAAAAAAAATTGCACCTGGAAATTTTTAGCTAATGGACCTTGGTCAAGGGTCCCAAATATTAGCCAATTTCAAATTTTTAAAATCCTAATTTTAGCCAATTTTGTGAAAATAGCCACTATGCATAACCCTAGATAGTAGTTTGCCACATCTTTCCCACCTTCAATTTGTTGATGATACTGCTTTGTTGGGAATTTCCATTATCAGGGAAGCTAGCAATATTAGACAGTCTCTTGACATATATCTTGGTACTTTTGGATAGTTGATTAATAAGGAAAAGTCTTCTATTTTCTTCTTCAACACCCCTCCTCTTATTCAAGCCAGGATTTCTCACATTCTAAGATTTTAGGTTGGGTCTCCCCCCTTCATTTATCTTGGTATCCCAATTTCATCTCACCCTCTACCTAGATCTTCTTGGCAGTCTATGCTTGATAAGTTTAGAAGGAAGGTGAATCACTGGACTTTCAGATGGATATCCACTGCAGGTAGAGTGTTGCTTTTAAAATTTGTTGTTTAAGCTTTACCCATTTATAGATGTTTTGTACAAATAGCTCCCTCTCACTTCATCAAGGACATGGATGCTTTGTCAAGAAAAATTTTATGGTCTAGAAAGCTTGATCAGTATAAATGGAGTTTGGTTAGGTGGGATTCTATATGTAGGTCGGTGCAAGAGGGAGGCCTTGGGTTGTGACAAACAACTCTTTTTGGGTAGGATTTGGCTACAAAACTTTATTGGAGATGGTGTACCTCTCAAGATCATATTTGGGCTAAAATATTATCTTGTAAATACTTGAGAGGTATTTCTGAGGTTGAAATCCCTAGAGTCAGCTTGGTTGGGAAAGGTTCAGTTATCTGGGACACTCTGAAAAGAGGAGCTAATTTAATCAAGCAGGGTTTGTTTTGGATTTGCAATCAGGGATCAAATACTCTTTTTTGGGAGGATTATTGAGATGGCCACCCTCCTATATTGAATCAATATCCTAGGTTATGTTTCCTAAGCATTTTTTTCTTAGAAGCAGGCTGGTCTCGTGTGGACTTTAAAAAAATATAGTCTTTTGGAAATATGGAGATGTATAAGTGGAAAGATCCGCAAGAATGGTCCCAGGGGGGACTGGCCTAGGACAGAGAGGTGCTTGATCTTATTCTCATGGGGAGGTATTGTTCTTCATTGAGGGGTAAAGATATTCTGGATTGGAACCCTAATCTTAAGGGAACCTACTAGGTAGCCTATGGTTATCAGGTTCTTGATAAGCAAAAGTATGGGAGTCTTCTTGTCACTTGGTGGAAAAAGGTGTGGACCAAATTTTTTTGGCCAAAATGTAACTTCTTTCTCTGATTAATAGCTCGTAATAAATGCCTCACTTAGGATAATGTTAGGAATAGGGGATTTTAGGGTCCCTCTTTTTGTGTCCTTTGCAGTAAGAATGAGGATGACTATTCTCATTTATTTTTCCAATGCTCCTTTTCTAGAGACATTTGGCACCATTTGTGGAGTTCCTGGAACCATCCATGTTTTCATGTGCTATCCCTAGTGGAGTTTTGGAGTAGTCTAGGCAGACCTCCGGCCAAGGCCCCCTTCCTTTGGGTGGCTTAGAATTTGGGTCCTTCTTGCATCATCTGGCAAATTTGGCTCGAACGGAATCGACACATATTTGAGGGCAATTATTTGGTTGTTCAACATATTTGGCAAAGGATCATGTATATGGTTCAAGAAACCATCCATAACAAATGTGATGTGGACCCTCTTTTGGATTCTAGGGAGGAGAAGGTACAACAAGCCCTTGGTCTCTTTGGGGATGGTGTGAACTCTTCTAGCCCTCGTAGGGTTCCTCGGCTCAACAAAAATGTTAGGAGAGATGGTAGGTGGAGGCCACCCCATAGAGGAGTTTTAAAAATTAATACTGATGGATCGTCCAGGGGTAATCTTGGATATGCTAGCATTGGCGGTGTTGGGAGAGATTCTATTGGTGGTGTCAATTTTTTCTTTTCCGTTTATAAAGGTGTTCACTCCAACAATTTCATGGAAGCTCTTGCAATTCTTGAGGCCTTATGAATGGGGTTTTCTATTGGCTGGCATAGGATTATCTGTGAGTCTGGCTCTTAAATTGTGGTTAATATTTTAAACAGTAAAAGGGTAGAGGAAGTTAATTAGCAGTTGGTCTTTGTAGCTGTTCAAATTCTCTGAATGAGTTAAGAGTTTGAATTTATATCCTTTGTGCACATTCCAAGGGAATGGAATGTGGTTGTTGATTACCTAGCAAAAGAGGCTTTTGAGCTGTTGGATCCTTGGAGTATCGATAATTGGGAGAGTCTCCCATCTGGGGACTCTCAACGCCTATGGAAGTTGATCCACAAGGATGTACAGACTTAATGTGGTTTATTCTTGTTTTCTTTTCTAGATGTCATTCTAGTCTAGTGGTTTTATCCTGTTTGGCTATTTATTTGAGTCCTGGTTGGAAGCTCAGTTGTACTCTGTAATCTAGACTTTTTATCAATAAATTTTTACCCCTTTATTTAAAAAAAGTCAAATTGGGTCTAGCATTACAAGGATTAGATATTGATATACAATCATTTATTTAAAATATATTTATAAGATATACTTAGGATGTAAAATAAAAATGTCATTCTTCAAATTCCATGTCATAAGTTTATCATAGGAAATGTTTGCTTTCAAATTTCTTTCATTCCACAAATAATATCATTGTTATTCTCTATTAAAAAGCAAATTATTAATAAATACAAAAAAAATAATTAAATCACCATCAACATGTTTGATGTATAAGATTGGATCAAAGTGACAATAAGAAAATATCACTTTCAAGTAGATAGTAATCTATCTCATACAAAGATTTATGAAATTGCTTCAAAATGTACAAAAAAATTATTAATTTATAAACAAGAAGAGGTGATCCATTATGCACAAAATGAAGGGGTGATAAAAAAAAAAAATATATATATATATATATATATATATATATATATATTCAATTAATAAATATTTTTATTTTATTGGTGGAAAAAGGGTTTTGAAAGGGTCCTGTAACCTTATTACAAACTGAGAGAAGTTAGAAGAAGACTTCCCAACTAAAGAAATATGAAGATGAGGCAACAATGATAGACATTGGTAAAGCACACGAGCTTCAGCAAAGTGATTGGTTTGAATTCCAATACATTATGCAAAGGCTAGGATAATCTCCTCCAAGTGATTTTTGAAAATACCTCCAACACCAATAGGACCAAGATTTCCTTTTGTTGCACCATCAAAGTTGAACTTCACCCACCCCGAGGGAGAGGGAGCCATTTGATGAGTGAAATGAAAAGATAATTGAATGGATGCCAATAGAGGTAACCAACACAGATTCATCTAGACATTTGAGGTATCTAGCACAAAAGGCTACTAAAATATTCTCAACCAAAACACTAATAATTCTATATAGGACATACGAAGTGTCATGGGAATAATTTTTAAATGCTCTTGCAGTACGTTCCTACCAAAATTCCAATAATAAATGAGGAAGACATAATGTCCAAAATATTTTAAAACAAAGGCTCTTGAAAGGGTTAGGCAACTGAAAGAAAAGGTTTTTTGTAAGACAAGGAGGCACCTAGGAAATACCAACTGTGGAGAATAGGGATGACATAATATTGGTAGAAAAGTGATAGGAAAGGAACAAGTGATGAGTAGTTTCATAGGCTTGCTTGCATAAATAACAACTTAGAATAATAAATCTCTAAAATTAAAGATTGGAAATGGTAAGTATTTTATCTTGGATAACAAACCAGAAAAATAAGCTAATTTTAATTGTGAGATGTTTATTCTAGATAATGCTCATGGGGAACCAAGGCTGGATTGATCTTCCTATGAGGTAGCATATGGATTTAACAATAAATAAACCATTATTACTAGGTTCTCAAATAGCCTTGTCTTCCACATCAAAGTTGGGAATAACACAAAGATAAAGCAAGTTAGAAAGAATAGAGTAGGCTCCTTCATCAACAATGCTAATAGGAAAAGGTCTCCAATTTCTTCTGTTGGCATCAGTGATTATGAAATTGCAAACTTTAGGACCAAAAATAAGATCTATAATTAGTCTTAAGCAAACCAAATCAGACCGATTTTGGAGTGGGTTATCTACTAGCCAATGATCTTCTTAGAAGTCGATCAAGCCATTACCAAGTCTTCATAGGATCTTTTTTTTTAATTTTCCCTTAAATTCAAAATGGAATTCCAAACTGTAGATCCTAAAATAGGTGAAGGATCATCCAAAAATTTTATTTGGTTTTAAATATATTTTACTTTGATTATGTTGATCCGAAGAGAATTTTCTTTTTTAAGGACTCTCCATCCTTGCTTTGTTGTAAGAGTTGTATTCATATCTTGAATTTTTAAAGTCCAATGTCTCCATAGTATTTTTTGGAGTAGATCTGGTTCCAGGAAACTAAATAAAATCTCTATTTCTTTTCAAAACCAGACCAATAGAAGTTCCTCTAGATCTATTCAATTTTATTGTAAACTTTAGCGAGGATTTAAAAAATTGAAAGAAAAAATATAGGGATGCTTTGAAGAGAGGCTTTGACCAAGCTATCATTATTATCTTGACTAAGGAGCCCTCCTTTCCACCCAACCAAATTTTTTAGAGTCTTCAATTATGGAGTTCCATAAGAATATTTTTTAGAATTCTAAAGGTTTCCTTCAAGTGTTTATTATAATTTATTTTTTATTTTTGACTTCCATGAGTTAAAAAAAAATATATTATCTAAATATTTATAATATACCTTTTTTTTTGCATCTTGATATATACATTCAAACTTAAATACAACTAATGCTAAGTTTTGTATTATTCCAATCCTTATTTTGTTTAGCCTTTATTAGGTGAAGGCAATAACTCATAGGTTCACACATTAATAATCAATTACTTAGGACTAAATTTTAATTTTACCAAGATGGTAGAGCTTTATAAAGTGTTTTATTTCACCACAAGGTATGAACCCATAGAGGTCTAATCTCTATTTGAATAATACTTTAGCTAACTAGGGATAAAAACATGATACTCTCACATAGTTTAGTGAAACCCAATTTTATCACTAATAGATCACTAGTACAAACTTTAAGGGCATCAAAATGAGGTTAAATCATATCATTTTACAATGAAAATTTATAAAGTGGTAGGTTTTGAAATACAAATTTCAAGTATCTAAATTTTGTTTAGTTTTATTATAGTTACAGATTTATATAATTATACTTGCATTAATTAATGTTGATAAGGTTACTAACACACCTTTAGATGCCTCATGTGGGTTAAATCATATTACTTACAATGAAATTAGTGTAAAAATAGGTATTTGAATGTAGAATTTAAAAATATAAAATTATAAGGAGTTTTCATGCAATGTTCTTGAACCATCTCAGACATAAAGCCTGCATGAACATTCCTTTATTCCTTTTTCATTCTATGCAAAAGTCTTTCCTTAATGTCTAGGCTGGTCATGGTCAAGTTCCTATTCACCAAGGTTTGGCATTGTTGGTTTTCGAACAAGCATCTTTGGAGAATGGCCTTGATGCTAACAATGTGTTAAAGTCTCTTGCAGATTCCTCTGACCGGTTGGTTCGTGGCCCTAAGCAAAGTATTGACTTCTCCTCCATTAATGGTCATTCTCGGTTTACCACTAGATCAAACTCTAACGAGAGTAGGGAAACACTCTCTTTCACTTTTGGTGTTGGCACGAAGCAGATTTCTATAAATATCCAAATCTCTTTGAGAGGGGTTTGGGGTGGTAACCTAAAGGTGATTGAGGTTCTTCCGTTGGATCATGATGATAATTTAGAGTTGGCCCGTAAGGAGAACTTGGTTGGTCTTGGTGTTTCTGATCCGATGTCGGATGGTGCTGCTACTGTGGAACATTGTTTGTCTAAGTGGCTTTAGAGTAAGGTGGTGGAGGATTACTCTCCCTTTGTGATGGCTTCTTCTGATATGGATATTCTTCCATGGGATTTTCCCCGAGAAAATTTTGTGGAGGAAATCCTTTCTCCAAGAGAGTCGAAAATTTCTAAAGATGTGGTTCTCTAAGACTTATTTCTTATAAATATTAACTAGCATAAAATTTGAAGCTTGTTGAAACTTACCCTTGATTTGACGAAGAATGTTTCAAGTCTGGTGGCTAATGTTACTCAAGGTGTTCATAAGTTAGGGTAAAACCTTCTCAGTTCTCCTTTCTTTGTCTCCTTTTGGTCTGGATTTCGTTGTTGTTCTGGTTTACCTTTGGTTTCTTCCAGGTTTGTTTTGGGGTTTTCTCCTGTTTGGTCTTCCTTGTAGTGGTTGTGGGATCTCGTTAAAACCCTCTATTTTTAATAGTACCAAAAAACAAAAATAATATAAAATTAATTTTTTTTTATTATAGTTACAAGTTTTTTATTTATTGATTACTAAAGGTACTTTTGAAAGCCAAAATAAACTCTTATCTTTAAGCAAGCATAAAAAATGAAAAAAAAAATTATAAATGATATTGTTGCCCTAGTTCTATTTGTTTACTTTCATTCTATATAAAAATTGTAAAATTTATTGACATTTAGTGCTCGAACATATATCCTCTCAAAACTTTATCAATAATTTTATACTTCTTTATTTAAAAATGTATAAAAATTAAAATATAGACAACAATATCATGAAAACATTATGTTGCATTAGATCTACTTATGTAATAAAATATTCATAGAATATTTTATTAAAATAATCATCGTATATAGAATTATCCATACATTTTATGTAAAAATTTTAAAAATAAAACAACTTCTACTAGAATATATATATATATATACACGAATTATCCATCCATCTTATATAAAACTTAGAAAACTAAAACAACCTTTACTAATATACATATATATATTCTAAAATTATTTCAAAATACCCTACTTTTACACTATTTAGGTGCATGAGCTATCATTAACTATCAACCATAGGATAATACAAAGTTAAAGGTACCTACATAGATAATGACTATAGATAGGATTCAAGTTACTCTAACCGGTTCATGTGATGTTGTTCTTATACAAGCTGTTTATTTCTAGTGGCATATTCCCATGAGGAATTTCGTTCCACATTAATACCTCCTCTACTGTAGTGTGTGTGCGTTAATAATCCCACATTGATCCAGTTGTGGGACTTGAGTGGTTTATGAGCCCCAACACTTGCCATACTCTTTGCCAATGGGGTAGTAGGCTTAAAGGTGCAAGTCCTTGGTCCCACTTATGTGGGATTCCTCACCCCTATTAACATCGAGTCATGACATGTGTGTGGGAGGTAGTTGGCCCTCTTGCTTTCTAACCAGTTCATGTGATGTTCTTATACAATCTTTTTATTTCCAATGGCATATTCTCATGAGGAATTTCATTCCACATTAATACCTCCTCTACTGTAGTGTGTGTGCGTTAATAATCCCATACTGATCCAGTTGTGGGACTTGAGTGGTTTATGAGCCCCAAAACTTGTCATACTCTTTGCCAATGGGGTAGCAGGCTTAAAGGTGTAAGTCCTTGGTCCCACTTATGTGGGATTCCTCACCCCTATTAACATCGAGTCACAACATGTGTGTGGGGATAGTTGGTCCTCTTGCTTTCTAATCAGTTCATGTGATGTTGTTCTTATACAAGTTTTTTATTTCCAGTGGTATATTCCCATGAGGAATTTTATTCCACATTAATACCTCCTCTACTGTAGTGTGTGTGTGCGTTAATAATCCCACATTGATCCAGTTGTGGGACTTGAGTGGTTTATGAGCCCCAACACTTGCCATACTCTTTGCCAATGGGGTAGCAGGCTTAAAGGTGCAAGTCCTTGGTCCCACTTATGTGGGATTCCTCACCCCTATTAACATCGAGTCACGACATGTGTGTGGGGGGTAGTTGGCCCTCTTGCTTTCTAATCGGTTCATGTGATGTTGTTCTTATACAAGCTATTTATTTCCTAGTGGCATATTCCCATGAGGAATTTTGTTCCACATTAATACCTCCTCTACTGTAGTGTGTGTGCGTTAATAATCCTACATTGATCTAGTTGTGGTACTTGAGTGGTTTATGAGCCCCAACACTTGCCATACTCTTTACCAATGGGGTAGCAGGCTTAAAGGTGCAAGTCCTTGGTCCTACTTATGTGAGATTCCTCATCCCTATTAACATCGAGTCATGACATGTGTGTGGGGGTAGTTTGCCCTCTTACTTTCTAACCGGTTCGTGTGATGTTGTTCTTATACAAGTTATGTTTATTTCCAGTGGCATATTCCCATGAGGAATTTCGTTCCACATCAATACCTCCTCCTTCTCTTTAAGCTAGCCATGCCCATTTTACTTAATGTTAAACATAGGGAACCTAAGCGTCTAACAAGGTCCTATGTTTCTCTCCCTCTCTAAATCGTTTTTATCATAACATCACGGGGTCTCTCTCCAAGAATGAGATGTTTATCTATAATGGTGGAACGTCCATGCTTGTGATCCGATTGACCTGAATCCTGGACTTGGAGATGTTTATCTATAATGGTGGAATGTCCATGCTTGTGATCCGATTGACCTGAATCCTGGACTTTTTCAACGGCAATTGTCATTAGACTGATTTTGTGGTGATTATGCCGAACATGTGAGCGGTGCACAATGTTGAATATCTGTCACCTTGCTCGAAAACTGAAGTCTTTCTCATTTGAAACAAGATCCGTCCCTTTTGGAACTCCATCGTAACACAATCACGGTAAACATGAATTGCAGTAGAAAAACGAAAGTATGCTTCTAGACAGGCCTCATACTTTCGTTTATATATTTCTTCTTGTTTCAAACAAATGAATTGTAAGGACAGCTTGATCATTTGCTTTCCGCGTTAGGGTGTGCTTCTTTTATAATCAAGATCAATGGCGGCCATGCCTTTCGTGCTCGCAGCAGACTTCCTTGCGTCTCATATGATGCTTACTACACAAGCCGAGACCACATTCACCTTCAACGAGTTCAACAACTCAGCTGCTCTCATTTTGATTAGGAACGCTTCGGTGCTATCTACTGCCGTCTGCCTCACTGATCAATCTCAACACATCTTCGGCCAGGCATTATATAAGCACCCTTTGCATATGAAATATGGAGAGTCCATCAATTCAACCTCCTCATTTAGCACCACTTTCGTATTCAGCATAGTTCCTTCATATTCAAACGGCATCAGCGGGCAAGGAATGGCGTTTCTCATGTCGCCTTTCAACTCTTTGGTGGGAGCAAATTACGACATGGGCCTGCTCAATATTTCGAGCAACGGGAAGGACTACAATCATCTGTTTGCTGTCGAATTCGACACACTGCAGAACGAGGATTACGATATCAATGACAATCACGTGGGCGTGGATCTCAACAATCTCATCTCTGTAAAGTCGGCGCGTGCAGGTTACTGGATTGCAAGGAACCAGTTCCGAGAACTAGATCTCAAGAGTGGACATAATATTCAAGCTTGGATAGACTACGATCACCTTCAACAACACCTCAATGTCACGAAGGAATTCATAGCGGAGGTCTCAAGTCTTGGTCGTCTCCAGCACCGGAATCTTGTGCAAATCAGAGGCTATTGCAGGCGGGGAATACGGTTGTTCATAGTTTACGACTACATGCCAAATGGAAGCCTGGACAAGATGATATTTGGGAATCCGAGGAGAGTGCTGGCATGGCCTCAGAGGTACAGAATTCTGAGGGACGTAGCGGCCGGATTGCTGTATCTTCACGAGGAGTGGGAGAAGATAGTTGTGCACAGGGACATCAAACCCAGCAACGTGTTGTTGGATTCGGAGCTGAATGCCAAGCTGGCCGACTTCGGTCTCGCTCGTCTGTACGAGCATAACGAGAACCCGCGTACGACACGTCTGGTGGGAACTCTTGGATACATCGCTCCGGAACTGGTGCGCACAGGGAAAGCCACACCGGCCTCGGATGTGTTCAGTTTTGGGATTTTGATGTTGGACGTTGCGTGCGGAAGGCAGGCTGTGGATCCCTCTGTGGTTTCATCCCAAATAGTTTTAGTGGATTGGGTGCGAGAGCTGCATGCCAAGGGGAGGATCATGGATGCGGTAGATCCGGCGCTTGGCGATGAGTATGCTCGGGATGAGATGGAGCGTGTGCTAAACTTGGGACTGCTCTGTTCTACTCACGAGGCGGAAGGAAGAGTTGGAATCAGACAAGTGTTTCAAATTCTTGAAGGCCAAGCTTCCCTTCCAGAGCCTCCATTTCCATTTTTGATGGAGATGAGTATAGAAAGCGACACGCTTAACAATTTATATAATCTCGATCGCAGTAGAGATGCTTCCACATCCAATGCTTCTATTTCCAAGTCGTTGGAGGGACGATAGATTTCGCACAGCCGGCTCAAACTTGGCTTGTTTAACTTATTTTTGTGACTCTGCTCGTCCTGAAATGAGAGATCACAGGGTGGATGTTTCCATACATATACTACAGAAGTCATCTACTATTTTCTCTAATTTTTAACATGGGTTGTTGTATGGTTTTGTATTTTCTGTTTTTATATTTATGCAAACATGCAGGATGACATTTTCTATAAATGTTCCTAGTCACATTTTTTTTTATCATTTTGATTTTTCGATCTCATATTTCTCATTTATTTATTCCTTAAATCATAATATTGGCATCAAGAGCACCGTGCAGTATTTTTTTCATTGGCAATAATAAATATTAATTTATATGTATTTAAGTACAATACTTCTAAAATTAAAATGTATGAGAAGTACTTCACAAGTCAACTTGAGTCTAGGAGAATCAAAACCTGTTAAGCTTGGAGGAAAAACTACTTAGCAGATGAAGAAAAGTTGCTATGCGGGGATGGCAGCAACTTTTGGAGGAGGTCTGAAAATTTGGAGGGATGGTAGCAATTTCTGGAGGAGGTCTGAAAATTTGGAGGGATGTCGTGATGGCATCGGGTCCGACACAGAGAGTGCATGCTCGTAATATTTTTTCATCTAAAAATGACTAGAAGGAACAGGATTCTCTAGTGCATGTCGGGAACCGCTTGTTAAAGAACAATGGATGTTTGGAACAATGTGAAGCCAGGCCAGTTCTAGTGGTTCAACCAGACTCGATGGTAGAATATGTGGAGTATCTAACCAACCATGCCCTTATTGGAAAATTTTTGGGCATCCGAATTTCTCTCCCCTTTGTGGAGGCTTGGGTCAGGAAGACTTGGAATCCTGAAGGCGATGTGGAGGTGATGATAAGTGCGAACAACTATTTTATGGTGGTTTTATCTTGTATTGCAAATCGTAACAAAGCATTTGAAGGGGGTCCTTATTTCTATAACCAAGTGGGATTCTTTCTTAAACCCTGGCATGTGGGTTTCAACCCATCAGAGGAGCGGCCGTCGCGGGTTCCAGTATGGGTGCGACTTCCATGGCTCCCATTAGAATTTTGGAGAACTGATATCTTGCATAAGATTGCCCTTCTGCTTGGGAAGCTAGTTGGACCGTCACAATAGATAATGGATAAAAAGGTAATCTCTGTTTCTCGTATTTGTGTTGTAATTGACTTAAATAATCCTATTCCAGATTCTATTGAAATAAAATTTGGATCAACTACATGGGTTCAAAAAATTGACTATGAAGCTCTTCCATTTCATTGCCAGATTTACCATGAATATGGCCACCTACAAAGAAAATGCCCTAAGTTTGTCTCGCCTGTGGCTTCAAATCCTAGGCCCTCTCGGTCTGGACAAAGTTTGGATAAAGGAAAAGCCTTGATAAAGGAAGGGGAACGGGATAAGGAAGGTTTTGTTCTGGTAAAATCCCAAAACAGAGGACGAAGGGAAAACAAAGACCTTAAGGATAGCCAACCAGATGCTCTACTCAACCGTTTTGAAATATTAGATGATCTTGATCAGTGCATGGAGATACCTGTAACGTCGCTACCTGATGCAAATATAACAAGGCCAAATCAGATATCTCTTCTTGAGGGAGAACTTAAGGAATCAGATCTAGGGGGTTTAAATGAAGAATAAAAGGCTTTAGATATGAGTATATGGGACATGGTTGGGTCTAGCCCTATAAGGGAAACTATTTTAGAAAGTGGTACAGATTTAGTTATGCCTTATCCTACTCAAGCGCTGATGCAATCATCCTTGGACTGTAAAACTCCTATGGTGTTGGGATTGCAACAGAAAATAATTAAAAAATGTTTTTCGGATAAGAATATGAAGGTGGGTCGGAAGAAGGACTAGGATAAAATTAAGTTAATGGGGGAGACTTTGGTGGAGTCAGGCTTGGTGAGAACATTGGACTCCCATTTTTATAACCCCCAAAAATGATTATCCTCTCATGGAATGTAAGGGGGTTGAATAGCATCCCCAGACAAAAAGTTGTTCGTGATTTGGTTCGTGTGCATTCTCCGAATGTGGTGTTTATTCAGGAGACTAAATTGGCTATTGATAGTATGTTCAATATTGCTCCCAAGTTGTGGAGAAGGGGGCAATTCCAGTGTATTGGTGCATGTGGATATGCTGGTGGTGTCGCTTGTTTATGGGATCCGATTAAGATATCCCCTCTTACTTGGATTTCCAGCAGACGGTCTATTTCAATGGTCGGGCATGATAATGAATCTGGTGAAATCATCCTACTTACAAATGTGTATGCTCCTGTTGATTACAATGGTAAAATGAATTTGTGGAAGCACATTTGCTTTGTGAGAAGTTTGGTTTCCCTGTACCCATGGATTTTTGCTAGAGACTTCAACTCTATCACTTGTATAGAGGAGAAACATGGTGGGGTGGACCATCTTGAGCCTTTTCTTCTGTCTTCAGTGCTCATATCTAGGCCCTAAACTTGGTTGACATCAATCTAGATAATGGGATATTTACTTGGCATAATAAAATGTGTGGGGAAGCTTCCATCTCAGAGAGACTGGATAGGTTTTTGATAACCAGTTATTGTATGGGTAATAACAGAGGTGCTAGTTCTGTGATTCTTAAGGGTACGAGATCTAATCATTAGCCTATCAAACTCTCTGCTTTGGAGTTAGGGCTAAAAAAGAATTCCTCCTTTAAGTTTCAAATTATGTGGCTTCGTGATCCTAAGCTTCATTATTTCATGCGAGGCTGGGGACCACTGGAAAACCTCCTCATGGCACCGCTATGTATTCGTTTATGAAGCGACTACAATTTGTAAAACATAAATTGAAGAGATGGAATAGACTGAATTTTGGGAACCTTTCCTTGACTAAGCTGGCAACTCTTAGGAGGATGGAAGAAGCTTCATGGAAGATTAGAGATCAGGGATTCACGAAGGAGCTTCTTGTTGATGAATCTTATGCTGCGAAAGACCTTACTGAATGGGAACTGAGGTAATAAATTTTTTGAAAATAAAAATCTCAAGTAGATTGGCTTTAGGAAGGGGATAGGAACACAACCTTCTTTTATAACTCAGTTAAGGCTCGTCGTAATGGTAACCTGATTACCTCTCTTGTGAATTCTTAGGGTGCCCTGCTCTCTTCTTTCAGGGATATTTTAAAAGAGACTAAGAGGTATTTTTCCTCTCTCTTCAAGGACGACTCCCTATCAGATGATGAGAATGAAAAGCTTATTCTAAGCTGTATTCCAGTGATTATTTCTAGAGAGATGAATGAGCACTTGATGGGTCCAATTTCCCTTCAGGAGTTGGAAAATGTTGTATTCAAGATGAAAAAAGAAAAATCCCCAGGCCCAGATGGATTCCCAATTGAGTTTTATCAGGAGTTTTGGGATTTAATCAAATTTTATATTTTGGAGGTGGTCCATGAGTCCCAAAAGAACAAACAGATGCTAAGGTCCCTAAATGCTACCTTTGTGGTGCTTATACCCAAAAAAGAGGGAGCAAATTCCTTGGATATGTTCAGGCCTATTGCTCTCTGCAATGTTGTGTATAAGATCATCACAAAAATTATTGCTGAGAGGCTGAAGATATGGTTGAGAAAAATAATCTCTAAGGAGTAAGGAGGGTTTGTTGTTTGCCAAAAAATATTGGATAGGGTTGTTATTGCTACAGAAGCTATTCACTCGATGGAAACTTCTAAGGAGAAAAATATGTTCATTAAGTTGGACATGGCCAAAGCCTATGATCGGGTTAGATGGTCCTTTCTTCAAAAAGTTCTTGCTACTTTTGGATTTGAGGAGGAATGGATTAGATGGGTGATGAGTTGTGTTTCTTCTTACTAATTCTCTGTTCTTGTTAATAATGAGTCATCAGAGCTGTTTGAGGCCTCAAGGGGATTGAGGCAAGGAGATCCTTTATCTCCTTATTGTTTATCATTATGGTAGAAGGGTTGGGAAGATTGCTCAAGTCTCAAGTCATGCATGGTCTCATTCAGGGGTGAAGTGGGATAGTAGCAGGGTTATGCGTAAGGGATCGGTCCCAAAATGTATTTATAAAAATTTGGCGAATCGGTTTCAAAATCCAAGTGAATATTGTCGAAACACATGTAGAAGGTTCACTATTATTTGGGGCAATGTTGGAAATTTAAACTTGAAATGGTCAAATTATTATAAAATTGGGGCGAATCGATCCCCAAAAAAATTTGCACCTAGAAATTTTTGGCTAATGGACCTTGGTCAAGGGTCCCAAATATTAGCCAATTTTAAATTTTTAAAATCCTAATTTTAGCCAATTTTGCGAAAATAGCCACTATGCATAACCCTGGATAGTAGTTTGCAACCTCTTTCCCACCTTCAATTTGTTGATGATACTGCTTTGTTGGGAGTTGCCACTATCAGGGAAGCTGGCAATATTAGTGTAGATTAAAGATACAACGCCAAACAAAAGATAAAGAACTCACGATAAAAAGTAATGCAGAACATAGTTGCACAAAACAAACAATTTTTATTAATCAATGGAGTTTAGAAACTCCTTTTGAGTACAACAGGGCCTGTAACCCTTTTCGTGATACAAGATTACAATTTGTGCTAGGGTTCTCCGAAACCCTAGCCGGCACAATGTGGTGGCGTCTCCGAGGAATGTATCCTTAACCTCAACAGAATGAGTGGGCTTCGTTGTATCCTTTGGCTCGGACCACTCCAGCTTAAGCAGCTGCTATCATCCAATCAAATCTGCCATTAAAATCCTGCACACATTAAAACAACAAAAAAGGTTAGAAACTAGTAAGAGGGCTCCACCGTGTGAGCCCTCAAAACAGATCTAAAACCCTAGAAATGAAATAAATAGAATGCGAGAATCTAACGACGGATTAATACATAAAAAGATTACTTGCTTTAGAATCTATACCTCTTTTCTCGTTAACGTGGCGAGACCAGGCGGCACCTGGAAGTGATGTAACTGTCAAATCGACTGCGGAAGGTGCCCTGGTGCGGTCGCTGAACGCCCACGTGCTTCTGGATCGGGGTTGCAGACGTCGGTCTGCGTCCGTGTAGACACCAAAATCCAGCCACTTGTAAGTCATCTATACCTTCCTGTTAGCCACGTGTCAGTCATCCACCTTCCCGCCATTATTTGGCCCAAATCCACACCTTCCCGCCATTATTTGGCCCAATTTCACCTTTCTCGCCATTTTTCATTCCCAAATTTATTTAAATTAATATTTATATATATATTTTAATATTTTATATTTTAATATATATATAAAGATACTTTAAGTGATTTAATCTGAGCCGTCCATCCTTCATTTAATCTCATCCGTCCATCCATCTTAATCCGTTTCACAACCTAGATTTATTCTCTACCCTTGGATCCACTTTAATCTTAGCCACACGTTCAAAGTGTCGTTAAAACCCTAAAGTGTGCCCTAAGAGTAGATTATAAATTGAGTCACCTTGATGGCTCAAGCCCTATCTCTTTTACTATCTCTCTTTTGTTATCTATCGCTATCTATCTCTTCTTCGGCTAAACCTACCCATCCATCGCCGTCCCTTTTCGTCGCATCCATCGCCGCATCCGTCGCCAACTTCGTCGCCATCCCTTCTGCGACGTGCACGGAATCCCCCATTCTTGTCGCAAGTGCCCGCGGGCGTTTACCCGCAGCCACAGACGCAGACCGGCGTCCGCAACCCCGATCCAGAAGCACGCGGGCGTTCAGCGATCGCACCGGGCGCCTTCCGTAGCCGATTTGACATTACATCACTTCCAGGTGCCGCCTGGTCTCGTCGCGTTAACAAAAAAAGAGGTATAGATTCTAAAGCAAGTAATATTTTTATGTATTAATCCGTCGTTAGATTTTGCATTCTATTTATTTCATTTCTAGGGTTTTAGACTGTTTTTGAGGGCTCACACAGTGGAGCCCTCTTACTAGTTTCTAACCTTTTTGTAGTTTTAATGTGTGCAGGATTTTAATGGCAGATTTGATTGGATGATAGCAGTTGCTTAAGGCTGGAGTGGTCCGAGCCAAAGGATACAACGAAGCCCACTCATTCTGTTGAGGTTAAGGATACATTCTTCGGAGACGCCACCATATTGTGCCAGCTAGGGTTTCGGAGAACCCTAGCACAAATTGTAATCTTGTATCACGAAAAGGGTTACGGGCCTTGTTGTACTCAAAAGGAGTTTCTAAACTCCATTGATTAATAAAAATCGTTTGTTTTGTACAACTGTGTTCTGCATTACTTTTTATCGTGATTTCTTTATCTTTTGTTTGGCGTTGTATCTTTAATCTACAAATGGCGATCACGGTGGGACCCCCTAGGGTTTCATGTTTTTAATACTTGCTTTATTGATCTATTCCTGTTTTTGTTTTATTTTGCGAGTTCCGAAAATCATGAAATTCGTTGTTCCGACGAACTAGGGTTTCGAGGAGTTTGCGAAAACGCGAGACGCAGAGCGGCGTACGGAAGTCCGATCCGAAACGCAGAGGTGCGTTTCAGCCTGTGCAGACTCCCTTGGGCGTTTGAAGGCAGTTTCACAGAGAAAGCGTAGGCTTCCGAGTAAGTGCTTTTTTCTTTTTTGTACTTTTTACGTTTTTGGTTTTTCTGTTGTATTCTGTTTCTTTTTCAGATCATTGCTTTAAAATGAACAAAAACTAAGTAATCTGGAAAAGAACAGTTAAGTTGTATATACATTTTTTTTTGTTACATTTTTCTGCATTGCATTATTGGTTGTTGCTTGCATAAAAAAAAAAAAAATTGCATACCTAGCTGCATATTAGAATAGCTACGAATTATCTGTTTTAGTTATCTAAGTAGGACTATTGATTGGATGTCAATAGTACTCCTGCCATTGGGTGATTCCAAGCGAGAGAAGTGGACGAACCTTTCGGTTGCTCCTTTGATATCCGATATCATTGGTAGGCGGGGGGTTTTAAACGGTGTACTCCACTTCTTCGAGAGGAAATGGCATATTTTCGGTGGCCTCTTGCTTAGATCATTAGAACTTTTGATTTATAGCTTTGTATGTATACATTAGACAACTAAAACACTTAAAATAAAATTCACTGCATTTCATATTGCATTTAAAACGGTAATATCTGGATTTCATCACCGGGTATTGCTTGAAGTTTAGTGACGGTGGAATTCATCTCCATCCATTAAACTTCTACCTTAGACACCATAGGTCACCCCAGAGCAAACTTGCTGGATTTCATCACCAGTAAGAATCTCGTTGTCCTTTCCTAGCCATAGTTTTTACCTTTTTTTGTGAATAATTCAAGATTAGATCACATGCAAAACTCATAAACCGGACACTTAAAATTTACTGCAGATTAAGATCAGAAAATAATTAATTAACCGCAGGTAAGACATATTGGTTGAAACCTAGGTTGTGACTGTTCTCTGATAATTTCTTTAGTGTAAATTTATCATTCAAGTTTTGCATTCTTCTTTTCTGAATTTGTTTAGATTTATTGCGTTATGGTCTTAACAAGGAATCAATCTAAAGTGTTAAATCTAAATAATCAAATGAATAATTCACAGAACATCCCCACCACCAACATGACCACTTATCCTAGTGAATTTCGGGCAGGTTCGCTGCGTAGGTCTTTCACGTCCTTCTACCGTCTATCGCATGGCCATGCCCATGGAGGAAGACAATTCCTGTCATATTACCCACATTGATATGGCCCAAGTGCAAACTCACTTAAGAGATGGCATTGGTTATGTCCTTGAGCCAATCCAAGATTCCCCTATGCAAGATTCTATTTTTCAGCAGGATATTGCATCAACCATACCCGTTGGTTTCACTCAGGTCTACACTAACCCTTTTTTTGAGGCTAATGTTGTATCTGCTCAGCCGGCTTCATCTCCAACATCTTCCCAGATGCTCAATTGTCCTCCTTTGGAGACAAATGTAGTGTCTTCCCGACCACTTTCTCCTCCATTTACCCGGGTGTACACCAATTCTCTCTATGAGGCTGGTGGAACCTCCTCTAGCCATGACCAATTTCAACCCTCTTCTTCCCAAACCATTTATGGTTTCACCCTACCAGGGCACAATCTACTGTTTCTTCCCAAGTACCGCCTACTTCGACCACCTTCATTGCCCCTGCTATGCAGTCTCCTGTGACTACCATGGCAGCCTGCCCTCCACCTTCATCCAATCATCCCACCTCCCTTGGGTTAGAGATTAATAAGGTTAGGGAGTACCTCGACAAGTTGCTTCAGCAACAACAGCAACAAAATGCCCAACCACCTGTCGTAGTAAATCCTACACCCCAACCAATTTCTACCCAGCCAGCTTTTCTTAGCTCAGGCCCCACCTAGGTACCCCAATCTTCGGTGGTGTCCATTCCTACCCCACCTTTCTCCCAACCCAGTCCAGTTCATCATTCACCCCAATCACCTTCTTTTCGGTATCATCCATACCAACAACCTGTCCATTCCACACCGCCTAATCCAGGCAATTTCATCCCATCTCATCATTTTTCCACTCCTCCATTGCATCATCATAATCATCAAACGAATCAAAATTTTCATGAAGATTCTCGACTCCATGCTATGCAACAACAGATTGACAACCTTATGCTCAACATGCATGGCTCATCTAGTCAGAAACCTACGCTAAGGTCGTTGATCAATCAACCAATTCATCCTTCGGTACCTTCACCGCCATATCCGACTGATTTCACATTACCGAAGTTTGACAAATTTTGAGGAGCTGAGGATCCTCATGAACATGTGAGCTCATTCATGCATGCAAGCTTTAGAATCCAAAATAATGACGCTCTTATGCTCAGAACTTTTCCTCAGACATTAGGAGGAGATGTTGTACAATGGTACAATCATTTACCTCACCATAGCATTTATGCTTACGAGCAATTGATTAATCTATTTTTAGAACGATTCTCCCTAAATGTACAAAGGAAAGTTTCATTGTCCGACTTATACAAGCTCAAGCAACATGACGATGAGACTGTTTATGACTTTGGAAACCGTTGGAGGGCTATCATTAATAAATTGCCATTCTCCCTACCAATGGAGGAGTTAACCAAAATGTTCACCCAGAGTTGTCTAAAACCTATCTCTTGGTTACTCCAATTACAACAATACGGGACTTTTGAAGAGGCTTTGGCCCAAGCAAGTATCATAGAAGAAATTAAAGTCCAAGAGGGTGTTTTAAAACCCCGTAGAAAAGAATGGCAACAAAAGGGCCAACAACGAAATAATAATTATGGCCAAAACAAACAAGCACGAGGCTAGTACGAGCCTCAAATGTTAACCAAGTTAATCAAGTGGTGGCGAGTCAGCCCGTAATGGCTCAACAACAACAAGTAATGCAAAGTCAACCGCAACCAATTGCTTATCATGCGGTACCCGCCCCTCCTCAACCAGCTCACAATATTGGGCCAACCATGGAAACTCGACCTTGGCAAAAAAATCGTCCCAAGCGACAGTTCACACCTTTAGATGAACCATATGCGGTCATATTCAACAAGTTATATAGCACAAATCAGTTAACTTTACCGGAGTTCAAACCTTTAGAACCATCTAGAAGGGGAAAGTATTACAAGGAGTACCTATTTTGTCCTTATCATAGGCAAAATGGGCACGATATCAATAATTGTACAGCTTTCAAACATGTGATCCAAGATCTTATTGAGATTGGAGCCATTAAATTGGATAGCCCCTTAGCCCAACAAAATCAAAATCTTGGTATATTTCAAACACCCCTTCCACATCGGGAGGAAGCTCCAACAACTTCGGGGGGAGTAACTCAGGTAACTCCTCCTAATCAAGTCAACCATGTACAACCATACCAAGGTTTTGTGGGTACTATTAACGTAGTAACCCGGGGTCAAAGGGCGAACCAACCAAATCGAGGCTGAACCACGACCACCTGTACAAACCCCGAGTCCACCTCGGGTAACGGTGACCCAACGACGTGCTAGTACTTCTCAACAACCGCTAAATCATTCTACTCAACGCCAACGACCCATCATGTCATTGAGTAGCCGGTTAACTACCAGTTTAAAAATGGCTTCTGCCAAGTTATCGATCTATGACCTCATTCAACAATCTCCCCCGCATAGAGAGGCATTAATGGAAATTTTGAAGTCAATCGAGCTTCAAACTCAAGATACTAATGCCTTCAACAACTTTGTGGGGAGTATTCAAACATGCATGGAGCCCTCCATCACTTTCTATGATTTTGAAATCAAACCTATGTCAACAGAAAGTATAGATCCTCCACTTCATATCATGGCCAAGATCGATCACAAGCCATTCAAGAGAGTCTTAATTGACACCGGTTCCTCAATCAATATCATTACAACATCGGCGTTGAGTCATCTAAAGCTGTCGCCATCCCTTATCACAAAGTCGACTTTTACTCTTAAAGCATTCAATGATGCTTTATCTTCCACGGTTGGCACGGTTATCTTGCCCATTGAGGTAGGGGCCCGAACTTTGCATACCTTGTTTCACATCTTGGAAGGGTCCATGGCATACAATGTATTGCTTGGACGGCCTTGGCTTAGGGAGATGAGATGTGTCCCTTCTATATTGCATCAATGTATGAAGTATGTATATGAGGGACAGGTTCATTGTGTACCTGCTGACATTGAACCCTTCAAACATTGCAACTATGTCTCAAATCCTTATGAGATTGTGTTGCCATCCACTCATCTTTTCTTGACCCCATCTACTTCTTCTATACCATCTTCTTCTAAAGCTCCCATTCCTGAGGAGCTACCCATCATATCGCAACCATCTTCCTCTTTCGCTATTCCATCTCATTCACCACTTTCTTCATCTCCTAATCTTCCTTCTTCTTCATCAGTGACCACATGCACATGTGGCCATGACCAATCATCTCTTTCCACGTCATTACCCCATTCTTCTACACCTTCTTCAACATCACCTATTATTCCTCCGTCTTCCCAACCATCACCGGTGATGTTTCACAAGTTAGTGAAGCATCAACCCAACCAAATCCTTCCAATTCTTCTATCCCACATTCTTCTATTCCATCATCTAGTCTTTCTCCCTCCCAAGTCAAGGTCCATCTCACTGATGCAGGTATTGGTGAGTATGCCATTCAAGATGTCCACATCACACCGTTCAATGTGCAAACAGTTAAAGATTTTGGTCGTCCACATGACCAACATTTATCCATTGGATCGGTTTATAACATGGGTTCTATGCCAAATTCCATTAATTTTGTATATGGGGGAATAGAGTCATCTTCTAGTCCTACCACCATACTAGAACCTAAGCATCCGAGTCCACTGCCAATATCGAAAGGATGGAGGGTTTTCCCTCTCGCTATTTCCACGAGACATAATTGGCGGCAATTTGGCCTAGGTCGCTACGAGCAAGGAGTAGCCGAACGCATCGATATGCCATATCGAGAGACCCATCGAGCGTTTTGGTGCTGGGCTACCAACCACTTCCATCCCTTTCTTCTTTTGAACGAGCTTTTCAAAGCATTAATCTTAATTCAGAAGAAGAAATCCTCCACCACGACGAATCCGAAGATGAAGCCTATGAAGAATTTGACGTCATGTCAAATGGTGATGAATCTGAAGAAGAGTCGGCGCCCATTGTTACCCTCATTGAACAAGACGAGTTTTATCTCCAATTGTTCCCTCTCCAAGAAGCCATCTTTCGCTTGTTTCTTCCACAAGAACGAGGTGAACCACCCCCTCCGCCACATCCATAAGCCATAATCCAAACCTGTATTATATGTATATACTAAAATAGTGGTTTTCACCACTACAAAAAAAAAAAAAAAACTCAAAAACTATGTTGTTTTGCATCTCAGGTCTTTCGAGGTCTTCACCGGTTTTCCCTTCCATTCCGCCCATCCTTTCTTCCATAAGTCGACAATGAATTTCGAAGACTTATTCACCCCGCTCCATAATCCATATGATCCGGATAAGCCTAAGAAATGTGTCTTTGGTGTTACCTCAGGCAAACTCCTAGGTTTTATTATCTCTAAACGAGGTATTGAGGTGGACCCAAACAAGGTCAAAGCCATTATGGAAATGTGTCCCCCAACTAATTTGAAGGAGTTGCGTAGTTTACAAGGAAAGATTAATTCAATCCGTCGCTTTATTGCACAACTTTATGATAAATGTAGGCCATTTTGCCACCTACTACAAAAGGGGGTACAATTTTCATGGACAGATGAGTGTCAGAAAGCCTTTGATGACATCAAGCAGTACTTAGCGTCTCCCCGATCTTAGCTCCGCCTCGTCGAGATCCCTTCCTTGCGAATTTCTTTGCAGGAATTTATCGATGATGATCCTGCTAGACAAGCACGTCTTGATCAACTCACACTCATAGATGAAAAACGAATCAATGCTTTAGAGCATTTGCGAGTTTATCAAGACCGATTGAAACGTGCTTACAATGCCAAAGTTCATCTAAGAGAATTTCAAGTAGGAGATCTTGTCCTTAAAGAGAATCAACAAAACACCAATGCATTGCCGCATCTTCGAGATAAATTCGCGGCTAATTGGTTAGGTCCATATATGGTCATCTGAAAGAGTGGGTAATGGAACTTATAGACTTGCCTGTTTAGAGGGAGAGGAAGAACCCGAACCACTTAATGTTATACACTTGAGGGCATTCTACGCATAGTTTGAATTTTATATGTACATATATACATGGCTTGTACAACAAAAAAAAAAAAAAACAAATAAAATAAAAAGAATTTGCATTTCATTGTTAGTTGCATACATCTCATTCAAAAACATTGCATTTCATGTGCATACATCTCATTGAAAACCATAACATTTCATTTTCAGCCATAGTTGCATATCATGTTAGAGACCATTCTATCTTTTGGATATAAAATTTGGTCAAGCAAAAGTCATGTTGCCTTAATCGGGGGCACCTTCATAAAATCCATCAAACCGAATTGTCATTCGTACACCCATTTTCCATTTGCACATATTTACATTGCCAAAATGTTTTCTAGTCACTCAGCCATTCCTAGTGTTTTAAGCAAACTTTGAAATGCATGTCAAAGTTCTCTAGGGCCATATCACAAATTACACTAAATAAAATCTTGAGTATTGGGAAATGATTTCAAAAGCGGTCTTGAACCTATCACATTTTCACATCTTAAAAACATCTTGTGTCAAAGAGAGATAACACCATCCTTGGGTTGTGCCTTGAAGTGAAAAGGGTAATCCTCGTTTGTCCTATCATGCAAACATAGTCCATAAAACAGTGGTTCTTACCACTATCACAAGCAATCACAAAATATAAATATAAACGGAGTAGTAAGGATAGGGTAAAATTCTCATCATACTTCGGTTGAGAATCCGATTCCCCAAAGCTCTAAGGAAATGAACATTTTTCACACACCATCGATCCCAAATAAGTTGTAAGGATCGTACTACTTGTCCGATCGGACGGATAGGTAGTCATCCCCAAGGCTTACAAAGGTCAAAAACAACATGGACTATGGAGTTAACCTTCATCGGGGCTATAGACGCTTGGTGGCGGTGGAGTATACTCATTGCGTGGCGACATGTCTCTCCTCAAAAAGAGACCTCCGAATGCTCATACGGACAAACTAGCTTCGGGGTCTTCTCCATAACAAGGTTACCTAATTTATGCAAGATGAGGTTAATGAACACACTTGCACACACACGGGTTTTTGATTGCCTAGAGTCACTACCATGCTTCTGATTTGGTTAATGAACTCGCATGCACACACATTTGGTCCTAGTTGAATTAGGCAGTGTTAGTAAGTTTGTTTGATACCACTAGCATGTTTGAGTCTTTGTAAAACAGTCTTCCATATCAACCTCCATATCTTCTTCCATATTCATGTCATTCCATACGTCATCCATTCACAAGCCACCAAGTTCGGTGCCCCTGATTAAACAATTATGATAACAGTTGGCTAAATCTAACTATCTAAAAGTATGAGTGCTTCTTAGATGCATATTTCATTTACTTAGTCTTCATTAATCATCCATAATTTACATTCATACTTATCCATTTCTCCTTTTATTATATACTTAGTCTCGCATTAATCATCTATAAGTTTGCATTCCATTCCATCACATATGCATCAAAAACATTAAAACATATAAAAACATGCATCACAAAAACATAGGCATTCACACAAAAGAGAGTAAAACACCAAATAAATAAAAGCCATGTATATATATATATGTATAAAGATCAAAACGTACAATGAATGCCAAAAGGCTACAATATACAATAGAGCACCAAGGCTCATAAAGAGTGCATCTAAGCACTAAGCTAACCATCAAAAGAGGACCCCTGAGACCTAGTAGGAGCCCTAGACCTAGTGGTGTGCCGAGAGGTACCCCTCATCCGCCCGAACTACCTCCAACCGGGCTGCCTCCGCTAGCCCCACTGCCTCCAATATCTCCCAGTCTACCTGGGACAACGACCTCCTCATCCCCGGAATGATAGGGGAGAATCGGTGTCGTGCCTCTAACACCCTAAGTTGCAAAACAACAAAACAAAAATTTGTTACAAATTTTTCCAAAAAAAAAAAAAACACATAATAAGTACTTGCTTAAATGAACAAATACCTCAGTTGGCTGCATTGGCGCGTCCGCTCCCATCTCCGCCATAGCTCCCATGTGCTTCACTCTCCCACACAACCTTTCACTCAACTCCCTCAGACGCACTTCTCTCAAGCTCGAACGCACAAATGAGCGAAATTCTCGCTGAAACTATTTAAATAGCTGATTTTGGCGCCCTGAAATGCAGTGGGGCATTTCATGGCGCATTCAGACGTAGTCCTGCATTTGTAGAGCGCCTAAACACCGACGGGCGTCTCTGCCAACCACAAATGCAGACCGGCGTTTGGTGTCAGTATTGAATAAAGGAACAAAACTTGCAAAATTGAAGCTTACCTCCTTCAAATTTCATCAAATTCAATTCATCCATTCTTCTTATCATAATAAAACATTTTGTGAAGGTTACAACGAGTTTTGGACACAAATTTTGTCATTTCGCTCAAAAAGCGCATCATTCATCATTGTTTTACAAATTGGGTTAAAAATATTCAAAACCTTCACAAAATTAACCACATTCATCAATTTTTCTGATCTATCGTCAATTTCATTCATTCTTCTTTCATCATGCATATTTTTGCCAAATCAAATTAAAGTAAACCTCGTATCTAGTGGTATATTCTATCACCTTGGCGATTGCAGCGATTTGAATCCATGCAATTCGATAAGAGGATTAAACCACCATAAGGACACCTACCATTTATCATAATCAACTATTTCATTGTTTGAAAATTGGAAATCAATTTTGGATATTCTACTTTTCAAGTGACCTCATACCAAGATTAATTTGCTCAACAGTTGTCATTGATGGCCTAGTTCATGGGGCCTTAAACATGGACAATCTTTAATATCATCATTATTTTGAGTCTTGCTAGAGATTGAGGCTACCTAGGTTGATTGGTTTCGACCCGAGGAATTATCCATACAGTCACTAGGAGCATCTCTGAGTTCTGGACTCTTTTCATGCATCTTTCATCTCTGCATATCAATGGCGCCAACAAGGCAATTTCATTAACAGTATGGACTCACACACGGGAGTTGGGGCATCCGTTATCAATTTCTAATTTTCCTATAGTGGAATTCATCTTACATGATCATGGAACTTACAATTTGGCAAAAATCCCTTTATAACCGTTGGGGCAGAAAACGGTCCATCTTTCACATCACTCATATCGTCTTCAATCATATTCTTTTCTGGTTTGTACACCAACCCCTTTCCTGTTGGGACATAAACAGATGGTTCATACACCAACCCCTTTTTTCACCGTTGGGGCAAAAACGGTTCATTTTCTTCCAAATTTCTTCCAATTGGCTTGTGAGAACCATTCTCGCTCGCCAATTGAGGGGGTAAACTGATAAAATTTTAAATATTCTTTTATTCTTTGGTCTTCAAAGTTGTGCTTTAGTCTTGAGAGAGAGTTGCGTCTGATCCAGCTTTTCAGGTGTCTTAAGTTTTTGTGCTGCATTGTGTCTTCACACAAAGCAGCTCAAAATAGGGCATCTGTAGACACCAAAATCCAGCCACTTGTAAGTCATCTATACCTTCCGGTTAGCCACGTGTCAGTCATCCACCTTCCCGCCATTATTTGGCCCAAATCCACACCTTCCCGCCATTATTTGGCCCAATTTCACCTTTCCCGCCATTTTTCATTCCCAAATTTATTTAAATTAATATTTATATATATATTTTTTTATATTTTAATATATATATAAAGATACTTTAAGTGATTTAATCTGAGCCGTCCATCCTTCATTTAATCTCATCCGTCCATCCATCTTAATCCGTTTCACAACCTAGATTTATTCTCTACCCTTGGATCCACTTTAATCTTAGCCACACGTTCAAAGTGTCGTTAAAACCCTAAAGTGTGCCCTAAGAGTAGATTATAAATTGAGTCACCTTGATGGCTCAAGCCCTATCTCTTTTACTATCTCTCTTTTGTTATCTATCGCTATCTATCTCTTCTTCGGCTAAACCTACCCATCCATCGCCGTCCCTTTTCGTCGCATCCATCGCCGCATCCGTCGCCAACTTCGCCGCCATCCCTTTTGCAACATTCTATAGAATCCCCCATTCTTGTCGCAAGTGCCCGCGGGCGTTTACCCGAAGCCACGAGACGCAGACCGGCGTCTGCAACCCCGATCCAGAAGCACGCGGGCGTTCAGCGATCGCACCAGGGCGCCTTCCGCAACCGATTTGACAGTTACATCACTTCCAGGTGCCGCCTGGTCTCGCCGCGTTAACAGAAAAAGAGGTATAGATTCTAAAGCAAGTAATATTTTTATGTATTAATCCGTCGTTAGATTCTGCATTCTATTTATTTCATTTCTAGGGTTTTAGACTGTTTTTGAGGGCTCACACAGTGGAGCCCTCTTACTAGTTTCTAACCTTTTTGTAGTTTTAATGTGTGCGGGATTTTAATGGCAGATTTGATTGGATGATAGCAAGTGCTTAAGTCGGAGTGGTCCGAGCCAAAGGATACAACGAAGCCCACTCATTCTGTTGAGGTTAAGGATACATTCTTCGGAGACGCCACCATATTGTGCCGGCTAGGGTTTCGGAGAACCCTAGCACAAATTGTAATCTTGTATCACGAAAAGGGTTACGAGGCCTGTTGTACTCAAAAGGAGTTTCTAAACTCCATTGATTAATAAAAATCGTTTGTTTTGTACAACTGTGTTCTGCATTACTTTTTATCGTGATTTCTTTATCTTTTGTTTGGCGTTGTATCTTTAATCTACACAAATTTGGTAAGCTGATAAAATTTTAAATGTTCTTTTATTCTTTGGTCTTCAAAGTTGTGCTTTAGTCTTGAGAGAGAGTTGCGTCTGATCCAGCTTTTCAGGTGTCTTAAGTTTTTGTGCTTCATTGTGTCTTCACACAAAGCAGCTCAAAAAGGGGCATCTGTAGACACCAAAATCCAGCCACTTGTAAGTCATCTATACCTTCCTGTTAGCCACGTGTCAGTCATCCACCTTCCCGCCATTATTTGGCCCAATTTCACCTTTCCCGCCATTTTTCATTCCCAAATTTATTTAAATTAATATTTATATATATATTTTAATATTTTAATATATTTTAATATATATATAAAGATACTTTAAGTGATTTAATCTCATCCGTCCATCCATCTTAATCCGTTTCACAACCTAGATTTATTCTCTACCCTTGGATCCACTTTAATCTTAGCCACACGTTCAAAGTGTCGTTAAAACCCTAAAGTGTGCCCTAAGAGTAGATTATAAATTGAGTCACCTTGATGGCTCAAGGCTGGATCTCTTTTACTATCTCTCTTTTGTTATCTATCGCTATCTATCTATCTTCTTTAGCTAAACCTACCCATCCATCGTCGTCCCTTTTCGTCGCATCCATCGTCGCATCCGTCGCCAACTTCGCCGCCATCCCTTCTATAGCATTCTGCAGAATCCCCCATTCTTGTCGCAAGTGCCCGCGGGCATTTACCCGCAGCCACAAACGCATACCGGCATCTGCAACCCCGATCCAGAAGCACGCGGGCATTCAGCGATCGCACCAGGGCGCCTTTCGCAGCCGATTTGACAGTTACATCACTTCCAGGTGCCGCCTGGTCTCGTCGCGTTAACAGAAAAAGAGGTATAGATTCTAAAGCAAGTAATATTTTTATGTATTAATCCGTCGCTAGATTCTGCATTCTATTTATTTCATTTCTAGGGTTTTAGACTATTTTTGAGGGCTCACACAGTGGAGCCCTCTTATTAGTTTCTAACCTTTTTGTAGTTTTAATGTGTGCAGGATTTTAATGGCAGATTTGATTGGATGATAGCAGCTGCTTAAGCTGGAGTGGTCCGAGCCAAAGGATACAACGAAGCCCACTCATTCTGTTGAGGTTAAGGATACATTCTTCGGAGACGCCACCATATTGTGCTAGCTAGGGTTTCGGAGAACCCTAGCACAAATTGTAATCTTGTATCACGAAAAGGGTTACAGGCCCTGTTGTACTCAAAAGGAGTTTCTAAACTCCATTGATTAATAAAAATCGTTTGTTTTGTACAACTGTGTTCTGCATTACTTTTTATCGTGATTTCTTTATCTTTTGTTTGGCGTTGTATCTTTAATCTACAAATGGCGATCACGGTGGGACCCCCTAGGGTTTCATGTTTTTAATACTTGCTTTACTGATCTATTCCTATTTTTGTTTTATTTTGCAGGTTCCAGAAATCACAAAATTTGTTGTTCCAGCGAACTAGGGTTTCTGAGGAGTTTGCAGAAAATGCAGCAGACGCAGAGCGGCATCTGGAAGTCCGATCCGAAACGCAGAGGTGCGTTTCAGCCTGCGCAGACTCCCTTGGGCGTTTGAAGGCAGTTTTACAGAAAAAGCGTAGGCTTCCAAGTAAGTGCTGTACTTTTTACGTTTTTGGTTTTTCTGTCGTATTCTGTTTCTTTTTCAGATCATTGCTTTAAAATGAACAAAAACTAAGTAATCTGGAAAAGAACAGTTATTTTTAGTTACATTTTTTTTTTACATTGCATTATTGGTTGCATAAAAAAAAAAAAAAAATTTGCATACCTAGCTGCATATTAGAATAGCTACGAATTATCTATTTTAGTTATCTAAGTAGGACTATTGATTGGATGTCAATAGTACTCCTGCCATTGGGTGATTCCAAGCGAGAGAAGTGGACGAACCTTCCGGTTGCTCCTTTGATATCTGATATCATTGGTAGGCAGGGGGTTTTAAACGGTGTACTCCACTTCTTCAGAGGAAATGGCATGTTTTCAATAGCCTCTTGCTTAGATCATTAGAAATTTTGATTTATAGCTTTGTATGTATACATTAGACAACTAAAACACTTAAAATAAAATTCACGACATTTCATATTGCATTTAAAACAGTAATATCTGGATTTCATCACCAGATATTGCTTGAAGTTTAGTGACGGTGGAATTCATCTCCATCCATTAAACTTCTACCTTAGACACCATAGGTCACCCCGAGCAAACTTGCTTGGATTTCATCACCGATAAGAATCTCGTTGTCCGTTCCTAGCCATAGTTTTTACCTTTTTTGTGAATAATTCAAGATTAGATCACATGCAAAACTCATAAACCGGACACTTAAAATTTACTCATGATTAAGATCAGAAAATAATTAATTAACCGCAGGTAAGACATATTGGTTGAAACCTAGGTTGTGACTGTTTTTTGATAATTTCTTTAGTGTAAATTTATCATTTAAGTTTTGCATTCTTCTTTTTTGAATTTGTTTAGATTTATTGCGTTATGGTATTAACAAGGAATCAATCTAAAGTGTTAAATCTAAATAATCAAATGAATAATTCACAGAACATCCCCACCACCAACATGACCACTTATCCTAGTGAATTTCGAGCGAGGTTCGCTCGCAGGTCTTTCACATCCTTCTACCGTCTATCGCATGGCCATGCCCATGGAGGAAGACAATTCCTGTCATATTACCCACATTGATATGGCCCAAGTGCAAACTCACTTAAGAGATGGCACTGGTTATATCCTTGAGCCAATCCAAGATTCCCCTATGCAAGATTTTTTTTTTCAGCAGGATATTGCATCAACCATATCCGCTGGTTTCACTCAGGTCTACACTAACCCTTTTTTTGAGGCTAATGTTGTATCTGCTCAGCCAGCTTAATGTTCTTTTATTCTTTGGTCTTCAAAGTTGTGCTTTAGTCTTGAGAGAGAGTTGCGTCTGATCCAGCTTTTCAGGTGTCTTAAGTTTTTGTGTTGCATTGTGTCTTCACACAAAGTAGCTCAAAAAGGGGCATCTGTAGACACCAAAATCCAGCCACTTGTAAGTCATCTATACCTGCCTGTTAGCCACGTGTCAGTCATCCACCTTCCTGCCATTATTTGGCCCAAATCCACACCTTCCCGCCATTCTTTGACCCAATTTCACCTTTCTTGCCATTTTTCATTCCCAAATTTATTTAAATTAATATATATATATATATTTTAATATTTTAATATATTTTAATATTTTAATATATTTTAATATATATATAAAGATACTTTAAGTGATTTAATCTGATCCGTCCATCCTTCATTTAATCTCATCCGTCCATCCATCTTAATCCATTTCACAACCTAGATTTATTCTCTACCCTTGGATCCACTTTAATCTTAGCCACACGTTCAAAGTGTCGTTAAAACCCTAAAGTGTGCCCTAAGAGTAGATTATAAATTGAGTCACCTTGATGGCTCAAGCCGAATCTCTTTTACTATCTCCCTTTTGTTATCTATCGCTATCTATCTCTTCTTCAGCTAAACCTACCCATCCATTGCCGTCCCTTTTCATCGCATCCATCTCCGCATCCGTCGCCAACTTCGCCGCCATCCCTTCTGCAGCATTCTATAGAATCCCCCATTCTTGTCGTAAGTGCCCGTGGGTGTTTACCCTTAGCCACAGAAACAGACCGGCATCTGCAACCCCGATCCAGAAGCACGCGGGCGTTCAGCGATCGCACCAGGGCGCCTTCCGCAGCCGATTTGACAGTTACATCACTTCCAGGTGCCGCCTGGTCTCGCCGCATTAACAGAAAAAGAGGTATAGATTATAAAGCAAGTAATATTTTTATGTATTAATCCGCCATTAGATTATGCATTCTAGTTATTTCATTTCTAGGGTTTTAGACTGTTTTTGAGGGCTCACACAGTGGAGCCCTCTTACTAGTTTCTAACCTTTTTATAGTTTTAATGTGTGCAGGATTTTAATGGCAGATTTGATTGGATGATAGCAGCTGCTTAAGCTGGAGTGGTCCAAGCCAAAGGATACAACGAAGCCCACTCATTCTGTTGAGGTTAAGGATAAATTCTTCGGAGACACCACCATATTGTGCCAGCTAGGGTTTCGGAGAACCCTAGCACAAATTGTAATCTTGTATCACGAAAAGGGTTACAGGCCCTGTTGTACTCAAAAGGAGTTTCTAAACTCCATTGATTAATAAAAATCATTTGTTTTGTACAACTGTGTTCTGCATTACTTTTTATCGTGATTTCTTTATCTTGAGTTACAAGTGGCTGGATTTTGGTGTCTACAGATGCCCCTTTTTGAGCTGCTTTGTGTGAAGACACAATGCAGCACAAAAAATTAAGACACCTGAAAAGCTGGATCAGACGCAACACTCTCTCAAGACTAAAGCACAACTTTGAAGACCAAAGAATAAAAGAACATTTAAAATTTTATCAGCTTACCCCCTCAATTGGCGAGCGAGAACACAGTTGTACAAAACAAACAATTTTTATTAATCAATGGAGTTTAGAAACTCCTTTTGAGTACAACAGGGCCTGTAACCCTTTTCGTGATACAAGATTACAATTTGTGCTAGGGTTCTTCGAAACCCTAGCTGACACAATATGGTGGTGTATCTGAGGAATGTATCCTTAACCTCAACAGAATGAGTGGGCTTCGTTGTATCCTTTGGCTCGGACCACTCCAGCTTAATCAGCTGCTATCATCCAATCAAATCTGCCATTAAAATCCTGTACACATTAAAACTACAAAAAAGGTTAGAAACTAGTAAGAGGGCTCCACCGTGTGAGCCCTCAAAAACAATCTAAAACCCTAGAAATGAAATAAATAGAATGCGAGAATCTAACGATGGATTAATACATAAAAATATTACTTGCTTTAGAATCTATACCTCTTTTTCTGTTAACGCGGCGAGACCAGGCAGCACCTGGAAGTGATGTAACTGTCAAATCGACTGCAGAAGGCGCCCTGGTGCGATCGCTGAATGCCCGTGTGCTTCTGGATCGGGGTTGCAGACGCCGGTCTGCGTCTGTGGCTGTGGGTAAACGCCCGTGGGCACTTGCGACAAGAATGGGGGATTCTGCAGAATGCTATAGAAGGGATGGCGGCGAAGTTGGCGGCGGATGCGGCGATGGATGCAACGAAAAGGGATGGCGATGGATGGGTAAGTTTAGCTGAAGAAGAGATAGATAGCGATAGATAACAAAAGAGAGATAGTAAAAGAGATAGGCTTGAGCCATCAAGGTGACTCAATTTATAATCTACTCTTAGGGCACACTTTAGGGTTTTAACGACACTTTGAACGTGTGGCTAAGATTAAAGTGGATCCAAGGGTAGAGAATAAATCTAGGTTGTGAAACGGATTAAGATGGATGGACGGATGAGATTAAATGAAGGATGGACGGCTCAGATTAAATCACTTAAAGTATCTTTATATATATATTAAAATATATTAATATATATATAAATATTAATTTAAATAAATTTGGGAATGAAAAATGGCGGGAAAGGTGAAATTGGGCCAAATAATGGTGGGAAGGTGTGGATTTGGGCCAAATAATGGCGGGAAGGTGGATGACTGACACGTGGCTAACAAGAAGGTATAGATGACTTACAAGTGGCTGGATTTTGGTGTCTACTGATGCCCCTTTTGAGCCGCTTTGTGTGAAGACATAATGCGGCACAAAAAATTAAGACACCCGAAAAGCTGGATCAGACGCAACTCTCTCTCAAGACTAAAGCACAACTTTGAAGACCAAAGAATAAAAGAACATTTAAAATTTTATCGACTTACCCCCTCAATTGGCGAGCGAGAATGGTTCTCACAAGCCAATTGGAAGAAATTTGGAATAAAATGAACCGTTTTTGCCCCAACGATGAAAAAAGGGGTTGGTGTATGAACCATCTGTTTATGTCCCAACAAGAAAGGGGTTGGTGTACAAACCAGAAAAAATATGATTGAAGACGATATGAGTGATGTGAAAGATGGACCGTTTTCGCCCCAACGGTTATAAAGGGATTTTTGCCAAATTGTAAGTTCCATGATCATGTAAGATGAATTCCACTATAGGAAAATTAGAAATTGATAACGGATGCCCCAAATCCTGTGTGAGTCCATACTGTTAATGAAATTGCCTTGTTGGCGCCATTGATATGCAGTGATGAAAGATGCATGAAAAGAGTCCGAACTTAGAGATGCTCCTAGTGACTGTATGGATAATTCCTCGGGTCGGAACCAATCAACCTAGGTAGCCTCAATCTCTAGCAAGACTCAAAATAATGATGATATTAAAGATTGTCCATGTTTAAGGCCCCATGAACTAGGCCATCAATGACAATTGTTGAGCAAATTAATCTTGGTATGAGGTCACTTGAAAAGTAGAATATCCAAAATTGATTTTCAATTTTCAAACAGTGAAATAGTTGATTATGATAAATGGTAGGTTTCCTTATGGTGGTTTAATCCTCTTATCGAATTGCATGGATTCAAATCGCTGCAATCGCCAAGGTGATATAATATACCACTAGATACGAGGTTTAATTTAATTTGATTTGGCAAAAATATGCATGATGAAAGAAGAATGAATGAAATTGACGATAGATCAGAAAAATTGATGAATGTGGTTAATTTTGTGAAGGTTTTGAATATTTTTAACCCAATTTGTAAAACAATGATGAATGATGCGCTTTTTGAGCGAAATGACAAAATTTGTGTCCAAAACTGTTGTAACCTTCACAAAATGTTTTATTATGATAAGAAGAATGGATGAATTGAATTTAATGAAATTTGAAGGAGGTAAGCTTCAATTTTGCAACTTTTGTTCCTTTATTCAATATTGGCACCAAACGCCAGTCTGCGTTTGTGGTTGGCAGAGACGCCCGCAAGTTTTTAGGCGCTCTGCAGACGCAGGACTGCGTCTGAATCCGCCATGAAACGCCCAACTGCATTTCAGGGCACCAAAATCAGCTATTTAAACAATTTCAATGAGAATTTCGCTCATTTGTGAGTTCGAGCTTGAGAGAAGTGTGTCTGAGGGAGTGGAGTGAAAGGTTTGTGTGGGATCTATGGTGGAGATAGGATCGGACGCGCCAGTGCATCCAGATGAGGTATTTGTTCATTTAAGCAAGTACTTATTATGTGTTTTTTTTTTTTGCAGTTTTTTTTTTTGGGAAAAATTTGTAACAAATTTTTGTTTTGTTGTTTTGCAGCTTAGGGTGTTAGAGGCATGACACCGGTTCTACCCTATCATTCTGAGGATGAGGAGGTCGTTGTCCAAGGTAGACTGGGAGATATTGGATGCAGTGGGGCTAGCGAAGGCAGCCCGGTTGGAGGTAGTTCGGGCGGATGAGGGGTACCTCTCGGCTTTGGCCGAGAGGTGGGATCCAGATCGGGGGACGTTCCAGCTCCCGACTGGAGAGATGACGGTGACGCTTGAGGACACATTGTTTAGGCATCACATTGTGTTGCCTGATCCTCCATCCTCCTCTATCTCTAGGCGTAGTGAGTCTAGGCACACCACTAGGTCTAGGGCTCCTACTAGGTCTCAGGGGTCCTCTTTTGATGGTTAGTTTAGTGCTTAGATGCAGTATTTATGAGCCTTGGTGATCTATTGTATATTGTAGCCTTTTGGCATTCATTGTACAGTTTGACCTTTATACATATATATATACATGGCTTTTATTTATTTGGTGTTTTACTCTCTTTTGTGTGAATGCTTATGTTTTTGTGATGCATGTTTTTATATGTTTTAATGTTTTTGATGCATATGTGATGGAATGGAATGCAAACTTATAGATGATTAATGCGAGACTAAGTAAATGAAATATGCACTAAGAAGCACTCATACTTTTAGATAGTTAGATTTAGCGAATTGTTATCATAATTGTTTAATCAGGGGCACCAAACTTGGTGGCTTGTGAATGGATGACGTATGGAATGACATGAATATGGAAGAATATATGGAGGGTGATATGGAGGTTGATATGGAAGACTGTTTTACAAAGACTCAATGAATATGTTTAAGGCCCCATGAACTAGGCCATCAATAACAACTGTTGAGCAAATTAATCTTGGTATGAGGTCACTTGAAAAGTAGAATATCCAAAATTGATTTTCAATTTTCAAACAGTGAAATAGTTGATTATGATAAATGGTAGGTGTCCTTATGGTGGTTTAATCCTCTTATCGAATTGCATGGATTCAAATCGCTGCAATCGCCAAGGTGATAGAATATACCACTAGATACGAGGTTTACTTTAATTTGATTTGGCAAAAATATGCATGATGAAAGAAGAATGAATGAAATTGACGATAGATTAGAAAAATTGATGAATGTGGTTAATTTTGTGAAGGTTTTGAATATTTTTAACCCAATTTGTAAAACAATGATGAATGATGCGCTTTTTGAGCGAAATGACAAAATTTGTGTCCAAAACCGTTGTAACCTTCACAAAATGTTTTATTATGATAAGAAGAATGGATGAATTGAATTTGATGAAATTTGAAGGAGGTAAGCTTCAATTTTGCAAGTTTTGTTCCTTTATTCAATACTGTCACCAAACGCCGGTCTGCATTTGTGGTTGGCAGAGATGCCCGTCGGTGTTTAGGCACTCTACAAACACAGGATTGCGTCTAAATGTGCCATGAAACGCCCCACTGTGTTTCAGGGCACCAAAACTAGCTATTTAAACAGTTTCAGCGAGAATTTTGCTCATTTGTGTGTTCGAGCTTGAGAGAAGTGCGTCTGAGGGAGTGGAGTGAAAGGTTTGTGTGGGAGCTATGGCAGAGATAGGAGCGGACGCGCCAGTGCAGCCAGCTGAGGTATTTGTTCATTTAAGCAAGTACTTATTATGTGTTTTTTTTTTTTTTTTTTGGGGAAAAATTTGTAACAAATTTTTGTTTTGTTGTTTTGCAGCTTAGGGTGTTAGAGGCACGAAACCGATTCTCCCCTATCATTCTGGGGATGAGGAGGTCGTTGTCTCGAGCAGACTGGGAGATATTGGAGGCAGGGGTCCTCTTTTGATGGTTAGCTTAGTGCTTAGATGCACTCTTTATGAGCCTTGGTGCTCTATTGTATATTGTAGCCTTTTGGCATTCATTGTACAGTTTGACCTTTATACATATATATATATACATGGCTTTTATTTATTTGGTGTTTTACTCTCTTTTGTGTGAATGCCTATGTTTTTGTGATGCATGTTTTGATATGTTTTAATGTTTTTGATGCATATGTGATGGAATGGAATGCAAACTTATAGATGATTAATGCGAGACTAAGTATATAACATACAAATCTATGGATGATTAATGCAAGACTAAGTAAATGATATGTAAATCTATGGATGATTAATGCAAGACTAAGTAAATGAAATATGCACTAAGAAGCACTCATATTTATAGATAGTTAGATTTAGCCAACTGTTATCATAATTGTTTAATCAGGGGCACCGAACTTGGTGGCTTGTGAATGGATGACGTATGGAATGACATGAATATGGAAGAAGATATGGAGGAATACTATTTTACAAAGACTCAAACATGCTAGTGGTATCAAACAAACTTACTAATACTGCCTAATTCAACTAGGACCAAATGTGTGTGCATGCGAGTTCATTATCCAAATCAGAATCATGGTAGTGACTCTAGGCAATCAAAAACCTGTGTGTGTGCAAGTGTGTTCATTAACCTCATCTTGCATAAATTAGGTAACCCTGTTATGGAGAAGAACCCAAAGCTAGTTTGTCTGTATGAACATTCAGAGGTCTCTTTTTGAGGAGAGACATGTCGCTATGCAATGAGTATACTCTACTGCCAGTCAAGCGTCTATAGCCCCGGTGAAGGTTAACTCCATAGTCCATGTTGTTTTTGACCTTTGTAAGCCTTTGGGATGACTACCTATCCGTCTGACCGGACAAGTAGTACGATCCTTACAACTTATTTGGGATCAGTGGTGTGTGAAAAATGTTCATCTCCTTAGAGCTTTGGGAAATCGGATTCTTAAGCAAGGTATGATGAATTTTACCCTATCCTTACTACTCGTTTATATTTATATTTTGTGATTGCTTATGATAGTGGTAAGAACCATCTGTTTTATGGACTATGTTTGCATGATAGGACAAACGAGGATTACCCTTTTCACTTCAAGGCACAACCCAAGGATGGTGTTATCTCTCTTTGACACAAGATGTTTTTAAGATGTGAAAATGTGATAGGTTCAAGACCGCTTTTGAAATCATTTCCCAATACTCAAGATTTTATTTAGTGTAATTTGTGATATGGCCCTAGAGAACTTTGACATGCATTTCAAAGTTTGCTTAAAACACTAGGAATGGCTGAGTGACCGAAAACATTTTGGCAATGTAAATATGTGCAAATGGAAAATGGGTGTACGAATGACAATTCGGTTTGACGGATTTTATGACGGTGCCCCTGATTAAGGCAACATGACTTTTGCTTGACCAAATTTTATATCCAAAAGATAGAATGGTCTCTAACATGATATGCAACTATGGCTGGAAATGAAATGTTATGGTTTTCAATGAGATGTATGCACATGAAATGCAATGTTTTTGAATGAGATGTATGCAACTAATAATGAAATGCAAATTATTTTTATTTTATTTGTTTTTTTTTGTTGTACAAGCCATGTATATACGTACATATAAAATTCAAACTATGCATAGAATGCCCTCAAGTGTATAACATTAAGTGGTTCGGGTTCTTCCTCTCCCTCTAAACTGGCAAGTCTATAAGTTCCATTACCCACTCTTTTAGTGACCATATATGGACCTAACCAATTAGCCGTGAATTTATCTTGAAGATGCGGCAATGCATTGGTGTTTTGTTGATTCTCTTTAAGGACAAGATCTCCTACTTGAAATTCTCTTAGATGAACTTTGGCATTGTAAGCACGTTTCAATCGGTCTTGATAAACTCGCAAATGCTCTAAAGCATTGATTCATTTTTCATCTATGAGTGTGAGTTGATCAAGACGTGCTTGTCTAGCAGTATCATCATCGATAAATTCCTGCAAAGAAATTTGTTGTTCCAGCGAACTAGGGTTTCTAAGGAGTTTGCAGAAAACGTAGCAGACGCAGAGCGGCGTCTGGAAGTCCAATCCGAAACGCAGAGGTGCGTTTCAGCCTGCGTAGACTCCCTTGGGCGTTTGAAGGCAGTTTTACAGAAAAAGCGTAGGCTTCCAAGTAAGTGCTGTACTTTTTACGTTTTTGGTTTTTCTGTCGTATTCTGTTTCTTTTTTCAGATCATTGCTTTAAAATGAACAAAAACTAAGTAATCTGGAAAAGAACAGTTAAGCTGTATATACATTTTTTTTGTTACATTTTTAGTTACATTTTTTTGCATTGCATTATTGGTTGTTGCTTGCATAAAAAAAAAAAATTGCATACCTAGCTGCATATTAGAATAGCTACGAATTATCTGTTTTAGTTATCTAAGTAGGACTATTGATTGGATGTCAATAGTACTCCTGCCATTGGGTGATTCCAAGGCAGAGAAGTGGACGAACCTTTCGGTTGCTCCTTTGATATCTGATATCATTGGTAGGCAGGGGGTTTTAAATGGTGTACTCCACTTCTTCGAGAGGAAATGGCATATTTTCGGTGGCCTCTTGCTTAGATCATTAGAACTTTTGATTTATAGCTTTGTATGTATACATTAGACAACTAAAACACTTAAAATAAAATTCACTGCATTTCATATTGCATTTAAAACGGTAATATCTGGATTTCATCACCGGGTATTGCTTGAAGTTTAGTGACGGTGGAATTCATCTCCATCCATTAAACTTCTACCTTAGACACCATAGGTCACCCCAGAGCAAACTTGCTTGGATTTCATCACCGAGTAAGAATCTCGTTGTCCTTTCCTAGCCATAGTTTTTACCTTTTTTTGTGAATAATTCAAGATTAGATCACATGCAAAACTCATAAACCGGACACTTAAAATTTACTACAGATTAAGATCGAGAAAATAATTAATTAACCGCGAGGTAAGACACATTGGTTGAAACCTAGGGTGTGACTTGTTTTACGATAATTTCTTTAGTGTAAATTTATCATTTAAGTTTTGCATTCTTCTTTTCTGAATTTGTTTAGATTTATTGCGTTATGGTCTTAACAAGGAATCAATCTAAAGTGTTAAATCTAAATAATCAAATGAATAATTCACAGAACATCCCCACCACCAACATGACCACTTATCCTAGTGAATTTCGGGCGAGGTTCGCTGCAGGTCTTTCACGTCCTTCTACCATCTATCGCATGGCCATGCCCATGGAGGAAGACAATTCCTGTCATATTACCCACATTGATATGGCCCAAGTGCAAACTCACTTAAGAGATGGCACTGGTTATGTCCTTGAGCCAATCCAAGATTCCCCTATGCAAGATTCTATTTTTCAGCGGGATATTGCATCAACCATACTGCTTGGTTTCACTCAGGTCTACACTAACCCTTTTTTTGAGGCTAATGTTGTATCTGCTCAGTCGGCTTCATCTCCAACATCTTCCCAGATGCTCAATTGTCCTCCTTTGGAGACAAATGTAGTGTCTTCCCGACCACTTTCTCCTCCATTTACCGGGTGTACACCAATTCTCTCTATGAGGTTGGTGGAACCTCCTCTAGCCATGACCAATTTCAACCCTCTTCTTCCCAAACCATTTATGGTTTCACCCTACCAGGGCACGAGTCTCTTGTTTCTTCCCGAGTACCGCCTACTTCAACCACCTTCATTGCCCCTGCTATGCAGTCTCCTGTGACTACCATGGCAGCCTGCCCTCCACCTTCATCCAATCATCCCACCTCCCTTGGGTTAGAGATTAATAAGGTTAGGGAGTACCTCGACAAGTTGCTTCGGCAACAACGGCGACAAAATGCTCAACCACCTGTCGTAGTAAATCCTACACCCCAACCAATTTCTACCCGACCAGACTTTTCTTAGCTCGGGCCCCACCAGGTACCCCAATCTTCGGTGGTGTCCATTCCTACCCCACCTTTCTCCCAACCCAGTCCAGTTCATCATTCACCCCAATCACCTTCTTTTCGGTATCATCCATACCAACAACTTGTCCATTCCACACCGCCTAATCCAGGCAATTTCATCCCATCTCATCATTTTTCCACTCCTCCATTGCATCATCATAATCATCAAACGAATCAAAATTTTCATGAAGATTCTCGACTCCATGCTATGCAACAACAGATTGACAACCTTATGCTCAACATGCATGGCTCATCTAGTCAGAAACCTACGCTAAGGTCGTTGATCAATCAACCAATTCATCCTTCGGTACCTTCACCGCCATATCCGATTGATTTCACATTACCGAAGTTTGACAAATTTTGAGGAGCTGAGGATCCTCATGAACATGTGAGCTCATTCATGCATGCACGCTTTAGAATCCAAAATAATGACGCTCTTATGCTCAGAACTTTTCCTCGGACATTAGGAGGAGATCTTTGTACAATGGTACAATCATTTACCTCACCATAGCATTTATGCTTACGAGCAATTGATTAATCTATTTTTAGAACGATTCTCCCTAAATGTACAAAGGAAAGTTTCATTGTCCGACTTATACAAGCTCAAGCAACATGACGATGAGACTGTTTATGACTTTGGAAACCGTTGGAGGGCTATCATTAATAAATTGCCATTCTCCCTACCAATGGAGGAGTTAACCAAAATGTTCACCCAGAGTTGTCTAAAACCTATCTCTTGGTTACTCCAATTACAACAATACGGGACTTTTGAAGAGGCTTTGGCCCAAGCAAGTATCATAGAAGAAATTAAAGTCCAAGAGGGTGTTTTAAAACCCCGTAGAAAAGAATGGCAACAAAAGGGCCAACAACGAAATAATAATTATGGCCAAAACAAACAAGCACGGGCTAGTACAGCCTCAAATGTTAACCAAGTTAATCAAGTGGTGGCGAGTCAGCCCGTAATGGCTCAACAACAACAAGTAATGCAAAGTCAACCGCAACCAATTGCTTATCATGCGGTACCCGCCCCTCCTCAACCAGCTCACAATCCTGGGCCAACCATGGAAACTCGACCTTGGCAAACAAATCGTCCCAAGCGACAGTTCACACCTTTAGATGAACCATATGCGGTCATATTCAACAAGTTATATAGCACAAATCAGTTAACTTTACATGAGTTTAAACCTTTAGAACCATCTAGAAGGGGAAGTATTACAAGGAGTACCTATTTTGTCCTTATCATAGGCAAAATGGGCACGATATCAATAATTGTACAGCTTTCAAACATGTGATCCAAGATCTTATTGAGATTGGAGCCATTAAATTGGATAGCCCCTTAGCCCAACAAAATCAAAATCTTGGTGTATTTCAAACACCCCTTCCACATCGGGAGGAAGCTCCAACAACTTCGGGGGAGTAACTCGGGTAACTCCTCCTAATCAAGTCAACCATGTACAACAATACCAAGGTTTTGTGGGTACTATTAACGTAGTAACCCGGGGTCAAAGGGCGAACCAAACAAATCAGAGCTGAACCACGGCCACATGTACAAACCCCGAGTCCACCTCGGGTAACGGTGACCCAACGACGTGCTAGTACTTCTCAACAACCGCTAAATCATTCTACTCAACGCCAACGACCCATCATGTCATTGAGTAGCCGATTAACTACCGGTTTAAAAATGGCTTACGCCAAGTTATCGATCTATGACCTCATTCAACAATCTCCCCCGCATAGAGAGGCATTAATGGAAATATTAAAGTCAATCGAGCTTCAAACTCAAGATACTAATGCCTTCAACAACTTTGTGGGGAGTATTCAAACATGCATGGAGCCCTCCATCACTTTCTATGATTTTGAAATCAAACCTATGTCAACAGAAAGTATAGATCCTCCACTTCATATCATGGCCAAGATCGATCACAAGCCATTCAAGAGAGTCTTAATTGACACCGGTTCCTCAATCAATATCATTACAACATCGGCGTTGAGTCATCTAAAGCTGTCGCCATCCCTTATCACAAAGTCGACTTTTACTCTTAAAGCATTCAATGATGCTTTATCTTCCACGGTTGGCACGGTTATCTTGCCCATTGAGGTAGGGGCCCGAACTTTGCATACCTTGTTTCACATCTTGGAAGGGTCCATGGCATACAATGTATTGCTTGGACGGCCTTGGCTTAGGGAGATGAGATGTGTCCCTTCTATATTGCATCAATGTCTGAAGTATGTATATGAGGGACAGGTTCATTGTGTACCTGCTGACATTGAACCCTTCAAACATTGCAACTATGTCTCAAATCCTTATGAGATTGTGTTGCCATCCACTCATCTTTTCTTGACCCCATCTACTTCTTCTATACCATCTTCTTCTAAAGCTCCCATTCTTGAGGAGCTACCCATCATATCGCAACCATCTTCCTCTTCCGCTATTCCATCTCATTCACCACTTTCTTCATCTCCTAATCTTCCTTCTTCTTCATCAGTGACCACATGCACATGTGGCCATGACCAATCATCTCTTTCCACGTCATTACCCCATTCTTCTACACCTTCTTCAACATCACCTATTATTCCTCCATCTTCCCAACCATCACCGGTGATGTTTCACAAGTCAGTGAACCATCAACCCAACCAAATCCTTCCAATTCTTCTATCCCACATTTTTCCATTCCATCATCTAGTCCATCTCCCTCTCAAGTCAAGGTCCATCTAGCTAATGCAGGTATTGGTGAGTATGCCATCCAAGATGTCCACATCACACCGTTCAATGTGCAAACAGTTAAAGATTTTGGTCGTCCACATGACCAACATTTATCCATTGGATCGGTTTATAACATGGGTTCTATGCCAAATTCCATTAATTTTGTATATGGGGGAATAGAGTCATCTTCTAGTCCTACCACCATACTAGAACCTAAGCATCCGAGTCCCTGCCAATATCGAAAGGATGGAGGGTTTTCCCTCTCGCTATTTCCACGGACATAATTGGCAGCAATTTGGCCTAGGTCGCTACGAGCAAGGGGTAACTGAACGCATCGATATGCCATATCAGAGACCCACTGAGCGTTTTGGTGTGGGCTACCAACCACTTCCATCCCTTTCTTCTTTTGAACAAGCTTTTCAAAGCATTAATCTTAATTCAGAAGAAGAAATCCTCCACCCTGACGAATCCGAAGATGAAGCCTATGAAGAATTTGACGTCATGTCAAATGGTGATGAATATGAAGAAGAGTCGGCGCCCATTGTTCCCCTCATTGAACAAGGCGAGTTTTATCTCCAATTGTTCCCTCTCCAAGAAGCCATCTTTCGCTTGTTTCTTCCACAAGAACGAGGTGAACCACCCCCTCCGCCACATCCATAAGCCATAATCCAAACCTGTATTATATGTATATACTAAAATAGTGGTTTTCACCACTACAAAAAAAAAAAAAACTCAAAAAAAAAAAAAAAACTGAAAAACTATGTTGTTTTGCATCTCAGGTCTTTCGAGGTCTTCACCGGTTTTCCCTTCCATTCCGCCCATCCTTTCTTCCATAAGTCGACAATGAATTTCGAAGACTTATTCACCCCGCTCCATAATCCATATGATCCGGATAAGCCTAAGAAATGTGTCTTTGGTGTTACCTCGGGCAAACTCCTAGGTTTTATTATCTCTAAACGAGGTATTGAGGTGGACCCAAACAAGGTCAAAGCCATTATGGAAATGTGTCCCCCAACTAATTTGAAGGAGTTGCGTAGTTTACAAGGAAAGATTAATTCAATCCGTCGCTTTATTGCACAACTTTATGATAAATGTAGGCCATTTTGCCACCTACTACAAAAGGGGTACAATTTTCATGGACAGATGAGTGTCAGAAAGCCTTTGATGACATCAAGCAGTACTTAGCGTCTCCGCCAGTCTTAGCTCCGCCTCGTCGAGATCCCTTCCTTGCGAATTTCTTTGCAGGAATTTATCGATGATGATACTGCTAGACAAGCACGTCTTGATCAACTCACACTCATAGATGAAAAACGAATCAATGCTTTAGAGCATTTGCGAGTTTATCAAGACCGATTGAAACGTGCTTACAATGCCAAAGTTCATCTAAGAGAATTTCAAGTAGGGGATCTTGTCCTTAAAGAGAATCAACAAAACACCAATGCATTGCCGCATCTTCGAGATAAATTCGCGGCTAATTGGTTAGGTCCATATATGGTCACTTAAAGAGTGGGTAATGGAACTTATAGACTTGCCAGTTTAGAGGGAGAGGAAGAACCCGAACCACTTAATGTTATACACTTGAGGGCATTCTACGCATAGTTTGAATTTTATATGTACATATATACATGGCTTGTACAACAAAAAAAAAAAAACAAATAAAATAAAAAGAATTTGCATTTCATTGTTAGTTGCATACATCTCATTCAAAAACATTGCATTTCATGTGCATACATCTCATTGAAAACCATAACATTTCATTTTCAGCCATAGTTGCATATCATGTTAGAGACCATTCTATCTTTTGGATATAAAATTTGGTCAAGCAAAAGTCATGTTGCCTTAATCGGGGGCACCTTCATAAAATCCATCAAACCGAATTGTCATTCGTACACCCATTTTCCATTTGCACATATTTACATTGCCAAAATGTTTTCGAGTCACTCGACCATTCCTAGTGTTTTAAGCAAACTTTGAAATGCATGTCAAAGTTCTCTAGGGCCATATCACAAATTACACTAAATAAAATCTTGAGTATTGGGAAATGATTTCAAAAGCGGTCTTGAACCTATCACATTTTCACATCTTAAAAACATCTTGTGTCAAAGAGAGATAACACCATCCTTGGGTTGTGCCTTGAAGTGAAAAGGGTAATCCTCGTTTGTCCTATCATGCAAACATAGTCCATAAAACAGTGGTTCTTACCACTATCACAAGCAATCACAAAATATAAATATAAACGGAGTAGTAAGGATAGGGTAAAATTCTCATCATACTTCGGTTGAGAATCCGATTCCCCAAAGCTCTAAGGAAATGAACATTTTTCACACACCACGGATCCCAAATAAGTTGTAAGGATCGTACTACTTGTCCGATCGGACGGATAGGTAGTCATCCCCAAGGCTTACAAAGGTCAAAAACAACATGGACTATGGAGTTAACCTTCATCGGGGCTATAGACGCTTGGCTGGCGGTGGAGTATACTCATTGCGTGGCGACATGTCTCTCCTCAAAAAGAGACCTCCGAATGCTCATACGGACAAACTAGCTTCGGGGTCTTCTCCATAACGGGGTTACCTAATTTATGCAAGATGAGGTTAATGAACACACTTGCACACACACGGGTTTTTGATTGCCTAGAGTCACTACCATGCTTCTGATTTGGTTAATGAACTCGCATGCACACACATTTGGTCCTAGTTGAATTAGGCGGTATTAGTAAGTTTGTTTGATACCACTAGCATGTTTGAGTCTTTGTAAAACAGTCTTCCATATCAACTTCCATATCACCCTCCATATCTTCTTCCATATTCATGTCATTCCATACGTCATCCATTCACAAGCCACCAAGTTCGGTGCCCCTGATTAAACAATTATGATAACAGTTGGCTAAATCTAACTATCTAAAAGTATGAGTGCTTCTTAGTGCATATTTCATTTACTTAGTCTTGCATTAATCATCCATAGATTTGTATGTTATATACTTAGTCTCGCATTAATCATCTATAAGTTTGCATTCCATTCCATCACATATGCATCAAAAACATTAAAACATATAAAAACATGCATCACAAAAACATAGGCATTCACACAAAAGAGAGTAAAACACCAAATAAATAAAAGCCATGTTATATATATATGTATAAAGGTCAAAGCTGTACAATGAATGCCAAAAGGCTACAATATACAATAGAGCACCAAGGCTCATAAAGAGTGCATCTAAGCACTAAGCTAACCATCAAAAGAGGACCCCTGAGACCTAGTAGGAGCCCTAGACCTAGTGGTGTGCCTAGACTCACTACGCCTCCGCTAGTCCCAATGCCTCCAATATCTCCCAGTCTGCCTGGGACAACGACCTCCTCATCCCCGGAATGATAGGGGAGAATCGGTGTCGTGCCTCTAACACCCTAAGCTGCAAAACAACAAAACAAAAATTTGTTACAAATTTTTCCAAAAAAAAAAAAAAACACATAATAAGTACTTGCTTAAATGAACAAATACCTCAGCTGGCTGCACTGGCGCGTCCGCTCCCATCTCCGCCATAGCTCCCGCGTGCTTCACTCTCCCACACAACCTTTCACTCCACTTCCTCCACTCCCTCAGACGCACTTCTCTTAAGCTCGAACGCACAAATGAGCGAAATTCTCGCTAAAACTGTTTAAATAGCTGATTTTGGCGCCCTGAAACGCAGTGGGGCATTTCATGGTGCATTTAGACGCGAGTCCTGCATTTGCAGAGCGCCTAAACACCGGCGGGCGTCTCTGCCAACCACAAATGCAGACCGGCGTTTGGTGTCAGTATTGAATAAAGGAACAAAACTTGCAAAATTGAAGCTTACCTCCTCCAAATTTCATCAAATTCAATTCATCCATTCTTCTTATCATAATAAAACATTTTGTGAAGGTTACAACAGTTTTGGACACAAATTTTGTCATTTCGCTCAAAAAGCGCATCATTCATCATTGTTTTACAAATTGGGTTAAAAATATTCAAAACCTTCACAAAATTAACCACATTCATCAATTTTTCTGATCTATCGTCAATTTCATTCATTCTTCTTTCATCATGCATATTTTTGCCAAATCAAATTAAAGTAAACCTCGTATCTAGTGGTATATTCTATCACCTTGGCGATTGCGGCGATTTGAATCCATGCAATTCGATAAGAGGATTAAACCACCATAAGGACACCTACCATTTATCATAATCAATTATTTTATTGTTTGAAAATTGGAAATCAATTTTGGATATTCTACTTTTCAAGTGACCTCATACCAAGATTAATTTGCTCAACGGTTGTCATTGATGGCCTAGTTCATGGGGCCTTAAACATGGACAATCTTTAATATCATCATTATTTTGAGTCTTGCTAGAGATTGAGGCTACCTAGGTTGATTGGTTCCGACCCGAGGAATTATCCATACGGTCACTAGGAGCATCTACGAGTTACGGACTCTTTTCATGCATCTTTCATCTCTGCATATCAATGGCGCCAACAAGGCAATTTCATTAACGAGTATGGACTCACACACGGGAGTTGGGGCATCCGTTATCAATTTCTAATTTTCCTATAGTGGAATTCATCTTACATGATCATGGAACTTACAATTTGGCAAAAATCCCTTTATAACCGTTGGGGCGAGAAAACGGTCCATCTTTCACATCACTCATATCGTCTTCAATCATATTCTTTTCTGGTTTGTACACCAACCCCTTTCTGTTGGGACATAAACAGATGGTTCATACACCAACCCCTTTTTTCACCGTTGGGGCAAAAACGGTTCATTTTCTTCCAAATTTCTTCCAATTGGCTTGTGAGAACCATTCTCGCTCGCCAATTGAGGGGTAAGCTGATAAAATTTTAAATATTCTTTTATTCTTTGGTCTTCAAAGTTGTGCTTTAGTCTTGAGAGAGAGTTGCGTCTGATCCAGCTTTTCGGGTGTCTTAAGTTTTTGTGCTTGCATTGTGTCTTCACACAAAGCGGCTCAAAAAGGGGCATCTGTAGACACCAAAATCTAGCCACTTGTAAGTCATCTATACCTTCCTGTTAGCCACGTGTCAGTCATCCACCTTCCCGCCATTATTTGGCCCAAATCCACACCTTCCCGCCATTATTTGGCCCAAATTTCACCTTTTCCCGCCATTATTTGGCCCAATTTCACCTTTCTCGCCATTTTTCATTCCCAAATTTATTTAAATTAATATTTATATATATATATTTTAATATTTTAATATATTTTAATATATATATAAAGATACTTTAAGTGATTTAATCCGAGCCGTCCATCCTTCATTTAATCTCATCCGTCCATCCATCTTAATCCGTTTCACAACCTAGATTTATTCTCTACCCTTGGATCCACTTTAATCTTAGCCACACGTTCAAAGTGTCGTTAAAACCCTAAAGTGTGCCCTAAGAGTAGATTATAAATTGAGTCACCTTGATGGCTCAAACCCTATCTCTTTTACTATCTCTCTTTTGTTATCTATCGCTATCTATCTCTTCTTCAGCTAAACCTACCCATCCATCGCCGTCCCTTTTCGTCGCATCCATCGCCGCATCCGTCGCCAACTTCGCCGCCATCCCTTCTGCAGCATTCTACAGAATCCCCCATTCTTGTCGCAAGTGCCCGCGGGCGTTTACCCGCAGCCACAGACGCAGACCGGCGTCTGCAACCCCGATCCAGAAGCACGCGGGCGTTCAGCGATCGCACCAGGGCGCCTTCCGCAGCCGATTTGACAGTTACATCACTTCCAGGTGCCGCTTGGTCTCGCCGCGTTAACGAGAAAAGAGGTATAAATCAGCTTAAAGCAAGTAACTTCTTTTTATGTATTAATCTGCCGTTAGATTCTGCATTCTATTTATTTCATTTCTAGGGTTTTAGACTATTTTTGAGGGCTCACACGGTGGAGCCCTCTTACTAGTTTCTAACCTTCTTGTAGTTTTAATGTGTGCGGGATTTTAATGGCAGATTTGATTGGATGATAGCAGCTGCTTAAGCTGGAGTGGTCCGAGCCAAAGGATACAACGAAGCCCACTCATTTTGTTGAGGTTAAGGATACATTCTTCGGAGACGCCACCATATTGTGCCAGCTAGGGTTTCGGAGAACCCTAGCACAAATTGTAATCTTGTATCACGAAAAGGGTTACAGGCCCTGTTGTACTCAAAAGGAGTTTCTAAACTCCATTGATTAATAAAAATCATTTATTTTGTACAACTGTGTTCTGCATTACTTTTTATTGTGATTTCTTTATCTTTTGTTTGGCATTATGGGCTTACAGAACAAGCATCAGAACTCCCATTGGGGCAACTCCATTTTCTTTGGTCTATGGAGCTGAAGCAATCATCCCTCTTGAGCTCGAGATCCCTTCCTTGCGAATTTCTTTGTAGGAATTTATCGATGATGATACTGCTAGACAAGCACGTCTTGATCAACTCACACTCATAGATGAAAAACGAATCAATGCTTTAGAGCATTTGCAAGTTTATCAAGACCGATTGAAACGTGCTTACAATGCCAAAGTTCATCTAAGAGAATTTCAAGTAGGAGATCTTGTCCTTAAAGAGAATCAACAAAACACCAATGCATTGCCGCATCTTTGAGATAAATTCGTGGCTAATTGGTTAGGTCCATATATGGTCAATGAAAGAGTGGGTAATGGAACTTATAGACTTGCCAGTTTAGAGGGAGAGGAAGAACCCGAACCACTTAATGTTATACACTTGAGGGCATTCTACGCATAGTTTGAATTTTATACGTACATATATACATGGCTTGTACAAAAAAAAAAAAAAACAAAAAAAAAAACAAAAACAAATAAAATAAAAAGAATTTGTATTTCATTGTTAGTTGCATACATCTCATTCAAAAACATTGCATTTCATGTGCATACATCTCATTGAAAACCATAACATTTCATTTTCAGCCATAGTTGCATATCATGTTAGAGACCATTCTATCTTTTGGATATAAAATTTGGTCAAGCAAAAGTCATGTTGCCTTAATCTGGGGCACCTTCATAAAATCCATCAAACCGAATTGTCATTCGTACACCCATTTTCCATTTGCACATATTTACATTGCCAAAATGTTTTCGAGTCACTCGACCATTCCTAGTGTTTTAACCAAACTTTGAAATGCATGTCAAAGTTCTCTAGGGCCATATCACAAATTACACTAAATAAAATCTTGAGTATTGGGAAATGATTTCAAAAGCGGTCTTGAACCTATCACATTTTCACATCTTAAAAACATCTTGTGTCAAAGAGAGATAACACCATCCTTGGGTTGTGCCTTGAAGTGAAAAGGGTAATCCTCGTTTGTCCTATCATGCAAACATAGTCCATAAAACAGTGGTTCTTACCACTATCACAAGCAATCACAAAATATAAATATAAACAGAGTAGTAAAGATAGGGTAAAATTCTCATCATACTTCGGTTGAGAATCCGATTCCCCAAAGCTCTAAGGAAATGAACATTTTTCACACACCACTGATCCCAAATAAGTTGTAAAGATCGTACTACTTGTCCAGTCAGACGGATAGGTAGTCATCTCCAAGGCTTACAAAGGTCAAAAACAACATGGACTATGGAGTTAACCTTCACCGGGGCTATAGACGCTTGACTAGCAGTGGAGTATACTCATTGTGTGGCGACATGTCTCTCCTCAAAAAGAGACCTCTAAATGCTCATACGGACAAACTAGATTCGGGGTCTTCTCCATAACAGGGTTACCTAATTTATGCAAGATGAGGTTAATGAACACACTTGCACACACACAGGTTTTTGATTGCCTAGAGTCACTACCATGCTTTTGATTTGGTTAATGAACTCGCATGCACACACATTTGGTCCTAGTTGAATTAGGTAGTATTAGTAAGTTTGTTTGATACCACTAGCATGTTTGAGTCTTTGTAAAACAGGCTTCCTCCATATCTTCTTCCACATTCATGTCATTCCATACGTCATCCATTCACAAGCCACCAAGTTCGGTGCCCCTGATTAAACAATTATGATAACAGTTGGCTAAATCTAACTATCTAAAAATATGAGTGCTTCTTAGTGCATATTTCATTTACTTAGTCTTGCATTAATCATCCATAGATTTACATATCATTTACTTAGTCTTGCATTAATCATCCATAGATTTGTATGTTATATACTTAGTCTCGCATTAATCATCTATAAGTTTGCATTCCATTCCATCACATATGCATCAAAAACATTAAAACATATCAAAACTTGCATCACAAAAACATAGGCATTTACACAAAAGAGAGTAAAACACCAAATAAATAAAAGCCATGTATATATATATATGTATAAAGGTCAAACTGTACAATGAATGCCAAAAGGCTACAATATACAATATAGCACCAAGGCTCATCCCCGGAATGATAGGGGAGAACCGGTGTCCTGCCTCTAACACCCTAAGCTGCAAAACAACAAAACAACAAAACAAAAATTTGTTACAAATTTTTCCCAAAAAAAAAAAAAAAAAAAACACATAATAAGTACTTGCTTAAATGAAAAAATACCTCAGCTGGCTGCACTGGCGCATCCGCTCCTATCTTCGCCATAGCTCCCACAAAAACCTTTCACTCCACTCCCTCAGATGCACTTCTCTCAAGCTCGAACGCACAAATGAGCGAAATTCTTGCTGAAACTGTTTAAATAGCTGGTTTTGGTGCCCTGAAACGTAGTGGGGCATTTCATGGCACATTTAGACGCAGTCCTGCGTTTGTAGAGTGCCTAAACACCGGCGGGTGTCTCTGCCAACCACAAATGCAGACCGGCGTTTGGTGTCAGTATTGAATAAAGGAACAAAACTTGAAAAATTGAAGCTTACCTCCTTCAAATTTCATCAAATTCAATTCATCCATTCTTCTTATCATAATAAAACATTTTGTGAAGGTTACAACAATTTTGGACACAAATTTTGTCATTTTTCTCAAAAAGCGCATCATTCATCATTGTTTTACAAATTGGGTTAAAAATATTCAAAACCTTCACAAAATTAACCACATTCATCAATTTTTCTGATCTATCGTCAATTTCATTCATTCTTCTTTCATCATGCATATTTTTGCCAAATCAAATTAAAGTAAACCTCGTATCTAGTGGTATATTCTATCACCTTTGCGATTGCAGCGATTTGAATCCATGCAATTCGATAAGAGGATTAAACCACCATAAGGACACCTACCATTTATCATAATCAACTATTTCACTTGTTTGAAAATTGGAAATCAATTTTGGATATTCTACTTTTCAAGTGACCTCATACCAAGATTAATTTGCTCAACGGTTGTCATTGATGGCCTAGTTCATGGGGCCTTAAACATGGACAATCTTTAATATCATCATTATTTTGAGTCTTGCTAGAGATTGAGGCTACCTAGGTTGATTGGTTCCGACCCGAGGAATTATCCATACAGTCACTAGGAGCATCCGTTATCAATTTCTAATTTTCCTATAGTGGAATTCATCTTACATGATCATGGAACTTACAATTTGGCAAAAATCCCTTTATAACCGTTGGGGCAGAAAACGGTCCATCTTTCACATCACTCATATCATCTTCAATCATATTTTTTTTGGTTTGTACACCAACCCCTTTCTTGTTGGGACATAAACAGATGGTTCATACACCAACCCCTTTTTTCACCGTTGGGGCAAAAACGGTTCATTTTCTTCCAAATTTCTTCCAATTGGCTTGTGAGAACCATTCTCGCTCGCCAATTGAGGGGGTAAGCTGATAAAATTTTAAATGTTCTTTTATTCTTTGGTCTTCAAAGTTGTGCTTTAGTCTTGAGAGAGAGTTGCGTCTGATCCGGCTTTTCAGGTGTCTTAAGTTTTTGTGTTGCATTGTGTCTTCACACAAAGCAGCTCAAAAAGGGGCATCTGTAGACACCAAAATCCAGCCACTTGTAAGTCATCTATACCTTCCTGTTAGCCACGTGTCAGTCATCCACCTTCCCACCATTATTTGGCCCAAATCCACACCTTCCCGCCATTATTTGGCCCAATTTCACCTTTCCCGCCATTTTTCATTCCCAAATTTATTTAAATTAATATTTATATATATATTTTAATATTTTAATATATATATAAAGATACTTTAAGTGATTTAATCTGAGCCGTCCATCCTTCATTTAATCTCATCCGTCCATCCATCTTAATCCGTTTCACAACCTAGATTTATTCTCTACCCTTGGATCCACTTTAATCTTAGCCACACGTTCAAAGTGTCGTTAAAACCCTAAAGTGTGCCCTAAGAGTAGATTATAAATTGAGTCACCTTGATGGCTCAAACCACGGCTATCTCTTTTACTATCTCTCTTTTGTTATCTATCTCTATCTATCTCTTCTTCAGCTAAACCTACCCATCCATCGCCGTCCCTTTTCGTCGCATCCGTCGCCAACTTCGCCGCCATCCCTTCTGCAGCATTCTGCAGAATCCCCCATTCTTGTCGCAAGTGCCCACGGGCATTTACCCGTAGCCACAGATGCAGACCGGCGTCTGCAACCCCGATCCAGAAGCACGCGGGCGTTCAGCGATCGCACCAGGGCGCCTTCCGCAGCCGATTTGACAGTTACATCACTTCTAGGTGTCGCCTGGTCTCGCCGCATTAACAGAAAAAGAGGTATAGATTCTAAAGCAAGTAATATTTTTATGTATTAATCCGCCGTTAGATTTTGCATTCTATTTATTTCATTTCTAGGGTTTTAGACTATTTTTGAGGGCTCACACGGTGGAGCCCTCTTACTAGTTTCTAACCTTTTTGTAGTTTTAATGTGTGCAGGATTTTAATGGTAGATTTGATTGAATGATAGCAGCTGCTTAAGCTGGAGTGGTCCGAGCCAAAGGATACAACGAAGCCCACTCATTCTGTAGAGGTTAAGGATACATTCCTTGGAGACGCCACCATATTGTGCCGGCTAGGGTTTCGGAGAACCCTAGCACAAATTGTAATCTTGTATCACGGAAAGGGTTACAGGCCCTGTTGTACTCAAAAGGAGTTTCTAAACTCCATTGATTAATAAAAATTATTTGTTTTGTACAACTGTTCTGCATTAACATTTGTAGATTAAAGATACAACGCCAAACAAAAGATAAAGAAATCACGATAAAAAGTAATGCAGAACACAGTTGTACAAAACAAATTATTTTTATTAATCAATGGAGTTTAGAAACTCCTTTTGAGTACAACGGGGCACTGTAACCCTTTTCGTGATACAAGATTACAATTTGTGCTAGGGTTCTCCGAAACCCTAGGCTGGCACAATATGGTGGCGTCTCCGAAGAATGTATCCTTAACCTCAACAGAATGAGTGGGCTTCGTTGTATCCTTTGGCTCGGACCACTCCAGCTTAAGCAGCTGCTATCATCCAATCAAATCTGCCATTAAAATCCTGCACACATTAAAACTACAAAAAGGTTAGAAACTAGTAAGAGGGCTCCACTGTGTGAGCCCTCAAAAATAGTCTAAAACCCTAGAAATGAAATAAATAGAATGCAGAATCTAACGACGGATTAATACATAAAAATATTACTTGCTTTAGAATCTATACCTCTTTTTCTGTTAACGCGGCGAGACCAGGCGGCACCTGGAAGTGATGTAACTGTCAAATCGGCTGCGGAAGGCGCCCTGGTGCGATCGCTGAACGCCCGCGTGCTTCTGGATCGGGGTTGCAGACGTCGGTCTGCGTCTGTGGCTGCGGGTAAACGCCCGCGGGCACTTGCGACAAGAATGGGGGATTCTGCAGAATGTTGCAGAAGGGATGGCGGCGAAGTTGGCGACGGATGCGGCGATGGATGCGACGAAAAGGGACGGCGATGGATGGGTAGGTTTAGCTGAAGAAGAGATAGATAGCGATAGATAACAAAAGAGAGATAGTAAAAGAGATAGGGTTTGAGCCATCAAGGTGACTCAATTTATAATCTACTCTTAGGGCACACTTTAGGGTTTTAACGACACTTTGAACGTGTGGCTAAGATTAAAGTGGATCCAAGGGTAGAGAATAAATCTAGGTTGTGAAACGGATTAAGATGGATGGACGGATGAGATTAAATGAAGGATGGATGGCTCAGATTAAATCACTTAAAGTATCTTTATATATATATTAAAATATATTAAAATATTAAAATATATATATAAATATTAATTTAAATAAATTTGGGAATGAAAAATGGCGGGAAAGGTGAAATTGGGCCAAATAATGGCGGGAAGGTGTGGATTTGGGCCAAATAATGGCGGGAAGGTGGATGACTGACACGTGGCTAACAGGAAGGTATAGATGACTTACAAGTGGCTGGATTTTGGTGTCTACAGATGCCCCTTTTTGAGTTGCTTTGTGTGAAGACACAATGCAGCACAAAAACTTAAGACACCTGAAAAGCTGGATCAGACGCAACTCTCTCTCAAGACTAAAGCACAACTTTGAAGACCAAAGAATAAAAGAATATTTAAAATTTTATCAACTTACCCCCTCAATTGGCGAGCGAGAATGGTTCTCACAAGCCAATTGGAAGAAATTTGGAAGAAAATGAACCGTTTTTGCCCCAACGGTGAAAAAAGGGGTTGGTGTATGAACCATCTGTTTATGTCCCAACGGGAAAGGGGTTGGTGTACAAACCAGAAAAGAATATGATTGAAGACGATATGAGTGATGTGAAAGATGGACCGTTTTCTGCCCCAACGGTTATAAAGGGATTTTTGCCAAATTGTAAGTTCCATGATCATGTAAGATGAATTCCACTATAGGAAAATTAGAAATTGATAACGGATGCCCCAACTCCTGTGTGTGAGTCCATACTGTTAATGAAATTGCCTTGTTGGCGCCATTGATATGCAGAGATGAAAGATGCATGAAAAGAGTCCAGAACTCAGAGATGCTCCTAGTGACTGTATGGATAATTCCTCGGGTCGGAACCAATCAACCTAGGTAGCCTCAATCTCTAGCAAGACTCAAAATAATGATGATATTAAAGATTGTCCATGTTTAAGGCCCCATGAACTAGGCCATCAATGACAAGCTGTTGAGCAAATTAATCTTGGTATGAGGTCACTTGAAAAGTAGAATACCCAAAATTGATTTCCAATTTTCAAACAAGTGAAATAATTGATGATGATAAATGGTAAGTGTCCTTATGGTGGTTTAATCCTCTTATCGAATTGCATGGATTCAAATCGCTGCAATCGCCAAGGTGATAGAATATACCACTAGATACGAGGTTTACTTTAATTTGATTTGGCAAAAATATGCATGATGAAAGAAGAATGAATGAAATTGACGATAGATCAGAAGAATTGATGAATGTGGTTAATTTTGTGAAGGTTTTGAATATTTTTAACCCAATTTGTAAAACAATGATGAATGATGCGCTTTTTGAGCGAAATGACAAAATTTGTGTCCAAAACTGTTGTAACCTTCACAAAATGTTTTATTATGATAAGAAGAATGGATGAATTGAATTTGATGAAATTTGGAGGAGGTAAGCTTCAATTTTGCAAGTTTTGTTCCTTTATTCAATACTGACACCAAACGCCGGTCTGCATTTGTGGTTGGCAGAGACGCCCGTCGGTGTTTAGGCGCTCTGCAAACGCAGGACTGCGTCTAAATGCGCCATGAAACGCCCCACTACATTTCAGGGCGCCAAAACCAGCTATTTAAACAGTTTCAGCGAGAATTTCGCTCATTTGTGCGTTCGAGCTTGAGAGAAGTGCGTCTGAGGGAGTGGAGTGAAAGGTTTGTGTGGGAGCTATGGCGGAGATAGGAGCGGACGCGCCAGTGCAGCCAGCTGAGGTATTTGTTCATTTAAGCAAGTACTTATTATGTGTTTTTTTTTTTTTTTTTTTTTTTTTTTTTTGGGAAAAATTTGTAACAAATTTTTGTTTTGTTGTTTTGCAGCTTAGGGTGTTAGAGGCACGACACCGATTCTCCCCTATCATTCCGGGGATGAGGAGGTCATTGTCCCGAGCAGACTGGGAGATATTGGAGGCGAGTGGGGCTAGCGGAGGCAGCCCGGTTGGAGGTAGTTCGGGCGGATGAGGGGTACCTCTCGGCTTTGGCCGAGAGGTGGGATCCAGATCGGGGGACGTTCCGGCTCCCGACTGGAGAGATGACGGTGACGCTTGAGGATGTATACCGCATCCTCAAGGTGCCCGTGGAGGGGGCGCGGGTGGAGGTTGGACGAGATAGGGCCACGGAGATGGCCAAGTTGTTTGGGGATGACTGGAGGGAGATCCGGACGGAGAGCGGGGGGATCCCATACTTGGCCATGTATACGGCCAAGGAGTTGGTAGCGGTGGAGGCTCTGATGATGTTCGTGTTGGCCAACATTGTGGCCCCGAACAACATCGGGTGCAGGTTCCCATGGAACCTGATGGGTGTAGTGAGCGAGATGCTCACTAATAGGGTAGTGTATGCCTGGGCGCCCGCTTTATTGGCGCAGGTGTACCGGGAGTTGTATGAGGTTCGGAGACGGGGCCGAAAGGGCCTAGGTTGCAGTGTGGTTCTCCAGTCTTGGGCTGGGAGCACTTCAGAGTGGCTCGACCGGAGGGGTTGCCATGGGCTCACTGGGACATGAGCCGGGCTTATGGTAGGAGATGGCCGGTGGCAGAGGAGAGACAGCCTAGCCGCCCCGTGAAATTGGGGCAATGGTATAGGAGACTATGGGCAGACTTGACAGATGCCCAAGTCATTTGGAGGCCCTGGCGGGAGGCGAGGTGGATCGGGGATGGAGAGCACCTGAGACGGGTGCGACAGGCCAGATGGGTAGTGGGGCGGGGCCATAGCGAGGCGGAGTACATACAGATGTCTCGAGTACTCCGCCAGGTCGGATTGAGGCAGGATGTCCCCGGTGAGCCAGTGCGCTACCGGAGGCACAGATCAGAGGGTGATTTGTCATGTGCCGAGCCGTGGAGGGAGGCGACAGAGGACGATGAGGACATGGAGATCCCCGACATGGACGACGTCGGGGTGACAGCTGAGTATGCAGCATGGATGGCCGCAGAGCCGAGGTGGGAGCCACCATTGGTGGCTGGTGGAGCCGGAGAGCCCGAGGCTGGGGCTGGAGAGGGCGAGGGAACCGCGGAGGTTCCCAAGCGTAGGGAGGGTCCCCGCCTTCGATCTGACAGTCGAAGGTGAAAGGGGAAGATGGCACGGCAGGCTCCGGGTAGCGAAGATGATGGGGAGGATGGCGGAGAGGGCCTAGGAGAGGCTACAGGAGAGGCTAGGGAGATACCCCCTAGCGGGCACGAGAACGAGTTGACACAGCTACAGCAGCAGATAGCAGAGCGTGATGCTATGTTAGCTGCCCGGGATGAGAGGATAGCTCGGTTGGAGTAGCAGGCGGCAGAGCGGGATGCCCGGTTAGCTGCTCAAGAGGAGAGGATGGCCCAGCTACAGGAGGACTTGGATAGAGCGACCAAGGTGCCCCAGGATGACAAGGTGACGAGACTCCGAGGCGAGCTAGCGGAGCGGGAGCGACGACACGGGATAGACATAGCTAGGTTTAGGTCGAGGACTCGTTACATTGAGGCTCTGGAGGACACATTGTTTAGGCATCACATTGTGTTGCCTGATCCTCCATCCTCTTCTGTCTCTAGGCGTAGTGAGTCTAGACACACCACTAGGTCTAGGGCTCCTACTAGGTCTCAGGGGTCCTCTTTTGATGGTTAGCTTAGTGCTTAGATGCACTCTTTATGAGCCTTGGTGCTCTATTGTATATTGTAGCCTTTTGGCATTCATCGTACAGTTTGTCCTTTATACATATATATATATATACATGGCTTTTATTTATTTGGTGTTTTACTCTCTTTTGTGTGAATGCCTATGTTTTTGTGATGCATGTTTTTATATGTTTTAATGTTTTTGATGCATATGTGATGGAATGGAATGCAAACTTATAGATGATTAATGCGAGACTAAGTATATAACATACAAATCTATGGATGATTAATGCAAGACTAAGTAAATGATATGTAAATCTATGGATGATTAATGCAAGACTAAGTAAATGAAATATGCACTAAGAAGCACTCATACTTTTAGATAGTTAGATTTAGCCAACTTTTATCATAATTGTTTAATCAGGGGCACCGAACTTGGTGGCTTGTGAATGGATGACGTATGGAATGACATGAATATGGAAGAAGATATGGAGGGTGATATGGAAGAAGATATGGAGGAAGACTGTTTTACAAAGACTCAAACATGCTAGTGGTATCAAACAAACTTACTAATACTGCCTAATTCAACTAGGACCAAATGTGTGTGCATGCGAGTTCATTAACCAAATTAGAAGCATGGTAGTGACTCTAGGCAATCAAAAACCTGTGTGTGTGCAAGTGTGTTCATTAACCTCATCTTGCATAAATTAGGTAACCCTGTTATGGAGAAGACCCCGAAGCTAGTTTGTCCGTATGAGCATTCAGAGGTCTCTTTTTGAGGAGAGACATGTCGCCACGCAATGAGTATACTCCACTTGCCAGTCAAGCGTCTATAGCCCCGGTGAAGGTTAACTCCATAGTCCATGTTGTTTTTGACCTTTGTAAGCCTTGGGGATGACTACCTATCCGTCTGATTGGACAAGTAGTACGATCCTTACAACTTATTTGGGATCAGTGGTGTGTGAAAAATGTTCATTTCCTTAGAGCTTTGGGGAATCGGATTCTCAACCGAAGTATGATGAGAATTTTACCCTATCCTTACTACTCTGTTTATATTTATATTTTGTGATTGCTTGTGATAGTGGTAAGAACCACTGTTTTATGGACTATGTTTGCATGATAGGACAAACGAGGATTACCCTTTTCACTTCAAGGCACAACCCAAGGATGGTGTTATCTCTCTTTGACACAAGATGTTTTTAAGATGTGAAAATGTGATAGGTTCAAGACCGCTTTTGAAATCATTTCCCAATACTCAAGATTTTATTTAGTGTAATTTGTGATATGGCCCTAGAGAACTTTGACATGCATTTCAAAGTTTGCTTAAAACACTAGGAATGGCTGAGTGATTGAAAACATTTTGGCAATGTAAATATGTGCAAATGGAAAATGGGTGTACGAATGACAATTCGGTTTGATGGATTTTATGAAGGTGCCCCTGATTAAGGCAACATGACTTTTGCTTGACCAAATTTTATATCCAAAAGATAGAATGGTCTCTAACATGATATGCAACTATGGCTGAAAATGAAATGTTATGGTTTTCAATGAGATGTATGCACATGAAATGCAATGTTTTTGAATGAGATGTATGCAACTAACAATGAAATGCAAATTCTTTTTATTTTATTTGTTTTTTTTTTTTTTGTTGTACAAGCCATGTATATATGTACATATAAAATTCAAACTATGCGTAGAATGCCCTCAAGTGTATAACATTAAGTGGTTCGGGTTCTTCCTCTCCCTCTAAATTGGCAAGTCTATAAGTTCCATTACCCACTCTTTCAGTGACCATATATGGACCTAACCAATTAGCCACGAATTTATCTCGAAGATGCGGCAATGCATTGGTGTTTTGTTGATTCTCTTTAAGGATGAACTCTGAAATAGATGGAGGAGATGAAATCCGATCCATGTCAATCAAGCTTGGGTTGATCAGGATTGGCTTATCCGGATCATATGGATTATGGAGTGGTGTGAATAAGTCTTCGAAATTCATTGTCGACTTATGGAAGAAAGGATGGGCGGAATGGAAGGGAAAACCGGTGAAGACCTCGGAAGACCTGAGATGCAAAACAACATAGTTTTTCAGTTTTTTTTTTTTTTTTTTTTTTTTTTTGGTAGTGGTGAAAACCACTATTTTAGTATATACATATAATACAGGTTTGGATTATGGCTTATGGATGTGGCGGAGGGGGTGGTTCACCTCGTTCTTGTGGAAGAAGCAAGCGAAAGATGGCCTCTTGGAGAGGGAACAATTGGAGATAAAACTCGTCTTGTTCAATGAGGGGAACAATGGGCGCCGACTCTTCTTCAGATTCATCACCATTTGACATGACGTCAAATTCTTCATAGGCTTCATCTTCGGATTCGTCGGGGTGGAGGATTTCTTCTTCCGAATTAAGATTAATGCTTTGAAAAGCTCGTTCAAAAGAAGAAAGGGATGGAAGTGGTTGGTAGCCCAGACCAAAACGCTCAGTGGGTCTCTGATATGGCATATCGATGCGTTCAGTTACCCCTTGCTCGTATCGACCTAGGCCAAATTGCTGCCAATTATGTCCGTGGAAATAGTGAGAGGGAAAACCCTCCATCCTTTCGATATTGGCAGGGACTGGATGCTTGGGTTCTAGTATGGTGGTAGGACTAGAAGATGACTCTATTCCCCCATATACAAAATTAATGGAATTTGGCATAGAACCCATGTTATAAACCGATCCAATGGATAAATGTTGGTCATGTGGACGACCAAAATCTTTAACTGTTTGCACATTGAACGGTGTGATGTGGACATCTTGGATGGCATACTCACCAATACCTGCATCGGTGAGATGGACCTTGACTTGGGAGGGAGATGGACTAGATGATGGAATAGAAGAATGTGGGATAGAAGAATTGGAAGGATTTGGTTGGGTTGATGCTTCACTAACTTGTGAAACATCAGCTGGTGATGGTTGGGAAGATGGAGGAATAATAGGTGATGTTGAAGAAGGTGTAGAAGAAGGGGGTAATGACGTGGAAAGAGATGATTGGTCATGGCCACATGTGCATGTGGTCACTGATGAAGAAGAAGGAAGATTAGGAGATGAAGAAAGTGGTGAATGAGATGGAATAGCGGAAGAGGAAGATGGTTGCGATATGATGGGTAGCTCCTCAAGAATGGGAGCTTTAGAAGAAGATGGTATAGAAGAAGTAGATGGGGTCAAGAAAAGATGAGTGGATGGCAACACAATCTCATAAGGATTTGAGACATAGTTGCAATGTTTGAAGGGTTCAATGTCAGCGGGTACACAATGAACTCTGTCCCTCATATACATACTTCGAGACATTGATGCGATATAGAAGGGACACATCTCATCTCCCTAAGCCAAGGCCGTCCAAGCAATACATTGTATGCCATGGACCCTTCCAAGATGTGAAACAAGGTATGCAAAGTTCGGGCCCCTACCTCAATGGGCAAGATAACCGTGCCAACCGTGGAAGATAAAGCATCATTGAATGCTTTAAGAGTAAAAGTCGACTTTGTGATAAGGGATGGCGACAGCTTTAGATGACTCAACGCCGATGTTGTAATGATATTGATTGAGGAACCGGTGTCAATTAAGACTCTCTTGAATGGCTTGTGATCGATCTTGGCCATGATATGCAGTGGAGGATCTATACTTTCTGTTGACATAGGTTTGATTTCAAAATCATAGAAAGTGATGGAGGGCTCCATGCATGTTTGAATACTCCCCACAAAGTTGTTGAAGGCATTAGTATCTTGAGTTTGAAGCTCGATTGACTTTAATATTTCCATTAATGCCTCTCTATGCGGGGGAGATTGTTGAATGAGGTCATAGATCGATAACTTGGCAGAAGCCATTTTTAAACTGGTAGTTAATCGGCTACTCAATGACATGATGGGTCGTTGGCGTTGAGTAGAATGATTTAGCGGTTGTTGAGAAGTACTAGCACGTCGTTGGGTCACTGTTACCTGAGGTGGACTGGGGGTTTGTACAGGTGGCTGTGGTTCAACCTGATTTGGTTGGTTCGCCCTTTGACCCCGGGTTACTACGTTAATAGTACCCACAAAACCTTGGTATTGTTGTACATGGTTGACTTGATTAGGAGGAGTTACCTGAGTTACTCCCCCGGAAGTTGTTGGAGCTTCCTCCCGATGTGGAAGGGGTGTTTGAAATATACCAAGATTTTGATTTTGTTGGGCTAAGGGGCTATCCAATTTAATGGCTCCAATCTCAATAAGATCTTGGATCACATGTTTGAAAGTTGTACAATTATTGATATCGTGCCCATTTTGCCTATGATAAGGACAAAATAGGTACTCCTTGTAATACTTCCCCCTTCTAGATGGTTCTAAAGGTTTAAACTCAGGTAAAGTTAACTGATTTGTGCTATATAACTTGTTGAATATGACCGCATATGGTTCATCTAAAGGTGTGAACTGTCGCTTGGGACGATTTTTTTGCCAAGGTCGAGTTTCCATGGTTGGCCCAATATTGTGAGCTGGTTGAGGAGGGGCGGGTACCGCATGATAAGCAATTGGTTGCGGTTGACTTTGCATTACTTGTTGTTGTTGAGCCATTACGGGCTGGCTCGCCACCACTTGATTAACTTGGTTAACATTTGAGGTTGTACTAGCTTGTGCTTGTTTGTTTTGGCCATAATTATTATTTCGTTGTTGGCCCTTTTGTTGCCATTCTTTTCTACGGGGTTTTAAAACACCCTCTTGGACTTTAATGTCTTCTATGATACTTGCTTGGGCCAAAGCCTCTTCAAAAGTCCTGTATTGTTGTAATTGGAGTAACCAAGAGATAGGTTTTAGACAACTCTGGGTGAACATTTTGGTTAACTCCTCCATTGGTAGGGAGAATGGCAATTTATTAATGATAGCCCTCCAACGGTTTCCAAAGTCATAAACAGTCTCATCGTCATGTTGCTTGAGCTTGTATAAGTCGGACAATGAAACTTTCCTTTGTACATTTAGGGAGAATCGTTCTAAAAATAGATTAATCAATTGCTCGTAAGCATAAATGCTATGGTGAGGTAAATGATTGTACCATTGTACAACATCTCCTCCTAATGTCTGAGGAAAAGTTCTGAGCATAAGAGCGTCATTATTTTGGATTCTAAAGCAGGCATGCATGAATGAGCTCACATGTTCATGAGGATCCTCAGTTCCTCGAAATTTGTCAAACTTCGGTAATGTGAAATCGGTCGGATATGGCGGTGAAGGTACCGAAGGATGAATTGGTTGATTGATCAACGACCTTAGCGTAGGTTTCGACTAGATGAGCCGGGCATGTTGAGCATAAGGTTGTCAATCTGTTGTTGCATAGCATGGAGTCGAGAATCTTCATGAAAATTTTGATTCGTTTGATGATTATGATGATGCAATGGAGGAGTGGAAAAATGATGAGATGGGATGAAATTGCCTGGATTAGGCGGTGTGGAATGGACAGGTTGTTGGTATGGATGATACCGGAAAGAAGGTGATTGGGGTGAATGATGAACTGGACTGGGTTGGGAGAAAGGTGGGGTAGGAATGGACACCACCGAAGATTGGGGTACCCAGGTGGGGCCTGAGCTAAGAAAAGCTGGCTGGGTAGAAATTGGTTGGGGTGTAGGATTTACTACGACAGGTGGTTGAGCATTTTGTTGCTGTTGTTGCTGAAGCAACTTGTCGAGGTACTCCCTAACCTTATTAATCTCTAACCCAAGGGAGGTGGGATGATTGGATGAAGGTGGAGGGCAGGCTGCCATGGTAGTCACAGAAGACGCATAGCGGGGGCAATGAAGGTGGCTGAAGTAGGCGGTACACGGGAAGAAATAGTAGATCGTGCCCCGGGTAGGGTGAAACCATAAATGGTTTGGGAAGAAGAGGGTTGAAATTGGTCATGGCTAGAGGAGGTTCCACCGGCCTCATAGAGAGAATTGGTGTACACCCGGGTAAATGGAGGAGAAAGTGGTCGGGAAGACACTACATTTGTCTCCAAAGGAGGACAATTGAGCATCTGGGAAGATGTTGGAGATGAAGCCGGCTGAGCAGATACAACATTAGCCTCAAAAAAAGGGTTAGTGTAGACCTGAGTGAAACCAGCGGGTATGGTTGATGCAATATCCTGCTGAAAAATAGAATCTTGCATAGGGGAATCTTGGATTGGCTCAAGGACATAACCAGTGCCATCTCTTAAGTGAGTTTGCACTTGGGCCATATCAATGTGGGTAATATGACAGGAATTGTCTTCCTCCATGGGCATGGCCATGCGATAGACGGTAGAAGGACGTGAAAGACACTGCGAGCGAACACTTGCCTGAAATTCACTAGGATAAGTGGCCATGTTGGTGGTGGGGATGTTCTATGAATTATTCATTTGATTATTTAGATTTAACACTTTAGATTGATTCCTTGTTAAGACCATAACGCAATAAATCTAAACAAATTCAGAAAAGAAGAATGCAAAACTTGAATGATAAATTTACACTAAAGAAATTATCAGAAAACAGTCACAACCTAGGTTTCAACCAATATGTCTTACCTGCGGTTAATTAATTATTTTCTGATCTTAATCTGTAGTAAATTTTAAGTGTCCGGTTTATGAGTTTTGCATGTGATCTAATCTTGAATTATTCACAAAAAAGGTAAAAACTATGGCTAGGAAAGGACAACGAGATTCTTACCGGTGATGAAATCCAGCAATTTTGCTCGGGGGTGACCTATGGTGTCTAAGGCAGAAGTTTAATGGATGGAGATGAATTCCACCGTCACTAAACTTCAAGCAATACATGGTGATGAAATCCAGATATTACTGTTTTAAATGCAATATGAAATGTAGTGAATTTTATTTTAATTGTTTTAGTTGTCTAATGTATACATACAAAGCTATAAATCAAAAGTTCTAATGATCTAAGCAAGAGGCCACCGAAAACATGCCATTTCCTCTCGAAGAAGTGGAGTACACCGTTTAAAACCCCCCGCCTACCAATGATATCGGATATCAAAGGAGCAACCGGAAGGTTCGTCCACTTCTCTGCCCGGAATCACCCAATGGCAGGAGTACTATTGACATCCAATCAATAGTCCTACTTAGATAACTAAAACAGATAATTCGTAGCTATTCTAATATGCAGCTAGGTATGCAATTTTTTTTTTTTTATGCAAGCAACAACCAATAATGCAATGCAAAAAAATGTAACTAAAAATAACTGTTCTTTCCAGATTACTTAGTTTTTGTTCATTTTAAAGCAATGATCTGAAAAAGAAACAGAATACGACAGAAAAACCAAAAACGTAAAAAGTACAACACTTACTTGGAAGCCTACGCTTTTTCTGTAAAACTACCTTCAAACGCCCAAGGGAGTCTGCGCAGGCTGAAACGCACCTCTGCATTTCGGATTGGACTTCCAGACGCCGCTCTGCGTCTGCTGCATTTTCGCAAACTCCTCGAAACCCTAGTTCGCTGGAACAACGAATTTCATGATTTTCGGAACCTACAAAATAAAACAAAAACAAGAATAGATCAGTAAAGCAAGTATTAAAAACATGAAACCCTAGGGGTCCCACCGTGATCGCCATTTGTAGATTAAAGATACAACGCCAAACAAAAGATAAAGAAATCACGATAAAAAGTAATGCAGAACACAGTTGTACAAAACAAACGATTTTTATTAATCAATGGAGTTTAGAAACTCCTTTTGAGTACAACAGGGCCTGTAACCCTTTTCGTGATACAAGATTACAATTTGTGCTAGGGTTCTCCGAAACCCTAGCTGGCACAATATGGTGGCGTCTCCGAAGAATGTATCCTTAACCTCAACAGAATGAGTGGGCTTCGTTGTATCCTTTGGCTCGGACCACTCCAGCTTAAGCAGTTGTTATCAACAAATCAGATCTGCCATTAAAATCCTGCACACATTAAAACTATCAAAAAGGTTAGAAATTAATAAGAGGGCTCCACTGTGTGAGCCCTCAGAAACAATCTAAAACCCTAGAAATGAAATAAATAAAATTCAAAATCTAACGACGGATTAATACATAAAAATATTACTTGCTTTAGAATCTATACCTCTTTTTCTGTTAACGCGGCGAGACCAGGCGGCACCTGGAAGTGATGTAACTGTCAAATCGACTGCGAAAGGCGCCCTGGTGCGATCGCTGAACGCCCGCGTGCTTCTGGATCAAGGTTGCAGATGCCGGTCTGCGTCTGTGGCTGCGGGTAAACGCCCGCGGGCACTTGCGACAAGAATGGGGGATTCTGCAGAATGTTGCAGAAGGGATGGCGGCGAAGTTGGCGACGGATGCGGCGATGGATGCGACGAAAAGGGACGGCGATGGATGGGTAGGTTTAGATGAAGAAGAGATAGATAGCGATAGATAACAAAAGAGAGATAGTAAAAGAGATAGGGTTTGAGCCATCAAGGTGACTCAATTTATAATCTACTCTTAGGGCACACTTTAGGGTTTTAACGACACTTTGAACGTGTGGCTAAGATTAAAGTGGATCCAAGGGTAGAGAATAAATCTAGGTTGTGAAACGGATTAAGATGGATGGACGGATGAGATTAAATGAAGGATGGACGGCTCAGATTAAATCACTTAAAGTATCTTTATATATATATTAAAATATATTAAAATATATATATAAATATTAATTTAAATAAATTTGGGGATGAAAAATGGCGGGAAAGGTGAAATTGGGCCAAATAATGGCGGGAAGGTGTGGATTTGGGCCAAATAATGGCGGGAAGGATGGATGACTGACACGTGGCTAACAGGAAGGTATAGATGACTTACAAGTGGCTGGATTTTGGTGTCTACAATTAGATAGTCTCTTGACATATATCTTGGTACTTCTGGACAGTTGATTAATGATGACAAGTCTTCTATTTTCTTCTTCAACACCCCTCCTCTTATTCAAGCTAGGATTGCTCACATTCTAAGATTCCAGGTTGGGTATCCCCCCTTCATTTATCTTGGTATCCCAATTTCATCTCACCCTCTACCTAGATATTCTTGGCAGTCTATGCTTGATAAGTTTAGAAGGAAGGTGAATCACTGGACCTTCAGATGGTTATCCATTGTAGGTAGAGTGTTGCTTTTAAAATTTGTTGTTCAAGCTTTACCAATTTATAGATGTTTTGTACAAATAACTCCCTCTCACTTCATCAAGGACATGGATGCTTTGTCAAGACAATTTTTATGGTCTAGAAAACTTGATCAATCTAAATGGAGTTTGGTTAGGTGGGATTCTATATGTAGGCCAATGCAAGAGGGAGGCCTTGGGTTGCAAAAAACAGCTCTTTTTGGGTAGGATTTGGCTGCAAAACTTTATTGGAGATGGTGTACCTCTCAAGATCATATTTGTTCTAAAATATTTTCTTGTAAATACTTGAGAGGTATTTTTGAGGCTGAAATCCCTAGAGTCAGCTTGGTTGGGAAAGGTTCAGTTATCTGGGACACTCTGAATAGAGGAGCTAATTTAATCAAGCAGGGTTTGTTTTGGATTTGCAATCAAGGATCATATACTCTTTTTTGGGAGGATTCTTGGGATGGCCACCATCCTATATTGAATCAATATCCTAGGTTATGTTTCCTAAGAATTTTTTTTCTTGGAAGTAGGCTGGTCTCGTATGGACTTTAAAAAAATCTAGTATTTTGGAAATATGGAGATGTACAGGTGGAAAGATCCACAAGAATGGCCCTAGGGGGGACTGGCCAAGGACAGATAGGTGCTTGATCTTATTCTTATGGGGAGGTCTTGTTCTTCATTGAGGTGTAAAGATATTCTATCTTGGAACCCTGATCCTAAGGGAACCTACTCGGTAGCCTATGGTTATTAGGTTCTTGATAAGCAAAAGTATGAGAGTCTTCTTGTCACTTGGTGCAAAAAGGTGTGGAAAAAATTTTCATGGCCAAAATGTAACTTATTTCTCTGGTTGGTAGCTCGTAATAAATGCCTCACTTAGAATAATGTTAGGAAGAGGGGATTTCAGGGTCCCTCTTTTTGTGTCCTTTGCAGTAAGAATGAGGATGACTCTTCTCATTTATTTTTTCAATGCTCCTTTGGAAAAGACATTTGGAACCATTGGTGGAGTGTCTGTAACCATCCATGTTTTCATGTGCTATCCCTGGTGGAGTTTTGGAGTAGTCTGGGTAGACCTCCGGCCAAGACCCCCTTCCTTCGGGTGGCTTAGAATTTGGGCCCTTCTTGCATCATCTTGAAAATTTGGCTCGAACAAAATCGATGCATATTTGAGGGCAATTATTTGGTTGTTCAAAAGATCTGGCAAAGGATCATGTATGTGGTTCAGGAAACCATCCATATAAAATGTAATGTGGACCCTCTTTTGGATTATAGGGAGAAGAAGGTACAGCAAGCCCTTGGTCTCTTTGGGTATGGCGTGAAATATTCTAGCCCTAGTAGGGTTCCTCAGTTCAGTAAGAAGGTTAGGAGAGATGGTAGGTGGAGGCGACCCCCTAGAGGAGTTTTAAAAATTAATATTGATGGATCGTCCAGGGGTAATCTTGGACATGCTAGCATTGGCGGTGTTGGGAGAGATTCTACTGGTGGTGTTAGTTTTTTCTTTTCCATTTATAAAGGTTTTCACTCCAACAATTTTATGGAAGCTCTTGCAATTCTTGAGGCCTTATGGAGGGGGTTTGCTCTTGGCTGGCATAGGATTATCTATGAGTCTGGATCTCAAATTGTGGTTAATATTTTAAACAATAAAAGGGTGGAGGAAGTTAATTGGCAGTTGGCCTTTGTAGCAATTTAGATTCTCATAATGATTGAAGAGTTTTAATTTATATCCTTTGAACACATTCCAAGGGAATGGAATGTGGTTGATGATTACCTGGCCAAAATGGCTTCTTAGCTGCTGGATCCTTGGAGTATCAATAATTGGGAGAGTCTCCCATCTGGGGACTCTCAACGCCTGTGGGAGTTGATCCACAAGGATGTACAAACTTAATGTGGTTTATTCTTGTTGTCTTTTCTAGGTGTCATTCTAGTCTAGTGGTTTTAGCCTGTTTGGATGTTTATTTGAGTCTTGGTTGGAAGCTCAGTTGTACTCTGTAATCCAGACTTTTATCAATAAATTTGTACCCCTTTATTTAAAAAATTCAACTTGAGTCTAGCATTACAAGGATTAGATATTGATATAAAATCATTTATTAAAAATTTCTTTATAAGATATACTTAGGATGTAAAATAAAAATGTCATTATTCAAATTCCATGTCATAAGTTTATCATAGGAAATGTTTGCTTTCAACTTTATTTCATTCCACAAATAATATCATTGTTATTCTCTATTAAAAAGCAAATTATTAACAAATACAAAAAAAATAATTAAATCACCATCAACATGTTTGATGTATAATATTGGATCAAAGTGACAATAAGAAAATATCACTTTCAAGTAGATAGTAATCCATCTCATCCAAAGATTTACAAAATTGCTTCAAAATGGACAAAAAAATTATTAATTTATAAACAAGAAGAGGTGATCCATTATGCACAAAACTAAGGGGTGTATATATATATATATATATATATATATATATATATATATATATATATATATATATATATATTCAATTAATAAATGTTTTTCTTTTATTTGTGGAAAAAGGGTTTTGAAAGGGTCCTGTAACCTTATTACAAACCGAGAGAAGTTAGAGGAAGACTTCCCAACTAAAGATATATGAAGAGGAGGCAGCAATTATAGACATTGATAAAGCACACGAGCTTCAACAAAGTGATTGGTTTGAATTCCAATACATTTTTGTAGAGGCTAGGATAATCTCCTCCAAGTGATTTCTAAAATTACCTCCAACACCTATAGGACCAGGATTTTCTTTTTTTGCACCATCATAGTTGAACTTCACCCACCCCGAGGGAGAGGGAGCCATTTGATGAGTGAAAAAAAATAATAATTGAATGTATGCCAATAGAGGTAACCAACAAAGATTCATCTAGACATTTGAGGTATCTAGCACAAAGTGCTACTAAAATATTCTCAACCAAAACACTAATAATTCTATATAGGACATAAGAGGTGTCATGGGAATAATTTTTAAATGCTCTTGAATTATGTTCCTACCAAATTTCCAATAAGAAATGAGGAAGACATAGTGTCCAAAATATTTTAAAACAAAGGCTCTTGAAAGGGTTAGGCAACTAAAAGAAAAGGTTGTTCGTAAGACAAGGAGGCACCTAGGAAATACCAACTGTGGAGAATAGGGATGACATAATATTGGTAGAAAAGTGATATGAAATGAACAAGTGATGAGTAGTTTCATAGGCTTGCTTGCATAAATAACAACTTGGAATAATAAATCTCTAAAATTAAATATTGGAAATGGTAAGTATTTTATCTTGGATAACAAACTAGAAAAAGTAGCTAATTTTAATTATGAGATGTTTATTCTAGATAATTCTCATGGGGAACCAAGGCTGGATTGATCTTCCTATGAGGTAGCATATGGATTTAACAATAAATAAACCATTGTTACCAGGTTCTCAAATAGCCTTGTCTTCCACATAAAAGTTGGGAATAACACAAAGATAAAGCAAGTTAGAAAGAACATAGTAGGATCTTCTTTGGGTTTCATCAAGAGTGTTGATAGGAAAGGGTATCCAATTTTTGTTGTTGACACGAGTGATTATGAAATTGCAAACTTTAGAACCAAAAAGAAGATCATTAATTGGTCTTAAGCAAACCAAATTAGATCAATTTTGGAGTGGGTTATCTACTAGCCAACGATCTTCTTAGAAGTCGATCAAGCCATTACCAAGTCTTCATAGGATCATTTTTTTTCTATTTTCCCTTAAATTCAGAATGGAATTCCAATATATAGATCCTAAAATAGGTGAAGGATCATCTAAAAATTATATTTGTTTTTAAAGATATTTTACTTTGATTAAGTTGATCTAAAGAGAATTTTCTTTTTTAAGGACTCTCCATCCTTGCTTTGCTGTAAGAGTTGTATTCATATCTTGAATTTTTTAAGTCCAATGTCACCATAGTCTTTTTTGGAGTAGACTTGGTTCTAGGCAACTAAATGAAATCTCTATTTCTATTCAAAACCAGACCATAAGAAGTTCCTATAGATCTATCAATTTTATTGTAAATTTCAGCAAGGATTTGAAAAATTGAAAGAAAACATATAGGGATGCTTTGAAGAGAGGCTTTGACCAAGCTATCCTTCTTATCTTGACTAAGGAGCCCTCCTTTCCACCCAACCAAATTTTTTTAGAGTCTTCAATTATGGAGTTCCATAAGAATATTTTGGCAAGTCCTTCGAAGAGAGGAAAGCTAAGATAAGTGGATTATAAATTAGCAATAGAACACTTGATGATATTGGTAATCATAAACTATCATCTGATAGAGGTGTTGATAAAATAACTTTTACTCTTAGAAAATTTAATTTTTGACCCACAACTTTTTTGAAAGAAAGAAGGATAGACTTGATGACTTTAGCTTGGGGGACAAAAGAAACATTAGCAAGAATGGTGTCATCTACAAATTATTGATGAGTCTAGGGATTAAGAGTTGAGGCTAGTTTGATACCTAAAAGGGTTCCCTTAGCACAAGCTAACTCTAATAATCTTCCAAGATATTCAAAAAGAATTATGAAAAGAAATGAATATAAAGGGTCTTCCTACCTAATGCCTTTAAAACTTTTAAAATAGCATACAACAGATCCATTAATGAGAATAGAGAAGCTGGCTATTGATATACATTATTTTATAAGGTCAATCTATTCAAGGTGGAACCCATACTTGGAGAATATTGAAAAACAAAACTTCCAAGAGACTATATCAAAAGCTTTATTCATATCTAGTTTAAGAAAAATACTAGCCTTACCACTACTAGACACTGAATGAATGAGCTCATGAATAGTAATAATGCTATCAATAATGAGCCTCCCTTGAACTGAGTTACATTGAATTTAATCAAGGATATGGAGAAGAATAGGTTTCAACCTAGAGGTCATAACCTTAGACAAAAAATTTTAAACTTTTCAATAAACCGTTGTAGAAAAATAAATTATATTATGGATATTATCCAATTTTACAAATAGATCAAAAATTTTAAATTATTCTATGATTTTATTTTGAGAAAATCCATTAGCTAGTATTCAATCCTTATGAATTTCAACATGTCTACCTACTAAGAACTTGGTTTTGTATACCCACATGCAACCAATAGGATTATTTCCTAGAAAAAGAGTTATTTTATTCTATCATGGAATCATCCATGAGCTTCTTTATAATATTGAGAATCGCAAGTCACTGTAAACTTCACTATAAGAGCATAACTCACACGTTAATGTGATTGATATTATATTTTATGTTGACTCCTTATCTTCTTAGGAATAGTATCCTCTTCATCTTGTGAATCTATATGCATCATATCTTCACATGTAATACAACAAGAAGATGGAGGAGTATCAAGTATATTGGTATCAATATCTTGACCTTGTAAAATAGAAAAAATAGATCGAGTATGTCTAGCTTGTAAAAGTCCAAAAGTTAAAGCTTATATTAAAGTGATAAGATTTCTAGATCATGGATTTCTATGAGTAACCTAGTTGAATGAGAGAAACTCAAAACATTAGTAGATACACTTCAAAATATGCTTCTAGAGTTCAATTTTCCTATTTTTATTCATAAGTATGAGTTGTTCTAGATCTATCAAAATATTATGGATACTAAATCAATTTGAGATATAATAATTTAGAGAAATTATAATTTTCTAATCCCATTAATTTCCCTTGTAATAATGTTTGGTCATTGAAGATCCTCTTTAAGGTATCAACATTTCTTTGGTTGGTAGTTCAAAGCAAGATTCTTACATGAGAGATATTACAATTAAAAGGATATCATGGACACTTTAGGTGTGCCTTATATGATAAGGATATATAAATTATAGACCATTTATTTTTTATTATCACTTTGTGTACACCATTTGAAGTTTATTTAAAACAAAATGAGAAAATATTGGGTGGCTTCATTAATATCAAAATATTTGATAAATATTAATTATTTCAAAGTTATAGCAGTATGTATTTAATAGAGAATTATCTCTACCATTACTTATTGTAATTTATAGCTTTAAAGGATAATATAATTTTTAAAATTAAATATTAAAATTATGCACAAGTTTGAAACCATACTATTGCTTCTCTGACAAAATATTTATAGACATGGTGCTTCTTGTCATCTCAAAATATCTTAGTCTTATGGGGTAGTGGTCTAACATGCATAGACACCCAAGCTTCATGTTGAGTAACATAATAGGAAAATCTATAGGTGAAGGTAACAACTACAAGGTAACCTTCAAGATTTTTGTTAATACTAACTCCTCATTGGATATGATATTTTATGCACCTTTCAAACCTTGTGGGCTCACATCTATGGTTCTTTCCAACAAGAAAATGAAATTGTAGAAAAGTAAAACCTAAGCTACGAGGGTGATCCACCATGATCAAGGTTTTTCCTTTAACTGCATGGATGAACTAAATATGAACATATTCACCATAGTCTAATAGCTAGAATTTGAACACACTTCATCACACATGATCTAGAATTAATAACACACAAATAAGTAGGATAGAGTAAAGTTAGTCATTACTTCTATTTATGCAAAAATAATTACAAGGCATGTGGTTTGAAGAGTATCAATGCTCCTTAGATAGTGGATTAAGGCTCGAGTCTTGCTAATACAGATTAGAAGAGGTAAAAGGGAAGAGAATGCAAGGCTAGATATGAGGCATGGGAAAGCATATATGAATGCCTTACAATTAGTTCTAAAGACCAAGACTAAGGGGATATTTCCATCCAAAATACTACATAGAGGACTTGAGGATTAACTTCTTTTTTGTAACCAAAATATTTATGTACCAGTATTCAATTTTCATAAGGCATCTAGATCCAAGGCCACTAATGACATAGGTTTCAAGTAATGAGAATTTTTTACTATCATTTCCCCCTACAATGTCCTTGGAAAATGGTTATACCATTAATATTTTCTCAATTTGAGGTTTTGGATATTAGAACTCCCCTAGACCTTTGTCTAATTCATGGGATGTCTCACCTACTAATATCTCTAGTATAGAACTTCTAATTTGTGTAACCCCAATATGGTGGGTGACCACTACAGCTGCCATGTAGATGACTATAATAGTATAGGTCATGAAAGTTAACTTTGGTGACCAATTATGGATTTTTCTTTAATTACCTTTTTGTGCTTCCTTATTTTTTCGTGAATAATTGCCACATATTTTAGCTAAGGTAAGATCCTTCTTGGCTAATGGTAGGTTGTTTCCAACTATTTCTCAATGTTTCCTTCTCTCATTTATAAATAGTTACCATGTGTTTAGATAGAGCTTCATTAGGGACTTATATTACATTGGCCTTTATTGATAGAAACAATGTAGGCTATCAAATGGAAAATCAATGACCTATGGGTCTCAGAGTTCTCAAGCTATTTTCTTAAGGTAGATAAGTAGAATTAGTCATTGATAAAATATCCATGGACCACTATAGTTTGAAGAATATTAACCTCTCTTTGTATTGCATAGCCCATATCATACCCCTTCAATTAAATATAGACCACTCCTTCCAATCCCCTTTCTATTAGCCTCCTTTTGAATGGAGTTTTTTTTGAGTGAAATGAGAACATAGGAAAAATTCCCTACAATCTTGGTAGATCATATAGATTCTTCATCTTATTGAAGGTGGCGAATCTCAAACTACTTACCTTATCCTTGGAAGCAGAGTAAAAAATAGAAATTAGGAGATAAAAAAATATAAAAATAAAATCAAGAAAAACAAATAAATTTAAGAAATAGATTGGGAAAGCTACTATGATGGAAACTTGCTCATCTAGGCCTTCACTTCTTCCCACTCCTATTTTTAGATAAATCTCATATCTTAGAAGCAATTTTAGTACATCTAGAGCTTGATTTACTCCTTATATATTTTATTTGTCAAAATATATCGTGATAGAACTTTTGCTCATATATTTTTGGTATTTTTTCAAGAATAGAGTTTTCAGGTGGGGTGAGAGTGCTTCAACAAGCCAAGAGACAAATAGCCCCACTAGAATATAAGCCTCAACTTTTGTTATATGACTTCGTCAGAGTCTTTTCTTATTTAATAGAGTCACTAGGTGAATTTCTTGATACTTCACTAAGAAAATCGACTAAGACCCCCATGGAAGTCTCGATAAAAAAATTATTCTTTTCTTTTTTGGGATAAACATAAAAATCTTGTCCCACCAAGCATACCAAATGGATTGTTATCATATAGAATGTCTTGTCTTGTCAAGGTAGTGGCTTGACATGATGTCTAGAAACCCATGCATTACACTGAGCAACATAGCGAAAGGCTATGTAGGTGAAGGTAACATTTTTTAGGTAAAATTTGAGATTTTTTTTGAGGTTGGATCTTCATCATATATGATTACATAGATACTTTTATTTTTTTTTCAACATTGACTCCATTTAAATGATCATTTTAATCATTGATTTTTAATAGTGGGAAGTTCATAAAATGAATATCAAGAGTACTTTTTCTATAGTGACCTTTAGGAAAATATTTATGTGTAGCATCCACTGATCATTGTATAGGATGGACTTGAGACCTTGTTATGTAGGCTCAAAAATTTATTGAATTGACTCAAGTAGGCATCAATTTTTGTTATAAAATTATATGAATCAACATAATTTTGAGGCCTTTAAAGATGTACCAACGATATATTAGTAGTAATATTGGGTGTCACTAAACTGTGTCATAATTCTACGATTTTATTCCTAGTTAGCTAAAATATTGGTCAAATAGAGATTAGACCTGTCTGTTCATACTTTGTGAAATAAAAAATCCCAAAGCTCTACTATTTTGGTGAAATTAAAATTTAGTCTTAAGTAATTGATTATTATTGTGTGAGCCTATTATATATTACCTTCACCTAGGAAAGGCTAAACAAAACAAGGATTAGAAGAATACCAAACTTAGCATTAGGTATACTTTAGTGTGAATGTATGTATCAATATATAAAAAAGGTATATTGGAAATACTTGGATACTTTGTTAACTCATGGAAGCCAAAAAAACACTCTAATTTTTTTTGAAGGAAACCTTAGGATAGAAAAATCCATGTAAAAGTAATACTAGTACAAAGAAATAGCTTTATAATATAAACTACATAAATAATTCAAACAAATATAGAAATTAAGTAACTTTTATAATTTACATGGTACCCTATTCTATATAAAAATGTAAAAATAAAATTATGTCATGATTTCATGGAATAAACATGCAATAGATTAATGCTCAATATTTCTTATTTTCTACAATAGGATCGCATTTCAATATTTTTAGTTTTCTCATAAATAAAAAATCAAATCTAAAATATAAAATTTCATTGTTACATTAATATATATGGTTATAGTGGTCCTTACATCCTAGATTCCTTTAATATTTATGCACATTTAAATATTATTATTTCCAAGAAAATAATGATCTCTATAATGAATCATGACTAAAATGCTTGTCAACCACATCAATTTTACATTTTTATGTTTGTAGTTCTTGAGGTGTATTAGCTATCTAATGCACCAACATTATTAAAAATATTTAGAGGTTATCCTTAGAATTTCAATGCCACCTTAGATCTATTATTCAATACTCATGCCTTCCACGTTATTGATGATTCATATACATTTATATTCATTTATCCTTTCATTAATTTGTTTTAAGATGGAGCATATAAATAATAAGCTTGATCTAATTAAATTTAGAATTGAAAGTCTTCTAAAAATATTTAGGGCCTTCCATGTGATGATCATACATCTGTTGATTTACTATAAATGATGACAAATGAATTTATGGATAGGTTTAGGTGAATCTTTTTATATGATATATTGGAAAAGACTCAAACCATCCATGAAGGAATTGAAGATGTTAGTAAATAGTTTGTATGGATTTATTTATGGAGTTGTAATTTGAACTAAAACTAATGTCTATTTGTATAAAATATAAAGAAATACAATATTGTGGGATTTATTCAAGTGATAAATAACACCTATAATATATTAGGATATATGCTTTTAGTTTAAACAATTCTACACAATATGGCCATAATATTTATGACATGCTTTTAAAGTATTTCATAAGTTATTTACTCCTTTTATAACAAATTGAAATTCAAAACTATGTAGTTTAGTATTTAAATTTATTTAGATTTTGCATGACCAGATTGATTTGTCTAATTTAAGTTTCTCTTATTGTGCTCATCTTTAAATGAGCCATCTTGTATTTTTGTTGGATTATTTTCTAATGGGATTGAATGTATGTATACTACTACACTATCTATATATGATATATGGGTACTAAATGTTAATATACATTTATATCTTTACATGGTAGAGAAATCATAGGATAAAATTCTCTATACATAAATACTATATAAAATAAGTACTATTTTCTCCAACTTTCGACATGGTTCTATATTTTTCTTCTCAGACATGTATGTAATCATGTCAGTTTTTTAATGCAAAGAGGTATCAAACCCTTGGTTTCATCAAAGTAAATTTTCCCTTTATAATGACAATGTTTGTTCCAATGCATCACATGTATATTTATTAAGGTACCCATATTTTAATATCTAAATAGGTTATTTGTTAATATAGAATTAATATTTTTATGTTTAATTAGAATTTAAATTTAGAAAAACAATATGTTAATAAGTCTTAGGCATCAAATTAACCCTATAATTTTAAATTAGAATATAATAGCTTATATATATTGCTAATTAATAAATTATATATCAAATATTTAATATATAATTATCTTTTCTCTTGATTTAAAACTAGAGTCTAAAAAATATTGATTAACCATTGTTTATATGTTATAATTTAGTAAAAATATTGGATGTCCCATTTAGCAATGTTATCAAATAAAACAATCCTAAATTGATCATTCAATTGTAAATATTTATTGCATTATATAGTTTTGTATAAAATTTCAAAAAAGTTACCTTTTAAAATTAAATATTTAAATAGATGTATATTATTTTATTTTAAATACATAGGGGAATCACTAACACTATTGGATTTTACCACTAAATATTTATGTATTATTAAATAAATACCAAAATGCACTGCGTAGATGCAAAATATCCATGATGAATCTATCATTACCATGCTTTGATATGCAACTTAATATAATCTTATGAAACATTTGTAGGATAACAAAATTAAATTTTCCTATGCAAAGTTGCTTTTGATTAAATAGTAAGATAAAATTTATAATTACATATCTTGAGTTCTTGAAATGCAAGTAATCTATTGCTTCTCAAAGGTAATGTGTTTGCTCCTCTATCTATTAATATATTTTTAAGTGTTTTTTTAATTTTTTTAATAAAATAATTTGAAAATTGTTATTATAAATGTGTAGGTTTAACATTAAGATTTTAGAAATTTAAATTGGAGGTTTAAGGCTCCATTCTAATGGGGTAAAGTTGTACATCATACTTTTATAAGGGAGGAGTTTGGTTGAATAAACACATATAGAGTAAACAATATCTTCTGTAATGATCCCTTAATATAGCCTATGGTATTGTCTTGTGGACGTTAAAAACTACTTTAGATATACCTTATTGTATTAAAATAAAATATAAAATATTTATAACCTCACATTTAGTTTATCCAAGTTTTGGAAATCCACATATTCTTACATAACATACCCATGCAACCACACACAATACAACTTTGATGCATATATTTTTTTCTTTCAAAACTAATTATCATACTTAAGAAATTTAACATCTAATGTATATTTTTATCCAAGGACCAAAAATTTAAAATAAACTAAAAGCATGACTTATTCATATTTAATTTACATAAAGTACATTGTATTTATACCATAATTATTGTAAAACTACATTGAAAAATGAATGGATAATCTAATACATGCTTATAACATTACAAACAATGGTCATGCTAACAATATTTTATGCAACTATAATTATCCTAATCAAACTAAAACATAACAAAAATAGCTTTCATAAATAGTAATAACAATATTAAAACTTAAACATGTGAAAACATAAACACATTCACTACAAAAAATTAAATTATATATCAATAAATCAACTATAGCAAGTAATATATCAAGATTCTAAATCACCAATAATCCTAACCACTTAGAGAGGGCTAGGTCTCATAGCTACTTATAAAGGGTAAGATCTCATAGCCACATCGAGAGGGTGAAGTCTCATATGTGTAACAAAGATAAGTTGAGATTACAAATATGAATCATGGTCATAATTACAACATAATTCATCTAAAGGTTACATAACCTAACCTAAGGTCTAAGGTATAGTAATATATATAATTGATAGAATATGATAGAGTCCTTACATGGATCTCTTAGAAATATTTATCCTCAAATCTAGAAATGGCTAGATAATTAACATTATCTCCCACATCATATTTTCATATAGTAGATCTTATCATTTTATATCGAACTCCTACTCCTAACAAGAACAATGACTATCGAATGGGAACTATAATATTTCTTTAGGTTGGAGTTCCATTCATTCTTCTTAATTTAGGACTAGAAGATCTATCTATAACCACACCTTACCAATAATCTATTTAAGACAAGAGACATGAAATATAGGATGGATATTTTATGTAAGAGGAAGATCAAATTAATACACCATTTCCCTATTTTAGAAGCACTAGTAAAGACCATAGAAGCGAGATACCAAGTTTTGGCTTAACTTGGTCTTGAAAGACAATTATTAATAAGGATAGAGCTGCAAGAGTACCATATCACCTACTACAAATTACATTCCAAATGATGTAAAATTTTTGCTACTTCATACAATTCTATGCTTGAAAAATATTATCATTCAGAATTTAAAGAACAATATGATGCTAATAAGTTAAATCACCGACCTAGGTCATCTTGGTAAATCCTATAACATAATTTACCACATATGGTGTTTTTTACCATACAATGTCTCAAATGGAAACATATTGAGGAAAATATGGTAAGAAGTATTATACCACCATTTGAATAAGAAAAGTCATTTAACCAACTAATACTATTTTTTTAGGTGAAATGTTTGAGGTATGTAATCAAACATTTATTTATAATCTTTGTTATTGTATCTAACTAAGGGTGATAAGAAGAGATTATATTCAACTAAGTACTTTTGAGAGCAAACAAATCATTCTAAATATTGATGGTAAAACTTGGATCATGGTCATTAACAATGTAGTTGGGCATCTCTTATAGTTTGAATATATAATCAAGATATATCTTGGCTACATTTTTGGCCATTAAAGGGTGTTGCAAGGCACATAAATGAGCATATTTTTAAAGATGATCCACCATAATAAAATTTACTATTTTACCCTATAATTCGAGAAGTTTCTCGATGAAATCCTTGATGTGTTTCCATTAGTGGCATTATTGACTTCTCCCTTATTTCCTTGGCATAACTCATATTCAACCATAATTTTATTTATGTTAGCTTTCATTACTATTCAAGAAAAGGACTACTTTATCCATTGATAATTTTTCATGATTCTTTGAAACCACTCATGTAATCATTAACATAGGTCGAAATTGATTAGACATTTTTCGAAGGACTATCCAAATTTCCGAACTCGTTTCGGCCATATCTCACTCATCCGGACTCGGATTGAGCTGAAATTTTGAGGGTAGATGCCTGAAAAACCCTAGAACGTCTCCACCAATTTTCATATCATTTGGAGCAACACAGATCCTAGCACATCCCTATGTGTGAACGAGATATTTGGCAAGCGGCTATGCGAGGGTTTCATCTGGGTTGAGTGCAAGCAGCTCTAGAGGTTGGTTTTTAGGGCCTTCGGGCCCTAGCGGCCAATATTTTTGTGGTTTATGCTCAATATTTTAGCAGGAAATGTTGCAGGGGATACAAGATGGGTTAGAAATTTGTCTTTCAATAGATCATACTATGAACTTGAGTGACAACGACTTCCAATTTTCTGCACAAAAGAAAAGTGAAAACCATACCTTTCCACGACATCTAGGGCAAGGATTAAAGAGATCACGAAACAAGTTTCAAGTAGTTGATCAAAAAATGGCTCATATCTCAAGTGAATCTGGTGCTAAGGTGCACCCACAAAATAATTCTACTATGAAAACCCCTGTCAAGGGTAAGAATTTCGAAGACTCAGTCCAAAAAATGAATTTTAGGGATGCCCTTCATGGTGGACAGCCTCAACCCAATGCTAATATCAATATTAGGGCTTCCCATAAACCTCTAAGAATGCCTAATATTGATCCCAAGAAAATGGAGTCAGGATGTCTTAAAGCAGCTGATGGAACTCCTATTGTTAAGCTTGATATGGGTAACATTCAGACTGGCATTGAAGATTTGGAAAAAAGAGGACTAATTTGTCGGTTCATGGGTTTTCGTCCGAGTCTATCTACTTTCAAATTCTAGGCTGCAAAAATCTAGAAAACTAAAGGTGAGTTACAAATCTCTATTTATCCAAATGGTTATTTTCTTGTTTTATTTGCTAATAATGAAGATAGAGAGAAAAATTTTCAAGGGGGTCCTTGGTTTTTGGAAGGGTGGGGCTTTTCATGAAGCCCTGGCATACTAAATTTAAAGCCGAAGAAGAGATGCCTTCTATAGCTCCCGTGTGGGTTAGACTCTTTGGCCTCCCTATTGAATTTTGGAATCCTACTATTTTTTCTTCAATTGGAAACTCTTTAGGAACTTTTATGATGACTGTTGATTGTACTCAAAATTTTGAACATATTATTTATGCTCGAATTTGTGTTTTAATGGATTTTGACAAACCCCTACCTAAAAATATCACATTACAATTTGGGGAAGACACTTGGGAGCAAGTAGTGGACTATGAGAACATTCCTTTTCGTTGTAGAATTTGCCATGAATATGGTCATTTGGCCAATGCTTGCCCAAATAAAATTCCTGATCAAAAGAAAGAAGATATAAACTCAAGCAGGTTTCCAAATACCTAAGAAGAAGAACACTAAAAAAAAACCAGTTATGAAGGATCAATCAAAGTCATCTCGCTAATATGTTTGAAATCCTTTCCACAAATGATGTCCCAAGTGAGGAAGAGGAAATAATGGAAACTAAAATCTTAGAAACACAATTTAAATATGAAGGGAAGAACTCGAGAGACAAACCAACAAATCAAAGGTTTTCAATAGAAAAAAAAGGAGAAAATTTACACAAGAAAAACAATATTTCAAATGTCAAAACTTCAAATAATGGGAGGTCCCAATATAGACTCCGTTGAACCATCTAGTAAAATTTTGGCTATGTACGAGCATTCTTCAAGGTTAGAAGCCATCTCAGATTCAATTGGAATAAGTCAAGAAACAGGGAAAAAAAAATTGAAGATGGATTCTAATCAAAAAGTAGGTCGCAAGACCAATCAATATCATATGGTAAAAGAAGGTGAAAAGCTTGTAGAGGAAGGTAATATTAATGCCCTTCCCAAATTTTTTAGCCCTGGTATTAATGAAGATCATCACTTGGAATATTAGAGGACTCAAAGGGAGTCTTTCAAAACAAAATGAAATTAGAAGAATGATTCAGATAAATCATCCACATCTTGTTTTCCTTCAAGAAACAAAGATGTCAATGGAGGATATGGACTTAATTGCCAATAAAATTTGGCCGGCTGGAAAAGTGGTTTCCCTCAGTTCCCAAGGGACTTCGGGTGGCATTGCTTGTCTTTGGGACCCAAAAGAGGTAGTTATTCACCATATGGTTGGCAGTTGGGGTTTGTTGGCTATAGCTATTCAAAGTAGACATTCCAACCAGATTATGCTCTGCATTACTCTTTATGCTCCGACTTCTTTGGAGGAAAAAAGAAGACAGTGGAAGGATATTACTCATATTATCTCTCATTTTCCTAAATCTTGGATCTTGATCGGAGGAGATTTCAATACCATCCTCTCTCTGGATGAGAAAAGGGGGGAAATAGAAATTTGGACAAAAGCACCGACCTCATGAGCGAATATATTGCAAACCTCCATCTTGTGGCTATCCAACCGAGATAATGGCCTTATGACTTGGTCTAACAGAAGGCAAGGCTTAGCTTGTATAATGGAGAGATTGGATAGGTTTTTGCTCTCTAAAAATTTCTTAATCCATGGTCACATTCCTAAAGTGAAGACTCTTAATAATGTTGGTTCGGATCATTGGCCAATCATGGTGGAAATGTGGAAAACCAATGTGAGTTTCTCTCCTTTTCATTTTCAATTAATGTGGCTTAGAGACATTTCCTTCAGACCTCATGTGCAACAATGGTGGAAGGAAGGTAAACCTAGGCATGGGACTAAGATGTTCTATTTTTCCAAAAGACTGCAATACATTAAATCCAAAATCAAGACTTGGAACTGGAAAGAGTTTGGGGATGTTCATAAAAAAAACATGAAGTTATTGCTCATCTTGAAAATTTGAATAAGAAAATCCGTTTAGATGGCCTCACGAGAGAAGAGAAGTGCAGATGAAATTAAACTCACAACTCAGTTAGAGGAATGGGAAAAAAGAGAAGAAATCTTATGGAAGCAAAAATCTAGAATTCAATGGCTCAAAGAAGGAGATCGAAACACAAATTTCTTCCACAAATCTCTTCTAGCTCGAAGATCTCACAACTTTATTTCTTCCTTAAAATCAGATTCTGGAGATGTTGTTTATACTTGGGATGGCATGAACTCTATTGTTGTTGATTACTTTTCCAATATTTTTGTTGCTACTCCTCTTGACTCAGCTTCACAACAAAATGTTCTTCAAGCAATCCCTTCTCTTATCACTTCGAGGAGAACTCTATTTTGATCTGCTCCTGTTACTATCAATGAGCTTCAACAAGTAGTTTTTAAAATGCAAAAAGGGAAAACCCCAGGTCCCGATGGTTTTCCCATTGAGTTCTACCAAGAGTTCTGGGATATCCTTCATGTTGATTTATTAGAGGTGGTGGAAGAAGCCAGGAAAGCCAAAGAAATTTTGAAGGTTATCAATAAAACTTATATTACTCTTGTTCCAAAAGCTCAAGAGGTTGATCATATCTCAGCTTTTAGACCTATTGCTTTATGTAATGTTCTTCTCAAAATCATTACTAAAATCATGGCAGAAAGGTTGAAGCCTCTTTTGCATAAGATTATTTCCCCGAGCAAGGGGGTTATGTGGAAGGACGTCAAATAGTAGATGAGATAGTTCTTGCTCAGGAAGCCATCCATTCCATGGATATGCAAAATTCTCCTTCCATGTTCATTCGGTTAGACTTATCCAAAGCTTATGACAGAGTGGATTGGCACTTCCTTATCAAAGTTTTGAGGCAATTTGGTTTCTCTAAGGATTGGATGGATTGGATTATGGGATGTATCTCTTTAGTTTCCTACTTAGTTCTTATCAATGGCAGGCCTTCTCAGTCTTTCCCGGCTTCCAGAGGTATTAGGCAAGGTGACCCGCTATCCCCTTATTTATTCATCATTCTTGCTGAATGCTTGGGTAGGACTATAACCAAAAAGAGGGAAAACAAAACCCTTGAGGGAGTTACCATTGCTCATGGAGCTAGACCTATCTCTCATCTTCAATTTGTGGATGACTCTACTCTTTTAGGTAAAGCTACGATTAAGGAAGCTTCTAATATTAAGCAAATCATTAGCTATTTTTCTAAGGCTACTGGGCGAGTTGATCAATGAAGACAAATCTAAAGTTATTTTCTTTCATCTGCTCTGCTAGACAGGAATCCATGGTCTTGGATAAATTAAGATATAAGAAGACCTCTCTTCCAATCACTTATTTAGGTATTCCCATAAATATTCAAAGGCAAAAAAATAAATATTGGAATTGGTTGTTGGACAAAGTCAAGAAGAAAATTGGAAAGTGGACCAACAAGTGGCTTTCTTATTGGGGTAGAATCACCTTGGTAAAATCAGTCCTTCAAGCTATTCCTATTTATGTTTCTTCCATTTTGAATATCCCAAAGTCTGTTCTTCGAGAATTGGATCAAATCAGTCATCGTTTCCTTTGGAGTGGTACTAAGGAGAAAAGAAAATGGGCCTTGGTGAAATGGGATACTTTATGTCTTCCTAAGAGTGAAGGGGGGTTAGGATTCTGGTCTTCAATTAATAACAACAAATCTTTAGCTGCTAAATTATATTGGAGGATGTTGCATAACCCCAATGCTCTTTGGGCCAATAATCTCCGTGCTAAATATGCTGAGAACAAAAGTCCTGAAGACCTTGTTCGCTATCAACTTCCTACCAAAGGTTCTCCCATTTTAGCAGTTCTTAAGACTGGTGAGGATTTGATAAAGAAAAAATTATTTTGGATCATTCATAATGGTCAACATGCAAATTTTTGGACAGATTCTTGGGATGGTCACAAGCCTTTGATAACTCGGTTTCCCGATTGGAGGCCTTGGATGGAGGAGCTTCACCGAGCTAATTGGATAAAGGTGGCTAATTACTGTCGGTACCATACTTGGTAATTCAAAGGTTGGTAGATATTGGATCCCTATTGAGGACTGGCCTATTCAAATCCTAGAAAGGCAAAGACAAGATATCCAAGGCATCCTTCATATGAGATCCCTCTCTTGGTCCCATGAAAAAGATTGTTTTGGATGGAACAACACTACTAAGGGTGAGTATTCAGTTGCTCAAGGTTATTTGACCTTATGCCATAATAATCCCAACCATTCTTCGACATATTTTCTCGATTGTGGGCTCAAAAGCTCTGGCCTAAGGTGAGGTTCTTTAATTGGCTTTTATTGCATCGTAGGGTGCTTACTTGGTGAGCAACTTATGAAGCATGGTTTTCATGGCCCTTTTAGATGTGAAATGTGTGAAGAGAATGTAGAAAATATCAACCATATTTTTATTGAGTGTACTTTAGCCTCTGAGCTATGGAGGAGAATGGCCACTTTACTTGGCTTACAGTGGTCCAATTTTTTTACTTTTGAACAACTTTGGAGGGATTGGCCTAATCAAGAGGGTGTTGATCATTTTATTAGGCAATTAGTTTGGATGGGTTCTACCATTCTTCTTTGGAATATTTGGAATGAAAGGAACAACCGAATTTTTAATCAAGATAGGAAGGATATTCACTATATTTGGCAAAAGACCATAGCCAACTTAGTTGAATCAGTCCATCAACTCCTTAATCACCCCCAAAACTCCCACCAAATATGGGATCAAGTGATGCAAAGATTGAAGATTAAATCTTCTAAGGGCAACCAACTTAAAGGGAATGTGAGTATTAGTAAGATGGATAGGACTAGAAATTGGCAACCTCCTCCTAAGGATTTTGGAAAAGTCAATACTGATGGAGCCTCTAGAGGGAACCCTGGAAAAGCCAGTGTGGGAGGAATTGGTAGACTTTCAGATGGTATACTTTCAGATGGCTCCTTGGTTTTTACTTTTGCTAAGAATTTGGGTATTCTTTCCAATAACCTTGCTTGAGGGGTATGGTATCCTCGAGAGGCCTTCAGGAGGCTACTAAGGTTGGATGGGAAAAGGTGTTAGTTGAGTCTGACTCTCAACTTATGATTAATCTCTTGAAGACTCCTTCTAAGAATCATAAGGTGGATTGGAGAATAAAAAGAATTATTGAGAAGATTCAGTTAATCCAGATGGGATTTTTGAAAGTTGATTACAATCATGTGGTCGGAGATCAAAACAAGAGTGTTGATGCTTTAGCTAATTGGGCTTTGGACAAAGGTGATCTTACTTGTTATGGCCACCCTCCTATATGGTGGGCTTCTCAAATTAGGGAAGCTCTTCTTTCTATCATTTCTTTGGATGGCTCCAATTTTGAAGGTACCTAGTTTCTTCTTGTTTTTTTTTTGCTTCTCTTTGGTTCATTCAGTTTTTTTTAGTTCCCTAGCTCATTCTATTCTTTATTTTGTTTCCTCTGTTGATTCTTGCCTTAATAGTCTTCTGGTCTAGATAGGTCATTGTTTTGTTCAATTTTTTTTTTTTTTTTTTAGTTTTTTAAGGTGGGTGGGTTCTTTTGTTTTGTTTTGTTTTTGTGTTCTTTGTGTTGTTTTTTGTTGTTCTTGTGTTTTTGTTGTTTTTTTTTTATGTTTTTTGTTATTGTTCTTGTGTTTTTTTCGTTCTTGTTCTTGGGTTTCTCTTTGTTTGTGTTATTTCGTGTTTTTATGTGTGAGTGTTTTCTATGTTTTTTGTTTTTGTTTATTGTCTGTTGTTGGTTGTTTTTTATTTTTATTTTTATTTTATTTTTTTTAATTTTTTAGGTTTTGGTTGTGTTTATTTTTCATGTTTTTTTTGGGTTATGTCTTTGTAGTGTTCTGTTGTTTTTGTCTTGTTTGTGTTTTGTTATGTGGTTCTTGTGTTTTTCTATGTGGTTTGTGTTGTGGTTTCTTTTATCTTATTGTGCGTGTTTGGTTGTGCTTTTGTTTTTGACACACTCAAGGAGCATGTTTTTTATTTTATTTTATTATTTTTGTTGTTATTTACTTATTTTTAAATTGGTTTTGTGTGTTTGTTTGCTCCTTGAGTATGTCAAAGGTGGTAGGCCAGGTCCGAGTCCTGGGCATTTTTTGCGGAATGGATACCCCTGCCTCCTTGGGTCTTACCCGAAAGTGGCATCCCTTTTGGGATGTTTTCCACAAATTAAAAAAAAAAAAAAACTTTTCATGAACCCAAAATACCCTATCAAAAATGTCCTACCAATAGTGAACCATGTTATTCCTATAGAATATAGTTCTTGACCTTGGAAGATTGAGGTAAATAAATATGATCATTCTTCTTGACAATCTAGTCAACATAATTGAATAAGGAAGAGGGTAGGAGACGAGCTTCCACATCATAAGTCATATTTATCATAAATACATTTGGTAACCATATTAAAATAATATTGATTTTAGCAATATTTTTTAATGATAACCATTTAGTAGTTCACATTTTACTATGAAATAGAAAAGAATATAAAAATATATCAATCAAAATGCATCAACCATCTCATAAAATAATAATCTTTATATAGATTTTATCACAAATTATTAAACAAGGTGGAACACAAAATATCTCATACATGGTTTTAACTTATTATGAATCCCACAACTATCAAATCTAAATGGTTAGACAATTTTTAAATATAATAATGAGAAAGATTTCTCACAGTACTATGCATAAAAATTATCCACACATGGAATAATCTACTATAATTCATGGAGTGATAAAGATCAAAACAGAATAATATATAAAATATAAATATTGATGTATATAAATAATTATTTTCCAAAGAAAATCTTAATCTATAAGGTTCATAATAACCTGAAGTCCCGAATCTTGGACTTCTTCAACGGCAATTGCGATTAGACTGATTTTGTGGTCGTTATGTTGAACATGTGAACGGTGCACAATGTTGAATATCTGTCATCGTGCTCAAATTTTGAAGTCTTTCCTCTCTCATTTGAAACAAGATCCGTCCGTCCCTTTTGGAACTCCGTGATAACGCAATCACGGGAAATATGAACTGCGGTAGAAAAACGAAAGTAGTTCCCGTGAAAGGTAGAGAATGAATGAATGAAAGATTTTAATTACGTCCGCGAGACCCAAATATGGTTTATGGGACCTTAAATATGGAAGTACAATTACTCAAATTATATCATATGATCTTTAATATCTTTGAGAAGGTTGTTCCTTCTCCTGCTGATTTGTGTTAGCAATTCTCCAACTTTTTTATTTTACTGTCTTCAAATAAATCTGTCATAAACTCGTTTCCAAGTGTTTCTTTGTATTTGTCATGGATATCTGAAAAACTCGGGCATTTATAGATGAAGTGTTCCTCTGTCTCTACTGCCCCTGTGTTGCATAGAGTACATATCCTTTCTTCCCATTGTTCTTTGGGCATTGTCTCCCTGTTTCACATCTAAACCTATGAGAGCTAGTCCTTATCTGAGCAATGAGTATTTTTTCCTTCCACTTGATTTCAGTGCCTATATACGCTTTTTCCTTGTGGTCATACGTTGGGTTAAAATTTGCAATATAATATTGTCTTTTCCTGCTTGCATTTTTCCACATTCCACTTCAGAACTTTTCATTCACATAATTTTTTATGTCTTTCTTGACATTTGGGCATTCATTTATGTTGATTTCTCAACGTTTCATCTATTTCTGATTTTGTTTCATCCACGTATAAAATGCCTCCTGACGAAGGTTTCATAATTTCTCATCCTTGGAAGATGAGAAAGAATTTGGTTCCAACTTCCACCTGAGATGGAATACGTAAAGAGAAACGATGGAATTTAATGGAGAGAATTAATTCGAACCTTAAAGTCGAGACTGTATTTTACAGGGAGATGGTCTGTTGTGTCTCATTGTATTTAGTATCCTACTTACATTTTTAAAAACAATTTTTATTTAATATTATAATATCATGTCAAAAATAACTTATTAATTTTATAATGATGTTGATTAATTTTATGTAGCTTATAGAAAGGGCTTGAACTTATGCAAGTATTGTATTATAAAATTTTCATGACAAATTTTATATATTTTTTATATTATGATTTACTAATTAATTTTAAACATAATTTTTTATTTAAAATTATTATTTTTATAAAATAATATTTAAAATTTATATATTATTATGTTTCAATTTACGTTTTTAAATTATTTAGCAAATTATTATTTGCTAATGATTTTAATAATTCATGTACAATGGATAAGAAATCTTCCTTACATTTTGTAACAATTACAATTTTGTGTTTATGGTCTTCATAGTTATGAGATATCCCATGGTTGCACTTTATAGTACTGATTTATTATAAAATCTATGTGAAGAAAAGTACTAAAGATAACGGATGCATGTTGTTTAATTTATTATTAAATCATTTTACACATTTTAGATGCATAATTAATGAATAGTTAATATTAAAAATTATTTTAAAGTGAATGTAATGATGTTATCTGATATGATTATTAAGTGTTATCTAATAAATTATTGATTATGAAAGTCAAGGAATTTGACTCATGTCACTTTATATATGTTTAAGTTTATCCATAAAATTTGGATCTTCATTTATAATGTGAAACTCTTTGCTTCTAACCACTTTTTCTAAAGCTTATGGACAAGTTTAGTTTTTATATTATAGGTTATTATCAATCTTAAAGCTTAATATTTTAATTGGAAAGCCTTCATTTTTATACATTAATATTTAAATTTTGTATATTATCATGTTCTAATTTTTATCACTCCTTAAATTATTTTAAAGATTATTCCATGTATCAATATGTTTCATGTATATTACTATGAGAAGTATTTCTCATTATTATATTAAAAAAAACTTGTGTAACCATTTAAATTTGACAGTTGTGGTCTTATAATAAGTTCAAACCATGTATAAGATATTTTTTGGTTCCACTTTGTATTAATTATTTGTTACAAAATCTATATAAATATTAATATTTTATGATATGGTTGATGTATTTTGATTGATATAATTTTAATCCTTTACAATCTCATAGTTATTTTTTAAAAGGTGAACTATTAAAAGGTTAACATTAAAAAATATGGTCAAAATAAATTCTAATAATATTATGTTAATATAATTACCTTATGTATTTATGATAAATAAAGAGATTATCATATGTGTTGTCCATGTGATTCATGATGTGGAGGCTTTTTCCCTACCCCTTCCATATTAAATTATATTGAATGGATCCTCAAGAAGAACGATCACATTTATTTCCCTCAATATTCAAAGATCAAAAATAATATTCTATAGGTATTACATGATTCACAAGTGGTAGGCCATTCTATGTTTATGAAAAAATACCAATGGGTAAAGTAGTACTTTTCTTGGAGAGGAATAAAATATGATATCAAGAAAATTATGGTGAAATGTGAGTTATGCTAAAGAAATGGGGGAGAAATTATTAAATCTCCTAGGTTGTTGCAACCCATGTCTATTCCTAATATTCAATGAAAATACATCTCCATGGATCTCATTGATGGGATTCCCAAATTAGAGGGTAAAATAGAAAATTTTATTGTGGTAGATCATATTTCAAAGTAAATTCATTCATGTACCTTGTAACACCCTTAAATAAACAACAAGGTATCCAAGATATATCTTGAATATATTTTCAAACTATATGGTATGACCAAGTTCATTGTTAGTGATCATGGTCTAATTTTAACCATTTATATTTGGAAAGAGTTGTTTGCTCTTAGTGTAACTTAGTTGAATATGATCTCTTCTTGTCACCCTTAATCAGATGGTCAAATAGATATTGTAAATAAATATTTGGGCACATACCTCAAATATTTTACCCAAGAAAAGTAGTGTTAGTGGGATAAATAATTTTTCTTAATTGAATGATGTTATAATAATTCTTATAATGTATCCTTCAATATATCCCCATTTGATATATTATATGATCAAAAAATTTATATATGATAAATTATGTTCTAGGTTCTTCCAAGATGATTAAAGTTGTTGATTTACTTTATTAGAGTCATATTGTTCTCCAACTTCTCAAGGATAATATTTATCAAGTATAGAATTGTATAAAGTAGCAAAAATATTTACATCATTTAGAGTGGTAATTTATAGTAGGTGATTTGATACTTTTATAGCTTCATCCTTGTAAATAGTTATCCCTCAAGACCAATTCAAGTCAAAAGTTGGCACCTCACTTCTATGGTCCTTACAAGTGATTCTAAATAGGGAAAGTGGCATATTAATTTTGAACTTCCTTTTAATTACAAGATTCATCCTATATTTTATCTCTCTTATCTTAAATAAATTATTAATTAGAAGGTTTAGTTTTATAGAGCTTCTCATCCTAAATGAAGAAGAGTGGATGGACCTCCAACCTAAAGCAATATTATAGTCTCACTAGGTGTAGAAGTTACACATCAAGTTGCAAGATCTACTAGATAAAGATACAATATGGAAGCCAATGATCATTCTCTAATCATTTCTAGCTTTGAGAATAAAAATTTCTTGGGAATCCATATAATGACTCTAGCATAGCCTATTGATTATATTTATTATTATAGCTTGGTCCTTAGGTAAAGTTAGATGACATATTATAATTAGGATTAGGGATGTTAGTTATATTAGTTTATAAATAGATGAATTATATTGTAGTTGTGATCATCATTCATACTTGTAATATCAAGTCATATTTGATACACATATAAGACTTCACCCTCTCTAAGTATCTATGAGACCTTGCTCTATTTGAGTGGCTAAGATTAATAGTGAACTAGAATCTAGATTTATTACTTGCTATAGTTGATTTATTGCTAGGGAATTTAATTTTTGTTCAAGTGAAGGTATTTCTATTTTTACATGTTTAAGTTTTACTATTGTTATTACTATTTTTCAAAGTTCTTTTATTATATTATGATTCACTTAGGATAATTATGGTTTCATAAAATATTGTTAGCATGAGCATTTTTTGTAATGGAATAAAAATATATTAAATTATCCATTCCTTTCTCAATGTAATTTTACTATTATTATTGGTATGAATACAATATTGGTTTCTCAAATATTTGTATTTTCTTTTAATTTTTTGGTCCTTAGATATAAATATAGGTTAGATATTAAATTTCTTATGTTTGGTAATTATTTTTGGAAGAAAAATAAATATATAAATTTGTTTCCATGTGTGAGTGCATGGGTATGTTGGGGCAAGAATACAAAGTACCCAATATGGATTTCCAAAACTTGGGTATACCAAACCTAAGGATATGAATATAGTAAAAGGTATACGTAAAATAGGTTTCAGTGTTTATGAGACCATAGGCCATATGATATGATCCTTGTAGAGAATGTTGTTTACCCTATATGTGTTTATTCAACCAAACTTAATTATCAAAGTATGATGTACAAATTTATCCCATTTTTTTAAGCAAAAAACCCCTTGCGGGGCCGCCTTGGTCTGAGAGACCACGAACAGGGGGTTCTACACCGTCAAATTCACCCGGGAGTCGCACCCGACCCTGCCCGCACCAACATTATCGATTGGATTTTGGATACCCAATTAAGCTTTTTGTTAGGGTGGAGATTTGAACCTAGGACCTCCTTTGGAGGATTGCCCTCTCCTCTCAAACTCACCTACAACACCTGGGTACAAATTTATCCCATTAGATTTAAACCTTGGACTTCCTATTTAAAGTTCCAAAGTCTTGCTTTTAAATTTACTCATTTATATTAAAAAAATTTCAAATTAATTTATTAAGTAAAAAATATTTTTAAATAAAAAATAAAAATAAATAGCTTTATAATATTTTAAATAAAAATTGATAATTTAAATTTAAACATTAAATTTTATTATATTAAAAATACATATACTTCCCTCAATTGAGAGGACATCAAAAAGCAACATGATGTTTCTATATAACTTGTATTTTGGGTACAACTAAATTTATTTATATTTAATAATATATAAACATTTAGTTTTAAAAGGTATTAAGTTTTTGAAGTTTTATAAAAACTATATAATGCAATAAATATTTATAATTGAGTGATAAGTTTATGATTATTTTATTTGATAATATTGCTAAATGTGGCATCCAATATTTTTATTAAGTTGTAACATATAGGCAATGGTTTATAGATATGTTTTAGACTTTACTTTTAAATAAAGATAAAATTAAATATAATTATATATAAGTAAAAATATGTGTTAATGTTATAATATCAAATATTTAATTTTAATTTTAACCTATAAGGTTAATTTGATGCCTATAACTTATTAATATAAAATATTTTTCAATTTAACTTACCTCTAGTTAAATATTAAAATAATAATGCTATATTCAATACTATCCCATCTAGATGTTAAAATATTGGTATCTTAATAAATAAATATATGATGCATTGACACATATATTATCATTGTAAAGGGAACACTTATTGTCAATAAATCAAGAGTTTGAGACTTCGTTGCATGATAAAAAAATAACATAATTACGTACATACTAAAAATAAAAGTATAGAACCATGAAAATATAACACTTACTTTCTAAAGTATTTATGTACAAAGGAATCTATCTTATGATTTATCTATCATATAAAGATATACATACTTAGTAAGATATAGTAACAATATCTTATAGATAGTATAGTAGTATACATACATTCTAAATCATAAGAAAATAATATAGCAAAACACAAGATGACTCGTTTAAAGATAAGCACACTCAAAAAGAAAAACAAGTTAGACAAATCAAGTTTTAGCTCCGAGTGTAAAATCTTATATATGATAATGAAAGAATGTATTCTAATCTACATTTGTGTGGAATTAAGGATAAAATTAAGGTTTGAATAAAGTTAAGTATTGAACTACATAGTATTGAGTTTCATTTTTTTAAAAGGAGTAAGTGACATGTGAAGTGATTTAAAAGCATATCACAAACATTGTATCTAGCTTGTGTAGAATTTTTTAAATAAAAATTATCTATTCTAATATATTATAGGTGTTATTATCACTTAAATAAACCCTTACACACTATTGACATACATCTTCAATGGCTTTAATAGTATGAGTATTTTTCAATATATTATCATAAAGAGATTCAACCATGTGTCATTATCCATAAAGTCTTTTGTCATAATGGTAAGTGACAAGTGTGACAAATCAATGACTCTATGACCATCACATGGAAGGCTCTAAAGATTTTTAGAAGACTTCCAATTCTAAATTCAACTAGAATAAGCTTATTATTTATATTTTACATAATACTTCCCAAGAAAATAGATATTTTGCTTGTAGTGTATATTACATCCTAAAGTAAATTAATGAAAGGATAAATAAATATAAATATATGAGAAATCAATGTAAGTAAGGGGGCATTGGAATTCTAAGAATGAACCTCTAAATCTTGCTAATAATATCCGTTCATCAAATAGTTACCACACCTCAAGAACCATAAACATAAAAATGTAAACTTGATATGGTTGACAAACAAATTGGTCATGATTTATTGTAGAAGCCATAATTATATTAGAAATAATAATGTTTAAATGGACATAAATGTTAAATGGAGCTAGGATGCAAAGACCAACTATATCCTTATATATTAAGGCAACAATGAAATTTTATTAATTTAGATTTGATTTTCTATTTATGAGAAAACTAGAAAATACTAGAAAGTAATCCTATAGTAGAAAATAAGAAATATTGAACATCAATTTACTACATGCTTATTTCATGAAATCATAACATATTTTTTTTCTAGGTTTTAATATGGAATAAGGTGCTATATGGATTATAAAAATCACTTTATATATATATATATATATATATATATATATATATATATATATATATATTTTTTCTTGTAATGTTCATGTAGTTTATATTGTAAAGCTATTTCTTTGTACTAGTATTTATTTTAGATTAGTTATTTTTATCTAAATATTTCCTTTGAGGGTTTATTAGAAATTTTAATTTTTTTGGCTTCCATGAGTTAAAAAAATATTATTATCTAAGTATTTATAATATACCTTTTTTTTTGCATATTGATATATACATACAAACTTAAGTACAACTAGTGCTAAGTTGGGTATTCTTCCAATCCTTATTTTGTTTAGCCTATATTAGGTGAAGGTAATAACTCATAGGTTTACACATTAATAATCAATTACTTAGGACTAGATTTCAATTCTACCAAGATGGTAGAGCTTTATAAAGTTTTTTCTTTCACCACAAGGTATGAACCAATAAAGGTCTAATCTCTATTTGAACAATACTTTAGCTAACTGGGGATAAAAACATGATACTCTCACATTGTTTAGTGACACTCAATGTTATCACTGATAGATCACTAGTACAACTTTAAAGGCATCAAAATGATGTTAAATCACATCATTTTACAATAAAAATTTATGAAGTGGTTGGTTTTGAAATATAAATTTCATATATCTAAATTTTGTTTAGTTTTATTATAGTTACATATTTATATCATTATACTTGAATTAGTTAATATTTATAAGGTTACTAACACACCTTTAGATGCCTCATGTGGGTTAGATCATATTACTTACAATTAAATTAGTGTAAAAATAGGTATTTGAATGTAAAATTAAAAATATAAAATTAATTTTATTTTATTATAGTTACATGTTTTTCATTTATTGATTACTAAAGGTACTTTTGAATGCTAAAATAAACTCTTACTTTTAAGCAAGCATAAAAATAAAATATATATATATATATATTATATTGTTGCCCTAGTCCTATTTGTTTACTTTCATTCTATATAAAAATTGTAAAATTTATTGATATTTAGAATTTGAAACATATATTCTCTCAAGAATTTATCAATAATTTTATACTTCTTTATTTGAAAATGTATAACAATTAAAAAATTGACAACAATATCATGAAAAAAATATCTTACATTAGATCTACTTATGTAGGAAACATATTCATAAAATATTTTATTAAAATAATCATCGCATATAAAATTAACCATACATTTTATATTCATAAAATATTTTATTAAAATAATTATCATATATAAAATTATCCATACGTTTTATATAAAGCTTTTAAAAATAAAACAACCTCCACAAGAATACATAATTGGATATATATAGGAATTATCCATCATCTTATGTAAAACTTTAAAAACTAAAACAACCTTTACTAAATGTCAAAATAGGCTAAAATTATTTCAAAATACCCTACTTTACTCTATTTAGGTGCATGAGCTATCATTAACTATCAACCATTGGATCATACAAAGTTAAAGGTGCCTACATAGATAATGACTATAGACAGGATTCAGGTTATTCTAAGTTGGCCATGCCCATTTTCCAGGTCCTATGAAAATCTAGAGGGTGATTTCTCTCCCTCTCTAAATCATTTTTATCATAACATCACGGGGTCTCTCCAAACGAATGAGATGTTTATATATAATTGTGGAATGTCCATGCTTGTGATCCGATTGACCTGAATCCTGGACTTTTTCAACGACAATTTGCATAAGAATGATTTTGTGGTGATTATGCCGAACATGTGAGCGGTGAATAACTGTCACCGCGCTCGAAAACTGAAGTCTTTCTCATTTGAAACAAGATCCGTCCCTTTTGGAACTCCGTCATAACACAATCACGGAAAACATGAACCGCAGTAGAAAAACGAAAGTATGCTTCTAGACAGGCCTCATACTTTCGTTTATATATTTCTTCTTGTTTCAAACAAATGAATTGTAAGGACAGCTTGATCATTGGTTTTCCGCGTTAGAGTGTACTTCTTCTATAATCAAGATCAATGGCGGCCATGCCTTTCGTGCTCGCAGCAGTCTTCCTTACTGCAGAAGCCGAGACCGCACTCACCTTCAACCAGTTCAGTGACTCGGATGCTCTCATTTTGATTAAGAACGCTTCGGTCCATCCCAACGCATTTTCGGCCGGGCTTTATATGACCACCCTGTGCGTATGAAATATAGAAAGTCCACTTTCGTATTCAGCATATGATGTCGCCTTTCAAACTTATTCAAACATCTTCAGCAGGGAAGGAATGGCGTTTATGATTTCGCCTTTCAAGTCTTTGATGGGAGCTTCAGCAAATCGCTACCTTGGCCTGCTAAATATTTCAAGCAACGGGAAGCCCTACAATCATATGTTTGTTGTCGAATTCGATAGCGACATAATAAAGAGAGTGCCAATTTCTTTCTTTAAGGTTTTACAAACCTTCTACAAGCATTACATAAAGTGCCAACCTCTTTGGAGCCCCTTCTCACCTGTCACTTTCACATCATCTTCTTATTTATAAATATAAAAAGCAATGACTTTCTAGCCATGCATGCTAATCAAATTGTCAATGCCTCCCAAGCATTCTTATCTATCTTTTCTTTAGTTTTTTTTTTTTTTAAACACATCTTTTTTTTTAAATTCAAGTTTTTTTTTTTTAAAACACAAATCATCTAGCTGTCTTAAAAGGCAACTGCACACTGCATGCTTATCCTTATCCAATCTTCCATAAAAAAAAGTCTGCCAGCTGGATGTTCTTGTCCTCCGAATAGCAATCCCAACTATTTAATTTGGCTGACAACTGGATGCTCCTGCATCATACTCACCGGGTAGCAAAAAAAATTGTGAGCTCCTGCTCACAAAGCTCGTGCATCATACATGACCCCATGATCTTCTGGTTTTGATACCATTTGATGCAGCGATGGAGAGGAGTCAATTAAACAACAGCCTCTCCTAGATGCTTAGACATCTTCATTCCACCACAACAACCTCTCCTAGTTGCTTAGACATCTTCATGCCACCACATAGAAAATTAATAAATAAAAAACCTACTTTAATATACAAATAGATGAATTGCAAGAACAGATTATATAGCAACATAACACACGAACACATAAACAAAACACATAATTCTATTTTATTTATATTTCAACTGCCACACCAAACATTACACAATTGCTCTCCATAGATCTGCATGCACTCCACATATAACCAATTTTCTTCTTTGAGGTTTTATATCTCAAACCTTCTACAAGCATTGTGCAAAGTGCCAATTTCCTTCCTTCGAGGCTTCATATAAGAAACCTCCTCACAAACATTGCACAAAGTGCCAATTTCCTTTCTCTAAGGCTTCATACAAAAAACCCCTGCAAACACTGTACAGAGTACCAAATTCTTTGGAGCCCCTTACTCCTTGAAAAGCAATGACTTCCTAGCTATGCATCCTAATTAAACTCTGCAGGATAATTAAACTCTCAATGATGGCCAAACATTCTTATCTATCTTTTCTTTAGGTTTTTTTTTTTAAACACAGTTTTTTAAAAATCACAAATCATATAGTTGTCTCAAAAGGCAATTGCACACTCCATCTTTATCCTTATCCAATCTTCTATAAAAAAATTCTTATGTTCTTGTCCTCCGAATAGCAATCCAACTGTTTAATTTGGCTGACAGCTGGATGCTCCTGCAGTCAAGAATGGGAGTTGGAATATTGGCCTCATAGATTCAGTTACAAAGACTTGCATAGTGCGACCAAGGGGTTCCGTGAGGAACAAGTTGTGGGTTGCGGAGGTTTCGGCCGGGTTTACAAAGGAATTCTTCCGAAATTGCGGTGAAGAGCATTATGAGGGAAACCAACGAAGGGTTGAAGGAATTCATAGCGGAGGTCTCAAGTCTTGGTCGTCTCCAGTACCGGAATTTTGTGCAAATCGGAGGACATCAAACCCAGCAACGTGTTGTTGGATTCGGAGCTGAATGACACGTTGGCTGACTTCGGTATCGCTCGTCTCTACGAGCATAACGAGAACCCGCGTACGACATGTCTGGTGGGAACTGGAACTGGTGCGCACAGGGAAAGGCAGGCTGTGGATCCCTCTGGGGTTTCATCCCAAATAGTTTTAGTGGATTGGGTGCGAGAGCTGCATGCCAAGGGCAGGCTCATCGATACGGTAGATCCGACGCTTGGCGGTGAGATGGAGCGTGTGCTAAACTTGGGACTGCTCTGTTCTATTCGAGAGGCGGAAGGAAGAGTTGGAATCAGACAAGTGTTTCAAATTCTTGATGGCCAAGCTTCCCTTCCAGAGTTTCCATTTCCATTTTTGATGGAGATGAGTATAGAAAGCGACACGCGGAACACTTCATATAATCTCGGTCGCAGTAGACATGCTTCCACATCCAATGTTTCTATTTCCAAGTCGTTGGAGGGACGATAGATTTGGCACAGCTGGCTCAAACTTGGCTTGTTTAACTTAAATATTGTGACGGTGCTCGTCCTGAAATGAGATATCACAGGGTGGGTGTTTCCATACATATACTACAGAAGTCATCTACTATTTTCTCTAATTTTTAACCTGGGTGGTTGTATGTTTCTGTATTTTCTATTCCTGCAAGCTTGTAGGATTACAATTTTTATAAATGTTGTTAGTCACATTTCTTTTTATCATTTTTATTTTCCTATCTCATATTTCTTATTTATTTATTCGTTAAATCATAATATTGGCATGAAGAGCATCATGCAGTGTTTTTTCATTGGCAATAATAAATATTATTTTATACGTATTTAAGTACAATACTTCTAAAATTAAAATGTATAAGAAGTACTTGACAAGTCAACTTGATTTTCATTGGCAATAATAAATATTAATTTATATGTATTTAAGTACAATACTTCTAAAATTAAAATGTATGAGAAGTACTTGACAAGTCAACTTGAGTGTAGCATTACAAGGATTAGATATTGATATACAATCATTTATTGAAATTTTCTTTTGAAGATATACTTAGAATGTTAAATATTAATACCATTCTTAAGATTCTATGTAATAAGTTTATCATAGGAAAGGTTTGCTTTCAACTTTTTTTCATCCCACAAATAATATCATTGCTATTCTCTATTAAAAAGAGAATCATTAATAAATACATCAAAGATAATTAAATCATCATCAACATGTTTGATGTATAAGATTGAATCAAAGTGACAATAAGAAAATATCACTTTCAAGGAGATAGTGATCCAACTCATACAAAGATTTAGAAACTTGCTTCAAAATGTAAAAAATCTTTATTAATTTATAAACAAGAAGAGATGATTCATTCTGCACAAAACTAAGGGGTGATTGGTGGAAAAAGGGTTTTGAAAGTGTCCTCTAACCTTATTACAAACTGAGATAAATTAGGGAAATACTTCTCAACTAAAGAAAGATAGAAGTGAGAAACCTACGCAAGATCAACAAAAAAGACCTACTAAACCCACACTAGAAGAGAAGAGAAGCACAACCTAGACAAAAGGAGAATCCCACGTAGGGATAACCAAAAATCACATGAAGCCAAAATTGAAGGACTAAAACCAAACACAAGCTATAGGATTTCCCAAATATGTTGCTTTGATTTTTTATCAAAACCATAAATGAAGGATGACTTAAGCATGCTTCTACCAATCATAACATGAAACCTATTGGATCTGTTTCTTGATGAAGGTCAAGAAGGATTTGAAAAATGAATCATCTTTATAACTGAGGCCCATCAATAGGTTTAAAGGAAAGAAATGGATGTGGGATTGCCATTGACCAAGGAAGGAGGGAATTTGTTGGTGTATATGGTTAAGTTGAGGTTAGTCACTCCCAAGTTGATTAAAAAATCAGTTGTTTGGTTACCTTCTTTAAAAACATGTTGAATAATGACATTATATGAAAGACCTAGGAGAATTTTTTTTTTTTTTTAAGGGAAAAACCCCTTGTGGAGCGCCTTGGTCTGAGAGACCACGAACAGGGTGTTCTACACCGTCAAAATCACCGAGAGTCGCACTCGACCCTGCCCGCACCAACATTATCAATTGGATTTTGGGTACCCAATTCAACTTTTTGGTAGGGTGGAGATTCGAACTTGGGACTTCCCTTGGAGGATTGCCCTCTCCTCTCCAACTCACCTACAAAACCTGGGTTGACCTAGGAGAATTTTAGCTTTGTATATGAAGCTAGAGATATTTCAAGACACATACTAAGTCTCTTTTAGACCATTAATGATATTTATCGAGTCATCTTCAATAATAAGATTTAGGTAATGAATATGAGGCAATGGTGATAGACCTTGGTAAAGCACACAAGCTTTAACAAAGTGATTGGTTTAAATTCTAATACATTATGCAAAGGCTAGGATAATATCCCCCAAGTGATTTCTAAAAATACCTCCAACATTTGCAGGACTAGGATTTCCTTTTGTCACATCATTAAAGTTGAACTTCACCCATCCCAAGGAGAGGGAGCTATTTTATGAGTGAAAAGAAAAGAGAATGAAATGAAACCTAATAGAGATAGCCAACAAAGATTCATCCTAAGATTCGAGGGACCCATAACAAAGGACTACTAAAATATTCTCAACCAAAATATTGATAATTCTAGACAAGACATAAGAAGTGTTATAGGAAGTGTAGACACCAAAACAGCACCAATCCGATTATGTGACTGCAAACACTGATCGCTTTGACTAACACAGCCCCCAGGCAGCCCTCAGAGGTTAAACAGTGGTCTTAACCACTTTCATAGCAATTTTGTGAGGTCAAGAAGCAATTTGGCACACTTGGACACTTTGCCCGGTATTCGTCTCACCCGGGGACGAATTCAAAATAGAATCCGTCCCACCCCGGGACGAATTCTGAATCCGTCCCTGGGTGGGACGAATTCTAAGCAACGGGCAAAAAGGCAAATGGTGCCAAGTGGCAGCCAGAACGGTCGGTTAAGGGCTCCTACCTTGCACGCATGTGTAAGTGGACGAGAGGGGCCGTTAGAGGAGCGTTACAAGAAGCATTTATCAAATTTCAAGTCAATGAAGGACTCCCCTCCCTCATGGGAAGACAAGGCTGCCACATGGCGCCCATGGCCAACACTTGGCTTTTGTGCTTCCCTCCCAAAAGAGACCCCTTGGGTCTATAAAAGGTGGGACTTTTCTCACCCAAAATATAGGAGGTTGAAGGAGTGTTCAAGCAACGAAGTGCTGCCGAATTGAAGACTCACTTGCATCCCCCTTTGTTCACCTTCCTACATCCATCAATCTCTTTTGCAAGGGAGGTTGTTGGGTGGCCTTTGGAAGCTCGAACCTTACTCAAATCCGACGCATGGACATCTGAACCTACCAATTCGCCGACCCCCAATCCTAAAAGGTTTTGGGCCCATCCTTGGTGGATTGGCTCCAAAATCGAGGGCCAACGGTGGGAGGCCCACTTGGGCACCCCCGCACCTCCCAAGTCCTAATTTTAGTTTTTGAGCACTTTAGATTATTTTTTTAGATTGCATTATGTGTTACTAGGTCTGATTAGTCTATAATTGCAATTTTGTAGCTTTTGGTCAGAGTTTAGGGTGTTTTGTATTGCTTTGTCGTTTCGCTAACTTGCAGGTGTCAAGGTCAAATTCCCGAGGGTGGAGGCCAAATTGGGAAAATCCGACCATCTGGGTCGTCCCAAAATGGCCCCAATTACCTAACCCCCCTATTTGCGGGGAGTTTTGCGGGTCCCGGGATCCGACATTGGAGCGGCGACGGGTCGGTTTCTCCTACTCGGAAGAATTCGTCCCACCCGGGGACGAATTACGGTCGAAGTCGTCCTGCCCGGGGACGAATTCCGGTTTAAGGTGGATTGGCCAGTTGCCTCGGTGGCGGTGGCCTTACGGTAACTTTTCTTACCTTACGTCGGGTTTTGAAGCAATTTGGATTCACTTGTTTTCACGGTTTCAGGCAAATATTCGTATGCATATTTTGTTAGTTTTAGAGAGAGAATGCTTTTCATTTGCAGCGGGTGCTACTAACGTCTTGATCATTTCTTTGTTCGTAGGAGAAGCGGCAGAGGCGAAGAACTCATCGACATCGGCGGCGGCATCATCTTGGCCCGCCCATTGCAATCGTGGGCACGCGGAAGGAGGAATCATTCAGCGATTGTAATCAAACCCTATTTGCGCTCCTAGCCCCTGAAAAGGGAGGAGGCATTATTGTAACAGAGATCGAAAGAAATTAATGAAAGGGCTATTTTTCTTTATCTGATTGCGTCTCTTCCAACATGTCTCTTTTCCGTTTCATGTAATTTATATTTCTAGGACTTAGGCGTGCTTAACTTTGAATGCAATTGCACTTGGTGTTTCCTTTGACCGGAATCTCGTGCTTTCAGTGGCGATCACGGTGGGACTCTGTTCCCTGGTTTTTGAAATCACAGAAACTGATCAAAGTTTTGTGTTTGTGCTTGACAGGTACATTTTTTTTGTTGCAGATCGCTATTCGTCTCTGACGGGGACGAATCCTTTTCTGCAATTCGTCTGACCCTGAGACGAATTCAAATTCGTCTCCGGGTGGGACGAATTCTGTTATGCAATTCGTCTCCCAGAGGGACGAATTCCTGTCTGCGGATTTTCAGAGCAGAAATTCAGAGACAACAGGAGCAGGCAGAGAAGAGGTAGGGATTTTCATGATCTCTGTTATATTTTTCTGTTTCTGTTTCTATTTCGTTAATTGTTTTCATTTAATCTTGCATTGCATTAGGAAAAGTCATGTATGCTAGTTTCATTTTGTTGGATAAAACGAATCCCACACACATCACGAAACAACTTTAAACCAAGGAGCTGGTCGTAAGACCCCGACCCTTGATCAAGACCATTGGTGGATTTAATCACCGCCTTGGCTTGATTTGCATCCATTTCCTGATTGTCAACTGTTGTTAGGCGTAAATCCTGACGAAGACAGACCGAGCGTAGCTGGGGTGATTCCCATGCGCGCGAGGATAAGTTTTCTATGGTAGGTGCCATTAACAGGACAATCCCCCTTCCGTACCGCCTACGTACCATGTACCTTACTGCTCTCACGTACCTATAGTCTCCCTCTCGTAAGGGCGGGTATATAGAGAGGTTGGTATATCGGTCTGGTTGGTATATTGAAGGGGCGACCTTTTTGGAGTTATAAGAGCCTACATGATGCATTTAAACGTTCTACAAAATCTACAAAAACAAAACAAAACATCAAAATGCACTAAACCAGTCTAGGGCACACCAAGAATCCTTAAAAGAGATAATCACGGTCTTGTGAATGTGTGTGTTTAATTCTGCTTAGTGTAGACAAAAAAAAAAAAAACATAAAAACGAGATAAAAACTTATTTAGATAGCATAGAAGCACCGCAATGGTGTACACCCGCAGTCAAGCCCAATCAAGGGCGGAAGCTCCGGAAGGTACACAAAAAGCGAGCGCAAGTTGCCTTCACTTCGATCCTGAGGATTTGGTCATACCGCCTTATAGGTCAAACCTACAAAAGAATCCAATTCGAAATCCTCGGTGGGGTATGCCTATTCAAAGCAGCCCCTTTCGGGAAGATGCCTTACATGTAGACCTTGACATAAATAGAGAATCACCTCTTGAAGGTAGGCATGAGTGGCCACCGCGCAATGAAGCGCTAAACAAGCACACTGTTCATTTAGAGGGGCAACGTGGATATGGCGTCCCTTCTTTACCTATCATCAGAACAGAGAGACCAAATCCGGAGCGCAGGGCTCCTTACATAGGGCGACCTAACTCCGCCCATCCCATTTACACCCGTGAAAGGGAGTATGAGGAAAACCATCGCATTCCTCGAGAGCAACAAACAATGCGGGAACCTTGCATTTCCGCACCGAGCGAGGATATCATGATCACCCCTTGAGGCCGGAACCTCGAGCACATACGCCTACCTCGACGGAGGAAGCGACCCCTTGAGATTTTAGAGAATCAAAATCGAGGTAAACCCATAGGAGGAACATTTGAACCTTATGAACAAAATAGGGTAGAACAAATTGATCCGGTTGTCGCCAGATATACCACCCGTCAAGCCCAAATCATGCGGCTTAAACAAAGTCAGCAAGAGATAGAGTATCAATACCGCTTGGATAAAGAACGCATGCAACGCGAAGCGGATGAGTTACGCTATGAAATACATGAGAGGGGGCCAACCCATCGCATCCAAAGAACTGAACAGTATGAGAGGCGTAATCCGTTGGCGCAAGACGGGTCTCCACGACCTCGTCAAGCTCTCGCCTCCAAGACCCCATAGATTCGAGAGGGAGGCAACTCCCAGAAACAATGATGGGTACCTTCGGCAAGAACTTGATCGGGGTCATAGGTTTCGCCACTGAGACTCCTCAAGAATTTTACGAGGAGTATGAACCGAGAAGAGGAGTATATCGAAACTCCCCATCAAGGCGGGGAAGGATGCCATTCGGCCACCCCTCCATAGGCCTCCAGGTTACCGTAACTTGCAACAAGAGCGAACAAGAGAGGAAGAAATAAAATCTTCCGATGCATACCAAGCGCTATTGGAGCGTTTAGAGTCGGTGGAGACAAAAGCTGCTTGGCATCAAAAACCCACATTACGTCTACTCCGCAATAATCCGGTGCATCCCTCGGTGCCTACACCTCTTTACCCCGAACACTTTAAGTTGCCTCAATTGGCGTTTTTAAAGGTGAAGAGGACGCACAGGAACATGTTACACGGTTTCTAAGCCAATGCTTCGGCATTCAAGATAATGACGCATTATTGCTTAGAACATTCATAACCACATTCGCGGGCCCTGCCTCGGATTGGTTCACACAGCTGCCCAAACACAGCATAAGCAGCTTAGATCAGCTAGTAGATGCGTTTCTTGAACGCTTCGCCTTCAACACAAGGAAGAAGGCATCACTTAGTGATCTTGCTAGCCTTAAACAATTTGAGGAGGAAACAATGGCAGCGTACGGGAACCGATGGAGAGCTTTGCTTTCTAAGTTACCCTACCGTCCTCCCATGTCGGACCTCACGCAAATGTTCGTGAAAAGTTGTTTAAAATCAATCTCTGGTCTATTGTTGTTGCGACAATATGACAGCTTAGAAGAAGCTTTTGCGCAAGCCAGAGTCATAGAAGAGATTAAGATAGGCGAAGGCGCAATTGCCAAGCCTAAGAAGAAAGAGTGGAATAAAACCACTAAAGCTGGGACAACGCAACCACAACACGCTGCAATCAACCAAGTTGCGATAAATGTCCCGGCGCACATGCAAGAAACGCAGCCTCAAAAGGCTAACTACCGAGGCGGTGCCTCACGCTTACGAAAGAGATAACAGGAGACAAGAACAGTATCAACAGCGTCGCCCTAGGCGACAATTCACCCCGTATGCGGAGTCTAGGGACTCCTTATTTGACCGCTTGTCAGCGGCGAATCTAGTTACTCTGCCAGAAATCCAAATTTTTGACCCTAACGTTCCCAAGCCTAGGGGGTATAGGGAGGAATTGTATTGCAGATTTCATAGACGCAGAGGACATGACCTAAATGGGTCCTTGGAAATTCAAAGAACTAGTCCGAGGATTTGATCGACAATCGAACATTGGTCGTGGACAACCCCATCGCACCTAACAACCAACAAATGGGGGTATTCAAGGACCCCTTGCACGCCTACGAGGCGCGAGACAAAACCGCTCCAAATAAACGAGGTGCGACAAGATCTTCCCGCACAAGGATTTGTGGGAATGATTAGCATTGTAACAAGGAACAGAAAATACCCGGCAGTTGCCCCCGAGGTACCTGCGAGGGAAGTTCCGTCGACATCGCAGCCTCAACAACGCCCAACGCGGTTACCTCCGCCTAGACACTGAGGTCACGATACGAACCAAACTCACGCGAGTTTGCGGACCACGTCGGCTAGGCTGTCCATCTACGAGCTTATTCAACAATCGGCTCCACATAGAGAAGCTCTTATGGACATCTTAAAAGCCATTGAAGTACAACCCCACGAAGCTAATTCTTTCAACGCCTTCGTGGGACATGTGAAACAATGTACAAAGCTGTCATCACATTCAAAGAAAACGAGGTCAAAACAATATCGAATGACATGCCGGATCCACCCCGGCACGTTATCGCGCGGGTCAACGGGATCCCGTACAAGAGAGTGCTGATAGATACTGGCTCGTCCAGTAACATCATAACCATTGCAGCGTTAAAGCATTTAAAACTGCCAGCCTCTCACATCACAGCTTCCACGTACACACTGTGAGCTTTTAACGATGCAATTTGCTCGACGGTCGGCACGGTTGTTCTGCCTATACGGGTAGGACAAAAGTCAATACCCACACTTTGTGCCATGTGTTGGAAGGCGAAATGGCTTATAACATCTTGCTAGGGCGGCCTTGGATCAGGGACATGAAGTGTGTCCCCTCGATCGCACACCTGTGCTTGAAGTATGCCTATGAAGGGCAAATACATGTAGTCCCAATGGACTTAGAGCCCTTCAAGTATTGCAATGCGGTACAATTCATACCTCAATCGACCCTACCATCAACGCATTTGGATTTTCAATTAAATCCATCTAAACGAGGTCCGATACCGCGAGCACCAGCGGTGGCAAATAAGGCAAAATCCCGACCGGGTGAGACTTCATCATCGGCTCCTTCATCATCAACGCCACCTATCGTGGTCCAACGGAAGGACAAGGGAAAGCAAATCATGGAGGAGGTTAAGCCTCTAGAAGAGGGGTTGCCCACGATCTCAGCAATATCAACAGAGGAAGTGCACAACGCAACGGAAACCAAGACTCCTGAACAACCAAACATGGAATGGACTCAGGAAGGACTACCGTTTCCTCCTACCCAATCATCAACAATCACTGTTGAGATGGCCAGTACGAGGCCTGGGAGAGTACATAGTGCAAAATGTTATGGCAACCCCCACACTTGGAGTCGGTACAAGACATGGGAAGACCTCGCCTTCCCATTGGAACAATCGTCCCTCTAGGCTACCCACCGAACCAAACGAATTTTGTGTATGGGGGCCTTGATCATGGTTATGAACCATGCGAACAAAAGGAAACAGGATGAAGAACCTTTTGTCGAAAACATCAATTATCTGTCGAACCCCAGAATTTGCCCTAAAATATCTCGAACAATGCAATTGGCATGGGTATGGGCTAGGCGAGATATGAGCAAGGGATGCGGATCCTTTGCCAACCAAGGTATCGAGATGCCATATGACAAGTCGGGGGTAGGGTTCAACCATCCCTGCCATTAGACATCTTGGTTGAAAACATGCAAGGCCTAGAAATAGGCAACGGGGGGGATTGGCACAAGACCCATACGCCAATCCAAACACGAGAATACACATTGGGGGATTATCTCCCATGGTCTACAAACACCCCTGGAAATAGCAATAATCCCTCTCCTTTGCTAGAGAGAGGTGAAAGTTCAGAGAACAGTCATCAAAGAGAACAACAACGGCTTCCAGACATTTTTTTGAAACTGTTCCCCTTAGAGGTTCCAGACGAAATAACACAGTCTCAAAAGAATCGGGTCCCTCCACTAAGAGTGGAACAACCGCAATGGGACCAGATTAATTCACTGGAGCAGGAAGAGTCCTCAATGTCGGAAGCAACGAGATCTTGAAGAGGATGAACAATTTTGGATCTATGAAAGCGATTCAGAAGACGAGACTGAGATGGACTATCTCAGACATGCGCGACGACATCACCGCGCTCTAACCCATGAAGATCTAATGGGACAAATGGGTATACGGTTAGGACATGAATGGCACGTAGACCCAACGAGGTGGGACCAAGTGTTAGGCCTATGGCTCCAAATTCAAGATGAGCATCGTCCACCTCAAGATCCCATCAGGACAACAATACCAAGGGAAGACCCCGCCTTCCTTTTCGCACATAGAGATGAATTTGCACCTAGAGAGGATCCATTCGTGCCTGTTCCCGTAGAGCCAGATCCAGAGTATAGGGAACATCTGAAAGAATCAAGTCGTCACACCCGTGGTTACGGAGACCAAATTCATTCCATCCACATGATCTCCATTGATTTGACCACACCCATCCGCAATCCGACCGATCCATCTCGGTCATTGCATCTAAACATGGATGCCATTGAATGGGATCGCGTCAATTCACCATTGTCACCTTCAGAGTACTGGCCTTTCGGTGAAATGTTTCATTTTACCCCAAGGACAACTCAAGATATTTTTCAAGCTGAAGAGGGACCCGAGGTCCCAAACGCAGATCTTAACTCAGCTGATGATATCCATTTAATCCCAACTCCACATCAGTTGGAGGACGGATCTCACATGTCAGTCGAAGAGACGAGTGACGTAGACATCGGCACAGATCCAATGAATCCAAGGATTCTCAAGGCTGGGGTAAGCCTTTCCCCCGAAGAGCAAGCCGATTACATTGCCCTTCTTAAAGAAAAGAAGGAGGTTTTTGCATGGTCATACAAAGATATGCCAGGACTAGACCCGTAGCTAGTCATGCACAATTTAACGCTTGATCCAAAAATCAAGCCAGTAAAGCAAAAACTAAGAAAGATGCACCCAACAGTGGCCTTGATGGTCAAAGACGAATTACAAAAGCTGTTGGATGCACAATTTGTCATCTGCGTGGATTATCCGCCATGGTTGTCCAACATGGTTCCCGTCAAGAAGCCCGACGGGAGGATTCGCATATGCACCGACTTTCGAGACCTAAACAAAGCGAGTCCTAAGGATGATTTCCCCTTGCCAAGCATCGACGCATTGGTAGACGCTACAGCGAGGTCACGAAATGCTCTCCCTAATGGACGGTTTCTCGGGATACAATCAAATTCGTATCAATCCTGAAGACCAACTCAAAACGGCATTCACAACGCCTTGGGGGACATTTTGTTATAAGGTCATGCCTTTTGGCCTTAAAAACGCTGGCGCTACATACCAACGTGCTATGACGTATATCTTCCACGATTACATGCACAAAACTTTGGAAGATTACATGGATGATTTGTTAGCCAAGTCTAAATTGCGCTCAGATCATCTCGGTGACTTAAGCAAGATTCTCGATCGCCTCATAGAGCATAAGGTCAGACTGAATCCCAAGAAGTGCGTGTTCGGCGTCACATCTGGAAAACTCTTGGGTTTTATAGTCTCCAAAAGAGGCATCGAAGTGGACCCAAACAAAGTCAAGGCAATCCTTGAAATGGCTCCCCCAACCACTATCAAGCGGCTCGGAAGTACGCAAGGAAAGGTCGCGTCGATTAAACGCTTCATAGCGCAATTATCCGACAAATGCCGACCAATGAACAAACTATTGCACAAAGGGGTCACATTTCATTGGGATGACGAGTGCCGATCGGCCTTTGACGAAATCAAACAATACTTGGCTTCGCCGCCGGTATTGGCACCGCCTAGACCAGGTGTGCCGTTCTACTTATACATCTCGGCTGCGAGGTGGCACTGGGCGCAATGCTAGCCCGGAAGAATGAACTTCACAAAGAACGAGGCTACTTACTATCTTAGCCGCACCACAGTCAGTTACGAACTTAACTATGCATACGTTGAGAAACTGCGCTTGGCAGTGGTGTTTGCCACCAAAAGGCTACGCCACTACATGCTGAGCAACACGACGTATGTTGTGTCTAAGGAGAATCCATTGCGATACATGATGAGTCGTACTTATCATAGTAGCCGCACGGCGAAATGGATCATGTTGTTGACGGAATTTGACATTGAGTTTATTGGGCAAAAATCTATAAAAGGACAAGTCATAGCCGATCAACTAGCAGAGGCTCCTCTTGAAGACGATCAGCCTCTGGTCATAGAACTACCCGATGATGAGGTCTTCCATGTCTCAGAATCGCCGGATTATGAAGAGCCTGAGTCTCAGGCTGACATAACCTTATTTTTCGATGGTTCTAAATGCGAGCAAGGTGGTGGCGCGGGAATTGTATTCTTCACACCGCGAGGGCGCTCCAATGCCCCTGTCATTTAAATTAAACTTCCAGTGCACCAACAACAATGCCGAATATGAAGCCTTGCTCCTAGGTCTTCAGACGACAATCGCCATGAACATCAAAAGATTGAACATCTTTGGCGATTCGCTGTTAATCGTCAATCAAGTCAAAGGGGTATACCAATGCAAATGCCCAGTTACGAAGGCCTATAAAGCCCTCGTGGATAAATTCCTGGCAAAACTTGAGTGGTATGACATCGAGGCACTCCCTCGATCATCGAATCATTTTGCGGACACAATGGCCTCCTTAGGGTCACTAATCCCGTAAGACCTTTCCGGTGATGTAACAACCATTCAGGTCAAAAACTTATCGCAACCCGCGATGGAGCGCGCAAGCTCGGACTTGGCGCCGAGGAATCCACATGATCCGGATCGAACCATCTTCGGATAAGTTCTTTCGAATCCGAGACTATATGAAACATGCCAACTGGGGGTCTTTATTCTCCCCCACTCCCATTAATAGCAACACAACGCTATTCTTACAAGTTCTATCCCAATCAGCATTTGTTAGGGAAGAACTCCAAAAGGGATTGGTCTGTTCAAGCTGTCGAGGTATCCGATCAACGGAGTCGGTATTTACCCATAAGAGACTACCTCAAGTTAGGTAATCTACCCTTTGGATTGACGCAAGCCGCAAAACGAACATTCAAACAGAAGCGGCAAAATATGTCTTGATAGGAGACATTTTGTATCGTCGCGACTACGACGGAATTCTTCTTCGTTGCTTGGACCGGCAAGAGTCCACTTGGGCGATCACCCAAGCGCATGACGGTACATGTGGCGGCCACTTCGGTGGTATGGCCATTGCAAAGCGCATTCTTCGCATGGGCTATTATTGGCCATCTTTAGAGCGAGATTGCTGCGCGTATGTCAAGAGGTGTGTAAAATGTCAACATCATGCCAATCGATGCACGCACCTTCCCGGGCCCTACGAGACGAGTCCGGTCTGCTTGGCCATTTTGCAGTGGGGCCTCGATCTAATCGGAAAGATCTCCCCTGCATCGTCAGGCCGTCACACGTTTATCATAACGGCCACGGAATATTTTACCAAATGGGTGGAAGCAATTCCGTTAACCTCTACGACAGGACCCCGCATTGCGGAGTTCATTTTGCATTACATCATATGTCGTTTTGGTATTCCATCCAAAATAATCTCGGATAATGGGCCATCATTCAAGAACAAAGACGTGCGTGCTTTAACCACAAAGTACAAAATTCAGCACGGCTTTTCAACACCCTATTATCCGCAAGCAAATGGGCAAGCGGAGGCGTCAAACAAAACGCTAGTCGCCATCCTTAAAAAGACCGTCGCGAACAGTCATAAGGATTGGCACATACAAATCCCACTTGCCCTTTGGGCCTATCGCACTAGCATTCGGACGCCCACTGGGGCAACTCCATTTTCACTAGTGTATGGCTCAGAAGCAATAATGCCTCTCGAGTTGGAAATTCCTTCCCTCCGCATATCAATGCAGGAATTCATCGATGATGACACTGCACGGCAGGCCCGGTTAGACCAGCTTACGTTGCTTGATGAAAGACGCGTTAATGCTCTCGAGCACTTACGTATCTATCAAGAGCGGCTTAAGAGAGCTTACAACATGAAAGTTCACCTAAGAGACTTTCGGGTTGGTGATATGGTTACGAAGGAAAACCAACAAAACTCTAATTTGCCGTCCCATATGAGGGACAAATTCGTGGCAAATTAGCTAGGTCCTTATGTCATTTATAGCAAAATAGGACCGAGGAACGTACGAGGCTAGCTTCTCTTGACGGTATCAAGGAAACGAGAACCCTTGAATATCGGTCATTTGCGACCATTTCATATCTAAGAAAGCCATGTACCAAAAAAAAAAAAAAAAAAATTCAACAAAAACAAACAAACAAAAAGCTCCAAGGATTATCGCAATCTCTTGGTCAACCAAAAAGCTCCAAGGATTATCGCAATCTCTTGGTCAACCCAAAAAGCTCCAAGGATTATCGCAATCTCTTGGTCAACCCAAAAAGCTCCAAGGATTATCGCAATCTCTTGGTCAACCCAAAAAGCTCCAAGGATTATCGCAATCTCTTGGTCACCAAAAAGCTCCAAGGATTATCGCAATCTCTTGGTCAACCCAAAAAGCTCCAAGGATTATCGCAATCTCTTGGTCAACCCAAAAAGCTCCAAGGATTATCGCAATCTCTTGGTCAACACAAAAAGCTCCAAGGATTATCGCAATCTCTTGGTCAACCCAAAAAGCTCCAAGGATTATCGCAATCTCTTGGTCAACCCAAAAAGCTCCAAGGATTATCGCAATCTCTTGGTCAAACAAATCAATAAATTCAACAAAAACAAAACAACAAAAATCAACAAAATCAACAAAGATTTGCATCTCAATTCTAGGCATAATCGAATTCATCAAAATCAATAAAAACACCATGCATAAATTTTACCACACTACAGTCAGTGGTCTGGGAATGTACTAAGAGTTTCAATGATTCAGTCATCATTTTCCTCTTTAGCCATGTAGTGTACCAAGTCGAACGGATTTTACAAAGGTAGAGTCATACTTGAAATACACCTTGTTACGTAACATCCCAACACAAATCAAACATTAAAATTCCCAAAATTGTGTGAACGAAAGACGAAACCTGCAAAATAATCTAGGTCACCACAAGCGAAACGGTTATCTTGCTCATCCCCACGTGCGAATGACCCCTAGAATGCTGAGAGTTGGCAAAAGGACAAGCTTCCTCCCTACCCAATTCCCTAAGAATCCCTAAAGTTCTCAATAGTTGCAAAACACAAAAATTTGCAAAATGTCAAAACTCAAAAATTTGACAAACTATAGTGCACACATCAAAAGGCACAAACAACAGTGATTTTCGTCACTCCATATCCCCAATCCCTTGCTCAAAAAAAAAAAAAAATCAAAATAAACAGTGATCTTATCACTACAAAAGAGCAAGTATCCCAATACAATTGAAAAAAAAGAAGGGAGTTGACCTTGAATCCCTGGAACTCTCGACGATTCTGTAGGTCATAAGGCAAGCTTCAATACCAATTCGGTAACAGAAGTAAACCTCCCGCATGACGATATATCTGTCACATTAACTTGCGTACAGATCAATGTTTGCATGTGGATGAGCTAGCTTATGACATCCTGGATTACACCGCGGATTAATCTTAGTACATACAACAAAGGAATTCGTGGAGCTAATTAGGTGATCCTCAGTACAGGTTCGGTTGAAAGCCCACCTGGCACTGGCGGTATCCTAACAAATACCACTAAATGAACTCAATTGCACACACAGGGATGTTAAATAACTCGGTCAAAAACAAGTTCGATTCATACCTTGTTCAAAAGTCTTGTAAGATAAAGTACAGTTATGGATAGTGAGTTAAAGCTATCTGAATCTCAGAAAATCTTACATTCATCCCAAAACCATCTGCGCTACTTATCATCCTTATGATACCATCAGAAAATACAAAAACAGCAAAGAAAAAGCAGATAAATAAAAATATCATTCATCCATTTCAATTTGCATATCACATAGACATATAAAACATTTCAATTCGTCATAACATCCGCATTCATCAAAATAAATAAACATGCATAACAAAAATCAATCACATCATCACATGTACAAATCCAAAAATAAAACCGGTATATATATATATATATATCGTCAAAAAAAGATGCCCGCAGGCTACAAAACAGGTCCTCAGACCCCGCAATCATATCCAAAACCCAACCTAAGGCGTCGGCCACCATGATCATGCAGGATCGGTGCGACGGGAACTACCCCTCGTGGTGTGGGTCCTCCGGGACCTGCGTGGGGCGGCTACTGCTAGCCCCCGCATCATGCCTACTACCACCCCCTCATCTAACCGCCTGCGGCGAGATGATCTTGGCTGCTCGGTCAGACTATCCCTCGTCCGTCGAGAAGATCTGCCGATCGAAGGCTCAGGGAGCCGCCCGCCAAGGCGGATGACCTCCCTCTCCAAGTCTATCCGGTATAGACACCACTCTGCCTCCCGTCGATGATAGATAGACAATGCATCATCGCGCTGCGCCAAAACTCTATCCCGCTCTGCCAACTGAGCCCGCAGAAGATCCCTCTCCAGATCCCGCATCCGTAGCAGCTCTGTAAGCCGTGCAACCTCATCGCCTACATCCGACCCCACCCCCTCCGTATCTGTCGGATGCATAGGACTCGCGGGGACAGTAGCCTGCTCAGGCTCCAACTGCTCCTCCACATCCTGCATGTCCGACTGCTCCGGAACACCCAAGTCCACATCCTCATCTCCCACATCCACCATGTCTGCATCATCCAACGGCCCTCCCCAATCACCCCCTGCCGCCTCAGCATCCTCCACTGCCGCCTCCGCGCCTCCCAGTGGACCCTCACCTCTCCAGCGCCGCAAAACCCACCACGAGTCATACTCAGTGGTAGTACCTACGTCATCCACATCCAACACCTCAATAACCGCATCCGACTCCTCGCCCAATGGCACGAGGACAGGTGGCTCCAGATCCCTCTCATCTCCCCGACGGCGATAGCCAACGGGCTCACCAGGCAACCCCTGGCGCACCCCAAATTGTCGTGTAACCCGGCGGTACGGAAAGAACTCATGCTCCGTCCCGTGCCGCCCAGTCAACCATCGCTCCCTTCGTACCCGTCGGAGCCACTCTCCAGCCTCAGGCCAGGCTGGACAGTCCCGATAGGGACGCCAAAACACCTCCCCTGGAGTGAGCCGCGAAAAGGCATCAATGTAGTGATCAACTGCACCTGCCCATCGCCGACTCTGCCCCTGCTCCGCAGACCGTCGCCACAAAGCTGCATAACCAATCTCATCATCCTCCATCGCCGCTCGAGTCGTCCACGGTAACCCGGTAGGCCTCTCAACAGCTATGTGCTGCCAACCCCAGCACTGCAACAAAAAGCTACAACTGACACCCTTTCGCTGTCGACGGCGGACCCCGTACAACTCCCCGTAAAGCTGCGCCAACAAAGTCTGTCCCCATCTCGGGATCAACGGTGCCTCTATCGGGCACTACGCCAGCTGCCACACCAAATCCGAGCGGGTTCCACGGGAACCTCGCGCTCGACGAATCGGGGAGAAGAATGTTAGAAATGAGGCCCATCAGGAATGCGTGCCTCACTCCTAACACCCCCCTCTCCTTCCACCAACCAACCAAAATCCCGCCAGCCTGGAAATCCGCCTCGGCTGTCTCCACTGGGTCTGCTACACCCAGCTCCCCACCATGCCCAAAACATCTCGTGAGTATAGCAGTCCGTTGATCGAACGGAGATGTCCTAATAGGCAGACCATCTATCGGAATCCGAAGCAACCGATAGACGTCCTCAAGAGTCACAGTCATCTCCCCTGTCGGGAGATGGAAAGTATTGGTCCGCGGATCCCAAAGCTTGATCAGGGCCGTCAGATAGGCCTGATCCGAAACCACGGGCTCCGGTCGAGCCACCTGCTTGAGCCCAAGGGCATCAAGCCATTCCCAGTCACCATCAGTCAAGGCCAACCGCGCCTCAGTAAAGGCAGCGGGTACACGGTAGCGGCTCCTAACAACCTGCAAGCAAACAAAAAAAAATGATGATAAATAAATAAATGAAAAAGATAAAATTTTCAATTCTAGGGTTTCTAACCTTAGTTGTTAAACAAAAAACATAACAAAAAAATCTTAAAGTTTTGAAAAGCGCAACACAAAAACAATACATTAAAGCAAATAAACCCTAGGGTCACTTACAGGTCTCGCCTCGGCTCCGCCGCTCGAACCAGTTTGTGCACTCATGATGGCAGTGAGAATTCCAGCAGCGCTTCACCCCGAGAATTACCTCCTCCTCCCAGAGCTCCAAAATCGCAAGAAAAAAATGACACAAATGAGGCCAAAATCAAGTTTTGGCCCTTAAATAGGCCTTTTGCATTGGAATTCGTCCTTGACTGGGACGAGCGCTCTGATCAGCGCTCGTCCCACCCAGGGACGAATTCTCCAGCTAGAATTCGTCCCACCCAGGGACGAATTCAGGCCAGCACAAAAAAAATCAAGAAAAATGACTAAAAATGCAACACAAAACAAGCAATAAACATTGCCAGACACAAGTGCTCTTGCACAACTCTGGGCATACAAAATTGACATCGGGGTCACAAATTATCACTATCCTACTCCCGAAGAAGGCTACCATAGCCGGACCGCTCCACGGGAGGACGGATTGCTGACAATTCAATCACCAAATGGTGTCACAAAAACAACAAAAACAGTACAAAATTCAACAAAAACACAACAAAAACATTGCCGGGCATAAGTGCTCATGCACTTAGCCTCTAGGCAAAGAAAATCGATGTCGAGGTCCAAATTATCGCTCTCCTAGTTCCCCAAGAAGGCTATCATAGCCGGACCGCTCCACGGGAAATAGGTTTTCGACGATTTCACCTCATTATGACATCACCAAAAGGGTTAACACCCACCAAAAATAGGTCCATATGTTGGAAAAATTGCACACGCTTAACGGTAAACCCTCTAAAGGCAAACCTTGCACAAGTCATCTTGGGTCAAGCGACTCGTCGCTTCTCTCACGAAGGTCATTCCCTCATCGATTCGTCGCTTGAGGGGGTAGTCACACTTAGTCACCAACCAACAATCACACACCCAATTAAGGAAAACGACATGCATTCAAAGAATCATTGACAAAGACAATCACGCTCCTGCTTGGGGCAGTAAACAAGCAACAATCAAATCAATCAAACACTTGGCATTTCGTGAATCATGAACACAAGGTTCCCCCTGAGGATAAAAACGCCCTTCACTTGTTCATGACTGATCAATGTCTAAGTTCAAGTCACACCTCACCAAAACAGGTTAATACTTGAAATCAAATTCCTTAGCTCGTCAGAAGCAAGGATTCAAGAATGCATGCCCTTTCCATACTTGGGGCATCAAAAGTTGGTTAGGTTACCAAGAAACCCTAATCATTAGTGCTTTGGTTATCTATTTTTGCTCAGCATTGCATCACCCGCAGCGCTTCCCAAAAAGGGGCATCTGTAGACACCAAAACAGCACCAATCCGATTATGTGACTGCAAACACTGATCGCTTTGACAAACACAGCCCCCAGGGCAGCCCTCAGAGGTTAAACAGTGGTCTTAACCACTTTCATAGCAATTTTGTGAGGTCAAGAAGCAATTTGGCACACTTGGACACTTTGCCCAGTATTCGTCTCACCCAGGGACGAATTCAAAATAGAATCCGTCCCACCCCAGGACGAATTCTGAATCCGTCCCTGGGTGGGACGAATTCTAAGCAACGGGCAAAAAGGCAAATGGTGCCAAGTGGCAGCCCGAACGGTCGGTTAAGGGCTCCTATCTTGCACGCATGTGTAAGTGGACGGAGGGGCCGTTAGAGGACTGTTACAAGAAGCATTTATCAAAGTTCAAGTCAATGAAGGACTCCCCTCCCTCATGGGAAGACAAGACTGCCACATGGCGCCCATGGCCAACACTTGGCTTTTGTGCTTCCCTCCCAAAAGAGACCCCTTGGGTCTATAAAAGGTGGGACTTTTCTCACCCAAAAGATGGAGGTTGAAGGAGTGTTCAAGCAACGAAGTTTTGCCGAATCGAAGACTCACTTGCATCCCCCTTTGTTCACCTTCCTACATCCATCAATCTCTTTTGCAAGGGAGGTTGTTGGGTGGCCTTTGGAAGCTCGAACCTTACTCAAATCCGACGCATGGACATCTGAACCTACCAATTCGCCGACCCCCAATCCTAAAAGGTTTTGGGCCCATCCTTGGTGGATTGGCTCCAAAATCGAGGGCCAACGGTGGGAGGCCCACTTGGGCACCCCCGCACCTCCCAAGTCCTAATTTTAGTTTTTGAGCACTTTAGATTATTTTTTAGATTGCATTATGTGTTACTAGGTCTGATTAGTCTATAATTGCAATTTTGTAGCTTTTGGTCAGAGTTTAGGGTGTTTTGTATTGCTTTGTCGTTTCGCTAACTTGCAGGTGTCAAGGTCAAATTCCCGAAGGTGGAGGCCAAATTGGGAAAATCCGACCATCTGGGTCGTCCCAAAATGGCCCCAATTACCTAACCCCCTGTTTGCGGGAGTTTTGCAGGTCCCGGGATCCGACATTGGAGCAGCAGCAGGTCGGTTTCTCCTACTCAGAAGAATTCGTCCCACCCAGGGACGAATTACGATCGAATTCGTCCCGCCCAGGGACGAATTCCGGTTTAAGGTGGATTGGCCAGCTGCCTCAGTGGCAGTGGCCTTCGGTAACTTTTCTTACCTTCTGTCAGGTTTTGAAGCAATTTGGATTCACTGTTTTCACGGTTTCAGGCAAATATTCGTATGCATATTTTGTTAGTTTTAGAGAGAGAATGCTTTTCATTTGCAGCAGGTGCTACTAACGTCTTGATCATTTCTTTGTTCGCAGGAGAAGCAGCAGAGGCGAAGAACTCATCGACATCAGCGGCGGCATCATCTTGGCCCGCCCATTGCAATCGTGGGCACGCGGAAGGAGGAATCATTCAGCGATTGTAATCAAACCCTATTTGCGCTCCTAGCCCCTGAAAAGGGAGGAGGCATTATTGTAACAGAGATCGAAAGAAATTAATGAAAGGGCTGTTTTTCTTTATCTGATTGCGTCTCTTCCAACATGTCTCTTTTCCGTTTCATGTAATTTATATTTCTAGGACTTAGGCGTGCTTAACTTTGAATGCAATTGCACTTGGTGTTTCCTTTGACCGGAATCTCGTGCTTTCGGAAGAATTTTTAAAGGCTATGACATTACATTCCTACCAAATTTCTAACAAGAAATGAGGAAGACATAGTATCCAAAATATTTTAAGGAAAAAGCTCTTGAAATGGTAAGGTAACTAAAAGCAAAGGTTGTTCATAAGACAAGGAGGCACCTAGGAAATTCCAAATGTGGAGAATAGGGATGACATAATATTGGTAGAAAAGTGATAGGAAAGGAACAAGTGATGAGTAGTTTCACAGACTTTCTTGCATAAGTAACAAAAAATTGGAACAATTAATCCCCGAGACTAAATAATGGAAATGGTGAGTATTTTATCTTGGATAACAAACCAGAAAAAATTTGATTTTAGTTGTGAGATGTCTATTCTAGATAATGCTCGTGGGGAACCAAGGCTGGCTTGATCTTTCTATAATATAGCAGAAAAATTTAAAAATAAATAAACCATTATTACTAGGTTCTCAAATAGCCTTGTCTTCCACATCGAAGTTAGGAATAACACAAAGACAAAGCAAGTTAGAAATAACAGAGTTGGCTCTTCTTTGAGCTTCATAAACAGTTCTAATAGGAAAGGGTATCTAATTTTTTTTGTTGGCACCAATGATTATAAAAGTGTAAACTTTGGGACCAAAAAGAAGATCATTAATTAGTCTTAAGAAAACCAAATTAGACTGACTCTTGAGTGGGCCATCTACCAGCCAACGATCTTATTAGAAGTCAATTTTTTAGCCATTACCAAGTCTTCATCAGATCCCTTTTTTGAGAAGCTCCCTTTATTTTAGAATGGAGCTCCAAACTGTAGATCCTAAAATAGGTGAAGGATCATCCAAAAATTTTAATTGGTTTTGAAGATATTTTATTTTGATTATGTTGATCCATAGAGAATTTTAGTTTTGAAGGACTCTCCATCCTTGCTTTTCTGTAAGATTTGCATTCATATCTAGACTTTTTTTATTCCAATGCCTCCATACTCTTTTTTAGAGCAGATATGGTTCTAATCAACTGAATGAAATCTCTGTTTCTATTCAAAACCAGACCATAAGAAGTTCCTCTATATCTATCAATTTTATTGTAGATTTTAGTAAGGATTTGAAAAAGTGAAAGAAAAAATATAGGGATGCTTTGAAGAGAGGCTTTGACCAAGGTAGCCTTCTTATCTTGACTAAGGAGCCATCCTTTCCACCCAACCAACTTCTTTTGGAGTCTCTCAATTATGGGGTTCCATAAGGATATTTTGGCAAGTCCTTCGAAGAGAGGAAAGATAAGATAAGTGGATTATAAATTAGCAATAGAACACCTAATGATATTAGAAATCATAAACTATCATCTGATAGAGGTGTTTATAAAATAAATTTTACTCTTGGAAAGTTTAAATTTTTGACCTACAACTTTTTTGAAAGAAACACGGATAGACTTGATGACTTTAGCTTGGGGGATAGAAGCATAAGTAGCAAGAATGGTATCATCTACAAATTGTTTATGGGACTGGGTATTAAGAGTTGAGGTTGGTTTTATACCTAAAAGGGTCCTCTTAGCACAAGATAACTTCAAAGATCTTCTAAGGGCTTTAACAAGGATTATGAAAATAAAGGGAGATAAAGTGTCTTCCTACCTAATGCCTTTAAAACTTTGAAAATAGCTTAAAAAAATACATTAACGAGAATAGGGAAGCTAACTATTGATATAAATTATTTGATAAGATCAATACATTCAAGGTGGAATCCAAACATGGAGAAGATAGAAAAGCAACTTCCAAGAGACTTTATCAAAAGCTTTATTCATATCTAGTTTAAGGAAAAGACTAGCCTTACCACTTCTAGATACTGAATGAATGAGCTCATGAATAGTAATTATGCTATCAATAATGAGCCTCCCTTGAACAGAGCTACTTTGAATTTAATCAATGATATAAGGAAGAATAGGTTTCAACCTAGAGGCCATCACCTTAGACTAAATTTTGTAAACTTTTCAATAAATTGTTGTAGCAAAATAAATCACATTATGGATATTATCCCATTAATTTCCCTTGTAATAATATTTGATCATTGAAGGCCCTCCTTAAGGTCTCAAAATTTCTTTGGTTGGTAGTTCAAACCAATATTCTTACATGAGAGGTATTACCAAGAAAAGGATATCACAGACACTTTAGATGTGCCTTATGTGAGAAGGATATATAAATTATAGACCATTTATTTTTTTATTATCACTTTGTGTACACCATTTGATTTTTATTTAAAAAAATAAGAATTTATTGGGTGGCTGCATCAACATCAAAATATTTGATAAATATTAATTATTTCAAAGTTATACCAATATGTATTTAATGGAGAATTATCTCTACCATTACTTGTTGTAATTTATGGCTTGAAAGGATAATAGAATTTTTAAAATTAAATCTCAAAATTATGCACAAGTTTGAAGCCATATTATTGCCTCTCTTACAAAATATTTATAGACATGGTGCTTCTTTTCATATCCAAACATCTTGGCCTTATGGGGTAGTGGTCTAAAATGCATGTATATCCATACCTCATGTTGAGTAACATAATAGGAAACTCTATAGGTGAAGGTAACAACTACAATTCAACCTTCGAGATTTTTGTTAAGACTAACTCTTCATTGGATATGATATTTTATGCACCTTTCAAACATTGTGGGCTCACATCTATGGTTCTTGCTAACAAGAAAATGAAATTGTAGAAAAGTAAAACTTAAGATATGAGGGTGATGCACCATGATCAAGATTTTTTCTTTAATAGCATGGATGAACTAAATATGAAATCATTCACCATAGTCTAATAGCTAGAATTTGAACACACTTCATCACACATGATCCAGAATTGACAACACACAAATAAGTAGGATAGAGCAAAGTTAGCCATAACTTCTATTTATGCAACAAATAACTACAAGGCATGTGGATTAACGAGTCTCAATGCTCCTTAGATAGTGTCTTAAGGCTTGAGTCTTGGTAATACATATGAGAAGAGGAAAAAGGGAAGATATTAGAAGGCTAGATATGAGGTATGATAAAGAATATCTAAATGCCTTACAATTAGTTCTAAATGTTGAGATTGAGGGGCTCTTTCCCTCCAAAATCCGACATAGAGAACTTGAGAATTAACTTATTTTTTGTAACCAAAATATTTATGTACCATCATTCAATTTTCATAAGGTATCTATATCCAAGGCCATTAATGCCATAGGTTTATAAGCAATGAGAATTTGTTACTATCATTGCCCCCTACATTATCCTTGGAAGGTGGTTATACCATTAATGTTTGCTCAATTTGAGGTTTTGGACATTAGAACTCCCCTAGACCCTTTTCTACTTTATGGGATGCCTCACCTACTAATATCACTAGTATGGAATTTCTAATTTGTGTAGGCTTACCAATGTGGTGGGTGACCACTACAGATGCCATGTAGATGACTATAATAGGCTAGGTCATGAAAGTAAACTTTGGTGACCAATGATGGATGTTTCTTTAATTACCTTTTTGTGTTTCCTTATTTTTCTAAACAATTGCCACATATATTAGCTGAGGCAAGATCCTTATTGGCTAATGATATTTCTTTTCCAACTATTTCTCAATGCTTCTTTCTCTCATTTCTAAATAGTTACCACATGTTTGAATAGGGCTTCATCAAGGAGTTCCTTTTCTTACATTGGCTTTTATTAATGGAAACAATGTAGGCTATCATATGGAAAATGGATGATCTATGGGTGATGTAAATCCAGCTGTAAGAGGTTAAAACAAAATACCTCCCATTACATAAAAACTATGATAAATAAAAATAATATGTAAAACCCTTCATTTACATAAAAACTACAATAAATGGAAATAATCGGTAAAACCCTCCATTCACATAAAAACTACAATACATGGAAATAAACCAATAAATCATTTATTTTATCATTCCTGGATTCACTTCCCCCTTTTACAATGCAATACCAAGGGAATATATATCCCCAAAGAAACTCTAAAAGAAAACCCTAAAACTTGAAGCCCTAAAATAAACCCTAAAAGAAAACCCTAAAGCTTAAAACCCTAAAAATAAAAAATAAAATTACTATTTTTGGCAAATTGATTTTTCCACCAAAAACTGTCTTTTTAAGTAATTACTATTTTCGGTAAATTATTTTTTCATCAAAATTTGTCTTTTTTAGTAATTACCATTTCGAAAAATTATTTTTTGTGTCAAAGAATTCCATTTTTAGTAATAAAAAAATTATTTTAAAAATCCTTTTAAAAAAACTCTCTAAAGATAGGCTTCTACATCATTCTCCTCTTGTTGAAAAGAACTTTGCTTTTGTCAGTTCCTTTGATCAAACTCATAATTGCTCTCCATATAGGGCCACACATCTGCAAGTACTCCTCAAAGTACCAATCTCTTTTCGAGGTTCTATATCTAAAACCTCCTGCAAGCACTACACATAGTGCCAATTTCTTCCTTCGAGGTTTTACATGGAAAAAAAACTCCTACAAGCACTACATAGAATGTCAATTTCTTTCTCTAAGGTTTTACAAACCTTCTACAAGCACTACATAAAGTGTCAATTCCTCCTTCTGAGGTTTTACATAAAAAACTCCTGCAAGCACTACATAGAGTGCCAATTTATTTCTCCAAGGTGTTACAAACCTTCTGCAAGCACTACACAAAGTGCCAATCTCTTTCTATGAGGCTTTACATAAAAAAAAAATCTCCTGCAAACACTACACAAAGTGCCAATTTATTTCTCCAAGGTTTTACAAACCTTATGCAAACACTACATAGAGTGTCAATTTTCTTGGAGCCTCTTGGCTCTCCCCTCTCCTTTTCTCTTTTCTTCTCTTTTTTTTTCTCCTCCCAAAAAGATCCAACTTGCCTCCATTACATAAAAACTATGATAAATAAAAATAATATGTAAAACCCTCCATTTACATAAAAATTGCAATAAATAAAAATAATCAGTAAAACCCTCTATCCACATAAAAACTACAATACATGGAAATAAACCAATAAATAATTTTCTTTCTCATTCCTGGATTCACTTCCCCCTTTTATAATGCAATACCAAGGGAATATATATCCCCAAAGAAACCCTAAAGCTTAAACCCCTAAAAATAAAATAAAAAATACTATTTTGGGCAAATTGATTTTTCCACAAAAAAACTGCCTTTTAAGTAATTAATATTTTCGACAAATTATTTTTCCATCAAAATTTGCCTTTTTTAGTAATTATCATTTTTGGAAAATTATTTTTGCGTCAAAGAATTCTATTTTGAGTAATAAAAAAATTATTTTAAAACTCCTTTTTAAAAAAACCCTCTAAAGATAGGCTCCTGCATTAATGGGTCTCAGAGTCCTTAAGATATTTGCTTAAGGTAGGGAAGAAGCATTAGTCATTGATAAAAGTTAAAATGACAATTGTTGTTTGAAGTATATTTATCTTTGTATTGCATAGCCATAGAATACCCCTTCGATTTAAAGTAGGCCACTCTTTCCAGCCAACTTTCTATTAGCCTCCTTTTGAATGGAGATTTTTTTGAGTGAAATAAGGACATACGAAAAATTCCCTACAATCTTGGTAGATCACATAGGTTCTTCATCTTGTTGAAGATGGTGAATCTCAAACCGCTTGCCTTATCATTGAGAGCAGAGTCAAAAATACAAATTAGGAGATAACAAAATATAAAAATAAAATCAAGGAAAATAAATAAAATTAAGAAATAGATTGGGAAAGCTAGTATGATGGAAACTTGTTCATCTGGGCCTTCACTTCTTCCCACTCCTCTTTGGAGGGAAAACACATCTCTTAGAAGCAATATTAGTACCTCTAGAGCTTGATTTACTCGTGATTTTTATTTGTCAAAATATCTCATGATAGAACTTTTGGTCATATATTTTTGGTTTTTTGTCAAGAATAGAATTTTTAGGTGGGGTGATAATGCTTCAGCAAGCCAAGAGACAAATACCCCCACTAGAATCTAAGCCTTAACTTTTGTCAGATGACTTCTTCATAGTATTTTCTTCTTAAATAGAGTCAGTAGATGAATTTCTTGATACTTCACTAAGAAAATTAACTAAGACTCTCATCGAAGTCTCAATCAAAAAATTCTTAAAGCTTAAACCCCTAAAAATGAAAATAAAATATTACAAGGATAGAAAATACTACCACTCTTATACACAGAGTGCATAAATTCATGAATCACAATAGCACCATCAAGAATTTGTCTACCTGGGATAAAGTTACTCTACGCTAAGTCAATCAACATTGGAAGAAGCAGTTTGAGTCTATTAGCAATTGATTTAGAAAAAATCTTATGCATAGTATTACATAAACTAATCGGTCTAAAATAATTAAAATATGAGGCCAAGTCTTTTTTGGGAATGAGGGCTAAGAAAGTTGAATTTACAACTTTCGTAATAAACATAGAGTGTTGAACATCCCTCATAGCCTCATAGACATATTTCTCGTATATGTGCTAGAATTTCTAGAAGAACACCGAAGGGAAACCATCCAGACATGATGCCTTAAGGGGACCCATCCCTTTAATCACCTCATAAATTTCTTTGTTAGAGAAGGGGGCCATAAGCCTCCTGTTCTATTCAATAGAAACTATCATAGGTATCGCTTCAAGAATTTCATTTTCATCTGGGAGGTCACAGTCGGACACCGAACAAAGTAAATTACTAAAAAAATCCACCGCTTCCTCACGAATATCTGTGACACTCGAGGAAACACCACCACCAACTTTATCTATTTATCTAATTCTATTACACCCTCTTTTTCGTAGAGTGGAGGCATGAAAGAAATGGGAATTGATCCCCTTCTTTAAGCCACAACTCCCTGGACTTATGTTTCTATAACAATTCTTCTTGTGCTTGTTTGTCGTGATAGTCCACCAAAAAGGATATTTCTTCATTCAACAAAACATCTAAGCACCCCTGAGCCTCCATAATAGCTTTGATCTCTTTCAATCGTGCTTTCAGTCTTTCCTTCTCTCTAAATAAATTCTCAAATGAAAATTTGTTCCACAGTTTTAGGTAATTTTTGAGCCTTCTAATTTTATTAATTAAATGAAACATTCAATTTCCTTCAATCTCTTCCTGCCACCAATATTTTAAGCAGGATTCGAAATCAGGATGCGAACACCACATTACTTCAAATCAAAACGAGCGAGGAAGGAACGACAAACCATCAGGGACTTCCAACCAGAGGGGATTATGGTCAGAGCCAATCCTAGGATTATGGTCAGAGCCAATTGTAAATATTTATTGCATTATATAGTTTTGTATAAAATTTCAAAAAAATATTACCTTTTAAAATTAAATGTTTATATAGATATATATAATTTTATTTATTTATTTTAAATACATAGGGGAATCACTAACACTATTGGATTTTTCCACTAAATGTTTATGTATTATTAAATAAATACCAAAATGCACTCCCATCGGATACATGGGTGTAGATGCAAAATATCCATGATGAATCTAACATCATTACCATGCTTTGACATGCAACTTAATATAATCTTATGGAAAATTTGTAGAATAACAAAATTAAATTTTTACATACAAAGTTGCTTTATATTAAATAGTAAGATAAAATTTATAATTAGATATCTTGAGTTCTTGAAATGCAAGTAATCTATTGCTTCTCAAAGGTAATGTGTTTGCTCCTCTATCTATTAATATATTTTTAAGTTTTTTTTATTTTTTTTAATAAATTAATTTGAAAAATGTCAATATAAATGTGTGGGTTTAATATTAAGATTTTAGAACTTAAAATTGAAGGTTTAAGGCTCAATTCAAATGGGGTAAAATTGTACATCATACTTTGATAAGGGGAGATTTTGGTTGAATAAACACATATAGGGTAAACAATATCTTCTATAATGATCCCTTCATATAGCCTATGGTATGGTCTTGTGGACATTAAAAACTACTTTATATCTACCTTATTGTATTAAAATAAAATATAGAATGTTTATAACCTCACATTTAGCTTATCCAAGTTTTGGAAATCCATAGTAGGTACTCTGTATTCTTACATAGTATACACATGCACCCACACATAATACAACTTTGATTGATATATATATATATATATATATATATATATATATATATATATTTTTTTTTTTTTTTTTTTTTTTTTTTTCTAAACTAATTTTCATACTTAAGAAATTTAACATCTAATGTATCATTTTATCTAAGGACCAAATATTTAAAAGAAACTAAAAGCATGATTTATTCATATTTAATTTACATAAAGTACATTGTATTTATACCATAATTATTGTAAAACTACATTGAAAAAGAAATGGAATACATGCTTATAACATTACAAACAATGGTCATGTTAACAATATTTTATGCGACTATAATTATCCTAAACAAAATAAAATATAACAAAAACAACTTCCATAAATATTAATAACAATAGTAAAACTTAAACATGTGAAAACATAAACACATTCACTAAAAAATTCAAATTCTATATCAATAAATCAAATATAGCAAGTAATAAATCACGATTCTAAATCACCAATAATCCTAACCACTTAGAGAAGGCTAGGTCTCATAGCCACTTAGAAAGGGTAAGGTCTCATAGCCACATCGAGAGGGTAAAGTCTCATATGTGTACCAAAGATAAGTTGAGATTACAAGTATGAATGATGGTCATAATTACAACATAACTCATATGAAAGGCTACCTAACCTAACCTAAAGTCCAAGGTATAATAATAAATATAATTGATAGGCTATGATAGAGTCCTTACATGGATCCCTTATAAATATTTATCCTCAAATATAGAAATGACGAGAGAATTAAAATTGTCTCCCACATCATATTTTCATCTAGTAGATCTTATCATTTTATGTGGAACTTCTACTCCTAACAAGAACAATGATTATTGACTGGGGACTCTAATATTACTTTAGGTTTAAGGTCCATCAATTCTTCTTAATTTAGGACTAGAAGATCGATCTAGAACCACACCTTCTGACCAATAATCTATTTAAGACAAGAGACATGAAAGATAGGATGGATCTTAGAAGTAAGAGGAAGCTCAAATTAATACACCACTTCCCTATTTTAGAAGCACTTGTAAGGACCATAGAAGTGAGATACCAAGTTTTAACTTGACTTGGTCTTGAAAGACAATCATTTATAAGGACGGAGCTGCAAGAGTACCATATCACCTACTACAAATTACAGCCCAAATGATGTAAATATTTTTGCTATTTCATACAATTCTATTCTTGAAAAATATTATCATTCAGAATTTGGAGAACAATATGATGCTAATAAAGTAAATCACTGACATAGATCATCTTGGTAAAGCCTAGAACATAATTCACCACATATGGTGGTTTCGACCATACAATGTCTCAAATGGAAACATCTTGAGGAAAAATGATAAGTATTATACCACCATTTCAATAAGGAAAGTCATTTAAGCCACTGATACTATTTTTTTAGGTAAAATATTTGAGGTATGTAACCAAACACTTATTTATAATATTTATTTTCCTATCTGACTAAGGGTGATAAGAAGAGATCATACTCAACTAAGTACCGTTGAGAGCAAACAACTCATTCTAAATGTTATTGGTAAAACTTAGATCATGGTCATTAACAATGGAGTTGGGCATACCTTGTAGTTTGAAAATATAATCAAGATATATCTTAGCTATCTTTTTGGCCATTAAAGGATATTGCAAGGCACATAAATGAGTATATTTTTAAATATAATCCACCATAATAAAATTTATTATTTTACCCTCTAATTCGAGAAGCTCCTCGATGAAATCCTTGATGTGTTTCCATTGGTGATTAGGGATAGGCAATATTGACTTATCCCTTATTTCCTTGGCATAACTCACATTCAACCATAATTTTGATTTATGTTAGCTTTCATTATTATTCAATAAAATGACTACTTTACCCATTGATAAGTTTTCATGAACCCAAAATGCCCTATCAAAAATGTCCTACCAATAGTGAACCATGTTATTCCTATAGAATATAGTTCTTGACCATGGAATATTGAGGTAAATAAATATGATCATTCTTCTCGACAATCTAGTCAACATAAGTGAATAAGGAAGGGGTTAGGAGATGACCTTCCACATCATGAGTCACATGAACAACACATATGATAATCTCTTTATTTATCATAAATATTTTTGGTAACCATATTAACATAATATTATTAAAATTGATTTTAGTAATAATTTTTAATGTCAACCATTTAGTAGTTCACCCTTTACTATGAAATAGAAAAGGATATAAAAATATATCAACCAAAATATCAACCAAAATGCATCAACCATCTTATAAAATGAAAATATTTATATGGATTTTGTCACAAATTATTATACAAGGTCGAGCCACAAAATATCTCATACATGGTTTTAACTTATTATGAATCCCACAACTATAAAATCTAAATGGTTACACAAATTTTCAATATAATAATGAGAAATATGTCTCATAGTAATATGCATAAAAATTATGCACACATGGAATAATCTACTATATAATTCAAGGAATGATAAAGATCAAAACAGGGTAATATATAAAATATGAATATTGATGTATAAAAATAATTATTTTCCAAAGAAAATCTTAAGCTATAAGGTTGATAATAACCTATAATAATCTTGGTCAATAGATGTATTTTGTGTAAGAAGGATTGAGATTCAGCTTCTCATTTGTTACTAAAATGCCAGGACTTTCAGGAGGTGCTCTCGTTTATTCTTTTGTGGTTGGGTGTTGCATGGGTGCTACCAAATTCAATTTTTGATTGTGTTTCTTAGTGGAGATCTTTGTTTGCCTCCCCAAGGCTTAAATGTTTTAGGAAGTTCCTTCTTCCTCATGTGCTTTGGGGGGTTTGGAAGGAACGTAATGCTAGAGCATTCAAAGACATGGAGAGTAATATGGAGTATGTTAGTATTAGAATTATTTGGAAGGTAGTGGAGAATGTTTCATCAACATTCAAAATTTTGAACTCTCCTCAAGCTCGCTCCTCGAGTGAAGCTAGGCTCAAGGAACGGTTAGGTTTCATGTCGTTGGCTCAACCTCCACCTGCCCCTGAACCGAGAAGACATGTTCGTTGGTCCCCACCACCTGTATACTAGTTTAAATTAAACTTTGATGGAGCTTCTAAAGGGAATCCCGACCTTGCTGGGGTGGGAGGAGTGATACGAGATAGTAATGGTGATCTTATTCTAGCCTTTGTGGACTGTCTCGATACTTAATATTCTATTTTTGTAGAGGTGCGGAATACCTTTGTTGGTGTGATACATTTAAAAAACCTTGGTATTCATAATGCAACAATCGAAGGTGACTCTTTTTTAGTGATTAACATGCTTAAAGGGTTCTGTTAGCCTGGTTGGAAGCTGTCTAGTCTTATTAATGAAATAATTTGGAACTCCCACTCATTTGATAATATGGCATTTGAGCACGTGCTCAGAGAAGGTAATGTGATGGGTAATTTATTGGTGAATCTGGGTGTTTCATCTCAGGGATTTTTTGTTTTGTAAGAGGATTTTCCCATGGTGATCGTTAGTCGCATTAGAGACGAAGTTCCTTAAATGTTTTCAGAGGTTTATTTGTGGGTTACGTTTATGGTGGACCGTTTATTGCCTCCATAGATCTTTGGTAGTGTGTTGCAGGTACATGGAATTTATGGTGTCATTTGTGTGTGATTGGATCCGCTCTTATTTGTTGTACCTTTGCCCTCCTATTGGGTATGTGGATCTCCTTACGGCATGTGCCTTTGGAGACGTTGGTAATAATTTTTGTACCTTCGCCCTCTTGTTGGGTACGTGGTTCTCCTCACGATATGTGCCTTGTGGAGTCGTTGGCAATTTTTAAATTTTGAATCCTTACCCTTGAAGCAACGCGATGGACATGGGATTGATCCCTTGGTGCTTCGGAGTAGAACTTCCTCGATTCTCTCTGACCCTTTTGTTCATTCCTCTTGTCTACTCTTGTCTCTTCGATTGTTTCGCTAGTTCACCTTTGGGGTGTTTGTTTGTGTTCTTTGGTGGTGGCCCCTGGGGCTTATCTCTTGTAAAAGGTTGTGGGGTTCCTTTCAAAATCCTCTTTTTCTTAATAGTATAAAATAAAAAGTTTAATATAAAAACTAAACTTGTTCATGAGCTTTAGAACAAGTGGAAGAGTTTCAAGGTTTATTTATCAAGTGATATGAATTAAATTCTTTAACTTTCATAACCAATAATTTATTTATTTATCTTAAATACATTTAACATTCATATTAGATAACATCATTGAAATTAACTTTATTATAAATACATGAAATATTAATACATAAAATAATTTGCTAAATTATTTTTAAAATAATTAAAATTGAAACATAATAATAAATAAAATTTAAATATTATTTTATAAAATATAATAATTTTAACATCACGGGGTCTCTCTCAAATGAATGAGATGTTTATCTATAATCGTGGACTTTCCATGTTTGTGATCCGATTGACCTCTCTAAATGATTTTTATTCTAACATCACGGGGCCTCTCTCAAACGAATGAGATGTTTATCTATAATCTCTCAAACGAATGAGATGTTTATCTATAATCGTGGACTTTCCATGCTTGTGATCCGATTGACCTGAAGTCCTGAATCTTGGACTTCTTCAACGGCAATTGCCATTAGACTAATTTTGTGGTCATTATGTTGAACATGTGAACGGTGCACAATGTTGAATATCTGTCACCGTGCTCGAAAACTGAAGTCTTTTCTCTCTCATTTGAAACAAGATCCGTCCGTCCCTTTTGGAACTCCATGATAACACAATCACGGGAAATATGAACTGCGGCAGAAAAACGAAAGTAGTTCCCGTGAACGGTAGAGAGAGAGTTTGGTAACCTATCAGAGGAAATGCCTCCTACGAAGAGTCATGTATTTGGTTTCATAATTTCTCATCCTTGGAAGATGAGAAAGAGTTTGGTTCCAACTTCCACCTGAGATGCAATACGTAAAGAGAAACGATGGAATTTAATGGAGAGAATTAATTCGAACCTAACGATGGAATTTAACAAGAGAGAATTAATTCGAACCTTAAAGTCGAGACTGTATTTTACAGGAAGGATGGTCTGTTGTGTCTCATTGTATTTAAAAAACAATTTTTATTTGATATTATAATATCATGTCAAAAAGAACTTATTAATTTTATAATGATGTTGATTAATTTTATGTAGCCTATATAAAGGGCTTGAACTTATGCAAGTATTGTATTATAATTTTTTTATGACAAATTTTATATTTTTGTTTTTATGTTATGATTTATTAATTAATTTAAAACATTTTTTTTTTTGTTTAAAATAATTATTTGTATAAAATAATATTCAAAATTTATATATTATTATGTTTCAATTTAAGTTCTAAAATTGTTTAGCAAATTATTTTCTGTTAATGTTTCATGTACATTGGATAATAAATCTTCCTCACATTTTGTAACAATTACAATTTTGTGTTTATGGTCTTCATAGTAAATTGAACTACATAGGAGATATTCCATGGTTATACTTTATAGTATTGATTTATTATAAATTTTATATAAATAAAAGTACTACAAGATAACTGATGCATGTTGTTTAATTTATTATTAAATTATTTTATACATTTTAGATGCATAATTAATGAATAGTTAATATTAAAAATTATTTTAAAGTAATTGTAATGATGTTATCTAATATGATTATTAAGTGCTATCTAATAAATTATTGATTATGAAATTCAAGGAATTTAACTCATGTCATTTGATAAATATTAAAGTTTATCCATAAAATTTGGAAACGTGAAACTCTTTGCTTCTAACCACTTGTTCTAAAGCTCATGGACAAGTTTAGTTTTTTATATTATAGGTTATTATCAACCTTAAATATTAATATTTTATTTGGAAAGCCTTCATTTTTATACATTAATATTTATACTTTATATATTTTCATGTTCTAATCTTTATCACTACTTGAATTATTTTGTAGATTATTCCATGTATCAATATGTTTCATGTATATTACTATGAGAAGCATTTCTCATTATTATATTAAAAAATTGTGTAACCATTTAAATTTGATAGTTGTGTTCTTTATAATAAGTTAAAACCATGTATAAGATATTTTTGGTTCCACTTTGTATTAATTATTTGTTACAAAATCTATATAAAGATTAACATTTTATGATATGGTTGACATATTTTGATTGATATATTTTTACATCCTTTTCAATCTTATAGTTATTGTTTAAAAGGTGAACTACTAAATGGTTAACATATAAAATTATGGTCAAAATAAATTTTAATAATATTATGTTAATATAATTACCATATGTATTTATGATAAACAAAGAGATTATCATATGTGTTGTCCATGTGATTCATGATGTGGAGGCTTGTTTCCTACCCCCTTACATATTCACTTATGTTGAATGGATCCTCAAGAAGAAGGATCACATTTATTTCTCTCAATATTCAAAGATCAAAAATAATATTCTATAGGTATTACATGGTTCACTAGTGGTAGGGCATTCTAGATTTATGAAAACTTACCAATGGGTAAAGAAGTCTTTTTCTTGGATAGGAATGAAAGATGATATCAAGAAAAAAATGGTTGAATGTGAGTTATGCCAAAGAAATGAGGGAGAAATTATTAAATCTCCTAGGATGTTGTAACCCCTGCCTATTCCTAATTGTCAATGGAAACACATCTCCATGGATTTCATCGGTGGGATTCCCAAATTAGAGGTAGGGTTATGCATAGCGGCTATTTATCGCCAAATTGGCTACAATTAGGATTTTTAAAATTTGGAATTGGCTAATATGTGGGACCCTTGACTAGAGCCCATAAGCAATAAATTTCTAGGTGCAAATTTTTTTCGGGGTCAATTTGCCCCAATTTTATAATAATTTGACCATTTTAAGTTAAAATTTCCAACATTACCCCTAATAATAGTGAACCTTCTACATGCGTTTGGATACTATTCTCCTGGATTTCCAAATTTTTATAAATAGACTTTGGGACCGACCTCTTACGCATAACCCTAATTAGAGGGTAAAATGGAAAAATTTATTGTGGTAGATCATATTTCAAAGTATATTCATTTATGTACCTTGTAACACCCTTAAACAACCAACAAGGTATCCAAGATATATCTTGACTATATTTTCAAACTATATGGTATGACCAAGTTCATTGTTAGTGATCATGGTTTAATTTTGACCAGAAATATTTGGAAAGAGTTGTTTGCTCTTAGTGTAACTTAGTTGAATATGACCTCTTCTTGTCACCCTTAATCATATGGTCAAATAGATATTATAAATAAATATTTGGGCACATACCTTAAATATTTTATCCATGAAAAGCAATGTTAGTGGGATAAATAACTTTTCTTAATTGAATTATGGTATAATAATTCTTATAATGTATCCTTCAATATATCCCGATTTGAGATATTATATGGTCAAAAACATGATATATGATAAATTATGTTCTAGGATCTTCCAAGATGAGTAAATTCGTTGATTTACTTTATTAGAGTCCTATTTTTCTCCAACTTCTGAAGGATAATATTTATCAATTATAGAATTGTATAAAGTAGCAATAATATTTACATCATTTAGAGTGCTAATTTGTAGTAGGTGATTTGGTACTTTTGTAGCTCCATCCTTGTAAATAGTTATCCCTCAAGACCAAGTAAGTCAAAAGTTGGCACCTCGCTTCTATGGTCCTTACAAGTGATTCTAAATCGGGGAAGTGGTGTATTAATTTTGAGCTTCCTTTTAATTACAAGATTCATCTTATCTTTCATCTCTCTTATCTCAAATAGATTATTAGTTAGATGGTGTATTTCTAGAGAGCTTCTAATCCTAAATGAAGAAGATTGGATGGACCTCCAATCTAAAATAATATTATAGTCTCATATTCATAATATTTGTTTTCACTAGGTGTAGAAGTTACACATCAAGTTGCAATATCTACTAGATAAAGATACAATATGGAAGCCAATGACCATTGTGATCATCATTCATACTTGTAATCTCAAGTCATATTACTCATATGAGACTTCACCCTCTCTAAGTAGCTATAAGACCTTGCTCTACCTGAGTGGCTAAGATTATTAGTGAATTAGAATCTAGATTTATTACTTGCTATAGTTGATTTATTGCTAAGGAATTTAAATTTTATTCAAGTGAAGGTGTTTTTATTTTCACATGTTTGATTTTTACTATTGTTATTACTATTTTTTAAAGTTGTTTTGTTATATTATGATTCACTTAGGATAATTATGGTTGCATAAAATATTATTAGCATGACCATTGTTTGTAATGGTATAAACATATATTAAATTATCCATTCCTTTCTCAATGTACTTTTACTATAATTATTGGTATCAATACAATATTGGTTTCCCAAATATTTTTATTTTCTTTTAAGTTTTTGGTCCTTAGATATAAAGATACATTAGATGTTAAATTTCTTATGTTTGATAATTATTTTTGGAAGAAAAAATAAATGTATAAATTTTTTTGATGTGTGAGTGCATGGGTATGTTGGGGCAAGAATACAAAGTACCCAATATGGATTTCCAAAACTTGGGTATACCAAACCTAAGGATATGAAAATATATATATATATATATATATATATATATATATATATATATATATATATATATATATATATATATATATATATATATATAGTAAAAGGTAGAGCTAAAATAGGTTTTAGTATTTATGAGACCATAGGCCATATGAGATGATCCTTGTAGAGGATGTTGTTTACCCTATATGTGTTTATTTAATAAAACTTAATTATCAAAGTATGATGTACAAATTTATCCCATTAGATTTAAACCTTGGACCTCCTATTTAAAGTTTTGAAGTCTTACTTTTAAATTTACTCATTTATATTAAAAATTTCTAAATTAATTTAATAAGTAAAAAATATTTTTAAATAAAAAACAAAAAAATAGCTTTATAATATATTAAATAAAAATTAAAATTTTATTATATTAAAAAAACGCATACTTCCCTCAACTGAGAGGACATCAAAAAGCAACATGATGTTTCTATATAATTTGTATTTTGGGTGCAACTAAATTTATTTATATTTAATAATATATAAAAATTTAATTTTAAAAGGTATTAAGTTTTTGAAGTTTTATAAAAACTATATAATACAATAAATATTTGTAATTGAGTGATAAGTTTATGATTTTTTTATTTGATAATATTTCTAAATGTGGCATCCAATATTTTTATTAAGTTATAACATAGACAATGGTTTATAGATATTTTTTAGACTTTACTTTTTAAATCAAGAGAAAAGTAAATATAATTATATATAAGTAAAAATATATGTCAATGTTATAATATCAAATATTTAATTTTAATTTTAAACTATAAGGTTAATTTGATGCCTATAATTTATTGATATAATTTTTTTTTTCAATTTAACTTACCTCTAGTTAAATATTAAAATATTAATGCTATACTCAACATAATCCCATCTAGATATTAAAATTTTGGTATCTTAATAAATAAATATATGATGCATTGGCACAAATATGATCATTGTAAAGAGAACACTTATTTTCAAGAAATCAAGAGTTTGAGACTTCTTTGCATGAGAAAAATACACATAATTACATACATACTAAAAATAAAAGTATAGAACCATGTCAAAAGTTGGAAAATACAATACTTACTTTCTAAAGTATTTATGTACATAGGAATCTATATTATGATTTATATACCATATAAAGATATACATATGTAGTAAGATATAGTAACAATATCTTATAGATAGATAGTATAGTAGTATATATACATTCTAAATCATAAGAAAAGAATCTAGCAAAAACACAAAATGACTCATTTAAAGATAAGCACACTCAAAAAGAAAAACAAGAAAAACAAGTTAGACAAATCAAGTTTTTATTCAAAGTCTAAAATCTTATATATGATAATGAAATAATGTATTCTAATCTACATTTGAGCAGAATTGATGATAAAATCAAGGTTTGAATATTAGGATCATAATGTTGAGCAAACCTTAAATAAATTTAAGTATTGAACTACATAGTATTGAGTTTCATTTTTTTTAAAAGGAGTAAGTGACATATGAAGTGCTTTAAAAGCATATCATAAACATTGTATCTAGCTTGTGTAGAATTATTTAAATAAAAATGATGTATCTTAATATATTATAGGTGTTATTATCACTTAAATAGAACCCAACATATTTTATTTCTTTTGATTGACTATAAAAAATATTGATTATAGTACAAATCACAACTTTATAAATAAAACCTTACACACTATTTACTTACATATTCAATGGCTTTAATGGTATGTGTATTTTTCAATATATTGTTATAAATAGATTCAACCATGTGTCATTATCCATAAAGTCATTTCTCATCATTTTTTGTAAGTGAAAGTTGTGACAAATTAATGGCTCTATGACCATCACATGGAAGGCTCTAAAGCTTTTTAGAAGACTTCCAATTCTAAATTCAACTAGAATAAGATTATTAATTATATTTTACATAATACTTCGCAAGAAAATGGATGTTTTTCTTGTAGTGCATATTACATACTAAAGCAAATTAATGAAAGGATAAATAAATATAAATGTATATACATCATCAATAACATGGAAGACATGGGAAGAATCGATCTAAGGTGGCATTGGAATTCTAAGGATTAACCTCTAAAGCTTGCTAATAATATTTATTCACCAAATAGCTACCACACCTCAAGAACCATAAACATAAAAATGCAAACCTGATATGGTCGACAAACATTTTGGTCATGATTCATTGTAGAAGCCATGATTTTCTTAGCAACAATGAAATTTTGATGTGCATAAATATTAAAGGGAGCTAGGATGCAAGGACCAACTATAGCCTTATATATTAAGGGCCAAGGCAACAATGAAATTTTATTAATTTAGATTGTAATTTCTATTTATGAGAAAGCTAGAAAATACTGGAAAGTAATCCTACTGTAGAAAATAAGAAATATTGAACATCAATCTACTACGGGCTTATCCCATTGAAATCATAACATAATTTTTTTCTAGGTTTTAATATGGAATAAGGTATTGTATGGACTATAAAAAAGACTTATTTTTTTATATTTTAATGTAATTTTCGTGTAGTTTATATTGTAAAGCTATTTCTTTGTACTAGTATAATTTTAGATTAATTATTTTTATCTAAAGGTTTCCTTCAAGTGTTTATTAGATTATTTTTTTTTTTTTTTGGGCTTCCATGAGTTAAAAAAAAATTATTATCTAAGTATTTATACTATACCTTCTTTTTTCATATTGATATATACATTCAAACTTAAGTACAACTAATGCTAAGTTTGGTATTCTTCCAATCCTTTTTTTTTTAGCCTTTATTAGTTGAAGGCAATAACTCATAGGTTCACACATTAATAATCAATTACTTAGAACTAGATTTCAATTCTATCAAGATGGTAGAGCTTTATAAAGTGTTTTCTTTCACCACAAGGTATGAATCCATAAAGGTCTAATCTCTATTTGAATAATACTTTAGCTAACTAGGGATAAAAACATGATACTCTCACATATTTTAGTGACACCCAATGTTATCACTAATAGATCACTAGTACAACTTTAAAGGCATCAAAATGAGGTTAAATCATATCATTTTACAATGAAAATTTATAAAGTGGTAGGTTTTGAAATATAAATTTCAAATATCTAAATTTTGTTTAGTTTTATTATAGTTACATATTTATATAATGATACTTGCATTAATTAATGTTTATAAGGTTACTAACACACCTTTAGGTGCCTCATGTGGGTTAAATTATATTACTTACAATGAAATTAGTGTAAAAATAATTATTTGAATGTAGAATTTAAGAATATAAAATTAATTTTATTCTATTATAGTTACATGTTTTTTCATTTATTGATTACTAAAGGTACTTTTGAAAGCCAAAATAAACTCTTATCTTTAAGCAAGCATAAAAATTGAAAAAAAATATTATAAATGATATTTTTGCCCTAGCTCTATTTGTTTACTTTCAAAAATTATAAAATTTATTAACATTTAATGCTTGAACATATATCCTCTCAAAAATTTATCAATAATTTTATACTTCTTTATTTGAAAATGTATAACAATTAAAAGATTGACAAAAATATCATGAAAACAATATCTTGCATTAGATCTACTTATATAAAAGACATACTCATAAAATATTTTATTAAAATAATCATCATATATAAAATTATTCATACCTTTTACATAAAGCTTTTAAAAATAAAACAACCCCTACAAGAATACATAATTCGAATTTATATATATATATATATATATATATATATATATATATATATATATATATATATATATATATGAATTATCAATCCATCTTATATAAAACTTTAAAAACTAAAACAGCCTTTACTAGATGTCAAAATACGCTAAAATTATTTCAAAATACCCTCTACTTTTACTCTATTTAGGTGTATGAGCTATCATTAACTATCAACCATTGGATCATACAAAGTTAAAGGTACGACTATAGATAGAATTCAAGTCATTCTAAGCTAGCCATGCCCATTTTCCCTAATGTTAGTCATAGGGAACCTAAGCGTCTAACAAGGTCCTATGAAAATCTAGAGGGTGATTTCTCTCCTTCTCTAAATCATTTTTATCATAACATCACGGAGTCTCTCTCCAAACGAATGACATGTTTATCTATAATGGTGGAATCTCCGGGCTTGTGATCCGATTGACCTGAATACTGGACTTCTTCAACGGCAATTGCCATTAGACTGATTTTGTGGTGATTATGCCGAACATGTGAGCGGTGCTCAATGTTGAATATCTTGTCAACGTGCTCGAAAACTGAAGTCTTTCTCATTTGAAACAAGATCCGTCCCTTTTGGAACTCTGTCATAACACAATCATGGAAAACATGAATTGCAGTAGAAAAACGAAAGTATGCTTCTAGACCGGCACACCCAAGTTTGAAAACCTCACACTTTCGTTTATATATTTCTTCTTGTTTCAAACAAATGAATTGTAAGGACAGCTTGATCATTGGCTTTCCGCGTTAGAGTGTACTTCTTCTTTAATCAAGATCAATGGCGGCCATGCCTTTCGTGCTCGCAGCAGTCTTCATTGCGTCTCATATGATGCTCACTGCACAAGCCGAGACAACATTCACCTTCAACCAGTTCAATAACTCAGCTGCTCTCATTTTGATTAGGAATGCTTCGGTCTGATCTACTGCTGTCTGCCAGGCATTATATAAACACCCTTTGCGTATGAAATATAGATAGTCAACATTAAGAGGGAGGGACCCATTGCACCAACAATAATAGACCTTGGTAAAGCACACAAGCTTCAACAAAGTAATTTGTTTGAATTCCAATATATTTTGCAAAGGCTAAGATAATATCCCTCAAGTGATTTCCAAAAATACCTCCAACACCAGCAGGACCTAGATTTCCTTTTGTCGCATCATCAAAGTTGAACTTCATCCACCTTAGGGGGAGGGAGCCATTTGATGAGTGAGCGATCGATCATAGAATAAGGGTAAGAAAAGAGAATGGAAGGGAACCCAATAAAGGTAGACAACAAATATGCATCCAGAGATTCGAGGGACCTAGAACAAAGAGCTATTGAAAGGTTCCCATTTGAAGCACTGATAATTCTAGAAAATACATAAGAAGGTCATGGGAAGAATTATTAAAGGCTTTGGTATTATGCTCCTACCAAATTTCCCACAAGAAATGAGGAAGGCATAGAGTCCAAAAGGTTTTAAGGTGGAGGCTCTTGAAAGGGTTAGGCCATTGAAAGCAGAGTTTGTTCATAAGATAATGAGGTGCTTAGGCAATCCTAACTATGGATAATATGGATGATAAAATGTTGGTAGAAAAGTGATAGGAAAGGAACATGTGATGAGTAGTTTCACAGGCTTGCTTGCATAAATAACAATAACTTTGAATAATTAATCCTCAAGACTAAATATTGGAAATATTGAGTTATTTATATTGGACAAAACACCAAAAAAGAAACTAATTTTAGGAGTGAGATGTTTATTCCTGATAATGATTGTGGGAAACCAAGGTTAAATTGATATTTCTATGAGGTATTAGACAGATTTGACAGTGAACAGACCATTATTACTAGGCTCCCAAATAGCCTTGTATTTTACATCAAAGCTAGGAATAATACAAAGATAAAGCAAGTTAGAAAGAACATAGTAGGATCTTCTTTGGGTTTCATTGAGAGTTCTGATAGGAAAGGGCATCAAACTTCTATTATTGGTACTAGTGATTATAAAAATATAAACTTTGGGAGTAGAAATAAGATTAGTAATTAGTCTTAACCAAACCAAATCAGACTGGTTTTGGAGTGGGCCATCTACTAGCCAACAATCTTCCTAGAAGTCAATTTTCAAGCCATTACCAAGTCTTCATCAAATCCCTTTTTTGATAATCTCCCTTGAATTTTGAATGAAGTTCCAAACCGTAGATCCTAAAATGGGTGAAGGAACATCCAAAGAGTTTAATTGGTTCCAAAGATATTTTTCTTTGATTATGTTGATCCAAAGAGAATTTTCATACTAAATGATTCTCCATCCTTGTTTTGATGTTAGAGTTGCATTCATATCCTAGCTTATCTGAATTCAATGCCTCCATAGATATTTTTATAGAAAATATGATCCTAGGCAATTAAATGAAATCTTTGTTTCTATTTAAAACTAGACCATAAGAAGTTCCTCTGGATATGTTCAATCTTATTATAGACTTCAACAAGGATTTAAAAAATTGAAAGAAAAAATATAGGGATGCTTTTAAGAGAGGCTTTTACCAAGGTAGCCTTCCCAACCTAACCAAGGAGCCCCCCTTTCCACCCAGCCAATTTCTTTTGGAGTCTCTCAATTATGGGGTTCCATAAGGATTTTTTGGTAGGTCCTTTGAAGAGAGGAAAGCCAAGATAAGTTATTGGTAAATTAGTAATAGGACACCCGAGGATGTTGGAAATCATAAACTAATGTCTAATAGGGGTGTTAATAAAATAAATTTTACTCTTGGAAATTTTGAATTTTTGACCCACAACTTTTTCAAAATAAACAAGGATAAACTTGATGACTTTAGCTTAGGGGACAAAAGTAATAGTAGCAAGAATGATCAATGATGTCATCTATTAATTATTGATGGGACTAGCGATTGATAGTTGAGGCTAGTTTGATTACAAAAAGGGCCCCCCTTAGCACAAGCGGACTTCAAGGGTCTTCCAAAGGCTTTAGAAAGGATTATAAAAAGAAAGGGAGATAAAGGGTCTCCCTACCTAATGCCTTTAAAACTTTGAAAATAGCCTATAACAGATCCATTACCAAGAATAGAGAAGCTATCTATTGATATACATTCTTTGATAAGGTCAATCCATTCAAGGTGGAACCCAAACTTAGATAAGATAGAAAAAGAAACTTCCAGGAGACTATCAAAAATTTTATTCTTATCTAGTTTAAGGAAATAAACAACCTTACCACTTCTAGACACCAAATGGATGAGCTCATGAATGGTAATGATAATATCAGTAATGAGCCTCTCTTGAACAGATTTGCCTTAACTTTGATCAATGATATGGAGAAGAATATGTTTCAACCTAGAGGCCATCACCTTACACAAAATTTTGTAAAATTTTCAACAAATTATTGTAGCAAAATGAATCACATTATGAATATTATCCAATTTTACAAATAGACCAAATTTTTCAAAGTATTATATGTTTTCCTTTTGAGAAAATTCATTAGCTAGTAATCAATCCTTATGATTTTCAACATGTCCATATACTAAGAACTTGGTTTTGTATACCCACATGCAACCGTTAGAATTATTTCCTAAAAAGGAAATTATTTTCTTCTATCATGGAATTCTCCCATACTTGTCATCCATGAGCTTTCCCATAATATTGAGAATCACAAGTCACTATGACCTTAACTATAAAAGCATAATTCACATGTTGATGTGATTGATATTCTATTTCATACATTTCATGTTGACTCCTTGTCTTCTTAGGGATAGTATCCTCTTCATCTTGTGAATCCATATGTATCATATCTTCACATATAATACAACAAGAAGATGGAGGAGTATCAGGTATAGTGGTATCAATATCCTTACCTTATAAATTAGAAAAAAATAGATCGAGTATGTCTAGCTTGTAAAATTCTAAAATTCAAAGCTTATATTAAAGTGATGAGATCTCTAGATCATGAATTTCTATGAGTAACCTAGTCGAATCAGAGGAACTCAGATAATTAGTAGATACACTTCAAAATATGCTTCTAGAGTTCTATTTTCCTATTTTTATTCATAAATATGAGTTGTTTTAGATCTATCAAAAGATGATGGATACTTAATCAATTTGAGATATAATAATTTAGAGCAATTAGAATCTTCTAATCCCAATAATTTCCCTTGTAATAATGTTTGGTCGTTGAAGGCCCTCCTTAAGGTCTCAACATTATTTTGGTTGGTAGTTCAAAGCAATATTCTTACATGAGAGATATTACCAAGAAAATAATATCATGGATATTTTAGGTGTACCTTATATGAGAAGGATATATAAATTCTAGACCATTTATTTATTTATTATTGCTTTGTGTACACCATTTGAATTTGATTTAAAAAATTAGAATATATTGGGTGGCTCCATCAACATCAAAATATTTGATAAATATTAATTATTTCAAAGCTATAGCACTATGTATTTAATGGAGAATTGTCTCTACCACTACTTGTAATTTATGGCTTGAAAGGACAATGTAATTTTTTAAAATTAAATCTCAAAATCATGCACAAGTTTGAAATCATATTATTGCCTCTCTTACAAAATATTTATGTACCATCATATATATATAAATCATAATATTGACATGAAGAGCACCATGCATTATTCTTTTTAATTGGTAATAATAAATATTTATTAATATGTATCTAAATACAATACTTCTAAAATTAAAATATATGAGAAGTACTTGGGAAGTTAACTTGAGTCTAGCATTACAAGGATTAGATATTGATATACAATCATTTATTAAAATTTTATTTAGAAAATATACTTAGGATGTAAAATAAAAATGTCATGTTTAATATTCTATGTAATAATTTTATTATATAAAAGGTTTGCTTTCAACTTTATCATTAACATATAGAACAAAGATATTAAATCACCATCAACATGTTTGATATATAAGATTAGTGATCCAATCTGTACAAAACTAAAGGGTGATATATCTATCTATCTATTATTTATATATATATAATATAATTTAATATTCAATTGGTAATTTTTTTTTATAGATGGAAAAAGGATTTTGAAAGGGTTCTGTAACCTTATTACAAGCCAAGAGAAGTTAGGGAAAGACTTCTCAACTAAATAAAGATAGATGTAAGAAATCCAGATAGGATCAGAAAAAAAAAACCTACTAAACCCACATCGGGAGATAAGAGAAGCACAACCTAGACATAAGGATAATACCATGTAGGGGTAACCAAAAACTACCAAATTCAAAATTGAAATATTGAAACCAAATATAGGCTATACGATTTTCCAAATCTGTTGCTTTGATTTTTTTTGGAACCAAAATTGAAGGATGACTTTAGCATAATTTTACCAATCATAACATGGGACCTATTGCATTTGTTTCTTGATGAAGGCCAAGAAGGATTTTAAAAATGAATTACCTTTATAACTAAGGTCCATCAAAAGGTTTAAAGAGAAGAAATAGATGTGGGATTTTCATTGATCAAGGAAGAAGGGAAGTCGTTGGTCCAGATGGTTAAATTAAGACCAATCACTCCTAGGTTGACTAAAATATTGGCTATCTGGTTACCTTATTTAAAAACATATTGAATAGTGACATTAGATGAAAGACCAAGGAGAATTTTAGCTTTGGATATAAAATTAGAGATATTCCAAGATACAAAATGAGTCTTTTTTAGGCTATTATTGATGTTCATTGAGTCACCTTCCATAATAATATTTATATAATGAAGATGAGGCAACAATAATAGACCTTGGTAAAGCACACAAGCTTCAACAAAGTGATTTGTTTGAATTCCAACACATTTTACAAAGGCTAAGATAATATCCCTCAAGTGATTTCTAAAAATACCTCCAACACTAGCAAGACCTAGATTTCCTTTTGTCGCATCACCAAAGTTGAACTTCATCCACCTTAGGGGAGGGAGCCATTTGATGAGTGAGTGATCGATCATAGAATGAGGGTAAGAAAAGAGAATGGAAGGGAACCAAATAAAGGTAGACAACAAAGATTCATCCAGAGATTCGAGGGACCTAGAACAAAGAGCTACTGAAAGGTTCCCAGTTGAAGCACCGATAATTCTAGACAAGACATAAGAAGGTCATGGGAATAATTATTAAAGGCTTTGGTATTATTCTCCTGCCAAATTTTCCACAAGAAATGAGGAAGGCATAGAGTCCAAAAGATTTTAAGATAGAGGCTCTTGAAACGGTTAGGCCATTAAAAGCAAAGGTTGTTCATAATATAATGAGGTGCTTAGGAAATCCTAACTATGGATAATATGGATGATAAAATATTGGTAGAAAAGTGATAGGAAAGGAATAGGTGATGAGTAGTTTCATAGGCTTGCTTGCATAAGTAACAATAACTTGGAATAATTAATCCCCGAGACTAAATATTGGAAATGGTGAGTATTTTATCTTGGATAAAAACCAAAAAATAAACTAATTTTAGGAGTGAGATGTTTATTCCTAATTATACTCATGGGGAACCAATGATGACTTGATATTTTTGTGAGGTAGTAGATAGATTTGACAGTGAATAGGCCATTATTACTAGGCTCCCAAATAGCCTTGTATTCCACATCAAAGTTGGGAATAACACAAAGATAAAGTGAGTTAGAAAGAACAGAGTACGCTCTTCTTTGGGCTTCATTGAGAGTGCTGATAGGAAAGGGCATCCAGCTTCTATTATTGGTATTAGTGATTATAATAATATAAACTTTGGGAGTAGAAATAAGATTAGTAATTAGTCTTAAGCAAACCAAATCAGACTGGTTTTGGAGTGGGCCATCTACTAGCCAACAATCTTCCTAGAAGTCAATTTTTAGGCCATTACCAAGTCTCCATCAAATCCCTTTTTTGATAAGCTCCCTTGACTTTTGAATGAAGTTCAAAACTGTAGATACTAAAATGGGTGAAAGAATATCCAAAGAGTTTAATTGGTTCCAAAGATATTTTTCTTTGATTATGTTGATCCAAAGAGAATTTTCATACTGAATGATTCTCCATACTTGTTTTGCTATTAGAGATGCATTCATATCCTGACTTATCTGAATTCAATGCCTCCATAGATATTTTTGAATCAAATATGATCCTAGGCAATTAAATGAGATCTTTGTTTCTATTTAAAACTAGACCATAAGAGGTTCCTTTAGATATGTTCAATCTTATTGTAGACTTCAACAACAATTTAAAAAATTAAAAGAAAACATATAGGGATGCTTTGAAGAGAGGCTTTTACCAAGGCAGCCTTCTCAACCTGACTATGGAACCCCAATTTCCACCTAATCAACTTCTTTTGGAGTCTCTCAATTATGAGGTTCCATAAGGATTTTTTGGTAGGTCCTTCGAAGAGAAGAAAGCCAAGATAAGTGGCTGGTAAATTAGCAATAGAACACCCGAGGGTGTTGGAAATCATAAACTGGCGTCTGATAGGGGTGTTGATAAAATAAATTTTACTCTTGGAAAATTTGAATTTTTGACCCACAACTTTTTCAAAATAAATAAGGATAAACTTGATGACCTTAGCTTGGGGGATAAATGCAATAGTAGCAAGAATGATCAATGATGTCATCTATAAATTATTTATGAGACTAGGGATTGAGATTTGAGGCTAGTTTGATTACCAAAAGGTCCCCCTTAGCACAAGCGGACTTCAAGGGTCTTCCAAAGGTTTTAGAAAGGATTATAAAAAGAAAGGGAGATAAAGGGTCTCCCTACCTAATGCCTTTGAAACTTTGAAAATAGCCTACAACAGATCCATTACCAAGAATAGAGAAGCTATCTATTGATATACATTCTTTGATAAGGTCAATCCATTCAAGGTGGAACCCAAACTTAGATAAGATAGAAAAAGAAACTTCCAAGAGACTCTATCAAAAAATTTATTCTTATCCAATTTAAGGAAAGAACCAACCTTACCACTTCTAGACACCAAATGGATGAGCTCATGAATGGTAATGATAATATCAGTAATGAGCCTCCCTTGAATAGAGTTGCTTTAACTTTGATCAATGATATGGAGAAGAATATGTTTCAACCTAAAGGCCATCACCTTACACAAAATTTTGTAAAATTTTCAACAAATTATTGTAGCAAAATGAATCACATTATGAATATTATCCAATTTTACAAATAGACCAAAATTTTCAAAATATTCTATGTTTTTCTTTTGAGAAAATTCATTAGATAGTAATCAATCCTTATGATTTTTAACATGTCCATCTACTAAGAACTTGGTTTTGTATACCCACATGCAACCATTAGAATTCTTTCCTAAAAAGGGAGTTATTTTCTTCTATCATGGAATCCTCCCATACTTGTCATCCATGAGCTTTCCCATAATATTGAGAATCACAAGTCACTATGACCTTAACTATAAAAGCATAATTCACATGTTGAAGTGATTGATCTTCTATTTCATACATTTCATGTTGACTCCTTGTCTTCTTAGGGATAGTATCCTCTTCATATTGTGAATCCATATGTATCATATCTTCACGTATAATACAACAAGAAGATGGAGAAGTATCAGGTATATTGGTATCAATATCCTTACCTTATAAAATGGAAAAAATAGATCGAGTATGTCTAGCTTGTAAAAGTCTAAAAGTCAAAGCTTATATTAAAGTGATAAGATTTCTAGATCATGAATTTCTATGAGTAACCTAGTTGAATGAGAGGAACTCAGATAATTAGTAGATACACTTCAAAATATGCTTCTAGAGTTCTATTTCCCTATTTTTATTCATAAATATGAGTTGTTTTAGATCTATCAAAAGATGATGGATACTTAATCAATTTGAGATATAATAATTTAGAGCAATTAGAATCTTCTAATCCCAATAATTTCCCTTGTAATAATGTTTGGTCATTGAAGGCCCTCCTTAAGGTCTCAACATTCCTTTGTTTGGTAGTTCAAAACAATATTCTTACATGAGAGATATTACCAAGAAAATAATGTCATGGATATTTTAGGTGTACCTTATATGAGAAGGATATATAAATTCTAGACCATTTATTTATTTATTATTGCTTTGTGTACACCATTTGAAGTTGATTTTAAAAAAATAGAATATATTGGGTGGCTCCATCAACATCAAAATATTTGATAATATTAATTATTTCAAAGCTATAGCACTATGTATTTAATGGAGAATTGTCACTACCACTACTTGTAATTTATGGCTTGAAAGGAAAATATAATTTTTTAAAATTAAATCTCAAAATCATGCACAAGTTTGAAATCATATTATTGCTTCTCTTACAAAATATTTATGGACATGGTGCTTCTTGGCATATTAAAATATCTTAATCTTATGGGGTAGTGGTCTAACATGCATAGACACCCATGCCTCATGTTGAGCAACATACTAGGAAGCTCTATAGGTGAAGGTAACAACTACAAGGTAACCTTCAAGATTTTTGTTAATGCCAACTCTTCATTCGATATGATCTTTTATGCACCTTTAAAATATTGTGGACTTAAGTCTATGGTTCTTACCAACAAGAAAATGAAATTGTAGAAAAGTAAAACCTAAGCTACGATGGTGATGCATCGTGATCAAGGTTTTTTATTTAACTGCATGGATGAGCTAAAGATGTACATACTAACCATAGTCTAATAGCTATAATTTGAACACACTTCATCACACATGATCTAAAATTGACAACACATAAAGAAGTAGTACAAATTAAAGTTATTCATAGCTTCCATTTATGCATCAAACAATTACAAGGCATATAGCCTGAAGAAGGTCAATGCTCCTTAGATAGTTGCTTAAGGCTTAAGTCTTGCTAATATAGATGAGAATAGGTGAAAGGGAAGAGCATACAAGGCTAGATATGAGGCATGAGCAAGCATCTTTGAATGCCTTACAATTAGTTTTAAAGGCCAAAACTAAGGGGCTCTTTCCCTCCAAAATCCTACATAGAGGACTTGAGAATTAACTTCTTTTTTGTAACCAAAATATTTATGTTCCAACATTTAGTTTTCATAAGGTTTCCATATCCAAGGGCATTAATGCCATAGTTTTCTGAGAAATGAGAAATTATTACTATCATTGCCCTCTACAATGTCCTTGGAAGGTGGTTATACCATTTATTTTTGCTCAACTTGAGGTTGTGGACATTAGAACTCCCTCAGGCCTTTATCTAATTTAAGGGATGCCTCACCTACTAATTTTTCTAGTATGGACCTTCTAATTGGTGTAGGCTTATCGATATGGTGGATGACAGCTATAACTGCCATGTAGATGACTATAATAGGCTAGGTCATGAAATTCAACTTTGGTGAACAATGATGGATGTTTCTTTAATTACCTTTTTGTGCTTCTTTTTCTATGAACAATTGCCACATGTCTTAGATGAGTAAATATCCCTCTTGGCCAATGGTAGACCTTTTCCAACTATTTCTTAATGCTTCCTTCTCTCATTTCTAAATAGTTAGGATGTGTTTGGATAGGGCTTCATTAAGGACTTTCATTTTCTTACATTTACATTTATTGATGTAAATAATGTAGGCTATTAGATGGAAAATCGATTATCTATGGGTCTCAAAGTGCTCAAGCTACTTGCTTAAGGTAGATAAAGAGCATTAGCCATTTATAAAAGATCCAAGGACCATTGTATCTTAAAGTAGATTTACTTATCTTTGTATTGCATAGCCATAGCCAACCCTTTGATTAAAGGTAGGCCACAACTTCCAACCCCCTTTCTATTAGCCTAATTTTGAATGGAGAATTTCTTTGAGTGAAATGAGGATGTAGGAAAAATCCCTACAATATTGGTAGATAACATAGGTTCTTCATCTTATTGAAGATGGTGAATCTCAAACCACTTGCCTTATCCTCTGGAGTAGAGTCAAAAATAGAATCTAGAAGATAACAAAATATAAAATAAAATCAAGGAAAATAAATAAAATTAAGAAATAGATTGAGAAATCTACTATGATGGAAACTTGCTCATTTGGGCCTTCACTTATTCCCACTCCTCTTTGAACGGCAAACTCACCTCTTAGAAGTGATGTTAGTACTTCTAGAGCTTGATTTACTCCTTATGAATTTTATTTGTCAAAACATCTCATGATATATCTTCTGCTCATATATTTTTGGGTCTTTTTTCAAGTGGAGTGATAGTGCTTCAACAAACCAAGAGACAAGGACCCCCACCAAAATCTGAGCCTTAACTTTGTTAGATGACTTCTTCAAAGTCTTTTCTTCTTCAATAGAGTCACTAGGTGAATTTCTTAATACTTCACTAATATATTTGACTAATATCTTCATCGAAGTATTGATAAAAAATTATTCTTTTTTTTTTGGGATGAACATAAAAAGTTTATCCCAACAAGCATACCAAATGGGTTGTTGTCATCTTATAATGTGTTGTCTTGTTAGGGTAGTGGCCTGAAATAATGCCTAGACACCAATGCATCACATTAAACAACATAGTGAAAGACTATGTAGGTGAAGGTAAAAATTGTAGGGTAACATTTAGGATTTTTGTTGAGGTTGGTTCTTCATCAGATATGATTACATAGATACTTTTGATTTTTGGCCAATATTGACTTCATTTAAATGATCATTTTAATCAGTGATTTATAATAGTGGGAAGTTCATAAAATGAATATCAAGAGTGCTTTTTCTATAGGGACCTTTATTTAGGAGGATATTTATGTGTAACATCCACTAATCATTGTATAGGATGGACTTGCAAACTTGTTATCTAGGCTCAAAAATTTATTGAATTGAATCAAGTAGTCATCAATTTTAATTATAAAATTATATGACTCAACATCATTTTGAGGCCTTTAAAGATGTACCAATGATCTGTTAGTAATAAAAATGGGTATCACTAAACTATGTTAGAGTTCCATGCTTTTATTCCTAGTTAGCTAAAGTATTATTCAAATAGATATTAGACCTATCTGTTCATACCTTGTGAAATAAAAAATTCCTTAAGCTCTACTATTTTGGTAGAATTGAAATATAGTCCTAAGTAATTGATTATTACTATGTGAGCCTATTAGTTATTGCCTTCACCTAAGAAAGGTTAAACAAAATAAGGATTAGAATAATACAAAACTTAGCATTAGGTGTACTTTAGTGTGAATGTATGTATCAATATATATAAAAAAGGTATATTGTAGATACTTGGATACTTTTTTGACTGATGGAAGTAAAAAAAAAACATTCTAGAAAACACGAAGAAAATCTTAGGATAGAAAAATCCATGTAAAATTAATACTAGTACAAAGAAATAGCTTTACAATATAAACTACATAAATAATACAAACAAATATGGAAATTAAGTGACTTTTATAATTCACATGGTACCCTATTCCATATCAAAATGTAGAAAAATAATTATGTCATGATTTCATGGAATAAGCATGCAATAGATCAATGCTCAATATTTCTTATTTTCTACAATAGGATCACATTTCAATATTTGCCATAAATAAAAAATCAAATCTAAAATATAAAATTTTATTGTTACCTACCTTTGAATCTTATTTTCTACAATAGGATCACATTTGAGTAATAAATTTGACTAAGACAATCACTAGAGTCTCGGTACAAAAAAATTTATTTTAGTTTTTAGGGTTAATATGAAAATTTTATCCCACCATGTATACCAAATGAACTATTATCATCTTAGAATATCTTGGCTTATCAGGGTAGTGGCCCGACATGCCTAAACACCCATGCCTTACGTTGAGCGGCATAATAAGAGGTTGTGTTGGTAAAGGTAATCATTGTAGGGAAAATTTTATGATTTTTGTTGAGGTTGGCTCCTCATTAGATATGATTACATGGTTACTTTTATTTTTGTGGCCTACATTGAATCCATTTTAATGATCATTTTAATAATTGACTTGTAATAGTGGGAAGTTGATAAAATGGATGTCAAGAATACTTTTTCTATAGGGACCTTTAGGAGGAGACTCATGTGTAGCATCCATTGATCATTGTATGGGATGGACTTGCAACCTTGTTATGTAGGCTCAACACGTCATTGAATTGATTGAAGTAGGCATAATTTTTTATTATAAAATGATATGATCAAGGTTATCCATAAGGTGTAGGTACAAAAATGTATTCATAATAATGGGGTAAATCAATTTTGAAATAAAGACAACTAAGGTTCAAAGTCATGTAGAAGACATGGAAAATTATCTTTTTTTCATGAAAAATATAATAAAGTGGTGAATTTATCAAAAAAATTAAATGTACAATAAAAAACTACCAATGAGATCTTATTGATGTGAAATACCTAAGGAGAGCCTACCGATATGCGATGTCTATCAAGAGCCTATCGATAGGTGATGCCAAACGAGAGACTACCAACACCATGTTTTGAGACATCTAACAAGATTCTACCAGTATGTGACATCTAAAGAGAATCTACCAATACCATACTTTAAGAGTCTATCGATGAGTGATGATAGGTAAGAATCTATCGATACCATATTTTAAGACACCTGAAGAGAGCCTATCGAAACCATACTTCAAGATGCTTAGAGAGAGCCTACTTACAAGTGACTATAAGTGAGAGTCTATCAATTGATATGCTTAGAGAGATCCTACTGACACCATACTAAAAAATGCTTGACAAGAACCACTGATAAGTGATGGTAGAAGAGAGTCTATTGACACCATGCTTTGGAACACCTAGAGAGAGCCATTTGATACCTGATGAGATCCTACTAGCACATCCTTCAAGATGCCTATTAAGATCCTATCAACACCATGCTTTGATATGCCTAATTAAAGCATACTAGCACCATGCTTCAAGATGCTTGTCAAAAGCCTATTGAAAAAATGCTTTAATATGCTTGACAAGAGCCTATCGACACCATACTTCAAGACTCCTAGTGAGATTCTATCTACACCATTCTTCAAGATGCCTAGTGAGAGCCTGCTAACACCATACTTTGAGACACCTAGCGAGAGCCTACCAACACAATTGCTTTTAGGTATCTTATGATAATCTACCAATTGTATGGTAAGCATCAACTAATCACAACCTATCGCTGGTATACCACACACCATTTGTTATGTATCAAATTATTTAATGTCACCATGTGTCATCTCATTTAATGTATGTAAATATCTATAAAAGGGCATGAAGTCTCATTTCTCTCTTTTTTGCACACCAAAAAACCTCATGAAACCTCTAAAAATCCTTTAAAACCCTTCTAAGCCTTCTAAAACCCTTTAAAACCCTTCCAAGACTTTTGAAATACTTCCAATTTGATGCAACAATGGCATAAATATCATCCATTCAACCAAAAATTATATTTAAAAACCTCATTTGTCCATTCATTGCTAAAAATATCAATACTCCTGATTACAATTCAACATGGTTGAAAAAAATTAGGCTTCTAGGCTTAACACTAATATCCCAATACAACACAGATGTTTATTTTTTGAATATGATTATTCAGTCCTACGACAATGACGGGTCAATCATCATAATGACTATAGATAACACAATCCTATCCTTCTCTATTAAACCATCTGATATCCATAAATTGACAACCCTTTCATATAAAAATTGAGATCTTGTCTCATCAAAATTTTCTCACTAAAGATAAAAAAATAAATTTGGACACTCGATACAATCTCTCATTGGGTTTGTTTCTAGGTAAGTCTTTGAAATTGAAAGTTTATTCTTCCCTATAGAATTTCCAAAAGTAATTATTAATTGTACTATAATTTTTCTGTAATGGAATCAAATCCATCCAAAAGGGGTTTCAGTTTTTCATTTGTTGCAAACAACTCTCTTCGCACAACCATCAAGTTCTTCCAGGAATGTATTGTTTTGCAAGGGATAACAACAAACATTCCATTATGGGATTTAGCATATATTGTACATTATCTTAGAAATAATAAATTTTACTAGTCATCATATGTTTCCAACGGAATCATAAATGATGTTTACCACACGCGTACAAATATTGTTGCCACTGCTATAATTTCTCTAAAAAATATTTGATTTCTTTTTTATGAAGCATTTTATAATGTAAACAATACCTTGGTCCCCACGACACTCCACCCAAAATTGAAGATAGTTGACTTAACCGTTGAAGGCGTGTAGGTAAAATTCATTTTTAAATTCAAGTTTGCAATAAATTTATTTTTGTTATATTATAATATAGTATTTATATTTTTAATTTTTAAATTTACACTTGAATGCAGAAAAGAGCTTCCTCATATTCAAACAAAAGAGAGGCTACAATTAGAGGAATGCTTCCTGAGATTAGTGGAAATTTTGAGACTGTGTTACCACAACCTCCACTAACAAGATCTAAGAAACACATTAGGTCTTTTGCATCTCCTCTTGTTCGTGCAACTACCTCTTCAGTTGCACATCAAGAGCTCATCAATATTGATGAAGTTAGTCATTCCATTAGATGTAATGTGACTCTTTTCATAGTTGGGTTATGTAATTTATTTGTTTTTACTTAAGTTTAGTTACCTTTATATAATTGTTTTTAAATGCATTCAGGGAAACATCTTCAACATACTTCAGAACTAACCCAATCAAAATATGAGGCTACAATGACATTTTGCATGGGTAATTATAGTTAATTAATCACTAAAATCCTTAATGACAACATCAAATATTTTCTAATAAATTATTTTCTAATTTGTTTTAGGGTCAACTCAACGACATCATCAAAGACAATGAATGGTGCCACCTCCATCGCCATTGCCTCCACATTGATAGTAGTACACATAACATTCTAAAAATCCGATCAAATTAGAATAAGATACCAGATTGGCATTTGGTATGCGTAATTAAAATTCTATATTTTTCAATATTTTTATTACAATATTTTCTAAAATATTTTTATCCTATTTTTTTATGGGGCCTTAGGTCAATCACAATGGTCGGTACAATAAATGATGCCACCACCACCTCCATGATGACAAAAATTGATGAGGGATCAACAACATATGTGTGAAAATCAATTATTTGCTGCAAGGATTTCAAAAGGAGGCCATATGCAAACCCTTTTAGAAATTTTAAAATTTTCAATAAGAAATATTTCCAATATTATGTATTAGAGGAATATTTTTTTATATATTTATGTTATTTTGACTTAAAAATATTGGTGCAACCTATCAATGAGCCATAATACATCTTTCATGACTATATGCATAAGATCTAATAAGATTATATAGATGATTGTTGGTCACAAATCTGCCATAGGAAAGGATTTTATACTAAATGCACCCTAGACCCGACCAACATTGAAATGTTGGGAGAAAGAAATGTCTCCCAAACCAATCTCCAGAGAGGTCTGGTTCCCTTACTAATATAAGCTTGATGAAGACTAAAGTTGCAGGAAAGGAATTATAAATGTGCAGAAAGAAATGGGAAATATAGTCGTAGGCCGAATTTATCAGATCGGGAAAGAATAACAACAGATAACTTCAAGTACGATAATAGCATATAACATAAGATATCAATGTAATTCACTTACAACCTTACGTAGAAAATCCCTCCAAGATCACATTCCAGAACTCACTCCCTCACAAGAAATATTTAAACTCAAATGCAGAATTCAAATGAAGCAGCAAATAAGAAATATGAGTGTATATTAGGAATGTATATAACAGAAGGAAAAAAAATCACACAGATAGTTGCTTGCAAAACCAGAGGCCAATTATCTTTCATTCATGCAATGAACTTTAAGCTTTTAGCAAAAGTCTCTCTCTCGATGCCTCTTTCTGAGATCTACATTAGTTTATATAGAAGCCTTGCTTCTTTACAATCATTAAAAATTTGTGACGGACTTCCTCGAGATCTACAAAGTGTGCAACAAAAACAAGGAAATAATCCCCTTAACCCAGCCTCGGAGAAACCATAAATTGAATGAGACAAGGAATCGATCGTCTTCATTAAATGGTCGTTCTTGAAACATGCCTGAACCGTTAGAAAAATCATGAACAACAGCTTTGAATAATGGAGCGTCTTTAATTCTGGTGGCTTGAACACGTTCTTCTACCTTGTTGGCATTGGAAAGAAGCAAAACATTTAATTTTGGAGTGCTTTTAATCCTTGGAAATCACAAAACTTCATTGGGTCGTTTGAACTACTTTCTGGTGAGAAACTATAACAGGTCGCGAAAACGCGACATATCTCTACTCCGTACACTTTTCTTACTTTTAGACCATGAAAATCAACCATGTCGCAAAATCGCTACAGGTTCGGCTCCTTTATCTCCTTCGCTACTTCAACTCACGAAAATGCGATGCGTCATGTTTTCGCAATGTTTCGTACTATTCTGCTCTTCCTCCTTGCTCTATTTCCATGAAAACATGACACTACGCGATTTCGCTATGTCATCTCTTTCTAGCTGTGTCTCACTTATACATCGCAAAAACAAGACAAGTCATGCTTTTGCTATTTTCCTCCATCGGCATCTTCGTTTTTAGCTTTGGATCGCAAAAACCAAACAAGTCACGAAATCGCTAAACAATCTTCTTGCTGCTCAGTCTTTGCTTCTATGTCGCGAAAATCCGACATGTCACAAAATCGCGACAATTTTCATCCACTCTGTACAGTCCTGCTTCTAACCCGCGAAAACATGACAAGATTGCCTCAAATGCTTCGTTAATCTCCAGCATGTCACGAAATTGCGACGTTCCATACAATTTGGTTGTCTTCTTGCTTCCTCGTGAAAACGCGACAAGTCATGAAATCGCTACAATTTCCTGCATCTGGTTCTTTCGCTCCAATATGTCACGAAATCACGATGTTTTCTTGCCTTCTTCAGTGTTGTCGGTTCTTGTCGCGATATCGTGACGTCTTCATCTTGCTTGGCTTCATCCCCACAAATGTCACGAAATCATGACGTATTCATGCCTTAAGCCTTTTTGTCTCCACTTTGCCGTGACCATGCAACACGTAGCGATTTCGCTACGTCTTTCACCTTTTTGTGCGTCATTCACCTTTCTGTCGTGATATCGCAACAAGATTCATTGTCATCGCCCTTTGCTTGGTTATGTCACAATTTCGCAACCTTTTCTCTATGCTGCCCCCGTTGACCATTTTGACCGTGAAACTCCAACACGTCACGATTTAGCGACAACCTTGCTGCTTTTGCTATCGTTGACTGCGTTGACCGCAATTTTGGAACATGCCACAAAATCGCAACTTCTGACTTTGCTCTTTTCTACCTTTTGCACCACAAAACTGTGACAGGTCGTGATTTCGAGACACCTTTGGCTTTTGAATTCTCTCTCCTCATCAGACCCGCAATAACATGACATGTCGCGATATCACGACGGTTTTGAAACTGTGTCTTCCATGTTGCTTTTTGTCATGATATTGCGATAGTATTCGGACTTTAGCCTTTTTTGCATCAAAACCTGTATAGAAGTGAGAATTCCAACAACTTATGCATGAATAAAAAACAATCAACACAATGTGGCAAAAATGCCAACAATGATTTACTTGCCAAATCTCTCTTATGTGAAAAGCATGCAGACGTTTTATGAAAGGTCTCTGATCACCTGATAGAGCATAATGTCAGGCTAAATTCTAAAAAGTGTCTTTGGAGTCACGTTAGGAAAACATTTGGGATTCATAGTCTCCAAGCGAGGGATCGAAGTAGATCTTACAAAGCTTAAGGTAATTTTAGAAATTCTTTCCCCCGCTAACCTTAAAGAGCTTCACAGATTGCAAGGAAAATTCACATCTATTTGATGCTTCATAGCGCAATTATTGGACAAATGTCAATCCATGAATCATTTATCGCAAAAGGGAGCCCCATTCAATTAGGATGAGGAGTACTAGAAGGTCTTTTATGAGATAAAATAGTACCTAGAATCATCACTAGTATTAGCTCCACCTTGGCCATATGTGCCTTTCTTGTTGTATATTTCAGCCATAAATTTTGCTTTAGGTACCATGTTAGCCCAAAAGAACAAGGAAAATAAGGAACGGGCTTTTTACTATATTAGTCATACCTTGGTCAATTATGAGCTCAAATACACATACGTTGAGAAGCATTGCCTAGTAGTGGTATTCACCATCAAAAAGCTTCACCACTACATGTTAAATCATACAACACATGTCATCTCAAAAGAAAATCCTTTGTGGTATATGATGAGTCGCACATATCATAATACACAAACTATAAAGTAGATCATGCTATTGATGGAATTTTATCTTGAATTCATTAGTAAAAAATCAATTAAAGGTGAAGTCATAGCTGATCAGTTAGAAAAGGTTCCTCTTCATGATAATAAGCCTTTTGTAATTGAGGTACCCAATGATATAGTGTTTACATTATCAAAATCACTCGAACTTGAAAACTAAAAAACAAAGCAAACATGACTTTGTTATTTTATGGTTCAAATACGAGCTTGGGGGTGGTGTTGAGATCATTTTTTTCACATCGCAAGGAGCTCCTATACCCTTGTCTTTCAAATTTGACTTTCCTTGCACCAATAATAATGCTAAATACGAGGCTCTTATCTTGGGTCTCCAAATAGCTATCATCATGAAGATTAAAAAGCTTAATATATTTGGTGACTTATTTATCATCCTATACCAAATCAAAGATATTTATCAATGTAGATTTCCTATCTTGAAAGCTTATAAAGATCTTATGGATAAGTTACTAGCCAAAATAGAATCGTATGACATCGAGGTAGTCCCTCATACGTCCAATCGCTTTGTAGATACAATGGCTTCTTTGGGATCCCTAATCCCATATAACTCTTTCAATGATATTTTAACCATCCACATTAAATTGCTCTTGTAGTCAATTATGTTGCATGAGAATTTGGACAATAACAAATCAATTCAAATGATTTAGATTAAACCAAATCAAGATCGGTTCTCCATAGCACAAGACTTTATGAAACAAGCATCTTGGGGGTCCTTGATCTCATAGGGTCCTTCAGATAATGGTAAAACCATTCACCACAAGTTTGTTTTTCAATATGCATTTGTGTATGATGAATCACAATGAAAACAAGTTCAATCAGTTAAAACTCAAGCTTATCAAGATTGGCTCATCCAATTAAAATATTATTTAAAACTTGGTAATATCCCCTCGAGATTGTTGCATGTTGTAAAATAATTATTTAAAAAAAAATAAACCAAGTATGTCTTGTTAGGAGATATTCTTTATCATCAGAGCTATGATGGTCTTCTCCTTTGTTATCTCAAGCCCCAAGAATCTACTTGGAAAATCTCATGAACTCATGACGATACCTATGGTGGCCATTTAAGTGGTATAGCTATCATTAAACACATCCTTCGAATGGATTATTATTGGCCCACAATGGAAAATAATTATTGTGCATATGTTAGGAAGTGCGTAAAGTGTCAATATCATGCCATCTTACACCTACCATCTCAATACTTACAACCAATTCAATTGGTATAGAATTTCTCTCAATAGGGATTTGATCTAATAGGGAATATCTCTCCTCCATATTCAGGCCATCACACATTCATATTAATGACCACTGAGTATTTTACTAAACGGGTGGAAGCAATCCCTCTAACCACTATGACTGGAGCTTGTATTGCATATTTCATACTCCATAACATTATATGTCATTTTGGTATTCCATACAAAATCATATTAGATAATGTAACATCATTCAAGAACAAATATGTGTGGGCCTTAATGTCCAAATATAACATTCAACACAGCTTCACCGTACCCTATTATCTACAAACTAATGGGTAAGCAGAGGCCTCAAATAAAATTGTAGTTTCCATATTGAAGAAAACCATCCAGAAAAATCATAAATATTGGCACCTTCAACTATCTCTAGCTTTATGGGCTTATCAAACTAACATTCAGACACCCATGGGGGCAACCTTATTTTCACTAGTGTATGGTGTTGAGGCCATTATGCCCTTGGAATTATAAATTCTATCATTATATGTGTCATTACAAGAGTTAATTTATGATGATACCTCACGATAATCTCACCATGATAATTAACCCTTCTTGGCGAATGACGAGTTAATGCTCTTGAGCATCTACACGTTCATCAAGATCATCTTAAACAAGCCTATGATACAAAATTCCATTTAAGAGACTATAAAGTTGAGGATCTTATGCTCCAAGAGAACCAACAAAATCAAATTTGTCATCTCATGTACAAGATAAATTTACAGAGACATGGGACAGTGGTAAGGTTACCATCCGAGAAAACACCTATGTCCTGGATATCAAAATACTTGTTGAATTGATTGAACAGTAACCAAAAGAAATATCAATTAAAAGAGAGAAGCACAATTAGGATGTTGAATTGAAGGACATCAGGGATAAGGAGCTCTGTAGAAGGGCTCATCTTGGCATGCGGCATGATGAGTTGCCTTTTTTGTGGGGGAGTATTATCAAACTGATCATGGAGTATGTGGTTTTGGATGATCCTGACAAGCCGATGTGCAGCTTTCATTTCTCCTTTTACAACCATTTTCGTGATGTAAGTGTAGTCAATATACCTCAATTTATTTATAATTCTATCAATTACACCATTGAACATTGTAGGGAACAAAATGGGTCAAAACTTCCTACCCACCATGGCCTTTCAATGTTCTATTCAAATATTGGCTACTTCATTGTCTTGAGGGTATTTTTGTTACTCCTCCCCCCATACCCAAACAAAGTCCTCTGAAACCTAGTTCATCCCAAACCACACCTCAATCTTCTTGTACTCCAAGGTTGTCTGCAAAAAAGTAAAAAAAAATTGAAAGTGTCTGAGAATTAAGAAAGAGACAAAGAAGTGCTTTGTCTAAACCTAAGAGAGAGCCTGATCCTAAATAAAAATCCTTATGCTCCTATGCACGACTGAAGAAAAAATCTAAATAGAAAGAGTCACTGGTCATTGAGTATGATGATGAATACAAGGACAACCCTGATCACTGCATGCAGATGTTCATAATACAATTTGTAACAAATTGCATTATTCATTTGGTTGATTTACATAATGCTCTTAACTTATGGTTTTTTAAGAAGTCTTTTACTAAAAGTGTGGAAGAAGCTCCTACTGAAAAGCTAAGGAAGGTGACTGTCAAAACTGAGGACATCCCTACCAAGGACAACACTACTGAGATGGACACTCTAAATGCTGGAACCCAAGATGTTGAGGTCAATCCTGATCTTGATAGTTAAGGGCACCCACTCTAGTTTGGAGGGTTGTTGTTCAAAGTTTGATGTTTTTTGTTTCATGTATCAGTTTTATCTAAAATTTTGGTTCCTAGTGTTGGCTGAGGATAGCCTTTATGTTTGTTCCTCTTTGGTTAATTCCTTTTGCTCTTCTCTGTTCCTCTAGTCGTGGTTGGCTTTTTGTATTCAGGTTTTGAGGCCCTAGCAAAACCCGTTTGATATATAAATTTTAATATTTTTAACCAATCAAAAAAAAATAACTAATTAATTAAAAATAATAATTAACTAATCAATTAATTTTTAAAAAATAAAAGAATTAAAGGCTAGAAAATTTAATTATATTTTTAAAAATACAAATTTGACTAAAAAATGGGGGATAAATCAACCTGGTCGGGCTCCCTTTCTTCTAATGCAAAGATCGATCAACGATCAAAATCCAAGCAAACACAAGGGTAATGGTCAGATCCATGTTGATCAGAGTACAATATTTTGATGGTACGAGTGAGCATAGCCTGCATGGGCCCTCATGTTGTGTCACCAACTGGTACCTCTAGGTGGCCCCACGTAGGGGTAGCCTGACCACCTAAGGGTGGTCAAAATGCTATATAAGCTTTTTTATTTTAAATTGATAGGGAGGTCATTACCTCTAATGTGTGGGATAAATCCCACAAAAAAAATACAAATAACACTCTTGTCTTGCACCCTAACAAATCGTGAGATGCCAAGTGGTGTGTGTCAATTGGGATACGTTTGGTGTATTGTGATTGGAGGGTTAAAAACCTTAGAAAATAGGTTTAATATTCTACATTTCACCTGCACCTATGCAACACAACGTTGAATTGGTCCTACGTGCATGCGTGGTATCCAATTGGGTGATTTCTTCTATGAACAAGGGGATAAATTTATGGATTGACCTACATAAAACTCTGTCATTTCATCTATCAAAGGGGGATCGACCTAGGCAAAGGAGTTTTTATTTCTTTGCCTACACATCTCAAATCTATGCATGAAATTGTGTGTCACCTATGTATACCTAGTGCTCCATTTGCATTACTTTTGATCTATGTGTCTCTATGTAATGCAAATCTATATAAACATCTACTAGAGCCTACTTGTCAAAATTTGATCTTTCGAATCCCTCTCCCTTTGACTTTGTTTCATCAATATTCTTTGTAAACAAGGCATTCTCCTAGTGTAAGTTATTGCAGCACTTTTGTTTAGGAGTATATGACAGCCATTTATTCAAATCTAGGGAACTGACTATTTAGATTGAATGAGGAAATTTGATTTCAAACGTACATTCAGAGATAGAACACTCCAAAGTGAAGTTATTATTGGCAAAACACTTCTCTATTTCATGGGCTGATTCTATCAGGCTCAATTCTACAGGCCTAGCTGAAGGTTTACAAAAGCAACGATAATAATTGATATCTCACTTAGGCTAGTCCAAATCCCCATAGGATCGAGGCATATGCTCTAATACCACTGATGGCAAAAAAAAAAAAAACTCGGCATTCATCTTCACATAAATTATGTATAGAACACTGGCCAAGATTAGCTAGGAGTAAATCAAATCAAAATAAATCCAATATTTTCTACTCAAAATTAAACTCACTAACTTAGGCTATGCTAAAATTTATTTCTTACACATTGACCTCTAGAATGCCAACTAGATGTGCACTAACCTCATAATGAAATAATATAATAACTAAATATAATCTAACAGTTATCTCATCTCTCTCATGTAACTAACAAGTTAATTATCAAATAAATACCCTTTTAGATTTTCCTAAACCAATGCAAAGTTATGAATAATCAAGGGCATCCATTCAATCCATCCAAATTCTACAAGTAATCTTATACAATTGAGAAAACACTAACTTTGGTCTAACATGCTCTTGTACAAATTCAACCTTAAGATGTTATAACTGCACTATAACAGTAACACCATGATATAAAACTCGAAAAATTGTGTAATACAAGATATATGAATTTTCCATCCATATGAGGAGATATGTCTAAAAAATTTACCTTTCATAGTTACACCCGTGAGTGCCGAATTTTTAAAAATTCAAAATTTAAATTTATTTCTCCAACAACTATACATATGACACATGGTGCACATCAACTATCTATCTATGGGCATAATCCAAGTGGATGATGGGAAGTTATAGTATATTATTTTCCATAGGTACATACAAATAGGATACATTTTAACTTATTAGTCCATCCATCTTGGTACCATGTAAACCATGAAGAGCACTAGCCAATAAGAAGAAAATGCCAAAGCATATAATGACAAGAATTTGAGAGGACGTAGTGAGAATTGAACCCATGTGTACTTGAGCATGGGTATCTTGGGTTATCTAGACCAACCAAGGTGCCTATGCACACTTTATAAATAATAGGATCATATAATCAAAATCATTATTCTTTGTAGTCCATATGTCACAAAGAATGTGCAAAGAAGTTTCTAAAATAGACTTAATCCATGACCTTGGACAAAGAAAGACTCATATGGCCCATTACGACCACCTAATTTGAAATATTTATTAAGCATGCAAATAAGGGTATTCATTGAATAATTATCTCCATCCTCTAAAAACAACACATACTTACTCTAATATAGGATCATAAAGTATCAATTTATGCAACAAGGAGCAAAATAAATGGGGTGAAAAATGGCCATATGATTTCTTAAGTATGATTTTCCTTTTCTCTCCCATATAACGAAGGCACCTATGAATGATTTCATAATGCAAGGATTTTGAGGAAAATAAAACTTGTTCATATAATCTTAATACCTCAAAAATCATGGATGGCTAGGTAGCAAAGGAATTTAAACCCTCCACTCATTGTCTTACTAAATATTATATGATATTAGTATCCAAGTAGTGTATAATGCTCCTTAGGTGGATAAATCATTCCAACCCTATAAAAGCATATATTTTTATCCTTTAAATAATAAAGCATGAGTCCTCATTACATTTTCTAAGAGGGCTTGCAACTAAAAAAAAAAATTGTTGAATGTCTTTCATTTCCCACTAATAACCAAGGTGAAACTTTGAATTTTACATGTTTTGTGAGGATTTTGCAACCAAAGAAAACCCTAAAAATAGTATACTAGATGGTATCAATTATAAAAATTATGAATTTAGATCCCATACATTTTCCACATGGTCTTCAAAAATACTAATTACTTTTTATATTTTTTTATGTAGTTCTACATGATCATCCTCTAAAATTTAAAATATCATCCAATCCTCCTTTGTTTGATCTTCATTAAAATCAAGGAATTCATAGGTGACTCTTCTTTGAACTATGAACTAGGAGTACTTTGTAGTGACTAACCATTTCCTAAAAGTCCATCAACATTTGGGTATGGCCTATCAATGTCCAACAACATCTTTAATTATTTTAATGCTAAATACCCTACTTTTTCAAGCCTAGGATCTTTATGTCCAAATATTTATAAGGGTGAAGGAAATGAGCCTTTTATGAAAACTCTAAAAGATAAAGAAGGGTTTTAAAATCCCTAAAGATACAATACTAGTTCAAAACTCCTCATATTCCATTTGAAGACATAAATCCTCTTGAATCACCACTATAGGAGATCAAAAACTAGACTTATAGATTGGATAATAATGATTCACACCCACTCCAATACCATGAACAATTGTGAAAAATATTCAAGAACAAATAGAATCAACTATATTACCCATCAAATAGAATAAATATAATATAGATAAAAATAAACACAAAATATAAAAATAAACAAAAATGTGCAAAGGTGTCAGACACAAGAAATCTCTTATTAAATGAAAATAATCTCTAATTGGTGATAAAATGGTTAGTGGAGTGGATTCATAAATACTAATCTATGATATAATATATCACCCTAATATCATTTATTAAGACTCAAAAATTGACTATAATAATAATAATGGAGCATAATAGATCAACAAATGAAGGAGAAGAGATAATCGAGAAGGAAATGAATTTATATTGCCACTTTAGGAGGGCTAAGTCCTTCGCCACTGAGGAGGGCTTAGTCCTTGCAAGTTATGCAAATGAAAATAATGATGATAGATGATAAGATATAAATCAACCTACTCTATTTAATATTAAATCAATGAACAAATAATGGTGATAGAAATATATTCGACTAGCTATATTAGGGTTGTAACATGGCTCCCCTCCTCGGAAAGCTTTATCCTCAAAGGTGGAAATGACTGGAAAATACTTTCTGGTTCCCATGTAGCATATTCTTTTGGTAGGTCCTGTCATTTGACGATAAATTCTTTGATATAACGGGATCTTAGCATACATGATTTGCTTTGTAAAATTGCTTCTGGCTAAAGATATATGCCCTTCTTCATCAAGTACTAGTAATTCTAACTGAGAGTACACTTTTTATTCGATCACCTTCTTGAGACAGGAAACATGAAATATTGGATATTGGATGTATACAGGATGAGGTAGGATGCTTTAGTTGATATTCCACTTCTCCAATGCGGTGCACTATTTTGTAAGGACCATAAAATCTTGGAGCCAACTTCTGACTAGTTTTTATCTTCAATGACAATTTTTTGTAGGGTTGCAAACATAGGAACACCATTTCCCCTGTATTAAATTATCTTTCAGAACAATGAGTGTCTTGTTGCTGCTTCATGCAATTTATGCTCAAACCAAATTATCTTTGAGAATGTTGAGCATCAACTATCGATGTTGGAACCAATTGTCCACTTGAGCCACTTTGGAAGCACCTGGAACATAATCTAATATTGTGGGTGGTTTGACTTCATACAGTGCTTCGAATAGAGACATCTTGATTGAATAATGGTATGAAGTGTTGTACCACTGTTCTACCAAGGGAAGCCAATGACTCCATTGATATTATTTATCTTGTGCAAAATATATTAGATAGGTACCCAAACATTTGTAAAATTATTCAGTTTCACCATCTGTTTGAGGATGATATGCAGAAGACATTTAACTTGGTACCACTAAGATGAAATATTATTTCCAAAAATTGCGAGTAAATATGGGATCACGATCACTTACAATATTTTTGGGCATTCCATGTAATTTGAAAATTAAGTCCATAAATACCTTAGCTACTTTGCTTGCTGAAAATGGATGTTGTAGAGCATTGAAGTGAGCATATTTTTAGAGGCAATCCACTACCATACAAATTACTATTTTGCCTTCTAATTTAAGAAGACCTTCAATAAAATCCATTGAAATATGTTCCCATTGGCTATTTGGAATAGGTAGTGGTTGAAGCAATCCATGAGATTTAATTGTTTCACCCTTATTGCGCTGGCATACATCACATTCACCCACCCATGTTTTGACCTCAAATTTTAATCCTTTCCAATAAAAGGATTGTTTTACCCGTATATATGTCTTCAAAAAAAATGAATGTCTTGTTGACAGAGAAGCATGTAATTCTTCTAGAATCCTAGATTTGATGGTAGAATTGTGTGGAATGTAAATGCGATTATTTCTTCTTAATATCTTGTCATCATAGAAAAAATGAGGATGCTTGTATGATCCTAACATCAGTTCCTAAATTATTTGAGTATTTTTTGTATTTGACAACCATTCCTCTTGGAGCTGAGAAACCCATTGGGAACAAGGACCTGAAATAGCATTGATAACCACTTCATCTTCATATTTACGTGATAATGAATCTGCCACCACATTTTCTTTTCCTTTCTTATACTTGATGACAAAATCATATCCCGATAATTTTGTTAACTTGTTTTGCTCTGGATAAGAAAATTGTTGTTCTAAAAAATGCTTGAGACTATTATGATTTTTTAATAATAAAATGGGTACTGATTAAGTAGTATCTTCATTTTTGATCGCATGTAGAATAGCCAAAATTTATTTCTCATATGTGGATCTTCCCAAATTCTTACTTGAAAGTTATTTACTTTCAAATACCAAGGGATGCCCTTCCTGCATTAGTACTGCCCCAATACATGTTCCTGAAGCGTCACATTCAATCATAAATGGTTTGTGAAAATCTCGGGTTGCTAAAACTAGAGTAGTACACATTGCTTATTTGAGAGTCGTAAAGGCTTGAGGGGCTGCTTCATACCAATGAAAAACATCTTTTTTTGTGATAGATGTGAGAGGGTTTGCAATTTTACCATATTTGTGCACAAACTTGTGATAGTAGCCGATAAGACCCAAAAAACCACAAATTTTCTTGATGGTTTTAGGTAAAGACCAATCCTGAATGGCCTTAATATTAGTAGGATCCACTTTAACACCTTTATGAGAGATTATATGACCCAAATACTCAACTTCTTGAACACCAAAAGACCATTTAGAGCACTTGAAACAAAAATTACTTGTGTAATATATGAAGAACCTTTCTCACATGAATCAAATGATTCGTCCATGTTTTACTATATATTAGAATGTCATCAAAGAAGACTAAGACAAATTTTTGATGGAATGGACAAAATACATGGTTCATAAGACTTTGGAATGTGGACGGGGTGTTAGTGAGACCAAAAGGAATGACTAAGAATTCATAATGACATTCACGAGTACAAAATGCAGTTTTAGGAATATCATCATCCCTTACTCTGATTTGGTGAAAACCAGAGCGTAAATCCAACTTTGTAAAAAAATTTACACCATGCAATTCATCTAATAAATCATAAATAATAGGAATAGGAAATTTATCCTTTATGGTGATTTTATTGAGAGGAGGAAAATCAGGACACATACGCCAAGAATTATCTTTACAACTGGCCAAAACCACTTGTGAAGAATAAGGACTAGTGCTATGATGAATGACTCCATGTTCTAAAAGTTCTTGGAAATGTTTCTCAATTTCTATTTTTTGAGGTTGAAGGTAATGATAAGGATGGATATTAAGTGAAATACTTCATGGAACCAGGTGTATGGCATGGTCATGATATCATTTTGGAGGTAGTCCTTTTGGTTCTTGGAAAAAATCATCATCGTTAGCCATAATATCCTCAAGATTCTTTGAGTGAATTTTAGGTATATCATGTGCTTGCTTTTCCAAACAATTGATTTGAGCTATGAATCCATAACTTTCTTTCCTTAATATTTTATCCATGCTATGAGAACTCACTACATTTTATGGAGGACTTGTAATTCCTTAGAGGTGAATATTCCTTCCATTTTCTTTCCATTCCACAAATAGTTTTCTAAAACTAAAACTGATTGTGTCTAATTTTTCTAACCATTCAACTCCTAAAATAACCTCTGAATTACCTAAACTCATAATAAAAAAAGTTCCTTACCAAGTATAACTTTCCATTTGTATCAAGACTGAAGATTTTCTACCAATACATTGAGCATTTTCTCTTTTGCAACCAAAACTTGAAACTTATCTTGATTAGAGGAGTGAATGTATAAGTTCAATGCCTTTGCAGTTTTTATGTCAATAAAGTTATGAGTACGACCTGAATCAATTAACACATTTATCATCTTTTATCTAATGAATCCTAGTAACTTGATTGTATGGTGAGTTGTTAATTCCATAAGAGCATATATTGAGATAGCCATAGTGTCTTCATCACATATTGCTTCATTCTGTTCACTTTGTTCTTCGGGCACAAGTGAGTCAAGTGAATTGATATCCTCTACTTCCTCATTGTCATCGTTGGTATCACTATTTGAAATATTTATCTTGGTACACATGCTTGATATTTTGGACAATGAGTACGACATTTGTAGCAATAATATCTTGATGGTTGGTCATTCCTATGAAAGGAATTATTGTGATATTGAGGATGACTATAGAAGTCACGTCTGAAGGATATCAAACTTACACTTTTTTCTCAACCAATTTAGAAATATTTATAATGTCATCCAATGAGTATGGATTATGTAAGTCTACTTCAATTTGAATATTCTCTTTCAAACCCTGTCTAAAATTTGATACCACCACATCGAATGGTAAATCTCTAGTATAAGTAAGAAGACTAGTGAATTCTGAAATATAATCCCTTATTGAACCAGTTTGTTTAAGTACCAACAAACAAAACATGTATGAGGATGAACTCCCTTCATCAAATCTCTTGAGAAAAAGCTTCTTGAATTCAGGCCATATGAGGGGTCGACTATGCTGACATTTTTTCCAAGCAAACCATTGGTGAGCTTTAGTACCCAGTTTGGAAGAAGCATAAGAAACTTTTTTAGATTCAAAAACTCGTTATAGTTATAAAATGCCTTCCATTTTAGCTATCCAACCATGTGGATCACCCCCTCAAATGTAGGCATATCAGCACATGGAATATTAACACATGTAGTCCATCTTACTTATTGATTATCTTCCCCAATATCTTGATTCGTATTATCATGTCATCTATGGTAGTTATGTGGGGAATGAGGAGCTTCTTGGTTTTGTTTCCTCAATACTTGTTGCAGTATTGAATTCATGGCATTCATACTAGTCACTAGTTGAGATATACTAGAGTGGACATCTTGGTTACTTGCATTGGTGTTTTCCATTTCCTCATGTGTGAGATTATCATGGGATGAGTTGGAAGGAGCCATAGGATTAATAGTAGGGTGGTTGGGGTCAAATTTATTAATGCGTAAAGGAGAGTTGTATTGTGTACCTTTATTTCATGGAGGTCTTCTTGGTGACTTCAAAAGTCCTTGTTAGTAATGTATGTGCTAGATAATCTCATGTTTGGTCCTTTAGCCTACCTTCCACTCATACACTTGCTTTATCCAATTTTGAATAACTGCTACAAATTTCTTCGAAATTTTCTACCCTATTTGACTTCAATGATATTTTCCTCAATTTTTTGACTTGATTTCTACAAAATAATTATTAATTTTGATTTTTTTTTGTTTCCACTCACTTTGTCGCTCCAACTACGATGCAGATTTGTTTGAATTTGAATATCTATGGCTAGTTTCCAATATCTAGTTACTCCAATGGCTAGGTTAATATCAACGGTGATCACTATTGTTCCCAACATTTTAGACATGACAACGATTGATTTCGTACAAGTGATGATGCTATTTTTCCCAAAAACTAGATGCAAAAATAGTAAGCTTTCATATGACACCCAATGCAATAGATGAAATGAAGACTCGATGCTCAAAAAAGATACACTAGGCGACAAGGATACTAGGTGACAAAGACACATCATAGCCCTCGACCAACACAGGTACATAAAGACTTGATGATAACAAGATCAGATGCTACGACATAATACAAAACGTGCAATAGCTAAGACAACTTTGAAGAGGCAAAATGACAATTCAGACGTAGGATGACATAATAGAGAGAAATCACTGACTAAGAAAGGACGTGGACCTGGGTTGACTAAGCAACTCGAAATATTGAATTATCGGGATGACACTAAATGACAAAGGAGGCACACGTCAGGGACATGCAACGTTGACATGAATTTAGGAGAGGGGACCACAAGGCAAGCAAGATTACGCACGTGCAAGGTTCGTAAGGTTCATGTGACTGAAGTCACATTAAGCTCTTGGTTTTATATTATTTAAATAAACCTACGAATCATACCTGATGAGGCCTAGAAATGCCTCATTATTACACTATGGTTGACATATAAAAACTACCATAATATTAAACATGACAAATTTAAAGTGCCAAATAGTGATTAGAATATGATATTTGTTACATGTTTACATGATTTTATGTTTGGAACATTATACCTCTATTTTGACTATTTTTAGCACTGTTTCAGTTGATTAGGTAGTAAATAAAACATGTATTGCAATTACATTCTGATGGCATGAACAGATTCCCCTCATCAATAACTACAACTTTACTTTTTGAAGTAAGTCAATTCGAGCTGTAGATAAAAATTTATGAAGGTTACATCGTTCCTACGCTCATTGTTCATTCCTGCGCTCATTGTTCATGCCTTAGTCTTTTCTGGAGCTGTTAACAAGTGCAAATCTGCGTTGAAGGGAACATTGGTGGATCTACTAGAAATTATCCAGAGTGATTTAAGGTACCAAATTCATACCAATGGTACTTCATAATATAGAGAAAACATGACCCAAATTTGAAGGCATATGGACAAGTAACCTAGAAGTTATGGGGCCTGCAAAATGGCAGTTTCACACTTTTTGACAGCTGGAAATGCTGGTAAAACTCTGTGTTAAAGGCCAACTTGACAACGGTGTAGGGAGTAATTCCTGAGGAATTAAGAGTTTAAAATTAAACCCAATGTTTTTCATATAACCAAGAACACGTGGACACAATTTGGTAAAAAATGGAGTTACGATGAACAAGTTATGAGCACTCCAAAAGGGCATCTGGGCATGTTTTGGCAGCTGGAAACAACAGGTCAGTCCATACAAATTCCAGCCACTTGTCACTTTGAAGGAAGGCATGGAATTTGTCAAATAAAGAAGAGGTAAATGCTTGGAAACAGTTGAGGGAGAATAGGCATGACCCTTTCTCCACCTGACAGCACTGCCATGTGATGCAAATGGAAGCAACAAGTCAAAAGGCTAAAATGTAGGAAATCTGGTAAATACAAGACAGTCATGCAAATTCTAGCTAGATGTACATATACAGTAGGGCTTGGAATCAGTCACTCCAACACGTGCCACCAATGCAAAAGGGTGTACAAGATAAGGGAAAACAATCCAAACAGTCAACAACTTCCTCCCTATGCATTTGGAGCACAGATAAGCAACGAATTGTCACCTGCCTGTTATTCCGAGCAACACAGGAATAAGCGACGCAGGAATAGGGAATATCGCAAGAACAATCGAAAGTGGTCAAAAAGCGACAAATCAGTGGAGGAAATTATTGGCAATTGACTAGGAGGTTTCCCAACTCATCTTAACGTGATTTCCTCAACAAATGCAGCCCAACAAGGATGAATGGATAAAGTTTTGACAAAGCAAATTCTTGCATTCTAGGAAACAATTATGCAATTAGTTGTAAATCCCTACAAATCAGTAACCAAGCATATCAGCATTATATTATAAATAAGAAAGCTCCTAGATGGTTGATCATATAGATAGATAGGCAATAGAATACCGAAATTAGCATAGAGTGAAGTTTTTTTGTAGCAGAATAGTAATTTGTAGGTTTTTCCTGCATTACTGTAATGCAGTTTTAGATTGAATAAAAAGGTGCAATCTTCAGTTATCAATTGGCATTTTGAGGTTGATGATTAGCATCTAGATTTTCTTAGCATAACTTCTCACCTTCTTCTGGTTTTGGAAGCAAGGGCCACTTGCAAGGCCAAAGGAAGGCAATTTTTGATAGAATTTCTTGTTGATTTCTTGCTGCAACAAATTAGCAGAATTCTGTCAGTTTTCCATTTCTTTAGTAGTTTTCAACACAGTTTTTAGCCTTTGACAACATTTTCTGCATTTCACAGCAATTTCCAGATTTTTGTCATTTTTCAGTTTTGCAGTAATTGTTGATTTGGTTTTGCAGTAGTTAAAATTCTATTTTTAAATTCTCCAGTTGATTTACTTTCATGCAAGTTTGTGTGTGTTTTCAATTCTGCAATTTACTTTTCTATCACTCTCAATTTAGCAACATTTCATTTTCTGTCATTTTCAGATTTTGCAATTTCATTTCTTGCAATTTTATTTTTGTAAAGGTAAATAGGAGTTAATTTCAATTCTTAGGAGTTATAGGTCACAACAAACCCCCCAAATGCTAACTGGTCCATCAATAAAGCTTGTTTTCTAAATGAATTAATATTTACCGTGTTGGATCCTTCTTTCGTATATAGCCTTGTACACCACCCTGGATTGACACACACAATGATTAAATGATGAATGAACAACGACAATCATAAATACCACCTCAATCATATGGGATAAATTAATTTGTGATGTGTGAAGAGAAGGATGTAGAATCGTGAAGCTTGGGGTAAGCGTTAACAACGAAATGCGAACGTTCAGTAGTGACATTTATTTCATAAATGGTAAAATTAAATGAATAGTTATGAGTGGCTTGATACGACATCACAATTTTACATGATCTATTGCCTTCGAGTTTTATGATTTATGAGCAAATTTTTCAAGGATAGAAATTAATTTACGTACTCGTGAAAGGAATATTCGTATACACGCCTTTGCTTTGGAGAATAATTGGATGTGAGTATGTTGGAGGGCCTCGTAATATCTTGCTTTAGTACATTTGGAATTTTGCTATTCCTCCGCACTAAAAAAAACCTGATGCGACGTATATCGATGCTTCTTCGATTTAGGGTTTTTTCCTTATGTATACTAACTATAGTCATGTATAAATTAAGCTCCTTCTTACATGCTAATTGGTAGATGATGTATTTAGTGTTGCTATATTTTGAGGTAAATAGAATAATAATAAAAATCTACTGCTTCTTTCTAGAACACTGACGCTACACTAGAACCGTGCACTATTTTAAGCTTGAGTCCAACCTATTGTTCTTTGATTGATAACACTATTCTCCTAGACAGGCATGAATCGAACAATGACTTGCTATCATGTTGTGTATTTCTGGAACAATGAAAAATTTTGTTATGCCAGAATAGTATATTGATTAAGGTTGAATCTGCACCATCGTCTTTATTTAATATCATTTTTTTTATGGATACAAATGAATCAACAACTTTCTACCTTTCTTGTCTTCGAAACTATCAAATGGCCATGCTTTAGTCCTAGAAAAAATTGAATAATAATGCGTACCATATTAATGGCTCTGATACCACTTGGAGAATAACAAATCAACAAACGAAGGAGAAGAGATAATCGATAAGGAAATAAATTTATGTTGCCACTTTAGGAGGGCTAATTCCTTCACCACTGAGGAGGGCTTAATCCTTGCAAGTTATGCAAATGAAAATAATGATGATATATGATACGATATAAATAAACCTACTCTATTTAATATTAAATCAATGAACAAATAATGGTGATAGTCGACTAGATATATTAGGGTTGTAACAAATAACACAGAGATCATGTTATAAGGTGAAAACAATCACAATACAAATTTATATGGTCTCATGTGAATATTAACATCATCTCAACACAAATTATGTTCTCTGGGATTTATTTCCTTTTTCTATGATGTGCCTCATATGCAAGATTTTTTAAATAATAAGGTTAAAAATGATTGAATGAAAAAATAATATGCCCTATTTCCTATTTACAATGTTTGTCATTGGTTATTTTAGACTTATAAATTATAATAATAGAAAGATCATGTTACAAGGTGAAAATAATCATAATACAAAATCTAGTCATGCCCTCAAGTGAAGATTAACATCATCTCAACACAAATTATGTTCTCTAGGATTCGTTTTCTTTTTCTATGATGTCTCATGTACAAGATTTTTATAACAATTTGGTTAAAAATGATTGGATGAAAAAATAATATGCCCTATTTCCTATTTACAATGTTTTTCATTGGTTTTCTATTTAGATTTTTAAATCCATATATATATGGTAGTTAGAATATATAATAAAAACTTGTGGTACTATGGTAAATATTTGCATAACTTATTACCTTTTTTAGCTAATGTTGATATAGTATAGTTAAAGTTTATAAGTGATCTCAAATGGATAGAAATTATCGATGTCCTTCAATTGATGCATAATCTAAAACCTCTTCTTTTGGGTACTATTGGTGACATTTTATAAATTAAAATTTTATCATCTTTGATCACTCACTATAGTTTTCAAATTTTGAAAGCTCTAAAATCTCTAGATCATTTGTCTAGACTTCTTGAATTTGAGTACAAAAGGTGTTTGATTTTCTATAAATATTTACAATTAAGGGACCTTTCTACGTGTCACATGTCTAAAGAGATGGAAAATTTTATAAAAAAATATTATAAATCCAAAATAAATATGATGGTGGATATCTATTAAATTTAGAAATACTTAAGGTCAAATCAAATTATCTCAATTGGTTAAATTCCTCAACTTTCAAGGAGACCCAAGTTTGAATCTTGCCAAACGATACATGCCTAATTATCGAGTTGTTATAATACCACTATGTGATCATGATAAAATATGGGAGGGTTTATTTAAGTCCCATTTAACCAATTAAAAAAATAGCAATATGTGAGAAGGAATTAGAGGAACATCCTTATGTAACAACCCAACTCTCACCAACCCAAGAGAGAAATTTTTTTATCACAAGAAAGGTTCACCAAAAATATTCTAGATAGATTCAACAAAATCTTCTAACCACATTCTAAGTTTCATATGCTACAACATCCCTCGAATGGATACGAGTGGTCAAACTCTTGCATCAACTCTAGGGTTCACCTTATACATTACTCATACAGCTTAAAGGACACCTTTACATGGTCTCCTCATTTCTTTACTTTCCTTTAAAGGACATTTTGACCATGACATCGAGATTAACCCTATCTCATCTTTTCAAGAAGGGATGTCAATTCCCTTACTAATCTCATTTGATCTCTAGTATCTAGGCATAAATCTTCTTATAGTTTTACCAATTACACCATGTATAAAGCTACAATGCTCAATTAAACCATCCCCCTGATAGTTTAATTGAGGTGACTATCACTTGTGTGACATCTCTCACCTGGTCACCCAAAAGTCAATCGATATTTCTAGTGACTATCACACTAAATGATATCCCTCATAGGTCTCCCATAGTTCATCGAGTTTCTATGATTATCATTTTCATGATATCTCTCATTTGGATACCTCACCATCCATTGGTGTTCCATCACACAAATCTAGTTACAATAGGATCCAAGATTATCTCATATTTATATCACACTTCAGTAGTCTATCACTGATGTGTCCATTGTAACCCTAAGGGATTGTTAAATCACAACACCCTTAGTTATGATATCATCCTCTAGGGTCTAGCTAAGTTGGTCTTTCTATGGATAATCCCTCCTAAGGAAGAACCCTAAACCCTAAAGTAACTAAGTATAGGTTCCTCTCTTACTTTTTTTTATTAGCTTTACATAAACCTTACTTTTTTAAGTATAAAAGAAATGCTTAACCACTCATCTTATTCTACCTAAACACAAGAACTTGGATTATAAACATAATAATATGAAGTAGACATATTCATTTCCTTTTCATTTACTATTCACAGAAACTTAAGTAATTAGTTATATGCATAGAATAATTCCATAGCAAGATCCATAAAAGATACACATATAACACATCATATATCCTGGGAATCCTTATAGGAAAAACCCAGCCTTGAAATATCCATTTATATTGCATAAGTCTAGCCTACAGTGATGCAACTACATAAAGGGATCCTTAATTACTTTTTTTCAATATTTCAATCCATTGCATAAGAACCCTATAGTTCTTATGTCCCTAATCATGAATATCAATAATTTACTTTACAAAGACAATAAGGGAACCCCATAATTCTCTTGAATGAATTCCACATTCATTTTCCCAATCTCACTATTTAACTTTATGCACAATTACCTAAACATATCCTTCATATTTCAAAGAATGTTAACATAATCCTATAATAGAAATAAAAAAATCACCAATTAATTTAGAGGCACAAAAGCTAAAAAAAAGCTAAAAAGCATACCCTATTATCTTGGATTAGTAAATCACTTTCTCAAGGGTTTAGCCTACTATTAAATTTTATCAAATGACAATACAACCAACTTCCTTATATAAACTTTATTCCTCTTTTAATTCCAAAAACTAATGTTTCTAATCTTAAAATAGGTTAGATTTCCATTAAGACAAAATAATGCACCATGTATATCTCTAATAATCCAACAAAAACTTTCATAATTCATACAAAGAAACAATTCCTTCTTTTACCATAAGAAAACATATAACATTAGTTTTCTTTACTCAAAAAATAGAATAAATTTGTTGAGAGTTTATTTTAATATATAAAATTATAAATTCAACAACTAACATAAGTTTTTTTTACTCCAATAATCATAGACTACTTTTTTTTCAAAGAGCCAATATTTGGAATGATAAAGAAACTTCATTTGTCCACAATAATTTTTTACTCTATCTTTAACATTAAGAAATCACTTAGATCTTTTTCCATAGTCATAATTTTTTACTCTATTTATTTTTTATTTTTTCTTTCTTTTTTTTTTTTGATATATAGAAGCAATGGTTACAATCACGATTTTTAGTAACTACCAGCTATGTGCTGGTAGGGTTCAAATTATCTACGAAGGCTCCCAGTACTTTCACCGTCTCGGTACATGGTAACCTGGCGTGAGATGGGGACCGTCAGACGCACAGGGGTTGCACCGTCGTCATCAATCTGACGCACTCCTCAGATGAATTGGATCTGGGCTACTGTCTGTGCATGGGCAAGCCCGTGAGATTGGAGCCTAGGTCTCCTCTCGGTAAACGCCCCAACTTACCAATCCACCTAAACCCACGGACTATTTTTTTCATTTATTTTAAACAACCTATCATTAGCAAGCATAAGTTTTTCTTTATTTAAAAAGAAGTTATTTTAAATCAATACCAAACCCCCTTTTCCACAATATAAAATTAAAGATCAACTAACCCCTTAAGTTATTTCCACCCATATGATAGGTCAGGTCAATGAAGCTGGGTCGGGGTTTTTTTCTGAGCTCTGGCGTTTTGGCGGGAAACCTTCTGTGCAGGCACCGGGCGAAGCTCCAGGGTCTCTGGTTGGAAGTCTCTTCCAGATCCTCCTGTGGATTGATTCTACACCTCTCTGAAGGATTGCTCGTTGCCTTGGGAGGGCCCAATGGGGTCTCCTCCAGGATCTTCCGACGGGCGAGAAAAGCTCATATGCGAGATAAATTAAAAGAAAACCATGCATCTTCTTTCGATGAAGCTCAACGCGAGTGCTTATCAAATGCTATTTAAGAATCTTTGGAAAGGGTTTACCTGCAAACAGAGTTAACGGCTGCCTTCCACAATCTGCGTCCAGGCCAAAGATTGTCATAGAGCCAAAACTGGTTGAGGATACGATTATATACCGTGCTACCCATGATCTGATCTGCAAATTCATGGGTATTCGGCCCACTCTGAACTTCCTTCACACCTGGGTGAGACAGAACTGGGAGCCCATTGGTGAGTACTCTCTATGGCCTATAAGCAATGGGTATTTTATTATTAGTTTCTCTTCTCTAGCAGATAGAAACAGAGCATTTGAATCAGAGAAGAGGAACCACGGCCCGACAGGATTATTTGTCCAACCGTGGAGAGTGGGTTTTGACCCTCGCATTGAGCCCACGGCTGTCCCGGTCTGGATACGGTTGTATGCTCTCCCAATGGAGTTTTGGGGTGAGCAAATCCTTGAGTTGATTGGTAATTCTCTAGGTAGATTTTTGGGAGTTTCAAGAGATACCATGGAAGGAAATACTGCTTTCTTTGCTAGAATATGTGTAGAAATGGACATTAGCCTGACCACTTCCTGTCGAGGTGGAATTGGAGTTAGCAGGACTAACCTGGATACAACGACTAGACTATGAAGCCTTACCTTTCAGATGCAGAGTCTGCCATAAGCATGGCCATTTGGCTAGGTTCTGCCCAAATAGCCTGACCACAAAATCGGAAGCTCCGTCGGGAGCGTCAAATCGCCCCAGAGAGGGTAAGTTCACTTCGGTTAAAGATCCCCTCAATTTCCCCCAGGGTTTTGATGCCCAGAAAGATGGCTTTGAACAGCAGAAGCGGAGGAAAAACAAAAAGAGAAATGGCAAGAAGCAGACCCAATCCAAGCCAACCAACCGATATGAAATCTTCAAATCCCTTGTAGACCAAGAAGACCAAGTCATGGAAGGAGTGGTTGGGAATGATGGGGATACTAACACCCACTCTCATGATCCTCTATCATCTACTCCTGTCTTAGAACAGGTGATTGAAACCCACGAGACTCTGCGGCCGAGAGAACCTAGGGGCTATGGTAATTCATTCCCCTGCACAACCGAGTTATTAAGGATGTCCACATGGGAAGTGCGAGAAAAGAACAGAGAGAAAGACCGGCGTTGGGGATCACCCGAGGTGGAAAAGAGGTCTAAGAATAGTAATTCCCAAGGAGTTGGTAGAAAATCCAATAAGGATCTAATAGTAGCGCAAGGGGACAAGCTGATCAATGGAGGATCGGTGAGAACAATTGACTCGTATTGCTCCCAAGGTTTCCAATGATTATACAATCCTGGAATGTAAGGGGTTTAAACAGTAGAACCCATCAATCTGTTGTTCAAAGACTTTTAGGAAGACACAAAACAGACTTTTTGCTCCTTCAGGAAACAAAAATGTCTTGAGATCTTATGTGTAAAATTGCTAGTAGAATATGGAGGGGCGTTGGATATATGGATGTGGCGGCCCAAGGAGCTTCGGGGGAAATTGTTACTCTGTGGAATCCTCTGGTGTGGATAGCAATAGAACATACAGCTTGGAGGGGGTTCTCACATCTCTCTTTAAGAATATTGTTACAGCTGAACAGGTTTTAATTACAAACTTCTATGGGGCTCAAAGCATTGATGGACAGCGGCTTCAATGGAATGTTGTTCATTCAATGAGATCCTCCCGAGGAAGATTGCGATTGGATTGTTGTTGGGGATTTTAATGCCAAATTATATGCCAGTGATCAGGAAGGTGGTTTCCCGAGTTTTGGATCCGGGGGATAGGCTTACGATTGCTCAAGTCCGGGCCTTTCACCTTGTTGATATCAAAGGTCCTGGTACTTATTTTACGTGGACTAATAAGAGAAGAGAGCCACACGGTAGGAAGGTAAAACTAGACCGGTTTCTGGTCTCGGAGGAAGCATTTGTGAAATGGAATATTAAATTTCAGATTTTGGAAGGCCCGGTTTCGGACCACTTTCCCATTGTCTTGGAGGGAGGGGCTAGGACGAGGCGATACCATAAACCTTTTAAATTTGAAAATTTTTGGTTGCAAAAAGAAGATCTCCGAAGGAAAATTCCTCGAGTGGTGGGAAGATGGCCGCCCACCTTTTGGGACTGCAATGTTTAAATTTCACAAACGACTTCAATTTGTCAAGTGTAAATTGAAACGGTGGAGGCAAACTAACAAATCGGACTTCCCGGCTCCAACGGGCCCCCTTGTTGGCTAGATGGGATGAGGTGCAAAAACATTTCGGGGAAGGAAACATTTCCGAGCACCTTAAATCCGAGGATGATGCTTTGCGCAAAGCGGTTGAGGATATTGATAACCAAGAAGAGATTTCTTGGAAACAGAGAGCAAGAAATACTTGGTTATTAGAAGGAGACAGAAATACAAAAATTTTTCAGCGCTCTGCCTGTGCTAGGAGACAAATGAATACTATGGATTTCCTTCAAGATGAGAATGGATACTCTTTTGACACTCTTCCTGGTATGCACTTCCACTCAATGGAGTATTTCTCAAAACTCTTTAAGGAAAGCATGGAGCAAGATGGGGCAGCCCAAGATGAAGTTATTGTTGTCATTCCTTCTTTAATCTCTCTTGAAGAAAACCAGGCTCTACTTAGACCTATAGATAAAGATGAACTTAAGAAGGTGGTCTTTGGGATGAGTGCTTGGTAAATCGCTCTGGTCTCGATGGCTTCCCTATTGAGTTCTTCCGGGCCTTTTGGGATTCCCTGGAGGAAGATGTTTTAGTGCATCCTTGAGGAGTCCAGAACCAATAAAAGAATGCTCAAGGCTCTAAATCATACATTCATTACTTTAATTCCAAAAGGAGCGAGGGGGGTTCATTTATCGATTTTAGACCTATTGCCTTATGCAATGTGATCTATAAAATAATTACGAAGATTATGGCTGAAAGGTTAAAACCTATTATGCATAATATAATTTCCCCGGAGCAAGGGGGTTTTGTTGAAGGGAGGCAAATTTTGGATGGAGTGATTCTTGCTCGGGAGGCTATCCATACAATGCACCAAGCCGGGAACAAAGGAATGTTCATTAAACTAGATATGTCCAAGGCTTATGACAGGGTGGAGTGGGGCTTCTTGGCAAAGATGTTGACTGCCTTTGGTTTCTCTCAGGACTGGACAGACTGGGTCATGAGCTGTATTTCTACGCCTTCATACTCTGTTCTTATCAAGGGACTTCCCTCGCCTCCTTTTGGTGCCTCTCGAGGATTGCGGCAAGGAGACCCTTGCTCTCCTTATCTCTTCCTCATCTTGGCTGAAGGATTGGGCAGACTCTTTACGAAAAGAAGACTTCAAGGTCGGATAACGAGGTTTTAAGGTCGGGGCTGAAGTTTTGACACATTTACGGTTTGTAGATGATCTTTGGATTGGTGGGGGTGGCCGGCCTTAGGGAAGCAAGAAGAATCAGAGATACTCTAAATGTCTACCTCTGGGCCTCTAATCAAGTCATCAATGACAATAAATCCAAAGTGATCTTCTTCAATATTGATCAACGGTTACAGGACCGAGTTATTGAGATTTTAGGTTTCACTCGGACCTCTCTCCCAGTAGTCTATTTGGGGGTCCCTCTCCATTTCAAAAAACTGAAAATTGATGTTTGGAAGGACCTTTTGGATGGCATCAAAGATAGAATGAACCATTGGTCTAATAGATGGTTAAGTTATGGGGGTCGTCTAACTTTTACTGAGTCAATTATTCGAGGCCATGCCAATTTATAAATTCTCCGATCTGTTTGCTCCCAGTCTATTTGGAAAGAGCTGGATAAAATGGCTAGAAGATTTCTATGGGAAGGTGCCAAGGGAGAGAGGAAATGGGCCTTGGTTGGCTGGGACAAGGTTACCCAACCCAAGGAAAAAGGGGGTTTGGGACTAAGAAGCTCCAAGTTTAATAACAAGGCTTTGGCTGGCAAACTGTACTGGAGGTGGATTTCTCAGCCAACATCCCTCTTCAACGAGAATTCTCTCTAGCAAATACATGGGTTCTGTCCATCCTAATGATGTGGGCCGCTTTCCATTTGGAAGGTTTTGGATCACCGGTGTGGCGAGCGCTCAAGCTTGGAGCTCAACTCATCAAAGATCAACTTTTTTTTTGGAAAGTGGGGCGAGGGGATAAGGCTCGGTTATGGACTGATTCCTGGGACCAGAATCCTCCCATTATTGCTGTTTTTCCTGAATTGCAACCGATAAAATCTGCTTTAGAAGATAAGGGATGGATTCAAATTGAGAGCTACTTTAACACTAGTCATTTGGGGGACTACAAGTTCATAAAGTTTAAGCGGTTGGATGAGTGGCCAATACCTATCCCTCAGGAGTTGGTACCTACTTTGGGAAAAATCTTGGCAGAACGGTTTCTTACTGGGAGAGATGAGGAGGATGAGCTGGCCTGGGGCTATGGAAGCCTTGGGGTTTATACTATGAAAGAAGGATATGGTGAGATCCTCCCAGAGCCCCCTCCACCCTTTTCTTTGGTTCTTGACTGGAGAAAGATATGGCATCCCCAGGGCTGGCCGAAAGTGAACTTTTTGCATGGCAGTTTTTGCATAATGGAATTCTCACCTATGACAATCTCAGACTCAGAGGCATCATTGGCCCTTCCCAATGTGTGTTATGCCATAAGCGGGGAGGAAACGGCGGATCATCTAATGTTTGAATGTTCTTTCACACGACAGATCTGGAAGCACTGGTTCTCCCACTTTAAACTTCAGGCTAATGGGGTCTTGTCTCGAAACAACATATGGGAAAGTTGGAAGAAAGGTAGATTTAAATCCAATGCTCTTCGAATTGGCTGGGAGCTTGGTTTATTTTTTATCTGGTGGCAGGTTTGGTTGGAGAGAAATGCCCGTATTTTTCGTGAAACCTTCTCCTCTCTAGAAGGAATATGGCAAGTCATTTGGAGCAAAGTGGCGGAAACGGTTGCCATTCATACCGAGGGGAAATTCGATCTACTACGAGCCTTTGGACGAGGGAGTTGTTTTTCAACAAAGGCAGGTGAGTGGTAGATGGAAACCTCCTCCTGAAGGATGGATCAAAATCAATGCGATGGAGCGGCTAAAGGCAATCCGGGAAGTCCTTGGAATTGGAGTTGTGTGCCGTGATCATGCTTGGGTCTTTGCTCTATTGGGAGCTGCGGGGTGCGGGATGTGCCACAAACAATGAAGCCGAGGCCTTTGCCATTAAATCTGCCTCCTTACGGGCTGCCAAAAAAGGACACGGGAAGATTATTATTGAGTCGACTCCCAAATTTTGGTGGGTGCTCTTGATTGTATGAGAAACTTTGTCTCGAAAGCTTGGAGGTTGCGGATCTTAGTTTCCCAAATCAAAGAGCTACTGGAGGGAATTAGATGATGTGATACTGTCTATGTGAATCGAGATCTCAATAAGGCGGCCGATTTCCTTGCTAAGATGGGTCCTTGAAAGGGAGGTTGGGATGCGGTTGCACGGTGACATGCATGTGGAGGATGCGAGAGATTCGACAAGGCCTTGAACATTTTACGAAATGATGTGCAGGGTTTTTTTGCTAAGGAAGGTTTCTGTCGCGATATCGCGACATGTCGCGATATCGCGACAGGTTGCGCCCTTTTGGCCTCTACCGGGTTTTTGTCGCGATATCGCGACAGGTTGCGCCTTCTCGGCCTTTGACGGGTTTTTGTCGCGATTTCGCGACATGTCGCGCCATCGCGGCCCTTGGGGAAGGCGCCTGGTTAAGTGGTCGCGATTTCGCGACAGTTTTGGCAATTTGGTGCTAACTGGTAAAATTGTCGCGATATCGCGACACTTTTGCAGACGGAGTGCAAAGTGGAAAACTCGTCGCGATATCGCGACAATTTTGAGAACTGGGTGCCGAGAGGATATTTCGTCGCGATTTCGCGACAGTTTTGAGAACTGGGAGCCGAAAGGAAAAACCGTCGCGATATCGCGACACTTTTGGCGGTCTGGTGTCATAAGGAAAACCCGTCGCGAAATCGCGACAATTTTGGCTTTCCAGCGGGTTGGCAAAAACTGTCGCGATATCGCGACGCTTTTGCGATCTGGTTGCCATTTGGTGAATTCGTCGCGATTTCGTGACACTTTTGTCGAAGGGTTGCTGGTGGGTGTTGTCGTCGCGACTTTGCGACATGTCGCGATTTCCGACATGCGCGACATGTCGCGATTTCGCAACATGTCGCGTTTTCGCGACTGTTGGCACCGCAGTGGGGGAGCCGGGGTTGACTGTCGCGATCTCGCGACATGTCGCGATTTCGCGACATGTCATTTTTTCGCGCCCAGTTGACTTCTTTGCTCTGTGTTGTGCTGGGGTGCCTTTGTGCTCTTCTCTTGTTGTGTTGCTTGTTGTTCTTGGTTGGGATGTGTTCTCTCCCGCTTGTAATTGTTCTTTGTATTAATTCAAGTTTTTCATTTTTTTCAAAAAAAAAAAAGTTATTTCCACCCATGGCATAAAGGATAAAAACCCTTAATTATTTTCTACTTTCCCTACGTTATAGTAAGCCAATAGTATTAGCTTATACATGTCTGAATGGAATGTAGCCCATTCCATTTTAAAAATGGTGGTCCTTCACGATATGCAACACACTGACTAATCAAAATATATTGTGCAAATATCGAGACCCCTATTTAAATCAAAACACAATGCAAAGGAAAACTTTGGGAGGATGAGCACTCCATGCTATAGGCTGAACACAAATGACGTGGCACCCAGGTTTAGTTGACTGTCTCTCACGGTCAATAATCCCTGCATGGCAGTGTTGAAAGCCACATACACCTATACATATATAATTTAAAAGAGGATTAATGCATGGTGCTAAGGCTTGATATTTTAACGTAAGTCCCAATATGCATATGTTTGTTAACAAGGGCTATGTGCACGTGTCAATCACCACGTGGCTCTATCACAAAAGAAGACAAGGTATGTTTGATTTTTAATATATTTCCATACGTAACATTTAAACAAATGAGTGAAACCCAGTCGACACAAGGTGCCTTATATATTTGAAAGATACGAGCTTGGAGGAGACCAACACGCACTCAGAAGACAAAAACCTTTGTTGCTTTCGCTCTTCAAAATCTTCCAAAAACCCTCTCTAGTCTGCACATTCTTGGTTGGTACAAGAAAAACAAAAACCTCCCCCTCATTATTTCCACAAGGGTTTAAAGAAACAATCAGGAGAAGATTCGTTCAAGGAATGAACTCAACAACTACCCACAAAACCAACTCGTTCGTTATGTTTGGTTTAAACTGAACATTGCAAAATCTACATTATTTGCTTTTCACCTTTATATATTTTTTTTTCTAATGTTCACAACACTAGTCATTTTTATCAATAAATGTTTTTATTAGTAAAAAATTGAAAACTCTTTTTAAAATCCAAAGATACAAGATATTATAAAATACGGTTTTTCATATATAAACGAATATTGGTAAAAGGATTCATTAACATAACATATTAATCATCCCTCACTACTTTCATTTTTTTGAAGGAAACATCAAACATTCTATATTACTTTATATCAATTTAAAGTAATTCAAACCTCATAAAGATTTACGAATGATGACAAACACTCAAATGCATGAATCATAAATATTGTAGACACCTAAAACACGTCATGTTGAGGAGGCTATCTATATGAACACATTTTTAGGCCATATGACTCACCTTGGGCCTCCCCAAGACCTAATAGTGGTTCTTACCACTCAAATAGGGGCAACTTGTCCTTTACAACCTAGACCATGATACCCAAGAGCGGCCTCCAGCAGCTGCTGCACCTTGTGACGACCAGCAATCATGGTCGTTCCACCTTGTGACGACCAACAATCATGGCTGCTCCACCCTGGTATGGTCACACCTATAAAAACTCAAGCTCCTCAAGCTGAGCCAAATTAGTTATAGGGCAGTTGAGCTTCAATGGTTAAGCGCGAGAAGATTCTAGAAGTGACGTTTGGGTTGCCTAGATCCTAACTGATTCTTAGTTCTTGGTTTCTCTTGCAAGTCAAGATTACCAATTTGGAAACTTATAAGAAGAGTCCAAACCTTCATGAAATCTCTCCCAATATAATGCAACAAAGTGTTGTTGGTTTGTGTAATAGATAGAACATACTCTCATAAGCAACGGAGTGCTACCCACTTCCAACTATGGAGCTTGCAATTGCATCAATGGAATCCATTGGAGTTTGAAGACGAAATTCAACCATTGTGCATCATCAATCATCCCGAATTCAAGCCAATTTCTACGATTCAACTATGCTTCCAAGTGCACGATCCTTGAACATCAATTTGAGAGACTAACCAGATGTCACCCTACATCAAACACGAAGAAACAATTCTCTGTTCAATGGCCACTTCACCCCAAAGCAACCCATAGGCGCAACTACTGGACCCCATGACGGCCAGCAGACCTAACAACTTTACCCCATGATGGCCTCTCGATGAAATTTATCTTTACTATATTTTCTAGTTATAATATCTTTAGCAGCATCAAATTTATGTTCTAGCATCGTTTTATTCAATTTGCATGCATTCCTTTATCGTTTTTAGCATCTTTACTTTAATTGCTTATCATGGAAATAGACCTCATCATGAGAGGTTCCTTATTTGCTATTAACATCTTGTAAGTGTTCTTGTGTGCAAATTTTAGATCTTATCAGGAGCTCTTCAACATAAAGATCCTTTAATATTTATCTCACCATGTGGAGGTCACAAAGAAACCCTCCTATAATCAGTTTTGAGAGAGCAAAGACTCTACGGGTTACACCTACTTGTGGTTCTATATTGTAATTTGTATCAAATTGGTATAATCCCTAAGAGGGATATCTTTGTAACCACATTATGAAGGGATATTGCAATATTAATTATAAGGACACCATTTTGTACATTTCATTGACATCTTATGGTTATATGATTTGCATTTGTCAATTTGATTTCATAAATATATAGGTGTACGATTTTTGCTACTCTACAGTGGCAATCACGGCTGGACCTCAGCTAAACCTTTACAATTTATCGCTAAATACTTTTTTCTTGTCTTTATTGAATTACAGGTACAACCACTCTAGGTTGGAACAGCTTGCAGAAGTTGTCATCTTACCCTGTGACGGCTAATAGAGCCCATCGCTCTATGATGTGACAGCCTCAGATCAAAATCACAAAACCAAAGAGGTAGCAACTTCATCAAATGTAGGCATCACTTGTGAGTATCTCTGAACTTGGTTTTAGTACTTTTCATAGAAAAATATAGAATTTTAGGTTTTAATAGAGAAATTTAGAAGAATTGCTAGATTTGAAGTTGTCTGGATGTGACTGCTCCTAAGTCCAGTCGCCTCTACTGTTGGCCACTACGGGGTAAAGCGGACCCTACTTCTAACTACTTCTATTTCATACAGTCTTTGCTACAGGCCATATTACATAGAGATGGCCCATGTTGTTTGTTTGGTTTTGCATGCCTACTACCTGTCTAAAGGTTAACATCATTTAGGGTTTGCAGTTTTAAATTTTCTAAAATTAAAATATTCTTATCCAAGAATTTAGAAATTTAAAATGTTCTTTCATGCATTAGTGAAAAAACATTGATTTCTCTATATTGCATTTTCTTTTTGCATGAAATAAAATGAACTCACACACACCATGAATCATATTAAACATCAGTGAGTTAGAATTTACACCCAAACGCTAATCAAGACTAACAATGGTGACCTTCATCACCACCTCGTTGGATTTTTTGTGAGTGCTTCACATCGTATTTTGGCCAAGGCCAGTCCAATAATCATCATAGCCAAGGAATATAACATGTATCTCTTTTCAGAGAGGTATATCATTGATCGAGTTGAACTAGTAGGACTTGGACTTCATCACCAAATCTTGGTGGGTTTCATGACCTTGACTTCATCACCAAGCCTGTGTGTGAGAGGATGCAATAAAAATCCATTTAACTGGGTATTTCATCAATAAAAGTAAAAACGAATAAGTAAGCAATACTATCAATGAATCAAAACACACAGACCAGTTTAGGAATTGCAAAGAATCTTTAAACAAGATAATCATTTGTATACTTTGTATGTTTCCTTACTGTATGCATAGTAAAAATATAATGGTCACCACATGTAGTCATGCTCATTCATACACTAAAGCTACAATAAATGCACAAAGAGGCCTAAAACACCTTCTTTATAGCCCAGTTGATCTACTCCTACCTGAACAACATCCTAGCAGTCATCATGAAGATAATTCCACTCATGTGGGATTCAATCATTGAGATACCCTACTAGGAGGACACCTATGGGACCTCCTCGTAATCAAGAAGAAGATCTTCTCAAACCTCATTTGTCTCATGCTACTTCTAAACAAGATCCACCCATTGAGGGGCCAAGTAGAGGGGTAGCATAAATTCATAATCCTAATAAATTTGCACTCCCATTTGATCATGGGGTAGGATACATGCCTTTACCTAGTCTAGATGAGGGGGTCACCCCCCCAATCATCACTGGTTGAGTCGAAATATTAATAATCTAGATAGATATGACTCTAATGCTACTCATAGAGCACCTTATTCTGTTCATACTCACTCTGATGATGAGTGAGATGAATATTTAGTGCATCATATCCTTATGCGTGGAGAGTGTTCTACATGGACACGCCATACTCCTATGTCATATTTACATGAGGAACACACTAGAGTTGAATATCAAGTCAATGCAACTTCTCTTGATCAAGGGAAATAGTAGCTACCCCTACTATGTGCATATAAATAGCTAAATCCTCTCGTATTGAGACAAGAAACTAGAGACCTCATACAGCTGATCGCACAGATCATTTACCTAGGCAAAATACTAGTCAAAGAGAGTAGTTACTGCAATCACAATTTTATGACTTGCATAGAAAAAGAGAGCACCTAGATAATGAACATGTAGAGCAACATAGGCTACACCATCAAAATTTGTATGAGCATAGGCTACATGAAGAAAGAATCCTTGAACAAAAATTGCATGAGGAGCAATCGAATAGGATAGCCTATGATGAAATCCCAACACCTAGCACATATGGGCAACAAGCTCACCTAAGGCACACTCCGCAACATCAAGAGTTACCTCCCAGGTAGATGGACAACCATCCTCCTCTCACATATATTCATCATTCTCAGCCACAATAGTGTCAAGTACTAAATCTATCGAAATATGAAATATATGAAGAAACGTAACATGAGTACCAGGATCAAGCGTATCCTGAGTCATTTGGTGAATACATGGTGGATGATTACGTTCTGCCACCTCTTTCTAACAAGAATTTACCACCCCCACCTCCTAAGAGATTAATTCAAGAAAATGAGATCATATCATGTCAAGCATATAAGGTCCTTATAGAGAAAATAAAATTACTAGAAAATCAAGGAACGGGTTACCAAAAAACAACATTGTGTAAATTATGCAATCAACCTCTACACACATAAATTCATCGTAATGCTTGCCTAGAGTATTTTGAAATGCCTAAGCTAGATAAATTCAAATGATACGATGATGCTCAAGAGCATGTCACAAGTTTTATGAACTTGTGCTTCTAGTTACAAGATGATGATGCTTTATTGTTGAGAACATTCTTTATAACATTCCCTTGCTCATTTTTAGAGTGGTATAACCAATTACTATGACATAACATCACTAGCTTTGAACAGCTAGCAAACGCCTTCCTAGAATGCTTCTCCTTTGGAGTCAATAAGAAGGTAAACTTAACTGACTTATTGAACTTATGTCAATTCAACGATGAGCTAGTAATGGACTATGGAAATAGGTGGTAAAACATAATATCAAAATTACCTTTTACCACACCTATTTTAGAACTCACTATAATGTTTACAAAAAGCTTCTCAAAGCACATCTTGCTTCTTTTACAGCTATAGCAGTATCAAACATTCGAGGAGGCTTTGGTGCAAGCCAAAGTAATTGAGGATATCAAGGTCTAGGAGGGAGACTTAAAACTCTGCAAGGAGTGGAATAAGAACCCTCAAAAAAACTATAATCAAATGAAACTAGTTTCGATTAATCAAATTGTTTTGAATGTGTCTAAAATGGAGAAAACTCCTCAGTAGCCTAACTATTAGGCTCAGCCCCTCCAACGAATTACAATAATTAGTGCAAACAAAATAAAGTGCAGAACAAGCCTCATCATCCTCCTCGCACATATACACCACTTCTAGAGTCTTTGGCATCCCTTTTTAATAGACTATGCGAGGCTAAGGTGATTACCTTGCCTGAAATCTGATTGATAGATCTTGCCCGCTCAAAACCTAAGGGGTACAGAGAGGATTTTTATATAATAAATATAGGACATTTTATTGATTTAGAATGTATATATTTGATGATTTGTGAAGTTTACTTTGAGGTTTTTTATGTAGATTATATTTTTTGTTTATTTTAACACTTCTATGTTGTGTTAATTTGTGTTTCAGAGTACCACAACATCTGACACATAATTTGTCAATAATATATATATACTTACACATAATTGGTCAATAATATATATATATATATATATATATATATATATTGGTTTTCTTAAGAGACTCTTGGTGCTTCACATTCTCTCTAAATCCAAATAAGAATATTTTCTTTTTATTTTTAAGATTTTTACTTGTAAATACAATTTTGGCATATTCTACTTTTTGTCTTACTCTTGACCTATTTTGAATTCTATATACTTGTCTTATTTTGATTTTTATCTTATTCCTATTTTGTTCTTTTGACTCATTCGGTATTTCAATTTCTAATATTATTCTCCTTTAGACTAAATGGGAAAAATTGTATTCCATATATGAGAAAAATAAAATGATTCTTTGTCAATATATTTGTAAAAATATTTGCATAGCAACCTTTTGAATTGTAGTGTTTTAATTTAACTTCCATTTTTGATCTAAGTCTCTAATAAAATGGTGCTTCAAATTAATATGCTTTGATTTTGAATAGAAAAATAATAGTTATTAGTCATTTGAATTGCACTCATATTGTCACAAAAAATAATAATTCATCTTTCTTGATTTTCACCTAGGGCTTGCAAGATCTAACTCAATCACACTATTTATTTGTTGATGTATCTACTATAAATTGTACCTCTACTATTGAGTTTCATGATTTCTTGTTTCTTCGAAATCCAAGTTACCAATCTATTTCCCAGTGAGAAAAATTACTAATTAAATTTCCTGTCATTAATTGATCCTTCTCAATTTGAATCATTGTATCCAACCAAATCAATTTTATTGGTTGAAGTATAATGTATTCCATAATCTAAATCTCCTTTCACATACCTCAAATTTATCTTAAATGCTCTCATAAGACATTTTCATGGATCACTCATGAATCTTAAAGCTAAAGACATTGTATATGTAATATATAGTCTTGTTATTATCAAGTTTATAAGGTTACTAATAAAACTTCTATACATCCTCTTATCCACTCTTTCACTTTTATCATCCTTGTAAATTATTTCTCCTTGTGTAAGTAGGGTAGCAATATATTTACAACTTTCTATGCTAAACTTATTCAAGATATAATGTGCATAATTAGTTTGGTAAATAAAAATCCAATCATGTGTTTGATGTACCTCCATGCCAATAATATAATGCATCAAAGCCAAATTGTGGCTTGCTTGAACTCTCTCTTCACTCAAGTGATGAACTTCCTATGAAAATTAGATCATCAACATATAAGCAAACAATTATCATCACCTTATATTTTTTAGTAAAATATGAGGTTATTCATACTTCTTAAAAATCTACACTTCAAGAAATATGTATCAATTCTTTATTACCATACCTTTATTGCTTATTTCAGTATATATAATACCTTTTTTAACTTATAGACATATCCTTCTTTACCTGCAACTTTAAATCCGTAAGGTTGTTCCACATACACTTCTTCAATCTTGTCATTCAAGAATGCACTTTTTACATAAAGTTAATATATAGTTTATCTTTTAGGCTATTAAGGATAAGATCATTTTTATTATGTCTTGTCTTGTGATAGGTGTATATGTCTCATCATTACCTATGTCAATTTATTGTGTATACCCATTTACCACTAGCATTTCTTTATGCCTTTCAATTGATCCATCACAATTGTTCTTGGTCTTGAAAACCTACTTTGCTCCAAATACCTCCTTGTTCTTTGAAAGTTCACACAACTCCAACGTGTTATTCTTTTCAATTGCATTCAATTATTATTTCATGGATTTGGTCCATAACTTACTTTGGGTTGTATCTTCAAAATTTAAGGGCTCCACATCAATTTTGAATAATAGCATATAGTTCACCATATTATCTTCTTGTTCGTTTTGCCTTTTTTTTCATGGGCTCATGCTTGCATTCTTGTGAACCTCCTATCAAAATTTGTATCCAATATATGGTAGTTTGGATGTGGTTATAATTTTCTCCTCCCTTTTATACTTATATTTAGAAAAGTTCTTGTGCCCACACTTGATTTTTCTACCATACTATAATCGTCAATTATCATTGTCTTCTCATTCTTTTCTACTTACTATACAGGTACTTCCCCATAATCAACAATTACATTTCTAGACACAATGTATTATCTAATTTGAGGTCATAACATCGATATAATTTGCTTTATTTAGAACAAACAACAAAAATGTATGCTTTATTCTTTAGATATAATTTCTTCCTTTTCATATATTTAACATGAACATAAGACAAAAAGCTAAACATTCTCAATTGAATCACTAAAGGCTCCTTTCCACACCATGACTCATGAGTTATATTCTTTACTAAAATTGTAAAACTTTTATCGAGGATGTACATTGTTGTTGTAACCGTTTTATCCCATAAATGATTTTTTAATTCTTTTTCTTTTACCATGCTTCTTAACATATCCATGACTCTATTATTATTTCTTTATGTCACTCTATTTTTCTAAGGTGTATAGGATAATGGCAATTGTATTATTATTCGATGCTCATCACAAAATTAATTGAATTTCTTGGAGCAATAGTCACCTCCATGGTCAATCTTTAATATTTTTAATAAATAGCCACTATCATTATCTACTATGGATTTGAATCTCTTAGATACTTCAAAAGCATCAGTTTTATTCTTCAAAAGATATACCCATGTTTCTCTAGTATGAGTATCATAATAATTGATAAAGCAGAAAGATTTACCAACACTTGGTGTGTGCATTGAACTAAATATATCTAAATGAATCATTAATTAGGGATATGATGCTCTCCATGCCCTTCCTTTTATGTTATGATGTTTTCCCATTTTGAAACCTTCACACACTTCATCTACACAAGGAATTCCATAGACCATTTCTTTAGTATTCAATAAATAGAAGCTTATAAAATTTAGGTGACCACAACTTTTGTGCCATAACCATTATTATTATTAATGGATGTATGATACAATTTAATCTCTTCTATTCCAATCTTCAAATAAAATATTATGTTCTTTATCATGAGTACAACAACCACTCTTTGATTCCCATTTGCTTTGTCATAGAATATGCATTCATTGTTATCAAACAGATTTTATAACTTTTCTCTATAAAATATCCCATACTCATAAAATTATGCTTCAAGCTTGGTATTAAGTAAGTATAATGGATAATTTTATTTTCATATTTTGTGTCAATTTATAAGGTTCTTTTTCCTTCAACCTCCAATGTTGTGTTATCTTCAAATGCCACCTTGCTCTATATGACTCATCTAACTTTACAAGCAACTTCTTATTATTGGTCATATAATTTGAGCAATTAGAATCTAAGTACCAAAGCTCTTTAGTTAAAACTTCTACCACATTACATGGTAAGAACATATCTATCTCTCACCTTATTCATGTGAAAATTGTATCGTTTTCCCTTTATTTATTTTCTTTATTCTACATTCTCTTTTTAAAGTGGTCATACCTTGTACAATATGACAATGAACATTTCTCTTACCTATAAATCAACCTCTACCTCTTCCACTATAGCCTCCTCTTCCACCATGGCCTCTTCCTCTTATATAATGTTGATTTGGTTGCTCTTATGTTTCTTCTTGGGAATCAATCTTGATCTAACCCCATTATTGTTCAATCCTCTAGCCTTGGAAGCAAAAGGTTACTCCAAATTTCCTTCTTTACTATTTTAATTATTTCTCATGAGACATAAGTGATCCCACTAATGCATGAAACTCCAAATTCTTCAAATATTTACTTTATTCAATATTCATTGCATAATTGTTCCAATTTGATGTCAATGATATCAACGCCCTTTTTAACATCTCCTTGTGCCAGTTCTTCACTAGATATACCCATTTTGTGTAAACTTTTGTTTACCCCTATGCAATAATATTTCACATCATCATTGCAATTCATTCACATATTTTCATATTCTTTTCATTCTCAAATTTTCATATTATATCTTCAATGTCTATAACTTTACTAATTTCACTAGATAACCTATTCTTTAGTAGATTCTTAATAGGTTGTTTTCAAGGCATCCCAAGCTCCTTTGGTAGTCTTGATGCCTATAACTCTTGAAAAATGCTTGTAACAAGAGTTTTTTATATGTGATACAAAGCCAAGGATTCTTTTCTTTGTGCTTCATTTGTATTCTTTTATATGGTTGATAAAGAACTTCAATGTGCTAGTTCCCTATATTCATTTCCTACAACACTTCATACTTCCTTGGCAATTAAAAAATTTCTCTTCTTTATGTGTCAATAGCCATAATTTCATCGTTTAAATTCTAGTATGGCTAGTAAATCATTACCATGATCCATGACAATTACAACAATAATATATGAATTTTTCCTCCACAAAATTGGATTATGAATTCTTTGGTTAAAGATAATCAAAATTTCAAGATCTAAACTTCTCAATTCTCTAAGATCCAAATTCTGATACTAGTATATGAGATGTAGTGGTGCTCTAAAACAAATATTAACACAACATAGAAAGGAGAAAAAATATTACACAAAAACCCTAACAAAAAATACTTTAATAATCTTCAAATATGTGCATTCTACTTCATTCCCATGACCTATACTTTTATATATACAATGGGATTTTTCTTGGTTGTCTCAAGGGACTCTTGGTGCTTCACATTCTCTCTAAATCTAGGTGAGAATATTTGTTTTTCTCTTTTTTTAATTTTCACTTGTTATTCCAATTGTTGGACATTTTGAGTCCCTAAGCTAAAAGTTGTCATTGATGTCAAAAGGACCTATGTAAGTAAGCACTATGATTTTTCTCCACAAAGAGCTTCATGAGAAGCAAAGGTTTTGATCAAAGGTTCAAGAAGGGATGCATGGCATTTGGTTCCAAAAGGAGCTTCAAGGGAAGCTTAGCAAAAGGTTTTTATGAAAACCAAGGAAGGCAAGGAAAGGTTTTATTTAAAACCATGGATGGCAGATTTGAAATGGGTTTTTCTTAAAACCCAAGTTGGCTTTTCGTTTCATTGAAAAATGTGCCCCGGTGATGGAGAAATTTAATTTTAAAGGTTTAGTTTAAATTTTAATTTATTTAAAATTTTAATTTTAATTTTAAAATTAAATAAAAGAGTTTTCCCGCCATGTCCACCGATGTCATATATTTTATCATGCAAAGGTTCAAATATTTAAAGGGGTTTATTTTATCAACCAAGTAGGTGACAAGAAGTATTGTCCACATTCGATTATCCCCTCCTTCGCAATCGTCGATTCCCCCTTCCGATTTTGTTTGCGCACTGCACGTGGAACAAGGGAGCAAGTTTCAAGGCATAGGTGGAGAGGACAAAAATATAAGTCTCAAAGGCTTAAAGCCTCCATGTGGGAGGCCTAGCCCACACGGTGGGCGGAGAGTGTGCTAAGGCGCACGACGAGGAGGAACGTGGGGTCGAAACCACCCGAAGCCATTTTGCAAGGTATGCCATAATTCGATCGCCGAAATTTTTGGGTGCATGAAATATTTCGAATTTGCTAAGGTTGTGTTAAGCGTCGATTTTCACGGAGAGTATAGTGGATTTAATTTTTGCATATGGCTAAGGTTTGATATTTGATTAATGTGGGATATTGCCTAAGAAGGCTTTGTGATTATTTTTTTAAGTGCAAAAGTGTTGAAAGGAAGGATATAAAATATTTGAGTTATTTTATGGTATAAGTGGTTTTTGGAGTGACAAGGTTATGCAATGTTTTGATTTATTTTATTTTATGGTACAAGTGGTTTTAGGAGTGATAAGGAAGTTGTGCATCAATTCTTAAGAAGGTTTTTTAATTAAAAGCCTTGGTGAATATTATTGTGAAGTGGAGTAATGTTGATTATTTTGTGATCTTCTAACCCTTGTGAGGATTGGCAAAAGAATATTGTGATTGTGGCAGATTTCCAAAGAGGCTTCTTCATCTTCATAAAAGGTATGGGCACATTCTCCTATTGATTGATTATGGTGGTTGATTATAAAATACCTTTGGAGTGAAAAGGATTGATTGTGGTTTCCTTTTTGAAAGTGATTGGTTTAATGCTTCAAGGTTTTCTGGATTGAGAGTTGTGATTAAACCTTGTTTTATAAGCATTGTTGTTGAAGCCAATTGGTTATGCAAAGAACTTGAACTTGAGTTAGAAAAGAACATGAGTATCATTGTTATGTGAGATTTGTGGTTGAGCATTGTTGGAAACATTTTGAGTTGGTTGATACATGCTTGGACTAGGGTATGTGAGAAAGGGTTGTTCCTTGAGGTGTTTGGTTGAGTAGAGTTGTTTGAGCCTAGTCAAGTGGATGCATGTGGTTGTTCAAGTTCCATGAAACAAACTATTCTATATCTGAATTGAGTTGAGATTGAGATTTGAGAATAGAACATATTGAGTCTCTAACAATTCTCTTTATGCTTCTATGAGATTGATTTGAGTTGAGATTGGGATTTGAGTATAGAACATATTGAGTCTCTAACAATTATCTTTATGCTTCTATGAGATTGATTTGAGTTGAGATTGGGATTTGAGTATAGAACATATTGAGTCTCTAACAATTCTCTTTATGCTTCTATGAGATTGATTTGAGTTGAGATTGGGATTTGAGTATAGAACATATTGAGTCTCTAACAATTCTCTTTATGCTTCTATGAGATTGAATTGAGATATTGATTGAGCATTGAGTATAGAACATATTGAGTCTCTAACAATTCTCTTTATGATTCTATGAGATTGGACAAGTTCTGTGTGAGCTTGTTAAGCAGATTTGAGACAAGTCTTTGAGAAGGCTTGTGGACTGATTTTGAGTAAGCTTTTGTGGAAGCTTGCTATGCAAATTTGAGCAAGTCCTAGAGAGGACTTATTGAGCAAATTTGGACAAGTTCTGAGTGAGCTTGTTGAGCAGATTTAGACAAGTTCTGAGTGAGCTTGTTGAGTAGATTTGGACAAGTTCTGAGTGAGCTTGTTGAGCATATTTGAGCAAGTTTTGTGTGGACCTGTTGAGCAGATTTGAGCAGGTTCTATGTGGACCTATTGAGCAAGTTCTATGTGGACCTGTTGAGCAGATTTGAGCAGGTTCTATGTGGACCTATTGAGCAAAATTGAGTAGGTTTTATGTGGACCTATTGAGCATATTTGAGTAGGTTTTGTGTGGACCTATTGAGCAGAATTGTACTAGACCGAATGTACTATGTTTAGTGTAAGATATTGAGCATAGTTGTGCTAGACCGACTAAACTATGTTTAGTACAGTATTGAGACAGAGCTTTGGAGGTGATAGAGTACAGAGGACAGAGTCTCAATGGATAGAGATCCAATAGCCAAGATAATTGAAGATAGATCTGAGTGAGGAGTCTTCAAGTGGAGAGAGATCCACCAGTCAGTGCAACAGAGAGACAGAGTCTTCTAGAAGATCACTAGCCATAGCAGAAGGGGAAAGAGTTCTCCTATGGAAGAGATCCATGAACTTGAGATTAGGGGATCAACATCTCCTTTGGACAGAGGTCCATAAACATTGTAATAGGGAAGGATTCCCAAAAGAGATTGATTGAGAAAATTTTAGTAAAATATTTTCTCCATGGAGTAGCCCACATTGGGTGAACCACATAAATTGTGGTGTCTCTATTGTGTATGGTGTTTTGTGCATTGCTTTGATTACTACTATTGATACTGCTATCTATACACTGTACAATATTGAATTGAAAGAAAAAGTAAAAAGTGGTCTTATACTGTTCACCCCCCTCTCAATATAAGCTTGTGTTCTTCACCAATTATATTCATTTTCTTATTTTTGTCTTATTCTCCTATTTTATTTGTTATCTCATTAAGTATCATAATTTCCAACATTATTAAGAAATAATTTATCTTAAGCTAAGAGCCCTAAGAAGTCTATTTAGATCTTGATCTCTTCTTGATTTTTGTTGGTTATAGTCATTATTGTTTGTTAATAGTTTCTAGTAGCTGACAGTGCCTATAAGTAAAATTGATTTTGATGTTTTGATTTTTAAAATTTTATAATATCCCTATAAGAAAATATTTTATTCAATTAAAAATTATTTTAATTATATTTTAAATATTATTATAAAATATATTCAATATAGTTCATTTTTTTGTAGGGAAAATTAATTAATTCTAAGGTTTAAATGGGCCCCAAACCCAAGTACATAAACTCGTAGATAAACCAATAGCATAAGATGACACAGGCCTGCATATTGGCTGGAAAAAACCTGAAGAAAAAGGTCCAAACAACAGTAGAGACGGCTGGATGGATGCTTGAAGTCAGAAAAATAAAAATGCAGTCCAATAAATACCCACGCAGGGGTTGCTTAAGAGAAGTAACTATCTGGAAACCTGTAAAGGAGCTATGACAAAAAACCACACAGGGGAAGCTCACAAAATATCCATAAAAAACTATAATAGCCTCTGTGGTTCAGGGCATAGGCAGTGACTCACAATCAACAACAACACCCTTCCACTTGAAAATATTTGAATGATTTGGAAAACCCTGGAGCTCAAGTTCCCAATTATGACGATCTCTTCGCACTACTCACCCTTTCACTAATAGTTCTATCACCTTAGCCATCAGCTTAACAGTAACTCTAAAATAGATGTTATGCACAACAACATAACAATTATTCCATGAAATGACAAAGGCTTCGGTGATATCTTGCTTAGCCCCTTTGAACTTACTTAGAAATGGAATGAGACCATAAGCTTCCAAAAATGTGTGATACAAGGGATCAAGCTGAAGGGTAGAAGGCTCAAGCAGGGTCATATTGGCAAGACTGAGGATAAATGAAGACCACAAAAGCTTCATATTGCCTAGGACACACGACGATGATAAAAACTAGACAATAATGAACTAACACAGACCAAAGATGTAAATATTATAGAAATTTTGGTACAATAGGTTACCTTTATGAAAGTTGAGTTGGTGTGATTGGTAGACCACATAATAATTCTCTATAGGGAATCAAAACCAAAAAAATAGACATAGCATAGGATAGACTTCACACATGATAGGGCTAGGATAGGATTAGGAGTGCCAAATAACTGACATAATGAATCTCAAAATTCATAATATATAAAATAAAGCATCTCAATACTTGATGCGTATTGAAATTGTTTGATAACATCCAATTGCACATCCTAGACCTACTCAAGGACTTGACATGCTTGGATAAGACAACCATGAGGTAAGCCCACAAACAGGGCATATCTTGGAACATTGCATACTTCACAAAATGGAAATAGGAGAACCAAAGTCCAGCACTAATAGCAAGGCAGAGAGTCATGCTAATCAAAAAAAAATAGCCATAATAATTGAAACCAATGAGACACATCATGCTGAAAAGGGTAGAGTTAGCATTGGAGAAATTGACCTGCAAAAATTTGTGACCACAACTTTTAAACCAAATCATTAGTAGCATTTAAAACTTATTGGGGAAACCTTTCTTTCCAAATGGATAGATATGGGTAACTCCCCAATTGGCAAGAATCTGCATGTTTGTTAGCTTCATGGTACACATGGCTAATAGAGATATCACTAAAATTTTGGGACTTCTTAGCTTCCTAAACAATAGTTCTAACATTCCAAGAGGACACCTTGTTGTTTTTAAGAGCATTTATAATGTTCAAATAATCTCCCTCAATAAAAATGTTGTCTTTATAATCCTTGAGAAGATCTAGCCCTCTCCATAGTGCATGACCTTCAACAAAATGATTTGTTTGGCACCCCAGATACTCAGCATAAGCCATAATAACTTGACCACTGCTATCTTTGACTAGGCCACCTGCACCAGCATCCCCTGGGTTTCCTTTGGAGGTAGCATCAAAATTAAGTTTTAGCTACTCACTTGGAGGAGGAATCCAATGAGTATCCACTCTGGTATGGGGGGCTGGTAAACTAGAACTGGAGTTGCAGGGAATATTTAAATAAGAGAACAGACTAGACTCCAATATAGAATCATGAAGAGATGGGATCCTTATAGGAGGAAGAGAAAACCTTGTTGTTTCTTTCAAGCCATAATTACCACAATATATGATGAAGGCTTACTTTCCATAAATAAGATAATCTAAGATTTTTGAATGGAGTAGGCCATTGGGTGAAAAGGTGACTCAATGAATTAGGAGGAACCCAAGAGATATGAAAAGTGGATATAAGGTGATCCAAAGCTGTTTTGGATAAAGGGCACTCCAAAAGGAGGTGATTGGCAGATTCCCGGGCATTCATGCACAAATAGCATCTATTGGGGATAGACATACCCCTTTTCATAATATTATCAATCTTTAGAATCTTATTTTGAATTGCCAACCAACTGAAATGAGAAAATTTTAGAATGAGGTATTTCATCCACACTTGATCATAAGGGATATGGACCACTTGATAATCAATAGTCAAATCATTTAACAGTGAACAACCCAAAATCAATTTCTTTCAAAAAAGTAGAGATAGGGGAATTACCAGTGGGGATGACTATTGCATTTAGGATTGTTTTAGAACTTCTGAGGTATCAGGGATTTAACCATTAGCACATGGAGTATGAAAATATTTCTAAAACTTGGAATCCGATGAAATATCAATGAAATATTTAACCTTGCTACCAATTAAAGTATCCATGAAAGGCTGTAAGATAGCAATTTTATTGTTCTCTGAAAGTGATTGATTAGAAATCCACCTGTTAGTCCAAAAATTAATTTTTCTCCCTGTGCCTAGTTGCCACCTTATCCCCTTCTGAATAAGAGATCTAGTTTGGATAATTGATTTTCAGAAAGTGGACCTATATTTGGGAATACCATCATCTAGGAAATAGTGGTTTTGAAGATATTTTGAGTCTACATAGCTTCAAATCTAAAGGGGATTTTGAAACAAGGACCTTTATCGACTTCAAATAGTAAAGGACAATGATCAAATATGACTCTGGGAAGATAGATAAGAGTGCCATCACCCATCACTGGTATAGCTTCTTGAGACAAAAAACCCTATCAAGTTTAACTTGAATGTGTTGATCCCCAATTCTCCTATTGCTCCAGGTGTATTTTGCCCCTTTAGTTTGAACATCCATTAGCTCACAATCAGTGATAAAGTTATGAAAATCCTCAATGCTTTTGGAAGGCATCAGGTTCCCTCCTTGCTTATCAGAAGGAAAAATGGGAGAGTTGAAATCTCCATCAATAATCCACAAAAGATTTAATAAAGCACTTCTCATCTGACTCAAAGTATCTGATAGGCCCCTACAACTGAGAGGAGTGTTAGGGGCATATACATTGGATAGAAACTAAGAGAAATTACTACTTTTATAGAATAACATCATATTTATGACCCTCTCAGGAGACGAAATGATTTTTTCTTCTAACTTATTTCAATACCAAATACAGAGAAGTCCCCCAAACATACCTTAAGCGAGGTAAAAAGTAAACTCACCATTTTTCTAGATAGAATTTATGATTTTCTAGATTTTATTTTGGTCAATTTGTGTTTCTTGCAGAACTATGATAGTGGGTCTATGTTCTTTCCTTAGATTGCAAATAAGCCTTTGCTTGACATCACAATTGAGGCCTCTCACATTCCATGAGAGGATACTCATTTAGAATTTTTGGAAATTTTTTTACCTTTCTTAGATTGTTGCAAAGGAGGTTTGGGTCTTTTTTATTCATCCTTCTCATGTTTGAGAAGATCTTGGAATAGTGTTTTTTGGGTACCATTTGCAATATCATTTTCTGTTTCATTTTTCTTTTGATTATTTATCGAGGGTATTCCCTTTTTTTATTTTCATTTTTGATGTAAACAAAATCTTTCTTGAGACTTTGAGTGTTAATGGGGATGAAATCATATTTATCTTCTTTCTCCACTTTGTTTAAGATGGGACTGCCAATTTCTATATACCCCTCAGAGATGGATGGAGATTTTGAGATAGTATTGGAGGGCCCAGATCTGGTCAAGGATTGAGGCTCATCTTGGTCAAAAACTAGGGTTTTAACTAGGTGTGAGGTAATGTCATCCTCACCAGGTTCAAGCCCATGAAAAGTAGTTCCTTTTAAAATATCAAAACGATTTTGGAAGGCAAAAATGGAACTCACACTTGGATGATCGTTCTCTGAATCTTGGATTTGAATCTACTTTCCTTTGGAATTTTTTGGAATTTGATCCTTCTTATGGTTGTAGTTGCTTTGTTTCTTTCCCTGTAGGAGTTTTCCTTGTTGCTACCCAATCTGCAACCCACTTCAAGAGGTATTGGGAAATTTCATCTCCTTTGAGTTTCTTAGCAATGAACATTGGGTTTTGAGATGGCCCTAAGCCTTGCATTCAATGCAAAATGCAGGCTTATTCTCATATTCTATGGCCTGACATCTATGGTAGGAGATATAAACTAAATCTATTCGAGTGGAAATATGGGAAACCAGATTGACATTAACACAAATTCTAGCATGTACCATGCGAGTGCATGTTCGAGTCACTGGGTCGATTGCAACCAGCTTGCCTATATATTTACCAATATCCTTTAAAATATCTTCGTACCAAAAATGGGTAGGTAGATCTGGAAACCGAACCCATATTGGTGCAAAATTTATGCTCTACATCTTGGGGTTGAAATATTCACCCCACCTCTAAAGAAAGAGACTCTTCCAACTAAAGAACTAAGGATCCCTGGTAAGAATCCAAGAGGTATCTTCTTCATTGTTGAGTCGAATGAGAAAAAAACCCTTTGAAAGGGCAACCAACTCCATATTGCCTAGGGTTTTCCATTTGGTATAGGCCCACCACCTAATAGATTCTATATCTGGTCATCCTCTGACAAAATTCTCCACTATATTATGGTATTCAATAGAAATGTAATCCGCCATTAGGGTTTCAAGAATTACCAGGTCTTCACCCATTGGGAGTAAGAGGGTTCCACTACCCAAAGGAGGTTTCACAAACCCTTTTAATTTCTTAGCATAAGACCAAGGAGAGGAATCATAGTCTTAAGAGAGGATTCTTACCATCTGGTTCTAAATCAGGGCATGCATCCTTACCATATGGTTCTAAATCAGGGCTTGCTTTCTCGTTGGCGCATGCATTACCTATCTCTAATGAGTTGTGAGGGGCATATCCACCTGTGGAGATTTGAAAATTTATATTCCTACCTTCCCATCACCCCCCTTAAGACATCTGATCACCTAAAACTGCTCGTTCACTCACCATCACCTCTGCTATTACTCAACCCAGATGAAACCCTTGCACAGTCGCTTACCAAAAATCTTTTTCACACATTGGGATACGCTAGGATCTGTGTTGCTCCAAATGATCTAAAAATTTATGGAGATTATCTAGGGTTTTTTAATAATCTACCCTCAAAATTTCAGCTCAATCCAAGTCTATATGAGTGAGATATGACTAAAACAAGTTTGATAATTTGGGTAGTCATGCAAAAAACGTCCTCCTCCAAGATACATGTTTCACTTTTAATTAATATTATACAATGCAAAACATCAAAACATACAATATAATTCATTTTTAATCTAAGGTGTTAAATGTTATAATAAATAAGATGCATTTATGAGAGTAAACCATATTCAGATCTAGATAAGGTAGTCTATACCTAAAAACACTATGTGATAATTTAATAAAATTTTGTTTAAACCCTAATATTACCCATAAAATTTCAATATATTTTTCAATAAAATAAATTTATATTATAAAATAATAAATAATGGTTTCAGTCCTCTATTTACCCATGAAATATAGTTATGCAATACAAAAAGACTCATTTTGATGTCCACTTGATACATCAAATGCAATTTTTTTTTTTTTGGTAATATTAAGAGATGGAGGTTTTGACCAAGAATCCCCCAACCTATTACAACAACTCCACCAGGGAGACACACACCCACCCCCTCACATACTCACCCATGCCACGGTTTGAACCTTGGACCTCCCGAAACATCAAATGCAATTTTACCATAACATAAAAAGAAATATTTTAACCTTAATTTTAATATATATAGGTCCGAGGTGTAGACCAATTGGTTCATCCAAACCCCATAAGGGGGGCGGAGGTCCAAGGTTCATATCTCAAACCTCGTCGGACTTAACGCTTGTCCCTTTCCTGGTGCTTTTAGCGACGTAAAAGGTTTAAAATGATTGTGGCATGGCGGTTATAGGGGCGAACTGTGCGAAGATCTATGTGGCGGCTTTCGGGGTGGACAGTGTAGAATACTATGGCGGCCATAAAAATCTGGATAGCCTGCCCGAATTTGTGGCGGCTATCGATTCCACCATGTAAAAAATATATATATATACCTATTTTTTTAAGTCATATAAATGAGATTTACTATGTATCCATTTAATATGATTATACCATATATAAAAAGTAATTTCCCTCAATTTACCATTAAAATAATTTTCTCAAAATGTAAAAACATAAAAAATTATCAATTTAGTGTCCTTGTTGGAAATACATACCTACATCTAAAATCATATACCTACAAACTATTGATGGGTGATGTTGTAAATTTTATTACTATCCTTAAGTCCATTTATAAGCCCATATTTGTTAGCCTTCTTCAAATTCCTACCTGAAACCTCTGCAATAATAATGAACAAATATGGTGATAGAGGATCTCCCTGTCTAAGACCTCTCTTGGCTTTAAATGATTCAATTACTAACCCAATGACCAACACTAAATATTAAACTGTGGAAACACAAGCTTTAATCCATCCAATCAATTTCTTCCCAAATCTAAACTTTTCTAATACTACAAAAATAAAATCCCATTTAACCCTATCATAGGCTTTACTCATATCAAATTTTAAGATCATTGCTTTCTCTTTTCTTGAAGCTATTGAAGACAACTTCATGAGCTACTGTGATCCCATCCAAAATCTATCTCCCTTTCACAAATCCTCCTTTCTCTTCTGAAATATTTTTTTCTAATAGTGGTATTAATCGATTCACCATCACTTCAAACATAATCTTATATGTCATATTACTTAGGCTTATGGGTCTAAATAAATTAAACAATTATGCATCCTTTTTTAGAGTCTCAGTAAGATATGTTGCATTTATTTTATAAGGTATGTATTGTTTTACCCTAGACTGTTCAACTACCACCAATAAATAATCCTTCACGATATCCCAATTATGTTGATGGAATGCTGCAGAGAGCTCATATGGACTTGGGGATTCATCTTTATTAAAAGAGAAAACAATTAAATGAACTTCTTCTAGATTAATAGGCTCCATAAATTTCCTATTGTATTCATATATTATAATTGAAGGTACTTCTTGTAGAATTTTATCATTAAGAACTTCAAACTCCTTCGATCCTTAAATATTCTGATAAAAAGACCTTGTCTCCTTTATGATTTCACCTTGGTCTTCAATCCAAACCACTTCTACTGATTTAATTCTACTAATTCTAGATGTTGATCTCTATACTATATTCATCCTATGAAAAAACTTTGTATTTTTATCTCCTTTTAACCAAGTCTGTCTTGATTTTAATTTCCAAATTTTCTCTTCCTTATTCAAAATATTATGATATTCATTAAGAAACTTCATTTCCTCTAAAGCTTGGATTATTATGATCACCTTTTTGGAATTTTGAAATTTTATATTTTAGTTCTTCTTTCTCAAAAATCTTTCCAAAAGAGTTCTTGTTCCATTCTTTTAATCTAGATGTCATTAATTTAACTTGTTTTGAAAGTGTATACAGCCCATCGTTTCTTGAAGAATTCCACATTTGTGCTATCATATCAAAAAATTGAGGATGGTCTTCCTACATCTGTTCATATTTAAAATATGATATTTTTTTAATTTACTTAACACTATTTTAAATCTTATTTGCCAGTGAAATGAACCAATCCTTGTCAAGGTATTAATTTTAGCACAAGTTCCTTAATCTATCCAATGATATGAGAGTATGCATCCATATAATTGTTTTTCTATTATATTCTAGATTCTCTTGTTGTTGGTCCATGTATAATTATCTTCTTCAAACTCAACCTCCCATAGATTATTATTTTGAATAAAAGTTGAGAAATCTCTCATACTTTGGGTTAGTTTCCTAATTATCCTAAGTTTTTAATCCAGCTTGGTTATGGAATTAAAATCTCCTATGATCATGAATCAGGTTTTTTGGTGTTTACTTCTCATAAAGGCTTCAATACCACTCTAAACTTCTAATTTTCCTAACTGATTTGTAGGTCCATAGACATTGATAAGGATAAAATGAATATCTGCAAAGTAGCATGTGACTAAAGAGGTTATCCAATGCCTAGTTTTATGAATGGTTACATAGGACATTCTAATAGGATTCCAACAAGTTATAATTTCCCCTATTGCTTATTTAGAATCCATAGCATCCCATTCACATCTCACCCATACTAATTTCATATTTTTGAAAACTTCTTTTATCATTTTAATTTCTAGAATACAAAGAATATCAAGCATATTACTTAAACATAGGTCCTTAATAAACCTCTACTTTGAGGGGGCATTAGTACCCTTTATATTCCATGAGATGATAATCATGTCTCATTAGGGGCTATTGGCCCCACCTATGAATTACCAATATTATTTTGGTTTTTGGTAAAGAGAAGTTCAACCAACTTAGTTTGTGTTCATTTATCTATGTTTTCTCTTGCTTCCTTGGATCTCACTTGATAATTTGAGGGTTTTCCTATGTTTGCCTTTCCTGTATCAGCAGTAGGTCTTATTGTTCTATTCCTAAATTTTATTTCACAAATTTCTTTTTCATCAGATTTATCTTCTACTAGCTCTATTACATAATCTTTTGACTTGTCCTACTCATTTTTTGGTATTTCCTTATTAATGGTAGAGGTATTAACATCTAACACTACATTTTCTTTACGAATTTTTTCTCTTGAATGGTGCATGGTACTTAAAGAGAGTCTTCAAAATATTATGAGGTGTACTCCTTTGGTTCATCGAGAATGATCATCCCTAAATGAAGATCATACTGAATAGATGGTCCTTGTTAATATGTTGAACCTATTGTATTTTGACCTCTAAGATTTGATCTATTTTTTTTAATAGGCTAAAGCCTCAAAAGAGTTGGTATTTATTCCAATTTCCTTCCTTATTGGTCTCCACTATTTATTTATTTTTATTTGTCTAGATCTATTTTTTGAAATTTGAAAACCATCCTCATCCATATCCATTTGTAAGTTTCTCTTGTGATTTTCTACATATGATTCTATTTGACTCTTCTTAGGGCATGATCTCTCAATATGCCCCACCTCATGACATCTTATACATCTAAAATATATATTTTAAAAATATTTGGTTTAGATCTACATCTTATCCCCATACTTAAGAATGATTGATTCTAGTAAAGCTTTACGTATATCAATCATGACCAATATCCAAGCATAGATAGCCAAGAATCCATCTTTTGTACTTTCTAAAATCTCCAAGAATTCTCCAAGAGTGTTTCCTATTACCTTGAAGTAATTATATCCCAAAATTCAAGGGGTAATCCACACATCCTAATCAAAAATGGTACTAGGGATAGATTTACATTTTTAGTAGCCTTCACATCAACAGGTAAGGAAGAGTCCTACTTTTCCCATAAACCAAGGACCTCATTTTAGGATTCTATCTCTTTCTTTCCTAGAAAAAAAAATGGATAGGAAGAAATATTTGGAAAGAAAGAATAGAATCACCCTTGGATACTTTCAACTCCTATCAATTTATTTTCTCAAGGTTGAAGCCCCTGGCCAATACCCATTAAATTTACCAAAATTCATCTTATCTTTGACCAATAAGGATCAATCCTCTATGGTGCGCTCACTAACCTCTACTACTAGAGATGATTCTAAGGATTTAGCTATAAATTAGTCCATGGGAAGAAAACTAAAACTCAAAATATAGTAAAATTTACCAAAATATACAATAACGAATATAAATATTTAATAAAATATTTATATTAATTTACATGCAAAATATCTAAGATAAGGAAGGGAAAAAGAAACTTAGCTGAAAACTCTATGCCTAGACAAATTGTTTTGCCTCATTAAAGCCCTAGCCCTCCATTGCTCCTCCCATCATCCAAACCGTGGCTAACATATATTTCCAATTTTTTTTTTTGCAACTTAAAAAATTGTCATTGCCCTTGTTCCATATGGTTGACTTCATATGGTTGTATCTCCCTCAATGTTGCTCTAATTCCTTCATACGACCACTCATTTTAAATATCTTAAAATTCCATACAAAGTGGCCCAAGAATTAGCTAAATCGAACAACCCTTCTTGAATATATAGCTCCTAAAATATGAGGTGTTTTTTAGAGAAAAAAATGCCCTCTTAAAGAATTTTAACATTTTTTTATTTTTTGTATTTACATGGTGGAATCGGTAGCCATCACAAATCCGGGTAGGCTGTCCAAATTTTATGGCCGCCACAGTATTCTACGATGTTCACCCCAAAATCCACCACACAGATATTCGTGTAGTCCGCCCTTGTAACCACCATGCCACAATCATTTTAAACCTTTTTACGCTATTGAAAGCACTAGGAAATGGACAAGCATTCAGTCCTATGAGGCCCGATATTTGAACCTTGGACCTCTGCCCCCCTTATGGGGTTTGGATGAACCAATTGGTCTACACCTCGGACCTAGAAGTTTAACATATTACAAGGTAGTTTTTTATTATTATATTTTATTTCGTTATATAAGAATGAAATAAAACCTTGGTATGAGCTACATCACCTATATATCTCAACCATTGAACCATGGCCCCAATTGTAAATATAAATAATTATCATAATAATAATAGATATTGGGCTATGGAGGATTTAAATCTAGGTAGCGATGGTTATGGAGGGTTTTTAATTCATAGTTGAGTTAGGTGGCAATGACTTTAGAGGATTTGAAGCCAAGCAATAGTGAATTTGGAGGGTTTTTAATTCATAGATGAGTCAAGCAATGATGGATCTAGAGGGTTTTTATTCACAGTTGAATCAGGTTATAGTACCTCTAGAGGGTTTGAATCCAAGCGATGATGGCTCTAAAGGGTCTTTAATTCATAGTTGAGTCAGGCGATAGTGGATCTGGAGGGTTTGATGCTAGGAAATGGTGGCTTTAGAGGGTTTTTAATTCACAACTAAGTTAGGTAGCAATGGCTCTAGAGGGTTTTTAATTCATAGTTAAGTCAGGCGGTAGTGGCTCTATAGGGTTTGAAGCCAGGCAAAAGTGATTTTGGAGGGTTTTTAATTCATAACTGAGTTAGGCGATGGTGGCTCTAAAGGGTTTTTAATTCATAGCTAATTTAGGTGGCAATGGTTCTAGAGGGTTTGAAGCTAGACGACGGTGGCTCTAAAGGGTTTTTAATTTATAGCTGAGTTAGACGATAGTGGCTCTAAAGGGCTTATAATCTTAAACTGAGTCAGGTGGCAATGACTTTGGAGGGTTTGTAATCCACAACTGAGTTAGGTAATGGAGAACGTGAGTTAGGAAGGTAAGGGTGAATTGCAAGGTTTAATTGGTGGGCAAGGTGGAAGTAGTGGAGCTCAATATGTGGGAAGCGATGGAGGTCAGGGTGTAGATATTGGTGGTGGGGATGATGAGGAGAGATTTAAAATTCAAAGCATGGGGAGTTTTGGGGGTAAGGGTTATTTTTGTGAAGGCAGATAGGCTATGGGTAGTGGTATTGGTCAAGACAAAGAAAGTATTAAGGGTCTAGCTATGTTGAGCGATGAGTCAAAAAAATGATCATATACCATTTCATCAGCCTTTTATCTTATGGATCCAATCTTGGGTTAGTCTACTTAAGAGGAAGAAAAATCAATAATACTAGGGTTAGATATCCTTTCTTGTTTAGTAAAACTTGTGGTTCCATACCTTCTTGTAGATATGGATACTTCCCATAGGGATTTTGCTCTTGTTGGAAAATTTGTGGGGGTTCGTCTAGATCAAGATGCTATTAGAAAGTGGGCTCAGTTAAAATTGTGTCCTAAGGGTTCTTTAGAGATTGCTACATTACCTAATGGTTTTTTCTTGGTTAGGCTCAGTGATTTGGAGGACCATGATAGGATTATTCAAAGTGGTCCATGGTTCTTTGGGTGTAGAGGGTTGTTCCTAAGGAAGTGGGTACCCAATTTCAACCCTAATTCTCAATGCATTGACCAAGCTCCCATGTGGGTTCACCTTCCTGGCCTTCCTTTATATCTTTGGCATGAGGATATCCTAGCTAGAATCACAAGTGAATTAGGAGAGGTGGTGGTTATAGATACTATTACCATTGCTAGATTTAGGCTTTTATTTTCTAGATTTTGTGTTAATGTTATGCTTGATAAGGACCTTTCGAAGTCAGCTGAAATTGAGTCTAAGTTTGGGGTTTGGACCTAGCCTTTGAAATATGAGAACATATCTAGGAAATGCTCGATATGCAAGAAGCCTGGTCATCCCATATTCACTTGTGCTTTGTCTCAAAAAGCTGCTAAAGGAAAAAATATATGGGAAAGGAAGCAATACCCAAATCCAAGTTTTTGGCATCTGATTCAAGGATAGATAGGAAAAGTGTTCATGTTGCTCTTGAGGAGTTTAGTAAAGTTCCATAGAAATTTTGGATGTTGGTGTAGTTGAGGGTCTTATCACAAATGAATTCGATGAAAAGTGCTTAGAGATAAATATTCCATTCGTTTTTGCCTCTGTTTGTGATGTTGGTGTTGAATGTAGGAATACTTTTTATTGTCTTCAAGTTTTATATTGTGCTAAAACTACAACAGAGGATTGTAAATCATCCAAGTAAGCAAACACATTTTTGTTTGTTGTAGTACCTTTTTTCATTGAATCTAGTTTTTTTATCCTACTAATTATTGCCCTAGAAATTGGTGTCTAATCAAATGATTTATTCTCTTATGGCCACCTTTACAAATGAGGAAAATTGAATGGCCACATTTAGTATGGTTGGGGAAAAGGTCATAGGACCAGATGGTTTCCTAGTTGCTTTCTTTTAGAAGTTTTGGAAATTTGTAGGATTAGATGTTACTGAGGCTGTCAAGGAGATCCAGTCAACCTAATACCTGCCTAAGGATATCAATTCCACTTTTTTGGCTTTTATCCCAAAAGTGCATGGAGCAAGACATCTTAAAAAATTTAGGTCGATCATTTTGTGCAACACAATCTATAAATTTTATCCAAAACTATTACCAATAGGTTAAATAGGGTCCTACCTTTTATTATGGCAGATTAGCAAGGTGGTTTTGTTAAAGATCGACAAATTTTGGATAGTATAATTACCATTCATGAGGTTATTCATTCTATGGAAAATAGTAAGAGGGTTGGTATGCTTCTAAAGTTAGATATGAACAAATTTTACGATCGGGTTTCTTAGAACTTCTTGACCAAAGTCCTATTGAAATTTAGCTTTTATAGTAAATGGGTGGGGTTGGTTAAAAAGTGTTTTTCATCTGTTATGTTTTCAGCCTTGGTAAATGGATTCCTTGTTGGCTACTTCAAAAGTTGGTGTGTTCTCCGTCAAGGGGATCCATTATCACCATATATTTTTATTATTATTGTTGAAGCATTGGGAAGATCTATTTTAGAGGCTATACAAAGTGCATGAATAGATGGTTTCAAACTAGCCTCAATATCAGACCCTATTTCTCATCAATGGTTTGTTTATGATACTTTGTTGATCTCTTGCTCCTTTATCCCTTAAGCTAAGGAGTTAAAAATATTTTAGTTTTTTTATGGAGAGAAGTAGATTGTATAATTAGCCCATCCAATGGAGCCTCTACATGGCTTATGTGTTTATGGAATAAGGAGAAGATTGAAGACCGACTTATTGTAAATAATAGCAAATTTATTTTTATGTTTTTCATTGTCTAGAAAAAAACAAAATTGGATTTTGACAAATGTGTATACCCCTAACTCAATGAGTGGAATATGCTCTTTGTGGAGAGATCTAATTTGTCTTAGGAAAGCATTCAAATATATTCCTTGGGTGTTGGTAGGTGATTTCAATACACCATGTTCCACGTCTAATAAGAAGGGAGGCTCTCCAGTTTTGTTAGAGGGAATGGAAGACTTTGAGAAATTTTTGAGTGGTAACGAGTTGATGGACACTGACCTTACGTAATTTAAGTATACATGGAGTAATCAAATATTAGGTGACCAACTAATTCAGATAAGTCTAGATCAGTTTTTAGTTTCTCAAGAAGGTCTAACAGTCTTTGGAGATACTACTCTTACGACCCTCTCCAAGATTGTATTCGACCATAACCCTATTCTTTGGGAAATAGAGAGTGAAATAAAATTGCATAAGGGTCCCTTTTGATTTGATTTAATGTGGATGAATCATGAAAATTTAAACCTAGTATAGAATATTTATGGAAAAAGGTTTTTAGAGGCCCTAAAATAATTCAAATTGCTTGTAAATGGAGGTGGATTAAAGAAAAACTTAAAGAATGGAATAGAAGAGTTTTTAGGTATCTATTTACCTAAAAGAATGATCTAAAGTTAAAGCTTGATAATATTCAAAAGAAAGTGAACCAAGTTGGTCTAGATGATCACTTCAACAGGACTAAACACCAGATCTTAGTTGATTATCATAATATTCTAGCTTGTGAGGAAGTATTTTGAAAACAAAAATCAAGGATGGTTTGGCTTAAATAAGGTGATAGAAATACTAGATTATTTCATGTGTCTACGCTAATCCATAGAGGCAACAATAATATTAAGGAGTTGGTTAGGGATGATGGCTCGGTGGTAGGGAAACTAGAGGATGTCAGGGTAGAAGTTGTCAATTATTTTTTAGGCCTCCTAAGAGAACCTGTGGTAGTGAATGATGAAGCTGAAAGCAAACTCCTTCCTAATATTATAAAATTTGTGTCTGATCAAATGATTTATTCTCTTAAGGCCCCCTATATAGATGAGTAAAATTGAATGGCCATATTTATTTTGGGTGGGGAAAAGGTCTCGGGACCAGATGCTTTCCCAGTTGCTTTCTTTAAGAAGTTATGGAAAATTGTAGGATCATATGTTATTAAGGCTATCAAGGATATCCAATTAACCCAATACCTGCCTAAGGATATCAATTCCACTTTTTTGGCTTTTATCCCAAAAGTGCAATGAGCAAGACATCTTAAAATTTTTAGGTCTATCAATTTGTGCAACACAATCTATAAAATTCTGATCAAAACTATTACCAATAGGTTAAAGAGGGTTCTACCTTTTATTGTGGTAGATTAGCAAGGTGGTTTTCTTAAATATTGATCAATTTTGGATAGTATAATTAACATTCATGAGGTTATTCATTATATGTAAAATAGTAAGAGGGTTGGTATGCTTCTTAAGTTAGATATGAACAAATTTTACGATCAGGTTTCTTAGAACTTCTTGACCAAAGTCCTATTGAAATTTGGCTTTTAGATTAAATGGGTGGGGTTGGTTAAAAATAATTTTTCATCTACTATGTTTTCAGCTTTGGTAAATGGAGTCCTTGTTGGCTACTTCAAAATTGGGTGTGGTATCCATCAAGGGGATCCATTATCACCATATATTTTTATTATTCTTGATGAAGCACTGGGAAGATCTATTTTAGAGGCTATAGAAAGTGGGTGAGTATATGGTTTCAAACTAGCCTCAATATCAGACCCTATTTCTCATCAATAGTTAGTTTATGATACTTTGTTGATCTCCTGCTCCTTTATCCCTTAAGCGAAGGAGTTAAAAAATATTTTAGTGTTTTTAAGGAGAGAAGTAGATTGTCTAATTAGACCATCCAATGGAGCCTCTATAGGGCTTATGTGTTTATGGAATAAGGAGAATATTGAAGACCGACTTATTGTAAATAATAGGAGTTTTATTTTTATGTTTTATCATTGTCTGGAATATAACCAAAATTAGATTTTGATGAACATGTATGCCCCTAACTCAATGAGTGGAAGACGCTCTTTGTGAAGAGATTTAAGTTATCTTAGGAAAGCATTCAAAGATATTTCTTGGGTGTTGGTAGGTGATTTCAATACACCACTTTACCTATCTAATAAGAGGGGAGGATCTCCAGTTCTGTTAAAGGGAATGGGAGACTTCAAGAAGTTTTTGAGTGATAACGAGTTGATGAATATTGACCTTAGGTAATTTAAGTATACATGGAGTAATCGAAGATTGGGTGACCAACTAACTCAGATAAGTCTAGATCAGTTTTTATTTTCTCAAGAAGGTCTAACAGTATTTGAAGGCACTACTCTTACGACCCTCCCCACTATTGTATTCGACCATAACCTTATTCTTTTGGAAATAGAGAGTGAAATAAAATTGCATAAGGGTCCCTTTCAATTTGAGTTAATGTGGATGAATCATGGAAATTTAAAACCCAGTATAAAAGTTTTGTGGAAAAATGTTTTTAGAGGCCCTAAAATAATTTAAATTGCTTGTAAATATAGGTGGATTAAATCCAAACTTAAATAATGGAATAGAAGAGTCTTCAAGTATCTATTTACCTAAAAGAAGGATCTAAAGTTAAAGCTTGAAAATATTAAAAATAAAGTGAACCAAGTTGGTCTAGACAATCACTTCAAAAGGACTAAACACCAGATCTTAGTTGATTATCATAATATTCTAGCTTCTGAGGAAGTTTTTTGGAAACAAAAATCAAGGCTAGTTTGGCTTAAATAAGGTGATAGAAACACTAGATTCTTTCATGTGTCTATGCTAAGACATAGAGGTAGCAATAAGATTAAGGAGTTGGTTAGGGATGATGGCTAGGTGGTAGGGGAACTAGAGGATGTCAGGGTAGAAGTTTTCAATTATTTTTTAGACCTCCTAAGAGAACCTGTGGTAGTGAATGATGAAGCTGAAAGCAAACTCCTTCGTAATATTCTAAAATAGGTGACTGGTCAAATTATTTATTCTCTTATGGCCCACTTTACAGATGAGGAAAATCGAATGGCCATGTTTAGTCTAGGTGGGGAAAATGTCCCGAGGCTAGATGGTTTACCAGATGCTTTCTCTAAGAATTTTTTGAAAACTATAGGATCATATGTTACTAAGGCTATCAAGGAGATCGAGTGAACCCAATACCTACTTAAGGATATCAATTCCACTTTTTTGGCTTTTATCCCAAAAGTGCAAGGAGCAAGACATCTTAAAAATTTTAGGTCGATCGGTTTGTGCAACATAATCTATAAAATTTTATCCAAAACTATTACCAATAGGTTAAAGAGGGTTCTACCTTTTATTGTGGTAGATTAGCAAGGTGGTTTTGTTAAAGATCGATAAATTTTGGACAGTATAATTACCATTCATGATGTTATTCATTCTATTGAAAATAGTAAGAGGGTTGGTATGCTTTTTAAGTTAGATATGAACAAAGTTTATGATCAAGTTTATTGGAACTTCTTTACCAAAGTCCTATTGAAATTTAGCTTTTAGATTAAATGGGTGGGGTTGGTTAAAAATTATTTTTCATCTACTATGTTTTCAGCCTTGGTAAATGGAGTCCTTGTTGGCTACTTCAAAAGTGGGTGTGGTCACCGTCAAGGGGATCCATTATCACCATATCTTTTTATTATTCTTGTTGAAGCACTGGGAAGATCTATTTTACAGGCTATACAAAGTGGGTGAGTAGATGGTTTCAAACTAGCCTCAATATCATACTCTATTACTCATCAATAGTTTGTTTATGATACTTTTTTGATCTCCTGCTCCTTTATCCCTTAAGCTAAGGAGTTAAAAAATATTTTAGTTTTTTTATGGATAAAGTAGATTGTCTAATTATCCAATCCAATGGAGCCTCTAGAGGGCTTATGTGTTTATGGAATAAGGAGAAGATTGAAGATCGAATTATTGTAAATAGTAGAAGTTTTATTTATATATTTTATCATTGTCTGGAATATAACCAAAATTGGATTTTGATGAACGTGTATCCCCCTAACTCAATGAGTGGAAAATGTTCTATGTGGAGAGATCTAAGTTTTATTAGGAAAGCATTCAAAGATATTCCTTGGGTGTTGGTAGGTGATTTCAATACACCACTTTACCCATATAATAAGAAGGGGGGCTCTTCAGTTTTGTTAGAGGGAATGGAAGACTTCAAGAATTTTTTGAGTGGTAACGAGTTGATGGAAATTGACCTTAGGTAATTTAAGTATACATGGAGTAATCAAATATTGGGTGACCAACTAATTCAGATAAGTCTATATCAGTTTTTAGTTTCTCAAGAATTTCTAACAGTATTTGGAGACACTGCTCTAATGACCCTCCCCAAGATTGTATTCGACCATAACCCTATTCTTTGGGAAATAGAGAGTGAAATAAAATTGCATAAGGGTACCTTTCAATTTGAGTTAATGTGGATGAATCATGAAAATTTAAACCCAATATAGAATATTGATGGAAAAAGGTTTTTAGAGGCCCTAAAATAATTCAAATTGCTTGTAAATGGAGGTGGAATAAATCCAAACTTAAATAATGGAATAGAAGAGTCTTCAGGTATCTATTTACCTAAAATAAGGATCTAAAGTTAAAACTTGAAAATATTGAAAAGAAATTGAACCAAGTTGGTCTAGATGATCACTTCAAAAGGACTAAACACCAGATCTTAGCTAATTATCATAATATTCTAGCTTGTGAGGAAGTGTTTTGGAAACAAAAATCAAGGTTGGTTTGGCTTAAATAAGGTGATAGAAACACTAGATTCTTTCATGTGTCTACCCTAAGACATAGAGGTAACAATAAGATTAAGGATTTGGGTAGGGATGATGGCTCGGTGGTGGGGAAACTAGATGATGTCAGGGTAGAAGTTGTCAGTTATATTTTAGGCCTCCTAAGAGAACCTGTGGTAGTGAATGATGAAGCTGAAAGCAAACTCCTTCCAAATATTCTAAAATTTTTACCTAATCAAATGATTTATTCTCTTATGGCCCCCTTTACAGATGAGGAAAATTGTATGGCCACATTTAGTTTGGGTGGGGAAAAGGTCCCGGGGCCAGATGGTTTTCCAGCTACTTTCTTTTAGAAATTCTAGAAAACTATAGGATCATATGTTATTGAGGCTATCAAGGAGATCCATTTAACCCAATACCTACCTAAGGATATCAATTCCACTTTTTTGGATTTTATCCCAAAAGTGCAATGAGCAAGACATCTTAAAAATTTTAGGTCAATCGGTTTGTGCAACACAATCTATAAAATTTTATCCAAAACTATTACCAATAGGTTAAAGAGGGTTTTACCTTTTTATTGTGGCAGATCAGCAAGGTGGTTTTGTTAAAGATCAATAAATTTTGGACAGTATAATTACCATTCATGAGGTTATTCATTCTATGGAAAACAGTAATAGGGTCGGTATGCTTCTAAAGTTAGATATGAACAAAGTTTACGAATGGGTTTCTTGGAACTTATTGACCAAAGTCCTATTGAAATTTGGCTTTTAGAGTAAATGGGTGGGTTTGGTTAAAAAGTGGTTTTCATCTGCTATGTTTTCATCCTTGGCAAATGGATTCCTTGTTGGCTACTTCAAAAGTGGGTGTGGTCTCCATCAAGGGGATCCATTATCACCATATCTTTTTATTATTCTTGTCGAAGTACTGGGAAAAACTATTGTAGATGTTATATAAAGTGGGTGAGTAGATGGTTTCAAACTAGCCTCAATATCAAACCCTATTTCTCATCAATAGTTTGTTTATGATACTTTGTTGATCTCCTGCTCCTTTATCCCTTATGCTAAGGAATTAAAAAAAAAAAATTAGTGTTTTTATGGAGAGAAGCAGATTATCTGATTAGCCCATCCAATGGAGCCTCTAGAGGGCTCATGTGTTTATATAATAAGAAGAATATTGAAGACTGACTTATTGTAAATAATAGCAGTTTCATTTTTATGTTTTGTCATTGTTTGGAATATAACCAAAATTGGATTTTGATGAACGTGTATGCCCCTAACTCAATGAGTGGAAGACACTCTTTGTGGAGATATATAAGTTGTCTTATAAAAGCATTCAAAGATATTCCTTGGATGTTGATAGGTGATTTCAACACAGCACTTTACCTATCTAATAAGAAGGGAGGCTCTCCAGTTTTGTTAGAGGAAATGGAAGAATTCGAGAAGTTTTTGAGTGGTAACAAGTTGATGGACATTGACCTTGGTAATTTAAGTATACATGGAGTAATCAAATATTGGGTGACCAACTAATTCAGGTAAGTCTAGATCAGTTTTGAGTTTCTTAAGAAGGTCTAACAGTCTTTGGAGACACTACTCTTATGACCCTCCCCAATATTGTATTCGACCATAACCCTATTCTTTGGGAAATAGAGAGTGAAAGAAAATTGCATAAGGGTCCCTTTCTATTTGAGTTAATGTGGATGAATCATGAAAATTTAAACCCAATATAGAATATTGATGGAAAAAGGTTTTTAGAGGCCCTAAAATAATTTAAATTTCTTTTAAATTGAGGTGGATTAAAGCCAAACTTAAAGTATGGAATAGAAGAGTCTTCAGGTATCTATTTACCTAAAAGAAGGATCTAAAGTTAAAGCTTGAAAATATTGAAAAGAAAGTGAACCAAGTTGGTCTAGATGATCACTTCAAAAGGACTAAACACTATATCTTAGCTGATTATCATAATCTTATAGCTTTTGAGGAAGTGTTTTAGAAACAAAATTCAAAGTTGGTTTGGCTTAAAGAAGGTGATAGAAACACTAGATTATTTCATGTGACTACGCTAAGATATAGATGCAACAATAATATTAAGAAGTTGGTTAGGTATGATGGCTCGGTGGTAGGGAAACTAGAGGATGTCAGGGTAGAATTTGTCAATTATTTTTAGGCCTCTTAAGAGAACCTGTGGTAGTGAATGATGAAGCTGAAAGAAAAATCCTTCCTAATATTCTAAAATTGGTGACTGATCAAATTATTTATTCTCTTATGTCCCCCTTTACAGATGAGGAAAATAAAATAGCCACGTTTAGTTTGTGTGGGTAAAATGTCCCAGGGTCATATGGTTTCCCATATGCTTTCTCTAAGAAGTTTTGTAAAACTATAGGATCAGATGTTACTGAGGCTATCAAGGAGATCCAGTGAACCCAATACCTGCCTAAGCATATTAATTCCACTTTTTTGGCTTTTATCCAAAAATTGCAAGGAGTAAGACATCTTAAAAATTTTAGGTCAGTTGGTTTGTGCAACACAATCTATAAAATTTTATCCAAAACTATTACCAATAGGTTAAAGATAGTTCTACCTTTTATTGTGGCATATTAGCAAGGTGGTTTTGTTAAAGATCAAAAAAAATTGGATAGTATAATTACCATTCATGAGGATATTCATTCAATAGAAAACAGTAAGAGGGTTTGTATACTTCTAAAGTTAGATATGAACAAAGTTTATGATCGAGTTTCTTGGAAATTCTTGACCAAAGTCCTATTGAAATTTGGCTTTTAGAGTAAATGGGTGGGGTTAGTTAAAAAGTGTTTTTCATCTGCTATGTTTTTCAGCCTTGGTAAATGGAGTCCTTGTTGGCTACTTCAAAAGTGGATGTGGTCTCCGTCAAGGGGATTCATTATCACCATATATTTTTATTATTCTTGCTAAAGCATTGGGAAGATCTATTTTAGAGGCTATACAAAGGGGTGAATAGATGGTTTCAAACTAGCCTCAATATCAGACCGTATTTCTCATCAATGGTTTGTTTATGATACTTTGTTGATCTCTTGCTCCTTTATCCCTTAAGCTAAGAAGTTAAAAAATATTTTAGTGTTTTTATGGAGAGAAGTAGATTTTCTGATTAGCCCATCCAATGGAGCCTCTACAGGGCTTATTGGTTTATGGAATAAAGAGAATGTTGAAGACCGACTTATTGTAAATAATAGCAGTTTTATTTTTATGTTTTTCATTGTTTGTAATATAACCAAAATTGGATTTTTACGAATGTGTATGCCCCTAAATCAATGAGTGGAAGACATTATTTATGGAGAGATCTAAGTTGTCTTAGGAAATCATTCAAATATATTCCTTGGGTGTTGGTAGGTGATTTTAATACACCACTTTACTTGTCTAATAAGAAGGAAGGCTCTCCAGTTTTTTTGGAGGGAATTAAAGAATTCAAGAAGTTTTTGAGTGGTAATGAGTTGATGTACATTGACCTTGGGTAATTTAAGTATACATGGATTATTCAAATATTGGGTGTTCAACTAATTCATATAAGTTTAGATCAGTTTTTAGTTTCTCAAGAAGGTCTAACAGTTTTTGGAGACACTACTCTTATGACCCTCCCCAAGATTGTATTCGACCATAACCCTATTCTTTAGTAAATAGAGAGTGGAATAAAATTACATAAGGGTCCCTTTCGATTTGAGTTAATGTGGATGAATCATGAAAATTTAAACCTAGTATAGAATATTGATGGAAAAAGGTTTTTAACGGACCTAAAATAATTCAAATTGCTTGTAAATGGAGGTGGATTAAAGCCAAACTTAAAGAATGGAATAGAAGAGTCTTCATGTATATATTTACCTAAAATAAGGATCTAAAGTTAAAGCTTGAAAATATTGAAAATAAAGTGAACCAAGTTGGTCTAGATGATCACTTCAAAAGGACTAAACACTAGATCTTAGTTGATTATCATAATCTTCTAGCTTGTGAGGAAGTGTTTTGGAAACAAAAATCAAGGATGGTTTGGGTTAAATAAGGTGATAGAAACACTAGATTCTTTCATGTGTCTACACTAAGACATAGAGGTAACAATAATATTAAGGATCTGGTTAGGGATGATGGCTTGGTGGTAGAGAAACTAGATGATGTCAGGGTAGAAGTTGTTAGTTATATTTTAGGCCTCCTAAGAGAACATGTGGTAGTGAATGATGAAGTTGAAAGTAAATTCCTTCCTAATATTCTAAAATTGGTGTCTTATCAAATGATTTATTATCTTATGTCCCCCTTTACAGATGATGAAAATTGAATGGCCACATTTAGTTTCAGTGGTGAAAAGGTCTCGGGACCAGATGGTTTCCCAACTATTTTCTTTTAGAAGTTCTAGAAAATTGTAGGATCATATGTTATTGAGGCTATCAAGGAGATCTAGTTAACCCAATACTTGCCTAAGGATATCAATTCCACTTTTTTGGCTTTTATCCCAAAAGTGCAAGGAGTAAGACATCTTAAAAAATTTAAGTTGATCAATTTGTGCAACACAATCTATAAAATTTTATCCAAAACTATTACCGATAGGTTAAAGAGGGTTCTACCTTTTATTGTGGCAGATTAGCAAGGTGGTTTTGTTAAATATCGACAAATTTTGGATAATATAATTACCGTTCATGAGGTTATTTATTCTATGGAAAATAGTAAGAGGGTTGGTATGCTTCTAAAGTTAAATATGAACAAAGTTTACGATCGGGTTTCTGGGAACTTCTTGACCAAAGTCCTATTGAATTTTAAAGTAAATGGGTGGGGTTGGTTAAAAAGTGTTTTCATCTACCATGTTTTCAGCCTTGGTAAATGGAGTCCTTGTTGGCTACTTCAAAAGTGGGTGTGGTCTCCATCAAGGGGATCCATTATCACCATATATTTTTATTATTCTTGTTGAGCACTGGGAAGATCTATTTTAGAGGCTATAGAAAGTGGGTGAGTATATGGTTTCAAATTAGACTCAATATCGGACCCTATTTCTCATAAATAGTTTGTTTATGATACTTTGTTGATATCATGCTCCTTTATCCCTTAAGCTAAGGAGTTAAAAAATATTTTAGTGTTTTATGGAGAGAAGTAGATTGTCTGATTAGCCCATCCAATGGAGCCTCTAGAGGGCTTATGTGTTTATGAAATAAGGAGAATATTAAAGACCGACTTATTGTAAATAATAGCAGTTTTATTTTTATGTTTTGTCATTATGTGGAATATAACCAAAATTGGATTTTGATGAACGTGTATACCCCTAACTCAATGAGTGGAAGACGCTCTTTGTGAAGAGATATAATTTTTCTTAGGAAAGCATTCGAATATATTCCTTGGGTGTTGGTAGGTGATTTCAATACACCACTTTACCCGTCTAATAAGAAGGGGGGCTCTCCAGTTCTATTAGAGAGAATGGAAGACTTCAAGAAGTTTTTGAGTGATAACGAGTTGATGGATATTGACCTTAGGTAATTTAAGTATACATGGAGTAATCGAAGATTGGGTGACCAACTAATTTAGATAAGTCTAGACCAGTTTTTAGTTTCTCAAGAAGGTCTAACAGTATTTGGAGGCACTACTCTTACGACCCTCCCCAATATTGTATTCGACCATAATCCTATTCTTTTGGAAATAGAGAGTGAAATAAAATTGCATAAGGGTCTCTTTCAATTTGAGTTAATGTGGATTAATAATGAAAATTTAAAACCCAATATAGAATATTGGTGGAAAAAGGTTTTTAGAGGCCCTAAAATAATTTAAATTGCTTTTAAATTGAGGTGAATTAAAGCCAAACTTAAATAATGGAATAGAAGAGTCTTCACGTATCTATTTACCTAAAAGAAGGATCTAAAGTTAAAGCTTGAAAATATTGAAAAGAAAGTGAACCAATTTGGTCTAGATGATCACTTTAAAAGGACTAAACACCAGATCTTAGTTGATTATCATAATCTTCTAGCTTGTGAGGAAGTGTTTTAGAAACAAAAATCAAGGATGGTTTGGCTTAAATAAGGTGATAGAAACACTAGATTATTTCATGTGTCTACCCTAAGACATAGAGGCAACAATAATATTAAGGAGTTGGTTAGGTATGATAGCTCGGTGGTAGGGGAACAAGAGGATGTCAGGGTAGAAGTTGTCAATTATTTTTTAGGCCTCTTAAGAGAACCTGTGGTAGTGAATGATGTAGCTGAAAGCAAACTCCTTCCTAATATTATAAAATTGGTGACTGATCAAATTATTTATTCTCTTATGGCCCCCTTTATAGATGAGGAAAATTGAATGGCCACGTTTAGTCTAGGTGGGTAAAATGTCCTGGGGCCTGATGGTTTCCCAGCTGCTTTCTTTTATAAGTTTTGGAAAATTGTAGGATAAGATGTTACTGAGGCTATCAAGGATATCCAGTGAACCCAATACCTGCCTAAGGATATCAATTCCACTTTTTTGGCTTTTATCCCAAAAGTACAAGGAGCAAGACATATTAAAAAATTTATGTTGATCGTTTTGTGCAACACAATCTATAAAATTTTATCCATAACTATTACCAATAGGTTAAAGGGGTTCTACATTTTACTGTGGCAGATCGGCAAGGTGGTTTTGTTAAAGATCGACAAATTTTGGATAGTATAATTACCATTCATGATGTTTTTCATTCTATGGAAAACAGTAAGAGGGTTGGTATTCTTCGAAAGTTATATATGAACAAAGTTTACGATCAGGTTTCTTGGAACTTCTTGACCAAATTCCTATTGAAATTTGGCTTTTAGAGTAAATGGGTGGGGTTGGTCAAAAAGTGTTTTTCATCTGCTATATTTTAAGCCTTGGTAAATGGAGTCCTTGTTGGCTACTTCAAAATTGGATGTGGTCTCCATCAAGGGGATCCAGTATCACCATATATTTTTATTATTCTTTCTGAAGCACTGGGAAGATCTATTTTAGAGGCTATATAAAGTGGGTGAGTAGATGGTTTCAAACTAGCCTCAATATCAGGCCATATTTCTCATCAATAGTTTGTTTATGATACTTTTTTGATCTCCTGCTCCTTTATCCCTTAAGCTAAGGAGTTAAAAAATATTTTAGTGTTTTTATGGAGATAAGTAGATTGTTTGATTAGCCCATCCAATGGAGCCTCTATAGGGATTATGTGTTTATGGAATATGGAGAAGATTGAAGATCAAATTATTGTAAATAATAGCAGTTTTATTTTTATAATTTTTCATTGTCTGGAATATAACAAAAATTGGATTTTGATGAACGTGTATGCCCCTAACTGAATGAGTGGAATATGCTCTTTACGGAGAGATCTAAGTTGTCTTAGGAAACCATCCAAAGATATTCCTTGGGTGTTGGTAGGTGATTTCAATACACGAATTTACCCATCTAATAAGAAGGGAGGCTCTCCAATTCTATTAGAGGGAATGGAAGACTTCAAGAAGTTTTTGAGTGATAACGAGTTGATGGATATTGACCTTAGGTAATTTAAGTATACATGGAGTAATCGAATATTGGGTGACCAACTAATTCAGATAAGTCTAGATCAGTTTTTAGTTTCTCAAGAAGGTCTAACAGTCTTTGGAGACACTACTCTTACGACCCTCCCCAATATTGTATTCGACCATAACCCTATTCTTTGGGAAATAGAGAGTGAAAGAAAATTGCATAAGGGTCCCTTTCAATTTGAGTTAATTTGGATGAATCATGAAAATTTAAAATCCAATATAGAAGATTGGTGGAAAAATGTTTTTAGAGGCCCTAAAATAATTCAAATTACTTGTAAATTGAGGTGGATTAAAGCCAAACTTAAAGAATGGAATAGAAGAGTCTTTAGGTATCTATTTACCTAAAAGAATGATCTAAAGTTAAAGCTTGAAAATATTGAAAATAAAGTGAACCAAGTTGGTCTAGATGATCATTTCAAAAGGACTAAACACCAGATCCTAGCTGATTATCGTAATATTCTAGCTTGTGAGGAAGCATTTTGGAAATAAAAATCAAGGCTGGTTTTGCTTAAATAAGGTGATAGAAACTATATTCTTTCATGTGTCTACGCTAAGACATAGAGGCAACAATAAGATTAAGGAGTTGGTTAGGGATGATGGCTTAGTGGTAGGGGAATTAGAGGATGTTAGGGTAGAAGTTGTCAGTTATTTTTTAGGCCTCCTAAGAGAACCTGTGGTAGTGAATGATGAAGCTGAAAGCAAACTCCTTCCTAATATTCTAAAATTGGTGATTGATCAAATTAATTATTCTCTTATGGCCCACTTTACAGATGAGGAAAATTGAATGGCCACATTTAGTTTGGGTGAGAAAAATATCCCAAGACCGGATGGTTTTCCAACTGCTTTCTCTAAGAAGTTCTGGAAAACTGTAGGATCAAATGTTACTGAGGCTATCAAGGAGATCCAATGAACCCAATACCTGCCTAAGGATATCAATTCCACTTTTTTGGCTTTTATCCAAAAATTGCAAGGAGTAAGACATCTTAAAAATTTTAGGTAGATTGGTTTGTGCAACACAATCTATAAAATTTTATCCAAAACTATTACCAATAGGTTAAAGAGGGTTCTATCTTTTATGGTGGTAGATCAACAAGGTGGTTTTTTTAAAGATCGATAAATTTTGGAGTATAATTACCATTCATGAGGTTATTCATTATATGGAAAATAGTGAGAGGGTTGGTATGCTTCTAAAATTAGATATGAGCAAATTTTATGATCGAGTTTCTTGAAACTTCTTTACCAAAGTCCTATTAAAATTTAGCTTTTAGAGTAAACGGGGGGGGGTTGGTTAAAAAGTGTTTTTCATATGCTATGTTTTTAGCCTTGGTAAATAGAGTCCTTGTTGTCTACTTCAAAAGTGGGTTGTCAAGGGGATCCATTATTACCATATCTTTTTATTATTCTTGCTGAAGCACTGGGAAGATCTATTTTAGAGGCTCTAGAAAGTGGGTGAGTAGATGGTTTCAAACTAGCCTCAATATCAGACCCTATTTCTCATCAATAGTTTTTTTATGATACTTTGTTGATCTCCTGCTCCTTTATACCTTATGCTAAGGAGTTAAAAAATATTTTAGTGTCATATGAAGAAGCTGCTAGTCAAAAAGTGAACTTAAAAAGTAAAGTTTATATTATCAACACCCCAGTTGGAAGAAAAATAAATATCACAATGATATTTGGATGTGACATTGGAGAACTTCCAGCCATGTATATGGGCATGCCTATGTTCAAAGGTAGGATGGAGTCACATCTCTAGAATCCAATTCTAGATAGACTAGCAAAAAATTTAACAGGTTGGAGAGGAAGTCTTCTTAGCTAGCCAAGTAAAGCTCATCTTGTGAAGTCTTCTTTACAGAGTATTCCAATTTATTTTATATCTCTTTTCAAGATTCAAGCTAAAATAAGGATTAAAATGGAGCAAATTCAAATATCATTCCTCTGGTATGTATTAGAATATAGAAGACATATTGCCCATGTTTCTTGGGATCAAATATGTTCTGCTAAATATGTAAGAGGATTGGGATTTAGAAAGGTAAATCAAATGAATAAAGCCTTGATGGGAAATATAATATGGAAATTATTGAAAAATGATCAGCGTGCGTGGGTTAAGATCCTCAAAGCTAAGTATTTACAAAATGGAAAAAGTTTTTTATACTCCAATGACTTGCAAGTTGGATCTTCCTTTTGGAACAGTCTTGTGGATATTAGACATTTGATATGTAAAGGGATTCACTCTTATATTGAATATGGTTATCAGGTTAACATTTAAAAATATCATTGGTTGAAGAACATTCCCTCTCAAAGGATCCATAGGTAAATACATTGGAACCTGCTCTATCCCTTCATTTTGGTATCAAAGTTGATTATATTACAACCAAAAATAGTAAACAAATCTAGAAATATTTATCTGCTCCAGATTTAGACCCAAAATTTATTGGCCATATTAACAATCTAAAAATATGGCTTCAATTGTATCATCTATTTTTCTCCCATTTCAGTGATTTGATCATTTAGAAGGAGGAAAATAATGAAAAATACTATGTTAAGTCTGGATGCCATTTGCTTGAGACATAAGATAGAAGGTTTCTGTTAGGATCTCATCCTAACCCTTAATGTAATAACTTCCCTAATGTAATAATTCCTAGTGAACGTGGGTAGTACCCATGATTAATATTTTGTAATGTTCTAAGTTTTAGCTTAGGTAGTGCCTATGACAAATGACACCCTTTTTATGTAACACATGGTAGATAGGATAGGTAAGGTGGCATTGTGCATGTAATTCGTGTGGCATTATGCATGTAATTTGAGTGGCATTGTGCATGTAATTCAAAGTGGCACTATGCATGTAACTCGGGTGGCATTATGCATGTAATCCAGGTGGCATTTTGCATGTAAGCCAACCTTGGAAGGAAACTCCTTAAATACCCGAAAAGGCCCCAATGTAACCATATTTTTGCAAATTAATGAAGTATTGAAGGAGGTTGCCTCCTCGAAGAGGCCTACAATTCTGTCTTATTGTGAGATTGTTCCTTTATGCAAATTTTTGTTATATTAATATGATGTTTATGTGAGTTTATTTCTAAGCAATTGTGTGAGAGTGTGTTATTTGAGTTTATTTTATAGCAGGATCTTAACAAGTGGTATCAGAGCGCTTTCCAGAGCCAAGTTCTGCTGCAACTACAATGATTCTTGCCATCCAATCCGCCTGTTAGGTATAAATTCTGTGTGTTTTTCCCATTTCTATTTTTCTTATTAAAAAAAAAATCCAAAAAATACAGTGCATTTGTTTTCCAGACCAAAAAAAAAAATCTTTTTAGTTGAGTAGGTAGAAACCCTGTGCCGAGGGTTTTAAAATATTGTGAAGGATCTGTCATTATTGGCTAAGCTAGATAGCCCATAAAGCGTCTAGTGAAGTGAGGGGCAATCAGGCTCCAATACCTAGGCCTCAAACAGAACTCGCGCACGGACTTGAGCTCCCACGTATCTTCGGGTATATCGGGAGACCATCTAGGATTAAACAAACTTTTAGCCATTAGGAAGCTCTTCGGCCTTGTATTACTCATAGTCTACGGGACACAGCATCCTGGACGATTACCCTCCCGTATTGTCAAAGAGGCAGGTAGTGTGCTCAAGGGTATGTGTGGAATCCTCCTTTAATAGTGGCCTAAAATATTGGTCGAAGCATTATTGTTCGTCACTGTCGATATATTAGAGGGCCTATGGGTGGTACATACTTCTATACTTAGCATTCCCTGGTTCTATTAAAACTTCAACCTGTAAAAAATGTAAAAAAATAAAAAAATAAAAATCCAAACATCCCTGTTTGTAAACCTACATTTCAAAAGTGAGCATATGAGAAAGGATTCCTCTACTAAAAAAATAACAGAAAGGATATGCATTCGAGATAAGCCATGAGGGTGACACTTAAGTTGAAAGTCTGGAGAATAATAGTCAAATTTACAGTGGCATCCACGATCGAGTCGATCGAGTCGGAGAGGTCAGCACAATCAGGGCAGAATTCATAGTCTTCAAGGTCAGAACAAGGCCAGTTATATATAGTGCTCTAGTACCCAACTTTTTCTCTGTAGCTCAGAATCAGAAACTGTAAACACCGTTAGACTTAGCAAAACAGGAGAAAAAAAAGTCTAGGGTGCCAAAAAGTAGTGTTGAGAGATATAGCTCATTGTGACCACCTCCTTGAGCTGATCGTTTTGATATATAGCACCCAAACACTTTTTTGGGCACTTACTAAAAATAGTAAGTCCTAAAAACTCAATTCTATTTTTAGTAGCTAGTCACAAAAGGTTTAAAAAATGTCCCAGGGACCCGTGGACACCAAAAAGAACTAGAACACTTGGAATCCGTAAAAAAAGCCATTGAGAACTTGAACTCGGCTTTTCACTCCATAAGGGAAGAAGTCCAAGGTCTTCGCCTAGAGCATGAGGCCACTAGCAACCGCTTAGAAGAAGCACTGACAGAAGTAGACAACAAACTGAGAAGAGGACCACCCAAATCAGAATACCAAGCTGAGAGTTCTACAAGGAATCCTGACCATGATCCACCCTTTAGAATGCCTAAATTGGACTTTCCCAAATTTAGTGGGAAGGATGTTGATGGGTGGCTATGTCGGGTTGACCAATTCTTTCGACTTCATAATGTACTTGTATTTCATCGAGTCCAGATGGCTTCTTTTAACTTGGAGTCTGAGGCTCTACACTGGTTTCAATGGTTACGTGTTGCCTACCCAAATATCTCTTGGGAGGATTTTGAATCCCAACTACTCACTCGATTTGGTCCTAGTGAGTATGAGGACTTTACAGGAGCCTTGACCAAACTACAACAAACAGGGTCAGTCTGAGAGTACTAAGCTCAATTTGAAAATTTGGCCAATAAGACAATAGGATTGAGTGAAGGGTTCTTCCAGAGTTGTTATATCAGTGGGTTGAAGATGGAACTCCAAGCAGAAGTAAAAATGTTGAAACCACGAACTATGATGGAAGCTATTAGTTTGGCCCGTTTGGCCGAATCTAAACTCTCTGCCCAAAGACGCCCATCAAAGTTTCCTCAAAATGGACCTTCATTTTTGCCTAGAAACCAACACCCAGCTGATAATAAACCTGTTGCACCCAAGCGCCTCACCACCAAAGATATGGATGCACGTCGTGCCCAAGTATTATGCTATAATTATGATGAAAAGTTTTTCAAAGGGCATAAGTGTGCACACAAAAAATTGTTCTTGATAGATGTTGAAGAACCTGATACCTCTGACGAGAGTGATGAGGATGAGGGCCCTCCAGAAACACCTCCTCCACAAGAAGTGAAACAAAAACCTAAGACAGCAATTATAGTCCATGCCCTTGCAGGCATTACTACTCAAACCATGAAGGTTACAGGATTTTTCAAGGGCCAACGTCTTTCCATCCTTCTGGATTCCAGAAGCACGCACAACTTCATTGACCCTAGAGTTGCTCAGCGGGAAAATTGCTATATCCACACTTGTAATTCCTTTGAGGTCATGGTAGCCAATGGGGGAACCTTACCTTGTAAAGGAAAGTGTCGCAATGTTAAAATCAAGATAGGGGACTATGAACTCAAGCAGGACATGTTTTCCCCTCAGTTGGGTGGATGTGATATTGTTTTAGGATCTCAATGGTTGAGTACGTTGGGCACTATCAGTTGGAACTTTGCTGAACTTTGGATGCAATTCTCCCAGAACGGACAAACACACATCATCAAGGGCTCCCCGATAGGAACACCTCAAATTATTAATTCAAACAGCATGGAGAAATTGCTAAATAAATCATCACGTGGGGTCATTGCACAACTATTCTCCATCCAACCATCCACATCTCCAATGGGTGAAATCCCACCAGACATGTAACAGATTCTCCACAAACATGAGGCCATCTTTTCAGAACCAACCACACTACCACCGCATCGCTCTCACGACCATGCCATCCCATTATTGCTAGATAGTACACCTCCCAATATCAGACCTTATAGGTACCCCCATGCCATGAAGTCAGAGATTGAGAAGATGATACAGGAATTACTCAAGGCGGGTGTCATTCGACCTAGTACTAGTCCCTACTCTGCACCAGTCTTCCTGGTCCTCAAGAAGGATGGCTCTTGGCGATTGTGTATTGACTACCGAGAACTCAACAAGATAAGCTGTCAAGGATAAATTTCCTATCCCCGTGGTTGATGAATTACTAGATGAATTACATGGGACCATGTCCTTCACCAAGCTAGACCTCCGCTCTGGGTACCATCGAGATCCGGCTCGGGGATGAAGATATTCCTAAAGTGCTTTTCGCACTCATGAAGGTCATTATGAATTCTTGGTAATGCCATTTGGTCTCACAAATGCTCCTTCCACATTCCAAAGCCTGATGAACAACATCTTTCACCCTTTTTTGTGAAAGTTCATCCTTGTGTTCTTCGATGACATCTTGATTTACAGTCACGCATGGGAAGAGCATCTCAAGCATGTAGATCAAACCCTCCAACTACTGGTCGACCATAAACTGTTTGCAAAGAGGTCCAAGTGTTCCTTTGGTTTGACTGAAGTAGAGTATTTGGGACACATTGTCTCAAAGGATGGTGTCAAGGTTGACCCTAAGAAGATCCAAGCAGTCCAAGAATGGCTAAAACCTCGCACACTCAAGGGGCTTCAAGGATTTTTAGGGCTTACAGGATATTACCATAAATTTGTCTATAATTATGGAAAGATAGCCACCCCCCTCACCTCCATGTTGAAGAAGGATTATTTTACTTGGACAGGGTCGGCTGAGCAAGCATTCCTGGACCTCAAGCATGCCATGACCACCACTCCAGTTTTAGCTATGCCAGACTTCTCTAAAAAATTTGTCATTGAAAGTGACTCTTCTGGTCGTGGTATTGGGGCGGTATTGATGCAAGAAGGATGCCCTTTGGCTTTTACCAGCAAAGCCCTATCTGATCACAATTTGGGGAAATCCACATATGCCAAGGAAATGTTGGCAATATTTCATGCAGTCCTGCATTGGCGACCTTACCTCATTAGGCACCATTTCTCCATCAAAACTGACCACCAGAGTCTGAAATACTTTCTAGAACAACGGGTTGCCACCCTCGAGCAACAAAAGTGGGTATCAAAACTCATGGGCTATGATTATGACATCACATACAAAAAAGGGAAGGAAAATCTTGTGGCAGATGCTCTCTCTTGCCAATTTGAGACCCTTAGTATGTTGTGTGCCATCTCTGCACCATTGCCCCAATGGATTGAGCCCTTACATCAGGAAATACTTCAGGATGCAGATTTTAAAGACCTGGTTGCTTCACTTAGGGATGATCCAGAATCTACACCAGGATATAGTTGGGATGGCCAGGATCTACGTTACCATCAATGCGTGGTTCTTCCTCCTAAGTCCCCACTTTGAGAGCTCCTCATGAAGGAATCACATGCTACTCCATCTACTGACCATTCAGGGTTCCTAAAAACTTATGAGCGACTCAAGCGCACCTTCTTTTGGAAAGGAATGAAATAGGACATTCGCTCTTTTGTAGCAGACTACGACACATGTCAAAGGATGAAAGGAGAAACAATGTGCTCTCCAGGCACTCTTCAACCATTTTCGATCCTAGATCAGGTGTGGACTGACATCTCCATGGACTTCATAGAAGGGCTACCTAAATCTAGAGGCAAGTCTATTATTTTCGTGGTAGTGGACCGCCTTTCAAAGTATGCTCACTTTTGTGCCCTAACCCATCCTTACACAGCATCCACTATTGCCCAAATTTTTCTTGACTCCATATTTCGCCTTCATGGCATGCCAACCTCCATTGTATCTAATCGTGATCCCACCTTTACTAGCAATTTTTGGCAAGAGTTGTTTAAGTTGCAGGGGACTTAGCTCAAAATGAGTTCAGCCTACCATCCGCAAACAGATGGTGAAACAGAGGTTGTTAATAAATGCTTGGAAACCTACCTTCGTTGCTTTGCCTCCAATCATCCTACTCATTGGGCAAAATGGCTTTCTTTGGATGAATGGTGGTACAACACTTCCTATCATACGGCCACCAAACTCACACTGTTTGAGGTAGTTTATGAGTGCCCTCCACTCACGCCTTCCTCCTACATTCCGGGCAGCTCTAAGGTCCAGGTCGTCGACAATGCTCTGAGTCAACACACCAAGGTCCTCTGCCAACTCAAGCAAAATTTGAACATGGCCCAGAATCGGATGCGCCAACAAGCTGATCAGCATCGTTCTGAGCACAATTTTGATGTGGGTGATATGGTCTTCCTTCACTTACAGCCATACAAACAATCATCCCTACAACTCCGCAGGTGTCAAAAGCTGGCTCCAAAATTCTATGGTCCTTATTAGGTTCTACAACGGATTGGTCCAATAGCTTACAAATTGGCTCTTCCCCCCACTTCCAAGATCCACCCTATTTTTCATGTTTCCCTTCTCAAGAAAGTGGTGGGCACAAAGGTACAGGTTCAATCAACACTCCTCGAATTGGATGAAGAAGGCTCCATCTTACTTGCATCGGAGTAGCTACTGGATCGTCGAACTCGCACTTTGTGCAACCGTACCATTACAGAGGTCCTGGTTCAGTGGCATGGACTTCAACCTGAGGATGCTACATGGGAGTCTCTCCATCAACTCCAGCAACAGTTCCTCATTTTCAGCTTTGAGGACAAAGCTTCTTCAAGGAGAAGGGCATGTTAGGATCTCATCCTAACCCTTAATGTAATAACTTCCCTAATGTAATAATTCCTAGTGAACGTGGGTAGTACCCATGATTAATATTTTGTAATGTTCTAAGTTTTAGCTTAGGTAGTGCCTATGACAAATGGTACCCTTTTTATGTAACACATGGTAGATAGGATAGGTAAGGTGGCATTGTGCATGTAATTTGTGTGGCATTATGCATGTAATTCGAGTGGCATTGTGCATGTAATTCAAAGTGGCACTATGCATGTAATTTGGGTGGCATTATGCATGTAATCCAGGTGGCATTTTGCATGTAAGCCAACCTTGGAAGGAAACTCCTTAAATACCCGAAAAGGCACCAATGTAACCATCTTTTTGCAAATTAATGAAGTATTGAAGGAGGTTGCCCCCTCGAAGAGGCCTGCGATTCTGTATTATTGTGAGATTGTTCCTTTATGCAAATTTATGTTATATTAATATGATGTTTATGTGATTTTATTTCCAAGCAATCGTGTGAGAGTGTGTTATTTGAGTTTATTTTATAGCAGGATCTTAACAGTTTCTAGTGAGAAAAATCTGGATTAAAGGGCTCATCCCTAAAATAACTTTCTTCTTATGGTTGGTGTCTCAAAATAGAATATTAACTGTTGATAACTTACACAAAAGAGGTATGCCTATTGTAAATAGATGTTATTTATGTGAACAGAATTTGGAGTCAGTTTATCATCTTTTTCTTAAATGTTCCTTTGCTAAACATATTTTAGAGGTGGTTTTATAACCCTTTGCGATAGATTGAAAGTTCTCTGGAAGTTTTGTATCTCCCATTTTCTTTGGGGAACTTAGAATGACAGGAATAACCAGGCTTTTTAAAATAGGAAAAGAGAGGCTTATGTGGTTGCTTTTCATATTTTTAATGTTATTGTGGAGAACACTCAGACCTTATACTTTCCTAAGGTAGCTAAAAGTAGAATCAAGGAAACCATTATTTTTTGTTGTAATTTGAAGTTTTTAATCTGTGTGAATTTGTTGAGATCTTTAAGGTTGGGAGTTAAGTGGAAATACCCTCCATATGGGTGGATCAAATTGAATGTGGATGGTTCTACAAAAGGAACTCAGGGTATGTTAGTGCAGGTGAAGTTTTTAGGGATTCTAAGGGCATGATTGTGCAAGCCTTTGTTGAACTTATATCCATCCAATCCAACCATTTTGTTGAGGCTCAAGCCTTTTTTACATGGGCTAGGTGTTATGAACTTCCTTTTCTCATCCACATAAATCATTGACAATTTGCAGATATATTGCATAACATCCACAATGAATGATCCACCTAATGTAAAAGAATACAAATATAGAAATTACTGCAATATATTCAAAACATAAGCAAACCCTTAAGGTAGGACAACACCATACAATACTCCTTTTGGAAGTAATCCACTCCACAAAATCTTCAACTCCACGAGCCAAGACTTCTACAATATAATTCTCGTCATGATTATTACAATGACCGATATGTCTTCTTTATATACCCATATTCTAATTCTATTTTGGGTAGCCCATTATTAATATAATATTATATTATAATACAATCAATCTTGGGTTATGTGTGGCCCATGACAACCCTTATACAATATAATAATATATCCCCAAATATTTATTTCTAAGTACCCCAATATTACAATAATATAATATTAAATACTTATATTGGGTACTTAACATTTCATCCCCCTTACAAATTTTTCATCCTCGAAACATGAAGAAACAAGATAATATGATTTGCTAAGCAATGTTAACAACTGGTACCAATCTCGATCATCCATCCATCCTAGTGAAACATGTTGATGTTGGTATGTCATTTTTCCACTTGAGTATCCAAATCCGCTTCGTTAGCTCCATGATTCTGCTATTGTATTTTGATAATTTGAATGATGGATCCACTTGTTCCTTGATCTTTGATGAACCATTCTGAAAACCAGGATCACTATGCTTTCTCTTCCAAACATTGTCATACTTTATGCCCTTTTGATTCCATGTAGAACCATAATATTGTTGTCTTGAGTCATGCCTCCAATATTGTTGTTGCTCATGGTGGTGTGGATGGTGATATGGTGTCACCTTAACTTGATGTTCTACCTTCTTTGACTCCTCAACATTTGGCTCCACTATTTTAAAATCTTCTACACATTGTTCTTTCATGTTCCCTTTGTTTGGTGTGTCCTTGTGCTCTTCTATCAAAGTTTTCTTTGACTTAGCTACTATTATTTCCATGGACTCAATTGCTACTGCTTCTTCCATGGACTCTGTTGTTGTTGCTACCTTTTTGGATTCTGTTTTAGGTTCTTCCATTTGATCTTCAAGTTGTTCCTCTGCAACCACTTCTTGTTTTTCCTTGGATCCTTGCTCCTGAAGCTGAGAAATATCCTATAATGTTATCTTCTTTTTTTGTACTATAACTTCATAAACTTCATTTGCACATTAATGTTAACAGTACCCAAAGAATCTAACCAAGGATAACCAAGAATAATATCCTCATCATTCATCTCAATAGCATGAAAATTTGAATGTAAAACATATTTATCCATGGTGATCTTCAAATATTCAAAAATCTAAACATGCTCACCCTTCAGCTGTGTGTCCTTAATTTTTGTTGCTTGAACCTGCAACCTCTTAGCCAAAGCAATATTAATAAAATTATATTTGCTACTAGGTTCAATGGAAATAATAACCTCTTCTTTTTTAATGCTTCCATGAACCTGTAAAATATAATTTTTATATGAATGTAAACCCTTTTGATCCTTCTCTTGCTTTTGAATATCCAAATACGTGGCTTCATTCTTCTCACTGTCTACCTTAATATTTTTCTCTTTCTCCTTCTTGAGTAATTTTATTTCTTTTTCATAGTCTTCATTTTGCTTCTTGAAAACTTCTAATTCTCCTTTCATTTCATTTTGTTCATTTTTAATTTCTTGTAGTTTCTTTTCAAGGTCTTTGATGACATCCATCAAGCTATATACCTTCTTATTCCTTCCCTCAATATCTCTCTTGCAAACATCTAACTTTATTTGTAATTGAATATGTTTTCGTTTATTCAAGAATGTTGGTTCTATTTCACTCCAAGTGCACAAGGGATTATCCCTAATAAAGCTTTCTACCCATTGCAAGACTTCCCCCTAAAAAAACTCTTAAAGCAACAGCGTAACATGACTTCACCATGTTGATATTTTACTATTTTTAGCCACTCTCTCACATCAATAACATTTCCTTCAAAAAAAATTGTAGTTCCATAGTTGATGCCCTAATGCAAACTAGGGTTTTATGAAAATTATATCTCCCCACTGATTTGAAGCTAAAATTCCACACAAACAACTAGATCTACAATTTTTATTTCAAAAAAAATAAATTGCAACTGATTTGCTTACCCGAACTAAATTTTGTCTTCCAAAAAAATCACGATCTGAAAATTTGTCACTACCCTTGTTCCATATGACTGACTTCAAAAGGTCGTATCTCCCTCAATACTACTTGGATTCCTTCATATGACCACTCATTTTAAATCTCTTCAAATTCTGCACGAACTGATCCAAGAATAAGCTAAATCAAATAAACTTTCACAGAGATATAGCTCCTGAAATATGAGACGTTTTTCCAAAAAAAATCGTAATTTTGCAATTCCACAAAAAAAAACCTCACTTTTCCCAAATTATTGCTCTTGAGAAACGTGCCCTAACTCTACAAAAACAAACCCACTTTGCCTAAATCGCCACTCTGATACCACTTGTTATGAACCTCATTTTATCAATCACATAAATCATTGACAATTTGTAGATATATTGCATAATAGCCACAATGAATGATCCACATAATGTAAAAGAAGACAAATATGAAAATTACTGCAATGGATTCAAAACATAAGCAAACCCTTGAGGTAGGACAACACCATACAATACTCCTTTTGGAAGGAAGCCACTCAACAAAATCTTCAACTCCATGAGCCAAGACTTCTACAATATAATTATCTTCATGATTATTACAATGACCAATATCTCTTCTTTATATACCCATCTTCTAATTCTATTTTGGGGAGCCCACTATTAATATAATATTATATTATAATATAATATAATATTATAATACAATCAATCTTGGGTTATGTGTGGCTCATGCCAACCCTTATACAATATAATAATATATCCTCAAACATCTATTTTTAGGTATCCCAACATTACAATAATATAATATTAAATACTTATATTGGGTACTTAACACTAGGTTAATCAAAGAATGCCATTATAAAAACATTATTGTGGAAGGAAACTCGCTAAACCTTTTAAATATTCTAAAATAAATAGAGGAATATGGTTAGAGCATTGTAGATATGGTTGTGGAGATGAAATAGATCCTACGGTCTTGTCACAACTTTATGTTGATTCATGTTTATTGGGAAGGGAATGGAGTTGTAGATTTATTAGAAAACAAGGGGGTTGAGGCTTAGGATATTAATATATGGAAATATAATTTTCCACTTCAACTTATTGAATTTGTGGCTAGGGAGAAGTCAAATTGGCTCAATGATTTTTACTTTCCAGTTGGAAGAAGCTAAATTATGAGGTTCAGTTCTTGGGGTAAACTTTTATGGGTGTCCCAGTCTATATGTGGTAGATTGTTATGTATGTAAAGTCAACTGTTGTCTAGTTATTCTTGTTATTGGTACTGTAGTATGCATATTTCTTATTATCAATATCCAATTTTCCATTCCTTTTTTTTTCCATATATCGTTACTAACGGTTCTAGAACATCAACTAATGTCACCACACCAATTTCCTATCTAGTTTTCCTTGAGGCACACCCATCCTTACTCTCTACATAGATCCTTTTATGTAAGAGCACTAGGTGTCACTTGATGGGTCAAGCTATCCATATCATATATCCAATAAGCTAGCATTAACCCTCCCTTCATTCCATCGAGGGGTGCACGTCTGGTTTACACTTCACATTAGTCCATTCATGCAATTGGTATAAGCGTGCGAGGATTGTCTATCCATCTCAAATTTGTTTGAGCTAGACAACCCATATAAACCTCGTTCCTCATTTATTTTTGGTAGAATCACCAATAAACTAAACCCCTTTAATTCCATTACTAGAGTTGCTAATTAAGTAGACCCTAGAACATTTTTAGTAAGTCATCCATTATCTAGCTTGCTTGGAAACTAATCAATGATCTTGATACAAACATTACTTAAAAATAACCAAGCATTTTTCATGATAAGGAACTTGTTCATGAAAGGAGTCATTAGACTTCTATCATAACCCATTCTTAATTGCTTCCTAAAATAGCATGCATCCCTACCTCATGCTTCTTACACCTGATTTACCAATTAAGGCTTATAATTATTATTGAAAATAATAACACGAATAACTCAATCAATTTAGTCATTTCCATAAGAATTATTTCATTTTTCTTAACCTTTTCAAATTAAAAATATTATGAAGTTTTTATTCCAAACATTAATATTTAGTTAACCAGCAATTTCTCTAAATAAAATATTCATATCCATAAAGAACCATAAAAATTACATAACCTTTAAATTCTACAATACATAACAGGTGTCACCACAACAAATGAACAACATTGTTTTATTTTGAAAAAACTAAATAACCCTTAAATTCTACAATACATAAGAGGAATCACTACAACAAATGAACAACATTGTTTTATTTTGAAAAACCCCGAAGGAAGAAAAACCAGCTTTAAAATTCTCCTTATTTTATTTCTGCAAGATTTCCAATTCATACATAGAGAGTAGTCAAGTCATTGTGCCATATCTCCTATGAGTGTCACCCTGTATCCTTGCTCCTTGCTCCTACTCTATGAATTTCTTAAATCTATAATTACAATTCCATCCCCATTACTGGGGAGTATGCATAACAAATTGTCCTTCCATTAATCAGAAGCTCTATGTTGCCATCTTAAAACAGAGAGGACAAATTCTGATTTTCATTGCAAATATATATATATAAATATAGATATCCAGGAGGAAGCACGCCTTCCTTCACATGCTCTCCGTCTCAGGCCACACGGTTACTGCACTCTTGAACAGTCCAATACGAAAATGTCGGCCAACGACGTCTCCTAGCACTTCGACGTTAAGTACTCTCTATCGTTATCATTAGTAGTGATATATTGATAGATTGTTTTAATAATTTTTTAAATAACATTAAAGTTATAAAAAAATTTGAAAATTAAACTTCGAATTTTAAAGGCAAGGATAATAAAAGTTATAATGACTTTATCTCATTGTATTATATTGTGTATTATTAATGCTTTAAAAATTATCTTATAAATCAATTTTATATCTGATTTTGTTTTAAAATATTTAATGCTTTATAAAATACTTTCAAATTTTAAATCCATATATCAAATAATAAACAAATAATGTTTTCAAAAGATATATACCTTCGCAAAAAAGTACTTCTAAATTATAAATCCTTGTATCCACCTTCATGTGAAAACAAAGTAGATAAATAAATAAGGAAGCAAGTGTGAGAAGTAAGCAAGTGTGAGCAAGAAGAGAACATCACATTTTCTTGTTCTAGATCCTTGGGAAAATTCAAAAACTAAATAATTATGGTGAAAACAATCTAAGGAGCATGACAAGAAAGTCATTTTTTGAAAGTCTGAATTGGAAGAAAGGATGCTCTAGTTGGTAACAAGAGGAAGATTCAACCTATGGAAAACCCTATCCAAGTAGCAGATATTATACTTGAAGTAATTATCAAGGGTAATATTATTGAACATGGCATAATGCTTCTTAAAAGTAGAGGGTTATATGTATGTTCCACAAATAATGGCCAAGTTTTCTAAAGATTCAAAATTGGATCAAGCAAGTGGAGATTGAATTTAAATTACTTTGTAACTTTTCTTTTGGAAAATATTTTTCCTCATCTTCTTTAGTTTAAAATTTAGGGATAAAATAATGGTTGGTAGCCTATGGTTTAGGGGTAGAGATGCATTTTATTTAAGACCATGGAGTGAGAATTTTTCTAGGGAGACAAAAAACTATTAAAAGGCTTTTGGTGTGGATTAGACTTTTTAGATTTTCATATTAGCTTATCCAAAAGGGTAGATTTTGAACAATATTGGAAATGCTCTAATATAATTCATACAAGAGGGACTAACTACTAAGGAACGAAGACATGTTATATACACTCATATATGTGTTGTCATGGATATTTCAAAACCTTTTCCATAATGCTATTAAAATTGTAATTTGGTTCATGTCCAAGGCTGACTTTATGCAATGTTTTGGATTGGCCTAAGGGTATTTAATTGTACACTATATTAATTATTTATAATATTTTATTATGTAAACCCTATGGGCCCGAGTTAACCTTGTTATGGTTAAACCTTCTTCATATATTGTATTAAACTAAAGCTCTCTTGTTATGTTAGCTTAAGTTAAACTTTATTATGTAATTGGGATTATGGTATTGCTATCAATTACCCCTTTCATTCCTCATTGAATTGGGATTTTTGATAGTCTTGAAACCTATAATTCTTGAAAAAATGCTTATATCAAGAGTTGTTTATATGTGATCCAAAGCCAAGGCATCTTTTCTTTGTGCTTCAGCTGTATTCTTTTTCTATGATTGATAAAGAGCTCTAATTTGCTAGTTCCCTATATCCATTTTCCATAACATTCAACACTTCCTTGGCAATCAAGAGCTTCCTCTTCATGTATCAATAGTCATAAATTTCTCATTTAAATTTCGTGATGGGTAGTAAAGCATTAACATAATCCATGATAACTATAACAATAATCCATGAATTTTTCCTCCACATACTTGGACTATAAATTCTCTGGTTAAAGAGAATCAAATCTTCAAAATCTACACTTCTCCATTCTCTAAGATCCAACCTCTTATACTAGTATGTGAAATGTGGTTGTACTCTAATACAAATATTAACACAACATAGAAAGGAAAAAATAAATGGAAAATAAAATTACAGAGAAACCTCCCACAAAAGACACTTTATCAATCTTCAAATATATACATTCTACTTCATTTTAATTTCCTATACTTTATACATATACAATGGGATATCTCTTGGTTGTCTCAAAGGACTTTTAGTGCTTCACATTCTCTCCAAATCCAGGTGAGAATTTTCTTTTTTTTTTATTTTCATTTGTCATTTCAATTATATCATGTTCTTATTTTTTTCTTATTATTTTATTGTATTATTTTTTATCTCATTTATTTTCAAAATTTCCAACATTATTAATGAATGGGTTATCTTAAGCTAAGATCAGTAAGAAGTCTAACTAGATCTTGATGTCTCGTTATGGTTTTGTAAATAGTTTCTAGTAGTTAAAGTTAAGATTGTAAAATTATTTTTTGATGTTTTGATTTTGTAAGTTTATAATATTCCTATAAAAATCTATTTTATTTAATAAAAAATTATTTTAATTATATTTAAAATATTATTATAAAATAAATATAATGTACTTCATTCTTATGTTAAAATTTATAATAAACGAGATGATGTAAACCATTTTCAAATCTAGGTAAGGTAACTTATACCTCTAAATGATAATTTAATAGAGTTTTGTTTTTACCCATTAATTTCAATTCTTTTTCTATCAAAAGCGTTTATATTATAAGATAAAAAAGAATTTATTTCAATTCTCTATTTACCAAGCATTTCCATATTTTGTGTACTCATTTTAAAGTCTAATTGATTTATCAATTGTAACTTTATCATAATATATGGTCTCATTAACTTCATTTCACTCAGCAGGTTACGATTTATAGTGGCAATACCCCGAGTTCAATTTAGTGTAAATATGTTACCAATTCATTAATGTATCAAAATATATATAAATGATTCATTTTCCTCAATTTACCATTAAATTTTAATTTTTTAACCCTTAATTTATTACATTGAATTTTTTTGTAGGTATAAGGTGAGGGTTTTGAAAGGATCTAACAACCTTGTACATAGAGCTCCAAAAGGAGTCAGTCAGTCACCAAAACTTATAATATTCAATCTAGCACAAAGGTAGGCTCAACATAAAAGTTGTCAAAAGAAAAAATAATCAAACTTACATTCTCGTCCAATGGCAACACAACAATTTGAACACAAAATTAAAATTAAAATTATCCTCATCTCACCTAGCGGGGACCAACCAACCGACCAATAGTGCCATCAAACCCTGACAACCAAGACTCAGGGTATCAACGATTCATCTTCGAGGCATAAAAAACTTAGGGCCCCTACACTTCCATAGAAACAAAAAATGTTCTTCCCTGAGAACGTCATTGGGACTTGAGTGCAGAAGAAGAATTTGAACTTTGGATCACCTGCTCAACCAACTCAATAGAAACCAACTGTCATAAATGAATATCTGCAACATATTGCCCCAGTGACAGTAAAAACCTCTATCTCAAAAATCTGTGAAGACTAAAACCCCACAGATCCTATTGTATTCCAACCATCCTTTGAAATCTATAGAACAACTCATACCAAACCTCCATCTCAGAACAAAAATAGGGGCCATGGAGCAAGGTTTTGGAAAGGACCCATAACCTTGAGATCTATGGGTTCAAACCCCACAGACAACCGGTAAGAAAAAACCCCCCACCTCTATGGGTTCTAATCATACTGGTATGCAGAAGAATAGAATACCCCCCAATGAAGGAACCCAACAACAAAAAAGTAGCCAAACACTACCTCTGGATCGAAAAAGCTCTCATTCACTGCCCAACCAAAATAACAATAGTGTTTTGGAAAAATCTAGACCAGGGGACTTTAATACTAACATTAGGTCACTGCGAGGCACAAAAAATATTGCACCATCGCCTAGCCAGTTGCACAATAGTGGCTTGAAAAAAACTGGAACAGGGGACTATGGCACCACCACAAAGTCCCCGCCAGGCACAAGAAAAGCTTCACCACCAGCAACAATCAAACCAATGAACATAGATCTCTCTTGAAAAAATAGCAAGAGATACAAACATTGTCCTGGCCCTATGAGCTCCCCTTCAATTGGCTCCTATAACATTCCATTTTACACCCAAAATCCATAAGGGTCAAATCTTCCCAACCTCGTATGCAATCTGGATCTTGCTATCTTCATATGCACTTATTGGGCTCCTCCAAAACCCTAACTTCCCCCTAGAAAAAAATTCTAATACACTAAAACATGAGATCTAAGGCCTCTCTCCTCAAATAAACCACATTAAATTTATTATATTAATTTATCAATACTATAAATAAATATATTATAATTTTTCCATAATATCATAAAAAAATTACACATTTTAACTCTCAATTGATCCACGGCTACCCATATACCCCACACATATAGATATATAACTGTGAGTAAGTGATGCTTGTTTTTAACTTCTAGATTCAAAATTATCTATACCCCTTACACAATTTTTTTTTATTATTGAGTAAATACTTCGTATACATATACATATCCACCGTGGGGATTGAACGCGAGTCACATCATCGATAATGCAAGTGGCATCCTTGTCGGTAGACCACATCAGACCCTTACACAAATTATTGCTAACATATAGTTTTATTTTACTGCATTATCATGCTTATTTTTTACTTTTTATATTATTTTATTCTATTTAAACTTTTAAATGAGTATTAAATTTATTTTAGTTATTTTTATTTTTTAATTTTATATTAATATTATTTTTAAATTTTAAATATTAATTCAATAAGGAGACTTTCTTTAGTAGAGTCATCACTAGTAAGTATTTGGGTTCTATTCCTCATCAAGAAGTTGGTCGCATTCCTCTAAGGGGCCCTAGCTCCATTATTTGGAAGGTCCTAAAAGCTGGTGAACAATTGGTAAAATCTAGACTTTTTTGGAAAGTAGGTAAAGGAGACAAAGCTAACTTTTGGAGTGATTCTTGGGACCAACATCCCCCCTTAATCTATGAGTTTCCAAAGTTGCAGCCCTTGCAACAAAGCCTTAAGGGTAGAGGATGGATAAATATGGCTTCATACATTAATTCCCGATAAATTGGAGATTTCTCTTTCTTTTAGTGGAAGAGGTTAGAAGAATGGCATATTCATGTCCCTCTTCATCAAAGGCTTCTTATTGATAAGATCCTCAAGCAAAGGTGTCTTACAAGGAAAGAGGAAGAGGATAGGATTGCCTAGGGCCTTGGTACTCTAGGTGTCTTCATTGTTTGTGATGGTTATAATGCTTTGCTCCCTCCTCCATTGATCCTGCAGGATACCCCATGTGATGGTTATAATGCTTTGCTCCCTCCTCCATTGATCCTGCAGGATACCCCATGGTATAGAGTTTGGGTGGCTAAGGTCTGGCCTAAAATTAATTTCTTTGCTTGGGAAGTGATACATAGGAATTGTATCACCTATGATAATCTTGTGAAAAGAGGTTTGTATGGCCCTTCAAACTGCATCATGTGTAACTCCCACAAGGAGACACTTGATCATCTACTTTTCTAGTGTGCATTTGCAAGAGAGTTGTGGAAAAGGTGGTTAGACCTCTTTAAGGTTCACCTAAACTTTTAGGTGACTCTTTCTAATATCTGAGAGATTTGGAAACATAGAAAATTTAAGAATACCTCCATTCAACTAGGCTGGTCCCTAGGCTCGAGCTTCATCTGGTGGTACATTTGGCTGGAAAGAAATTTTAGAATTTTTAGAGAGGATTTCAGTCCAATGGAGTTGGTTTGGTATAAAATTGTTACCAAGATCTATGAAACTATCAGAGCTCACTTTAGGGATAATAAAACTTAGGTGAATGAGGGGACTCCCAAGCCACAAAATTTGGGACCATGGCAACCCCCTCCCCTAGGTTGGGAAACTATTAATTCTGATGGTGCAGCTAAGGATAATCTAGGGGCTGCATACATTGGTTTTCTCAAAAGATATTTTAAGGAGAAGATTCTCCATTGGGATCTAGAGGATCTTGGAAGGGCTACTAACAATGAATTTAAAGGCCTAGCTATCAAACAAGGTTCTCTCAATGCTTTGGAGAATGGGGTTAGAAAGATCATAGTTGATTCTGATTCACAAATTATGGTGGGGCTTCTAGATGCTATTAGAAATTTTAGACCAAATGCTTGGAGGATAAGAAAAATTATGAGCCAAATTAATTCCATTTGATAGAAATTTGAGGATGTCATCCTGATCTATGTTGACAGATAAAATAATGCAATGGCTAAATTTTTGGCTAAACATGGCAGTGAAATTCTGGTTGGATACATGTTGAATTCTAATCAAGATAGGGACATTTCTTGTATAGCCAAAGGGAGTTAGGGCAAAAGATATAGAAATATTGCATCACATAGAAGTCATCCCATGCAAGCAAGGAGATCGCCACGTCATTGAGTGCGCAACATAAAGGAATATTTAAGCATTGATTTAAAACAAAGAGGATCATTTGAATAATGCTCTCACTGAAGCGTTGGTGACAGCACCAAGGAATAAATTAAGGTTCTTAACGCCACTTGTCATAGGTGTTGGAAGAAGGTGCAGCAGACATGTTAAGCACTACTTGGCACCATTTACCTTACATTGTAGTGTCAGACTCAAGAGCAGAGTTGTCATTTGCAAGAGCACATAAGTGGTTAGAGAAGCCAGCGAAGAGCATGATTGACAAGGAAAAAAAGCACGACCAACCATTGGATAAAATACTAGCATTGATAGTGGAAAATAGTGCACGTAAAAGTCTAAGACTTAGCACAAGTTCAAGGTGTATACAATGAGCTCGTGGTTGAAGAAAGGAATGCAGACCAGCGTGTTTACATCAAGGAAATGTGCATGAGAGAAGTGGAAAACTACAAGAGCATTTAGAAGTTGATAAGGAGTAGTCAACCATTGTCAATATAAAGCAAACAACATTTGTTTCAGTCAACTTGCAAATCTGAACCAAGATTTTTAAAGGTGATAATCATCTATAGTTATATTGCAAGTTTATTCAGGTTGATATCAACTACACTCTATATTATAGAGATATTAGTGTTAGGAGTAATAAGGTGTTGAAAGATTCTCTAGAATGCTTATTGGGTACATAAAGAAAAAGTTGGAACTTGAAGCATCTAATCTATTTCTATTGCTTCAAAACATTTACAAATCTTAAAGACAAAGAGATATAAGGATTAGTAAAACTTAGTTTGAAAATACTTAGTATTTTTTAAACTTCTAACTTGGGATATATACGGTATCCTACACTAAACACATATCATAGAAGTTTAGAAATATCTTATAGCATGTAATCATAGTTAAATATTATTGCTTGCATCTATATTAGTTGGAATATCAATCTTATTAGTCTTATACTTAAAGGAAGGAGACATAGACAATCCAACTAAAGATATTGAACTCTTATCTTTGAAATTGTATTTCTAAAAGCTTTCTACAAGAAGAGATAAAAAGTTATAAAAGTGTTAGAGTTGAATTTCATTCTAAAATATTTTATCTCATTAATATCATAACATACCTCAATCTCTAGGGAGTCAAAAGGGATTCAACAAAATTCAATATTAGAAAGCTAAGCATAAGCATCAAGTTCATAGCTTGAAAATCTTGAGAATTATTTCCAAGATTGATCCTTCAAATTAAAGAAGAATATTACTAGGAGAGATAAGGAAGACTACTACAAACAAGAAGAAGAAATCAAAACACATTAATATGGATAGATTGACAAGAGGAACATATCATCACTATAAGAAGACTCAAGATCAAAACACATCCAATATGTCTTATCAAAGGTATAAAATCGGTATAAACTCAAATAATATCACAAATCAAAATGAAAAGGACATTTGGTACATAGATTCATGTGCAAGTCATCATATGACCGAAAACTTGCAATGGTTTGATTGTCTTGAAGTCACCAACAACTACAGACTAAGAATTGTAGATGGAAAATTCTACCATATACATGGTTATGGATGTGTAGCTCCTAGAAAATTATTTCCAAATCTTGTGCTACATAATGTCATGTATGTTCCAGGTTTATCATCCAATCTCATTTCAGTAGCAAAGTTAGTAGAAAGCAAAAGAATAATTGACTTCAAATACCCAATGGAGTCAATATGTACCTCATAATAAACCAAGGAGAAATTGAAGCTACTGGATCAATTCATAAAAATATATATGCTCTGGAATCAATGGGAACATCATAAGATATTGTTGCATTTCAAAATAATACTAATACATTTTTTGAAGAACAGAATGTAGAATATGTAGAACCAACATATCACAAGAGCAAACAGAGAAATAGAAGACTCAAAATTAAGAGAATGAGAGGACAAAAAAACTACACTCTATTCAGCTATCAACAAACCAAAGAAGGAGAAGAACCTCATCAAGATGAAGGACACCCAAAAGAGAAAGATCCTTATTGAAGACTAAAGTCTTCAAAAACCAAATAATGTAATACAAGGGTGTGTTGGAATATATTACATCATTTGGTTCTTTACTAATGTACCTTTATGGGTACATATTTATATTATGATTATATTAGGAAATAAATAGTTTATTAGAGTAATTTAATAAATGCACAAGTGTTATAATGTGCAATGATGTAAATGTGCATGTAGTCCACATGTACATGAGTCTTAGGATTGAGTAAGAGGCAAGGAATCTATCTTCCTATATAAAGGTCTCATTGTGAGTGTTTGAAGTGAGGATTTTTGGAGTGCATAGGTTAGAGTAGTAGTAGTCACAATGTAGCTCCATTTTGTTAATATGGAGTGGTTGTAAACTCCATTAGAGGAGCATTGTAATTTTCGTGAGCTTTCTTATATGAGCATTTCTAGAGCATTGTATCAAGTTTTCTATCATATTTTCATGCATGTTAAGTTGTCATTATCATAGTTATAACATTGCATGCTTATTTCAATACTTGTGATTGCATTTTCTTTAAGTTTAAGGTTCCAAAAGCTAACAAACATGCATTAGTACACCTTTATTCTATACTATTTTTAGTATAGAATAAGCATTTTTCATGTGATTATTTTGAGTATTTTTGAGTTATTCTAGTTCCATTAGAATATTTATTGAGTTCTTTATATTATAACTTTATTTTGATCTTGTAATTACTTTCTTATTAGATTTACATTAAGTGTTAGGCTACAAAAGCTATCATGGACAACCCTATTTCACCCCAATATCACTCCCAAAACACTCTGATAGTCCTTTTGGAGTTCTAATTTTTGCCATCACCTGCTCATAAAGTCTATATATAATTGCTCTATAGTTGGTTGGTTTGCCAATTTATTCCATTCTTTTTCATAATTTACCTTTAGGTATTGTGTCAAATTCCTTTTTAAATTCCACAATACAGTAATAAAGTCCTTTTTCATTCCATATTCTCTTTATTATGTGTCAATGAGGCCTTGGTTCAATGGTTGGGACATATGGATGATGTAGCCCATACCAAGGTTCAAATCGAATAGGTTATATAACTCAATGTGACTAACTTGATGTAAAATGGAAAGGGTAAACCTTTCCAAACCCTACTCTCTTTTTTCTTTAAACATCCTCTCTATTATGTGTCTTAAAGTAATGCAATATTCTATTGTTTAGTATTTTGGTTTAAACCTTGATTGAACTATTGTCCTCTTTCCTTGATTTTTTGCCCACTAACTAATTTTGCTTTCTACTATGTTGCCAAATAGTTTTGCAAAAAGAGGATTAATCATGATGGTGCAATAATTTGAATGCAAAAGACAAAGTAGTTTTTAACATCCATGATACCATAGACCATATTGGACGACCCTCATAAAGGATGTTGTTTAATCAATATATGTTTATCCAACCAAACTCTTGTTATTGAAGTATGATGTACAAACCTACCTTCCATTGAATTCAAACCTTAAACCTCCTATTCGGAGTTTTAAAATCTTACTATTAAGCCAACTCAAGTCGGGCAAAAGTTTGATATGAGGACTAAGCTTCACTCGCAACCTATGACATACAATGCAAATGCCTTACCTCTATGCCACCACTCCATTTTTATGCAATGGTATGACTAGGTTGGTTATCCATTCCAGTGGAAAGACTCCTTTAATGATGTCATTAAAAATATTTTGGATGTGTGGTGCTAAGATGTCAACCCACACTTGAGATGTTCAGCTTGCAAACCATCTATAGCCTAAACTTTGCCTATTGTTATTTTCTTAATGCCCTCCTTAACATCTTTCAAAGAAAAAAGCTCCTTAGTTGTGTCAATTATATGTGTATCTTTTTCTTGGTTTCTCTCATATAATTGCTTAGCATATTGCAACCATTGTTCACTTATGATATTGGATTGTGTGTATTTTACTTTGTTGTAGCTCTTTCCAAAATTGACTTGGGCTATGCTTTGCAATGTATATCAACTCTTTTTGCCTATGTATTCTTCCCTTTGGTTTTTACTAGTTGTTTATATACCTTGTTATTTGTTTTATATTTGCATGGTTTTTTCAAGGTTCTCCTTACTTGAAGATGTTCTTCTTTCCCACCTTCTTGCATTTGGATATTTATATACATTGGATTGGTGATCATATTTTAGTTCCATAGGAACTACTTTAATTTTTAGATATTTTATTCTTGAAATGAAGTTTGGTGAGCAAATAGCATAATCAACTACATTGTGTCCATTATGTGTTTGAAAAGTATATTTTCCATATTTTTGCCACATGTTTATGCCATTGTATATTATCAACCCCTTTACGCTACATAGTTAAAGAAATTTTTCTCCATAATGTGTGATGGGTCCTTGACTGTCATCTGAGGACCTTAACCAATGATGATCCGCCTCTTCTTCTAACCATAGTCGATTATCATATATGCCTTCGTTGGTCTTTAAAGATCTTGCTTGTCTTTTTGTTGCCCTAGCATTAAAATCACCCATTAAAACCACCCCTCCAAGCATGTTATTTTTTGTGACATATTTTACCAATGCCATATATGGATCCTGATTATAAGTCATATTTCTTATAATACTTTGAAACAAAATAACAAGTTGCAATGCTAATCAATTTGTCATTATGTAAGATTATAATCCATAGATAATGTTTATTTGGATCTTTCTCAACTTGTATGAGTCTACCCCAAGTCTCTTTTATTAGTACTATTACTCTTCCAATGTCCTTTTTCATTTTTTGTTGCTTCATTCCATACTAATATCTTTTTGTATCCTTTGCAATCTAAAATCTTGCATGTTTCTATTAGTACAACACCACTTCAATTCCAACTCAACAACATTTTACCCTCACTTGTTGTTGTCTTTACCTTATCCTATTTAGCCCTCATCTATTCTTGTTACATAGGAGTAAATCCCTCGTCCAAGTAAAAATGTGACCCCATAGCAATCCTCTATTTTGAAGAAGCTGAACATTGTGACTTGGATTGGTCTAACTCTCATGTCTTCCCTTACATGAATTTGTCTACTCCGGTGAAGTTTATCAAAAAGAAAATCCCTTGTTAAGTTGGTTTTCTTGTTCTCCATGCTCTTTTATTCCTTTGATGATGATGTTTATTTGTAATAGATTATTTTCTTTTTCTTTTTCTTTGTTGATCTACAACCCTATTTGAGGATGACATCCATCTCTAGTAGAGCATTTCAGTTTTAGTGTATTCAACAAATTGATTTGAATATCATTACTATTGCACAAGTCTATTGTAGTAAAGCATTTCAGTTTTAGTGTATTCAACAAATTGATTTGAATATCATTACTATTGCAAAAGTCTATTGTAGTAAAGCATTTCAGTTTTAGTGTATTCAACAAATTGATTTGAATATCATTACTATTGCAAAAGTCTATTGTAGTAAAGCATTTCAGTTTTAATGTCTTCAACAAATTGATTTGAATAGTTTGTCTTATGTTATGGGTTTGCTATTACCTAATTCAACTTTTCTTAACAAACATACACCAAAATGTTTGAAATAAAAATAAAAGAAAAAACTAAAGTATTTAGATTTGAAAGTTTTTCCAATTTTATCTTTTTCAGTTTGTACCTTTATCTTTTCAACAAACATCTATTGCTCTTTAATACAAAGTACTAGTCTGATTTGAACAAACACATGATTATAGAAGGCGTAAGAGTTAAGTTAAGAAACAATCCCAGTCAAAAGTCCATGGAATCCCTTATATGATAGTAAGTTGTATTACCCACTTCAAGTTGATAAGTTGTATTACCCACCTCAAGCTGCCAATGAACAACAAGAATATATATATATATTATTCAATACTTTGGCGATCAGGATTTCAAATATCGGTAGATTAATATTATAAATGTCCGGCTACACAAAATCAACGGGATGATATGAATCATCCTACAATTGCTAATAGAATATGTTAGGCAAATTATTACCGCTACTACCCTCTCCTCTTATTCATATCGGTGTCATTCAGTAACAATAATAAGAAGCAATCAGTCACCCTCTCGTGACAACTGCGACACCATAAGTTCAAAGAATTCTGGTTGGAAGATGATGAATAGGACGTTTTTAATGTCGTGGAGTTTTTGGGCGGCCCTTGGCCTTTCCACAGAGGATAGCATTATGAGGAATATCATATTCGTCTCTCAGTGATTTCACTGCAGATTTTACTCTCACGTAGGTTTGCTGACCCAGGTATTGGCGTTCCCACGTTTCTGACCTCAGATTCCACATTCCCGCATTATCAAATGTTAAAAGAACAGCAGTCCAAGAACTGGGATAAACCTGTTTAACCCACCAAATTAGTGACATCTATAAAAATAGATAAAAGAATTATTTTTTTGATACATAAAAAATCCGTAACTAGTCTAAAATATATACTTTTAGGTGGAGTGTTGAATTTGAGTACATACCTGGGTTGTTGAGCGAGAAACCGCATCAAAGAGATTGTAGCTCTTCCTGCTTGCAGCCGTCCATTCCCCTCCGTCCATTCTGTTACACCCAACATCTTTTTGAGTTAGTTAAATGGATCTTTTAAGTGGGTATACGGAAAATTTAGGTAGTGTCTGACCACATGATGTAACACATGTTTATGTTTATCTAATTTGATAGGACTCAATAAGGTCAGCTCAACTTAAAACAAAAAGGAAAAGACAAAAATGGCATCTTTATGTGAGAATGGACCGACTAAGATTTATTTTAGAGAGACAGGGTATTGGACTAGTGACTTCTTAATTCAATTAATAATTGTTCAGCCAAGGTTAAAAGGCCTGACTTCTCCATTGCTTGAGTAGTGCCAAGATCAATTTTCAGTTTAAGGGGTATTCTCCCTAAGATTGCTTTGATGAATTAAGGGCAATAAGCTTTAACCCACTTTTTGAGTAGTGCCAAGATCAATTTTCAGTTTAAGGGGTATTCTCCCTAAGATTGCTTTGATGAATTAAGGGCAATAAGCTTTAACCCACTTTTTAGGGTTGTAAATAATAACAATGACTGGGTATCAGAGAGGTCTAAACCAAATGTAATGAAAGAGAGAATAGCAAAAATGTCAGTAGTTTGAAATTTGTGACTTACCCAACTACAAAGAAGTTATATCCATCCAAATGCCATGACTGTACGGTGTTCTCATAGTTCTGGAACACTACTTCAATGAAATCCCTGTACTGTGCAGAGATGGCAGCAGTCTGCAAGTAGGGAGATCTACCATCAGGACTATCAGGAATGCCGCCCAAGGTGAAAATTCCACCAATGTCGTAGTAATCTGCCAGTTTCAATGGCATGCTAGCGCGCAGGTAGGAGACACCGTTCACTGCATAACGTTGTTTTTTGTTGATCATGGCTGCCGCGTTTGCAAGCTTGAGGGTCCGAGTGATGGTAATGTTTCCATAGTGGTACGATCCTTGGGGATTAGGACGTGCAGCACTGGCTGTCAAGTTCCACCTGCACAAAAAATTATATAGCCCTCTTTCAGAGACTTTAGGACATGAACTAGTTTGAATACCCCTGCTGTCTATGTGTTTCATATTTCACATTGGGTGGTTCTCACATTGTCTAGTAACAGATCTATGTTATCTCTAGGAAGAAAAAAATTTGCTTTTTACAAATGGGTAGTGCCTTATCCAAGTACATTGTGCATTGCGAACCGTTTTGTAATATGTTAAACTGAAGTGAGGAGGAGCAGAACTAAACCTGATGGATCTTGCCTGGTTAAGAGACCAATCGATCTGAATGGTTGGTCCCCCTGGAAGAGGCCCAGAAACGGCCTTCTGTGAATTACTGTAGTGGAAGACTCCTACACCACTGAGAATGGGAGTGGTGAAACGAGTAGATGCGACCATGTAGTAGTCCTGTGGTGGCTGATCAGCAGTAACCAGAACAGAGTAGCTCTGACCGACATGGACGTCAAGAGACTCGTAAGTATTCTGGACAGTGTGAGACCCCTCCACTTCAACAAGCTTCATTTTATGACCCTGAATCCTGAAGTTTAGAGAGGATGACAACCCCACATTTGAAATGCGGAGACGATATGTTTTCCCTGCAAACAAACAGATATGAGATTCATGGCATTGATTGAAAAGTAAACAAATCTCACATAGATCAAAGTTGCTTAATTTACACTCTACCCATATCAACACTAACAAGGTCTTACCTTGCTCCACTGTCAATGAATAACCATTTGGGCCTCGACCATTGATAAGAACACCATCGGGCATCCCTAGAGATCTGCCAAAGTCCAGCGTTCTCCTAAGAATCTACACACAAGTAGTAATGTATGGTCAGAGTATAGTATTGTAGAAAAATGTTTCCCAAATTTTGTACAGCATTCAAAGTGATTAGGCTCTTCAACTAGTTTCTAAGACCAAAATTTCATTTTGATTGACTTACAGTGTGATTGGTCTTGTACCAGTCGCCTATGAGCACAGTGATGTCACCAGCAGGAGCAGGGAATGGAACAGGGATTAAGGGCCTGCTGACAACTTTAAGGCCTCCAAATGCTCCTGCAGCTTTATGGAAGTAGAGTGATGGAAAGTAGTAATAGCTGCCTATCTGATCCTTCACCTGGAACTTATAAGTAAAGTTTCTTCCAGGCGGTATAGGGCAATTGGTTCCGAAGACTCCATCTTGCCATGAATTTCTTCTCTGTTGGATACCATTCCTGTAACAGAAAATGTACATCAGCCCAATTCATTACAAATGATTCAGAACCATGAGATGCAAAGAGGGGATCCACAAAGCGTACCATGACAATAGGAAATGCTGGTCTAAGCTATTGAACACATTAATAACAATGTTGTCATTTGTAACACTGTTAATATTGGGTCCAGGAAATTGACCATTGATTAAAATCCCCTGCAACAACAACAACAACAGAGATTTTAGAGTAATGTAGCAAAGTCACTAGAATACCCTGTAAGCTGCTATGAAATGAAAAAAGAAAAGAAAAATCACCTGTTGAGGTACACCAAGCGGCCATATAGTACCATAGGTAATATTCCAGGTAAAGAATTTATATGGATCTTCTGCTAAAGAAGTACTAAACAATGCTAAGATTAGATACACATGAATAATGGAACGCCACACAGAACCCATGGGGCTCTTTGTTTCAACTCTTGAGATGCCCACTTCTTTTGTCAGTAGACTGGATGGTATCCTTGTAATCTGCAAATGAGCAACATCAACTTCATCAGAAAAAGCTTGTCTTGTCCTGAACCAGAGAAGAAAAATGCAGCCAAACAATGCAGATCCAGTAATGTAGAAGACCTTTAATATAAGCACAACCAGTCATACAAAAAAACAAATGGATCTGAACACAATCTAGAATACCACAACCCTCTAAGAAGTCCACTTTTAAGAACTCGACAGTCTTCACAAACTACACTTATCGTCTAATCATCAATCACAACTCCCACATGAAGTACTTCCATTTTTGTGAACCAAATTAGGAAAAATCTTAAAATGCTAACAACTGTCGAAAACTTCACTACCTTAACGTGCTGATATCTCACCAGCTCTGTCACAGTTAGGTGCACACACCCAAACTGAAATATGCCTTTAAAAGACCCAAAGAGACCAAGCTATCTTTGCAATTAAATTCTGCGGCAGGTCTTCACTCCCTGCTACTCTGGCTTATATGATTATGCTTGTCCTCGATTCCCCAGGCACCCAATGCCGAGTACTGCTATTAATGCAGTGAGGATCAAAAGGCCAAGGTGTTTCTTGTCTTTATCCCCACCACTAAGTGTCGGTGGCCAAGAAGTTCACCTTGGAACAGGGTATCTCACTTCATCCCACTGCAGGCATGTACCCTTAAGGCTTAGGCCTCTGCTCTGCTAAAGAGAAAGACAGAGCCACAAACACCACACGAGGTCGGCAAGCTTTGGAGTTTGCTTATAAAGGCCTACAATCCCTTAAAATCTGATTGTTTAGGACTAATCACAACATGTGAACACATGTCCTGCCTACTCTGTAACGCGGTAAAACTCAAATCCATCCCTAGGCACATGTTCTGTCCATTCACCTTCCTCAAAAGCCAAATTTACATGGAGATTACATGGATTCAAATTATAATAACATCATTGTGACATACCCATTTATGATTCTAATTAGTTAATCCATTTGTAACCCTGACTTGGCATTCCAAACCGCAGAGCCAGTCTGAATATGTATTTTAACCTCTGCATGTTTTATCTTAAGCGTTGGAGTGCCGTGTTGGTGATAATCGACATCCGTGAATCCCAACAACATGGTATTCCATCGGTGACGTGGATCCCCATGTGGATGCGTCATATCTACTCAACCCAATCAAAACCCTGTTTTCACCTGGCACTAAAACCGTTAATCTTCCTCTTGTGGTTTTCTTTCGGGTTGAACCTCCCTTATGTGATTTGAAATAAATGTTAAAAATGTTTTAACAGTAATAATACCTCCCTTCTGTGATTTGAAATAAATGTTAAAAATGTTTTAACAGTAATAATACCTCCCTTCTGTGATTTGAAATAAATGTTAAAAATGTTTTAATAATATTTTTATCCGTGATTTAAATTCAAATAATTATGATGAAATGTAAACAATATACTGTTAAAGTATACGACAAGACCATCTTCTTGACAGCACATATTGATGACTCGATAAGTATCAGGAAAAGGCTGCCGTGTTTTTAAAAACCCAAAACCCTGTTGCCAGCCAGAATTCCGTGTTATAATCACCACTCCACTTTAAGCTTTTTTTAAATTCTCCGCGTAGGCATTTTCAAAATTCCAATTATTGTGGTTATTGAGTTGCTTTGACTTTGTTTCAGCTAAAACCTGAAGCAAATGCGATCCACGTGAATATTAAATCCAAAGCTGGACTTCTGGCCATTGCAGGTTCACAGTCAAATAATAACATCCAGCCTAAATTCAAGTTAGACTCAACTGTTTTTTAAAGTTATACGAAGTATAATAAGTAATATAACTACTTTAAAGAATTCCTTAAAATGTTACGAAATGTTCTAAGTTAAATTTTTTTTATATTTTATAATGTTAGATTTTTATATAATTAGGTGAAAGGGTCCCAGAGTGATTTGAGTAGGGTCACATGGTGGAGATGGAGTGGGGTCTCTCTCTGCACATTGTTGGGCCTGTGACTTTTTGGGGAAACAGTGGAGCATGGAAAGCTAAGGTGGTTTCCAGTTGGTTTGATTGTCGTAGAGGTGACTTGTAGCCACGGAAATGTTACGAAATCACTCCGAGAGTTACGGGGTGAAGGTGGCATCAAGTGAGGGTTTGGCTTTTGTTGGTTCATTGCGCTTGGCGTGTGGTGGTCCTTGTCACGTGGTTGAGCTTTGACGGATTTGGACAGGCCAAATGCGATATCTAGACAGCATTTGGACAGGCCAAATGCGATATCTAGACAGCATGCTTTTCCTTTTCTTCCTTTAATATTCAAAGAAAACGCTAGAAGACGGCGTGGGGTTTATCAATTGGCCCTACGTTCCTTTTAAATGGCATGTTATTTTTTATTGAAAAGAATAATAATTATATTATTTTATAAAAGAAATGGAGTATTAAAAAATAGATAAAAAATTATATTTCAAGTAAATTTATTAAATTAAAATTATCAAATATGAGAGTATATCAACCACGAGTAGTATTTACGTTAGGTAAATTTATTAAATTAGAATTATCAAATATTAGAGTATATCAACCACAAGTTATTTATGTAGAGCAGCAAGAGTTACAAGTTATTTAGAGTTACGGATTTAGGAGGGAGTGGATTATGGTCCTAAGGGTTTTAGAAGTTAGATTTTAACGTTTTATGAGGTGGTATATTTATCAATTGGTTTATTTGTTTGGTTGTTTTTTAATTTTTTTTTTAGAGATGGCGAAATTAAGACAAGAAAACTTAGCTTTCGAATTATAGGGTTGAGAGGGATGAGGTAACAAGTGATTTTAGTTGCTAAGGACTTTGATGGAGAGCTTGTAAAGTCTACCTATAATGATTGTGAGATCAATTTTTTTACATGGAGGAGAGATTAGCAGGACATAAACCACCATGCATAAGGTGTTAACCCAATGGTTCATAAGAGTTTGTAAATATACAACCTCCAATATAAGTCTAATTATAATGATTGTAGGACCAGCTCTTGTGTAGAAGAAAGGTGGTCCAACGCAAGTCTAACTATGGTGATTGTGAGATTGACTCTTTCGTTGAAAACATTGATAAAACATAGAACGTTAACCCAATGGTCCATAAGAGCCTATAAATGAGTCACCTCCAATACAACTTGTTTATGTGTAATTGAAACAAATTTTAACTTTAGTGGCCATGACAAATATGTGCCTAACAAATATATTTAAAAAATAGTTACATAAAACTCATTGCAACAAAATAATTCAATTTTAATATTAAAAGAAATAATCTGATTGTGACCAACTCTAATATATATCCGAAAAAAAAAATAATTCAATTTTAATTAACTTTCCTTAATATCATCATACTCCATGCACATTTAATATTGTTAATTAATAAAAAAATAAAATAAATGTCTATATGTACGATTTAGATTTCTTGGCCTTTGACAATATTAACTACTACTTTTTAATATAATATTTCCATTTGATGGTTCCAATAACATGGGCATGTATTCGTTAAATTCCCACACATTATTATAGATCTATGTTAAATTTAATAGGTAGAGAATAAAACTCTACTTTGTATATTTGAAGGTTAAAATGTAAGTTTAAAAGTTTAAATTAAATTAAACTTTATAATAAGGTTTTATAGAATTATTTTTAACTAAATTTTATTTTTTAATATTATTTAAAATATTTATATATTTTTAAATATAATTAAAATAAATAAAAATGTTGATATAACAATTTAGAAAAGGAACATGTTAACACGTTAATACGGGGATTTTTATATTATGAAACCTTTCCATGTGATGAAGAAGATGTCAACACATCAACCTAATAATGATATCAGTATTAAGGAAAAAAAAGAATATAATCCAAGGACTCTCACCTCATAAGGTGTTAATGCATCAACTTAAGGATTCTTAACCCAAACAAAATTAGTGTCAAAGGAAAAAAAAAAAGTAAGATGTAACACATTAATCCAAGGACTCTTACTCTAGGCAATAAAATATTAACACATCAAGTTAACTCTCATCCCAAGCAATGTTAACACCAAAGAGATTAGGAAGATGCTAACATATCTTCTCATCCATATATTTTACAAGTTTATCATATCTCACAACTATTACAATTAACTTATATATATATATATATATGGAGAGAGAGTAGAATTTGTTTTAATATGCTATATGAATTTTAGTTTATAATGAAGCTAGGAAAGGACAACTCACTTGAGGTAAGGTATCAACCACACATATGCATAGGATCTTTATGTCTATCAAGACTTGAACTTAGTTGTTCTCCATAGAACAGAATGTTTTAACCACTTTTAACTAAATAAATTTCACAAAATAATAAATTCAATAATAAATCCCATAATAAAATTAATTGAATTAATATTTACGAGAATATTTACAATAGACTCAAATTCTAGAACAATAAATCCAAGTAAATATCACAAATCTAAATTTCATATCTCAAGTAAATATTACAAATCTAAATAGTTGCAAGCTTACTGCAATGGTAAAGGCTTTGGTTTCTCTTTGAGAGGTCCAAGGTTCAAACCCCACTCAATATGAGGGGACCATGACCCCTCATAAAAACATGTGTAAACTCATTGAAAAAAAAATATCTTAAATCTAAATTTCATCTTAGAAACAATCTAAGCTACATAAAGAGGACAAAGATTTATAATAACATAGAGAGGGCAAAATATCTTAAGTGCACCATAAGTGATAGAAGTCAGAAAAAATAATGATGATCCAACTACATCACATCTCTCCTATTTATAATCTATGTAATAAAACCTAAACCCTAATTCTCAAGGGTCAACTATCCTAACCTGATGCTAATGCTTAAGGGTCAACTATCCTAACCCAGGGGTTAAGCCAACAAAATAAAGATTGACATCAAAATTGTTATCAAGCTCACCCCTTAAAAAAGCTTTGTCCTCAAAGTTGAAATCTTTTGGAGAGTTGTCATTAGTTCCCACGTTGCATCCTCTTCAAGAAGATCTTGTCACTTGATGAGTTTCTCTAGTACTTAGCAAGAATGCAGATTATGAACCTAACTCAAAAATTAAATTTTTGATAGATACAAACTCATAATTTTGAGTTAAGAAAAATCATAAAAGAGTGCAATTAAAAAATAACAAGGTATGACAAACCAAAATACAAGAGTTTACAAGCAAAATAGCATATCAACCACGAGTATTTATGTTAGGTAAATTTTTTAAATTAGAATTATCAAATATGAGAGTATATCAACCACGAGTATTTATATTAGGTAAATTTATTAAATTAGAATCATCAAATGTGAGAATATATCAACTACAAATTATTTATGTAGAGCAACAAGAGCTATGGATTTAGAAGGGAGTGGATTATGGTCTAAAGGGCTTTAGAAGGTGGATCCTGAGCACTTAATGGAGGATCCCAACCTGAGGTGGCACATTTACCAATTGGTTCATTTGCTTGGTTGTTTTCTACATTTTTCTTTGGAGAGATGGCAAAACTAAGACAAGAAAACTTGTCACTATTGTGTCATTCCTGGGCTTCCTAGTTATAGGGTTGGGATGAGAGGGATGAGGTGACAAGTGATTTTAGTTGCTAGTTCTATGTTGAGGACTTTGATGGGGAGCTTGTAAAGTCTAGCTATGGTGATTGTGGGATCAGTTCTTTTACATGGAGGAGAGGTTGGCAAGACACAAGCCACCATACATGAGGCGTTAACCCAATGGTCCATAAGAGTTTGTAAATGAACCACCTTTAATGTAAGCCTAATTATAGTAATTGTAGGACCAGCTCTTGTGTAGAAGAGAGGTGGTCCAACGCAAGCCTAACCATGGTGATTGTGGAACTGAATCTTTCGTGAAACTTTGAAAAAACATGGAACATTAACCTAGTGGTCCATAAGAGCCTATAAATAAGTCACCTCCAATACAACTTATTTATGTGTAATTGAAACTAAATTTAACTTTAGTGGTCAATGACAAATATATGTCAACAAATACATTTAAAAAATAGTTACATAAAACTCATTGAAACAAAATAATTCAATTTTAATGTTACTAAATATAGTGTGGTTGTGACCAACTTTCCTATGTAACCGAAAAAAAAAATCAATTTTAATTAACTTTTCTGTAATTTTGATTTGGTTATTGTGAGAAAACCCTATGACCGACGTACAGGGTTGAGCAGTCTCCTCCCAACCATGATCCCTCGTAAAGCGGAGAGCTATACTTTCCTGCAATATTACCATACTCCATTGCACATTTAATATTGTTAATTAATTAATAAAATAAAAAATTATCTATATGTGATTCACATTTCTTAGCCTTTGACAATATTAACTACTACTTTTTAATATAATATTTCCATTTGATGGTTCCATAACATGGGCATGTATTCTTTAAATTCCCACACACTATTATAGATATATGTTAAATTTAATGTATAGCGATTATATATGTAGAGAATAAAACCCTACTTTATATACTTGGAGATTAAAATGCAAGTTTAAAAATTTAAAATAAATTAAACTTCATAATAAGGTTTTATAGGAATTATTTTAATCGAATTTAAAAGTCTATAAATATTTTAAGTAATATTGATGCTAGTAAAAAAAATTAATAAATATGTTGACACATTAATACGAGGACTCTTATATTATGAAACTTTTCCATTGATGAAGAAGATGTCAACACATCAACCTAATAATGATATTAGTATTAAGGGAAAAAAAATACATGAATCCAAGGACTCTCACCTCACAAGCTAAGGTGTTAATGCATCAACTTAAGGATTCTTAACCCAAACAAAGTTAGTGTCAAAGAAAAAAGTAAGATGTAACACATTAATCCAAGGACTCTTACCCTACATAATAAAATATTAACACATCAGATTAACTCTCATCCCAAGCAATGTTAACACCGAAGAGATTAGGAAGATGCTAACATATCCTCTCATCCATATATTTTACAAGTCTATCATATCTCACAACCATTACCAATAACTCATATATATAGATAAAGAGAGAGAAGGATTTGTTTTAATAGGCTATATGGATTTTAGTTTACAATGAAGTTAGGACAAAACAACTAACTTGAGGTAAGGCATCAACCACACATACATAGGACCTTTATGTCTATCAAGACTTGAACTTAGTTGTTCTCCGTAGAAGATAATGTCTTAACCACTTTATAACAAAATGACTTTTAAAAAATAATAAATTCAATAATAAATTCCATAATAAAATTAATTGAAATAATATTTATGAGAATATTCACAATAGACTCAAATTCTAGAACAATAAATCCAAGTAAATTTCATAAATCTAAATTTCATATCTCAAGTAAATATCGCAAATCCAAATTTCATATTCGAAACAATCTAAGCCGAATATAGAGGACAAAGATTTATAATAACATAGAGAGGGCAAAATATCTTAAGTGCACCATAAGTGATAGAAGTTAGAAAAATGAATGATGATCCAACTACATCACATCTCTCTTATTTATAATCTATGTAATAAAACCTAAACCCTAATTCTCAAGGGTCAACTATCCTAACCTGATGCTAGTGCTCAAGGGTCAACTATCCTAACCTAGGGGTTAAGCCAAAAAAATAAAGATTTACATCAAAATCGTTATCAAGCTCACCCCTTAAAAAAGCTTTGTTCTCAAAGTTGAAATTGTTTGGAGAATTGACATTAATTCCCACGTTGCATCCTCCTCAGGAAGATCTTGTCACTTGATGGATTGCTCTAGTACTTAGCAAGAATGCAGATTATGAACCTGACTCAAAACTCAATTTTTTGATAGATCCAAACTCAAAATTTTAAGTTAAGAAATATCATAAAATAGTGCAATTAAAAAATAACAAAGTATAACAAACCAAAACACAAGAGTATACAAGCAAAATAGCATAATGATTTTATTGCTCATAAAACAAAGTACAATGCAAGCAATCTCTAAGAAGAGATGTGAGGCTATAACATTGCATCCATTACTCATACTTTTATATTCAAGGGTGTATCTCTCTTTATACAAGAATTGGTGTATTGGAAGTCCATCGTATTGAATATGGAAGGTTACCCATATGAAAATGTGGTGGTTCACCTTCCATGAGTTAGAAGGTCACCCATATGGAAATATGGTGATTCACCTTCCATGAGTTACAAAGTGCATATTAAATAAAAATTACATACATGTGACTTATCCTTTTGTGTTTTATCTTCTATTGATGTGTCAACATATCTAGAGATTATTTTGACTATGAAAATCTAAAAATATAAAATTACTATTTTTAGTAAGTACTTTGTTTTACATTTTGTAGGGCCTCTAGAGAATTTTTACACAAATATTTTGGAAACTTATCTATGGAAAATATGCCTATAGAAATTTTTCTCTCTCTAATATTTCCAACACTTCTTAAATGGATCAAAATAGAGTCTTGAGCACAAAGTTATGCCCCTAACAGTGCTAATAGAGTAAAAAAAACTAGATTTTTAGGTATTTTCGAGTAGAAAGACATGCAACATGCTATACAAAGTTCGCATGTCTAGATCATTCATTCCCCTTAGAATGAAATGGTCTCAATTGCATCAACGTTTGACATCAACTGTGAAAATTATTTTTTTATCTGTTTTTTTGTGATTCATTCCCCTTTGTGACCAAGTTGTCCTACCTTGACCACTATATACATCTGAGTGGACTGTATTCTAGTGGTCTTGATCCATGTGTCAAGTATTTGATCCTCCATTGATACTAAGCTATCTAGATTTATTTCTTCAATGCTCAACTATTTTGCTCCTACATAAGTGTCCAACAGAGGTGGATGATATAACCTAAGAAGTTCAATATTGAAGATTGGATGCAAACCAAGATAAGATGGAATATTTAATTCAAATTCATTTTGTCCCACCTTCTTGGTAATAGTGTATGGTCCATAGCAAAGAGGTATGATCTTCCTATAGGGTCTAGGAGGTATCTCATTTTGAAAACATAACCATCACTTATCTCCACCCTAAATTGATATGAGACTCGATGTTGGTCACAGTGTTGCTTGTATTTTTATTTGTCTTTTACAAGATGTCATGGACTTTTCATTGGCATGTGCTAAATATGTTCCATAAATCATGCTACCTTTTTTTCTTCTTTTTGTCTATGAGGTGAGTATACTCCATGGGTTGCATAGTGAGATCTATATCAATGGGTGTCAAGGGTTGGAACCCAAAATATACATGAAATAGGTTGTGTTTGGTAGAGATATGTAGATTTTGATTGTACACATGCTAAATATAGAGAAGAATCTCATCCCATGTGCATGGATGCTTGGAATTATACATTTGAAGATGTACAATCAATCAATTTACAACTTCTATATGGGCATTATTCTAATTATGGAAGGTTGTGGACATGGTCAAATTGGTGTCCATTATGCTCCACAGGGCAAACCAAACAATACTCAAATATTGGCTATCCCTGTTAGGTATAATGGATTTTGGCAAGCCAAGGTTGAGCCACATATGACTCAAATAGATCTTAGTAGTATACTCAATCTTAATGGATTTCTTACAGGAATCATGATAGTTACTTTTTAAAACGATCAACTACTACAAAAACACCATCATTATCATCTTTATTCCCAAGGTTTGGATGGCATTGATAATAGTGTATATAGTCCTTGCTTCTTATTGGTTGGTTAAGAAGCAACATAAGGGGTATTTGACTTAGTGTACCTCTTGACATCATTCCTCATCTTGGGCCAATAAAAGCACTACCAATGTTTTTTCCACCCCAAAGTGACTTGCTACATTGTTGAAGTGTGTTTCCTATCATCTTTGATCACTCACTAGCTGGTACACAAATATATCCCTTATGGCAAAGGAGGTTATCTTACAAATAGAAATTAGAAACATGCTTACTCGCATGAAATATTAGGTATGTATTTGCAAAATCAGAATCTACTTCATACAACGTGGAACAATTGGAAGTATCATGCCCATAGGAATAAAGAATGATAGTGATGCTATGATTGGAGGTAGGCTCAAACAATTTTTTTTTGAATTTTCAGTCTATTTATTATGCATGATGATCAAATGAAATTGTTATAAATGTGGTCCACTTTGATATCTTTCATTCCTTGGCTTACTCTGCATTTGAGTAAGGGGTATGTGATCTATGTGGATGATGGTTTCCTTGTCTAATATGTAGTAATTTCCCTATATACATGCTTGGCCAATGGCATAGAGATTGTTTTCATATGTGTGGTATTTTCAAACTACTTCATCTAATATTTCATTGTGATTGTTTGATGAAAGGGATATATCTGCATTTTTATTTGTAAAATACAACTTATGTTAAAGGGCTCTGTCTATGTTTTTACTTGTAAAATTAAAATTTATGTCAAAAAGACTTTGCGTACATTTTCTTATAAAACCAAGATGCCAAGGGGCTTTGTTTTTATTTTAACTTTTAAGACAAAAACTATGTTGAAAAGGATTTGTCTATTTTTTAATTTACAAAAGAAAAAAATATATCAAAAGGTATTTGTCTATGTTTTTATTTGCAAAATCTAAAATTATGCCTAGAAAAATTATCTATGTTTATACTTACAAAACCAGAAAATTATTTCGAAGGGCTTTATCTACATTATTACTTTCAAAACCTAGAAGTTATTCCTAAAGGGATTTTTCTATATTTTACTTCAAAACCTAAAACCGATGCCCAAGAGCATTGTTTTCATTTTAACTTGAAAAACCAAAAAACTATACAAAAGGGTTTTGTTTATATTTTTACTTATAAAACCTAGAAATTATGGCAAAAGGGATTTTTTTGCATTTGCACTTTCAAAACCTAAAAAATATGTTAAAAGAATTTGTCTACATTTTTAATTGTAAATTCCCAAAAATATGCCAAAGGGCTTTGTTTAAGTTTTTCTTCGCAAAACCAAAAATTATGTCAAAAGGGTTTTGTTTGCATTTTTACTTGCAAAAATTGGGTATCTTTTTTCTTAAGAATTACATACTTCTTTCATGTGATTGAAATCTTTTTTGGCTAAGTAAAATTTTTTGCTTTCATGTGCTTGATGAAGGGTTTTTGTAGATTTAAGCAATGTGTAAGTGGACATCTCATTCCTTGTTGTTTTTATTTTATAAAGAGATATATTATTCTAAATCCTTATTGTATCCATGAAAAGGACTATTGTTACTCAATTCTTCTATCTTAAATTATTTTTAGGCTTGTTATTACACATTGTTTTGGGTGATTGTAAATAGCATGATAAAATATTCATGACTCTCTATGGAACTTGTTGGAAGTTGTATTTAATTTAGAAATAATAGGAATAAGTGTCGATTGTGTGTTACCCAAGTGTTGTAGGTGAGTTGGAGAGGAGAGGGCAATCCTCCAAGGGAGGTCCCAGGTTCAAATCTCCACCCTATCAAAAAGTTGAATTGGGTATCCAAAATCTAATTGATAATGTTGGTGCGGGTAGGGTCGGGTGCGACCCCGGGTGACTTTGATGGTGTAGAACCCCCTGTTCGTGGTATCTTAGACCAAGGCGGCTCCACAAGGGGTTTTTCGCTTTAAAAAAAAAAAAGTGTCGATTGTATGAATCTTTTATTTTTCCCAAGTTATGGAAAGGAAATATAAAAGATATATTAAGAAAGAGGTAAATATATTTGACTATGAAATGTACAATAAGGATGACTTTGTCCTAGTAATTAGTTCATAGTTAAAATCAAATGGTGATATTATTTTTTTCAAATTGAAAGTGAAATATAAATTTCCATGGTACATAACTAGCCAGAAATCTAGATATTCATTTGGATAGAAGGCACACTCCTTATTTCTAAAGGTCAATAATTCTAATCCACCCATTTTGACTAATTATATATACTAAGCCAAGGAAATAGTTGTCATAACAATAAAATGATCATATTTTAACAATTATAACCTTTCAATGAACCTAATAAAGTTTCAATAATAAGATTTTGAAGGAATATAACAAGTGTTATGAGTGCAATTTACTATTAAAATCCTACTAATAGCATGCATCCTCTTAAGCAAGAGATAAATTTAGTATATCAATTGTGCAACTTGTTTTGAAATAATTAAGAACCAAACACATAACAATAGTAAATAAGATCAAATCCAAATGCAATCTGTAATTATCTTGTGATTATACATACGGGATGAGATTTTACTTAGATAGCATCTAAGTAGAATAAGATCCATATAAAGTAAGAAGAAATTTGCTTTTCTCTAAAGACTATTTGAAAAATGATTCCCTATAAAGAGTATCAAGAACTTATAAGTTATTATTCACCTCTTATTCATCATTTCTTATGAATAGGTTCAAGTCATCAATATAAATTATTTTAGAACACTTTCCCTATGAGGAAGAAGAATCCTTTGGACCAAGCCTGGATTGTAAAATTTCTTAAAAAGATAGCCTAATTCATTGACCATTAATACATATAAAAATAGGATCAATGGACATCCTTATATTATGGATAGTTCAAAGGAAAAAATATTTAGTTAAGCACCAATAACAATCAAATAGATTTATGCTTTTAAAAATAACGTATCAAACCTATTAACTATTACTGGTCTTAAATAAATCCAACATATTATATCAAGATTGAAGATTCACTTAATCTTGTCATATGCCTTACCAAAATGAAGTTTGAAAAGTCCATATCATATGAGTATTGCTTACACTATTCCATTGTTTCTCAAGCCAAGATCAGTTATCTAGGATTAATCATCCTTTGAGGAATCTATTATATTGGATTTTAATAATATCTTATGCAATCAATTTAATTCTCTTAGCATTAAAGAGACTAATCGATCTCCATCTAACGATAAAATATTTCTTAGATACATTAGGTATTACTTTATTGGTTAAAATTCAAATAGATCTTGTGATTATAATTTTTTATTGTACATAATGAATATCTAGATCAATCACTAGCCACATTGTTTTTTAAATCATATATCAAACCCTAGAGCCTTTTTTGAAGATATTGAAACCAAGGATTTCTTAATCTCATCAAATGATATATCCTTTAATAAACATTCTCTAACTTCGCATGAAAGTTTACTATGAATATTTCAATATATATTATGATAATTATTATCATCATATTCCTCTTGATATACTTGAAAAATGAGAATTTATAATGTTCATAAAACATACTTCTATAGTTGATAGATTCCTAGAACCATATATAACATCAATAGTGAAAAAGGAACCACATTCCGTTATCCTGTATTAGATCCACTAAAATATTGACCTTATATGAGTTTTCTTACCCCTTGTAAACTCCAAATTCTCTCAAAGGTTGTTCACATTGTGCTAGATCGTATTGTAGTTGAGAATCAATTGGATCCTTATTGTATAACTTCCTTCGATTCTCCACATGAGGTTTGAGGTAGATTTTTTAAAACTTGCACTTCATCCTATAATTTTTAGCAAAATCACTTAAGATGAAAACTTTATGATTAAGACGAACCTCCCATCATTAAATCCAACCAATTGGATCAGTCGTGCAAGGTTCCCCAATCCAAATAAAAAATAAAGATTAAACACATTTAACATAAACTGAATAGAATAAATTGAGTTCATAAGATAACTATATCTCTAACTTAGTTCAACATTCAAGGTCACTTGAATCATGATTAGGAAATGATCTAGGAGGGTTGTATATAAATCATAATGTAAATATAATCCATCATCAAAAATCATAATTGGAAGGCGATTGGCCATATAAAACTTATCTATCTTAGTAATATTTCGCTCAACTCCTTTGTAATATTTGGTTCCAATAAACTAAAATTCTCCATGTGAATTGATTCTACCCAAAAGTATAAACTTATTCTTGCAATAAAGCTAAGTATCAATTCTCTCATTAGAAAAAGGATGTAGTTGAGAATGCTCCTATTTTTATATCCTTAAAACATGTTAAATCACCCTTAATAATCCAATTAGTTGGTGAAAAATATTATTACACACCCATTTCTTGAGGACCTTGATCTCCTACAAGCATCATTCAAAGCATATACTACATATATGCCAATCACTATCTAATTACTAAAAAGTGTAACCTAAAAGTAATAGTGCTTAGGATCCTCTCCTTTATCGATCATAAGATTACTAAACCAAGATGATAAATATATCTCCATGTCATTGTTACCTTCTTCATAGGTGCATGAAGAACAAAAACTTATTTTCATATTGTTATAGAGAAAATATTAGTTGGATCTCTCCAATCATAATAATATTAGGATAAAAGCTATTGATAACTTAGTTGACACTATATTTTATAACCTTCTCATATTGCAATACATGACTAAAGAATCCATGAATGGATAGAGGAAGGTAAATAGTTAGCCAATAAGGTGCCATGCATATTCTTAGTCAATAGTTATAGGTATTTGGACAAAGAAATTATCATTGATCTATTTGATGGATTTTGGACATTTTTCATGATACATAATAACGAGAGGACATAGAATGAAAGTATTTTTTAATTTTCATATCACTTATATAAATTAATATCTATCAGTCTTGAGTGATTCCTTCACTTCACAATATTATAAAAAAAGTGGGTACTTCACATTTTGCACTTCCCTCCATCCATCCCTATCCACAACATCATTATAGGATTGAAAAATATTATTCTTTCTTAACTATTGAAATAAATTTTAAGAAGTGTCATAACGTCACCCATCATATTGGCCTTTGATCATGGTTGAAAAATAGCCCTAGATGAAGGAACTTAAACATGGGCATCATAGCTAGCTTAGGGGAATACAAACACAAGAGTCATGGGTAAAATTAGAGATGAATATATGAGTTGTGCTTTATTCACGTCACGCTTTTAGAAAGGTAGACATGTAAGACATAACCATCATTGGGGATGATGTACATGACTAAGAGACAATCACATTAACCAATGATCATAAGCAATATTTTTTTGGACTAAATTTGATAACTTTGTCTTAGAGTTTCTACTAATTATTTGTGTTATAGAACTAGCCCTATTTTAAAGGACTAATAATATGAGGTTCGCAGGTATGGATCCCTCTTATAACTAGACTATCTATTAGAATGAATAGGGATTTGACTTGGGACATCAATGGGTTGATTTATAAATTTTATTTGGACTAGTCATAAATTAAGTGGTCCTCTCAAGGTATCAAAAAGAGGTATTAGGTTTGTTCATATATATTACACTTTGGAAATATTCAAATCCAAGTCCAACCAAACGAATGATGTCCAATAAGTAGTAGCCTAAATGTACTTCTCTGTAAGCAAGTGGGTAGATCTAAAACCTATTGAAGCTATCCTTATCATTTTGTTCCACATAATCTTCTTGAATTTACTAGTAATGGTTAATAAATAGGGGTAACCCCCTCCCCAAAAAAAAAAAAATCTAACTCATTCTACATGGGGTGTCAAAATAAAAAAGGCCTTTAGGATGAAATTCAAAGGACTATGCTTGAAAAATTGTATTTTCACATATAATCTCGGTACCATATTGCAATACAACCTATGCCACTTCTATGGTTGAAAAGAGATATGACATATATCCCTTGCTCAATCTCTTGACAACCTTTGAATTCAAGCCTTGAATCTTTCAATCAACCTTATCTTATTTATAGAAACCATTTTCATTTGAGACTCCTCCTAAAATGAATATACTAGATAATAACATTAATAATTTTATTATGTAAAAGGCATTTAAAATAACTACTTGAATAATCACTTATTAGATGAATTCATTGATTGTTTGGTGATTCATATAATGCATCTTTGGGTTGTCCTCCATTTACAATAATAGGTTCAAAATATCCAACAACTTACTATGCTTGATTGAAAACAATAAGGCTACTCTCTCTTGGTTTGCAAGGTTGCTTTCCCTGTATAATTAGGATGATGTTGCTCTCTATAGTATTATCAAATTGTAATGAGTGTGTTTTCGAGACCACAAATCCAAAGAAAATATTATAAGAAAAAGAAGAAAGAACATATAACCTAAAGTATAACCCCTCTTTTCTAAAAGAAACACAACATACACCATGCTCTACATATTGGTTTAGAATATAGAAAACACTCATAGTTATCAAAGTGAACATCCACTTCGTATTATGAAATACCAAAACACTAAACACATGCTTAATATATTGCTTAATATATGAAATAATGTTATTTATCTTTTATTTCGAAGTGAATGTATAATAAAATACCAAAACACTAAACACATAATTAACATATAAAAAATCTCATTTATCTTCTATTTTTATTTTTATTATAATTTATCTTATTCAATTATATAATTAACCTTACTAATTAAAAGTTGGATTCCTCACTTAGTTAATGTATTTTAACTTTAAGCTTTTCTTTTGAGTTATTTTATATTTAACTCTATTGTTTTACTTGGACTAAGTTACATGTTCATAAGAAGCTTGTAAGCTTGTAGATGATTAAAATAACTAACCTATGAATATAAAAGCGACATTTTATTTTAAAAGTTTTTATTTGTTGAGGGGAACAACATAGTCATTTTGGTTTTGGTTTTTTAGAAAAATTTAAGGTTTAAATTGTAGCGTGGGCGAGTATATGAGAGGATGGATGTGTGTTTAATCCTTATTGATAAATTTAGCTTTTGGTCTTATGAGAGGTCATAGTTAAGATAAGAATACCTAACTTTAAACTTCAATCGTAAAAGTTTCTCACACTATCTTAACCAAAAATAAATAAATAAAAACCTTTATTTATTTATTTTTATTTTTAAAATATACTAATGATTGGAGGCACTTGAGGACCACCCTTCCCATAAATTTAACTTAGACTTTATATAGTAAGGCACTTCAGATCACTCTTCCCATAAATTTAACTTAGACTTTATATAGTAAGGCACTTCAGATCACCTTTCCCATAAATTCAACTTAGACTTTATATAGTTGAAGGCACTTCAAGACCATGCTTCTCATAAATTCAATCTGAAAAAAAAAAAAACCTTTATTTCTTTCCAACCATTCTTAATTGCTTTAAGAATAAAATGTTATATTACATTAAATTGGTTAAGTGTTCGAATTCATTTAACCCTCGACAGTATGCCTTGTGATGTAAAGTGCCATTCGATACGAGATTAGCGCCCACAGGTGTCACAGATGTGGACAAATAATTGTTGTTAGAGAGAAAGAAACGAATATTGGAGAGAGAAAATAAATCCGTGACCTGCAGAGGATCCAAGTACGCACGTGAGTATCGGTGCCCATTTTCGTACCCTCCCCAAATGACCTGTTGAGAAGCCAAGAAGACGACCGGGGAACCGGTAGATGTACATCGTTACCTTCCGTAAAAGGAGAAGCTTTGTTCCATTTCCCCGAGACCAAATTTTGAAATTTTTTTGGGTTGTATAGAATTGGTAACACTTTTAGATAAGACGTCATTATTATGAACTTTGATTTGTTGCATAAAGTTAACAGCATTCTTTCCGTAGTGTATTTTTTTTCTTTATGATTTTAACATTGACCTAATTATTTATTAAAATTTCATATTTTTCTTAAAATAATAAAAAATACAATGGTTGATAACTAATTTATTGAATGATTTGAGTTTCTTTATATTTTATATACTATGTCGATGGGATCCACTTTGAATCTCTATTCATCTTAGATACCTAACAAAAAAAAAATATGTTTTTTTAAATTTAGATAAATGAACGAAATGGTATGTGTTATCTTGAGTATTTTTAATATAATTTTTGTAATAGTTATTTTTTAAATTATGTTTTATATATATTAACTAGTTATGAAGATCTATAAAGTAGTTGAGATAAAATCAAATAAGAGGAAGATTTTAACATGTCAGTTGAGATAAATCATTAGCAAAGCTTTTTAATTGTTTTTAGTAAGTGTAATGTTTTATAATTTTTTGTATCTTTTAGTTGTGTATTAGTGTATTTTTTTTTTCAATTGATTATATAGGATTGAAATAAGTTTACTTCATGATATTTCAACGAATTCTATAATAGTATTTAACAATTCTATAAACATTTTCATCCTTAGATGGGGTTTGGTAGGTTATTTGGAGCAAAGTCACAGAAACCATGGTAGTGTATATTAACAATGTAACTTAGGCTAATATATAAACGATGGAGAAGGAAGCTGAAGTGTAAGAGAGGTAGGACAAAGTTAGTTGGAAACCACCCTTAGAAGGTTGAATTAAAATTAAAATTGATGGAGTTGTAAAAGGCAATCCGAGTAGAGCTAGAATTAGAGTAGTCCATAAGAATCATGTTGGGACAATGCTCTATTGGGAACTACAAGGCCTGGGCAGGACCACAAACAATGAAGCAAAAGCCTTAGCTATCAAATCTGCTTCTATCTGGGCAGTAAGACAAATTTATAGGAGGATAATCATAGAATCAAATTCTCAAATACTAGTAGGAGCTCTAGATTGCATGAGGAACTTTACTTTGAAGACATGAAGGTTGAGGATTCTTGTCACTCAAATTAAGGAATTGTGGAGGGAATTAGATGATGTGATTCCAGTTTATGTGGGTAGAGATCTAAATAAAGTGGCATACTTCCTAGCTAATATGGGTACCAAGAAGGAGGTAGGGGTTCAGTGACAAAGTGGCATAGCTACTGAGGATGAGAGAATTAGGCAGGTTGATGAGAAAATCGTGTGTTTAGCTAATTTGGACAACCATTGTAGATATATGGTTTAGGAGATTTGGTTCCAATGCAGATCTTCTTTTGTTGTTGTAAACAGGTGTTCTTGTCGACTAAGGCTAGGAGGAGTTTCATTCCAACTTGTAAATGATCTTTGTTTTAATATAATATTTTCAACTTAAACAATTATGTATATATTGACCAATAAGATTTGAACTTGAGTCTTTGCTTAAAAATTTTACATTTTTAACAATGTCATTTGACATATTAATTACTTTATCAATGTTATTGTTTTATTCTATATTTCCAATCGTAATAAAAATAAATAGTAATATAACAATAATTGGGAGTGACTAAGAAGCATAAGCAAGAAGCAGAAAGAACAAAGCAAAGTATAAACAAGGAGTGAGTGTCACTTCTTCTTGTTCTAGATCTTAGGAGAAACTCATAAACTAAAGGATTCATGTGAAGAAAATCTAGGTAATATGGAAAGAAAATCATTTTTGAAAGTCCTTACTAGAACTAAGAATGCGCTAGTTAACGGTAAGAGGAAGAAAAAAGCTATGGAATATCCTATTTAAGTAGCAGATATTACTCTAGAAGTGATTAATAAGGATGAGATGATTGAGCATGACATAATGGTTGTTAAAACTAGAGGGTTAATATATAAGTTCCATGGATACTGACTAGGTTTTTTGAGATTCAAATTTGGATCAAGTGGAAGTGGGGATTGAATTCAAATTACTCCATGACTTTTCTTCCAAAAGGATTTTCCTCATAATCTTCTCTAGTTCAAAAATGAGGGATAAAATAATGGATGGAGACCATTAGTTTAGGGGTAAAGATGCATTATATTTAAGACCATGGAGTAAGAATTATTTTGTGGAGACAAAGACTATTAAAAGGCTTCTGCTATGTATTATGCTTTTGGGACTTCCTTATTAACTCATCAATAAGGAGGTTTTGAAGAATATTGGTAATACTCTAGGCAAGTTCATTTCGGAGGGATCAACTACTAAGGAGAGAAGGCATGTTGTATACACTTGAATATGTGTTGCCATGGATATTTTAAAACCTTTATTGTAGTCCATTAGGATTAAATCTAAATCAAAATAATGGGATCAACAAGTGCATTACAATAACTTTGCATTTTGATACTACAAATTCCATAAAACCAAACACATAGAAAGATATTGCAAAATAAAAATGATGGAGAAAGAGATGGAAAATTTTGGAGCCTCAATATAAAACAAGAAGATCGTATCATAGAGAAACTAGACCAAATCAAGGGTTTTTGACTCCTAAGAAAGTGGTAAGCAAAACCTCTTTACATCATCAAGTGACAAAGGCCATTATAATTCACTCAAATCAACAATTAGAAGAAAAAATAACACAAGGGATGAAGAAGTACAATGTGCAAGTTCAAATAGAGGTGTCAAAGATGTGAAGGAAGATGGAGAGGCAAATTTTAAAGTGAATGAGGTGAATGATATCAAGGTTAATCCAGGTAAATCATCTTCATTTTATCAAGTAGCATAAAGTCTTCTCTTTGTAATAAAAATGAAAATAGTACAAAGTGTATTTGTTGCACTTTAGGGTTTCAAGAGCAACACAATAAAGAAAAGCATATGGAGGATATCCATGGAAATTTAGGGTTTCCAAGGAAGCATACAAAAGTAATGACTATGGAGGATCATCTGTGCGTTTTAAGGTTTTCAGGGCAACATAAAGCATAAATTATTTACTAGGTTGTTCCTTGCATTTTAGATTCTTTAAGGCAACATAAATCTTTAGAAGATAAGTCTCATTATGAACAATATGAAAAAATAGAAGAGATTGATGAATATGAGAGTGTTGATGGGAATGTAAAAAGGAGAGGAAGGCCATCAAAACATGAACAAAGAGAAAAAGAAACTCAAAGGGATATTGATTTGAAAATCCAAATAAAAAAATCATAGGTGTTAACAAGAAGTGGGGATAAGCCCACTAAAAAAAATAAAAAGTGATGATGATAAAAATGATATCATGGAACACTAGAGGTATGAATAAGACCCCTAAGAAAGGGTTATTAAGAAATTCATAAGTTTGTATAGTCCTGAGTTAATTTAATACAAGAAACAAAATTAAGTAGTGAGGCATGTAAGAATGTTTTTAAAAATATTTGGAAGATGGGTGATTATCTAGAAATTTCCTCTATAGGAGCTTCAAGAAGTATCACAACAATATGAGACAAATACAAAGGGATGGGCATTTTTTAGATGTTAAAAGTATTTGGGTTGATAGACTATTTTACATGGAAGAGGAAAACATCAAAATTAGGGTTATAAATGTATATGCTCCAACTATAATGACTCCTTGTTAAAGATGTTGGATGGGTGTTAGCATATTTTGGTCAAACATAATGATGATTCATTGCGATCTATAGATTCTTTGGGGTAATTTCAACAATGTTCTATCTCATTTAGCAAATAAGGGTGGTACTTCAAGATGGTCTAAATCAATGCAATATTTTGCTTCATTTACAATTCAAATAATCTTTGGGATGCTAGTCCTTCAAGTTTTCAGTGTATATGGGATAAATAGACATATTGTAGAAAGATTGGATATATTCTTTTTATCTAACACATGGTTACAAATAAAGTATACAATCTCTTAAGATATTTTATTTTGAGTAGGATTGGATCACAAACCCATTCTTTTGACTTGTGATTTATTCTACAATGGTCATCCAAATCCATTTTACTTCTAGTCTATGTGGCTCCAAGATCCCAATTTCTTTCAAATGGTTATGTTATAGTTTGTTCAAAAGATAAAATATTTAAAGGATCAAATAAATATTTGGAATGCCAAATATTTTGGTAACAAAAAAAAAAAATTATTCCAAGCTAAAAAAAATTACAAGAGAGTAGAAACTAATGGAATGGATCATGATTCTTATGTGATAGAAAAATAATTATTTTTTAATTATCATTATGCATTGAAAAATGAGTCATATTGGTTCCAAAAACTTAGGGATAAATGGCTTGAAGGAGATAGAAATACAAATTTTTTCATGTTACAACAAAAAAAAAAAATTCTTTTCATCACATTAAAAAATTTAACTCTAGATAGAAGAAATATTGAGGAAGAAGAAGATATAAGGAAGGAAACAATTAATTATTTGAAAAATATTTTGTCAGGCAAGATAAGGAGGTACAAGATAAACTTTTATTAAATAATCCATAATTATCACATAGGGACATCATGAAAGCTTGATGAAAAAGATATCTATGAAGGAGCTATGAAACAATTTTATCTTTTTATCTTTATAAGGCACTTGGCCCATGAATTTCTTACAATTTTCTTTCAAAAAATTTGAGATTTATTAAAAAGTGATATGTTAATTGTGGTTGAAATGGCTTGAAAAATAAAGGCTATAATAAGTAAGATCAATGCAACTTTTCTTATGTTGGTTTCCAAACAAGACGAACCAAAATATTTTATAATTTTCATCCAATAACCCTTTGTAATATGATTTATAATATCATTTTCTAAATTATGATAAATAGGTTAAAAGCATTCTAGATTTTGTTATCTCATAGAACAAAAAAAAATTGTTCATGAAAAACAAATTCTTGATAGTTTAATCATTGCATACAAAATCATTCTTTCTATTCATTCTATAAAGAAAAAACTAAATATAGTTGTGAAATTAAATATGAACAAAACATATAATAAAATTTGCTAATTTTTTTTACAAAATCCAGTTTTAAGGATTCAATAGTCTTTACAAACTACATTTATAGTCATCAATCAGAACAACTCCAATCAAACTAAATTCGATTTTCCTTTATAATATCATATTTTTTATATAATTAGGTGAAAGGGTCCCAGAGTGATTTGACTAGGGTCACATGGTGCAGATGGAGTGGGGTCTCTTGCTGCACATTGTTGGGCATGTGAGTTGGGGGAAACAGTGGAGCATGGAAGGAAGGCTAAGATGGTTCCCAGTTGGTTTCATTGTCGTCCAGCTGACTTTTATCGACGTCAATGTTATGAAATCACTCAACAGTCATGGCGTCTGTCGTCTGTCTTCCTTGTCACATGGTTGAGCTTTCACAGGCGAAATGCGATATCTAGACAGCATGCTTTTCCTTTTCCTTGTTTAATATTCAAAGAAAACGGTAGAATATGGTGTGGGGTCTACCAATTGGCCCTACATTCCTTTTCCATCCTTACGTACGTATTTGCCACGACCCATGAGGTATTATTAAAGCGGAACAAAATTTTAACATACGAATATATTAAAAAAAAACCAACTACTTCCACAAATATCCTCCAATGATTAAACATAAGAAATGTTTAATTGTTAAGAGATATTCGAAAAGTATAGTCGAATGAAACCCACAATCAATCAAGTCTCTTATGTCTTAATTTTTCACTTGTATGTCTTAAGTTTTTTTATTTAGAAAATTTAATATATAAAATTTAAACTTTTAAAAACCATACTTTTATCTTAATTTAATAAATTAATATGATTCTTTAAAATATATATAATATAGAATATAAAATTTCCCATTTTAATCTTAGATTTTTATATAACGTCACGGATGATGTGATATTTCCCACGGGAATATCATCAAATTGGTTGTTGTGCTTTTTTAATTGTTGTTTTATTCATCATCAAATTGGTTGTTGTGCTTTTTTTTAATTGTTGTTTTATTCCCAAGAATAAAACAATGCTAGGTTTGTTTCGGAAACTAAACCTACACTTCTATATTTTAACTCAAAATATCTATAAAGTTATAGCTTTTTATTTGGGTTTCCATGTGCAAGAACGTGCAAACCATGCATAGTTAGTTCCATGCATAGTTAGTTCCGACTCTCCGACACCTCTCTTTCATCCAAATTCAGTCTTTGTTACTAGAAATTCATGCAATATGGATGACCGGAGAAGTTCATAAGCGTGTTATACTTTTTTTTTTTTATTATTATTTACTAAGAAGGAATTTAAATTTAAACTTTGGAGGCATGCCTATGCCTATTGTAAAGGTAGTAGTTTGATCTAAATCTTTTGAGTGTGTCAAACCAACGATAACGGTACGAATCCTAAACAACCGATGGTTCCCCATGATCCCCCTCACACTGGGTCAACAATAACAAAGTGGTATAAGCTTGGTGGTTTAGGAGCAGTCCCTATGGTTTGAACACTTGATAATTACCAAAAATAGTATTGTTGTAACCAACTCCCCTATGTATCCAAAATAATAATAATAAATAAATAAATAAATAATCATATTCTAAAGTGTATGATAGTTAAACAAATAAAATTATCAAAGAAAATTAGATATAATATATCAACCACAACCACTAGTTAATTATGTAGAGCACCAGGAGTTATGGAACTAGAAAGAAGTAGTGGATCATAGAAGGGCTTCCTTATTTAGAAGGTGGATCTTGAGCGTCTAATAGAGGATCCCATCCCAAGGTGGCATCTTCAACAGTTGGTTTATTTATTTGGTTGTCTTCTACATATTTTTTCAAAGAGATGGTAAGGTTGAGATGGGAAAACTTGACCTTGTTGTGACATCCATGGGTTTCTTAATTATAAGGTTGAGCGGAACGAGATAGTAAGTAATTCCAATCCCTAACTTTGTATCGAGGACTCCAGTAGGGAGCTTGCAAAGCTTAACTGTAGTAATTGTGGGACCGACTCTTGTGTGGAGGAGAAGTTGGTAAGACACAAGCCACCGTACATGAGGCGTTAACCCAATGGTCCATAATAATTTGTAAATGAACCACCTCCAATGAAAACCTAATTATGATGACTCTAGGACCAACTCTTGCTTGGAAAAAAGGTGGTCCAACATAAATCCTAAGTATGGAATCAACTCGTGCATGAAAAGGTTGACAAAAATCCATAAAAGTCTATAAATAAACCACCTCCAACACCACCTTGTTTGAGTAATTGAACGACAAAAACATATTAAAACAAAATTTAACTTTAACAATAAATGACAAATATATATGAACATATAAGCTAAAAAGTAGCTGCATAAAACTCATTGAAATGAAATAATTTAATTTTAATTTCGTTACCTACAATATCACCATACTCTCATATTTAACATTAAAACTCATTGAAATGAAATAATTTAATTTTAATTTCGTTACCTACAATATCACCATACTCTCATATTTAACATACACTATCATATTTAATATTGTTTATTAAGTAATAAAATTAAACAATAAACAATGTACGTTTACATTTTTTAGTCTTTGATAATTGGGTTAGATAAAGCCAACTGGACTTCAATCGAAAAACACTTAATTGTTATCATTTAGCCTATTTTTTTCTGGGTATGTCGTGGTTTGAACCCTGGACCTCTCTAAAAAGAGGCCAAAGCTCTAACCACTATGTTATCCTTATCGAACAAAAGATTAAGTTTTACACGAGATTTAATAAATGATCCCAATCCCCTTGTACCAAGGTTTGAACTTAAATTTTATAAATGAAAACCATAAACTTATCACTAAAATATCCCTCGTAAATATATGTTAAATTTTAATATATAAAAATTATATAGGTAGAAAATAAAAGTCTACTTTCAATATTGATACTACGTATATTTTATAATAACTTTTTACAGGCAGAGAATAGAACTCGACTTTGAATATTGATACCATGTATATTTTATAATAACCTTTGACACAGAATTTATAAGTATATGAATATTTTAAGTAATAAGGATATTAGAAAAATAAAAATGTTAATATAATAATTTAGAAAAGGAATATGTCAATTTATTAATACAAAGATTTTTATATTATGAAACTTTTTTGAAGATGTGATATTAGTATTAGGGAAAAGAAAAATATATATATTAACACATCAATTCAAGGACTATTACCTCACAAGATAAGATGTTAATACATCAACTTAGGAATTCATAACCTAAACAACGTTAATGTTAAAGTAACATGTAACACATTAATGTAAGGACTCTTACCCTAGGTAATAAAATACTAACACATCAAGCTAAGGACTCTCATCCCAAGCAATGTTAACACCAAAGAGATTAGGAAGACGCTAGCATATCCTCTCACCCATATATTTTACAAGCCTACCATATCTCACAACTATTACCAATAACCCATATATAGAGAAAGAGAGATAGAAGGATTTGTTTTAATAGGCTATATGGATTTTAGTTTATAATGAGTTCAGGATAAGACAACTCACTTGAGGTAAGGCATCAACCTACATGGGACATTGATATCTATCGAGACTTGAACTTAAATGTTCTCCATTAAAGGGAACGTCTCAACTACTTTATAACAAAACAACTCTCAAAAAACAATAAATTTCATAATAATAGCTATAGAAATAACATTTATGAGAATATTCACAATAGACTCAAATTCTAGAACAACAAATCCAAGTAAATATCACAAATCTAGATTTTATATCTCAAGTAAATATCACACATCTAAATTCCATCTAAAAAATAATCTAAGCCACACAAAGATGACAATCTCATAGTCACATAGAGATGGCAAAATATCTTATGTGCACCATAAGTAATAGAAGTTAGAAAAATGAATGATGATCCAACTACATCACGTCTCTCCTATTTATAATCTATGCAACAAAACCTAACTCTAATGCTCAAGGCCCAACTATCCTAATCTAGGGGCTAAGCCAACAAAATAAAGTTTAACATTAAAATCATTATTAAGCTTACCCCTTAAAAATGTTTTATCCTCAAAGTTGATTTTTTTGAAGAATTTTCATTGGTTCCCACGTTACATCCTCTTCAAGAAGATCTTATCACTTGATGAGTAACTCTAGTACTTAGCAAGAATGCAAATTATGAACCTGACCCAAAACTCAAACTCATAATTTCAAGTTAAGGAATATCATGAAAGAGTGCAATTAAAAATAATCGGGTATGACAATCCAGAGCATAAGAGTATACCAACAAAAAAACATAATGGTTTTGCAGCTCAAAACATGAAGTACAATGCAAGCAATCTTTGAGAAGAGATGTGAGGCCGTAACATTGCATCCATTACTCATGATTTTTATAGTCAAGGATGCATCTCTCTTTATACAAGAATTGGTGTATTGGAAATCCATCATATTGAATATGGAAGTTCACCCATATGAAAATGTGGCGGTTCACTTTTCATGAGCTAGAAGGTCACCTATATGAAAATATGGTGATTCACTTTCCATGAGTTACAAAGTGCATATTAAATAGAAATTACATACATGTGACTTCTCCTTTTGTGTTTTGTATTCTACTGATGTGTCAACATAGCTAGAGATTATTTTAGCCACGAAAATCTAAAAAGAGAAAATTACGATTTTTGGTAAGTATTTTGTTTTATATTTTTTAGGACCTCTAAAGCATTTTTCCACAATCATCTTGGCAACTTGTTTATGAGAGATGCCTATAGAAATTCTTCTCTCTCTAATATTTCCAACACTTCTTGAATTGATCAAAATATTTTGTCCCCCTTTAGAAATCTTTGATCTCAATTGCGTCAACTTTTGACATCAAGTGTGGAAATTATTTTTTATTTGATTTTTTGTGAGCCATTCCCTTTGGTGATCAAGTTGTCCTACCTTGACCACTCTATACATCTAAGCAGACTGTCTTCTAGTGGTCATGATCCATATGTCAACAATATGATCCTCCTCCATTGGTGTTAAGCTATCTAGATTGAATTCTTCAATATTAAACTATTTTGCTACTACATAAGTTTCCAATAGAGGTGGATGATACGACCTAAGAAGTTCAACATTAAAAATTGGATGCAAACCAAGATAATATGGAAGATTCAATTCAAAGCCATTTTATCCCACCTTTTTGGTGATGGTGTATGGTCCATAGCAAAGAGATTTGATCTTCCTATGGTGTCTTATAAGTATCTCATTTTGAAAATGTAACCATAACTTACCTCCAACCCTAAATTGATATGGGAATCCATGCTAGTCATGGTGTTGCTTGTATTTCTAATTTGTCTTTTAAAAGAGGTTATGGACTTGTCTTGGCTATGCTAAATATGTTCTATAAATCATGCTACCTTTTTTGCTTCTTTTTGTCTATGAGGTGAGTACTCCATGGATTGCATAATGAGAGCTACATTAGTGGGTGTCAAGGGTTGGAACCAAAAATAGACATGAAATGGGTTGTATTTGGTAGAGTTATGCAGAGCTTGATTGTACCTATGCTAAATGTAGAGAAGGCTCTCATCCTATGTACATGGATGCTTGGAATTATGCATTTGAAGAAGATATGCAATAAGTCAATTTACAACTTCTACATGGACATCAATATAAGGATGGAATGTTATGGATATGGTCAAATTAGTGTCCACCATGCTCCATAGGGTAGATAAAAAATACTCAAAAACTTGGTATCCCTGTTAGATATAAATGAACTTTGGCAAGCCAAAGTTGAGCCACACATGACTAAAATAAATCTTAGTAGTATCCTCAATTGAAATGGATTTATTACAAGGAATCATGATGGCAATTGTTTTTAAATGATCACTTACTACAAAAACACAATCATTGCCATTCTTAGATGTGGGTAAACCTGAGAAGAAATCCATGGAGATGGATTCCTAAGGTTTAGATGACATTGACAATGGTGTATATAGTCCTTTCTTCTTGTTGGTTGGTTTAGCAACAACATAGGGGGTATGTGATTTGATGTACCTCTTGACTTCATTCCTCATCTTGAGCAAATAGAAGCACTATCGATGTTTTTGCCATCCAAAAGTAGCCTGCTACTTTGCTAAAGTATGCTTCCCATTTCATTTTTGAGCACCCACTAGCTAGTACACAAATATATCCCTTGTGGTAGAGGATGTTATATTGTAAATAAAAATTAGAAACATGCTTACCCACATGAAGATCTCAATATGTATATGAAAAATCATAATCTACTTCATGCAAGGTGGACCAATTGGAAGTATCAGGAATCAAGAATGGTAGTGAATGCTATGATTGGAGGTCAGCTCAAACATTTTGTTATTGAATTGACATTTTATTTCTTATGCATGATGATCAAATGAAAATTTTATAGATATGTGGCCCACTTTGATGTATTCATTCCTTAGATTACTCTACATCTGAATAAAATCTAAGGGTATATGATCTATGTAGATGATGGTTTCCATGCCTAAGATGTAGTGCTTTCACTATATACATGTGTGGACAATGGCATAGATATTTTTATCATATGTTAGGTATTTTCAAATTGCTTCATTGAATATTGTATTGTGATAGATAATTTATGCCCATGTTATGTGATAATAGCTCCAAATGCATACTCTATGCATCAATCATTGCCTCAAACAATTTATGCAAATTGGGTAGGGAAAGTGTAGGATCTGAACAAAATTGGTCCTTCAACCTCTCAAAATACCCTTTATTGTGTATGTGAAGTAGGGAAAAATGGTGCACCAAATTATGTAAAACAATATGCGTATCTACCCCATCTCGCTCATGAGCATAAAAAAGGAAGCATGCATGTGAAAAGGAAAGAATACCAAACAAAAGGAAATGAATCAAAGCAAGTCTCTTCTCATTAATTTGTTGGATCAGATCCAAGGTTACACAGAAGTCCCCTTGAGGGCTCAAAATGTGATACAATTGTTACAATATTGGGTGCCCAAAGACCAAGTCTTTCACGGAATCAAGGTGCACATCCAATGTTTCTCCGCGTACCCACAATCGAGGTGGGCGAGCCAATGCCGCCGCTGCTTGTATCTTCAATCTCTGATGTCTGATATTCCTTCCCAATGCCTTCTAAGAACCTGCACCTGCACACAAGGAAGCAAAAAGGGGTCAAATAGCAAGGGTGTATGGTGAAAACATGCAATCCCCACAGGGGCAAAATAGCGCATATATTAAAACTATATCAAAACATATCCAAATGACTTGAAAATTTGCAGAGATGTTAAAGAGGAGTTTTTGGGAGGATATCACCAAAAAAATATCAGAAATTGCATCTGTAGACCCCTCGATTTTGCGCCGCTCGCCTGCAACCTACGAAAGAGAAGACAAGCAAATCCTGAACCTAAACATATCCAAAACTCATGAAATTTGGTCAGTATGCATAAATTGACATTTTAAGACAACCCATATGATTATATTTTCAAATTGGAGCCCGGATCCACCTGCATCAAACTGGGGTGCTCGGATGGGCCCTACGAGCCTGCGAAAACTTAAAAATGCTATAACTCTTTCATTTTAACTCCAAATCACTTGAAATTTGAACTGTAGCATCATGGGACAATATAGAAAATTACCAATTAAAAATAGTAATGAAATTTTTTAAGAATTTACCCTCGTCCCGGGGGGGCGATGGTGACTACAACTATTTGGGGGGCACCCTAGGAGGGGATACCCACCAAATCCAGCCACTTTTTGCTACCAAATCACTAGCAGATGTTCCTAAACAGCCTAAGGTGTGTTTTCATTGAATTTGGTGAAGAAATTCACCCGGATGGAAAAGTTATGCTCGGATTACCTTCTTGAAGTCACCCGGTAACCTCCTTGGCAAAAGGGAGATTTCGAGGGCAAAAAGGTGCAATAAGGTGAGGGGAAATCTCGGAAGAACTCCATTGCATATCCTAGAACTCCTATCTATATTGTTTTTGTGTGGATATTGAACCCATTTTATAGCCCAAAGGGGCTCATGTGCAAAAAGGCATGCAAGGGCATGCATGGCAGGAGGTGCCACTTGTCAAACGGGAGGCATGCATTGGATGGGGAAGAGAATCTCCATTTTGGGCCTCCATTATGAAGCATGTCATAAGGACTCAGTGCCCTTTGACCCGCATGCTCCAAATGGTGTGCTAGATGGCAGTTTATGGGTGCCATTTGGCCCAGATTTGACTTTTTCTGGGTCAAACTTGCTCACCCCCCCGCCATCGTCCCAGGGTGGGACGGTGGTGAATTTTGGGCCAAAACCTCCCAAAATTGGGTCGGTAGCCTCCAAAAACCTTTATGGAGTGGCTAGAACCACTGTGAGCCTCCTGAGGGCTGCCCAAGGGGCCATATGATGTCAATTTGATCATTGTTTGTGGATGCTTAATCGGGTTTACCACATTTTAGTGTCTACAGATGCCCCTTTTTGAGATGCGTTGTGTGCAGCACAACGCTGAGCAAAAATAGATGACCAAAATGTTGAATGATTAAGGTTACTCGATAACCTAACCAACTTTAGATGCCCCAATCATGGAAAGGGCGTGTGTTCTTGAATCCTTGCTTCTGACTCGGTAAAGACATTGGTCTTGGTTTCTCTTCAGCTTCCAGGTATGCTCAAGGGACTTATAACCCTAGGTGTTTAGAGAAAACCAAGTATTTTGGTAACTTTTGAGGTTACCAACAGGCAGGTTCATCTGCACTGTTATGTGCTTAATTGAGATATTTGCTTGTTTTCTACCCCAAGCAGGGGCATGATTGTCTTTGTCAAAGATTCATTGGACGAATGCAACTTGCATGATTGAGTGTTTAATTGTTGATTTTTTATTATGAATTTTTTAAGCATGACTACCCCCTCAAGCGATGAGTCGATGAGGGAATGACCAGTGAGAAAAGCGACGAGTCGCTTGACCCAGATGACGTTTGTTAAGGTTGCCTTCAGTTGTTCTCATTGAAAAATGGCACAGTTTTGAAAGGATTTGGATGATGCTATGGAGATTTCATGGAAGCAAAGAGTTGAAAACCTCCTTCCCATGGGGTGGTCTAGCCATAATGGCCTTCTTGGGGAGTGAAGTAGTAACTTGTCCATGAATCCATGAGAAGTTTGCATTCCATCTTGACCCTGAATGAATTCCATCATATTTGACTTGTTTTGGTGGGTGTTGAACCCTTTTCATTGGCGTTTGTGTTGTTTTGTTATTTTTTGATTAATATATATGTATATGCATTTGACCCATGGGATTATTGGATGCCATTGGGGCATTTTGAGTAACCAAAGGGTTTATGGATACCTTTGGGGCTTTTTGGGATTGACCAAAGGGTTTAGGGATACCTTTGGGGCTTTTTGGGTTGACCAAAGGGTTTATGGATACCTTTGGGGATTTTTGGGGGTGACCAAAGGGTTTATGGATACCTTTGGGGCTTTTTGGGATTGACCAAAGGGTTTATGGATACCTTTGGGGATTTTTGGGGGTGACCAAAGGGTTTATGGATACCTTTGGGGATTTTTGGGGTGACCAAAGGGTTGATGGATACCTTTGGGGCTTTTTGAAATTGATTGCTTAATTGTTTGATCGATGATTAGGGGAGGTATGGTACCAATAATGCCCCAGTTGATGCTTGAAAATATTTGTGTGATGTGCAATTGTGCGATTGTGGACCATTAGGTGCATTAGGTGTTATGATGCATTAATGGATGCATGTGTTGTGCTATGATGTCATTTGATGATATGCAATATTTTTATTTGATCTATGATATGACGATGGATGTCTATCATGTATGCATATGTTTTAATGTGATTTGATTTGATTTTGTACATGTATGGATGTATGATGAGATGGATGACTATATGTCGTATTATGCTAGTACCATAGATGATATAGAATGCATCAATTCATGTGTAATGTTGTCTTGAGACTATATAATGGATTTGTGAATAATGTAATTAAAATGAATGTGGTGAAGTGATATGATGTTTAGAAGATGTTCATGAGGTTTCCATGAAACTCAAACACTCTAGTAAATTGATCAAAAGTTGTATACTAACTATGCAAGACTTTTTAACAAGGTATGAATCTATTAGGATGACCAAGATACTCAATATCCCTATGTGTGCAAGTGAGTTCATTCCTGCGAGATGCATAAAGATACCGCCATTGACAAGTAGGCTATCCACCAAACTCGGTAATGAGGATCACTCTATGAATGCCACAATCCAAAGTTCTGTACTCAGTTGGATTAGACCACTAGGTAGTATAGGTGACCAAAAGCTAGCTCATCCACATGCAAACATTGGTCTATACACACGCAAAGCTAATGTGATAGACATATCATCATGCATTTAGGATACCACCATTGACAAGTAGGCTATCCACCAAACCTGTAATGAGGATCACCTAAATGGTTTTTCAAATGTTGAGAATTCTAAGGATTCAAGCTTAGGTGTCTTTTGGTTATTCAATTGATTGGGATTACTTGCTCTCATATATAGTGATGAAAATCACTTTTTTTTTTTCTTTTTAGTGGCTATAATCATTATTTATTTTGAGTTTTTTCTTTTTTCTCTTGAGCAAGGGGTTTGAGTAGTGGTGATAACCACTGTTATTTTTTATTGTTGCTTTTTGAGGATTTTGATTTCAAAGTTGAACTTGTGGGATTTTTGGCTTGTGGATGGCATTGATCCTTTAGGCCTTGGGGATGACTACCCATCCTTCTCAGGGGCGTGTAGTATGAATCCTTATGACTTTAGGGATCAAAGGTGTTTGGAAATGTTGATGGGAAGCTTTTGGGATTTTGCTTTGGAATGGTGTTGATATTTTAGGCCTTGGGGATGACTACCCATCCTTCATAGGGACGTGTAGTACAAATCCTTATGACTTTAGGGATCAAGGGTGTTTGGAAATTTTGATAGTGGTGAAAACCACTATTTATTTTGGGGAATTGGGTGGGGAAGAGCTTGTCCTTTTGCCAATTCTCAGCATTCTTGAACCATTCACACAGGGGGATGAGCAGGATAAAATTTTCGCTCAAGGTACCCTAGACCACTTTGTGGGTTTCATATTTCCTTTCATAAACTTGGATTTATTAGTGTGAAATGTGTTGGGATTTGATGTATACGAGGCATGATCTCAGCAAGACTCTACCTCCTAAAAATCTCACTAGCCTTCTACAAAATCTGAGAAGAAACTAGATATGGCTAAGTGACCGAAAACCTTAATGACATTCTAAAAACAAATGACTAAGTGGAGGGAATGGACACGACCATGGAAATGTATGAAATGTAGATGGAAATGATAAGTAACTATGGAATGAGCTGAGTGATAACCTTGACACCATTGATTGTGCATTATACTTAGTGTACTATTTTAATGCTAGACATGTATGAGCCACTCTAAAAATGCAAAGTGCCAATGATGATTATGCCAAATGCAAATGATAATGCAATGGTATGCAACTTGATGGGAACGCAATATTTTTTTGAAATTTTGAAATTTTGATGATGTTTTTTTCTCTTTTTGAAATTTTGATTGATATATATGTATGAAAGTGCAATGCGATGCAATGTTTTTGTATTTTGATGTTTTGATGATGTTTTTGAATTTTTGATTGATATGTATATACATGTGACCAACGGGCTTATTTGGGGGCCATTGGGGCATTTAGGTTTGACCTAGATGATCGTAGGTAGCCTAGGAGCATTTTTACTTGACCTAGATGGTGAAAACCCGCTAGGAGCCTTTTGGGTGACCTAGGAATTCAACGACACTTAGAAAGTGTCTACGACTACCTAGGGGTATTTGGTTGTGACCAAAGGGCTTAGGGATGCCTTTGGGGCTTTTAGGGTTGACCTAGATGATCATAGATAGTCTAGGAGCATTTTTACTTGACCTAGATGGTGAAAACCCGCTAGGAGCCTTTTGGGTGACCTAGGCGTTCAACGACACTTAAAAAGTGTCTACGACTACCTAGGGGTATTTGGTTGTGACCAAAGGGCTTATGGATGCCTTTAGGGCTTTTAGGGTTGACCTAGATGATCGTAGATAGTCCAGGAGCATTTTTACTTGACCTAGATGGTGAGAACCCACTAGGAGCCTTTTGGGTGACCTAGACGTGCGTGACACTTAAAAAGTGTCTACGACTACCTAGGGGTATTTGGTTATGACCAAAGGGCTTATGGATGCCTTTGGGGCTTTTAGGGTTGACCTAGATGATCATAGATAGTCCAAGAGCATTTTTACTTGACCTAGATGGTGAGAACCCACTAGGAGCCTTTTGGGTACCTAGTACATAAAAATTATAACTACCTAGGGGCATATGGCTATGACCAAAGTTATGTCTTTGGTTTTAGTTGACCTAGATGATTAGATAGTCCAAGTTTTACTTGACCTAGATGGTGAAAACCCGCTAGGAGCCTTTTGGGGTCACCTAGACAGTCATAGACCACCTAGGGATGTTATGGGTTGACCAAGTGATATGTAGATACCCTTGGAGCCTTTTGGGGTCACCTAGATAGTTATAGACCACCTAGGGGTGCTATGGGTTGACCAAGTGGTATGTAGATACCCTTGGAGCCTTTTGGGGTCACCTAGACAGTTATAGACCACCTAGGGGTGCTATGGGTTGACCAAGTGGTATGTAGATACCCTTGGAGCCTTTTGTAACTTTGCTTACTTTGTGTTCTTAGGAGGAAGGTGCAATACCTTGTATACCCCCAACATTTGTGGTGATCAAAGGAAGCGAGGAAGGTGTGATACCTTTAGAATCCCTAGTTTGCTTCATTGCTTGTGATGTAAATAGTGGGGAAGGTGTTACACCTTGGATACCCCCAGTATGTACTATGATTGGTGCAATGTTATTGTCTTGGCTAGAAGGAGCAATAGAAATTGACCCCCTCGATTGTGCTAGGGGATTTTGGGTAATGCCCATGTTTTGATGGGGTGAAATGAGTTCTCCACTCATGGATAAAGCTCCCTCATCAATGAGATCTTGGACCTGAGGATCATTCCTATCGATTATATCCTATACTAGGTGTTTGAACATGAAGCACCTATGGATGTCATGCCCATTTTGCCTATGGTACTTGCAATATAGGTCTTTGCGATATGTTTTGGGCTTTGGTGCATTTCGATTGATAGGTCGACACTCAGGTAGGTTGATCACATTAGCTACTAAGAGGCGCTCAAACAAAGAGTCCATGGACTCGACAATGGACGTAAATTGTCGCTTAGGGCGATGCTATCGATTTAGCCCTTGATTTGTTTGAGACTTAATATTGGATTGCATAGGAGTTGGTTGGTCCAGATACTCAGGGGGTTGAGATTTAAGATTACTCAACTGTACCTCAATGCTTGTGAGTTGACTCAAGATCTATTGTAAATCATTGTGTTGTTGATTCATGTGTAACTCCACATTGGCTAGCCTATCCAAGATATGTTGTGGAACCGGAGGGGCGATGACTGGATGACTATTGAAGAACCTGGATGGCAACTGATAGTTGGTGGAGGTGAACTAGGTGTGGGAGCTGGGAGATAGTTGATCGAGGGTGGATAAAAAGTCCCTAATGTCTGAGCAGATGTGGATGCTTCATGATGATTGGAGCTGGCGATTATATCCACATGTTCTTGTTCTTGATTTGGCTCATGCTCATGTTCCAACTCAGAGTTTTCAACTATGGTAGTTGGGTTACCCCCACTTTGGTCTAGGGGGTACATCGGCTCTTGATCTTGTGGAGATGTTGAGTGAGATGGAGTAGGTGTGACCGAATCCATCAATGGTATCTCCTATGGTGTGGATGGGATTTTGGGTGGAGTCGCAAGTTGCATAGATGGATTCAGAGGACTTTGGTTCTCTGTCATCACATTGATCATTCCCACAAACTCATGAGAAGATGCATTTGCATTTGAACAAGTTATGGCTGCCTCATCAACTTGTCCAAGATGATCTGCTTGGCCTCCATGTTCGGAGGGTGCATCAAGAATGCTATCAATGGGTGGAAACTTGGTAGGGGGACTACCTAGATTTTTGATCGACTCGATGATAGGTGTGAATGCAACATTGGGTACTATGCACTCATCGAGTTCTAGGTAGGTCAATTGAATTGTGTCCTCAACTATGGTGGGTGAATATGGTACGATATGATTTGATTCATCCGTATCAACAAGGGGTTATTCCTCATTTTTGGTAGGAGTGATAAGATCTTCTATAGGTGTATTGATGACAGCTATGGGAGCTTCTACAGTTGGCTCTTCTGATCCTTCCTTGCTTGAAAAGATAGAGGATGGTACTAGCGGTGGTGGTGAAGGTAACTTCACGACTAACCATGGGGTTGCATCTAGACTTTGGATAAAGTCATTGGGTTTAATATCCAAATGCTTGGGTGACACTGTAGGCCTTTGTGGATGATCCACCTACTTATAATACTTGAAGGGGTCTGGGTCAGCATTGATCACATGTACCTTACCTTCATCAATGTATTTAATGCATTGATGCACTATAGATGGAACACATTCCATATCTCTTATCCATGGTCTTCCAAGAAGTATGTTGTACTGTCTTTCACCCTCCAAGATGTAGAACAACGTAGGCACAGTATTTTGTCCAACTTCAACAAGTAGGATTATTGTACCCATAGTGGAGGATAAAGCATCATTAAATGCTTGTAATGTGAACTTGGAAGGTGCAATGCGTGAGGATGGAAGGTTGAGATGCTTTAGTGAAGCTGTGGTAATAATGTTTATCGAGGAACCTATGTCAACCAATACTCGCTTATAGGGGACCCTATTGATACTCGCGATGATATGCAAAGTAGGATCTGGTGAATTGGTAGGCACGGGTTTGACCTCATGATTTTGAAAGGATATAGCAGGCTTCTTGTACATTTGTATGTATTCCATAAAGTTGGTGAAAGCATCAGAGTCATGATGTTGTACCTCAATGGAATCCAAGACCCTCATGAAAGGTTCCCAATATTTGGAGGACTGTAGTAGAAGCTCGCTCATGGTCACTTTTGTTGATGGTGCATGCAAACTTCGCATAGGCCTACTCTGGGTTGCTAACACTTGTTGGATGGGAGTTCTAGGTGGTGAAGACCACGATGTAGAGGGAGTGTAGACCTCCCTGCTAGGCCCTTTGGAAGGCTGATTATATCTGGTTTGTGATTGGAATCGGTGTTGGCTAACCGAATAATCCACTTGATCATGTGGGTAACCCATTGATGTTCTCTTGGTAGAGGTACTTTGGTGGTCGGGTCTTCTATGTGAGGAGTGGACCTCACGATGACTTTCAGGGTGTCGTGGAGGAATGATGAGATCCTCAGGAGAATAGCGAAGGTGACTACTATCGGGGCTCCATGCAGGAGTGAGGAGATCCTCATACCTATAATGATGGTGCTCAAGGCCTCTCCTAAATTTTTCTACTTCACTAGCTCGTGATCGAGCTCGGCCATGCATAGTTGTCATAATGTGTTGACTAGGCAAACCTTGAAGGAAACCCACACTAAAGAAAATTTTGACTTCCAAAAAAGGCTATAAGTGTTATATATCAAAATGATCAGTGCGACGAGCTGATCATAATGGGCTAGGTCTCCAAAATTTGATTTTTGGGTCAAAAATTTGTATTTTTGGAATATTTGGCTAACCGGGGCCTGTGGGGAAATGCCCACTTTTAGGATTTTTGGGGAAATTTTGAACCGTGAAGAGTTAGGACTCAAAATTTCTAGGAGAGGTGCACTAGGGGCTAACTAAGACAAAAAAACAAATTTGGCACGTTTTGGAGTTGTCTAGCCCACTTTATGACTATTTTAGTGCAGTTTTTCGCTATTTTCGGGTCGAAAATAGAGTAAAAATAAAACCAAAATAACTTTTTCGTTATAGCTCCATTTTGCACGATTCTTGAAGCATTGGATGCAGAATAAAAAAGTAGATTTTTTTTTAAACCCTATTTTTTGAAAAATTAGGGTTAGGGTTTTGTCCCAAATAACAAAGAAACACACAAAGCATACAATATGATTATCTTTTTACTGATTAAATGTGTGTCCTAAACTGGTTTCAGTGTGTTTAGATTTGTTGTTGTTCTTTTCTCTCTTGTTGTGGAATTAGAATGAGGGAACTCAACCAAAGTGGTGACTAGGGACACTAGTGCCAAACATGATTTCTCAAAAGAGTCTAGGGTACACCGCTTAAATCCCAATGGGGGGTTCGCCTAGCTCTTCCACTCTGAAACAATGTTTCCAACAGTGGGAGGCAGTTTGAACATTAGTGACCTATTCCATCTTGAGAGAGTGCCCTATTCTATCTAAGACATATATGGGCAAGCTGGTGGAAGGAGGTGAAATCCAACGTCACCAGTCTGAATTGGGGGTTGGTGATGAAATCCAACCTTACCAATGTTATAGTGGAACGTGCAAGTGTGTGTGGTTCCTTTTAATCCAAAGAAAGTAAGCAAAGAAGCATTCAATGATCATTCACTAAATGCATGCAATAGGTGTGTTTTAATTTCAAAATCTAGGATAAAAGGAACCTACAAATGTCACTTATAGATGCAAGCCCTAAATGCTAACTTACCCAATGGGTAAGCCACAAGCAATCAAGCCACAAAGATGCATTGCTACTTCAAATTTCTTTTGATTTTTCTTCTTCCTTTTGCTATGTGATGTTATAAGAAAAGAAAAAATGTAACTTTTAACCTTTCTATGCAAGAAAATGAAGCAAGAAAACTGATTTTTGACAGTCTCTAAAAATGTAGCAAAAAAACAGAGGGTTTAGGCACTTACCTTGTCCATTTTGAGCTCTCCAAATTCTGAATTTTTGGGCAAAAATATCTTTGTTTCACCACCGCTCCAGGGTGGGACGATTAGAAGCCTCACCACCATCCCAGGGTGGGACGGTGAAGCCACCATCCCAGGGTGTGCCAGATAAAGCCTCTGCCACCATTCCAGGGTGGGGAGGGGAGCACCTGCAACACAAAAAGGGCAAAAATGCAAGAAAGAGGTCAAATTTTCACCCAAATAAAAAGGGACAAGGGTCCCACCATGATCACCACTAAATTAGGGAAAAATGGTGCACCAAATTATGTAAAAAAATATGCGTATCTACCCCATATCGCTCATGAGCATCAAAAAGGAAGCATGCATGTGAAAAGGAAAGAATACCAAACAAAAGGAAATGAATTAAAGCAAGTATCTTCTCATTAATTTGTTGGATCAGATCCAAGGTTACATAGAAGTCCCCTTGAGGGCTCAAAATGTGATACAATTGTTACAATATTGGGTGCCCAAAGACCAAGTCTTTCACGGAATCAAGGTGCACATCCAATGTTTCTCCGCGTACCCACAATCGAGGTGGGCGAGCCAATGCCACCGCTGCTTGTATATTCAATCTATGATGTCTGATATTCCTTCCCAAATGCCTTCTAAGGACCTGCACCTGCACACAAGGAAGCAAAAAGGGGTCAAATAGCAAGGGTGTATGGTGAAAACATGCAATCCCCACAGGGGCAAAATAGCATATATATTAAAAATATATCAAAAGATATCCAAATGACTTGAAAATTTTCAGATATATTAAAGAGGATTTTTTGGGAGGATATCACCCAAAAAATATCGGAAATTGCATCTCGTAGACCCCTCGATTTTGCGTCGCTCGCCTACAACCTATGAAAGAGAAGACAAGCAAATATCGAACCTAAACATATCCAAAACTCATGAAATTTTGTCAGTATGCATAAATTGACATTTTAAGACAACCCATATGATTATATTTTCAAATTGGATCCCGGATCCACCTGCATCAAACTGGGGTGCCCGGATGGGCCCTACGAGCCTACGAAAACTTAAAAATGCTATAACTCTTTCATTTTAACTCCAAATAACTTGAAATTTGAACTGTAGCATCATGGGACAATATAGAAAATTAAAAATTAAAAACAGTAATGAAATTGTTTAATAATTTACCCTCATCCGGGGGGGGGCGATGGTGACTGCAACTATTTGGGGGGCACCCTAGGAGGGGATACCCACCAAATCCGGCCACTTTTTGTTACCAAATCACTAGAATATGTTCCTAAACAACCTAAGGTGTGTTTTCATCGAATTTGGTGAAGAAATTCACCCGGATGGAAAAGTTATGCTCGGATTACCTTCTTGAAGTCACCCGGTAACCTCCTTGGCAAAAGGGAGATTTCGAGGGCAAAAAGGTGCAATAAGGTGAGGGGAAATATTGGAAGCACTCTATTGCATATCCTAGAACTCCTCTCTATGTTTTTTGTGTGGATATTGAACCCATTTTATAGCCCAAAGGGGCTCATGTGCAAAAAGGCATGCAAGGGCATGCATGGCAAGAGGTGCCACTTGTCAAACGGGAGGCATGCATTGGATGGGGAAGAGAATATCCATTTTGGGCCTCCATTATGAAGCATGTCATAAGGATTCAGTGCCCTCTGACCCGCATGCTCCAAATGGCATGCTAGATGGCAGTTTTTGGGTGCCATTTGGCCCAGATTTGACTTTTTCTGGGTCAAACTTGCTCACCGTCCCACCCTGGGATGATGGCTCACCACCATCCTAGGGTGGGATGATGGGAATCTACCACCATCCCAGGGTGGGACGGTGGTGAATTTTGGGCCAAAACCTCCCAAAATTGGGCCGGTAGCCTCCAAAAACCTTTTTGGAGTGGCTAGAACCACTGTGAGCCTCCTGAGGGCTGCCCAAGGGGCCATATGATGTCAATTTGATCATTGTTTGTGGATGCTTAATCGGGTTTACCACATTTTAGTGTCTACTAGTATGTCCCCAATGTAAATTTTATTTGACATCTTCTTTGATCAGTTGGTGTAGTGCCCAAGAAATATGTGATAACCCCAATACAAATATTCAATAGATATTTTCAAGATCCAAAAGGCTACAAAGCTCTATTAAAGTCTTTGGGGTAGGCCAATATCTAATTACATGAACCTTCTTAGGATCAAGGTGGACTCCCTCTTTGTCAACAATATACCCAAAGGTATTGAATCTTCATCATGCTCAATGGGCACTTCTCCAAATTAGCTTTCCTTCTTGAGTTGAGTTTTGATATATTATAATATTTTGGTAAATATGAACACATGGGTACCATATATAGGCTTTCCTTATTTCCACCACTGAAGGATGTTATCTCATAGATTGATATCTCTTAACCACATAAGCTAGAATCTCAAGGATGCATGGAATCTTGTGAACCTCCACTTTTCCACTAACACTGGCCAATGATCTAATCCTGGATTATCTAGAGTTCTAGTTCTTGGTATGTCCTTTGATAATAAAGTCTTCTAACAATAAGAACCTGTCCAATCTCTCTAGGATAAAATATTCCTATTTCCTTTTGTTGGACCAAGTCATTAGTCTATTCTCTAGAGTAATTTCCACTAGGTGGAAATGAAAGATGTGTTATAGCATAATATCTGAACTACCATCCAAGATTCAGTTTCCCTCTATCTTTGGGTCAAAGAGGTAATATTGTTGAAGTCCTCCCTACTATGGGTATTACATCAGGGTGATACACTAAGAAGCAAGAAATATTTTTCCATCGGTATCTCTTTTCCTCTAATTTCATGGGTGAGTATACATGTATACATATAATCTTGTGATATGATGTCTACTCTATACTACCAACCCTAAGATCCCCTAACTTCCTATTGAGGAATATACTATGATTTTTGAGGGGTCCCAAAAGCAAACCACACCTCCTAATGCTCTTGTGGATCCCAATGCTTCCATCCTCCCAAAGGGCCAATTTTTTGGGCTAGACCCTCCATATTTTCCACTAGGAGTTTCATCTATTGAAGGAACACTTAATGTGGTTGATTCACCTATATCATATTTTGATCTCATTTTGTTTAGATAGACTGCATTTCAACCATCTCACATTCCATGTTATGATCTTCATTGATTTGGGTGAGGTCTTTAACCTTCCCCTCAACTAACAACTTTTTTCGTTCTTTGGCTAATCTGTATTGATTAGTTTTCCTAGCTGCTCTTTGGTTTGTATCCATTTTAGTTTCTTGGCAGTTTGTTGGTGCACCTTGTTTGGCTCAAGGATCCCCTCTATATTTGGGACTTGAGAATAGGGGATCATCACCCTTTCTAATAATTCCTAAGATAGTTCTCCTTTCAATATGGATTTTTTTGTGTTCTAATTCATCTCTATGGTTATATTTTTACTTTTAGAACTTTTGAGTTGTTGAGTCTGATCTTTTGGGTTGGATATAGTTAAAGCTAGGTCCTTTTGGTCTATTGCATTTTCTTCTTCGGATTGGTCTAGGAATTGGGTTTTAGCCATTTTTGTATCCATTGTCTCCATTTCTTCATCTAATAAATCATCCATTTGTAGATGTGTGAACCTGTTAATTGAGACGAGATCATAGTTTTTACTCGTGGGTTTCTTCTATGTATTATTTTTCTTTGGTACTTTAAAACCCTTTGGGACTATGTTTTCCTTATTTTTTATGGGATCCTATGACTATAAATATCACTAGATGTCCATGGCATCTGAATGGGACATTCTCATAGTCAACTTCTTGATCCCATTGGTCCTCTCCAAACTACAGTGTAGATTTTTTTGGCAAGGGCTTATCAAAGTCTATTGAGACATAGATTCGGGTATAAACTATTTGTTTGAGTTTCAGAGAACTATTTGTCATCATAATGTATGTCCCCAAGGTTTTCCTTATTATCGTAAAGATTGTTTGGTTCTAGAATTATATTGGGAATCCAAGCAATCTAACCCATACCAATCCAATAGACGACATCTTCTCCTTCGCCTAAAACCTGGTATGCACCATGGTTTCATGAAAAGTCCCACCCTTCCAGAGAACCAAGGGCCACCCTAGAAAATCTATTCACAATCCTCTTAATTTGCAAATAGAACCAAAAAATAACCATTAGGATAAGTTGAAATAGTGAACTCACCTCTAGGTTTCTAGGTATGTGATACCCAAGCTTTGAATGTGAGGAGGGTGGGGTAGACTCCCATAAATATATAGATCAACCCCCTTTGCTCCATGGTATCAATGCCATCCTCAATATCTTTCATTTGGAGTTTAACTATTAGGGATCCTTATGTTGCTTTGATGCACCTTGTTTCCATATTCTTAGCATTGAGTCTTAGCATTATTAAGGGTTTACCATAGATTTTGGTATTATTGTTCACATTGAATCTCCCTTGCCCCCTCACAAAGCCTCTTTAAAACTCATCATCTTAGCCTTATCTACATTGTCTTCTCCCATTCCTAAATTTCAATCCTTTTACCAACCCTCACTACTTTAAGATCCGTCTTAGTTAGTTTTTTACCAACCCTTCGCATGCAACTAGGTGAATTTTCAATCCATACCCTTCACAAATTCATCAGGTGTTCTCTCTTATTTTAAGTACATCATATTTATTTTTTAAGGTTTTATTCTTCTTGTCTCCACACATTTCAAGTAGAAGTTTCTTATTTTTATGTGAATGTGTGAACTTTATGAAGTGTTTTAATGACATCTCTTTGGGTGTGCAAGATATATGTATGGTTTTGATTATTAATGGTGAAAAATTAGGGTTTTGAAGGGTCCCAAAACCTTTTACATTAGAGGAGGTGGATAAATAGAAGGCCAATTAAACATAGGCCAACCTCCAAGGTCAAAAGAACATAAATTAAACCCAACAACCACCCAAGAGAACAAAAGAAAAAGATAACACCATGATACAACATAGACCAACCCACCACCCAACAGGGCATAAAGGAGAATTTTTGTTTCAACTTTCTTTTAGAGGCACCAAAGATCCTGCTCCATTTTTGCATAAGCTTGGAAGAGCGGCAATTACATTAAGATGCAGATAATAAAACCCAATCCTAGAGAGCAAGGGTGAGAGCAATACACTAAGCATATTTCCTAATGGAAACCACTAGGGCGCAAAAGGACTAGCACCCCTAAAAAAAACCAGAGAGAGAGGATCACTACAACACAAAGGAGACCTCATCCAAGCAGAAAAACAATAAAAAGACCTACTAAATAGGTTATAACATCATCATCCTCGTAACCTTCCCTATAAATATACTCAATCTATTTTTATTTATTTTTATTTAGTTATAAATAATTTTAAAAAACATGTGATAGGATTTAATGTAGTGGAGTAGCGAATTTTATGATGGTTATTTTCAATGACACCTGAACCTTTTAATTATATCATATAGTACTAATATGTTTTAATTTTAGCATTTAAAGAAAATGTCAAAAGTATCACATCATGATAATTCTCTCTCAATAAAGGTCAAGAGGGATACAATAAGATAAGGTTAGATTTGATATTAAATGGATTTTGTGTTTTCACTTTAAATCTTGAGCGTTAATTGGGCGTCTTGTCTATAATATATATTTACTTGGTAAGGCAAAGTTTATATAAGGGGTAAGTTATATGGTTAATATCAAATAATAAATTGTTTTACGGACATTGTAACGGTTCAGGCTTGGGTTCTTTTTTCAGAGGTCTAAGGTTCAAACTGTGGCATGTGTGTATGGTTGTGTATTAAATTCCTTATTGATAAGCTCAACTCTCTCCTTATGAGAGGTCATGGTGGGGTGAGGATGCCCAACCCTTAGCGTTGGTTGTAGGGGTTTCTCACACTAACCAAATTTTTAAAAAATCAAATAATTAATTTATTATTATTATTATTTGGATTTGGATTTGGATAGTACAAGAAACCCCTATGACCAACACTTAGGGCTGAGCATTCTCATTCCAACTATGACCCCTCGTAAGGCCAAGAGCTAAGTTTATCAATAGGGGATTAATACACATCCACACACATGTCATGGTTTGAACCTTGGACCTCCCAAAGAAGAGCCAAAGCCTAAACCGTTGAGTTGTCGAGACAATAATAATAAATTTATTATTATTATTTTTTAAATTATCATGCAAGGTTTGTATGATCAATGCAATATATTATCAATATAATATTTTAAAAATAGATATATTTATATTATATAATAATAATAAATAAATAAAATGTTTATAAAATATATAATAAATATAGTTAAAATATTTACAAATATAGAACTACAACATAGTGAGTAATTTTCATTAGTTTTCAAACATATTTAATTGATTCATTAGTTTTCAAATATATTTAATTTTCATTAGTTTTTAAACATATTTAAGCATTTGAGATAAATCAAATAAGAGGAAGATTTTAACACGTCAGTTGAGATAAATTATTAGCAAAGCTTTTAGTATATGTAATTGTTTTTAGTAAGTGTAATGTTTTATAACTTTTTGTATTTATTAATTGTGTATTAGTGTATTCTTTTTCAATTGGTTATATGAGATTGAAATAAGTTTTACTTTATGATATTTTAACAAACTTTATAATAGTATTTAACAATTCTAGAAACCTTTTTATCCTTAGATGGGGTTTTGCAGGTCATTTGAAACAAAGTCACATAAACTATGGTAGTGTATGTTAACAATGTAACTTAGGCTAATATAGAGATGATGGAGAAGGAAGCTGAAGTGCAAGAGGGGCAGGACAAAGCTAGTTGGAAAACACCCCTAGAAGGCTGGATTAAAATTAATGTTGATGGAGTTGCAAAAGGCAATTCGAGTAAATCTAGAATTGAAGTGGTCCATAAGAATCATGTTGGGACAATGCTTTATTGGAAACTGTAAGGACTAGGTAGGGCCACAAACAATGAAGAAGAAGCCTTAGCTATCAAATTTGCTTCTATCTGGGTAATAATACAAGGTTATTGGAGGATATTCATAGAATCATATTCTCAAATATTGATAAGAGCTCTAGATTGCATAAGGAACTTTGCTTTGAATACATGGAGGTTGAGGATACTTGTCACTCGAATTAAGGAATTGTGGAGGGAATTAGATGATGTGATTCCAGTTTATGTGGGTAGAGATCTAAATAAAATGCCAGACATCCTAGCTTAGATGGGTATCAAGAAGGAGGTAGGGCTTTAGTGGTACAGTGGCATAGCTACTAAGGATGAAAGGATTAGGCAGGTTGGTGAGCAAATCTAGTGTTTAGCTAATTTGGACAGCCCTTGTAGATATATGTTTGAGGAGATTTGGTTCCAATGCAGATATTTTTTTATTGTAAACAGGTGTTCTTGCTGACTAAGGCTAGAAGGAGTTTCATCCCAACTTGTAAATGCTCTTTGTTTTAAGATATTTTTTTCAATTTAGTTAATTATGTATGTATTTGAAGAGTTATACCCAGACTTATTCCAGAATAATAATGCAGAAATAAATAACTTAGAAGAAAATAACAACTCACATAATACATGCACATAGAACACAAGAGCTTTATCCTGGTTCACCCAATTTGGGCTACGTCCAACAAACAAGAGCCACACCTCCTTTTCTATTATTATTCACCTTGCCCGTAATGGGACATTACAATCAATATAAAGGAAACTCTTACAACCCTAAACCACAATGTGGTATTAGAATACCGTGGGCACAATACCATGGGCTAAAACCACCCATACCCACCAATCACGAGAATCCCACCAATGCCTCCAAAAATAGCTTCGATAATATCTTTGAAAAAGAGGACCACCAAAGTAGGGGCCTGGCGTAGAGTACTTCCTCTACAAAGGATGAGACACATCCAACAGTATTGACCAATAAGATTTGAACTTGAGTCTCTGCTTAAAAGTTTACATTTTTAACCATGTCATTTGACATATTAATTACATTATCAATGTTATTGTTTAATTATATATATTTCCAATTGTAATAAAAATAAATAATAATATAATAATATTTAGGAGTGAGTAATAAGCATAAGCAAGAAGTAGGAAGTACAAAGCAAAGTGTAAACAAGGAGTGAGTGCCACTTCTTCTTATTCTAGATCTTAGGAGAAACTCAAAAAATAAAGGATTCATGTGAAGAAAATCTATGTAATATGGAAAGAAAGTTATTTTTGAAGGTCCTTACTAGAACTAAGAATGCACTAGTTAGCGATAAGAGGAAGAAAAAATTTATAGAAAATCCTATCTAAGTAGCATATATTACTCTAGAAGTAATTATTAAGGATGAGATGATTGAGCATGACATAATGGTTTAGTTCCATGGATACTGTCTAGGTTTGTTTGAGATTCAAAATTGGATCAAGTGGAAGTGGGGATTGAATTCAAATTACTCCATGATTTTTCTTCCAAAAATATTTTCCTCATTACCTTCTCTAGTTCAAAAATGAGGGATAAAATAATGGATAGAGGTCATTGATTTAGGGGCAAAGATACATTATATTTAAGACCATGGAGTAAGAATTATTTTGTAGAGACTGACTATTAAAAGGCTTCTACTATGTATTAGGCTTTTGGGACTTCCCTATTAACTCATCAATAAGGAGATTTTAAAGAATATTGGTAATACTCCAGGCAAGTTCATTTAGGAGGGACCAACTACTAAGGAGAGAAGTCATGTTGTATACACTTGAATATGTGTTTCCATGGATATTTCAAAACCTTTATAGTAGTACTTTAGGATTAAATCTAAATCAAAATAATGGGATCAACAAGTGCATTACAAGAAATTTACATTTTAATGCTACACATGCCATAAAACCAAACACATAGAAAGATATTGTAAAATAAAAATGACAGAGAAAGAGGAAAAATTTTAGAGCCTCAATATGAAACAAGATCATATCTAGACAAAATAAAGGGTTTTTGACTCTTAACAAAGTGGTAAGAAAAACCTCTTTGCATCATCAAGTAACAAATGTCATTATAATTCACTCAAATCAACCATTAGAAGAAAAATAACACAAGGGATGAAGAAGTACAATGTGCAAGTTCAAATAGAGGTGTTAAATATGTGAAGGTAGATGGGGAGGCAATTTTTAAAGTGAATGAGGTGAAGGAGATCAAGTTTAATCCAGGTAAATCATCTTCATTTTTCTCAAGTAACATAAAGTCTTCTATTTGTAATAAAGATGAAAATAGTATAAAGTGTATTTGTTGCACTTTAGGGTTTTAAGAGCAACACAATAAAGAAAAGCATGTGGAGGATATCCATGGAAATTTAGGGTTTCCAAGGAAGCATACAAAAGTAATGACTATGGAGGATCATCTATGCACTTTAAGGTTTTCAAGGCAACATAAAGCAAAAAGTGTTTATTAGGCTATTCCTTGCATTTTAGATTCTTTAAGCCAACATAAGTCTTTAGAAGAGAAGTCTCATTATGAACAATATGAAGAAATATAAGAGATTGATGAATATGAGTGTGTTGGTGGGAATGTAAAGAGGAAAGAAAGGCCATCAAAGCATGAACAAAGAGAAAAATAAACTCAAAGGGATATTGATTTAAAAATCCAAATAAAAAAATAATAGGTGTTAACAAGAAGTGGGGTTAAGCCCACTAAAAAGAATAAAAAGTGATGATGATAAAATGATAGCATGGAACACTAGAGGTATGAATAAGACCCCTAAAAAAGGATTAATAAGGAATTCATAAGTTGTTATAGTCCTGAGTTTATTTTAATACAAAAAAAAATTAAGTAGTGAGGAATGTAAGGATGCTTTTAAAAAGATTTGGAAGATGGGTGATTATATAGTAATTTCTTCCATAGGAGCTTCAAGCAATGTCACAACAATATGAGACAAATACAAAGGGGATGGGCAATTGTTAGAAGCAAAAAGTATTTGGGTTGATAGACTATTTTACATGGAAGAGGAAAACATCAAAATTGAGGGTATAAATGTATATGCTCCAACTATACTTACTCCTCATTAAAGATGTTGGATGGGTTAGCATATTTTGGTCAAACATAATGATGATTCATTGTGATCTATGGATTCTTGGGGGTAATTTCAACAATTTTTTCTCCTTTAGCAAATAAGTGTGGTACTTCATGATGGTCTAAATCAATGCAAGATTTTGCTACATTTGCAATTCAAATAATCTTTGGGATGCTAGTCCTTCAAGTTTTCAGTGTATATGGGATAAATAGACATATTGGAAAAATTCATATTGTAGAAAGATTGGATATATTCTTGTTATCTAACACATGGTTACAAATAAAGTATACAATCTTTTCAAATATTTTATTTTGAGTAGGATTGGATCACAAACCCATTCTTTTGACTTGTGATTTATTCAACAATGGTCATCCAAATCCATTTCACTTCCAGTCTATGTGGCTCCAAGATCCCAATTTCTTTCAAATGGTTATGTTATAGTGGGATGAAGCAAATTTGAAGGATAATATGTGTATATGTTTGTTCAAAAGATAAAATATTTTAAGGATCAAATAAATATTTGGAATGCCAAATCTTTTGGTAACATTATATATATATATATATATATATATATATATATATATATAGAATGGATCATGATTCTTATGTGAAAGAAAGACAATTACTTTTTAATTATCATTATGCATTGAAAAATGAGTCATATTGGTTTCAAAAACTTAGGGATAAATGGCTCAGAGAAGGAGATAGAAATACAAATTTTTTATGCTACAACAAAAACAAAATTTTCTTTTCATCACATTAAAAAAATTGAGCTCTAGATAGAAGAAATATTGAGGAAGAAGAAGATATAAGAAAGGAAATAGTTAATTATTTGAAAAATATTTTGTTAGATACTAGGCAAGATAAAGAGGCACAATATAAGCTTTTATTAAATATTCCATCAATTATCACATAAGGACAGTATGAAAGCTTGATGAAGAAGATATCTATGAAGGAGCTATGAAACAATTTTTTCTTTCCATCCTAATAAAGCACTTGGCCCATGGATTTCCTACAATTTTCTTTCAAAAAATTTGAGATTTATTAAAGAGTGATATGTTAATTGTGGTTGAAGTGACTTGAAAAATGAAGGCTATAATAAGTAAGATCAATGCAACTTTTATTGTGTTGATTTCCAAGAAAGACAAGACAAAATATTTTTATAATTTTCATCCAATAACCCTTTGTAATATGATTTATAATATTATTTTATAAATTATGATAAATAGATTGAAAGGCATTCTAGATTGTGTTATCTCATAGGGCAAGGTAGTTTTATTCATGGGAAACAAATTCTTGATGGTTTAATCATTGCATAAGAAGTCATACTTTCTCTTCATTCCATAAAAAACTAAATATACTTGTAAAATTAGATATGAACAAAGCATATGATAAAGTTTCTTAAAGTTTTCTAAAAAAATCCACTTTTAAGGATTCAATAATCTTTACCAACTACACTTATAGTCTCATCATTAGTCACAACAACTCCAATCAAAACCCAGATTTCACCTCGCACTAAAACCATTAACATGTAATCTTTGCTTGTAGTTGTTTTTGTTGGACACACTTTCAAAGGCATAATAATAAAGAGTCTCAAGATCCTTTCTTGTGATTCAAATTTAAATAATTAAGGTAAAAAGTCCCTAACACACTGTGTCCTAGGAAAAGTAATTCAAATTAAAATAATCAAAGGTCCGAGGTGTAGATCAATTGGTTCCACAAAACCTCGTAAGGGGTAGAGGTCCAAGGTTCAAATCTTGGTCTCCTCGGACTAAACACTTGTCCTTTTCCGGGTGCTTTCAGTAGCATAAAAGGTTAAAAATGATTGTGGCATAGTGGTTATAGGGACAGACTGCGCGAAAAACTGTGTGGCAGCGTACAACGCAGAATACTGCGTGAAAAACTTTGTGGCGGCTTTTGAGGTGGACAATGCAGAATATTGTGACGGACATAAAAGTCAGACAACCTACCCGATTTCGATACTGATACTATGACGTACATAAAAGTCGGACATAAAAGTTGTTCGCCTAAAATAATGCACAAAGAACTTTGTGACGGTTTCTGAGGTGGATAATGCAGAATACTGTGATGGACATAAAAGCCAAGCAGCCTACCCAATTTTGATATTGTAACGTACATAAAAGCCGGACAACCTACCCGAATATGTGACGTCTATAGATTCCACCATATAAATTTAAAAAAATAAAACAATCAAAATAAATTACACAGTTTGAAATGTCCTGACAGGATCATCTTCTTGTGATTGACAGCGCATATTGATGACTCGATGAGAGCATCGGGAAAAGGGTGCCGTGTTTTCAAAAACCCAAAACCCTCTTGCCAGCCAGAATTCCGTGTTATAATCACCACTCCGCTTAAGCTTTTTAAAACTCTCCGCGTAAACATTTTCCATTCAACATTCCACTTATTGTGGTCATTGAGTTGCTTTGACTTTGTTTCAGCTTAAACCTTAAGCAAATGCCATCCACGCGAATATTAAATCCAAAGCTGGCCATTGCAGGTTCACAATCCAGTCTAAATTCAATGCAAACAGGATCTTTCAGAGCCAAAGAAGTTAGGCCTAATTTCGTTTTTTTTTAACTAACTTAGTCTAATTGGCTCGCACTTTCAAACGTAAGGGATGTTTTTTCTTGTAATTTCAATTGAAATCATAAAAGGTTAACTAAATTATATCAACTAAATTCGATTTTCCTTTATAATATGAGATTTTTATATAATTAGGTGAAAGGGTCCCAGAGTGATTTGACTAGGGTCACATGGTGCAGATGGAGTGGAGCATGGAAGGAAGGCTAAGGTGGTTTCCAGTTGGTTTCATTGTCGTCCAGATGACTTTTATCGACGTCAATGTTATGAAATCACTCCAACAGTCATGGCGTCTGTCGTCCTTGTCCTTGTCACATGGGTGAGCTTTGACGGATTTGGACAGGCCAAATGCGATATCTAGAAAGCATGCTTTACCTTTTCCTCCTTTAATAAGGAAAACGCTAGGAGATGGCGTGGGATTTACCAATTGTATTTTTTTTTTTAATTTGGTTATTGATTATAATTTTCCGTAAAATTGAAAGTTAATAGAGAATTTAATACAAAACTATCTCACATATTCGTTGGACCTCCGAAAGCTGCACCCCTAGATACCTATGTTCCTTTTGAATCCTTACTTACATATTTGCCACGAACCTATGTTCTTTTTCCTCCAACAATTAAACATAAGAAATGTTCAATTGATAGGAGACATTCCAAGGATATAGTAGAATGAAACCTAAAATCAAATCTCTTATTTATGTGTTTTAGTTTTTCATTTATATGTTTTAAATTTTTTTATTTAAAAAAATTTAAGTTCAAAATCTAATATAACAGAGCAAAACCTCTCTTAAAAATCTATGTTTTATCTTAATTTTTTATCCATACAAAAATAAACCTTCTTTAAAATATATATATATATATATATCAAAATATAAAATTTCCCTTTTTAATCGTAGATTTTTATATAACGTCAAGGATGTTTGATATTTCCCAGGGGAATATCATCAAATTGGTTGTTGTGCTTTTTTAATTGTTGTTTTATTCCCAAGAATAAAAACAATGCTAGGTTTGTTTCGGAAACTAAACCTACACTTCTATATTTTAACTCAAAATATCTATAAAGTTATAGATTTTTATTTGGGTTCCCCTCAGCCAGAACGTGCAAACCATGCATTAGTTAGTTCCGACTCTCCGACACCTCTCTTTCATCCAAATTCAGTCTTTGTTACTAGAAATTCATGCAGTATGGATGGCCGGAGAAGTTCAATTTGTATAGCATGTTAAACCTCTTTATTCTATTTTTTATTTTATTAAATTTTTTAATAATTATATAATTTTATAAAAAAATAGATAATTAAAAAATAAATAAATAGAGCTTTTGAGGATTAGATAGATTCATAATTGACATTTATTAAGAAGATATTAGTAATTGGCATTTACTAAGAAGAGATCTAAGTTTAAACTATGGAGGCATGCTTGTTGTAAAGGTAGTAGTTTGATGTAAATCCTCTGAGTGTGTCAAACCAATGATAACGGTACGAATCCTAAGCAACCAATGGTTTCCCTCGCACCGGCTCAACAATAACAAAGTGGTATAAGCTTGGTGGTATAGGCTTGTTGGGAGCAGTTCCTATAGTTTGAACACTTGATAATTACTAAAAATAGTATTGTTGTAACCAATTCCCCTATGTATCCAAAATAATAATAATAAATAAATAGAAAATCATATTCTAAAGTTTATGATAGTTAAACAAATAGAATTATCAAACAAAATTAGATAGAATACATCAACCACAACCACGAGTTAATTATGTAGAGCACCAGGAGCTATGGAGCTAGAAAGAGGTAGTGGATCATGGAAGGGCTTCCTTATTTAGAAGGTGGATCTTGAGTGTCTAATGGAGGATCCCATCCCAAGGTGGCACCTTCAACAGTTGGTTCATCTATTTGGTTGTCTTATACATCTTTCTTCAAAGAGATGGTAAGGTTAATATGGGAAAACTTGACCATGTTGTGACATCCATGGGTTTCCTAATTATAAGGTTGAGAGGGATGAGGTGGCATAAGGTTGAGAGGGATGAGGTGGCAAGCGATTCCAATCCCTAGCTCTGTGTCGAGGACTCCAGTAGGGAGCTTGCAAAGCTTGATTGTAGTGATTGTGGGATCGACTCTTGTGTGGAGGAGAGGTTGGTAAGACACGAGCCACCATACATGGGACGTTAACCCAATGGTCCATAATAGTTTTTAAATGAGCCATCTCCTATGAAAACCTAATTATGGTGACTCTAGGACCAACTCTTGCTTGGAAAAGAGGTGGTCCAACATAAATCCTGACTATGGGGTCAACTCATGCGTGGAGAGGTTGGCAAAAATCCATAAAAGTCTATAAATAAGCTAAAGAATACAAGCTTATACTGAGATGGGGTGAACAGTATAAGCTAAAATTTTTCTCTTTTCTTTCCAAAGTAATAACTTCAAATAATATCAATGCAATAATCAAACAATGCACAAATCACCATACACATAAGAGACAAATATCTTACGTGGAAACACCCTCTTAGGAGAAAACCATGGTAAAATATTGCTTATAAAATTGTTCAATAAATTTTGTGGGCACCAACCCACAGGAGACACCAATTCCCTATACAAGTTTGTGGACACCAATCCGCTATACAAGTTTGTTGACACCAATCCCCTTGCTCAAGTTCATGGACACCATTCCATAGGAGACACCAATCCCCTTGCTCAAGTTTGTGGACAACAATCCATAGGAGACACCAATCCCCTTGCTCAAGTTCGTGGACATCAATCCACAGGAGACACCAATTGCCTTGCTCAATTTTGTGGACACCAATCCACAAGAGACACCAAACCCCTTGCTCAAATCTGCTCCAAAACCTGCTCATAAAATATGCTCAAATCTGCTCCAAAACTTGCTCAAATATTCTCCAAAACCTGCTCATAAAATCTACTCAAATATGCTCCAAAACCTACTTACAAAACCTTCTCAAATATGCTCCAAAACTTTCTTACAAATCTTGCTCAAATCTGCTCCAAAACCTGCTCACAAATCCTTCTCAAATACTCCCAAATTCAATCATAATCAATGCACAAATCTGCTCTGCTCATCTACTCTCAATTCAATCAAAATCAATGCATAAATCTGCCCTTCTCATCTATTCTCAATCTCAATCATAACAAATGCTCAAATCTGCCCTTCTCATCTATTCTCAATTCAATCAAAATCAATGCACAAATCTGCTCTGCTCATCTACTCTCAATTCAATCATAACAAATGCACAAATCTGCCCTTCTCATCTACTCTCAATTTCAATCATAACAAATGCACAAATCTGCTTCTTTTCTAATTTTCAAATCAAACTCTTCAATATCCCTTATTACTCCCTATTTAAATATTTTCAAAATAAAACTTTATAAAAGAAAAATTACACCTTATATCTCCCTTAATTCTTTAATCAAATTTAATTAAAGAATTTAACATTCACTATGACTCACATACCTCTTTTCATTTCATGCACTTTCCTTCAACACATTGACTATTAAATGTAGCACAAAAATCATTTGTTCTCCTTCAACAAAATAACCATTAAATATAGTAGAAAAATCATTTAGCAAAAACCTTATCACACTATCGAGGAGATTTGAACTTCTAACCTTAGGCAACATAGCTCTTTGACGTTGGTGGGCAACCGATTGGGATAACCCAACGGTTGTGACTAAAAGTGCAAGATGATGTATTCAACCCTTCTGTTTCTATGTTGCCAACGACGTTACTTGTTTGTTGAAACACATAGGTGGTACCTATGTAACGTTTGCATAGCACTTTACAGATCGTGCTCAAATTGATCTTGATTCCCTGTGATGAAATAGATATATGTTTCTTGGCCACATGATAGTGCACACACAATGTGGACGTCCTCTAGCTACTTTGAAATATTTCCTTTGTCTCACTCATTAATCACGTCATCTGCTCTCTTTTGTATTCGGTGCTCCTTGCACACACTTCAACTTGTGCTTCTCTTCCTATCTTTGTATGCTTGCTTTAGATTGTTGTTACACCACTATCCCTTCCATTAACGCTTATAATAGTCTTCAAACTCGGCCTTCGTGTGTTTGCTTTGGATCTCTGTTACACCGTTGTACCTTCCATTTGCGCTCACTTCACAAGGACGTTTGTTGAAACTTCACTCTGTGCTCCCTCACAAAGATGTTTCCAAAAACTCCACTGCGTACTTCCTCACAAAGATATTTGTTGAAACTCCACTGCGTACTTCCTCACAAAGATATTTGTTGAAACTCCACTGCTTCCTCATGAAGACATTTGTCGAAACTCCACTGCTTTCTCACGAAGACATTCACCGAAACTCCATTGCTTCCTCACAAAGACGTTTGTCAAAAATTTAGTGCACTCTCCTCGCAAAGAAATCCTTATGTTGCCTCAAGTTCTACTTCCTCCACACAATGCGCACCTCGAAGATATTCAGATTGCTATTCTCACTTCGCAAAATGAATTATTGACCTTGTATTAATATGTAAATGTTCATCCAATCTATCTTGACGCCCAACATCGGCCCACTTCATCCTTCTATAATATTACAATGAACTTCAACTGTGCATTCTTCCTTGCTTGGCACCTAGGAGGTCGACGCTTTCACAAGTTCAAACTTCCACTCCAATAAACATTCAAACCATTACTTTATAATATATATATTTTGTACATGGTGGAATCGGTAGCCACCATGAATCTGGGCAGGCTATCTAAATTTTTATGGCAATTTTTGCCCCGGATATTGCCACACAAATCTTTGCGTAGTTCGTCCCTATAACCACCATGCCACGATCATTTTAAACCTTTTACGCCATTGAAAGCACCAGGAAGGGGACAAGTGTTCAGTTCAGCGAGGCCCGAGATTTGAACCTTGGACCTTTGCCCCCTTACGGGGTTTGGGGGAACCAATTGGTCTACACCTCGAACCTTACTTTATAATATATTTTTATAACTTTAATATTTAAATTTTCAATTTAAATATTAAAGCATATACTTGTAATTCAAATCCTCCTTGAAGATATTCCTGCATACTTGTAATTCACATCCTCCTTGAAGATATTCCTGCCTTTAACATCAATGACAACTCAACATTTCATCCTTGAAGATATTTCTACCTTTGACATCAATGACAACTCAATATTTCTAACAATCTCCCCCTTTGTCATTGATGGTAACCCTATAATGAAACTATCCTTTATTGCAACATGATCACAAACTGCTCCCTCTAACTAGCTTCTCCCCCTTATACATCAATGGAAAAGGTTCCTTGGGGCTGAAAGATAAAACACTTGATTTCGCCCCCCCTTACTAGCTTTTTTTGAGATGTTCAATGATCATATGGGAGTAATACTACTCCCAACTTACAATGCTCCTTATCCTGTTCTTTTTTCTTTTTTTAAACTTTGGAGGTCATACCCTTTTTAACATTTTGACCATCCTCCTTCTTACTTGACTTTTGAAGTTCAAGTAACACTTTTCTACTCCATTTAGATTTATGCCTAAAATTGTTACAATTGTAGCAAATGATGTTGTAGTCATTGAAAGGTGTAAATGAATTGAAGTTCCTCTTGGTGAAGTCATAATCATTCTTACCATGAACCCTGTAATGTACAACTTTATGACCAAAATGATTACATGAAAAACAATAACCTTGGAAGGAATATTGAAACATGTTTGATTTCCTTGGAGAATGTGGTTGCATGGTTCTCTCATTACTGTTTTTGTGATGGTCCTTGAACCATGATGATGCTTTTTTTTCTTCCTTCTTGATGCTTCCACTTCTCAACACGTCAACATAGGTCTTAGGTTCCTCTTTAATCATTTTATTTGATGCCTTTTTTCCTTTTGAGCTTGACTCCCCCTTTTTTTTTCTTTGACCTTATTCAAAATTAAGTCCAGTCTTCATAGTCAAAGATCTTTGTGTTTTGATAATATCACCCACCATTTTTGTGCTTTTCCCAAACCTGTGCAACTTATTATTAGAATCTTCCACTTCCTTCCTCAGAGAGACAACCTCATGTTCCAGTTTTTCACATTCCAACTCTTTTATCTTTAACTGCTCAGCCATACCTTCTTCAATTTACTTTTGCCTCTTCAACTTTAACTTTTAGGTCAATGAGTTCTTGTGACAACTTTACCTTTGTCTTCTCATCTTCTTGTACTTGAGCCTTAAATATCGAGTTCTTCTTTCTAACCCTCTTCAACTCTTCAAGAGCAACAACAAGTTCCTCTTCTATGTCAACCATGGCTTCTTCTTCATTTTATGAACCTTTTTCTTCTTCTTGGTCTTTGACAACAAGAGCATATTATTTCTCTTCTATGGCCAAAAATATGATTTCTTCTCTTTCACTATTTGAGAGACTTTCATCACTCCTGCTGGAAGAACTGCTTGTTTCTTCAACATAATTTTTTTTTGTGTCTTTGAAAGATCTTCTCATGTTTGTTTTGACCATACCTATTTTTATTTTCATGATAAAATTATCTTTCTTTCTTTTTCTTATAATCATTTTCTTCTTCATTTCTACTACTTCTAGTTTGTGGGAAATTAGATGCATAGTGACCAAGATTACCACAATTATAACATTCACAAAATGCATACCTTTATTTTTCTTGGACCCTTCTTATTCCTTCGCACAAAGTGAGCTTCTTCTTCGTTGCTTGATTTTGGTTCCTTATTATTTATCTTCTTTGAAGCTTTAAATGTTGCTTCCCGTTTGGATGTTTGATATTTTTCAGTCCTCATCTCATAGGCTATGAGAATTCCATGTAGCTCATACATGCTTAAGGTTTTAAGATCCTTCATCTCTTCTATTGCTGAAACTTTTGCATCAAACCTCATGGGAAGTGACCTTAAGATTTTCTAAACAATCTTAGAGTCTTTAATATTTTCTCCAAGTCCACGAATGGTGTTGACAACCTCATCAACTCATAGTAGATACTTGGCAATATCTTCCTCATCTTTCATCTTTAATTTTTCAAAATTCCTTCTGTGGGTTTAAAGTTTTTGCCATTTTAACCTTGTTATCTCCTTCATATGTTCTTTGTAACTTGTCCGATATTTCTTTTACTGAGGTGCATTGCATGATTTTCATAAACTTTGATTCACATAACCCGCTTAATATTGCACTAATTGCCCTCGCATTATTTTCAAATAGTTTCTTATCATATCTATCTGTGGGAGGAGTTGTAGGTGGTGTGAACCCATCCTTAATGGATTGCCATATATCATAGCCATGTGCCATCAAATAATTTTGCATATTTATGCTCTAGAAAACATAGTTAGTCCCATCAAACAGTGGTGTCCTATTTGACAAAAAACCTTCAAGGCTAGCTATGCGTGTTCTTGTAAGATCTTCCTTCAAGTTGTTAAGCTTTCACGAAGGAACCCGCTCTGATACCAATTGAATAACACAAAATTATACTGAGAGGGGGGGTGAATAGTATAAGCTAAAACTTTTCTCTTTTCTTTCCAAATAAATAACTTTTAATAATATCAATGCAATAATGAAACAATGCACAAATCACCATACATATAAAAGACAAATATTTTACGTAAAAACACCCTCTCATAAGAAAACCATGATAAAATATTGCTTATAAATTTAATCAATAAATTCTATGGGCACCAACCCACAAGAGACATCAATCCCCTATACACGTTCATGGACACCAATCCACAAGAGAAACCAATACCCTATACAAGTTTGTGGACACTAATCCATAGGAGACACCAATCCCATATACAATTTCATGGACACCAATCCATAGGAGACACCAATCCCCTTTCTCAAGTTCATGGACACCAATCCACATGAGATACCAATCCCCTTGCTCAAGTTCATGGACACCAATCCACAAGAGACACCAATCCCATTGCTCAAGTTTGTGGACACCAATCCATAGGAGACTAATTCCCTTGCTCATTTTTGTGGACACTAATCCACAGGAGACCAATCCCCTTACTCAAGTTCATAGACACCAATCCACAAGAGACACCAATCCCCTTGCTCAAGTTCATGGACACCAATCCACAGGAGACACCAATACCCTTGCTCAAATATGCTCCAAAACCTACTCATAAAAATTGCTCAAATCTGCTCCAAAACCTGCTCACAAAATTTGCTCAAATCTGCTCCAAAACCTGCTCATAAAATCTTCTCAACTCTACTCCAAAATATGCTCACAAAATATGCTCAAACCTGCTCCAAAACCTACTTACAAAACCTGCTTAAATCTGCTCCAAAACTTTCTTACAAATCCTGCTCAACTCTGCTCCAAAACCCGCTTACAAATCCTGCTCAACTTTGCTCCAAAACCTGCTCAAATATGCTCTAAAACTCACTTACAAACCCTGCTCAACTCTACTTCAAAACCTTCTTACAAATCCTTTTCAAATACTCTTAAATTTAATCATAATTAATGCACAAATATGCTCTGCTCATCTACTCTCAATTCAATCAAGATCAATGCATAAATTTGCCCTTCTCATCTATTCTCAATATCAATCATAATAAATGCTCAAATCTGCCCTTCTCATCTATTCTCAATTTAATCAAAATCAATGCATAAATTTGATCTGCTCATCTACTATCAATTCAATCATAAATTTGATCTGCTCATCTACTATCCCTTCCATTGATGCTTACAATGGCCTTCAAACTCGGTCTTTGTGCGCTTGCTTTGGATCTCTGTTACACCGTTATACCTTCCATTTACGCTCACTTCACGAAGATGTTCGCTAAAACTTCACTCTCTGCTCCCTCACGAAGATGTTAACCAAAAATCCACTGCATACTCCCTCACAAATACATTCATTGAAACTCCACTAATTCCTCACGAATACATTCACCAAAACTCCATTGCTTCCTCACAAAGTCATTTGTCAAAACTCCACTGCTTCCTCATAAAGACGTTTATTGAAACTTTACTGCGCTCTTCTCACAAAGATATCCTTTCACTACCTCAAGTTTTGCTTCCTCCACATGATGTGCACCTCAAAGATATTCATATTGCTATTCTCACTTTGCAAAATGAATTATTGACCTTGTATTAATATGCAAATGTTCATCCAATCTATCTTGATGCCCAATGTCGGCCCACTTCATCCTTCTATAATATTACAATGAACTTCAATCGTGCATTCTTCCTTGCTTGGCACCCAGGAGGTCGACGCTTTCACAAGTTCAAACTTCCACTCCAATAAACATTTAAACCATTACTTTATAATATTTTTTTATAACTTTAATATTTAAATTTTCCTTTTTAAATATTAAAGCATATACTTGTAATTCAAATCCTCCTTGAAGATATTCCTGCATACTTGTAATTCACATCCTCCTTGAAGATATTCTTACCTTTAACATCAATGACAACTCAACATTTCATCCTTGAAGATATTTCTGCCTTTGACATCAATGACAACTCAATATTTCTAACATAAACCACCTCCAACATGACCTTGTTTGAGTACTTGAACTATAAAAACATATTGAAACAAATTTTAACTTTAACAATAAATGATAAATATATATGAACATATACTCTAAAACAATAATTGGATAAAACTCATTGAAATAAAATATTTAATTTTAATTAAGTTCCCTACAATATCACCATACTCTCATATTTAACCATACACTATCGCACATTTAATATTTTTTATTAATTAATAAAATTAAAAAAATGCGCGTTCACATTTCTTAGTCTTTGACAATTGGGTTAGACAAAGTCAACTGGACCCCAACCAACAAACACTCAATCGTTACCATTTAGCCTATCTCTTTCTGGGTATGTTGTGGTTTGAATCTTGAACCTCCCTAAAGAGAGGCCAAATCTCTAACCACTATGTTGTCCTTATCGGACAAAAAATTAAGTTTTACACGAGTTTTTATGAATGGTCTTAGTCCCCTTGTACCAAGGTTTGAACTTAGGTTTTATAAATGAAAACCATAAACCTATCACTACGGTATCCCTCATGAACACTATTAAAAATATATGTTAAATTTAATATATAAATATTATATAGGTAGAGAATAAAAGTCTACTTTGAATATTGATACTATGCATATTTTATAATAACGTTTTACAGGTAGAGAATAGAACTCTAATTTGAATATTGATACTATGTATATTTTATAATAACTGTTTACAGAGAATTTAAAAGTATATGAATATTTTAAGTAATACTGATATTAGAAAAATAAAAATAAAAATGTTAATATAATAATTTAGAAAAGGAATATCTCAACTTATTAATACAAGGATTCTTATATTATGAAACCTTTCCATGTGATGAAGAAGATGTCAACACATAAATTTAATAGTGATATTAGTAGTAGGGAAAATTAAAAAAATATATGTTAACACATCAATCCAAGAACTCTCATCTCACAAGATAAGATGCTAATGCATCAACTTAGGTATTCATAATCCAAACAATATTAATGTCAAAGTAAGATGTAACACATTAATCTAAGGACTCTTACCCTAGGCAATAAAATACTAACACATCAAGCTAAGGACTCTCATCCCAAGCAATGTTAACACCAAAGAGATTAGGAATATGCTAGCATATCCTCTCACCCATATATTTTACAAACCTACCATATATCATAACTATTACCCATATATATATATGGAAAGAAAGAGAGAGAAGGATTTGTTTTAATAGGCTATATGGATTTTAGTTTATAAGGAGGCCAGTATAAGACAACTCACTTGAGGTAAGGCATCAACTAGACACATACATGGGACATTGATATCTATCGAGACTTGAACTTAAATTTTCTCCATAAAAGAGAATGTCTCAACTACTTTATAACAAAACAACTTTCAAAAAATAATAAATTCCATAATAATAGTTATAGAAATAATATTTATGAAAATATTCACAATATACTCAAATTCTAGAACAACAAATCCAAGTAAATATCACAAATCTAAATTTTATATCTCAAGTAAATATAACACATCTAAATTCCATCTATAAAATATTCTAAGCTACACAAAGATGACAAAGTCTCATAGTCACATAGATATGGAAAAATATCTTATGTGCACCATAAGTAATAGAAGTTATAAAAATGAATGATGATCCAACTACATCACATATCTCCTATTTATAATCTATGCAACAAAACCTAACCCTAATTCTCAAAGGCCAACTATTCTAATCTAGGGGCTGAGGCAACAAAATAAAGTTTGACATTAAAATCATTATTAAGCTTACCCCTTAAAAATGTTTTATCCTCAAAGTTGATTTTTTGGAAGAATTGTTATTGGTTCCCATGTTACATCCTCATCAAGAAGATCTTGTCACTTGATGAGTAGCTCCAGTACTTAGCAAGAATGCAAATTATGAACCTAACCCAAAACTCAAACTCATAATTTCAAGTTAAGAAAGATCATGAAAGAGTGCAATTAAAAAACAATAGGGTATGACAATCAAGAGCATATGAGTATACTATTAAAAAATCATAATAATTTTACAGCTCAAAAAATGAAGTACAATGCAAGCAACTCTAAGAAGAGATGTGAGGCCATATCATTGCATCCATTACTCATGATGTTTATAGTCAAGGATGCATCTCTCTTTATACAAGAATTGGTGTATTGGAAGTTCATAATATTGAATATGGAAGTTCACCCATATGAAAATGTAGCGGTTCACCTTTCGTGAGCTAGAAGGTCACCTATATGAAAATATGGTGATTCACCTTACATAAGTTACAAAGTGCATATTAAATGAAAATTACATACATGTGACTTCTCCTTTTGTGTTTTGTATTCTACTGATGTGTCAACATAGCTAGAGATTATTTTCGCTACGAAAATCTAAAAAGAGAAAATCACTATTTTTGGTAAGTATTTTGTTTTGCATTTTTTAGAGCCTCTAAAGCATTTTTCCACAAACATGTTGACAACTTGTTTATGAGAGAGATGCCTATAGAAATTGTTATCTCTATAATATCTCCAACACTTCTTGAATTGATCAAAATATTTTATCCGCCCTTAGAAATCATTGGTCTCAATTGCATCAAATTTTGACATCAAGTTTGGAAATTATTATTTTATTTGATTTTTTGTGAGCCATTCTCTTTGGTGACCAAGTTGTCCTGCCTTGACCACTCTATACATCTAAGTAGACTGCCTTCTAGTGGTCTTGATCCATATGTCAACAATATGATCCTCCTCCATTGGTGTTAAGAAATCTAGATTGATTTATTCAATATTAAACTATCTTGCTACTACATAAGTGTCCAATAGAGGTGGATGATACGACATAAAAAGTTCAACATTAAAAATTGGATGCAAACCAAGATAATATGGAAGATTCAATTCAAAGTCATTTTCTCCTACCTTTTTGGTGATGGTGTATGGTCCATAGAAAAGAGATTCCATCTTCCTATGGTGTCTTATAAGTATCTCATTTTGAAAATGTAACCATAACTTACCTCCAACCCTAAATTGATATGGGAATCCGTGCTAGTCATGGTGTTGCTTGTATTTCTAATTTATCCTTTATAAGAGGTTATGGACTTGTTGTTGGCTATGCTAAATATGTTTTATAAATCATGCTACCTTTTTTGCTTCTTTTTGTCTATGAGGTGAGTACTCCATGGGTTGCATAATGAGAGCTACATTAGTGGGTGTCAAGGGTTGGAACCCAAAATAGACATGAAATGGGTTGTATTTGGTAGAGTTATATAGAGCTCGATTGTACCTATGCTCAATTTAGGGAAGGCTCTCATCCTATGTACATGGATGCTTGGAATTATGCATTTTTAGAAGATGTGCAATAAGTCAATTTACAAATTCTACATGGACATCAATCTAAGGATGGAATGCTATGGATATGGTCAAATTGGTGTCCACCATGCTCCATAGGGTAGATAAAAAATACTCAAAAAATTGTTATCCTTGTTAGATATAAATGGACTTTGGCAAGCCAAAGTTGATCCACACAAGACTAAAATAAATCTTAGTAATATACTCAATTGAAGTGGATTTCTTACAAGGAATCATGATGGCAATTTTTTTAAATGATCAATTAGTACAAAAACACAATCATTACCATTCTTAGATGTGGGTAAACATGAGAAGAAATCCATGGAGATAGATTCCAAAGGTTTGGATGACATTGACAATGGTGTATATAATCCTTTCTTCTTGTTGGTTGGTTTAGCAACAACATAGGGGGTACGTGATTTGATGTACCTATTGATAACATTCCTCATATTGAGCCAATAGAAGTACTACCGATGTTTTTTACATCTAAAAGTAGCTTGCTACTTTGCTAAAGTATGATTTTCATTTCATATTTGAGCACCCACTAGCTAGTACACAAATATATCCCTTGTGGTAGAGGAGGTTATTTTGAAAATAAAAATTAGAAACATGCTTACCCACATGAAGATCTCAATATGTATATGCAAAATTATAATCTACTTCATACAAGGTGGACCAATTGAAAGTATCAAGAATCAAGAATAGTAGTGAATGCTATGATTGGAGGTCAGATAAAACATTTTGTTATTGAATTGGCACCTTATTTCTTATGCATGATGATCAAATAAAATTGTTATAGATATGCGGCCCACTTTGATGTCTTCATTCCTTAGATTACTTTGCATCTGAATAAAATCTAGGGGTCTATGATCCATGTGGATGATGGTTTCCATACCTAAGATGTAGTGCTTTCACTATATACATGTGTGGACAATGGCATAGAGAATTTTGTCATATATTAGGTATTTTCAAGCTGCTTCATTGAATATTTTATTGTGATAGATAATTGATGCCCATATTATGTGATAATATCTCCCAATGCATACTCTACGCATCAATCATTACCTCAAATTATTTATGCAAATTAGGTAGGGAAAGTGTAGGATCTCAACAAAATTGGTCCTTCAACCTCTCAAAATACCCTTTATTGTGTATTTCCCCAATGGAACTTGGATTTGACATCTTCTTTAATCAGTTGGTGTAGTGGCCAAGAAATGTGTGAGAACCCTAATACAAATCTTCAATAGAAATTGGCAAGATCCAAAAGGCTACAAAGCTCTATTATATTCTTTGGGGTAGGCCAATATCTAATTACCTGAACCTTCTTAGGATCAAGGTGGACTCCCTATTTGTCAACAATATTCCCAAAGGTATTGAATCTTCATCATGCTAAATGAGCACTTCTCCAAATTAGCTTTCCTTCTTGAGTTGAGTTTTGATATATTATAATATTTTGGTAAATATGAACACATGGGTACCATATATAGGCTTTACTTCTTTCCACCACTGAAGGATGTTATCTCATAGCTTGCTATCTCTTAACCACATAAGCTAGAATATCAAGGATGCATGGAATCTTGTGAACCTCCACATTTCCACTAGCACTAGCCAATGATCTGATCCTGGATTATCTAGAGTTCTAGTTCTTGGTATATCATTTGATAATAAAGTCTTCTAACAATAAGAACATGTCAAATATTTCTAGTATACAATATTCCTATTTCCTTTTGTTGGACCAAGTCATTAGTTTGTTCTCTAGAGTAATTTCCACTAGGTGGAAATGAAAGATGTGCTATAGCATAATATCTGAACTACCATCCAAGATTTGGTTTCCCTCTATATTTTTGCTAAAGAGGTAATATTGTTGAAGCCCTCCCTATTATGGGTATTACATCAGGGTGATACGATAAGAATCAAGAAATTTTTTTCCATTGGTATCTTTTTTCCTCTAAGGTCATGGGTGAGTATACATGTATACATAGCATCTTGTGATCTGATATCTACTCTCTACTACCAACCCTAAGATCCCCTAGATTTTTATTGAGGAATATACTTTGATTTTTGAGGGGTCCCAAATGCAAACCACACCTCCATATGATCTTTTGGATCCCAATGCTTCCATCCTCCTAGTGGACCAATTTTTTGGGCTAGACCCTCCATATTTTCCACTAGGAGTTTCATCTCTTGAAGGAACACTTAATGTGGTTGATTCACCTATATCATATTTTGATCTCATTTTGTTTAGATAGACTGCCTTTCAACCATCTCACATTCCATGTGATTATCTTCATTGATTTACATGGAGGTGAACATTTGAGTTAAGGTCTTTAACCTTCCCCTCAACTAACAACTTTTTTCCTTCTTTGGCTAATCTGTATTGAGTAGTTTTCCTAGCTAAGCTATTTTAGTTTCTTGGCAGTTTCTTGGTGCACCTTGATTGACTCAGGGATACCCTTTAGATTTGGGACTTGATAATAGGGTATCATCGCCCTTTATACTAATTCTTGAGATATTTCTCCTTTAAATATGGATTTTTTTGTGTTCTAATTCATCTTTATGGTTGTATTTTTACTTTTAGACCTTTTGAGTTGTTGAGTCTGATATTTTGGGTTGGATATAGTTAAAGCTAGGTCCTTTTGGTTTATTACATTTTCTTCTTTGGCTTGGTCTAGGAATTGGGTTTTAGCCACCTTTGTATTCATTGTCTCCATTTCTTCATCTAATAAATCATCCATTTGTAGATGTGTGAACTTGTAAGTTGAGACGAGATCATACTTTTTACTTGTGGGTTTCCTCTATGTATTCTTTTTCTTTGGTACTTTAAAACTCTTTGGGACTGTATTTCCCTTTTTTTTATGGGATCCTATGACTATAAATCTTGCTAGATGTCCACGACATATGAATGGTACATTATCATAGTCAAGTTATTTATCCCATTGGTCCTCTCCAAATTATGGTGTAACTTTTTTGGCAAGGGCTTATCAAAGTCTATTGAGACATAGATTCGAGCATATACTATTTGTTTGAGTTTCATAGAACTATTTGTCATCATCATGTATGTTCCCAAGGTATTCCCTATTATTGTAAATATTGTTTTGTTCCATAATTATGTTGGGAGTACAAGCAATCTAACCCATACCGATCCAATATATGACATCTCCTCCTTCACCTAAAACCTGGTGTGCACCATGGTTTCATGAAAAGTCCCACCCTTCCACAGAACCAAGGGCCACCCTATAAAATATATTCATGGTCCTCTTCATTTGCAAATAGAACCAAAAATAACCATTAGGATAAGTTGAAATAATGAAATCACCTCTAGGTTTCCAGGTATGAGATGCCCAAGCTTTGAATGTGAAGAAGGTAGGGCAAACTCCCATAAATCTAGATATCAACCCCCTTTGCTCCATGGTATCGATACCATCCTCAATATATTATATTTGGAGTTTAACTATCAGGGAACCTTCTGCTGCTTTGATGCACCTTGTTTCCATCTTCCCGTCTTAGCATTCTTAAGGGTTTACCATAGGTTTTGGAATTATTGTTCACATTGAATCCCCCTTGCCCTCCTCGCAAAGCCTCTTTAAAACTCATCATCTCAACCTTCCCTACATTGTCTTCTCCCATTCCTAAATTTCAATCCTTTTACCAACCCTCACTACTTTAAGATCCGTCTCAGATAGTTTTTTACCAACCCTTCGCATGCAACTAGGTGAATTTTCAATCCATCCCCTTCACAAATTCATCAGGTGGTTTATCTTATTTTAAGTACATCATCTTTATTTTTGAAGACTTTATTCTTCTTGTCTCCACACATTTCAAGTAGAAGTTTCTTGTTTTTATGTGAACGTGTAAAGTTTTAGAAGTGTTTTAATGGCATCTCTTTGGGTGTGCAATATATATGTATGGTTTTTTTATTAATGGTGAAAAAGTAGGGTTTTGAAGGGTCCCAAAACCTTTTACATTAGAGGAGGTAGAGAAAGAGAGGCCAATTAAGCATAGGCCAACCTCCAAGGTCAAAAGAACATAAATTAAACCCAACAACCACCCAAGAGAACAAAAGAGAAAGATAACACCATGATACAACATAGACCAGCCCACCACCCAAGAGAACAAAAGAGAAAGATAACACCATGATACAACATAGACCAGCCCACCACCCAACAGGGCATAAAGGAGAATTTTTGTTTCAACTTTCTTTTAGAGGCACCAAATATCCTACTCCATTTTTGCATAAGCTTGGAAGGGCAACAAATACATCAATATGCAGATAACAAAACCCAATCCTAGAGAGCAAGGGTGAGGGCAATACACTAAGCATATTCCCGAAGAATGGAAACCACTAGGAAGCAAAAGGACTAGCCCTCCTAAAAATAACCCCAAAGAGAGGATCACTACAACACAAAGGAGACCTCATCCAAGCAGAAAGATAATAAAAAGGTTTACTGGATAGGTAGGCCCGATGCTTCCAAAGCAACATTTGTCATTAACCCTGGAGGGAAATTATCTTCCCAAATTTTGAATTGGCCACTACCCACCCCAAAATTTGTTATAACATCATCATCCTGCTTACCTTCCCTATAAAAATACTCAATTTATACTTTTTTTGGTTTTATTTAGTTATAAATAATTTAAAAAACATGTGATAGGATTTAATATAGTGGAGTAGCGAATTTTATAATGTTTATTGTTGGTGACACCTAAACCTTTTAATTATATCACATAGTACTAGTATGTTTTAATTTTAGCATTTAAATAAAATGTCAAAAGTATCACATCATTATAATTCTCTCAATAAAGGTCAAGAGGGATACAATAAGATAAGGTTAGATTTGATATTAATTGGATTTTGTGTTTTCACTTTAAACATTTAGCATTAATTGGGCGTCTTGTCTATAATATATATTGATTTGGTAAGGCAAAGTTTATATAAGGGGTAAGTTATATGGTTAAGATCAAATAATAAATTGTTTTGGGGACATTGTAACGGTTTAGGCTTGGGTTCTTTTTTGAGAGGTCCAAGGTTCAAACTGTGGCATGTGTGTATGATTGTGTATTAAATTCCTTATTGATAAGCTCAAATCTCTCCTTATAAGATGTCATGGTGGGGTGGGGATGCCCAACCCTTAGCATCAATTGTAGGGGTTTCTCACACTAACCAAATTTATATTAAAAATCATATAATAAATTTATTATTATTATTATCTGGATTTGGATTTGGATTTGGATAGTACAAGAAACCCCTATGACCAACACTTAGGACTGAGCATTCTCATTCCAACGATGAACCCTTGTAAGACCAAGAGCTAATTTTATCAATAGGGGATTAATACACACCCACACACATGTCATGGTTTGAACCTTGGACCTCCCAAAGAAGAGCCAAAGCCTAAACCGTTGAGTTGTCGAGACAATAATAATAAATTTATTATTATGATTTTTTAAATTATCATGCAAGGTTTGTATAATCAATGCGATGTATGTTATCAATAAAATAGTTTTAAAATAGAGATATTTATAGTATATAATAATAAATAAATAAAATGTTTATAAAATATATAATAAATATAGTTAAAAAATTTACAAATATAGAACTACAAACTATTGGGTAATTTTCATTAGTTTTCAAACATTTTCAATTGATTCCAAACCACCATCCTAACTCTAAAAACATATTTCATATGTCTATTCGTCCTTATCTAAAGGTCAAAAGGGTTGTAAACCTCCTTCACTGATGATTGATCTACCCCCTGATCCAAACCATTATGAAACCACACCTACTACCAGCCCTTAATACTATCCCTAAGTTCGATCATTTGCAGGGACCTCCCTCAACCAATTAATCATTTGAAATTTTATGCCCTTGAAATCCTTCCCTTATTTTGACAAACCATTAATCATTGTGCTTGAGCAACCTGCCCAAGTCTTTGATGCAGTTACCATGTATCTAGATAGGGCAATACATGGGCCTACTATCCATCGAGGGACATCTTAAGATACTACTACATATACCACATTGTGCATGATAACCAATGATAGGAATTTATAATGGCAAATCCATCACTAGGATTTCATAGTTGCATAGGCGACTGAACAACTAGATCAAAAAAATATGTCCTGATACATTTCTACATGATCCCATACCTGCCAATGGCAGGGCTTACTCCTACGAGTCTACTTCTTTGGCTTGTGAAAAAGTGTAAGCCATTGGATTAACCTTTGATTGTATCATAAACAATATGTTTATGCCTCTTTCATTTCTACTAACTCTTTTACATCTAGGTAAATATTATCTAGGGGACTCCACCTCTAGTCTTATTCACTAAGAGCCCCCTAGTTAGCCAGCCAGTCCACCACTCCATTGCCTGCTCTAAATATATGAGTCATTACCTCATGCTCCATTAAGTTAAGGATATTTAGAGTTTTTGTTCTTATACTTTACACTTTCCAACTCTCTATAGCCCTCTTGTTAAGGCAATTGATAATGTTGAGAGAATCTCCATCCACTATCAACTTGTTTACACCCAAATGTCTTATCAGTTTTGCTCCATCCAAAGTTGGTCTGGCTTCTACTTGATGACTCATCATAGAGCCTAGAAACTCACTAACAACACCAATTAGGATCCCTTTTATATCCCTTATCATTTCTCCCTCCTACCTTCCCATGGTTCCCCTTAGAAGCTCCATAAAAATTGAGCTTTAGCCATCCCTCCCTAGGCAGATGCCATTTTACACTTCTTGGATTTTCTTGGGGGGCTTTCTCCATATCAACTAGGCTAAGGCCCCAGTGTTCACTAATATTCATCCCCTCTATTAATTCCATAATTTCATTTATACTCAGGAGTTTAACATTTTCCACTATAGCTACTCAAATCGTCTGCTTGATTCTTAATGAGGCTCTCTTTTTCTCCTTAAATATTCTTCTATTATGCTCTAACCAAACCCCCCAAGCATAGTGGGAAGGAATCAAATCCCATAGCATATTCAACCTTACACTCTTGAAGGGATTATCCCACTATTCTATCCAATTCACCATTATATTGGGAAGTACCCAAATGATCCCCATATCCTTAATTAAACCTTGAAGAATTGAAAGAGAATGACTATATCCTAACATTAAGAGTTCCACTAATTCTTCTTGTTCTATTTCACTGATTGTTCTTATTCCGTTCTGTCGATTCTTCTTGTTCTTCACATAAATGGCATCTATTAGGAAATTGAAACCCTCTTTTATGTAAGTTATTTGTTGCTAGGCTCTTATTCTACATATCTAGCCAAAAGAATGTTGTTATCTTCAATGTTGCCTTTGTTTCCAAGAGGCTCCTCCATTGAAACTCATCTTCTGATTCAGTCTATAGAATCCCATAGGTTGATTTTACACTAAAGGATCCATCAAGAGTAGCTTCCCATACTATAGATTCTTCACCCATATTTACACCTACATGGAAGGCTCTTAGTTTAATTTTGAGCTTATTTAAAGCTTCCTCACTATGGTTACTGCCACATAAGTCCTTCCACCTTACCACTTCCTCTTCTTGGGCTAGGTAGTCTACAACCATACTCCCATACCTTTGTTCTAGATCTACCCATATTTTAACAAACTCTTTATCCAAGCTTAGAGGTAGGTTCTTCATCCATGCTTCCTCCCATAAGTGAACCAACTTACCATTACCAATTTTTCATTGGACTTATTTCCATAGTAGCTTTCTTTCCTCCATCATATGGTTCCATATATATGAGCCTTTACAAGGATTTAATATGGTTAAAAATCTCATATCTTCTTGGCTATCTAAGTACTTGTTCTTTAAAATTATGGCCCATAAAGAATGACCTTCCTTCATTAGCCTCCATCCTACTTTAGCAACTAAGATCTTATTCATATCTCTAATCCTCCTTAATCCCAATCTTCCCTTAGATTTTAGTTTGCACATTTTTCCCCATGCCACAAGGGGGATTCTACTCTTTTGCTTTGCACCTAACCACAAAAATTTCTTTTGCATGCTTTCTAAATTTTTTGCAGCTTTTGCTAGTATCTTAAATACAAATAAGAGATAGACCGACATGGCTTGAAGGGTATTCTTTAGTAGCTAAAGCTTTCCTACATGACTTAGTAAATTTCCTTTCCAACCTGCTAGCTTACATTGAAACTTATTTATCAACATATCCCATACTTGGTCCTTACACACACCTATAAATAGAGGTATTCCTAGATAAGTGGATGGAAGACTTGATATATTACAACCTATCACCTTTGTTATCCTTATTTATCACTTCTTTAGAGTGTTGATGAACAACACCTTACTCCTTTCCAAGTTAATCATTTGTTAGGAAACCTTGCTCTATAGATTTAGTATCCATTTAAACTCCTTGGCTTTGGCCACCAAAGGTTTCAGAAGCAGGATTATGCGATTCAGAAATTTTTGGTGAATGATACCTCTCATAAACATAAAAGGTTTCAATCCATTTAATGCTCACATCATTTGAACTACACCTATACATATCCCAAGAGCTTCTACCATGATAATAAATAGGTAAGGATAAAACGAGTCCCCTTGCCTTAAGCTCCTACTGTTCTCAAAGAAACATATCAGGGAATTTTATATGATAATTGAGGACCTTGGTCCTCTATAACAATTACTCATCCATCTTCTCCATCTCCTACTAAACCCAAACTTAGCAAGAATTTAGTCCAAGAAGCTTTAGGATATCCTATCATAATATTTATTCATATCTAGCCTCAACAACATTCCTTCCCTTCTACTTTGCACTACCGAGTGCAGTGTTTCATGGAGAAAGATGACACCATCTACTATTTTTCTTTCCTTCATAAAACCCCCCTTTTTGGTCTGCTATAATCTCCAGGAGGAATTTTTCAACCTTAATATTATCACTTTAGCAATATTCTTATATACTTGATTAAATAGGCTTATTGACATATAGTCCTTAAATCCATTTGGCCCTTGTTTCTTTGGGATGAGCACTAAAAAGGTGTTGTTAAATTCTCTAAAAAAATTTCTTGAATGGTGACACTCAGATTTCTTCAATTAAGTCCTCATTTCCTATATTCCAAAAGACTTGGAAGAAACCCACCTAAAAATCATCTTGACCTAGAGCTTTTTCCTTCCTCAAGGAAAAGACTACTTCCTTCACCTCCTCTTCATTAACATCTCTCACTAACTCTTTTTTTATTCCTTTGAACATTCTCATTGGTATATATAGAAAATTTTATTCCATAGCTTCTTGGTCTTCCCCCCTTTTATTTCATAGTAATGAATTGAAGAAGTCATTTGCCTCTTGCCTAGTCCTTTTTTCACCTATAATTATTTCACCATCCTCTGGTAGGATTTCAAAAATCCTTCCAATAATTTTATGCTTTATTGTCAAGATGTGAAAGAATTTAGTGTTTTTGTCTCCTTCCATAAGCCATTTATTCCTTGATTTATACCTCCAATAAGTTTTCTCTCAAGCCAAAATAGTGTGAAGCTCTGCCTAGATCTCCTTCTCTCTATTATATAGGGCTTGATCCATCCCAATCATCCTCACTTTCTCCAACAAACTTAGTTCTTGTCTAAGGCTTTCCTTATCTTTCCAAAGACTTTCTTATTCACAGTCTTCACTTCTTTCTTCACATGTTTGAGTTTCCCTTCCAAAATTGACATTTTAGAGCCTTGAAAAGGAAGCCTCCACCATGATTCCACTTCTTCATAAGTATTTTGGGTGCTAAAGCCACATGTATTCAAACTTGAAAGGGCTTCTACCTTTCCATATTTCCCCAAACTATATAAATAACAACAAATTATGATCTGATCCCGTCCTAGGTAGGGAAACTAACAAGTGCTCATAGTTACCCTCAAACAATTCCACAGAGAGTAGTACTTTGTCCAATCTCACTTGGATCAAGTTCTCTATTCTCCTATTCATCCATGTAAAAGAATTACCTCTTAAATAAGCCTCATATAGACAAGATTAAAAAAAAAGTTGCTAAAATCCTCCATGTTCATCGAGAAGCCTTAGGATCCACCTTTCTTCTCTTTAGGCATAAAAAGGTTTGTTGAAATCCCCTGCCACTATCCATATTAGACATCTTATCTGCTACCCCATCTGCTCCAATTCCTTCTATAATACCTTTCTTTCTCTATTCACATTCTAAGCATAAATATTTGTAATGAGGAAGGTCAAATTTGACGATTTTGAATTTATACAAATACTTAGAAGGTGCTAATTTTTCAAGATGATTTCCCCTTCAAAGGTATCAAAATTTCATAAAATTAAGATTCCTCTTGAAACCCTCTTCACCTCCACTTAACCACAACCACCTTTCTTCCATATCCATTTTCTTGAAACATTCGATTTTTTTTCTTGTAACATAACTATATTAGGTTGGTTATACTTAATCAAGGATCTCACCACCATGTGTTTGTTAGGGTCATTCATTCCACTAATATTCTAAGACAAGATCTTCATTTATTATTTTTTGCTATGGGCTTTTGCCGACTCGAGTCTATGATCTTATAAATCCCCAAGTTAATATATTTTTTCATATTTTTTAAGCACTTTGCCTTTGAAGAAGGTCTTCTCAACTTCTTTACCCCTTTTGTCCTCACATATGGGGTTTTCTTGACACTCCTTTTTACTTTTATATTCAAGACTTATTTAATTATTTATGATCCTTCCTTTATTGACAGTTCATCTATTATGTAGGGGATCACTTTTAGATCCCTCTCTTCCATATCTATATTTTCTTCCCTTGCTTTTATATTTTCTTCTTCTATTTGGGGGTTAGCCATTTCACTTTTCTTCTTTGGACCATCTTTTTCTGGTGTAGATGAGATTTTACCCAAAATCCTACCTAGTAAATCCTCATCATATGCCCTATTGTTAGAGAATTTCTCCTCTCTGATTCCCTCCTTGTTCACTAATTCCATTACTTTGTCTCCACTAGACTGTTAAGTTTTGTTTTCTTGATATTTTTTTGTTCTTCTCCCTTTGGATCCACTCATTTTCAAGTTGTCTTTTTTGATATTGGTACTTATTTTTTTGTTATATAGGGGAGTTGAAAATACCTTTTACCTAATGCATGACACCGTTACTATAAACCCTAGCCTACTAGAAGTCAACAAAACACGACCATCCCAAAAATTAGGAACAACTCATTAGCAAATACTCGACCGTTACAAACTAACCTATTCTTTTCAGATACTTTTTGAATATATTTTGCTTGGTAATGGTGACACTTGATGCAAAAGGAGGAAGATATTTATAGTAGGAAGAAGTTAAATATGCACAAGTTTGCATGTGAGCACTTTATGAGCCTCCACAAAATATCACATGCACACTCACTTTACTTTGTCTCCACTTGCCTGTTAGTTAACTTTTGTTTTCTTGACATTTTTGGTTCTTCTCCCTTTGGATCCAACTCATTTTCAAGTTGTCTTTTTTGATATTGGTATTCTTTTATTTTTTTGTTATATAGGGGATTCATAAACACTTTTTACTTGATGCATGACATCGTTACTATAAACCCTAGCCCACAGGAAGTCAACAAAACCCGACCGTCCAAGAAATTAGGAACAACTCATCACCAAATACTCGACCGTTACCAACTAACCTATTCTTTTCAGATACTTTTTGAATATATTTTGCTTGGTAATGGTGAGACTTTGTAAAAGGAAGAAGATATTTATAGTAGGAAGAAGTTAAATATACAAAAGTTTGCATGTGAGCCCTTTATGAGCCTCCATAAAATATCATATGCACACTCACTTTACTTTGTCTCCACTTGCCTATCAGTTAACTTTCGTTTTCTTGACATTTTTGGGTTCTTCTCCCTTTGGATCCAACTCATTTTCAAGTTGTCTTTTTTGATATTGGTACTCTTTTATTTTTTTGTTATATAGAGTGGAAAATACCTTTTACTTGATGTATGACACCGTTACTATAAACCCTAGTTCATTGAGAGTCAACAAAACCCGACCGTCCAAGAAATTAAGAACAACTTATCAACCAATACTCGATAGTTACCAACTTGATGCCAAAGGAGGAAGATATTTATAGTAGGAAGAAGTTAAATATACAAAAGTTTGCATGTGAGCACTTTATGAGCCTCCATAAAATATCACATGCACACTCACTTTACTTTGTCTCCACTTGCCTATCAGTTAACTTTCGTTTTCTTGACATTTTTGGGTTCTTCTCCCTTTGGATCCAACTCATTTTCAAGTTATCTTTTTTGATATTGGTACTCTTTTATTTTTTTTGTTATATAGAGGAGTGGAAAATACCTTTTACTTTATGTATGACACCATTACTATAAACCCTAGTTCATTGAAAGTCAACAAAACCCGACCGTTTAAAAAAGTAAAAACAATTTATCAACCAATACTCGATAATTACCAACTAACCTATTCTTTTAAAATACTTATTTGAATATATTCTGCTTAAAAATGATGGAACTTGATGCAGAAGGAGGAAAATATTTATAGTAGGAAAAGTTAAATATACACAAGTTTGCCTGTGAGCACTTTCTCAGCCTCCAGAAAATATCACATGAGCACTTTATCAGCCTCCAGAAAATATCACATGAGCACTCACTTAGTAATGGCAACAAGTAGTAGTGATCTAATATTCACCACACTTTATGATTGTCGAGCCTTTAAAAAAATTCGAAGATTTGGTTCCCCGCCAGGACGGGGAATCTAACGTGGACATTAACTTAGGAATTTAATTAGAAGTTGGTTTCTCTTATTTAAAGTACAACATCCACAATTTTGTCTCCACACATTCGTAGAACTTTACTTGTTTTTTATGTGAACGTACGATTTAAATAGAAACAATTTATGAAGTCCTGTGATACGATTTAATGTAGTTTTTGTTGTTTATTTAGTTATAATATTTTTCTATTCAAAAATATGTGATACGATTTAATGCAGTTGAGCATGGAATTTTACGATGATTATTGTCGGTGACACCCTGCACCTTCTATCACATAGTTATGTTTTTAAGTTTTTAATAAATAAAATAAGTCAAAAGTTAACACATCATTTTAATTCTCACTCAATAAAAGTGTGGAGGTATAAAAATAGGATAAGCTTCCATTTATTAGATATATAAAATATATATTTATAAATATTTATTTCTTGGCTTTAAGATAAGATTTTATAAAATATTAATGTCGGCTTTTTTAATAAAATATTAATATTGTTTACGACCTGACTGACCTTCCTGGTTGCCATTGTAGGACGCCTATCGGCATAATTAAATAGAATTGATGTTTTCATTTTAAATCTTTAGTCCCAATAGGAATAGGAATGCCAACTTTGACTGGAATGTCACTTCCTTGTAGAATTTCTTTGTAGTTGTGACATCTGTTTTATACATATTAACTAGTTATGGAGATCTATAAAGCACTTAACATAATATCAAAGGAAGATTTAACACATCTGTCACTCTTATCTCTTTACATTAGCAAAGCTTTTGGTATATGCAGTTGTTTTTATTAAATATAATATTTTGTAATTTTTTTTATCTTTTTATTATGTAATAGAATAATTATATTCTTTTCAATTGATTATATGGAATTGAAATAAGTTTCATTTTATAATATTTCAATAAACTATATAATAGTATTTAACAATTATGTATACATTGATCATTAAGATTTAAACTTGAGTCTTTATTTAAAAATTTATATTTTTAACCATGTTATTTGATATATTAATTACATCATCAATATTATTGTTTTATTTTATATTTTCAATCGTAATAAAAATAAGCAATAATATAACAATAATTGGGAGGGAGTAAGAAACATAAGCAAGAAGCATGAAATACAAACAAGGAGTGAGTGCCACTTCTTCTTGTTCTAGATCTTAGGAGAAACTAAAAAACTAAAGGGTTCATGTGAAGAAAATCTAGGTAACATGGAAAAAAATCATTTTTGAAAATACTTACTAAAGCTAAGAATGGGCTCGTTAGCGATAAGAGGAAGAGAAAATCTATGGAAAATTTTATCCAGGTAGTAGATATTACTCCATAAGTGATTATTAAGGATGAGATAATTGAGCATGACATAATTGTTCTTAAAACTAGAGGGTTAATCTATAAGTTCAATGGATACTGGCCAGTTTTTTTTAGATTCAAAATTGGACCAAGTGGAAGTGGGGATTGAATTCAAATTACTCCGTGAATTTTCTTCCAAAAAGATTTTCCTTATTATCTTCTCTAGTTCAAAACAAGGGATAAAATAATGGATGCATGCCCTTGGTTTAGGGGACAAAGATGCATTATAATTAAGATCATGGAGTGAGATATATTTTGTGGAGACAAAGACTATTAAAAAGCTTCCATTGTACATTAGGCTTTTGGGACTTCCTTATCAACTCATCAATGAGGAGGTTTTGAATAATATTGGTAATACTCTAGGCAAGTTCATTTGGAGGGACCAACTACTAAGGAGAGAAGACATACACTCGAATATGTGGTGCCATGGATATTTCAAAGCCTTTAGCATAGTCCATCAGGAATAAATCTAAATCAAGATAATGGGATTAACAAGTGCATTATAAGAACATTGCATTTTGATCTCACAAATCTCATAAAAATAAACACATAGAAAGATATTGCAAAATGAAAATGATGGAGAAAAAGATGGAAATTTTTAGAACCTCAATATGAAACACGGAGATCATATCATAGGAGAAGCTAAACCAAATCAAGGGGTTTTGACTTCTAGGAAAGTGGTAAGAAAAACCTCTCTGCATCATCAAATGACAAAGACCATTATAATTCTCTCAAATCAACCATTAGAAGAAAAAATGACATAAGGGATGAAGAAGTAGAATGTGCAATTTCAAATAGAGGTGTTAAAGATGTGAAGGACAATGGGGAGGTAAATTTTAAAGCAAATAAAGATGAGGAGGCAAAATTTAAAGTGAATTAGGTGAAGGAGATCAAGGTTAATCTAGGTAAATCATCTACATTTTTCTCAAGTAGCATAACATCTTCTCTTTGTAATAAAAAAGAAAGTAGTACATAGTGTATTTGTTGCACTTTAGGATTTCATGAGCAACACAAAAAAGAAAAGCATATGTAGGATATCCATGGAAATTTAGGGTTTCCAAGGAAGCATAAGAAAGTAATTAGTATGAAGGATTATTTGTGCACTTTAAGGTTTTCAGGGCAACATAAAGCAGAAAGTGTTTATTAGGATATTCCTTGCATTTTAGATTCTTTAGGGCAACATAAATCTTTAGAAGATAATTCTCATTATGAACAATATGGAAAAATAGAAGAAATTGATGAATATGAGTGTGTTGGTGGGAATGCAAAGAGAAGAGGCAAGCCATCAAAGTATGGAAAAAGAGAAAAAGAAACTCAAAGGGATATTAAGTTGGGAAGCCAAATAAAAAATCATAGGTGTTAACAAGAAGTTGGGATAAGCCCACTAATAAAAATAAAAAGTGATGATGATGAAAATAATATCATGGAACACTAGAGGTATGAATAAGACCCGTAAAAAAGTGTTATTAAGGAATTAATAAGTTGTTATAGTCTTAGATTACATTGGGGGTTGGAGGAAGGAGAGTTGCTTGATTGGGATGATGATGGGCAGGAAGTCTTCTACGGGAGAGCACAGGAGCAACAGCGTTTCGAACCATGGGAACAACGAAGCGGGCGGAGGGCACCCCGGGTTTGGTGATACGGAGGCGTCCTTGCAAAATGAAGAAGAACGAATTGACGTCGATGTCAGTCGGGGTAATGACCTACCAAACAAATGGGGGGTGGGCCATAGAAGTCGTATGCCCAGGCAACGGCTTTAGAAACCCTAAGCAATTTTTTTACCAAGGAGATGTTCTCGGTTGGGGATGAGCTGGACATCTCGGTGGAAGTACTCTCAAGCTTCGTGGAGTATGAGAAGTATACCCTCATAGGTAAGTTCATTGGTGGTCATCCCGACATGGAGACCATTCACAAGTGGGCGGCAAGCAAATGGAGGACCTCTAGACATATGGAGTTGGTGGCCCTATCTCGAGGTTTTTTTGCTATTAGACTGAACAACAAGGAGGACTACTATAAAATCCTGGCTGGCGGGCCATGGTTTCTAGGTCGTAGAAGTCTGTTCCTTAGGAAGTGGTGCATGGACTTTAATCCTGATAACCAGAACATCAACATTGCCCCAATATGGGTTAGGCTCCCGAGTCTTCCCATCTTCGGTTGGCATGAAAATGTAATAAGAGGTATTGCTCGCTCCATAGGGGATTTGGTCACCATTGACCCTCCCACCCGAGCTCGAACAAGGTTCGTCCAAGCCCATTTTTGTGTGTTGACAAATTTGGAGGCGGAGCTCCCATCCTCCATCACTCTCCCATCTGGAGGCACCGTTCTTCACAAACAAGCTATTGTCTATGAGAATATGCCAGCTTTCTACCCCCAGTGTCATTCTCAAGGGCACCTCTAGTCCAATTGTCCTCTTCAAAAACTGGGTAAGCAGAAGCGTGAAACCTGTAACCCCCTGGAACATGGCGAAGGACAGGAGAAACAGTAAAATCTTCCAAATGCAATGGGCCATGAATCTCCAGGCCCCTCCAGGTACCACGACGATTTCTCCCAGGTTGTTGAGAATTTCACCCACCAAACGGACCCTGTATAGTTTGGAGCAAAAACCCAGCTAGGAGCAGACTCCCGTCTGGAAAGCCATTCGCAGGAGGAGGAGGATTGGACTCCCTCCCAAAATATCACTCAATCTGATTCACCCAAGCTCCAGGACCAGGGCCACCCCAATTTCAATTCACAAACATTGCTAGAAGACTACCTCCTAGGTAGGAGGTGTGAACAGTTTTGTCACATTAGCCCTCGAAATATGAGGAGCCAAAAATAGAGTGTAGATTTTGGTATTGAGAGGAAGCAGGGTCGTCCTCCTAACAAAGACAGGCGAGACAAAGAGACAACAACAAATGTTGCTAATGGAACCCAACCTCTACTGGTTCTGGATGATTTCGATACTCAGACGGACAAAGCACATGTACCAAAACCTCCCCCCTAACAAGGGAGGGGAGGCAAGAAGAACCTCAAACTGTCCAGATGAAAGTTCTCTCATGGAATGTGAGAGGACTGAACGAAACAACCAAACGAAGGTTAGTGGCTGATCTCCGAAAGAGGACTAACCCTTCCATCCTAATTTTGCAAGAGACCAAGACCGATGCTATCTCCTCTGATAGAGTTGCTAAGGCCATTTGGGCCAAGGCAAAATTTATGTATAGCCCTGCAGTGGGAACAGCGGGAGAGCTCATGGTTCTGTGGGATCCAGTGAGTTTTGAGGGCAACTTGCTGTCAATTTCCAATAGAATTATCAATGTGCTGTTCCATTCCAAAACTACCAATTTTTCCTAGATTCTGTCCAATGTTTATGCTTCGAATTCTGCCACGGAGAGAGCACAAATGTGGAAGGCTATTTCCTAGATGAAGGAGAATTTTAGTAATTTTCCTTGGGTCATAGGGTGTGACTTCAACTGTCCCCTTCACCCATCGAAAAAAAAAGGAGGGTCTGACCATTCAAGCCACAACTTAGAGGACTTTAGAGATTTTGTCTCTACTAACAGCCTGCTTGACATCGAACTCAAAGGAGCATCCTTCACGTGGAGCAACAGAATGATTGGGAGCAGCCTGATTCAAGTCAAGCTCGACAGATTTTTCATTTCCCAAGAAGCTATTCCCATCCTTGGCGGTGCAACTCTCTCGACCCTACCAAGGATTGGGTCTGACCACAACCCTATTTTTTTGGAGGTGAACGACGGGCCCGTTTTTAAGACCCCCTTTAGATTTGAATCCATGTGGATTTCTCACAAAGACTTCAAAGGATTGGTTTCAACATGGTGGCAACAGGAGGTGGGAGGAAACGCCCCTAAGAGAGTGGCTTTAAAACTCAAAATGGTCAAAGAGAGGTTGAAAATATGGAATAAAGAGGTTTTTGGCAACATTTTTGAGTCCAAAAAGTCCATCTCAAACAACCTAAAATTTTTGGAGGAGAGGATGGAGCTCGAAGGTTACATCGAGGGTCTTAGGGAGGAAGAACAGAGTCTTTTGGTGGATTACCATTCTACTCTTGCAAGGGAGGAAACCTTCTGGTGTCATAAATCTAGAGACCTTTGGTTGAAGAATGGAGACTCCAACACGAGGTTTTTCCACGCATCTACCATGAGGCACAAAGGGGCCAACAAGATTAGAGAATTGTCCTGCAAGGATGGGCGTGTAACTAGGGAAATAGAGAAAATCAGGAGCGAAGCGGTTGATTTTTTTTAGGACCTGCTTGGGACTCCTCCCGACAGCAACATTCAGGTCCATAAATCGTTGCTTGCCAAATTTCTGACTAAAGTCCTCCATAAGGTAAGCATCAAGCTTCTGGAACCTTTTTCCTCGTCTGAGATTAAAGAAGCTTTGTTCTCCATGCAACCAAACAAAGCCCCTAGCCCTAATGGTTTTCCCCCCCATTTTTTCCAAGTCATGTGGGATGTTGTGGGTTTAGATGTGTGTGAAGCTATTCGGGACATACAAACTTCTAGATCCATCCACCCGAAACTCAATTCCACATTTCTTGATCTCATTCCTAAGTCTCCAGCCTGCAAGAGTTTCTCTGACTACCAGCCCATCAGCCTATGCAATGTTTTTTACAAGATCCTCACAAATTCTATAACCAATAGACTGAAACCCGTTCTCCCTCTCCTGGTTGATCCTTGTCAGGGAAGCACTATTAAAGGCAGAAACATTCTTGATGGTGTCATCACTGTCCATGAAACTCTTCACTCTACTTATCGCTCAAAGAATGCTGCTCTTTTTCTTAAGCTAGACATGAACAAAGCCTTCGACCGGGTTGATAGAAGGTTCTTGTGTGTTGTCCTCCTCAAGTTCGGCTTTCATCCCCACTAGATTGACCTTGTATGCAGCTGTATATCCACTCCCTCTTTTTTTGTCCTGATCAATGGGTCCCCAGTCGAATATTTCCAAAGCGCTAGAGGCCTCAGACAAGGCGACCCTTTGTCTCTCATCCTCTTCATCCTTTTGGCGAAGGTTTTGAGCTGGTATTTGAAAGAGGCTCTTCGTCAAAACAAGATTTATGACATTCTGCCGACTTCTAGAGTTGAACCTGTCACTCATCAGCAATTTGTGGATGACACCCTCATCTCCACTGGGGCATCTATTGCCCATGCCAAATCCCTCAAGCGGATCCTTTCTCGTTACGAGCAAGCTGTCGGGCAAAAGGTTAATTACATCAAGAGCAAAATTTATTTTATTAACACTCCCCTACGTAGGCAACTCTAGATTGCCAGAATTTTAGAATGCACCATTGACTCCCTGCCTACGTCTTATTTGGGGTTGCCCCTATCTTGTAATGGCCGTACCAATGGAGGTATGTGGAACATGATCCTGGAACGCCTTCACAAGAAACTTGGCACTTGGAAGGGCAAACTCCTGTCGCAAGCCAGGAAAGCCACCCTTACCAAAGCTTGTCTTCAGGGGATCCCAACCTACTTTATGTCGGTGTTCATGCTTCCAGTTTTTGTTCACTCCAAGATCGAGAAGGTTCAGAGGACCTTTCTGTGGTCTGGCAATGAAGAAAAATCTAGAATTCCTCTTATTGCCTGGGACAAGGTTTGTTCGTGAAAAGACCAAGGCGGCTTGAGGATGAGGAGATCAAGACTTATGAACTCAACTCTGATCGCGAAGCATGCTTGGAGGATCCTAACTAGTGACCCGGTGGAGTGGGTTAAGCTGGTCAAAAGGAAGTATCTTGGCTCCAACTCTTTTTTTGACGTTGAGATCCCTCCTGAAACGTCAACTTTTTGGAAATATGTGCTCCAAACCCGTCATTTGATCAGCTTGGAAGCTTGTTGGATTTTGGGTGATGGCAACCTCATCCTCTTTTGGAAGGACAGGTGGGCGATTGAACAAGCCCTTGGCTTGAGGGCGGACCTTGCTGGGCTGAGAGAACAAACCGACCCAAACTCCCAACTCAGGGTGGTGGATTTCATAGACCAGAGCTCCCGTCTCCCTCGGCGGAAACTTCCAGGTGTGGAAGGGTTTAATAATGAGGTTGCCTTTCTAGCAAACATCCTCCAATCGATTTTAATTCCATCTATTAGGAGGACTGACAGAATCATCTGGAGTGGTATGGAGGATGGTCTTTTCTCTGTTAGATCAGCCTATGAGTTTCTTACCAACGAGATTGCCCTGGATTATCGGTGGAAAGTTGTATGGAGGAAAGGGGTCATCCCTAAAGTGAACTTCTTTGCGTGGATTGCTTTTCACAAAAAAGCCTTAACCATTGACAACCTTCACAAGAGGGGTTTTGCCTTCCCAAATAGGTGTTACATGTGTTTAGCAGAGTGCGAGACGAGGGACCATTTATTCTTGCACTGCCCCTTTTCCCACTCGATCCTCAGCATTGTCCTATCCTCCTTCTAAATCCTCTGGTGCTCTCCTCGATCCCTTAGAGATGCTTTCCATCAATGGCCTAATCCTTTCAAAAATTCTAAACTCCACTTCCTCCTTGAGGCCTCCTTCCACCATTCCATTTGGCAAATTTGGTTAGAAAGGAATGCCAGAGTCTTTGGCAGAGCCCCAAAAGTACCTCCTTGTGTCGCTCAAAGGGCCTTATCCTATGCCATTGAGAACTCTAATGCTATTCCCAGTCCCCGCCCCCATATTTCAATTGAAGAAGCGATTTTCAAAAGGATGAATCTCTGCCCATTTACGAAAGCTGTTACAGGCCCTTGCTGAAAGTGTTAGATGGACCAAACCCCCCGTGGGATGGATTAAATTAAATTTTGACGGAGCGACAAAGGGTAATCCTGGGCCCGTTGGTTCAGGGGGTGTTGTTAGAGATCATGATGGGAATCTTGTGGTGGCCTACTGTGAAGAGTTGGGCTCTCAGACGAATCACTATGCCTAAGCCCGAGGCGCTCTGAAAGGAATCGAGATCCTCTCTGAGGATCCTCGGCCTCTAATTATTGAAGGAGATTTGCTCAACATTGTGAATTACCTCCTAGGCAACAAAGACCCATCCTAGAGGGTCTTCAACATCGTTATTAAGGCAAGGTCGCTACTTTCCCAACATGGCAGGTGGAAAGCAAGTCATATCCTTAGAGAAGGCAATCACGTGGTTGACCACATGGCCAACAAAGGGCTCGGGCTACGTGTCCAGTCATGTGGCGGTCTCGCTTCCCTTCAGAGGTGGAAAGAATTACCAGAGCATATATCCCTTCATGAGGTGTTCCCGCGTAGATTTCGAAAGGTCAGGAGGACCAGGATTAGCTGTTTTTGATGTTTGGCTGTTGTGCTTTCGATCTCCATGTTCCAGTTTCTTCGACTTTTTCTTGTTGTTTTTTGGTTTTTTTTAGTTTTGTTATATGGTTAATCAGGCTTAATGCCCTTTTTGTAGCCTCATGGCAATCAGTCTAGGGTCTGCTTTTCTTGAAATTCGGCTTATATTTCCAACCAGGAGGCATGATACATCATTAGAAGTATGGCTAATTTTGTACATAAGGTTTTGGGATCCTCTATAAAAACCCACTGTTAATCTTTTAAAATAATTACCAAAAAAAAAGTTGTTATAGTCTTGAGTTTATTTTAATACAAGAAACAAAATTAAGTAGTGAGAAATGTAAGGATGCTTTTAAAATGAATTGGAAGATGGGTGGTTATCTAACAATTTCTTCTATGGGAGCTTCAAGTATTAATGCAACAATATGAGACAAATACAATTGGGATGAACAATTGTTAGAAGTAAAAAGTATTTGGATTGCTAGACTATACTCCAACTATAGTCTAGCATAATGATGATTACATGGAAGAGAAAAACATCAAAGTTGGGGTTATATATGTATATACTCCAACTATAGTTACTCCTCATGAAAGATGTTGGATGGGAGTTAGAATATTTTGGTCAAACATAATGATGATTCATTGTGTTCTATGGATTCTTGGGGGTAATTCCAACAATGTTCTTTCTCCTTTAGAAAAGAAGGGTGGTACTCTGGGATGGTCTAAATCAATGCAAGATTTTAATTCATTGCAATTCAAATGATCTTTAGGATGCTATTCCAGTTTTCAGTATATATGATATAAATAGATGCATTGGAAAAACTTATATTGTAGAAATATTGGATATATTCTTGTTATCCAACACATGATTACAAATAGAGTATACAACCTCTTCAGATATTTTGTTATGATTAGGATTGAATCATAAAACTATTCTTTTGACTCGTGATTTATTCTATAATGATCATCCAAATCCATTTCGCTTCCAGTCTTTGGCTCCAAGACCCCAATTTATTTTAGATGGTTATGTTATGGTGGGATGAAGTAAATTTTGAAGGATGAGATATGTACATGCTTGTTCAAAAGATAAAATATTTAAAGGAGCAAATAAATATCTGGAATCAAATATTTTGGTAATATTTTTAAAGAAAAGAAATAATATGAATCCAAGCTCAAAAAATTACACGAAAGTAGAAAGTAATGGAATGGATCATAATTCTTATGTGAAAGAAAAACAAATACATTTCTAATTACCATTATGCATTGAAAAATGAGTCATATTGGTTCCAAAAACTTAGGGATAAATGGCTCATGTAAGGAGATAGGAATACAAATTTTTCATGCTACAACAAAAATAAAATTTTCTTTTCATCACATAATTTTTTTGCAACTCTAGATGGAAGAAATATTGAGGAAGAAAAAGATACAAGGAAGAAAACAATTAATTATTTGAATTTTTTTTTTTTCAGATACTAGGCAAGATAAGGAGACACGATATAAGATTTTATAAAATATTCCATCAATTATCACATAGGGATAAAATAAAAGCTTGATGAAGAAGATATCTATGGAGGAGCTATGTGAAGCAATTTTCTCTTTCCATCCTAATAAGACACTTGGCCCATGGATTTCCTACAAATTTCTTTCAATTTTTTTGAGATTTATTAAAGATTGATATGTTAGTTGTGGTTGAAGTGGACTGAAAAAAGAAGGCTATAATAAGTAATATCAATGCCACCTTTTTTGTGTTGGTTTTCAAGAAAGACAAGATAAAATATTTTGATAATTTTCATCCAATAAACCTTTGTAATACGATTTATAATATCATTTTATAAATTATGGCAAATAGGTTGAAATGCATTCTAGATTGTGTTATCTCAGAGAACAAGGTGGTTTTTTTCATGGGAAACAAATTCTTGATGGTTTAATCATTGCATAGGAAGTCATACTTTCTCTTTATTCCATGAAAAAGCTAGGTATGCTTATGAAATTAGATATGATCAAAGCATATGATAGGGTTTCCTAGAGTTTTGTACATGATATTTTCAAAATAATTGATCTTTATTATAGTTGTGAATCGATTAAATATGGTTATAACACTATGAAATATTCTAATTTGATCAATGGTTCTCCTATCATGTACTTTAAGTCATCTTGTAGACTTCACGAAAGTGATCCTATCTCCTTATCTATTTATTATTCTTACAGAGGAATTAGGGAGAGGTTTTTCAAAGACAAAAATGGAAGGAAAAATCAAAGGTATTCAGGCTCCAAAAAATGGTCCTGCTGGGCGAATCTAGGGCGCATTACACTAAATCCTATCCTAGCTGGGAAGGACTTGGTGTGTCAATGCGCCCTAGACCCGCATACCAACAGGTCCCTTTGAATCTCATCACTAATTTGTTGATAACACTTTTGTTTTTAGGTCATCCCTTAGTCAACAAGGCCATGGAGTTTAAATCAATATTTTTATACTATGAGAAGGCTTGGATTGTTGGTTAGTACTACAAAATCCAAGATTTTTTTCATTAACACTGTCCTAGATTTACAATGAATTATTATGGATATTTAAGGGTTTAAAATTGAAAAATATTCATCAACCTACTTCAGTATTATTTTGTCTCATAATAGAATTTAAAATAGCTTTGGATTTCTTGTTTGGGTAGAATAAAAGCTTGTTTTGCAATTTGGAAAGGTAACTTCTTACCATGGTAGGAAGGCTACAACTCATAAAGACTACATTGCAATCCATCCCTATTTATATGATGTCACTTTCAAGATTGCGAGTAGGTAGGGCATCAAAAATTCATAAAATTCGAAGAGATTTTCTTTGGAAAGGATGTGGGAAAAATATTAGGTTTCCTCTTTGTAAGTGGCATAGGGTTTGCAAAGGAAAGAATATTGGAGCAGACTTTCAGAATTACAAACTTATGAGTTTGCCCTGAGGGGTAAAACTTGGGTGAAGATTATTCAAAGATCAAGGAAAGAGTTGAACATAATTATTAATTCATAAATATATAGGATCTATTGTTGCAATGAAATTATTTAAGAAAAGAACCATTATTAGAGGATTGTCAATATGGAACTTCATATCAAATAATTTGTAATTAATAAAGAAACATTAGATGGTTAGTTAATAAAAGGAATTATGCAAATTTTTGGTCTATTGCTTACTTGAAATCTTATCCTCTTATCTCTCTGACTCAAAATGAAAACCATTTATCCTCTTATCTATGACTCAAAATGACAACAATTGGCTCAAGTATGTCTAACTTGCAAAGGATCAAAAGTCAAAGACTCCATTAATATGAGTAATAATTCTTGATCATAATTTTTTTATTAATGTGGAAGAGAGAAAATCAAATTGTAGATGAACTTGAACTTCTAAAGATGGTTTAAGAGTTTTATTTACTAATTTTTGAACACGTTAATAACAATGTCATCATTTGTAAGGGTGAGTGCATAGCCAATTTGATGTGAGACAGTCTATTGAGGAACGTCATCCGTATGGTGTAGTACACAACTCTGGTTCAAATCACATTGGTTTACCATAAACCCTTTAAAAAGAAGACATTTAGGTTTAAACCTCATGGACAACCTGTTTGCAAAGTAGTAGTCTAATTTGAATCATTTGAGTGCTCGCTAGACTCACAATGACAGTATGAATCCCGAGCGATCGACGGTCCCCTTCATGCCAGGTCAACAATAATGAGGTGGAATAGGTTTGATGGGAGCAGCCCCCTTCACACCAAGTCAACAATAACAAGGTGGAATAGGTTTGGTGGGAGCAGTCCATGTGATTTAAACCCTGCGCTTATAACCATCGATTAAAATCCCCTGTAACAACAACAGAGATCTTCGAGTAATATGGCAAAGTCACTTGAATACCCTGTAAGCTGGTATGAAATGAAATCAAGAAAACTTGAGGGACACCAAGCGGCCATATAGTGCCATATGTAATAGTCCAGGTAAAGAATTTATGTGCATCTTCTGCTAGAGAAGTACTACACAATGCTAAGATTAGAGACACATGAATAATGGAAAGCCACACATAACCCATGGAGCTCGTTGTTTCAACTCTTGAGATGCCCACTTCGTTTGTCAGTAGACTGGATGGTATCCTTGTAGTCTGCAAATGAGCAACATCAACTTCATCAGAAAAAACTCGTTTTCTCCTTATTTCTGGCATTGAACCAGAGAAAAAAATGCAGCCAAACGAAAACTTAAGTTCGGTTTTCCTTTATATTTTTTATAATCTCAAATTTTTATATAATTAGGCTTAAGGGTTCCAGAGTGATTTGACTAGGGTCACATGGTGGAGATGGAGTGGAGCATGGAAGGAAGGCTAAGGTGGTTTCCAGTTGGTTTCATTGTCGTCCAGATGACTTTTATCGACGTGAATGCTATGAAAGCACTACAATAAAATATGTATACACTAAAAAAAAAAAAGATGTGTTACGTAATTATAAAAATTTCCTTTAGATTTTTTAATAGCGTCACGGATGCGATAAATATCATCACATTGGTTGTTGGCCTTCTTTTATTATTGTTTTATATGCCTTCTTTTATCGTTGGGAATGCAAGATTTGCTTTCGAAATTAAACCTAAGTTATATATATATTATTGAAATTAGTGTAAAAAAATTAAATCATGATTTTTGATAAGGTGAGAGCTGAGCTTATTAATAGAAGTTAAAAACAAAGCTATACAGACCTACCAATTTTTATTTGGGTTTCCTTGGAAGAACATGTCTTCTTTCATCTAAATTCAGTCTTTGTTATTAGAAGTTCATGTAATATGGATGGCGGGAGAAGTTCAATAGCATTTTTTTTTTTTTTTTTTTGTTGGATTTAGATAGTGTGAAAATTTTTTATTATCAATTTTTAAGGTTGAGTATTTTCATTTTAGTTATGATTTTTTTAGAAGGTCAAGAGCTAAGCTTATCAATAAGGGATTAGCCTTTTTTGAAGATATTGAAATCAAGGATTTCTCAATCTCATCAAATGATAGATCATTCTCTATGCATTCTCTAACTTCTATTCTTCACATGAAGTTTGAGGTAGATTTTTTAACATTTGCACTTCATCCTATAATTCTTGCCAAAATCACTTAAGATAATAACTTAATGGTTGAGAGGAGCCTCCCACCATTGAATCCAACCAATTGAATCGGCTACGTGAGGTTTTCCATTCCAAAATAGAATAATGACTAAACACATTAACATAAACTGAATAAAATAAATTGAGTTCATAAGACAACTACATCTCTAACTTAGTTCAACATTCAAGGCCACTTGAATCATGATTAGGAAATGATCTAGGAGGGTGGTAGATAAATCATAATGTAAATATAATTCATCATCAAAAATCATAATTAGAAGGTAATTGGCCATATAAAATTTATCTATCTTAGTAAGCTTTCTCTCAACTAGTTGGTTCAAATAAACTAAAATTCTCCATGTGAGGCGATTCTACCAAAAAGTATAAACTTATTCTTGCAATAAAGGTAAGCACCAAAATCCTCTTTAGAAAAAGGATGTAGTTGAGAATGCTCCTATTTTTCTATCCTTCGAACATGCTAAATCAACCTTAATAATCCAATTAGTTGGTGAAAAATATTCTCAGACACTCATTTCTTGAGGGTCTTTATCTCCTACAAGCATCATTCAAAACATATACTACATATATGCCAATCATTGTCTAATTACTAAAAAGTGTAACCAAAAAGCAATAGTGCTCAAGATCCTCTCCTTTATCAATCATAAGGTTACTAAACCAAGATGATAAATATATCACCATGTCATTGTTGCCTTCTTCATAGGTGCATAAAGAACAAAAACTTACTTTCATATTGTTATACAACAAATATTAGTTAGATCCCTCGAATCATAATTATATTAGGACAAAAGCTATTGATAACTTAGTTGACGCTATACTTTATAACCTTCTCATATTGCAATACATGACTAAATAATTCATGAAAGGATTGAGGAAGGTAAATAGTTAGCCAACAAGGTGCCATACACATTCTTAGTCAATAGTTATAGGTAGTTGGAGAAAGAAATTATCGTTGATCTATTCGATGGATTTCTGGATCTTTTTCATGATAAATAATAACTAGAGGACATATAATGAGAGTCTTCTTTAATTTTCATATCACTTCTATAAATTTATATCTATCAATATTGAGTGATTCCTTCACTACACAATATTATCAAAGAAGTGGTTACTTCACATTTTGCACTTCCCTCCATCCATCCCTATCCACAACACCGTTATAGGATTGTAGAACATTATTCTTTTTTAATTGTTGAAACAAATTTTAAGAGGTGTCATAATGCCATCCATCCTATTAGCCTTTGACCATGGTTGAAAAATAACCCTAAATGAAGGAACTTATACATGGGAATCACAGTTAGCTTAGGGGGATACAAACACAAGAGTCATGCGCATAATTAGAGATGAAAACATGACGATGAAAACATGACTTGTGCTTTATTCACACGAAGCTTTTAGAAAGGCATGAATGTAAGACAACCACCATTAGGGATGATGTAGATGACTAAGAGACAATCACATTAACTAACGATCATAAGGAAGAATGTTTTGGACTAAATTTGAGAAATTAGTCTTAGAGTTTACATTAACTATTTGTGTTAAAGAACTAGCCCTATTTTAAAGGACTAGTCATATGAGGTTCAACACGTATGGATCTCTCTTTTAACTAGACTATCTGTTAAGGTGAATATGGTTTTGACTTAGGACATCAATGAGTTATTTAATGAATTCATTTGAGCTAGTCATGAATAAAGTGGTCCTCTCAAGGTATCAAAAATAAGTATTATGTTTGTTCATATATATTACACTTTGGAAATATTTAAATCGAAGTCCAATCAAATGAATGGTGTCCAATAAGTACTAGCTTAAATTTATTTCTTTGTAAGCAAGTGAGTGGATTTAAAACCTACAAGTTGTCCTTATCATTTCGCACCACATAATCTTCTTGAATTTACTAGTATTGGGCAATAAATAGGGGTAAAAATCCAAATAAAAAATAATAATAAGTAATTCATCCCACATTGTAAAAGGACATGAAAGTCAAAGGACCATGCTTGTAAAATTGTATTTGTCCTTATATAATCTTGGTACCATGTTGCAATACAACGTATGCTACTTCTATGGTTGAAAAGAGACATGACATATATGCCTTGCTCAATCTCTCTTGACAACCTTTAAATTTAAGCCTTGACTCTTTCAATCAACCTTATCATATTTATAGAAACCCTGTTCATTTGAGACGACTCCTAAAATCAATATAGTAGACCAATGGTAACACTCTAGATGACATCAATAAATTTATTGGATAAAAGGCATTCAAAAGCTTTATTGGAATAATTATTTCTTAGACAAATTCATTGGTTGTTTGGTGACCCTTATAATGCATCTTTGGATTGTCCTCCATTTACAATAATAGGTTCAAAATGTCTACCAACTTATTATGCTTGATTGAAAACAATAAAGTTACCCTCTTAATTTTATAAGATTACTTTTCATATATAATTAAAATAATATTATTCTCTATAATATTATCAAATTATAATAAATGTGTTTTCAAAACTATGAAAAAAAAAACTAACATATAACCTAAATTACACCCTTTTAAAAAAAAAAACATACTCTAAACTCTAAAAATTAACGTGAAATATAGAAAACATTCATAATTATCGTAATGAACATCCACTTCCTATTACGAAGTGTCAATATTCCAAACTCATGCTTATCATATAAAACAATCTCATTTATCTTCTATTTCTATTATGAGTTGCCAAATTAACTTTACTAATTAAAGGTTGGATAACTTACTTATGAAATTAATTTTTGAATAACTGAATGTATTTTAACTTTAAGCTTTTCCTTTGAAATCATTTTAACCTGTATACTTGTAATTCTTTATTGTTTTACTTGGACTGTCATTACATGTTGATAACAAGCTTGTAGATGAAGGGAAATAACTAGAACCATGATAACCATAGTGACATCTCACCTTTAAATGTATTTTTTTATTTTTTAAATATAATAATAATAATTAAAATATATTTATTTATTATTTAAATATAAAATAATAATTAAAATATATTTATTTATTATTTAAATATAAAATAATAATTCAAACATATCAAATTTTAGCTAAAAAAAATTCAATACTTTTCTTTATTTTTTCCAAACATTCTTATTTGCTTTAGGAATAAAGCGTTATATCAAATAAGAAGTGTTCGAATTCAAATACTCGACAGAACACCTTGTGATATGAAGTGCCATTCGATACGGAACTGTTTAACGCCCACAATGTCGCAGGTGTGGACAAATAATTGCTGTTAGAGAGAGAAAGAAAATACATCCGTGACTGGTACATTGCCTTAACACACAGTATGGGTGCCCTTTTTCGTACACTCCCCCTATGACCGGTTGAGAAGCCAAGAAGACGACCGGGGAACTGGCAGATGTACATTGTTACCTTAAAAAAAGGCTGGTACGTCGTGTTCCGCCAAAAAGAGAAGCTTTGTTCCACCTTCAGCTTGACCACATATATCCCCTCTTTGTGATTTTGAATTATTTTCCCAATGCAGGGTCTCGATCGTCATTATAAATACTAATTTATTGAAATGATCATTATAAATTTAACTTTCACTTTACTATTATAATTTGTTATGTTAAAAAAAAGTCTAACAAAATTTTGGTTGAAACAACCTACCAACAATGGATCTATTGCTTTCAACAATCTTTATATTTTTAACACTGACTTATTCTCTCATTGGGATTCGGTATTTAAAATTATGAAGATTGCGTGTCCATTAAGTTACCGCCCAAAAATTAATCATCTGAATAGACACGTTCTAAGGCACTCACTTTTCAAATGTCTTTTACTTTTTCTGGAGAATGTTAGACTTTGTGCAAATAGGGGAGAGATTTGCAAAAAGGAAAAGTTTGCATGTGCAAACTTATTGGCCTCCATATAATATCACATGTACCGCACCACATTTAAATGTGGACTGTCATGTACTAATGTCGACAAGTAGTGACATCCTATTCACCCACACTTTATGATTGTGAAGCCTAATTGAGTCTGGAAGATTTTGTTCCCCGCCAAGGACTTTGAATCTAATTTATTTTAATAAGGTATGGTTAACACTTTTGTTCGATGTCATATGGATATCATTATTATAAACTTTAGTTTTTAGGGTAAACACAAACTAATCTCAACCATTCAAAGAATTGATCAAGATAATTTAACGAAACCTTATAAACCCTAGTCTACTAGGTAAAAACAAAGTTAAAAGACCTCGACAATCCAAGAAATTAACTAAGACAACTTACCCATAAGCACTCCACCACTACTAATCGGTCTATCTCTTTAAGGTGATATTAATTTAGAAATTTAGTTAGAGGTGGTTTCTCTTATTGTAAGTACAACATTTTTTAAGGACTTTATTCTTCTTTGTTGGACTTGTGTTGAATATTTTCCATGTTAGTCAGGTGGAGCTAACTCTGAAAGGACTTTACACTCTGTCTCTATTCTTATTGGGGTTCGGGGTCGAGTCGAGCTCCAAGCGAGGGTATGGGGGCGACAGCCCCTGTTTGGGGTTTGGGGGCATTTTTAGATCTATATGGGCATTTTTTGGTTAATGTAATGTCGGCCCATGGTATTGTAAAACCCTTTTTTGTGTTGTTGGTATATAAAACAACACTTGCATGAGGGTTTGGTAATGAATTGGCAAGAAATGTTGTCGCAAGCGAAAATATATTATTGTATTGGAGACGGTCAAGTTTATACAATAAGGAGATATTCTTGTTGTGTTTTTCTCAAAAGGGTTTCCCAGGATAAATTCTTGTGTAATGTGTTCTTCTCTATTTTTCCTTTTGATTTTGCACTTATTATTTTTCTAGATTTTGTTTATCGGGGTATTATTTCTCTTCATTTGGTATTAGAGCTAGGTTTTAGCTTTGTTTGAGGAGTAAGGGTTTTAACCCTAGGATAAATCGATTCTTGAGTGGGAGCAATGTGCAGAAGAATCTAGGTGAAGGAAAAATGATAGGAAGCACACGGGTAGAGATCGAAAAATTTAATGGAAAAAATTTCGAGTTATGGAAACTCAAGATGAAGGATTTGTTGGTGGATAAAGATCAGTGGGTCGCGATATCGAGAGTAAAACCAACAAGAACGATAGATGAGGAATGATTAAATATTGATAGGAAGGCAAGGAGCTTTATCAAATTATGCTTATCTTATTTGGTATTGTTGAATGTATCGACAAAGGCCACAACAAAGTTGTTATGGAAAAAGCTGGGAGCACTGTATCAAACAAAGTTGCTGGTAAATAAACTCTTTCTTCGAAAGAAGTTATATTCTCTTCAGATTAATGATGGTGATTGTGGCTAAACATTTCAATGCTTTTAACACTGTGGTAAGTCGATTAAACTTTGTAGATGTAAAAATGGATGAAGAGAAAAAGTGTATTCCTTTATTTGTTCATTATCTGAATCTTGGGCTAACCTAGTTATGGCTATCACCAATACGACATTTAAATTGAAAGTAGAGGATATAGTAGGAACATTGCTATATGAGGACATGAGATGAAAATATTCTAAGGATTATCATCAGAAGGATGCCTTGGTTGTGAGAGGTCATTCTCAAGAAAGAAGCAAAAATAAATCAAGAGAAAGGAAACGAAATCTAGGGGAAAATTTGTTGTTTTTGACAAAGGAAATGTTGAAAGTGTGGTAAAACAGGGCATTATAAAAGAGACTTCAAATCTAAAAATGCTGATGAATAAACGTCTATAGAAATGAAGACCACAAATAAAGATTCGGGGGACTTGATTGTAGTTGCAACATGCTTAAGTGAACACCATGACTCATGGTTGATTGACTCAAGTGTTTCTTTTCATATGACTCCTCACAGGGAGATGTTTAGGGAATATAAAAATATAAATATAGGTGAAGTCTTCTTGGGAGATAATTCAAAAAAGAAAATAATAGGTCAAGGAAAAGTCAAATTGAGGTTAAAATATGGAAGAGTTAAAACCCTTCCTAGTGTGTTGCATATTCCACGTTTGGTAAGGAATCTGATATCCGTTAGTAAGATGAATGACGTAGTTTTGACTATGAATTTCAATAAGGACAGTTGTAATATGGTTCATGGATGCTTAGTGTTGGCAAGGGGAGTTTGTACAGGAACTTTGTTCAAACTTGAGGCTAGCGTTGTAAGTATTGATTGCAATAACGTTTCAGCTATAGAGAATTAATATGGTAGAAGAAGCTCCTAGTATTCTTGTAGCGAAGACAATGTTGTGGCATCAATGCATGGGTCACATTAGTAAGAAATGCCTTTGAACATTGAAAATGAAAGGTATGGTTGAAAGAATTTCTAATTGCCCATTAAATTTTGATTTTTGTGAGCATTGTGTTTTTGGAAAGCAAACTAGAGTTAAGTTTCCTAGTAGTGCTACAATATCTAAAGGAATTTTGCATCTAGTTCACAATGATGTGTTTGGACCTGCAAAAGTACCATCATTAAGTAAATTTATCTATTTTATTACATTTATAGATGACTTATCAAGAAAGACTTGGGTATACTTTTTACAGTATAAATTTGATGTTTCTAATAAATTTAAAGAGTTTAAGGCTCTTATAGAAAATAAGACAAAGAAAAAGATAAAGATTTTGAGAAGTGATAATGGTGGTGAAAATTTCTCTAATGAATTTGAGCAGTTTTGCAAGTACTGTGGAATAGAAAGGCATAGAAAAACTTCATATACTCCACAACATAATGGAGTTGTAGAACGGATGAACTAAACATTGATGGATAAGGCCATAAGCATGCTAAGCAGTGTAGGGTTAGAAAAGAAATTTTGGGCATAAGTTGTGTTAACTTCTTGCTACCTCATCAATAGATCTACTACCCCAACTTTGGTGGATAAAACTCCAAAGAAAGTATGGACTAGTAAGAAACCCTCTCCTAGTCATATAAGGGTTTTTGGTTGTGAAGCTTATATGTATGTCCCAAAAGAGAAAAGTGTTGAGCTAGACTATAAATTTGAGAAATGCATATTTTTAGGTTATAGTAGTGGTGTGAAAGGATACAAGTTGTGGAATCTAAAAATACATAAGATTGCTTACAGTCATAATGTCATCTTTAAAGAAACAAAAGGGGTTCCAAAACAGGAAATGCAACTAAGAAAAGAACAAAAAATAGTTGAGGTAAAATTGGAACAAAAGGAAGAACCTATGGTAGAACCTGATGCTATAGAAGAATATGAATTACAAAGAGAGTTTGAAGAGGAATATTTAGAGGAAGAAGGTGAGGAGGAAGCTAAATATGCAAAACTTGGAACTCCAATTTTGAGGAGATCAATTCGGGTGAGAAGACTCACAAACAGGTATAGCCTTTCAAATTTTTGTTCTGCATTTAATTTATTAGTTATTGATGAAGAACCCAAGACTGTAAAGGAGGCACTTCAGTCAAGTGAGAATAAGTCTTGGAAAAGGGCTATGGAAGAAGAAATGGAGTCCCTAGATAAAAATAAGACATAAGACTTGGTGAAATTACCCCTTGGTAAAAAACTTATTGGTTATAAATGGTTATTCAAGAAAAAGTACAATGTAGAAGGAAAGTTGGAGAAGTACAAAGCTCGTCTGGTAGCAAAAGAATTTTCTCAAGTTGAGGAAATTGACTTTGGTGAGATTTTTTCTCCTGTGGCTAAACTAACATCAATTAGAGTTCTATTGGCTATTTTTACTGCTTTTGATTTTGAAATAGAACAAATGAATGTAAAGACAACTTTTATTCATGGTGAATTTGATGATGAAGACATATATATTTCACAACCATAATGCTTCAGGATAAAAGGTAAGGAGGACTTGGTATGCAAGCTGAAGAAGTCTCTTTACGAGTTGAAGCAATCTCCAAGGATATGGAACCAAAAATTTGGCAGGTTTGTTTTGACACTTGGGCTTGGAAAAAGTAAAGCAGATCCATATGTATATTTCAAAAAGGAAGGTGAAAATTTTGTTATCATTGTATTGTATGTGGATGACATGTTGTTAATTGGTAACAATAAGGATATGATAAAGTTACTAAAATCTTAGTTATCTTCTGAATTTGACATGAAGGATTTGGGTGCTGCAAAATTTATTTTGGGTATGGAAATAATAAGGAATCGTGCAAATAGAAATTTATGGTTAAATCAAAGGAAATATGTTGATTTGATACTATAGAGGTTTAGGATGCATGGTTATAAACCAGTATGCACTCCATATTCGATTGGTCAAAAGGTATCTGTTGAATAGTGTCCTAAAATAGATGAGGAAATTGAAGAAATATATCATGTTCATTATGCTAATATTGTGGGTAGTTTGATGTATGCAATGGTTTGTACTAGACCTGATATTACACATGCAATGGGAGTAGTTAACAGATATATGTCCTGTCCAGGAAAGGAACATTGGACTATTGTGAAGATGATCTTTAGATACTTGCATGGAACTATAGATTATGCTATCTATTACGAAGGAAAATCTAGAGATAATGATGTTGTAAATCTACAAGGGTTTGTGGATGCTAACTAGGTAAGAGATCTTGATAAGAGAAGATCCATGAGTGCTTATGTGTTCAAGTTATTTGGAGGGGCAGTAAGTTGGATGAGTAAAAAGTAACCAATTGTTGCTTTGTCCACTACAGAAGCAGAGTACATTGCAACAAGTCATACCTATAAAAAAACAATGTAGCTACAAAGGTTGTGTTCAATAGTTGGCATTAAGCAAAAAGTTATGAGAATTGATAGTGACAATTAGAGCGCAATATTTTTGGCAAACAATCCTAGTTTTCATGATTGGTCAAAACATATTATTATCAAGTACTATTTTGTTAGAGAGATGGTAGAAGAGAACTGGGTGATGTTGGAGAAAGTTGATATAGAGAATAATATTGTTGATTTGTTAACAAAGGTTGTTTCTTCTCAAAAAATTTCTTAGTGTAGAAGATCTATAGGCATGGTTGCCCTTGACAGATGACAATGGTAATTGTTAGACCTTGTGGAAAGTATTCAACAAGTGGGAGAATATTGAACTTGTGTTGAATATTTTCCATGCTATTCAAGTGGGGCTAACTCTAAAAGGACTTAACACTTTACCCTTATCCTCGTCGAGGTTTGAGAAATATTTTTAGGGTTTTAAACTAATTTTAGACCCATATGGGCGTTTTTGGGTTAATATAATGTTGGCCCATGGTTTTGCGCTCATGGTATTGTAAAACCCCTTCTTGTGTTGTTGGTATATAAAAAACACTTGCATGAGGGTTTGGTAATGAATTGGCAAGAAATGTAATCTCAAGCGAAAAGTAAGAAAAATGATATTATTGTATTGGAGATGGTCAAGTTTATACAATACGAAGATATTCTTGCTAGGTTTTTCTCGAAAGGGTTTCTCAGGATAAATTCTTGTGTAATGTGTTCTTCTTCTCTATTTTTTCTTTTTGATTATGCACTTACTACTTTTCTAGATTCTGTTTATCGGGGTATTGTTTCTCTTCATTCTTGTCTCCACACATTACGAGTAAAAGTTTCTTGTTTTTATGTGAACGTGTGAACTTATGAAGTTTCTTCTTGTCTCCACACAAATCCTATCATTCAAAACTTCTTTTTATAGGACTATAAAATTTGGAATAATTTTTATTACATTTGAAATATTTTCAATTAATTTTAAATTACCATATTAACTTCAAAAATATATTTGATATGTCTTATGGTCCTTATCCAATGGTCAAAAGGGCTGTAAACCTCCTTTATAGACCATTGATATGCCTTGCGATCTAAACCATCGTCAAACCACACCTATACTAGTCCTTGATACTATCCATGAGTTTGGTCATTTCTAAGGACCTCCCTCAACTACTTAATTGACAGAAAATTTATGCCCTAGATTTTTTTTTTTATTATTTTGGTAATTGTTGATCATTACAATCAGGCAATCTGCCCAATTCTTTGATTTGGTTACCACATATCTAGATGGGGCAATCCACAAACTTGTTGTCCACCAAGGCGTATATTAAGCAAGTTACCACTACATCTATCACATTTCAAATGACAACTAATGATAGGAATTTCTACTAGCAAATCCATCACTAGGCTTTTGTAGTTGCATAGGCTACAAAACAACTAGATCAAAAAATATCTTGACACATTACCACATGATCTTATACTTTCCAATGGCAGGGCTTACTCTTGGGAGTCTATTTTAGCTTGTGAAAAAATTGTAGGCCATTGTATTAACCATTGATCATATCATAAACAATTTTTTTATACCCCTTCCCTTTTTACTAACTATTTTACGTTTGGGTCATCTTATTTCCTTTTCTAGAATATGAGTCATCTCCTCATGCTTCATTAAGTTAAGAATCTTTAGAGTTTTTGTTGTTATCCTTGACACTTGCCAAATCTCTGTAGCCCTCTTGTTAAGGTAATTGATAATGTTGAGAGAATCTCCCTCTACTATTAGCTTGCTTACACCTAATTTCCTTGTCAATTTTACTCCATCCAAAGATGCTCAGGTTTTTTCTTTATGACTCGTCATTGAGCCTCAAAACTCATTGACAACAACAATTAGAATCTCTTTGTTATCCCTTATAATTGCTCTACTCTTCCTTCCTAGGGTTTTCCTTAGAAGCTCCATCAAAATTGAGCTTTAGCCATCCCTCCCTAGGAAGATGTCATTTTACACTCGGATTTTTTTGGGGGGGTTTCTCCATCTCAATCAGGATAAGGTCTTAGTGTTTAGTAATATTTGTCTCCTCTATTGATTCCATATTTTCCTTCATACTCAGGCCTTTGATATTTTCCACTATAGCCATTGGATCTTCTGCTTGATTCTTAATGAGGCTTTATTTTCATTCTTAAATATTCTTTTGTTATGCTCTAGCAAACCCCCCCCAAGCACAGTGGAAAGAAATCAAATCCTATATCATATTCAACCTTGCACTTCTAAAGGGATTTTTCCATTGTTCTATCTAATCCACCATTCTATTTGGTAGTACCCAAATGACCCCCATCTCCTTAATTAAACCTTGAATAATTGAATAGGAATAACTACATCCTAAAATTAAGTGTTCCACTAATTCTCCCTATTCTTCACATAGATGGCATCTATTAGGAAATTGAAACCCTCTTTTATGTAAGTTATTTTTTGTTATGATATTATTTTGCATAGTTAACCAAAGGAACATTGCTATCTTCAATGTTGCCTTTGTTTCCCAGATCCTCCTCCATTGAAACTCATCTTTTGGATCAACTAATAGAATCTCATAGGTTGATTTTACACTACAAGATCCATCAAGAGTAGTTCCCCATACTATAGTCTTCACCCATACTTACACTTACATGTAAGGCTCTTAGTTTAATTTTGAGATTATTTTAAGCCTCCTCATTATGGTTATTACTGCATAAATCCTTCCACCTTACCGCTTCCTCTTCTTGGCTCAGGTAGTCTACAACCATACTCTCATAACTTTGTTCTAGATCTACACATACTTGAAATAACTCCTCATACAATCTTAGAGGTAGTTCTCTATCCATGCATCCTCCCATAAGTGAACTAACATATCATTCCCAAATTTCCATTAGACTCCTTTCTATAATAATTTTTATCCCTCCATCATATGGTTCCATATAGACGAGCCTTTACAGGGATTTAATATGGTTGAAAATCTTGAATCTTCTTGGTTATTTAAGAACTTGTTCTTTAAAATTTTAGTCCATAGAGAATGACCTTCCTTCATTAGCCTCCATCAGACTTTAGCAACTAAGATCTTGTTCATGTCTCTAATCCTCCTTTATCTCAATCCTGTTTTAGATTTTGGTTTTGTACACTTTTTGCCATGCCACAAGGAGGATTCTACTCTTTTCCTTTACACTTAACCACAAAAATTTATTTTGCATACTTTCTACATTGTTTACAAATTTTGCTGGTATCTTAAACACAACTAGGAGATAGACTAACATGGCTTGAAGGATACTCTTTAGTAGTTGAAGCTTTCCTGCCTAACTTAGTAAATTTTCTTTCCAACCTGCTATCTTACATTGAAACTTATTTATCAACATATTCCATACCTAGGTCTTACATACACTTATAAACAAAGGTATTCCTAGATAAATGGATGGAAGGCTTGATATATTACAACTTATTACCTTTGTTCTCCTTTTTTGCTTCTTTGGAGTGTTGATGAAGAACACCTTGCTCTTTTTCAAGTTAATAATGTGTTGGAAAGCCTTGCTTTATAGATTTAGTATCCTTTTGAACTTCTTGGCTTCAACCACAAAATATTTCACAAGTGGGATTATGTCATCTACAAACTATTGGTGAATGATACCTCTCATAGACATAGAAGGTTTCAACTCTTTTAATGCTCTTGTCATTTGGAAAACACCTATACATATCCCAAGGGCTTATACCATGATAATAAAGAGGTAAGGAGAAAGTGGTTCCTCTTTCCTTAAGCTCTTGCTGCTCTCAAAGAAACCTATTGAGGAATTGTTTATGATAATCGAGAACCTTGGTCCTCCATAGCACTTTTCCATCCATCTTCTCCATCTCCTATGAAACCCAAACTTAGCAGGAAGTTTTTCCAAGAAGCTCTAGGATACATTATCATAAGCTTTATTCATATCTAGCTTCACCAACATTCCTTCCCTCCTACTTTGCACTACCAAGTGTAGTGTTTCATGGAGAGAGATGACACCATCTAATATTTTCCTTCCCTTCATAAAACACCCCTTGTTCTCTAGAAGGACTATTTTCAACCTTAACGATATCACTTTAGCGATGGTTTTCTATGTTGCATTACATAGGCTTATTGATCTAGAGTCTTTAAATCCTTTCTGCATTCATTTATTTGGTATTAGCACTAAAAATGTGTTGTTAAATTCTCTAAGAAATTTTCTTGAATGGTGAGACTCTCAAACTACTTCTATTAAATCCTCCTTTACTATATTTCAAAATACTTGGAAGAAACCTACCTAAAAACCATCTGGACTTAGAGCTTTGTCCTTCCTCAAGGAAAAAATTGTTTTCTTCACCTCCTCTTCACTAACTCTTCATTTAGTCCTTTGAACATTCTCATTGGTATTTATTGGAAATTTTATTCGATAACTTCTTGGTCTTTCCTCATTTCCTTCAATAGCAATGCACGAAAGAAGTTAACTGCCTCTTGCTTGATCCTCATGTAGGATTTCAAAAATCCTTCCAAGTTTTTTATGATTTATTGTTGAGAGGTGAAATAATTTATTGTTTCTATCTCCTTCCATAACCCATTTGTTCCTTATTTTTTACCTCCAATAAGTTTCCTCTCATGCCAAAATAGTGTGAAGCTCTTCTTGGATCTCCTTCTCTCTATTATATGGGGCCTTATCCATCCTAATCATCCTCACTTCCTCCTCCAACAAACTCAGTTCTTACCTAAGGCTTTCCTTCTATCTAAAGATATTTCCAAAGACTTACTTATTCCAAGTCTTCACTTCTTTCTTCACATGTTTGAGTTTCCCATCCAAAATAAACATCTTAGAGGCTTGAAATACAAGTCTCCACCATGATTCCACTTCTTCATATAATTTAGGGTGTTAAAGCCACATGTATTCAAAATTGAAAGGCCTTCTACCTTTCCATATTTTCCCAAATTAGCTAAATAATAGTAGATTATGATTTGATCCCATCCTAGGTAGGGAAACTAACGAGTGTTCATAGTTACCCTCAAACCATTTCATAGAGAGCCTTACTCTATATAGTCTCACTTGGATAAGGTTGTTCTCTATTCTTCTATTTGTCCATGTAAAATAATTAATTCTTAAATCAACATCATATAGACCAAATTCAAACATAAATTTGCTAAAATCCTCCATGCTCTTCGAGAAGCCTTGAGATCCACCTTTCCTCTCTCTAGGCATCAAAAGGGTGTTGAAGGCCCTTGTCACTATCCGTCTTAGACCTCTTATCTACTATCCTATCTGCTCCAATTCCTTCCACAACACCTTTCTTTCTCTTTTCACATCCAGAGCATAAATATTTGTAATGAAGAAGGTCAAATTTGACGATTTTGAAGTTATACAGACAATTAGAAGGTGCTCTTTTTCGAGAGGACTTTCCCTTCAAAAGTAATAGAATTCCATACAATTAAGACTCCTCTTGAAGTCCCCTTCACCACCACCTAACCACTACCACCTTTCTTCCATATCCCTTTCTTAATATTCTCCCAACTTGTAACATTCAACTTTGTTTCTTATAACATAACTATATTAGGTTGGTTATCCTTAATCAAGGATCTCACCACCTTGTTACTATTAGGGGCATTCATTCTGCTCACATTCCAAGACAAGATATTCATTTCTTATTTTTTGTTGTGGGCTTTAGCCCACTCAAGTCTATGATCATCTAAATACCCAAATTAATATATTTTTTTTGTCTCTTTTAAGCAATTTTCCTTTGAAGAAGGCCTTCCCACCTTCTTTACCCCTTTTGTCCCCACATATAGGGTTTTCTTGACACTCCCTGTTACTCTTATATTAAGGACTTCTTTAATTCTTGAGGATCCTTCTTTTATTGGCAATTCATCTATTATGTAGGGGACCACATCTAGATCCTCAGCTTCCATGTATATATTTTCCTACCTTGCTTCTATCTTTTCTTCTCCTATTTAGGGGTTAGCCTTCCTTGGACCATCTTGTTCTGGCATAGATGAGATTTCACCCTTACTCCTACTTAGTAGACCCTCATTATCTGCCTTGTTGCTAGAGAATTTCTCCTCTCTTACTTCCTCCTTGTTCACCAAGTCCATTACTTTGTCTCCACTTGCTTGTCAGTTAACTTCTATTTTCCTAACATTCTTTGGTTCTTCTTCCTTTGAATCTAACTCATTTTCAACTTTGTCTTCCTAATACTAGAACTCTTTTTTGTCTATTTGTTGTATAGGAGAATTAGGAACACCTTTTGCTCGAGGCATACTATCATCACTATAAACCCTAATCCAATGAAAGTCAACAAAACTTAACCATCTAAAAATTGAAGATAACCTACCACCAAATACTTAACACCTAATCTATTTTTTCAAATACTTTTGAATATATTTTAATTATTTTAAAGACTGATAATGATGAGACTTGATACAAAAAAGAAGAAATATTTACACAAAGGAGAAGTTAAATATACACAAGTTTGCATGTGAGCACATTATGGGCCTTATAAAATATCACATGCACAGTCACGTACTAACGGGCAACAAGTAGTGACCTCCTATTCACCACACTTTATGACTAATGAGCCTTAAAAATAAAAATAAAAGTTGGGCTTGGAAGATTTTGTTCCCCGCCAGGACATTAATTTAGGTATTTATTAGTGGTTTTTTTGTTTGATTTGTAATTTTTTGTACATAATATTTTCGTTGATTTATTAGTGGTTGTTTTTTTTTATTTGTTTGATTTGTAATTTTTTTTGTTTGATTTGTAATTTTTTTGTTTGATTTGTAATTTTTTTGTACATAATATATTCGTAATATATGAAGGAAAAATTTAAACTTGAAACCTCTCGATTTCAACAACATCTACAATTTTAAAGATTTTATTTGTCATTTGAATAGAAACAATTTAGTGAAGTGTACCAGAAATATGTATGCATTTTTAATGTTTTATTTAGTTTTATATATATAAACCATGTGATACGATTTAATGTAGTTGAGCATGGAATTTTATGAGGACTGTTGTCGGTGACATCTGCACCTTCTATCACATTATAATAATAGTTATGTTTTTTTATTCTTTAATAAATAAAGAGAATAAAGTAACACATCATTATAATTCTCATTCAATAAAAGTGAGGAAGTATAAAATAAGATAAGGTTAGAGTAATAGTAAATAGAATTGGAATGTCAACTCTGACTGGAATGTCACCATAAAATAGGATAAGGTTAGATTAATAGTAAATGGAATTGGAATGTCAACTCTGACTGGAATGTCACCTTCTTGTAGAATTTCTTTATGGTGACCTTAATGTGGTTGTTAATTTTTTTTTTTTAATACATATTAATTAGTTAGGTAGATTTATAGTTTTTTATGGTTAGTGGATTGTTAAGTGTTTGCTTGGTCAGGAAGATATTTAGGCTCGAAGATATTTAGGCTCAAATCTCAGGGGCAGTCTGTTTGTAAAGATAGTAGTGTAATCTGAATTTTTTGAATGCGTGCAAGGGGCACTCTGTTTGTAAAGATAGTAGTGTAATCTGAATTCTTTGAATGCGTGCAAGACGACAACGGTACAAATCTTGAACAACCAATGGTCCCCTTCACCTCGGTCAACAATAACAAAACATAATAAACCCTACCAGTTGTGCTGGTAGTTACTAAAAATTGTGATTGTAACAAAAAAAAAAAAAAAAAAACAAAACATAATAAATTTGATGAAAGCAGTTCCAAAAAAAAAAATTATACAGATCTATAAAACATTTAAGATAATATCAAATTGTGTGGTTGTGACCAACTCTCCTATATAACCGAAAAAAAAAAATTATACAAATCTATAAAGCATTTAAGATAATATCAAATAAAAAGAAGATTTTAACACATTAGTGGCTCTTATGGCTTGGCTAAAGCAAAGTTTTTAGTATATGTAGTTGTTTTAAGTAAATCTAATATTTGTAATTTTTTTTATAATTATATTTTTTTCAATTGATTATATAAGATTGAAATAAGTTTCATTTTATTATATTTCAACAAAAAAATATAATGATATTTAACAATTATGTATATATTGATCAATAAGATTTTGACTTAAAGTTAATATTTTTAACCATGTTATTTGACATATTAATTACATTATCAATGTTAATCGTAATATAAATAAAAAATAATATAACAATAATTAGGAGCGAGTAAGAAACATAAAAGTATGAAGTAAGAAGTACAAAGCAAAGTGAAAACATGGGGTGACTGCCACTTTTTCTTGCTCTAGATCTTAGGAGAAACTCAAAAACTAAGTGGATCTTGAGTGTGAAGTGGCAACTTCACCAAATGGTTCATCTATCTAGTTGTCTTCTATAACCCTCCTCAAAGAGATGGCAAGATTGAGACAAAAAAATTTGTCACTATTGTGCCGTCCTTGAGCTTTCCAGTTATAAGGTTATAGGGTGAGAGGGACGAGGTGGTAAGTGATTCCAATCGCTAGCTCTATATCAAGGACTATGACGGGGAGCTTGCAAAGCCTAGCTATGGTGATTGTGGGATCGACTCCTGCATAAAGAAGAGGTTGGTAGGACACAAGTCGTTGTACATGGGGTGTTAACCCAATGGTCCACAAGAGTTTGTAAATGAGCCACTTCTAATACAAACCTAATTATAATGATTGGAGGACCGAATCTTGCATGGAGAAGAGATGGTCCAATGTAACCCTAACTATGGTGACTATGAGACTGATTCCTACATGGAGGAGAGGTTGGCAGAACATGGGGCGTTAATCCAATGGTCCATAAAAGTTTGTAAATGAGCCATCTCCAACACTACCTTATTGACGTGTACCTATAATTATAAAAACACACTAAAATAAATTTTAGTTTTTTGATTAATGGTGAAAAATAGGGTTTTGAAAGGTCCCAAAACCTTTTACATTAGAGGAGGCAGAGAAAGATAAGGCTAATTAAGCACATGCTAGCCTCCAAGGCCAAAAGAAACAGAAATTAAACTAAAACAACCATCCAAAAGCAAAGACCAACCCACCACTCAACCACTCAGTAGGACTGTAGCACCCTAAAATTGGCGCAGTAAAATTATAAAATTTACATTCACCTTAGTAAATAATTTTAAAATCAAATTTAACCTCCCAAACCGCCCGTTAACCGTCGGGTATTCCGTTTCCCCCTTTTTCGCGCCAATTTTAGAGGTTGTTTTGACCGTTTGACGATATCGTCGCCGATCAGACGATATCGCCCGCATTTGACGATTTCGTCTCGGACTAGGACGTCCGGACGATCTTGTCGCAAAACTAAATTTGCATAGTTGGAATCTGTTCCAACGGGTCTCCAATCGGGCGGAAGCGTGTCTGCGCCGTTGGGACCCTCCCCCGTTGGAGATCTCCCAAATTGGGATGATCTCCAACCTCCTACCTACTCCCCCTAAGCCTATTTAATCTCTAGGATTTTCCCTCCCCAACCCCTCGGCTGAAATTTTTTGCAAAGTGATTCCCTCTACATTAGAACATCCTAATCTTGCATTTGCACTAGTTCCACATCGATTTTATTGCAGGTACATCATTGTTTTTCAGCCGGAGCCAGCATCCATCGTCGTCGACGAACCTGTTCAGATCGGAGGCGATCCCGTCGAATGCGAGACGATTTCGTACTGATGCGAGACGATCTCGACTGCAGCCCACATCGAGGCAATCAGTGCCTGGAGTTTGCTTTTCTCAACTCTGTTTCTGTCATTTTATTCTGTAAATTAGATTATTTATTCAGTTTTTATGTTATTTTGCATTTGGAGTTCACCCATTTAGCTTAGATTGCATGCTAAGTTCATGATCTGCTATTAAAGTACGATGAATTGGCTTTAAATTCTGTTCTTAAATATTGTTCAAGTATTCATATTGCTATTTGGTGTAATTTGCCTCTGTTAGCACAATAGAATTTCTTGTATTTTGCATCTGTTTTCTGTCTTGCAGGTCTCTGGTGAATTCGTCTGACGAATTCGTCAGATCTCAGACGATTCTGTCAGATTACAGACGATTCTGTCAGATTACAGGCGATCCGGATCGCTTCAAACGTCGAATCTTCTCGAGACATCCGGATCAGGTATTTTTCATTGTCATTCTATAAAATTCTCTATTTTCTCGCTTTCAAATCTGTTTGTTGTATTCATGAAAGTTGCATTTTCATGTAGTTTTAATTTAGATTCATTCGGCCAAACCTAGGATATGAATGCTTAAGGTTAAAACGAACTCATCAAACACATTCCAAAACCTAGGCGTGGAAACCGCCGCTAAATGTTTCCTGGTGAACCCACCATCCGTCGAAAAATCACCAAAATACACCTCCCTTGAGAGGCGGGACCTTCGCAAAGTCCTCTCAGTCCGAGGTATCGCGACATCCTTTTCCCATCCTCCTTCCGGGCGCGGATCCTATAGCCTGAAGGTAGGGATGCGAAAAATTTGGAGCGATACATTTTGGTGAACCCGACGTGAATGCATCATAACCTTTTGAAAACAAAAACAAAAAATATATATATGTATACAAGAAAAACAAAAACAAAATCATCATTTCAAGTTTGTATGTTTTAGATTCAATTCTAAATAGTAGATGCTAAATATTACTTTTAGAAGTACTAAAGAAACCATGAGTTTTTACTCAAATCAATATGAGCCCATTAGTAATGTTGGAAGAATTCAGCCAAATACATTTGTTGATTATGATCAACCTCATCCCTATTCAACACCACCTCCATCACACTCTTCTTATTTTTCATCCATAACCCAACAAAACAATCCCTTTGCCAATCCTCTTCATAACGATATTATCTATTCTCCCATATATCCATATTATGTCTATCAACCCACATATAATCCTCCTCCACCTTTTCAATACTCTTCTTTCAATACAACACATCCATTTCAACAAGAAAATACTTATTCTTCCAATTCTACCATGCACTCACCTCCTACATCGCAATCTTCCTGTCATCATTCTACCCATAATAAAGAAAGTAGAGGTGAGAAACCATTAGGTCCTTTTATGACGAAATTCCTAAGGCATTTATCAAAAACCTCTCAAAAACCTTCATCACGTAAATTTACTAAGCTCAATCAACCAATGGATATAATTCTCAAGTATTTACTTGATACAAATAGGATTGAACTCCCTTCCATAAGACAACCTGATACCACAACAGATTGGTTTAAACCTGAGCTACATTGTGAATATCATAGAGTAGATGGACATATGACACAAAATTGTAAAGATTTAAGATGTGCAATTCAAGATTTGATTGATAAGGGTCTTTTTAATATAAAGGAATTACAATCTACAACTGATTATAAATCTCTAGTAAACAATCAAACTCCTACACAACAAATACCAATAATCAATCAAGACATGGGGATCTCCCAAGAACCCCTATTCAATTATCAACAACAAGAAACCAATCAAATATTGCATGTTAATGTGTCCCATCATGATGATATTATTAATATTGTAACAAAAACTACAAATGAGCAACCTCAAGTTCAATCAACTCAATCCGATATTCAAGATATGGATTCCTCATTTGACCAACCTTCAAAACTATCTTTGGCTCTAGAGAATGATCCAAAATGGAATGTAAGCATAGAAAGCTCATCTTTAGAATCAAAATCTCAATCTGAAATCCACTTTGATAACCAACAACAAGTGATTAATCCTCAAGCAAAGATATCCCTTTTAGAAGTATTACAAATTTCTCACAAGGAAATTTTGTTCAAAATACCTAGCCAACAATTTGTTCCTCATCATATTTTCTCTAAGAACATAATTAATGGTGTAAACCCTCTTGAGGTTAACCATATTTCATTCTATGATGAGGATATTCCTTCCTCTACTCCACAAGAAGACTCCTATCTTTACATTATCGGATCTAGTAAAGAAACACCTGTTAGAACTATCATGGTAGATAATGACTCCTCTCTTAATTTATGCACTTATCAATTATTCCAAAAACTCAAATCAAAGGAAGAAGATCTTAATGAATCAAATGTTATTATAAAATCTTTTAACAATGAAATTCAAGAAGCTCAAGGTACTATAATTCTTCCCCTTAATATTGGATCCAAGATCCTGGATACTTTATTCTATGTAGGATATTGTCCTTCACCTTACAACCTACTTCTCAGGAGTCCTTGGATTCATACGATGAGGGTTGTCCCTTCCACTCTTCACCAATGTTTGAAGTTTGAACTTGCAAATAAAATTGTTACCATACATGGTGACCCAACACCATTTGAAGAATATTTAACGGTTGAAACATCAAGTTCTATACATTCTCTATTGTCACAATTATCTTCTATCCATCACTTTTCTTCATCCATATATGATCATCCTTGTTTACCAAATAACATCCATGCATATCTTTCACATATACTTTCTCCATCTTATCAAGACTTGGAATATAGTGATAAGAATGAAGAACTTTCTTATCCTTCTGACATTTTATTTTGTAACATGATCAATTTTCCACATATAAAAGTCAAATCTTTTGCTACATTATTCTACATTATAACAAAGCTTTTGTTATCACTACCTTTTATTCATCACCTTCTATTCTTACCTTCACCTCAACCAGATTATCCTTCAAAACCTCCTTTGATTTTGAAGCAACCTTAGACATGCTATACTCAAATAACCTTGTATAGTGTATATAGATCATCTTGTATATACCACCAATTTCAATTCATAAATTAAAATCAAAATACAAAAAAAAATCAAAATCCTCAAAATCTTCAAAAAAATACAAATGCAACTAAGGACCTTAAAGGTAAATTTGAGCCCAACTGGCTTGGACCATACATTATTACTGCTAAATTTGAATCAGGAGCATATAAATTATCTACCTTAGATGGTAAAGAACTTAAAGAACCCATGAATATTTTGCATCTTAAACGTTACTATGCATAAACTTGGTCATTTCATCCATGTATATATTTGTTCAAAATTACTATCTTGTATTTCTTTCAATTTATAAAAATCCAAAAACACCAAAAACATTCATAAATCTCCAAAAATCTTCAAAAACTATCTATTGCATTTATTTAAAGCACTTGTTAAATTTTTTGCTCAAAAATATAAAAACAACTATATGCTTGACTCTTTCGAAACCAAAACAATATACAGAAAGAAAGAGAGAGTCAACATTCTCAAAACTTCTCAAAAGTGTTTATATATATTTTCTTACAATTATTGCAATTATATGTTTCAACTTATTTTGGATAAATTAGCATTTATTTTGAATCCCTCACTTGCACACTCACAAAAAAATAAATATCTTGATTTTATCTGGCATGATTACTAATCTCTCTTATATCAAAGTTCACAAATTTCAATTAAATAAAGTTTGAGCATAGAGAATTGATCTTGTTATTTACTTAAACCAAGCACATCTTTTCACAATAAAATGATTATATTTGTAATTTCCATGTTTTGCTACATAGTAGAACCGATTTCTTGAGTGAAAAGTTTCCCCTGCTATCCTATCATGCACATGGTCTAGAATCTTTGAGAATTGGCAAAAGGACAAGCTCACCCCTACCCGGAATAAAAATCCCTTGCTCTACAACTAATCCGAGCAAGTATCCCTAGCAAAGAAAAAGAGAAGAAAAATTCAAGAAAGAAGAGAAAAGAAAAATGTTATTTCAGCAATGTTCCAAGTATTATCAAGCAAAAGAAATACAAAAAGAAAAATAAGCAAAGTTCAAAAGAAAGCAAGAAAGCAATAAAATCCCTTTCCCTACCCTTTGAAAAGAAAAGAAGGGTTGATGAGCTTGAATCCTTGGAATTCTCAATTATTCGAAAACTGTGAGGTAAGCCCCATAACAGGTGGTTTGTGCCCAACCTGCTTGGCCTTGGGTAACTCCTAGCGTGGCGATATGTCCGTCACATTAGCGACCTTCTTTTGTACGAGACCTATGTCTCGCTTATGGATTAGCTAGCTCTTGATAATCCGACCTACATAGTAGTCTAATATGGTTATATGCATCTACATCATGGTTAATGAACATTTATTTGGTTTTCTCAAATCACTTGTATCATAGTATCTTGCTCAAAACCGGTAAATGAACAATGCAATTGCACACACATTTGTATTTGAGAGATTTTGTTTATCATTAGGATAAATCAAGATCGGAAATGAATGCACATATGCACATGGGATTCCTTATAAATCTAACTTTTGTCTTCAAAATACTTTGAAATATTATTTTTGCAACTTGTTTGGAATAATCAAGTACAATTATTTTTCACAAAGACAACTATAGAATTAGAAAAATAAAAAATTTCTTCCAAATTACACAAATCAAATCATATATATCTGGTTGACTTTCGCGACGATGGTATAGTTTCAAAACCAAAATTGGAATTTTATGCCTAGCGCAAGTCCTCATTTTCATCTTTTCTGTTCATCAAAAAATCAACCATGCAATAAAACTATTTTTTTGGATTTTCGCGATGATGGTATAAGTCTATACCTACATATTCTATGCCTAGCGCAAACCATTGTAACAATTTTTATTCCCCATTTTATCAAAAATCATAAAAACCATATGACTTCATTTTACACAAATTATGCTTTTCAAAAGCAAACCCATTTTTTCACTATTTTTATGTCATTATGTCAACCTTCAACTTTGCAATGATGGTATAATTCCTAAGGAATTATTCACAAATTTTATCACACTTAGGAATTTATGCCTAGCAAAAATCATTTTAAAAATATTTCATGCATAATATTTTTCATGAAAATCTGAAAACAAACCAACATCATCATCATCATCATTTGCACTATTGCACCAAAGTCTTAAGACAGTCTCTTAAGCACTCTTTTACTTTTTAGCAATATTTCTATACTGGGATTAGCTTGACGACCGAGTGAGCGGCGACTCCATGAAATGGTCTATAATAGCGACAATGTCCTTTGAAATTATTGTTAAAAGTCCCCTTTTATTTTTATCAAATTATTGCATCACAAACAACCACTTTGTTACATCAGATTATTTCATTTAAAATGTTATAGCATGACATTCAAATTATAATATTTCCAACGACATAATTACATCCAATTATCAAATCAATCAATCAAAACATAAAAGCATCATAAACATACACAACACAATACAAGTCATATGATCAAAAACATATCATATATATACATCATATCCACCATTTTTTTCTTCAGAGCTCTAAAAACCAGAAAATGAACAATAAAAATGAATTAGGGTTTTACCCTATTTTTCTTAATTTTATTCAACAATAATTTTTTTTGCTTTTTCGCATTTTTACCTCAAACGTTCGATTTGGGTAAAAACACGGAGGGGGCACCATAGTAAGCTGTCGTACGATTCGACCAAGAATCGTCGCCTAAAAATGGGTATAATTTTTTGCTTTCTCGTAGATCGAGAAGAACTCATCTTTAACGCATTTTCTTCGGAAAATTCGCTAAAGAGGGGGCAAAATGTAGCACCCTAAAATTGGCGCAGTAAAATTATAAAATTTACATTCACCTTAGTAAATAATTTTAAAATCAAATTTAACCTCCCAAACCGCCCGTTAACCGCCGGGTATTCCGTTTCCCCCTTTTTCGTGCCAATTTTAGAGGTTGTTTTGACCGTTTGACGATATCGTCGCCGATCAGACGATATCGCCCCATATTTGACGATTTCGTCTGGACTAGGACGTCCAGACGATCTTGTCGCAAAACTGAATTTGCATAGTTGGAATCTGTTCCAACGGGTCTCCAATCCGGCGTAAGCGTGTCTGCGCCGTTGGGACCCTCCCCCGTTGGAGATCTCCCAAATTGGGATGATCTCCAACCTCCTAACTACTCCCCTCTAAGCCTATTTAATCTCTAGGATTTTCCCTCCCCAACCCCTGGCTGAAATTTTCTGCAAAGTGATTCCCTCTACATTAGAACATCCTAATCTTGCATTTGCACTAGTTCCACATCGATTTTATTGCAGGTACATCATTGTTTTTCAGCCGGAGCCAGCATCCATCGTCGTCGACGAACCTGTTCGAGATCGGAGGCGATCCCGTCGAATGCGAGACGATTTCGTATCGATGCGAGACGATCTCGATCGCGAGCCCACATCGAGGCAATCAGTGCTTGGAGTTTGCTTTTCTCAACTCTGTTTCTGTCATTTTATTCTGTAAATTAGATTATTTATTCAGTTTTTATGTTATTTTGCATTTGGAGTTCACCCATTTAGCTTAGATTGCATGCTAAGTTCATGATCCGCTATTAAATTACAGGAATTGGCTTTAAATTATGTTCTTAAATATTGTTCAGTATTCATATTGCTATTTGGTGTAATTTGCCTCTATTAGCACAATAGAATTTCTTGTATTTTGCATCTATTTTTTGTCTTGCAGGTCTCTGGCGAATTCGTCTGACGAATTCGTCAGATCTCAGACGATTCTCTCTCACGATTACGTCGGTTTCGGGACGATTCTGTCGGATTACGGACGATTGTCAGTACAGGCGATCCAGACTGCTTCAAACGTCAGAATCTTCTACAGACATCCGGATCAGGTATTTTTCATTGTCATTCTGTAAAATTCTCTATTTTTTGCTTTCAAATCTGTTTGCTGTATTCATGAAAGTTGCATTTTCATGTAGTTTTAATTTAGATTCATTCGGCCAAACCTAGGATATGAATGCTTAAGGTTAAAACGAACTCATCAAACACATTCCAAAACCTAGGCGTGGAAACTGCCGCTAAATGTTTCCTGGTGAACCCACCATCCGTCGAAAAATCACCAAAATACACCTCCCTTGAGAGGCGGGACCTTCGCAAAGTCCTCTCAGTCCGAGGTATCGCGACATCCTTTTCCCATCCTCCTTCCGGGCGCGGATCCTATAGCCTGAAGGTAGGGATGCAAAAAATTTGGAGCGATACAAAGACATAAAGGAGAACATCAAGATGCATATAAGAAAACTCCAAACTCAGAGAGTAAGGATGAAGGTAAAACACCAAGCATATTCCTTGAGAATGGTAACCACCAAGGAGCGAAAGGGCTAGCCCCCCAAAAAACATCCCCCAAAGAGAGGATCACTAGAACACAACTAAGATCTCATCCAAGAAGAAAGACAATAAAAATACCTACTGGATAGGTAGACCCAATGCTTCCAAAGCAACAATTGTCAGTAACCGTGAAGGAAAATTGTCTTCCCAAATTTTGAACTGACCACTATCCACCCCCAAATTGGCCATAACATCAACAACCTGGTTACCTTCCCTATAAATATGCTCAATTTTAAATTCTAACATACCTTCCAGAATCTTTGATGTACCCTTAATAATAATTAGGATAAAACAATTATTAGTCTTTCCAACCTTGAGATCCCAAATGATGTTCAAGGAGTCACCTTGAATGAGAAGTCTTCTGAAGCCCCTCTCAAAAACCTGGTGAACACCCGAGAAAAGAGCCTTAGTTTCAGCTAGGTGGTTGGTTTGAATACTATAATCTTCAGCATACGCCCAAATGACCTCACCATTATCATTTCTCACAACACCCCCTCCACCAGCCCTCCCCAGATTACCTTTGGCAACCTCATCAAAGTTTAGAATGACCCATCCTTTACCTATTTTATGTCATCTAGTAGCCAATATTTTTTGAATAGTGGATACAGAAACAAAATTCTCCAGATTTAGATTCCAGCTAACAACAACCTCTTTCTCCACAACTTCCTCCCTACCATTTCCAGCATCAAAGACAATCAAGTTATTCTCAATAGCAACTTTAATCCTTCTAAGGACAAATGATTCATCCCTAATAATATCCTTGAAAAATCTTTTGTTCCTCTCCCACCAGATACCCCATAAAAAATGAGGAAGAACCAGCTCCCACACCCTAGTGAGGTTGTGACTGATGAAGGGGGATTTCTACTAAGTAAAAAGTTCCTTGAAAGTTCGAGGTAAATTCCATTTGATGGAAAAAAAATCCAATAAAACATTAAACATCTTATTGTAATTTTAGCATTCAATAACAAATATGTATTAATTAGTTCTAGAAAAAATAGTTGCATAAAACTATTTTTTTTTTTGTATTTACATGGTGGAATCGGTAGCCGCCACGAATCCGGGCAAGCTGTCCAGCTTTTATGGCCGCTACATTATTCTGCATTGTCCGCCCCAAAAGCCACCACACAGATCTTCGCGCAGTCCGCCCCTATAACCACCATGTTACAATCATTTTAAACCTTTTACGTCGCTGAAAAGGGACAAGTGTTTAGTCCGACGAGGCCTGAGATTTAAACCTTGGACCTCCGCCCCCCTATGGAGTTTGTGCATAAAATTAATTAAAATGAAATAATTTAATTTTAAATTAAGTTCCCTCCAATATCACCATACTCTCCCATATTTAACCATACTCTATCACACATTTAATATTGTTAGTTAATAAAAAAAATATATGTACGTTTATATTTCTTAGCCTTTGACAAAAATAACTACTTTTTAACATAGCACTTCCATTTGGTGGTTCCATAACATGTGCATGCATTTGTTTAATTCCCACACACTATTATAGCTATATGTTAAATTTAATATATAAAGATTATATAGGTAGAGAATAAAACTTTAAAGTCTATAATAAATTTTAAAACTTTATAATAAGATTTTATAGGTTTTTTTAAATAGGATTTAAAAGTATATAAACATTTTAAGTAATAATGATATTAAAAAAAAAATAAATAAAGATATTAACATAATAATTTAGACAAGAATATGTTAAACACATTAATACGAAGGTTTTTATATTATGAAATATTTCCATGTGAGGAAGATGTCAACACATCGAACTAATAGTGATATTAGTTTTAGGGGAAAGCAAAAAAAAATGAATATGTTAACACGTCAATCTAAGGACTCTTGTGCAATTTATGGATTCTTAACCCAAACAACGTTAGTGTTAAAGAAAGAAGTAAGATGTATTTATCGTAGTCAATAAAATATTAACCTCATCATTTGGGCTTTGGCTGTCCAAGGTTCAAACCCCAGCATGAGTGGGTGTGAGGGGGTGGGTGTGTGAGAAATATATATATATATATATATATATATAAATAAAGAAATTACACATCAAGGTAAAGATTCTCATCCTAAACAATGTTAACACCAAAGAGATTAGGAAGATGATAACATATCCTCTCACCCATTTGTAAAGCCTAACATATTTCACAACTATTACCTATATATATATATATGGAAAGAGAAGGATTTGTTTTAATTGGTTATATGAACTTTAGTTTATAATGAGGATAGGACAAGATAACTCACTTGAGGTAAGACATCAACCACTCACATACATAAGACCTTCATGGCTATTGAGACTTAAGCTTAAGTGTTCTCCATAGAAGAGAAAGTCTCCACCACTTTATAACAAAACAACTTTAAACAATAATAAGTTCAATAATAAATCCCATAGCCATTGAGACTTAAGCTAAAGTTTTCTCCATAGAAGAGAAAGTCTCAACCACTTTATAACAAAACAACTTTAAAAAATAATAAGTTCAATAATAAATCCCATAATAAAAATAATTGAAATAATGTTTACAAGAATATTCAGAATAGACTCAATTTATAGAACAATAAATCCAAGTAAATATCATAAATCTAAATTTCATATCTCAAGTAAATATCACCAATCTAAATTTTATCTCAGAAATAATATAAGCCACATGGAGAGAACAAAGTCTCATAATCACATATATAGGGCAACATATCTTATGTGCACCTTAAGTGATAGAAGTTAGAAAAATGAATGATGATCCAACTACATCACATCTCTCCAATTTATAGGTTACATAAGAAAACCTAACCCTAATGCTCAAGGTCCAGCTATCCTAACCTAGGGGTTGAGCCAACAAAATAAAGAGTGACATTAGAATTGTTATCAAGCTCACCCCTTAAAAAAACTTTGTCCTTAAAGTTAATTATTTTTGGAGAATTATCATTGGCTCCCACGTCACATCCTCTTCAGGAAGATCTTGTCACTTGAAGAGTAGCTCCAGTACTTAGAAAGAATGCAGATTATGAACCTGACCTAAAGCTCAAAAATCTGATTGATCCAAAACTCATTATTTTGAGTTAAGGAAGATCAAGAAAGAGTGTAAAAAAAAAAGGTATAACAAACCAAAACTCAAGAGTATACAAGCAAAATATCATAATGATTTTACTGCTTAGAAAATTAAGTACAATGCAAGCAATCTATGAGAAGAGATGTGAGGCTATAACATTACATCCATTACTCATATTTTTATAGTCAAAGGAGCATCTCTTGTTATACAAAAATTGGTGTTCTGGAAGTCCACTATATTGAATATGGAAGGTTACCTCTGTGAAAATATGGTGGTTCACATTCCATGAGCTAGAAGGTCACCCATATGGAAATGTGGTGATTTACCTTCCATGAGTTACAAAGTGCATATTAAATGAAAATTACATACACATGACTTGTCCTTTTGTGTTTTATCTTTTATTGATGTGTCAACATAGCTAGATATTATTTTGGCTATGAAATCTAAAAATATTTTTAGTAAGTACTTTGTTTTGCATTTTTTAAGGCCTCCAAAGCATTTTTACACAAACATGTTGACAACTTGCCTATGACAAAAATGCCTATAAAAACAATTTTCTATAATATTTTCAATGCTTCTTGAATGGATCAAATTAAATTCTTGAGCACAAAGTTATGCACCTAATAGTGTGGTGAGGATCAAAAAATATATTTTGGGGTATTTTCAAGTAGAAAGACATGGTATAGATCATTCGCCTCCCTTAAAAAGAAATGGTCTAAATTGCATAAACTTTTGACACAAAGTGTGGAAATTATTTCTTTATCTATTTTTTTGAGTCATTCCCCTTGGTGACCAAGTTGTCCTACCTTGACCACTCTATACATCTGAGTGAATTATCTTCTAGTGGTCCTAATCCATGTATCAATAATTTGATCCTTCTTCATTGGTGCTAAGTTATCTAGATTGATTTCTTTAATATCCAAAAATTTTGCTACTACATAAGTGTCCAACAGAGGTGGATGATATGACCTAAGAAGTTCAACATTGAAGATTGGATGCAAACCAAGATAAGATGGAAGATTCAATTCAAAATTATTTTCTCCCACCTTGTTTGTAATGGTATATGGTCCATAGCGAAGAGGTTTGATATTCCAATGGGGTCTTGTAAGTATCTCATTTTGAAAACTTAACCATAACTTATCTCCAACCCTAACTTGATATAGGACCCAATTCTAGTCATGGTGTTGCTTGTATTTCTAATTTATCTTTAACAAGAGATCATGGACTTGTTGTTGGCATGTGCTAAATTTGTTCTATAAATCATGCTACCTTTTTTGCTTATTTCTATCAATGAGGCGAGTACGCCATGGGTTGCATAGTGAGATCTATATCAGTGGGTGTCAACGTTTGAAACCCAAAATAGACATGAAATAGGTTGTGTTTGGTAGATCTATGTAGAGCTTGATTGTACCCATGAAAAATGTAGAGAAGACTCTCATCCCATGTGCATGGATGATTGGAATTGTACATTTGAAGAAGATATATAATCAGTCAATTTACAACTTCTATATGAGCATTAGTCTAATGATGGAAGACTATGGACATGGTCAAATTGGTGTCTATTATGCTCCATAGGGTAGACCAAAAATACTCAAAAATATACTATCAATGTTATATATAATGTATTTTAGCAAGCCAAAGTTGATCCACACATGACTAAAATAAACCTTAGTAGTATACTCAACCAAAATGGATTTCTTAAAAAGAATCATGATAACAATTTTTGAAAATGATTAACTACTACAAAAATACAATCATTACCATGATTAAATGTGGGTAAACTTGAGAAGAAATCCATGGAGAATTATTCCCAAGGTTTGGATGGCTTTGATAATGGTGTATACAATCCTTGCTTCTTATTGGTTGGTTTGGCAACAATATTGGGATACATGACTTAATGTACCTCTTGAAATTGTTCCTCGTCTTGGGCCAATAGAAGTACCGACAATGGTTTTTCCACCCTAAAGTGACCTACTACTTTACTGAAGTGTGCTTTCTATACCATCTTCGAGCACTCACTAGCTAGTACAAAAATATATCCCTTGTGGCAAAGGAGGTTATCTTGCACATAAAAATATAAAAAATTGCGTACCCACATGACGAGCTTGGTATGTATTTGCAAAATCAGAATCTACTTCATACAAGGTGAAACGATTGAAAGTTTCATGCCCATATGAATCAAGAATGATAGTGAATGCTATGATTGGAGGTTGGCTCAAACAATTTGCTACTAAATTGGTACTCTATTTCTTATGCATGATGATAAAATAAATTTTTTATAGATATGTGACTCACTATGATGTCTTTCATTCCTTAGCTTACTCTACATCTAAGTAAATTATAAGGGTCTATAATTTGTGTGGATGATGGTTTCCTTGCCTAACATGTAGTGCTTTCACTATATACATGCTTGGACAATGGCATAGAGATTTTTGTCGTATGTGGGGTATTTCCAAACTACTTCATTGAATATTTAATTGTTATAGACAATTGGATGCCCATATTATGTGAGAATAGCTCCCAATGAATACTTTATGCATAAGTCATTACATCAAAAGTTTTATGTAGATCAAGTAGGAAAAGTGTAGGATCTAAACACAATTGGTCCTTTAGCCTCTCAAATACCCTCTATTGTGTATGTTTCCAATGGAACTTGGATTTGACATCTCCTTTGATCACTTGGTTTAGTGGTTAAGCAATGTATGTGAATCCCAATACAAATCTTCAATAAAATTTGATAAGACCCAAAAATCCACGAAGCTCTACTAGAGTTTTTGGGGTAGGCCAATATCTAATTACCTAAATATTTTTAGGATCAACATGGACTCATTCTTTATCAACAATATGTCTAAGGTATTGAATCTTCATCATGCCAAATGAACACTTCTCCAAATTAGCATATAACTTGTGTCTTCAAAAAATCTAAAGTACTATCAAACATGTTGTAGATGTTCCTCCCATATCTTACTATAGATGATAATATCATCTAAGTAGGCAACTAGACAACCATAAATGAGTTCGTATAGGGATGCAAGATGTCATCCAAAATCCTCATGAATGTGGTAGGTGTATTGGTCAATAAAAAAGCATAACCAACCACTTAAATAAACCCTTGTTGGATTTAAATGTAGTCTTCCATATTCGGTGGAATCTATACGTATTTGATGATAGTTGGATTTGAGATCAATTTTAGTAAAGAAATTTTCACCATGGAGATGGTCCAGTAAGTCATCTATTTAAAGGAGTGAATAATGGTTCTTCAAAATGATTTTATTCAAAGATCTATAGTCAATACAAAAGTCTCCATGTTCCACCTTTCTTTGTAGCCAAGTCAATTGGACTACCACATGATGAAGCACTTGAATCAATTATTGGATATGAATTTAATTTCAACATATTTAAGGACTAATATATGATAAATAGGTGCATTAGACAAAGGAGATCCAAGAACTAAATTAACAGAATGCTTTACCTCATAATGAAGTGGAATGCCAATTGGTGACTTTAACAAGTTATCATATTTTGCTATAAATTGGTCCATCTACTTTTGCCATGTAGGGCCTACATTTGATGTATCAACATACCTTCTATTTTGTGGCTTGATCATGAACATAATAAATTTTCTTATTTTGGATATTATCTTTATGCATTATTTTGTACTGATTAAGAAAATAAAGATAGGAGGAGATGCCTTTGGGATTCTAAAACACTAACCTTTGATAGTTTTAAGGATACTTAGGGGTCTAAAATCATATATGCCATACCTCTTTCACATAAATGGTTAGTCCAAAATCACATTACAAATGTCCAAGGGTCAGAAATCATAAAAACATACTCTTTAAAGGGCTTGATGACAAAAGATAGCAGATATTGTTGAGTGACACGAATACCTCTCCTTTGTTGTAACCATCCAACATTATATGGTTGTGGGTGTGGTGTGATAGGTAGTTTCAAATCCTTCACCATCTAAGAAAAATTAAATTCTTTTGACTCGAACTATCAATAATGAAATATAATGGATTACACTTGATCAACAGTTGGGAATGAAATATGTTCCTCCTCTTGTGATTCCTTTGGTATAACATATGTGGTGGCATTCATCATATTTGGTTTGGCTTCCTTGATTTTCTTCCCTCTATCCTTAGTTTGTGGATGTGGAAGCAATGGGGTAGTGGATGTAGAAGGTTGTGACTTAGCAAACATTAATTGAATTGCTTGACACTCCTCCCTTGAAATTCAATCGCTCTTATGATAATCACACCATTTTCTATTCTTGGCCTTCAAGGAATTATTTTCGTGGGAGTCCTTTTTTCTTTCAATTATGACATTAGGGTTGACACCTTTATTCTATTTCTTTAGAGAGTTACTCTTGCCTTTCTTTGGATGGTACTTAGTGTTCTAGTTTTTGTTATTTTCTCGTCTATTTTTAATTTTAATTTTTGTTTTTGCTCTAATTTGATAGTAACTTTATATTCCTCTCCCAATATATTAAATTCAAAGAGGTCAATGTCCTATTGAATATAACATTGTAGCCCATTACGGTACTTGAGGATTTGATGTCTTTTAAAATATTGAATACTTGGCTTTACTACCATGGAGTGGAAAGTATTGTATAATCTTGAACCGAGTGGTCTTTACCTTGACACAATTATTTTCATCACATGTATTAGTCTTCATAGGATACCACAGGATAATGATCTTCCTTAACAACCTCCATGAAATTATCCCATTTGATGCTACTTCATATTTATTCTCTTATTTAACCCTATTATAATTGTAGACATCTAAAATGTGTCATCACATGGAGACTCCCAAAAAGCCTCCTTTCTAACTCATGTTACCCACCTTGGACAGACTTAGAGTTAATTTGGTGTCTTTCTCCAATAAAAGGAACTTTTCCCCCTGAGAAGCATGATCGTCTCAAATTGATACGATCTCAAAAGTGTGACCATATCCACTCAATATGGTATCATATTCGAGACCGTCTCAATCCGATATGGTTGCATGCATGTAAAAAAAAAAAAAAGTAAAATAGATAGTAAACTGCTTGTCAGTGCAACAATTAATTTTTTGTTAGTTTCTAGCGACCTGCAGGCAGTAAAAGTTTCCTCTACCACCTATATTCTGCTGCAAATTAGCAATCAAGCTACCCCTAATTGCTACTCGTCTCTTTGGATGTGTGCCAAGGAGGCTATAAAATGGAGGCCCCCCTTTGTTTGTTAATCCGCAATTTCAAATTTAGAACAACAAAGTGCTATAGAAATATTACCTCACCTCCTTGCTATTGGAATTGATACCTATGGGTTTCCACACGAGTTTCAACATTGTCTCCATGAACCTCGTTTTATCAATACCACTACTTCGGATCTCTTGAATCCATGCACTCGCATACAGTTCGCTATAAATTCATCAACAAAACACATCCCTGGGTCATCCAAATCTTGCTTGCACCTAGTTTCATAGAGTTGTAGGTCTACGACAACTATTGTCTCACCCCAAGACGATATGTAGATAAGACTATCTCGATCCAAGATTATCTTAGTCAGGTGACAAATTATATCATTTTTCCTACATATTTTCTTATATTATCACTTGCATGGTTATTTTAGCTATAGATCCTTTATTTTATGCAGTTTATCTCATTACAATAGCATAGATCCTCATCATTTCATGAATGCATTCATTTTATTTCACTTTATTTCTTGATCAACATGGGTCCAATTTTGGTAGGTCCTGCAAATGCTATTGATTCCTCTTTTTTTTTATTGTGTGTAGGTTACAGGGTTTAAGCATTGTGAAAGACTTAGGATCCAACTCCCACTTAGTGGTCCTAGGAAAACCCGCTTGGTATGGGGATCCTTCAAATTACACCAAGAAAAACTCCTTTCAATGGATAGGGGAATCATGTCCCTCATTGTAAAATTGTATCATTGATGAAATCCTTGAAGGGGATTCTATGTAACACATTTTTAAAAGAAATCAGTACAAGTTTAATACAACCAGATTCATTGCCATTCGGTTTCTTTTTGCATCTTGTTATCATATGTTTCCTTTCAGCTTTATTTGTTGTACGATGCATGTTTTTTCATCCTTCAAATGGCAATCATGATGGGATCCCTTTTAGGTCTTCCTTTTTCATTATTTGTTGTTTTGTTACACCAACAAAATGACTAATTTTTGCTTGTTTTTTATTTTTGCAGGTACATAATAATAACCGTCTTAGGTTGAGATGACCCTTGTTCTGCAACCATCTCAGGTCAAGACGATCTGTAACCAGAGATAAAACAACACTATCCTGCAAGATCTACATCAAATGAAAGTATTCTAGGTTACATTTACATACCTTAGGATAGTTTATTTCATGTTTGGAATAGAAAAACAAAGAAAATAAGAAAAACACATAGCCTAGTTGCATGCATGTTTCTTTATTTTTAGTTTTAAAACTGTCAAACTATGATCATATCAGGTCAAGATAGCCTCTAGTCTGTAATTATCTCAGGTTGAGATGGTCCCTATATTATAGTCATCTCAGGTTGAGACGGTATTTTTGTCCTTACTATTTTGTTGCATTACTGTATGATAAAAATATGGATTATTATGTAGTAAAAATAGATGCATTTTACTTTATAATTTGCATTAGTTAAAATCATTTGTGTGCTCTTTATTTTCCTTTTTAGAAATAAAAGGAACATCACACACTCACATATCACATAAAATTGGTAAGGTTAGACTTCATCACCAACCCCAAATTGAGACTAGAGATGTTGGAATTCATTTCCTTCGGCTAGCTCGCTCCTCTAAACACCATAGTAGCCCCCGCGAGTGGTTTCTTGGACTTCATCACCAAGGAGCCCCCTACTTTTGGGTGCATCCTAAAGTAGGTTAGGTTTAGATGCCCCTTAACCATAGGGCTTAATAATTTGTGGAATGTAGCTATCATTCATATCCAAGCACACTCGAGTGTGAAGCAAAATCCTGGCTAGGCTAGTAGCAGGATTTAGACATGGTCCCTCCTCAGGGGAGGGGGGGAGGGGTTTTCTTCCTATAGTGCTACCTAGTACCAATTCATCCTTATAGGAAGCCACTTTTTATTGTTTGTGTCACATTCCTTGATAGAGGATGTGCACAAATTACCTTTTTGTAGTATTCTCTTCATTTACTATAGTATTATAGAAGTAGAAGTTCAAAAATAGAAACACAAAAAAAAAAAATCAAAAAAAAAAAAAAAAACAAAACAAAAGAGTGCTTTCTTGATTGTTTGTTTATTTTGTTTACATAGTTTATAAAGTGCTTAAGAGCATTGTCATGGTTATTTATGCATCATTTTCCTAGCATATGGTTGTAACATGTAGCCAATCTCATTCATGAGCATACGCTATTGATCTATCACCCAAAGCCATGGATCATTTTTGAACTGATCCACAAGACCTTATCATCTTAGAGTGGTGACACAATCATCCTAGCAAAAATATCATTTATCACTCCATTGAACCTAACACATAGGGCATCCCAATTCATAATTCACCCACAGGTCTTGACTATGATCAAGATATGGATTATCTAGATCAAGATACCTTATGCACTTTTTATAGGGATAATTACATCCAAGCTAAAACATCTAGGAGATCACTATCGAGCATTCAAGTCTTGGCTCGACCTATGATTCCCATAGATCAATATCAGGAGTGCACCTGTAATAAGATAGGAACGTTCAAGCCACCCCAGCTGATCACCCTTGGATGAGCTATAAATACGATTGTTTGAACATGTACACCGCTCAAGTTCATAATAATGCTACCACGTTGGCTCATGTGTTTATCATGTCAACTCATGAGTCCAGTAATGGTGATATTAATCCTCCCACTATACCTTATGATAGGTAGTATGATCAAATATGGTGTGCTTTGGTACCTCTTGATTACACGAAGCTCACACTTCAACAATAATATCAAGTCAATGCGGCCTTGCATGACCCCAAAAAATAAATTATTGTTCTCTTTGAGATTGAGGTATAAAATACGCCTATTCATGCCACTCACACATGTGTTTATAGGCCCCACACCATTAGACTGATGAATCAAAACTAGGTACCCAAGACAACCCTAGACCATCAATTACAATGGGTGATGCATCAAAGGGTGCCCATGCCTACACAACAAAGGCAACCAGTCCAACAGCACCCAGGGCACCAAGAACAACTTCACAATCTTCCACAACATCCAAATCATAATATTCCATTGTGCCATGCCTGGATCAAACTCATAATCAATATCATAGACCACCACCCATCCATCATCACCAACCTCATTCACTAGAATGCTATCAAGCATACCCATATCAACAAGATCACGAAGTCTATGAGGAACAACAACTAGAGTATCAAGAACCAATTGATACGTACCCTGAGGTGACATATAATGACATGCCTATTGACAAAACTCACCAACCACCTCCTCAACAATAGAACCTTCAAACTCATCAAGGCCAAAGGTGAGTGGATTCCATCATATTATCGAATGCCTACAAATTATTGATAGAGCACCTCAATTCTTTATAAAAGTGGGCCTCAAATTCAGGTTACTAGAAACCTACCCTACAAAAACTCACCAATCAGCCTCTCCATCCATCCGTTCTATCACCGCCCTATCCTGAGCACTTTGAGATGCCAAAATTGGATAAGTTCAAGGGTGATGAAGATGCACAAGAGCATGTGATGAGCTTCATGAATAATTGCTTTCATCAACAGTGACCCCCTCATGCTTCGAACATTCCTTATAACGCTCACTGGTTTATACTATAGTATTTTCACCTTTGAACAATTGGTTGATGTGTTTTTGGAATGCTTTACGTTCAACATCAAGAAAAAAACCACCATGAATTATCTAAATAATATTTACCAATTCAAGGATGAACTATTCATGGACTATGGAAACATGTGGAGGTTCATCATAACCAAATTACCCTTCAACCTACCCATCATAGAGCTAACTCGAATGTTTACTAGAAGTTGCACCAAACATATCTCATTATTATTGCAACTTTAGCAGTATAGGATTTTTAAGAAGACCTTGGCCCAAGTGAAGGTAACGAGGACATCAAGGTCTAGGAAGGAGAAATTAAACTTCATAAGAAGGAATGGTCCAATAAAAATGCAAAGGGTGGACAAAATCAGCCAAAGACAACTTTGGTTAACCAAGTTGTCTTAAGTGCCCCTAGGCCCTCAAATAGAGCTCTAGTACAACCGGATAATTGTCAAGCCCAACCTCCACCAGTATAATACCACCCGTAATCAACCAATCCACCACAAAAAACTCAACCTCATCAACTACCTTTCTAGTACACGACATTGCTAGAATATTTGGCATCAAATTTTAATCGATTATGCGAGGAAAAAGAAATTACTCTTCTTGAGATCCGATAATTGGAATCGAATCATCCTAAATCTAAATATTTCAAGGAGGATCAATATTGCACCTATCATTGATAGAAGGGGTATGACATTCAGTCATACTACTCATTCAAGAATATAGTGTAGGAAATGATCAAGAGATAAAGAGATTCAAATTGATAATCCTCTTGCCTCCAACAACTAGAATATAGGTATCTTCCAAGATCCGTTATCCCAACATAAAATAAACACAATTATTGCTATCAATATAGAACAACCTAAGTAGGTTAATCAAGTGCATACCGCCTCACCTAACCAAAGTTTAATGGGAATGATCAACATCATGACGAGGAATAAATGGTACCTGATGCAACCTACACAATCTATGGGTCCTACCAATATTCATTCAACGTCATAGGCACCACCATCATCAAATATGATCATGCCTACTTTGCCTCACCCAATGCTCACACTAGGAATAGACGTACTCAAAGTCTAATAATATCATTGGCAAGACTCTCCATCTACGTGTTAATTCAATAATCAACCTCACATCGAGAGGATCTGATGGAGATATAAAGATATATTGAACTATAGATACAAGACCCTAATTCTTTCATCAATTTTATGGGGCATGTTCAAAATTATCAAGGTCTAGTGATAACATTTCAAGATCATGATATTAAAACAATACCCATTGAGGTTCCTGATCCACAATTACATGTCATTGCCAGTTTGGATAGGATCCCCTTCAAACATGTTTTGATTGACACAAGATATTCAATTAACATCACCAACTCTACCGCCCTCCAACATCTCAACCTTCCACCATCTTGCATCATGACATCCACTTTCACCCTTCAAGCCTTCAATGATGCCCTATGTTCCACCATTGGCACAATAGTTCTTCCTATTTAGGTTGGACAAAAGACTATTCATGTACTGTGTCATATATTGGAAGGTGTCAAGCAATACAATATGTTTCTTGGAAGACCCTGAATTCGAGACATGAAATGCGTATCTTCTATATTGCATCAATGCATAAAGTATATACATGAAGACCAAGTTCACTACATCCCTAAAGACTTAGAGCCATTCAAGTTTTGTAATATGGTTTCGCATCCCTAGGAGTCCACCTTACCTTCCATGCATTTGGAAATTTGATCCAATTATCCCATACAAACCACAAATTTCACACCACAATCATCAATAACTCCACCACTACCAATTCCATATCAACCCTCACCATTGGTTTCTTCAAGAATTCCTTCATTGTCATCAGATCTCCTTGCTCAAAATCTAGAGAAGGTACATATATCATGATCTTCATCTCCACCCTCGTAAACACACATTTACATCTCAATCGTCCGTCACACCTTCCACACACTTGATTTCAACCATTTCCACAACTTCCACCCATGCTTCCCCCGTAGAGGAAGAACTTCCCATCACCACACAGATTTCATCATATCCAACATCTTCATCATCATCTCCCCTAACAGAGTCACCATAAGTCATAATTTGCATGATGAATCTGAGCATTGGTGAATATCTAGTACAAGATGTTACATTCACCTTGCTCGTAGAGTCAATCAGAAACTTTGATCACTCGCACTGCACACCATTGCACATAGGTACCATAGTCCTCCTTGGGTCCTACCCAATCCAAATTGTTTTTCTCTATTATGGTATTGATGCCTTCACAGACACAGCTCCTATACCAGATGAGGAAGAGACATTTCATATATATATTTATTATCTTTCAAACCCATCCTTTGCCATGTAATATTTTTATCACCATCATTGGCATGGAAATGGCTTAGGGTAATATGAGCAAGGTCCTTAGATCCCTTTGGAACCACACTACCAACTACCAATAGATAAATCAGGCTTAGGATATGGTACATGCATGCTCGATGAGCTTATTATCGACTCCCTATAGCACCTTAACTTAGTATTAGAGGGAGATGTTCATGACAATGAGTATGTAGATCCTAGTAATGCTTACTTGCTTAACGATCATCTTAATATTGCTACATTATTTATTATTGACTTCGACAAGTTAGATGAGGATTCAAGAGATGATCAAGAGTCACAATATCATTGGGGGTCAAAAAATTATTTGGATACCTTACCATCACCTCATTTAGCTCAGAAGGAGAGTCCTCCCCCATCAAGACTCTCATAGATCTCGATGAATTCTATCTTCATATTTTTCCAAGGCAACTATCTATTTGGTGCCAGCTTCTCCCACCTGAGGATCTAGTCATCCGAATCTCATCTAGGGTACACCTTGTCATCCCCATTCCAGCTCAACCACCCCGTGCACATTTGCATCCATGCATATTTGATCATCTTTTCCCACCTGCAAATGGAGGTCATCCGCAAACCATCAATATGATCTCCATTGACCTCACCACTCTCATTTGTTATCTAGATAACCCTTCCTAATCATTATCTCTTAATTTTGAGGCTACTAATTTTGATCACACTGCTCTTCCACCATTATCATTCGAGTTTATCCCTTTTGAGGACATGTTGCAATAAATCTATTTCTCATCATATCCTCATTAGTTGTCTTACAAGCTGATATGAAGCCTAACAATATATCTAACTTACTTAATATAGCAAATGACATACATTTGATCCCTACTCCTCATCAATTGGAGGAAGGATCCTATATCTTAATAGAAGATATGGTTGATATAGACATCAATGATGATCCTGAACACTCCCAGAGTCTCAAGTTGGGAAAAGGTATTTAAACCATAGAACGTGCTACATTACTTGCTCTTCTAAAAAAATATAGAAACTGTTGGTCATCAAATCTGCCTAGGAAAGGATTTGGGTAAGTGTATGCGCCCTAGACCTGGACCAACATTGAAAGGCCGAAGGGAAGAGATGCCCCTCGTGCCAATATTCGAAGAAAGGCCGGCTCCTATACTAAACTACTTTGGTGTTTTAAGATAAGGGTGCAGGAAAGAGATAAACAGAGTAAAGGTGTAGGAAAGAAATAAAAGAGTAAGGGAAGAAATTTTAGTAGTTTAATGGTGGGAAAGAACCAGAAGCACGATTCCTAGCCAATAGCTTGAAACAGTAGCAAAGAACACCAAGAATAAAATGAAATGAACGCAATATTAATCCTCCTATGTATCCTTTGGACGAGTTCCAGGATTACCCTTCCTTCTCGTCAAAATTTAGAGTTCAGAGTTACGACGATTAGGAAGGAGTGAATATGACAGAAACACTATCCACAGGCAGCATAAAAGAAAACTAATATAGCATTTTCCTCCCCTATGTATCCTTCAGGAAAATTTCAGGGTTCTATCCCCAATCACACACCTAAATCTAGAATGCAGAATTACAGTATGCAAATGAAGAAAAGATAAAAGAAATAAACACATAAGGCAGCATACAAGAGAGAAATTAAGCCCAAAGCTCTTTAGTATTAATCATAGGGATTCAAGTTACAACAGCTTTCTTAGCAGAAAGTTCCCCCCCTTTTACCTTACAATGCCTGGGTTTTTATAGAGGACCCGACCCTATGAGCCATTAATGCACAAAATGGAGGAGTACACCCTCGAAACCTGAGAAGTCGGCTCTTCATGGCCCTCATGACTGAGATATCAAATCTCTTACCAAAACTAGCAACTGTAACCGGGTCAGCCGAGGAAATATGCATTAATGAGCCGCCTGAACGTCCTTGGCCTCTGGGTGCAGTGCTCGAGTGGCCGCCATGCTCGCTGGGCTCTCCTTTAGGAACTGATACCTCATTTCCAATTGCCAAAAATGAGCAACGAGTCTTACCGGGCACGTAAAAATGCATTTATGAGGCACTTGATCACCTCAAGAAAATACCTAGCTTGGAGTGCATGCCCTTGAAGTGCTTCGCTAGATTTTCATTTGCAACTTCGCTTCGCAATGGATTTGAGCCGAAGCAGATCCTCCTTCTTGGTTTGCACTTCGCATGGTGGAGCTTCACAAAACTGCTTCGGGGGTGGTGAGCATCGAAGTATATTTCCTCCTCAAGGTGGGGCTCTTCATTACTGCTTCGTTGGAAGACGTGCCAAAACTGCTTCGCTGATGCATCATCAAAATGCTTCGCCATGATCTTCCTTCAAAATTGTGGTTCGGGAGGATTTTGGCCGAAGCGCATTCTTGCCTTCAAAAATGCTTTGTTCTTCACGACTGCTACCACTTCGGGTGAAAGTACTTCACACGAAAGTTAGCCGAAGCAGATGCTTCGCAACAAATTTCAACGAAGTAGAAATGGTTCGCTGGTGGAGAGGCCCGAAGTGGATGCTTCGACAATTTTTTGGCGAAGTACTTCTCAATGTTGCTCTCTTTCGAGTTTTGCTTCGCAAGTTTCTTGCCCGAAGTAGTTGTTTGAAGCACTTTGGGCCCGAAGTAGTCTTATTACGCCTTCCTTATATTCTTTCCTCGGCAACACCGCTTCGCAAAATTCTCACCCGAAGTAGCTGCTGGAAATGCTTCGGGTGTGAAGCTCTTTTCATACTCTTCTTCTTTCTTTCGACGAAGCTATCTTCCTTAGCTTGTTCGACAACGAAGTTCTTTCATATTTATTTTATGTACAAGGGGATGGCAGGGAAAGCCAAAATTGCTGCAACTTACAAATATTCTCAAAAACAACAAAAGAAATACTTTACAAAAAGAAACATTGTATAAAATTTTGATTTTTCTACCCCATTGTGCAATGTGAAAAAATTGTCAACATTCTTGGCGGCTCATGGGGCAACGAGCTCATCTCGATGGGAGAACCCTCAGCCTTGATCCATTGGGCCAGAGTTACCTCCATACCCTTCTCCCTTTTCTATCTTCAGGGGCACTTCCACAGCTTGTTCTTCTTCTTCTTCTTCTTCCTTTGGCGCTGCTTCCTGCTATGGTGATAGGGTGAGGCGATCACGGATGCGTTTCATGGTTCTGTAGACATGAGCCTAGGCACCCTTCGAGAAAGGCTCTTGATCTTGCAATGCCTTAACCAAAACGTGGAACCGATCAATCTTCCCGATATCAGCATGTTTGGCTCTGGTGTACAGATCGTTCAGGTAGGCTACAATCTTGCAGTGTCTCAGAATGAAATCTGTGACCTGCCTTTCTGTTATTGGCTTCGCTCACTTGTCTACCTCCAAGATGTCACTCTCAAAATGAAGCCATGCCGACTTAAGCTCTTCCTTGGTCAGAAGGTTCCCATCATCATCCGTGAAGCTCGGGAAACCTAAGGAAGAGAGATCTTGGAAATAGCCTAGTGATGCACGCTGCTCATTCTCAAACACATCCAAGAGGTCCTTCACCTTCTGTGCCTTCCTCACCTTGGAGAAGAAGGCACGAACTATGGCTTGGGCTATAGACCAATCCCTAGCCATCTAAATCATCGCAGTGACCTGCAAGTCCTGATATTTAGTGCTTTGGACATCAAAAGCTAATTTGAGTCGGCCTCTAGCTTTCTGGGTGACCTCATCTATGATTGGCCCTTCTTCGACAATGACACACTGTGCTTCGATGATGTAAGTTAAAATTGATAGGGCACTGGAGGCCCGAGACCTAAATTTTTGAGCAAGTGTGAGCGAATCTCTTTGATTCTGCCTCTGTCAAATAGCTCTAGGTTCTCCTTCTCATACAACTGCTGTTGCATCTGCAAGATCTTGCTTTCAAGCTCCTTGGCCTTCAGATCATCTTCGGCCTATCTCTATGCTTGGTACTCAGTTGTACACTGCAGTTGTAGTATTTGTTGTTTTAGGGCATGTGCTTCTTCTTTCATCAGCTTACACTGCTCCTCAGCGTCCACTAACTTGGAACGGGTCCTTGCTAGCTCTTCTTCCAACTTGATGTTGGTGCTCTTTGCTTCAAACCTATGCTGATTGGCGATGTTTGCATGTGCTCAGAAAGTTTCGATCCTGACGTGCATGGATGCAGATTCATTATCTACATTTAAATGCTCCAGGTCCTTGGATTTATCTTGGTAATCGTAGTCCACTGGAGTCATTTCATCAAGGGGCTTTTGGACCTTGGGGATCTTTTTCACCTTATGCAACTTCCCGACATTCAAATCGAAGACAGCGCACTTTTCAACTTGGGCCAGAGAGCGCCCTCTCTTCTTCCTCGCCTCCTTCAACATTTTTTCTGTGTTTTGTCGGGCTTGGAGTAGCTTTTCAACTAGAGGGCGTTCCTTTATCATGGACAATTATGATTCAAATAAGGTTGGATCTCCAGCCGAAGGGGTAAACAAATATAAAGAATTAATGGGGGATGCCTCACCAGAAGGTTCGACGATGGGTGTGATGGGAGCTTCGACAAGTGGGACAACGTCGTGTATGATGGGGGAATGGGATACGGGGTTCGGCATTGGAGTACTATCTTCACCCTGACTAAGGACCAAGGGAATGGTGGCATGGGCAGGCGAAGTAGTATCAACAGACTTGTCCCGGCCAGACGACTCGAGTGGAGTGGGGCTAGCGGGATCATGAGGTAGAGTTGGAATAGCAACGGGTAACACACGAGGAGGTGATTGACTTTGCATGGGAGGGAGATACTGATGAGAACCTTCGGTCGAGACCACAGTGGACGTGTGAGAGACCAAGGCAAAGGGTGGAGAGTGCGTACCTGCATGCCCTCCTGGAAGAGCGACCATGGTGACTTCTTGTGTAATCGGCTCCTACTCCTTTTCAGCTTCGGCACTCCCGACCTCCATGACTTCTACTTTGGGGCCTCCCTCTTGTTGGAGGAGTTCCTCCACATCAATGATGTCTATATCTAGGGCTACCTCGGTACTTTGTGCTGCCGCACCCTCAATAATTGCTTCGGCTGGTCCTGATGCAGGTTGTCCGGCAGGAGCACTTGGAAGCTTCGTGCGGGGTCGCTTCGGGTGGCTCGGAGGCACTTGAACTTGCTCTTGCCTCTTCCTTTTCTTTTCTGCTTGTTGTGTCGACCTCTCTACACTTACGTCATGGAATTTCTATGGTATTTGTGGTAGTGCCTCTGGTGTAACTTTGGCTTCTTCCTCCTCTTCCTGCTCTAAGGCATCGTCAACTCCTTTTGGGATTTCGTCGAATCTTGGGATAGCTGGAGGAACAAAGTCGATGAAGGATATGGGCTTCCAAGTCCCAAAATTAGCTTTGTAAACAATTTCGAAGTCCTTATCCATTGCCAAGAGTCCGTAGGAATTCATCTTTTGGCGATGGACTCTCATTATCCACCACTCCCTTAGTTGCTCCTCGCCCCAATTCTTCAATTCCTCCTTCAAATCATCTTTTGCCTTTCTCCAAAATGTGGAGTCTGGAGTCGGGAAGGGATGTTGGTTAGGGTCAAACTCAACCTCCATAGGGTAAAATTCATGCCAAGGAGGCAATGTCCTCATCCTTTCTAAATGCCACTCCAGATCCTTCCCATTGGGATTGTTCCTTTGCTCCATAATTTTAGGGTGAGGGCAGACATGAAAGTTCTTGAACCGGAGGTGGTCCCTCATCACTCCCAAAGGATCATAGCACCATTGTTGAGGAATTTGGAGCAAACCAAAATTGGCAAGCTTCTCCTCCAAGAAAACATTTTGCTTCAGGGCAAACACTTCAATTACCCCCATTTTGAAGGGGAAGTCGCAAGTGTGCGCCCATTTTCGATCGTGGACGTACATGATGTTTGTAACGTCACTCTGTCGAGCGACCTCCAATGTGAATTGGTACTCGGAGGGGTAGACTGGTAGCAGGAAGGGCTTCCCTATGAAGCCAAACAGGTGAATCACGAGCCCCTGTGTCAGTTGAAACACATCTCCCTTCTTCTCCTGCACCACTCTGTCTCTTAAACTGAGGGGTACCCGAGGGCATGACCCTATCAACAAATGCATAGCGGGTCCCAAAAATTGTTGATTAAAAGAATAATAAGACTCTTTCCTCAATAGGAGGGGAGTCCACTGGTACACAGGTAGAGGATTTCCATCCTTTCCGCTTGATGAAATGGCGATATGGGGAAAAATTTTATGTACATGGTAGAAAAATAGCCAAACAAGGAAAGAGCAGGGGCCGAAGTACTAGCCCATTCTAGAGTTCATGTTGGTAAGCCTCGTGTGCAAGGTTCGAGCCACCCATTCTGTCCAGTCGAAGAAGATTGGGTTGGTGTTCGGCCTCGAAGCATCGAGGGCATAAAATTCCCCTCTGGAAATACACTCGACCAAAGACACCTGCCAGGGGTGCACCGAAGCATCGATTGACAAGCCCGCCACCCATGCAATGATGGAGAAAATATCAGTGTTCTTGAAGGATGCCAAGGGTAGGGGCATTTGGGGCAGCTTGCCTGAAGGGAGCCCGCTTTTGAGGTTCTCGCTCAAAAATTTCAAAATGTAGTTCTTGGAGGTGAACCTCTCCATTTGTTCGCTCAGAATGACGTTGCGAATCGTATACCCCTTAGGTGGCCCCTGCTGCGGTGCGAAGGATGCTTGCACATCTTCTTTCAAGATTGAAAATAATTTATGGCCAGCGACGTCTAGCACTTATCTGGAGGTAGGCTGGTAATTTTGCACGATGGGATTGATCAGCTTAGGACAATGGTGAGCGGGTGGGGTCAGATACCAGTATATATGAGAATAGTATGTGGCGGCCCTCTTGTTCTTCGGGGTGAGCCTACTCCTCATGAACTCGATGGTGTATCTGAGTTCGGCCACACTCTTTGAAAGCTCTGTGTCCCTAATTTTTTCCCACCCATCAATTGGTGGTTCTTCGGGTTGTTCATCTTTAGAATCTTCCCTCTCCTCCATGACTTGCTTTTCTGGGTGGAGGTTCAGGTTGACCTTCTTGGGCCTCTGCTTTTTCTCCTCCATGCCCTTATTTGCTTTTTTGAGCCTGTTACTTCTGGTTCCTTCCCTTTTTGTGTGGATTTTTTCTTCCCCATGGTCTATGTTTATGGCAGCGAAGCTTACAACGCAGAGGACTTCGACGCAAAGGATATTGAAGCGAACGGTGGGAGGGTTGAAGACTGACAGTGGGTTCTTAATCTTGCATGAATTAGTGAACAAATAACCATTTCATTGCTGGGGTCCACGTTTTATAGCCTTAGAAGGCAACTACCTCTATTTATGGCACCTACCATAATTAAATTTGCAAATATGACCTGGGATATCGCTTCTCCTCTTGATTGGTTTTCCGACAACGTAGTATGTGGGTCCATGCACTTTGATGATTATGCTTTGCATCGAGAATGCGTCCTACTGCCACCTCATACTTAGGAACGAGCTTTTCTCCTAACCAAACCGTCTCAGGATGTACTCTGCCACTTTTGCATTTAGCTCGCTTGCTTCGGATGCTTTTCAAGGTCATTGTCGGTACATTTTTCCAAGGCACATTTTAAATGCTCCCGCCTTACTCATCGCTAGATTTGTGAAGTTGAAATCGACGTTAAAGATGCTTCACGGTGAACCTTTAGTGTGAGTTGATTTTCTATGCTTTGGGCCCGAAGTAGTTCTTCCTCGTTGTGTTGCTACTTTGCTTCATGGAAGACTGCTTTCGAAGCTCATTCCTTTTGAGAAGTAGTTCGCTAATTTTCCTTCGAAAAATGCTTCGCTTGGACTCCTCTTGGCGAAGCACTTCTCATGCCTTGGTTTGAATTTTGTTCGGCCAACGCGCTTCGCTGCGAACTACTTTGCATCAGCTACTTCGCACACAAAGTTCCCGAAGGAAAACCTCCCTTTTTTAATTATTTATTTATTTATTTTTAATATATACCGAAGTAAAACTTGACCTAAGCTCCTAAGCAACACTTAGTGCCCTCGGCACTTTATTTACTAGCCGGATTATTTACAGTATTTACACAAAATTTTGCGACATGATTGGCATGCCGCCACCACAAACCTAGCTTCGGGTGCCTATCCGGTGAACTTGTAGTGCTCGGACCAGATCTGATTGAACTTCAGTTGATCCTTGAAGTTTGGATAACTTCTTCTCGAAGTTGTCCATGTTGCGAACAGGGTGCAACGTAGCAGGTTGTCACTCCTGCCAGTACCCATACTGTCGATGAATGATGTGGCGAAGAAGTTCACCGCATGGGGGCCTTTTTGGGTACCGGTTGTAGTGATGGATGGAACCAATACCCCAATTCTACTAACTGTGGGCTGAGTACAGGCTCCTCCATCCTCTTGATGTGGTAACAGGGCTTTTTCAATGACAAGTAATCTTCCAAGATCTCTTCAGGATCAACTTCTTGATGAGACATGCTTAATGGGCTCTGGCTGAATACTTGCATGCCATCCCCTGGGATACAAAAAGGGTGCAAAAATGTGCCCTCTTTGTTCTTAGGCTCTACCACTTGAGCCTGTTCTTCTCCTTGGCTCATATTCTGATGGAGACTGTAAGCAACCATATTATTTATTGCTGGGACAAAGATTGCATATTCCCATCGTTGGACTTGGATGAAATCTGCCTCTTGAGCTCCACACGACTGCATCTCAGGTCTCTGCTCAGTATGAGGAATCTTCCATGGTGAATACTACGTAGGATAGACAGGAGCAGCAACTACTAGAGAAAGTGATGGAGTTTCTCCCCTTTGCCACTTTCCTGATAGGAGCAGAAGTTGTTCTACTTGTACTTCTTCCTCAAATATTTGAGGGAATATTCATTCACCTGATTGCAGCAAGAGGAGGCTCATGTCCGGGTGAAAGGCCCAAACATAGAAGAGGTGGGCTTGGGCGGGTGTCGGTTGGATCTCCCCTGGAATTCTCTTCCAACTTCTATAGAATCGGACATTGAAGTCTGTGATGCTCTCCTGAGGTGTTCTCGTGATGGTGGAGAGGTGCATCAAAAGCTGGAAGGGATCCTGAGAGCCGTCAAATGTTCTGATTAGTGCTCCCGCTAAGTCATCCCATGAGCAGATGCTCTTACACCCAAGCAGTATGTACCACTGTAGCACCATTCCTTCCAGAGACAAGACCAAGAGTCTAATCATGACATCTTCGTGGGTTATGCCATGGAGGGTCGCTAGAGCAGCAACATCTTCAAGGTGCTCTTGGGCCATTCCCTTAGTGCCATTGTATTTTGTCAAGGTTTTCAAGGCGCTTTTGGGAATCTCATGGTAACTTTGAAGATTCAGGGGGCCAAAATCATCCCAGCTGGGATAGCTTACCCTTGCCATTATAGCAACGGTCTGCAGAGACCAAGGTTATCACCACTAAGTCAGAGTCACTAGGTGAACATTCTTTTCTCCGCTTGTGAGGTCAAGGTTGCTCACCAAACCTTGATTCCTCTAGGGTGTCTTTCTTTTAGCTTTAAAAGGCATCTACGATCAAGAAATTTGGATCTTCAACTCAATAGAGTCGCCAAGTGATTTTTCCAGATGAAGGCAAGCCAAAGATTCACCAAACTCGAGCTTCCTTAAAACATGGGGACCGTTGGTCCCACCGGGCATGCCAAAAACTGTTGGTCATCAAATCTGCCCAGGAAAGGATTTGGGTAAGTGTATGCACCCTAGACCTAGACCAACATTGAAAGGCCGAAGGGAAGAGATGCCCCTCGTGCCAATATCCAGAGAAAGGCCGGCTCCTATACTAAACTACTTTGGTGTTTTAAGATAAGGATGCAGGAAAGAGATAAACAGAGTAAAGGTGCAGGAAAGAAATAAAAGAGTAAGGGAAGAAATTTCAGTAGTTTAATGGTGGGAAAGAACCAGAAGCATGATTGCTAGCCAATAGCTTGAAACAACAGCAAAGAACACCAAGAATAAACAAAATGAACACAATATTAATCCTCCTATGTATCCTCTGGATGAGTTCCAAGATTACCCTTCCCTCTCATCAAAATTCAGAGTTCAGAGTTACGACGGTGAAGGAGTGAATATGATAGAAACACTATCCATAGGCAGCATAAAAGAAAACTATTATGGCATTTTCCTCCCCTATGTATCCTTCGGGAAAATTTTAGGGTTCTATTCCCAATCACACACCTAAATCCAGAATGCGGAATTACAGTATACAAATGAAGAAATAAATAGAAGAAATAAACACAGAAGGCAGCATACAAGAGAGAAATTAAGCCCAAAGCTCTTTAGTATTAATCACAGGGATTCAAGTTACAACAACTTTCTAGCAGAAAGTTCCCCCCCATTTTACATTACAATGCCTGGGTTTTTATAGAGGACCCAACCCTCTGAGCCATTAATGCACAAAATGGAGTACACCCTCGAAACCTGAGAAGTCGGCTCTTCGCGGCCCTCGTGACTGAGCTCTCAAATATTTTACCAAAACTAGCAACTATGACCGGGTCAGTCGGGGAAATATGCATTAATGATCCGCCTGAACGTCCTTGGCCTATGGGTGCAGTGCTCGAGTGGACGCCATGCTCTTTGGACTCTCCTTTAGGAACTGATACTTCCTTTCCAATTGCCAAAAATGAGCAACATTCTTATCGGGCACGTAAAAATGCATTTATGAGGCACTTGATCGCCTCAAGAAAATACCCGGCTTGGAGCATGTGCCCTTGAAGTGCTTCACTAGATTTTCATTCGCAACTTCGCTTTGCAATGGATTTGAGCCGAAGCAGATCCTCCTTCTTGGTTTGCACTTCGCATGGTGGAGCTTCACAAAACTACTTCGAGGGTGGTGAGCACCGAAGCAAATTTCCTCCTCAATGTGGGGCTCTTCATTACTGCTTTGCTGGAAGACATGACAAAACTGCTTCTTTGACGCATCATCAAAATGCTTCGTCGTGATCTTCCTTCAAAATTGTGGTTCTAGAGGATTTTGGCTGAAGCGCATTCTTACCTTCAAAAATACTTTGTTCTTCGCGACTGCTATCACTTCGGGTGAAAGTACTTCGCACGAAAGTTAGCCGAAGAAGATGCTTCGCAACAACTTTTGACGAAGTAGAAATGGTTCGCTGGTGGAGAGTCCCGAAGTGGATGCTTCGACAATTTTTTGGTGAAGTACTTCTCAATGTTGCGCTCCTTCGAGTTCTACTTCACAATTTTCTTACCCGAAGTAGTTGTTTGAAGTGCTTCGGGCCCAAAGTAGTCTTCTTACACCTTCCTTGTATTCTTTCCTTGGCAACATCACTTCCCAAAATTCTCGCCCAAAGTAGCTGTTGGAAATACTTCGGGTGTGAAGCTCTTTTCATACTCTTCTTCTTTCTTTCGACGAAGTTGTATTCCTTAGCTTGTTCGGCAGAGAAGTTCTTTCATCTTCATTTCATGTACAAGGGGGTGGCAGGGAAAGCCAAAATTGCTGCAACTTACAAATATTCTCAAAAACAACAAATGAAATACTTTACAAAAAGAAACACTGTATAAAATTTTGATTTTTCTATCCCATTGTGCAATGTGACAAAATTGTCAACAGAAACTTTTTTGCTTGGTCCTACAAGGACATGCCTGGTCTGGATCCAAATTTAGCTATCCATAATTTGATGCTAAATCCAACAATCAAGTCAGTCAAGAAAAAAATTTGAAAGTTGCATCCAATAATTGCTCTCATGATTAAACATGAATTACAAAATTTTTTGGATGCATGATTCATCCAACCAATCGATTACCCTGAATGGGTGTCCAACATGGTACCTATTAGGAAACCGAATGGGGGGTGCACATATGCACCAATTTTTGTGATCTTAATAAAGTGAGCCCCAAGGATGAATTTATGCTTCCCAACATTGATACGCTGGTAGACATAGCCATAGACCAAAAAATGCTCTCCATCATGGATGGCTTCTCAAGATACAATCAAATCTAAGTCAATATTGAAGATCATGCCAAAACAACCTTTACTCCGCCATGGGGGACCTTTTGCTACAAGGACATATCTTGTGACTTAGAAAATGTTGGTGCTACCTATTAGCGGGTAATAACATATATTTTCACGACTACATGCACAAGATTATCGAAGATTATGTTAATGATATTTTGTCCAAATCTTTATTACGTTAGGACCATATCGGTGTTGTAGAAAAATTCTTTGATCACCTCCTCAAGCATAATGTACATTTAAATCCTAAGAAGTGTGTCTTTGGTGTCACATCTGGAAAACTCTTAGGTTTCATAGTTTCTAAGTGAGGCATTGAATTTGACCCAAACAAGGTCAAAGTAATCTTACAAATGTCTCCCCCTACCAAACTTAAGAAACTTCATGGCTTACAAAGGAAGATACAGGCCATTCGATATTTCATCATGCAATTATCGAACAAGTGTTGGTCATTAAATCATCTTCTACAAAAGAGGGTGACATTCCATTGTAATAAATATTATCAATAGGTATTTGAAGATATCAAGCAATACTTGGCTTCTACGCTGTATTTTCTCCTTCAAGACCTGGTGCACCTTTTCTATTATAAATTTTAGCCACTAACTTTGCTTTAGGGACCATGTTGGCCCAAAATAATGAGGTAAATAAGGAATAGGCCATTTATTACATCAGTCGTAGCTTCATCTCATATGATATCAAGTACGCTTATGTCAAGAAACTTTGTCTAGAGATGGTTTTTCCCACCAAGAAACTCTGTCACTACATGATTCATCAAACAATATATGTCATCTCTAAAGATAATCCTTTGTGATACATGATGATAAAAACTTACCATAACAGTCGTACTACAAATCGAATCATGCTTTTGATGAAATTTAACCTAGAATTAATTGGACAAAAATCTATCAAAGTTTAGGTCATCGTAGACCAGCTAGAAAAAGATCTCATTTTCAATGATAAGCCTATTATAATTGAGATACTTGATGATGCAATCTTTGCATTATATAGATTAAAAGAACCAAAACAACCTAAGAAAAAATATGATCTCATGCTATTCTTTGATAGTTCTAAGTGTGAGCAAGGGGGTGGTGTAGGAATCATGTTTTTTACACCGTAAGGGGCTCCTATTTCCTTTTCATTCAAACTCGATTTTCCATGCACTAACAATAATGCTGATTATGAAGCTCTCCTTTTGGATCTTCAAATAACTCTCACCATGAATGTCAAGAGACTTAAAATATTTAGCGACTCCTTGCTCATATTCAATCAGGTAAAAGAAATCTACCAATCCAAATGCTTAGTCTTGAAATCATACAAGACCATCGTGGATAAGTTGATTACAATGTTTGAGTGGTATGACAACAAGGTCTACCTCGTTCTTCAAACCATTTTGTGGATACCATGGCTTCATTGGGATCCTTAATCCTGCAAAACCTATCAGATAATATCACTACTATTCATGTCAAAGTTCTCTTGCAATCTATGATTTTATGAGATTCTTCTACAAAAGAGCAAAGAATCCACATGGTACAAATTAAACCATACCAAGATTGGTTCTCACAAATTCAATACTTCTTGAAGATTTCCTCCTAGGGATATTTGATCCTGTAGGGCCCTTATGATAATGTCACAACCATTATCTTAAGGTCCTCCCTCAATCGACATTCTCATAAGGTGTTTTTGGAGAGGATCAAGTTGTTAATTTAGTTCAATATGAGAAATATCAAGACTGGTTCTCCTAGATTAAAGATTTCTTGAAGCTTGGTAGCCCTCCTACGGGATTGTCGCATGCTACCAAATGAACATTCAAACAAAAAGTGATTAAATATGTCTTGTTAGGAGATATACTATACCATCAAAGTTATGATGGTGTCCTTTTTCGATGTCTAGAGCCCCAAGAATCTACTTGGGTCATTTCACAAGCTCACAATGGTACATGTGATGGCCACTTCAACAACATGGCCATCACAAAGTGCATCCTCTACATGGTCTATTATTGGCCTACAATGGAGCATGATTGTTGTGTTTATGTCAAAAGGTACATCAAATGTCAGCATCATGCTAATTTGTCCCACGTACCTTCGCAAGCATACAACTGATTCACTAATTATGGCATTTTTCAGAATGGGGCTTTGATCAAATTGGTAAAATGTCACCCCCATCCTTGGGCTGACACACATCTATTATAATGGCCATTGAGTATTTCAAAAAGTGGGTTGAAGCTATCCCACTTACCATTATGATAGGTGCATGCATCATGAAGTTCTTACTCCATAATATCATATGTTATTTTTTATCCCATCCAAAATCATCTAAGATAATGGGCCATCATTTAAAAATAATGAGGTTAGAGCTTTATGCATAAAGTATTGTATCTAGTAAAGCTTTTCAACTCTTTACCATCTGCATACTAATAGGTAAACTAAGGCATTGAACAAAATGATTTTCATCATCCTAAAGAAAACAATCAATAATCATCACAAGGATTGACATCTTCAACTACCTCTAGCACTTTGGGCTTACAAGACGAGCATTTGAACACCAACAAGGGAAACTTCATTCTCATTGGTATATGGCACTAAGGCCATTATGCCCCTAGAACTTGAAGTTCCCTCATTGCACATCTCATTACAAGAATTTATCGATGATGATGTTGCGTGACAGGCTCACCTTGATCAACTCATGCTTCTTGATGAAATATGAATTAATGCTCTTGAGCATATTCATGTTTATCAAGATCGTATTAAATGATATTATGATACAAAGGTTCATCCTAGGGAATTCCAATTTGGTGATCTTGTGCTCAAATAGAATCAACATAACTCTAACTTGCCTAGCCATTTGCATGATAAATTTTCCACAAACTGGTTAGGTCCATTCATAATAACACAAAAGGTAGGACCGGGCATTTATAAGTTAACTTCACTTGAGGATGTTGAGGAAAATGAACCCCTTAATATCCTCCACCTATGGGTATTTCATGCATAAAACAATAAGAGAAAATCACAAAAGCACAAAAACAAAGCATCTTATTATACCTTGTATTTCATTGCACATTACCACTACATTGTATATCATCATTTATTGCACCATGAATATTGATATCTTCTTTTTTGCACCTCACAGTATCTAGCAATATTTGTTATCTAGTTGCATTAGGTATATATTTTACTACACTAGCATGACTCTGCTCTGGTTCTTGCACAATAAGCATAGCACCATGTTTATATGATTGTCATTGGTCTTGATCAATATTTTTCTCTTGTCATCGTTTATAAATTTTCTTTGTGGTCTTTTGACTATTAAGCGGTCTACGTAATATATGATAGATACCATATGACCATCAACAATGGTGTTCATACAACCACTGACTATCTTACGCACACTTCTTAAATTTTGAAATTTTATAAGGAAAACACCCATCTCATTGTTCATTTCCTACCATATTTCCTCTTCTTAATGTTTGTTTCACTCTCTCCTACTTTCTCTCTAAGTATTTGTCATAGGGTATCCAAAAAGGTCTTTCTATCATTCAGTTGTTCCTAGTTTTCTTTTATGATTTTATGGAAAGCCAACTTAATTTTTGGCAGTAGGGTATTTCTTTGAATGTACCTTACTCATCTCAAAATCCCAACACATTTTTACACTCTTAAAATACAATTTTGAACAAGGAAATATGAAACTATAATGTTGTTCTTGCCTCTTAAGCAAACGTTTCTCTTGCTCTCCTATTATGCACATGGTCTAGAAGGTTGAGAATTGACAAAAGTACAAGCTCCTCCTCTCCCCCTCCTCCAAAAAAAAACCCTTGCTCTTCTACAAAATGAGCAAGTCCCAAAAGCAATAAAATCCCTTGCTCTCCTTCAAAACGAGCAAGTGTCCCAAAAAAATCCCTTTTTTCCTCTCCAAAACCAGTAAAATCCTCAAAAAAATAAGAAAATCCCTTGCTCTCTTTAAAAATGAGCAAGTATCCCAAAACAAAAAAGAGGAAAAAGAGCTTGAATCCTTGGAATTATCAATTTTCGACAACCATGGGGTGGTCTCCATTGCCAGTAATGGGCTATAGACGTCGGACTGGAAGTGGAGTAGCCTTACGCATGGTGACACATCTATCACATTAGCGACCTTATTTTATATAGACCAATGTCAACTTGCAAATGAGCTAAGTTTTTTGTGGCTTGCATTACAAAATAGCCAAGTCCAACTAAATACAAATGTTAGAGTAACAAAATTCATTATGCACACACATGGATATTGAATATCTTGGTTTTTCTAGCAGATTTCTATCTTTTAGGTTCTTGGGTTGTTAGTACACTACTTTTTGACTGGTCAACTAGGGTGTTTATGTTTCCTATAAGTCTTATTGTTCCCTTGTGACTTCTCACTGATCACCATCCATTACATTTACATATTTTTAATACACATTTCATTTTATTTGGGGTATGTTTCAATGTATGCCTTAGATGAAATTGTTTCAACCTTGATTCATGATTTTCATACATTATATGGTGCTTACACTTAGCTGGTTATTGCATCTTAGATTCATTATGTTTTATCATTTAAACATACATTCATATTTCATACCATTTAAATCATCACATGTCATTAGTACATCGTATACATATCTAGGTCTATGCATAAATAATAGATCTATCATATCAAAAACATCCATCTAACATATATGCATAATCATATCTACAAGTCTAGGCATACATCCATAATCATCCATCATTTCATTTCTCATCACATAAATACATGCACAATAAACACAAGATAGATATCAATAAACATCATCTCATCTCATATATATCAATATAATAAAGTACACAAAATCGAACCCATCCATAATCACCAACCTCATTCACCAGAACACTATCAAGCATACCCATATCAATAGGATCACGAAGTCTATGATGAAACAACTAGAGTATTGAGAACCAATCGATACGTACCTTGAGGCAACATATGGTGATATACCTATTGATAACACTCATCAACCACCTCCTCAACAAAAGAACCTTCAAACTCATCAAGGCCAAAGGCAAGCAGACGTCAACATCTCATCGAAGGCCTACAAATTGTTGATAGAGCACCTCAAATATTTAGAAAGGTAGACCTCGGGTTTGAGTTACTAGAAACCTACCCTACGATAGCTCAAAAATCAGCCTCTTCATCCATCTGTTTCATCACCGCCCTATCATGAGTACTCTGATATGCCAAAATTTAATAAGTTCAAGGGAGATGAAGACTCACAAGAGCATGTGATGATCTTCATGAACAATTGCTTTTATATTCAAAATAGTGACCCCCTCATGCTTCCAAAATTCATTATAACACTCGTTGGGGGTGCTTTGGAGTGGAATAACATGCCATAGTATTTTCACCTTTGAAGAACTGGTTGATACATTTTTGGAACACTTTGCCTTCAGCATCAAGAAAAAGTCCATCTTCACCAGTTCGAGGATGAACTAGTCATGGACTATGGAAATAGGTGGAGGGCCATCATAACCAAATTACCCTTCAACCTACCCATCATAGAGCTAACTCAAATGTTTACTAGAAGTTGCACCAAATAGATCTCATTATTATTGCAACTTCAACAGTATAGGAATTTTGAGGCGGCCTTAGCCCAAGCAAAGGTAATTGAGGGCATCAAGGTATAGGAAGGACAATTAAACTCTGTAAGAAGGAATGACCCAATAAAAATGTAAAGGGAGGCCAAAATCAACCAAAGGTAGCTCCAATGAATTAGGTTGTCTTCAGTGCCCTTGGGCCCTCAAACTGAGCTCCAGTGCAACCACCTAACTAATGAGGTCGGTGATAATCACCTCGATATGGTACCCAAAAGAGGTTGTCTCGAGCAAGACAACCACAACATAGAACCGTATCAACTTGAGATGGTCCCCTAAACACACTAACAAAAGCATAAAATTCTAAAAAAAATAGAAGAAAAAAGAGCACAAAACAACAAGCACACAAAAAGAAAAAAATAATAATAAAAAGCTAACTATCCATCACCCACCCACTTTTTCATTTGCCTAACACTACCCATTTTTCCTAATATGTCTATTTTTTTCCATTTAATTTTAGTTCGGTTTATTTATTTTTAAAAAGAAAATTTTGGATTCTCATCCTTACTTTTCTCTCATCGACTCATTCACTCGTCGATGTGCCAGATGGGTCCATTGTAACAATCGATGGATTTTTTGGTAGTGCTTCAATTTACAAGCCTGGCTCTCCTCCTCTCCGTATCTCTCTCTTCTCATCTCACACGGTGAAAAGGACCTATTTTTCATGAATTTTACTCTATATTTTTCAGCATCGAGACCGTCTGAGACAATCGCATGGTGCCATGCGGCCATCCGAGATGATCTTGGTTTTGCAAAAAAAAAATCAAACATAACTGTCTTGATTCAAGATGGTATTAACCTGTAATTTTTTCAAAAGTATCCATTATAATACTCTCATTCTTGTCAAGCGCCTCATCGTTGTCATTAATTTTTCATCTCCTCCATCGACTCATTGCTCGAGGGGGTAGTCAATAATTACAAAATTTGCACTTCAAAATCAAGTCAACAATCAAACACTCAAAATAGAAATTGCATTCATTCAAGAATCATTGCCAAAGACTATCATATACCCCTTTTGTTGGGGTAAACAACAAGCAAAAATCTCAACCAAACAAACACTTGGTATTCATGAAACCTAGAGCCTATAGACTAACATTGTCTACCCATGGTTGAAAGGGTACCAAGCCCAAATTAAATTCATCAATGTGTTGGAAGCAATGATTCAAAGACGTGCATCCTTTTTATAATTGGGGTATCTCATGTTGACTTAAAAAAAATAACATCATCATCATTAACTCAACCATTTTAGGTCATCTATTTTTGCTCCGCATTGTGCTTATGCACAAAGCGTTCTTAAAAGGGGCATCTGTAGACATCTAAAATATGTCATCACATGGAGACTCCCAAAAATCCACATTTCTAACTCATGTCACCCACCTTGGGTAGCCTCAAAGCTAATTTGGTGTCTCTCTAACAAAAGGTACTTTTCCTCCTGAGAAGCGTGATCGTCTCAAATCGAGATGGTATCAAAAGTGCGATCATCTTGATCCAAGAAAGTCTCAGAATCAAGACCATTTCAACCCGAGATGATCGCGTGTGCATGAAAAAAATAAAACAAACAATATACTGCTTGTCAGCACGGTGGTTGATTTTTTTCCGATGCCAAGCACCCTACAGGCAACAAAAGTTTCCCCTACCACTTACAGTCTGCTACAAATTGGCAATTAGATTACCCCTAATTTCTACTTGCCTCTTTGGCTACGTGCCAAGGAGACTATAAAATGGAGGTCCTCCCCTCTGTTGGTTAATCTGCAATTTCAAACTAAGAGCAACAAAGTGCTACAAAAATATTATATTACCTCCTTGCTCGAATTGATGCCAATGGGTTGCCATGAGAGTTGCAATGTTGTCTCCATGAACCTCGCTTGATCAATACCACTACTTCAGATCACTCAAACCCATGCACTTGCTTGTAGTTCACTATAAATCCATTGATAAAAACACATCCCTAGGTCATCCAAATATCACCCCAAGACAATTCATATACAAGATCATCTCGACCCGAGACGGTCTCAGTCAGGTGAGTAGTTTTATCATTTTTTCTACATATTTACTTATATTATCACTTGCATGGTTGTTTTAGCTATAGATCATTTTATGCACCTTATCTCATTATAGTAGCATAGAATCTAATAATTTCATGCATGCATTCACTTATTTTGCTTTATTTCTTGATCAACATAGGTCCAACCTCGGTGGACCTCGCAAATGCTACTGAATCCTCTTTTGTTTTATTGTGTGTAGGTTATAATGTTCAGGAATTGCAAAAGACTCAGGATCCAACTCCCACTTAGCGATCCAAGGAAAACCTGCTCTCGAAGACACTATGCTGGCATGGGAATCCTTTAGATTACACCAAGAAAAACTCCTTTGGATGAACAGGGAAATCATATCCCTCATTATAAAATTGTATCATCAATGAAATTCTTGAAAGGGATTCTATGAAATTATTGAAGGGGATTCAATGAAATTATTGAAGGGGATATGTACAACTGGATTCATTACCATTTGGTTTCTTTTTGCATCATGTTATAATTTGTTTTCCTGATAGCTTGATTTGTTGTACGATGCATGTTTTTCCATCCTTAAATAATATACTTTCCACCAAATTCAAATAGGTAGTGAAGTTTTCAAGAGTGCAAAAGTGTTTTTCTCACCGTCAATGAATTTATTTATAGATAAGTATGAAGATAATCATTCCAACCAATTTTCTAGTGTATCAAAATTAAATTTTCCTTCAAAATTAGTAATATAAAAAATAAATTACACCTTAAAACATGTGGGAACACTAAATGGTGCTAGGGTAGTGAAAGGCTATATAGAGGAGGTAGTAAAACTTATAGTAGGAATTCGTTGAAGAATTTGACCAAATTAATCCATCATCTTATTTCTCTATTTCATGGGGGATTTATTCACTATCTTCTTGAAAGTATCAACTATCTTGATGTTGTCCATTCTACTATTTGGTTGGGACAATTTGGAATGACAAGGGAGATAAGAAGAGGGATCTCACACCTGATACCCAACCTTTTGATATCATAATCTTGTATTTATGGACATACACTCAAAAGATAAATTGCTCTAATACCACTAATATGAAACTTAGACCTTTGATTGATTCAAAACTCAAAATTTCAATTTAAGAAAGATCACATAGGACTATAATTAAAAAATAATAAAGTATAGAAAACTAGAACACAAGAGTGTGCAAGCAAAATAACACAATGATTTTTTTTCTTAGAAAATAGAGTATAATGCAAGCAATCTCTAAGAAAAAATGTGAGACTATAACATTACATCCGTTACTCATGCTTTTTATAGGGGTGCATCTCTCCTTATACAAGAGTTAGTGTATTGGAAATCCTCCATATTGAATATGGAAGGTCAACCATATGCAAATGTAGTGGTTCTCCTGCTAGAAGTCACCCATATGGAAAATTGGTGATTCACCTTCTATGAGTTACAAAGTACATATTAAATGAAAATTATATACATATGACTTGTCATTTTGTGTTTTGTCTTCTATTGATGTGTCAACATAGCTAGAAATGCATTTTGGCTATGAAAATCTAAAAATAAAAATTTATTATTTTTAGTAAATATTTTATTTTGTATTTTTTAGGGCCTCCAAAGCATCTTTTTCACAAACATATCATCAACTTGTCTATGACATAGTTGCCTATGGAAATTGTTCTCTCTTTAATATTTCAAATGCTTCTTAAATGAATCAAAATGGAGTCTTGAGTACAAAGTTATGCCCCTAATAGTGTGGTTAATATATATATATATATATATATATATATATATATATATATATATTCATTTATTTATTTATATATATTGGAATTTTCAAGCAAAATGTCATGCTACAAAAAGGTCAATGCGTAGATCATAACTCATTATTGTAATAATACTTAAAATTTTAGGTCAAATTATTCCTCTTCATCCAAATTTGGAAGCTCCATTTAAGAGTACACATTTTGAATATGTACCTAATTAATACAATAAACATGAAAAAAAGGCATATTTTAGAGGTCGGATGAAGCTCCAATTGATATGCCACATCCACTATCCAATGAATCACCTTGCATGAACCATAGAATATGAGTGTAAGTTTTAGGCTATATTTTGTCTTCATAGAAATTTTTTTATATGGTCGAATCCTAAAAAGAAAAATAATCCATCTAAAAGTATAATTTAGAGCAATGTAAACTATTACTACTTTACATGATTCTGGTCCAAACAAATATTTTCCTTGAGTATCTAGAGGATAGTCTCACAATGCTAAATAAAATCATCCACTTGCTCCACATAGGAAGATACTAGAAGGTACTCTACCAAGGATGGGGGTTTCTATCCATAAAATGCCTTAATTGGAAACATTTTAGTGGAAATATGATAAGAAGTGTTGTACCACTATTCTGCTAATGAAATTCATTTATCTTGTTGATACTACTTATGTTAAAAAAAAGCATATCAGATATGTACATAAGTACTTATTTATAAATTTTAATTGATCATTCAACTAAGGGTGATAGAAAGAGATTTTCTTAAGTTGAGTTCCACTAAGAATGAACTCCTTCCAAAACTTGCTAGTGAAAGTAGGATCATGCTCATAGACAATAGACTAGGCATACCATGTAGTTTAAAAATAAAATCAAGGAATACTTTAGCCACCTTTTTTGTATGGCATAGAAATAGACATATATGGAAAGGTGAACCACCACCACAAATCCATTGTTTTACCCTCTAACTTGAGAAGAAATTTAATGAAGTACATGGATATGTGTTTCCACTAGCAATATAAAATAGGAAAAGGTTGTAACAATCACATAGAATTAACTATTTTGCCCTTATTTCTCTAGTACACTTCAAATTCATTCATGAATGGTTTGACATCAACTTTCATTCCTTTACAAGAAAATGACTACTTAACTAACTTATTGGTTTTAAGAAATCTAGAATGTCCTACCAAGGGAGAAGCATGTCATTACTAGAGTATGTTGTTCTAAACCTCTAAAGACTAAATGAGATAAATGTGGTCATTTTTTAGAGTCTTATTAGTTTATGAGCTTCAACATCATGAATTAGAAAAACAATCTTGGGATGAGAGTTTTGTTCATCTCAAAGCTAATTTATCCAAATAGGAAGAGGACTAGATATAGTTTAAACAATTACAAAATATTCATACTTGAGAGAAAAGGCATTCACACCTATATTATCATTTTATTTATTATATTCAATCATAAAGTCATAACCCAAAAAGCTTGGTCAAATATTTATTTTATTCTACACACGAGAGATGTTGCTCCAAGAAGTGATTGAGACTATTATGATTAGTTTTGATAATAAAATGTTTACCCAACAAGTAAAATTTCTAGCGGGCCCCTATTTTACCTATTTTTGAAAACCCTTTGGAATTTACAATGGTTTACTAACATAATGTTCGACCATAATGTAGATATAATGAACACTTGTTTACTTTATAATGTATGAACTGATGTGTTGTTTATTTCTTACATTTTGACATGCTTGAGTGGGATTTAAAGTGGTGTTTATGCTATTTGTCAACCTTTATTGAATTTGTAGTATCAAGATAATTTTTTGAAATGAGACAATTATGTATTTATTTTATTTTATAGTGACCTCATAATAGAAAAAGGGTCTATTATAGTCTAAGTGTCCCTACTATACAACACTATAACAATGTGATAAAGCTACTATTGTCACTACAAGTACTTTATGGTTGTATAAGAAAACTTGCTATAGGTAGCACTTGGGTTATAATGACTCAACCCCCATAAATCATGGAAAAATCATGGACACATAGGTATTTCACTACAACAAAAAAAATGTCAACCCAATCCCTAATCTGCATGGCAATAAAAGAAGCTTAGACATCCCTATCTAAGAAATCAATGGATAATTAAAATGATTCAATGGCTAAGATGACAATGAGAATTTGTAGCTATGACAATCACTTGACTGAAACTTAAGTTGTATTCATCACCAATTTTAGTTTTGCTTGACCATTCATTCAAAGAGGAGTAGATGTTGGTATTCAATCTTCCTCCAAACCTTCATTGCTACATTACAACTAATATCTTGAGTTGTCTAGTTGTAATAATTCTATGGTGGAAGTTTTGGTGACTTAAATGACCATGTATAATAATAAAAGTCTAGTGATATAACATCATACCACAACTTTTTAATTTTTTTATCTTTTCTACATAGTAAAAATTTCCCAAATGCAACTATTCTAATAATTTCATAGGTATTCAAAAATCTCCCAAGAATAGAAATTTGTTATGTTTTTTGTAACCTAATTATAAGAGGGATTCTAGAAATTATCATGTGTAACCAATCACTCTATAAATTACACCTTGAGATATGTGAAGAGGATGGCTTATTTTTAGAGAATTATTAGTGAAAAGGAGATACATAAATATTGATTCAGGTTGAATCAAAAGAGAGGATTATAATGACATTATCATTATCCTTATAATAAAATTTCTCCTTTCTTTATCAATTGGTAATTCCTTTATAAAGTAATCTAAGATATCAACCTTGTGTTTCATAAGAGCAAGGGCCCACTCTTGGAGACATTCCAAACAAGTTGTTTTCTCCTTAGTAATTTATATATGTGTGTTCTTTTTTTCAACTACATTGATTTAGTTTAAGTTTGTGCAATCAATTCTGCAAGTATTTTTTCTTTTTGCAAGTTTTAGGACTTATTATAAGTCTTGGCGTGTTGAATTTTTTTTAGATAGTGGTTTATTTAGAAATATTTTAATTATCTTGGTTTTGTTGATCTATTAGATATAATCATTGAGGTTGTGGATAAGATCCTATTGTGTTACTTTTCAAATTTAAAGGGCTTATTTGTAACCTATCAAAATCTTCTTATAAATGATTGGACTAGGTACATAATGACCATTCCTTTGTACACAAGGAAATTTGTGGGACTAACCCCATAGTAGGGAGTTCAACTTCTCTGGTCCTTGATGAAAATGTTATTTGAGCATAAATTCTTCAATATACTTCTTAGAATTTACAAATAAGGAGCACCCATGTAGTGGAGTAATAATAGACCTTAGCATAAAGTCTAGGTGAATTTAAATTAATTTTAACATACTATCCATATATAAAATATATGTGCCTTTAAATATCAAAACCCTAGATTTTTTTTTTGATTAGATGGACGAAGAAGTTTTGAAAGGATCTTGAAACCTTGTACAAAAGAGACTAAGCCCCACCTAAAAAGAGGGAGCTAAAATTACTTACATCCGATAATAATTTAGGAATTACCAATCATAGGAGTTACCCTTTCCAAAGTCAAACCAGTACATAGGTAAGACCATACATAATTTAAAAATTAAAACAAATTAAAACCAAATCAGGATGTCAGAGATAACTAGTTGAACACAGATCAGTAGCAAGACTTGAGCCACGAATCAAGCCATGCACTAGTCTCATTCTCCCCCATGATATCGTTGCTTTCCAAGGCCTACCAACCCATCAGGGCAATAATTTCTTCTACATTGGAGATTGTGGCTTGCAAGGAGGAAACAGTAGCTTGGAGATATGAAATTTGGTGCGAAAACCCAAAATCAACAAGTGCCCCCAAGTTTTACAGCCAATTCATCAACAAAAACTCAACCAGAGTGGAGCAAAGGCTAATTGTGTATGAGGTCATTATTGATAGAAGCAATATCCATCAAGAAATTATCTCGCCACACCACTAAACCATTCTAAATAACTCCTTTGTTAGCCAATAGATCGGTCGTTCGATTACCTTCCTTGTATGTATGCTTAAACTGAACCTCTACCATATTCTGGATGTATCTTTGAACTTATAAAATAAGGTTTGAAATAGTCCAGGTAGGATATTGATTCCATATTTCCATATTTATAATATTAAGGCAGTCTCCTTCAATGATTAGTTTCCTACAACTTACAGAATCCAAAAGAGAAACTCATTGGAATAGAGCCCTGGCTTCGGTGAAGTAACTGGTTTGATGGCCTAGATTATCAGAAAAGGCTAAAATTATCAAGTCATCATGGTTCCTTACAATACCTCCAATACCTGCAGGACCCGTATTTCCTTTAGATGCACCGTCAAAATTCAACTTCAACCAACCGATTGGAGGTGGCTCCCACTTAACCCTGGATCTGTTCAGAGCCATAATAGGTCTGAGTAGTTGAGGATTGGCATTGAATCCAAGATATCTCTCCACTGATCATTCCTACTCTACAATCACAACATTCAAATTTAGGGTTCTAATGTTCTCCATAGAAAAAGAAATCACCTACAAAGCCACATCTTTAGTCGAATGAGCAGCATCCTTAAATTCACTTGAGTTTCTTTCCTTCCAAATATGCCACTAGATATGAGGAAGGCTGAATTTCCAAAACTAACAAAGGTAGAAATATAAGAAGTGAGAAACCCATTGGGTCAGCACATCCTCTAGGTTGTTCGAAAACACCCATTGGATGTTCAAATATTTGAAAAAGTAGCTAAAAACCTCCTAAGAGAAAGGAAAACTAGAAAGAATATGGAGTGGGGATTCCTCCGTATTTCTACACAAGAAAAAAGCATTAGGTAAAATCATACCTCTTTTTTTAGATTTTTTAAAGTTAAATTTTCCTTGTATGGCCAGCCAGAAGAAAATGTTGATTTTTGGAGTCAGTCCTTTCAGCCAAATTTTAACAAAACCCTAGATTTGACAAATATATAAATGCCTTTTTAGCTTTCATTTGTCCACCGCATGCAAGATGACCAACATCTCATTTGTATAAGTAGAAAGATATAGGTTCTTATCAGAGAGACATTTGCTTTCAAAATTGAGGGAATTACCTTCCAATATCAAAATAGCATTTATCCTCATGCCACAAGCATCATATTCAATGATAAAAAACTTGCTAAATTTTGTAGAATCTATAAAAAGAGTGGTGCACATAGCATCCTCCAAGGTAGTAAAGGCTCTTATGGTCACATTAGACCAAAAAAAGACATATTTCTTGGTGAAAGCAATTAGGGGAGTTAAAATCTTCCTATAGTTCATGATGAGTTTTCAATAATACCTATCAAGATCTCAAAACTTATGAGGCTTTTGAGGTATTTAGGCACTGGCCAATATTGCATGGCTTTAATATTATAAGTGTTCATCATGATATGTTGATGAGATGCTATATGACCTAGATACTCATAATCGAACACACCAAGTGAACATTTAGACCTTTGGACATATAATCATTTATAATCCAAAAGTCAGTACTTTTGTTTGATGTGATACAAATGGGATCCCAAAACTTACTATAGACTAAGATGTCATCGAAAAGAGCATTACAAAATTGTAAAGAAGAGGATTGAAGATAAAATTCATTAATTCTAAAATGTAAAAGGAGCATTCACAAGCCCAAAAAGCATGACTAAAATCTCATAATGAGCCTCATGAGTACAAAAAGTAGTTTTGGAAATATCCTTCACTCAAATATTATTTTCAAAAAACCCAAAAACTTAAGCCTATCCTGGTAAAAACAACTTTGCACCGTGTAATTCATCCAATAAGTCATCAATAATAGGAATAAGGAACTTATCTTTTATTGTGATCTTGTTGAGTGATTTAAAATCTAAACACACCCATCAAGAATTGTCCTTATGCTGAACCATATTGATTGGGGATGAATAGGGACTGGTACTACGATGTACAATAACTTGGTCCAATATTTTGAACTAACTTTTCAGTTTCTATCTTCTAAGGCTATGGATAGAAAATGGGAGAACATTAGGTGGCTCACTACCTAGAAAAAGAGAAATAGTATGATTGCATACCTACTTGGGAGGAATACCCTTTGGGTATTTTCAAATACCTAAGTATATTTGTCAAGTGAAAACTACATTTTGAAAGGTAGAGCAAGATATGACTACTCAAAATCCATGACTCCACAAAATAAATCTATGCAAAAATACCCTTGTTTTCCTTCTTCAACTATTTTCTATCTTGTGGGAGCTGACAAATTAGATGGTTGGTGTTGCAAACCTTGGAGACAAATATCCTTTCTATTTTTTTATCCATTATACACATAATTATTGCAAGTTTAAAATAACATCCCCAAGTTAAGATAATCATTGATCTCTAAGGATAACAATCACACCACCCAAATCTATCACATATAGGCCACCATTCCAAATTTAGGTACTTATCTTGATGTGAATATTAGTAATGCAATCCATAAATTATACCTTACCACCATCACCAATCAACACATTAAATTTATCTTTGTAGGTGTTGATAATATACAGCCTCAAGGCTTTTATCATATCATAACTAATGAAATTATGAGTGTTATCCAAATCAATCAAAAAAATTGACTCGATGTATTTCTATGAAGCCCTATACATTTATAGTGTGATGGGCTTGCATTTCTATTAGTAAAAATGCTAAGAGGGCCATAATACATGTGCCATATTTAGGCTCATCAAGTTTTTCTAGTTTTTCCTAATGAGGTCTGGTGAGGACCTTATCCCCTTCGAAATTATCATCCTCGACTTCCATGTAGAAGTTACACTACTCCTCACATGCCTAATTCCATGGATGTTGTGATAAAAATTTAAAACAAAAGTAATTTTTATGGGTGATCCTCATTATAGTTATTGAATTATAATCCTTATGGGTATTGAAACTACATCGTGTCTAAAATATATGCAACTAGATCTTCTTTTTAACTACTTAGACCACACACTTAGAATTCTAAGATGCATGGACCATACATATCTACTTCCCAATATATTTTGTATCCTTGAGTCCATGCCCAAATATGATAACCACCGCTACTAATGATATATTTAGATGAGGGGGCTTATGAACTCTATATTACTCATCCATTTATCCTATTTATTTTATGTACATTAACTAACCACATAAGGTGTAGAAGGATCCGTAATAAACTTCAACGAGAACATCTTAAATTTGATAGCCCTAACATTACAATTTCTAAATATGTTATTCATGAACATGGTTACCAATATTAGAGGTAGCAATAGCAACCTTGTCCTATTTAAGAACTCCATGCAAGTGTAATAGGAAATCCATTGGTAAATGTCTTTGCCATAAAATTTGGCATATTAATTTGAGGAATTGAAATATCATGAGGTCAGTTAAGCAAATAGGTAACACCTCTAGCTATGGAATAGAAATCAAGAGCAAAATCCTAGTCATAATAATCTATACCTATATGAGTTCCCTTAAAGGGTGAAAAAATAGGGGCAACTAAGATCATACCTAAAATCCGTCCACTAGAAGTGCCATGGATCCTACCGAAAAGAAGTCCCTTGTAAGTGCTCTAGATCGTAATGGTGAAAACACCTAATAAGGGATGGGTTATCTCTTTTAATTTTATGTCCCTTTTTTTGATATCAATTCTACTTAGAATTTTACTTCTAATGTTCACTCTATTTTTAGAATATTAAGGTCTTGCTTCCCTCTATTAAATTGAACAAAACGTTTCTTCAATTTCCTTTAGATGCACATGAGAGGCTTGGTGCATGTGGTTTTACCAACACCCATTTTATTATTCCTTTTATATACACTCCTCACCAATATATGAAGGTAATGGAAAACCTTTGGTTTTAGGCTAAGGGGAGGGTTAAACGAGTCAAAGTGGTCCATGGAAGGGGTAGAAGAGGAACTCATGGAGTCAATGGTTGAGTAAACAAGAGGATGAAAGTTGTTGATGCCTTATAGAAGTAATGGTAATTTTCTTGATTCCATGGTTGATAAGTTTTTTTGGTCATATAATCATCATTAGTTAGATCTATTTGTTGTAGGTACTTATGTACATGTTCCTAGCTTATGGAATTCAAAGGATTTAATATACAACATTATTTAAATAACAATGCCTAATTAGATGTAAAACTATGCTAAAAAGTGTTTTTTGAGATATAATTTATTTTAATTAGCTCAATGAGACAATCAAAATGAGATGAATTTCCTAAAAGGGCCATTTTTGTTCTAGGTGCAATTGTTCTTCATAGTCTATTCCTTCATTTTGTACATAGCCTTTTGCAACAAGTCATGACTTATATTTTTCGAGTGATCCATCTACCTTGTATTTGGTTTTGAAGACCCACTTTCATCATATGGGCTTCTTTCCTTCAGGTATATAAATGAGGTTCCATGTTTTATTTTTCATTAGAGAATCATATTTAGCTTCCATAGTTACCTTCTACTAAGGTGAGCTAAGGGTATCCTTCATTGCTATTGGTTCTAAATTCTCTATCACTAAATATATCAAACCCATATTTACTTCCTAATGGGCCATAATACAATTTTGAGAATGAGTAGAAGTTAGATGAGGAGGTGCATCAAGCTTAGCATCTTTGATGGAACTCTTGATCCATTTCAGAGTCTTGAAATATTGTTCAAGAGCAACTACTTCAGGTTCATCCTCAAAAATTGTAATTCCTTCTTGGACTTCCACATTAAAATTTGTCCTTATAGCAAGAGATTATCATCTTGAGGAGCTTTGGTATTTGACATGGTTTCAATTTCTTCATCAAATGCTACATCTCGATTTATGTGCAATTTCTTGGTTTTTAGGTCTATCAATCGATGCCCTTTGGATTCATCATCAAACCCAAGAAATATGTATTGCAAGAATTTCACATCTAGCTTGGTCCTCTTTTTCTTTGGCATATGTATGTATGCCTTAATTTTGAAGAATTTGAGATGTTTGATGGAACAATTTCTCGTAGACCAGGCTTATTCTGATGTAATTCCTTGTAATACCTTATATATGAAGATACACTATAGTTATGACAACTTTAACCCAATATTGTTCCTCTAGATTAGCTCCTATGAGCATGCAACAAACCATTTCCATGATGGAACAATTTCTTCTCTTAGAAATCCCATTCTATTATGGAGTATAAATTGTAGTTATTATCACTTTATTCCATTCTATGCAAGAAACCTTATGAATTCCTTGGATGTATATTCTCCCTCCATTTGATTAAAGCACTTTAATAGAACACCCAGTATCCTTTCTCTATATGTTTCTTAAAACACTAAAAATGATGGAATGCATCAAACTTTAGTTGCAAGGCCACCCACATATTTTTGGAGTTGTCAACAAACAACTGGAAGTATCTTTTTTCCTTGATACTGGCTTGCATGGGTCCGCATAGATCGATGTGTATCATATCCAATGGACCTTTGGATTTGTGAGAGCTCAACTCAAACAATACTTGATGTTTCTTCCCTACTAAACATTCTGAGCAAACTAACAATATGGGTGAAATATTGGGTAAACCAATCAATATTTAATGCTTATTTAGTTGAAGCAAGTAGCCAAAACTGAGATGGTCATATCTCCTATGCCATAGGGAGGTTGTTAAGAACACAAGCTTATACTGAGAGGGGGGGTGAACAGTATAAGACCACTTTTTACTTTTCTTATCCCAATCAATATTATACAATATATCAATGGCAATATCAATAGCAGAAACCAAAGCAATGTACAAATCATCACACACACATGAGACACCAATTTACGTGGTTCGCTCAATGTGAGCTACATCCACGGATAAAATATTTCACTAAATTTTATCAATCCAAATTCCGGGAATACCTTTCCCGATTACAATGTTTATGGGCACCAACCCAAAGGAGACACCAATCCCCTAATCTCGAGTTCGTGGGCACCAACCCACAGGAGACACCAATCCCCTAGCTCTGCTCTGGTTGGTGATCCTCTAGAAGACCTCTGCCTCCGTTGCCCTTAGCAAATGGAACTCTATCCACAGAAGACACCTGTCCTCCCTGCTCTGGCTGGAGACCTCTGTCCTCAACTCTATCACCTCCAAAGCTGGTCCTCGAATTTGCACTAAACACAGTCCTTCGGTCTAGCACAAATGTCCTCGTTCGTCTTTGCCTATTTGCTCTCTACGCCCTCTGCTCTCTCTACGCAAACACACCCGCACTTGGTCGAACTTCAACCCTTGCACTGTCTGTGCACACTCTTCTTCCTTTGCGATCTTTCACACTCAGAATGATTCGACGAAATGCACTCTGCACACTATGATCGAATTTCGCACTCTGCTCTCGACGATCGAACTTCTTGCTCTGTGCACTATCTATGAACGTCGCACTTCAACCACACATTCACTTCAACTCTCCAAACAACCCTCCTTTTATAACAGAATTTTCATGATGAAAACTTTACTCTTAGTCGGCTGTTATGCAAATGCAAACCCTAATCTCCGTCGGCTGCAAGCCCTAATCTTCGTCGGCTAATATTTGACTTTGTCGGCTTCACTGCCTCTATAATTCTTTTGAAGCTTCTACCACGAAAATACAACATGTCACGATATCGCGACACTTTTCGCTTTCTTAACCTCTTCTCGGCTTGCACTCGCGAAAGCAAAACATGTCGTGAAATCGTGACACTTTCGCTTCCTTGCACTCTTCTCGGCTTGCACTAGCGAAAAGAAACATGTCGCGAAATCGTGACACTTTCCTCCTTGTGCTTTTCTCTTCCTTACATCCGCGAAACTGGAACATGTCACGAAATCGTGACACTTTCGCTGCCTTGTGCTTTTCTCTGCCTTACCCGTGAAAATGGAACATGTCACGAAATCATGATGCTTTCGCCTTTGAGCTCTTCCTCCTTGAATTTGTCGTGAAATCATGATGCTTCTTCTTCCATGCTCTTTCATTTTGCTTCTATCACGAAATCGTGACTCTTCTCCTGTTGAAGACCTACTTTCTATTTTTGTCATGAAATCGTGACACTTTCTCCAACCGTATGCTGCCATCTCAATCTGTCACAAAATCGTGACACTTTTTGCATCCGTAAGCTTTCTCTACAACTTATCAAAATCGTGACACTTTCTGCATCCGTACACTTTCTCTACAACCATGTCACGAAATCATGACATTTCTTACTTGAAACCTTTCCTTTGCTGCATGTCACGAAATCATGACAGTTCTTACTTGAAACATTTTCATCTAGCATGTCGCGAAATCATGATGGTTCTCACTTCGAAAATGTCGAAATCTGACCTCGAACTCTGCAACATGTCATGAAATCGTGACAGTTCTCACTTCGAACTCTGCAGCATGTCGCGAAATCGTGACACTTTTCGTGTTACTTTCTCTCTCTTCAAACTTGTCACGAAATCATGACAATTCACACTACGGACTCTCTCTTCTGCATTATGTTGTGAAATCGTGACACTTTTTCTTTCGGACTCTCTCTCCTGCAACATGTCACGAAATCGTGACACTTTTTCGTCCGTACAACCTTCCTTGCAATATGTCATGAAATCGTGACATTTTTGACTCCGTACATTCTCTCTCCTCTTTGAGTCGCGAAACTGCGACATGTCGCGATATCGCGACACTTTTCTAAATTGCTTTCTCTCTCCTGCTTAAGTCGCGAAAATGCGACATGTCGCGATATCGTGACACTTTTCTAAAATGCTTTCTCTCTCCTACTTAAGTCACGAAAATGCGACATGTCGCGATATCGTGACACTTTTCCAACTTACTTTCTTTCGAACCTGTCAGCTTGGGGTTTGCAAAAGACCTTTGAAACTGTCATGCCGTAACCTTCATCAAAACAAATTATTTGACATCAAATCAAATTCCTTCAAAAGCTTCTTGACATCAATGACAACTTATTCACTTGAGCAAATGCAATGTACCCAAAGTACCCAAAATTGCCAACAATCTCCCCCTTTGTCATTGATGGCAAACCTTTACTGAAAACACTTCTCAAGAGCCAAAACTGAAACCAACTGTGCTAACAACTGACAAACTGTGCCCACAACTGAGAATCTTCCTTTGAAGTTTTGCTCCCCCTAACTTGAAGCTTTCCTCTTCACTTTGAAGCTCTCCCCCTTACTCATATCTCTCCCCCTTTGTCATCAATGGCAAAGGGCCACCTTTGGGGCTCGGGACTAAGAATTAGCCTCTTAGCTTAGTCCCTCCCCCACCTCCTGATGAGGTGATTAATTCTGGGGTGGGAGTAAAACTCCCATTAGGCACTGATCATCATCAGCGTCTATAACTTCCTTGTCGGGCCTTCTCTTGAACTCTTTGTCCATATTCATGTTCCTGTTCCTATCACTGTTCCTGTTCTTGTTATCATTCCTGTTCTTATCCATGCCTTGATCCTTGGACCTGTTCATACCACTGTTCTTGTTCTTGTACCTTGGAAGTTCAGCTCTACACTTTCTAGCTGTGTGACCTCCATTGTTGCACTTATAACAAGTAACAATGTTATTTCTTTTAGGCATACCTGTTCTTTGAATCCGCCAGTTCTGCCCAAACCTGTTCTGACCAAACTTGTTCTGGTCGAGCCTGTTTTGATCAAACCTGTTCCTGTTATTTACCTCGCAATAGACTGCCTTGTGCCCGAACTGTTGACAAGAGTAGCAATACCCTTGAAAGAAACTAGCACTTCTAAAATTGTCATTTACTTTCTTCACTTGAGCCATGCAATGTGCAGCCATGTGACCAAACCTGTGACACGCAAAACATCTGCCTTGAAATTTTCCTTTATTTGACCTCTTGGATCCTAAAAACTTCTTCTTCTCATTCTGAATTCTGTTTTCTGTTTCTGCGCATCTATCATTCAAGGACTCATGATCTGAAATACTTTCCTCATTAGAACTCTCTTCCTTTTGGAGTCTCTTACTAGACTCTCCAACTTGTTCCTTGTGCGGCTTAACAAAACCAAGGCCTGTTTTATCTGTTGTTTTTCTTTGACCTTTGATGAGTGACTTAACCTTTTTGGAGCTATCTTGAAACCTGTAAAGCTTATCCTTGTACTCTTTAGTTTCCTCTTTCAAAGAAGCCATTTTCTGTTCTAACTCACTATACTCAAGAACCTTAGACTCTAACTCATCCTTGAGTTCTTGTGTCTTAGCTATAGAGAAATCAAGATTTTCTATAAGATCATCTCTCTCCATACAACATTCATCTAACTTATCCTTGAGTCTAGCATTCTTCTTTCTTTCCTTTTTCAAAGCACTAAGAGCATTAATAAGTTCACTTTCAAGATCCTTTATTTGTTTGCTTTCTGAATCATCAAAGCCTTTTTCAGATTTCTTATCACTAGAGGTGCTACCTTTTTCAAAAACCATACATGCATCTTCCTTATAGTTTTCTGAAGCATCCTCATACATACTAGAAACCAAATCATTATTTGTACAATCATCCTCAAGGTGACCAAAATTTCCACATCTAAGACATTTCATGATAATGAATCTATGTTTCGGTTCTTCCTCTTTTTTTGAAATGAACAACATCTCATTTTCATCATCACTCGAAGAACTTTCACTATCACTACTCGAACACTTACTTGCTTTGTCTAGGTAGAAACTCTTCTTGTGCTTGTGAGAATACCTCTTTCCTTGATTGTTGTGCTCATCTTTGTTCTTTCTGTGATGCTTGTGCTTTTCAGAATCCTTGCTCTTAGAATCCTGTTTCTCTTCATCACTTTCATTCTTGGAAACAGAACAGTCAGTAGCATAATGACCAAACTTTCCACAATTGAAACATCTTATATTTTTCACGCTTTTGTGCTTTCTAGAGAACTTGACTTTCTTGTCTGTAATATGCCTCTTCATCACTAGAAGACTCATCACTCTCTTGAAGCTGTTTACCCTTGGATTTCTTGGTAGCCTTGAAAGTTGCCTCTTTCTTGACATCAACCTTCACTTGAGTTCTCAACTCAAATGCTGCAAGTATACTATGGAGCTCATCCTTTTTCAACTTATCCAAATCTTTAGCTTCCTCAATAGCAAAAATATTTTCACTAAATCTATTAGGAAGAGATCTTAAAATCTTATCACAAACATCATTTTCAGCAAGCTCAAGACCTAAGTCTTTCATGGAGTTAACAACCTCATCCATACGAAGCATGTAGTCACTAATATTTTCATCATCATTCATCTTGAGTTGTTCAAACATACCTTTGAAGTGTCTCAACTTGGCCTTTCTGACATTTGTATCACCTGTATGAACCACCTGCAATTGTTTCCACATTTCACTAGTTGTCTTGCAGTGAATCACTTTGGTGAGATCTGCTTTCTGTAAGCCTTTCAGGATTGCATTCATTGCTTTTGAATTGTTGTGATGTAGGAGCCTTTCTTCTTTAGTAAATGGACCATGTACAGGAATAGTGTACTCATCTTCAATTACTTCCCATACCTCATTACCAAGTGCCATTAGATGAACCTTCATCCTTGCACTCCAAAGACCAAAATCTGACCCATCAAGAATAGGTGTTGCATTGCCACTTGAATAATCCATTGTGTTCTTTACTAGCTTTTCCTTCAAGATGTTAAACTTTTCGAAGGCACCCGCTCTGATACCAATTGAAGAACACAAGCTTATACTGAGAGGGGGGGTGAACAGTATAAGACCACTTTTTACTTTTCTTATCCCAATCAATATTATACAATATATCAATGGCAATATCAATAGCAGAAACCAAAGCAATGTACAAATCATCACACACACATGAGACACCAATTTACGTGGTTCGCTCAATGTGAGCTACATCCATGGATAAAATCTTTCACTAAATTTTATCAATCCAAATTCTAGGAATACCTTTCCTGATTACAATGTTTATGGGCACCAACCCAAAGGAGACACCAATCCCCTAATCTCGAGTTCGTGGGCACCAACCCACAGGAGACACCAATCCCCTAGCTCTGCTCTGGTTGGTGATCCTCTAGAAGACCTCTGCCTCTCGCTGCCCTTAGCAAATGGAACTCTATCCACAGAAGACACCTGTCCTCCCTACTCTGGCTGGAGACCTCTGTCCTCAACTCTATCACCTCCAAAGCTGGTCCTCGAATTTGCACTAAACATAGTCCTTCGGTCTAGCACAAATGTCCTCGTTCGTCTTTGCCTGTTTGCTCTCTACGCCCTCTGCTCTCTCTGTGCAAACACACCCGCACTTGGTCGAACTTCAACCCTTGCACTGTCTACGCACACTCTTCTTCCTTTGCGATCTTTCACACTCAGAATGATTCGACGAAATGCACTCTGCACACTATGATCAAATTTCGCACTCTGCTCTCGGCGATCGAACTTCTTGCTCTACGCACTATCTACGAACGTCGCACTTCAACCACACATCCTTCAACTCTCCAAACAGCCCTCCTTTTATAATAAAATTTTCATGATGAAAACTTTACTCTTAGTCGGTTGTTATGCAAATGCAAACCCTAATCTCCGTCGGTTGCAAGCCCTAATCTTCGTCGGCTAATATTTGACTTTGTCGGCTTCACTACCTCTGTAATTCTTCTGAAGCTTCTACCATGAAAATACAACATGTCACGATATCGTGACACTTTTCGCTTTCTTAGCCTCTTCTCGGCTTGCACTCGCGAAAGCAGAACATGTCACGAAATCGTGACACTTTCGCTTCCTTGCACTCTTCTCGGCTTGCACTAGCGAAAATGAAACATGTCACAAAATCGTGACACTTTCGCTGCCTTGTGCTTTTCTCTTCCTTACGTCCGTGAAACTAGAACATGTCGTAAAATCGTGACACTTTCGTTGCCTTGTGCTTTTCTCTGCCTTACGCTCGCGAAAACGGAACATGTCACGAAATCGTGACGCTTTCGCCTTTGAGCTCTTCCTCCTTGAATTTGTCATGAAATCATGACGCTTCTTCTTCCATGCTCTTTCGTTTTGCTTTTGTCACGAAATCGTGACTCTTCTCCTATTGAAGACCTACTTTCTATTTTTGTCACGAAATCGTGACACTTTCTCCAACCGAATGCTGCCATCTCAATCTATCACGAAATCATGACACTTTCTGCATCCGTAAGCTTTCTCTACAACTTGTCATGAAATCGTGACACTTTTTGCATCCATACGCTTTCTCTTCAACATGTCATGAAATCGTGACATTTCTTACTTCGAAACCTTTCCTTTGCTGCATGTCACGAAATCGTGACAGTTCTTACTTGGAACATTTTCATCTACAACATGTCGCGAAATCGTGACGGTTCTCACTTGAACTCTCACATGTCGAAATTAATTCTCACTTCGAACTCTACGACATGTCATGAAATCATGACAGTTCTCACTTCGAACTCTGCAGCATGTCGCGAAATCGTGACACTTTTCATGTTACTTTCTCTCTCTTCAAACTTGTCATGAAATCGCGACAGTTCACACTACGGACTCTCTCTTCTGCATTATGTCATGAAATCGTGACACTTTTTCTTTCGGACTCTCTCTCCTGCAACATGTCGCGAAATCGTGACACTTTTTCGTTCGTACAACCTTCCTTGCAATATGTCATGAAATCACGACATTTCTGACTCCGTACATTCTCTCTCCTCTTTGAGTCGCGAAACTGCGACATGTCGCGATATCGCGACACTTTTCTAAAATGCTTTCTCTCTCCTGCTTAAGTCGCGAAAATGCGACATGTCGCGATATCGTGACACTTTTCTAAAATGCTTTCTCTCTCCTGCTTAAGTCACGAAAATGCGACATGTCGCGATATCGCGACACTTTTCCAACTTACTTTCTTTCGAACCTGTCAGCTTGGGGTTTGCAAAAGACCTTTGAAACTGTCATGTCGTAACCTTCATCAAAACAAATTATTTGACATCAAATCAAATTCCTTCAAAAGCTTCTTGACATCAATGACAACTTATTCACTTGAGCAAATGCAATGTACCCAAAGTACCCAAAATTGCCAACGAGGTTGCATTTATTATGGTTGTTGATAATGCTATATTTGGAGAAAATTGGACATCTAGGGCAAATAAACCACTTTTGTAGGAATCAATGACAATATTTTCACCACTTTTTGTGATAAAACACCTCTTATGACCATTATCAACTTTGAAATCAACTTCCATGTTTTGATTCAGTAGTTGGGGCACAAACAAGTTGTTCGCTAGGCCTGGTACATAGAGTACCTATTTGATGGTGCATTTTCCATCTCAAAGGTGAACTAAAATACTTTCGTCTTTCACCTTGTAGGTTTGATTATTGATAATGGTCATCGTTTTCCATTCTTTTACATTGAAGGTAGCAAACCATTCTTTGTCCCTTGTCATCTGCTTGCTAGCACTAGAATTGATGTACCAAACATCATCCTTGGCTTTGGTAGTAACTTTTATCATGAGCACCTTGTGTGCCTATTTAGAATTTAAATTTGACTCTTCAATGGAAGCATAATATTTCTATTGCTTCTATTTTGGATGTGGTCTATACTACTTCTTCTGCTAAGGTTTATAGACTTTATCACCTTGTGTGGCTGAATTGTACCAAAAATGTTTGATGATGTTCTTCTCTTTCACATATATGGAAATACCTTTTTGCTTCTGAGGTTGCTTCTTTGATGATGAGGATGAGGAGGAAGGACCTTTATGTGAAGAACCATTTTCAAAGAACCCTGTGGTGTTTTTGTTTCTCATATTTTTGACTGATGAGTGTATTGTTTGACAATTGGTCCCTCAATTTATTAGTTGCTTCTTGTTGCATCAAATTGACAAACTCTTTGAAGGAAACCACCATATTGGACACTTATAAGGTGGTTATAAGCACTCAGAAGGAATTTGGTAAAGCTCAAAGTATGATTGAATCTAAGAGCTTATATTCCACTTGTTTACCCATGGTATTCAACTTGACCTTTAGGTGACTCTGCAAAGAAATGCCTATATACTCTCTCCATCTACCACTCTCAGTATGTGGAGTTGTGATTGAAGGTTATGAATGGTGGACTAATTCTTCCCTTCATAAATGGTGGTAAGGACATCATCCCATACTTTCTTGGAGATCTTTATGACACAAATGTGTGGATCACATCAATTGTAGCAAGGACGATGAGTATTAGTGCTATAGCATCTATTTTATCATATTTCTTTGCTTGGTCCACATCTTGAGGTCATGTTTTGGTGTCTATAACAATATCCCATGGCTTCTCCATTGTTAAGATAGTCCACATATTTGTCTTCCATGGTCTAAAATTGGGACCTTTCAGGAGCTGAGAATATATGAGAAACACTTTGGGTGGGCATGATGAGGGTTTCTTATCTCTCCAAAATGGCCTGCCTTTTAATATACCACTAGTCCAATATATTGTACCATTTGATATATTTTCTTTTCCAATATACTCGTCGATACTGAAAAAAGCTAGTCCTCTTTATATACGTGGTCATACATGAGAATGACCTTAAGGTATCTGAAAGAGCACAATAATTGGTACCTAAGCTTTTCAAAAAGAGATTTGTTCTATCTTTGGCACCTGCTTAAAAAGACCTCCTATGAGAGTCTTAATTTCAAGGTTTATGTCGAGTGACAGTGGCGAATAGGGTGAAAAAAAAAGTGAATAAAATATATTGGGATTCCTTATTTCTCCTTGATGGTTTATAGGGATAGACCCCAAGCATCGTTGTTGTAGTTATATTACACATTAAGTGCAGTAGCAAATGATGACAACATTACCTATAAATAACCACCAAAAGTACTATTTATACCATACGTTTGCTTCAAACCTTGAAAATTTGAAACGGTGATTTATCTATTGCATATTCCTCATGCCATTCAATGCAATAAAGCATAAATTTTCAAATATATATAAAATGCAAAAAAACTAGAAAATAAAGGAAGGTGTTACAATCATAATGCTTGCAAAATAGAAATTTAAAGTTTGCAAGATTAAATCACCCTTATCAATGTGGAAGAAGGCAAAAAAATTACACCCATATATCCTTATTCCTGTAAAATTCACTTAAAAAATTAAAATATATAATAAATTTATTATTATTATTATTATTATTTGAAAGGCCCCTTATTTAAAAAAATATGCCTCCTTTATTTAAAAAAACATAACATTTATGTTTTTCTTTTAAAGTGCCATCTTTAAAAAAAAAATAATGCCCCCCCACCCCAAGAGGATCAAGTACATTGCCCTTCTCAAGATGTCCGTAACACAGAGTATGGGTGCCCATTTTCGTACCCTCCCCCTATGACCGGTTGAGAAGCCAGTAGCAAACGACCGGGAAACCGGCAGATTTACATGGTTTCCTAAAACAAAGGCGGGTACATCGTGTTCCGTCAAAAGGTGAAGCTTTGTTCCACCTTGCTCGTGACCAGATTTTGAATTTTTTTCCAGCGTCCGCATTTTAGATTGAATTATCATCAGTTGTCTAGTTATTAGTTATTATCATCTATGTAGTTGTGAGGTCCCTTTATCTTGTGTTTGTTCCAAGAAACGCCAATATTTGTAAATGATGTTCAATATAAAAAAATTATGGTATTAATTTTGAATTAAATTATTATATCAAACTTTACTTTGTAGAATGTTATTATAAACCTTTTCAATCAAAAAAATCAAACTTAAAAAAATCTACCAATAATTTACCTTTTTGAAAGTCTTTATAATTTTGACTTTGCTTCGATATTTAAATTTATGAAGTTTGTGTGTTTATTAAGTTACGCCCAAAAATTAATCGTCTGAATAGACACGTTCAATGCACTCACTTTTTAAATATATTTTACTTCCTCTGAAGAATGGTGAGACTTAGTGCAAAAGGGGGAGAGATGTACAGAAAGGAAAAGTTACGAAATATACACAAGTTTGCATGTGAGCACTATAGAATATGAGATGCACGACATTTAAAGGTAAGCACTATAAAATATGAGATGCACGACATTTAAAGGTGGCAGTCAAGTACTAATGTCCATAAGTAGTGACATCTATTCACCCCCAACTTTTAATAAATAAAATATTGGGATTCTTTGCATAACAAAAAATTGGGATTTGAAGATTATGTTCACCGCCAGGACCTGTGGAATTTAATGTAGGGAATTAGTAATATTTTTATTAGATATTGTAAGTATAAATTTATAATTTATAATTTATAATTTATAATTTAGTTCAGTAATTTATTTGATAAAAATAATCAATGATCTTTTAGGGAGTAATTTATTATTAAGTATTTATACGTTATTAACACATAATTTTGATTAGATATCACTACTATAAATTTTAGTTTACTTCATACTCATAAGTCCTGACTATAAACCCTAATTCATTTGACAAACGATGTAAACCTTAGCCTACTAGTAAACCTTAGCTTACTAGACAAAGACAATCAATGGATGCCTGACTCTTCAAAGAGCAACCCACTTGAAGTGGAAACCTTCACCATGATTTCACTTCTTCATAAGTATTTGGGTGTTGAAGCCACATTTATTTAAACTTGAAAGGGCTTTTGCCTTTTCATCTTCCCCCTAACTAGTTAAATAACAACAAATTATGATTTGATCCTGTTTTAGGTAGGGAAACTAGCATGTGTTTACGATTACCCTCAAACCATTCCATAGAGAGCAATAATTTGTTGAATCTCACTTGGATCAGGTTGTCCTCTATTCTCTTATTCATCCATGTAAAATAATTGCCTCTTAAATTAGAATCATATAGACTAGATTCAAACAAAAAGTTGCTAAAATCCTCCATGCTCTTCGAGAAGCCTTGGGATCCACCTTTCTTCTCTTTAAGAATCAAAGGGGTGTTAAAGTCTCCTCCCACTATCCATCTTAGACCTCCTATTCGATGCCCCATCCGCTCCAATTCCTTCCACAACACCTTCTTTCTCTATTCACATTCAAAGCATAAATATTTGTGATGAGAAAGGTCAAATTTGATGATTTTGAAGTTACACAAATTGTTATAAGGTTCTCATTTTTCAAGATGACTTTCCCTTTAAAGGTATCAAAATTCCATAAAAATTATGATTCCTCTTGAAGCCCCTTTCACCTCCACTTGACCACTGCCACCTTTCTTCCATATCCTTTTCTTAATATGCTCCCAGCTTGTAGCATTCAACTTTGTTTCTTGTAACATAACTATTGGTTATCCTTAATCAAGGATCTCACCACCATGTGTTTGTTAGAGGCATCCATTCCCCTCACATTCCAAGATAAGATCTTCATTTCTTATTTTTGTTATGGGCTTTTTCCCACTCGAATCTATGATCATCTGAATCCCCAAATTAATATAGTTTTTTGTCTCTTTTAAGATATTTTCCTTTGAAGAAGGCCTTCCCACCTTCTTTACCCCTTTTGTCCCCACATATGAGGTTTTCTTGACACTCCTCGTTACTCTTATATTCAGGACTTATTTAATTCTTGAGGATCCTTCCTTTATTGGTAGCTTGTCTATTGTGTAGGGGATCACTTCTAAATCCTTCTTTTCTATGTCTATATTTTCCTCCCTTGCTTTTGTATTTTCTTCTTCTATTTGGGGGTTAGCCATTTCACTTTCCTTCCTTGGACCATCTTGTTTTGCAATAAATGAGATTTCGCCCTGAATCCTACCTAGTAGATTCTCATTATTTGTCTTGTTGTTAGAGACTTTCTCCTCTCTTACTCCCTCCTTGTTCACCAAGTCCATTACTTTGTCTTCATTTACTTGTTGGTTAACTTCTATTTTCCTAACATTCTTTATTTTTTCTGCCTTTGGATCTTAACTCATTTTCAACTTTGTCTTCCTAATATTAAAACTCTTTTTTATTTTTTTTGTTGTATAGAAGAATCAAGAATACCTTTTGCTTGAGATATGATGTCGTCACTATAAACCCTAGTCTAATGAAAGTCAACAAAACTTCACCGTCTAAAAAATTGAAGACAACTCACCAACAAATATTGATCCACCACCAACTAATCTATTTCTTTTAAATACTTTTAAAAATAATAGTAGTAAGATTTGATGCAAAAGGAGGGAAGATTTACATAGAAATTAAATATACACATGTTTGCATGTGAGTACTTTATGGGCCTCCATGAAATATCCCATGCAGAGTCACATAGTAATGCCAACAAGTAGTGACCTCGTATTCACCACACTTTATGATTGTAGAGCCTTTTAAAAAAATTCCAAGATTTTGTTCCCGGCCAGGACCTGGGGAATCTAACGTGGACATTAATTTAGAAATTTAACTAGCAGTTGGTATCTCTTATTTAAAGTACAACATCCCAATTTTGAAGGCTTTATTCTTCTTGTCTCCACGCATTTCGAGTAGAATTTTCTTTGTATTTTAAAGTTTTTTTTTTTCAAAAATCATGTGATACGATTTAATGTAGTTGAGTATGGAATTTCACGATGATTGTTGTCGGTGACTCGCTGCACCGACAATACTAGAACCCAGAGTCTGGATGTCGATGTGTAAGGAGTAAATGAATATATTATAAGAATTTTGTGACCATTTCATTGAATCATTTTATTTTATTCTTAATATTTTAGTAGCCTAGTTTGTCATCTTGCTATCTTATCATCTCACAATGACAAATGCAAATAGAATATAAAGGAGTGGTTTCTTATATAATATTTTTCCAAAGTTGTCAATAATATTCTTCCTGGATTCATCTAATTCCACTACAGCTATTTTATTGAATGGTTTGAATTTATCTATGTTTTATATGCTATGTCAACGAGATACACTTTGGACCTGTATTCATTTTGAACTTTTGAATATAAATGAATGAAATGATATGTGAGATATGCAGGATTGAAGCAGAGCATGGGGATACTGAAGCAGAGCCGATAGAACGGAGAAGATTCGAACTGTACACTGAACCAGACAAGAAATATCAACACAAAAAATTAAAGGGTTTGCGGCAAAGGGTTTTTGCAGAGCAAGGAGGGTTTGCGGCGGAGTATTGTATTAAACATCTATTTCATCGGGTTTACGGCAAGATACTGAAGCAGAGCACGGGGATACTGAAGCAGAGCCGATAGAACGGAGAAGATTTGAACTGTACACTGAACCAGACAAGAAATATCAGCACAAAAAAATTAAAGGGTTTGCGGCAAAGGGTTTTTGCAGAGCAAGGAGGGTTTGCGGCGGAGTATTGTATTAAACATCTATTTCATCGGGTAAGCATATTTTTTTTGTCCTCTTTCGATTTATAAAACAATTTAAGTAGGTAGGAGAAATACATTCGTTATAGGGGTTTGCGGTAGAAGGTTTTATTATCAGCAAGGGTTTGCAGCAGAGGGTTTGCAGAGCAAGGAGGGTTTTATTACACATTTATTTCATCGGATCAATAGTACAGAGGGTTCGGCTATAAAGGGTTTGAAAATGGAAGAAGGGAAGCAACAATTGCAAGAACCAATATATGTCAATGAGAAACAGTATTGGAGGATATTAAGGCGTCGACAAGCTCGAGCAAGGGCAACAACAATGAAAAGGGCATATCAAAAAATAAAAATAAAAAATATTCTACCACATAAACAGGTGGAGAATAAGGAACAATCAAAGGCAAATCACCAAAATGAGTTTTCAGATGAGGAAGAAACTTACAGTCCCACAACTACACCACTCATGTGGGCACCAAGACTTTATGTGCAAGAGCTAATGAAGATGAAAGAGAAACTTGAAAGCATGGAAAGGAGGGAGAAATTAAGAGAAACTAAATCAGATGAGGTTATAAACACCATTCGGAGGTTGGAAAAGGAAAACAACCAACTCAAGGAGCAAGTGTCAAAGCTACAAAACCTTGCAAACATGGGTCAACGTGAATGGCATGTCCTCAAACAAGCCATCCATCCCCCAATCAATGATGCAATAGAGGTGGAAAAAACAAATGCAAATCAAATAAAAGAGGTACAGAAAACACTCCAAAACATTGAAACAAGAGAAAATGAGCTACGAAATGAATTAGCAAAGGCAAAGACATGGTCTCAAGTAGTAAAAGAACCAGTCAATCAACAAAAAGAGTTGATAGAGAAGCAAGTAAAAATTCAAATAACAGAAGAGAAAGAAAGACATGAGAAGTTAACAAATATAATCATCAAAGGGTTGAAAGATTATGGGGACGGGGAAGACACAAATCGTTTAACCAGGGACTTCTTGTCAGATCGATTACAATGGAAGGGTCAGATAAAAAAAGTAAGCAGAATTGGCAGGGTGAGAGAAGGAGGCAGAGATAGACATATTCGGGTCACATTGATGAGCTACGAGGATAAAATAAGGTTACTTAAAAACAGAGGCATGCTGAGAGGGTCACAATTTTATTTAGATGATGACCTAACATTTTTACAGCAGGAAGAAAGAAATAAGGAATGGGAAAAGGTGAGGGCAGCAAGGAATGAAGGGAAACAGGCATATTTAAGAAATGGAAAGGCATACATCACATCTAAACAAATCCAAAACAAATAGGGAGTATGGCCCGCCTGGGAACATCTTACAATGGTAAGTTGGAACTGTAGAGGTTTCCCTTGGAGAAGAGGACCCGGGTTAGGGCCCATTGCTAGAGACAAAGATATAATCATATTGACAGAAACACATGAACACGATGGATGTAGGACTCCAGAATTTGTGGGATACAAAAAAATAGCAATATGGAATAAAGCAATAGAAAATGGCAAAGGGCATGGGGGTATTATGGTTTTAATAAAAGAGGAATGGGATAGGGTCATTAAAATTGAAAAACAAGATGAAAACAAACAAGTACATCTGGATAAAGATCCTAGAAAATAAGTCAGTTATTAGCATAGCAACATGTTATTTTGCTCCCAAGAATTCTAAATTCTATAAGAAACATGACCTTAACAGAGAAGACCCATACTCCTCCCTAAAAAGAGACATTTCAATATACAGTAAGTTGGGGGAGATTATATTAATTGGAGATTTCAATGCAAGGACAACAAATAAGCAAGCTAACATTCTAGAAGGTAACGAAGATATTGAGATTAATCCTCTTTGGATGCCAGAAGAGGAAAATCAACAGTGGACCAGGACTTCAGAAGATGAGCATGGGGCTATCACGCAATATGGAGAAGAGTTGTTAGGTCTTTGCAGCATATACAATTTGATTATTTGCAATGGGATGAACAAATGGAAAAATTCAGGAAAGTATACATGCAAAACATATAAGGGACAAAGTGTAATAGACTATGTAATATGCTCACAGAATTACATACCAAAAATAGAGGAGCTAGAAGTGGAAGATTCTCCAGTGGAACTTAAGTCGGATCACAACCCAATTGTTATGAAACTTCGAATGCATGGAGACAAACCAAGGGAAAAACACTTGCAAGGCAATCAAAATAAATATCCTCACAAGGGAAACATTCTCTTAACAGATGAAAATCGACAGAATTTTAGAGCAGTATTAAATAATAAGTTACAGGAAAGGGAAGAACTACATCACAGTAGTAGAGATTACAATAAGAGTGAATGGTTAATGCACGTTATTCAAGAAGCTCTAAACAAATGCAAGAGAGCTAAACCTAAAAAGAAAGAAAGGAATAGCTTCCCAACCAACCCATGGTTCGATGAAGATTGCAAAAAAATGCGAAGATTACTAAAGGAACCAACGGGTAAAACAAGAGCAAACAAAAAAGCATATGAGAAACTGGTAAGGGCAAAAAAAGAAGAATACACTAGAACAAGGAGGAAAGAATTGATTTATTTAGGGAAGCATGAACCAAAGAAATTTTGGAAGGAACTAAGCGTGAAAAGGATGCAAACTGAAAATAACATAACAATTAATCAGTGGTTGGAGTATTCAAAACAACTGTATCAGCGTAGTAACCAGCAGGAGACACCCCCTACTATCATTGTCAAGAAAGAACTTTTCACAATTGAAGACATTATTCAAGGGATAAAAAAGTTAGCAACTGGTAAAGCCCGTGACATAGACAATCTTCAAGCAGAGCATATAAAATGGGGGGTAGATATCTTGGCACCGCAAATCAAAGAAATTTTCAATGAGGTCATACAAAATGGCTTCCCTACCGAGTGGACAACTAGCTTGACCATTCCTTTGTTTAAAAGTGGAGATGTAAATAATCCCTCAAACTATCGAACTATCATGATCAACCCTCTCTTTGCAAAGTTGTTTGGGAGTATGATAGAGCGTAGGATCAGCATATGGGCAGAAGAAAAGGGAAAGAGAGCAAAGGGGCAAGCAGGTTTTAGGCCCAAGCACTCAACTATTGATCACTGTATCACGCTCAGACACATAGTGGAAAAAATATGGGACAAAAAAGAGGAGGCTTTTTGTTGTTTTGTAGACTTCAAAAAGGCATTTGACACAGTGCCAAGGAAAAAATTATGGAGCAGAATGGAAGAGCTAGAGGTTCCAATTCACTACAGGGCAGCAGTTCACAGACTATATGAGCATGTAAAGGCTAGAATCAGAACACAGGAAGGGTTATCCGAATGTTTTGGTAGTGACATAGGTGTCAAACAAGGTTGCCCTCTATCTCCGACCTTATTTGGGTTGTACATTGACAAGTTAGAAGAATGGATAAACAAATTTGGGGGAGAGGGTGTGCATTTAGCCAAATATGTGGTAAAACTCCTCATGTATGCAGATGATGTAATTCTTGTGGCCAAAACAGCCAAAGATCTAGAAGATCACCTTCAAGCTCTAGAACTCTTTTGTAAAGAAGTTGGGATGCAGGTGAACACGAGCAAAACAAAAATTATGATTTTTTCAACAAAAAAGAAGCAACAACTCAAATTTCAGTTTGCAGGAGAACCGCTTGATGTAGTAGTAGAATACAAATACCTGGGCATAGACTTTCATGACAAACTTAATTGGAATACATGTAGGATGAAAAGAACTCAAAGTGGTTGGAGAGCACTATATGCACTTCAAAACAGGTGTAGGAATGCCGAGTTGTGGGACTGGAAGACCACCAAGGTCTTATTTGGCCTACTTGTTACACCGGTTCTGTTGTATGGTTGCGAGGTGTGGGCTAGTGGCACAACAAATGCAAAATGGAGGCAAATAGAAAGGATTCAAAAATATCTAATCACAAACTTTCTCAAAATTAAGGCCACAACCCCTTATGAAATTATTCTAGCTGAAACTGGAATGTTCCCTTTAGAAGCAATTGCTATGACCAAGTTGTTATGTTACTTGAAAAAAACAGAAAACATGACAAATGATAGATGGCCTAGAGCAGCTAGGGACGAAGAGTTGCATAGGCGAAAGAATACGTGGATGAAACAAAATCAGAAATGGATGAAACGTTGGGAAATCAACATAAATGAATGCCCAAATGTCAACAAAGACATAAAAAATTATGTGAATGAAAAGTTCGGAAGTGGAATGTGGAAAAATGCAAGCAGGAAAAGACAATATTATATTGCAAATTTTAACCCAACGTATGACCACAAGGAAAAAGCGTATATAGGCGCTGAAATCAAGTGGAAGGAAAAAATACTCATTGCTCAGATAAGGACTAGCTCTCATAGGCTTAGATGTGAAACAGGGAGATGGACAACGCCCAAAGAACAATGGGAAGAAAGGATATGTACTCTATGCAGCACAGGGGCAAGTAGAGACAGAGGAACACTTCATCTATAAATGCCCGAGTTTTTCAGATATCCGTGACAAATACAAAGAAACACTTGGGAACGAGTTTATGACAGATTTATTTGAAGACAGTAAAATAAAAAAAGTTGGAGAATTGCTAACACAAATCAGCAGGAGAAGGAACAACCTTCTCAAAGATATTAAAGATCATATGATATGATTTGAGTAATTGTACTTCCATATTTGAGGTCCCATAGACCATATTTGGGTCTCATGGACGTAATTAAAATCTTTCATTTCATTTCATTCATTTAGTATTTTGAATATAATTTTTATAGTAGTCATTAACTAAAGATCTATAAAACATTTAAGATAATATCAAAGAAAAAGAATATTTTAATATTAATTTCTCTTATCTAGCTTTTAGTATATATAATTGTTTCTAGTAAATGTAATGTTTTATAGCCTCTAATATTCTTTAATTATGTGATATAATAATCATGTATTAGTGTATGTTTTTTCAATTGGGATTGAAATAAGTCTCATCTCATAATATTTTTAAAAATTATATAATGGTATTTAACAATTAATTATGTATATATTGACCAATAATATTTGAGTCTTTACTTAAAATTTTACATTTTTTACCATGTTATTTGACATATTAATTATATTATCAATGTTATTGTTTTATTCTATATACTCAATCGTAATAAAATTAAACAATAATATAACAATAATTAGGAGCGAGTAAGAAGCATAAGCAAGAAGCATGAAGTACAAAAAAGGAATGAGTGCCACTTCTTCTTGGTCTAGATCTTAGGAGAAACTCAAAAACTAAAGGATTTACGTGAAGAAAATCTAGGTAACATGGAAAGAAAGCCATTTTTGAAAGTCCTTACTAGAGCTAAGAATGCACTAATTAGCGATAAGAGGAAGAACAAATCTATACAAAATTCTATCCAGGTAGCAGATATTACCCCCGAAGTGATTATTAAGGATGAGATGATTGAGCATGGTTCTTAAAAGTGGAGAATTAATATGTAAGTTCCATGGATATTGGCTAGATTTTTCTGAGATTCAAAATTGGATCAAGTGGAAGTGGGGATTGAATTCAAAGTACTCCATGACTTTTCTTCCAAAAGGATTTTTCTCATTATCTTCTCTAGTTAAAAAATAAGGGATAAAATAATGGATGGAGGCCCTTGGTTTAGGGGTAAAGATGCATTATATTTAAGACCATGGAGTGATAATTATTTTGTGGAGACAAAGACTATTAAAAGGTTTCCATTGTGCATTAGGCTTTTGGGAATTCCGTATGAACTCATCAATAAGGAGGTATTGAAGAATATTGGAAATACTCTAGGCAAGTTCATTTAAGAGGGATCAACAACTAAGGGGAGAAGGCATGTTGTATACACTCAAATATGTGTTTCCATGGATATTTCAAAAAAATTATCATAGTCCATTAGGAATAAATCTAAATCAAGGTAATGGGATTAACAAGTTCATTACTGTAGACATGGAAAATTGACCCACCAAAGTGAGTCAATCTTCCTAGAACAATTGGGAGGACGCTAAAACTAGTCCAATTATAAGTTTAGGCCTCTCTTCCCTCCCCCTTCCTTTTTCCCTAGTTTTATCGAAATCGTAGTCGGTCCTTACGAGACGTGATTTCAACAAGCTAGGGTTTTCTCTTAGAAAACCCTATTTTTTGGACTCATCCTTAGGACGTCGACCCTCCCTTAGGTTTTTTTGCTCTTTTGTCCTTCAAACCTCTTATAAGTAGAGGGTTTTGATCCTATTTTCAACCATAATATTTTCTCTAGAACTTTTCCTAAGCAATTTTTGAGAAGTGTGATTTCAAGTGCTCCTTGTTTTGGTAAGCAAGTCTTCTAAAAAGATCAGGTGTTCTCCTATTGCTCTATTGTTGATTTATTGCTCTTGGTGGATAAGTGTGGGAGCCTTGAGGAGGAATCTACCATTTTTGTGGAGGACTTCATCCTTTTGTTTGTTCTTTCACTACCACTAGGTTTATTATTTCATTGTGTTATTTCTAAAGTTGTTTATTCTACATTTTGTATTGAAATTTACATCCATTTGTCATTTTTTACACTTTTATTCCAAAATTGTGGTCACCCCTTACAAGGAAAGATTTTGATAGAACCTAAAATTGTAATCACCCCTTATGGGGCACGATTTCGATTTCGCCAATTTTGGTAATAAGGTTTCTCTCCCAAACCCTTATTTTCAATTGCATGTTCTATTTAGGCCATAACATTAATATCTACATTTTGTTTTTTGCACTATTTTATTTCATTACATCCTGCCTTTTTTATTTCCAAAAATGTCAACAATCGCTTTTGTTTTTGAACGTTCAACTAAAAGGACCAAGGGGGCTTAACTGTTGTGCCTCCAAGCTCAGTATTATAGTGATCTAAGCAAGCCCCCAAATGTTGATCAAAATTTCTAATGTTTTGTGAAACTGTCTTACAGGTTTTGAAGTTGCTTGGATATTTTGGGCATAAGTAAAAGCTTAGGTCAATTGTCAAACTAGATAAGTGTTCTCAGTTAATCTCTTAGGCTATTTGTTGTTTGATTTCTGCCCATTTCTATTCAAAATATAGATCTTAAATAAAAAATAAAAATATTTTGATTATATTCTAGGCATTTGAAAGAGGAAAAGCATATAGTTTGCATTCTAGGGTTGATTATGTTTGTGCATTCTATTTAAACCCTTGCTAAAAGAAAAGGATAAATTTTATTGCAAGTTAGGGTTTGGTCATCATTAAAATAAAAAATCATTCTAGGGTTAGTCCTTGATTGCTTGCATTGATTATCTGTCTTGCATTGTCCTTTCATTTCTTAGCTTAGATTATATAAAGGCTAAACATAAGTGATTGATTTAACATATACATTAAACATCTCCACCTTGAACTTGGAACGATTCCTAAAACCGTTCTTGGTGAACCCTTCGTTCCCCAAGCCCTTGAGTGTAGAGAATATAACACACCCCTACGGTCACCTCGACTCTCAATGGATCCAATCGAGAATCATACGTGATAGGGTAGTTTTCCCCCTCTACATATTTGGTGAACTCAACATGAACACAATTTTTAGTGGTCAAGATAGGAAGCCTCTTCCTTTTGTTTTTTTTGAAAACTTTCAGAAAGACCACTAATTTTGTTTTCTTAGAATCATAAAACATTAAGAACATCTTAAAATCTTCTTGTGTGTCTCTTGTTAGTGTTCTACTCTATCCTTTCTCTTCCTCACAATGACTCCCAACACTAGGAGTAAGCGAAAACTTTTAGAATTTGATCATATTTTTCAAGAAGATGATCAAATTGATAGGGAGAATCACAATCTAGATGCAAAAGAGGAAGAACATGAAGAAATTGGTACCAACTTTGATCCTCTTGAGGGGCCCAATGGAGGCTTCACTTTCACATCTTTTAAACACATATGGGGTTTCATGAAACATCATAGAGAGGCTTTGGTTAAGTCTATGGAAGAGGAATCTCGACTTGAAAGAGGTGGTACGTCTCATCCTTCGACTATTTATCCTATGCATGTTCATAACAACCCCCTATTTGATTCTTCACATCATGCTAATACTTTTTATAAACCAACATATGCTAGTACCATGACCATCAATGTTGGGGGAATTCCACAAGTTCCTCCAACTAATAGTGCATATCAAGATTATGTTCAATTTCCTTCTCATTCTACTCATTGCAATACTCATGCTTCTATTCCACCAAATGTCAGTTATCCTCCACAACAACATACCACATATCACAACCCATACCATAATAGTGTTAATACCTCTAACATTCGCCAAGTTCCCTTTAAACAGCCTACCTATACCCCTCCCTGAGGGAACCTAGGAGCATTGCACAACAACAATCATGACATGTAAAGTTTATTAATTGTGGTGAAGCAATTGGTTTCAAGAGTGGATATGATTCAAACTCTAAGTTTCACCTCTAACTATAGGTAAATGTGCAATCAGTATTGGAATATATTACATCATTTGGTTATTTACCAATGTACCTTCATGGGTACATATTTAGATTAGGATTATATTAGGAGATAAATAGTTTATTAGAGTTATTTAATAAATGCACAAGTGTTAGAATGTGCAATGATGTAAATGTGCATGTAGTCCACATGTACATGAGTCTTAGGGTTGAGTGAGAGGTAAGGAATTTATATTTCTATATAAAGGTCTCATTTTGAGTGATTGTGAGTAGTCTTGAGTAGTGCAAAGTTGAGAGTAGTAGTAGTCACAATGTAGCTTCATTTTTCTATCATAGAGGAGTTGCAAACTCCATGAGAGGAGCATTTTAATGTTCATGAGCTTTCTTATATGAGCATTTCTAGAGCATTGTATCAAATTTTTTATCATATTTTCATTCATGTTAAGTTGCCATTATCATAGTTTTTTGTTGCATGCTTATTTCAATACTTGTGAATGCATTTCATTTATGTTTATGGCTCCAAAATCTAACATTCAGCCCTTAGACTTTGTTGTCACTTCTAGGCCCTACCCTAAGCATTTTCCAATACCAAATTTTCCTATTTATAAGGGAATAGAGGACTCATTGAATATTTAAGGATGTTTAGAATAACATGCCATGATATTATATATGATGACATGTTGTTGCTAAAGATATTCCCTAAAAGCCTTGGTGGTATGGTATTGGAATGGTATTATCAGTTACCTCATCATTCTTTGAGAAATTTTGAAGAGATAGCAGAATTGTTTGTTCAACAATTCAGAGCTTATGTTGAGAAAAATGTGACTATGAAAGATGTTTATATGTTGAAACAAGGTAAAGATGAAAGCTTTTCAAAATTCTTATCTTGTTGGAGAAGTTTAGTTGGATGGTTGAGATATAATTTACCTCCTCAAGACATGTTAGAGGTCTTCATTGGAAATTTACAAGAGCAAATATCTTATGAATTGGAAACAACAACCATTACTTATTTTGACCAAGCCATAGACCTAACAAGATGTTAGAAATAGTGTCTATTACATCATTTGGTTTATGTAAATGTATCTTGCAAGATACATACTTAGATTACTTTAGGGGTAATTTATCTATTTACTTCATAATGCAATAAATGCACAAGTGTCAATGTGCAAGTTGTACATGTGCAAGTTGTCCCTTGCACAACTAGGTAGAGTGTTGGTCAAGTATCCTATTTTACCTATATAAGGAAGACCTCACTGTTATATAGATATAGATTTGGGGGACATAGTATGATAGTGTATCTTAGTGCTTATAGTTTTGTGTGTATCACCATACATTGGTGATGGGTGCAATGTAGTTTAGTAGCTTTATAATGGAGTTTTCATTTTCTCCATAGCTACATTGTATTATTTTATATCATTTCTATTTATTGCATATTTCAGTCATCTAGCAGATTTACTTTCTTTCATATTATTCTGCATCTTGTGATTGCTATCTCCTAGAGCTCCTTACATCAAAAGCTAACACAAGAATGGTAGAGTCAGCCCTCATTCAAAGAGGTTATATTAAGCCAAATAAAGTAGAATATAAGGCCACAAAAAACAATATAAGAACAAACATATAGTTGGTTATGGGGTAACAGACAATACACCTTTTAATAGTGTTGTTAACGCCCTACAAAAAATGGTACTTATCTAGCCCCAAAAACCCTCACCAAGGAATTTCACAAGACTCAACACACCTATGAATATGGTCCTAAAGCAGCTTTTGGAAGCAAATATGACAGAGTTACCTCCCATAAGGTAACCTAATACCATGACTAATTGATATAAGCCTAGTCAACATTGTGAGATCATAGAGTGGAGGGGCACATGACAAACTCATGTAAGAGGTTGAAACATGTGGTTCATGACTTATTTGATAAAGGTTACCTTGTTATAGAGGGTCTTCAACCTAATCCTTCAACAAAAAATCAACCTCCTACTCAACAAGTACCCACAACTAATCAAGACATAAGGATATTCCAAGATCCCCTACCTAAGAATGGGAAGTTAATAAAATGTCATATTGTAATGTGCCACCTCCCTATAACAACATGGTTGGTATAATAGCAATCACTACAAGACAACAAGCTCAAGCTCAACCGACTTAAAGATCTTAGTAGGATACGAGTTCTACATCTAATCAAACTTGAAAACCACCCTTAGTTTTGAAGAATACCCCAATAAGGAGTACAATAATAGAAAACCCACCTTTAATGTTGAAACCATAATCTAAAGTATCCTTTGACATTCAATAGGAGTTAGCTAGTACCCCAACTAAGATCTCTCTCTTAGAACGTTTGCAAACTTCTCCTATTCATAGGGAAGCCTTGTTGAAGCTTCTAAAACAACAATCTATTCCTCAAGATATTTTCCCTAGAACTATGGATGATGTTGTAGGTTATCTTAGGATACATCATATCACATTTCTATATGATGATATTCCTTCCTCAGACTTGCGAGGGTATTTTTCCCTCTATATTACTGTATTTATTAGGGAAACGTTTATCAAGCAGATTTTGATAGAAAATTATTCTTCCATCAATTTATGCACTTATCCATCATTCCAAATATTTGGATTAAAATAGGAAGACTTAGGGTTCCAAGAGGCCTATGACATTATATCTCTTCCCCTTAGGGTTGGACCTAAGATCTTAGATACCTTGTTCTAATGGTGTCTTATCCTATATCTTTTAATCTTCTTCTTGGATGCCCTTGGATTCATGCAATGAGGGTTGTCCCTTCTACTTTTCATCAATGTTTGAAGTTTGAATCCAAAGATCAACTTGTCACCATTCTATGCGATCCTCATCCATTTTAGTATTGTTAAATGGGTGATAAATCTCGATCTGATTTCAATCTCCGTCCATCAGTCTCTTCATATCACATCACCAAACAAACTAAAAATATAAAGGTGAGTGAGGAATTGTTAATCAATGTTTCATTACATGGTCAAGTCAATCATTTTCTTCAAGAACCTATTTTAGATCTTGCCAAGCTACCCCTTCACCAAAGACTATGGGTTTACCCTATAATAAGGGTGAAGTCATACACATTGGCATGCGTACCTTTATCTTTGCAAGAGTCTCCCTCGAGGAAAATATCTATGGTAGCAACCATCTTCCTATAGAGCATTCTTTTGCCCATTGTTACCTATCCAATGATTACCCACTTCCTAAGAAAATTCTATTTAGCATGAAATATATAGGCAAAGGTTTGAGACCATGATATAAAGGTATTCAAGAACCTTTGGATGTTGAGCTTTGGCTTGGGAGATGTGGCATGGGATACATCACTAATAAAAACCAACCTTTACCATTTGATGATGATGATCACCTCATTACTTAGGCTAAATATTTATATCATCATGGCTTAGAATGGACTGATGAGGATGAGGATGAGGAACCACCTTATCCCTCTGACATTATATTTTACAATGCAATAGCTTTGGTGCATCTTGAGTTAGCTCCGAACCTAGAGGAGTACACTAAAGGGGATACCCTTTATGAGAGAGATCATGAGTATATCCTCTGAAATAGGTTCTTCTTTGATCAGTCATTCCCTTGTGTTGTGTACGTTGGTCCTCTAGCTCTTAGGGGGATTTTGTTCCTCTGTCGCATAGAGACCTTGCAAAATTAGGAGTCTCTTCCCCTTTCATAAAAAAAGATGATATAGTCAAAATTTGTAATGACTTTCATGCAACAACTCCTAGAGAATATGTTGTGGATGACCCTTTTTTGATATGAGTCATGAAGGTATCCTCCATAATTCTTTTATGGGTAAATTCCTTGCACTACCATCCTTTTTTTTAAGCAAAAAAACCCTTGCGGGGCTGCCTTGGTTTGAGAGACCATGAACAGGGGGTTCTACACCGTCAAAGTCACCCGGGAGTCGCACCCGACCCTGCCCGCACCAACATTATCAATTGGATTTTGGATACCCAATTCAGATTTTTGGTAGGGTGGAGATTTGAACCTGGGACATCCCTTGGAGGATTGCCCTCTCCTCTCCAACTCACCTACAACACCTAGGTAAAACTAATTTATAGTGGAAAACACCCCTTTCGAGGTGCCACTTTCAACAGGTTGGGCATAGGAGGAATGGAGCCTTGTCGGCCTCTACCAACACATAGGACATTCCTAACTATACCATATATCTGTAGGATGGATACAAGGGGAATGGAACCTAGGTCGGACTCTACCAGCACCCAGGGCATTTACCACTACACCACAACAAGTAGATAAAACTAATTTATAGTGGAAAACACCCCTTTCGAGGTGCCACTTTCAACAGGTTGGGCATAGGAGGAATGGAGCCTTGTCGGCCTCTACCAGCACATAGGACATTCCTTACTATACCATATATCTACAGGATGGAGATAAGGGTAATGGAACCTAGGTCGGCCTCTACCCACACCTAGGGCATTTACCACTGTACCACAACAAGCAGATCTACCATCCTTTTTGTTAAGATAGGCGACACAATCATAATTTGTGCCAAATTTAAGAATTTAAAGAATCAATGAATGTAATGAATTAAAAAAAATACTATGCATGATTCTACATTTTCATATTGCATTTAGATTAGTTTTAATACTACATTTGGTTTGATTTCTTGTAATTCATGATTATCTGTCATATCTTGCATGGTTTGCCTGACATTTTGTTTTGCTTTGCATTTTGCTTGTTATATCATTGCATTATTGCTTTACCATATTTGCATGACTACTTAATCATATATATTTTTGGGGACTTCATGAGGATGGAAAGTGATGAAACTTAGTTAGGTCTTAGCTCACATGCATTACACTCATACTAGGGCTTTTATTCCTAGCAAATATCCAACCTAGGGCTCATCTCCACGTATTTTCATATTTTCATTTCATCCATATCTTCTTCTTCTCTTTGCTTCTCTTATATTCCTTGACCTTAAAAGTCTAAAATTATCATCAAGAGATATAGTTCTTCTTATGTATGTCCTTTGCCCTTAAAATTTTAATCATTTCTTATCCTCCCCAAGACAAAGGATGTATGTTTCTTCCTCTCTCTACTTTTGCTTTTGTTCACACCCACTCCTTGATTTTTTACCTGTTTTGGGGTCCTCGTGGGATAGGATAGATACCACATGGATATAATTCATGGTACTCATACTACCACTGAATATCCTATGCACACCTCTTAACTCTTGAAATTTCACTAAGGATGCACACACACACACACAATATCTTTCACTTATTGCTTCTCTCTTTATTCTATCTCTTTCTTCTAACACACACACTCACATTGCTTTGTTGTGCTTCGCTTTGCTCATAAATCATTTACACACACCACGCCCCTATCAGGTAGTACACATGTTGGAAAATCAATCACATCATGTCACCCTATACAAGATAGTTTCATGCCCATACACAAGGGGCAACCTCCATCTCGACCATTTGTGAGCATACATCCTAGCGGGTACCTCTTCATTTTTGGCTACTAGCAAGCACCACACCCATGGTGGATATCGCTCCATATTTGACCATATTTATGAGCACAACATCCTTAGAGGATAGCTTCATGGCCACAAGTGAGGGGCAGCCTCCATCTTGGTCATTTGTGAGCATGCATTCTTATAGGGTTTCGCTCCTTTTCTTTTATTTTTGCTTGGTCTATGATTGTTCAATTACATTTATGTTTTACGATATATATTGATTCAAAGATAATCTTTTGAGTATACATACTTATAGGGTCTCTCTTATTTACGAGAATACATACTTACAAGATCTCAAAATTGTGCCTGGTCTCTACGGGGTATGACTTTTCTCTATGTCAAAATCACAATTCATATTTACAAGGTGCGAATTCGGTTAGAGGTGTGTTTTTCTCCTCCTTTCTTTCTCCTCTTTCTTTCATACTTTGTTTCTTGCATTCCTCCATTCCTCCATGCATTTTTCACCCATTTAGTTTAGCTTCATCTCCTCATACACTGCATTTTTTTATTCCATTCATGCATTAAGTTTCATTTATTTAAGAATAGTCAAAACATAAAAATGTATGAAAAACATAAGTGCACACATTAATCAAAGCAACATGATATTACTCGAGAAAGAAAGGGTACATAGGTTTGTTTGGTCGGTGTAACACAAGTTTGAGCCTGACACACTCAATCCTCCCCAAGGATGCATGCCACACTCAAAATTAGCATGTCACCCCAATCATATCCTAGCTCTAGGAGCCTATCTCCTCTACTCCACTCGTCAGAGGTGGTCTTGGTAGGGTTATTTTCACGGACCATGTGGTAGTCCATGATATAGATCATGACTAACTCTATGATTGAAGGGAGGCTGGTGGAGGTACCCTCTGATCCACTAGAATTGATTGAAAGTATAGTGTCTGGTAAAAGGTCTCCCTTCATACTAACACCTCCTACCTCTCCTTTGCCCTCTATAGTTGCAAGTTTAGAAGGTAGATTGACTCAATAGGTTGACTACTTGTAATGATAGCCATCCCCTTCACTTGAGCCTATCATTGCTATTGATCCAACCGGTTCACCTTCCCCTTGAGGTGGTTTGCCTTAGCCTACATCGTGTCCCATTTTGTGAGTGGCGTGCTCAAGGCACTCCACAGCCCTTCGATCCTCTTGGACCTATCCTCTCGAAGTAGGTCCATATCCCTCTACATGGACTCTATCCAAACCTACAATACCTTATCTCCTTTTCCAGGTCCTCTTTATTCGTTATCCTGCTCAGCTCAACTATCACTAATATTGATACCTCTTTGATTGCTATGCTCAACCCAACATCGACCATCATGGAGGCACCTCCTATAGTGCCCCCTCCACCTGAGCTAGAGATGGTGATATTCCCCCTTATGATCGTCACTATCTCCACTCGAACCTATGCCTGAGTTAGTCTCAGTGGGACTATGCCCCTTTGATCTCGAGCATCGAGTGGCCTCTTGAAGTGTCAGTTGCACACGTCGACTAATAACCTAGTATTGAACCCTAGTGGTAGGTTCTTGGTGTATGTCCTCTATAATCGCTCGAAACTCCTAGACAATTTGTATGCTACTTGCTACTTTGGGTTGGGAAATGGCCTTGGTAGTGCATGCGGTCTCTTGACTGCTATGTGCCCCTAACACCACACTTGGAGCAAGATCATGCAAACCAAACATGTATGTCATTTGCACTCGACATCATACAATATCTTATATAAATGGGCCAACACATATTGACCCCTTGCGAACCACCTCTATTGGTCCTACATGTTTGCCACTAATCCTACCAACACCTATGGTAGGTATTGCCTAGTAGTATGTTATACCAAGAATCTCGCCACCACCCCACAGATCATAATTTTTAGAGCATCGACACCATAGCACCCCACTAACTCATTGACTAAGATCCCACTCTCTCAAACCTAGTGGGCCTAGCCCCATGATAGTCTTTACAATATTGCTTTTTGCCCTCATGCTCTATAAACTGACCTCCCCCTGATGGGGATGCACTAGATGCACCAAATGTCCTCTAATGTGATAGTAATCTCCCCTATGGGTAGCCGAAAGATAGACGACTCTGGATAGCATCTCTCTGCTAGCGCTATCAAAAGCGCTCTATTCGCCTCAACCCAAGGTATCTCTGCCAGGTGATGTAGCCTCGCTACCTCTAGAATATTCCTCTCTACCTGTAAGAGATCCTCTAGTTCCTCCTCTAAGGAACTCAATCGCCACTCTCAACTCTCGAGTACATCATGTTGCAAACAAAAACATAACAAAATTTTAATTAGTTATGCATACAAAGATAATAATAATAATAAAAATAACAAATTAAAACTTTATTTTTCATGCAACAACAAAACAACAACATATAAACACCAATGTCTGTATGTATTGACCCCTTTTCTTTCTCTTTCTTCTCTATTTGTCTCCTTTGTTCTTTGTTTTCTCTTTGTCAAAATCGCACCCCATCCTCCTAGGGTGCAATTTTGGTTTTTTTTTGCTTCTTTCAAAATCGTGCCCCATACTTACAAGGTATGATTTGGTGAAATCATGCCCTACATTTTTGGGGTACGATTTCGATCATCGCAATGATCCAAATGAAATCACGGTCAACCCCCAAAATCATGTTGGGGTTGCACACGATGATTTCTTCCAAAAAGATGAAAAAATGGTAAAAAGAGCTCAAATTCCTAACCTAGCCTAGTCTAGAGGAAGGATTTTAGTCCTTACTTGTGCTCACTCCATTGTTGCATCGGTCTCACCTCTCGTAATGATTGAATTGTGTGTGGGTAGCACCATTTGTCTTTTCTCCAGAGCTCTTCTTCTCTCCTTAGTGCAACGAAAATGAATTAAGGTTTCACACCTTTTGCCTTTTATCCTCCCTTTTTATTTTTCTCTCTCCTCTTTGGCACTCTTTTCTATTGTCCGCTTTGTTTTCCTCTGAATCAATTGTTTCGAGTTTCCTCTAGAATGTGATGTTCCTTTCAAAACTCGATGGGGCATCCCAACCTAAGAGGCATTAAAGTCCCTAATGCCTCGTTTTTCATGTAAAAATATTCAAGTATCTATAATGGTATTATTTTTACACCATATCTTTCTTCTAAACCAACTACCTCTTTTTATGTCCATCTCCTCTCACCCAGGTGTCTACATCTTTCTTTGATGCATTTATCATGCCAAAAATGCATCACATGGAAAATTGACCCACCAAAGTGATTCAACATTCCTAGAACCCTTGGGAGGACCCTCAAACTTGTCCAAGCATAATTTCAGACCTCTCTTCCCCTCCCCCTTCCTTTTCCCCTAGTTTTTCCAAAATTGCAATCGGCCCTTACTAGGCGTGATTTTAGCAAGTTAGGGTTTTCTTTTAGAAAACCTTATTTTTTGGGCTAATCCTTAGGATGTCAACCCTACCTTAGGTTTCATCACTCTTTTACCCTCCAAACCTCTTATAAATAGAGGGTTTGAATCCTCCTTTTCAACCAAAATATTTTCTCTAGAGCTTTTCCTAAGCAATTTGTGAGAAGTGTGGTTTCAAGTGCTCTTTTATTTTAGCAAAAAAGTCTTCTAACAAGATCAAGTGTTCTCTAGTGTTTTTCTATTGCTTTATTGTTTATTTGTTGCTCTTGGTGGACAGGTGTGGGAGCCTTAAGGAGGAATCTACCATTTTTGTGTAGGACTTCATCCTTTTGTATGTTCTTTTGCTACCACAAGGTTTATTCTTCCATTGTGTTATTTCTAAAGTCGTTTATTTTGTATTTTATATTGAAATTCACATCCATTTGTCATTTTTACACTTTTATCCTGAAATCATGGTCACCCCCTTACAAAGCACGATTTCAAGAGAACCCAAAATGACAATAGCCCCTTACGAGGTATGATTTTAGTTTTTCCAGGTTTTGGGGTAAGGTTTCACTTCCAAATTCTTATTTTCACTTGCATGTTCTATTTAGTCCATAGCATTGATATCTACACTCTATTTTTTGCACTATTTAATTTCATTGCATCTTGCCTTGTTTGTTTCTAAAAAGGTCAACAATCACTTTTATTTTCGAACGATCAGCTAAAAGGGCCAAGGGGACTTGACTATTGCTCCTCTAATTTCAATCTTACAATGGCCTAATCAAGCCCCCAAATGCTAATCAAGTTTTCTAGGGTTTTATGAAACTATTTTACAGGTTTTAAAGTTGCGTGGATATTATAGGTGCAAAATAAAAGCTCAGGTCAATCACTAGATTAGATAAATATTCTAAGTTAATATCTTAGGTTGTTTGTTGTTTATTTTCTGCCCATTTATGTTTAAAATCTAGATCTTAAATAAAAAAGGAAATTTTTTTAATTATATTCTAGGCACTTGAAAGAGGAAAAGCATATAGTTTGCATTCTAGGGTTAATTCTGTTTGTGCATTCTCTTTAAACCCTTGCTAAAAGAAAAGGATATATTTTATTGCACAGTAGGGTCTATTCATCATTGACATCAAGAATCATTCTAGGGTTAGTCCTTGATTGCTTGCATTTATTGACTGTCTTGCATTGTCCTTTCATTTCTTAGCTTAGATTGTGGAAAGGCCAAACATAGGTGATTTATTTAACATATACATCAAACATCTCTAATTTGAACTTGGAGTGAGTCCTAAAACCATTCCTGGTGAACCCTTTGATCTCCAAGCCCTTAAGTGTAGAGAATATAATGAACCCCCATGATCACCTCGGCTCCCAATGGATCCAACCAAAAATTTTATGTGGCAAGGCAATTTTCCACCTCTACAATTACAAGAACATTGCATTTTGATCTTGTAAATGTCATAAAACAAACACATAGAAAGATATTGCAAAATAAAAATTATAGAGAAGGAGATGTAAATTTTTGAAACCTCAATATAAAACAAGGAGATCATATCATAGGAGAAGCTAGACCAACTTAATGGCTTTTGACTCCTAATAAAGTGGTAATAAAAACCTCTCTGCATCATCAAATGACAAAGACCATTGTAATTCACTCCAGTAAACCATTAGAATAAAAAATAACACAAGGGATGAAGAAATACAATGTGCAAGTTCAAAAAGTGGTGTTAAATATTTGAAGGAATATGGGGAGGTAAATTTAAAAGCAAAGAAAAATGGTGTTCAAAAACTTATTATGAAGATATTCAGAATAAGCAAAATTTGCTTATCTTCGAAATAAATAGAATTTGCTTATCTTCGGAATAACATGGGAATATACTCCATTTGACTTTTTATGGTTTTTTAATGGTGGAAAAATGTGAAATAAGGTTGAGAGGATGTAGGAAAGTGTCCTGCAGCTGTCCTTGTCGTCCTTGCCGAACAAAAGCTACAGCACATGGGAAAAGATCAATTGAAGTAGTTAATCCTCTCCTAGAATAAACCCAGAAATAACTGCAACATAATAGTGTAACACAACGGTGGAGCATTCCCAGTGGGGCCAATCCTATCTTAATTACCAAATCAGACAGTATTCTGATCACCCGAACTACCCTCGTATGAACTGTCAATTCCTTGTACGGACCTTAATTACCTACACTGTACGATCTCAAATCATACAGTGTCCAATATGGTATGATATTGCATCCAATAAAACTGATAGATGCTGTTTTGGAGGCTGTCGTACACAGTTTTGTAATCGTTCCAGCCGAGTCCCCAAAACTACCAAATCGGGTAAGTTCCTGTCAATCGCCTGTTTTACCAAATTGGGTAACAATTCTTTGTACGATTTGTACGATGTACGATATGTATGAACTAAAGGTACAACATGGTAGTATTTAATATGCTCTTCTACTCCAATCTCTCTTCGAGATGTTTTGTAAAGGTTTAACAGCCTAAATAGTACAATCTCTTTCACAAGCAAAACATCCTAACCGGGCTGGTGAGAGATTCCATATAGGTAACTACATCCAAAAATCATACAGTATGCTTCAACACATCCTTTTCAATGTCCTTATGCTCATAAATCATTCTCCATGATTCACCAGTGACAATCCTCTTAATCAATCTGCAACAATGCCTAAAACTAACATATAACAGTAAGATAGAAAACTCAATTACACAATACCAATCCACAATACATTATCCATTCATAACAAGATCGTACACAATCATCCACAATGTCTTTATTCTCATTAATGGCTGTAAATTTGAGTACAATGTGGAAAACTCTCTCAATGTAATTGCAATAACTCAGAAATGTATCTATCTCTCTATTCTAGCAACTAATAACCAGTAAACTAGTAGCCAGGCCTACAAATTTGAAAATGGGGCCTTATATAACATTGCCCAGGCCATTCCAAAGTGGTTCCTGAGACAATCCATTATTCACAACTACCCATATACAACTGAATACATTATTTTGGCATTTTCCTAAGTTTAACACCTTAGTTTAGCAAATCCATGCGACATTTCATCCCGAAATTACATTTCCTTTGCATCTGAGTGAATTTTGGTGCACCCTGTATGATTTACTAATGCTCTGTACGATTTTCCAATCCAGTTGTATGATTTTGCCTTCCACTGTATGATTTTCTCCCACTGTACGGTTTTACAAAACTTGAGCAAATTATTCCAAAACTGTCAAAATCTAGCAAATCACTTCTTCTTCTAGGAGGTGGATTTGCTGCCTACATCTGCCCTCCCCTTTACTTTAGTCGGCATCCTCGATGACTCATTCTGCTTCTTCTACTGGGCTTCATATCTAGCTAATTCAGCCTCCAAGTCCTTGACTTGCATCTTATACATTTCTCATTCATTTCTTAGTTTGGCTGCATAGCTCCCCATTTCGACGGCTTTGGCTCCATGAAGGTTAGCCTTCTCCTCGATGGCTTTCATGAACTCCATCATTTGTTTTTCCCATTCGGAGGCACTCTTCTTCAATTTCTCCTTCCAATGAGCTTCTGCTCGAGCAACTACCTAGATTTCCTCATTCTTCTCTACAATGGTCTCCAAGTGGTGTTTGATATCAGCTTCTAGAGCTTGAACCTGGTCTTCTTTGATCCTCATCTGAGCTTGCTTCTCCATGACCATCTCATTCAGCTTCTTGTTATCCTTTGTCAGCTCCTCTATCTGCTTGGCTTGTGTAGCCATCTATTCACTCTTTTTGGCCAACTGAGTTGTCATCTGCTCATCTTTTGCTTTGAGTTGTGCCTCCAACTCCTTAATTTTATCCTCTGCCATCTGGAAAATCTATCGATTTTCCTCTTCAAGCATGGTAACTCTAGCTTTAGACTCTGTTCTGAGTCCTGACAGATCCTCCTCCAGCTTCTTTATTTTCTCTTCTATCGTAGTTCTACTTTTCTGCAGTTCATCTTCCATTACGGCCAATTCCTTTTGAGCGGTTGTGGTCTCTTCCTCCTGTGCCTTCTTGAGTCGATGGATTTCCTCCAATCCAATGCTCAGCCACTCTATCCAGTGTGTTAGGAAGTTCAACTTCCTTAGGGTAATGGACACTCCTGTAGCGACCCTCATGTATTCAACTTCTACCGTATTGATGGGGTAGGTTGGATGACTTACTCGATCCAAATATATCCTCGGGTCCTTCCTATAATTCATGACCATCCCTTCTGGTAAGTCTTCTCTTCCTAGCATCATTGTTACCTCTTCCTTGGGTAACCTCCATGGATGCTGTACATGGATATCCACTATCTTCCTTATGCGCTCTGCACTATTCACCCATTCTGTTATCCTCTCTAACTCGAGAGATACTTGTTCCTCCCATAACTTCAGTTCTCCCATGTGACCAATGCAAAATTCCATTTTGGCACTATTCATCACATGGCCTAACTGAGCAAAGAAGTGTTCCACCTTATCCTCTATTCCACTTGCCTCCTCTTTCATTGTGATTCTCTGAAACCATGGTATTTCTAGGAGATAGCTGGATTGCATTCCCTGCCATTCTTCTTCTGTAGGAGTTCTTAAGTCTTCTTCCTCCTTAAGGTGGCTAGAGCTTCCTCCCAGCTCACTAAGTACTCTCTCGGTATCTATCTTTTCCCGAGGTGGGGATTGTTTCACTATTTTCTCCTCCCCCTCGCTATCCATAATGTTTATGATCTCCTTCTGAGATCATCATTGCTCAACTTGTTCTTGAGCCTTTTCTGCTTTGGTTGAGCCCCCTTATTGCTCCTCTATATTTTCTCGAGCTACTTCCTATTGAGTAACAAGTGCTTCTTTTTCTTGTGGCACTTTGGTATTCTTTGGGACATCTTTCTTACTAGAGCCTCCTATTACAATTTTGTAACGAGTCTTCTTCTTGGGCTCTTCTTCTATGGTACTTGGTCCAATTCCCGCTTCATCCTAGGTAGTGGCTACTCCATCGTACCCTACCTCAATTCCTTTAAAGAAATCAGAGGCATCCATCTTCTCAAAGTTTTTGAAGATGTCCGGAGATTGCACTATCTTCTCTACCTCTGTCCAATACAATTCATCCAGTTTTATCGCTTTTGAATCTGACTGTTCCTTCCCCTGTACTTCTAGAACTGGTTTACTTGCCATTCTTTCTCATTGCCTTCTCATCCTTATTTGTACTGGGCTACTCTCCCTTTCCTGAATGAGAGGTTGCTCCTACTACCTTTGTGTAGGTACTTGTTGTTCTAGTTTTGGCTCCAACCGTCTAGAATGCTTCCTTCGATGATGTACATCGACATCCTCCTCTAGAGATGTATCTCCTTGAGCTTCACTCCTGTGCCGCTCACTCCTTGTGCATGGTTTCTCTAGAGTACTCTTTTCTAGGGGTACAACTTTTACCCATCTCAATATCGTCGGTTGTCCTAGCCTGATTTCTCTAGGTGGCGTCAACCTTGGGAATTGTATTCCCACTTTCGTGACTGCATTCAGTAGCAATCCAATTGCCTGAAAGGCCATCCCAAAATTCTTTGGTCGTTTGGTCAATGCCTCATGCATTCTTCTTTCCAGAAAGGTACCCCAATCATACATAATTCCCTGGGTAATACCTTCTACATACTGTGCCATCCACATTGGCATCTTTGTCGCCCTTATGTCCCCTAACAATCGAGCCATTACTGTATTCATCGCACATGCCCAATTGTCTCCTCGTAACTGGCTCTGCTTGATTCCATGCATTCCTGCACCTAAAATATTTACGTCTATCATTGATTTGACAGTGGTCATGGTGGTAACTAGGCGGTGTGCTTCTATTGGGTCTACTAGTTTTTTAACTATCTCCATGCCTTCCGTCGGTAACCCAAATGTTTTTCGGAATGCCTCCGCCGAAACTTCCACCCTTACTGACCTCTTGCCTACATTGACGTAGGTTGTCCGAGTTGCTGCATTATATGCCTGAACTATCTGTAAAAGATAGTTCTGGAAGAATATTCGATGAAATGGTGGGATCTGTGCAATGACTACCACTTGCACATTTTTGAATGTCTTCCTCCAGGGATGCAACCTGTTCTTCTCCTCATTCCACCATTTCCTGCATGCTTCTGCTCCATGCTGCACAAATGCAATATTTGACACTTCCACCTGGCCTTCCTCCTATCCACTACTTAGGTGTTCTTCTTGTTCTTGCACATGTACTTCGCTCCTCAACTCCCTCCGTGAGGTAGCTTCTTGGGCCATTCTTCCCTCTCTGTGCCTCGGTGGTGTTCTATCCAGGTGTGCCCGCCAATGGCTTTGTCCCCTCCATGGCCTATATCCTCCTCTCCTCCATGGATGATTACCACACCTTTCATGGGACTAAAACTGATGCCCATGGTGCTGCCATGAGTATGCCTCTCTCTCGTGTAGCGGACCTAGTGATCTCTCCACCCGATTCATTGCAATCCACCTTAACCGACGTCCAAACTCTTCTGTTGAGATCATTCCTCCAACATCTCACCGATTAACTCAACCTCTTCCTCTACAATTAGAAACATACCAAAAATCGTACAGCCTCCTATAAAATTGTACAATGTACGGTTTTGTGTCCCTTGTACGGTTTTACCTTCCTCCGTTGCTTCTAGATCGTACAATATTCTGCAGTTCTTTCCTCCACCCCGTCAATCTTCAAACGGTCAAATTTTCTTCAAATCGTACAACTGCAACCTAAAATCATACAGGGTGCTAGTACTCCACACAATGTCACTTTTTGGCTACCCCCTTTACAATTCGTATGATTCCATACAGTTTCATACGATCCCTTGAAAAACTGCCAAAAATGGAAAAAAGAACACTCAAACTGCACTCTTCTTTCTGAAAATTGTACAAGCTGCCCCCAAATCATACAGTACGACTTCCCTAACCCTCACTGATGCAAAATGCTAGGATTTTTGTCTCCTTTACCAATTCTGCCACCGACCCAGTTGTCGGATTGTCCCGATCTACTCTTTAGTGCTTTATTTCAACAAATCTTGCATTCCTTCACTCCTGGCGTAATTTTATTCAACTTGACGAAATTTTGGCTACGTTGTATGGTTGTACGGACTATATTTTTCTTCCCCCACATTTCTCAGCTCACTTTTTGCTAGATTTCTTAGTTTTTAGGGTTCGAATCTTCCCTGCTTCTGCAATTTCCACAATCCAACCACCAATCTCTGCTTCCTCCAGCTCCAACAACAATTTCTTAGTCCAAATCCATACAATGATGTATTCCAACGTCTTTTGTTGTAATACTTCTGAAAAATTTAAATTTCCCCCTTTTTGTGGAGACAAACCCTAATTCCTCTTTCTCGGGTTGATTCTTTGAAGCTGAAAAGAACTCCCTGGTACAAAATTAAAAATGGGTCTATAAATTCAGAGTGCTGGTGAATATTTATCACCCATATGGTCCTCTTTTGTCAAATGTATGCTTTTCCCCTTCAATCTCCTGAAAATTTTGAATTCTGCTTGGTGATTGTGAAATTGTCAATTTTCTTTCCCCTTTTAAAGAAAAAAACTTTAAAACCCTAACTGTCAAGAAAATCTAAAAAGGCGCCATGTGGCATGCTTTTCCATCTCCACTACTAGATGACTGCCAACTCAGTAGTTGGTTTAAAATTTTATCTTTTTCCCCCTTCTTTTCCTCCAACTATTGCTTTTTTTGCATGCCGCATTAATTGGTTAGTTAGCAAATCATACATTGTACGATCTAAATCGTACAATACACAATTATGTACGATTTGCACGTCATTCTTGTATTGTACGATTCTCTTTTGTACGATTTCATCTTGTACTTTTTATCTATACGATCTCATTACTTAGAAAAATTTTGCTTTCTGTTTCTCTGGAGAGGTCACGTTTTTGATTTTCAACCTCGCCCTTCCTAATTGCGTCCCGAGGGATTTTCACAACTAAGGCACAATTTTTTTCATTCATTTTTTTTTCATCCTAGTCTAATTATACTTACCTTCTTGGTAATCGTACAGTGACATTCACTTGTACGACCCCATCCCAATCTTGACCTCGAGGTTCGACCATAACATTTCGATTAGTGGTATCCTCTTGTACCGCTACTTGGCTGGTCTTTGCCTATGATGTTGTTGCCTATTCATTTCCCCTCTGACAATGTGTACAGTTTGGAATTGTACATTGGCAAGTTGGAGTCTCGTCCCCTGGTAGGCCTTCTTCTCGCCATGCAGGTGATTGATCCCATGGTGGTGGTGTCCTCACCACTCTACTATTATTTGAGCGACTTCTTTGCCTATCTCCATGGATCATTTTTGGCTCCAAACTTGGTGATCGGGTCCATTGTTGGCCTAGGTTTCTATCATCTACAAAGTGTACCCTTCCTCTACCAGCAAGGTTTCGACCACGTGGGTATCTCCCCCTTCCATTTCTTCTGGGCATGAAACTTCCCTGTACTATTGATGAATCTTCTCTTATTCGAGGTAATTTCCAATTACCCCCTTCTCGTTGGGGTCCCTGTCAGTTTAGGGGTGGTCGCCCCCCTCTACATCTTCATAGTGCATTTCGTAACATGCCTCTTAGTTTGGGTATATCTTGTTGGTTCCTTACCCAATTCATACATGCTAACGGGTTATCTCCTAGCCATCTAGGAGTAGGGGGTCAAAATATTCCTCGTCCTCTACCTCCTCTAATTGCAACATCACCAAGGTCTCCATCATTTTCTGGTCGTCTACCTCTTCCTCTTCCTCGTTGAAGTCTTAGAAGTCCTTGTCCAATCATTCTTCGATCATCAGGAGTAATATCTACAAACTCGATATTAGCCAGTGGACTCTGGTTTGGTGATAATTATCGCAAGGTTCTGACTCTTCTATCAGCTCGTACCAAGCGACACCTCCATCTTCTTTCCTCAAAGGCTCTCTAGGGGGATGAAGATGCCAATACTTCCCTATAATCATCATAAAAGTCTGTCTCAGAGCTAGAGTTGGTCCGACCCTCTTCCCTCTATTCTACCCAGTCACTTGGCAAATTCATCACTCTCTCCAATCGTCGAACTTCCCTTCTTTGTCTTCTCAGCTACTGGTAAGCTATTGTATATGCCCGTGTATCATTCTCGGGTCTGTCCTCTTGAACTCTCCCGCCTTGCCTTGGTCTCAATGCTCTAATTGGAATATTTTGATCCCTCTGAGGATTATGAGGGTTCTCTTGTTCATCATCATCTGTACTAGGCTCTCTCACCAACCATGACATTCCTTCCTCACTAGAATCTATCATGCCTACTACATTGTGGTGCAATTCAGGTGATGTGGTGGTCTCCTCTATATCTCACCAAAGTACTTATGCACCCTCATTTATCATAGGCTACTGGCTTGGTGGGGCTGGTGAACTTGTACTTGCACCTTCATTTCCCCTACCATTTCTTGGAGTTAAGCCTTCAACCTCCTCAGATTCACTTCCAATCACTTGGAATCTAACTACCCTCTGTTCATCCAATCTTCGTATGGTACCATCCAATTCTTGGATGACTTGTGCTCTCAATCTCGCATTGTGACCCCGTAGTGTTTGATACTCTTCCTATAATTGTTGAGTTTGTGTTATCATCCTCTATTGTAATAGCCCAATTTGAGCCAATGGGGAAAGTTTCATGAGTTCTTATTCTATCCTTTCCTCCCTAGTATCCTCTAGAATTTCCATCTCAAATGTGTCCACTCTATCCTCATTGCGCACTATCAACCTTATCCTTCTTCGTTCTTTCGACTGTCGAGGTAGTTCCCTATGTTCTATCTATGGGTACCTCCTATTCGAAGCTCTTGGTAACAGTGCCCTCTCCTGATAGTCCTCTATTGTTGGAGTAATCCACTCTTCTCCTTCTCTTATGGTCCCATCAGCCCGTATGATATGTACTCGCAACCTTCTTCTTTCACTGGGTCTAGGTGCCAACTCTTGTTGTTCAATTATTGGCTGCGTCTCCTCCCTTTCGGAAAATAATCTTGTGAGTCCCAAATCTAGCTCTTCTTGTGGTGGACCTGGCTCATGATGAGCCTCATCTTGAGCTTTCGCTCATCATCTTCGTTCAATCACTTCTGAAGCAATGAATAAACACTGTACTTTGTAAGGCTTCAACTTTGAGCCATTTACAGTGTTGGGTACCTCCATCCCATTCAGGTTCTATAGCCTGACTGCTCCATTACTCATTACTTCAATCACTTTGTAAGGGCCAAGCCATAACATCTTCAGTTTACCTGGCTTGATTTCCCTCTTCCCATTAAACTTTAGAACCAAGTCCCCTGGACTAAGTTCCAACTTCCGCAAATGCTTGTCATGCCACGCCTTTCATATTTTCTGAGCTATCTCAATTTCCCACTATGCCATGACTCTTCTCTCATCTAATTTGGTCAACGTCATCAGTCATTCCTCCAAAATTTCTTGATCCCCCAAGCGATGCTCTACTGCAACTCTCAAACTTGGTATCAAGAACTCGACTGGCACCACCGCTTCTTGACCATACATTAATTGGAAAGGGGTATGTTTCGTTGTTGGTTTAAAATTTGTTCTATATACCCACAAAATGGATGGTAACCTTTCCTCCTAGTCTGCTCCTTCTATCCCACAGGTTTTATATAGAGTTGATACTAAGACTTTATTTGTCGCTTTCGCCTGCCCATTCGCTCTCGGGTAATACGGACTAGACAGTGAGTGTAAAATCTTAAACTCTATTATTAGCATTTTGATAATCTCGTTAACAAAGTGTCCTCCATGGTCACTCGTTATTCGTAGCGAAATACTGAATCTTATGATTACCTGCTCGTACAAAAATCATGTTGTACTTTTGGTAGAATTATCAGGTAATGCTCTTGCTTCTACCCATTTTGTGAGGTATTCCATTGCCACTACGATATATCTACACTTCCATCTCTGAGATGTCTTTAATGGTCCCACGAAGTCTAAGCCCCAACGTTCGAACAACTCCTATGGCTACGATGGGTGTAAGGGCATAAAGTCCCTCTTGACCGGTTTACTTGCTCTTTGGCAAGTATCACACGCTTTCACATGTTCTTTTGCATCATTATACAATGTGGGCCACCATAGACCTACTAACAATATTTTTCACGTGGTCGCATCTGGTCCCATGTGTCCCCCTGCTAAGCCTGCATGGGCTTCTTTCAATGCTGCCTTGACTTCTTCCTCCATTACACATCTCCGCAAGATACCATCACTTCCTATCTTGTATAGCAATCCTGCTATTATCTGGAAGGGTGTTGACTTCATGATTATTCTCTTCTTTTTAGTTGCCATCATCTCTTGTGGCAACTCACCTGTGGATAGGTATTGGCCAACCAACTTGTACCATGATGGCACAACATTGATGGCAAATAATTACGCATCTAGAAATTCATCAGGAACTCTTGTTCCTTCTGGCTCCCCTGATCGTATTCGAGACAACTGGTCTGCAATCACGTGCTTCTTACCAGGTCTCACCACAACTCGAAATACGAACTCTTGGAGCGTAACGAGCCACCGACTAACTCATCCTTGTATTACTGGTTTGTTTATTAAGTACAATAGCACCTGATGATCGACGTAGAATGCAAAGGGGTTTGCTAGTAGGTAATGCCTAAACTTTTGGACTGCATATACCATCCCCAAGGCTTCCCTTTCTATTGTACTATAGTTTCTTTTCGGTCTTGACAAGAGGCGACTAGCAAAGAAAATCGGCTGATCCAACTTAAATTGTCCTTCTTGTGCCAATGCACATCCGATTGCAAAATTTGAGGTATCGACATGGACATGGAATTCCTTATCCCAACTAGGATACACCAAAATTAGATTGCTTACCAACTTAGCCTTTAACTCCTCAAAGGCTCCCTGGTGCTCCTCTGTCCATCTGAAAGGAATATTATTTTTTGTCAAAGAATCTAATGGGTAGGATACATGTGCATAATTTTTGATAAATCTTCGGTAATATCCTGTTGACCCAAGGAAGGTTTTGAGTGAACTCACATCAAAGGGTTCTTCCATGTATAATATCACATGAATTTTATCCGAATCTATCTTCAATCCTTCGCTGCACACAATGTGTCCTAGAAATTTTCCATATGGTACCATCAAAAAACACTTTGCTGGGTTTAATGATATCTGTGCATTTCTGCACCTACTCATACATTCACTAAGGGTTGGAAGATGCTCCTTGATCTTCCCATAGATGGACCAATCATCCAAAAATGCTTTGAAATTCCCTATCGCTAGTTGGTCAAATATATACAGTATGATGTGTTGAAACGTAGTTGGGGCATTACAGAGCCCAAATGGCATTCGATTATACGCGTAGATGCCATTCTCCACAACAAATGTGGTCTTCAGCTTATCCTCCTCAGCGATGCTGATTTGATTGTATCCTGAGAATCCATCCAGAAATGAATAGATCTCATGTCCTGCAACTTCTTCCAAGATAGAATCTATGAATGGAATAGGAAAGGGGTCCTTAATGGTCACTACGTTTAGACTCCTAAAGTCTACGCATATCCTTATCTTATCCACTTCCTTCTTCAAGGTGATTACTATAGGTGAGACCCATTCACTATTCGTCACCCTGAATATAATTCTTGCTTCCAACATCTTTTCTATCTTCGTGTTTACTAATGCTGCGTACTTTGGATTCATTCTATATGGCCTCCTCCTAACAGGTTGAGCGCCAAGTATTAGTGTAATATTATGGACACATAATTCGGGTGGGATTCCTTTCAAATCCTTGTATGTCCATGCGAAGACATCCTTGTACTCCAAGAATATCTTGAAAGTTGTTGCCTTCAATACCGGATTCCAATCATCACCACAATGGACCATCCTAGGTTCCTCCTCTGTTCCAAGGTTGATGTCCACTATCTTGGGTCCTTCATACTTGATATTTTTTGGCTCACTCATAGCTTTCATTACATTCTCAGGGTGTGTCGGTCTTGTATCGATCTCTGCATATCCTATTGTATACTCCACAAAGCTTTTTGGAAACGTCCACTTCCCTTCTGTTTCCTTCTTAGTTTCTTTACTGGATTTTGGTTTATCTTATTTTTCCTTGATTTCTTCTGACTCAATACAGAGGCAGTTGGGCTGAAACATTTCGTACTCCTCCATTTGCCAATGAAGGAGTCCGCTATCAGATCGAGCTTCATCCTCGCTACATTCATCTATGTACAATATTCCCTCTCCATCAGGTTCGTGTCCTTCATCCCTTGATGAGTTTTATGATTCATCCGTTGTAGCTATATCTTCACTAACTCTTTGATTAGCTAAATTAATCATGTATTTATGTTGTCCTTTCTTGAAAGTGATCTGATTCTTTCCCCAATTGTGATTAAATTTGGCTACTCGTAGCCATCCTCTCCCCAAGAGGGCATCATATGTAGGTTTCTGCATTGTAATCACAACAAAGTCCAAGACAAATTCTTGCTCAGCTATCATTACTTGTTGTGTAGTCAAAACTCCTTTTATGTTAATATCATTTTGGTCAGCTCCATACAGTTGGAAGCTTGGTGCCCATAGGTATGGAGTGCCTAGTTCTAGCCAAGTTCTTTCTGGTAGCACATTGACATTGGATCCTCCATCCACGATTACTTGCATCAATTTGTGCCCCAAAATCTCCATATGCATTAATGCAGGCTTCTTTCCCACATCAATCATTAGTATAGTAGGATCCATAAATTGGTCTTTTCGTTCTTCCTCTAAAGGTTGGCTCTCTACCTCCATCACCTTCTGTGGTTGTATTTCTTCCCCAATTGCTTTGTTAGCCATCTTAGGAGAGTCGTCACTCTCACTTAAGTTGTCTCTTGGAATCTCTGTCGAATTCCTCCTTGGGGGTGTCTTACTCCTGTTGTCGTTAGAAGTATCAATTTGATGTATCTTGTTTTGTCCCGCCACCTGATGATCAAATTCTCGTGCATCCTCACTCTACGACCTTCTTCGCTGGTTTGATGGAGATGATCTTGGTCTGTCCTTCTGAGTCCTCGCGTCCTATTGCTTTTGTGCCTGACTCCCATCCTATACACCCTATCGCAACCCTACCGCCGCTTCCTCAAGTCTTACCATCCACTCTCCATAATTGTGCACTTTTTATTTTTCACTCGTCTCTTCTATGTTTTGTGGTTCTTCCTCCTCGTCTTCTGTCTCAATCAACAATACCTCAAATTCTTCTTCTTCGGATGTCCAAACTTGCTCTATTTCTGGTTCATACGTACTGTGATCTAAGTTACTCGTGTTTCCTCTTTGATAAATCCTTGTTCTCCTTCTTACTATAATGTTACTTCATAGTTCCCTTCTCCCACAGCTTCGTGTACTGGTGTCTGTCATAAAAAATCACCTCCAGTATTTAATCAAATTCGACCCGTTTTAACAAGAATTCCAGATTCGATAAGGCAACGGTGCCAAAATGTAACATAGCGGTGGAGTATTACCAATGGGGAGGTGTTTTATAGAGGATATAATTATTCTTAGGACAATCCTATCTCAATTACCAAATCATACAGTATTCTGATCACCCGAACTACCCTTGTACGAACTATCAATTCCTTGTATGGACCTTAATTACCTACACTGTATGATCTAAAATGTTACAGTGTCCAAGATGGTACGATATTGCATCCTGCAAAACTGACAGATGCTATTTTAGAGGCTATCGTACACAGTTTTGTAATCGTTCCAGATGAGTCCCCAAAACTGCCAAATCAGGTAAATTCTTGTCAATCGCCTATTTTACCAAATCGGGTAACAATTTTTTGTACGATTTGTATGATGTACAATGTACGATATGTATGAACTAAAGGTACAACATGGTAGTATTTAATAAGCTCTTCTTCTCCAATCTCTCTCTGAGATGTTTTGTAAAGGTTTAACAGACTAAATAGTACAATCTCTTTCACAAGAAATACTAGAGGAATTATCTACTTCTGAGTCTATCCAACAAGAGCAATTTGGACACATCTATACCAAGGTTTAGAACAACATCATGGCAGAAATTCTAGAACAACAGGATTGAGGTAGTAATATCTACAATAGAGCAGATAATCCTCGTCCTTCTAGGACTTTTGAGTACCCTATTCAATTAAATCCTACACAAAATTCTCCTATGAAAACAATCTCCCCTTCAATACTCCCAATATTTCATGGAGTTGTATTTGAAGACCCTGACTAGTTCTTATTTGAGTTCAAAGTAGTGTGTCAAATCTATGATTATGTGAATGACAATCAAAAACTCAAAGTTTTCCCTTCCACACTCAAAGATGCAGCATTGCGCTGGTTCATGAGTCTAGAGCCAAAATCTATTCGAACCTAGGAACAAATGGAGAGCATATTCTTGGATAAATACCAAGATTATTGTAGGGTAAGAAATAGGAAGGATGAGTTATTCCAAATTAGGCAAGAAGATGATGAAACCTTAGAAGATTATCTTGATAGGTTTGCATTTGTTCAAAAAAGATGTGGACCTGTAGAATATGAAATGTGTAAAGCCATATTTTTGAGAGGACTCCAAGATGAATCCAAATAAGTATTAAAATTAATGGTAAAGGGGGATTTGAGTACCCTTAACAATAAAATATATTGTGGAATTTTGCAAAAATTACTCTCGCACTAAACAGAGGAGAAATAAAAAGAGTGCAAATGGCAACAATGTGAAATATTTAATAGAAGAGTTTGCAAATTTCAAAACTGATATTCTGGTGTAATTAAACACAAAACTAAGGGAAATGTCTGCTAAAGCAAAAAAAATAGAACCTCTGGAAATTTATTGCATAAGATGTAGGAATAAACATGCCTTACAAGAATACCCTTTAAACAAAACATCCATTTCATCCATTTGTAGTATCTATTCAAAAGGAAATCTGATTGATAAATGCCATCTGCTACCATAACTCAAAACTATTTTAGAAGCTTATACTGAATAACTCAATTATGTTGGACCAAAACAAGAGGGAGATTTTTATCAGTATCAAAATACCCCTATTTTTCCTATAAATTGGGGATATAACCCCTAGAATATGTCTTGGGGATAGTCAGAACCACCCCAACATCCTTGAAATTATTCTCAATGGACAACTTCTCAAGAATGGCCACAGACAGGTTGGAGTAATCCATCATGGAATCAGAACCAGAATAACCCATCATGGAATCAGAACGAGAATAACCCACCATGGAATTAGAATAATCCACCCTGGAATCAGAATCAGAGTAATCCATCCTGGATGCAAAATCAACAATGGTGGGGGACAACAATACTAGTCCTATCCACAAGGCAGTAGAAAAATTAAGGTCAAATTCAAAATTTGTTGCCTACACCTAATCAAAATTTTCAAGGGAGACATAATAAACCACAAAAAACACAAGAGGTGAAACAACCTCAACTTCCATCCCAACCAGTGATTAATCCAAATGACATAAGACAGGCATCCCCTATCTATGTGGTTGAGTCTGAAGAAAATACTGAAATACATGTTCTTGATTGTAGTAATATCCAACTTCGTTCAGGAAAAGTCTTACCTAAACCTGTTTTAACTAAAATCAAAGAAAATGAAATGCAAGAACCTTTGAAACAAAGCAAAGTTAAACCAACAATAGAAAAATAAGTAGAGAAAATAGAACCTCAGGTAGAACAGTTACCTCCATCAGGGATGATTCCATACCCTAAGAGATTCAACACCATAGCAAAAAATTCAAAATCGGACCTTGTCAAGGAACTTAGGAAGTTAACCATATCACTCCCCTTATTGCAAGTCATTAAGGATGTGCCTTTGATTAAAAAAACTATCCAAGATTTGTGTATCAGAAGACTAGGGAGAAAGAAAAAGTCATTTCCTAAAACTGTTCAGGTTGAAGGAAAGATAGTTGATCTCTTATCAGGAAAACTAGTACCTCCAAAGTACAATGACCCAAGGAGTCTAGTTATCACAGTCACTATAAGCTCAATACCAATAAAAAATGTCCTAGTTGATTTAGGAGCTGTAATAAATGTCACAACCAAGGATATAATGGAACAATTACAACTCAAACATCTAAGTCCCACCTTTACAGTGTTAGAAATGGTTGATAGGTCAGTTGCAAAACCTGAAGGTATCATTGAAGATGTTCCTATAGAAGTTTCTTCTTGGGAATATCCTATAGATTTTTTGGTTTTATAGCCTAGAAATTCAACACATGGTTACCCCATTATCCTGGAAAGACCTTGGCTTACAACTGCAACAACCTTTATAGACTGCAGATCATGAAATATGACAATCTTTAATGGTCTTGACTTAAAACAGATTTCTCGATACCCCCCTGTTAGACCTTCAAGCAATTTCACAAGTCAGTTATGGTTTCCTGATTCATATGAATAACAAGAGGAGGTCATCTCCATACTAGCTACTATAGTAGTGAAGGAACATATAGAGGAGATAGACTCCCATGATGAAGGGAATATTGAAAATGAGACTATCCTAAATGCACTGCATGAGCAAAGAATGGAGAATGAAGCAGTAAAATTATAAAATGATGAGGGTCAAAATTATGAAAATGAGTCATTCACACCACCACATGGGTGGAATCATCACCTGCTCCCTTCTTCTCATTGTTCCATACAAGATATTCTTCCACCAGAAACCATTGTAAAAAATGAGATAGATTCTTATTTCCTCAAATCTCATCATTGTCCACTAATCTCCTTAATAACCAGGTATGAAGGAGTAAATTCAGTCCTTCTAGGGACAAAACAGATAGAGGTACAACTAGGTAAATTTTTGAATATTAATAGCTAGCTCACTAAGGAAGAAGAAGCAAAACTATCAATTGTTTTGCATAAACATGTCCATGCTTTTGCCTGGGATTACAAAGATATGTTAGGAATCCACCCTGATTTATGCATTCACGAAATATATACTGAAAATGTTAAACCAGTGAGGCAACCCCAATGAAGATTAAATCCTGCCTTGAGAGATATTGTCAAAGAAGAAATTGAAAAACTTCTAGAGGTAGGATTCATTTATCCAATTTTTGATAGTCGGTGGGTCTCTCCATTAGTTATAGTTCCAAAGAATAATGGAAAAATGAGAGTGTGTGTAGACTACAGAGAATTGAACAAAGTAACATACAAAGACCATTTTTCATTACCATTCATAGATCAAATGTTAGATACTCTTGCTAGAAAGAAATACTTCTATTTTCTTGATGGATTCAGCGGATATAATCAAATTTAGGTTGCACCTGAAGATCAGGAGAAAATAACTTTTACATATCCTTGGGGAACATTCGCCTATAGGATCTTACTTTTTGGCTTGTATAATGCCCCAGCAACATTCCAATGAGAAGTTTTAGCAATATTTTCTAATCTGACTACCGATAGTGTTGAAATCTATATGGATGATTTCACAATGTGGAAAAACTTTTGATTTTACATTGGAACATCTTGATAAAGTTTTAACTCGTTGTGAAACATACCAGTTATCCTTGAATCCTGACAAATGTTTTATGATGATGGAGGAAGGAATTGTTCTTGGTCATCACATCTCTCCTCAAGGGATCCAAGTTGATCCGAAGAAGGTGGAAATAATAAGTAATCTTCTCCCTCCTAAGACTCAAACTAATGTCAGAATTTTCCTTGGGCACATTAGTTTTTATCGCAGGTTTATTCCCAACTTTAGCACAATAGCCAATCCTATGTTTGCCCTATTGACTAAGGATTTTGAATTCTCCTGGACTGCAAAGTGTTAAAAATCATTTGAAGCTCTGAAAGAAAAATTAGTAACTCCACCTGTGTTAAGAGGACCTAACTGGACATTACCATTCCATATCCAGACTGATGCTTCCAATACTACAATTGGAGTAGCACTAGGGCAAATTGATAATGGTGAACATTATGTCATCTACTACATTAGCAATAATTTGATAGGAGCAGAGAAAAATTATACCACCACTAAGAAGGAATTCTTGGCAGTAATTTATGCTATAAACAAATTCAGATATTACATCATAGGTTATCAAATATTCATTCATATAGATCACATAGCCATTAAATATTTGATGAACAAACCTATGGTGAGTGTAAGGATTATCCATTGGTTACTATTACTGCATGAATTTTATTTCACAATAATCAACAAGCCAGGAAAAGCTAATGTTGTAGCAGATTTTTTTTCCAAGTTGCAGAACACAAAGGAAGGGGAATTAGTTGAGGATACTTTTCTTGATGAAAATTTATTTGCTATATCTGTCCAATCACCATGGTTTGCAGATATAGCCAACTATTTGGTCACAGGGAAAGTTCCTCCATATTTCACTTCAAAATAGAAGAAACAATTGATAAAATAGAGCTATTCTTTTTCATTGATTAAAGGTATACTTTTTAAATGTAGTCCTGACCATGTATTGTGTAGGTGCATCTGAAAGGATGAAGTATATGATATCCTTCGAGCTTGTCATGATGAACCCTCAGGTGGACATTATTCTATAAAAAGCACAATTAGAAAAATACTAGGAACAGGATATTATTGGCCATCTCTTCACAAATATGTAAAGAAGTACATCAAGCATTGTGATACATGCCAAAGAATGGGGAAACCCACTCACACAAATGAAATGCCACTACAACATCAAGTGGTTTTAGATCCATTTGAGATGTGGGGGCTTGATTTTGTGGGACCTATTAATCCACATTCTCAAGGAAAGGTGCATATTTTAGTATGCACTGATTACCTGACAAAGTGGGTAGAGGTGCATGCTTTCAAACATGCTCGTGAAGAGAAGGTTGTTGATTTCTTGTATACCAAAATTTTTCTTATATTTGGAGCTCCACGGTCTATTACCACAGACCAAGGACCCCAATTTGCATCTAAGGTTATTGAAACTTTTATAGGACTATATGAAATCAAACATAGGAAATCATCACCTTATCACCCCCAAGCAAATGGTTAGGTTGAAGTAACAAATAGGGAACTAGAAATGATTTTGACTAAAATAGTGGCCTTTCATAGGAGAAACTGGCTAGATAAATTACCTGAAGTAGTCTGGGCTTACAATGGTACCTGGAAATCCACTTTTGGTTTTACACCTTATGAACTGGTTTTTGGTAAAAATCCTCTCTTACCTATTGAATTTGAGCTACTAACACTGCGAAAAGCTTTGGAAATTGAAATTTATTTGTCATAGGTACAAATGGATAGAATTCTATAGCTGAATGCATGGACAAATTTCGGTTGGATGCACTACACCAAACTGAAGCAATTTAGGAGCAAAGTAAGTTGTGGCATGACAACCACATTCAGCATAGAAATTTTCAACAAGGAGATTGGGTCTTGTTGTTTGATTCTCGTTATGAGGATTTCCCTAGAAAATTGTAGACCAGGTGGCTTGGACCTTATCAGATTGAGGAGGTATTTGACAATGGAGTTGTTCATCTCTCTCTTATCGATGACTCACGGAGAAAGTTGGTAGTGAATGGGCATCACCTTTGGGTTTACCATATACCACTACCTAAGGAAGAGTTCTTGCAGTAGCTTGAAAGCTTGGATGTACAACCAGTGGAAGGTATTCCCTATTCCATTTCAACTTCAACAAACTCAACTTGATAATGGAGTTTCAAGAAAAATAGAAAATGAAAAAAAAAAAACTAAAAAAATGGGGGAATAAATCATGATTGTGAATTCCTTCATGGACATGATTTTGAGGAAATCATGAATTACTTCATTGGCACAATCAAGATCAAGAAAAAGAGAGGTAAAAAAAAAAGAGAAAAATGAATAATTAAAGAGTGAAAAACCTCTGAGGCGCTACTGAGTTGGTATGCATGAAAACCAATTTTTCGGTATGCATAGCCTTGGAGACACTTTGTATCACCATTGTAAAAACTCACCAACTGCACTTGTTTTGAAGTGTTGCAACAAACTTTAGCAGAACATCATCAAAAGCAACCATCCTTCAAAAACTTGTAATTAACTTGTTTTAAAAAGGTATATATATTTCTTGCACTTTTCTCATTGTAAATAATTGGTATATAGTATATAAATATTAACCATTAGTATAAATATGTTCATAAGATTTGGCATATTCAAAACATGTCTTGAGAAGAGGGAGGATTTTAGTTTATGCTTGATCTTCAAAATGAGAATGCCAAAAGCCATTTGAGAATGTCTTCAGAATAACAGAGTCTGTTCATCTTTAAAATAAGTGAATTTTGTTCATCTTTAGATTAGCGAAGTTTGTTTATCTTCGGGATAATGGAGTTTTGTTCGTCTTCGAAATGAGTAGTTATCTTCGAAATACAATGGTGAATTTTGAAAAAAGGATGCACGACATCGATAGAGTTTGTTCCATGTGGCATCCAAGGAGAGAGATAAGGTATAGTTTTGACCACATGCGATGGTTGATAGGTGTGGGTAAGGCTTGTTTTGAAAAGCATGATGTTAATTGTCTTATCCTTGCACCAATTAAGAAAGTATGAGAACCACGAAGATGACAACTAATAACAAGTGGCCAAATTCTGTTGCTGATAACCAAGTGTGCACTAGATTTTCGTACAGGGCAGGTTTACTAAACAAGATAAGGTGGCTCTGATAGCATGGATAATTGACCAATCACTGACGGCCAGGTGTTCAAAACAAAAATAGAAAGATGTGTCACCTTTCCTTTCAAAGACGTGTTTGTTGTGCAAAATGATTATGAGGTAAATATTGGAATTGTTGTTCTTTTCGGAGGTAGATGAAGGCAACAAACTGTAGAGAAACCCTATATTTTGCAGAAACCAGCAACCAAACAAACAAGTGTGATAGCAGAGTAAGGTGTGATATAAGTGCAGTAGCAGTAGAACAACAACAAGAGGAAAAATGGGGTAAAAAACTAAGATGGAGCCAATAGATACCAAATACCTTCGAGAAAGTCCAAAGGCACTGCAAATTTTTGAAGATGGAGGACTTATGCCTTTTTTGGACAAATTCGACAGGTGCTCTAAGGATTTGACCATCGAATTTGCTCGCACATTCAGAAATAACCGAGCACACATCAATGGCATGATAATAGAGGTAACCCCTAAAATTTTAAGTCAAATTACTGAGCTTCCATTACAAGGTCTTTAGATTTCTAGGACTGGTAGGAATACATTGGCAAATGTAATCAGTCGATTTGTAGAAGAAGAAGATAGGGAGCCTAAATATTTGATAAATAATAACATATGTAAGGGGGTAAAGAGAACCAATCTGCAAGAACCCTGGGATGAAGTGGTCATATGGGTCATTAAATTTCTAACCTGTGAGGGACAGTATGTCGTTTTGTCTGGGCATCACTTCAGAATCCTAAACCATCTTAGGCATGGTAGACAACAGCCTGAGGTTAGAGTAAACTTTCCATTATACCTGCACCAAGAACTGCAAAGCATGTCCAAACACTATCAAGAGGGAAAAGGAAGCCCTCGTCACCATGGCCTCATCAAACTGATCTGTAAACATCATTTCAAAGGAAACCTTAGGAGCTTTGACAAATTTTTCTCTATATAGAATGAAGTGGTTTATGAGGAGGAAGAAGAAGAAAATGAGGAAGTAGAGAATATTGTTGTAGAAGTAGAGAACCTCTCCCAAGAATCCTCATCTTCACAAACTCAGAAATAAAAGAATAGAGGAGCTGGAACTAGTAGTAGGAAAGAAAAAAAGAAGAAGGTCCAATTTTTTGAAGAAATCACTATTTTGTCAGACCAGGGGAGAGAACAAAGTGAATACTCCCAGTAATGCAAGGGAGGAAACAGAATGGGAGGAAGAGAAACTCCCATAAAAACCTGAAACTTTTTCTACAGCCCTTGGTACCACAAGAAAATAGGGAAGAGAAAAAAAACCTGCAATAGGGACTCGAAGGTCTGCAAGACTCCATCAAAAAGAAATAGTAGAGAGTATGGTTGAAGAGGAAACCAGGAAAGGTAGCCCTGAGGTTACTGAAATATAGTAGGACACTGTATTTTTAGATACAACCATGGAAAATTTACCAGAATTTCCTGAACAAGAATAGGCAATTGAAATAGAAACAACAGATGAAATGGTTTCTGAACAACAGACTGAGGATAGTTTTTCTACACCTCCCTCATATTCTGAATCAGAAGAGGAAGAGGACATTAAAGAACAATTAAGAGCAACTAGGAGCATTATACAAACACAAATGAGATGGATTGAAGAGAGGGAGGATACTATTGAAAAGAATGAAAAGCAAATTGGGGAATTACAACAGGAGGTAGAAAATTTGAAAAACAGGTTGTCATAGTTTGAAGCACAACCAACAAAATCTGGTGATGAAGAAGATCTGGTTCAAATCCTACTTGGATTATCTAGGGAAAATGATTATTTTCCCCTGATTGAAGCAACTGAACCCTTGAATGAAGACACAGATGCCCAAGCCCCTCAATAGAATGACATTATTACAAGGGTTGATGAACAACAAGGTTTTCAACCTCCCTCAGAGCCTATTGGACTTGGAAGTGAAGAACCAAATCAGGGAGTAGCAGGTTTGGAACATTTAGACACTATAAGTTTTCATTATGAAGTAGTACCCTCTCATTCCTAAGATGCTTTAGAATTACTCAAAAGTTTAGAAAAGAGCATCAGTGAAGAACCACAACAACCACTCTTGCAAGTAATACCAACACAAGAGGATTTAGAGCATCAAAATGTGAATATCCAAGTAAGTACTCCTCTGCATGAAACTTTTGTGTCCAATTTTGAAGTTGTCATACCTGCAGTAGAAGTAGAGGAAAAATGGGTACAGGTAGACCTGTTGCCAAGATTCCAACCTGTAATGAGGCCACCCAATACTGTATCTTTGGAAAAATACAACGCAGACATAGCTAAGTGGATGTTTAAATATGAAAAACTTGCAACCCAGGTTGAAAAATTGAAATTGATAGAGAAACAGTTAGAAGAAAAAGATACAAAAATTAATAAACTGAAAGAGCAGGTGACTGATCTCTGCTAGATTGCAGAATACTTGGTCCAATTCAGATGACCAGCCAGGTTCTATAGCCTCATCCTGAAAGAAAAATATCTTAGATGGCAGGTCATGAGAATCAGTTCAGGTCTCCCTTACAAATTGGAAACTGCTAAAGATTTCTTGGAAGCTTACCTCAACAGTCTTGAGGAGCAGAAAAATTTGCTATGTGAACTATTTTTACACAGTTTCTTCATTTCAGAGGAGGTAAATTTTCATCCTCAAATTTTCATGGGAGATGTTCAGTTAAGAGCCTTCATGTCTACCTTGCAAAATCAGCTTTATTGGAGTCAAGAGAAGAAACAGAACAAGGGAGTTGAATTGAAAGCTGAATTATTGGTCAGAGCAGTACAACCAGATCATCCAAGTACCACCAACCAACACTTCAAGATGATGAACATGGCAGATACTAAGAGGATGCATTTAAACTATCTGAGGGACTGTTTGAATATTTTCCAGGATTTCTGTACCAACAATTTTGTTCCTACTTTATCAGCTTGTAAGGACAGGTGGGCAAAACTTTCTATGTCACTGCAGAAAAGGGAGCCTATCTCTCCTATTAACTTGGAATGGTCCAGAAGGAGAGCAGAAGGAGTGGTGAAACTTATTTTAACTATGAAGCATCAATGGGTAGGTCTGAAATTTAGGCCTCCAACCATCATTTCTCTAGTTCCCTTCTATTTTGAAGAGGATCCCAAACCAGATGACCAGTTTGCAGAATGTCTCAGGCAGCTTCAAGAAACCAGAGGATATTACATAGGCACTAAATTGTTCTACAAGACCTGGAATATGCATATGGACATATGTGAATCCATAGCCCAACATAATGCATGAGGACATGCATTAATATAAGTTGGGGGGAAATTATGAGGCTTGGAAATGCCTCAATCATAGCATGTTTTGAATAGTTAAAACTACCTAAAAACTCTTGTGATATATCTTATATGCTAGTTAAGTTGATTTAATATGCTATGTATTAATTGTTTGCATGATTGATGTGTTAGGGATATTATACTCTGATTTTTATAGATTTTGTACTACTTTATCATGGCTTGTTAATGAAGAATGTGCATGGGTTGATAGTAGCACTTTAGTATCTTTGTTTTTAGATTTTTCAAGGAATAATTTGTCTAAATTTAGCAAACATTGCAAAAGGACTGATATTGTGTAGCAAAAATAGGTTTTTGCTGTGTAAATTCTAGCCAGCTGCCAATGAATGGCAAAGCATGAAATTTACACATGGAGAAGATTGAAGGTAATTGTAACCACTTCCTAAGAGCTAAAATAGATGATCTACCTGAAGGAAGTAGCCAAAATAACCTGAAGAGCACCTACAACTAGTTATTTCGAAGATCTTCAGAATAAGAAGAATTTGCTTATCTTCGAAATAACAGGGGAATATACTCCATTTGACTTTTTGCGGTTTTATAATGGTGGAAAAATGTGAAAGAAGGTTGAGAGGATGTAGGGAAAGTGTCCTGCAGCTGTCCCTGTTGTCCTTGCCGACCAAAAGCTACAACTCATGGGAAAAGATCAATTGAAGCAGTTAATCCTCTCCTAGAATAAACCCAAAAATAACTGCAACATAATAGGCAGTTGATTTGCAAGATAAAAACAATATATTTTTGTATGTAAATAGATTTTATATGATTATAAAAGAATAGCTCCCATGTCGGTTGAGCTAAGAAGAGAGAATAAGCAGTAGAAAAATAGGAAATAACTATCAGTGCAGTTTTCAGCTTTGTAACAATCTGCAGAAGCAGAACTATAATGTTATTTTCAGAGTAATAAAAGTGCAATCATTTTTGTCATTCTTGTCATTTATGAGTGTGTGTGAGATTCACATCTTCTTCTAGAAAAGGAAGCAAGGGCCACTTCCAGGCCCAGGAGAAGGACTAACAGGACAGGTTTTCTTCTGATTCCTGCTACAAAAAAATTAGTTGAATATTTATCTAATTCATTGTTTGATGCACACTAACCATTTTGATTACTACTTTCATTTCATATTCAAAGTAGATATGTAGGTTTCTGATGAATGCAATCATTTGGTTATTGTTTCCTGTTTCAGCAATTTAGCAATTTTTGCTTTGATTTTTGTCATTTCAGCAATTTTTCAGTTTTCCTGCATTTGTTTTCATTTTTTTGTTAGCTATTGTGACAGAAGCCTGACAACCTTCTGAACAGAGCACTGATAGGTGTTTTTTCTTTTGTGTTTCTTCTTTTTCAGTAATTTCATTTCTACAACAGTAAATTAGGTTTGAATTTTTGTCATTTCAATTACTGTAGTTTTAAACTTAGATTTCAATTCCTGTAATTTAGATCATATTTTCACTTATGCAAGTAAAATTAGTTTGTTTTATGCAACTTAGGAGTAGAAGGTGACCTGAAACCCCCCACAAAACCTGTTCTACCAATAAGACCTGCTACTCCCAAATGACCTGAACTATAGCCCTGTTCACCCCTTCTTTCATAGACAACCTTGAACACTACCTTGGATTGATAATTCATTGAGAATTAATGATGCTCTTAACGACATGCATCAACTACTCCTTGCATTTTAGATTCTTTAGGGCAACATAAATATTTATAAGATAAGACTCATTATGAACAATCTAAAAAATAGAATAGATTGATGAATATGAGTGTGTTGGTGGGAATGTAAAGATAAGAGGAAGGCCTTCAAAGCATAGACAGAGAAAAAGAAACTCAAAGGGATATTGATTTGTGAAGCCAAATAAAAAAATCACAGGTGTTAACAAGAAGTGGGGATAAGCCCACTAATAAAAATAAAAAAGTGATAATTATGAAAATAATATCATGGAATACTGGAGGTAGGAATAAGACCCCTAAAAAAGGGTTAGTAACGAATTAATAAGTTGTTATAGTCTTGATTTTATTTTAATACAAAAAATAAGATTAAGTAGTGAGGAATGTAAGGATGCTTTTAAAATAATTTGGAAGATGGATGATTATCGAGTAATTTCTTCTATGGGAGCTTCAAGTAGTATTGCAACAATATGAGATAAATACAAATGGGATGGGTAATTGCTAGAAGTGAAAAGTATTTGGATTGCTAGACTATTTTACATGGAAGAGGAAAACATAAAATTTGGGGTTATAAATGTATATGCTCCAACTATAGTTACTCCTCATAAAAGATGTTGGATGGACATTAGCATATTTTTGTCAAACATAATGATGATTCATTGTGATCTATGGATTCTTGGGGGTAATTTCAAAAATATTCTATCTCCTTTAGAAAAGAAGGGTGGTACTCTAGGATGGTCTAAATAAATGTGATATTTTACTTCATTTAAAAATCAAATGGTCTCCGGGATGCTAGTCCTTCAATTTTTTAGTATATATGGGATAAATATATGCATCGGGAAAAATCATTGTAGAAATATTGGATATATTCTTGTTATCCAACACATGGTTACAAATACTATATACAATATACATGGAAAATACATTGTTGGACCTGTGACTTTGGGGGGAAACAGTGCAGCATGGAAGTCTAAGGTGGTTTCTAGTTGGTTTGATTGTCGTCCAAATGACTTTCATTGATGTCAATGTTATGAAATAAGTCCAACAGTCGTGGTGAAGGTGGTGACAAGGGAGGGTTTAGCTTTTGTCAGTTGATTGCGCTTGGCATGTGTCATCCTTGTCACATGTGTGAGCTTTGATGGATTTGGACAGGCAAAATGCGATATCTAGACACCATATTTTCTTGTTCCTTATTTAATATTGGGGGAAAATACTAGAAGATAGTTTTAGATGTTTTTTTAAGAAATCTAAATTTAAGTCTTCTCAAAAATATCACTTTGAATTTTTATTTAAAAATTGTAAATGCAATTTTTTAGGGATATTGTAGTGGTATGTCGTTAAGTTTTTATCCAAAAAATTCAGTTCAACCTCGGTACAAGGAAACCCCCTAACTTTTTTGGGATCGAGTGCTTGTCACTGGACTATCCCAAATGATTACCAGTGGACTACCCTGAGTGCTTGTAAGTGCTTACTAGTGGACTTTCCTAAGTGCTTGCTAGTGGACTGTATGGTTCCTATTCTTGAAGGATAAGGGTCATATTAACTTTGTGAGATAATAAAAGTTCTCTACAAAAAATTAAATTCAAACCATGATAAAATGTATATATACTTTAAAAAATTCAAAGATATAAAATTTTCGTTTAACTTTAGATTTTTATGTAACGTCATAGATGTGATATTTTCCAAGGGGAATATCATCAATTTTTTTTTTGTGCCTTTTTGGGCAATATCATAAAAATTTTTGTTGGGCCTTTTTTTATATTGTTGGTTTATTCCCAAGAATAAAGCAATGATAGATTTTTTTGGAGAATAAACCTATACTTATATATTTTATCTCAAAATATCTATATAGTTATAGATTTTTATTTGGGTTTCCAGGGGAAGAATGTGCAAACCAGGCATAGTTAGTTTTGACTCTTCGAATATTCTCTTTCATCTAAACTCAGTCTTTTATAAAAAAAAATAGAGTATTAAAGAAGGATGATAGGAAATCACATTTTAAAGTTCATGTTAGTAGATCTATTAAACTAGAATTATCAAACAAAATAAGATAATGCATATTAACTATGAGTTATTTATGTAGAGTAGCAAGAGATATGGAGCCAAAAGGAGGTAGTGGATCATAGTTTGAAGGGCTTCCTCATATAGAAGGTAGATATTGAGTGTTCAATGGAGGATCCCTACCTGAAGTGGCACCTTCACCAAATGGTCCATCTATCTAGTTGTCTTCTATATCCCTCTTCGAAGAGATGAAGAGGTTGAGATGAAAAAACTTGTCATTGTTGTGCCATCCCTGGGGTTCCTAGTTATAGGGTTTATAGGGATGAGGTGGCAAGTGATTCCAATCACTAGCTCTATATCAAGGACTCCAACGAGGAGCTTGTAAAGTCTAACTATGGTGATTGTGGGATTGACTCTTGCTTAGAGGCGAGGTTGGCAAGACACAAGTCATTGTACATGGGGTGTTAATCCAATGGTCAATAAGAGTTTGTAAATGAACCACCTCTAATACAAACCTAATTATGGTGACTGTAGGAGCGACTCTTACATGGAGAAGAGTTGGTCTAGCGTAACCCTGATTGTGGTGACTGTGGGACCAATTCCTGCATGGAAGAGAGGTTGGTTAAAAATGGGCATTAACCTAGTGGTCCATAAGATTTTGTAAATGAGCCACTTCCAATACCACCTTGTTGATGTGTACCTAAAACTATAAAAATACACTAAAACAAATTTTAAATTTAGCATTCAATGACAAATATATGTCAACGGGTTCTACAAAAATACTTGCATAAAACTCATTGAAATAAAATAAATTAATTTTAATTGTTCCCTACAATATCACCATACTTTCCCATATTTGACCATACTCTATCACACATTTAATATTATTTATATGTACGTTCACATTTTTGGAAAGGAGAAGAAGATTTTCATTCCTTCGGTAAGTGATGAGAATGGGCTGGCCCTAAAAATTCTAGATAAGATTTTAGATAGAGCCCAAAATAGATTGAGTAATAGTCTGATTGGTAAATTTATTGGTTATAGACCATCTATAGATCAGATTAAGAAATGGGCTAACCTCAGGTGGAAAGTTAAAGGGAATGTGGACTTCTCAGCTCTTCCAAGAGGTTTCTTTTTAGCCTCCTTTTCTGCTATGGAAGACAGGGATTCAATTTTTTGGGTGGCCCATGGTTTATGGGATGATCTGGACTTTTCCTGAGGAAATGGGCTCCTGGGTTCAATCCAGCATCCAAAAACACTGAGGTTGCTCCCATTTGGGTTAAACTTCCAGCATTACCCCTTGAGTTCTGGGAAAATGAAATTTTAGAAGCTATTGGCAACTGCATTGGTAGCTTTCTATTTCTGGATTTTGCTACTAAGGAGAGGAGGAAGATGGTCTTTGCTAGACTTTGTGTGCTAGTTGGAGCGGACAAATCTCTACCAAGATCCATTAAACTGACCTCAAGTAAAGGTACTTGGACACAGGAGATTTCTTACGAAAATAATCCTTTTGGATGTTGGAGATGTGGCAAAATAGGTCACCTGGCCAAAAATTGTCGCCTTAACAAAGATTCTGGAATTAGTCCAGAGGAGCAAGGAAGGAAGGATAAGGCCATTTGGAAAGTGAAAGAGACTAACAAAACTTTGGAGGACATTGAACAAACCCCCAAGTTAAGCCATAGCAATCCCTCGAGTGTGCAAGAAAATATAGATGTATCTTCTGTTTCAGTATTTCATGAGGAGGGAGAAGCAAACCAAAGGGTCATGGAGCAGTTGGGTATAAGCCCCTTGGAATGTAATGAAGTTGTAGAGGACCTGGAGATTGTCCCTTCTACATTGCCACTGCTACTGGAGAAAGATAATGTGAATATGGTGAAGGTGGGGTAGGAAGGACCAATCTACCCTCAAGTAAAAGAAGATGTGAATATGGTGAAGGTAAAGCAGGAAGGACCAAACTATTCCCAAGAAGGACCAATTTATTCCCATGTGGATATGGAGACTATCCCTTCTACTTTACCATTGATCCTAGAGAAATAAAATGTGATTATGGTGAAGATTGGGTAGGAAGGTCCAAATTATTCCCATGAGAAAGACCAATTAGAGATTGATACTCATGAGACTGTAGAGGAACAAACTATTGAGAAAGGTCCATCCTATGTTACTTCAAATGTAAGAATTACCAAGAGTTCTCATAAAGCCCTTGACTTAGGTCAAGAAGAGTCTAGAAAAGTGGGTAGGAAGTCTCTCAAGGAGAAAAGGTACAAGGAAGCAGAAGAAGAGAAATCTATGGGGTCTCAACCTACTATTAAGGAAATTCTTGTAGGTATGAAAAAGCTTGCACCCTAGAACCAATGAAACTCCTAAGCTAGAATGTTAGGGGCATGAACACCCCTAGCAAACATAGGTTGGTTAAGGACCTTGTCTACTCTTACCAACCAGATTTCTTGCTTCTCCAAGAAACTAAATTGAATCTTACAAATTGGCTAAAATTTCAGAAAGGTATTTGGCAAAATATTAACAACTTTCAAGAGGAAGCTAAAGGGGCCTCCGGAGGGATTATATCTCTTTGGAATTCCAATATTTATGAGGGAGACCTGCTAGCTAAAAGTGAATATCAGGTCATAGTACTTCTCACAACTAAATCTTCTAAAGTTTCCTTTGTGATTACCAATATCTATGCCCCCAACTCAAGTAAAGCCCATAGAGAACTATGGATATCTTTAGGGGAAATGGGTAAGCAGTTTAGAGGTTTAAAATGGATTGTGGTGGGTGATTTTAACACCCCCTTATCTCCAGGTGAGAAGCAGGGGGTGTGGTTGAGTTCTCAGAAAGCATGCAGGATCTAGGGAAGCTTTTAGTTGATGGTGGTCTATTTGATGTGGATTTAGATGGTAACAAGTTTACTTGGATGAATAGACGCTCTGGTAGAAACTTGATTCAGGTCTAGTTGGACAGAGTTCTTCTTTCAGAGGATTGGTTCCAAAACAACTTCATGTTTAATATGAAATCTCTTCCTAAATCTGGATCTGATCACAATCCTCTGCTCTTTTGGTGTAGTGTGGAAGATCAGAAGCATAATGGCCCTTTCAAGTTTGAATTTATGTGGTTGCACCACCCAGATTTTTATAAAGAAATGGAAAAATGGTGGAGTATTCCTTCCTAGGGTACTAAGATGCAAATTCTTACAAACAAGCTTAAAACTGTGAAGAAAGAAGTCAAGAAGTGGAATAGGGAGGTCTTTGGAAATATCTTTCAAAAGAAGAAAGTTATTCGGTTAGAGTTGGATATGTTAGAAGAAGAGATTAATAGGTTGGGTATGAACCAAACCCAATTCCAAAGAGAAAAGGAGCTTAATGTTGAATTGCACACCATAATAGCCAAGGAAGAAACCTATTGGAGGCAAAAGTCCAGGATCCAATGGTTGCAGGAAGGTGATAGGAATTCTAAGTTTTTCCATGTCTCCACTATCAAAAACAAAAGTTTTACCTGCATTGATGAAATTCTAAAGGATGATGACCAGGTTATTAGAGAGAGTGAAGAAATTGAGCATGAGGTTGTGGACTTCTATCAAAATATTCTAGTTGAAGATATGGAAGAGGATGAAACAATGGTTAAGGAGATGACTAATCACATTCCTAGGTTGATATCCAAGGAGATCAATGCTCAAATTCTAAAGGAGATTGAGGAAGAAGAGGTAAGGATAGCCACTTTCTCCCTTGGTAGAGACAAAGCTCCAAGCCCGGATGGGTTCCAAGCAGGTTTTTTCCAAACCTTCTGGGATATTGTTAAATTTGATGTTATTGAAGCAGTGAAGGAATCTTTAAAGTCGGGTCAGATCCTAAAGGAGTTTAACAATACCTTCCTTGTTCTAGTTCCTAAGAAGAAAGGGTTAAAAACCTTCAAATATTTTAGACCTATAAGTCTTTGCAATGTTATTTACAAGATTATCTCTAAAGTTATAGCCCTCAGATTGAAGATCTTCCTCCCCTCCATTATCTTCGATGAGCAAGGAGGCTTTGTTAAGGGTAAACATATTTTGGATGGGATTATATCCCTTCATGAATCCATGCATTCTATCAAGGCTAGTGAAAGAAAAGGCATGTTCCTAAAGTTAGACATGAGCAAGGCTTATGATAGAGTTTCATGGAGTTTTTTGGATAAAGTTTTGGTTGCCTTTGGTTTTTGTAGACAGTGGAGAAGATGGGTTGGAAGTTGTTATAAGACTGCAAGGTACTCTGTTCTGATCCATAATAAACCAGCAGGTTTTTTTAGTAGTAGTAGAGGTCTTAGACAAGGTGACCCCCTCTCTCCTTATCTTTTCATTATTATGGCTGAAACGCTTGGAAGATACCTCAATGCTGCCAAGGCTTCTGGCTGGATAGGGGGCCTTAAACCAACTCATAATCTTGAGGGTATTACTCATTTACAGTTTGTGGATGATACCATTTTACTTGGTAATCCTACTATGGTAGAGGCAATTGAATTTAAAATAATCTTAGACCTCTATGAGCATGCCTCTCACCAAAAGATCAATTTGGACAAGAGCAAGATCTTCTTCATTAACACTAAAGTTGCTCTCCAGAGAAGGGTGGCTAGAGTGATAGGGTGTCCTATGTCAACCCTACCTTCTTCTTACCTTGGAATGCCTATGTTCATGGGAACTTGCAAGGCACCTCTTTGGAATGGTTTGGTTGATAGGTTTCAATCCAAACTTGTAGGATGGAAAGGTAATCTCTTGTCTCAAGCAGGTAAAGTGTTGTTGGTTAAGAGTGTTCTACAGGTTGTCCCCATTTATCTTCTCTCCCTTTTTAAGATCCTTGCTAAAGTTTCCAAAATCATAGAAGGAATTCAAAAATAGTTCTTATGGTCAGGATCTGAAGAGAGGAGGAGGATTCCTCTTGTAGCTTGGGAAAAAATATGCCATCAAAAGAAGCATGGTGGTCTTGGTCTGAGGAGACTCAGCCTAGTTAATAGTGCTATGGCAGCCAAGGTGGGATGGAGAGTTCTAAGGGATGGTCAGACTCTTTGGGCAAGGATTCTTAAAGAAAAATATCTTGACAGCTAGGAGGATACCAGATTTCTCATAATTCAAGACCCCTATCATGGCTCTTCTTTATGGAACCACTTGCTGGAGGCTAGGGAGGCCTTGTGGAAGGGTGTGAAATGGCGTGTTGGAGATGGGGCCTCTATAAGTTTCTGGGAAGATGCCTGGTTAGATGACAACCCTTTAGCCAACAATGATATTTTCTCTAATCTGAAAGAGGATCTAGAAGATAGATATGGTAAAAAGGTTTGTGACTACATGACTTTATTGGATAACCAGTTGAGCTGGAAAGATTTAGAGGCAGGCCCTGAGAATTTGGAGGCTTTAAACCTCCTTAAAGCTAAACTAAAGGCTTATTACTTAGGTGTTGTCAGGCAAAGAGACTTTATGGTTTGGAGCAGAACTGAGAATGGTGAATTCAATGTGAAGACAGCCTATGATCTTTTGGATCCTGTTGTAGATAATGGTTTCCCTTGGAATAGAATTTGGGGTAAGAGAGCTATTCCTAAACTAGAGATTTTTCTTTGGGAAGTAGTCTAGAATAAGATCCTAATGGTGGATAATCTTAAGAAGAGAGGTTTTCAGTTACCTAATAGATGTAGTTTATGTGAAAAGGTAGAAGAATCAGTGGAACACATCTTCTTGGAATGTCCCTACGCTCTAAACATTTTCTAGCTCCTCATCAACAGGATGGGCATCTCTTGGGTGATGCCTTCTAATATGGTTTTGTGGTTACAACAGTGGGAGAACCCCTTTTTCAGTCCTCATATTAATGTAATTTGGAACCTGATTCCATTTCATTTTGTGTGGGGAGTATGGTTAGAGAGGAACAGGAGAATTTTTAGAGGGGAAAAAAGGTCAGCAATGAGAAGTTTTGGAAGTATCACCCATTTTTTAGAGGAGAATGTTAAATCTATCAAGTACCCTATCAAGCCAGAGAATACTGAAGAGACTATGATAGCTAAGGCATGGAATTTGGAACCCATTAGTGGTGGAGAGGCAAATGCTCAGGTTAGAACTGATGTAAAATGGCAACCACCCCGAGATGAATGGTTGAAGTTAAATTTTGATGGGGCATCCAAAGGTAACCCAGGTAAGGCCGGAGCAAGAGCAATTTTGAGGGACAATCAAGGCAGATTGGTGGGGGTAGCCTACAAGTTTTTGGGAATTACTACTAGTCATAAAGCTGAAGTTAATGCTTTACATCTGGGTGCAGAGCTAGCTAAGGATCTAGGTGCTAAAAAAGTTATCTTTGAAGGAGACTCCTTGAATATTATCAATATTTTGAAAAAGGAGGGAGAAGCTAATTGGCAAATTGATTACATTGTGCAAGATATTAGAGAGATTGTAAAGCATTTTGAAGAAGTTGACTTTGTTCATGTCTTTAGAGAAGGTAACAAACCAGCAGACTGGTTGGCAAACTTTGGTGCCATTAAAGAAGAGGATAGGAGATGGATCCCCCAGGGGTGGTCCATGAGGACTTAGAAAAGTTCACGAGGGAGGACTGCAACTAATTGGGGTCCAGGATGGATACTGTTTGTCTTGCATCCAGGGGATTTTTGGCTACTTGCCCTTGGTAGTTGTGCAGTTGATGGGCTGACTTTGTGTTGTAAAAGGGTTCGGGCCCTTTCAAAATCTTGTTTTACGCCACATAGAACCCATGGAGCTCTTTGTTTCAACTCTTGAGATACCCACTTCTTTTATCGGTAGACTGTATGGTATCCTTGTAATATACAAATTAGAAAAACTCATCTTCTCCTTCTTTATAGCATTGAACCAAGGACGAAAATGTAACCAAATAATACAAATCCAATAATATAGAAGACCTTTAATGTAAGCACCACCAGTCATACCATATAACAAATGGATGTGAACACAATCCAGAATACCACCACCCACTAAGAAGTATTGTTTTGAGAACTTTATAGTCTTTACAAACGACACTTATAGTCTCATCATCAATGACAACAACTCCCACATGAAGTTCTTCCAGTGTTGTTTTTTTCAGTTATATAAGAGAGTTGGTCACAACCACACTATTTTTAGTAAATGATAAGCACAGGGTTCAAACCATAAGGGTTGATTCCACCAAACCTATTCCACTTTGTTATTATTGATCTAGTTATTGTTGATCTAACATAAATGGGACCACCGATCACTTGATATTTATACTGTCATCGTCGATTTGGTGGGCACTCAAAGGATTTATATGAGACTACTACCTTTGCAAACCAAATTAGGAAAAATATTAAAATGCTAACTGTCAAAAAGTTTACCACCTTAGCGTGCTAATATCTCACATAGTAAGGTGCACACACCCACACTGAAACCTACCTTTTAAGGAACCAGAGAGACAAAGAGACCAAGCTTACCTTTGAAATTAAATTTTGTGGTAGGCCTTCACTCCTTTCTATTCTAGCTTATATGATTATGCTCATCGTCAATTCTCCATGAACCCAATGCTGAGTACTGCTATTAAGGTAATGGGGATCAAGAGGCCAAGGTGTTTCTTGTCTTTATCCCAAACACTAAATGTGGGTGGCTAGGCAGTCCACCTTAAAATCAAGTTATATCACTTTATCCCACTGCAAGCATGTACCCTTAAGGCTTAGGCCTTTGCTCTGCTAAAGATAAATATAGAGCCACAAACACCATACGAGGTCAATGTTGAGTGGTGATTTTGCCCAAGTGCAAAACCACACTTACAGTTAGGATTTCATTAACAACCCCTCTCTTGCACAGAAGTATAAATTTCTCCAAGGTTCCTTTTACCTTAATGTGTGCATGTATGTGTGTACAAATGTATCAATAAGTGCTTAGAATACCTTAGTGCTCTGCAAAACAACTGTTAACAAGGGGCCTGTGTTGGGGTTGTTTTATTATGTTATGCTATCATTATTCATAAAGCTTAAATGAAGAATAAATGTGATTTGTCCTCATTAGACCACGATGTAGGAGTGAAATTCTTTTTAGCTTCAAAATTTTTAAATGGATTTTATCTTTTTAGCTAAGCAAGTTTTAACCTATTTTATCCTTTTATTATACCTTGCTTTAAACATAAAATAAAATATAAAATTTGTATCTAAAATGTGAATTTGAAATGATGAAATGATGCCCAGATTCCTTTTTATGATATTTCAAGCATAGAGATGAGAAAGTTCTGAATAACTAGCTTTGTAGCTCAAATAGCCTTTGATATGCCTTAGAAATGACTATCTTTACTGAAATTGATTTTCAGAAAGAGAGTTCATGGAGGGCCTGAAATGTTCTATAAATTACCCTCTTCACTGAAATTATATTTTCATGAAAAGAGATTAATTTATTTGCCTTTTAATATAATGGCTTATGAACTACCAAATGAATTATCCCATGTTTATGAAATTACGATTTTCATGCAGGGGGATTAATTGACAACTTGAAGTGAAAATAAAACTGAAATATGGAAATGTGCAAAACTAGGCCCATGAAATTCCTTTTAAGATTGCATACTTTAAATAATTTTGTAATTTAGAGAATGCTCCAAAAACAAAACCTAAACTGCTCTAAATGAAATTTTAGAGCTTATTATTTTAATATATATTTTTAATTTTATTTTTTATTTTTTATTTTGCAGACATTAAAAAAAATAAGAAAAGGTCAAGGTTAGAAGATAAACTAAGAAACATACAATTGAAATTAAAAATAACACGCTGCAATTTAAAACCTCCATAAACCCTGGAATGCCAGTATCCTGCATCAAAAACCTGCATTAAGATGATCCATTTTCATGCAATCCATCTTCAATGAGGTGCAATCTCCAATCTCCTATGGGATAAGCAATATATTGAAAAACTGAAAGCAGATTAACCAAACAAATTATGCATTAAAACCTGCCAAAAACTTTAACATATGGATCAATAACAGATTTTCAATTAAGCTCGAAATGCAGACTACAACTTCTATCAGGCATCAGTGGGAAATTACAATCTAGCAAAATAGAGGAAAAAAATTCCAAAACAGACCCATCTGCATGCAGTCTTGCTTCCAATAGTTTCCAACCCTTTTTACAATGCCCTCCTGGTGTACTATTGTGTCCTCTTCTTATCTTAACACTTTACCCAAAGGCTATCCCATCCACATAGGCAATCATTACATTAAAATTTTCATAACATCTCCCTTTAAATATGTAGTCCAACACATTTGAAAACATCAAAGACGGTAGTCACGTTGAGCCCTCTTGGCCATAGTCAGATCCAAACTTCCCCTATTTGATGAATCGATTCCTATGTGTAACCCATAATGCAAGACGAGTTTATCTTTTACTCGGTGGCGCTATTCTCAAAAATGGCAAAGAAAATGTAAAACATGCCTGTCCAACTGCTAGGTCTTCATAAAGCCACTAGCATGCCCTCGCTGTGCTTTCCCTACGTAGTCTTATGCGTTACTATTGCCCATACTATCACCACCATTTGAAACATCCACGGTAGCCCATCACTACCCATCGCTTCAGAATACGCCCCTATCAAACCAGGGCACATCTACAACTATCTAACTCTCTACACTTCACATCTAAATGTTTATCACCCCAAGCTTTGGTGATGTTGCACACATGCATTCGATAAAGGGTACACCTAGCCATCGTCTCTTCCAAACCATAGTCGTTTTGAATCTGACATCCCACGCTAGCATTGTACACCTTCGTGTTTCAATGCGACTGCCCACCATGGGTAAATTTGATGATGGCATTTATCTCATTCTTATCTCTGTTCTGCTGTAATAGTTGCAAACCGACGTTGTCTGCCTATGGCCCTAGATGCTATTCTAGGTTGTAACTTCCTCCGTAGATTGGACTATGAATATTTTCAATCAACTACCCCCCATTCGATATTATCGCATCTGGGATTCCTTATTGTCATCAGTCAAACCTTGAACGCGATGTTCACTCCAAATTTTGAATACACGTCAACCATAGCACTACACGTAATCTATTCATTCTTTGAGAATATAAATTCTTCTATTGCTTCCTCAAACACCTCAAAATTATTGTGACTTTACCCAAAATTCTGGTGAAATCTTCGATTATGATCTACCCGTGATCATCGTCATTCTTGCATTATCTGCCATGCGAAGCTTGTTTAAATTTGTGTCTTCATGTCGTCTTGCCACAATTACCGCACGATCTAACTTGGTAGAGACTCATTTCATCATACTTCTGACGTTGCCTCACCGATGGCTACTTCGATCTATCAACATCCTACCCGAAAGCCCACACTTGTTTTATCACATCTATCAACGTCCTACCCGAAAGCCCACACTTGCATGGTAATGTCTTCATCTCCGACGTCGAAGTCTATGGACCACGTCATTTATCTCTCTCTTTGTTTATGAGTTGTCATGGATGTCATTAATGTTGTTCAATCGATACCTAAACCCATCATACGCATCGTTGACTATGTTGCTCCCCACGCAATCACGTGCCATGGTACTACCTCACAACCAATCGTAGTTTTCATCGTGTGCTTTCCCATTGCCTTGTGTCCTTACTGGCCACTGCGCTTCCACCCTGTCTACCTCCACGCGAGCGCTATCACCGGCTCTCCTTCGGGTACATGTCATTGTTATGCCATGTTCGGATAAGCATCCACGTTGTCATGCAAGACTTGTGGTCGTTCGTCCCTTCGTCATGAGCCATCATCTAACCTACAACACAAACCCAAGGCATAAGTCCATAGAAGTATTAAAACAAAACAACACTAGAATCTTAAAGTAAACAATGACTTTAAAATCAAAACCAAAATGACATATTGAAACTAAACGCACTTATATTATATATATATATATATATATATATATATATATATATATATATATATATATATATCATTTTGTTATTATTGTTGTTATTATTATTGATTTTTTTATTATTATTATCTATATATATATATATATATATATTTAAATATATATATTTTTATATATTTTTTTGTTTTATATCTTTAATATAAGAGAAACACAACCTAGAATAAGGATACATAAAGATGTAACATTTGATTATTTTTATCCTTATTCAATAGTGACTTGATCCAAAACTAAAGTTACTCCAACATATACGAACCTAAATGTAGTACAAAACACTTAAACAAGGGACTAAGAGCATACGTAGATTAAGAAGCAACCTCATGAGCAAAGATATTTGAAGGATAGTGCTCAAGGTAAACCAAGTCTTAAAGAGAAATCAAAATATAAAGTGGGTCTCCAAGTTTTGGGGATAGTTGTGGAGAAGCCACAAAAAATGGCAACTCTACTGGGGAATGCTCTCGAGCATTCTAGACGAAGATCCATAATCTTCAGTTTTTAACCCCCAACAAACAAAGGTTTGAAATAACATTATTTAGCAACATCCATAGATGATGGGGATGCAAAATTTCAATCAAAAACACATGAACCATTTCTTTGGCTAAGTGTGTGAAAGTGTTTTCACTTTAGATTACCTTTGCATTAGGCTAAAAAAATTACTCATTAAAGATGTGCCTTTGCATTGCTCCACAACCAGTCAGGTGTTTATAGCCTCGGTGGAGATGCTTCACTCACCCAAGTGTTAGATTAAATTTACATTTTCCTCTTTTGTAAAAATTGCTCCACTTCCAGTCAGGCATCTATAACCTCAGTGGAGATGTCCTAAGCCATTTGAGTGATTTGGCTCTTTCTTTCTTTCTTTATTATCTTTTTTTAAACATTGTCATCATGGTACTATTTTGCAAACTTCACCTGCCACCTGGGTTAGAGCTTAAGTAAGGTTAAATATTGAGTATATAAAATATTTTTGCCTTAATTTGCAAACCAAATAACTTCATATTTCAAGATTCCAAGAATGTCCCTTAATATGATGTATTCATGTGTAGCCTTAGCAAAATGGTTCATGGTTTCCAAAATTCACTATCTTAGTCCCCAATATCCAGGAGCAATTACTAAATAATTCTATTCCCTTTCCTTGACTTACATGATAAGTGATTCATCCTTCAAGAGGCCTTAAATTAGTAGCTATCCCAAAACACTACAACCAAACAAGGGAACCAGCCAAAATGCAATACTCACACTTACAAACCAAAACTTGGAAACAATCCAAAACTTACTCTAATACAAACTTGACAGGAAAACAAACACAAAACTCACCAAACCTAAAATTTGAAACAAAACTCAAGACGTAAAACCAAAACCAAAACACAAAACAAAACAATAATAGACAATATGGTACAAGTTGTAAAAATCTTGGCTATCACTTTCTTGGGTCCCAAACCCGATTAGCATAATTTGAAAGACATGCAACATGAAATGCATACCAAGCTTTATAAAAATCCCAGCAAAACCAGATTAGATCAAGCCATGCAACACTTCTCATCTTACCTCTCTCACGTAACCACTTTTATTCAAGTTTATTAACGTTTTCGTGTTTAGCATTTGTTTCATTAAATTTGCAAATGGATACATGATTTTCAACAATCTTTTGTTTATTCAAAGAGATGCAAATTTTAAACTTAGATTCATTTTCACAAGCATGTAAGATTTCCTTCAAATGGGAGGCTATTTCTAAAAATTTTAAAATAATATCATCATCCATGTATTTAGACCAATCATGCTCACGCAACAACTTGCAATTATCTAGGATGTTTACTAAATAAGGATCATTATAATCTAGCATTTGATTAGAAGCTTTAGGGTTGAGCAATGATAGTTGACCCACATCCATACCTTTTGAAATACATAATTGTTCTACCGTTATTGCTTCACTGTAGGCTCTAGGCAAGGATGGCTCTTTAAGAATTCTCCCTAGAAAAGTAGAGGCAAATGGATCTAAGGCTTCTAGGTATACTTGGATAGCTTCTTCTTCTGAAATGATGTAATGACTCTCATTTCAATGTACAACCTATGGAACCTATCATTAAATTGGCTTGTAAACTCATTAGGCTCTTTACAAACAAAAACAAACTGATTTAGTATCCTGTCCAAATCAATCAATTTACCAAATTGTTTGAGAAATGCTACCTCTAATTGATCCCAAGAGGTGATAGAACCTGCAGATAAACTGATATACCAATCATAAGCAAATTCATCTAATGTGGATGGAAACATCCTACAAACAACATCTTCATGTATGATTTGCAAATAAATTAAAAGGCTCTTATATCCTTGAATATGCTCTTTAGCTAATTCCATCCCATCATGCCTAAACTTAGGTAGATTACACATAAAGGCCCCGATACATTCAAAGGACAATCTACCCTTAAAGAAGCAAGAAATGTTATTAGATAAACTCAAAGAATATGAATTTAAAACCAACTTTGTTAGTCAAAGAAATATCTTGTAATAAGCATGAAATGACTAACAAATATCATAAGATATGCATCAATTAAAATATGACATTAAATACCATTTTCCAATTTGCAAAGGTTAGTATCCATGCATCATTAACTCAAAAGAATTTCAAATCAATGAACATAATAAACAAAACCTCATTAGTCAAAATAAATGCATTCAAATCACTCTTTCAAATAGCATGAACAAGTTAGCATCTATAACAAAAATAACCAAATCAGGCCCTCCTTCTAGCACCAAAATGTTGAGTGGTGATTTTTCCCAAGTGCAAAACCACACTCACAGTTAGGATTTCATTAACAAACCCTCTCTTGCACCTCATAGGAGATTGTCATTTTTGAAATTACCATGACTTTACCCAAAATTCTGGTGAAATCTTCTGTTACGATTTGCCCATGATCATTGTCATTCTTGCCTTATCTGTCATGCGAATCTTGTTTAAATTCATTTCTTCATGTCGTCTTGCCACAATTGTCGTGTGATTTGACCTAGTAGAGACTCATCTCATCATACTTCTGACGTTGCCTCGTCGATGGCCACTTCGATCAAAGTCACCTGCAAATTCATCATGCTCAAGACAACTGTAGATGTGCCAAATAAACCCATCTTACGTAGCATGGATGAGATTAACACTACGATTCATGACATCGATCTTCATGTGATGAGATTGTAACAAGTCATCTAGCACAAGTGTTGTCCACTATTCGCCACCTCCTCCATTCTTGACGGGATTAAACCTTACCGAGACGGCTTTCAATGCCATTCTGCTATACTTCCTCTGTAACGACCAGGTCTCACTCTATGTTGGCATGGCAAATGATGCTATCCCATCTGTGACACATACTATACTTTGTTGTATCCTTGTCGGTAGACACGGGTTTTACTCCCATATGGCCCGATAGCTACGCACATCGCTAGCAGCCATATACATGTTGTTTGATGGCCACAATGATGCATTTATCACATCTATTAACGTCCTGCCCGAAAGCCCACACTTGCATGGTAATGTATTTATCTACGTGTCAAATTCTATGGACCACGTCATTCGTCTCTCTCTTTGTTTTTGAGTTGTCATGGACGTCATTAACATTGTTGTTCAATCGATATCAAAACCCATCATACGCACCATCAACTATGCTGCTCCCCACGCAATCACGTGCCATGTCACTGCCTCACACCCAATCACAGTTTTCACCATGTGCTTTCCCATTGCCTCATGTCCTTACTGGCCACTACGCTTCCACCCTGTCTACCACCATGCAAGCACTATTGTTGTCTCACCTTTGGGTACGTGTCATTGTTATATCCTATTCGGATAAGCATCCACGTTGTCGTACAAGGCTTGTGGTCGTTTGTCCCTTCGTCGTGAGCCATCGTCTAACTTGCAACACAAACCCAAGGCATAAGTCCATAGAAGTATTAAAAAAAAACAACACTATGACCTTAAAGTAAACAATGACTTTAAAATCAAAACCAAAATAACATATTGAAACTAAACGCACTATATAGACATATATATTAAAATATATGTATATCATTTTGTTATTATTATTGATTTTTTTGATTTTCTATTTTTATTTTTATTATTTATATATATATGAAATAACAATAACTGCTTTTTTTTTTGTAGATAAGATACTATAGCATTAATGCCGGGTTTTACAGGTTGACCCAAAACTTTTTACAAAAATCAGCCCAGGGTTGTTGATGAACATATCCTTACTAAGGATACTATATATGTAAAATCTACATGTCGCCAAAGCCATTACATCCGGTAAGGCACATAGCCTGTTATCAAAAAGAAACTTCCCATACAACATTTTGGGTATACCCCGAGAAAACACACATGCATCATAATTACAAAAAAGAAACAGACACGGATCCCTTCCTTGAGACAATGAAGAAACAAAAAGCTGCAGACACACATAGCAGTAGCATCGAAAAAACTCCCACAAGATCTGTATTGACAGTTACTCTTAATAATTCTTTGGTAATTGCTTTCTTTCGTATATGACATGCTTTGGTACCACATACTGTCTTGGCCAATCAGCCTTGGAGAAGTGAACCTGCTAGCTATATTTATGGCGATGGCTATCTGGTGGTCCACGTGGCTTTGGTTCGAAGTCTTATATTGTCATTTCTTTCCTTCCCTGTGATTATCAACCAACCTCAAATTACTAAGACGACTAGGAGCCATGTTATCTGACATGTGATTGTCTCCATTAGTCTTTGTGGTATTTCCAAGCAACATCCATGAAGACTGACAACTTAGATAATTTTTATTGTGAGTCCAATTCAAAAAAGAGACAGGAATACTCCTAGCCTTCGAACTTACAATGCCTTCCCTGTTGGTAAATTTGACTATCATTCTTGGCATTCTTGTTGAATAAGCTTCTCTACTTCACTCGAGACACCGTTTTCCCATTTGAAAAGTCTGTCACCATCGACACCCAAATTGGCCAGCTTATCAACAATTTTGTTAGCTTCCCGAAAGACATGTTGGGTTTTTTTGTCCTGTCTTCCCTGGAAAAGGATCCTAGCCTCTTCAACAATTGTTTTAATCCTCCAAGGAGGTGTTTTCCAATTATTGAGGAGATTTATAACATGCATAGAGTCTCCTTCTACGATCAAATTTTCTTCTAAGCCTTGAGTCATTTGAAGGTCTCTCCACATAGCTCTAGCTTCAGCTTCGTTGTTCGTCCTTGTTCCCAAATATTCGGAAAACGCAAGCATCATATTCCTATTATGATCTCGCACAATACCACCAACGCCTGCTCTGCCAGGATTGTCCTTAGTCGCTCCATCAAAATTAAGCTTAAACCAACCCATAGGAGGTGGAGACCACTTAACATTGGCTCTAGGGTTGACTACCCTAGGCACAAACTTATCTAACAAGGTTAAGCTTAAATATTGAACAATCGTGGTCTCCTACAGATGAGGTTTACAACTATCAAAAGGGATAAGGTTCACATTCCTGTGAACCTTTATTGCTTCTTATTTCATATATATATTTATATAAAGAGAAACACAACCTAGAATAAGGATACAAAAAGATGTAATATTTAATTATTTTTATCCTTATTTAACAGTGGTTTGATCCAAAACTAAAATTATTTCGACATATACGAACCTAAACGCAACACAAAACTCTTAAACAAGGGATTAAGAGCATACGCAGATTAAGAAGCAACCTTATGAATAAAGATCTTTGAAAGACAGTGTTCAAGGTAAACCAAGTCTTAAACAGAAATCAAAATATAAGGTGGATGTAAGTTTTAGGAATAGTTGTAGAGAAGCCACAACTTGGAGTTGCTTATAAAAGCCTAGAATCCCATACAGTCAGCAGCTTTGGAGTTTTTTATAAAAGCCTAGAATCCCATAAAGTCTGAGTGACCACATGTCCTGCTCAATACCCACTAATCACAACATGTGAACACATGTCCTGCCCACTCGGCAAAACTCAAACTAATCCTCAGGCACATGTTCTGTCCATTCACCTTCCTCGAAACCCAAGACCCAAGATTACATGGATTCAAATTCTAATAACGTCCTTGTGACATACTGATATATGATTCTAATTTTTCCAAGTACAAACTTGGCATTCCAAACCGCAGAGCCAGTCTCATGTGTATTTCAACCTTTGAATATTTAATCTTCGGCGTTGAAGTGTCTTTTTGGTGATAATTCACCCGTTCTACATTAATATTTATTTATACCTATCAATGACAGTAGATGCCTTATATTTAATCAATCCAATCAAAACCTTTTTCACCTGGCAGTAAAACCGTTTACTTATAATTTGGCCAATGTTCCAATAACAATAAAATCCTCATTTCCTCTCATTCAATTTTTAAAAAGGTTTTATTAACTTTAAAAAAAATTAAATTCAAATTATTATAATATATATATATACCAAAACAAATTAGTAAAAAATGTATTACCAATCATAAAATTTCCCTTAATCTTAGATTTTTCCCGAGAAATATCATCACGTCGGTCATTCGGCCTTCTTTTATTGTTGTTTTATTCCCAAGAATAAAGCAATGCTATATTTTCTTCGGAAACTAAACCTAAGATTCGATATTTTATCTCGTAATATCTATATAGTTATAGATTTTTATTTGGGTTTCCCCGGGAAAGAACGTGCAAACAATGCATAGTTCCGACTCTCCGACTCCTCTATTTCATCTAAATTCAGTCTTTGTTATTAGAAATTCATGCAATATGGATGGCCGGAGAAGTTCTATTTTGTATATTTTTTATATTTTGTTTGAATAGTATGAAAAATTCTTATTGTTAATGTTTAAGGTCGATTATTTTTATTTAGTAATGATTTTTCATATAAGGTCGAGAGTCAAGCTTATCAATAGGAGATCATACACCCACACAGGTCTCACATATTTTGTGGTTTGAACCTTAGATCTCTCAAAGAATAATTAAAATCTAAACCATTGCGTTGTCCTTGAGACAATTTGTATAGCATGTTTTTTTTTTTTAAACATTGGGGACTTGGTTACATCCCCACTATTTTTAGTAATTGCTAATTGCATAATTCAAACCACTAGAATTGCTTCCAACAAACCTATACTACCTCGTTGTTGTTGATCCAATGTGATGTGAGGAGGAAAACCACCACCAGTCGCAGGCTGTATAGCATGTTAAACCTCTTTATTTTATTTTTATATTTAAAAAATATAATAATTATATTATCTTGTAAAAAATAAAATATTAAAAACTATAGAAAACCATACTATATTTATTGAATTAGAATTATCAAGCAAAATTAGATAGAGCATATTAATTAAGTAGAGCAGCAAGAGCTATGGAGTTAGATGGAGGTAGTGGATTTTGTTTCGAAGGGTTTCTTCATCTAGAAAGTACATCTTGAGTGTTCAATGAAGGATCCCACCCCAAGGTGGTATCTTTGTCAGTTGGTTAATCTACTTTGTTGTCTTCTACATCCCTCTTCAGAGAGATGGTAAGGCTAAGATGAGAAAACTTGTCTATTGTGTTATCCATGTGCTTCCCAATTAGGATTAAGAGGGACGATGTGGTAAGCGATTTCCATTGCTAGCTCTATGTCAAGGACTCTAACAGGAAGCTTGCAAAGCCGAAATATGATGATTGTGGGATCAACTCCTACATGAAAGAGAGGTTAGCAGGACACAAGTCACCATGCATAGGGCATTAACCTAGTGGTCCATGAGATTTTATAAATGAGCCACCTCCAATACAAGCCTAATTATGGTGACTATAGGACCAACTCTTACGTGGAGGAGAGGTGGTCCAACATAAGCCTGACAGTGGTGGCTATAGGATCGATTCCTGCGTGGTGGAGATGGCAAAACATGGGGTGTTCACCCAATGGTCCATAAGAGTCTATAGATGAGCCACCTCTAACATCACCTTGTTCATGTGTACTTGAAACTATAAAAGCACATTATTTTTTTGGATACATAGGGGGGTTGGTTACATCCACACTATTTTTAGTAACTGCCAAGTGCAGGGTTCAAACCACAAGGGCTACTCCCAACAAGTCTATACCACTTCGTTATTGTTAACTTGGTGTGAGGAGGACCATCAGTCACTTGGGATTCGTACCATCATCGTTGGTCTAGCATGCACTCAAAGGATTCAAATCATACTACAACCTTTACAACATGTATACCCTTAAGGTTTGAACCTAGGTCTCTTCTTGGTAAATGTCTAGCCAAACAAGCAACTACTAATCCATCTAGTCCTTAGGGGTTAAAAAACACATCATTTTTTTTAACTTTAATAATGAATGACAAATATGTGTCAATGGATACTCTTAAAAAAAGTTACATAAAAACCGATTAAAATTAAATAATTTAATTTTAATTAAGTGTGGAAATGATCTTACTTGTTATGGCAACCCTCCTAGATGGTGGGCTTCTCAAATTAGGGAAGCCCTTCTTTCTATCATTTCTTTGGATGGCTCTAGTTCTGAAGGTACCTAGTTTCTTCTTGTTTTTTTTTTTTTTTTTGCTTCTCTTTGGTTCATTTAGTTTTTTTAGTTCCCTAGCTAATTTTATCCTTTATTTTGTTTCCTCTGTTGATTCTTGCCTTAATAGTCTTCTGGTCTAGATAGTTCATTGTTATGTTCAATTTTTTTTTTTGGTTTTTTAAGGTGGGTGGGTTCTTTTGTTTTGTTTTATTTTTGTGTTCTTTGTGTTGTTTTTTGTTGTTCTTGTGTTTTTTTTTTTTTTTATGTTTTTAGTTATTGTTCTTATGTTTTTTTCGTTCTTGTTCTTGGGTTTCTCTTTGTTTGTGTTAATTCATGTTTTTATGTGTGAGTGTTTTCTATGTTTTTTGTTTTTGTTTATTGTCCGTTGTTGGTTGTTTTTTATTTTTATTTTTATTTTTTTTAATTTTTTAGGTTTTGGTTGTGTTTATTTTTCATGTTTTTTTTTGGGTTATGTCTTTGTAGTGTTCTGTTGTTTTTTTCTTGTTTGTGTTTTGTTATGTGGTTCTTGTGTTTTTCTATGTGGTTCGTGTTGTGGTTTTTTTTATCTTATTGTGCGTGTTTGGTTGTGCTTTTGTTTTTGACACACTCAATGAGCATGTTTTTTATTTTATTTTATTATTTTTGTTGTTATTTACTTATTTTTAAATTGGTTGTGTGTTTGTTTGCTCCTTGAGTATGTCAAAGGTGGTAGGCCAGGTCCGAGTCCTGGGCGTTTTTGGCGGAATGGATACCCCTACCTTCTTGGGTCTTACCCGAAAGTGGCATCCTTTTTGGGATGTTTTCCACAAATAAATAAAAAAAGTGTGGAAATTATTTCTTTATCTATTTTTTTGTGAGCCATTCCCCTTGATGACCAAGTTGTCATACCTTTACCACTCTATACATCTAAGTGGACAACCTTCTAGTGGTCTTGATCCATGTGTCAACAATCTAATCCTCCTTAATTAGTGTTAAGCTATCTAGATTTATTTCTTCAATGTCTAGTTATTTTGCTACTATATAAGTATCCAACAAAGGTGGATGATACAACCTATGAAGTTCAACATTAAATATTGGATGCAAACCAAGATAAGAAGATTCAATTCAAAGTTATTTTCTCCCACCTTCTTGGTGATGGTGTATGGTCCATAGTGAAGAGGTCTAATCTTCCTATGGGGTTTTAAAAGTATCTCATTTTGAAAATGTAATCATAACTTATATTTGAGCATTCAATATTTCGGATCAATATCAATGAATATAACATTCATGAAATAGCAATAATATGCATAAAGAAACTTACAATATTAATGGTTAAAATTGTATACAAGCTTCAATATTATGTAATAATATTTCATTACAATACATCGATATTTGCCTCCGTAATATAACCTTAGAAGGTGATACTTCAGTACTTGTCTATTGCTCTCCTCACATATCAATGAGATGCATCCTTTCTTATTCCACACATAAGACAAATCTCTCATGTACCTTGTATTTACATCTTGTCACTTGTATACTTGATACCTATTAGATTATATTACATTATTTGGTACATGTCAATGTACCACCTTGGGTACATAACTAGAGTAGGAGTTTACTTTAGAGTAAGGTTTGAGTAGTTACTTCATGCAAGTAATAAATGCACAAGTGTTAGAATGTGCAATGATGTAAATGTGCATGTAGTCCACATGTACATGAGTCATGGGTAGAGTAAAGGCCAAGGTACATATCTTCCTATATATAGGTCTTTAAGAAGTGAGTGTTAAAGTCATGATAGATAGAGTGAGAGTGGTGATAGATAGAGTGTGAGAAGTGATAGGTAGTGTGAGAGGTGATGTTACTATAGTGAGTAGTGAGTAGGTACAATGTAGTTCTTCATTGAAAATTCTAGAGTGTTCAAGTCCTCCATTATATTGCATTGTACTATTTTCATGAGCTTTCATTAATGGCATATTACTGAGTTATTGCAAAAGTTTATCTCATTATTTTCCTGCATATTATAGTGCCATTATCATATAGTTATCATAGCTTACATATTTCAAATCTTGTGGTTGCATTTCCTTTAATATACATCCTCAAAATCTAATAGTGGTATCAGAGCACATGGTAGATCAATAGGAAATAGGGAGATCCACAAGAGAGATTGAGAGGAGATTAAAAATCTCATTTTTAGAATTTCTAAAAATACATTTGGCTGGAGTCTTTCCACAGAGTTGTAGAAAACTTGTGAAGACTAGGACTCAACATTGATTCCACTAGATTGACAAATCAACTAGTGAAGATTCATTATCTCTAGATTTAAAGTTTTCTCCATTGTAGATTCTAATATTTATTGCAGGAAAAGGAGATTCAAAGAAATTTGGGAAGCTTCCTACAAAGATCTAGGAAGAATATCTTCTTTGGAATCAATCCAGTACCTAAAACAAAAATTTGGAGATTGAAGATTTGGAAGCCTAAGGAAAAGGTCCCATTGCAAGAGTTATAGACCTGCAAATTGTAGAAGAGAGAAAAAGCTAAGCCTTATTATAGATTGAAGAAGAAGAGACTCAAGAAAAGAGTCCAGGAGAATATTGGAGGTTGGTGATATCCATTGAAGATTGAATATTACAGATTGCAGATTGAAGGAGTAGAAGAAATCAGCCTAAGAAGCTGAAGAGACCCACAAGAGGTCCCATTGAATAACTTCCAATATTGGAAGATTGAAGATAGATAAGGACTAACAAAATTCCTATTCCAGATTCTAGTAGCAGTAGATTTTAGAGATCCAAGAGGGAGATCTCATTGCAAAACTTCCATAGTTGAATATTGAAGGAAAGGTCTCATTGAGAAGACTAGAGAAGCTACAAAAATTTGAAGGCCCTAGGAGAAGGCCTCAAGCTACTTGAAAGGAGAAACAAGGAGAAGGCTAGGAAAGCCTCATTGAAGGAGACTTGAAGAATTCCATTGGAGAAGATTTGAGGAGAACTCAAGGAGAAGTTTTTGATAAATAAAATTTGGGATAATTATCGCCATTCGAAAACAAGCCCAAAGAGAAGAATTTGGCAAGGAGTTTACCAAATTTTGGAGGAGAATAGTGAAGACCTCAAGACAGTTAGAATCTTGAGAAGAAGGCCACTAGATAGGCCAATATTGAAGTCAGAATTCAACAAGGAGGTTGAAGGAGAAAGGAGATAGAGAAGCCACCAAATCTAAGAGATTTGGGGATTGCCATTGAAGGCTTGAAGGTCATTTTGGAGATAGGAGGTTGCTGATTTCACAACATAAAAAGTGAAGGTTTCTTGAAGGAAAATCTCAGTTGCGATTTGGAGGAGTTTCCTACCAAATTTTAGAGATTCAAGGATAACATTTTGAAGGTGAAATTGACTGTGCAAGGGCAAAAATTAGGGCAACATTACTAGCTGCAAAACTTTAGATCTATAGAGTGCATTTTGAAGGAAGAGAAAAGCCACCAAACTATAGTTTTAGGGTAACAAGTTAGAAGGTTTCAAAGCTGCAAATAGGTGAGCTAAAGAGTTGTTTAGGACAACAAGGAAGAGTTACGATTTCATCCATTACAAGGCAACATTTAGGTGAATCTAATCACCAAGACAACCATCATCTACAGAGGTCATTAAGGTAAGCAACTTTGGTGCAAAAGGTTCATTATTTGAACTTTAGTTATTCGGTTTGTTATTAAGTTTCATTAAGCACCATATTAGAGTTTAAAAGTTGCAAGGAGAAGGTTGCATATTTAAGTCTTCAAGGGAGTGTAGAAGATAGTTTCTTATAAGGATAATACCTGCACATCAAAATAGGAGTTAGATATATTTTGAAAGAAAAAAATATCATCTTCCTATTATCTAGTTATAGCAGAGAAGACATTACTCTTAAGTGAAAATTGCATAGATTATAGTGCATATTACAAGTTACTTTTAAGGAGCAATAAGGTGAGATTAATAGTGCACTATACTAGTTATACTTAAGATATTTTTAAGGTGCATTAAGGATTGATCAAAGGTGGAAAATTAGTGCACAAGTAGGATTAAGTTAGAGTGTCAAGAGACACTATTGAGCACACAAAACCTACAGCTTATCTTGGTGAAAGCAAGTCACCAAAATAAGGGCATATTAGTTGCTTGAAATTATTATTGCAAGTTATTCAAGCAAGTGAGTTAGAGGTTAGCGTTGTCTAGTAAGAAAGGCAACATTAGATCACTATTTTCCCTCAAGAATTTGGCTCATCAAAGAAGTTAGAGAGCTTGAAAAAGAAGACATACGACCTAAAACTTTGGTGCAAGTTAAGGTGTTCTATATTAACTATTACAACATTATTTGTATTACATAAGAAGCACCATTCTTGTCCTTTCAAAAATAACAAAGAAGGACAAAAGATAGTCTCTAAAAGGTATTACAATGACCAATAAAATATAGTCTTCGAGCAACCATTTTGAAGCAAGGGAGAGAGCCAAAAAATGGCTCATCAAATAGGTTTTCAAGCCATCATATTTAGCATCGATTATTTTCATATAAGCATTGTTCGTGGTGCAAGACAATCTACATCACAAGGAGACCAAGTCGGGTAGCGTAACCACATTAGCAAGGCAAGTCTAACACAGCATTAGCAAGGGAAATAGCGTAACGGAAAACAAAAAATCAAGGTGCAAGTAAGGAGCTTATTACACAAGCGAATATTAAAAATTATTGGAAATGAATAGCGTTAGGGCCGAAGCAAGTGCCTTCAAACCATCAATAGTGAAGCACCTTGGAACCACCTGCATTGGAGAGTGCCACCATTAGTTGGATAAATCTAAGCAAGAAGCATTGAACAAACAATAAATATTTGGTAAGAAGTGTTGGGCTAATAAGAAATTGAAGGGCATAGCTACATGCAAGGTTGAAGATGTCCACTTGCCAACCTAAGTGAAGGAACATCGTGCCACTTGGCACAAGTGTGAAGGATCAAAAGAGCATCGTTGGAGTTCTTTGTAACACCTTCTTTCATAACGCGTGCAAAGGGAAAGAAGCACCCAAGTAACACTCAATGTAGACTGACAAAGTTCAGTCCTCATCACTCAACATATACACATTGACATAATACCTACGATTGCCAATATTGGCATCTTCTAACGCATCACACAGACCAGCGCCACCTGGCAAGGAGTTACAGGCTCAAACAATAATGTATATGCCATTTGGCATACATTGCATAAGGAGGTAAGGACCATTAAATACCTCTGCCCAAAGGTAATCCATAAAACCTTACAACCGTTTTTGAAGATATTGAAACCAAGGATTTCTCAATCTTGTAAAATGAAAGATCCCTTGTAAGAATTCTCTAAATTTGCGTGAAATTTTGAAAAGAATATTTCATTCTATATTATGATACAAATTATCACCATAGTCCTCTTGATATGCTTGAAAAATGAGAATTTATAATGTTCATATTACACACTTATGTAGTTAATAAATTTCTATATATCTAACATTAATAATTTTCTCCACTTTGTGTCTATGTTATAGATAGTGAAAAAGGAACCATGTTCGCTTATCTCCTATTTTATCCACTAAAATATTGATCTTAATAAATTTGCTTAAAATGTAAAACTTTCTCAAAGGTTGTTCACACTATGCTACATGGTATTGTAGTTGAGAATCAATTGGATCCTTATTGTTTAACTTTTATTATCCAAATAAATTTTGAGGTAAATATTTTAAACACATGCACTTAATCCTATAGTTCTTACCCCAAATGAGCATAAGATGATAACTTAATGATTAGAAGTCTCCCACAATTAAATCCAACCAATTGAATAAGCTACATGAGGTTCTTCATTCCAAATAAAAAACAAAAGACTAAACATATTTAACACAAATTGAATAGAATATATTGAGTTGACAAGACAACTACACCTCTAACTTAGGTCAACATTCAATACCACTTGAATTATGATTAGGAAATGATATGAGAGGGTGGTGGATAAATCATAAATATAATCCATCGTCAAAAATCATAATTGGAAGGTGACAGACCTTATAAAACTTATCTTAGTAAGATTTCGCTTAACTCCTTTGTAATAATATGTTCAAATAAACTAAAATTCTTCATGTGGGTCAATTCCACCAAAAAGTATAACCTTATTCTTGCAATAAAGCTAAGCACCAAATTCCTCATTAGAAAAAGGATGTAGTTGTGAATAATCCTATTTTTTTTCTCTTTCACACATGCTAAATCACCCTTAATAATCCAATTAGTTGGTGGAAAATATTCTCACACACCCATTTCTTGAGGGCCTTGATCTCCTCCAGGTATCATTAAAAGCATATACTACATATATGCCAATCACTTTCTAATTACTAAGAAGTGTAACTGAAAATCAATAGTGTTCAAGATCCTCTCCTTTATAAATCACAAGGTTACTAAACCAACATGATAAATATATCATCATGCCCTTGTTGTCTTCTTCATGAGTGAACAAAAACTTATTTTCATATTGTTGTAGAGCAAATATTAGTTGGATCCTCCCAATCATAATAATATTAGGACAAAAGCTATTGATAACTTAGTTGACCCTATAATTTATAACCTTTTCATATTGCAATCTATGACTAAATAATTCATGACTGAATAAAAGAAGGTAAATAATTAGCCAAGGTGTCATACATATTCTTAGTTAATAGTTATAGGTATTTCAACAAAGAAATTATCATTGATCTATTCAATGGATATCTAGACTTTTTTTGTTAAAAATAATAAGTAGAGGACATAGAATGAGTCTTCTTTAATTTTCATATCACGTCAATAAATTTATAGCTATCAATCTTGAGAGATTGCTTCACTCACAATATTATCAAAGAAGTGGTTACTTCACATTTTGCACTTCCCTCCATCCATCCTTATCCACAACATCATTATAGGATTGAAAAATATTGTTCTTTATTAACTGTTGAAATGAATTTTAAGAGGTGTCATAACGCCACCCATCCTATAAGCCTTTGATCATGGTTAAACAATAACTCACAGTATTATCAAAGAAGTGGTTATTTCACATTTTGCACTTCCCTCTATCCATCCCTATCCACAACATCATTAGAGGATTGAAAAACTTGTTCTTTCTTAATTTTTGAAATGAATTTTAAGAGGTATCATAATGTCATCCATATTATAAGCCTTTTCATGGTTCCAAAATAACCCTAGATGAAGGAACTTGAACATGGGCTTCATACTTAGCTTAGGAGGATACAAACACAAGAGTCATAGACATAATTGGATATGACAACATGACTTGTGCTTTATGTACTTCAAGACTTTGGAAAGGCATGCATGTAAGACATAACCACCATTGGAGATGATACTAATGACTAAGAGACAATCACATTAATCAACTTTAGCTTAGATATTCCATTAACTATTAGTGTTACAGAACTAACCCTATTTTAAAGGACTAGTCATATCATGTTCAATAGGTATGGATTCCTCTTATAACTAGACTATCTATTAGGGTGAATAGGTCTTTGATTTGAGAAATCAATGGGTTGTTTAATGAATTTAATTTGGGCTAGTCATGAATCAATTGGTCCTATCAAGTATTTAAATGAAGTATTAGGTTTGTTCGTATATATTACACTTTGGAAATATTAAAAAACAAGTCCAACTAAATGAATGGTGTCCAATAAGCACTAGCCTAAATCTACTTCTTTGTAATCAAGTGGGTGGATCTATTGAAGATGTCCTTATCATTTTGCAAGACATAATATTTTGGATGTTACTAGTAATGGGAAATAGATAAGGGTGGAAAATACAAATTTTAAAATAAATTAACTTATCCCACATGGGGTATTAAGAATATAAGAGGCTTTTAATATCAAAGTCAAAGTACCATGCTTGTAAATTTGTATTTGTCCACATATAATCTTGGTACCATATTGCAATACAACCTATGCCACTTTTATGGTTGAAAAAATATATGACATGTAACACTTTCTCAATCTATTGACAACCTTTAAATTCAAGCCTTGACTCTTTCAATCAAACTTATCCTTGATAGGGATTAATATTATATTCTATAATATTATCCCTTTCACATGGATCATATTGTACAACATTTAATACTCACACGGATTGGGTGAATTAAATACCGCTTTTGTAAAGGCAGACATACCTGTAAATATATTTTTGGTTTGAATGCAAAGATAGTTTTCATTGTATTTCCTTGTGTCTTGCTCTCGAGTGTTACTTTTGTATCATTGGTATCAGATCCGAGCATTGGATAGGTGAGTATCCTCTTCCTCTAGGCTAGTCTGGTTCAAAATAGGAACGAGAAAACCACCAGCAAATCTTGGCTTTGGAGGAACACTCTTTCCTTTTTCGCATACGCCTTCAAGAACTCCTCATTCGAAAGCTCTCGCTGGGGTCCTTCTGGCCACCGACATTCAGCTAGCCAGGGTCCCTCTGACCTCGACCCTCAACTCTTGATCCAAGTTCTCACACTTGGATTTATCATTCCTTGACAACTTGACGAAGTCCTTCAAACCCTTGTGTTATTCTGCACATCTTGCCACCATACATGGTTTTCACCATTGGTTGTTCCTAGTACACCCAATTGTGTAGCATACCATTTCACCATTTTATTGGTATCTCTGGTGGTTACTCAGGCCATCGTAGTCTTGGCTCTTTCAACGCTCTTCAAGGGACACGTTTCAGGCTCATGCATATTTGTGATCTCTGACCATTCGAAGTGCACATGACAATCTGATTTTCTACAATTGTTGCTCATGGTTATCATCATCGCACCTATGACCATTGATGGCAAGCAAGTAGCCTTCTACGGTGCTTTTGATCTCAAATATCTTGATGATGGTAATCCTGAATGATTTTTGCAGTCTACCAGTGTGATCTGCGTCCTCCACAGAGTTACGTGCACCATTTTGCACTTTCACAGAACCATTCAGATGTTTGTGGTCATCACTGTACACTCCGATGACATAAAAAACCCTTTAGTGTGACCAAAATAACCATTCTTCAACAGGCGATATAAGTTTCGATGGTTAATTTTTCCAAATCCTAAGTTTTTTATTTTTCTGTCAAATTATTTTTTTGGCACTGTGAAGAACTTCCCGTCGGGTGAGTTGAGTTTGTTAAAAAAAATGCATTTGGGTTATATCCCACATTCATCCTACCGTTACGTCTGTCATTCTTTTATACGCAATGTCACATTTACCTTGGTAGCCCACTTACGTTGGCTACCCTCCCTCCCATACCATAGCATTCCTACTGACCTACCTCTCCTCACCTACCACACATCATCAATCTGTAGCGGCTATCCTCATATATCCATGTCGGTCCTGCCTATCAGTCTATTGCCTATCCCTTCCAGTCTTGCTTATCAGTTTCTTTGGTTCCCGTGTTGTCCTTGGTCTCACCTATCAGTCACCTTGGTTTCTGTGCAACCATTGGTCTTTCGTGGGTCAGTCCTTGCTTCTCGCTTTGTACTTATTATTATGTGGGTTAGTTCATATGCTTGCTTCACTGCTCGTGGGTTAGTCATTGCTTTATGTGTTAGTCACCGATTGTCTTGTTGATCGTCCATAGTCACCTTGGAGTCTGCATTCCTGCTTCATTGTCTGATTACTCAGTATCTATGGTTTCGTGGTTAGTGTTTATGCAGGTGCTCAATGTGACCATTGGGACTGTACGGTTACTCAATATCCATTGTTTCATGGTTAGAGTCCGTTGCGTTGGGTGCTTGAAGTGACCGTTGGGACTATGATTCAAATTTAAATTTGGTTGCCACCTTGCAATTTCTATCGTTTGTCGTTGTCCAAGTCAAATTCTGAAACCAATCCAAAGGGAGGGCCCATTAAAAGTTGAAAACACAAATTTTTATCGCATTTTCTCATTTTGTATCTCAATCTGATACCTAGTAAACCTTTGGCTACTCATAGGAAACCTATGGCTACCAACATGGCCATTGTTGAAAAATGAGTAGAAATCATTACAAACTACAATGAAAAACTGGTATAGATGATGACCATGATGCAAAACCTTCAATGTTCCTCCCATCCTCCTCATCCAAGGTGTGAAGTAAAAATATATGAAGGCTCTCAAGACCCTGATGTACTCAATAGTTGGATCCTTGACATGGAGACTTGGTTTGATTATACACAAACTCTTGATGAGGAAAAGGTTCCATTTGCAAAGCTCAAAATTTCCAACATCACCAAAGTCCTCATATCCAATCACCAAATTTGTACATGGGAGGAGATGGTACGAGTTTTGAAGGCCTCATTTTATCCATCAAATTACGAGGACTTACTGAATGAATGGCTACGGATCCGTTAAGGCAAGAGGGAATCTATACAGGATTTCATTCATCACTTCAACTACCTTTGAGTCTTACTTGACATTTTAGATTCTGATGTTGTCTTGATTGCAAAGTTTAAAAGTGGTCTTCTCACACACTTGTATAGGGAGATCAAATATACTACTTGTACTACATTGGACGATGCATTCAAACATGCACAACTCATCGAGAAGAAGCTCTCAGCATGCTACAGAGGGACTAGACACTATTCAAAAGGTTTCGCACCATCGCTGCATCAACCTCAATACTCTTCTTTCCCTTCTTCTACTTCTTTTTCTCTTCCCACTCCTAAATCCTTTTCTCATGCATTTCATAATTCTTCCTCTTCTCACAAACAACCATTTTGTAACTATTATAAAATAAGTGGACATGATAAATCAGAATATCCTCAATCAAGGAAATCTCAGCAAAAATAATTGTTTGTACAAGAATCTACGATAGAACCCTTAGAGGAGTCAATTTTTGAGGAGGGGACTCCCTGAAACCCCATCCAGACTTCTGGAGAAGATTGTGTTTATCCTGAGTTAGAAGGTCGACTAAACAAGATCACCTTACTTAACCATAACTCTCTTATTGGATAATGTGAGAACCTGTTTGTTACTCGTGCTCATTTAACACCTAGTTTTTCAATGGATTGTATCATCGATAATGGCTCACAAAAGAACTTGATTGCACAGTCCATTGTTGATAAGTTGTATCTTTCCACTCGTCCTCATCCTTGTCCATACTCCCTTGGTTGGAAGGACAGTACTACTACTTCTCGGATCACAAAAACATGCACTTTATCTTTTGCCTTTGGGCCTAAGTATGTAGACATTGTCACATGTGATGTAACTCCTATGGATTGTTGTGGGTTGTTGTTAGGAAAAACTTATCAATATGATAAGAGAGCTCAATATGATGCCTATAACAATACCTACACCCTTCAACATGAGAACCAAAATTTCCTTATTTGTAGTGTTTAATTCCCTCCACAACAAGCTCGCACTAATTTGCATCAGGCACAAAAAATTACCTTAATTTTTAGCACACATCAACAAGTGGACACACAAGCACGAGCACTATTCACAACTTAGCACCAGGTTCATCACACACATACTCTTGCTACATCTCCACCAGTTTAGTTTATACCAGCATGGGTTCCTATAATTTAGTTTATACCAACATTTGTTCCTGTGGTACCTGCCCTGGTTCCTGCAATTCAGTTTGTACTAGCATTTGTTCTTGTTGTACCGACACCTATCTATGTGGCACCTATAATAATTTCTAATGCTACTTCGAATCATTCTCCTCCTCTTGCTCTAGTTCCAGATTCTACTGTAGCTCCATATTTGGTCACCACTACTCAGCATCATGTATTTTCAACCTTGCAGGCATCTTAGTTGTTGACAATCCATCCTCAGTAGCTGTCTTCCATTAGTTCATACCAACTCCTGTATTAGTCTCGTACACAGATGGCTCACAATTTTTCTTCTCTTTCGAACGTATTTACAACCTTATAGGCATATTAGTTGTTGACAATCCATCCTCAGTAGCTATCTTCCATTAGTTCGTACCAACTCCTGTATTAGTCTCATACACAGATGGCTCACAATTTTTCTTCTCTTTCGAACATATTGGAGACCAATGCTTCTACAATGGGGAGGAATGATAGGAATTAATATTATATTCTATAATATTATCCCTTTCACATGGATCATATTGTACAACATTTAATGCTCACACGGATTGGGTGCATTAAATGTCGCTTTTGTAAAGGCAAACATACCTATAAATATATTTTTGGTTTGAATGCAAAGACAATTTTCATTGTGCTATTTCCTTGTGTCTTGCCTCGAGTGTTACTTTTCTATCAATTCTATTTATTGAAACCATGTTCATTTGAGACTCTTCCTAAAATCAATATAGTAGATCATTGCTAACGTTGCTTAATGACATCAATAATTTGATCTTGTAAGAGGCATTCAAAAACCCTATTGGAATTACTTCTTAGATGAATTCATTGGTTTTTTTATCCCTATAATGCATCTTTGGATTGTCTTCTATTTACAATAATAGGTTCAATATCTCTAGTAGCTTACTACACTTGATTGAAAACAATAAGGTTACCGTCTCTTGGTCTATGAGGTTGCTTTTCATGTATAATTAAGATGACGTTGTTCTCTATAGTATTATCAAATTGTAATGGATGTGTTTTTAAGACCATAAATCCAAGGAAAGATCATGAGAAAAATAAGAAAAATCATATGACTAGAGCGCATTCTTTTTTTCTCAAAAAGGCATAACATATGTTAGGTTCTAAAAATTGCCTTGGAATATATAAAACATTCATAGTTATAGAAGTGAACATCTACTTTTTGTTATATGAAGTACCAAAATGTTAAACACATAGTTAACATATGAAACAATCTCATTTATCTTCTATTTTTATTATAAATTACCTTATTCAATAAAAAATTAACTTTACTAATTAAGGGTTGAATAGCTCACTTAATTGAATTATTTTAAGTTTTAAGTTTTATTTTTGTTTCATTTTAAATTTAACATTTATACTTTTAATTCTCTATTATCTTACTGCTTTGGCATGCATGTTCAAAAGAAGTTTGTAGATGGAAGAAAAAAAGTTAGACGCATGGTAACCATAATGATATCTCACCTTTAAAATATTAAAAAAAATAAAAGTCTTTATTTTTATTTTTTATTTTTTAATAAACATTAACAACTAAAGTATATGTTGTAAGGGTTTTTCACACTAACCTTAATAAAAAACAATCGAAGCATACACTAAGATACATAAAAGGCTATCCTTACATTTTTTTTATTATCTTACTTATTGACATTACATGTTCACAAGTTTGTAGATGGAAGAAAAAATTAAACCCATGATAACCATAGTGACCTCTCACCTTTTAAATATCCTAATGATAAAGGCCTTTGTAACCAGAGTGGCCTCTCACCTTTTAAATATCTTTAATGATAAAGGCCTTCTTTTTTTTTTTTTTTTTATATATATATATATATATATATATATATATATATATATATATATATTTATTTATTGAAACATACAATAATAAAAGGTATTTGGGTCGAGACAACGTTCAGATTTTGGTTCAAATCACGATGTGGGTGAGTGTGTGAGAGAGTGGATGTGTGGTGGTTGTGTTAAATTTCCTATTAATAAACATAGCTCTCGGCTTTACAAAAGATCATGGTTGAGAGGAGACTGTTCAACCTTATACATTGGTCGAAAAGGTTTCTCACACTAACTAAATAAAAAAAACAAAAAGTATTTGGAACCACCTTTCCTCGACCTTAAATCTTTCTTAAAAACCAAATACTTTACTCTCACAATATCCTTAAAAACAAACTTTTTTTTGAAAAAATGTTATATCAAATAATATGAAGTTAAGTGTGATGTGAAGTGCCACTCAATACGGGCCCACATTGTCCCTGGAGCAATAATTGCTGTTAGAGAGAAAGAAACGGACGTGGAGAGAGAAACTAAACCCGTGACTTGTGAGCCGCAGAGGATCCAAGTACATTGCCCTTCTCAAGATGTCCTTAACATACAGTATGGGTATCCATTTTCGTACATGACAGGTTGAGGAGCCAAGCAGACGACCGGGGAACCGGCAGATGTACATTGGTACCTTAACTAAAGGCGGGTACATCGTGTTCCGTCGAAAGGAGAAGCTTTGTTCCACCTCGCTCGTGACCAGATTTTGAATTTTTTTTTTTCGATGCAGGGTAGTCATTATAAATACTAGTTTTGGATTGAATTATAGCCTTAGTTTAGTTTTGGATTTAATTATCATATTAAATCCTAATTTCTAGATTATTATTATAAACTTTTAATTCTTTATAAAAAATAAAATTGACAAAACCTTTTCAATCAAAGATCAAACTTTTAATTCGTCGATAATCTTATCTATTTCATTGGTTGGAGAATTCATTAGGGATAAAGAACTCTACCACGTTCTTCCTGTCAAGTTGGCTTTCCAAAGGGTGGTGATGGTGATGCCAGTAATGGATAGAACACGGGTAGTGCTGGTGATATAGTTGTGCACACATGCTGGAGCATTCTTACTGAGGCTCCACTAAGTCCTACTCACCAGCCTACTCCTGCGATGCATATCACGATGCCAGGATTCGTCAACTTGGAACAATTAATGATTGTTGTGATATATTTTTATTATTGTAGTTAAGCCCGCTTTTATGTAGTCTTCTGGCGGTGAACTTTTGTGTTGGGTGTGAAGCTTGTTCTATTACTCCGTTTGACATAATACTCTTCTCGGCTGTGAGTCAGCATCCACTTTGGATGGTTGAATCTCGTGTTGGTGGGTAGTGACTCAAACTTGAAACGGTCTGATGAGTACCATTTTGGAACAACCAAGAGTAGTTGCAACAACCTTGACAGTCAATGCAACAACCTTGACAGTCAATAACCATTTACGATTCATGCTTAATGGGAGTTTTTTGGAGTTTTGCAATGCTGGAGAGCATCTTCAGAAGTCTGTTGATTAGTCCTATGACTATCCTGAGGGTGTAAAACTCCTATAAATCCATAGGTCTGGATTGGGGGTGTGATGCACAAGATTTTAATAGTGTGTATGTAAAATTTGTAAGTTTGTAATTTTGTGGCATTGTAAAGAGTGAGAGACTGTTTGTAAGTGGGGTTGCATTGTATTAGAGTGCATTGCAGTGGGTAACATTGTTGATGTACTTGACTACAAGGAGGAGGAATAAAGAAGGATTGAAGGAAGGTTTCTCCGGGGATGTAGCTGAACACATGGTTGAGTGAACCTTGTTACATGCTCGTCTTTCATCTTGCGGTTTGCATTTTTGATTTTCAGTATTGTGGGTGTATTAATTTTGTTTTAGTTTTCACATAAGGATTGTTAAATGTGTATTTGAAAATACTAGAACCCAATAAGTGGTATTAGAGCTTTCATTTTGTTGGGTAGATTTGACAATTACTTGTTTGAGTGGGAGCTATGACAGAGGATGGAAGGATCCTTGGGATTGAGAAGTTCAATGGGTAAAACTTCCAACTCTGGAAGATGCATGTTGAGGACTATCTCTACCAAAAGGACCTGTTTCTACCCCTGGAAGGAAAGACAAATAAACCTACAGACATGTCTGAGAAATATTGGGAGCTCATGGACAGAAAGGCACTTGGTATAGTGAGGTTATGCCTGGCTAGCATTGTGGCATTCAATATTTCTGAGGAGAAAACTACAAAGGATCTCATGGACACTTTGAAAAGGTTGTATGAGAATCCCTCTGCTTCAAACAAAGTCTTCCTCATGAAAAAAACTCTTCAATTTACGTATGTCTGAGAATAGTTCTGTAGCTACACATTTAAATGAATTCAATACAATAGTAAATCAATTGGCCTCTGTTAAAATAAAAACCGATGAGGAGATGAAAACAATTCTATTTTTGTGCTCATTGCCAGAAAGTTGGGAGAGCCTAACAATGGCAATTAGCAACACAAGTATTTTCGATGTGCTCTCTTTTGATAATGTCGTGAGTGCAGTGTTGAGTGATGAGATGAGGAGGAGGACCTCAGGGGAATCTTCTTCAAATGATGTTGCTCTGATCATGAAGGGGAAGCAAAAGAAAAGGGAGAAAGAACAAACCGAAAAGAACAAAGGAAAGATGGAATGCTGGCACTGTGGGAAGAAGGGGCATGTGAAAAGGAATTGTTGGCTACGGAATGGAGATGGTAATGGTGAAGGAGGGGGTGAAGCTAATGTAACTGATGTTGAGTTTCAGGAAGCTTTGATCCTAAATTCAGAGGAGAGTGTAGAACCAGTGGAAGCATGGTACCAACATGTCCTGGAGGGAGGACAAGAGGTTCATCTCGGATAATTGGGAGATGAATCACATGATGTGGGTGTGGCAAGCCACATTGTGTGAAATAAGGTTCTTGCCATGGAAATGGTGATGGTGCAATCATCATTCGGGTTATTCTAACATGTAGATTGAGTATGTTGCTTGTTGATCACAACTAAGTGCATGGAAGACACAGTGATGGTTCAAAGCATATTAGTACGTCAATCTGAAGGAGGACGAATCCTTGATGTTTTTGCTTGGAGTATGACTTCAAGAGTTGCAGCAGTGGTGTAGCTGATGCGGAACAGTCTCCAAGTGGAAGATTGTTGGGTGTGAAGCCTGTTCCTTTACTCCGTTTGACATAATCCTCATCTCGGCTATGAGTTAGCATCCACTTTGGATGGTTGAATCTCGTGTTGGTGGGTAGTGACTCAAACCTGAAACGATCTAATGAGTATCATTTCGAAACAACTAGGAGTAGTTGCAACAACTTTGATAGTCAATAATCATTTCCAATTCGTGCTTAATGGGAGTTTTTTGGAGTTTTGCAATGCTGGAGAATGTCTCCATAAGTCTGTTGATCAGTCCTATGACTATATTGAGGGTGTAAAACTACTATAAATCCATAGGCCTGGATCGGGGATGATATGCACAAGATTTTCATAGTGTGTATGTAAAATTTGTAAGTTTGCAATTTTGTGGCATTGTGAAGAGTGAGAGACTGTTTGTAAGTGAGGTTGCATTGTATTAGAGTGCATTGCAGTGGGTAACATTGTTGATGTACTTGACTACAAGGAGGAGGAATAAAGAAGGATTGAAGGAAGGTTTCTCCAGGGATGTAGCTCAACACATGGTTGAGTGAACCTCGTTACATGTTGGTCTCTCATCTTGTGGTTTGCATTTCTGTTTTTCAGTATTGTGGGTGTATTAATTTTGTTTTAGTTTTCACATAAAGATTGTTAAATGTGTATTTGAAAATACTAGAACCCAATATTTTGAACTATGTGCTGGCTATCTATTCAATCGGTTTATCTTGTACTTGAAATATGATGTATCAGTCCACCTACTTTTATATGTTTAGGCCTTGTATTTAATATAATAATTTTTCATAAAAAAAAATCAAACTTAAAAAAACCTACCAATAATTGACCTATCTTTTTGAAAGTCTATAATTTTGATTTTTACCTATTAATTTTGCCTTTGACCTATTCTTTCTTGGGCTTCCATATTTAAATTTATGAAGTTTGTGTGTTTATTAAGTTACGCCCAAACATTAATCATCTGAATAGACACGTTCAATGCACTCACTTTTTAAATGTGTTTTATTTATTTATTTATTTATATTTTTGGAGAATGGTAGACTTCGTGTAGATGGGGGAGAGATGTACAGAAAGGAAAAGTTACGAAATATACACAAGTTTGCACGTGAGCACTATAGAATATCGCATGCACGACATTTAAAGATTACAGTCACGTACTAATGTCCACAATTAGTGACATCCTATTCACCCCAACTTTTAATAAAATAAATATTGGGATTCTCTATATAAAAAAAAATTGGGATTTGAAGATTTTGTTCACAGTAATCGCAGTTATAAATTTTAGTTTATTTGATTAAAATAATTAATAAATCTTTGATTATGTAGGGAGCAATTTATTATTAAGTATTTATATGTTATTAACATATGATTTCGATTAGACATCACTACTATAAATCCTAGTCTACTTGATATTCATACATCGTGACTATAAACCCTAATTCATTTGAAAAACGATGTAAACCTTAGCCTACTAGACAAAGACAATCAATTGATCCCTAACTATCCAAAGAGCGACCTACCTGAAATGGAAACCTTCACCATGATTCTATTTTTCATAAATATTTGGGTGTTGAAGCCACCTTTCAAACTTAAAGGGGATTTTGTTCTTCCATCTCCCCCAAACTAGCTAAATAACAACGAATTATGATCTGATCCTATCTTAGGTAGGGAAACTAACGTGTGTTCACAGTTACCTGTAAACCATTCTATAGAGAGCAATACTTTGTTGAGTCTCACTTGGATCAGGGTGTCCTCTATTCTCTTATCCATCCATGTAAAAGAATTGCCTCTTAAATTAGAATCATATAGACTAGATTCAAACAAAAAGTTGCTAAAATCCTCCATGCTCTTCGAGAAGCCTTGGGATCCACCTTTCTTCTCTTTAAGAATCAAAGGGGTGTTGAAGTCTCCTCCCAATATCCATTTTAGACCTCCTATATGATGCCCCATCTGCTCCAATTCCTTCCACAACACCTTTCTTTCTTTATTCACATTTGGAGCATAAATATTTGTGATGAGGAAGGTCAAATTTGATGATTTTGAAGTTATACAAATTGTTATAAGGTTCTCATTTTGCAAGATGACTTTCCCTTTGAAGGTATCAAAATTCCATAAAAATTATGATTCCTCTTGAAGCCCTCTTCCCCTCCACTTGACCACTGCCACCTTTCTTCCATATCCTTTTCTTAATATTATGGAGAAGTAGCATTCAACTTTGTTTCTTGTAACATAACTACATCAGGTTGGTTATCCTTAATCAAGGATCTCACCACCCTGTGTTTGTTAGGGGCATTCATTCCCCTAACATTCCAAGACAAGATCTTCATTTCTTATTTTTTGTTATGGGCTTTTGCCCACTCCAATCTATGATCATTTGAATCCCCAAATTAATATAGATTTTTGTCTCTTTTAAGCTATTTTCCTTTGAAGAAGGCCTTCCCACCTTCTTTACCCCTTTTGTCCTCACGTCTAAGGTTTTCTTGACAATCCTCGTTACTCTTATATTCATGACTTATTTAATTCTTGAGGATCCTTCCTTTATTGATAGTTTGTCTATTGTGTAGGGGACCACTTCTAAATCCTTCTCTTCTATGTCTATATTTTCCTCCCTTGCTTTTGTCTTTTCTTCTCCTATTTGGGGGTTAGTCATTTTACTTTCCTTCCTTGGACCATCTTGTTTTGGCATAGATGAGATTTCACCCCGAATCCTACCTAGTAGATCCTCGTTATTTGCCTTGTTGTTAGAGAATTTGCGTGTTGGTTAACTTCTATTTTCCTAACATTCTTTGCTTCTTCTACCTTTGGATCTAACTCATTTTCAATTTTGTCTTTCTAATACTGGGACTCTTTTTTATCTTTTTGTTGTATAGGAGAATCGGGACTACCTTTTGCTCAAGACATGATGTCGTCACTATAAAACTTAGTCTAATGGAAGTCAACAAAACTTGACCGTCTAAAAAATTGAAAAAAACTCACTGACAAATATTAATCCACTATCAATTAATCTATTTTTTTTTAAATACTTTTAAAATATATTTTAATTGTTTTGAAGTAATGGTAAGACTTGATGCAAAAAGGAAGAGATTTAGAAAAAGGAGAAATTTGCATGTGAGCACTTTATGGGCCTCCATAAAATATCACATGCAGAGTCACATAGTAATGCCAACAAGTAGTGACCTCGTATTCACCACACTTTATGATTGTAGAGCCTTTAAAAAAAATTCCAATATTTTGTTCCCCGCCAGGACCTGGGGAATCTAACGTGGACATTAATTTAGTAATTCAACTAGCAGTTGGTATCCCTTATTTAAAGTACAACATCCCAATTTTGAAGGCTTTGTTCTTCTTGTTTCCACACATTTCGAGTAGAATTTTCTTGTATTTATGTGAACGTGTGATTTAAATAGAAACAATTTATGAATGTCTATGCATTTTTAGTTTTATTTAATTATAAATGTTTTTTTTTTTTTTCAAAAATCATGTGATACTATTTAATGTAGTTGAGTATGGAATTTTATGATGATTATTGTCGGTGACACCCTGCACCGACAATACTAGAACCCACAAACTGGATGTCGATGTGTTAGGAGTAAATGAATAAATAATAAGAATCATCGTCTGAGACCATTTCATTGAATCATTTTATTTTATTCTAGCTTGTCATCTTGTTATCTTATCATCTCACAATGACAAATGCAAATGGAATATAAAGTAGTGGTCTCAGAGTCCTTCTAAGTTGTCAATAATATTCTTCTTGGATTCATCTAATTCCACTACAGCTATTTTATTGAATGGTTTGAATTTAGCTATGTTTTATTTGCTATGTCAATGGGATCCACTTTGGATCTGTATTCATTTTGAATTTTTGAATATAAATGAATGAAATGATATGTGTGATCTTTAGTATTTTGAATATAATTTCTATAGTAGTCAAGATCTATAATATCAAAGAAAAGGAATATCTTAACACTAATCTCTCTTTATCTCTTTGTTTAGTATATGCAATTGTTTCTAGTAAATGTAATGTTTTATAGTCTTTAATATTTCCTCATGTGATAGAATAATTGCTTTTTCAATTGATTATATGGGATTGAAATAAGTCTCATCTCATAATATATCAAAAAATTATACAATGGTATTTAACAATTATGTATATATTGATCAATAAGATCTGAGTCTATACTTAAAAGTTTACATTTTTAACCATGTTATTTGACATATTAATTACATTATCAATGTTATTGTTTTATTCTATATTTTCAATCGTAATAAAAATAAACAATAATATAATAATAACTGGGAGCGAGTAAGAAGCATAAGCAAGAAGCATGAAGTACAAACAAGGAACGAGTGCCAATTCTTCTTGTTCTATATTTATGTGAAGAAAATCTAGTAACATGGAAAAAAAGTCATTTTTGAAAGTCCTTACTAGAGCTAAAAATGCACTAGTTAGCGATAAGAAGAAGAACAAATTTATACAAAATTCTATCCAGGTAGCAGATATTACCCCGAAGTCATTTTAAGGATGAGATGATTGAGCATGGTTCTTAAAAGTGGAGGGTTAATATGTAAGTTCCATGGATATTGGCTAGATTTTTCTAAGATTCAAAATTGGATCAAGTGGAAGTGGGGATTGAATTCAAAGGACTTCATCACTTTTCTTCCAAAAGGTTTTTTCTCATTATCTTCTCTAGTTAAAAAATGAGGGATAAAATAATGGATGGAGGCCCTTCGTTTAGGGGTAAAGATGCATTATATTTAATACCATGGATTGAGAATTATTTTGTGGCGACAAAGACTATTAAAAGGCTTCCGTTGTGCATTAGGCTTTTGGGACTTCCTTATGAACTCATCAATAAGAAGGTTTTGAAAATATTGGCAATACTCTAGGTAAGTTCATTTAGGAGGGGTCAACTACTAAGGAGAGAAGACATGTTGTATACACTCAAATATGTGTTTCCATGGATATTTCAAAAACTTTACCATAGTCCATTAGGAATAAATCTAAATCAAGGTAATGGGATTAACAAGTTCATTACTGTAGACATGGAAAATTGACCCACCAAAGTGAGTCAATCTTCCTAGAACCCTTGGGAGGACCCTCAAACTTGTCTAGGCACAAGTTTAGGCCTCTCTTCCCCTCCCCCTTCCTTTTTTTCCTAGTTTTTCTGAAATCGTGGTCGGCCCTTACGGGGCGTGATTTTGGCAAGTTAGGGTTTTCTCTTAGAAAACCCTATTTTTTGGGCCAATCCTCAGGACGTCGGCCCTCCCTTAGGTTTTCTTGCTCTTTTTCCCTCCAAACCTCTTATAAATAGAGGGTTTGGATCCTCTTTTCAACCAAAAGTTTTTCTCTAGAGTTTTCTAAGCAATTTTTGAGAAGTGTGATTTCAAGTGCTCTTTGTTTTGGCAAGCAAGTCTTCTAACAAGATCAAGTGTTCTCTGGTGTTCTGCTATTGCTCTATTACTGATTTGTTGCTCTTGGTGGACAAGTGTGGGAGCCTTGAGGAGGAATCTACCATTTTTGTGGAGGACTTCATCCTTTTGTCTATTCTTTCACTGCCACCAGGTTTATTCTTTCATTGTGTTACTTCTAAAATCATTTATTCTACATTTTGTATTTGAAATTTGCATCCATTTATCATTTTTGCACTTCTATCCCAAAATCATGGTCACCCCTTATAGGGCATGATTTTGGTAGAACCTAAAATCACGGTCACCCCTTATGGGGTGCGATTTTGGTTTCGCTAGGTTTGGGGGTAAGGTTTCACTCCCAAACCCTCATTTTCACTTGCATGTTCCATTTAGGCCATAACACTGTTATCTGCATTCTATTTTTTGCACTATTTCATTTCATTGCATCTTGTCTTGTTCATTTCCAAAAAGGTCAACAATCACTTTTACTTTTGAATGATCAACTAAAAGGACCAAGGGGGCTTGATTGTTGCGCCTCCAAGCTCAGTCTTACAATGGCCTAAGTAGGCCCCCAAATGTTGATCAAATTTTCTAAGATTTTATGAAACTATTTTATAGGTTTTGAAGTTGCTTGGATATTTTGGATACAAGTAAAAGTTGAGGTCAACCATCAGATCAGATAAGTGTTCTAAGTTAATCTCTTAGGTTATTTGTTGTTTGCTTTCTACCCATTTCTATTCAAAACCTAGATCTTAAATAAAAGAGAAAATATTTTGATCATATTCTAGGTATTTGAAAGAGAAAAAGCATATAGTTTGCATTCTAGGGTTAATTATGTTTGTGCATTCTCTTTAAACCCTTGCTAAAAAGAAAAGGATCTATTTTGCAAGTTAGGGTTTAGTGATCATTCAAAATTGAGAATCATTCTAGGGTTAGTCCTTGATTGCTTGCATTTATTGTTTGTCTTGCATTGTCCTTTCATTTCTTAGCTTAGATTATAGAAAGGCCAAACATAGGTGATTACTTTAATATATACATCAAACATCTCCACCCCAAACTTGGAGCGAGTCCTAAAACCATTCCTAGTGAACCCTTCGATCCCCAAGCCCTCGAGTGTAGAGAATATAACACACCCCTACGGTCACCTCGGCTCCCAATGGATCTAATCAAGAATCATATATGATAGGGTAATTTTCCCCCTCTACATCTTTGGTGAACCCGACATGAACACATGTCTTAGTGGCCAAGATAGGAAGCCTCTTCCTTTTGTTTTTATTTTGAAAACTTTAAGCAAGACCACTAAATTTATTTTCTTAGAATTAGAAAATATTAAGAACATCTTAAAATATTCTTGTGTGTCTTTTTTTAGTGTTCTCCTCTATCCTTTCTCTTCCTCCTAATGGCTCCCAACACTAGGAGTAAGTGAAAGCTTTTAGAATCTGATCAGATTTTTCAAGAAGATGATCAGATTGATAGGGAGAATCATAATCTAGATGTAGAAGAGGAAGAACATGAAGAAATTGGTACTAACTTTGATCCTCTTGAGGGGCCCAATGGAGGCTTCACTTTCACATAATTTGATCATATATGGGGTTTTATGAAACACCATAAGGAGGCTTTGGTTAAGGCTATGGAAGAGGAAGCCCAACTTGAAAGAGGTGGGATGCCTCCTCCTCCAACCATCTCTCCTAGGCATGTTCATAACAACCCCTTGTTTGAATCTTCACATCATGCTAATCCTTTTCATAAACCAACATATGCTACTACCATGACCACCAATATTGGGAGAATTCCACAAGTTCCTCCAACTAGTAGTGCATATCAAGATTATGTTCAATTTCCTCCTCATTCTACTCATCTCAACATTCATGCTTCTATTCCACAAAATGTCAGTTATCCTCCACAACAAGATACCACATATCATAACCCATACCATAATAGTGTTAATACCTCCAACATTCACCAAGTTCCCTTTCAACAACCTACCTATACCCCTCCCCTAGGGAATCTAGGGGTATTGCACAACAACAATCCTGATATGCAAAGTTTAACAAGTGTGGTGAAGCAATTGGTTTCAAGAGTGGATATGATTCAACCTCCAAGTTTCACCTACAACTATAGGGAAATGTGCAATCAACCCTTAGACCTTATTGTCGCTTCTAGGCCCTACCCTAAGCATTTTCCAATACTGGTTTTACCTATTTATAAGGGAATAGAGGACCCAATTGAACATTTAAGGATGTTTAGAATAACATGCCATGATATTATATATGATGACATGTTGTTGCTAAAGATATTCCCTAAGAGCCTTGGTGGTATGGCATTGGAATGGTATTATCAATTGCCTCATCATTCTTTGAGGAATTTTGAAGAGATAGTAGAATTGTTTGTTCAACAATTTGGAGCTTATGTTGAGAAAAATGTGACTATGAAAGATGTTTATATGTTGAAACAAGGTAAAGATGAAAGTTTTTCAAAATTCTTATCTCATTGGAGAAGTTTAGTTGGACGGTTGAGATATACTTTACCTCCTCGAGACATGCTTGAGATATTTATTGGAAATTTACAAGAGCAAATATCTTATGAATTGGAAACAACAACTATTACTTCTTTTGACCAAGCCATAGATCTGGAAAGAAGGGTAGAGCAAGCCCTCATTCAAAGAGGTCAAATTAAGCCAAAGAAAGAAGAAGATAGGACCACAAAAAATTAGTATAAGAACAAGCATGTAGTTGGTGATGGGGTAACAGATAGTAGGTCTATTAATAATGTTGTTAACACCCTACAAAATATGGTGCTTAGCCAACCTCAAAAACCCCCACCAAGGAATTTTACAAGACTCAACATACCTATGAATGTGGTCCTAAAGCAACTTTTGGAAGCTAATATGATAGAGTTACCTCCCATAAGGTAACCTAATACCACGACTAATTGGTATAAGCCTGGTCAACATTGTGAGTATCATAGAGTGGAGGGGCACATGAAAAATTCATGTAAGAGGTTGAAACATGTGGTTCAAGACTTAATTGATGAAGGTCACCTTGTTATAGAGGGTCCTCAACCTAATCCTCCAATAAAAAATCAACCTCCTACTCAACAAGCACCCACAACTAATCAAGACATGGGGATCTTCCAAGACCCCCTACCTAAGCATGGGCAATAAGCAACTAATCAAGTGTCATATCGTAATGTGCCACCTCCCTACAACAATATGGTTGGTATGATAGCAATAACTACAAGGCAACAAGCTCAAGCTCAACTGACTCAACAATATTAGTAGGAGATGAGTTCTACATCCAATCAACCTTCAAAACCACCCTTAGTTTTGAAGAGTACCCAAAAAAGGAGCACAAGAGTAGAAAACCCACCTTTAGTGTTGAAACCACAACCTAAAGTCTCCTTTGACATTCAACAATAGTTAGCTAGTACCCCAACTAAGATCTCCTCTTAGAACTTTTGCAAACTTCTCCTATTCATAGGGAAGCCTTGTTGAAGCTTCTAAGACAACAATCTATTCCTCAAGATATTTCCCCTAGTGCTATAGTTGATGTTGTAAGCTCTCTTGGGATACATCATATCACATTTTTGGATGATGATATTCCTTCCTCAAACTTACGAGGGGATTCTTCCCTCTACATTATTACATTTATTGGGGAAACATTTATCAAGCATATTTTGATAGACAATGGTTCTTCCCTCAATTTATGCACTTATCAATTTTTCCAAAAATTTGGATTAAAAGAGGAAGATTTAACTAAATCTGATATCATCATCAAAGCTTTCAACAATGAGTCCCAAGAGGCCTATGATATTATATCTCTCCCCCTTAGGGTTGGACCTAAGATCTTAGATACCTTGTTCTATGTGGTGTCTTGCCCTGCATATTTTAATCTTCTTCTTGGATGCCCTTGGATTCATGCAATGAGGGTTGTCCCTTCTACTTTTCATCAATGTTTGAAGTTCAAATTCAAAGATCAACTTGTCACCATTCTGGGTGACCCTCATCCATTTCAATATTATTCAATGGTTGAGCAAGCTCAATCTGATCTCAATTTATGTCCATCAGTCTCTTCATCTCACATCACCAAGCAACTTGAAAATCTAAAGGTGAGTGAGGAACCATTAATCAATGTTTCATCATAGGATCAAGTCAATCCTTTTCTTCAAGAACCTCTTCTAGATCTTGCCAAGCTACCACCTTCACCGAGGACTATGGGTTTACCCTATAAGAAGGGTGAAGTCGTACACATTGGCACATGTACCTTTATCTTTGTAGGAGTCTCCCTCAAAGAAAAGATTCATGGTAGCAACCCTCTTCCTGTAGAGCATTATTTTACCCATTGTTACCTATCCAATGATTACCCACTTCCCAAGCAAATCCTATCTAGCATGGGATATATAGGTAAAGGTTTGGGGCCACGATAGAAAGGTATTCAAGAGCCTTTGGAAGTTGAGATTTGGCCTGGGAGATGTGGTGTAGGCTACATCCCTAATAAAAACCAACCTTTACCATTTGATGATGATGATCACCTCATTACTTATGCTGAATATTTAGATCATCAAGGCTTGGAGTGGAGTGATGAGGATGAGGGACCACCTTATCCCTCTGACATTCTATTTTGCAATGTGGTAACTTTGGTGCATCCTGAGTTAGTTGTGACCCTAGAGGAGTACGCTAAAGGGGATACCCTTTATGATAGAGATCATGAGGATATCCTCCAGAACAACTTCTTCTTTGATGGGTCAGTCCCTTATGTTGTGCATGTCGGGTCCTCTAGTTCTCAAGGGGACCATGTTCCTCTATCTCATAGAGACCTTGCAAAATTGGGAGTCTCTCCCCCTTTCATCAAGAAGGATGGCATAGTCAGAATTTGCAATGACTTTCATGCAACAACTCCTAGAGAATATGTTGTGGATGATCCTCTTTGTGATATGAGTCATGAAGGTATCCTCCATAATAGCCCTTTATTTGATGGGTCAATTCCTTGCACTACCATCCTTTTTGTTAAGATAGGTGGCACAATCAGAATTTGTGTTGACTTTAAGAATTTAAAGAACCAATGAATGTAATAAAAATACAAAAAAATACTATGCATGACTTTGCATTTGCATTTAGCTTAGTTTGCATATTGCATCTAGTTTGCTTGTTCATACTACATGACTACCTATCATATTTTGCATGGTTTGCCTGACATTCTATTCCACTTTGCATTTTGCTTGTCATATCATTGCATTGTTGCTTGACCATATTTGCATGACTACTTGATCATATAGATTTTTGGGGACTTCATGAGGATGGCAAGTGATGACACCTAGTTAGGTCTTAGCTCACATGCATTGCACTCATACTAGGGCTCTGATGCCTAGTGAATCCCCAACCTAGGGCTCATCTCCATGCATTTTCATCATTGCATTTCATCCATATCTTCTTCTTCTCTTTTCTTCTCTTATATTCCTTGACCTTGAAAGTCTAAAATGATCATCAAATTTCTCTCCAAGTCAAGGGATATAGTTCTTCTTTTGTATATCCTTTGTCCTTGAAATTTTTAATCATTTCTTATCCTCCCCAAGACAAAGGATGTACATTCCTTCTTCTCTCTACTTTTGCTTTTGCTCACACCTTCTCCTTCTTGATATTTCACCTATTAAGGGGTCCTCGTGGGATAGGATAGATACCACATGAATATCATTTATGATACTCATACGACCACTGACTATCTTATGCACACCTCTTAGCTCTTGAAATTTCACTAAGGATGCACACACACACACTATATCTTTCACTTCTTGCTTCTCTCTTTCTTCTAACACACACACACACTCACATTGCTTTGTTGTGCTTCGCTTTGCTCATACATCTTTTGCACACACCACACCCCTATCGGGTAGTACTCATCTTGGAAAATCAATCTCATATCTTCACCCCATACAAGATAAGCTTCATGGCCACACATGAGGGGCAACCTCCATCTCGACCATTTGCGAGCATACATCCTAGTGGGTACCTCTTCATTTTTGGCCACTAGTGAGCACCACACCCATGGCAGGTATCGCTCCACATTTGACCATATTTATGAGCACAACACCCTTATAGGATAGCTTCATGGCCACAAGTGAGGGGTAGCCTCCATCTCAATCATTTGCGAGCATACATCCTTACAGGGTCTCACTCCTTTTCTTTTGTTTTCACTTGGTCTATGATCATTTGATCACACTGATCTTTCATGATCTACATTGATTCAAACATCATATTTCGAGCACCTACATACTTACAAGATCTCGCTCATTTACAAGCATACATCCTTACAAGATCTTAAAATTGTATCTGGTCTCTACGAGGCACGATTTTACTCTATGCCAAAATCATGATTCATCTTTACGAGGCATGATTTTGGCTAGAGGTGTGTTTTCTCCTTTCTTTCTCCTCTTTCTTCCATCCTCTATTTCTTGCATTCCTCCATTCATCCATGCATTTTTCACCCATTTAATTTAGCTTCATCTCCTCATACATTGCATTAGCTTAGTCCATTCATGCATTATAGTTATCATTCATTCATGCATAGTCAAAACATAAAAACACATAAAAAACATAAGTGCACACATTTTAATCAAAGCAACATGATATTACTCAAGAAAGAAAGGGTACATAGGTATATTTAATCAATGTGCCATAATTCGAACCTAACACACTCGACCCTCCCTAAGGATGCATGCCACACTCAAAATTGGCATGTCACCCCGATCCTAATCCTAGCTCTAGGAGCCCATCTCCTCTACTCCACCCATAGGAGGTGGTCCTGGTGGGGGCATGTTCATGGACCATGTGGTAGTCCATGATCTAGATCATGATCAAATCTATGACTAAAGGGAGGCTAGTGGAGGCACCCTCTAATCCACTAGCACCACCTAAAAGTATAGCATCTAGTAGAAGGTCTCCCTCCATACCAACACCTCCTACCTCTCCTCTACCCTCTACAGCTACTCCTATAGAAGGTGGATCACCTCACCTAGGTTGACTACTTTTCAATGATAGCCATCCCCTTCACTTGAGCCTATTATCACTCTTGGTCCAACTGACTCACCTCACCCTTGAGGTGATCTACCTCAGCCTACATTGCATCTCACTCTATGAGTGTCATGCTCAAGGCACTCTATAACCCCTCGATCCTCTTGGACCTATCCTCTCGAAGTAGGTCCATATCCCTCTACATGGCCACTATCCAGGCCTACAATACATCTATCTCCCTCACTGGGTCCTCTTGACCCATGGTCTCACTTAGCTCAACTATCATTGATGTGGATACCTCTTCAATTACTCTGCTCAGCCCAACCTTTACCATCATGGGGGCACCTCCTATATTCCCCCTCCCCTAAGCTAGAGATGATGATCATCCCCCTCATGGTCATCACTATCTCCACTCAAACCTATACCTAGATCAGTCTCAATGGGACTATGCCCCTCTACTCCCACTCTATGGTGCATCGAGTGGCCTCTCAAAGTGCTAGATACACACATCGACTCATAACCTAGCATCTCTACACTAGCACTGGTGGGGAGATCCTTAGGGGTATAATACCCATGTACCATCTTTGGTACTCGAGAGCCATCCTAACATCATCCACCCTTGGATCCACATAGAGTGGGTCATCCAAGTCCTCCTCTACCCATCTACCCACATCAAGGTCCCCTTCAACTCCTGATGGGTCCCTTCATACCTACCTATACCAATAGTCACCCAAGTTTGGTATCTCTTGGAAGATACCAAACTATCGCTAGACTCAATCAAACCTGAAGAGCTCCAGCTCTCCCCTCTCCATAGAGACCCACCTAACCCTCCTCACCTAAGCTAGCTCCACCACATCCTCTATCCATCCTAGGTGTAGACGCCATGATTACTAGATAATCCTTTGCTCCCATAGCTCATCTATCACCTACCTCCCTAGTGGTAGGTTCCCAATATATGTCCTCTAGACTAGCTCAAAGCTCCTAGACCATATATATGTTGTTGGTCACTTCAAGTTGGGCAATGGCCTTAGTAGTGCATATGGTCTCTTGACCACTATGTGCTCCCAACACCACACCTAGAGCAAGGTCATGCAGACCAATCCTGTATGTCATTTGTACATGACATTGTACAATATCCTATACAAATGGGCCAACACATATGGACCCCATGCGAACCACACCCACTAGTCTCGCATGTCTACCACTACTCCTACCAGTACCCATGGTAGGTATCACCTACTAGTATGGCATACCAAGAATCCTACCACCACCCCATAGAGCATGGTCATTAGAGCATCGACACCATAGCACCCCACCAACTCATCGATCAAGATCCCACTCTCTCAAACCTGGTGGGCCTAACCCCTAATAGTCTTTGAAATATTGCTTGTTGCCCTCAGGATCTATAAACTTCCCTCCCCATGATGGGTATGTGCAATATGCACCACATATCCTCTAGTGTGATAGTCATCTCCCCTATGGGTAGCCAAAAGGTAGATGACTCTAGATACCACCTCTCTACCAATGTTGTCAATAGTGCTCTATCCACCTCAACCTAGGGTATCTTCGCTAGGTGATGTAGCCCCACTACCTCTAGAATGTATCTCTCTACCTGTGAGAGACCCTCTAGTTCCTCCTCCAAGGAACTCAATCGCCACTCTCGACTCTCGAGTACGTCATGTTGCAACCAAAAATATAACAAAATTTTAATTAGTTCTGCATACAAAGATAATAATAATAATAAAAATAACAAATTAAAATATAAATTTTCACACACAACAACAAAAGAGCAATATCTCAACACCAAAGTCTGCTTGTCTTGGCCCCTTTTTCTTTCTCTTTCTTCTTTGTTTGTCTTCTTTGTTCTTTGTTTTCTCTTTGTCGAAATTGTACCCCATCCTCCTAGGGCGTGATTTCATCTTTTTTCCTCTTCTTTTGAAATTGTGCCCCATACTTGTGAGGCATGATTTTATGAAATCATGCCCTACATTTTTGGGGCACTATTTGGATCATAGCAATGATCCAGATCAAAATCACGATCGACCCCCAAAATCATGTTGGGGTTGTGCATGGTGATTTCTTCCAAAAAGATGAAAAAATGGCAAAAAGAGCTAAAATTCCTAATCTAGCCTAGTCTAGAGGAAGGATTTTAGTCCTTACCCATGCTCACTCCATTGTTGCATTGGCCTCGCCCCTCACAATGGTTGAACGGTGTGTGGGTAGCACCATTTGTCTTTTTCTCTAGAGCTCTTCTTCTCTCCTTCGCATGATGAAAATGAATTAGGGTTTTCACCCCTTTTGCCTTTTATCCTCCCTTTTTGCTTTTTCTCTCTCCTCTTTGGCGCTCTTTTTTTATTGTTTCACTTTGTTTTCCTCTGAGTCAGTTGTTTCGAGTTTCCTTAGGAATTTGGCATTCCTTTTGAAACTCGAGGGGGCATCCTAGCCTGAGAGGCATTAATGTCCCTAATGCCTCATTTTGCATGTAAAATATTCAAGTGTCTAAAATGGCACCATTTTTGCACCACCCCTTTCTTCTAAACTAGCTACCTCTTTTTGTGTTCATCATCTCTCACCCATAGGTGTCTACATCTTTCTTTGATGCATTTATTAGGCCATAAATGCATCAAAGAGGGGGTAAAATGTAGACATGGAAAATTGACCCACCCAAGTGAGTCAATCTTCCTAGAACCCTTGGGAGGACCCTCAAACTTGTCCAAGCACAAGTTTAGGCCTCTCTTCCCCTCCCTCTTCCTTTTTCCCTAGTTTTTCCAAAATCGTGGTCAGCCCTTACGGGGCATGATTTCGAGAAGTTAGGGTTTTCTCTTAGAAAACCCTATTTTTTGGGCCAATCCTCAGGATGTCGGCCCTCCCTTAGGTTTTACTCACTCTTTTGCCCTCCAAACCTCTTATAAATAGAGGGTTTGGATCATTTTCAATCAAAATATTTTCTCTAGAGCTTTTCCTAAGCAATTTTTGAGAAGTGTGATCTCGAGTGCTCTTTTGATTTAGCAAAAAAGTCTTCTAACAAGATCAAGTATTTTTTGGTATTCTGCTATTACTTTATTGTTGATTTGTTGCTCTTGGTGGACAAGTGTGGGAGCCTTGAGGAGGAATCTACCATTTTGTGGAGGACTTCATCCTTTTATCTATTCTTTCACTACCACCAGGTTTATTCTTCCATTGTGTTACTTCTAAAGTCATTTATTCTGTATTTTGTATTGAAATTCGCATCCATTTATTATTTTTGCACTTCTATCCCAAAATCATGGTCACCCCTTACAGGGCATGATTTTGGTAGAACCCAAAATCATGGTCACCCCTTACGGGGCATGATTTTGGTTTTGCCAGGTTTGGGGGTAAGGTTTCACTCCCAAACCCTCATTTTCACTTGCATGTTCCATTTAGGCCATAACATTGTTATCTACATTCTATTTTTTACATTATTTCATTTCATTGCATCTTGTCTTGTTTGTTTCCAAAAAGGTCAACAATCACTTTTGTTTTTGAACGATCAGCTAAAAGGACCAAGGGGGCTTGATTATTGTGCCTCCAAGCTTAGTCTTACAATGGCCTAAGAAGGCCCCCAAATGCTGATCAAATTTTCTAGGGTTTTGTGAAACTATTTTACAGGTTTTGAAGTTGCTTGGATATTCTGGACGCAAGTAAAAGCTGAGGTCAACCATCAAATCAAATAAGTGTTCTAAGTAAAATCTCAGGTTATTTGTTGTTTGTTTTCTACCCATTTCTATTCAAAATCTAGATCTTAAATAAAAGAGAAAATATTTTGATCATATTCTAGGCATTTGAAAGAGAAAAGCATATAGTTTGCATTCTAGGGTTAATTTTGTTTGTGCATTCTCTTTAAACCCTTGCTAAAAAGAAAATGATCTATTTTATTGCAAGTTAGGGTTTAGTCATCATTGAAAATCAAGAATCATTCTAGGGTTAGTCCTTGATTGCTTGCATTGATTGTTTGTCTTGCATTGTCCTTTCATTTCTTAGCTTAGATTGTAGAAAGGCCAAACATAGGTGATTGCTTTAATATATACATCAAACATCTCCACCTCAGACTTGGAGTGAGTCCTAAAACCATTCCTGGTGAACCCTTCGATCCCCAAGCCCCCAAGTGTAGAGAATATAACACACCCCCATGGTCACCTCGGCTCCCAATGGATCCAACCAAGAATTGTACGTGGCAGGGTAGTTTTCCCCCTCTACAATTACAAGAACTCTGCATTTTGATCTCATAAATGTCATAAAACAAACACATAGAAAGATATTGCAAAATGAAAATTATAGAGAAAGAGATGGAAAATTTTGAAACCTCAATATAAAAAAAGGAGATCATATCATAGGAGAAGCTATACCAACTCAAGGGATTTTGACTCCTAAGAAAATGGTGATAAAAAACTCTGCATTATCAAATGCAATTGTAATTCACTCAAGTCAACCATTAGAAGAAAAAATAACACAAGGGATGAATAAGTACAATATGCAAGTTCAAATAGAGGTGTTAAAGATTTGAAGGAATATGGGGAGGTAAATTTTAAAGCAAATACATATGGGGAGACAATTTAAAGTGAATGAGGTGAAGGAGATAAATGTTAATCTAGGTAAATCATCTTCTTTTTTCCCATGTAGCATAACCTCTTCTCTTTGTAATAAAAATTAGAGTAGTACAAAGTGTATTTGTTGCACTTTAGGGTTTCATGAGCAACACAATAAGGAAAAACATATGGATGATATCAATGGAAATTTAGGGTTTTCAAGGAAGCATAAGAAAGTAATGACTATGGGGGATCATCCTTGCACTTTAAGGTTTTCAGGGAAACATAAAATATAAAGTGTTTATTAGGCTATTCCTTGCATTTTAGATTCTTTAGGTAACATAAATATTTAGAAGATAAGCCTCATTGTGAACAATATGAAAAAATAGAAGAGATTGATGAGTATGAGTGTGTTGGTGGGAATGTAAAGAGAAGAGGAAGGCCTTCAAAGCATAGGCAAAGAGAAAAAGAAACTCAAAGGGATATTGATTTGGGAAGCCAAACAAAAAAAAGCACGGGTGTTAACAAGAAGTGGGGATAAGCCCACTAATAAAAATAAAAATTCATAATGATGAAAATGATATCATGGAATACTAGAGGTATGAATAAGACCCCTAAAAAAGGGTTATTAACAAATGAATAAGTTGTTATAGTCTTGAGTTTATTTCAATACAAAAAAATAAATTTAAGTAGTGAGGAATGTAAGGATGCTTTTAAAAGAATTTGAAATATGGATGATTATCCAACAATTTCTTCTATAGGAGCTTCAAGTAGTATTACAAAAATATGAGATAAATACAAATGGGATGGGCAATTGTTAGAAGTGAAAAGTATTTGTATTGCTAGATTATTTTACATGGAAGAGGAAAACATCAAAATTGGGGTTATAAATGTATATGCTCCAACTATAGTTACTCCTCATGAAATATGTTGGATGGGCGTTAGCATATTTTGGTCAAACATTATGATGATTCATTGTGATCTATGGATTCTTGAGGGTAATTTCAACAATGTTCTATCTCCTTTAGAAAAGAAGGGTGGTACTTTGGGATGGTCTAAATCAATGTGATATTTTTCTTCATTTGCAAATCAAATGGTCTTTTGGATGCTAGTCCTTCAAGTTTTCAGTATATATGGGATAAATAGATGCATCGGGAAAACTCATATTGTAGAAATATTAAATATATTCTTGTTATCCAATACATGGTTACAAATACAATATACAATATACATAGAAAATACATTGTTGGGCCTGTGACTTTGGGGGGATTCAGTGGAGCATCAAAGTCTAAGGTGGTTTCCAGTTGGTTTTATTATTGTCCAAATGACTTTCATCGACGTCAATGTTCTGAAATCAGTCCAACAGTCATGGGATGAAGGTGGTGACAAGGGAGGGTTTTGATTTTGTCGGTTGATTGCACTTGGCGTGTGTTTTCCTTGTCACATGCATGAGCTTTGATGGATTTGGATAGGAAAAATGCGATATCTAGACAACATGCTTTTCTTGTTCCTTATTTAATATTGAAGGAAAATACTAGAAGATAGTTTTAGATGTTTTTTTAATAAATCTAAATTTAAGTCTTCTCAAAAATATCACCTTGAATTTTTATTTTAAAAATGTAAATGCAATTTTTTTAGAGATATTGTAGTGGTATATCGTTAATTTTTTATCCAAAAAAATTTAGTCAAGCTCGGTACAAGGAAACCCCCTAAATTTTTTGGGATCGAGTGCTTGTCACTGGACTATCCCGAATGATTACCAGTGGACTGCCTTGAGTGCTTGTAAGTGCTTACTGGTGGACTTACCTAAGTGCTTGCTAGTGGACTGTATGGTTCCTATTCTTGAAGGATAAGGGTCATATTAACTTTGTGAGATTATAAATGTTCTTTAAAAAAAATTAAATTCAAACCATGATAAAATGTATATATACTTAAAAAATTCAAAGTTATAAATTTTTTGTTTAACCTTAGATTTTTATATAATGTCATAGATGTGATATTTTCCAAGGGGAATATCATCAAATTGTTTGTTGGGCCTTTTTTATATTGTTGTTTTATTCCCAAGAATAAAGTAATGCTAGATTTATTTTGGAGAATAAACCTATACTTCTATATTTTAACTCAAAATATATATAGTTATAGATTTTTATTTGGGTTTCCAGGGGAAGAATGTGCAAACCATGCATAGTTAGTTCTTGAATCTCTGACTCTTCTCTTTCATCTAAACTCAGTATGATAGGAAATCACATTTTAAACTTTATGTTAGTAGATCTATTAAACTAGAATTATCAAACAAAAGAAGATAACACATATTAACTATGAGTTATTTATGTAGAGTAGTAAGAGCTATGGAGGTAGAAGGAGAGAGTGGATCATAGTTTGAAGGGCTTCCTCATCTAGAAGGTAGATCTTGAGTGTTCAATTGAGGATCCCTACCTAAAGTAGCACATTCACAAAATGCTTCATCTATCTAGTTGTCTTCTATATCCCTCCTCGAAGAGATGAAGAGGCTAAGACTAAAAAACTTGTCATTGTTGTGCCATCCCTGGGCTTCCTAGTTATAGGTTGATAGGGACGAGGTGACAAGTGATTCCAATCGCTAGCTCTATATCAAGGACTCCAACGAGGAGCTTGTAAAGTCTAACTATGGTGATTGTGGGATCGACTCTTTCTCAGAGGAGAGGTTGGCAAGACATAAGACATTGTACATGGGGTGTTAATCCAATGGTCCATAAGAGTTTGTAATTGAGCCGCCTCTAATACAAACCTAATTATGGTGATTGTAGGACTGACTCTTGCATGGAGAAGAGTTGGTCCAATGTAACCTTCATTGTGGTGATTGTGGGACCTATTCCTGCATGGAAGAGAGGTTAGTAGAACATGGGACATTAACCTAGTGGTCCATAAGAGTTTGTAAATGAGCCACCTCCAACACCACCTTGTTGATGTGTACCTGAAACTATAAAAACACAACTCAAATAAATTTTAAATTTAGCATTCAATGACAATATTTTATCAACGGGCTCTAAAAAATAGTTGCATAAAACTCATTGAAATAAAATAAATTAATTTTAATTGTTCCCTACAATATCACCATACTATCCCATATTTGACCATACTCTATCACACATTTAGTATTATTTATTTGTACATTCACATTTCTGGAAAGGAAAAGAAGATTTGCATTCCTTTGGTAAGTGATGAGAATGGGCTAGCCCTAAAAATTCTAGATAAAATTTTAGATAGACCCAAAAAAAGATTGAGTAATAATCTTATTGGTAAATTTATTGGTTATAGATAATCTATAGATCATATTAAGAATGGACTAACCTCATGTGGAAAGTTAAAGGGAATGTGGACTTCTCAACTCTTCCAAGAGGTTTCTTTTTAGCCTCCTCTTCTACTATGGAAGACAAGGATTCAATTTTTTGGGTGGCCCATGGTTTATGGGATGATCTACACTTTTCCTAAGGAAATGGGCTCCTGGGTTCAATACAGCTTCCAAAAACACTGAGGTTGCTCCCATTTGGGTTAAAATTCCAGTGTTACCCCTTGAGTTATGGGAAAATAAAATTTTAGAAGCTATTGGCAACTACATTGGTAGCTTTCTATTTTTGGATTTTTCTACTAAGGAGAGGAAGGTGGTATTTGCTATACTTTGTGTGCTAGTTGGAATGGATAAATGTTTTACAAGCTCTGTTAAACTGACGTTAAGTAAAGGTACTTGGACATAGGAGATTTCTTATGAAAATAATCCTTTTTGGATATTGGAGATGTGGCAAAACATGTCACCTAGCAAAAAATTATCGTCTTAACAAAGATTATGGAATTAGTTCAAAAGAGCAAGGAAGGAAGGGTAATGTCATTTGGAAAGTGAAAGAGACTAATAAAACTTTGGAGGACATTGAACAAACCCCCAAGTTAATCCATATCAATCCCCCGAGTATGCAATAAAATATAGAGGTATCTTATGTTGTAGTATTTCATGAGGAGAAATAAGCAAACCAAAGGGTCATGAAGCAGGTGGGTATAAGCCCCTTGGAATGTAATGATGTTGTAGAGGACCTAGATATTGTCCCTTCTACATTGCCATTGCTACTAGAGAAAGATAATGTGAATATGGTGAAGGCAGGACAAGAAGGGCCAATCTAGTCTCAAGTGAAAGATGATGTGAATATGAAGGTAGAGCAGGAAAGACCAAATTGTTCCCAATAAGGACCAATTTATTTCCATGTGAATATGGAGACTATTCCTTCTACTTTGCCATTAATATTAGACAAAGAAGATGTGATTATGATGAATACTAGATAGGAAGATCTAAATTATTCCCATGAGAAAGACAAATTAGAGATTGATACTCATGAGACTGTAGAGGAACAAACTGTTGAGAAAGGTCCATCCTTTGTTACTTTAAATGTAAAAATTACTAGGAGTACTTGTAAATCCCTTGAAATAGATCGAGAAGAGTCTAGCAAAGTGGGTAGGAAGTATCTCAAGGAGAAAAGGTACAAGGAAGTAGAATAAGAGAAATCTATGGGGACTTAGTCTATTATTAAAGAAATTGTTGCAGGTATGAAAATGCCTGCACCCTGGAAATAAAACTCCTAAGCTAGAATGCTAGGGGTATGAATGCCCCTAGAAAACATAGGTTTGTTAAGGACCTTGTCTACTCTTACCAACCATATTTCTTGCTTATTCAAGAAACTAAATTGAATCTTACAAATTGGCTAAAATTTCATAAAGATATTTGGCAAAATGTTGACAACTTTCAAGAGGAAGCTAAAGGGGCCTCCAGAGGGATTATATCTCTTTGGAATTCCAATATTTATGAGGGAGACATGCTAGCTAAAAGTGAACATCAGGTCATAGTACTTCTCACAACTAAATCTTCTAAATTTTCCTTTGTGATTACCAATATATATACCCCCAACTCAAGTAAAGTATGTAGAGAACTATGGATATCTTTAGGGGAAATAGCTAAGCAGTTTAGAGGTTTAAAATGGATTGTGGTAGGTACTTTTAACACCCCCTTATCTCCAAGTGAGAAACAAGGGGATGTGGTTAAGTTCTCAAAAAGCATGTAGGATCTAAGGAAGCTTTTAGTTGATGGTGGTCTATTTTATGTGAACTTAGATGATAATAGGTTTACTTGGATGAATAGATGCTCTGGTAGAAACTTGATTCAAGTCCGGTTAGACAGAGTTCTTCTTTTAGAGGATTTATTCCAAAACAACTTCATGTTTAATATGAAATCCCTTCCTAAATTTGGATCTAATCACAATACTCTACTCTTTTTGTGTAGTGTGGAAGATCAGAAGCATAATGGCCCTTTCAAGTTTAAATTTAAGTGGCTGCACCACCTATATTTTTATAAATAAATGGAAAAATGGTGGATTATTCCTTCCCAAGGTACTAAGCATATTCTCCCAAACAAACTTAAAATTTTGAAGAAAGAAGTCAAGAAGTGGAATAGGGAGGTCTTTGGAAATATCTTTCAAAAGAAGAAAGTTATTTGGTTAGAGTTGGATATGTTAGAAGAAGAGATTAACAGGTTGGGTATGAACCAAATACAATTCCAAAGAGAAAAGGAGCTTAATGCTGAATTACACACCATAATAGCAAAGGAAGAAACCTATTGGAGGCAAAAATCTAGGATCCAGTGGTCGTAAGAAGGTGATAGGAATTCTAAGTTTTTCCATGTCTCCACTATCAAAAACAAAAGTTCTACCTACATTGATGAAATTCTAAAGGATAATGGCCAGGCTATTAGAGAGCAAAGAAATTGAGCGTGAGGTTGTGGAATTATGTCAAAATATTCTAGCTGAGATATGGAAGAGGATGAAACAATGATTAAGGAGATGACTAATCACATTTCTAGGTTGATATCCAAGGAGATCAATTCTCAATCCTAAAGGATATTGAGGAAGAAGAGGTAAGGATAGCCACTTTATACCTTGGAAAAGACAAAGCTCCAAGCTCGAATGAGTTCCAAGAATTTTTTTTTCCAAACATTTTGGGATATTTTTAAATTTGATGTTATTGAAGTAGTGAAGGAATCTTTAAAGTTGGGTCAGATCCTAAAGGAGTTTAACAATACCTTCCTTGTTCTAGTTCGTAAGAAGAAAGGGTTAAAAACCTTCAAATATTTTAGTCTTGTAGGTCTTTGCAATGCTATTTACAATATCATCTCTAAATTTATAGCCCTCATATTGAAGATCTTCCTCCCCTCCATTATCTTCGATGAGCAAGGAGGCTTTGTTAAGGGTAAACAAATTTTGGATGGGATTATATCCCTTCATGAATCCATGCATTCTGTCAAGACTGGTGAAAGAAAAGGTATGTTATCGAAGTTAGACATGAGCAAGGCTTATGATAGAGTTTCATAGAGTTTTTGGATAAAGGTTTGGCTACCTTTAGTTTTTGTAGATAGTGGAGAAGATGGGTTGGAAGTTGTTATAAGACTGTAAGCTACTATGTTATGATCCATAATTTATCAGTAGGTTTTTTTAGTAGTAGTCGAGGTCTTAGACAAGGTGACCCCCTATATCCTTATATTTTCATTAATATGGTTGAAACGCTCAGAAGATACCTCAATACTGCTGTAAACCAAAAAAATGAACAACACTAATACACAGATAAGGTACAAAAAGCACAGTAACACAACGAAATGCACAAAATGAATAATATTTTATTAATATGGTCAGATATCTGAGTTGTACAATGAATGTTCCCCAATATGGGGGTTACAAATACTTTTTGATACAAATATTACAAATAATAGGGTTTCAAAACCCTAGTTCAATGAACAACTGGTGTCTTTGGCTCATCCTTGATCCAAACAAGAGTGCGGGTGGGCTTGTGTATCCCTACGGGACCACCCTAGCTGCAACAACTTCCAAAAATGTGTATCCTATACTTGCAAATAAAAAACAACATAAAAGGGGTTAAAAGCACCTACGAGGGCTCCACTATGTGAGGCCCTCTGAAATATAGAACAAGTAAACTCTAAATGTTGTAAAATGAAACTATAAATAGAAATGCAAGAACATAAATAAATGATGCAACAAATATTTTACCTTGTCAATGCTAATATATGCTCCTATTTTTATTTTTTATGGTTGCACAAACACCCGAAAGCATGTGAGGGCTTACATACTATAAATATGTTACGAGAAACACCTAGAGACATTTAGTTATGGCTCTGAACACCTAGAAGCATTCCAAAAATGCTTAGAAGCATTATGTAAACTTTGAGCGACATTCAGGGGTTGAGGGAAGTGAGGCAAAACTAGATCTGGTTCATGAGGGTTTAGCGGTATCGAAAATATGATGATGCAATGGTGACGATGAAGATGAACATTATAGTAAAATGGCTAGGGAAAATGTTCAAATTTAGGACCTTGATTCATCAAAATGAATTACTTTTTATAATCTACCCTTGAACATGTTAGGGTTTTGATGACACAAAATGGGCGATCGAGATTAAAACATGAGGAAGGGTTGAGATTAAGCTTGGGCAAGTGACATGGATTGAGATGAATGAATGGATGAGATTAAAACGTGGCATATGGCTAGGATTTATTTATATAAATACATATATATTTATTAAATATATATAAATATAAAATATTAATATTTATGCATATATAAAATAAATAAATATATATAAATAATGGATGACAAGTGGATAGATTTTTGTGTCTACAGATGCCCCTTTTTGTATCGCATTGTGTGGAACACAATGCGGTGCAAAAATACAAGACACCTAGTTTGACATGATGAAGCAACTTTCTTTCCTTGGAATGTAAAGACAATTTTGAAGATAAAAAATTTGTACATGTAGATTACGCCCTCAATTGAAAAATGAGTGAAAATGACTCTCATGAGCCAATTGATAGAATTGTGGGTGAAAAATACAGTTGAATGATGCAAGTGCAAGTGTTTAATGTAAATGCGGATAATATGAATGATGTAATTGCGAATGATATGAATGATTTAAATTGATGTTGGTTTTTCCCCAATGGATTAAAGGGATTTTTTCCAAGTGTATATGTCATGATCATGTAATATGTATCCCACTATGGAAAACCAAAATCAAATTTGTTTACCTTTAATTTGGGGTGATTCCATGCTGTTGAAGAAAGTGCCTTTTTGACGTCATTGAAATGCAAAGTGATGAAAATGCACAATATCAAGAACCAATCATCCTATGATCAGGTGATTTATAGGAGGTCCCTCCTAGTGACTATGTGCAATTCCTAAATGTTAAAGGGAATGATGTAGTATGAATTATCCATGTTTCAAGCCCCATGGACAAGGCCATCAATGATAGCTTTTGAGAAAATTAATCTGAGCATAGTCGCACTCAAAAATGAGGGATCAAATGTAATTTGATTTCAAATGAGGAGATATTGGATGATAAAAATGGCCAAGCATCCTTATGGTGATTTATCCATATTACCAAATTGCATGGACAACCAATCGTCAAGGAGATAGAATAGACCACTAGATACAAGGTTCACTTGAAATTGTATGTGAACTTGGAAAATGTTTGATGCAAATGCAATTTTTGGTGGATTTGATGATGTTGAAATGAAGATGTGATGATGAAAAATGCATTGATGAATGAATTGCATGAGTTTGTGAAATTTTGCATTGGTTTGGAGCATTTTTAGAGTAATTTTGGACAATTTTATGACTTTTGGTCGCAAACAAAAGTTAACTACCCAAATCAATCCATGTTATCACAAAGATGAATTAAATGATGAAGTGGATGTTTATAATTATGAATGTGATCGTTTTGTGAAAATTTGGACCGTTTTGGTGTATTTTGAAGCTTGTAAGGAAATTTTTGCAACTTTTGGTCGCAAATGAAAAATAGACAATCAAATAAAATTTTGGTTTCACAAAACATGATATGATGATGAAATGAATGTATGGATGAAATATGGAATGATTTTGTGGAGGTAAGCTATGTTTTTGGAGCATTTTGGTCATTCTAAAAAAATTAAAACCAAACACTGACTAGTGTCCACATCATGCACAAATGTCGATAAGCGTTTGCCACTCTATAGATGTTGGTCAGCATTTCAATGCGCTTATGAATACCCATGGGCATTTTAGTGCACCAAAAATAGCTATAAATAGTCTATAGAGGTGAAATCAGATTCATTCTTGCATTCACAAGTTTTAGAAACTACGTCTGAAGGAGAGTGAGTGAGTGAAGAAGTGAGGTGGAGTGGAGGAGTGAGGTGGAGTGAAGGTAATGGCGATGGAGGATGTGGATGCAACAACAGGAGAAGAGATGCAGGTTGTTGAGATAAGTGCTCTTGGAACTCTTTTTTTGGACCTGTGCAAAATTATTATTATTATAATTTTGAATTATGCAATTGAATATGACATTAATGTGTGTGCATTGTACATGTATTGTGTTGTAGTTGAGGATCTTGGAGGCCCGATATAGGTTCTCACCTCTCATTATTGGGGTGAGAAAGACACTAGCATTGGGATTGGTTGGAGGATGTGGGGATGGTTGGGGCAGCTTGGATTGATGTTGTGAGGGCATATGAGGGGTATCTCTCTACCTTAGCAAAGAGATGGGATCCAGATAGGGGGACCTTTTAGCTCCCTACTAGAGAGGTGACTATGACACTCGAGGATGTATACCACATCCTTTAAGTGTCGATGGAGGGGTTACATGTCGAGGTTGGACACAATAAGGGGTATGAGATAAGTTGGATCTTTGGAGATTGATGGTGGGATATGAGTATGAAGGGTGGAGGGATCAAGTACTTGGTGATGTATACCGATAATAAGTTGGAGTTATTTCCCACCTTGGTTATGTTCCTATTGGCCAACATAATGGCACCAAACAACACTGGTTGTAGGTTTCCTTGGAACATGATCAAGTTGGTGTACGATATGATTGATGAGCCTCAAGCATATGCATGGGTGCCTTCTTTGTTGGCTCAGATGTACTTGGAGTTGTATAAGGTGATGAGGTGAGGGCAGAAGGGGCTAGGGTGTAGTGTTCTACTACAATGTTGGGGTTGGGAGTGTATGGAGCACCAAGGCTCAACTTGTGGGCTTGCCTACTAAGGTGTGGTATGGGAAACAACCCTAAACTTTGAGATGGTGAGTGGCTAAGGAGATACAGTCGAGTTATCCTAACCATATTGGCTAGGATTACAGATATCTATGGATAGGGCTAACACTATATGCGGTGCATTAGAGACCATGGTGAGGTGTCGCTTGGACTAGTGATGGGGAGAAACTATGAAGAGTCTAACATGATAGATGGGTGGTTAGGAGGTACAGGAGTGAGGTGGATCTGATCTAGTTATCATGGGTGCTATGGTAGTTTGGGCTATGATAGGGGATTTTTGAGGCACTAGTGTTGTACAGGTACCATCAAGATGAGACAAGTCTACCTTGTGCTGAGGCATGGAGGGTGATCTATGAGGATGATGAGGATATAAATCTCCTTGATGTGGATGATGTAGGGACTACCACTGAGTACGATGTATGGTTCACTACACAACCATCATGGGTACTGAGTTTGGTAGTGGATGAGGGTAGTGGGGGTGATGATGAGGTAGAGGCTAATGTGGAGGTAGATGAGGCTCTTAGATGTCAAAGACATCTTCGATATAGCAATTGAGGGAGACAGGTAGGAGATACAAAAAAGAAGGCTCTAGATATTGGAGGCGATGGAGATGGCATGGATGATATGGAGGAGGTTCCAAAGATAACTCCAAGCTAGAGTGAGAAGGAGTGGATGAGGTTTGAGCAGATGATGGCAAAGCAAGATGCAGAGATAGTAGCTTAGGATGCAGAGATAACTCGACTATGGGTGGAGCTAGAGGCACAGGAAACTATAGGTGGAGGTGAGGATAGGATCACGAGGCTCAAAGCAAAGCTAGCATAAAGGGATCATTTCCATAGGCATGAAGTATTACGCCTTTGGTCCCGAGATGGATTTATAGGATTTTGAGGATCTATTGATGCAGCACAACATTGGACTGCCAGATCGACCTTCTTTCTATCTATTTGGGACTGTTAGGCATAGTGAGTCTAGGCATAGTGGCTCTAGATCTAAGGTTCCTTTGAGGTCATAGGGGTCTTCCTATAGGCATTAGCTAGTGCTTAGATACACTTTTTGTATATGAGCCTTGGTGCTCCATTGTATATAGCCTTCAGGCATACATTGTACATGTGATATATATATATAGAAATAGCTTTTACTTTTGTGGTATGCTTTTGTGTGAATGCATGTGTATATGTGTGATGAATGATAATATAATGATAATGTGTATGAATGCAAATGAATTAATGCTCTAATGATCATTCGTAGTTTAGATTTTCCTTAACCATTTATAGCATTGCTGTTTAATCAAGGGTACCAAAAATGGTGGCATGTGAAATGGAAGATTCATGTAGTGATATGGATGTTGATATAGAATACTGATATGGAAAAATGACATGGATGTTGACATGGAACACTAATATGGATGTTGACATGAAATACTAATTATTTTACAAAGACTCAGACATACTAGTGATATTAAACAAATTCACTAAATTATGTCTAATTTTTCTAAGACCAAATGTGTGTGCAATGAGTTTATTTACCAAATCATGAGTATGGTAATGACTCAAGGTAATCAAGATCCAATGTATGTACAAGTGAGTTCATTAACCCATCTTCAGTAAATTGAGATGAAACCTATCATGGAGGAGACCAAGAAGCTAGTTTGTTTATATGTGTGATCAAAGGTCTCTTAAAGAGAGATGTGTCACCACACACGAGCGTACTCCACTGCTAGTCAAGCGTCTATAGCCCCAATGGATATTAGCTCCATGGTCCAAGAATATGATCTCTAAGCTTTAGGGATTTGGACTACCTAACCATCCGACTGCAAATATAGTTCTATCCTTACAAGTTGAGGATTTGCGTTATGTGATGTGTAAAATATTTAGAGCTTTGGGGAATCAAATTCTCAACCAAAGTGTGATGAGAATTTTACCCTATCCTTACTACTCATTCTTTTTTTTGGAAATGATTGTGATAGTGGTGAAAACCACTATTTTTTATTTTTGGACTATGTGCATAATGAGACAAACATGGATTACCCTTTTAGCTTTGAGGTTAAACCCAATCATGGTGTTATCCCTCTTTGACACAAGATGTTTTTAAGATGTATGATTGTGTTTGGTTCAAGAATGTTAGAGTCAATTCCTAGAAGTTAATATTTTCTTAGTAAAAATGTGTCTTGGTCCTAAAGAAAACTTGACATGTATTGGAGGTTGCTAGAAACACTAGGAGTGATTGAGTGATCAAAAGCACCTAGGGATTATGGACATGTGATTTACAAATAGTAATTTGACATTATGGAATGATGCAATGAAATAGATGATGATTTGAGGGGTGCCCCTAATTAAAGCAACAAACTGTATTGGACCAATTATTATCTAAACTAAATAAATGAACCCTAAAATGTGTGAATATGGTTGTGAATGCAATGTGTGAAATGTAATTTGTGAAATGAAATGTGTGCAATGAAATGTGTGAAATGCAAATAGTAAAATGTAATGTGTGAAATGCAATATTGTTTTTGTGTATTAGCCATGTATATATACATATATATAAATCAAATTAAGCATAGAATGCTCTCAATTGGATGATGTTAAGTGGTTTGGGCTCTTCTACTCCCTCTAGAATAGCAAGCCTATAAGTTCCTTTACCCATTTTTTTAGTAACAATGTATGGACCTAACCAATTAACCACGAAGATACGACAATGCATTGGTGTTTTCTTGATTCTCTTTAAGAACAAGATCTTCTACTTGGAATTAATGTAGATGAACTTTGGCATTGTAAGCATGCTTTAAGCGGTCCTAATAAACTTGTAAATGATCTAAATATTTGACCAACCTTTCATAAAGAAGCGTGAGTTGGTCAAAATGTGCTTGTATAGCAGTATTATCATCTATAAATTTATACAGTAAAATTCGTAATGAGGAGATCTCAAGCTCAAGAGGTGTAATTGCTTCAGCTCTGTAGACTAATGAAAATGGCGTTGCCCTAGTAGGCATGTGAATGATTGTTTGATAAGCCCATAATACGAAGGGGATTTTAGTATGCCAATCTCGATGATTTTCCTTGACTAGTTTCTTGAGAATAGAAATTAAGGTCTTGTTGGTAGCCTCAAATTATCCATTTGCTTGTGGGTAGTAAGGAGTCGAGAAACTATGTTGGATATTATATTTCTCATAAAGTGCTTGAACATCCTTATTTTTGAAAGACTTGTTGTTGTTAGAGATGGTTTTTTAGGGAATACCAAAATGACAGATGATATGATGAAGTATAAACTCCACAATTCGAGGGCCTATCGTACTCGTTAGATAAATTGCCTCAACCCATTTTGTGAAGTATTTAGTAGCTGTGATGATGAATGTATGTTATATTGAGGAAGGAGGTGAGATTTTTCCAATCAAATCAATACCCCATTGTGAAAATGACCAAAGGCTTTGAATAGGTTGTAATTCTTGTGATGGTACATGAGTTAAATTAGCATGTTGTTGATATTGCTAACAATGCTTGATGTAAGTGCAAAAATTGCGTTCCATGGTGGGCTAATAGTAATCCATGCGTAGAATACACTTTGCAATGGCCATTCCATTAAAATAACCACCACAAGTACCATCATGAGCTTTAGCTATGGCTCTTTGTGCCTCTATAGGCTCAATACAATGAAGGAGTACTATATCATAAGCACATTTATACAACATGTCCCTTAAGAGAGTAAAACAAGCTACCTTTTCTTGAAAGTTCTTTTAGCAGTCCATGACATGTTTGATGGGAGTTGTCCAAAATTGAGGAAGGCTATTATTTGGTTGGACCAAGGCTCATATGAATTTGAATGGATAAAGCAAACATCCTTCTTATCCTTAGATTCAACATGGAAAATTGTATATTTAGAGATCATTGTAACAATGAGTGGTTGTACCTCTCCTACGAAGTTCTTTGGAATCAATGATCCTAGAGAGGCCATTGCATCTAGAAATATATTAGTCGAACATGGCAAACTATCGATTTTAAACCAATCAAATTTGAAGAACAATTTCATTGCTACTTCATGGTAAAGCTTAATGGTAGGTTCTTCGCATTGGTGTTATCTATTGATTTGATGAAAGACAAGTTGAGAATCACCAAATATTTTGATATGCTTTATGCCCATAGTTATGGCTTCTTGAAGACATAATATTAAGGCTTCATACTCTGTATTGTTGTTTGTGCATTGTAAGTCTAGTTTGAAAGATAGGGGAATAGGTACCCCTTGTGGTGTATGAAACATGACTCGAACACCTTGACATTTTTTGTACTTAGAGACATCAAAGAATAGTGTGATATCGACATATTCCTATTAAATGATGTCTTATTCTAGTTTAGTTACGGTAAATACCAAATCATCTAGAACCTAAATAATCAAGGGTTGATCACTAAGAAGTGGAGCTTCCACAAGCTGATCAACTATGACCTAACCTTTAATAGATTTTTGGCTAATGAACTCAAGATCAAATTCAATGAGAAGCATTATCCATTTTGCGGTACATGTGTTATTATAAGTGTGAGACATCATATATCACAAAGGATTTTCACGAGCTATGACATATGTGGTGTGACTAAGCATGTAATGTATGAGTTTTTTAGTGGTAAAATTCACTGCTAAGCACAATTTTTCCACAAACATATCTGGTTTCATAGCTTACCAATGTTCAACTAATGTAATAGACAACTTGCTCTTGATTGTTTTCATTCTTTTGTGCAAGCATTGTCCCTAATGCAAAGTTTGTTGCTAAAACATAAAGATGAAAGGGGACCCCTAGACGAGGAGGAGTTAAGACTGGTGGAGAAGCTAGGTATTGCTTGATGTCATCAAAAGCTTTTTGGCATTCATCTGTCCATAAAAATGTCACACCCTTTTGTAGTAGGTGATTGAATGACCTGCATTTGTTAGAAAGTTGCGTAATGAAACAATGGATCGATTCAATATTTTCTTATAAACTACACAATTCCTTCAAGTTTTTTGGGGGAAGCATCTCCATGATTGTTGAAACTATTTCTTGCATCCATAGGATTCGATTGTCACGCTACAAGAAATCATTTGAAACCAATGAGCTATTACAGGCTCTGGTCAACCTGCCTCTTTATTCTGATTAAAATAAATATTGCTAAAGAAAACTTAACAGAACGGGTAAGGAAACCCTAGTGGTAATTTATGATTTTACAGATATTACACACTCCATATTTTAATTATACATTATCTATATAAAAATGACCAAGCAAAGACAACTTAGTTATTATACCTTATGTAGACCGGTGCCTATCCAATTGGGCTGTTATAGCAATTTAACAACATTCATAACATGAACATAAAGAATGGGAAAAGAAGAATTGGTGCCATTAAACTCATTCAAATATCGTAATCATTCTAAGGGTTAACCGATGAAAGAAACGCTCACAACATGTTCGAATATCGTAACCTATTATGAGGAAACACACATAACTAAAGACAAGAGAATGATAAAACTGAAACCCAAAATTGTATTAATTTCTTCAATAATAATTACATGCAGAGTTGGCAGAATGCCATTAAACTCTGTTTTCAAAAGTTTTAATACAATGAGAAAGCCTTGTTCAAATGATGTAACAAGACTTCGTCAATTCTCCTTCTAAAATATTAGCAAGAAGAATCTCTGGACTTCAGGCTCAAAAAGACTAGAAATATTCTCAGCTCTCCAAATGTAGTATTACCAAAACCTACACAACAAAGGGAGGAATGAGGGATGACAGAGAAAAATAGACACAATGGGAATACAACAACACAACTCAAATGGGCACTCAAGTATACCTCTTAGCAAAAATGCTATCTCTAATGCTTGATGTAGATTTTGACCATAACTGGTGTCTTTATAGCCTCTGATTCTTGAATCTATTATTTTTGGCCTGATCTTGGCCTTACACTTGTCATCATCTGGTTTGATCCTCAAAATTGGTACAACTGGCTTCCACTATCCTCTTTTACTCATACTATACATTCCCCTTTGAATTTTCAAGTTTCAACTTGTTCAACTAGTGATGTCAGTGCTTGGAGGGTCTCCTTCTTCTGTTCCTCCTTCTATTTCTCCTTCTGTTGTTTCTCCTTGGTCATCTGATTAACTCTCTACTTTGGATGTTTCCCCTTTTTGAACAACTTTCTCTTCGTCTCTAGGGTGTGAGCTCATTTGTAGCTGTAGGCTGCATATTTTAATTTCTTTATCCTTTTTGCCCTACTGCAACCATCTGATTTGTTTTCCAATAATTCTTTAGGCATCAATGTTAAAATTTACAAAAAATCTTAACATATTCATCTCCTCTAGAATCCTATTTTTTTGTATGCTGATATAACTTTTACTTTTTTCATACTGGGTGATCAACATCTCCACGATATTTACGATAAAGGTGGTTTGTATGGTCATTTCTGGTTCATCATCTGGCTCACAATCAAAGTCTTTTATTTTATTTTTAAGGAGATCTTCTACATTGGTAGTTTCTAAGAATTCCTCCAATGATAACCCAATATATGCCAATTTCTCTATTATGTCATCCAACAAAGTGAACATTTCTACAACATCATTAAGCCATATTTCCTTGTTTGACCCAAACATAGATACTCTCATGAATTCAATATTACACTTGATCTCAGTACCATCATTCAATAGATACTTCTTTGTTCTGCATCTCCTCAAAATATTCTGACATTAATTCGAGGGTAGGGCGAATGGTCTCAAAGTCTTCTTCCCTCTGACAAATCAGACTTTCCATTTCTTGAGCAGTAACTTGGATCACCCCAATCTGCTTGAACATCTCAGTGATCCCCTTGATCTTATCTTGAATTTTAAATGACATCTCCCTTTTTATTTTGTTCAAATAGTTTGTATAATTGGTTATTTTTACCACCAAGGGAGGTTGTGCTATTGGGGTGTTCTTCTACGCCAACTCTTCTTTTAGACTATTAATTAAGGCTTGCATCTCTGCTTTTTCCTTATCACTGATTTCTAGTTGGCTTCTCAACTCTATGTATTTTTTGATGTAATTGGTCCATAGTTTGCTCTTGTATTGCTTTAGCTACTTTGACCATATCACCCTCTTTTCCATGTACTAAAACTCCTATTTTCTCATCAACTTTGAGAACAAAAGGTTCTTGAGGGGAAGGTATGTATACTTCTGCCATATCTGATTTGGATGTCTCTACTCCTACTCTAGCTGTAGAATTGTCCCCCATGCCACCCATTCCTGCTACTACCTGTAGCTCATGCTCATTGGAAACACTAAAAACTATTTGTTCTTCTATTCTCTCCAACATAACCTTTGTGGAGGGTAGAGACAACCTGGGCTTCTTTAATTCTGGGATAGATACAGTTGTTTGCATTTTAACTTTATGATCCCTAAAGATACCTCCAAATCCACCTGCTCTTCTCATGTTCATCTGTATTACTGATGGAATTTTTATCTCCTTGTTATTTATTTTCAAAGAGTTGGGAATGGCTCTGGGAGCTAATTTCCTCACACTAGTTACTGCTAATAGCTGGTCAGAAATGGGAACTATAGCTTACTTTGAAGTGGTGAGCCCCTGAGTAGGTGTGGTGATAACTTCCTTTCCCTTTTATGTACTCGGGCTTTCAGAGACTCCTTGGGAAGTGTTGGGTGTTGCCTCTATTCTGAGGCAAGTATTATCAAGGGCTCGAACTTGTTGTTCTACAACATCTGTTGAGCTCACAGTGACTTCCATCTGATCAATGCCCTGATCTTCTATCAATTCCAATATGGGGTCTTCTCTGATTGCTTGGGTGGCTTTTGGTAAGAGAGGGGTAGCAGATTCCACCAAAATTCTTCTAATTGCCACCAACTCTAGGGGGTAATCATAGGGCTTCTGAATTTGCAAATTACCCCTTTTTTCAAAGGGGAACTTACTCCATACGACCTACAAATATTTCCCCTTTTCCATGGCATCCAATAATTCTTCTTCATAAGCATCCTTCCTGTGATGTACCTAGGCATACTCATGATTTTTCATTAACCTCTCATACTTTTTGTCTGGATCGTAGGGTCTCCAAGTTATTTCTTCAAAATCCATGAGATCCAAATCATACATCCCCTTGATCAAAGTTGGATATCCTATAAATATGTAATGTCCAAATATACAGGGAACATTGAGCCATGGAACTCTGCCATGCTTCTTCACCAACCTCATCTTGGCCTCCTCGACCACCTATCTACATAGCTCTAGGGCAATGAGAGATAAGGGGCAATACATAGGTAGCATTTTAGGAGGAATTTTAGCTCCATAGAGTCAAATGTAGGTGAACCCCTCAGAGAAGAAATAATATCCAATGTCCTTTTCCTTAATGAAAGATCTTACCCCAAGCCCCAATCTCTCAGGGAGGAAGCCGATTAGGAGCCAGTGAATTTCCAACATGAAATTGTCACAAAACCAACCCATGTGAGTACGACCTTCGTGTATCCTCCAAAAACTGGTCTAGACATAGGGACTCTCAATGGCCCCTACCTCTTTTTTGGCCTTCCTCTCCCAATTGTCCCGCTAGTAGGTGCATGAGAATGGAGTAGTGAGAAAAATGAGGCATCTCCTACCTTTGCTCCAAAATAGCCTTTCTTAATTCTGTCAACTGTGTGTGCATTTGTTCACTCAATTCTTGCTCCTAGGCATAAATTGGGGTGTTTATTACCCTGTTACTCTGTGCTACCAGATACAATACCTTTCTACCCACTACACTGAGTTCTTGTACTCCTAAAATGATATTAGCCATATCACAAAAATCTCGGACCCATGGTTTGAAAGTAGTTTTTCTGATGGGAAACTCAAAAACTACTTTCTCATGATCTTCAAAAAATGATTTAAAAACATCTAAATTTGTTAACATTCGAGATTGCCTTTCAATTACCTGTTGAATCAGCTGAGTATTGGAAGGTGCTAGTTTGAAGACTTGCTTGATATGTTTGGCTGCAATACTGAACACTGGTCGATCTCTATTGTCTCAAAATGTTCTGGTTTTCTCGTCATACGCTACAACTAACCAGGCCAGTAGGTCTGAGGAGTAGTATACTCTTGGACATATCAATTTTCCTAGGTTACTGGTCCACCTGTTACTCCTGGGGAAACCCTTATGTTGTAGCCTCCTGGCTTTGTGGAATAAATCAGCTAGCAACCAAGGGGCTCTTTGATCGTTCTCCATTGTGAGAGCAAAACTTTGGATGCAAGTGTTTTCGATTTCATATTGCTTCATGAGAGTGAGCTTTTTTTCGGCCTCGCTCTTCTGGGTGAAATCATACATCGTGCTCCTAGGCATAGCTGGTCCGGGGAGTTCAACATACGATGATTGGTCTGTGATAAACTTCACCGCTTCTTCAGTATCCTTGGGTATGAAAGCATTTCCCCAAGCTGCCATCTTACTCATAGTAGTTGTTCTAGCTCACTGAAACAAAACTCTCAAGTTTCTGCTCACTCTCTGCTCTTTCAAACCAGTTCTTTGCTCAAGATTACTAGGGTGGTAATGTCACTCGATAGTGTGGGTTTAAATACTTGATGGTGAAGTGGGCTTACTATCATCACACAAACTACCATTAATACAGTGTCACCAACTACCTTTTCAAATTTGCCAATGGAGACTTGCCAAAGTATCACATTCTAAAGTCAGACAGTTATGGTAGGTGGCTTTCCTCGTCCTGCACATCCATGAGGACTTTGGTCTGTGTACTTGCAATCATTCATAGCTTTCCTATTGGTCATCAAACTAAACCTTCCTCTGACGTGGAAATATGAACGTGGTGGTGGTGGATTTTTGCAAGAAAGTATTTTACCACTTTGGGCTTGAAAGGAGATTTTGTTTTGGGAATAGTTACACCGTTAACAAGGTGGTGATCGTTTTGGGGATCTGCTGTAATATTTGGTCATTGAAGTGTGTGCCCATAGGATCCACCAACTTATGATGGCCATTGGATGGGATACGCATCGTATACCTTCATTTGATACCTTTGGACCTGCATAAATGTTAGTCCTACAATATAGTAGACATATGCCAATGGTGGTTAGTTATTAGTCAATTTTATATTTTTGCAAATAATAATCCTTGGCTAGATATTAAATCAGGGCCTTAACCTTCGTTTAATATTGATTTATTAAAGGTTAATCAAAGTGATTAAAAAATTACTAACCTCTGGTTAATACATAACCTTTAATAACTTGCTTACCTTGTCAATGGCTCACCATCCGATCAAACATACGATCCTGCATGTTCGTCCGATTATCTAGACATGCACCAGAGTTTGTCGAGAAGGGGGATCATTATCAACGTGTTTAGACCCTTCTTTAATTTTTATTAATCATATGTCAGTGAAATAAACCATGTTCCTTAACCTTCAGGTGAATTGACCATGCACTACCATCGGATCTGGTTGGGGTCCATCACTATCGTTAGATTTGGTAGAGCTGTGCACCTTTTATCAGACTTTATTTTCCTTTGATAGCCATGAGTAAGCACAACCATCAGATCAAATTGAAGATAAGCGTGACCATCCAATCTGGATCAAATATTACTTAGTCAATGACCATTTTGTCATATCTCATCTTCTTTAATCCAAGTGCCACCATCGAATCTGGTAGGATCAAGCGCGATCATCCGATTAGATGAAATTTGCACCTATTTTTAATATTTGATCTCTTCGATAAAACATCATCATTGGATCTTTCGAGGTCAAGCGCTACCTTTGGATTCCACTTTGTCCTTTATGTGACCTTGATTAAATCACGATCATTAGATCTTGGTAGGTCAAAACATGGTCATTGATTTCCTTTTAATAATCTTAATCATTCACAATATTAGATCTTGGCAAGTTGAAACACCACCATTGATTTCCCTTTGGCTCATAATTACCCTTAAACAAAGCATCGTTAGATCTAGGCTAGCTCAAGCACTACCATCAGATTGGTCATTCATATATTACCTTTTGATTATCATGATGAATCACAGCCATTAGATTCAGGTATGGATGAGCACTACCATCGATTTACTTTGGCTCTTTGACTTGTCAACCTTTGATGGCTTTATGGGATCACAACCATTGGATCGAATTACATTATGGCATGACCGTTAGATATTTCTAGAGTTTCTCATATTTTAGCTAGCATGGGTTGGAGTCCAACTTTGACTCTTGTGTGTCCATTAGATCTTATCATGAGTGAAGTGCTACCATCTGATCTATGGTGGATCGACACCACCATTGGATTTTATTGAATATGGGAAATCACTTTGTTTAATCATGATCTTCCAATTGGTCGGATGAGTGGCTATAGGTACCACCATTAGATTAACTCATGATCACACGCTACCGTAGATCTTCATAAACCTTTTTCAAAGGAGGCCCTTTTAAATCTTTGATCAAATTTTCTTGGAGCATGACCATTAGATCAACTAGGCTCAAGCGCAACCGTTAGATCTGCTTGAATACAGGGGTATTTGAATTTGACTTGGATGGGAGATTTTAACGATTGATTATCTTGAGATATGCCGCTATCATTGGATTATCTCTAAAGAGGGTGCATCCATTGATGTTCCTCAGACCTGCACATACTTTAAAACATGAGTATGAATAATGCTTTTAGGCTAACCTTGGTGGTTTGTGGTAAATGTGCATCCATTGGATTAGGTGTGGGTTAGGCACAATCGTGGATTTTTCATGACTTGTTAACTTCATAACCAAAAATAAACCTTGTATTAGCAAAAAAAGGGGAGGGATTAGCAATGTATGATGACCCTCACTAATCTTGCTTAGTGGCTTTAATTAATCTTTTGGTATTTAACCCATTTAATGATAACTTTATGAACTTCCAAGAGAGCATGATCATCCGATTAAATCATAATTGAGCGCTGCCCTTGGATCTTCTAAAATAGCTCAATGTTTAATTAAAGGGGGCGCGTACCCTCAAGGATTTTATTAAATTTGATCGCTAAAAACCTAGGGTTATAATCCCTTTGACCTTTTGAATTACATTGACTTATCTTTTGGGTAACTTACAAAAGCGCGCTCACTAGATTACTAAATAATTAAGCACTGCCCTTAGATCCATTTGATTAGTTTGATTTTTTATCATAAAAGGGGCACATAACCCTTAGTTTCTTATGTGAAGTTTTATCCTTAACTATTAGATTTATGAAATCAGGCTTAGAAGCTTAATGAATTTTATTTGCGACTCATAGAACTAGGGGTCTACTTAAATAATTATTTCAACTATTATAACCTTTTCAAAATTTGGATGAGATTAACGGTCACAAAGGTACGTCTATTACCGGTTATGGCCATGACTTTAGTCTTTGGTTAAAATGAAGAATTTTATAAATGCTCCAGGTGTTTAGCTCATTAAAGATCACCTCTTTTTCAAAAATAATAGCAATAGAGACCAACCAACATTTGCTAAATTTATTGAAGCCAAAAATTTAAAATTGGGGGTCTCAGATGTTGAGTCAATTTTGGCTCCAACATAGGCTCTGACTGGGACAATGTGCTGAAAACATGAGGCACTTGAGAATTCCAGAATCTCCTAGTTTTACTGCAATTATTTGGACAAAATTACAAATCATCAAGCCTGATAAGCAAAATTGAAAAACAAAACACAATAACTTTTAAACTGGAAAGTTGTAATAACAACATGATATCAAAGCAATAGAGTATTGAAAACTGTAATTCCTTTTATTCAATTTGAAAACTAGGGTCAAAATTTTAGAATCAGATGAGCTTTTTAGATATATTGTTATGTTTTTTTTAGCAAGGTCATAGGATATGATTACACATAATTTGTCAAAGCTACTTGTTCCATCATGCTTTGGCCCATGTGTGTGTTAGTGCATTCATTTTGATTCCCAAGTCTTCCAGAACTTTGTCATGTTTGGGAAAATAGTTAAGCTTAGTGTATGATTTCACTCTTAAATATGTTCACCATTCTGTAGGGCTCCACTGCCAGTCAAGCGTCTATAGCCTCGGTGGAGTTGCTTCTAATCCCATCCGGTTTTACTCTACTACCAATCAAGCGTCTATAGCCCCGATAGAGGTTTTCCAAGATATCTCAGGCAGTGACTCAACCTGCATTATTTTGATTTTCTTTCTCGTTTGAGAAATATTTTGATATAAGCAAATTGTGCAATGAGTATGCCTGAGTTGAGGATTAGTTTCTGGCTAAAAAGGATGAGTGTAATGATTTTTAGCTCAACCACCTTACCAAAGATAACCCTGTTCTTTGGACCTTGAAATCACTTTAAGTATCATTTGTAATGTGAGGCCTCAACATGGTGTCCCAATCAACTCTGATTTCACTCTATTTTATCTCATATCATATGACCATTGCATGAACATTCATATTTGAAAAATTGTAAACATCATCAAAGTCTAAAATAAATCTCCTTTCTTCTTATTTGTTTTTGGAGGAACCAACAGTAAGGAATACTCATCATACTAAAAATACCATGTGAAACAACAAAACACAGAACAATACAGACAAAAGAAAAATGCTTAACTGGTAAACAAAACAACAAAAAACATCACTCTATTTTTGGGGTTTTTGACTTTCTATTTTTTATTATTATTATTTTTTTTATCAACAGGGCACTTCCTCTTTCCTGACCCCACCACAGGGATTGTACATCTTGAGGTGTTGGCCATTAATAGGGATAACCATTGGTTCTCCTTGCAAGGTCTACAATTTGTAAGTATTCTGACCAACAACATGGGCTATCTAGTATGGACCAATCCATTTAGGCTCGAGTTTTCCCTTTTCACCATGCTTATCATTTTTAGGGTCCCAATAGATGACTATATCTCCTTGAGAGAAAGGAGTACCTTTGGATTTCTTATTAAACAATTTCATAGTTTTCTGAGTTTGTTCCATCATCCTATTAAGGGTTTCTCTTCTTTGTTCTTCTAACAGGACAATTTGGTCTAGCCTTCTTTGTAAGGGGTTGGGGTCCTCATGATCTTGCAATAAGAGGGATAATGCTAATTTATCTATCCTAGGAGGTAACAAAACTCTTTCCCCATACACCATTTCATAGGGGGTTCTTCCTATGTTTCTTTTGATAGACAACCTATCAACCCAAAGAGCAAATTTTAGTTCACTATCCCATCCTCTTTTGTTCTTACCCAATGATATTTTTATTCTAGTTATTATATTCTTATTTGATGACTCAACAAGACCATTCCCTTGGGGGTAATAATTAGCAGAATGTGAAAGTTCTATTCCATATTTTGCACAAAAATCTACCATCTCATATGAAACAAAATATTATCCATTATCTATTACCAGTTTTTGAGGAACTCCAAACCTGGTTAGAATGTTTTCTTCCAAGAATTTGATAATGGTGGTGGTTGTGGAGGTTCTTAGAGGAGCAACCTCTACCCACTTTGTGAAGTAATCCATTGCAGTTATGATCCACTTGTGCTGGCCTGATGAGTTAGGCTTGATCTCTCCAATTAGGTCAATGCCCCATTGGGTGAATGGTGCTTCAATGATCACTGGTTTGAGGGGCATGGCTGCCAACTACTTCTTTCCTACAAAAACCTAGTAGTTATGATAGTTCCTAACATATTTATATACATCCTTAAAAAGGGAAGGCCAATAATATCCTGCTCTCATAATTTTATTAGTTGTGGCTTTTGGAGCAAAATGTCCTCCATAGAAACCATCATGGAATTCATTAATTATTTTTGGGACTTCATTTTCATATAAACAGACTAATAACACTCCATCAGGGTGTTTCCAATAAAGCACACCATCCTGCACATGGTATTTCTGAGCTTGAAGTTTTACTGACCTCATTCTATTTGTTGACATATCTCTAGGAAAAGATAGAGTTTGTAAGTATGCCAGAATTTCATCATACCATTTGCATTCTGCATTATTGATTCTCCTGGTGTCATATATCTCATCTATTATGAGAACATTATTAGAGTCTTCTCCTTTATATTCCAGAAATTTTGCTAAGCCTTGCCCTCTTACAGTTTTGACTATTTTGAATTCAGCATCATATTGCAAAAGTTTCACCATCCATCTTGTTGGCCTTCCTAATGGCTCAGATTGAGTAAAGATATCCTTTATTGTTATGAAAGGGATGCAACAATAAACTTTATTTGAACCGAATATACCTTTGAAATGTTCTAAATATTGGATAACTGCATAAGCATGCTTTTCTAGCAAGGTATATTTAAGATGTGCTCCTTTCAGACCTGAACTCATGAAGGCTATTGGCCTTTCATTATTTTCATCATATTTTTGTGAAAGAACTGCAGCAATGGAGTGTTCAGATGCATATGAGTAAATGTTAAAGTCTTTAGAATAATCAGGGTAGCTTAGGGCTGGAGTAGTAGAAATGGCTTCTTTTATCTTATTGAATGCTTCCATGTTTTCTATTGTCCATTTTATTTCTCCAATATTTTTAACCATGTCATTTATGGGTTTGGTCATCTCTGCAAAATTTGGAACAAATCTTTTGACAAAATTTATCTTGCCAAAGAATGACCTGACTCCTTTTAAGTTTCTGGGAGGAGGAATTTTGGAGATAGCTTCTATTCTTTCTGGGTCAATACTTATCCCCTTTTTTGAAACTATGTGACCTAATAATTTTCCTTGTGTAGTCCCGAATATGCACTTCTTGGGATTTAGGGAAATTCCAAATTCTTTGCATCGAGCAAAGACTACAGTTAAATGTTCTAAGTGATCTTCTAGATTTTTAGAAAATACTGTGATATCATCCAAATATACAACCACTATTTTGAACATTAATCCTTTGAAGGTAAAGTCCATTGCTCTCTGAAAGGTAGCACCTGCATTCATTAGGCCAAAAGGTATTCTTAAATATTCAAATGTGCCCCAGGGTGTAGTGAATGTTGTCTTATGTCTATCTTCTAGATTAATCTAGATTTGATTGTATCCAAAAAATCCATCCAACAAGGACATCCTTGATGAACCAACTACTGCTTGCAATAGTTGTTCCATATTGGGCAATGGGTAATTGTCCTTTAATGAAATTTTATTTAAATTTTTGAAATCTACACAGAGTCTAATATCACCATTTTTCTTTTTGATTGGTACTAAATTGGATATCCAAGAAGAAAATCTTACCTTTTGATTATTTTGGAATCCAATAATTTTTGTACCTCCTTTTGCATTATTGGGTGTAAGGTAGGGTTATATTTCCTCTATTTTTATCTGAATGGCTTGGAATCTTCCTTCAAGGGTATTATGTGTGTCATTACATCTATTTTGAAGGTTTTAAGGTCCTCATAAGTCCAAGCAAAATGTTCCTTATTCTTCTTTAAGAAACTGATGTATCCAACCTTTTCTTTTGTTGGTAAGGCTATGTCTACCTTCACTATTCTAGGCTCTCTCATTGTACCAATGTTAACATCTTTAGATATTACCTCTTTCAAGGGAGACTTGAACGCTTTATCAAAATCATCAAATAAACTTTCTAGAGAAACTAATCCTTTTGGTATTCTATTTGTTTTCAGTTGGATTACTTCTACTGGCTCACCTATTTGATCTTTCAGCTTGTCTTCATATTTTTCATCACAGATTATATCTGCATACTGATTTTGCAAGGTCATGAAATATTTAATGTCCACATCATCTTGGAAGACCTGTAGGTAAACTATGTTATCTAGCACAGAGGGCTTATAAACTGAAATAGTTGGGAACCTATCCATATATTCTGTAGTTATTTCTGGATGGTCTAGGCCTGAGGCATTTACAGCTAAAAGATCTGCAACATGATTTTGTTCTCTTGGAATAAATGAGATATTGAAAGCTAAGAATTTTTCAATTTCTTCCAATACTGCATTTTTATACTATTTTAGCCTAGGATGCTTGGTCTGATATTTACCTTTGATTTGTTGTATAATTAGTTCTGCATCCCCTATTACAGTCAAGTAGTTAATGCCTAATTCTTTTGCTTTTCTCAATCCTAGCAATAAAGCTTCATATTCAACTACATTATTTGTGCAAGGGAATTCTAGTCTATAAGGAATACCAAGGTAGTTTCCTTTTATATCAGTCAGATTAACTCCTGCACCTGCTCCAGATTGGGATTTAGCTCCATCAAAAGTCATGGTCCACATTTCCTGAGTTAACACTCTATCTGATTCTACATCAACCATTTTCATAACTTCTGGATCCATGTTCTTAGCCTCTGGTACTTCAACTAGGAATGGGTTATGCCATATTGAATAAACTCCCATCCCTTTTTCTTCAACAGAATTCACTAAGTTTATCATGGTTTCATCTATTTTAATTAACTCTATAGAATGTTTGTTAAATGGTTCTCTTCGTAAGATTACATTTTCTTTATCTGACATTGGGATGGTAGCATAAGACCAATCCAATTGGATTGATCCTCCCAGTTGTTCTACCCAATGTCTGCTTAGTAATAGTGAGAAGAACGGATCAACATCCACTACTACAATATCCATCACTATTCCCTTCTTGGGATATTGGTCTAGGAAAACTAATAATCCAGTTATCACTCCCACACAAGGAATTTGTCTACTATCCATTACTGAAATAGGGGCAGAGTCTCTTGTATAAATTAACCCCATTTGGTCAGCTATCATTTTGGGCATGATATTATGTGAAGCTCCACTATCTAACATACAATTATGAATCACATACCTCTCTCCTTCATCTAAATTATACCTTAATGATACATAGAAGGGTCTGACAGAGGATGGTGATCTTGTATCATGTTGATTTTGTCTAGCAACATGGCAAGTTGGATCTTCTTTTTGTTCAACTAATCCAAATGCTCTGTAGACTTGTTCTCTGTATTGCTGAACTTTCATAAGCTCTCCAAATGTGATGTTAACTTTTTGTTTACTGAGTTCTGACCCAACATCAAATTCTATCTTTTTTATATCCAGTGGTCTATTGCTTTCTTCTTTGGATGTTTCCTCTTCTAATTCTATTATCTCAAGAATAATATTTTTGGAGGTTCTATCAGTTTTCTCTTTACTGATATTTTTATTTGTGAAACTCTATTTTCTTGTTTCACTTGTAGAAGCTTTTTCTATTCTATCAGGGATATTTCTATTTCTTAAATTCAGAGTATTGGTAGCTTCTAATTCTTCCACTTCCTTAGCAGTGGGGATTAATTTCCCTTGCTTCATTTTGTCATATCTTGACTCATGTGGTTTTTGCAAGATTTTAGTTCCTTCAGCTACTAAGATTTGAGGATGATGATTTGAAGCATACTTGTCCATATTCTCTTCAAATAACCTTTCTCTGGACTCATCTTCTAGAGACCAGTAAGCATTAATTCTTATATCTTCTTCTGAATCATCATGTAAATCTACATTGTGTTGTTCACTTAGGTAAATCCCACATCCATCTGGGTTATGAGGTGCATCACAGGTAGAGCAAAAATAGGGAAAACCTTCTGCTATGTTGGCAGATGGTATAGGGTTAGGAACATTATTCTGATCTCTATCAGACTCTCTATTTTTCCAATTATTGTTTCCATTATTCCTATTCTTATTTCCTTCTTTAGAGCCATTGTTGTTTCCCCAATTTCTATTGAAGTTTTTCTTGAAAGGAGGGTGATTATCAACATGTGGTCACTCTATTTGTGATGTCTCACCATTATTACCATTATTTATTTCAATTCTTGCTAACCTATTGTTCATGGTATTAAACATCTCAACCATTTGATTAGTTAGTTTTTCCATTGGATCTACTTCAGTTCTTCTTTGTATATCAAATGCTACCCTTTTGGGCTTTCTCTCAGGTAGATTGGCTTCTAGAGAGTAAGGCTTCATCTTACCACTATCAAGCATATTTCTTTCGATATCCATTACCTTTTCCATACAACCATCAATGGTGGTGGCTTGTTCTTGCCTTAACTCATAGTTAAACTCTCCTTGAAAAGCATTTTTATAGAAACAAATGGACTGAATATCACTAGGCCTAAGGTTGGCAGGGATTTTATTTTTGGTTTTTGAGAACCTTCTATTAAAGTCACTGACAACCTCATTTTCCTTTTTCTTCATAGTGGCCAACTCAGTTAACAGAGATTGTTCATTTTTCCTTTCTCCATATTTCTTTAGGAAAATAACTTCCATTTTAGTAAAATCTGGGATATCATTATCTGGGAGAGAATTGAACCATTCTCTAGCATATTTTTCTAAAGTTTGTAGGAATAGTCTTAGGACTACATCTTCATGTTCAACCTCTAGGCTATCCATTGCATACAGAAAACTTTTGATATGGTCTTCTCCAGTTACTGCATTATTTCCTATAAACTTGGGAAGATATTTGTGGGCTTTATTAGGTAAGGCATTCAAATTTGTAGGTAAGGCAAAAGGCATGTACCTATTGGTTCTCCACAAATGAACATTAGTTTTAATTTTGTTGAGCCATTGTTACTATAGGTGTAATGGGATTTAAATTCATAGTAGCAATACCTACAAGGATTTGGGTTTGGGTATTTTGAATATAATCTGAAATATTATCTACCATAATATTACTATTAATCGGGCAATGAGAATAATCACATGTATCTTCTACAACAAAATTCAAATTTTCATCTACAGTGATACCAACAACAATAGTATTCTGATATTTATTTTTCTTTACGTACTTTTTACCACTAAAGTAAGATCTATTCTCATTAACCATACTCTTAAGAATGGGGATTTTTTGACTATGGGTAAATACCTCTAGATTTTCAAATTTCGAGAATAGTTCTTTACCGCTTCTCCTAGTGTGCACCAACATGTTCTACTTCTTTCTTGATGTTTGATTTTTGGGTTTGTCCAGATAGAGTCGCCAGCATAGGGGTGCAGAAAGAACAGAATGTATGATCAAGATTGCTTGATATTTAACTCTCAACCTCATAGGGAAGGGTTCTTGGAGGAATTTCAAGAAAATCAAGAAACGTAAAAACACTTCAAAATACAATTGAAAACTACGGGAAAATAAAATAAAGAACACAAAAAGTCATAAAAATCAAGATGTAGGTTCTTTATTCCAATTGGTCGCTCATTGATTAAAATAATAATCATTGTTAAAATAAATTAAAAGTAAAATCAAGAATCTATCCTTGGCAACAATGCCAAAAAACTATTGGAACCATTTCTTGCATCCATAGGATTACGATTGTCATGCTACAAGAAATCATTTGAAACCAACGAGCTATTACAGGCTCTGGTCAACCTACCTCTTTATTCTGATTAAAACAGATATTGCTAAAGAAAACTTAACAGAATGGGTAAGGAAACCCCAGTGGTAATTTATGATTTTACAGATATTACACACTCTAGATTTTAATTATACATTACCTATATAAAAATGACCAAGCAAAGACAACGTAGTTATTATACCTTATGTAGACCGATGCCTATCCAATTGGGTTGTTATAGCAATTTAACAACATTCATAACATGAACAGAAAGAATGGGAAAAAGAAGAATCGGTGCCATTAAACTCATTCGAATATCGTAATAAATATAAGGGTTAACCAATGAAAGAAACGCTCACAACATGTTCAAATATCGTAACCTATTATGAGGAAACACACAGAACTGAAGACAAGGAAATGATAAAATTGAAACCCAAAATTGTATTAATTTCATCAATAATGATTACATGTAGAGTTGGCAGAATGCCATTAAACTCTATTTTCAAAGTTTAATACAATGAGAAAGCCTTTTTCAAATGATGTAACAAGACTTCATCAATTCTCCTTCTAAAATATTAGCAAGAAGAATCTCTAGACTTCAAGCTCAAAAAGACTAGAAATATTCTTAGCTCTCCAAAGCAATATTACCAAAACCTACACAAAAAGGGAGGAATGAGGGATGACAAATAAAATAGACACAATGGGAATACAACAACACAACTCAAAAGGGCACTCAAGTATACCTCTTAGAAAAATGCTATCTCTAATGCTTGATGCAGATTCTGACCACAACTGGTTTATTTATAGCCTTTGATTCTTGAATCTATTATTTTTGGCCTGATCTTGGCCTTACACTTGTCATCATCTGGTTTGATCCTCAAAACTAGTACAACTGGCTTCCACTATCCTTTTTACTCATACTGTACATTCCCCTTTGACTTTTCAAGTTTTAACTTGTTCAACCGGTGATGTCAGTGCCTGGAGGGTCTCCTTCTTCTATTCCTCCTTTGTTTCTCCTTCTATTGTTTCTCCTTGGCCATCTGATTGACTTTCTACTTTGGATGTTTCCCCTTTCTGAACAACTTTCTCTTCATCTCTAGGAGGTGAGCTCATTTCTAGTTGTAGGTTGCATATTTTAATTTCTTTACCCTTTTTGCCCTGCTGCAACCATCTGATTTGTTTCCCAATCATTCTCCAAGCATCAATGTTAAAAGTTATAGAGAATCTTAACATATTCATCTCCTGTAGAATCCTATTTTTTTGCATGCTGATATAACTTTTACTTTTTCATACTGGGTGATCAGCATCTCCATAGTATTTACTAGAAAGGTGGTTTGTCTGGTCATCTCTTGTTCATCATCTGGTTCACAATCAAAGTCTTCTATTTTATTTTTAAGGAGATCTTCTATACTGGTAGTTTCTAAGAATTCCTCCAATGATAACCCAATATCTGCCAGTTTCTCTGTTATGTCATCCAACAGAGTGAACATTTCTACAACATCATTAAGCCATCTTTCCTTGTTTGACCCAAACATAGCTGCTCTCATGAATTCAATATTACACTTGATCTCAGTACCATCATTCAATAATACTTCTTTGTTCTGCATCTCCTCAAAATATTCTGACATTAAGTCGAGGGTAGGGTGAATGGTCTCGAAGTCTTCTTCCCTCTGACAAATCAAGCTTTCCATTTCTTGAGTAGTAACTCGGATCACCCCAATCTGCCTGAACATCTCAGTGATCCCCTTGATCTTATCTTGAATTTTAAATGACATCTCCCTTTTTATTTTGTTCAAATAGTCTGTATAATTGATTATTTTTACCACCAAGGGAGGTTGTGCTATTGGGGTGTTCTTCTGTGCCAACTCTTCTTTTAGACTATTAATTAAGGCTCGCATCTCTACTTTTTCTTTATCACTCATTTCTAGTTGGCTTCTCAACTCTATATTTTTCTGATGTAGTTGGTCCATAGTTTGCTCTTGTACTACTTTAGCTACTCTGACCATATCACCCTCTTTTCCATGTACTGAAACTCCTATTTTCTCATCAACTTTGAGAACAATAGGTTCTTGTGGGGTAGGTATGTATACTTCTACCATATCTGATTTGGACGTCTCTATTCCTACTCCAGCTGTAGAGTTATCCCCCATGCCACCCATTCCTGCTACTACCTATAGCTCATGCTCATTGGCAGCACTAAAAACTATTTGTTCTTCTATTCTCTCCAACATAACCTTTGTGGAGGGTAGAGACAACCTAGGCTTCTTTGTCTTCTAGGATAGATACAATTATTTGCATTTTAACTCTGTGATCTCTAAAGATACCTCCAAATCCACCTACTCTTCTCATGTTCATCTATATTACTAATGGAATTTTTATCTCCTTGTCATTTATTTTCAAAGAGCTAGGAATGGCTCTAGGAGCTAATTTCCTCACACTAGTTACTACTAATAGCTGGTCAAAAATGGGAACTATAGCTTGCTTTGAAGTAGTGAGCTCTTGAGTAGGTGTGGTGATAACTTCCTTTCCCTTTATTGTACTTGAGCTTTTAGAGACTCCTTGGGAAGTGTTGGGTGTTGCCTCTATTCTGAGGTGAGTATTATCAGGGGCTCGGACTTGGTGTTCTACAATGTTTGTTGAGCTCACAGTGACTTCCATCTGATCAATACCTTGATCTTCTATCAATTCCAATATAGGGTCTTCTCTGATTGCTTGGGTGGCTTCTAGTAAGAGAGGGGCTATAGATTCCATTAAAATTCTTCTGATTGCAACCAACTCTAGGGGGTAATCATAGGGCTTCTAAATTTGTGAATTGCCCCTTTTTCAAAGGGGAACTTATCCCATACGGTCTGCAAATATTTCCCTTTTTCTATGGCATCCAATAATTCTTCTTCATAAGCATCTTTCCTATGCTGTACCTAGGCATAATCATGATTTTTCATTAACCTCTCATACTTTTTGTCTGGATCGTAAGGTCTCCAAGTTATTTCTTCAAAATCCATGAGATCCAAATCATACATCCCCTTGATCAAAGCTGGATATCCTATAAATACATAATGTCTAAATCTACAAGGGATGTTGAGCCATGAAACTCTGCCATGCTTCTTCACCAGCCTCATCTTAGCCTCCTCGACCACCTGTCTACACAACTCTAGGGCAACGAGAGATAAAGGACAATACATAGGTAACATTTTAGGAGGAATCTTAGCTCCATAGAGCCGAATGTATGTGAACCCCTTAGAGAAGAAATAATCTCCTATGTATTTTTCCTTAATGAAAGCTCTTACCCCAGGCCCTAGTCTCTCAAGGAGGAAGCCGATTAGGAGCCAATGAATTTCCAACATGAAATTATCGCAAAACCAACCCATGTGAGTACGACCTTCGTGTATCCTCCAAAAACTAGTCTGGACGTAGGGACTCTCAATGGCCCCTACCCTTTTTTGGCCTTCCTCTCCCAATTGCCCTACTAGCAGGTGCATGAGAATGGAGTAGTGAGAAAAATGAGGCATCTCCTGCCTTTGCTCCAAAATAGCCTTTCTTAATTCTGTCAACTACGTGTGCATTTGTTCACTCAATTCTTGCTCCCAAGCATAAACTAGGGTGTTTATTGCCCTATTACTTTGTGCTACTAGATACAATACCTTTCTACCCACTACACTAAGTTCTTGTACTCCTAAAATGATATTAGCCATATCACAAAAATCTCGAACCCATGGTTTGAAAGCAGTTTTTTTGATGGGAAACTCAAAAACTACTTTCTCATGATCTTCAAAAAATGATTTAAAAACATCTAAATCTGTTAACATTCGAGATTGCCTTTCAATTACCTATTGAATCAGCTGAGTATTGGAAGGTGCTAGTTTGAAGACTTGCTTGATATGTTTGGTTGCGATACTGAACACTGGTCGGTCTCTATTGTCTCAGAATATTCTGGTTTTCTCATCGTACGCTACAACTAACTAGGCCAGTAAGTCTGAGGAGTAGTATACTCTTGGACATATCAATTTTCCTAGGTTACTAGTCCATCTATTACTCCTGGGGAAACCCTTATGTTGCAGCCTCCTTGCTTTGTGGAATAAATCAGCTAGCAACCAAGGGGCTCTTTGATCATTCTCCATTATGGGAGCAAAACTTTGGATGCAAGTGTTTTCAATTTCATATTGCTACGTGGGAGTGAGATTTTTATTGGTCCCACTCTGCTGGGTGAAATCATACATCATGCTCCTAGGCATAGTTGGTCCAGGGAGTTCAACATATGGTGATTGGTCTATGATAAACTTCACCGCTTCTTTAGTATCCTTGGGTACGAAAGCATTTCCCCAAGTTGCCATCTTACTCATAGTAGTTATTCTAGCTCACTAAAACAAAACTCTCAAGTTTTTGCTCACTCTCTACTCTTTCAAACCAGTTCCTTGCTCAAGATTACCAGGGTGGTAATGTCACTCGATAGTGTGGGTTTAAATACTTGATGGAGAAGTGGGCTCACTATCATCACATAAACTACCATTAATATAGTGTCACCAACTACCTTTTCAAATTTACCAATGGAGACTTGCCAAAGTGTCACATTCTAAAGTCAGACAGTTATGGTAGGTGGCTTTCCTCATCCTGCACATCCACGAGGACTTTGGTCTGTGTACTTGCAATCATTCACAACTTTCCTATTGGTCACCGAACTGATCCTTCCTCTAACATGGAAATACAAACGTGGTGGTGGTGGATTTTCATGAGAAAGCGTTCTACCACTTTGGGCCCGGAAGGAGATTTGGTTTTGGAAATAGTTACACCGTTAACAAGGTGGTGATCATTTTGGGGATCTATTGTCAGATTTGGTCATTGAGGTGTGTGCCCATAGGATCCACCAACTCATGATGACCATTGGATGGGATACGCATCGTATACCTTCATTTGATACTTTTGGACCTGCATAAATGTTAGTCCTACAATATAGAAGACATATGTCAATGGTGGTCATAGCATTATTGGTTAGTCAATTTTATACATTTATATTTTGCAAATAATAATCATTGACTCGATATTAAATCAGGGCCTTAACCTTCATCTAATATTTATTTATTAAAGGTTAATCAAAGTGATTAGAAAAATTACTAACCTCGATTAATACATAACCTTTAATAACTTGATTACCTTGTTAATAGCTCACCGTTCGATCAAACATATGATCTAGCGCGTTCGTTCGATTATCTAGACATGCACCAGAGTTTGTCGAGAAGGGGGATCATTATCAACGTGTTTAGACCCTTCTTTAATTTTGATTAATTATCTGATAGTGAAATAAACCATGTCCCTTAACCTTTAGGTGAATTGGCCATGCGCTACCATTGGATCTGGTCGGGGTCCATCATTGTCGTTAGATCGGGTAGAGCTATGCACCTTTTATCTGACTTTATTTTCCTTTGATAGCCATGAGTAAGCGTAGCCATTGGATCAAATCGGAGATAAGTGCGACCATCTGATCTGGTCAAATATTACTTAGTCAACGACCATTTTATCATTTTTCATCTTCTTTAATCCAAGTGCCACCATCATATCTGGTAGGATCGAGCGTGACCATCCGATTAGATGAAATTTACACCTCTTTTTAATGTTTGATCTCTTTGATAAAGTGCCACCATTGGATCTATCCAGGTCAAGTGCTACCGTTGGATTCCACTTTGTCCTTTATGTGACCTTGATTAAATCGTGGTCGTTAGATCTTGGTGGGTCAAAATATGGCCATTGATTTCATTTTAATAATCTTGATCATTCGTAGCCATTAGATCTTGGTAGGTTGAAATGCCGTCGTTGATTTCCCTTTGGCTCATAATTACCCTTAAACGAAGTACCACCACCGGATCTAGGCTAGTTTGAGTGCTAATGTTAGATTGGTCATTCGTATATTACCTTTTGATTATCATGATGAATCATGGCCCTTGGATTTAGGCACAGATGAGCGCTACCATAAATTTACTTTGGCTCTTTGATTTATCAACCTTTGATGGCTTCGTGGGATCGCAGTCGTTGGATCAGGTTGCATTTGGGCACGATTGTTATATTTTTCTAGAGTTGCTCATCTTTTAGCTGATATGGGTCAGAGTCCAAATTTGACTCCTGCATGTCCATTAGACCTTATCATGATGAAGGGCTACCATACGATCTACGATGGATCGATGCCACCATTAGATTTTAACGAATGTGGAGAATCATTTTGTTTAATCATGATTTTCCAATTGGTTGGATGAGTGGCTATAGGCCCTGCCATTATATGAAATTACAATCACGTGCTATCGTAGATCTTCATCAACCTTTTTAAAAGAAGTCCCTTTTAAACTTTGATCAATTTTTCTCAGAGCACGATCGTTAGATCAACTAGGTTCGAGCGCAACCATTAGATCTGCTTGAATACGAGGGCATTTAACTTTGAATTGGAGGGGAGCTTTTAATGGTTGATTATCTTGAGATATGTGTTGCAGTTGGATTATCTCTAAAGGGGGCACATCCATTAATGTTCCTCATATCTGTACATACTTTAAAACATGAGTACGAATAATGCTTTCGGCTAACCTTGGTGGTTTGTGGTGACTGCGCATCCATTGGATCGGGTGAGGGTAGGTGCAACTACAAGATTCTTCGTGACATGTTAAATTCATAACCAAAAATAAACTTTGTATTAGCAAAAAATGGGGAAGGATTAGAAACATATGATGACCCTCGCTAATCTTGTTTAGTGACTTTAATCAATTTTTCGGTATTTAGCCCATTTAATGATAACTTCATGAACCTCCAAGAGATCCTGATTGTTTGATCAAATCATAGTTGAGTGTTGCCCTTGAATCTTCTAAAATAGCCTCATGTTTAATTAAAGGGGGTGCGTACCCTCAAGGATTTATTAAATTTGTTTACTAAAAACATAGGGTTATAATCCCTTTGACCTTTTGACTTACATTGACTTATCTTTCGGGCAACTTACTAAAGCACGTTCACTAGATTACTGGAGAATTAAGCGCTGCCCTTAGATCCATTTGATTAGTTTGATTTTTAATCATAAAATGGGTGCATAACCCTTAGTTGCTTATATGAAGATTTATCTTTAACCATTAGACTTATGAACTCAGGCTTAGAAGCTTAATGAATTTTATTTGTGACTCATAGAACTAGAGGTATACTTAAATAATTATTTCAATTGTTATAACCCTTTCAAATTTTGGATGAGATTAGTGGTCACAAAGGTACGTATATTACTGGTTATGGCCGTGACTTTAGGCTTTGGGAAAAATGAAGACTTTTATAATTTCTCCCGGGGGTTAGCTTATTAAGGATCACATCTTTTTCAAAAATAATAGCAAAAAAGACCAACCAACAACTGGGGGATCTTATTGAAGCAAAAAGTTTAAAGTTGGGGGTCTCAGATGTTGAGTCAATTTTAGCTCCAACAATGGCCTTGACTTTGTTTGGCTCCACCTCAATGCCTCTTTTGGAGACAATGAATCCTAATAGTTTTCCTGAGGTAACATAAAAGACACTTTTTGGGGTTCAACCTTACATTATGCTCTAGAAGTTGATCAAAGACTTTTTCCAAGACACCAATGTGCTCTTGTCAAGTTTTAGATTTTTCCAAGAGATTATCCACATAATATTTGATTATCTTATGTATATAATCATGGAAGATGTATGTCATGGCATGTTGATAAGTGGCACCTACGTTTTTGAGGCCAAAGGGCATCACATTGTAACAAAATGTCCCCCAAGGTATAGTGAATGTTGTTTTATGTTGGTCATCAAGATTGATTCAAATCTGGTTGTATCCCAAGAAAATATCCATTAGAGAAAGTATTTCATGGCCAGCACAAGTGTCGACAAGAGTATCAATGTTTGGTATAGGAAATTCATCCTTAGGATACACTTTGTTAAGATCTCAAAAGTCAGTGCAAATGCATATCGTTGTGTTAGGCTTACGAACGGGTACCATATTTGAAAACCACTCAAGATAGTCAATGGGAATAATGAAACCCATATCTGAAATCTTTTGAAGCTCTTCTTTGACCATTAGGGCAATGGTAGGATGCATCTTTCTCAATTTTTGTTTGATCGACTTAGCATTAGAGTGCAAGGTGAGATTATGGAAAACCAAGTTAGGATCAAGACCAGACATGTCTTTGTAGGACCATGAAAAAATACCCTTCTTCTTCTTGAGGAGAGCAATTAATTTCTCTTGTTCATATACGGATAAACATTTACCAAGTTTAACAATTTGAGGATTGTCTGCATCTAAACTAAGGTTCACCTCGATGGTATATTCAATGGACATATGAGAATCTTCCTCAAACTGATGAGGCGTTGGGATCATACGAATGTCATATATGACATTATCAAACTCTTCTGACTCAACCTCTTCTATGTATTCCTAGAAAACCTTAGGATCTAAATGCAAAGGTGAAGGCAAAGGTGGAGGCAACGAAGGATTGTAGTTTGCTAAAGCCATTAACAATTCCTCAAAAATAATGAATTCGAAAAAGGATGGAGGTGAGGAAATCCAGTTCATATCAATAAGGCTCATGTCAATTGGAATTGGCTTTGCCAAATCATATGGATTACGAAGCAGGGTAAATAAGTCAACGGGATTCATGTTGGTAAAGTGGAGGATGGATAGATCCTGTCTACTAGAACTGATGCTAGAGCTCTGGGAACCTGAAAAATAGCGAGCAACACAAATAAATGCAACAGGTAAAAATCCATGTTCATGCAATGCAATTTTTTTATATTTTTGTGTATTTTATATTTTTTTTATTTTTTAGGTACATATATTACAAGCAAAAATTTTGGCGAGGTGGATTAATGAAATGGAGGTGGTTCACCGGTTGGTTTAGTTCGCTCTTGTGGAAGAAGTAAACGAAATATGGCTTGATATATGGGGAATATTCTGAGATAAAGCTCATATTGTTTGATGAATGGAATTATGGGTGTCAATTCCTCATCATATTCATCAGAAGCTATCGACATAACATCGTACTCTTCATAGATTTCTTCTTCAATGTCATCAGGGTGATGGGTTTCTTCGTATGAATTGAAATGAAGATTTTGAAAAGCTTTTTCAAAAGGAGAGGTGAAATAATAAGGGTGATATCCTAAACCTAAATGGTCATATGCTTCTCGATATGGAGTACCAATGAGCTCATGCATTCCCTGTTCATGTCGTCCTAGGACATAGCCTTGTAATTGACTCGATGAATGTACGAGGATGGAAAACCTGACATGTGTTGTATGTTGGTAGGTGTTGGTTGCTTTGGTTCATCAAGGGAAGATGGATTAGACAATGAATCAATCCCACTGTACACAAAATTAATATTGTTGGGCATTGAACCCATGTTGTACATCACTCCTATGGATAAGGGTGGGTCATGTGGGCGATCATAATCCCTAGCATTTTGAATGCTAAGCAGTGTGATAGTGATATCTTGGACCACGTATTCACCAATACCAGTATTAGTGAGGTGGACCACAACTTGGGATGATGTAGAGGCAAATGTGGAAGTAGATATGGAAGGCTCAGGATTGGCTTGGGGCTCGAGGTTGGCTTGTGGATCTAATAATGGGATAGGTATGGACTGGAATTACATCTCACAATTCGTTAATTTGACTTGTGAGATATCAACTAATGTGGATGGATTTGGATTTGGCAGAGGTTTTTTATGAATGAGCAATGATGTGGAAGGAATTTTGATGGAGTACGATGATGATTATGATGTGGTTGATGTTAGAGTAGGTTGTTTACCTTAGCTCATGTTCACCTAGGTAATTTATTTTCCTTTTATTTAGTTATTCCATGTATTTTCCCCACCCACTTATGTGTGGATATTTCATTTATCTTATTTAGATATTATGAGATGTTACATATTTATTTCTTAGATATTATGGGGATATTTTTAGGTATATTTGGAGGGTTGATATTCTTTCTCCCCATAGCGGTTACATATCTATGGACCATATCACTTATTCCTTTTGTACGGTGGATATTTGTCCTTAGCTTGATCCTACCGCTATGGTTGATCATCCTTGCCTATATAAGCAAGGCACCTTCATTGTACTCATTGAGTAGAGGAAGTTCCATTTTCAGATCTAATATATGATATTGTTGCTCTCTTGTTTGCATATCTATTTGTAAGCTTATGCTGTCAATTTGCTTTCAGATTCTTGTTTTGGTTGAATGTGGTGTTTCTGTTAACACTTGAGATCCTTGCAGCTTGGAATGATCTGATTATCATTCCTTTCATGGCATCAGAGCGATAGGTGTTGCAGTCATCCATTTGTGAGTGTTGTGCAGTTGTTTCTCTTGCAGGTTCGAAGAATGGTGTGGAAGCTTCGGTTTTTGTGATCGGGTCCTTGGTGGAGTTTTTTGGCCAGTTTGTGTCACTCCTTCCATTTTAAGATCATCACCAGCCTCCTAAAATCTCTTCTACCCATACTGCAATAGCCTCATTCCCTTGGATCTGTCCTAAGCATTTTTTTCTTGAGCATTTTCCTTTTTTAGCAGGGTCACCAACCCAACCCATTTTTATATTTTGCATGTATCTCCTGATAGAAATGTCATTTTTCCATGAAATGTTTTGGAGGTCTGTAGATGCATTCATTTGAGTTGTGCCCAAAATTTCAGCTCATTTGGATCAGTATTCTTCAAGATATCTTGATTTTACGAAAACCTGCAATTTTTTAGTAATCTGCATATATCTTCATCAAAAATTCTGATTTTTTGCAGATTTTTTTACAGAATGTGTAAAATCATATTATAGACCATCCCATAAAATTTTAGAGAATTTGGAGCTGTATTTTGATAGTTACAGTGATTTTACTATTTTTAGTAAACTCATTATTTCAGGAGAAATATTGGGAGTTGCTCAGCGAAATTTTTTCCAGGCCTGTAAAATCATTTTTCTGATATGTCTATAAAATTTCAGATTTTTTGGATCTGTATTTAGACATTTACAATGATTTTATGACTGCACTCTCAATATTGCATTGTGAAAAAGGGTTTTTGCACTTGAACCGGTATATGGACTATTGTTATAAAGTCCCATCTTCCCTCATTTTATGTTTGTCCACTTAGTTTGAAACTTTGTGATCAGCTTACTTGGTGTTCAGTATTGGTGGAGCCTACACATTGTTGTGCTTGAGGAGTCCTTTGTCTTTGACTTCCCTTGCTTTGTTGTGGTGCATCCTCTTGTGCCAATCTTCCTCATTGAGGCACTTAGTTTGAAGGAGGGGATTCTTTTGGTAATTCCTTTGGAGACTTTTCAGAGTTCAGAGGCTTCATGTGTGCATTGATGTGATTTTGTGGTATTTTGCACCACCTTGTGACATCACACTAGACCTTTCACATTATAATGGCATTTGATTTTTGGGGGGCCTCTTCTACTTTTGAGGACATCTTGAAAACTTCTTTTTTTACACTTAGCATAGAGGCAAATGCTGAAAATTTTGAAGCATGGTTTAAGGTACTTTGTTCATTATGTCAAAGTGAAGGTTTGGATCCTTTGTTCATAACTCCAAAACCCAAACCAATGGTGAAGGATAAGGAGTATAGGACATGGTTCATGAACAATTTAAGGATCTCTAGCATGCTTTATTATTCAGTTTGTGAGGAGCTTCAAAATTTTATTGGAGTTCACAAGAACACACCTCACCTTGCTTATCATATGTTGAAAATAAATTTTTTACCCAAGGCACCTTCTCTTACAATTGCTTGCATGGAGGACATCATTTGTGACATTGCATCTTTGTTTTTGGAGTCACTATCTCATGATGTTTTGGATGATGAGGTTGATGCTATAGTACCTGCTTCAGATATTTTATAGGATACATCTCCACACTTGTCTTATGTGGATGATCATGTTGATGTTGCAGCATATACAACAGAGATTTCATGGCATGTTACATCCTTACATACATATGACTTCTTGGATGGTGTTGCCTCTCTCTTCATTGAGAGTCACACATGTGATTTTCTTGACATGTATGAGGAGCTCACTCATTTATTTGATGATGATGTATACATTGTATCTCCTCCATGTAATTCTTCCTTTGTGGACCCTTTTTTGGTGTGCCCTCCTTCTTTGAGTGAGCCACCTTGTCCACCATTTTCTTCTCCTGTTTCTTTCACATTGGATGATGTACTTCTACAGGAGTTGGATACAAATATTTTGTCTTCAGTTGGACTCTCACTTGGAGATCCTGAAGACCATGTTGATTCTTTTGAGGCTTCTAAGCCTCCACTTCTTTCTCTTGTTGCTTCCATGGGCTCATCATCACTTATGCAGCAGGACATTGGTGATTCTTCCTTGATGGATGCTCTTCAAACATCTCTTCCACTTTTGCACACTCATGGTTTTGTGCATATTGATCTTTTGGATGTTGATTGGGACTATATTCTACCCTATTTTGGTGTTGGTTTGGGCTTCTACATTCTTGGAGATTCATTTCATAATTCATTGGTGACATCTTCTTCACTTCAGCTCAGTTTGAAGGATTCTACGTCATCATTCTACATTTTATTCCCATCTTCTCACACTCACTTGGAGTGGGAAGACATTCGACGGATGCTTCATGGCTACTTTCTTCCTCGTGGGAGACACATTGTTCATCGCAGAGGCATCCACTTCTTCATAGGACTTCTTCATGGAGCTCGTCATCCTAGGGGGTGTTGGGAGCACTCCTTGGCTCCATTCCTACTTTTTCTTCTCTCTTTCTAGCTGGATGGTTTTTTTCCACATGGTTTTCCACCTTCTAGTTTAGGAGCTTTTGGATACACATTGTACATGAGTACCTAATCAGGCCTTGTTGTCGGGACTCATATTGTGGATATGCCACTTTACTTTTTGGCACCTAGCTTCACTTGAGGGGGGTGTTAGAGTAGGTTGTTTACCTTAGCTCATGTTCACCTAGGTAATTTATTTTCCTTTTATTTAGTTATTCCATGTATTTTCCCCACCCACTTATGTGTGGATATTTCATTTATCTTATTTAGATATTATGAGATGTTACATATTTATTTCTTAGATATTATGGGGATATTTTTAGGTTTGACTATTCCTAGGGTGGTGACATTTGGAGGGTTGATATTCTTTCTCCCCATAGCGGTTACATATCTATGGACCATATCACTTATTCCTTTTGTACGGTGGATATTTGTCCTTAGCTTGATCCTACCGCTATGGTTGATCATCCTTGCCTATATAAGCAAGGCACCTTCATTGTACTCATTGAGGTAGAGGAAGCTCCATTTTCAGATCTAATATATGATATTGTTGCTCTCTTGTTTGCATATCTATTTGTAAGCTTATGCTGTCAATTTGCTTTCAGATTCTTGTTTTGGTTGAATGTGGTGTTTCTGTTAACACTTGAGATCCTTGCAGCTTGGAATGATCTGATTATCATTCCTTTCAATTGATGTGGATTGAGTTTGACCGCATGTACATGTAGTCGATGATGATTAATATTAGGGTATGGAAGTGGAAGGGGAAGTGATGGGGAGTTCCTCAGGAATAGGAACTTTAGATGAAGATGTGGATGGTGTGGTGGATGATGTGGTTGATGTCAAGAAAAGGTGAGTGGATGGAAGAATGGATTCATAGGGATTTAAAATGAAATTGCAATACTTAAATGGTTTGATTTCTGTTAGTATGCAATTAATTTGTCCCTCATATACATATTTTAAGCATTGATGAAGTATAGAGGGGACACATCTCATTTCCCTAATCCAAGGATATCCAAGGAGTACATTGTACGCCATGGACCCTTCCAAGATATGGAACATTGTGTGCAACATTTTTACCTCCACTTCGATGGGTAAAACTACAATGCCAATTGTGGAACAGAGAGCATCATTAAATGCTTTCAAGGTGAAGGTGGACTTGGTGATGTGGGATGGTGAAAGGTTAAGATGTTGGAGAGTGAAAGTGGTGATGATATTTATGCCGGTATCAATCAAAACTCATTTAAATGGCTTCCTATCAATTTGAGCTATGATATGCAATGGAGGGTCCACTGATCCTACCGATATTGGTTTGATTTCAAAATAATAGAATGTAATGGCAAGTTCCACACATGTTCGGATAATTTCCACAAAATTTCTAAATATATTAGTATCCTAATATTGGAGTTCAATGGATTTTAGAATCTCCATTAATGCCTCATGATGTGGGGGAGATTGTTGAATTAGCTCGTAAATGGATAGTTTTGTTGAAGCTATTTTAAGGCTAGTGGTTAGCCGACTACTCAGAGAGATGATTGGACTTTGTGGATTATTAGGAGGATGAATGGGTGGAGATGGACAACTTGAAATGTGAATTGGTTGGGAAGAATTGGTGGAGAACTAAATGGAAGATGATGAATTAGCAGGTTGAGGAGACACGCTTACCTGTGGTGCTATGGGAGATTGAACAGTTGCTATTGTGCATTTAGTTGATTGGTAGTGCATTGTTGACCTTGGGTGACTACATGAATAACACCCACAAAACCTTGGTATTGTTGAACATGGTTAACTTGATTAGGAGGAGTCTATTTTTTTGACCCTCCTGTTGTTGGTTGTGCTTCCTCATGATGAGGAATTGGTGTTTGATAGATACCAAGATTTTGATTTTGTTGAGCTAAGGGACTATCAACCTTGATGGCCCCTAAGTCAATTAAGTCTTGCACTATACCTTTAAATGTGTAGCAGTCATTAATGTTGTGCCCATTATGTTGATGATAAGGACAAAAAAAATGCTCCCAATAGTTTTTACCACGCTTAGTAGGATCATCGAGTTTGACCTCAGGCAAGGCAAGTTGGTTTGTGTCATACAACCTATAAAAAATAGAGTATATGACTCAGATAAGAGGGTGTATTGGCAATTTTATCGAACAAATTATTGACGTTGGTGAATATCCACAATTGGCATTGTATTTTGAACTTAAGGTGGTGGGGGAACCACTTGATATGCTATTTGTGGTGGTTGTTTTTTAACCACAACCAAATGGCTCATGACCGCTTGATTAGCCTAATTTGGCTTGGATTGGCCAAAATAAGTTCCTTTGGATTGGCATTTTTTTTGTTATTCTTTCTTTTTAGGCTTTACGACACCTTCTTGGATTTTGATTTCCTCAATAATGCTAGCCTAGGCAAGAGCTTCTTCAAATGATCTATATTGTTGTAATTGAAATAACCAAGAGATGGGTTTTAAGAAACTCTTGGTAAATAGTTGAGTTAGCTCTTCCATTTGTAGGGAAAATGGTAGTTTTATAATAACAACCCTCCAACAATTGCCAAAATCATAGATGGAATCATCGTCAAATTGCTTAAGATTATATAAGTCAGTCAGTGAAATTTTATTTCAAAAATTGAGGTAAAATATTTTGAGAAATTGATCTACCAACTGTTCAAAAGTATAAATACTATGATGAGGCAGATGGTTATACCACTCTATGGTATCTCCCCCCTAGTGTCTGAGGAAATATTCTAAGCATTAAGGCATCTTGATTTTGGATTCTGAAGCATGAGTGAATGAATATGCTCACATGCTCTCTAGGGTCCTCAATTCCTTTAAACTTATCAAATTTCGACACTGTAAAATCTACCGGATATGGTGGGGATGGTACCAAAAAGTGATTTGGTTGATTGATAAACTATCTTAAAGTTGGATTATGGTTCATCATACCAGGAGTGTGTTGTATCAAGCTATCAATCTATTGTTGCAAAGCCTGAATTCTAGGGTCTTTCCTAGGTATGTGGAATCCCTGAATCACTTGATGATTGTGTGGAGATGAAGTGGTAAAATGTTGAGGTGTGATGATATGTTGATGATTTGATGGATTGGTTAAAACTTGGTGATGTTGGGATTGATGAGGGAATGATTATGGATGATGAAATGGAGATGAGGTTTGAGGACTATGAATGTGTTGACTCATAGGAATGGAATGGGTGTGGGTTGATGGAGGCATGGGGATGGAATGGGGATGTTAGGATTGGTGGGAGATGATGGCTCAGTTTATGGAATGGGGATGTTGGTGGATCTATGTAACACCTCAGTGTTTGATTTATACATAGTGTGTGATGGTCCCGCAAATAAACCAGAGTAACTTGTCTATATCACATTGATAGGGTTAACCGCAGAATTGGCAAGGGAAGATGTGGAACACTCCATGGATGAAGTGGTTTATATGATGAAGGTTTTATTAAAAATATTTTCTTCACTTTGAGTTGAAACCATAAGCTAATGAGTTGGCTAGGAATGGTGAGTGTGGAATGTGCAGAAAGAAAATGCAAATGGAAATCACATAGAATAAAACAAGCAATTCAATCCTATGTTTTGCAACAATTTTTTTTCTTATGTGGGGTTTGTGTGTTGTTGATGTGCTAACCTAAACTATTATGCAAGGTGGAATCTAAGGCTAGATGGCAAATGAGATTCTTCCTGGTGATGAAATCCAAAAAGTTTGCTCATGGGTGACTATGGTTTCTATGGGTGAGATGACGGATGGAGATGAATCCCACTATCGTCAATATCAAACAATGGTTAGTGATGAAATCCAACTCACTATTGTTTAGTGTGTGACATGCAAAGTGTGTGATTCATTTTAAGATTTATGTTTTCTATAGTGTTCATCCAATGTTAAAAACACCCTATTTCACTTGTCTAAGCTAGAAGCCAAGAACATTAACACTAAGCTCCTCAAAATAACTTAGGGGTACACCGCTTAAGACCCACCTTGAATCATCAAGTGATTTCAACAGTGGAGGGTTCGCTCAGTTCTTCCATCCCGAATCATCAAGTGATTCCAATAATTGGAGTATAGTTAGATATTACAATCTTCTTCCAAATTAGAAAAGTAAAAATGGAAGCTTTCAACCCTACAATGCAGTTATTTATGCTTTTATTATTTCAAATGCAAACAATTTATAATATTGAATGAATACACCATAAAGTCACATAAATGTAAATTAAGAGTGATCTACAGTGAATGTATGAATGCAGTTCTACTCTATATGCAATCTATGAAGAATGTAAATGTCTAAAATTAAAATAAAAATGCGACTGCTTTAAACAAAAAATAAATGATTTCTTTTGTTAGTTTCACTGTTAAAAGCAGGAAAATAAAAATAGAAATGAGTTAGGGTTTGAACCGAGCTTACTAGGAAGCCTATGTATTTCTTCCCCACTCTATTAAATGTCGCCCAAAGTCTTTGAAATGTTGTAGAGTGTTTCTTGAATGCTGTAGGGCATCCGTACAACCTTTGATCGAATTCTCTAACTTTTGAAAACCCTCGTTTTCATGATTTTCATGTGATCAAAATTTTGAAACATGCAAGATAGAAATAGAAACAAAAATTCGTGATAAGTCAAAATGAAGAACCCTTTGGGGGTCCTACCGTAATTGCCATTTTGTAAACCAAAAAATAAACAACACCAATACACAAATAAAGTACAAAAAGCACAGTAACACAATGAAATGCACAAAATGAATAATATTTTATTAATATGGGTAGATCTCCTAGTTGTACAATGAATATGCCCCAATATGAGGGCTACAAATGCTTTTTGATATAGATATTACAAATAATAGGGTTTCAAAACCCTAGTTCAATGAATAGTTAGTGTCTTCTGGCTCATCCTTGATCCAAACAAGAGTGTGAGTGGGCTTGTGTATCCCTACAGGATCACCCTAGCTGCAACAACTTCCAAAAACATGGATATTGCACCTACAAATAACAAACAACATAAAAGGGGTTAAAAGCACCTACGAGGGCTCCACTACATAAGGCCCTCTAAAAGATAGAACAAGTAAACCCTAAATGTTGTAAAATGAAACTATAAACATAAATGCAAGAACATAAATAAATGATGCAACGAATATTGTACCTTGTCAATGCTAATCTCTGCTCTTGTTTCTATTATCGATGGTCGCACGAACGCCCAAAATAATTCGAGGGCTTACATACTGCAAATCTATTGTGGGAAACACCCTTAGGCATTTGGTGATGGCTATGAATGACCAAAAGCATTCCAAAAATTCTTAGAAGCATTCTATGAACTTTTAGCGACATTCGGGGGCTGAGGGAAGTGAGGTAAAACCAGATTTGGTTCATGAGGGTTTGGCAATGACGAAAATGGGATGATGTGATGGTGACGATGAAGGACGAAGATGATAGCAAAATGGCTAGGGCAAATGTTCAAATTTGGGACCTTGATTCATCAAAATGAATCACTTTTTATAATATGCCCTTGAACATGTTAGGGTTTCAATGACACAAAATGGACGGTTGAGATTAAAACATGAGGAAGGATGGAGATTAAGCTTGGGCAAGTGACATAGATTGAGATGGATGGATGGTTGAGATTAAAACATGGCAGATGGCTAGGATTTATTCATATAAATACATATATATTTATTAAATATATATAAATATAGATATAAAATATTAATATTTATGTATACATAAAATAAATAAATAAATAAATATATATATATATATATATATATATATATATATATATATATATATATATAATGGACGACTATGATTGAAGGATATGAATGGATGACAAATGGCTAGATTTTTGTGTCTACAACTACCAAGGCTTCGGCTAGATAGGGGGCCTTAAACAAGCTCATAATATTGAGGGTATTACTCATTTATAGTTTGTGGATGATACCATTTTACTTGGTAATCCTACTGTGGCAGAGGTAATTGAATTTAAAATAATATTAGACCTCTATGAGCATGCCTCTCACCAAAAGATCAATTTGGACAAGATTGAGATCTCTTCATTAACACTAAAGTTTCTCTCCAGAGAAGGGTGGCTAGAGTGATAGAGTATCCTGCATCAACCCTGTCTTCTTCTTACCTTGGAATGCCTATGCTTGTGGGTTCTTGCAAGGCTCCTCTTTGGAATGGTTTGGTTGATAGGTTTCAATCCAAACTTGTAGGATGGAAAGGTAATCTCTTGTCTCAAGAAGAAAAAACGTTGGTGTTTAAGAGTGTTCTACAGGTTGTTCCCATTTATATTTTGTCCCTTTTTAAGATTCTTGCTAAAGTTTCCAAAATATTAAAAGGAATTCAAAAACAATTCTTATGTTCAGGATCTGAAGAGAGGAGGATTCTTCTTGTAGATTGGGAAAAAATATGCCATCAAAATAAGCATGGTTGTCTTGGTCTGAGGAGACTTAGCCTAGTTAATAGTTCTATGGCAACCAAGGTGGGATGGAGAGTTCTAAGGGATGGTCAGACTCTTTGGGTAAGGATTATTAAAGAAAAATATCTTGACAACTAGGAGGATACCAAATTTCTCACAATTCAAGACCCATGTCGTGGCTCTTCTTTATGGAACCACTTGGTGGAGGTTAGGGAGGCCTTGTGGAAGGGTGTGAAATGGCGTGTTGGAAATGGGACCTCTATAATTTTCTGGGAAGATGCTTGGTTATATGGTAACCCTTTAGCCAACAATGATATTTTCTCTAATATAAAAGAGGATCTAGAAGATAGATATGGTAAAAAGGTTTGTGACTACATGACTTTATTGGATAACCATTTGAGCTAGAAAGATTTAGAAGCAGGCCCTGAGAATTTGGAGGCTTTAAACCTCCTTAAAGCTAAACTAAGGGCTTATTACTTAGGTGTTGTCAGGAAAAGAGACTCTATGGTTTGGAGCATAATTGAGAATGGTGAATTCAGTGTGAAGACAACCTATGATCTTTTGGATCCTATTATAGATAATGGTTTCCCTTGGAATAGAATTTGGGGTAAGAGAGTTATTCCTAAACTAGAAATTTTTCTTTGGGAAGCAATTGAGAATAAGATCCTAACGATGGATAATCTTAAGAAGAGAGGTTTTTAGTTACCTAATAGATGCAGTTTATGTGAAAAGGTAGAAGAATCAGTGGAACATATCTTATTGGAATGTTCCTATGCTCTAAACATTTTCCAGCTCCTCATTAATAGGATGAGCATCTCTTGGGTGATGCCTTCTAATATGGTTTTGTGGTTACAACAGTGGGAGAACCTCTTTTTCAATCCTCATCTTAATGTAATTTGGAACCTGATTTTGTTTCATTTTGTGTGGGGAGTATGGTTAAAGAGGAACAAGAGAATTTTTAGAGGGGAAAAAAGGTCAGCAATGAGAAGTTTTGGAAGTATCACCCATTTATTAGAGAGAATGTTAAATCTATCAAGTACCCTATCAAGCTAGAGAATACTAAAGAGACTATGATAGCTAAGGCATGGAATTTGGAATCCACTAGTGGTGGAGAGGCAAATACCTAGGTTAGAACTGATGTAAAATGACAACCACCCCGAGATGAATGGTTGAAGTTAAATTTTGATGGCCATCCAAAGGTAACCCATGTAAGGTCGAAGCATGAACAATTTTAAGGGACAATCAAGGCATATTGGTGGGGGAAACCTACAAGTTTTGGGGAATTACTACTAGTCATAAAGCTGAAGTTAATGCTTTTCATCTGGGTGTAGAGCTAGCTAAGGATCTAGGTGGTAAAAAATATATCTTTGAAGGAGACTCCTTGAATATTATCAATCTTTTGAAAAAATGGAGAAGCTAATTGGCAAATTGATTACATTGTGCAAGAGATTAGAGAGATTGTAAAGCATTTTGAAGAAAGCGACTTTGTTCATGTCTTTAGAGAAGGTAACAAACTGAGAGACTAGCTGACGAACTTTGGTGCCATTAAAGAAGAGGATAGGAGATGGATCCCCCCAAGGGTGGTCCATGAGATCTCAGAAAAGTTCATTAGGGAGGACTACAATTAATTGGGGTCCAGGATGGATACTATTTGTCTTGCGTCCAAGGGATTTTTGGTTACTTGCCCTTGATAGTTGTGCAGTTGATGGACTGACTTTGTATTGTAAAAGGGTTCAAACCCTTTCAAAATCTCGTTTTTACTCTAATAAAAAAATAATAATGGAACGCCACACATAACCCATGAAGCTCTTTATTTTAACTTTTGATGCCCACTTCTTTTATCGGTAGACTGAATGATATCCTTGTAATCTGCAAATGAACATCAACTTCTTCAGAAAAAAACTCGTCTTCTCCTTCTTTATAGCATTGAACCAGGTAATAAAATGCAGCCAAACAATGCAAATCCAATAATATAGAAGACCTTTAATATAAGTACCACCAATCATACCATAAAACAAATGGATGTGAACACACAATCCAGAATACTTATAGTCCTGTTTTGAGAACTTTATAGTCTTTACAAACGACACTTATAGTCTCATCATCAATGACAACAATTTGAGTGTTAAGAGTTGGTCACAACCACATTATTTTTAGTAACTGATAAGCGCAGGTTCAAACCACAGGGGCTGTTTCCACCATACCTATTCCACTTCATTATTGTTGACTCAAACCACAGGGGCTGTTTCCACCAAACCTATTCCACTTCATTATTGTTGACTCAGCGTGAAGGGGACCAGGGGACCACCGGTTACTCGAGATACGTATATATATTTAGAGGATTCAAATCAGACCACTATCTTTGCAAACCAAATTAAAAAAAAGTCTTAAATGCCAACTGTCTAAAAGTTCACTACCTTAAACGTGCTGATATCTCACAGGCTCTGTCACAGTAAGATGCACACATCCACACTGAAACCTGCCTTTTAAGGGCCTAGAGAGACAAAGAGACCAAGCTTATCTTTGCAATTACATTCTGGCAGGCCTTCACTCCTTGCTATTCTGGCTTATATGATTATGCTTGTCGTCAATTCCCCTGGCACCCAATGCCTAGTACTGCTATTAAGGCAATGAGGATCAAGAGGCCAAGGTGTTTCTTGTCTTTATCCCCAACACTAAGTGTGGGTGGCCAGACAGTCCACCTTAAAATTCAAGGTATCTCACTTTATCCCAATGTAGGCATGTACCAGAAACACCCAACAAAACCCAAAACCGTGTTGCCAGCCAGAATTCCGTGTTATAATCACCACTCCGCTTAAGCTTTTTAAAATTCTCCGCGTAGCCATTTGGCATTCAACATTCCAATTATTGTGGTCATTGAGTTGCTTTGACTTTGTTTCAGCTTAAACCTTAAGCAAATGCCATTCACGTGAATATTAAATCCAAAGCTGGCCACTGCAGGTACACAATGAAATAATAACATCCACTCTAAATTCAATGCGAACGGGGATCTTTCAGAGCCAAAGAAGGTAGGCCTTGAGCCACATTCTTAAATGCTTTTTCTCTTCGTAAGGATGAAATGAATCACCAACTTAGACAAACTTTTAAGTTCAATTTTCTTTTATAGTTTTTATAATATCAACTTTTTACATAATTAATTCTAATTAGGTGAAAGGGTCCCAGAGTAATTTGAGTAGGGTCACATGGTGCAGATGGAGTGGGGTCTCTCTCTCTGCACATTGTTGGGCCTGTGACTTTTTGGGGAAACAGTGGAGCATGGAAAGCTAAGGTGGTTTCCAGTTGGTTTGATTGTCGTAGAGGTGACTTGTAGCCACGGAAATGTTACGAAATCACTCCGAGAGTTACGGTGAAGGTGGCATCAAGTGAGGGTTTGGCTTTTGTTGGTTCATTGCGCTTGGCGTGTGTCGTCCCTTTGACGGATTTGGGCAGGCGAAATGCAAACATCTAGAAAGCATTTTTTTTCTTTAAATGGATATTAACATAAAACCGAAATTCCAAAACATTGGGTCTACCAATTGCCCCTACATTCCTTTTACATCCTTGGCTACATATTTTCCCAAAACCCAAAAGAAATATCCAATTGTTGTTGGTGGCCCAAGTGCTTAGGATGATGTATTGTTTCATTAATTTTATTGTTATTTAAAAAATTTAAATTCAAAGCATCAAAAAAATATATATATACTAAAAAAATTACTAAAAATATATTAGTAATTATAAAAAATTCCATTAGTCTTAGATATCCCGGGAGAATATTATCACGTTGGTCGTTGGGCCTTCTTTTATTGTTGTTTTTATTCCCAAGAATAAAGCAATGCTAGATTTGCTTCGGAAACTAAACCTAATCTTATTTATTTATTTATATATTTTTTATTTGGTTAATGCGAGAAACCCTTATGATCAATGTATACGATTAAGCAGTCTCCTTCCAACTATGATGTTTCATAAAGCTGAGAGCTATGCTTATCAACAGAGAAAATAACACACAACCACCACACATCCACCCCCCTCACACACTCGCTTATGTCGTGGTTTGAACCTTAGATCTCCCAAAGAAAAACCAAAGCCTGAACCGTTACGAAAAAATAATACACAACCACCACACACCCACCCCCTCACACACTCGTCCACATCGCAATTTGAACCTTAGACCTCCCGAATGACGATTTGAACCTTAGACCTTGCAAAGAAGAACCAAAGCCCGAACCGTTGCACTGTCCCCTGTGACCTAAGCTTCTATATTTTAACTCATAATATCTATATAGTTATAGATTTTTATGTGGGTTTCCTCGAGAAAGAACGTGCAAACCATGCATAGTTCTGACTCTCCAACTCCTCTATTTCATCTAAATTCATTTTTTTTTAATTATATAAGAGAGTTGGTTACTGATAAACGCAATGAACAACATGTATTATTGAGCAGCCTGTTTAAATAACACAGTTACAGCCGGGAATAGAACACCGACGGAACGAAACTGTTACGAAGTTGTAACAGTCTCAACAAAATGTCTAAATAAATTAGATACAGACAAAGTACGCTAACATCCCCCTTTATTACATTATTTGGGTAATGTAATAACTAATAGCTATACTAGACTACTAACATCCCCTTACATTATTTTGCAATACAAAGTGAGCTGCGAAACAATTCAAATTTGACACGTCCAAGTGCCTTAGTGAAAATGTCCGCAACTTGAGCATCGGTGGGAATGTGTCGAAGCCGAATTCGGTGCTTTGGAACTTCATCTCGAATGAAATGACATTGTGTGTCAATGTGCTTTGTTCTTTCATGATGGACTGGATTCTTGACGAGGTTCGTAACACCCCGATTGTCGCAAAACAAGTGTATTGGAGATTTTGATGGATGGCCCATACTTGTCGAATGCGACGTAACCATATCACTTCGCACACGGCTTCACGTGCGGCGCGATATTCTCGCCTCGTTGATGAAATAGCAACCACCTGTTGCTTCTTGCCGTGCCAAGAGACAGGACCGGATCCCGATGAAAAATGTATCCGTAAGTTGACTTGCGATCATCAAATGATCCGGCATAGTCGGAGTCCGTGTATCCTTGCAAGAAGAATTTGTTGTTCCTCTTGTATTCTAGGCCATATTCCATAGTACCACGGACATAGTGAAGAACACGTTTTGCCGCTTTCCAATGAGTGGTCTTAGGCTCCCGCATGAACCTCGAAAGATAGTTGACAAGAAATACGAGATCCGGCCTAGTATTGGTCGATATATGAGACTCCCAATCAACCGTCGATAGAGAGTACCATCTACCCGAGGTGAGTCATCATATCGCGATAATCGAAGTCCATTCTCCATTGGAGTTGCCATTGGCTTGCAATCACCATGCGATATTTATCCAAAGAATGTCTTGGCATATTTTTTCCGAGACACTTTGATGGAGTGCTCCTTCCGGCTGAATTCCGGACCAAGACAAGAATGGAGAAGTCCGAGATCCGTCATCTCAAAAGATTTGCACAAGTTTCTTTTGACAAGAGAGATCATAGTTTCGAACTCCCCGTAATGAGCAGATCATCCACATAGAGTACAAGCAACACTATCTCGTAACCCTGTTTCTTGAAATAGAGGTTTGCATCCGACGGACATCTCTTAAATCCATGCCGCATAAGGTGATTGTCCATTTTTATATACCAAGCTCGAGGAGCTTGTTTCGCACCATACAAGGATTTGACCAATTTGCAAACCTTCTCGCTCGTTGGCCTTCCACTTCAAATCCTTCAGCCGAGTCATATAGACTTCTTCTTGGAGATCACCATTTAGAAAGGCACTTTTGACATCCATCCGGTGAACTTTCCACCCATATTGTGCTGCCATAGCACACATAACCCGAATTGTGGTCATCCGAGCAGAGAGGTGCAAAAGTTTCCTCGTAGTCGATGCCTTCCTTTTGAGCATAGCCCTTTGCAACAAGACGGGCCTTATGCTTATCAATTGTTCCATCTCCCTTGTACTTGACTTTATATACCCATTTGCAGCCAATGGGTTTCTTTCCATGCGGCAGATCAACAAGCTTCCAAGTTTTATTCTTCATCATAGACTCATACTCTGTATCCATAGCGGCCTTCCACTGAGGCTCACTGAGAGCATCTTGCACTGATGCAGTTCAAGACTATCTATGGTAGACATGAATGCCCTGTCATCATCAATATCCATATCCTCTACTTCTGTACTTGGAGTCACATAAAGTTCCTCAAAAGATTGACAAAGATCATCAACCTCACCAGTTTCTTTGGCTTCTCTTTCCTTTTGAGCCATACTGCGTGTACGAGGTCTATCCAAATTCAAATTGGGAGGAGTGGATAAATTTGCATCTCTCGATTGTATTTGTACACCATTTAGGATTCTTCTTCGATGGAGGTGAAGAAGATGTAGAAGGACCTCCCTGTCTCGTGCTGACGAAGGAATCTTCTCTTCCTTAGTTTCCACAATATCTTGGTGTACTTTAGATGTGCTCTGTGATGTGAAAGCTTCATCAAAGACAACATCTCTCGCTGATATGAATTTTCTTGGTCAAAGGATCTATCAACCGATATCCTTTAGAGTGCTCGTAATAACCAAGAAAAATACATCTCGTCGTTTTCTCATCTAGCTTCTTCCTTTTCTCTTTCGGTATGTGCATGAAAGCTTGACATCCGAAAATACGTAGATGAGATATGGAGGGTTTTCGACCACTCCATGCTTCCCGTGGAGTCATTCCTTTTAGGGCCTTTGTGGGTGCCCTATTCAACAGATACACTGCAGTGGTGACAGCTTTTGCCCAATATTGTTGCCCAAGAGTAGCTCCTGTGAGCATACAACGAACCATTTCCATGATAGAACGGTTCCTTCTCTCAAAGAACTCCATTTTGCCGAGGAGTATAGGCAGCTGTTAACCGTCTCTTGATCCCATGCTTATCTAGGAATGCAAAAAATTCATTAGAGGTAAACTCTCCCCTCGATCCGAGCGGAGGGTTTTAATAGAAGCTCCCGACTCCTTCTCAACGGATTTCTTGAACTCCTGGAAGAATGCGAAAGCTTCGGATTTCAGTTGGAGAAAGAAAACCCACATCTTTCGTGAGTAGTCATCTACGAATAACTGAAAGTACCTCTTCCCTCCACAACTGTTGGGTGTGAAAGGACCGCACAGATCGGTGTGAATTAACTCCAGAGGTTTTCGTGCTCTTGTAGAGCTCTTCTCAAATGGTACTCTATGCTGCTTTCCTGCTGCGCCGAGCACACCTGGCAATGTGGCGTAAAGGGAAGGAAGACCCTTTACCATCTCATACTTGCCGAGCTCAAGTAAGTAGCCGTAACTAAGATGCCCATATCTCTTGTGCCATAGGGAAGTTGCCTCCTTGGTAGAGACAAACATGGCAACATGTGGAGTAGAGATAGCATCTAGTGCAAATAAGCCGTGCTTATATGAAGTCGTTGCAATCCGCTTACCCTTCCCGGTAATGGTACAACACTTCTTTCCATTCTCAACACGAAAGTTGACAACCATATTTCTCGTCCAGGATTTGTGTCACCGACAACAAATTGTTGGCCAATCCCGGAAAATAGAGGACTTTGTCAATCTCGACACTTGCCATCGTGAAGAGTGACCGAAACCGTACCCTCTCCCCGAACCCCGTAGGTTTTATCATCAAGCAATGGTGACAAGGTTTGCCCTCCTTGGCCACAAATGATTCAAACCACGATCCGTCGCCACTCATATGTTTGCTAGCTCCGTAATCGACATACCAAACAGGATCCCTCTCGTGTGGAATCTCGTGGTAGTCATGAGCACCTTGTGTGCCCATTCGGAATCCGAGTCGATTCTTCAACAAGAACATTCACCTCGGGGTTGCTTGTTTTTATTTTGTGGTTTGTTTTGGCCTTTCGCTTGTTCTTATGCCAACACCGTTGGTGTCATGGTTGTCTTTCTCACGGATCTTGCACCACCTCTTCTTCTCTTGAGGTTGTTTGCCTTTTCCTTTCGTATCCCGTTGAGAATTTCCTCCTTTCTCGAAAGTTGCCTCCTTTTTGCCCATTACCTTTCTTCCTAGAACCCCGCCTCGTTGGTGTATAGGGCCGTATTGGAAGAATCATCCTTGTGAAGTTGGCGTGCCTCCTGTTGTTGAAGCAGATTGACCAACTCGATGTAGGTAATTTGTCGTTGAGACACCTGGATGGAGGTTATCAACATATCAAATGAAGAAGGTAAAGCTCTCATCACAAGTGAAATGAGAAGCTTTTCGTCCACAGTATCTCCCAGAGAACTCAATTTCTCTTTCAACTCAGACACTCGCACATAAAGAGTTCAACTGCTTCACCCCGCCTCAAACTCAAAGTTATGAAGTTGTTGTTGAAGATGAAGAATGGTGGATTCATTCTTCCCCTCATAGATGGTTCTAAGGGCATCCCATGCCTCTTTACCACTTGCTTTGTCACCTATATGAGGTTGCACTTCATCTGAAACAACAAACAAAATGAGCACCTTTGCTCTACTGTCTTTCTTGTCAAAAGCTATCCGATCCGTCGAAGGACCCGTGGATCCCGTCGTTGGTGAAGGCCTAGTTGCTACTCCAAGTAACAATATCCCACAAATCTTCCATTTGGAGAATAGCCTTCATCTTATGTTTCCATGGTGTATAATTTGGACCTTTCAATAACTGATGCGGATCGGTCATCAACTTTGCAACAACGGCCATAGTGAAGGTTCCTTATATCACCAATTGGTCCCCCTTTCGATATACCTTTTGCTAGGCCAATATACCGTACAAAATACCCGCCCTTACGTGAGGGAAACTATAGGTATTTAGAAAGATCAACAAAAATCACCCGCCCTTACGTGAGGGAGACTATAGGTGAGTTTTAGAGATCATACGATACGTGGAACATAAGCGGTACCGAAAGGGAATCGCCTTGTTGATGGCACCTACCATAGAAGATTCTTCTCATGCGTGGGGCGTAACTTCCCCTAAACACTATGAAGAATACTTCGTCAGATTTACGCCTAAACACAAGTGCGATAAAGGGTAGTGGATGGAGTAAAAAAATGCAAAAATGGCGTACTTATTCCTCCCCGACGATTTATAGAGAACAAGCTCAGACGTCGTTGTAGCAACTATATTAGGCGGCGGATACAGTAGCCAAATCACGACAGCTTTACTCGTAAGTGCCGGCCGTAGGTATCACAAATACCGAACGCCGCAAAGGCAATAAAATTGCACGGATGGGTTTTAATATTCCGGGGACTTAGGGAGTGTTTTGATTTTAATTTTTAATGTTATAGTGCAAAAATGAAATATGCAACATACAACAAAAAAAATTGCCCACAAGAATAACCCACAAGGTGCTCGGTCACAGCCAAAAATGCACCTTTTACAATTTGCCAAATTGCTATTTTTCGAAAAATTACTCACTATCCCCCTTTGATTTTTTGAAAAAATATCCCCCCTTAAAAGGCTTTCTTTAACAAAGCATTTTAATAATTATTATAAATTTAAAATTAAAATAAATAATTTTAATTTATATAGTTTTAAAACTTATAAAAAATAAATTAAAATTAAAATTTTAATTTATAAAGTTAAAAAACTATTAAAAAAATTAAAATTAAAAATTTTAATTAAAAATAATAATTAAAAAAATGACTTTGCAAAAAAAAATATACCTTGGGGGGAGTCGGCGGGATTTGAACCCCCGACTGCTGGGTTCCCGGAACCCACCACGCAGCTCACTTGCCAGTGAGCCCGTGGGCTGATCTGGGAGGAGAGAGGGATTCCCTCGTTCTTCAACCCAGCTGCCTCCGCTACCCGAGCCCACTGCGTGCTCTCCGATTCTGCTTGATCGCGGCCCGCACTTCAACAGGGAGGGGGTCTATTTTTCTGTGTTTTTTTTTTTTTAGAAAAAACTTCACCCGGGGGGGGTTGCGTCGAACGCTTGCGGATGTCTATCCGCTCAACAGCGGTGGGGGGGGAAGTCCCTCTGCACAGTCCGTCGCGGACTGTGCGCAGTCCGTCACGGCTGTGCGCGGACTGTCCTCCTCTGCACAGTCCGAAAAATCAAACCGGGGGGGGGTTTATACCCCCGTGGGAGCGGGAGTGGGATTTTGAATTCCCGCTTCCCGCACGCGGGGGGGGAGGCCTGTCCCTCCTGCGCAGACAGGGACGTCGGGGCGGGGACTGCGCTCCCGCGTCGAGCGGGGGCTGTCAGCCTTCCCACCCTCAACAGGGGGGCCTGCGCGGCCCGCCTGCTTCCTCCAACGCGGGGCCTGCGCGCTCCGCACCCGCCTTCTGTCCGCGGCCTGCGCGCAGGTTTCTGTCCGCGTCGCGGCCTGCCTGCGCGCTCCGCAGCGGGCTTGCGTCGCGGCCTGCGTGGGGGGGCGGCGTCCGCCTCCTCGGACGTCGCAGCTTTGCGCGTCCACCTGCGCCGTGGCTCGTCCAGAAAACTGGGCTGTTGCGTCCTGCGCGTCCTCCGCTGCGCTGTTTTTTTTTTTTTTTTTTAATTCTTCTCCGGCTGCTATCGCGTGACAGAGAAATCACGTCGCCGAGAGAGAAATAAAAAAAATTAAAAAATCGCACTCTCCTCCGCCTCTCACTGCTCCCTACTCGTCGCTGGCTCTGATGCCATGATAAACGCAATGAACAACATGTATTATTGAGCAGCCTGTTTAAATAACACAGTTATAGCCGGGAATAGAACACCGGCGGAACGGAACTGTTACGAAGTTGTAACAGTCTCAACAAAATGTCTAAATAAATTAGATAAAGACAAAGTACGCTAATAGTTACAACCATTATTTTTAGTAATTGGTCAGCGTAAGGTTCAAACCACAAGGATTGCTCCCAATAAACCTGTCTTGTTCTTGTTGATCCGGTGTGAGATGGGGACCACAGGTCGCTTGGGGTTTATACCGTTGTCGTTGGTATGACACGCATTGAGAGGATTCGGAGCAGACTACTACCTTTGCAAAGGGTTGGCTTCCCCCACAAGGTTTGAACCTAGGTCTCTTCTTGGTAAGTGCCCAGCCACACCTGCACTTACCAATCCACTTAGCCCTTAGGGGTTCAGTCTTTGTTATTAGAAATTCATGCAATATGGATGGTCGGAGAAGTTCTATTTGTATATTTGTATATTTTTTTATTTGAATAGTATGAGAAATTCTTTTAAGGTCGAGTACTTTTATCCAACTATGATTTCTCATATAAGGTCAAGAGTTAAGCTTATCAATAGGGGATTAACATACACCCACACGCGTCGTGGTTTGAACCTTGGACCTCTCAAAGAAGAATCAAAATCTAAACCATTGCACTATCCTTGATAAAATTTGTATAGCATGTTTTGTTTTGGAAACATATGGGAGTTGGTTACATCCACACTATTTTTAGTAACTGTCAAGTGTAGGGTTCAAATCGCAAGGGCTGCTTCCAACAAACCTATACTACCTCATTATTGTTGATCGGATGTGAGGGGGACCACCAATCGCCGACTGTATAACATGTTAAACCTCTTTATTTTATTTTTTTATATTTAAAAAGTATAATAATTATATTATTTAGAAAAAATAAAGTATGAAAAAATATAGAAAATCCTACTAGATTTATTAAATTAGAATTATCAAACAATGTAAGATAGAGCATATTAATCAATTAGAGCAGCAAGAGCTATGGAGTTAGAAGGAGGTAGTGGATTTCAATCCGAAGGGTTTCTTCATCTAGAAAGTAGATCTTGAGTTTCCAATGAAGTATCCCACCCCAAGGTGGTAACTTTGTAACTTGGTTCATTTACTTGGTTGTCTTCTACATCCCTCTTCAAAGAGATGGCAAGGCTAATACGGGAAAACTTGTCTATTGTACCATCCACGGGCTTGCCAAATAGGGTTGAGAGGGATGAGGTGGCAAGCGATTCCAGTTGCTAGCTTTATGTTAAGGACTCCAATAGGAAGCTTGCAAAGCCATACTATGATGATTGTGGGATCGAATCCTACATGGAGGAGAGGTTGGCAGGACACAAGCCACCATGCATGGAACATTAACCTAGTGGTCCATAAGAGTTTGTAAATGAGCCATCTCCAATGCAAGCCTGATTATGGTGACTATAGTACTCGACTCCTACATGGAGGAGAGGTTGGTAGGACACAAGCCACCATGCATGGAACATTAACCTAGTGATCCATAAGAGTTTGTAAATGAGCCATCAATGCAAGCCTGATTATGGTGACTATAGTACCGACTTTTGCATGGAGGAGAGGTGGTCTAACGTAAGCCTAACTATGGTGGTTGTGGGATTTATTCTTGCATGGAGGAGATGGAAAAACATGGGGTGTTCACCTAATGGTCCATAAGAGTCTATAGATGAGCCACCTCCAACACCACCTTGTTCACGTGTACTTGAAACTATAAAAGTACATTATTGTTTTTTTGGATACATAGGGGAGTTAGTTACATCCACATTATTTTTAGTAACTGTTAAGTGCAAGGTTGAAACCACAAGGGTTGCTCCCAACAAGCCTATACCACCTCGTTATTGTTAATATGGTGTGAGGAGGACCACAAATTACTTGGGATTTGTACCATCATTGTTGATCAGGCACACACTCAGAGGATTCAAATCAGACTACTACCTTTGCAACAGGTATACCCTTAAGGTTTGAACCTAGGTCTTTTCCTGGTAAATGCTTGGCCAAACAAGAAACTACCAATCCAGCCAGTCCTTACAGGAAAAAAAACACATTAATTTTTTTAACTTTAATAATGAATAACAAATGTTTCAATGGATACTCCTAAAAAAATTACATAAAAACTCATTAAATTAAATAATTTAATTTTAATTAAGTGTGGAAATTATTTCTTTATCTATTTTTTTGTGAGACATTCCCCTTGATGACCAAGTTGTCATACCTTTACCACTCTATCTATCTAATTGGACTATCTTCTAGTGGTCTTGATCCATGTGTCAACAATCTAATCCTCCATCATTAGTACTAAGCTATCTAGATTTATTTCTTCAATGTCCAACTATTTTGTTACTACATATGTGTGCAACAAAGGTGGATGATATGACCTAAGAAGTTCAACATTAAAGATTTGATGCAAACAAAGATAAGAAGATTCAATTAAAAGTCATTTTCTCCCACCTTCTTGGTGATGTTGTATGGTCCATAGTGACCAGATCTAATCTTCCTATTGGGTTTTACAAGTATCTCATTTTGAAAACGTAATAATAACTTATCTCCAATCCTAAATAGATATGACACACGATGTTGGTCATGGTGTTGCTTGCATTTTTTATTTATCTTTTACAAGAGGTCATGAACTTGTCATTTGCATATGCTAAATATATTCCATAGATCATGCTACCTTTTTTGCTTCTTATGTCCATAAGGTGAGTACTCCATGGGTTGCATAGTAAGATCTACATTAGTGAGTGTCAAGGGTTGGAACCCAAAATAGACATCAAATAGGTTGTGTTTGGTAGAGTTATGCAGACCTCGATTGTACCCATACTAAATGTAGAATAGACTCTCATCCCATGTGCATGGATGCTTGGAACTGTACATTCAAATATGTATAATCGGTCAATTTATTTCTATATGAATGATGTAAGGTTGTGGACATGATCAATTTGGTGTCCATTATGCTCTATAAGGTAGACCAAAAATGCTAAAAAATCGGCTATCCTTGTTAGATATAATAGATTTTGGTAAGCTAAAGTTGAGCCACACATGACTAAAATAAATCTTATTAGTGTACTCAATCGAAATGGATTTATTACAAAGAATCATGATAGCAATTTTTTAAAATGATCTACAAAAACACGATCATTACCATGAATAAATGTGGGTAAACATGGCAAGAAATCTATGGAATAGATTTCCAGGGTTTGGATGACATTAACTATAGTGTATATAGTCCTTGATTCTTATTGGTTGGTTTGGTAATAACATAGGGGGTACATGACTTATTATACCTCTCGATATTGTTCCTCATTTTGGGCCAATAGAAATACTACCAATGTTTTTTCCACCCCAAAGCGACCTACTACTTTGTTGAAGTATGCTTCCCATATCATCTTTGGGCACTCACTATCTAGTACACAAATATATCCCTTATAACAGAGGAGGTTATATTCCAAATAAAAATATAAAACATGCTTACCCACACAAAGAGATCGGTATGTATTTTTAAAATTAAAATCTACTTCATACAAGATGGAACAATTGGAAGTATCATGCCCATAAGAATCAGGAATGGTAGTGAATGCTATGATTGGAGGTTGAATGAACAATTTGTTGTTGAATTGGAACTCTATTTCTTATGTATGATGATCAAATAAAATTATTATAGATATGTGGTCCACTTTGGTGTCTTTCATTCCTTAGCTTACTTTGCATCTAATTAAAATCTAGGGGTTTATTATCTATGTGGATGATGGTTTCCTTGCCTAAGATGTAGTGCTTTCACTATATACATGCTTGGACAATGGAGTAGATAATTTTATCGTATGTTGGGTATTTTCAAACCGCTTCATTGAATATTTCTTTGTGATAGACAATTGGATACCACTTCATTGAATATTTCATTGTGATAGACATTTGGATACCTGTGTTATGTGAGAATAGCTCCCAATGCATACTCTTTGCATAATCATTACCTCAAAAGGTTTATGTAGTTAAGGTAGCGAAAGTGTAGGATCTGAACACAATTGGTCCTTCAACCTCTCAAATACCTTTTTTTTTGTATGTTCCCAATGGAACTTGGATTTGACACCTCCTTTGATCACTTGATGTAGTGGCCAAGGAATGTGTGAGAACCCCAATACAAATCTTCAATAAAAATTGGTAAGAACCAAAAGGTTGCAAAGCTCTATTAGAGTCTCTAGGGTAGGTGAATCTCTAATTACCTAAACCTTCGTAAGATCAACTTGGGCTTGCTCATTTTAAACAATATTCCCAAGGTATTGAAACTTCATCATGCCAAATAAACACTTCTCAAAATTAGCATATAACTTATGTATTCAATGAATCTAAAGTACCTATCAAACATGTTGTAGATATTCCTCCCATATCTTACCATAGATGATAATACCATCTAAGTAGATAACCATAAATGAATTGGTATATGGATGCAAGATGTCATTCATCATCCTCATGAATTTGGTAGGTGTGTTGGTCAAGCCAAAAGGCATATCCAACCACTTAAATAAAACCTTCTTGGATTTAAATGTAGTCTTCCATATATCACTAGACTCTATGTATATTAGATGATTGATGGATTTGAGATCAATTTTAGTGAAGAACTTTGCACCATGGAGATGGTCCAATAAGTCATCTATTTGAAGGAGTCGATAAAAGTTCTTCAAATGATTTTATTCAAAGATCCATAGTCAATACATATTCTTCGAATCTCCATGTTCCATATTTTTATGAAGCCAAATCAATTGGACTACCACATAGTAAAGCATTTTGTCTAATGTGCTCCTTTTGAATCAATTCTTGGATCTACCTTTTGATTTCATCATTTTTAAGGACTAATATATGATAAATGGATGTATTAGACAAAGGAGAACCATGAACTAAATTAATGGAAACCTTTACCTCATAATGAAGTGGAATCCCAATTGGTGACTTTAACAAGTCATCATATTTTTTATAATATGGTCCATTTGATTCTGCTATGCAAGGCTTACAATTGATGTAGGGATAGGCCTCCTATGATGTAACTTGATCATCAGCAAAATGAGTTTTCTGGTTTTGGCTATCATATTTATGCATTGTTTGTCACTGATTATGGAAATAGAGATAAGAGGAGATACCTCTAGTATTCTAAAATACTAACCTCTGACAATGATGATGACACTTAGGAGCCTAGACTCATATACACCACATCTCTTCCACCTAAATGGTTAGTCCAAAATCACATCACAAACATCAAAGGGTATGACAACACATAAAACAAACTCTTTAAAGGGCTTGATGACATAAGAGAGAAGACATTGTTGAGTGGAACAAATGTATCTCCTTTTTCGTAACCATCCAACATTATTTGATTATGGGTGTGGTGTGATAGATAAATTCAAATCCTTCACCATATAGGTAGAAATTAGATTCTTTTGACTTGAAATATCAATAATGAAATGTAATGGTTTACCCTTGACCCACATTTGGAAGTGAAATACATGTTCCTCCTCTTGTGACCCCTCTGGTATAACATCTGTGGTGGCAATCATCACATTTGGTTCAACTTCCATAATTTTCTTCCCTTTATACTTAGCTTGTGGATGTGGAGGCAGTGAGGTAGTGGATGTAGAGGGTTGTGACTCAGCAAATATTGACTAAATTGCTCAAAAATCTTCTCTTGAATATCGATTGCTCTTATGATAATCACGTCATTTTCCAATCTTGGCCTTTGAGGGTTTTTTTCTTGGGAGTCTTTTATTTTGCTTCTAATTATGATATTAGGGTTGACCCCCTTTATGCTATTTCTTTGGAGAGTCACTCTTGCCTTTATTTAGCTGGTACTTAGTGTTCTGGTGTTTGTTATTTGCTCCTTAAATTTATTTTTGTGCTTTTGATAGCCACTTGACATGCCTATCCCAATATCTTAAATTTTAATAGGTCCATGTCCTCTAAAATATACCATTGCATCCCATTGTGGTACTTGAGGATTCGATGCATTTCAATATCTTGATTACCTAGATTTGCTACCACAAAGTAGAAAACATAGTATAATCTTGAATAAATTAGTCTTTATCTTGACATAATTGTTTCCATCACATGTATTGGTATTCATAGGCTCCCACAGGATAATAATATTTCTTGATGGCCTCCATGAAATTATCCCATTTGAATGCTACTTCATCATCATTCTCTTGTTTAACCCTATCATAATATGCTTCCCAGAAATTTCAAATATGTACTGAAGCTTTCAAGAGTGCAAAAGTGATTTTCTCACTATCAATGAATTTATTTACAAAGAAGTATGAAGATAACTAATCCAACCAATTTTCTAGTGTATCAACATTAATTTTTTTCTTTAATAGTAGGAATATGAAAATTCAATTACACCTTAAACATATAGGAGCACTAAATGGTGCTAGGGTAGTGAGAGCCTATATAGAGGAGGTAGCAAAACTTATAGTAGGAAGTTATTGCAGAATTTAACCATATTGGTCCATCATCTCATTTCTCTATTTTATGAGGGCTTCATTCACTATCTCCTTGAAATAATCAATTATCTTGGTGTTGTCCATTCTACTTCTTCCCTAGGATAATTTGGAATGAAAATGGAGGTAATCAAAGGGATATCATGTTTGAAACCCAAAATTTTGATATCCTAATCTCGTGTTTATGGAAATACACTTAAAAAATAAACCACTCTAATACCACTAATATGAAACTCAAAACTTTGATTGATTCAAAACTCAAAATTTCAAGTTAAGAAACACCATAAAAGAGAGTAATTAGAAAAAATAGAGTATAGCAAACCAAAACACAAAATTATACAAACAAAATAACATAATGATTTACTACTTAGAAAATAGATTATAATGCAAGGAATATTTGAGAAAATATGTGAGGATATAACATTGCTTCCATTGCTCATGCTTGTTATAAGGGTGCATCTCTCTTTATACAAGTATTAGTGTATTGGAAATCCACCATATTAAACATGGAAGGTCACCCATGTGAAAATGTGGTGGTTAACCTTCCATAAGCTAGAAGGTCACCCATATGGAAATGTGGCGATTCACCTTTTATAAGTTGCAAAGTACATATAAAATTAAAATTATATAATATGACTTGTCCTTTTGTGTTTTATCTTGTATTGATGTGTCAACGTAGCTAGAGATGCATTTTGGCTATGAAAATATAAAAGATATATATATATATAGTAAGTATTTTTTTTTGCATATTTTAGGGCTTCTAGTGTCTTTTTCACAAACATATCATCAACTTGTCTATGACAGAGTTGCCTATGGAAATTGTTGTTCTCTCTCTAATATTTTGAATGCTTTTGAAATGAATCAAAATGGAATCCTAAGCACAAAATTATACCCCTAATAGTGTGGTTAATATAAAAAAAAAAGATTTTTTGGCATTTTCAAGCAAATCATTATGCTAATAAAAGGTCAATGCCTACATCATAACCTATTATTGTAATGATACTTTCAATTTCAGGTCAACTCATCCCTCTTCATCTAAATTTAGAATCTCCATTTGAGAGTACACCTTTTGACTACATACCTAATTTAATACAAGAAACATGAAGAATAAGGTATATTTTAGAGGTAGGAGGAAGCTTCAATTGATATGACATATCCACTATCCAATGAATCACCTTGTATGAACCATAGAATATGGGTGTAAGTTTTAGGCTATATTTTATCTTCAAAAAAAATTGTTTATATTATTGAAGCCTCAAAAAGAAATATAATCCACCTAAAAGAATCATTTAGAATAACATAAACTAGTACTACTTCACAAGATACCGGTCCTAACAAATATTGTCCTTAAGGATCTAGAGGATAGTCTCACAATGCTAAAGGATATCATCCACTTTATCCACATAGGAATATCCTAAAAGGTACTCTACCAAGGATGGGGTTTTCTACCTATACAATTCCTCAAACGAAAACATTTTAGTGGAAAGATGATAAGTATTGTACTACTATTTCACTAGTGAAATCCATTTATCTTGTTGATACTATTTATCTTATAAAAAGCATCTCAGATATGTACACAAGTACTTATTTATAATTTGTATTTGATCATTCAACTAAGGGTGATAGGAAGAGCTATTATTAAGTTGAGTTCCATTAAGAGTGAATAACACATTCTAAAAATTGCTAGTGAAAGTAGGATCACACTCATAGACAATAGTGATCTATTTTTATCCAAATTAATCATAGGTCTCGATATCCAGGATCATAAACAAACTCAATATTAGAGCATTCAATATTTCAGATCAATATCAATGAATATAACATTCATTAAATAGCAATAATATGCATAAATAAACTTACAATATTAATGGTTAGAATTGTATACAAGCTTCAATATTCTCTAATAATATTTCATTACAATACATTGATATTTTCCTCCATAATATAACCTTAGAAGGTGATTCTTCAATACTTGTCTATTACTCTCCTCATATATCAACGAGATGCATCCTTTCCTATTCCACACATACGACAAACCTCTCATGTCCCTTGGCTTTACATATTACCACTTGTATACTTGATACATGTTAGAGTATATTACATTATTTGGTACATGTCAATGTACCACCTTGGATACATAAGTAGAGTAGGAGTTTACTTTAGAGTAGGTTTTGAGTAGTTACTTCATGCAAGTCATAAATGCACAAGTGTTAGAATGTGCAATGATGTAAATGTGCATGTAGTCCACATGTACATGAGTCATGGGTAGAGTAAAGGCCAAGGCACATATCTTCCTATATATAGGCCTTTAAGGAGTGAGTGTTAAAGTGGAGATAGATAGAGTGAGAGTGGAGATAGATAGAGTATGAGAAGTGATAGATAGTGTGAGAGGTGATGTTACTATAGTGACTAGTGAGTAGGTACAATGTAGTTCTTCATTGAAAAAATTGGAGTGTTCAAGTCCTCCATTATATTACATTGTACTATTTTTGTGATATTTCATTAATGGTATATTACTGAGTTATTGTAGAAGTTTATCTCATTATTTTCCTACATATTATAGTATCATTATCATATAGTTATCATAGCTTACATATTTCAAATCTTGTGGTTGCATTTCCTTTAATATACATCCTCAAAAGCTAATAGTGGTATCAGAGCACATGGTAGATCAATATGAAAAAGGGAGAGCCACAAGAGAGATTGAGAGGAGATTAAAAATATCATTTTTAAAATTTATAAAAATACATTTGGTTGGAGTCTTTCCACAAAGTTGTAGAAAACTTGTGAATATTAGGACTCAGCATTGATTCCACTAGATTGACAAATCAACTAGTGAAGATTCATTATCTCTAGATTTAAAGTTTTCTCCATTGTAGATTCTAATATTTTTTGTAGAAAAATGAGATTCAAAGAAAGTTGGAAATCTTCCTACAAAGAGCTAGGAAGAATATCTTCTTTGGAATCAATCTAGTACCTTAAACAATATGTTGGAGATTGAAGTTTTTTAAGCCTAAGGAAAATATCCCATTACAAGAGTTGCAGACCTACAAATTGCAGAAGAGAGAAAAGGCCAGAGGAGCCTTATTGCATATTGAAGAAGAAGAGACTCAAGAAAAGAGTCCAAGAGATGATTGGAGGTTAGTGATCTCCATTGAAGACTGAAGACTACAAATTACAAATTGAAGGAGTAGAAGAAAACAACCTAAGAAGCTAAAGAGACCCACAAGAGGTTCTATTGAAGAAATTCCAATATTTGAATATTGAATATAGAGAAGGACTAACAAAAGTCTTGTTCTAGATTCTAGTAGCAGCTGATTTTAGAGATCCAAGAGGGAGATCTCATTGCAAAACTTTCGTAGTTGAAGATTGAAGGAAATGTCTCATTGAGAAGACTAGATAAGTTGTAGAAATTTTAAGGCCCTAGGAGAAGGCCTCAAACTACTTGAAAGGAGAAACAAGGAGAAGGCTAGGAAAACTTCATTGAAGAAGACTTGAATAAGTCCATAGGAGAAGATTTGAGGAGAACTCAAGGAGAAGTTTTTAATAAAGAAAAATTGGGATAATTATCTCCATTCTACAACAAGCCCAAAGAGAAGAATTTGGAAAGGAGTTTGCCAAATTTTGGATGAGAATAGTGAAGACCTTAAGACAATTAGAATCTTGAGAAGAAGTCCACTTGGTAGGCCAAGATTGAAGTTAGAATTCGACAAGGAGGTTGAAGGAGAAAGGAGATATAGAAGCCACAAAATATGAGAAATTTGGGGATTTCCATTGAAGGCATGAAGGTCATTTCGAAGATAGGAGGTTTTTGATTTCACAGTAGAAAGAGTGAATATTTCTTGAAGGAAAATCTTAGTTGTGATTTGGAGTTGTTTTCTACCACATTTTAGAGATTCAAGGACAATATTTTGAAGGTGAAATTGAATGCACAAGGGCATAAATTAGGGCAACATTACTAGTTGTAAAACTTCATATCTACAAAGTGCATTCTGAAGGAAGAGAAAATCCACCAAACTACAGTTTCAAGATAGCAAGTTAGAAGGTTTCAAAGCTGCAAATAGGTGAGCAAAAGAGTTGTTTAGGGCAAGGAAGAGTTGCAATTTCATCCATTACAAGGTAAAATTTAGGTGAATCTAATCACCAAGACAACCATCATCTACATAGGTCATTAGAGTAAGCAAATTTTGTGCAATTGGATCGTTATTTGAACTTTAGTTATTTGGTTTGTTATTAAGTTTAATTAAGCATCATATTAGAGTTTAAAAGTTGCAAGAAGAAGGTTGCATATTTTAGGTCTTCAAGGGAGTGCAGAAGATAGTTTCTTATAAGGATAATACTTGCATATCAAAATAGGAGTTATATATATTTTAAAAGAAATAAAATATCATCTTCCTATTATCTAGTTATCGCAGAGAAGATTTACTCTTATGTAAAAATTACATAGATTATAGTGCATCTTATGAGTTACTTTTAAGGAGAAATAAGGTTAGATTAATAGTGTACTATACTAGTTATACTTAAGATATTTTTAAGGTGCATTAAGGATTGATCAAAGGTGGAAAATTAGTGCACAAGAAGGATTAAGTTAGAGTGTCAAGAGACAATATTCAGCACACAAAACCTGCAGTTTATCTTGGTTAAAGCAAGTCACCAAAATAAGGGCATATTAGTTGCTTGAAATTATAATTGCAAGTTGTTCAAGCAAGTGAGTTAGAGGTTAGCGTTGTCTAGTAAGAAAGGCAAAATTAGATCACTATTTGCCCTCAAGAAGCTGGTTCATCAAAGAAGTTAGAGAGCTTGAAACAGAAGACATACGACCTAAAAATTTGGTGCAAGTTAAGGTATTCTATCTTAACTATTACAACATTATTTTTGTTACATAAGAAGCACCATTATTGTCCTTAAAAAAGCAACAAATAAGAACAAAAGATATAGCCTCTAAAAGGTATTACAATTATTAGTAAAATATAGTCTTCGAGAAACCATTTTGAAGCAAGGGAGAGAGCCAAAAAATGGCTCATCAAATAGGTTTTCAAGCCATCATATTCAACATTGACTGGTTTCATATAAGCATTGTTCATGGTGCAAGATAATCTACATCACAAGAAGACCAAGTCAGCCAATGTAACCACATTATCAAGGCAAGTCTAACACATCATTATCAAGGGAAATAACATAATGAAAAACAACAAAATAAAGGTGCAAGTAAGGAACTTATTACTCAAGCAAACAATAAAAAATCTTGGAAGAAGAACATCATTAGGGCTGAAGCAAACACCTTTGAACCATCATAAGTGAAGCACCTTGGAACCACCTGCATTGGAGAGTGCCACCATTAGTTGGAGAAAGCTAAGCAAGAAGTATTGAACAAACAATCAATAGTTGGCAAGAAGCATTGGGCTAATAAGCAAATTGAAGGGCATAGCTACATGCAAGGTTGAAGATGTCCACTTGCCAACCTGAGTGAAGGAACCTCGTGCCACTTGGCACAAGTGTGAAGGAGCAAAAGAGCACCGTTGGAATTCCTTGTAACACCTTCTTTCATAACATGTGCAAATGGAAAGGAGCACCCAAGTAACACTCAATGTAGACTGAAAAATTTTAGTCCTCATCACTCAACATATACACATTGACATTGTAGACACCAAAATCTAGCCACTTGTCATCCATCCATAGTTTCCCACCACATTTATCCATTATTTATATATATTTGTTTAATATATATTTAAATAATAATATTTTATATATTATATTTATATATATTTAATAAATATATGTATATATATATGAATTAATCCCAGCCATCCATCATGATCTAATCCTAGCCATTCATCCACCTTAATCCATGCCACCTACCCAGATTTAATCTCCACCCTCCATCATGTTTTAATCTTGACCACACAAATTGTGTCGTTGAAACCCTAACATGCCCTAAGGGAAGATTATAAAGAGGAGTCATTTTGATGACTCAACCCCTAAGTCCCCTAAGTCCCTGAGCCCTAAGTCCTCAAGCATCCAAGCATCCTCACCACTTCCATCTTCCATCACTCACCATCATCTTCGCATCCACCATTGCCCACCTCACATAAACCAGATCTACTTCTATAGCTTCTACTTCAATCCCTAAACACCCTTCCAAGTTCCCCAAGCACCTTTGGGCACTTCCTACCATCACTAAGCACCTCTAGATGCTTCCTACCATCATTGAGCACCTTTGGGTGCTTCCTACCATCACCAAGTTCCCGCGAGCATTCACAACCCTAGTTCTATAGTCCTACTACCCCTCGAGTGTCACTAGGGCATCTACACACCATCCTCTACAACAACAATGAATATCAGAAGACAATAAGTCAACATAAACAAGGTAAACTATTCATTGCATTCATTTTTAGTATTCTTAGATCTATTTACAATATTATTTATGCAACTAGGGTTTTAGTAATTTTATTTCTGAGGGTCTCACATAGTGGAGCCCTCATAGGTATTACTAACTCTTGTTGTTGTTTTCTATGTGTAGATCTAGGAATCATATTCATTGGTAGTTGTTGAAGCTAGAGTGGTCCTGCATAGGATACCAAAAGCCCACTCACTCTATTGGGATCAAAGATGAGTTTGAAGACACCACCATTTATTGACCTAGGGTTTTAGAGAACCCTAGATTTGTAATAATTGTAACATTTGTATCAATATCAAATTATGTTGTAACATTGGATATTTAAGGCTCCCCCTTTTATATCAATAAAATATTCTCTCTTTTGTGCAACATATTGTGTATTGATTTTATTTATCTATATTTGGTGTTTCATTTTTGCATTCACAAATGGTGATCATGGTGGGACCCACAAAAGGTTCTAAATTTTAAATTATCTTGTTACTGACTTGTGGTTTTCTATTTTCATGTTGTAGGTTTTCAAAAAAATAGATCACATAAATTTCATAGAATCAGGGTTTCTAAGAATTACAGAAGTTGTAGAAGGTGCACAGATGCCCTACGATACTCATGGGACATTCAAGAAATACCTAGGTGCATTTCATAAGCACCCAGAGGTATTTCACAGAGAGGAAGGAAAATACATAGGCTTATCTGTAAGTCTACCTAAAAACCCTAACCCCTCTATTTTACATATTTTTATGTTTTTTTAGATTTAGTGTTAAAAATAACATCATTAAATATTTATTAAAACAAGCATGTTTAATCTACATTTTAGGCATTAGAATAGTTTTTGCATCCATCTTCATTCACACATTTCATATTTCCAATTAAAATTTCACTATTTTCTAGTGTGCTGCAATTAAAACCCTGCATTCTATTTTCATATGAATTGTTAATTGCATGAAATAGTTTACATTTTAGGGTTAGGAATTTCTCCTTTTGTTGGTCTAAGTAGGAACAACATTAGTATATTGAAAGTACCCCCACATTTGGTGATTCAAGGTGGAAGAGTAGATGAACCCTCCTCTATTTAGAGAGCGGTCTTAAGCGGTGTACTCTACTTATTTTGGGGAAATTAATATTTTTGGTGTTGGCTTCTAATTTAGACTTATGAAATTAGTTATTCTTAACATTGTATGTACACCATAAAAAATTAGAAATATTAAAAGGAATCACACACAACACGTATCACTTTAAATAATAATGTGTTGGATTTCATCACCAACCATTGCTTGAGATTTGGTGATGGTGGGCTTCATCTCCATCCACCAATCTCTGCCCTTAGACACCTTAGGACACCCCTGAGCAAACTTGCTAGACTTCATCACCAGTAAGAATCTCATTGCCCATCCAAGCCATAGTTTTTACCCATTTTAATTCAGATTAGTGCATCATAACACACAAAAAAAAAACATTAAAATGAGATAAAAAAAAAAAGGTAAGACACATTTGTTGTATAAACATAGGATTGGATTACCTATTTGATTTTATGAGTTTTTCATTCCACATTTTATTTTCTAGCACATTTTATATTTGGTTCATTAGTTTATGGTATTAACAAGAAATCAAGCTAAAATAATGAATCAAATATCCACCAATCAAACCACTTCAGCAATGGAGTGTTCATCATCACCTTCCACCACCACTTCCATGATCAATCCCCCTAGTGTGATACAGGTAAGTCATTCAGATTTGTCTGTGGGTCCATCACACACTGTGTCACCCACATAATCATTTCACATGGTCATTCCACAAATAGAATCATCTTCACCTACTATTGACCACCACATCACCCATATAGACATGGCACAAGTGGAAGCTCTTTTAAAATCTGCTAACTATGTCTTAGAACCAGTTAATAGCCCACCTAGGCATGATCCTTCTTTCTAGTAGGAACTTATCTCCTCCCAACCTTCAAGCCTTACCCAGGTGTACAATAACCCTCTTTTTGAGGTATCTGTTACACCTTCCCAACATTTGTCCATACCACAATCATCATGTGCTCAAAGTACATCCATCCCATCCTCATACACCTTAGTCTATGGTAACCCCTTGTATGAAGCACATGTTAATGTTGCTTCACAAGTGCCCATGTCCCTACCATCTAGTGTCTCCCATCAAGTTGCAATTCCCATTGTAACTTACTCCCCACCTACCTCATCAATCCCATCCACATCCACTCCATCAACCTCTGATATGGAAATACATGAAGCATGGGAACACCTCAAAAAATTGCTTAAGAAGTGATAGAATGCTCAACAACAAGTTCAGGTGATCAACCCTAAGCCTCAACCTATTTCCACTCAACCCATATTTGTCAGTCAAATTCCATCTTGGGTACCACAATATTCTATGGTTTCCATTCCCACACCACCACCAACCCATACCCATTCTATTCCCATCAGCCAACCCATCCAAAGCCCTCATACATCATCTCCATATCTTCATTCACAATCATTCCTTCATCAACCCCATTATCATCAACATCAATCCACTCCACCAAGTCATCATCACCTCATTACACCTCAACATATTTCCACCTCACCATCACAAAATCATCAAGTGATTCAAGGTTTCCACATTCTTGGGGAGGACCCTAGAATCCAGGCTATGCAACAATAGATTGATAGTTTGATGCAACATACTCCTGGCATGATAAACCAGAAGCCTACCCTACATCAACTGATCAATCAACCAATTCATCCTTTGATACCATCACCACCATATCCGATAGACTTCACAGTACCAAAGTTTGATAAATTTAAAGGGACTGAGGACCCTAAAGAGCACGTGAGCTCATTTATTCATTCCTACTTTAGAATTCAAAGCAATGATGCTCTAATGCTTAGAACCTTCCCTCAGACATTAGGGGGAGATGTTGTAGAATGGTATAACCATTTTCCCAACCATAGTATTTATACTTTTGAGCAATTGGTTGACCAATTTCTTGAAATATTCTCCCTCAATGTAAGAAATAAAGTCTCATTATCCGATATATATGATCTAAAATAATATGATGATGAGTCTGTCTATGAATTTGGTAACCATTGGAGGGCCATTATCACCAAATTGCCATTTGCCCTACCAATGGAGGAGCTGATCCGATTGTTCACTAAGAGTTGCTTAAAACCCATCTCTTGGTTATTGCAATTACAACAATATAGATCATTTGATGAAGCTCTTGCCTAGGCTAGCACAATTGAGGAGATAAAAATTCAAGAGGGAGTGCTTAAGCCTAAGAAGAAATAATGGCAAAACAAGGGCCAATATAAAGGAAATTATTCTAGCCAAACCAAATCCAATCAGGCCAATCCGACCAATTCATCCAATCAAGTAAATCAAGTGGTCATGAGCCAACCAATAATGGCTCAACAACAACCTATGCAACAACAACCATGACAAATTGAATATCATGTGGTTCCCTCAACAACTCAATCAAGTCAAAGCATAATGCCAACTATGGAAAACCGACCACATCGATAATCTATTCGACAACCCCATCAATATACCCCATTGGCTGAATCTTATACCTCCATTTTCCATAGGTTATATGACACAAATCAACTTCCCTTACCTGAGGTCAAACCTGATGATCCCACTAAACATGGTAAATACTACAAGGAGCATTTATTTTATCCTTATCATAGATAGAATGGGCATGATATCAATAGCTACCATCAATTCAAAGATAGAGTGCAAGACCTTATTGAGTTAGGGGCTATCAAGCTTGATAGTCCTCTAGCTCAACAAAATCAAAATCTTAGGATTTATCAAACACCACTTCCTCATCATGAGGAAGCACAACCAACAATAAGAGGGTCAAATACCAAGACTCCTCCTAATCAGGTTAATCATATTCAACAATACCAAGGTTTTATGGGTGCTATTCATGTAGTAACCCGAGGTCAACAACAATACACCAATCAACAAAATGCTCAGCAATAGTCTATTCAATCACCCATACCTCCACAGGCAAGTGTGTCTCAACCTACCACATCATCATCTCCCATCCAATTTTCTACCAATCCCTCATAACCAATCCATATTCCTATCATCCAAATCAACCCATTCATCCTTCCAATCATCCATCTAGGCCAATCATCTCATTGAGCAATCGGTTAACCACAAGCTTAAAAATAGCTTCAGCAAAACTATCTATATATGAGCTAATTCAACAATATCCTCCACATCATGAAGCATTAATGGATATTCTAAAATCCATTGAACTTCAATCTCAAGATCCTAATACATTCAAAAATTTTATGGGGAATATTCAAACATGTATGGAACCTTCCATTACATTCTATGATTTTGAGATCAAACCAATATCATCAAAATCAATGGACCCTCCATTACATATCATGGCTCAAATTGATAGGAAACCTTTCAAAAGAGTTTTAATTGACACTGACTCCTCCATAAACATCATCACCACATCTACCCTTCAACATCTCAAGCTTCCACTAGATCACATCACCAAATCCTCTTTCACCTTGAAAGCATTTAATGATGCTCTCTGCTCCATAATTGGCACTATTGTTTTACCCATCGAAGTGGGGGTCAAAATATTGCATACTATGTTCCACATCTTGGAAGGGTCCATGGCATATAATGTACTCCTTGGATGACCTTGGATGAGGGAAATGAGATGTTTCCTTCTATATTACATCAATGCTTGAAATACATACATGAGGGACAAGTACATTGCATACCGATGGATGTTGAACCGTTCAAGTATTGCAATTTTATCTCAAACCCCTATGAGTCCATGTTACCTTCCACTCATCTATTCCTCACTTCATCAACCACTTCATCAACCACCCCATCCATATCTTCATCTAAAGCCCCTATTCCTGAGGAGCTTCCCATCACCACTTCACATCAAAAATCCACTTCCATACCCCCATATTCATCACCATTGACTACATGCACATGTGGTCAAACTCAATCTACATTAGCCACATCATCAACATCAACATCTTCAATCACTCCTTCCAAATCATCATTATCCACCCAACCAAATCCATCTCCATCCACATCAGCCAATGTCTCACAAGTCAAAATGATGGATTGTGAGATACCATCAGCCAACCATGAGTCAGTTCCATCTACATCCAATCCATCCACATCATCCCAAGTCGAGGTCCACCTCACTAATCTTGGTATTGGTGAATATGTGGTCCAAGACATCATAGTTACACCACTCAACATTCAAACTGCTAAGGACTACGATCACCCATGTGACCCACCCTTATCTATAGGAGTGGTATATAACATGGGTTCAATGCCTAATAGCATTAATTTTGTATATGGGGGGCTTGATTCATCATCCAATCTAGTTACTCCAGATGAACCCAAATCACCAACACCTACCAATATACAACATATGTTAGGTTTTCCATCCCGATATTTTCACATTGTTAATTGGCAAGGACATGGCCTAGGATGACATGAATAGGGAATGCATGAGATTATCGATGTTTCATATCGAGAAATGCATGATCATTCAGGTTTAGGCTATCATCCACTTTCATCCACTTCTTCTCTTGAACAAGATTTCCAAAGCTTAAATTTAAATTCAGGAGAAGATATCCATCACATAGATGAATTCGAAGATGAAATCTATGAATAATTTGACCTTATATCAATAGCTTCTGATGAATCTGAAGAGGAATCAAACCCCATCATTCCACACACTAAACAAGATGAGTTTTACCTCAGAATGTTCCCCATCCATCAACCCATATTTCACTTGCTTCTTCCACAAGAGCAAGCTGAACCAATCGGTGAACCACCACCTCCATCTCATTGATCCACATCATCGACCATTTTACTTGTAATATATGTACATAAATCAAATAAAAAAAAAAAAAAAAAAAAAAACATTTTGCATGTACATTGCATTTATTTGTGTTGCTTGCTATTATCTAAGTTTAACAGAGTTCTAGCATTGGTTCTACCAAACAGGATCCACCCATCCATTCACCCTTGCCAACCATCCATTTTCCCTTTAAGTCAACATGAATCCTATTGACTTATTCACCCCACTCCATAATCCATACGATTTGGCAAAGCCAATTCATATTGACATGAGTCTTATTGATATGGACCAGATTTCCTCACCACCATCCTTTTTGAGTTTGTCCTATCCAAGGAATTGTTAAGGGCTTCAACCAACTACATTCCTCCATCACCTCCACCTTCACCTTCACCTTCACCTTCAGATCCTGAGGTTTTCCAGGAAGACATAGACAAGGTTGAGTCAGAAGAGTTTGATGATATCATAGATGACATTCATCTAATCCCAACACCCCATCAACTTGAGGAAGGTTCTCACATGTCTATTGAAGATACTATCGATGTGAACCTTAGTTCAGATGCAAACAATCCCCAAATTGTCAAACTTGGTAAAATTTTATCCATAGATGAACAAGAGCAATTAATTGCTCTCCTCAAGAAGAAGAAGGGTATTTTTGCATGGTCCTACAAGGACATGCCCAGTCTTGACCCTAATTTGGTTGTCCACAATCTCACCTTAAACTCTGATGCTAAGTCGATCAAACAAAAACTTAGAAGGATGCATCCTACCATTGCCCTCTTGGTCAAAGAAGAGCTTCAAAAGCTTTTAGATGTGGGTTTCATAGTACCCATTGACTATCTTGAGTGGCTCTCAAACATGGTACCCATTCGTAAGCCTAACAGGGTGATACATGTTTGCACTAATTTTTGAGATCTTAACAAAGCATGTCCTAAGGATGATTTTCCTCTTCCAAACATTGATACTCTTATCGACACCTATTGGCCATGAAATGCTTTCTCTAATGGATGATTTTTAGGATACAACCAAATTTGAATAAATCCTTATGACCAACACAAAACAACATTCACTACACCTTGGGGGACTTTTTGTTACAAGGTGATGCCCTTTGGCCTCAAAAATGTAGGTGCCACTTATCAACGTGCCATGACATACATTTTCCATGATTACATGCATAATATTATCGAATATTATGTGGATGATCTCTTGGAAAAATCTAAAACTCGACAAGAGCACATTGGTGTATTGGAAAAAGTCTTTGATCGACTTCTAGAGCATAATGTAAGGTTGAACCCCAAGAAATGTGTCTTTGGTGTTACCTCTGGCAAACTACTAGGGTTCATTATCTCCAAAAGAGGCATTGAGGTGGACCCAAACAAAGTCAAGGCCATCATGGAGATGCCTCCCCAACAAACTTAAAGGAATTGCATAGTTTACAAGGAAATATTCAATCAATCCATCATTTCATTACGCAACTTTTTGACAAATGTAGGCCATTCAATCACCTACTACAAAAGGGGTGCCATTTTCATGGATAGATGAATGTCAAAAAGCCTTTGATGATATTAAGAAATACCTAACTTCTCCACCAATCTTAGCTCCTCCTCATTAGAGGATCCCCTTCCATATTTATGTTTCAGCAATAGACTTTGCATTAGGGACAATGCTTGCACAAAAGAATGAAAACAATCGAGAGCAAGTTATCTATTACATTAGTCAAACATTGGTAAGCTATGAAACCAGATATGCTTACATGGAAAAATTATGCTTAGCAGTGGTTTTTACCACTAAGAAACTCAGACATTACATGCTTAGTCACACCACATATGTCATAGCTAGAGAAAATCCTTTGCATTATATGATATCTCACACTTACAATAACACCCATACCGCTAAATGGATAATGCTTCTCACTGAATTTGATCTTGAGTTCATAAGTCAAAAATCCATTAAAGGTCAAGTTATAGTCGATCAACTTGTGGAAGCTCCACTACCTAGTGATCATCCCTTGATTATTGAGCTCCCAGATGATTCGATATTCACTATCACTGAACAAGAAGAAGATGTCATTCCAGAGGAAGACATCGATATCACACTATTATTTGATGGTTCTAAGTGTGAAAAAGGTCAAGGTGCTGGAGTCATGTTTCATACACCCCAAGGGGTGCCTATCCCCTTATCATTCAAACTAGACTTCCAATGCACAAACAACAATGCAGAGTATGAAGCCTTAATCTTAGGTCTTCAAGTAGCTATAGCTATGGGCATTAAGCATATCAAGATATTTGGTGATTCTCAACTTGTTGTCAAACAGGTAACCGGGAGAATACCAATGCAAAGAACCTACCATAAAGCTTTACCATGAAGTAGCAATGAAATTGCTCTCTAAGTTTGATTGGTATGAAATTGATAGTTTACCACATTCGACTAATAGATTTGTAGATGTGATGGCCTCTCTTGGATCATTGATTCCAAAGGATACCTTAGGAGAGGTACAACCACTCATAATCACAATGATCTCTAAATATGCAATTATTCATGTTAAATCTAAGGATGAAAAGGATGTTTGCTTTATCCATTTGGAGCCATATGAGCCTTGGTCAAACCAAATAATAGCCTTTCTCAAGTTTGGAACACTCCCATAAGATATGTCATAGACTACTAAATGCACTTTCAAGCAAAAGGTAGCTCATTTTACTCTCTTGGGGGACGTGTTGTATAGACGTGGTTATGATGGAATCCTCCTTCATTATCTCGAGTCTACTGAGGCACAAAGAGCCATAGATGAAGCTCATGATGGTACTTGTGGTGGTCATTTTAGTGGAATGGCCATTGCAAAGCGTATTTTATGCATGGGTTATTATTGGCCCACAATGGAACGAGATTATTGCACATATGTCAAACATTGTAAGCAATGTCAAGAACATGCTAATTTAACTCATGTGCCATCACAAGCATTACAGCCTATTCAAAGCCTTTGGCCCTTTTCACAATGGGGTCTAGATTTAATTGGTAAAATCTCACCTCCTTCCTCGGGATAACATACATTCATCATCACAACCACAGAATACTTCACAAAGTGGGTTGAGGCAATTCCTCTAACCAGTACGATAAGACCTAGAATTGTGGAGTTTATACTTCATCATATCATTTATCATTTTGGTATTCCCTCAAAAATCATCTCTGACAATGGTAAGTCTTTCAAGAACAAGGATGTTCGAGCACTTTGAGAAATATAATATCCAACATAGTTTCTCGACTCCTTATTACCCACAAGCAAATGGACAAGCTGAGGCTACCAATAAGACCTTAATTGCTATTCTCAAGAAACTTGTTAAAGAAAATCATAGAGATTGGCATACACAAATTCCCTTAGCATTATGGGCTTATCGAACAAGCATCCACATGCCTACTAGGGCAACACCATTTTCATTGGTCTATGGAGCCGAAGCAATCATACCTCTTGAGCTTGAGATCCCCTCATTATAAATTTCATTGCAAGAATTCATAGATGATGACACTGCTAGACAAGCACATCTTGACCAACTCACACTCCTTGATGAGAGGTGAGTCAATGCTTTAGAGCATTTACGAGTATATCAAGACCACCTAAAGCATGCTTACAATGCCAAAGTTCATCTACATGAATTCCAAGTAGGAGATCTTGTTCTTAAAGAGAATCAACAAAATACCAATGCATTACCACATCTTCATGATAAATTCATAGCTAATTGGTTAGGTCCATACATTGTTACTCAAAAAGTGGGTAAAGGAACTTATAGGCTTGCTAGTCTAGAGGGAGTTGAAGAGCCCGAACCACTTAATGTTATACACTTGAGAGCATTCTATGCATAATGTGATTTATATATGTATATATACATGGCTATTACACAAAAACAACATTGCATTTTCATACATTTTCATTTCATATTTCATTTCACACATTTCATTTCACAAATTTCATTTCACAACTCACATTTCATTCATTGCATTCACACCATCATTTTCACACATTTCACATTTCATATTAGGGATCATTTATTCAATTTAGATAATAATTGGTCCAATAAAATCATGTTGCCTTAATCAGGGGCACCTTCAAAACATCATCCATTTCATTACATCATTCCATAAAGTCAAATTATCATTAGCAAAGCCACATGTCCATAATTCCTAGGTGTTTTCGATCACTCAACCACTCCTAGTATTTTAAGAAAACTCCAAATACATGTCAAGTTTTCTTTAGGACCAAGACACAATTTTCACTAAGAAAATCTTGAGTTCTGGGAATTGACTCTAAAACATTCTTGAACCAAACACAATTACACATCTTAAAAACATCTTGTGTCAAAGAGAGATAACACCATACTTGGGTTGAACCTCGAAGTGAAAAGGGTATTCCTTGCTTGTCCCATTATGCAACATAGTCCACAAAAATAGTGGTTTTCACCACTATCACAAATTTCAAAATAAAATATAGAGTAGTAAGGATAGGGTACAATTATCATCACACTTAGGTTGAGAATCTGATTCCCCAAAGCTCTAAATATTTCATCACACACCATAGATCCTCAAGCTGTAAGGATAGTACTACATTTCTAATCAGACGGTTAGGTAGTCATCCCCAAAGCCTAAAGATCAAATTCTTGGACTATGGAGCTAGTCTCCACCAGAGCTATAGATGCTTGACTAGTAGTGGAGTACGCTCATGCATGGTGACACATCTCTTTTAAAGAGACCTCTGACCACACATAAGGACAAGCTAGCTTCTTGGTCTCATCCATAATAGGTTTCACCCAATTTACTCAAGATGAGTTAATGAACTCACTTGCACACACATTGGTTCTTGATTACCTCGAGTCATTACCATGCTCATGATTCGGTAAATGAATTCACTACACACACATTTGGTCTTAGAGAAATTAGGTAGTATTTAGTGAGTTTGTTTGATACCACTAGTATGTTTGAGTCTCTACAAAATAATCAATTTTCCATATCAACATCCATATCTTCTTCCATATCAACATCCATATCTTCTTCCATATCAACATCCATATCATTTCATGAGTCTTCCACCTCACATACCACCAGTTTGGTGCCCCTGATTAAACAACAATGCTAAAACATGGCCAAGAAAATTCTAAACTATGAATGATCATTAGAACATTTGCATTCATACACATTATCACTTGCATTAATCATCATATACATCCATATCACACAAAAGCATTCACACAAAAGCATAACACAAAAGTAAAATCCATGTATATATATATAAATATCACATGTACAATGAATGCCCAAAGGCTATATACAATGGAGCACCAAGGCTCATATACAAAAAGTGCATCTAAGCACTAGCTAATGCCTATAAGAGGACCCCTATGACCTTGAAGGAGCCCTAGACCTAGAGCTATACCTAGACTCACTAGGCCTAATAGACCCGAATATGGATGAGGAGGGTGGATCTAGAAGCCCAATGTCATGCTCCATCAACCGATCCTCCAACAATTAGATATATCCATCCCAAGCCCAAAGGTGTTGTACATCATGTCTCTATCAATGACTCTTCTCTAGAAGCTCTACCTAGAGCCTCATAATCCTATCCTCACCTCCACCTATAGTTGATCATACCTCTAGCTCCACTACCAAGCATACTCTACATCCAAGCTATCTCCCCATCCCATAGCCAAGCTATCTCTATATCTCGAGCCACTACCATAGCATCCTACTCTACCACCAACTACTCCAACCTCACCCAATCCTCCTCACTCTAACCAAGAGGTCCATCTAAAATCTCCTCCCTATCCTCCATACCACCTCCATCTCCCCCAAACTCTAGAGCCTACTCTATTATACCCCTAGTCTACCTCCTTTGACTACTAGCTCAAAGGTGCCTTCGATGCTTAGGAGCCTCATCGACATCCTTGACCTCATCCCCATCCCCATTTCCCCCATCTACTACCAAACTTGGTACCCATGGTGGCTGTGTAGTGAACCATACATCATACTCCTCAATAGTCCTCACATCATCCACATCGAGGAGATCCATCTCCTCATCATCCTCATAAGTCATCCTCCATGCCTCAACACAAGGGAGACCCATCTCATCCCGATGATGCCTATAGAGCATTGGTGCCTCAAGAACTCCCTACCTCAATCCAAACTACCATAGCACCCATGAGAACTAGATCAACTCCACCTCACTCATGTGCCTCCCAACCACCCACCTAGCCTACCACACCCATCATAGATGCTCCCCATCACCTATCCACATGGCACCTCACCATGGCCTCCATACCACCTAAGATATCAATCCAACCCATAAATCCCTATACCACTAACTCATTCAAATAGGATGACTCATACCTCCTCTACCATTAACCACCTCATAGCATAGGGTTACTCCCTATCCCATCCATAGTAGGAAGCCCTACCGATCGAGCCACACTAAAGTGCTCCCAGACCCAACACTGTAGTAGCAAACTACACCCTAGTCCCTTTACCTCTACCTCCTCACCTCATACAACTCTTGGTACAACTACACCAATAAAGTAGGAGCCCATGCATACACCCGAGGTGTAGTGATCATATCACACACCAACCCGATAAGGTTCCATGGAACCAACTAGTACTATTTAAGGCCACTATGTTGGCCAACACGAACATCACCAAAGTAGTAAGGGCATCCAAATTCTTGTCTATATACATGGACAAGTATGTAATCCCTCCACCCATCACATCCACATCCTCCCACCCATATCCAAACATTCAACTCAACTCATATCCCTTATCATGTCCAACCTCGACATGTAAGCCCTCCACTAGAAACTTGAGGATGTGATATACATCCTCAAGTGTCACAATCATCTCTCCAATAGGGAGCTAAAATGTCCCCCTATATAGATCCCATATCTCTACCAAGGTAGAGAGATACCCCTCATCCACCCTCACCACATCTATCTAAGCTACCCCAGCCAACCCCACAACCTCCAACCACTTCCACTAGTCATCCCACAATACCTTCCTCATCCCTAGAGATGAGAGGTGAAAACCGATGTCGAGCCTCCAAAATCTTCAACTACAACACAACACATTAATGTCAAATACATTGCATAAAAAAAAAAAAATTTGCACAAAAAAAAAGAGCTTCAAAGGTACTTACCTTGGCAAAATGCACATCTGCTCCCACTACTACATCCACACCCTCCATCACCATAGCTTCCATAGCACACCAACTCACTCACTCCACTCCACTCCACTCCCTCAAATGCAACTTCAAAAATTTACAAATGCACAAATGAACTTGATTTCCCTTCTATAGGCTATTTATAGCTATTTTAGGTGCATTGAAATACCCATGGGTGCTTCCAAGTGCATTGAAATGCCTCCTACATTTGGAGAACAACAAACTCTAGTGGGCATTTGCACAAGCAATAAGCGCCCATCGATGTTTGGTGTCAAAATTGACAAAAAGAACAAAATAATCCAAAAAGGTAGCTTACCTCCACAAAATCATTCCAAATTGCATCCATACATCAATTTCATCATAATATCATGTTTTGTGAAAACCAAAATCGATTTGGATTCATAATTTTTGCTTGCGACCAAAAGTCACAAAATCACATTACAAGTTACAAAATGCTTCAAAATGGTCCAAATTTTCACAAAATGACCATTTTCATCATTCTCATCATCAATTCCATCATTGCATTCAATTTTATGATAATATGAATTGATTTGGATGACTAACTTTTATTTGCACCCACAAGGCACAAAATTGTCCAAAATTGCTTCCAAAATGCTCCAAATCAATACAAAATTTCACAAAATCACTCAATTCAATCATCAATGCATTTCTCATCATCACATATTCATTACAACATCATTTTCTCAATCATTGCATTTGCACATTTTCCAAGTTCATATACAATTTCAAGTGAACCTCGTATCTAGTGGTCTATTCTATCTCCTTGGCGATTGCAATGATTTGCATCCATGCAATTCGGTAAGATGAATAAATCACCATAAGGACACTTGGCCATTTTTCATCATCCAATATCTCATTGTTCAAAAATAAAATCAATTTTGGTACTTCACCTTTCGAGTGAAACTATGCCAAGACCAATTTGCTCAACAGTTATCATTGATGGCCTTGTTCATGGGGCTTGAAACATGGATAAATTACAATACATCATTCTCCTTAACAATCAGGAATTGCGTAGAGTCAACTAGGATATGCTTCCTAGCAATCATCCGATCTTAGGGTGATTGGTTCCTGATATTTTGCATCTTCATCACTTTGCATTTCAATGATGCCATACGACAATTTCTTCAACAACATGGAATCACCCCAAACTTGGGGTAACAAAATTTGATTTTGATTTTCCCACAATGGGATACATCTTACATGATCATGGCATCTACACTTGGCAAAAACCCCTTTTCTCTATTAGGGCAAAAATAGAATCAATCACTTGCATTTTTCAACAACCCCCTTCCACCATTGGGGCAAAAACGACATCACATTTACATCATTCATATCATCCACAATTACACCATGCATTTCACATAATCATTTGCACAAATCTATCAATTGGCTCATGAGATGCATCCATCACTCATTCACCAATTGAGGGGGTAAGCTACACAATCAAAATTCTTTTATCTTCAAGTTCATCTTTGCATTCCAACAAGAGAAAGTTGCGTCTTCATCAAGCCAAACCAGGTGTCTTATATTTTTGCACCACATTGTGTTTCATGCAACATGGTACAAAAAGGGGCATCTGTAGACACCAAAATCTAGCCACTTGTCATCCATCCATAGTTTCCCACCACATTTATCCATTATTTATATATATTTTTTAATATATATTTAAATAATAATATTTTATATATTATATTTATATATATTTAATATTATATATATATGTATGAATTAATCCCAGCCATCCATCATGATTTAATCCTAGCCATTCATCCACCTTAATCCATGCCACCTACCCAGATTTAATCTCCACCCTCCATCATGTTTTAATCTTGACCACACAAATTGTGTCGTTGAAACCCTAACATGCCCTAAGGGAAGATTATAAAGAGGAGTCATTTTGATGACTCAACCTAATATTTTGAATTCCCTAAGTCTAAGTTTTCTTGAGTTCCTTAAGCCCTTGTGCCCTAAGTCCTCAAGCATCCAAGCATCCTCACCACTTCCATCTTCCATCACTCATCATCATCTCTACATCCATCATCACCCACCTCGCATGAACCAGATCTACTTCTACAACTTCTACTTCAATCCTCGAATGCCCTTAGAGTTCCTCGAGCACCTTTAGTGCTCTCTACCATCATCGAGTACCTATGGGTACTTCCTACCATCATCGAGCACCTATGGTACTTCCTACCATCATTGAGCATCTGGCATCCATCCCACCCACGAGAATTCACAACCCTAGTTCTACAATCCTACGACCCCTTGGATGTCGCTAGGGCATCTACGCACCAGTTTCTACAACAACGATGAAGATCAGAAGATAACAAGTCAGCATAAACAAGGTAAACTATTCATTGCATTCATTTTTAGTATTCTTAGATCTATTTACAACATTATTTATGCAACTAGGGTTTTTAGTAATTTTATTTCTGAGGGTCTCATGCAGTGGAGCCCTCATAGGTATTGCTAACTCTTGTTGTTGTTTTCTATGTGTAGATCTAGGAATCATATTTATTGGTAGTTGTTGAAGCTCGAGTGGCCCTGCATAGGATATCAAAAGCCCACTCATTCTGTTGGGATCAAAGATGAATTTGAAGACACCACCATTTATTGACCTAGGGTTTTGGAGAACCCTAGATTTGTAACACTTGTAACATTTGTATCAATATCAAATCATGTTGTAACATTGGATATTTGAGGCTCCCCCCATTTATATCAATAAAATATTCTCTCTTTTGTGCAACATATTGTGTATTGATTTTATTTATCTATTGCATTGGTGTTTCATTTTTGCATTCACAGACATAATGCCTACGATTGCCAAGATTGGCATCCTCTAATGCATCACACAAACCAATGCCACCTAGAAAGGAGTTATAGGCTTGAACAATAACATATATGCCATTTGGCATACATTGCATAAGGAGGTAAGGACCATTAAATACCTCTGTCCAAAGGTAATCCATCAAACCTTGCAACCTTTTTTGAAGATATTGAAACCAAGGATTTCTCAATATTGTCAAATGAAAGATCCCTTTGTAAGAATTATCTAACTTTGCATGAAAATTTAAAAAGAATATTTCAATCTATATTATGATACAAATTATCATCATAGTCCTCTTGATATGCTTGAAAAATGAGAATTTATAAAGTTCTTATTACATACTTATGTAGTTAATAAATTCCTATAACCATTTCTAACATTAATAATTTTCTCCACTTTGTGTCTATGTTATCGATAGTGAAAAAGGAACCATGTTACCTTATCCCCTATTTGATCCACTAAAATATTGATCTTAATGAATTTGCTTACCCCTTATAAACTTCAAACTCTCTCAAAGGTTGTTCACACTATGCTACTTGGTATTGTAGTTGAGAATCAATTGGATCCTTATTGTATAACTTTTATTCTCCAAATAAAGTTTGAGGTAAATATTTTAAACACCTGCACTTAATCCTATAGTTCTTACCCCAAATGAGCATAATATGACAACTTAATTATTAGAATCCTCCCACCACTAAATCCAACCAATTCAATAAGCTATGTGAGATTCTTCATTCTAAATAAAAAACTAAAGACTAAACACATTTAACACAAACTGAATAAAATATACTGAGTTGACAAGAAAACTACACCTCTAACTTAGTTTAACATTCAATGCCACTTGAATTATGATTAGAAAATGATCTGAGAGGGTGGTGGATAAATCATAAATATAATCCATAATCAAAAATCATAATTGGAAGGTGACTGACCTTATAAAACTTATCTATCTTCGTAATATTTCGCTTAACTCCTTTGTAATAATATGTTCGAATAAACTAAAAGTATCCATGTGGGTCAATTCCACCAAAAAGTATAAACTTATTCTTTCAATAAAGCTAAGCATCAAATTCCTCATTATAAAAAGGATGTAGTTGGGAATGCTCCTATTTTTCTTTCTTTCACACATGCTAAATCACCCTTAAGAATCCAATTAGTTGGTGAAAAACATTCTCACACACCCATTTCTTGAGGGTCTTGATCTCCTACAGGCATCATTCAAAGCATTTACTACATATATTCCAATCACTTTCTGATTTCTAAAAAGTGTAAGTAAAAAGAAATAGTGTTCAAGATCCTCTCCTTTATAAAGCACAAGGTTACTAAATCAACATGATAAATTGTTGTCATCTTCATCAGTGAACAAAAACTTGTTTTCATATTTTTGTAGAGAAAAAATTAGTTGGATCCTCCCAATAATAATAATATTAGGATAAAATCTATTGATAACTTAGTTGACCCTATAATTTATAACCTTCTCATATTGCAATATATGACTAAATAATTCATGACTAAGTAAAAGAAGGTAAATAATTAGCCAACATGTCATACATATTCTTAGTTAATAGTTATAGGTAGTTCAACAAAGATATTATCATTGATCTATTCGATGGATATATGGAATTTTTTGTGAAAAATAATAACTAGAGGACATAGAATGAGAGTCTTCTTTAATTTTCATATTACTTCAATCAATTTTAAGCTATCAATCTTGAGAGATTGGTTTACTCACAATATTATCAAAGAAGTAATTACTTCACATTTTGCACTTCCATCCATCCATCCCTATCCACAACATCATTATAGGATTGAAAAACATTGTTCTTTCCTAACTGTTGAAATGAATTTTAAGAGGTGTCATAACGCCACCCATCCTATAAGCCTTTGATCATGGTTCAAAAATAACTCACAATATTATCAAAGAAGTGGTTACTTCACATTTTGCACTTCCCTCCATCCATCCCTATCCACAACATCATTATAGGATTGAAAAACATTGTTCTTTCTTAACTGCTGAAATAAATTTTAAGAGGTGGCATAACGCCACCCATCCTATAAGCCTTTGATCATGGTTAAAAAATAACCCTATATGAAGGAACTTGAACATGGGCTTCATACTTAGCTTAGGAGGATACAAACACAAGAGTCATAGACATAATTGGAGATGACAACATGACTTGTGATTTATTCACTTCAAGATTTTGGAAAGGTAGGCGTGTAAGACATAACCACAATTGAGGATGATATTAATGACTAAGAGACAATCACATTAATTAAATTTGGCTTAGAGTTTCCATTAACTATTAGTGTTACAAAACTAGCCCTCTTTTAAAGGACTAGTCATATGGTTAGAAAATAGAGCAAAATTATGTGCAATCAGAAAATCACAATAACGCAAAAAAAATAGTAATAAATTTTACGTGGAAAACCTACAATGTGTAGGAAAAACCACGGGGCAATGGTAGCTTGATATTTTATTGATTTTGGAAAAATTACATTCAATCAACATTTACATGCAAGGGGTCATTCATCTTTTATAGAAAAAATAAATTGTTCGTTTCCTCTCCCAAAGGAAGACTCCAAAAACTATCTATTTCCTTTTCCAAAGGAAGACAAAAAAATGTTCATTTCCTCTTCCAAAGGAAGACTCCAAAAAACTGTTTGTTTCCTCTCCCAAAGGAAGACTCCTGAAAGTTTTTTGTTTCCTCTCCATAAGATGCACCACCATGCACCTCTCTACTGAAGAAAATTGTATATCTGGATATTGACTTCACCTCCTAACATTATCCCACTTGAAGTCGAAATACAGAAATTATTTGCCTATATTTTTCCATCCAAATGCCAATTGCCCAATGCTGCTCTTATCACATTTTCAGAAAGCCCAGAGAAGTTTTGCACCACTCAAAATTCTCTATGTTGATTGGCTTAGTAAGCATATCTATAGGATTCACTTTAGTGTCAATTTTATGCAACAGGATCCTACCTTCTTCCACCACATTTCTTATAAAGTGGTACTTGACATCAATGTGTTTCGTGTGATCATGGAATGTTGGGTTCTTCACTAGCTAAATAGCACTTTGGCTATCACAATGTAATGTAATTTCCCCCTACATTACCTTGAAGTCACCCAACATTTGCTCTAGCCAAATTACCTCTTTGTTGGCATGAGTCGCTAAAATATATTCTGCTTCAGTGGTTGATAAATCCACCACAGACTGCAACTTAGAAGCCCATCTCACAACTCCACCAACAAGAGTGAAAGTATATCTTGTAGTGAAATTTCTCCCATATCTATCTCCACCATAATCAGAATCCACAAAACCTTTAACTTGCGAACTATCCCATCCATAGTAAATAGCAGTATCTGTAGTGCCTCTTAAAAATATAAATTTCTACTTCACCACATTCCAATGCTCCTTACCAGGATTTGCCATGTACCGACTAACTACTCCCACTGCTTGGGAAATATCCAATATGGTGCTCACCATGGCATACATGAGGCTTCCTACTGCTGATGAATACGGTACACAAGACATGCTTGTCTTCTCTACTTCTATTCTAGGATACTGGTTGGAAGATAATTTTAAGTGTGAAATAAGTGGGGTACTAACTAGTTTGGCATTCTGCATATTGAAGTACTGCAAAATATTTTCTATATATGAATTTTGACTTAACAAGATCTTTCTTCCTTTTCAGTCCTTGTGTATCTTCATCCTTAAAATTTGGTTTGTTGCTCCTAAATCCTTCATTTCAAATGTCCTAGCCAACTGAGCCTTAATATCAATTATTTTCTTCATGCTAGGGCTTGCAACCAGCATATCATCAATATACAACAACAAAATAATAAAAATACCATCATAAAACCTCTTAAGTATCCACAATGGTCAGCTTCACTCATGTTGAAACCTTGGCTCTTCATGAAGGTGTCAAATTTTCTGTACCACATCCTTGGTATCTATTTCAACCCATACCGAGATTTATTTAGTCTGTAAACCAAATGCTCTTTACCTCTTTCTTCATAGCCCTCAAGATGATCCATATAAATCTCCTCCTCAAGATCACCATGTAGTAAAGTAGTCTTTACATAAAGTTGCTCCAGTTCTAAATCTTGTGCTGCTACAAGTGCAAGTAAAACTCTAACAGTAGTCATCTTCACAACTGGAGAAAACATTTATTAAATTTTATATCAGAATTTTACACATAGACTTTTGCCACCAAGCGAGCTTTATAGCATTCCAACAACTCATCGCTATATTTTTTTACTTTGTAAACCCACTTGTTTCCAACAACCTTTCTTCTAGGTGGGAGATCCACAAGTTTCCATGTTTTATTCTTGTGAAGTGCCTCAATTTGCTCCTCCATGGATTTCCTCAACTTTTCTACATTCTCAGACTCTCTAGCTTCCTGAAATGAACCAGGCTCACCATCATCAGTTAACAAAGCAAAAGAGGAATAATAAATATGAGAATATCTTTTCGGACACTTTTGTAGACGTGTAGATATTCTAACCCAATGATCTATTGATTGTGGCTCTTGGTCTTGTGATTGTTGTGGCTGCTCTACTTGTTGTTTTACTTGCTATTATGCATGCTAGTCAAAAAATTCAGCATGTTGGTCAAAAATTTTAGCATGTTGATTTTAATTTTCATATTTGTTCATGTCTACTTCAACTGGTACAACATTAGGTTGTTTACTGTACATCCTTCCTTTGCATGGATTTTACATAAAAAATAACATCTCGTCTAATAATTACCTTATGGGAAGTAGGATCCCATAGTCTATACCCCTTTACTACATCTCCATAGTCAAGAAAAACATATTTGCTTGACTTTGGGTCAATTTTGGACCTTTTTTATTTAGGCACATGGGCAAATCCATCACAGCCAAAGGTACACAAATGAGAGTAATCAAATGGCTTACCACACCAAAACTTCTATAGAATCTGTCCATCCAACGCAGTTGTAGGTGACCTATTAATGACGTAAACAACTATATTAACAGCCTCTACCCAGAACCTCTTATCCAACATTGTTGCATTGAGCATGCTTCTTGCACATTTCATGATTATGCAATTCATCCGCTTAGCCACACTATTTTGTTGTGGAGTATATGGTACAATATTATGGTGTTTAATTTCGTTTTACGTTATCAAATTTCTTGGAGAAATATTCACCCACATTATTTGACCTAAGACATAAAACAGACTTGTCCAAACTTTTCTCTACTCAAGTTTTGAACTCTTTAAATTTCTGCAAAGCTTTCGACTTCTTCTTTAGAAAATAAAACCACACTCTCCTAGAATAATCATCTATAAAATTCAAAAAATAGATGGCACCATTTAAAGACTAAGTGGGAACTGGTCCAAATATATCCAAATATATAAGTTGCAAAAAATCATAATTCTTACCAAGGCTTGCAGTAAACCAAACCCTATTTTGTTTACCAAAAATACAATGCTCACACAAGTCTAAATTGCAAGACTTAATCCCAAAAAGCATACCTCTGTCATTCAAAATTTTTAGATCTTTTTCACTCATATGGCCTAGGTGTTGATGCCTTAACAATACTGCATCCTGAACATAAGTTGTTGTTGCATGGTTTGTCATCGTATCATCGCATAAACGATATAGGGTCCCATAAGATTCTCCCTTTGCTACTATAATAGCTCCTTTGGTAATTTTTAAATAGTTGTTACTGAAAGTGACAAAATGCCCTAGCTTATCCATCATCTTGATTGAGAGTAAATTATTTCATAAATCTGACACATTTCATACATCGCGTAACATCCTTTGTCTACCATCATCCAGCCTGATCCTTATGTCCCCTCTTCCCATAATTTCTAAAGGGTGATCATCACCCAAGTAGACCTTCCCACCACTATATGGTTGATATTTGTCAAACTAGTCTTTGTGAGGAGACATGTGGAAAGATGCACTCGAGTCCAAAACCTAGGTATATAAAATAGATTTGTTGTTGCTAATACAGAAAGCCTCACATGTTGGTGTCTCTCCAAAATTTACTGTATTGGCCTCAACTGATGGCTAAACTTGCTTTTCACCATTTTTTTTCTTTTTAAGCTACCAATAATCCTTCTTTGAGTGCCCTAACTTCCCACAATGCCAACACTTCCCTTTTAGCTTGCGTTCTTTAGACTTAAATCTGGATTGTGATATACCTTGTTGACTCCTCTTGAAATATCAACCTCTTACAGCTAGGGCTTCATTGATTGAGGGTTTTAGAGACGTTTTTTGCCTCAACTTTTCTGCCAAAAAAGTGGCTACCACATCATCAAATTTTAGAATTCCTGATGATGAATTACTGATGGTCATCACCAAATGATCCCAATTTTTGAGAGAGAACAACATAGAGTGATAGCTCTATCCTTATCTTCCATCTCACATTAACTGAAACTAATTTACTGATAAGGGTATTAAACTCATTCAAGTGATCTGCCATAGATGAAATCTCCTTCATCCTTAGGTTATAAAGTTTTTTTTTCAAAAAAACCTTATTTGTTGCAGATTTTATCTCATACAACTTTTCAAGCTTCTTTCAAAGGGCTTTTGCGGTCTTTTCTTCAACAACATTGAACAAGACAGAGTCCGCTAAGCATAGACGAATTGTATAAACTTCCTTCCTATCTAGCATTGCCCACTCCTCATATTTCATGCTGCTTGGTTTACTCGTGACCCCTTTCAAGGTCAGGGCTTGGTTATTTTGAACTAACAAATCCTCCACCTTCATCTTCCATAAGGTGAAGTTCTTGCCATAAAATTTTTCAATATCAAACTTGGTTACACTTCTAGTCATTGTTACATCTCTCACTCACACAAAAACCCTAGGCTCTAATACCAGATGTTAGAAAATAGAACAAAATTATGTGCAAGCAAAAAATCACAATAACGCAAAAAAAATAGTAACACAGATTTTACGTGGAAAACTTGCAATGTGCAAGAAAAACCACGGGGTAATGGTAGCTTGATATTTTATTGATTTTGATAAAATTACATTCAATCAACATTTACATGCAAGGGGTCATTCCCCTTTTATAGAAAAAACAAACTGTTCATTTCCTCTCCCAAAGGAAGACTCCAGAAAGCTGTTGGTTTCCTCTCCATAAGCTGCACCACTATGCACCTCTCTGCTGAAGAACATTGGAGATCTGGATATTGAATTTACCTCCTAACACATATCATGTTCAATATGTATGAATTCCTCTTATGACTAGACTATCTATTAGGGTGAATAGGGCTTTGATTTGAGAAATCAATGGGTTGTTAAATGAATTTCATTTGGGTTAGTCATGAATCAACTGGTCCTCTCAAGTATCTACCAGAAGTATTAGATTTGTTCATACATATTACACTTTGGAAGTATTAAAAAACAAGTCCAACTAAATGAATGGTGTCCAATAAGCACTAGCCCAAATCTTATCTGTAAGCAAGTGGGTGGATCTAAAACCTATTGAAGATGTCCTTATCATTTTGTACCACATAATCTTCTGGACGTTACTAGTAATGGGCAATAAATAAGGGTGGAAAATCCAAATTTTAAAATAAAGTAACTCATCCCACATGGCGTATCAAGAATACAAGAGGCTTTTAGGATTAAATTCAAAGAACCATGCATGCAAAATTTTATTTGTCCACATATAATCTTGGTATCATATTGCAATACAACCTATGCCACTTCTATGGTTGAAAAGAGATGACATGTATCCCTTGCTCAATCTATTGATAACCTTTAAATTCAAGCCTTGAATCTTTCAATCAAACTTATCTTATTTATAGAAACCATGTTCATTTGAGACTCTTCCTAAAATCAATATAATAGATCAATGCTAATGTTGCTTAATGACATCAATAATTTTATCATGTAAAAGGCATTCAAAAGCCCTATTGGAATAACTACCTCTTAGATAAATTCATTGGTTGTTTGATGATACCTATAATGCATCTTTGGATTGTCTTCCATTTATAATTATAGGTTCAATATCTCCAGTAGCTTACTACACTTGATTGAAAATAATAAGGTTACCCTCTCTTGGTCTATGAGGTTGCTTTTCATGTATAATTAGGATGAAGTTGTTTTCTATAGTATTATAAGATTGTAATGGATGTGTTTTTAAGACCATAAATCCAAGAAAAGACCATGAGAAAAAGAAGAAAAAACTTATGACTAAAACACACCCTTTTTTCTTAAAAAGGCATAACATATATCATGTTCTAAAGATTGGCTTGAAATATTATAAACAGTCATAGTTATATAAGTGAACATCCACTTCTTGTTATGAAATACCAAAATGTTAAACACATGGTTAACATATGAAACAATCTTATTTATCTTCTATTTTTATTATGAATTACCTTATTCAATTATGAAATTAACTTTACTAATTAAGATTTGAATAGCTCACTTAGTTGATGTATTTTAATTTAAGTTTTTCTTTTGTTTTATTTTATATTTAAAATTTATACTTGCAATTCTCTGTTATCTTACTTGAGTTGGCATACATGTTCACAAGAAGTTTGTAGACGGAAGAAAAGAATTATAGCTCACTTAATTGATGTATTTTAACTTTAAGTTTTTCTTTTGTTTTATTTTATATTTAAAATTTATACTTGCAATTCTCTATTAACTTACTTGAGTTGGCATACATGTTCACAAGAAAGATCGAAGAAATGAATTATAGCTCACTTAGTTGATGTATTTTAACTCTAAGTTTTTCTTTTATTTTATTTTATATTTAAAATTTATACTTGCAATTCTTTATTATCTTATTGAGTTGGCATACATGTTCACAAGAAGTTTGTAGATGGAAGAAAAAAATTAAACCCGTGGTAACCATAATAATATCTCACCTTTAAAATATCTCTAATGATAAAGGCTTTTATTTTTTAATTTTTAATTTTTTAATAAACATTAACAATTCAAGTATAACATATGTTGTAGGGGTTTTCAAACTAACCTTAATAAAAAAAACAATCAATCAAAGCATACACTAGGGTGCATCAAGGACCATCCTTGCAATTTTCTATTATCCTACTTACTTGGCATTACATGTTCACAATTTTGTAGATGGAAGAAAAAAAACTAGACCCATGATAACCATCGTGAGCTCTCACCTTTTAAATATCCTAATGATAAAGGTCTTTGTAACTAAAGTGACCTCTCACCTTTTAAATATCCTTAATGATAAAGGCCTTCGTTTATTTATATATATTTTTGAAACATACAATAACAAGAGGTACTTGGGACCACCTTTCATAAATCAAACTAGATATATCAAAGGCTATCCTTATAATTTTCTATTGTCTTTTTTTGTTAGCATTACATGTTCACAAGTTTATAAATAAAAGAAAAAGCTAAATCCATAATAACCATAGTGACAAAAAAAACTAAATCCATGATAACCATAGTGACCTCTCACCTTTTAAATATTCTAACGATAAAGGCCTTTGTAACCATAGTGACCTTTTAATGATAAAGGCCTTCCTTAATTTATATATATATTTTTGAAACATAAAATAACAAGAGGTATTTGGGACCATCTTTATGTAAAAAGAACTTAGTTTTACTCTTATAATATTCTTACAAAATTTAATTTTTTTTAAACATTTATTTTAAAAATAAAATGTTATATGTCCTAGGGGATAACACAACTGTTTGGGTATATGTTCTAGGGGGATAACACAACTGTTTGGATATATGTTCTAGGGGGACAACACAACTGTTTAGGTTTTGGGTTTTGGTTTTTTTAAGAAGATCCAAAATTCAAACCGTAACATAAATGAATATGTTAAAAAATGAGTGTGCATTCATTAAAAAAATGATATATATTCGCTCATGTAAAAGAATTGGAGAGCAAGTGGGTAGTTAAAACTCTCCAATTATCGAGAAGCCCAGGTTCAATCTCTTCCCTCACATATTACAGATATGTTGTATATAAAAGGTTCCTCATTAAAAAAAATATATATATCAAATAACATGGATTCGAATTCACTTAATACTACATTATACCTTCTGATGTGAAGTGCCATTCAATACGGGCCCACATTGTCCCAGATGTTGTTGATGTTAGAGAGAGAAAGAAACGAACGTGGAGAGACAAAATAAACCCGTGACTCGTGAGCCGCAGAGGATCCAAGTACATTGCCCTTCTGAAGAAGATGTCCTTAACACACGGTATGGGTGCCCATTTTCGTACCCTCCCCCTATGACCGGTTGAGAAGGCAAGCAAACGACCGGGGAACAGATGTACATTGTTACCTAAAACAAAGGCAGGTACATCGTGCTCCGTCAAAAGGAGAAGCTTTGTTCCACCTTGCCCGTGACCAGATTTTGAAAAAAAAAAATTGGATGCAGGTTGTTATTATAAACCTTAGATTAATTATCATATTAAACCTTAGTTTCTAACTGGTTATTGTACAAAGACAAACAAAATTAAAAAAAAAACTACCAATAATCAACGTATCTTTTTGAAAGTCTTTATAATTTTGACTTTGACCTATTCTTTCTTGGGCTTCGATATTTAAATTTATGAAGTTTGTGTTTATTAAGTTACCGCCCAAAAATTAATCATCTGAATAGACACATTCAAGGCATTCACTAAATATATTTTAGTACTTCTGAAGAATGATGAGGCTTCGTGCAAAAGGGGAAGAGATGTAGAGAAAGGAAAAAGTTACCAAATATATACAAGTTTGCATGTGAGCACTATAAAATGTGAGATGCACGGCATTTAAAGGTGGCAGTCACGTACTAATCCACAAGTAGTGACATCCTATTCACCCCCCACTTTTAATAAATAAAAAATTGGGATTTGAAGATTTTGTTAACCGCCAGGGCTTGTGGAATCTAATGTAGGGAATTGGTAATACGGTTTTTTAAGATGTCGCAAATGACATCAATCCAACTTAGACATTTTAAGTATAAACTTATAATTTTAATTTACTTTAGTAATTGTAGTTATAAACTTTAATTTATTTGATAAAGATAGTTAATGGATTTTCGATTGTGTAGGAAATATTTTAACAGTCCATCATTAAGTACTTATAAGTTATCAACACTAATTTCGATTAGATACCACTATTATAAATCCTAGCCTACTAGATATTCATACATCGTGATTATAAACTTTAACCCACTCGACAAACGATCTAAACCTTAGCATACTGGACAAAGACAATCAATGGATTCTTGACTGTCCAAAGAGCAATCCACCTGAAATGGAAACCTTCACCATGATTCCACTTCTTCATAAATATTTGGGTGTTGAACCCAGGTATTTAAACTTGAAAGAGCTTTTGCCTTTCCATCTTCCTCCAAACTAGTTAAATAACAACGAATTATGATCTAATCCCATATTAGGTAGGGAAACTAACATGTGTTCATAATTACCCTCAAACCATTCCATAGAGAGCAATACTTTGTTGAATCTTACTTGGGTCAGCTTGTCCTCGATTCTCCTATTCATCCGTTTAAAAGAATTGCCTCCTAAATTAACATCATATAGACTATATTCAAACAAAAAGTTGCTAAAATCCTCCATGCTCTTTGAGAAATCTTGGGACTGACTCTTCTTCTCAGTAGGCATCAAAGGGATGTTGAAGTTTCGTCCCACTATCCATCTTAGACCTTCTATCCAATGCCCCACCTCCTCCAATTCCTTCCACAACACCTTTCTTTCTCTATTCACATTTGGAGCATAAATGTTTGTAATGAGGAAGGTCATTTTTGATGATTTTGAAGTTATACAAATTGTTATAAGGTTCTCATTTTTTAAGATGACTTCCCCTTTAAAGGTATCAAAATTCCATTAAAATTAAGATTCCTCTTGAAGCCCCCTTCATCTCCACTTGACCACTGCCACCTTTCTTCCATATCATTTTCTTAATATTCTCCTAGCTTGTAACATTCAATTTTGTTTCTTGTAACATAACTATATCAGGTTGGTTATCCTTAATCAAGGATCTCACCACCCTGTGTTTGTTAGGGGCATGCATTCCCCTCACATTCCAAAACAAGATCTTCATTTCTTATTTTTTGTTGTGGGCTTCTACCCACTCGAGTTTATGATCATCTGAATCCCCATATTAATATAGCTTTTCTCTTTTAAGCACTTTTCCTTTAAAGAAGGCCTTCCCACCTTTTTTATCCTTTTTCTCCCCACATCTGAGGTTTTCTTGAGACTCCTCGTAACTCATATATTTAGGACTTATTTAATTCTTGAGGATCCTTCCTTTATTGGTTATTCGTCTATTGTGTAGGGGACCACTTCTAGATCCTTCTCTTCTATGTCTATATTTTCCTCGCTTGCTTTTGTATTTTCTTCTCCTATTTAGGGGTTAGCCATTTCACTTTCCTTCCTTAGACCATCTTGTTTTGGCATAGATGAGATTTCACCCTTAATCCTACCTAGTAGATCCTTATTATTTGCCTTGTTGCTAGAGAATTTCTCCTCTCTTACTCCCTCCTTGTTCACCAAGTCCATTACTTTGTCTCCACTTACTTGTTGGTTAACTTCTATTTTCCTAACATTCTTTGGTTCTTCTTTCTTTGGAATTAATTCATTTTCAACTTTGTATTACGGAAACTATTTTTTGTCTTTTTGTTGTATAAAAGAATCAAAAACTCTTTTATCCGTGATGTCATCACTATAAATCCTAACCCAATGAAAATTAACAAAACTTGACCGTCAAAAAAATTGAAGATAACCTATCCCTTAACCCAATAAAAATTAACAAAACTTGACCGTCAAAAAAAATTGAAGATAACCTATCCCAAATATTGATTCACTATCAACTAATCTATTCTTTCAAATACTTAATTGTTTTAGAAGATGATAATGATGAGAGTTGATGCAAAAGAAGGAGATATTTAGATATTTACATAAAGTTGAAATTAAATATACACACGTTTGCATGTGTGCACTTTATTGGAGAGTCACGTACTAATAGCAAATCCAAAAAACAAGCAGTGACCTCCTATTCACCACACTTCATGACTAATGAGCCTTAAAATTAGAAGAAAAAAAAAAAGTTGGGCTTGGAAGATTTTGTTCCTCGCCAGGACTTGGGGAATCTAAAGTGAGATTAATTTAGAAATTTAATTAGCAGTGGTGTCTCAACATCTTTATTTTTTTTATTTAGTTATAAATGTTTTTTTTCAAAAATCATGTGATACGATTTAATTTAGTTGAGCTTGGAATTTTATGATGATTATGAAACCTGCACCTTCTATAACATAATAATAATTATTATTATATTTTTAATTTTTAAATAAATAAAATAAGGCGAACGTAACACATCATTATAATTCTTATTCAATAAAGGTGAGGAGTATAAAATAAGATAAGGATTGATTTAATAATAAATGGAAACTTGTCTTGTCTTATTTCGTGACATGTTGCGCCGTTGCTGCCGTCGACGGAAAGTTGTCACGATTTCGCGACATGTTGCGCCGTTGCTGCCGTCGAGGGAAAGTTGTCACGATTTCGCGACATGTTGCGCCGTTGCGACCAAGGGAGGAAAATTTTCGCGATTTCGCGACATGTTGCGCCGTCGCGGCCAAGGGAGGAAAATTTTCGCGATTTCGCGACATGTTACGCCGTCGCGGCCACTGGAGGAAAGTTGTCGCGATTTCGCGACGTGTTGCGTCGTTGTGGCTGCTGCTGGATTTTTGTCGTGATTTCGCGACATGTCGCGTTTTCGCGCCAGGTTGACTTTTTTGCGGTCAGAGGTGTCTTGTGTCACGATTTCGCGACTTGTAGCTTTTTCGCGATGAGAGGTGAAGTTGGTGTTTGCTGCATGTTTTTGCGATAAGTTGTTGTAATCGACCTATCGCCTCTCTCACCTAGCTTGGTATTGGTTCAAGAGATTTGGATCCAATGCAAATCTTCCTCTTCTCTTGTAATCATGTGCTTTCATTGTTTTTGGCTGGGATGTATCTTATCCCAATTGTAACTGATCAATGTTTTAATACAAGTTTTTCAATTTTTTTCAAAAAAATACAATCTAATTTTAACTATCAGTGCAACTGACAGGGTTATAACTATCATTGAAGGCTTCGAACACACCCAACATCTCGTTAATTGTGTCTTCATTTTAAATCTTTAGCCTCCAATAGAAATGCCAACCACCTCCTTTAGAATTTCTTCATGGTGACCGTTGTGACATCTGTTTTATACATATTAACTAGTTAGGGAGATCTATAAATTACTTAATATCAAAAGAATGGAAGATTTTAACACATCAGTCACTCCTATCCTTTTGCATGAGCAAAACTTTTAGTGTACTTTTTACAATTTATTATATTGAATTGAAATAAGTTTAATTTTTATGATTTTTTAATAAATTATATAATGGTATTTAATAATTATATAAATATTGATTAATAAGATTTGAATTTGAGTTTTTATTTGAAAATTTATATTTTTAATTATGTTATTTGATATATTAATTGCATTATCAATGTTATAGTTTTATTTTAAATTTTCAGTCGTAGTAAAAATAAATAATAATATAATAATAATTGGAAGTGAATAAGAAGTATAAAAAGGAAGCAAAAAGTGCAAAGCAAAGTGTAAACAAGGAGAAGTGCCATTTCTTTTTGTTCTAGATTATAGAAGAAACTCAAAAACTAAAAGATTCATGTGAAGAAAATCTAGGTAACATGGAAAGAAAGTCATTTTTTGAAAGTCCTTACTATAATTAAGAATGTGTTACTTAGCGATAAGAGGAAGAACAAATCTATAACTAAGAATGTGTTACTTAGCAATAAGAGGAAGAGCAAATCTATAAAAAATCTTATCCAGGATATTATTTCAAAAGTGATTATTATGGATGAGATGATTGAGCATGACATAATGGTTTTTAGAACTAGAGAGTTAATATCTAAGTTCCATGCATGCGGGCCATGTTTTTCAGAGATTCAAAATTGGATCAAGTGGAAGTGGGGATTTAATTAAAATTACTCTGACTTTTCTTCCAAAAATATTTTTCCCGTTATATTATCTAGTTCAAAAAATAGGGGTTAAATTAATAGATGGAGGCCCCTGGTTTAGAGGTAAACATGAATTGTATTTAAGACCATGGAGTGAGAATTATTTTATGGATGCAGACTATTTAAGGGCTTCCATTGTGCATTGGGTTTTTGGGACTTCCTTATCAACGCATCAATAAGAGGGTTTTGAAGATTATTGGTAATACTCTAGGCAAGTTCATTTGGGGGGACCAACTATTAAGGAGAGAAGGCATGTTGTATACACTCGAATATGTGTTTTCATGGATATTTCAAAACCTTTATCATAGTCCATTAGGAATAAATCTAAATCAAGATAATGAGATTAACAAGTGCACTACAAGAACATTGCATTTTGATGTCGCAAATGTCATAAAACAAACACATTAGAAAGATATTGCAAAATGAAAATGATGGAGAAAGAGAATTTTTTGAAACCTCAATATGAAACAAGGAGATCATATCATCAGAGAAGCTAGACCAAATCAAGAGTTTTTGACTCCTAAGAAAGTAGTAAGAAAAACCTCTCTACATCATCAAATGACAAAGGTCATTATAATTCACTCAAATCAACCATTAGAAGAAAAAATAACACAAGTGATGAAGAATTATAATGTGCAAGTTCAAATAGAGGTGTTAAAGATTTTAAGGAAGATGGGGAGGTAAATTGTAAAGCAAAGAAAACTAGGAAGACAAAATTTAAAATGAATGAGGTGAAGGAGATTAAGGTTAATCTAGGTAAATCATCTTCATTTTTCCCAAGTAGCATAATATCTTCTCTTTGTAATAAAAATGAAAGTAGTACAAAGTGTATTTGTTGTTGTTGTACATGTGGCTTGTGCTAATGGCAATTTGACTTTGTGGAATTGTGTGGATGACATTGTGAAGGTGCCCCTGATTAAGGCAACATGACTTTTGTTGGACCAACTGAAACCTTGAACTTGGATAAATGATCCCCAATATGGAATATGAAATGTTGATGTGAATGCAATGTATGACATACAATTTTGTGAAATATAATATGAAATATGCAATGTGGACGAATGCATTGTTTTTGGAATGTGAATGCAAGTGAAATGCAATGTTCTGAATGAAGTGTATGCAAATATTTTTGTGTAATAGCCATGTATATATATACATATATAGTAATCAAATCGTGCATAGAAGAGGACCACCAGACAAGGAAGCGCTAAGATCGGTCTCAAAAATCAATACAAATGTGTATCACCCTGTTAGGCTTAAGAACAAATACCATGTTTGAGAGCCACTCAAGATAATCAATAGGAACTATGAATTTCATGTCTAAGATTTTTTGAAGCTCTATTTTTACCAAGAGGGCCATGGTAGGATGCATTCTCCTAAGTTTTTGTTTGATCGACTTAGCATCAGGCTATAAGGTGAGATTGTGGACAACCAAACTAGGGTCTAGACTGGGCATGTCCTTTTAGGACCATGCAAATATACCCTTCTTCCTCTTGAGGAGAACAATAAATTACTCTTGTTCGTTGGGTGATAAACTTTTGCCAATCTTGACAATTTGGAGACTATATTTATCTGAAATAAGGTCCACATCGATGGTATCTTCAATAGACATGTGAGAACCTTCCTCAAGCTAATGGAGAGTAGGGATAAAATGAATATTATCTAAGATATCATCAAACTCTTTTGTCTTATCCTCATCTATTTCTACCTAGAAAACCTTGGGATCCAAAGGTGAAGGTGAAGGCGAAGGTGGAGGGGATGGAGGAATGTAGTTGGTGGAAGCCCTTAACAATTCCTCGGATAAGAAAAATTTAGAAAAGGATGGAGGTGAGGAAATCCGGTCCATATCGATAAGGCTTATGTCAATTGGAATTGTCTTAGTTGGATCGTATTGATTACGGAGTGGGATGAATAAATCAATAGGATTCATGTTGACCTATGGACAAGGTGGATAAGGTTGGATGGAATGGATAGAACCTAGGAACCAATGTTATGGGCCTGGGTAATATGAACAGCAATAATCAACACAAAATGTATTTTTCTAAATGATATATTTACATATGCAATGCAAAGAAAGAAAACATGTTTTTGATTTTATTGATTTTTGATTTTTTTTTGGTAGTGGTGATAACCACTATTTTTGCTTTATGTACATATGTTACAAATTATATTATGAAATGGCTTAGTGGAATGGAGGTGGTGGTTCACCAATAGGGGTGACTCACTCTTGTGGAAGAAGCAAGAGAAAGATGGGCTCATGGATGGGGAACATGTTGAGATAAAACTCATATTGTTTGGAATGGGGAATGATGAGCTCTAATTCTTCTTTAGATTCATTTGAAATTATCAAAATAAGCTCAAATTATTCATATATTTCATCATCAAAATTATCAAGATGGAGGGCTTCTTCTCCTAAATTGAGGTTAAGCCTTTGGAAGGCTTGTTCAAGAGAAGAGGTGGTGGGAAGTGGATGGTAACCTAGACCTAAAGGGTCATGCACCTCTTAATATGGAACATTGATAGGTTGATGCACTCCTTATTCATGCAATCCTAGGCCATGACCTTACCAATTGATAATGTGGAAATATCAAGATGGAAATCCTGACATGTTTGGAATGTTGGCAAGAACCGGTTCTTTGGGTTCTTCTATGGGAGTTGGACTTGATGAAGAATCAATCTCCCCATATACAAAATTTATGCTATTTGGAGCTGAACTCATATTATAGACTACTCCTATTGCTAAAGGTTGATCACGTGGGTGATCGAATATTGTAGCACTAGGGATGAGAAGGGGCATGATGGTGATATCTTGGACCACGTATTCACCAATACCAAGATTAGTGAGGTGGACCTCAACTTGGGATGAAATTGAAGGATCATGGTCAGATGATGGCTCGGGGAATGATGAAGGTGGAGGTATTTCACAATCCATCATTTCGACTTGTGAAAAATTAGGTGGAGGAGATGGATTGGATTGGGAAGGCTGCTGAGTGGATAGTGATGATGTGGATGGAAATTATTGATGATGTGGACTGACTATGACCACATGTGCATGTAGTCAATGATGAAGATGATGGGGGTGTGGAAGCTTGATGATGGTTGGTGATAGGGAGCTCCTTAGGAATGGGATCCTTTGATGAAGATATTGGTGAAATGGTGGATGGATTGGATGATGGTGATAGAAAAAGGTGAGTGGAAGGAAGCATGGATTCATAAGGATTTGAGATGAAATTGCAATACTTAAATGGCTCGACGTCCGTCGATATGCAATGTACTTGTCCCTCATGAACATATTTCAAACATTGATGTAGTATTGAAGGGACACATCTCATTTCCCTCATCCAAGGTCTTCCAAGGAGTACATTGTACGCCATGGATCCTTCTAAGATGTGAAATATTGTGTGCAATGTTTTAGCCCCTACTTCGATGGGCAAAACAATAGTGTCAAATGTGGAACACAAAGCATCATTGAATACTTTGAGGGTGAAGGATGACTTGGTAATGTGAGATGGAGGAAGGTTCAAATGATGGAGAGCGGATGTGATGATGATGTTGATAGAGGAACCGATATCAATTAGGAATATTTTAAAAGACTTATTGTCAATTAGAGCCATGATATGCAATGGAGGGTCTACTGATTCCAATGAGATTGGCTTAATCTCAAAGTCATAGAATGTTATGGAAGGCTCCATGCATGTTTGGATGCTCCCCACAAAGTTGTTGAAGGTATTAGGATCTTGTGATTGTAATTTGATGGATTTCAAAATATCCATTAATGCCTCATGATGTGGAGGATATTTTTGGATTAGCTCATAGATTGACAATTTGGAGAAAGCTATTTTTAGACTTGTAGTTAACCGGCTACTCAATGAGATGACTGGTCAAGGTGGACGATTGATGGGTGGATTTGGAGGATTCAATTGACTAGGGATATGAATGGGTGATGAAGGATTGGGGGAAACTTGGATGGGTGGTGATGTAGAAGGTTGTGACACACTTTCCTGAGGTGGTTGCCTTTTTTGGGTATTTCGTTGACCTCTAGTGACCACATGAATGGCCTCTACAAACCCTTGGTATTGTTGAATATGATTGACTTGATTAGGAGGAATTTTGGTGTTAGCTCCCCCTATATTTGGTTGCACCTCCTCATGATGAGGAAGTGGTGTTTGAAATATACCAAGGTTTTGGTTTTGTTGGGTGGGGGATTATCAAGCTTGATCACCCCCAAGTCAATGAGGTCTTGGACTATATATTTAAACACATGGTAGTTGTTGATGTCATGCTCATTTTACCTATGATAAGGACAAAATAGATATTCTCAATAATTTTTCCCACGTTTGGTGGGATCATCCGATCTAATATCGGGCAAAGCAAGTTTATTTGTCTCATACAACCTTCTAAAAATGGAAGCATATGACTCGGCTAATGGGGTATATTGGCGAGTTTGTCGGACAGACTATCATCGGGGATGGTTTTCCATAGTTGGCACTATGTTTTGCACTGTTGGAGCTTGTGTTATCGAGGGGACCACATGATATGAAATTTGTTGTGGTGTTTGTTGCATAAGTTTTTGTTGAGCCATTATCGGCTGGCTCATGACCACTTGATTTACTTGATTGGATTGGGTGGCTAGGGTAGCCTGTGTTGATTTTTATTGGCCAAAATAATTACTTTTGTATTGGCCCTTGTTTTGCCATTCTTTCTTTTTAGGCTTTAATATGCCTTCTTGGATTTTGATATCCTCAATGACACTAGCCTGAGCTAAAGCTTCTTCAAATGATTGATAAGTTCGTAGTTGGAGCATCCAAGAGATAGGTTTTAAGCAAATCTTGGTGAATAGTTTAATTAGCTCATCCATTGGTAGGGTGAATGGCAATTTAGTGATGATAACCCTCCAACGGTTTTTGAAATCATAGATAGATTCATCATCTTGCTATCTTAAAGCATAGACATCGGACAATGAGATCTTCTTTTTAACATTTAGGATGAAATGATCAAAGAATTGATCAATAAATTGCTCAAAAGTATAGATACTATGGCTTGGTAATTGATTGTACCATTCTATGGCATCCCCTCCTAATGTTTGAGGAAAATTTTGAAGCATGAGAGCATTATCATCTTGAATTCTAAAGCATGCATGAACAAAGGTGCTCACATGTTCTTTGGGATCCTCAGTTCCCTTAAATTTTTCAAACTTAGGTACCATAAAGTCTGTCGGATATGGTGGTGATGGTACCGAAGGATGAATTGGTTGATTGATCAATTGGCATAAGGTTGGTTTTTGGTTTGAAAAACTAGGAGTAAATTGCATCAATTGATCTATCTGTTTCTACATGGCCTTAATTCGAGAGTCTTCCTTAGGAATATGGAAACCCTGAATTACCTGATGATTTTGTGGAGGCATGGAGAAATATTGTGGAGTGACTAAGTGATGATGAGATTGATATTTATGGCTAGGCGAATTGGATGGGATATGGTGAATGGGGGATTGTTGATGAAAATATGGGGAATTATGGAATGATGTTGATTGATGAAGATTATGGCTAGGATGGACAATGGGAATAGGATGGGTAATGGTATGGCTTGATGGGGGAACAAGGATAGAAACCATAGAAGACTATGGTGCCCATGATGGACCCTGGTTGATAAGGACAGTCTGAGTAGAGTTATGTAAGGGCTTAGGGTTCGCTTGTACTTGCTATTGAGCATTTTGATGTTGTCTAAGCAATTTGTTCAGGTGTTCCCATGCCTCACTAATATCTCTATCAGAGGCTAAGGGTATGGAGGTAGATGGTATGGAAGATGTGGCTTGGGTACAAGTTATACTAGGTATGGCAACTTGTGATGCTGGAACTTGTGAAGCAACATTTATATGTGCTTCATACAAGGGGTTGGTGTAGGTGGAGGTGTATGAGGTGCTAGGAGCACATGAAGGTTGGGGAATGGATATATGGGAAGAAGGTGCAAATGATGCCTCAAAAAGAGGGTTAGTATACACCTAGGTAAAGGTGGATGGGGGTTGGGAATAAAAAAGCTCTTGATGTAAAGTAGAATCCTATCTAGGTGAATTAGGAATGGATTCTAAGACACAACTAGAAGACTTCATGAAAGCTTCTACTCTTGCCATGTTTATATGGGTAATGTGATTTTCTATGGTAGGGGAGGTTGACTCCTCTTGGGGCATGGCCATATGATAGGTTGTGGATGGTAAAGAATGTGAGGGACCTGTAGAGAAATATTCCCATGTCACATTCAAGGAATCTACCACAGAAGTGGTGGGGAAGGTGGATGAAGGTTCCATTAAGTTATCTTGACTTATAGCTTTCTTTTGGTTTCTAGTTAATACCATAAGCAAAATAAATCAAGATACAGATTAAAATATCAAATGTAACACAAAGACTAAAATTCTTAAGGAAACAAACAACCAATGCTAAGTTTCAACCAATGTGGCTTACCTTGTTCATTGATTATCTCCTTTTTAATGTGTATTCATTTTATGTGTTAGTCTTGTGTGTTTTGATGTTCTAATATTGCTTAATGAAAACAAAGGTAAAAACTATGGTGAAGATAGGGCAACGAGATTCTTGTTGGTGATGAAATCCAACAAGTTTTCTCGAGGGTATCCTATGGTTTCTATGGGCAGAGATTGGTGGATGGAGATGAATGCCACTATCACCAAATCTCAAGCAATGGTTGGTGATGAAATCCAACCACTACTATTTTGAATGAAACGTGCTGTGTGTGAATTCCTTTTAAAGTTTTTGTTTACTAATGTGCACAAACAATGTTAGAAACAACTAATTTCATAGATCTAAATTAGAAGCCAATAAGAGAATGCCAAGTTCTCCAAAGGGTGTGAAGTACACCGCTTAAGACCCCCTATCTAAATAACAACCGGAGGGTTCGTCCACCCCTCTGCCTGGAATCACCCAATGGTAGGGATAATTTTGGCACCCTAATGATGTTCCTACTTAGATAAACAAAATAAGGTGTTTCTAACCCTAAAATGCAATACTATGTTATGCAGTTTCTCAATTCATATGCAAACAAAATGTAGCATTTTGTATTTGTGAATACATTAAAAACATAAACCCTAATTAGAATATGTGAATGGATGCAAACCTAAAATGCAAACTAGAATGAATTATTTTCTAGATTACTTAATTATGGTTAATTTTATGCTTAGAATCTGAAAAATACAGCAAAGAACCCAAAATACGTAAAAATGAAAGACTTAGGTTTTAGATAGCAGACTTACTGGACAACCTACGTATCTGCTCCAAATCACTATAAAATATAGTTGGGCACTTCTAGAATAGCATTGGATGCTTCTTGAACTATAAAAAATATATGGGCACTCTTGGAATGTACTAGGGAACTTCTAGATGATCTTCAAGTGCCATAGAGCGTTCGCACACTTCCTGCAACCTTCTGCAACTCCTCAGAAATCCTAATAGGCAAAAAATACCTGATTTTCGCTCCTAAAAATCTGCAAAATAAGACAACAAACAACAAGTTAGAATTCAAGATAAATAAAAAAATGAAACCCTTAGGGGGTCCCACCATGATCACCATTTGTGAAGACAAAACACGACACCAAGAAAATGTTGAATAAACAAAATTCAAATAACCATATATTGCACAACAAATGAGATTTATATTAAATGGGGGGAGCCTAAAAACTCTATTGTTACAATAGTGGATGTAAGAATCCCTTTTGATACAATTATTACAAAGGTTGCTAGGGTTCTCCAAAACCCTAGCTACAACAAATGGTGGTGTCTTCAGTTGTGTTCTACTCCCAATAGGTGTGAGTGGGCTTCTACGTATTCGATGTTGGGCCACTCCAGCTTGATCAGCTATCCAATGCTTATGTAGCACCTTCAGATCTGCACACAATGACACAATAAATAAGTTAGTAATACCTATGAGGGCTCCATAGTGTGAGGCCCTCTATAAGCAATAATAAACCCTAACTGATCTGCTACTAATGAAGTGAACAAAAATGAAAATGCATAAAATAAAATGATAACAAATAATGATTTACCTTACTCCTTGTTGGTTGTATTTTGATAACTGGATCGGTTGTAGGTCGATGGCAAAGGTGTGCCCTAGCGACACCCAAAGATCTCGCTTGTCATTAGAATAAGACTCTAAAATGTGGTAGGGCTCTCAGGAAGAGTAGTAGGGTGCTCACTAAGAGTAGCAGGGTGCTTAGGGCTATGGCAAAGAGTAGTAGGGAACTCATGGAGAGTGGCAGGATGCTTAAGACAGTGATGGAGAGCAGCAGAGCATTCATGAAGAGTGACAAGGCACTCGAAGGGTCAGATCAGACATGAAGAAGTAGATATGATGATGGTGAAGGATGCGACAATGGCGATGGCGAGCAAGGGGATGAGGGATATGGTGGATGGAGTGGGGTTAGGGCACAAATGCTGGATTGGAATTCAGGGTATTGGAAAACTCAAGAAATCAGGGAATACTTAGGGTATTCAAAAACTTAGCAAAAGACTTAGGGTTTGAGCCATCAAAATGACCTTTATTTATAATCCAACCTAGGGCATACTAGGGTTTCAATGACACTAATCGTGTGGCTGAGATTAAAGCATATCTAAGGGTGGATATTAAATTTAGGGTGTGGCATGGATTGATGTGAATGGATGAATGATATTAAATGAAATCGGATGGCTGGGATTAATTTATTTATATAAATATATATTTTAATTATTATTATTTAAATATATATATATAATAAATATATATAAATAATGGGTGAAAATGGCGAGAAAGCTAGGATGGAGGACAAGTGGCTATGCTTTGGTGGTGGAAATGGTGGGAAAGCATGGATGGAGGACAAGTGGCTATATTTTTGTGTCTACACATGGATAATAGAAATTTATCATAGTTAAGGGTTTGTCGGACACTATACAATATGAAAGTAGCAGATGGATATAGTTTGAATATTAAAAAATATCTCTCTATGAAAGAACTTAAGATCCAGGGCCTAAAATCACATGATTGCCATGTTCTCATGCAAAAGTTTCTTCTAGTAGCGCTATGGCATGTGCTTGATAAGCCAGTGTGATAAACCATTTTTTGGTTGTGCATGTTCTACAAGGATATATGTGCTAAAATGGTGGATCCCATAAAAATAGAGAAATTATCAATAGAGATCGTGGATGCATTATGTTTGCTCAAAAAGTACTTTCCCTTTATTTTTAGATATCATGGTGCACCTAACTGTTCAATTGGTGCAAAAGGTGCGTCTATGTGGACCTGTACAATATCGATGGATGTACCCTTTCGAGAGGTTTGTATGCATTCATCAATTTCATAAACCACCATTTTTCTAATTTTTGTGTAGCGTCTCATCTAATCAAAATTGTTTGTTTCATTTTTCATTATTATAATTATTTTTAAGGGCTATGTAAAGAATCGAGCTAGGCCTGAAAGTTGTATTGTCGAATGTTATCTTGTCGAGGAACCCGTTTCATTCTGTGCGGACTACATGAGAGGTACAAAAGAAATTGACGATCACCTTGGTCCCAACGAGGTATGAAGTGACAAGGATGAAGAAACTATAATCAATGGGAGGTATTTATCCTATGGTGAAGACTTTGATTTGGATGAATTTTTTCATGAGCAAGCCCATTGATGCATTCTCTTTAACATGGATGAAGTTCAGTCTTGAGTAGAGTAAGTAGATGTTTATTTGTTGCTACTATATATGGCCAAATATTGTTTAGATCCAACTACACTTGACAAAATTTGGGCCAAATCAGGAAACACATTAAGAGTATCAAGGAATCCAACCCTCGTGCAATGAGAGATGAAGGGGTATTGCAAAAAATACATAATCAAACATTCATCACTTGGCTACGAGATTAGGTTATTGTCTACTCTCTTGAATACAATCTTTGATATTTATACTGATCGTCATGTACTGAACGTCATGTAATATTTGAAATCATCTTCAAACTATTATTATTTGTTTTAGTTTCATGGAGATGGAATGCAACATAATGACAATGAATCCGATATAATAAAATGGTTGGCACGTGGTCCGAGGAAAGCTGCAACCAAACATTCAAACTATTTGATCAACAATTATAGATTTCATATCAAAGACAGATAGGAACAAAGAACAACTCAACATAATGATGTGTTCAGGTTCGAGGTGTAGACCAATTGGTTCATCCAAACCCCATAAGGGGGGCGGAGGTCCAAGGTTCAAATCTCGGGCCTCGTCGGACTGAAATCTTGTCCCTTTCTTAGTGTTTTTAGTGGTATAAAAGGTTTGAAATAATTGTGGCATGGCGGTTATAGGGGCTAACTGCATGAAGATCTGTGTGGCGGCTTTCGGGGCAGACAACAAAGAATACTATGGCAACCATAAAAGTTGTACAACCTGCCTAGATTCATGGTGGCTATCGATTCCACCATGTTAAAAAAAATATAATGATGTGTGCATTGATGCTACTACTTTATGCAGAGCAAGCGAAAAAGACACAAACCTGGTGCTTCAAACAGTCACATATTATGGTGTTATTAGGGAAATAATCTTGATGGATTACTATCCATTTTGATACCCCTTATTCAAATGTGACTGGATGAATGTTCTTGATACAAGGAATGGATGTAGAAAGGATAAAATGAGATTCACATTTGTCAACATGAATATATTACTTGGTTGAGATAGACTAAAAGATGATCCATTTATCCTAGCTTTGCAAGACAAACAAGTCTTTTATGTAAAATATCCACTTGATATCAGTTGGTATGTGGTTCTCACATTTGTTGTAATCACAATGACACTGAGAGGGGGGGTGAATCAGTGTGTTCTTTATCAACTTCTAAAACAATTAGATTATAAAACCAACAGCAGTTTAAAGCAGATAAAAGAGATACTAAATGCATTAAGAAAGCATCACACATAACACAACATTTTAACGAGGTTCACCAATGTGGCTACTCCTAAAAAAGACTGCTTGGACTACCATCCAAATCCAGTCAATGCAAAGCTACAACTTTACATAATCCTTTACCAAGCACCAACCGGAAGGAGCACCAACCCCTTAAATTTATCTTCTTCAACGTAATGGAGCACCAACTCCTATTTTACCAACGACCTACTGGAAAGAGGCACCAACCCCTTAATTTGCCAAAGACCAATCGGACAAATTGTTTACCAAAGACCAACCGGAAAGAGGCACCAACCCCTTAATTTGCCAAAGACCAACTAGACAAATTGTTTACCAAGCACCAACCGGAAAGAGGCACCAACCCCTTAATTTGCCAAAGACCAATCGGACAAATTGTTTACCAAAGACCAACTGGAAAGAGGCACCAACCCCTTAATTTGCCAAACACCAATTGGACTTCAATATTGAATAAAAAAATGTTTGACATATACCTTTGTTATTGCAAGACTCTAACTCGTCTACATCACCTTTGCAATCTCTGTGCACTCTGCTCTCTCTTACACAATCCCTTCACACAGTTTGCTGCACTCCTACAGCCAGACTTTGCAATCAACTTTGCCCTTCGCGCTTCTTTGCACACTCTGCTTCCTCTGCGCACATGCTTCGCACACTCTATGTCGTTTCACATTCTGCTCTCTGCTCAACACGAACTTCACTTTCACAAACACTATGCTCGCATTCGCACTTTATCTTTACACCCCACCTTTCAAACTTGAAGTACCCTTGCTTTTATAGAAGAAGTTTTAGGAACAAACCCTAAAAGAACGCTCGGTTGAGAAACCCTAGAATTTGTCACCGCCAAACCCTAAAATCCATCGGCCCGCATTTAACTTTGTCGGCCTCAAACACTTCTTCCACCTTCGTCACTTTCCTGTAGCTTATTGGCCCGAAATAGTAACATGTCGGCCCTTTTAATTTAATTTAATATTTTAATTTAAATTTTAAATAAAATAAAATTTAAACTAAATATTTAAAATTAAATATCTTCATCACCGGGCATCTTTTTCAACGAAACGAAGAGCCAACTTGGGTTTTAAGAAAAACCCATTTCAAATATGTTATCCATGGTTTTAAATAAAACTTTTTATTTTGACTGCCTTGGTTTTCACAAAAAACCTTTAAAATTTAAACTAAATATTTAAAATTAAATATCTTTATCATCGGGGCATCTTTTTCAACGAAACGAAGAGCCAACTTGGGTTTTAAGAAAAACCCATTTCAAATATGTTATCCATGGTTTTAAATAAAACTTTTTATTCTAACTGCCTTGGTTTTCAAAAAAAACCTTTCCTCTTCTTGACATCTCAGGTTCTGAAGACTTCTTCTCATTCTGAATTATGTTTTCTATTTCTATGCATCTATCATTTAAGGACTCATGATCTGACTAACTTCTAAACTTTATCCTCTGCATCTGAGTGACTTTTGAACTGCTCGTCCATTGCATCATTAGATCTAACCGATCGTATTGACAACAATGACAATCCTCCCGCAACACCTTGCTCAACACTGAACTCCTATCCATTGTACTTTGGCTGCACCTTGCTGTTCAATAAACTCTTGTCCATTGCATAAATAAATCTGTCTGACTGTGTTGACAAAAATGACAATACTATTTGCTGCACTTTGCTCAACAACATTACCTCAAAGAGGGATCAAATACATTGAAGCATACAAGGTAGAATATGTTAGTGTTTTTAGAGCAACAGATTTTGTTGGACTTGAAACTGCACAAGATGAAAATGTAATGACATCAACATTCAATACGTTCATGAAGAATGTGAGGGTACATAGTTGGAAGAATGATCTAGTATATTGATTAGAAGCCTAATTACAGTACTTCAAAAGTAGTTATAATTAATGGAAATAATTAACGAGTGTTGTTAGATATTTTTTTGTTTTATTTTTAGAAAACACTATTGTGATTTATGTGTTGAACTTTTCAGTTAGTAAGGAAGTATATGTTAGTACTTGGTAACACTTTGACACTTATGTTGTTCCACAGAATGATATAGTTAATTGTTGCAATGGATAGAGTAGGATTTATTTATGTTTTCCCTATATTGTTAAAAGTTGGGTTAATTTTTTATTTTTATCATTTGTATTATTGAATGGAAATTTTGTGAAGGAATCAATATCACAATATTTGAAATGAAGTTATATGCAAATGAATATATTAAGTTATTGGAAATTTATATTTTCTAGTTTATAATGAATAACATATGGTTTCCTCTTATGAAACTAGTACTGTTGAGATATTGTGGCATCTTGTAGGTACAATGGGTAGCCAAGCTAGGAGTGAGATGAGTAGGTATCTTGAGTATGAGGTTGGCCAATAAAATATTTATGTATCTGATAAAAAACTAAGGATACCCTCTTGTCTCATAATTTATGGTTGGGATGGGTAGGGATGTTTAGATATTTTCTCGTTATATGGATGGATCAGGTTGTCCATAACTAGTGATGGTTTGGGGATGCATAAGCATCAAGACATTGTGTAACCCTAAATATCAAATTCTAAGAGGGCATTGTTGAGATCTCAACATGCAGGTATGACCTTGTTCAAATTTTTTAAATAAAGCCCTATGAATAAAGGAATTTTTGGTATTAATCACCTAGGACCTTGTTGTAAATAAAACCATGCTATGATAGGAACATCTCCCATCAGTCTCTTCTATTTCAATACTATCCACATGTTGAGAATAAGTGAATATCAGTTCTTGTGAATACAAAGGTGCCTTGGAACATAAAGCACACACACAATCCATGCAACCACTATAATTCTATTTTACCCCTCCAAGCCATGTAATAAATCCACTCATATTAATATAAATCTTAGTTTACAAATACAAGAGATTGTATTCAATTTTGGTAGGTAATAGTGGGGAGTACTCTTCATAGACTTATGGAATATTTAGATAATTAGGACAATTTATTATCCTATCCAACCTTTACTGTGTAGCTTTTATTGTCCATATTATATAACAGGTCTTAGTCAAAACTACTATCTTGCTATACCTCAGGATTGTCTTGTTGTGTAGGTGTAAATTTTGATAACCATGGGAACATTGCCAAATGGAAATACAACCTGTTATATCTTCCAAAAGTATATCATGCTATTCTCATTTTTATAACATGTCAGATGCCATTATATAAAATACAAAATTATAAGTACAACTATAGTTGTCCACTTCTACGGAAGGGGACAATATACTTCCTTCCAGTAGATGTTATAGTGTTCAGTTTGACTCAAATTCTTCTTTCACATATAAGGAAGGTATGAGGATAATCATTCATGCCATGCCTTTTAAAGGCAGATGACAGAGATAGTCTTAAACATTAGGAACTTTGACTTTCTACAACAAGATCCTATAGTCTTAAACGCTAGGAACTTTGAATTTCTACAACAAGATCCTATCTTTCTTGTGATTAATGCTATCTTTTTATGGGGTCACCTTGTTAGAAATATATTTTTGAAGAATCAAAATTTGATTTGTAGCTTGCTTTAATATTTGTTCTTTGTGATGCCTACTTAATTGGAGAATCTGTGAAAATCCTTTTTTGCATATATTGATCTTAAACAAGTATATCCTAATCCATTTTCTTTGTTTGCTTTTTATTCCTCCTCTTATTCTTTTTAGATATTTTCTTTGTTTGTTGGTTGCACTTTTTAATCCTAATTTTGGATTTTTAGCTTTAGGATGGGAATAATTCCTTTGTAGGAACCTATAGTTGATATTAGTAGATATGGAATGAGTATATCTATTCAACTTTAGGGGTGGAGTAGTTTTTTGTAGGAAACTATTGTTGATATTAGTATATACTATGTGGGTATATCTATATTCTTAGACATTGACCATATTCATAAGTACAAAGATATTGATTAGATTCTATATTTGGGAGTAGAAGCAAAATCCCACAAGTTTTTAGCAAATATGTCAACCTCAAGGATAACTCTTCCACCACAATTCATCTAAGATTACTAATATCTCAACATTAGAGGTAAAAAGTCACCAAGACTGCCAATATTTTTTTTTTTGAAAAAATGAAAACTTGTATTAAAACAAGAACCAGATACAAGCGGGAGAGAACACATCCCGAGCCAGAGCCACAAGCAAAACAACAAGGAAGGCGCACCAAGGCAAAGCTAGGAACCGCAAGGCACAGAGAACGGAAGGCACGAAACAGCAACAGGTCGCGAAACCGCGACATGTCACGAAATCGCGACAGGAAAACCCGTCACGGCCACTTTGGCACCAACAGGCGCGATAACGCGACATGTCGCGAAATCGCGACATGTCGCGAAATCGCGACATGTCGCGAAATCGCGACAGGAATGGCCCTCGACAGCCTCCCGCAGAAAGCGTCGCGACATCGCGACAGAAATAGAAAGCAACAATCAAGCCTCAAGAAGGTCGCGATATCGCGACGGAAAACCACCCAGTCGCAAAGGAGCCAAACATGCCGCGAAATCGCGCAAGAAAAACGCCAGAGACCAGGAGGGCACAACCTGTCGCGAAATCGCGACAAAAACCAGCTCAAAGTTGCATCATCACTACAGGTCGCGATATCGCGACAGTTAACCACCCAGTCGCCTAAATGCCAAAAGTGACGCAAAATCGTGAAAGAAGAACCATGCAGCTTCCAAAACTCAAACTTGTCGTGAAAACACGCCGAAATATTAACATTTCTATTCAACTTCAAGAAGGGAATGAGAGCGCGGTAAAAACACCAATCGAACCTGGAAGGCGGGACCTGTCGCGATATCGCAACGTGTCGAGGAATCGCGAGGCGCGAAAACGCGACATGTCGCGATATCGCGACATGTCGCGATATCGCAACAAGACGCGGGATCGCGTCACGCGATAACGCGACATGTCGCGATATCGCAACATGTCGCGGAATCGCGACCCGCGATAACGCGACATGTCGCGATATCGCGACAGAAACCACCGGAGACCGCAGAGGCTCAACTCGTCGCGATATCGCGACAAGAACTCGACCAACACCGCGACAGGGCAACATGTCGCGAAATCGCGACGTAAAGGACCCTTAGCAAAAAAAACTTTGCACATTATTTCAGGAATTGTTCAAGGCCTTGTCTGATCTCGACATTCTCCACGTACAAATTGCTATGCAGATGAATCCCAACCTCTCTCTCAGCACCCAACTTAGCAAGGAAATCGGCCGCTTTATTGAGAGATCTACTAGCATAAACAGGAATCACATCCTCAATTTCTTTCCAAAGCTCTAAAATTTGGGCGACCAAAATCCGGAGCCTCCAAGCTTTTAAGGCAAAGTTCCGCATGCAATCAAGAGCACCAACCAAGATTTGGGAATCAGACTCAATGATTATCTTTCTATGGCCATGCTTGACGGCCCAGATGGAAGCAGATTTAATAGCAAAGGCCTCAGCTTCATTGTTTGTGGCATATCCCAGACCTTGCAATTCCCAATATAGCACAGTCCCAGCATGATCACGGCAAATAACACCACTGCCAGCATTGCCCGGATTACCTTTAGCAGCTCCATCAATATTGATTTTGACCCAGCCTTCTGGGGGAGGTTTCCAACAACTTCTTACCTGTCTCTCCAGATCAGCACCTCTCCCACTCAAAGGCCTAGAAGCAGGCTGGTTTTCCTTCTCAGAATAGATGGCAACGGTTTCCACAACTTTGCTCCAAATGATCTGCCAAATCCCCTCCACCGAAGAGAAGGTTTCACGAAAAATACGAGCATTTCTTTCCAACCAAACCTGCCACCAAATAAAAAGGAAACCGATCTCCCAACCAAGATCGAAGAGCTTTAGAAATAAATCTACCTCTCTTCCAACTTTTCCCATAAATTGGTCCGGGACGGATCTCCAAGCACCCGAAGTTTAAAGTGGGAGAACCAACGTTGCCAAATCTGCCGTGTGAAAGAGCAATCAAACGAAGATGGTTCACAGTTTCCTCATTCCTATAACATAAAACACACCGGGAAGGACCAATGATGCCTCTAATTCTAAGGTTGTCAAAGGTCAAGATACCATTATGCATCAGTTGCCAAGCAAAGAAGTTCACTTTCGGCCAGCCCTTGGGATGCCAAATCTTCCTCCATTCATGAACAGGAAAAGAGTGTGGGGGGCTCTGTAGGATCGAAGCATAGCCCTCCTTCACGTAATAAACCCCAAGGTTCCCGAAGCCCCAAGCAAGCTCATCCTCCTCATCACTCCCGGATAGAAACCTTTCACCCAAAAGTTTTTCCGTAGTTGGGGCCTCGCTCCGGAGGGATTGGAATAGGCCATTCACCCAACCCGCTTAAATTTTTTAACCTTATACTCCCCAGAGGGCTGGTAGTGAAGTAGGTCTGAATATGAATCCAACCTTTGTCTTCAAGAGCTATTTTTAGCGGAAGCAGATCGGGAAACACAGCAAGAATAGGAGGATGCTGATCCCAAGAGTCGACCCGTAACCGGACCTTCTCCCCTCTCCCAACTTTCCAGAACAATTGATCTTTGATAATGCAAGAACCAAGCTTGAGCGCCTGCCACACAAGAGAACCATTACCTTCCAGAGGATAGCGGCCCAAGTCATTGGGAGGAACAGTACCCAAGTATTTACTAGAAAGGATTCTGCTGCAGAGAGACGAAGGCTGAGAAATCCACCTCCAGTACAATTTCCCAGCCAGGGCCCGATTGTTAAACTTGGAGCTTCTCAAGCCCAACCCACCTTTTTCCTTGGGCTGGGTGACCTTATCCCAACCAACCAAGGCCCATTTCCTCTCTCCATTGGCACCTTCCCAAAGAAAACTTCTAGCCGCTTTGTCCAACTCTTTCCGTATTGAGGGAGGGGCGGCCATAATTGAGAATTTGTAAATAGGCATAGCCCAAATAACAGACTTCAGAAAAGTTAGTCGGCCCCCATAGCTTAACCATCTATGAGACCAATGATTCATTCTCTCTTTGATGCCATCTAGCAGGTCCTTCCAAAAATCAGTCGTCGCTTTTTGAAATGCAGAGGAACCCCCAAATAAACAACAGAAGGGAGGTCCGAGTGAAACCCATAATCTCCATAACTCTCTCTTGCGACCTTTGATCAAGGTTGAAGAAGACCACTTTTGATTTTGAATCATTGATGGCTTGATTAGAAGCCCGAAGGTAGACGTTAAGAGTATCTTTGATTCCTCTTGCTTCTCTCGAGGCCGGCAACCCCCACCAAGCCCGTATCATCCACAAACCGTAAAATGAGTCAAAACTTCGGCTCCGATTTTAATTCCCGTAATCTGTCCCTGACGTCTTCTTCTCAGGAGGAGTCTGCCAAGACCTTCAGCCAAGATAAGAAAGAGATAAGGAGAGCAGGGATCTCCTTGACGGAGACCCCGAGAGGCTCCAAAAGGTGGCGAGGGAAGCCCCTTAATTAAAACAGAGTATGAAGGCGTAGAGATACAGCTCATGACCCAGGCAATCCAGTCCTGAGAAAAACCAAAGGCTGCCAACATCTTGACCAAGAAACCCCACTCTACTCTGTCATAAGCCTTAGACATATCCAATTTGATGAACATTCCTTTGTTACCTGAATTATGCATAGAATGGATAGCCTCCCGAGCCAAGATCACTCCATCCAAGATCCGTCTTCCTTCAACAAAACCCCCTTGCTCAGTGGGAAATTAAATTTTGAAGAAGGGGTTTTAGTCTTTCACCCATAAGTTTAGAAATAATTTTGTAGATCACATTACATAAAGCAATAGGTCTGAAATCAGAAATGAGAGCCCTCCCCTCTCCTTTCGGAATTAAAGAGATAAAGGTATGATTTAGAGCCTTGAGCATTCTTTTGTTAATTCGGGATTCCTCAATGACAGCCAACACGTCCTCCTCCAAGATGTCCCAGAAGGCCTGAAAGAACTCAATAGGGAAACCGTCCGGGCCAGGCGACTTTCCTGTGCACATCCCAAAGACCACCTTCTTGAGTTCATCACGATCAATGGGCTTAAGAAGGGACTCGATTCTCTTCATGAGAAATAATAGAGGGAATTCCGTCAATGACTTCATTTTGAGCTTCCACATCATGCCGCAAACTTTCCTTGAAGAGGTTTGAGAAGTACTCCATAGATAGGGAATGCATGTCGTGAAGAGTGTCAAAAGAATTTCCAAACTCATCTTGGAGGAACTCCATGTTATTCAATTGCCTTCTAGCACAGGCAGAGCGATGGAAAAATTTAGTATTTCTGTCTCCTTCTAATAGCCAAGTATTTCTGGCTCTCTCGTCTCCAAGAGATCTCTTCTTGATTATCAATGTCCTCAACCGCTTTGCGTAAGGCGTCATCCTCAAATTTAAGATGCTCGTAAATAATTCCTTCTCTCGAATTGTTTTTGCACCTCATTCCATCTCGTCCAAGCAAGGGGGCCCGTTGAGCCGGAAATCAGATTTGTTAGTTTGCTTCCACTGCTTCAGCCTTACTCTTAACATAGAGGAGCCGTTTGTGAATTTTGAACATAGCTCGCTCCAAAAGGGGGACGGCCTTCTTCCCACCACCGTGGAATTTTCCTTCGTAGGTCCTCTTTTTGCAACCAAAAATTTTCAAATTTAAAAGGTTTGTAATACTTTCCCCGACATAGTCCCTCCCTCCAAGAAAATGGGAGAGTGATCGTAAACTGGGCCCTCCAAGATCTGGAATTTGATATTCCATCTAACATAAGCTTCCTCCGAGACCAAAAACCTGTCAAGCTTAACCCTCCTACTGTATGGCTCTCTTCTCTTATTAGTCCAGGTAAAGTTTGTACCAGGGCCTTTGATGTCAACAAGGTTAAAGGCCTGAACGTGGGCAATAAACAGCCTATCCCCTGTATCCAGAACAGTGATGCCACCTTCCTGATCTCTAGCGGATAATTTAGCATTGAAGTCCCTAGCTAAAATCCAATCAAGATCTTCCCGGAAGGACCTCATGTTTTGAACAACTTTCCATTGAGACCGCTGACCTTCGGTATTCTGAACCCCATAGAAATTTGTAATTAAGACTTGTTCAACTGTAACTATATTCTTGAAAAGAGATGTTAGGACCCCTCTCCAGGCTATATGATCTATCGCTATCCATGCCAAAGGATTCCAAAGAGTAGCAATCCCTCCCGAGGCACCAAGAGCAGCCACTGCCATATGGCCAGCACCCCTCCAGATTCGGCCGACAGTTTTACTCATGAGGTCTAATGACATTTTGGTTTCCCGAATGAGCAGAAAGTTTGTTTTACTTCTTTCTAAAAGTCTTTGAACAGCAGATTGATGGGTTCTACTGTTTAAACCCCTCACATTCCAAGATTGTATAATCATTGGAAACCTTGGGAGCAATACGAATCAATTGTTCTTGCCAATCCTCCATTGATTAGCTTATCCCCTTGCACTCGCGATTAGATCCTTATTGGATTTCCCCGCCCACCCCTTGGGAATTACTATTTTTCGATCTCTTCTCCACCTCGGGAAATTCCAAGAGCCGGTCTTTCTCTCGAGCTTTTCTCGCAATTCCCATAGAAACATCTTTAATAACGGGCTGGGTTGGGGCGTGGATAACCAGAGTCCCAAGGTTTTCATGGTGCAAAGTCTCAGAGGAATCAAAAGCCTGTTCAAGGACAGGGGTTGAGGAAGGAGGAGCATGAGTAAGGATAATATTGTCCTCAAGGATCCCATCTGCTCCTTCCATAGGTTGGTCTTCTTGATCCACAAGAGATTTGAAGATTTCATACCGATTTGTTGGCTTGGGGAGAGCTTGCTCCTTACCATTTCTCTTTTTGTTTCTTCTCCTCTTCTCGCTGTTCAAAGCCATCATTCCGGCCCTCGGACCCAAAGTGGGAATGACAGATGGTTCCTTGGCCGAAGTGGACTTACCTCCTCGGGAGCGATTTGACATTCCCCGTGTAGCATCCGCATTGGTGCTCAAGATATTTGGACAGTAACCTTGCCAAATGGCCATGCAAATGACAGACTCTACAACGGAAAGGTAGGGCTTCATAGTCTAGCTGCTGTACCCAAGAATGTCCTGCTAGCTCCAATTCCATCTCAGCTGGTAGCGATTGACTAATATCCAATTCTACACAGATTCTTGCATAAACGGCAGTATTTCCTTCGATGGTATCCTTAGAAACTCCCAAAAATCTACCTAGAGAGTTGCCTATCAATTCAAGAATCCGCTCACCCCAAAACTCCATCGGGAGAGCATACAGCCGGATCCAAACCGGGACAGCCGTAGGTTCAATGCGAGGGTCGAAACCCGCTCTCCACGGCTGGACAAATAACCCTGCCGGGCCATGGCTCCTCTTCTCTGATTCAAATGCTCTGTTTCTATCCATTAGGGAAGAAAAACTAATAATGAAATACCCATTGCTAATGGGCCATAAGGAGTACTCACCGATTGGCTCCCAGTTTTGTCTCACCCAGGAATGCAAAAAGTGCAGGGTGGGTCGAATGCCCATGAACTTGCAAATCAGATCATGCGTGGTCCGGTAGTTTATCGTGTCTTCAACCAGCTCTGGTTCGATGACTATTTTCGGTCTTGATGCAGATTGCGGGAGACAACCATTAATTCTGTGCCCAGGAGAGCCCTTGCCCGCATTCTTGGCTAGCAGATGGAAGGCACTGCGTTGAGCTTCAGCAGAGGAAGACGCAGGATTATCTCGAAGAATCTCCGCATAAGAGGTCTTTTTTCCTTCGCGAGAACCAGGAAGAGACCCCATTGGGCCCTCCCGGGAAACCGAAAGATCCTAGTCCAGAGGCCTGCAACAGACCCCAAACACGCTGAAGGAGGTTTCCGAACTGAAACCCTAGAGCCACGGCCGTCGACAGTGCAGAAGGATTCCCGTCTCAATTCATGAATTTTCGCCCAAGTCCCATTTTTATGTCTCAGGAATCACCAAGACTGCCAATATTAAATGGCAATTTTAATGTCAAAGTTTAGATGAGATTTGTATGTGCCTTGATCTGTTATATGTCGTAAGATGGATTGTAAGCTAGAGTTATCCATGGTGCATGTAGAAGGGGTCTAATATTCCTAGATATTATCACTCTTGTGAACTGTGGAGGATCCAATCAACTTCCCACATGAACCATAGCCTAGTTGACATGATGACCCTTTCGTTGAATCTGCTTTAATTTGTTATTTGTGTAAGTTGGATTGGAAATTAAATTTATCTATTATACTTGTAGTAGGGATCTAAGATTCTTGGGTATTGTAACTCTATTGAATTGTATAGTAGCCATCTTCATGTACGAATCATAGCCCAATTGACATCATAATTCTAATTTAGGTGTGTTGAACTTTCTTCTCAATATGTTTTCAGCTTCAAGGCTGGAATCTATTTATTTATTGTGCATATTTTGAGGTTGGAGGTGGGGGATTTAATGGGAAGTAGTATATATTCTTTGTATATATGAATTGATACAACCATCAGGATTTACTGGCCTTTTGATGCAAACTAATATGGCTACATGGGTGTATTTGATAATGGACTGGTAACTTGGAAAAGTCCAGGCAGACATATTTTAGGATTTGGCAATTTGTTGAAGCATGTTTTAGGATTCTAAGAAATATTTTTTGTATTCTAATTAGAATTACCGAGCTTCCACGATCCTTACAGATTTAAAACAAAATTTCAAAGACATGAGAATCGTACATAAGTTTAAAAGACTATGTAATCAAATGCAAACTCCAACAAATATAGAAATAAACCAAATCTCTAAAAATCCACCATGAGGTGTAATAATTTCAAGTTGCACATTAGTCTTTACTTTTACCATCATTGAATTAGTTTTTAAGAATGGACATGTAAACTTGACTAAAATTTTTTGTGGATCCTTAAAGATCAATCTAAATTTCTACATTTAGGGTATTTTTATTTTTATTTTAAATAATGGGCTCTTCATCTTAGAATAGGTTTTGCTGCAAAATTTAGAAAGATTTCAAGAATGGATATTACAATCAACAAAATCACTTCCTAATGGAACAACTACACCCAATTTATTCACATATTTTGTAAAGTGCCTGTGGAAACAGACTATGTTCCACCTACCAATTAGGATACTAAGAAAGTTACATGGTTATCATGGAAAATAGAAGTTACAAATTCATTCACATAATTTAATTCAAGAAAATAAGTAATGGTTGTCACACTTGTTTGTCACCAACAACACTACAGACTGACACACAATAAATTGATCTTATGATAACAACTTTTCTACTTGTAAGGGGAGATACTCTAGAAATTTCTCACTTTCCATGGAATAGAAAGGTATTGAAAAATACTACAAAAATAGGCAGAGCCTCATATATGCCTAAGAAGCTCTGTATTTTTGGTTCCATGTTTATTTGTGTACATCCATCACTCTTCATCCCATATAGTTACATTTCTTGGAATGAATGACATAAGTCTGATAAAATAAACCATAGGATGAGTAAATGTCTTATTGAGTAGATTTTAGCTTACCTTTTTTATCACATTAGAATTCTTCCTCTTCCTATTTGGATGTACTTTTTAACACTTTTTAAGTTTTATGAGTTTACAAATTTGTGCTTCATCTGTGCTCTTGGATTCTTATGTTTATATATTGTCTCCTAAAAGCTTATGTTAATGCTTATTTTTTAGGTTTATACTAGGGGTTTGAACACAATCTTGTTTTTACCATTTTGGTCAGCTTCAATGAAAGGTTTTTATTCTTCTATAATTGATAGTAGATCTTCTGCTTTGGTTTGATACTAGTTGTCATGCTCTTGTATGGCATACTGGTATTGGTTTTAGTTCGATGACATAGCCAAGTGGTAAGGCGGGGGACTGCAAACCCTTAACCTTGGTTTAATTTCGAGTGTTACCTTAGTATAGAGTGAAACAAAGCAAAGAAAAGAAAAAATTTAAATTATATTAGGTAATCACTGGGCATAAGTGATGCTAATATCCATAGTGCCTTTGTAGGCTATATTGTTTCATTGGGAATATATGACCCAGTGCAGGAAAAATCAAATAGATTTATGTATCTCTCATATTTGGTTCATTGGTGATGTTCAAACAAAAATTAGTAAATTTTTTTAACTATGCATGATGTCTTGCACGTCATGTTAAAATTTTTATACTCTTTATGTTGATGCCCAATCTTAGGAGTCTACATATTTTTATCTCTTGTTACTATTGGTTCTATTTTATCTATGTGAATTGAACTTGGCTGTCTGAATTATGTGTTATTCCATGTCTTATTTGAAGTCCTTATCTAACCTTATATTGCTTCTTAGTTGATGTTTTGAATCCTATCATTTATAATGATTTGCTTTTTGACTTATAACAAATCAGGCTCAATGCACAAGCTCTAACCCACACTTATTAAGATGCTCAATTTATAATAATATGACTCTTATATGGAAGGCCGGTAAGATCTATGTTGTAGGTTATCATAATTCATATTGTTCTTGGTTAGAGTTTTGGGTTCTTAACTATTGTTAAAAATCTTCATCACTTCTGGAGTTCGATTCATTTTTTATATTTATAAGCCTTGCTTTGAATTGAAATTATGGTTCTTTATTTTTATTGATTCCAAGTCTCTAACTATCCCATGGAGTGTTGAGTGAGACGTATGGGTTATCATTATATTTACTAAATCCCCACTTTGAAATTTGGACTACACATTGCAAGTTACTTTCAGATCTGGGTAATTTTAGAACTTCACTTTCAGAGAATATCTAAAAGTTGTGTCTGTAATAGGGTAAAGTACATATTTTTTGTTCATGGAAGACTAAGAAGATGATTTATAGTACAACTTATTATAGCATTTTATCATGTTATCAATAGTGCAAAGAAGCCGAGATTTGAGTTATTCTATGGTGGAGACTTAGGTTTATGATCAAGATATTTTAGTCACATGCTTGCCCATAATCCAAGAAGGTTACCGGTCTATACATGTTAGAACATGAGCACTTCATGAATGTATCCATGCAAAACTTGTATTACCAATTCCTCTTCATCTCCTTCATATTTGCAGAAAGAAAATCCCTAAATATCGTATCTCCCTTATCTTTCTAGAGCAAGCCATTTTGCGCCAAACCTAAAGGTTATTGGAGATCAATGTAGTACTCAACAAAATATGTATGTGCTTATCAGTTGTCTGAAACCCAAAATTGCATGTTTTACTATATATAAAGGATAAAATGGATTTGCAACAATGCAAAATTGTATCTGATTGATATGAGACATGGCAGCGATTCTCATTATTCAGACCCACCTTCCTTTAACTTGATATAAGCCTGGTCGTTTCAATCCTTCTAAGCTTCTTTATGACATTAAAATTTAGGAAATTTTAAGATTTTTTTAGAGAACACATAAAAGTAATTTTGTGGAGAAACGAGATGTTTGATATCGCTATTATGATCATTATTTTCATTTTCATATTTCATATTGACTTGGAATACATAGATCAAAGATTGATCGATGCTGAAATACATAGACTAAGCTTAGTTGACATCAAAATATCGAATAGACCCTAAGAGGGCAATTTTAAACCACCTTAATAGAACATAAGAGGGTAGTTTTAAACCACTCTCATAGTGATAAACTAAGTTGGTTTTGAAGATGGTTTTTAACTGCCCTAATAGACCCTAAGAGGGTGGTACCCTAAGAGGGTGGTTTATAACCACCCTAAAAGACCCTAAGAGGGTGGTTATAAATTGCCCTCATAGTGATAAAATAATATGGTTTTTAACCACCCTTGTATGTTGTTGAATTTTTACGATGCCCTCATAGACGGTGGATCAATAATCGACCTAAAAGACCATTTTTTGTGTAGTGAAGGAGCACCGCTTGCTTTTTGTGTGAATAGGTGATCACCAAGTTTAGCATTCCTCTTCAGTTGATAAGTGATCAGGGACGCCATTTTTTCAATGAAATTATCCAAAATCTAATGACAGAGTTTAGGATCTTTCATTCCTTGTCTAGCCCATACTATACCATGGAAAACGGGCAAGCAAAGGCAACTGATAAATTCCTAGTTTCCTTTATGTACAAAACATGTGATGTTGAAGGCATCAATTAGGAAGAGTGGTTACTAGTAGTCTTGTGAGTGTACAGGAAAACCTTTAAACCAACTACTAATCATACACCCTTTCAGTTGATGTACAAACAAAAGGTGAAGGTCCCATTCAAATTTTTGGTACCAATCTTGAGAATAGCAGTAGAGAATCATCTAAGTGATGAGGAGAGCATGGAGGAAAGGCTCACAACACTTGTACAACTAGGAGAGAAGAGGTTTATGGTGCAATTCTACCATTATGTACCTAATGCTCATCATGTTCCAACCAAGCATGGTGGTCTTCTTCTTGCACTTAATAACACAACTATGGTAATATCCAAGGGTTAGGATCATAAACTTTTCTTGTTTGTGGGTCAATGAGTTTGGCCCCACCTTATATGAGGGAGGCTACAAAATTTAATGCATAGGAGTACTTTTGCCCATGCTAGGAAATGCTCACCATACCCTATAATCTCTATGTACATGTTAGACATAACTTGATCATATCCATTGTCTATAAACCATTTTATTGAATCATTTTATTCTTGATATTTTTGGTAGCCTTGCTTGTCTTCTTGTTATCTTATCATATCACGATGACAAGTGCAAATGAAATGTAAAGTAGTGGTCTATGAGTCATTCCATATAATATATTTTAAAGAGTTATCAAGAATATTCTTCCTTGATTCGTCTAATTCCATGTATAGCTATATTATTGCATGGTTTGAATTTATAAATATTTTATTTACTATGTCAATGGGATCCACTTTGGATCTGTATTCATTTTAGATACATAACAACAAAATATATTTATTTAAAATTTTTGAAGATAAGTAAATGAAATGGTATGTGTTATCTTTATCATTTTTAATATAATTTTTATAGTAGTCATTTTTAAAATAATGTTTTATACATATTAACTATTTATGGAGATCTATAAAGCACTTAAGATAATATCAAAGAAAAGAAAGACTTTAACACATCAGTCACTCTTATCCCTTTGCATTAGCAAAGCTTTTAGTATATGTATTTGTTTTAAATAAATGCAATGTTTTATAACCTCTTATATCCCCTAATCATGTATTAGTGTAATAGTTTTCAATTGATTATATGGGATTGTAACAAGTCTCACCTCATGATATTTCAACAAAGTATATAATGGAATTAAAAAATTATGTATATATTGATCAATAAGATTTAAACTTGAGTCTACTTAAAATTTTACATTTTTAACCATGTCATTTGACATATTAATTACATTATCAATGTTATTGTTTTATTCTATATTTCCAATTGTAATAAAAATAAATAATAATATAACAATAATTGGGAGCGACGAAGCATAAGCACAAAGCAGGAAGTACAAAGCAAGGTGCAAACAAGGAGTGAATGCCACTTCTTCTTGTTCTAGATCTTAGAAGAAACTAAAAAACTAAAGGGTACATGTGAAGAAAATCTAAGTAACATGGAAAGAAAGTCATTTTTGAAAGTCCTTACTAGAACTAAGCATGTGCTAGTTAGCAATAAGAGGAAGAGCAAATCTATGAAAAATCCTATCTAGGTAGCATATATTACTCCAAAAGTAATTATTAAGAATGAGATGATTGACCATGACATAATGGTTCTTAAAACTAGAGGGTTAATATGTAAGTTCCATGGATATTGGTGAGTTTTTTTTGAGATTCAAAATTGGATCTAGTGGAAGTGGGGATTGAATTCAAATTACTCCATGACTTTTATTACAAAAATATTTTCCTCATTATCTTCTCTAGTTCAAAAATAAGGGATAAAATAATGGATGGAGGCCCTTAGTTTAGGGACAAAGATGCATTATATTTAAGACCATGGAGTGAGGATTATTTTGTGGAGACAAAGACTATTAAAAGACTTATGTTGTGCATTAGACTTTTGGGACTTCCTTGTCAAATCCTCAATAAGGAGGTTTTGAATAATATTGGTAATACTCTAGGCAATTTCATTTAGGATGGACCAACTACTAAGGAGAGAAGGCATATTGTATACACTTGAATATGTGTTGCCATGGATGTTTCAAAACCTTTACCATAGTCCATTAGGATTAAATATAAATCAAGATAATGGGATTAACAAGTGTATTACAAGAACATTGCAACTTGATGTTGCAAATGTCATAAGACCAAACAAATAGAAAGATGTTGCAAAATGAAAATGATAGAGAAAGAGATGGAAAATTTTGGAACTCAATATGAAATAAGGAGATCATATCATAGGATAAGCTAAACCAAATTAAGGGTTTTTGACTCCTAAGAAAGTGGTAAGAAAAACCTCTTGGCATCATCAAGGGACAAAGGCCATTATAATTCACTCAAATCAACCATTAGAAGAAAAAAATAACACAAGGGATGAAGAAGTACAATGTGCAAGTTCAAATAGAGGTGTTAAATATGTGAAGGAAGATGAGGAGGTAAATTTTAAAGAACAGAAAGATGGATAGGCAAAGTTTAAAGTGAACGATGTGAAGGAGATCAAGGTTAATCTAGGTAAACCATCTTCATTTTTTTCAAGTAGCATAAACTCTTCTCTTTGTAATAAAAATAAAAGTAGTACAGAGTGTATTTGTTGCAGTTTAGGGTTTCATGAGCAACACAATAAGAAAAGCATATGGAGGATATCCATGGAAATTTAGGGTTTCCAAGGAAGCATAAGAAAGTAATGACTATGGAGGATCATCCATGCGCTTTAAGGGTTTTAGGGCAACATAAAGCAAAAATTTCTTATCAGGTTATTTCTTGCATTTTAGATTCTTTAGGGTAACATAAATCTTTAGAAGATAAGTCTCATTATGAACAATACAAAAAAATAAAAAATATTGATGAATATGAGTGTGTTTGTGGGAATGTAAAGAGGAGAGGAAGGTCATCAAAGCATGAGCAAAGAGAAAAAGAAACTCAAAGGAATATTGGTCTGGAGAGCCAAATAAAAAAAAAATCATAGGTGTTAACAAGAAGTGGGGATAAGCCCACTAATAGAAATAAAATGTGATGATGATAAGAATGATATCATGGAACACTAGAGGTATGAATAAGACCCCTAAAAAAAGGTTATTAAGGAATTAATAAGTTGTTATAGTCCTAAGTTTATTTTAATACAAGAAACAAAATTAAGTAGTGAGGAAGTTAAGGATGCTTTTAAAAGGATTTGGAAGATGGATGATTATATAACAATTTCTTCTATAGGAGCTTCAAGCAATATTGCAACAATATGAGACAAATACAAATAGGATGGGCAATTGTTAGAAGCAAAAAGTATTTGGATTGCTAGACTATTTTACATGGAAGAGGAAAACATCAAATTTGGAGTTATAAATGTATATGTTCCAACTATAGTTATTCCTCATGAAAGATTTTGGATGGGTGTTAACATATTTTAATCAAACATAATGATGATTCATTGTGATCTATAGATTCTTAAGGGTAATTTCAACATTGTTCTATCTCCTTTAGAAAAGGAGGGTGGTACTCTGGGATGGTCTAAATAAATGCAAGATTTTGCTTCATTTGCAATTCAAATAGCCTTTGGGATGCTAGTCCTTCAGGTTTTCAATATATATGGGATAAATAGACATATTGGGAAAAGTCATACTGCAGAAAGATTGGATATATTCTTATTATCCAACACATGGTTACAAATAGAGTACACAATCTCTTTAGATATTTTGTTATGAGTAGGATTGGGTCACAAACCCATTCTTTTGACTTGTGATTTATTCTATAATAGTTATCCAAATTCATTTTGTTTCTAGTCTATGTGGCTCCAAGACCCCAATTTCTTTTAAATAGTTATGTTATGGTGAAATAAAGCAAATTTTGAAGCATAAAATATGTATGTTTGTTCAAAAGATAAAATATTTAAAAGAACAAATAAATATTTGAAATACTAAATCTTTTGGTAAAATTTTTAAAGAAAAAAAAAAAAAATGAATCCAAGCTCAAAAAATTAAAAGAGAGTAAAAACTAATAAAATGAATTAAAATTCTTATGTGAAAGAAATACAATTACTTTCTAATTATTATTATGCATTAAAAAAAAATCATATTGATTCAAAAAATTTGAGGATAAATGGCTCTTCCTAGGTTAGAGTCATAAATGGCTTTTAAATCTTATGGTGCATTTTCTTCAATGGTTCAATGGCGGAAAGGAGGAGAAGACGCTTTTTTTCTGATGAAGTTGATGTTGCTCATTTGCAGATTACAAGGATACCATCCAGTCTACTGACAAAAGAAGTGGGCATCTCAAGAATTGATACAAAGAGCTCCATGGGTTCTGTGTGAATATGTATTTTAATCCATATGTAACCCTGACTTGGCATTCCAAACCGCAGAGCCAGTCTGAATATGTATTTTTATCTTTGCATATTTTATTTCAGCGTTGAAGTGCCGTATTGGTGATAATCGACATGCGTGAATCCTAACAGAATGGAATTCCATCGGTGAGGTGGATGTGTCATATTTACTCAACTCAATCTAAACCCTGTTTTCACCTGGCACATGTAATCTTCTGCTTGTGGTTTTTTTCGATTGTGTCTTTCCAATTAAAATGATCAAGATGAACAGCATGTTTCATATAAAAGTTTTTGTAATATCTTTAAGGATTAGTAGATCGGTAAGATTTTGGACACACCTATATTTAATATGGACAAAGGTACTAATTTGACTTGAATTTGCTGATAAGGATTATAAAAGCAGCTTCAATAATTTAGGGAAAAAATATATATATATATATATATATTTAAACTTTATTTTTTACCATGGTGGAATTGGTAGCCGCCACGAATCCGGGTAGAAACTTTTATAGCTGTCACGGTATTCTGTGCTGTCCGCCTTAGAAACCGCCACACAGATCATTTTAAACGTTTTACGCCGCTGAAAGCACCAGGAAAGGATAAGCTTTCAGTCCGACGAAGCCCAAGATTTGAACCTTGGATCTCCACCCCATATAAAATTTGGATGAACCAATTGATCTACACCTAGGACCTTCATATTTTGTTATTAAAAATGTTATATTTCTTATACCGTCTTTAAAAAGGCTGCCGTGTTTCCATTCAACATTCCACTTATTGTTGTTATCGAGTTGCCAAGCCATCCACGTGAATATTAAATCCAAAGCTGGCCATTGCAGGTTCACAATCAAATAATAACATCCACTCTAAATTTAATGCAAACAGGATCTTTCTGAGCCAAAGAAGTTGGGCCTAAGTTTATTTGGTATAATAACAATAAGAGTATTTAAAATTAAATATAATGGATAGTATAATAAGATTTAAGGGTATAATAATAGTAAGAGGGTTTTTTGTTTTTAAAAGTAATATTAAATATAATGGGTAGTATAACAAAATTTGGGGTTCTTTTGTTTTTTAAAAGTAATATTAAATACAATGGGTAGTATAACAAAATTTAAGGGTATAATAATAGTAACAAAGTTTTCTTTGTTTTTTAAAAGTAATATGGATATAATAAAATTTAAAAAAGTAATATAAGTAATATAATAAAATTTAAGAATATAATACTTCCTTACCTCCACATTTTTAAAAGTATAATAAGAAGAGCTTCCCTCCCTCCACACTTCCAAAGATATAATAACACATGCTACCCTCCTTGTAATGTCAAGTAAAGTGACAGCGGTGGAATTTCAAGTATATATTGTTAGGATATCACAAAAACCTAAATTTGATTTCTTTTATATCTTTTAAAAATCCTAATCATATAATTTGATTTTCTTTTATATCTTTTAAACTCTCAGATTTTTATATAATTAGGTTTAAGGGTTCCAGAGTGATTTGAGTAGGGTCACATGGAGTGGGGTCTCTGCACATTGTTGGGCCTGTGACTTTGGGAGGAAACAGTGGCTAAGGTGGTTTCCAGTTGGTTTCATTGTCGTCCAGATGACTTTTTATGGTTTTTGTTATGAAATCACCACTCCAACAGTCACGGGGTGAAGGTGGCATCAAGTGAGGGTTTGGCTTTTGTAGGTTGATTGCGCTTGGCGTGTGGTCGTCCTTCAACGGATTTGGATATCTAGACAGCATGCTTTTCCTTTTCCTCCTTTAATATTGAAGGAAAACGCTACAAGATGGTGTGGGGTCTACCAGTTGGCCCCACATTCCTTTTGGATTTGGATATCTAGACAGCATGCTTTTCCTTTTCCTCCTTTAATATTGAAGGAAAACGCTACAAGATGGTGTGGGGTCTACCAATTGGCCCCACATTCCTTTTGCATCCCTGGCGACATATTTTCCCACGACCCATAAGAAATGTTTAATTGTTGTGAGATATTATAGGGATGTAGTTTTGAATTTTTATTTAAGAAATTTAAATTTAAGTTTTTAAGAAAATTTTTATTCCAAAAAAATTTATATAAAAAAATTTATATTTAAGTAGTGTGAAAAATATTTTAATAGTATTTTTTTGGGTTTTCATTTAGAAAAAGTTCAAACTACCCTATAAGAGAACCAAAACCCTTTCAAAAACCATGCTTTACTCTAAATTTTTGCCCAAATATCAAATTTTTAGAAGGCTAGAAGGTTGAGGTCCCATTAACTTCGTCATTACCAAACAAACTAAAAATTATAAAAATTCTATAGGAAAAAACTTAAATTCAAACCACCATAAGATATGATTTTTTTAGAAATAATAAGGTGTATATTTACTATAAAAAAAATATGTTATCCAATTATAAAAATTTGCTTTAAGATGTGATATTTCCTGGGGAATATTATTGGTTGTTGAGCCTTATTTTATTGTTGTTTTATTAAAGCAATGCTAGAGAAAACTAAACTTAAACTTTTACATTTTTTTTATTTGATTATTGTAAGAAACTTATATAATCAATGCACAGTCAATCAATGCACAGTCTCTTTCTAACCATGACTCCTCGTAAAACCAAGAGTTATACTTATTAATAGAGAATTTAACACAAAACCACTACACACCCACTCCTCACACTCATAAACTAAACCTGAACTTTTACATTTTAACTCGTAATATTTATAGTTATAGATTTTTTATTTGGGCTTCGCGGGGAAGAACGTGCAAATCATGCATCAAATTGGTCGTTGGGCCTTTTTTTATTGTTGTTTTATTCCTAAGAATATAAGCAATACTAGATTTGCTTCGGAAACTAAACCTAAGCCTTTTTTATTGTTGTTTTATTCCCAAGAATATAAACAATGCTAGATTTGCTTCGGAAACTAAACCTAAGCTTCTACATTTTAACTCATAATATCTATATAGTTATAGAATTTTTATTTGGGTTTCCCGGGGAAGAACGTGCAAATCATGTATAGTTCCGACTCTGCGACTCCTCTCTTTCATCTAAATTCAGTCTTTGTTATTAGAAATCCATGCAATATGGATGGCCGGAGAAGTTTAATTTGTTTTTTTTGGATTTGAATATGGTGAGAAATTTAAGAATTTTTATTTTAATTATGAGAATTAAGTTTATCAGCATGGAATTTATATATATATAATTTGAACCTTGGACCTTCACAAGAAAAACCAAAGCCTCGGTTTGACCTGCTAAAAGAAGCCAAAGCTTGAAACGATCAGACTGTCTTCGGGACAATTTGTATAGCATGTTAAACCTCTTTATTTTATTTTTTATGTTTAAAAAATATAATAATTATATTATTTTATAAAAAAATAGAGTATTAAAAAAGATAGATAGAAAAGTATACTTGATTTATTAAATTAGAATTATCAAAACAAAATTAGATAGAACATATTAACCAAGTAGAGTTATGGAGTTATAAGGAAGTAGTGGATTTCGATCCGAAGGGCTTCCTCATCTAGAAGGTAGATCTTGAGTGTTCAACAGAGGATTTTACCTCAAGGTGGCACCTTCGTCAGTTGGTTTATTTGTGTGGTTGTCTTTTACATCCCTCTTTGGAGAGATAGTAAGGTTGAGACAGAAAAACTTGTCTATTATGTCATCCATGGGCTTTCTAGTTCTAGGGTTGAGAAGGACGAGGTGGCAAGCGATTCCAGTCGCTAGCTCTATGTTGAGGACTCTGATGGGAAGCTTGCAAAACTTGAATATGGTGATTGTGGGATCAACTTCTACGTGGAGAGGTTGGTAGGACACAAGTCACCATGCATTGGGCGTTAACCCAGTGATCCATATAAGTATGTAAATAAGCCACCTCCAATGCAAGCCTGATTATGATGACTATAAGATCGACTCTTTCGTGGAGGAGAGGTGGTTCAACGTAAGTAAGCCTGACTTTGGTGACTGTTATGGAAAAGAGATTGACATAACATGGAGTGTTCACCTTGTGGTCTATAAAAGTTTGTAAATAAGTCACCTCAAACACCACCTTGTTCACGTGTACTTGAAACTATTAAAACAAATTTTAACTTTAGCCAATAACAAATATGTTTTAATAAATACTCTAGAATTTAATTTTAATTAAGTTTCTTACAATATCACCATGCTCTTCCACATCTAACCATACTCTATTGTACATTTAATATTGTTAGTTAATTAATATTATATATATATATATATATATTTATTTATTTATTTTTATTTTTGATGAAAGACCATTTTAATTATAAAAATAAAAGTCCTTTACATCCAAAAAATATAAAGTGTGAGTGGAGAAAAAATCATATGAATGCCACTAACTTATCCTAATAGCGGATAAAGAAAAAAAAACTGCACCACATGGGCACCACGGTCATCAACAACAAACTAGAAACATTCTACAACCATAAAGGTTTTTAAAGAAGGGGGCATGTGGCAAACAAAGCCTTATCCATTTGAAGTGGGTGGTTCCCCCACCCATCAAAGCGCTCCTCACCCCAGCCTAAAGCATGAGTAATTGGAGAAGAAGGACGAGACCAGCCAAAAATATGCCCGTGGCTGCCTGAAGCCCCCAAACCATCATTAGGCATAGGCACAGATTACGGAGTGATCACAAGCGCAAAATGTTGGGAGGTGTACATATCCGATTGCTGCAACGGGCCTCCATAGTCACGAGATCTCGCTCTGATCAACGACCAATGCATAGGACTGAGCAGTCTCCTCCCAACCATAACCCCTTCATAAATAAAAATAAAAATATATATACGTTCACATTTCTTAGCCTTTGATAACATTAACTACTACTTTTTAACATAGTATTCTATTTGGTGGTTTCATAACATGAGCATGTAAATTTTCCCACACTACTATTATAGATTTATGTTAAATTTATAATATATATATTATATTATATAATATAATATAATATATGTAGAAAATAAAACTCTACTTTGTATATTTTGAGATAAAATGTAAGTTTAAAAAGTTCAAGTAAATTAAATTTTAAAACTTCAAATTTTATGATAAGGTTTTAATCATAAAAATTAATCGAATTTAAAAGTAAAATATTTTAAGTAATATTGATATTAGAAAATAAATAAATAAAGATGTAAACATAATAATTTAGAAAAGAAATATGTTAATACATTAATATAAATATTTTTATATTATAAGACCTTTTTATGCGATGAAGAAGATGTCAACACATCAATCTAATAGTAATATTAGTATTAGAAAAAAGAAAAATGAATATGTTAATATATCAATCCAAGAACTCTCACCTCACAAGATAAGGTGCTAATGTCCAAACAACGTCAGTGTCAAAGAAAGAAGTAAGATATAACACATTAATCGAAGGACTCTTACCATAGGAAATATTTTATTAACATATCAAGCTAAGGACTTGTTGGAACAAAATCGGCCTATGGTTGTTATTTGCGCCTACGACCTTGTCAACATTGAATAGATGGACTTGGTGTTGGGAGCTTCCATCTAATCTCCAGAGGAGGTTGGTTCCTTAATGGTTTTTATGAGAAAAGGGAAAAGAGAATTACTGAAAGAGAGGGAAATATAGCCGTAGCTAGAGCTTTTCTCATGGTACAGATTAAACAAAAACTAAGATAAATGTATATACCCTTTCTATTCAAGCATTTATTATATCTTCACGCAGAAATCATAGTCTTCAAATGTGATTTAGATATCTATCTAACATACATATGTATTGAATTCTTAACTCCAGCAATATGATTTATATCATGTATAAGTCCAGATTCTAGAACAGATACAATGTACAACTCAATAATGTGAATAGAAGCATAAAATGTTAATACATACACTTGCACACCGTGAACCAGAAGCCAATAGAAGCGTATTTTATTGCTTGCATTCGGAGTACATACATCCAGTCTTGTAAACGTCTAAGAGCCGACCTCTATTCAGGGTGCGTTTACTATTATATATACCCTATGGTGAGCATCTTTTACAACTAGTATATTCTGACATAAAATCAGTTACAAGCAATCAGGCTATAAAAATGCTTCAATATGTTTTGCATGGCTTCTAATAATAAACAAAAATTTTATAGCAAAAATCTAAGATTTGATGCTTCTTTCACTGTCTGTCATCAGTTGCTGACATAAGCCTTTTGAAGGTATGTTTATTTATTTCTACTTATATCTTTGTTCCATGAACAACACTCGCTCGTGAAAATCTATCATGTCATGAAATCATGATATTTTCTCGTACTTTGGCTCCTTTGGGCTGCTTGCTCATGAAAATCTGTCATGTCATGAAATCATGACATTCTCTCGTACTTTGGCTCCTTCGGGCTGCTTGCTCGTGAAAATCTGTCATGTCACAAAATCATGACATTTCCTTGCACTTTGGCTCTTTCGGGCTGCTTGCTCGTGAAAATTTGTTATGTCATGAAATCATGACATTCTGGTGCTTCAACTCTCTTCTACTCTTTGAACCCGTGAAACTTCGTCATGTCGCGAAATCGTGACCCTTTTCATGCCTTAGTCATTTTTGCTCCTTATGTCTCAAAAAATGAAATGCTGGTTTCAAACTGCAAAGCTTTGCTATCTTTCAAGGTAGTCTTTTTAGACTAACATTCTTGGTGCCTTCTAGGGAATTTTGCTAGCAAAAATATTAGAATCCAGGACCTTCATCCATTGGGAAACAGAGTCAAAACAATATGGAAGAGGATATTGTGGAAGAAAATAATCAAGAAAAATGCATTTAAACAAGTAAAGCATTACCTTTCCAAAATACCTCTTACAACTTATGCATACTTTACTAATATTACATTAACACCTTAATAATTTCAAACTTGTTTCACTGTTGACCACTGGTCCCACCTTCTATCAGTTGCCTTTGGTCAACCTGCTTGGATTTCTTCAGCTTTTCTATCATAGTGATGACTTCATTGTAAGTGAGGTAAACCTATTTCCAAGCTTCATCCTCGAGGTCTGATGAATCCATGAACAACTGATATACATATTGTAATTCTTCCACTTTATCATGAGACACTATTTTATACCTTAAAATCAACTCCTGTAAATAGGACTTAATCTGTGTGAGGTTTTGCACCATAGAAAATATTCGTGCTTCCTCTACAGGTTCTTCCCAACTTTCTATTTCAGATTCATCCTCCATAAAATATTTTAGGGACATTGTTAGTGCATCTTCACTTAAAACTTTTGAATTTTCATCCCACAAATATGGAAGTCCACATTTTTTTTCTAGATTTAAATGCTTCACTAGTCCCTTAGCTTCAGCTTCTAACTCTTGAAGGAGTTTTTCACCTTGAGTTACAAGTTTAAATCTTCTAAAGAAACTTCTGGCTGCAATCTTGGCCTGAGACCAAGCTTCACTTCGGATCTTAGCAGCGACACTCTCTGGCATTTTCTCAGACAAGACTTGAATTTTTGTTGTTGCATCTGATCTTTCCTGTAGAAATCTCACCGAAGCTTTTAACTCATCATTGACCACTTCAATCACTTCTTTTACTTTGGCTAGGTACAACAACATAGGCCTCGCTCTAAGGCTTAGTGACAAGATGTCCTCGAACATTTCTTTTCTTACCGCTTTGGCTCTTTCCTTCGATAGGCCAGATGGTGCATTCTACTTTTCTAGGATCTGTTGCTGAAGTTGTTGAACCTGTAGATTCAAAGATTGAATCTGTGCATCTACCTCTTCAAGTTTCTCTTTATATTTGGTTGCTTCACTAGCAGCTTCACCAAACTTATCTTCCCATTTCTTTACCTCCAGCTTTAGAGCCTTTTCTACTAATTTTTGTTCCTGTAGGACTGACTCCAATTCTTTCTTGGCCCCTATTCTTTGATGAATTTCTCTTTGAAATACTCTCCATGCAAGTAGATAGTTCCTAAATGGGCCTGAGCCATTCCCCACTCATCTGGCATATGAAGTTGGGTAATGTCTTCAGTTGTACCTTTTGCTTGATAATCTTCAATGGTCATTTCTCCTTTAGACTTCTTTGATATTGGTGTCAATTTTACCTTTTTTTACTGCATGGTGGTGGGATCAAGAGCTATTATCTCTTGAGCATGGGCTAGAGTCTTGGAATCTCCAACAGAATGAGATGTCCACCAGTCTAAGGCATTCTTGTTTACCTTTCTCAAATATTTTAGTTTTGAAAGAGTCGAGTGATTTTTAGCATCTATAGTGGATATGGATTTAATAGCTGGAATGCAAACACTAGGAAGAAATGGATTTGGAACCAATGCAGCACTAGCCTCAGACTGGAGCTATGAATATAATGTTGGTTCTGGGGAAGGAAACCATGGTTTCAAAGGAAACATTATATCTTTCTTTGAACTAGAAATGGAAGGAGATTTAGTTCGAGAATGAGTAGAAAGAAAAGAGTGAGAGAATAGAGAAGCCATACCTATTTCTGTCTGAAGCACATGTTGATTTCCATATTCTTCTTCATGATCTTCATTGACTTCATTCATAATAGAATCTTGAACTTCATTTGGTGTAGAAATTTCTTCTACATTTTCTCTTTCATCAACTCTATTCTCATTGCCTATATCTTCTTCAAGATTTATTATTTCAATATTTAGGGGAATTTCCCCATGTTGTCCCTTTTTATGTTCAACATTCTCTTTCTTTACAATAATTTCTTGAAAAATAGCTACATTTTGACCTTCTTGAGCAAGGTCATTTGTATCATCAATTGTTTCACTTTGAACATCTTCCTGTTTAGTAGGATTTTTAGTAATCTTTGTATCTGGAACATTATCTTCATTATTCTGAACAATTTGCTCACCTTCTGGAGCAGTTTCAATATTTTCAACATCACCATCTCGAGTAGCTTGAGTAACCTCTATGTGTCGATCATCATTACCTTGAGTAACTTGCTCATTATTTGGGACTTTTTCAACATCTTGTTTCTCCTTTTCTTGAGTTTTTGCTACAGACTTTAGCCTCCTCCTCTTAATGCCAAGAGGTTCTTCATCAGATTCTGTAGCTGAGTTTGAAGGGGGGACAAATTTCAGAGTTTTAGAGGTTGTAGTTCTACCTTTTGATGAGTCAACACCTAGTGCCAGGTGTTTTCCTCTCCTTTCTACCTGTAAGGGTTCAGTGATCCCTTGCCCTTCTTTACCTAGTCCTTTGCCTTCATATCCCATCTTCAACATCATCTGAGCAACTTTTCCATACGTTTTTCCTTGTTCTTTTGTGAAGATGTCTTCAATAGACCTTTTCTTGGAAGTTCTAAGCCTGGTTTGTGCCTGGGATAATGATTGCTCAACTACAACCTTCTTTCCTTTACTTTGGTCAATATTCTATTTTTTGCAGCTTCAGGACTTGTTGCCTTGTTGTCGCCAATGCTAGGAGGTACTTTTATAGGAAAATCCCCTGACCAGGAATCTTGATAATAATCGTAACGAACCGAGAATTCAAGATCATTTTTCATAGGGTACCTTGAATCAATCATATTTGTTTGTACTCTCATGGTCCACCATTCATGAACTTTTTCCACCATCCATTCTGCCCCTTTCTTCTACATTCTAGTAATGGTATTTTCATCCAACACATGCTTAGAATTATTCTTAGGATCATAATACATTACATGTTCATAAAAATCATGCCAAGGGGGCAACGGTTGCATCCTTTCTACATGCCATTCTAGTGCATCATCTTCGTTATTATTTTTGCAAGCTTCAATATCTGGTCTAAGGGACGCATGATAGCTCTTAATTGGGGTTCTATTCAAAATAGTCTACCTTTCTACAAATCTATTTATAGGGTCATATTTCCATCTCTGAGGTATTTCTATTAACCCCAATTCTCTCAGAGCTTGGGTAATTTGTTCATGTTGACCCTTCTTAGAAATAATAATACCCTCAAACTGAAATGGCATAGTATAGGTACCAGTTTTACCTATACCCATACCATATTTGAAATTTATTTGTTCAGTTTGTCTGACATATTCCAAAGCAAATAACTTGTCAGTAACATAATGGGGAAGTAAGAAAGGTTTCCCAGTAAACCCGTACAACCTAATGACAACCCCTTGAGTGAGGATGAACCAGTCACCCTCCTCTGCATGTTTGTTCTGTAGAACTTTCTCAGCTTTTGGGGTTAACCTTCTAATTTCCCCATACATTATCTTTAGAGCTGGACCCAAAAATTCTCTATTAAAATCATAATATGATTCTATTATGTGCAATACATTGGTCCACTCATACACTGGCAATGTCCTCCCTTTTTCATATTTATCATTTATAGAAATAAAAGCTAGCTCCTTAGCCATAAAATAGAAGAATATCCATACTAAATATGAAGAAAAATGGAAAGAAAACTGAGACCCCTTTTTCATTGCAGATAAACCTTCATGAATTTCTTGAAAGAGATACCCTGACCAGTCAAAAAACAAAGGCCTAACATTCTTATCCATGATTGAAGAGTCATAATTCTTTGGGTTTGATAGATAGTTTACTAAGGCAATCTGCCACCCATAAAATTTTTCATCAGTTTTTAGTCCAACCACCATAGCCAATATGGAGAAGAGCTCCAAATTTTTGAAATCTGTTAAGGGAATAGGAGTTTCAGGTATATTTCCTCTAGTAGGTGGTTTTTTCAACTGCATAGTGAGAAAATTTCTCATCTTCTCAGAGGGTACAAAATATTTTGCTTGTTCAGTGGGGTCGAAAGCTTTGGGTTCAAAGGTGGGCACATAACCAACGGTGAAAGCAACAATAAATGCATCTATACTTAGAGTAAAAATATGTCTCCCTCTAAAATCCCTAACAACTTTCTTCTTTTCATCATAAAAATTTGCAATTGCTTTGACCAATTCAGGACAAGGGTGTACAGGAATGTAAACATACCAGTAGAGTAATGAATGGAAAGCAAAAGTAGTAGGGGAAGATGCAGTGATACCAGTGGCCATCCTATCTTCGATATCTCTTCGAATTCTTCCTGGATATTTCCATGTCACTACTATGTCACCAATTCTAGCATCTCTATCAACAAATTTCTCACCCATTTCCTCTTCACGTCTCACTGTTGAAGGTACAGAAGATGAAGTTGCCATTGCTATTTTTTGACTGTTCTTCTTTGGAGCCATGAGAAAATATCACACTGAGTTTATCTGAACTAAACTTGGATTCAAAAACAGGAATAGAAAGTGGTGCAGCGGAACTTACTCAGGAGTGAAATTAGGGTTTTTTACATTAATTAGAAAAGACATGCATGATTGCATTAATTGCGGTTGGTGGGCTAGATTTTCTCGAATCCTTTCTATGCCTTGTTTTTGTCACCCTTTCGAATGTTTTGAAAATTTGGCCAATGGCTATCAACTGCATTAAAATAAATATTACGCTTACCAAAGCTTCTTCTATTTGCAAAGGTGGTTCCTATTTTCCAATCATCGAAAAGCCACATGGCAAATTTTGAATTTCTTTTGGTGGTTGGCTAGCAACTTTATTAAATGAAAAATAATGCTTCTCAAGGCTTCTTTTATTCTCGAAAGTGATTCTTTCCCACCAATCATCAGAAGGCTACGTGGCAATTTCAAATTTCAACCGTTATATCCGACAATATAGCACTTTTTGATTTTATCTTCTTCTTGTTGGTAAACTCTGGTTGGCCGTGGAATGATGACAAAAACTCTTTTATAAGCCGAGAAAAACTTTGGGAAATATTTACAAACCTTATATAATATACATAATATACATAAAATTCTCCTTTTTTCTTTACTTGAAGTAGAGCTTTAAGTGAAAAGCATTCACTGTTATGGGTAGAATCATACCCTGCTGATATTTCAGTTGAAAGGAATTAAATTGCTTTTCAGCAATTATTTCAAAAGGGCCCTCCCAAAAGGCATCAAATTTTTTGTGGTTGCCTGGCTTAGATTTTTTCACATTCCATTTCAAAACCAAGTCCCCCACCTTAAATTTTTTGAAAGTGGTCTTCTTATTGAACCACCCTTCTGTGTCTACCATATGCTTTTGATGGTGATTATAGGCCTGTTCTCTTGTTCTTCCAGTTGTAGAAGTTGCATCAACTAGGCATCCATTGGTTGACCTCCTTCTTCATCCATATGATTAAGTAACTTTAATGTTGGTATCTCCATGTGTATAGGTAGAATAGCCTCTTTACCATAGACCAAAGAATAGGGTGATGTATTAATAGATTTCTTAATTGAAATTCTATCAGCCCATAGTGCTTGGTTGATTAAGGAATGCCAACTTCTCTTGTTATCTTCTAGCATTCTTTTCAGGATTATGAGGAGGTTTTTATTTGTAGACTCAGCTAGACCATTTCCCTATGGATAGTAGTTGGAAGAGGTCTTCAAATATATACCATATCTGCTAGTAAACTCAATCATTTTAGCTCCGATGAAAGTTGATCCATTATCTGTAACCAGTGAATCTGGTACACCAAACCTTGTAATCAAGCTTTCCACAAACTCAATTACAACCTCTTGATTGGCTTTCTTAGTGGGGATTGCTTCAGCCCACTTGGTAAAATAGTCTGTGGTAGTAAGTATATACTTGTGGCCAACTGATGAATTAGGCTCTATTATCCCAATAAAATCTAACCCCCACTGTTGGAAAGGTTCTTCAACTTGGATAGACTTTAAGGGCATAGGGGCATTTCTGTTCCTCCCTACGTATCTCTGGCATTGCTCACAACTCTTGGTTATTTTGTAAGTGTCAGAAAAAATAGAAGGCCAATAACAACTTGCTCTGAGTATCTTCAAAGCAGTGGTTCTTCCTAAATAATGTCCCCTAGAGAGACCTCCATGAAACTCCTTCAACACTTTTTGTTTTTTATCATCTCCTATGCATTTCAATAGTACACCATCTATATTTTTTTGTACAACCCTTCTGATTGAAGGGTGTACTTTAATGCTTGTGCTCTATACCTTCTTCTTTGTGAAGCATTCAGATTATCAGGACATATTCCAGTCTGAAAGTACTTCACAAGATCATCAATCCAATCAGTATTTTCTAGATTTTGATCTGATTCTGTGTTTACCATTATACTTTGGTGATCCACATGACCATTTGCAGCCTTCTTGGCTAATTCTTGGCACAGGGCTCTACCCCTTACTATTTTTGTTGGGTGTATTTCTACATCATATTCCTGTATTTTAGTCACCCAACCAACTCTCTTTTCACCAAGTTCTCCTTGTATTATAAAATTTTTGACATCAGGATGGATCACATAAACAATGATCCTGCTCTGTGACAGGAAATGTTTGAATTTATTCAAAGACTTCATGACAACATATACTTGTTTCTCAATAAAGTTGTATCTTTCCTCATGATCATGCATAGTGGCACTCAGAAAAGCTATGGGTCTTTCTTCATTGTCTGCTTCCTTCTGTGTGAGGACTGCAACATAACTTTCTTGCTCACCAACAACATATAGGATGAAACCTCGAGAGTAGTCAGGATTAACCAGCACAGGTGCTTGAGCTATTTCCTCTAGAATATTTCTGAAAGCATTCTTCCTTGGATCTATCCATTTGAAAGGTGCATCTTTCTTTAATAATTCAGTCATTGGTTTAACAATCTATGCAAAATCTGCAATAAATTTATGCACAAAATTTATTTATTCGAAGAAATATTGCAAGCCTCTCTTGTTTGTTGGTAAGGGAAGTTCTAAGAGTGCTTTCACTCTATCAGGATCTATGGCTAATCCAACTTTAGAGATGACATGACCAAGTAGGATACCTTCCTCTACAACGAATATGGATTTCTTTGGGTTCAAAGATATTCCAAATTCCCTACATTTTTCAAAAACCTTCTCGAGGTGTGTTATATGATCTTCTTTATGATGAGAAAAAACTATCATATCATCTAAATAGATGACTATGATCTTGTTAGCAAGCTCACCAAAAGCTACATCCATTACCCTTTGGAAGGTTGCTCCGATGTTAGACAAACCGAAAGGCATCCTTTGATAGGTGAATGTTCCCCATTTGGTGGTAAAGGTAGTTTTATATTGATCTTCATCTCTGACCCATACCTGATTATACCCAGAAAAACCATCTAGCAAAGAAAATCTCTTTGCTCCTGCAACTATGTGTAAAATTTGGTCTATCTACGGAAGAGGATAATGATCCTTGAGTGAGGCTCTATTCAAATTTCTGAAATCGATGCATAATCTAATGTCTCCATTTTTCTTCCTGACTGGAACTAAGTTTGCCACCCAGGTAGAATGTTTAATAGGATACACTATCTTAGCTTGAAGGAGCTTTAACAATTCTTGCTTCATCAGAGCTTCTATCTTTGGATTCACAGGCCTTTGCTTTTGCCTGAAAGGTTTGGCTCCTTCCTCTAATTCAATGGTGTGTTGGATAATCTCTTTCCTGTACACTTTTAGATCATTATACACCCAAGCTATAATATCTAGAAATTTCTTGCACAATTCCCTGATTTGGTTTAACTCTTCTACTATACAACTAACTTCGACTTTAATCATTTTTCTCGGTTCTAGCTCAACTTCTTTATATCGATGCTTATCAACTTTTATTTTATGGCCTACTGCCCTATCATTATTATCAAAAAGACTCTCAAGGGTGATAAGTCCCTTGGGAATATGATTATTCTTTAATTGAATCAATCCTTCTTCTTCTTCATCTTGCAGCATTCTATCGCTCGAGAAGTTCATCTCATAGATTAAAAAATCTAATATTTGCTCATCATTTTCAAAAACTTGCTAGAAGATATTTTTTTCTGGCATGGAGGGTCTATATATGAGTCTAACCATCTTAGATTTTTGGATAACATTACTGATGGGGCAAAAATTTTCTCCCACAGATGCCAACAAATCTACATGGGTATTCTGCTCTCTAGGAATAGACTTCATATTTAGAGCCTCAAAGGCTTCTAAAAGGTCCCACACTTTATTTTTATATGCCTTTAAGTAATGTTGTTTACTGATACATTTTCTCGTGACTTGATTCACGATAAGTTCTGAATCTCCATAAATTAGTAACTGCTTAACCCCTAGTTTCTCAACCTTTCTCAGGCCCAAACAAAGTGCTTCATACTTTGTTGTGTTATTGGTGCAACTCCACGTTAGCCTGTAAGAGAAAATTATTTCTTTGCCTATAGGGGAAATCAAAACTATTCTAGCACCAACTCCGTTCTTACACCTAGCTCCATCGAAGAATAGCTTCCAAAGTTGATTGGTAGAGTCATCTTCTTTGGGAGCGGGTGCCAATTACTTTTTTGGTTTTTCAATGGAATAACTTCCCATTTCTGTTTCTATCATGGTATTGAAATTATTTAGAGAGAACTGATCTTCTATTTGAAGCTCCTCTAAGGTCTCCTCCATTAGATCCAAATCTTTGATTTCCTCGATCATCATATTTACAGTGTCAGCCTCCCCTATCTTTTCTACATGAAAAGTAGATGGTTTTTCATTAAATATCTTGATCCTCCTACCTTTGAAAGGTATTTCTAAATGTGAGTAGTCCAGAGATAGATATCCTCCTATCTTGGTTGTGAATTCTCTAGATAAACACATACCAAAGTATGGCGCTAAATCTACAACTACCACTTCTTGTATGACCACCATTTGAGGCATCCTATGAAGTTGTATGGGGATGTCTTTAATTACTCCTACAATCTTTACTAGAGTACCATCCAACTATAGGACCCCTGGATTGCTTCTAGTATACTCCATCCCCATGATGTCACACATTGCTTTTGGTATCACTGTAGTAGCAGCACCTGAATCTATCATGCAGTTGTGTACGACCCACCCTTCCATTTGAAGAGATAAATAGAAGGGAGGTGGTCTATTTTTTCTAGTGGCAGATGTTAGATTCACTTGGACTATATTTGAGTAAGATGTGTTCTTACCTTTATTTTTCATTGTCTTTAAATATTCCTGCAGGAGATCAATCTGACCAGGAAACTGAAGGGCATCATACATGCTTGCCTTTGAGGGAGTCTTCTTCATTTCTTCCACTATGTTGAATGAAGATGGTTCAACACTCTTTTCTCTCTCCTTGGAAAAAGTGTCATATCTATTTTTGTATCCCTGAGTCGCTTCCATTCTCTATCTCTTAGTTAGTGAAGGAAATCTTAACCTCTCCTTAGCTTGATCTTGAGTCTCCATTTCCTTTCATGGAGTAAACTCTTTACGTATTTCTATCCTAGAGCTCTAGGTAGGAACTTGAGGTCCCTTTTCATAGGAAGAATCCCTTTTAGGTGTTGCTTTAGGAGTTGGGGGAAAACTTAGAGGTTGAAGCTCCTGAGGATCCACTTGCAGAGGTTTTTTGCCTGATCTAGTTAAGACTGCAACTTGTTCAATTGAAGGCATCATAAAATTGTGATCAGTTTCTCTAATCATGCTTACATGGCCTTTCATATTTTTATCTACTTTCTCAATAGCTACATTTTGTACATAGTGTTGATGAATCATACATGAAATTTCTCCATGTGGATCATTACATGTGGTACACCAATAATCAAAATTTATGGGAGGAGCTACAGCTTCCTCGGCTTCATTTGCATAAACGACATTTGATCTTTCCTACCCTCTATTGCTTGATGGAGCCACATCCCTTGTTATTTGAGGAAACCTTCTTGGTTGAAAATTTCTCTCGACCTCTCTTCTCTTCATTGACATCATATCATTTACCAAAGTTTTTACCATGTCTAGTATAATAGAGAGCTGATTTTCTTGGGTTGGTTGAGCAGGTGGTGTAGGTAATGCGAGAACAATGGGAATAGGAGGTAATTCTAAGAGATTTTGAGGCATCTGTATTGCAGGAATGGATGGTTGCCCATTCCATTTTGGAAGGTCTATACTTGGAAAATGGGAAGAGCTTGAAGAACTAGTACTGGAAGCTTGGGGAATATCTAGAAAAATTGGCATTATTGCTTTTGGTGGATACCTCCCAGTGGCGATGAGATCTCTCTCTACTTTAGATGCTTCTTGGTAAATAGTAGGGAAAGTGAATATTCATGATTATCATATTATCATACTGATATCAGAATCAAAGGCTCTTAAATAATAATACATTGCTTGTTCTATGGTTGGTTTCAATCCGGTGGGCACTCTTTCCCAGGTGCGGCTGAATCAGATATTGAAATCAACAATTTCCTCTTGAGGATGTTTCCTGATAATGTTGAACTGGCTAAGCAGGGAGAATGGATCTACATGCTGATTAAATTCATCTACCAACCTACCAACAAGTTCGGCCCAACTTGTGATGGATTGAGCGGGAAGTGCTCTGTACCAATAGAGCATTTTTCCTTTTAATGAAATGACCAGCAACCTGATCATTACATCTTCTTGAGTGATGTTGTAAATTGCTACCAAAGAAGCAACATCTAAGCAATGCTCATACGTTATTTTACCTGTTCCATCATATGAAGGCAATGCCTTCAAAGCTGCAGTAGGAATCAGATTCTGAGCCACCAAGTTCAATGGACCAGTGTGGTTCCATGTAAGATAAGTTGGTGGAGGAGCGGCCATTGTAGCGACTGTACTTGCCTGAAATGTAGAACTACTAGTAGTTATATTTGAAGATATATTGACAATAGGGCTGGGAAAAATAGTAGGTACAAGGGTGGTAATACTGGTAGTAGGTGGGTTTGATCTAGCAGATAAAACTGGATGTACCCTAAGGCTACCAAGGTGTAACTCGAAGAACTCAATGGGTTCTTCAGAGTTTCTTGCTTTAGATCTGGTTATCATATAGGTAAACAATCATAAGTTCTAACCAGATAAATAGATAAGGTATTTCTTAGGTCTATACCTTCGGATGGAGTCACCAGGTGATTTGATTTAGATCTTAAAAAGGTCAAAGACAAACACCAAACCTTATAAAATATTGTGGGATTTAGGGTCCCACCGGGCATGCCAAAAACTATTGGAACAAAATCAGCCTATGGTTGTTATTTGCGCCTACGACCTTGTCAACATTGAATAGATGGACTTGGTGTTGGGAGCTTCCATCTAATCTCCAGAGGAGGATGGTTCCTTAATGGTTTTTATGAGAAAAGGGAAAGATAATTACTGAAAGAGAGGGAAATATAGTCGTAGCTAGAGCTTTTCTCATGGTACATATTAAACAAAAACTAAGATAAATGTATATAACCTTTCTATTCAAGCATTTATTATATCTTCATGCAGAAATCATAGTCTTCAAATGTGATTTAGATATCTATCTAACATGTATATGTATTGAATTTTAACTCCAAAAATATGATTTATATCATGTATAAGTCCAGATTCTAGAACAGATACAATATACAACTCAATAATGTGAATAGAAGCATAAAATGTTAATACATACACTTGCACACCATGAACCAGAAGCCAATAGAAGCGTATTTTATTGCTTGCATTCAGAGTACATACATCCAATCTTGTAAACGTCTAAGAGCCGACCTCTATTCAGGGTGCGTTTACTATTATATATACCCTATGGTGAGCATCTTTTACAACTAGTATATTCTGACATAAAATCAGTTACAAGCAATCCAGGCTATAAAAATGCTTCAATATGTTTTGCATGGCTTCCTATTGATCTAATAATAAACAAAATATTTGATAGCAAAAATCTAGGATTTGATGCTTCCTTCACTATCTATCATCAGTTGTTGACATAATCCTTTTGAAGGTATGTTTATTTATTTCTACTTATATCTTTGTTCTACGAACAACTGCTCGCTCGCAAAAACCTGTCATGTCACAAAATCATGACATATTATTGCACTTTGGCTCCTCTAGGCCGCTTGCTTGCAAAAACCTATCATGTCACAAAATCATGAAATTCTCTCACACTTTGGTTCCTATGGGCTTATTGTTCGCGAAAACCTGTCATATCGTGAAACTGTGACATTTTCCCACACTTTGGCTCCTCCGAGCTGCCTGCTCGCAAAAATCTATTGTGTCATGAAATCGTGAAATCTTGGCACTTCGGCTTTCTTTTCCTCTCTGAACCTGCAAAACTTCGTCATGTCGTGAAATTACGACCCTTATCATACCTTAGTATTTTTTTATCTTCATGTCTCAAAAAATGAAATGCTAGTTTCAAACTGTAAAACTTTGTTATATTTCAAGGTAGTCTTTTTAGACTAACAAGACTCTCATCCTACGAAATGTTAATACCAAAGATATTAGGAAGATGCTAACATATCCTCTTACCCATATATTTTACAAGCCTACCATATCTCACAACTATTACCAATAACACACACTCACACACACACACACACACACTAAGAGAGAAAGATTTGTTTTAATAGGTTATATGGATTTTAGTTTATAATGAGGCTAGGAAAAGACAACTCACTTGAGGTAAGGCATAAAACACACACATACATAGGACCTTTATGTCTATCGAGACTTAAGCGTTCTCCATAGAAGAAAAATTTTCAAACACTTTATAACAAAACAACTTTCAAAAATAATAAATTCAATAATAAATCCCATAAAAATAGTAATTGAAATAATATTTATGAGAATATTCACAATAGACTTAAATTCTAATTCTAGAATAATAAATCCAAGTAAATATCACAAATCTGAATTTCATATCTTAAGTAACTATCACAAATCTAAATTTCATCTAAAAAACAATCTAAGCCACATAGAGAGGACAAAGTCTCATAATCACATAGAGAGGGCAAAATATCTTATGTGCACCATAAGTGATAGAAGTTAGAAAAATGAATGATGATCCAACTACACATCTCTCATATCTATAATTTGTGTAATAAAACCTAATCCTAATACTCAAGGGCCAACTATCCTAACCTAACCCTAATGCTCAAGGGCCAATTATCCTAACCTAGGGGTTGAGCCAACAAAATAAAAATTAACATCATAATTGTTATCAAGCTCACCCCTTAAAAAAATGTCCTTGAAGTTAATTTTTTTTTGGAGAATTGTCATTGGGTCCCTTGCGCATCCTCTTAACCAAGATCTTGTCACTTGATGAGTAGCTCTAGTACGTAGCAAGAATGCAAATTATGAACCTGTTAGGAGGGGAAACTGGAGGGGATTAATTTTATTGATGCAAATGGTTACAATATATAGGCATAAGCCTATATTCAAAACATGACACTTGTCAAGAGAAACTGACAAGTGTCAAGGTGAAGGCATAGTGCACTTTAACTCTAACATTCCCCCTTAAAGTGCACTATCCTAACTAAAGAAGAAACAAAACAAGTCAACATTAGGTAACATTCCCCATTAATGTTGACTTCTCTAAAAAACATATCATCCTCGCTTATTGCTGATTTGGTCTAGGCTCGTGCTCTGTGCTCTTGGATCTCCAACTGTGAATAATGCTAGATTCACTGTGTATACATCTCGGTCTGTTGCCTCAGGGTCAGCCACTTCCACGGGTCTGTCGCCACTAGGTCAGCTGTCTAAGTGCCTTGGGGTCATCATGGGTGCCTCAGGGTTAGCCACTTCTAGGTCTGTTGCCTCTGCAGGTCATCCTTAGAGGATGTTGCCTCTCATAGGTCACTGACTAGATTCACCATGAGTATGAAATCCCTCCTCATGGTGAACTCAATCTAGAAGGTGTCGGTCTCTGCCAAAAATGCACCTAATACAAAGAAAAAATGAGCCATATAAGAGTGTCGGTCTCTGCCAAAAATGCACTCAATACAATAAAATGAGCCATAGATCCAAATAGGAGAGAAGAAGAAAAGAAGAGAATCTTCTGAAGTGTCTTCGCTTGTAGTCTTCAGAAGTAGATCCGAAAAAAACCTCGGATAGAGTCTAGGGTGTCTATGTCTGTAGTCCCTAGTATAAGTGTCCTTATGGTGACCATGTCATCCCACCGAAATGCATGGGTAACCAACCGCTGCATTCGCCAAGTGTATAGAAAAGATCACTAGGTACAAGGATCACATATAAAATTACCTTGGGAGTGTCGGGTTCAACCGAGAGTGCACTCCAAGGTAGAAAAACTTTGAGGCTAAAAAACTAAATTGAAACAACCTCAAAATTACAATATGACACCACCATTGTGTCCGTCGTGGAAAAACATTTCCAATGACTATAAATACCCCTATATTCCATTATCAAAGGGGCCTTCATCTTGCTGAAAAAACAATAGCATGCCTCTCTAGGCAGCAAAATAAACCTCAAGAATAAAAAATTCCTGGCATCGCACTCTGGCGGCATAAAAACAGTCTCAGTTTCCCTCGCAGGGGAATTACATGTGGGCCTTCCATTCTCCATGTTGGCCTTACAATCCTACTTATTCTCCATGGCGTCCACTATTAATGTGGAAAATTTAAAAAAAATGACCAATGCTCACATAATTCTCTCACATCGAGCGCTTCCCCAGCTGCATGTTGCCACCATTGTTCTGCAAAATCACAAAAAATATTCACAGTTACAGAAAAAAATAAATATACGCCCCGATCTTCTTCACTGTTCGTCCTGAGCATCTTCAACAGCAAAGGTATCCTTCAACAGGTGCGTAACAACTCGCACCACCACTGATTTGCTATCATAAAAAAATGTCCATCTAGCAATGGCCTGAGCGCGTCGATATTCCATCTACAGCTCTAGCATTTATTTTTGAGAACCCCACTGCATTTGTTTTACATTCGCTCAGAATGCAACACTGCTCCAACTAGTATGATTTTGTGCTATTGAATCGGAGGCAACAAATGGCAAACCCTTATCACAGAGCTGCTTCGCAAGTAATCATAATGCGTGGGTACACAGCCATGCACAAATATTAAGAAGCGAACATAGTATATTAATAGGAGAACACAGCCTGGACTAAGCACTTTTACAGCCTCCACGTCTTCACGCCCACTCGTCCTCATCTCCAAACAAAACATAGCCAAAAAACAATGGACTGGAAATCAATCCATGCAGGTATGATGCCATGTGCATTCAGCTACTCCCTCTATCATTGATGTAAACAAACTCCACGATGTGGGCAGAATGTTTCTCCAAGGATTTTTCCATCCGTTAACCAACTCTTCGTCACGATAAATCTTTGTGATCTCCGCCACGACCACGCAGTATTAAAAGATTTTGGCAGTAAGGCTAGATTGAAGTGCACATTAACTTCTACATACACCCAACCGCATCCTTCGTCTACTTCCACTCTACGTACAGAAAATCCTCCATCGAACATGCATTGTTTGGTAACGGTGTCTCTCCATAATCACGCCATTGATTGCGCATTCTATGACGCAACCTCCTCATAAATAAAAAATAGCACACATCTGGGCGCTGAATGGGCCACTCTGCCTTATCACAATTTGAAATAACGACTTCTGAAAACATTTCAACAGACAACAAAAATTTCATTTCATGCTGTATGCAGTCTCCACCATGTTTCCACTGCATCACGACGGACGAAAACCACCATCCGGCAAAAAAAGAGTCTCCCATTGCTAGCGCGCACCCCATGGGCAACTCGGGGTGCCCGGATTTCACCTTCTCCACCGCATCGTTCGCCAGAAAACAGATCGTGTTCACCAAAAATAATGCTGGACGACGTCGACGGTTTGATATTTGGTGTCTTCTTCGAACACGTCGTAGAAAGGCCGACGCAAGCCCCAGCGGTGGCCATGGCCTTCAGAGGAACGATTTTGCAATCTGACATGTAGAGGGGAAGTCTATCCTTCAAGCACAATCCTTGCAAAATAGCAGCAGCAGCTGGATAACACAGGCAACGTCATAGAAAGCTTCCTCTAGAAAAAAAAAAAATAGACAGTGTCACAGGCAGCGTTCTTCGTGTAAGACACACAGCGTCACAGGCAACATTCTTCGTGTAAGACACACACAGCATCACAGGCAGCATTCTTCGTTTGCTAGCAATGCGCATCATTTTTTTTTTAAACAGACTTTGTTTCACTGCCCTTGCTCCAAAAATTCAGTCTTTCCTTCGATCCACTGTTGGGCTGTTGGTGTCCATCGACCCAGGCATGCTAGATCCATGCAACAATTCTTCAGATCATCTTTGTTTTGATGTCTCCCTCCGAAGCATGCAGAAGAGAGCATATCTGGGCTAGTGATTTGGATTTTTCATATCTTCACATGGAGATTACAACACTCGATGGCTTGCTAACAGGAATTAAATTCAAATCACGTTCGATTATAGAGAGTAGGCTTAAATCCAAGGGAGGGAATCAACCTAAAAAATTAGAAAAAATTTAACCTCCCAATTTTTAATATTTTTACCATCTAGTTTCTGATCCATCAAATGATGGAGAGCATACTCCCTCGGTAAAAAAACTTAAAAAAAATAGGGAAGGAAAAAAAATCATGGGGGAGGGAGGATTTCAAATCCCCCCTCAAGGGGTTTCACAGGGCAGGGAAAGCCCGCTCTGATACCAAATGTTAGGAGGGAAAACTTAATGGGATGTTTTTATTGATAAAAAGGTTACAATATATAGGCATAAGCCTATATTCAACACATGACACTTGTCAAGAGAAACTGACAAGTGTCAAGGTGAATGCATAGTGCACTTTAACTCTAACAGAACCAAAGATCATAAATTCGACTGATCCAAAGCTCATAAATTCGAGCTAAGTAAGATCATGAATGAGTGCAATTAAAAAATAACAAGGTATGACAAACCAAAACACAAGAGTATACAAGAAAAATAGAATAATGATTATACTAAGAAAATAAAGTACAATGCAAGCAATCTCTAAAAAGAGATGTGAGGCTATAACATTGCATCCATTACTCATACTTTTATAGTCAAGGTTGCATCTCTATTTATAAATAATTTGTTTATTGGAAGTCCATTGTATTGAATATGGAAGGTTACCCATATAAAAATATGGGGGTTCACCTTCCATGATCAAGACACCTTCCATGAGTTACAATGTGCATATTAAATGGAAATTATATACATGTGACTTCTCTTTTTATGTTTTATCTTCTATTGATGTATCAACATAACTATAGATTATTTTGGATACGAAAATCTAAAAATAGAAAATTACTATTTTTATTAAGTGACTTGTTTTACATTCTTTAATTTCTCCAGGGTATTTTTATAGAAACATATTGGAAACTTGTCTATGACAAATATGCCTATAGAAATTTCTCTCTCCCTAATATTTCGAATGCTACTTGAATGGATCAAAATAGAGTCTTGAGCATAAAGTTATGCCCCTAATACTGCGATCAGGATTTTAAAAACTAAATTTTTGGATATTTTCAAGTAGAAAGACATGCTATAAAAATGTTGCATGCCTAGATCATTTGTTCTCCCTTAGAAAGCAATGGTCTCAATTGCATCAACTTTTGACATAAAATGTGGAAATTATTATTTTTATCTATTTTTTTGTGGGCTATTCTCCTTGGTGACCAAGTTGTCCTACCTTTACCACTCTATACATCTAAGTGGACTGCCTTCTAGTGGTCTTGATGCATGTGTGAACAATATGATCCTCCTTATTGATGCAAAGCTATCTAGATTTATTTATTTAATGTCCAACTATTTTGCTACTACATAAGTGTCCAACAAAGGTAGATGATACGGTCTAAGAAGTTCAACATTGAATATTGGATGCAAACCAAGATAATATGGAAGATTCAATTAAAAGTAATTTTATTCAACATTCTTGGTGATGGTGTATGGTCCATAGCAAAGAGGTTTTTTATTCCTACGGGTTCTTGTAGGTATCTCATTTTGAAAGGTAACCATAACTTATCTCCAAACCTAAATTGATATAGGACCCGATGTTGGTCATGGTGTTGCTTGCATTTTTTATTTGTCTTTTATAAGAGATCATGGAATTTGCATTTGCATATGCTAAATATGTTCCATAAATCATACTACTTTTTTTCTTCTTTTATCCATGAGGTGAGTACTCCACGGGTTGCATAGTAAGATCTATATCAGTGGGTGTTAAGGGTTGGAACCCAAAATAGACATGAAATAAGTTATGTTTGGATTTATGTAGAGCTTTATTGTACTCATGCTAAATATAGATAAGACTCTCATCCCATGTGCATGGATGCTTGGAATTTTACATTAAAAAAGATGTATAATCGGTCAATTTACAAATTCTATATGGGCATCGATCTAATGATGGAAGGTTGTGGACATGGTTAAATTGGTGTCCATTATGCTCCATAGGGCAAACAAAAAATACTCAAAAATCTACTATCTTTGTTAGATATATTGGATTTTGGCAAGCTAAAGTTGAGCCACATATGACTAAAATAAATCTTTGTAGTGTACTCAACCGAAATGAATTTCTTACAAGTAATCATGATAGAAAATTTTGAAAACGATCAACTACTACAAAAACACAATCATTACCATGCTTAAATGTGGGTAAACCTAGGAAGAAATCCATGGATATAGATTCCCAAGGTTTGGATGGCATTAACAATAATGTATATAGTATTTTTTTCTTATTGGATGGTTTTGCAACAACATAGGAGGTATATGACTTAATGTACCTCTCGATATCGTTCCTCATCTTGGGCTAATAGAAATACTAGCAATGTTTTTTCACCCCAAAGTAGCCTACTTCTTTGTTGAAGTATGCTTCCCATATCATATTTGGGCACTCACTAGCTGGTACATAAATATATTCCTTATGATAGAGGAGGTTATCTTCCAAATAAAAATCAGAAACATGCTTAGCCACACAAAGAGCTTGGTATGTATTTTAAAATCAAAAAGTACTTCATACAAGGTGGAACAATCGAAAGTATCATACCTATAAGAATCAAGAATGGTAGTGAATGCTATGATTGGAGGTCAAATAAAACAATCAGTTACTAAATTAGCACTCTCTTTCTTATGTGTGATGATTAAATATTGTTATGGATATGTGTCCTTCTTTTATGTCTTTCATTCCTTAGCTTACTTTACATCTAAGTAAAATATAGGGGTCTATGATCTATGTGGATGATGGTTTCCTTACCTAAGATGTAGTGCTTTCACTATATACATGCTTGGACAATGAAATAGAGAATTTTGTTGTATATGGGGTATTTTTAAACTACTTCATTAAATATTTTATTGCAATAGACAATTAGATGCCCATGTTATGTGAGAATAGCTTCTAATGCATACTCTATTCATAATTATTACCTCAAAAGGTTTATGCAGTTCAAGTAGAGAAAGTGTAGGATCTGAACACAATTGGTCCTTCAACCTCTCAAATACCCTTTGTTGTGTATGGCCCCAATGGAAATTGGATTTTACAACTCCTTTGATCACTTGGTGTAGTGGCCAAGCAATGTGTGAGAACCCCAATACAAATATTCAATAAAAATTGGTAAGACCCAAAAAGTTTACAAAGCTCTATTAGAGTCTCTGGGGTAGGTGAATCTCTAATTACCTAAACCTTCTTAGGAACAATGTGGGATCGCTCTTTGTCAACAATATACCATAGGTGTTGAAACTTCATCATGCCAAATGAGCACTTCTTCAAATGAGCATATAACTTGTGTATTCACTGAATCTAAAGAACTTGTCAAACATATTGCAGATATTCCTCTTATATCTTACCATAGATGATAATTTCATCTAAGTAGAAAACCATAAATAAATTGTTATAGGAATGCAGGATGCCATCCATCATCCTCATGAATGTGATAGGTTCATTGGTCAAGCCAAAAGGCATAACCAACCATTTAAATAAAACCTTCTTGGATTTAAATGTAGTCTTCCATATGTCATTGGACTCTATGCGTATTAGATAATACTTGGATTTGAGATAAATTTTAGTGAATAAATTTACACCATGGATATGGTCTAGTAAGTCATCTATTTGAGAGAGTGGATAACAATTCTTCACAGTGTTTTTATTCAAAGATCTATAGTCAATACAGATTCTCCATGTTCCATATTTGTTTGGAGCCAAGTCAATTGGACAACCACGTGGTGAAGCACTTGGTCTGATGTGTCTCTTTTGAATCAATTCTTGGATCCGCATTTTGATTTCATCATTTTTAAGGACTAATATATGATAAATAGGTGTATTAGGCAAAGGAGAACCAAGAACTAAATTAATGGAATGCTTTACCTCATAATGAAGTGGAACCCTGATTGGTAATTTTAACAAGTCATCATATTTTGCTATAATATGGTCCATTTTATTTTATTATGCAAGGCCTACAATTGATGTAGCGACAAACCTCCTATCGTGTGCTTTGATCATCAACAATTTTTTTTTTTTTTTATATTTGCTATCATCCTTATGCATTGTTTGGCACTGATTAAGGAAATAGAGATAGGAGGAGATACCTCTAGTATTCTAAAACACTAGTCTCTGATAGCGATTATGACACTTAGGGGCCTAGAATCATTTATACCACATCTCTTCCACATAAATGGTTAGTCCAAAATCACATCACAAATATCGAAGGGAATGATATCACATAAAACATACTCTTTAAAGGACTTGATGACATAAGAGAAGAGACATTGTTGAGTGACACAAATTTCTCTCCTCTATTGTAACCATCCAATAATATATGGTTGTGGGTGGGGTGTAATAGATAGATTCAAATCCTTCACCATCTAAGCAAAAAATAGATTCTTTTGACTTGAAATATCAATAATGAAATGTAATAGCATGCCCTTAACCCACATTTGGGAGTGAAATAGAAGTTCCTCCTCTGGTATAACATGTGTGGTGGCAATCATAATATTTGGTTTGGATTTGGAGGTAGTAAGGTAGTGGATGTAGAGGGTTGTGACTAAGAAAATATTGACTAAATTGCTCAACACTCCTTTCTTGAATGTCGATTGCTCTTATGATAATCACACCATTTTCCAATATTGGCCTTTGAGGGATTTTTTTCTTGCGAGTATTTTTTTTTTGCTTCTAATTATGATATTAGGGTTGACCCCCTTTATGCCATTTCTTTGGAGAGTCACTTTTAAACTTTTCTTTGGCTAGTACTTAGTATTCTAGTGTTTGTTATTTGCTTCTTTATTTTTATTTTTGTGCTTTTGCTCCAATTTGATAGCAACTTGATATGCCTCTCCCAATATATTAAATTTTAAGAGGTCCATGTCCTCTTGAATATACCATTAAATCCCATTGTGGTACTTGAGGATTAGATGCCTTTCAATATCTTGAATACCTAGCTTTGCTACCATGGATTGGAAAGCATAGTATAATCTAGAACATATTGGTCCTTATCTTGACACAATTGTTTCCATCACATGTATTGGTCTCCATAGGCTCCCATATGATAATGATCTTCCTTGATAGCCTCCATGAAATTATCCCATTTGAATGCTACTTCATCCTCGTTCTCTTTTCTAACACTATTATATGATTCCCACCAATTTCAAATAGGTATTGAAGATTTCAAGAGTGCAAAAGTGTTTTTCTCATTGTCAGTAAATTTATTTACAAATAAGTATGAAGATAATCATTCCAACCAATTTTCTAGTGTATCAGCATTAATGTTTCATTTAAAATAGAAATATAAAAACTCAATTGCACCTTAAAACAGGTGGGAGCACTAAATGGTGCTAGGTTAGTGAGAGGCTATACAAAGGATGTAGAAAAATTATAATAGGAATTAATTGAAAATTTTTAACCATATTGGTCCATCATATCATTGCTCTATTTCATGAGGGCTTCATTCACTATCTCCTTGAAAGTATCAATTATCTTGATGTTGTCCATTCTACTTCTTGCCTAGGATAATTTAGAATAACAAGGGAGGTAATCATATGGATCTCATTTCTGATACCTGAGCTATTGATATCCTAATATCATGTTTATAAACATATACTCAAAAGATAAACCACTCTAATAACACTAATATTTAATCCAAAACTTTGATTGATTCAAAACTCAAAATTTCAAGTTAAGAAACACCACAAAAGAGTGTAATTAAAAAATAATAGAGCATAGCAAACAAAAAAAAAGAAAGTATTTAAGCAAAATAACATAATGATTTATTGCTTAGAAAATAGAGTATAATGCAACCAATCTTTGAGAAAATATTTGAGGATATACCATTGCATCCATTGCTCATGCTTGTTATAGGGGTGCATCTCTCTTTATACAAGAATTAGTGTATTGGAAATCCACCATATTGAATATGGAAGGTCACCCATATGGAAATGTGGTGGTTCATATTCCATAAGCTAGAAGGTCACCCATATGGAAATGTGACAATTCACCTTCTATGAGTTACAAAGTACATATTAAATTAGAATTACATACATGTGACTTGTCCTTTTGTGTTTTTTTGTTTATTGATGTGTCAATGAAGCTAGAGATGCATTTTTGCTATGAAAATCTTAAAAAAAAAATTATTAGTAAGTATTTTGTTTCATATATTTGAGGGTCTCCAGTGTCATTTTTACAAACATATCATCAACTTGTCTATGACAGAGTTGCCTATGAAATTTTTGTTCTCTCTCTAATATTTTGAATGCTTATGAAATGAATAAAAATGGAGTCCTAAGCACAAAGTTATGCCCCTAATAGTGTGGTTAAGATAAAAATAGATTTTTTGGTATTTTCAAGCAAAATATCATGCTACAAAAAGGTCAATGCCTAGATCATAACCCATTATTGTAATGATACTTTCAATTTCAAGTCAACTCATTCCTCTTCATCCAAATTTGAAATCTCTATTTAAGAGTACACCTTTTGAATATGTACCTATTTAAGACAAGAAACATGAAAAACAAGGTGCATTTTAGAGGTAGGAGGAAGCTCCGATTGATATGCCATATCCACTATCCAATGAATCACCTTGTATAAACCATAGAATATGGGTGTAAGTTTTAGGCTAGATTTTGTCTTCATAGAAAGTTGTTTATATTATTGATTTCCCAAAAAGAAATATAATCCACTGAAAAGTATCATTTAGAGCAACGTAAACTATTACTGCTTCACATGATTTCGGTCCTCACAAATATTTTCCTTGAGGATCTAGAGGGTAGTCTCACAATGCTGGAGGATATAATCCACTTGATCCACATAGGAAGATCCTAAAAGGTACTCTACCAAGGATGGGGGTTTCTGCCCATACAATGCCTCAAATGGGAACATTTTAGTGGAAAGATGATAAGAAGTATTGTACCACTATTTCACTAATAAAATCCATTTTTTTTGTTGATACTACTTATCTTAGAAAAAACATCTGAGATATGTACACAAGTACTTATTTGTAATTTTTTTTTATCATTCAACTAAGGGTGATAGGACGAGCTCTTATTAAGACGAGTTCCATTAAGATTGAATAAATCCTTCCAAAACTTTCCAGTGAAAGTAGGATCACACACATAGACAATAGTGATGGATTTTTAGCCAAATTAATCATAGGTACCGATACCCAAGATCATAAAAAAACTTAATATTTGAGAATTCAATATTTCATATCAATATTAATGAATATAACATTCATGAAATAACAATAATATGCATAAATAAGCTTACAATATCAATGGTCAAAATTGTATACAATCTTCAATATTCTCTAATAATGTTTCATTACAATACATGGATCTTTACCTCCATAATATAACCTTAGAAGGTGACTCTTCAATACTCGTCTATTGCTCTTCTCACATATTAGGGAAATTCATCCTTTCCTATTCCACACATAAATAAACCTCTCATGTCCCTTGGTTTTACATCTTGCTACTTGCATACTTGACACCTACACATGAATCTTGAATTTCTACACATTTACACACTTAACTACATGACACTTGCATACTCTTACCTCTACACACTTGCATAAATTATTACACGAAACTTGGAATCATCCTACACATAGGCACATACTTTAGGGGAAATATTAAATTACACATCTAATCTAATGACTCACACCCTAATATAATATTTACAATATTATAATGGTACCATGGGGGTACATTTATTCCTACAAAATAATGTAATATTTTCCAACACTCCCCTGTATTATATTATTTGGTTGTTGAATACTTTAATCTTCAATCTATTGCCTTCAGTACTTTACTTTATTCTTCTTTATCTTCAGCTTTTGCTTCATGTCTTCAATTCTTCTTTCTTTGGTTCTTTGCTTCACTCTTCTTCTTTGATATTCTTGTTTTCATCTTCAACTATGGTATGGTTCTTGGTATAACTTCTAGATAATGAATTAGAAATTCATAAAAGTAATACATCTTATAAATATTAGAATTTAGAGATTTCAAATTGAAGTTAACATGTGGTGTACTCAAATAAATTGTCACAGTTGTCATCTTTCATTTCAATTTTTCTTTCTTGTCTTTTTTCTTGATAAATCTCAAAAGTGATTAATGCCATGTACATCACTATTCTTTCTTAGAGGAAATATTATAGCATTTTGGGAATTCCACCATGCTCCAAAATATTTTTCATGAAGATAGTTGATGAATGTTGTAAATTTTTCATCTTTGACATTTTTTTAGAATTGAAGACAATTGTTTATTCAAGTTGTCTGATATGTCATTCTTTCCATCAAAATTATTCATCAAATTTTGTGTATAGAACTTTAGTTTTTCAACATTTATTCACTATCCTCTAAAAATATATTTTTAATGATTTCTTCCATAGTAAAATCCTTTGAAGTTGAATACCTTATACCTCCCAAATTTTAAATAAACAATTTATTCAATCAACAATTTCAATCAATTTTCAATTCATCAAACTAATTATTTTGGAGTAAAAATCCTTATTTCTCCAAAATTTTAAATCAAGAAAATAATCTTAAAATTTAAAAAACTTCAATATTTAATCAAGTAATCATGCAATTATCAATTTCAATTTCAAATTCAATCTTCTTGTAACCCCATCAATTCTTTTTAATATTCAGATTTCTAATTGCAAAATCAATCTTCAAATTTCTTCAATTCAATTTATCAATCATTAAGAAAATTTTCAAATTTAATTGCAATCATCAATAATCAAATTTCAATTTGAAATAATAAAATTCAAATAATCAATTAATACTATATCTCCAAATTGAAATTTCTTATAATTCAATGCAATGTTCACCTTATCTCTCCTAAATGTATTAATCAAATAAATAATTAAACTTGCTCCTTATGACTCCTAAATTCAATGCTCAATAAATATATTTCCACCAAAAAATTAAATTTGAAATTCTTACATCCTTTTGCGCTTGGTCTTTGTCAAATCCGTCTGACCTATCTGTGCACATCAAGATTATCAAGGCACATAAAAATGAATAACGTTTAGGTATTTAATTTTCCAATGTAAATGAATTCTATGTGCTCACTTAACCTTTCAGGTTGTCTTCGCCTTCACACTTTAGCTATGGCACTTTACCTTCCATATTGGCACTTTGAGGGCTCCACCTTATAGGCATTCTCTACTTTCTCTCTATTCCACCTCACATAAACTTCTATTTTGCATGAACTTCTTAATCTGTTGATGTTTCTATTTAGTCAATTCATAGGTACACTATTTCCCTTCTCGAGGATTCACTTTATGGAATCTTTCAAATAATATACCCTCAACAGGGTCTCGGCTCTAAGGCTCTCAGGCATCTTTTGCCTTATCTTCTATGCTTTAACATCTTCTCAACTTCAATTATTGTTCACCTCTTAGGTGGATTTTGCCTTGACATATTTCTTCTCTTTTGCTGGTTCACATATGATTACTAATATGTGCTATACCTTGTAGGTTGCACTTCAACTTTCTAGATTCAATGTCACAATTCTTCTATTTTTTTCTAGGTTGTCTTAGTCTAGTTTTTATTCTCTCAAATCGTCACTTATCACTCTTAGTATTCCTCTTTAGCCTTGTCATAATTAACCTTAGACTCATCACAATCATCATCTGTTGTCCTTTCCATTGACTTTAGCTTTGAGATAACTTGCTTTTAGAGTATAACTCCACTATTCTTTGAATATGGAGTTTCCTCTTTAATATTGACATTTTTCCAAACATTCAAAATCTTCTAGTTTGTATTCAAATGCTTACTAGGCTTCTTCAAAATAGTATAAATCTCTATTCTGCCTAATTATATTCAATATTAAAAAACCAGCTTAATTCTTATCAAAAATTCAATAATATAACAAGGGTGCTTCTCACACAAAGTGAGGATATGTGGCCCCGATACCACTGATGGATTTTTAGCCAGATTAACCATAGTTTCGATATCTAGGATCATAAACAAACTCAATATTTGAGCATTCAATATTTCATATCAATATAAATTAATATAACATTCATGAAATTACAATAATATGCATAAAGAAACTTAATACTCAAACTTGTATACAAGCTTCAATGTTCTCTAATAATCTTTCATTATAATACATGGAGCTTTACCTCTATAATATAAGCTTAGAAAGTTACTCTTCAATAATTGATTATTGCTCTCCTCACATATCTGGGAGATGCATCATTTCCTATTCCACACATAAGACAAACCTCACATATTCCTTGGATTTAGATCTTTCCACTTGTAAACTTGACACCTACAAGTGACTCTTGACTTTCTACATTTGCACACTTAATTATATAACACTTGCACACTCTCACACTCTACACACTTGTACACATTGTTACATGACACTTGGACTCATCCTACATATAGACACATACTTTAGGGGAAATATAAATCACACACCTAATTTAATGACTCACACCCTAATATAATATTTACAATATTACAATGGTACCATGGGGGTACATTCACTTCTACAAAATAATGTAATATTTTCCAATAAATAGATTAGGCACACCATGTAGTTTAAAAATAAAATCAAGGAATAATTTAGCCACCTTATTGGCGATGAATGGATTTGTATGACATAAATAGGAATACTTGGAAAGGTGATCCACCACCACAGATCCATTGTTTTTCCTCTAACTTGAGAAGAACTCTAATGAAGTACATAAATATGTGTTTTCATTGGAAATCTAAAATAGAAAAGGGTTGTAACAATTCCAAAATATTAACTATTTTGTCCTTATTTCTCTAGTACAATTCAAATTCATCCATGAATTATTTGACATCAACTTTCATTCCTTTCCAAGAAAATGAGTACTTAACCAAATGATTGGTTTTAAAAACTCTAGAATGTCTTACCAAGGGAAAATCATGTAATTCCTAAAGTTTGTTGTTCTAAACCTATGAATACTAAATGAGATAAATGTGGTCCTTTTTTAGAATATTATTAGACCAAGAGAACAATGGATTTTTTAGATTATGATCTTCAACGTCATGAATTAGACAAACAGTCTCAGGATGAGAATCTCATTCATCTCAAAGTTGAGTTATCCAAAAAGGAAGAGAACTAGATATAGTTTGAACAACTATAAAATATTCATACTTGAGGGAAAATTTATTCACACCCATATTATCCTTCTCTTTATTATATTCAATCTTAAAGTCATAACCCAAAAAATGTGGTCAAACATTTATTTTATTCTATACAAGAGAGATGTTGCTCCAAGAAGTGATTGAAACTATTATGATTAGTTTTGATAGTAAAATATTTACCTAAGAAGTAAAATTTTTAATGGACCCTTATTTTACCTATTTTTGAATACCCTTTGGAATTTACAGTGGTTTACTAACATAATGTTGGACCATAATGTAGATATAATGAATGCTTATTTACATTTTAATGTATAAACTGATGTGTTGTTTATTTCTTACATTTTGGCATGATTTAGTGGAATGTAGAGTGGTGTTTATGCTATTTGTATATCTTTATTAAATTTTTTGTATCAAGATAATTTTTGAGATAGTAAAATTATATCTTTCTTTTATTTTATACTAAACTTGTCATAGCAAAAGGGGTCTATTATAGTCTAAGCATCCCTAATATACAACACTATAACAACACAATAAAACTACTATATAAGAAAACTTACTATAGGTAGGACTTGGGTTATAGTGACTCAACCCCATAAAGCATGGCAAAACCATGGGCATATAGGTATTTCAATACAAAAAAAAATAGCATTCCAAGCCCTAATCTATATTGCAATAAAATAAGCTTAGAAATCCCTATCTAAGAAACCAATGAACAACTGAAATGGTTCAATATCTAAGATGTATATGAAAAGTTGTAGCTATCACAATCACTTGACTGATGCTAAAGTTGTAGTCATCACCAATTTAGATTTTGTTCAACCATTCATTCAAAGAGGAGTAGATGTTGGTATCCAATATTCCTCCAAACCTTCCTTGTTACAAAACAACTAATATTTCGAGTCATCTAGTTGTAATGATTCCATGGTAGAAGTTCTGGTGACTTAGATGACCATGTATAGAAAGAAAAATCTAGTGATATAACATCATACCGCCGCTATGTAATTTGTTTATATTTTTTGCATAGTATAAATTTTCCAGATGCAACTATTTTGATAAGATCATAAATATTCAAATATCTCCTACGAATAGAAATTTGTCATGTTTGTTTTAACCTAATTATAAGAGGGATTCTAGAAATTATCATGCATAACCAATCACTCTCTAAATTACACCTTGAGATATGTGAAGAGGATATCTTCTTTTTAGTCAATTATTAGTCAAAAGAGGATACATAAAGATTAATTCAGTATGAATCAAAAGAGAGGATTATAATATCATCATTATTATATTTAATAAAAATTTTCCTTTCTTTATCAATTAGTAATTCCTTTATAAAGTAATCTATGGTATCAACCTTATGTTTCATAAGAGCAAGGGCCCGCTTTTTGAGACATCCCAAACAAGTTGATTCATCCTCAATAATTTAGATGTGCATGTTCTTATTTTCAAATGCATTGATTTAGTTTAAGTTTGTGCAATCAATTCTACAAGTATTTTTATTTTTGCAAGTTTTGGGACTTATTAGAAGTCTTGGTATGTTTAATGTTTTGTAGATAGTGGTTTATTTAGAAGGATTATGAGTATGTCTTGGTCATTTTCTATTGAAGATAATAATTAGTGTTGTGGATAATATCCTATTGTGTTAATTTTCTAATTGAAAGGGCTTATTTGTAACCTATTCAAGTCATCTTAGAAAGGATTGGATTAGGTAGGGAATGATTGTTTCTCCATGTACAAGGAAACTTGTCTGACTAGTCCCATAGTAGGTAGTTCAACTTATCTAGTCCTTGATGATTATGTGATGTGAGCATAAATACTTCAATATATTTCTTAGCATTTATAGATAAGGTTCACCCATGTAGTAGAGTACATAATAGATCTTAGCGTAGAGTTTAGGCGACTTCAAATCAATTCTTAAATACTATCCATATATAAAATCCATGTGCCTTTAAAGCTCAAAACCATGGATTTGACAAATATATAAATGACGTGTTAGCTTTCACTTGTCCACCACATGCAAGATGACTAACATATCCTTTGCATAAGTAAAATGATCTAGGTTCTTATTAAAGAGGTATTTTCTTTCAAAATTTATGGAATTAGCTTCCAATATCAAAATAACATTTATCCTAATGACATAATTATCATATTCAATGAAAAAAATCTTTCTAAAGTTTAGAGCAGCTAGAACAAGAGTGGTGCATATAGCCGCCTTCAAGGTAGTAAATTCTCTTATAGTCTCATTATACCAAACAAAGACATCTTTCTTGGTGAAAGCAATTATGGAAGCTACAATCTTTCCATAATTATTGATGAATTTTCTATAATACCTAGCAAGATCTCAAAAATTCTAAGGCTCTTAAGGGATTTATGAAGAACACAAGCTTATACTGAGGGGGGGTGAACAGTATAAGACCACTTTTTACTTTCTTTCCAAATCAATATCAATTAATGTCCTTAATTACAATAACCAAATATAGTAGTGTGCATTAATAACTCAGATAGCAGTAGTAAGAAAGAGCACAAGTCACCACACACAATTGAGACACATGACTTAACGTGGTTCCCCCAATGTGAGGTACTCCATGGAGAAAATATTTTACTAAAACTTTCTCAATCAATCTCTTTGGGAATCACTCCCAATTATAATGTTTATGGATATTTTTCCAAAGGAGATGTTGATCCCCTAATATCAAGTTTGTGGATCTCTTCCATAGGAGAACTCTTTCCCCTTCTGCTCTGGCTATATGATTTTCTATAAGACTTTGTCTCTCTATTGCACTAACTGGTGGACTTCTCTCCACTTGAAGACTCCTCACTCAGATCTGTCTTCAACTATGCTGGCTGCTAGATCTCTATCCATTGAGACTTTGTCTTTTGTACTCTATCACCTCTAAAGCTTTGTCAATAGGCTCACTATGAACCTACTGAATAGGTTCACACAAAACCTGCTTAACAAGCTCACACATAACTTATCCAAAACTAAATAACAAGCTCACACAGAACCTGTCCAATGTTGAATAACAAGTTCACATAGAACCTGTCCAAATATGCTCTAGCAAGCTCACCAAGAACTTGCCCAAATATGCTCTAGCAAGCTCACCAAGAACTTACCCAATTTTGCTCTAGTAAGCTCACCAAGAACTTGCCCAAATCTACTCTAGAAAGCTCACCAAGAACTTGCCCAAAACTTTCCACAAATCTATCACAACACTGTCCTCAAATCTATCCCAAATGCCTTCTCAAAGGCTCAATCAATCATGCTCAAGTAGCACTCAAATCTCATCCATAAATGTATCAAGACAAAACTCAAAGATGAACTCAACAATGAATGACAATGTACTTTTCAATGGATGACAACAATGATCCACAATGATCTCAACTCATAGAAGCATAAAGAGAACTGTTAGAGATTTAATATGCTCTAATCTCAATCTCAACTCAACTCAACTCAGATAAAATCATAGAAGCATAAAGATAATTATTAGAGACTCAATATGTTCTAATCTCAACTCAAATCAACTCAACTCAAATCAATCTCAACTCAATCTCATAGAAGCATAAATAGAATTGTTAGAGACTCAATATGTTCTAATATCACTCTCAACTCAAATCAACCTCAACTTAATTCAAGTCTTATAGAACCATAAAGAGAATTGTTAGAGACTCAATATGTTCTAACCTTAATCTCAACTCAACATAGAATTATGGAATAGTTTGTTTCATAGAACTTTAAAAATCATTTCACACATCACTTGACTAGGCTCAATCAACTCAACTCAACAAATCATCACAAGGAACAACTCTTTATCACTCAACCCTAGTCCAAGTATGTATCAACCAACTCAAATATTTCCAATAATGCTCAACCACAAATCTCACATAACAATGATACTCATGTTCTTTTCTAACTCAAGTTCTTTCACAACCAATGGGCTTCAACAACTATGCTTATAACACAATGTTTTGTTGAGCAAGGTGCAGCAAAAGAATTGCAAAAGTATTGTCATTGTTGTCAACACGGACAGATTGATGCGGTTGATGCGATTCGGAGGTCGATCGGATCAAGTGCGGTGAATTTCAAGGAAAACGAGAGGTGACCCGATTCAGAAATTGGCGAGAAAAAGACAAGTAAGAAAACTGTCGCGATATCGCGACATGTTTTCTGTCGCGATATCGCGACAAGCCAAGGAGAGAGAAAATGCAAGAAAAATTGTCGCGATTTCGCGACATTGCCGAGGAGAGAGAAAATGCAAGAAAAATTGTCGCGATTTCGCGACATTGCCGAGGAGAGAGAAAATGCAAGAAAAATTGTCGCGATTTCGCGACATTGCCGGAGAGAGAGAAAATGCAAGAAAAATTGTCGCGATTTCGCGACATGGCCAGAGAGAGAAGGCGAAGCAAAATTGTCGCGATTTCGCGACATGGCCGAGAGAGAGAAGGCGCAAGGAAACCGTCGCGATTTCGCGACATGTTGGCAGAGAAGGAAGCAAGGTGAAAAGATGTCGCGATTTCGCGACATAAATGGAGGAAAGGAGCTTGCAACGAAAAGTGTAGCGATTTCCCTACATGTCGAAGTTTCGCGATCCAAAGCACAACTGGAAATGCAAGGCACAAAGGTGTAGCGATTTCGCTACAAATAGGAAGTGTAGAAAACAAAGGTGTAGCGATTTCGCTGCATGTTAAAACGAATGACAACAAAGGTGTAGCGATTTCGCTACAAGTGAAAAGGCACAAACAAGAAGGTGTAGCGATTTCGCTGCATGACAAAATGTATGGAAACAAAGGTGTAGCGATTTCGCTACCAGTCAAAATTGCAAAACTAAAAGATGTAGCAAGTCGAAAGCACAAGGCACAAAGTTGTCGCGATTTCGCTACTGCATAAAGCAAAGATTGTACGGAAGCAGAGAACGTCGCGATTTCGTGACATGTTCCATTTTGTGGTTCTTTGGCAAAGAAGAGTGTACGGAAGCGAAAAGCGTCGCGATTTCGTGACAAAGCTGAGGATGACGTCAGCAAAAATTGAAAATGTCACGATTTCACGACAGAGTGCGAGGAAAGCTGCTGGAAGCCGGAAGCGTCGCGATTTCGCGACAAGAATGATGATGACGTCAGCAAAAGCTGAAAGTGTCGCGATTTCGCGACAAGGTGCAAGGAAAGCTGCTGGAAGCTGGAAGCGTCATGATTTCGTGACATCATTAAGGATGACGTCAGCAAATGTTCAAAGTGTCACGATTTCGCGACATGAACGGTGGGAAAGCTTTCAAAAGCCAAAATGGTCGCGATTTCGCGACAGCAAGGGCATGAAGGGTACGACTACAAAAAGTGTCGCGATATCACGACAGGTAACAGTTTGGCAGGTAAAAGCCGAAGGAGCATGCAAGGTGACACGTGTCGGATAAAAGCATACAGAAAATCATGCAGCCAGTTACGTAAAAAGTAACTGATGTCAGATCGGCAGTTACACATTGACAGGTGTCGAACATGCACTGAAACAGTTGAATATGCATGATTGAAAAGCATTCGAAGAATCGTATAGGCAGGATCAAAAAGCATTCGAACAACTGTATTTGAAGTATTCGAACAACCAAATATGCAGGATTGAAAAAGCATTAGAAAAGACGTATTTGCAGAATTCAAAGAGTCGGATATGCAGAATAGAAAAAGTATTCGAATGGCAGTATTTGAAGTATTCGAACAGCCGAATATGCAGGATCGAAAATGCATTCAAACAGTCGTATCTGGAAGGACTCGAACAACCGTATTTACTAGGTTTCGAACAACCGCTTATTGGCAAGAAAAAAGAATTCGAACAGTTGGGTATGTGTTTCGACTGCATACATGATTGAAGAGAGATAGAAGACGAAGAATCTCTATGAGAAAAATGGGCTATAAAAGGACAATCGTGCAGAGAATTTATGTTGCTGCTGTAAGAGGGAAATTGCTGTAAAAAGAGGGTTAGAAAAGAGTCAAGAGAAAAATTAGCAGAGCCGTGAGAGTGTGCAGAGTTGGGTTAATTACAGACCAGTCAGGGTCGTGCATGAAGTGAAGACATTCTTATGTCATTTTAAATTGATCGAATTGCGTCGGCAAGTTGGTGCTTGGTACTAGGGGTTGGTGCTCCATCTAGTGGAACAAAAATAAGGGGTTGGTGCTCCTTCCGGTAGATCTTTGGTAAAGTATTTGTAAAATTGGTATTTTGCAAAGGCTGGATTTGGATTGGAGTCCAAGCGGTCATTTTTGAGGAGTAGCCAAATTGGTGAACCTCGGTATATTGAGTGTTGTGGTGTGCTCTCTTGTTCAATTTGTTTTTCTAGTTTTCAAGTTCTCTTTATTTCATATTAAATGTTGTAGATATTAAAATTAATAGCTACACTGATTCACCCCCCCTCTCAGTGTCATTGTGTGAATATCAATTGGTATCAGAGCAAGGTGCCTTGTTCAAGCTTAATCAGCTAAGGAGATCTTGGAAGAAACAATGGCAGGCGGTGAAGGATTCTCATCCAACAAAGCTCCCTTATTTGATGGAACAAATTACACTTTCTGGAAACTCAGGATGCAAACATATCTGAGTGCATTGGGATATGATATTTGGGATTCTGTAGATAGTGGATACACAGCACCCACTACTCCTCCAACAGATACTGCTGAGAAGAAAAAATTTGAGAACAACTCCAAAGCTAAGAATGCCATAATGTGTGGGCTTGTTGACAGTGAACTGATAAGAGTCATGAGCTGTAAATCAGCAAAAGACATGTGGGATAAACTGAAGAGCATCCATGAAGGAGACAACAAGATCAAGGAAGCCAAGCTGCAAACTCATCGAGCACAGTTCGAAGCACTGCAAATGAATGAAGATGAGAACATAGAGGCTTATATGTTGAGAGTCAACGGAATCATTAATGCAATCGAGAGGACTCGGTGAAGAAATTGATGATGCGGTTGTTGTGAAAAAGGTTCTCGAGAACACTTGCACAAAAGATTTAACTCCAAAGTTTCTGCAATAGAAGAGGCAAAAGATCTAAACAACTTCAGCTTGGATGAGATGCATGGTTCCACGACGAGCATATGAAATGAGAATAGGACAAACCAAGTCTATAGACAGAGAAGCGACTTTTAAAGCACACAAGAATATAAAAGCTGAACATGAATCCGAGGATGAAGAGAAACTGGATGAAACAGAAGCTAATTTTGTTCGAAAACTCACAAAGGGAAAAGGAAAATATAGAGGAAAGCTACCTTTTAAGTGCTTCAATTGTGGAGGAGTCGGTCATTTTGCAGCCAAATGTCCAATGCATGAGAAAACCAAAAATGGTGAAGGTTCACTCCAAGAAAAAGGTGATTGGAAGAAGAAACAAAATTTTAGAAAGAACAACTTCAAGAAGAAAAGCTTCATATCCAAGAATGTCAGCACTTCTGAAGAAAGCTCAGATGAGGATTTTGAAGAAGAAAAAGGTGAAGCTCTATTCATGGCACTTGAAGAGGAAAGAACAGAAGAAAATCAGGAAGGTGATGAAAACTTTAAAGATGAGGCTGAAGTTTATACGGAAGGAGAATTGGTTGCTGCACTTGAAGAGTTGAGTGCGAGAAAGGAAAAAGAACAAAAAGTTTTCAAGAAAACTAGAGGATGCCAACGACATAATAAACAGTTTAAAAATACGGACAGAGGAATTCAAGAAAATGTCCGAAGTTCTTAATGAACAATTAACTCGTAAAGACAGTTGAATGCGAGCAAGCTAGAGGAAGATATTGTTAAGTTAAGGATGCAGCTAGAGGAGATGAATAGAAAATTGAGTTGTTTTCATAAGTTTGAAGAAAGTCTTGTAAAAGTTGGATAAAATGTTAAATAACCAAAGGCCTTCCGGCATCAAATTTGGTTTAGGCTTCGATGAAGGAGAATCATCAAAGGGTTCAAAGGCCTTGAATGTAGAACCCATAAAGAAAGAAGAAAAGATCAGGGTTGACCTAGAAAAAACAAATCATGCCAAAGAAAGCAACAATGCCAGATTCAAGAAAAGTATTGACAAAGATGGATTCACAAAAGTCACACATCCAAGAAGGAAAAGATTCATGGCTCCCACTTCAAACTGGCAAAGACCTGCACCCGGGTTTAATCATTCCTTTTCACGGTTATTGTTTTAAATGCAATGCTTATGGTCATAAGATTTCAGATTGCAGGCATAATGTATCTCAAAGGAATTTCACCGGCAGAAATGTTTTTTCTCCTTTAATGAATTATGCAGTTGAATGTTATAATTGTCATAATTTTGGACATATTGCTAGAAACTGTAGAAGCACTTTTGCATCAAATAATTATCAGGGTAGAAAATCTCAACCAAGTGGGTTGAAACAAAACAAGAAATTTCCTGAAAAATAGGCACATGCTAATGAAAGGACAAAGGCAAAACAAGTAGACAAATCTGCTATCAAACTAGAATGGAAAGAAAAGGAATCTTTGATTGTTCAGACTGCCTTTAAAGCTCAGAACAAATCTGCACCTTGGATACTTGACAGTGGTTGCTCCAGTCACATGACAGGTGACAAGCAAAAATTTGAGAATTTACAGAATTATGAAGGTGGTTCTATGAAATTTGGAAATAATGATGGAGCAAAGATTGTGGGAAAGGGATCAGTCAAGATCAGTGATGGCAATATAAAATCAAAAGAAGTCTTGTTTGTGATTGGTCTGAAGCATAACTTGCTGAGTGTAAGTCAAATCTGTGACAGAGGTCATGATGTAATCTTCAAGAAGGAGGGCTGTGAAGTAAGAAAGACAAAAAATGGAAAGTTAATAGCCACTGGACTGAGAACTTCTGGAAATCTGTATACTCTTTCAGAGAATTCAGAAGGAGCTTGTTTGGTTGGTCAGGAAGAAGAAAACTGGTTGTGGCACAAGAGACTCGGTCACATAAGCTTTGATAATCTGGTAAAAATCAGCTCAAAAGGGGCAGTAAGAGACATACCAACTATTGGTAAACCTTCAAACAAGTATTTGTGAGTCATGCCAAAAGGGAAAACAAACCAGAGCCACTTTCAAAGCAAAAGAATATTTCACGAGCAAGCCATTAGAACTAATTCACACTGATTTATGTGGACCCATGAGAACTGAAAGCATAAATGGACACAAATATTTTATCCTGTGTATAGATGACTACTCAAGAATGACATGGGTACTATTTCTGAAACTTAAATCAGAAGCCTTTGAGATGTTTAAAACCTTCAAAAATCTTGTTGAGAATCAATCGGGAAAAAGAATTAAATGCCTAAGATCAGATAGAGGAGGAGAGTTTATTTCAGAAGAATTTGCAGAATACTATCAAAAATATGGGATAAGAAGACAGTTTTCAGCAGCTAGAACACCTCAGCAGAATGGTGTTGTAGAAAGGAAGAATAGGACAGTGCAGGAAATGGCACGGACAATGCTGGCTGAGAACAAAATAGCTGACAGATTTTGGAAAGAGGCAGTACATACTACAGTTTACATTCAAAACAGGTGCATGCTAAGACCACATGAAAGCAAAACACCTTATGAGCTGTGGTTTGGCAGAAAGGCAACAACAAGACATTTCAAAGTATTTGGCAGCAAGTGCTACATCAAACGGACTGAAGATAATCTCGATAAATTTGAAAATAGAGCTGATGAAGGTATCTTTCTTGGTTACTCAACAAAAAGCAAAGCCTACACATGTTACAACAAAAGGCTAAAGAAAATTGTTGAGAGTGCTTATGTGAAAGTTGATGAAGGTAGAGAACAAGAAATTACTTATCAAGAAAACTACCCCATCTATGAAGAAGTCATTGAAGGTGATGATGAAAAGGAAACAGATAAGAATCAAAAAATTGATCCAGGATGGTGTAAAAACCGAATCGGAAGAAGAAGAAAACAGGAAATTTAAAGCAGGCAAGCGGCAGAAAAATCATCCAAGTGAGCAGTTATTGGGGATCCCAAAGATGGTATTCAGACAAGAAGAGCAGCAGTGCGGAACTATTCTCTGTTATCTAGCATTGAACCTAAAAATGTTGTTGAAGCAAGCACCGATGAAAGTTGGTTGAAGGCAATTAATGAAGAACTAGATCAGATTGAGAAAAACAATACCTGGGAATTAGTACCTAGACCAACAAATAAAAACATAATTGGCACTAAATGGGTTTTTCGAAATAAATTAAATGAAGATGGACAGGTTGTTAGAAATAAGGCAAGATTGGTCTGTAAAGGCTATGCTCAGGTTGAAGGCATTGATTTTGAGGAAACTTTTGCACCGGTAGCAAGACTAGAGGCAATCAGAATGTTTCTGGCATTAGCGGTTCATAAAAACTTCAAAGTATATCAAATGGATGTAAAATCAGCATTTTTGAATGGAAAAGCTGGAAGAAGAGGTTTACATTGAACAGCCGGATGGCTTCCAACTTGGTGACAACCCAGATTTTGTTTGCGAGGTTAAAGAAAGCATTATATGGTTTGAAACAGGCACCAGAGCATGGTATGCAAGGCTGGATAACTATCTAATTAAACAAGGGTTCAAGAAAGGTTTGGTGGACAACAACTTATATGTCAAAACAGAGAAGGGCCATCTTATTGTTCTTGTTGTTTATGTAGATGATATAATATTTGGCAGCAGCATGGATGAATACTGCAAAGACATATCAACTAAAATGAAGAAAGAATTTGAGATGTCTATGATTGGTGAACTTTCTTATTTCCTAGGACTGCAGGTCAATCAAAATGAAAAAGGCATTTTTATTTCTCAAGTTAAATATGTAAAAGAAATGCTGAAAAAGTTCACAATGGAAGACGGGAAACCGGTTAGCACTCCCATGACAACGAGTGCGCAAGTTGAGCAAGGATGATAAATCTCCAGATGTAGATCAAACAATGTACGGGTCTATGATTGGAAGCCTGTTGTATTTAACAGCCACTAGACCAGATATATTACAAGCGGTATGCATGGTTGCAAGATTTCAGGCCAGTCCCAAAGAAACTCATGTAACAGCTGTAAAGAGGATCTTCAGATATCTCAAGGGCACTATGGATTATGGGTTGTGGTACCCAAAAGGTAAAGATTTCACTTTGATTGCATATTTCGATGCAGATTGGGCAGGATGTATTGATGACAGAAAGAGCACAAGTGGAGGAGCATTTTATCTTGGAGACAGGCTGGTAGCATGGCACGGCAAGAAACAAGAATCGGTATCTCTATCCACTACGGAGGCGAGAATACATTGCGGCAACAACATGTTGTACTCGGATATTATGGATGAGACAAACGTTGAAAGATCTTGGTATTCATTTCAAAGAGCCAATTTCAATTAAATGTGATAACACTAGTGCTATCAACATATCCAAGAATCCGAGTAATGCATTCAAGAACCAAACATATTGCAATCCGATATCATTTCTTGAAGGATAAAGTTGCGAGAAGGAGAGGTCAAATTGGATTTTGTTCCAACTACAGAGCAAGTAGCTGATATATTCACAAAACCTTTGCCAAAGGAAGTATTTGAATACCTTCGAAAGAAGTTGGGAGTAGTCACACCACCCAAGCAACCGACTAGCTATGGGAAACACATTCTCGGGGGGAGCATTCAAACTTTTTAAGCCTGAGAATGTTGTGCATAGACTCAGGGGGAGTCTGCAGCAACCCTTTGGTATTATTGGCAAAGGGGGAGAAGAAATTGAGCAAGGTTGTAGTGTGTTGCCAACAATTCCAAAGGGGGAGATTGTTGAGCAAGGTGCAACAAAAGAATTGCAAAAGTATTGTCATTGTTGTCAACACAATCAGATTGATGCGGTTGATGCAGTTCAGAGGTCGATCAGATCAAGTGCAGTGAATTTCAAGGAAAACAGAGGTGACCCAGATTCAAAAATTGGCAAAAAAAGACAAGGAAGAAAACTGTCGCGATATCGCGACATGTTTTCTGTCGCGATATCGCGACAAGGAGAGAGAAAATGCAAGAAAAATTGTCACGATTTCGTGACATTGAGAGAGAGAAAATGCAAGAAAAATTGTCGCGATTTCGCGACATTGCCGAGAGAGAGAAAATGCAAGAAAAATTGTTGCGATTTCGCGACATTGCAGAGAGAGAAAATGCAAGAAAAATTGTCGCGATTTCGTGACATTGAGAGAGAGAAAGTGCAAGCAAAATTGTCGTGATTTCGTGACATGGCGAGAGAGAGAAGGCGCAAGGAAAGCGTCATGATTTCGTGACATGTTGGCAGAGAAGGAAGCAAGGTGAAAAGATGTCGCGATTTCATGACATAAATGGAGGAAAGGAGCTTGCAACGAAAAGTGTAGCGATTTCGCTACATGTCGAAGTTTCGCGATCCAAAGCACGATGGAAATGCAAGGCACAAAGGTGTAGCGATTTCGCTACAAATAGGAAGTGCAGAAAACAAAGGTGTAGCGATTTCGCTGCATGTTAAAATGAATGACAACAAAGGTGTAGCGATTTCGCTACAAGTGAAAAGGCACAAACAAGAAGGTGTAGCGATTTTGCTGCATGACAAAATGTATGGAAACAAAGGTGTAGCGATTTCGCTACCAGTCAAAATTGCAAAACTAAAAGATGTAGCAAGTCGAAAGCACAAGGCACAAAGTTGTCGCGATTTCGCTACTGCATAAAGCAAAGATTGTACGGAAGCAGAGAACGTCGCGATTTCGCGACATGTTCCATTTTCGTGATTGCTGGCAAAGAAGAGTGTACGAAGCGAAAGCGTCGCGATTTCATGACAAAGCTAAGGATGACGTCAGCAAAATTGAAAATGTCACGATTTCATGATAGAGTGCGAGGAAAGCTTGGAAGGAAGCGTCGTGATTTCGTGACAAGAATGATGATGACGTCAGCAAAAGTTGAAAGTGTCGCGATTTCGTGACAGGGTGCAAGGAAAGCTGCTGGAAGCTGGAAGCGTCGCGATTTCGCGACATCATTAAGGATGACGTCAGCAAATGTTCAAAGTGTCACGATTTCGCGACATGAACAGAGGGAAAGCTTTCAAAAGCCAAAATGGTCGCGATTTCGCGACAGAAGGGCATGAAGGGTACGGCTACAAAAAGTGTCGCGATATCGCGACGAGTAACAGTTTGGCGGGGTAAAAGCCGAAGGAGCATGCAAGGTGACACGTGTCGGATAAAAGCATACAAAAAATCATGCAGCCAGTTACGTAAAAAGTAACTGATGTCAGATTGGCAGTTACACATTGACAGGTGTCGAACATGCACTGAAACAGCTGAATATGCATGATTGAAAAGCATTCGAAGAATCGTATAGGCAGGATCAAAAAGCATTCGAACAACTGTATTTGAAGTATTCGAACAACCAAATATGCAGGATTGAAAAAGCATTAGAAAAGACGTATTTGCAGAATTCAAAGAGTCGGATATGCAGAATAGAAAAAGTATTCGAATGGCCGTATTTGAAGTATTCGAACAGCCGAATATGCAGGATCGAAAATGCATTCAAACAGTCGTATCTGGAAGGACTCGAACAACCGTATTTACTAGGTTTCGAACAGCCGCTTATTGGCAAGAAAAAAGAATTCGAACAGTTGGGTATGTGTTTCAACTGCATACATGATTGAAGAGAGATAGAAGACGAAGAATCTCTATGAGAAAAATGGGCTATAAAAGGACAATCGTGCGAGAGAATTTATGTTGTCTTTGTAAGAGGGAAATTGCTGTAAAAAGAGGGTTAGAAAAGAGTCAAGAGAAAAATTAGCAGAGCCGTGAGAGTGTGCAGAGTTGGGTTAATTGCAGACCAGTCGGGGTCGTGCATGAAGTGAAGACATTCTTATGTCATTTTAAATTGATCAGAATTGCAGTCCAAGTTGGTGCTTGGTACTAGGGGTTGGTGCTCCATCTCATTGCGGCAGAAAATTAAGGGGTTGGTGCTCCTTCCGGTAGATCCTTGGTAAAGTATTTGTAAAATTGGTATTTTGCAAAGACTCGGATTTGGATTGGAGTCCAAGCGAGTCATTTTTTGAGGAGTAGCCAAATTGGTGAACCTCGGTATATTGAGTGTTGTGGTGTGCTCTCTTGTTCAATTTGTTTTTCTAGTTTTCAAGTTCTCTTTATTTCATATTAAATGCTGTAGATATTAAAATTAATAGCTACACTGATTCAACCCCCCCATCTCAGTGTCATTGTGTGAATATCATGTTTAAACACAACTCTCAATTCAGAAAACCTTGATGCATTCAACCAACCACTTTCGAAAAGGAAACCACAAACAATCCTTTTCCCTCCAATGATATTTCAGAAATCAACCACCATAAACAATCAATAGAAGAATGTGCCCATATCTTTTATGAAGATGAAAAAAACTCTTTGTAAATCCTCCACAATCACAAAATTCTTTTTCCAATCTTCACAAGGGTTAGTAGATCACAAAATAATAAACATTACTCCACTTTTCAATAATCATCACCAAGGCCTTTAATTGCACAACTTCCTTATCTCTCCTAAAACCACTTGTACCATAAAATAAAATAAATCAAAACATTGCATAACATTTTCACTCCCAAAACCACTTATACCATAAAATAAAATAAATCACAATATTGCATACATTGTCACCTCATGAAAGAATTAATCCTCTTGAAAAAGAACAAGGCAAACTTCACTTTTGGAACCCCTTTACAAAATCAGTAATATCTCTTTACACACACCTTATTTCTCATTCTAAATGATTTAGTCAAATAGCCCTAAAAATAAGCTTTTCGACGATATATAATATGCCACCTTTTTAAAATAAATTGAAACCTTTACATGTATATATATATATGCCACCCTCCATTAATTGCACATAGGTCGGCCCTCCATTAATTTAAACTTAAACTTTAAACTTTAATATCTTTATCATCGGAGGTCCTTTTTCTATGAAACAAAATTCCACCTTGGATTTTAAGAAAATCCCTTTCCACATAAGCCCACCATGATTTTAAATAAAACCTTTTATTTTGCCTGCCCTGGTTTTCATAAAAACCTTGTAAATAGCCATGCTTTCTAAAATATCATAAATGCTTATTTATGAAATATTTTGTCCATCAAAACCAAATGTGATCCATGTTACATCAATAATAACATAAAATGCCTCAAATTAACTCAAACTTACAACAATATCCCCCTTTGTCATTGATGACAACACCTCTAAAGCAAAAACCACAATCACTGCAAAAACCATCTCTGAGAATCAAAGCTGCTCCCCCTGACTCAATAATATCTATGGAGGCTACTCCCCCTAACTCAATACTCTCTTTGTAAGCTACTCCCCCTAATTCAATGCTCTCTTTGGAGGCTACTCCCAATGCTCTCCCCCTTACTCAAATCTCTCCCACTTTGACATCAATGGCAAAAGGGACACCTATGGGGATAAAATATACGACTCTTAAGCATAGCCCCCTCACCACATTCTCTCTTGAGGTGATTAATTTTGGGGTTAGAGTACCTTTACTCCCATATTACATTTATTGTTTCCTATATCAACTTCCTTCCATATTTTATGATATCCTTCTCTGATGAATTACTTGATATTCTTGTCTTGAACCTTTTTGACCTTCTTGCTTTGAACCTGTTTGGAATTGAGTCCTACACCATATTGCAATATGCCCAAAGTTATTGCAATTAAAACACTTGATATTGTAGCCTTTGGCTGGTGCCCATGTCCTAAAATTATTCTTAAAATAATTTTCATATCCATTCCTTTCCTGAACCCTATATTGTGAAGCTTTGTTTTCATGACCATTATAACCATGACTTATGAATTGTGTAGCTCTAAAACCAAAACCATGTTACTCATTTCATTTGCACTAAAAATCTCTATGAACAATCATGTTGTATGAGAAGTAATGTCCATAAAAACCATACCTTCTTCCCTTGAATTTTCTTCTAGAAAAATCAAATTTCTTTGATCCATGGATCCTGCAATGTATAGCCCTGTGTCCAAATCCATTATAAGAAAAATAATATCCTTGAAAAGCCCTTTTTCCATGTTCATTTTCACTAATATCATTATAATATTCTATAGCAAATAAACTCTCAAGATTTCTTTGACCATGCATGTTTCCTTGATGTGTCATCTCATCTTCACTATCACTGAAACCATTGTAATATCCTGATCTGTGATCTCTTTGACAACACACAAAACATTGTTCTCTTTCACCTTCTATTCCTAGGAATAGATGTTCTTCCTTTTCATCATCTTATTTGTCTCTATAACTATGCTCTGAGCTATCACTTGCTTCTACAATGTAGTAAGATTTCTTTGCCTTACGAAAATTTTTCTTCTTCTCATACTTGTTTTGCTTGTATATGTCATATTTGTCATGCTTATGCTTTCCATATTATTTTCTTCTATGACCCTATTTTTCATCATCATTATTTTATTCATGTGGACTTGTATTCATAGTGACCAAGATCACCACACTTGTAGCATCTGACTTTCCTTATATCTTTGAAATTCCTTGAGTCCTTATTCCTTTTTATGAAGTTAGCTTCCTCATCATTTTCTAAAACTCTATCTATTTATGAAAATTTCCCTTTCTCTTTTTTTGAAGCCTTGAATGCAATATCTTTTATTGGAACTTGATGCTTACTTACCCTCATCTCATAAGTTGTGAGAGTACCTTGCAATTCTTCCATTGTTAGCTTATTGATATCCATTGTTTCTTCTATTGCTGAAACCTTAGAATCATATTTCATGGGAAGTGATCTCAAAACCTTTTGAGTAACTTCTAATTATTTCATATCAAAACCTATGCCTCTCATGGTGTTAGTAATATCATCAACTCAAAGTAAAAACTTTGCAATATCTTTAGAATCTTCCATTTTCAATTCCTCAAATATTTTTCTATGAGTTTGTAGTTTTGCCAACTTTACCTTGGAATATTCTTCATAAGTATTCCTCAACTTGGTCCACATATCATTAGCTAAAGTACATACCATGACCTTTGCAAAATTTGTCTCACATAGCCCATTCAAAATACAATTCATTGCTCTTGCATTGATCTCAACCAATTTCCTGGTAGTCTTATCTTCCTCGGGATCAGCTTTAACCTTATACTCTTTTTCAACCATCTACCATACCTCATATCCTTGTGATATGAAGTAGTTATTAATTCTCATGCTCCAGAAAGCATAATTGTTACCATCAAAAAATGGAGCCTTATTTGAAGATAATCCTTTCTGTGAAGCCATTTGTATTCTTTGTAGAATCTACCCTCAATTTGTTAGCCTTTTTGAAGGAACCCGCTCTGATACCAATTGAAGAACATAAGCTTATATTGAGAGGGGGTGAATAGTATAAGATCACTTTTTACTTTCTTTCCAAACCAATATCACTTAATGTCCTTAATTGCAATAACCAAATATAGAAGTGTGCATTAATAACTCAGATAATAATAATAAGAAAGAGCACAAGTCACCACACACAATTGAGACACAAGATTTAACGTGGTTCCCCCAATGTGAGGTACTCCACGAAGAAAATATTTTACTAAAACATTCTCAATCAATCTCTTTGGGAATCACTTTGAATTACAATGTTTATGGATATCTGTCCAAAGGAGATGTTGATCCCCTAATCTCAAGTTCATGGATATATTCCATAGGATAACTCTTTCCTATTCTGCTCTAGCTATGTGATTTTCTAGAAAACTCTGTCTCTCTGTTGCACTAACTGGTGGACCTCTCTCCACTTGAAGACTCCTCCCTCAGACTTGTCTTCAACTGTGCTGGTTGTTAGATCTGTATCCACTGAGACTATGTCCTCTATACTCTATCACCTCCAAAGCTCTGTCAATAGGCTCACTAAGAACCTACTCAATAGGTTCACACAGAACTTGCTTAACAAGCTCACACAAAACTTATCCAAAACTGAATAACAAGCTCACACAAAACCTGCCCAATGTTGAATAACAAGTTTACATAGAACCTGTCCAAATCTACTCTAGCAAGCTCACCTAGAACTTGCCCAAATATTCTCTAGCAAGCTCACCAAGAACTTTCCTAATTCTGCTCTAGCAAGCTCACCAAAATATTCTCTAGCAAGCTCACCAAGAACTTGCCCAAAACTGTCAACAAATCTGTCACAACACTATCCTAAAATTTATCCCAAAGACCTTCTCAAAGGCTCAATCAATCATGCTCAAGTAGCACTCAAATCTCATCCACAAATATATAAAGGCAAAACTCAAAGATGAACTCAACAATGAATGACAATGTACTCTTCAATGGATGACAATAATGATCCACAATGATCTCAACTCAACTCAAATCATAGAAGCATAAAGAGAATTGTTAGAGACTCAATATGTTCTAATCTCAATATCAACTCAACTCAACTCAACTCAAATCAACTCATAGAAGCATAAAGATAATTGTTAGAGACTCAATATGTTCTAATATCAATCTCAACTCAACTCAACTCAACTCAAATCAATCTCAACTCAACTCAACGCAATCTCATAGAAGCATAAAGAAAATTATTAGAGACTCAATATGTTCTAATCTCACTCTCAACTCAAATCAACCTCAACTCAATTCAAGTCTTATAGAACCATAAAGAGAATTGTTAGAGATTCAATATGTTCTAACCTTAATCTCAACTCAACATAGAATGATGGAATAGTTTATTTCATAGAACTTGAACAATCACTTCACACATCACTTGACTAGGCTCAATCAACTCAACTCAACCAATCATCACAAGGAACAACTCTTTCTCACACAAACCTAGTCCAAGTATGTATCAACCAACTCAAATGTTTCCAACAATTCTCAACCACAAATCTCACATAACAATGATACTCATGTTATTTTCTAACTCAAGCTCTTTCACAACCAATAGGCTTCAATAACTATGCTTATAACACAAGGTTTAAACACAACTCTCAATTCAGAAAACCTTAATGCATTAAACCAACCACTTTTGAAAAGGAAACCACAAACAATCATTTTCCATCCAATGATATTTCAAAAATCAACCACCATAAACAATCAATAGAAGAATGTGCCCATATATTTTACGAAGATGAAAAAACCTCTTTGTAAATCTGCCACAATCACAAAATTCTTTTGCAAATCTGCACAAGGGTTAGTAGATCACAAAATAATCAACATTACCCCACTTTTCAATAATCATCACCAAGGCCTTTAATTGCACAACTTCCTTATCTCTCCTAAAACCACTTGTACGATAAAATAAAATAAATCAAAACATTGCATAACCTTTTCACTCCCAAAACCACTTATACCATAAAATAAAATAAATCACAATATTGCATACCTTGTCACCTCATAAAAGAATTAATCCTCTTGAAAAAGAATAAGGTAAACTTCACTTTTGGAACCCCTTTGTAAAATCAAAAATATCTCTTTACACACACCTTATTTCTCCTTCTAAATAAGTTAGTCAAATATCCCTTGAAATAAGCTTTCCAAAGATATATAATATGCCACCTTTTTAAAATAAATTGAAACCTTTACATGTATATATATGCCACCCTCCATTAATTGCACATAGGTCGGCCCTCTATTAATTTAAAATTAAACTTTAAACTTTAATATCTTCATCACCGAAGGTCATTTTTGAAAAAAAATTCCACCTTGGCTTTTAAGAAAAGCCCTTTCCACATAAGCCCACCGTGGTTTAAAAAAACCTTTTATTTTGTCTGCCTTGGTTTTCATAAAAACCCTGTAAATAGCCATGCTTTCCAAAATGTCATAAATGCTTATTTATGAAATATTTTGGCCACCGAAACCAAATGTGATCCATGTGACATCAATGACAACATAAAATACCTCAAATTAACTCAATTTTCCAACAATTTATGCACTGGCCAATCTTGCATGACCTTAATCTTATAAGTATCCATCTTGACATTGTTGGAATATATTACATTATTTGGTTTCTTACTAATGTACCATCATGGGTACATATTTAGATTAGGAGTGTATTAGGAGTTAAGTACTTTATTAAAGCAATGTAATAAATGCACAAGTGTTAGAATGTGCAATGATGTGAATGTGCATGTAGTCCACATGTACATGAGTCCTTACAATAGAATAATAAGGTGTTATAGGAATGTGGAAGACAAAGAGACATATCTCATTATAAATAGGCCTTCAAAGAATAGAAGCAAGAGAGGATTTTAGAGTGCATAGGTAGAATAGTAGGAGATACAATGTAGATCCATTTTTGTAATATGGAGAGGTAGTGACCTCCATTTCATGGCATTGTATATTTTTGTGAGATTTCATTAATAGCTATTTATTTGAGTTATTTCAAAAGTTTCTTATCATATTTTCATACATATTAGTTAGCCATTATCATAGTTATAACTTTGCATTCTTATTTGCATACTTGTGGTTGCCTTTTCTTTAAGTTTATACCTTCAAAAGCTAACACTGGTACCTGAGCACTAGGTAGATTGATAGGAAATAGAGAGAACCATAAGAGATATTAAGAGGAGACTGCAAATCTCATTTTCAAAGTTTTTTGAAATTGTATTTGGCTAGAATTTTCCCACAAAGTCTCAGAAAAACTTATGAAGACTAGAACTCAATATTGATTCCACTAGTGTGAAAGGTGAGCACAAACAATAAATTTGCATTAACAATAATCATAAGGTTACATAGTTTAAATAAACGTTAAAATAACCATTTGAGAGAAAAGGGGGGAAAGGAGAAATTGGGGGAAAAGAAAATAAACTCAAATTCTCTTGCCGTCCAAATGCTGCCGTCCACTGCCGTCCAGGTAAGGTAAAAGGTAAGTCAACTTTACCCAAGGTAAAACACATTTTTAACCTTTTACTAATGGTAATTTTCCAACATTCTCCCCCTTAAAGTTGAGAGGACTGACTATATAGTCTCTCAACTTTATAAATTGAGCTTTAGCCATGCCTTTGGTGAAGATGTCTGCTAGATTATCCAAAGTGCTACAGTATTGAAGCTCAACTGTCTGCTGTTCCACCATATCTCTTATGAAGTGATACTTCATATCAAAATGTTTTGACCTTTTGTGGTGGATCGGATTATATGCCAAGCTGTATGGCATCGATATTATCACAATTCGGTTTGGTTGGACCAATTTGTTTTTCGCCAATCTCTTCAAGGATTTTCCTCAACCGGAGGATTTGAGTACTAGCATGAGTAATGGCTATATACTCAGCTTATGTAGATGATAATGCTACAACAGATTGCTTCTTGGAACTCCAAGTTATTAGTCCTGAACCTAGACTAAAACAGGTTCCACGATGTAGATTTTCTGTCATCTATATTCTTGCCCCAATCGCTGTCACTATAACCAATTAACTTCATAGAGTTAGACTTGTGGTAATGGATTCCAAAATCCAATGTACCTTTTACATATCGTAAAATTCGTTTGGTTGCTTGAAGATGCAGCTCGGATGGGCATGCCATAAACCGTGATACAAGAGAAACAACATATTGTATATCTGGCCTAGTGTTGGTGAGAAACATTAAACTCCCAACCATGCTTCTGAAATTGGTCAAGTCAACTTTTGGTGCTCCATCTTCTTTGCTTAGCTGGATTCCATGTCCGGTTGGTGTTGCGACTGATTTGCACTTCTTGCATAGCAAATTTCTTGATCATGTCATGAGCATATTTCTGTTGACATATGAAGATCCCATTCTTTGATTGATGTACTTCCATTCCTAGGAAGTATCTCATTAATCTGAGATCCTTCATCTCAAAGTGATTCATCATGGAGTTTTTGAACTCCATATTCATTTTATTATTACTACCCATGAATATTAGATCATCCACATATAAACAAACTATGAGGATATCTACTCCATTCTTCAGGTAGTATAGTGTTGGTTCACTCTTGCTTTTTGTGAAACCATATTTGCTGAAATAGCCGTCAATTCGTGAGTACCATGCTCGTGGTGCTTGCTTGAGGCCATAAAGTGCTTTTTTCAATTTATAAACAAGGTTCTCTTTTCCTGGTTCTTGGAAACCTTGAGGTTGTTGAACATACACCTCTTATGTCAGGTATCCATTTAAAAATGCACTTTTCACATCCATGTGTTGAATGTTCCATCCTTTATGGGCTGCCAAGGAAAGAACAGTTCGATTGTTTCTTGTCGAGCAACTGGAGCAAAGGTTTCCTCATAATCTATTCCATATTTCTGAGTAAAACCCTTAGCTACTAATCTTGCCTTGTGCCTTTCAATGCTTCCATCGGCATTGAATTTGGTCTTATAGACCCATTTACATCCAACACATTTTTTTCCCTTGGGAAGCTTCACAAGCTCCCAAGTATCATTCTTTTTAATTGAGGATATTTCCTCTTCCATGGCATCTTGCCATATACTTTCGATGCATGCTTTTTCATAGCTAGATGGTTCTAGGCTGTGCGACGACCAACAAAGCATAATTGACTACATCACCCCTTGGTTCATGAGACTCATCATCTCCAGACATTTGAAGATTTTCAAGTCTTGACAAAATGTCGTCCATCTCACTAGCTTGACTCCTAGTGTATCTTTGTTGGAAATTCCTATCCAACATTTGAGAAGATGGATGACTCTGTAGTATGCGCTTTCCTTTATTTGTCTCTTTCCTTTGAGAAACTGGATCTATATCCATCGGACTTGGAGCGCTTACAGATCTATGAAATCATTTTGGAGAATTTGGGGGTGCCAACAAAGAAGTCCCTCTTGGACTTGGTGTACCACTTGATGTACTTGATGAAGATTCTTGATGTGGAATTTGTGGAGGAGGACTTTTTCCACTGCTTTTCTTGGGTTGTACAAATGTGGGAGGTACTAATGTGGAACTATCCGAATTAGAGTCAAAATCAACAAATTTTTTATGACCCCATTCTCCCCCTTCATCAAAAATTACATCCCTGGAGATAATGATTTTATGTGTCTTGGGATTGTACAATCTATACCCTTTGGTTGAATCACAATACCCTACAAAAACACATGCTTGACTCTTTGGATCAAGCTTCTTTCTCTTCTCCTCAAGAATGTGTGCATAAGCTAAAGAACCAAATACTCAGAAATGTTTGACATTTGGTTTCTTACCGTACCATCCTTCATAAGGAGTGATACCATCTAAACTAGAAGTCGGACTTCTATTTAGAATATATGCACTTGTTCTCACTGCATCTCCCCAATAGTTGTATGTGAGATGCTTTGTCTGAAGCATTGTTCGTGCCATTTCAACAAGGGTGCGGTTCTTTCTCTCGGCCACACCGTTATGCTGTGGGGTATAGGCAGTGGTGAACTACCTTTTTATCCCATTTTGCTTACAATAATGTAAAAATTCATTTGAGGAGTACTCTCCTCCTTTATCAGTGTGAAGACATTTGACATAGTAGTCACTTTGCTTTTCTACATTATTTCTGAAGTCTATGAAGCAATCAAATGCTTCATCTTTGTGTTTCAGAAAATAGAGCCAACACATTCTAGAATAATCATCTATGAATGTTAGAAAATAAGAATTGTTTCCAAGGCTTTTTGTTTGCATTGGACCACAGATGTCCGAATGTACTAGCTGAAGAGGATAGCTTGCTCTCCACGCTCGGCCTCTTGGAAACTTTGTTCTGGAGTGCTTTCCCAAAGCACATGCTTCGCATACCTTCTTATGTTCTAGAATTTTTGGTAGTCCTGTCACCATAGCTTGTGATGTTAACATTTTCAAGCTAGCGGAATTGAGGTGACCATATCTCAAGTGCCACAATTCACTTGGATTTGTAATAGCAATGTTTGCAAGTTGAGCTCCCCCTGGCTCACCAAATTTTAGAGGGAATAACCTATTCTTTGTCATAGGTACTTCGGTGATGACTCGGTTACAATTGTTTTTATCAAAGATTGTACATTTTCTTTCATCAAAAACTAATTTGTAATGCTTCTCCATCATTTGGCCAACACTCAACAAATTGTGTTGTAGCTGTGGAGTATAGTATATGTCATTCACATTTTTAAGGCCTTCTTTTGTTGGAACTTCCATAGCTCCTATGCCTTCAACTTGCAAAGATTTATTATCCCCTAACTTAACATGGGATTTGTAATTTGAATCTAATGTAGCAAAGAGATTTTCTTTGCCACTCATGTGGTTGGAGCAACCGAGTATCTAAAATCCATGTATCATTAAGATTTTGATCAGGCTGTCCATAAGAGAGAAAAAGGTTTGGTGGACCTTCTTCTTCTCCGTAGAATGAGCCATATTGACTTCTTTGATCTTTTGAAGTCTTTGACCAGCAGTCACGAGCGAAGTGGCCTTGTTTCCCACAATTGAAACAAGTTGTTTTAGTCTTGTTACTTCCTCGTCCTTGATTTCCATGGCCTGCATTGCCGCTTTGGTTATGATTGGCTCCTCTGTTTTGATTTCCACCTCTGTTTTGATTTCCTCCTCTGTAGGAGTTGCTTTGGCCTTTGCCTCTTTGTTGTTGTCCTCTGCCTCGGCCTCTTCCTTGTCCTCGTCTTGCAGTTTCATTTGAAGTGAAGGCTTTGTCATCACCTCCATAGCTTGTTGAAGGTGCTCCTTGAAGTCTCTCTTCATGTGATGTTAATGATCCAATCAAACTATCAAATGTAAGAGTAGAAAGGTCTTTGGATTCTTCAATTATGATGGCAATGTGATTCCACTTAGGAAGAAGTGTTCTCAACACTTTCTTCACAATTGTTTCATTTTTTGTGTCTTCACCTAAAGTTTGCATCATATCAACTACTGCTTTGACTCGAACACAGTAGTCTCCGACTCTTTCATTTTCCTTCATTCTGAGATTTTCAAAATCTCTTTTTAAGGTCTGAAGCCTGACTTGCTTTACTTTATCACTTCCTTGGAATCCTTCTTTCAAGGCATTCCATGCATCTGTAGTAGTTAAGTAAGATGCAATTCTAGGAAAGATACTTGGATCTAATGCTGATTGAAGATGGTATAAGGCAAAAGAATTATTTTTCTGTGCATCTTTGAAGATCTTCTTATCATTTGCACTTAAAGTAGTCCAATCTGTTGGAGCAGTGTAACAGTCTTCAATAATATCCCATAGTCCTTTTTCGATGAGTAATGTCCTCATTTTGATGGACCAGTACTCATAATTATCCCCATGAATTCGGGAATTGGTAGATTATTATGTGATCCCATTATTATCTACTAAAACAAGAAACCTCTCTTTTATAGTCTTATTTCAAAAAAGACTTTACAAACTATCAAGCCTTGCTTGATTTACAATCATAAACAACTCATTCTTGTTGTTCAGCAATTACAAAATTGTCAGCGACTTGTTCATCATCGTCATCGATCAATATTATTTCGGGAGAAGGAGTTTGTAGGATTTCAACTGAATTACTATAATGAGAATATTCAGATCCTTGTGAAGCAATTGCCACTGTGTCGGATTGTTCAAATCTGCTGCCAAAGGAGTTATCTTCTGAGTCTACTTCGTATCCTAGATCAGGATTTCTCTGGTGTGCAATAACCGCGTTTTGCAAGCTGTGAAAAAACTGTATTAATTCCTAGTGTTTTCACGTGCCTATCAAAGTTTTCAGCGTTTGTTCTCGGTAACAACTTGCAGAGGGCTTGGTAACATCCTTCCGATCTTATCATTTAAGAAAATTTCCCAGAAATTTTCTTTTACAAAGATTTCCTCTTAGGAAATTTAAAAAAAAATTTAACTTTCAAAGTTTAAAAAAAAAAAAAAACTTTACAACTATTTCCTCTTAGGAAATGTCTATTATCAACTTTAAATGATAAATAAAACTTTTGAATTTTTTTAAAAAAATTGTACAGTTATTTCCTCTCAGGAAATTACAATAAAATAAAAAAAATTTAATTTTTTTTTTTAAATTTCCTTATAGTTTTTTCTGAATTTTTTTTTTAAAAACTATTGACCCCACCGAGGATCGATCGTGCGACCTCGCGGGCATCAAGGCAAAGGGTAGCCGCTGTGCTACCGGGAAGATCCGGGAGCTAAAGCGAGCTCCCTACCCTTGTTGCTATCGCAAGATTACGAGAAGCAAAAAAATGACCCCGTCGAGGTTCGATCGTTCGACCTCGCGGGAGTCAAGGCAAAGGGTAGCCGCTGTGCTACCGGGAAGATCCGGGAGCTAAGCGGGCTCCCTGCCTTATAGCTATCGCGTCGAACGCGAAGCTATTATTGGCTTCGCGCTTCGGCGTGAAGCTTGTTTTTTTTCTTGGGACTTTAGTCCCACATCGCCGCTGCGGCGATGTTTTAGCTCTTTAAAAAGAGCGAAGCACACTTAGTGCTTTGATTGCCTGTGGGCAGTCTATGACAGTGTAGACCACCTTTTGCCTCGGGCCACGCACGGGTCGCCATGTCAATGAGCCTCGGGCCACGCGCAGGTCACACCACGCCACATCACCACACCACGTCAATGAGCCTCGGGCTGCGTGCAGGTCGCCACGCCACGTCAACGAACCTCGGGCTGCGTGTAGGTCACCACGTCACGCCACATCAACGAGCCTCTCCAGTGCCTCGAGAATCACGTCGATCTGCTCCTACGGGCCGCCTCGTCCAGCTCCACCAGCGCCTCGAGAATCGTGTCGATCTGCTCCTGCAGGCCGCCTCGGGATCCGTGCCGCCTCGGCTCCTGCGGGTTGCCTCGGGATCCGTGCCACCGCCTCGAACTACGGGCCCCATCGCCTCGGGATTCGGGCCGATCTCGGCTCTCGGCTCTGATACCAAATGTGAAAGGTGAGCACTTTGATAAAACAGTAAATTTGCATTAACAATAATCATAAGGTTACAAAGTTTAAATAAACGTTAAAATAACCATTTGAGAGAAAAGGGGGGAAAGGAGAGATTAGGGGAGAAGAAAATAAACTCAACTTCTCTTGCCGCCCAAATGCTGTCGTCCACTGCCGTCCAGGTAAGGTAAAAGGTAAGTCAACTTTACCCAAGGTAAAACACATTTTTAACCTTTTACTAATGGTAATTTTCCAACAACTAGATTGACAAATCAACTGGTGAAGATTATTTTCTATAGAGTTTTAGAAATTTCTATTATTATTTCCTACTAATTTATTACAAAAAAAGAGATTCAACGAAATTTGGGAAGCTTCCTATGAGAGCTAGGAAGAATATATTCTTTGGAATCAATCCAGTACCTGAAGCAATAAGTTGGATATTGAAGATTTGGAGGCCTAAGGAGAAAGGGCCCATTAAAAGATTTGCAGATTGAAGAATCCAAGTTAGATATTGAGGAGAGATCTAGTGGCCAAGGAAGCCACATTGAAGACTACAAATCAAGGAGGAGGTTCTAGAAAGAAGACATTGTTGGAATATATTACATTATTTGGATCCTTACTAATGTACCATCATGCGTAAATATTTGGATTAGGAGTGTATTAGGATTTAAGTACTTTATTAAAGCGATGTAATAAATGCACAAGTGTTAGAATGTGCAATGATGTAAATATACATGTAGTTCACATGTACATGAGTCCTTAGAATAGAATAGTGAGGTGTCATACAAATGTGGAAGGCAAAGAGTTATGTATCATTGTAAATAGACCTTCATACAATAGAAGCAAAAGAGGATTTTGGAGTGCATAGGTAGAATAGCAGTAGATACAATGTAGATCCATTTTTGTAAGATGAAGTAGTGATCTCCATTGCATGGCATTGTATATTTTTGTGAGCTTTCATTAATAGCTATTTCTTGAGTTATTTTGAAAGTTTCTTATCATATTTTGATACATATTAGTTAGCCACTATCATAGTTATAACATTGTATGCTTATTTACTTACTTGTGGTTGCATTTCCTTTAAGTTTATAGCTTAAAAAGCTAACAATGGTATAATATCACTAGGTATATCTATAGGAAATAGAGAGAGCCACAAGAGATTAAGAGGAGATTTCAAATATCATTTTCATAAATTTTCAAATTGTATTTAGCTAGAGTTTTTCCATAGAGTTGCAAAAAAACTTGTGAAGACTAGAACTCAGCATTGATTCCACTAGATTGACAAATCAACTAGTGAATATTATTTTCTATAGAGTTATAGAAATTTATATTATTATTTCCTAATACTTTGTTGCAGAAAAAAGAGATTCAAAGAAATTTGGAAAGCTTCCTACGAGAGCTAGGAAGAATATCTTCTTTGGAATCAATATAGTACCTGAAGCAACAAGTTGAAGATTGAAGATTTGGAGGCCTAAGGAGAAAGGTCCTATTAAAATATTTATAGATTAAAGACTCCAAGTTAGATATTGAGGAGATATCTAGTGGCCAAGAAAGCTACATTTAAGACTACAAATCAAGGAGGAGGTCTTAGAAAGAATACCCCGTTGAAGGAAGAAAAGACTCTAGGAGAAGAGTCCTAGTAAAGATTGGAGATTGGTGATATCCATTGAAGATTGAAAAATTCACATTAAATAAGATATCCATAGGAAGTCCCATTGAAGAACTTAAACATTCAAAAGATTAGAGATTGAGAAGGACTAGAAAAAATCTCATTGTAGATTTTAGAAGCAAGAGATTTTAGAGATCCTAGAGGGAGATCTCATTGTCAAACTTCCTCAGTAGAAGGTTGAAAAGGTCTCATTGGGAAGACTAGAGAAGCTGTGAGAGTGGATACCATAGAGAAGAGGTCTCAAGAAGTAACAAGGAAAATAATTGGAGAGCCTCATTGAAGAAGAAGGTAATTGAAGGAGTTCCTAGGAGAACTCATTGGAGAAATATTTGAGGAAACTCAAGGAGAAGTTATTGATAAAGAACTTGGGACAATTGTTGCCATCAGACAACAAGCCCAAGAGAGAAGGATTTCACAAGAAGCTTGTCAAATTTTGGAGGAGAATAGTGAAGACCTCAAGATAGTCAGAATCTCAAGAAGGCCATTATATAGACCAAGATTGAAGTCAAAATTTGACAAGAATATTGAAGGAGAAAGGAGATAGAGAAACCACCAAATATAAGAGATTTAGGGATTGCTATTAAAGTCTTGAAGGTTATTTTGGAGATAGGATATTTACTAGTTTCTATTGCAAATTACTGAAGAGTTTTTGAAGAAAAAATCATCTGTGATTTGGAGGAGTTCCCTATCAAAATTTTGAGGTTCAAGGACAACATTTCAGTGAAGAGATTCTTTGTGAAAGAGCAACAATTAGAATAACATTACTAGCTACAAAACTTCAGACTTACAAAGTGTATTCTGAAGAAGAAACAACTAAACTACAGTATTAGGTAGCAAGTTAAAGGAGTTTTTAAGCTATAAATAGGTGAGCTAAAGAGCTATTTTGGATAGCCATAAAAAACTACAATTTTATATACTACAAGGTAACATTTAGGTGATTCAAATCACCAACATCATCACCATCTACAAAGGTAGAAAATGTATGCAACTAAGGTGCAAAAGGTTCATGAGTTGAAAATTTATATTTGGTTCTTTATTAAGTTTATTAAGCACCAATTTCAAGGTTTAGAGGTTGCATAACTAGGTTTCAATTTAAAGTCTTCAAGGTAGTGTAGAAGTTATAGTTTACAAGGTTCAAACCTACATATAAAAATAGAAGTTAGATATATTTTGAGAGAAAGAAAAATATCAACTATCTATTGTCTATTCAAGAAAAAGAAGATTCTATGGATTTGCATATACTATAGTGTAAAATATTATTGAAAAGCTTAGAATTATCAAAGTAAAGTAGCCAAGCAAGGGAACAATTGCCAAGGGTTAGAAGGAAATATTGACTCTAGCTTATCTTAGCCTTCAAATGAAGTAGAAGTCACCATTTTGAGAAGCCAAGAGAGTTAGTTTAAGAGTACAAGGGGTAAAAATTTACACATCTTATTCTACATTTGCATAACATCTCATTAGAGCCACTCAATAGAGCTCTAAAAGTGAAGTATCTCCAAGGAGAAGGGAGATAGCTCAGATAGCATTAACCTGCATTCATCACCCAAGCAATAACAAATATTGCTTACAAGTAGAAGATAGCAAAGAAGGTGAAAGCATAAGCAAGAGAAATAGCTATGCTAAGGACATCAAGCCAAGTACGTTCAACATCTAGGAAGCCTTTGGTGAAGGCAAAATAAGGTACATCAAAAGGTCTTTAAATTCAAAATGAATTATCTTACATATTCGATAACCTTTGGTGAAGACATCACAGGTAAACTCAACAATATCTACCTCCAAGTAATGCAATCAAATGACTGATAGGACACATACCTATTCAGCCCATGTAACTATATTAGAAGTAGCTTTATTGGCACTTAGACAAGCCTTTGATTCTACCCATGTGATTACACTAACTTGCACCATTGCAATCGTTCCATTCAACTTGGATATCAAACATGGAAGTCATCACAGGTTGCAAGGAAAACATAGTAAGCTTAAGGAGGAGGTACATCAAATTGCAAAATAGATTAACAAGTTTGAATCAGTTTTGAAGAAGGTTAATCACTACCTAAATCCATCGAATAGCCTTAATCGAAACTCAACTGAAGCGTTAGAGGAATAAGCTATATTTACCATTAAAATATTGGAGAATAGCTATCATTCATTTTTCATAGATGCATTGGAAGTAGATAAATAATAGTAGTGAATAAACGTTGAGAAGCGAGACTCAATCGATTGAATAACCTAAGGTAGTTAGGACAAAATGGTGAAAGACTTACACCACGTAGAATAAGGTATTTCATGCAGTCAACTAGGAAATCACCACGAAATAAAGGATAACTCGAGCGCTAAGCAAAGAGGAATACTTTGAAATCATTTGTATAATGCTCTTGTAGAAGCGTTGATCACAGGTCAGAGACATTGAAGGAAATATATAACTCTGCTAACACCACTTGTCATTTGGTATTGGAAGAAGATACAGTAGAAGTGTTTGGAAGGAGTTAGATAATGCAAGTACCACTTGGCACTATTTGTCTTACACAACATTTTATTTCAGAGAGACACCCTTAAGATAAGCGCTTGTATAGCGCTAAAAAATATGAAGCCAATATTAAAGAGAAGAGTCACAAATTTAAGGTAGTATTTAAGAGTTAAAGCAATGCGAAGATCGAGGAGTAATAATACTATAAGCTTACCAGTTGAATAGAAGAGCGCAAGTCAGAATATTAACGTTGGAGAAAAGCACACAATATGGTGACAAAGATGAGTGATAGGTCTATATAGCATCTCAAATTTGACAAGGAGCCAACCGCCATGAAATCAAGCTGATTACAGTTAGTTTGCAAGTCAAAATTAAGCATTTGAAAGGTAAGAGTTATTCTAAGGACTATCGCAAGTTTGTTAAGGTTGAAATCAACTAAAATTTATACTCTAGGGATATTGAATATTAGGAGTAATAAGGTGTTAAGAGAACCCCTAGAAAGCATATTTATTGACTTGAGAAAGAAGCTGAAACTAGAAGCAATTAAACCATTATTGTTATTGCTTCAAATATTTGCAAATTCTTAAAACCAAGGAGTTATAAGGTTAGTAAAATTTAATTTGTAAATACATACTTATTCTAAATATTTAGTCTTTCTAAATTTCTAACTTGGGAGATACAAGGAATCCTACTCCAAATTGAAATTACAAAAATTTAGAAAACTACAGTTCATAAAAATTGCAAAAAAAAAAAATCATAACACTAATAAAATGTTGGAAGATTATTTTTATTAGTGTCATACTCAAGATTGAAGAGACATAGTGAATCCAACTTAAATATCTCAAAGAAATTGAAATCTTATCCTTTGAAAATTTGCATTTCTAAGCTTTCTATAAGAAGAGATAAAATAGTTGATTGAAAAGTGATAAAAGTTGAACATTATTCTGTCTTTAATCACATTACTAGGGAGACAAAATAAATTCAACTTAAAGCAAATATAGAAAGCTAAGCATACTATCAAGTTCATTATTAAGTCAAGGATATTTTTACAAAATTTGAAAATTGGAAAAGTCTTTCCAAGATTGATTCTACAAATTAAAGAAGAGTATTTAATCATCTCACTAGGGAGTTATAAGGTAGACTACTCCAAAGGATCTAAAAAAGAACTAGAATTCCATTAACTAATCATACACTACGAGATTTGATTTAGTCTAGAATTCAAATAGAGAGATACAAGGTCTACAAGTGACATAGTCTACTCAAACTAAAAGAAAAAGAAATATGTCTACCTCAAAGAATATAGTGAACAATGATATGAACAACACTATTAGAAAGGAAAGAGCAAGTGTTATAAAATTTGGAATCAAGAATTTACTTGCCAAAACTAAAAATTTAGATCTTGCCTCAAGATTGATCTATAGTGAAGCCTTAGAAGAAAACTTTACAACCATGGAATTTTATCTTCATGCTAGAATAATTGAAGCAATTGATAATGGATAGAAAGATATTTTAGTTCCTCTAGAATTTGGGAGCATTCTATATATGATTTTACTCACACTTCAAAATTACAAAGAAGAGAATACAAAGCAAAAAGAGTTAATTGAATTACTCAAAGAGAAAATAAAGATAGATGAATCCTTCTTAGAGAAGATGTTTCAATCCTCATGCAGTATTAATACTTCAAGTTCTACTAACTCAAGATCTTATCATGATGTCTTGAGTGTTTGTTTAGAAGCCTTTGTATACAACAAGGATAGTAATACAAAGGACAAAGAGAAAATACTCTTGCATGAATTAGGTGATAATACAACCACTTATGAAGGTGCAAAAAACTCAACCTAAATATAAGGATGAAGAATAAAAAGAAGAGAAAATAGATAAAGGAGGCATACAATGCAATGTGAATTAAAAATAATACAAAGGACCTGATCAAGATGAAGATTATACAAGAGATAAAGATCCTTATTATATACTAAAGTCTTCAATACCCAAATAATGTAATACAGAGGGATATTGAAATATATTACATTATTTGGTTCCTTACTAATGTACCATCATGGGTACATATTTATATTAGGAGTTAAGTACTTTATTAAAGCAATGTAATAAATGCACAAGTGTTAGAATGTGCAATGATGTAAATGTGCATGTAGTCCACATGTACATGAGTCCTTAGAATAGAATAGTGAGGTGTCATAGGAATGTGGAAGGAAAAGAGGTATGTCTCATTATAAATAGGCCTTCATAGAATATAAGCAAAAGAGGATTTTGGAGTGCATAAATAGCATAGTAGTAGATACAATGTAGATCCATTTTTGCAAGATGAAGAGGTAGTGACCTCCATTGCATGTCAACGTATATTTTCATGACCTTTCATTAATATGTATTTCTTGAGTTATTTCAGAAGTTTCTTATCATATTTTCATGCATATTAGTTAGTCATTATCATAGTTATAATATTGCATGCTTATTTCCATACTTATGGTTGCATTTTATTTAAGTTTATAGCTTCAAAAGCTAACAAATTACATTGAAGAAATAAGAAACTAAAGAATAAGAGTCCTAGTGAAGATTGGATATTGATGATCTCATTGAATATTGAAAACTTCACATTCGAGAAGAGACCCATAGGAGGTCCCATTGAATAATTTCCACATCTAGAAGATTGGAGATTGAGAAGGACTAGCAAAAGCCCGATTGTAGATTTTAGAAGTAGCAGATTAGAGATCCTAGAGGGAGATATCATTACCAAGATTCCTCAGTAGAAGGTTGAAAAAAATGTCTCATTGGGAAGACTAGAGAAGCTATAAGAGTGAAGACCTAGATAAGAGGTCTCAAGAAGTAACAAGAAGAATATGATTGAAGAAGTTCCTAGGAGAACTCATTGGAGAAAAATTTAAGAAAACTCAAGGAAAGTTTCTAATAAAGAACTTGGAACAATTATCACCATTTGATAACAAGCCCAAGAGAGAACAATTTGGAAAGAATCTTAACAAATTTTGAAGGAGAATAGTGAAGACCTTGAGATAGTTAGAATATTGAGAAGAAGGCCATTATATAGGGCAATATTGATGTTAGAACTTGACAAGAAGATTGAAGGAGAAAGGAGATAGAGAAGCCACCAAATATAAGATATTTGGGGATTGCTTTTGAAGGCTTGAAGGTTATTTTGGAGATAGGATATTTGTTGGTTTCTATAGCATAATACTGAAGAGATCTTGAAGGAAAACATAGCTATAATTTAGAGTTCTCTACCAAATTTTTGAGGTTCAAGGACAACATTCAATGAAGATATTGAATGCGATGTTAGAATTAATGTAATGTGCACTATGCCTTCCTTGACACTTGTCAGTTTCACTTGACAAGTGTCATGTATTTCATATAGGCTTATGCCTATATATTGTAACCATTTGTATCAATAAAAGTATCCCATTAGTTTTACTCCTAACATTTGGTATCAGAGCCTAGTCGCTCTCCTACCCTGTGTAAACCCTTGAGGGGGGATTTTCCTCATGGAAATCCTCATTTCTTCCTCATCTTCTCGATGATTTTTTTTTTTCAAGCCTAGGGAGTATGCTCTCCATTTTTTAAAAATGGATCAGAAACCAGATAGCTTGAAAAAAAATAATTCATGGCTGCCAAATATTTTTTTTATTGAAGGATTACCAAGAGTTATTTGAATGCTCGGCTATGGACTCTATTTTTTGATGAGGAATGACGAGCTTTGGATGCGCTTCCCGATTTTAAGGCAATGGCGACGGAGGCCTCTGATGCTGATGCTATTTTAGATTGTAGTCGGGATTCTGATGATGGCGTAGGAATCGAAGGGCAAAGTGTCTCCATTTTGACTGGTTCTATGATAGATATTGAGTTAAGCAGCGTTATTGATGGTGTGCTTAAAGTAGCAAGTGGGCAGTAACATCATCTATAGTATGGTTACTCTGAGTTTGTAATGGCTAGGCTGATCACGGGAGTTTCCAACGTCCACACTGACACATCTACAGATGTGGCGCATTATGGAGAACATGGTAGAAATGAATGCTGGTATGATCGCAGGAGTTTCCAACGTCCACACTGACACATCTACAGATGTGGCGCATTGTGGAGAACATGGTAGAAATGAAACCGTTGTAAGGATGTGTCCCATGCGCTGTCATATCGTGTATGGACCCCACTGTTCGCATCATTGGGTCTGTCCACGTTTCTCCCAGTTGCTGCATCTATCCCAATACATCATCCTCTTTTATTGACGAGGGGACTGGAGAAGCTTCAACGATAGAAACTAGGTCGATTGTTGCGGGAAAATCAACATCGACGTGATTTTTTTGTAGTCAACGTGCCAGTTTTTTAGAGATTCCTAATATATTTCAAGAAGGCCATATTGAGCGCGTTCAGAAGACTGTGAATTTGCAAGCAAGCGTAGCGGTCACCGTACCTGCAGACGACGTCGTCCTCTCCTCCCAAGAAATGTGTTTTTGTATTATACTTGAACAACAACAATACTGCAAATTTTTTACTCGAGATCTCTGTGCAGATTGCATATTGGCTAAGATTCGTTTGACCCGTTTTGGATCAATTTTTTAGTCAAGTTCAACACTGCTGCTGGTGGTTCTCATCTGTGCACGTTCTTGTCACGGCGCCCGCAGATGGCATCCTGGGGGGCGCTCCACCCCTAATCGTTCTGGAAGTTCCAGTTGGCGCTTCCACCCATGAAGAGCTCCGTCGCCATGGCGTCTGCCAATCACACCGTCGGGCAGGGGAAATCAAGACGGAGGCAAATTCGATCCGCGAAGAGAAGAAAACAGATGATATATCATTGGTCAAGCTCTGATGAAGCACTAAAATACTCTCATAGATGCCCGTAGATGAATTATATGAGTGGTAGTTTGAGATTCATAAAAGCAATGACTATGATTTGCAAATATGTCATCGACGTCGATGGAATGGTTAGTGGCAGGCGGTAGTTACAATTTTAAGGTAGACGTGGAAGAAGACATAGTCGACAACCGCTTGAAAAGCGCATTTTGAAGCGCAAGCCAAAATTTGTGTTCACCACTACCAGAACTATGTGGAATGTTCATCGGATGGCCGGTGTTGAAGGTCACCGGGTTCGCCGTGAGTGTCACTAGAAAAAAAAGCATTTTCGGCAGGATGGTTGTCGGGAAATCCCTCGACGCCGTCATCGTCGCTCGTACATGGAGTTTGTACGTGGGGTTTGCGATGTGGCTATGACTACTGGTGATCATTCCTACCAACAGTTGCTACGCTTGGCAGCAGAGACAAAGACAGAAGCAATTGCAGCTCCGGCTGTGAGAAGCTCGAGGCTGAATTCGACATCCACGAGGATGCTGCTGCGCTTGGGATTGTTGCGAAGCATGTGGAGAGAGACCATCTTGGGCGAGCAGTCATTTCTCAATTCCTAGGAGGAGGTCGATGAATCGAAATCTGAGTCCTTCGATCCGTCAACTTCGGGTGGCTTGAACAGTAACTTTGACGATGAATTGTTGGAGGAATCCGCTCGACCCCCTCCCCCTCCATTGAAGAAAGTGCCATGGATTCGAAGTCCTCCTATCCGTTGGGATTGGCGTTTGCTTGGAAGTCATTTTCTGGTTACTCTGGATTTTGTGCCGATTGAATGGAATCGAATGCAATGCTGCTGGCCTAATATTATCTATGGCGTCTATTGTTTTAATACCGTGAAGGAGATGGCAGTACATCTGTTGGGAGACATGTTTGGCAATGTGATTTTGTGGCCTGCATTTTGGGGGTTTCAAACCTAGTTAGACGGTAAATAATTGCAACTGTTGAATTAATGTCACCTGCTACTACAATTTGTTGATTTTTGGCACTGCATGAATTGATGGTGCTATTTGACGAGAGTTGAGATTGTACGCACTTTGCTGCATTTGGAATCGAGATCATGGAAGGCTACGAAGAAGTTTGAGCCCAATGAATTGCTGCCCTCAATATTGCAAAATGTTTGTTGATTGGCCTGATGTGGGGCTATGTCACCGACGAAGGGGACGGTGAGGCGGCCGTATAGAGTTTATACAATATGATGCATGTAGAGTCGACATGTGGTGAGCTATGTTTGAAATGAAGCAAAAGCATGCGACACTGGTAGAGCACACGATGCTGGGGGTGCCATGTGTATGTTTTGTTACTATGATGTCGCCTACTGATAGCCTTTGACGCCGATGTCGAGCGAGAGTGGGAGAAAAGACTGTAGCTTCCATTCCATGGGTCGATGAACTGAAGCACCTGCACGTGGCACTGGTCGAGCACACAATGCTGGGGTGCCATGTGTTTGTTTTGTTACTGATTTTGATGTACTCTCCGCTCTGCAATTGCAAAATATTGCCCAGAGGCCTTGGTCAATGATCTCGCGGTCAACAATGCATTTGAAAAATCAAATGGCCAACTAAAATCATGGGGATATTTATTTTAAGAAGGGAGCATTTACATTAAAAGGAATAATTCCTTTTATTTTTTATAATTGTATTTGACCATAGTGGGTGGGCTCAGTTTGTTTTTTAGTGAGGGGCATTGTTTTTTTTTATAAAGTGAAGAGACCACTTTATGACACTTGGAGAGTGCCCATGCCTATTGGCCGATAATATGGCCCCTTTGGCCATTTTTTTAATGTATTTCCACAAGGAGTGAAGCCGCCATTGTGCAATGTTTGATTACTTGCTGCCTTAGATAGGCATGATGGTTTTTCCACATGATGAAGACCCCTTTGATGGTGGAATATAAGGGTATTTATAGTCGTTGGAAACGTTTTTCCGTGATGGACACAATGGTGGTGTCATATTATAATTTTGAGGCTATTTCAATTGATTTTTTTAGCCTCAATTTTTTTTTACCTTGGAGTGCACTTTCGGTTGTACCCGACACTCCCAAGGTACTTGTAAGTGAACCTAGTATTTAGTAGTACCCTCTTTCTACTTGGCGGATGTAGCGGCTGGTTACCCATGCATTCCGATAAGATGAGGTAACTACCATAAGGAAACTTATTCTAGGGACTACAGACATAGACACCCTAGACTCTATTCGAGGTTTTTTTGGATCTACTTCTGAAGACTACAGACAAAGACACTTCAAAAGATTCTCTTCTATTCTTCTTTCTTCTCCTCCACACTTGGATTCTAAGGCTCAATTTTATTGTATTTCATGGCTCGTATTTCTTTTGTATTAAGGTGCATTTTTGACAGAGACCGACACCTTCTAGATTGAGTTCACCATAAGGAGAGATTTGATATTTATGGTGAATCTAGTCAGTGACCTACGAGAGGCAACATCCTCTGAGGATGACCTGCAAAGGCAACAGACCCAGAAGTGGCTGACCCTGAGGCACCCATGATGACCCTGAGGCACTTAGACGGCTGACCCAGTGGCAACAGACCCGTGGAAGTGGCTGACCTTGAGGCAACAGACCGAGATGTATACATAGTGAATCTAGCATTATTCATAGTTGGAGATCCAAGCGCAAAGAGCACGAGCCTAGACCAAATCAACAATAAGAGAGGATGATAGGTTGTTTTAGAGAAGTCAACATTAAGGGGGAATGTTACCTAATATTGACTTATTTTTTTCTTTAGTTAGGATAGTGCACATTAAGGGGGAATTTTAGAATTAATGTAATGTGCACTATGCCTTCCTTGACACTTGTCAGTTTCACTTGACAAGTGTCATGCATTTCATATAGGCTTATGCCTATATATTGTAACCATTTGTATCAATAAAAGTATCCCATCAGTTTTACTCTTAACATGCGAAAGGGCAACAACTAGAACAACATTACTAACTCCAAAACTTCAGACTTACAAAGTACATTTGAAGAATAATTAAAGCCACTTAACTACAATATTGGGTAGCGAGTTAAATGAGTTTCTAAGCTGCAAATAGGTGAGCTAAAGAGCTATTTTGGACAGCCAAAAAGATTTGTAATTTTATATACTACAAGGCAACATTTAGGTGATTCAAATCACCAACATCATCACCATTTACAAAGGTAGAAAAGGTATGCAACCAAGGTGCAAAAGTTTCATAAGTTGAAAATTTATATTTGGTTCTTTATTAAGCTTATTAAGCACCAATTTCAATATTTAGAGGTTGTATAACTATGTTTCAATTTAAAGTCTTCAAGGTCGTGCAAAAGTTATAGTTTACAAGGTTCAAACCTACACATAAAAATAGAAGATAGAAATAATTTGAGAGAAAGTAAAATATCAACTATTTATTGTCTATTCGAGAAAAATAATACTCTAAAAATTTGCATATACTATAGTGCAAAATATTATTGAAAGGCTTGGAATTATCAAAGTAAAAGTAGCCAAGCAAGAAAATAATTGCCAAGGGTTAGAAGGTAATATTAACTCCATCTTATGTCAGCCTACAAAGGAAGTAGAAGTCACCATTTCAAGAATCCAATAGAGTTAGTTTAATATTATAGAGGGGAAAATGTCTACACATATTATTCTTTGTTTGCATAGCATCTCATTAGAGCCACTCAATATAGCTCTAAAAGTGAAGCTTGTCTGAGGAGAAGGGAGATAGCTCAAATAGCATTAACCTACATTCATCACCCAAGCAATAACAAAAATTGCTTACAAGTAGAAGATAACAAAGAAGGTGAAAGCATAAGTAGGAGAAATAGCTATGCTAAGGATGTCAAGCCAAGTATGTTCAACATATAGGAATCCTTTGGTGAAGGCAAAATAAGGTACATCAAAAGGTCTTTGAAGGTAAAGTGAGGTATATTACATATTTGATAGCCTTTGGTGAAGGCATCACAGGTAAACTCAACAATGTCTACCTCCAAGCAACACAATCAAATGACTCATAGGACACATCCCTATTTAGCCCATGTAATTTTATTAGAAGTAGCTTTTTTGGCACTTAGACAAATCTCTAATTTTTCCCACACGATTACACTAACTTGCACCATTGCAAGAATTCCATTCAACTCAGATATCCAACATTGAAGTCATCATAGGTTGCAAGGCAAACTCAGCAAGCCTAAGGAAGAGGTACATCAAACTATAGCATAGATTAGCAAGTGTGAATCAGTTACGAAGAAGGTTTAATCATTGCCTGAAGCCACTACATAGCCTTGGTCGACACTCAATTGAAGTGTTAGAGGAATAAGCTATTTCTACCATCAAAATATTAGAGAATAGCTATCATTCATCTATCATAGATGCATTGGAAGTAGAGCAAGAAGTGTAGTGAACAAGTGTTAAGAAGCGAGACTCAATCGATTGAATAACCTAAGGTAGTTAGGGCAAAGTGGTGAAAGACTTGCACCATGTGGAAGAAGGCATTTCATGCAATCAAGTAGGAAATTTCCACAAAGCCAAGGATAACTTGAGCACTAAGCAAAGAGGAATACTTGGATATCATTTGTATAATGCTCTTGTAAAAGTGTTGATCATAGGTAAGAGACATGGACAGATTTAAATAACTCTCCTAATGCCACTTATCATTTGGTATTGGAAGAAGGTGCAGTAGAAGCGTTTGGAAGGAGTTAGATAAAGCAAGTGCCACTTTGCACTATTCATCTTACACAATCTTCTATTTCAGAGAGACACCCTTAAGAGAAGTGCTTGTATAACACTCATAAAGATGAAGCCAATATTAAAGAGAAGAGTCACAAATTTAAGGCAACATTTAAGAGTTAAAACAAAGCGAAGATCAAGAAGTAATAACATTGTAAGCTCACTCGTTGAATAGAAGTGCGTAGTCCAACATATCAACGTTGTAGAAGAACACTTTGCCAGGTGAAGAGAAGTGCATAGACCAAAAAATCAGCATTGAGAGAAGCACGTTTGCCAGTTGAATAGAAGAGTGTAGTCCAACATATTAACATTGGATAATAGCACACAATATGGTGACAAAGATGAGTGAGAGGTCTACATAGCACCTCAAAGTTGACAAGGAGTCAACCACCATTAAGACAAGAAATCAAGCTGATTACAATCAATTTGCAAGTTAGAATTAAGCACTTGGAAGGTAATAATTATCATCATATATAATACAAGTTCAAAGGTGAAATTAAGGCATATACATTAAGGTTGATATCTATTAAGTTTTATACTATAGAGACATTGAAATATAGGAGTAATCAGGTGTTAAAAGAAACCCTAGAAAGCATATTGATATCCTTTAAGAAAGAATTAAAAATTAGAAGCATTAAAATATTTATTATTATTGCTTCAAATATTTGCAAACCATAAACAAAGAGACATAATATTAATTTGTAAATATTTAGTCTTTCTAAACTTCTAACTTGGGAGATATAAGGAATCCTACACCAAACTAAAATATTAGAAGTTTAGAAACTTTTTCATAGCATTGATTAAAGAGTTGAAAATATTGCTTACATCAAACTCTAGATTTATTTAAAATTTGGAAGATTGATTTTATTAGTCTCATAATTAAGTTGAAGAGACATAGAATCCAACTTAACTATCTTGAAGATATTGAGAATTTATATCTAAATGCATCATTAAGATTTCTACAAGGAGAGAAAAAACAATTGTTTTAAAGAGTTGAACATTATATTAAGCTTGTCATCATATTACTAGGGAGACAAAAGGAATTCAACTCAAATATTGAAATCTAAGCATTCTATCAAGACCATAGCATATTCTAATCACTAGGGAGTTATAAGGTAGTCTACAAGGACCATCATGACAACAAATAAATTTATCCTTACAGAATCCCAATTACTTAAAGGACCAAATTACTCCTCATGGAAAAATAAAGTGAAGGTAATTTTAACAGTTGAAAAACTTTGAGACATTGTCCAAGGAACAATAACTAAACCTACAAGTGGGTTAGATATTTAGAAGTATGAAGAAAAGTATTCAAATGCCCTCATGATAATAACCTTTACAATTACAGATGAAATACAACCTTACATTAGTCTAGCAACAACTTCTACAGATGCTTGGAGAGGTTTACTCAAGATATTTGAAGGGAAGAACAAAGCCACTATCTTAAATCTCCAAACTCAATTACATTCCTTGAAAATTAATAGTGGTAAAAATATAGAACTTTTCCTAAGGAAGGTAACAAATATTAAAGGAAAATTATTAACCTTAGGAGAAAAGGTTGAAGATAAATTTCTTGTTCAAGTAACTTTGAGAGCACTTCTAGATAGCTACAAGCATCTAGTTACATCTTTACAACTTCTAAGTAAAGATACATATTTTGATGAGTTAGTCAACATTCTTCAAGAATATGAAGTAGGAAATACAATTAAAGATGAAATGACTAACAATGCATTGGTTTCAAATTATAATCCATAGGGAAATGTTGCATCATCCTCAAGAGGATGAAGACCTTGGAATAATAGATACTGTCAAGTGTGCAGGAAGAAAGGACATAGTACACATTACTGTAGATTCAATCCCAAAAACCAATATCAAGGAAATCAAATGAATATTGGAAGCCAATCAAATAGGCCATTCCAACCAAGGCAATATCAAAATTAGTATAATTCTCAGTAGCAACAATTCCAACGGTCATATACTTCTCAGAATCAACCCAATTATCCACAACTACAATATAGAGAAAGAAATAAAAAAGGGTATTTGGTTCAAGAGATTCAAGAAATCCAAGAAATAGAAGAACACACAGATGAACATGAAGTCAAAGCCTTATCAACAAAGATATTATTTCATGAAGATACTAACTATCTACTTGATCAGGAAATAAACAAAAAATAAAATAAAGAAGGTAGAAAAGAGGAGCTCAAATTTCAGAACCAGGATAAAGACCTCTTTGAAGACTAAAGTCTTCAATACCCAAATAATGTAATACATGGGGGTGTTGGAATATATTACATTATTTGGTTCCTTAATAATGTACCATCATGGATACATATTTATATTAGGAGTGTATTAGGAGTTAAGTACTTTATTAAAGCAATGTAATAAACGCACAAATTTTAGAATGTGCAATGATGTAAATATGCATGTAATCCACATGTACATGAGTCCTTAGAATAGAATAGTGAAGTGTCATAGGAATGTAGAAGGCAAAGAGGCATGTCTCATTAGAAATAGGTCTTCATAGAATACAAGCAAGAGAGGATTTTTGAGTGCATAGGTAGAATAGTAGTTGATACAATGTAGATCCATTTTTGCAAGATGGAGAGGTAGTGACCTCCATTGCATATCATTGTATATTTTTGTGAGCTTTCTTTAATAGTTATTTCTTGAGTTATTTCAGAAGTTTCTTGTCACATGCATATTAGTTAGCCATTATCATAGTTATAATATTGCATTCTTATTTATATACTTGTGGTTGCATTTCCTTTAAGTTTATAGCTTCAAAATCTAACAAACATGTTGATGAGATGCTTTATGATCTAGATACTCAACATCAGACACATCAAATGAACATTTAGATATTTTGACATATAATAATTCCTAATTTATAAGTTAGGACTTTTGTTTGACATGATACAAATGGGATTCATAAAACTTACTATAGACTAGGATGTCATAAAAAAGACCATTACAAATTTGTAAAGGAGAGGATTGAAGACAAATATCATAAAATTCTTGAATGTAAAAGGAGCATTCACAAGGCCAAAAAGCATGACTAAAATCTCATAATGATCCTCATGAGTACAAAATGTAGTTTTTAGAATATCCTTTGCTCAAAATATATTTCCAAAAACCCAAAAACTTAAGTCTATCGTGGTAAAAAATACTTTGCACCATGCAATTCATCCAACAACTCATCAATAATAGGAATAAGGAACTTATATTTGATTGTGATCTTGTTGAGTGGTTTAAAATCCAAACACATCCACCAAGAATTGTCCTCATGATTAACCATGTTAATTAAGGTATGAATAGGAACTCATACTATGGTGGATAATAACTTGCTTCAATCTCTTTTTTTTAAGCTAACTTGTTTCAATATCTTTAACCAAAATTTCAATATCTATCTTCTAATGAGGGAAATAGTATGATCACATACCTACTTTTGAGGAAGACCCTTGGGTCTTTTCAAAGACTTGAGTATATTTTTCAGGTGAAGACTATATTTTGAAATGCAAAGCAAGAGATGACTAATCCATGACTTCCACAAAATAAATCTACACAAAAATACCCTTGTTTACCTTATTCAACACTTTTATATCTAATGGAAGATAATGAATTAGATGGTTGAGGTTGCAAATCTTGGAGACAAATAACCTTGCTATTTTTTAATCCATTATACATATAATTATTGTAGGTTCAAAGTAACATTCCCAAGTTAAGATAATCTTTGATCTCTAAGGATAAAAATTGCACCATCCAAATCCATCATATATAGGCTACCAATCCAAATTTAGGTACTCTTATTCATGTGAATATTAGCAATAAAATCCATACATTAAACCTTACCACCATTAGTAATCAGCACATTGTATTTCTCTTTTTAAGTGTTGTTAATATACAACCCCAAAGCTTTGACCATATCACAACTAATGGAACTATGACTGCTACCCAAATCAATAAAAAAATTGATTCGATGTATTTATATGGAGCCCTATACATTGATAGTATGATGGGATTGATTTTCTATTAGATAAAATACTAAGAGGACCATAATACTTGTACAATGTTTAAGCTCATCAAGTTTTGCTAGTTTTTCCTAATGAGGTCAGGTCAAAACCTTATCCCCTTCAAAATTATCATCCTCAAATTTCATGTGGAAGTTACACTACTCCTCACATGCCTAATCCCATGGATATCGTGATAAAAACTTAAAACAAAATCAATTTTGAGGGTGATCCTCATTATAGTTATTGAAATATAAGCCCTATGGGTATTGAAACTATGTTGTATCAAAAATCTAGGAAACTAGATATTTTTTACTACTTAGACCACACACTTAGCATGCCTAAATTTTTTATACTTAGTCATACATGTATACTTTACAATATATTTTGTACCCTTTATCCCATGCCTAAATTTGAAAACCACCACTACAAGATCCAAATAATATATTTACATGAGGGGGCTCATGAAATCTATATAGTACTCATTGATTGATCTTATTTATTTTGTGTGCATTATTATAGGTATTATATTATTTGGTCCCACTGTAAATATTTACATTAGGGTGTGAGTTTGAAATTTGTATATATAATATGTGTCAAGTTAGGAGTGAGAATGTGCCATATAATTAAGTGTGTGAGTTGTCTAGTTAGCAAGTGAAGAGTCATGAGTGTGATGTGTCTAGTTTAGAAGTAGAGAGTTATATGTAATCATGAGATACTTTATCTTTATATAACATGTGGGACTTATTATGCAAGAGAGGAATATTAAGAGTCAAGTTCTCCCATGAATTTGAGATCAAATACCAAGAGTAATGTAATGTGAAAAGTCTCATGTATATTTATATTCAAGACAAAGCCATGTAAAATGTAACTTGAATAAGCTTTGATTTATTCATTGATTGATTTATGTGATATTGATGTTCATTTTATGGATGCATATTATTAATGATATTGATACTGATGTGATTTATTGATTTTAGAATAATTTGATTGACCTGTGAAGAATAATATTATATTGCTAACAATGGTATCAAAACCACCTTGGTGAGAGCCATGTTAGACTTCTAGGAAAGAAGGAGAGTAAGTGAAGAGAATATTGGATAAGAAGAAGAATAACATTGAAATAAGAAGAGAAAATGAATTGGAAGGGAGCCACATTGAAGGAAAACTTACATGTTTTGGAGTGATAGCAAGTATTTTTAAAGTAATGTTAAAGGAAAGAAGAAAAATCAGAGATTGAAGAAAAGACGGATATTGGAGAATAGTGGAGAATACAACAGATTGGAGAAGAAATATTACAGACAATAGAGTTAACATTTAAAGCAAAGAAGAGGATATACAACGTTGTTGACCTAGAGGAGCATTGAATATTTTTAAAGCTACAATCACTGCAAATGATTGAAGATGCAAATGTTGCACCAGAGATGAGTGTGATCGGGTGAAGATGAGAATTGAAGCCTAAGACATTTGCAGACATGAGGAGATAAAAATGTGGAATGCATCTAGGGTTTTCTCAACTAGAACACATCAAATTCAAAATCAGAGCAAAAAATAAAAAAAGAAGTGCTTACATTAGTTTGTAAAATTTCACAAGCATTAATCAAAAACCCAGAAAGTGAAAATTAATCATGGAAAGAAATCTATGCATTAATCATACAGTCCACAAGAATTTTTGGATGTTATTGTTTTAAAAGCATACAATTATATTTTAAAAATGACTATTAATAAATTTATTTAATTGTATTGTGGGCCATAATTTCTTATTGGACAAGAAAAGAGTACTGGGAGATATGAAGAATTTTCAAACAATTGTGAGTTGTAGAAGAGTGTATTTATTGAAAAACCTTTTAACCAAGTGAAATTGCATTGGAGGAAGTTACCATTTTTTTTTAAATTATTACAGGAAAGAAATTATTTGAGGAAATTACAGGAGTCACGAAGGGAAATTAAGGGAATTATAAGGGGAAAAATAATTGAAGAGAAGTATAAAAGGTCTGGAGTTATAAGAAGCAAATAATAAATACTTCAAAGAATAATTTGGAAGTTTATGGGAGTGAAAATCAATTAAATAAAAGGAAGAAGATTTTGATTTAATTAATATAAAAAAAAATTAAAGTTATAAACAAATTAAAAGAAAATTGATTATTGAAAAGTGAAGAAGGAGAATAATAATTTTATTATAATTTTTTATTTTGGGAGATATAACAAGGAAAAATTAAATTGATGATTGAAAATTTAATTTGATTGAAACTAAATTAATTTGAATTATTTATTCATTGAAATTGGGAGATATAAGAAGTTTATTTGAAATTTGAAATTGATTGTTTGAATTAAAGAAGAATTAATTGAAAATTTGAAGTGAAATTATTAAAGGAAATTATTACAACATGGTAATTAAAGAAAAAACAAAGAAAGACGGCCAAAAATATTTTAAAATTCATCTCTCAAGAAGTTATTGAAGAAAAAAAATGTGTCAAACAAATTGATGGGATATTTAAAATCCATTCACAACAAAGCTAAAAGTGGAGATTTTTTAATAATTCAAGGATGCATGCAAGGTGTTCTAAATGATGCTAATTATTGTTATGAAAATTTCATTACAATAATGTGGTTGACCAATCACCATTTGATGCTTACTCAATTGAAGTAAGAAGCCAAAACTAAGATGTCCAATTGCATCCATTGTGACTGTTTACAGTGCTATATTTGGAGTAGATTGAATATTTAGGGAAAACAAACCACTTTTGTAGAAATTGATAGCAATATTTTCACTATTTTTTTGTTATAAAACACCTCTTGTGACCATTCTAAACTTTGAAATCAACTTCCATATTTTGATCCAGTAGTTGGGGCATAGACAACAAGCTGTTTGCCAGGCATGTTACATAGAGCACCTATTTGATGGTGCATTTCCCATCTCAAATATGAACTGAAACATCACCCTCTCCTTTCACCTTGCAAGTTTGATTATCAACAATGGTCTCTAGTACCCCTTCTTTTATTTTGAAGGTAATAAACCATTCTTTGTCCCCTGTCATGTGCTTGCTAGCACTAGAATAAATGTACCAAAGATTATTCTTGGGTTTAGTGGAAAATTTTGTCATGAGCACCTTGTGTGCCTATTCAAAATCTAAATTTGACTCTTCAATGGTAACATATCCTTTCTGCTTTTTTTGTTTGGAACATGAACTATACTTCTTCATATTCTGTTGAGGTTTGCAAACTTTATCACCTTGTGTGGCTAAATTGTACCAATAATGTTTGGTCATATCTTTCTCTTTGACATATATGAAAATACTTTTTTTGCTTTTGAGGTTGTTTCTGTGATGATGAGGATAAGGAGAGACCTTTCTATGACGAGCCCTATGGTGTTTTTTGTTTCCTATATTTTTAATTTATGAGTGTATTATTTAACAATTGCTCCCTCAATTTATTGGTTGCTTCTTATTACATCAAATTGACCAGCTCTTTGAAGGAAACCACCCTATTGAATACTTATAAGGTGGTTATAACCACTCAAAAGAAATATGGTAAATCTCAAAGTATGATTGGAGCTAAGAGCTTATCTTCCACTTGTTCACCCATGGCATTCTACTTCACCTTTAGTTTTATGACTTTGCAAAGAAATATCTCCATACACTCTCAATTGGCCACTCTCAATATGTGGAGTTGTGATTAAAAGTTAAGGATGGTGGACTAATTATTCCCTTCATAATTGTGGTAAGGGTATTCCATGCTTGCTTGGAGGTCTCTGCGACACAAATGTGTGGTTGGATCACATTAGCTATAGCAAGGGCGATGAGCATCAATGCTATAGCATCTATTTTATCATATTTCTCTACTTGGTCCATGTATTGAGGACATGTTCTGGTGCCTATCATAATATCCCATGGCTTCTCCACTTTCAAGATAATTCACATCATTTTTCTTCCATGGTTAAAAATTAGGACCTTTTAGGAGTTGAGAATTTGTGACAAACATTTTAGGGGTGGACATGATGAAGTTTTCTTATCTCTCTAAAATGGTCCTCATTTCAATATACCTCTAGTCTGATATACCATACAATTCGATATACCCACCCCTTTAATATACCCGTAAGTACTAGAAGAAGCTAGTCCTCTAGATATACACAGTTGTAAGTGAGAAAGATCTTAAGGTATGTGAAAGAGCATAATAAGTGATACCTAGGTAGTACAAAAAGGGATTCATCCTATCTTTGACACCTGCTTAGAAATACCTTAGGAGAGTCTTAATTTTAGGGTTTATATGGAGTGATAATGGTGAATACAGTGAAAATTAGAGTGAATACAATATATTGGGCTTCCTAATTTTTTCCCAATAGACCCCAAATGTCATTGTTACAACTATATTAGGCATTAAGTGTAGTAGCAAATTGTGATAATATTACCTATAAACGAACACCATAGGCACTATTTATACGACATGCCACTTCAAACCTTGAAGGTTTGAGAAAGGGTGATTTCTCTGTTGTAAATTTCTCTTGCCATTCAATACAATAAAGAATTAATTTGCAAAAAAATATATGAAATGCAAAAAAAACTAGAAAATAAAGAAAGGTGTCAGGCTCTGTTGAAAATTCACCTTTTACAATAACAATGTTTGCAAAATAGAATTTTAAAGTTTACAAGATTAAATCACCCTTATAAATGTAGAAGGCAAAAAACTGCACTCATACACCCTTATTCCCTTTGAAATTCAATTAAAAATTAAGGTGCATAAATACATTTTCAGTCTTTTATTTTTTATTTATATTTTTTTTTATTTATTATTTGAAATATCCCTTAATAATAAAAAAATAGGTCCCCTTTAAAAAAAAACATAACATGTATTTTTTTCTTTTAAAGTGCCCCCTTTAAAAAATTATGTCCCCCTTTTTAAAAAAAAGTTATCGTTTTAAAAAAAACAAGCACCCTTTTTTAAATTAAAGCATGCAATTCTTAAAAAAGAGATTTTGACCCTTAAATAAAGTGCAAAATGATTTAGAAAATAGTAATAATTTGTATGCATAGATGGTATTCAAACCTCTTTCTTTCACCCATGAATGCCTTTTTCTCTTGCATGTTAGTTAGATGGGTAAACTCATTCATCAAGAATTGAAATAGTGCTTGCAATCCTTAAACCCTTTTTTTATCCTCATCTGCTTTGATGGTGCCTCTTATACCCCGTGGTACCTCTTGGAACACTACTCCACTCGCGTGTTGCTCTACTGAACACTAGACCCTGATCTAGAGTTTGTCAAAGGCAGCGCCTAGTTGAAGTTTCTAAATCTTGGCTTTGAACTTGCCTGCATACATGCCCAAGTCATTGAAAATAAAAAGCATAATGTGTAGGCTAGGAAAATAATTTGTAGGGTCATGAGGGCTGTATTTTTTAAGGGGCTCCACATGGATCATAGAAAGGGGAAGATTTATTTCTCTATCAGGGATCATTTTAATCCATTTTCAAAATCATCGTTGCTTCCTCCATCAATGTCAAACGTTGATACAATCTCCATGGTCATGGAGTGTGGGCTCCACCAAGGCAAGGTACATGATTAGAGTTTGGATTGGAGAGTGTCTCCACCAGGGCAAGAACCATCATTAAAGCATGATGGATAACACATCGTTGCCACTCATAGATGTTAGGCTTTCAAATCACTATGCAATGTGGAAGCTCCAACATGCTTAGAATTATATTTGTCAAGCATTGGACCTTGATCCATTCTTGAATGAGGCTATTAAAGTTGATGCATTATAGTAAGAGGGACACCTTTTCTTCACAAGAGGTGCATGCAATAAAACTAGTAGTTGGCTTCTATTACGAGTAGATTTGCACAACATATGATCGAGTTTAGGTTATATTTTGTCTGCTTTTGCCTGTAGTTGAATGTTTTCTTCACCTTGCAACATCAAAATATTGGATCCATGCATACTTTGGCAAATACTTCTACCTCACCTCATATCAACTCCTTTTTTAATCCATGACAACTGAGAGTGAAAACCTACACAAGTCAAATAAATGGAAGGGCTTATCGTTGTATAGTAACAATTGTCCCTTATTTTTAACCTCACACAAACTTGATGGTGATTTGGATCTGGAGCCAAAGAATTCCTTTCATATTAACCAAATCAAATTTATGTCACAAGTTTAGTGCATACTTGGATGACCAGGGCATTGATACCAATGATGGAAAAGTGAATCTATCTTATTGATGGGCATTAAAGCCTATTTATTACATGCCTTAGGGTTATAAACTCAAAGATCAATACTCCCGATTAGGAGATTGTTATATGCAACAAATATTAAAATAATACCCCATCTAAAAATGGATGACTTAATCATCTAAAGATGCATGACTTAATTATAATATTATAATATATTAATAAATATTCTTAACAGTTTTGACCATACCTCTTAAGAAATTTTCCATCTCCCAATTTTATATCTGAGATGGTGTGAACTAGATCTTTGTTGGGCTATAAGCATTTTTTCCTTCTATTTGATCTTTGCATCTATGTACTTCATTTGGTTGTGTTCACAATTTGAGTTGAACTCATTGATATATAACTATTTTTTTCTCCCTAAATTTTTAGTCCACATGAGAAGTCTAAATTTTCCCTCGCATACTGTTTAGTTACTTTGTTGGAGTTTGGGACCTCATGAAATTTAATGCTCCATTTTTTGTTTTATTTCATCCATGTGTATTTTCTTCTATTTAGTGTTTCTTTCATTACTTGTTTTGGTAACTTGCCATATTCTATTCTTTCTATTTTCTTTAGGTACCACAATAGCCTTATCATAGCTTCTCCTTTTGGTGGAAAGGAAATTGTCAAGCAAAAGCAAAATAAAGGAATATAGGTAGCAAAATATCTTTCTTGTAAAATATTTGTACCTCTTTTTATTAAGAATTATATAGTGCTTTCATATGATTGAAATCATTGTTGGCGTTGAGTACAATCCTCTTATTACATTGTTCTTACGTCCATTTAATGAAATATTATGGAAAAATTATAAATGTAAATGGGTGTCTCATTCTTGTTTTATGAAAGGGCTTTATCTGTATTTTTACTTGTAAAATGCAACTTATGTCAAAGGGCTTTGTCTAAGTTTTTACCTGTGAAATAAAAATTATGTCGAAAAGGCTTTGTCTACATTTTATTATAAAACCAAGAAAATATGTCAATGGGGATTTGTTTTTATTTTTATTTTTAAGAAAATTTTTTTTTTGAAAGGGACTTGTCTATTTTTTAATTTACAAAACAAAAAATTATGTCAAAAGGTATTTTTTTGTGTTTTTACTTGTAAAATCCAAAATTATGCCAAAAAAAACTATCTATGTTTTTACTTGCAAAACCAAGAAATTATTCCAAAGGGTTTTATCTACAATTTTACTTTCAAAACCTATAAACGATTCCTAAAGGGCTTTGTCTACATTTTACTTCAAAACCTAAAACTTATGTTTAAGAGAATTATTTTTATTTTTACTTGCAAAACCGAAAAATTATGCAAAAGGGCTTTGTTTGTATTTTTACTTATAAAACCTAGAAATTATGTCAAAAGGGATTTGTTTGCATTTTTACTTGCAAAACCTAAAGATTATGTTAAAAGGATTTGTCTACATTTTTACTTGTAAATTCCCAAACATATGCTAAAGGGCTTTGTTTAAGTTTTTCTTTGCAAAACCAAAAATTATGTCAAAGGGGGTTTTATTTTTTACTTGCAAAAACTGGGTACCTTTTTCTTAAGAATTACATATTGCTTTCATGTGATTGAAATCTTTGTTGGCTAAGTAAATTTTTTTGCTTGCATTGTTTTTGCATCTATTTGATGAAGGATTTTTGCAAGTTATGCAATGTGTAAATGGACATCTTAATCCTTGTTTTACTAGTTTTTTTTTTGAAAGAGAGATATTTTCTACATCCTTATGGTATCCATGAAAAGGACTATTGTTATTGAATGTTTCTATCTTAATTTTTTTTTTAGGCTTGTTATTATATATTGTTTTGGGTGATTGTAAATATCATGATAAAATATGCATGACTCTCTATTGAACTTGTTGGAAGTTGTATTCAATTTTGAAAGAATAGGAATAAGTGTTGATTGTTTGAACCTTTTATTTTTTCTAAGTTATGAAAATGAAATATAAAAAATATATTAAGAAAGAGGTAAACATATTTCACTATTGTGCAATTTAAAAGTTATGTTGTTTTTAACCATGTCTAATATAGAATATTTGTATAGATGTCTAATAATATTGTTATTGAATGTTTCTATTATTAATTATTTTTAGGCTATACATTGTTTTGGGTGATTGTAAATAGCAGGATAAAATATGCATGACTCTCTATTGAACTTTTTGGAAGCTATATTCAATTTAGAAAGAACATTAATAAGTGTTGATTGTTTGAATCTTTTGTTTTTTCTAAGTTATGGAAAGGAAATATAAAAAATATATTAAGAAAGAGGTAAACATATCTGACTATTGTGCAATTTACAAGTTTTGTTGTTTTTAACTATGACTAATATAGAATATTTGTATAGATATCTAATGAATTATTTAATGCTTGAAATAGAATGTGAAAGTGTATTATGTGATGGACCAAAGTTTAACTAATTAAGCATGAATTATTTTTGTATTTTCAAATCCCTATTAAAATGGTGACATCAGAAGGTTGAGTGAATATTTTATAATCTATGTATAAAACCTATTATGAGGGTTTTGTTAATACCATGATAATGATTTAAAACCTAAATAGAAAAGTTGATACTCTACATTGTTTGAGGGAAAATATTGTAGGATAGTATATTAAACTTTTATATGTTTTTTGTAAGAATGGATGCATTCTATATGTCTGAAATTCTTTGAAGGTAATGGTGATATTTTTTGTTACATAGAGTCCCAATTATTGTTAGCAAAGTGAGTCCAAAATATCACAGGTCTATAGTTTTGGGTCATATAATAAAAAACCAATAATCTCATTCCATAATAACACCAATATTTCACAAAATAAAAAGCTTTATTGATAATTCTTCTCCTTCAATAATCCATTACATTGCATAGAGCTTTGTCATCAATATATAACTTTACATAAGACACTTCAATACTTTGACTTTTTCGCTTCTCAAACTCACTAGAGATACAACCTTTCATATGCTTTTCATAATGGCAAAGTCTCTAATGATTACACAACTTCCTACTTCTAATCTATACACATAACACATGACTCTTCACTTACACATATGACACCTTTCACTTATGACTCTTTTTACTCTCACATGAAATCTTTCACTCATAACTCACACTTGCACACATGACACCTTTCACTCATAACTCACACTTGCACACATGACACCTTTCACTCATAACTCACACTTGCACACATGACACCTTTCACTCATAACTCACACTTGATTACATGACACATAAACACACTTCACACCCTGACACATATGAAATAATAGACTAATTCCTAATATAAATATTTACAATAGTACTCATGGTACCAAATAATGTAATGCCACGAACACCCCCCATATTACATTATTTGGTGTGAAGGATTTTTTGCTTCAATCTTTATCTCTTATCTTCATCCTTTGATTTTGGTTTTGATATTGTTGTTGGTATTAAATTTGATCTATCTCTTGCATTTGTTGTGATTCTAACTATTTCCATAGTTGCTTTTGAAATGATTTTTTAGAAGTTCATCTAGTTCCATCATCAATATGCCTTTTACACTTCCCCATTCATGAACATTATTTTCCTTGTACCAACAAATATTTTGGGAATGTTTATTGCTCCCATAATTTTTTGTAATGAATAAGATCCCAATAATTTTTAGCTTTTTTTCCATATCTATTATAATGTTTACATTTATAATTTCCTTTTCCATATTTTGTATGGACTTTTATAGGTTTTAAATATTGATCACTTGCATTCATAAGCCTTCTTGTATCCTCAATTTTCTTGGTTTTTTGGTTTTAGTATATTCAAAGTAATCATTGCATTGCAAACTGGTTTCCATACATTGCAATTATAGACATATTTAAAATAAATATTTATGCAATACTTAAGAATTAAAATAACTATACTTTTTACTTATTTTTGGATGAATTGTATATATGCTCTATTAATTCGATTGTCCCATGTTTTCTTCCTTTTGAAATAACTTGTAAATGATTTTTGGAAGTTTTTATATCTCTTCATATTGAATATTTGTTTTTCCTTGCTTCCTAGACATGATGTAATATTTTTAAAGTTCTTCAGATTAATCCAAAAAATAATCTTCTTCTTCTTCTTCTTCTCCTTCAACATTCACATTCAATCAAACAATTCAAAAGTTCACTTTTTTTCAACAATCTTCTTATTTCTCCAATATTTAATTTCAATTCTCAATCAATTCTTTTCAAATTTTCATTCAATCTCAATCACTCAATATCAATTTCAATTTTCTTCTTGTATCTCCAAATTTTAATTACTTTCTTCAAATTTCAATTTCCTTCCTTAATAAATTCATTCATTCAATTTCTCACCTTATAACTGCATTTAATCAATATTTCAATTAAATAAAATAAAACCTTGTCTCCCAAATCATTAATTTCAAACTAAATTTAATAAAAAAAATGAACCCCTGATAAATACCTTTAACATGTCTTCCATATTTTGTGTTAGGGTAAGGTGTTATACTTCTAATTTTAGCTTTGCACTCAAGGTATTATCTTTACACGTCCATTATTCGTGATGAATGGTTCAACATTCGTCCACTCAACTCTTTCAATATCTCAAATGCTCTTCCAAAATATAACTAGTCTTTGGTATTATGTTCATCCACTGCTCTCACGTGTCTCAAGTACTCTCCCTTTGTCTTAGGTTCTCTTTAATCTCTTAGAAAATTTCCCTTCATATCAGGCACTCTCTAATTGCTTCCAAGTGTTTTCCAATCACTCAGGCACTATCCTCTCATCTCAAACACTCAACCTTCATCTCAGACACTCTCCCCTCATCTTAGACACTTAACCTTCATCTCAGACACTCTCCCCTCATCTCAAACACTCAACCTTCATCTCAAACACTCTCCAATCATCTCATATTTTCTCCCTTCATCTCAAGCGCTCTCTAACTACTAACATCTTGGGTACTGCTAACTCGTCACCTCTCCAATCTACCATTGTAATATGTTCCTCCAATTTTATCTTCTCTAGGTGCTCTCTGATGTTTTTTTGAATTCTTAGGCTCTAATTCATCATGTTTTTCTCTTTTCAAATTATATGTTTCCCCAATATTATCTCCTCTCAAATACTTTTCTTTGCACTCATTATTCACATTCTATCATCTTGTCCTCAATTTGTTGTCTCCTCAATCTATTGTCTCATCCTTAATTTGTCGTCTTGTTCTTAATTTGTTCTTCCAAATACTAGTCTATTTCTACTTCACAGACATTGTAATCTTCTTAAATCTCCTCTTCACTCTTCAATCTTCTCAATTTATCAATTTATCAATCTCTAGAATTATTCTCACGTCAATATTTCTTAATATGCTTCTCACTTTAATATTTCTTAATATGCTTCTTACTTCAATCTCCTTCAAATCCTTAATCAATAGCTCATCACATTCAACTAGAGTGACTTTAATCAATGAAGCTCTGATACCACTATTAGCAAAGTGAGCCTAAAATATCACAAGTTTACAATTATATGATCGTATAATTATAAGCCAATAATATCATTCCATAATAATACCAATATTTTACAAAATATAAAAATATATTGATAATCCGTCTCATTCAATAATCCATTACATTGCATAGAACTTTGTCATCAATATATAACTTTACATAAGACTCTTCAATACTCTTGACTTTTTCTCTCCTCAAACTCATGGGAGATACAACCTTCCATATGCCTTTCATAATGATAATGTCTCTCATGATTACATAATTTCCTACTTCTGATATCGACACATCACACATGAATCTTCACTTACACATATGACACCTTTCAATCATGACTCTTCACTTACACACATGACACATTTCACTCATAACTCACACTTACACACATCACACCTTTCACTCACATACTTGCACACATGACACCTTTCACTCATAACTCAACATTTGATTACATGACACATAAACACACTTTACACCTTGACACATACTAAATAATAAACTCATTTCTAATCTAAATATTTACAATAGTACTCATGGTACCAAATAATGTAATATCACCAACAATTATTTTTCTCTATCTAGATGCAAAATGTAAGATGTCCTTATCTATGAATTAATAGTTTAACACCCACCCACATGTATGTAATATCACCAACAATTATTTACTCTTTTTCTTGGAAGAAACCATCACAGATAGCCAAGGAAAATGTATGGATGGATTAAATTTTTGCACTCTCTCTCTCTCTCTCTCTCTCTCTCTCTCTCTCTCTCTCTCTCTTTATTGTGGCATGCGTTAGTGTCTAATAAAAGCATTTCATTCCACCCTATTGATTAGAAATTTTAGTCAAAAATAGTTGTAGAATCTTTCATAAGTAAGCTTATTAGATGCAATTTGTCATGCCTCCTAGATTCATCTCACAACTAAATAAGATTCTACTATGAAATATACAATAAGGATGAATTTATCCCAGTAATTAATTCATACTTAAAATCAAATGGTAGTATTTTTTCTAATTGAAAGTGAAATATAAATTTCCATGGTCCATAACTAGTTAGAAATCTGGAAATCCATTTGGATAGAAGGCTTACTCCTTATTTCTAAGGGTCAATAATTCTAATGCCACCATTTTTTACTAGTTGTATACACCAAGCCAAGGAGATAGTTGACATAACAATAAAATGATCCCACTTTAACAATTATAACTTTTCAAAGAATCTTATAAAGTTTCAATAATAAGATTTTGAAGGAAAATAACAAGTGTAGAAAGTGCAATTTGCTATTAAAATACTATTAATGACATATATCCTCTCTTTTTTTAACAAGAACACATGTATCCTCTTAGCAAGAGAGAAATTCAATACATCAATTGTGTAACTTGTTATGAAATAACATTAATAACCAACCACATAAAAATAGTAAAAAAGATAAATCCAAATGTAATGTGCAGATATCTTGTGATTATACATATGGGATGTGTTTTTGATTAGATAGTATGTAAGTAGGATAAGATCCGTATAAAGCAAAAATAAAATTGATTTTATCTAAAGACAATTTGAAACATGATTTCTTATAAAGAGTATCAATAACTTATAAGTTATTATTCACTTCTTATTCATCATTTCTTATGAATAGGATAAAGTCATCAATATAAATGCTTCTATAACACTTTCCCTATGAGGAAGAAGAAGCCCTTAGACAAAACCAAGATTGTAAGATTTCTTAAAATATAGCCTAATTTATTGATCATTAATACATATAAAAATAGAATCAATGAATATCCTTATATTATGGATAATTCAAAGGGAAAATATTTAGTTAAAACATAGTAAAAATCAAATAGATATATGCTTTTAAAAATAATATATCAAACCTCTTAACCATTATTGGTACAAAACGAATCCACCATATTATATCAAGATTGAATATTCACTCAATATTGTCATATGCCTTATCAAAATAAAGTTTGAAAAAGTCTACATCATATGAGTACTACTTACACTATTCCATTATTTCTCATAACAAGATCAGTTATCTAGGATTAATCATCCTTTGAAGAATCTAATCTATTTGCTTGTATTAATATCTTATGCAATCGGTCTAATTCTCTTAGCATGAAAGAGACCAATCAATCTCCATGTAGAGATAAAATATTTCTTAGATACATTAGGTATTAGTGTTAGTGTTATTTATTGGTAAAACTTCCTAAATACCTTGTGATTCTACTTTTTGATTGTACATAATGAATATCTAGATCAATCAATAGCCACATTTAAAAAAATTATGCAATCTGTCAAACCCTAGAGTCTTTTTGAAGATATTGAAACCAAGGATTTATCAATCTCATCAAATTATAGATCTGTTGGACATTTTGAGTCCCTAAGCTAAAATGTTGTCATTGATGTCAAAAGAGCATTTAATGTCAAAAGGATCTATGAAGGGTTTTTGTGAAAACCAAGGCAGGAAAAATAAAAGGTTTTATTTAAAACCATGGACAGCAGATTTGATCTAGGTTTTTCTTAAAACCCAAGTTGGGCTTTCGTTTCATCGAAAAAGGTGCCCCGATGATGGAGTTATTTGAGTTTTAATATTTGGTTTAAATTTTAATTATTTAAAATTTAAATTCAAATTTAAATTTAAATGCAAAGTTTCCCGCCGACGTCATCAAGCAAACATAAATTCATATTTTCGTCGACGTCTTCGAAGTGTTTTAAACACTATATAAAGGGGTGGTAAATAAATCAAAGTTTCATCCTTGCTCTTGTGATAAATGTTTGGCATTCGAATAAGTCTATGAGCTCATGCGAATTTTGAGAAGAGAAGCAGGAAAGAAAATGACAGTGCTTGGAAAGTCAAATCATGGTGGGAAGCGTGGCGCATTGGCAAATCATTTTGGCTAAGGGACAAGGCAGCACAAACACCAGGGATCGAATCCCTTGGACGGCGTTTCGGAAGGCGTGTGGAAAGCGCTTTGGTGCTTTGTCTTTTGCAGAAGGTGGAGGAAGGTTTAAGGCACTTTGGGCCTTTGCCTTTCCAACGAGCGCCTAGCTCGTGTGGAATCTTAGCCACGGCTAAGACGCTCGCGGTGTGGCAAGTCGGGGGTTCGAATCCCCTTGAGGAGGTAATTACGTTTTGCATTTAAATAATTTTTATTAGCCCTAAAGTTTGGAGTTATAAGGTAGTTAATGGAAATTAAAGTTTGTTATTAGGGCTGTGATTATTATTGCAAAGCATAATTGGTTTATGATTTATTTGATGGTTATGGAGAATTAATTTTAGGAGAAATAAGGAGTTGTTTTTTAAAAGCAATTTTGAGAGGTTTATTATTTTTGATAAGGGTTTTAATAAAAGGGACTTTGGTGGATGTGTTTATTAACTTGGAGTAAAAAGGGTGTAATTTGAGTAATGCTTTATTTTGTGATTATTTGAAGTCCATTAACCCTTGTTTAGATTGGAAAGGAAAGTTGTGTTTAAGTGTGGCAGATTTTGTGGACAACTTATTGGCATCAAAAAGGTATGGGCACATTCTCCTATTGATTGTTTATGGTGGTTGATTTCTGAAATATCATTGGAGAGAAAAGGATTGATTGTGGTTTCCTTTGAGAAAATGATTGGTTGAATGCTTCAAGGTTTTCTGGTTTGTGAGTTGTATTTAAACCTTGTTTTATTAGCATTGTTGTTGAAGCCCATTGATGATGAAATGAACTTGAACTTGAGTTAGAAAAGAACATGAGTATCATTGCTATGTGAGACTTGTGCTTGAGCATTGTTGGAAACATTTTGAGTTGGTTAATACATGCTTGGACTAGGGTTTGTGAAAAAGGATTGTTCCTTGAGGTGATTGGTTGAGTTGAGTTGGTTAATACATGCTTGGACTAGGGTTTGTGAGAAAGGATTGTTCCTTGAGGTGATTGGTTGAGTTGAGTTGATTAAGCCTAGTCAAGTGGATGCATGTGGTTGTTCAAGTTCCTAGAAACAAACTATTCAATATTCTGATTTGAGTTGAGATTGATTTGAGTTGAGATTGAGGTTGATTTGAGTTGAGATTGAGATCTGAGTATAGAACATATAGAGTCTCTAACAATTCTCTTGATGCTTCTATTGAGTTGAGATTGGGATTTGAGTATAGAACATATAGAGTCTCTAACAATTCTCTTTATGCTTCTATGAGATTGATTTGAGATATTGATTGTACATTGAGCTTAGAACATATTGAGTCTCTAACAATTCTCTTTATGATTCTATGTGATTGAGACAAGTCTTTGAGAAGACTTGTGGACTGTTTTGAGTTAAGATTTTGTGAAAGCTTGCTATGCAGATTTGAGCAAGTCCTAGAGAGGATTTGTTGAGCATATTTGGACAAGTTTTGTGTGAACTTGTTGAGCAGATTTGGACAAGTTTTGTGTGAACTTGTTGAGCAGATTTGGATAGGTTTTGTGTGAACCTGTTGAGCATATTTGAGCAGGTTCTAAGTGAACCTATTGAGCAGAATTGTACTAGACCGACTGTACTATGTTTAGTGCAAGAGATTGAGTAGAACTATGCTAGACCGACTGAACTATGTTTGGTACAGTATTGAGATAGAGCTTTGGAGGTGATAGAGTATAGAGGACAGAGTCTCAGTGGATAGAGATCCAACAACCAGGACAATTGAAGACAGATCTGAGTGAGGAGTCTTCAAGTGGAGAGAGATCCACAAGTCAGTGCAACAGAGAGATAGAGTCTTCTAGAAGATCACTAGCCAGAGCAGAAGGGGAAAGAGTTCTCCTATGGAAGAGATCCACGAACTTGAGATTTAGGGGATCAACATCTCCTTTGGACAGAGGTCCATAAACATTGTAATTTGGGAAATATTCCCAAGAGATTATTTGAGAAATATTTAGAAGAAATATTTTCTCTATGGAGGTAGCCCACATTGGGTGAACCACGTTAAAATCTGTGTCTCTATTGTGTGTGATGATTTGTGCATTGCTTTGATTATTGCTATTGATATTGCCATTGATTATATTGCATAATATTGTTTGGGAAAGAAAAGTAAAAAGTGGTCTTATACTGTTCACCCCCCTCTCAGTATAAGCTTGTGTTCTTCAATTGGTATCAGAGCGGGTTCCTTCAGAAGAGTTTGATAGCTTGAAGGAAAAGCGGTCTAAGAACACAATGGATCACAAAGATCAAAAGGATGGGTCCTTCAATAATGTAGTACCAGTATTTGATGGAAGTGACTTCTTGTATTGGTGTATGCTGATGAGATTTTACCTGATGGCACTTGGAAATGAAGTTTGGGATGCAGTGGAACTTGGATATGATTCTACAGTCAATCCTTCGACAGATAAGGAAGGTAAGCTTCTAATGCATGCAAATTCAAGAGCTATGAATGCAATTATAAAAGGATTGGGTAGATCAGAATCTATGAAGGTTATGGATTGTAAAACAACAAAAGATATGTGGGATCTACTACATGATATATATGAGGGTGATAAAGGTGTCAGGAAAGCTAAGATCAAAAATCTCAAAGGAGAATTTGAGAACTTAAGAATGAGAGATGATGAAAATATTCATGATTATCTCAATAATATTGATGAACTTGTACATGAGATGAGAGGTCTTGGAATGAAGGTTGATGAATCGGATGCTTGTGATAAGATCTTGAGAACTCTTCCAAAAAGGTATAGTGAAAAGGTTTCTGCTATAGAAACATCAATTGATAGTGATTCTTTGACAAGGAATTCTTTGCTTGGTATGCTTACTACTTTTGAGATAAGAACAAAAGATCCTATTCCTCCGAAAGAAGTTGCTTTCAAAGTGGACAAAAAGAAAAAGGGAAAGAAAATAGAATCAAGCAGTGAGTCATCTAGTGATGAAGAAGCTAACTATGGTAGAAGAGATAAAGGGTTCAAAAGACCAATAGATATGAGATCAGTTAAGTGCTTTAATTGTGGCAAGTTTGGACATTTTGCAACAAAGTGCAAAGAGCCAAAGTACAACAGTGATGAAGAAAAATAGGATCACAAGTACAGGGAATCAAAAAGACACAAGTACCAGAAGAAAGGCAAGGATGGACAAAACAAACAAGGAAAGAAGTTTTTCCAAAGGCAAAAGAAAAGCTACTATGCGGATAATGCAAGTAAGTACTCATTTGATAGTGATGCTAGTTTTTCAGACAATGATAGAGATGAAGTCTTGTTCATGATTGAAGAAAAGGATCAAACTAAGAAAAAGACTCCAATTATTCTTAAGTGTTTTAGATGTGGTAAATTTGGACATCTTGAAGATGATTGCACAAGAGATGGTTATAGTTTCAGTGATGATGATTTTGAAGATGCACTTGATAGATCAAATGAGAATCTTCTAATGGCTTTAGAAGATGAAGAATTGAGTGATCCTATAGAAAGCAAGTCAAAAGAAAGAAATGATATGGACAAAGGCAAACAAATAGAGGACTACTCAATAGAGAATGGTTATGATCTCAAGGGAGAACTTATCCATGCCCTTGACATAGTAAAGAAGGTAAGAAAGCAACACTCTAAGCTTGAAAGTCAGTTTCAAGAATGTGATGAAGAAATATTATTGCTCATAGAGGACTTAGAAAAGTCAAAGGCTAAGGCAAGTAAGTTCAAGGATAAGTTAGAAGCAAATATTTTGGAATGTGAGAAGTTAGCACAAGAAGTGGCTACTCTAAAGAAATATTTATAGGACTCCAAGATCAAGATGAAGAGTTTCACAAATAGCTCTAAGAACTTGGATAAGTTCATTTGTGGACAACAGAGAACATCATGTTCAATAGGTCTTGGTTTTGGAAAGAAATAGGAAAAAGCAAAGTCTACTTCAAGTCTTCAAGAAGAAACAACATCAGAAGAAGATACTTCAGAAGAGGGATTCTCAGATGCAAGTGAAAGTGAAACTTCTAAGGATGAGTCGGATTGCAGTGAGTCCAACAGGGACAATGGGCAAAGAAGATACAGATGGAACAATAATCAGAACAGGAGACCAATGAGGTCTAGGCAAGGAAGCTTCAATGGGAGATGCTTCTCATGTCAAAGGTTTGGGCATATGGCTTCACAATGTAGATCACATGAAAGATAGGTATATGGAAGAGAACAACTTTTCCAAGGATATTGCTATTCATGTAATGAGTTTGGTCACAAGGCAATGAATTGCAGAATTCATGACAGAAGAGGATATGGCTTCACTAGGAGAAATCCTAAGACTATTGCACATCCAAGGAATAATAACATTAAGTGTTATAAGTGCAATAATGATGGTCACATAGCAAGATGGTGTAGAGCAAATATTCCAAAAATAGGCATGAATAGGAACATGAACATGAACATGAACAGGAACAGGAATATGAACAAGAACAAGAACAAGAACATGAACAAAAACAAGAAGATGAACAAGAACAGAGACTCAGAAAAGAAAAGAGACTCAGAGAAGAATGAGAACAAGAACAGGTACAAGAATAGGAACATGGATGAGAACAAGAACAGGAATAGGAACAGGGATGATGACTTGGAAAGAAACAATGAGAGGATTCAACAAAAAGGAAGAGGAAAAGACAAAGGCAGAGAACAGTGCTTTCGGGGAGTAGAAATACTCCCACCCTAGAATTAACCACCTCATGTGGAGGTGGGGGAGGGGCTAAGATAAGAGGCTTAATTCTTAGCCCCGAGCCCCAAAGGTGACCCTTTGCCATTGATGTCAAAGGGGGAGAGATTTGTGTATTATGGGGAGAGTTTTTGGATATGAGGAGAGATTTGATATCTGAGAGAGCATTGAGCCAGGGGGAGCAAAAAAGAAGGTCAGAATTTAGTAAAAGGATTTGGGTTGCCATCAATGACAAAGGGGGAGATTGTTGGACATTTTGAGTCCCTAAGCTAAAATGTTGTCATTGATGTCAAAAGAGCATTTAATGTCAAAAGGATCTATGAAGGGTTTTTGTGAAAACCAAGGCAGGAAAAATAAAAGGTTTTATTTAAAACCATGGACAATAGATTTGATCTGGGTTTTTCTTAAAACCCAAGTTGGGCTTTCGTTTCATCGAAAAAGGTGCCCCAATGATGGAGTTATTTGAGTTTTAATATTTGGTTTAAATTTTAATTATTTAAAATTTAAATTCAAATTTAAATTTAAATGTAAAGTTTCCCGTCGACGTCATCAAGCAAACATAAATTCATATTTCCGCTGACGTCTTCGAAGTGTTTTAAACACTATATAAAGGGGTGGTAAATAAATCAAAGTTTTATCCTTGCTCTTGTGATAAATGTTTGGCATTCGAATAAGTCTATGAGCTCGTGCGAATTTTGAGAAGAGAAGCAGGAAAGAAAATGACAATGCTTGGAAAGTCAAATCGTGGTGGGAAGCGTGGTGCATTGGCAAATAATTTTGGCTAAGGGACAAGGCAGCACAAACACTAGGGATCGAATCCCTTGGATGGCATTTTAGAAGGCGTGTGGAAAGCGCTTTGGCGCTTTGTCTTTTGCGGAAGGTGGAGGAAGGTTTAAGGCACTTTGGGCCTTTGCCTTTCCAATGAGCGCCTAGCTCATGTGGAATCTTAGCCATGGCTAAGATGCTCATGGTGTGGCAAGTCGGGGGTTCGAATCCCCTTGAGGAGGTAATTACGTTTTGCATTTAAATAATTTTTATTAGCCCTAAAGTTTGGAGTTATAAGGTAGTTAATGGAAATTAAAGTTTGTTATTAGGGTTGTGATTATTATTGCAAAGCATAATTGGTTTATGATTTATTTGATGGTTATGGAGAATTAATTTTAGGAGAAATAAGGAGTTGTTTTTTAAAAGCAATTTTGAGAGGTTTATTATTTTTGATAAGGGTTTTAATAAAAGGGACTTTGGTGGATGTGTTTATTAACTTGGAGTAAAAAGGGTGTAATTTGAGTAATGCTTTATTTTGTGATTATTTGAAGTCCATTAACCCTTGTTTAGATTGGAAAGGAAAGTTGTGTTTAAGTGTGGCAGATTTTGTGGACAACTTATTGGCATCAAAAAGGTATGGGCACATTCTCCTATTGATTGTTTATGGTGGTTGATTTCTGAAATATCATTGGAGAGAAAAGGATTGATTGTGGTTTCCTTTGAGAAAATGATTGGTTGAATGCTTCAAGGTTTTCTGGTTTGTGAGTTGTATTTAAACCTTGTTTTATTAGCATTGTTGTTGAAGCCCATTGATGATGAAATGAACTTGAACTTGAGTTAGAAAAGAACATGAGTATCATTGCTATGTGAGACTTGTGCTTGAGCATTGTTGGAAACATTTTGAGTTGGTTAATACATGCTTGGACTAGGGTTTGTGAAAAAGGATTGTTCCTTGAGGTGATTGGTTGAGTTGAGTTGGTTAAATAATGCTTGGACTAGGGTTTGTGAAAGGATGTCCCTGGGGGGTGGTGGTGTGATTAAGCCTAGTCAAGTGGATGCATGTGGTTGTTCAAGTTCCTAGAAACAAACTATTCAATATTCTGATCTGAGTTGAGATTGATTTGAGTTGAGATTGAGATCTGAGTATAGAACATATAGAGTCTCTAACAATTCTCTTGATGCTTCTATTGAGTTGAGATTGGGATTTGAGTATAGAACATATAGAGTCTCTAAAAATTCTCTTTATGCTTCTATGAGATTGATTTGAGATATTGATTGTACATTGAGCTTAGAACATATTGAGTCTCTAACAATTCTCTTTATGATTCTATATGATTGAGACAAGTCTTTGAGAAGACTTGTGGACTATTTTGAGTTAAGCTTTTGTGAAAGCTTGCTATGCAGATTTGAGCAAGTCCTAGAGAGGATTTGTTGAGCAGATTTGGACAAGTTCTGTGTGAACTTGTTGAGCAGATTTGGACAGGTTTTGTGTGAACCTATTGAGCAGATTTGGATAGGTTTTGTGTGAACTTGTTGAGCATATTTGAGCAGGTTCTAAGTGAACCTATTGAGCAGAATTGTACTAGACCGATTGTACTATGTTTAGTGCAAGAGATTGAGCAAAACTATGCTAGACCGACTGAACTGTGTTTGGTACAATATTGAGACAGAGCTTTGGAGGTGACAGAGTATAGAGGATAGAGTCTCAGTGGATAGAGATCCAGCAGCTAGGACAATTGAAGATAGATCTGAGTGAGGAGTCTTCAAGTGGAGAGAGATCCACAAGTCAGTGCAACATAGAGACAAAGTCTTCTAGAAGATCACTAGCCAGAGCATAAGGGGAAAGAGTTCTCCTGTGGAAGAGATCCACGAACTTGAGATTTAGGGGATCAACATATCCTTTGGACAGAGGTCCATAAACATTGTAATTTGGGAAAGATTCCCAAGAGATTATTTGAGAAATATTTAGAAGAAATATTTTCTCTGTGGAGGTAGCCCACATTGGGTGAACCACGTTAAAATCTGTGTCTCTATTGTGTGTGATGATTTGTGCATTGCTTTGATTATTGCTATTGATATTGCCATTAATTATATTGATTAATATTGTTTGGGAAAGAAAAGTAAAAAGTGGTCTTATACTGTTCACCCCCCCCTCTCAGTATAAGCTTGTGTTCTTCAAAATCCTTTTAAGCATTCTCATACTTTGCATGAAAGTTTACAAGGAATGTTTCAATATATATTATGATAAATATTATCATCATTTTCCTCTTGATATGCTTAAAAAATAAGAATTTATAATCTTAATAAAACACTCTTATATAGTTAATAGATTCCTAGAACCATATCTAACATTAACAATTTCTTCACTTTGTGTCTATGTTATAAATAGTGAAAAAGGAACCACGTTCCCTTATCCCCTTTTGGATCCATTAAAATTTTATCCTTATACGAGTTTGCTTACCCCTTGTAAACTTCAAACTCTCTCAAAGGTTGTTGACATTGCACTACATGGTATTGTAGTTGAGAATTAATTGGATCCTTATTGTGTAACTACCTTCTATCCTCCACATGAAGTTTGAAGTAGATTTTTTAATATTTGCACTTCATCCTATAATTCTTACCAAATTGCTTAAGATGACAACTTAATGATTAAGAGGAGTCTCGCACCATTGAATCAAACCAATTGAATCAACTACATGAGGTTCTCCATTCCAAAACAAAATAATGATTAAACGTATTTAACAAAAACTAAATAGATTTAATTGAGTTCATAATACAACTACATCTCTAACTTAGTTCAAAATGCCGCTTGAATCATGATTAGAAAATGGTCTAGGAGGGTGGTAGATAAATCGTAATGTAAATATAATCCATAATGGAAAATCATAATTATAAGGTGATTGGCCATATAAAACTTATCTTAGTAAGCTTTCGCTAAACTACTTTGTAATAACTGGTTCAAATAAACTAAAATTATCCATGTGAGTAGATTCTACCAAAACATATATACTTATTCTTGCAATAAAGCTAAGCACCAAATTCCTAATTAGAAAAAGGATGTAGTTGAGAATGCTCCTATTTCTATCTTTCAAACATGCTAAATCATCCTTAATAATCCAATTAGTTGGTTAAAAACATTCTTACAAACCCATTTCTTTAGGGCCTTGAAATCCTACAAGCATCATTCAAAGCATATACTACACATATTCCAATCACTGTCTAATTACTAAAAAGTGTAACCGAAAAGCAATAGTGCTCAGGATCATCTCCTTTATCAATCATAAGGTTACTAAACCAAGATGATCAATATTTCACCATGCCATTTTTACCTTCTTCATAGGTGCATAAAGAACATTCTAAATCATCCTTAATAGTCCAATTTCTTGGTGAAATACATTCTTAAACACCCATTTCTTGAGGGCCTTGATCTCCTACAAGCATCATTCAAAGCATATACTACATATATTCCAATCATTGTGTAATTACGAAAAAGTGTAATCGAAAAGCAATAGTGCTCAGGATCATCTCCTTTATCAATCATAAGGTTACTATACCAAGATGATCAATATATCACCATGCCATTTTGCCTTCTTCATAGGTGCATAAATAAAATTCTAAATCATACTTAATAGTCCAATTACTTGGTGAAATACATTATTACACACTCATTTCTTGAGGGCCTTGATCTCCTACAAACATCATTCAAAGCATATACTACATATATTCCAATCACTGTCTAATTACTAAAAAGTGTAATCGAAAAGCAATAGTGCTTAGGATCCTCTCCTTTATCAATCATAAGGTTACTAAACCAAGATGATCAATATATCACCATGCCATTGTTGCCTTTTTCATAGGTGTATAAAGAACAAAAACTTGTTTTCATATTGTTATACTGTAAATATTAGTTGGATCCGTCTAATCATAATTATATTAGGATAAAATCTATTGATAAATTAGTTGATCCTATACTTTATAACCTTCTCATTTAGCAATACATGACTAAATAATTCATGAAAGGATATAGGAAGGTAAATACTTAGCCAACAAGGTACCATAAACATTCTTAGTCAATAGTTATAGGTAGTCGAAGAAAGAAATTAGCATTGATCTATTCAATGGATTTATGGACCTTTTTAATGATAAATAATAACTAGAGGACATAGAATGAGAGTCTTATTAAAATTTCATATCATTTCTATAAATTTATATCTATTAGTCTTGAGTGATTTCTTTACTTCACAATATTGTCAAAGAAGAGGTTACTTCACATTTTGCACTTTCCTCCATCCATCTCTATCCACAACATTGTTATAGGATTGAAAAATATTACTATTTTTTAATTGTTGAAACAAATTTTAAGAGGTGTCATAATGTCATCCATCCTATTAGCCTTTGATCATGGTTGAAAATAACCCTAGATGCAGGAACTTAAAAATAGGTATCATAGTTAGCTTAGCGCAATACAAACACAAGAATCATGAGCATAATTGAATCTGAAAACATGAATTGTGCTTTATTCACATCATACTTTTAAAAAGGCAGGAATGTAAGACATAACCACCATTGGAGATGATGTAGACGACTACGAGACTATCACATTAACCATTTATCATATGGAAGAATTTTTTGGACTAAATTTGAGAACTTAGTCTTAGAGTTTCCATTAACTATTTGTGTTATATAACTAGCCCTATTTTAAAGGACTAGCCATATGAGATTGAACAACTATGGATCCCTCTTATGACTAGACTATCTATTAGTATGAATAGGACTTTGGCTTGGGATATCAATGGGTTGTTTAATGAATTTCATTTGGGCTAGTCATGAATTAAGTGTTCCTATCAAGGTAGCAAAAATAAGTATTATGTTTTTTCATACATATTACACTTTGGAAATATTCAAATCGAAGTCCAACCATTTGAATGGTGTCCGATAAGTACTAGCCTAAATTTACTTCTTTGTAAGCAAGTGGGTGGATTTAAAAACTACTAAAGTTGTCCTTATCAATTTGCACCACATAATATTCTTGACTTTACTAGTAATGGGCAATAAATAGGGGTGAAAATCCAAAAAAAAAGTAATTCATCCCACATGGGGTATCAAGAGTATTAGAGGTCTTTAAGATGAAAGTCAAAGGACCATGCTTGTAAAATTGTATTTGTCCACATATAATCTTGGTACCATGTTGCAATGCAACCTATGCCACTTATATGGTTAAAAGAGACATGACATGTATCCCTTGCTCAATCTCTTGATAGACTTTAAATTCAAGCCTGGACTCTTTCAATCAACATTATCCTATTTATAGAAACCATGTTCATTTGAAACGACTCTTAAAATCAACATAGTAAACCAATGGTAACGATGCTCAATGACATCGATAAAATTATTATGTAAAAGGTATTCAAAAGCCCTACTGGAATAATTACTTCTTAGATGAATTCATTGGTTTTTTAGTGATCCCTATAATGCATCTTTGGGTTGTTCTCTATATGTAATAGTAGGTTCAAAATCTCCACCAACTTACTACACTTGATTGAAAACAATAAGGTAACCCTCTCTTGGTTTGTAAAGTTGGTTTTCATATATAATCAGAATGATGTTGTTCTCTATAATATTATCAAATTGTAATATATGTGTTTTGAAGACCATAGATCCAAAGGAAAAACCATAAAAAATAAGAAGAAAGAATGTATATCTTAGAATGCACCCTTCTTTTTAAAAAAAGCATAACATATGTAAGGTTGTAGAGATTGGCTTGGAATATAGAAAATTTTCATAGTTATCAAAGTGAACATCCACTTCTTGGCACAAGGTACCAAAATGCTAAACACATGCTTAACATATGAAACAATCTTGTTTATCTTTTATTTTTATTACGATTTTCCTTATTCAATTATGAAAATAACTTTACTAATTAAGTATTGGATAACTCACTTAGTTGATGTATTTTCTATTATGATTTGCCTTGTTCAATTATAGAATTAACTTGTCTTGGTGGACAACACAACAGTTTGGGGTTTGGCTCTTCTTGGTGAGGTCCAAGGTTCAAACCATGGCGTGTGTTGGGGGGGCTTGTGTGTTAATCCTTTAGTGATATGTTTATGACGTGTGTTGGGGGGGGGGGCTTGTGTGTTAATCCTTTAATTATAAGTTTAGATATCGATCTTAATGATTAAGAGTAGCCTCACACCATTAAACCCAACCAGTTAAATTATCTATGTGAGGTTTTCCATTCCAAATAAAAATAAATATTAAACACATTTAACATAAACTAAAAAGAATAAATTGAGTTCATAAGACAACTATATCTCTAACTTAGTTCAAAATTCAAGGCTACTTAAATCATGATTACGAAATGATCTGGGAGGGTGGTAGATAAATCATAATGTAAATATAATCCATCATCAAAATTATAATTGGAAGGTGATTGGCCATATAAAACTTATCTTAGTAAGATTTTGTTCAACTCCTTTGTAATAATTGGTTCAAATAAACTAAAATTCTCCATGTGAGTCGATTCTACTAATAAGTATAAGCTTATTTTTGCAATAAAGCTAAGCACAATATTCCTAATTATAAAAAGGATGTAGTTGATAATGCTCCTATTTGTATATCCTTCAAACATGCTAAATCACCCTTAATAGTCCAATTAATTTTTGAAAGTAATAATTGGTTCAAATAAACTAAAATTCTCCATGTGAGTCAATTCTACTAATAAGTATAAGCTTATTTTTGCAATAAAGCTAAGCACAATATTCTTAATTAGAAAAAGGATGTAGTTGAGAATGCTCCTATTTTTATATCCTTCAAACATGCTAAATCACCCTTAATAGTCCAATTAATTGGTGAAAGTAATAATTGGTTCAAATAAACTAAAATTCTCCATGTGAGTCAATTCTACTAATAAGTATAAGCTTATTTTTGCAATAAAGCTAAGCACAATATTCCCAATTAGAAAAAATATGTAGTTGAGAATGCTCCTATTTTTATATCCTTCAAACATGCTAAATCACCCTTAATAGTCCAATTAATTGGTGAAAGTAATAATTGGTTCAAATAAACTAAAATTCTCCATGTGAGTCGATTCTACTAATAAGTATAAGCTTATTTTTGCAATAAAGCTAAGCACAATATTCCTAATTAGAAAAAATATGTAGTTGAGAATGCTCCTATTTTTATATCCTTCAAACATGCTAAATCACCCTTAATAGTCCAATTAATTGGTGAAAGTAATAATTGGTTCAAATAAACTAAAATTCTCCATGTGAGTCGATTCTACTAATAAGTATAAGATTATTTTTGCAATAAAGCTAAGCACAATATTCCTAATTAGAAAAAGGATGTAGTTGAGAATGCTCCTATTTTTATATCCTTCAAACATGCTAAATCACCCTTAATAGTCCAATTAATTGGTGAAAGTAATAATTGGTTCAAATAAACTAAAATTCTCCATGTGAGTCGATTCTACTAATAAGTATAAGCTTATTTTTGCAATAAAGCTAAGCACAATATTCTTAATTAGAAAAAGGATGTAGTTGAGAATGCTCCTATTTTTATATCCTTCAAACATGCTAAATAACCCTTAACAGTCCAATTAATTGGTGAAAGTAATAATTGGTTCAAATAAACTAAAATTCTCCATGTGAGTCGATTCTACTAATAAGTATAAGCTTATTTTTGCAATAAAGCTAAGCACAATATTCCTAATTAGAAAAATGATGTAGTTGAGAATGCTCCTATTTTTATATCCTTCAAACATGCTAAATCACCCTTAATAGTCCAATTAATTGGTGAAAGTAATAATTGGTTCAAATAAACTAAAATTCTCCATGTGAGTCGATTCTACTAATAAGTATAAGCTTATTTTTGCAATAAAGCTAAGCACAATTTCTTAATTAGAAAAAAGATGTAGTTGAGAATGCTCCTATTTTTATATCCTTCAAACATGCTAAATCACCCTTAATAGTCCAATTAATTGGTGAAAGTAATAATTGGTTCAAATAAACTAAAATTCTCCATGTGAGTCAATTCTACTAATAAGTATAAGCTTATTTTTGCAATAAAGCTAAGCACAATATTCCTAATTAGAAAAAGGATGTAGTTGAGAATGCTCCTATTTTTATATCCTTCAAACATGCTAAATCACCCTTAATAGTCCAATTAATTGGTGAAAGTAACAATTGGTTCAAATAAACTAAAATTCTCCATGTGAGTCGATTCTACTAATAAGTATAAGCTTATTTTTGCAATAAAGCTAAGCACAATATTCCTAATTAGAAAAAGGATGTAGTTGAGAATGCTCCTATTTTTATATCCTTCAAACATGCTAAATCACCCTTAATAGTCCAATTAATTTGTGAAAGTAATAATTGGTTCAAATAAACTAAAATTCTCCATGTGAGTCGATTCTACTAATAAGTATAAGCTTATTTTTGCAATAAAGCTAAGCACAATATTCCTAATTAGAAAAAGGATGTAGTTGAGAATGCTCCTATTTTTATATCCTTCAAACATGCTGAATCACCCTTAATAGTCCAATTAATTGGTGAAAGTAATAATTGGTTCAAATAAACTAAAATTCTCCATGTGAGTCGATTCTACTAATAAGTATAAGCTTATTTTTGCAATAAAGCTAAGCACAATATTCCTAATTAGAAAAAGGATGTAGTTGAGAATGCTCCTATTTTTATATCCTTCAAACATGCTAAATCACCCTTAATAGTCCAATTAATTGGTGAAAGTAATTATTGGTTCAAATAAACTAAAATTCTCCATGTGAGTCAATTCTACTAATAAGTATAAGCTTATTTTTGCAATAAAGCTAAGCACAATATTCCTAATTAGAAAAAGGATGTAGTTGAGAATGCTCCTATTTTTATATCCTTCAAACATGCTAAATCACCCTTAATAGTCCAATTAATTGGTGAAAGTAATAATTGGTTCAAATAAACTAAAATTCTCCATGTGAGTCGATTCTACTAATAAGTATAAGCTTATTTTTGCAATAAAGCTAAGCACAATATTCCTAATTAGAAAAAGGATGTAGTTGAGAATGCTCCTATTTTTATATCCTTCAAACATGCTAAATCACCCTTAATAGTCCAATTAATTGGTGAAAGTAATAATTGGTTCAAATAAACTAAAATTCTCCATGTGAGTCGATTCTACTAATAAGTATAAGCTTATTTTTGCAATAAAGCTAAGCACAATATTCCTAATTAGAAAAAGGATGTAGTTGAGAATGCTCCTATTTTTATATCCTTCAAACATGCTAAATCACCCTTAATAGTCCAATTAATTGGTGAAAGTAATAATTGGTTCAAATAAACTAAAATTCTCCATGTGAGTCGATTCTACTAATAAGTATAAGCTTATTTTTGCAATAAAGCTAAGCACAATATTCTTAATTAGAAAAAGGATGTAGTTGAGAATGCTCCTATTTTTATATCCTTCAAAAATGCTAAATCACCCTTAATAGTCCAATTAATTGGTGAAAGTAATAATTGGTTCAAATAAACTAAAATTCTCCACGTGAGTCGATTCTACTAATAAGTATAAGCTTATTTTTGCAATAAAGCTAAGCACAATATTCCTAATTATAAAAAGGATGTAGTTGAGAATGCTCCTATTTTTATATCCTTCAAACATGCTAAATAACCCTTAACAGTCCAATTAATTGGTGAAAGTAATAATTGGTTCAAATAAACTAAAATTCTCCATGTGAGTCGATTCTACTAATAAGTATAAGCTTATTTTTGCAATAAAGCTAAGCACAATATTCCTAATTAGAAAAAGGATGTAGTTGAGAATGCTCCTATTTTTATATCCTTCAAACATGCTAAATCACCCTTAATAGTCCAATTAATTGGTGAAAGTAATAATTGGTTCAAATAAACTAAAATTCTCCATGTGAGTCGATTCTACTAATAAGTATAAGCTTATTTTTGCAATAAAGCTAAGCACAATATTCCTAATTAGAAAAATGATGTAGTTGAGAATGCTCCTATTTTTATATCCTTCAAACATGCTGAATCACCCTTAATAGTCAAATTAATTGGTGAAAGTAATAATTGGTTCAAATAAACTAAAATTCTCCATGTGAGTCAATTCTACTAATAAGTATAAGCTTATTTTTGCAATAAAGCTAAGCACAATATTCCTAATTAGAAAAAGGATGTAGTTGAGAATGCTCCTATTTTTATATCCTTCAAACATGCTAAATCACCCTTAATAGTCCAATTAATTGGTGAAAGTAATAATTGGTTCAAATAAACTAAAATTCTCCATGTGAGTCAATTCTACTAATAAGTATAAGCTTATTTTTGCAATAAAGCTAAGCACAATATTCTTAATTAGAAAAAGGATGTAGTTGAGAATGCTCCTATTTTTATATCCTTCAAACATGCTAAATCACCCTTAATAGTCCAATTAATTGGTGAAAGTAATAATTGGTTCAAATAAACTAAAATTCTCCATGTGAGTCGATTCTACTAATAAGTATAAGCTTATTTTTGCAATAAAGCTAAGCACAATATTCCTAATTATAAAAAGGATGTAGTTGAGAATGCTCCTATTTTTATATCCTTCAAACATGCTAAATAACCCTTAACAGTCCAATTAATTGGTGAAAGTAATAATTGGTTCAAATAAACTAAAATTCTCCATGTGAGTCGATTCTACTAATAAGTATAAGCTTATTTTTGCAATAAAGCTAAGCACAATATTCCTAATTAGAAAAATGATGTAGTTGAGAATGCTCCTATTTTTATATCCTTCAAACATGCTAAATCACCCTTAATAGTCCAATTAATTGGTGAAAGTAATAATTGGTTCAAATAAACTAAAATTCTCCATGTGAGTCGATTCTACTAATAAGTATAAGCTTATTTTTGCAATAAAGCTAAGCACAATTTCTTAATTAGAAAAAATATGTAGTTGAGAATGCTCCTATTTTTATATCCTTCAAACATGCTAAATCACCCTTAATAGTCCAATTAATTGGTGAAAGTAATAATTGGTTCAAATAAACTAAAATTCTCCATGTGAGTCAATTCTACTAATAAGTATAAGCTTATTTTTGCAATAAAGCTAAGCACAATATTCCTAATTAGAAAAAGGATGTAGTTGAGAATGCTCCTATTTTTATATCCTTCAAACATGCTAAATCACCCTTAATAGTCCAATTAATTGGTGAAAGTAACAATTGGTTCAAATAAACTAAAATTCTCCATGTGAGTCGATTCTACTAATAAGTATAAGCTTATTTTTGCAATAAAGCTAAGCACAATATTCCTAATTAGAAAAAGGATGTAGTTGAGAATGCTCCTATTTTTATATCCTTCAAACATGCTAAATCACCCTTAATAGTCCAATTAATTTGTGAAAGTAATAATTGGTTCAAATAAACTAAAATTCTCCATGTGAGTCGATTCTACTAATAAGTATAAGCTTATTTTTGCAATAAAGCTAAGCACAATATTCCTAATTAGAAAAAGGATGTAGTTGAGAATGCTCCTATTTTTATATCCTTCAAACATGCTGAATCACCCTTAATAGTCCAATTAATTGGTGAAAGTAATAATTGGTTCAAATAAACTAAAATTCTCCATGTGAGTCGATTCTACTAATAAGTATAAGCTTATTTTTGCAATAAAGCTAAGCACAATATTCCTAATTAGAAAAAGGATGTAGTTGAGAATGCTCCTATTTTTATATCCTTCAAACATGCTAAATCACCCTTAATAGTCCAATTAATTGGTGAAAGTAATTATTGGTTCAAATAAACTAAAATTCTCCATGTGAGTCCATTCTACTAATAAGTATAAGCTTATTTTTGCAATAAAGCTAAGCACAATATTCCTAATTAGAAAAAGGATGTAGTTGAGAATGCTCCTATTTTTATATCCTTCAAACATGCTAAATCACCCTTAATAGTCCAATTAATTGGTGAAAGTAATAATTGGTTCAAATAAACTAAAATTCTCCATGTGAGTCGATTCTACTAATAAGTATAAGCTTATTTTTGCAATAAAGCTAAGCACAATATTCCTAATTAGAAAAAGGATGTAGTTGAGAATGCTCCTATTTTTATATCCTTCAAACATGCTAAATCACCCTTAATAGTCCAATTAATTGGTGAAAGTAATAATTGGTTCAAATAAACTAAAATTCTCCATGTGAGTCGATTCTACTAATAAGTATAAGCTTATTTTTGCAATAAAGCTAAGCACAATATTCCTAATTAGAAAAAGGATGTAGTTGAGAATGCTCCTATTTTTATATCCTTCAAACATGCTAAATCACCCTTAATAGTCCAATTAATTGGTGAAAGTAATAATTGGTTCAAATAAACTAAAATTCTCCATGTGAGTCGATTCTACTAATAAGTATAAGCTTATTTTTGCAATAAAGCTAAGCACAATATTCTTAATTAGAAAAAGGATGTAGTTGAGAATGCTCCTATTTTTATATCCTTCAAAAATGCTAAATCACCCTTAATAGTCCAATTAATTGGTGAAAGTAATAATTGGTTCAAATAAACTAAAATTCTCCACGTGAGTCGATTCTACTAATAAGTATAAGCTTATTTTTGCAATAAAGCTAAGCACAATATTCCTAATTATAAAAAGGATGTAGTTGAGAATGCTCCTATTTTTATATCCTTCAAACATGCTAAATAACCCTTAACAGTCCAATTAATTGGTGAAAGTAATAATTGGTTCAAATAAACTAAAATTCTCCATGTGAGTCGATTCTACTAATAAGTATAAGCTTATTTTTGCAATAAAGCTAAGCACAATATTCCTAATTAGAAAAAGGATGTAGTTGAGAATGCTCCTATTTTTATATCCTTCAAACATGCTAAATCACCCTTAATAGTCCAATTAATTGGTGAAAGTAATAATTGGTTCAAATAAACTAAAATTCTCCATGTGAGTCGATTCTACTAATAAGTATAAGCTTATTTTTGCAATAAAGCTAAGCACAATATTCCTAATTAGAAAAAGGATGTAGTTGAGAATGCTCCTATTTTTATATCCTTCAAACATGCTGAATCACCCTTAATAGTCAAATTAATTGGTGAAAGTAATAATTGGTTCAAATAAACTAAAATTCTCCATGTGAGTCAATTCTACTAATAAGTATAAGCTTATTTTTGCAATAAAGCTAAGCACAATATTCCTAATTAGAAAAAGGATGTAGTTGAGAATGCTCCTATTTTTATATCCTTCAAACATGCTAAATCACCCTTAATAGTCCAATTAATTGGTGAAAGTAATAATTGGTTCAAATAAACTAAAATTCTCCATGTGAGTCAATTCTACTAATAAGTATAAGCTTATTTTTGCAATAAAGCTAAGCACAATATTCTTAATTAGAAAAAGGATGTAGTTGAGAATGCTCCTATTTTTATATCCTTCAAACATGCTAAATCACCCTTAATAGTCCAATTAATTGGTGAAAGTAATAATTGGTTCAAATAAACTAAAATTCTCCATGTGAGTCGATTCTACTAATAAGTATAAGCTTATTTTTGCAATAAAGCTAAGCACAATATTCCTAATTATAAAAAGGATGTAGTTGAGAATGCTCCTATTTTTATATCCTTCAAACATGCTAAATAACCCTTAACAGTCCAATTAATTGGTGAAAGTAATAATTGGTTCAAATAAACTAAAATTCTCCATGTGAGTCGATTCTACTAATAAGTATAAGCTTATTTTTGCAATAAAGCTAAGCACAATATTCCTAATTAGAAAAATGATGTAGTTGAGAATGCTCCTATTTTTATATCCTTCAAACATGCTAAATCACCCTTAATAGTCCAATTAATTGGTGAAAGTAATAATTGGTTCAAATAAACTAAAATTCTCCATGTGAGTCGATTCTACTAATAAGTATAAGCTTATTTTTGCAATAAAGCTAAGCACAATTTCTTAATTAGAAAAAATATGTAGTTGAGAATGCTCCTATTTTTATATCCTTCAAACATGCTAAATCACCCTTAATAGTCCAATTAATTGGTGAAAGTAATAATTGGTTCAAATAAACTAAAATTCTCCATGTGAGTCAATTCTACTAATAAGTATAAGCTTATTTTTGCAATAAAGCTAAGCACAATATTCCTAATTAGAAAAAGGATGTAGTTGAGAATGCTCCTATTTTTATATCCTTCAAACATGCTAAATCACCCTTAATAGTCCAATTAATTGGTGAAAGTAACAATTGGTTCAAATAAACTAAAATTCTCCATGTGAGTCGATTCTACTAATAAGTATAAGCTTATTTTTGCAATAAAGCTAAGCACAATATTCCTAATTAGAAAAAGGATGTAGTTGAGAATGCTCCTATTTTTATATCCTTCAAACATGCTAAATCACCCTTAATAGTCCAATTAATTTGTGAAAGTAATAATTGGTTCAAATAAACTAAAATTCTCCATGTGAGTCGATTCTACTAATAAGTATAAGCTTATTTTTGCAATAAAGCTAAGCACAATATTCCTAATTAGAAAAAGGATGTAGTTGAGAATGCTCCTATTTTTATATCCTTCAAACATGCTGAATCACCCTTAATAGTCCAATTAATTGGTGAAAGTAATAATTGGTTCAAATAAACTAAAATTCTCCATGTGAGTCGATTCTACTAATAAGTATAAGCTTATTTTTGCAATAAAGCTAAGCACAATATTCCTAATTAGAAAAAGGATGTAGTTGAGAATGCTCCTATTTTTATATCCTTCAAACATGCTAAATCACCCTTAATAGTCCAATTAATTGGTGAAAGTAATTATTGGTTCAAATAAACTAAAATTCTCCATGTGAGTCCATTCTACTAATAAGTATAAGCTTATTTTTGCAATAAAGCTAAGCACAATATTCCTAATTAGAAAAAGGATGTAGTTGAGAATGCTCCTATTTTTATATCCTTCAAACATGCTAAATCACCCTTAATAGTCCAATTAATTGGTGAAAGTAATAATTGGTTCAAATAAACTAAAATTCTCCATGTGAGTCGATTCTACTAATAAGTATAAGCTTATTTTTGCAATAAAGCTAAGCACAATATTCCTAATTAGAAAAAGGATGTAGTTGAGAATGCTCCTATTTTTATATCCTTCAAACATGCTAAATCACCCTTAATAGTCCAATTAATTGGTGAAAGTAATAATTGGTTCAAATAAACTAAAATTCTCCATGTGAGTCGATTCTACTAATAAGTATAAGCTTATTTTTGCAATAAAGCTAAGCACAATATTCCTAATTAGAAAAAGGATGTAGTTGAGAATGCTCCTATTTTTATATCCTTCAAACATGCTAAATCACCCTTAATAGTCCAATTAATTGGTGAAAGTAATAATTGGTTCAAATAAACTAAAATTCTCCATGTGAGTCGATTCTACTAATAAGTATAAGCTTATTTTTGCAATAAAGCTAAGCACAATATTCTTAATTAGAAAAAGGATGTAGTTGAGAATGCTCCTATTTTTATATCCTTCAAAAATGCTAAATCACCCTTAATAGTCCAATTAATTGGTGAAAGTAATAATTGGTTCAAATAAACTAAAATTCTCCACGTGAGTCGATTCTACTAATAAGTATAAGCTTATTTTTGCAATAAAGCTAAGCACAATATTCCTAATTATAAAAAGGATGTAGTTGAGAATGCTCCTATTTTTATATCCTTCAAACATGCTAAATAACCCTTAACAGTCCAATTAATTGGTGAAAGTAATAATTGGTTCAAATAAACTAAAATTCTCCATGTGAGTCGATTCTACTAATAAGTATAAGCTTATTTTTGCAATAAAGCTAAGCACAATATTCCTAATTAGAAAAAGGATGTAGTTGAGAATGCTCCTATTTTTATATCCTTCAAACATGCTAAATCACCCTTAATAGTCCAATTAATTGGTGAAAGTAATAATTGGTTCAAATAAACTAAAATTCTCCATGTGAGTCGATTCTACTAATAAGTATAAGCTTATTTTTGCAATAAAGCTAAGCACAATATTCCTAATTAGAAAAAGGATGTAGTTGAGAATGCTCCTATTTTTATATCCTTCAAACATGCTGAATCACCCTTAATAGTCAAATTAATTGGTGAAAGTAATAATTGGTTCAAATAAACTAAAATTCTCCATGTGAGTCAATTCTACTAATAAGTATAAGCTTATTTTTGCAATAAAGCTAAGCACAATATTCCTAATTAGAAAAAGGATGTAGTTGAGAATGCTCCTATTTTTATATCCTTCAAACATGCTAAATCACCCTTAATAGTCCAATTAATTGGTGAAAGTAATAATTGGTTCAAATAAACTAAAATTCTCCATGTGAGTCAATTCTACTAATAAGTATAAGCTTATTTTTGCAATAAAGCTAAGCACAATATTCCTAATTAGAAAAAGGATGTAGTTGAGAATGCTCCTATTTTTATATCCTTCAAACATGCTAAATCACTCTTAATAGTCCAATTAATTGGTGAAAGTAACAATTGGTTCAAATAAACTAAAATTCTCCATGTGAGTCGATTCTACTAATAAGTATAAGCTTATTTTTGCAATAAAGCTAAGCACAATATTCCTAATTAGAAAAAGGATGTAGTTGAGAATGCTCCTATTTTTATATCCTTCAAACATGCTGAATCACCCTTAATAGTCCAATTAATTGGTGAAAGTAATAATTGGTTCAAATAAACTAAAATTCTCCATGTGAGTCGATTCTACTAATAAGTATAAGCTTATTTTTGCAATAAAGCTAAGCACAATATTCCTAATTAGAAAAAGGATGTAGTTGAGAATGCTCCTATTTTTATATCCTTCAAACATGCTAAATCACCCTTAATAGTCCAATTAATTGGTGAAAGTAATAATTGGTTCAAATAAACTAAAATTCTCCACGTGAGTCGACTCTACTAATAAGTATAATCTTATTTTTGCAATAAAGCTAAGCACAATATTCCTAATTATAAAAAGGATGTAGTTGAGAATGCTCCTATTTTTATATCCTTCAAACATGCTAAATAACCCTTAACAGTCCAATTAATTGGTGAAAGTAATAATTGGTTCAAATAAACTAAAATTCTCCATGTGAGTCGATTCTACTAATAAGTATAAGCTTATTTTTGCAATAAAGCTAAGCACAATATTCCTAATTAGAAAAAGGATGTAGTTGAGAATGCTCCTATTTTTATATCCTTCAAACATGCTAAATCACCCTTAATAGTCCAATTAATTGGTGAAAGTAATAATTGGTTCAAATAAACTAAAATTCTCCATGTGAGTCCATTCTACTAATAAGTATAAGCTTATTTTTGCAATAAAGCTAAGCACAATATTCCTAATTAGAAAAAGGATGTAGTTGAGAATGTTCCTATTTTTATATCCTTCAAACATGCTAAATCACTCTTAATAGTCCAATTAATTGGTGAAAGTAACAATTGGTTCAAATAAACTAAAATTCTCCATGTGAGTCGATTCTACTAATAAGTATAAGCTTATTTTTGCAATAAAGCTAAGCACAATATTCCTAATTAGAAAAAGGATGTAGTTGAGAATGCTCCTATTTTTATATCCTTCAAACATGCTGAATCACCCTTAATAGTCCAATTAATTCGTGAAAGTAATAATTGGTTCAAATAAACTAAAATTCTCCATGTGAGTCGATTCTACTAATAAGTATAAGCTTATTTTTGCAATAAAGCTAAGCACAATATTCCTAATTAGAAAAAGGATGTAGTTGAGAATGCTCCTATTTTTATATCCTTCAAACATGCTAAATCACCCTTAATAGTCCAATTAATTGGTGAAAGTAATAATTGGTTCAAATAAACTAAAATTCTCCACGTGAGTCGATTCTACTAATAAGTATAATCTTATTTTTGCAATAAAGCTAAGCACAATATTCCTAATTATAAAAAGGATGTAGTTGAGAATGCTCCTATTTTTATATCCTTCAAACATGCTAAATAACCCTTAACAGTCCAATTAATTGGTGAAAGTAATAATTGGTTCAAATAAACTAAAATTCTCCATGTGAGTCGATTCTACTAATAAGTATAAGCTTATTTTTGCAATAAAGCTAAGCACAATATTCCTAATTAGAAAAAGGATGTAGTTGAGAATGCTCCTATTTTTATATCCTTCAAACATGCTAAATCACCCTTAATAGTCCAATTAATTGGTGAAAGTAATAATTGGTTCAAATAAACTAAAATTCTCCATGTGAGTCCATTCTACTAATAAGTATAAGCTTATTTTTGCAATAAAGCTAAGCACAATATTCCTAATTAGAAAAAGGATGTAGTTGAGAATGCTCCTATTTTTATATCCTTCAAACATGCTGAATCACCCTTAATAGTCAAATTAATTGGTGAAAGTAATAATTGGTTCAAATAAACTAAAATTCTCCATGTGAGTCGATTCTACTAATAAGTATAAGCTTATTTTTGCAATAAAGCTAAGCACAATATTCCTAATTAGAAAAAGGATGTAGTTGAGAATGCTCCTATTTTTATATCCTTCAAACATGCTGAATCACCCTTAATAGTCAAATTAATTGGTGAAAGTAATAATTGGTTCAAATAAACTAAAATTCTCCATGTGAGTCAATTCTACTAATAAGTATAAGCTTATTTTTGCAATAAAGCTAAGCACAATATTCCTAATTAGAAAAAGGATGTAGTTGAGAATGCTCCTATTTTTATATCCTTCAAACATGCTAAATCACCCTTAATAGTCCAATTAATTGGTGAAAGTAATAATTGGTTCAAATAAACTAAAATTCTCCATGTGAGTCCATTCTACTAATAAGTATAAGCTTATTTTTGCAATAAAGCTAAGCACAATATTCCTAATTAGAAAAAGGATGTAGTTGAGAATGCTCCTATTTTTATATCCTTCAAACATGCTAAATCACCCTTAATAGTCCAATTAATTGGTGAAAGTAACAATTGGTTCAAATAAACTAAAATTCTCCATGTGAGTCGATTCTACTAATAAGTATAAGCTTATTTTTGCAATAAAGCTAAGCACAATATTCCTAATTAGAAAAAGGATGTAGTTGAGAATGCTCCTATTTTTATATCCTTCAAACATGCTGAATCACCCTTAATAGTCCAATTAATTGGTGAAAGTAATAATTGGTTCAAATAAACTAAAATTCTCCATGTGAGTCGATTCTACTAATAAGTATAAGCTTATTTTTGCAATAAAGCTAAGCACAATATTCCTAATTAGAAAAAGGATGTAGTTGAGAATGCTCCTATTTTTATATCCTTCAAACATGCTAAATCACCCTTAATAGTCCAATTAATTGGTGAAAGTAACAATTGGTTCAAATAAACTAAAATTCTCCATGTGAGTCGATTCTACTAATAAGTATAAGCTTATTTTTGCAATAAATCTAAGCACAATATTCCTAATTAGAAAAAGGATGTAGTTGAGAATGCTCCTATTTTTATATCCTTCAAACATGCTGAATCACCCTTAATAGTCCAATTAATTGGTGAAAGTAATAATTGGTTCAAATAAACTAAAATTCTCCATGTGAGTCGATTCTACTAATAAGTATAAGCTTATTTTTGCAATAAAGCTAAGCACAATATTCCTAATTAGAAAAAGGATGTAGTTGAGAATGCTCCTATTTTTATATCCTTCAAACATGCTGAATCACCCTTAATAGTCCAATTAATTGGTGAAAGTAATAATTGGTTCAAATAAACTAAAATTCTCCATGTGAGTCGATTCTACTAATACGTATAAGCTTATTTTTGCAATAAAGCTAAGCACAATATTCATAATTAGAAAAAGGATGTAGTTGAGAATGCTCCTATTTTTATATCCTTCAAACATGCTAAATCACCCTTAATAGTCCAATTAATTGGTGAAAAACATTTTCACACACCCATTTCTTGAGGGTTTACAAGCATATTTCAAAGCATATACTACATATATGCCAATCACTATCTAATAACTAAAAAGTGTATCTGAAGTGCAATAGTGCTTAGGATCCTCTCATTTATAAATCATAAGGTTACTAAACCAAGATGATAAATTTATCACCGTGCTATTGTTTCCTTCTTCACAAGTGCATAAAGAACAAAAACTTGATTTCATATTGTTATAGAGCAAATATTGGTTAGATCCTCTAATCATAATAATATGAGGACAAAAGCTAGTGATAACTTAGTCAATCCTATACTTTATGACCTTCTTATATTGTAATACATGACTAAAGAATTCATGATCAGATAGAAGAAAGTAAATAATTAGACAACAAGGTGTCATACATATTCTTAGTTAATAGTTATAGGTAGTTGGACAAGGAAATTATCATTGACCCATTTAATGGATATTTGGACCTTTTCCATAATAAATAATAATTAGAGGACATAGAATGAGAGTCTTCTTTAATTTTCATATCACTTATATAAATTTATAGCTATCAATATTGAGCGATTCCTTCACTTCACTGTATTATCAAAGAAGTGGTTACTTCACATTTTGCACTTCCATCTATCCATTCCTATCCACAACCTCATTATATGATTGAACAAATATTCCTTCTTAATTGTTGATATAAATTTTAAGAGGTGTCATAACATCACCAATTCTAATAGCCTTTGATCATGGTTAAAAAATAACCCTAGATGAAGAAACTTGAACATGGGCATCACAATCAGTTTAGGGGGATACAAACACAAGAGTCATGAACATAATTGGAGATGACTTGTGCTTTATTCACATCAATATTTTGGAAAGGTAGGCATGTAAGGCATAACCACCATTGGGATGATATATATGACTAAGAGACAATCAAATAAACCAACGATCATAAGGAAACAAATTTAGGACTAAAATTGAGGACTTTGACTTAGAGTTCCCATTAACTATTAGTGTTATAGAACTAACCCTATTTAAAGGACTAGTTGTATCATGTTCAAGAGTTATGGATCCCTCTTATGATTAAACTATCTATTAGGGTTAATAAGGCTTTGATTTGGGACATCAATGGGTTTTTTAATGAATTTCATTTGGGCTAGTCATGAATCAAGTGGTCTTCTCAAGGTATCAAAAAGAAGTATTATGTTTGTTCATATACATTAGAATTTTGTAATGTTCAAATCCAACTCCAACCAAATGAATGGTGTCCAATAAGCACTAGCCTAAATCTACTCTATAAGCAAGTAGGTGGATCTAAAACCTATTGAAGTTGTCCTTATCATTTTGCATCACATAATCTTCTTGACTTTACTAGTAATGGACAATAAATAGGGGTGAAAATCTAAATTAAAAAAAAACTCATTCCACATAGGGTATCAAAAATACAAGAGGCCTTTGGGATGAAAGTCAAAGGACCATGCTTGTAAAATTGTATTTATCCACATATAATCTGGGCACCATATTGCAATACAACCTTTGCCACTTTTATGGTTGGAACGAGACATTACATGTATCCCTTGCTCAATCTCTTGAAAATATTTGAATTCAAGCCTTGACTCTTTCAATCAACCTCATCCTATTTATAGGAACCATGTTCATTTGAGACTCCTAAAATCAATATAGTAGACCACTGCTAACATTGGTCGATGGCATCGATAATTTTTATTATTCATTTGAGACTCCTAAAATCAAAATAGTAGACCACTCCTAACATTGGTCGATGGCATCAATAATTTTTATTATGTAAAAGACATTCAAAAACCCTACTAGAATAATTACTTCTTAGACAAATTCATTGATTGTTTGGGACCCCTATAATGTATCTTTAGATTTTCCTCCATTTACAATAATAGGTTCAAAATCTCTACCAACTTACTACACTTGATTGAAAACAATAAAATTACCCTCTTAGTCTACAAAGTTATTTTTCATATATAATTAAGATGATATTAATTTCTATAGTATTACCAAATTATAATGGATGTATTTTCAAGACCATAAATCCAAAAGAAAGACCATAAAAAAAAAAAATCGTATGACCTAAAGCACACTCCTCTTTTCTATAAAAAAAAAAATACATCACGCTCTAAAGATTATCTTGAAATATATAAAACATTTATAGTTATCCAAATGAACATCTTCTTATTAAGAAGTACCAAAATGCTAAATACATGCTTGGCAGATGAAACAATCTCATTTATATTCTATTTCTATTATAATTTGCCTAATTTAGTTATTAAATTAGTAAAAGTTGGATAGCTCGCTTAGTTGATATATTTTAACTTTAAGCTTTTCTTTTATTTCATTGTATATTTAACATTTAATTTTGTAATTCTTTATTATCTTACTCAAGCTCACGTTACATATTCATGAGACTTTTTAGATGGAAGAAAAAAAAACTAGATCCATGTCCATAAATTCATTTATTTATTATTATTATTATTTTAAAACATATAACAATCAAAGCATACAGTTGTTTTGAAAGATATTTTTGGTTTTTTTTTTTTTTTGAGATTCACGGTTCAAATTGCAGGACATGGACGAGGCTGTGAGGGGTGGGTGTGTGTATGGTTGTGTGTTTGGTCCCTATTGATAAACTCAGCTCTCAGCTCTCACTCTTATTAGAAGTTATGATTGGGATCTTAAATACATTTATTTATTATTATTATTATTATTATGTTAAAACATATAACAATCAAAGCATACAGTTGTGGAAGATATTTTGGGCTTTTTTTTTTTTTTTTTGAGATCCACGGTTCAAATTGCAACCAGGTGGGCGAGTCTGTGAGGGATGGGTGTGTGTATGGTTGTGTGTTTGGTCCCTATTGATAAACTCTGCTCTCACTCTTATTAAAAGTTATAATTGGAGTAAAGATGTCCAACCTTGGACGTGAGGAGTAAAAGTTTCTCATACTGACCTTAATAAAAAAAACATATCCCAGACCACTCTTCATAAATTAAACTTGAATCTCTTTTAAAATCTAATAGTACCACTTTCTTCCTAAATCAAACTTTCAAAAAAAAACTTAAATCTCGTTTAAAAAAATGTAATATCTTTAGTAGAGAGAAAATAAACCTGTGAATCGTTATCTGCAAAGGATCCAAGTACACTGCCCCTCTAAGGATGTTCTTAACACACAGTATGGGTGCCCATTTTAATACAGTGCCTCTCATATTAATAAAGATCAAACATATAGTTTTATATATATATTTATTTTTTTAAATATTTATATTAATAAAGATCAAACATGTAATTTTATATATATTTATTTTTTAAATATTCAGATTTGAACTTTCAAAGAGCTGTTTCTTTAGGTGTAGGGAAATCCATGGTTCTGTGGCCAGCTATAGCTGTCCTATCTGGATATATTAATTTAGAATTATTGTTGGAATGTAGTACATGGTTCAGAACTTCAATTTTTAGGTGAGAAGGAAACCTATCATTCTGTGGCCAGCTATAGCTGTCCCATCTAGATATATTAATTTAGAATTATTGTTGAAATGTGGTACATGATTCAGGATGAAGTTGAAATGCCATTGAAACATTTTAAACTCTAGTCTGTTGAAGGTTTTATTCTTCTCGTCTCAAGTTTGCGAACGTGTGAACATAATGAAGTGTTGTAATGGCATCCCTTTGGGTGTACAAAATATGTGTATGATTTGCTTTATTTTAGTTTTATTTACTTATAAATAAGTTAAAAAAACATGTGATAGGATTTAATGGAGCACTAATACCTATTGGTATCATGATCATGGTCAACTTGCTTGAGAGTTAAAAAAACATGTCATAGAATTTAATGAAGTAGGGTATGGAATTTTAAGCTATGCCTCCTAGCCTATTGGTATCATGGTCAACTTGATGATACTGCCTTGCTTAAAGGCCCAAAGTAAAATATTCAAAGTAGTGTTATTACCATTAAATCCTCATGGAAGTGGGGGCATTCCTCGTCAAAAACCAAGGAAAGAACATTGGACCTCTGCTGATGTGGTTGAGAAGAGCTATATAGGATGGCTTTGTGATGACATGTAGTGCCACCGGAGTTAGGTGCTGACGTGCTCCTCCTTGCCAAGATGGTGATCTTCATCCATATGCATCATTTTGCAAAGTTAAATATGTCAGTAACCGAAGAGGGACACAAAGTACTTATGATGTAGCCTCAATATAAATGTCAATCTCCTTCGCCTAGAACTTCTTCATGTTGCCCACGTTGATATGCTTGATGGAAACCTCATGCCCATTGACAAGCTTCCCTTTATAAACAATCCTGAAGCTACCCGTGCTAATTTTATTTGCCTCTTAGAAGTTGCTCATTGTAACCATAAGTTATACTAGGGTAAATTCATCTTCTTGATAGGCATGCATAGATAACATCGCACTTCACTATAAGGAGGTTTGGCGACACGGTGATCCCTGAGGTTAAGGAGTGTGCGCATTCGACGCGGTAGGTTTTACTTGTTTTTTTATATTATTAAAGTACAATTTTTGATTTTGTGTGCTGATGATTGGTATCAAAAATACGTATTGGGTAAATTAGTGCAGGTAATTTCTTGGGATAGCATAGTGTCACCAACTTGTATGTCAATAGTCTTCTTGAGAAATATCAATCTGAACACAAATATATTTTTGAGGACGTGTATGGAAAAATTTGTTTGTCTCTACCAAAATGACACACTCCAAAGGAGATCCTATGCGGCCAAGAAAGGGCCACAAAAGTAGAGGGAGTCCTGGGAATTCCACCCATACAAGGACTTTGGTAGACCTTTCCTTAGAAACAGAAAAAACAAAAAAATCAAGGGTCCAAGGAGAAAAAACAAGAAAAGATTTTTTCATGTACCAAAGGCCATTCTCGTAAATTGCCTTAGCATGGGTTAAAAAAAAACCTGTGTAAGGTTTTGAATCATCTTTAGCTTGATCCCATGAGGAGGGCGATGCTTGTAAATTGCCTTAGCATGGGTTGTAGCTTGACCCCATGAGGAGTTTGAGGAGTTCAAGCTACGTTAACCAGGTCCTAAGAAAAGACTGATTAGGGATATGTCCAACAAAATATTTGACAAAGGTGAATGATTCTAACTAGTAACATACGGAATCAAATTCAGGCAATGAAAAAATTACATCAAGAGAAGAAAGGTTACTTTGTGGACCATTCTTATCACAAACTTGCAAAGTTGTTTGAGAGAAGCCATTATTACATGCATTCCCTTTTAGAACACCAGTGTTGTACATTGGTCTGCGAAGGTTGAAGACCATATTGATTCTTTGTTGTGATATTCATTGTAAAAGCTATGAAAAACAACCTATTTACTTTAAAAAATGAAAATAAATAAAATGCTTCCTCTAAACAACACATTTTTGAATATATATAAACTATTTTTTTCTAAAAGATTTACCAGCCTTAAATTAATTTTAATATAGTATATAAATTATCTTAAATAATTATACTTTTTGCTATGAGATAAGTGGTAAAAATATAACTTTTAAAGTGGAAAATAAAAATATAAGTTTTTAAAAAATATATAGATTCAAATAAATAATATAACTCAAGTAAATAAAAATTTAAGCTTCCAACCGGAAAATTTTAGTTAACTTTTTAATATGAATTGTTTTAATATTTTTATATAATTTTCAAAAAAAATTATATTATAATACTCATAATATAAATAAAACTTTTTCAATCCGACATGTAAATTTCCATTGCACTGCATACGAGGTAATTAACTAAAACACTTTACATACATCGACATATGCAGATTTCCACCGCATACGAGGTAATTAGCTAAAACACTTCTACCTACACCCATATGAAACTATTCACAATTGAAGTTATTACAGTGTGTTATCCTTACCTTGCATTAAAACCAAACTTTTTACACAATAAAATTTTGTATTCAAATTTATTTATTTATATATTTATTTATTTATTTATTTATTAGTGTGTTAAGATACGTAGGTGTTGTAGGTGAGTTGAAGAGGAGAGGGCAATCTTCCAAGGGAGGTCCCAGGTTCAAATCTCCACCCTACCAAAAATCTGAATTGGTATCCAAAATCCAATTGATAATGTTGGGGCTGGTGCGACTCCCAGGTGACTTTGACGGTGTAGAACCCCCTGTTCGTGGTCTCTCATACCAAGGCGCCCCCGCAAGGAGTTTTTCCCTTTAAAAAAATAAATTTAAAATTTATTTTTATATGGTTGGATAACTATACACCAATTTAAAAATATCCTAATTTCATATAACTTATGACCTTACACTATTTTTTTTATATATTAATATATTAAAAACAATTTAAAAATATCTTAATTTTATACAACCTATAACCTTACACTATTTTTTTATATATTAATATATTAAAAACAATAATGATTTGCTCTTTCCGTGCAAAAATAATAGGCCTATCTATAAAATATCCAATAACTAAATGAAAATGAATTAAGAGTTAAAAGCCAAACTCTTTGGAATTAACAACTATAACCTATGACCTTACACTATTTTTTTATATATTAATATATTAAAAACAATAATGATTTGCTCTTTCCTGCAAAAATAATAGGTCTATCTATAAAATATCCAATAACTAAATGAAAATGAATTAAGAGTTAAAAGCCAAACTCTTTGGAATTAACAACTAAATAAAAATAGATTAAGATTTAAAGCTGAAACAACATCAAAAACTGGCAATTTTAATCAATCTTATCCTTACAATTAGAAATGTTGCCAAACGTTACCATGCTAGTAATAAAAACCTATTAGATTTTTTTTGAGATTATACGAGGTTTTTATTAAGGGCTATTCATTGAAATATTAAAATATTATATGTTAATTAAATTATATTTAACATAAATTTTTGTTATAAATATTTTTTATTTTTTAATATAAAATATATTTTCATCTTCCTTAAATTATTATGTTTTCACAATCATTTATTTGATATCCTTCTCATTAAGATAAAATCTCACTTGACTAGTTGCCTTCTAGAATTTGAATTTCACCTGAAGATAACATTTCGATTGGTTAAATTATGTGCTATTCAATTTCCTTCTCTATATACATGCTCACAATTTCAAGAGATTACCTTTAAATATAGATGATAGACATTAGCAATAACATTATTTTTATACAATTCTCACATCCTTTTTTGTTGATAGCATTAATCATAACTTGTAAATCCCTCTCAATTGAAATATATTTCAGTCATTTTTCAATTGTAATTTTAATCCCTGTAAGAAGTGCCCTAGTCTCTACATAGTTGTTAGTTGAAGTTCCATATGATTTTGAGTGAGGATAATTTTGCCTTCATTATTTTGAAAAACACCACCTCCATTGGCTTTTCCTTTATTTCCTTTAGGACTACTAAAATTGATTTTGATAAACCCAAATTTTGAATATTTTTATTTTACCCTAGATTGAAGTAAATACTTTGTTTTAATGCCATTATTATAATTAAATCTTCCATGTATGTTCAAATCATAAAACCAAGTTGTTACAACCTCTTTTTTTGCACTTGATACTTTCCATGATGAGCACCATATCTGTAAACACTCTATAAGAGAGGCAATAATATGGTTCCAAACTTGGGCATGATTTTGAGATTTATTTTTAAAAATTGTATTATTCCTTTCAAGCTATAAATTACAAAGTAGGACCACTTCATATAATACATAACACTTTAGCTTTGAAACAATTAATACACTATTTCATCAACTCTTTTAATGTTGATGGAGCTATCCAATATATTTTCATATTTTTTTAAAAGCAACCCTAAATAGTGCGAGTAAAAGGACAATGAATTGGAGTGATGTTTCTAAATCCTTTTCACATAAGGTACATCTGAAAAGTACATGATATCATCATCTTTATAGACTCTCATCGTACTTTGAATTGCTAACCAAAGGAATGTTGAGGCCTTAGGGAAAGCCTTTATTGATCAAACATTCTTCCAAGGAAAATCTTCTAGAGTAGAAAATTTCAATTTCTTTAAATCCTCATAGCCCAAATGGAGCGTGTATCCACTATATTTTGATAGATTTCAAATCATCTCATTATTTCATGTAAAAATTGACAAATAAAAATCTTGAAGCATCTTTTGAATTTCATCTACAATTTGTTTGAGTTCCTCTTCTTCAACCAGGTTACTGATAGAAATCCATGAGTTAAAGTTTTTCTTCACAATAATGTAATCTTTGACCTTTGGAACTTTATAAGCTAGGCATGCCTGAGCCAATGGTTTCTATTTTTGAATTATACCTAATAGGATAAGGCTTCAACCAATCATCAAACCAAAAATTTGCATAATTCCCCTCACTGTATGACCATCTAATATAATTTCAAATCAATTGTAAACTGTTTGATATTAAGTTCCATGTTGATAATCCTTTGGGTAGGGTTCTTTCTCTAAATAATTTCATTGCATCAAAACTTACATATTTTTGAAGAAACATTGTCCAACTTTTTCCTTCATCTCTAAATATTCTCCACCTTAGTTTTTCCCCTAATACAAAACTCATAAGTCTACAATTTTCAAAGCTTACTCCTCTAATATTATTTCCTTTGCAAACCCTATCCCACTTCCAAAGAGGAAACCTAAATTTTTTCTTGCACCCTTTTAAAAGAAAGTCTCTTTGGATTTTATCAAATTTTGATGTTATATCTACTGACAAGTTTGAAAGAGACATGATATAAATACAGATGGATTGAAATGTAGTCTTTATGAGTTGTAACCTTCCTGCCATGGATAAGAACATACCTTTCCAACTTGCCAAACAAGCTTTCATTCCATCCATTCAAGAGACCTAAATATCCTTTTTCTTTCTTTTATGAGACAAATGAATCACCAAGTAAGTTGATGGAAATTTTTCATTTTTAACCGTAAAAAATCTATAATAATTTGTTGTAAATCTAGGGTAGTGTTAATGAAACAATATTAGATTTTTTACTATTAACCAATTGTCTAGTAGCCTTCTCATAACATGGTAATATTGATTTAATTACATAGCCTCACTAACTAAATCATGGCCCAAAAGAAAAATATCCTTAACAAATCAAAGATGAGATTCAAAGGGATCACTTTTTGCAACCTGAATACCTTTGATTTTTCATTCCACTTTTGCCTTTGAGAAAATTCTTCCTAATCCCTCTGCAAGAATAATGAATAGATAAGGAGATAACATATCACCTTGGAGGTATTCACAAGATGATATAAAGTAACCAAGAGAAGCACCATTAATCAAAATAGAATATTTCATAGTGATATAACAACATTTAATCCATTCAAATCAATTAATATGAAAACCAAACTTTTTGAGAATATCTTATAAAAAAACTCCAAGAAACCCTATCATATACTTTGTTCATATCTGGTTCCATAAGCATGTCTAATTTTTTCATGGAATGAAGAGAATGTATGGCCTCCTAAGCAATGATAACACCATCAAGAATTTGTTTACCATGAACAAAATCAGCTTGCTCCTCTAAGATAACCATTGAAAGTGTAATTTGATTAAAGTCCAAGGCTGATATTATGTGAAGTAATATTGGATAGGCCTAAGGGAATTTATTGTACAATGTATTGAACTTATTATAATATTTTATTATGTAATCCCTATGGGCCATGGTTAACCTTGTTATGGTTAAACCCATGTTATAAACTTAGAATTAACCTTAAAATCTCTCTTGTTATGTTGACTTAAGGTTAAGTTCATTTATGTATTTGGGGTTTTGGTATTGGTATAAATATCCCCCATCATTCCTCATTCAATTATGAGTGTTATAAATATTATCTATGGATAACACAATGAGTATTTATGGTATCTATGGGTGCCCCCAATCTTTGTGTCTCTTTTCCTTTCTTTCATTCTTTTACTCTTTCTATATAAGATCTTAATGGATGGATTGATTTTGTTTATTTCTTGAAAATATTGTGAATTTTAACATTGTATAAAAGTGCGTATGGAGTGGCATCGATTGGTTACATAGGAATTTAGCTTGAATCCTTTGACCCTTCCTTTGATTTTTGGGGCTAACTACTTCTCAGAGTTTCAAAAGTGTTTCAACATAAAAAGTGGAAAGGAATTTTTTTGTACCTTTCTTTATCATTTTTTTTAAATTCTTTTGGAAAGTCTTTGCCTTATCCATAATTTACTTCATTGACACTAGAGAATTTTACAATCCCCTGGACACAAATTTGAGCTCAAATCAACATTATTTTCCACCGATGTCACAAACCAATGGTGGTAGTCTATTTGGACTGGAAGAATAGGAATGACACCTTTTTTTTTCAAAATTAAAATTTGAAAATCATGCCAAATATTTAGCCCTCTTTCTCTACATGATTTTCATTGTCTTCTTTCAAGGAATAAGCATTCTTTAGAATGCATGTGGGTTGGGCAATAGGTTGGTTAGGCACACATGTCTTGAGGGTATTTCATTGTTGATTGTAGGGTCAAAACTGTGTGGAGGCACTTTGTTTTGCTTTTATAGAGATAGATTAAGCATATAAGAAAAATATGTGCAACTCCTCAACCTAGCATGTGGAACTCTAGTCAACAAGACAATATTTTAGGCATTGAAAGGAATAGATTTAGAGTTTAAATATTTTCTTTTCTTTTCTTGATCCTTTGATGATTCAAGTAGGAAACAATAGCTACAAAAGTGTCTACATACTAGAAATCACCATGAATCTTGGCATGTTGGGTATGTAGAGATTATTAAAGAATTGGAAAGTAGCTTGACCCATATTTGAATTCATCTATGGAAGTATTTTACAAGAGCAATTAGAGTTCCAAGGCACTATGATCAACCTTTTTTGGAAAAGTTTTGTAAGCATATTAAAAGGGTCCTTTCCACCTTGGCTAGACCAAGTTGTTTAGGCTATAGGAAATTCGGTTTTGAACCTTGTGCAACAACCTCTTTTAGGCATTTATGGGATCCGATGAATGAATGGCTAATACAATAATTGATGTGGCACTCATGCATGTCACATTAACTTATTTTTTACCTATATACATACCGTGAACTAATCAAGAGTATTTTCAATGTTGTAGTGGAGCTTAGGTGGTAAAGAATGAGTGGACAGTATGTGACAGACTATGATTCAATGTTTCTTTTCTACTATTTGATGAATTAGTTTTTATTTTTTGAGGACTATTAGGGAAAATATTCTATAGGCCATAATTTTTTATAGGGAAGCATTTTGAGCCTATTTTTTAAAAATAGCATAGTTTTTTAAGCTGAGATATTGGTGACATTAGTTTATAGGTTTGTTCCATAGTTAGGGGCTCAATTATGTGGAATAATCCTCAAATCCCATTGCCATATTTTGAAATAGTAGATTTGACATATTCTATGTTTTTGTGGCTTGAGTTTTTTTGGAGATATAGTTGGATTTGTGATAGTTGCAACATATTTTGAGACTTTTGGAGGCTAATAGGAAAAGAATTCAAGATGTGCTTTAGTCAATCCCTCTTCCTTATTTGGGTGATTGATTCAAATTATTCATGAATATCTAATCATTCATGATATCTTCCTTCTATTTATTTTCTAGGTTATCTTAAAATTTTGTTATAGCTCTTCTTTTAAGTAAATTTATGTAAATCCTTTTTTGATGAGCCCAAGGGAAAGAGAAAAAATTCAAACAAGGTTATGTATGTTGTAAAAGGGAAATTTATGCCTTCAAGTCATACCTTATATGACTATGAAATATTGAAGGAGCTAATATTTATAATATATGGTGATCTTGACTTATCTTCTTCATTTGAAACCCTAGAAAAAGTGTTTTTTGGATGTGTGACAATGTCTAATATTGGTAGTGATGACTATGATCCAACCTAGGGAACTTTTTGTGCATGAAGAATTTTTGTAGCAGTAGATTTCAGATGAAGAGGAGGATTCAAATAAGTCTACCTCAAAATGTGAAATCCCACTAGAGCATCCATTATGGGGGGATATATTATTGTTATTAATGCCTTCTCTTCTTTGCCACTTATTTTAGATTATGAGGGGGTGTTGAAAGTATAATCTAATTCATGGCCAAGGCCAAAATTGTATGATGTGATACTGGATATGCCTAAGGGCATTCATTATACAATACATTGAATTTATTATAGCAATTTATTGTGCAAGCTCTATGGGCCATGGTTAACCTTGTTATGGTTAAACCCATCTTATAAAATTGCATTTAACCTTGAATCCTCTCTTGTTATGTCAACTTAAGGTTATGTTCAATAATGTATTTGGGGTTTTTGTATTGGTATAAATACCCCATATCACTCCTCATTTAATTATCAAAGTGTTGTGAATCTTATCTACAAATATTACAATGATTATTTATGATACCTACGGGTGGCCCCCAGTATTTGTGTCTATTTTCTTTCTTTTATCTTTTTATGCTTTTGTATAAGATCTGAGTGGATGGATTGCTTATGTTCAATTTTAGAAAATATTGTGAATTTCTACAATGATACAATATAGAATACCTTTTAATTTTTTTTGAATAAGCTATGTGTGGCTTCCATTGTGGGCCACTCCCATTACAAAAACAAAACATTATATTGCTCTTGTTACATTTCTATCAAACTAATTAAATCATATCCAACCTACATTTCAATCAAAAATATTCTTCATATGCCTTCCTTATCAAAGAGATTTGCCATATTCCTCACTACTAAGTTTTCGTAATCAACTCCTTTTAATCATTTCATATAGATGCTGCCAAAATTAAAATTTTATCAACATAAAATTCAGCACCATAAATGGCTAAACCATTTGCTGCCTATTTTTAATATATATAAATATATTATCTTTAACAATCTAAGAGTTTCTTAATACCATTTTTTAGGTTTCTTATTCATACCCCTAATATTCTAAGATATTTTTTTCATTGTTATTTTTGTTTTTATTTGTGGGTTTAGCCCCACTTATTGTTAACACTTGCAATATTTTCTTTTGTTTTCCCATATCAGTATCCCTTTGGGTTTCTTTTTCTCTTTTTTTTTTACTTCTTAGGTCTTCCTCTTTTTTTATTTCATTTCCACCAATACTTTCATCTTCATCCATATTTTCAATGTTCTCACGCTGCTCAAAGTAATACATATCATCTATAATTTTGTCTTGTTGTGTAGGATTTGTATAGCAATGAATAACCTCAAAAATACATTCTTCTTTATATTTCCCTAGAAACCCTTAAGTGCAAGGATGCTCTTCCAAAAAAATTACCTTCTTATTCTGCCCTTAAAACCCTAAATTGTTACAAACTTCCTCCATTCTTATTTATTTATTATGTTGCTCTTGAAAGGCTAAAGTGCAATGGATAACCTATATACCAATTTCACTTTCATTACCAGGAGAGGATTCTATACTACTTGAGAAAAATGAAGATGATTTACCTGGAAAGATCTTGATCTCTGATGTCGTCTTTGTGTTTGAATTTTTCTCCACATTTACCTTAGCGCCTTTAGTTCCTTTTGAAATTGAACTTACACATTGTACTTTCTCATATATTATATCCTTTTTTTCTTATAACTGTTTATCCAAGTGAGTTATGGTGGCCTTTTTCATAAGATTTTATAGATAAGATTTTTTTACCACTGCTTTAGGAGTGGAATACCCTTGATTTGATTTACCTTCTACTAAAGTATGATTTCCTTGCTCAACCTTGAAGTTTTTCATATGACCAAAATTTTGTCTCTCTTCATAGTTTTCACTTTGCAAACTCTTGCCAAGTGGCTAGTCTCATAATAATTGTGGTAACATAATATGATGTTTTTATAATCCACATGTTGATCCCATTCTCTTAATTTAGATTTAATATTAATGGATTGTGGTAAAGGTTTTGAAATATTCATAACATATATTTTGGTATAAATAGCATGCTTTCGCTCCTTAATAGTCAGTCCTTGATGAATTCTCATAGGGTATTTCCAATATTCTTCACAACATCTTTATTGATAAGATGATATGGAATTTCAAAAAGCCTAACCCAAATTGAAAGCTTCTTAATAGTTTCTATTTCAATAGAAAAAATTTCATTCCATGGTCTTAAATAAAGGGTATCTATCCCTCTAAACCATAGGTAACCACTCAATATTATGTCCCTGATTTTTGAATTAGAAAAGACAACAAGAAAAAATCCTTTGGGAAGAAAACTCTTAGAGTAATTTGAATTCAATTCCCACGTCCACTTGATCTAATCTTGAATCTCCAGAAACGTTGTCCAGGATCTATGGAACTTACATATTAAATACCTACATTTCAAAACCATTACATCATGCTCAATCATGTCATCCTTTATGGTCACTTCTAGTGTAACATCTGCTACTTGGATTGAAATTTCCATATATTTGCTCTTCCATTTATCTTCAACTTGGGCATCCATACTTCTAGCTAGGGAATTCTCACTTCCCATTAGGGTTTTCAAATATGACTTTCCTTCCAAACTAACTAGTGGGGTTGGGGTTGGGGATCACTCTTGGCTTGCACTCCCTCCTGGCTTGCACTCCCTCTCAACTTGCACTCACTCCTAGCTCTCACTTCCTCCTAGCTCACACTACCTCTTAGCTTGCACTCAATTCTAGCTCTCATTTCCTCCTAGCTATCACTCCCTCCCAACTTGCACTCCCTCCTAGATCCAACTCGCTTTTGTCTCTTCTTAATATTGATGTTCCTTTACTTTGGTAATTTTTTGGAAATAATATTTATCGCATTCATGGTAAGGGTTTGAAGCATTGATATACTCTAAATGGATACACTGCTCTTCCACCATATTTGAAGATCTCAATATTGGCTTACACTCCCTCTTGGCTCACACTCACTCCTTGCTTGCACTTCCTCCTAGCTTGCACTCCCTCCTAGCTTAAACTCTTTCCTAGCTTGCACTCCCTTCTAGCTCACACTCACTCTTGTCTCTTATTTCTCCTAACGTTCCTTTGCTTCAATATTTTTTTGAAAATAACATTTGTCGTATTCATGGTAAGGGTTTGAAGTATTGATACACTCCAAATGAATCCGCTACTGTTTTGCCATATCTGAAGATATTAAGATTGGATCGCTAGAATGACTTTTAATTTATTTTTCATAACTTTTGAAATTATCTTATAAAACATATTACAAAGGGTTATAGGATTAAAATTATCAAAATATTCTATCTTGTCTTTCTTTGAAATCAATTTAGTAAGAGTGGCATTGATGTAACTTATTGTAGCCTTCCTTTTCTAGGCCTCTTCAACCACAGCCACAATATCACTTTTCAATAAATTCCAAAAAAATTGAAATAAAATTATAGGAAATCCATTAGGGCTAGGTTCCTTGTTAGGATGAGAAGGAAAACTACTTCGTGTAGCTCTTCCATAGATATCTTCTTCGTAAAGATTTCATTTTATTTGTGTGTGATAATTGATGGATATTTTACATAAGCTTATCTTGTGCCTCCTTATCTTACCCAATATTCACTACACCAAAAAAGGTCTTTAACGGTGGTTATTAACCACCGTTAAATACCTTTAAGGGTGGTTTTCAAATTGTTCTCTTTGAGAGAATCATAAAAATTCCATGTTATACAACGACGGTTATTAACCATCATCTCGGTGGTCAGTAGCCACCATCTTAGGCACCTAAAACAATTTTTTTTCCACCATCTTAGATGCCTAAGATGACGGCTAAAAACCATTATTTTAGGTCCCTAATACGGTGGCTACATTCCATCATCGTAGGGGTCTTAGATGGTGGCTAATAACCGTTATCGTAGACACCTAAGATGGTGGCTAAAAACCGTTGTCTTAGACCTCTACGAGAAAAAAATAAAAAATTGAAAGAATAATTTGAGATAAGGCCATTGATTTAAGTCCATAAGAGGTAGTACTAATCAAGAAGAAGGTCAAATCCATTCACTAGTAACTAGGTGAGTATATTCCATGTACATATCTTAATTGTAAATGAAATTACTTGTTTTTATTGCCTTGCAATAAATCCTTATCTTATGGTCATTATTTTGGTGTCATGCACTTGAATTATTTTTATGGCTAGTGTGTAGGTTGTATTTAGTTAATTTCAATCAATTATACTAGAATATTAAAGGATGTTAAGTAACTAGAAGATCATAGTTTAGAGAAGACCCAGGGTGAAGTCTACTCAAGTGATAAGATTTTATAGATGTCATTCAATTACCTATTAACAAAGAAAGTCCATACAAAGGAAGATAAAGGAAAAATATGAAAAGTGAGATTCTATAAAATAAAAGTTGAATATAAGTGTATTCAAAGGTTAAATCTTCAACCTTCATATTCAATATACTATATTCAAAATGATATTTTCAAAAGAAGATATTGCTACAAGTAAGTTAGATTCGAGCATTGAACCTATGTCAAGCATAAATCATAAATCTAAAAATGTAATAGTCAATGCCAATGATAACACCAAACATTAAAATAAAAATTGTATAATCACCTACAATATGGTTAAAATCTGAAAGCATCAACTATATCTAGGGATTTGAAAACTATCCAATTTAAACCATATTTGAGAGAGATACAACAAAGTGATTATTGTTGGGAAGCAGATTGATTATATGTTGGAAAGTAGATAATAACCCAATTTCATAGAAGTTGAAGTTGACGGTATTAAGAAGGAAACACAAAATTTAGATGCAATTTTACTTGTAGTCTATCATATTGATTAAAATTTTCATAACATCATCCTCAACAATTATCACAAGTATCCAACAATTATTATAAGTATCCAAGAAATATTGCGTTTCAATTTCTACCAAAACAATATAAGAGGCAACTATATTTTGCGTATTAAATTTGTAATAACCCACCAAAAACCTACTTCATGGTATGCATAATTTGTCTGTAAGGATGAGGTACTGCTAATGTATCTGTGGATGCAAGAGACAGGTATTGTTACTAGCAGGAATAATGCAAAGGAAGGATGTCTCCTCAGTGGGCAGAAGGATTATCCGGTGTAAGGTAAGTCAAGGAAAATGATGAGCGGTGGTGTAATCGTCGGTTGATAGGGGTAAAGAACCCTATAGGCAATGCATCTGCCAGCAGTCCATGTAGATTGGTTGGCAATAAAAATGCATAAATGCATGGGAGCCATAGTTTTAAATAATAGAATGAATGTGGAATATTGATATAATTTTTATTGTTCTAAGTACTAAAAGGGAAGGTAAAGGGACAAAGAAAATTTAATTAATAATTATATATATACTACTGTGTGTTTTGAAGAACTTAATTATTTAAAAATAATATATATATATATATATATATATATATATATATATATATATATATATATATATATATATATATATATATATATATATATATATATATATATATATATATATATAACTATACCAACAAAAATACAAACAAATAATATTTGTTTGCTTTATAATGTGGTAAATGAAATTTTATAAAAAAATAATATATAATGTATTAGAATTTAATAATAAAGTGATTATAGAGGAGTCATGGCATTATATTTATTTTAAAATAATAAATTTAGAACAATCAACATTTGTGGGCAATTTGGAACAGTGTTCTAGATTAGGAGAAGAAAAACTAACGTTAGTTGAAAGCAGAAAAGAGGGAAACCATCTTCTAGATTAGGAGAAGAAAGGCGAAGATGGGCATTATGGACTGCATGTTTTTGGTGAAGCAAGGAGAGCGACGAAGGAAGGGAGGAAAGCATTGGAAGCAAGGAAAGAATTCGTAAGTCTATTTTGGAAAAATCTTAAAGAAAGGTCAAATGGGGAATTTAAACGAATTGTTTTGATGTATTGTATGTGCTGCTCTGTGTGCAAATCTGATTTATTATTTGCATTGTATATTGAAAGAAATTTGAATTCTTTCTTGTGCTTATATGGGAAATGTTTGGAATTTGATGCATGCATTCGAAAGAATTGTTGGAAACAATAGTAATAATGGTTGGTTGTGAACCGGGTTGGTTGAAACCTGAGATAAAATTAGTTTCGTTTTGAACTTAGTTTATGATTGCATGCTTGTTGAGAAACATTGTGACACCTGCATGTCATGTTGGAAGCTTATGATGTGTTGGGTAATTCTTAAAACTTTGCATGCTACACCGGGAATGAAAATGATGTATGCATATTAGGATTAGTTGCATTTCAAGGTAGATTGACCGCTCTGACCCTTGGGTATCCACCGGTAATTCATGCCGAGAAATTGAGATACTCTGTGGAACATTGCAAAATGATTTTGCTTGCCATCTATTGCATGTTCTGTCTACATTTCGATGATAGGAGTTGCATTATAATTTTGATAGCAATTTGAGAATATAACTCAGTGGAATACCGATGTCTGGATAATAAAAGAACAAGAAAAATTTGATATCATGTAATTGTAATGGAAAACGTAGTCCCTGAGAAACACAGGGTAGAATTTGATATTATGTAATTATATTTGAATTCGTAGTCCCTAGGGAACCATTGAATGAATTGTAATCAAATCAGTTGTTTATCTTTTCAAATATGATAAGGAATAGTTATGTGTTCAGGTAGTGACTTGCTTTTTGCACATATACACTGTATCTAGTTTTAAAATGATATATTCTGGTGATGTGAAGATAAAATTTGTATATTCAAAACTATTAAATGATGTTTTATCTCTTTACAATATATTGTCTGATTACTTATGATGCTTTTTATTATGCATGTTTTCCATTATTGTTGTGAGCAGTCAGTTATGGATGATATTATTACTGAAACGTAATGTTGGGTAAACTGTTCAAGGAAACCTTGGGATGTATGACGAGTTTTCCATGTTTCAAATCTTATGCTATATAGGAAAACATTTTGATTGATGAGAAATACTCCAACTGGGATTTACCACCTCAAATTTCTTTTACAAATCTAAAACTTTCCATTGGTGTACAACAAATATTGTCTTGTACAATCCTTTGTTTAGGATATAAGCTTGCAAGAGAGATAATATTTTAAAACATAAGGTTTTAGCCCAAACCAGCATAGTACGAATTCATAGGGTTTTAGCTTGGTTAAAATGATTAAATTAGAATCACCATGGTGGATTGAGGAAAACATCCAACCACAGGGTGAAGTAATGAACCCGAATGTGTTAACCCATATAAGACTTAATTATAATTATTTTTAGCCTTCAAACAGAGCTTATGTTCAAACATAACTTATGTGAAATCTAAGCAATACTAGCATTGTTTACAAATCCGAGAACGAAAGGGTTGACTTAAACTTAAACCAGTATTGGATTATTAGGAGATTTGTTAATATTAAAATTCCCTGCGTACAAGTTGAAGAGAGGTAATAAATTGACATCTAATTGAAAGTTACTCTCGTATGTTAGTAGATTGTCAGAATTACTTTAACTAGGAGTGCATGATGACATAGGTGTTTTGGGTGAGATTGCTTTACGAGAAAAACTGAGTAGTATTATTTAACTTAATTAAAAATAGTGTGAACCAAATCTCTTTTTAAACACATTTGGATTATATATATTAGATCCAGACAATAGAGTAGTTGTCGCCATACTTAAATTGATAAGAGAAGTCCACTCTATTCCATGGATTTGTAGTAAAATTTTATAGTGCAATATAGGAAAAGGAAGTGTTTTATAAATAAAATTTAGAATAGCACCTATTCCATCAGATAATAAAATAAATAAAAATTATAAATCAGATTATTATAGTGAGTTTTAGAATACTTTAGTCTCAAATTATAATATTTCCATAAATTCCCTGACTTTTATTTTGTCTTAGTGATAAACTTATAAGTAGACATAAAGAAACTAGAAATCTTATAATATATAGCAAAACTCATGATTGATAGGAAATTGTACTTGTTTGCAAATATTTGTTTAGTTAAACTTTTCTGAAACAATTCAAACCTTAGTTAAGTCTTTGTTTAAGAGAATCCAAGATTGTGGGAAGGACAATCTTAACTCGCAACCTAAGGTTGTGGGTAGGACAACCTTGTCATTATTTCAAGATTATGGGAAGGAAAATCTTGTGAAGACAATTATTAATGGTGCTTGTGGGTAGGCAATCATCATATATCAGGGCTCTAACTGTACTTTTGACGGAAAAATGTTAGAATGGGAGGTAATGAAGGGTTGTATGGGCATCTATTCTAGGTTATCCCTACTAGTGATGAGTGGTGAATTGTGCTTGACTAGGTAATATCGATAGCACGATGGTATGGGATATCATGTTGGTTAATCAACACAAAATGCCGAGTGGATACCAGGGTATTGGTAAGACCCTATATGATTCTCTATGGTGGATGGTTGATCATTTAGCTCGAGCATGTATGCGCTAAGTCTTACATGACATAAGTACAAGACATAAGTTCATGAGTTCATGTTAATACATGGGAAAGTTATGTGTCACACCTCTAGGTGTTATGGACCCTAGAGGAAAAGAAACCCAACTGCCTGAACTTAGGATCTCAAGTGGAGAGTGAAGTTCAAAATGGGTAATTGTACGAGATTTGGCCAATCTCAATCTCATGAGTATTTCGACTACAATGAAATGGCACTCATGAAGATGGTTCTAACATGCTCATACTAGATAACAAATTAGAAATGATTAAAAAGAAAGAAAATATTTCTCTTACTATAACCTTTGATGTTGGACAACCAAGTGGGCAAACTTGGGGTGTTTGGACAACCAAGTGGGTAGAACTTGGGTTGTCACAAAATTAATAAGTAAAAATTGGCATCGGTACTCACACTATTAATTGTTAATAATTAATTGTATCTCAAACATACATGTTTAATAAAATTTGAAATAAACACACTATTCTTACCGTAACAATCAGGTCAAAAAAGTATGACATATAAGCAAAGGAGTCAACAACACAATGATTTTCATCAATGATTTGGAGGTAAATCATTTTTCAATAGAGAAGGGAATATGACATATCCATAAGCAAGTATAATATAATATTAAATACAAGAGAGTAGTTATATTTCATCACACATCCATTCAAGCCAACGTGTCATTAAAGAACAAAAAATGTATACCAAGTGAATAACATTGATTATCATGTATCTTGTATTTTATCAAAATTTTCACATATGATATGCAATAGGTGTTACTTAACATACCTAATGAGTCCATTACATTCATCTCTACTCTTTTCAAGTTTCTCATTTGAAAGCTAAAGACACAAAGTTCCATCAATAGCTCTAGTACAAATTTTTTTATTCAGTAAAAAAAAGTCTAGATAAAAATTATATCTTACTTTGAATCTATTGAGGGTTTTAGATATTCCAAGAAAGGATCCTCTAATCCTTAGATTTCCAAAGAACCAAGAACTACTTGGTTGTATGTTTTAACAAAGGGGAAGGGGACGACACTTGGGACTTCCTATTGCTTTCGTCACTAATCTCGGAGAAACAAGGCTTGAGGAGAGGAAGAGGATACTCTCTCAATAATTTTTTATAATATGGCTAATTATTCATATCATTAACAAAAATAATATCAGCAACAACCAAATGTTGAATCCAGATTGAGTTGCAAGTTTTACTTTGCTTTGCAAGATTTTGTTTTGCTAGAGGATAAGAAAATATTTTCGGCTATAGTGCCCATTTCTCACCGTCTGTGTATTTAAAGGTTATATTTTTATCCATAAACACAAGATGATGTAAATATTTATATGAACAAATGCTACCGTTGGACCTGTTTAGTGTTTCTATTGTACATAAATTGTTTCTTTGTAGAAACATTGTTTCTTACCATATTCAAAATAAGAAGAACAAGTATTAAAGGGGAACGAGACTCCATATACCAATCCGGTTAGAAAGCAAGGGGGCAACTAGTCCTAATGAAAAGCAAAAATTAATAATTTCCCAAATAAATAATAAATTCATTTTCAAACCAAATAATATATTTATAGAATAAAAGATGTGTATTTACACCTATAAGGAGGGGCGAAGTAAAGGTAAAACTCTTTCTAACAAATAAATTTGATGCAGTTTGTCACTAGCTTCTAAAGAGTGTGGCACTAAGGTATACATTTGAGATTTTAGATTAAACTTGACCTTTATTTGGTGAAACACGTCCATAGCTATAACCACAATTTATGTCTAATGGATCTCTCAGTCATAGCCACAACATATATCTAAAATACAACTAAAACAAAGTAAAAAATAGTTTAAGCATGTTTCACTAATGGTTATATTTTTTTAACTATGAATGCAAATGTGTGCTTTTAACTCCCCAACCTACACAACTTCTTCCCTTTAGGTTGCTTTGTTGTTCTTCTGTGGTTCTTGTTTCTTCTTCTCGGTATCATAGATTTAGGATATATACCCAAGTATATCTAATATATTTGCAAGAAAGAGAAGGGGAGGGGATGTTGAGTGTTAATTTGTCATATTACAAATAATAACACACAACTTAGAGTCTCGAACAAAAGACTCTTTCTTGCAAAGAAATAATTTATTTTATTTTCCTTCCTTTTATTATTTCTCCAAGCTTCTTTGTGAAACAACTTTTACGTATATAAAAATGAATTTCAATTTAATACATACAACTGATATATCCCAGAATAACCCAAATCCTGCAGATAGCTGTTAACAAGGGGCCTTTATTGATTCTCAATGAACTTTATAATCTTGACTTGTTTTATTAATAAAAAATAAACAAAAATCCTTTTGATGTTCTAATATTCACAATTTATTCTAAGGTTAGCCTGTTCGTTTTATCTCTATTCAATAGTTTTGTTATTTCAATGTTAGTCTCTGACATGAAATTAAGCATATCAAGGAATAAAACAAAAACTGTTATTTTTGAGTCAGCTGGAAAATAATGAAGGATATTAAAATGGTTAACGATCTCCTCCCCGCAAAATCCCAAGTTAAGAGATGAAGTCCCCAAAACAACCCAACCGATCAGATCTCGTACTAACACACAATCTAACCGGATCGGATGCAAGACTCTAAGGAAAAGAATATAATCGCATCATTCTACCATTCACCTATCGTAACCCATCCCATGGCGTAAACGAAATAGATACAAGACAAAATGATGCAACGGAAATATTGACAATAAAACAATAGTTTTGGCTTCGATCTCCTTTTGATTTTACACACAAAAGTCGTGTTACCAAAGAAAAATCCTTTATTTCAATAAAATCTGCTTTTTGTTACAGTCTCCAGCCCAGTATCCATCTACATTTCTACTATTTAACCTTTCTGTCACGCGTTCTCGGTTGTTCCATGACGCTTCGTTTCGACTCCCGGGACCCTTCGCTTCAATTCCCGCCTTTTGGTATTCTAACCTTTTCGTGTAATCGTAACGCTCGATCTCTCGCGCCATGAATCGTTGTTATGAAATGTTACTCTGGTTCTGTCATTTTTGCCACGTGTCCTGCGTCTCCTGCACCTTTCGTAACGCTTTCCCGTGGAAATCTCGACAGAATTTGCATTTGGCCTCTTCCGTTTCCTAGCCGCGATAACGCGACATGTCACGAAATCACGACATGTCACGATATCGTGACATGTCGCGATATCGCGACATGTTCTTGGTCCGTACGCCCGCAGTAGCTCGTTGTAGCGATATCGCTACCGACTTTGCTTTGCCTTATTTTCAAAAAGTGGTAGCGATATCGCTACCACTTTGGTTTCGAGCCTTCCTTCGATGAAGTGGTAGCGATATCGCTACCACTTTGGTTCCGAGCCTTCCTTCGATGAAGTGGTAGCGATATCGCTACCACTTTGGTCTCGAGCCTTTGCTTCACGAAGTGGTAGCGATTCGCTACCACTTTTATTTCGAGCCTCCGCTTCACGAAGTGGTAGCGATTCGCTACCACTTTTCTTTCGAGCCTCCGCTTCACGAAAAAGTAGTGAAATGATTACCACTTTCAACCTTGTGCTTCCTCTCAGCAACTTGTAGCGAAATCGCTACCATTCTCAACTTTCCGTACGCTTCCAAAAAACGCGTCGCGATTTCAATTTTTCGCAGCGATGGAGAGACAGGTCGCGATTTCGCGACATGTCGTGATATTGCGACATGTCGCGATTTCGCGACCCTTTCAACACTTAGGCATTTTTCTTCTTTTCTTCATTTTTAGCATCCGGATCTTTGAGATCTTCCCTAAAACCTGCAAAAACAAAGGTGGGTCCCCACTTTTGGGGTGTGTTGTGGATGAACCACAACAAATGGCGACTCTGCTGTCAAATGCTCTTGAGCATTAGTAAGAACCCAACCTAACACAAATCACAAATTTGAACATATGGGTTAGCCCATAATCAATATAACTAATGCCCAAAATTAGAAGTACATGAATTATCAGAATCATCAAGTACTAGCTTAGTGTGTGCAATGAATTCCTTTCCTTATCATTTGAATTTGATCCACATTCCATCATCGGTTTTGCATGAATGCATATGCAAAATTGTGAATGATTTGTGTATCCTACTAAATATGCCATGAGAAAATGCATAGTCACTCTTGTAGTATTATGTGCAAACATTCAAGACTGCCAAACCCTCTTAGGATCCACTAGTGAACGGTTCATTATATCCCAAAGTTGGTTATGAGTCCCTACTATCTTGAACCCATGTGCAAGTGGATGTGAAATCAGAACTTTGGGGAATCAGACTCCCAACCAACCGAGATGAGAGTTTAACCCTATCCTTACTATTCTGATTTAGAATTCTTTACCTCACTTTGAGCAAAATAACTAAACCAATTATGGAAGAAATGGTCATGCTAGTCTAACCCTCTAGACAATCAGTGGTCTTATTTTTTTAGGCAAGACATGATGCCATGCATGGGCCTATCTAACCCCATAATCCAAAACTTATCTTCATTTCTTTGGACCTTGGGGATGACTACCCATCCCTTGTAGAGGACAAGTAGTACGATCCTTACAATCCAATATAGGGATGAGATGGGAAAAATTTATTTATTTTACTTCTTGGACCTTGGGGATGACTACCCATCCTAGTTAGGGACAAATAGTACGATCCTTACAACCCAAGATTTTAAATGTAAGTGGAAAATATTAATCTTGTTACTTAGACCTTGGGGATGACTACCCATCCTTTGCAGAGGAAAAATAGTACAATACTTACAATCTAAGACTTAATACGAAATGAAACATAAGAGCTTTGGGGAATCAGATTCTCAACCAACCGAGATGAGAATTTATGCCCTATCCTTACTACTCCATGTGGGTCCAATCAAAGCTTTGGGGAATTAGATTCTCAACCAACCGAGATGAGAATTTAAACCTATCCTTACTACTCTGATTTTAGGCTTTAAGCTCTATGGAAGTGGTCAAAACCACTATTTTTAGGATCATGTTGCATAATAGGATAGACATGAAAACCATTTTCGCCCAACCTTTTCCTCCAAGTTAGGTTTTGATCATTTTGCTCAAGATCCCTTTTAATGTATGAAACGTGCTTGGTCCTAGATACTTCAAGACTCACTTTTCAACCTTAGGATTTACTTAGATTTATGTTATAACATAACCCTAAGAGGATTCAACATACTCAAATGAATTGCACCTAAGATGCATATGCCACTACGGTGAAATGTATGAAAAGTGAGATGGAACATGAATGCATTATTTCTTGAATTGCAAATGAGATGATTTGTCATGCAAAAATGACTTTTTCATGCATCACAAGCTTCAAATGATCTAAATTAACTGTTTGTATTACATGTGGAGCTTTTACAACATGATTCCAATGTTTCATATTCTCCCAATCTTAGGCATGCGTTCAACATCAAGCTTTTATTCCCCTTTTTTTTTTTTTTTTTTTTTAAAGGCAATGAAAAGGAAATCAAAGGAACACCACCGCCTAAATGTCCAACCTGCACACAAACGCAAAAACCCAACATTAATACAAGAAAAACCTGAAATAAAAAATGAATACATACTAACATATCAAATCTGCACATCAAGAAACTAAATTACCGCATTGACACAAAACTAGATATCTCCTGAAACACACACTTAAGTATCAAATCTGCACACAAAGAAACAGATCACAACATTAATACAAAGCTTAGACATGTCAAAAAAATAATACACACCTAAACATGAAAAATGAAAGCAAGAAATTACAGCGTTATTACATATAATACAAAGCCCAACCACCTCATGCTTGAAAGTAATGCTTCAAGTGCAACCCATTGATAGGTAGTGCCAAATCCTTTCCATCCAAGGTTTTTAGGGACCTAACCAAAGGTAATCAAATTTATCATGTTCCCCCTTCTTCTCATGTCTTTTGTCCCATAACAGCACTAAATCTAAAATTTTAAACGCCTTGGCCTTAGACCTTTTGTCAAACCATCTTTTTACAATGTCTTGGTGTTTACTAAAATGAAGCATAGCTTCATCCCTTTTTTCATCCAAGCGCATTAATTGCGTTAGTCTAGACTCAATTTTATCATTAGTTCCAAAATAATCTTTCATGAAGTGCGACGTTTGTAATCCGAGATTTGGCAGAAAAATGGGATCTTGTCCATAAACCAGATGGTAAGGAGATGTCCCTATTGCTTCTTTGACTCGATTCTATCAGCCCAAAGGGCCAACTTAAGCTTATTGTTCCAGTCCGCTGGATTCCTTTCCAACAATTTTTTTATGACAACCAAAGATTCTTATTGGATGACTCGGCCAATCCGTTACCTTGAGGGTAATAATTGGAGGAGAACTTTAAACTCACGCTGTTATCAAATGCCCAATTAGCAAACTCTAGAGAGGAAAATTCCGAACCATTATCACTTACGATGGAGTTAGGCATCCCGAATCTAGTGACAATATTATCTTCTAAAAATTTAATGACCACCTCTGCAGTAGCATTCTTTGTGGGGATAGCTTCGGTCCATATCGTGCAATAATCCGTAGCCGTCAGAATATATTTGTGAGCATTGGATGAATTGGGGCTGATAATCCCAATAAAATCCAGGCCCCATTGCGTGAAAGGTCTGGACTCGATTACGGACTGTAAAGGCATGGAAGCGTTTCGTCTCTATTGGTCGCAGTTTGACATATGTGACATGATCTCACATGAGAATGGGCATCCTTGAATAGTTGAGGCCAATAATAACCAGCTCTGAGGATTTGATGGGCTGTGGCATTAGCAGACCCATGCCCTGTCCCATGTTTACCATGAAACTCTTCGAGTATTCGCACTGCCTCCTCTTGATCAACGCAATGAAGGTAAATACCTTCATGGTTCTTTCTGTATAATGTGCCAGATCTAACTAGAAAATTAGCAGACTTCAAACGCAAGGCTCTGCATTGAGTAGCATTCAAAAATGATGGACACCTACCATTTAGTAGATAGTACACCACATCTGCATACCACTCCTCCTTGGTTACATCAGTGACTTCATAATGTTGACAAGGAATTACGAGATCCTGTTCTGCGATTGCCTTAGCTAACCCTTGCCCCCGCACTATCTTCATCGATTGAATCTCCAGATCAAATTCCTGCAAAGTTGAAACCCACTTACCACGCTTCTCACCTAATTCATTCTGAATGAACATGGCTTTGACAGCAGGATCTGGGACGATAGCAAAGACCCTACTGTGGACTATGTAGTGCCTGAATTTTTTTACAGTCTTAACCAGCGCATACATTTGCTTGTCTAGGGTAGAATATCTCAGCTTCGCATCTTTGAGAGGACTACTCAGGAAAGCAATGGGATTTTCAATGCTGCCTTCACTCTTCTGAGTTAAAACACTCACAAAGGAGTGATCTGAAGCAAATGTGTAGATATAGAAAGGCTTCGTATAATCGGGACTCACCAAAACCGGGGCTTTAGAAATCGCATCCTTGATATTATCAAAAGCCTCTATCCTTTCATCTATCCAAATGATCTGGACCTCTTTCTTTAGCATGTCGTTCAAAGGTCCTGCTATCTCTGCAAAATCTACGATAAATTTTCTGACAAAATTGATCTTTCCGAAAAATGATCTCAACCCCTTCTTGCTATTGGGACGAGGAATTTTTTGTATGGCTTCTATTCTCTCAGGGTCAATGGAAATTCCATCCTTAGATATTATATGCCCCAACAATTTTCCTTCTGTTACCCCGAAGATGCACTTCTTTGGGTTGAGAGATATACCATGTTCCCCGCATCTTTGAAAGACTTTCTTAAGATCCCTGACATGGTTTTCCCTGTTCTTAGAAAATATAGGAATGTCATCGATGTAAACAATGATGCACTTACCAATAAGCCCTTTAAAAGCAAAATCCATAGCTCGTTGGAAAGTGGCACCTGCGTTCAATAGTCCGAAGGGCATTCTCTTGTATGCAAAGGTGCCCCATTTTGTCGTAAAAGCAGTCTTCATCCTATCACTAGGATGGATAAGGACCTGATTATATCCCGAATAACCATCCAAGAATGACATCATCTCCGACCCGTTTACCTTTTGGAGTATTTCATCGATGGTGGGTAACGGGTAGTTGTCCTTTTGGGATGCCTTATTGAGATTTTTGAAATCAATGCACAACCTTATTTCTCCACTCTTTTTCCTCACAGGGACTAGGTTAGCAACCCACGTGGAATGCCTAACGGGAAAGATGATCTTAGCTTCTAACAGTCGCTTCACCTCTTTCTCTATCAAGGGTTCTAATAATGGATTAACTCGCCTTTGTCTTTGCCTGAAGGCTTGGACTCTGGCTTCAGTGGAATCGTGTGCATTATGACATTCTGATCATAGGTTTTCAACTCCTTATAACTCCAAGCAATGCAATCTATGTATTCTTTTAATGCATTTGCTATGGAATCCTTCTCCCGCTTGGTACATGCTTTTGCTATGAATACCTCCTGGGGATTTTCTGCACTTCCAATGTTAACCAAATCACAGGCCTCTCCAGGAGATGGAACCCTTTTACCTTTTCTTGGTTTGCATCCGATATCAAAGATTTTTTCTAATGAAGCTATCTCATCAGGCATCCTGTTGTTTTTTATAGGATTTTTATCTTTCGAAACTACCTCCTCTACGTCCCTTTCTTCTTCATCTATGTACTGCTTTTCAAATATACCATAATTAGTGACAAAATGAAATATGTGCCTGTCACTATCAAATACTTGGAAGTTCATAACATTATCCGGTATCAAGGGACAAGGGACCAACTCTATAGAGAACTTGCATTTCTTATGGTCCACCGGCTTCAACATACTCATCGCTACAGCTAGGGAGTCTCGCAGTACGATTGCCCTTTCTCGAGATCGGAGAAATGTTAAAGGTGTCAAACTCATATATTAAATCTCTGACCCTAGTTCGGTAAAGCCTGAGCCGCCTGTCCTTGCATATGTATTGTCCCTTCACTTGTTTCACCACCAGTTCCGAATCACCAAGGACTTTGATATATTTAATTTTCTTTCGAATGGCCAGCTGTAGTCCAAGAATCAAAGCCTCATATTCTACCATATTGTTGGTGGTAGGGAACTGTAGTCTGTATGCAACGAATATAGGCTCCTGGTTCGAACATGATAATTCAGCACCGGCTCCTGCTCCTTGTCTGGACCTGGATCCATCAAATCTTAAGGTCCAAATGTCTTGATGTCCTTCAGTAAATTTGCGCCCAATCCTTTCATCATGGGTATTTTTGAGTGCTTCTATGTCCAAACAGTATGCTCCCAACTCAGCTTCAATGTACTGGATCTCGTTCGGCTTGTTGTAATTTGTGATCATCTCTTTGAGTCGGGGTTCACTATCAATTCGAATTTGATTGGCCACTCCCCTCCAAGGCAGCCACATGTGTGAAGAGTCTGTCATAATGTAACCGTTTAGGTTCTTACTCCAATCTCTTCCCAATACCATGCCATATTTGATAGGAATATCGAGCACCAATATGTCTATGCGCTATTGAACTCTGGGTTCTGAATTGACTTGAATATGCACATCACCCAGCTCTCCTACTGCCTCCATGGTTGACCTATCCAACTGCACCACCCTGCTCCTAGAAGGCTTTGGTGTAAGTCCCAATATTTTACAGATTTCTAAGGGCATGATAGTAGCCGAGGCCCCTGAGTCTATTAAACAATTGTGCAAGTTTTTACTTGCAATTCTAATGGTTACCAAAAAGGGAGGTATATCTCGTTTTTCTTTTTGTACAACCACTTGGGACTCAAGCACTTTTAGCTTCATGAACTTGTGTAGATGGATTTAATCCTTTTGGTGAACTCACTTCTTGGCCTAATAATCGGGCCATGTCATACATCGATACATTGGCCCTATTCTTCTTCATATCTTCCACCAAATCGTAAGTGAGCTTTTCTGGATTTGGCAAGTTTTGCATCATCTTAGACTTTTCGACCTTCGATGGAGGAGGGGTATTGACATCTCCTTTAGGGTCAGGAAGGAGTAATTGATTATTAGGAGGAGCAGAGGAAGTTTTGGGCTCTTTAGAACTCCTAGTGTAATATTTGTGATTTGCTTTCCCAAAACGTTTGTTTGCATAAACTTCCAAAGCTTCTTCATCTTCGCTTCCAAAAAATTCTACATCCTCCTCTTCTTCACTTTCATGGGAATGTATGACCTCCGTTAGCATAGACTCCGGTTTCACGTGGCCACAGTGCGGGCAATCATTATCATAAGATCCTGCATCTCCACAGTCTTTCGAAATGTCTACCTGGTTGGCAACGGGATTGGGTACCCACCCATTGTTAGGCTGCGTGTTATACATTCCTTTTCCTCTATGATTGTGAGGTCGGTTATGGCCCATTGCCTGATCAACTTTTTTATTGACATTCCCCACTGTTACCAACACCTTGGCCAACGTTTCTTTCATATTTTCTATGGCTGCTTCGGACCCTTGTGGTTGAGGCACTGCAATTGCAGGTCCAGTTGTGTTGGCTGCATTAGCCACCTCTGGACTGGGTACAATGGCTTGGGTTTGGGCAGGTGGATTCCATCTTGGATTCCCATTTTGAATGGCTTGAGTTTGGGCAGGTGGATTCCATCCTGGATTCACACTTTGAATGGGAGTGATTGTTGGATAAGTCGCTGAGCTTGGCATGTTAATTGGAGCAAACCCCGACATGGTCAATATATTATTGCCCATACCGAACCCATGCAAACCCATCGAGTTATTTTGAATCAAACTCTGTGTTTGAACAACGGCATTCGGATAACCTGAAAATGGCGTAACTTGGTTGGGTGTTTGGAAGTTGTTCAACATCGGAGCCTGTGGTGATACTACCTGGTTCATCATGGCAAATTGGTTGTATGGGCCATATTGTCCCATCCCAGTCAATTGAGACAATCCTCGCACCGCAGTGTTCATCTCGCTATTCGAGAGTCATTGTTTCGCATAAGCCAAAGGAAGGGTTGTAACTCGAGGGTTCCTTCTAGTCAACAAAGATGTTAAAGGATCTACGGCTCCGAAGTATAGCTGCAATGCAATTGCAGGGTCTACCGCAAAGTGACGAGTCACATTCGTATATAGCTTTTGAAATCTCTGATTGAACGCTCGAATGGGTTCATTGGTTTGTATTTTGCAAGATACGAAGAAATTGTATGTCATGGAGGGATCTACTAACCTGTCCGAATTGACCTATGAATGCAGCTTTCTAGCTAGGCCCATGAAGTTATGGACCCTGCTGGCAAATTTCGATACCATTCGTTAGCAATGTGGTCTAGACTAGTAGGGAAAACTCGACAGGCAACATCCTCGTGAGTAACCCCCTGCCTAAACATGTAATCTTTATAGATTTGGACATGATCTTCTGCTCTTGTTGGACCATCATGAATGAATTTGGGTAATCCCATTTCAATGTTTCTAGGCAAGTCGTGGACTACCCCGGGAATATCTAAAGGGGAACTCTGAGCACCATACCAAAGGGCAGGTGGCTGTTGTTGTTGTTGTTGTTGGGCCATGTTATTCAAAGGTGTCAACCCTGTGGGAACAATTGGAACTCCTGGAACTGTGGAGACAGATACAACTGGTGTTACTATCCCACTTGAACTTAAGGGTTCAGGCCCACTAGAGGTACTTGAGTCCAAAGAAATCCCTAACTCAAGTATACTGGGTGGTATTTCAACTTCTAATGTTTTTTTTTGGCCTCCTAGCAGTGGGAGAAAGGCTTTGGAAGATAGTTTCCCCTGTGGTTTTAGACCTAGTAGCAATGTACTCAAAGTTGGGCCAGCTTGGAAACTCTAGGACTCTAAAAGATTTCTCAACTCTTCTGCCAGATAAAATGTCTAAATGTTACACCTGCAAGCACAATAGGTGGAAACAAAACTACCCACATTAATTGTTAGAACAAATCAAAATTGCAAAGCAATACATAAGGCCCTCCTTCTAGCGCCAAAATGTTGAGTGTTAATTTGTCATATTACAAATAATAACACGCAACTTAGAGTCTCGAACAAAAGACTCTTTCTTGCAAAGAAATAATTTATTTTATTTTCCTTCCTTTTATTATTTCTCCAAGCTTCTTTGTGAAACAACTTTTACGTATATAAAAATGAATTTCAATTTAATACATACAATTGATATATCCCAGAATAACCCAAATCCTGCAGATAGCTGTTAACAAGGGGCCTTTGTTGATTCTCAATGAACTTTATAATATTGACTTGTTTGATTAATCAAAAATAAACAAAAATCCTTTTGATGTTCTAATATTCACAATTTATTCTAAGGTTAGCCTATTCGTTTTATCTCTATTCAATAGTTCTGTTATTTCAATGTTAGTCTCTGACATGAAATTAAGCATATCAAGGAATAAAACAGAAACTGTTATTTTTTAGTCAGCTAGAAAATAATGAAGGATATTAAAATGGTTAACGATCTCCTCCCTGCAAAATCCCAAGTTAAGAGATGAAGTCCCCAAAACAACCCAACCGATTAGATCTGTACTAACACACAATCTAACCAGATTAGATGCAAGACTCTAAGGAAAAGAATATAACTGCATCATTCTACCATTCACCTATTGTAACCCATCCCATGGCATAAACGAAATAGATACAAGACAAAATGATGCAACGGAAAGATTGACAGTAAAACAATAGTTTTGGCTTCGATCTCCTTTTTATTTTACACACAAAAGTCGTGTTACCAAAGAAAAATCCTTTATTTCAATAAAATCTGCTTTTTGTTACAGTCTACAGCCCAGTATCCATCTACATTTCTGCTATTTAACCTTTCTTTCATGCGTTCTCGGCTGTTCCATGACGCTTCATTTCGACTCCCGGGACCCTTCGCTTCAATTCCCGCCTTTTGGTATTCTAACCTTTGCGTGCAATCGTAACGCTCGATCTCTCGCGCCGAGAATCGTTGTTATGAAATGTTACTCCGGTTCTGTCATTTCTGCCACGTGTCCTGCGTCTCCTGCACCTTTCGTAATGCTTTCCCGCGGAAATCCTGGCAGAATTTGCATTTGGCCTTTTCCGTTTCCTAGCCGCGATAATGCGACATGTCATGAAATCGTGACATGTCATGATATTGCGACATGTTCTTGGTCCGTACGCCCGTAGTAGCTCGTTGTAGCGATATCGCTACCGACTTTGCTTTGCCTTCTTTTCAAAAAGTGGTAGCGATATCGCTACCACTTTGGTTTCGAGCCTTCCTTCGATGAAGTGGTAGCGATATCGCTACCACTTTGGTTCCGAGCCTTCCTTCGATGAAGTGGTAGCGATATCGCTACCACTTTGGTCTCGAGCCTTTGCTTCACGAAGTGGTAGCGATTCGCTACCACTTTTCTTTTGAGCCTCCGCTTCACGAAGTGGTAGCGATTCGCTACCACTTTTATTTCGAGCCTCCGCTTCACGAAGTGGTAGCGATTCGCTACCACTTTTCTTTCGAGCCTCCGCTTCATGAAAAAGTAGTGAAATGATTACCACTTTCAACCTTGTGCTTCCTCTCGGCAACTTGTAGCAAAATCGCTACCATTCTCAACTTTTCGTACGCTTCCAAAAAACGCGTCGCGATTTCAATTTTTCGCAGCGATGGAGAGACAGGTCGCGATTTTGCGACATGTCACGATTTCGCGACCCTTTCAACACTTAGGCATTTTTCTTCTTTTCTTCATTTTTAGCATCCGGGTCTTTGAGATCTTCCCTAAAACTTGCAAAAACAAAGGTGGGTCCCCACTTCTGGGGTGTGTTGTGGATGAACCACAACAGGGGAGAGAAGGAAGGTTGAGATTATATGAATTATACAAAAATTAAGAAAGTAGTTCAATTTGCAAGGAATAATATCTGAAGGTTTCCTCTAGAGAAGGGAAAAATAAAAAATAGAACACTTACTGTATAAAATGACAATGTCCTTGGCAAGGCGATAGCTATCAGAATAAAGTCCTATGAGATAATATATAACCCTTATACTCACCAGAATTTGGATACAAATGACAAATTCAACAGATGACCAAAATAGTTAAACAATAGCCAAATTGTTTTTAATAAGCTAAAAAAAAAAATTCTTGTGATTAGCCCCATTGATGTAATTCTTGTAAGTCGAAGTCAATATTTCTCAATGGTATGACAATGGATATTTTTTTCATCTTTGGATACAAAAGATAAATTCAACAGATGACCAAAATAGTTAAACAATAGCCAAAATTTTTATTTTTTAATAAGCTAAAAAAATTTAAGTTTACATAGGTTTTTATGAGGGGTCCTCCTTCCCTCGTACCAAGTGGGGTTTGAACTTGGGTCTCCTAAATGAAAACCTAAAAAATTTACCACTACAGTAAGCTTGCAGCTTAACAATAACTAGACTTTTTGGAATAAATACACTCAATGTAATATCTTGGCTGGTCTGTGTTGGGAATATTATTATTCACCTTACAGGTTTCACTAAAAGGTAAAGGTAAAGGTGGGTATTTTACATCCCAACCTACCCATAAAAACTAGTGGGCATACATGATTATACTTTATCTTAGATATCTTGTTCAAATTTTGCACCTCAGATTCCAACCCTTTGACAAAGTTCATGTTAAATTGGGCTATCAAGCAATAACATCTATCACTATTCATATCTAATAATATTCCTCATTGCTTGCTTGTTTCATTATAAAATATATTTAGTGACTAATATATGAAATGAGATTTGAATTTCAGAACATTCATACCAATACCATATTATTAATACTCTTTGTGAACTTTGCAGGGAAATTGTGGATAAATACAATTCAAAAATTAAGAATCTTGCTCTGAAGTTGTTGAATTTAATTGTTGAGACTCTACGCTTGAAGACTGACTATTTTGAGCATTATTTTGGAAATACCTATCAAAATATGTGGATAAATTACTATCCACCATGTTCAAGGCTTGATCTTGTTCTAGGCCTCAGCCCACATGCAGATGGATCTAGCATTACACTATTGCTACAGGACAACGAAGTTGAAGGATTGCACATCCAGAAGGACAACAAATGGGTGGTTGTCCAACCAATTCCTTATTCTCTAGTAGTCAACATTGGCAACTTGTTAGAGGTAAATCACCCTTCCATATTTATGCCATACAAACTCATATAGTTGTAAATACATCAAATAAAAGTTAAAGCATGTACATCAAATGAGCCACAGGGATAGGAGGAAAATTATATTCCAGGAAGGAAAAAAAACCTAACATTTGAGCCTTCGAATCTACATATTTTTGAAAATAAATAATTTTTGTGCTAATATTTATGGCCAAGCTCTTCTTAAAAAGAAATTCAATCCACGCAAGCAAAGTGTACAAGTGTCTTTATAAAATTTTGCTATGAATCTTGCCTTCCAAAGGAAATCTATTATTCTTTTCCATAAACAATGCATAATTTCAAGAAGCATACCCTATACATTATTCTTTTCCACAAACAATGCATAATTTCAAGATATGCCAGTTCCTTTCCACAAAGAGAGAGATGTAAGTTTTGTTGAGTTTAGATTTAACCGCCAAGACCTAGTAACATATCAACCAAACCAAGGCTTTGGGTTTTAAGGTTCTTAATTTTCAAAAATACTAGAAGCACTTTTGCCATTGTTCTTGATTATATATGTAAATGGAAAATTATTATTTCAAGTGCAATTCTTATTTATAGATATAGGTGAATGGACAACCTGAGCCCTCCATATAATGAGTAGATGTCTAAACATCCCTACCCATCCCAACCATCAGAGATGAGGTGAGAGGGTATCCTGAGACTTCCGTTAGATACATAAATATCCATCTATGCAAATCAAGTACTACTGCTAAGGACTAGGACTAAGAGTCAAACATGAAACATCAATTTCATAACTAACACACACTCAACACAATAAACCTTCATTTCAACACATTACAACATGCATGCATGATTAGAATTTTAATCCTATGCCCTAGCAACACTTGTATTCTCTCTTTTTTTTTACCAAATTACCTTCTTGTATCTGACTGGCCAACCTCATGCTCAAGATACCTACTCGCCTCACTCCTAGCTTGGCTGCCCATTAATTATCTACTAGCATTTTCTAAAAATAGAACAAAAAATGTCTAACAACACTCATTAATTATTTCCATTAATTATAACTACTTTTGAAGTACAGTAATTAGGCTTCCAACCATGTACCCTCACATTCTTCAAGGACATATTGAATGTTATCATCATTTGTATTTTCATCTTGTGCAATTTTAGGTCCAACAAAATTTGTTGCTCTAGAGACACTGACATATTCTACCTCATATGCTTCAATGTCTTTGATCCTTCTTGGAGGTGATGTGAGAACCACATACCAACTGGTATCAAGTGGATCATTTACATAAAAGACTTATCTAGCTTGCGATGCTAGGATAAATGGATCATCTTGTAGTCTATCCTAACCAAGTAATCTATTCATGTTGACCAATGTGAAGCCCATTTCATCCTTTCTACATCCATTCCTTGTATCAAGAACATTTACCTAGTCACATTTGAATAGTGGGTATCAAAACCGATAGTAATCCAACAAGATTATTTCCCTAATAACACCATAATATGTGACTGTTTGAAGCATTGGGTTTGTGTCTTTTGTGCTTGCTCTACACAAAGTAGTAGCATCAACACACACACCATTGTTTTGAGTTGTTCTTTGGTCTTCTTTGTCTTTGATATGAAATCTATAACCATTGATCAAATAGCCCAAATGTTTGGTTGCAACTTTTCTTGAACCATGTGCCAACCATTTTATTGTGTTGGAGTCATCGTCATTATGTTGCATTTCATCTCCATGAAATTGAAACAAAGAAGAATAGTTTAAAGATGATTGCAGAACATTACATGATGTTCAGTACATGACAATTAGTATAAATATCGAAGATCATATTCAAGAGAGCAAACAATAACCTGATCTTGTAGCCAAGTGATGAATGTTTGATTATGGATTTTTTGCAACACCCCTTCATCTCTCATTGCACGGGGGTTGGATTCCTTGATACTCTTCAGGTGCTTCCTGATTTGGCCCAAATTTTGTCAAGCTTAGTTGGATCTAATTAATATTTTTCCATATATAACAACAATAAATAAACATCTACTTACTCTACCCAAGGCTGAACTTCATCCATGTTAAAGAGAATGCATCGATGGGCTTGCTCGTAAGAAGTTTCATCCAAATCAAAGTCTTTACCACTGGACAAAGGCCTCCCATCGATTATAGTTTCTTCGTCCTCATCACTCCATACCTCATTGTGACCAAGGTGATCACCAATTGCTTCTATACCTCTCATGTAGTCCACATAGAATGAAATAAATTCCTTGATAAGATAATATTCGACAATACAACCTTTGGGCCTAGCTCGGTTCTTTACATACCCCTTAAAAATCTTCATAATTCTAAGAAAGGAAACAAACAATTTTTATTAGATGAGACACTACAAAAATTAGAAAAATGGTGGTTTATGAAACTGATGAATGCATACAAACCTCTTGAAAGGGTACATCCATCGATATTGTACAGGTCCACATAGACATACCTCCCGCACCAAGTGAATAGTTAGGTGCACCATGATATCAAAAAATGAAGGGGAGAAGTACTTTTCAAGCAAACATAACGTCTCCATGACCTCTATCGATAATTTCTCTATTTTTATGAGATCCACCACTTTAGCGCATATATCCTTGTAGAACATGCACAACCGACAAATGGTTTGTCGCATTGGCTTATCAAGCAAATGTCATAGTGCTACCAAAAGAAGTTGTTGCATGAGAACATGGTAATCATGTGATTTCAGGCCCTGGATCTTAAGTTCTTTCATAGAGACACATTTTCTAATATTTGAACTATATCCATATAATACTTTCATATTGTATAGTGTACGATAGAACCTTTATTTCTCAACCTTCGATAGATTGTAGGGTGTTGGTGGAAGATATGTCTTGTTTCCATCCATTACTAGCCACAATGTGTTCTTGATACCCATATTTTTTAAATCCTCATGGGATTTTTTGCCATCCTTTGACTTTTCATCGATACCTAGCAGTGTTTTGAATAGGCTTTCAAAAATATTTTTCCCCCAAACCCCCCCCCCTCAAGTTGTGATGAACTAGAAGATGTTGTTCATAGATAGCAACATCAAAACATAAATTACTCGACATTGAGAGATATAACAATAGATACAGAAAGAAAGTTGCATGTTATACCTCCCAATACGATAGATTGAAGAATATAGATTTCTTCTTCCATCCTACTACAGGAACAAACATGCTATCCTCATTCGTGTTGTGTTTCCTTTTATTTGAGTTGCTCTTTCCCCAATTTGGTGGAATTTCCTATACTATTTTTAGTATTTCCATCCCATTTAAAGGTTTGGGTGGTTTATCAAGCTCTTGTTTACCATTGAAATATGCCCTCTAATGATGAAATGGATGATCTGGAGGAAGGAATCTCATATGGCCCATGTAAGTGATATTTCTATTGCATTTAAGATATTATGCACATGTGTTCTCCCCACATATTGGACATGTTACCTTTCCCTTTGTCATACATCTTGACAGGTTTCCATAAGCAGGAAATTCATGGATGGCCCACATCATTATTTCTCTCATATTAAATATAGTATTGGAAAATGCATCATATATTTTTGCTCCTTTAGTCCATAGTTCATGCAAGTCATCAACCAACGACTGTAGATAAACATCAATATCATTGCCTGGTTGCTTGGGGCTAGGTATTAACAAGGTGAGCATTGAATATTTCCTCTTCATCCACATCCATGGTGGGAGGTTGTAAGTGACCAACACAATGGGCCAACAACTGTAAGCAGTACTAAAGTCAGCAAAAGGGTTGAACCCATCGGTTGCCATTGCAAGTCGTACACTACGTGGATCATTGGTAAAATATTTCCACTTAACATCTATAGTTTTCCACATCGGGGAGTCGACTGGATGTCACATATTGCCATCTAAACTCTTGTGCTGGGAATGCCACCTCATATTCTCCACAACCTTTGTAGAGCTATAGGAAGAAAGCAACTCACTTCAACCACATCTAACAATGTTGAAAGAAACAAACACAACAAAGCTAATGATATAATAAAATCCCTTACCTATACATTCTCTTCAACCTTGATATAATGGGGAAATACCTCAACACCTTCGTAGGAACATTAATGCATACCTTTTATGAATGAGGGTCAACTTTCCATCGAGATGCACCACATGTTGGGCAAGCTTACTTCTTTTCATGATCTTTCCAATATAAAATATAGTCATTGATGCATGCATGTATCATTACATAATCTAATCCCAATGGCCTCATCATTTTCTTCATCGCATATGTGGACTCTGGAATTGTATTATCGATTGGGAGCATATCTTTCAGCAACTCTAGTAAGTCGCTAAAGCTTTTGTTCGACCAACCATGTTTTGCTTTGAGATTATACAATTTAGCGATCATCGATAGCTTTGTGTACTTTGTACAACCTGGGTATAATGGTTGTTTGGCATCTTTGAGCAAGCTATGATATTCATCAGTAGGAACTACTCCATAAGATGATTGGAACTCAACATCATTATCTCATAGTTCTTGTCCACTCTCTAAGCAATTATCATTGAACAATCTATATGCATCATTGACCATTCCAATGATGTCATCTTGTACATCTTTGGTAATTGGACCCTCATCAATGGTAGAGCACATGTTCGATGCATATTTGTCAAAACTAGAGGGTTGTTCTCCATGCAAAACAAACTTGGTATATGTCTTGTCAATCCCATGCCAAATCAGGTGGTCATGAACCTCCAAAAAACCAAGAGTTTCCATATTTGAGCACTTTCGACATGGACATCTAGTTCTTTCAGGGTCCATTGAATTCTTTCTTGTGAAATCTAGGAATTGGTGAACCCCATGATAATAGTCCTCATTATTTCTACAAACAGACCCCCCAAAAAATAAGAAAGTATAGTTATACGGGTAGATATGATCGAAAGCACAACTTTTCTTCGTTAATGGAGATAACATAGTTGAAATACCTGGCTGCTCCTAGCCAAGCTTTGTCCATGATACTTGATGGACATAAAATATTGACCCAATTGACCTAGCTAGATTTGGTGCTCTGAGTCTTGAGGATGATCCAACTATTAAAAGTAAAGACAATAATCATGTTGCCCAAGCACAACCTGCACAAGGTAAGTGGAGTTTCTTATGCAAATAGAGATGTTGCCTAAAAAATTTCTAAAGGTAATCCTGCAAATGCTCCTTGGCAGTTGTTTTGGTGGTAGAGTTTTAGAAGGTTATGGGATGATAGAGTCATCATGCTTGATCAACCTTTCTAAGGAAATCAACAATTTATCTAGTCATGTTGGACCACCTAACCCAACATGTGGTGGGTCTGGTTGTTTATCAAACTGCTATTTTCTTGTGCTGGAACTAATTTTATTCCTATTTTTTTAATTTTCTTTAAATTTTTAATTTATATACTATTTTTTATTTTGATGATGTGATTATTTCAAAACTACAACCACAGAACATATGATAAGTATCAATTTGGTGAGTTCAAATGATTTTGGCATACGATAAAAATGATTTTAGTCAGGAATATTTGATGTGTGCATAACCCATAATTTAACTCAGATTATAACTAGCAAAATAATATCAGGTTGTAGTTCTAATAAATATTATTGATTTTATGATATCATGAATATGATAAACTAGGTAGGAGATACTGGACAAGGATGGGTGGTTGCACACTGGAGATATAGGACTCTAGCTTCCTGGAGGATGACTGAAGATTATTGATAGGTAGATTTCTTCTCAAGGAAATTATATGTTGTGCTTTTCTAGGAAATTTCACCAAAATTACATTTATGAAGTGTTCATATTTTTTAATGGGTTATATGGTATTGAAGTAGGCCCCACCTATATTAATCATGACCACATAGTGGTATTACAACAACTTGACAAATATGCATATATCGCTTGGCAAGATTTGAACACAGTTGTTGGTGATAGAAAATCTAAAAAACATAAAATCGGGAAACATCCACTAGCATAGTCCCAACCAAAAAAAATCAGTCTACATATGTCATCAAAAAGGTAGTTAAAGAAAATTCTTAGATTATAGAAGTGAGTTGTATAGTAATTCACAGAGAGGTATAAATGATTAGATAGACAAAAATGAAGCATAAGTCATACCAATTGGCTTGGGCCCTTTCTACCCATTCAAAAAAATTGATGGTAAAATTTCACATTTTTTTGTGATTCAAGGTATCAAAATGCAGACATTAAAAATATAAAGAGTTGATGGGGATAAGTACAACCTGAAGAGAAACACAACTGGAACAATGGCTAAAATTTATAATTCAGAATGTAGAGGTAAGGCACATATTTAACATCACAATTCAAGTTCAACAAAGGAACTTTTGGAAAGAAGGTACTTTATATATATATAAAAAGAGACTTGAATGTTTAACAGAAGAAAGAAAATTTAAAACTCCATGGAATAGTAATCAAGAAAGGTGTAAGGAACATTAGGGAAAAAACACATGGGCATGAAAACCTTGCATAGAAGAAATAGCAGAATAGAGAATATCATGTGCAACCACTAATGATAAATTATAGATATAACCTAGGCAACAATGTTGAGTGTAATGCAGCCTTTCACATGATCGATCAAGGGATAGGTTCACAAACAAGATGAAAAACTACAAAATGTACATGCCAAGTAAATTCATACACTAAAAAGGAAAAAAATATGTTAAGAGAGAGAATCGGGTGCACTGTAGTCATTTTCTAATGCAGTTTTGTTTACTTAAGTACATGGATAAATCAATGGGATGTCAGAATATAGTAATTGTACACTTAAAGTGTTTTGCATTCAAGACATTTGGTAAGCTCTCAAGCATTCCACTAGCATAGTCCCAACAAAAAAAAAACAAATCAGTCTACATATGTCATCAAAAAGGTAGTTAAAAAAAATTCTTAGATTATAGAAGTGAGTTGTATAGTAATTCACAGATAGAGGTATAAATGATTAGATAGACAAAAATGAAGCATAAGTCATACCAATTGGCTTGGGCCCTTTCTGCCCATTCAAAAAAATTGATGGTAAAATTTCACATTTTTTTGTGATTCAGGGTATCAAAATGCAGACATTAAAAAGATAAAGAGTTGATGGGGATAAGTACAACCTGAAGAGAAACACAACTGGAACAATGGCTAAAATTGATAATTCAGAATGTAGAGGTAAGGCACATATTTAACATCACAATTCAAGTTCAACAAAGGAAATTTTGGAAAGAAGGTACTTATATATATATAAGAAAAAGAGACTTGAACGTTTAACAAAAGAAAGAAAATTTAAAACTCCATGGAATAGTAATCAAGAAAGGTGTAAGGAACATTAGGGGAAAAACACATGGGCATGAAAACCCTGCATAGAAGAAATAATAGAATAAATAATTTCATGCGCAACTACTAATGATAAATTATAGATATTACCCAGGCAACAATTTTGAGTGTAATGCAACCTTTCACATGATCAATCAAGGGATAGATTCACAAACAGGATGAAAAACTACATAATGTACATGCCAAGTAAATTCATACACTAAAAAGGAAAAAACGTTGTTATGAGAGAGAATCGGGTGCAATGTAGTCATTTTCTAATGCAATTTTGTTTACTTAAGTACATTGATAAATCAATAGGATGTCAAAATATAGTAATTGTACACTTAATTATTTTACATTTGAGACATTTGCTAAGCTCTCAAGCATTCCACTAACATAGTCCCAACAAAAAATAAATAAATCAGTCTACATATGTCATCAAAAAGGCAGTTAAAGAAAATTCTTAGATTATAGAAGTGAGTTGTATAGTAATTCAGAGAGAGAGGTATAAATGATTAGATAGACAAAAATAAAGCATAAGTCATACCAATTGGCTTGGGCCCTTTCTGCCCATTCAAAAAAATTGATGGTAAAATTTCACATTTTTTGTTATTCAGGGTATCAAAATGCAGACATTAAAAAGATAAAGAGTTGATGGAGATAAGTACAACCTGAACAATTTAGAATGTAGAGGTAAGGCACATACTTAACATCACAATTCAAGTTCAACAAAGGAAATTCTGGAAAGAAGGTACTTTATATATAAAGAAAAAGAGACTTGAACATTTAACCGAAGAAAGCAAATTTAAAACTCCATGGAATAGTAATCAAGAAAGGTGTAAGGAACATTAGGGGAAAAAACACATGGGCATGAAAACCCTGCATAGAAGAAATAGTAGAATAGAGAATATCATGTGCAACTACTAATGATAAATTATAGATATAACCCAGGCAACAATGTTGAGTGTAATGCAGCCTTTCACATGATCAATCAAGGGATAAGTTCACAAACAGGATGAAAAACTACATAATGTACATGCCAAGTAAATTCATACACTAAAAAGGAAAAAAAAATGTTAAGAGAGAGAATCGGGTGCACTGTAGTCATTTTCTAATGTAGTTTTGTTTACTTAAGTACATTGATAAATCAATGGGATGTCAGAATATAGTAATTGTACACTTTTGTTATTTTGCATTCGGGACATTTTGTAAGCTCTCAAGCATTCCACTACTATAGTCCCAACCAAAAAAATAAATCAATCTACATATGTCATCAAAAAGGTAGCTAAAGAAAATTCTTAGACTATAGAAGGGAGTTGTATAGTAATTTACAGAGAGAGGTATAGATGATTAGATCGACAAAAATGAAGCATAAGTCATACCAATTGTCTTGGACCCTTTCTGCCCATTCAAAAAAAATGATGGTAAATCATATTTTTTTGTGATTCAGGGTATCAAAATGCAGACATTAAAAATATAAAGATGTTGATGGGGATAATTACAACCTGAAGAGAAACACAACTGGAACAATGGCTAAAATTGATAATTCAAAATGTAGAGGTAAGACACATATTTAACATCATAATTCAAGTTCAACAAAGGAACTTTTGGAAAGAAGGTACTTTATATATATATATAAAAAGAGACTTGAACATTTAACAGAAGAAAGCAAATTTAAAACTCCATGGAATAGTAATCAAGAAAGGTGTAAGGAATATTAGGGGAAAAACACATGGGCATGAAAACCCTGCATAGAAGAAATAGTAGAATAGAGAATATCATGTGCAACCACTAATGATAAATTATAGATATAACCCAAACAACAATGTTTAAATTTAAGACATGGGTTCGTGAAAGTTAAGCCCTAAGGTTTAAATTTTAGATCATGTAATCACCCTAGGGTTTTATTATTTGTTTCTTATCAATATTAAATTAATATAGGGTTTAAACTTTACAAACTAAAAAATTCCAAACCCTAAGGACATGGGTTTGCAAAAGTTACAGTGAATACCAAAAATAATGTAAAATTCACTTACCTTATCTCTTCCAATATTTAATTTGTCTTTATGCCCCATTCTATACCTTTAGCTTATTTTATTCAGTCCTCATCTCTTGTCATTTTATTCAATGAAGTGAAGAACCAGGGGTAAAGTAGTAGGTGTCACAAAAAATTTTAGGGCAAATCCCAGCCAACAACATGAAAGTCTACAACATGATAAAGTACAACAAGCAAACTACTTTGGCTCTCTCAATTTCCCCCAACAAAATTGCATCCCACAATGATGAAGAAATATACAAAGCCTTCTTCCTATGTATATTGTGTGGCTTTGAATAGAACCCACCCCCCTTATGAAACTAAACAAGATATATACGATTTAGGGGAGGAAGTGGAAATAGTGGTGGGGATTGTTCTAAACAAGTCAACAATGCATGGGGAGGTAGCCCAGAGCTTGCAGGTAGTCACTACCTAGTCTATATTGGGTCTCAACGTCTCGTCATTGAGGATCCACACATATCCAAAGGGTATTTGTGTGGGCCTCGTCCACTCGAAAATGACCCTTACCTTGAGAGTAGAGGGAGGGAGAAAAGTTTTTGGTTGTTCACCCACATGAACTAGGATGGGTGATGGATGAGGGAAGGAGAAAAGTTGTTGGTTGTTCACCCATGCACACGAACCAGGATGGGCGAGGGAATAACATGTTTAGTGTTAATAGGTTCTAGAATGTTTTGAAAAGGACAATTGTGATATCATTTTTATTTTTATTTTTTTAATATTTTAAGACGATGGTTTATAATAATTATATTTTAATTCATTTATTTTAAGACAACGATTTATAACCATTATATTTTAGTTATTTTATTTTTAATTCTTCTAAGACGGCTGTTTAAAACCATTATCTTTTAATTCTTCTAATTTTTGATTCTTTCATAAAAGGGCGGTTATAAATTATCCTCTTATCCCTATGATGGTTATAAACCACCCTCTTAGGTCACCCTAATATGGTGGTTAAACCATCATCTTAGGGTGACCTAAGAGGGCGGTTTATAACAGTTGTCATAGGGATAAGAGGGCAGTTTATAAGCACCTTCTTATGGGAACCTGAAGATGACGGTTTATAATCATTGTCTTAATCCTATGAGGACGGTTTATAACCACCCTCTTAAGGTGACCCTAAGAGGGCGGTTACCCTAAGAGGGCAATTTATAACTGCCCTCTTAGGGTCTATATGGGCAGTTTTTTACCGCCATAAAAAACCATCTTAATTCAGCTATCGTTGAAGCCCTTTTTTGGTGTAGTGGTTTGATAAAATAATTTTAAAATAATGAATTGTTTCCTTATATCTTCTTATTTCTCAATATCTCTTCCATATAGAGTTAACATAATTTTGATATGATGAAAAGAAAATTTGTTTTTTCTAAAGCATGGTTTTTTTTGTATTTCTATCTCTTTTCTTGAGCCATTTATCCCTAGATTTCTGGAACAAATATGACTCCTTTTTCAATGTATTATGATAATAAGAAAGTAATTATCTTTCTTTCACATAAGAATCTTGGTCCATTCCGTTGATAATTACTATCTCTTGTAATTTTTTTGAGCTTGGGTTCAATTTCCTTCTTTTCTTTAAAATGTTACCAAAATATTTGGCATTTCAAATCTTCATTTGGGCCCTTAATTATTTTATCTTTTGAACAAACTTGTACATATATGATGCTTCAAAATTTACTTCATCCCACCAGAAGAAAGTAGGGTCTTGAAGCCATATAGACTAGAAGTTAAATGACTTTGGATGACCATTATTAGGTAAATCACAAGTCAAAATAATGGGTTTGTGATCTGATTTTTCTCGTAATAAAATATTTGAAGATATTTTATACTTCGTTTTCAATCATGTGTTGGATAACAAGAACCTATCCAATATTTCTGATATATAAGTTTCTCACTATGTATATTGAAAACTTGAAGGACTAACATCCTAAAGGTATTTTGAATTTACAAATGAAGCAAAATATTGCATTGATTTAGACCATCCTAGAGTACCACCCTTCTTTTCAAAAGGAGATATAACTCTCTTGAAGTCACCCCCAAGAATCCATGGATCATAATGATGAATCATCATTGTGATTAATAAAAATATGTGAAGGTCCTTCCAATATCTTTCATGAGGAGTAACTATAGTTGGAGCATATACATTTATAGCCCCAAATTTGATATTTTTCTCTTTCCTACAAAACAATACAACAACCTAATTACTTTTTGCTTTAACAATTGTCCATCCCATTTGTGTTTGTTCCTTTTTATTGCAATACTGCCTAAATCTCCTATAGAAGAAAATTCTAGACAACCATCCATCTTCTAAATATTTCTAAAAGCATCCTTACATTCCTCACTACTTAATTTTGCTTCTTGTATTATAATACACTCATCACTATAACAACCTATTCATTCCTTAATAACTATTTTTTTAGGGGTCTTATTCATACCCCTAATATTCCATGATATCATTTTCATCTTCACTTTTTATTTTTATTAGTGGGATTAGCCCCATCTCTTGTTAATGCTTGCGATATTATTATTTGGCTTCCCCACTAATGTCCCTTTGAGTTGATTTTTCTCTTTGTTCATGCTTTGATGATCTTCCTCTCCTTTTTCTATTACCACCAACACTTTCATCTTCATCAATCTATTATATTTTCTATAGTATTCATAATAAAAATGATCTTATAAAGATTTATGTTGCCTTAAATAATTTGAAATGCAAGGAATAACATCATAAACACTTGCTTATTTACATTGCCTTAGAAACCCTAAAGTGCAAGGATGATCCTCCATAGTAATTAGCTTATTATGCTTCATGGAAATCCTAAATTTCCATGGATATCCTCCATATGCATTTATTTATTACGATGCTCTTAAAACCCTAAAGTGCAATGGATGCACTTTGTCCTACTTTCATTTTTATTGCAAGGAGAAGGTTTTATGTTACTTGAGAAAATAAAGATGATTTACTTGGAATAACCTATTGAAATTGTAATCTGATTCATAGCTAAGGTTGATATTGTGTGATGTATTGGATAGGCCTAAGGGCATTTCATTGTACAATGTACTAATTATTTGTAATATTATTTTATATAATCCTTATGGGCCATGGTTAACTTTGTTATGATTAAACCCTACTTATATCTTGTAATTAACCCAAATTCCTTTTGTTATGTCGGCTTTGGTTAAACTTTATTACATAATTAGGGGTTTTGGTATGGTATTGATATTTTTTAATTTGTGGATAAAGAGTGAATACTTATGGTGCCTATGGGAACCCCCCAATATGTGTGTCTCTTTTTCTTCCTTTCATCTCTTTATGTTTTCTATATAATATTTTAGTGGATGGATTGCTTTTGTTTATTTTTGGAAAATATTATGAATTTCAACATGGTATTAGATTGGTTATGGAGCTACCTCACTTGGTCACACAAAATCATTCTTCAGAGCCACCTCCGATATCTCTTCGAAATTTTTGAACAAAGAAGAAAACAAGACAATGTCTTCTTTTTTTCTTCATTAAATTATAAGGGTAATGAATATTCTTGCATTCATCTCTTTTTGAGAATTATTTTTAATTCTTTCATCCTTGTATCCTTGTTGTTGGAGATTTTTTGCTTATTGTTCCTACTTCAAAGAGGAAAGAAACATACACTTTTTTGAATTTGAGATAGGTACAATTCTTGCATGCAGGCCTTGGCTTGGTGTCCAAGAAAAGTCATGTTAGCTTTTGAGGATGTATATTGAAGGAAATGTGACCACAAGATGTGAAATAAGTAAGCTATGATAAGTATATGATAATGGCACTATAATATGCGGGAAAATAATGAGATAAACTTTTGCAATAACTCATTAATATGCCATTAATGAAAACTCATGAAAATAGTACAATGCAATATCATGGAGGACTTGAACACTCCAAAATTTTCAATAAAGAACTACATTGTACCTACTCACTATAGTAACATTGTATCTCTCTCTCTCTCTCTCTCTCTCTCTCTGTGTCTCTCACTTACATAAAGGCATATATAGGAATATATGTTCATTGGATTTTACTCTACCCATGACTCTTCATCTACCTTATCCTATGAATCATGTACATGTGGACTACATGCACATTTACATCATTGCACATTCTAACACTTGTGCATTTATTACATTGCATGAAGTAACTCAAACTTTACTCTAAAGTAAACTCCTACTCTAGTTATGTACCTAAGGTGGTACATAGCATGTACCCAATAATGTAGTATACTCTAACAAGCCAAGCACCTAGTGGTGCTCTTTATGAAGGAAGCATACACATTAAGGCAAATTTTAGAGTGGAAATTATGACTAATGAAATTCTAAGATGTTTATATGGGAGATTTTTGGGTTTGATTCAAATCGCATGCACTTTTATTACAAAAAAGCAACACAATTTGTAGACTCTTCAATGGAAAATAGGGCTTTACAAAAAAAGCTTCCCTTTTTTTCATCCAATGATTTGATGGTGTGATGGATTTGAATATGGATTGGAGATGATGGGCCATGCGTTCGATTCTAGAGCTGTCCTTTATATACTGCTACGAGGAGGACATACAAATTCTATAGGAGAATCATCTTTTGGTCACCATCATGCACAATGGTGGATTGGATAGTAGAGACATATTAGAAAAAGGAAGTTGGTCATTCAAATCTCATGCACAAGTTTTGGAACTATGCACTAGGGCCATACATTTGGGAGGGATTGGGTGAAATAAAAGTGACTCTCTTCTATCTCCCAAATGTGTAACATTCATGCTAGTTAGCACATTGTATTTGGAGGTTTAGAGGCTATGGTTCGAGCGTTTTAATTTCCATGACACCCCTCATTGAAATGGTAATTTGATATGGTAAATAGAAGTTTATATATATATATATATATATATATATATATATATATATATATATATATATATATATATATATTGGTCTCCAACAAATTAGAAAACCCCAAGTGTTGGAGTTGTAGTGGCTCAAGAGGGTTGAGCTAGTAAAAAATAAATGAATGACACCAATGTGGATCACCAATTGGAAGCAAATGGTTCGACCTTTTTTTCTAAGGTTTAGAGATTCAATTTTTACTTTTTGAGGTCCACCAGAACAAAAATATTGGAGGCCATAACTTTTGAATATGGAAACATTTTGAGTCCTTTTTTTTAATCACATAATTTTTCTAACTCTATGCATTGGTGGCATTAGTTCATAGAGTTGATATAGTGTCAGGGTTCAGATTATGTAAGATAGACCAAAAATCCCTAATTACTCACCTTAATGGGAAAAATTATAATATTTGTTCAAACCAAAATACTTTGTCTATTTTTTTGGGAGATATAAATGGATTTGTGATAGTTGTAGTAGATTTTGAGTCTTTTAGAGGCTTGTAGAAAAATGATTCAAGATTTCTTTAGTCAATCCCTCTTTCTCCTTTAGGAAATTGATTTAGATTATTAATGAAGATATAATATTTCATGGTCTCTTTATTCTTCTATTTATTTTCTAGGCATTCTTATAAGTTTGTTACAACTCTTCTTTTAAGAAATTTTTATGCAAAGACTCTTTCGGTGACTGAAATCAAGTGGCTCAAGGGAAATAATAAGTCTTCGAAAAGGGTGATATATATAAGAGAAAAATTTGTTTCCTTAAGACATACATTATATGACAATGGAATATTAAAGGAGATTATATTTAAAGGAGACAATGATCTTGACTTATATTCTTCATTTGAAGTGCTAGCAAAAGTGTTTTTTGGATGTGTGTAGGAGTGTCTAATAGTGTATATGGTGACTACAGTCTTGCCTGCGGAAACTATTGTGTAAGAAATATTTTCATAGCAATAATTTTCATATGATGGTGGGATACAGATGAGTCTACCTCAAAATACAAAGGCCCACTAGAGCATCTATTATGGGGGTGATAATATTAATAATAATGTCTCCTCATTGGCCCCTTAGTTTAGATTATGGAGGGGTGTTGAAATTGTAATCTGATTCATGGCTAAGGATGACATTATGTGATGTATAGGACCCATGAGGAATACCATAGTGGTAAGTCCTTGGGTTTTCATCCAAGAGACCCGAGTTCAACCCCAATACGATGGGACCGAGACCCCTCATAAAAACTTGTGTAAACTAAATTTTTTAGCCAATAGGTCCTTTATTCAATGGTTGAGATAAATAGTTGATGTAGCCCAAACCAAGGTTCAAATCTAAGCAGACCCAATAGCTCAATGAGACATTATGTTATGTATTGGATAGGCCTAAGGGTATTTCATTGTACAATGTATTAATTATTTGTAATATTTTATTATGTAAGCCCTATGGGCGATGGTTAAACTTGTTATGGTTAAACCCTCCTTATAACTTGTAATGAATCTAAATCCCTCTTGTTATGTCAACTTAGGTTAGACATTATTACGTAATTAGGGGTTATGTCCAATTGTCCAGGTCGTCATATGGGTGGGACTAGATGGTCGAGACTATAACACCTCATGTAGAATGACACAACAGGGCCAATCCTAAGAGCATGGGATTTGGCTCTGTTGAGGGCCTCTGGGATTTTTCACAAAGCTAACTCCTTTTAATATTTGACCTTGGGCACACTTGTCCTACTCTAGCCTAATCTAACAAATTCTAGGGGAAAAGGGTTAAATAGATACATGAAATAAAAGAATAGAAAAGTAAAACCTAAGCTAATTGAGACGATGCACCAAGATCAAGATAATATCCTTGAGTGTAATGCATTGACATAGTTAACACTTCCTCTCCTTGACATATATAAGCACAAATAGACACACATACATAAAGGAAATGGGATAGGGAGAACCAAACACTTGGAACCAAATAGTCATAGGCCTCTAGTATGTATATATGAATATAAAACCATTACAAGATTATGCCATAAGTGGGGGCTCGAGGGCATGCCCGGAAGAACACTCAAGAATATGAGTAGTACCATATAAGGGAAAATGAAGGAAAAAATATATGGAATTTATAACTTGTTGATACTTTACAAAGCCTAATCTATTGCTATTTAGAGATTACAAAGAGGGTGTTTTCCCTCAGGTATTTTCCCTCCAAAACTGCATAGAGATTTCAAGGATGACTACTCTTCTGTGTGCCAAGTCATATCTTCATTAAAGTGACTGGTCCCTTTAGATTATATGGATTTATGCTCATTAATTCGTATGGTTTTGGTCTGTTGGATGTGCTCTTACTATTGTTGTTATCATCTACTCTTCTTCGGATTTTCTGAAGTTTAGATGTAGGATATCTTCTAAGTTTGACATTCTAAATCTAAAGTTGTCCTTGTTGCATCTCCTATGCTATGGCCTTTAAATGCTCAATTTTATCATGTTAATAAGGTAGGTGGGATTGGGACCTTTTACCATTATTGCTTTTACGAGTTCAACTACTACCTTTGGGAGATGTCCTCAGATATTTTAGACATTTCATGATTTTCAAAACATTTTTCTTTTCTTATTTGGATATTTTAAAAATTTTTGATCTTTTAAACATTTGTTTCATTTGTACCTTTGTAAACATTTTTTCAAATTCTAATTTTGGGGGCTTTAGATATTGTGATCTATCAAAACTTTCATTCTCTCCTTCTTGTTAGATATTTTATAAAATAGCGCTACTATTTGATCAAAAATTTCTTACTATCTAAGAGGATTCATTTATCAAAGCTTTTATATGCCATCCTCATTTTGAAACTTTTGATTGAAACCTTTTGCCCACACTTGTTTTCTAATTCATTCTCCTCTTCTCATCCACTCCTTCGCTAAGAGCTCCTCTTAAGATTTTCTCAAGGCAAGATTTAAGAGTGGTGAAAATTCACTAATTTCTAAACACTCACAAGGGATCTTCAGCTCGATGAAGATAAAGAACCTATAATCAATTGCCTTGTCCATTTAGCAAGGAGTCCAAGGGGACCAAAAATAGAGGGAATCAAAAGTGGGAATTTCAGCTACTAGTCTACCACATATTTTGAAACCTCAGTGGTCTCACAAAATCAGGGTCATTCTCTTACAAAAAACTAAAATATATATTACATATTTACAAAGGGTAGCAGGTGACCTCATCCATTGGCCACAGAGTCAAATAGGGGCCACCTAGTTGTTCAAATCTTCTATTTCTTTCTCTTTTTCTAGTTTCTCAAGTAAAATACTTCTACCCTTAAGAAACTGGGACTCTTGAGCAACTCCCTTATTATAGGTATATTGGTACTAGTTTGACTTCCCTTCTACATTTGGCTTTTCTAGAGTATCTCTTCCACCCCCAAGTCAAATCCTATTCTATTTTAATACCCCTCGAGGTAAATGGGCTCTTTCTTTGAACCAGAAGAGTGATCATTTGTTTGAGAACTTCGAAAGGATCTAACTTCACTACCTTTGCTATCCACTAATCGTTTTGTTCATCGAATTGGTCTCATGGTCCATTGGATAGAAAAGTGCCTACTTCCCCTTCCTCCACATGCTCATATTCATTCTAGATTGTGTAATTTGGTCAATTGTAGAAGACTACTTTATAGGAGAAGGTTGGGCAGTGATAGGCTAAATAACTAGAGTTTGTTGCTCTTTCTTTAAATCCATCCATGAACAAGGAAGCAACCTGGTCCCATTCAAAAATGAAGTGCAAAGAAAGAGAGTTATACTCCTTGTGTGCTTTAACTCTGAATGGCACTATTGATCTCAAGGCTACACTTTGCTTAGTGATATTATGCAATCGGTACCAATAAATCATATTCTATAGATATTCTAGAGGGGTCATCCTATCTTATCTGATGTAGTATGACACAACTTTGAATGCTGACATTGGAATGTCATCCCATACTTTTGGTAGCACTGGAGGCCATAAGGGATTTTTATTGTTGCATGCCATGAAAATATAGGGTGGTCGAGTGGCCATAAAAAACAAAGGATTTGGCATAAGATATTTTCATTCATAATCTTCTAGGTCCTTTGTTTGGAGTGGAGTCACTAGGTGAGTGCAACATTTGCTTTGGAAGAAAATAGATTGAGATCTTCACTAGAATAGTAATCTAACATTCTTAGTGCAACTTCTTCTAGATCTTCATTCTTGAGCAGAGTTGCAAGGTGAGTTTTTAGGTGATTCAACAAGTATAATAGGTAGAGACCCTCACCAAAGTTAGAGCTTAACTCATTCTTAATTATAGGACCAATGATGAATCAATGGGATCTCACTGTTGTCCTCTTTGATTGTCCAAGATTTTGGATGGGTGGGACCAAATGATCAAGACTATCACACAGAGTGAGACAATAGGGCTAGTCCTAAGAGTGTAATATTTGGTTCTATCGAGGGCCTCAAAGATTTTTTACAAGGCTAACTCCTTTTAATATTTGACCTTAGGTACACTTTTTCTACTCTAGCCTAATCTAAAAACTTCAATGGGAAAAGGGTTAGAGAGATGCATGAAATAAAAGAATAGAAAAGTAAAAACTAAGCTAATTGATGTGATGCACCAAGATCAAGATCAAGATAAGATCCCCTTGCACAACATCCTTGAGTGTAATGAGCTGACATAGTGAACAATTCCTTTCCTTGACATATATAAGCTTAGATAGACACATATACATAAAGGAAAAGAGATAGGGAGAACCAAACACTTAGAATAAAATAGTCACAAGTCTCTAGTATGTATATATGAACATAAAATGACTACAATATTATGCTAGAAGTGGGAGATTGAGGGTGTGCATGCAAGACCACTCAAGAATACGAGTACTACTATACAAGGGAAAATGAAGGGAAAGCTATATGGAACGTATACCTTGTTGATCCTTTACAAAACCTAAACTATTGTTATTTAAATATTACAAAGAGGATATTTTCTCTCCAAAAGTACATAGATATTTCAAGGATGACTACTCTTTTGTGTTTTAGGTTATATCTTTAGTCAATTCATTGCTCCCTTCAGGGTCTATGTATTTATGCTTATTAATGATGATGGTTCTAGGCCTTTGTATGTGCTCCTATTGTTGTTGTTATTATCTACCCTTCTTTGAATTTTCCAAATTCTAGATGCAAGAGATATTTTGATATTGATGTTTCAAATCTAAATTTATCCTTACTACAACTCCTATGCTACGACCTTTTAATGTACTAGTCACTCATGTCAGGTAGGTAGGTGGTATTGAGGCCTTTTGCCATTGTTTCTTTTATGGGTTCAACTATCGCCTTTAGGAGATGTGATAAGATCTTTTAGACATTTCATGATTGTCAAAACTTTTTCTTTTATTCTACTTTGGATATTTCAAAAACTTTTTATCTTTTAGACATTTGTTCCATTTGCACCTTTCAAAAGATTTTACTAACTTCTAATTTTTGGGGCTTCAGATATTGTGATTTGTCAAAACTTTCATTCTCCCCTTATTGTTAGAGATTTTGTAAAATTACACTACCATTTGATCAAAACTTTCTTACTTTCTAAGAGGGTTCATTTCTTGAAGCTTTGCTCCACCATCCTCCTTTCAAAACTTTTTATTAGAAACTTTCTCCCACACTTGTTTTTTGATTCTTTCTCTGCTTCTCACCCACTTATCCTCTACTTAGGCCACCTCTTAATATTTTCTCAAGGTAATATTTTAGTGTAGTGATAATTCACTCTAGTATAAACACCCCCTTCCACTCCTCTTTTGATTATCAAAGTGTTGTGTATTTTTTTATCTATGGATGATAGTAAATATTTACGGTGCCTACAAGAAACCCCCAATATATGTCTCTTTTTATTCCTTGTATTTCTTTAATTTTTTTGTATAACATTTGAGTGGATGCACTAGTTCTATTTATTTATGAAAAATATTGTGTATCTCGACATAACCTTAAACTCCTTCACCTTATTTGCTTTAAAATTTACCCCTACATCTTCCTTCGCACCTTTAACTCCTATATTTGAACTTGTGCATTGTAGTTTCTCATCCCTTATGTTATTTTTTCTTCTAATGGTTGATTCAAGTGAACTATGATGGTCTTTTCCATTTTATGATGTAGAAGGGTCTCTATTGCTACTTTTTTAGGAGTGGAAAATCCTTGATTTGACTCAGCTTCTATCATCATATGGTATTCTTGTTTCATATTAAAAAAATTTCTCATGCCCAAAAATTTCCATCTCTTTCTCCATCATTTTCAATTTGTAATTAACCTAATTCCTACTTATTATGTCAACTTAGGTTAAACTTTACGATGTATTTAGAGTTTTGGTATTATTATAGATACCCCTTACACTCCTTATTTATCACTGAAGTGTTGTGCAATGTTATATATTGATTGTAATTATTCATGGTGCCTATGGGTGCCCCAAATATATTTTATTCTTTCTTTGATTTCTATATAAGATTTGAGTAAATATTTTACTTTCATTTATTTATAGAAAATATTGTGAATCCCAACATGATATCATAATGAATGAGGAGTGTTATTGCTTGGTCATGTATGAAGTATCTTTGGAGTATCTTATCATTCTTTTGATTTATAGGATGAATTTATTCTCTCTTTTTTTGCAATTATGGATTTTTTACTAGATCTACCTTTTACTTCACTATGATCACAATTTTGTTGATTCTCCATCTAGATTTTCAATTCAAGTTCAAAACTACTACAAATCGGAGGGAAATAGTTTTGAATTTGAATTTAAGAGTTTTGGACCCATCCACATTTCATGCATGTGCTCGCATGCATGCATCTACCACTCGATGCCATCTATTTTTGGTGCCCTAGGAAAGCCCTCCATGGGTATCACATAGACTTTAACTACTTTGAAGGTTATTTGGTATTGGAGGGTCAGGGTTGATTCCCCATGCGACCCAATATTTTGCACATAGGTAACTCATAGGGTGTGAGTGGCTCAATTAAGCCCTCATTCTCTAGCTGATAACATGGTGCAATGACTAACATGGCACTTGTAATAGAGTGGAAATATGGAGGCTCTTGGTTTGAGCCCCTATCATGACCTTTTTTATCTTGATTGAGGACTCAAGTAGTGATATCTATGACATCATTGGTGGGATATTCACAATATATTCTCATGGGATAATGGCAAGTAAGACCCTTATAGTGTGTTTGCAACCATGAGGTCATAGTATCAAGTCTTTGCAAGCAAGGTTTTTTCTAAATATGATACAAAGGCCAAAGATAAAAATTGGTATCTTGGCTTCCCCTTCTCAATGGGAAGCTTTATGCCTTGATTACACCAAGGCATTTAGTAGTCAAAGGGATTAGTTCCAAACCCTATAAAGGCATATTTTGTTGTATTTATAGCTATCAGAACCCCTATACAACATGGACATCTATAACACCACATTATGCATTTTTTTTATATATTTGTGCTCAACCAATCAAAATGATGCAAGTGCCAATGGATAAGTAGATCGTAGGAGATGAGGTGAAAAAAAGTGATTGGATTGCTCTAGTGAATTAGATCTTACCAAATGGTAGATTGAGATTGGTTCTTGCATCCCTAATATTAGATTCTAGTTTTTTGGGGGAGGTCCATTAGGGAAAAACATTAGGAGACCATAAATTTTGCATGCGGAGGCATTTTGAGCCTTTTTTTCAAATCACATGATTTTTTGATCTCTATGCATTTGTGGCATTAGTTCACAAATCTACTATAATATTAGGGATTGGATTCTATAAGGTTGACCATGAAGCCTTAGTTACTTTACCTTAATGGAAAAAACTATAGTATTTGGTCAAGTCAAATGACTGACTTGCTATGAAGTAAGAACCTATGGTGCATCTTTTAGGAGGATAAAGTAGTTCTTGATGATGAAGCTTAGCACCAAATGGGAGAAGAGGCTTTGGGTTTATTTTCCTTTCTAATTGAATTAAATTTGCTTTTCCATATCAAAGAGAAGAGTGACCCTATCAAAGTATGGTCAAAGCTACATATTTTTTTTTGGAAAGGTTAATACGATTGAAGTGAGTCATTTGGAATTAGAGATTTCTTCTTTAAAATTAACTGATTTTAAAAATGTTGAGGACTATATTATGAGATTCAAGGCTTTGAGGGAAGATATTGCATCTTCTGGAGGCAAAAATAAAGATGATGCAAAATGCATTAAGCTTGTCCTTGCTAATATCTCACCCTCCTTTTAGATGTGAAAACTAATGGTTCATATGATTCCTATGTTCATGGAATCTCAAGACTCTTACTCTAGATCAACTTTTTTCTCTTCTAGTGTATTTTAGGTGGTAATACATAATTGTGGTGGGACTCCATAGATATAGCCTCATGCAAAAGACTTCAAATCGAAGGAGGCTAAGATCTAGGGGCTCAAGGGCTAGGCTAAGTTTTCTAAATAAATAAAGGCCATTTGTAGATACTATATGAGGGAGGGGCATCCAATAAAGAATTGTAAACTGAAGCTGCAAAATATTGAAGCTAAATTATTGAAGTTTGGTAGATGTTTTTCAAATGATGAGGGAGATTTGGATGGATCTACCTCAACTAAAAATACCCACTACAACATCCATTATGGGGTGAAGATATTATTATCACTAATATATTCTCTCCTTGGCCCCTTAGTTCAAATTATGGGGGGGTATTAAAATTATAATTTGCTTCAATTCCATGAGTTGATATTGTGTGATGTATTGGGTAGGCCTAAGGGCATTCCATTGTACAATGTAATTATTATTTATAATATTTTGCTATGTAATCCTAATGACCCTTGGTTAACTTGTAATAGTTAAACCATATTTTATTAATTGTAGTTAACCTAAAGCCCACTTATTATGTTGGATTAGGTTAAACCTTATGATGTATTTGGGCTTTTGGTATTACTATAAATACCTCCCTCACACTCCTAATTTATCATTGAAGTGTTATGCAATATTATCTATAGATAGTGATAATTTATGGTGCCTACAAGTGCCCCAAATATATTTCATCCTTTTTTATTTCTATATAAAGTTTGAGTAAATTTTTTTCTTCTATTTATTTCTAGGAAATATTGTGATTCCAACGTTATGTCGAATTAGGGCATCCTTACTTCTATTGCATACTTTCAAAAATGACTTTCTTGTCATGTTACCTAGATTTTCTTTATATGAATCCTCCAATTTTTGAGTTTCTTCTAATATTTGGAACAAGAAGAAGTAGCAATTACTCTTTTTTAGAAATTTTCTTTCTATTTCCTCCTCATGCTTCTTTCTTCCTACTTCCTACTCACTCCTCACTCACAGTCATTCCCAAATACTTTATGTTAGTTGGGTGCTTATTACACATTAGTAAACTCTTTAAATTTATATGTAATTATATTTGATCAATTTTACTTCAAATTTTGGACCATATTTGTGATAATTATATATAAATTAGCTTTTGATGTAAATGTTTATATCAACTTTGTGATGTTAGTGTAGACAAAGTAATTTGATGTTCAAATAAACTTTATTATTTGCTAAGATGCATTAAATTATCATAAGTTATATATCATAATTTTTGGATGTAAATCTACCATAAATTTGTATGCTAAGTTTATCCAAATCTAGAGCTATTAAGCATAAATTGATTGGTAAGTTAACATTAAAAAGTGCTAGATTAGTGCAAATTTTAAAATGCACAATTTAATAAATCAAATCAAAGAACTAGTTTTAACTAATTATTAAATTAGATCCAAATGATATCAAATAATAAATAACATACAAACACATACATATACACACATAGACATATACATATATGTTAATAAGTTACATATGGTTTTGATTGGGGTCACACATTAAAATACCACAAAATTACATATGCTATTAGGACAACTAGACTATATTCAAGCAACATTTCAATGAATCATTTCTTTCTTGTATTTGCATCAATGATTTTTTTTAGCTTTCTTGAGTTGATAATTTTCCTCCATCAAATCTTTATTATCATTTCTATTAAGAGATGGGAATTGTTTGTTTACTTACTTTTTAAAACTTGAATTTTTTTAGGATGAATATCAACATCACAATTGGCTAAATTATTTGCTATCCTATTTTCTTATCTATAAATGTGTTATCATTTCTAAGAGACTATCTCCCTCAATAATTGATGGTCATGATCCAATATCCATGCCCTTTCTTCTTGAGAATGTTAACAATAATCTATGAATTTCCCTCAATTGAAATATATCTACATTTTTTCTAATGGAAATCTGATTCGTATAGTTATATTTTGAAGTTCCATATATTTTTGAGTAGGTGAAGAGATTTTTCCTTCATTATTCCCAAAACACACTTTCAATAGCTTTTTAAGTGTTTTATTTCAAGCCACCATCAAAATTATGTTTGATGAATCCAATTTCATGATTTTTCTACTTTACCATAGACTAATATAGATTTCTTACACTAATTCTATGGTTGCAAATCACCCTTGTATGTATATTTAATTCATGTTCCCAAGAGACAATCGTATATTTTACCATAGTGATACGTACCATGATGAAAACTATGCCTAGAAACATTATGTAATAGAAACAACAATACAAAGCTCAACTTGGATATGATTATAAAATTTATTTTCAAAATTTTATAGTTTCTTTCAATCTATACATTCCAAAAAAAATGACATGAGTAATCCTACAAAGAACAATTAATGCTTTAGATTTGAAAAATAATTAATACAACAGTTGTTGTATCTGGATATTTTAACTTATTAAGGTAGCAACTTGACGTGCCTAGGACACCCATGCCTCATTTAGAGCAACACAACAGGAAGCTATATGAGCAAAGGGAATTCTTGTGGAACAACCTCTAGGGTTTTTAGCTAAGGTTGGATCCTCATTGGATTTTAATATTTGTATGCTTTCAGACCTTGTAGGATCAGGCCTACATTTAGGGGTGTGGGGAAAGAAAAAGCAAGGAAATGAAATGACAAACAACATAAAACACATAAAACAAAAAACTAAACTTGTAAAAAGTAAAACCTAAGGTATAGGGGTGATACACCAAGATCGGTATTCCCCTCCCAGCTACATGAAAAAGATATAAATGAACACATTCACCACAATATAATAGCTAGGATTTGAACACAATTCATCATACATAGCCCATAATTAAAAACACACTAAAGAAGTAGGACAAAGAAATTAGTCACAACTTCCATTCATGTGTCAAAATAATTACAAGGCATGTAGCCTAGAGAGGCTCGATGCTCGCTCAAGGTTTGAGGCTTGCTCATATAATTGAGGAATGAAAGGATTATCTCACATGACTAGATATAAGATATGAAAAGGTAGCTGCCAATGCATTTACAATGGAATTAAAGGCCTGTTTATAGATTGGGTTGAGGGATATTTACCTTTGAAACATTGTGCAAAAGGTCTACATATTCCTCTTTGTTCTATAGCCAAAAATCTTCTACAACTACGATTGGTAGCCTTGAGGTCTCTAGATCTAGGTGCATTAATTATGGAGGATTTTGGGCCCTTGAATGGCAAGTTGTTGTTGCCATCTCTCATTGTTGTGGCTCTAGGGTGGTTGCATTATAATATCTTGTTAGGTTATTTCTTGGGAATCTGTTGCTTGTTAACGTAGAGGGGATGGCCTCCTTAACTGGCATAGGCTTTTAGGGTAGGCTTATACATATGGTAAGCAACTACTACAACTACCACATGGATGATTTTGATAGACTAGGCCACATATTTTAGCTTTAACAACCAATGGAAAAATACTCTCTTAACTACCTTTTGTACTGTCTTCTCGTATTTGCAAATGGTTGTCACATGTCCATGGCTAAGACAAGATTTCCTTTGGCCAATGGTAGTCCTTCTCATAATGGACCTTAATATTTTATTTTCTCACTTCCAACTAATTTTCATATGTTTGGCCTTAGCCATAATAAGGGTCCTCTTTTCCTCTTCTACTTTCTTCCATCAAAAGATTAGCACAAGCCATCAAATAGAAAATTGATGACCTATAGGCCTTGGTGCCTTAGAGCTATTGGATAGGTAGAAAAGATGTGTCGACTGTTGATTTGAGATCCAATTGCTAACACAACTCAAAACATGCATACCTTCCTTTTGTGTCATAGAGCTAGCATCCAACCTTTTGACTGAAGGTAAGATGCATTTTTTGATTCCTCTTTTTAGTTTGTCCCACTTTAAATTTGGCATTTGAGTGAAGTGATATTGTAGGTAAAATTCCCTATATTCTTATCAACTTCTAGGGGTTCTTTATCTTGATAAAGAGGAAAAATACCAAACCACTTGCCTTATTTCCTGGGTGTAAAGTAAAATATAGAAACTGGGATAGCCAAATAAAAAATAACATAATGAAAAGAACAAAATGAGAAAGGGAGTGGAGAAGATACTACCTTTGGCTTGAGAATATTTGGTAGAGGGTTGACTTTGGATTTTTTACATAGCAAAAAATTCACTAAACAGGCCTTGAGCAATTAAGCCTGAGATTGTTTGTTTAAAACTTTGAAATAACATTCTTTTGATAAATTTATTTAAGCTTGGGCACTAGCCAAAAATCTAGTTACCACTTTCTTGACCATATCTTGGTCTAATGAATGTTTCTTTTGCTATCTTCTTGCTCCTTGTTTTATTTCTAATTCTTTAAAGTTGCCTAATCACTAGACTTCTAGGATTTTCTTTGTCTGTTTGTCTAGTTCTTGCCACTTCACTACAAATTTTAGGGGTGACCTTCATATGTGCCAACAATCTTAGATAATATTAATGAATCTTTGTCTAAACACCTTGTCCCCATCCTTTTCATCCTCTATTGTTCATCGGTTTTTATTTTTTTGGCATATTGATGGTATCATTTTGTAACAACACCAGGGCACATGATGTGCTACAACACAATTACCAAAAGAATATGGATTATTTTTTGAATCCACCCCCTCTATATGAGAGATAGATTCATGGCCACTGAGCATATAGAAAACTTACCGATAGTGGGGCCCATATAGATACCACCATAAATGCTCTAGAGATCCCACTTATGGAAAATTTTGGATTATCTACCACCATAAAAGCTATAGTCTTTTTTCTGTCAGGTCTGGTAGTCAACATCAACTAATGGCACAAGGAGTTTTGAGTTAGCTAGCAACCTTTGATGAAGGCCTTCCTTTGTTAGTATCCTTAGCATTTTATTAGCATTATATACTTGATATATAGAAGGAGCTTTAGGTCCCCTCATCTTTCTTAGCTCTTGAACAACAATTTTACTCCAAGCTTCTCCTTCCAACTAGATTTGCCTATTGTAGTAAAATCTCAGGGAGTCAAATTTCTCACTTGGAGAGCAACTTTTCTTGAGATCTCATGAGACGTAGTTATGAAAGTTTCTTTTTTATAGACCTCTCCAAGGAAGTCATCGAATTCCCTTTTTTTATTAGTACCTCTTTCTATTGGATATTCTTTGGCAAACTAATAGAAAATGATTTTTTCTACATAGCTGAAACAACAAAGACATGATTATCTAGTACTCTTCCTCGTGATTATCCATGGTAATTATCTCTTCATCAACCCAATGGGATTCTAGGTGATGGGTGATAATCCCTATGAGGATGCAGGTTTCCAATGGTGTTGTTAGACACTGACTATGTTTGTATTGCATGAGCGTTCTTTCTTAAATTGATCCATATTTAAGCATGTCATTGATCTTGCTATAAATCTAATACCATTTCTTACTCTAAGATATTTGGTCCTCATGCCAATGCACAAGATCCATGTGCTTTGTTTTTATGGGAGGTTTAATTGAGGAATTAACTTCTCCTTTGTTAAAAAATACCCTGTGAAGAATGAACCCTTCATGTCATTTGTGTGGTGAAAAGGTATACCACTTCCTAGTGGTTTGGGCCTTCCTTGTGTTCAATAAAAAAAGTTGCATTAATCTTAGGTTCTTATGATAAATATAATCTATTAGATCCACATACCTAGTACAAACATTTTCCAATCACGCTCTTGGATTTGGCATGTGCCTTCTAAGTGTTATTCTTATTCTTGCATGTAACTTCCTTATGAAAAATGTTAGGGAACACCTCCCTAAGCAAGGATCGAATACATGTATCTCATGACAACCAATGATCAAATTTTTTGCTTCCTTAAATATCGATCACTATTAGGATTTCCACTAAAATTGGGTAGTCTCACTCATCGCCATTGATGATATTTGATCTGATAGGGGATGTTGATTTGATCTTGGTGCATTTTGCTCCAACCTTTATGTTATCATGGATTTATCACATGTCCTTGATATGAGGGTTGGCATTACTTTACAAAGCAAAAAACCTCCTAGAACCCTTATCCTCCACTCATCTTTGATTTGATGATTAGTGCTCTTTTAGTGAAGGCCTTCTATTCAAAAATACTTTATCCCCAAGATTGAACCATGTATCTCCATGAAGATATACCTTCTATTGATTATATGAATAAAGGGGTTATCTTGAGCTTTGATTTATAGTATGGATGACCCACTTTGCACTTTGGAAGGACCTTCCAATTTGCAAGGATATAGGATCATTTTCCTACCTCTTCTCTCTCTATTATTATTTACAATATGTACATCATACCTATGATGATGGATCATCCCATCCTATCTAGTTTGAATATCCCATAGAAATTGATCCCCATGTCTATGAATACCCACTACTCTAGGTGATCATCAAGAATGTATGGATGCATCTCATCCAAAAAGTAGTCTAATTTTTATAGATCATTTTTAGCTATGTAGGATTTCTCTTTGATATATATGGAGGAAACTTTCTCTATATGGTGCATGTGGAGGGGTTTTGATGGGATCTTAAATTTGGTCCTGTACCTGGTTTGGAGTAGCATGTGAGTCTAGTCCAGGGACATGTATCCTCTGATCTTAGTGGTAAAATATTTGAAAAGGTATATCCTAAATATATAGTGTATAAATTATTAATATATCTTAGCACACCACTAGGTTAGAGTCAGCTTGGAGAGCCAAGGGAAGGTCCCATACTAATCCAAAGATTGGTGCTAGAGTTCCATCTAGCTAAACCACCCTATTGTTGGCAGGATTAAATATTAAGCCAAGTGCATCTAATTTTCATTTAGGCATGATTTATGTGCTCAATCCAAATTTCACTAGACAATTATGTATTAGATTATCCCTAGAGATCATTATTAGATAGAATGGCATAGGCTTGGTCTAGCTGGAATATGCTTTGAAGACTTGTAGTATAATAGGTGTATTTTCTCCACCCAACTCTTTATGATTTTGTAGGGCCTCTTCCAAATGCTTCATCTACTCAAAAATTGAGAGGTTGCCCCAAAGAGGCATAGATATGATGGAATATTTGAGGTGGTCTACCACATTGAAAGGTTCGATGGAAGGAGCCCTTAGGATAGTGCTTGATGTTGTCAAAGTCCTAGACTTTTTCCATCAAAGGATATCTTGGTGGATCTAAGGCAAGCTACTTTGGATGATCGAGGACTATTGTTGCTATCATCAAAATTGCTCAAGCTTGGCTATCTAGCATATTTTATGTTGGGGCTCCTCATATTATCATTTTATCTAATCTAGGGTCTAAGGTCCATTGGACTAGACTTCTCTTTCTCTTCAATAACCTTCATCTTAGCCCTGGTGATGTAGTTTTATTATAATTGCGACCTCCCAAAATTTGAGGTGCATGCTTTGTCCATCACATCATATACTTTTGTTTCATCCCAAGTGATGAAGGTCTGCTATGAAATTAAGGAATTGATAACTAGTGGTGTAGTTGGAGGCTATGTGACAGGTTCTAGACATAGCATCTAGGCTTTTGACTATGAAAATGGGGTGATATTATGATTCGGAAGAGTTATTTTGACTAGTTGAGACTCATTTTTGACATGAAAATCAAAAGGGTAATAGTCGAGGGTAGTATAGTAATACCCACTAGGATATTGGACATAATTATTTTGTGTAGTGACTAAGTCCCTGACTAGATTTATTTACATCTATTGGATTGGGACTAGTACCTATACTATATACTAAATCAAATATTATGACTGACAGATATTTCTATTGGTTAGAGGTAAAGTATTTTGATATCCATTTGGAGGTAATCAAACACTCTGATTTCCTTATTGGAAAGGAGGCTTTAGGTAGTTTTGGTAGGGAAATATTTGAGCATTCTACTATACTTTTAGGGTTGTGATATCATTAGATAATATCCTCATCATATTCAATATTTCATCAATTTTAGCATCATAAGGATGAGATTGGATTCAAAATCCTGGACTTATCATGAGCTTGTCATAGGAATAATCATATTGGTGATAGGTTGGATGGTTGGAGATGGGTGATGTAAGGGTTACATGGAGGGAAAAATTGGTAGAGGTGGTCTAGGGGCTAGACTCCTTATTTGTTACTTTTTGTTGGATGGCTATCCCATAGGATTTTGGTAATGAGTTCCCTCCCTTAGACTTGACCATCATGGCAATTTCAAAATTAAAATCTTTCAAGTATTAGATAAATTCCATACCCAAAGGAGGTTAGATCTCATTGGGGATCCTCTTCCAAGTCTTATGAAAATGTATATTAAAATTGTCCATTATCTCTAGGGGTTCTCTTTTGATGGTCATGAGCTACTCTAGGAGAGATGCCCCATCTTCCTTCTCTCTGAATCTATTTATCAGGAGGTCTTCTAGTTATTACCTAATTTCGATTGATTGAGAGTTAAGGCTGATGTACCATTCATGATCCTTCCCTCTAAAACAGGTTACTATTTGCCTTAAGGCTAAATTGTTTTCTTAATAAAATGCACCACACACAAGCTCACCAAGTGGTGCAAATTATATGTTGGGGTGATAGCATCTTATCTCAATAAATAAGGTAGGGACTTGAGTGCTAAGGTATAAATCATATTCTATATAATAGGTGGAGTAGGCAGATTAAGGGACCTCTATCATTCCACACAAAAAATATTTGAGGTTGGTTCAATGTAACTACCATGTTATGTCATCAGTTTCTCCTCCTTACTCTTTTATTTAGAGGTAGTACCAACTCTTGTTGATTGGATTAGGCAAATGCTTTGGTTATAGGCCTTTCACCCATGTATTTTTGGGACTTTTCCTTGAGAAAAAAGTCATTAGGTGGGGAAGATAATGCTTCAACAAGCCTAAGAGATAGATACCCCCACCAGAATCTCAGTCTTAACTTTTGTTGGATGACTTCTTTAAAGTATTTTATTTTTAATGGAGTCACAAAGTGAATCTCCCAATGTTTTGCTATATCGACTATGAACTTCATCAGGGTCAAATTCAGTATTTCTATTATAGTATTATAGGATGAACAAAGAAGCTCATCCCATTGAGTATGCCAATTAGAATGTTGTCATCTCTAGATATTTTGGCCTATCAAAGAAACAACTCAATGCTCCTAGGACATCCATACCTCATGTAGAGAAACATAGCAAGAATATCTATAGACAAAGTGATTATCTATTAGGAAACCTCTAGGTATTTTAGCCAAGGCTGACTCCTCATTGGGATTTATCTTTGTATGTTTTCAAACCTCTTAGGATTAGGCTTACTTTTCTTAGGAGGTGTAGAGAAAGGAAATTCAATGAAAGTAAATTATAGAAAGCATAACAAATAGGAAAGTAACTTACAAGAAAGTAAATTATAGAAAAGTAAACACCTAAGCTATGAGGATGATGTGCCAAGATCAAGGTTTCCCTCTTGACTACATGAAAAATATATAAATGAACACATTCACCATAGTCTAATAGATAGAATTTGAACACACTTCATCATACATAACCTAGAATTGAAAACACACTAAAGAAGTAGGACAGAGAAAAATTAGTCACAACTTCCATTCATGTGTCAAAATAATTACAAGGCATGCAACCTAAAGAGGCTTGATGCTCCTTAGACAATGACTCAAGGTTTGAGTCTTGCTCATACAATAAAAAAGGAGTGAAAGGAAGAGCTCACAAGGCTAGATATGAGGCACGAGCAAGTAGCTCCCAATGCGTTTACAATGAAATTACAGACCTATTTATAGGATGGGATGAGGTATTTTCCCCTCCAAAATATTGTGTAGAAGGTCTACATTTTCCTCTTTATTATGTAGCCAAAACCTATCTATAATTATGATTGGAAACCTTAAGGTCTCTTGATCTAAGGGTATTAACGATGGAGGCTTCTAGGCTCTTGAATGGTAAGTTGTTGATTCCATATCTTGTTGCAAATTTGGGGTGGTTGTGCCATTAAGATCTTACTAGTGTAGGCTAGCATGGTAGGCTTACATTTTTGGAATATGACTGCTGCAACTACCATGCAGATGATTCTAATAGGTATGGTTACAAAAGTCGACTTTGGAATCCAATGGTAGATACTATATTTTAGACTATCTTCTCATATTTCAGAATGACCACCATATGTCCCTAGTTGAAATGGGCTTTCCTTTGGCCAATTGTAGGCCTTATCATAATGCACCCTAGCACTTTTATTTTCTCACTTTGATTGACTTCCATGTGTTTGGCCTTAGCCTTGATGGGGGTCCTCTTTCCCTATTCTACTTTATTTCATTGAAATATTAGCATGAGCCTTTAAATGGAAAATCGATGACCTACAGGCCTCGGTACCTTGGACCAGTTGGATTTAGGCAAAAAATAAGCATCAACCATTGATTTGAGATCCAAAGAATGACATGAATCAAAACATTTCAACCTTCCTTTTATGTCATGGAGTTGGCACCCACCTTTCCAACTGAATATGGACTACATATTTTGACTTCTTTCAACTTGTATTCCTTTCAATTGGGCATTTGAGTGAAGCATGATTTTACGAAAAATTCTCTACAACAACATTTTCCAACAGTGATAAAGCAACTCAACAACTTCTAATTTTTTTAAATCAACCCCAAATGGTGATAGCAAATGGACAAGGAAAAATAAATGATTTGATGTTTCTAACTCTTTCTTATATATGTTGGATTTTTAGCCATATTATCATAGGTCCCAATGTCCTAGGATCATATAAAATATAATGAAGACTTAATTACAAAATAATATCAATGCATACAAATCTTATATAATATAAATCAACATAACATTCAACAATATAACAATATTACAATCAAGTGGCATTAGATCAACCAATTAGATTCCTCATCATTTAAGGAGGATACCAAGGTTCAAATATTACCAAATGATACATGGATAATATCCAAGCTTTTTTGTAATACCACTATGTGGTGGTGATGTAATACGGGTGGGGTTTATTTCAATCTCATATAAACCAATTGAAAAAAAATAATATTTTTTTGTTAAGTTGGAAAAGTGCATTTTTTAAAGGAATGCTAACCTTTTACATCAATAGATATGGCCAATCACTATCCATTTCACCAAGAAGGATTTCCCACTAGCATAAATCCTATACCGACCATGTAACAAAAAACACACTTCACTAACCACATCCAAAACTAGAAAATCAGCATACACCTTACATATCTAAATAGCATAGACTCTATGCTTTCTTTGCAGCCTCTTCTTACTAATCCCCATTATCAATTCTTGTGGCATTATCATTTTCAGCTAAATTATTAATGTGCATTGGGATATCATTCCCCCATTCCTTTATAGCATCTACCATAACTCCTTCGTTAGAAATACCATATGCTACCATGTTGGCTTCTCTATAAATATGATTGATAGACACATTCTCAAGTCTATCCAAAAGTGCTCAAGCTTCCACCATCATTAAATTAATAGTCTAGGTAGTTGGTTATTCTCCCTTCAAAATGGTCACAATATTTTATGAGTCTCCTTCAACTATGATCTTATCTAGATTGCAATTGATAGCCAAAGAAATTCTTACATAAGCTGCTCTTGCTTCAGTAAAATGACTTATATGTTCACCCAGTGGTTCAGGAAGGGCTTTCATTACCTTATCCAAATGATTCTGGATCACCCCTCCAACTCCTGCTAGCTCGGGATTACCTTTCGAGGCCCCATAAAAATTTAATTTAATCCATCCAATCAACGACGGTATCCATTTTGCATGAATTTTGGGATGAACTCGAGGTATTGGTAATTTCTCTGACTCCCCAACATTCCAATATCCACATTTCCTGCTCTGATTCCCATCTCTCCTTGAAGTAGATAGTGTTATAATTTGCCATAAGGAGACTTCTTACTCAGTTCCAGACCATTTCTCGGTCCATCTTCAAGTCCTCAAATATTTTGTGGTTTCTTTCATTACAAAATCTCCACCATATATGTGGAAGGTTTAGAAGCCACAACCACCTGATTCTTTTACCTTTAAAATGAGGCTCCCATTGCAAGTTCAAATATGAGATAGTTCTAGGGAAAACAAAAAAAAACAATATTACTAAATGAAAATACTTGCAATATTATTGATGAGTCAAATATACAATCTTGATATTTTCTCCACATTCAGATACATTTCATGGAGCTTTATTTCCATAATATAACCTTATAAAGGTAACTCTAGGACTCTTTGTCTATTGCTCTTCTCACATTCGAGATATGCACCTTTTCCTATTCCATGCATAAGATAAACCTCTCATGCCTTTTGGCTTCACATCTTGCCACTTGTATACATGATTCTTGACTATATATTTACTCGCACACTCTCCTTACACACTTTATTACATGAGACTTGTGTGCATCCTACACATAGGAACTTTAATAAGGGAAATATAAATCACACTCCTAAACTATATACTCACACCCTAATCTATTACATATTTACAATTATACCATAAAGGTACCATGGGGATACATTAGCATGTACCAAATAATGTAATATTCTCCAACACCCCCATGTATTACATTATTTGGTTATTGAAGACTTTAGCCTTCAATATTTGATTCTTGTCTTTGTCCTCCTACTCTGGCTCTTGCTCTAATTGAAGTTCAAATTTTGAATTTGTTCCTTTCTACTGTTATTTGTGCCTTTTCTACTAAAAAATACTTCATATATTTATGAGAACCTTGAATCAATACACATTCCTAGAATTTATTCTTTATTTTTATTCAAATCCATTTCTTCAAATATGCAAATCCTTTGGAGTAGAAATCCTTATAACTCCAAAAATTTCAAAAAATAAAATTGCAAATATCAAATATTGAATTTTCTAGTTTCTATTTATTTTGTTATAATTATCAAAAATCAATTTAATTTTTAAATCCACCTTATCACTCCCAAATGTTTTCTTAATATTCCTTCAATATGCCAAATATCAATTTTAAATAAAATGTGCCCTCAACCTTCTTTAATATAAATCATACCTTTGCCTTTTTTTAACCTTGACTTTCTCTAGAAGTATCGTTTGAATGCATCAATATCTTAGGATCCGCATTAATCAAATCATAATGATTTAAACATTATATTTAGTAACTCTTGAATGTCTGGTCTGCTATTCAACTGAATTATGATTTGATTAATCAATGACACTTAGAAGGTTTTAATTTTCTTTGAGCCATTATATTAGTGTGTGTGCCAGACAAATATAATGTTTCAATTATATTTAGCAACCTTAGAATTTGCCACTCTTATCTTTCACCAAATGGAATAGCTACACTTTTGGACATTTTGAATACCTCTAGGGCTAAAATTTTAAATGACTCTTTCTATTTTTGCCAGCTCTGTCAATGATATGATGTATGATTTGCATTCAAACAAGTACATGTTAGCACACGTCAAATTTCAATTGAATTAGGTAGAACACATAACATTCCAAACATTATATTAGCAGTTTTGATGACCATCCTCAAAAACTATTTGCCTACTATTCAACTAAATCTGTATTGATAAATCATCCTTAACATTGATAATTTGCTTTCCTTTTAGATTTATCTCGAGCTATAAAATGTATTATTTCATTCTTCTTTTGGCTCTTACCAAATTTAATCCTATCATTCTAGATGCTTCCAATTTTATAGGTAACATTGCTCTCTTTTCAAAGCTTGAATGATAGTAATATGAGGTTTCTTCCAAATGCAATCAGGATGCTATAATATAGATATTTCCTCTGTGCTTTCTTCAACAACCAAGGATGAATTTGTGTAGAGTGGCTTTCCTCCACACCTTCCTCAGGATGGACTAGCACACAAATATTTCCTTCATGCATTCCTCAATAGTCTTGATGAACTTTCTTACATAAATTTTGTATTCTCCATGCCAAATTGAGATGTATCATGCCTCTTATAGTAGCTAAAATGTGCTACCTCCAAACATGAAAACCTCCCTTTAGAATAGTTCTTATTTTTATTCTCTTCCTTCTACTATGGCTATCACACCCTATCAACTCAACTCTTTGATATTAACTTAGAGCTGATCTTGTTTGTTGGATGTCTACCTCTTGGAAACTTCAATAACTTCCTATCTTTTGCTTCAATGCTTTTTTAAATTATTTTCTTGGTGGCTTAATCCACACATCTAATGGTTCTATTTTTTTAGAGAATACTTTTTTATTAGGGTGATATGTCCCCTCATGTCCAACTTTATTTTGAGTTTGTCCTTAAAGTAGCATGCATCAATGTCTTCTTAGATATCACTTATGTTTGAATTCCTCCAAATATGGGTATATTTCCTAATATTTCTCAAGTGATTCTATTATAACCTTTCACTATTGTTCTAGGCTCTTGTTATCTGCATCCAATTTTGTTGCTAATCCTTAATATTCTAGTTGCAAATCTTGCTCTCAGAGCTTTCACGATATCCTGGTCGCTTCAATAATTTCTTGCTCTTCAAAGATAGCAGTTTGAATCCAATATTATTTGAGTTAAAGTAAAATACAATATGGGCCTATGTTTTCTTCATGTGGTTCTAATCGAATTCACATAAGATTTATCTTCCCCGATGCTAGATTCTTATTATGCAACTTTTGTCTTCAAATATTTCTCACTCAAAGTGAGAATAAAAGTGAATCTAATAGCACAAATTTTCAAGCTTAGTCTTGGATTGAATGCCAATATGATAGATAGTTCTACCAAATTTTTTTATTTTCCTAAATGTCAATTTTGTAGACTATCCTCCAAGATACTTTGTCTAATTGTAGCTTTCTTCACTCAAGATGGACCTGAGTAGAAACTACTTGTAATGGATCTGATACCACTATTGGATTTTTAGCCAGATTATCATAGGTCCCAATGTCCCAAGATCATATAAAATATAATGAAGACTTAATTACATAATAATATCAATGCATACAAATATCATATAATATAAATCAACATAATATTCAACAATATAACAATATTATTAAATGAAAATACTCAAAATATTATTGATGAGTCAAATATACAATCTTGAGATTTGCTCTACATTCAGATACATTTCATGGATCTTTACCTCCAAAATATAACCTTAGAAAGGTGACTTTTGAACTCTGTCTATTGCTCTCCTCATATATCCAAGAGATGCATATTTTCCTATTCCATGCATAAGATAAACTTCTAATGTATTTTGGCTTCACATCTTGCCACTTGTATACATGAATCTTGACTATCTAGTTACTTTTACACTCTACTTACACACTTTATTACATGACACTTGTGTGCATCCTACACATAGACACTTACATAAGGGAAATATAAATCACACTCCTAAACTATAGACTCACATCCTAATCTATTACATATTTACAATTGTACCATAAAGGTACCATGGGGGTACATTAGCATGTACCAAATAATGTAATATTTTGCAACAATATAATTCAAACCTAAAAGGCCCATGATATCCTCCTCTTTGCAAACTATGAGTAATAAGAATTTTTCTCTTAATTGTTAACCAAAGGAATTTTAAAGATTTATAAAGGTCCTCAATTAACCAAATATTATTGTATGGAAATTTCCTAAGATTAGAGAGTGAATTTTTTATTACTTCAAATCCTTATATCTTGGCTTCATGAAGTATCTACCATATTTTGATAAGTTCCAAACTAAAACATCCTTTCATATAAATAGTCGAATATAAATTTTAAAGCATTCTTTAGATCTCCTTTATTGATTATTTTATATGCTTTACCTCAACCAAATTGATAATGAAAGTCCAATTTTTAGAGTTGTTCCTCACATTAATATATTTTTTGAATTAAAACCTTTATAAGACAAAGAAGCACATCACAATAGTTGTTATTTTGGATAAAAAATAAGAGGATAAGAATTCAACCAAGCATTAAAAAATAAATTTACATAATCCCTATCATTGAACAACCACCTTATATGTTTCTTTATTAATTATAAGCTCTCTAATACGAAGTTCCATGTTGTTGATTCCCTAGGCAAGGTTCATGCACTTAATAATTTTATAATATCCATAAAGCCTATATATTTTTAAAATAATATTTTTGTCTAACTCTTTCCTTGATATTTGAAAAGTATCTAACCAATTTGGGGTTCTAATGCCAAACTCATAAGTCTAAAATATGTAATCCTACCCCTCAAGTATTCTTTCTAATATAAACCTTATCATATTTTCAAAGAGAAAACCTAAACCTCTCTTCACACCCTTTTCAAAGAAAATATTTTTGTTTATTTTCTCAAATTTGGAGGCTATACATAGTGGTAATTTTAAAAGTTATATCACATATATTGGTATAAATTTTAATGTATCCTTTGTGTTGTATTCTTCTAGCCATGGTTAAGAACTTACCTTTCTAACTTACTAAGCAATATTTCATTCTATGCAATATTTGAGTCCCAAATCCCTTTTTATTTCTTTTATTAGACAAGAGAGAATACTCATATATGTATATTAGACTTCTTAAATTTCAATCCATAAAACATCCTCAATAATTTTTATAAGACAAGGATTAAAAAATATTTTGGATTTTTTTGAATTAACCATCTAACAACCTTTTTATATAGCATGACAACCTTGATATAAATTTCCATGGTTTGGATAGCAAAGGATGACTTAAAAGAAGAGTTTAATTAATAAATTGGATATAAGATTCAAAGGGACAAGTTATAATAACTTGAATATCTTTGATTTTTCCTTCTACTTTTACCTTTAATAGAGCTCTATCCAATGCCTCAACAAAAATAATGAAGAAATAAAAAGATAATGGGTCAATATGGTGGATTCCATAAGATGATTCAAAGTATCCAACTAGGGAAACCATTCATCAAAATATATTATTCTCAAGTGCTAAAATACCATATAATCGATTTACACCAACCTTTACTAAAACTAAAATTTGAGACTATCATATAGAAAATTCCAACAAAATTTATATTTTAAATTATTCAAATTGCAAGCATACCTAGTTTTTTAATGGACTAAATAGAATGTATGATCTCTTGTTCAATGTGTAGATTCAAAAATGAAACACCAAATATAACAAGATAAAATGAAACCAAGAGACAATATTGCACAAAAGAGATAATTTTATTGATATGGGGGGAGCCTCAAATCTCCAATGTTACAATAAAGAATTTGATTTCTTTTGATACAAAATATTACAATACTAGGGTTCTCAAACCCTAGTGAACAGTGTTGGTGGTGTCTTCAAACTCACTTTTGATCCCAACAGAGGTGAGTGGGCTTCGTGCTATCCAATACTGGGCCACTCCAGCTTAAGCAGTTGCACAATGTAGGTGTAGTATCTCCAGATCTGCACACAAAAAATAACAAATAAGTCAGTAGCAACTGTGAGGGCTCCACAGTGTGAGACCCTCAAGAATTAATACAAACCCTAGCTATGCAATATAAAGAAAGTGAGCAGAATATGAAAATACATGAAATGAAATAAATCAATGCTGGATTTACCTTGTTCACTTGTTGTTCTTTGATCTGTAGTAGTTGTTGCAGGAAAATGGTGCGATGATGCCCTAGCAACACCCGAGGGTTAGTAGGGTTGCAGAACTCTAGTTTGAAACACCCGTGGGTGCTCGATGGGTAGCAAAATACCCGATGCTCAGGGATAGTGGAAAGTGACCCTAGAGGTGAGTGGAGAAAGTGCTCAAGGTGCTCAATGAGAGGAGAAAAGGGATTCTGGGAGTGAGGTAAAGTTATATGAAGTAGATCTACTTGAGAAAAGGGATGGTGATGGATGCAAGGATGGAAGAAGGATGGATGGAAGAACTTAGAAGGATAACTTAGAAAACTACTAATTAGGGAAAACTTAGGGGTTGAGCCATCAAAATGGCTCCTATTTATAATCTCACCTAGGGCACATTAGGGTTTTAACGACACAAATTGTGTGGTCAAGATTAAAATGTGATAGAGGGTAGAGATTAAATCTAGGTATGTGGCATGGATCAAGGTGGATGAATGGTTGGGATTAAAACAAGATGGATGGCTAGGATTTATTTACATATATATATATATATTTATTAAATATATATAAAATATAATATTAAATATTAATATATATTTAACAAATATACCTAAATATATAAATAAATGGGTAAAAATGGTGGGAAGACCTAGATGGATGACAAGTGGCTAGATTTTGGTGTCTACAGATGCCCCTTTTTGTACTATGTTGCGTGAAACACAATGCAGTGCAAAAACACAAGACACCTATTTTGGCTAGATGTAGAAGCAACTTTCTTGAGATGTGGAAATGAGCTTGAAGAAAAAATAATAAAGAATTTGGATTTGCATAGCTTACCCCCTCAATTGGTGAATGAGTTTGTGGATGAATCTCATGAGCCAATTGAAAAATGAGTGCAAATGATTGATGGATGATATGAATGATGTAAATGTGATACCATTTTTACCCCAATGGGGAGAGGGGATTGGTGGATAATGTGAAATGATTGCATCTATTTTTCCCTAATAGATGAAGGGTTTTTAAAAATGTGATGAATATGTGTCTATTTTTACCCCAATAGATGAAGGGATTTTTGCCAAGTGTAGGATGCCATGATCATGTAAGATGTATCCCATTGTGGGAAAGTCAAAACCAAATGTGGTTGCCCCAAATTTGGGGTGATTCGATGTTATTGAAGAATGTGCCTTTGGGCATCATTGATATGCAAAGATGAAGATGCAAAGATAAAAATAGTCAACTTCGGAGGGCCAACTAGTGATTGTCAGATAATTCCTATGATCGGAACCAATCACCCTAGCTAAGGCCAATCACCATGATGACTATCAAGGAGATGTGAAATGATGAAATGTGATTTTGTCCATGTTTTAAGCCCCATGAACTAGGCCATCAATGATAACTTTTGTGCAAATTGTTCTTGGCAAGGTTTCATGCAAAATGTGAAGTACCAAATGTGATTGTGATTTTGAGCAATGAGATAGTGGATGATGAAGATGACCAAGTGTCCTTATGGTAATTTATTCATCTTACCAAATTGCATGGATGCAAATCACTGCAATCACCAAGTAGATAGAATAAACCACTAGATACAAGGTTCACTTGAATGTTGTTTGAACTTGGAAAATATGCAAATGTCATGATTGATGATTGGAAATGATGTGAAAGTGAATTATTGATGATGAGAATGATGATTATGGACATTTTGTGAAAATTTGGACCATTTTGGAGTGCTTTTGAATTTGATAAGTGATTTTGCGACTTTTGGTCGCAAACGAAAATTATGCATCCAAATCAGTTGGGACCTTCACAAAACTTGATAATATGATGAAATGGATGCATGTATGCAATTTGGAGTGATTTGGTGGGGGTAAGCCACTATTTTGCATTGATTTGGTCTTTTGTCAATTTTGATGCCAAACATTGGTTGGCGCTTTTGGCATGCGCAGATGCTCATCGATGTTTGGGCATTTTGCAAATACCCTGGTGCACTTCAATGCACCAGGAAACACCCATGGGTGTTTCAAGGTGCCTGAAGTAGCTATAAATAGCTTGCAGGGTGAAAATGGAGCTCATTTGTGCATTTCTAAATTTGTGAAGCTGCATCTGGGAGAGTGGGGTGGAGTGGAGTGGAGTGAGGTGAAGTGAGGTGGGCACGAAAGCTATGGTGGTGGAGGGAGTGGATGGGGCTAGATCTAGGGTTGGATTATGATTTTTTGAGGTAAGTCCCATTTGGAGGCTCTTTTGTTTTGTGCAAAAAATTATGTTTTTGTGATTTTTTTTAATATGTTAATAACAAATGTTTTGTGTTGTGTTATAGCTTAGGATTTTGGAGGCTTGACACCGATTCTCACCTCTCATCCCTAGGATGAGGAAGGCATTGGGGAAGGAGGAGTGGGATTTGTTGAAGGCTGTGGGGCTAGAGGAGGTAGCCCAGATAGATGTGGTGAGGGCGGATGAGGGGTACCTCTCTACCTTGGTAGAGAGGTGGGATCCAGATAGGGGGACCTTTCAGCTCCCTACTAGAGAGGTTACCCTTACACTTGGGGGGGGGCGAGTCATCTTGTGTAGAATAAGTGAGTGGTACAAGGGATTTATGGGTTAGATTGACATCCACCCAAGTGATATGGAGGCCATGGTAGGGTACCAGGTGGATAGGAGATAGAGAGCAACTACGATGGGTGAGGTAGGCTAGGTGGGTGGTTGGGAGGTATCAGAGTGAGGCTGAGTATATTTAATTCTCATGAGTACTCCAATAGTTTAGCTTGAGGTAGGGGTTTCGATGAGCCAGTGCTCTATAGGAGGTATCAAGAGGAGATAGGGTTACCATGTGCTAAGCCATGGAGGGAGGCTTACGAGGATGATGAGGAGATAGATCTCCTTAATGTGGATGATGTAGGTACTACTATAGAGTATGATGCATGGTTCACTACACAACCACCATGGGCACCAACTCTAGTAGTAGCTGGTGGAGATGGGATGAGGCTGAGGTGGAGGAGACCCATGAGGCTCCTAAGTGATAGAGGTACCTTCGATATAATAGTCAAAGGAGGAGGACTAAGGGTGTAGTGAGGAAGGCTCCAGAGAGTGGAGGAGATGGTAAATATGGGGATGATGTGGAGGAGACTCTAGATGGACCTCCAAGTCAGAGTGAGGAGGATTGGGTGAGGTTGGAGTAGTAGGTGGTAGAGCAGGATGTGATGGTGATGGCTCAAGATGAGAGGATCATGAGGCTCCAGGTAGAGCTGCTAGAGAGGGAGCATCATCATAATATTGACATAGCACACCTTCGATCTCGATAGAGGTATATCGAGTCTTTGGAGGATAGGTTGATGGAGCATCATATTCCACTTCCAGATCCTCCTACCTCATATCTATCCGAGGCTGCTAGGCATAGAGAGTCTAGGCATAGCTCTAGGTCTAAGGCTCCTTCTAGGTCATAGGGGTCCTCTTGGAGGGCTTAGCTAGTGCTTAGATGCACTTTTTGTATATGAGCCTTGGTGCTCCATTGTATGTAGCCTTTTGGCACTCATTGTATATGTGATATTTATACATATATATACATGGATTTTACCTTTTGTGTTATATGTTTGTGTAAATGTTTTTTGTGGAATGCATGTTTATATGGATGATTAATGCAAGGTATGGAATGCAAATGTTCTAATGATCATTTATAGCTTAGATTTTGCTTGGCCATGTTCTAGCATTGTTGTTTAATCAGGGGCACCAAACTTGGTGGTATATGAAGTGGATGACTCATGAAATGACATGGATGTTGACATGGAAGAAGATATGGATGTTGATATGGAAGAAGATATGGATGTTGATATGGAAAATTGACTATTTTGTAGAGACTCAGACATACTAGTGGCATCAAACAAACTCACTAAAACTACCTAATTCCTCTAGGACCAAATGTGTGTGCAATGAATTCATTTACCGAATCAAGAGCATGGTAATGACTCGAGGTAATCAAGAACCAATGTGTGTGCAAGTGAGTTCATTAACTCATCTTGAGTAAATTGGGTGTGACCTATTATGGATGAGACCAAGAAGCTAGCTTGTTCGTATGTGTGGTCAGAGGTCTCTTTAAAAGAGATGTGTCACCATGCATGAGCGTACTCCACTACCAATCAAGCATCTATAGCTCCGATGGAGGCTAACTCCATAGTCCAAGGATTTGATCTCTTAAGTTTTGGGGATGACTACCTAACCGTCTGACTAGAAATGTAGTACGATCCTTACAACCCAATGATCAGTGGTGTGTGATGTAAAATATTTAGAGTTTTTGTTAGGGATTTTTCCCTACTCTTTATTTTATTTTTGGAATTGTGATAGTGGTGAAAACCACTATTTTTGTGGACTATGTTGCATGATGGGACAGGTGAGGATTACCCTTTTCACTTTGAGGTTCAAACCAAGTATGGTGTTATCCCTCTTTGACACAAGATGTTTTTAAGATGTGAAATTGTGGTTGGTTCAAGAATGTTTTGGAGTCAATTCCTAAAACTCAATATTTTCTTAGTGAAGATGTGTAATGGTCCTAAAAAGAACTCGACATGTAGTTGTGGTTTGCTTAAAACACTAGGAGTGGCTGAGTGACCGAAAACACCTAGGAATTATGGACATATGGAGGCAAATGACAATTTGGCTTGGTGGAATGTTGTGGATGATGTTGTGAAGGTGCCCCTGATTAAGGCAACATGACTTTATTGGACCAATTAAGACCTTGAACTTAATAAATGATCCCTAATATGAAATGTGAAATGTAATGGAATGTATGAAATTCCAATGAAATGTAATATTTTTGAATGAAATGTGTGCAAATGAAATGCAATGTTTTTGAATGAAATGTGTGCAAATGAAGTGCAATATTTTTGTGTATTAGCCATGTATATATACATATATATAAATCACATTATGCATAGAATTCTCTCAAGTGTATAACATTAAGTGGTTTAGGTTCTTCCTCTCCCTCTAGACTGGCAAGCCTATAAGTACCTTTACCCACTTTTTGAGTGATAATGTATGGACCCAACCAATTAGCCATGAATTTATCATGAAGATGCGATAATGCATTGGTGTTTTGTTGATTCTCTTTAAGGACAAGATCTCCTACTTGGAATTCATGTAGATGAACTTTGGTATTGTAAGCATGCTTTAGGTGGTCTTGATAAACTCGTAAATGCTCTAAAGCATTGACTCACCTCTCATCAAGAAGTGTGAGTTGGTCAAGATGTGCTTGTCTAGCAGTGTCATCATCTATGAATTCTTGCAAAGAAATTTGCAAGGAGGGGATCTCAAGCTCAAGAGGCATGATTGCTTTAGCTCCATAGACCAATGAAAATGGTGTTGCCCCAGTAGGCATGTGGATGCTTGTTCGATAAGCCCATAATGCCAAGGGAATTTTGGTATGCCAATCTCTATGATTTTTGTTAACGAGTTTCTTGAGAATAGCAATTAAGGTCTTGTTGGTAGCCTCAGCTTGTCCATTGGCTTGTGGGTAATAAGGAGTCGAGAAACTATGTTGGATGTTATATTTCTCGCAAAGTGCTCGAACATCCTTGTTCTTGAAAGACTTGCCATTGTCGGAGATGATTTTTGAGGGGATACCAAAATGATAAATGATATGGTGAAGTATGAACTCCACAATTCTAGGTCCTATCGTACTAGTTAGAGGAATTACCTCAACCCACTTTGTGAAGTATTTAGTGGTTGTGATGATGAATGTATGTTGTCCCGAGGAAGGAGGTGAAATTTTACCAATTAAATCTAGACCCCATTGTGAAAAGGGCCAAAGGCTTTGAATAGGTTGTAAATCTTGTGATGGCACATGAGTTAAATTAGCATGTTCTTGATATTTCTTACAATGTTTAACATATGTGCAACAATCTCGTTCCATGGTGGGCCAATAATAACCCATGCATAGAATACACTTTGTGATGGCCATCCCACTAAAATGACCACCACAAGTACCATCATGAGCTTCAACTATGGCTCTTTGTGCCTCACTAGACTCGAGACAACGAAGGAGGACTCCATCATAACCATACTTATACAACACATCCCCCAAGAGAACAAAATGAGCTACTTTTTGCTTGAAAGTGCATTTAGCAGTTCGAGACATGTCAGATGGGAGTGTTCCAAACTTGAGAAAGGCTACTATTTGGCTTGACCAAGGCTCATATGGATCCGACTGGATGAAGCAAACATCCTTTTCATCCTTAGATTCAACATGAACAATTGTAGATTTAGAGATCATTGAAATAATAAGGGGTTGTACCTCTCCTAAGGAGTCTTTTGGAATCAATGATCCAAGGGAGGCCATTGCATCTACAAATCTATTAGTCAAACATGGCAAACTATTGATTTCATACCAATCAAACTTAGAGAGCAATTTCATTGCTACTTCATGATAAAGTTTAATGGTAGGTTCTTTGCATTGGTATTCTCCATTGATTTGCTTGACAACAAGTTGAGAATCACCAAATATCTTGATACACTTAATGCCCATAGCTATAGTTGATTGAAGGCCTAATATTAAGGCTTCATACTCTATAGTGTTGTTTGTGCATTGGAAGTCAAGTTTGAATGATAAAGGGATAGGTACCCCTAGGGTGTATGAAACATGACTCCAACACCTTGACCTTTCTCGCACTTAGAGCCATCAAAGAATAGTGTGATATCGATGTCTTCCTCTAGAATGACATATTCTTCTTGTTCAATGATAAAAATACCAAATCATCTAGGAGCTCAATAATCAAAGGATGATCACTAGGTAGTGGAGCTTCCACAAGTTGATCGGCTATGACCTGACCTTTAATGGATTTTTGGCTAATGAATTCAAGGTCAAATTCAGTAAGAAGCATTATCCATTTAGTGGTGTGGGTGTTATTGTAAGTGTGAGACATCATATAACGTAGAGGATTTTCTCTAGCTATGACATATGTTGTGTGACTAAGCATGTAATATCAAAGTTTCTTAGTGGTAAAAACCATTGCTAAGCACAATTTTTCTACATAAGTGTATCTAGTTTCATAGCTTACCAATGTTCGACTAATGTAATAGACAACTTGCTCTCGATTTTCTTCATTCTTTTGTGCAAGCATTGTCCCTAATGCAAAGTCCATTGTTGAAACATAAAGATAGAATGGGACCCCGGACGAGGAGGAGCTAAGACTAGTGGAGAAGCTAGGTATTGCTTAATGTCATCAAAGGCTTTTTGGCATTCATCTATCCAAGAAAATGGCACCCCCTTTTGTAGTAGGTGATTGAATGGCCTGCATTTGTTAGAAAGTTGTGCAATGAAATGATGGATTGATTGGATCTTTCCTTGTAAACTATGCAATTCCTTTAAATTTGTTGGGGGAGGCATCTCCATGATGGCCTTGACCTTGTTTGGGTCCACCTCAATGCCTCTTTTGGAGATAATGAACCCTAGTAGTTTTCTAGAGGTAACACCAAAGACACATTTCTTGGGGTTCAACCTTACATTATGCTCTAGAAGTCGATCAAAAACTTTCTCCAATACACCAATGTGCTCTTGTCGAGTTTTAGATTTTTCCAAGAGATCATCCACATAATATTCGATAATCTTATGCATGTAGTCATGGAAAATGTATGTCATGGCACGTTGATAAGTGGCACCTACATTTTTAAGGCCAAAGGGCATCACCTTGTAACAAAAAGTTCCCCAAGGTGTAGTGAATGTTGTTTTGTGTTGGTCATCAGGATTTATTCGAATTTGGTTGTATCCTAAAAAACCATCCATGAGAGAAAGCATTTCATGGCCAGCGCAAGTGTCGACAAGAGTATCAATGTTTGGAAGAGGAAAGTCATCCTTAGGACACGCTTTGTTAAGATCTCAAAAGTTAGTGCAAATGTGTATCACCCCATTAGGCTTACGAATGGGTACCATGTTTGAGAGCCACTCAAGATAATCAATGGGTACAATGAAACCCACATCTAATAGCTTTTGGAGCTCTTCTTTGACCAAGAGGGCAATGGTAGGATGCATCCTTCTAAGTTTTTATTTGATCGGCTTAGCATCAAGATGTAAGGTGAGATTGTGGACAACCAAGTTAGGGTCAAGACCAGGCATGTCTTTATAGGACCATGCAAAAATGCCCTTCTTCCTCTTGAGGAGAGCAATTAATTGCTCTTGTTCATCGTTGGATAAGCTTTTGCCAAGCTTGACAATTTGGGGATTGTCTTTATCTGAACTAAGGTCCACATCGATGGTATCTTCAATGGACATGTGGGAACCTTCCTCAAGTTGATGGGGCATAGGGATTAGATGAATGTCATCTAAGATATCATCAAACTCTTCTGACTTATCCTCATCTATGTCTACCTAGAAAACCTTAGGATTCAAAGGTGAAGGTGAAGGTGAAGGTGGAGGGGATGGAGGAATGTAGTTGGTTGAAGCCCTTAACAATTCCTCGGACAAGACAAACTTAAAAAAGGATGGAGGTGAAGAGATCTGATCCATATCAATAAGGCTCATGTCAATTGGAATTGGCTTTGCCAAATCATATGGATTACAGAGTGGGGTGAATAAGTCAATAAGATTCATGTTGACTTAAGGGAAAATGGAGGAGGTTGGAATGGATGGGATGAATGGAGCCTAAGAACCGATGCTAGGAGCTTGGTAAACCTGGACAACAACAAGCAACACAAATAAATGCACTTAACTAAATGCTATATACATGCAATGAAAAAGAAAATTTTTTGTTTATTTTTTTTTGTAGTGGTGAAAACCACTTTTTTTTTTTGTGTTATGTACATATATTACAATTTTGGCTGATGAGATGGATTAATGATATGGAGGTGGTGGTTCACCGATAGGTGAGGCTCACTCTTGTGGAAGAAGCAAGTGAAATATGGGCTCATGGATGGGGAACATTCTAAGATAAAACTCATCATATTCGGTATGGGGAATGATGGGCTCTGATTCCTCTTCAGATTCATAAAAATTATCGACATGAGTTCAAATTCTTCATAGATTTCATCATCAGAGTCATCGAGGTGGAGAGCTTCTTCTCCTAAATTTAGATTAAGCCTTTGGAAGGCTTGTTCAAGAGAAGAGGTGGTGGAAAGTGGAGTGTAACCTAAGCCTGAATGGTCATGCATTTCTCAATATGGAACATCAATAATATCATGCATTCCCTATTCATGCAATCCTAAACCATGTCCCTACCAATTAACTATGTGAAAATAATGGGATGGAAATCCTGACATGTTTTGTATGTTGGTAGGTGTTGGTTCTTTGGGTTTTTCTAGGGGAGCTAGATTGGATGAAGAATCAATCCCCCATATACAAAATTTATGTTGTTGGGAGCTGAACCCATGTCATATACCGCTCCTATAGATAAAGGTGGGTCACATGGGTGATCAAAATCCTTAGTAGTTGGAATGGTGAGTGGTGTAACTATGATGTCTTGGACCACATATTCACCAATACCAAGATTAGTGAGGTGGACCTCAACTTGGGATGATGTGGAAGGATCATGGTTGGATAATGGCTCGGGGAATGGTGGAGATGAAGATGTCTCACAATCCATCAACTCGACTTGTGAAACATTGGGTGATGGAGATGGATTGGATTGGGAAGGTTGTTGGATGGATGATGATGACGTGGAAGGTAAAGTTGTGGAAGGTGATGATGTGGATTGACTTTGACCACATGTGCATGTAGTCAATGATGAAGATGATGGGGGTATGGAAGCTTGGTGGGGATTGGTGATAAGGGGCTCCTCAAGAATGGGAGATTTTGATGAAGAAATGGGTAGAGTGGTAGATGGATTGGTTGATGGTGATAGAAAAATGTGGGTGGAAGGAAGCATGGATTCATAAGGATTTGAGATAAAATTGCAATACTTAAATGGTTCGACATCCATTGGTATGCAATGTACTTGTCCCTCATGAACGTATTTTAGGCATTGATGTAGTATGGAAGGGACACATCTCATATCCCTCATCCAAGGTCTTCCAAGGAGTACATTGTATGCCATGGATCCTTCCAAGATGTGGAACATAGTGTGCAATATTTTGACCCCCACTTCGATGGGCAAAACAATAGTGCCAACTATGGAACATAAAGCATCATTGAATGCTTTTAGGGTGAAATATGACTTGGTGATATGAGATGGAGGAAGGTTAAGATGATGAAGGGTAGATGTGGTGATGATATTAATGGAGGAGCCGATGTCAATTAGAACTCTTTTGAAAGGCTTCTTATCAATTAGAGCCATGATGTGCAATGGAGGATCTACTGATTCTGATGAGATTGGCTTAATCTCAAAGTCATAAAATGTAATGGAAGGCTCCATGCATGTTTGAATGCTCCCTACAAAGTTGTTGAAGGCATTAGCATCTTGAGATTGTAATTCAATGGATTTCAGAATGTCCATTAATGCCTCATGATGTGGGGGAGATTGTTGAATTAGCTCATATATTGACAATTTGGTGGAAGCCATCTTTAGGCTTGTGGTTAACCGACTACTCAATGAGATGACTGGTCATGGAGGATGATTGATGGGATGAATGGAGGGATTTGGTTGGCTAGGAATATGAATTGGTGAGGAAGGATTAGGGGAAATTTGAATGGGAGGTGATGTGGTAGGTTGTGACACACTTGCCTGAGGTTGTTGCCTTGCATTTTGTTAGTTATTTCATTGACCTCTAGTTACCACATGAATGGCACCTACAAAACCTTGGTATTGTTGAACATGGTTAACTTGATTGGGAGGAGTTTTGGTGTTAGCCCCTCCCATAGTTGGTTGCACCTCCTCATGATGAGGAAGTGGTGTTTGGAAAATACCAAGATTTTGGTTTTGTTGAGCAAGGGGGTTGTCAAGCTTGATGGCCCCCAAGTCAATAAGGTCTTGAACTATGTCTTTGAATACATGGCAATTATTGATATCATGCCCATTTTGCCTATGGTAAGGACAAAATAAATATTCTCGATAATGTTTACCATATTTAGCGGGATCATCTAGTCTGATTTTGGGTAAGGCAAGTTTATTTGTGTCATACAACCTTTGAAAGAGGGAAGCATACGACTCAACCAAAGGGGTGTATTGGTGATTCTATCAGATAGACTATCATCGAGGATGGTTCTCCATAGTTGGCACTATGCTTTGCATTGATTGAGATACTGAGGGCACCGCATGATAGGCAATTTATTATGGTGGTTGTTGCACTGATTGTTGTTGAGCCATTATCGATTGGCTCATGACCACTTGATTGACATGATTAGGCTGATTGGCGGAGTGGCCTATGTTGATTTTGATTGGCCAAAATAATTGCTTTTGTATTGGCCCTTGTTTTGCCATTCCTTTTTCCTAGGCTTAAGTATGCCCTCTTGGATTTTTATCTCCTCGATGACACTAGCCTATGCTAGAGCTTCTTCAAATGAGTGATATGTCTATAATTGAAGCATCCAAGAGATGGGTTTTAAACAACTCTTGGTAAATAGCTTGATAAGCTCTTCCATTGGTAGGGTGAATGGCAATTTGGTAATGATGACCCTCCAACGGTTGCCAAAATCATAGATAGACTCATCGTCATGTTGTCTTAAAGCATAAACATCGGACAATGAGACTTTCTTTCTAACATTAAGGACAAAGCGCTCAAAGAATTGGTCAACCAATTGTTCGAAAGTATAAATACTATGACTAGGCAATTGGTTGTACCACTCTATGGCATCTCCACCTAATGTCTGAGGAAATGTTCTAAGCATGAGAGCATTGTCATTTTGGATTCTAAAGCATGAGTGTACAAATGTGCTTACATGCTCTTTGGGGTCCTCAGTCCCCTTGAATTTATCAAACTTTGGCATCATGAAATCTATCGGATATGGTGGTGATGGTACCAAAGGGTGAATGGGTTGGTTAATCAGCTGACGTAGGGTTGGCTTCTAGTTTGTCATACCAGGAGTATGTTGTATCAACTGATCTATTTGTTGTTGCATGGCCTTGATTCTAGGGTCTTCCCTAGGAATGTGGAAGCCCTAAATCACCTGATGATTTTGAGAAGGCATGGTAGAAAAATATTGTGGGGTAACTAGATGATGATGGGATTGATGATGATGATTAGGTGAGGTTGATGGAAATTGATGAAGAGGAGATTGATGATGAAGATATGGAGAATGTTGGAATGGGGACAATGCATGGGGACTATGGTTGGGTTGGCCTATGGGAATGGAATTGGTATTGGTATGGTTTGGTGGAGGAGTAGGGATGGAAACCATAGAATATTATGGTACCCATGATGGAATTTGGTTAATGAGGATGGGCTGAGTAGAAATTGGTAGAGGCTTAGGGTTCACCTGCACTTGTTGTTGAGCATCTTGATGTTGCTTAAGCAATTTGTTCAAATGTTCCCATGCTTCATGAATTTCTCTATCAAAAATGGAAGGTATGGATGTAGATGGCATGGAAGATGTGGCTAAGGGATAAGTTACACTTGGCATGGTAACTTGGGAGGCAGAAACTTGTGAAGCAACATTTACATGTGCTTCATACAAGGGGTTGGTATAGGTGGATGTGTATGAAGATGGGATAGAAGTGCTAGGAGCACTTGAGTATTGGGGAATGGATACATGAGAGGAAGGTGCAACCGATGCCTCAAAAAGAGGGTTAGTGTACACCTAGGTAAAGTTGGATGGTTGGGAATGAGCAAGTTCCTACTATAAAGTAGGATCTTGACTAGGGGAATCATGAATGGGCTCTAAGACATAGTTAGCCGATTTGTAGAGAGCCTCTACTTTGGCCATGTCTATGTGGGTGATATTGTGGTCAATGGATGGTGAAGATGATTCAGTTTGAGGAAGGGAAGTGTTGGTATACATGTACGAAACATCAGTAGTCTATACAGTGTGTGATGGGCCCATAGACAAATCTATCTATGTCACACTTGGGGAATCTACCACAGAAGTGGTGGGGAAGGTGGATGAATATTCCATGGAATTGTTTTGATTTAATGCTTTCTATTGATTTCTTGTTAAGACCATAAGCAACTAAACCAAATACAAATTGTGTAGTAAAATGAAATGTAGAATTGAAACTTCACAAAAATCAAATTAAGATAAATCAATGCTAAGTTTGTTCAACAGATGTGTCTTACCTCATTCATTGATTATCTCATTTTAGTGTGAATTCATTCTTTTAGATTTTGATTTTGTGTGTTTCAATGTGCTAATATGAATTAGAAATGGGTGAATACTATGGCTTGGATAGGGCAACGAGATTCTTGTTGGTGATGAAATCCAACAAGTTTGCTCGAGGGTAATCTAAGGTGTCTAGGGGTAGATATTGGTGGATGGAGATGAAAGCCACCATCACCAGATCTCAAGCAATGGTTGGTGATGAAATCCAACCATTACTATTTAATATGAAATGTGAAGTGTGTGTGAGATTCCTTTTAAGGTTCTATTTTCTATGGTGCACATACAATATTAGAAACAACTGATTTCACTAGTCTAAATCAGAAGCCAACATTAAGAGTATCAATTTCTCCAAAGGATGTGAAGTACACCACTTAAATCCCTCTCTAAATAATGGGGGGTTCATCCACTCCTCCACTTGGAATCACCCAATGTGGGGATACTTTTGACACACTAATGATGTTCCTACTTAGACCAACAAAAGGAGGGGTTTCTAACCCTACAATGTAATCTAATTTATGCAATTTAATAATTCACATGCAACCAAAATGTAGGATTTTTCAATTGCAATACACCAGAAAACCAGAAACTTTAAATGGAAAATGGAAATGTGTGAATGAATGCAATGACTAATCTAATGCCTAGAATGCAAACTAAAATGATTGTTTTTACCAGATTTATTAGTGATGTTCTTTTTAATCCAAAAATCTAAAAAACGTAAGAATATGAAAATACATAAAAATAGAAAGTTAGGGTTTGATAGTAAACTTACAAAGAAGCCTAAATCTTCTTATCTTCTATAAAATACCTCTAGGTGCTTCTAAAATTCCCCTAGGTATTTTTAGATGACCCTCGAGCACCACAGGGCATTCATGCACCTTCTACAACTTTCTACAAATCTTCAAAAACCCTAATCCAACAAAAATCATGTGATCTATGCTTCTGAAAACCCTACAAGATAAGACAAAAAATAACAAGTTAGTCAACAAAGTAAATCAAAATGAGAAACCCTTAGGGGGTCCCACCATGATCACCATTTGTAGATGCAAAAATGAAACACCAAATATAACAGATAAATGAAACCAAGAGACAATATTGCACAAAAGAGATAATTTTATTGATATGGGGGAGCCTCAAATATCCAATGTTACAATAAAGAATTTGATTTCTTTTGATACAAAATATTACAATACTAGGGTTCTCTAAAACCCTAGTGAACAATGTTGGTGGTGTCTTCAAACTCACTTTTGATCCCAATAGAGGTGAGTGGGCTTCATGCTATCCAATACTAGGCCACTCTAGCTTAAGAATTGCACAATGTAGGTGTAGTATCTCCAGATATGCACACAAAAGATACAAACAAGTTAGTAGCAACTATGAGGGCTCCATAGTGTGAGACCCTCAAAAATTAATACAAACCCTAGCTATGCAATATAAATAAAGTGAGCAGAATATGAAAATACATGAAATAAAATAAATCAATGTTGGATTTACCTTGTTCACTTGTTATTCTCCAATCTATAGTAGTTATTGTAGGAAAATGGTGTGATGATGCCCTAGAGACACTCGAGGGTTAGTAGGGTTGAAATCTAGTTTAATATCCATGGGTGCTCATGGTAGAAAAAATCCCATGGGTGCTTAAGGATGGTAAAAAGTACCCAAGGTGCTCAGTGGGAAAGACAAGGTGCTCGAGAGTAGAGGAGATAGAGGATGAGAGTGAGGTCTATAGAAGTAGATCTACTTTAAACAAGAGATGGTGATGATGGATGCAAATGCAATGGTGAAGGAGGATCGATGGGAAATTCTTAGATTGCTTAAGGCACTCAGGTTTAGGGAATTCAGGGACATGAAATTCTTAGGAAACTCTAGGGCAAAAGACTTAGGGGTTGAGCCATCAAAATGGCTCCTATTTATAATCTCACCTAGGGCACATTAGGGTTTCGATGACACAATTTGTGTGGTCAAGATTAAAACGTGATGGAGGGTGGAGATTAAATCTAGGCATGTGGCATGGATCAAGGTGGATGAATGGCTAGGATTAAGACAAGATCGGATGGTTGGGATTAATTTACATATATATATATATATATTTATTAAATATATATAAAATATAATATTAAAATATTAATATTTTAATATATATTAAACAAATATACCTAAATATATGTAAATAAATGGGTAAAAATGGTGGGAAGACCTGGATGGATGACAAGTGGCTAGATTTTGGTGTCTACACAATGATTATACCATTAAGTATTTTATTACCATAAATAAAACCACACTGTTCCTCCAAGATTATAAAATATAAAATATATTTAAGTCTATTTGCTATAATTTTAAAATTATCTTTATTAATAATGTTATAGAGGCTTATCACAAAAAGTAATGGATATTTTCTCACTTTTGTTAGAAGTTAATGTAATATTTATGGCATTCATATTACTTATTATACCTTTATTTTTCCTATATTCATCTACCATAGCTAACATATATTGCAAACTCTTTAAAGGAAATTCTAGGAAACCCATAAGGACAAGGTGCCTTGTTAAGATGAAAAGATAAAAATTTCTCTTTTAGTTTATCCATCGAGATATTCCTCATCAAGTTTAGTTTGTCATCCATGTTGTAACTGATGGATTTTTCAAAGCCTCCTTATTATGCCCAACTTCTGATAGAATATTTTTTAAATAATTGATTTTTTTTCTTGAACTCTTATAATATCTTAATACTTGTTCCATTTGGAGTGAAAATATCTTTGATTTGGACAAAAAAGAAAAACTAATTAGAAATGACATGGATAATTTTAGTATTTATATCATTTTTTTTTCAATGATTTTACACAGGTTTTTATGAGGGGTCCTAGTCTCCTCATATTGAGTGGGGTTTGAACCTTCGACCTCTCAAAGAGAGGTCAATGCCCTTACCACTGCAATAAGCTTACAACTATATATTAATATCATCTTTATTAAAACTTCACTCTCTATATTTCTATACCTAATTGTTATTGTACTTAGGGTAATAATATGGGGATATGATATTATATTGTGTATTGGTATTATGGATAGTTGGCATAGGCTACACATAACCCAAGGTTGATTATTATATTATCTTATACTATAATAATAAGTGGGAGTATTTAGGTCCCCAAAGTAGAAATAGAAAATGGGCATATAAATAAGGGATATTACCATTTTAATAATCAACCATATCAAATATTCTCTTATAATAGTCTTGGATCATGGATCAGATCTTATTTTGGGAGATATTGTGGAGTGGTTCCTTCTTAAAGGAATAACACTAGTGTTTCCCTACCTAAAGGGTATTATCACATCTTGTCTTTGTATGGATTAATTTATGTGGTTGATTTATCTAATGTTTGGTGTATTATGAATGACTTTATATTTATGAGAAGCAAAGGTCCATCACAAGTGATATCATAGCAACAATTCTAGCAAAGTGGGATTATTTTTTTTGTGGATTGTAGAATTAGGGAAACTATTTTTTTTTTAAATCTCATTTTTGGGGAGCCATATATTTGTGCAAAAATGTTTGATTTAAATGATACTTATGCAATTTGTTTTTAATTTGTAGAGACTTAAAATGATTTGTCATATGAAGGAATATAAATAGCATTGATGGAACCCATGTGTTGTAAGTGAGTTGGAGAGGGTAGGGAAATCCTCTAAGGGAGGTCCTTGGTTCGAATCTCCACCCTAACAAATGCACATAGGGTACCCAAAATCTAGTTGATAATGTTGGTGCGGTTAGGGTCGGGCATAACTCGCGAGTGATTTTGACGATGTAGAACTCCCTGGTCATGGTTTCTAATACCAAGGTGGCCCCACAAGGGATTTTTCACTAAATTAAAAAAATTACCATTGAGGGATATATGACTCTATGAAGTCAACCATCTAGAATAAGGGTAGTAATAATCATTTTGGTGGATGTGATTTCATGACACTTTAAAAATTTTCTAGAGCAAAAGAGATTGATGCTATAAAATGGTGGAAAGTTTTTACGTCTCTATATTTTGTTGATCCTTATTGGAAATCCCACATTAATATGAATTTAGAAAAGGAAGTTAAAATGGTTGTTAGCTTTTACTAAAAATAATAATGGGTACACTTGAGAAGAAATGGAGAATGCATTCTTAAATTATTAAGACCCATATAAAAAGATAGCTAGTTTAAAAGATACCCTCAATAGCTATAGAAAAAAAAATAGGATCCAAGATTAATAAAAAGAGTTTAAAAAAGAGTTGGAAATTTTCAAGGAATTAGTAGAAGGAAAAGATAAGGATGATAGTGTGTAGGTTGAGGGAACCACAACTTTGGTGTTAGATAGGCCAAACAGTGATCAAAAGGATTTGTTTGAATCTAAAATTTCTATTTTGCAGGTTCATGGTTGCATTCAAAGGAAAAAGGTTATTATTTCCACTAAACCTAGTAGCAAATATAATTTTATTAATATTAAATTGTATAAGAGGTTGTAGGTTCAAGCAACAAAAAATAATGACATAGAAATTGAGAGTGAGAATGTTTGGTTTTTTGAAGATTTGAATATCACCATGGATAAATATATTTTACATTTAGATTTTGATGCTATTGAGATGAATCATGTGGATATTATTCTAGGTTATCCTTGGTTGGATTCATTAGGTGTTGTTAATATTAATATGCAAAATTTTATGAAGTTATGGTATAGGAAAATAAGATAACACTATAGGATATTTCTCGACTTAAGAAGAAAGGATCCAAGGAGAAGTAAGAAGTAGTTATGGTAGGGAAACAAGTTAAGGAACCAATAGAAGAATCAAAAGTTAAATCTACAGTAGTAGTAGCAACATAACCCATGAAAGAAGCAGTAGCAATAGAGTCCATGGAATAAGCAACAATAAAGTCCAATGAAGCTATGTTAAAAGTGCACAAGGATGCACCAAAAGAAAGGAACAAGAGAGAAGAGCATGCGAAATAATTTCAAAGAGGAACAAAATGTTTAAGAATAAAAGGAAACATAATGTCAAGTTAAGATTGTAGTATATTGCCACCCACACCACCATGAGCAAAAGCAATCTTGGAGGTATGGATTAGGGTATTAATATTATTATGGGTCTACATGGAGTCGAAAAGGCATCAAGTATGGTAGTGTTTGGCAAAAAAACATAGTGGTTCTAGGTTTTGAAGTGATGTAGTAGCATCAAGGAATGATGGGACCAATCCTTCAAAATATTAGAGTTGATCAGCATAAGCATGGATCCAACATAACGGTTATGGATATTTAGGTGGCACACAGGCATCATGGCATCATCGAAGAACACCATCAATTAAGATTTCACTAGGATGAATGGATGATCAAAACAGGTAGTAGTTGTTAGTATTGCATAGAAAATCATATTATCTAGTTTCTTCTCATGTTTCAACGATGAAGCATTGTAAGGAGGGTGGAATGCTATGGTACCTAGGGGTAGGAATACTGGGATATGATATTATACTATGTATGGGTATTATGGATAGTTGGAATGAGCCACATTTTTTTTGCTTGATAAAAAGGGGTTGTACTCGGGTCCCCCACCCTTAACAAATTACATCTCTCTTATTTAGAGCTTGAGAGTTTACAAATAGATACACTTCTCATCTCAATTGAGATGCTATAGTTAGAAACCTACATCATTTTACATAAAATGTCTGAATTCTTGATTTTCATTTTCTGGATCTTTTCAAATCTTTGTATGAATACAATTACTCCAGAATTTAGCATCTTTCTTGACATTTTCCTATAGCAGCCTTCACAATGCCAAAACTTCACCTCTACTATCTATGCCTTGCATCTTAGTAGAGTAATATTTCCAAAACATCGCACTAACATAGTCCGCTTTACCAAATCTGGATTGCTAGTTTCCTTCCTGAAACACAAGTGCAACCACAAAAATTATAATAAATAGTCTAAATGAACACACATTATTGTTACAAAATAAAATAGATATTACCAATGGAAAACATTAAAGTAAATCTTAATCATTAATTGATTTAGGCAATCAACAATTTTTGTCAACTTCAACTAAACTTTCTACTTCCTCTAACCATGGAAAGGAGATGTTAACTTCACGATCCTCAACCAAAACCCCTCTATTGGCTAGCTTATCTGCACATTTGTTTCCTTCCCTTAATATATGTGTAAACCTGATTTCTTCAAACTCTTTAGCAAGATCTTGAATTTCCACAATTATCTCTTGTATGTTCCATGGAGCCTTTGCTTTCCTCAAAATTGCATTTATTACTATGAGAGAATCACCTTCCATCCAAACTCTATTCCATTTCATTTGTTTACATATTTTTAACCCTTCTAAAGCTGCCCAAGCTTCAACTTCATTATTTGTCTTAAATCCACAATTGAAAGCATAATGAGACAAAATATCTCCTCTATTATTTCTAATTATTCCTCCTCCTCCTACTGGTCCTGGGTTTCCTTTAGATGCTCCATCAAAATTCAACTTAACCCACTCCACATCTGGTGGTTTCCACTTTATATTCTTTACCTTATTTTTGCTTCTCTTGTACCCAATATCATAATTCCATTTAATGACTTGACTCCATCTATCAAGACTCTCTGCTTCCAAATTAGGGATTGGGTGAGTTGATAGGGTTGGTTTAGACTCCTCTATGGCTAAACATATCTTCTTTTTCATTACCTCTAAACTACTTTCCTTTCCTTTAAATATTCTTCTATTCCTTTCTAGCCATATAGTCCAAAGTATTGTATCTTTTGATATATCCCATATTGTCTATAAAGCCTCACTTTTATAAGTGCTCTACCATTGCTTTAACCAATCTTCAATTTTGCTATTCATCACCATGCATTTACCAAACATATTAAGAATCCATTGCCATAGATTCCAGACAATTGAGCAATGTCCCAAGAGATGGTCAATACTCTCCTCCTCCTTATTACAGAAAACACATTTAGAGGGGCCATGAAAACCCCTTTTCATAAGGTTATCCCAGGATAAAATTCTTCTATGACCTACTAGCCAAACAAACATTTTGACTTTAGGAATGCTTGGGCTATCCCAAATATCTCTCCAAATTCTAGTGATATTATTATTATGTTGGTGTTGAACATTATATCCACTTCTTGTTGTGTATTCTCCTGAGCTATTCAACTCCCAAATCAATTTATCCTTGGCACCCCTCGAAATAATTATAGTTGTTATCTTTCTACTCAATTGCCTCCTAGCATCAATGTCTTGTATACTTGTAAAAAAATATTCTTTCCATTTGTATCTTCCTTCTTGATCCTTGTACAAAATGTTTGAAACCCTATCACCATATTTGTCTTGAAGCAATCTCATCCAAGGTTTCAAAACTGGATCTAAATTGAGTGGTTTTTTATCACACCAAGTATCCATCCAAATAGAAATTTTTCTCCAGTTCCCACCACCCATCTTAAACCTTTAATCATAAGATCAATAGATTTTTTAAACCATTCCAAAGAGCAGAACCATTTGGAAGAGAGAATGCAATAAATATTAAACTTGGGTCATTGGGATCAACATACTTAGAAGAATTCTTGCCCATTGTCTTTGACTCTCTTTGTACAATCTCTAGATAAATTTTCCCCTAAGAGCTAAGTTTGCATCTGTAAGAGCTCTTAAACCAAGACCTCCCCTAGTTTTGTCATCACACAACTTGCTCCATTTCACCAAAGAAAATTTCCTTTTATCATGTAAACCTGACCATAAAAAGGATCGCATAATAAATATTAAACTTTTTTCAACTGATTTTGGCATAGAATACAAAGACATATAATATGTTGGAATGGCTTGTAAGACTGACTTAATTAACTGCACTCTTCCTGCTAATGATAACCATCTACCTTTCCAAGCTGGAAGTTTATTTTGAACTTTACTAATAACTAGATTCCATAAATCTATCCTCATTCTCCCCTCAAATAAAGGCATCCCTAGATAAGTTGTTGGTAAATTTACCTCCTCCATTTGAAGCAACCTACAAATTCTTGCTTTGATATTAGCAAGAGTGTTAAGAAAGTAAATTTTGGATTTAGTCCTATTAATTTTTTGCCCTGAAGCTCTTTCGTACTCTTTTAAAAAGTTATTCAAAGCTCTGGCCTCATTTATCCTTGCCCTTCCAAAAGGGTTGTATCATCTACAAACTATTGATGGGTGATGTTATCGATGTTATTACTAACCTTAAGTCCACTTATAAACCCATATTTGTAAGCCTTCTTTAAGTTCCTACTCAAAAATTCTGCCATAATAATGAACAAATAAGGAGATAGAGGATCTCCTTGTCTAAGGCCTCTCTTAGATTTAAAATATTCTATCACTAACCCATTGACCAACACTGAATAAGAAACTGTAGAGACACAAGCTTTAATCCATCTAACCCATTTCTTCCCAAAACCAAACTTATCTAAAATTGCAAAAAGAAAATTCCATTTAACCCTATCATAGGCTTTACTCATATCAAGTTTTAAGATCATAGCTTTCTCTTTTCTTGAAGTTGTTGAATGTATAACTTCATGAGCTACTATGATCCCATCCAAAATTTGTCTCCCTTTCACAAAACCTCCTTGCTCTTCTAAAATGATTTTGTCTAACAATGGCCTTAATCTATTCGCCATCACTTTGGAAATAATATTATAAGCCATATTACATAGGCTTATGGGTCTAAAAGAATCAAACAATTCAACATCCTTCTTTTTTGGAATTAGGGTAAGATAAGTTGCATTTATTTTATAAGGAATGTATTGTTTTACCCTAGACTATTCCACTACCACCAATAAAGAATCCTTCACTATATCCCAATTATGTTGGTAAAAAGTTGCAGAGAGCCCATATAGACCAAGGGATTTATCCTTATTAAAAGAGAAAAGAGCTAAATGAACTTCTTCTAGAGTAATAGGCTCCATCAGTTTCCTATTGTCTTCATTTGTTATAACTGAAGGAACATCTTGAAGAAGTTTATCATTAAGAACTTCGGTCTCCTCTGAACCTAGAATATTATGATAAAATGACTTAGCCTCTTTTCTAATTTCACTATGATCTTCAATCCAAACCCCTTCTATTGATTTAATTCTACCAATTCTAGAAGAAGATCTTTGTACTATAGCCATCCTATGAAAAAACTTTGTATTTTTATCTCCTTCTTTTAACCAAGTCTGTCTTGATTTTAATCTCCAAAATTTCTCTTCCTTACTCAAAATATTATGATATTCACTAAGCAACTCCCTTTCCTCTGAGCTTGTATTATTTTCATCACCTTTTTAGAATTTTGAAAGTTTATCTTTTAGTTCTTCTTTCTTCTCAAAAATATTTCCAAAGGTGTTCTTGTTCCATTCTTTTAATCTAGATGTCATAGCTTTAATTTGGTTTGGAAGAGCATACAACCCACCATTACCTAAATAATTCCATGTTTGAGCTATCATATCAACAAATTGAGGATGGTCTTCCCACATCTACTCATATTTAAAATATGATATTTTTTTGAATTCACTAACCACCATTTTAACTCTTATTGGCCAATGATCTGAACCAATCCTTGTTAAGGTATTAATTTTAGCACAAGTTCCTTCATCTAGCCAATGATCTGAGAGAATGCATCTATCTAATTTTTTTGCTATTAGGTTCTGGCCTCTCCTATTGTTGGTCCAAGTATAGTTGTCTTCTTCAAACTCAACTTCCCATAGATTGTTGTTTTGAATAAAAGCTGAGAAATATTTCATACTTTGGGTCAATTTCCTAATTCCCCCAAATTTTTCATTCAACTTGGTAATGGCATTAAAATCTCCAATGATCATGAAATGGGTTTCTTGGTCTTTACTTCTCATAAAGGCCTCAATCCCACTCCAAACTTCTAATCTACCTGACTGAGTTGTAGGACCATACACATTGATAAGGATGAAGTGAATATCAACAAAGTAGCAAGTGACTAAAGAGGCTATCCAATGCCTAGTTTTATGAATGGTTACACAAGAGGTTCTAGAAGGATTCCAACAAGTTAGAATTCCCCCTGCTGCTCCTTCAGAATCCATAGCATCCCATTCACATCTTGCCCAAACTACTTTCATAGTTTTTGAAACTTCTTCTTTTGTCATTTTAGTTTCCTGGATACAGAGAATATCAGGTTTATTACTTAAACATAGGTCCCTAATACACCTATGCTTTGAGGGGGCATTAGCACCCCTTATATTCCATGAGATGATAATCATGTCTCATTAGGGGCTTTTGGCCCCTCTTGCATATTACCAATATCATTTTGTTGTTTGGTAAAGAGAAGTTCAACCAACTTAGTTTGTGTTCCTTTCTCTATGTTAGCTCTTGCTTCCCTGGATCTTGCTTGATAATTTGAGGGTTTTCCTCTTTTTGCCTTGCCTATATCAGGAGTAGGTCTTATTATTCTATTCCTCAATATTCTTTCACCATTTTTTTTTCAATATATTTATCCTCTCCTAGCTCTATTATAGAAGCTTTTGACTTATCCTACTCATTTTTTAGTATTTCCTTATTAATGGCAGAGGTATTACCTTCTAAAACTACATTTTCTTTACCAATTATTTCCTCCTAAATGGTGCATGGTACTTCAAGAGAGTCTTCAAAATATGATGAAACACATTCCTTGGGTTCATCGAGAATGTTCTTCCTTAAATTATGATCATATTGAATAGATGGTTCCTTGCTAATATGTTGAAATTGTTGTCCTATGTCCTCTAAGTTTTGATCTACTTTTTCTTCATAGGCTAAAGCCTCAAAAGAATTGGAATTTCTTCCAATATCCTTTCTTATTGGTCTCCACTATTCATTTTCTTTTATTTTTCTAGATCTATTTTTTGGAAGTTGAAAACCATCTTTATCCATAACCATTTGTAAATTTCTCTTACGATTTTCTACAAATGATTCTACTAGGCTCTTCTTAGGGCATGATCTCTCAATATGCCCCACCTCATGACATCTTCTACATCTAAAAGATATGTTTTCATAATCTATAGTTTGGGTCCACATCTTATCCCCATACTTAAGAATGATTGATTCTAGTAAAGCTTTACTTATATCAATCATGACCAATATTCGAGCATAAATAGCCAAAAATCCATCTTTTGTTGTATCTAAAATCTCAAGGAATTCTCCTAGAGTGTTGCCTATTGCCTTGAAGGTATCTATTTCCCAAAATTCAATGGGTAATCCAAACATCCTAACCCAGACTGGTACTAGGGATAGATTTACATTTTCAGGTGAAAAGCCTTCATACCAATGGGTAAGGAAGAGCCCTGCTCTTCCCATAAACCAAGGACCCCCTTTTAGGATTCTTTATCTTTCTTCCCTAGAACAAAAAATGGCTAGGAAGAAACCTTTGGGAAGAAATGATAGAATCACTCCTAGAGACTTCCAACTCCTATCAATCCATTTTCTCAAGGCTGAAGCCCCTGGCCAATACCCATTAAATTTACCAAAAACTGCCCTATCTTGGAGCAATGAGGATCTCTCTGAGGTGCGCTCACTAACCTCTACCACTAGGGATGATTCTAAGGATTTAACTATAAATCGATCCATGGAAAGGAAACTAAAACTCAAAATCTAATGAAATTTATCAGAAAGTTCTATAACAAATATAATATTTGATAAAAACTTTATAAAATTTTCATGCACAATTTCTAAGATAAAGAAAGGGAAAAAGAACTTAGCTAAAAAATTCTTTGTCCAGATAGAATGTCTTGCCTCGTTGAAGTCCTAGCCCTTCATTGCTCTTCCCATCGTTCGAACCCTAGTTGGCAAATAATTGCAATTTCATTTTTCGTGACTTGAAAAATCGTCATTGCCCTTGTTTCGAATGGTTGACTTCACAGGGTTGTATCTCCCTCAATATTGCTCGGATTTTTGCATATGACCACTCATTTTAAAGCTATTCAAATTCTGCATCGGAATGGGCCACATATAACCATAGGTTTATTAGTTTATTATATTATATTATAATAATAAGTGGGATGAGGGTTTAGTAGTCGGGTCCCCAAAGTAGAAATAGAATATGGGTATATAAAGAAGGGAGATTGTCATTGTAATAATCAATCATATAGAGTATTCTCTTGTAACAGTCTTGGATCATGAAGTGGATCTCGTTTTGGGAAATATTGTGGAATGGTTCCTTCCTTAAATATTAACACTGTTGTTACCCTACCTGAAGGGTATTATCACATCTTGTCTTTGTGTGCATTAATTAATATGGTTGATTTATTTAATATTTAGCATATTATGGATGATTTTATATTTGTGAGAAGCAAAGGTCAATAATACTAATATGAATCTTAATTTTCTAATTTTCCATCATAAAGAATAAATAATTTTTTCTTGCATATAAGTATGTTGATCCATTCCATTTTTTGTAACTTCTTTTATAAATCATTGAGATTGGAAATAGTTTCCTTCCTTATTTTATATATTTTTAATGAAGGACTTCATATTTTATAATTTATCCCCCTTAAATATTTTAACTTTTGAAAAAAACTATGCGTGATCCTTTAAATTTTACTTCATTTCATCATAGTATACCATCTATAATAAATTAGCATCTTCATTTCACATAGAATGAAAATAAAGTGCTTTTGGATGGCCATTATTGAATAGTTCACATATAAAGAGAATTGGTTTGTGATATGTTTTTGTTCATATTATAATGTCTAAATATATCATATAGTCTATTTGTAACCAACTATAAATAAGAAAAACTTCTCTAATATTTCTACTATATAAAATCTCCTAATATGCTTGTTATCCTATATGTAAATTAAAAGCTTCAAAGAATAACATCCCAAAGGAAATTAAAATTGATATAGGAGGAAAATCCTCCATATATCTAGTCCATTTAGGATTACCATACCTATTTCTCAAAGGATATGAAATTGTAATTATGTTCTCCCCCAACAATATACAACTCACAATTATGAATCATCATAAATTTGATATAAGTAGACTAGGGTCCTTACAATAACTATCTTAAAGAGTAACTATATCTAAGCATATATGTATATGGTACTAGTTCTTATACTTCTTTGATGTATTAATCACTAACAACCTAAGTGATTGTCTTATACCATTGTAATAAATCTTGAAGACCGAACAACAAAAACTACTAGATAATTCTTAATATTTAAAATCTTTTTGAATGGGCATCCCTATATTCCTCATGATCTATTTTTCATTGTCTTAAAAATATTTAGGATTATAATAATCTATTATTTCTTTTATAATTTTTTTTGGGACCATATTCATACCCTAGACATTCAAAAGATACCATCTTAATTAACATAATTTTTTTCTTATTTGTGGCATTAGCCCCACTTGTGTTAACATTTGGGATATTTTTCCCAAGTCAATATCTATTTGGGTTTTAGTTTCTCTTTTTTTATGCTTTAGGGGTCCTCCTCTCATATTTTCATTTCCACCAATGTTTGCATCCTTAATAATATCTTTCATTTCTAGGTTTAGGGAAAGGGATAACCTTGTAAACACAAATTTTTATGTTGCACTAAATCCTTAAAGTGAAAGGGACCAAATCCATACTAATTTATTTTTATGTCAATATGGAATCCATAAAACATAATGGACAACCTCCATATAAGTACTTTATTATGCCACCCTAGAACCCTTAATTGTAAAGGATAACCTTAATAAAATATTTTTAAGGAAACAACTTTCTACTACTTGAAGAAAATAGAGGGGACTTAAGTGCAGCGTTATGCATAGCGACAAATCATTGTTAATTCATGAATATTAGGATTTTTGAAATTGGAAATTGGTGAATATGGGGACCTTTGACGGGGGCCCATTCACCAAAAAATTTGGGTGCAAAATTTTTTGGGGGTCGGCTCACCCCACGTTGAAAATAATTTCACCATTTTTATTTTAAATCGCCAACACTCCCGCCTAAATCGTGGACCTTTTTCACCTTGAAATTATAAAAACTTTTATTTATCCCACCCAATTCACCTCTTATACCACCTGTATAAATACCTAACACGATACTGATAAACATACATCTAAAACACTCGAACTCCTCGAAAATAGACCTGAAGTAGCAAAAACCCTACAATAGACCAAAAAACCAAACACTATCATTTGCAGAGGATTATCTATCGATAAAAATTTGATCGATTGTAGAGGATTATCAATCAAAATATTTATCGATCGATTGTAGAGAAGCATGACAAGTAATGATTGGTTGTAGAGGACTATCTATCAATAAAAAAATAATCGATTGAGAAGAATATCAATCAATAAAAATTGATCGATTGTAGAGGACTATCAATCAGTTACAGTAGCCTAACAAGGTGACGATCGATTGTAGAGGACTATCTATCGATAAAAACTGATCGATTGTAGAGGATTATTTATTGATAAAATTTGATCAATTACAGAGAATTATGATAGGGTGATGATCGATTGCAAAAGCTTGTTTGTCCATAAAAAATTTGATTGGTTGTATAGGATTGTCTATAAATATAAACTGATCAATTGTAAAGTACTATTATCGACATAAAACGATCGGTTGTAGAGGACTATTAATTAATAGATTTATTGATCAGTTGTAATAACCTGTTTGTTACCAAAAGCTGGTCGATTGATAGAATCGTGATAGGATGACGATCGATTATAGAGGACTAATGATCGGATGCAGAAAGTTGTGATGATTATGATAATAAGTAAAGTGAAAGCTTCCAAATATCTGAGTATTATTGTTTTGTTTTGGATCATCTCTAGAAATAATTTTTACTTTATGCGTACTTGTTGTTGTAGCCTTATTACTTGTTTTGTAACCTTTGTTGGTGTGCTACTATAGAGTTTCTTTAGAATTGAGCTATAGAACTATTCTTTTAGTTTGTAGACTATGGTAGTCAATGACATTAGATGTCAAGGTTTCTTTAGAATTGAGTGAAGGTTAACCTTAGTGGAGTGCAAGGTATTCCTTTAGTGTTGGGTTTGGAATGTTATGTTGGATTATTTTCTTCTTCCATTGTTTTGTTGTCCAAAGATTTTTTCCTTCAGTTTCATAGGCAACATAGATGCACTATCTACAACTATGAGATCCAAGTATCCATGTCATCTTGTAGTGTGTTAGGAGAATTTATTATTGTCAAAGCCTCTTTGTGTGTATTAGAGTAAGTTTTCATAGTATTGCATTATTTTGTTTTTTTTCCTTGAGCACGCAGGCAGAAGTCATTGTAGAGGGTAACATAGGTTCATCTCATAGTTTAACCTTGGTTTCTTTGAAGGAAGGATTTAAATTTATGCTTTTAATTTTATGATTGGCTTTGTGAGAATTATTAAGTCCTACTTATATTATGGAATCAAATTATGTAGAAATTTATTACTTGCTACTTATTTTGTTTTGTAAAAAAAATGCATGAGTTAATAAGTTATTTTTGTTTTCTTAAAGGAAGTAATGGATAATGGTAATGGTTCCCTAACCCTTGAGAAAATATATAAACAATTATTGAGGGAAGTATATTTTCAAAAATCATTATAATAGATGGAAAGTATGTTTGCAAGATTTTCCTTCAACTTCATATTCATTTCCTAACATCAAAATATTTTTCTTTACAAGTACAATGTCACCTACTGGTGATGGAAAGAAGGGAGGCCAATATTCTGGTAAAAAGAGTATCCTAAAATATTTTACACATATATCAAAATGTAGTGAGGCATCCACATCTGCACAAGTTGAAGGTACAAACACCTTTTACCAACTAATCAGTTAATTTTTGTATTATGTTATTCTTAAATATAAATCTTTCTTCATAAAAAATGGTTTATCTATTTATCTACCTCTTTTTTAATGCTTGTAAAAATATATTCTGTTAATTCTTTAAAATAGTGCCTTTTTACATCAAAAAATGATATAGAACACCAACCATTGAATGCAGTAAACACTATTGACCCTGATATACCTCCACTTGAAGATATTCCTAGGGATGAGATGGGACCACATGATAATTTTCATAACAACGAAATTCAACAACCACTTGATGAGATGCCTCATACAGACATGCCAACCAAAAATAAAATGATCATTCAAGTAAAATGTAGACTTCTAGGGAATCTTCTAGTCAAAAAACTAAACATAGAAAGTTAACCAAGTGGACTATTGGAAGGACATTTCAGCTTGAATGGTCATCAACATATCCCTTTATTGAGCCAGTTCAACCAGAGAATAACAATGACATACCAACAAAGTGTAGATGCATTATTTGTAGTTGGAAACTAGGAAAGGATCATAAGATGCAACTTAAGTTAGACACAATAGAAAAACATTGTGGGAAAGTTTATTCGATAGTAAAAGAAAGTGATGGAACAATTAAGAAATCAATTAGGTGGAAGGATGCATCAAAATGTGTGCATGTCAGATATGCATAGGAATACGAAAAAGAAATGAAACAACAACAAACTCTTGTTGAGAAGGGTGGAACAATCCAAGCCCAATTTCAAAAAATTCATAAGACCACATTAGCTTCAAAAAGTTTGCAATTTGTTGTTGTATATAGTATTCTTAAAAAGGGTAGACCCATGTCTAATTTTGTTGATTATAAGCAACTATTTCAACTAGATGATGTGCAGAACCTTCCTAGTTCCCATTGGTCAGATCAAAGTGGTTGGGAAATGGTAAAATATCTATCATTGGTTGAGAAGGAGGACCTGAGAGAGAATGTAAAACATGCCAAATTCATTTCACTTTCAATTGATGAGGTAACAACTATTGACAACACATCTTGGATTTGCATGCATGTTTACACATTCCAAAATCATTTAAGACAACCTCATTTACTAGCACTACATAAGATGGTGGAAAATTGTAATGCGAAAAATATTTACAATGTTGTTGTAACCAGTTTAAAGGATATTGCCAGAATGGATGAAAAAGAAATAGCCACAAAGTTAATTTGTGTTGGAGCTGATGATGCAACTACAATGCAAGGACAGAGGAATGGTATTTGTGTTAGACTTTAGACATCAATTACCCCATATTTGATTCCCATTCATTGCATGGCTCATAGAATGAATCTTGCATACAAAATTGTGAGCACATTTGAAAATGTTGCAAGAGTGGAAGAACTCATCCATGAAATACATGCTTACTTTTTATGTAGTCCAAAAAGGTTTGCAGAGTTTCAATAGTTTTCTCTAGGTGTTACTAAAGGTAAAAAATTGTTAAAAGATGTGGATACCAGGTGGATTTCATTATTTCATCCTACAAAAAGATTTTTTTAGAATATCAATCCTTAGTGGGGTTTATGTATGCACATCGTAGGGATGTTGACAAGGCAAAATATTTGTTATACCGTATGACTGACTTGGAAACACTTCTCACATTATGTGGTATTCTTCCATTGTTGCAAGAAATGAATACTTTGATTAAAATTACACAAGAAAGATCCATTTATATTATCAATTTCATCAGGATGAGAAAACAAATATGTATGCATATTGATAAGATATACTTGTTCAAAGAAAATTTTATAGATCCTTTGTTTGATAGTTGGAATACTTTAACTAACGTCAATGATCCTAACAATTTTTTGAAGTTCAACATCAATGATCATATTTGTATTACTATCCATGGAAATATGATACCTTTATATTGGTTTGAAAAGTGATCACATATAGTTACAGAGGATGTTGAACAAATGCCCATAACACATAATGGATTTGATGTAGTTTTACATAGTACTAAGATTAAATTGATAAAAATTGTAGAATCATTGACAAGGGAAATAAGAGATCATTTTCAAAGAGATGAGTTGCTTGAGGTGATGGGTGTGGTTAACCCCATGTTTTGGAATCCTTGTTTGACTACAATACTAAAAGTGAGTTGTTTGTAAGATATATGGGCACTCTTGTGAAACATTTCACTAAAAGTGTGGAAGTGAATGGTATTGAAATCAATGGTATTCTCAACAAAGAAATTTTGAGACAACAATCAACCCATTTTGGAATGACAATGGTTGGTCAAATTGCATGTTTGAGTAACCCACATGAGCTTGGTTCCATCACGCGTTTGTGGAAAAAATTGTATCCAAGTAGTGTCTTACAAGAAATGATGAGTGAATATTTTCTTTTATATGAATTATGTCAAACAATGATTTTGGGATCTATGGAAGATGAAAGGGTTTTTAGTGCACTATCTTTTGTGAAATCTAAAGTTTGTAACAAGTTGGACAAAAATTTGGAAAATTGTTTGAGAATATATGTGTCATCATATGAGTTGGATAAGTATCCCTATGATAGAGCTTTGGCATATTGGAAATCCCTAGCAGACAAAAGAGGTATCACTAATATTCTTGATAATGAGGATAATGACACTTGCAGTGATCAGATTATGGAGACATAGAAATTAGATATGCTTACAAGTTATTTTGGAGAAGTTGAGAAGTCTTTGTTTCAACTTCCTCCATTCTAAAATTTTAATGATTTAACAAAATTCATATATTTAATAGTATTTTATATCATTTGTCTTCGTTGATAAGATTTTATTTTTTATATCATAGCTTTTTTATTGTATTAATTATCTATGTTGATAAAATTTTATGTTTTATACTTTGGATTTGAATAAATTGAAAATTTTAAAACCATGCATGCATGTATCATTAGTAAATATTTTTTATAGAAAGTGTTGTATGTAGTTTAGAAAGCATAATGGAAATAACATAATACTCAAGTTATGGAAATAACACAAGAATATAAATGAAAATAGCATAATACTCAAGTTATGGAAATAGCACAAGAAAATACTCATTTTTATATCATAGCTTTGTTATTGTATTAACTATCTATGTTGATAAAATTTTATGTTTTATGCTTTGGCTTTGAATAAATTGAAAATTTTAAACCCATGCATAGATGTATCCTTCGTAAATATTTTTTATAGAAAGTGTTGTATGTAGTTTAGAAAGCACAATGGAAATAACATAATACTCAAGCTATGGAAATAACATAAGAATATAAATGGAAATAGCATAATACTCAAGTTATGGAAATAGCACAAGAATATACATGGTAATTGTAAAAATGCACAAGAATATACATGGAAATAACATAATACTCAATTTATGGAAATGTCTTTTTTATTAATTCAAAAATATTTCATTGCAATGTACTAAATTGTTGACTGCAATACAACAAAATTTGTAGTCAACAAGTGAACTATCTTTACATTTTCATTCCTTAAATTGGGGCTAGAGGTAGTTTCAAGTTCTTTTCCCTTTTGTGTTACCTCTATAGTCTACAGTTCTAGTGGTACAGATCCTGCATCTAAATTCTACACTTCCTATGCTACAGGTCCTTCCTCTTCAGGTTGCAAATCAGTCTACTCCTCCATTGCTCTAGATCTGACCATGACTTTCTCTACTTTTTCTAAGCCTTCAAGTAAGGTCTTTTCTTCTTTTGCAGGATCTTTTGTTACTGTTGCAAGTACTTCTTTACCCTTCTCCTTAAGAAAAATATCAAGATCAAACCCGTGTAGTATTATGATCCTTCTAAAAGAGTTGTTCTCTCTAACTATCTCTTGTAATATTTCTTTCATTTTCATAGCAACCAACAAGTTATCCTTTGCCATTTGTAGATAATCTTGTAGGTTTTTAACCTAATTCTTTATATTATCAAAATTGGCCTACAAAAGAAAAAAGAAGAAATAAGTCAATAGATAGTTACATAAAAAGAGAACAAACAAAATTTAGAAGACATAAGTCTTACCTCGACTACATCCTTTGTAGCCACAACAACAACTTTTTTCTTGTCAAATGCCCATTGATTAAAATAAGCCTAGGCTTCAACATTAATGTTCTCCAATCTATTCAACATAATATTTAAAATTTCATCATCATAAGAATCTGTAACCTTCATTATGCTAGATTTAGCTTGATGTAGTAGAGCATCAAGCTTTTCTAGTTCATTTTCAACAAAAGAAAAAATATCTTCCCTTTTTGAAAATTTTTTGAATCAAGCATTTATTTCCTTTATTAAAACTTTTGCCCGATACTCCCAATATTTCATTTCTTTTACATCTTGAAGCAACGTATCTTTGATGGTTGCTTCACAATTGTCAGATATTAAAATTTTTTTAAAAAATTTACTTTCTCATCCTCAATTAGAGGATGAGGGCTACTAGTTTCTTGAGGAGGAGATGAGGTCTAAGGAGATGCAGTTGAATCTTCTACTTGTGCTTCCTTTTGATGATATTGAAGCACATCTATTGCTTTAAATAAAGTGGGCATGTTTCCCTGTAAAAGGTAATCCTCATCAAGTGGAGGATTATCTAACCCTGAAGCTGAAATTCCTTACATATTTGAAAAATTTCCAAAAGAAAAATTTGGAAATCCTAAAAATGTTTGGCTTGGTCCTCCTCATGTGATGGATGGAAGAAATTATTTTCCACCCATACATTGTTGACCTCTCATTTGTTGTTGTCATGGTGGAGGAGGCGACATCATCTGTTGTCTTCTTTGAGTAAATTGTAGTGAAGTAGCTAAAAATATCACAATAAAATTTTGTTAAAATTTTTGTGAAGAGATACTTTAAAATTTCATTTAAATGTATTACACTTACTGGATGAAGATGAGATCTCTTGGGTAGCTACACCATGTAATGGCATGTTGGTGCAACGTAGCTCTGAAAATATATTAAAAAATTCATAAAAATGATAGATTATAATTTTAACTAAATGAATACATGAACCCAAACTTGAAACAAAAAGCTTACGTGTAGTGGGCGTGGCCTCACTAATATCAACATCAGTTTGTAGTTGATGTGTAGGTGGAGGTAGATGAGAAATAGGAGAATTAGAAGACCTTAAACGTTTTGTAGATCTTCTATGTAATGGTGTCGATTTCGAGGGTGTTTTAGAATCTCTAGTTTCTTCTAGCTTATGACCTCTAACAACAACATCCCATTTTGAAGAGGAAGAGGATGCCCTTTTATGCATTTATGTATAAATTGTAAAAATAATAAAAAAGCAAAAAGTAATTGAATATAAAAATTATTACTTTCATATAAAGTAAAATTTACCTGCACCTATTCTACTATCATGCCAACATTGGCTAGGTCTGGGTGCAGTGAGGTTAATATTATAATATTCTACAAATTATAATAAGATTCATAAAAAAGGAAAGAATGTAATTGCATGTGGAGAGTGTCATAGAAGTGTTGGTTTTAACGTTGTGGAGATCCGTTCTGATCCGCTATGAAACATAGGTGCACTAGTCAAATTTTTGGTGGGCAAGACAACGAACCAAATATGCCAATGCCTAGAATGGAATGTCCATCGGTCTTCCTTGCAGAACAAGTCTAGCTTGGAAGAATTTGATACACCCTCAAATAAACTTATTAGAAATAGATGCTAAAATCAAGCCCCTTCTAGACTTAGTAGCAAAAACTGCAAAAAAAATAGTAATTGTAAAACCCTAAATTTCAACTTCAAATAAATATAAAAATATGTAGAGTTATACCTATCAAATATTTCAAGGAGACACTAAAGTTGGTCTTTAGATATACTTTATCATCTTCACTTAATATGAACTTTGGTGTGATAGGATCACAATCCTTGTGAGGTAATGTTGTCAATCTATGGACATCTAAGGGTTTGATAGAAAAATTTATATTCTTGTTCTCAATATTCATATTGACAGTGGTCGAATCAGTGTCATACATAGTAATAATCTTTATCAATAGTTTGTTGTCTATTTGGTACCACGGTATTGACACTAAACCCTGAAGACCAGAGTTGTTGACCCATGAAATGTCAAAACCTGGTGTGGTTAATATTTTAGAAATAAGGGGGCACACAAGGTTTCTAAAAGAAATTTTAGAAGTAACAGGTGAGGAAGGGGATTCCATTGATGTATTTGATAAAGGGTAAGGTACGAGGGATCATGGCGTAGATTAGAAGGTAAAATTTTATAGGGTGTACGATGATTTTTTCTTAGCTCTTATGTACTTTATGTGAGAAAAAGTTTAAAAAATGACTACGATACGATGGATCAAGGCATAGGATACAAAGGAAAAAAATTTGGAGGGCATACATTTTCTTATGCTTAGCTCTGATGTGCTCTGGATGAGAAAAAGGTAAAAAAAAAGACCATTTATGCCTTTTTTTAGTCTTTTGCATGCAAAAATTTAATGTTGTGTTGACATGTGGCATCAAATCGTTTGAAACATGGCACTACTACAATCAATCAGTAATGCTATCATCTGTTGCAATCGATCAATAATAAAATCCTCTACTACCTTCTACAACCAATTTGCAATGCAACCATTTGATGTAATCAATCGACAATGGAACAATCTACTACAATCGATCGTCAATGGAATAATTTGCTGTAATCAATCGATATTTTAACCCTTTGCAACCGATTGACAATGTAATCCTCTACTATAATCGATTGACAATGTAAACCTCTGCTGCAACCAATTGATAATGTAACCCTCTTCTGCAACCAATCTACAATTTAACCCTCTGCTACAATTGATTGGTAATGTAACCCTCTTCTACAATCAATCAATAATTTAACCCTCTACAATCGATTGACAATGAAACTCTGTTAAAATTGATCGGCAATATAACTATATGCTGCAATTGGTTGATAATGAAACCCTCTGCTACAACCAATCGATAAATTATCCCTCTTCTACAACTGATCGATAATGTAATTATCTGCTACAATCAATCAAAAAATAGAAAAATTTGCTACAACCGATCTATAATGTAACCCTCTTTTGCAATCGATTGATAATGTAACCCTCTGTTGCAATCGATCGGTAATGTAACCCTCTACTACAATAGATCGATAATTTAGCCCTCTATAACTGATCGATAATGTAACCCTCTATTGCAATTGATCATCAATTTAACCCTCTATAATTGATCGATAATATAACTCTCTTATGTAACCAATCAGTAATGTAATCCTCTAATACAATTTATTGATAATGTAACCCTCTTTTGCAACCAATCAACAATTTAATCCTCTACTGCAACCGGTCAATAATTTAACCCTCTTATGTAACCAATCAAAAACTTAACCATCTGCAATCGATTGGTAATTAGAACCCTCTTCTACAACCCATCGATAATTTAACCCTTTGCAACTAATCAGTAATTGGAACCCTCTACCGCAATCGATCATCAATGTAACCCTCTTCTACAACCGATAGTCATTACACTATCATCACTGGACCTTTGTTGCAACCGATCGTCAATATGCTATCATCAAACTTAATTATCTATAGTTAGTCTATCAACTAATATATGGTGTCGATCATCAACACTAAAAATTTGCCACAGTTTTATAATTTTTTGTGAAATATAAATGCAATTCACCATGTCTCCTACATGAGTTTGGACACAATTTGCCTCGATTTCGAAACTAATTCACCCCATTTTTATAAATATATATTTTATCTCCAATCCCTTATGCATAACCCTGCTTACATGGGTTAGACTTAACATCTTCTACCTTATGTTCTTTAAAAATGATTTCACATCTTCCTTTGTAGTCTTATTTTCTTTTGAACTTGAATTCACATATTATAATTTCTCATTAAGTGCATCCTTTTTTGTTTCTTTTAACATTTTATTTGACTAAACCATGGAGATATTTTGCATTTGATGAGGTAAATAAGATTTTTTTTCACTTTTTGAGAGTGGAAAGTCAATAATTTGACCCATCTTCTACTACAATCTGGTTTCCTTTCTCCAATTTTGGGTTTGTTATATGACCAAATGTTTTTATTTCTTTATCAAAAAAAATCATTTATAAATTTTTGCATGTGTTTAGTCTCATGCATATGTGACACTAAAATGTAAATTTTCATACGGCATTTATTGAACTCATTAACTTAACTTATATTTAATCACCATGATTTTTGAAAAAGGTATTGAAATATCCATGGTAACATATATTTGTGTATGTATAACTAACATTTGCTCCTCAATAGTTGGTTCAATATGTAAGATATCCTCTAGACTATTATTGATATTTTTTAAAACCTTATTTTTCATAATTTAATAATTTAATTTAAAATACGACCCCACATTTGAAGCTTTGCAAGAGTTTCCATATATACATTTTTTTTGCTCCATGGTCTTATATCCAAACTAGCCTTCCCGAAAAACCATGGTATTCCACCTTATTTTATCCATAATTTTTGAAATTTGTAAAAATAATTTTGAAATAATGTTATTTAATAATATCAATTCAATCACCACTTAATTTAGTTCCACCTTTGAATCTCCAAAAACCCAATATCTATTGATCTTGCATATTAACCCTCAATTTTTAAGACCCAGAATATCATGTTTGATCCTTTCATCCTTAACAATAACTTCTAATGATTCATATACCATCTAGGTAGGGAATACTATGAATTCACTCTTCCTTTTGTTATTCATTGAAAAAATATTAATTCCCCTAGATAAGGCCTTACTTCTCACTAAGGATTCCTTAAATTACTTTTCTATATTATGACCTATTTTTTTCTCATGAGAATCCCTTGTTTTTCAAAATATTATAAATATTTGGATCAAGAACTATAAATGTGAGGCTTGCTACTTAATCACACCCACTCCTCACTTACACTTGTTCCTTACACTTAAACCCCAATTTCATTAATTTTTTCGAAATGTTAATGTTCACTTATAGGATTAGAATTCTAACTTATAATGTGATCTAAGAAAAGAAAGGGTTGTTGAGAGTTTTTCAAGGCATAACCCCAAATCCACTTTAGAGATTTAGCCTTAGTGCCTATCTAGACTCCTCGCTACATAGGTTATTGCCAAATTTTCTATTGCTTCTAAGACTATGCTAGTGCTAAACTCTCACTTTGACACTAATATTGTGTTAGTGCCAAACCACTTTGGTTCCATGAGTACTCTAGTACCAAACCTTTGGTGCCCATCTAGAAATAATAAAATCCATTGGAAACTATGAAAATATGATGAAAAACCAACAAACAAGTCATGCATCCGTATTATAATGTTATTTTATCTATTTTAGACTTTTTAAACCACTCTCCCACTTTAAGAACTAGCATCTATACATTAAAGGCACAAGAAATAGATTCTTAGCTATTTCTTGATATTACCAAGATGAACTAGAAGTTGAAGCATTTTACCTTTTAGATTCCTTATAACATTGTATATTATTTCTATATAAATGTATCTTAGGACTTCTTCCTCTCAATTAGAAAACCAAGACACTATAACTATTCTTGTATTCTCTTTTATTTCTTCTCACTACTATTGCACCTCAATAGACTAGATTTCTTGGGTCCTTGCAATGCCACTTTGTAATCAATATTTGTAATGCAACCTCATGATTAATATAAGATTTTTTCTTATTGAGTATATTTCTACTTTTACAACATCTTCTTGTAGCTTTCTCTTGCATGAGTCTATTGAGGTTCATTTCAACTAAATATAAGTCCAAAGCTTTTGTAAAAACATCACTCTGACCATAACCTATAAGACACCATTAGTTGGTCCTACAAGTTGTCTTTCATACAAACCATCCTACGGACCAACATTAGATCAAGTTGGTATTAAATATTCTTCTAATCCACCAAAAAGAGAAAAATATGAAGTACTCCTCATGTTCTCCTTGACTCATCATTTTGCATTATCCCTTGCAATTACCCTTGCACCTTCTAGTACATTCCATCTTTGTAAGTTCATACATACATGTTATTTGTATGAGAAATAAATTCTGATGGTAGGTTATGCATCTTATTATCCTAAAATATATTTCCCTTAGAAAATAACTACAAAAATTACATAGTCAACATCTCAACTTGAGACCAAAACCCAGGATGTCAAGAACCTAAATCAAAATGGTTAGAGGAATAAATAACCACTCTATTTGGTAATTTTAGGATATCATACTTTAATTTGGATTCCTACTTATAAATGCTAACACTTCACTATTCTAGAGTTTAGAACCTCTGAATTTGCATATCAACATTGATATTCTAGTCTTCTCAGGTTGGATCAATGCTAATGATTTGGACACTTGGATTTAATAGTTAGAGGCATACAACACTGCCAATCAATTTTTTAATTCTAATAAGATCATCTTGATGACCTTGAAGATGTCAAAATTATTTGTCTACTAGTAGGAAGATACTAGCAGTAGGATGGAGGAGTCAAGCGAGCTCATTTATTCTTGGATAGACTTCATTTGGTTGGTTCCTAAATAGTTATATCCCTTATGCCACTATGAAGATGAGTACATGAAATTTTAATAGCTATGATAAGGTAGATATCAATCCTTCTAATTCTACACTAATGGGTTCTATGATCTTCTCAATATCCTTTACATCAAATTATATGAGAAACACCTTCTACTCAAGTACATCACTGGAATGCACTACTATCTTTAGTCAGAGAATATTTATTTTCAACAATTCTATAGCATATGCATAATGCATTCCATTTAAATTAGAGAACAAATACAAAAATCATGCAATAAATGCTAATCACCATTCCAAAATAGATCTTGATGCCACCAAATGCTTGCTTTACTAAAATACTCATTCCAAAGGGACCTTTTATACCATCCAAGCCCAAGTAATATCAACTCTCAATAAAAAGCAAGTAGAAGGTAGATGGAAAAAGATGCAATTTCCATAATACCCACACTCAACAATTTAGATTTTTAGGATTAAAAAGTATATTGGTGGTCCATCTAGAGGAGAATGCCTATTCATATACCTTTAATGGATAACATGACACAAACACTATGTGCCTAAGTACAAGAACTCATTGGGTAGGTAATGCCTTGAGATTTAATACCTTTGAATAATGAGAGCATCTCTTCATCACCCATTACTGGGTAAAGGGAAATCCCTACACATCATCATTAATATTGGGATCCAAAAAAACACCATCATATAAGACACAATCAAGCACATTATCCTACAACATATGACACATATTTAACCTTCTTTTCTATATTGGATGCAACAAAGCAAAGATATTGAGATTTATTTCTAGTACACTCTAAAATATGACATCAACCCACTACATCACAAAATCACCTATGATATAGTACCATAGGATATCTATGATGTCTTTCTAGCAAGATCCTACCTCTTTAATTACAAGACACCCTACCAATATTGTCCATGATAATGGTTAGTGTACATATGACCCACATGATTCTTGACTACCTACCCTATAATAAGGTAACTCTAGTTTTACCAAAGTAATGTAAAAATTTGATATTGCATGGATAAAGTTTACACTTTAGATTGTTTAAACCTAAAACCAAAGTATCAATAAGTTTACCCTTATCATGCCAACCATAGAAAACTCTCTAATGTCCCAGTAGATGGAAACCCTCCTTAACCCATATGTTGATACTATAGAAAGTGATTGATTAGATAATTATTTGGTGTATCCCATTGCCATAGGATAGCCCATTGTGCTAGCACCAAATAAAGATGTTACTTGCTATCTATGTATCAACTATTGGTCATCTAGTAAGATCGCTATTAGTAATTGATATCATTTCTTGCAAATTGATCACTTGAGGTATTATCTTTAAGTTATATGATACTTGACCAAGTTTGATCTTAACTCTATCTACCATAAAGTTTTGTTATTTCTATACACATCTAGAAGACAACCTTCAAGTCCAAAAAATGATTATATGAGTGGGTTGTTATGCACTTTGAATTGACTAATTCCATGAAAATATTCATGCACTTTATGAATGAAGTTTTATATCCACTCATATAATCCTTTGTTATTGTCTTTCTAGGGGGCATTCTCTTATTAAAAAATATATGGTAAGAACACCTCAAACACATATGTCAAGTCTTGGAGACCTTGCACCAACGCAATATTTAGGCTAACATGGATAAGTGTAGCTTAGGCATTATGAGGATATGTTATCTTGGATACCTAATAAACCATCAAGGAGTTTACCTTGAGCTATAAAATATCCAAGTCATGTAGGAACATCCGACACCCAAGAAATTGATATAATTTAGGAGTTTTTTTATCCTTGACAACTTCTACTATAGGTTTATATTGAGATTCTCTCATGCTACATGGCCATTAAAATAGGTCATGCATCGAAAGGTAAATATTTAGTGGACTTTATGGCAATAATAGCTATTTGATAAATTGAAACATCACTTCTATTCCATACCAATACTAGTTATGCCATACATCATAGTCATTTGAGTTAGAGATCAATACTTTTGACTATGTATTAGACCCATCCTAATCCATAATGGACATTTTGAGACACTCTCTAACATAACTCCTAATAGTCCACATATAATAATGAGTTGTATGCCATTTTTTAAGATGAAATATAGTGACACCACTATATAATGGGTAAGGAAACTATAATATATTCAAATCATAATCCTTTACAAGTCCATTTATAGAAAAATCTAGAGAATGATAGGCATATAAAATGGATAACATATCTATAGAAATTCCATATTATTATCAAACATTATAAGTAAAAGGAGAACTAGGCAGTAGATTATATGAGTTGCCCACTTATATAGACACTATTTTCCATCCTTAACACTATATAGTATGGTACCAATGGCTAGTAGTGCTATATCCCTCATATGCCAACTTTTTCAGCATTCATCATCTACAAGCTAAGACAAGTTAGTATCATAACAATATCTTTAGGATGGGTTGCTATACCATCTTGGAAATATATATGTACAATACGGTGCATCAAATTAGTTGCGAGTCTAGTAAGCACACTACTTCAAATTATTTACCCACTTCAATGTTAGCAAGAAATTTTTGGAGCTATAGTAGTACTTTCACTAGCCATACATGCACTAATAAGTTGAGATCTATATTCAATCCTGTGCACCATATATCATTTTCAAATTAACAGATAGGAATAATGTGTCTTACATTGTCAAAATTCACTATATTTTCTAGAAACATTCCAAAACATGCATTCACCATGATCATATCCAAAAATATGTAGAAGAAAATAAAATATTGATGGCTTTTGAAGCCTTAATATTAATGTAAACTCATAGGATAAAATTCACAAGATCAAATATATGATAGCCACAATATAGTAAGATCAATATAATGATGTAAATAAGAATAATATGAGCCAACTAATATGTAAATAAAGGCTTATAATATATCAACTAACATTCATTAATATGCAAAAATATGAATGTAATAGCCTAAATCATACATGTACAAAGCATATAGCACAACTTAAAATATTAGTTGCTCAAAATGTATGTAATCTTTATTACTCATATTCCTCTTACAAATGTATCATAAAACTCTATTACAATAAGGATAACTTTTCTCACTATGCTCATTGTGTTCGCTATATTTTTTATGCTCCTCCATGGAGTAACATATAGCCAATGTAGGATGACTCTTTGTATACTTGACTCTTCCTTTCCTTATGCTAGGTCGCATGACTCTTGGCTTCTCTACCTGACACTTCCATACACATGAATCTATATTATATGCACACCTAGAAATAACTCTTCACTTAGCACTCCCTAATCTAATAAAACATGTGCACACTTACATATGAGACACTTGTGCACATCTACACACATTACACTTGCACACTCATTTACATGACACTTGTGCATTTCCTGCACATTATTACATTACATAAAATATTTACTCACTCTAATCTAAGACTTGAACCTAGTATAATATTTACAAAGTGTACCATGAAGGTACCATGGTGGTATATTAGCATGTGCCAAATAATGTAATATTCTCCAACACCCCCTTGTATTACATTATTTGGTTATTGAAGACTTTAGTCTTCAATCATAGTCTTCATTCTTCAAGTGATCTTCAACCTATAAGTGGCCTTGTAATATTTTGTTGTCCTCTCATATTTTTTATCATCTTGAACTTTGGATTCACCCAATACCTTTGATGGTAGAAAGATTTCTAATTCTCATTTCTTGCATTTTGTCTTTTAGAGCATTCAACAATGTTATCTTGAAATAAGATAAGCTCTTGAGAAAAAACAATTGAATCTAAGGCATATATTCCATTCTTAATTGATCATGTAGCCTTTGTTATATTTTGATTCTTGATAATACATTTATTATTCTCATTTATACATTTGAACTCAATTGATCTTCCACTTTCAACTAGTTTAGTAACTAAAATGAGATTGGTTGTCAACCCTGGAACATACATAACATCTTTCAATACAAAATATGAGAATGGTGCACTAGGTGTTACACAACCACTTCCATGAACTAGATACCTCTTATCATCAACAATATTCAAATAGAAATTATCTTTGACTTCTAAACAATCAAACCATTGCAAATTACCAGTCATGTGATGACTAGCACTTGAGTCTATATACCAAATATCTTTTTCTATTTGATTTGTTTGATTGGACTTACTTGAAACTATTTTGCATTGTTGATAAGAGTTTTGAAGAATATGATATTGCTCATTAAATGAACCTTGTTCTTGGACTTTTCCTTTTGTAGAATATGGTTTTATGCTTTGATAATGTCTTCTATGTTGAAAATTTCCTCTTGATAACTTATCCATTTTGTACCCTTATATCTTCTAAGAATTTTGCAAATTAAATTTTCTTTTAATTTAGACTACCTTATGTCTACCTAGAATCAAAGTTTCTAAATTATAAAACCTTTGAAGTAGAAATCCTTATATCTCCAAATGTTAGAAACTAAGAAATATGAACTTTGCAAATTTAATTTTCTAATTTTGAAGTAGAACTCCTTTTGACTCCCAAATTAAATTAATTTGCAAATATTCTATAATCTTTAAATTTCAAAAAACTATTAAATAAACTTCAAATTAAAAAACTTATAACTCCAAAGAAATAACTTCAATCTACTACTCTACTTATCACTCCTATTTTAACCTTAATAACAAAAAAAAAATGATAAATAAATTTCTACTTTAAAAACCATTTAATTAAAACCTGATAACTCATAATTTAATCAAATATTATAAAAAAAATAAAAAAATTTGAACCTTCTCATGAATCTTTGTTTCTTCTCTATATTAAAGCCTCCTTTCTTTCCTTTAATATGGGGTTTATATATATTGTATATGGCCTCTTTTCTTTCCACTAATAAGAGCCTCAAATCTTCACTATGGACCTAATTCTTTGAAGAGTCTCAACCTCTTGATCTAAATCTTCTATCTCTGTCAAGGTCTATTTTCAAGACCTGAAATCTCTATGTCAAGGTCTATCTTCAAGACCTAAAATCTTTATGTCAAGGTCTGTATTCAAGACCTAAAATCTTATTATATACTGCTTATATTTTGAATAGAGTTTTAGAATAGATAACCTTGATCTACCTATATTTATGAAGGCCTCTCTTAAAGACCTAAATATTTAATAACCTACAGCTTAAATCAATCTATGCTTGATGAAAGCTCTCTATATTCTTGCACCTAAATATGAAAGTCTTTTCTATATTTGTAGGAAGCTTCTCACACTTCTGGTAATCAATCTCTATTTTAGATGTCTTAGGTTACACCTTAGAACTCCAATAATATCAAGGTGAATATAAACTTCCCTAATGCTCCAATCAATATGAAGATGGCTTGATTGTACCGAATCCTTCAAATTTCTTCTGAGTGTTGATAGATATCAGTTGTCAAGGATTATATGTCCCTAAAAATTCTTTTTATGTAAAGGGTTGGTTATTTCCTTGTAATTATGAACTATCTTCAAGTTGATTCACCCCAAATATGAGTCCTTGTCTTCACTGGTTATCTTGCAATCGTGAAAAGACTCTATAGTTGAGTCCTAGTCTTCACTAGTTGTTCCTGCAACTATGGAATAACTAGTATTTTCTTACTTTGACCTTACAATAGAGTCCACGGCTATCTCCCTTTAAAGTAGATAAACTCTAAATAAATTTTGTCACACTAGATAAAAATTTATTATGCAGCTAAATAAATTTACCCTATGCAAGAACTTCTTGTGGTTGCTCTAATACCACTGATGGATTTTGAATATTTATTGTTAATGTAAACTCATAGTATAAAATTCACAGGATCAAATATATGATAGCCACAATATAGTAAGATCAATATAATGATGTAAATAATAATAATATGAGCCAACTAATATGTAAATAAAGTCTTATAATATATCAACTAACATTCATTAATATGCAAAAATATGAATGTAATAGCCTGAATCATACATGTATAAATCATGTAGCACAACTTACAATATTAGTTTCTCAAAATGTATGTAATATTTATTACTCCTCTTCCTCTTAAAAATGTATCATAAAACTCTATTACATTAAGGATAACTTTACTCACTATTCTTGATATGCTCGCTATATTCTCTATGCTCCTCCATGGAGTAATATATAGCCAATGTAGTATGACTCTTTGTATACTTGACTCTTCCTTTCCTTATGCCAAGTCTCATGACTCTTGGCTTCTCTACTTGACACTTGCATACACATGACTCTATATTGTATGCACACCTAGACATGAATATTCACTTAGCACTCCCTAATATAAGAACACATGTGCACACTTACATATGGGACACTTGTGCACATCTACACACATTACACTTGCACACTCATTTACATGACACTTGTGCATTTCCTACACATTATTACATTACATAAAATATTTACTCACACTCTAATCTAAGACTTGACCCTAGTCTAATATTTACAAGTTGTACCATGAAGGTACCATGGGGGTACATTAGCATGTACCAAAAAATGTAATATTCTCCAAAAAATATTACATTAAATAGACAAAAGGAGTAAATTAAGAGATAGATGATAAGAAATAGAAGGTGGGTGCTTGTGGGAAGCCCAATATTCACACTTTTTATACAAATGGATCCACATTGAGGGGTATTTATAGTGATACCAAATCCTAAATGTGAGGTCTATCTCAGACAAACATAAACTTAATCTTGATGTTAACCTTACAACAACATATATAAATTACCTTTTTAAGCAAGGTTATCCATAAAGGTGGATTAAATAATACAACTAAATGTGAAATATGAAAGGGGCCATAGGATTACATGAACATACTTGTAGGCTTACATAAATGATGAATGCACATAGGCTTACATAATCACCTTCCCATAGGCTACATTGATAGTGCTCATAAGCACTTTTTCACACTTTTGGTCTTGGTCTAAATAAGATCATATCACACAAATTTTAACATCCCTCATAATTTAAGTTGATAGGGTAAATGAGAGAAGGAATTAGAGGTTAACACCTCCTGTATAATTGATTCTCTAGTGGGCCTTCACTGTCCCTCCATCATCCTCATCTTCATCATTAGAAATATTTTCAAACCCTCAAGAATTCTTTCTCAATCTTCTTTAGCCTTGTAATGTAATTCTTGATGGAGTGTCCTTCCTTTTTACAATACACACAAGTATTTGACTTCTTTTAAATATTAGACTTTCTCTTAGGTAGATGAACCTTAGATTACATTGATTTTAATTCTTTTAAATGAGCTTGTGTATGAGAAATATCTCCACATTTCTTTAATTCCTCTTCATAATGGATTAGAATCTTGAAAAGTCCTTTAAGAGAGATGGGTTGTAGCTATTTGATAGTCATAGAATTCATATATAGAACCAAGACTATTATATGAAAAGGAGGAGAAATATTGGAAGTAATATATGCTTCTTCCCTCTTTACCTTACCTCCTACCATAGTTAGATCAACTTTAGAGATTTGAAGTGAGATATATAGTCTTTAATATTATTAAAATATGAAATTTTGAGATTGGAGAGCTCTATCTCTATTCTATTAACTTCACTAGCACTTACTTTTCCATAGAGATATTTCAAAGTAGACCATACCTCAATAGGATCAATTTTATCTTTGATGTGGAAAAGTACATTTGGTTCCACTAACATGAAGAAGAGTCTAAGAGCTTCCTCCTTTCTCTTACCAAGTTCATGATCACTGAGACCTTATTTTGATTCATTACTGAATATGAAATAGCGATTATTTATTTTAAGTAATCTTACCATTTGAACTAACCAAGTGTTGTAATTTCATTTATTGAGATTATCAACATACCTTAAGGAATTCATTTTGCATAAAAAACCCTAAATAAATCTATAATAAGTTTGTAAAGTGATATCATCACTGCATAGAGCTAAAATATTATTTAATTTGAAAAAAAGTGGCCTTCAAATGCTTCTATATGCAAAATTTATGGCCTTCAAAATTTCATATATTAGTACTCAAATAAAAAATCAAATTCCAAACCTTAAAAAAAATTGTCGAATCAACAACTGCCACTTGGTACCATTAGGTTGGATGTTGTGTTATCAACTAATGAATGCACGTTTAACAAGTTGAATAATATGATTGGTAGATTCCTCATCATACATCTACATATACATACATACATACATACATACATATATATGTGTGTATATATGTACGTAGATACATACATATATATGTATACATGTATATATATATGTATGTATGTATATATAGTATATATATACATGTATACATATATATACACATATATATGTATATATATGTGTGTGTATATACATATGTATGTTATGTATATGTATATGTATGTGTGTGTGTGTATGTATGTATATGTATATGTATATGTATATGTATATATACATATATATATATATATATATATATATATATATATATATATATATATATATATATATATGTATATATGTATATATGTATATATATACATATATATACATATACATACATATATGTATAGATGTATATATACATATACATATACATATATATATATATATAGATATATATATATATACATATACATACATACATATATATAATTCAATGGTTTTGGAGTCAATAGGACTCTAACCCAAGGCCCTCCATGAGCAAGCAAGAGGATAGAATAGTGTGCCACCTGCACTACTTGGAATAAAAAATAAAAAATATATTATATTAACACACTTAATGTATACCTTTTGAAAAGGAAAAGGGTCAACATTGAGGTTTGACCTCAGAACCTATCAACCACAAGTCATCCAACCAACCACTACACCATAGCTACTATTGGGCAATAGAGGAGATGATACTACTTTTATTTGCATGTACACCACCACCAAATAATAGTTGCTTAAGTAAAATTTGGTTTCCTATAGTATTTTAAATACTGATCTTGTTGAAACAAGGAAGTGAGCCAACCAATGCACCATAGTGAATCACAATTAATGAAGAAAGTAGACATGCCAAAGCCTTTCAAGCAATCATGTCCAAACACAAATTCTCAAGGCTCAAACATTATTAGAGAGGAGGTCTAATTGTTAGAACATACTTATATATGGAGAGGATTTTTTTGGATCTAGTACTCCTATGTTAGGTTTAGGGGGATCACATATGCCACCCTAGCATTGCCCATAGTTGATGCCCTTATAGTTTCTAGCTATTATAAAAAAACACGGATCCTTATATTTGAATTGGAGAAAACTATTGAAGCATCAACCTTCTGTGCTATCATGCCACTCTATCTTGTCATGGATGGGAGATGGTGGGGTAGCAATGGAGGATGAAGAAAAATATAAAAATTCTCTAAATACTTGAACCTATGACCTCCTTGCAAGTAGTCAACATTGTCATCATGCATTGTCCACATCCAATATTTTACTTCAATCATTATAAATCAAGCCAATAGTTAGATGGATAACTATACACATGAATCATGTGAAAAGATGTGCAAGGTTGAAATGCAAAAGAAAAAGGGATTCCAATGCTTGAATTTGAAGTTTAAATTTTCAAATTCAAATTTTAGATATTCCCTACAAAAGGAAACCATACTAATTTTACCTCTTATTCACCAAGAAGAATTATACTTTTTGGGAATAAAGTGATGTAGCCTTAGTCCTTATTCTAATACCATGTTATAATTCAAACTATTTTCTAGAAATGTTCCAAAATATGAATTCACCATGATCATATCCAAAAATATGTAGAAGCAATTAAAAGATAACGTTAAAGAAATGAAAGGAATAAACAAAGAGAGACAACAAGAATTAGAATATGGTTGCTCATGGGCACCTAATATATCATATTTTATTCACACTTCAGATACAAATGGATCCTCATTGAGGGGTATCTATAGTGATACCAAATCCCCAATAAGAAGTTAACCTCAAACTGACATAGACTTAACCTTGAAGTTAACCATACAATATAATAATAATAAATTATACTTTAAAGCAAGGTTATTGATAAAGATTGATTAACAAATACCACTAAGGGTGTAATATAAAATGGGCCTATAGGCTTATATGAACATACTGACAGGCTTACATAAATTATGAATGCCCATAGGCTTACATAATTACATGTTGTAGGCTACATTGATAGTGATCATAAGCACTTCTTAATACTTTTAGACTTGGTCTTACACAAATCTCAACATCCCCCATAATATGAGCTAAGAGGTCCAAGGAGAGAATGAATTATAGGTTAATACCTACCCCTATAATGTATGCTCTAGTGGACCTTTGTTTTTCCTCTTTCATCCTCATTTTCATCATCAGAAAGCTTGGCCTAGTCCTCAAGAATTATCTCAAACTTCTTTAGCCTTGTAATATAATTCTTGGTCGAATCTCCTTCCTTTTTACAATACTCACAAGTATTTAAATTATTTGAAACCCTAGACTTACCCTTAGGTAGACGATGTTAGATTAATATTCCATTACTTGGGATACTTACCATTTACTCCACTAGGTAAAAGAGTATTTACATTTATCTTTTACTATCTAGATATTTATTCTTCTATCCTAGGTTAATCTCTAAATATCCTAGGTTAGTGGTTTGGTTAGACTTCTCTACCTAGGTTAGTGGTTAGCATCACGCAACTCCCTACTCTATTGTTAGAGGGTAGTTAGCACTATTTCCTAATGTTGTTAGTTAGTCTATTTATTTAATCATAGACTTTCTATTGTAATTGTTAATGATTAATTAATTATTATTCTAACTCTCTCTTGATCACATTGGTATCATTCGCTGGGTTCTACCTGGTACATCTCGTAGGAGCTGGTCTAGGCATGGTTCTCGAAGTGCTATCCGATATGGCATGCTTCCCAATGCACTAAGGCTAGCATAGGAGTTTGAGGGCCCATAGAGGCTCGGATCCTGAGGAGCAGGATCTACTGATGTCACGGCCCATAGCTCAAGATCCGAGCTCAAGCAGCCCACATGCGCATAGATATCGAGAAGCCGGATCTGCTAATGCATTCACCATCCAGCCCACAGACTGGCCATCGCATCCGGCCCACAGACTGGCCGACGAGGCCACAGGGCCCACGGATGCGCCAACCGACCTGGCAGACAGGCCGAGCACAGTGCCCATGAACCCCTAGACCGATCGCGGTCAACGAGGCAAGGATTTTCAACCTTGGCTTCCTGTGCTAGCCCCTAGGACCCGCAGCACCACATAGGCCTCACAGGCCACGTGGCACACTCTCGGGAGAGCCGAGAGGGTAGGAGCGCCCTCCCTCTTCCCGTGGATTGACGAACATCGAGATCTGCAAGGGCAGGTGGCCCTACAATCCCTGACCGACACCTAGACATGGACTGATGCCGATAGGCCCAGGCATGCATCCCGAGGGACACATGGACTGACATCGACTTGCCCTAGCATGCATCCCGAGGGACACATGGACAGACATCGACTGGACCCAGGCACACACCCTGAGGTGTTGACTCGATCGGACATGTGGCGGACAGCCACTGATGGACACATGGCAGACAGCCACTGATGGACACATGGCAGACAGCCACTGGATAGGGATCGAACAAATTTTAGACAGCCATTGGATGTGACTCGACACGTGGCGGACAGCCACAAGACAGACTCGACGCTGACTAGATGACTTAGCCTACCCCTGGCGCCACATGGCAGTGACCAAAAGGGCGGGCAACACAGTCGATTGCCCGCAGGAAATCGACCGATAAGGGGGGACTTTCCCCTTATCAATCCCACAGCATCCCACTGCGGGATGCATGTGGGATAAAAGTCCCAATTTTTTTTTTTTTTTAAATTTGGTTGTCAAAGTCTTTAAAAGGCACGTACAGTGCCTTCGTTCCATCGGGCGTCGTAGCCCGACCGGTTGATCGGGTCGAGCTAAGGCGCACGACAGGGATTCCAGGGTTCGACTCCCCCCAAGAACAAAAGGCCATTATTTTGGCCTTCGGCACTCAGCCCAGGTATTTTTTTATTTTTTTTCCTATGCAATTTTTTTTAATTAAAGTTTTTTATTATTAAATTTTTTTTTTAATATTTTAAAAACTTCAAACTATTTTTTTTAAATAATCAATTTTTGTTTAAGTATTTAAATTGATTTATTTAAGAGATATATTTTTAGTTTTTTCATTATTAATTAAAATGATTTATTAAAAACTTTTCTTAAACTATTGCAAATTAAAAAAAAAATTAAAGAAATATTTTTTTTGCAACTTTAATATTTAAAAGTGCTAATGTTTTCTCACAAAATGGAGATATAAGACAAAGTGAAAGCACATTTTTTTTGTTGCAAATTAGACAAACTCTTCTCAACCCTTGTTCATTTAGCATACAAAGAAAGGATCACACTGATTTTTCTTTTGCAAATTTAGAAAACAAGGAACCTTTTTTTTGTAAAAATCAAAAGTACTAAGAGTGCATTTGTTTTCTCCAAGGAGACATAATACATAAAATTGCACATCTATTTTTTTTTCTGCAAAATTGAGAAGACTTTGTAACCTTGGGTTCATCAAAACTAAGTTGTGTGTCGACTAGTTCTGGAAGCCTTTCAAAAGCGGGTCGTGTGTCGACTTGTCTTGAAAGGAGTGCTCTAAATTCTACATTTTGTAAACATTAAGGGGGGATAGAATTCTTTTTTTTTATTCTATAGTTTGCAAAATTGTAAAGAAAAAGGGGGGATATTTCAGTATAAGAAAGGTGCATTTTCGATTTTACTCGACACCTTCTCTTCAAAATTGCTTGTACTAGGTGCATTTTCGGTTGCATCCGACACCTAGAGTGATACAAATTTGGGTTGCTCTTATGTTTTGATTATTGCACTAAACACTCATGTTTTTTGTGTGCAATTAAAAATTCAAATATAAACATTAAAAGAAGCATTTCACAAAACCCAAACTTCACTCAAAAACCATGCTAAAACTTTGCATAGGTTCAAACAAGTAATTACTCCCCAATCAAAAGGTCAAAACTTCAAATCACCTTGATACCCTCTCTTTGTTTGGCTTAATTACCTCAAATTTTTCATCCTTCTTTCAAGGGTGTTAAAGCAGGTGCCATTAAATATCCTAGAGGGCAAAATCAAAAGTTTTACAAACCTACCCCTGTTTCATTTGCTCTATTTTGTTTGGCTTAAAATTCCTCAAACTTTTCATCCCTTGGTAAGGGTGTTAAGGCAAGTGCCATTAAATATCTTATAGAGGCAAATTGAAAACAACTTCCATATACTCTTTTGAGGGTATAGTGCAAGATATCACCATCTTAGTCCTATCAAATTTGAAACCTAAACCATGGCCATGATACACAAGTATCTCATTGAGAGCCAACTGCTCAAAGGTTCAAATTATTCAGCTTGGAAGACTAAGATGAAAGCTATCTTAACCGTAGAGGATTTGTGGTCAATAGTGGATGGAAGTGTCACTAGACCTCAATCACCGGGACAAGATCAAAGAGACTTTGATAAAAAGGATAAAAAACTATCCTTAATGATCTTGCTTGCTATTACTGATGATATCCAACCTCATATCAGTGAAGCTACAACTGGTAAGGCAGCATGGGATGCCTTAAGTACCATCTTTGAGGGAAAGAATCAATCAACGATTCTTAACCTTCAAACACAGCTTCATACTCTACATATGAAATCAGGAGAAACAGTAGAGCTATTCCTCTGCAGAGTCGCAGAATTAAAAACAAAACTGCAATCCTTAGGAGAGAAACTAGAAGACCAAGTCTTGAACTCAATCATTTTGAGAGCTCTTCCAGACTCCTATAGAATGTTGATTACATCCCTTCAAGTCTCTGGTAGGACAGTGACTTTTGTAGAGTTGGTGAACATGCTTCAAACTGAAGAAGCTAATCAATTCCAAAGAGATGATGCATCCAACAATGCACTTTTCTCACATAAACAACAAGGAAAGAAAAAGTGGAATCAACAACAAGGCTCTTCTTCTAACAAAAACAAAGGTCAAGGCCAAGACACTAAGAAGAAGAAGCAGTATTGTAAAATCTGTGACAAAGACACTCATCAAACCAAGAGATGTTGGTTTAAGAACAAGCCTCCCAAAGAGAAAGGTCAAAAGAAAAACCAAGGCAATGTTGCAAATGAGATGTCTAATACATATTCTGATTCTGGTTCAGAGAAAGCACACAGAGTGCTAATTGCTAGAACGGTTTTGTAGAAGGAAAACACATGTGTCCCTTGGGCAAAAGCACCATTTTCTCTCTCTCCTCTTTTTGGCTTCATAAATAGCATAAGTATTTTGTTTGAAGACCTTACAAATAAGGGGTGCTTGTACCTCTTTTAGGCTTCATAAATAGCAAATTCTAGGTGTTTGAAGTACTTGTAACAAGAGGAGCGATTTTTTGTGATGTAAAATTGTCTAGGAGGCAATATTTGTAAAATCCTTTACAACACTCTTTAGTTGCACACTTTTTGCAATTGAGGGGGGACATAAATTTCTTTTCTTCACAATTTTTTTGTAAAAAGGGAAGCAGGCTTATAAGGGTGCATTTTTGGCAGCGACCGACACCTTAGTCACACTTCCTTCAAAAATTAATTACACTATGTTTTGCAACGAGAAGGGGGGAACTTATAAGGGTGCATTTTTGGCAGCGACCGACACCTTAGCTACCTTATCTTTTGCAAAATTCATATTGTAAATGAATGAACCTTGTATGAAGTGATCTATTCTACTACACCTAGCGATTGCAGTGGCTGGTTACCCATGCAATTCGGTTGGATGATGTGATTACCATAAGGACATTTGTTGGCGTGAAGACAAAGTGAGGAATGACCCACTTTTTGCTTAGAAGCAGCCAGAGTACTGTGACAGAGCAAAGAACCAGTAGATCAACATCTTCTTCACTGTATTGGGGCAGTTATATACTTTACCCAAATATTGTTGTATAGAGGGATATGTATGTATTACCCAAATAATGTAATAAGGGGGGATGTTAGAGTAATATTCCATTACTTGGGATATTTACCATTTACTCCACTAGGTAAAAGAGTATTTACATTTATCTTTTACTATCTAGATATTTATTCTTCTATCCTAGGTTAATCTCTAAATATCCTAGGTTAGTGGTTTGGTTAGACTTCTCTACCTAGGTTAGTGGTTAGCATCACGTAACTCCCTACTCTATTGTTAGAGGGTAGTTAACGCTATTTCCTAATGCTGTTAGTTAGTCTATTTATTTAATCATAGACTTTCTATTGTAATTTTTAATGATTAATTAATTATTATTCTTGCTCTCTCTCTTGATCACAGATGATCCTTAGATTACATTGATTTGAAGTATTTTGGATGAGCTTGTGTATAAGAAATAGCTTTATAATTGTTCATTGCCACTTCATAACTGATTAGAAGCTTGAAAAGTCTTTCAAGATAGATGGGTTGTGGCTCTTTTATAGTCATAGAATTCATGTAAAAAATCAATCCAATTGTTTAAAAAGAAGGAGAAATATTAGAAGTAAAATATTTGACATACTCTTCATCACTCTTTACCTTGCCTCCTGCCATAGCTAGATCAACTTTTAGAGCTTTAAAGTGAGATATATAGTCATTAATATTATTTAAATATGAAGTTTTGATATTAAAGATATCTATCTATATTTTATTAAATTTACTAGCACTTACTTTTTCATAGAGATGTTTTAAAGTAGACCATATATCAATAGGATTAGTTTTCTCTTTGATGTGAAAGAGTAGATTTGGTTCCACTAACATGAAGAAGATTCAAGTTCATGATCACTAAAATCTTCTTCTAATTTGTTATTAAATATGTACTAGATATTCTTACTTTTGAGTAATCCTACCATTTGAATTGACCAAGTGCTATAATTTCATCTATTGAGACAAGTAGCATACCCAAAGGAATCTATTTTATACAAAACCCCTAAATATATATGTATTAGGTCTATAAATTAATGTCACCACCACACAAAGCTAAAAAAATTATGTGATCTAGAAAAAGTGGACTTGAAATATTTTCATATGCAAAAGTTATGGCCTCGAGAAGATTTTGTATATTAGTGCTCAAATAAAAAAATCAAATGCCAAAACTTAGAAAAAGCTGTCGAATCAACAACTTCTACTTGGTACTAATGGATTGGATGTTGCATTATCAACCAATAAATCCTAGTTTGATAAGTTTAATAATGTGATTGGAATATTCCTCATTATATATAAAATTTGATTCAATGCATTTGGAGACACATGTGTAGCTTGGAATCAAGAGGATAGATCGATGCACCACGTGTGTAGCTTGGAATCAAGAAGGGGAATTTTATTTGATTAATAAACTTGTACATTTTTTGAAAAGGTAAAGAATGGGTGTTGATTTTCAACATCAAAACCTATTAACCATGAGTCATTCAACCAACTATTGTGCCATAGCTACTATTGGGCAATAGAGGAGACAATACTACTTTTATTTGCATTTATGCCACTACTAAATAGTAGTTCTTCAAATAAAAATGGGTTTCTGATGCACCTTGCCAGGGCCATAACTTTTGCTTCGAGTGTCCGTTTTGCCCCGTTCTTTTTTCAGAACGTGCTGAATGGCATGGAGAACCTAAGGAAAGTGGCCCATATGTTTTCTTGCATGAAAATGCCTCTAGGAGGCCCAAAATTAGCTTTTAATGTAATTTTCAGTTTTCACAACTGAAAAGTTATCATAACTATTAGTGTAGAACTAGAGTGGGGTTGCTATCTTGGGGTAGTGGGTTTTATTGAATAACGGGTGCATGATTCCATTTTGGATGCCATCCGAGTTTTTTTTAGGGTTACTAAAAATAGCAAGTGAGTTGCTAAAAATAGAAAGTTACTAAAAATAGTAAGGGGGTAGCGTAGGCTAGGGTTTTTCTTTTTTGGGAGTATAAGAAGTGGGAGACTCTATTGTAAGGGGGATGGGAATTCAGTTAATGAAAGGAAGCATTTGTAGGTTTCTTTTATTGGTGTATTTTGTATGATGTCTTATCTTGCAATTTTACCCTTGGAGTCCATTGATGGTCTCCTGCAGTGAATTTACATCAATTGGTATCAGAGCGGGTGAGATCTCGCTAGTGGAAAGAAGATGAATAGAAGAGGGAGAGGGCGAGGGATATATGCCCAAATGAATAAGCAGATGGAGGATCTGCATGCAGAAATAGCATGATTGACTGGTGTGATTAACCGCATGGTGGAGGCCCGCACCAATGTGGACCCAGATCTAGGATCTGATAATGAGACCATGGCTGAGGAAGGTGGATCTGAGGATCACGTAGAAGAAGAACCAGAAAATTTTGAAAGTAGGCTGATCCAAGCCTTGGAAGGACTTAAAGGAAGCCGAGATGGAATCAAGATCGAGGTTTTCGAGTATGTTGGTGGGTTAAAACCAGAGGAGCTAATTGATTGGGTAAATAGTATGGAGAAGTATTTTGAATGGAGTAATCTGGCTGAGGAAAAGAAGGTGAAACTCGCATGCACAAAGTTGAAAGGGTATGCTTTAATTTGGTGGGATCATCTACAGATGGAATGATAGAGGAAAGGAAAAGCAAAGATCAAGGCTTGGGATAAGATGAAGAAGAAGTTGCAAGAAAAGTTTGTGCCTGTAGACTATTCCCAAACTTTATTTCATAGATTTTAAAACCTTCGATAGAAGGACCAAAGCATCGAGGACTACACCAATGAGTTCTACAAGCTATCTATTCATGTGGAGCATAACGAGACCGAAGAGCAAAGGGTTGCAAGGTATGTAAATGGCCTAAGTTATGCTATTCAAGATGAGTTGAGTATGCATCGTACCCTTACTATAGAAGATGCATATCAGATGGCCTTGAGGGCCGAAGAAAAGTATAAGAGGAGTAATTATAGAAGAGGGAAGAAGGGATTGGTATCTTCTCCAAATCGGGGGCATGGGGGATCTAGCTCATCAAAGGGAGAATCCTCAAATACAGAGAAACAGGAAGAGACAGAGCAAGGTCGTGGTACCTACCAAAGAGGAAGAGGAAATAGAGGAGGTCGAGGTAATGGGGGAGGTCAAACTGGGAATGGATCATGGAAGCCATATACCTATTTTAGATGTGGTGAGGAAGGTCACAGAGCATTTGAGTGCACCCACTATGATGCTTAAGAGAGGAATCAGGGAGGACAGGCTAGAGTCAACCTGGTTGAGGAAGAGGATGAAACTGAGATAGAAGTTGTTGTAGATGTGGGTGAGAATCTCATGATAAAGAGAACATTGATTGCTCCAAAGAAGGTAAAAATGCAAGTGGATGAGGGTGGTGAGTCCTGGCTATGAACAAATATCTTTCGCACAAGATGCACATCGGGAGGAAAGGTATGCAAAGTAATCATTGATGGTGGTAGTTGTGAGAATATGGTCTCTAATGTAATGGTAGATAAAATGAATCTAAAATGTGAGAAGCACCCACATCCCTATCGCATTTCATGGATCAAGAAAGGAAATGAGGTGACTATTGATAAGAGATGTTTAGTAAAATTCTCAATCGAGAATACTTATAAAGATGAAGTTTGGTGTGACGTGATTCCTATGGATGCCTATCACATACTATTGGGGAGGCCTTGGTAGTATGATAGGAAGACCGTCCATGATGGGGGTCGAAATACATACACCTTTTGGAAGGATGGTGCCAAGGTAGTATTGTTGCCTCTTCAGGAAGAAGGGTAGAGTGAGAGTTTGTTGACTACGAAGGAGTTTATCATAGAGGCACAAGAATCTGGTTGGTGCTATGCATTGACAATGAAGAAGATAGAGGTAGAGGAGGTTCCTATACCACCAACAGCATCCAGGTTGTTGAAGGAGTATGTTGATGTCATACCAGATGAGTTACCTGATGGGTTACCATCGAAGAGGGATATTCAACATCACATTGATTTAATTCCTGGGTCAGTTCTTCCGAACCAGGAAGCCTATCGGTTGAGCCCAACCTAGAATGCAGAGTTGAATAAGCAAGTGATAGAATTGATACAGAAAGGATTAGTAAGGGAGAGCATGAGTCCTTGTGCAACTCCTACTCTATTAACTCTGAAGAAGGATGGCTCATGGTGGACGTGTGTAGATAGCAGGTCCATAAATAAAATTACTATCAGGTACAAGTTCCCAATACCTAGAGTGGATGATATGATGGATGTCTTAGCAGGGGCTAACTACTTCAGCAAGATTGATCTATGAAGTGGTTATTATCAGATCAAGATTAGAGAGGGGGATGAGTGGAAGACTACTTTCAAAACCTGATATGGGTTGTACGAGTGGATGGTGATGCCATTCAGGTTATCAAATGCACCCAGTACCTTTATGCGGTTGATGAACCGAGTGCTGTGGGAATACATTGGTAAGTTTGTGGTTGTCTATTTTGATGATATCTTGATTTTTAGTAAAAGTGAAGAAGAGCACTTGCACCATGTGAGGTTGGTGTTAGAGTTATTACGAAAGAGAGATTGTATGCTAATTTGAAGAAGTGTAGATTTCTTCAAGAAAGTCTAGTATTTTTGGGCTTTGTAATTTCCAAGGATGGCCTGAATATGGATGAGGAAAAGGTGAGGGCAATTCTTGAATGGCCTATTCCAAGGAATGTAACAGAGGTGAGAAGTTTCCATGGTTTGGCAACTTTTTATAGGAAGTTCATTAGAAACTTTAGCAACATTCTTGCACCCATAACAGAGTGTACGAAGGGGAAAAACTTTGTATGGACAAAAGCAGCAACTCAAAGTTTTGAACTCTTGAAGAAGAAGGTTTCAGAAGCACCCATGTTGGTATTACCTAATTTTAACAAAATATTTGAAGTTGACTATGATGCTTCACATGTGGGGATTGGCGCTGTGTTGAGCCAAGAGGGGCGGCCAGTAGCATTTTTCAATGAAAAGTTGAATGAGGTAAGGAAGAATTACTCCACTTATGATGTAGAATTTTATGCAATTGTGCAGGCACTGAGGTATTGGTGACATTATTTGTTATCCAAGGAGTTTGCATTGTACACTGACCATGAAGCCTTAAGGTATGTCAATTCTTAGAAGAAATTAAATAGTAGACATGCCAAGTGGGTCTCCTTTTTGCAAGAATACTCATTTGTGTTGAAGCACAAGTCCGGTAAGTAGAATAAGGTTGTTGATGCATTAAGTAGGAGAGTACTATTGGTAACCACCATGGAGAATGCAGTGGTAGGCTTTGAGGGGATTAAGGATTTGTATGAATCTGATGTAGATTTTGGAAGCATTGTACAATAGTACAAAACTCCAGTTGTGGGTGAGGTTGGTCGAATATTTGTTGAGTATGTTATGCAGGATGGCTATCTATTTAAGGGGAAACAATTGTGCATACCTGTTGGTTCCATGCGGGAGAATATCATCCATGAGCTGCATAGTGGTGGTTTGGCAGGACACTTTGGCGTAGATAAAATAGTTGCTCTTGTGGAGGAAAAGTACTATTGGCCATGGTTGAAGAGAGATGTAATTCGATTTGTGTCCAGATGTAGAGTGTGCCAGGTGGCTAAAGGCCATGTACAAAATACAGGGTTGTATACGCCCTTACCAGTTCCCCTAGGATCATGGACCGACCTAAGCATGGATTTTGTGCTAGGGCTACCCCATACTCAGTGAGGTAAAGATTCCATTTTTGTTGTAGTAGATAGGTTTTCTAAGATGGCTCATTTTCTTGCTTGCTAGAAAACCAATGATGCAACCAAGATTGCAGTACTTTTTTTGATGAAGTGGTGAGACTGCATGGAGTTCCAAAGACCATCACTTCAGATCGGGATGTTAAGTTCTTGAGTCATTTTTGGAGGACATTATGGAAGAAACTGGACACAAAGCTATAGTTCAGTAGTGCTTATCATCCATAGACTGATGGACAAACCGAGGTCGTGAATCGGAGCTTGGGCAATCTTCTGAGGTGCATAGTTGGTGAGAAGCCATGACAATGGGATTTAGCCCTATCGCAAGCAGAATTTGCATATAACAACTCAATGAACCGCTCGACAGGAAAATCACCATTTCAAATTGTTTATGGCTAGAACCCCAAGGGTGTTCTAGATTTGGTTGAATTACCAATCCATGAGCATGTTAGTGATGATGCAGAAGCATTTGCTGAACATATACAACAATTGCAGGAAGAGGTCAGAGACAAGTTGCAGAATAGTAATACTAAGTACAAAAAGGTCGTTGATGTGCACAGACATGTCCAAGTATTCCAGGTTGGGGACATGGTGATGGTTCACCTTCGAAAGGAGTGATTTCCCAAGGGGACATATAATAAATTGAAAATGAAGAAAATTGGCCCTTGTAGGATTCTACAGAAAATGAATGACAATGCTTATAAGGTGGAATTGCCAGTTGACCTCGATATTTCACCAGTTTTCAATGTCTCTGATTTGCATGAATTTCATGGTGATATTGCAGTTGTTGAAGAGGCAAACACCATAGCTTGGGAGAAGCAAATCCCTAAGAAGAAGAAGGAACGCATTGCGTAGGTCCTTGACAGGAAAGTGATCACCACACGCAATGGCAACTATAGCAAATACTTGGTACAGTGGGAAGGTTTGTCCCAAGCTGATAACACTTGGATTTCCAAGGAGGAACTAAAAAGGCTTGACATTGACAAGCTCGAGGTATTTCATCAGCAGAACTCGTAGGAGCTGAGTTCATTTTCAACCAGAGGAGAATGATGCACCTTGCCAGGGCCATAACTTTTGCTCTGAGTGTCCGTTTTGCCCCGTTCTTTTTTAGAACGTGTAGAATTGCATGGAGAACCTAAGAAAAGTGGCCCATATGTTTTCTGGCAGAAAATGCCTCTAGGAGGCCCAAAATTAGCTTTTAATGTAATTTTTAGTTTTCACAACTAAAAAGTTATCATAACTATTAGTGTAGAACTAGAGTGGGGTTGCTATCTTGGGGTAGTGGGTATTATTGAATAACGGGTGCATGATTCCATTTTGGATGCCATCCGAGCTTTTTTTTAGGGTTACTAAAAATAGCAAGTGAGTTGCTAAAAATAGAAAGTTACTAAAAATAGTAAGGGGGTAGCGTAGGCTAGGGTTTTTCTTTTTTGGGAGTATAAGAAGTGGGAGACTCTATTGTAAGGGGGATGGGAATTCAGTTAATGAAAGGAAGCATTTGCAGGTTTCTTTTATTGGTGTATTTTGTATGATGTCTTATCTTGCAATTTTACCCTTGGAGTCCATTGACGGTCTCCTGTAGTGAATTTACATCAGTTTCCTATAGGATTTGAACCACCAAACTTGGTGTAATAAGGGAATAAACCAACCAATGCACCATAGTGCATAGCTAATGAATAAAGTAGACTCATCAATGTATTTCAAGCAATTATTCTCAAAGAAGAATTCTTAGGGCTTGAACTAATTTTACCATGCAAAGAGGAGGTCCAACCATTATAAGACAAAAATATGAAAAGGAGTTTGTAGGAGATATACTCTTGTGTTAGGTTGAGGGAGAGCACAAATGTCACCCTATAATTTCCCATGGATAGAGCCCTTACACATACCAACTACTACAAAAAGATCCTTATTTAGATTTGAAAAAGAGACAAATATTAAAGCATCTATACTCTATGCCATCATACCACAAAAACTCTTATTGTATATGGGATATGGTGGGGTAGCAATGGAAGATGGAAAAATTGTAAAAAAAATCGTTTTGAATACTAAAACCTGTAACCCCCATAACATTCAACATCATCATCGATGCATTGTCCACCTTCGATGATTCACTTGATGCACCAAAACTTAGGTGAGCATTTGTATGGAGCGCTATGCACATGAATCAAATGAAAATATTTACAAGGTTGAGACATGAAAGACAAAAGGAATTTAGTGCCAAAATTTAAAATTTAAAATTTGTAATTTGAAATTCAAATTTTACAAATTCCCCCAAAAGGAAACCATACTAGTTTTACCTCTTATTTTCCAAGAAGAATGCATCTTTTTAGGAATCAAGTGATTTTGTCTTGGTACTCCCTTTGATGTCATGTTGGAATTCATAGGATTTTTTAGAAACATTCGAAAACATGCATTCACCACAATCATTTACAAAATTATATATAAGAAAATAAAAGATATCATTAAAGAGATGAAATAAATAAATGAAGAAGGAGACAATAAGAATGAGAAGGTGTGTGTCATGGGCACCCTAATATATTAGATTTTATTTATACTTTTGATACAAATGGATCCTCATCGAGGGATATTTATAGTGATAACAACCTCAATGAGAGGTTAACCTCAAGCTAATGTAAACTTAAAATTGAGGTAGCCTTATAATATAATAATAATAAACTACCCTTCTAAGTAATCTTATCCATAAAGGTGAACTAACCAATTTACCTAGGGGTGAAATATGAAAGGGGACTATAGGATTACATGAACATACCCATAGGCTTACATAAATTATGAATTCTTGTAGGCTTACATAATAACATGTCGGTAGGCTACATTAATAGTGCTCATAAGCATCTATTCACAGTTTTGGCCTTGGCTTGAACAAGATCAACTTACACATGCATATATATCTTCTAGGCCTTAGGAATCATCAATATGGATTTTCTTTTAGGGTTTTAAACCACTAAGTTTCAACATGATTACATCTTTGTAGTCATGGATAGGTTCAACAAGATGGTTATCATGGCTTCATATATTAAAAACATAGATGCTTTGGAGACTACTCTTCTATCCTTCCAATATGTCTAGGTTCACTTTGGCCTACCTAGTTTAATCTTTTAGATATATATATAACTAGCTCCTCAATAACTTTTGGCTCCATCCTCTATATATTTTTAGACACCAAGGTGGTTAATAGTATGCTCATACATCTACTATGAATTTATAACAAAAACCGCATATGAATGTAGGATGATAATATGCTCTACGAACAACACTTATACAATAGTGTTGTTCATTCCTCCATAGGACAATATTCATTCCAAACATATCTAGGTTTTAGGTTAGAAACCTAGTGAATGCCATTGTAGACAAGAAAAATTGACCCACTTTAGTGGGCAATCTTCCCTAAGCCCTCTAGGGGACCCCTTAGACTTGCCTAGGGCAAGGGTAAGGCTCCTTCCCCTCTTTTTTGCCTTTTTTTCCTCTCTATGCGAAATTGCACCCGATCCTTTATGGGGTGCGACTTTACATTGTGATATTGTGATCGGTCTGGATGGGGTGTGGTTTCACCTGTTTGGGATTTGACACATCAAAACCCTATGGCATATTTTACTTCGGTCCTCCTTGGTTTTTCCATTATTTTCACCTTCAAATCCGCTATATAATGAGGGTTTGATTTCACTTTTCACATGCAACACTGCACATGCTCACATAATCAACATTCTAAGATTTGATGATTTATCATTCACTAACATTTGATTTCTTGCACAGTGTTTTGTTCGATTTGTATCCTTCTTCTTCTTCTTCTTTCATAATAAACTTTGAAGTGTGGAGTTTGATTTATTGTTTGCTGCATCAAATTGTTATTGTTTGCTCTTGATGGATTGTTGTTGGAGCCCTAAGGAGAGATTGACCACTCAGGATATCTCAAATCCTTCTATTTTGCTTTTGCACTCCCTGCCAACTGAATTCACTCTTCTACATGCATATTTGGATTTTTTTGAATGACGTGATCGAGCTTATGCATTTATCTTTTATTTTTTGTATAGTTTATGCAAAATCATGCTCGGCCTTCTGCAGGGCATGATTTCGCCTTGCATTATCGCAACTCCATTCTATGAGGCACAATTTTACCTAAGCCAAAATTGGGGGTAATCTATTGTTCCTATTCTCACCATTGCATTATAGACTACGTCTAGAGCATAGTGGCATATTTTGTTTCTTTGATTTCATCATTTGCTATATTGTATTACGTTTGTTTTCCTCAAAAGGTTAATTTTTGCTTTTAATTATCAAATGTTAGTTAAAATAACCTAGGGGGCTTTACTGTTTCACCTCCAAGCACTGTTGTATAGTTGCCTAAGCATTCTCCCTAACGCTAATCCTATTTTCAAGTGTTTATCAAATTTTCTTGCAATAATAGGGATTATTGATAGCTTTGGATGAAAGGATAAATTCAAGGATAAATAACCAGATAAGCTAAGTATTCTGATTAGTCTTTAGGTTGTTTGTTGAGTGCTTTTATTTTTGTTGTAAACCCTAGATCTGATTTTATAGAAAAAAAATTAATTATTTCTAGGTATTTAAAAGATAAACAACATATAGTGTGCATTTAGGAATAATTCTCATTGTCCATTATTTCTTGAGCCCTTTCTTAAAGGTCAACTATTTAGAATCCTAGGTTAGAAAAGCATTCAAATAAAGAATCATATTAGAGTTAGCTCTTGTATTCTTGTATTCTGTATTTTTGCATTGTCCTTTATCTTCTATAGCATAGATCTAGAAATACCAAATCTAGGTGTTTGTCTTGAATCTCACACATCAAACATTCCTAAAATTCCTATGGACTTGAAGTGAGTCCTTAAAGCCATTCCTGGTGAACCCTTCACCCATTTTAGCACCAAGTGTAGAGAACAATACAGCCCCCGTGGTTCATCCCAAAGGCTCCTCTCTCTTGTAAATCCATACTTTGGGAATTGTATGTGGTAGGGCAATTTTCCCCCTCTACAACCACTTTCCACATACCAACCAATTCCATGATGCCAACCCAAGCCAAGTAATCCAACTATAATGAAAAAAATTCTACAATACAATAATAGTTATACTAATTCAATAATGCACAAAAGTAAGCATCCACTAGAAACAATAATTCATATTCAATGCCAAAAATAAATAATGTTATGTCTAGAAGAGAGACAAGAAAGTGTGGAAGCTAAGTCTAAAAGTAAGGTAAAGAGGAATGACAGAACTACATCCAAGAGAATGTTAGGAGTAAGGAATGAGAAAAATATATCCATGAGAGAAGGCGAAGAACCAAGAGTTATGTCTAGGATACAATAGCCATGACAAAGTGCATATGCAACAACAGTGACAAGAGATGTAGACTCAATTGATGAATTGAATTGTTTATATGAGGAGTAGTGATAGAAAGAGTCCAACTTGAAAAGGATAGAAGCAGAAGAGTGATCCATACAAAGGATTTTGTAGCTAAGGGAGACTCTGGTAGAGTTGGAGGTGAATGTTGGAACTAAAATGACTATGTTGCAGAAGTGAAAGAGTAACATTCTAGTGGAATAAAATATCTATTATAGTAGCATGTACTAATGCTCATGGTAAATGACAACACTTGTGCATGAAACAAGATGGGATTAAACAAAGGTTATGTGCTAATAAAGGTATATCTTGACTTTCATATAAATTGGAAAATTGGGCGCACATTTTTATTTGAAGAATTGAAATTGGATTAGTTTATTGTTTGGGATATATAAGAAGGTGATTAAATTAACTAAAGAATGAAATGAAAGGGAGATATAATATGTGGAAATTAATTAATAAAAATAATAGAGGAATAATTAATTAAATATTGGAGGAAATTGAAATTCAACGAGATATAAGAAAATTAAGAAATTTGAAATTGATTGAATGAAAATTAAAACTGGAGAAGAAAATTAATAAGAGTTAATTAAATTGAATGGGACATAACAAGAAGAATATTATGAAAAAAATTAATTGAAAATATTAAAAGATTGATTGAGAGGAGTGAATTTAAAAATTGAAAATAAGTCGAAGAAAAATTGATGAGTGAAGAATTAAAAGAAAAATGAATTAAAAATTTCTGAAGAAAGAAAAGGAAGAATAATTGAATTGAAGGAAAATTGAGGGATAATAAAGATTTGAAATTGAAGAAAGAGAGCAAAAGTGAAAAGAGAAACTGATTTTTCAAAGAAGAAATTACCATGGAAGACAATATTCAGAATGCATTGCTAGAAGAAAGTAAAGAAAGGTTGAAATAACTAAAACTCTGCACACAACACTTGCTAGAGAATACTGATGATAAAAAAGATATATTAATAAAATTAAATAATTACTTACACCCAATTTTCAAAGAAGCAAAAGATTAAAAATTTACAACATTTGGAGATTATCTAAGTTGAAAACTTATTGAAGCACATGAAGATTTGAAAGATGTTATTATAATACTTATTGATATAGGTATAATAATGTGTATGGCATTATTTACTCTTGATTTTTTTAAATACAAGAACAAAAGGTAAGAAGAATTAATTAAAATATTGAAGGAAAAAATTGTGATGAAAGATATCAGTTGCGAAAAAATTGATTTATAGGATATACTAGCAGATGATCTTCTTCAAGGAATAAATTTGGATATAAATAAATAATGTGCAAACAATATTGATTTGTTACATTATACATGTGATTCAAGTTTTGGCAAGGCAAAAATTTATGAAATATATTATTGTGATGACTTGTTCATAATAATTATAGATATCATCCTAGAAGAACATTCACAGTGCTCAAACTTGAAGGAGTACTAGAGTTAATATCAAATTACCAAGACCAAGATAAATAAAAAGAGATTGAAGACAAAAAGGACTTCATACCAAATATTGTAACACAGGGGAGGTTGGTGTTGGAGGTATTACATTATTTGGTCCCTTTGTAAATATTTAGATTAGGATGTGTGTTTAATATTTGTGTCTATAGTATGTGTCAAGTTGTCAAGTGTGAGTGTGTGTCATGTATTTAAGTGAGGAGTTATGAGTGTGAGGTGTCTTGTGTGTAAGTGAGAGTTATGAGTGTGAATTTGAGAAGTAGGGAGTTATGTGTAACCATGAGAGACTTTTTCATTATGTAATATATGATATTTATTATGTAAATAGGGAAATATGAAAAGTTGGAAAGAAAAGGTGAAGAGTCATGCATATGAAGAGTCTCATGCAATTTTATATTGAAGATAAAGCTTTGTATTATATAATTGAAGAAGCATTGCATTTATGCATGCTTATAGTAGATGTATTTTTCAATAAATATTTCTTTTTTAGTGTGCAATATTGTTATTGAATGGTTGAATGAGTTTATGTGAGATATTATATGATCCTAGAATTTATTAACCTATGATAATAGGGCTCATTTTCTAACAATGAATTCAATAAGGTGAATCCAATGTAAGTTGGTGTCACTACTCCAAGAGAAAATTCTATAAAAATAGTCGACTTGCATTCATTTTTCCATAGACCAGAGCCACCAAGTTAAGCTAATCTTGTAACGCCCTATTCCCTTCTCTTAAAGTTTGCTTTTGATGACTATGTTTCCAATAGATAAACTTTTATTCTTTGGGTTCCTCGCCTCCTGTGAGCATAATATCCCTTGTGAGTTACCAAAGTTGTAGTGAAGATTCACAAAATATGGCCACCTCATGGATCATGCCACAATATTGCCAAGGAGGTTGGTTAAAGAAATTATCCGTTGGAGGCTTAATGCGGATATGAAGATTTTTGGGCTCCACGACCAGATTGATTGTTCATTCTTGACAATCAACAACCCACATTATCCTCAACAACCTCTTAGGTGATATCTAAGTCAATCCCCACCATTGGGTAAAGTTAATGACCCATTTTGGTGATAACTAAAATGAATGTGGTGGGGGTGCGATCTTAATAGAGGCTTCGAGTCAATCTTACTTCCCCACAAGCAATCCCATAGACCTATGTACTATAAAATTATACTTGGCTTTGTAGATCTTACCCATGTATTTTATATCTCCACTATGCTTACAAGATATGATTAGTGGAATATCCATGTAGGAAGAGTTAAATGACCATGAGAGAAATAAGGGCTCCCCATAATAACCAACACTTAGGATCTCCATGAACCATTCATTATGACACTAAAAGAGCTTTACAATAAATACAATGGATAGCTCTTTCACATTTGGTCTAATGGACCACAAGTTGAATACCTCTACATCGATGGCCTAAGTTCATGGGAATGTGAGACCATATTGGATCACTTCAAACCTTAAGCCATGCACATCGTCCAATATTGAAGCAACGATAGACACTAGCTCTATGGCATGGGAAAGGAGTGATGAGCATCAAGGCTATGCCAACTATTGGATTTATCATTCATGGATGGTGGTCTTTTTTGCATCCAAAGTAAGTGGATAAGGGTCACTTAAGCTCATAGGTCCTTGATTAGACATCTAACAACACACATTTCTTTCCTTAGTGGAAGTCACACAAGAGGGAGGGCCTTGTGATAGTAAAGAAAATAACACATGACAACCACCCATGGATGAAAAAGGAGAGCATAGAGAAGCAATAAAAGCATACCTATTATTGGCTACCGAAGGTGACTTATACATGAAGGTCCATCATAGTCACCCACATGTATATTGAGCCAGCCACCTACCATATGGGTGAGCCTACCCTGCCAACTTGTTCCCTTTAGAAGTAGATGCCTTACTAGAAATCTAATTAGAGGGGGGTATAATAGAAATGTTAGTAGGTGTAGCATTTAAAATGAGTGGACAATGTCCTAGAAGAACTTTGGTGCTTGAAGCCTCAAACTAGGAAATAATTAATTGCAAAAGATCCTCTCTGCATTGCTTAGATGGAATACATAGCATAAGTGTGGGTGATGGTTGCAACAACTACCCATCTAAGGGCCCAAAATTCTCAATATTAATAGCCCTAGATCTGGAGATCTCAAGGTGATCGATTATCAGATGAATACAGATCTTATCCGTGAATGGAAGATAATTTTTTGGATTTTTTATTGGATTTTGGAGGGAATCCTTTCAATTTTTTACCTATAAAAGGGCATGTAATTTTTATTGTAAGGGATTGAGCTCTACTTGTACCTAATATTTGGCCTTGTTTATTTTTATTTACACCCCTTCTATTTTTCATAAGTGGGTGTCAATCCTTGAGCCATTGGCTAAGGAGAATAGAACCTCAAATTCATGCCTCTATAATTTCTTGATGCATATATGGGATATATGATTAATTTTGCTTTGTCCTACTTCTAGTATGTGTCTTTTTAATGGTTGGATATAAATGGAGAAGTGTGTTCAATTTATAGCTATTAGACTATGGTGATTGTATTCACTTAAGCTCATTTTATGCAAATGGGAGGATTTTAGATCTTGGTGCATCACCCCTATAGCTTGGGATTTTATTTCTGCAATAGTTTTTGCTTTTCTATTTTGTTTTCATTAGTACAACATAGGCAATGCTTCAAGGGATTTAGAAGGTGTGCAAAAGTTTATATATTATGAGGATCCAACTTTCACAAAACCCCAAAGCTGCCTTGTAGTCTTTTCATTTCCCATGGAGCTTCCCATTGTGTTTCTCAATGCATGGTGTGAGTGTCAAGGCATATCAGATCGCTATCCTAGATGACAAAGACACTTTGAGGTGACAAGAAGTGTAAAGGGATGAATTTTTTGTTATAGTCCTCAAAGCCTATTGCCCTATTTTGAAAGGATAAATTTACCATATGTTATTCAATAAAAATATTTAGTCCAAATTTATGGGAGATGAAATTGGATTTATGATAGTTGTAGTAGCTTTTGGATCTTTAAGAGATATACAAACAAATAATTAAAAAATGCTCTAGTCAAGTCAATCCCTCTTTCTTATTTGGGATATTGATTCATCTTATTTATGAAGATATAATATTTTAGGAATTCTTCTTTATTCTATTTTATGTCAATATTCTCTTGAAAAATTTTAATGGATTTTCTCATATGCAAGATGCAAAGGTTATTTTGGTGATGGAAATCATGTGTCTTGAAGGCAAGTTGAAGTTTCCGAAAAAGGTAATATATGCTATAAAAATCTTCCAAGCCTTACCTATATAAGATTGAACCAAGTTTTTAGAGGGAGTACTCTCAAATTCTCTTCCTCATATAGAGTCTTAGAATAAGTTTCATTTGGATATGTGATAGAGTATCTAACATTGGCAATGATATCTATAGGATAGCCTAAAGATATTCTTGTGCAAAGGAATTTTTGTATCAACAAAATTCTAGATGGCGAGGGGACCCAGATGAGTCTTCCTCAATTTTAGAGGTCCACTAGAGAATCCATTATGAGGGGGAGAAATTATTGCAACTAATATCTTCTCTCCTTGACCTCTCAATTTAATTTATGAGGGGGTGATGAAAGTGTAATCTAACTTATGACCAAGGTTGGCATTGTATGATGAAATCATGTATAGGCCTATGGAAAAATGTTATACAAATGAACTTAGTTTATTGTATTATTTTATTATGTAAACACATGGGCCATGGTTGATATTTTATGGTTAAACCCACCTAATAACTTGTTATTAAACTTAATCCCTCTAGTTATATCATCTTATGCAATTTTTTAGTGTTTTCCTACCCTTACCGAATTTGTGGTCCTCATAGACTGACCATAAATTTATGTAGCCTATTTAGGCATCATCATCGATTGAAGCAAACCTTCAGTGGTCAAATTTCACAAATTCATAATCAATCCTGATTAATCACAAAATATTGATTTTAGGATATTTCTCTCTAAACCCTAACCATTGAGCTAAATTTACCCTTTTTGAAACCTAACCCTAGTTTTTAACCTAAAGCCTTTCGTTCCCCATCCTAGAAAGCCTTATAAGTAGGGGATATTTGGCTCCCTTTTGACTAACGGGTAACTAGTAACTAGCAACTGAGTGTAAATGAATGAACAAATTACTCTTTGTGATCAATTTCTTCTGAAAAATTATGCTCTCATGCTCTTTGCTTCTTAAGTTTGCTTCACCATTATAGAAGGATTGTATTATGGATAGTCAGTCTTGTTTTAGGGGACCATTCTCCTACTATTTGTTGCCTTCGTTTCCCTTTCTTTGTTGCTTAGTTGTCATTCTAGTTCATTTTGTTTAATCTCCTAACAATATTTAATCCATTTACACCAACTTTAATAAAAACCAAAAATTTTGTAGCAGCCCGTGCACTGTAGCGGCCGTAAAAATTTTGGCCCTAAAAAAAAAAGGGTAGATTTTGGAGGCAGCAAGTTGTGACGGATGGAGCAGCAAGGAGGAGGAGTAGGAGGTCTAGGGGCAACAAACCCTAGGTGTGGGGCTTCAAAGGGCAGATCAGCAGACGTGACAGGTGGGGGCTCTGGTGAGATAGCAGGCCCCCAGGCAGAGGATGTGGACAAGGAAGTTCTATTGGAATCGGTCCAAGGGCGTTGGGCGGATGCGATTGAAGATATCTCTAAGGGGGACCAGGACTCTGTGTGTCAGGATCAAAGGAAGACCCAGGAAGGAGACAAATATAAACCTGGCAACTAGAGACCTTCATATCTTAATGCTCTTTGCGGTAAGCAAAAATTATCCGACTCTTGTTTTAATCTAAAATCTATCAATGGTAGGTTGCATGTCTCGGATACCTTAGCTCAGCATGTGGCTATGGAGGGCAGAACATCTTTGGTGGAAAAATTTTTGGGGGTGAGGCCGGACTTGGAAGTCATAAGGAGACGGGTCGTCCAAAAATGGCAGCCAAGGGCCGGTATGATGATTAAGGCTTTACCCAAGAGTTTTCTTTTGGTGACATTTCAATGTGAACATGACATGGAAAGGACTCTCCACGGAGGTCCTTGGTTTTTTGGGAAAAGTGGCTTGTATCTGAAGCGTTGGTCCCCCGATTTCAACCCCCAGACTCAGGTGTTGGATTTGGCTCCTATTTGGGTTAAGATGTCGGGATTACCTTTGCTTTTCTGGAATGAACAAATCTTGGCTAGGATAGCTACAGAGATTGGAGAACTAATAGCTATTGATCCTACAACCTTGAGCAAAACAAGACTCCTTTCTACTCGCATGTGTGTGTTTGCGGACCTGAGTAAAGAGCTCCCTAAATCCATTATATTGTCATCTATGTTTGGCCTTCATACTCAGGTCTTTGAATATGAAAATATGTCTTTTAAGTGTAGTGTTTGCGGGAAGGTAGGGCACAAGGGTATCCACTGCATTTCCAAGAACCAACCCCCACTCCAAAATACTTCTCCTCAAACCCAGAATAATATCCCTCCCTCGCAGATCTCCATTCCTACCCAACATGGGCCTCAAGGACGTGGAGCTCGAAATCTGAATATCAGAGACCCTATTCGCCCTTTTGTAAGAAAGAGGCAACGTTATAACCCTCCTCCCAAAAATACCTATGCCCCGAAACCCTCTCACATGGGATTTGGTCCCTTTGATGGGAACCCTCAAGCTCAACCTGCTCCTAAGATGATACAGCAAGCCTCAGAGCCAAATCACAAAGGAAAGAACCCCATAGATCAATGCCCTAGGGCAAGTAAGTTTGATTGGGTAATACGGGAGGCCTATGGAGGCTCGGTGGAAGTGGTCCCATGTACTACAGAGGAATTTATGGAAATAAATTCCAAGGAGATCAACATCCCAGTGGAGAACAGATTTGATACATTAAATCATCTGAAGGGAGATCAGATGGATAGCCAAGAAGTGGAATCTGAGTTAGAGGAGACTCAAGAGAAGGATTTAGAGGAGAGAAATTAGAGGAAGGAGCAGGAAACTAATTATACAAGCAAGGATACTCAGGAGGAAGAGGTGAACCACCAAGATCGATATAACCCCAAAGCAGGGAAAAAAGAATCTACTAATCAAGAAGCTAAGAGCACGAAATCTTCTCCACTGTCAGAAAGACTAGTTAACCTGGAAAGCCATATTGTTACCCCAAAGACCAAGACTGACCTATCCAAGATGGTTACTAGAAGCCAAGTGAATCCCAAGGAACCCTAGCCTAGAGTGGATGTATGGGGATATGGTTCGGTAGGAAGAGGGAAACCTAGCAATGTTGCCTTAAGGCAGAAAGAAGCAGAGCGAGGAGTGGCTGATGGCACTCAAGCAATATTGCTCTTTGGGGTGAAGGCTCGTGGATCCAAATCCCATAAATGAAGATTCTTTCATGGAATATTCATGGGAGTAATCCTGCAAAAATAAGAGCTTTGTATGCTCTTAGACAAGAACACAAACCGGATATGATTTTACTGCAAGAAACTAAAATGGAGGAGAGTAGAGTTATTCCTTTTAAGAATAGGACTTGGTGAGAAGCTGAAGTAGTAGGCCAAGAGGCCACTGGAACAGCAGGAGGGTTGTTGGTTATGTGGAACAAGAATGTGATTGATAGTAGAGTGATTCTGATGTCTAGTTGGTTTATTTGTCTCTTATGTGTGGATAAAACCATGTAGGAAGAGTGGATCTTAACGAATGTATATGCTCCAGTTAGACAGGGACTGAGAAGGGTTCTTTGGAGTTAGCTAGTTGAATTGAGGGAGACGGTCCCCAACTACCCTTGGATTGTGGCGGGGGATTTCAATTGCTACCTTAATCCTGCAAATAAATTGGGGGGCTCTCAAAGAATAACTGATGATATCTACGAGTTTAGAGATTTTGTTGAGCAACATGAACTGATGGATGTGGACCCATGTAGATTCTCCTATACATGGTCTAACAAAATATTGAAGGAAAACCAAATTCATATCAGATTAGATAGGTTTCTTCTTTCTCAAGAATGCCTGGAGAGGTTTGGTGACTCTTCATTAACGGCACTCCCAAGAATTGGGTCTGATCACAACCCAATTCTGTGGGAAACAGGGGAGGACTCTAAGAAAAGATACATCAGACCCTTTCGATTCGAACTTATGTGGTTCCAACATCAGGATCTCAAGGATCTAGTTGCCCAATGGTGGGACAAAAAGTATAATGGTTCAAAACTGGCCCAAGTGGCATGTAAACTAAGGAATGTGAAGGCTAACATTAGAGAGTGGAACAAAACTTCCTTTGGCAATATTTTTGTTAAAAATGCAGAACTAAAAGACAAGATCAATGAACTACAGGAGAAGCTAAAGTCAGAGCAGCTTACAGAGGATCTAAGAAACTAGGAGAGGGAGATGTTAGCCGAATACCACACGATGCTAGGATTTGAAGAAACCTTTTGGAGGCAGAAATCCAGACTGCGTTGGTTAAAGGAGGGTGACAGAAATACAAAGTTCTTCCATGTCTCTACTCTTTGCCATAGGAGTACTAAAAAAATTAAGGAGATCAAGATGGCCGATGGGTCTAACACCAAAGATATGGAAGACATAAGGAGGGAAGCGGTTGAGTACTTTAAATCGTTGCTAGAAGATGTAAATCCGACTATTGAAGAAGAGGACTCTCTGTTGGCAGCCATTCCACCCCTCGTGAATCGAGAATCTTAATGGATTCTTACTTAGTCCTTTCACAAAGGAGGAAATCAAGAAGGTGGTTTTTGACATGGATGGTAACAACTCCCCAGGACCGGATGGCTTCCCCGCTGCTTTCTTTTAAAAGTTTTGGGATATCCTAGGCAATGATGTAGTGGAAGCTATAATTGAGGCTCAAAAGGACATGGAAATCCTAGAAGGAGTTAATGCTACATTTTTAGTCCTCATCCCTAAACTAGTGGGGGCAATGGAATTTTCTAGTTTTCGCCCTATTAGTTTATGTAACACTCTGATGAAGATTCTCACAAAAACAATCGCCAATAGGTGAAGGTTATCCTTCCTTTCATCATTGATATGAACCAAGGAGGCTTTGTGAAAGGGCGACAAATACTGGATGGTATCATCACAATTCATGAGGTTATTCATTCAATGGTGGCTAGTAAGGAAGCAGGTATGTTACTAAAGCTTGATATGAATAAAGCCTATGACCGGGTCTCATGGCGGTTCCTCACCAAGATTTTGGGTAAGTTTGGTTTCTGTCCCCAGTGGATTAAGTTGATTTTTAGTTGTATCTCTACTACAAGATTTTTTTTCATGGTGAATGGGTCACCCTTCAGTTACTTTAATATTGAAAGGAGTTTGCGACAAGGAGATCCTTTGTCTCCATACTTTTTTATTATTTTAGCAGAAGCATTGGGTAGGAACATTTCAGCAGTGGTGGCAGATGGTCGTTTGGAAGGTTTCAAACCAGCCTCAACAGCAGAGCCAGTGTCTCACCAATAGTTTGTGGATGATACAATAATTGTGTCCAAAGCCTCAGTGCCTCAGGCTAGGAAGCTGAAGAGAATTCTAACCAAGTATGAGACAGAAGCAGGACAATACATAAACTATAAGAAGAGTAGCATCTATTTCTTTAACACGCCTGGTGGGAGGGAGGAAAGAATTGCTAACCTCTTCGGTTGTGGAAAGGAGATTCTACCAGCAACTTATCTAAGCATACCTATGTTCGAAGGAAGAATGAAGGCTACATTGTGGAACTCAGTCATTGACAGGATCTCCAAAAAGTTAGCAAGGTGGAAGGGCAGCCTTCTCAGCTCCGCAAGAAAAGCCTTATTAGTTCAAACTACTTTATAGAGCATTCCAATTTACTACATGTCTCTATTTAGAATGCCTACAAAGGTCCGAGCTACATTGGAGCAAATTCAATGCAACTTCTTGTGGTCAGGTTCAGAGGAGAGAAAGAGAATTTCGTTGGTAACATGGAATCAGGTGTGTGCAAGCAAGGATAAGGGGTGCCTGGGGCTAAAGAGAATGAAAGAAATGAATCAAGCTCTGATTGGCAAATAGGTATGGAGATTTATCAATAATGATCAATTGGGATGGGTAAAACTTCTTAAGGCAAAATATATCGGAAATAATCAGGACTTCCTGAAAGTTGATAATCTCCCTAGAGGATCCTATTTCTGGAATTGTTTGCTTGAATGTCGGGAGGTAGTCAGGAAAGGCATCAGATGGAGAATTGGTAATGGAAGACAAGTGGACTTTTGGCAAGACCCATGGTTGTAAAAGGCCCCTCTGAAAGATAACTTAGACCTTCAGGTCCTCCAACATAAAATTTCGGAGGAAATGGGAGGAAAAGTAGGGGATTTTATTGCTGTAGCACAGGAAATTTCCTCTTGGAAGAAAATCATAGTTCATAATCTATCAGAGCAAGAGAAGGTGGCCCTAACCAAACTCAATGATGCTTTAAGGGTGTCCCCGATCATTCTTGGGGAAGGAAGAGACAAGGCGATTTGGGGCAAAACTACAAGTGGGATCTATTCAATAAAAACTGCCTATAAGTTAATCCACTCAGGATACAATGGCTGGACTCCGACTTCTATTATTTGGTTAAATAATTTAACCCCAAAAATTACTTTCTTCTTTTGGTTGGCAGTTCAAAATAAGATTCTGACAACAGATAATCTGCAAAGGAGAGGTTTCCAATTCATCAATCGATGTATCTTGTGTGAGAAAGCGATAGAATCTGTAAGTCATATATTTCTAACTTGTGAATTTTCTTGTACAGTCTTCCAAATGATCCTGTCCAAATTTCATATAGATTGGGTCTGTCCAAATAGCATGTCTGACTTCTGCATACAGTGGGCTTCCCCCTTCCGGGCAAAACTTTTGACTTAGCTCTGGAAGCTCAGCTTACCCCATTTTTTATGGGGAATATGGAATGAGAGAAATAAGAGATTATTTAAAGGACGTAAGAAATATCCCAGGTTATGTGGTAATAAAATAATCAGAGCTTTGAAAGAAAACTAGAAAACTTTCTTCTTCAAAAATGAGACCATGTCTCTAAGGGAAAGGAGGATTTTGCGGAACTGGGGAGAGGAACTTCTAGACCTAGACATTACAACCAACCCACGGGATGGTTTCAAGTGGATACCTCCCACTCAAAAGTGGGTTAAGTTTAATTTTGACGGGGCAACTAAAGGAAATCCGGGGGCTACAGGAGCAGGAGGAGTTCTGAGAAATGAGGAAGGAAAAATGGTCCTTGCCTTTGCAGAGCCTTTGGGAACTCAAACAAATCATTTTGTAGAAGCCCGAGCCTGCATGCAGGCAATGAGAATTTCCAGGCTTTAGGGTTATAAGGAAGTTATCTTTGAAGGGGATTCGCTTAATATAATCAAGGCAATTAAGGAGGATAAAGACCCCAGCTGGACCATATTGGAGCTTATCCTAGAAGCAAAGATTCATAAATCTCATTTGGTTAATGCCCGAATCCAACACACCTTCAGAGAAGGGAACCAGGCGACGGATCTAATGGCAAATATTGCAGTTTTTGTTGGGGAGATGCAAATTTGGAAGGATAACTTCCCTCAAGAACTATTGGTGTTGGCTTCTAGAGAAGAGCTAAGATCAAACCTGTTAGAGCATCAGGAGATCATAGGGGTTGATGATGAGTAATCCGACATATGGAATTAGACAGAAAATGCATCCCATTTGTTGGGGCCTGGGAGGTGAAAAGTGTACAGTACAGCAACCTAGTGGTATTAGTAAGTGCTAGGTGTTTTTTGGTTTTTGTTTTATCCTGAATAGTCAAGCGACAAGTATAGGACTGTGGACTCTAAGTATGGCTTAATGTGGGTCTTAGAAAGATCCATTTTGTATTTTGATTATACGGGCTTGAAGCTAGAACCAGCCCATTTTGACTATGTAAAAGGTTTGTGGACCTTATAACCACCTCTACCTTATACCAAAAAAAATATCATCTTATGCTAAACTTGTTTATGTAATTGAGATTTTTGGTACTTGTATAAATACTCCCATCATTCATTCATTGTATTAAAGTGTTGTGTATCTCATCTATAGGTAACATAGTGGTTATTTATGGTGCTTGGTATCTACTAAGAAAATCTAGGGTATCTATGATAGTAAACAAGTGCTCCAAATACTCATGCCTCAAATTGGGAAACACAGTTGGTAAGCTCTACAGATGAGGGACGCACTCGTAGGTTAATCTTAAAGATTTTGCTAGAGGTTGACTCCTCATTTGATGTGATATTTAGAATACCTTCCTAAAAAAAATGCTTTTTGTCATAGGAAAAGAGAAAGGGATTAAAAAACTAACAAGGGTGGTGCAACAAAAATCAAGAGTTCCCTCAATGCATAGCAAAAATAAATAAACACATCCATCACCTACTGATAAGTGAAAACGATTTTAATCTAACACAATAATTAATGTGATACATGCATACACATAAGGAATAGGTAAAAGTAAAATTAGCCTTAATTTCATACATATGTCATGGATTTTCTCTACAAATATGCCATATTAAAGGAGGCTTCAATGTTATTAAAAAACTGACTCAAGGCTCGATTCCAAACTATACAAAGAAGAGAGGTGAAAGGAAATATACACACAAGGAAAAAAATAAGCATGAGTAGGGAACTTCCAATACATTACAATGCTATTGAAACTACTATTTATATACCCAAAACTAAGGCTTGCCTCAAAATTTGTACAAGAATTTAAAATTTTCCCTCTAAGATTGAGTGAGGAATGGTTCGATATTCAATGCATATGAGCTTGAGGTCTCTAGATCTAGAGCCATTAATTCTAAGGGAATTTAAGCCTCTATATTTGGAGCCTCCATCACTATTTCCAACTACCCTTACTAGGAATTTCTCTAAAAAGTGGACGTGGTATCCATTTGCAAATAATTTTCCATATTTGAGGTCTCTAGAACTAGAGCTTCCACCATTTTTACCTTTAATATGCAAATTGATTTCTTGGAATGACATGATTATAATAAAATTGCTTATCCATCATGAGGTTCCTTGTTATGGAAGGAAAAAATTTGATGATAAACTTGATTGACTATTGCTACCCATTTTTAGAATTGAAGCTTGTTAGGTCATGTGGTCTTCTTCTTTAGTGGGGTGCCTAGTGGAGCTTTTTTAGATTTTTCTATTCATCATGGAAATTATATGACTGTCACTATTATTTGATACTATATCATCCATATCTCTTTCTTAATTCATGTGGGATTTCATAATGGGTTTGAGCATGGGATGAAGAAATTGCATGGTTGATACATGTCGAGTTGTTGTGATATCAATCAAGTGCATAGGAATTAATCTATGGATGTTGAAATTTTGCATTTCAATCAATGATGGGTGATTTTGGTTGTCATTGAAAGGTTAAATAATATGATGTAAGCTATTTATTATTATAATTAGATGACTCGTGTATATTTTATGATCCACGTGCCTTTTCATCCCTTTCAAACTCTATGAATCATTGAATCTAAGATCTATGGTAGACCTTTCTTGGATACACTTTTTGAAAGAACAACTATTTTATTCTTCTTTTGATTGATGATATGTGGTACCACATGTCTAGATTTCTAAATAATTACGTAATTTCTTCTAAAAATTCTTTTAGCAACTTTATTGAATGATGCAGGTTGTTGGATGAGGTAATCAATGGCTCACATGGTTTTAAATTTCTTTGATGAACCTTACTTTTTTTGAATTAGCATATACCATAGATCTCAAATAATTGATTATGCACATTAATTTTTTATCACTATAGACTACTATTACTATGGAAACCAATGTCCACCATTGATCTAAAATATTGATGGTAAGTGTGGCCTTAATTTGTTGCAAATAATTTTATTCCTTTGAATTAGTGTCTTTCATTGGATTAGCTTTAGCAATGGGTTACATAAAATTAGATATTTATATGGCCTTATTAGTTCCTTGAATCAATGCCCATTAGTGATCAAAGATCAAACAGTCTATGTGACATTAAAACTTTATCAGATCCCCTCAGCACAATAGAAATAACACCCATTGTAGATTTGAAAATCAATGGTGCACATGGCTTCAAAATTTCATTGCCTCCATTTGCAAAACTATCACCTAATTTAGATCAAAAATAGATAGTGTACTTTGCTTTTGCTCTCTCCTTTCATTGGTCTACTTTTTGTTGATGTCGACTTGCAAAATCTAGCCAAGGCAAAATTCCTTCTTAGTGTAGTAAATTTCACTATAATTAGGGGTCTCCTGCTTGCTAAAATGCTAGCCTTATCTATTAGGCATAGAGTCAAATTAAAAAAATGCAAATTTTAGATCAAGAATTAATGAGAAGAATGGAATGAATGAAGAAAGAATGAAAGGGCTACTAAGAAAACTATGTGTCCACTAAGGCTTTGATTTCTCTGCACTCGTCATTGGAGGGTAGCTCTACTTTCTAGTACTAATGGTAGCACCTCTAGAGTTTCATTTGGTCATCACATGAGAAGCTTATCACTTTAGCCACAACCTCATATATTTGTATTTTGAGATCTGTTAGGGTTTTAATGACTTTTACTACATCCTCTAAAGCGAAGGAATCTAAAAACTTATTAAAACTTGCTTGCCCCTCTTTCTGATACTTAAGTAACTATGAATACTCCTTATTTGAAAGGATAATATTATTAAATGTCCTATTGGAACAATTTATTATATCCATAGGATTTGATTGTCGTGCTATAAGAAATCATTTGGAACCAACGAGCTATTATAGGCTCTAGTTAAATTGCCTCTTTATTCTGATAAAAAAAATATTGCTAAAGAAACAAAGCAGAATGGGTAAGGAAACCCCAGTGATAAACTTCAGATATTACAAGTTTAAGCACTCCATATTTTAGTTATACACTAATTATATTAAAATGACCAAGCAAAGACAACAAATATTATTATGCCTTATGTGGATAGGTGCCTAGATTCATTGGGTTGTTATAGCAATTTAACAACACTTGCAATATGAACAGAAAGAAGGAGACGGAGAAAGAATTGGCACTATCACATTCATTCGAATATCATAATAAATCTAACAGTTTGCCAACGAAAGAAATGTTCGTAACACATTCAAATAATATAATATTCTACGAAGTAACACACATAACTAAAGATAATAATAACAAAACTGAACCCCAAAATTGTATTAATTTTTCAAAGAGTTTACATGCAGAGTTTGCATAATGACATTAAACTTTGTTACAACTTTTCTTAATATAATGAGAAAACCTTATTCAAATAATGTAACAAGACTTCTTCAACTTCTTCCGTTCCAATATGGTAATAGGAAAAATCTCTAAGTTTTAAGCTAAAAAAGAACTAAAAATATTCTCAGCTTCTCAAGCACATTTTTGCCAAAACCTGCATAACAAAGGGGAAGAATGAGGGATGACAGAAAAATAGACACAAAGGATACAACAACACAATTCATAGGGCACTCAAGTATACCTCTTAGCAAAAATGCTATCTCTAATGCTTGATGTAGATTTTGACTGGAGTTGGTGTCTTTGTAGCTCCAGGTTCTTGAATATGTTATTTTTGGCCTTGTTTGGGCCTTACACTTGTCACCATATGGTTTTATCCTTCAGATATCGTACAACTATAATCCATTATCTCCTTTTGCTCATATTGTATACTCTTCCAGGGCTTTTTAATTTGACTGTTTTTACTAACCAGTTATCTCATTTCCTAATGAATGTTCTCCCTCTATACCTTCTTCATCCTCTGGTTGACTTCCTACTTTTGAAATCTACCCTATTTTAGTGCTCTTTATTTCTTCTCCCAGAGGTGTTCTTAGCTTCATTTGTAGGCCATGCACTTTGGTTTCATTCATTTTTTATTTTGTTGAAGCTCTCTAATTTGTTTCCCAATGAGCCTCCATGCATTAGTGTGAAAGGTTATAACAAACCTCACTATGTTCATCTCTTGCATGATTGTATTTTTGTGTATGTTCACTAGGGCCTTATTTTTCTCATACATAAAGATAAGATAATCCACGGTATCGACTAAGAAAGTAGCCTTTCTGGCCATCTCTTTATCATCATCAAGTTCACAGTCAAACTCCTTTGTCTTGTTCATGATCAGGTCTTCTATACTGGTAGCCTCTAGGAATTCCTCTAATGATAGTTTGTGGGATTTAGTTTGATTGTCTGAACATTCCTTTCTTCGTCTATTGTCTGAATTTATAGTATATTTGTTAGTAAGCTTTCGATTGTACTTTGGTATGATCTGGTATCAAAGTCGTTGTTGATTGTGTGTCTGTGAGGATAAAAATAGTTCATCTTATGATGCGCATGTCATCGGATTTACTTCAGACAAAGCACTTCTGTTAGATTATTTAAACCTGCATAAGGGTTAGTTCAAAATATCTTGCACATATATATATATATGAAAATTAATGTTTAGACTTTAGGATCAGTTAATTAATTTAAATCTTCTATAACTTAGCCCACTCGACGAAAGTCAAATTAAAACAATCATTAATTCAATAATTCATGTTCAAACCTTAGATAAATTAAACCTTTTAATTAAATGGCTTCGTGTAAAAAATTATTTATCCCTTAAAAGTTGGTTTCCATTATCTCCGTGGATAACATATTAGAAGCAATTTAATCTTCGAATAATCTTTTAAATATTTTAATTTTTACTAAATCTGACTTAGGACATACATGGCTCAAAACTATATTCATAATGTTTAAAAAATATATCATTAAAAATCGATCACCTCTCCGGGCGTTTGTCATAAAATATGATCATGGAGGTGCGCGTCCATCAAGATTCACAACCTGCAAGTTAGTTAGTTCGAAAATACATATAAACGCATGCCAAATTAACTTTATTAACCTTGAAAACCTTGGGTTAGCAATAATCTAATTTAAACATTTAACCCTAAGCTTAAAGAACCTTATACTTATCGGTGCAATATTATTAAACAATGTATTAAACCGACACATAATCCAATTTTATTAAGATTAATCTATTATTAAAGCTTTAATAATCTTCTATTAAACCACAAGCCTTGTATAATCTGATCATTTCTCTAAAGCATTCACTATTGGATTAGATAAAATATGTGCATGCTCGTTAGATTTGTCGAAGATGGATGATAGTCATCCTTTGCTCGAACGAAAAAATTGTAACGGTCGGTTGATCTGTTGCAAGCACTACCGTTGGATCAACTGGTGATCAGGTATGGTCGTTGATATCCCTTGACCTGCAAGATTATTAATCAAAGAGGCACATGCTTTTAATGATTAAATATTTTTTGTTATAACCAATGATTATCAAAGGGGGAAAGACTTAGAATGTATTAAGGTCCTTGCTAAACATGCTTATCGTTGTTTTAATTAAAGCTTAAATATCAGGTGCTCATGGGCTTATGATATAATTTTTCTTTAGGCCTTAATAATTTCTTAAAATGGTGATTAATAAAGGGGGAAGGATTAACCATGCACTTAGAGCCTTCACTAATCATGATTATCTCGGCTTTAATCATGCTTTGACTTAGTTTTACAATTGAAATTTGACCTTTGTTATTGCTCAATCACTTCAAGAAAGCGCTACCTTTAGATCTAATGGAGATCGCACACCATCATCAGATCTGGCGAAGATGCAAGCCCTTTTTCAACCGTTTAAATGGATTTTTTCTTCATCGATCAACTTCCTCTACGCGCGGCCATTGGATTAACTCTGGAGAAAGTGCAGCTGTTGATTTCTTCAAATCTGCACAAGGGTTAAAAATGGGTGCATACCCTTAGTTTTAAATAACGCTTGACTAGCCAAACGGGGAAAATTTATTAACGTATTGAGACCCTCACTAATCATGATTATTCATTGCTAACACAGTTTAATTAAAGCTTAATCTATGATTTCGTAAATCTTCGAAGGTTAAAGGTTGACTAGTCATAATAGCGTACAGTCGTTAGATTTCATCAAGATGAAGCGTAGCCACTCAGATCTAGGGAGGTGCGTACTTTTTATCCTTAGGTTTAGACTACAGTTGACCATTAAATCCATGTTTTAAACATTCGATTATTTACTTTAAGCTCAGATTTATATTTTATTAAAGCTTTTAATTAACTCGGGTTACTCTTAGCGCATGCGCATTCGTTGGATTAAGGTGGACTGAGCACTACCCTGGGATTTATTAAATTTTCTCGATGCTTAAATCAAAAGGGGCACGTGACCCTTGATTAAATTTTCATTAGAACTTAGAATATGACCGATGTAAACATTGAGCTATTAAAGGTTGGTTAAATTTAAAGAATGTGCATTCATTGGATTAATTATGGATGAAAAGTTGCCATTCAGATCTCAAAAGTTGCTCGATTTTTAACCAAAGGGGGCGCATACCCTTACTTGGATTTAATCCAATGAATTGTTTTAGACCTTGGGCTATACGATTTGACCATGGACCCCTTTGTGACTTAACCTTCGGGTTTCTTATATGAGCGCATTCGTCTAGATCTCGAGGGATAAAGCGCTATTGTCCAAATTGTTAGTAACTATAGGTGGTAGCATATATTACATCATTGTCATATACATTAAAATAGCGCTTCAAGCACTCTCCAAGTTAGTTAGGGTAGTTAGCAACTACCATACCTACTTTATATGTATATTTATTGAATTCCATATCAATTGAAATGTTGCCGATTGCATTGATTTCTTCATGGTATCAGAGCCGAGGTTAAGGCACTAGTAGTTCAAGATTGGAGAAGGTGATTACTTCAATAACCACTCTAACTACAACTATTTACGTTCTTTTTGATGATAATCTGGCATACAAAAGCATGCTAGACATAGACGGAAGCACGCTCAATGCAAATAGAAGCATAGAAGCACACTAGACGCAAACCACCAATCTTGGAATGCTCCTGGAATGCTAGATGCAGATGGCTCGACGCTAATTGGATGAGAAATTTGATAGACCCCCCAAGGATGATCGAGGGCTCACACAACAGGAGGTGACATGGCAGTTCCAAGTCTACTAAGGCATGGTTTATGAAGGTGACATGGCAATTCCAAGTCAGCAAGAGGCATAATTTATGAAGGTGATGTGGCATGATTAGATGGGATAAAATATTGGACTAAGGGGTGATCGCCAGAAGGTATTCACCACAGTACTTGTGCCTTTGTCCTTAAATCCCACTGAAGATATCGCATCCTACTGCATGTGGGATAATGGTTTTAAGTTTGTTTTAAAAATAAAACTTCATCTATCCTAGGGATAAAGCAAAGGTGTTGCATCCTTCTATTTTGAAGTATCGGTTGGTGCAGTTGGTTGAGTTGCTTGTTGTTGTTGACAAGGTCCACTGTTTGAATCTTGCCAAGGGGTTCTCTACACATTTTTGACAGGATGGTTATGTGTTTTTGATGCCTCTCAAAGCAAAATGATGCCCCACGCTTGTTGGTGATGCTTGTATCACGCATTTGATTCCTCCTCCAGTCATTTTTATGCCCAACACACCCATTTGATGCCCTGCACAAACTATTTGATGCCCTATGCAAACTATTTGATACCCAGTGATAAAATTTGACGCCCAAAGCAAGTTTTTTTATCAATTTTGCGTCATTTTTTACATTTTTTTGTAATTTTTGCATCTTCTGCCAACCAGGATCCTATTTGGGTCACAAGAAGGCATAGGAGCCTGTTGTTGTTCTGCCATATGTTAGAGGAGAAGTTTTTTTTTCCAGGTATTCTTCCTTTTAAAGCATTTTTTTTTAGGGATAAGTTGTTTTATTTGGAATTTGAAAGGCATTTTTTTTCCCATTGTTTATTTTGCAACAAACAGGGGGGATCTTATAAGTATTTCTTTTTTTGCAAAATTCTAAGACAAAGGGGGGAATAAAATTGTGAAAAGTGAATATGTTTCATTCAAAAACTAGTATTGTAATAGGTGCATTTTTGGTGGAAACCGACACCTAGAGTAGTTAAATTTGTGGGCATTTGTGGTTGTATTGTGCATTTAAATTTCCTGTTTTCTTGCATTATCAATCATAAAATAAAGCAAAACAAAAGACCCTAAATTTATACACCTATTTGTGCATTTTTTTGTACAATAGCATTCGATATTTGTGATACCTTTTGCCCACACTTACAGGTAATGCTTTCATGTTTTGGGCTACTGTATCCGCCACCTAATATAGCTACAACAACAATGTTTGAGCTTGTTCTCTATTAATAATAAGGGATAAATAAGGCAAACCACTTATGATATTCACTTCATTTCATACCCACATCGTTATTGTTGTTAGACATAAATCCTGATGAAGTGCTTTCTGAAGTGTTTAGGGGAAGTTACGCCCCACGCATGAGGAAAAGACCTTCTATGGTAGGTGTCATAAACAAAATGATGCCCTTTCAGTATCACCTAAGTTCCACATATTTTTCTGCTCTTATATACTTATTGTCTCCCTCACGTAAGGGCAAGTATGTATAGATTCATTTTGGTATAAAGTTCTGGCAGGTATAAAGAAAGGGATACCAATTGGTGTTATAAGGAACTTTCACAATGGCCACTGTTCACAAATATCTATCAGATTCATAGTTTCTGAAAGGTTATAACTTCACACCATCGAAGAATAAGATGCATGTTATTCTTCATATGGAATATTTATGGGATGTAGTGACTAGCACTACAAAACACCCTACAACAGTAGGAGCAGATCAAGAAGAGTTTGATAAGAAGGACAAAAGATATTTTATGTTTATCCTACTTGCTACTACAGATGAGATCCAACCTCATATCTGTGATGCCAAAACTAGTAAGGAAGCTTGGGATGCTTTGATTACTATTTATGAGGGTAAGAATTGATCCACTATTCTACACCTTCAAACTCAACTTCATACACTCAGGATGAACTTTGGTGAGACAGTTGATCTATTCCTATGCAAAGTGGCAGAATTGAAAGCCAAGTTGAATACTATGGGACAACGAGTGGATGATACTCTCTTGAACTCTGTTATCTTGAGAGCATCGTCTGAGTCCTATAAGGTATTAATAACCTCTCTTAATGTATCTGGACAACAAGTATCTTTTGTGGAATTGGTGAATTTGCTTCAAACTGAGGAGGCAAATCAATTTTCTAAGGATGAAGTGCCAGATAATGCCCTCTACACCAAACAAAGAGGTAAGAAACAAGGTCAATTTCAACAAGGTGGATCTTCATCAAAGGGAAAATGGAAACAACATTAGCAGAATGACAAACAATATTGCAATATTTGTGATATGAATATTCATGACACCAACAGGTGTTGGTTTACGAACAAGCAACAAAATTACCAAGATCATAAGAAAAATAAGAAAAGTGAAAACAAACCATAGAAAAAGAATAAGTAATCCAAGGGGCATGTTGCTTATGTTGAATCAAATTCAGGCTCAGATTCAACAGAATCAAACTCAGACTCAGAATATGGGAGAGCACACAAGGTGCTCATGGCTCATACTTCATCTCCATAGATAGATGCTATATGGTATATTGATTTAGGTGCTAGTAAGCACATGACTAGCGATAAATCATGGTTTGAGATATTTGAGGAGAAATAAGGTAATCCAGTAACAATTGCTAACAATCAAGTCTACCAAGTGATGGGTGAAGGTGATGTTTCTATCACTCTTCTAGATGGCAAATATCATATTTAAAAAGTACTTTATGTTCTTAGATTGGCTAATAATTTGTTGTCAGTCCCTCAGATGTTAGATCGAGATATGGATGTTGTGTTTCGTGTTGTAAAAGGAAAAAAGAGATGTTTTATAACCAGAAAAGGAAAACATGTTGCAATCGAATCATACAAACATGGCTTGTTCATTCTATATATTGTTTCAATGCCTAATGTTGCCCTAGAAACAACTACAAAGGAGGCTACTTCTCTATGGCACCAGATATATGGGCATATTAGTTCAGGATATTTGCTCGATTTGACCAAATATGAGATGGTGAAAGGACTTCCCAACCTTTCATCCACACTGCCCGCTTTCTCATATTTCTTAGAAAGGAAGCAACATCGGTTACCATTTGAAGATAGCTCTTCACGAGCTACACAACCTTTGGAGTTGGTACACACTGATATGTGCAGTCCTATGCCAACCAGTTATGGTAGAAAGAGGTATTTTCAATTGTTTGTGGATGATCACTCATGAAATATGTGGGTTTTCTTTCTTCAATTGAAGTCAAAGGTATTTTTTTACTTTCAGTAGTTCAAGAAACTTGTTGAGAAGGAGTTTGTATGTTCCATCAAAACCCTCCACTCAGATCGAGGGGGGGAATATACCTCCAAGGAATTTTCATCATTCCTGAATAAACATGGGATTAAGAGACAACTGACTACAACCTATAGTCCATAGCAAAATGGAGTTGCTAAAAGGAGGAATTGTTCCATTGTGGAAATGGTTTGATGTATGCTTGTAGGGGCACATCTTGAGCAAAGATATTGGGTAGAAGCAGTCAACACAACATCATACCTATTAATAGGGCACCCACAAGAGCTCTATAAGGTAAAACTCCACAATAAGCATGTAGTTGTAAGAAATATTCCATTTCTCATCTAAGGATATTTGGATGTAAGGCGTTCATGCACATACCAAAATAGAAAAGGAAGAAGTTAGATGAGAAGACCTTGAAATGTATCTTTCTTGGTTATGATGAGCATTCCAAGGGATATCGATTGATAGATCCTATGACCAAGAAGACACATATAAGTAGATATGTGGTATTTAATGAAGCTTTCACATCAAATAACACTTCTATAGCTGTATACCTTGAGGAAGATGAGCCTAAGAAAGAGACTCCATCTCCTCAGAACAAGATTCCAAAATGGTATACTAGTACATTGAGAGATTTCAAGTTGACATCACTTCTAGATCTAACTCTAGATTGACCGTGTACTCGAAGTATGACACAACAGAAGAGAGCAGCGGCATCAACTTCAGAGGTTGACGAGATTTACCAACAATTTGATGACTATCTATAAATGCAGAGGAATATATGGAAGATGAGAGGATTTATATGACAGCATTGGATGAAAATAAACCTTCAACATTTTAGGATGCACTTAGTGAGCCTTAGTGGAAGGCTACTATGGAAGCAGAACATACATCTCTCATAAAAAACATACATGGAAGCTAGTAAATCTGCCTTCAGGAAAGAAGTCCATTGGCTGCAAATGGGTGTTCAAAGTAAAGTATAAGGCAGATGGTACTATTGATAAGCATAAAGCTTGTCTTGTTGCAAAGGGCTATGCTCAGAAATAAGGCATAGACTATGAAGAGACTTTTGCCCCTACTGCTAAAATGACTACCATTCGAGTACTTTGTGCCATGGTAGCTCAGTTTGGGTGGAAGTTACATCAAATGATTGTAAAAAGTGATTTCTTGAATGGTTACCTACAAGAAGAAGTGTACATGACCCAACCAGAAGGATTTGTTGTTGAAGAACAAGAACAAAAAGTTTGTAAGCTTATCAAATCCTTGTATGAGTTGAAAAAATATCCTCGAGCTTGGTACATAAAAATAGATAGTCACCTAGTGCAGCATGGTTTCCAAAGAAGTCCTTCAGATGTAAATCTCTATATAAAGAATAATAGTTATGACATAGTGATTTTAGTGCTATATGTATATGATCTGATCATAACTGGGAGATCATAGAGTATGATTGATACAATAAAATATGATTTGAAACACTCTTTTGAAATGATAGATCTAGGAATTCTTCACTATTGTCTTGGTTTAGAAGTGACTCAAAAAAAGTATCATATCAGAGTAACACACAAGAAATATACCAAGACATTGATTGATAAATATCACATAACATATTGTAATTCTAAGGCAACTCCAATGGAGTCTGGACTCAAGATATCTCGATATGATCAATCACCACAGGTAGATGGCACTCTCTATCGTCAACTGATTGGGAGTCTCATATATCTGATAAATACCAAGCTAGATCTCAATTTTATTGTGGGTTATCTTTCAAGGTTCATGCAAGAACCAAAGGTGAGTCATTGGAAAGCAGAAAAGAGAGTTCTTCATTATGTTCGTGGTACTACAAATTTTGGCTTGGAGTACAAAAAGAATAGCAAGTTCTATCTACAATGATACACGGACTCAGACTATGTCGGATCTATTGATGATTGCAAGTCAACTTTTGGATACATTTTTTATCTTGGATATGGTCCTATCTCTTGGCATAGTAAGAAGCAATAGGTGGTTGCTATATCTTCTACAGAGGTAGAATATCGTGCAGCTAGTGGAGCAGTTTGGTTAAGTTATATTCTTACAAACATGGGTCTTCCAAAGATGCTTCCACTTCATTTGTTTTACGAAAATCAAGATGTGTTGAATCTCGTCAAGAATCCAACCTTTCATGATCGTACCAAACACATCGATATTTTATATCATTTCATTCGTGATGAAGTTCCAAAGCACCACATATAGCTCCATTACATTCCCACTGATCAGCAAGTTGCAGATATTTTCACCAAGGTACTTGCTCATGTCAAATTTGAATTATTTCATAATGCACTATGTAATTACCAATAATGTAATAAGGGGGGATGTTAGCAACTATAGGTGGTAGCATATATTACATCATTGTCTTATACATTAAAATATCACTTCAAACACTCTCCAAGTTAGGTAGGGTAGTTAGCAACTACCATACCTACTTTATATGTATATTTATTGAATTCCATATCAATTGAAACGTTGTCGATTGCACTGATTTCTTCACAGATCTTCAGACTTGCTCGACTATAATCACAAAGGGGGTGCATACCCTTATTTTCCTATTGTGATTTAATTTAAACTTTAGGACTTTGGTAAAAATAATTCTTTTATCAAACCTTAGGTTTAATTATTTCCACTTAAGCTGAACACTTTGATTTAAAACCTTATGAAACTATGGACTTCTAAGGGACCTTTCTTTTTATTACTTTGAATTTTATAAGCCCATTATTAATCGGTTAACTTCAACGGTCATTTTCTTAATGGCTAGCAGGTACTTAATCAATGGCTAAGGCCATGGCTTTAGACTTGATTTAGATGGATGTTTATATAAATGCCTTTAGAGACTAACAACTAGAGACCAAATTTTCAAAAGTGAATGCAACAGAGACCAATAGATTTGGGTGAAACTATTGAAGCCAAAAGTTCAAATTTATGGTATCGGATGTTGAGTTAATTTTGGCTCCAACATAGGCTCTGACTGGGGCAATGTGCTAAAAATCCGAGGCACTTGAGAATTCCAAAATATCTTGGTTTTATTACAAGCTTTGGACGGAATCGTAAACCATCAAACCTTATTAGAAAAAAAATAAATAAATAAACATGAACAAAGAAAACTTAAAACTGAAAAGATATAATACAACAACAACAAACATGATATCAAAGCAATAAAGCATCCAAAAACTATTATTTTCCTCAGTCAAATTCAGATCAAAGGATTAGAATTTTAAGATCAAATGAGCTTTTGAAATATTGTTATGAGTTTTCAGCAAGGTCCTAAGATATGATTATACATTATGCATAAAAGTTGGTTGTTCCATCATGCCTTGTCCTAATTGTATGTTAGTGCATTCATGTTGATTTCTGAGTCTTCTAGAACTTCATCATGTTTAGAAAATAGTCAAGCCTAATAAGTAATTTCATTCGTTAATATTTTTTCCATTTGAAGGGCTCCACTGCCAGTCAGGTATCTATAACCCTGGTGGAGATGCTATTGTTCCCATCTGGTTTTATTCTACTGTCAGTTAAGCATATATAGCCCCAATAGATATTTTCCAAGATATCTCAAACATTGACTCAATATGCATCATTTTAATTTTCTTTCTCTTTTTGAGAAATATTTTGATATAAGCAAATTGTGCAACGAGTGTGCCTGAGTTGATGATTAGTTTTTGGCTAAAGAATAGAGTGTAATGATTTTTAGCTCAACCATCTTACCAAATATAACTTTGTCCCTTGGACCCTAAAATTTCTTTTAATAGTATTTGCAATGTGAGGCTTTGGCATGATGTACCAAAAACTCTGATTTTACTGTGTTTTATCTCATATCATATGACAATTGTATAAACATTCAAATTTGAAAATTGTAAGCATCATCAAAATCTAAAAAAAAAATCCTCTTCTCAATTTTGTTTTTAGAGAAACAATCAGTAAGGAATACTCATCATCCTATGATAATCATGAGAAACAATACAACTAAAATCACACAAAGCAAAACAAAACAAAACAATAGTAAGAAAATTACTTAACTGATAAAACAAAACAACACAACATTCTGATAAAAATACAACTCTATTTTTTACTATATATTTTTCCGTTGATTTTTTTATATAGGTTATTTACTCCCTATTGGCCCCATGGCAGGGGTTGTAAACCTTGAGATGTATATTTAGCTCAAGGCATCTTGTCAATGATGACTTCGTTCTTCGTGACCTTGGAATATCCTTAAAATTTATGGGAGATGTGAAGCTTCAACATAACACATAGTACCGTCCACCTAATTAGTTGTAGCTCCAAACTTGGACAATTACCTAAAACCTGACCCATAAGATCTCAGTGTCATATGTCCTTACTCTAGGTCCTCATTATTTGACTGATTAGAACAAGTCTATTAAAACTATGGTGCAAAACAAAAACCTTTCAAGGAGACAAAAACATGGCCACGAATCAACACAGATGGTGACAAGGCAAAAATAAAGTATCATGAAAACCGAGAGGAGGTCAATGCTCTTATTTTGCAAAAATAGCTTTATAACCTCAAGATGTAGAGTGAGTGCAAATTCCTTTTGTTTTTGTCTAAATGGCCTAGGATACACTCTCAATTCTTGATGATTCCAAAGAAGAACAAACTGCAGTTGAACTTTATGCATTCTTTTTTTCTTTGTTCTTTTCATGATGTATCTTCCATTAGACTGGCCAATTCTTGTGGGGCTCTTGATGATGGGTTGGGCATTAGGGATTTTACTCTAAAATGAGGTAACAGATGCAGTATTACCTAGGACTGGGGCTTTGTTAATGAGTATGATGGAGAAGTTAGCAAAAGAACCAGCATCATTTTCTAGACCAATGAGCACTATGGATTTGTCAATTTTATCTGATTTGACCTGTTTTAATCTGATTGATTTCACACTTTCAACATAAATGGGGGAACAATTCTTTGAAAAAAAAACTCAATAGATCAACTATGATGTTATATGAAGCTCTATTATTAGGTGGGTGATTATAGATAGAGTATTCATTCATTAGATCTGATATATATCTTTGGAAAATATTGAAGGACCTTATTTATGACTGATCAATAGGCCTAAAATATATAGAAAATTCATCTTCCTTTTATGCTATGATTCTCTAACAAGTATCTTTTTTGGACTTAACTATACTTTTAGGCTTGTGATTAGTCAGTTCTATCTCACAATATTCCTCTGCATTGGAATTCATAAGGAGAACTTCATCTTTGGATAAATCATCCTCAGTTTTTGGCCTCTCATCTATTGTTTCATCCTCAACCTGTATATTTTTTTGGACAATGCTTCTTCCTTTGAATGTTTTTCTGGCATTTCTAATATATCAAAATCATAGATCTACAAGATTTTTGGAGCTTTTGTTGTTATTAATAGATCTTGTGGGATTTCATTAGAACTGTCATCAAAATATTGATGATGATGTTCTTCTCTGGGATATAAAGTTTTTTTCTCATCATTGGTAAGACAAATGTTTATATCTTCTTCAACCCCTAGATTATGATCAGTCCATTCTATTTGGTGGTTCTCTTCTTCATTAGAATTAAAAAGAAACCCAACTTTAGACTCATCATTATTAATTGTTTTCCCTTTATCAAAATTTTCTTCTTCAGTCTACATTGTTTTGTTGGATAGTGCCTTTACATCTAAGTGTTGTATTTCTTGTATATTGAAATCATTGGTCAGAAGGCTTTTTGAAACTTCTACTATTCTAGACTAGTCTTGTTTGATTTCATCTAATCTATTATCAGGAGCTTGATGATTGTTTTCTTCCTTGAGAAATACATTTCTTTGTTCATGGTTGATCAGATAGACATTGATATTTTCTTCAAACTTAATTGTATTTTCATGATTGTGGTCAATCAATTCTATTTTGTGGTTTTTTTTTGCACCAAAGTTTTCATTGATAACCTCATCTTTTGATTCATCGTTCTTAGTTGTTGACCAGTTATCAATTTTTTCTTCCTGAGCCTATATTATTTTGTTGTATTGTATCTCTTCTTCTGAATGTTGTTCTATCATCTCATCCACATTAGGAATATTCATCTCATCTAGCGTACTCTTAAAGTACATGGTATGGATTTATTGAAAAATATCCACCACTGCTGTAAGTGGTTTTCATTTGACTTCATCAAGTATGACATTAGTGGTTTCAGGATGATGTTGCTCTCCTTTGGATATTAAAGTTCTCTATTTTTGATAGACCTCAATATCTCCTTTAGATTTTGGGTGTTTATCCTTGTAATCTAAATTGGTCCTGACTTCTTTACTAGGTCGTTCCTTAAGGCTTAGTATGGGATGTGAAGCTAAATAGATGGCACAACTAGAAGGCTTATGCGATTGTTGGAAATTTGATCAAGTTTTGTTGTCATTGACTTCAAGAGGTTTGATGTCCAATTTTTTTGTCAATGATGTCACAAGGTTGATTTTCCAAAATGCAAGGAATAAAAGAAAAAGGGTATAATATTTATTTTAAATATTATATCCCTAAAGAGACCTAAAAGGTAGAAGACCCAAGGGAAGAGAAGCAGGTTTAAAGAGAAATAATAATATTATAATATTTAATATTATAATATTTTGGGCAAAAGGAAGAGGTGAAGAATAACGAGGTCCAAGGAATCATTAAAAATATATATCCTTGAAAAGACCCATTGAGCAGATTATAAAGGTTTTAATTTAATTTATTTAAATTAAAATATTTTAACCTATTGTTGAAAATTTTAATTTAAATAATCAAAAGGTGCCAAGGTTAAAATTTAAATTTGAATTCAAAATTCGAAATTCGAATGGGCCGACATTTTTAAGTGCAAAGGATAAAGTATAAATAGAAAATGATTTTCATTTCCAAATTACAATGCTATTTTGTATGCAAATGTGGATATAATATTCATGCGCTGCATTGTTGAAAAGAAGAGTATATTTGTGAGGTTTTAAATTAAAGGAGGCAAACTCATGTTGAAATCTATGTGACGCGACAAATCCATTCCAAGGCGTTGGGTAGCGCAGATGATGGTCGAAGTTTTGATAAGGCACTCGCAAAGGGTAGGTCGTGGTTTTGAATCCCATGCGATTCATTTTTTGCAAAGGAGTAGAAGCCTTTTGTTTTCACCAAGATTCGTGTGATGTCATTAGTAAGAGAAGGTGGACTTGGGTCCATGTGTGGGCATGTAGCCTAGGTGGCAGCTTGCCTTGGGCTAAGGCATTGTGGCGGCAGAGGTCGCGAGTTTGATTTTGGGCGCAGTCGAAGACGTGCGCAATAATACTTTTGTAACGTGGGCCAACGATTATAAGGTATGATTGTTATAATTTAAATTTGCCAAGGTTTGGAAGTTGCAAATATTTTAGAGGCCACGTGAAAATTATAAAGGGCATATGTGGAATGCATAGGGAGTCATAAGGATAATTGAAAAATATTTTATTTTTGTTTCTTAGAAAATAAATAAAAAGGATTGGAGTTTATAAGGTGTTAACAAAGGAAATTCATTTTTATGTATTGAATATTATTTTGATAAGTTTGGAGTTTATAAGGTGTTAACAAAGGAACTTCATTTTTATGTGTTGAATGTTATTTTGAGAAGTTTGGAGATTATAAGGTGTTAGCAAAGAAACTTGTTTTTATGTGTTGAATGTTATTTTGAGAGGATTGGAGATTATAAGGTGTATTTGAGACTTGATATTTTATTGTAAATCTTGAATGGTAAAATAATTGTTGAGGAGAATATTTGTGTGGAAATTTTGAGATAGATTGTTGCTATCTAACCTAGAATTGGCAAAAGGGTTTTGTTGCAAGTAAAACAGTTTTTGAAGACATATCTCCATCAAAGCAAAAAGGTATGGCCATATCATCTTTTGTTTGAAATATTGGAATGAATGTTGTGAAATACAAGGTGGAGTGAAAAGGATTGTTTGATAAGCATTGTTGGAAATGTTTGAGTGAGTTTTTATATGCATGATTGGTGAGTGTTTATGAGAACATTTGAGTTAAATATTGAGGATTATTTGAGTTAGGTTTTGAGACCCACATTGTGTACTTTGTTTGGAGAAGTTTGAAAACACTTGGTTAGGGTTTGTAAGCAAGTTGTGTTTCATTGATTGAATTATTGAGTGAAAGTTTTTGAGCATTGTTTTTGAGTGATATTGAAAGTGAATGTGCAAACACTAGAAATTAGATTTGTGAAAGCGATAGACTTAATGATTGAGTATAACATATTGAGTTTTTGATAGAGTACATCATTCTCTATATGTTCCAGAGGTTAAATGAATTCTGAGTAGAATATGTCTAAAACTACTTCAAGTTAAAGGAATTACTTTTAAGATTAGACAAAACAATGGATAACATTGTGTGCAATATTTGAGATTGATTGAGCATATCTTGTGAGTTGTTTTGAGCATGTGTTTGAGCAAATTTGAGTAAGATTTTGTTAAAGCTTAAGGACAGATTTGAGTAAGCTTTTGTTAAAGCTTAAGGACAAATTTGAGTAAGCTTTTGTGAAAGCTTAAGGACAAAGTTGAGAAAGCTTTTGTGAAAGCTTGTAGGCAGATTTGGGTAAGTCTTTGTGAAGACTTGTAGGCAGATTTGAGACAATTCTTGGTGAAGACTTGAGAGTAGATTGAGCAAGTTCTTGAGAGGACTTGTAGGCAGATTTGAGGTAAGTCTTGGTGAAGAATTGAGAGCTGAGTTTGATTGATTGATTTGTTCAATATTTGTGTTAAGGCTTGGGGTAAATCTAAGCAGAGTTGATTTGTGATTGGATCAAGTTTTGTGTTAAGGCTTGAGGATAGAGTTTGGTGTAGATTTGAGAGCAGATTTTTGCTAGACCTAAGACAAAGTTAGATCAAGGACAATGTTTGGTGCAGATTTGAGACAAAGTTGAGAGTAAGCTTTGGAGGTGATAGAGCAGAGGACAGAAGTCTCCAATGGATAGAGGTCCATTAGCCAGGGTAGTGAGGATAGAGTTCTTATGAGTGAGGATAGAGGTCTTCTATGGAGAGAGATCCACAAGCCAGTGCAGTGGAGGCAGTGGTATTTTGGAAGGTCATCAACCAGAACCGAGGGGAAAGAGTTCTCCCATGGATAGATTTCCATGAACCAGAGCAAGGGGAAAGAGTTCTCCTATGGAGTGTGATCCGTGAAGCAGCTGGGAAGATAGAATTTTTTTGCGAAGAGAGATCCACAAACCAGTTGAGGAGAAAGAGTTCTCCTAGGTCAAGTGCCAAAAACCAGAGAAAAGGGGAAAGAGTTCTCCTATGGATAGAGTTCCACAAATTAGAGCATTAGGGGATTGGTGTCTCCTTTGGATAGAGTTCCATAAATATTGTAATAGGGAAGTGAGATCCAAGAGGATTTATTGAGAAAATTTAGGAAAAATATTTTCTACGTGGAGTAGCCCACATTGGGTGAACCACATTAAATTGGTGTCTCTATTGTGTGTGATGATTTGTGCATTGCTTTTATTACTACTATTGATATTTTCATTGATACTATTGGATAATATTGTTTGGGAAAGAAAAGTAAAATATGGTCTTCTACTGTTCACCCCCCCTCTTAGTATAAGCTTGTGTTCTTCAATGGTGAATTATAGGCAGGGCAATAGAAAGAGAATTTACTACCGATCATATTTCTTTCTACGTGGATAGCCTTATTCATGAACTCATCAAAAATTTTCACTTGCTCTTTTCTTAATTCATCATTGAATTCTACAGAGAAAGCATTCTTATAAAAGCAAATGTAATGTTGATCACTAAGAGCTAATTTATCAAAGATTTTGCTTTTAACCTTGATGAATATTTTATTGAAGTTATTAATCGATTCATTTTTCTTTTTTTTCATTGCAACCAATTCAGTTATGAGTGAACGTATATTTCTCTCCTTACCATACCTTTCTAAAAAGACTTCTTCCATTTCTTGGAAATTTAATATGCAATGTGGGGAAAGACTATTGAACCAGTCTAAAGCATATTTCTCTAAGGTCTGTCGAAATAGCCTAAGAGCCACATCTTCTTCAACTTTCAATCTATATAAGGCATACAAGAAACTTTCGATATGTTCTTCTCCAGTGACAGCATTGTTACCTAGGAATTTAGGTAAGTATTTAAGGGATTAAATGGGTAACTGATGAAGGTGAGGAGACAACTGAAAAGGCTTGTACCATTTGGTTATCCAGCCCTGAAGATTCTAATTATTTTGATTTTGATGATTTTGTTGAGCCATTGAAACTGTAGGTATAATTGGATTCAGATTTACTGAAACACTACCTACAAGAATATGGGATTGGGTAACCTCAATATAATTTGTTATATTATCTACCATAGTATTACGGTTAATTGGGCAATAAGAATAATCAAATGTATCATCTACAATAGAATTAAAAACTTTGTCTACAGTAATATCAATAGCAACAGTATTCAAATTTTTATTTTTCTTTACATACATTTTACTGCTAAAGTAAGATCTATTCTCGTAAACAATATTCTTAAGAAGTGGGACTTTTGACTGTGGGTAAATACCTCGAGGTTCTCAAATTTTGGAAATAGCACATTATCGCTTCTCCCGGTGTGCACCAACACGTTTTGCTCCTTCTTTCTTGATTTTTGATTTATGGGTTTGTCCAGATAGAGTCGCCAGCACAGGTAGTGCAGAAAAAATAAAACTTACGATCAAGATTGTTTGATATTTTTACTCTCAGCCTCACAAGAGATGGTTCTTTGGGGAAATTTCAATAAAATCAAGAAACATCAAGAACACTTCAAAAGACGATTGAAAATTATGGGAAAAATAAAATAAATAACGTAAAAGTCATAAAAATCAAAACGCGGGTTCTTTATTCTTATTGGTCGCCTATTGATTTAAAGATAGTCGTCAAAAGAAAAACTTTTAAAAATATAGACAAATATTTTTAGTAAGTCCTCCCTAGCAATGATGCCAAAAACTATTGGCACTAGTTTTATGGGTCAGTTTAAATTACCAGTAAAAATATGTCATGAAATACCAAGCCTAGAACATGAAGATTCTATCCTTGGTAACGGTGCCAAAAAACTATTGGAACAATTTATTTCATCCATAGAATTCGATTGTCATGCTACAAGAAATCGTTTGGAACCAATGACCTATTACAAGCTCTAGTCAACCTACCTCTTTATTATGATTAAAAAAAATATTGCTAAAGAAACGAACTAGAATGGGTAAAGAAACCCCAGTGATAAACTTCAGATATTACAAGTTTAAGCACTCCAAATTTTAGCTATACACTACTTATATTAAAATAACCAAGCAAAGACAACAACTATTATTATTCCTTATGTGGACCAGTACCTAGATTCATTGGGATGTTATAGCAATTTAACAACGCTTGCAATATGAATAAAAAGAAGGAGGCAGAGAAAGAATTGGTACTATCACATTCATTCGAATATCATAATAAATCTAACAGTTGGCCAACGAAAGAAATATTCGTAACACATTCAAATAATGTAATCTGCTACGAAGCAACACATAGAACTGAAGACAAAAATGACAGAACTGAACCCCATAATTGTATTAATTTTTCAAAGAATTTACATGCAGAGTTGGCAGAATGCCATTAAACTTTGTTACAACTTTTTTAATACAATGAGAAAATCTTGTTCAAATAATGTAACAAGACTTCTTCAACTTCTCCCGTTCCAATCTGGTAATAGGAAAAATCTTTGAGTTTCAGGCTCAAAAAGAATTGGAAATATTCTCAACTTCTTAAGTACAGTTTTGCCAAAACCTACATAGTAAAGGGGAAGAATGAGGGATGACAGAAAAATAGACACGAAGGATACAACATCACAATTCACAGGGCACTCAAGTATACCTCTTAGAAAAAATGCTATCTCTAATGTTTGATGTAGATTCTGATCGCAACTAGTGTCTTTATAGCTCCAGGTTCTTGAATCTGTTATTTTTTACCTTGTTTGGGCCTTACACTTGTCACCATCTAGTTTGATCCTTCAAATATCATACAACTATACTCTATTATATCCTTTTGCTCATATTGTATCCTTTGCTAGGGCTTTTTTATTTGACTATTTTTATTAACCAATTATATCAGTTCTCGATGAATGTCTCCCTTGTACCTTCTTCATCCTCTGGTTGATTTCCTACTTTTGAACTCTACCCTATTTTAGTGCTCTTTATTTCTTCTCCTAAATGTGTTCTTAGCTTCAGCTGTAGGCCACGCACTTTGGTTTCCTTCATTTTTTATTTTGTTGAAGCTCTCTTATTTGTTTCCCAATGAGCCTATGCATTAGTGTGAAAAGTTATAACAAACCTCACTATGTTCATCTCTTGCAGGATTCTATTTTTTTGTATGTTCACCAGGGCTTTGTTTTTCTCATACATAGAGACAAGAGAATCTATGGTATCAACTAAGAAAGTAGCTTGTCTGGCCATATTTTTATCATCATCAGGTTCATAGTCAAACTCCTATATCTTGTTCATGATCATATATTCTATGCTAGTAACCTCTAGGAATTCCTCTAATGATAGTCTGTGGGATTCATTTTAATCATTTGAACATTCCTTTCTTCTGCTACTATCTGAATTTGTAATATTTTTGTTACTAAAATTTTGATTGTACTTTGGTCTAATCTGGTATCAATATTGTTGCTGACTGTGTGTCTGTGAGGATAAAAATAGTTCATCTTGTGACGTGCATATCATCGAATTTACTTCAGATGAAGCACTTTTTTTAGATCATTTAAACCTGCATGAGGGTTAGTTCAAAATATCTTGCACATATCCAAAGCTTTTGATCGAGTTAATTGGGAGTTCCTCCGGGACGTCCTTCTGAAGTTTGGTTTCCACCCCAGATGGGTTCAGCTAATCCATAACTGCTTTTCCTCTGCTTGGTTCTCGGTGCTAGTCAATGGTTCCCCCGTTGGCTTTTTTCCTAGCGTCAGAGGACTCTGTCAAGGAGACCCTCTATCCCATATTTTGTTCATCATCCTAGCGGAATCCCTTAGCAAGACCCTTTCAGTGGCCAGAGTGGCGGGGAAGATCTCTGGCATCCCAGTGGCGTCCAAATCCACTCCCCCTACTCACCAGCAATTTGTTGATGACACCATCCTATCAACATAGGCATCTGTCATTCAGGCTAGAAACATCAAGCATATCCTTTCCCTCTATGAGAAAGCAGCTGGGCAGCAGGTTAACTTCTCCAAAAGTAAGCTATTTTTCGTGCACACCCTCTCGGACCGGTAGGGCAGGATTGGGAAGATCCTTGGGTGCTCTGCAGGATCTCTCCCATCCTCCTATCTGGGACTCCCCTTATTCTAGGGAAGACCAAAAGAGAGTATGTGGAACAATGTTTTGGAAAGATTCCAACGAAAGATGGCAGCCTGGAAAGGTAAACTTCTATCCTAAGCAACGAAAGCAACCCTATCAAGTTTAACCCTCCAGAGCATCCCCATTCACTTCATGTCATTTTTCTCTCTTCCCAAGTCAGTGTGCAAGCTTATTGAAAGCATCCAAAAAAAATTTATATGGTTAGGGTCCGAGGACAAATCTAAGATTCCCCTAGTGGCTTGGGACATTGTCTGCAGAAGTAAGCAGTAGGGAGGACTGGGATTCAAAAAACTGTCAGACATGAACACAGCCTTGCTAGGCAAGTAGGCTTGGAGGATTATCTCGAAAGACCCTACAGAGTGGACCATGCTGGTGTCTAAAAAATACATGGGAAACCTCTCCTTCCTTGATTCTGGCAACCATGCCAATGGCTCTACCTTCTGGAGGGTTGTGACTCATTCCAAAGTGCTCATCCAAAAATGTCTCAGATGGGTTCTGTGGGACGGGCAAAGCATTGATTTTTGGAGCGACAGATGGTTATTGGATGAACCCCTAAGCGGCAGAGCGGACCTCGCCATGCTTCAAATGGTTCCTGACTCTCGTTTGGGAATGAAGGTTTCTGACTTCATAGTCTGGGAGGATGGTCAACCTCGATGGAGGATCCTCGCGGGCAACTCACCTGAGGCTGCAGCCCTCAACATTATGCTCCAAGCAACTACCATTCCCACTGAGCAGAAATATGACAAGCCTACCTGGGCTGGATCCGACAAAGGGCTATACACTGTTAAATCTGCCTTCTCCCTCCTAAAGGATCACCCCGTCTCCCCCTCCCATATTGTTTGGAAGAAGAACCTCATTTTGAAAGTGGCCTTCTTCTCTTGGATTGCCTTCCAAAACAAATCCCTCACCATTGAGAACCTCATCAAAAGAGGCATTCCCCTTCCTAATAGATGTTACCTATGCCTGTCCAATTGGGAATCCACTGATCACCTGTTCCTCCACTGTGAGTTCACCTTGGCTGTGTTTGGGTTCACCCTGTCTACCTTTTAGATCCAATGGGTTCCTCCCAAGTCTTTGTGTGATGCCTTCACCCAATGGCCCCAACCCTTTGCTAATCTTAAGCTCCGCTTCCTCTAGGACATCTACTCGCACCACCTGATATGGCAAGTCTAGCTTGAGAGAAATTGTAGGGTCTTTGGAACCTCTACCCGGGATCCTCCCTCGGTGGCCATCAGGGCTATGGCTTTCGCTTTCAAAAATGCCAATCTCATTCAATGCCCCAGCCCCTGTCCTCTGACCAGGGAAGGGCATATCCTCACTTCTCTCAATATTTTTGATTGTCCCCCCTGGGGAACCCTCTACCTCACCCCCATACCCTTGCTAAGTGGAGTCCTCCCCCTCTGGGTTGGATTAAGCTTAACTTTGAAGGGGCTTCCAAAGGGAACCTAGGAGCTGCGAGGGCTGTTGGCACTGTCAGGGACCATCGTGGTATGGTTATCCTGGCCTTCTCTGAAGATCTTGGGGTTCAAACCAACCATGTCGCAGAAGCCAGAGCCCTTTGGAGAGGTTTAGCCCTTATTTCGAAGGATCCCAGAGCTATCATCATTGAAGGTGACTCCATGAATATCATAAACTACTTGAACAAGGATGAGACCCCTGCCTGGAGGGTCCACAACACCATCGAAGAAATTCGGCGGATTCTCCGTAGCAGGACCCACAGATGCCAGCACATCTTTAGGGAAGGAAACTCTTTGGCTGACCTCCTAGCCAACAGAGGATCCTCCTCTGGCAAACTCACCATTTGGGATCATGAAATCCCTCAAGATGTTGCTGACGTGGCTGCGTCAGAATTCAAAAAATCTCAATGATTCTCGCTAGATCAGTTTATCCTTTTTTCTGCAATACTATGGATAGCTTCAGTTTCTTTTTGTTCAGGTCTGAGGCTCGCTTTGAGACCTCAATCTTGCGGCTATAATGGGTTCATCCTATTTTTGTAATAAGGTTTTTGGGATCCTCTAGAAAAACCCAACTATGTATATAAATGTTACTTATCAAAAAAATATATATATCTTGCACATATATATGAAAATTAATGTTTAGATTTTAGGCTTAGTTAATTCATTTAAATCTTCTATAACTTAGCCCACTCGACGCAAGTCAAATCAAAACAATCATTAATTCAATAATTCATGTTCAAAACTTAGACAAATTAAACTTTTTAATTAAATGGCTTCGTGTAAAAAATTATTTATTCCTTAAAAGTTGGTTTCCATTATCTCCATGGATAACATATTAGAAGCAATTTAATCTTCAAATAATCTTTTAAATCCTTTATTTTTTATTAAATCTGACTTAGGCCATACAAGGCTCAAAACTATAGTCATAATTTTTAAAAATATATATCATTAAAAATCGATCACCTCTCCGGGCGTTTGTCATCAGATCCGATCATGAAGGTGCACATTCGTCAAGATTCACCAACCTACACGTTAGTTAGTCTGAAGATACATATAAACGCATGTCAAATTAACTTGATTAACCTTGAAAACCTTGGGTTAGCAATAATATGATTTAAGTATTTAACCCTAATCTTAAATAACCTTATACTTATCGATGTGGCATTATTAAACAATGTATTAAACCGACACATAATCCAAGTTTATTAAGATTAATCTATTATTAAAGCTTTAATAATATTCTATTAAACCACAAGCCCTGTATAATATGATCATTTCTCTGAAGCGTTCATTATTGGATCAGGTAAAGGATGTGTATGCCCGTTAGATTTTTCAAATATGGATGATAGTCATCCTTTTCTCAGACAAAAAACTTTTAACAACCGGTTGATCTGTTGCAAGCGCTACCATTGGATCAACTGGTGATCGGGCGCGGTCATTGATATCCCTTGACCTACAAGATTATTAATCAAAGAGGCACATTCTTTTAATGGTTAAATACTTTATGTTATAACCATTTATTATCAAAGGGGAAAGCCATAGCAATGTATTAAGGCCCTTGCTAAACATGCTTATCATTATTTTAATTAAAGCTTAAATATCGGGTGCTCATGGGCTTATGATATAATTTTTCTTTAGGCCTTAATAATTTCTTAAAATGGTGATTAATAAAGGGGGAAGGATTAACCATGCGCTTAGAGCCCTCACTAATCATGATTATCTCAGCTTTAATCATGCTTTGACTTAGTTTTACCAATGAAATTTGATCTTTGTTATTGCTCGATCACTTCGAGAAAGCGCTATCTTTGGATCTAATGGAGATCGTGCACCACCGTCGAATCTGGAAAATATGCAAGCCCTTTTTCCATCGTTTAAATGGATGTTTTCTTCATCGGTCAACTTCCTAAGTGCGCGGCCGTTATATTAAATTTTGATAAAGCGTAGTCATTGATTTCTTTAGATCTGCACAAGGGTTAAACAATGGGTGCATACCCTTAGTTTTAAATAATGCTTGATTAGCCGAAGGGGAAAATTTTATTAACATATTAAGACCCTCGCTAATCATGATTATTCGTTGCTAACGTGGTTTAATTAAAGCTTAACCTTTGATTTTTTAAAACTTTGGAGGTTAAAGTCTGACTATTCAAAATAGCCCATGACCATCAGATTTCATCAAGATGAAGCGCAACCACTTAGATCTAGGGAGGTGCACACTTTTTATCCTTAGGTTTAGACTGTGGTTGATTGTTAAATCCATGTTTTAAACATTTGATTATTTACTTTAAGCTTGAATTTATCTTTTATTAAAGCTTTTAATTAACTCGGGTTACTCTTAGCACATGTGCATCTGTCGAATTAAGGTGGACTGAGCACTTCCCTTGGATTTATTAAATTTGCTCGATGCTTAAATCAAAAGGGGTGCATGACCCTTGATTAAATTTCCATTAAAACTTAGGTTATGACCGATGTAAACCTTGAGCTTTTAAAGGTTGGTTAAATTTAAATAACACGCATCCGTTGGATTAACCGTGGATGAAGCACTACCATTTAGATATCAAAAGTTGCTATATTTTTAACCAAAGGGGGTGCATACCCTTACTTGGCTTTAATACAATGAATTGTTTTAGACCTTAGGCTATACGATTTGACCATGGACCCCTTTGTGACTTAACCTTCGGGTTTCTTATATGAGTGCATTCGTCTAGATCTTGAGGGATAAAGTTCTATCGTCTAGATCTTTGGACTTGCTCGACTATAATTGCAAAGGGGGCGCATACCCTTATTTGCCTATTGTGATTTAATTTGAACTTTACGACTTTCGAAAAAATAATTCTTTTATCAAACGTTAGGTTTAATTATCTCCACTTGAGTTGAACGCTTTGATTTAAAACCTTATGAACCTATGGACTTCTAAGGGACATTTCTTTTTATTACTTCGAATTTTAGAAGCCCTTTATTAATCAGTCAACTTCAATGGTCATTTTATTAACAACTAACAAGTACTAAATCAATGGCTAAGGCCATGACTTTAGACTTGATTTATATGGACGTTTATATAAAGGTATTTAGGGACTAACAACTAGGGACCAAATTTTTAAAAGTGAATGCAATAGAGACCAAAATATTTGGGTGAAACTATTAAAGCCAAAAGTTCAAATTTATGGGTATCGGATGTTGAGTTAATTTTGGCTCCAACATGTCCAAGGGGAGGGCAAACCCTTTTGAATTAAGGAGTCAATGGTATCCCTTAGGTTTACAACTATAGTGGTTAGGATGTTTATTTGGGCTTTGTATTTCTATACAACCTGCTCTTTATCGAGTACATCCAACACTTTCTGCACCATCACTTCTCAGTCTTGGATACCTACAACTGGTAGCTCTTGGTTGGGTGAGATGGCCTATTTTACTCTATATTTCTTCACCTTAATTGACCTCTTGGATATCATTGTCAAAGTTTGCTCAACTTTTTGGTTTATTTGTGCACTTTGCTTAGTAGTTACATTAATAAAATTGAACACCTAGGACAAAGATGATGTGGCTTTGGTTATGTTATCCTATCTCAACAAACTTTCTTTATTAGCTTTGCTACCCCTAATCACTACTTTATTCCTTTATTCTTCTTCCTTTCTCTTTGATATCCTTTTGAAAATAAACCCTTTCCTTATCGATTTGGGCTTGTTGAGTGGTGAGCTAATAAGATAAGCTTTGGTTCTTGCTATGTTTTACCTCTAAGAGATAAGTTGACACTTATGCATTCACCCATTGTTTTATCTAGATTTGGAGTCCTTGGACCTCTATTTGGGATTTCTTGAGGGTATTTTTGCACATCCTTAAGATATTTTTCCTTCTTTGCCAACATCCTTTCAAGGGACAAGTAATCATGACTTAGTATTTTACTGGCGTGCTCCATAAATTCTACCTTATCATTGGTCCATGCATCTTTAAGATCGATCCTTGTTGTTACCACTTTGTAATATTGCTCCTACATTTTCTCTTCTAGTTTAGAGATAGTCAGGATCATATGGGTGATGTATATGGTGGTGTCCTAAGGATAAAATTGACTCATCATCCCTATTTTTATGGGTTACACAACTCTTTTGGCTTCTTTCTTTTGGATGTACGATGATGTCCTATCCTAAATTTATGAGTTGTAGCAATACACCTAGGGCAAGAGGATGAGCATGAAAGCTTTTCAACTATACCTATGGAGTTAGAGTTGGGGACAATGGTCTAAAGAACAAAAAATATGGAAAAGGTGGATAAGTGAAGGGAAGAGAGAAGCATCCTTCTAGTGGAATGGGCTAAGGAGCTATATATGGGGTGGGGGACAAAAGCAATGGGTGTGATAGATTTAGGGACTATAAATGGGGGGACAACCTAAATAGAGGCTACTACTAAAAAATGGGAGAGGTGGTGACAACCAATGTGGTTGAGACACTAGTCATGAGATCTAATGATATTGAAAGAATGGAAGACATGGGAGGCCATTGACTAGTATCTTTATCAAATGTGCAATGAATATGGGGGAATTTACTTGATGGTGGGGGTGAAGTAGCTTATGGTTTTGTCTTCAATGTTGGAACAAATAATCCAATTTTGGGATTATATTGTAAATCCACCTGAGTATAAATGTGAATAATAAAATTAGGTATCTAGGATTTAATATAAATTAAATAGATAGGTATTTAATTTATATTTATTATAATATATATACCTAGGTTAGAAACCATTGAATAAGGGGTTTCCCCCTAAGGGACCGGGCAAATGGTGTGGTTCTTTAATGATCAAAAAAATTGAAGGTTGAAGGAGAGTGGAAGGTTGGAGGCTGAAGGAGCATGGAAGGTTGAATGATGAGTTAATATTTGGAGTATCAAGGTTGAAGGAGCATGGAAGGTTGGGTTAGCTGAAGGAGAATAGAAGATTGGGCTAGCTATAGGAGCTAAAACAAAATACTGGGATGTTGGGTGGAAGGTTGGGATGGTTGAAGGAACGTGGAAGGCCGATAAGGCTGAAGGAGCATGGAAGGTTGGGCTGGTTGAAGGAGCTACAATGGAAGGTTGAGATGTTGAGTGGAAGGCTAGGAAGGCTAAAGGAGCATGGAAGGCTACTTAGGCTGAAGGAGCATAGAAGCATGACCTTTATTGTATGGAAGGCTTATTGGAGACCGGATCAACTGAGGGAACCACATCATTAGGCTAGGTTGTTGAGTGTAGTGCAGCAACATGTTGGTTTGTTGGATGGAAGACTGGGTCAACTAAAACCCTTATTTTTTATCTTTGGTGTGCCTGCAGGTTTGGAACCCACAGGTATTGGGGTGGTTTTACCCCCTCTTTACAACAAAAAAATGTGCAAAGGAGGTTTTTTGGAAAACATCTCATATTTTAGGAGTCATATCTTCGTAAAAAGTTATTTTATTCAACTAATTCTTGTACCAACTTGTGTAAAACTTGAATAGCTTTAAAATGAGTGGTCATGTGCAAGAATCTGAGCAATATTGAGGGAGATTCAACCCTGTGAAGTCAACCATTTGGAACAAGGGTAGTGACAATTTTTCAAGTTGCAAAAAAAATTGCAAATATTTGTTAGCTAGGGTTCGAATGATGGGAAGAGCAATGAAGGGCTAGGACTTCAGTGAGGAAGGAAACTAACAATCTAGATTTGGTAAAGCAGACTATGATAGTGCAATATTTTAGAAATATTACTCTACTAATAGATAGTAGAGGTGAAGTTTTGGCATTGTGAAGGCTATTATAGAAAAATGTTAAGAAAGATGTTAAATTCTAGAATAATTGTATTCATACAAAAAATTGAAAAGATCCAGAAAATGAAAATCAAGAATTCAGACATTTTATGTAAAATGATGTAGGTTTCTAGCTATAACATCTCAATTGATATGAGAAGTATATTTATTTATAAACTCTCAAGCTTTAAATAAGAGAATTGTAATTTGTTAAGGGTGAGGGACCCGAGTACAACCCCTTATTATCCAACAATATATCAATATATATATATAGGTTAGACTAATATATATTAAGGTATATGAATAAAATAAATATATACCTATATTTATTTTATCCTACACCTTAATATTATTATTCCTACAATTACTAAATTAAAATAATTTCAATATCTAGTCTAACTCTAGTCAACTCAAAGTCAAAGGTGACATGACATGAGACTTGAATGTGGTGGCATGTGTGGGGCACATAATGACATGTGGCATAGGTGTGGTGGAATATGGCATAGGTGTGGTGGCATGTGGTATAAGTGTGGTGGAATGTGTCATAGGTGTGGTGGCATGTGGTATAAGTGTGGTGGAATGTGGTATAAGTGTGGTGGCATGTGGCATAGGTGTGGTGGCACATGTTGTGGAGGCTTTCCTCCATGACTATTTTCAATGAGAGGATAGTCCAAGCTATATATTTCGGCTAAACTCCTTGTGTTGTAACAGTGCTAACTATACAAAGCAAAACAATATGAGTGAATTGTATGAGCTAAATATGTGACTTAACTGTGAGACACTATTATTTACTTGAGACATTGGTGATTTGTACCAATCGCATTTGAGAAAAAGGTTTGTATATTTTGTTGAAGATAAAAAAAAAGTGGAGATACAATTTTGGCCGTGGTTTTTCCCTTTACAAGGTTTTCCACATAATATTGGTGTCTTTTATGTGGTTTGATTTATTTCTATCTTACCTTACATTTTAATTTAAATTTATTAAATTTTATGCTATTTACATTTGTGTAATATATATACTTGGCATACTAATAATTTTTTAATTGAGTTTGTTTTAAATCACTGCATTTGAGGTATTTTGCTTACTTCATCCTCCTTAATTTGGTATCAGAGCCTAGGTCCATCTCTGGTGAGTTCACTAGTTTTAGCTTTTAGTAAATTAAATAAATAAAAAAGCTATGTTACAATTAAATCTAAAATTTATCTTTTGTATAAATTTAATGTTTGATTCTATTTAAAAACCCTTCTTTATTGATTTTTTTATGATAAAGTTAATATATATAAGAGAGTTTGATTTTTTTTAATAAAAAAAATCAGAGGAAAAGAAGCAACATTTTGAGAACTTGGCAATGTATTTGTAGATTGAAATGTGAATGCAAGGCAAAGGACGCAACCTTTTGAGAACCTGATAGATGATTTGTGTTGGCGAGGCAAAGGGCATAACCTTTGATAAAAGGGCTCAACCTTTTTAGAACCTGGTAGATGATTTGTGTTGGCAGGGCAATTGGCAGACTTTTTATGGATGGATTCATGTTTTGTTGTGTTGTTTTATTGATGGAATGATTGACTATTTCATGGCTAGTTATGCAAAAACATATATTTTAGGGAAAATATGATATAACTTATCGGGGGAATGATTGTTTATTTCATGTTCTATCATGCTTTGAATATATATATATATATATATATATATATATATATATATATATATATATATATATATATATATATATATATCATAAAGATTATGATATAGCTAATGAATTGGCATTTTTGCAAGAACAGGGTTCTTTCGTGAGTGGAAGAAAGTACTAAAATATATATATATATATATATATATATATATATATATATATATATATATATATATATATATATATATATATATATATATATATATTATGATGTAGCTAATGAATTGGCACTTTTGTAGGAACAGGTTCTTTCATGAGTGGAAGAAAGAACTAACCATCCAGAAGGAAATGTTGTATGGAATAGGCTAATATGTTGACTAACATTATTACTTTGGCATTGAAAAGAAAGGTTATCATGTTTGCTTGTAAATACTAATAATTTAATAATTTTAGTAGTCATCAACTATGTAAAGGAAAAATGCTCCTATTAATTAAGGGATTCATTAAGCAAGAATTTAACATAGTGAGTTCGATTAAAGGAAGAATGATTTTTCTCCCTGGTAATTCTGTTGAAAACCTAGAAGCTTAGTGGAGAGATAACATCTTAATTATTTGTACATAATGTAAGAATCTTGGGCAAAACAAGATCAAGCTTGTTGATAGGAAAACCTTTACCGTGCTCCAAATCATTTGGACATGCGGAGTGGTATTCAGTTGGAGAGTAATGCTTGAACCTGTTGGAAATTTGAGTTTTTTTATGTTGTCATTGATGTCACATGGATCATTGATGTCACATGGATCACTTTGAGTTTTGGTGGCCAAATGATATTTTGGAAAGCATGGATAAATACAGGGTGTTTATGAAAACCAAGGCAGGCAAAATAAAAGGTTTTATTTAAAACCATGAATGGTATATTTGAACTGGGTTTTTCTTAAAACCCAAGTTGGCCTTTCATTTCATCGAAAAAGGTGCCCCGATGATGGAGATATTTAATTTTTAATATTTAGTTTAAATTTTAATTATTTAAAATTTAAATTTAAATTTAAAATTAAATATGCAAGATTTTCACTGACATCATCAAAAATAATGAGGATATATAAAGGGGATACCTAAGGTTCATAAACTGATCCTTGCTCGTGGTTAATAATCATTGGCTAAGCATCCGAATTGAGCTCGTGCGAAAATCTTTTAGAAAGCAAAAGCAGCAAATAAATGAAGGTTGGTTGAAGTCCAAAGTCATCGTGGGTAGAGTGGCGCATTGGCAGTTGGATTTTGGCTAAGGTGTGTGGTAGCACAGATGTCAAGGTTTTGAATCCCCTTGATTGCATTCGGAAGGTGTTAGAAGAAAAGTGCTCAAAATGCTTTTGATTTACGAAAACGGAGGAATGGTTTTAAGCCACGTTGTGCCTTTCCCTTTCGAACGAGCGGCTAGCTCATGTGGCAACCTTAGCCATGGCTAAGGCACTCGCGATGTGGGCAAGTCGGGGGTTCGAATCCCCTTGAGGAGTTAAATACGTTTTTGCTTTAATTATTTTTGCTAAGCCCTAAGTTGGAGTTATAAGGTGGTTAGGAATAATTAAAGTTTTTAATTAAAATTTGTTTTTATAAGGGTTGTGATTATTATTTCAAAGGTGGATGAGTTGTTGATTTAATTTGATGTTCATGAAATTGAGAATTAAGATTTAGGAGAAATAAGGAGTTGTTATAAAATAACTTTTGAGAGGTTTATTGATTATTATTTTTGATAAGGGTTTTTATTAAAAGGACTTTGGTGGATGTGTTTATTAAGTTGGAGTAAAAAGGTGTAAATTGAGTTATGTTTTATCTTGTGATTATTATTTGAAGTCCACTAACCCTTATTGAGATTGGAAAGGAAATTTGTGTTTAGTGTGGAAGATTTTGTGGACAACTTCTTGGCATCAAAAAGGTATGGGCACATTCTCCTATTGATTGTTTATGGTGGTTGATTTCTGAAATATCATTGGAGTGAAAAGGATTGATTGTGGTTTCCTTTTCGAAAGTGGTTGGTTGAATGCTTCAAGGTTTTCTGGTTTGAGATTTATGTTTAAACCTTGTTTTATAAGCATAGTTGTTGAAGCCCATTGGTTATGTAAAGAACATGAGTATCATTGTTATGTGATATTTGTGGTTGAGCATTGTTGGAAACATTTGAGTTGGTTGATACATACTTGGACTAGGGTTTTATGAGAAAGAGTGTCCCTTGTGGTGATTGGTTGAGTTGAGTTGATTGAGCCTAGTCAAGTGATTGTGTGAGGTGATTCTTCATGTCCCATGAAAAAAACTATTCTATAATTCTGTTTTGAGTTGAGATTGAGCTTAGAACATATCGAGTCTCTAACAATTCTCTTTATGCTTCTATGAGTTGACTTGAGTTGAGTTGATATTTGAGTTGAGTTGAGTTGATATCATTGTGGATCATTGTTTTCATCCATTGTAGAGTGCATTACCATTCATTGTTGAGTTCATCTTTGAGCCTTGCCTTCATAGATTTGTGGATGATATTTGAGTACTACTTGAGCATGATTGATTGAGCCTTTGAGAAGGTCTTTGGGATAGATTTCTGGACATATTTGTGGTAGTTTGTGTATGATTGATTGAGCCTTTGAGAAGGCTTTGTGGACAATTTTTGGGACAGATTTGTGGACAGTTTTAGACAGATTTGTGGACATATTTGGGACAGATTTTGATGAGGTTTTGAGTGAGCCTATTGAGTAGAGTTGAGAAAGTTCTTGGTGAGCTTGCTAGAGCAGTTTTGGACAAGTTCTTGGTGAGCTTGTTGAGCAGATTTGAGCAAGTTCTTAGTGAGCTTTTTGGAGCATATTTGAGCAAGTTCTTGGTGAGCTTGCTAGAGCAGATTTGAACAAGTTTTGTGTGAGCTTGTTGGAGTAGATTTGAGCAAGTTCTGTGTGAGCTTGTTGAGAAGTTTTGGACAAGTTTCGTGTGATCTTGTTATGCATATTTGGACAAGTTCTGTGTGAGCTTGTTATTGCCTAGATTTGAGCAGATCAAAGAAATTTGGACAAGTTCTATGTGAGCTTGTTGAGCAGTTTTGGACAAGTTCTGTGTGAGCTTGTTATGCATATTTGGACAAGTTCTGTGTGAGCTTGTTATTGTCTAGCTTTGAGAAGATCAAAGAAATCATTGTATTGGATAAGGATCCTTATTTCTGTGTGAAATATTATAAGGATATTATCTTGTGGAGTACCCCACATTGGGGGAACCACATTAAATCTTGTGTCTCAATTGTGTGTGGTGACTTGTGCTCTTGCTTACTATTGCTATCTGAGTTATTAATTCACACTGTTATATTTGGTTATTGTAATTAAGGACATTAATTGATATTGGTTTGGAAAGAAAGTAAAAAGTGGTCTTATACTATTCACCCCCCTCTCAGTATAAGCTTGTGTTCTTCAGAACCATGAAAAATGTTGGGCTAATTGGATAGCAAGAAAAAGGAAGGAGAGATACTAAAATAAAAAAACAGGAGAGAAGCAGAGAGTGAAGGGAAGAAGTAAGAATACCAAGAACAAACCAATCAGAGAAGATTTGACATATCAACTATTCGGGAAGTTTTTCACTACAAAACTCAAGTCGATTTTCACAATCTTGTATTCTTGTTTGATAAACTTGTTATGTTGTATGTTGTTCGAGTGATTCATAGGAGAAACGGTAGGTTGCTATCAAGTGAGGACATATCTCCTTTCTGGAGGAATAGAAGGAAATGTTTTGTAATCAATCCTTTCAGTTGAGTGAAAGTTTTGAAGGTTTCCTTTAATCAGTACAGGTATATGTTCGTTTGTTGAAAACCATAACTTTAAATAGTTTAATACCTGTGTTTGAATGGGTGTTGATGGGTGAGTTTTCACATTTATAAAGGATACATGGGATTTAATTGACATAATTGAAATTTCTTCGAATGTGTTTAAAAAATAAATAAATAGGTGGTCCATAAGGCATAATTTGGTTTCCTTAAATCTTTTAATTTATTTGTAAATCTAAAACTTCGACTAGTTCAAGTTTCAATGGAAAGTAGGCCAAAGACATCTAGCTGGGAACGTAAGAGTGTTTCCATCCTATAGTGGGTATTTGGGAAATTTAATACTTTCCCATATTTTTGGTCATGATTGATACCTTTGAGTCAAGTTTTTAGGAATAATATGACCGACGAGGAAATTTGTGTCAAAACATAACTTTCCAAATTTTGGAGGCTCAATAACTTCAATTAGACATCGTGTAGAGAGGGAGTAAGGATAGCGCATATGTTTGGTTGAGATATAAGCATTTGGATTGTGTTATAGCCTATAGTAGCTTTCACGTAACACCTAGAGACACCTGAGTTAACCTTCCCTTCTTGAAGAAAATATGTGAACTTAGTTTTAGCTATTAGAGAAAGAAAGTTTTTTAAAAGAAAATATATGTAGTGTAAGCATGGTCCTCTACCACTAGTACTTCATGATGTCAGAGAGATTTATTTATATATGAAATTCTTCAATCTGGTGTGCATACCTTTCAAAAAATTGCAAGTTTGTTTTATCAATTAAGCAACCTCGGTGACAAGAAAATTCTTTGGTGTCCAATCCATAGCGTGATGCTTCCTATGTTTCAACTGAAGGAGTGGTTGTTATTCTCTTGGAGTAGTTTAGTGGAAGCTTACCAAATATATTTATGGCCTAGTTAAGTTAACTAGAGGAATTTGGTTGTGGAATGTGAGTAGAGGTATCGCGTAATTGATCTTACCTAAACTTTTGTGGGTAATTAATATCCTAGATACACCTGAGTGTTTGGTAAGTCAATAAATATGGAACTTGGTTTCAGATATGCTAAGTCCCTTGATAGAATCAAACAAAGGATGTTTATACTACGTCATTTTCTAATTCAAAGACATTGTGTTTAGAATTTGGATTGCGAGTATCGATGGACGATAAACTATGAATTATTTATGGAATGCTTTATTATTTAGTTAATTGAAATGGTAAAAGTGGTAGGTATATTAGTTGGAAATAACAAGAAGTCATTATGGATATTCAATACTTTTCTATAGATAAACAAGCATTGAAAGACCTTTAGAACGTGCACCAAAATCAATAATGGATTGTTGGGAAATGAATTTGAACTCCAGCATTATTATTGAGTATAATAATAAAATATGTTGTTCCAAAGGAATGGATTTTATATATAATATAGTGATTACTACAGATACTTACGTCGTGGTTGTGGAGATAGTGTTAAGTTTTGTGCAAAAAGGACACTATGATCTGAATTGACCTTTATGACTAAGCTTTGTTATTTATGAATAGAAGGATTTATTCACTTTGTAATGGCTTGCGGATTGGAAAATCCTTATATGAAGGAAGGGGGAAGCCTCTAATCCAATGTATGAAATCAATATTTATATGTGTTCAATAAAAGGGAAATGATTTTAGGTTGGGTTTTCCTTCCGAGGTTTTTCCTAGGGTAAATAAATTATTGTGTGATTATGAGTGGGGACTTTTTCTTTATGGATGTATTTCGCTTGGAATATCTTTGCTATGGAAACTATGAGATGTTTCTATTTTTTGAATGTGAAATCTTAGTTATGCATGTAAATAGTTGTACTTTTATTTGGAAAGAAATTAAAGTGTTAATGGAACTTTAATGTTATTCAAGATGGGGGTACTTTATTATAGAATCCTATTTGCTTGACTATGACTCTATGGAATAACTTAACCCGTGTATGATCACTCGCTCTTCACTATTGATTTGTAACAAACTAGAATAATACCTAGATTATCTTGAAGATTCTTAATGGGTGTATCTAATGGTTGTCCTAAATAAGTGAGAAGAGAGTGATTACTTTATGCTACAAGAAAAGTAGGATTGTGATGTGGTAAAATTTATTACCATTAAATTAATTAAGGAATTCTTAGGTAATTCTAGCTATGTAGAACCTTGGTTAATGGATATCAATAGAATGAGAAGAAAACTATAATATTGATTCCATGAAACTAAGGATGGGAAAACAACTTATTCATAAAAGACTAGCTCATCGAGGTGATGAGATGGATAGCATGGAATTATTGTGCTTAGTTCGCCTACATAAAAGGACTTATGTAGGGGAAGGGATTAGCATACCTTTTTGATGGATAGAAAATGGGTTGGTCTAGACCAATGAATGAATAAAATTGATAGCCATCATATGGGACACCTAGTACAGTTACATAGAATGATTTATGCAATGAGTAGCAATGGGCATATCTTTTAAAAATGATTCTGGAAGAATAAGTTGTTCCCTAATGGAAATAATTGATATTTTTGTTAAGGGCTATTGTAATAAGTTGAATCTATGAAAGAGTTATTGACAAGTAGGTTAAAGATATTTTTCCTTAAATAAATGGGAAAAAAAATTGGATGCAGTATTTTGGATTATGACAGCAACCTTTGGAAAAAGGATGAAACCTTTTGAGAGCCTAGCAGTTAATTTGTTTTAATGAGGCAAAGGGCACAACCTTTGGCAAAAGTATGCAACATTTTGAACCTAACTAGTGATGTTGTTGTAAAATTTTGGGTAACTGACTTGTAATTGCGGTGTTGAGCTACACCATCATGCATAGATGAGAGGTGGTGGAATTTTGATGTGGAAGGAGGACTAAATATCCTAGGAAAAAATATGGTTGGAAAGAGGGTGAACTCCCCCCAGTCATAGAAGTGTTTTGAAAAGGGAATGCAATCCCATAATCATTAAATTATTTGGAAGTGGGGGGAGAAAAAGAAAACTCCCCCAATCATGAGAAATTGGTTGAAAGGAGAGGAATTCCCTTAGTTATGAAGAATAGATTGGAAGGAGAGGGACTCCCTCAAGTGTACGAAATGTGTTGGATAGAGAAGAACTCCCCTAATCTCTCAAATTAAGGCAAATAATATAGAGAATTTATGATGAAAAGAAATTGAATAAATAAAAGAAGGAAGAGGAGGGGAGGAGGTTGTGGAACAGAAGAAATAGGAGAAATAAGAGATGGAAGGAATTAAGAAGAAGGAGAAATCATGAGTACATAGTTGCTCATGTGTGATTGTAGAATCAATGACATAGACCTTTTGAGAGAAAGAGAGAAAAAGAGAATTGGAGAAGTGATGAAGGAGTAGTTAGAGTAGATTTAAGGAAATAATGGATGATGACTATAATAAAGCAAAAAAAAAATTATATTGTTGGTGGATATCGTCGTAGAGGTCATGGATTGCTAGTCACAAGATTGAGATGACTAACATCTCGGTAAGAAGTATGACCATTGACATGATGAACTTGTTGAGGCACGAGAGAAGATGTCAATGTACCAGCTTGTGGTTGTGGTAGATGATTTCAAAAGATGCTCAAATTTAGATGTCGGAGAGCTAGAGGATTGGTAATATGTATATCTCCATGGTTAATAATGTCTTGGACCAAGTGTTGAAATATACAATAAGTATTGATATCATGCCCTCATTGTCTATGATAGTCACAAAATGTATGATCCTGTAGACACCAAAATAGCACCAATCTGATTATGTGACGACAAATGCTGATCGCATTGACACACACAGCCCCTAGGGCAGCCCCCAGAGGTTAAACAATGGTCCTAACCACTCCCACAACAATTTGGAAGGTCAAAAGTCAATTTGGCACCTTTTTGGCACTTTGCTCCCTACTCGTCCCACCCTAGGATGATTACAAACTGGTATTCATCCCACCCAGGGATGATTATCAACATTTTCCCCAGGGTGGGGCGAATAGCAGGTTTGATTGGCAAAAATTCAAACCTCGATAGGCCTACCAGTTAACTGCAGCTTCAGGCCATGCAATTGCGAGGAATGGCTTCAAATCAAGGAGAGAGACTTTAGTCATGCATGTCTTTGATTTTGGAGGCCTCATGCAAGGAGACTCTAAATCAGGGAATAATATTTTCTCTCAAAATAGGACAAGCAACTCAAGTGGCGCCCTCGCATGCGCATTCAAAGAGAGAGACCCTAGGTCTATAAATTGGTGAGTCTTCTCACCCAAAATAAGGAATAGAGATGAGCCTTTGGAGCAATGAAGTGCTGCCAAATTATATCCTCACTCATCGATTATGTTTTTACATCCTTGATCTCTCTTTTGGAGGGAGGTTATTGGGTGATTATTGGAAGCGTAATCCGGACCCAAACCCGAACATTTGGCCACAATATCCCACAAAATTTGTTGACACAACCCCATAAGAGGTTTTGGACCCATCCCAAGTGGATTGGTGCCAAAATCGGGCCCCAAACGGTGGGCGTCCTGCCCCCGGATGGCCCCCACACTGTTGTAGTCCTAATCGCCCCGCCCCGGAGCGATTAGAAATCTGTGGTATATTTCCTTTATTTTATTTTTGCATCTGATTCTATACTTCTTAGATAGGTTTTCATTTAAATTTCACATCGTTTTGAGCAATTTTTATCATGTTTTTATCATTTCTCGCCTTTACTAACATGTAGGTAGCATCATCAAATTCCTGGTGATAGAGGCCAAATTGGGAAAATATGACCTTTTGGGTCTTCCCAAAATACCCCCTTTTAGCTAAACCCCAACTTTTCAGGTGATTTGGAGCTTCCCGGATGTGACATTTGGGACTATGCTTTTTGACACTTTGTTGTAGGTTTAATCGTCCCGCCCTGGAGCGAATACGAATTTGTGGCAAATTTTTTGACTGTTCCATTTGTAGTGCCTTCCCTATGATGTTTTTATGCCCCTGTCAAGTTTTTAGTTCATTTGGATCTATTTTAGTTATCATTTTATTTATATTTTGCATGTGCTAATTGAAGGCGTGGGGATTGCATGTTTCATTTTATCTATAGGTGCTACTAACTATTTTTTGTTTCCTTGAACGTAGGATCTAGACATTAGAGGAGTAGCAAGGAGTCAAGATTCATCAACGCAAGTGGCGGCAATGTTTGGTCCGCCCATTTTACATGTGGGCACGCGGAAGAAGGAATAGCATCCATGGGTGTGACAAGAACACATTTAACGCTCCTAGCCCCTAAAAATGGAGGAGGTGAATTGTAACCGAGTTCTGAAGCATATTAATAAAAAGGGTTGTCTTCCATATTGGCTTTTTATTTGGTTTTGATTCGTTTATGCCTCTTTCCTTTCATGCACTTTCAATTCATAGGATTTAGCGTTATCTTTTGTTTCGTTTGCATCGCATCTTGGCTTTTCCTTTTTGTTTTCGTATCCTCGTGCTTTCAGTGGCGATCACGGTGGGACCTCTGTCCCTTGATTTTAAGATTAAATTTTTGATCAAAATTTGCTTGTTTTTGCTTGCAGGTACCAAGTTTTCAAACGTTGGACTGTTGTTCATTCTAGTTTGTGACGAGTACAGAGCTAGAATTCATCTTATCCAGGGACGAATGGGCATTCGCCCCACCCTGTGATGAATACATTTCTGTTATTCATTTCACCCAGGGATGAATAGCTCTTTGTGCAATTTTAGAACAGAAATTTAGAGACATCCAATTTGGGCAGAGAAGAGGTAGGGGTCCTAAACACCTTCTGTCATTTTTTGCTTTCTATTTTCTATTTTCTGGTTATTTGCTTGCATAGGAGAGTTTGAATGCTTGTTTTCTTCATTTATGCAAATTAAAAAGAACCCCACACACCACGTGGTAATTTAAATGACAAGGAGTTGGTCTTAAAACCCCAACCCTTGAGCAAGACCAACGGTGGATTTCATCACCACCTTGGCTTGAAATATTGCATACATAACCCCGATCGTGACTATTGCTAGACGTAAATCCTGATGAAAGCTAACCAAGTGTAGCTAGGGTGATTCCCAGTGCATGAGGATAATTCTTCTATGGTAGGTGTCATAAATAGAGTGATTCCCCTTCCGTATCGCCTACGTTCCACGTACCATCTGCTCTCATGTACCAATAGTTTCCCTCACATAAGGGCGGGTATATAGAGAGGTTGGTATATCGGTCTGGCAATGGTATATCGAAGGGGCGACCATTTTTGGGAGTCATAAGAGCCATCATATTGCATTTAAATGTTCTTTACAAAAGCTTTCAAAACAAAAATCAAAACACACTAAACCAGATTTAGGGCACACTTTTAATCTTTAAACGAGATAATCATTGCTTTGATTGTGTGTTTCCCTTATGTTTAGTGTAGCATAAGAAATCCTAAAGGAGATAAAAACATACACATCTTTAGGTAAACATCACCATGGTGTACACCCGTAGCCGAGCCCAATCATGGGCAGGAGCTATAGAGAGTGCACAAAGGGGGACAAGTCACCTCCGATATAGTCTTGAGGACTTGGTCATCCCGCCTTGGTGGCATGACACACAAGATAGTCCACATCATGCCATTACAGAATAGGACTATAGAGGCACCTCTTTGAGGGGCACCCCCACTCAGCATAGATCCTTTCAAGAGGAGGACATACACGTGGCACTCAACATAGACAGGAGGGCTCCCTTAGACGCTCGTTATGAGTGGCCTAGTGATGAAGCGCTAGAGCAACATAGGGTCCATAAGGAGGGGCCACATGATTTCGTCATCCCTCCTTTACCCCTTATTACTGTTAGAAACACTAGACAAAATCTAGAGCACAAGGCTCTCTAGATAGGGCAAGCCAATTATGCCCGCCCCTTTCACACATACGAAAGGGAGTACGAGGAAGACCACTACATTCCTCAAGAGCAATACACAGTGCAGGGGCAATGTGCCTCTGCACCTGCTATGTATCAGGATCACCCAATGAGGCAGAGCCTCGGGTGAATGCCGCTAACCTCGATAGAGGAAAGCAACCCATAGGGATCTCGGATCACCATGACCGAGATAGACATGTAGGAGAGGCATCTAGGCTTCCTAAACACAAGACGGTAGAACAAATTGACTTGGAATTTGCCAAACATGCCGCCCACCAAGCGCAAATCACGTAGCTTAGGCAAGACCAACAATAGTTAGAGCATCTGTACCACCTTAGCAAAGAGCGCATTCAACGTCAGACAACCGAATTGCTTCAGAACACTATGCCTGAGAAGGTCCCAACCCCTCATGCACATAAAGTAGAAGTGTATGAGAGGCACAACCCCTTGGTGTGATACAGGTCCCTACAAACTTATCAAACATTGCCTCCAAGACCTCCTAGACTTGAGCGGGAGGCCACTCCCAGAAACAATGATGGGCACCCTCCGTGGGCACCCACCCATGTTTATAGGTCTCACCCAGGCACTCCTCAAGAAGCCTATGAGGAGTATGAGCAAGAAGAAGAGCAGGCTAAAATGCCCTACCAAGGTAGGGGGGATGTTATCCGGCTACCCCTCCATAGGCCTCAAGTTCCCCGTAACCCACAATGGGAGCAAACCAAGGAGGAAGAGATCAAATCCTCCGATGCATATAAAGCACTGCTAGAGTGCTTAGAGTCTATGGAGACCAAGACTTCTGGGCCCCAAAAGCCCACTTTACACCAACTCCGTAGTCACCTTGTGCATCCATCAGTGCTGGCACCCCCATACCCATAACACTTTAAATTGCCCCAGTTGGCACTCTTTAGAGGAGAGGAGGATGCCCAAGAGCATGTGACTAGATTCCTGAGCCAATGCTTTGGCATTCAGTACAATGATGCTTTGTTGCTAAGAACATTTATAACCACATTCACAGGCCCTACCTTGGATTGGTTCACTCAGTTGCCAAAACATAGCATCAGTAACTTGGATCAGCTAGTGGACGCATTCCTCGAACGCTTCGCCTTCAACACCAAGAAAAAGGCATCACTAAGTGACCTAGCTAGCCTCAGGTAGTATGAGGAAGAAACCATGGTGGCATATGGGAACCGGTGGAGGACGTTGCTTTCAAAGCTGCCCTACCTCCCTCCCATGTCTGACTTGACCCAAATGTTCTCAAAGAGCTATTTGAGATCGATCTCCATGCTATTGCAGCTACAACAATATGCCACTTTAGAGGAAGCTCTGGCGCAAGCCAGAATCATTGAGGAGATCAAGATACAGGATGGCAAGATTGCCAAGCCAAAGAAGAAATAATGGTCTAAGAACACCAAAATAGGGACCACGCAATAGAAACCCGTTGTGGTCAATCAGGTTGCTATAAATATCCCTAAGCCTGCACAAGCAACACATCCCCAAAAGGCTAACTATCAGGTGATGCCTCTTAACAGTTATGACAGAGAAAATCAGAGGCAAGAGCAAAATCAGCAGCGTCGCCCTAGGCGACAATTCACACCTTACACAGAGTCCAGGGACTCCCTGTTTGACCGCTTGTCAATGGCAAACTTGATCAACCTACCCGAGATTCAAACCATAGACCCCAATGCACCAAAGCCTAAGGGGTACAGGGAGGACTTGTACTGTAGGTTCCATAGATGGAAGAGACATGACCTTAATGCATGTTGGAAGTTTAAAGGCTTGGTGCAAGACCTAATCGACAACAAGACGTTGGCAGTGGACAACCCCGTAGCGCCAAACAACCAACAGATGGGAGTCTTTAGAGACCCCCTGCCTGCCTATGATGCACAGGTAAAACCCCTTCAAGTCAATGAGGTGACACAGAATTGCCCCATGCAAGGGTATGTAGGGATGATAAGCATAGTGACTAGGAACAGGAGGTACCTAGGAGCTGCCCCCGTGATGGCCACAGGAGAGGTTCCATCGGTGTCACAACCTCAATAGCTCCCTATGCAACCTCCCCCACCTAGACCAGTGGCCACGATTCGGACTAGACTTACCCAAAGTCTAAGGACCATGTCGGCTAGGCTCTCCATATACGAGCTCATTCAACAATCAGCACCCCATCGAGAGGCTCTAATGGAGATATTAAAAGCCATCGAGCTGTAGCCCCATGAAGCAAATTCTTTCAACAACTTTGTGGGACATGTAAAACAATGTATAGAACCAGTCATCACCTTTAGAGAAGACGAATTGAAATCGGTGACTGGTGATGTGGCGGATCCACCCCTACACGTCATTGCATGGGTCAACGGGATTCCATATAAGAGGGTGTTGGTGGACACTGGCTCATCCAGTAATATCATTACAACAGCAGCATTGAAACATCTAAAGTTGTCGATATCTCACATTGTGGCCTCCACCTATACTCTTTGAGCATTCAATGATGCGATATGCTCAACGGTTGGCACGATTGTCCTACCCATCCAAGTGGGACAAAATACTATTCATACATTGTGCCACATCTTGGAAGGTGAGATGGCCTATAATATCTTACTGGGCCGGCCTTGGATCAGAGACATGAAGTGTGTCCCTTCAATAGCTCATTAGTTCCTAAAGTATACATTTGAAGGATAGGTGCATGTAGTCTCGATAGACTTAGAGCCCTTCAAGTACTGCAATACGGTGCATCTAATGCCACAATCAACCCTTCCATCAATGCATTTGGATTTTTAGTTGAATCCATCTAAACAGGGTCCGATTCCGCAGGCATCCCCATTGACAAGTCCATCAAATACCCAATCGGGTCCATCTTCCTCATCTGGTCCTTCACCAACAATACCACCTATGGTGGCCACATCGAAGGACAAGGGGAAGGAACCCCTAGAAGAGGCACCACCATCAGTCTCAACCATCTCTATCGAAGAGATGCCTAGCCGAATGGAAGTCGAGATGCCTAGTTCACCCTACATGGAGTGGACTCAGGAAGAACTCCCATTCGCTCCCCCTCAACCGCCAACGATCACCATTGAGATGGCCAACACGGGCCTGGGGGAGTATATAGTGTGAAACATTGTAGCAACACCTGCACTTGAGTCCATGCAGGACATGGGGAGACCTCGCCTCCCCATCGACACTGTGGTTCCTCTAGGCTACCCACCCAATCAGACAAACTTTGTTTATGGGGGCCTGGATAATGGCATTGAACCTTACATGCAAGAAGACAAAGATGAAGAACCCTTTGCTGAGGACGTCAACTATTTGTCCAACCCAGATTTCGCTTTGAGATATCTTGGCCAATGTAATTGGCATGGATATGGGTTGGGCAGGTATGAGCAAGGAGTGTGTGTTCTTTTCCAACCAAGATATCAAATGTCGTATGACAAGTCAGGAGTAGGGTTCAACCACCCCTTGCCCCTAGACATCTTGGTAGAAAACATGCAAGGCCTAGGGATAGGCAACAAGGAGGGGTTGGCATTAGATCCATATGCCAATCCTCACACAACATATACATTGGGGGATTATCTCCCATTGCTAACAACCAACCTTGTTGACCTTAACAACCCTTTCCCTTCGATCGAAAAGGGAGAAAGTTCGAGGACTCACCTACAAGAGGGATATAGACAAGACCAAGAAGGGTCTTCACAAGATGAGTCAGAGTATGAGGTAGCACCTTGGGATCCTTTCGAGTTTGATAGCAATCATTCACAAGTGACTCCCATGGATGATTATCAAGAGAGCTTCCTGACAATGTTCCCTTTGGATGCTCCAATCGAGCATATGCCACCACAAGAGAATCAGGTCCCCTCATAGAGAGCAGAACAACCTCGATGGGACCACATTAACTTGCTCGAGCAAGATGAGCCTCATATGTCACAAATAGTTGTTGGAGCCAACGAAGGCCTTTGGATCTTCGACAGTGAGTATGAAGATGAAACTGAGATGGCCTATCTCAATCATATGCGACAGCAACAATATCCCTTGGACATAGATGACATGTTTGAACAATTACACATAGGGCCAAGGCATAGGTGGCACCTAAACCAGGCATAGTTGGATCAACTACTGCACCTACCACTTCAGGTATACAGAGAGCATCTTCCACCTGGGGACCCTATAGAGCCATCAGTGCCTAGGGAAGACCCTGTCCTCTTATCCACACATAGGGCCGATCCATTTGTGCCAGTACCCACAAAGCCAGATCCGGAGCACAAAGATCATCTAGGATGTCCGAGCAGCCACACCCATGGTAATGGAGACCAAAATCATTTCATCAACATGATCTCCATTGATTTAACTGCCCCCATCCATAATCCAACCGACCCAACATGGTCATTGCACCTAGACCTAGATGCTATAGACTAGGATCATACTGACACACCGCCATCCCCATAAGAGTACTTGCCTTATGGTAGGATGTTCCATTTCACCCCCGAACAGACTCAGGATGTCTTCCATGTTGAAGAGGAACCCGACGTTCCAAACATAGATCTAAATTCAGCAAATGATATCCACTTGATCCCAACTCCACACCAGTTGGAGGATGGGTCCCACATGTCGATCGAGGAGACGAATGACGTAGACATCGGCTCTGATCCAGTGAATCCACAGATTATCAAGCTAGGGGTAAGTCTATCCCCCGAAGAGCAAGCCGACTACATTGCCCTTCTCAAAGAGAAGAAGGAGGTTTTTGCATGGTCATACAAAGACATTTTGGGGCTAGATCCATAGCTAGTCATGCATAATCTAACGCTTGATCCGAAAGTCAAGCCGATAAAGCAAAAACTACGTAAGATGCACCCAACAGTAGCCTTAATGGTCAAAGACAAGCTACAAAATCTGTTGGATGCACAGTTTGTCATCTGCATGGATTACCCACCATGGTTGTCTAACATGGTGCCCATCAAAAAGTTCGAACGGGGGGATTCGCATATGCATCGATTTTTGAGATCTAAACAAAGCGAGTCCTAAGGATGATTTCCCCTTACCTAGCATCGACACATTGGTAGACGCTACAGTGGGCCATGAAATGCTTTCCCTCATGGATGGTTTCTCGGGATACAATCAGATTCATATCAATCCCGAGGACCAACTAAAAATGGCGTTCACAATGCCTTGGGGGACATTTTGTTATAAGGTCATGCCCTTTGGCCTTAAAAATGTTGGCGCCACCTACCAACGTGCCATGACGTACATCTTCCATGATCACATGCACAAAACTTTGGAAGATTACATGGATGATTTGTTGGTCCAAATCTCTTTTGCACCCAGATCATCTCGATGACTTAAGCAAGATCCTCGATCGCCTCATTGAGCATAAAGTCAGACTAAACCCCAAGAAGTGCGTATTTGGCATCACATCTGGAAAGCTCTTGGGTTTCATAGTCTCCAAACGAGGAATCGAGGTGGACCCACACAAATTCAAGGTAATCCTTGAAATGCTTCCCCCAACTACCATCAAGCATCTCAGAAGCCTACAGGGAAAGGTCGCGTCAATCAAGCGCTTCATAGCGTAGTTATCTAACAAGTGTCAACCCATGAATAAATTATTGCACAAGGGGGTAGCATTTCACTGGGATGACGAGTGCCAGTCAGCCTTTGATGATATTAAACAATACTTGGCTTCATCGCCAATATTGGCACCACCTAGACCAAGAGTGTCATTCTACTTATACATCTCAGCTATTGAGGTGGCACTAGGCGCCATGCTGTCCCAAAAAAATGAACTACACAAAGAACAGGCTACTTACTATCTTAGCCGCACCCTGGTCAATTATGAACTTAACTATGCATACGTTGAGAAGCTCTGCTTAGCAGTGGTGTTTGCTACCAAAAAGCTACGCCACTACATGCTCGGTCATATGACGTATGTTGTGTCTAAGGAGAATCCATTGCGATACATGATGAGTCGTACTTATCATAGTAGCCGCACGGCGAAATGGATCATGTTGTTGATGGAGTTTGACATAGAATTCATTGGATAAAAATCCATAAAAGGTCAAGTCATCGCCGATCAACTAGCAGAGGCTCCTCTTGAATACGATCAACCTCTGACCGTAGAACTACCGGATGATGGGGTCTTCCATGTTTCAGAATCGCCATATTCTAATGAGCTTGAGTCACAGGCCGACATGACCCTATTCTTCGATGGTTCTAAATGTGAGCAAGGAGGTGGCACGGGAATTGTATTCTTCACACCGCAAGGGGCTCCAATGCCTCTATCATTTAAATTAGACTTCTCGTGCACCAAAAATAATGCAGAATATGAAGCCTTGCTCATAGGTCTTCAAACAGCAATCACCATGAACATTAAATGTTTAAACATCTTTGGTGATTCGTTGTTAATTTTCAATCAAGTCAAAGGGGTATTCCAATGTAAATGCCCAGTTCTATAGGCCTACAAAGCCCTTGTGGAAAAATTCTTGGTAAATCTTGAATGGTACGACATCGAGGCACTCCCTCGATCATCGAATCATTTTGCGGATACTATGGCCTCCTTGGGGTCACTAATCCCGCAAGACCCTTCCGATGAGATGACAACCATTCAGGTCAAAACATTATCGCAATCCATGATGGAGCGTGCAAGCTCTGACCTAATGCCAGGAATCCACCTGATCCAGATTGAACCATCTCAGGATAGGTTCTCTCGAATCCATGATTGTCTAACTCAAGCCAACTGGGGGTCCTTGTTCTCCTCGACCCCTCTTAATAGCAACACAATGCTATTTTTACAAGTTCTTTCCCACTCAGCTTTTGCTAGGGATGAACTTCAAGAGGGATTGGTCGTTCATACCATCGAGGTTTTTGATCAGCAGGATTGGTACACACCCATTAGGGATTACCTCAAGTTAGGTAACCTCCCACTTGGATTGACACAAGCCACGAAAATATCATTTAAATAGAAAGCGGCAAAACATGTCTTGCTAGGAGACATTTTGTATCGTCAGAGCTATGAAGGAATCCTCCTCTATTGCTTGGACCAGCAGGAGTTCGCTTAGGCGATCATCCAAGCCCACGATGGTACATGCGGTGGCCACTTCAACGGTATGGCCATCGCAAAGTGCATTCTCCACATGGGTTATTATTGGCCATATTTAGAGCGAGATTGTTGTGCATATGTAAAGAAGTGCGTGAAGTGTCAACACCATGCCAATTTGACACACGTACCTTCTTAGGCCTTGCAATCGATTCAATCGGCTTGGCCTTTTTCATAGTGGGGCTTCGATCTGATCGAAAAGATCTCCCCTGCATCATCGGGTCATCACACATTCATCATAACGGCCACAGAGTACTTCACCAAGTGGGTGGAAGCAATTCCGCTAACCTCTACGACTGGAACCCGCATTGTGGAGTTTATTTTACATAACATCATATGTCATTTTGGTATTCCATCCAAGATCATCTCGGATAATGGGACATCATTCAAGAATAAATATGTGCATGCTTTGACAACAAAGTACAAAATTCAGCATAGTTTTTCAACACCCTATTATCCGTAGGCAAATGGGCAAGCAGAGGCGTCAAACAAAACTCTAGTCGCCATCCTCAAAAAGACCATCACAGATAGTCATAAATATTGGCACATTCAAATCCCACTTGCCCTATGGGCTTATCGCACTAGCATTCGGATGCCCACTAGGGCAACTCCATTTTCGCTGGTGTATGGCTCCGAGGCAGTCATGCCTCTCAAGTTGGAAATCCCTTCCCTACGCATTTCAATGCAAGAGTTCATCGATGATGACACTACATGGTAGGCCCGATTAGACCAACTTACATTGCTCGATGAACGACGCATCAATGCTCTCGAGCATTTACGTATCTATCAAGAGTGACTTAAGAAAGCATACAACATGAAGGTTCACCTAAGGGACTTTCAGGTTGGTGACTTGGTCTTAAAAGAGAACCAACAGAATTCTAATTTGTTGCCCCATCTAAGGGACAAGTTCACGGCAAACTGGTTAGGTCCTTATGTGATTGATAGTAAAATAGGACCTGGAACATACCGGCTCGCCTCTCTTGAAGGAATCAAGGAACCAGAACCCTTGAACATCAGTCATTTGAGGTCATTCCACATTTAGAGAGAGAGCCATAGCCCACCCAAAAGCTCCAAGGATTCCCACAATCGCTTGGTCAACCCAAAATGCCCCAAAGGTGTCCATAAACCCTTTGGTCAACCCAAAAGCTCCAAGGATTCCCATAATCGCTTGGTCAACCCAAAATGCCCCAAAGGTGTCCATAAACCCTTTGGTCAACCCAAAAGCTCCAAGGATTCCCACAATCGCTTGGTCAAACCAAAAGCTCCAAGGATTCCCACAATCGCTTGGTCAACCCAAAATGCCCCAAAGGTGTCCATAAACCCTTTGGTCAACCCAAAAGCTCCAAGGATTCTCGCAATCGCTTGGTCAAACCAAAAGCTCCAAGGATTCCCACGATCGCTTGGTCAACCCAAAAATGCCCCAAAGGTATCCATAAACCCTTTGGTCAAACCAAAAGCTCCAAGGGTTACCATAACCGCTTGGTCAAAATAAATATTCAAAAACAAACAAAAACAATAAAATCATCAAAAATAACAAAAAAATTGCATCTTAATTCCATGCATACTCGTAAAAATCAAAATACAAAAATATAAGTTGCATTAGGCATCGCATCCATACATTGCATATTTGTTGGTCATACATGTCCCAAACACCATAGACTGTAATTGCTCGACAATTCCTTCATTTTCCACATTCCACCCATTTTATAAACGCATACATCTAGAATAACACCATCCCCATTTTTAGCATAGTCAGTTGTCTCCTAATGTATATAGGGTTTTCGTCATTCAGCTGCCTTTAAATTTCTAGCCAAAAACTGTACAAAGTTAAATGGATTTTACAAGGGAAAGTTTTACTTGGATCACACCTTGTTACGTAGCATCCCAACACAAATTAAAACACATAAAAAAATCCTAAGTTGTGTGAACGAAGGATGAAATCTATAAAGTAATCTAGGTCACCATAAGCGAAATGGTTATCTTGCTCATCCCCCTATGTGAATGACCCCAAGAATACTGAGAGTTGGCAAAAGGACAAGCATCTTCCCTACCCAATTCCCCAAGAATCCCAAGTTCTCAAAAAGTTGCAAAACATCACAAATTTGCAAAAGTCAAAACTCCAAAAAAAAAAAAAAAAAAAAAATTGACATCACAACCAAAGTGCATACATCAAAAGGCATATACAATAGTGATTCTCATCACTCAATATTCAAATCCCTTGCTCAAAAGAAAAAATAAATAAAAATAAACAAAAGTAAACATTGATTTTTATCACTACAAAAGAGCAAGTATCCTAATACAATTGAAGAAAAGAAGGGAGTCGAACTTGAATCCCTGGAACTCTCAGCATTCAGAAGGTCACAAGGTAAACCTTAGTACCGGTTTGGTGGATAACCTATCGGTCACTGGTGGAAAACCTCCCACATGATGATATATCTATCACATTAAATTGTGTGCAGATCAATGTTTGCATGTGGATGAGCTAGCTTATGGTATCCTAGATAGCACCATAGATTAATCTGACTAAATACAACAAAGGAGTTAGTGGAGCTAATTAGGTGATCCTCAATACATGTTTGGTTGACAGCCTATCTCGCACTGGCGATATCCTGACAAATACCACATAAACGAACTCAATTGCACACATAGGGATGTGAAATAACTTGGTCAAAGACAAGTCCGATTCATACCTTTTCCAAAAGTCTTGTAAGATAAAAATACAGTATTGGCTAGTTAGTTAAAACATTTGAGTCTCAGAAAACCTTAACTACATTCTAAACCAACTGTGCAATCTTTCATCCTCGAATTGCCATCCGAAAATACAAAAATAGCATGTATACATAAAAAGTCATTTACCACAGCAATCGCCTAGGACAAAAAGCCATAAGTTCTAAACAGTCTATGGTGCCACCACCAAAAATCACAAATTTAATTCATCCATTCCATTTGCATATCATAAAAATTAGAAACATTTGCATTCATCATAACATATGCATCCATCAACATAAATTAACATGCATACATACACATTCAACAATCATTGTGCATAACATCAAAACATGACAAGTGTATAAACAAAATAAAGTCATCTATATATATATCATCAAAAATGCCCATAGGCTACAATAACCGGTCCTCTGACCCCGCAAAAGCAAAAACTCAAAAACCCCCAAGCCTAGGGCGTCGGCCACCATGATCACGCAAGATCGGTGCGATGGGAACTACCCCTCATGGTGTGGGTCCTATGGGACCTCTCAGGGCGGCTGCTGCTCGCCCCTACATCATGACCACTAGCACCCCCCTCATCCAATCGCCTACGATGAGATGATGCTGATCAGTATCACCTCATCATGCCACGATGGGAGTGATGTGACCACTACGTATCATTGCCCCTCATCCGAGTGAAGACCCACCTCTAGAGGGCTCAGGTATCCACCCCCCAAGGTGGATTATCTCTCCCTCCAAATCCATCCGGTGCCAAAACCACTCCGCCTCCCATCGACGGTACAAAGCTACTACATCATCGCGCTGCGCCAATGCCCTCTCCCTCTCTGCCAGCTACGTCCGTAGGAGATCCCTCTCTCGTGCAGCATCCATGTCCCCATCCTACCGATGGTACACAGCAAATGCGTTCTCCCACTCAACCAACTGAGTTCATAGGAGATCCCTCTCCTGTAGAGCCTCCCTAGCTCCTCATCTCACCTCCGCAGTAGCCCCTCCAATCATGCATTCTCAGCATGTAACCCTGCCTCCATGTCCTCTGAGACTGCCTGAGGCATTGGCATCTCCAAAACAGCAGCCTGCTCTAGCTCCCACTGCTCTGGGACGTCCTGCATCCCCGGTTGATCCGAAACCCCAAAATCCACACCCACATCATCCACCTCCACCATGTCTGCATCCTCCATCGAGCTCCCCAATCCTCTCCTGGTGCCTCTCCACCCTCCCCACCTACTACCGTTGCCTCTGTGCCACCCAGTGGCCCCTCTCCCTGCCATCATCGCAGAGTCCACCATTGGTCATACTCAGCGGTAACCTTGACATCATCCACGTTCGGGACATCCAATGTTGTATCTGAATCCTAACCTAGTGGTGCAATGATTGGCTAGACCAGAGTCCTCTCGTCCCCATAACATCGATAGATCAAGGGCTCACCAGGCAACCCCTGGTGCACTCCAAACTATCGTGTCACCCGGACATATGAGAAGTACTCCTGCTCAGTCCCATGCTGCCCGATCAGCCATCTTCCCCTATGCACCCATTGGAGCCACTCTCCAACCTCTAGTCCGAGCTGGACGAGTCCCGATATGGGCGCCAGAACACCTCCCCTAGAGTAAGCCGAGCAAAGGCATCGACATAATGCCCTACGACACCTGCCCACCGTCGACTCTACCCCTACTCCTCAGACCGCCGCCACAATGCCTCGTATCTGATCTCTCGGTCTACCATCTCCACCCGAGTCATCCATGGCAACCCCACCGACCTCTCCACCGCTATGTGTTGCCAAGCCCAGCACTGGAATAGATAACTACATCCAATACCCTTCCGCCTCCGACAGTGGACCTCGTACAACTCATCGTAGAGTTATGCCAGCAGTGTCTTCCCCCACCTCATAATCAGGGGTGCCTCCGTCGGACACTCCACCAACCTGAAAACCACCTCCAGTAGGTTCCACGAGAACCTCGCGCTCGAAGAGTCGGGTAGTAGCATGTTAGAAATGAGGCCCATTAGTACTACGTGCCTCACCCCCAACACGCCCCTCTCTAGCCACCATCGTACCAAAATATTGCCAATATGGCAGTCACCCTCTGCCCTCTCCACTGGGTTGTCCACACCTAACTCCTCCCCATGCCCGAAGCATCACGTCAGTACAGTTGTCCACTGATCACGTGACGTCGTCCTGATCGGTAGCCCATCTATCAGAATTCATAGAATCCGATAGACGTCCTCCAAGGTCATTGTCATCTCCCCTATTGGGAGATGGAAGGTATTGGTTTGAGGATCCCACAAGTTGATCAAGGCCATCAGATAGGCCCGATCCCCGACCACAAGCTCTAGCCGAGTCACCTGCTTGAGCCCAAGGGCATCAAGCCACTCCTAGTCAGCCAAAGTCAGCGCCTCCCGCGCTTTAGAGAAAACTGTCGGCACACGGTACCGGCTCTTCACAACCTGTGAAAGAAAACAAAACAAAAACATTAAAAACCATGAAAAATTATACAGCAAAAACATGAATATACAACAATGCATAAAATAATGTACAACTAAAAACAGACAAATAACGAGCAACAAACAAAAACATTCAAAAAAACATAGTTTGTCAGTTCTAGGGTTTTCTAACTCTACGTCTACACTGATAAATTACAAACAAAAACATTCAAAAAATATTTCCATTTAAAATAATGAGCAATGAACACAAACACCAAAAAATTCAAAACACAATTTGTCAATCCTAGGGTTTTTAACTCTACGTCTACACCGATAAATTAAAAACAAAATACAAAAACAATTTCAAACACAAATTTTCAGTCCCTAGGGTTTTTAACTCTAAGGTCAACTGATAAATTAAAACCAACAACAAAAAAATTCAAAAATAATTTTTCAGTGCCTAGGGTTTTTAAATCTAACGGTCAACTGATAAATTAAAAACAAAAATACAAAAAAAAATTCAAAAAACAATTTTTCAGTTCCTAGGGTTTTTAACTCTAAGTTCAACTAAACAATTAAAAACACCAAAAAAATTCAAACCACAGTTTGTCAGTTCTAGGGTTTTCTAACTCTAAGTCTACACTAATCAATTACAAACAAAAACATTCAAAAAACTATTTTTCAGTTCCTAGGGTTTTTAACTCTAAGGTCAACTGATAAATTAAAACCAACAACAAAAAAAATCAAAAATAATTTTTTCAGTGCCTAGGGTTTTTAAATCTAACGGTCAACTGATAAATTAAAAACAAAAATACAAAAAAAATTCAAAAACAATTGTTCAGTTCCTAGGGTTTTTAACTCTAAGTTCAACTGAGCAATTAAAAACACCAAAAAATTCAAACCATAGTTTGTCAGTCCTAGGGTTTTTAACTCTACGTCTACACTGATAAATTCAAAACAAATAAAAACAAAAAAAAAAAAACAACTAGGGTTAAACTAAGTTTCTAAGCTAAGTTTTGATCTTTGTTCAACTAAGGTTAACTTAAGTTTTTAAGCTAAGTTTTGATCCTTGTTAAAATAGGGTTAACCACAATTTTTAAGCTACGTTTTGATTTTTGTTAGACTAGGGTTTCTTTTAGTTTATCACAGATGCCAAATAAACATGGTTTCCACTAGGGTTTCAACCTAAGTTTTAATGAAGCCATACAAAACAAAAATAAAAAAATTCACACATAATCACACACATACAAAACAAAACAACTTCTTTTTAGGGTTTCATTTTTAATTTGAAAAACAAAATACAAAGAAAAAAACAACTAAATTGCGGTTTTAAAAACTGTAACAAACAAACAATAAAGAGGAAGAGCACTCACTGGTCTCGCTTTGGCTCTACCGCTTGATGATCCGGTCCATGAACTCATGGTGGCGAGAAAAATTGGCAGCGCTTCGCTTCGCAGAATTCGACCTCCTCCTCCTCAGAGCTCCAAATCGCCAAGAAAAACAAATGCAAATGAGCCCAAAACCTAGTTTTGGCCCTTAAATAGGATTTTTGAGCCTGTAATTGTTCCTCCCTGGGATGAGCACTCTAGTTAGCGCTCGTCCCACCCTGGGATGATTACTAAACTGGTATTCGTCCCACCCAAGGATGATTACAGAGCAAAAATTTCAAAAACAGCAAAAATTGCACCAAAATGCACAAAAACAAGCAATAAAATTGTCCAATAAGAGTGCTTTTGCACTTGACATTCCTGGCATGCAAAATAGATGTCGAGGTCACAAATCCTCACTATCCTACTCCCTAAGAAGGCTACCATAGCCGGACCACTCCACGGGAGGACGGATTTTCGAGAATTTCATCCCCAAACGGCGTCACCAAAAAGGGTCAAAACCCAACCAAAAATAGCAATAACATTGCCGAACGAAGGCGCCTTTGCGCCTGACATTTGTGGCATCCAAAACAGACGTTGGGGTCACAAATTGTCACTATCCTATGTCCCTAATAAGGCTACCATAGCCGGACCGCTCCACGGGAGGATGGATTTTTGACAATTTCAGCTCCGAAATGCATCACAAAAAGGGTTCAAACCCACCAAAAATAGGTCATAATGTTTGGGAACTGCATAAGCATTCACCGGAAAACAACTGAAGGCACCCTTACATAAGTCATCTTGGGTCAAGTGACTCGTCACTTTTCTCATGTCGGTCATTCCCTCATCAATTCGTCGCTTGAGGGGGTAGTCACACTTAGTCACCAATCAACAAAAACACACCCAATCAAGGAAATGGCATGCATTCAAAAGATCATTGACAAAGACAATCATGCTCCTGCTTGGGGTAGCAAACAAGCAATAATCACAAGCTGATCAAACACTTGGTATTCATGAATCATGAACTCAAGGTTCCCATAGACAAAAGGTTGCGCCCTTTGCCTATTCATGATTGAACAATGTCCAAGATCAAGTAACACCTCACCGAAAAATGTTAACACTTGAATTAAGCTCCTTAGCTCGTCAGAAGCAAGGATTTAAGAATGTGTGCCCTTTCCATACTTGGGGCATCAAAAGTTGGTTAGGTTATTGAGAAACCCTAATCATTAGTGCTTTGGTTATCTATTTTTGCTCAACGTTGCGCTTTGCACAACGCTTCCCAAAAAGGGGCATCTATAGACACCAAAATAGCACCAATCTGATTATGTGACGACAAACACTGATCGCATTGACACACACACCCTAGGGCAGCCCCAAGAGGTTAAACAGTGGTCCTAACCACTCCCACAGTAGTTTGGAAGGTCAAAAGTCAATTTGGCACCTTTTTGGCACTTTGCTCCCTACTCGTCCCACCCTGGGACGATTACAAACTAGTATTCGTCCCACCCAGGGACGATTATCAGCATTCACCCTAGGGTGGGGCGAATAGCAAGTTTGACTGGCAAAAAGTCAAACCTCGATAGGTCTGCCAGTTAACTGCAGCTTCAGGCCATGCAATTGCGAGGAACGACTTCAAATCAAGGAGAGAGACTTCAGTCATGCATGTCTTTGATTTTGGAGGCCTCATGCAAGGAGACTCTAAATCAGGGAATAATATTTTCTCTCAAAATAGGACAAGCAACTCAAGTGGCGCCCTCGCATGCGCATTCAAAGAGAGAGACCCTAGGTCTATAAATTGGTGAGTCTTCTCACCCAAAAAATGAGAACAGAGAGGAGCCTTTGGAGCAATGAAGTGCTGCCAAATTATATCCTCACTCATCGATTATGTTTTTACATCCTTGATCTCTCTTTTGGAGGGAGGTTATTGGGTGATTATTGGAAGCGCAATCCGGACCCAAACCCAAACATTTGGCCACAATATCCCACCAAATTTGTCGACACAACCCCATAAGAGGTTTTGGACCCATCCCAAGTGGATTGGTGCAAAATCGGGCCCCAAACGGCGGGCATCCTGCCCTCGGGCGCCCCCCACACTGCTACAGTCCTAATCGCCCCGCCCCAGAGCGATTAGAAATCTGTGGTAGATTTCCTTTCTATTATTTTTGCATCTGATTCTATACTGCTTAGATAGGTTGTCATTTAAATTTCACATCGTTTTGAGCATTTTTTATCATGTTTTTATCATTTCCTACCTTTACTAACATGCATGTAGCATCATCAAATTCCTGGTGATAGAGGCCAAATTGGGAAAATATGACCTTCTGGGTCTTCCCAAAATACCCCCTTTTAGCTAACCCCCAACTTTGCAGGTGATTTGGAGCTTCTCGGATGTGACATTTGGGACTGTGCCTTTTGACACTTTGTTGTAGGTTTAATCGTCCCACCCCGGAGCGAATACGAATCTGTGGTGAATTTTCTGACTGTTCCATTTGTAGTGCCTTCCCTGTGATGTTTTGATGCCCCTATCAAGTTTTTAGTTCATTTGGATCTATTTTAGTTATCGTTTTATTTATATTTTGCATGTGCTAATTGAAGGTGTGGGGATTGCATGTTTCATTTTATCTACAGGTGCTACTGACTATTTTCTATTTCCTTGAACGCAGGATCTAGACATTAGAGGAGCAGCAAGGAGTCAAGATTCATCAACGCAAGCGGCGGCAATGTTTGGTCCGCCCATTTTACATGTGGGCATGCGAAAGAAGGAATAGCATCCATGGGTGTGACAAGAACACATTTAACGCTCCTAGCCCCTAAAAATGGAGGAGGCGAATTGTAACCAAGTTCTAAAGCATATTAATAAAAATGTTTGTCTTCCATATTGGCTTTTTATTTGGTTTCGATTCGTTTATGCCTCTTTCCTTTCATGCACTTTCAATTCATAGGATTTAGCGTTATCTTTTGTTTCGTTTGCATCGCATCTTGGCTTTTCCTTTTTGTTTTCGTATCCTTGTGGAACCTGCTGGAGGTTCCATGGGAACAAAGTTTCAAAAAGCATTGTCCCAAATGTCACACCCGGGAAGCTCCAAATCGCTAGGAAAAACAAATGCAAATGAGCCCAAAACCTAGTTTTGGCCCTTAAATAGGCTTTTTGAGCCAGTAATTTTTCCTCCCTGGGATGAGCACTCTGTTTAGCACTCATCCTACCCTGGGATGATTACTAAACTGGTATTCATCCCACCCAGGGACGATTACAGAGCAAAAATTTCAAAAACAACAAAAACTGCATCAAAATGCACAAAAAATAGCAAAAAAATTGCCAAATAAGAGTGATTTTGCACGACATTCTTGGCATGCAAAACAGACGTCGAGGTCACAAATCCTCACTATCCTACTTCCTAAGAATGCTACCATAGCCGTACTGCTCCACAGGAGGACGGATTTCGAGAATTTCATCCCCAAACGGCATCACCAAAAAGGGTCAAAACCCAACCAAAAATAGCAATAACATTTCCGAACGAAGGCGCCTTTGCGCCTGACATTTGTGGCATCCAAAACAGACGTTGGGGTCACAAATTTTCACTATCCTACGCCCTAATAAGGCTACCATAGCCGGACCGCTCCACGGACGGACGGATTTTTGACAATTTCAACTCCGAAATGCGTCACAAAAAGGGTTCAAACCCACCAAAAATAGGTCATAATGTTCGGGAACTGCATAAACATTCACTGAAAAACAACTGAAGGCACCCTAACATAAGTCATCTTGGGTCAAGCGACTCATCACTTTTCTCATGTCGGTCATTCCCTCATCGATTTGTCGCTTGAGGGGGTAGTCACACTTAGTCACCAATAAAAAAAACACACCCAATCAAGGAAATGGTACGCATTCAAAAGATCATTGAAAAAGACAATCACGCTCCTGCTTGGGGCAGCAAACAAGCTATAATTACAAGTTGATCAAACACTTGGCATTTGTGAATCATGAACTCAAGGTTCCCACAGACAAAAGGTTGCGCCCTTTGCCTATTCATGACTAAACAATGTCCAAGATCAAGTAACACCTCACCCAAAAAGGTTAACACTTGAATTAAGCTCCTTAGCTCGTAAGAAGCAAGGATTTAAGAATGTGTGCCCTTTCCATACTTGGGGCATCAAAAGTTGGTTAGGTTATCGAGAAACCCTAATCATTAGTGCTTTGGTTATCTATTTTTTCTCAGCGCTGCGCTTTGCACAACGCTTCCCAAAAAGGGGCATCTATAGACACAAAAATAGCACCAATCTGATTATGTGACGACAAACGTTGATCGCATTGACACACACAACCCCTAGGGCAGCCTCCAGAGGTTAAACAGTGGTCCTAACCACTCCCACAGTAGTTTGGAAGTTCAAAAGTCAATATGGCACCTTTTTGGCACTTTGCTCCCTACTCGTCCCACCCTAGGACGATTACAAACTGGTATTCATCCCACCCAGGGACGATTATCAGCATTCGCCCCAGGGTGGGGCGAATAGCGAGTTTGACCGGCAAAAAGTCAAACCTCGATAGGTCTGCCAGTTAACTGCAGCCTTCGAGGCCATGCAATTGTGAGGAACGACTTCAAATCAAGGAGAGAGACTTCAGTCATGCATGTCTTTGATTTTGGAGGCCTCATGCAAGGAGACTCTAAATCAAGGAATAATCTTTTCTCTCAAAATAGGACAAGCAACTCAAGTGGCGCCCTCGCATGCACATTCAAATGGAGAGACCCTAGGTCTATAAATTGGTGAGTCTTCTCACCCAAAAAAGGGGAACAGAGAGGAGCCTTTGGAGCAACGAAGTACTACCAAATTATATCCTCACTCATCGATTGTGTTTTTACATCCTTGATCTCTCTTTTGGAGGGAGGTTATTGGGTGATTATTGGAAGCGCAATCCGGACCCAAACCCGAACATTTGGCCATAATATCCCACCAAATTTGCCGACACAACCCCATAAGAGTTTTTGGACCCATCCCAAGTGGATTGGTGTCGAAATCGGGCCCCAAACGGCGGGTGTCCTGCCCTCGGGCGCCCCCCACACTGCTGCAGTCCTAATCGCCCCATCCCGAAGCGATTAGAAATTTGTGGTAGATTTCCTTTCTGTTATTTTTGCATCTGATTCTATACTGCTTAGATAGGTTGTCATTTAAATTTCACATCGTTTTGAGCATTTTTTATCATGTTTTTATCATTTCCCGCCTTTACTAACATGCATGTAGCATCATCAAATTCCCGGTGATAGAGGCCAAATTAGGAAAATATGACCTTCTGGGTCTTCCCAAAATACCCCCTTTTAGCTAACCCCCGACTTTGCAGGTGATTTGGAGCTTCCCAGATGTCACATTTGGGACTGTGCTTTTTGACACTTTGTTGTAGGTTTAATCATCCTGCCCCGGAGCGAATACGAATTTGTGGTGAATTTTTTGACCGTTCCATTTGTAGTGCCTTCCCTGTGATGTTTTGATGCCCTTGTCAAGTTTTTAGTTCATTTGGATCTAGTTTAGTTATCGTTTTATTTATATTTTGCATGTGTTAATTGAAGGTGTGGGGATTGCATGTTTCATTTTATCTACAGGTGCTACTGACCATTTTTTGTTTCCTTGAATGCAATATCTAGACATTAGAGGAGCATCAAGGAGTAAAGATTCATCAATGCAAGCGGCGGCAACGTTTGGTCCGCCCATTTTACATGTGGGCACGCGAAAGAAGGAATAGCATCCATGGGTGTGACAAGAACACATTTAATGCTCCTAGCCCCTAAAAATGGAGGAGGTGAATTGTAACCGAGTTCTAAAGCATATTAATAAAAATAGTTGTCTTCCATATTGGCTTTTTATTTGGTTTCGATTCGTTTATGCCTCTTTCCTTTCATGCACTTTCAATTCATAGGATTTAGTGTTATCTTTTGTTTCATTTGCATTGCATCTTGGCTTTTCCTTTTTGTTTTCGTATCCTTGTGGAACCTGCTAGAGGTTCCATGGGAACAAAGTGTCAAAAAGCATTTTCCCAAATGTCACACCCGGGAAGCTCCAAATCGCCAGGAAAAACAAATGCAAATGAGCCCAAAACCTAGTTTTGGCCCTTAAATAGGCCTTTTGAGCCTGTAATCGTTCCTCCCTGGGATGAGCACTCTGGTTAGCATTCATCCTACCTTAGGATGATTACTAAATTGGTATTCATCCCACCCAGGGATGATTACAGAGCAAAAATTTCAAAAACAGCAAAAACTGCATCAAAATGCACAAAAAATAGCAAAAAAATTGCCAAATAAGAGTGATTTTGCACTTGACATTCTTGGCATGCAAAACAGACGTCGGGGTCACAAATCCTCACTATCCTACTTCTTAAGAATGCTACCATAGCGGGACTACTCCACAGGAGGACGTATTTCAAGAATTTCATCCCCAAATGGCATCACCAAAAAGGGTCAAAACCCAACCAAAAATAGCAATAACATTGCCGAACGAAGGCGCCTTTGCGCCTGACATTCGTGGCATCCAAAACAGACATTGGGGTCATAGATTGTCACTATCCTACATCCTAATAAGGCTACCATAACCATACCACTCCACGGGCAGACGGATTTTTGACAATTTCAGCTTCGAAATGCGTCACAAAAAGGGTTCAAACCCACCAAAAATAGGTCATAATGTTCGGGAACTGCATAAACATTCACTGAAAAACAACTGAAGGCACCCTTACATAAGTCATCTTGGGTCAAGCGACTCGTCACTTTTCTCATGTCGATAATTCCCTCATTGATTCGTCGCTTGAGGGGGTAGTCACACTTAGTCACCAATCAACAAAAACACACCCAATCAAGGAAATGGTACACATTCAAAATATCATTGACAAAGACAATCACGCTCCTGCTTGGGGCATTAAACAAGCAATAATTACAAGCTGATCAAACACTTGGCATTTGTGAATCATGAACTCAAGGTTCCCACAGAAAAAAGGTTGCACCCTTTGCCTATTCATGACTGAACAATGTCCAAAATCAAGTAACACCTCATCGAAAAAGGTTAACACTTGAATTAAGCTCCTTAGCTCGTAAGAAGCAAAGATTTAAGAATGCGTGCCCTTTCCATACTTGGGGCATCAAAAGTTGGTTAGGTTACTAAGAAACCCTAATCATTAGTGCTTTGGTTATCTATTTTTTCTCAGCACTGCGCTTTGCACAATGCTTCCCAAAAAGGGGCATCTATAGACACCAAAATAGCAACAATCTGATTATGTGACGACAAACGCTGATCGCATTGACACACACAGCCCCTAGGGCAGCCTCTAGAGGTTAAACAGTGGTCCTAACAACTCCCACAGTAGTTTGGAAGTTCAAAAGTCAATTTGGCACCTTTTTGGCACTTTGCTCCCTACTCGTCCTACCCTGGGACGATTACAAACTGGTATTTGTCCCACCCAAGGATGATTATCAACATTCACCCCAAGATGGGGCGAATAGCAGGTTTGACTGGAAAAAATTCAAACCTCGACAGGTCCGCCAGTTAACTGCAGCTTTAGGCCATGTAATTGTGAGAAACGGCTTCAAATCAAGGAGAGAGACTTCAATCATGCATGTCTTTGATTTTGGAGGCCTCATGCAAGGAGACTCTAAATCAGGGAATAATATTTTCTCTCAAAATAGGACAAGCAACTCAAGTGGCGCCCTCGCATGCGCATTCAAAGAGAGAGACCCTAGGTCTATAAATTGGTGAGTCTTCTCACCCAAAAAATGGGAACAAAGAGGAGCCTTTGGAGCAACGAAGTGCTGCCAAATTATATCCTCACCCATCGATTGTGTTTTTACATCCTTGATCTCTCTTTTGGAGGGAGGTTATTGGGTGATTATTGGAAGCACAATTCAGACCCAAACCCGAACATTTGGCCACAATATCCCACCAAATTTTTTGACACAACCCCATAAGAGGTTTTGGACCCATCCCAAGTGGATTTGTGCCAAAATCGGGCCCCAAACGACGGGCGTCTTGCCCCCGGGCGCCCCCCACACTACTACAGTCCTAATCGCCCCACCCCGGAGTGATTAGAAATCTGTGGCATATTTCCTTTCTGTTATTTTTGCATCTGATTCTATACTGCTTAGATAGGTTGTCATTTAAATTTCACATCGTTTTGAGCATTTTTTATCATGTTTTTATCATTTCCCGCCTTTACTAACATGCAAGTAGCATCATCAAATTCTCGATGATAGAGGCCAAATTGGGAAAATCTGACCTTCTAGGTCTTCCCAAAATACCCCCTTTTAGCTAACCCCTAACTTTGCAGGTTATTTGGAGCTTCCCGAATGTGACATTTGGGACTATGTTTTTTGACACTTTGTTGTAGGTTTAATCGTCCCACCCCGGAGCGAATACGAATATGTGGTGAATTTTTTGACTATTCCATTTGTAGTGCCTTTCCTGTGATGTTTTTATGCCCCTGTCAAGTTTTTAGTTCATTTGGATCTATTTTAGTTATCATTTTATTTATATTTTGCATGTGCTAATTGAAGGTGTGGGGATTGCATGTTTCATTTTATCTACAGGTGCTACTGACTATTTTTTGTTTCCTTGAACGTAGGATCTAGACATTAGAGGAGCAGCAAGGAGTCAAGATTCATCAACGCAAGTGGCGACAACATTTGGTCCACCCATTTTACATGTGGGCACGCGGAAGAAGGAATAGCATCCATGGGTGTGACAAGAACACATTTAATGCTCCTAGCCCCTAAAAAGGGAGGAGGTGAATTATAACCGAGTTCTAAAGCATATTAATAAAAAGGGTTGCCTTCCATATTGACTTTTTATTTGGTTTCGATTCGTTTATGCCTCTTTCCTTTCATGCACTTTCAATTCATAGGATTTAGCGTTATCTTTTGTTTCGTTTGCATCACATCTTGGCTTTTCCTTTTTGTTTTCGTATCCTCATGCTTTTAGTTGCGATCACGGTGGGACCCTTGTCCTCTATTTTTAAGATCATAAATATGATCAAAAATTGATTGTTTTTGCTTGCAGGTACCCAATTTTCAAACGTTGGACTGTTGTTCGTTCCAGCCTGTGGCGAATGCAGAGCTGGAATTTGTCTTACCCAAGGACGAATGGGTAGTTGCCCCACCCTATGACGAATATAGTTTTGTTATTCGTCCCACCCAGGAATGAATAGCTCTCTATGTAGTTTCAGGACAGAAACTCAGAACCAGCAGATTTGGGCAGAGAAGAGGTAGAGGTCCTGAACTCCTATCATTTTCTATTTCCTGTTTTCTGTTTTCTGGTTATTTACTTGCTCAGGGAAAAAAAAATTTACTGCATGCTTGCTTCCTTTTATGCAAAATAAAAATAACCCCACACATCACGTGGCAATTTAAACACCAAGGAGATGGTCGTAAAACCCCAACCCTTGATCAAGACCAACGGTGGATTTCATCACCACCTTGGCTTGAATTTTTGCATCCATAACCTCGATCGCTACTGTTGCTAGACGTAAATCCTGACGAAAGCTGACCAAGTGTAGCTGGGGTGATTCCCAGCGCATGAGGATAAGTCTTCTATGGTAGGTGTCAAAAATAGGGTGATTCCCCTTCCGTACTACCTACGTTCCACGTACCATCTGCTCTCATGTACCAATAGTTTCCCTCACGTAAGGGCGGGTATATAGAGAGGTTGGTATATCGGCCTGGCAATGGTATATCGAAGGGGCGACCATTTTTGGGAGTCATAAGAGCCATCATATTGCATTTAAATGTTCTTTACAAAAGCTTTCAAAATAAAAATCAAAACACACTAAACCAGGTTTAGGGCACACCTTTAATCTTTAAACGAGATAATCATTGCTTTGTGTGTGTGATCTCTTCTGTTTAGTGTAGCATAAAAATCATAAAAAGAAATAAAAAAATCTATGCATCTTGTAGGAAAACACCACCATGGTGTATACCCATAGCCAAGCCCAATCATGGGTAGGAGCTGCAAAGAGTGTACAAGGGGGCACAAGTCACCTCCGCTATAGCCCCAAGGACTTGGTCATACCACCTTGGCGGCCCGACCCCCAAGAGAGTCCACATTGTGCCATTTCAGAATGGGACTATAGAGGCACCCCTTCGAGGGGCACTCCCGTCCAACATAGACCCTTTCAGGAGGAGTCCTTACACGTGGCACTCAATATAAACAAGAAGGCTCCCTTAGAAGCTCGGTATGAGTGGCCACCACGTGATGAAGCACTAGAACAACATAGGGTCCATGAGGAGAGGCCACATGATTATATCATCCCTCCTTTACCCCCCATCACTATTAGAAACAATAGGCAAAATCCAGAGCATAAGGCTCTTCAAACAGGGCGAGCCAACTTTGTCCGCCCCTTTCACATATAGGAAAGGGAGCATGAGGAAGACCATTACATTCCTCAAGAGCAATACACAGCATGAAAGCAATGCGCCTTTGCACCTGCTATCTACCAGAATCACCTACTGAGGCCAGAGCCTCGAGTGAATGTCACCAACATCGACAGAGGGAAGCGACCTATAGAGATCTCAGATCATCATGACCGAGATAAATGCATAGGAGAGGAATCTAGGCCTCCTAGAATCAAGATGGCAGAATAAATCAACTTGGCAGTTACCAGACATGTCGCCCGCCAAGCGCAGATCATGCAGCTTGAGCAAGATCAACAGCAGCTAGAGCATCTATATCACCTTAGCAAAGAGTGCATTCAGTGCCAAACATATGAGTTGCTCCATAACACGATGCCTAAGAGGGTTCCAACCCCTCACACCCAAAGAGCAGAACCATATGAGAGGTGCAACCCCTTGGTACGAGACAGGTCCCCGTGACCTTACCAAGTGCTGCCTCCGAGACCTCCTAGACCTGAACGGGAGGCCACTCCCAGGAACAACGATGGGCACCCCCCACGGGGACCCACCCATGGTTATAGGTCTCGTCCAAAAACTCCTAAAGAAGCCTATGAGGAGTATGAGCAAGAAGAAGAGAAGGCTAAAATGTCCTACCAAGGCGAAGGGGCTGCTATCAGGCCACCCCTCCATAGGCCTCAAGTTTCCCACAACCCACAACGAGAGCAAATTGAGGAAGAAATTAAATCTTTCGATGCATATAAAGCATTGTTAGAGCGCTTGGAGTCTGTGGAGACCAAGACTTTTGGGCCCCAAAAGCCCACTTTACACCAACTCCGCAGTCATCCTGTGCATCCATCAGTGCCGGCACCCCCTTACCCTAAACACTTTAAACTGCCTTAGTTGGCAATATTTAGAGGGGAGGAAGATGCCCAAGAGCATGTGACTAGATTCCTGAGCCAATGCTTTGGCATTCAAGACAATGATGCTTTGTTGTTACGAACATTCATCACCACGTTCACAGGCCCTACCTCGAATTGGTTCACTTAATTGCCAAAGCATAGCATTAGTAACTTAGATCATCTAGTGGATACGTTCCTCGAAAGCTTCACCTTCAACACCAAGAAGAAGGCATCACTAAGCGACCTAGCCAGCCTTAGGTAGTATGAGGAAGAAACCATGGTGGCTTATGGGAACCGGTGGAATACTTTGCTTTCCAAGCTACCCTACTTCCCTCCTATGTCCGACCTCACCCAAATGTTCTCAAAGAGTTGTTTGAGATTGATCTTCGTGCTATTGCAACTGCAGCAATATGCCACGTTAGAAGAAGCTCTGGTGCAATCTAGAATCATTGAGGAGATCAAGATTCAGGATGGCAAGATAGCCAAGCCAAAGAAGAAAGAATGGTCTAAGAACACCAAAATAGGGACCACACAACAGAAACCCGCTGCGGTCAATCAGGTTTCTATAAACATCCCTAAGCTTGCACAAGTAACACAGCCCCAAAAGGCTAACTATCAGGCGGTGCCTCTTCATAGTTATGATCGAGAAAATCAAAGGCAAGAACAAAATCAGCAGCGTCGCCCTAGGTGACAATTCACCCCTTAGACAGAGTCCAAAGACTCCCTGTTTTACCGCTTGTCAGTAACAAACTTGATCAACCTACCCGAGATTCAACCCATAGACCCCAATGCACCAAAACCTAAGGGCTACAGGGAAGACTTGTACTACAAGTTCCACAAACATAAGGGACATGACCTTAATGCATGTTGGAAGTTTAAAAGCTTGGTGCAAGACCTAATAGATAACAAGACATTAGCAGTGGATAAGCCCGTGGTACCAAGCAATCAACAAATGGAGGTATTTAAGGACCCCTTGCTTGCCCATGATGCACAGGCAAAAACCCTACAAGTCAATGAGGTAACACAAAACTGCCCCATGCAGGGGTATGTAGGGATGATCAGTATAGTGACTCGAAACAAGAGGTACCCGAGCACAGCGACCCCCGCGACAGCTATAGGAGAGGTGCCAACAACGTCACAACCGCAACAACACCTTACACAACCTCCTTCGCCTAGACTAGTGGCCATAATTCGGACCAAACTCACCCAGAGTTTGAGGACCACATCGGCTAGGCTCTCCATCTACGAGCTCGTACAACAATCAACGCCCCATCGGGAGGCTCTAATGGAGATACTAAAAGCCATCGAGTTGCAGCCCCACGAAGCAAATTCTTTCAACAACTTCGTAGGACATGTCAAATGATGCACTGAGCTAGTCATCACCTTTCAAGAAGACGAATTGAAATCAGTGGCTAGTGACATGGAGGATCCACCCCTGCACGTCATCGCGTGGGTCAACGGGATTCCGTACAAGAGAGTATTGGTGGACACTGGCTCGTCTAGTAATATCATTACAACAGTGACCTTGAAGCACCTGAAGTTGCCTGCCTCTCACATAGTGGCTTCCACCTATACACTGTGAGCATTCAATGATGCAATATGCTCGACAATTGGCACAATTGTCCTACCCATCCAAGTGGGACAAAATACTATACCTACATTGTGCCACATCTTGGAGGGTGAGATGGCCTATAACATCGGGTCGGCCATGGATAAGGGACATGAAGTGTATCCCTTTGATATCTCATTAGTGCTTAAACTATACATTCGAAGGGTAGGTGCATGTAGTCCCGGTGGACTTGGAACCCTTCAAGTATTGCAATGCGGTGTAACTGATGTCACAATTGACCCTTCCATCAATGCATTTGGATTTCCAGTTGAATCCATCTAAACAAGGTCTGATTTCGCAGGCATCCCCATTGACAAGTCCATCAAAACCCCAGTCGGGTCCATCTTCATCATCTGGTCCTTCACCAACGACACCACCTATGGTGGTCACACATAAGGACAAAAGGAAGAAACCTCTGGAAGAGGCGCAACCTCTGGAAGAGGCACCGCCATTAGTCTCAACCATCTCTACTGAGGAGATGCCTAGCAGAATGGAAGTTGAGGCTCCTAGTTCACCCAACATGGAGTGGACTTAGGAAGAACTTTCGTTCCCTCCCCCTCAACCTCCAAAAATCACTGTTGAGATGGCCAATATAGGCCTAGGGGAGCACCTGGTGTGAAACATTGTAGCAAAACCCGCACTGGAGTCCATGCAGGACATGGGGAGACCTCACCTCCCCATCGGTACCATTATTCCTCTAGGCTACCCACCGAATCAGACAAATTTTGGGTATGGGGGCCTTGATCATGGTATTGAACCATACATGCAAGAGGAAGAAGATGAAGAGCCCTTTGTAGAAGATGTCAATTATTTGTCCAACCCAGATTTTGCGTTGAGATACCTTGGCCAATGCAATTGGCATGGATATGGGTTAGGCAGATATGAGCAAGGAGTGTGTGTTCTTTGCCAACCAAGATACCAAATGCCATACGACAAGTCAAGAGTAGGGTTCAACCATCCCCTGCCCTTGGACATCTTGGTAGAGAACATGCAAGGCCTAGGGATAGGCAACAAGGGGGGATTGGCATTAGATCCATATGCCAACCCTAACACGACATATACACTAGGGGATTATCTCCCATTGTTGACAACCAACCTTGTTGACCTCAACAACCCTTTCCCTTCGCTTGAGAGAGGAGAAAGTTCGAGAACTTACCTACAAGAGAGGTATAGACAAGGTCAAGAAGGATCTTCAGAAGACGAGTCAGAATATGAGGTAGCACCATGGGACCCCTTCGAATCGGATAGCAATCACTCACAAGTGACCCCCATGGATGACTACCAAGAAAGCCTCTTGGCAATGTTCCCTTTGGATGCTCCAATCGAACAAGTGCCACATCAACAAAATCAGGTCCCCCTGCAGAGAGCAGAACAACCCCAATGGGGCCAAATTAATTTGCTCGAGCAAGATGAGCCTCGAATGTCACAAATAGTTGTTGGAACCAACGAAGGCCTTTGGATATTCGATAGTGATTATGAAGATGAAATTGAGATGGCATATCTCAATCACATGCGACAGATGTAGCAACAATACCCCCTGGATATTGATGACATGTTTGAGCAACTAAACATAGCGCCAGGGCATGAGTGGCACATAAACCCAGCGTAGTGGGACCAAGTGTTGAATCCACCACTTTGGGCACACGGAGAGCACATACCACCCAGAGACCCTATAGAGATATCAGTACCGAAGGCAGACCCTGTCCTCCTATCCGCACATAGGGCCGATCCATTCATGCCAATACCTCCAGAACCAGATCCGAAGCACAGAGAACATCCAGAATGTCCGAGTCACCACACCCACGGTAATGGAGACCAAAATCATTTCATCAACATGATCTCCATTGACTTAACCGCCCCCATCCGCAATCCGCCCGATCCAAAACAGTCATTGTATCTAGACATAGATGCCATAGATTGGGATCGCGTCAATTCACCACCATCCCCATCAGAGTACTGGCCATTTGGTGAGATGCTTCATTTCACCCTAGGGCCAACTCAAGATATTTTCCATGCTGAAGAGGAACCCGAGGTTCCCAACGCAGATTTAAACTCAGCAAATGATATCCACTTGATCCCAACTCCACACCAGTTGGAGGACGGGTCCCACATGTCGATCGAGGAGACGACTGACGTAGACATTGGCTTGGATCCAATGAATCCATAGATTATCAAGCTAGGGGTAAGTCTATCCCCCAAAGAGCAAGTCGACTACATTGCCCTTCTCAAAGAGAAGAAGGAGGTTTTTGCATGGTCCTACAAAGACATGTCGGGGCTAGATCCGCAACTAGTCACGCATAATCTAACGCTTGATCCGACAGTCAAGCTAGTTAAGCAAAAACTATGTAAGATGCACCCAACAGTGGCCTTAATGGTCAAAGATGAATTACAAAAGCTGTTGGATGCACAATTTGTCATCTGCGTGGATTACCCACCATGGTTGTCCAACATGGTGCCTGTCAAAAAGCTGGAAGGGAGGATTCACATATGCACTGATTTTCGAGATCTAAAAAAAGTGAGTCCTAAGGATGATTTCCCCTTGTCGAGCATCGACGCATTGGTAGACGCTATAGCGGGCCACGAAATGATTTCCCTCATGGATGGTTTCTCGGGATACAATCAGATTCGTATCAATCTCGAGGACCAACTAAAAATGGCGTTCACAACGCCTTGGGGGACATTTTGCTATAAGGTCATGCCCTTTGGCCTTAAAAATGTTGGTGCCACATACCAACGTGCCATGACATACATCTTCTATGATCACATGCACAAAACTTTGGAAGATTACATGGATGATTTGTTGGCCAAATCTCTTTTGCGCCCAGATCATCTTGATGACTTAAGCAAGATCCTCGATCGCCTCATTGAACATAAACTCAGACTAAACCCCAAGAAGTGCGTATTTGGCGTCACATCTGGAAATCTCTTGGGTTTCATAGTCTCCAAACGAGGAATCGAGGTGGACCCACACAAAGTCAAGGCAATCCTTGAAATGCTTCCCCCAACTACCATCAAGCAGCTCAGAAGCCTACAGGGAAAGGTCACGTCAATCAAGCGCTTCATAGTGCAGTTATCTGATGAGTTCCGACCCATGAATAAATTATTGCACAAGGGGGTAGCATTTCACTGAGATGACGAGTGCCAGTCAGCCTTTGATTATATTAAACAATACTTGGCTTTGTCGCCAGTATTGGCACCACCTAGACCAGGAGTGTCATTCTACTTATATATCTCAGCTACTGATGTGGCACTAGGCGCCATGCTATCCCAAAAAAATGAACTACACAAAGAACAGGCTACTTACTATCTTATCCGCACCCTGGTCAATTATGAACTTAACTATGCATATGTTGAGAAAGCATATAACATGAAGGTTCACCTAAGGGACTTTCAGGTTGGTGACTTGGTCTTAAAATAGAACCAACATAATTCTAATTTGTCGCCCCATCTAAGGGACAAGTTCACGGCAAACTCGTTAGGTCCTTATGTGATTGACAGTAAAATAGGACCTAGAACATACCGGCTCGCCTCTCTTGAAGGAATAAAGGAACCAGAACCCTTGAACATCAGTCATTTGAGGCCATTCCACATTTAGAGAGAGAGCCATAGCCCACCCAAAATCTCCAAGGATTCCCACAATCGCTTGGTCAACCCAAAATGCCCCAAAGCTGTCTATAAACCCTTGGGTCAACCCAAAAGCTCCAAGGATTCCCACAATCGCTTGGTCAACCCAAAATGCCCCAAAAGTGTCCATAAACCCTTTGGTCAACCCAAAAGCTCCAAGGATTCCCACAATCGCTTGGTCAACCCAAAATGCCCCAAAGGTGTCCATAAACCCTTTGGTCAACCCAAAAGCTCCAGGGATTCTCGCAATCGCTTGGTCAAACCAAAAGCTCCAAGGATTCCCACGATCGCTTGGTCAACCCCAAAAATGCCCCAAAGGTATCCATAAACCCTTTGGTCAAACCAAAATCTCCAAGGGTTACCATAACCGCTTGGTCAAAATAAATATTCAAAAACAAACAAAACAATAAAATCATCAAAAATAACAAAAAAAATTGCATCTTAATTCCATGCATACTCGTAAAAATCAAAATACAAAAATATAAGTTGCATTAGGCATCGCATCCATACATTGCATATTTGTTGTCATACATGTCCCAAACACCATGGACTGTAATTGCTCGGCAATTCCTTCATTTTCCACATTCCACCCATTTTATAAACGCATACATCCAAAATAACACCATCCCCATTTTTTAGCATAGCCAGTTGTCTCCTAATGTATGTAGGGTTTTCGTCATTTAGCTATCTTTAAATTTCTAGCCAAAAACTATACAAAGTTAAACGGATTTCACAAGGGAAAGTTTTACTTGGATCACACCTTGTTACGTAGCATCCCAACACAAATTAAAACACAAAAAAAATCCTAAGTTGTGTGAAAGAAGGATAAAATATGTAAAGTAATCCAGGTCACCATAAGCGAAACGGTTATCTTGCTCATCCCCCTGTGCGAATGACCCCAAGAATGCTGAGAGTTGGCAAAAGGACAAGCATCTTCCCTACCCAATTCCCCAAGAATCCCAAGTTCTCAAAAAGTTGTAAAACATCACAAAATTACAAAAGTCAAAACTCCAAAAAAAAAAAAAAAAGTATCACAACCAAAGTGCATACATCAAAAGGCATATACAATAGTGATTCTCATCGCTCAATATTCAAATCCCTTGCTCAAAAGAAGAAAAAAAACAAAAATAAACAGTGATTTTTATCACTACAAAAGAGCAAGTATCCCAATAACAATTGAAGAAAATAAGGGAGTCGAACTTGAATCCCTGGAACTCTCGGCATTCAGAAGGTCACAAGGTAAACCTCAGTACCGGTTTGGTGGATAACCTCTCGGTCACTAGTGGCAAACCTCCCGCATGACGATATATCTATCACATTAAATTGTGTGCAGATCAATGTTTGCATGTGGATGAGCTAGCTTATGGTATCCTAGATAGCACCGTAGATTAATCTAACTAAATACAAAAAATGAGTTAGTGGAGTTAAGTAGGTGATCCTCAGTACAGGTTTGGTTGAAAGCCTATCTGGCACTGGCGGTATCCTGAAAAATACCACATAAACGAACTCAATTGCACACACAAGGATATGAAATAACTTGGTCAAAGACAAGTTCGATTCATACCTTGTCCAAAAGTCTTGTAAGATAAAAATACAGTACTGGCTAGTTAGTTAAAACATCTGAGTCTCAGAAAACCTTAACTACATTCTAAACCAACTGTGCAATATTTCATTCTCGAATTGCCATCCTAAAATACAAAAATAGCATGTATACATAAAAAGTCATTTACCACAACAATCGCCTAGGACAAAAAGCCATAAGTTCTAAATAATCTATGGTGCCACCGCCAAAAATCACGAATTTAATTCATCAATTCCATTTGCATATCATAAAAATTAGAAACATTTGCATTCATCATAACATATGCATCCATCAACATAAATTAACATGCATACATACACATTCAACAATAATTGTGCATAACATCAAATCATGACACTTGTATAAACAAAATAAAGTCATTTGTATATATACCATCAAAAATGCCCACAGGCTACAATAACCGGTCCTCTGACCCCGCAAAAAGCAAAAACTCAAAAAACCCCCAAGCCTAGGGTGTCGGCCACCATGATCACGCAGGATCGATGCGACGGGAACTACGCCTCATGGTGTGGGTCCTATGGGACCTCTCAGGGCGGCTGCTGCTTGCCCCCGTATCACGACCACTAGCGCCCCCCTCATCCAATCGCCTGCGATGAGATGATGTTGACTGCTCAGTATTGCTGCCCCTTGTCCGGTGCGAAGACCCACCTCCATAGGGCTCAGGTATCCACCCCTCGAGGCGGATTATCTCTCCCTCCAAATCCATCCAGTGTCGAAACCACTCCGTCTCCCACCGATGGTACAAAGCTACTACATTGTCGCACTATGCCAATGCCCTCTTCCTCTCTGCCACATGCGTCTGCAGAAGATCCCTCTCCCGTGCAGCATCTGTGTCCCCATCCTGCCGGTGGTATGCAGCAAATGCGTTCTCCCACTCAGCCAATTGAGTTCGTAGGAGATCCCTCTCCTACAGAGCCTCCCCTAGCTCCTCATCTCGCCTCCGTAGCAGCCCCTCCAATCGTGCATTCTCAGTGCGTAACCCTACCTCCATGTCCTCCGAGACTGCCTGAGGCATTGGCATCTCCGAAACAGCAGCCTACTCTGGCTCCCACTGCTTCGGGACGTACAACATCCCCGACTGATCCGGAACCCCAAAATCCACACCCACATCATCCACCTCCACCATGTTCGCATCCTCCAGCGGAGCTCCCCAATCATCTTTTGGTGCCTCTCCACCCTCCCCGCATACTGCTGCTGCCTCTGCACCTCCCAATGGCCCCTCTCCCCGCCATCGCCGCAGAGTCCACCACTGGTCATACTCAGCGATAACCCCAACGTCATCCACATCTAGGATTTCCAACGCTATATCTGAATCCTCACCCAACGATGCAATTACTGGCCAGACTAGAGTCCTCTCGTCCCCTCGATGCTGATAGATCAAGGGCTTACCAGGCAACCCCTGGCGCACTCCAAATTATCGTGTCACCCAGACGTACGGGAAGTACTCCTGCTCAGTCTCATGCTGTTTGATCAGCCATCTTCCACTGCGCACTCGTCAGAGCCACTCTCCAGCCTCAAGCCAGGCTGGACAATCCCGATATGGGCACCAGAACACCTCCTCTGGAGTAAGCCGAACGAAGGCATCCGCATAATGCCCTACGACACCTGCCCACCGTCGACTCTGCCCCTGCTCCTCAGATCGCCATCACAATGCCCCGTATCCAATCTCTCGGTCTACCATCTCCACCTGAGTCGTCCACAGTAACCCCATCGGCCTCTCCACAGCTATGTGCTACCAAGTCCAGCACTGCAACAGATAACTAAATCCAATACCCTTTCACCTCTGACAGCGGACCTCGTACAACTCATCGTAGAGCTGTGCCAATAGTGTCTGCCCCCACCTCATAATTAGGGGTGCCTCCGTCGAACACTCCACCAACCTGAAAACCACCTCCAACAGGTTCCATGGAAACCTCGTGTGATCGCCACTGGAAGCACGAGGATACGAAAACAAAAATGAAAAGCCAAGATGCGATGCAAACGAAACAAAAGATAACGTTAAATCCTATGAATTGAAAGTGCATGAAAGGAAAGAGGCATAAACGAATTGAAACCAAATAAAAATCCAATATGGAAGATAGTCATTTTTATTAATATGCTTCAGAACTCGGTTACAATTTGCCTCCTCCCTTTTTAGGGGCTAGGAGCGTTAAATGTGTTCTTGTCACACCCATGGATGCTATTCCTTCTTCCGCGTGACCACATGTAAAATGGGTCGACCAAATGTTACCGCCACTTGCGTTGATGAACCTTAACTCCTTGCTGCTCCTCTAATATCCAGATCCTGCGTTCAAGGAAACATAAATTTGTCAATAGCACCTATAGATAAAATGAAACATGCAATCCCCACGCCTTCAATTAGCACATGCAAAATATAAATAAAACGATAACTAAAATAGATCCAAATGAACTAAAAACTTGACAAGGGCATCAAAACATCATAGGGAAGGCACTACAAATGGAACAGTTGGAAAATTCACCACATATTCGTATTCGCTCCGGGGCGGGACGATTAAACCTACAACAAAGTGTCAAAAAGCACAGTCCCAAATGTCACATCCGGGAAGCTCCAAATCACCTAGAAAGTTGGGGGTTAGCTAAAAGGGGGTATTTTGGGAAGACCCAAAAGGTCAGATTTTCCCAATTTGGTCTCTATCACCAGGAATTTGATGATGCTACCTGCATGTTAGTAAAGGCGGGAAATGATAAAAACATGATCAAAAATACTCAAAACGATGTGAAATTTAAATGACAACCTATCTAAGCAGTATAGAATCAAATGCAAAAATAACAGAAAGGAAATCTGCCACAGATTTCTAATCACTCCGGGACGGGCGATTAGGACTGCAGCAGTGTGGGGGGCGCCCGGGGGCAGGACGCCCGCCGTTTGGGGCCCAATTTCGGCACCAATCCACTTGGGATGGGTCCAAAACCTCTTATGGGGTTGTGTCAAAAAATTTGGTGGTATATTGTGACCAAATGTTTGGGTTTGGTTCCGGATTGCGCTTCCAATAATCACCCAATAACCTCCCTCCAAAAGAGAGATCAAGGATGTAAAAACATAATCGATGAGTGAGGATATAATTTGGCAGCACTTCATTGCTCCAAAGGCTCCTCTTTGTTCCCCTTTTTTGGGTGAGAAGACTCACCAATTTATAGACCTAGGGTCTCTCTCTTTGAATGCGCATGCGAGGGCGCCACTTGAGTTGCTTGTCCTATTTTGAGAGAAAATATTATTCCCTGATTTAGAGTCTCATTGCATGAGGCCTCCAAAATCAAAGACATGCATGACTGAAGTCTCTCTCCTTGATTTGAAGTCGTTCCTCGCAATTGCATGGCCTGAAGCTACAGTTAACTAGCGGACCTATCGAGGTTTAACTTTTTTCTAGTCAAACCTGCTATTCGCCCCACCCTCGGGCGAATGCTGATAATCGTCCCTGGGTGGGACGAATACCAGTTTGTAATTGTCCCAGGGTGGGACGAGTAGGGAGCAAAGTGCCAAAAAGGTGCCAAATTGAATTTTGACCTTCCAAACTATTGTGGGAGTGGTTAGGACCACTGTTTAACCTTTGGGGGCTGCCCTAGGGGTTGTGTGTGTCAATGCGATCAACATTTGTCGTCATATAATTGGATTGGTGTTATTTTGGTGTCTACATATGCCCCTTTTTGGGAAGCGTTGTGCAAAGCACAGCGCTAAGCAAAAAATAGATAACCAAAGCACTAATGATTAGGGTTTCTCAATAACCTAACCAACTTTTGATGTCCCAAGTATGGAAAGGGCACGCATTCTTAAATCCTTGCTTCTGACGAGCTAAGGAGCTTAATTCAAGTGTTAACCTTTTTCGGTGAGGTGTTACTTCATCTTGGACATTGTTCAGTCATGAATAGGCAAAGGGCACAACCTTTTATCTATGGTAACCTTGAGTTCATGATTCATGAATGCCAAGTGTTTGATCAGCTTGTGATTATTGCTTGTTTGCTGCCCCAAGCAGGAGCGTGATTGTCTTTGTCAATGATCTTTTGAATGCGTGCCATTTCCTTGATTGGGTGTGTTTTTGTTGATTGGTGACTAAGTGTGACTACCCCTCAAGCGACGAATCGATGAGGGAATGACCAACATGAGAAAAGCGACGAGTCGCTTGACCCAAGATGACTTATGTAAGGGTGCCTTCAGTTGTTTTTCGGTGAATGCTTATGCAGTTCCCGAACATTATGACCTATTTTTGGTGGGTTTGAACCCTTTTTATGATGCATTTCGAAGCTAAAATTGTCAAAAATTCGTCTGCCCGTGGAGTGGTTCAGTTATGGTAGCCTTCTTAGGACGTAGGATAGTGAAAATCTGTGACCCCAACGTCTGTTTTGGATGCCACGAATGTCAGGAGCAAAGGCGCCTTCATTCGGCAATGTTATTGCTATTTTTGGTTGGGTTTTGACCCTTTTTGGTGACGTCGTTTGGGGATGAAATTCTCAAAAATATGTCCTCCCGTGGAGTGGTCCGGCTATGGTAGCATTTTTAGGGAGTAGGATAGTGAGGATTTGTGATCCCGATGTCTGTTTTGTATGCCAGGAATGTCAAGTGCAAAATCACTCTTATTTGGCAATTTTTTTGCTATTTTTTGTGCATTTTGATGCAGTTTTTGTTGTTTTTGAAATTTTTGCTTTGTAATCATCCCTGGGTGGGACGAATACCAGTTTAGTAATCATCCTAGGGTGGGACGAGCGCTAACCAGAGTGCTCTTCCCAGGGACGAACGATTACAGGCTCAAAAAGCCTATTTAAGGGCCAAAACTGGGTTTTGGGCTCATTTGCATTTGTTTTTCTTGGCGATTTGGAGCTCTGAGGAGGAGGAGGTCAATTCTGCGAAGCGAAGCGCTGCTGAATTTTTCCCGCCACCATGAGTTCACGGACCATATCATCAAGCGGCAAAGCTGAAGCGAGACCAGTGAGTGCTCTTCCTCTTTATTGTTTGTTTGTTACATTTTTTACAACCGCAATTTAGTTGTTTTGTTCTTCTTGTTTTGTTTTTCAAATTAAAAATGAAACCCTAAAAAGAAGTTGTTTTGTTTTGTATGTGTGTGATTATGTGTGAATTTTTTATTTTTGTTTTGTTTGGCTTCATTAAAACTTAGGTTGAGACCCTAGTGGAAACCATGTTTATTTGGCATCTGTGATAAACTAAAAGAAACCCTAGTCTAACAAAAATCAAAACTTAGCTTAAAAACTATGGTTAACCCTATTTTAACAAAGATCAAAACTTAGCTTAAAAACTTAAGTTAACCTTAGTTGAACAAAGATCAAAACTTAGCTTAAAAACTTAGTTTAACCCTAGTTGTTTTTTGTTTTTATTTGTTTTGAATTTATCAGTGTAGACGTAGAGTTAAAAACCCTAGGACTGACAAACTATGGTTTGAATTTTTTTGGTGTTTTTAATTGTTCAGTTGAACTTAGAGTTAAAAACCCTAGGAACTGAAAAATTGTTTTTGAATTTTTTTTTGTATTGTTGTTTTTAATTTATCAGTTGACCGTTAGATTTAAAAACCTTAGGAACTGAAAAATTATTTTTGAATTTTTTTGTTGGTTTTAATTTATCAGTTGACCTTAGAGTTAAAAACCCTAGGAACTGAAAAATAATTTTTTGAATGTTTTTGTTTGTAATTGATCAGTGTAGACTTAAAGTTAGAAAACCCTAGAACTGACAAACTGTGGTTTGAATTTTTTTGGTGTTTTTAATTGTTCAATTGAACTTAGAGTTTAAAACCCTAGGAACTGAACAAATTGTTTTTGAATTTTTTTGTATTTTTGTTTTTAATTTATCAGTTGACCGTTAGATTTAAAAACCCTAGGCACTGAAAAATTATTTTTGAATTTTTTTGTTGTTGGTTTTAATTTATCAGTTGGCCTTAGCGTTAAAAACCCTAGGAGATGAAAAATAATTTTTTGAATATTTTTGTTTGTAATTGATCAGTGTAGACTTAGAGTTAGAAAACCCTAGAACTGACAAACTGTGGTTTGAATTTTTTTGGTGTTTGTGTTCGTTGCTCGTTATTTGTCTGTTGTTAGCTGTACATTATTTTATACATTGTTGTATATTCATGTTGTCACTGTACAGTTTTTCATGGTTTTTAATGTTTTTATTTTTTTGCTCATTATTTGTCTGTTTTTAGCTATACAGTATTTTATGCATTGTTGTATATTCATGTTGTCGCTGTATATTTTTTCATGGTTTTTAATGTTTTTGTTTTGTTTTCTTTCGCAGGTTGTCAAGAGCTAGTACCGTGTGCCGACATTTTTCTCTAAAGCGCAGGATGCACTGACTTTGGCTGACTGGGGGTGGCTTGATGCCCTTGGGCTCAAGCATGTGACTCTGCTAGAGCTTGTGGTCGGGGATCGGGCCTATATGACGGCCCTGATCAACTTGTGAGATCCTCGGACCAATACCTTCCATCTTCCAACAAGGGAGATGACAGTGACCTTGGAGGACATCTATCGAATTCTACGAATTTTGATAGACGGGCTACCGATCAGGACGACGTCGCGTGATCAGCGGATAGCTGTACTGACGCGATACTTCAGGCATGGGGAGGAGTTAGGTGTGGACAGCCCAGTGGATAGGGCAGAGGGTGACTATCATATTGGTGGGATTTTGGTACAATAGTGGCTAGAGAGGGGCGTGTTGGGGGTGAGGCATGCAGTACTGATGGGCCTCATTTCTAACATGTTGTTACCCGACTCTTCGGGCGTGAGGTTCCCATGGAACCTACTGGAGGTGGTTTTTAGGTTGGTGGAGTGTCCAACGGAGGCACCCCTGATTATGAGGTGGGGGCAAACATTGCTAGCACAGCTCTACAATGAATTGTACGAGGTCCGCTGCCAGAGGCAGAAGGGTGTTGGATGTAGTTATCTATAGCAGTGTTAGGCTTGGAAGCACATAGCGGTGGAGAGGCCAGTGGGGTTGCCATGGACGACTCGAGCAGAGATGGTAGACCGAGAGATCGAATACGGGGCATTGTGGCGGCAGTCTGAGGAGCAGGGGTAGAGTCTGCGGTGGGTAGGTGTCGTAGGGTATTATTCTGATGCCTTCACTCGACTTACTCCAGGGGAGGTGTTCTGGCGCCCATATCAGGACTGTCTAGCCTGGCCTGATGCTTGAGAGTGGCTTCGATGAGTGCGCAAGGAAAGATGGCTGATCAGGCAGCATGAGACTGAGCAGGAGTACTTCTCGTACGTCCATGTGACACGACAGTTTAGAATGCACCATGGGTTTCCTGGTGAGCCCTTGATCTACCAGCGTCAGGGGGACGAGAGGACTCTGGTCTGACCAGTCATTGTGTCGCTGGGTGAGGATTCAGATACAACGTTGGACGTCCCAGATGTGGATGACATCGGGGTTACCGCTGAGTATGACAAGTGGTGGACTCTATGGCGATGGTGGGGAGAGGGGCCACTAGGAGGCGCAGAGGCAGCAATAGTAGGCGAGGAGGGTGGAGAGGCACTAGGAGATGATTAGGGAGCTCTGCTGGAGGATGCAGACATGGTGGAGGTGGATGATGTGGGTGTGGATTTTGGGGTTACAAATCATCTGAGGATGCAGGACGTCCCGGAGCAGTGGGAGCCAGAGCAAGCTATTGTTTCGAAGATGCCAATGCCTCAGGCAGTCTCAAAGGACATGGAGGCAGGGTTACGTGCTAAGAATGCACGATTGGAGGGGCTGCTACGGAGGCGATATGAGGAGCTGGGGGAGGCTTTGTAGGAGAGAGATCTCCTACGAACTTAGTTGGCTGAGAGAGAGAACGCATTTGCTATGTACTTCTAGTAGGATGGGGACATGGATGTTGCACGGGAGAGGGATCTTTTGTGGACGTAGCTGGTGGAGAGGGAGAGGGCATTGGCACAGTGCGATGATGTAGTAGCTTTGTATCATCGGTGGGAGGCAGAGTGGTTTTGACATCAGATGGATTTATAGGGAGAGATAATCCACCTCAGGGGGCAGATACCTGAGCCCTCTGGAGGTTGGTCTTCACACTGGATGAGGGGCAGCGATACTGAGCAATCAGCATCGTCTTGTCGCAGGTGATTAGATGAGGGGGCACTAGCGATCATGATGCGGGGGCAAGCAGCAGTCGCACTGAGAGGACCCATAGGACCCACACCACGGGGGGTAGTTCCCGTCGCACCGATCCTGCGTGATCATGGTGGTCAATGCCCTAGGCTTGGGGGTTTTTGAGTTTTTGCTTTTTGCGGGGTCAGAGGACCGGTTATTGTAGCTTGCGGGCATTTTTGATGATATATATACATATGACTTTATTTTGTTTATACACGTGTCGTGATTTGATGTTATGCACAATGATTGTTGAATTTGTATGTATGCATGTTAATTTATGTTGATGGATGCATATGTTATGATGAATGCAAATGTTTCTAATTTTTATGATATGCAAATGGAATGGATGAATTAAATTCATGATTTTTGGCGGTGGCACCATAGACTGTTTATAACTGATGGCTTTTTGTCCTAGGCGATTGCTGTGGTAAATGACTTTTTATGTATACATGCTATTTTTGTATTTTCTGATGGCAATTCGAGAATGAAAGATTGCACAGTTGGTTTAGAATGTAGTTAAGGTTTTTTGAGACTCAGATGTTTTAACTAACTAGCCAGTATTGTATTTTTCTCTTACAAGACTTTTGGATAGGATATGAATCGAACTTGTCTTTGACCAAGTTATTTCACATCCCTATGTGTACAATTGAGTTTGTTTATGTGGTATTTGTCAGGATATAGCCAGTGCCAGATAGGATTTCAACCAAACCTGTACTGAGGATCACCTAATTAACTCCACTAACTCCTTTGTTGTATTTAGTCAGATTAATCTACGGTGTTATCTAGGATACCATAAGCTAGCTCATCCACATGCAAACATTGATCTGCACACAATTTAATGTGACAAATATATCGTCATGCGGGAGGTTTGCCACCATTGACCGATAGGTTATCCACCAAACCGGTACTGAGGTTTACTTCATGACCTTCTGAATGCTGAGAGTTCCAAGGATTCAATTTTGACTCCCTTCTTTTCTTCAATTGTTATTGGGATACTTGCTCTTTTGTAGTGATAAAAATCACTATTTATTTTTGTTTTTTTTTTCTTTTGAGCAAGGGATTTGAATATTGAGTGATGAGAATCACTATTGTATATGCCTTTTGATGTATGCACTTTGGTTGTGATAAATTTTTTTTTTTTTTGGAGTTTTGACTTTTGTAAATTTGTGATGTTTTGCAACTTTTTGAGAACTTGGGATTCTTGGGGAATTGGGTAGGGAAGATGCTTGTCCTTTTGCCAACTCTCAGTATTCTTGGGGTCATTCGCACAGGGGGATGAGCAAGATAACCGTTTCGCTTATGGTGACCTGGATTACTTTACAGATTTCATCCTTCATTCACACAACTTAGGATTTTTTTTTTGTGTTTTAATTTGTGTTGGGATGCTATGTAACAAGGTGTGATCCAAGTAAAACTTTCCCTTGTAAAATTCATTTAACTTTGTACAGTTTTTGGCTAGAAATTTAAAGACAGCTGAATGAGGAAAACCCTACATACATTAGGAGACAATTGACTATGCTAAAAATGGGGATGGTGTTATTCTGGATGTATGCATTTATAAAATGGGTGGAATGTGGAAAATGAAGGAATTGCCGAACAATTACAGTCTATGGTGTTTGGGACATGTATGACCAACAAATATGCAATGTATGGATGCGATGCCTAATGCAACTTATATTTTTGTATTTTGATTTTTACGAGTATGCATGGAATTAAGATGCAATTTTTTTGTTATTTTTGATAATTTTATTGTTTTTGCTTTTTTTTGAATATTTATTTTGACCAAGCGGTTATGGTAACCCTTGGAGCTTTTGGTTTGACCAAAGGGTTTATGGATACCTTTGGGGCATTTTTGGGGTTGACCAAGCGATCATGGGAATCCTTGGAGCTTTTGGTTTGACCAAGCGATTGCAAGAATCCCTGGAGATTTTGGGTTGACCAAAGGGTTTATGGACACCTTTGGGGCATTTTGGGTTGACCAAGCGATTGTGGGAATCCTTGGAGCTTTTGGTTAGACCAAGCGATTGCAAGAATCCTTGGAGCTTTTGGGTTGACCAAAGGGTTTATGGATAGGTTTGGGGCATTTTGGGTTGACCAAGTGATTGTGGGAATCCTTGGAGCTTTTGGGTTAACCAAAGGGTTTATGGACACCTTTGGGACATTTTGGGTTGACCAAGCGATTGTGGGAATCCTTGGAGCTTTTGGGTGGGTTATGGTGTTGGCAATTTTGGGTACCTTGAGTACATTGCCCTTGCCTAAGTTTAGTTGTTGTCATTGATGTCAAGGAGCTATTGGTAGATGTTGTTTTTGATGTCGAGGAACTATTGGAGCAATTTGTTTTTAAGTCCAAGGATGTGTTTTTGTTGAAGTTTTATGTTGGTCAGTAAGTCTCCAAGAAAATCAGAGTAGCCCAATTGCCAAAAATCCAGAAAAAGATAAAGTAGAATAAGTTTACAGGCTGCTGGAAAAACTATCACGATTTCGCGACATGTTTGAGGAGAGAGAAAGTCACGATTTCGCAACATGTAGGAAGGTAGAGGCAAAGCAGGCAAAAGTGTCACGATTTCGTGACATGGTTGAGGAGAGAGAAATTTTGGCCAAAACTGTCGTGATTTCGCGACATGCAGGAAGGCAGAAGCACAGCGGGCAAAAAGTGTCGCGATTTCTCGACAAGTTTCGAAGAAGTTGTACGGATGCATAAAGTGTCACGGTTTCGCGACAAGTTGAGTTGGCAGTGTTGAGTTGCAGGAAGTGTCACGATTTCATGACAAGTTTCAAAGAAGTCATACGGATGCAGAAAATGTCACGATTTCACGACATGTTCCAGTTTCGCGAGCAGTTGGCAAGAAATATCCTAACGCAGTGAAAGCGTCATGATTTCATGACATGTTTCATTTTCGCTAGTGCAAACCAAGAAAAGGATGAAGAAGCAAGAGGTGTCACGATTTCGCGATAGAGTTGCTGATGATGTCAGCAAAAGCTGTAGCGTCGCGATTTCATGACAGCAACGGAGAAGAAGGCAGTGAAGTCTAGAGCGTCACGATTTCGCGACAAGATTCATGATGATGTCAGCAAAAGCTGTAGCGTCGCGATTTTGTGACAGCAATGGAGAAGAAGGCAGTGAAGTCTAGAGCATCGTGATTTCGTGACAAGTTTCATGATGATGTCAGCAAAGGTTGTAGTGTCGCGATTTCACGATAGCAATGGAGAAGAAGGCAGTGAAGTCTAGAGCGTCATGATTTTGCAACAAGATTTGCGATGACGTCAGCAAAAGTTGTAGTGTAGCGATTTCGCGACAACAAACCAAAGAAGGTGTACGGCAGACCAAGGCGTAGCAATATCGTGACATGTTTGAGCTTCGCACGAGAAAAGCTACAGGACAGCAGAGGCGGTTGAAGCCGACGAAGTTAACCTTGGCCGACAAAGGATAAGGTTTTATAGTCGACGTATTAAAAGATTGATCAGCCGACTAAAGAACAAGATTTCATCTTGAGATTGTGGGTATTAAAGGAGGACTGTTTGAGCATTTTTGGGTGTGGATTGATGTGTGCTTTCGAAGCGTGGCGTTCGCAGAGTTAGTGCGACAAGCAAGGTTCGCAATCAAAAAAGCAGAGAGCGAAGTCCGACTACAGCATCAAAGTACGTTTCGCTGAATCTTCTAAGTGTAGAAGTCTGTGTTGTTGTATACACGAAGTATGTGTTGTTGTTTATGAGAAGACTGTGTAGAGAAGATTTTGTTGTGATTGCGACTATGTTCGCACAGTTTGGGTAATAGAAAGAAAAGTGCGCGCAGTAGATGCTGCTATAATTACGAACGATTGTGAAGAACTAATAGTGATCAAGTGCTGTTGTAAGTTGAGAAGAGAATGCTGCTGTAGTTTAAGAAGATTGTGCTCGTCGTAGTTGTGCAGACGGTGAAGAATTGTTTTCCAACCAAGTGCCAAAAAGAACAAAGAAAGAGGACAGAATTGTGCCATACCGAAGGACTGTGTTTTGGTGCGTAAAAGAGGACCAGACTTGTTGTGACAGAGTTGAGGACGAGAGATCTCCGACCGAGAGCGGGGAAGACAGTGTCTTCCCGTGGAAAGAGTTCCAATTGCTAAGGGCAAAAGAGATAGAGGTCTTCTAGAGGATCACTAGCAAAGCAGATTTAGGGGAAGGTGTCTCCTTTGGGCTGAGGCTCATAAACATTGTAATCGAGAAGGATTCCCAGAGGTTTTGATATAACTTTAGAGGAAAAGTTTTATCCGTGGAGTAGCCCACCTTGGGTGAACCACGTTAAAATGGGTCTTTTATGTGTGATGCTTTCTGTCTTGTTTAATGTTATGTTGATGCCACTGCTATCTGAAATTAAAATTATTAAATTGTTTTATCTTATATTGTTCACCCCCCCCTCTCAGTATAAGTTCATGTTCTTCATATGGCTCTCTCTAAATGTGGAATGGCCTCAACTGACTGATGTTCAAGGGTTCTGGTTCCTTGATTCCTTCAAGAGAGGTGAGCCGGTATGTTCCATGTCCTATTTTACTGTCAATCACATAAGGACCTAACCAGTTTGCCGCAAACTTGTCCCTTAGATGGGGCGGCAAATTAGAATTTTGTTGGTTCTCTTTTAAGACCAAGTCACCAACCTGAAAGCCCCTTAGGTGAACCTTCATGTTGTATGCTTTATTAAGTCACTCTTGATAGATACGTAAATGCTCGAGAGCATTGATGCGTCGTTCGTAAAGCAACGTAAGTTGGTCTAACCGGGCCTATCGCATAGTGTCATCATCGATGAACTCTTGCATTGAAATGCGTAGGGAAGGGATTTCCAACTCGAGAGGCATGACTGCCTCGGAGCCATACACCAGTGAAAATGGGGTTGCCCTAGTGGGCATCCGAATGCTAGTGCGATAAGCCCATAGGGCAAGCGGGATTTGAATGTGCCAATATTTATGACTATCTGCGATGATATTTTTGAGGATGGTGACTAGCATTTTGTTGGACGCCTCTGCTTGTCCATTTGCCTGCGGATAATAGGGTGTTGAAAAATTGTGCTGAATTTTGTACTTTATGGTCAAAGCACACACATCTTTGTTCTTGAATGACATCCCATTATCCGAGATGATCTTGGATGGAATACCAAAACGACATATGATGCTAAGTAATCTGTGGCCGTTATGATGAACATGTGATGACTCGACAACGCAGGGGAGATATTTTCGATCAGATCGAAGCCCCACTGCAAAAAATGCCAAGCCGATTGAATCGATTGTAAGGCCTAAGAAGGTACGCGTGTCAAATTGGCATGGTGTTGACACTTCATGCACTTCTTTACATATGTGCAACAATCTCGCTCTAAAGATGGCCAATAATAACCCATGTGGAGAATGCGCTTTGCGATGGCCATACTGCTAAAGTGGCCACCGCATGTACCATCGTGGGCTTGGATGATCGCCCAAGTGGACTCTTTTTGGTCCAAGCAATGGAGGAGGATTCCTTCATAGCTCCGACGATACAAAATGTCTCCTAGCAAGACATGTTTTGTCGCTTTCTGTTTAAATGATCTTTTCGTGGCTTGTGTCAATCCAAGTGGGAGGTTACCTAACTTGAGGTAATCTCTAATGGGTGTGTACCAATCCTGCTGATCAGAAACCCCAATGGTATGAACGACCAATCCCTCTTGAAGTTCATCCCCAGCAAAATCTTAGTGGGAAAGAACTTGTAAAAACAGCATTGTGTTGCTATTAAGAGGGGTCTGGGAGAACAAGGACCCCCAGTTGGCCTGATTCAGATAATCGTGGATTCAAGAGAACCTATCCTGAGATGGTTCAATCTAGATCAAGTGGATTCCTGCCGTTAGGTCAGAGCTTGCACGCTCCATTGTGGATTGCGATAATGTTTTGACCTGAATGGTGGTCATCTCACTGGAAGGGTCTTACGGGATTAGTGACCCCAAGGAGGCCATAGTATCCGCAAAATGATTCGATGATCGAGGGAGTGCCTTGATGTCGTACCATTCAAGCTTTGCCAAGAATTTGTCCACAAGGGCTTTGTAGGCCTACAAAATTGGGCATTTACATTGGAATACCCCTTTGACTTGATTGACAATTAACAGTGAATCACCAAAGATGTTTAAACATTTAATGTTGATGGTGACTGCTGTTTGAAGACCTATGAGCAAGGTTTTGTATTCTGCATTGTTGTTGGTGCACGAGAAGTCTAATTTAAATGATAGAGGCATTGGAGCCCCTTGCGGTGTGAAGAATACAATTCCCGTGCCACCTCCTTGCTCACATTTAGAACCATCGAAGAATAGGGTCATGTCGGCCTATGACTCAAGCTCATTAGAATCGGCGATTCTGAAACATGGAAGACCCCATCATCCAGTAGTTCTACGGTCAGAGGCTGATCGTATTCAAGAGGAGCCTCTGCTAGTTGATCGGCGATGACTTGACCTTTTATGGATTTTTGTCCAATGAATTCTATGTCAAACTCCATAAACAACATGATCAATTTTGTCGTGCGACTACTATGATAAGTATGACTCATCATGTATCGCAATGGATTATCCTTAGACACAACATACGTCGTATTGCTGAGCATGTAGTGGCATAGCTTTTTGGTAGCAAAAACCACTGCTAAGCAGAGCTTCTCAATGTATGCATAGTTAAGTTCATAACTGACCAGGGTGCGACTAAGATAGTAAGTAGCCTGTTATTTATGTAGTTCATTTTTCTGGGGCAGCATGGTGCTCAGTGCCACCTCAGTAGCTGAGATGTATAAGTAGAACGACACTCCTGGTCTAGGTGGTGCCAATACTGGCGACGAATCCAAGTATTGTTTAATATCATCAAAGGTTGATCGGCACTCGTCATCCCGGTGAAATGCTACCCCCTTGTGCAATAATTTATTCATGGGTCGGCACTTGTCGGATAACTGCGCTATGAAGCGCTTGATTGACGCGACCTTTCCCTGCAGGCTTCTAAGCTGCTTGATGGTAGTTGGGGGAAGCATTTCAAGGATTGCCTTGACTTTGTGTGGGTCCACCTCGATTCCTCGTTTGGAGACTATGAAACCCAAGAGCTTTCTAGATGTGATGCCAAATACGCACTTCTTGGGGTTTAGTCTAACTTTATGTTCAATGAGGCGATCGAGGATCTTGCTTAAGTCATCGAGATGATCTGGGCGTAAAAGAGATTTTGCCAACAAATCATCCATGTAATCTTCCAAAGTTTTGTGCATGTGATCGTGGAAGATGTACGTCATGGCACGTTGGTAGGTGGCGCCAACATTTTTAAGGCCAAAGGGCATGACCTTATAGCAAAATGTCCCCCAAGGCATTGTGAACGTCGTTTTTAGTTGGTCCTTGGGATTGATACGAATCTGATTGTATCCCAAGAAACCATCCATGAGGGAAAGCATTTCGTGGCCCGTTGTAGTGTCTACCAATGCATTGATGCTCGATAAGGGGAAATCATCCTTAGGACTCGCTTTGTTTAGATCTCAAAAATCGGTGCATATGTGAATCCTCCCATCCAGCTTTTTGACGGGCATCATGTTGGACAACCATGGTGGGTAATCCACGCAGATGACAAACTGTGCATCCAACAACTTTTGTAATTCGTCTTTGACCATTAAGACCACTATTGGGTGCATCTTATGTAGTTTTTTCTTTACTGGCTTGACTATCGGATCAAGCATTAGATTATGCGTGACTAGCTATGGATCTAGCCCCAACATGTCTTTGTATGACCATGCAAAAACCTCCTTCTTCTCTTTGAGAAGGACAATGTAGTCGGCTTGCTCTTCGGGGGATAGACTTACCCCCAGCTTGATAATCTGTGGATTCATTGGATCAGAGTCGATGTCTATGTCAGTTGTCTCCTCGACTGACATGTGGGACCCGTCCTCCAACTGGTGTGGAGTTGGGATCAGGTGGATATCATTTGCTGAATTTAGATCTACATTTGGAACGTCAGGTTCCTCTTCAACATGGAAGACATCCTAAGTCTGTCTGGGGGTGAAATGGAACATCCCACCACAAGGCCATTACTCTGATGGGGATGGCGGTGTGTCAGCGCAATCCTAGTCTATAACATCTAGGTCTAGGTGCAATGATCATGTTGGGTCAGCTGGATTATGGATGGGGGTGGTTAAATCAATGGAGATCATGTTGATGAAATGATTTTGGTCTCCATTACCGCGGGTGTGGCTGCTCGGACATCCTAGATGATCTATGTGCTCCGGATCTGGCTCTATGGGTACTGGCACAAATGGATCGGCCCTATGTGCGGATAAGAGGACAAGATCTGCCCTAGGCACTGATGGCTCTATAGGGTCCCCAGGTGAAAGATGCTCTCTGTATACCTAAAGTGGTGGGTGCAGTATTTGGTCCAACTGTGCCTGGTTTAGGTGCCACCTATGCCTTGGCCCTATGTGTAACTGTTCAAACATGTTGTTTATGTCCAAGGTATATTGTTGCTATTGCATATGATTGAGATAGGCCATCTCATTTTCATCTTCATACTCACTGTCGTAGATCCAAAGGCCTTCGTTGGCTCCAATAGTTGTCTGTGACATATGAGGCTCGTATTGCTCGAGCAAGTTAATGTGGTCCCATCGAGGCTGTTCCGCTCTCTACGGGGGGACCTGATTCTCTTGTGGTGGCATATGCTCGATTGGAGCATCCAAAGGGAACATTGTTAGGAAGCTCTCCTGATAATCATCCATGGGAGTCACTTGTGAATGATTGCTATCAGACTTGAAAGGATCCCAAGGCGCTACCTCATACTTTGACTCATCTTCTGAAGACCCTTCTTGGTCTTGTCTATATCCCTCTTGTAGGTGAGTCCTCGAACTTTCTCCCTTTTCGACCAAAGGGAAAGGGTTGTTAAGGTCAACAAGGTTGGTTGTTAGCAATGGGAGATAATCCCCCAATGTATATGTTGTATGAGGATTGGCATATGGATCTAATGCCAACCCCTCCTTTTTGCCTATCCCTAGGCCTTGCATGTTTTCTACCAAGATGTCTAGGGGCAAGGGATGGTTGAACCCTACTCCTGACTTGTCATATGATATTTGATATCTTAGTTGGAAAAGAACATGCACTCCTTGCTCATACCTGCCCAACCCATATCCATGCCAATTACATTGACCAAGATATCTCAAAGCGAAATCTGGGTTGGACAAATAGTTGATGTCCTCAGCAAAGGGTTCTTCATCTTCGACTTCTTGCATGTAAGGTTCAATGCCATTATCCAAGCCCCCATAAACAAAGTTTGTCTGATTAGATGGGTAGCCTAGAGTAACCATAGTGCCGATAGGGAGGTGAGGTCTCCCCATGTCCTGTATGGACTCAAGTGCGAGTTTTGCTACAATGTTTCGCACTATATACTCCCCCAGGCCCGTGTTGGCCATCTCAATGGTGATCGTTGGTGGTTGAGGGGGAGCGAATGGGAGTTCTTCTTGAGTCCACTCCATTTAGGGTGGACTAGGTGTCTCGACTTCCATTTGGCTAGGCATCTCTTCGGTAGAGATGGTTGATACTGATGGCGGTGCCTCTTCTAGGGGTTCCTTTCCCTTGTCCTTCGGTGTGGCCACCATAGGTGGCATTGTTGGTGAAGGACCAGATGAGGAAGATGGACCCAACTGGAGATTTGATGGACTTGTCAATGGGGATGCCTACAGAATCAAACCTTGTTTAGATGGATTCAACTAAAAATCCAAATGCGTTGATGGAAGGGTTGATTGCGACATTAGCTGCATCGTATTGCAGTACTTGAAGGACTCTAAGTCTGTCAGGACTACATGCACTTGTCCTTCAAATGTATACTTTAGGCACTAATGAGCTATTGAAGGGACACACTTCATGTCTCTGATCCAAGGCCGACCTAGTAAGATATTATAGGCCATCTCACCTTCCAAGATGTGGCACAATGTATGAATAGTCTTTTGTCCCACTTGGATGGGTAGGACAATTGTGCCAATCGTCGAGCATATCGCATCATTGAATGCTCGAAGAGTATAGGTGGAGGCCATGATGTGAGATGTCGACAACTTTAGATGTTTCAATGCTACTGTTGTAATGATATTACTGGATGAGCCAGTGTCCACCAACACCCTCTTATACGGAATCTCGTTGACCCACGCAATGACGTGTAGGGGTGGATCCGCCACATCACCAGTCATCGATTTTAATTCATCTTCTCTAAAGGTGATGACTAGTTCTGTACATTGTTTTACATGTCCCACAAAGTTGTTGAAAAAATTTGCTTCATGGGGTTGCAGCTCGATGGCTTTTAATATCTCCATTAGATCCTCTCGATGGGGTGCTAATTGTTGAATGAGCTCGTATATGGAGAGCCTAGCCGACATGGTCCTTAGACTTTGGGTAAGTCTAGTCCGAATTGTGGCCACTGGTCTAGGTAGGGGAGGTTGCATAGGGAGCTGTTGAGGTTGTGACACCGATGGAACCTCTCCTGTGGCTGTCGTGGGGGCAGCTCCTGGGTACCTCCTGTTCCTAGTCACTATGCTTATCATCCCTACATACCCCTGCATGGGGCAATTTTGTGTCACCTCATTGACTTGAAGGGGTTTTGCCTGCGCATCATGGGCAGGTAGGGGGTCTCTAAAGACTCCCATTTGTTGGTTGTTTGGTGCTACGGGGTTGTCCACTGCCAGTGTCTTGTTGTCGATTAGGTCTTGCACCAAGCCTTTAAACTTCCAACATGCATTAAGGTCATGTCCCTTTCGTCTGTGGAACCTACAGTACAAGTCCTCCCTGTACCCCTTAGGCTTTGGTGCATTGGGGTCTATGGTTTGAATCTCGAGCAGGTTGATCAAGTTTGCCACTGACAAGCGGTCAAACAGGGAGTCCTTGGACTCTGTGTAAGGTGTGAATTGTCGCCTAGAGCGATGCTGCTGATTTTGCTCTTGCCTCTGATTTTCTCTATCATAACTGTTAAGAGGCACCGCCTGATAGTTAGCCTTTTGGGGCTATGTTGCTTGTGCAGGCTTAGGGATGCTTATAACAACTTGATTGACCGCAATGGGTTTCTGTTGTGTGGTCCCTGTTTTGGTGTTCTTAGACAATTCTTTCTTCTTTGGCTTGGCAATATCGCCATCATGTATCTTGATCTCCTCAATGATTCTGGCTTGTGCCAGAGCTTCCTCTAAAGTGGCATATTGCTGCAGCTGTAATAGCACAGAGATCGATCTCAAACAGCTCTTTGAGAACATTTGGGTCAGGTCGAACATGGGAGGGAGGTAGGGCAGCTTTGAAAGCAACGTCCTCCACTGGTTCCCATATGCTGCCATGGTTTCTTCCTCATACTGCCTGAGGCTAGCTAGGTCGCTTAGTGACACCTTTTTCTTGGTGTTAAAGGTGAAGCGTTTGAGGAATGCATCCACTAGCTGATCCAAGTTACAGATGCTATGTTTTGGCAACTGAGTGAACCAATCCGAGGTAGGGCCTGTGAATGTGGTTATAAATGTTCTTAGCAACAAAGCATTGTTGTCCTGAATGCCAAAGCATTGGCTCAGAAATCTAGTCACGTGCTCTTGGGTATCCTCCTCTCCTCTAAAGAGTGCCAACTGGGGTAGTTTAAAGTGTTCAGGGTATGGGGGTGCCGAGACTGACGGATGCACAGGGTGACTACGGAGTTGGCGTAAAGTGGGCTTTTGGGGCCCAGAAGTCTTGGTCTCCACAGACTCTAAGTGCTCTAGCAACGCTTTATACGCATCGGAGGATTTTATCTCTTCCTCCTTGGTTTGCTCCTGTTGTGGGTTGCAAGGAATTTGAGGCCTATGGAGGGGTATCCAGACAACATCCCCCCTACATTGGTAGGGCGTTTCAACCTACTCTTCTTCTTGCTCATACTCCTCATAGGCTTCTTGAGGAGTGCCTAGGCGAGACCTATAAACATGGGTGGGTGCCCGCGGAGGGTGCCCATCGTTGTTTCTGGGAGTGGCCTCCCGCTCAGGTCTAGGAGGTCTTGGAGTCAATGTTTGATAAGGTTGCGGGGACCTGTCTCACACCAAGGGGTTGTGCCTCTCATACACTTCTACTTTATGCGCGCGAGGGGTTGGGACCTTCTCAGGCATAGTGTTCTGAAGCAATTAGGTTGTCTGACATTGAATGCGTTCTTTGCTAAGGCATGATCACCACCGGAAGCATGAGGATACGAAAACAAAAAGTAAAATCCAAGATGCGATGCAAACGAAACAAAATATAACGCTAAATCCTATGAATTGAAAGTGCATGAAAGGAAAGAGGCATAAACAAATCGAAACCAAATAAAAAGCCAATATGGAAGATAACACTTTTTATTAATATGCTTCACAACTCGGTTACAATTTTCCTCCTCCCTTTTAGGGGCTAGGAGCGTTAAATGTGTTCTTGTCACACCCATGGATGTTATTCCTTCTTCCACGTGCCCACATGTAAAATGGGCAGACCAAATGTTGTCACCGCTTGCGTTGATGAATCTTGACTCCTTGCTGCTCCTCTAATGTCTAGATCCTGCATTCAAGGAAACAAAAAATGATCAGTAGCTCCTGTAGATAAAATGAAACATGCAATCCCCACACCTTCAATTAGCACATGCAAAATATAAATAAAACGATAACTAAAATAGATCCAAATGAACTGAAAACTAAGGGCATCAAAATGTATGATAGTCACAAAATGTATGATCCTAATAGCTCTTTGGTTTTGGATGATTTGGATTGTTTGGTATAATATTAGGTAGAGCAATATATCCAACATCATACAACTTCTAAAATAGATTAGGCAGGGGATCATACAATGGAGTCCATTACGAGATGGATGCAAAAGACATTGCAAGTGAGCGAGTGGTTGACTAGGTGGTGAGGGGGTGATTGTTGGACCATGTCATGGATAACGTTGCAGTTGAGGGTGTGGATTTTGTGGAAGTAGAGGCATTGTGGGACCTCTTGTGGATGGACCATGAGTGGGTGTATCACACCTACAGTTGTTTAGCCGTAATTCAAGATTGTTGAGGCACACTAAGATGTGTTGCATGTCAATGGAAGAAGGTACTAGTGGTGTGAAAATTATATTGACATAGATACCATTTGTGGTGTATGTTGATTGATATGGGTAAGAATTTGCATATGAATGTGGTGCAGAAGGTGGAAATTAAGGACAAGGAGGTTGTGGCATACCAACCGGTTGGGTGACTTGAAATGGAAATCGAGGTGAGGGAAGAAGAGGTGGATGCCATGGCCCTTGATGGGGAGAGGAATGATAGGGAGTGTGATGGTGTGAAGAGGATAAAGTGGTCCTCACATGGGGGCTCATGGGAGGAGTAGGATGAGTATATTGACACCTTAGATCATGATCATAAGATAAAATCCTAGAGCACAACATATGATGTGGGTCTGAGATATGTGAAGAAGTAAACAAAGTATGATAATGGATAGGGGTAATTTCCTCTGAATACCCTAGTGAAATGGTTGGATAAGAAGGGATCATAGTGGAAACCTCCAAAGAAATATGCACTTGTACGTGTAATTTGGCCTCGATTGAGGAATATGATGGATGATTAAGAGGTGGACTGAAGCTGGCAGAGTAGTTCAGGTAAAAATTATGCTTTTATTGTGTGGTTTTGAAGGTTTATGGACCTTTATGTGCCCTAATATTTAGATTCACACATTGACGTGCAAATTTAATTTGCACCTTACTATGCGAATGTGGTTCACACCTTACTGTGCGAATCCATACAAAACAGGTAGCTTGGGTGAAATTTTGCAAAAAATGACTGTTAAAAACCAACAAGTGTGTTTTGAAACTATTTTGGATGGTTTTGTAACAAGTTTTATACAAAAAATCTCAAAAGTAGCAAAGTGTTATGGAAAACAGTAGGCAACCATGTTTTGTATTTTTGTGTATTTTTTATGATGTTGACCAACCTAAAACAAAGAGAGTTAGTGGGGAATGAATGCTAAGAAGGTATGTTGAAGTAGGTGGTCTTACAACATCCAAAGGTGTGTAAGGGGTGACTATGTGACAATGCGATAATAGTAGCTAATGAAAGGTACAACGAGAGGTAACCAAAAGGGGGGTAATCTAAAAGACATCTTATGAAAGAGGCAACACTTTCTAAGACCTGCTACTGGCCTAGTCGAGCTTTTGCTTCACCCTTGGATGGGCTTAGCAAAAAATGATAGTTACCAATTCATGAATTATGTAAAGCCCTATGAGTGGGGGCATCTAACCCTAACCTACCTTAAGGATCTCTCGAGAGTAGGGGATATTCTGGTGCTGAATTCCAAAAAATCACTCATGGGGGCTATTACAGCATCTAGGGGGTAAGCCAGTGGAAGGAGATGAATTCCAACGTCATTGGTCTTGATTTGGGTTTGGTGATGAAGTCCAACCTTACCAATGTGTATGAAGCATGCACGTATGTGAGGTTTATTTGTTGTTAAGAAAACTAATGTGTTGAAAGCAAACTAGACTATGAAAGTAATGAGAAAGAAATGCTTGTAACTAGTTCTGAAATGAAAGTTGTAACTTGGAAAGAAAATTTATGCTAGGTGATTTTGAAATGGAAGTATATGCTAGATTTTGAAAGAAAAAATCTAAAATAGATTCTTTAGAATGTAAGTATATGCTAGATGTGTGAAAATGTAAACCTAGATTAGGTGATTGGAAATGTAAATCTAGATTAGATGCTTTGAAAGAGAGAAATTTAAGCTGGAACTTGAAAAGAGAAGTCTACACTAGATGCTTTGAAATGAAAGAAATCTAAGCTAGATGCTTTGAAAGGAAAGAAATCTAAGCTAGATGCTTTGAAATAAATCTATGTTGGATGCTTTGAAAGAAATCTATGCTAGATGATTTGAAAGTAATGTCTATGCTAATACTTTTGAAATAAATGTCTATGCTAAAACTTTGAAATTGAAAGTTAGACTAAGAGGGAAAGAAAACAAAAAATTCACTTGATTTCAACGAAGATTTATACTAAGGTTTGCTTAGACGCAATCCTATCTACACTAGTCAAGATATGCATGTTACGATTATGACTAGATGTTGCATAAGAGCCTTATACATGGGAATAGATTGAAATCTATATCAGCTCTAAGCGAACAAGGAGATTTGAGGCTTCCTTTAGGCCTTATGCAAGTGGCTAAAATGCAATTCTAATGCTAGGATTAAGAAATTTAAAGAACACAAGCTAAGGCTTAAGAAAATAAATGGAATGGGCCCAAAAATATTTGGACCTTTTTGTAGATTGGATGTTAAACTAGATTAGAAATCAAAATTGTGCTTTTAATGAATAAAATCCAACTTTTGGAAGGAAAAATACCAGTTTTGGAGGAGATTACATGTCGCCATATGTTGCAGTAGTTTTTGTTTGGTTTGTGTAATGTAGAATCTTATTGATTTTAGTATTCACGCACATGTATGTGAATCTAACTGTGCCTTGGGATTCATACACCTTTATGAAAATATGAGTCTGGTGGGTTGTTTGAACAACTTTGGTGTTTGTGAGTCAAGTTCTAGATTCTAACCTTATTTCAAGAAATTTTCTTGCAATAGAAAGGGATATAAAGTTAGTTTGAGTGTTAGAATCAGCTACAAAGCACCAAAATGAAGATTGCAAAATGAAAGTTGAGAAGAAGGGAAGAAACCAAGTTGTAATTTTGACAAAGAAAGATATAAGGAATGATTTCACCTTGGAAACATCATGTCGAGAGGCGATTTGGCCTATTAAGGCTAAAAAGGTACATGAGATAGCACTCTCAATGGGAAATAGGTGTTTTACCCCCTTACTTACCTTGCTACTGGTGTGGATGTGTAAAAATAGATACCTTGCTGTCAGGGATCAATTTTTGAGGTTGTTTTTAGGATTTGTACACATATATGCAAATCTGGCTTGTAGGCCAAAAAGTTGCAGATTGAGACCTGAGGTGTATGTCAGGGTTTTGGTTGGCTCTGTTCTAGTTTTTCAGCACCTGAAACACAAAAATATGGTCAAAAAGAATAATTAGCTAGCAAAAAGGCTATTCTAAAGCAATAAACATGGTGGGGGTCCCACCAGGCTTGCTAAAATGAAGCACAAGAAAATAATTTGTTTTGCAATTGATATTTGAAAAGATATTACATAAGTTATTATTTTACAAAAGTGCCCCTAAGGGCTATAAAATTAGGTCTTCCATAAGGGAAGCCCTCTTTTAGTAGAGATGGTAAACAACCACCAGTTGTTCTCCTTGTCTTCCTCGATTTGAGTGGGCTTCTTGCTCGCATACCACTATTGGTCAGACTTATCCTCAAGACCTGTGAGACCTGCAAAAATGAGTTAGAACGTTTGGGGGCCTGTCTTGATCAGACCCCTCATGTTTATAAATAAAAGACTTCTAAATTAAGCTTAAAACATGATTAAAAGTGCATAAAATGATGAAAAATAGGAAAAACAAGAGTACTTACCTAGTTTTGGGAGCTCTGGGAGGCTTTTGGTTCAAAGAAATCTATTGATCCGAGGATTTGCACACATTTGTGTGAATCTGACAATGCCTCGAGATTTGCACACTTCTATGCAAATAATATTGTATTTTTCAAAATTGGTAAAACTTGATGTAAACTTCCTTCTGGTGCAGTTGTCACTCCTGTTGTCCGTTGAGTCACCTTTAGAAACCATAATCTTTGTGAGAAACCTATCAAGCAATGAGGGATGTTGATGGATTCATGTGGGTCTTCATGTAGGGATGGATAGTGAGTGATGTTGGATGATGTTGGTAGTCTAGACTAATTCTAGCAGAGTTTGGGTATGTGAATGAGGGGTCCCCTTTGGATAGAGGAAATGACCCTCTATTTATAAAATTTGGTAAGGTTAGGGGGGGTTGAGGTGTCCCATGTGAGGTGTCCGTTGTGAGGTGTCCCCTGATGTGGCATGCTCCATTAGTGCACTTGGATGAGGGAATCCCTCACCCACATACATGTCATAAATGAGCATGGGGATATGGAGTGGAGTTGGGGTTAAAACCTAACCATAGTAAGGTTAACCATGGGTTAGCTATTGACTTGGCTAAGGTGGAAGGTGAGTCATCCATGCCCATGCCTTGAAAACCAAAAAGTCTTCAAAAGTCATTTATGAATTCAAACCCACATGGGGATTTGAAATGGAGCAAGAGTTAGATTTAACTAGGGTTAGGTTGACCCTAGGTTAAGTGTTGACTTTTGGGTGAGGTGGAGTGTGACTCACCATGTCTCCCATGCTTTGGGACACAAAAGTCTCCAAATGGTATTTAAGGCCCTAAATGCACATAGGGGGATGTGTGGAGCAAGGGTTAAAGTTAACCCTTATTAGGTTGACCATAGGTTTATCTAGGGTTAAATGGATGAGGTGGAGGCTAGGCTAGTCAAAGAGTAGACTAGGTGAGGTGGCCATGAATCAGATTGACCATGGGATGGAGTTTGATCATAAAGTGACTTTTGACCATGGTAGAGATTAACCAAGGTTAAGTCATGATGGTGGTCACATGAGGACCTAGAGTTAAGTGTAGGAAGAGGCTTGAGTGGCCCAAGGGAGCTTATGAGTATGAATAGTGTTTTGAGGCTAATTTATGCAAATTTCATGGGTTTTGTAAACTAATCAACCGTCATGATGGGAGAAGTGGCAATGTGCGACTTTTAGATGTGTACAAGTATCAAACGAGGGATCCATTGATAAAAATAGAATATTTTAAAGTGTTATAAGAACATTTAATCCATTCATACTAACCTTGATCAAAACCTTTTTTTTTTAAAACATCATGTAGAAAACTATAGTAAACCCTATCATTGCTTTGTTCATATCTAATTTTCCAAACATACATGTTTATTTTCACGGAATGAAAAGAATGTACGACCTCTTGTATAAGGATTATGCTATCAATAATTTGTCTACCATAAACAAAACCACAAATTATAAAAATATTTTGTGTCACCTTTCTTGGGAATCAAGGCAATAAAGATGGCATTGATATCACTTATACTAGTCTTCTTTTTCTTGGCCTTTTCAACTATAACTAACATGTCATTCTATTATAAATTCCAAAATTTTGAAAGAAATTATAGGAAATCCATCAGGGCCTAGTGCCTTGTTAGGTGGAATGAGAAAACTACCTCATGCAACTCCTCCATATATATCTTTCTCGTCAAGCTTTCATTATGTCATTATGTGATAATTAATGGAATATTTTGTAAAAGCTTACCTTTAGCCTCTTTGTCTTACTCTAAATCTAACAACATATCTTGAAATAGCTAATTTCTTCCTTGACATCTTCTTCCTCATTACTTCTTCGATCTATAATTGAAATTTTTTTTGTTCAATGAAAAGACAGATTTGTTTTGGTTGTACCATAAAAAAAATTGGCATTTTGTCCCCTTAAGTAATCTCTCCCTAGATTTTTGGGACCAATATGACTCTTCTTTTTTCAAAACATTGATAGTCAAAAAGGAACTATTTTTCTTGCACATAAGTATCTTGGTCCATCCCATTAAATTCTATTGTCCCTTGTATCAAATGGCATTAGCTCAACCGATTAGATTCCTCAACATTAAAAAGGAGGAGACCTAGGTTCAAATATTGCCAAGTGATACACGAATAATATCCAAGCTTTGTTGTAATACCACTATGTGGTGATGATGTAATATAGGTGGGTCCCGTTTCAATCCCATATAACCAATTAAAAAAATATTGTCTCTTGTAAATTGTTGAACTTGAATTTATTTTTCTCTTTTGTTTTAAAGATATTACCAAAGGATTTGACATTCCAAATCTTCATTTGTTTAATCTTTAGAACAAATTTGTATATACATGATTCTTCAAACCTTGCTTCATCCCACCGTAACATAACCATTTGGAAAAAAACAAGGTCTTATATATATATATATATATATATATATATATATATATATATATATATATATATATATATGTTTAAAGTGATTGTGCATCATGTTTGCAACCATATATTAGATAATAAAAATCTATCCAATCTTCTAGTTATATAAGTTTACCCAATGCATCAATCATCCCATGTATATTGGAAAGTTGAAGGAATAACATTCGAAGGACATTTGAATTTACAAATAATACAATGTAATCCATTTATTTTGATCATCTAGGAGTACTACCCTTGTTTTCCAAAGGACATAGAACTATGTTGAAGTCCCCTTCAAGAATCCATAGATAAAAAATCATCATATTTGACAAAGGTATGCTAAGGTCTTTTCGACATATTTCATGGGGAGTAACTATAGTTGGAACATATACATTTATAACACTAGCTTTGATATTTTCCTCCTTTCTATAAAAACACCAGCAACCCAATTACTTTTTGCTTCTAGGAATTATCCATCCCATTTGTGTTTGTCACATACCATTGTAATACCTTCAAAATCTCCTCTAGAAGAAATGCCAAACAATAATCCATCTCCTAAACTTCATTGAATGCATCCTTACATTCCTCACTACTTGATTTTATTTCTTGTATTAAAAAATCTAAGATTATCAAATGAAATGAGATCAATCGATTAAATTCTTCAACTTTCAAGGAGGAGATCCAAGTTCAAGACTTGCTAAGTTATACATGTGTATTTGCCAAGTTGTTGTAATACCACTATGTGGTCATTATATAACACGTGTGGGGCCTATTTCATCCCATCTAACTAATTAAAAAAAAACTCAAGACTATAACAACCTATCAATTCCTTAATAACTCTTTTTAGGGGTCTTATTCATACCCCTAATATTCCACTATATTTTTTCATCATCACTTTTTATTTTTATTTGTAACCTTAGCCTCACTTCTTGTTAACACCTACACTATTTGTTTATGGTTTTCTAAATTAATGTCCCTCTAAATTTCCTTTTCTCATTTTTTCTTATTTTGAGGGTTTTCCTCTCCGTATTTTGTTCCCACCAATACATTCATCTTGATCAATCTCTTCATATTTTCCATATGTTCATAATGACACTTATCTTATCAAGATTTACATTGCATTCAAAAATTTGATGTGCAAGGAATAACCTCACAAACACTTTCTTCTTTATGTTGCCCCAAAAACCCTAAAGTGCAAGGATGATCTTCTATATCTTAGTTATTTTCTTATGTTGCTTTGAAAACCCAAAATATTACTTTAGAAACTCTAAAGTGCAAGGATGATCCTCTAAAGTAGTTACTTTCCTATGTTGTCCTAAAAACCCTATATTTCCATATCCATCATACTCATCTATTTATGATGTTGCTCTTGAAATCCTAAAGTGCAAGGGATAAGCTCTACACTACTTTCATTTTTATCTTAAGGAAAGGATTTCCTACTACTTGAGAAAAATAAAGATTTACTTGGATTAAAATTGCCCTCTTTTGCCTTCTTTACCTTATTATTTACCTTCCCATCTTCCTTCACACCTTTAACTCCTAAATTTAAATTTCTTGCATTGTACTTCCTCATGCTTTGTGTCATTTGTTTCATGTAATGATTAATCTAAATAAATTGTAATGGCCTTTGTCATTTGAGATGTAGAGGGGCTTTCTTTACCACTTTTTTGAGAGTGGAAAATCCTTGATATAATTGACCTTCTCCTATGATATGATATCCTTGCTTTATATTGAAGTTTCTCTAATGTCTATTTTTTTTTTCTCTTTCTTCGTCATTTTGACTGTGCAATATCTTGCCATGTGTATAGTCTAGTAACATTTTCAACATAACCTTTAATTTTAATGAATTTTAATAAAGGTTTTGAAAGATCCATGGCAAAAAATACATGGATATATACAACATGCCTTGGCTCCTTAGTAGATGATCCCTCTAATTGAAATCTCCTAGATGATTGCAAACATTCTTCAATACCTTATTGATAAGGTCATATAGAAGTTCAAAAAGCCTAATATATATTAAAAGCCTTTTAATAGTGTCATTATAAAAAAAAATCCCACTTTATGACCCTAAATAAGATGCATCTCTTCCCGTAACCATGAACCACCACCCATTATTTGATCCCTGGTATATAAAGTGGAGAAGATGATGAGGAAAATTTCTTTTTAATTCCTATCAAAGTTCTAAAACTCATAGAGTACCCACGAGATATTGCGTTACTTGCAAGTCAAAAATTCAGACAATTTTTTTTTTTAAACTGTGGCTAAGTAACTTGTGGTGAGTACTCAACTATTGTTGAGTACTCGTATGGGTAGATGCATTTTACTTTTAATGGGTTATATGGGATTGAAACATGCCTCGCTTGTATTACATCACCACCATATAATGATATTACAACAAAGCTTAGATATTATCAATGTATTATTTTGTAGGATTCAAAGCTGGGTCTCCTTGAAATATTGATAAATTTAATCAGTCGAGCTAATGGCACTTGATTTTTTCAATGAGTTTACACATATTTTTATGAGAGTCTTGGTTCCTTCATACTGAATGGGGTTTGAACCTTGGACCTCTTAAAAAGAGGTCAAAGCCCTTACCACTGCAATAAGCTTACAACTTTATAGGTAAATACAATTTTAAATATTAGACTTTCAAGTATTATTGTTTACCTCCCAATTGTCAAATATCCTACTACACATGAGTCGTTTTGGATATAGGGTTATATGTCAAACATTAAAGCTTGTCAATTACAGAGTTTGAACAAGCATGATGAAGCCAAAATATGTATGGGTCATAGTGGTGGAGAACAAAAATGAATTTCATTTATTAATTTTATGTATCCTTGAATGTAGAATGCTTAATAATGTGATAATAAATAAATAAATAATGTGATCCATATTTGGACATCTCTTAGTGGTCGATAACAAAATGAATTTCATTTATTAATTTTATGTATCCTTGAATGGAGAATGCTTAATAATGTGGTCCATATTTTGTTCTACATGTCTTATATCAAGCCTTCTTGTATTTAAAATGTATATAAAATATTATATATTCATCAAGTCTTGTTTTATTTAAAATGTATCTACTTTGGCGAGTTTCATTGTTGATAGTTTTATAGATCCCAAGTTTATTATAGAGGACATTGAAGCATTTGAAAAAGGAAGAATATTATAGAGGACATTGAAGCATTTGAAAAGAAAAAAGATTTAAAAGGATTGAAAGAGATATAAAAGGATTGGAGGAGATATATCATGATGATATTGTTCTTGAGCAACCTCCAATTCACCCACCATAACCAAAGCCAACCGTCAAATGTAAGGAAAAGAAAAGGAAAACAAAAAAGGAGTTTAAAAAATACTTTACATTTCAAAATATTACATTTTTATGTTATATTTGTCGTTTGAACTGAATTGCTGATTCATAAATTTTAACTGTACTCTTTGCAATGAATATTTAATATAAAATCAACTTTTTGGACTCTTGAATTGTTGCTTAATTTTTTTGTTTATTAAAAAATTAAACAACAATTAAAATATTTTTATTTCTTATTATAATTTTAATGTTTTTTTAATACAAAGGGGAGTTGGTTACATCCACACTATTTTTAATAATTACTAAGTGCAAGCTTCAAACCACAAGGGCTTCTCAACAAGCTTATACCACCTCGTTATTTTATAACTCAACGTAAGGACCATCATCGTCGGTCTGACGTATACTCAGAAGATTCAGAGCAGTCTGCTACCTTTGTAAACAGACATGCCCCCACGGTTTGAACCTAGGTTTCTTCTAGGTAAATGCCTGGCCCAAACAAACAATTACCAATCCACTTAGCCCTCAAGGGTAATTTTTTTAGGTGAAACAGAAACCTCAAGAACCTAGCTCAGTGACCAGCCATAACTGTCCTGTATACCACGTGACATCAGTCACATAAAATTGTTGTTTGAGTTTCCACAGGGTGGGGTGGGGCGCAGAGTTTAAAAAATACTTTACATTTCAAAATATTACATTTTTATGTTATATTTGTCGTTTGAACTGAATTGCTGATTCATAAACTCTAACTGCTCTTTGCAACGAATATTTAATATAAAATCAACTTTTTGGACTCTTGAATTGTTGCTTAATTTTTTTGTTTATTAAAAAATTAAACAACAATTAAAATATTTTTATTTCTTATTATAATTTTAATGTTTTAATACAAAGGGGAGTTGGTTACATCCACACTATTTTTAATAATTACTAAGTGTAAGCTTCTCAACAAGTTTATACCACCTCGTTATTCCTTAACTCGACGTAAGGACCATCGTCGTCGGTCTGACGTACACTCAGAAGATTTAGAGCAGTCTACTACCTTTGCAAACAGGCATGCCCCCAAGGTTTGAACCTAGGTTTCTTTTAAGTAAATGCTTGGCCCAGACAGACAATTACCAATCCACTTAGCCCTTAAGGGTAAATTTTTTTAGGTGAAACAGAAACCTTAAGAACCTAGCTCAGTGACCAACCATAACTGTCCTGTATACCACGTGACATCAGTCACATAAAATTGTTGTTTGAGTATCCATAGGGTGGGGTGGGGTGGGGTGCATGAGAAATGGAACCTGTGTTAGCCTCTATTAGCACAAGACATTAACCATCTACACTAGGTATCCGTAAGGTGGAGGTAGAGGGAAAGGAGCCTGGGTCAACCTCTGTTAGCACAAAACATTCACCATTTGCACCACGTATTCGTAAGGTGGAGGTAGAGGGAATGGAGCTTGGGTCGACCACTACCAGCACCCAAGACATTCATCAACTACGCTACACAATCAAATTTAAATTTTGTAGGTGAAACAAAAACCCGAAAAACCTAGCTTTGTGGCTAGCCATAACTGTTCCATCCAAGTATACCACGTAGCATCAATCACAAAGCTGTCCCATCAAAGTATATACCATGTAGCATCAGTCAAAAGGGGTTTGTTATTTGAGTATCCATAGGGTGGGGCACAGAGCATAAGACATTGAACATTCGTCTCTTGCACCACGTATCCGCAAGGGGAATGGAGCCTGGGTCAGCCTCTACTAACACCTAGAACTTTCACCAACCAATCAAATATTATAATTTAATGTTACTTAACTTTATTTTTATAATTTAAAAAAAAAGAAGATGATGATGTTGCTCCTTCAACGCAACGGTTTAGGCTTTGATTTTTTTCAAGAGGTTCAAGGTTCAAACCGCAGCGTGGACGAGTGTGTGAGGGGGTGGGTGTGTGGTGGCTTTGTTTTAAATTACCTATTGATAAGCATAGCTCTCGGCTTTACAAGGGGTCATGGCTGGGAGGAAACTACTCAACCCTGTGAGTTGGTCGTAAGGGTAAAGGTTTCCCACACTAACCAAATTAAAAAAAAAATTAATGTTGCTCCTTGCTTTAATTTCCTTCCTGTTATAAGTAGGACACTTATTTATTTAAAAGAAAAATAAAGATTGCTCAATGGTTAAGGTTTTAGGTTCTCTTCCAAAAACCTATGACTAAATGACCAAATGTGTAGTTGTGCAAGTGAACTTGTTACCTTAAAAAAATACAAAACATAAAATTCCATTCATTATAAATTTTACTCTTTATTCCAAAACTTAAAACAAATTAACAATTTATTTAAAATGGATAATTTTTATATCTTTAAAAATAAAATGCCTTCGTTTAAATAAATTCTTTTCTGCCGTCGAAATTTGAACTTTTTTATTTTATTCTCCTAAATTTTATTTGCAAATATCATTTTACATTTCAACTTTCCGCTAAAGATCTTTTGTTTTCAGAACGCTAACGTCAAACGGTCACATGCGAATGACGGTGTTGGGCGCCCACTCAAATTCAACGGGTATCAAGCCTGAGTAGAAAAGGGATCCATCTGATCATTTGAAAATCATCCAAACTATTTTGCATTTTCAATTTTTTTATATTTGATTCTTATCACGATTAGTATCATAAATAGCTTTAAAAAAAAAAATTACACTTGATTCTTATTGGATCTTCGTTAGCTTCACACCAAACTGCAAACTGGACACACTGCGCCTGATGTGTGAAGCAACTCTCGACTCTTACATTTTTCTGTAAAATTGTAAAAGATCAATCATTCCAGGGCAAAGCCAATGCCGAAGACGAAGGGAACAAACGTGCCAGAAAATGATAATGACAGCGGTGGTGCGTGGTCGGGGTGGCTGTCATGGGTTGCTTTGCAAAATTTACAGCATTCCCACACAGCAGAAGCACTGCCTTCTCAATCACAGGACTCTCCACACTACTGGAAGGACCTTTCTTGCTATTACAATGCTTTGCTCACAGACACACAGGTAAAACTTGAAAATAAAAATCAGCCCTCTTCTGTTTTTGTTTTCTATTTAAATGTTGTTTGGAGTTTTTGGGTCCACCCAAAAGGAAGTCAAGTGGGTACGGAGTTTTGTTCTGGGTTTGATTCTAGGTCTAGGGATTCGACCTTGTAACCTCTTTGAGAAACAACAAGCTTCCCATTAGCAGGGGAGTTAAGATAGATGATCTGTTTGCAGCTGGGGAAAAGCCTGATTATTGGATTGTAGATTGTCGAATAGATTCTACTTCTTCTTCTTCTCCTTCTATGTTTGTCCGCTAATTTTATTGTCTCGAGCTGCAGTAGGGATATTGAGTCATTAGATATGGTTCCTTTCAAACGGAAAGGTGATATAATTTTATGTTGTGTTCCTGGTGGCAAAAATAGAGAGTTTCCTATCAGAAAAAGGACAAGGTCGCCCTAGAGAAAGGTTCTCTATGATCACCATTGCCAGCGTGGAATCAAGTTCAAAAGAATGCAACACAGGGGTCTTTAGAAGAGAGAATAATAATTTAGCATGTTGATATAGAGGGTCGTCCATCTGATGGAATGGTAGATTCCTATCAGATTTCAGAAGACAAAAAATGGATAAGAAGGACGTCAGAAATTGAGTCAACATAAATCTGTAACCAAGACTAAACCAGATATATGACCATAACCAGCAAATAAACTTCCAACTGGCTTGTTGGACTCCAGGTGGCGACGCCATGTCTGCAAAGTTAAGTAACTTTTTAAGGTCTAGGAGCATTGCGCATATGATACCAATCCATGCTGCCCTGGGTCCACTATGGGCGGGACACTTGTTGTGCTATCACACTCCATACTCCCCTGCATCCACTATGCCTGGGAGGTGGTACTTATGCTATCCGCTTATGGGAGGTATATATCTTGGCCCCCTTCAAGTTCAAACTTTTAGACCTTCTATCTGGAGTACTCAAGCCTTCATTGTTAGGCCAACTCAGGCTGTACACATGACATCTGAAAGGCTCCCTGGAACCTCTCTGTTCTCACATAGCAAGCTTAGAGTGGAAACACAATACCTAAGCTGCTGTTTATAGTAGCTTGGAAAAAATCACGTGTCAAGAACTCCATGATATCCACATGCTCTTCCAAAGCATAAACACAATCCTCTATACTTCCATGGTGGCCAACTTCATGGTTTGCAGTGGGGTAGCTTGAGACAAACTACAAATACCCCCATGGTAAACTTTAATCTCTGCCATTCCCTTTCAGTGATAAGCATCCATATTTCCCAGGATAAAAGTGCCAAAATCAAGAATGGCATGCCTTGTGTCAAAATGAACTGCCTTAACCCTATGGACAACCTTGGTTTCATATGGAAATCTGCAGATCCTTAGAAGCCTTGTCCAGACTTCTGAGGCTACCATTTTGGCATGTGATGTCCCTTAATGCACCAGGCATCAAGAATGATGCATTCACAAGCCAAACATCTCTGTTTCTTTATATTTTAGGCACTCAGCTATTATGGAAGTAAAGCACTTCCTGCTGATTAACATGGTGATGGTGTAGTCTTTGAGATTTTTCAATCGGTTTTACTACGTACAAGTATGTAGCTGCATGAAGGGCATATTTAATGAATTAATATCCAACTATTTGAAGTGTAAGGATTGCAACACATGTTAAAATAACATCATTAGGCACTGAAACATAGCCTATAAATTAGACCAATGAAGTCAAATTAATCCATGAGATATTCTTCAACAGAATTTGATGCAAATAATAAGATTAATGAGATTGCACTTTAATAATAATAATAAATGTATCAGAGGGAAATGCCAATTGTTTTGATCAGGGATTTGTAATAACTTAAAAACTTTAATATGCTTAAGCTACATGGGCAGTGGATATCATGGGATTTACTCTTCTCTTTAGTCTAGGTTATTGTACTCCTATTTCCTATCCTCTGGACATGTGTCTGAGATGTTAGGTCAAGTGGCAAATAGGCATACAATTTATTATCTGCTTTCATCATGACCCTTTAGATATGATAATGTTTATATCTGCTTCTTAAACAAATGCACAAGTAAGATTGATTTTTTTTCAAAATAAAACAAGCATTATATGTGTTAGAGAGTCTCTCTGAGTGATTCAACTCATTTTACTGCATGCTACTGCGAAGGATTATCATATTAAACATTATAAAATTTCCTTCTCTGTTTTACACCTTAGAACGTTCTTCCATTTAAATAGTTTTTAGGAATAATATGTCAAATGATGTGTTTCTCTGTGTAATGACAAACTGTTAGCTTGATTATAATCTGTATTTACAGGATCCATAGCTGCGTCTAGTTTGCTATGTGTTCTGTTTCATTGGAATGGACCCATGTTTATTGTAATCAATCTTTGGTGCTCTGTAATTGACAGGTTTCAAAGGGACATATTTTAGAGCCACTCTCTTGCCTGTTATTATGCTTGTCTTCAGCATTATCATCAAATAATTTTGACTGTCTAGATTTATGTGCAATCTCTATCTGCATTAGAGGCATTCAGCTTGAGGTCAAGTTGGAGGACATACGGTTACTTCATCACCTACTTTTCCAGGAGCTCTTTGACCAACTTAAAATTATATTTGCTGCTGTTAATCATTCAAGCGAAAATTTTGCTAGCAGTGATGATAAACATAGCCCATGCCATAGAGGAACTCATGATATTATTTTACTGTTGCGCTGTTCTACTAGAATCTTACCATTATTAGAGTTTGATACTGGTCTAAGTCACAGTGCAACTAAAAGGCTGGCATCTTTGTTTGGGAGGCTGTGTTCACCAAGTCTAGTTCACAAAATTCTTAAGTCCAAGGAAACACCCTCTGGAGGCTTTGGATTTGTTGTGACACATGAAGTCTCATGTTGTACGGATGGATCCACTGTGTCTTTTGCCAGCAGTAAAGAAAAAGTTGAAATAAGAGGCTGTTCTCAGCCTGGACTATCTGGATCATATCACTATCAAGGCATCAGAAGTGTAGTGGATTGTATGTCTGCGATGCTAGAGGTAAGCTTGGCTAGTCGACACTTTGCATTGACTTCCAATTTTACTCTTGATTTGCATGCATCTTTGTTTGCACTTTGCATGGGGTAGGAGTAGAAAAAAGAAAACATTTATGTGTACGATAACATCATTTATTTGTCTTGAATATTATAGAAAGTGTCAAGTATACTGATCCTTATATGTTTGTTTTTGAATCTATGGGAAATCATAGAAAGAATCATGTTGCATTTCAACAGACTTGGTACTGTGTAGTAAATGCATATCCAAAAATGTTAGGTAAACTGTACAATGGGTATGCCAAACACTTCTGAAAAATGTCTAATCAGCCAAGAGGCAAGAAAACTATACATGGTATTTACTTACCTCTTAATTAGAGCTAGTTGATGGAGTTCACAAAGCCTACCAGAATACTACATTTTTGTTCTTTTATGCTGATCTGCATTTATTTGATTATTGTATGAAGGATGTGTTGTCCTTTGTTTTTTTTTCAATGAGTTTTTACACAGGTTTTTATGAGGGGTTCCAGTACCCTCATACTGAGTGGGGTTTGAACCTTGGACCTCCGAAAGAGAGGCCAAAGCCCTTACCACTGCAGTAAGCTTGCAGCTTATAATGTGCTGTCCTTTGTTATTTAGTATGTTTTTTTGAACAATTCTTGTTTGAGGCACTTGACAAGTAGTATATATCTTCAGAATTTCAAATGGTGTTTTTAGGGAATGCATGTTGACTTCATATCCAATTTTTACTTTAAATTTAGAAAAGTCAAAAGATACAATATAGAACAAATTGTACAAAGAAGTGATGTGTGTGTTGAATTTCACACCTATTTCTAGAAACAATAAAAAACAATCCATTGACTCAGATTTTATACAAAAAGTGTAAAGAAGGACGAAAGAGAAAGATATAGTGGGCACCTGTATGCACCATAAATAATCACTATATTGTCCATAGATAAGGATCAGAACACTTTGATACAATGGATGGAGTGGTGGAGGGTATTTATACCAAATACCAAATCCCCAATTACATAAATTAACCTAAACTGACATAACAAGAAGACTTTAGGTTAATTACAAGTTATAAAGTGGGTTTAACCATAACAAGGTTAACCGCGACCCATAGGGCTTACATAATAAAATATTACAATAAATTAAATACAATTGTACAATGCTTGCCCATAGGCCTATACAAGATTACATCATACAATGTCGGCCTTGGCCATAAGTCAGATTACAATTTCAAAATAATCTGAACCATAGATAGAAAATCATTGGGAAATCACGATTTCTTGCATAACTTGTTAGAAATTGCAGCCTATGATTTAAATTTTTTTTTCCTGATGCCTAGAAACTCATCGACTTGTCGAGAGATTTCCTTCAAAAACTCGTCGATTTTTTGCGAAAAAATTGGCCGCGGGTGCAAAAACAGAGGAGAAATGCAAAAATTTGTTTTAAAAACCGATTTCTTCTCATTTGCTCATTTTTTCTTCTTTCCAGCTGTATGGAGATTCTTCAAAACAATAACCTTAAACCATTTTTCCGGATTGCATCGAAGATTGGACACCGGTTCAAGGAGATTTGTGACTGTTTCTACAAATGTTTCTGAGGTAGGCCAAAAAAACTAGGGTTTTGTTAGGTTTTTTGGGTTCTTTTCTAGCATGTAGGCTAGGCCCTTTCTTTTTGGTTTGTTTTTTCAAGCATGTAGGCTAAGGCATTTGATTAATTAATTATTTTTTATTTTTCCCTCCTATTAGGAAATATAGATGGATTCTTCAGGTGAGGTCCTTGGAACCGCCGTGGGCAGCAATGATCCTCCTTCAAGTGGAACCCAATAGACTCCATTTGTAGCCCCAAGTCCAAGCCCAAGAAGAGACCCAATGTGGAAGCATGGGGTTAAGGGAAACTTGCCAAATCAAGTGTTTTGTAAACATTGCGGCAAGGACATGCGAGGAGGCATCCATCGCCTCAAATTCCATCTGCTTGGGCAACCGAGGCATGATGTGGACCCCTGCCCTAGAGCAGATGATATGATTAGAAATGAGGTGAAGGCTTGGTTGTGCACCAAAGAGGCCAAAAAAATTGAGCACAAAAGGACAAGAGTTGTAGTGGGACATGGAGTGGGGCCTTGGGGCTCTTTTTATGGGGATGAGGCCAAACTAGAGGATGTTGATGCCACGATCGAAGAATCTGTTCTTAGCCCTCGCATTTGGCGAGGTAGTGCTAGTGGGAGTGGGAGAAGTGCGGGACGAGGCTCCAACACAAGACAAACCACAATTCATAATACCGCATGGGGGAGGGACAAGGCGAAGGATGTAAGGACAACTACAGCCAATTTTTGGTATTATTGCAACATTCCCTTCAATTGTGTGAACAACCCCTATTGGGATGCCCTAGTGAGGGCATTGAGTGAGTTGGCAAAGGAGTTAAGACACCTTTGACAAAAGATTTAAGTGGACCATTGTTGGAGTGTGTCATCAAAACATGTGCTCTTGTAGAAGAGCAAAGGAATACATGGAGGAAAAAGGGCTGCAACATTCTTTCTGATGGATGGATGGATGCAAGAAATCGCACGCTCCTCAACTTCATGGTGGCTTTGGGTGGATCCATGGTCTTCCTAAAGTCGGTTGATGCCTCACGAGAGGTAAAGAATGCACAATTGTTATTCAATTTGTTGGAGGAGGTCATGCTAGAAATAGGAGTGGAGAATGTTATCCAAGTAGTGACGGACAATGCAACAACATATGTATCTATGGGTAGACTTCTCAAGGAGAAGTACCCCTCTATTTTCTGGAGCCCATGTGTTGCCCATTGCATTGACCTCATGCTTGAGGACATTGGCAAAATGTCATGGGTGAAGACCGTGGTAGAAGAGGCAAAGAACATTACATAATTTATCTATAACCACACATGGGTGCTTAGCTTGATGAGGGAGCACAATGACGGGAGGGACATTCTTCGCCTAGGGATCACTTGATTTGCCTCCAATTTCATTGCCTTGCAGAGCCTTCTAACAACATCACCCGCTTTGAAGCGGATGTTTGTGAGCAAGGAATGGTATGCCTCACCATTTCATTCAAAAGAGGAGGGGCAACGAATATGGAGGCAAGTGTTTAATGATTCATTTTGGGTGAGCGTTCAAGAAATTCTCAAGGTAATTGCAATTTGCTTGTTGAGTTCAAATTTAAATTTTAAAATCTTATTTTATACTTTAGTATTACTTTTTCTAAATTTTCAGTATTTACTATTTAATTGCAGGTGACAGAACCCTTGGTAAGGGTTCTTCGCCTTGTAGATGGTGAAAAATTGGCAATGGGCTATCTATATGAGGCAATGGATAGAGCCAAAGAGGCCATTGAACATTATTATGGTGGCAACCAGCGCAAGTTTGAACCAATTTGGCACATTATTGATAGGAGATGGACAAGGCAACTCCATCAACCTATTCATGTCGTGGGGTGCTTCTTGAACCCCAAATTCTTTTACACTAGTAGTCTTAGTGGTGATGAAGAGGTCCAGGTAGGGTTCTATACTTGTGCAAAGAGGATGATAGATAACCTTGCCAAACATCGCCTTATCCTCGTTCAGTTGCAACTGTATAAGGTTGCGGGAGGGAGCTTGTTTGCGTCCTTTGCTAAAGAAGCAAGGTCAAGCTTACAACCAGGTAAAGCATTTAAACTTTTAAAGTTTGACATTTTTAATTTTTTTTATATAGTTTACATTCTTGTAGGTTACGAATGTTAATTTTTTTCAATGACCTCTCAAAGAGAGGCCAAAGCCCTTACCACTCAGTAAGCTTGCAACTCTAATTGTTTTCAATGAGTTCACACGAGTTTTTATGAGGGGTCCTGGTCCCCTCATACTGAGTGGGGTTTGAACCTTGGACCTCTCAAAGAGAGGCCAAAGCCCTTATCACTACAGTAAGCTTGCAGCTATTTATAGTTGTTTTTTTTCCAATGAGTTTACACGGGTTTTTATGAGGGGTCCCGGTCCCCTCATACTGAGTGGGGTTTGAATCTTGGACCTCTCAAAGAGAGGCCAAAGCCCTTACCATTGCAATAAGCTTGTGGCTTAGTAGTTTACGAATGTAAATTAATACTTTGAAAATTATCATTTTTTGTAGATTTATGGTGGGAGGACTATGGTTCCAAAACACCTACTTTGTAGAGGATGGCTATTTGCATCTTGAGTCAACCTTGTAGCGCTTCTAGGTGTGAGCGCAATTGGTCTCTATTTGAGGCTGTACACACCAAGAAGCACAATAGGTTGAGCCAAGAGTGCCTCAATGACCTTGTGTTTGTGCAATACAATCTTAGGCTTCGCACAAGACAAGTGGAGGCTAGTGAATCCTATGAGGCAATTGAATTGGATGAGCTAGATCCACTATGTGATTGGATTGCCGAGAATCCTGTGGATACCGAGTTTACTATAGAAGACATTGAGGCACTTGAGGAGGAGTAGAACATTTAAGACTCAAGAGGATTGAAGGAGATGTACCATGATGATATCGTACTTGAGGAGTCTCCAATTTGTCCACTAGTTTAGTGCGAGGGGAAGCAAAGGAAAACAAAAAGTAGTTTAAAAACTGCTTCATTTTTTGAAATATTGCATTTCTATGATGTATTTGGTTGGATTTGCTGATTCAAAAATTGTAATTGTACTCTTTTTTAATGAATATCTAATATAAAATCAACTTTTTGGCTCTCCAATTGATGTTTAAAATGCTTTTTTCTTTTTATTGAATTTTTTTTTTCGGTTTAGTTTTTGCTGAGTTTCCCGAGTTGTCAATAAAATTTCCAAAATTGGGCTGCCGCGATTATCATGAGTTACGAGTTTTTCGACTATGATATGAACTGTGGGGCCAAGGAGAGAAGACATTAGTGACAAAAATATCAAGGCTTACATAATAAAATATTACAATAAACTAAATGCTTGCCCATAGGCCTTTATAAGATTACATCATACAAATGTCGGCCTTGGCCATAAGTCAGATTATACTTTAAACATTCCCTCATAATCTGAACTAAGGGGCCAAGGAGAGAAGACATTAGTGACAATAATCTCTTCCCCCCAATAATGGATGCTCTAGTAGGCCTTCGTACTGGAGGAAGACTCATCTGGATCCCCTTCATCATCTAAAATCCGTTGTTGCAAAAATGCCTCTGCACAAGAATCTCCTTAGGCTGGACTGTAGTCATCATTGCCACTATTAGATACTCCTGCACATATCCAAAGAACACTTCGCTAAGACTCCAAACAAGGAAGAGAAGTCAATAGTACCACCTCTAAAGAAAAATTGCTTCAGCTTTCTATAGTTGCATAAAGTAAAACTTGGAAGCATGGCTTTTCCTTTTAGAACACACATCACCTTGTTTGGAAACTTCAACTTGCCCATAGGCCACTTGATTTCCGTCACTAGAAGAGGCTTTGCATGAACCAATTAATGGAAAGAGTCATTACAAACTTTTAAGAGTACTTGGACAAAGAATAGAAGAAGGAAGAGATCGTGAATGATTAGATCTTCATGAATAAGCTGAATCAATAGTCCAGAGGAGGAAGAGGGATTGAATAAAGCACATTTTGAATCCTTGTCCTATATCCCTCCAAAAAACTCAAAACTTGTTGCAACTGTCACAAATCCAATTGTATCTCCCATAAATGTAGAACAAAGTTTCTAATTTTAGGAAAATGACATCAAATCACAGACCACCACTTGTCGTTTGCTAATTCATAGAGATCTACCACTCGATTTGTGCCATCTGGTCATCATTGAATTGTCACTTGGTTAGCAGTTGTGATATATGTCTTCTCCTAATTGGTCGAAGGTGTATATAAATACAAAAATTTAGGTTTTGTGGCACATAGGGGTGCCATGTTGGCTGGGGAAAGAGACCCTTGTTGAGATTGTGCCAAAGAATACTATTGGGAATCGAATCCGGGCCTCCCAACAAAAAATGTCTAGGTAACCAATGCTTCAGCACTACTTTTGAGTCATTTATCCTCTTCTCACTTAGCTGAAGAGAAACCTTCAAAAGACTGTTTTAATGGGTTTTTGTAAAAAGGAGGGCGTGTGATTTCAACTTGAGTCCGTCTCTCTGTCAATGCCTTTGCTTGCTCTACATAGCTAACTTGGCCACACTCGCCATGCTGACCAAAGGACCAATGCCTCCGTAGATGACATTGCTTCCACCATGTTGGGCGTGCAAATTACATGACATCTGCAAACTCGAATCCACGATCGAGGGGAAACAAAATCTTATGCAGAGCCTAACTAGCCACTTCTCCACTTCCGTCCATATAGAATTGAGTTGTGCTTGCTCCTTGAGGACAGGCATTGTCCGTGACAAATTAAGCAAAAAAGCCAAAAAAGCGGGGGTGTGATTTGATCTTGTGATTTCCTGTCCAACACATAAGGTTGTAAATCCTACTAACCGACCTGCCATGTCATGGGATGGTATAGAAAACGTTTGAGGAAGAGAAAAATTGGTCTGTTTTGATGCAAATGGAAGAAAAGGTAGGCCGTGAATCGAACTTGTTATCTATTTGTTGCAGAACCTTAACACAACTTCTTCTAGCCACTATAGCATGCTCCTTGGATGGACAAGTGCTTCCTCCTTGGACTAGAGCGCCATGCCACCTATTCGAAAGGGGCACTTTTTCTTTCAAAAAGGGCATGCAAAACGAGCGGCAATTGTTTTGAAAAACAACGCCAAAAGATATTTGTATTTTGGAGCAGCATTTTTTTCCCTCAAACATTTGAATTTCAGAATGACTAACCTTGTATTCTTTGAACATGCTGGAAGGATGGATGGTGAAAAGAGATATGATAAAATCTCCTCTTTGCTTCTTGTGTTGACAATGCTTATGAAGTTTTGAGAAGAAATTTGCCCTAGAACTCAAAAGAGGGATCGGAGGTTCCGAGTGAACTTTCCACGTGAACAAGCAATGCCGCTCCATACCCGCTTTGATACCATGTTGGATTTCACACCTATTTCAAAAACGAATAGAAGCAATCCATCCACTCAAATCTTATATAGAAAGTGTAAAAAAGAATGAAAGAGAGATATAGTGGGCACCTGTAGGCACCATAAATATTCATAGATGAGAATCACAACACTTTGATACAATGGATGGAGTGGTGGTGGGTATTTATACAAATACCAAAACCCCAATTACATAAGTTAATCTAAGCCGACATAACAAGAGGGCTTTAGGTTAATTACAAGTTATAAGGTGGGTTTAACCATAACAAGGTTAATCGCAGCCCATAGGGCTTACATAATAAAATATTACAATAAATTAAATACAATTGTACAATGCTTGCCCATAGGTCTATATAAGATTACATTATACAAAAGTCAGCCTTGACCATAAGTTAGATTACACTTTCAAAATGAGACCCATCCAGAATATAGATAACCCATGCTTTCATCTTTTTTTTTGTGTGTCAGTACAATGTTGGGAAGGGGGGTTTTGAAACTGGCTATACCATTTGCATGGTGGACTGAAGTTCTATATCTAACTCCATACTTTCTGACAGGTTTTTGTGGATGAGCTCATTCTACATCCAAATTTGGGCGAAGCCTTTCTGTATGAGGGCATGGAATCCACTGGCCTAGTTTCAAGATTCAAAACTCCATCTATATTTGGGAAACATATTGAATATTCATTAGAGGCTGTATTTGTTCATTGCCTTCTTTTGTTGTCTCAAGGGAAACTTTCAGACACTTTTCTTTGCAAACTCTTTGATCTAAATATGGGACATGCAAGGAGTGTCAGCATGAGCCTTCCAGCGGCCGTTCTTTTGCTCGACTCACTGGTTCTGATTAGAGCACCAAGGGTTTTCCTAGCACATGTTTTAGCTTTGGTTTCTGAAGCTGTTGCCGTTGACACGATACCTACTTATGGCGAGTTGCCAATTGAGCTCTCACTGAGCCTGCATGTATCAGTATTTGAGTCTGCTGTCAAGCTTTACAAAAAGTATTCTTCTCATCTGGACACTAATGATGATTGCGATAGACTGGAGAATCCTGCATTAGAATCTTGTCTCATTAGGTACAGATCTTTACAAGATGAAATTGATTCAAGTGCAGATTCGGTGATTAGTCTGATGTGGAATGACAAGGATTTCATGCATCAACATAACTTCTGTAGTTTCCAGCAAAATTCATCCACTAAAACTAATGGAGGGCATTTAGACAATCTACTGAAATCATTATGCATGTACATCAGGGAACATAAAGCTTCTCTGTATGATTTATCCAGAAACCAAATCAGTGTTATCTTGCAAAACATAGTAATAAAAGCTTTCTCTGAAGTAGGCAAAAGAGATATGTTGTCCTCTGCACAGATGAATGTTCATCCAGGCACTTTTTTGGTTGCTGCTATTCTGCAACTGATGGGTTCTTCTTTGTCAAGAATTGTATGTATAACAAAGGAAAAGGGGCATTCTGCTCATTCATCACCCTTGAATCAATATCTACTTCAGGCATATTATGATCATACAATTGATTTGGTTGTAAATTGTATTGGACAATGCCCTTCCATGCAACCAATTGGAGTTGCATTGAACAAGGTTATGGCTCAAATGCTTGTAAAGAATAAGCAAAGTGTGGGACCTGTGGTGAGTTATTTCGTCAGTGAATTATATCTAAAGTTTCAGATGGGTTCCGAATTGTTGTGTAAGGGGTATCTGTCTGTTTTGAAGTCACTGATGAACCTCCTGGTTTTGGAGCATGGTGGAATTGATATCTTAACGGCACTGATGAAATCTCCAGAGTTATCTGCGGATTCTTCTGATTCAAGTACTGAATTTTCTGTGACTCAGGTAATGTTGAGAACTTTATATGTTGAAGAGTGTTGTTGGCATGGTTGTTTTCTATTTTAACTCAAAAAATTTCTTTGCAGGCTGATAAATCGAGACAAGAACCAAGGGCTTTGAGCATTCCACCTCGTGTGTTACCTGTAGTAGTGAACTACTTTAAAAAAAGGCAACAACATTCAGTATCTTGCATTCAAAGCCTAAGGTATGCCTTCAATTACTTCTTTCTTGTACTTTCCAAAGTTAAGACAAGTAAAAAATTAATAGTCATGCATCAAATTTCTTATACATAAACAACTGAATAGTTTGTCCTGGAGTGAATGCAGAGTAGAATGCCAAATACTCTTATTTGTATGAAATACTGTTTGGTGCTCTTTAATAGGGTTTACATTGAACTATTGCGGTAGATATTATTTAAACACAGATTATGGGAAACAACCATGCAATTTCAATCTCCGAACATGAGGATTTCTTGGAGACTATTAAGCTTATCATTTGTTTCAATGTTATTAGGGAAATTTTGTTTGGTGCAATGTAAATATGGTCTCCGTAAAGTAAAAATAAACCATGGAACATGTAGAATACATGGTCGCGACTTTCTTTATGATAGAATCAGTCATACACATATGGACTTTATATTATATTCTATCTTAAGGTTTGAGATTTAGATGGTTTGAATGGACCTGTCTCTTTAGATTATATGCTTTAGGAACCATACATATCCATGCATTTTTTTTTTCTCAATTGAATATGGAAAATGTACGCCCCTGCAGGGACATCATCAACCTGAGTGGGCCTAATGGTGAAGAATTTGAAACTCTAAATTGGAGGTCCAAGGTTCGAATCCTGTGGACGTTAAAATCTACTTTACAATAATTGTGTAATTATGTATATATTGTTTTGTACAACCTGAGTGGGCCTAATGGTGGAGACTTTGGAACTCTGAATAGAGGTCCAAGGTTTGAATCCTACGGGGGTAGGGTTGTACACCATGCTTTGGTAACCAGAGTATGGTTGGATAACCATATATTGGGTAAACAACATCCTCCATGAGGGTCGTCTCATATGACCTATGACCTCGCGGATGCTAAAAACTACTTTACTTAATTTTTACTTCAAGTTACAGAGTCTTGATACAGCAAAACACAACAGTCTTGACCAAAAAGGGGAAGGAAAAAAGAATAAAAATTGAAAATAATTTCAGAAAACTAACTGGAATGTTAACAAAAAGGCAAAACTCTACTCACAATATCAACACAGTTTTAAGATTCCAAAGCATAGCCGTACTAGCTCTTTTAACTGGAGTTAGCTTATCAAGTCAAAAACTGGTTAAAATATCCTGATATTGTAGACTCAATGGAGTTATGAAGCGAAGAAGATCCATGTAACAGATGCAAAACTGTCATGCCCATCCTTACCACTTTTGAAGTCTCTGAAGCATTTTTTCTCTAGGCTGAAAACCATCAACAAAATTGTTGATATTAAGACTGTTCCTCTGATCTGGAGAAGGCAATGCATCATGTTCATTGTCATTTAAGATATCTGATTCAAGCGAAGTTAGCACAAATAGATCTTTCAGGTGTCTAGCACTATACTGATTAAAGGTCTGTTATGCACAGCTAGGAGGAAGGCCTCATACAGAAACTCTGCCTTTACCCTCAATTTCGACTACACAAGGAGTCAACGAACAAGACTCCCCCAACTTGTATGAGAAGTCTTTATGCAGGGAGAAGGTCATTATTTTCTGTCATACTGCACAGGCTGAGATTCAGAATCTGAACCTAAAGAATTACTTTCCTCACATTGACAAAGGTTGAATCACATATTCATGAGATTTTACCAGGCAAAGGGCCCACCACTGTCATTTTGTTTGACTGAGCACACTTCTTGTCGGGAGAATTCTCTGCCCTCATGAGGCAGAGTGTCTACACTATTTTGAAAACCACATGTACAGTAAACATAACTGTATCAACCATCCTGAACTGAAGCCTATTTCCTAATCCCCCTCGTATAACTCTGTCTCAGCCTGAGTACCATTCTTGGCATCTGAAGTGTTGGAGTCATCTTCAAAACCACTTAAAAAAACCCTTCTTTATGTCAACATTATCAATGAATGACACATTTTGATCAGTTTCTGTGACAGTCAGTGATTCAGAAAATATATAAGCTTGGACTGTGAAGGGCTTATCAGTATATTCTCTGCCACTGCTGCAATCTCCACAAATATGAGGATCCTTCCTAACATCAGGGGAAAACCAATTAGATTGAGGGGTAAGAGATTGTGATGGCTCCATAGACAATTGACTGTGTTCAGTAGAGATACCTGAGATATCATCAAACGGTAAACCTATTGAAAGGTTCAGGCCTGCCTATACCATCTGCTTCCAATGGACTTTGACTGATTTTCAGATTCAACTGGTTCAATCAAGCCCTGGAACTTTGCAAAATATGATTCTCTGAGCACCCTCCAGATTGATCAAAAAGGCCTTCAGAGAGTTTCTGAGTGGCAAAATGCTTATAGGCTGCTTCTGATGTCCGAACTACTGAATTCTTGCCATCAGCGCAAGCATAAGGTGCATTCTGTTTATCACATTTTAGAATGAGATCAAACCCTGTAAATACTCTGAAATGCTTGTTTGTCTCATCTGCAGGGGCAAGATACTGAGGTTGACAGTCTTTTTTAAGCCACATCAGCACTATATCTAATTGAATCAACTGCCTTAGCTGATGCCACTCTCCTAGATCCTCATAATTCTCAAGGTGCTCTTTCACAGCCTGAGTACCATTCTTGGCATCTAAAGAGTCGGAATAATCTTCAAAACCACTTGGGACAGTCTTCTGTACGCCACTTCAATCAATGAAGGCCACAACATCATCAACTTCCAAAACTGCCCAGAATCCAGCAAGTTTAGAAGCATAGAATGTGAAGGGCTTATTAGTATATCTCTGCGATGAGGATTTTTTAATCATCAGGGTAAAACCAGTTAGATTGAGGGGTAAGAGATCTTGATGGCTTCAAAGATGCATGATCATGTTCGACCTAAATATGTTTAACCTCAACTGTGTCAAGCTCCAACTGGACAACCAAAATATAAACTCACATAGTTGACAGTTTGGAAGGAAATCAACCCCTGAAGATACACTAAAAGGCTCATTTGACTCAAAAACAGGAGCATGACGCCTTGATTGACTCTGCTGTGCAGAAGAATCCTTAGATACTGCCTTTCGTAACTGAGAACTTAAAAGGGGGGTCATAAAAACTTCCAATAAAAAGCTTAACTTGCAAATCGCTGTCTAGATGTGAAACAGTACTGTAAACTTGCTGATGCTGCATACTTTATTCAACAGGATGTTCATCCATGCCCAATAAAAGTTGTGATTTGGAAAATTTTTCCTTTGCCTTTACCTCTCTTTGATCTTTCCAGCTCTGACACATCTGTCATAAATTGAATGATTTGATCTGTGGATGTATGCATCCAAGTTGCCACCTGCATAACATTTGAAAATAAAGTAACTTCTCGGGAGGAGTCAGTACACTTTCTCTCATCCCCATTAAAAACATGACTCTTATGTATTTTTCAGAATAGCCATAAGGTCTTTGTGGAGATCACTAACCAAAGAATGGAAAATAACTTTTCATTATTTAAATTTTGAAGGATGCCTATCCATATATGATTCCATGAAACAACCCTACCAAAGGAGCAATTCCCAACCAGGTAAAATGCAAGACCATATAATTTTAGCAAAAGGACAATAATAGAAATTATAAGAATTAAATTCTTACTGGTCACATAAAAGGCAGTTAATGTTAGGTGAAGTCAATATCCAGATCTCCAATGTTCTTCAGCAGAGAGGTGCATGGTGGTGCAGCTTATGGAGAGGAAACGAACAGTTTTTTGGAGTCTTCCTTTGGGAGAGGAAACTAACAGTTTGTTTTTTCTATAAAAGGGGAATGACCCCTTGCATGTAAATGTTGATTGAATGTAATTCTGCCGAAATCAATAAAAGATCAAGCTGCCATTGCCCCGTGGTTTTTCCTGCACATTGCAGGTTTTCCACGTAAAATCTATGTTTTTGTTTTTCCTGCGTTATTGTGTTTTTCTACTTGCACATAATTTTGCTATATTTTCTAACATTTGGTATCAGAGCCTAGGGTTTTGTGCGAGTGGAAGCTGCAACAATGACTGGAAGTGTAACCAAGTTTGAGATTGAAAAGTTTGATGGCAGGAACTTCGCCCTTTGGAAGATGAAGGTGGAGGATTTGTTGGTTCAAAATGACCAAGCCCTAGCCTTGAAAGGGGTCGCGAGTAAACCAAGCAACATGAAATATGAGGAGTGGGCAACGCTGGATAGGAAGGCGGTTTCTACAATCCGTCTATGCCTAGTGGACTCCATATTGTTCAATGTTGTTGAAGAAAAGATCGCGGAAGCCCTTTGGAAGAAGCTTCAAAAGTTGTATGAGACGAAATCTGCAACAAATAAGGTTTTTCTAAAAAAATAGCTTTACAGCCTAAGGATGAAGGAGGCTTCATCAGTGGCAGATCACTTGAATGAGTTTGATACCCTTATTAGTAAAATGGTTTCAGTTAATGTGAAGATGGAGGATGAGGACAAAGCTATCACCCTACTTTGTTCCCTCCCGGAGACTTGGGATCATTTGGTGATGACCATCAACAATTCATCATCAGGAGCTCTAAATTTTGATGATGTGTTAGCCACTTTGTTGGCAGAAGAGTTGAGGTGGAAAACGTCTTTGGAACCCTCAACCAATGAAGCCCTAGCTATGAGAGGTCGATCTTTCGAGAAGAGTCAACAAGGTAGATCACAATCCAAATCTAAGTCTAAAGGACGCAAGCTGAAAGGGAAGTGTTGGCATTGTGGGAAGCCAGGGCACTCAAAGAAGGACTGTTGGCAGTTAAAAAAGGAAAAAAATGGTGAAAAGCAATTTTAGCCATCAGCTGAGGCTAGTACAACAAATTCTGGAGAGACGACAACATGTGAGGCTTTCTGTATCAGCAACAACAGATCTATTTTATATACCTGGGTTTTGGACTCGGGTGCATCTTTCCACATGTCTCCTCACAGAGACTGGTTTGACAAATATCAGCCATATAGTGGTGGGAAGGTCTACTTGGGTGATGATCACCCTTTAGAAATTGTGGGAAGAGGGGACATAAGGATTAGGCTGGACAATGGTAGAGAAAGGATATTATGTGATGTGCAACATGTGCCAGATTTGTGGAAGAATTTGCTCTCAATGGATAAGCTAGGGTATTCTATCACTTTCAGTAACAACTATTGCAAAATTACCAGAGGTGCTATTGTAGTAGCAAAGGGAGAATCTTATGGGACCCTATATCGTTTATGCGGTGATACGGTGACAAACCATGCAACAACAACAACTTTTGTTCAAGATGCAGTAATGCTATGGCATCAATGCCTAGGCCATATGAGTGAAAAAGGTTTGAAAATTCTGCATGACAGAGGTATGCTTTCTGGGATTAAGTTTTGCAATTTAGACTTGTGTGAGCACTGTATTTTTGGTAAACAAAAGAGGGTTCGGTTCATCGCAAGCCCTGATAAGAGTTCTGATTTTTTGTAACTTATACATTCGAATATATTTGGACCAGTCCCCACTCAGTCCTTAAATGGTGCCATCTATTTTCTGACATTTATAGATGATTATTCTAGGAGAGTGTGGGTTTATTTCTGAAGAAGAAGTCGGAAGCTTTGCAGAAATTTAAAGAGTTCAAAGATCGAGTAGATAAAAGTTTGGGCAATCTTGTTTTATGTCTTAGGTCAGATAATGAGGGTGAATATTGCTCCAAGGAATTTGATAAATTTTGTATGCAGGAAGGAATTAAGCACCAAAAGACTATACCATATACTCCACAACAAAATGGTGTGGTTGAGCGGATGAATCACACAATCATGGAACGTGCAAGAAGCATGCTCAACGCATCCATGTTGGATAAAAGGTTATGGGCAGAGGTTGTTAATACAATTGTTTACCTCATTAACGAGGTCACCTACAACTGCATTGGATGGACAGATTCCAGAGGAGGTTTGGTGTGGTAATCTATTTGATTACTCTCATTTGCGTACCTTTGGCTGTGATGCATTTGCCCATGTGCCTAAAGAAAAAGGTCCAAACTTGACCCAAAGTCAAGCAAATGTGTTTTTCTCGGCTATGGAGATTCAGTAAAGGGGTATAGACCGTGGGATCCTACTGCCCACAAGGTAATTATTAGCCGAGATGTTATTTTTGATGAAAATTCCATGCAAAGGAAGGAGGTACAACAAACACCTAATGTTGTACCAGTTGAAGTAGACATGAACGAAGATGAAAATGAAAATCAGCATGCTGAATTTTTTGACCAGCATGCAGAACAACATGCAGAACAACAAGTAGAACAGCAAGTAGAGCAGCCACAACAGTCACAAGACCAAGAGCCACAATCAACAGATCATTGGGTTAGAAGATCTACACGTCCACAAAAGTGTCCGGAAAGGTATTCTCATGTTTATCAATCCTCTTTTGCTTTGTTAACTGATGATGGTGAACCTAGTTCATTTTAGGAAGCTAGAGAGTCTGAAAAGGAAAAGTGGAGGAAATCAATGGAGGAGGAAATCGAGGCACTTCGCAAGAATAAAACGTGGGAACTTGTGGATCTCCCACCTGGAAGAAAGACTGTTGGAAACAAGTGGGTGTACAAAGTGAAGAAGAACAACGATGGGTTGTTGGAACGCTATAAAGCTCGCTTGGTGGCAAAAGGCTATGTGCAAAAGTCGGGTATTGACTTTAATGAAATTTTCTCTCCAGTTGTGAAGATGACTACTATTAGAGTTCTACTTGCAATTGTAGCTGCATAGGATTTAGAACTGGAGCAGCTTGATGTAAAGACTGCTTTCCTGCATGGTGATCTCGAGGAGGAGATTTATATGGATTAGCCTCAGGGCTATGAAGAAAGAGGCAAAGAGCATTTGGTTTGCAGACTGAAGAAATCTTTGTACGGGTTGAAACAGGCGCCAAGGATGTGGTACAAGAAATTTGACACCTTCATGAAGAGCCAAGGTTTTAGCAGGAGTGAAGCTGACCATTGTGGATACTATAAGAGGTTTGATGATGGCAGTTTTATTATTTTGTTGTTGTATGTTGATGATATGCTAGTTGCAGGCCCCAACATGAAGAAAATCATTGATCTTAAGGCTCAGTTGGCTTGGCCTTTTGAAATGAAGGATTTAGGAGCAGAAAACCAAATTTTAGGGATGAAGATACACAGGGACAGAAAAGGAAGAAAGATCTGGTTAAGTCAAAAGTCATATATAGAAAAGATTCTGCTGTGCTTCAATATGCAGAATGAAAAACCAATTAGTACCCCACTAATTTCACACTTCAAATTGTCTTCCAATCAGTGTCCTAGAACAAAAGCAGAGAAGACAAGCATGTCTCGTGGACCGTATTCATCAGCAGTAGGAAGCCTCATGTATGCCATGGTGAGCACCAGACCTGATATTGCCCAAGCAGTGGGAGTAGTTAGCCGGTACATGGCAAATCCTGGTAAGGAGCATTGGAATGCGGTGAAGTGGATATTTAGATTATGAAGAGGCACTTCAGATGTTGCTATTTACTGCGGATCGATAGTTTGCAAGTTAAAGGTTTTGTGGATTCTGATTATGGTGGAGATAGAGATGGGAGAAAGTCCACTACAGGATATACTTTCACTCTTGTTGGTGGAGCTGTGAGTTGGGCTTCAAAGTTGTAGTCTGTGGTGGCTTTATCAAGCACTGAAGCAAAAAATATTGCAACGACTCATGCCAGCAAAGAGGCAATTTGGCTAGAGCGACTGTTGGGTGACTTCAAGGTAATGCAGGGGAAAATTATGTTGCATTGTGATAGCCAAAGTGCTATTCAGCTAGTGAAGAACCCAACATTCCATGATCGCACGAAACACATTGATGTCAAGTACCACTTTATAAGAAATGTGGTGGAAGAAGGTAGGATCCTGTTGCAGAAAATCGACACTGAAGTGAATCCTGCAGATATGCTCACTAAGCCAATCAAGACAGAGAAGTTTGAGTGGTGCAGAACTTCTCTGGGCTTGCTAAAATTTGATAAGGGCAGCATTGGGCAATTGGCACTTGGATGGAAAAACATAGGCAAAGAATTCCTGTATATCGACTTCAAGTGGGAGAATGTTAGGAGGTGAAGTCAATATCTAGATCTCCAATGTTCTTCAACAAAGAGGTGCATGGTGGTGCAGCTTATGGAGAGGAAACAAACAATTTTCTGGAGTCTTCCTTTGGGAGAGGAAACAAACAGTTTTTTGGAGTCTTCCTTTGGAAGAGGAAACGAACAATTTTTTGGACTCTTCCTTTGGAAGAGGAAACGAACAGTTTTTTGGAGTCTTCCTTTTTTTGGAATCTTCCTTTGGGAGAGGAAACTAACAGTTTGTTTTTTCTATAAAAGGGGAATGACCCCTTGCATGTAAATGTTGATTGAATGTAATTCTGCCGAAATCAATAAAAGATTAAGCTGCCATTGCCCCGTGGTTTTTCCTGCACATTGCAGGTTTTCCACGTAAAATCTGTGTTACTGTTTTTCCGGAGTTATTGTGTTTTTCTACTTGCACATAATTTTGCTATATTTTCTAACAGTTAGAGGGAGTGACACCACATTTCAAGAAAGACCTATATCAAGCTTGCCTTCTAAGGTTCTAAGCAAGGAGACCACAGAACATCAAAGACTAGAGTACAGGACTTTGCAGAAATATTGACCTGCCAAAGGTTATTAAATTTGGACTCAAATGGAAAAGGACCAATTAGAAGACTATACAATTCTTTAGTAGTAATTTCAAAAAAGAAATACCACCATCCCATTTCAGCTCCTACAAAAAGCTAAATCCCATCCTAAACATACATCATTAGGTACAGCTGCCCATTCCTTTTTGACCATAGAACAGGTTCTTCTTTCATTATCAGGTATTCTGTAGCAAGCTTTAATTCTATGCCAATGCGCCAATCTCCCCTGTTTAACCAAGAGCACTGAAACTCTTCAGCTCTTTGTTATACCAGGTCAGAGCAGAAGACCTTCTGGTTAGAGCTAAAGTTCCACCATAATGATCTGAAAACTTGGCCTTTCTTCCCCAGGTAAAGAAATGCAGAGGTGGCAACAAAATGTTTGACTATTTTTCAAGCCTTCCAAATAGGTTTGAAGAAAGGAGAGCCAATTGACCGCAAACTGAAATTACCTAAGATTTTATTAATAAAGTGAATTTGGTACCAGATTTTGTTTCCTATTGGGTAAGATTTTCAATATTGTTTATCTGCCATAGAGCATTTCCTATCAATGCTCCAACTCTCCATTTTGCTGCTAGTGAGATGCCCCGCAGAGTCAAGTTTTTCAGACTAAGGCCACCAAACTTCCTGGCATAGCACAAATGTACCATTCCACTGCATGTCTTTTGGGTTTATCCCTTCCATCAGACCAGAGGAACCTTCTGACAATCTTGCTTAAGGCATTGAATGGGTAGTCTTTAAATAGCCAGCATGAGGTGCAATATATGCTATTTTGCCACACTCAGAATCTGCTTTCCAATGAAAGAAAATTGCTGTTCCATTTACCCAACTTTGAAGAGATCCTCTGCTGAAGTCACTGCCACATCTTCTTCAGAGATGGACTCAACGCAAAAGGGATCCCTAAGTACTTGATAATTTTAATAGGACGGAATTGCCCACCTTAAATCTCCCATCTGGCATGTTCAAATCCCAAGAGAGTAGAAAGGATTTTTAGACAGCAATCTTGGAACCTGAGGCCAAGCAATAGATAGGAAAGCCTAATCTCCATCCCTTTGAAGTTCTCTCTAGTAACTTCTGGAAAGAGTGTAGTGTCATCAACAAATAAGAATTCCAACTGCTGAGTATCACTGGGCAGAGAAATGTCTTCCACATGATTACTTAACGAAGTGTCTCTTAAGAGCCAATGAATGGCTTCTGCAGCAATATTAAACAGTGAAGAGGCAAGAAGTCAACCTTGTCTTATTGACTATTGGAAAGGCACAGGATCAGAGAGGCTACCATTAATATCAATTACGGCAGAGGCATCTTTAAATATGGTATTGACCATATGAATAAATTTCTCCTCTATTTGGTCTGCTTTCATCATAAAGCTCTATAAAAGGCCAGTCAATCCTGTCACATGCCTATTTAAAGTCAATAAGCAGCATATCATTATTTTGCCCTGAGTTTCTGGCTCAATACATGCCCTTCCAGCTAGCTAATAGGTTGTCTAAAATGAATTTGTTTTCTATAAAACCTGATTGAGAGCTTGAACCAAAAGGAGACAAGGAAGCAACGAACTGGATGAGGAGATGATGCCGTGGATGCCTATTAAACTCCTCTCTTGGAAGATTATCTCTTTCAGAATGTTCAACACCAAATACACTTTATTATGTGTACTTCTGTGTCTAGATGCTTGCCATGAAGGGGTTATAGTAGTAAGACATGTACCTTTATGCTATATGAAGGGTGTATTAGAGAGTGGTATAAACTGAGGAAACATTGGGACAGTGGTATGGACACTGATGGCAAACTCGTCTTGTTATTGGAACCATTGTAGTCCTCTGATACTATTTCTGTTATGCATCATATATCTTTATCTAATGCATAATGACAGCTATTGTTAAAATTATTTTTTCAATATCAAAGAATGGCATGCCCAGACTGACTGGTAAGTATGGAATGCTCCTCCAAGACAAGGAACTGTGTTTGAACCCCATAAATTATGTTGTGTGTAAAATTTAGTTTGTACAACTCGAGTGGGCCTAATGGTTAAGACTTTGGAACTCCTAATAGGAGGTCCAAGGTTCAAATTCGACGGGTGGTAGGGTTGTACACCATACACTGGTAACTGGAGTTTGTTTGGATAAACACATTTGTGGTAAAACACATCGTCCCATATGGCGTATGGTCTCATGGACATTATCTACTTTACTTTATTTTACTTCAAGGGAGCAAACAAAGATTACCTAGGGGTTGGGCGGAGTTCTTGGATATTCTGATGTTGTTGTAGATTTTGTATTTGCTAATAATTTTGAGCATACCTAAAACAATGTTGCAAAATTTTGGAGGTGGCTATTCAAGGAATTCATTTCTAGCTCATTGCATGGCTATTCTTTTTCTAGAAGAGGATTAAAGATGGTAACTCTTTTGTCTAATTAATATCCAAGTCCAAATGACATTGGGCAAATGAGGGACATTCTTTAATTGTGTACTTCCCAAAGCTCACACGATAAATGGATAACAAATCAGATGACGGATTGTCTGGATAATATTCCTACAACCATATGCAGACATAAACATGTTTGCAGAGTGTGATCAACCATCTACTGATTGCGAATATTTTACATGCTTGCTGATGCAATGCTAATTGATTGGTTATATTGTTGATGGATTTTGTCGCCTGGCCTCTTATTGATGTCATCATTCTGGAATTATATCATATGCATGGCATCAGTGTTACAAAAGGAATGAGCAAAGTTCTATTCATCCTAACTTCAATGAAAGACCAATGCTTGGAAGAAGCAATATTGTAGTCATGAAATGTGTAGATGGCCTAGTGTGCTTGTCATAGATGAGTTCTCTCTCTCTCTCTCTATATATATATATATATATATATATATATATATAAAATCCACGGTAGACTGTGTGCTTGTCATAGGTGAGCTCTTTCTCTCTCTCTCTCTCAATATATATACATATATAGTTTCATCCACTGGAGATTGTGTAGATGGTCTAGTGTGCTTGCCCTAGGTGAGCTCTCTCTCTCTCTCTATATGTATATATAATTTCATCCATGGGAGACCGAATAGGATCTATGGGAGAGGGGGAAAAAAATAGAAAGAGAAAAATAGTTTATGAAAATAATTTTTTCCTTTTTCCTGGAGCTCAGCTGCAATTCACTTCTGCCACAAGATTAATCCACAAGGATCTTGTCTGTGTTCATTCTGTGATGTTTGAAAACCTCCTTAAGATATCCACCCACTCTTGTAGATGGTAAACTTGTATAAGCTGCTCAAGTCATCATGTTGCAACAAGTGCTTTTGTCTTAGATGTTGGTATGTAGGACAATGTAACATCACATGTTTCTCATCCTCAGCATCTTCTGTCATCTGATCCTTTCATGCATACAAAAAAGATTGTCCAATTTTTAAATGAATATTTGTAGTATTTAATAACTTTCCAAGTGGATATCAATTCTTTGTTAAGGCCTTATTAATGCCAAGAATGTTTTGCTTGATCTACTTAGGCATCTAGTTGAATTCATATCTAGAGCCATTTGTCTCTATGTAGTAAGCGATGGCTATTAAAATTGTCAGTAGAGATAGAAGTTGTAGAGAAATAGAAGTTGCTAGGTGTATTGAGTACTAATAAATTTGTAGAGAGCTTACAGGAGTTATTTATTTATCTGTTTCTTGATAGATTGAAGTGAACCATGAACTTATGGATCACATCAATGCACCATTTGTCAAAGGCCATACTATAAGGAAAAAACTTTTTTACTTAATAAAAAGGAAGCCAGCTCTATTTGAAATTTGGTCATATAGAAAATAAAATTCTATTCAATGTTGTATATGTTAATACATGAAACTTGAATGATGTCCTATTTTTCTCAAATTTTCAACTGCAGTTTTTTTCGTTTTCTAAATTATTACGCTTCTTGCTGTCATTTCCTAGCAACTTATTACCAAGTTACCAAACTAGAATCCTGCCTCTCTCTGTTTCCTGCATTTCCAAGTTCCCATTTCTGAAATTTGGTTCAGTGTGGTCATCCAGAGGTGTTTTGCTTTTTCTTTTACAGGTTCCATGGTAAAGGCATGTAGGTTTGTGGTGACTTGAACATTCAAAGGAATGGAATTCATCTCAAGATATTTGAATGTTTACCTACTTATTTGATTTGTAGGCAACTTATTCTATGCCATTAGCTTGGCTGAATTTTCTGATTCTTTGACATATAAAGTCTAAATCAAATACTAGACTATTAGCAAAATATAATTGCTAATCTATAACAAATATTTTTGTTTTCAACTTACTGGTAAAGCATCTTGTTGCTGTCTTTGACTGTAAGTTGTAAACTAAGATTTGAATTAGAATAGCATTTACTTTTCTTTATCTGAGAATAATTCAAGAAGCTTTATTCCTGTTGGGCATCTCCTCTGGTCATGGAAGGCCCATTCTGTTGTTCCAGCAATGCATCCTGCTGTCTTGTGTAGTCGCTATCCTAGAAACTTTATGGAACATAGGCTAAAACAGTTAACTGATTCATGCAAATAAAGTTCGTGCCAGTTTGGACATTTTTCTGTCTGAACAAAGCTGTTTCTCTTTGCTTTGATTTTAGAAATTCTTTTCCATTTCTATATACCCAGAAATGCTATTTTCCTTTGTTTCCTGTTTTTTTTTTCTTCAAATCATATTAGATTGTTGTTATTTTCTCTTACATGTTTGCTATAACTGCCATGACAGACACAGCAAGGAGGAAACAACTGTTATGGGGGTTGATTTATCACAAAGTGCTATAAAATCAGGAAAGGATCACAGGAGCAATGCATTTGTTCAAAGTGTAATGAAGATTCAAACGGGTCACACAGATAGTGGCAGTGACCTGAATGATTTCATAGTATGCAAGGACGGTAAGGATTATTCTACATGGTTAGAGAAGCGGCGCAAGATTAGAAAGAAGAAATATGATAAAGAATTTTTTCAGAGAATGAGAAGACGAAAAGAACTCCTTGCTCTGTTATCAGGGGGCGATGTGATGTCACATATGTAATTGTTTCAAAAGTTCAAAATGTATCGGTAAAACATTTTTGGTCTCATGTCTATGGCAAAACAATCTATCTGTATCAATTAATCTCCTTCCTCAGCAATATAATACTCCAAAACAAAAATGTGGAATATAAGATTTCCGCATCATGGGCTAGTGGCAATATTGCTGTTCGTATCTGAGGAAGGTACTTTTCCATTTACCTGTATTATATGCAAGATCAACAATTTGTTGTAGGATGAGGTCGCAAAAGGAACTGCTTTGTTACAAGTGGCCAATCAGCTTTCACGAATGTAACTGCTTCTAAATTCAAAATGTCTTTGTCAAAGAATTGAATACACTTTGCATGGTAATTATGGCAGAGAGATCCATACCCCATAAACTGCTTCCTCAATAACAATAAGATGGCATAGAATATTTCTGCATCATCATCTGTTGTCACAGGAAGCTACTAGTTTCAATCTCATGTATCTGTTGTGAGATCCTTTGGCTGCATGAATGATTTATCCATTTGGGCTAGCTCCAGACATTTACAGCCCTGGGGTTTCTTTTGGGTATAGACGAGGGTTATGGGAATCTATATTTCACATTGAAACAATATTTGACACCAGTGTTGAAATGAATGATGATGATGGAAAGTGGGTGGTGTTGCAGTGAAAGATGACTGTCTCAGAGAATCATTAGTTCCACTATTATACATATTCATGCAGGAACAGACCAACATAATGATCGGGGGGTGTAGCTGGCTGGGGAGCAGAGCATTTAAATCATCAATCATTTTTGTGGAGTTCTGCTTCCATCTGGTGAGGTTGCCCAGATTTGATCCCTAGAAAGAGCTGAACTTATATTTTTATTGTTTTCTTGAGGACATACCCTGTTTATACAAGAAATTTAATTATTATTTTTAATGGGTTATATGCGATTGAAATGGGTCTCACCCGTATTATATCATGACTACTTAGTGGTATTACAACAGCTTGGCTATAATGCATGTATTGCTTAGCAAGATTCGAACCTGAGTCTCCTCCTTGAAACTCAAGGAATTCAACCAGTTGAGCTAATGCCATTATGACTGTAGCCTAAAGTTAGGTTCACCCATGGGATTGGAACCTTGGTCTATGGTGTGGAACTCTTTGCTCGTTACCACTTGCCCCAAACATCATGAGCAGAAACTTAATTATTGTTGAGGCACATCTACTCTAGGTATTTCTTTTGATGATTTTTTTTCTTTTCAAATCCTTTTCCTGCAGTGATTTCTAATTATCATGTACATGCTGCTAAGTGAAAATGATTTTCTCTCAGAAAATTTCGGAAGCTTGCTACAGTTCAAGCACCATTATTTGAAATGGTACCTATCTCCCATAACAAGGTGAGATGCCCTAAATGATAGTTTTTACTTTTCTTGTAATTTGTATAGAATGATTTTTGCACAACAAATTTTCAAATAGAAAGAACAAGTAAATGTACTTAGATTGCTTAATGCATAGCAAACTGGAAATGAAGGCATGATTTCTCTCTTGATTGTGTTTAAAGAGGGTGCATGAAATGTATCATTGCCCTCAGAAAATAAATGCGGGAGTTTGAAGACAAACCTATGGATATTATATTGTTTTTAGGATAATTTAAACTACTAGTATTTCTTTATGAAATAATATTATTGGCCTACTGAATTTACTGGTTATATTTCTTGGATCTGCTTAAGCTTTTCTGTCTAGGTTGGAACATTTCATTGGAGACTTTGTAGAAGTGACATCAATCTTGATATGTTCTAGGAAGTTCCTTGGTGTTTTTAGCTTCAACACAAACATGAAATGTATAATTACCCTGTGAGAATAAATGTGTGAGTTTGAAGACAAAGCTATGGATATCATATTGCTTTTAGGATAATTTAAACTCCTATTGTTTCTTTATGAAATAATATTATTGGCCAACTGAATTTACTGGTTATTTTTTTTTGGATCTGCTTAAGCCTTTCTGTGTAGGTCGGAACGTTTCTTTGGAGATTTTATAGAAGTGACATCAATCTTGATATGTTCTAGGAAGTTCCTTGGTGCTTTTAGCTTCAACACAAACATGAAATGTATCATTGTGCTGTGAGAATAAATGCGTGAGTTTGAAGACAAAGCTATGGATATCATATTGCTTTTAGGATAATTTAAACTACTAGTATTTCTTAATTAAATAATATTATTGGCCAACTGAATTTACTGGTTATTTTCTTGGATCTGCTTAAGCCTTTTTTTGTTAGGTCGGAATGTTTCTTCGGAGACTTTTTAGAAGTGACATCAATCTTGATATGTTCTAGGAAGTTCCTTGGTGCTTTTAGCTTCAACACAAACATGAAATGTATCATTGCGCTGTGAGAATAAATGCGTGAGTTTGAAGACAAAGCTAGGGATATCATATTGCTTTTAGGATAACTTAAACTCCTAGTATTTCTTTATTAAATAATATTATTATTTTGATTATGTTGGAAGGAAGGGGTTTTGAAAGGTTCCTTGAACCTTTTACAACCTTTTCAATATTTTGCCATTAAGCTCTGCAACTGAAACAGAAGCAAGACAAACAAGATCTGAACCTACTAGAAAGATAGAAAGAGCTCACAAACGGAAGGAACTAACAACAAGAACAACCATTACATGACACAAAACTCCAACAGACAAAAGGAAAACAAACATAACAGTCATCCTTCAAAGAGGAAGTCAGTCATTGTCCTGGGCAATCAACTCCGCCTTCTCCATGCGTTCACTCGAGTCTAAAGCAATATTCTTTCTGTGCAACTCAGCAAGGTGAATCGTGGATTCATATGCATTGTTGGCAAGCATCTTACTGACTCTTCTCATAGAGTCGTTCAAATCCTTCAAGATTACATAGCTATGTCTGAGCCCTATAAGGACGTATGGTTTTGAAGGATTATCGTCTATACCTCTGTCCATGTAAGCTTCGAAAGGCTTGGTGTCCTCGTTAAGACGAACACCCTTCACTGGATATACGGGGGCCACACCAGTGGCTCGGGGCTATGTCTATCCGAATTAGGAGAGTTTGATCCTTCTTTTTGTTTTTCCTGGTTAGAAATGTAGATGACCTTCGGTTTCTTTGCAGTCCTGGGCGCCTTCCTCAACTGTTTAGACTTACGTTGAACCTCCCAGAGTGGTTGACCATCAGGGTCTCGCAATGCATGGGTGTTTCCTGCGAGACAAATATTTCAAGCTTTTGCTTTGAGCCCTGTGAGACCTTGAGCTCTTCCTTTGATGGCGTATACTAAGAAGCATCATCAGCCGAGATCTCATCTTCCTTGACTCCACCTTGTTTTCTTCCAAAACTTTTGCTTTCTTTCCCGATTCCTTTGGGTTCTCACTGACTGAGTCCAGGTGCTTCGAGCTTGGTCTCCCACCCCTTCGTAGCGACATGCAAGAATATGAGCTTCATCAGTCCTTGGTGGCGCGGGACTGAGGCCCTCCCCTTCTGGACATCCCCCATAGTTTTCTCCATTGATGGAGAAGGAGCACTGGGATGTTTATCCTTTTTCCTCGTCAAAGATGGTTCAAAAGAGCCATATGAAAGCTTCAAATGATTATAAGCCTAGCACCCAAGGTAAAATATTTCATAATTGGCACCACAACCCGATCCCAAGGCTTGGTGAACAATTCTTTCTGCACTCCATTCTGTATCTTGACAATGTGCTCGTCTTTGGATAGGAATCTCTCCAACTCCCTAGCTAGGGAGTGCTTCTCTCGCAAAATGGCTTCCCCTTCAGTTGGAAAACCCGTTACCTGCGCTAGCAATGTTGTATTGATAATGAATACATGACCCTGCACCTTCACTTTGCCGACTAGCCACGAATGAGAAAATTGCTTGGAAAGTTCTTCATTGTGGCCTTTAAATTTCTTTAGGAACTATAGAAGGTTGCCCCCCTCCAAAATCTCACTGACATCCTTCTTCAAGGAAAGCACTGCTGGTTCTATTGTCAACATATCACCTCCCATAGTGTATACTTCACACTTTCCCTTTCTTCTCACCACCTGAGTCTCAGAGACTTGAACCCAACAAACTAGCTCCACAAGGCAGTGATAAATAAGGTGCAGAGGGTTCATGAGAATCATGTGAACGCAGGTTGCGGTTCTCCTAGAGATCGCTAGGATTAGTTGCATGTTTTGCACCTGTAAGCCTGTTCAAACTACGTTGCCATCCTTCCAAGCTGTGACATCCAACATCATCTCGGAACTAGGGTGAGGCTTGCAAGTCAAATCTCGCTGGCTTATTCCTTGCATGTTGGATTTGAACCTAACAAGAGAATCCTTAGTAAAATAAGGTAATAAACCAAACAAATACTTCAAAGATGTGAGCCTCCATGATATCCTCTTATGATTGAAACGAGTGGGAAGGAAGTTGGTCTCGCTAGGTTGAGAAGCATCACAGGAGAAATATGCGCCTCTTCCCCCTAGGTGGATCCTGAATCTTCCTCTTGGTTGGATCTGATCTCCCAACACGAACTTGTCAAGTAAGGTCCCACCTTTTTGGCATCTCTTTCCAAAGTGTCCCCCTCCAAGGTGGTGAATGTTTTGAGCTGACAATCCCGACATCCTCCCTCTAGGTAGACAATGTCGCTTCATTAGCAAAATATTGATGAGCCCCACAAACCAACTAACCCCTATTCTCATTGTGATCTTCATAGATACGAGATTTTGCCTTCACTAGCTCTTAGACCTGACTAGACAAATTCCCTTCCCACCTTTGGTATTCGTCTAAGAACACTCCTAGGTTTGCCAAACAATCAATTGTCCCATTTGCTTCCCTATATACATGGTTGAATTGAATATTATGTAGGGGGATGGTCTTACGTTTAGCCTTCGAGATCATATCTGCAATATTCCAGCTAGGAGGTTGCTTACCTTTCAGAATATTGATAATATTTTTTGAATCCCCTTCCACAATCAGGATTTTGACAATAAGCCTCTCAATGAGAAAATGTCCCAAAAAGCTGCCCTAGTTTCAGCAAAATGGCTTGCTTGCTCCCCCAAGGGTTCAACATATGGCAAGACTGCCATGCCCTTATGGTCATGAAAGATCCCACCTGCCCCAGCCTGACCATGATTCCTTTTTGTTGCTTCATCGAAGTTTAACTTTAACCAGATAGGGGGAGGCGACTTCCACCTTGATTGAGCCCTTGAAGGATTTGGGGATGGCATTAAACTACGAGCTCTGAACTCCAAGCCCCAACCGCACACTATCTCCTTCTCTCGATCAAACTCCTAGGCATATTTAAACTTATTGAGATATTTCCACCATAGCATTGACAAATTTGATCTCAACTAGGGGACAATCTCTTTTCCTATCCCTGAAGATCCGATGGTTACATTCTTTCCAAATTCCCCATAGAGCATGGGGAAGGTTTAAATTCCACAATATTTTTAGTCTCTTACTACTAAAGGGTGATTCCCATTGGATATAGAGGTCTGATATTGACTTGGAGAGAACCCATGCAACTTGAAACTTGCTAAGGACTTTGTTTAGGAGTTCAATAGTGAAGGGACACTCTCAAAAAAGGTGATTTGTATCCTCATTCTTTTCACACAACACACATCTTGTTTGGAAGTATCATCCACATTTTGCGGAGAGATTGTCCATAGTTTAGATCTTGTTTTGGACTGAGAGCCTGTAAAAGTACGCAATCTTAGGAATTAAATCCTTGATCCATAGACTGGCATCCATCCTAGGTCCTCCCCTTCCAGCAAGAAGTAGCACAACTTAACTGAATATACACCTTATTTTTGGTTCTTCTAGATGAGGGAATCAAAATGTCTTGTGTTGTTAAGAAAGTAGACCTATAGAAGCCTGTTAAGCTTCCTCAATATCTATTGGTTCCTTAAATCTAGCCCATCCACCTAGAGGTGTCTCCAACGTTTGCCAAACTCATCACAAATTATGTAGTCTTGCACCAAGTTTCCATAATGAGTAGGCACAACTTGTTCTAACCCAACAAACTCCGTATCCTCACAAAGAGGAGTGTTTTTCAGCCATTTATCTCCAGAAGTGGACTTGGGAGCCATTACAATCTGCCAACATTTACCTTGTCTAAGCAATGGTCTGATAAGCTGAAGGTTATTCTAGAAGTTTGACCCTCTCAGATGGTCCTCTTCCCCAATAAAGTTGGAGGCATGCCTAAGGTATTTGGCCTTTCGTATATGGGTCTAGGTGAGGTTTTCATTAGTTACAAGTTTCCATCTTCATTTGCCCATCAGGGCTTTGTTCATTCTCCTCAGCTTCTTGAAGCCAAGACCTCCCACTTCCTTTCTTGTATAAACCTTATCCCTTGCAACCAACACCATTCTTCTTTTATTCTTTGCTGCAAACCACAAAAAAATTCTGAGTCTACTCTATTTTATCACATATCTTAGCCGATATTGTGAATAAAGACAAAAATAGATTGGAATATTTTGCAATGAGGACTTTATTAGTTGGGCTTTGCCAGCCTGGCTAAGTAAAGAGCCTCGCCATTCCAAAAGCTTTCTTTTTAATCGCTCAACCACTAGATCCCATAGCGCTTTAGTCATCCTTCCCTTAAAAAGGGACATCCCAAGATAGGTAGTCAGAACATCCCCAATACTACAACTGAAGAGTCTTGCTATTCTTACCTGTTTGGGACGAGGAGTGTTAAGAAAATAAATCTTACTTTTAGGAAAATTCACCTTTTGGCCGGCTGCCTGCTCATATCTTTCCAAGATCAACCTCGGTTCCCTAGCCTGTGGAATGGAGGATTTTGTGGTTATGATCGTGTTGTCCACAAATTGTTGGTGGGAGACAGGAAACATAACAAAAGCATGTTTAATGTTAACCAAGTGAGAATATTGGTGCCATCAATATTCTCATTTGCTGTAGCGGCTGAAATCGCTCTTCCTAGGGCTTCAACAAGGATAATGAAGAGGTAGGGAGACAAGGGGTCTCCTTGACGAAGTCCTTTCCTGTTTTGAAAATACCATGCTGCAGATCCGTTTACTAAGACTGAGAACATGGCTGAAGAGAAGCCCTGATAAGATTGACCCACTATTGATGGAAACCAAATTTGGTCATAATTTGAATTAAGAAATCCCAGGATACCCTATCATTGTTAGAAAAACAAATAATAAATTACGAGCAAGCAAAAAACAACAACACAGAAAGAAAATAACACAAATTTTTACGTGGAAACCCTATAGTGTGCAGGTAAAACCATGGGGCAATGGCAACTTTGTTATTTTATTGATTTCAGCAAACTATTACATTCAATCAACTTTTACATGCAAGGGGTCATTCCCCTTTTATAGAAAAACAAACTGTTTGTTTCCTCTCCCAAAGGAAGACTCCAAAAAACTGTTCATTTCATCTTCCAAAGGAAGACTCCAAAAAATTGTTTGTTTTCTCTCCCAAAGGAAGACTCCAAAACATTGTTCGTTTCCTCTATTGAAGAACATTAGAGATCTAGATATTGACTTCACCTCCTAACATTCTCCCACTTGAAGTCGATATATAGGAAATCTTTGCCTATGTTTTCCAACCATGTGCCAATTGCCCAATTCTGCCCTTATCACATTTTCAGCAAGCCCAGAGAAGTTTTACACCACTCAAACTTCTCTGTCTTGACCGACTTTGTAAGCATATCTGCAGGATTCACTTCAGTATCAATTTTCTCCAATAGGATCCTACCTTCCACCACATTTCTTATAAAATGGTACTTAACATCAATGTGTTTTGTGCGATCATGGAATGTTGGGTTCTTCACTAGTTGAATAACACTTTGGCTATCAAAATGCAACATAATTTTCTTCTGCATTATCTTGAAGTCACCTAACAATCGTTCTAGCCAAATTGCCTCTTTGCTGGCTTCAGTTGCTGCAATATATTCTGCTTTAGTGGTTGATAAAGCCACCACAGACTGCAACTTAGAAGTCCAACTCATAGCACCACCAGCAAGAGTGAAAGTATATCCTGTAGTGGACTTTCTCCCATCTCTACCTCCACCATAATCAGAATCCACAAAACCTGTAACTTGCAAATTTGCCAATCCGTAGTAAATAGCAACATCAGAAGTGCCTCTTAAATATCTAAATATCCACTTCACTGCATTCCAATGCTCCTTACCAGAATTTGCCATGTATTGGCTGAAAACTCCCACTGCTTGGGCAATATCCAATCTGGTGCTCATCATGGCATACATGAGGCTTCCTACTGCTGATGAATACTATACACGAGACATGCTTGTCTTCTCTGCTTCTGTTTTAGGACACTATTCGGTAGACAAAAGTGTGAAAGAAGTGGGGTACAAACTGGTTTTGCATTCTGCATATTGAAGCGTTGTGGAATCTTTTATATATATGACTTTTGACATAACCAAATCTTCCTTCCTGTTCTGTCCTTGTGTATCATCATCCCTAAACTTTAGTTTATTGCTCCTAAATCCTTCATTTCAAATGTCCTAGCCAACCGAGCCTTTAGATCAATGATTTTCTTCATGCTAGGACCTGCAACTAGATATCATCTACATACAACATCAAAATAATAAAACTGCCATAATCAAACCTCTTATAGTATGCACAATGGTCAGCTTCACTCCTGCTGAAATCTTAGCTCTTCATGAAGGTGTCAAATTTTCTGTACCACATCCTTGGCACCTGTTTCAACCCATATAGATATTTCTTGAGTTTCAAACCAAATGCTCTTTGCCTCTTTCTTCATAGCCCTCAGGTTGATCCATATAAATCTCCTCATCGAGATCACCATGCAGGAAAGCAGTCTTTACATCAAACTGCTCCAGTTCTAAATCTTGTGCTGCTACAAGTGCAAGTAAAACTCTAACAGTAGTAATCTTCGCAACTGGAGAGAAAATTTCATTAAAGTCTATACCTGACTTTTGCACATAACCTTTTGCCACCAAGCAAGCTTTATAGCGTTCCAACAACCCATCACTGTTCTTCTTTACTTTGTACACCCATTTGTTTCCAACAACCTTTCTTCCAGGTGGGAGACCCACAAGTTCCAACGTTTTATTCTTGCAAAGTGCTTCCATTTCCTCCTCCATGACTTTCCTCCACTTTTTTGCCTTCTCAAATTCTCTAGCTTCCTGAAATGAACTAGGCTCACCATCATCAGTTAACAAAGCAAAAGAGGACTGAAAAACGGGAGAATACCTTTCCGAAAACTTTTGTGGATGTGTAGATCTTCTAACCCAATGATCTGTTGGTTGTGGCTCTTGGTCTTGTGACTGTTGTGGTTGCTCTACTTGCTGTTCTACATGCCGATCGAAAGCTTCAGCATGCTGCTTTTCATTTTCATCTTCATTCATATTTACTTCAACTGGTACAACATTAGGTGTTTTTTCAGAAAAACCTTATTTGTTGCTGATTTTGTCTCATACAACTTTTCAAGCTTCTTCCAGAGGGCTTCCGAAGTCTTTTCTTCAGCAAAATTGAACAAGACAGAGTCTGCTAGACAAAGACAAATTGTAGAAATCGCCTTCTTGTTCAACGTTGTCCACTCCTCATATTTCATGCTGCTAGGTTTATTCGCGACCCCTTTCAGGGCTAGGGCTTGGTCATTTTGAACTAGCAAATCCTCCACCTTCATCTTCCATAGGGCGAAGTTCCTACCATAAAACTTCTCTATCTCGAACTTGGTTACACCTCCTGTCATTGTTGCAGCTCCCACTCGCCCAAAAAACCCTAGGCTTTGATACTAGATGTTAGAAAAACAAATAATAAATTACAAGCAAGCATAAAACAACAACACAAAATAACAGTAACACATAAATTTTTACGTGGAAACCCTATAATGTGCAGGTAAAACCATGGGGCAATGGTAGCTTCGTTATTTTATTGATTTCAACAAACTATTACATTCAATCAACTTTTACATGCAAGGGGTCATTCCCCTTTTATAGAAAAACCAACTGTTTGTTTCCTCTCCCAAAGGAAGACTCAAAAGTTGTTCGTTTCCTCTTACAAAGGAAGACTCCAAAAAACTGTTCGTTTCCTCTCTTAAAGGAAGACTTCAAAAAACTGTTCGTTTCCTCTCCCAAAGGAAGACTCCAAAAAACTGTTCGTTTCCTCTGCTGAAGAACATTGGAGATCTGGATATTGACTTCACCTCCTAACAATCATAAGCCTTGTTCATGTCAAGTTTTAACAACATCCCCACATCTCCACTCCTATCAATGGAATGAATTACCTCGTGGATAGTAATAATTCCATCAAAGATCTGGTGGCCCTTTAAAAAGCCCCCTTGTTGGGGATCAATTATAAAGGGAAGAATAATTTTAATTCTATTGGCTAAAACCTTAGACACAATCTTGGTAAAGGTATTGCAAGGGCTTGTAGGTCGAAAATCTAAAAAAGACCTCACACCTGCCACCTTTGGGATTAGAGCCAAGAAGGTCGAATTAACATCCTGGGGTACATGCTAAGTTCTTTGAAACTCCATAACCTAAGTAACTTCCGCCCCAACTATATGCTAGAATATTTGAAAGAATATAGTTGGGAAACCATCTGGGCCTGGAGCTTTATCCCCATGCATGTCAAAAACTGTTTTCCTAATTTCCTCCTCTTTGAAGGGGTTGAGAAGGTAGTCATTAAGTTGATTTGTTACCAGGCATGGAATGTTCTACAACATGGCAATAGTTGAAACATTATCAGTAGGCGCCTCCGATCCTATTAGATTGAGAAACTACCTCCTCTCTGATTTGAATGGGATCTTCAGTGATTGAACCATCCATCTTGACAACTTCTTTAATCTGATTATAACTTCTATGCCTTAAAGTAAAAACATGAAAAAATTTGGTGTTTCGGTCACCTTCCTTAAACCAAGTTACTCTGGATTTTTGGTGCCAAAAGCTCTCTCCACAGGCTCAGGCGCAACAAATTCTTTTCTTTGTCTCGGATTTCACAGGTTAGGTTCACAGATTGCAAGGCCAGTTTAATGTTTGATAACTGTTGCTTCCAGTCTGATTTCTTTTTAAGGAGGTGATCGAAAACATCTCTGTTCCAAGTTTTAAGGTTCTCCTTAATGTATCTTAGTTTCTTAGCAACTTGGGTTAATTTGCTACTTGTAAAAACCTGTTTCCACCATTCAAAGATTTTGCTTTCTAATCCCTCATGAAGCAACCACATTTTCTCAAAACGAAAGGGGTTTTTGAGGATTCTCCTCTGTTCCTACATCTCCCACACTAAGGGGTTATGATCAGATCCTATTTTCGGGTGGCTAGTAAGGGTTGTCCCCCTGAAAATTAGAAGACTGTCCTTAGATAGCAAAAATCGGTCCAACCGGATTTGAATTAATTGATCCTCTAGCCGCCTAATGCTCCAGGTATACTTGGCCCTTCTCAGTTCGACATCCATAAGTTCATTGTCATTAACAACTGGGAAAAGTCTGTCATTCCTTCCAAAATAGAAGAAATGCCACCCTTCTTGTCTGATGGGTATAGGGGGGAATTGAAGTCACCCACTAGTACCCAGAGTAAGCCAAAAAAGGCATTTCTAAGTTGGCTTAAATATCTCCAAAGGTGTTTCCTACCCATCATTGTGTTAGGAGCATAAAAATTGGTGACTATCCACTATTGATTCACCCCCTTTACTTAAAAATGGATAGCCATGAATCTTTCGTTTGATACAATCAATTTTCCTTCAATCTTGTTTTGATCCCAAATACACAGAAGGCCTCCAGAGGCTCCTACTACAGGGTATGCTACAAAATCAACACCTCTCCATATTCTTTGCTTAATGCTTTCGGAATGTGGTTCATCAAGCTTTGTTTTTTGTAACAGGATAACTTGCGGTTTGACCTCTTTCTTCAACACTTGTATTACTTTGTGCTTACAGGGGGCATTGAGACCCCTCAAATTCCAAGAGACAACCTTCATTTTTTTTGGGTTTAGATTGCTTCTTCTTCCCCCCACCCAGATCCAGAGTTGATTGGGTGCCATTAGCAATCTCTACAACTACTTCTCTCAATCTGATCTCTTGATTAGTGGATCTCCAATATTTGGATTCATATCCTACTTCTATCGACCCATTTTTCTGATTCCTAGTAACTCTGCTAGGAGTAGCACATGCTTTGCACTTATTATTTGTAGCATCAAACAAGGTTATCTCCTTATTCCCACCCAGGGGGGGATTTCAAAGCCATTTTCTGGATTTAAGTCATAACGAATCTATGAAGCAACTAGGTCTTTATCTGATTCAATCACCTCTTTATGGATTTAGACACATGCATCAATAGGGTCATCTAACTCAACCCCTAGACACACAAAGGAATTTGCTTGAGGAATATCATTCTGAAGATTAAAAGGGTTTGAAGTGGGAAGACATACCTGAGCGATGTTTTTCAAGATTTCTCCCTCTATTGTCAGAGGCTCTGAAACTTCAAGTGGGACTCTTGGGGTTTCAGTTTGGCTCAATATATTCTCCTTCGAAGAGTCAAGCTCTTCCATCTGACTATATTTTGGGTCGAAAGACACTTTATGTGGATTACTTTCCTTCTTTTTGTTAGGGCAGTACTTTGTCGAGTGCCCTAGTTTTTTGCACAAATTACAAAAGGGAGGCCTATTCTCGTATTCAATCTCTTGCATCCACTTCCCCAAATCTAAGATAAGTTCAATAGAACTAGGAAGCTCCGACTCCAAATCAACATTCACGCACATCCTTGCATGGATTAGCCTTGACTTGGCTCTCATTGTTGGGTCGATGGTTACTAAGTCCCCTATCTCTTTTGAAATACCTATTAGAACCTCCTCATGCCAAAATTGAAAAGGACAGTCTTACCCATATCGGAGCCTTATGGATGCTTTGAGTATTTGAATTAAAATTTGGTCCCCATTCCCGCAAAAAGAGGCCATGTCGCCCAAAAACCCATGGACCCCCCAAAGGATACAATCAACGTCTTCTTTGCAATTAAGTTTTATCATGAAAAACCCTCGAGGTAACACAACTATCTCCATATGCCCTTGTGGGCGCCACTTCAAGAACACCCATTTTCGAATGGCATCTAAATTGGGGCAAACACCTATAAACTTCCCAAACATATTCCAAGCACCATGAGCCATCGCCAAGGCCTTGAGTATAGACAGGATGTAGAGTTTTCCTTGTTCAGGGCAAAGATCAAAATGAAAATCCACACCCTTCAGTTTTCCTTTCATAATAATCGACCATGACCGTGTTCTCGGGTTAAAAGGCTTTTGCAGAACCTCTGGGGCCTGTTGTCCACCTGGCATCGTCGAAAGACCCGCCCCATGGTCCTGCCCTGGGCCCAACAAACCTTGGCTCCCAACGCCAATCTCCTTGTCACCTTCCTCCATTTGGCTTGGGAACATTTGATATAGATGTTTATTAAATAATATTATTGGCCAACTGAATTTACTGGTTATTTTCTTGGATCTGCTTAAGCCTTTTTGTGTAGGTCGAGACATTTCTTGGAGACTTTATATAAGTGATATCAATCTTGATATTTTCTAGGAAGTTCCTTGGTGCGTTTAGCTTCAACACAAACATGAAATGTATAATTTCTATGTGAGAATAAATGCATGAGTTTTAAGACAAAGCTATGGATATCATATTGCTTTTAAGACAATTTAAACTACTAGTATTTCTTTATTACAATCGAGAGGTGTTCCTACAATGGCAGATAGGGGGTGGGAGGCAAAGAGGTCATACATGTCACGCCATAAACAATTTTTTTATTTATTAAAAAAGCCGACATTAACAAAAACATTTAAAATATTTAAACTAAAACATTCGACTAACCAACCGTTGCAAACATTTAAAATATTTAAACTAAAACAACCGACTAACCAACCGTTGCAACTGTTTAATAAAATATTGTATAAATACATGAACATCCATTGCAATATACCCAAGATAGGCGCCTCGGGATTGATAACTCTCGGTGTTTTTAGATATATATCCTTTATATCTAAGCTAGTTAAATAATATTATTGGCCAACTGAATTTACTGCTTATTTTTTTTGGATTTGCTTAAGCCTTTTTGTGTAGGTCAGAACGTTTCTTTGGAGATTTTATAGAAGTGACATCAATCTTGATATGTTCTAGGAAGTTCCTTGGTGCTTTTAGCTTCAACGCAAACATGAAATGTATCATTGTGCTGCGAGAATACATGCGTGAGTTTGAAGACAAAGCTATAAATATCATATTGCTTTTAGGACAATTTAAACTACTAGTATTTCTTTCTTAAATAATATTATTGGCCAACTGAATTTACTAATTATTTTCATGGATCTGCTTAAGCGTTTTTGTGTAGGTCGGAATGTTTCTTTGGAGACTTTTTAGAAGTGACATCAATCTTGATATGTTCTAGGAAGTTCCTTGGTGCTTTTAGCTTCAACACAAACATAGGAAGCGTTGTCTACAAAGGTTGAATCACATTAACATGTATTAAACATGATAACCAAATGTCATTTGCAAAAATTGTATTGCCTTTTGGTCAAGGAGTAATGGTTGCCTTGGTTGTGAAGATATTCAAAGGTGGAAGGCTACAAGAGAAATTATGTATATTGAAGATCTTTCAATACATAATTTGGAGCAATATAGACAATCCACTTTGCATATGATTTGGGCTATACTAAAAAATTTGCTTAAAACATGCTTGAATATTTCTTGAGAACTTGTTATTCACGTTGTTATTGATCATATATTTATAAACTTGCATACATGTGCATGTGAACAAAATTGTAGTGGTATAGAACTCAGTCTCTTATGTAAACAAAACTTAGAAACTAGAATGACATTGAAAAATCAGTACTCATGTTAGAGACATCAAATCTATATGGTGTAAAAGCCTTTGCAGGAGAACAGACTGTGGAGCAGACACGTGCGATGTTATTGCTCAAATGGATTTGCATAACATATACAAGTGTCTGTTCTAATATTAGATGTTATAGGGTTTTTAAGAACCTTGTAATATTGCTTTTAATGTTATACACAAACTTTGTGGCTGAATTTTGCAACTGGAATGCTCGGAATTTGAAAATTGTTAAGAAATTAAAAGCAAGCAAGCTAAACAACAATAAACAGTGCACGAGATTTTACGTGGAAAATCTTGCAGTGTGCAAGGAAAAACCATAGGGCAAAAGACAACTTTTCTTTTTTATTATTCTCAGCTAGCTTTCATACATTCGCACTGTTCAAAATGCAAGGGGCATTCCCCCTTTTTATAGAAATACAAAGGAAGATTCCAAGTCGTGACACATTCAAGATAAAAACGTTTTATTAAAAAATTGTTTTTATCAACTGTGTTTTATAACAAACATGCTTTAAAAGCAAAAACAACTTTAAAAGCAAAAGTGGATTTTAAAAGCAAAAGCAACTTTTAAAGCAAAATAAGTTTTTAAAGCAAAAACAACTTTAAAAGCAAAAGCAACTTTTAAAGCAAAAACAACTTTAAAAGCAAAAGCACTTTAAAAGTTGCACTACCATGCACCACTCTACTAAAGAACATCGAAGATTTGGATATTGACTTCACCTCCTAATATTCTCCCACTTGAAGTTGATATACAAGAATTCTTTGCCTTTGTTTTCCATCCAAGTGCCAATTGCCCAATGCTGCCCTTATCACGTTTTCAGCAAACCCAAATAAGTTTTGCACCACTCAAACTTCTCTCTCTTGACCGACTTTGTAAGCATATCTGTAGGATTCACTTCAGTATCAATCTTCACCAATAAGATCCTACCTTCTTCCACCACATTTCTTATAAAATGGTACTAGACATCAATGTGTTTGGTGCGATCATGGAATGTTGGGTTCTTCACTAACTGAATAGCACTTTGACTATCACAATGCAACTCAATCTTTCCCTACATTATCTTGAAGTCACTCAACAGTCGCTCTAGCCAAATTGCCTCTTTTCTAGCTTGAGTCATTGTAATATATTCTACTTCAGTGGTTGATAAAGCCACCACAGACTGCAACTTAGGAGTCCAACTCAAAACTCCACCAACAAGAGTGAAACTATATCCTATAGTGGACTTTCGCCCATCTCTATCTCCACCATAATCAAAATCCACAAAACCTTTAACTTGCAAATCTACCGATCCGAAGTAAATGACAACATCTAAAGTGCCTCTTAAATATCTAAATATCCACTTCACTGCATTCCAATGCTCCTTACCAAGAATCACCATGTACTACTGACTACTTCTAATGCTTGGGAAATATCCGGTCTAGTGCTCACCATGGCGTACGTGAGGCTTCCTACTGCTGATGAATATGGTACATGAGACATGCTTGTCTTCTCTGCTTTTGTTCTCGGACACTATTTGGAAGACAATTTGAAGTGTGGAGGAAGCGGGGTACTGGTTGGTTTTGCATTATGTATATTGAAGCGCTGCATAATCTTTTCTATATATGTCTTTTGACATAACCATATCTTCTTTCCTATTGTATCCCTATGTATCTTCATCCCTAAAATTTGGTTTGCTGCTCCTAAATCCTTCATATCAAACGCCCTAGTCATCCGAGCCTTAAGATCACTGATTTTATTCATGTTAGGGCTTTCAACTACCATATCATCAACATACAACAACAAGATAATAAAACTGCCATCATCAAACCTTTTATAGTATGCACAATGGTCAACTTCACTTCTACTGAAACTTTGGCTCTTCATGAAGGTGTCAATTTTTTTGTACCACATCCTTGGCGCTTGTTTCAATCCATACAGATATTTCTTAAGTCTTCAAACCAAATGCTCTTTGCCTCTTTCTTCATAGACCTTAGGCCGATCCATATAAATCCCCTCCTCGAGATTACCATGCAAGAAAGCAGTTTTTACATCAAGTTGCTCCAACTCTAAATCTTGTGCTGCCACAAGTGCAAGTAAAAATCTAACAGTAGTCAACTTCACAATTGGAGAGAATATTTCATTAAAGTCTATACTTGACTTTTGCACATAACCTTTTTCCACCAAGAGAGCTTTATATTGTTCCAACAACCCATCATTGTTCTTTATTTTGTACACCCACTTGTTACCAATAACCTTTCTTTCAGGTGGGAGATCCACAAGTTCCCACATTTCATTCTTCCATAGTGATTCCATCTCCTCGTCCATGGCTTTCCTCCACTTATCTGTATTCTCAGATTCAACAACTTCCTGAAACGAGCTAGGCTCATCATCATCAGTTAATAAAGCAAAAGATGACTGAAAATTAGGAGAATACCTGTCCAAATGTTTTTATGGATGTGTAGATCTTCTAACCCAATGTTTTGTTGGTTGTGACTCTTGGTCTCGTGACTATTTTGGCTGCTGAACTTGCTGATCTACATGTTGATCAAAAACTTCAACAACCTTATCTTCATTTTCAGCTTTGTTCATATCTACTTCAACAGGTTCAACTTCAGGTGTTTGTTGTAACTCCTTTCTTTGCATGGATTTTTCATTAAAAATAACATCCCAACTCTTAATTACTTTGTGGGCAATAGGATCCCACATTCTATACCCCTTCACTATATCTCCATAGCCAAGAAAAACACATTTCCTTGACTTTGGATCAAGTTTGGACCTATTTTCTTTTGGCACATGGGCAAATGCATCACAACCAAAGGTACACAAATGAGAGTAATTAACTGGCTTACAACACCAAACCTCCTATGGAATTTTTCCATTCAACGCAACTATAGGTGACTTGTTAATAAGGTAAGCACTTGTATTAACAACCTCTGCCTAGAACCTTTTCTCCAACCCAAATGTGTTGAGCATGCTTCTTGCACATTCCATGATTGTGTGATTCATCCGCTCAACCACACCATTTTGTTGTGGAGTATATGGCACAATATTCTGGTGCTTAATCCCTTCCTGCATACAAAATTGATCAAACTCCTTGGAGCAATATTCTCCCCCATTATCTAACTTGAGGCATAAAATAGGTTTGCCCAGAATTTTCTATACTCTTGCCTTCAACTCTTTGAATTTTTTAAAAGCTTCCAACTTATTTGTTAGAAAATAAACCCGCACTCTTCTAGAATAATCATCTATAAATGCCAAGAAATATCTTGTACCTTTAAAGGATTGAGTGGGGACTGGTCCAAATATATTAGAATGTATAAGCTGCAAAAAAATCAAAACTCTTACCAGGACTTGCAGTAAATCAAACCCTCTTTTGTTTGCCAAAAATACAATGCTCACAAAAGTCTAAATTGCAAGACTTAATCCCAGACAACATACCTTGGTCATGCAGAATTTTCAATCATTTTTCACTCATATGCCCTAGGCGATGCCATAACATTACTCCATCTTGAGCATTTTGTTGTTGCTGCATGATTTGTCACTGTATCACCACACAAACGATATAGGGTCCCATAAGGTTTTCCTTTTGCTACTACTAGGGATCCTCTGGTAATTTTGCAATAATTGTTACCAAAAGTAGTACAATACCCAAGCTTGTCCATCATCTTGATTGAGAGCAAATTCTTCCACAAAGCAGGCACATGTCATACATCACATAACATCCTTTCTCTACCATCATCCAACATGATCCTTATTTCCCCTCTTCCCAAAATTTTTAAAGGATGATCATCACCCAAATAGACCATCCCTCCATTATAGGACTGATATTTGACAAACTAGTCTCTATGTGGAGACATGTGAAAAGATGCACCCGAGTCCAAAACCCAGGTATATAATATAGATTTGCTGCTACTAGTAGAAAAGGCCTCACATGTTGCCATTTCTACCGCATCTCCAATATTGACCTCAACTGATGGTTGATTTTGCTTTTCACCATTCTTCTCCATTTTTAGATGCCAACAATCCTTCTTTGAGTGCCCTGAATTTTCACAATGCCAACACATCCCTTTTAACTTGCGTCCTTTTGAATTAGACCTGGACTTGATCTACCTTGTTGACTCCTTTTTTTAGATTGACCTCTCATAGCTAGGGCTTCATTGGTTGAGGGTTCCAGAGAAGACTTTTACCTCAACTCTTCTGCCAACAAAGCGACTCAACATCATCAACTCTTCGAGCTCTTGATGATGCATTGCTGATGGTCATCACCAAATAATCCTAGGTTTCTGATAGAGAACAAAGTAGGATGATTGCTTTATCTTCATCCTCCATATTCACATGAATAGAGACCAACTTACTAATTAGAGTATTAAACTCATTCAGATGATCTGCCACAGATAAACCCTCCATCCTCAAGTTATAAAGCTGCTTTTTCAAGAAGACCTTATTTGTTGCTGATTTAGTCTCATATAACTTCTCAAGCTTTTTCTAAAGGGCTTCCGCGGACCTTTCTTCAACAACATTGAACAAGACAAAGTGTGCTAGGTAGAGACAAATTGTAGACATTGCCTTCGTGTCCAGCTTTAACCACTCCTCATCTGATATGCTATCAGGTTTACCTGCAAGCCCTTCCAAGTCTAGGGCTTGGTTGTTCTGAACCAACAAATCCTCCACCTTCATCTTCCATAGGGCGAAGTTATTACCATTAAATTTCTCAATCTCGAACTTGGTTACATCTCCTATCATTGTTGCAGATCCCACTTGCACAAAACCCTGACCAACGAGTTTTCAAAGAACCTCGCTCTAATACCATATGTTAAGAAATTAAAAGCAAGCAAGCTAAACAACAATAAACAATACACGAGATTTGACGTGGAAAACCCTGCAGTGTGCAGGGAAAAACCATGGGGCAAAAGACAACTTTTCTCTTTTATTATTCTCAGCTAGCTTTCATACATTTGCACTGTCCAAAATGCAAGGGGAATTCCCAATTTTTTATAGAAATATAAAGGAATATTCCAAAAAAGTCAGCATATTCTAGATAAAAGCATTTTATTAAAAACCTGCTTTTATCAACTGCATTTTATAACAAATGCGCTTTAAAAACAAAAGCAGCTTTAAAAGCAAAAGCAACTTTAAAAGCAAAAGGAGCTTTAAAAGCAAAAACAACTTTAAAAGCAAAAGCAACTTTAAAAGAAAAAACAAATTTACAAGCAAAAAGACTTTAAAAGTTGCACCACCATGCGCCACTCTGCTGAAGAACATCAGAGATCTGGATATTGACTTCACCTCCTAACAAAAATTAGACCCTTATACTTCCACAAGCCTTGTATTATTGCAAGGTTCCACGAGCCTGGGGGACAAGGATGGTGGGGGACGGTAGGCCGATTTTAGGGGACGGTTGGGGGGACGACTGGTATAATACTATAAAAAATGATTTTTTTTTAGAAATTTAGAATAATCTACACATTCAATATTCTACACCCAACAAAAATGATATTTCATATTACTAATCAATTATGTAAGTGCAACCATTCATATTCAGATTAGTTACTAACACATAAGTGCAGCTATAATTGAGTCATTTAACATTTTTATGTTCATATTAGTTACTAATTTGCACCCATTTAATTGTTTCAAGTTCAACAACTATAACTTGAAGGTTCAACCAAGGATATCAAGTGCAAATAATGTTCAAACAGTCATCATTTTAAGTAATAACAATCATCATTTTTTCAGCCACCAATGTTCAAACAAAGACTGTCATGTTTAAAAATTTTCAGTCACTAACTGTTCAAATATGACAACAATAAGAAATCTGAAATAGTGATATTATCAATGCTCATTTGCAACAAAAATACTCAAAACTAAAATAGTAAAAGAGTATACAATGTAATAGAACTCCTATGGAACTTCTGTTGGGCTACCATTATCAAAATCTGTATCACTATTTGATGAGTTGCCCTCATCATCTAAGTGAAGATCCTCCAATGAAACTCCAACCAACCCCTAATGACTCTCATCCTCATCAATCTGTCCTGCATCCTCTAGATCAACATCTCATCGTGTAGCTGGAGATTGCTTGTACTTTGGCTTAACTCTCTCATGAAGACGAAGAGAGTTATGCACTGCAACTAGCTTCTCCGCTCTGCGAGAGGTAAGCCTATTCCTCCTCACATTGTGGATAAAGTTGTATGTAGACCAATTCCTCTCAGCAGCAGAGGAATTAGCAACCTGTGAAAGAACCCTAATTGCAAAATGTTTCAAGTTAGGTGTGCTGTCCCAATATAGCTGCCACCATCCAATGGGATTTCTTTGGGCAATGGTAGCCCTATCCTCCCTACACTCTGGGTGGCTAAAGCGAGGGCCCTCGAGATTAGAAAATTTGAGCCACTCATCTCTAATATTTGAGCTCTCCTCCCTCGCATATATCTTTCTAATGGCCTCCAAAAACCCTTCTCTCACCTCTGGATCCTCATGGGGAGACACTCTCCCAGGCCTAGGCTCATACCACTTTGGGTTTACTGAATATGCTGCCATATGAAGAGGGTGTTCATCCTATCACATCTCCTCTGTATAATAGGCCTAATGTAGGCCTCATAGAATAACATGGATGGATCTCTAGCAGAAATGAATTTTTTAATCTCCCCCAACATGCTATCAAAAGTCTCATATATTTCTCCTAGACTAGGAGCATTTGTGTCAGCATATCTGATGATAGCAACAATAGGGGCAACAAAAGACACAATATACCTACAAGAAATAAAAAACAAAATTTAGAAACTTATATGTCACATTGTCATATGAGCACTCCAATTTGAAACAAACAATGAAAATTGAAAAATCATAAATGACATTTTGGTTTCTTACTTGGCTTGAGACCACCAAATATCATCCAATGTTTTGTCTCTAATTTTTTTGTCCTCCTCTATCCTTGATTCCGGCCACCTCTTCCACTCCGTGCATACTACCATGGATTGTAGAGCATCTTGCACCTCAATCATCCTCTTGAATAAAATGAAGTAGGTGGCGTATCTAGTGTCTCTCGGTTTGATGAACTCATTTGAGAAGGACCGAAAGAGGGCTAACGAAGTGTGATGGTTGCAAATGAACATTTGCATATCTCTGGCTTGTGCAACCATCTCCTTCACCCAATCTATCCTCCCAATGTCCTTCAATGCATGAACACAACACAAGGTCCAAAAAATATGTTTATATTCTTGTTCTATCATTTTGCCTGCACGTTGACAAACATGGGCTGCATCTGTAACTACCTGTAGTGTACTGCCAAAAATTAAAATGGTCTCATTTAAGTTTTTATCAGCCATTTAGAATATAGATTTGTAATTTTAAAATTTAAAGATTCTGATTTTCATTAAAAAAATTAAAAAACTTAAAACTTAAAAGTAAAACAGAAATTATCGAATTGATTACCTGTACAACATTGAAGGCTCCAACCTCCTCAATAGCCTCCTTCAACTGAAGGAATTGGAAATCAGCATCCTTTTTTTTTCTGTGCAATCAATGGCTTTGAGAAAATAGGGACCTGCTTTACATGTGACAATGATATTGATGAGTGAACGTTGACGAATGTCAGTCCACCCATCCATGATGATAGAACATCTATGAGTCAACCATGTGTTCCTCATATGCTCCATAACCACACTGCATTTGGAATAGTGTTTGTCTAAAAGAGAGGTATGCAACCTAGTTTCTCCAGGCGGTAGACATGAAGTCCTTGCCTTGGCTATTTCTCTTACTGCGTCCTTGAAGTAGGGGGAGCGTGCAATATGGAAAGGCAGCCCATGTGCAAAAAATAATTTTGCTATAGCATCATCTGTTGATTCTCTTCATTGCACATTAAACATTTCATTTACAGTTCCCCTTTTCTTTGAGGGCAACAGTGGAATACTGGATGTTTGGGTTAATTCTTGTGGCTATTCTGAGGCGGCCCCAATGTCTTCTCTAAATGATGGGCTGCCTGTAGGTAAAGACAAACCAGAATTTTAAATCTAGACTCTTGCACAATCTTATGGACTTCATTAACTTGTGCCCGGGTCATTTTTTGGCAAGCCCTAACCCTTGTTCTTGCCTTATCCGTGAGATGAGACTCAACAACCCTAGTAAAGTTGCCCTTAAATGAAGTTTTGCAAAAATTACACAACCATGTTCTTGAGCCCCCAATTTTTTTTTTCCCTTGGTCACAGTTAGTTACAAATTGCAGTAGTGGTTTTTTTATATTAAATGGACCCCTGGTATATTCTTTAAGCAAAAAATATGAGCAATCAAAACTAGGTTGAGAAGTAGTGCTATCCCCTTTGGAAGTTTGGGGTTGGATGGTAGAGGATGAATCCCTAACAGCAGCAGTATTCATGTTTATGTTTAGATTTTCAGTTTGGTTTCCCTCCTCCAAATCAACCTCAAAAGAACCTGATGCACTGCTGGCCATGTTTTGTGTTGAAATTAAAATATAAAATTTCAATTTGAAAACACTAACAGCTTGGAAGAGGTAAAAAAAGTTTGAAAACCTAGTGTTGTTGCTGTTGTTTGTTGCCTACTGCTGCTGCCCTTGCTGCCTACTGTTGCTGTTATGTTGCCCTTGCTACCTTTGCTGCCTACTGTTGTTGCTATGCTGCCCTTGTTGCCATTGCTGCCTATTGCTGCTTTTTCCTTTTGCTCTCCAACTCTCTTTTTCTTCTTCTCTCTTGAAAAATGAAAGATGAGTGTAAGTGTTTTTTTGTTTTCACTTTATATAACATACTTTTAGGTTTAGGGTTTTGGGGGGGGGGTGAGACTCAAAATGGGTCCCACCCCTTACCTTTTTAAAAAGTAAATTTTTTTTTTTTTTTTGGTTTTCCCCTTTGGTGGGGACGCCCAGCCGTGGGGGACGGCTGGGCGTCCCCAGGGACGCCCCAAAAAGGGGGACGTCCCGGGGATGGGAGGCCACAGGCCTCAGCCGTCCCCCAAAAATGGGACGGGGGGAAACGTCCCCCTTGCCGTCCCCCCGTCCTGGGGGATGCAGGAAACGGGGGATGCGTCCCCCAGGGGGGGACACATCCCCATGGAACACTGTATTAATGTAGTCACATTGATAACTACACATGGGAATTGAATGTACATGCTTACTCATCCTTTTTTGGTAGTTAAATAAATTCCTTCCATTAGGGGCCACTTCTACAAAAATATCAAAATATGACATCTGCTATTAGGATGATGAGATCAGATCCAAACAACATCTACATGAGTTGTTTTTAGCTTGCTTTTCTATTTAAGATATTTTTTAACTTCCTTGAGTTGGTTACTCGATTGTACCAGATGTATAATATCATTTCCATCAAGAGATACCATATTTCTTAGCTAGACTACCTTTTTAGATTTGAAATTTTCAAAGACAGAGATCATCATCACAATTGGAAAAATGATCCACCCCCATGTTTCCTTCTCAATAGAAATGTTGAGATTTCTAAGATATTGCCTCCACCAATAATTGAAATATACTAATAATAACACAATTATTGATCCAATCTTCACATCTATTTTTCTTCACAACATTTGAATTTTTCAAAGAAAGAGATCATCATTGCAATTGGAAAAATGATCCACTCCATGTTTCCTTCTTTATAGAAATGTTGAGATTTATAAGATAGTCCCTCGACCAATAATTGAAATATATCAAGAATAAAGCTATTATTGATCCAATCTTCACATCTATTTTTCTTCACAATGTTAATAATAATGTGTGGACCCTCCATTTGAAATATAATTCCATTTTTCAATTGCAATTTTGATCCTTTAAAAAGTGCTATATCCTTTACATAGTTGCTAGTTGAAGTTCCATATGATTTTGAGTAGATGAGAAGAATTTTGCCTTAATCATTTAAGATAACATCGTCTCCCTCAACTTTTGTAGCTTCTCTTTTGGACTCTCCATTGAAAAGTTTGGTGAATCCAACTTTTAGAAATTTCCATTTTACCACGGATTTATGTAGATTCTTTGTGCTAACTCCATTGTTGTTGTTCACCTCTGCATGTATATCCAAATTTGGTAACCAAAATGCTAGAACATTTTTTTTCACACTTGAGACATTCTATAATGAACACCTTGTTTGCAAACACTCTCTAAAAGAAGTAACAATACAATTGCAAACTGGGATATGATTTTGATATTTGATTTTGAAAATTCTATTATTGCTTTCAATCTAGAGATGTCGACAAATAATACCAAAACCAATCCTCCAAAGAATGTGCAATGCTTTAGCTTTGAAACAACTAAACCAACATTTTATCAAATTTTTGAATATTGATGGAGCAACTCAACAAATTATTGATTAAAAAAAAGATCCCAAATATTACAAGCAAGAAGACAATGAAAATTAAATGATTTGATGTGTCTGGTTGCTTATACAAAGCACATCTACTGGGTTCATGATATCCTCTTCTTTGCAAACTATCACCTACAAGAGTTTTGCTTTGGGCCATTAACCAAAGGAATATCGAGGACTTAAGGAGGGCTTCAAGTTACCAAATTTTCTTATGAGGGAAATTCTTAGGAGAAAAGACTTCCGATTGGTCCGAAGTCTTGTATCCCAAGTTGATTAAGTATCCATTGCCTTTTGATGGATTCTAAACCAACTTATTGAGGAACATTGATAAGGCTACAATGAACTTCTAATTGATGTAATGAAAAAACTTATTATCTCATCCTATCAAAGTCAAATTGAAAGTTATGATCAAGAAATTGATTTATAGAGAGTGAGTTCTTGAGGCTAGACACACCGATAACATTTGCCAAGCAATAAGTATGGATTCAATATGCAAAGAAATATCATTGATACTTGCAACAATGTATGTTGAATTATCATCAAGAGTTACCTACCCATGATAACATAAATGATTGAGACACAAATTATTCTTTCTGGCATGTCATATATTTGGTAGCCCTTGAGTCAACATACCAAATTGGTCTAGGTTGAGGAACTACATCAAGAGACTATGCTAAATAAACAAACTCTTCATCATCAGAGTTTGTATCTTCTGCAACATAGCCATGTTGGCATTGGGGCATGTTCCTCCTTTGCCATTGAGGACCCCTTTGCTCCCCTTGTGATGCTTGATTTTGGTTCTTACTGGAAGAACCTTGTAGAAACATGTTGTACTAGTTTTTAACTACATATATAACAAATCATTAGAACACTAATGATTCCCTTGTTGACTATTCTTTTTTTGTTGTTGTTGCTTAGGGGATTTTCCACCTTTATTCGATTGCACAAGCTTCTTGCCCTAAATGAGATACTAGGGATCATTCATCTTCTAACTTCGTCTCATGAATTGCTTCCTCTTGTTGAAGAAAATGCATGTCTCAAAAGTCGAACTCTAATAAGTGATATTTAGGGTTGTCACCAAAACACTAAATGTTGGTGATAGAGATCATGGAGACTATATAAGAACATCATCACTCAAGGTTTCATCCAACGATTGGTGTGAGGCTCAGAAATTTACAATCCTCAAAAATTCCTTCAAATTCTCGTCGCTCCTCATCTTCAAAAAATGCAACTAACTTTGCAGGTGAAGAATCTAGTTCTTGTTTTCGGATTCAAAAACTGTGAGAAGTTTATCCTAGTCATCTTTTGTTGTGATGGCATCATTGATTTAAGTTTGTATCTCATATGATATGTTCAAAATTATATCATTTAGGATTTTTGATCTGCCTTATCAAACTTCATCGACTCATCTGTATTGGTGGCATGCCTTTGAGCGACTCTTGAGATGATGTCCCACAGATCTTCAAACTCAAGATGTATCTTAAATTTTGACTTCCAGGCAAAATAGTTGTTTTCCTTCAACAACTAGGAATCACACATCAAAACTTTTAGGGTGTTTACTACCATGATAAGACTTAGAAATAGAAGTTCAAATCAATAACTTCAAACTATGTACAAATATATACAAAAAAGTTCACAAAACTTCAAAAATTGAATAATGTATAGATAAGAAATTTCTACAACCTCGCAATTTGCATCAATGCAAGTGAACTCGTCTTTGCTAGTACTAAAGATAGAAAGTAATTGTCAAACATCTCTTCCAACATGCATCAACATTGTCTTCTATGTTGGCTTTGCATCCTTCTTCAAGCTTTCTCGTCACTTTGTGATTGCTAACGAGCATCAAAGATGATATATACAAGACAACCATGTGAAACGAGATAGTCAAAACTCAACAAACCTATCTCATTTAGTGTTTCCTAAACTGTATAACACAATATGTATTTGTTTGTCATCAATTTTTATTATTTTGCCTTTATAGGCTGTTACACTTATTTGAACAAAAAAAAAATGTGTTTGGTGTAATGGGCTTAAAAATAACTTTCCAATGATAATATATATGCTTGTACTTGCAAAAATATCATTTAGTGATTCCTAAAGTGTATAATACAATTTGTATTTGTCAGTCATCAACTTTTATTCTTTTGCCTCTATAGGCTGTTACATTTATTTGAACAACATTTTTTTTCATTCAAGAGACCCAAGTTCAAACTCTGGTATGAGGGGACTGATACCCCTCATAAAAACACGTGTTTTTAACTCAAAAATTTACCTAGAAAGAGATAGTCCAATTGGTAATGGTCAAGTGCTTGCCGGTGGGATGCCTTGGTTTAATTCCTTGGAGGGTCGAGGTTCCTGTTGACTTCATATTTACCCAGTGGGCTAAGGATTATAGAGGTTCCTTACACAACAAAAAGAAAAAAATAAAAAAAAAAGTGTTTGTTGTAATGGGCTCAATAGGAGATTTCCAATGATAATACATATATTTGTAGTTGGAAAAAAAAATTGTTTCGTGCAAAGTATATCGATATAATCTTGAAATTCTTCTCAATCCACCAACAAAACCTTTGTAAATTATATTCACTTTCTTAATTGAAGACCATACCATATAAACCACATATCACTCCTTTCACAATGCATATAGGATAAAATACTTGTGTTCTTTTCCCTTAAAAAAAATTATATCTCCAATTTCATGCGACAAAATGCAAAGATGTTATTGATTGGCATGACCTACTCATACCCTTCTATAGTTTGTTTCGACTTATACATCACACCAATGTTTTCCCTCATGCCATTGGGTCTTAGATGACAAAGTTCTTTGAGCTTCTCCAATGCCTCAATAGATTGATTTCAAGCATAAACTAAACTGATCGAAGGTGGATTGAGTAGAATGTCTGAAATATTTGCTTGCAATAAATGATTTATGTCATGTCTATACACTTTTCATTGACACTCCTAGAAATGGCTAGGAAGTGCCCTCCATGCTACTCTTTATATGGTAAAACAACTCAAAATGGAACTGGTTCTTGTACCCTTCTATGCAAATGTTGTCTTAGATGAATGAATGATGGTGTACGACACCCTCTGCTTCAATATGTTTGTCTCACAAATGTATCCATATTCACACATTCACAATGTCCTACACAACATTTTTAGTCATCCAACTAATATTTACACAAACAAGTAGGCTATCCTTCACACTCTCTTCTGTGATGAAATGTTAGTGTCGTCCTTAGTAATGCCTTCTAAAGGCACAACAATCTTCTCATGTTGGTGAATACACCACACAATTTGAAATGCCTAAAATATTCTCTTGTAGCATATTATTCTTGAACGTCTTCTTGTCACTATAGTTCACACCTGAACGACTAAAAAAACTGCAATAAATCGTCGTTTATTTCAACATTCGTCCTCTCTTGAACTTGTCCAACAAAATGGTTGGAAGTCTCTTCACTCATGTGACAAACTTGTCCTTAGCTAACAATGTCTTTTTTCCTACAACATCTTCTCTCAACAACAAGTATTCAACTTTAGATGCGTCTCTGTACAACACAACATGAATACCATTAATCTTCTTCAACTTCAATGCTCATGAAATCTTCTTATCTCTAGAACAACTTGAAGGTGATTGAAATGGCTCTGATGACAGATGACGGGAATGAAGATCAGGAATCACTGCACTTATCATTAATGTCATGTTTAATTTATACAAACATAAATGAGGTTATCCATTTTGAAACAAATACTACTAACTACCAACCACCTACAATTTGATTCAATTGCTTTGCAATTCTTATTCTTTCTTAGAAAAGGAAAAATTGAACTCTTGAAGAATATTTTGGAGCTCCATATTTTTCTTGAGGTCGTTGCTCTCAAACTATATTGTTAATGGAAATCTAAGATTTGGAGTAGCTCATGCCAATATAATTTGATTTTTTCACCTCTCCAAACCAAAGAGGCCTAGATAAACAATTGCCATTTTGGATCATAAATAAGAGGACAAGGATTCAATTGAGCATTGGACCAAAAATTTACAACCCCCCTTATTGATTATGTATCTAATTTATTTCTTGATTAATTGCATACCTTAATATGATCCAATATAATTTATTTCTTGTTTCTATTAGGCACTAAAATATCCAAATATTTTGATTGTAGTTTTCAACTCTAAAACCTAAAATCTTAACAGTAGTTCCTTGTAATTTAAGGGTAGTGTTTATAAGAGATCATATAATTTGTTGTGTTTTATCAATTGTCTAACTAATTTCTCATAGAGTGATAAGACATTTAAATTTCTTGGCCTTGTTGACTAAGGATGGTCTAGAAGAAGAGTGTCATCAACAAATTGCATATGATATAAGTTAGTTGTTCTAATATGAATAGCTTTACCTTTACCTTCTACTTTTGCTTTTTAAGAGCTTTCCCCAAGAGTGATAAGACTTAATTAAATTTCACGGCTTTGGTGACTAAAGGATGGTCTAGAAGAAGAGTGTCATCAACAAATTGCATACGATATAAGTTAGTTGTTCTAATGTGAATAGCTTTGCCTTTGCCTTCTACTTTTGCCTTTTAAGAGCTTTCCCCAGTGTCTTAGTAAGAATAATGAAGAGATGAGATAGTGAATTGCCTTGGCAGAGTTGAGGAGATGATTCAAGGTATGAAAGAGGGGATCATTTGATATTTTGAAGCATTGTGCACCATGTTTCCCATTTGCACCAACATTCATTGAAACATATTTTTTTAGAACATTTAACTTTAGATAACTCTAGCAAACCCTATCTTTTTTCAATGAGTTTACATAGGGTATTTATGAGGTGTCCCGGTCCTCTCATATTAAGTGGGGTTTGAACCTTGGACTTTTTAAAGAGAGGCCAAAGCCTTTACAAATGTAATAAGCTTGCATCTTTAGCAAACCCTATCTTATGCTTCTTTTCATATCTAATTTTTCAAAACTTAGATTTTCCAAGGACTAAAGAGAATGAATGGCCTCTTGTGTAGTGATTATACCATCAATAATTCCCTCACTACACAAGAAACCACCTTGTTCTTCAAAGTTAAACAATCTAGAATGTCTGTTACTCTACTTGCCATAATTTTTGAAATTATCTCATAAATCATGTTATTTTTTTTCCAATTAGTTATATGGGATTGAAACAGGCACCACTTGTATTACATCATCACCACATAGTAGTATTACAACAAAGCTTGGATATTATCCATGTATTGTTTAAAAAGATTCGAACTTGGGTCTCCTATCTCATAAATCATGTTATAAAGGCTTATTGAATGCAAATTATCAAATATTTCCTCACCTTTCTTCAAAACCAACATGATTAAGGTGGTATTGATGTCACTTGTTGTAGCCTTCTTTTCTAAGATTCTATCATAGCCAATATTTATTTTCAATATACTAATTTTTTTAATTTTAATTTTTTTTAAGGAAATCCATTAGGACCAAGTGATTTGTCATTGGTGGCTCATCCATAAAAGTCTTCCTTTTCAAGATTTCATTCAATATGTATGTGATATGTTTTGTAAAAGCTCACTTCGTGCATTTGTAACCTGCCCAATTTTTGATCAAATGTCTTCAAAATGATCAACTACTTATTTGATCTCCTTGTCTTTCTTAATATTCCTTCCATCTCAAGTTGAAATATTTCTAATTTGACAAAAAAAATATTTATTTTGGCAATAGGATGAAAAGTGGTATTTCTATCACCTTTCTCAAGCCATTTAACAATATTTTTAGGCCAATATGACTCTTCTTTTTGTAATATGTTAGAAAATCAAGTAATTGTTTCCCCTTCATTTTGTTGATTTCCACCATCTCTTATAAATTCTTGAGCTTGAGTTTAATTTCCTAATTTCTTTAAATATATCACTAAAGGATTTTATATACTAGATATTTATTTACATCTTTAAGCATTTCAACTTTTGAACAAATATACATATACATGTTCAAACTTTATTTCATCCCATCACAACATAATCATTTGGAAGAAATTACTATCTTGGAGACAAATAGACTAAGAACAAAATGAATTTGGATAACTGTTATTCACAAGATCACACATCAAGAGAATTGGTTTATGAATTGATCTTGTTCATAACAAATGTTATTTTTTTAAAATATATTGTATGTTCTATTTATAATACTCTATTTAACAACAAAAACATGTCCAATATTTATTTATTTATTTATTTTTTTTTTTGATGAGGAACAACATATCCGCAACATGTAAGGGGAGAGATTTCAACCTGGGCCTCTTGATAACTGGAGAGTTTTAACTACCTACTTGCTCTCCAACTCCTCTACATGGGCAGATACATGTCCAATATTTTGATTGCTTGAGATCTCCTATAATACCTATTATCCCATGTATATTAAAATCTTGAAAGAATGTGCATCTCAAAGGATATTTAGATTGACAAGAGGAGCAAAGTTCTTCATTGATCTATATCAACCAATATTACCACTGTTATATTTCGAAGGAAATAAAACTATGCTAAAATTCTCCCCAAAAATTTAAAACTTATGATTGTGAATCATCACTGTCTTTGTCATGAATACATTGAGATCCTTTTAATATGTATCTCAAAGGGTAAGAATATATGGAGCATATACATTTATTGGCTCTAGTTTTATAATTTCTATTTTCTTGTAAAAAATACTAGCAACATGATTAATTGTTATCCCTAGTATTTGTCCATTGCATTTGTGATTGTTCTAGGTAGTTGTAGCACCTCTTCAAGGCTCCATAATCGAAAGTGCAAGATAAACCCTCATCTTTCAAATTATTTTGAATACATCCTTGCATTCATCCTAATATATTCTTATTTAATTTATTAAAACAAATTCATAACTATAACAATCTATTAGTTTTTTTTTTGGGTTCTTATTTAAAATTTGAATTATTGTGAACCTAACCACTACCTTATTATATATCATATGATATTCTTATTAATTTTTTTTTATAAAGAGGTAGACATGAAAGTGTATGACTCTTATATTATAACCCTTAGAGAAGCTTTCTCTCTCTATATATATTCTCCTTACCATTTGGTTGAAAGGACATCCATCCAACTTCTTATTCATATCTCTTTTATATACAACAATGTATATTGAATCCTTTATCGATTTCATGTAATAAATCTATTGGTCCATTATAAGTGGTATCAGAGCTAAGCGCTTGAACCTGTACTTCAATTTCTAGCCTGTGACGAATGTGTTTTGGCTTGCAGTTAAGACAATTTAAGCTTGTGTTTTTTTTTCAAGTGAATATTTTCCAAGAAGTTCTCATTGGTATTCATCTAAGTCATCCAATATTAAACAATTATCGATAAAGACACAAAAGGGTATAACCCAAGATATGAAAGGGTGTGATCTGATAGCAAAAGGGTGGGACCCAAGATATGAAAGGGCGACATGAATCAATAACAAAAGGGTGTGACTTGAGATACAAAAGGTTGTAGATCGAGATTGGAAAGGGTGTGATTCAAGATTTGAAACAATGCAATCCAATAAACAAAATTTAAAATGGATAAAATAATAAAAATAGAATGGATTTAACTTTTTTATCTAAGGAGGATGCAAAAGCTTGGTTGAATATTTATAAAGAAAATAAGCTATTAAAAAGCTCTTTCAAGGAGTTTTCTTTTGTATGTAAGGCAAGAAAATTGTGGAGAACCTTGTAACTCAAAATTATTAGAAGATTTAACTTTGGGTAAATTTGAAAATATCTTCTTAAGTAGATGGTCTAAAAATGTATCAAAGAAATCAAGTCTAGAGGATGAAATTGTATCATTAAAAGAAAATTTGAAAGAAAAAATGATGAGATTCATAGACTAAAGGATCAAACTAAAACCTCATCAAGGCAAAGTAAAACTTCTATAGAAGAAAATAAAACACATAAAATTTCATCCCAAGATTTGAATAAGATTAAAAAAAAGATAAAGAAATGGACTGATTGAAGAACCAAATCAAGTTTTGCGTAAAGAAGTAAAAATTTGAATATTTATTAAATGTTGTCTCCTAACACCAATTTACATTCTACTGTTAAAGAAACATCTACAAGTAATATTAAGTATGTTGATACGTTTTTTGCTACTAATGAGGCGATTACAACCATTATGAAGAAACCTAAAAACAAACCTAAAATAAACTTGGATTCTCAAAATATTCTTACAACCATTATGAAGAGACCTAAAAACAAACCTAAAATAAACTTGGATTCTCAAAATATTCTTACAAAGTATCTTAAAATTGAACCTTGTGGACATCTTAATCATAACATCTATCATTATCGAAGGTTTGTTTATTAGCATCCACATTACTTTGAAAGATGAAAATGTTTTGTTTCTTACCAAAAGCGATCACATATTCTAAATTTTCAATGAATCTTGTAGACTCCAGGTGGAAGGAAATTTACAAAAAGTTTCTATTAAATCCTAGTGCCTCTTAAGCTAGATCTAGGATGGATTAGTCCCAATTCAATGAGACAATATTTATAATATTTATATTATTGTATATATTTTTGTGCTTCAAGGAAGAGCCAATCTCTTTTGGTTAATGTCTGGAGGGAACATATAAGGAATCAATTAAACAAGAAAAGATATTTGTTGTTATATGAAAATGTTCGATGACACTTGGAGGTCGGAGCTTTTTCGAGAAAGGGAGACATGTTGTTTACCTAACCAGTGTCTTATTATATCTTATAATATATTAATATTAATATTATATCCTAATATAGAAGACACCCGAGGTTCAAACCTCGGGGGCAACTTGTTTGTAAAGGTAGTAGTTTGATTTGAATCCTCTGAGTGCACACCAAATCGATGATGACGGTACGAATCCTGAGCAACTGATGGTCCCCTTCACGTTGGATCAACAATAACGAGACATAGTAGGTTTGGTGGGAGAAACCCGTGGTTTGAACCTTGTGCTTGTTAGTTACTAAAAATAGTGTGGTGGTGACCAACTCTCCTATGTAACAAAAAATAAATATTATATCCTAATATTATCCTAATATATATAACCAACCTTATTGATAACCTATTAAATGGTTATTTATAAAGAAATGGGTATGAAAGAGTATGACTCTTATATTATAACCCTTGGAAAAGAGGTATATATATGTGTACACACACCTTACTAATTGGTAGAAAGGATATCCACCCATGTTTTATTTTTTTGAATTTACATGGTGGAATCGATAGCCGCCACGAATCCGGGCAGGCTGTCCAACTTTTTATGGCCGCCACAGTATTCTGCACTGTCCGCCCTAGAAGCTGCCACACAGATCTTCGTGCAGTCCGCCCCTATAACCACCATGCCACAAATATCCACCAATGTTATTCATATATTTTTAAAATATAATAATGTATATTTAATCCTTCATGGATTTCATGTAATAAACCTATTGGTCCATTAAAAAATATTCCATGATGTAATCTTTATTAATAATTTTAAATTTTTATTTGTTGCCTTAACTCTACTTATAAATATTTATGACATCTATTTTGACTTCCCATCTCAATATTTCTTTGGATTTCCTTCTCTTTGATGCATTGGAGCATTTCTTTGTTTTTCTATTCCCACTAATGTTTTAATCCTCGATCTCTTCCATTTTTCTAGAATGTTTCCAATTTAATATTTCATTTATGGGTATGTTACCTTCGAGAACCTAAAGTGTAAGGGAAGGCTTCTAAACTATTTTATTTATTATGCCACATTAGAAACTTAACATGCAAAGGATAATCTCCATTCTACTTTCTTTATTATGCTACCCTGGAAACCCTCAAGTGCAAAGGACAAACTCCATAATACATTCATTTTCATGGAAAGAATGTGATTAGAAAAGAAGATTTATTTGGATTATACTTAACCTCTTCCAAACTCACTACTTTAAAATTTGACTCTAAAGTTTTCTTTTTAGCTTTGTTTTCTTTTGAATTAGAATTTGCACATTGTGATTGCTTATCGTATGCCTCATTGATTTATTTTAGTCTTTTCCATGAGACAAATATTTTTTAAAAGTAGAAAAACCTTGATTTAAACCATCTTTAAATTATCCTGGGGGGCAGTGCAACGGTTTGGGGTTTGGCTCTTCTTTGAGAGGTCCAAGATTCAAACTGTGACATGTGTGCATGTGGTTGTGTTATAATCCTCTATTGATAAGTTTAGCTCTTGGCCTTATAAGGGGTCATGGTTGGGATGAGAATGCTCAACCCTAAGCATCGGTAGTAGGGGTTTCTCACACTAACCAAATAAAAAAAAGAAAGAAAAAAATAAAATAAAACATCTTTAAATTCTTTGCTCCAAAACTAGGGTTGTCCTATAAATAAAACATTTTACCTTTTTCTTGACCATTTTTATTTTGCAATCTCTTGCCATGTGTCTTGTCATGCCATTTATGTCACTCAATTACATTTTTTTTGTAGTCTAATTGTTAAACCCAATGTCATGATTCAAATTTAATCACAACAAAATTTGGAAAAGTTTTTAAAATAGTCATAACAAGATATATTTGTATTTACTAGCTAGCTTTGCACCCTAAAAATCAATGCCTCATTGATTACCAACATTTCTTAAAATATCCTTGTTGATAAGTTGATATTGAAGTCCATAATGCTTGAGCCATATTGAAAACCTTTCAAGAGTTTTGATCTCTATAGAAATTTTGTCACTCCAGGGTCTTAACCATAGTCCATCCCTCCATATAAATCATGGGTTACAATTCATTAATTTATCTTGAAATTTTGAACTAGTAAAGATGATAAGAAAAATGTCAAGCCGAGAAAGCTACCTGGAAAATCCTACTCTTCAAGGACGCCACTTGCATTATTGGTGATGTGCCCCAGGTTCAATCCCCATGGTGATTGTGTATAAGAAGTATTATTCAAAAAAAATAAAATAAAAAAGTCTACTCTTCAAAGCATTCCAACCTTCTTATCTATGTTTAGAATTCCTAACAAGATTTTATCGAAGATTGAACATATTCAAAAGTCATTTCTTTGGTTTGGGTCTGATGAGAAGAAAACATTTCACATGGTTGGGAGTAAGTATTTAGACCCAAAAAGGATGGTGGCTTAGATATTCGTAACATCAGTCAGATGAATAAGACTCTGGTTGCAAAACAAGGATGGAAGTTGGTAAATCAAACTGAAACTAGCTGGGTCAACATTGTGTCACCTTAATACTTGAGACAAGAGAATTTTTTGCTTGCTAATCCTTTGTCGACTTCTAGTTCAGCCTTTTGGTTGAGTTTGCAAAATTCAAAAGCTCTAGTCTCTAGGTTGGGTGATGGACTCAAGATTGAATTCTAGAAAGATATTTGGCTGAAGGATCAACCCCTTGTGAAGATTCCAAATCTGGCGTGTTTGGAGCCTAGGACCAAATTGGTCTTTGGGTCTAAGGTGGCTGACTTTATCGAGGTGGTCAATGGGTTGAAGGTTTGAAAATCGTTAGACCAGTATTTTCTCAACAATGCTGAACTTGAAGCTTGGATTCTAATTGCTAATAAGTTGAAGTTTCAAGTCATTAAATAGAGAAATGAAGAGGATGAGATCTTCTAGGCAAGGAAAAATAATGGATCCTTTTCAGTCAAGTCCACCTACAATCTGCTGGTTGTCAGGACTCCTCCATGGGTCCCACATTTCAAAGTTTGGCTTAAGGGTCTAACACCAAAGGTGAATATCTTTTTTTGGTTGGCAACTTAGAATAATATTTTGACCATTGAAAATATTAAAAAAAGAGGTTGGTCAATGCCGAACAAATGTTGCCTCTATGGTGCTAATGAGGAACAAACAAACCATCTATTCTTTCAATGCTCATTCTTTGTGGAAGTTCTTAACTCTATTTTTAATTTTTTGGGACTGAGTTGGGTGGTGTCGAGTTCGCTTATTGATGTTTGCGCTCAATGGTCATCTCATTTTTACTTTCCAAGACTAAGATGTTTTTAGAACTTTTGTTTGCCGCAACTTTTCTAGCGGGTGTGGAAGGAGAGAAATAGTAGAATTTTTAAAAACTTCCAAAGAGATCCTACCTTTGTTTGTGCTAGAGCCTTGGCTTCCACCTTGGAGAATGTGTCCTCTCTGGCTTTGGAGGAGGGAAAATTTGAGGAGGCTGAGCTCAAAAGGAAAATTGGCTTTCAACAGAGCAATAGGGTTGTTGGTCTTCCTGGTCCTAATCCTTGGGCCCTTGTGAGGTGGGAACCTCCTCCCAGGTTGGGTTAAACTGAACTATATGGAGCTTCAAAGGGTAATCCCGGTAATGATGGTGCTGGTGGGGTTCTTAGGGATGGTATAGGTGGGATTCTTCTAGCATATACCAAATTCTTAGATATATAGACTTGCCATGTTGCAGAGGCTAGAGCCCTTTACCAAGGTCTCCTACTTGTGGAGAAGATGGGGTACCAAAAAGTTTGCATTGAAGGAGACTCACTTAATATTATAAACTTGGTCAAAAGTGATTCAGTCCCCGGTTGGAACATTGAGGCTGTGATTATGGAATCTAGGCGGATTCTTCAGGCTAGAGAGGATAGGGAGATAAAGCATATCTTCAGAGAAGGAAACTGCCACACTAACTTTATGGTAAACCTGGGTATAAGTCTCAATGGTCTGTCTCTTTGGAGAGGTAATTTTTCCAAAGGCCTTCTTCAATTGGATTTAGCAATGCATGCTTCTTGATGCTCTGTAAGATTTTACTGTTTATGAAGGAAGGTTTTGTGCGCAACCAAGTGGGAATGTTGGTTGGCTGGGGGGCTCACCAAAACTATTCTAATTTTGTTTTTGTATCAAGTTGTAGCTGGTTCACTTGGTGATGGGTGGCTAGTTGTAGTGCTTTATAGTTGTTCTTGTCCCAGTATTGTTGGTCTTAGGTCAAGTTTTGCAGGGCTTCTCCTATTGTAAAAGGTTTTGGGTACTCTTTCAAAACCTCTTCTATATCTAATAAAAAAGAAAAAGATAAGAAAAATCCTTTAGGAAGGAAATTAATTAATTAATGTGAATTTAGTTTCTGCTTCCTCTCAATCCACTTCCAAATCTTCAAAAAACCTAGCTAGAATCCTTTAAATTTACATATTAATCATCTTATTTTAATAACAAAATATACCATGTTCGATTATCTTATCTTTGATAATCAATTCTAGTGTCCTCTTGATGGGGATTATGATAAATATGTTCATCCTTTTGTTCTTGCTTGACAAAAATTCACTTCCCTTTAACTATAGAATCCTTACTTCCAATTAGTATTTACTTACATGATTTTTCTTTATTATTACCAACTTTTACTCATGAGAGACTTCATTATTTGAATTTGTCTTTAAATCTAGAGCAATAAAAGTTAATGGATGTCTGTTCTTTTCTTTCACCTACTAGTCACTCACACTCCAAAATATTCCACGAGTCTAATAATTCATTTGTTTTTTTTTTGAAAAAAAAAACAGCTTATGTTTGTTTATTATAAGCTACATGTGCATTCTAATGGGGCCTAATTCCATCAAAATATAAAATTAGTACATTTTTTATTAGGTGAATTAGACCATATCTAGCTTGCTTTTCTATCCAAAAAAAATTCGATCTCTCTCAAACTCCTAATTTTCCTCTATCATTTTTTTGATATTATTTTTATTAGGAGATAAAATTTTCCTTATCTAGTTGCCTTCTAAAATTTTAATCTTTCTAAGTATAAGATCATCTATGCAATTGTCTAAATTATCTATCATTCTATTTCCTTCTTTACAAATATGTTATCATTTTGAAGACATTACCTCTAATAATTGATGAGCATATAGAATAATGCTATTTTTAATTCAATCCTTGCATCTATACTTTAACTATGTCAACAATTATTTGTCAATCCCCCAATTAAAATGTCTTTCATACTTTTTCCATGGATATCTTGATCATTGTAAGACCTACCCTTTACATGGTTGTTTATTAAAATTCCTTGTTTTTTTTTTAAATTTCCATATGTGTAAAAAGAAGCTTATGATACAAAATTCTTACCCTTCCTTGTGAGACAATGTAGTGGTTAGGGATTTGGGATTTCTTTCGAGAGACCCGGGTTCAAATCACAATGGGGCGTGTGTGTATTTGTGTCAGTCGAGCTTGTGACAAAAATAATTTTCTTACCTAGTTCCTATGGGTAAAATCAGAAGATATGATCTAGACATTCTTTATCTAAGTCAAGCTCTCTCTTGAGATGGACTATCCTATAATTGGTGAAATAAGTAACATATATAATATGCATTATAACTAAAAAGCTGAATATTTTGATCCACACACAACACTAATGACATAAAAAAAGTATAACACCAGTGATGTATAGCTCTTATGATGTGTAGCACCATTGAGGTGTAGCACCCCTCATGTGCAACACCAGTGATGTGTAACTTCAATGATGTGTAATGCCAATGATGCATAGCACCAGTGAAATGTAGCCCCATTGGAATGTAGCACCCGCAAAATAGCTCCAATCGTATATAGCACTAGCAAAATAGCTCCAATCGTATGTAGCACCAACAAAATAGCTCCAATCTTATGTAGAACCAAAATATATAACACCAACATCTGTTGCACTTTCCTTCGTCACTCTTATACTATGTTTTAGCTAATATGAATCACACTGCTTCTTTACTAGTAACTCCTTTTTTAGCAATGTCAAAATATCTTATTTTGGTCTTTCCATGCTCCATTTGAACTCCTTCATTGGCAAGTTGATCAACCTTTTTGTTAAAGTTTCTTCTCACATGTATAAAAATTATGGATTTGAAATGGATGCATATTTATTAATTCTCCTATAGAATCACATCTAGAATTAGATTTGATATTTTCACCTTTTTGCTCATTGCTTCAATGATCAATTTTAAATATCCATATACTATCAATTCTAACCACTCTTTTCCTCTGACAATTTTCAATCCTCTATTTAAAGCCAACAACTACTCAAAATTGTTTGAATTCATTCCTAATATCCTTCAAAGGATTCTACCAATACTCTCCTTGAGTCATTCATTTTTTTTTTTAAAGCGAAAAACCCCTTGTGGGGCCGCCTTGGTCTGAGAGACCACGAACAGGGGGTTCTACACCGTCAAAGTCACCCGGGAGTCGCACCCAACCCTGCCCGCACCAACATTATCAATTGGATTTTGGGTACCCAATTTAGCTTTTTGGTAGGGTGGAGATTCGAACCTGGGACCTCCCTTGGAGGATTGCCCTCTCCTCTCCAACTCACTTACAACACATGGGTTCTTGAGTCATTCATTATAATCCCTCCCACTACTCCCAAATTATTTTTCAATGCACCATAAAAAAATAGATGGTATGCTCTAGTACTAATATTGGGGGCTCATCTTTCTTACTTACCTGCTTGGTTACAAACGATATTTCTAGAAGCTGAACTGTCCTTTTTCAGCTTCCACCAGTGAGTCTTCATTCTCAATATCAGTTCTATTGGTTTTAATTAAGAGTTTAAGGATTGCTATGCTACGCATGTATTATCCAAAAAGCTACATATTTTTGTCTCAAAAGATTACTTCACTTTGAGCTTTCCATATCTGCCATAATATAATTTGTGGCAATACTTCCCAAATTAACTTTCTTGTTAATTTTCCATCTTTGCAAAAAGGATAATTAGTGTCCCATTTGGCAAAAACTTCCTCACACTCAATTTTGAAATGGATGTCAACTCTGAAGCCCAATGCTTTCCACATGAGGTTCTAAACTTGGTTTGAGACTTCACATCGAATGAACAAGTGTTTAATATTTTCTTTCCGTTTCTTTCATAATATACATATTGACGACCCATGTATACCCCTTCTACTTAGATTTTCAGTAGTAAGAATTGCTTTATGAGTTAAGATCCACATAAAATGATCAATTTTTGGAATGGATCTTACACTCCATAATTTTTTCCAACACCTGTTGTTTGGAATTAAGTGACCATATTTATCAACCAATAGCCACTTATATCCTTGTTTCCTATTTTATTTATTGGTCACCATATTATCTGATATGGTTCATCTCTGAGTATGACATTTCTTTCTCTTATTAACTTGGCAAGTTTTTGATATTCATTCTTCAATTCTGTTGATTCAATCTCCTATTCCACCTAATATTTGATTATGGATTCTAGCCATCCACTTTAAGGATTGTCAATTTAAAAAAAAAATTAAATTTTTTCCATACCTTTGCTTTTGAAGCACTCTCTTAGTTAGAGTATTTCTAGACATCCTCATATTGGTGGGATTTCATTCATTGCATTTGTCCATATATTTGCTTTTTTGCCATCACCAACGAGCCATGAACAACCTTTTCTTAAAAAGAATAGTACTGCACACATATTCAACAATGTTAGTAGATCCCTATTTTGAAGTTACATTCATTGTTAGTATATGTTCTGGTGGGTTGCCTCCAAGATACTTGTTCACCATGATCTTGCTCCATAGTGAGTTGCTTTCCTTGATTAATCTCCATATTAGTTTAGCTCCATACACCTCTAGCAATAAGGATAAATGCTTTATTTCTAATCCACCTCATTTTTTGGGTAAGCATACAATATCTCACTTAACCAAATGGAACTTATTTCTTTCTTGTTCTTTGGAACCTTTCCACATAAATGTCGTTATCTTCTCAAAGTTCTTATTTACCCCCTACTGGTGTATGAATATATGACATTAAATATATTGGGATGGCAGATAAAACCGTTTTGATTAAAATCACTCTCCCAACTAGATTCAACCATCTATGGGACCACATATTCAATATCTATATTACTTTGTTGAGGACATTCTCCAATTTCTTTTTGGCATGCTTGTGTGGGCCAATTAGCCTCCCTAAGTACACAAAAAATTCTTTGGATTCACCTAGTTTGAATCCAAAAAATTCTAGTAATTTTTCTCTCGAAAGCTATTGAGCAATTATATGCGTAAAGAACATACTTACCACAGTTAATAGTGGCTCCTGTGTCTGCTATCTCTTTCACGTTATTGGCTTCCTTAATAGATGCTTATCCCATTACCATAGAGTCATCTATAAATTGGAGACGGGTGGTGTTTACTACATTTGAAGTAATTGATGCTCCTTCAATCTGTTCTCGCATTCTTGCTTGCTTGATAAGATAGCTTAATGCCTCAACCGTGATGACATATAAAGCTAGTGATATCGAAAAACCTTATCTTATGCCTCTATAAGAGTTAAAAAAATCAGATGGTTCTCCATTGACTAAAACTAAGAATATGCTAGAGCTGATGTAGCCTTCCACCCATTTCACCCATTGCTCACAGAACCCCATTTTGAGTTTGTCATAGGCTATAGCAAAGTCAAGTTTGATCATCATCGTCCTTCTTCTCAATTTAATTGTAGAGTGAATTGCTTCTTGCACAATGATGACTTCATCTAAAATTTATCTTCCTTTAACCGTACCCCCTTGCTCTTCCGATATGATCATAGGCAACCATTTTTGCAATCTACTAGCCATTTTTTGAAATTACTTTATAGGAAAAGTTGCATAGAGAAATGGGTCTGAATCTATCAAAATTACTAGCCTTCTCTTTTGGAATAAGCGCCAAGAATGTCAAATTTATTGACTTAAATTTTTTTCATGTTGTTTTTGTTTCTTCCATCGTTGCTAGTATATTCTCAGCTATAAGTTTTCATCCTTTAAAAAAAATTGCTTGAAATCTATTTGGACCTAGAGCTTTGTCTAGCTTAAATGAATACACTATCTCTCTTAATTATTTCATTCTAACTTCCTTCATTAGATGATTATTTATTTCTTATATGACCACTTTTGGTATTATTTCAACCACTTCTCTATGGATTTCTTCTCTATCAATTCTATCATTTGATGATGTGGTTTGAAAATAATTTCTCGTAGCATTTTGTATTTCATTATCCTCTACCATATCCTCCCCATTTTCTTGCTTGATACATGATATGTGGTTCGTTATATTGTAAGCAATCAAGGCTTTATGGAAAAACTTAGAATTTGTATTCCCTTTCTATGCCCAGAGCACCCTTTCTCTTAAATTTAATATATCACTCTCCTCCTCAATCCTCTTCATTTGTACAATCAACTTAGCCTCCTTGTCTCTACTCAAATATGTATTTGTTCCATTTTGGGTCAGTTTCTTTAATTATTTCAATCTATCACATATTTCTTTCTCCTTTAAAGCTTCAAATTTCATTATACTTCTCTGCCATCCTTTACTTTTATTCTTAATATGTTTCATTTTTCTATATAATTTGAACATTTTTGTTTCTTCAAATTCAATCTCATTCCACAATTTTTTAACTTTTTCTTGAAATTCTACATGTTCCATCAATTGAGGATTAAGTTTGAACAACACATTTTTTGGAGGTTCAAGTTATTGTATCTTCAACAATATTGGTGCATGGTTTGAACTTGCTCTAGATGATATAAAAGACTCCACTGATACATTTATTCCTAGGATAAATTCATCTACTAGAATCCTATATAATATTTCACAAATTAAGGTTGCTTCTCCTCTTCTATTTGACCATGTGAAAATACCATATTTTGGAATGATATCTATTGTCATATCCGATTGACCTTGGTAGGGTCAATCGCACCTTGCAGGGAGCGACACGGTGGGGCCATGATCGAGAGCATGGGGTTTGGCTGAATTGGGGGCCTCCGATAGTTTTTACAAGACCAACTCCTTGTTATGATGTGATCTTCAAGGTGCACTTGTGTTCAACAAAGGGAAAAAAGATGCAAGGGATTAAAATAAGAATAACTTAACCAAAGAAAAAAGGGGGCGATGCGCCAATAGATCTGCTAAGATCTTCCTACAAAAATAGGCTTAAACACTATGTGCCAATGGTGAACACTTCCTCTCCTTGACACAATGAAGCAAATATGAGAGTTATCAGTTATATGGATGCATAAGAAGGCAGGCCCCATAAGAGAGACAAACAAATTAATGGTCTGAAAATAGACGGAGGCCCCTTGTACACACATACACTTACTAAAACCCATAAAATAGATAAAATATCACAAACAAATACATACACATAGAAGTGGGTCCATAGGAGGCCATAGATGGCTATACCAAAAATTTGGCACATGCTCTCATGTATATATATGCAAGCAAACTTCTACAAAGATTGCGCCAGAAGCTGGGGTTCAAAATTACCCATAAACCGCTCAAGAACCGACTTGTTTTTACAAAAAGAAATGAAGGGAAAGCCTACAAAAGAATACAATTGTAAACTTTCCAATCCTTTCTACAGTCTGTCATTGTTATTTATAGATTATAGTAGGGGAAAATTTCCCTCCAAAATTATTTGCAATTAAATTTGACAATCTCACCTACTTTTCCTAGGGATTTTAGTCATTGAATGAAGTACTCTTTGACCATAATAACTGTCAAGATTGAGACTGTCATCACCATACTTCATCTTGAATGAGTGTCTGAGATATTTACTCAGGCCATGCTCTGGTAGGTGGTCTTCTTCTCCTAAGTCGGGAAAGCATTAACTTGGCCCATCTACCTCTATCGTCTTTGACTTGACTCAGGCATCAGTGTTTGCTTGACTTTTTGGTATTTCTCTTGAATTTCAGATCATCTTACAAACTGATTGGGAGTTTTGCTATTGGAGCTTCATTTTGGATTGCAAAATCTCCTATATCAGGGCTTATTCCAAAAGAAATATTCTTTAATGCTCCTTTGCTTATCTGTTGAAAATTTTACTAAGCAAAATCTTGCATAAGTTTTGAATTGTGAGGGTTTATATCGACATCTTCTTCTCCAAACTAGACAAAACTTCGATCATCAATGATCAGGATTTTTCCTTAGTCGTGAGCGGTTAGTGAGGAATCACTATAGTTTTGGTGGCTCACAGGGGCCTTCTAGCCTACTTGAAGAACTCAAAACTGCCTTTATCCTTGGGCTCGATGCCAAATTATTTTTACAATCCTTGCAAAAGAAAAACACAAAAAACTAAAAGAATAGTTAAGAAAATTGTGTTGCTATGTGGAGATTTTTGCAAGTGCTCCCCTGATTTCTACCATTCTTCATCTTATGGGCATTGTGTGTGCTGGAACTCATTATACATATTAATAATTTCATGTTTACCATCCTTGGAGGAACCCTTTGTTTGGATTATCACTTCATGGATTTGTACCTTCAATTTTGCTAATGGCCCAATAATCTAGGCTATTTCTTTTGCATTAAGGGGGTAGTCTGCTCTTTTGAGCTAAGTTAAAGCTCTTTATTTGATTCAATTATCCTTAGATATTCTTCTTTTGAGCATAGCTTGCCATTTAGCTAATTCCATGGTAAAGGCACCCTTGCTTCTATTAAGAAGTCAATTTATGCCTTTACCCTTCCCACAGTGTTGTATAAGTTATCGACTAACTTTATACATTGTTCAACTATTTGTTATTTTTTGAAGAGGTTGATTACCTTATGTGCCATAATTTCTCTATTTTGTACCTCGACAACAATACTCTCAAAGTCAAATATCTTGGATAGCAAAGTTTAGTAGGTTCTAGCTTCTCCAAGCCTCATACTTATTCTGTTTAGATCTGCCTTTGCCTCTTCCTCTATTTTAAGGCCCAACAAAGCTGCTAAATCTATAAATTCAAGGATTGGAAAAAATACTAATGCCATGCTTTTGATATCATCTCAATAAGTATCTCAAGTCTGTATGATAAGACCTCTGGTTTTGAGCCATTTCTTATCTTTATTTTGTTGTTTGAGGTCTTCCAGTTTCTTTAACAAAGTATCATTTTATTGATCAAATTGGACTCATTATATGGAAATTTGAGTAGATAATTCTTTTAATTGCTCCTCCTGCTTCTTTAAGATGACTTCAGACTTCTGCTCTTTTAGCTGCTCAATTAATGAACTGATTTGGTTCTTCAAGGCTTTGGCCTCATCCTATGAGTCTCTTAGGGTCTTTTTGGTTTATTCTAGCTCATTTTCTTTTCTTTCTATCTTTCGGGTGGTCAGCTCATAATCATGTTCAACTATTATGTTAGCTTCTCTAGTAAGCTTCAACATGTCTTGAGGTTGACATCCTTTAAATATATACCTATTGTTGACGTTTGCCAATCTTGCTCCATCATTTCTTGTATTGGTTTAGCTACCAATGGACTTCTTTTTGAAAGTAATAATGCTCTTTCTTGAGGAGCAAAATGGAAATCCACCTAGGTGATAGCTATATGCTAATATTGTTGAGCTTGCCTCTCCTCATTGTATTTTTCTGTTTGTTGTTTGATTCTTTGGAATTTTTGTTGAGGGGTGAGGGCCTCAAGATTTTTTGATGTTCCCTCCTGCAGCCTTGAAGGTGAGGCAAATGTTTTTAAAGGCTTGATTAGCTAGGTAGATATGTTGTGAGTCATGGGTGTAGATGGGGCTTGTTAGCGCAGTTATACTGTTATTTCATTATTTGTCCTATTATATGCATTTGTTATTTTGTTATAACAATATGCTAATGTATGCTGGTTGGTTTGGCAACCTCCGACAATTCTTGTTATTGCAGTCTTATTTAAACTGCACAATATTCAATAAACCTTTGGTTCGAATTTTACATGGCATCAGAGCCAGATTGCTACGGCAATTTTTCTGTAGAATGGTGAAGGGAGCTTTTGTTTGCATTTCTCTGTAGCACTACGACAATTTTTTTTTGCAGTGAAGGGTGAGAGTGAGAGAAAGCTGGAAGCGGGAAGCGCAGACGAAAAGCCCAGGCGGAGAATTTTACAGATAAAAAAAAAAAAAAATTTCGCGCGCAGACGCGCGACAGTCGTCGCGCATCCACGCGCGACAGTCGTCGCGCATCCACGCGCGACTGAGGGAGGGGAGGCCCCCCGCTGCGGACGTGGCCGCAGGCACGCAGACGCGCGACTGAGGGAGGGGAGGCCCCCCTCGCTGCGGACGTGGCCGCGCGTGCGCGAGACGCGCGACAGTCGTCGCGCATCCAAGCGCGACCGAGGGAGGGGAGGCCCCCCCCGCCCCCCGTGGACGTGGCTGCGCGCGGAGGCGGCCGCGAGTCCGTTCGCCCTCCCCCCCGGCAAACGTGGCCGCTCGACCCCCCCCGTCGCGCACCGTGCGACTGTGGACGTGCGCGCGCAGCGAACGGTAGCCGCGACCAAGCAACAGCGGAGAGCACGCTGCGGCCGCGACTAGCAGAGGCAGCCTCAGAGGGCTCGGGCAGCAGACTGAGGACCCTCCTCATATACGAGGGGGCCCCTTGATCCTTTCGGATCAGCCCGCTGGCTCACGTGGTCGTGAGCCGTGCGGTAAGGCTCTGGGAGCCTGCAGGTCGAGGGTTCAAATCCCGTCGACTCCCCCCTTTCAAAGGTAAAATTTTCTTCTCAATTTTTTTTTTAATTATTATTTTTTAGTTAAAATTTTAATTTTAATTTATTTTCTATAGTTTTAAAGCTTTATAAATTAAAATTTAATTTTTAATTTATTTTTTCATAAGTTTTTAAAACTATATAAATTAAAATTATTTATTTTAACTTTAAATACATAATAATTATTAAAATGCTTTGTTAAAGAGAATTTTTTTTAGGGGGGATATTTTTTTCAAAAAATCAAAGGGGGAATGTGAGTAATTTTCTGAAAAAGCAAATTTTTGGCATTATTGTAAAGGTGCATTTTCGGCTGTGTCCGACACCTGGAGGGTTAATTCTTGTGGGCACTTTTTATGTTGTATGTTGCATATTTCATTTTTGCACTACTTCATTAAAAGTTAAAAAAAAAAAATCAAATACACTCCCTAAGTCCCCGGAATAATTAAAACCCATCCGTGCAATTTATTGCACTACAGCGTTCGGTATTTGTGATACCTCTGGCCAGCACTTACAGGTAAAGTCGTCGTGATTGCGCTACTGTATCCGCCGCCTAATATAGCTGCTACAACGACGTCTGAGCTTGTTCTCTATAAATCGTCGGGGAGAGATAAGTTTGCCATTTTTGCATTTTTTTACTCCATCCACTACCCTTAATCGCTCTTGTGTTTAGGCGTAAATCCTGACGAAGTATTCTTCATAGTGTTTAGGGGAAGTTACGCCCCACGCATGAGAAGAATCTTCTATGGTAGGTGCCATCAACAAGGCGATTCCCTTTCAGTACTGCTTATGTTCCACGTATCGTATGATCTCTAAAACTCACCTATAGTTTCCCTCACGTAAGGGCGGGTGATTTTTGTTGATCTTTCTAAATACCTATAGTTTCCCTCACGTAAGGGCGGGTATTTTGTACGGTATAACGGCCTAGCAAAAGGTATATCGAAAGGGGGACCAATTGGTGTTATAAGGAACCTTCACTATGGCCGTTGTTGCAAAGTTGATGACTGATCCTCATCAGTTATTGAAAGGTCCAAATTATACACCATGGAAACATAAGATGAAGGCAATTCTCCAAATGGAAGATTTATGGGATATTGTTACTGGAGTAACACCTAGGCCTTCACCAGCATCAGGATCCACAGCTCCTACTGCTGATCAGATAGCTTTTGACAAGAAAGACAGTCGAGCAAAGGTGCTCATTTTGTTTGTTATTTCAGATGAAGTACAACCTCATATAGCTGACAAAGCAAGTGGTAAAGAGGCATGGGATTCCCTTAAAACCATCTATGAGGGAAAGAATGATTCCACCATTCTTCATCTTCAACAACAACTTCATAACCTGAGTTTGAGACAGGGTGAAACAGTTGAACTCTTTCTGTGCAGAGTGTCTGAATTGAAAGAGAAATTGAATTCTTTGGGAGATCCTGTGGACGAAAAGCTTCTCATTTCAATTGTGATGAGAGCTTTGCCTTCTTCATTTGATATGTTGATCACCTCCATCCAGGTGTCTCAACGACAAATTACCTACATCGAGTTGGTCAATCTGCTTCAACAACAGGAGGCACGCCAACTTCACAAGGATGATTCTTCCAATACAGCCCTATACACCAACGAGGCGGGGGTTCTAGGAAGAAAGGTAATGGGCAAAAAGGAGGCAACTTTCAGAAAGGAGGAAATTCTCAACAGGATATGAAAGGAAAAGGAAAACAACCTCAACTGAAGAAGAGGTGGTGCAAGATCTGTGAGAAAGACAACCATGACACCAACAGGTGTTGGCATAAGAACAAGCGAGAGAGGCCAAAACAAACCACAAAATAAAAACAAGCAACCCCAGGTGAATGTTGCTGTTGAAGAATCTGACTCAGATTCTGAATGGGCACACAAGGTGCTCATGACTACCACAGATTCCACACAGAGGGATCCTGTTTGGTATGTCGATTCTGGAGCTAGCAAACATATGACTGGCGACAGATCGTGGTTTGAATCATTCGTGGCCAAAGAGGGCAAACCTGTCACCATTGCTGATGATAAAACCTACAGGGTTCAGGGAGAGGGTACAGTTTCAGTCACTCTTCCTGATGGCAAGTGTCAGATTGACAAAGTCCTCTATGTTTCGGGATTGGCTAACAATTTGTTGTCAATCACACAAATCCTGGATAGAAATATGGTTGTCAACTTTCGTGTTGAGAATGGCAAGAAGTGTTGTACTATTACCAGGAAGGGTAAGCAGATTGCAACAGCTTCATATAAGCACGGCTTATTTGCCCTAGATGCTATCTCTACTCCACATGTTGCCATGATTGTCTCTACCAAGGAGGCAACTTCCCTATGGCACAAGAGATATGGGCATCTTAGTTACGGCTACTTACTTGAGCTCAGTAAGTATGAGATGGTAAAGGGTCTTCCTTCCCTTTTTGCCACATTGCCAGTGCGCTCTGATTGCTTAGCAGGAAAACAACATAGAGTACCATTTGAGAAGAGCTCAACAAGAGCACAAAAACCTCTGGAGTTAATTCACACCGATCTGTGCGGTCCTTTCACACCCAACAGTTGTGGAGGGAAGAGGTACTTTCAATTATTCGTAGATGACTACTCACGAAAGATGTGGGTTTTCTTTCTCCAACTGAAATCCGAAGCTTTCGCATTCTTCCAACAGTTCAAGAAATCCGTTGAGAAGGAGTCAGGAGCTTCTATTAAAACCCTCCGCTCAGATCGAGGGGGGGAGTTTACCTCTAAAGAATTTTTTGCATTCTTAGATAAGCATGGAATCAAGAGACGAGTTAACAATCGCCTATACTCCTCAACAAAATGGAGTTGCTTGAGAGAAGGAACCGTTCTATCATGGAAATGGTTCGTTGTATGCTCACGAGAGCTACTCTTGGGCAACAATATTGGGCGGAAGATGTCACCACTGCAGTATATCTATTGAATAGGGCACCCACAAAGGCCCTAAAAGGAATGACTCCACAGGAAGCATGGAGTGGTCGAAAACCCTCCATATCTCATCTACGTATTTTCGGATGTCACGCTTTCATGCACATACCAAAAGAGAAAAGGAAGAAGCTAGATGAGAAAACACTGAGATGTATTTTTCTTGGTTATGATGAGCACTCTAAAGGATATCGTTTGATAGATCCTTTGACCAAGAAAATTCATGTCAGCAGAGATGTTGTCTTTGATGAAGCTTTCACATCATAGAGCACATCTAAAGTACACCTAGATCTTGTGGAATCTAAGGAAGAGAAGATTCCTTCGTCAACACAGACAGGAGGTCCTTCTACATCTTCTTCAACACCACCGAAGAAGAATCCAAACTGGTGTACAAATACAATCAGAGACGCAAATTTATCCACTCCTCCCAATTTGAACTTGGATAGACCTCGTACACGCCGTATGGCTCAAAAGGAAAAAGAAGCCAAAGAAACCGGTGAGGTTGATGATCTTTGTCAATATTTTGAGGAACTTTCTGTAACTCCACGTACAGAAGTAGAGGATATGGATATTGATGATGACAGGGCGTTCATGTCTACCATAGACGATCTTGAACCTGCATCAGTGCAAGATGCTCTTAGTGAGCCTCAGTGGAAGGCCGCTATGGATACAGAGTATGAGTCTTTGATGAAAAATAAAACTTGGAAGCTTGTTGATCTGCCGCATGGAAAGAAACCCATTGGCTGCAAATGGGTATATAAAGTCAAGTACAAGGCAGATGGAACAATTGATAAGCATAAGGCCCGTCTTGTTGCAAAGGGCTATGCTCAAAAGGAAGGCATTGACTACGAGGAAACTTTTGCACCTACTGCTCGGATGACCACAATTCGAGTTATGTGTGCTATGGCAGCACAATATGGGTGGAAAGTTCACCAGATGGATGTCAAAAGTGCCTTTCTAAATGGTGATCTCCAAGAAGAAGTCTACATGACTCAGCCAGAAGGATTTGAAGTGGAAGGCCAAGAGCAGAAGGTTTGCAAATTGGTCAAATCCTTATATGGTCCGAAACAAGCTCCTCGAGCTTGGTATATAAAAATGGACAATCACCTTATGCGGCATGGATTTAAGAGATGTCCAGTCGGATGCAAACCTCTATTTCAAGAAACGGGGTTCTGAGATAGTGTTGCTTGTACTCTATGTTGATGATCCGCTCATTACGGGGAGTTCAGAAACTATGATCTCTACTGTCAAAAGAAACTTGTTTAAATATTTTGAGATGACAGATCTCGAACTTCTCCATTATTGTCTTGGTCTGGAAGTCGGCCAGAAGGAGCACTACATCAAAGTGTCTCAGAAAAAATATGCCAAGACATTGCTAGAAAAATATCGCATGACTGATTGCAAGCCAATGGCAACTCCGATGGAGACGGGACTTCAGTTATCGCGATATGATGATTCACCTCAGGTAGATGGTACTCTCTATCGACAGTTGATTGGGAGTCTCATATATCTAACCAATACTAGGCCAGATCTCGTATTTGCTGTCAACTATCTTTCGAGGTTCATGCAGGAGCCTAAGACCACTCATTGGAAAGCGGCAAAACGTGTTCTTCACTATGTCCGTGGTACTATGGAATATGGCCTAGAATACAAGAAGAACGACAAATTCTTCTTGCAAGGATACACGGACTACGACTATGCCGGATCATTTGATGATCGCAAGTCAACTTCTGGATACATTTTTCATCTGGGATCCGGTCCTGTCTCTTGGCACGACAAGAAGCAACAGGTGGTTGCTATTTCATCAACAGAGGCAGAGTATCGCGCCGCACGTGAAGGCGTGTGCGAAGTGATATGGTTGCGTCGCATTCGGACAAGTATGGGCCATCCATCAAAATCTCCAATACACTTGTTTTGCGACAATCAGGGTGTTATGAACCTCGTCAAGAATCCAGTCCATCATGAAAGAACAAAGCACATTGACACACAATGTCATTTCATTCGAGATGAAGTTCCAAAGCACCGAATTCAGCTTCAACACATTCCCACCGATGCTCAAGTTGCAGACATTTTCACTAAGGCACTTGCACGTGTCAAATTTGAATTGTTTCGCAGCTCTCTTTGTATTGCAAAATGATGTAATCAGGGGGGATGTTAGTATAGCTAGTAGTTATCCTATTACCCAAATAATGTAATAAGGGGGGATGTTAGCGTAGTTATACTGTTATTTCATTATTTGTCCTATTATATGCATTTGTTATTTTGTTATAACAATATGCTAATGTATGCTGGTTGGTTTGGCAACCTCCGGAAATTCTTGTTATTGCAGTCTTATTTAAACTGCACAATATTCAATAAACCTTTGGTTCGAATTTTACAGGGCTGAGGCCAGAGGGGAAATCATGTAGGGAGGCAATATCTGCCCCTCTTCATAATTGGGATAGGTCACTGAATGCATTGGGGACAATGTAGTCTGCCTAGTAGGGGAATGTTGGTTCTTCTCCAGAGGAGGAATTTCCCTTGATTTTGAGACCTTTTCTTAGATGCATGGGGGGAGGACGACTTGATATTGATACTTTGCTACCACATGTTTCTTTCATAGTTGTACCATGCTTCCTTTTCTTTCCCTTTTTGGCACTATTTGTACATTCCACTTCTTGACCTCTTTTATTTTGGATTTTCTGCCTAGGTGACTTAGGTAAAGTCTACTGTTGGGTTGATGAAGAAGATGTTGCTTTCTTTTGGCGAGTGAGAGGACTTGCACCTTTTCCTAGAGGATTAGGCAATAATTCTAAAATTTCTTGTTTTGTCCTAGTTTCCCCCATTTTTGGCGCGTTTCACTAATAATCCTTTCTTCACTGGATTCCATGGTTGCAGAGCTTTCAGAATTCATATGTTCTTCATTGTATAACTCGCTGAATATTACATATTTTATTGAGCTAGGCTTGGCCTCTTTCTATTGACTTAACTGTCTCATCCTCCACCATGCCTCTATTTTGGGAATCTTCTAATGTTTATTCCTTAGTTCCTCTATGTCATCCTACTTTGCTTTGCTCCATTGATTGAAAACACTCTTTATTTCATAAAATAATTCATAGGGTTTTAGGGTAGGTGGATATCTGGACAGTTGACTCAGAGGGCAAGTTGTTTCATCTTTTAGACTCTTGAATATCTCAATCTCGTGCCTCTACTCATGAGTGAATTTTTTACCTTTTATACATTTTAGGTATGTAACGGATTTTTGTTTAGGTTCATATTCCCATTTGTTCTTTATTTGTTCAAAACCCAACTTGTTCATTTTGCCTTCCGCCAGGGAGGCTCCTCTTTTTTGTGTATAGTTATACCTCCCAAACTAAGAGGCTGCAAATAGTATGATACCTTCTGCTTACCGCTACCATGTTTAAAATCCAGGGTGTCAATTAGCCTAAAAAATTCTAGGGCAAACACCCAGTTAGGAACATATCTTAGAAAAAGGTAAATTGGGTAGTTGTAACAATGCATTCTAACTAGGTTTCCTTCTTCAACAAAAAACTAGTCTCCCAGGATTGCACCCTCTAAAATATTTTTACACTCTTTTAAAATCTTGGGGATTTGAGACCCCTTTATTAAGAAAATGACAATTGTGGAAAAATAATCAATAAAAATGTAATAGGAAGAGCCCCTCTTTAAATCCTTGGCCCAATTATAGATTGATGCATCATTTCCTTTTAAATCCTTGCATTTTATTCTTAATTTGAGGAACATGCTTGGATGATGATATAAAATAATATATACCAGAAATGATGAGTACCTAAACGTTTGTGTTGATTGAAAATGTTCTAGACCTTCTCTGATTTGCTTCGCTATCAACTCGATGAAATCTAGGGTTCCTGACCCCTACTTCATTCTATAAAAAATACCCTACTAAGCTGTATTGACAATTTTGTTGTGTTCCTTGCCCAAGAGGAAGGCCTCATGCTTAATGCATCCTTTGTGCTTTCATCAAAAAAGTAGAGGGAAATAAAACCTTGGAGGACTGGGTCAATTCATCTTGCCCTTTCATATTTTGACCTCAAGAAGGCCATTTTCTTGTTCTGCGAAAGCTTCTCAAAATTTTCCCTTTCTTCTTTCTCATTGATGTGTGTTTGGCCTTTTGGTAACAAAAACATTTTTTAATACTAGGACTGCCAATTTTTATCTTGAATTTCCCATTCGAAAATCTAATATCTTGGGAAGTTTGCTTGTAAAATTTTGCACATGTGTTCACAAAATCGTAACAGAAGTGTACTTTAGTCACCATGTACCGTGCCAAGAAACTAGTCCATATTTGTGCTCTAAAGCTCGAAGGCCTGTTAGCTCTGAAACACTCATAGGCATCTGTTCTTAATTTCTTAGCTCCTTCGTAAATTTTAGGATTAGAGCAGTCCTCAGCTATATTAGTCAAAATCTTAATGTTGGAAGAATATGTGGGTATAGGTACTTCTGGTGTTTTTTCAACACGAGAGTCCTTTGTCTTTGCCATTCTAAAATTGAACTTATATTATTTTCTGACTTGGTGGTGAATGTCAAATTATAGGGGCTTCAACTATAATTTTTACTAAGGAGTAAAATGGTTGTGCTTTTTGGTGTTTAAAAAATTACTCCTTTTACCCTACTTCTTTTCGAGGTCCTTGCATACCTTGCATTTACTACCTCTTGTCCACTTGAATTTGAGAGGATACCATATTTTTGGGGAATGCTTTCATGCATATTCATGCCCTTCAAGGTTAATTTATTCCTGCAATATTTCTTGTTAGCTTCTGCTCGTTAATAGGGTTCTATCTTGGGGTGGCATTTAATGCGCACTTTTAGCCCACTTGCCAACTTTTTCCTCCAAAGATCTTTTGGAAGGAGAGCTTCTCAATTTAAAATTTCACCTATTGATTTTATGGTTGGCCTGTCTTGGGTTGTGTGCCACCTTCCTTTACTCATGCTCCTACCCCCACTTTTGTGGAAGAGATGATTTTTGACTAGCCTATACCTCCAACTTTGGGCTTGTTTGGATCAAGGTTCCATATCATGATCAATCCTTGGCACTTCTATTCATTGTGGAAGCAAAAATCTCTGATCGCCATGTTTTATGGTTTGACCATGGTCTCCTTGTTGATGATGGTAATGCAATAAAATACTTTTACAACCCTTATACCTATGAAGTATGTATACTTTAAAAATTTCCCCCAATGTTGTGTTGCCCTTGATAGCATATTTTAATATGCTAATAGAGGTAGGGGAAACAAGTTTTCTGATTGGATTTGTCTCGATCCTATCTGTTTGGCTGCTCTATGTCCTACTCCATTAGTTTCCCAAATTGACTATTTTTGGATTACCACTTCTTACTTATTTGGGTTCATATCTGTTGGCTATGGCTAGCTGCTTTGTTCTACATGATGGGAAGGATGAGCTTCTTTCTCCTGTGTTGGCTCATTTCTGGCTTTAGCTATCTTTTCTTCACTTGTTATGGTGAAGTCATTCATGAGTAATGAAGCCAACTGATCCCATTCTGTGACTAAATATAAGGAAGTGATTCATATTTCTTAAGTACCTCTCCTTTGAAGGATGCCACTAACAACCTTAAGGCTACATCTTGCTCCATAATATTATGTGTTTAGTATATAAATACCAATTATCCGAGGTGTTTTAGTAGATTAGTTGGGCCTTTGCCAGTATATTCTTGTAATATTGTCAGTACAGATTGGTAGTTGTTTGTTTGGCCAAAATCTTACTAAGAAGAGACCTAGGTTCAAACCTTGGGGGCATACCTATTTGTTTGCAAAGGTAGTAGTTAAATATGAATCCTCTGAGTGCATGCCAGACCGATGATGATGATATGAATCTCGAGCAGCCGATGATCCCCTCATGTTGGATCAACAATAACGAGGTGGTATAGGCTTATTGGGAGCAACCCCTGTGGTTTGAACCCTACACTTGGAAGTTACTAAAAATAGGTTGGATGTAACCAACTCCCTTATGTATCCAAAAAATATATTGTTAGTACAGATTTAGGTAGCTTCCTTCATATATTGGGTGGCTTTGGGGACATAAAGGACTTGAACCTTCATAATCTAATGAGAGGATGACTAGGGAGCAAACCATAGTTTACAAATATAACAATAAAGCTTTGACAATACTTTTTGCATACATACCTCTAGGTTTCTTCTGTTGATGTAGAGTCGCCAGGTGAATGTAATTTTGTGCTTCTAAAGAAAGGATGGCATACTAAGGCCTTCACCCAAACCTCAGTTTGATATCTACAACGACTTATTATGGTGTTTGTTTTGGAGTGGAGACACCAAGCGAGTAAAGAGGAACTTCAACAAGAAAAAATAGATAGATCCTCACCAAGTCTAAGTTCTACTTCTTGTTGTGATTATGGGACCAATGAATTATCATTGGGATCCCACTAGGCATGCCATTAAACTATTGTCATATCCTATTGATCATGGTGGGGTCAATCTTACCTCGCAAGGAGCGACATAGCAAGGCAATGACTAAGAGCACAAGGTTCGACTCAATTGGGAGCCTTTGGAAGATTTTACAAGGTCAATTATTTGTTATGATGTGATCTTCAATGTGCACTTATTCTCAACAAAGGGAAAAGGGATGCAAGGGATTAAAATAAAAACAACTCAAAAAAAGAAATAGGGGGGCAATGCACCAAGAGATCCGCTAAGATCTTCCAGTAAAAATAGACCTAAACACTATGTGCCAATAGTGAACACTTCCTCTCCTCAACATAATGAAGCACATATGAGAGTTACTAGTTATATGCATGCATAATAAGGCAGGTTCCGTGGGAGAGCCAAATAAATGACTGGTTCAAAAATAGACACAGGCCCCTAATACACATACACTTAATAAAACCCATAAAATAGACAAAAGATCATAAACAAATACATACACACAAAAATGGGTCAGCAAGAGGCCACATATGGCTATACCAAAAATTTTACATAGTCTCCTGTGTATATATATGCAAGCAAAATTGTACGAAGATTGTGCCAAAAGTGGGGGTTCGAAATTACCCACAAGATGCTTAGAAGTCGACTATTTTTACAAAACAAAATGAAGGAAAATCCTACAAAAGAATACAATTGCAAACTTACCGATCCTCTCTACAATCTATGTCAGTTATTTATAGATTATAATAGGGAAAAATTTCCTTGCAAAATCATCTACAATTAAATTTAACAATCTCACCTACTTTTCCTAGGGATTCTAGTCATTGAATGAAGTACTCTTTGACCATAATAACTATCAGACTTGAGTTTGTCATCACCATAATTCATCTTGAATGAGTGTCTGATACATTTACTTAGGCCATGCTCTGGTAGGTGGTCTTCTTCTCCTAAGTCAGGGAAGCATTAACTCAGCCCATCTACCTCTGTCACCTTTGATTTGACTCAAGCATCGATGTTTGCTTGACTTTTTGGCATTTCTCTTGAATTTTGGATTATCTTACAAACTGATCAAGAGTTTTGTTGCTGGATTGTAAAATATCCGTTATTAGAGATTATTCCAAAAGAAATATCCTTTAGAATCATTTCCTTCTCTGTCAAAACTTTTACCAAGCAAAATCTCGCATAAGTTTCGATTTTCAGGATTTATATCGGTCTCTTCTTCTCCAAGCTAGACAAAACTTCGATTATCAATGATCGGGATTTTATCTTAGTCACAAGAGAGTAGTGAGGAATTACTGCAATATCTACCACGTTCCTCTCTTCCATCATATTTGATACCATTCTTGAATTCTAGTTTAGACTCATAATTCCTTCTTTCTTCTCATTGAATTTGAGAATTACATTAAAGTATCTTATTATCCAATTTTCAAGGCTATTTGATGATCCATCTTGCCATATTCTTTGCCGTATTATTTTGCCAAGGATTGATGAGTGGGTCCATACACATTTGTCAGATGATATATTTTCCTAGATATCTTGTATTCTAATGATATTCGTATCCAATGTGCATCTTTAACCACTTCTATGAACTTTCATTTTATTCTATTCCATATTGTTGCAATACCTCCTGCCTAGCATTTTCAACCAATACATTCACTCTAGTATATATTAGTATTCCATATTCCTTCTATAACTATCCATTCATTTTTTGCTATTTTAGTTTCATGAAGAAAAAATATATCAAGACCAGATTCTTGAATCTTTTATTTTAAGGTATTTTTTTGAGGTAGAACCCACACCTCTTATATTCCAAGAGAATATAATTATTGCTTGAGGTTGTGTGGTATAACCTTCTTACTTTTTCCTCCTTATCTACTTGGGGGTTATGCTATCTTGTCCTCTATACTGATTTGCTTTTGAGATCCCTCCTCAATGGCTTTTTGCAAATATGTTTACAACGCCTCCAACCTTGTGGGTCTTCCTACCTTCTTCTTGGTACTTGTCCCATAGTCTACTTGTGATTCTATTCAACTTAGGAATAGTATATCACCCTACATTGTTACCTCATCTTCCACTTTTTCACCTTTTGTTCCTTCTTCTTCTCGATTTTTTGCTTTTTCCTCTTATTCTTTTTGAAATTTTAAAAATCAGTTTAAACTCTTCACTATTCATTTCTAAATTCTTTTCCCCTATTGTAATCTCTTCTTTTGGTTTTTTCTTCTCCAAGGCCTCAAATTGATTTTTTATTGTTATCTCTTTTATTGTCATTACCTACTTTCCTTTACTCTGCTTTTTCTTTGATACATTCATAAATCCTTCATTATCCTTCTCATTGCCCTATTCTTTTGATACTTGTATTGCTTTGCTTGGGCAATTATGGATATAATGTCCATATTCATGGTAGTGGGTGCATTTAAATGGGATCTGCTCATAATCTAGCTCTTGCTTCCATACTTGACCCTGTAGTTCAATTTCAATATGCTATGGTAATCCCTTCATTATGTCCATCTTCACACATATTTTGGCATATGTGGTTAACTTTCTTTGTGTTGTCATCTTAGTTGTTTTAATGAACTACCCTAAAGAGTCTTCTATTGCTTTAAAAGATTCTTCTTGCCAGAACTAAAATGGGGAAAAAGGCATCTTAACCCATATTAGAATGGAGTTCAAAATTTCTTCTCTTGGGTCAAAATTATCATCCCAATACTTCATAAATAGTCCACTTCTTACCATGAACTAGGGACCTCTCTCAAAAATCATTTCCTTGTCTTTGGGATTGTTAAATGATATAAAAACTCCCTTTATGCATATACTATCTCTAGTTCTTACAAGATTAATGGGAGCCAATTGTTTTTAACCCAAGTTTCAATACCCTTAGGATACAACCATAGGTTAAAGAACTAGTATATCAATCCACATTCAAACAACTTGTTATAATCCTCTATGAGGGTATGTTCATCAAGCTTTACCTTCAGAATTTGTTCTTTTCTTTTTATAAATCCATCATATTTTGGGAAATAATATTTCTCTATTTTCCTCTTCCTAGATTTAGCCATTGTATTATTTTAGTAGGTGCTCTTTTTGAAACAACCCCTAAAGATGAAAATCCCCAGAAAACCATTTTAGAGAACCTAAATAATTTATATTTTACCTATTTTGTTTTCTTCATTTTTGATCTCAGATCTCTATTGTCTGCTCTTTGCTACTCATAGGCTTCCTTTGGCATATTTTGGTCATCATAGTTTGAAATCTGGTTTTCCAACCTATTTCCTAGTTCCACCACTCTCTTTAGTACCCACCTTCCCTCCTTTTTCAAAAATATTTATATCCTAAAATTCCTTGTTATTATAAGTAGGTGAGGATAATATTGCCTTCAACATGTTGAAGAATATCACCTCCATTAGTTTTTCTAGGGTTTCCTTTTGAAGCACCATCAAACTTAAGTTTGATGAACCCAAATTTTGGACATTTTTGTTTTACCATGGGTTGATGTAGATCCTTTATATTAACTCCATTATAATAAATTACCTTGACATGTATCTTTAGAACTCATAACCAAGTATCTAGCACATCTTTTTTGCACCTAAGAATTTCCATGAAGATCACCATGCCTATTAACATTCTGCAAGAGGTAAAAATACAAATCAAACTTAGATGTAATATCAAGATTTATATTTGTCTATTATTTTTTTCAAGCCATAAATTCCATCAAACAATGATAAGACCAATCCTCCACAAAGTGCTTAATGCTTTAGAATTGAAATGATTAATCTAACATCTATTAACTCTTCTAATTTTAGTGGAGCAACTCAATAGTATTAGTTTTTAAAAAAAGTATCTACAAATGATGGAAGGAAAGAAACAAAAAAGAAGTAGATGATCTTATTTTTCTTGTTTCTTATTTCATAAGGCACAAGTACAAGGTCCATGCTATCCTTGTCTTTGTAAATTATCACTTGTAAGAATTATGTTTTGGACCAATAATTAGAGGAATGTTAAGGCCTTAGGGAGGGTCTGAACACTCTTTTAAGACAAATTTTTTGGGAGTAAGAAATTTTGATTGTTGTTAAGCCTTACATACTAAATTGATAGTGTCTTCACCATATTTTAATAGATTCCAAACCAACTCATCCTTCCAAAGAAAATGAGCAAGCAAAAATATTGAAGCATGAAGTTTTTTTGTTTCCTATTCGAGGTCTTCTTTCTTAACCAAATTGCTAATAGAAATCTAAGATTTGGAATTGTTGCTCACATCAATATATATATATATATATATATATATATATTTTCAACCTCTTTAAACCAAATAGATCTAAGCCAATGTTTTCCATTTTCAATTTAAAAAAATATATAATGCTTCTACTAGGCTTAGGGCCAAAATTTATATAATATCCCTCATTGACTAACCACCTAATATATTTATAAATTAATTGGAATCTATTTAATATGTTCTATGCTGTTAAAAACCTTGTATTGCATACATAAAACCTATATATTTTTGAAGTAATTTTTTTGCCCATATCTTTTATTGATCTTTGAATAATATTAATCCAAGTTTTGCCCCTTAAAACGAAACTCATAAATCTATAATTTGGAAAGATTCTCCCCCAATATTTTTTCATTTGCAAACCTTATTCTATTTACAAAGATAAAAGCTAAAATTCTCCTCACGTAATTTCCAAAGAAATTTTCCTTGAATTGTGTCAAATTTGGATGTTGTGCTTACTAGTAATATTGAAAGTGGCATCATATATAAGGATAGATTTCAATATAGCCTTTATGAGTTGAAGTTTTATAGCCTTGGTTAGTAACATACCTTTCCAACTAGCTAGACAATATTCCATTCTATTCAAAATTGGATAACAAAGCTCATTTTCTTTTATCAAACAAGGGACTACTTAGATATATTGACAATAATTTTCCAATTTTAAACTCTAAAATCTCTCCATAATCCATTGTAACTGAAAAAAATATTGATAAAAAGGATTATAGATTTTGTCATATTACCCATCAGTCCAATAGCTTTCTCATAGAATGATAATATTGATTTAAATTCCATGTATCCTAATTAATCTAATAATGGCATAAAATATAAGTGTTATCAATAAATTAGACATGAGATTCAAAGGGACTAATTTTTACAACTTGAATACCTCTAATTTTGCCTTTCAATTTTTCCTTTGAGAGAGTTCTTCCCAAAACCTCAACAAGAATAATGCAAATATAAGGAAATAATGGTCATCCTGGAAAATACCATGGGATGGTTCAAAGTATCTACGAGGGGATCCATGATTGAAATAGAATATTTTGGGATGCTGTAACATCTAATCCATTCACATTAACTTTCGTTGAAATTAATTTTCTAAATAATTATATAGAAAAATGTAACAAACCCTATTATATGATTTATTCATATCCAATTAAATAAGTCTACCTGGTATCTTCATGCATTGAAGAGAATGTATGACCTCTTGTACAACAATTACAACATCAAGGATTTGTTTGGCATGGAAAAGACCACCTTGTTCCTCTAAGATAACATGATCTTATTTTTAAAATTTTATTTGCTATATTTATTGAATTTGCCTTATAAATTTGTTACACAGGTTTATAGGATAAAAATTATCAAAATATATTTTCACTTTCTTGGGAATCAATGGCAATAAGGTGGTATTAATTTCACTTATCATAGCCAATTTTGGCATAACATCTTTAAGAATAGCCAACATCTTAATGTTCAATATACCATAAATTTTTTAAATAAAATTGCATGAAATCCATCAATGCCAATTGCCTTGTTAGGTGGAGAGAAAAATTGCTTCCTATAGCTCATGTCTCAATATATTTGTCATGAAAGTTTTCATTTGGTCCTTGTGTAATAATTGATAGAAATATTTTACAAAATTTCAACTTGAGCCTCCTTATCGTGCCTAAATCCTAATAGAATATCTATAAAATAATTGATTGCTTACTAATTGATCTTTTCTTCTTCAATAAATCTTCTATCTATAGTTGAAATAGTTTTATCTAACCTAAGGACAAATATGATCTGGAAATATAAATAAAAATTTAGTATTTCTATCACTTTTCTTAAGCCATATTTCCCTAGATTTTTGGGCCTAATACGACTCTTCCTTTTATAGTATGATATGATAATCACAAAGTAATTATTTTTCTTGAATAAAATCATTTACTTGTCCACTCCATTGATTTCCATTATTTTTAAATTGTTGAAATATTTTGTCCATTTATTTAATTTCCACAAAGTAATCATTTTCTTACACAAAGTAATTTGAATGCTATATCTATTGGTTATGTTAAAAGTGACATCATAGATAGGGGTATATTGCAATGTAGGCTACTGATAATATTGAAAGTGACATCATATATATAGGGACAAATTGCGATGTATCCTTTTGAGTTGTATTCTTCTAGTTACGATTGGAAAATTATCTTTCAAACTAGCCAAACAAGGTTTTATTCTATTAAACATTGGGTCCTAGAACTCCTTTCTTTTATCAGATAAAGGCATACCTAGATATGTTGATGGTAATTTTCAACCTTTAAACCCTAAAATATCCATAATAATCCATTGAAAATTAAGGGTAATATTCATGAAAACGATTGTAGATTTTATGATACTAGCTTCTTTTTCCTCGTAAAAAATCTATAATTTTCATTCCTAAGTTTGAAAAAATTATAATGCTATGGGTATGAAGTATCCTCAAGAATTTCACGATTTTATGATACCAACTGACTGTTTAGTAGCCTTATCATAACATGATGATATTTATTTAGATTCACTGGCCTTACTTAATAAGGGGTGACCTAAAAGAAAAGCATTAGCAACAAACTAGAAATGAGATTCCAAAAGATAATTTATCCGCCTCAATGCCTTCGATTTTTCCTTTCACTTTTTCCTTTGAGAGAACTCTTCCCAATGCCTCAATATAAATAATGAAGATATAAGAGAATAGTAGATCATCCTAATGGAGACCACTAGATGAATAAAAGTATCCAGGAGTTATATATTGATTAAAACAAAAATATTATGGAGTGGGGTAATAACATTTAACCCATTCAAAAAAATCTTGATAAAAACCAAATTTTCTAAGAATGTCGTATAGAAAACTCCAATAAATCCTATCATATACTTGGTTTATATTGAATTTTACAAGCATACACATTTTTAATGAAATAAGGAGAATGCATGGCCTCTTATCCAATGATTATACTATCAAGGATTTCCATACAATGAAGCAAGTCACTTTGTTCTTTTGAAATAACACCATCTAGAATATTTTTCAATTTATTTTCTATAAATTTTGAAATCATCTTATAAATTATACTACAAAGGCTTATTGCACAAGAAATATCAAAACATTTTCTCATCTTTATTGGGAAGCAATGTAGTAAAGGTGGCATTGATTTCACTTATTATAGACTTATTTTTTCTAGCCTCTTCAATTATAGCTAACATATCATTGTTCCACATATCCCAATTTTTTTGAAAGAAAATTGCAAGAAACCCAATGGAGCCAAGTGTCTTGCAAGGTTTATCCGCCCATGTAGAGGAGTTGTAGAGCAAGTGGGTAGTTAAACCTCTCTAGTTGCTGAGAGGCCCAGGTTCAAATCTCTCGCCTCACATGTTGCGGATATGTTATGTAATGGTTCCCTCGTGGTCACAGTCTGTTTACCCCTTGTGGCCACCACCAAAAAAAAAAAAAGTGTCTTGCAAGGTGCAAAGAAAATATTATCTTATGTATCTCCTCCATCGAGATGTTTCTCATCAAGCTTTCATGTTGCCTTTGTGTGATGATGGATTATTTTTCAAAAGCTTAGTACGATCTTTCTTATATTTGCCAACTTCTAATAGCCTATATTTGAAACAATTAATTGCTTTCTTGTCTCTTATTTCTTAATACTTCTTCCATTTGAAGTGAAACATTTTTTTTCAATGAAAGGATAAGTATATATGGACAATAACATGAAATAAATTCTTATTTCTATCACATTTCTTACGCTACCTTTATTGGATTTTTGAGCTCAATATGATTCTTCCATTCATAATATGTTATGATAGTCATAAAGTTTTTTTTTTTGTAGATAAGCATATTTTTTTTCATTCCATTGATTTCCATTATTAACCTTGGATTTAATTTTCTAATTTCCTTTAAATATGTTACCAAAATATTTGACATTATTGATCTTCATTTATCATTTAGATATTTTATCTTTTGAACAGATCTGTACATATATGATCCTTTAAACTTTGCTTAATCCCATTATAACACAATCATTCGAAAGAAATTAGGGTCTTGGAGCCACAAAATAAAAGTGAAATGGATATCAAAAACATTATTAAATAGATCATATATCAACTAAAAATGAAATAGATGACCATTATTAATTAGAGCATATATCAAAAGCAAGGTTTTTTAATCTAGTCCTGCTCACAAGAGGTTTGATACTTTTTTTGTATCTCACTATCAAATATGAAAATGTTATTCAATATATTTTCGAAATAAGATTGCCTAATACATCTATTATCTATATATTTTAAAAATTTGAAGAAACAATATTCGAAAAACCATTTTTTGTTAAAGAAAACAAAATCCTATTGATCTAGACCAACTCGGAATACAATTCTTCTTTTGATAGAATTGTAGAATCTAAAGACTATAATTATAAATCATCATTGAATTTGACATAGATATATTAAAGGCCTTCTAACATATATATTGAAAACTGACTGTATTTGGAACATATACATTTATAACTCTAATTTTCATATTTTTCACATTCTTGCAAAAATTTCCAATAGCCCAATTATTGCTTGCTTATAGCAATCCATGCCATTTGTAATTATACCATACTATTGCAATGCATTTTGAATCTCCCACAACAAGAAACATAGACAATCTCCCATATTTCATTTAAAAAAAACATCCTTACATTCCTCATGACCAATTTATGTTTCCTATACTAAAAAAGTTCAAGAATTAAAAATATATTAATTCTTTAAGAATTCTTTTCATGGGGTCATATTCATACCTTGAATAATCCAAAATACCATATTCATCATTACTTTTTATTTTTATTTATGGGCTTAGTCCCACTTCTTGTTAAAAATTGTGTTATTTATTTCCAACATCCCAAAAAGCTTCCTTTAGGTCTTCTTTTCTCTTTGTTCTTGCTTTAAGGATCTTTCTATCTTTTTTTTTTAAACTTCTATTAATGCTTTCATCCTCGTCATATTTTTCCATTTTTTTCACATTATTCACAACTAAAATTATTATCTATAAATTTATGTTACTCTTAAAAAACAAAGTACATGAAATAATCTCAAAAATATATATTTTTTAATATAGCTCGAGAAACCCTAAAGTGCAAAGGACAACCTCCATAGTGCTTACCTTCCTATGCTACCCTAAAAGCCCTATAGTGCAATTCATATTTTATATTTTATTTTTTAAATTTCGTTTCCATGGAAACAACTTAATTTATCATCTATAAAATTATACTATCCTAAAGAACCTAAAATATAAGGCATGACCTTAAAAATATATTTTTTATAATGTACCCTAGAAAATTTAAAGTGCAAAGGGCAACTTCCATAGTGCTTACCTTCTTATACTAACCCCAAAATCCTAAAGTGCAATTCATATATTCTACATTGTTTTCTTTATCTTGTTGCCACAAAAACATTTAAAGTGAAACATAGAATAGTTTGACTTATTTTATTTTTATAGCAAGGAGATGATTTTCTACAATTTGAGAAAACTAGAGATGATTTTATTTACATCAAACTTAACCTCTTCCACCTTATCTCCTTTGAAAATTCTCTATATTCTTCTTTACAACTTAATTCCATTGAATTTGAACTTATAAATTGCAATTCCCCATCCTATGCATCCTTATTAATATCTTCAAATATTTTCTCTTTGTGATGACCTTTTCCATTCATTGAGTTTTTTTTAATTTACATGGTGGAATCGGTAGCCACCACGAATCCGAGAAGGCTATTCGAATTTTATGGTCGCCACAGTATTCTGCGTTGTCCACCCCAGAAGCCACCACATAGATCTTTGTGCAATCCGCCCCTACAACCATCATACCACAATCATTTTAAACCTTTTACGCTGCTGAAAGCACCAGGAAAGGGACAAGTGTTCAATTTGGCAAGGCCCGAGATTTGAACCTTGGACCTCCACCCCCCCTTACGGGATTTTGTTGAACCAATTGGTCTACACCTCGGACCTTCCATCCATTGAGGTTGATAGACTTTTTATTTTCAAATTTTGGAGAGCAATATAGTTGATTAAAGCTAGCTTCTACTACAAGATATTCTTCTTCATCTTTGAGTTGTATCATGAACAAAATATTTTGTGTTTTTGTCCACCATTTTCACTTTGTAATCTCTTGCTACTCATCCAATCTCACAACTTTTATATATCAAAACGAACTATTTCACAATCAACTTGTTTCTTTTCTCTTCATTCATATTTAGTCTTAATATATTATAGAGAAGGTTTTTAAATATCTATAGCAATATGTATTTGAATATATGTGCCATCCTTTCCCTCCTCAATAGTTGGTTCCTCTTGGATGAAATATTCTTTGTATATTACCAATATTCTTTAAAACCTCCTTATGATAAGATTATATGGAAGTCTAAAAAGTTAACCCACATTGAACATCCTTCACGAGTTCTAGTTTCACATTAAAATTCTCATGCCACAACTTAAAGACAAGTTAATTCTCCCCATAAATCATCAATTTATACGTATTATTTTATCCTTGAGTTTGAAATGGATAAAATAATAAGAACATAGTTTTTAAAAGAAAAGCCATTGAATAATGTGAACTCAATCTCCACTTCTATTTAATCCACTTTTTCAATGTTTTAATGAATAAATATTTATTGAACTTGCATATCAACCCTTTGTATTTAAGAACTATTATATCACACTCAATCATCTCATCGTTGATAATCACTTCTTGTGTATCATTTATCGCCTAGGTAGGGACTACCATATATTTATTCATTTTTTGTTCTTGATTGACGAATTATTACTTCCCTTAATTAGAACATCTTTACTTCTATCCAGACCTTCTTTAAATGATTTTTTCTTGCTACTCAAATTTTTTTCATGAGTGCCCTTTATTTTTTGAATATTTCCAAAGATATAAAATGAGAATTGTGAAGATGGAGTGTATTCCTTACTCACATTCACTTCTTGCCTGCACTATATTTACATCATTTCAAAATAATATCTATGTATCTTTTATTAATAGCAACTTCTATTAAAAAATAATTTACTACATCTGCTTTTAGATAAGCTAGACCATACCTAGTTTTTATTTCTCTCAAACTATCTGCTATCTCTCAAACTGCTAATTGTATTCTATTAAATTCTTGTATTGTTTTCATTAAAAGATAGAATTTACCTTAGACAATTGCCATATAAAATTTAAGATTCACTAAGATGAATATCAACACCATAGCGACCTAAATTATCTCCGCCCTATTTTCTTCTTCTAGATATGTTGGCCTTTTCAAGATACTACCTCCATAAATAATTGATGGCCATAAAAAATGCTATTTTGATCCTATCCAAGCTTAAATATTAATAACAATATACAAATCCATACTAATTGAAATATACCTTCATATTTTTTCTATGGCCATATTGATTAATGTTAGAAGTGCCTTAGCCTTTGCATAGTTGTTTGTTAAATTTTTATATGATTTTTATTAGATGAGGAGAAAGTTACCTTGATTATCCCAAAAAAATGACAACTCTATTAAATTTTCTAGGGTTTCCTTTTGAAGCACCATCAAGATTATGTTTGATGAACCTAACTTTTAGATATTTCCATTTAAGTATGAATTGATGTAGATACTTTGCATTAGCTCCATTGTTACAAATCAACATGACATGTATTTTCATATTGTATAACCAAGCAAATAATACATCTTTTTCCATACTCGAGACTTTCCATGATGAGTAATATGCCTATAAACATTCTATAAGAGAAACAATAATTGGTTGTGCTTCTAAGATAATTCTATTATTTCTTTCAAGCCATAGTTTCCAAAAAATAATAGCATGATCAATCCTCCATAGTGTTAGGATAAATTATTACATTATTATCACATCTCATGAGAGGTAAGATGAGTTGTATCCAACTAGATTGACCACATCTTCTTGATTGTATCAATTTTTGTTTATAATGATCACATCGTTATTAATGATATTGCATGTATTTAATATATTGAATAGTCAATAAGATAATATAGTTTTCCTACATTGGATGGAAAAAGAAATTCATAAATAAAATCAACCCTTTCTCAAACTTTAAAGGTTTGAAGCAACGTTTAGTATCTATAGTGCCTATGGCGGTCGTTTATAAGAACATTGTTGTGACTCATTACTACGCTTAATGCTTAAAATAGTTGTAACAACAATGTCTAGGGTCTATATCTATAAATAATCTAGGAGAAATAAGGAATCCCTAATTATTTATTTTCACTTCGTAATTCACCCTATTTACCATTGTTGTTCACCATAAACTTTAAAATTAAGACTCTTCCAAGATATTTTTTAAGCAAGTGTCATAGACAAGGTTAATCCCCTTCCATACTACCTAGGTACGACTTATCATGCTATTTCACATACCTCAAGGTATCTTTCACGTACAACTATGTATATCGAGAGGACTAGCTTCTTCTATGTACTGGTAGGTATATCAAAAAGGTGGGTATATCAAAAGGTTTGGTATATCAGACTAATAATATATTGAAAGGGAGATTATTTTGGGAGACATAAGGAACCCTTGCTATTGTGTTGAATTCTAAAGACTACAAAGCATGGGAAAGGTAAAGAAGAAATGAGCTAGAAACAAGTCAAATTTTAATAATATGTGACTCATGATTTCCAAGAAGCTACTAAAAGTGGAGAGAAGCTAGTTGAAGTTCAAAAGTGTGTGATAATCGATAAGAATTTTTATTTTCTAGAAGGTCAAGATATTTATGAATATGGATATTTCTTAACACTAAGGATCTATTTTCAAGCGGTTCTCAAATATGCTGATGTTTGTGAAGATCTTGAAAATGGTGTTACAATCCCTATAGATGTTATGAGGACTGTATACATGGCATTAATCAATATTGACATCTATAAACATTAAAAAGTAAGGAGAAATAAATAAGAAGTTGAAGGTCATGCATATGATGGCAAACACTTGTTGTAACACGAACAACCTCAGGTCTATGATGGTAAATGCTTGTCGTGACATAAGTGACTTCAATCCTATGATAGAAAATATTTGTTGTGACACAAACAACCTTATCAAAAGGATAAATTTGTGATATAGGTTATTTGAAAATTGTTTATGCTCATGTTGGCCATGCCAAAGGATATATTGCTAAATATCATAATGATGATGGCAATGTTGAAGGCCATGAAAGACAAAGTTATAATGAAGAAATTTGGTGATTTGAAAAGCACACCAAAGGAATTGGCTTAAAGTTAATGAAGTAGATGTGCTATAATGGTACAAGATTTAGAATAAATGATAAAGGTATAAGAAAATCCATAATACCAAATATCAGGCCAAAGAATGAAGGCCTTGGCTATAATGGTCAAGTAGAAACTAGTAAATCTAAGTTTGTAAAATCAAATAAATTTGTGAAATCAAAATCCCATGCAATTACTAGAATCAACTGTTGTAATTATTGTGGATGATCTAGACACATGACAACTAAGTATTGGATTCTACATCCCTGTAAATTGATGGAGGTACTAATCACTCATAGATAAATTATTGGCATAATGAGAAAATGACCAAGTTACATGTTGATTGTGGATGGATGGATATCAAACAATGAGATAGAATGAAAGAAATATTGAATGGATTACACAAAATAAGTTTTTATCCTAAAAAGAGAGGGCAAGAAGTTTAGTGGTTAAGATAAATCATAAATTTACCATGGAGAAACTCTATAATGATAGAAGTTGTAGTACAAAAGTGTGGTGATATTTGAAGACCTGGGGGTAGACTAGGAGGCAGATTGAGAGGTAGATCCAAAGATAAACCTAGAGGAAGACCAAGAGGTAAACCCAAAAGGTAGACCAAGAGTTAGAACCATAGGTAGAATGAGATGTAGATCCAAAGGCAGAGTTGGAGGTGTTTACCCAAGCCAAAGGAAGAGCCATACAACAATTTCATTATTCTCTCCTTAAAATTAAGGTTGGGTAGTAATATTTGCTATCCCAAATAATGTAATAAGAGGGGGTGTTAGAAATACTTTTTTACATTAGTCTAGATAGGAGCATCATTTGTATTGATCTTCTCAATTGTATCTATCTAATAATTTGCAATGATCATTGATTATAATGATAGAGCATGTATTATATAAGTATTATTGCATCAATAAATTATATAAGCTTTTCCATCATTGATATTAGAGAAAGTTCTTTCCTGCTTGAATTCTAAGGAGAGAATTACCTCTTTGGTGATTTTCCCTTCCCCCTCTCTTTGTAGCCTTTTAATTTTGGGTACCCATATTGAAACTAGGTGCTCACCCTAGAGGAAATCATGAACAATATCAATACCTACACACTACACCGCCAAGGTCAATTGATCTATAGTAGAAACGTGAGATTCCAAACTTGTACTCCTTTACAATGGATCTGACAATCTTAATTGACATCGATGAGTCTCCTCATCTTGTGCTATTCTATATTTGCTGACATTAAAGGGTGTTTTCAAAGTAGCATCCATGTCTTCCCATCCTCTCTAGGCCTACAAGTTTATAGCAAATATCGATTAGGGAGATATTCATCCTATAAATATAGAACCCAACAAAGTGAATGAGTGGTTCAAATATAGATTTAAGACAAGATATCTACAAGCTATCAATACTAGCAATGGAGGAGTCTGAGAGGAGGCCTAGGTAATTGATGCTAGCAACAAAGATCTTCCCTAGAATCGATGAATGAACGTGATAAAATAATCCCAATATAAGTTGTGTCGATGATCAATTTATCATAGGTGGAAGTAGTGGGGATATGGTGAGAAAAAATAGTGTCAGCTAAATGGTGGTCTTTGACATAACACTACTGAAGGACATGGCCACTTGGATACATGTAGGCAATTAAATGATAGAGATAAAAAAAACTGACACAAGTTTTGTCCTACCTATGATTGAATTATATTTGATCGACTGTAAATTTTAATGCAAATAGGCATCGTATCTTCTATCACATGGAACCAATTGGTTACTTAGATTCGAATGCACTGAAGCTTGCCTATGGAGTTTTTGATGTGAATTCCTAGAAGGATGTCAACAAAGTGGGTGAAGCACCTGTTGCTATGGTAACCATTATTGGCTTGATCCACTGTGCCATTAGTGGTATTAAATATCCATTATGAAGAGATTCATGAAAAAAGTGAAGGTGAAACTTATTTTAGATGGGGAGTTCAAATTAATCATCTCCTAGTTTTAGGATCGAAGCATGATGAATAGTCATATAGGTGTGATTCCCTATTCAACGAGCTTAGATTGCATGCATAGGAAAATATCTGAGGCTCCATACAAGACCCGCGTTGATTCGAAACCTGAAGAGCGATGATTGTGTTCAAGAGCATGCAATCTAGATTGATTGGTGGAGTCTATGTGGCATTAGTCCCTAAAGAGATCCAATGCGTACAAAATTGCCCTGTTATCAATCGACACAAAATATGGTTGAGAACTACATGTGGTGGTAGGATGAGGGGACCATTCCATTGTAGCCTATAGGCAAAGATACAAAACCCTCGTAGGACATGTGTCCTATGCAATTAAAGTTGTGGGGGTTGTTTAAGACATGGAGGCATTAAATCTAGATATAAGGATACAAGTTTTTTGGTTGGTTAATGCACATTTACAGTGCACTTTGAGGCCAAAAAGACCCCAGTTGAAATATTTCACAATCACTCTTTTATAATGCATTTCACTTTGTGATCTTAACAAAAGTTTACTCGACAAATTAATAAAATATTTGGAGTTATAAAGTGAAAAATAAAATATTAAAAATGAATTTTTATATATGGTTTTATAGTTATTTTTTTTTTACTATAGAATATCAAATTTTTATAACCCTCTCAAAGAATACACTTTATATTTAAAAAAAGTGCAGTATAGAGTACATGAGTAGTACCCAAAACTCCTCAATACAATGCAAGTGTTAAGTTCACCCTAAGAGGGGGTAAATATTTATTGTACACATGAGACAATAGAGTGAAACTTGTAAGTAGTTATCTACTCTATTTACACCTAGTGATTGTTGCAACTAGTTATACATTCTATCCAATAGGATGAGAAGGTTACCACAAGGACACTCTAAGTGTACTTGACATGGTTGGATCATGATATAAACCAAGATCCAGAGCTAAAGCCAGATCCAAGAGCTAGAGAAAAGAACCCAAGTCCATGTCCAAGCTAGTCAAACATGAGATACATTATTTTATAAGGGGTGATGTTAGATATTACCAAATAGTGTAATAAAGGGGGATGTTAGGATAAATTATTACATTATTATCATCACATCTCATGAGAGGTAAGATGAGTTGTATCTAACTAGATAGAGCATGTCTCCTCGATTGTATTAATATTTGTTTATAATGATCATATTGAATACTTAATTCTTTAGATTAAAAGTAATTTATCTAACATTTTATCAACTTTTCTAATTTCAATATTGTAACCTAATATATTTTCATGTTTTTAATTTTTTTTTCCCTTACTACTAGAAGCAAAAAAAATACCAAAGTTGTAGATGATTTAAAGTTTCTATATCCTCCTTACATAGGGTATACCTATAAGGTGTTAGATTTCATAATAATTTCTAGAAATGAATAGAATCAACACATTCCATAGTCTTGCTTAAAAGGAATACATGTGAGGCAAAGAATATAAATATATGGGGGTGTCCATGGACACCAAATGATATCACTATCAATGAATAGGATTAGAATCTAACCAATGATTAAATGATTGGTAGGATGGGTTATTTATATTCAAATATAAGTTACCTTTAGGTCAAGGTTGTAAGATCAACCTTTAGTAATAGAATAGTAAAATATTACAAAAATACCTTTTTCAAGGTTTACAAGGGACCAAAGGGCTAATATGAACAATAAAATACAAAGTTGACTATGGTCTCAAGAGAAGCTTAACCACCACATATTTTGACATCCCTCTTAAGCAAAATAGGGGACATGGAGAGAGACCCTTACTTGTCATCCCCCATTACGGGATACTCTCCTACACCAAGTAGCTTCTAAATGCACATAAAAGTGACCTTGAGCATGATCTTGGTCAGAATGTCCATTGCATGCTCTAATGAAGGTACAAAAATTGGATCAAAAATCTCTTGTGAATGAAGCCATCTCTCAAAGTGCATCTAAATCCCTAACTGTAATTCTTATTGATGAAACATTGGATTACGAATACGCTAGATGGTGCTCTAATTATCACATTCAAAAGTGACTAGAAGACTATAAGGAATGCCAATATCCCCAAAAATCATGAGCATACACCTAAGATGCTTAGGTGCCTCATTTCCAACACAATATTCAGCTTTCATAGAAGACTACAATATAGTATATTAGCATCTAGAACACCAAGAAATAGGTTTGGATCTCAAATAGAACACAAATCCTATAATAGAATATTGTTCATCCAAATCACCCACCAAATTAGAATCTACAAATATTTTTAAAATTAAAGGAGTGCCTATAAAATAACGAATATCCATCTAATAAGTCCCTTAGATGTATTACAAAATCCTCTTAGTCATTGTCTAGTGACTCTCTTAGGGTTCTTGCATGTACCTTGAACAATTACTGATAATAAAAGCTATATCAAGTCTAGTGTGAGTAAGATAAAAAATACCTCCCATAAGAGACTGATCTAACATAACATCCATAAAAGGAGTGGTATAATCAGCCCTAATATTGAGGTCTTAAGAGAAAGGAGTCTGAGCAGAATTGCAATCCTCCATATGAAATCAATAAAGAAAATCCAAATCATACTTGGGCTATAAAATAGTGATAAAAAAATATACTAATCAATCTAAACCCCTAAAAATTAATGTAGAAGTCCTAGATCTATCATCTCAAAGGAGGAACAAATCCATGACTTCATATCTTAGATTATAAAAGAAGAGCTACCAATGATGAGAAGATCTGCAACATATAAAATAATCACAATGTTTCCTCATCCCGATGTTTCATGTAAACATCATGCTCATCATCCTCTCATCATCAAAAACCACAAATGAGGAAAAATGAATGAATCTTATCATACCATGCATAGGGGGATTACTTTAGTCCATATAAGGACCTAGTCAGACAATAAACCAATGGAGTAGGATCTTTAAGCTCAAATCTAGGGGGTTATTACATGTAAAATTTTTGCTAAAGATCTCCATGTAGGTAGGCACTCTTCACATACATCTGGTGGACCCTCTATCCATATGAGGCAACAATAGAGAGAATCATCCTAATGGAGTCCATTCTAGTTATAGGTACAAATATCTCAGAGTGGTCCTCTCCCTCTTGTTTAGAGAATCCTATAGCAATAGGGCATACCTTGTGGTTCTTCACTTGACCCTCTGAAGTATACTTGGTACCATAGACCCAGTCGCATCCAACTACATTATTCTATTTTGGAAAAGGAACCAACACCCAAGTCATGCTCTTAATCAAAGCCTCATATTTTGCTATTATAACATCTTCCTATTATGGACAACCCTTAGCCTAAGAATATGTAAGAGGATCTTAAGAATGAGTATCCTTCAAGAGCAACACTCAAGAAGGATATTTCCAAGGTCAATCTTGAGATAGAATTGGTTGAGCATATTTCAGAATCATATTAAACCATTTAGGTGTTGTAAAAAGTAAATAATCATATGCACTTTATGACAAAGCAATATTAGAAACTATTTTTATAATATCTAACTCAAAACCACACTCACTTCATCATGCAAAGCTACAACACTTTGATATTATGTGTCCTGTTCAACATACCCTAAATTTGGAAAAGAAAGTACCTATTTTTTGAAAGAGATGGTGTACCATAGTTCCACAAATATCACTACATATAATCTCCAAGGACGAGAGGCCTATCTCACAATCCCTCTTGGAAAAGTCTCCTTATGATGCTTTCTGAGAATACATCCTTCACATGAATCACTTGGAGGATATATGTGTGGAATGTCCATTTGATGGTGACTCATGTATCTCAATGATCCATAGCTAAGATGCTCAAGTCTAGGATGTCACTTTTGACTTTTGTTATCTACATCAACAATAAAATTTCTCTTCATAGAAGAGGAAACAAAGGAGGCTAGCCTTTATTCCAACTTGTACATTTGGTGAGACTCATCACAATAGCTTGAAGTGATAGTTTTAAACCAATTATATATATCCTTAATTACCTATCAATTAGGCCAAACTTTTACCTTCTTATTTGTATGAGTAATGCAATAAATAGACAAAAGTTTAGGACCAACATTAGCAACATGAAGGCACTCATGGTGAAGCCTTCATATGAGGATTTTTGTTGGAAATTAAAGCAGTATAAAAAGGTAAAAAAATTGTTTACAACGGTAAGCTTTGGACCTTACCCTTTTACCTCCTTGGACGACAGCTGACTGGGCAGATTGGACGGCATGGGCGACAAGGCATTCGACATCAATTTCCCTTCCTCCTTTCCTCCCTATTTTTCTTCATTTCCTAACTTCTCCTATATTCCCTAAGGTTGTTAAATCAACCCTATTTAAGCATTGTAATTTCTAAGTTTCGTAAGGTTAATGAATAATATTTCTTATTTCCATTTTGCTCCAAGACTCACGTGCCACATCTGGTATCAGAGCCGAGGCCGGAGAGGGCCCGAAGATCGAGGTGGAGGAACCAGCAACACGAGCACCGAGGCAGGCGAGGTCAAGTGGGGCCCGCAGCACGTGATCCGAGGTGAGGTCGAAGAAGGCCCACGAATCATGAACCGAGGTGAGGTCTGGAGAAGGCCCGCACAATGAGCACGCGAGGAGGAGGAGCAACCTAGGAGAAACCAACCGGAGAGCACCACATGGTGAGAGGAGAGCAAGGCCGACGTAGACCGATGACACAGAACCGACATAGATCCGATTACGTGGTAGAAGGAGAACCGACAACATGGTGGATGAAGGGTTACATGGTAGAAGGAGGTGACAAGCAACGTGGTGATAGGCGATAGGCTAAAGGAGGCAAAAGGGTGGTCACTGATTTCCCGAAGGCAATCAAGTGACTATGCGAGCGTTGAGGGTTTTAAACACCTCAAACGCTCTCGCATGGTCGATGTGGGACTAAAAGTCCCAAATTATTTCTTTCGATGCGGCCATGAGAAGAACAAGGAAGGCAAGCTTCCCTTGCCTTCCCGTCGAGCCATGCAGCTCGACTAGCTCGAGGAGCCAGCCGTAAGGCGCCCGCCTTCCTACAGGTCATGGGTTCGAAACCCAACGACGAAAAAAGCTTTGAATTTTTTTTATTAAAAATCGGATCCGAAACAACATAAAATTGTATTCATTCCCTTTGGTTCTCATCGACAGTGGTGGCCGAGTTGGTTAGTGCGATTTGTTGATGCCAAGAGGTCACGGGTTCGATTCCTGCAGACCATAATTTTTTTATATAAGTTCTTTTAATTTTTTTTATATTATTAAAACTACTTATATTATATTTAATATATTAAATATAATTGCTTCTTTAAAATTTTTTTTAGGGCAATTATTTTTTAATTTATTAAATAGTAATATAGTTTTTTTAATATTATAAAAGAAAGGAAAATATTGTCTAAGAGACAATTATTGTAATCAAAGGGTACATATTTTTTTACTTGATTCAAGGAATCACAAACTGTAGAACTCTTGTGTAATAAGCCTAAGAGGCTTAGTTTTTTTTGTAAAAGATACCAAGGATCAAATTGTAAAATTGTAAATAGGCATTGATGATAAGACCAAATGGTTGTTATCATGCCTTATGTGCAATTTTAGCAAGAGAAGGTGCAGAGAGGTTTGATGAAAAAGTAAGAGGTTATGGGCTCAACATTGTGTTTAGCCAACTTCAAAATGCAGTGATAGCACATCAAAGGCATCCTGACTCAGGGTACGAGGCAGACTTTGAAGACAACTCATTCAAGAGTCAATTTGAACAATCAAAATCCATACAAGCTGCACCACAAGAATCAGAGTATACACACTACAATATTTCAGTGGAAATATTAGAACCAGAATCATCAAAAATAATATTGATAAGTGACGACGAAGAAGAAGTAGCAGATAATTTTGTGAATCAAGAGATAGCATCCCCACATCAAGAGGAATAAGCAGTGAATGATAGAGTAGAACAATTCAGATTTGACTTAAATTTGTAATCTCTTCTTTCTTCCTTCTTCTTCTTTCCTTCTTTCAAACAACAAAGTACTTTATTGTAACCATGAAATAAAGAGAGTTTTTGGTAACTATGGCCTCACACAATAGCTTACCTATACCAAAATTTAACGGTTATGACTATGAGTATTGGTCTATAAATATGAAGACCTTGCTCATAGGAAGAGGTTTGTGGGACATAATAGAAGAGGGCTACACAGAACCCTCATACTGGACAACACTAAGTGCCGCAGACAAGAAAACATGAAAAGAAGAGAAAAAGAGCAACTCTTCTGCTCTTTCTCATCTCCAAGCTGCATTGGAGAAAAGCATATTCCCTAGAATCATCGCTTGTACAACTGCACAAGCTGCATGGAAAGCATTGAGTGATGGATTCTAGGGTAGTAATCAAGTGAAGAGGGTAAGGCTTCAAACACTGAAGAGAGATTTTGAAAATATTTGAATGAAAGATGATGAAAAAGTCGATGATTATTGTGTTAGAGTAAAAGCAATTGTGGATAAAATGGTTACACTAGGCGAAGAAATCAAGCCTGAGATAATTGTAACAAAAGTGTTGCGAACACTTACACAGAAATGGAACCATATTGCCATAATTATAGAAGAATCCAAAGATCTTTCCCTTTTAACATTCGATGCATTAATCGGATCGTTAATGTCACATGAAGAGAGGTTTCCTGAAACTCCTTCAACCAGCTATGGAGGCGATGATAAGGCCTTCACTTCCAATGAAAACAATGGAAGAGGATGGGGAAGAGGTCAAGGCAGAGGCAAGCAAAGAGGTAGAGGTAGAGGCAACTATAGAGGAGGCAATCAAAATAGAGGAGGCAACCAGAACAGAGGAGGCAATTCCAACAGAGGAGGCAACTCATACAGAGGAGGCAATCAACAAAGAGGTGGAAATAAAAATCGAGGAGGAAATCAAGGACAAAGTGGAAATCAAGGGCGAGGAAGTGACAAGTCAAAATCAGCTTGTTTCAACTGTGGCAAGCCAGGTCACTTCGCTCATGACTACTGGTCAAAATCTTCACAAGGCAACAGTAGTCAATATGGTAATTATGGAGAAGAAGATGATACCTCTAATATTTTTCTTTCATATGGACAATCAGAACAGAATCTAAATGACACATGGATTCTGGATATTGGTTGTTCAAACCACATGAGTGGCAAAGAACATTTATTTGCTACTCTAGATTCCACTTATAAATCCCAAATCAAATTAGGGGATGATAAGACATTGCAAGTAGAGGGTATTGGAGCCATGGAGGTTCCAACCAAAGAAGGACTAAAGAAAGTGCATGACATCTATTACACTCCAAAGCTCCAACACAATCTGCTAAGCATTGGACAAATGATGGAAAACAATTACAAGCTTGTATTTGATGAAGGACAATGTATCATTTTTGATAAAAATAATTGTAATCGTGTCATCACACAGGTCCCCATGACCAAGAACAGGTTATTCCCTCTCAAATTTGATGAGCCAGGAGGAGCTCAAATTGCAAATGTAGCTATAACAAATCCAAGTGTGCTTTGGCACTTGCGATATGGTCACCTTAATTCCGCTAGCTTGAAACTTCTAACTTCTCAAGCTATGGTGACAGGACTTCCCAAAATCAATGAACAAAAGGAGGTCTGTGAAGGATGTGCTTTGGGAAAGCACTCAAGGTCGAAGTTTCCAAAAGGACAAGCATGGAGAGCCAGCTATCCACTTCAGTTAGTACATTCAGACATCTGTGGACCAATGCAAACACAGAGTCTCAAAAACTATTCTTATTTTCTCACTTTCATAGATGACTTCTCTAGAATGTGTTGGATTTATTTTTTGAAACATAAAGATGAAGCTTTTGATTGCTTCATAGATTTTAGAAACAATGTAGAGAATCAAAGTGGGAATTATGTAAAATGTCTTAGGACAGATCGAGGAGGTGAATACTCCTCAAAAGCATTCTTGAAATATTGTAAAGCAAGTGGGATTAAAAGGCAATTCACCATTGCCTATACCCCACAACAGAACGGTGTGGCCGAGAGAAAGAACCGCACCATAGTTGAAATGGTGAGATCGATGCTTCAGACTAAGCATCTAACTCATATGTACTGGGTAGAGGTTGTAAGAACCAGTGTATATATTCTAAATAGAAGTCCTACTTCTAGTTTAGATGGTGTCACTCCTTATGAGGGGTGGTACGGAAAGAAACCTAATGTAAAGCACTTCAAAGTGTTTGGTTCTTTAGCATATGCACACATTCCTGATGAGAAAAGGAAGAAGCTTGATCCAAAAAGTCAAGCTTGTATATTTGTAGGGTATTGTGAGTCTACAAAGGCATATAGACTCTACAATCCCAAGACTCATAAAGTTATACTCTCCAGGGATGTAATTTTTGATGAAGGGGGAGAATGGGGTCATCAAAGAATTTTTGTTGATGATGAGTCCCAAGATGTAAGTTCTTCATAGGTACAACAGGTGTCTCCAAAGAAAAGCAAAGGCACACCACCCCCTCCAAGCCCATACAGGAGTACTACATCAAGTACTTCAACCGCCACTCCAAGTCCTTCTCCACAGAGATCAGTAAGTTCTTCACCGATGGACATTGATAGAGACTCTCCATCGAGAGGCAAAAGAACATTACAACATCATCCATATTTTCAAATGTTGGATCAGAATTTCTAGAGAAGATTCACTAGAAGCCAAGCTAGTGAGATGAATACAATTTTGCAACAACTTGAAAATTTGCAATTGTATGGAGATGATGACTCCCATGATCCTAGGGGAGATGTAGTCAATTATGCTTTATTGGCTAGTACACAGCTAGAACCAGCTAGCTATGAGAAGGCATGTACTCAAAATGTATGGCAAGAAGCCATGAAAGAGGAAATAACCTCTATAAACAATAATGATACATGGGAGCTAGTAAAGCTACCCAAAGGAAAAAAATGTGTTGGGTGTAAATGGGTCTACAAGACCAAGTACAATGTTGATGGAAGCATTGAGAGGCATAAGGTGAGACTAGTAGCAAAAGGTTTTACTCAGAAATTTGGCATTGACTATGAGGAAACCTTTGCTCCTGTTGCACGACAAGAAACAATCAGATCAGTTCTTTCCTTAGCAGCCCATAAAGGATGGAATGTTCAACACATGGATGTGAAAAGTGCTTTTCTGAATGGATACTTGACAGAAGAGGTTTATGTTCAACAACCTCAAGGTTTTCAAGAACAGGGAAAGGAGAACCTTGTTTACAAATTGAAGAAAGCACTTTATGGCCTCAAGCAAGCACCAAGAGCTTGGTACTCATGCATTGATGGCTATTTCAATGAGTATGGATTCACAAGAAGCAAAAGTGAACCAAATATGTACTACCTAAAGCATGGAGTAGACATTCTCATAGTTTGTTTGTATGTGGATGATCTAATATTTATGGGTAGTAACAATAAAATGAATATGGAGTTCAAAAACTCCATGATGAAATAGTTCGAGATGAAAGATCTTGGTTTAATGTGATACTTCCTAGGGATGGAAGTGCATCAATCAAATAAAGGGATCTTCATATGTCAACACAAGTATGCTCGAGACATGATCAAGAAATTTTCCATGGAGCAGTGCAAATCAGTTGCAACTCCAACTGGACATGGGATCCAATTGAGCAAGGATGATGGAGCATCAAAGGTTGACATGACCACTTACAGAAGCATGGTTGGGAGTCTGATGTTTCTCACCAACACAAGGCCCGATATTCAATATGTTGTTTCTCTAGTTTCAAGGTTTATGGCTAGTCCATATGAGCTGCATCTACAAGCAACTAAAAGAATCTTAAGATATGTAAAAGGTACATTGGATTTTGGAATCCATTACCAAAAATGTAATTCTGTGAAATTAGTTGGCTTCAGTGATAGTGATTGGGGCAGCAATATAGATGACAGGAAATCTACATCAGGAAATTGTTTTAGTCTAGGATCAGGACTAATTACATGGAGTTCCAAGAAATAAACTGTTGTAGCATTGTCATCGATTGAGGCTGAGTATATAGCCATCACACATGCTAGTACTCAAGCCCTATGGTTGAGAAAAGTTCTTGAAGAGATTGGAGAAAGTCAAAGTGGTCCAACTCGATTGTATTGTGATAACATAAGTGCCATTCGGTTGGCATACAATCCAGTCCACCATAGCAGATCAAAGCATTTCGATATGAAGTATCACTTCATTCGAGATATGGTGGAACAACAGATAGTTGAGCTTCAATATTGTAACACTTTGGATAATATTGCAGACATCTTCACCAAAGGTATAGCTAAAGCTCAATATATAAAGTTGAGAGACTGTATAGTCAGTCCTCTCAACTTTAAGGGGGAGAATGTTGGAAATTAAAGCAGTATAAAAAGGTAAAAAATTTGTTTACAACGGTAAGCTTTGGACCTTACCCTTTTACCTCCTTGGATGACAATTGACTGGGCAGATTGGACGGCATGGGCGGCAAGGCATTCGACATCAATTTCCCTTCCTCCTTTCCTCCCTATTTTTCTTCATTTCCTAACTTCTCCTATATTCCCTAAGGTTGTTAAATCAACCCTATTTAAGCATTGTAATTTCTAAGTTTCGTAAGGTTAATGAATAATATTTCTTATTTCCATTTTGCTCCAAGACTCACGTGCCACAATTTTAGCTCTACTCCCAACACTAAGGGCTCTTGTAAGCACATCCAGTTGATCAAGCTGGTGGAGGAAAAACAACGGTCGATTATGGAAATTCTCAAGATTGATGTGGAATTCATAGAGGAGGTGAACCGTCTAGTAGATTGGATCCTGGAGAATAAAGTCATAGAAAAAATGAGCCTTTAGACGTGGTAGTGAAGCCCTAGGTTTAGGGCTTTGGCTAGTTGCCCATATCTACCTATTGGTTGGTTGGGTCCTTGTTGGGTAGGTGTTGGTTGTTTTTCCCTACACGGGTGGTTTTTGATCTTGTGAGTTGGATTGTAGGTTGCCTAGATCTAGGTGGTATGGTTTCAATTTTATTTTTTTATTTTGGTAGGGTGGAGGTTTGGTTGTTGGTTGTGTAGCTCCTTTAGGAGCATTTTGTATAAGGTTGTGGGGACCCTTTCAAAACCCTCATCTTTTTAATTAATAAAAAAATATTAGGAACATGAAGTACCTTATCAAAAGAAGATCTAATGCCAATTTCTCCATATCTTGTAACCTACAATGCAAAATAATCTCTATTAACAACATGCTCCTCCAAATGCAATCTGTTTATAACCATATAGGAGATTTTTATCGTCATGTTCCTAGTTGCCATTGAATCTATAATCCACTCATCTGAAGAGGTGGATGTACAATATGCTAATTGGATAGCAATATGTCCACTCACCCTATACATAGAAAATATTATTATTAACACCCCCTTTCTTAATGCTTCCTCAAGTTTCTTGATGTGAATTTGGTAAAACTCTACTTTGTGACCTTCCTTTTTGCAAAACTTACATGTAGGCCTTTTGAAGGTCTTCTTGGAATTTTTATTATTATGTTTTGGCTTCTTGTCATTTTGAGCTTTGAAAATATCTTTGTTTGGGTGAGCTTGATTTAAAATAGAATCTCTATACACCTTTTTCTTCTAGCATAATGATGTAAAGGTACTTAAATGCCTTATTAATTGGTGGTGTTGGCGAATTTTGGAAGTATGAATGAAGAAAATAAAAAATAACTATCTCATTCATCTCCAAAAAAATAGTTCAGTGTTATTTGCCTTTTCCAAATCTTCTTGTCCCTATCATATCTCATTAGGTACTTCTCTTACAATCTAAATATATTCTTAAAGTTTATTGAAGTGGCTAATGTACTCATCAATAGTGTCAAATGAGTCTGGGAAAAATTTGGAAGCTTAGCCTTCAACCTACTAATTTATGTGGAATCAATATGATCACACAATCCCTAAATTTCTTATGTAACACTTTAGCTCTATGGTGTTGCTAACATGTGTGTCATAGGCATTATTAACATGAAGGGCTATGATGCCATGGACCTCATACTTCTTATTTCTACAAATGTACTTCACTTCTTCAGTATCAGTATCATGATGTTGCTCATTCACATAGTTGAGTAACCCTTTGCTTTAGAACAAAGCTTCAATATTTATTTTCTAGGTGGCATAGTTTGCACACTCAACAAGGGAACATGGTGGTCCATGAATTTCCTGTAAAAATATACAATCCTATGTGTATTTATAACAAAAAACAATGCCAAAAAACAATGCCATCAATTGTTGTCATTTCTGCAACATTGTTTATATTTTGTTGTCCAGTAATTTTTGCTTCCCAAAAACTCTATCCTTGTTCAAGATGCATTTTTCCCTCTCATGAGTTTTATTGTTAAAATTCTCTTGATTGTTCCTAAAGCAGTGTGCAGTTGTTTCTGTTTACTTACCATGTAGGGTGTACACCTTTTGGAAAGTGAGGGTAGCTTGCTTTGTCCCCAGGCACGAGTTAAGTCGGTAGAGTGAGCAGAATGCAGGCCAGTTTTGGTTCGAAAGGCAGTAAACCTCAACTTCATAAAAAAAAATGCTAAGTGTTGTTGAAGGTTAAAGCGTAGTAATTCCCAGTGCAACGCCTTTGCACTCAACCTGAGGAGCACATTAATATTGTGCACCAAATATTAGCGCAAGGTAGAATTCATGTAAAGGAGAGTGTAATGTCGTTTGATTGGTCAAAGTGTAGCAACAGCCAGTGCAATGCCTTTACGCTCTACCTGAGGAACACAACCGACTTTAACTAATCAAAGTACAGCACCAGGTTTCAAGAAAAATGGATAAGTATCGATGAAGGATGTTGTGCTTGTTTCTACAAGTGCAAAGTTGTTGTGCTTCCATTCAGAGCGCTTCCTGATTTGAATTTTCAAAGCGTAGCGCAACTCCTAAAGAGAAGACCCTAGGATGTTGTGCTTAGTTTTTAGAGCACCAAGGAGTGTCACACTTGATTTGAGCACAATGCCTTTTGACTGGTCAAAATCCAACATTGTTTCCAAGGCATCAAGGTGTTGCACTCCATTTCTTCAGTGCAAGGCATTTACAATCTATTCTCACACACTTTAGCTATTGATCGTTCAACGTCGACATGCATCTCGGTGCCCTAGATACTTGCACTCCATTTCTCCTATGCAAGGTGTTTGTGCTCCATTCTCATGTGCTTTGAAAGTTGAATTTTCAATGCCAGCACTACTTCCTATGCGCCAAGGACTTGCGCTCCATTTTTGAGCGTCGGGTAGATGTGTAATGAGTTAGTTATGCTTCACCTCTTGAATTTTCAACTATGGCATTGGTCCTGAGGTAGCAAGGTGCTTTCACTACAATTTTAGAGTGCGAAGTAGTTTCAGGCTAGGAAGTAGCGAGATATAAGTAGCGCTTGCATCTAGCGCCTATTCTTTTCCAACCCCCTCACCAAAATTTCTTAGAAGTGCTTCCCATCAGCGAGTCAAGGTGTATCCTTATCCATCCAAGCATAGTCAGTCTGAGAAGTTTCTAGACTGGACGTTCTGAGATTTCAAGATCTCATATTTCATGAAAGTGGTTCCAGCAAGTGACGAGATGGCGCCAGTAAGCCAAGCTTGTCAAAGCATTGAAGGGGTGCAGTTGCATTTCGAGGAGTCATCAGTTTTGGCCATGCCTAATTACTATTTCATGACTATAATTCCTTAAATATTATCTTGGCTACCACCACCACATTTTGTAGGTGTGCATTTAATATTTCAAGCGGTAGAATTCTCTATATAAGCCTACTATTTTATTGTAAAATGATGGATGTTTGCTAGAAGCTTGATGTAATTCAAATTCTGCTATCAATACAACTAATGTCTGGCTCTAACTCTGGACTTCTATTTTGTGTGTATGTCTTCTATTACTTATCTTCTATTAAGTTCTCTGATTTATCTATAGGCTTGAATTCTAATATCTGGATTTAGCTTCTGATAAAACGTGAACCCTGGAGTAGCCCTAGAGATTACACATGTTAGATGCCTAGTTTTAATTTCTATTAGTTGTCTGTATTGAGTGCTATTTGATTCGGTGTGCAGTAGAGTTATCGTGTTGTTAGTCCATCACCCCTATTCTATCTGGCCTATGGCCATATTTCCCATCCCTTTTAGTCATTTCCCATTTCTTTCCAGTTCCTTAATCTTTAAACCCCTAGTTAGAATAGCAAGGGAACTAGCCCATCTCTGGATATTGGCACGGGAGGCATTTCTTCCTCTCGGCCTTTCAATTTTGGTCAGGTCTAGGGCTCATGAATAGACAAATTCATACCTAAGGCAGATCTTTGACCAACAATTTTTGGCACACCCGATGGGACACAAACGTTCCACTACAAAAGCAGTATTAAGAAGTTGATGTTCATCTTATTATTGATAAATTTGAACATCTGGTGACTCATATGAACTCAGACACCTCCGAACCTCGTAGACCAACTTAAAATATCATGCCTTCATGCATACAAGGTGGCAGGCTAGAAATACATAAGAAGAAATCGAGTTCTTCGAGCTTGACATCGATGCTTTGGGAGAGCATGCTAGAGTGGTGATGTCGAATATCCTGTTAGATGGGACATATTCACAAGAGGTTATTGTTGTTTCACTAATTCCAACTCTCGATAGCATAATAAATAGCTTACCTCAAAATCCACCAAATTCCCTGGATCATCAGAATACCCTAGTTCCACCTTACGTTCCACCAAGTGCTCCGAGTGTTCTGGCTCAGCAAGTTATACTGACTCCTCTAACTTATACAAATTTGCCACCCCAGATGGTGCAACCAACTCCACCCAGGTAGTTCTCAGCTTGGAATAATATAGGACCCATGGCCCTATAAGCTCAACACTAAGTACCGATCATAACTTTGAAAGCTTTACCCACTTACGATGGTACGAGAAAGACGGCACATGAGCATATTCAAGATGTCGCAGGACTAGAAACTATTCACCAAATCATCGAAGAAGATGTTATGGTGAAGTTGTTGGTACTTTCACTAAGAGGTAAGCTCCTCTACTAGTACCGGTCACTCTCAGTCGACACCATCACTTCATGGGACCAACTGGCAGGACAACTAATAAGGGGCTTCAATGAACAAGCGAACCCCTTCTCTCTGTTGCACTAGTTCAACTCTATCCAGAGGCACCCTCAAGAGGAGATAGCTGACTTCAATGTCAGGTTTACCCAAACCTGGTAAAGGGTCACCGATGATCTTCGACCCACATCTGAGTAGGCGACGTTCTATTACCTAAGATCATTTCACTCTAATATTAGTATGAGCATTCAACATGCTAACATCAACATATTTTTAGAATTATACCAGTAGACACAGAATGCAGAAGCTGACCTGATAGATATCAGGAAGTTAGATCCAAAGGTGACTACGTCGATTTACCCAGATTTCCCATAAAACATGTACTCGGGTGCATCCACTCCACCTACATCTCAGATGTACCCCAATCAACCATGGAGCCCCATCGACAAAATCAAGCAATGCCCAATCCATAATTTCAGGTTCCTACTACTCATTATCAAGTACCTCCCACTCCTTAGCTTTCGGCTCCTCCTCAGTATTCAGTGTTTCCTGCACCATTGGCACCATTACCATTACCCACACCCGTGACTCAGGCAACTCTAAATGCAAATCAGGCCAAAGAGTTACGGGATGTGCATGCATTTATGAAAACTATGGTGAATGATATGGCTATCATGAAGAAAAGACAAAATGATCAGAGCTATCCACCAAGGAGATTTCCTCCACCGATCGCAAGGGAGCAAGCTACCCCCACCAAAAGACCTCATGACAAGAACTCCATGATGTTGGAGTACGATGAAGCTAGTTCATCCGGTAGGACCTACTGGTGCTCCACCTGCAATGATCCACATGGTGAGGAAACTTGCATGGTTCATCTGAACTATGTGCAAACACTTGTAGATAGTGCACCTGATGGATAGGTAAATATGATAAGGGAAATTGATCATAATTGCATGATTCCCCCTGTTGAACAGGTCTCCATTCTAATGAGGATGGGAAAGAAGCCAATTGAGGTCGATCCGGTTCATATGGAACCACTCAAGGTGCCTACTAATCCCAAACTGCCAAGTGAGAAGGCAACCACACCACCAAAAAAGGAGCCAATTCAAGTATCAGAGTTGGCGGACACTACCCGACTAAAGGATTACCTACCTCCAAGAGCAAGAGGGAGGACCCCTCAACCACAATATTCGACCTCTCAACCCCTAATCGAAGTGAGAGATCAGGCAAGAGAAAAATTATGGTACCCCTCATTGACCAAGCATCAGAGAGTGGAAGCAACGCAGCAATACCGAACCCGGTACAAAACCGCTAAGGAGGGAGGCGAGTCTGGTGTCGGAGCATACAACATCGTCAAAGAATTGAGGAAGACTCCGGCTAAGGTAAGCCTCTTTGACATGCTCCAACTACCTAGTCAAGTCGACCTATTTTAGGAATCCCTCAAGTCCATTAAGGGCAAGGGGAGACCAACTCAGACCATCTTGACACAACCATTGACTACCTCCTCCACTCGGAAGAACAAGCCACTACCATTTTATCTATCCCTCAGGATGGAAGGATGGGTCATGCATAATTGCATGGTTGATTCTAGCACTGCCACCACTATAATGCCCAAAGTTGTATGTGAATTCATGGGCATGGAATACACCAGGAGCAGTCTTGGAGTGCTTCAACTGGACGAAACTCCAATTAGGATAGTGGGGGTCATCAAGGACATCCCGATCGTGCTGCACAAGATGCCATAGATCACAGTAATCCAAGAAGTTGTGGTAGTATACTTGGAGCCCTATTTCAGCATGTGCTTATCAAGGGAATTCATTGCCAAGCTTGGAGGCTATCTGTCTCTCGATTATTCACACCTAGAGGTCCCATTCAAAGGAAAGAGGATCAAATTTTTTAATGAAAATCCCTCTACCTTTCTCATCAAAAGGATCCAGGATGTAGAGAAACCCATGGACTCAGTCAACATCATTGACAGAGTAGAAGTGGAAGAAAAAGTGGAGCTGATGGAGGAAGCTCTTGATGAGCTACACATAGAGGATGAGTTCTCTATGCATGATTTTAATGCTATGATAGAATCATACATCGGGTGTTACTCGATTACCAAGCCTAAAAAGGCTAAAGTACCAAGTGATGCTGACCCCATGGATGACCAACTATGGAATCTCTTCTTCGACGGTGCCCAATGCAAGAATGACGTTGGAGCTGGAGTTGTCCTCATCTCTCCTTCTAGAAATCAAAAGACTTACTCGTACAGGCTCACTTGGAGCTATACAAATAATGCCATTGAGTATGAAGCCCTGTGTTTGGGGTTACAAAAAGTAGAGAAACTTAGAATAAAGTAGTTACAAATATTTGGTGATTTAGAGCTGATCTATAACCAGGTAACGAATAAATGTGTTGCAAAGCAACACTATCTAAAGGCATACCGAAATAAGGTATGGGATTTGCTTGAGTCCTTCTTGGCTCTTAATATTCAATCTATTTCATGTGAGAGGAATAAGCACACCAATGTTTTAGCATCTATTGGAGCTAGATGCTCCCCTATCAAGAATATAATGCAAAATCCAAAGGTAGTGAGGGTGATTTATAGGCCCTCGATGCCTGACAAAAACATTCATTGGTAGGTTTTTGATAGTGATGAGTAGATCATCAACTTTTTGATCGATGAAGCTAGAAATATTGAAGAAATAACCCTCGACGATGAGGAATCTAAGGGCCTAATCCAACTGAAGAACAACCACCTCCCTAAGGGTTTGATCACCCTTGAAATCTTGTTCGACCAAGATGACCAGTCTCTCCCCCACAAGATTAAGGTGGATGCTAGAGAGTATGAAGAGCTTGAACTGGAGGCCAGGAAAATTATTAAAGTGGGAACTGATTGCACCCCATTGGAGATAGAACAAATTAGAGCCCTTTGCAAAGAATATCCAGACATTATCGCCTGGAGCTACCATGACCTGAAGGGGTATGACAAGTCTATCTTCCAACATACCATTGAGCTCCAGGAGGGAGTCAAACCTGTTAGGAAAAAGCAAAGGCCTATCAATCCAAATATAGAGATGCTCATGAAGGCTAAGCTCCTGAAGATGCTAGAGGTAAAAATTATATATCCCATCAAGCACTCTTCCTGGATGGCGAATCTTGTCCCGATCTGAAAGAAGAATGGAGACATTCACCTCTGCATGGACTTCCAAAATCTTAATCAAGCTTCGTTGAAGGATCATTACCCACTAACCTCAAATTGACCAAATACTTCATGTGGTGGTAGGAGCATAGAGATTCTCTCTGCTGGATGGCTTTTTAGGGTATAATTAGATCTGGGTCAAGGATGAAGACCAGTTCAAGACTGCCTTTACCACCAAGTGGGGTACCTTCACGTACTAGCGTATGTCGTTCGACCTCTCTAACGCTAGCGCAACTTTCTAGAGAGCAATGGACTTAGCCTTCGGTGAGTTGCTCAATCGCATCATTGTTATATATCTTGATGACATGACTATTTTTTCCCACAAAAGGGAAGAACACGGTCTACATTTATGATAGGTGTTTGAGAAATACCAAGAATTTGGGATCTCAATAAACCCGAAGAAGTCAATCTTCATGGTCAAGGAGGGTAAGCTCCTGGGCCACGTCATATCTGAAAGAGGACTAGCCATAGATCTTGCTAGAGCGAAGGATCTCCTCAAGCTACCTCTGTCGAAGAGCAAGAAGGGCCTTCAATCCTTCTTCGGGCAGATCAATTTTGTTCGAAAATTCATTTTTGACTTCGCCCAGGTAGTCAAGCCAATGATAGAACTCCTCAAGAAGGATGCTAAGTTCTAGTGGACTGAGGAGAGAAGGTGGGCATTCAAAGAGATAAAAGAGAGAATCACCCAGGCCCCTATTCTGGTGAACCCCGATTACTCCAAGGATTTCATCCTTTATGCTATTGGAGAGCCAGAGAGCTATGTGGTTGTCCTTACCCAAAAAAATGATGATGGGGATGAGAGGCCAATTGCGTTCCTAAGTCAAGTTATCCTCCCGCATGAGGAAAAGTTCAATTTCATTGAAAGAAAAGTCCATGCGGTAATGTAGTCGCTGAAGAAGTTTCATCATTTCATCTCTCAGAGTAAGACGATAGTGTACGTGATACACCCAGATGTTAGAAACTTCATCATCCAAGGTGAACTCGACAAAAAAAGGGTAGGTTGGATCTCCAAGATCCAAGAGTTTGATATAGAGGTTTGGCCCACTAAACTGGTCCATGGTCGAGCCTTATACCAAGAGCTTGCCTAGAGTGCCACCTCAGAGGTGACAGCTTGCCAGTGGGATGACCCAGTGTAGGAGAGCAATTGTGCAAATTGTTCTTCATCCGATAGAGATTGGACAAAGGACCTAGTGGAGTACTTCAGCACAGGATGGTGCCCTTCTAACCTCAACTCTTCGTAGAGGAGGAGGTTCAGGCTTTAGGCCTACAGATACGTATTGCTACCCAATGGGTTGTTCTTCAAGAACATTGATGGTGTCCTCCTGAGATGTGTTAGGGGGACAGAAAAAGAGAAAATCCTAGACGAATTCCATTCTGGAATGTTCAGGGGCCATTTTTTGGGAAGGCCTATGGCCTTGAAAATAATAAGGACGGGCTATTATTGGCCCACCATTTTTGTTGATTCCTTCAGTGTTAGCCAAAAGTGCGATAAATGTCAAAGGTATGTTGGCCGCACCAAGAATGCTTCTTTGCCTCTGCACCCAATTTAGGTCGAGGCTCCATTTCAGTAATGGGGTTTAGACTTCATCGGGATAATAGAGCCCAATTATTCTGTAGGGCACAAGTATATCTTAACGACCATAAACTATTTCACCCGGTGGACAAAGGTAGTGCCCACCAAGCAGGCTAATCAAGATGTCGTCATCGCCTTTCTGGAAGGGTTGATAACCCATTTTGGGATACCAGATGCCATAGTGACTGATAATGGTTCCCATTTCATTGGGCCAAGATGTGCATATTTTCCAATAAGTATGGTATTTACCTAAAAACTTCATCAAATTATTACCCACAGGGCAACGGTTTGGTGGAGTCTACCAACAAAAACTTACTCCGAATCCTGAAGAGAATGTTGGAAGACAACAAGTGCACTTGGCATTTTCTTCTAGATTTTGTTTTATGGGCTGACCAAATTTCCATTAAGAAATCCATCAAGACATCCCCATACTCCCTAGTGTACGGGAAAGAAGTAGTGCTTCCTGCACACATTGAATTGCCAGTGTTGCAGTCTCTCCGGTCGTTGGACGATGAGGATGAAGAGTTTGATCCTATCAGCATCAGGATTGCCCAACTATTGCAGTTGGAGGAGGAAAGAGAGAAAACCTATGAGGCTTTCATGAAACATGTCATCACCATGAAGAATTGGTTCGATAAGAAGACCTCCGATTGGACCTTCCAGGTTGGCGATTTGGTGCTAAAATGGAATGAGAAAAAGTCCAAGCCCGGAAACCACGACAAATTTGATGTATTCTAGGAGGGTCCATTTCACGTTTCTCAGGTCCATCCAGTGAACTCTTTCTTGCTACAATATCTGAACGGGTTTACTCTGCCATTATCGATCAATGGCCTTCATCTGAAGGTGTACTACCAATAAGTGGTAGTACGAAATGTTTTATCAGGTTGTATATATTTGTATTTTCCTTATTTATACATTTTTATTTATTTCGGAGTATACCTCTTCGTCCCCTTTTGCGCTATCAGTAGCACCATTTTTTGTGTCAAAATACTAGCTAACAAGGGGTGCTGAGGAATCTAGTTCTTTTATTGTAATTTCATTCATGTTTTTCCTGTTAAACCAAGCATATAAAAAGAAGTAGCAGTTCTGAGCGTTTTGGCATCTCCTATTCGGGAAAAGAAAGTTCAGCTCTCTCGAAAGAGTGAGACTGCGTTCCAGTTCCCTAAGGAGTAAAAGTGAAGGACTAAGGCAACGAGTGGGCCAGTTTGGGCCAAGCGGCAATAGAACCCACCTTCGAGCGATAACGTGTGAGTGCGCCCTGGTCTTTTTGCATCACCTCCATGAATGTACTAAACAACTATGAGGTGAAGCGCATCAAAGGTGAGTGCAATCCCTTTGTGCTTTGTCTAAGAAACACAAGATTTACTCCATGCAAAAGGGAGTGCAACATACTTTGAATGGTCAAAGTGCAACAAAAATTAGTGCTATACCTTTGTGCCCTTTCTCAAGAGCGCAACATGCGTTGACCAATCAAAGCACAACATTAAGAGTGAATAAAGGAGCATCCAAATATAAGCCAAAGTGTTGCGCTCCAAATGAGGAGCATAAGGCTAATTCGGGGCTGGAAAGTGTGCTTTGCACTTTGAATTTTTAAAGTGTAGTGCAGTCCCCAAGGCCATAGCAGTGTTGCACTTAGATTTTGCTACGCTAGGCCAATTTGTAGTAAAAATGATCGATTGGGCATTGAATTTTCAATGTCAACACACAACCCTAGGTTATAGATGCTTGCACTCAGTTTTTGATGCACCAGGCTAATTGACGAATAAAAGGAGCACTTCATCTGTTGACTTTTCAAACACGCAATGCTAATTTCGAAGAAAATATTCAAAAGTACCCCAAAAATGTTATGCATCACTTTGAGTGTGCCAATGCGCTGCACTCCGATTTTGAGTGCTAAGTTGTTGTGCTCGGGTTTCAATGCACGAGGCAAGGATGAAACCAAGGAAGGTGCATCAAAATTTGATTTTTTGACCTTGGTGCAAATCCCAAGGAAGTTGTTGCACTTCGGTTTGAGGAAGCAACCCGATTTCGGGATCTCCAAAGGTAAACCTTGTACCCCAATTTCTAAGCGAAGGCCATTCATTGGCCTGAAAAATAGTGAAAGTGCATTTGAAGTAATACTACTTCATTCCCCCCAAGTGTCGGGCAATTTATCCAATGTCCCAGGTTCGTAGTCCAAAGTAGAACATATCAAAAAATAAATGCAACAGATGTGGTGCATCTTGTCTTTCAAAAAATATTACGGCTCACTTTGTTAGTTGGCATTGGGATGTGCGCTCCACCATTGGTCACCGCATAGAAGATCTTCCATGATGCCCTCAATCGTTCCAGGCATTTACTCTGCCCAAACGACATTAATGTAGGTGGGTGCATGCCTGAGCTATAAGAAGGCACACTACGCATCAAATATACCTAGAGAAACCCTTAAGTTGTCATGCCATTTTCTATTGCCAAAATTTAGAAAGTGATCATTGCTGGTAAGAGGTGGAGAGCATTAGTGGAGCATTGTGTTGTTCTGGGGTGAGTGAATTATTTCTAAGGCGTGGTCCAAGGAAGCTGCACTTGAACCCCGTCATTCTCAATGCTTTTGAAGAGTTGACTAGTGGATATGGGTAAGAAGGCGGAGCAAAAGCAATAAAAGGAGAAGGTCCCACAATCGACTGAGGGCAAGCAAAAGCAAAATAAGGAAAAGAAAGAAAAACCATCGCCGCCTTCGCCTAAATATGGGTTGAGTAAAATTCGGGACTATGTCCTCACCAGGACAAGCATAGAAAAGCTCTATGAAGATGTCAAACTTATGATAACTAAGATATCCTCTGAGAGAAATCGAACAATCGCCTACCACTCCTACTTGTATTGGTACCTATGCACGCCTGTGTACCCATACTCAAGATTAATTTGTGTAGTTGCCAAATTTTACGACCCCAAGACTAGGTCAGTCTGGGATGCAAAATAAAAAAGGTTATTCTCCATCTCTGCTAAAAAAATCTGCAAAGCTTTCACCTATAGGAAAGGACATTCTAGTGAAGTTATCATTAGAAAAATTAACAACAACAAGACAAATGACAAATATACCAACACACCGCAGATGAGACGATTTATGGAAGCTAAGCTGATGGAGAAGCTTGCATTCAGGATTTTCTAGAACTCTCCAAATCTTTGAGGAGGTTAAAAAATTCTACTCCATGCTAGCATGGATTACTGAGTTCACCTCAGACGCCCAAGTGTACGGCTGGTAGGTGGTAATTGTTGAGTGCGTATCTCATGGAAAATTCTATGCTCTTGATGTTGCGACGTAGGGAATAAAGCTTGTCTTTTTTGACTAGGTAGACTGGGTGTCGTGATAGCTACATATCTAGCTATGTGAGATGCAAAATGGAAACATAGCATTCTGAAGCTACTCGTTCTTGGTGTGGTATTTCTTCTACCACTTGCATGTGCATTATCGTTTTGCCTTCATTACCATGATTTGCACGGATGAAAAGGACAAAGCACTCCCAGTGTACCAGTGGACCTCAAGCCTATCAAGGTATGAGTTCTACTATAACATTAATCGAGTTTTCCTTAGTACGACGCTAGAAATCATATACGGTGTTTGTGAACGAGTGCTAAGGTCTATGAGAGACTATGTGGTAGAGTCTGCTCGACGATGTTTTTCAGTTGGCACAAGGGCTTATGGTATGAATCTTTAGGTTTTTTGGAAAACCCTTCTTGTTTCCATACTATACAACCAAATACCTATTTACCCTCGATGTCACCCACCAGTGTGACTTCGTAGATCATACGTATGGAAAGGATGAAAAATATAGCACACCTACCCCTGGCCTCTCAAGCTCGATGACATGGAAGTATCAAAGAATGGGTAGAATACCTTTTTGGCGATAACTCTGTATGAGTTTGGTCTGATTGACCTACCCCAATGGTGGAAGTATGACCCATTGAATATTTTTAGAGATAAAATCGGTGTGAAGAGCTTTCACTGCTGCCCTCACCCGGATATCAAGAAGCAATGCAATAACCCTTCTAGGCTAGACCTAGAGTGGCACATAGAGAGGATGGTATCCTTCCCCCCATGGCATGACTTCTACATAATGGATGCCGATTACAACCCTACACAGAATCTGATGTAAGACCCTGATGATCGAGTGTTCAAGGTAGTGAAGAATAAAGTACTAGACTGATCAGATGAGAAGACCGCGAATTGGTGGATCATGAGAGTCCATAATGGAAAAGGAGCATCTGACCCAACACTGCAATTAGATCAAAAATTCTCTATAATATTTGACAAATATTATGAAACCTACTGGCATGTCTTCTTTGGAAACATTGTGCCTAGAAGTACTGAGAGTTCCCAACAAGGTTGAAGACACGATGACGATTTCAGAGCAGCATGCTAGTCAAGCATCACTTGTCAAAGGTAAAGGTAAGCAGCCGCTCCTAGAAGAAGAGGCCACTCTAAAGAAGAGGGACACTCCTGCTACACTTGTGCCCCAAAACATTGCAAAGAAGCCTTGGACTACTATGACCTACCCCTTTGGTACAAACCCTTCGACAACATCAGCAACCATAGGAGAGGGTGATCCACAAGTTTTTGCTCCAGCTCAGCAGGTGCAACACATATAGCATACACAACAAGCGCATATCGAAGTTTCGTTCATAAATTTGGAGGAAGAAGCATCATAAAAAGAATGAGGAGCAAGTCCAATAACATAATAGTTCACCACGTTAGCTCTAGAGACGTCCAAGCCCACAGGTGCATCTTCTGTTCTTTTCTTTCTCTATTTCACCCCTCTAGAAACTCCCCTTCCTGGCATCGAAACCCTATTGTCTACCCAAATCACATTCAGAGCACCTGCTGCAGTCATTCCTAATCCTTGTTTCAGTCACAACCTCATTCTTGCCTACCCATGGTTTCTCAGTCATTTGAAACTTTTGCATTAGTCTCCAACACCTTCACCTTATCGATAACTTTCATTCCTACTCCCTAGGATTTAGTGCATTCAATTGCAGCATCCACTGCCATAGTGAGTTTTGGCCAACCTTCGCCTGTCTCCCTCTCCTCAGTCATTATAGCAATGACCTCCATGGAGACTCATCTCCTTGATCCTAACATTCTAGTTGTAGTCGTACAAACCCCAGTACCTCCCAAGGTCACTGTAGTATTCACCCCAGCTATTCCAGACACATCTATCGAATCGAGTCCTCAACAAGATCTATTCCACTTTACACCACTCTTTGGAGTAGAGGAACCTATGGAGTTGGAATTCTGCTAGGAGGATCCAATGGCAGAAAGTAATCATAAGGTGCAACAAAATTCCTCGACCTGGCTCAAAGGCCAAAAAATAAAGAATATGCAAGCATTGGCTCGACCAAAAAATGGGCCATGTTTGATCCTCAGAATATGCAGCTCCATAGGATGGAAAAGGTCCCCAAGGTCTAGAATCCATTGGATGAGATGACAATAAAAAACTATTCTTACTGTCATACAATGGAATATTTGAGGACTCCTAATCCTGTGGAGAAGGCCAAAAACATCCATGTCGAGGCAACGTCCCTCTACCTCCAGGTGGAGCATTTTGAAGCTCACTGCTACAAGGCTAAGACCAAAAATATACAATTTGAAGAGACCCTGGTGCTCACGAGGGGGAAACTTGAGGAGGAGCAGTCCAAAGTGGAGCAGTTGCAGCAACGGGTAATCGATCTGGAGCAAGAGGTGGAAAGCTACAAGAAATATTTTGAAGAACACCTCAAGGTTCATAAGGAAGCACAAAGCTAACTGCAAGTTTTGGATTCTTAGATTCAAGAGCTCTAGGCCAGATTGATAGAAAAATTAGAGCCAATAGAGGTCCTATCAAAGGATCGTGTCAAGGAGGTGCGCCATTACTTCCTGATCAACTTCAAGACTAGAGTGCGCAGGGCGACAACACTCCTGGAGTTCATCTGGGATGCCAAGCAGTTAGTCTCCCATGGTGCTTCCATCATAGAGGATGCCTAGGGGGACACTGACCAATGGCTGGAGCTGGTCATGAAGGCACAAACCCTAGACAAATCGGGAATCTAGCTTGCCTTGATGTGTGATTTTGTTCGATCATGGGTGACTGCAAGTATAATGCTAACATATTTCTTAAAAAAGGTCAATATGGCCTGAAAGGCTCGAGGTTTGATAGATATGTTTGAGAGATAAAGAAAGCTTTCTCTAATGTACTTCAAGACTCTGGCGCATAATAGTTTCCCGGGCTTCACTGATGAGGAAGACCGTATTTTTATAGAAGAAGAGCTGCAATCAGTCTGGGACTCCTTTGAAAATGATATCTTAGAGATTAATAGTTGGGAGGAGCCCATTACTGAGCTTCAGATGATGTAGTATACGACCAAATTTGCATGAATGGAGGCTTATCTTGTGGACCTCAGCAAGAGGTTTAATTATGTTCACATTTTCTAGCTTGAAATTTTTGGATACCTAATTCGGGAGCTCCAGAAGCATGATGCAATAAATGAAGATGACTGGGGCTTGGTCCAAGCAAATTATAACCGCATTTAGTATGAACTCGCACAACCTGAGCCTCCTCAACAACATGAGGAAATTTAGGTGTAAGGAGAGGTTAGAGCGCAAGAGGAAGTTCAGGCTTAGGAAGAAGGCCAAGGTGAAAGCCACGAGCACCAAAAAGATGCAGGCCAAGAGCCTCAAGATGAGGGATATGAGTGCCAAGACGAGGTCCCAATGTGTGATGAAGAGCAACACATCGAGCACCAAGAGGAGGAGGAGGAAACATGAAGAGAAAATTCAGAGGAAGAGTGTGTTGCTACCAATGAGCATTTTTAAAGTGATAGTGATGATGACTCTGAGCCCAACGGATAAGACCTAGGATTTTGACATTGAGGCGAGCTCAATTTTCCCATGAGCTGCCAGAGATGTCATTTTTGCAACATTGTTTATATTTTGCTGTCCAATAATTTTTGCATCCCAAAAGCTTTGTCCTTGTTCAAGATGCATTTTGCCCTCCTAAGTTTTACTATCAAAATTCTCTTGACTATTCCTAAAGCAGTGTGCAGTTATTTTTGTTTACTTACCATGCAAGGCGCACACCTTTTGGAAATCGACAATAGCTTGCTTTGACCCCAGACACAAGTGAATTTGGTAGAGTGAGTAGAACGCAGGTTAGTTTTGGTTCAAAAGGTAGTAAATCTCAGCTTCACAAAACAAAAATGCTAAATGTTGTTGAAGGTTAAAGCGTAGTAATTCCTAGTGCAACACCTTTGTGCCCAACCTGAGGAGTGCATTACTGTTGTGCATAAAATATTATCACAAGGTAAACTTCATGCAAAGGAGAGTGCAACATCGTTTGACTGGTCAAAGCGCATCAATAGCCAGTGCAATGCCTTTACGCTCTGCCTGAGGATCACAACCCACTTTGATCGGTCAAAGTGTAGCACCAAGTTTCAAGGAAAATGGCTAAGTATCGATGAAGGATGTTATGCTCGTTTATACAAGTTCCAAGCTATTGCGCTCCCATTCAGAGTGCTTCCTACTTTGAATTTTCAAAGCGTAGCACAACTCCCAAAGAGAAGACCCTAGGATGTTGCGCTTAGTTTTCGGAGCGCCAAGCAGTGTCGCACTTGATTTGAGCGCAATGCCTTTTGACTGGTCAAAACCCAACACTATTTCCAAGGCATTAGGGTGTTGCGCTCCATTTCTCTAGAGTAAGGCATTTGCGCTCCATTCTCACATGCTTTGACTATTGAATTTTCAATACCAGCACTACTTCCTATGCGCCAAGGACTTGCGCTCCATTTTTGATCATCAGGTAAATGCGCAATGAGTTAGCTATGCTTCGTCTCTTGATTTTTCAACTCTGGTGCTGGTCCTGAGGCAGCAAGGTGCTTTCACTACAATTTTAGAGTGCGAAGAAATTTTAAGCTAGGAAGCAACAAAATATAAGTAGCGCTTGCATCTAGCACCTATTCTTTTCCAGCCCCCTTGCCAAAATTTCTCAAAAGTGCTTCCCATCAGCGAGTCAAGGTGTATCCTTATCCATCCAAGCATAGTCGGTCTGAGAAGTTTCCAGACTGGACGTTATGGGATTTCAAGGTGTGTCCTAAAGTAGTGTGCAGTTATTTCTGTTTACTTACCATGCAAGGCGCACACCTTTTGGAAAGTGACGATAACTTGCTTTGACCCTAGACACAAGTGAATTCGGTAGAGTGAGTAGAATGTAGGTTAGTTTTGGTTCAAAAGGTAGTAAACCTCAGCTTCACAAAACAAAAATGCTAAATGTTGTTGAAGGTTAAAGTGCAGTAATTCCCAGTGCAACACCTTTGTGCTCAACCTGAGGAGTGCATTACTGTTGTGCATAAAATATTAGCACAAGGTAAACTTCATGCAAAGGAGAGTGCAACATCATTTGACTGGTCAAAGCGCATCAATAGCCAGTGCAATGCCTTTACGCTCTGCCTGAGGATCACAACCCACTTTGACCGGTCAAAGCACAGCACCAAGTTTCAAGGAAAATACCTAAGTATCAAAGAAGGATGTTATGCTCGTTTATACAAGTGCCAAGCTATTGCGCTCCCATTCAGAGTGCTTCCTACTTTGAATTTTCAAAGCGTAGCACAACTCCCAAAGTGAAGACCCTAGGATGTTACGCTTAGTTTTCAGAACACCAAGGAGTGTCGCACTTGATTTGAGCATAATGCCTTTTGACTGGTAAAAAACTAGCACTATTTCCAAGGCATTAGGGTGTTGCGCTCCATTTCTCTAGCATAAGGCATTTGTGCTCCATTCTCACATGCTTTGACTATTGAATTTTCAATGCCAGCACTACTTCCCGTGCGCCAAGGACTTGCGCTCCATTTTCGATCATCGGGTAAATGCGCAATGAGTTAGCTGCGCTTCATCTCTTGATTTTTCAACTCTGGTGCTGGTCCTGAGGCAGCAAGGTGATTTCACTACAGTTTTAGAGCGTGAAGAAATTTTAAGCTAGGAAGCAACGAAATATAAGCAGCGCTTGCATGTAGCGCCTATTCTTTTCTAGCCACCTTTCTAGAATTTCTCAAAAGTGCTTCCCATCAGTGAGTCAAGGTGTATCCTTATCCATCCAAGAATAGTCAGTCTGAGAAGTTTCTAGACTAGACATTCTAGGATTTCAAGATCTCATCTTTCATGAAAGTGGTTCCAGCGAGTGACAAGATGGCACCAGCAAGACAAGCCTGTCAGAGTATTGAAGGGGTGCAGCTGCATTTCAAGGATTCATCAATTTTGGCCATGCCTAATTACTATTTCATGACTGTAATTCCTTAAATCTTATCTTGGCTACCACCGCCACATTTTTTAGGTGTGCATTGTAAAATGATGGATGTTTGCTAGAAGCTTGATGTAATATGAATTTTGCTATCAATATAACTGATGTCTGGCTCTAACTCTGGACTTATATTTTATGTATGTATGTATTCTATTGCTTATCTTCTATTAAGTTCTCTGATTTATCTATAGGCTTGAATTCTAATATCTGGATTTATCTTCTAATAAAACGTGAACCCCTAGAGTAACCCTAGAGATTACACATGTTAGATACCTAGTTTTAATTTCTGTTAGTTATCTATATTGAGTGCTATTTGATCCGGTGTGCAGTAGAGTTATCATGCTATTAGTCCATCACCCCCGTTCTATCTGTCCTGTGGCCATATTTCCCATCCCTTTTAGTCATTTCCCATTTATTTCTAGTTCCTTAATATTTAAAAACCCTAGTTAGAATAGCAAGGGAACCAACCCATCTTTGGAAATTGGCATGGGAGGAATTTCTTCCTCTCGGTATTTCAATGTTAGTTGGGTCTAGGGTGAATGAATAGACAAATTCATACCTCAGGTAGATATCTGACCAACACCGATCTAGAGATATAAAAAAATCATGCAATTCTAAAAAATGGTTCAAAATTATTTTGTATACAAAATTTATGCCCCCAAAATTTTGGCCCTAAAATTGTACAAAATGCCCCCAAAACCTTTGAAAAAATTGAACTTTTTTGATACCTACAATGAATGAGAAACTACGACATATTGTTGCATGAGTGGTTGAGGGGGTGCGAAGTGTGTGTTGACTACACAATGTACCACAAATTGTGTGATATCAGTTTTCATGATCAAAGAGCTACCACCTATGCACTAACTATGTAGGCCACTAGAGATGGTACCATTAAACTAGAATGTGATAGTTGTCACATTCTGATTGGTTGCTTGATTTTGAACCATGCAATGCCATTTTTAGAATCTTGATTCACTTCAAAATCTATGCTTTGACAAGTCTATTGCTAGGTATATGAGCTACTTGTCAAGTTTGATAAGTTGGAAAATATTATTGGTTGATGCCATATTTATTTGTGATAAGTGGTGTATGACCAGCTATGTCGACTGTCATATGGCCTACCATATCGAACCTCTATCCAACTACCATGTAAACATCTACATTAACCACCATATGTCATGCAACCTCATCCACCATGTTAACTATATAGACTGCCATATTATCTATATATATGACCACCTTACCTACCATATGTTACTCTGCCTGACCTACCATATTAGCTATAAGTAATATCGTATCAATTATGTGGATCACCATGTTATCCGCAATGTCAAGTGTATAGATTATGTGGAATGCCATATCATTAGGTGCTATATCATCAAGTGTCACATCATTAGGTGATATATTAGCATGTGCCACATCATCAAGTGATACATCAACATGTGCAATTTAAAAATGGGTGAGATCATTAGGTGTTACATCATCATGTTTTATCATGTCATCACATTTTTCCATGTCATCACACTACATCATGCTTACATAATGCATCATGCCTATGTCACCTTCCTACAAATGAAAATTGTAGTAGGGGGTTCAAACCAAGGACCTCCCTTGTCTAAAGTTTTAACATGGGCTTGGCTAACCATCATCCCAAGCACATCCCTTGGGAGGTATAGGAGAAGCCATTTATTTAAACAAGCAAACAAAACATGCCCTCTTTTTTCTCTGTCAATGTATTCATGCATCATTGTGATACAAGTTCATGACCTAGGGAATATTTCCTAGAATATTCCTTGGCATATTCCTTTTTTAAATTTTAAAATATGCATTTTTTGAAGGAAAAGTAAAAAATTTCAAATACAAAAATGACGTACTTAGAGGTAAAATTATTTGAATTCACATTATTTTTTAGAAATAAACAAAATCAACTCATCCACTTAAATATTATACATAAAGCACAAAGAAGGATGAAAATAGAGAGATATAGTGGGTACCCATAGGCACTATAAATAATAACTATATTATCCATAGATAAGATCACACATCACTCTGATAATCAAATAAGGAACAATGGAGGGTATTTATGCCAATACCAAAACCTCAATTACATAGTAAGTTTATCCTAAGCTGCATAGCAAGAGGGTTTAATGTTAATTACAAGTTATAAAATAGGTTTAACCATAAGAAGGTTAACAACTTAATATTATTACAAGTTATATAAAGAGTTTAACCATAACAAGGTTAACTATGACATATTACAATGAAATTCCCTTAGGTCTATCCAATACATCATACAATGTTGGCCTTAGCCATGAATCATATTAAAATTTCAACACCCCCTATAATATAAACTAAAGTCCCAAGGAGAGAAGGATTTAGTAACAATAATATCTTTTCATTTTAAGGTAGACTCATCTGGATCCCCCCATCATCTAAAATTTTCCATTGCAAAAATATTTCCTACACAAGAGTCTTGTTATGTTGGACTATAGCCACTATTGTCACTATTAGACAAACCTGCACACATCCAAAGAATTAATTCTACTAAGACTTCAAATGAAGAAGATAAGTCAAGATAGCCACCTCCTTTAAAGATAAGCTCCTATAATATTCCATTGTCACATAAGTTTTGTCTTGAAGGCACACGTTTTTCTCTTACAACATACATCACCCTATTTGAAGAATCCCTCTTACCCATAGGCCACCTAATTTAAGTCATTAAAAGAGGCTTGTATGAACCTACTTAAATGAAGAGCTATAACAAACTTCCAAGAGTACCTAAATAAGAAATAGAAGAAGGAAGAGATCATGAAATACTAGATCTTTATGAATAATCTAAACTAATTACTCAAAGAAGGAGAGATTAACTAAAGCACATCCTAAATCCTTTTCCCACAAGCCTCCAAAAAACTCAAAATCTACGGTAACTATCATAAATCCATCTATATCTTCCAAAAATTAGGCCAAAATTGTATAAAATGTAAATCTACCCTTTAAAAATAGGGTAATAGAGCCTTAGGACTATTCTACATAATTTAGCCCTAAGCACTAGAACAAGTCTATAGACTAATGTCACCAATTCATAAAGCTTGAAAAAGCATGCAATTTAAAAAAAAGGGCTCAAAGTGCTATGTATGCAAAATTTATGGCCTCCAAAATTTTTGTCCACATAGCTCTCAAAAAACTAAATCCTCGAACCTTAGAAAAACTGTAATGAATCCCAATCTACCATTGGTGGCTGCTTTTTTGCTGGTGAAAACCACCGATTCTATGTCACTTGGTTTCCTGTGATTGACTACAACCCTATAACTTGTTGCAATTTTATTGGCTGATTTAATATAAGTATTTGAAAATAGGTTTGACATGGTAGGAAATATTTCCATGCTAGTCACCACATCAACATTAGAATTGCTTGCTTTGTAAAAGAACCAAGGAGCATTAAGGGGACTCAAACTTGAGTCTCTTCCATGCCACAAACATTTTGCCAACCATCTTTCCACACTCACCATTTGGAAGGGAAAATGACTTCTTTTCTTGTGAGTCTTGATTCAACATCTAAAGGAAAAATATGCTTGAGTTTCAAATGTGCAACATGTCTTGCATAAGAATGACATGCTAACCACCTTTCTAGCCCATGTTGGTGCAACAGAGATGCAAACACTCCCATAGAAGTACTTCCAATTAGCATCCTCTAGAAAAAGAAAAAAATTACATGATTCAAATCTACACCCCTTTGAATTGAAACCACAACATATATTGCCATGCCATACCAAGAAACAAGTAGGGATGAAATCTCCAGATCTCAGTCTTTTCCTCTCAAATTCAAGCACTCAAAAAACAATATCTTCAAAATTTGAGCAGTGCAAAATTAAAACTCACATTTCTTACAATACAATACCTTAGAGGGAACTTTACTAGCAACAATGCCACCTATCTCAACGACATGAGGGCATGCTCCTTCTCCTTGAAGAAGAAAAAATGCACCTTTGGTTGGGAGGGTGCTAATCTAGAGTGGAAAAAACATGACAATTCAAAACTTTAAATTCAAATTTCATGCACACACTTTCATGAACCAAAAAATTCCTTTGTTCTTCTCTTTTGTACCTTGCAAGGATCCACTTTAATTATCCAAAGAAAAAATTAGGCCATTTTTTCTCCAATGCTTTTGGAAAGGTAGGAAGAAAGAAAACATTAAAAAAATCATTTTTGCCTCTTATGCAGAAATAGCTCATAAGACTTTGAAAAAACTTATCGTACAAATTAAAAATACTTATGAGCTATATAATGGGATGCTTCTTATTTGCATAACCAAAAATAATTATGAGTTGTATAAAAAATACAACAGAAATATTTATGGCATGGAAGAGACTTGAGTTTGAGTCCCCCTAATGCTCCTTGGTTCTTGGTAACTGGTCAAAAATACTTATGAGCTATATAAAAAAATTTGGACATCATATCAAAGTGGGTATGGAGCTACCCAACTTGGTAATGGGAAATATGGGATCTTATGGAGTGGGGATCGAGCTACCCAACTTCGAAATGTTTTTATCACATATAAAGTCCTTTGTTTCAACTTGTAAGTCATTAGCATCACAACTGAAATATTTTGTGTGTATTTTGCTTGTATACAAGCAATTTATTTCTTTATAAAAACATCACTTGTATCACACATAACATTTTCATTAATGTCTTATAATATATCTGTACAATTATTTCATCATGGAATGTATTCTTTTCTTTATATCAATCAAGTATGATATGTGCAACATATAGAATATTAACTAATTTATTAGAGAGTGTGATAACTTTCTCTTTGTTGTCTATTGCTTTATGAAGATGGAAACTAATATAGATCTTAATTGTTGTGAATACAACAATATTAGCTTCTTGGAAGATTATCTATAAATATTTTTGACAATCAGTTCTATTAACAATAATTTATAATCGAGTTTTAAGCACTATATATTCATCATATTATTATGTATCATGCTCTATATTTTCATTCTATTTTTTTTGTTGCTTTCTTTGAATTGTTTTTCTTCATTAATTTATTTCTTTCCTTTTTTGTGATTAGATCTCTAATCCATTTTCTTATATTTTGAGATGAAATTTATTCTTTTTGAGGTAGAGATAAATATGTAACAATAGCTAAGACAAATAATCCTTTTTTGTATGATGCAGTACCTTCTAATTTTCCTTTTCTTGAGATGAAGCATCTTTGATATCCATTAACAACTTGAAAATCAACAGAGGCTCCTCTATCCATCATTTAAGTAAATACATTTATAATAGTGCACTCTACTTAAGGTAATGTGAAGCAAACTGTTCCTGTTCCTTTAATGTGATAACTTGTGTTATCTACCATTGTTATTGGCCAACCCCCTATTTCTAGAAAGTGTCAAAACATTGTAAAGTTCATATCATATGATTAATAGCTCCTAAATCAACATACCAAGTATTATATTTGTTTCAATTTTTATTATTTATCATTAGGACTCTATATGCTGCTTTTGGATCTTCATCTTGATCTGATTCAAGTTCTTCCTATACTGCTTCTTGTGCCACATGACCTTGTGAAAAATTTGGTCTATGCCCTTGATTATTTTTAGTAAATTATTTTGATTTTGATATTGTTCTTGGGTCCTAGTTAAATAAATTTTTTATGATTGATTCCACCTTAAATCATTGTATTTGTAAAATCTTGTATCGAAAATTCCTTCTCTTTCACATATGTGACAATATTTTCTTTTCAATTTAATTTTTTTGTGAAGAGGAAGTGTTAGAGTATATTACATTATTTGGTACATGCTAATGTACCACCTTGGGTACATCATTAGATTAGGAGTGTGTCTTAGATTAGAGTGTGAGTAAATATTTTATGTAATGTAATAATGTGTAGGAAATGCACAAGTGTCATGTAGTTAAGTGTGCAAGTGTGATGAGTGTAGATGTGCACAAGTTTCCTTTATGTAAGAGTGCACATGTGTCCTTAGAATAGGAAAGTGAAGAGTCTCAAGAAGATTGAAGGCCAAGAGTACTCCATATGAAGAGTCACATTTTATTATATATGTGACTAAGTATTGTAAAGATAGGAAGTGGTGTATGTGACCTTTATTCAATATCATGTTACTATTTTCGTGAGCATTTGTTAGTGTCCATTTTATGAGTTGTTACAAAAGTTATATATGAGTTTTATATGATTAAAATATTGCCATTATCATATATTTTATATTGCAACTTTATTTGAGATCTTGTGGTTATTTGCATTAAGTATTAAGCATCAAAAGCTAACAGTGGTATTAGAGCCACAAGGGAGATTGATAGGAGATAGAAAGATTTCTATTATAGATTTAAAAGTTGCATTTTGGCTAGTCTTTCCACAAGGTTGCAGAAAAACTCATGAAGACTAGGACTCAACATAGATTTCTTTCCACTAGGTTGAAGAACAACTAGTGAAGATTATTGATTTCAAAATTTTAAAATTTCGATGCATTTTATTATGATTCTCTAAGATTTTGTTGCAGAAAATTAGTTCTTAGAAGTTGAGAAGATTACTACAATAGATAGAGAAGAATTTCACCTTCGATTGCCTAAAAGTCTATGTGATTTTCTCACACAACAATTGATTTTGGAATTGCAACTAAATATTGGAGATTGAAAACCTAAGAGAAAGGTCTCATTGGAGAATTTGAAGAATTGAAGAGAGAAGAAGTTGAATATTTGTAGAAAGAATATTGAAGATTGAGGGGACCTAAAGAGCTCCTATTGAATATTGAAGACTAAATATTGAGGAGACCCAAGAGAAGAGGTCCCATAGCAGATTGAAGAGAGAAGAGAGGAAGAGGCTAGAAAAGCCCTATTGAAGATTGAGAAAAAGGAGACCCGAGAGAAGAGGTCCCATTGAATATTTGAGAAAGGATATTTGAGAGAGAATATTTAGGAGGCATAGGGAAAGGTACCATTGAAATTTGGAAAGAGAAAAAAGGAGAATAGAGAAGCCCTGTTGAGAAATTAAAAAAGTGGCCATTGGAGAATTATTTGAAAAATGTTTGAGGCAAAAGATTGCAAGAAGAAGAAACTCCTGAAAAGAGGTATCACATAAAAAATTGGGACAATTGTCACCATCTAGAAACAAGCCCAAAAGGATTTGTGAAAGCAATTCAAGGAGGAAGGATTTTGGCAAGGAGCTTTGCCAAATTTTGGAAAGGTTTTTTTGAAGAATTCAAGACATTCAAATTCTTGAAGAAGAGGCCAGTAAAGAGGCCAAAATTTGAAGATATAATTCAGTGAGAGCTAAGGAGAAGAAATAGGATTGAAAGAGGCCACAAGTTGATATTTTTGGAGGTAACCATTAAAGTTTTGAAGGCTGATTATTGAAGGTAACCATTAAATATTTGAAGGAGAAGATTGCAGAATTTTGGGGCAGAATTTGAAGAGTTTCAGGGCAGTAAATTGGAGAAGACATAGAGCTGTGAACTAAAGAAATTTTGGACAATTTTTGAAGTATCCTCAAATAGCTAATAGAAGGAGGAATTGATAGCAAGTTAAGGCAGTAAATTGAAGAAGTTAGAGGTAGTTTTTTGGAAAAAAAAAAGGCAGCATATTGGACAACATTTGGTGCTGCAAATTTCAGAGTTTGAGACAACATTTGAAGAAGAGTTAAAACTGCATATTTTATAGATTCTTGGAAAAAATTTTAAAGGAGAAAGGAGATGTTTTGGACAATATTTTAAGGAGAATTAGAGCTATGAAATTTAGAATTTTTAGGCAACAAGTTAAAAGCAAGAGGGTAGATTTTTGGGTAGCTTTAGGAGTTGCAAATTTTAGAAAATTTGGGCAGCATTTCAAGAAGCAAAGGAGATGTAAATTTGAAGTTATTAGGTAGCAAGTTTGGATAGCAAAAGGGATAATAGCATATTTGAACCTGCATAAGTTTTAGAAATATAAGTCAAAAAAGTAAGTGAAGAAGGAGTAAAAGCACTTGAAAATAAATCCCTCAAGCCAACGAAAAACTGACTCATTGAAGTTGAGTTGTGATAAGCCAAAGCTGAGTTAGAATCTGCTGAAGCAAAACAAATGGAGTTGTAGTTAAAGAAGCCATCGAATGTGGAAGTAGAAGCCACCATTTTTAAAGGATAAGAGCCACCTAAGTTGAGGAGGAACTACCATGAGAAGAGAAGAGCCACCATATTGGACGGAGGAGCCACCAGTGTAGTCTAGGATCGTTGGAGAGTAGGTAGTCGAAAAGACATTTGATGGATGTTGAAAAGCCAAATTCCAAAGGAGGAAGATCATAACCAAGGAGAGAACGTAGAAGGCCAAGCGTAGTAGAAGTTGAATTTTGGAGTGAGTTGAGTACATTAGAAGATAAGAGAAAATATTATTGCCAAGTATAGTGGAATATTACCAAAGAAGAGCGTTGATAAGAGGAGTGGAAGAGTCTGTGTGCCACTTGGAATTGCATAAGATATAACGCCCAAGAAGCCATAACATCATTGAATAATATAAGCTAAAGCTGGAAAAATGCTTCTGCCAAGTATTATGAGAAGCACAGGAAAATTGGAGTGCAAAATAAATATTGGTTGAAGAGCAAAAGAGTTTGTGTACCACTTGGAACTTGGAATAGAGAGCGCTAAATATTTTTGAAGGGAGTCAATTTTTTTTTGGAGTAGTCATTAAATACATGGGCAAAAAATAACATAACATAAGATTCATTTGACATTAATTTATTTTCAAATTCAAGTGAGTGCTTTTGTCATGACCCTCCTTGGTGGAATTTTTGGCACAAATAAGCAATGATGTCCTCCATTTCACAGTAAAAATAGTGACGTCCTCCCATTCTGCTTTTCTTCCTCTTTCCCCTTGCGAAGTTTGAGAGCTCCCTTATCTTTACCCAATCCTCCTCTCTTTTCTTCCCCCTATGAAAAACTACCTCCCATCTCACCAGCTCATCTTAACTTCTCTTATCCATTCAGTGGTCTTCTGATCATGAGAAGCTTTCTCATTAAGAAGCTCTCTTCCCAATGCCCACAAGGAGTCTCTTGCAAGATTTATATGATATTTTTGGAAGGGTTGCCTTCCAAATCCGATCTTTGCAAGTTGTAGAAGATTATAATTAAAGTATATAAATATTTGAACAAATAACTCTATTTGTTATCAAATATAGCATCTATAATAATTGAATGGAGTTCAGCGCTCATTTCGCAAGAAATTATTCTTACTATTTCATTTTATTATTATTGAAATAAAGGTTTTGCTATTTACTTAAATGAAATCCAATTATCATTTAAAATTAAAGCAACCATTATTTTTAAATAAAATTTCCTTCATTATTTAAAATGAAACTAGTATTATTTATAAATGAAATTTCCTTTATCATTTAAAATAAAACTAATATTGTTTATAAATGAAATTTCTTTTATCATTTAAAATAAAACAAATATTGTTTATAAATGAAATTTCCTTTATCATTTAAAATAAAACTAATATTGTTTATAAATGAAATTTCCTTTATAATTTAAAATAAAACTAATATTGTTTATAAATGAAATTTTCTTTATCATTTAAAATAAAACTAATATTGTTTATAAATGAAATTTCCTTTATCATTTAAAATAAAACTAATATTGTTTATAAATGAAATTTCCTTTATCATTTAAAATAAAACTAATATTGTTTATAAATGAAATTTCCTTTATCATTTAAAATAAAACTAATATTGTTTATAAATGAAATTTCCTTTATCATTTAAAATAAAACTAATATTGTTTTATATCTAACTCAATGAGATTCTTTTCTTTGATATTAACATCATGCTTAAACATGATTAAGCAATACAAGAAATTTCAAAGCAATCAACTTATGTATGCTTTTAAAACCATTGCTGCAACTAGTGATGAAGTAAAAGATAAATAAAACATATGCATAGACAAAGAGGGAATCTTTCCATCAACCCAATCACCCTTCGTATCCAGAGGATTTATGATAGCTACTAGGCTATCAATTGAGGCTCAAGGTGGTTAGCATATTGATGATTATCCCCATCGATAATGCATACCTATATGAAGGTATATATCCATATTACCCTTGAGTTGCCTTAATCATAATTTCCCCAACCTCAAGTAACCCTGCTTCTGGTGGATGATTCTGCTTCTTCCACCTACGAGTGTACCTGATATTGCCCATATTGGAAATATGTCAGCAATACCATGCTCTTTCAAAACAACTAAATATCGCATAGTTGGTTCAATTTCTTAAGTTAGGTATTAAAGTATCATAGATTAATGCATTGCTTCTTTGTACAATTGAAATTTGAAGCACTTTTTTACTTTCAATAGTTCAAGAAGAGTGTTGAGAAGAAGTCATGATGTTCCATAAAGACCCTCTACTCAAATCAAAGGGGGAATATACCTCAAAATAATTTTCATCATTTATGAATGCACATGGGATTAAGAGACAACTGACAATAGCCTATAATCCATAGTAAAATGGAATTACTGAGAGGAGAAAATGTTCCATCATGGAAATGGTTCACTGTATGCTTAAGGGAACACATCTTGAGCATAAGTATTGGGCAGAATTAGTGAATACTACAACATACCTCCTGAATAGAGGACCCACATAATCTCTACAGGGCATGACTCCACAAGAAGCATGGAGTGATGGGAAACTCCCCATTTCTCATCTAAGGATTTTTGGGTGTAATGCATTCATGCACATTTCAAAATAGAAGAGAAATAAGTTAGATGAGAAAATCTTGCAGTGTATTTTTCTTGGTTATGATGAGCATTCAAAGGGATATCGGTTGATAGATCCTAAGACCAAGAAAACACACACCAATAGATACGTGGTATTTAATGAAACTTTCGCATCAAATTACACATCTACAACTATACATTTGGATTAAGAGGAGCCTAAGAAAGAGACTCCACGCCCATAGAACAAGGTTCCAAAATGGTATACTAGCACATTGAGAGATTTAAAGTTGACTTCACTTCTAGATCTAACTCTAGATTGAACTTGCACATGCAACATGAATCAAAAGATGAGAGTAGAAGCATCAACTTTAGAGGTTGACGATATTTACCAATAGTTTGATGAACTATCTGTAGATGCAGAGGAAGATAGAGAAGCAAATATGGATGATGAAAGGGTTACTATGTTTACATTGGATGAGAATGAACCCACAACAATTCAAGATGCACTTAGTGAGCCTCATTGGAAGGCTGTTATGGATGCTGAACATACATCTCTCATGAAAAATAACACATGGAAGCTAGTTGATCTACCTTCAGGAAAGAAGCCTATTGGCTGCAAATGGGTGTTCAAAGTGAATTATAAGGCAGATGGAACTATTGATAAGCATAAGGTCCTTCTTGTTGCAAAGGGCTATGCTCAGAAATAAGGTATTTATTATGAAGAGACTTTTGCACCCATGGAAAAAATGACTACCATTCGTGTACTTTGTGCTATGGTAGCTTATTTCAAGTGGAAGTTACATCATATGGATGTCAAAAGTACCTTCTTGAATGGTGATATACAAGAAGTGTACATGACCCAACCAAAAGGATTTGTGCTTGAAGGGCAAGAATGGAAATTTTACAAGTTGATCAAATACTTGTATGGGTTAAAACAAGCTCCACGAGCTTGGTACATCAAAATGGATAGTCACCTATTGTAGCATGGATTCAAAATAAGTCCTTCAAATGCTAATATCTATATCAAGAACAATGGTTCTAACATAGTAATTTTAGTACTCTATGTGGATGATATGATCATCATTGGTAGTTCAGAGAAAATGATAGATACAGTGAAAGATGACTTGAAACAATCATTTGAGATGATAGATCTAGGACTTCTTAACTATTTTCTTGGTCTAGAAGTGGCTCAGAAAAAGAATCATATTAGAGTGACACAAAAGAAGTATGCCAAGAAATTGATTGAAAAATATTGCATGAATGATTGTAAGCCTAAAGCAACTCCAATGGAACCAGGGTTTAAGTTATCATGACATGATAAATCTCCGCATGTAGATGGTACTCTCTATCACCAGCTAATTAGGAGTCTCATATATCTGACAAACACTAGGCTAGATCTTAGTTTTTTTGTGGGTTATCTATCAAGGTTCATGTAGGAACCTAAGGTGAGTCATTGGAAAGCAGTAAAAAGGATTCTTCATTATGTCCATGGTAGTATAGAATATGGCATAGAGTACAAGAAGAATGACAATTTCTTCTTATAGGGATACACAAACTCAGACTAGGCCAAATACATTGATGATCAGAAAGCAACTTCTAGATACATTTTCCACATTGGATCTGGACCTGTCTCTTGGTATAGTAAGAAGTAGCAGGTGGTTGTTTTATCTTCTACAAAGGTAGAATATTGCATAGCACATAGATCAGTCTGTGTGGTGATATGGTTAAGTCACATTCTTACAAACATGGGTCTTCCAAAGAATCTTCCACTTCACTTGTTTTATGATAATCAAGGTATTTTGAATCTTTTCAAGAATCCAATATTTCATGAGCGTATCAAACACATTGACACTGATGTCATTTCATTGGAGATGAAGTTCCAAAGCACCACATACAGCTCCAGTACATTACCACTAATGAGCAGGTTTTAGACATTTTCACTAAAGCACTTGTACGTGTCAAATTTGAATTGTTTCACAACAATATTTGTATATCCACATAATGTAATAAGGATGGGATGTTAGCATAAACTATAGTTTATACATAGTTTATTACATTATTCATAATAATATTTCGTATAGTTGCATTAGTTGGGGAGGTTATTAAATATAGTTGAAGTAGTTCCATTTGCCATCGAACTCTTCAACCAATTCCTTTTGTAATATTTAAACATCTTCATATGAATGGAAAAGTTGCTGGTTACAATAGACTTCATGCTTCTTAAGTTTTCTTGAAGTATAAGCTACTATTGAATCTTCTTGCATGAGTACTCCCCCTAATCCTTCCAACGATGCATCAATGCATACTATAAAATCTCCTTGAGGAGCTGGAATATTCAATATTGGTGTAGTAGTGAGTTAGGTAATATTTGAGAAATCCTTTATATGCCATATGTAATAGCCCGTTAACCCCATGAAGCTCCTTACTTCGATAACATTCGTAGGGTCTGGCTAGTTTAATATGGTTTTAATTTCTATAGATCCATAGCAATTGCTTCTACTGATATGATATGCCCTAAATAGTGTACCTATGAAACATAGAAATTGCTCTTGGCTAGATTTTCGTAGAGTTTATTCTCCCTTAGAAACTCTAACATGATCTTGAGATGCCTATCATGCTTTTCCTTATTTTGAGAGTATATTAGAATGCCATCTAGAAATACAAGGACAAACTAGTCTAGGTGCATTTTGAACACATTGTTCATTAAATTCATGAAGACGTCTAGGGTATTAGTCAGTCCAAAAGGTAGGATGGTGAAATCATAATTCCCATACCTCATCTTAAATGTCATCTTGTGAGTGTCCTCCTTACATATTATCAACTAGTGATACCCCGATCTTAAATCTATCTTGGTAAATACCATGGTATCTCTTAATTGGTCGAATAAATCTTTGATCCTGGGTAGGGGGTACCGATTATTTATTGTAGTATTATTCAACATCCTATAGTCAATACACAATCTTAAGGAATCATCCTTCCTTTTCATAAATAAAACAAATGCACCCCAAGGTGATACACTTGGTTTTATCAACCCTTTCTCTAACAACCCTTGCAATTGCACCTTTAATTATTGCATCTCGATGGGTGACATCCTATACGAAGATCTATGGATGGGTTTCGCTCCTGGTATAAGATAAATAGGGAAATAAAATTCTTGCACAATAGGGAGTCCAGGCAGATCCTCAAGAAATACATCCTATAATTCCTTTAAAATTGGATGTGTCTCCAACACCTCTTTCTTTCGATATTTATCGACTTCATTCAGATTTACTACATAGACAATCCCTCATTTCCTGAGGGCTTTATTTAATTGCATATATTTCAACATTTGAGGTTTGAATACCCATTTTTTGCTATGAATTTGTAGCCTTTCCTTACCTCCTTCCCCCCCCCCCCTCAATTTCCCTGCCGCCCCCCCCCCCCCCCCCCACCACCGGGGGGGGGGGGGGGAAACTCCCCCCCCCCCCCATTACCACCCTTTTTGGGGCGCCCCCCCCCCCCCCCCCCCCCTCCTCCCCCCCCCCCCTTTTTATATAAACCCCTCTTTTTTTTCGGGGGGGGGGGCCCCCCCCCCCCCCCCCTCCCGGCCCCGGGGGGGGGGGGGGGGCGGGGGGTGCCCCCCCCCCCCCCCCCCCCCCTTTTTCCTTAACCTCTAGAACTGGAACTTGCGGTTTTTGCTGTGGAGGCTTAGCATTATTGGGTTTGTTTCCTTTCTTATAAAAGTTCTTCTTGAACTTATTTTGGCTTCCATTGAATTTCTTCTTTGGATTCTAGGGGTTCTTAACCTTTCATTCTTGTTCAACCTCCCATTTTACAACCCCATTGCTATTCCTCTTCTTTAGTTCCTGATATTCCTACTCAATCAAGGTTTCATATTTATAATAGAAATGCGACTCTACTTTCTTTGCTAGGTCATATACCTTTTGCAATGATTTAGGCTCCTACATCTCTACATCATGCTTTATCCTAGATTGCAACCCATGAGTAAACTTGTGAATCCATATTTTCTCATTATAGGTAGGTACATACTTCAACAACTTTACTAGCTTCTTGTAGTATATCTCCACTAAGTTGGTTCCTTGCCTTAGAATGGAAAACTCCTCAAATTTTAGAGCATAGAAATGCTTCGTGAGGAACCTCTTCTTGAATATGACTATAAATTCCTTCCATGGAATATCTACTGGTTTGATTTTGGTTTCCTCATAATAAGTTTCCCACCAATCTAGGGTAGCTCCTTAGAGGTAAATAGTAGCCCAAATCATTTGGGTTCCTAAAGAATATCCCTTTACTATGAAGAAAACTTCTAGTTCCCTTAACCAAGCCTCAACTGCATCTCCCTCTCCTTCTCCATCGAATTTGGAGATATAGATATTATTTAGGTCTCTTACCATCTCCTTTTCTAAGAGGGTTCTAGCTTGTTTCTCTCCTGTTGTCTGCCCCTCAACTTGGTTAAATTTTGAATCTCTAGCTTGTGAATTTTGATTTGAAATAGTTTCCAGAACTTGTCTTAAATGATCTTTTAATTCAAAAACTATGGTAGTAATATCTTCTATTCCCATATTGGAAATATCTAGACCCTCATTCTAGATCTCTTCTTTGACATTACTTTGTTGAGTCTATCTAGGTGGAGGCCTTTCTATCCTGGCCTTAGGTGGCATCTTGATCTAGTTCCAACCAAGAAAAGAATTAGATTATAGCTTCATCTTAAACTGAATCACTAACTCAAACCACATTACAGAGTTCTTCTTGCTAATCATTAGAAATCTAATTAGGATAAGATTCCAAGGTTATAATGTATCATTGACACCAAAGCCCATACTAAGGTATCATAACCTTCATATTTCCTTGGGATCGATTCCATTAGATTCTAAATAAGAAGACTCTAGGTTATCCCAACCTTTAGCTTAAACATAAGCAAGCCTTCATTGGAGATACCCAAATCTCTTTTTAGCACATAAGAAGCTCTATACCCTTGAACCTAGAGCTTTGATACCAAATGTAATGACCCAAAAATCAAGAAATAAGAAAACACACAAAAATAGAAATGAATTCCCTATTTTTTTTTAAATACTAAGGAGAGGGATTCATAAATCCCTAACCAACCTTAGACTAACTTAATATTTTGCATCCCCTAAGTTTCTCAAGAACTATACCACACAAGATTCCCCTCACGCAAGTCCCTTCTACGTAGGCATATCTTATGTTATGCACATAAGTCCATCCATATCATCAATCTTGATGAGCTAAACTTACCACCTTCAATCATTAGAAGGTGTATACGCATCTCCATATTCCACACAAGCCATTATGTGTGGGTATGCTACATATACTATGAGTTAAGCTATCAATCTTATCCTCTGACAAGCTATCTTAACTCTGGTATGATCTTCTAAACCTAGTACCAATCTCCCTAAGGGGGTCTCAAGCCCTTAGGTTAACCTCTAAGTTCACCCTAGAACTTACTACTGAATTATATGAAAGTTATTCAAGCAAGAATATAAAGAATGGGTTTAAGATACTAAATCTAACAAACATACATCATTAAACAAGCAAATATAAATGAAACATAAGCAATGATTAAAGGATGACATACAATAAAAGGGATATAATTACAATCACATTCAATAATGAAACACAAAGTGCATCAGTCATATTGTTCATTCATTACATAAGCATGTATGGGAAACCCCATACTTTCAACAACACTTTACATCCATTTCATCAGGGAAATCTCCCCATAAATCTAATCTATTGCATAATTAAGCAAGATGTAAGGTAGAGAGCAAACTTGTGCTTTGGTCCATCTTATGCCTTTGGTCCTCTTGCTCTTCCATCGATCAAGTGAGGATAGTAGGGGATCAAGACACTCATGGATCCAGATAGACATGCTTCTAAATGCACTTGCTTATTTTATTGTCAAATTGCAACTATACAAATAACCCAAGCAATTCAACTTTCTAATGCATAGCTAATATCATAGAAACTACTCTTTCTATTTCCCCTCTCATCTACTCATGAGATTCATTCATCCATGCATCATACCATGTGCCCTACTTGCAATAAATGATTTAACCCTTACTTAAAAATTAAAGTCCCATACCCTTAATTGCTAAATAAATTGGGTTCACACATCTTATTCAATTAAAGCCAACTACTTTAATATTTCAAATAAACATTTTTCTTCATTTCATAAAGTAAGGTCCCATACCCTTAATTTACAAAACAAACCATAATCACATTCATTATCCAATTAAAGTCAACTACTTTAATCTTCAAATAAACCTTTTTCTTCATTTCATAAAGTAAGGTCCCATACCCTTAATTTACAAAACAAACCATAATCACATTCATTATCCAATTAAATCCAACTACTCTAATCTTCAAATAAACCTTTTTCTTCATTTCATAAAGTAAGGTCCCATACCCTTAATTTACAAAACAAACCATAATCACATTCATTTTCCAATTAAAGCCAACTACTTTAATCTTCAAATAAACCTTTTTCTTCATTTCATAAAGTAAGGTCCCATACCCTTAATTTACAAAACAAACCATAATCACATTCATTATCTACACTTTCATTACCCTAAAATCTATAATTTTAGATAATGAAATAACATTTAAAGCTTCTACACTTTCATTACACTAAAATCTACAATTTTAGATAATGAAATAACATTTAAGGTTTCTACACATTCATTACCCTAAGATCTACAATTTTAGATAATTAAATAACATTTAAGGCTTCTACACATTCATTACCCTAAAATCTACAATTTTAGATAATGAAATAACATTTAAGGCTTCTACACTTTCATTACCCTAAAGTCTACAATTTTAGATAATGAAATAACATTTAAAGCTTCTACACTTTCATTACCCTAAAATCTACAATTTTAGATAATGAAATAACATTTAAAGCTTCTACACTTTCATTACCCTAAAATCTACAATTTTAGATAATGAAATAACATTTAAAGCTTCTACACTTTCATTACCCTAAAATCTACAATTTTAGATAATGAAATAACATTTAAAGCTTCTACACTTTCATTACCCTAAAATCTAAAATTTTAGATAATGAAATAACATTTAAAGCTTCTACACTTTCATTACCCTAAAATCTACAATTTTAGATAATGAAATAACATTTCCTAAGTCCTCTTCTACATAGTGATTACTCTCGGTTGCTATAACGAAGGGAGGAAAAATTGGTGTACGATGTTTTGTGAAGCAAGGGTGACAACGATGTGGCCAAGGCGATTTCTACCCTACAATAATCCAAGGTGTAGGTGGAGTGTTTAGTCTCCACGGTACCAATGGCAGCCAATATGTGGTCGGGTAGTCCATGGTGTCAAGCGATGATTGAGGTGACTTCCAAGCATGATTACGAACAACATGGGGAGGGTTTACCTCTGGTGCACAAGCGAAAAATTATACCTGAATGCCCATCTAACTCAAGATGTATACTCTTACCAATGGTGGTTTAGTTGTTAGGAGCAAAGGTCATGGCGATAGGTAAGGTTCGGTATAAACAACCATCCCAACAATAAGGCTAATACAACTAGCCAATGATAATACTAACACGACCAACTAAACAACAAGGTGTTTAATACAACTAACCAACGACAAGGTGCTAACACAACTAGCTAAACAATAGAGGTCTAATATGACCAACCAATGACAAGGTGCTAACACAACCAACTAAACAACAAAGGTCTAATATGACCAGCCAATGGCAAGGTGCTAACACAACCAACTAAACAACAAAGGCCTAATACGACCAGCCAATAGCAAGGTGCTAACACAACCAACTAAACAACAGAGGTCTAATACGACCATGAGCTAGCTACAACTTTGAGGTGGTCAACATGAGGATGGCTAGAAGACCACCTACAAATTTTACATAACTCTTAAGGTGTGGGTTGCTATAGCTTTAGGAGTTGATGCATAGGCAAGAGCCCATGACCCAATAGCAAGGTGAACCAGTGAAAGAAAATTATTCAAGCATGCATAAATGATACAAGTCCAACCTAGTATATTCATTGTTGGTGGTTTACCTGCATTGCTCGAATGGATACCCATCGTCCACTCCTTCTTCTCTGTGCTCTCCTCCACTTGCTGTGCTTCCTTTTTTTCCTTCTTCTTCCCTTCTACCCTTCTACCTCATATCTGTGTTCCTTCTCCTTGGTTTACGTCCCCCCCGCGTACCCACTATTACTCTCAGATCACATCCATCATACGGTAGGGCGAACATGCCTTCTTCCTCTTCCCAATATGATCACCATAAAGAAGTCATCCCCTCACGTCAGAGGGAGCTTCGCATAGCTGGTCCGATCAGACTTCCAAAGGGTAGCCCGACCCATCTCTCAAAAGGTAGTCTTATCACATTTAAGCCTTATGGGTTGATCACTCGTATTTCAGTGACTTCCCATTAATTCAATTAGTTAAGGCCTAACCTCTATGGGTTTAATGAATTATATTTTTCATTTCTATTTAAAACAAGAGCTCTTCATTGCTTAGATAATTAATCATTCATTTAAAATGATCTTTCTTTGCTTATTTAAATAAACCAATGATATCTTATGCTATTTAAATAAATCAACCACTTATTTCAAATAACATCCATTTGCTTATTTAAATAAATCAACCATTTATTTAAAATAATATCTTTTGCTATTTAAATAAATCAACCATTTATTTAAAACAATATATTTTGCTATTTAAATAAATCAACCATTTATTTAAAACAATATCTTTTGCTATTTAAATAAATCAACCATTTATTTAAAACAATATCTTTTGCTATTTAAATAAATCAACCATTTATTTAAAACAATATCTTTTGCTATTTAAATAAATCAACCATTTATTTAAAATAATATCTTTGCTATTTAAATAAATCAACCATTTATTTAAAACAATATCTTTTACTATTTAAATAAATCAACCATTTATTTAAAACAATATCTTTTATTTTTATATATATACTATTTACCAAAGCATACAAGGAGTTATGAAGACAACCCATTCATTCATAGCTCACCGATTATTAAGGCAAATAGTGCTAAAGTAAAAGACAATCATGCATGTGCAACAAACAAAGAGGGAGTCTTTCCATCAATCTAGTCACCTATCTCAGCCTCTAGAACTTACGATGGCTACTAGGCCATTAGTTTGGGGCTCAAGGTGGTTAGCTATTGATGATTATCCCTAATCGAATGCATGCCTATATGAAGGTATCTATCCGTGTTACCTTCGAGTTGCCTTGTCATCATTTCCCCAACCTCAAGTACCCTCGTATTCGATGGATGACTCAACTTCTTCCACTTACGAGTGCACTTGATCCTACACATTGGTAATTTTTTAGCAGTATCATACTCTTCAATATCTAATAATATTGCATAGCTTCTTAATTGCACAAAATCGAGTATTAAAGCATCATCCATTAATACATTATTTTTCCACATTCAAAGGTCCATCTGGGAGGGTCATGACAAATTAGGTGAGTTAGACTTGGGTTGTTACATGTGGTATTAGAGCACTAGGTTATAATATCCTTAAGTTGTAGGATTCTAAATATTGTATTTTGTAAGCTTGGTAAACCTAAACCAAACAATTAACATAGCTCTTTTGCAAATAGGTAAAATGACACAATTGTTATGGGGTGGATCTTCTAAGAACCCCATAACAACTAGGTAGGAAGAGTCCACTGTTAGACCACAAAGGGGACCACGTAAGGAAGTTAGAAAAGAAGGACCTCAAAGAGAGAGATAGTTGAAAGAAATCAATGAACCTCAAACTAATGAACCTACCAGAGAGGATGGGAACTTGGCTAAGATAGTCCAATTGCTTCAAGTACAAATGGAACAACAAAAAGAACAAATGGAACAACAAAAAGCACAAATGGCTCAACAACATGAACTAATTTTCCAACAACAAAATTTGATAGAAAACTTAACCAAGGGTAAAGAACCTAAGGGTAGATAGGAGGAAGCACCTATCGGGTTTGAAGGAACTAGTAGAACCCGAGTAGGAGCTGAATTGGCAAAGGACATGAAAAATATTAAGATTTCAAAATTTGATGGTAGGGAGGATGGTGACATTGTAGAAAATTGGTTAAATGAAGTTGAAACATATTTCTCCTTGAAACTCTTATCATCTGAGTCTAGAACTATATGGGTTGTCCTCCACCTAGTAGGTACAACTCTAGATTGGTGGACTACTTATAAGGATGGAAAGAAGATCCAAGCAACATATCTCAAGTGGGAGGATTTTGTAGAAGAGTTCAAAAAGAGATTCCTGACTAAACAATTCTACATAGAAAAATTTGTCGAGTTCACCAACCTGCAACAAGAAAATTTGTCTATCAGAGAATATCATCAAAAATTCATAAAACTATTGAAGTATGTTCTAGAGTATGAAAATAATGAAGAAATAAAGGTACAAAATTTTATTCTAGGACTCCACCCAAAAATTAGAACTGTAATTAATTTTCTCAATCCTGAAGGCCTCCCAAAAGCCTACGACTTGGCCCACCAGGAAGAGGCTAATCAGGAAGCCAAGAAAACATACTTCAACTATCAAAAACTGTTTGAGAAAGAAAAATATGAACTCAAAAAAAGAAAGAGTGCAATATTTTTTAGATGGGAAAAAGAACATAACAAAAGGGTTAAGGGAGGGGACCGAGCCAAGCCTGAGAACAGAAATAGAAATAGGTTCCAAAACAACAAAGATAGAAGGGATAGAAAGGGTTACCCAGGGAGAAATGAACCGAGACCATCATTCCAAGAAAAGGCTAAGGAATCAGTACCACAGAATAGGAATAAGGATAGTAGCAAGGACAATAGGGCTCCCCTAGCTGGATGTTATGTTTGTGGTGGTCCCCACTTTGTGAATAAATACCCTCAAAGGGTAGATCGAAAGAAGGCACTAGAGGAATCAACTCATCGAATCTTTGCAGCAATAGGTAATTCTACACTCGATGGGTAAGCTACACCTTTTCTTTTGAATGGTAAAATCTATGATAGGAATGTGTGTATTTTAATTGATAGTGGAGCTATAGATAGTTTTATTTCTACTAGCATAGTGAGGGACATACCAGAAAGGCCTAGATTTTTGGCAAATAGGTGGAAGGTAGAATATGGGTCAGGATAGACCTATTTAGTTAATCAATGCCTATTTGACCCTCATATTACCCTACCTCAAGGAGAAACCTATTGGCACCTATATGTAGCTCCTTTGCATACCTTTGATATCATTCTTGGTGTAGATTGGCTTAGAGCTCATAAGACCCTCCTTAATTTTGAAGAAAGATGGTTAGAATTCACCAATGAATCTAATCGATGGATTAGGATCCATTGTGACCGTGGTTCCTTTAGACCACATTTGTTGTTAGCCATGCAAGTTAGGAAGGCAATAAAAAAGGGAGGAATGATATATGTGGTCAAGTTGAATAAAAAGGAAGAAATCAAAGCTAACTTAGACCTCTTCCAAAAGTACCCCATACTGAGTGAGTTTAAGGATGTATTCCCTGAAGACTTACTAGGTCTACCCCCTCAATGAGAATTTGATTTATCTATAGAAATTTTGCTAGGAGCTGCACCAATTTCTAGGTCACCTTATAGGATGACCCCTATTGAGTTACAAGAGCTTAAGACATAACTTCAGGACTTGCTAGAAAAGGGGCTCATCAAGCCCAGTGTATCACCATGGGGTGCTCTAGTTCTTTTTATCAAGAAAAAGGATGGATCTTTAAGGTTGTGCATAGACTACCAAATGCTCAACAAGGTTACTATCAAAAATAGGTATTCCCTACCTAGAATTGATGATATTTTTGATCAATTGAAAGGAGCAACTATATTTTCTAAAATTGACCTCAGATCGGGATATCATCAATTGAGAATTCGTGAGGAAGACACTCACAAGACTACCTTTAGAACAAGGTATGGACACTATGAATTCACGGTCCTACCTTTTGGTTTGACTAATGCCCCAACTACTTTTATGAACCTCATGAATAGTATTTTTTGGGAGCAACTAGATTGCTTTGTGCTCATATTTCTTGATGATATATTAATTTACTCCTGAACCAAGGAAGAACATGACCAACACATGAGGATTGTACTTGAAACACTCAAGAAAAATCAATTATATGGAAAGTTATCAAAATGTGAGTTCTATACTCCTCAAGTACAATATTTGGGGCATATAATCTCTGCTGATGGGATTGTTGTAGATCCCAAGAAAATTGAAGCCATCATCAATTGGCCTGCACCCACAAATGTAACTAAAGTGCGTAGTTTTATGGGAATGGCAGGTTATTATAGGCATTTTGTAAGAGGTTTTTCAAATATTGCTCATCCCATAACAAATCTCCAAAGAAAAGGGAAGGCTTTCAAGTGGACTAGTCAGTGTGAGGAAGCTTTCAGAACTCTAAAGGAGAGATTAATGATCGCCCCAATTCTCAAAATACCTGATCCTTCTAAGAAATTCATAGTTTGCACAAATGCTTCTATTGAAGGGTTAGGAGGAGTCCTTACTCAAGATGAAGCAGTTATTACCTATGAATCATGAAAACTTAAGAGGCATGAGGTAAATTATGCTACTCATGACCTAGAGTTGGTGGTAGTCGTACATGCACTCAAGATTTGGAGGTATTACTTGCTTGGAAAACCCTTTGAGCTCAAAACTGACCATCAAAGTTTAAGATATATCTTTACACAACCCTTGTTAAATTCTAGACAACATCGATGGATGGAGTTCCTGGAAGAGTATGACTTTGGTATTGAATATATCAAGGGTAAAGAAAATAAGATAGCAGATGCCTTGAGTAGGAGGGGACACATAGCCACTATATCTCAATGTCATTATGATTTAGTTGACCAAGTCAAAGAACTTCAATAGAGGGATGATTTTTGTAAGAAATGTCGAGCTCAAGTTGAGCAAGAACCTGATAAGGACAAAGGTTTTGTACTTAAGGATGATTTGTTATATTTCAGAAATAGATTAGTCATTCCATTTAAAGGTGGATTAAGGGACACTATTCTAAAGGAGGTACATTACACTCCTTACTCTGCACACCCAGGTGGGGTGAAAATATGTGAGAATCTAAGGAAGGCCTTTTATTGGCCAGGAATGAAGAAGGATATTAACAACTTTGTGGCTAGGTGTCTAGAATACCAAAAGGTCAAAGCAGAACATTTGCATCTAATCGGTCGATTATACCCACATGATATTCCCACACAAAAATGGTAGGTTGTCTCGATGGACTTTGTGGTTGGTTTACCCAAGACTAGATTTCGACATGATGCAATACTTGTTGTGGTGGATAAACTAACCAAAGTTGCACACTTCATACCTAGAAATGTACAAGATGATGCACCTGCCATTGCAAATAAGTTTTCTAGAGAGATAGTTCAATTGCATGGGTTTCCAGAGGTTATTATCTCAGATAGGGATTCTCCGCTTTACATCAAAATTTTGGCAAGCATTACATCAAGCTTTGGGTACTAAGCTCAATATCAGTTCTGCATACCATCCTAAAATAGATGGTCAAATTGAAAGGGTGAATCAGGTCCTTGAAGATATGTTGCACATGTATTGTATGGACCAACACACCAAATGGGAAGACTATCTATACTTGGTTGAGTTTGCTTACAATAATAGCTATCATGCTTCACTAGGTATGGCCCCATTTGAAGCCCTGTATGGGAGAAGGTGTAGGACTCCTCTGTCTTGGGATAATCTAAAGGATCGAGTAGTGATCAAGCTGGATACTATAAAGGAGATGGAGGAACAACTAAAAAGAATTTACCAAAGGCTCAAGGAGGCCTCGAATCACCAAAAGAGCTATGTGGATCTTAAGAGGACACTGAGGGAATTATTATGGGAGATAAAGTCTTCTTAAGGGTGAAACCTTCCAAAAGCTCCATTAAATCTTCCAAAATTAACCCTAGATTTGTGGGACAATTTGAGATTTTAGGCAAAATAATTCTTTTGCCTATAGGCTTGCTTTGCCACCCAGTTTATCAAAAATCCATGACATATTCCATGTGTCCCTCCTTAGGAAATATGTTGCCAACCCTACTCACATTTGAAATTATTTTGACTTGCAAATGTCAGATCCCCTACACATTCAAGTTTGTTTAGTCAAGATACTAGGTTTCAAAACCAAGAGTTTAAGGAAAAGAAATATTGATCAATTTAAGGTCCAATGGGACCAATACTCAAATAGAAATACCACATGGGAGAATGTGGATGAAATGAAGAAACAATTTCCTTTTATTTTTTAATAAACATGAACATGTTTGATCACTATATAGATCTATGAATAAATGTAATTATGAACTACTGTGTGGAGTTGCTTACATGAACATATTTGATTGTTGTATGGATCTATGAATGAATATATATATGAAATATTGTGTGGAGTTGCATTAAAACATAGGGACTATGTTCATTTCTAGTGGGGGAGAATGTAATGACCACCCCATAATGCATCTTTAGTTGTAAATATAATTGTTATTTAATTAATGATATATGCTTCCAGGATGAGATACTACTGATGGATACTGTTTTGTAGGTACATGTCCTCGAATATTAGATGGGAAATGATGGTGGTGTGAAATATCACCATGGCTTATGAGTACATGGAAGCTCATAAATTGCATTCATATAGTTGCATCTTGAATGTTTGATTTGCATTGTGTGTACACCTTGATGTGAGTATATTCTTATTGTTTGATGAAAAATGATGAATATCTAAACCTCTAATGGCAAGGAAAGTGCCAAGGCATGGGAGCTATTCTCTTCTAGCATATGGAGACATCAAGTTGCTAGTAGGGAAGAAGACTTGGAGGTATAAACTATTTTGGTGATTTAAAAATTATTTAATGCTTATTTTTGAATTTATAAAATAATATAAGATTTAGTAAATAAAAATAATTATTATTAAATGAAATTTAAACAAATAAAAATAATATTTTTATTAGTGGGCATAATGGGATTATGGTGGATGCCTCGAACTAGATAATTGCATGCAATTCCAAATGATTTATTTTAACCTCCCCTATGTTCTTTTAAGCAAAAATAAAGGAATTCAAGTAAGGGGGGTGTATTTTTGCATCTATGTCTTGTACTTCTCATTCAGTGTCTTACTTACGCTTGGGAGGAGTTGGATAAAAGGATTGGTATTATCTTCAATCTTGCAGGTTGGATTTCCATCTTTGGATTGTTTGCATATTGCTTCTACTATGATTGGGTGCCATATACTAATAAAATAGATTACACATTTTATGGATTGATCGAATGGTTTGTACTCGGTTGTGTGAATTTTTTTTTTAACGTAGTTGAAAATTTATTCTGTATCACTAGCCTATTTTATTGTGTTTGCACAACTTGAATTGGTTGATGTAATCGTTTTACCTTTTTATTTCTTTCATTTTGAATCTATTCCATTTGGATATGGTGGTTGGCTAAAATCTGTATGTAATCCTGGATGTGTGACATTGATAGGAGCAGTGTTGTCATATTTGTGTGTAATTGTTTTTGCTTCAATTGAATCTTGTTATAGATAACTCATTCCTTGTGTTGGAAAATGCCCTAATACCATAGCCACAGTTTTGGAACACCATCCTTCCTATGTCCACATTTAATGGCTATATATAAATAAACATTACTTGGCTAGCTTTGGTTTGGGTGGTTATCAAGTATTGATGATTGGGTAGGAGGTACTGCCCTAAGTCATTCGAGAGTTCACTTTTCCATAAATTTTTAAAACATCGTTCTTTTCCAATTAACAAAGCTACCAATCCTATGAGTAAATGGTTGATTTTGTATTATTATGTCTTATCACTATTTGCTTAGTATTAGCTATCATATAGTTGCATTCATATAGTTGCATTCTTGCATTCATCCCTGAGCTATTCTGATCCCACATTCACTACTGAACCTCGACTATCGAAAGAGTGGAGGAGAATTAGCTAAGGATGTATTTTCCTTTCCTCATATGTCGCTTGAGGGAGTGTTCAATCCGTTTGAAAGGATTGATTGCTATTTCATATTAGTAGAAATGTATAACTGCCTGTTCTCAATCCAAAAATTTTAAATTCAGTTGTGTCTTACTAAAGTTTTATCAAGCATGAGACATGCAATTCGTAGGTGTTAAGCAAAGCATCCTTGTTGATATACACTTCATTCTGTAAAATTGAAAATATGCCTTGTATTCAACTCTTGAAGTGGATGTTGCCCAAGTATGCATTATTGTTTTTCCATAACACTCTTGATATATTCAAATATAATGTTTAAAATATTTTTTTAATACATCATTCACTACTATGTTAGCATATTATTCAGCTTGTTAAAGTTACCTTTGTGTCACTTAATAGAACCATATTTCAAATGGTTTATATTTAAGGTCTTTATAAGGTGAATTGTGGGTGCACTAACGAATAATTTTTAAGAAAGTCATCCAATAAAATAGTAGACGCCTTTCATGAAAATGTTATAGGTGACCCAAAAAAGCAATTATTGATTTTAGGGTTTACCAGCTTAAATTTGTTATGTAAAGGATATTATATTTTAATGCTTGCTTGATTTTGATTTAGGCACATGGTTTAGTAATGATAAATTAATGTATTTTATTAATCGGAAACCTAAACGATGACCATTTATTTCATCTATGTTTTCTTTTGGATATTGAGCTTTGCTTTGTCTTAAAACTCCTATTAAAGGCCATATAAAGTATTTCTATCTCTCTCCTTATGTCATTGGTTTAGATAAATGAATATTTCTTTATTGTCTAATTGAATGAAGTATGTAAAGTTTATTATTATTATTTTTTTAATTTCTAGAAGTAATGATTAGGTAAATTTTAAAAATTTGCATTTATATCATTACTTTTGTACCCTTGCTAAAGTTTATTATAGAGAAAAAGTATGACTTTGTGTTAATTCAACAACGAGAGTTTTCTATTGACTTGGGATAAATACCTTTCTAAATGGGAGAAAATATTTTAGATTAAAATAAGTTGGATGGCCTTGAGCCTCAGTCTCAAGGAAATGGTTGGCTGAAAATTAAATAAACTTATTTATTCAATTCTCTAGTTTATTTGTTTGTCTTATTTGAAAATCAAGCAAAAGTTTTAAACTTAAAAGTTTTAAATTTCCATGCTTTTAAAATAAGAGAAAGCATGTTTAGAAATATGATGTTTTTGCTGAATATTTCCTTTTTAGTATGAATATTGTACTTGTTTAAACGATGGCATTTTCGATTATAAAGATTGATTTATTCTCTAATATTTCTTAGAAAGGAATAAGGTCACATTTTAACTTATCTTTACTCACTTCATTTACCTTTGATGTGGATTAATGTATAATGTTCTGCATGATTTCTTAATTTATAAGGGATGGCAGGATTTATTCCATGTGCTTATACCATGACTAAAATATATCAACTTGTCAAATTTTGAAACCATTATGTACCTTTTATTTAAAAAAAAGTCTAGTTAATCACTAAACCCTTAACTAATTCATTGTGAAGGATGAATGACCATGATATCCATTTAATTCATCATGAAAGATGAATGATTATAAATACCCAATATTGGTGGTTACAAGTTGGTAACCATTGTAACTCGATAACAACCATATTTTTGATAAGATAGGTCAGGATGTGAAGGTAATGAGGGTCAGTATGGGACGTCTCCTCTATGTTGTTGTGCGAGTAGTACGGTGATGGATCCTTGGTCAATTTATGATTAGAAGAAAACTAGCAAGATCTAGAAGTGAGAATAATCCACGATAGTTGGTATGGGATAACTCATTTTTAATCATAATCTTGATAAGTGACACAAGGTCTAGAGCCAAAGCAATGGCATGGCCCTAGTTGACTCCAAATAAGTGTACATTCAACTAGGCACTAGGCATATATACGCTACATCCTTACACAATTAATAGGGGCAAGAGGGTTAAATTAAACCTAGTTTTATCGTGTTAAGGGACGGGGAGAGTATGCATCCACCCTCTAGGTATTATGGGCCCTAGAGGATAATCCCAACCATGGATCTACGATCTCATACCAAAACAAGAGGAGGAGAATATAGACCCACAAAATGGTGCCTTCCATAGGATTTAGCTAGTATCCTCCACTTTGGGGCCATCTAAAGTGACTAAAAACCCCAAGATGGTGGATCTGAGTTGTCTCCCATAGAGATTTCCTTTGATGTTCTCTTAAGATCACAAGAAACAAGGCTCTAGAGAAAAAAACTCATAAAATATTTGCAGCGACAGGTAATTCTACACTCGATGGACAAGCTACACCTTTTATTTTGAATGGTAAAATCTATGATAGGAATGTGCGTATTTTAATTGATAGTGGAGCTACATACAATTTTATTTCTACTAGCATAGTGAGGGACATACCGAAAAAGCTTGGATTTATGGAAAATGGGTGGAATGTAGAATATGGGTCATGATAGACCTATTTAGTTAATCAATGCCTATTTGATCCTCATATTACCCTACCTCAAGGAGAAACCTGTTGATACCTATATGTATCTCCTTTGCATACCTTCGATATCATTTTTGTTGTAGATTGGATTAAAGCTCACAAGGCCCTCCTTAATTTTGAAGAAATATGATTTGAATTTACCAATGAATCTCATCGACGAATTAGGGTCCATTGTGACCATGGTTCCTTTAGACCATATTTGTTGTCAGCCATGCAAGTTAGGAAGGCAATAAAAAAAGGAGGAATGATATATGTGGTAAATTTGAATAAAAAGGAAGAAATCGAAGCTAACTCAGATCTCTTCTAAAAGTACCCCATGCTAAGTGAGTTTAAGGATGTATTCCCTGAAGACTTACCAAGTCTACTCCCTCAACGAGAATTTGATTTCTTTATAGAACTTTTGTTGGGAGATGCACCAATTTCTAGGTCATCTTATAGGATGACCCCTATTGAGTTATAAGAGCTTAAGAAAAAACTTCAACTGGAAAAGGGACCCATCAAGCCCAGTGTATCCCCATGGGGTGCTCCAATTCTTTTTATCAAGAAAAAAGATGGCTCTTTAAGGTTGTGTATAGATTACCGAATGCTTAACAAGGTTACTATCAAAAATATGTGTTCCCTACCTAGAATTGATAATGTTTTTGATCAATTAAATGGAGCAACCATATTTTCTAAAATTAACCTTAGATCGGGATATCATCAGCTGAGAATTCATGAGGAAGACAATCACAAGAATACCTTCAGAACAAGGTATGGAAACTATGAATTCGTAGTCCTACATTTTGGTTTGACTAATGCCCCAACCACTTTTATGAACCTCATGAATGACATTTTTTGAGAGCAACTAGATCACTTTGTGCTCATATTTCTTTATGATATATTAGTTTACTCTCGAACCAAGGAAGAACATGATCAACACATGAGGATTATACTTGAAACACTTAGGAAGAATCAATTATATGGAAAGTTATCTAAATGTGAGTTCTATACTTCTCAAGTACAATATTTGGGGTATATAATATCAACTGATGGGGTTGCTCTAGATCCCAAGAAAATCGAAGCCATCATCAATTGGTTTGCACCCACAATTGTAAATGAAGTGCATAGCTTTATGGGAATGACAGGTTATTATAGGTGTTTTGTAAGAGGTTTTTCAAATATTTATCATCCCATAACAAATCTTCAAAGAAAAGGGAAGGATTTCAAGTGGACTAATCATTGTGAGGAAGCTTTCAAAAATCTGAAGGAGAGATTAATGACTGCCCTAATTCTCAAAATACCTGATCTTTCTAAGAAATTTACAATTTGCACAAATGCTTCTATTGAAGGGTTATGAGGCATCATCCTTACTCAATATTAAGTAGTTATTGCCTATGAATCATGAAAACTTAAGAGGTATAAGGTAAATTATGCTACTCATGACCTAGAGTTGGCGGTAGTCGTACATGCACTCAAGATTTGGAGACATTACTTGTTTGGAAAACCTTTTGAGCTCAAAATAGACCATTAGATTTTAAGATACATCTTTACTCAACCTTTGTTAAATTCTATATGACATCAATGGATGGAGTTACTAATAGAGTACGACTTTGGTATTGAATATATCAAAGGTAAAGAAAACAACATAGCAGATGCCTTGAGCAAAAGGGGTCACATAGTCATTATATCTCAATGTCATTATGTTTTAGTTGACCAAGTTAAAGATTTTCAACTAAGGGATGACTTTTGTAAGAAATGTAGAGCTCAGGTTGGGCAAGAACCTTATAAGGATAAAGCTTTTGTACTTAAGGATGATTTTTTATATTTTAGAAGTAGATTAGTCATCCCATTTTTAGATGAATTAAGAGACACTATTATAAAGGAGGTGCATTACAATCCTTACTCTGCACATCCAAGTGGGGAGAAAATGCATGAGAATCTAAGGAAGACCTTTTTTTGGCCAGGAATGAAGAGGGATATTAACAACTTTGTGGCTAGGTGTTTGGAATACCAAAAGGTCAAAGAAGAACATTTGCATCCAATCAGTCGATTGTACACACATGATATTCCCACACAAAAATGGTAGGTTGTCTCGATGGAATTTATGGTTGGTTTACCCAAGACTAGATTTCAACATGATGTACTACTTATTGTGGTGGACAAACTAACCAAAGTTGCACACTTCATACCTAGAAATGTACAAGATGATGCACCTGCCATCACAAATAAATTTTCTAGAGAGATAGTTCGATTGCATGGGTTTCCAGAGGTTATTATCTTAGATAGGGATTCCTACTTTACATCAAAATTTTGGTAAGCATTATGTTAACATTTGGGTACTAAGCTTAATATCAGTTTTGCTTACCATATTGAAACATATGGACAAAATGAAAGGGTGAATCAGGTCCTCAAGATATGTTGTGCATGTACTGTATGGAGCAACACATCAAATGGGAGGACTATATATACCTGGTTGATTGTTCTCACAATAATAGCTATCATGTTTCACTAGGCATGGTCCCATTTGAAGCCATGTACGGGAGAAGGTGTAGGACTCCTCTGTCTTAGGACAATATGAAATATCGAGTAGTGGTCGGGTTGGATACTGTAAAGGGGATGGAGGAACAACTAAAAACAAATCATCAAAGACTCAAGGAGGCCTCAGATCACCAAAATAGCTATGCGGATCTTTAGAAAAAAAGTATGACTTTGTGTTAATTCAACAATGAGAGTTTTCTATTGACTTGAGATAAATACTTTGCTAAATGGTAGAAAATATTTTAGATTAAAATAAGTTGGATGACCTTGAGCCTCAGTTCCATGGAAGTGGTTGGCTAAAAATTAAATAAACTTATTTATTCTATTCTCCATTTAATTTATTTGTTTTTGAGCCTCAGTCCCAAGGAAGTGGTTGGCTTCATTTACTTTTGATGTGGAGTAATGAATAATGTTTTGCATGATTTCTTATTTTATAAGGAATGAAAGGATTTATTTCATGTGTTTATACCATGATTTGATCAACTTGTCAAATTTTGAAACCATTATGTGCCTTCTATTTCAAAAAAATATAGTTAATCACTAAACCCTTAACTAATTCATTGTGAAGGATGAATGACCATGATATTCATTTAATTTATCATGAAGGATGAATGATTATAAATACCCAATGTCGATGGTTACAAGTTGGTAACCACTATAAATTGATAACGACCACATTTATAAAAGATAGGTCAATACGTGAAGGTAACGAGAAGCGGTATGGGACATATTCTCTAGGTCATTGTACGAGTAGTATGGTGATGGATCCTTGGTCAAATTACGATTAGAAGAAAACTAGCAAGATCTATAAGCTAGAAAAATCCACGACAATTGGTATGGGATAACTCATCGTTAATTGTAATATTGACAAGTGATACTAGATCCAGAGTCAAAGCAATGGCATGGCCCTAGTTAACTCCAAATAAGTGAATATTTAGCTAGGTACTAGGTATATATACGCTACACCCTTGCACAATTAATAGTGATAAGAGGTCTAATTAAAACTTAGTTTCCTCGTGTTAAGGGACGAGGAGAGTATGCGTCTACCCTCTAGGTGTTATGGGCCCTAGAGGATAACCTCAACCATGGATTTGTGCTCTCATACCTGTTGGTAATCAAATCGGCCTAGATGCAGAGTTTCTAAGTCTATAGCACCCTAGACCTGCTATCAAGCATTGAATATCTGAAGGAAAGGAATGTCCTCCGTGACAATTTCCTCGAAAGTAAAAATAAGGTTTTGAGATAAAGGTTAGGAAGATGTTGAAAGGAATGAAATGACTGAAAGGGATAGAGAAAGGCTAAAATCCTGAAATACCGGGTGATGGATATGAAACACGATAGATAGCCTAACACTTGAACCAATAGGAATCAAAACAATAGACTTTTAACAGAAACCAAAGTTAAATATTTAGAACTGCATAAACTCCAAGGGTATTCCAGGGATTCGTCCTTTATTGACAACTAAATCTAGATAATAGAATTCAAGCTATATGATAAAGAGGCTAATTTAAAAGAAATAACATGATAGAAGTCATACACATAGATAGAAGATTCAAAGCTGGAGCCAGAAGTTTGTATTTTGGAAGCAATTTTTCAAAGTATAGAGCTACTTCTCTAGCAGAGATTGTCCATCCTTAGTTACAGAGAAAAGAGCAACTTTTATAGGGAATTCTACTTCCTAAAATATTAATGCCCAACCACTTCCCCAATAGTGACAGGCAGATTTGATCCGAAATCGACTTACAACATTTAATTCAGCCCTGCAAATAACTCAACATTGAAGGTAGAAGGTTCCAATGAGACAAATTAGCCTTGAAGGCAGAAGGTTCAGGCGAGCTACCACGATCGGACGACTTAGAGCATAGTTTCAGGCTTGGTTTTAAATAGTCAATACCAAATATGGGTAGTCCCTAACAATTTCGGGCATTTTTTGGCAGTTCTAGGCAGTTTGCACTATGTTTGGGGCCCGCTATCAACTTCACTCCATAACTAGAGCGAAAACACTTTTCATGCCTTAGAAACTTTTTGGTGTTTCTACCTTGGGTGTCGCTCCCTGGGTGGAACGACGAAAGCTTTTGCTCCACCAGTGGAGCGCTTGGACCTTTGCTCCATTGGTGGGGCGCTTGGTCCTTTGACCAAGATGTTGACTTTTTTTGCACTTAGTCTCATTTTTGCTTCACTGGTGGAGTGCTCGGGGGATTCACTCCATTGGTGGAGCACTTGCAAATTTGACCGCCTTTGACTTCCTTTGTAAACTCTTAGCTATATTTACCTATCTCTTAGCCCTTTTGGCCTTTCGCTCCACTGGTGGAGCGAAAGGGCCTTTGACCGACAGTTTGACCTTTCTCTTTGCACTTAGCCTCAACACTTGCTTTAATATGTCATTGCTTGGTTTTCGCTCCACTGGTGGAGTGCTTGAAATATTTGCTCCACTACTAAAGCGCTTGGAAGATTCGCTCCACTAGTGGAGCGCTTGGTGCTTTGACCAAACTCTGACCTGCTTTGCACCCTTTCTTTGCCAACATTTTAGCTTTGTACCATTTGGGACCTTCGCTCCACTGGTGGAGCGACAAGGAATTTCGCTCCATTGGTGGAGTGATAGGTCCTTTGACCCAAAAGTTTGACTTTTAGGACTTTCCTTCTAACTTATTTTTTTCTTGGAGTGTCGCTCCATAGGTGAAGCGACTAGGGGATTCACTCCAGTTAGTGGAGCGACTGCAACCTTGACCCTGATTTGACTTTCTTTCACACACTTAGCCATTTTCGTTTCTTTAAAACCCTTTCTGGCCTTTCACTCCACTAGTGGAGTGACCACCTTTTAACAGAAAAACATGCTAAAAAATATCTAAGTGCTGTAAATTGCTACCATATGCGCAGATATGAAAAGAAATTTGCAGAAAAACCATAAGAGAAGAGAACTCATTCAGAACGTCGCCCATGCTATAACGTCTACAATTTTACATGCGACATAACAGGAGAAAGTGCAGCCAAAATAAAGAAACCACAAAATGTGAAAGAATACAGTCTTAAATTTAAAGGGACAATTGGTGAAAACACAACATAACAACGTCTTGACCATTTTTAAATGGAAAAAGAGAATTTTTACAATGATTGTCTCAAAACTGCATACAACATGAAATTTGACAAAATATGGCTAGAATGGCAACAATACCATAATAAGAGGAGGAGAAGATAGACCCACAAAATGGTGCCTTCTACAGATTTGGCCAGTCTCGTCCACTTGGGAGTCGTTTACAACAACTAAAAACCCCAAGATAGTGGATTATACCTCATCCTAACTGAACATTGGGTAAATAACAAGACTAGTTGATTAAAAAAAATCACCTTAGGATGTGTCTAGTTAGAAAAAGAAAACACATATTTTACCTTGTGAAACTAGTGAATTAGGTAAGTTAGACCTAGGTTATTACATTTAGTGCAATTTAATCCTATGGAATTTAAGATAATTTTTTTTATTAGAAAATTATTAAATCACAATCAATAAATTATAACTTAAGAAATAATCTAATTTGAAACCAATATTTTTAGGACCAACATCAACTTGGTTTTATTAATCAATTAGTACTAGGCATAATGAAATGCATAAGTTTTTGTAAAGGAATGATATCTCCTCAAAAATAACAATTATAAATAGAAGCATCTATTAGGTAAAGGGAAGTGAGCACTACATTATCCAACTTGAAATGATAAGAATTTTGATGTTGGGTTGGATTGAGAAAGCTATGAGTCTTAAAGGTTGGACGACAATGGAATTTTTGCTAACAATGATTCTGTTTGAATCATGGAATCCTAAAACCATCAAAATAAAGCATTTTCTTCATTAAATACATCTCAAGTAAGTTTTTTAATATTTAGGATATAAATCTCTATGGTAGACGACTTTGTATCATTAACCATCTTTGCACATGAATGATGCTCTTCAAGGTACTTAGATACAAAACCTAGTATGCCATATTTTAATAGCATAAGAATATATAAGTGAATATTTAATAATAAATAATTTTGAAAGGACATGCTCAAGTAAAAATCACTAGAATAACAAGGAAGATAACTATAAAAAGTGAAAATATTAGAAAGAATGCTAACAACATTAGATACTGCTTTGATACAATAATCTTAAATCAACTAGGTATAAATGGTTGCATAAATAACAACTCACCAACTCATGTTTTGAGATTGGATTAGCTATGTTTAAGAGATGTGCAATAGAATAGGACACAAGTTATTCTTCAAACATCCGTAGATAAGTGGGAAATAAAATAACAAGAAGGATGTTGATCATTAAAAATGTAATGAAATAAATGTGATATAAATAAATAGAAATCTTTATTTACATATGACACATACAAATAAACCACAAAATACAAAGCATGTAGTTTAGTTGACAATTTTATCAAACTTTAAGCTACAAGTAATGGGGGGTTGGGTATAGATTGCATGGTAGATGTTGGTGATTGATGTCACTTTATATTTTGATGTTTGCACCATGTGTCCTAGCATCACATCTAGTATAGGTTTTTGTATTGTTATCACCGCTAAGGCAAATTTAGAATATTATGTCCTAGCATCACATCTAGTATAGGTTTTTGTATTGTTATCATTGCTAAGGCAAATTTAGAATATTATGTCACGCTACTAAGTGAAGATCTAAGTGGACACTCAAGGGCAAAGGTTTATTTTGCATTCACATCTTCTAAGGGTTAATAGGTCATATTGTTATTGTTAATAGGTTTAATTTTAATTGCTAATATTTTGTTATTGTTGGTTTCACAAACTCTTGATATTATAAGGTAATTTTTTGGTTTACTTTATTTTTATTTTTATATATCAATACTTCTTATATACATCCACCCTAGCATTGAATCCCATTGATAATGCAAGTAATATCAAATAGTACCTTTACCAGTAGACTACATATATACCGATATATATTTTTGGTTTACTATTTGTATTTTTAAATGTGATATTAAAACTTTTATTAACCTTATAAACTATTTTACATGGTTATGACGTGTATTTTCGTTAGCTTTTTTTTTAATAATTTTAAGACATTTGATTGTCCTTTGGTAGTAAATGCTCGATGATGAAAGAAGAGCAATAACTTCCACAACATTTTTTTGTCAAAATATAATGCTTATAATTTTTATATATAATATAAGCGAGACCTAAGTTTTATTTGTGTGTGAATGCGTTTAATTTTTTTTTAAATATATTTTTAAAAACTTTTAATTATTATTATTATTTTTGATTTGGTTAGTGTGAGAAACTTCCATTAGAGAAAACTTTTATAGCTGCTCTTAAGCGGTTTAGAGTGTCATCCCAAATGGGTATACCACTAGAGGGAAGTCGTATGAGGTTTTTTATGTGTTCACAAAAATAATAGGGGTGGTTTGACCACTGGACCTTCCATTTAATACTGTAAGGTCATGTTTTGGAAACCAATTGTACTTCGAAGAGGTATAAAGGGTGGTTTGAACACTAGACCTTCCATTTATTAGTGTGGAGGCCATGTTCCGAAAACCAACTAAAAACAACTACAGTACAACGGTGAAAAATAACTTTTAATTATTCTTATTATTATTTTTTGTTGCATAAAGAATCTCTATAAACCTTAGCCCACTACAAAAATGAAGTTGACTAGGCCTGGATCTTTTGTCCAAGGAATCAAAAGGAGGCAGCCTACCGGCCTATCCTTTTGGGTCAACAGTTTTCGGTTAGATTTTAAGGTAAAAGGGGTTAGATTTTAAGGTAAAAGGGTCTGGGTTTAAACTTGTTCTATCCTTTTCAGGTTAAATTTTAGGGTAAAAGAGTATAAATTGAGGTTTGAACTTGGGCTTATTCCTTTCAGGTTAAATTTTAAAGTAAAATGCCTAGGCTCCCTTATACTGGTTTTGAATTTAAATCTTCTAATAAAACTCAAAGACATCAGAAATATACTACAATATTCCTCTACAAAATATTTTTAAATAAAAAACACTAACCCTTCTAGGAAAACATATCACTAGAGAAGGAACAATTCTACCATAAACCAACATATCACTACAGAAGGAACAATTCTACCATAAACCATGTTTATAAATAGTTAGGAAAGGTTCTTGACACTATAAAACCATGAAGCATGGGTTTCATGAAAAGGCAAAAAGAGGTTTCATGAAAAGGCAAAAAGGAGGTGGTGTTGGATAAACGTTTGGTATCTTTTCTAGATGTAAATGAGTGTGCTAAGATTTTGGAATTTTAAATATGGCTGCAGGTTTGAATTTAGAAAAGTTTAAAATTGTGTATTATATTTTTTAAAGAAAAGTTTGTAGATTTGAATTTAAAAAAAATTAAAGTTTTATATCATAAAAAAGTTTAGTTATATAATATATATTTAATAACATTTTTTTAACTGAAGTTATATATAACCAATAATTTTATAAATATTAAATGTTGTTATATAAAAATTAGATAATAACGAATCTAATAAAACTTTGCACGGTAAATTAAGAAAGGTTACTTATTCAAGTGTTGTATGTGAGTTGGAGAGGAGAGGGCAATCCTCCAAGGGAGGTCTAAGGTTGGAATCTCCACCTTACTAAAAAGTTGAATTGGGTATCCAAAATCCAATTGATAATGTTGGTGCGGACAAGGCCGTGACTCCCGAGGTAACTTTCAGGGTGTAGAAGCCTTGGTCTTGGTCTCTAAACCAAAACTGCCCCATCCAAAATCCAATTGATAATATTGATGCGGACAAGGCCGGGCATGACTTCCAAGATAACTTTGACCCGCAAGGGATTTTTTGCTTTTTCAAAAAAAATTAAGGAAGGCTACTTTGTGCCAGGTGGTTTCACTCACGGAATTCATTCCCCATTCTAATGTAGCATATGGAATTTTACAATTATAGTCCCTCTAATGTGGAAACCAAAATATTTGCTGTTCACAAGGCTGGCTCCGACTTGAAGTACAAAGAGGCATAAAGCAGATTTGACAAAGATTTGAAAAGCTGTTATGTAAAAATTTATACAAACAGATTGTGACGGGCGGCCCCATGATTCAGATGGGATGAAATATGCGAGGTAAAGCAAAACCAAAGGAAAGGAGAGTAGAGAAAAGATGTAACTTTCCCTAGGGAATGTGCAGAATGTAAGAAAGAATGAATGATCACATCCACCACCACCCCACCCTCACCGCTTCCTCCACTCTCCCCAAAGCCCGAGGTGTGTCCGTGACGTACGGATTAAGAGAATTTGCGTTCACCCACATCATCTTCTTCCTTCCTTCTAATCTTTTCCTCCTCATGAAATCCAAATGTAAATGCAAATTCCCTCAGGTCCAAATCAAAATCAATCACAAGAGCGTGCGTGTAAAATAAACAAAACAAAACAAAAGGCATTAACAGCTGTGTTAAATTGTCTGGGATATGTATTTCTAAATATTCCTTTCGTCCACCTCCTTTTTTTCTCTTCTTTCTTTCTAGGTCAACCGATTGTACATACCATCATGGTGCCTGTTCGTTCAAAGCTTTGACACAAATCAAGATCGTTATCATGGCATTTGGAAATTTTTGCAGGACCCATGAGCAGCAGGGCCTATCTATATCTACACATGCATTCCACGGTTGATGTGATGTCATCTAAAAGTTACCACTATGTTTAAAAAAGAGAGTGGCATAAAAAAATATGTATATCCGGTCCTTAATAAGTTTTGATGGAGGAATTAGAAATTATAGGACTGATTTGAGATGTGGTATGATATGTCTGGTACATTTCTGCAAGCATGAAGTGGAGAATATTGCTTGAAAAGTTACCCACCACCAACATCACCACTTTCACACATTCACAGTATTCCCTCCCAAATTCAAAAAGATGGGGGACTCCTGGCTTTGGCCGGGAAGAATCTTAAGCAAGTCAAAGAGCTCGTTCTCCAATGTACCACAGTGATGTAGAATCCATGATGACGAAGGTAAAATCTTGATCCAAGAATCATGTTAAAGAATTCAAACCTATCATGGAGGTCCCCTGGGAAGGCAACACTTGCAAAGAACAATCATATGATGTTTACCAATGGAGAGAGGAGGCCAATAAGAGGAGAGGAATATTTTCACAGAACCAAAAATGAACCTCAACAAAAAAATCAGTCGGATCTTGCTTTGGCAAAACTACACACAAAGGGGAGAACAGATGGGATTATAATCTTGTTTTCATTTTTTAAAAACCTTTTCTCATGCTGCTTTTGACAGAAAGTCAACCTGGACAGTGTGAGCATCTTTCTCTTTCATACACTGAATGATGGCTAAAATGATGATGAAATTCTTGCAAGCATGTGAAGCCCAAGTCCCATGTTTTCTCCTTTATCCTGGTTGTTGCACAACTGGTGACTACCCATGTCATAAATTTGAAAACCCAAATAAAAGAAATGTACATCAAGAGAGTAAGTGTTGATAACTCCTCCACATCGATCTTAAATTGAGTGATGATTAAGATATGTGAATGAAATCAACAAAAACATAATTAGTAACATTGTCACGTTATTAATCATCATCGTATGATTGCAAGAGGTGAAGGGGTATTAGCAGAAAGCAAATGAGATTTTAATAGGAGGAGATTTGAACCATTGCTAAAAGAAGAGGTTTTAACGTTTCGAATCACTTTTGAAGGTACTATTACCTTGCTGCCAGAGTTTTTAGTTTTACTGCTAATATTTCGGAGGGCAAAAGTAGTCAGTCCTTGACAGGAATTTAGCCGACAAACTCCATAGTACTATGGAAGTATAGATAGGCTGTTACACACATACTTGTACAAAATTTGTGTCAAGGAAGGCCAAAAAAAAAAATGACATCAATCACCACCCCCACAATGGGCAGAGGGCACAAAATTCCATCAAACAACAACAGCAATAATGGCAGCAGTATCTGCTTGCTATTGTCCACGGTCCACCTCGTCTTCCACTGCTTAATCTGTCCTTTCCTTCCTTCATTCTTGGCTCGTGTGTTATGCATCAACTTCCATACCCACAAAGATGCCTTAGCCTCCCTCTCTCATCCTCAATAAAGCCCAAGCCCACATCACTCCTTAAATTCATGTCCTTAGATTCTTCACCTCTCTAAGGCTCTCTCTTTCATATATGAACGTTTCTTCTTCTTCTTCTTCTTCATAACTTGTCTCAGGGAGGCTACAACTGGGAAAGGAAATCCAAAGAGGGTACTAAGATGGCAAGCATGAATGCTGTCACAAGCATGCCATTTGCTTGTGACAATGGAGGATGTAACAAGCGTTTCAGGCCACTGGTGCCAAAGCTAACTCTTTCTCCAAGCAGCACACCAGTGGCTGGTGCAGTCTGGTCTCAGCAATGTGAACAGTACAACCAACAAGTTTTCTGCTCAACCAGTGGTGTTACTAACCTCCAAATGTCTGCTGCAGCAGCCTGCTTTCTTGACAAAAAGATCAACAAGTTGGATGGAGAAGTAGAAGCAAATGTTAAAGACACAGACCATAATGACATGTTTATTTCAGGTAGGCATATATTTGAGTTAGTCAATTGTTCTGAATAATTTCTGTGTTGGGCCCAAATAATCAATTCATCATATTCACATGGTTCTTTTCTTTTGTTTCATATAATGGTTGTTGTTGCTTAAAGTAGGCAAAAAAGCATGATTGCAATCTTATAAAATATCATTTGCCCAACTTGAACAGGTAACCCACAGCAGCAGCAACAGAAACTGAACATGAAAGAAGAAGTAGAAAGCTGTGCTCAGTCTCACCCCTCTGGAACGAGATGGAATCCAACACCGGAGCAGATAAAAATCCTAGAAATGTTCTACAAAGGAGGAATGCGTACACCCAATGCAGAACAGATCGAGCATATCACTGCCCAGCTGAGACAATATGGCAAAATTGAAGGCAAAAATGTATTCTATTGGTTCCAAAACCACAAAGCCAGAGAAAGACAGAAGCAAAAGCGCAATAGCATGGCCGCAGCAGCTGCTGCTGCCACAAAGAGAGTCTCCCCCACAGTAGACAATACCACTAACAATGCCACTGACCTCCATAAACCTAATCCCAACGGTAAATTCTTATCACTAATATATTTTGCTCTCATATTCTATCATTGGAATTTTCTTCCACGAATTCAGTCACTCTTCCATTTCATGTACATATATTTTGCTCTCATATATTTTATGACATTAATACCTATTTACCAATCTCATGTTACAAATTCAGTCTTACCATCTTTAGTGACACAAATGGTCTAAAAATGTAGATCTCCTCATCACTCTTCTTTTATTAAGCTTATATATTCTTTTATCCACCTTATCCATAGCTATGCTTGAGCCTGAATCTCTAACGTTTGTTTACATGTGTTTAGCAGGTGCATATTCATTTTACAATTTGCCATTTGCAGCGACGTCAGAAACCTCATGGCCTATCTTCAACTCATCTTCCTTCTTAACAACCCCATTCTCCAAGGTGAATACATACTATAGACACACAATTATATATATAAAAGGAGGTTTTTGGTTATTAAAATATGAAGTCAGGAGTTTCTTATTGAATTTTTATATTGCTTCCAGGGACTGGCTTCTCTGGGCCTTGATCTCAAAACACCCCCACCACCCAAAAGAGATCTAGACTTTAAAACCTGTTATGGGCCATTAAGTGATTTGGGTAGTGGAATGTCACCATCCAAAAATACGACGTGGGATTCCTTCGGCAATGGAGATGGACTTGTGATGAACATGGGCCTGAGAAATCACCAAAAAAATGATTTCACTACTGCTTCTGCTACTGCTACTGCTAACTCTTGCAAGCGCAAGAATAGAATGTGGCAGACTCCCAACGAAGATCTCAGTCTCCACACAGAGAGCAGTTCGGAGTCAATTTGCCTCCAAACATCTGACAATAACAATGACAACAATAAAGAAGAGGAAGATCGGAAGCATCAAACACTTGAACTCTTCCCATTATCTCCCGAGGGATCTCTCAAATCAACACTGTTGTCTGCAGAGTCCTCAACACGTTCGAATCTCGTTGAGTTTCTTCCCAAGCACTCTGGTTTTTCCATTTGACTTCCATGCCGAAGATGATTTTTTTTTTTCTCTGGGATCACGAGGAACACTGAATTTGAGCCGCCGTCCATGGCGAAGATTAATCTCAATGACCAGTTTCTTTTCTATTTTTTTTCTAGACAACTTTGTACATGGGGCACATTATGACTACACGTTATTCTCTTTGTTTTTTTTTTTATGTTTTTCTATTGATGAGGCTCCCTTTTTGGCTAGGAAAAAATCATTGGTTTTTCATGTTGAGAACTAAGACAAATATTCTAGCTAACAATATAAAAATATTAAAAGGATCTGCTTTGCTGCCTGTAAAAGCAAATGGATATAATTCAGATGCTGCAGGGAAAGGAAGGAATTTGAAGTTGCACGCTCTTAAAGGCGTTAAAAAAGGATCTGGTTTTTGCCACCACACTTTTTAGAATAATTTATATATTAGATATTGGGGCCCGTGACAAGGTAATCATTGGTGAATTTTGCAGCATCAAGATAACGCGTAGGTTTGGCACCAAAGTTGATTGATTTGTTGGAATATGGAACAAAAGGGCAGCTTTCACAGGTTAATAATGAAATATTAAGATTGAAATGATGTAGGTTCATGATTTAGACTGCCACTATTCTTTACTTTGGTATTCTGTATATATCTTCCAAGCAAATGCAATTCATTGGAGGAATATATAGATTTGTAAAGCCATTAACAATGGGAAAGGTTACCCCGAGCTCTCACACATCGTCTCAAAACTTAAAAAAAAAATTCCATTAATCATGAGTGTTCTATATTTTTAAAATCTTTATATTCCCTTCCCTTGAGCTCTCACAAATCGTCTTAAAACTTAAAAAAAATCCTTTTATCATGAGTGTTCTATATTTAAAAATCTTTATATTCCCTTCCTTTAATGTAGGATCGAAGTACGGCTCTAAAGTAAAGTAATAATGAAATCACATTCTATATTATAGTTGGGGGAAAATGTTGTTTATAGGAGACTAAGGTTATGCAACTTTTCTTTTTTTAATCTATTAGAAGCGGAAGAATAAGATGAGCAATTTAGTACAAAAGTCTCTTAGGAAAGAAAATTAGTATAATTAAAACACTATTAATGGGATTGTAACCAAGTTTATGGCATTTTAATTACAAAAATGTATTTAATAGTATAATAAAAATCATATAATAGTTTTAAGACCTTAAAATTTAACCTTAACCTATAGCCTCTTTAAAATAAAAAATTCATTGGCTTCAATTTAAACAAATATTGTTTTTTTATTTTTGGTAAAAAAGAATTTATATTACGGTATTTAAATAGAAGAGGTATATCGTCTTATTTTTCACGTAAACAAGCTTTTGATCCAGGATTTAATAGATGATGATTCTCAATCAATTGATCTCCTATAGTAAACCTTATGTAATAGAAATAACCTAATACAATGAATTATAGGACTAAATACATCTAATGCTACTATCATCAAGAGATAGAATAGAAAGAAGATCTTCCCTATTGCCCATCTTCTAGGAGGGTAGCTGTAACAAGTGAGGTTACATTTGTATAGAGCCTAATTGACCATCGCATCTGTAACTCTATTTTATTCTTTAGGAATGTGATTGTATTTCATAGACAATAAGCTTGTTTATACCATCTGAATATTTTCTTAATTCTTCGTAGTCTCTTGTAATGTACCACCCTCTTTGTAACTTTGAAAATTTACTGCCTATGAATTTGCTTTGTTTTTTAGATTGATATTTTTTACTTTTTGATATTTTGTGCCTTTGTTTGGTTTTTTCTTACAAGTGAGAAATAAAGAAAACACTGGACATGAAATAAAAAGACACAAAATAAGGAAATTCTGAAATTTATTCTCATAAAAGACCAGGAGGGTTTCAGAAGTACATAGAGATGGTCATGAGACCCAACAAGTTGCAATATACACTGCCCATACGCAGAAACCTCTTTAGAAGGAAAACTAGTGAAACCAAAACCTTGTGCCACTATGTTGGATCAATAAAAAATGGTACGAATTGCACAAATCAGGTGTGTACAAAAACAATACCTGTAACACACAACTCAACATCAAATTCTTTAGGTTTAGACAAAACCCGGTGTGAAATCTCCAGCACCTAGTTGCCCGAATAACCCTGTTGGCTCCAAAGAAAGCAAAAGAAGCACTTGGAATTTTGGGTAAACCCGACCCAACAAAAATCATTTGTAGAAGTTGCTACACAAAAAATAATAATGTTTTTGAACACAAAACACCCCTTTTCATTATAATCATCAAACACCTAGAAACTCAAATCACATTGTTGTCTCCAAAGAAAGCTACAGGCACAAACCCAGGTCTTGAAAAACCCATGAAATGTACAACCCAACAAGGAATAGATTGAAAAATCTACTGCAACAAGGAAAATAATAAATTTGACGCAAACACACCCTTCCCTTTTGCACATAATACAAAAATTTACAAGAAGCTCTGAATCAATCTCTATTGAAGCTCAATGGCAACCTTTGTGTGAAGCTACCTCTGTAACCATCTAGGAGTGATATTTCACACTCGAAGATGATGTTCTTCAAGAGTATTTTCATCCTCAAGAAGCTTGAAACCCTTTGACAGGCCAATATCCAACTTTCAGATAAAATATGAATACCAAAATGAGCAAAAATGAATAAAAAACAACTTTTATATCTTCCTCCAAAAACCCATGTCAATTTTGGTCTCATTAACTTAGATTTAATGTAATTTCATTTTCAAACTCTTTTTCCCTAAAAAATGGGCATCCAAAAATATGTTATATCAATTGGCCCTTTTTAAAAACAACCTTATGTCCTCGTTAGGCCCAAAAAACACATTTAATAAATAATTAAAGTTAAATATTAAATTTAACTTTACAATAACTCACCCTCACAAAAACTATTAATATTATGGTCCTCACCTAACAATATCACCAACCGAGGATAGAAATGTATACCCATTTGGAGGACGCTTCAAACCTAGCACCCGTTTCGTAAGATTCCCAAGTGAATCGACTTACTAAAATAGTAAGGTTTAAAACATCCCAAAATTACCCCAAGACCTAAAAAATGGCAACAAGAAACATCTCCAAGCATCGAACACACCTCCAATGGACTCCCACACACTTCCATTAGCCTATGAGAACCTGAGAATATGCTAATCGTACACACAACTATTGACTGGCTAAAGAGGGGACATTACAGTCCGCCCTCCCCAATATTGCTTTCCCTCAAGCAATATGACCTATCTACCTAGATCCCAAATGGATCTAAAAATTATCCCACGATGGAGACACTGCCATAAGCAATCATCATCGATACTAGAATCACTGTCAACTCTTGTCACCATACTGATGCAACTGAACCAAACCACTCTGTCAACCTCCAACAACAAATTAAGAAATAACCCATCACTAAGATTAAAACGAATCCCAGTGTCCCAAAAAATCCTCTAGAAAATACCATCACTCCTATGTTATATCATACTGATCACCACAATGAAAACATAGTGCTTGAACTGCACTAATCCTGACTACAATGCCATGAAATGAGCTTCCTTCAGGCTAGAACTGAAATACCTGTTAGAGCTAAAAATAAATAACTCTTGCCAAGTTATATTAGCAAGAATATCACCAAAAATCCCACTGCTAGTCACCCTCATGGGCAAGAAGAAAAGCAATCTACTCATCAGGAGAATGAAATTCTCATCTCTCATCATGAAGTCCCCATAGCAATGCAAGAAATACTTAGTCAAGAGGCCATCATTAGAAGCAACAACAATACCCATCCTGAAAATGACTCTATAGTCAAGATCTAACACCCTCTCAATAGCACTAAACCTCCTAGTGTCTATTGAGCAATCCCAAGAACACCAACCAACTATAATCATCAAGGCATCATATAAAAATATAAGTGCCAACAATACATAAAATCAACAATAATCATCAATCACCCAAGTAGAGAAATATACTATCTGCTCAATACCGCAAAGGTTTCCCACAGACTAATGGTAAGAGTTCTTCAATGGATCAAGGGCTAACTGACCATCGTCTGATGCCATAATACTCAACACAAAAATGTTGGAGTAGCAACTAACACAAATAAATACTCTTGTATACACAAGAGATATGCGTGTGGAAATACTAACAAGTACTCTTGAAAAAGCCTTGCAAGTAGAGCATCCAAAATCCACATAGACTCATAACTCTTCTCAAAACACTGTTCACCCAAATATTTGAACCTTGGTTCCAAGTCCTGCACATCAACATAAATTTTGTTGTCCCTACCATGAGTGCTAGTAGCATCTCCATAATTTAGTGTATGAACACACAACCAAAAATGAAATGAGAAATCAGTCCGGACATCCTCTCAACCCCTTTGATATAACTCGGTTGTCCCCAGTTGCTACTACCATCTACAATCATCAAGACACCCTCTAATAGAAAATCTACTAACACCATGAGAAGTCTGTGATAATAATCATGCCACAATATGGGATGTAAAAATAATTGCACGATTCCTAGAGAATTATCCACACCTTGCTACCTACTAGCCATGAATGAATACCAATCTATCTACTCAAATCTGGATGCCACTAAGCTCAATACCAAAAGGTGAGGGTAACAACTAGATATGAAATTAACCATCCCTGTAATGAATCTACCATCAAAATTTGAGAACACACAAAGTCTCCCAATGTCCAAAAATTTCAATTCAACAACAAGAAAAAAAGGTATCATTACATTATATTCCATTCATGAGCAAAAAGTGACTGCAATAAAATACTCTAGAAATATAAATTCTCATCCAAAACTGAATTGTATTAGCAACATCAATCATTAAAAGACAAATTCCAACTTTACCATGTATCATAGAGCTCCAAGAATGAATAGAACTATAGTTGTCCAAATCTGAAAATGTCACCTCATGGTCTATTTTTTTGAAAATAAGTGTACCACAAGTAACACCACTGTTGCAAATCTGAAATATATCACCTAAATTTTAAAATCTAAACACATCCAAAACTAAAATTACTTCGAAAATAATCACCAACTCCGCCAGTCTCCAGTTCTTGTTCAAAATATCTCTCCAATCCACTTGGATGTTCACAAATGGATTCATGATTTGGTTGCTCACAAAGGGGACATCAATGTACTTCTTATTTATTTGTTCAAGAACCTCCCATGGTTTACCTATCCTATCATCTTTTATGCCAAGAAACTCATACAAGTGATTCTAGGTGTAGGAACTTTCCTCCCGAGAAGCTCTATCACACGAAAACTACTTCATACCAATCAACATATGGATGTCATCATTAGTGGATTTAGTAAATTGTGTAGATACCACACAAGGCCTCTCCACCTCAATAGCCCTTGCATTAAGATAGAACTCCTCTCCTTGTGGTAAGTCCACAAGGTCCACCATCATGCCTTAATGCTCTGAATCATCATGATCATCATAAGGAAGCAAACCAACATCATGCCTCTCAAAGAGTGGATTTTCCAAGGATGACTCAGTATCCATATCAAACAATGGATTTTCAAACAATTGAAAAATACCAATATCCTCTTGCTCAACTCAATCTACCTACTGATCCAAAATTGCATTTTCGAAGTTCTTGGGACATTGAACTAAATCAAAGTCCTCCTGTATGCTGTCAAGTTCTTCTATCACTCATCCAATCTCCTTAGCTCTTTCTTCATTTTCTTGTTCTCTAATTTTTATGACAACAACAAGTTTCCTTTTTGTTTCATACAATGTCACATGTGCATCTGACAGTGAGCCTCTAGTAGACTTAATCTCAAGATTGAGCTTATCAACTTTGTCCTCTCTACCCTTAAATGCATCAAGGGTCTCTTCAACAAGCTTGATGAAATGATCCATCTAAAAGAATATTCATGAAATCTGATTTCATAGTTTCAAAGGCTACTTTAACTATTTTTATATTAGCAATAGGGATAATTCCTTCAACACTATTTTTCCTCCTCTCAACTTGAACCTTCCAACAAAGTTCTTCAATGAATTTATAGGTGTTATCAAAATGGGTTAAGGTTGCAATAATTGAGTCTTCATTAACCCTTAGATAAAAATCAGATTTATGCATAAAAGTTTCTGTTTTATTTACCTGATTATCCCCTTCAAAATAATGATCTGCTAAAGCTCCCTCTTCACATATTATTTGCTCCAAAGATAGATCATCACTTTGGGTAAGAGAAATTTTATCCCAAAGTGATCCTTTGGTATAATTTGGGGTTGCAACACCTAGATCCCAAGGGATTAAGTGTTGATCACTTAATTCTGACTCAACATGAAAATTATGCTCATCATGCAAGTCTGTCACTATACATAAATCATCCTGCAATGAAGTGAAACCATCCTGAATACATACCTCCAAAGGTTTTATTTGAAGACCAAACTTGAATCCACCTGTGCTAACCTCACTAGATAGTGATAAAGAAATGTTACTATATGCAATTTTGAAAATTTCATCATCACTACCACCAACATGCACTAAATATGAAATTGCATTTGTGTTCTCATCATTATGAACTAAATGCTTATCTGCATCATACTCAATATGCTTAACATCTGAATAAGGATTGGCATACTCATCGGGATAGAAGGCAACAACACTAGCATCATGCTCTTTTCCAGAAAGAGTGTTAGTGATATGAACCATATTAACATCACTAACATTAATTCCATTAGTCTCATCAAAGCAATTGTCAATCTTAGGGTCTTCAATAACTTGTTTTACAGTCACATACAATATTGTTATTTTAACGTCTTCATCATGCGCAACTTCATCATTTGTAGGTGCATGCATGCCAATAGAATTAATTTGAGATTCATCCATAAATACCTCATGTGATGAAATCTTATATTCATGACAAACTCTTTTTTTGGGTTCTTCTTCTTATATGTGCTCATCATTGACCAAGAAAGATTACAACTGCTCCTCACACTGTTTGACCCATCCATGAGCAATAGTAGAAGAAATCCATTCTTACCTCCTTTGCTCAAATTTGTGTCCTCCATCCTTAATATCAATCCATATCTATCTCAAGAACTCATTTAAAGACCATACTTCCTTTAGGTCCTCTAGAAAAGCTACATATTATTGCCAATATTTTTTCATATTACATTGGTCTTCCTAATACTCAAGCCGACTTTGCCAATAATCATAACAAAAATTGGTTCCATCAGTGGGTGGCTCCATTAATGTGAAAAATAATCTATGTGTCCACAGGCTGGCAGTATTGAACCTAGATTTGATACCATGTAATGTCCCACCCCTTTGTAACTTTGAAAATTTACTACCTATGAATTTGATTTATTTTTGAGATTGATATTTTTTTCTTTTTGATATTCTATGCCTTTGTTTGGTTTTTGTTTACAATTGAGAAATAAATAAAATGTTGGATAGGAAATGAAAAGACACAAAATAAGAAAATTCTGAAATTTATTCTCATAAAATACTAGGATGATTTCATAAGTACATAGAGATGGTCATGAGATCCAACAAACTACAATATACACTGCCCAAAAGCAGAAACCTCTTTGAAAGTAAAAATAGTGAAACTGGAACCTTGTGCCACTATGCTAAAACAATCAAGAATGGTATGGACTGCACAAATAAGGTGTGTACAGCAATAAATTTTGTAACACACAACTCAACATCAAATTATTCAAGCTCAGATAAAACCTGATGTGAAATCTTTAGCATCCAGTTGCCCGAATTACCCTATCGGATACAAAGAAAGCAAAAGAAGCACTTGGGGTTTCAGGTAAACCCTAGAATGGTACGACCTAGGAAAAATCAGTTGTAGAAGCTGCTGAAAAAAAATAAATAATAGATTTGAACACAAAATACCCCTTTTCCTTGCAATCCTCAAACACCTAGAAACTCAAATCACACTATTGTCTCTAAATTAAGCTACAGGCACAAACCCAGGTCTTGAAAAACCCACAAAATGTACAGCCTAGAAAGGAATAGACTAAAAAATTTGCTACAACAAAAAAAATAATAAATCTGAAGCAAACACACCCTTCCCTTTGGAACACAATACAAAAATCAAACCAAAATATTTGAAGGAAGCTTTGAATCGGTCTCTATTGAAGCTCAATGGGAACCTCTATGTGAAGCTACCTCTGTAACCACCTAGGATTGATATTTCAAACTCGAAGATGACATTATTCAAGAGGGTTTTCATCCTCAAGAATCTTGAAACCCTTTGATAGGCCAATCTCCAAATTTCAGACAAAATGTGCATACCAGAATGAGCAGAAATGAAGAAAAAGCAACTTTTATATCTTCCTCCAAAACCCACACCACTTTTGGCCTAATTAACTTAAAATTAATGTAATTTCATTTTCAAAATATTTTTTCCTCAAAAATGGGTGCCAAAAAACATGTTATATCAATTGGCCCTTTTTAAAAACAACCTTATGTCCCCATTAGGCCCAAAAAGCACATTTACTAAACAATTAAAGTTAAATATTAAATTTTAACTTTACGATAACTCACCCTCATAAAAAATATTAATATTTTGGTCCTCACCTACCAATATCACCAACCGAGGATAGAAATGGATACCCATTTGGAGGATGCTTCAAACCTAGCACCCGTTTCACAAGATTCCCAAATGAATCGACTTACTACAAATAGTAAGGTTCAAAACATCCCAAAACCACCCAAAGACCTAAAAACTAGCAACAAGAAACATCTCCAAGAATTGAACACACCCCAATGGGATCACAAACGCTCCCATTAGCCTACGATAACCTGAGAGTAGGCTAATACTGCACACAACTACTGACTAGCTAGAGAGGAGACATTACATCTCTAGTCAAGCTTTCTATTCTTCCTTGAATTCTTCAAATGGTTGATCATGACTTGTGAGTAAAATTCTATCTAGACCTTCCTCCAACCTACCTTAACTACCTCTTGAAGCTCTCTAAGGATGCCACAACCTTTTTCTAGGTTTTTGAAAAGAATGCCAATATTCTCAACAAAGGTGAAAACCGAGGTTCCATTCAATTGTATTCCTATCCATCCCATAGAAGCTCTTCCTAGATTCTCTCGTGATTCTCCATCCATGTTAAATTTTCCTCAATCCTTTGGGGGAGGTTATCACTTTTCCTTTCGAGTGCTTATGTTCACCATTTGTTGATTATCATCCTTAGGAATAATTTTTAATCTGGTCATGAATTATTCTAATCATTGGTGGGGTTCTTGGGGATACTTCAACATATGTTGGATTTTCTCTACTATGTTGGTTGTGGTCTTTTGCCAAATATAATGGATGTCCATAGACTCTTATTTGAAGATGCAGTTTTTCCTTTCCTTCCATATGTTCCAAAGTAGAAAATTTGTTCCTACCCATACTATCTACCTAACATAGTGGTCCACTCCATCCTATGCAGTCCATTCCCTTCATTCAATATTCTCTCTACACATTTCACACCTAAAAAGACCATGGTAGCCTATTTTCATAAGTTTTCCCCTCTTAAAATTCTTTAATGTAGAAGAAGACAAATGAAGAATCTCACCCTAGGTCATAAATTTTGTGTGCATATTTGTTTAAATAAGTATTGAAGTGGGTTAGGAGTACTTTGACATAGAACTGCATATCCATGTGCTACTATATACTCCCCTTGACTTGTGTTGCCCTATCTAAGGGAATCCTCCACTCGAGACCATGAAAGTGATATCATTTGTAGGGTTTTTTGGATATCCATCTTCTGCCTCTCTGGGATTTGATTTAGCCATTTGGATATGGGGACCCAATTTCTCCCAATTTTTGAATTTTTGGTCTGGTAACTATAGTAATTTTCTACCTATACCCAATTTGATCTATGTAGTTTCTCCATGACAGGTATCCACTCTAGGAATTGAACCACCAAAGGTTAATGCTCCTCCCAAGAGTTTATCCATAAGTTTGCATGTTGACCATTATGAATTATTCAAAATTGATCCTTTATTACCTCCTCTCTTGTCCTCAAAATTGCTAAGATAGGGGATCAAAATTCTATGAGAATCCAAATTGACCCATTAATTTGAGGAGGAAATACCGATCCACCCTATTATATGCTTTGGATAAGTCTAATCAGATGAACATGGATGAGGATTTCTATGCTTCCATGGAGTGAATAGCCTCTTGAGCCAAAAATATCTCATCCACTATGTGTCTGCCTTCCATAAAACCATCTTGTTATAGTAAGATAATCTTATGTAAAAGTGGTTTGATCCTCTTCACAATTACCTTGGTGATTATTTTGAGTAAGACATTACATAAAGCTTTTGGTCTAAACCCAATAATGTGCTCTACATATTGTACCTTTGGGATCAATGCTATATATATTTTGTTGATTTTCTTTAGCATATCTTTAGCTTTCCTAGATTCCTTAACCACATCTAGAAGGTCCTCATATAGGATATCCCAAAGTTCTTGGTAGAGTTTGATGGGAAATCTATCAAGACTAGGAATCTTGTTTTTCTCCATTTTGAAAACCATCTACTATAACTCTTTGGTAGTTGCTAGTGTAGTCAAAATTAAATTGTCCTTCTCTACTATCAGTGTAGGTATCTTGTGTAACACTTCTGGCTAGGCTTCCATATCCAAAGTTTCTGTTGTGAATAGACTTGCAAAATAGTTTACTGCAATAGACCTCATACTTTCTCATGTGTGGACAATATCTTCTACTTTTTTTTCAATAAGGGTATGAAATTGAGCAATCTATGGGTTATAGGATATTTGTGGAAGAATCTTGTATTTCGGTCCCACTTCTAGAGCCATTGGATTATAGAATTTTGCTTCCATAATATTTCATTTTTTCCATTCCTCTAGCTAGGATGTAAGTTTGATCCCTGCCATACTCAGACCCCCCATGAGGTCATCCATGTAGATTTTTTCATTTGAAATATTTGAGTTGGGCTATCACTTCCAGATTTTTCTTCTTGACATCTCCAAACTCTTCCTAGTTCTAGGTCCTTATATTAGATCCGATGTACTAAAGCTTCCTCACAAAGTAGTACATCTTGGTTCCATGTTGAGGTTTGTCTTCCTTCCACCATTACTATACTTTGGGTCTAAAAGAGCTATCTTTGAACCACATTAGTTGGAATCTAAAAGGTAAGTGTTTGTCCTTGGATTTCCATAGTTTTTTCATGATCGACCAATTATTTGAGCTTGCATTATTTAATATCTTCACCCTAGGAATGTGTCAATACATTATAAAACTATCTGATAGTAGGAACCTATATAAAAATTTTAGAATTTAGGTAGAGTCTTGCCTCTTGTTGGACCAGGTCATTAGGCCATTGTATAGCATGAATTCCACTAGGTGGAGATTTTTGATGTATTCTTTTGTAAGACCTGTGCTCCCATATAAGATACTATTTTCCCTAGCTTCACTTCCAAGGACATGATGGTATTGAAATATTCTCCTATTAAGGCTCATGGTTGAGGAAATTGGGTAATAATTTAGTTTATGTTCTTCCACTATCTTTTTTTCTCTTCTAGGATAATAGGTGCATAGAGCAAAGCATAACTTGGTCTATTTGCCTACTTTGTATTTCTACCACCAAGATATCCTAGCTATCCACCACTTGATGGATAACTACCTCTTTAATATCCAAAAGGAATATAATGCCTCTCAATGCCTCTTGGGATATAAGTGATTCCACTATTCTAGTAGACCACAATTTTATTGTAATTATTTCCATATCTTCCACTAACACCTCCATATCTTGAAGGAAGTCATGTTGTGGTTGATTTGTCTATATCATTATTTAATTTTATTATATTTTGAGGGACTTCCCTTGAGTATTATAATATTATAGGAGATGATCTTCATAAATATTGAGGGCTAAATATGTGGGTAAGGGCATTGGTTATACCTTCTACTATTATCTTTTCTCCTTTTGCCACATGGTGTTGATTAGTTTTGCATCCAACCTTTTGATTAATATCCATTTTCATATTCTTACTTGTCTCCTACATCACCCCTATTAATTTTGAAATAACATCTAACCCTGGCATATGTGTGTACAACACTAGGGTATTATTGGTAGATTTGATGAGGTCTTGCATAGGCTCTAAGGTTTTTTTTGGTTTCTACATTTAACAGATTGTTACACTTATTCTTATTTCCCCCTTTTCTTTTTGTTGATAATTTATTGTTGGTTGGTTTACCACTTCTTTTTTGTTACTCTACATGGCTAGGGTAGTGTTAGGAGTGCTATTTACCTCTTTTGGCATAAATTTCTTCCTCTCATCATGGAATTATGTCTCCATGGCTTATGTCTCCATTGTATCCTCCTCATCATCCAAAGTTTTATTAATGGGGAGATTACCAAACATATAGTTTGACACCATTTCTTGATTCCTCACTATCAATTTGTTTTAGATATTCATTTTTTGGGTACTTGAAACCCTTAAGGACATGTTTTATCTCTTCCTTTCTCTTGGATCGTATATGTGTAGTTTCTTGCTAAATGACCATATTCATGGTAGATTCTATAACAAAAAGGTATGTTCTCACAATCCACCTCCTGCTTCCATGTTTCCTCCCCAAACTATAGAGCTGGGAGAGGTTTGTTAAAATATTATAGGACACATATCTGAGCATAAATAATTTTTTGAAATTTATTTGTACTATCAAAACCATCATGATTTTTCCTGGGGTATTTATAATTGCCATAAATATTATTAGAGTCTAAAATTACATTGGCAGGCCAAAAATTTTCACCCAAACTATAGCTATGGATTACATATTTTCCTTTGCTTTAAATTTAGTATGCCAAGGTTTTATAAAAAGACCCAAATTTTCAAAAAACCATGGTCTCCCTTGGAATATTTTTTTCCTATCTTATTTAGAAGCAAAAATAACAATGAAATAATCATTGGGGTATGTAGATATTTGGAATTCACCTTTTATTTAAATTGTTTAACAACCCATAGTTTAAATGCTGAAAGGATTGGTCTAAACCCCATAAATCAACATATCAACCCTCTCCTCTCCATGTCTTCTATTATGTTTTGAATATCCTCGATATTCACCTTCACTATCAGGGAACCATATGCTACCTTTAAACACCTCGTCATAGTTTTCTTAGGATCTATCTTAGGCATTCTCAAAGGTCTTCGTGGTTCTCTCAAGTTATTGATCATATTTGGATGGGGTTGTTCCCCACGAAGGGCATACCTAAAAATTATTTTTGGGGGTAGCTCCCCTGACTCTTTCCCCATATTGGGTATTGGTACAGTCGACCCTTTTTGGTAATTTACCCTCAAAATAATCTTGCTCAAGTTATAGACCATATCAATTTTTCCTGCTTTAACTTCTCTGATTTGGTTTACATTGTGAATTTTATCTTTTATTTTCTTCAATCCTTGGCCTTTTTTTATGGTAGAATATGATCTCTTGTCTCTTTTTACACTATAAACTAAAAATGCTTGTTGCTTTTTCCTTCACTTTGTGTGGCTTGTAAAAATTGGTTGTCTATTGCATTTCCTCTAGCTAAACCTTTTCCTTACTGTAATCATCCTTGTCAAAAAATTCTTGCTAGCCACTAGGGCCAATAGGTCCCATCCTATGTATTTTCTTTGCAATTTTTATTTGAATCCTTTCAAAACCCTCATCCCAGCTCTCTCCTTTGCTTCCTTAATCTATGATTATCGAGGCTTCTATATGTAATGGTAGTGACCAAATATTATCTCATTTATGAATTTAACACAAATAAGTATCGTTTATTCATTCTACTCCCTATTGAGAAAGATAAGTCGCTAAATGTTGCAGTGGTCTAGACTTACCTTGAATTTCCCATAACTATTTCCTCATAAAATTTCTATCCTTTGCTAGCTTGTTTGGATGAGCTTTGAGATCCTCTAGCTATTGAATTATGTCCATGCTATTGAAGGTCTCTTGACTAATATTGTAATGACCCCAATTTCAAGATCAATCAGCCTAAGATATTTTTTTTGTCTAGTCCTTATTATGGTCACTAGGCTCCAAGGTTATGCATAACAACTATTTATAGCCAATTGGCTAAAATTAGGATTTTTGAAATTTGGAATTGGCTAATATTTGGGACCCTTGACCAAGGACCATTAGCCAAAATTTTTTGGGTGAAATTTTTTTTGGGGGGTCGATTCGCCCCAATTTTATAATATTTTGACCGTTTTAAGTTTAAATTTTCAACATTACTCCTAATAATAGTTAACCTTCTACATGTGTTTCGATACTATTCACCTGGATTTTGAAACTAATTCACCAAATTTTTATAAATACATTTTGGGGCTGACCCCTTATGCATAACCCTATCACTAGCACATGAGTGTATTGAAAGTATCTTCGTGTGGTTCTCTTATAGATAAGTATCCAAGTAAGTTCAAGGCTACACTTCATAGGAATCCAACATGGTCAGTGTCTATCCTATGGGTAGGAGTGGCCAACCCCTATCATGACCTGCAGGTAAGGTTTCTTTACCTTGCAATTGGGAATTCTCCTATCTCAAATAGGAACACCCTTTTTCCCTACTAGTTTAAATCAAACATTAAACTAACTTCTATGCTATGTATCTTTCAACCATACATTATACGTATACCTTGAGGTTTTTTTGGTTCTTCCTTAAGGATAGAACCACAGTTATTGCAATGCTTAGTTTTCCCATATCAACCATAGGAGCTAAGGGGGTTATCACACAAACCCGCATAGACTTGTGAGTGTCTACCATTTTCCTTACTTGGTTTAACCAACTATAATCTCCACGATATAGAAAACTTTCAAGGTTTTCCCTTTACAAACATTCCCATAATTAATCTCTAAGTGTCATGCATAAAGCAAACATTCCTTTTAGTTTTAAGGTTACTCTATATCAAATAGATACAATTTTGAGTCACTTTTAGAGATTCAAACCTTGTCATAAGGTAATTTTAATTCATCATAAAACTCTACATTTCTTCTATGATCATTCGAAGTCAAATGTTACATTGTATACACTTCCTCTCAAGGAGTGATATAATCAATTTACAACTGAACTCAATAAATACATTTTACAATAATGAAGACCTTCTACTAAGAGGTATTGTTACATTATGTATACATGACCAATAGAAGTCCAATAGTGTCGATCTTTGCTTGACTTCATTAGAGCCACCAGTACTAGATAGTAGGTATTTTTGGGATTAGGACAATCCATTACATGTATATGAAATGCATTTTAGACAAACAATAATATGTAATAATTTTCCATTGAATGCAACTAAACACAATACATTCTCCACAATGTAGTTGTCTAAAGCATTCCACCATTTAAAGGAAGGAAATCCCATACTTTCCTAATACTAAAAATCATATTCTCATCTCATATCCTCCTTCACAAGGATATGCCTTTGAAACAAGTATTATTACAGTCAACTATTGCTAGTCCATTTTAGAGAATGCCATAAATTCATTCATACATGAGATCCCTTTCATGCCTATAGTATTTAATTAAATCATACTTTCACAAGTATCTCTTATTTCTTCAAATAGAAATAGCATGTAATCAATCATACTTTCACAAATATTTTTTTTCTTCAAACATAAATAACATTTAATAAATCATACTTTCACAAGTATCTCATATTTCCCAAATAAAAAAACATTTAAACAAATCATACTTTCACAAGTAACCCATATTTCTTCATCCGGAAATAACATTTAAATAAATCATACTTTCACAAGTAATTTTTTTTTCTTCATCCAAAAATATCATTCAATCCGATGGATTTAGTTATAATTTTACAAATCCTTCCAAGGGTTTAACCATAACCTATCACAAGGTATAAACTAGATTTGTTCTTCAATCCATCATTATGGTTATACTATAGTTCCTTTACGAATGTATTTTCTAATTTGTGTTGTAATATATAGTCCTTTATTGTCACATGATCTATCACTAAGATCATACTCTAGTTACCCAAGGTTAGCTACAACTCTCTTGCAATCTACCACCTAGATTGCTCAAGTTTAGCTGTGATTGGTCTTGTAATCTACCCACGAGATTACACTATAGGTTTACATTCTTGGCCCCCTTATTTTGTCACAAGAGACACACTATAAATACAATGTTAGCAAATGGATGTTATTACCCAATTTCTCATCAAGGACAAGCTATAGTTATTAAAAGTATCCTTACTTATCTCAAATTCTTGAGCAAGTATTTATCATGGTTTGCATAAAATATCTCACCACAATATCCTTTGTCCTTTTTAAGGGACTTATACAAATTGTACAAAAATTACTCCCACCTTATGTTTCAAAATACACAAATTTTCTCCTAAAAATTTGTTCCATAATCCTCATTATGATCAATGGTTTTCTTTTTATCCAAAGCACTTGCTAAGTTTAATAGCAATTAAATACCAAAGTTCATCAAGCAATATGGCCTATAAATTTAGATATTACCATAAACATTTGTTTCCCCAAGTTTAAATATCTTCATAAACACTCGACGATATCATACCGAATGTAACAAAAGATACTTTCATAAGTTTATTGCTGAATCATTTCGAACATAAACCTTGTGCTAAGGATTGTTTGTCCATGGAGTAATATTTCACTATTTTAAACAAGTTTTAGCAAGGATCATATGGGGTTTTCGACTCTCAATCTATGGGTGATTACTTTCTCAAGGGGTTGTCGTCTATTGTCCATAAACACACTTACTGTATTTCTTGAGAAACACAGGTACCAAAGGTGAGTGGTAGGATGCTATCCAACATGCACACATGGATCGGTAAGGGGATTATCAACGTAAGCTCCTTTAGCTCTTCTTTTTTATTTACAAGGCTTTACTTCATTCTATCCTATTGTGGGAGGTAATTATTATGTTCACCTTCAAACCATTACGCTGTTGAGATCAGTATAAACCTCGATCCCCAGTTCCTTGGAAAAGAGAATAGAAGGCTCTAATTTTTGTCGGTACGACTACATCCATTGCTACATGGTGGCTCAACAGTGCACACCATTGCTTGAGCAACTAACAAGGTTTGAATACTTGGACTTGAAATTCCAGGATCTTCCCTAGATAAAGGGTAGCCATCAGTCATAGGTGACATAATGTAAATTGTATTTTTGTTTGATGTAATTTTAATGCAACACTGAGTGCAATCAAACGGTTCCAATTGGGATTGCTTTAAATAGCTTCACTCTTATTCATCATATTATCATAAGTCATGCACTAATACCCAAAGAAAATACATCTTGATCAAACACAATGGTTTAGACTTCTGTATCTGCAATGTCACCACAGATATAGAGGATTAGTGATTAGGCTACACTCGAATCTTTCCACACTATAGCCTATGGTAGGCCAATATACAATGATCAACGAATATGATGAGTCCAATAGTAGGTCATAAAATACTAAGTCCATCGCTAGCAGAGGTGTTGATGAGATCCTATCGATTCTTCTCTTATAAAATCCATACCCTCACAAAGTCAAAGATTTTTTCATATAGTATGGCCATCAATATCGCCTACGAATCCTACCGCTACAGGGTGTCTTGACTATTGACATAAATGGGGAAAAGAGACGCATATTGAGGTGCCTAGGAGTAAATGTCAATGTTGGACTTGATGCCAAAGTTGAGGAGATATCTTTTCATATGTAAGAACAAACATAGCTCATATTTTATCCAATCCCACATATAATATTCAACATACAAGCTATTTTTGTTCGAACTAGAAGTATAAACTATACTCCTAATTATTATAAGCAATGTATATAAATTTATAAAGCAAATATTGGGAAAAATAAGTTTAAAATAAATTTGACCTTATCAAAGCTCCTCTTGACAACTTCTAGGCTTCTCCTCTTTAGTCCACCGGTCCTCCCTTATGTGTATCCTCCTATGTATGTCTTGACCAAATATTTTCTAAACTTGTAGTTGTTTGGTTTTTGATTCACCCAAAGGGTGAAGAGCATAATCCCTAAGCCAAAGTTTATATATCAAACAAGTTTGACCAAATATCTTAAGACTTGAGGTTTTTTGGTTTTTGATTCACCAAAAAGGTGAAGAGCATAATCCCTAAGCCCAAGTTTTCCTAACAATACTTCTTAAATATTCTTTTCTCAACTCCCTCATTTTTTTGTTAACCCATGGTGGCTATTTATAGCACTCAGGGGGTGCCTTCCCAAAAGGTAAAGGGAATACTAGGTAATGACCTGTTGGAGAGGTCAAGTGGGTGGTGATGTATGCATAGTGTTTTTCTACAACTAGAGGACTTGAGGACATGATGCATCAAAGGGTAGTAATAGTGTTTTGAAGACTTAGGGAGACTAAAAATAATTTTAAAATCCCTTCTAGAGCTTGTGAGTACATATTATTTTTCTCATAGCTCTTAATAGTATTTAGAACCAAAATAATTTCTCTCAAAGTATTTTAACACTATTTTAAATTTCCAAACACACTTGTAATTCCTATTTACATGGAAGTTCCCTTTTTCTAATAAAATATATGATATTTCTTTCTCTAGATATATCTTCAAAAATATTAAATAAATCACCACTATTTTCAATACCTTGAAAATTTAAAATATTTTCTATGCCTTCTCAAATCAAGCATTAGTCCTATTTATTTTTGCCAAACATAAGGGTTCGGTCGAGGTGGGATGTGACATACTCCCCCCTTAGAATAAACACAATCCCTTGTGTTACCATAGTTAAAAAACAATAAAACATTAATGCATAATCAAACATAGCAAAGGAAGCAAATAACCATAATGCTTTTTTTTACCAAATTGCAATCATAGGCAACCATGAAATCTCAATATTCCACCCCACTGTTTTATCCTATGGATGGTATTTTGAAGATAGGGTAGTTATCACCATCATATCATTGGGAAGTCATGAGTATACCCATATACGGGTAATTATCCATGTTTTTTTTTTTATTGGTTGAAAGGGTGTTGAAAGGTCCTTGAACCTTGTACAAGAGGTTTTTACATGTTTTCCAAGCCGATCGAGGAGGCCCAAGAGCTAAAGATCAAAGAGAAAGCAAAACACCACACGAGGGAAGGTGTCGCGATATCGTGACCAGTTACGTTTTCGTGGCCCACAGCATAGGGAAAAAGCAAGGAGGAAAAGATGTCACGATATCGTGACATGTTGCACCGTTGCAGCCAAAGGAGGAAGAGATGTCGTGAAATTGCGATAAGAAGCAACATCACGACCGAAGGAGAGAAAGTGTCGCGATATCACGACATGTTGCAAGGTTGCTGCCAGAAGAGAAGAAGTGTCACGATATCGTGACATGTTGCAAGGTTGGTGCCAGAAGAGAAGAAGTGTCGCGATATCGCGACATGTTGCAAAATCATGGCCAAAGAGAAGAAATGTCACGATATCGCGACATGTTGCAAAATCACGACCGAGGAGAAAAAGTGTCACGATATCGTGACATGTTGCAACAATGCAGCCGAAGAGAAAAAGTGTCGCGAAATTGCGACATATTGCATCATCGAGGCCGAAGAGGAAAAGTGTCGTGAAATCGTGACATGTTGCAAAATCTCGACCGAAGGGAAAAAGTGTCACGATATCGCGACATGTTGCAAAATCGCGGCCGGAGAGAAAAAGTGTCATGATATCGTGACATGTTGCAAAATCATGGCCGAAGAGAAAAAGTGTCCCGATATCATGACATGATGCAGAATCGCGGCCAAAGAGAAAAAGTGTCACGATATCACGACATGTTGCAACATCGCGGCCGAGGAGAAAAAGTGTCGCGATATCGCGACATGTTGCAACATTGCGGCCGAAGAGAAAAAGTGTCACGATATCGTGACATACTGCATCATCGAGGCCGAAGAGGAAAAGTGTCGTGATATCACGACATGTTGCAAAATCTCGGCCGAAGGGAAAAAGTGTCGCGATATTGCGACATGTTGCAAAATCACAGCCGGAGAGAAAAAGTGTCGCGATTATCCATGCTACCCATGGGTTATCATCATCATTTCTCTTTTTCTAGTATCTTGATCCTGGTGGTCAAACAACTCCTTCTCATGAGAAGGCCAACTTATTCCACCCACGAGAGCTCTTGTACCTGTGATGCAACAAAATATCACAGTACCATATTCTTCAAGAATAAATTTTATATACTGCATGAAAAACATTCATCAATAATTGCTTTGCATGGTAATATCAAAGCATAAAGCATAAATATCATCATATGATAATACGATATAAATTAGTGCATACATACCATCATTAATGCATAAGTATCTCTATCAGAGTATCTATCTATGCATCAAAAAAAGTCTAACTAAAACAATATTACACATTGTTTTCAAATAAATAAGGAAAGTGATTCCTCATGTCCTCCACCCTTTCCTAGGTGGTATTCCTTTTAGAAAATAGGTCCCACTAGACCTTTCACTGTTCTATATTTTTCTTCCTCATGGTCTTGGAATGAAACTCAAGGATTATTACTAGTTTTACTTCAATGTATGTAGGATCTATCATCTGCAACTTTGAGACATCCAAAACATGATTAGGATCAACAATATACTTCTTAAGAAAGGACACATGGAAATAATCATGGATCTTTGCCAAATTTAGCAGTAAGTAAAGTCTATAGGCAACATTATTGATCCTTTCTATGATGGTGAATGGTCCAACATATATGGAATCCAGTTTTGTTGACTTGATGGCACTTTTCATAGGCTTTACCCTCAATAACACCCTATTTACCACATAGAACTCTCGTGGGGTTCTCTTCAAGTTAGCATAACTCTTATAGTGATCCAAAGCTTCCTTAAGCCTTTGACAGATTACCCTCATTTATTCCTCCATTTACTTGAGTGTATATGGCCCTATAAGGACCCGATATTCTAGATTATCCCATGACAAAGGTGTCCTACACCTCCGGCCATACAAAGCCTCAAAAGGAGCCATTTTTAGAGAAGCATGGTATCCATTGTTGTAGGTAAACTCTACTAAAGGTAGGAAGTATTCCCATCGAGACTTTTGATCCATGCAATACATGTGAAGCATGTCTTCCAGGACTTGATTGACTCTCTCATTCTATCTGTCGATCTCTGGATGGTAAGCAGAACTTATATTCAGAGAAGTGCCAATTGCACAATCGAGGGCTTGCCAGAAGTTAGAGGTGAACCTAGAATCGCGATCAGAGATGATCACTTTAGGAAACCCATGTAACCTAAATATATCCTTGGTGAATCTATCGATGAATGTTACCACATCATCCTTGGTGCTTTTAGGTATGAAGTGTGCAATTTTGGTTAGTTTTTATACCACAACAAGTATCGCATTATGTTGGTACCTAGTATTAGGTAATCCAACTATGAAATCCATTGATATCACTTGCCATTTTTGCATGGGCACATCATGTGGATACAAACATCCTACTAGGTGTTTGTGTTCTACCTTCACTTTCTGGTATTCTAGACATCGAGCAACAAACTTGGTGACATCCTTCTTCATACCAGGCCAATAGAAAGTTTTCTTCATGTTTTCCCTCATCTTGACCCCTCCCGAATGAGCGGAGTATGGAGATCGATGAGCTTCCCTCATGATCATCCTTCTTATATTACCAACTTCGGGGATGACTACCCGATCCTTAAAATACAAAAGTCCATCCTTAAGATTATAATCCTCAACTATCTTAGGATCTTGTGCCATTTTAGCTTGGACTTCAGTACATCATTGATCTTGGAATTGAACTTGCTTTACTTAATTCATAAAATCTATATGACTTCAAGTTAGTGCAGTAATGCACCTTTTTCTGCTCAAGACATTGATGACCTTGTTTTATTTACCTTTGATATACTCTATGCCAAAATCATATTCAACCAAGAACTCAATCCACCTTCTCTGTCTAGCATTTAGCAAGGGTTGAGTAAAGATATACTTTAAACTCTGGTGATTTGTTATCAATTCAAAGAGTCTACTCATAAGGTAGTGTCACCATATCTTCAAGGCATGTACCACTGCAACCAGTTCTAAGTCATGTGTGGCATAGTTAGACTCATATTTTTGACTTCCAAAGAAGCATCTATGCATACTAAAAATTTACCTTAGGGGTTTAGGATTTTTAGTATAAGAGTAGAGGTGAGATTTTATTTAAGCAATTGAAAGGCAACTTCACATTTGTTCGTCCATACGAACACCTTTCCTTTTCTTTGAAGATTTTTTATTGGGGAGGCTATCTTAGAATAGTCCTTCACAAACCTTCGATAATACCCTGCCAATCCCATGAAGCTCCTCATTTCTATTACATTAGTGGGAGGTGGCCAATTCAAAATGGCCTCAATTTTTTGAGGATCTACCACAATCCCATTTGCAGAGATTATATGTCCCAAGTAGTGTACTTGCAACACATAAAAATCACATTTAGAGAGGTTTCCATAGAGTTGATTTTTCTTCAACAGCTCTAGCATGATCCTCAAGTGTCTATCATGCTCTTATTTACTATGGGAATAGATTAGAATGTCATCTAAAAATACCAACACAAATTGGTCCAATTAATTTCTAAACACACTATTCATCAAATTCATGAATGCGGCTAATACATTGGTTAACCCGAATGGTAGGACAATGAAATCATAGTGCCCATAATGAGTTTTAAAAGTAGTTTTATCAGTATCCTTATCTCATATCCTCAACTGATGATATCTTGATTTCAGATTAATTTTAGAAAATATGGTGGCATCCTTAAGTGAAGAACATGTAATTATACTAAGAGGGGGGGTGAACAGTATAAGATAAAACTTTTTGCATTTTAATCCAAATGATACCATCAAAAATATTAAACTAGTAAACATCACATAAAGTACCACACACATGAGAGACATGATTTAATGTGGTTAACCCAATGTGGGCTACTCAATGGAGAAAATATTCCTCATAATTTTTTCTCAAAAAAATTCTCTTAGGAATCCTTTCCCTATAATATGTATGGACCTCTGTCCAAAAGAGACACCAATACCCTAATAAAGTTCATGGATCTCTATCCACAGGAGAAATCCTTTCTCCTCTGCTTTGGATGATGATATTCTAGAAGAACTATTACCCCCACTGCTCTAGCTAATGGATCTCTATCCACTGAAGATACATGTCCTCACTGCCCTGGTTGATGGATCTCTATCCACTGGAGACTATCATCCTATATACACTATCACCTCCAAAGCTTTGTCTCAAATCTATACTAAACATAGTCCTTCAATGTAACACAAATCTATCCTCAATCACTGCCTCTAATATAGCATAATCTTGTCCTCTTAACTGTACCAAATTCTATCCTCAAATATATCCTCAATATATGTTCTAAAATCTATCCTCAAATATGTCCTCAATATCTGTCTTTAAATATGTCCTCAATATTTATTCTCAAATTTATCCTCAATCTGTATTGTAATCTTCCAAAATCTCATTCAAATCTATCCACAAGTCTTCTCTAAGACTTACCTCAAATTTGATCAACAAGTCAATACTAGAACTTGTCCAATCTCATAGAAACATAAAGAGAATTGTTAGAGAATCAATATGCTTCACATTCACCATAATGCTTAATAACTTTCAATCACTCTTTTAGAAACATATAGAGAATTTTTAGAGACTCAATATGTTTCACACTCATCAACACTCAACCTCTTTCTCAAATCAATTCAGAATATAGAACAATTTGTTTCATAGAATTTGAACTATCACATTAACACATCCACTTGACTAGGCTCAATCAACTCTACTCAACCAATCACTCAATGAAATAAACCTTGCTCAAAAACCCTAGTACAAGCATATAAACACTCACTCAAATGCTTCCAACAATGCTTATCAAACAATCTCACATAACAATGATACTCATGTTCTTTTCACAAACCCTAGTCCAAGATAGTTCTCAAATTCACATAACAATGATACTTATGTTCTTTGCAAACCCTAGTTCAAATTATTCACTTAACTAATCACTTCAACAACAATGCTTATAAAACAAGGTTTTATCAACAACTCTTTATTCTAGAAAACCTTGAAGCATTAATTCAAGCCACACTCAACAATGTTTACCAAACAATCCTTTTCACTCCAACTTTGCATTCACAACATTCAATAATCACTCACTTAGAAATATGTGACCATACCTTTTGTTTGATGTAGAAGTACTTTTAGAAAAACCTGTCTCAATCACAATTTTCTCCTTTGCCAATTTCAATAGTTAGATGACAAATATCACACTAACTCTCTTTCAAAATATTTTTCAAACACAAAAGTAATCAATCCAAAATACACCTTATTACTCCTTCTTGAAATTAGCAATCATCAAATCACTCATAAAAATAATCACTCAAAAATATCCTTATAATATCCAAATTAATAAATCAAACTCTCAAAAATAACCCTTCAGAAATAATAATTGCCTACCCTTTTATCTCCCTCAAAACACTTAATAACCAAATTTAACTTAGGCAAAAATTAAATCTCACAAACCCTCAAAAATTATTTTTCAACCTTAGGCACATAAAAATATTTTTATTTTTCCTTCAAACTTAGCACATCCCCAAACTAAGCGACAAACCCAACAAATAACAACACATACCTTTGTCTCATCCGCCAAAAGGCCTCGATGGGTTTCAATCCTCGAAACCTCTCTATCGAGTGCCTTACCAAGGTGCTAGCCCACCATGTGGGCTAGGTGCTCCCACGAGAAGGGGAAGGCACTAGCCTCCATTTCTTCCTCATGCTAGGTGTCGTTCGCAAAACGTAAACCTTCTACCATGTAAAACACGAACCCCATAAGATTTAAACCTACATCTTCTAGCCAACGAATATCTTAAGAACTTGCCACCATCACCAGCTACACTACGTGGCTTGTGTGCAAAGTGGAAGGAGTCTTGATCCTCTTTGTACCTTTTAATTCCACCGAATACTTTTCAAAATCGTTGCTTTACTCTTTGTGCTCGTTTTCAAACTTAGGGGCATTCAAAATTATGATCGCTTGGGGACTTAGGCAAAGGTTTTACCTCCATATTTATACATAGTGCCTTGATGTTGTAATACATCGGTGCTTCCCATCGAATTAATAATTTGATTTATAAATTTTCTTTATAACCCTTTTTAGGGTTTATTAAATTAATAAAAATTAATTTATAATTAAATTAAAATTAACTTATAATTAACTTAAGTAACATAAGAGTTAATTAAATTAATTAATAAACTAATTTATAATAAAATTATATTGATTAATTTATAATTAATTTAAATCTCATTTTTAATATTATAATATTATTTTCTTGGGCCTCTTATTTACCCTTTAGACCTTATATGACTTCCTGGAACTGGGTCTTTATCAACCGAAGGCGGACTTATCCTTTTGCATTTATCGAAGAACTTGAAATTGATGTTGCCCACTAAAACTGCCATTGACTAATGCTAAAAACTTGACATTAATGACCACTCACTTTTGACATCAATGACAACTCATCTACTCAAAATGTCCAATAATCTCCCCCTTTGTCATTGATGGCAACCCAAATTATTTTTACCAAAACTTGACCTTTTTCCTGTTCTGCTCCTGCTGACTCAATGCTCTCTCCTTAAACCAAATATCTTCCCCTTAAATATCTCCCCCTTTGAAATCAATGGAAAAGGGTCACCTTTGGGGCTCGGGGCTAAGAATGAGTCTCTTAGCTTAGCCCCTCTCCCACCTCCTCTTGAGGTGGTTAATTATGGGATGGGAGTTTTACTCCCAGTTTTCCTCGAAGATACTCAAAGGTCTCCTTTGAAAGTGTCTTAGTGGAAATATTTGCTATATGTTCCTCTGTAGTAACATATTCCAACTTGAACTATTTATCTGTCACCTATTCTCTCAGAAAATGATACTTAATAGGAATGTACTTTGTCTTGGAGTGAATCACTGGATTTTTTGAGATACGTATAGCACTTGTTTCCAAAAACCTTGAAGTGTTTTACAATGGTTGGTCTTCGTTTCCACAACTCATATGGAGTATTGTGATGGTTTACCCTCATTTGAGCCCTAGTGATTATGTATACTACTATGTTGATTGCTTCGCTCCAAAATCTATATGATAGCTTAGACTCATTTAACATAGCTCTAGCCATATTCTCAATAGTCCTATTTTTACTTTCAACTACTCCATTTTGTTGAGGAGTTCTTGCTACTGAGTATTATCTCTTGATCCCATGTTGTTCACAAAACTCTACAAATTCATTTGAGATAAATTCTCCTTCTCTATCAGATCTTAAACACTTAATTCTCTTACCAATTTCATTTTCAACCAGTTTCTTAAATACTTTGAATTTTTCAAAAGCATCTGACTTCTCTTTCAGGAAAGCTACCCAAACCATTATGGAGTAGTCATCTATAAAAAATATAAAGTAACTCTCACCCTAAATACTATCTATTCTGGTAGGACCACATAGATCAGTATGTATTAGACTCAATGGCTCAGACTTAAAGTTTGTTCTAGTTTGCTTTCCATGTTGACAAGGTGTACAAATTGTGTTTTGTGGTCTTTTTATTTTGGGTAAATATCTGATATCTTGCTTATTGCTTATGTTGACTATGCTATCAAAATTCAAGTGATCCAATCTTCTATGCCACAACCAACTCTCATATTCTTGTGATAGAAATCATTTTTTCCCTTTGATCTCACTAAGCTTGTATAGATTGTATGGGGTTCTTGTTACATTGGCAATGATTTTTCTAGTTTCTGATTTTCTTATCTCACATATATTTGGGTGGAAAGTAACCATATGTACTTGATCACAAAGTTGAATTACACTTAGCAGATTATGTTTTAACACCTTAACATACAACATATTTTCTGTTCTTGTTTTCCCATTATCTAAACTTAGCGTTCCTCTTCCACCAATCCTTGTTGATCCATTATCACCAAAACTTACTGATCCTCTATTGGTTTCTTTTAGTACAATGAATTTATCTTTGTCTCCTGTCATGTGACTAGAGCAACCACTATCAAGATACCATTGTTCTTATTTATCTTGAGCATGAAAGGTTGTTTGAACTAACATTGATCTAACCTTTACATTTTTCCTTTCATATTTCCTAGTTGTTGAAATTGTTTTTCTTTTACCAAAATCAGGAAGTATCATTTTACATAATCTAGCCTTGTGCCCAAAATAATTGTATTTGTAACATATAATATCATTATCCATAAGAGGTGCAAAAGAATTGGAATTTCTATTGACATTGTTTCTTGCATGACCAATACAATGCATAGCTCTATGACCATATTTATTACAAGAAAAGCAATGACCATGGAAGAAATTATGTAACCTATTTGGATACATTTGAGATTAGGGTGGAGCACTTCTCTTCTTGTGATTAACTCTCATCCAAGGTTCTTCTTTGCTTTATTCCTTTTTGATATCCTTTGCTTGCATATCTTTGTTTGAAGTTTCTGCTTCTTGAAGACTTGATTCCTTTTTTTGTTTCTCATACTCTACATCTTGTAGTACCTTGGTCCTTTCAATATCATTCCTTAGATAAATAATTTTTACTTCCAATATTTCACATTATGTTTCTCTTGTTCTCAATAAATTTGTCATACCCTACTCAATTTTCTTTCCTTCTTTTATCTTGAGTTTTGTGAGATTTTGTAGAAGTTCCATCCTTGCTTCTTCATCCTCTTGATTTTGTTACTTCAATCTTGAGTCATTCTATCTAATTCTTTCTAATTTTTAGAGAGCAGCAAAGAATTCCTCTTTTATATCAAACATGGTACATTCTTCATTTTCTGAAGTCATGTGTGTTTCTAATTGATCCTCCTCCAAGTTGTTAGTCTTTTCATGAAGAGACCCACTCTGATACCAATTGAAGAACATGTGCTTATACTGAGAGGGGGGTGAACAATATAAGATAAAACTTTTTGTATTTTAATCCAAATGATACCATAAACAATATTAAAGTAGTAAACATCACACAACGCATCATACACATGAGATACATGATTTAACATGGTTCACCCAATGTGGGCTACTCCACGGAGAAAATATTCCTTATAAATTTTTCTCAAATAAATTCTCTTGGGAATCCTTTCCCTACAATATTTATGGACCTATGTCTAAAGGAGACACCAATCCCTTAATCAAATTTATGGATCTCTATCCACAGGAGAACTCCTCTCTCCTCTACTATGGCTGATGATATTCTAGAACTCTTACCCCCACTCCTCTAGCTAATGGATCTCTATCCACTGAAGACACCTATCCTCATTGCCCTAGTTGATGGATCTCTATCCACTAAAGAATGTCATCCTCTATACTCTATTACCTCCAAAGATCTGTCTCAAATTTTTACTAAACATAGTCCTTAGGTCTAGCACAAATATATATCCTCAATATTTGTCTCTGATCTGGCATAATATTGTCCTCTTAACTATACCAAATTTTGTCCTCAAGTCTGTCCTCAATATTTATTCTCAAATCTATCCTCAATATCTATCCTTAAATCTATCCTCAATATATGTCCTCAAATCTATCCTCAATCTGTATTGTAAGCTTCCAAAAGTTCACTCAAATCTGTCCACAAATATTCTCTAAGACTTACCTCAAATCTGCTCAACAAGTCAATATTCGAACTTGTCCAATATCATAGAAACATAAAGAGAATTGTTAGAGACTCAATATGCTTCACATTCACCACAATGTGTAATTACTTTCAATCATTATTTTAGAAACATATAGAGAATTTTTAGAGACTCAATATGTTTCACACTCATAAACACTCAAACTTTTTCTCAGATCAATTCAGAATATAGAACAATTTGTTTCATAGAAGTTGAAATATCACCTTAACATATCCACTTGACTAGGCTCAATCAACTCTACTAAACCAATCACTCAATGAAATAAACCTTACTCACAAACCCTAGTCCAAGCATATAAACACTCACTCAAATGTTTCCAACAATGCTTATCAAACAATCTCACATAACAATGATACTCATGTTCTTTTCACAAACCCTAGTCCAAGATAGTTCTCAACTTCACATAACAATGATACTTATGTTCTTTGCAAACCCTAGTTCAAATTCTTCACTTAACTAATCACTTCAACAACAATGCTTATAAAACAAGGTTTTATCAACAACTCTTTATTATAGAAAACCTTGAAGCATTAATTCAAGTCACACTCAACAATGTTTACCAAACTATACTTTTCACTCCAACTTTACATTCACAACATTCAACAATCACTCACTCAGGAGTATGTGCCCATACTTTTTTTTTGATGTAGAAGTGCCCTTAGAAAAACCTGTCTCAATCACAATTTTCTCCTTTGCCAATTTCAATAGTTAGATGACAAATATCACACTAACTCTCTTTCAAAATATTTTTCAAACACAAAAATAATTAATCCAAAATACACCTTTTTACTCCTTGAAATTAGCAATCATCAAATCACTCATGAAAATAATCACTCAAAAATCTCCTTATAATATCCAAATTAATAAATCAAACTCTCAAAAATAACCCTTAAGAAATAATAATTGCCTACCCTTTTATCTCCCTCAAAACACTTAATAACCAAATTTAACTTAGGCAAAAATTAAATCTCACAAACCCTAAAAAATTATTTTCCAACCTTAGGCACATAAAAATATTTTTATTTTTCCTTCAAACTTAGCACATCCCCAAACTAAGTGATAAACCCAAAAAATAAAGGCGCATACCTTTGTCTCATCCGCCAAAAGGCCTCGATGGGTTTTGACCTCGAAACCTCTTCGTCGAGTGCCTTACCAAGGTGCTAGCCCACCATGTGGGCTAGGCACTCCCACGAGAAGGGGAAGGCACTAGCCTCCCTTTCTTCCTCGTGCTAGGCACCGTTCACAAAATGTAAACCTTCTACCGTGCAAAACACAAACCCTGTAGGATTCGAACTTGTGTCTTCTAGCCAACGAATGTCTTAAGCACGTGCCACTGTCACCAGATGCACAACGCGGCTTGTGTGCAAAGTTGAAGGAGCCTTGCTCCTCTTTGTACCTTTTAATTCCATCGAAGACTTTTCAAAATCGTTGCTTTACTCTCTGCGCTCGTTTTCAAACTTAGGGGCATTCAAAATTATGATCGCTTGGGGACTTAGGCAAAGGTTTTGCCTCCATATTTATACATAGTGCCTTGATGTTGTAATACGTCGACGCTTCCCATCAAATTAATAATTCGATTTATAACTTTGCTTTATAACCCTTTTTAGGGTTTATTAAATTAATAAAAATTAAATTAAAATTAACTTATAATTAAATTAATTAACATAAGAGTTAATTAAATTAATTTATAATAAAATTATATTAATTAATTTATAATAAAATTATATTAATTAATTTATAATTAATTTAAATCTCCTTTTTAATATTATAAAAAAAAAAATTGTAACTCACCCAGGTGTTGTAGGTGAGTTGGAGAGGAGAGGGCAATCCTCCAAGGAAGGTCCCAGTTCAAATCTCCACCCTACCAAAAAGTTGAATTGGGTATCCAAAATTCAATTGATAATGTTGGTGCGGGCAGGGTCGGGTGCGACTCCCGGGTGACTTTGACGGTGTAGAACCCTTGTTCGTGGTCTCTCAGACCAAGGCAACCCCGCAAGGGGTTTTTTGCTTAATATATATATATATATATATATTAAATAATTTTTTTTAAGTGCTTTCAGTAGCGTAAAAGGTTTAAAATGATTGTGGCATGGCGGTTATAGGGGAGGACTGTGCGAAGATCTATGTGGCGGCTTCCAAGGTGGACAACGCATAATACTATGGCGGCCATAAAAGTTGGACAACCTTCCCGGATTCATGGTGGCTACCGATTCCACCATGTTAATATATATATATATATATATATATATATTTAAAATATTATAATATTATTTGCCTGGGTCTCTTCTTTGCCCTTTAAACCTTATCCGACTTCCTGGAACCAGGTCTTTATCAACAGAAGGTGGACTTATCCTTTTGAATTTATCGGAGAACCTGAAACTGATGCTATCGACTAAAACTGCCACTGACTGATGCTAAAACCTTGACATTAATGACCACTCACTTTTGACATCAATGACAACTCATCTACTCAAAATATCTAAAATTAAGTTGATCAAATAGATCTTCTATCATTGGCAAAGGATATTTGTTCTTGATGGTGGGTTTGTTCAACATCCTATAGTCTATACAAAGCCTTGGTGAACCATATTTCTTCTTTACAAACAGTACTGGTGCACCCCATGGAAAAATACTTGATTTGATTAACCCTTTGTCAATTAATTCTTGAAGTTGTACCTTAAAATCTTGCATCTCTATAGGATTCATTCTATAAGGAGCCCTATGGATGGGTTCTTCACCTGGTACTAGATCAGTAGTGAAGTGAAATTCTCTCTTGGGAGGCATCCCAGGAAGTTATGAGGTAAACACTTCCCTATATTCTTGTAGAATTGGGAAACTCTAAAATGCTTCCTCTTCATTGATATTTTCAACTTCTTTTAATTTGACTGCATAAACCATACCCCCTTTCCTTATGGCCTTATTTAGTTGCATTACGAACAATAGCATGGGCTTAAAGGAACCTTGCTCACTAACCATTTTCACCCTTTCTTATTTATAGTTAGTAAATTTGATCCATCCATCGTAGAAATTGATCAAACCCTTGTGAGCCTTTAATGATGTCGAAAGCATGTAGCGATGCTACATATAAGTGCCAAATGGTAGAGCTAGTGGGTAGGGAAATTTCAACTATGGGGAAGCATAGATCCACGAAGTAGGTTTGACCTTACCCATACTCCACTTTCCACCCTTGTACCAAAGATCCAGGTCTCTCTAGCATGTCCCTTATTATGATACTAGAAATAAAACTATCTGTAGCTCCACTATCTATCAGAATCTTAACATTTCTACCATATATTTTACCATTTTTAAGTAAAGGATTTGTCTGTCCCTCTAGATTTTGGTTCCCGATGGCTGTATAGATATTGTGGCCCTTTTCGTTAGCCTTCTTGCTAGATTTTGCATGAAGTGGGCAATTCCTCACTGCAATCATAGAATCAAGGTTTATGATTCTGACATGTCCCTTTATCTGGATTATCCTTGTCATTGGTAGGAGGTTTTTTAGCATTATTGTTGTTTTTGTTCTTCTACTAGAACTTCTTATTAAAGTACCCTGGTTTCCCATTGGTCTTCTTTGCAAACTTAGGATTTTACTTTCCTTTCTAGTTGCTGCTCAGGTTTCCACTTCCTTTTTTGTTGGTGATAATGTTCCTTCTTTGACCCATTTTAAGGATTGTCAGATTTATTATTAGGGTGCAGATTGTACTCTACTTGGCAAGCCAACTCATAAGCTATCTCCAAATCACCAGGTTTATGCATGTTCACTACATTTATGATGTGATAACCTCTCCTAAGAGGACTTTATGCACTTTCATATTATTATCCTTCTCAAGGGATGGAGTGTATTTAAGTAGTTTCAAAAATTACCTATAATATCCTTCAACATATTGAGTCCCTTGGTAGAGTTGAATAAACTCATCAAGTTTCTTCATATAAAACTACTTCATAAGGAACCTCTTTTTGAAGGCTTTCATGAAGTCCTCCCATTTGAAGTGGATTACTTTGATCTTCTATTCCTTACTATAGGTCTCCCACCATTCTGGACTTGTTTATGTCAGAAGTTCTATAGTCTAGACCATCTTAGTTGTTGAGGAATAGTTTATCATGGAGAAATAAACCTTCAACTAATTCAACCAAGATTCTATCAAATATTCACCTTCATTTCCTGAGAACCTTCTAACCTTAACATGTTTCAAGTCCTTCTCTAGTTCTATGTTAATGTAGAATTTAGCCACACGATCCACTTCATCTATGTCTATTTCTTGATTTACCATAGGGTTTACTGAATCACGATTCCTATTCTTAGATTTTCGTATTTCAACCCTAATGGTTTCCAACAAGTTTTTTTGTTGGACCATTTGCTCTTTATACATAGTCATTTCCCCCTACATTATTTGCACAATAGTTGTGAGGTTTTTGACTATATTTGAATTTCTTGAGCTATCCCCTACGGGTCTATCCTCAACACTATCAATTCTAGTTGGTTTCTATTTCTGAAAAACCCTTTGTCTTCCACTTCTCAACTTGGGTGCCATGTTTCCCTGAGTTTAAGAGTGGTGTCAGTTTTACATCTATTTCTATTGTATGTAAATTTCAAATACCACATGCATCTTGTAAAAGAAAATGCATCTACTATATGAATAGTATGCAACACCTAAATATAATTGATTACCATTTGGTGGTCATGTAATGGTGTTTCAACCATGGTAGGTTCAACTTGCTACCACTTGTGGGATATGTTTCACCATACCCTAGTCAAGTTTCCTATGACTTCCATATTCGACCAAGAGGTCATGTTGTAACATCAATCAGATTAAAGGAAATTTTTTTCCTAATGCAAAGATCCTACTAAGATAATTTCACATTATTAGGATCTATGAATAATTCTTGTTGATTTGCAATACAGTGTTTGTGTAAGGAAGAGGTTTAGCTTGGGACTACGAATGCCAATTATAATTTCTCAAAGGAGTCTCGAGTACACCGCTTAAAACCCAATATTGTGGAGGGTTTGCTTAACTCCTCCAAGCCGATTCACTAGTGGTTTGGTCTTGGGAGAAATGACTTACTCATCAGTAACCTTCAAGTAATTTTTCTTACCTTACTAAACATGTATTTATTCAGAGTTCTTTTAGCATTTTCATGGAAGCTTTGTGCCTAATCAGCCTAGGCTCTGATACCAATTGTAATGACCCCAATTCCAAGACCAATCAACCTAAGGAATTTTATTTTTGTCTAGTCTTTATTATGGTCACTAGCTCATGAGTGTATTGAAAGTATCTTCGTGTGGTTCTCTTATAGATAAGTATCCAAGTAAGTTCAAGGATGCACTTCATAGGAATTTGACATGGTCAGTGTCTATCCTATGGGTAGGAGTGGCCAACCCCTATCATGACCTGCATGTAAGGTTTCTTTACCTTGTAATTGGGAATTCTCCTATCTCAAATAGGAATGCCCTTTTTCCCTACTAGTTTAAATCAAACATTAAACTAGTTTTTGTGCTAGGTCTCTTTCAACCATACACTAGGCGTATACCTTGAGGTTTTGTTGGTTCTTCCTTAAGGATAGAACCATAATTATTGCAATGCTTAGTTTTCCCATATCAACCATAGGATCTAAGGGGGTTATCACACAAACCAACATAGACTTGTGAGTGTCTATCATTTTCCTTCCTTCATTTAACTAACTATAATCTCCATGATATAGATGACTTTCAAGGTTTTCCCTTTACAAATATTCCCATAATTAATCTCTAAGTGTCATGCATAAAGCAAACATTCCTTTTAGTTTTAAGGTTACTCTATATCAAATAAATATAAATTTTGAGTCACTTTTAGAGATTCAAACCTTGTCATAAGGTAATTTTAATTCATCATGAAACTCTACATTTCTTCTATGATCATTCAAAGTCAAATGTTACATTGTATACACTTCCTCTCAAGGAGTGATATAATCAATTTACAACTGAACTCAATAAATATATTTTACAATAATGAAGACCTTCTACTAAGAGGTATTGTTACATTATGTACACATGACCAATATAATTCCAATAGTGTTGATCTTTTCTTGACTCCTTTTGAGCCACCAGTACTAGATTGTAGGTGTTTTCGGGATCAAGACAACCCATTACATGTATATGAAATGCATTCTAGACAAACAATAGCATGTAATAATTTTCCATTGAATGCAACTAAACACAATACATTCTCCACAATGTAGTTGTCTAAAGCATTCCACCATTCAAGGAAGGAAATTCCATACTTTCCTAAGACTGAAAATCACATTCTCATATCATATCATCCTTCACAAGGATATGCCTTTGAAATAAGTATTATTACATTAAACTATTGCTAATCCATTTTAGAGAATGCCATAGATTCATTTATACATATGATCCCTTTCATACCTATAACATATAAACAAATCATACTTTCACAAGTATCTCTTATTTCTTCAAATAGAAATAGCATTTAATCAATCATACTTTCACAAGTATCTCATATTTATTCAAACAAAAATAACATTTAATCAATCATACTTTCACAAGTATCTCATATTTCCCAAATAGAAATAGCATTTAAACAAATCATACTTTCACAAGTAACTCATATTTCTTCACCCAAAAATAATATTTAAACAAATCATACTTTCACAAGTAACTCATATTTCTTCACCCAAAAATATCATTCAATCCGATGGATTTAGTTATAATTTTACAAATCCTTCCAAGGGTTTAACCATAACCTATCACAAGGTATAAACTGGATTTGTTCTTCAATCCATCATTATGGTTATACTATAGTTCCTTTACGAATGTATTTGCTAATTTGTGTTGTAATCTATAGTCCTTTAGGCTGCCAAGTTGTCACATGATCTATCACTAAGATCATACTATAGTTATCCAAGGTTAACTACAACTCTCTGGCAATGTACCACCTAGATTGCTAAAATTTAGCTATGAATGGTCTTGTAATCTACCCACGAGATTAAAATATAGGTATATATTCTTGGCCCCCTTATTTTTCCACAAGAGACAGACTATAGATACAATGTTAGCAAATGGATGTAATTACCCAATTTGTCATCAAGTATTAGCTATAGTTATTAAAAGGATCCTTATCTCAAATCTTTGAGAAAGTATTTATCATGGTTTGCATAAAATCTCTCACCACAATATCCTTTGTCCTTTTTAAGGGACTTATACAAATTGTACAAAAATTACTCCCACTTTATGTTTCAGAATACACAAATTTTCTCCTAAAAATTTGTTCCATAATCCTCATTATGATCAATGGTTTTATTTTTTATCAAAGCACGCACACACTTGGATCAGTAAGGGTCTTATCGACGTAAGCTCATTTAGCTCTACCTTTTTGTTTACAATACTTTACTCCATTCTATCCCATTGTGGGGGGTAAGTATTATGTTCACCTTGTAGCAAAAAGATATGAACATAGAAATATAAACACACAAATATAAGAGGATTGACATAATTGCTAAGGTATAAAACTAATGCTAAATCCAAACCCTAAGCAGATAACCATGTAATGCAAATAACATAAGCATGTAAAATAAAAAGCCTTACAAAATAATTTTTTACTGATCGTGCTATCGTGGTGATCTTGAATCTATAAAATACGGGTGCATGATTATGAAATCATGAATGCACAGTTCTGACTGTGGAACCGTGGACCAACGGTTTGAGCTGAAGGATAGATTACTTCAAAACTCGGGCCTCCAGGATCTGGTATTGGATGTCTCTCAGGATGTGCGCAGAGGTCTCGATCTATTTTAGTAGCCTGATGAAACAAATATTTAGCTCTCTTTGTTTGGTGGGTTAAGGGTGCCTTTATAGGCCCCTTAGGATTTTGAAGGAAAATGGGAGGTGGTAAGCCTAGATTACCAAGTGGTAATTTTGGGCTGCCAAATGGAGGGAACAATTATAATGAGTCACCTAGTGTACCTCACTTAACTGGGGTGATGTGGTTGCAAGTAGAGTGGTATGTGGGACTTTACCCCGTGTGAAGGGACAATGAGGACAAGAGTGGATGATATGTGGCAAGGGTGTTGGGTGAGGTGGCTAGGACACATGTCTAGTGGGTAGGCAGGGTATCCTAGGTTGATTTTCCAGATTTAATAAATTTGGAAAATAGGATAATGTGCAGGGTCTTATATCCCTAAGTCAAAACTTAGGCATATAATTTTATTATGCAGGATTTTGTGGTGGGGTGGAAAATGTGATTTTGTGAGTGTTGAATTTTGGTGTCTACACACCTTCAAACCATTACACTGCTGAGATCAGAATAACCCTTGATCCCAAGTTCATTGGAAAAGAGCATTGAAGGCTCTCATTTCTATTGGTACGACTATGACCATTGCTACATGGTGGCTTAATGATGCACACCATTTCTTGAGCAACTGACATGATTTGAATACTTGGAATTGTAATTTTGGGATCTTCCCTAGATAGAGGGTAGTCGTCAGTCACAGGTGATAGAATGCGAACTCTCTTTCATTTCAACATGACTGTAATGTAGTATAGAGAGCAATCAAATGGTTCTAATCAGGATTGCTTTAAAGAGCTTCACTCTTATTCATAATATTATTGTAAGTTATGCACTAATACACAAAGCAAAGCTATATTTATCAAAAAAATGGTTTAGAATTTTGCATCTATGACGTCACCGTAGACCAGAGGAGTAGTGATTACGCTACACTCAAATATTTCCACAGTATAGCCTCTGGTAGGCCAATATAAAATGATCGAGGAATATGGTGAGCCCAACGGTAGGTCATAACACACTAAGTCCATCACCAAAAAGGGTGTTTATGAGATCCTACCGGTTCTCCTCTTATAAAATCTATACCCTCGTAGAGCCAAATATTGATTCAAACAATATGGCTATCAAGATCGCCTACGAATATTATCGCTATAGAGTGTCTTGACTATTGACATCAAGGGGGAAGAGATACATAGATCGAGGTGCCTAGGGGTAAATTTTGACATTGGACTTGGTGTCAAAGTTTATGAGATGTATTTTCAGATGTAAGAATGGACATAGCTCATATTTTATCCAATCCCATATATAACATTCAACATACATGCTATTTTCATTCAATCCAAAAGTATAAACTATACTCCTAATGATTACAAGCAATGTATATAAAGTTATAAAGCAACTATCGAGAAAGTAAATTTAAAATAAATTCGACCTTATCAAAGCTCCTCTTGACAACTTCTAGGCTTCTCCCCTTTAGTCCACCAGTCCTCCCTTATGCATATCCTCCTATGTATGTCTTGACCAAATATTTTCTAAACTTGTGGTTGTTTGGTTTTTTATTCACCCAAAGGGTGAAGAGCATAATCCCTAAGCCAAAGTTTATATATCAAACAAGTTTGACCAAATATCTTAATACTTGAGGCTGTTTTGTTTTTTATTCACCAAAAAGGTGAAGAGCATAATCCCTAAGCCCAAGTTTTCCTATCAATACTTCTTGCATATTTTTTCTTAGCTCCTCCTTTTTTGTTAATCCATGGTGGCTATTTATAGCACTCAGGGGGTGCCTTCCCAAAAGGTAAAGGGAAGACTAGGTAATGACCTGTTGGAGAGGTCAAGTGGGTGGTGATGTATGCATAGTGTTTTTTTGCAGCTAGAGGACTTGAGGACATGATGCATCAAAGGGTAGTAATAGTGTTTTGAAGACTTAGGGAGACTAAAAATAATTTTAAAATCCCTTCTAGAGCTTGTGAGTACAAATTCTTTTTCTCATAGCTCTTAATAGTATTTAGAACCAAAATACTTTCTCTCAAAGTATTTTAACACTATTTTAAATTGCCAAACACACTTGTAATTCCTATTTACATGGAAGTTCCCTTTTTTCTAATAAAATATATGATATTTATTTCTCTAGATATATCTTTAAAAATATTAAATAAATCACCACTATTTTCAATACCTTGAAAATTTAAAATATTTTCTATGCCTTCTCAAATCAAGCATTTCCAAACATAAGGGTTCGGTCGAGGTGGGATGTGACAAATATTCCTAGAAATAAATTTAATATAAATAAATATGTCATAGTAGAGCTTCTAATTTCCAACTTCAAATGTATAATGAGAGGTAATGTAGAAAAACATCTTAAAAACTAGTTATGTTTAATAATATGGTGTCTAAAGGCATGGTAAACAATATTATATTTATTAGAAAATCTTGAGGTGCTTTAGTTGAACAAACTTGTTGAGGAGATGAATGACACAGGCTTTCTCCTCTTCCTCAAAAAGTTTAGAGGTCATGACATGGAATTATCCAAAAAATTAACTCGAAGTTAGGTTGATGACAGAGACAATATGAGAGGTCTAAGCTTCATGATCAACATGTTGGAAATTTGAGGTATTTTATGTTGTCATTGATGTTACATGGATCACATTGAGTTTTGGTGGCCAAAGTATTTCATAAATAAGCATTTATGATATTTTGGAAAGCATGGATATATACAAGGTTTTTGTGAAAACCAAGGCAGGCAAAATAAAAGGTTTTATTTAAAACCATGGATGGCATATTTGAAATGGGTTTTTCTTAAAACCCATGTTGGCTTTTCGTTTCATCAAAAAAGGTGCCCCGGTGATGGAGATATTTAATTTTAAATATTTAAGTTTAAATTTTAATTATTTAAAATTTAAATTAAAATTTAAAATTAAAAGTTAATTTATAGCGCCGACGTCAAAAGAAAGGAGGAGGCATATAATATTAAAGTTTAATTTATAACACTGACATCAAAATAAAGGAGGAAGGCATATATAAATATGCCACCAAATGTTTTGATTGATACCCCTTTGATGTCCTCGATGATGGTGATGCGTTCGAATTGCTAAGGAAGGTAAAGGTGTCAGCGTGTTAAAGAGTGTGCAAAGGGTGTTCATTCGAAGAGGGAGCAAAGGCATCGCAACTCGTTCAAATCCAGCAGAGAAAGGAGGCAATAAAAGTAAGGGAGGTCCCTTACCAAGCACCGTAGGTGCTTGTGGCCTAGCGGCAAGAGGAAGGCATGTAAGGTGTTGAAGCGCCAACAGATCCAAAGTTCGAATCCCATCGGTGCTAGTTTTGCAAAGTGAAAGGGAGGACTCTTTTGGCGCACGTGGTGTTTGAGGACACACTCGAAGAAAACAAATAGAAGGTTTGCGCTCACTGTTCTATGTGAGCGGTTGGCTCACGTGGTTGTTGGCACCACGGTTAGAGTGGTGTAGGGACAGCGACTGGGGATCGAATCCCACTGAGGACAAAGGCAAGTTAATAATTTTTTCTAATATTTTATTTTTCTAAGGTTGCCCTAGGAGAGATAAGGGTTGTGATGCATGTTGAGAAAAAGAGAGATTTCTGGTGATTTTCCTTTTAGAAGTATATCATATTATATATCGTTGGAAAGCTTATTTTGAGGGCTATTTGATTAACTTGCTTAGAGGGAGAAATAAGGTGTATGTAAAGAGATATTTCTATTTTTGTAAAGGGGTTCAAAAGTGAAGGCTATTTTGTTCTTTTTCAAAAGTGATTAATTATTTCATAAGGGGACATGATGCATTTTGTTGAGTAGGAGTGATAAGGTGTTATTTGGATATTGTTGTTGTGATATTAATCATGATCTCTAACCCTTGTTGAAAGTTGAAAAAGAAGTTTGTTGAGTGTGGAATATTTCCAAAGAGGTTTCTTCATCTTCATAAAAGGTATGGGCACATTCTCCTATTGATTTATTATGGTGGTTGATTTCTGAAATATCATTGGAGAGAAAAGGATTGATTGTGGTTTCCTTTTTGAAAGTGGTTGGTTGAATGCTTCAAGGTTTTCTGGTTTGAGAGTTGTGTTTAAACCTTGTTTTATAAGCATAGTTGTTGAAGCCCATTGGTTATGCAAATAACTTGAAAAGAACATGAGTATCATTGTTATGTGAGATTTATGGTTGAGCATTGTTGGAAACATTTGAGTTGAGTTGATTGAGCCTAGTCAAGTGATGTGTGAAGTGATTGTTCAAGTTCCATGAAACAAAACTATTCTATAATCTTTGATTTGAGTGTTGAAAATTGAGCTTAGAACATATTGAGTCTCTAACAATTCTCTTTATGCTTCTATGAGTTGACTTGAGTTGAGTTGAGATTGATTTGAGTTGAGATCATTGTGGATCATTGTTGTCATCCATTGTAGAGTGCTTTGCCATTCATTGTTGAGTTCATCATTGAGCCTTGCCTTTGTAGATTTGTGGATGATATTTGAATGCTACTTGAGCATGATTGGTTGAGCCTTTGAGAAGGTATTTGGGATAGATTTCTGGACATATTTGTGGTAGTTTTTGTGTATGATTGATTGAGCCTTGAGAAGGCTTTTGGGATAGTTTTGAGAAAAATTTGTGGATAGATTTGGACAGCATTTGAGCAAGTTCTTGGTGAGCTTGTTGAGCAGATTTTGAGCAAGTTCTATGTGAGCTTGTTGAGCAGATTTGGACAAGTTTTGTGTGAGCTTGTTGAGAAGATTTGGACAAGTTTTATGTGAGCTTGTTGAGCAGATTTGGACAAGTTCTATGTGAGCTTGTTGAGCAGATTTAGATAAGTTCTATGTGAGCTTGTTGAGCAGATTTGGACAAATTCTATGTGAGCTTGTTGAGCAAATTTGGACAAGTTCTATGTGATATTTTTGAGCAGATTTGGACAAGTTCTGTGTGAGATTATTGAGCATATTTGGAAAAGTTCTATGTAATATTGTTGAGTAGAGTTGGATAAGTTTTGTGTGAGCTTGTTGAGCAGATTTGGACAAGTTCTATGTGAGCTTGTTGAGCAGATTTGGACAAGTTCTATGTGAGCTTGTTGAGTAGATTTGGAAAATTTCTATGTGAGATTGTTGAGAAAATCAGTGGAGTGCCTAGCTGAGAAGATTAGTGGATTGCCTACCTGAGTAGATTAGTGTGTTGCCTAGCTGAGTAGATCAATGGATTGCCTACCTGAGTAGATCAGTGTGTTGCCTAGCTGATAAGATCAGTGGATTGCCTACCTGAGTAGATCAGTGTGTTGCCTAGTTGAGCAGATCAGTGGATTGCCTACCTGAGCAGATCAGTGTGTTGCCTAGCTAAGCAAATTAGTGGATTGCCTACCTGAGTAGATCAGTGTGTTTCCTAGCTGAGCAGATCAGTGGATTACCTACCTAAGCAGATCAGTGTATTGCCTAGCTTTGAGTAGATCAAAGTAATAATTGTATTAGATAAGGATCCTTATTTCTATGTGAAATATTATAAGGAGATTATCTTGTGGAGTACCCCACATTGGGGGAACCATGTTAAATATTGTGTCTCAATTGTGTGTGGTGACTTGTGCTCTTGCTTACTATTGCTATCTGAGTTATTAATGCACACTACTATATTTGGTTATTGCAATTAAGGACATTAATTGATATTGGTTTGGAAAGAAAGTAAAAAGTGGGTGCTATACTATTCACCCCCCTCTCAGTATAAGCTTGTGTTCTTCAATTGGTATCAGAGTGGGTTCCTTAAGAAAGGCTAACAACTTGAGGGTAGATTCTACAAGAACACAGATGGCTTCATAGAATGGATCATCTACAAATAAGGCACCACTATTTGACGGTAACAATTATGCTTTCTAGAGCATGAGAATGAAGAACTACTTGATATCACAAGGATATGAGGTATGGCAGATGGTTGAAAAAGAGTATAAGGTTGAAGGTGATCCCGAGGCAGATAAGACTATCAAAAAATTGGTTGAGATCAATGCAAGGGCAATAAATTATATTTTGAGTGGGCTACGTGAGACAAATTTTGCAAAGGTCATGGTATGTAATTCAGCTAATGAAATGTGGACCAAGTTGCATAATACTTATGAAGGAGATTCCAAGGTAAAGTTGTCAAAACTACAAACTCATAGAAAAATATTTGAGGAATTGAAAATGGAAGATTCTGAAGATATTGCAAAGTTTTTACTTCAAGTTGATGAGATTACTAACACCATGAGAGGCCTAGGATTTGAGATGAAAGAATCAGAAGTCAAAAGGCTAAAAGAAGAATATAGAAATCTTGAAAACAAGATTCAAACAGATGTCAAAATCAGATAAGAACTACTTTAGATAATCAGTAATCTCAGAGAAGAGCTTCAAAACGCAAAAATAATAGAAGAAAGAATGAATGAAGAACTAAGGGTAATAAGGAGAAGACATGACACGTTAGATGAAAAGGTTCAAAAAATAGTGGAGACTTATTTTAAGGTTATATCTCACTTCCAAAAAGAATCACACTCAAAAGGAAAGGAAGTTCTTAAATATGAAAGCAAGGAAGCACCTAAGTTTTATAAAGAAAGTTCCAAAGTTCCTATGGCTCCAAATATTCAGTTTGGATCTTATTTTGAGATAGGTGAATCAAGTTCAAAAGGAAAAGAAATACTTGAAGAAGAAAGGAAGGAAGAAACTAAGGAAAATGATTTAGATACAACAAAGAAGGTTCAAGGATGCAATGCACAAGTTGAAAATGATCATAGGGATAATGGTCAAGAAAGGTATGAGGAACTAAGGCATGAACAAAGGGCTTTTCAAGGACATTGTTTTTCTTGTAATGGATTTGGACATAGGGCTATACACTATAGGGTCCATGGATCAAAGAAGTTTGATTTTTCTAGAAGAAACTTCAAAGGAAGAAGGTATGGTTTTTAGGGACATTGCTTCTTATGCAACAAGATTGGTCATAGAGATTCTCAGTGCAAATAAAATGAGCAAAATGGTTTTGGTTTTAGAGCTACACAATTTAGAAGTCATGGTCATAATGGTCATGAAAATAGAGCTTCACAATACAGGGTTCAAGAAAGGAATGGATATGGAAATTATTTCAAGAAAAAATTTAGGATTTGGGCACCATCCAAAGGCTACAATATCAAGTGTTTTAATTGCAATAACTTTGGACATATTGCAAAATGGTGTAGGACTCAATTCCAAACAGGTTCAAGGCAAGAAGGACAAACAAGTTCAAGACAAGAAGATCAAGTAATTCATCAAGAGAAGGATATCAAAAAAATATGGAAGGAAGTTGATAGAGGAAATAAACAATGTAATATGGGAGTAAAAGTACTCCCACCCCAAAATTAATCACCTCAAGAGAGAAGGTGGTGAGGGGGCTAAGCTTAAGAGTCATATCTTTTAGCCCCATAGGTGTCCCTTTTTCCATTGATGTCAAAGGGGGAGAGATTTGAGTAAGGGGGAGAGATTTGAGTTAGGGGGAGCAGCCTCCAAAGAGAGCATTGAGTTAGGGGGAGAAGCCTCCAAAGAGAGTATTGAGTCAGGGGGAGCAGCTTTGATTCTCAGAAATGGTTTTTGCAGTGACTGTGGTGATTTGCATTAGAGGTGTTGCCATCAATGACAAAGGGGGAGATTGTTGGAAATTTGAGGTATTTTATGTTGTCATTGATGTCACATGGATCATTGATGTCACATGGATCACATTGAGTTTTGGTGGCCAAAGTATTTCATAAATAAGTATTTATGATATTTTGGAAAGCATGGATATATACAGGGTTTTTGTGAAAACCAAGGCAAGCAAAATAAAAGGTTTTATTTAAAACCATGGATGGCAGATTTGAAATGGGTTTTTCTTAAAACCTAGGTTGGCTTTTTGTTTCATCAAAAAAGGTGCCCCGGTGATGGAGATATTTAATTTTAAATATTTAAGTTTAAATTTTAATTATTTAAAATTTAAATTTAAATTTAAAATTAAAAGTTAATTTATAGCGCCGATGTCAAAAGAAAGGAGGAGGCATATAATATTAAAGTTTAATTTATAGCACCGACGTCAAAAGAAAGGAGGAAGGCATATATAAATATGCCACCAAATGTTTTTATTGATACCCCTCCGATGTCCTCGATGATGGTGATGCGTTCAAATTTCTAAGGAAGCGAAAGGTGCCAGCGTGTTAAAGAGTGTGCAAAGGGTGTTCGTTCGAAGAGGGAGCAAAGGCATCACAACTCGTTCGAATCCAATGGAGAAAGGAGGAAATAAAAGTAAGGGAGGTCCCTTACCAAGAACCATAGGCACTTGTGGCCTAGCAACAAGAGGAAGGTATGTAAGGTGTTGAAGCACTAGCAGATCCGAAGTTTGAATCCCACCGGTGCTGGTTTTGCAAAGTGAAAGGGAGGACTCTTTTGGTGCACATGGTGTTTGAGGACACGCTTAGAGCAAACAAATAGAAGGTTTGTGCTCACTATTCTATGTGAGCAATTGGATCACATGGTTGTTGGCACCATGGTTAGAGTGGTGCAGGGGCAACGACCGGGGATCGAATCCCACTGAGGACAAAGGCAAGTTAATAATTTTTCCTAATATTTTATTTTTCTAAGGTTGCCCTAGGAGAGATAAGGGTTATGATGCATGTTGAGAAAAAGAGATATTTCTGGTGATTTTCCTTTTAGAAGTATATCATATTATATATCGTTGGAAAGCTTATTTCGAGGGCTATTTGATTAACTTGCTTAGAGGGAGAAATAAGGTGTATGTAAAGAGATATTTCTATTTTTGTAAAGGGGTTCAAAAGTGAAGGTTGTTTTGTTCTTTTTCAAAAGTGATTAATTATTTCATAAGGGGACATGATGCATTTTGTTGAGTAGGAGTGATAAGGTGTTATTTGGATATTGTTGTTGTGATATTAATCATGATCTCTAACCCTTGTTGAAAGTTGAAAAAGAAGTTTGTTGAGTGTGGCAGATTTCCAAAGAGGTTTCTTCATCTTCATAAAAGGTATGGGCACATTCTCCTATTGATTGATTATGGTGGTTGATTTCTGAAATATCATTGGAGAGAAAAGGATTGATTGTGGTTTCCTTTTCGAAAGTGGTTGGTTGAATGCTTCAAGGTTTTCTGGTTTGAGAGTTGTGTTTAAACCTTGTTTTATAAGCATAGTTGTTGAAGCCCATTGGTTATGCAAAGAACTTGAAAAGAACATGAGTATCATTGTTATGTGAGATTTATGGTTGAGCATTGTTGGAAATATTTGAGTTGAGTTGATTGAGCCTAGTCAAGTGATGTGTGAAGTGATTGTTCAAGTTCCATGAAACAAACTATTCTATAATTCTGATTTGAGTTGAGATTGAGCTTAGAACATATTGAGTCTCTAACAATTCTCTTTATGCTTCTATGAGTTGACTTGAGTTGAGTTGAGATTGATTTGAGTTGAGATCATTGTGGATCATTGTTGTCATCCATTGTAGAGTGCTTTTCCATTCATTGTTGAGTTCATCATTGAGCCTTGCCTTTGTAGATTTGTGGATGAGATTTGAATGCTACTTGAGCATGATTGGTTGAGCCTTTGAGATAGATTTTTGGATAGATTTGTGGTAGTTTTTGTGTATGATTGATTGAGCCTTGAGAAGGCTTTTGGGATAGTTTTGAGACAGATTTGTGGATAGATTTGGACAACATTTGAGCAAGTTCTTGGTGAGCTTGTTGAGCATATTTTGAGCAAGTTCTGTGTGAGCTTGTTGAGCATATTTGGACAAGTTCTGTGTGAGCTTGTTGAGTAGATTTGGACAAGTTCTATGTGAGCTTGTTGAGTAGATTTGGACAAGTTCTGTGTGAGCTTGTTGAGCATATTTGGACAAGTTCTGTGTGAGCTTGTTGAGAATATTTGGACAAGTTCTGTGTGAGCTTGTTGAGCAGATTTGGACAAGTTCTGTGTGAGCTTGTTGAGAAAATTTGGACAAGTTCTATGTGATCTTGTTGAGCATATTTGGATAAGTTCTATGTGAGCTTGTTGAGAAGATTTGGACAAGTTTTGTGTGAGCTTGTTGAGCATATTAGTGGAGTGCCTAGTTGAGCATATCAATGGATTGCCTACTTGAGCATATCAGTGTGTTGCCTAGCTGAGTAGATCAGTGGATTACCTACCTGAGTAGATCAGTGTGTTGCCTAGCTGAGCAGATCAGTGGATTGCCTACCTAAGCATATCAGTGTGTTGCCTAGCTAAGCAGATCAGTGGATTGCCTACCTGAGCAGATCAGTGTGTTTCCTAGCTAAGCAGATTAGTGGATTGCCTACCTAAGTAGATCGATGTGTTGCCTAGCTGAGCAGATCAGTGGATTGCCTACTTGAGCAGATCAATGTATTGCCTAGCTTTGAGCAGATCAAAGTAATCATTGTATTGGATAAGGATCCTTATTTCTATGTGAAATATTATAAGGAGATTATCTTGTGGAGTACCCCACATTGGGGGAACCACGTTAAATCTTGTGTCTCAATTGTGTGTGGTGACTTGTGCTCTTGCTTACTATTGTTATCTGAGTTATTAATGCACACTGCTATATTTGGTTATTACAATTAAGGACATTAATTGATATTGGTTTGGAAAGAAAGTAAAAAGTGGGCGCTATATTGTTCATTCCCCCTCTTAGTATAAGCTTGTGTTCTTCACAACACTAAACATATTGCTGAAATTTTTGGTTTCCTTTATGATGGTGAAATTTTCATGAGAGTGAAACACTTATTGGCCAATGAATTACCACTTTTCAAGGACAAAGGTGAGAATATCAATAAGGATGAAGGAGGAATTATGAGATAATTCCTTCATAAACCTTGGGATAAGGTGGTCATGCCTATTATAAACTAATTTATGGTGGATGGACAGACTAATTTCCTCAGAAGTTTCCATCCTTCTTTTCTTAACCACATTCAAGGGAAGAAAAGCACCAACATTCTAGAGTATCTTTTTAGTTCCATACAAAAGTATGTTCACAATATTTTGATCATTTATCATTCTTCCCTATCCATAAAGGAATGCATTTGATTGTTCTTCCTTATCCATCAAGGAATGCATTTGATCATTTATCAAAAGTTTATTTAAAAGGAAGTCTAAATGGTGATGTTAAGCATCATCTCGAACAACCCCTTGAATGACTCTCATCACAATTTCCTCCAACCTACACCAAGTTAATTGGAGGATTTCAATCCTAAGGTGGACATTGGGGATGATCAAGGGCCTTTCCACCAGATGACTATTTGTGCCCTAGAATTTGAATCCAAGAGTGAAGTAGCTACTCCTAAGATTAATTTAGAGACACATAGGCGCTCTGTTCATATCAAATCTTAATCAAGTAAAATAAAGAAATCTTTAATTCACATTGTGCCTATCTGTGACTCTGATGAAGCAATAAAATTATCTCCCTTTGGCTCTAGAAATCAAGCTTGGCAATAATTTTGGGTAAACTTCTTCTTGCAAGGTGACTTCTCAAAGCGCTTTGCTTAGGCTACCAAAATTTTCTCTGCATGATTCTTATATCCCATTTATAAGTAGGAAAGGTTACTTGTGAGGGCTTGATGAATTTCTTGGAGCATTGACCAGAGTGGTTAGTATGAGCACCTCTCTTCCTCAGTAGGCCATCGTACTCAATTAATTCAATAAAAAGTATGGATATGATGTCCCTAAGGACCTTCTGGAGCCCTCTACTCTAGTGGATATTGATTAATTCTAATGGCTCTAGTCTTTTTTTTGGTCATCTTTTGTCTATCCTCTCTTTTGATGTTTCCCCTTCTTTAGTTTAGTTTTTGTTCCTCTCCCTTTTGTTCTTGGGAGACAACCTTGTAGGTCCATCTCCAGAGGCCTTCTATTTTTATAAAATGTTTTGAGACCCTTTCAAAACCCCTTCCACCAATCAACCAATAAAAAATAATATTATGTTTGTGTTAATATCAATAATGTAATATTGCCATAATTTTATTAAAAAAAAATAGCTCGGTATGTCTCTTAACTAGATCATAAGAGAATTTTTTTTTAGTGTTTTGCTATATGCCTACCACATTCCTTGTAAAGAATTAATGATTTAAATTGATCATGGAAACTTATCCTAAAATTTACTCCATCCCAAAATTCAATAAAAATAGCTTTCTCCACTTTAAATCTAAAGAGCACCATCTAAATTTTATTATCAATAAGATCTTATGTAACTCATTAATAAAATAAATAGAGACCTTGAAATTTAAATGCATAGATCAATAAATCCCAATCCCCCCATTATTTCAAGTATAAATGCAATGTTTCTAATATATAATTGATATGATTAAGATATTTTCTTATTTTTTAAAACAAGAACCCTTGAATTGGTTTAGTCAATTGATTTTAACTAGAAGACAACCAATAAAAAGAGTAAAAGTCATGTATAGTTACAAATAGTTTATCAACCACTTGTATTTTATTAAAAAATTATGAAAATTTAGTTTGTTGACTCTCTAGTTTTTGAAAATTTTCACAAACCATTACCACATGTCCTTGGAAATAATATTCACTCCAAAATGGAAGCTTAAATATCTAATAATCTCTTTATGCCAAATTTGCATCCATGCTCAAGCAATTAAGGGTTATGGTTACCTCCAAAAAATAACATGAATTTAGTCTTTCTAATGTGACCTTATCCTTATTACCTAATAAAAATATCAAATACCTATGGGACATTATTAATCTCTTACTCAATGTTATGTAGAAAAATAACTAAATCATCATCAAAATATGAACAAGTCACATGACCGCCATTTGGAAGAGTAACCCCATGGATTAGAACCTTAAACTAATGCATTTTAAGTACATATCTTTGATCATCCTTACACAAAATATTAGAAGAGATAGTAAGTGGAAAGCCTTGGAAATTTGATATTTTAGAGAGAAAAGTAATCCTAAAGGATGTCATTTATTGCTAACCAAAATTAAGTATATGAATATAATTTAGCGATCCTATTAATCATCCTCTATCCAAATCTAATCCATATCACAATATAGAGTATAAAACCATCTAAATCCATATTCTTTATCAAAGTCAAGTTTTATAAAACTAACATAAAGACGATATTGCATAGTGCATTCCATAGTTTCTTATGCCAAAATTAGATTGTCTAGAATGCAATAACCTTTCAAAAGGAGTGTACTTAATTTGAATAATTTACTATGCCATGTGGCTAATTCACTTAGTAATAACATCAATAATATGATGAGTAATGGGCCTTTGCGTAGCTATTATATCCTCTTACAACGTTTTATAACAATTTTAATAATACATTAATTTGAAAGACTCTTGAGAAACCCATAACTTCAATTTTCTTATATATTTTGTAGAAATTTATAGGCATTAATTTTTACATTTATTTTTCAATACATTTGGATTTCTCTAAATCCATTGAGAAAATGGCCTTCTCAAGCTCCTCCAAGGAAATTCATCACTCAATACTTTGTATTTTATCCTCAAGAACTTTATAAGGAATTTAAGCTTCTAACATAGAAAATATTGTACGCTCGAATTGTCTTAAAATATCCTAAAAATTTACTTATAATATATATAAAATAAATTAATGATATCTGTAGGGGATAAAGTTAGTAGTCCTTCCATTATGTTCATCTTAGTTATTCTCTCTAATTCATGTTTATTTCATATGTAACTTAAAAAGTAATTAGGTCCCTTATATCCATGTTGAATCTATTGGAATATTGATCTTATACAAGCCTCCTTATCTATATAAGCCTCAAATTTTCTAAGACATTTCTTACATTGAGTAGATTGTAATTGTAATAATTTAAATGATAAATTTATGAATAACTTTATAGCATACTATGCATTGTCTTAACCCAATTTATTTCCTATGTAGGATGTTTTCTTTTAAATAATCAATAAACTCTTTGAGAAAACATGAAGCAAATATAATAGATAAATAATAGATCCAATATTACCAACTTAAGCTAATAAACATTTACATATAATAATCTTCATAAGCTATTGATAAACCTAATTCATCAAGGTATAAATAAAAGAATAAAAAATTCCTTTTTAATTTCCCAAACTAATAACCTTCATATAAAACCCTTTTAAATTTTAACATTGATAGGAGCTAACTATAAAGCCAACATCAATTTAAACAAAAGTATTTTTCAAGATTTTAAAGATATAGGAAATTCCAATCCTTAATTTATAAGAGCTAAAACTCATTAATAACAATGAACACGTTGAAAACTTAACATATAAATAATCAACATTTCTTACCTTAATGAAGATAACATAATAAAAGATAATAATATATTATAACCTTGAAAGACAACAAATAAAAAGGTGCCTTTGATGTAGAAGGTGACACAAGCACTTAGGATTCTAAAAAGCAACAACCAAACTTCTATATTCCCTCTAAGAAAAGTGACCACCTTGAGATAATTCCTACTAAAACATTGATCAGACTTAATAGACCAGACCACCGATGTGATTGAGGAGGCTTTACTACAGTCATGCCATAGGATAACTTCCCAATAGACATTAGATAAAAAAATATAGGTCAAGAGCGAACTAAGCTAACATAAAACAACTCCCTATTAATGCATCTTATGGCTCACCAACCTAAAAAAAGCTCAAAGATACTAACACCCAAGTAGACGCTAAATTTCTATATCCTTTGGTTAAGCTATCATTTTCAATACCCAATTTAAAACTCAAATGGACGTTTAAACCAAAAGGAGGTATAACACAAGGAATATAACTACTAAATCTAACCAAAAATTAGAGGACACTTGTAGAGGAAATTTATTTTGAATGGAAAGACTTAATTAATTAAGCCTTAGCACTCAGAATGCAATCACAAAAAACACATCTGAAAAAATTCTACAAAATCTTTAGCTTAAATTCCAAAAATGCACAGATAAGAGCTTAAACAATTCCTTTAAAATGGTTCATCCAACAATCCAAGAGAAATACTTTTGCGATGGATAAACTAAGAATCAATCCCTCCTTCTTTGGACCTTCACCTAAGCAAGTTTTCCTTCTAACTGCGATCCTCTCCCATCACAACAAAAGAACAACACCCTTCTCATCACTTGAAGAGAAAATAAATAATAAAAGTTGGAAAACAAATATTCTCTTGAATCCATCACCATGTTGGCCTTCTATGCCAAGCATTACCATAGTTACCAAAAGAAGGTAATGTATCCAACTAACATTACCAACATTCCAAGTTCCAACCTTAGGTCAAAATAATAATAATTTTTTTGCTGGATAATAAGGGGTTGTACTTGGGTCCCCCACCCTTGAAAAATTACAACTCTCTTCTTTAAAGCTTGAGAGTTTATAAATAAATACACTTCTCATCTCAATTGAGATGTTATAGCTAGAAACCTATATAATTTTACATAAAATATTTAAATTCTTGATTTTTATTTTTTGTATCTTTTTGATTTTATGTATGAATACAATTATTCTAGAATTTAGCATATTTCATGACATTTTACTATAGCAACCTTCACAATGCCAAAACTTCACCTCTACTATCTATTAGTAGAGTAATATTTCTAAAATATTGCACTATCATAGTATACTTTACCAAATCTGGATTGCTAGTTTCCTTCCTCATTGAAGTCCTAGCCCTTCATTATTCTTCCCATCATTCGAACCCTAGCTAAAAAATATTGGAATTTTTGTTTTTCGCAACTTGAAAAATTTTCACTACTCTTGTTCCAAAAGGTTGACTTCATAGGATCGAATCTCCCTCAATATTTATTGGATTCTTACATATAACCACTCATTTTTAAACTATTCAAATTCTGCACAATTTGGTCCAAGAATCAGCTGAATCAAATAACTTTTCACGAAGATATGGCTCCTAAAAGATGAGATGTTTTTCAAAAAAATCCTTCACACATTTTTTTGTTGTAAAGAGGGGGAAAAACCACCCCAATACCTATGGGTTTGAAATCCACAGACACACCAAAGACAAAAACAAGGGGTTTTAGTTGACCCAACCTTCCATCCAACAACTCGATCTGTTGTTGCACTACACTCAACAACCCAACCTACTGTTGTGGTTCCCTCAGTTGATCCAGTATTAAACACGCCTTCCACCAAATAAAATCTAACCTTCCATGCTCCTTTAGCTTAATCAATATTCCATGCTCCTTCAGCCTTCCCAACCTTCCACTCAGCATCCTAGCCTTTTTTTGTAGCTCTTTCAACCAACCAAGCCTTCCACTCTCCTTTAGCCTTATTGGCCTTTTACATTCCTTTAGCCATCCCAACCTTCCATCGAACATCTTAGCATTCCGTTGTAGCTCATTCAACCAACCCGATCTTCCATGCTCCTTCAGCCAACCTAGCCTTCCATGCTCATTCAGTCTTGACACTCCAAAGATCAACTCAGCATTCAGTATTTTATGCTCCTTCAACGTCCAACCTTCCACACTCCTTCAACCTTTATATTTGCTTATCGTTAAAGCACTTGGCCCCTTAGGGGGCAACCCTTTAGGTAGAGCAACAGGTAAAAATAATTATCAATTTAATTTTTTTAATAATATTTAAAACAAAGTATTTGATAAACTAGATTATTCACTCCTCAAGAAATACCAACATAGTAACTAAATTAATTATTTATCTAATTAGTTTAATTAATACCGAATTTTAATAGTAATCATTAACATCGATATTTAATTTCTTAATTATTAATAATACCACATAATTATTAATACCATAATTAATGAAGCAATACTTAAAATCCAAATACAAGCATGAATGCACCTCAATAATAATTTGCTAGACTAAGATTCAATCATAAATATGCACAACAATACTTTTTTTCTTGAGTAGAAGGTTTTACAATAACTGTAATGTTATCACCCACCTACTAAGTATGGATATTTTACTTAAATAACAACCTCTTTACCTAATGGTGCATTTAATCAAACATACACATATGCAATGCATCTATATGAAGGGTTTTCTTTTACCCTTGAGCTGTCAATGAGAATGTCATCCATCATTTCTTTTTTTCTCTCAACTCTGGTGGTTGTCCCATACCAATCCATCTATGAGAGTGTCTATTCTTGCAATCACAAATTTTATCAGCAGTATTGTCATGACCCTCCCAAAACATGTTTCATAATGTTTCTATTTTCATGTAATGAGCATCTCTTTTAAACTTTTATGTTTTATCATTTTCAAATATGGTACTGTTGATGGTCTTTGTTTTGTCGGTATAGTTTCTCAAAGAATAAAATAGGAAATGATGGCAGTATAAATTATCACCACGGTGGCGTATTCACTTTGGCAAGTGTAAAACAACCCTAGCAGAGAAACACACACCAATGACTTAAGGGTACATGAAATCCCTTCACTCATGTAGGTGCATTATGCATGCATGGATGTCTGTGATTGGAAGTAAATTTTTTTAATTTAAAATTCTCCAACGACAAGGAAAGTGCCACGTTTCATTGGAGCTATTCTTAAATAAATGTTGGAGAAATATATGTGTTTGGTTAAAGAAATAATATTAGATTTAAATTTATTTGCTTAATTAAATAAAATTAATAAATAATAAATATATAAATAAAGGTAATAATAAAATAAATAAAATTATTTATTATTTATTATTTATTATTTAAACATAGATATAAATATGTGCATAAATATTAAAAATATATGCTATAGTTTTGAAAGAAAGCATTTTTCTTTTATTAAATTTAATAAGGAAAAATATTTTGAAACCTAGTGGAGGAAGCAGATGTGTTAGTTGGCTATCTGCATGGTAGCATACGTGCTCATTTCCTCCATTAAAAATTTCTACATAATTGAATAAATTATCAAAGAAGGGGGTAAGGAAAAGAGTCAGTGAAGAGCTCTGTAGGGAACTAGAGGATGTTGAAAAGACTGCAATTTGTAAGAGAGAAGTTACAACTCCATCAGGTTGGATCCCTTTTGTTTTGTGTTATATGCTTTTGTTCTCTCTCCATTTATATAAATACATAAGGATAAATCTGGTAGGAAATGTGTATTAGACAATAGAACGAAAAGTAGATTGTATGAGAGTTTGCTTGGACTGTGTATTGGTTTAATCCCTCTTATTTAGTATAAATTTATTTAATGGTAAATGATTAAAGAAGCCTTGTCTAAAAATAAGGATATAGAAACCCCAATATGAATAAAATGCTAGTGTTATCTGTGTGCATTGAATGTCACTAAAGGATAAACTTATATCTTAACTATGTATGTTACCACTCATTGATTTTTGAATTTGTATCTTCTCGATGTTTAATCCATATAACATCCAGTGGTGGTTTGCATATATGATACGACCAATATAATTCTATAGTCACTCATTAACCTGTAAATCCAAAGAACTCTGCTACACCAAACAACCTGGGTGCTTGCTCTTTTAAACTTCTCTTACAATCAATATTTTTTTAAATGAGTGTTATATGTGTTATATCAAAGTTTTTAAACTTCATTTTGGTTGACTTGATCTTTGCAACATTCTTAATGTTTTAAAATTATTTTCGTTATATACCTTTACCTCTGTATGCTCTAAGACTCTTTTATTTTGTGAAAATCACTTTATTGTTCTTCAATGTTTCAGCCTGATTTACTTTGTGATGTACGACATGAAATGTGTATATAATGAATCCTTATTGAACTGAATTATGTGTTAGGTTGCAACTTAATTATGTGTATAAATAATTGGGTATAAGAAAGTGTCATCAATGCATTTTACAAATATATTTTTAGCTTGGAAGAGTCATTATATTAATGCACTTAGATTGCATATGCATCCATAAGCCGTTCTAATCCCTACTACCTTGAAGAATGCAAATGAAGGAATGTAAAGTAGAAAAATGTAAGCGTATGGAGGTCCTATGTGTTGGATATGAAATATCTAAAAATTCATTAGTTGGTTGTATTATTTTGTTTAAAACAAAGCTTGGTCTATTTGTTAAATGTAATAGTGCTTATTTCATTTAGAAGAAGACGATCTATTTATTAACTATAGGGATGAGCGAAAGGTCCGTAAGTTTGAATGATTCCTTAGTAGTAGGATTTAAACAAAGACTCCATAATTTGGTTTTGAACAAAGCATTCCAAAATCAAAATCCAATTAGAATGTAATTGTAAATTATAAATTTTCAAACACTTATTCTTTTGGAATGCATGAGTGCTCATCATACTCTTATGATGTCAATTAGTTTAATATCTTAATAAATAAATGCTTTAATTTTATCATGGGAAAACATGAAAAGAAAGTGGTGTGTGCATAGAAGTATTATGTGTAATATTTATAGATCTTTCTAATATTATGTTATTCTATGCTGCCTAGTTTTATTTTATTTTATGAATATTTTTGATTAGACAAAGAGAAGAATTTTATTCTTTCCTTGTAGAATAGTGTGATTTATATTTATATACTATTCAATATATTCTTGTCACTAAATAAACTTCATAAAATAGAATAGTATGATTTACATTTAGATTCAATTCTAATATTTTCTTGTCATTAAATAAACTGTATAGTTTCTTTTATTTAAATTTCTATTTTTAAAGTCTTTCAAAAATTTAAATAGTACCTCTATATAATCTTAAACTTACTAGCTAAAACATTGAAGAAGATAAAAATTTAACCTTAACCTTATCCTTTGAAATCATCAGGAAGGATAAATATAAGCAAGTCATCCAATACCATTGAATTATGTGTATGCAATCAATGAATATTCATGAATGACTACTAAGGATGAGTGGTATGGTATGTCCATCTAGGTCATTATATGAGCAGTACGGTGGTGGCCCTTGTATGAAGTTATCAAATAAGGAATCTTGGTGAGAGAAATATGACTCTAAGATAAGATTCCATGGTGGTATGGTATGGGACATCCACCATAATATTTCAAGTTTATAAAGGAAGCCATAATAAGTACCAGGTGAATGGCATGACCTTAATTTCCCATGATGCTAGATAATTATCTCGATGCATGATTACCAATCAAGCACTATACCATCTATGATAAAAACCTTGCATTTATGGTAACATATGAGTTAAGATATACTTAGGGTTCCACATAACATGTTAAGGAAGGGAGTTATGCATCCACCCTCTAGGTGTTATGGGCCCTAGAGGATAACCCATGTCGTAATTTTGGATTCACCAAAATAGAGGGTGAGGAGGATAGAATCACTAAGATCACCTCCTATGGGACTTGGTCAATATTGTCCACTTGGGAGGTTGACTACAATAATTATAATCTCTAATGTAGTATTCAATGTTATGTACTAATTAATAATGGGCACAAAATTAAACATTAAAAAAATTACCCTTGTCAAACCACTTTCCTTGTTTGTCTAACTTATAAGTGAGATCAGGTCATTACAATTAGTATGTTTTTTACTGGGTTGTCACAGTTGGTATTAGAGCCTAGGTTGTACGATTCTTAGGTCATATGTCCCAAGGAATTCTCTAAATAGACTCTAATCCTATACCTTCAACAAACTATGAACCTTAAAACTAATATAGCTCTTTTGTACCCAAGATAAAATTACTCCAATGCTATGAGGTGGATCTTCTAAGAAACCTACATATTTTAGTCAGGAATAAGCTCCCATTCGTTCACTAAGGGAAAGGTAAATAAATGAGTTAGATGAACCTTCCAGGGAATAAGGGAACTTAACTATGTTAGTTAAATTAATGCATGAACAAATGCAAAAATAGAAGGAAGAAATGGATCAACAATGAGAGCTGATGAATAAACAACAAAAAATGATAGAAACCTTGGTAAAACAAATTAAGGGTAAAAATATTAAAACTAGACATGATAAAAGTCTTGACAGACAACTAGAGTTCAATAGGACTCGAGTAGGGGTATAACTGACCAAAGGTATGGTAAATGTAAAAACTTCAAATTTTGATGAGAAGGAAGATGGGGATGCTGTAGAAATATGGTTAAGTGAAATAGAAACTTACTTTTCAATGAAGGACTTATCATCATAGTCCCAAACTACTTGAGCTACCCTACTCTTGGTTGATATAGCTTTAGAATGGTGGAATAACTACAAAGAAGGAAGGAAAAATTAAGCTTCTGACATGAAATGGGATAAGTTTGTAGAAGAATTTAAGAAGAGATTCCTAACCAAGTAATTTTATGTTGAAAAGTTTGAAGAATTTTCCACTTTATAATAGGAATCTATATCTATCAAAAAGTACTACCAAAATTTTATTAAGTTATTACAGTACATCCCTGAATACAAAAGCAATGAGCAACTAAAGGTACAAAACTTCATATTGGGAGTTCACCCTATAATCAAAACAATAATAAACTTACTTAATCCTAAAAATTTGCAAAAATCTTATGACTTGGCACAACAAGAAGAAACTAATCAGAAAACAAAAAGGGTTTAATTTAACTACTAGAAAATGTTTGACAAGGAGAAATATGAGCTTAGGAAAAGAAAATTTTTTGGCTTCTTGAGATGGGATAAGGATCAAAATAAGAAGATCAAAGAGGGAATAAAATAAAAGCCCAAGGTTGAGAATAAAAGCAATGATAGAACCTATTCAAATAGGGATAGGAGAGGACATTAGGGAAAGATCAATTAGAGGTCCTCTTTTCAAAATACGAATATCATATCTACACGAGAAAATAGGTATGCTAAAAACAAATTAGATAGTAAGGCTCCAAAACTAGGGTGTTTTTTCTATGGAGGACCACATTGTGCAAATAAATATCCTCAAAGAGCCGATCGAAAGAAAGTCTCAAATAATCAGTCCCATCGAGTTTAAGCAGTAACAAGTAATTCTAGATTAGATGGTCAAGCTATGCCTTTGCTTCTAAAAGGTAAACTATTTGATAGAAATATGAATATTTTGGTTGATAGTGGTGCAACAAATAGTTTTATTTATTTAAATTTAGCCATGGATATACTAGTAAGACCCTAATTTTTGGAAAATGGGTGGAAGGTAGAGTATGGATCATGAAAAACATTTTCCATCAACCAATGCCTATTTTATGCTCACATATCTCTACCTAGTGGTAAAATTGATTGACATATGTATGTGGTCCCCCTTACATTCATTTGATGTTATCCTTAGAATGGACTAGCTAAAAGCACATAAAGCCCTCATTGATTTTCAAGAAAGATGGATGGAATTCGCTGAGGAACCTAATTAGTGGATAAAAATTGACTGTGATTGGGGTACCTTTTGATGATATCTACTGTCTATATTACAACTTATGAAAGTAGTCAAAAGACATGGGGTAGTTTATGTAGTCAAAATAAATAAACATGAAAAAATAAAGACAATATGGAACTATTCAAGAAGTTTCCTATGTTGGAAGAGTTTAAGGATGTATTTCCTAAAGACTTACTTGGTATCCCACCACAACAAGAGTTTGATTTTTTTATTGAACTCTTACCTAGAGCTAAATATATTGCTAGATCACCCTATCAGATGAATTTCATTGAGCTACAAGAACTTAAAATATAACTCCAAGATTTGCTTGAAAAATGATTAATTAATACAAGTGTATCACCTTGGTGAGCTCCTATACTATTTGTGAATAATGATGAATCATAAACGCTATGAATTGATTATAGAATGCTTAATAAGTTTACTATTAAGAATAGATACTCATTGCCAATAATTGATGATCTATTCGATCAGTTGAAGGGAGCTACTATCTTCTCAAAAATTTATCTTAGATCCGAATACCACCAGTTAAGAATCAAAGAAGATGATACTCACAAGACAAATTTTAGAACTTGGTATGGACATTATGAATTTAGAGTCTTACCTTTTGGGTTGATAAATGCCTTGACAATGTTTATGAATCTTATGAACAGTTTCTTCCAAGAACAACTAGACCATTCCATGCTCATATTATTGGATGACATCTTGATCTATTCACAAACCAAGGAATATTATGATCAACATATGATAATTTTCCGAGAAATACTTAGGAAGAATCAGCTTTATGAGAAGCTTTCTAAGTGTGAACTTTATACCCCTCAAATTCAACCTAGGGCATATTATATTTGCTAATGAGATTAATATCAATCCTAAGAAGGTTGAAGGTATAATAAATTGGATTGCATCCACTAATGTGTTATAGGTACATAGATTCATGGGAATGGCAGGATACTATAGGTATTTTGTAAATAATTTCTCAAGGATTGCTTGTCCAATTACTAATCTACAAAAAATAGGAAAAGCCTTTAAATGGATAGAGTGTTGTGAATAGGCTTTCAAGACATTATATGAAAGGTTAACAACTACCTCGATTCTAAAAATACCTAACCCATCAAAAAAATTCACAATATGCATTTATGCCACCATTGAAGATTTGGGTGGGATTCTAACTCAGAATGAAGTAATCATATCCTACGAGTCTCAAAAGCTTAAAAAGCATAAGCTCAACTATGCTACTTATGATTTAGATTTAGCATTTGTGGTTCATGTACTTAAAATTTAGAGATATTATTTGTTGGGAAACAATTTGAATTAAAGACATATCATTAGAGTCTAAAATACATCTTCAACCAACCTATTTTAAATGTAATACAATGACAATGGATGAAATTCTTGGTCGAGTATGATTTCAAAACTGAATACATTAAGGGGAAGGAAAACAATATAGTAGATACCTTAAGTTGAATGAGGTACATAGCTGCTATGTCCCAGTGCCATGTAGATTTATTTGAAAAGGTCAGAGAACAATAGCAGCGTGATAATTATTGCAATAAATATTGAGCATGGGTTGAGTTAGAATCGAAAAAGGGCAAGGAATTTAATATTAACAATAATATGTTGTTCTTTAGAGATAAGCTTATTATCCCTGAATCAAGTGGATTAAGGAATTTTATTTTGCAAGAAGCCCATTATACACCATATTTTGCACATCTTGGATGGTCTAGAATGAAAGAAAACACGAGGAAAAATTTTTATTAGCCTGGAATGAAATGAGATATCAATAATTTTGTGGCTAGATATCTCGAGTGCCAAAAGGTAAAAGCTAAACATCTACACCTAGCAGGAAAACTTTATCCTCATGATATTTTAGAATAGAAATGCCAAGTCATCTCTATGGATTTCATTGTAGGTCTACCCAAGACCAAGTTTCAACATGATGCAATTTTGGTTGTGGTTGATAAATTGACCAAGGTATCTAATTTTATTCTGGGGAATGTCAGGTATGATACACCCACCATAGCTAGTAATTTTTCTAGGGATATTGTGCAATTGCATGGATTCTTGAAAGTCACAATTTTAGATAGAGATCCTAAGTAAACCTTAGAATTTTGGCAAGCCTTGCATCGAGCCTTGGGTATGAAATTAAATATTAGTTCTGCATATCATCTGAAGATAGATGGCCAAACAGAGAGAGTTAATCAGGTCCTTGAGGACATGCTATGCATGTATTACATGGACCACAATACTAGGCGGAAGGAATATATCTACTTAGTAGAATTTTCTTATAACAATAACCAGAGTACTTTCTTGGAGATGGCTCCTTTTGAGTCCATGTATGGGAGACGATGCAAAATACCTTCTATGTTGGGATAATATTTAGGATTGAGTTATGATCGTATCAAATATTGTAAGGAAGATGAAGGAATAGTTGAGAATAATACACCAATGGCTCAAAGAATCCATGGACCAAAAAAATAGCTATGTTGATTAAAAAGGTCACCAAGATAATTATCTATGGGATACAAAGTCTTTCTAAGGGTGAGATTTAAAAAAATCTCCATCAATTCAACTAAACTTGATCCTAGATTTGTTGGCCCTTTCAAGATAATAGAAAAGATCAGTTTAGTGGCTTAGAAACTTGCCCTTCTACCAAATCTGTCAAAAATCCAGGATATCTTCCATGTATCCCTGCTCAAAAAATATGTTGTTGATCCATCACATATTTAGAATGTGTCTAATTTATAGATAACATATTCTCTCACCATTGATGTCTGCCCAATTTAAATATTTCTTATCGTACCAATAATTTAAGAAAAAGAAATATAAATCAATGTAAGGTCTAATGGGAACAATTTTTAGAAAGGAATGCCACATGGGAGGATGTATATTCTATAAAGAAACAATCTCATCGTATTTTTAATTGAATTGTATTTTGAAAACACACAAGACTATGTTTAGAACTAGAGGGAGAATGCCATGAGCCTCCCAAAACATATTTCATAATGTTTCTATTTGTACGAAATTAGCTTCTCTTTTAAAGTTTAATGCTTTATCATTATCGGATATGGTATTGTTGATGGTCTCTATTTTACACATATAGGTGCTCAAAGAATGAAATGGAAAATTATGTTAGTATAAATTATCACCATAGTGGGATATTCACTTTGGTAAGGGTAATACAACCCTAGCAGCGAAACACTCACCAACTACTAAAGGATACACAAAAGCCCTTCATTCATATAGGTGCATTATGCTTGTATGGAGGTATGTAATTGGTAGTAAATATTGCTTGCATTTGTTTGAATTTAAAATTCTCCAACGACAAGGAGAGTGCCACATTGCATGGGAGCTATTTTATCACTACCCATCTTTTCCAAATACAACTTCCTATTTTTTTTATCCTATTATGTACTCTTCTTTAAGGTGCAATCCATCCCTATAATAATATAATAATTTCACCCATCACTACTCTTACATGATTCTATCCAAGTAAGAGCACTAGGTGTTACACCCTTTAAACTATTATTCTCATGGGCCAAATGAGATAGTTTATTTTTAATTTTTCTATCAAAGGAAAAGTAGCAAGCTAATCTCTACACCTTACTCAATTCCTTTTGGGTGAGTGTACTTAGCATGCAGGGTGTTGACTTTCTCTCTCATCCATTGGAGAGATAGTCCAAATATTCCTGAGCTCATTTTTAACTCTTAAGAAGGTATCAATCCTCAAATGAAATCTACCAAAGAATCTCTTAAGACAATCCAATCATCAAACACTTCTAGTCTAAATAACGAGTTAACTAGAGTTTAATATATTATCATTCACTGACATAATTACCACCATATTAACAAACGGATCAACGCTCATGCTTAAGATATTTTTAACAACAAAAGTTGTCACCCCAATTTCAAATCTCTTAATGCCCAAGGGAAACAATTTACTTCCATCATAATTATTTTGCACCCACCAAACATAACATAAATAATGAAATTATAACCTTAAGCTAGTACAAATTCAACTCATTTCATATCGGTATCAAAGACTAGCCTTATACAAAACGGCTACATCTTTCACACCTAGAATATTTAAGCCATTCAAAACATTCAAGGTGCAAGATTTATCTCTAATATAAATCCTTTATTTAGCAAGGTACTCCTTTATAACACAATTGCACATAATGATAGAATCGGTCTCAAGTATGACTACAATATTATTCAACCAACAAATAGAAATCATTTTCCAGAATCTATATTACTTGATTACAACAATCATCAATGTTATCATCTTTAACACTGAGCTGGTATACCACTTTACAATCGCTCAAGCCCATATTACAGTATGACCATCTTCCAATATTGATCATAGAACTGATATTCCTTCACAAGGATGATGTTCCACTTTTGAAATACAATTCGATACTTCCTTCCTCTAGTTTAGGTCTTTAGTCAAGATTCGATTCCACTTGACTGCATGAACAGGGATCAATCTCTGATAATCACTCTTTCTTTCTAGCTTTTCAAAATATGTTGTTCTCATTTACAATGTTCATCACCAACCATCGAGTAGGATTGCCTTTTTATGGGAATCAGTGATGGCTCCCACATTCTCAATTGAGTGAATCATTCTGTTGATAGTATAATTTCAACCACCATTTGATAGGCATTCATTTTCATATGGAGTTCTTTAACATAAATGCAATTCAACAAGCAAAATTCATTCTATTTCATCTACTCATGGTCATCGGAGATGAACTCCTCATCAATATAAGATTTTCTATTCTTTCTATTAAAATCAAACACAACAACTTGGTTCCATTTCCAAACTACAGAGATCATAGAATCAATTCCCAAATCAATTTATAATACATCTTTTAAACACAGGAAAATATATATAACAATGATTCCTATAGAAAGATATCAACACTACTCTTAAATCAAAATCATTCTCTTGAATTATTTTCAATATATAATAGTTTAGTAACCTCCAAATTTTGAATTCGGCATCAAGCAAAGTTCTATTTTTGTTTCATAGAAGAAGATACATTCTCTATCTTAAAATCATAGAATTCTACCATTTCCATAAATTAAAGGTCACTTCTACTTCCTTGAGCGTGAACACTAACTTCAAAACTCCACATTTCATTAATACACACAGACTTTCCTATGTTTCATTCTTAAGAGCATAAAGAAAGCACATAATAGTTTACTTCCATACGATAGTACCAAACATAGAACACATGAAAAACTCCATAGATCAGTCTACCTACCCAACATCAACACAACTTGATGTCCCTCTTCTACATCATGTAGTTTGGGTTCTAGAGTTTTCTTCTGACTCAAATGTGTTTGAATGTTCAAGCTAAACATACTTTAACTAGTATAAACTAATGTTTTTTAATAGCACAAATAGATTGGATTGTACTAAGTCTAGAATCAAATGATATGTAACTATCTAATAAGCTTAACTCAAATATTATTATCAACAATTTACATACATAACCAAAAATGAATAAGACAAGCCAAAATAATATCAAAGCAACCTGGTTTTCCAAAATGCTAGTCCTCCCAATTGGTGTCTTGTCCATCATTTTTTCCTTTTCTTTGCCTTTCTCCAAATGCTTTCTCATTTTCCTTTTTTGGGTTTCTTCTTTCTTCATTCCCCACTAAGTCGGTGATTTCTTTGGCTTCATTCTTAGTTTAACAAAACACATTTACTCTCCACTCTTATTTTATTAACAAAATAAAGACATATTTTTCCATATCACCCACTCGCAATAAAGCAAGAATCAATCTCAAACAATGATTCCACAAAATCATGCACAATGGTTTTTCAGTTAGTTAAATAGTTCATAATTGTTACTTAATGGTGCAAAGCAACACTCCAATGCATCAGATTCCTTATAATATAGTTTTTCAATTATGCTACTTACTATATTTTCTTTTTATAAGACAATAAAATAAATCATTTCCTTCCATCCTTTAAATACAATGTAAACTTCTTTCTTTTCCATGTATTATAATTTCCATCTAAATTGCATTCATCTATAAACCATTTCAAAGAGGAAAATACTTAAATAAATTATCATTCATTTCTTTTGTAATGATGCCTATTTTAAATAAAACTTCTTCAAAAGCAAAATTATAATGCAAGAAGGATTTTCACAAAAGCTCAATGTATTCTTTTCTTATGCAGATTATGATATGCATCTCCATGAAAAAAGGCATTTATCCATGTTGCCTCTTTGATTATTCTAACAAATAACCCATCACATCATTTCCCCAAGGCTTCCCTTTTCTTGGTGGTTAGTTCTTTCTGCCACCATAAAGGAAACTATTTCTTGCAAAAGTGCACTTTCATTAGCAGCATCGTATTCATATATACAATGTAGGTTTTCACAAAACCAAACATGGAATTATCCTACCTACCACAATAAGATTTACATCTCACATTTTCAATAATGAACAAGTATTTTGAATACTTAAACTGAAATAGTCCATCATTTCATCCATAAACCATATAGCAAAAATAAATCCATCAAAATAAATGTCTTCCAAAGGGTGGGTCATGGAATTATCCCTCTCTTAGGCTTAACATAATCCTCTGTGTTTAAAATATTATAACATAAAACAATATTTATACAACATTTTCAAACAAAAATGGAAAGTGTTTTTGCATATCTACTACTTTTTCCTAAGTAGCATTTCTTTCAGAATAGTGGTCCCATTGGACCTTACATTGCTCTAAGGTTCCTTTCCTCATCGATTTAGATCAAAACTCAAGGATTCTTACTAGTTGAACCTCTATAGCCTCTGGGTTCACCATATGCAAATTAGAAAAGTCCCACACATGCTCAGGGTTAGCAACATACTTTTTAAGCAAAGAGATGTGAAAAGTGTCATGAATCTTAGACAAGTTGGGTGGTAAGGCAAGTCGGTATGCCATAGGACTAATATTCTCCTTAATTTCAAAGGGTCCTACAAAATGAGGATCAAGTTTTGTGGACTTGATAGCACTCTTCCTCGATCTCACCCTAAAAAATACTTTATGACTGACAACAAGCTCTCTTGATGACCTCTTAAGATCGACATAACTTTTCTAACGATCTGCAACTTCCTTCAACCTTTATCTGATTACCCTTAGTTGTTGCTCCATTTCTTTGACCATGTCTAGTCCAAGTATAATCCGATCCTCTAGATTATCCCATGAAAATGGTGTCCTACACCTTTTGCCATATAGAGCTTCGAACGGAGCCATGTCTATGGTTGAATGGTGACCATTGTTGTAGGAAAATTCTACCAGATGCAAGTAATCCTCCCAATGAGTTTTCTAATCCATATAGTACATGCGAAGCATATCTTCTAGCACCTGATTCACTCTTTTAATTTGTCCATCAATTTTTGGATGATAAGAAAAACTGATGTTCAATCTAGTACCAATAGCACGATGCAAGGATTACAAAAACTTAGATGTAAATTTTGGGTCCCTATTTGATATGATTACCTCCAAAAAACCATGAAATCAGAATATTTCTTTGGTAAATCTATTAGCCACAACTACAACATCATCCTTGGTGTTCCTAGGTATAAAGTGCACCACCTTGGTTAGTTTGTCGACCACTACTAGAATTGTGTCATGCTAAAACCTATTTTTAGGTAGACCTACAATGAAATCCATCGAAATCACTTGCCATTTTTGCATAGGCACATCATGCGGATACAACAATCTAGCAAGATATCTATGTTCTACTTTTACCTTTTGGCACTCAAGGCATTGAGCGATAAAATCAGTTATGTCTCTCTTCATTCCTGGCCAGAAGAATATCTTTTTCATATTCTCCCTCATCTTTGCTCCCCTAGATGAGCAAAATACGAAGATTTGTGCACTTCATTCATAATCATATTTCTCAAATTTCCAGTCTCAGGAATTACTACCTTGTTCTTAAAACATAAGAAACCATCCTTGATGCCAAAGTCCTTATTTTCATTAGGTTTCCTTTCCATCCTTTCTCAAATTTGGTTGTAGTATGCATCCTGATTTTATATTTCCTTGAATTTTTCCATTAAGTCAACATGGATACGAGACAAAACTGCTATATGTCTCCTCCTACTCAGCGCATCAACAACTTTATTCTCTTTTCCATTTATATACTCAATGCCAAAATCATATTATTTAAGGAATTCCATCCACCTTCTTTGCCTAGCATTGAGTAAAGTTTGAATGAATATATATTGTAGACTTTGATGGTTTGTCCTTAGCTCAAAGGGTCTCCCGATAAGATAATATCGCTAACTCTTAAGAGTAATCACTACAGCTACCAAATTTAAGTCATGGGTTGCATAATTAACCTCATATATTTTTAATTTTCTAGATCCATAGGCTACCACTACTTCTTCTTGTGAGAGCACTCCTCCCAAACCTTCTAACGATGCATCAGTACAAATCGAGAAACTTCCTTGAATATCAGGTACTTTTAGTATAGGAGGTGTGGTAAGCTTTTGCTTAAGAAAATCAAAGGCTTCCTCACATTTTTCTATCCACTTGAATTCTTTTCCTTTTCTCTGAAGGTTAGTTATTGGTGAGGTGATCTTAGCATAGTCCCTCACATAACGCCTATAGTATCCAGTTAAGCCCATGAAAATTCGAACTTATGTCACATTTGTAGGTGGTGGCCAATTCAAAATGGCTTCTATTTTCCTAGGATCCATTGCGATCCCTTTAGCCAAAACAATGTGTCCTAAATATTGCACTTCTGATACAAAATTCACACTTTGATAAATTTCCATACAAACTAAATTTTCCTTAATAGCTCTAGCACAACCCTGAGGTGCTCATCGTGCTCTGTCTTATTTTTGGAATATATCAAAATATCATCTAGAAATACCAAAAAAAATCTATCCAAGTACTTCCTAAAGATGTTATTCATCAAATTCATAAATATTGTTGGAGCATTTTTTAAACCAAAAGGTAAGACAACAAACTCATAATGTCCATAATAATTTTTAAAGGTTGTCTTGTGAGTATCCTCCTCATGGATTCTCAATTAGTGATATCCTAATTTCAAATCAATCTTTGAAAATATTGTGGCATCTTTGAGTTGATCGAAGAGATCTTCTATTCTTGATAGAGGATATCTATTATTGATAGTTGCCTTGTTCAACATTCTATAATCTATGCATAATCTCAAGGAACCATCCTTCTTCTTTACAAATAGTACTGGTGCTCCCTAAGGTGATACACTTGGTTTGATCAAACCTTTCTCCAGTAATCCTTGCAATTGCACATTCAAATCTTGCATTTCTATGGGATTTATTTTGTAAGGAGATCTATGGATGGGTTTTGTTCCAGTTTGAAGCTCAATAGTAAAGTCAAATTTCTATTTAGGGGGTAATCTAGGTAAATCCTCTAGAAAGACATCCCCAAATTCTTGAAGAATTGGGTGTTTCTTGAACACATCTTCTTTCTTCTCTTTATCAATCTCATTTATCTTAACTACATAGACCATTCCTCCTTTATTTATGGCCTTCTTAAGTTGCATTACCGATAGGATTTGTGGTTGAAAAGCCCCTTATAGGTTATACACCCTTCACACAACACCCTTATATTTTGTGTACTCAATCCATCTATTCTGAAAGTTGAGTACTACCTTATGTGCTTTCAACCAATCCATTCCTAGGATTATGTCAAAGACATGCAGAGGTGCTACATACAAACATCCTACTATTGTTCCACTAGGTAAGGCGATTTTTGCCATAGGGTAACATTGATTAATAGAGTAGGTTTATCCATAACCATACTCGACCTTCCACCCATGAGCCAAGATTCTTGGTATTTCTGAAATATATTTAGCTAATCTAGTGGAAATAAAACTATTTGTAGCACCACTATCAACCAAGATTTTAACATTCCTACCAAAAATATTACCTCTAATCAATAGTGGCATGGCTTGACCATCAAGATTTTGGTTTCTTGTAGCTGCATAAATATTGTGCGTGGGATATTTAGGTGCATTTTCTTTGTATATTGGTTCTTTTTCCTTTGAACTCATTCTTGATATTTGTGGGAAATTACTGGCATAGGATGTCTGGATGCTCGAGGAAAAAATATTCATATGGCAATAGGTTTCTATTTCCTTCAACCATACCTTAGCCTTATCACCATCTTAATATTCATTAAACTTGGAAGATTTCAAATGTTTCATCTCTTTGGCGAACTCGGCCTTAAGATGAAATGTAGCCAGTTGTACCTCAGTAAGAGATTCATTTTTCTATCTCATTCTAGAGTTACCTACCTATGTTTCCTAATTCAACATGATATCTAAAAAATATTTTTGTGTTTCTACATGTTCCTGTAGTAGAGACACTATCTCAGTAAGATTTTCCATTTCATTACTGGGGTTATCTGAACCTACATTCAAGATTCTATTCTCTAAATTATTCTTGTGTGTCTACCTTGTCGATGGGGCAACACTCTCTCGTCTTCTCTTTAGTGGTATTGTCCCTACCACACATAGAAGAGATAGTAGGAATTTCATTAGAAACTATTTATTTCAAATTGCTCCTCCTACTATTAACTATTTTTCGTTCCACTCTAATATCCAGATAAGTTTACTTCTACTTGTTTTCTCCATTTGTTATAGTTTAAATATGTTGTCTATCACACATTGCAACTAGTCTTGCATAGTGAACCTATTCCACTATGAACTTGGCTCTGATACCAAAATGTCACTACCCATATTTTCCAAATCCAACTTCCTAATTTTTTTTGTCCTATTATGTACTCTTATTTAAGGTACAATCCATCCCTATAAAAAGATAATCATTTCACCCATCTCTACTCTTATGTGATTCTATCCAAATAAGAGCACTAGGTGTTACACCCTTTAAACTATTATTCTCATGGCTCGGATGAGATAGTTTTTTTTTTTTCCTATAAAATGAAAAGTAGCAAGCTAATATCTATACCTTACTCAATTAATTTTGGGTGGATATAATTAGCATGCAGGGTGTTCAATTTCTCTCTCATCCATCGGAGAGATAGTCCAAATATTCCTAAGCTCATTTTTAACTCTTAAAAAGGTACCAATCCTCAAATAAAATCTATCGAAGAATCCCTTAAGATAATCCAATCATCAAACACTTCTAGTCTAAATAACAAGTTAAGTAGAGTTTAATATATTATTTTTCACTGACATAATTGCCACTATAAAAAAATAGATCAACGCTCAGGCCTATGATACATTTTTAACAACAAAAGCTATCACCCAAATTTCAAATCTCTTAACGCCCAAGGAAAATAATTTACTTCCATTGTAATTACGTTGGACCCTCCAAAAACAACATAAATAAAGAAATTATAACCTTAAGCTAGTATAGATTCAACTCATTTTATATTAGTATCAAAGACTAGCCTTATACAAAAAAACTACATATTTCACACTCAGAATATTTAAGCCATTCAAAACATTCAATGTGTAAGATTTGTTTCTACTATAAATCCTTTATTTATCAAGATCTTGCTTTATAACACAGTTGCACATTATGAAAAAATCGATCTCAAGTATGACTACAATATTATTCAACCAACAGATAGAAATACTTTTTCAGAATCTATATTACTTGATTTATAACAACCATCAATGTTATCATCTTTAATACTGAGTTGATTTACCATTTTACAATTGCTCAAGCCCATATTATAGTATGACCAGACTTCCAATATTGATCAGAGAACTAATATTCCTTCACAAGGATGATGTTTCACTTTTAAAATACCAATCGGTACTTCCTTCCTCCAATTCAGGTCTTTAGTCGAGATTCAATTCCACTTGACTGCATAAACATGGATCAATATATAGTATTCACTCTTTCTTTCTAGCTTGTCAAAAGATGTCGTTCTCATTTACAACGTTTATAACCAACGACTGAGTAGGATTGCCTTTTTGTGGAGATCAGAGATGGCTCCCACACTCTTAATTGAATGAATCATTGCACCAGTAGTATAATTTTAGCCACCATTTGATAGACATTCATTTTCATATGGATTTATTTAACATAAATGCAATATAACAAGTAAACTTCATTCTATTTCATCTACTCATAGTCGTCGGAGATGAACTCCTCATCAATATAATATTTTCTATTATTTCTATTAAAATAAAAAATAGTACCTCGGTTCCATTTCTAAACTATAGAGATCATAGAATCAATTCCCAAATCAATTTATAATACATACTTTCAGCACAGGAAAACATATATAACAATGATTCCTATAGAAAGAGATCAACACTACTCTTAAATAAAAATTATTCTCTTGAATTATTTTCAATATATAATAGTTTAGTAACCTCCAAATTTTGAATTTGGCATCAAGCAAAGTTATATTTTCATTTCCAAGAAAAGACACATTCTCTATCTTAAATTCATAGTATTCTACCATTTCCATAAATTAAAGGTCACTTCTACTTCTTGGAGCATGAACACTAACTTCGAAACTCCAAATTTCATTAATACACAAAGAATTTCCTACATTCCATTCCTAAGAGCATAAATAAAGCACATAATAATATACTTCCATACGATAGTACCAAACATAGAATAAACAAAAATTCCACAAAACCAGTCTACCTGCCCAATGTGAACACAACTTGATATCCCTCTTCTACATCATGTAGTTTAGGTTCTAGAGTTTTCTTCTTACTCAAACATGTTCGAATGCTCAAGCTAAACATACTTTAACTATTATAAACTAATTTTTTCCAATAGCATAAGCAGATTTGGTTTGTACTAAGTCTGGAATCAAATGATACGTAACTATCTAATAAGCTTAACTCAAACATTATTATCAACAATTTATATACATAACCGAGAACGAATAAGACAAACCAAAAGAATATCAAAGAAACCTAGTTTTCCAAAATGCAGTCCTCCCAATTGGCTTTTGTGCATCCTCTTTTCCTTTTTTCTCTTTTCTTTTCCCTAATTGCTTTCTCTTTTTCTTTTTTTTTGGTTTTCTTCTTTCTCCATTCTCCACTAAGTTGACAATTTCTTCGACTTCATTCTTAGTTTAAAAAAATACATTTACTCTCCAATATTATTTTATTAACAAAATAAACACATATTTTTCTATATCACCCACTCACAATAAAGCAAGAATCAATCTCAAACAATGATTCCACAAAATCATGCACAATGGTTTTTCAGTTAGTTAAACAATCCATAATTGTTACTTAGTGGTGCAAAGCAACACTCCAATGCATCATATTCCTTTTAATATAGTTTTTCAATTATGCTACTTACTATATTTTCTTTTTATAAGACAATAAAAGAAATCCTTTCCTTCCATCCTTTAAATACAATGTAAACTTCTTTCATTACCATGTATTATAATTTCCATCTAAAATACATTTCTCTATAAACCATTTCAAAGAGGAAAATACTTAAAGAAATTATCATTCATTTCTTTGATGATGCCTATTTTTAAAAACTTATTCAAAAAAAATTTATAATGCAAGAAGGATTTTCACAAAAGCTTAATGTATTCTTTTCTTATGCAAATTATGATATGCGTCTCCATGAAAAAAGGTATTTATTCATGTTGCATCTTTGATTATTTCGACAAATAACCCATCACATCATTTTACCAAGGCTTCCCTTTTCTCGGTGGTTATTTCTTTCGGCCACCATAAAGGAACCTATTCCTAGAAAAGTGCACTTTCATTAGCAAAATCATATTCATATATATAATGTAGGTTTTCACAAAACCAAACATGGAAGTATCCTAACTACCACAATAAGATTCACATATCACATTTTCAATAATGAACAAGTATTTTGAATACTTAAACGGAAATAGTCCATCATTTCATCCATAAACCATATAGCAAAAATAAATCCATCAACATAAAAGTCTGTCAAAGGGTGGGTCATGACATATTCGTAACAAGCAAATGATAGCTTTTTGTTGTCATCCTATTACTTGTAAAGAAGAAAAATTGGAGAAATATATGTGTTTGGTTAAAGGCATAATGTTAGATTTGAATTCCTTTGCTTAATTAAATAAAATGAATAAATAATAAATATATAAATAAAAGTAATAATATAAATAAAATGATTTATTATTTATTATTTATTATTTAAACTCATATATAAATATGTGCATAAATATTAAAAATATATGCTAAGTTTTGAAATATATGTTATCATGACTATGAAACCTCCCATCTAGCGGAGGAAGCAGATTTGTTAGTTGGCTATCTGAACGACAACATACGTACTCATTTTATTCATTAAAAATTTCTATATAATTGAATGAATTGCCAAAGAGGGGGGTAAGGAAAAGATTCGATGAAGAGTTCTGTAGGGAACTAGAGGACATTGAAAAGACTGCAATTTGCAAGAGAGAAGTTACAGCTCTGCCAGGTTGGATCTATTTTGTTTTGTGTTGTATATATTTTTTCTCAATCTAGTAGGAAATATGTATCAGGCAAGAGAAAGAAAAGTAGATTGTATGAGAGTTTTTTTGGACTGTGTATTGGTTTATTATCTCTTATTCAGTATGAATTTATTTAATGGTAGATGGTTAAAGAAGCCTTGTCTAAAAATAAGGAGATAAAAACCTTAGTCTGAATAAAATGCTTAGTGTTTTCTGTGTGCATTGAATTTCATTAAAGTATAAGCTTCTATCTAAACTATGTATGTTACCACTTATTTATTTTTTAATTTTTACCTTTCTAATGTTTAATCTGCACCGCTCAATGGTGGTTTGCATATATGATATGGCCAATGTACTTATGTAGTCACTCATTAACTTGCAAATCCAAAGAACTCTGTTACATGGGACAACCTGGGCACTTGCTCTTTTAAACTTATCTTATAGTCAATATTTTTATTAAATGAGTGTTATATGTGTTATATCAAAGTTTTTAAACCCCTTTTGGTTGACTTGATATTTGCAACATTCTTAATGTTTTAAAATTATTGCTGCTATATACCTTTACCACCACACACTCTAAGACTCGTTTGTTTTGTGAAAATTACTTTATTATTCTTCAATGATCTGAACTGATTTACTTTGTGATGTACGACATGAACTATGTATATAATGATTCCTCGATGTACTAAATTGTGTGTTAGGTTGCAATTTAATTGTGTATAAATAGCTAGGTTCAATAAAGTGTCATAAATGCATTTTACAAATATGTTTTAGCCTGGAAGAGTCATTAAATTAATGCACTTAGATTGCATATGCATCCATAATACATTCTTATTCTTACTACCTTGAAGAACGTAAAGGAGGGAATGTAAAATAGGAAAATTTAAGCGCCTAGAGGCCCGAATATGTGTTGGGTTTAAAATATCTAAAAATTCATTAGTCGGTTGTATTATTTTGTTTAAAACAAAGTTTGGTCTATTTGTTAAATGTAACAGTGTTTATTTTATTTAGAAGAAGACGGTTTATTTATTAACTATAGGGATGAGCAAAAGATTTGTAAGTCTGAATAATTCCTTAGTAGTAGGATTTAAACTGTTAGGATCCTATCCTAACATTAATTAATAATAATAATAATAATAATAATAATAATAATACATGTTATCCTATGGTTATATTAATAAATAATATAATAATTAATTATATTAATTATTATATTATTATAATATTAGGGTTAGGGTTAGGAAGCATGGTGACTCTTCACTCATAACCCTAAAGGGGTATAAGACACTATGTGATTCTATCATTTAAGATATCCATGAAATATATAATATATGATTTATTGAAGGGACTTCCCGAACAATATAAAAAGCGATTCTTTTAGTTTTAGGTTATTTATTATTTATTTATCATTTTATGTGCTAGGAACCCTATGTTCCTACCATATGGTATCAGAGCCTTATGGATCCAACCATATTGGTCAAAGAAATGAAAAATGACATTGCAAAAATTAGAAGAATGATTGAACAAAAACAAAAAAATAAATAGAACGTTTTGATCGTATTATACAATATTTAATGGAAATGCAAGAGGAGACCCTAGCCATGGAATCTCAGGTAGAGGAGGAAGAACCCATAGCCGACGAATCTCAGGTGGTACCCATTGCTCTTCCCAAGAAAGAAAAAAATGCAACTGAACATATTGCTCCAAACCCTAAATTAATTATTTCTTTGGATGAGCCCATAACCAAAGAACTTTCAGAAATACCTATTGCACTTCGTCCGAATGAAGAAGATAATTCAAACCCTAAATTTTTATTCTCGAAAGAGCCCAAAACCATAAAATTTCAAAGGGTACATTATGTTCTTCCGAAGAAAAAAGAAGAATTTTTTTATGAAAACTCTAAAAATAAAAAAATAATTATAAAAGAAAATGCAACCAGAGAGAAACTCTCTCGATCATCCCAAAAAGTGCAGCAATTACTACAAAACTCCTTCAATGGAAAGGAGGTGTGTAAGAGCTATTTCCCCAAAACCATAGTCTCGTTTAGATTCCAAACTCCAATATATGGGAACCAATGTCTGCTAATGTTGAGTGTCTTCATAGTTTTCCCATGTTTTGATGTTACACCTGGTTTCCACAATCTGCAATATCTAAGAAGTTTTGTACGACCTCCTCCATGGCCACCTCCTCTTTCGCTCACCCACGAAAACTTCATTAGTTTGGGAGGATAAGAATCTTCATCTGGCATTTTGGGAGGATAAGAAACTTCATCTGGTAGCACTGTTCACAGATCTATTTTTCCAACCCGAAGCCTCCAAACATTGTTCATGGGAGAATAGCAAAAAATTCATAGTGGAACAGCATAGCACAAGTGCGATATTGTACGTCAAAGGCATCAGTAGCTGAACATCAATAAATCATGACCATAGTGTATAAATATCAAAAGTATTGTGCTCATAGAATGATATCCAGTGGAAGTTGAACGAACATCTGCATCCTACATCTATAAAACCACCGCCAATTCCCAAAATTGCTCATAGCAATGCGTCTACTCGTGGTAATACACCGTGTACCTCACAACATTTAAAAAAATAAAAAATAAAAAATATATATAGTCCAACGAAGCGAGCGACACTCGAATAATACATCAGGCCTAAGGTAATTCAGTTCGTTGTAACGCATTTGCGAGACACGCTCAACAGGGAGGAAGGCATCGTGGTTTACTGTGTACAAAGAAAATATCTAAGCATACAAATATCGGAGCATACAAAATATATTGCAGCACGAGAAAACAATATATTATGCTTAAAATTGTTGTCTGTAAATTTAATGCAATTACTCAACCTTTAATTTCCAATCCAATCAATGTGTGCCAAGGGCGTCCTCACGCGAGTTTTTCAAAATGCAGTTGACGATCCTGATTTTATTATCCGCGCAGGTGAAGCTTTCAGAAAGAGCAACCACCAGATTCAATAATATAATTAACACAGAAGAGAAGAAACGTCAAAAAAAAAAATTCAATTAGCAGACTCAAATGGAAACCATTTGGCCTGAGAAATCACCCATCAAGTCTATCTTTTTAAGCGGACTCAAATGGGAACAATTTGACCTGAGAAATCATCCATCAAAGTTATCTTTTTCAAACGCTTCAGAAGGCTGATTGATGGCGGAAAGCTTGGAAAGTGCCAGGCTATATAAGAATCATCTGCAGCCACAACCAGGAAATCATGGTAAAGATATCGAAGCATTAAAATACATAATTTTTGTAATATATTGGCGGGAGAACAGGCTACCCCACCACAATAGTAGCGTGTACCAAGATAGCAAGGTAGTGATCAAGATAGCAGTGCAAGATAGTTTAGTAAAATTAATTGTGCTTACGACTGGTTTGTTGACGGTGACATTAAGCATAATACATAGTGAGCCAAGCTGGGAATATGGTAGGAACCTAGGGTTCCTAGCACATTAAATGATAAATAAATAATAAATAACCTAAATCTAAAAGAATCGCCTTTTGATATTGTCGGGAAGTCCCTTCAATAAATTATATTATATTTTATATTCATGGATATATTAAATGATAGAATCACATTGTTTCTTATACTCCTTTAGGGTTATGAGTGAAGAGTCACCATGCTTCCTAACCCTAACCCTAATCTTATAATAATATAATAATTAATATAATTAATTATTATATTATTTATTAATATAACCATAGGATAACATGTATTATTATTATTATTATTATTAATTAATGTTAGGATAGTATCCTAACATGCCATCCCTCTTTGAAGAGCTTTGTCCTCAAAGCTAGAAAATTTTGGAAATATGCTTCTACAAAGTTTGCCAATCTCGATATCACAAGCTTCTTGTAGTTAAGTTTGTCTTTAAAAAAAATTCAATTGTCACACTATAATAAACATTAACATCAGCCACTTCTCGTCTATTCACAACTTCTTTCTCTAAATAGTTGGTTAATTAAACCTTTGAAAATCCTTAACGAGGCAAATACCTTATTTCTCCTAAGGTTTAGAACTTGTTTGTTATATATAAAGAACCTCTTTGTATTGCCACTCCCGGTAGTATATGAATAATGCTATCTTGTATTATTTATGGTCCATATTCTTCTTTTCTTGTTTCGATAACAATTTCCAAAGAAATACCTTTTTTTTTTATATATCATGGGATCTAATAATTCCCAATCTTTTTTAGAATAACAATGCTCTATATTATTTAGTGCATAGGACAAACACGATGTGCAATCTTCTATGGAGATGGTCTTTCTTCTAAGTTGTGATCATGATAGTTGGTGAATTTGATTGTGATATTTTACTCCATAGTATGTTTGATGAAATAAAAGGGCTCTATGAATTCATTAAGTGTGGCCATCTACCAAGTGTCTGTTACCAACTTGAGTGCCATGTGCCTATGAATTTCTTTAATGTGGCTCGATGCTTGTAAGCTTACATGTCGGTAAGTTGTACACATAATACCTGCAAACTATGTACACTTTCAATGAAATGAAAACAAACCCATCTATCAAAAATCATCATTTCCATTAGTAGTCACTACTCAGTAGTCTTTATATCATCTTATTTTGAAGTTCATATCGTATCCAAACAAAATGGAACAGTTTTCACTTTAGTTTTTTTTTTTTTGAACATAGACAAAATATGATATAGATACCTAATTGTCCTTATAAATTGTATACAAAAAGCTTCCATTTGAACCTTATAAGAAGAGACAACAGTTATAAATATTCTCCTTTAACTTTACTGATTTTAACCGCCAGTGATATAAGAGTCCATCTTAAATCTTATTGATGAACAACGATAATAACTAATGTTCACCACAACGAAAAAGGGCAGCCTTTTCTGCACGTAGGCTACGATATATTCGTCTTGTTTATTTTTGAGATAATTTGCTGTCATTCTAATTCAACTTTAGTGTATCCCATCACTTATATGTTATCATTGAACTAATGCTCTATTGGCATCTCCATTAATATTTTCTTCTCAAACTCGTTCAAAATTTTCAATGATCACGAGATGCTGCAAAAAGACATCCCTAGGATGAAATCCATGAATAGATAGAAAAAAATATTTTGAATAGACAAATCCCTTGTTCATTCTCCATGTCTGGCAGAGTATGCGCACAATAGATATTATCACCCATAACTTAATCGATGTGTTTTAGAACCGACTACTGTGTTTGACGTTCGTTCGCAACACAGGAGTGTGAGAGCTTGTAAGGAAGAAATTTTTCATGGCACTTAGAATTTAAGGGAAGCCAAATGTATTTTTATTTTGAATTTCTTATTTTACGTTTGAGTAGTCATCTAGATTGGCAGTGTGGTTGCTGTGGTATGCAGTTGGCCTGCAATTTTTGGACCAAGTTGTTGCTAGATTTCATCTTTGAAGTGGAGAGATCGTTCATCATCACTGGTCTCCTAGTTTGGATGGTCACGATGGGCTTAGGCTTTGAACATGGCTTTGATGATGTGATTCCCATAAAGCCTTTGGTTCCTCACATTTTTAAACACATATGTTTGTTATATCTCAGGCTCGATTTCCCTTCCGAAGAAGAGTAAGCTTGAGTTACTGACGAAAATCTACCCAAAAAAACTCTAAAATATGGCATTGAATTTGAGATGGACGCTCACAAAGCTTTATATTTTGTCCATTATCTATGATTTGTTCCAGGTTTTTGTGAACCGAATTAAAGACGTGAACCACTATTTTATACTGTCCATATTTTTCAAAACCAAAAATTGATGATGAAAGGATTCATATTGAATGTCACTAAGAATGAATGACAGTGCATGGCGTTGGTCCTCACATATAGATTCAAAAAAATTTGACAAGCCCTTCACTTTATGTGCCCAATTGTTTGAATTACCACAAAACCGAGCGACCATTTCAATAAAATAGAAAGGATGGTAATGGTACTTTATAATTTTTAAATACGAATTCAACTGCAGCCAGATAATTCCACAAAGAAGGATCATTGACACTGCAGAGGAAATGGGAAATGGCGGAGGTGGCCATGGAGGCAGAGCAGGCTGCATTCCTTAGATTTTGTTTCTTTTGCTTTTGCAATCTGAAATTCACCTGCAACTAATTTGGAGCTATGAGAATACTCAAATGTAACCTCGTTGGGAATGATGTCCTTCATGAGGATTGGACCTCCTAAATTTTGAGAAACAGTTTTAGTAGCACCAGGTGAAGGAGAGAAATAAGGAGCTTTAGTGGATGTTAGTGCAATGGAAATAACTTTATGATACTGAGCACCTTGAGCCTCTATTTTGTTTTCATAGGTGATACTAGGTTGGCTTCCACTTTGATATGCATTGTAATTTTTAGAAACTTTCATTTCTTCCTCTACATTAAAAAGAACATTGCAAACAACATTGGAGATATTGCAAATAATATTGGAGATATTTTTAGGGTTTGGATTTTTTTCATTCTTGGGGAGTGCAATGGGTACCCTTTGGGATTCCCTGGTTATGGGCTCTTCCTCCACCTAGGATTCCATGGCTATGGGATCCTCCTCTACTTGAGATTCCATGGCTAGGGTCTCCTCTTGCATTTCCATTAAATATTGTATAATACGATCGAACGTTCCATTTGTTTTTTTTGTTTTTGTTCAATCATTCTTCTAATTTTTGCAATGACATTTTTCATTTCCTTGACCAATATGGTTGGATCCATAAGGCTCAGATATTAGATGGTAGGAACCTAGGGTTCCTAGCACATTAAATGATAAATAAATAATAAATAACCTAAATCTAAAAGAATCACCTTTTGATATTGTCGGGAAGTCCCTTCAATAAATTATATTATATTTTATATTCATGGATATATTAAATGATAGAATCACATAGTGTCTTATACCCCTTTAGGGTTATGAGTGAAGAGTCACCATGCTTCCTAACCCTAACCCTAATCTTATAATAATATAATAATTAATATAATTAATTATTATATTATTTATTAATATAACCATAGGATAACATGTATTATTATTATTAATTAATGTTAGGATAGTATCCTAACAGAATATAGCATCATTGGAAGTGATATCGTTCGGTTTAAAAAATACTTAGGATAAACACAACAAATGTTGGAAGCTTTCACTGCCACTTGACACAGATGTTAAAGAAGAAAGGTGCCTCGAAATACATTACCAAGGAGACTCTTATCGTCACAATAGTCATCGCCAATCAATGCCTAAGGAGGAAAGGTAGTATCATAGACCATTGTGATCTTCTATTGGGCTAAGATGAAAGAGGTCTTGGTATAACGCTCACAGAAAAATCAGAAGTAATACTCTCACTCATCCAAATCAACAAGTCGTGGACACCTTGGAGGTAACGCGTAGCCTATAATTAATCGTTACATACATGCAGAGAAAGACCCATCAACCATTAGGGTTTGATAATTGATTCTTATAGATATTGTAGTCTTTCACAATCGACCATCTACAAACACACAAATTTTATCTCGAAATAATTCAGAGAAAGGAAAAGAAAGTAGAGATCTGATCTAGAAACTAGACAAAATGAATTACAGGTCAGAGTAGATCAACCGAAAATTATAGAATCCAATAATTTTTACTGTGAAAACAACCCAAGCCTACTATCGGCGTGTCTGGTGAGTTTTTAAAGAGTGAAAAACATAACATCCTCATTGGTTGGGCGGCTTATAGTAGTGAAGTGAGGCCAGTAACAGGTATGGTCATAAATGGTTTTTACATTGTCGCCCTTTAAAATAGCCTCCTGCTCAACGACAAGTGGATTATTTGGGAAAGTTACAATATGGATAAATGTGGTGGAGTTGAGGGATTCTATTTGTTTTATCCATCTCCAAAGCCAGAACCAACAACAACTTAACATCAGTGGGCCTACATAATAATCAATATTTCATAGTTGCAAATGACTGCTTTATCGAAAAAAAAAAATTGTTGTTTTTAAAGAAGCATTTGAAAAGGTTAAACTATGCAGTGCAAAGATACTACAGAAAATCCAGTGAAACATGTCAAGATAGAGAGACTTATTATGGGTTATAGTCCTCTTTCAACTGTGCTAGCAACAAGTGATTGGAGGAGAGTCATAAAATTTTGAAAGGTACCGGTTACAAAGAGTCAACATCAAATGGATAACTGATATGGCATTTTCTCCTACAAATAGGCATATAGCAGTTGCCTCTGCTTGTTGTAATACAATGCTTGAAATGCAGAACGAGTCCTCTAAAAATATATCAAGGCCATTCAGACCATGGTGAGGCTATGATTGAAACAAAACTCAATGAAAACTGCAAATATATTGAACAGGATACCTTGGAACTCAATCAACTTATCAACCATCCAATAAATAAATATGGATTTGAGGTCATAGTCCTTCTGGGTCATAGCACGAGTTGCCAGGATATTATGCACTATATACAAACAAATACTTCCTATTCAAAAGTTGATGGTGATGTTATTAATCTGGAAGTTTACAGATATTTAAGACAACAGTCACAACTGATTATTATTCCATGTCAGCTTTACAATAATACCCTGATTATTATTCCATGTCAGCTTTACAATAATACCCATGATTAGCATCTGTCTACTTCAAGAAGCGCATCAACAAATATTGGAGGCTGCTCAAAATGAATACATTGTATCCTTGTTTAAGTATTTCTTGGAGTACACTGATTGGATTGGAGTACAGAGAAAACTTATGAGCAACCGTTATGAGATGAATTTGGCGATAACCTTTCCGTCGCTTTGAGGACAAAGCGTTTGAAAGGGGGATGACATGTTAGGATCCTATCCTAACATTAATTAATAATAATAATAATAATAATACATGTTATCCTATGGTTATATTAATAAATAATATAATAATTAATTATATTAATTATTATATTATTATAAGATTAGGGTTAGGGTTAGGAAGCATGGTGACTCTTCACTCATAACCCTAAAGGGGTATAATACACTATGTGATTCTATCATTTAATATATCCATGAAATATATAATATATGATTTATTGAAGGGACTTCCCGAACAATATAAAAAGTGATTCTTTTAGTTTTAGGTTATTTATTATTTATTTATCATTTTATGTGCTAGGAACCCTAGGTTCCTACCATAAACAAAGACTCCATAACGTGGAATTGAACGAAGCATTCCAAATTTGAAAGCCAATTAAAATGTAGTTGTAAATTATATATTGTTAAACATTTATTCTTTTGGAATGTATGGGCGTTCATCATATTATTATGATGTCAATTAGTTTAATATCCTAATAAATAAATACTTTACTATTATTATGGGAAAACCTAAAAATAAAAATATGTGTGCATAGGAGTTATTTGTGTAACAATTATAGATCATATTATGTTATTCTATGCTACCTGGTTTTATTTTGTTTTATGAAAAGTTTTGATTAGACAAAGAGAAGAATTTTATTTTTTCCTTGTAGGATAGTGTGATTTATATTTAGATACTATTCACTATATTATTGTCACTAAATAAATTTTATAAAATATAATAGTATGATTTATATTTAGATTCACTTCTAATATTTTCTTGTCATTAAATAAACCTTATAGTTTCTTTTATTTAAATTTCTATTTTTAGTCTTTGGAAAATTTAAGCAGTACCTTTATATAACATTAAACCTACTAGCTAAAACATTGAATAAGACACAACCTTAACCTTTAAATTATCCTTTAAAATCATTGAGAAGGATGAATATAACCAAGTCACCCAATACCATTGAATTGCATATATGCAATCAGTGAAGATTCATGAATGGCTTCTAAGGATGGGCAGTATGGGAAATCCATATAGGTCAGTATATGAGCTATACAATGGTGGCCCTTGATTGAAGGTTTTAAATAAGGAATCTTGGTGAGAGAAATACAAATCTAAGATAAGATTCCACAGTCGTATGGTATGGGACATCCACTATAATATTTTAAATTTATCAAGGAAGCCATGATCAGTGCCAGGCGAATGGCATGACATTAATTACCCATGATGCTAGATAATTGTCTAGATGCATGGTCACCAATTAAGCACTATCACATCTATGCTAAAAACCTTGCATTTTTGGCAACAAATGAGTTAAGATGTAATTAGGGTTCCATTTAACATGTTAATAAAGGGAGTAATGCATCCACATTATATGTGTTATAGGCCCTAGAGGATAACCCATGTTGTGATTTTGGATTCACTAGAACAAAGGATGAGAAAAATAGAATCACTAAGAGCACCTCTTATGGGACCTGGCCAATCTCATCCACTTGGGAGGCCGACTACAATGGTCATAATTCCAAATGTGGTATTCAATGCTATGTACTAATTACTAATGGGTGCAATCATTGAAAATGAAAAAAATTACCCTTTTCTAACCACTTTCTTTATTTGTCTAACCTATAAGTGAGATCAAGTCATTACAACTACTTTGTGTTTGACTAAGTTTTCACAAGTACCATATTCCAAATGTAGTATAATAAAAGCATAAAGTGCAACTATCAACACATCTTGACAACATAAAATGAGACTATGCATGTGATATCTACACATCAATATATAAATCAAGTATCAAGATCAAGTATTTCCAAGGAAGGTCATTACACTTCTCCAGGTATTCTTGAAATCTTATTATAAATTTTCATGGAAATTAGGTGATTGAAGTTAGATTGTTATGGTATATTATTTCTTATTTTTTATATTTCTTGTCTAGGTACTCTTTTAACTAGATCATTATAATGCAAAACCTTTTTTGGTGACTAAAATTAGGTGGCCCAAAGGCAAGAGGAAGTCTTCAAATAAGGTGGTGTATGTTGTAAGAGAAAAAGCATGCCTTCAAGGCATATTTTATGTGATTATGAAATATTGAAGGAGCTTATATTTAAAGGAGGTAGTGATCTTGAATTTATTTCTTCATTTGAATCCCTAGTAGAACTATTCTTTTACATATGTGTGATAGTGTCTAATAGTGGTAGTGATGACTATGGTCTAGCCTAAAAAAACTCTTATGCAAGAAGTATTTTTGTAGCAACAAATATCATTTTATGAAGGGGATTTAGACGAGTCTATATCAAAAGTGTGGACCCACTAGAGCATCCATTATGGGATGGATAAAATTTTTACTAATGTATTATCTCCTTGGACTCTTTATTTGAGATTATGAGGGGTAGTTGAAAGTGTAATCTGATTAATGGTCAAGTTTGATATTGTATCCTGTAATACTAGATAGGTTTAAGGGCATTCATTGCACAATGTAATAAATTTATTATAATATTTTATTATGTAATCCCAATGGGCTATGGTTAACCTTGTTATGGCTAAAACCACTTTATAAACTTGTAATAAACCTTAAATTCTTTTTTGTTATGTCAACTTAAGGTTAAGTTCATCTATGTAATTGGGGTATTGGTATTGGTATACATACCCCCATAAATCCTTTTTTCATTATCAAAGCATTATGAATTATTATCTATGGATAATATAGTGATTTATTTATGGTGCCTATAGGTGCCCCAAATCTCTATCACTTTTCCTTTGTTTCATCCTTTTATGCTCTTTGTAAAATATTTGAGTGGATGGATTGCTTCTATTTGTTTTTGGAAAATATTATGAATTCCGATATTTAGCAATATTTTATAATATTAATAACATAATTTGAAAGGAGAAAATAATCAACCTTACCTAGTGAAGACTCTTCCTGAGAAACATTTTGATCATGTGGCTCTTCCCTAGTGACAAGTTTCTATTGCTTTCTCCATTGTCACTTGATAAAGTAAATTTTTCTATAGAATATCCAACAATTGTAGGGTAAAAACATGGTATTCTAATATAGTTTTAGTCTATTTTTTGACACTAGTATCTTAAAAAATGTAGTATGATTAACTTCATCAATGACCAAGTGCTACTTTGGTTGAGAATTAGAGGAAGATGTAAATTGACAAAATATTGTAAATGAAGGATAGAATAGGAATATAATTCTGGTGTAAAAACAAAATGTATAGATATACTAAATTACGTATTTTAGTTGAAAATATCCTTTCCTTTTAAATTTTTATAAGAACAACTAAGTGAGATTCATAGATAACCTTATATAACATGAGAATTAGGACAAAATTTTTATGAATATGTCTTCTCTACAAATAGATATAGGACAAAATAAAATCTGCATAATCTTGTTGTCAATATTTTTATTAATGTTCATTTTCAACTCAAGGAGTATTTCTTTCTGTTTAATTACTATAATATTATATGCTGGGGCACCAAATAGTAATAAATGTTTACAAATTTTATATAAAATAAAACTAGACAAATTGATCTAGGGAAAGGATATGTTTTATCATTCTTTTATGAATTTTTAAAAATTCTTTTACTTGCCTAAAGATAAGATCTTATTTTTATTTTATATTATATATATATATATAATAATTTTTTTTGATTGGTAGTAGAAGAGGTTTTTAAAGGGTTCCCAAACCTTTTACAAATAGAATTTTGAAAGGCACCCCCAAACCTTAGATCTAATAATAAAATATCAAGAAAATTTGATTTGGATTCCACGAATCCAACTCGAAAATCCAATGAAGCAACCTCCTAGCAAATAAGCTACAGATTTTTATCAAGCAAATACAAGAGATTATCATGATCAAACAACCAACTGGAAAAATGGGCCAACATAGGAGAAACCCACACCCAAAACAACATTCAAATTTGAGATTTAAAATTAGAATTTGAAAATCCTACCCAAAGCTATATTCAAATTCAAAGTTCAAAATTTGAAGATCCCACCCACCACTAGGGCCTTAAATCTAGGAACCAAACCTCACCACTGGAACCTAGGGGTGCTCAAAGAACCAAAGAGCCAAGAATCCCATTTAAAATTGGAGCAAATCTACAACAACATCTATCCTGACAAACAACTGAAACAAAAACAATCAAAAATAACTTTCTGGAAGCCTGTCTCAACGAGGTCTTGGGAGGCCTACCAACATTTTTCTCGACCCCCAAAGAAAGAAATCATTTTTTTAGGCCACACTCCTGAATAGATTTTTTCCAAGTCTCCATGATTGGAACAACCTCATTCTCTCTAGGATGCAGAGCCTCAAAACTATCCATTAGAAGAGGTTCTACTCCATTAGCAATTTCAGAGTCAATCTCCCTTTTCCTGAGCACTCTGTTACTAGGTCTCCCCACTTTCATTTCGAGACCTACATCAATACAATATTTCCTATGACTTTTGGTCTTTGAACCTGGAGAGCCTTTCTCAAAAAAAAGTTTTGAAGAGGCTAGAGAGCTTTCCATTAACTATTAAATAGATGGATCATCCATGTTAAGACAGTCAAAGGGAATTACCTCTTCTCAACTCTCCCCAAATTTACGAAGTTGAACAATATCCCCCGCTACTAGGCTCATTTCCCTTCTCTTCGTAGGAACCCTCTTCAAATCCTCCTTTCCATAAAACATGTTTTATGGAAGAAGGGTTTCCTCCTATAATTCCTCACTGAGCCTATCTTGAGAAATAGAAATTGGATCTTTTCCTTTCAATTTTTGAGGGTTTCTCTTAGGCACCCACTTTTCACTGAGCTTCTTATTGTTTTCCTTACGACTTGCCAAAGTACTCAAAGCTTTAGGATGCAGGGGGTATATGCTCTTATGGTGCCCTCCCTTACCACACTCCTAGCAAACTTGGGATTTATTTTCATATTCAATATTCTGAACCCAGGTGCCAAGGTTAGAAAATAGCTCAATAGATCTTGGTATATCCTTATCAATATCTATCATCACACACATTCTAACATAAAGCATTCAAGATTTAGAACTGGTAGTTTAATCGAAGGAAATCAAATCCCCAATTGTCTTGGAAATAGCTTGGAAGATGCTCTCATGCCATAGATGAAGTGGGAATTATGGTAGCTTGACCCATAGTGGGACAATATTAATGCTTTACATTAGGGAATTAATATCAAGGGCCAATTTACACAAAAATAAACCTCATTTGCCAAAAAACCATGGGCCCTCTTCTAATATTTTCTTGGAATCCTCCTCATAGTTGAGCCTGATAAGGAATAAATTTCTTGGGATGGCCACAATTTCAAGAGATAGGTCTCCATATTGCATTTTTCCACAGCATTCCACAACCTATCTTTTAGTATATTATCAATCAAGCTATCAGGAATATGGATCTGGTTTGACATAAGAGAAATATCAAAGAGGGTGTCAGATCCTCCATTAATGTCATCGACCACTTTTGCATATAAAGGTGCACTAGGGGGATGGGGTACTCCCCATAGGTTTTACTCATCCCACCTTTGAGATTACTAGTATCCCACTCCTCCCATTCAAATGAAAATGAGGGGTTACGAGAGTCAAATAGATCCACCTTCATAGACTTAGATTCTTAAGCAATGGGATTGAAGCTTCCCGACTAGGCATCCACCTTCTCTACAATGTTCATATGCCTCATTTGCAACATTCCTCTGAAACCTAATTAATTGTATTGATATGCTTCACAACATAACTACTGTAGCATAGTGCTTCACATATCCACTTTACAACTTGGCCAGGCATCCACCTTCTCTGCAACGCTCATCTACCTCCTCTGCAATGCTCCTATGAAACCTAAAAAACTGCACCGATCTACTTCACAACCTAACTACTATAGCATAGTGCTTCATAGATCCACTTTACAACTTGGCCAGGCATCCATCTTCTCTGCAACACTCATCTACCTCCTCTGTAATGCTCCTCTAAAATCTAAAAACTGTACAAATTTGCTTCACAACCTAACTATTGTAGCACAATGCTTCACAAATCTGCTTTACAACTTGGCCAGGCATCCACCTTCTCTACAACGCTCATCTACCTCCTCTACAATGCTCCTCTAAAACCTAAAAAACTGCAACGATCCGCTTCATAATATATATTTAATAATTGATAAATGAGAAATATGTAACTATAATAAAACTAAATAAAATTTATATGCTTAGAATCTGCATACCAATACCCGTACTCAAAAATTATTATAAAGTGATGCTAACCTATACAAGACCTCTTGATAGGGATTAATGTATTCACATTGCTTGTTTCATAATAAATTTTCGTAAATAAAATATTATTTATCGACTTATTACAAAATAAGCAATGTGAATACATTAATCTCTATCACAATCTTATCCAATGGCACATTTTTTTTTTTTGGTAGATAAGATACTATAGCATTAATACCGGGTTTTACAAGTTGACCCAAAACCTTTTACAAAAATCAGCCCAGGGTTGTTGATGAACATGTCCTTACTAAGGATCCTATATATGTAAAATCTACATGCCGCCAAAGCCATTACATCCGGTAAGGCACATAGCCTGTTATCAAAAAGAAACTTCCCATACAACATTTTGGGTATACCCCGAGAAAACACACCTGCATCATAATTACAAAAAAAGAAACAGACACGGATCCCTTCCTTGAAACAATGGAGAAACAAAAAGTTGTAGACACACATAGTAGAGTACTGAAAAAACTCCCACAAGCTTTGTATTGACAGTTACTCTTAATAATTCTTTGGTAATTGCTTTCTTCCGTATATGACATGCTTTGGGACCACATCCCATCTTGGCCAATCAGCCTTGGAGAAGTGAACCTGCTGGCTAGATTTATGGCGGTGGCTATCTGGTGGTCCACGTGGCTCTGGTTCGAAGTCTTATATTGTCATTTCTTTCCTGCCCTGTGATTATCAACCAACCTCAAATTACTAAGATGACTAGGAGCCATGTTATCTGACATGTGACTGTCCCCATTAGTCTTTGTGGTATTTCCAAGCAGCATCCACCAAGACTGACAACTCGGATAATTTTTATTGTGAGTCCATTTCAAAAAAGAGACGGGAATACTCATAGCCTTCGAACTTACAATGCCTTCCCTGTTGGTAAATTCGACTATCATTCTTGGCATTCTTGTTGAATAAGCTCCTCTACTTCACTCGGGACACCGTGTTCCCATTTGAAAAGTCTATCACCATCGACACCCAAATTGGCCAGCTTATCAACAACTTTGTTAGCTTCCCGAAAGACATGTTGGGCTTTTCTATCCTATCTTCCCTGGAAAAGGATCCTAGCCTCTTCAACAATTGTTTTAATCCTCCAAGGAGGTGTTTTCCAATTATTGAGGAGATTTATAACATGCATAGAGTCTCCTTCTATGATCAAATTGCCTTCTAAGTCTTGAGTCATTTGAAGGCCTCTCCACATAGCTCTAGCTTCAACTTCGTTGTTCGTCCTTGTTCCCAAATATTCAAAAAATGCAAGCATCATATTCCCATTATGATCTCACACAATGCCGCCAATGCTTGCTCTACTAGGATTGTCCTTAGCCGCTCCATAAAAATTAAGCTTAAACCAACCCGTAGGAGGTGGGGACCACTTAACATTGGCTCTGGGGTTGACTACCCTAGGCACAGACTCATCTAACAAGGTTAAGCTTAAATATTGAGCAATCGTGGTCTCCTGCAGATGAGGTTTACGACTATCAAAAGGGATAAGGTTCACATTCTCATTGGCAAAGGATAGGATCCTGGCAATGATAGTTTGATGATCATGGATAGACTCATTAAAGACTCTATGGTTCCTTTCTAACCACACCTGCCAAAGATAGTGATTGAGACAAATTTTCCACATGTATCTAAGTCTTTGGCTTGAAAAGGGGCAAGGCCACTAGACGAACAAATCAAGTACGATGGCTGGTTTAACCCAAGAAATATTGAAGGCCTGAAAAACCCCACTTAGGACAGTCAAGGAAAAAGGGCACTCAAGGAAAATGTGATAAATGGTCTCCCAATTAGCCCTGCACAGATAACAATGATTAGTGATACAAATACCTTTACGCATCATATTATCAATGGTTAGAATTCTTCCTTGGATAACCAACCATGAAAAGACTGCAATTTTTGGAATTAAATTTTTTATCCAAACTAAGTCCTTTTGGAGGACAAAATCCTCGTCATCAAGCAAAAGCTTGTAAGCCGATTTAATAGTGAACTGCCCATTTTTCGTAGGAGCCCAGGTCACTTGATCTTCCTTGGGTCTCATGGGGATAAACTGTTGCCCGAGAATGTTACAAAGATCATTTGATTCCACTTGAAATCCCTAAATCCTTATTTGTTTCCACTTCATTCTGCCTCTATCCTCAACCATATAATCGGAGACTTTTCTACCAATGAGTTCTTCCATGATATCTCTGATTCGGGCTAAGTTAGGATATTGCGTCAGTGGTTCGTCCTTAGCCCACCTGTCATTCCAACAATTTATCCTCTCACCATTGCCTAAAACCCATCTTAAACCTTTTTTGATGATTTCCTTACAATTGAGAATTGCTTTCCAAAAAGCAGAACCTCTGATTGGAACTGAGTCACTTAGAAATTCCATATTTTGAAGATACTTTCGTTTGATGATAGCTGTCCATTCATTTTCTTCACCAGAAATGAGGCGCCATGCCTGCTTAGCTAGTAAAGCTAAATTCATATGAGCAATTCTCCTTAGACCTAAGCCCCCATTTTCCCTGGGTCTGCACACTTTGGTCCATCCTACAAGGTGTATCCTTTTTTTCTCCTCTGATCTAGTCCATAAAAATTCTTTTTGGAGTTTCTCAATTTTCTGGAAAACCTTCACAGGGGCTTTGAAAACGGAGAGGAAATAGACTCGAATGCTCTGAAGAGAGGCCTTAGTGAGGGTCAGCTTTCCCGCTTGAGATAGAAGATGACCTTTCCATCCAACAAGTTTTTTTTGAATTCTTTCAATAACCCTCGTCCCACATTGACTCTCTCGAAGAACCAATGAAAAGAGGGAGACCAAGATACGAAGTGGGGAGGTTTGCTATATCACACCCTAAAATTTCTGCAATCCTTCCTTGCCTCTAAATGGGGGTGTTCAAGAAATATAACTTGCTTTTACTAAAATTAACTTTCTGACCAATAGCGTCCTCGTAGAGTTGCAGGATGTATTTAATTATTTTGGCCTCAACCACCGACGCCTTAGTCAATAGAAGGGTATCATCGATGAATTGTTGGTGAGAAACAACCCTAGTGAGAGATGTTGCCTTGATTCCTGATATTAGCCTTGAACTGCAAGCATTTTTTATGGTTCTGCCTAAAGCTTCTGCCACAATGATGAATAACATGGGGCTGATAGGGTCCCCCTGCCAAATTCCTCTACGACTTTGAAAGTAACCAGCAGTTGTTCCATTAACCAGAATCGAGAACCATGCTTTAGAAATGCATTCTTTGATCAAATTAACCCATTGGTGGTGAAAACCAAACTTAAGGAGGACAACAATCAGAAAGTCCCAATTTAGCCTATCAAATGCTTTGTTCATATCAAGCTTGAGGGCAAAAATAGACCTGTTAGTCTTATGAGCAGAGTGCAGAGCTTCATGAACTATGATAACTCCATCCAAGATTGACCTGCCCTGGATAGAGCTTCCCTGGCATGGATCTATGATGCGGGGCAGAACATCTCTCATTCTATTTGCAATGGCTTTAGTTAGGATCTTGTAAGAAACATTGCACAGATTGATTGGCCTGAAGTCAGCCATAGATTCAGGGGTTTGCTTCTTAGGAATTAGAGAAATAAAAGTAGAGTTGAGACCTTTTGGGATATGATTGCTTGCTTGGAATTCTCTGACAACAAAAATTACATCCTCACTTACGATGTCCCAAAAATCTTGATAGAAATGAGGGGGAAAGCCATCGGGTCCCGGGGCTTTGTCTGGCTCCATGCTAAACAAGGCTTCCTTAATTTCCTCATCAGAAAAGGGAGCTAGAAGCTTAAGGTTTATATCCTCATTTATTATGCTAGGAATGGATTGCAAGAGAATATCTTTGGCCTCCTCATTGCACTCTGATTCCTGACCAAGGATAGAATTGAAATAAGTTACTGCCTCCTTTCTCGATTTCTCGTTAAGTCCCGAGTAATAGAACCATCTCGCTTTTTTAAAAAAATTATCTTGTTATTGCTTCTGTTTCTAAGCGTGGTGACGTGAAAAAACTTGGAATTTGAATCTCCATATTTCAACCAAAGAGCCCTTGATTTTTGCCTCCAATAGATTTCCTCACAAGCCAAAATGTTATGAAACTCGCTAGTTTTGTTCGTTCCTCCTGCCTATTAGTTTCATCAGGATCACCATGTTGAATCCTCTCGATCAATTATCTTCAAAATTTCAACAACCTATTTTTTATTTTCAAAGAGGTTCCCAAAGACCTCTTTGTTCCAAGTTCGAAGCTTTTCCTTAACAAACTTTAATTTGCCAACAAGTTTAAAAGTTGCACTACCCCTGACAGGCTGCTGCCACCACCGAATTAAGTTATCTCTAAAACTGGAATGTTTGATCCACATAGATTGAAATCTGAAAGGTTTCTTGAAGGACAGAGAGTTAGGGATCTCCAACAAAATGGGATTATGATCAGAGGCAATTTTAGGAAGGGCTTGCAGGGTAGAATCACCGAACATAGTTGTAGCCTCCTTTGATAGAAAAAACCTGTCAAGCCTTTCTTGAATGAGATGACACCCTATCCACCGATTGCTCCAGGTATAATTCGCTCCTCTAAGTTTTACATCCATCAACATGTTGGAGTTCACAAAGTCATTGAACTCATCCATGCTCCTGATAGGTGGTCCATTTCCACCCATTTTGTCTGAAGGGTAAAGAGGAGTGTTAAAATCCCTAGCCAAAATCCAGGGGACATTATGGAAGATTTCACTCATATTGCCTAAGTACTCCCACAATAGAGCTCTCCCTTGAATTGAAGTCGGGGCATAAATATTTGAAAGGATCCACGACTTGTTGTTGTTTATTTCCTTAAATAAAACACTAAGAACCCTGTCATCTTTCTGAATAATGGTGCCTTCTACTATCCGGGGATCCCACAAAGTCATAAGGCCTCCAGACGCTCCTCTGGATGATTTGCAAACCATCTCCCCTTGATTCCAGATTTTTTTTGCTACTTTTTTTGACTGAATCTCATCAATTTTTGTTTCTTGCAACATGATAATAGTTGGATTCACTTGATTTCTTATTGCACTGACTTCCCTGTGTTTGGGCAGGCCATTGAGGCCTCTCACATTCCATGAGAGGAACTTCATTTATATTGTTTGGGATTTCTTCCTCTCCCCCTCCCTTGAGGGGGTTTTCCTAATTTGTTGTCTTCAGAACCCGGAATAACCTGTTGAAACAAGGTTCTCTGTTTTCCATTGGCAATGTCATTATCAGTTTTAATTTTTTGATGCTCAACATTTGATATTCTCCCTCTTCTTTTTCACTCGCAAAAATCTATAGGAGACTTCACAAGGTTCTCTGGTTTGTTTAGGACTAAACTGGGGGGAGGCAATTTGTTGCAGAACCGGACTGCCATATTCCTCAATCTGAAGAGTTTCACATATCTCCACCCCTACATCCAAATATTCTCCTTTTTTCCTGTATTCCCCTGGTCTGCAGGATGGCCCCTCAGTAGGATTCACCTGGCTCCTAGTGATGATGTTAGGGAGATGAGATTTTTTATTTTCCAATGCCTCAACTTTCTTCCTAAGTTCTTCAGCATTAGGGTTTGGCTTTGGGATGCCCACTGGGCTTGAAGTATTTTCAGCATTGGGGTTTAAGGATCCCAACTTGGATGGGGATTCTAGAGATCGGGCATTAGGGTTTGGCTTTGTGATGCCCATGGGGCTTACAGTAATTTTAGCATTAGGGTTTGAGGATCCTGACTTGGATGGGGATTCTAGAGAGTCAGAAAGGTTAGCCTGAAGGTTCTGGGCTTCCATGTCTTCCGATAATCCTCCTACTCCCATATTGGATAGAATTGAAAATTTATTTGAAACTAGAGGATTGGAACTTACCTGAGTATTTTGGTTGCCAACAACCTATTGTTTTCCTTTGTCTTGTTGGGACCCTGCACCCTCTCTTTTATTTTTTTGGTAGACATAGTTTTCCTGATTGAAATCACCTCTGCCAGGGAAACTCCTCAAATTTCCTCTGTCTAGCATTCCTTGCTTCTGCTTTTCTCTATTCATTTCTAGGTTAGGGCACTGATTGCATAGATGTCCTTGATTTTTGCATTCTGCATAGAATGTCGGTCTGTTCTCGTATTCTATCGGTTGTTTTCGATAGTATTCTCCATACTCTAGCTCCACAAACCTTGGCAATTCATTATCCAAATTAGCATTTACGCAGATTCGTGCATGAGTCATCCTTGTCCTGGCCAAGGTCGCATGGTCAATGGAGATCAGGTCCCCTATAGTTCTGGCTATGCCCTGCAGCCAATATTCATTGAAGAACTGGGTAGGTAGACTCAGGAGACGAACCCAAATAGGGGTAATGTTAATATTTTGCTTTTCAGGGTCAAAATCTTCACCCCATCATCTGAGAAAAAGGCTCCTTTTGCCCAAAAACCAAGGACCTCCTGTTAAAATGTGGTTAGCATCCTCCATATTGTTAAAACGGATAATGAAGAACCCTCGAGTTAGAGCTACCAACTCCAAGCTGCCTACCGGTCACCATTTACCCATCGCCCAAGCCCTGATAGTCTCCATGTCCGGCCTACCTCCCAAAAACTTGCCTACTAGGGAGAATTCTTCCATTGAAAGAAAAGGGCTCATGGAACTTGTCGGGGCTGAAATTTTATTATTTACTGGAACTAGGGGTGGAAGAGAGAGAACCTCCTTTCTTTTTCCTCTAAGAGTCTCAGCAAAAGATAGCCACTTCTTGGGCCCCGCATTGTCCTTCGTATCTTTTTTGTCGGGGTCTTTCTGAGGAGGGTCGGGCCCCCGCGTGATGCCCACCTCCAAATCTATCGCAGCCTGACCGCCTTCCTCTGGATCCTCACTTGATCCATGCTCGAGGTTCCCACCCACCCCTTCCATACCTGCTCTACCTCTGCCACCTTGGCTGAGATTCCTACCCAAAAAATTCAAACCCTCACTCCCATCGCACCCGCTAAACCTCAACTCACTCTCCAATGGCACCTATTAAAAAGCATTGTAATACCTATTTATAGTTATTTTTTGCAATACAATATTTAGTTCTTCATAATCATATCTTTTATGTTTGTTGTAAGTGTTAACCATATCATTTTGGTATCAAAGCCGAGTACTAGGTTTGGATACTATCCTCTTCCTTAGACCATGTTTGGTTCAAAAAGGAATGAAAAATACTCCTAGTGAATCTTGATCTGGTGGTTTCATCTTACTATAGTTTAACTCTCTCATCGATTTCTATCCCAAGCTTGACTCTATAGATCTCTAATTCCTTGTAGATTTATTTGCATCAATAGATCGGGTATCCCATTGCTCTTTGATCATAGATATGGTATCTTTATTATACTGTTATTTTATCTTCTCCTTATTTTCTCATAGAATTATTATTGATCACCACTTCACCTAGACACATCAAATCTTACTATAGCTACCTGCTACCATGCCTTACTATTTTTTATCCAAACAATCATAGATTCTTGTGATTTGTTTGCACTATTCTCCATTGTGCTCTACTTAGTATGACCTATCAAACCTTATTACTAAACCCACACTATTCTTCCTCCACATCAGTACCACCTTTGGCTTACGGACCCACCCTTTTGCTAATTTGCATTTGTTGTTGGTTCCTTTGTATTCAACATCCACTGTACTTGCATGCAATGTTACCACTCACTGCACCTCCATCGCTATGGCTTGGATGTCCCACCTACACACATGATTACATACTACTCATTTTGGTTGGATCACCCTCTCTCATCATATTTCATCATTACCTACCATAGATTCCTCTTCTTACCATGTAGATCTATAGATTTTGATCATATTTCATACATTTTTGATGATTTCTTAGAAATTTGAGTATCGTTCTGCTATTCTCGGGTACTAATATGATGCCTAACAGCTACAACCATCCTTTTCGAAGTAGATCCAAAGTTTTTCGATGGTGTTCCATTTTTTTTGGCATAGAAAACCTATTTCTGGCACCAATCTAATGGTTTATAAAGTTTTTTAATGATGATCTACACAAAAATCAATCTATCAACCCTTTTTTGATGTCCTATATATTTTGATGATCAAATGACAAAAAATAAATTGTTTTCTAAGGTTTGCAATTTTTTGATGACCTTCAATGATGCTCCATCATTTTTGGCCTATTTTTCTATTCCAGGTGATGTTTTCTCATTTCCAAGCCGTCTTCCTATTTTTTGATGGAGTTTACCAGTTTTTGGTGACACATTTTACTTCCCATATGGATGAGAGGGTTTATTTAAAAAAAATATTTAATGGGTATTATCCCACATTGGTTGTGTTATGACCTTTTTGGCCTTCATATTGGGTGCACCACACATAACCAAGTAGTTAGCTTTCACTGGCTATCCACCCTCATACTACATCCCTCTTGCCTTACCTTTCTTGTTGCCTACCATAAGTTACCACTATCCCATCCTTGCTGCTAATGTGTCTCCAACTCTCTACACCTTGTCACACTCACCTTGCATGTCAACCTTGCATTCTGCACCTTCCATGTTTTCTATCTTTGCGCTGGTATAGTTGACCTTGCATTTCATGCTTTTTGTCTTCCATACTAGTCGGTGGCTATTCATAACTAGTCATTGTTCACTAGTTGTTGGTTGTCCACTAGCCATTCGTTGTCCACTCACCGTTGGTATTGTGCTAGCCATTGGCCATTTATAACTAGTCATTGAAGTTTCCAAATAAATCAATTTTTTTCATCCATGTCCATAATATTTTTGGGTCCACCTTTGAATAGTTTGAATTTACATGACATTTAATTTTGTGAGTATATCCTTATATATACTTGTTTGAAATATCATTTTGCACCTTATTCATTTGTCATGACCATTTTCCATTTAACCTTGTTTTATATCTCTTCTTGTGTCTTGATGACCACCTTGTCAAACGAACCTACCTTTTGGATTATGATCATCAAATCTTGCTTTTGGTCAACCATTTCCTTTCTCCCTAGCTCAAACCCGCCATATGGCAACCAATATGGTCTTAGCCAAAAAATTGGCCAAAGTCACAACCCATATCACTTCTTTGGCTGACACTATTAAGGACATCAAATTGTAGTCCTCCTCCTCTCATACTTCTCATGCCAAGTGTGAAGTTAAAATTTACGAAGGCCTGTCCCCCTCCTCAAGGTTATCATGACAAAACTTAAACTTTCTAGCATGGCTAAGGTTCTCATTACCGAACACCAAGGAACTCAAAACCCCATCCTCACTTGGGATGATTTGGTCACAGCCTTGAAGGCCACCTTCTATCCATCCAATTATGATGATGACTTGCTCAACCAATGGCTCCACCTTAGATAGGGAAAGCATCAATCTGTCTAGGATTATGTCCATCAATTCAACCGTCTACGCATCTTGCTTCACGTCTCTGATCCTGCAGCTTCCCTCATTGCTAAGTTTAAAAGTGGGCTTCTAGCACACTTTTATCATGAGTTGAAATATACTCCTTGCACTACTCTTGATGATGTCTTCAATCATGCACAACTTGCGGAGGAGAAGTTCGTTGCACAGCATCGAGGACCTCGCTATTCTTCTGATGGTTCAACACAATCGCCTCATTCACATCAATAGGCACCAAGGCAACCTTCTAATTTCTCCCCTTCTCCTTCTACTTCCGCTTCTACTCAATCCCTTGCTTCTAAGCATACATTTCATGCTTCTTCTTCTTCTTCTTCTCATGCTAAGTCTCAAATTTTTTGTAATTATTGTAAAAGAAAAGGGCATGATAAATCTGAATGTAGACAATTACAGAAGTCTAAGAAGAAGACTTTACTTGTATAGTCTGATGAGGGAACAAGTGATAACCCCATCAAGACTACTGGAGAGGGATAGGTTTATGAGGAGTTAAGGGGAAAACTCAATCATGTAACTTTGATGAATCATCATTCCACCATAGGAGACCATGATAATATGTTCATCACGCGTGCTCACTTGCTTCATGATTTTGTGGTTGATTGTATCATCGACAATGGCTCACAAAAGAACTTGATCGTGAAGTCCATTGTTGATAGGCTCAAGCTTCCTACTACACCACATCCTCATCCTTACTCTCTTGGATGGAAGGATAGTGAGACCACTTCAAAGATCACACACACATGCACCATTGCATTTGCTTTTGGCCCTAAGTTCAAGGATAAGGTCACTTGTGATGTGACCCCCATGGATTGTTGTGGTTTATTGCTTGGTAAGCCTTATCAATATGATAGGCGTGCTCAATATGATGCTTATAAAAACACCTACACACTCCAGCAAGATAATAAGCACTATCTCATTGAATCTACCAAGCACACCACTAATCTATTGCTTAGTTGCAGATAAGCCAGAAAAGCAACAAATCAAGCACAAGCACTTGCACTCATATTCATTCACCCACAATATAAGAAATATTTAGCACAAGCTTCTAAGTCCACTCACCCCACAACACTTGATAAAATATTGCAAAAATATGCATCTATTTTTTAGGAGCCCACTTCTTTACCTCTTGAGAGGGCCATTAATCACAACATTGATATCATTCTAGCAACACCTCTCCCTAATGCACCCATGTACAGGCAATCAATTTTGCAATATGATGAAATTAAGAAACAACTTCAGGACCTATTAGCTAAGGGGTTCATCAAACCCAACATTTCTCCTTGTGCCTCTCCTATTCTTCTTGTTCTAAAAAAGGATGGTACTTGGTGATTTTGTATTGATTTTTGGGCACTCAACAAAATTACTATAAAAAATAGATATCCACTCCCCTGCATTGATGATCTCTTAGACCAACTTCAGGGTGCTAAATTTTTCACTAAGATTGATCTTAAGAGTGGATACCATCAGGTCCGCATTCAGGTTGAAGATACATGGAAAACTGCTTTCAAAACTAAGATGGGTTTGTTTGAGTGGCTTGTTATGCCCTTTGGCCTCACTAATGCTCCTGCTACTTTTATGAGGCTAATGAATGAAGTTTTCTATGAGTGCTTGGATAGATATGTCATTATCTATCTTGATGATATTCTTATATTTTCTCCTACATGGTAGGCACACTTGGAGCATATTGAGCATGTTCTTTCCATTCTCCAACAGAATCAATTGTATGCTAATTTGCCTAAGTGTTCTTTTGGGTAAACTTCCATTTCCTACCTTGGCTTCATCATCAATGAGCAAGGTATTCAGGTGGATCCTATCAAAGTAGAAGTCCTCCTTAATTGGCCTACTCCCACCAATGTCACTGAGTTACAGAGTTTTCTTGGCCTAGCAAACTTCTACCACAAATTTATCCCAGGATATTCCACCATTGCTACTCCTTTGCATCTCTTGACTAAGGCAAAATATATTTTTCATTGGACTCCTGATCATACCCTTGTTTTTGCCACTTTGAATGATAAAAAATTTTTTGCTCCTATTTTAGCCATTCCTAACCTTAGATAGCCTTTTGAAATTGAAACTGATGCTTCTGAGTTTTCCCTTGGTGCTATTCTTCTAAAAAAAATGATCATCCTATAGCATATCATTTCGAGTCATTTTCCTTAGCCAAGCAAAAATATTCCACATATGATAAGGAACTTTATGCCTTAGTCCAAGCCATCAAATATTGGCATCATTACCTCCTAGGAAAAGAAACCATTGTCCATACTGACCATTTGCCTTTACAGTTCCTTCAATCCCAAACTAAGATCCAAGAAGCATGACACATGAAATGGGCTTCCTACCTTCAACAATTCCACCTAGTCATTAAGTACAAAAAGGGTAGTAAAAATTCTATTGTTGATTGTCTCAGTCATCCTCCTTCATCTCATGCCTTAACCATTGTCACTACCTCTCACTTGGGTTTTTAGTCTTGGCCTTCTGAGTATCCTCATGACCCTGACTTTGCACAAGTTTACCAACATCTCCAACATCCTTCCTCCTCCAACTTGACCCCTTTTCAGGACTATCATCTTAAGGAGGGTTTGCTTTACCATCTTGGACAAACTTTGTGTCCCTCATGAGCATAGACAATCCCTTCTTAAGGAGGCACATTCTACCCTCTATGGTGGACATTTTGGCAAACACAAGACTCTCCATCATTTGCAGAGATTCTTCTATTGGCCCCACATGCAGCGTGATGTTTTGTGGTAGTTGAGATAGTGTGCCCTTTGTAGTCGCTCTAAACCAGCAAACCGCAAGTTGGGTCTTAGTATGCCTTTGCCCATTGCCGCATATCCTTGGGAAAGTATTTCTATGGATCTTGTCAATGGTTTTCCTATGACAGTTCATCAACATGACTATGTTTTTGTCATAGTTGATCATTTTAGTAAGATGGCTAAGTTTATCCCTTGTCGTAAAACTAGTTTTGCTACCGACTTAGCCCAACTTTTCTTTGATGTTGTCTGGCGTTCTTTTGGTCTTCCCACTAGTATTGTGTCTGATCGTGATTCTCGTTTTGTTGGTCATTTTTGGCATTCTTTGTGGAAACTCTTAGGTGTGTCTCTTAACTTTTCCACTACTTTTCATCCATAGTCTGATGGTCAAACCAAAGTCATCAACCGTACTCTTGTCCAAAGTCTTCGCATCTTCCATCATTCATCTCCATCTAAGTGGGATTTGAGTCTTACACATATTGAGCATGCATACAATAGGGTTGTCCATTCATCCATAGGTCATTCACCCTTTGAAGTGTGTCTAGGTTTTCAGCCTCTAGCCCCATATGAGTTACCATTATCACTTCCATCTCCTATCACTATCCACATGCACAAAGAACAAGATAAAGCTCACTCTTTCATTCAACATTTGTAGCAGCTCCAATCGAAGGTTGTTCAAATTTTGCAGAAGACTCAATAGCAGTAGAAGTAGGCCATGGACCAACATCATGTTCCACATCACTTCCAGGTTGGAGATAGAGTTTGGTTGTACCTTGACCACCATAGGTTCTCGAAGAAGGCACATAGCAAGATCAAACCTCTTTGTTATGGGCCTTACACTATCATGCAATAGGTGTCCAAGAATGCTTTTCATCTTGATCTTCCAGCACACTTGGGCATCCATGATGTCATCAATGTTGACTTACTCTAGTCATACCATGAGTCCACCTTGGAGACCACACCAGTCATCAGTCATCCTGTAGATGTTGTACCTGATTTTTAGCTTCCATTAGAGGATGATCATCTCTTCAACACCAAGACACACCACACATGTCAAGGATCTTCCACTTCCTACCTTGTTGGCCATCATGGATAACTTCCACATCAGGCTCGTTGGATCTCTCATAGCCAGATGGTTCAAGATTTTCCTTCCCTTTTGTACGCATTGGAGTCCAATGCTTCTATGGTGGGGAGGAATGATAGGGATTAATGTATTCACATTGCTTGTTTTGTAATAAGCCAATAAATAATATTTTATTTATGGCCATTTATTTTATTTAATATTTGTTGGCAAGTAGTTGTATCGGATAAGCCTTGTAACCATCATCATTTAATGTGATCTTATCCGATGGCACCTATCCAAAAGCATTGTAATCCCTATTTATAGTTGTTTTTGGCAATACAATCTTTAGTTCTTCATCATCAAATATTTTTGTGTTTGTTGTGAGTGTTAACCATATCATCTCCAATATTGTATCAGTGATTCTATCATCACAAAAATGATATATAGATATCTACATATATATAAATATATACCTATATATATATAGGTATATATGTATGTATGTATGTATATATATACATATGCATACATACATACATATATGTATGTATATGTATATATATATATATACATATACATACATATATGTATGTATGTATGCATATGTATATATATACATACATACATACATACATATATATAAATATATACCTATATATATATATAGGTATATATTTATATATATGTATATATGTATGTATGTATGTATGTATATATGTATGTATAACTATAATAAAGTATATATTTTTTAATATATGTAAATTTTATATTTGAATACCTATCGCTCCACAAATTTTTATTATAAAATTATTCAACCTTATTTTGAGACCTTAAAAATCATACCAATGACATTTTAGCATTAAACTTAGGTGCCATTAAACTATGTTAGAATACCATGTTATTACCCAAGAGAGATAGAAATAATAAGATCAATGATATTGTAAGTTGGGCTAGGCTTAGCATGGATCTCCAAAACTAGACTTACCAAAGTAAAAATAAAGTTGAGGATATACAAATCAAAATGGAGTAGAGGGAACTGATAAATGAATTTTAGATACGAGGGTATCATCCATGGAAATATCTATCCATAATTTTTCCACCAGAGTTAGGTAACCCTTCAATAAAGTCCATGGAAATATCAATCCATACTTTTTTTGGATAGGCAAGGTCTGAAGAGTTCTTGAGGAATACACCATTTCTCCTTTCACCCACTAGAAAATGTCACATTCTACCACAAAATTTTGAATATCCTTATTCATTCCCTTCTAGAAGAAAGTATGCTTAATCCTTTCATAGGTCTTGAGGAACCTAGAATGACCTACAGTTGGTGAAGCATGCATCTCCTTCAAGATGAGTTCTCATAGTGGAGAAGTTTTGGGAATAACAAGGTATTGGAGATATCTCAAATCTTGTCCATTCTAATTTTATCCTGGATAGGAGGTAGGCATTGTTTTAAGTGTGGCAATTAAATTTTGCAAGCCTGATTTCTTGTTCTTGTGCTCTCAAAGATAATTAATGCATGTGGTATGGGCAAAGAGATAAAAAAACATACTTTGAGCCTCAAATTATCAAGAGAGTGCATCAAACACGATGTTATTCTTACCTTTTTATAGGTAATCTCATAATCATAGCCCATGAATTTAGAGACCCACTATTATTCTAGGATGACAAACCATTTCTTTAGGAAGTACTTGAGACTTTGGTGGTATGTTTTGATGGAAAAATGATGCCCAATGAGATAGGGTCACCCATGAGTAATCACATGCAAAATTATGAGCATCTCCTTTGCATGAGTGGATTTGCCCAAATTTTTATCCAAAAGCACTTTACTAGTGAAGGCCAAGGATCGTCCCTCTTTCATTAATACAAATCCAATGTCATTGCCTGAAGCATCACTTTCAATGATAAACAGTTTAGAGAAATTGGGCATTGCTAAGACTAGAGTAGTTATCATAGCATGCTTTTGGTCAAGGAAAGCCTACTCAGCTGGGCCTATCCAAGTAAAATAATTCTTTTTTAACATGATCGTTTAAATATTTTGCCATAGTTGTGGATAAATTTATGGTAATACTCGATGAGTCCCAAAATTTTGTGAAGGTCCTTAAGAGTGTGAGGCTTTGGCCAATATTGAATTACTTGATTCATTTTAGGGTTGAATTTAATTTCATATTTTGTAATAATGTGTCCCAAATAATCTACTTTGGTTAACCCAAAATAACACTTAGACCTCCTACCATAAAGTTTATGCTATGCAAAAATTTGCAAAGTATGATCCACATGGATGAGGTGTTCCTCCCAAGAGCGACTGAAAACCAAAATATCATCAAAGAAAACTAAAATACATATTTTAAGGAATGGGTAGAAAATGTTGTTCATGAGGCTCTAAAATGTGGAGGGTGCATTTGTTAAGCCATATGGCCTAACCAAGAATTCATAATGGTCCTCATGAGTGCAAAATGCTATTTTGAGAATATCCTTTTCCTTGAGTCGTATCTAATGGTAACCCAAGTGAAGATCTAAATTTGATAAAAATATAGCACCATGCAGCTCATCCAATAATTCAAATACCAAGGGATAGGAAATTTATACTTAATGGTAATATTATTAAGCTCAAAAATATCTATACACAACCTCTAGGACCCATTTTTATTTCAAACCAATAAGACTGGAGAAGAATAAAGACTATTACTAGGTCAAATAAATCCAAATTTTAACAATTCTTGTACTAATTTTTCTAATTTTGACATAAAAGCATGGGGGTATCGATAAGGTCTAATGTTATGTGGCACACTATCAGGTACTAATGGGATTGCATGATCATGGAAGTGATGGGGTGGTAATTCAATCGATTCTCCAAAAATTGCATCATGCTTCATCATAATGGGTCACAAATATTCTAGGAGTTTATCCTCTATGGAAGTGGATGGTTGTATTTTAAATATCTAAGAAATTACCCCACATGAATATTTTTAACAAGTTCTTCATACGATTTGAACTGATAATCTAAGGAGATCCTACTTGTGAACCACAAAGAGTGAACTTACCATTCTATGAAAATTACATCCATAACTCTATAAATTTCTAGGTGATGGCTCCCAAAGTACCTAAGCATTGAGATCCTAGAACAATATTGCATCCTCCTAGTTGAAGAGCAAACATATCTATTTTGAGTTCATAATCCCCTATCTTCAACTTAACATTGCAACATTTTTCTTTACAAGGCAAAGTCCCACCATTTGCCACCATAACCTCAAAGGAGTTGCATGCATGTATGTAACAATTGGATTACTTGGTGATTCGAGTATCAATAAATTTGTGTGTACTTATTAAATTAATGAGATTTGTAAGATGTTGTTCTTTGAAAAATCCTACAAGTTTCATTATATGAGTGGTAGTAATTCCTATAATAGCATGGACATAAATTTTTGGCTATCTCTTCATGTGTTTCACACTTATATTTAGGTGGTTCCTCTAATGTTTTTTCTTCATCACCAATTTATTCACTGCTTATTAAATCTATATAGCAAATATAGTTTTTTTGGTTGCATTTATGCCCTGGTGAATATTTTTCATTATAATGATAATATAGACCTTGTGCACATCGAGTATCCATATCTTCTATAGTCAAGCACTTGTAGGGGGTAGATTTATTTCTAGTATTGGTTGTGAACTTGGAAGAAAATGAGGATTTGGATTGTGAAAATTTAGGTGACCTCCTTTGAGCCAAAAAATATTCTTTGACCAATCATGCCAATCCTTTTAGGATTAAATAATAAAACATGAGAAATAAATAAATGCAGAAATAAAACGTAGAAGAATACAAAAATACAAGAGATATAGATTTATGTGGTTCATCCAATGTGGGCTATTTCTATAGAAAAAATAACCAGGAATTTTATTCCCTCTAGAAAATGAAGGATTACAACCTACAATAGATCTGTTATAACTTTATCCTTGATCTATCACAGTCAATTACAATATGCACACTCTCTCCTCTCCTCAAATGCCACATGAAATCCTATTTTATAAAAAATAGAGTTACAATTTAGGGCAAAAATGCAAGACTAAAATCTATCGTTTGATCCTTTGATCTAATAATAAATGGTCTAGATTTACATAGAGAAAAAAACATCTATTTTTGGCTTTGGGGGTGCTTCCCTCAAAACCCCTACTAGGGGGCTCCATGAATGTTGTTGCCCCATGGACCCTCCTATTATGTAATAGGGGGGCATTGCCCTCCCTAAATCCTCCCTTCATGGAGTGGGTCCAATTGTAGTTGAAAACAAAACCTCTAAATTAATTAGGCTCCACAATCAACAATCTTCCACTTGGAGACTGATCTTATTAAATCCACCGTTGTAGCACCTGTTGGACTATGCTTCAACTTCGGACCTAGAAATTTTCTCACCTTAATTATCATGCTTATAGACCAACTAAAACTAAGCAAGAACTTATTTTATCCTTGGTTACTACCTTTGTTAACATATATACAAGATTCTAGCTAGTGTGTATATTTTCTAGCTTCAACTATCCATATTACAAAACTGATCATATAAAATGGTACTTGGTCTATATGTGTTTAGTTCTGTAATGGAATGCTGAGTCCTTTGTAAGATGAATGACACTCTGACTGTCACTATATAATATGCTAGTCTCCTACTTTTCCAATTCCTCCATAAATCTTTATAACCAAATCATCTCTTTACTAGCCTCTGTAATATCAACATACTCTACTTCCATTGTTGAAAGTGCAACCTTCTATAATTTTGAAATTCAAATTACTATAGTTCCACCTACAATAAAGACATACCCTATGGTCCTCATTCTGCTATCGATATCACCTGCCATGTCTGCATCAGCATATCCCTATAAAATAATGTTAATACCTCCAAAACATAATACCTGAGTGACAATAACTCTCAAATACCTTAGAATTCACTTCATTGCCTCCCAATACCTTTTTCCTATGTTTTTCATAAACCTTCTCACAACTCCCACTACATGTACTATATCTGGCCTTGTGCGCACCATTGCATACATCAAAATGCCAACTACTGGTGAATAAGGAACCTTGGACATGTAGTCTATCTCCTCCTATATCTTAGGAGAAATATCTTTAGTCAGTTTGAAATGATTGACCAAAGGTGTACTAACAGGTTTTGCATCTTCCATATTAAATATTTTCAACACCTTCTCAATGTACTCACCTTGAGACAATGTTAATTTATGATTTTTCCTATCTCTTGTTATTCTCATACCAAGGATTTTCTTTGCAACACCCAAATCCTTCATTGCAAATTAATTTACTATTTTTTTAGCATATTTATATCTTGCATTTTAGACCCTACAACAAGCATGTCATATACATACAATGATAAGATAATATAGTTACCATTGTCTAATATCTTAAAATAAACATTGTGGTTAGAATAACATCTGCTATAACCTTCTTTAGTTATAACCCTATCAAATTTTAGATACCACTATCCTAGAGCTTGCTTTAGGCCATACAAGCTCATATTCAATCTGCATACTAATTCTTCCTTCCCTTTGACCTCATACCCTTGTGGTTGTTGCATATAAATCTCTTCCTCAAAATCCCCATGGAGAAACATTGTTTCTACATCTAACTATTCAAGATGCAAATCTTCTACAACCACTAGACTTAAAATAGTTCTAGTTGAAGTCATTTTAACAACAAGAGAAAAAAGATCATCATAATCTATACCTTTCTTATGTGCAAACCCCTTTACAACAAGTCTAGCCTTATACCTTTTTTTACCTCCATATTCTTCATTCACCCTGTAAACCCATTTATTCTGCAATGCTCTTTTTTGTGTAGGCAACCAAACCAAATCCCAAGCCTGGTTATGTACCAAAGAGTCCATCTCCTCTTTCATGCCTTGCCCCCACTTCTTTTTGGTTTCTAGTTGCATTGCTTCTTCATATGTTTCTAGTTCACCAAAATTAATCAATAATACATAATATAATGAAGGAGAGTAACGATCAGGGGGTCTACTTAACTTGGTCGATCTTATAAAATCACTTACAGGAGTTTGAGGTGCTTGCTACTGTTGTTGTTGAATATTTTATTTTATAACACCTTTGGAGTTTCATTTTCTATGATTTCATCAAGCACTATGTATTTTGTGTTGCCTTTTCCTATTTATTTCTCTGCAACTGATATTTATACATGACCTTCTCATTGAATACTAAATTTCTACTCCTAATGATTTTTTGATTCTCATAATCTCAAAAATGATAACCAAAATCATTAACTCCATATCAAATGAAAGTACACTTCTTAGACTTTGCCTCAAGTTTTGTTCTATTTTCTCTATCAATATGAACAAATGTTTCACAACCAAAAGTCTTTAAAAATGAGTAGTTAACGGGTTTACCTATCCATGCCTCTTCTAGAATACCACCATTTAGGGAACTTGAAGATTCTATGTTTATCAAGTAAACAAAAATATCCACATCTATCCACAAATTGTAAGGGCAATCCTATATGTAATCTTATACACCTAGCATGTTCCATTATTGTCTTGTTCATCCTTTTTGACACACCATTTTCTTGTAGTGTTCTTGAAACCGTCTTCACTCTACGAATATCATGGTATGAACAATAAATATAAAAATCCTTACTTTAGTATTCTCCTCCATTATCTGATCTGATATACTTCAACTTATTTCTTATCTCATTCTCAATAAAATATTTTCATTTCTTAAAAGTATCAAAGACATCAGATTTTCTTTGAATACAATAAACCCAAGTTTTTCTAGTTGCATAATCAATACAAGTAACATAATAATGAGAGCCATCAAGATATGATACCTGAGCTAGTCTCCATACATCTGTATGTACAAGCTCTAACTTTTCACTCTTCTTTTCCTTCCCAAATCTGACCAAATCTAACTATTTTTTATTTTCCATAAACATAGTGTTCACAAAAGTCCAAACAACCTACTTCAAACCTGGCAACAAATTCCTTGAGTGGAGTATTTTCATCCCCTTCTCACTCATGTTCCCAAGCCTATGATACCACAAAGTTGTATCCGCTCTTATAGAAGATAAAGCAATAGAAATATCAGTATTACCAGTACATAGATATAATGTACCTTCTTTCCTTTTGTTAATATCAATGATCCTTTAGTAACTTTCCATGAAGTTTTTGAGAATATAATTGTACAACCTTCACAATCTAACTGCACTATTAAAATTATATTTCTTCTCAAATTAGGAATATGCCTTACATATTTTAGCAACCATTGGTTTCCATTTGGTAATTTTATCTGTATCTTACCCATTCCAACAATTTTACATGATCGATCATCATACAAATAAAACCTATCCAAAATCACCTTGAACATAGTCTAGAAAATATTTCCTATGGGGTGTGGCATGATATGAAGCCCCTAAGTTTAGCACCCAAAAATAATTAATATTATCTAATAAAATAATTAAAGTATATTGTAACACATCAACTGCTACATTTTCTTCCTAATTATTATCTTATTTTTCATATCTTCCTTTTTCTTTTTGAGACCAATAGTATATTTTCAAGTATCATTTCTTCCCATAATGCCAGTATTCTAGTTGCTTCCTTTTATATTTAGATTTGCTTTTCTTTGAATTTCCATGATTCCTTGGACTCTTTCCTCTCTCTCTTTGTCTCCTTCTATTTTCCATAGTTAAAGCATTACCTGATGTCTCACCTATACTTTTCCATCATATTTTCTTGCTGAGGATAACACCAATAACATCATAAAACTTTAAAGTACTTGAACTAGAGATAGAATTACTCACAACCATGACCAAGCCATTCCAACTTTTTGGCAATGAGCACAAGATCAAAAGAGCCCTAACCTCATCATCAAAATTTACTCCTACAAAACTTAAATTATTTGTAACCATGTTAAAGTCATTTAAATGATCAGTAACATACCCACCTTCTAACATCTGCATATTAAACAAATGCTTTATAAGAAATACCTTGTTTGAAGCTAAGGGTTTTTCATATAATTTAGCCAGTGCTTTCATTAGTTCCTTCATTGTCTTTTCCTTTAAAATTTTTAAGGCCACCGACACTGCCAGGCATAGTCATATTGTTCCTAATGCCTTTCTTTTAGAATTTCCCATTCTTTGTCTGATAGCTTCATCGGCTTCTTTGTTATTCTGCTTGATGATAGGTAAAGATCCTTCTGATAAAGATAGTTCACCATTTGCATATTCCATAGTTGGTAATTTTTGCCATTAAACTTCTCAACCCTAAACCTACCTTATTTTGCTATTACTCCCACTCAAACCAAGAAACCCTTCTTTCAAGTGCATTTTTCAAATCCCAGGATCTAATACCAGTTGTTATAATTAAATAATAAAACACGAGCAATCAATAAATACGGAAATAAAATGTATAAGAATACACAAGTTCAAGAGATACATATTTATGTGATTCACCCAATTTGGGCTACATCCACAAAAAAAATAACCAAGCCTTTTATTCCATCCAGAAAACAAAAGGATACAACCTACAATAGATCCACTATAACTTCCTCTTCGATTTATTGCCATCAATTACAATACGTACACTCTCTCCTCTGCTCAGCCACCACTCAAAATACTCTTTTATAAAAAAAACAAAGTTACAATTTAGGTTAAAAACACACGACTAAAATCCACCATCTAATGTGTGAACTAATAATAATGGTCCAGATTTACATACAGAGAAAACATCTATTTTTGGCTTTGGGGGTGTTGCCCCAAAAAACCCCGCTAGGAGGGGGATCCATGAATTTCACTATCCCCCCTTGGACCCCCTTGGTGACATAGTATGGGGCGTTGCCCTCCCTACATCCCCCTTTCATGGAGTAGATCCAACTGTGGATGAAAATAAGACCTTCGAATTAATCAGGCTCCACAATAAACAAATCATATGGTCTACATCATAGTTTATGGTTTGAACATCTTGACTTTAGCCTTGATATCATATTTCAAACCACTTATGAAATAACTCTAAAAAATCCTTCATTCAACCCCTTGGTATTATTAGCTATTTTCTCAAATTGAATCTAGTAGTCATGATCTGTAGAGGTTTATCTCAGTTTGATTAATGCTTATGTGAAGTCCTCATACTCACTAGGGCCAAAATGAGTGAGTAATTGTGACTCAAAATATTCCCAAGAAGGGTCAATAATTATGTGTTGTAACCACTGATACCATTGTAAAGCTTCATATTCAAAGTTGAAATATGCCATAGTGATCCACAAATATTTAGGGACATTGTGAAGTTTAAAAAATTGATATGCTCAAAATAACCACCCATTTGCATCCTTTCTATTGAACTTAGGAATGTCTAATTTAGAAATCTTAAATGGAGTATCGAAGTAAAGAGTGTAAGTCTTCCCTATATTTATGAATTCCTTTTTCTCTACTTGATGGATCAATGTCATGACACTCAAACACCTTTGGACCATCCTTAATTTTCTCATCAACATCTAGGAATCACTCTTCAAATGAAGTGTTGGAGCTTATGTAGTCACCTCTCAAACACTATATTTCATCCCTCATTTATTTAGTGTCACTGAGAAATTTATTAATTACGGTATGTATTTGCTCCATAAAGTTGGCTTGTTCTATATCCTTTTGATGTCCTCTAGTACCACTAGCCATTTTGGTGGAATTTGAACCACTACTACTGACTTACTAAAAATAGAAGTATTTTTCCAGGAGTTAATATTTTAGTAATGATCCAAAAAATCTGTTTGGGTGCTATATATAAAAATGGTTAACTCAAAAATATAATCGAAAAAATGTGCATGGAGGCTATATACCAAACTGATTTTTTTTAGCACCCTAAAAAAAGTGCATGGAGCCTATATACCAAATTGATCAACTCGACGAGACAATTGCAATGGGTTATAAATAATAAAACTATTTTTTGGCACCCCAATTTTTTTTAGGGAAAGTTTTGTTTTTGAATGTTAGTTGTTCTCCTGGAGGCTTGGTTTGCTCAAAAAATTGGTTTTTTGTCAAACAACTCCTTATGACATTGTCTCTACATTGTTAGTTACAGATATTGTCTCTGCATTGTCTATTACTGACACTATGGTTCCCTGTACTGATGACTATCTAGTTAGCTTCTATCATTGATAATTTCTTATTTGTTATAAATTCTGACTATCATAGACAACTACTACTAACACTGACAACTAACAAATTTATCTTGACTATTACTCTCTCAGATTTAATTTATACCCGACTGTTACCAATACTGGTAAACTTTGTCCTAACTATGACCAACTAATTTCTATATTAACTATTATGTTCCTCTCCAACTTATTTTTTTTGTTCATATAGTAATTTTGTGATAGGTAAGTCTCCTATATATGCTCAATTTTTATGGTAGGATTTTTGGTTGTAGGTTTAACATTTAATATAATAATAATATTTTTGTAGGTTAAACTTTCAATAGAACTAGGTATTCTAATACAGGGTATATATACAACCCATAGGCTCTCTATTATACCATAATGATGAACTAGAGTGCTTGGACCAATATTTTAGACCACTACTCAAGGAGGATTCCACGCATACCCTTGAGCACACTACCTGCCTCTTTGATAGTACAAAAGGGTGATATTTTTGGATGTTGTATTTGGTGTACTATGGATAATACAAGACCAAAAATATTCCTAGGGCTAAAGGTTTCTCCTAATCCTAGGTAGTCTCCTGATATACCTGAAGATACGTGGGAGCTCAATTATGTAGATAGGTTTTCTTTGAGGCTCAGGGATTGGAGCCTGATTTCCCCTCACTTCACTAGATGATTTATAGATAATATAGCTTAGCCAATAATGATAACTTCTTCTTGATATTTTAGAACCCCTAGAATAGGGTTTCTAACCTAATAAACTATTGCAAAAAAAATGTATTTTTTTAGTAAAGAAACAAGCAAAAAATGGAAAACATGGGAAATGTATACCTAACAATCAAAATGGAAGGGCAAGAACTGTCACAGTTAGTAAAACTCAGCCCTAAAAAGTGTTCTAATACTACTCATTAGGAATATTTTAATAAAAATAAACCAATTCAAATAAATATTGTAATTAAAACAAAATTTTATGAAAGAACAATATATTGCAATACAAAACATAAATACAAAATTAAAGCAATCTCACAAAACATAAAATCCCAAGCCTCTTCAAGGGGGCAACCTCCTTCAAAAATTTCACTAATTTATAAAAATATACATTCACTCATGGATCCATGTCTTCTAAAGATACACCTCATGCAACCCTAACCTAATGTTCAAGAGTTGGCTTACATGCAAGGTGCCACTCAAGCTAGAATATTCTACCAAACATCAGTTACATTCTTGATAACGGTTACATGAAATGGCCCCACTTGTCTAGGCATCTTACTTGCCACATACCATTACAAAGTATTATAAAATAAAATTATAAAGGGGTCCCCACATTGGAAGGGGTTCATTACATAATCATATGAGAATTACAAAAATAGTGTTAGGATGGGGTCCTAACACTTTTACAATAAAATTGGTCCTATTTATATGTTGATAGAAGGGTGCCTTTTATTTGAAGTTATATACAAAGGGCATGCAAATATCTTCCATTATTGTAGCTAAGAAATCCTTCTACAACTTGTGTGACAACTTTGAGGTATTTGGATCTATGACCATACATGTTGAAAGCTTTTAGACCTTTGAATGATTATCATGTCTAACTATGTTCTCTGCTACTGTATCAAGGTGGCTACACCATAACTCTTTGATCATGATTCTTTTGGTATACACCATCTTGTTTATGTGACACGCATGACCTCCTTGACTACTATAGGTGGATAGAGTAGGCTTTAACAAGCTTGGATACAAAATTCAAGCTTTATAGACTTAGATGGATGCCTTATTTAATGCTCCTTTGCCTACTCTCCCTTTTGTATGTACGACTGCTAGGTGTCCTTGGATAGGGTAGAATATATTTTTTTCAATGATAGACCTTCTCATTGGAACATTGGTTCTTTCATATATTAGGGTCTTGAATAGTCACCATGTGTCATACTTTAGCCTCAATCAAAATTTCCTTTATTTGTTGGAGCTTTCATTCATCAAAAGAACCATGTGTTAGCTTTTGAGGATATATGCAGAGGGAGATATCTAACATAGGTCCTGATAATATGAAATAAGTGAGTCTGCAATATGAATGAAATATACTATAAATAGAAAGCGGTAAAAATACAATGCAATCTGGAGGATAAGGTCACTCTATTAATATAAGCTAGATAACTACATTGTGCTCTATACAAGAGCTCTATCACAAACTACTATCTAAAAAAATGCTCTTGATATCTATATGCTCTACATTTGATCTATCACTATGAGGCCCTTTATATAGAAAAATATATTCCTTGACCAACACTCTACCTAGTTGTACAAGTGGACACCTTGCACATTAAAACATGCACATTGATATTTGTGCATTTATTACATTGCTTGAAGTTAGTATCTAACTTTCCCCTATACTAATCTAACTATGTGCCAAAGGTGGTACATTTACATGACCCAAATAATGTAATATATTCTAACTCTAACACCCCCCTATATTAAATTATTTAGGTATTGAAGATTTCAATCTTTAATATGTATCTTCTTCTTCATCTTGTGGATGCTCTTTGGTTTGCTCAGGTTCTTTCATCAATGGACTTTTGTATTGTAATCCTCCTTGGATTGGTTCTTCTTCTTCTTCTATTTTGAGTCAAAACTTGAACTTGTATTCTCCTTCTTTGCTTATTGTAATATGATTAAGCAAGTAGTCAGTGTCTTCATATGATGCAAAGAGAGTTGTAGTTGAGGGTTCTTCAGTCTTTTGGAGATGCTCATCTGGTTCAATATTTGTGATTTCTTTGGTATTCATGTTCTCTCCATTATGATTTATTTTAGCATGTCTTTTCTTCCTTTTTCTCCTTCTTCTCTTGCAATTATGCATTGATGCTAGTGTAATTTCTACTTCATGAGAAGTTAGTCTATCATAACGACAAAATTGATTTGTATTTGTAGCTTGCTTCTTGTGTTTGGTGAGTACAAATACTATTAATGATAGATAAATCATCAAACATTCCTCTGATGTAAATATAACTATCTTTTGTGAATTCCACCATGCCTTGAAAATATTTTCATGAAGATAACCAATTAATGCTTCAAATTTTCCCTCTTTTGCCTCCTTAAGAAATAAGGATAATATCTCTTTTTCACTATCTGATAGATTCTCATATCCTTCAAGGGTATCTATCAAGTTTTGGGAATATAATTCCATTTCATGAAATAATTTTTTATTGATAAAGGTATTTCTTATTATTTCATCCATATTCCTTGATAGATTTAGGATAGTGTTGCTTGTTATTCCTTAGGATTGTAGGAATGAATTTGATAGAACCTTTTTAGAGTTTAGGTTTCTGTAGACTTCCTTATATCTCCCTAGTTAAGTGAATTAGCAGAAACTTTGTAGATACTTTACGGTTCCCAAATGAATTAAGTACTTGATAATTTTTGATGAATGCTATAATTATCAAGTTTTGTAGAATGCCTTATGACTCCCTAGTATTTTGGGATATGATATATGATAGATAAAAGTGCTTCTTGAGTATAATAGTTCAAATTTGTGTTGATTCTACAATGTTTTTTAAGTGGTAAAAATCAACTTCTATTACACCTTATTGCTCCTATTGAACTTAAGCACTTTATAATTAGATGAGGTTCTATTGGTTGGATTTATTTTTTCCCTTTAATATGGTTTGAGACAAGCATGCCAATTTATTTCCAACTCTTGATTTCCTTAATGAACCTTCATTTATAGCCTTTGATGTTTGATGTTTAATGTTTCTAAATTCTAATTAATTTATTTTATTTAGTGTTCCTTACGACTCCCTAATTTGGAATATTAGAAAATAATATAATATTTGCAATAATATGATTTTTATTTTCCAATTTGAAATTCCTTATTCCTCTAGTTTTATTATTTGAAAATATAAATATTTTGTAACATGCTTGCTTAATATATTACTAATTCTAAGTTGATGGCAAAGCCGAGATTCACACAGACAATCTCACAGTAAATTCACAGAAATTTTCATTAATTCATTCAATACCAAAATACAGTAGTAACTTTCCCCCGGCACAACACTTCTTCCCCCAATCCCGAACTTCACCATCCTCCCCAAAGATATCCCCCCGAGTTTTTAACGAGGCCTCGATCCTCCGGGCATTCAATGCCTCCACCTAATAAAAATTTCAAATTCAAATTTCCCCCTTCCTGTGTTTTTGAAATTCCAATATTAAATGTCGATCTGCCCAATCTATCAAGATACCGGCATTGATGGCCTCTCTGCATCGGCCGCATCATTCTGACCGTCCTTTGCACTGTTGTCCCTTCCATTAAACCATCACCTGTAAATGCTTCGATGCCATTAAAGCCAAGACGGAAAGAGCGCGGTCGACACCTTCCTTAACAGCTTAAGAGACCCCCAAATTAACTTGCATACACGTGGTCGGCTGCGTGTACATCCATCCAATCTTTCTCCTTGTCGCAACATACTCGACCCACGTGTCCTTCACAACTGCCACGTGTTCGGTTTGGTCTAGCCCGGCCGTTCGCTAATCACCCCTGGTCTCGTTCTCTATCTCTCTTTAACTTTCACCACTATCGGAATACCGGCCACGTGTCGGCCTTTAACTGGCCGCGATATCGCGACAGGTCGCGATATCGCGACGCAACCCCTCTCTTTCAAGACCCGTCGCGATATCGCGACGTTTGAAGACCCTCGCTCTTTCTTTTCATTACCATCGCGATATCGCGACGTTTGAAGATTTCTCGCCTCCTCCTTTCATTACTGTCGTGATATCGCGACGTCGCGATATCGCGACAAAACTTCACCAAAGTTGCAACGCTGCGTTGGGGTCACGATTTCGCGATTTCGTGACCCCTCCCTTCCTTGCCTCTCAAAACCTTCCAAACCAAAACTTGCTTCACAAACCTTTCACAGTACTTGAAAATAATAGATCTAAGTGCAAAGAACTTAGAAAGGAAACTAAAAATATTTGGAAGATGCAAGATTGCCCTCTGTCCCCGGATGCTCCTGCATCAGACACCCGGGGTAGATTTGAAGTGATCCTCACTTCTATTTTGTTGGGGGAAGACCCAAGCGGTCAACCTCCGTCTTCGATACCCAAGTCGCATCTTCCACTGGCCTGCCCCTCCACTTGATCAAATACTCAGCATACTGTTTGTTTCTGGTGCTTCTGCCTTCACGGGTATCTAATATCTTCTCGGCCTCATCTGTGCTTGGTGTAGAGGTTGGAAATTGCCGTGGTTCTGGATCTTGCATCTCTGTACTTCCTCCCTCATGATATTCTACTAGATCTAAAATATTAAAAATAGGTGAAATATCAAGCCAACTCGGCAATTCCACTTCATACGCATTTCCCGACTCCCGCTTTCCCAGTATTTTGCAGGGTCCAAACTTTTTCATCTTCAATTTATTGTAAGTCTTGGCAGGAAATCTCTCTTTCTGAGATGCACCATAACCTCATCTCCAATCTTGAACTCCTTGAACCGCCGCTTACGGTCGGCCCTTGTCTTGTATTGACTGTTCATTTTTGTAATTTGTCTTCTTACCTCCTCATGCAGACTTTTCATATGCTCTGCAAATTCTTCTGCCTCGGCACTACATTTTTCTCTTCTGTCCAACTTTCTTAGTTCAGACACATTCCTCGGGCTGTTTCCATATACTATCTGAAACGGAGATTTACTTGTGCTTTTGTTAACTGAATTGTTATATGCAAACTCTGCCTGTGGTAAGACCAAATCCCATCCCTTGGGTTGATCCACTATCAAACATCGTAGTAAATTGCCCAGGCTCCTATTGACCACCTCCGTTTGCCCATCTGTCTGTGGATGGTATGCTGAACTGAATTTCAGGTCTGTCTTCAATTTCTTCCACAGAGTTCTCCAGAAGTACCCAACGAACTTTGTATCTCTATCTGAAACTATACTTCTTGGTAGACCGTGAAGTCGGACCACTTCCTTGAAGAACAACCCAGCAATGTGAACTGCATCACTTGTCTTTTGGCAGGGAATGAAATGTGCCATTTTGGAGAACCGATCAACCACCACAAATACTGAGTCATTTCCCCTCTGTGTTCTCGGCAATCCAAGAATAAAATCCATACTTATGTCCTCCCATGGTCTCTCAGGCACTGGTAATGGCTGGTACAACCCTGTATTTTGTCTTACACCCTTTGCCATCTGGCATATTCTGCAACCTTGCACAAACTTCCGCACATCTTGCTGAAGTTGTGGCCAGTAGTAATTTTCCTCAACCAAGGCAATGGTCTTGTCCCGACCAAAATGCCCAGCCAACCCTCCGTTGTGCTTTTCTTTGATTAAATTCTCCCTCATGGAACTTTTGGGAATGCACAACTTACTACCTTTGAACAGCATTCCGTCCTGGATTAAGAAATCCAACCATTTTGTTCTATCCATAGTAATAGGTATCGAGCAAGCCTTCCAGGCTTCTGCAAAATCCGGATCTACAGGGTACAGACCTTTCAGTTCTTCAAATCCCACTACTTCTACTGTCAATCTAGTCAGTAGAGCCTGCCTTCTGCTTAAGGCATCTGCAACTCTGTTTGACTTCCCACTTCTGTGTTTCAGCACAAAGGTATAACTTTGGAGGAACTCCACCCATTTCATGTGCCTTTGGTTCAGTTTTGTTTGACTGTTAATGTATTGCAAAGCCTGATGGTCAGTAAACAGTACAAACTCCTTTGGTAATAAATAATGTCTCCACTTCTTCAGGGCCTGAACTATAGCATAAAATTCTTGATCATAGACTGAATACTTTTTCGAGCATCATTCAATTTCTCACTGAAATAAGCAACTGGCTTGCCTCCTTGACTCAGTACAGCCCCTATTGCACTGCCACTGGCATCACAGTCCACCTGAAATACCTTGTTGAAGTCTGGAAGTGCCAAAACAGGTCGTTCGGTAACTTTTCTCTTTAATGTATCAAAGCTCCTTTCAGCCCCTGATGTCCATTTGAACTCCTTTTTATCTCCCCTCATTGTCTCTGTGAGAGGTGCACAAATACTGCTGAAGTTCTTTATGAACTTCCTATAAAAACTGGCTAGACCATGGAATGACCTCACTTCTGTTGTGCTCCTTGGAGTAGGCCATTCAATGATGGCTCTCACCTTTTCGGGGTCCATCTTCAGGCCTTCTGCTGAGATTACAAACCCCAAGTATACCAATTCCTTCTTGACAAAATTACACTTTTTCAAATTTATTAATAAGCTGTTCTTCTTGCAGCTTTTCAAAGACCCTCCTGATATGCATCAGGTGTTCCTCCAGGGTCCTGCTGAATATCAATATATCATCTAAATAAACAATAACAAACTTTCCCAGAAATTCTTTCAGTACTTCATTCATCAGCCGCATGAAGGTACTTGGTGCATTGGACAGTCCAAAGGGCATGACCAACCACTCAAACAGGCCTTCTCTTGTTTTGAAGGTTGTCTTCCATTCATCTCCCTCTCGGATACGGATTTGATGATAGCCACTTTTCGAGGTCAATCTTTGTGAAGTACTCGGCTCCACTTAAACGAGTCCATGATATCATCCATTCTTGGTAACGGGAATCTGTACTTAATAGTAATTTTGTTGATGGCCCGTGAATCTGTACACATCCTCCATTCCCCATCCTTCTTTGGCGCCGACCTTTGCAGGGACTGCGCATGGGCTCAAGCTTTCCCGAATTAATCCCTTTTCTAATAATTCTTGGACCTGTCTATTTAATTCCTCAGTCTCTACAGGTGTCATCCTGTGTGCAGCTTTATTTGGCAGGCTTGATCCTGGTATTAAATCTATATGATGGCTAATTTTTCTCACAGGGGGTAAGCCCTCGGGCACATTGTCAGACACAATGTCTGGAAATTTCTCCAGCAGATTTAGAATTTCTGCTGGGGTATCCTGGCATTCCTTCCCCCTAACTCTAGGGATTATTGCATAACATAAATGTTCACGCTTTAACCCGTTCAAAAACTCTCTCCCCTCAACTAAACAGACTCTGGAAATATGACATACCTTTTCATCTGCATCCTTCAAGGGCTTTAGTTTATGGCGTACACCATTCTTTGTCAATGAGTAGGTGTTGGCTCGGCCATCATGTACTGCACTTCGGTCAAACTGCCAGGGTCTCCCCAGCAACATGTGGCAAGCATCCATGGGCAAGATGTCACACGAGGACCTCATCACAATAATTTCCAATGTTAAATTTAACAGAACACTGCTCATTGACCAAAGCTCTGTGGTCCTTTTGCAACCATGCGACCCGGTATGGGTGTGGGTGCTTCTTCCTTTCTAGCTGTAACTTGGTAACCATTTCCTCAGAAACCAGGTTATCCGTGCTACCATTATCAATAATGATATTGCAAACCTTGCCCGCACATTTACATCTAGTGCGGAATAAGCTTTTCCTCTGGTCTGTGTCCTTCTCCTCGTTCAACAGGACTCTTCTTACAATCATTGTTTCTCCCCTCTCTGCTTCTTCGGAATGCTCGGATTCAGCATCCTCCTCCGCCACAGCAGCTCTGGCTGGACCCTCAGGCCTCTTGTTTGTTCTTTCTCGGTGTTGTGGACATTCAAATGCCCGGTGTCCTTCTTCACCACAGTGGAAACACGTTCCACGAAATACTCCTCTTCCAAATCCTCGTCCAGATCCACCCCGTCCTCTTGGGTAGCTGTTATGATCTCGAGGTTGATAAACATCTTCTTCCTTTTGGTCCTGGTTACCTACGGCTTCACCGGTCTTCTTCGGATCCTTGTACTTTTCCCCCATTGGTTCTCCCACCGAGTCCTTCCACCTCGGCCTCTTCCTCTTTGCTTTCCTTCAAACACTCTGTTCGGCTTTTCTTCTACCTTCAAGGCAAATTGGTAAGCATCCTCAATGGTGTTTAATCGAACCAGGCTCAGTTCTTCCTGGATACCAAGCCTCAACCCATTAATGTAACGGGCTACCTTCTCTTTGTTTGCCTCTAAATGCCCTGTTCTAATAGAAATTTTGTAAAACTCTTCAGTGTACTCTTGGACAGTTTTGTTTGTCTGTCTCAAGCTCTGCATTTTTCTTAGCAGATCCAACTCGTAATCTGTCGGGATGAACTATCTTTTAAGCTTCTCCACCATTCTATCCCATCTCGTTATTCTCTCCTTCCCTCTCCTGTTCCTCTCCAACTGGATTCCTCTCCACCAAATGCTGGCATGGCCCTTCAACTTCGTCTTAGCAAATCTGACTCGGTTAGGGTCTTCAACTTCCTCATACTCGAAATATTCCTCCAAATCATTTATCCAGTCAATCACTTCTTACGGATTTAGGTTTCCGAGTATGTAGAAACCTCCATTTTAGGCTGCTTTCCAATGCGAGAGATGGCCTTATACAACCGGGCTGAAGTTGGATCCACGGCTTCTGCTTCTTCCTCAGACTGTTCTTCCTCTTCAACTTCATCTTCACTTTCCTCTTCCCCTCCGGGTTCGCGCCTTCTGCGTAACTCTGCTTGCAAGGCTTGAACTTGCCTTTGCAAGGCCCGGAAGTCTTCGGCCGGCACCACACCTCCTCCTCCGCCTCGGTTCCTTCGTGGAGGCATTATATATATATATATATATATATATATATAATATATAAATATATTTTTTTTTAAATCTTCCCACAGATCCTGGTGTAACTGCCTCTTTCTCCGGTGATCTGTTACACGCTCAGGAGCTCCTGCTCTGATACCACTTGATGGCAAAGCCGGGATTCACACAGACAATCTCACAGTAAATTCACAAAAATTTTCATTAATTCATTCAATACCAAAATACAGTAGTAACTTTCCCCCGGCACAACACTTCTTCCCCCAATCCCGAACTTCACCATCCTCCCCAAAGATATCCCCCCCGAGTTTTTAACGAGGCCTCGATCCTCCGGGCATTCAATGCCTCCACCTAATAAAAATTTCAAATTCAAATTTCCCCCCTTCCTGTGTTTTTGAAATTCCAATATTAAATGTCGATCTGCCCAATCTATCAAGATACCGGCATTGATGGCCTCTCTGCATCGGCCGCATCATTCTGACCGTCCTTTGCACTGTTGTCCCTTCCATTAAACCATCACCTGTAAATGCTTCGATGCCAGTAAAGCCAAGACGGAAAGAGCGCGGTCGACACCTTCCTTAACAGCTTAAGAGACCCCCAAATTAACTTGCATACACGTGGTCGGCTGCGTGTACATCCATCCAATCTTTCTCCTTGTCGCAACATACTCGACCCACGTGTCCTTCACAAGCGCCACGTGTTCGGTTTGGTCTAGCCCGACCGTTCGCTAATCACCCCTGGTCTCGTTCTCTATCTCTCTTTAACTTTCACCACTATCGGAATACCGGCCACGTGTCGGCCTTTAACTGGCCGCGATATCGCGACAGGTCGCGATATCGCGACCCGTCGTGATATCGCGACGTCGCGATATCGCGACGTTTGAAGACCCTCGCTCTTTCTTTTCATTACCGTCGCGATATCGCGACGTCGCGATATCGCGACGTTTGAAGACTTCTCGCCTCCTCCTTTCATTACTGTCGCGATATCGCGACGTCGCGATATCGCGACAAAACTTCACCAAAGTTGCAACGCTGCGTTGGGGTCGCGATTTCGCGACCCCTCCCTTCCTTGCCTCTCAAAACCTTCCAAACCAAAACTTGCTTCACAAACCTTTCACAGTACTTGAAAATAATAGATCTAAGTGCAAAGAACTTAGAAAGGAAACTAAAAATATTTGGAAGATGCAAGATTGCCCTCTGTCCCCGGATGCTCCTGCATCATAAGTGAATGAATTACAATAGTAAATATAATTGCCCTTATAACTCCTATATTTCTTAATTTATAGCAAGCAATAAATAGTCTTCGATTTACCTTAGTATTCCTTTGCCTTTGATGCTGTGAGGTGGCAGATTTGAATCCTTTGATATGGCAGTCAATGCTTTCTTAGACTAGCACTAAATTCTCCCTTACGTAGCACTTTGATCGGTGATGAATTATCCTTTACGTAGCGCTTATATTCTCTATAATTGGTGCTGATATGAATTTGAGAATGCTCGGTCTTATCTTCACCTTCAATGATGTGCTTCCTTCTCTATGAATAGTACATTGATATGCTGGTTTCAATGATGTATTCCTTCCACTAACAAGAAATTGAATTGTTGATTGAATGAGGTGCTTCCTTCCATGAGTGAGATGTGGATTTTTGATCGAATGTGGCACTGTATTTGTTGGTCTTTATGACAACTTCTTTAATGCTAGCTCTCTCTCCTTTGAATGGTGCACAAGCTTAAATTAGCCTTCTCCTCTGAATATGCTTCACACCATTCAATGCTAGTCTTCTCCTTTGACCTCCGACACTTTCCTTCTTCAATATGGATGCTTTAAATAGGAATTCTTCCTTGTGACTTTCGGACAAGTGTCACTTGAGCGTTACTTTGTTAGGCATTGATATTCCAACGTATGCAATGATAAGTTTGGTGGTAACCTCCCAAAGACTTGTAACTCCTCCTGAGCGTTGGAATATTTGTGAACGTTTGAATGCTTAGAGATCTTGTGCCAAGTGGCACTCATGACTTATGCATGTAAGCCTTTCTTCTAACACTCCAATGATGCCCTATATTTTACCTATATCTTTGAAAATATGTGTTGGCTTGCTATGTTTCTTGAAACGCAAGCAATCTCTCTTCATTGTTTGCTCATTGTCTTGAAGAGGATTATGGATGGCACCAGTTGTATTGCTTCTTGGTTCTATGGTGCTCTTCAATGGTGGTCCTATGGCAGCTTCTTGTGCTCTTCAATGGTGGATATTCTCTCCAAGTAGAAACCTTGGGTATAGCACTTCTTCCTTTGTATTTTCACACCTATAATATGTTGTTTGTTCATATTTTATAATAGTCGATTGCTAGCCTTTTGCTTGGCTTTGATAATGCTTCTTCTATGTTGTTTATATATCTTTTATAATAGCTGATTGCTAGCCTTTTTCTTAGCTTTGATGGTGCTTCTTCTTACATAGATAGTTTCCCTTTGTATGCTACCCTTTTCTCTATGTAGACTTGGATGGTAATGGCTTCTTATTATGACTCCAATGTTGCAGGTGATACACTCTCTTCTAGGGCTTGGATTGGATGTGGAGAAATGGTGTTTTTAAACACCTTGATTCTTAGATGTGTGAGCTCTTCGGTGGCTCCTTCCTCTTGCTTGAATTCTACCCTTCAACCTACAAAATATGATAGTTGCATTGCTCCTTGTAAATATGATGGCTTTTGTCCTTTCAAAGGAACAAAAGAGGTGCTCTGTAATAGTTAGATTTGCACCAATATGAAGGACATTTTTATGAAATCCTTCTTGCCTCTTTTAATCTTCTTCCTTGGATATTTTAATGATAGTTAATCCAAGCTAATGAGATGCTATTTTTGAAGTAAGGATTTATGCTCTCTGCACTTAAATGAAATCCTTATATTCTCCTTGAATCTTGAGACTCACCAAGTCTCGATTTGAGGCTTCCTTCAAGGATATTAATGGTGGCTTCCTTCTTCACCTTTTTCTTGTAATGGTGGCTTCCTTTGGCCACACAGTGTTGTAGATTCTTGTGCTAGTTTTGTGCTTTTAGTAACACAAACTAATTTCTTGAGAGTAACTAGTCAAAGATCAACTAGTATAGTGCTATAATGGACTAATAATGCACTTTTAATGATAATAAACTCTCAGAATAAATTCTAATGCACTTAATAATATTCTACAATTTTCACTACAATCAATATTGTAGGATGTAGTCTTCTTGCTTTCTAGATAGATAATAGGTAGATGATAGTTTTATTTCTTTCAAAAATATCCAACTCCTATTAATGTGCAAATATATCTTAAAATGAATTCTCCTTTTTGCACTTTCTAGAAGACTATAATATGAGCCCTTCTTCTTGCAACTTTAATCCAAATATGGTGCTTAATGGAATTTGATAATGAACCCTAATTTAAGTTCAACTGATTGCACCCTAGTTGCTTACCTTTAATGGCTTCTGAAGTAGATGTAGATCTTGGTGTTTTGTTTCACCAAGTTGCTGCCTTGTAGTAGATGAATTTGTAGCTTCTTGTTGGTTGTCCAGAATAGCTTCTTGCTTCACCAAACTAAGGTCTTGAACTTTCTATCTTGAGCCTTAGGTTTGGTGGCTTGATCCTTCCAGTGATCTTCTATCTTCTGTTATAGATTCAGAGAACTCCTTTCTCTAAACTTGTGCCTTCTTTCTATGAGAGGTAATCTCCAAGTCTCCTGGATTTGGTAGGCTTCTTCTATCTGAATCTTCCTTCAACCTTCTTGTCAAACTCTGACTTCAAACAGGATCTTCTTCTTCTCAAGATTCTGAATGTCTTGAGGTCTTCACTAGTTTCTTCTTCTATATTTGGCACTCCTTACCAAATTCTTCTTCTCTTGGGCTTGTTGTCAGATGGCGATAATTGTCCCAAGTCCTTCACTATCAGAATTTTTTCCTTGATAGTGGATTTCTCCAATGAGTTCTCCTAGGAACTCCTTTGATGATGCTTCTATGAGCTCTACAGTAAGGCTCTCCAAGCCTTCTTATTTTTCTGCTTGAGACCTCTCCAAGGTCTTCTATCTGGAAGCTTCTTTGGTCTTCCAACTGAGACATTTTCTTCAACCTTCTACTTCTGGAAGTGTTGGTGATGAGATCTTCTTCTCGGATCTCTGATTCTACTACTTCTGGATTTTGGAATAGGACTTTGCTGGTCCTTTCTCTTTCTTCTACAATTTGTAGGATTTGATGGAGATCACCAATCTCCTATTTCTTGGACTCTTCTCTGGAGTCTTCTTTTGAATCAAGAACTTTATCTTCTAAATCAGGAATTCATTTCTAGAATTTTCTTCAGAAACTCTTCTTTGGAGTTTTCTTCTAAGTCAAGAATTTATCTTCTGAATCAGGAATTCTTCTCTAAAATTTTCTTCAGAATTAAGGCTTCTATGGCCTTTTCTGGATCAAGGCTTCTTTGGCCTTTTCTTCTTCTAGGATTCTCTAGCCTATTCTTCTTCTAGGCTTCTCTAGCCTATTCTTCTTCTAGGCTTCTCTGGCCTATTCTTCTTCTAGGCTTCTCTGGCCTATTCTTCTTCTACACTTTACAGGTATTAATATTGAATGGAGATCACCAATCTCCTATCTCCTCTTATGACTCAACTTCTGGAGTCTCTTCTTCCTTGAGTCTGCTATAAGGCTATTGTGGCCTTTTTCTTTACTTCTACACTTTGCAGGATTGCAGCTCTTGTAATGAGACCTTTCTCGAGGTCTTTGAAATCTTTAATCTTCTCCTTGTTGTTGCAGGTACTAGAATGATTCTAAGAAGATATTCTTCCTAACTCTCTTGTAGGAAGCTTCCCAAACTTTTCTTGAATCTTCTTTTTCCTGCAACAAGTTGTTAGAAACTGGAATGGAAGAACTTATAAATCTAGAGATAATAATCTTCACTAGTTGATTTTTCAAACTAGTGGCTTGAATGTTGAGTCCTAGTCTTCACGAGTTTTTCTGCAACTCTATGGAAAGACTCTAGCCAAATATAATCTCAGGTTTTCTACAACTGAGATTTAATCCTCACTTTTCTAATCTTGTTGACTACTATGGCTTTTCCTATCAATTAATCTAATGGCAGCTTTTACATGAACACCTCAATGGTAGATTTTATAAGTCAATAGTAATGGTGACTCTCCCTATTCCTCTTGACCTACTAGACTTCTCTTATGATAGATGTAGGTCCTCCTATTCCTATCTCGATTCACCGTGGCTCTGATACCACTATTAGATTTTGAGGATATATGCAGAGGGAGAGATCTAACACAGGTCCTAATAATATGAAATAAGTGAGTCTACAATATGAATGAAATATACTATAAATAGAAAGTGGTAAAAATACAATGCAGTATGGAGGATAAGGTCACTCCATTAATATAAGCTAGAGAACTACATTGTGCTCCATACAAGAGCTCTACCACAAACTACTCTCTACAACAATGCTCTTGATATCTATATGCTCTACCTTATGATCTATCACTATGAGGCCCTTTATATAGGAAAATAGATTCCTTGGCCAACACTCTACCTAGTTGTACAAGTGGACACCTTGCACATTACAACATGCACATTGACACTTGTGCATTTATTACATTGCTTGAAGTAAGTAGCTAACTTCCCCCTAAAGTAATATCTACTCTAACTATGTACCAAAGGTGGTACATTTACATGGCTTTGGTGGTATATCTAATCAATGCTTTGTACAGTCGATTGCTAGCCTTTTGCTTGGCTTTGATGATGCTTCTTCTATGTAGTTTGTATATATTTTATAATAGTTGATTGCTAGCCTTTTTCTTAGCTTTGATGGTGCTTCTTCTTACATAGATAGTTTCCCTTTGTATGCTACCCTTTTCTTTATGTAGACTTGGACGGTTATGGCTTCTTATTATGATTCCAATGTTGCAGGTGATACACTCTCTTCTAGGGCTTGGATTAGATGTGGAGAAATGGTGTTTTTAAAAACCTTTATTATTAGATGTGTGAGATATTCGGTGGCTCCTTCCTCTTGCTTGAATTCTACCCTTCAACCTAAAAAATATGATAGATGCATTGCTCCTTGTAAATATAATGGCTTTTGTCCTTTCAAAGAAATAAAAGAGGTGCTCTGTAATAGTTAGATTTGCACCAATATGAAGGATATTTTTATGAAATACTTCTTGCCTCTTTTAATATTCTTCCTTGGATATTTTAATGATAGTTAATCCAAGATAATGAGATGTTGTTTTTGAAGTAAGGATTTATGCTCTCTGCACTTAAATGAAATCCTTATATTTTCCTTGAATATTGAGACTCACCAAGTCTCGATTTGAGGCTTCCTTCAAGGATATTAATGGTGGCTTCCTTCTTCACCTTTTTCTTGTAATGGTGGCTTCCTTTGGCCACATAGTGTTGCAGATTCTTGTGCTAGTTTTGTGCTTTTAGTAACACAAACTAATTTCTTGAGAGTAACTAGTCAAAGATCAACTAGTATAGTGCTATAATGGACTAATAATGCACTTTTAATGATAATAAACTCTTAGAATAAATTCTAATGCACTTAATAATCTTCTACAATTTTCACTACAATCAATATTGTAGGATGTAGTCTTCTTGCTTTCTAGATAGATAATAGGTAGATGATAGTTTTCTTTCTTTCAAAAATATCCAACTCCTATTAATGTGCAAATATATCTTAAAATGAATTCTCCTTTTTGTACTTTTTGGAAGACTATAATATGAGCCCTTATTCTTGCAAATTTAATCCAAATATGGTGCTTAATGGAATTTGATAATGAACCCAATTTTTAGTTCAACTGATTGCACCCTAGTTGCTTACCTTTAATGGCTTTTGAAGTAGATGTAGATCTTGGTGTTTTGTTTCACCAAGTTGCTACCTTGTAGTAGATGAATTTCTAGCTTCTTGTTACTTGTCTAGAATAGCTTCTTGCTTCACCAAACTAAGGTCTTAAAATTTCTATCTTGAGCCTTAGGATTGGTGGATTGATCCTTCTAGTTATCTTCCTTATTTTGTTATAGTTTTAGAGAATTCCTTTCTCTAAATTTGTGTATTTTTCTATGAGAGGTAATCTCCGATTCTACTAAATTTTGTAGGTTTCTTTTGTTTGAGTCTTCCTTTAACCTTCTTGTCGAAATCTAAATTCAAATTAGATCTTCTTCTTCTTCTTAAGATTCTGAATGTCTTGAGGTCTTCACTGGATTCTTCTTCTATATTTGGCACTCCTTGCGAAATTCTTCTTTTCTTGGGCTTGTTATCAGATGGCAATAATTGTCCCAAGTCCTTCACTATCAGGAGCTTTTCCTTGATAGTGGATTTCTCCAACGAGTTCTCCTAGGAACTCCTTTGATGATGCTTCTATGAGCTCTGAAGTAAGGCTCTCCAAGCCTTCTTATTTTTTTGCTTAAGACCTCTCCAAGGTCTTCTATCTGGAAGCTTCTTTGGTCTTCCAATTGAGACATTTTCTTCAACCTTCTACTTATGGAAGTGTTGGTGATGAGATCTCCTTCTCAGATCTCATATTCTACTACTTTTGGATTTTAGAATAGGACTTTGCTGGTCCTTTCTCTTTCTTCTATAATTTGCAGGATTTGATGGAGATCACCAATCTCCTATTTCTTGGACTCTTCTCTGGAGTCTTCTAAAGAATCAAGAACTTTATCTTCTGAATTAGGAATTCATTTCTAAAAATTTCTTTAGAAACTCTTCTTTGGAGTTTTCTTCTGAGTCAAGAATTTATCTTCTAAATAAGGAATTCTTCTCTAAAATTTTCTTCAGAATTAAGGCTTCTATGGCCTTCTTCTGGATCAAGGCTTATTTGGCCTTTTCTTCTTCAAGTATTCTCTGGCCTATTCTTCTTCTAGGCTTCTCTAGCCTAATATTCTTCTAGGCTTCTTTGGCCTATTCTTCTTCTAGAATTCTCCAATCTATTATTCTTCTACATTTTACAAGTATTAATATTAAACGGAGATCACCAATATCCTATCTCCTCCTATGACTCAACTTTTGGAGTCTCTTCTTCCTTGAGTCTACTATAAGGCTACTGTGGCCTTTTCCTTTACTTCTACAATTTGTAGGATTGCAACTCTTGTAATGAGACCTTTCTTGAGGTCTTTGAAATATTTATTCTTCTCCTTATTGTTGTAGGTGCTGGAATGATTCTAAGAATATGTTCTTCCTAACTCTCTTGTAGGAAGCTTCCCAAATTTTTCTTGAATCTCCTTTTCCTACAACAAGTTGTTATAAATTGGAACAAAAGGATTTATAATATTCACTAGTTTATTTTTCAAACTAGTGGTTTGAATGTTGAGTCCTAGTCTTCACGAGTTTTTTTGTAACTCTGTGGAAATAATCTATCCAAATATAATCTCAGATTTTCTGCAACTGAAATTTATTTAATCCTCACTTTTCTAATCCTGTTGACTATTGTGGTTTTTCTATCAATTAATCCTAATGGCAGTTTTTTCCCCCCACCACCCCTTAATGTTTTTTTTTTTTTAAAATTGTGAAGAAAAAAAAATGTACTCTCCCTATTCCTCTTGACCTACTAGACTTCTCTTATGATAGATGTAGGTCCTCCTATTCCTATCTCAATTCACCGTGGCTCTAATACCACTATTAATTTTTGAGGATATATGCAGAGGGAGATATCTAACACATGTCCTGATAATATGAAATAAGTGAGTCTACAATATGAATGAAATATACTATAAATAGAAAGTGGAAAAAATACAATGCAGTATGGAGGATAAGGTCACTCCATTAATATAATCTAGATAACTACATTGTGCTCCATACAAGAGCTCTACCACAAACTACTCTCTACAAAAATACTCTTGATATCTATATGCTCTACCTTCTGATCTATCACTATGAGACCCTTTATATAGGAAAAGATATTCCTTGGCCAACACTCTACCTAGTTGTACAAGTGGACACCTTGTACATTACAACATGCACATTAACACTTGTGCATTTATTACATTGCTTGAAGTAAGTAGCTAACTTCCCCCTAAAGTAATATCTAATCTAACTATGTACCATAGGTGGTATATTTACATGACCCAAATTATGTAATATATTCTAACTCTAACACCATGTGGGTCGTTGGACTGAAAATCAATAGTTCATTGGCCTTCATAGATTTGCTTTATCTAGATTTAGGCGTACGTGAAGCACTATCCATAGATGGGATATCTAATAGTTGATGTGGGTTCTAGCTTGTCTACCTCTTTATTGAAGCTCCTTTATTTTAATTGAAGGTAAGAAGTTCCTTTGTAGCCTTGGCTTATCCTGCTTTCGACTAGTTTAGCTTGGAGCAAAGGAAGAATGTAGGGAAAAGTTCCCTACAAATTTTATGATTCTCAAGGATCCTCAACTTGCTAAAAGAGTGAAACTTGACTTTTCCTAGGAACTTGAATTTTCAAACCAAATGGGGGCAAACCTTGGTACTAATGATAAGGTTTTGTACCTCTTGTCATTTTGCATTAGTGGTTATCACCACCTTATAACATGAGGATTTTTGTACTCAAGAGTAGTTTCCTTTATAAACTTCCTATGTTAGTGCCACAAGAGTCTTAATTTCTCTTTTCTTGTTCATTTTCAGGCAACAAAATTGTCCTATGGCTTTTTATTGGGGTATGGGATAAGGTGAGGACCCCCTCCTATCATTTTATAGATCCCTCCACTTGATTGAGCTATAAAATCCACCTTATGTCATTCCTTTCGTTTGTGATTATTACATTTATAAAATATTTTTTGGAATAACATGGCTTCAATTAGGTAATTCTCTTTCAACACTTGTTGGTCTCTTTGTGATGAATAGTGGTCCCTATAAGGGTGCTTGAAAAATTGCTAGGTGTCTATTTTCTTCATATGAAAATCCTTTCCTCATCGAATTGCTTATGAACATATCTAAAAAAACTTGGCATACTTGCTCATCCAGGGAGTCCCATGTGAGTGACTTAGTCCTTGGGCATATTTAGGTACCTTCTAGGTTTTGACCATCATGCTCATTGGGTGGTCAAATTTCATCATTCGTATAACCACTCCTTCATATGAATATTATATTGTGTGTCATCATGATTGTTGAAGTTTATACCTATAGTGGGGACTCTGTTACCATGTTCTTCCATGTTTCCTCTTATAGAACACCATATACTTTTGTGGACTTCCATCTAAGGGGTCTACGTCATCCAACACAAAGTATAGTTTTATTTCATCCTAGGTGACAAATATCTCCTATGAGATCGATAAGTCAAGAATCAAAGGTGTGGTCAGAGATTGAGTTATAGGCTCCTAACTTAGCATCAAGACTTTTGACTAAGAAGGATGATGTCATTATGGTCATAATTGGAAGTATCAATGTTATGAGTTTTTATTGTAACAAAATAATTAGAGGGAGGGTAGTCAAGAGTGAGATAGTACCAATAAATAGGATCATCAACATAGTTTTTTTGAGTGTTGACCATATCCCTAGCCAAGCTTGTAGGCACTGATAGTCTAGGGGGAATACGGGTGCTATTTGTTGAGTCAAGGTGTAACAACCCTCCTTGGCAAGACTCATTGTTGACAATGAATTATGTATTGGTGTGGATGTCTAATGCATAACTTTATTTTATGATGTCAATGTGATTGGCTAATTGATTCTACTATTGGAATATGGTACTATTGATGCATTTGTGGTTGCGGGACCAGGTGCTCTCACTAGTGGATTTATAAGGATAACCACATAAGTTGAGAGAAATTATAGGAAATGATGGTGATGACTTGCTCATCGACAACTCAAGGTAAAAAAATACCCTTCATATAGATGCATTGCATTATGCTTATTTCATGTTCACACCATTGGGATGGGAAGTTGCTTGTGCAATGAGTCTTCTTAATAGGTTGGTGATAGAAATAGACTATCTTAAAAGGATCAACTACTTAAGGATAAAATAATAGTGTGTAATATTATTGGTGTGAATATCATATATGCTTGTGTGTGGTATGCATAGATTTATGGATGAGAACTATTATAGTATTAATTTATTGGTAACCTTAATACTTGAGAATATTAGTGTCAATGCTAGTAATTAATATTAGCAATTGAAACTAATAAAGTGAATTATTAAATTAATTCATGAGGATGCTTTAATTATTGCATTGTTTCTCCTAACATTAAAATATTGGAATAAGATTAAAACTTAGAAAGCCTTTTTATTTATTTATGTTTTGTCATGCTTTGGTGGCACTTTAATTAAAGAAAAAGGTGGCATTAGTTGAGTAACGTATTCTTGAGCATTTTGTACGTTACCTCAACCATGCAAGAAGGCACCCCTAGCCTATTTGAATCTGGTGGGATGTGTTGGGTGGGGAAATATTTTGGGAAGAAAGGAACCAAAGGCTTGGAAAGAGGAAGGACTTGGCAACACAAATTTGGAGTGGGAGACATCAGGAAGGCTTGGAAAAGGTAGCACTTTCTAAGTGCAATATTGCTTGTTATGGTTATAGAATTACCTTCTCGCTTTGTTTTGTAGATTACTTCCTTACTCCAATGTGGCTATGGTTTTCTTTCTTATGTTTCTTGGTAAAGTTTCCTTCTTCTTGATTGTAATCTAGTGTAGTTAAGCCTATGTTGCTTGTTAGATTTCTTGAGGTGTTGCTCTGACCAAAAAATCTCCTTTTTGTTGATCTAAGTTGTTGCCATTGCAGTTGGTCAGATGTGTTCCCTAGACCTATGTATTGTTAGCTTATTTCTATGTTGAGAGTGGTTGGTGAGCCTTTTGTGGTGTTGTTGTATACATTTGTTTTGCTATAGTGGGAAGTGTTTGTTGATGTATTGAATGCTTTATGGTGGTGCACCCCTTCTAAAAATTGGGTTGAGCATTCTTATTTAATGTTCTGGTTGACTAGAGTATTGTTGCTCAAGGTCTCCTTTGTTATTTGTGTTAGATTTGGTCGACATCCCTGTTAGTGCTTAGACATATTGTTGCTTTGGTCCTGTGTTCCATATTTGGTTTAGTTGGAAGTTAGGTAGGTGTTGTGTCTAATATTTTGTTGGCTGCCTATGTGTTGTTGTAATATTTTCAAAGGTTGTTTCTTTGGAGATCGACCCTTTAATATTAAAGTAAGTTGATTCTTGTTGTTGTAATATTTTATTTGTGAAAACTTTATTAACTTGGACTAAGTAGGAATTAAAGAGGAATCATATTTTTCTTCTTCCTTTATGTAGAGGAGTTGGATCCTCTTGTATAAATATTGCAAAAGCTTTAGTGGAAGTTGTTTACCATCTATTTTCATTAGAAAGAAAAGTTTTGAGAAATGAAACTCTTTTAGTTTTATGGAAGTTGAAGTTTATTTAAAGGAAAACTCTTCTAGATTATAGAAGTTAAATTTTATTTAAAAGAAAAATCTTTTAGGTATTATCTTTGCAATATGAAGTTGAAGTTTTAGAAAGAAAACTCTTTTAGTATTATGCTTTAGCTCTTGTTGTAAAGAAAACTTTTCTATGGGTGATGGCTTTTTAGAATAGTAAGAATGAGAGTTTGGATCTTTTGTTTTTTTTTTTAAAGAAAGAGAAACTATTATAATGTTTCCTAGGACTTGTGTAGTTAAAGGAACCATTATAGAGAGAAGTATGGGATTCTCTCCTTGGTTTATTTTATTATGTTTAGTATTGAAAAGAAAGAGAAACTATTATAATGGTTCCCGAGACTTGTGTAGGTAAATAAACCATTATAGAGAGAAGTATGGGATTCTCTCCTTGTTGGTTTGGTTTATTATATTTTAGTATTGAAAGGAAGAGAAACTATTATAATGGTTCCTGAGACTTGTGTGGGTAAAGGAACCATTATAGAGAGAAGTATGGGATTCTCTCCTTGTTGGTTTGTTTTATAATGTTTTATGCATGGTTGCTTGCATAGTCTTAATAGCATGATTAAAATGCATTGCATTTGGATTTGTCCTGATCCCTAAGTATTCCTCAAGTTCATGGGTAAATTCCCTTTCATGAAGAATATTGTGGAAGGTAGATGGCTTAGAGACTTTATGCAGATGGCTTCATTGTACCTTTGAATGTAAATTTGTTATGTAAATAGAAGCTATATAGAGGAATGTTCTATTAGCTAGTTTTGTAAGCTTGATCTATGTACAAAACTAAAGATTGTTTAATTGCTTTGAGCATATTTGAAGGTTAAAGGTTATCTTGTGTACTGCTTTGATGAGATGCTTTTGTACATAGTTTTATGACTAGTACTTGGATCAAATAAATTATGGCATTTAAATTGAAGATATGCTTCTTTATGTAGCTTATTATTAGTGCTTGGATTATCTAAATTATGGCATTTAAATGGATGAGATGTTTCTATACATAGCTATATGATTAGCACTTGGATAAAATAAATTATGGTATTTAATGTGATGTAGCTTATTGTTAGCATTTGGATCATTTAAATTTCATATTGCTTTTGAGTTATGAGATGTGTTCTTTAATTCTCATGTCCATTATGCTACTATATCTAGAAATATGTTATTATTCAAGAATAATTAATTAATTATAGAGAGTGGTATATCTTGGGTTGGATTTAGAATCATTTGTAGGATCCAAGTCAAGAAAAATTCCAATCTTGGGAGGAGTTGCGAAGATACAATAATTAGGTAGATATGATTCCTAAAAGGAGTTGTGAGAATGCAATAGCTAGGAACTCATGTATATAGAAGGAGTTACCTTGATGCAATATCCAAATTCTTGTGAATCATTGCACCTTGAATATTGAGTATTGGGTGTACCATAACTAGGAGTTGGATAAATCACAAGATAGCAGTGGTGATTCCTTGAAAGTGTAGGTTTAAGCAATTATGTTCATTGCCAATTGAGTGGTAATAACCTTAGTTAGTGTTAGGAGGAGAAACTAAAGGGGATTATTTTATTGATAAAAAGGTTACAATATATAGGCATAAGCCTATATGATGAACATGACACTTGTCAATGAAACTGACAAGTGTCAAACTGGCATAGTGCACATTACATTAACTCTAACATTCCCCCTTAATGTGCAGTATCCTAACTAAAGAAAAAAACAAGTCAACATTAGGTAACATTCCCCCTTAATGTTGACTTCTCTAACAAAAATCTACATCCTCCTATTGCCGATTTGGTTTTAGGCTCTTGCTCTTTGTGCTTGGCTCTCTAACTGTGAATAATGCTAGATTCACTATGTATATATCTTGGTCTATTGCCTCAGGGTCAACCACTTGCACGGGTCTGTTGCCACTAGGTCAGTCGTCTAAGTGCCTTGGGGTCATCATGGGTGCCTCAAGGTCAGCCACTTCTGGGTCTGTTGCCTCTGCAGGTCATCCTCAGAGGATGTTGCCTCTCGTAGGTCACTGACTAGATTCACCATGAGTATGAAATCCCTCCTCATGGTGAACTCAATCTAGAAGGTGTCGGTCTCTGCCGAAAATGCACTCAATACAATAAAATGAGCCATAGATCCAAATAGGAGGAGAGAAGAAGAAAAGAAGAGAATCTTCTGAAGTGTCTTCGTCTGTAGTCTTCAAAAGTAGATTAAAAAAAAACCTTGGATAGAGTCTAGGGTGTCTTTGTCTGTAGTCCCTAGTATAAGTGTCCTTATGGTGACCATGTCATCTCATCGAAATGCATGGGTAACTAGCCACTGCAATCGCCAAGTGTATAGACAAGATCACTAAGTACAAGGATCACATATCAAATTACCTTGGGAGTGTCGGGTACAACCGAGAGTGCACTCCAAAGTAAAAAATTTGAGGCTAAAAAAAACTAAATTGAAACAGCCTCAAAATTACAATATGACACCACCATTGTGTCCGTCGTGAAAAAACGTTTCCAACGACTATAAATACCCCTATATTCCACCATCAAAGAGGCCTTCATCATGTGGAAAACAACATGCCTCTCCAAAGCAGCAACTAAAACCTCGCACTGTGGCGGCATCGCTTTCTGGTGGAATAAAAAACATCATTAATTTTCCCTTGTCGGGGAGTTACATTGGCCATCTAGGCCTTCGACTCTTCATGTTGAAAAACAAAAACAGGGAGCCATAAAGATTATTTCGTTGTCAAGTTCCCATATAAAAGAAATCAAAGTGGTCTCTCCACTTTAATAATAACATGCCCCCATACTTTAATAAATGCTTCCCCCATTACATTGTAATTTTAATAAATTCTTCCCAATCAATCCACGTGGCCGATCTAGGGCAGGCGATCCTCTACCACTAGCCATATGTGGGTGATATGAGCAGCCACACGCCCACAGTGCAGATGCTGCTACTGCTATTGCTAATGACACGCGGCTTTCATTTGCAATTCCAGCAACCATTTTGCCTCCCGTTGTTGGTGCTCCTGCAGGCTCAGCACGGTGTGAGCTGTCGTCATGGCATGCCCATAGCCAAATGCAGTCGTTACACTACCGATGAATGGGCCATCACTACCCACAACTAGGCCTCAACAATTATGTGTTAATATCCTGAGTAGGTTGTTATTAACGCCATGAACATCTCCACGATCGAACTAAATGGCGCAGATCATGCTAGGTACTGTCAAAATATGCCGACCCATGCATTTCTCCATCAGCGCCTCGCGTGTTGCCGAACTGACACGATCAACAGCCACAATACCCCTCATCTGACGATTCTGAAAAAGCTTCGAAGACCACACAGAAGAGCACAGTTATGGAAGGCACAGGGTGTGGGGTTTTTCATCGTGTAGAGTAATTCAAAGTTATCATGGTGCTAGGATGAATTTACGCAGGAAAGTGATCTTGGCCCTGCTCTCTGCAGCGCTGCTGGCCGTCATTGTTTCACTGCCACCTGTGTGGAATAGCCTGAATCCTCTATATCTCTACAAAAAGGATGGGATTTTTCTTCAATATCAAAGCAGCAACATCATGCCGAGTGCCTACTCGAATATATCCTCACTTGAGCTTATCTTCCACTCGGTAAAAAGAAACCCTGGCAAATTGATTTAATCCATGGAATTTGAACCTGCAACGTGTTGCAGGTTAGTTTTTCAATTTCAACGGAGCTCAGAAAGTATAGTCCTTTTCGAAAACCAATTCATTTTGGGCACAGCATGGCATCATCCATTGTTATTTTATTGACTTTCACAAAAATCATGATGGTGGCTCGCCGTCCAAGCTGTGTCATTGAATGGAGAGTGGGCTTTAACGTGGGAAAAATAAATTGTTTCAGCTTCTAGAAGAGTACCAACAGAGAGAGTTGTTGTAGATAGAGCTGCAGCAGAAATGAGACAATAATAGCCCTCTCAGGTGATGCTCTTTTTGTAGCACATCCTCGAACCTCAGCAGTGGTTCTCTCAATAGCAGCTCTTCCATTGACGTGTAGAAGATCTCCGCCTTGGGCTCAAGCAACATAATGCCTGAGAAAAAAAAAATATCTTGACCACCTCCAAAAAATAAAGAAGTATTGCAGTCCTCCTTTGCGGTTTTCGTTCATCTGGACCTCGGTCTCATCTTCGCTTAGTCTGTAGTGCTACTCCATGTGTATTCTGGTTCAACAGAACTTCTAAAAGTCTTTAAAAAGTGTGCATTCACCTTCATCAGAAAACAAAACCAATAGCACCTCTCGCTTAGGTATAAAATAGATCTATCAACAATATAACCTGCATAAAATAACAGATAAAAAATTCATGGCCCCAAGCATTTAAGCTTCAGGGGCAGCCATGAACTCCATTCTTTTTCCAATTGGCTTTCTGGTTTCTGATCCACAAATATGGAGAGCATACTCCCTGAGCCATGGAGAAGGAAGGGATGGAGGAAAAAATGATGGGGAGGGAGGATTTTCATGAGGGAAATCCCTCCTCAGAGGTTTCATAAGGCAGGAGAGGGAACCTGCTCTGATACCAAATGTTAGGAGGAGAAACTAAAGGGGATTATTTTATTGATAAAAAGGTTACAATATATAGGCTTGAACATGACACTTGTCAATGAAACTAACAAGTGTCAAACTGGCATAGTGCACATTACATTAATTCTAACAGTTAGCCCGTGAAGGTGTGGTAACTAAGCACCAAGGCTTTACACCTAATTAACATACTAGATAGATTTAGGATAAGGTTATGGAATAGACATTTCCCTTTAACTGTTATGAGCCTTAAAAGAGAATCCCTATGTTATGGTCGCATTGTCCTATATAATTGAGGGTATGAGAAATTTGGGCGGACCACTGTGGCATCCTTCTAAATGATGAGGTTTTGTAAGGTGAACCTCAAAAAATACAAGATGTTGGCCACTATTGTCCACTGAGTGTCATTGGCAGTGACATAGAACTCAAATGTGGTGAAGCCTTGAGAATGTTGAAAAGAAAATATATTGGGATCTCTTTTGTGTACCTTACAAAAAAAATTATCTCTCATTGATTGGTATTTTTGGGTTGTCACAATAAGTATCAGAGCTCTAGGTTGTGGGGATAGAAGCTTCTAAGGAGTGCACATAGGATAATCCTTGACTTTATGTGCTGGAGACTTACTATTTTAGGGACCTTAACATGATATGGAATACAATAGACATTGCATGTCATTGGGACCAGTCAGACCAAGAAGTAAACGTTCTTGAGGGTATAGTTTCTTATTGGGAAAGGGGAACCTTACAATGAGGTAAGCATGACCATGATCATTATCAAATAGATGGTAATGATATAAGCTAGTTTATGTGGGATATGAAACTAACTATAAGTACAGTTGAGGGAAAATTGTAACTTACCCATATCCTTTTCGTGTAAAGGAGATGGCACCTATGTTGAGATTATCCAAGAAGTTTGTACAAGTGTTACAAAAGGAAGTTGTAGTGTACTCTCCAATGAATTTTGGAAGGACCAATAATTATGGTAAGAAAATTGGAAAAGTAGAGAATCCCAGTAAAGAAATCAGGATGGCAGAAGATCTAGATAGAAGCATAGTGGATATCACCCTCTTGGTTGGGATGATACCAAAATAAATAAGATAGTTTTGCTGCTTGATTAGGACACTACAAGGTTAGTTAGATCATCAACAAGTGATGTAAATATTGGTGCACCTATCTAGAAAGCATGCACCTAACTAATACATCAATTGAAATCAACATTAAAGCATGAAATAGGAGACAAGATTGCATATGACAAGAAAATGGATGTTTCTTTTATTAATTTTGAAATAAATCTCGGTTACAATCGTGCCCCTCTTAGGGTCACCCAAATGTTGATACAATTAATACAATTTGAAAGCCCCAATGGGGTAGGTGCAATACGCAGGCTCTCTAAATGGACACGAACTGCTCCAGGGTGTCGATGACCCTCTTCTCCATGATTAGAGGCATTTGTTGCCTTGCATCCCAAAACCCTGTTAGTCCTGCATGCAATAAACAACAAGAAACATTAGAAACAAAGGAGGCCTCTCTTGATGAGGCTTTTAAGGGGTATTTGCACAAAAAGATGTCATGATTAGCAATAATCAAGAAAATGCAAGAAAGATACTAAAGCTATGCAAAACATGTAAATATTGCTATAAAACATGTAAACTAAAGCAAATCTATCTATCTAGTAGCCTAATTACGGAATTGAAAGCATGGAAGCATGAAAAAGATCCATTAGTGCCATAATTGCTACAATGGAAGGAAAATGACTACAAACTCCTAATTGCATCGATCAAAATCTCTATTAAAGCTAGTTAACATGAAATATGGCTAATCTAATACATTTAAGATAAATCCTAATGCTAAAATCAAGGGAATCAAAGATGACAACCTGACCGTGGGTGCTTCAAGTGGTGGGCACTATTCACCATGGCTGATAGCCATGGTTGAGCCTGAAGTATGTTTGCCCTCCAAATTAGGTGTCCAATCTTCAATTCTCCTTGAGGAATTGATGGTCAAGGGTCGCCTCTATGTCCTCTGATAGGTTTGGTGGTTGAATTGCTTAGATGGTGCATGGATTGCATGAATTAGCATTTCTTGGCTCTCCTAGGCTCCTAGGACCTCCATGGCAATTTGATCTCCAATTGGGTAGCAAAAGTGTTCCTCTCAATGCATGTGAATGGGTATGCAATTCGATAGGGCTTCGCTATGTTCAATTTAATATGCTTCTCTCTCTTTTCCCCAATTTGAAAGGGGATTATATAGCAATTGCCCAAGGGCTAGGGGTGGCTTCCTCAGGAAGCCAAGATCAAGATTGGGTGGTTGAGCTTGTTGGATGGAAGGATCCAGAACCTTCCTCACTCAAACCGCTCCAATCTACAACCAATTGGCCATTGCAACCGATTTTGGGTCGGATGAAGGCCAACTGATTTTGAGGCTTGACCATGGGTGACAGGCGCGGTCAGCTCTGCTAACCATGGGTGTCAGTAATGGCTAGCACTGACTAGGCAAAGGTGCCCAATTGAGTGGTAAAAACCACTGCTATACCTTGGAATTTGTCCAAAGGTCTTCCATATGGTCTTCTAGCATGTCCCATATGAGTAGTCACCTCGACATGACGTGTTTTAGGTGTCTACAGATGCCCCTTTTGAGATGCGTTGTGAGATCGAACAATGCTGAGCAAAAATAGACCTCCTAAAATGATGTCATAGGTTAGATGATGATCATTAGTCTGATCAACATTAGATGCCCCAAGTCCAGCAAAGAGGACGTGCATCCTAGAATCATTGCTTCCAACTGGATGGAAGGCTTAAATTTGAAAGGGTTTGCACTCATCATCAGACATTCGGGTAGCTTTGGTGCTACAATAGGAGTTAGGCCTATATAACCAAAAGGAGGAGAGTTACAAACTAACTATCATATATGCTATTTGCCCCAACAAAAGGGTAAGCTTATGATAGTTGTTGGCAATGATTCGTAAGGATGAACACAATTTTGACAAGATCTAGGGATCTACGATCAAGGGATCTTCTATTGAATTTGATTATGATTTGATATTATGACTACCCCCTCAAGCGACGAGTCGATGAGGGTAATGACAATTAAATGAAGCGACGAGGTCGCTTGACCACTATGAATGATCTTGAACAAATTAAGATTTAGCATTTGAATACTTGGCAAGGCCTAATCAGCTATGATTACAACTATTTATAGTAATTGCATATTCCTATCCCATGGAGTGGTCCAGCCATGAAGGCCTTCTTAGGGAATCAAAATGATAGCAATGTCAATTATGCTTGTAGTGAATCATATTGTCGATGATTTGCTAAAAATGTCATAGGAGAATTGTAATGAATATCTCATTCCCTTGGAGCAGTCCAACCGTCTAGGCCTTCTTAGGGATTGAAATGAAGCATAACAATTCTACGATGATGAATTTGCCCCAAATGTCCTTATGGTAATTTACTCATCTTTCCAGATTGCATGGATCGCAAGTCGTTGCAACCACCAAGTGTATAGGGTAAATTACTGAATACGAGGTGCATTTGGCTTTTGAATTATTTGATTTTTTTGTTAATTTTTGAATTATCTAGTCTGGTTAGTATTTTTAATTTGACCTTTTAAATCTCTCCACAATGGGAATTGGGAGCATTTAATATAGTTTGCTAACCACGTCTATCAAAAGTAGTAAAAGCCAATTTCCTTGACCATGACTTAGATCCATGGGAATAAAACTCTAATTTAGGGACCATGGTTGCTAGGCACGGTCCAAACCAAATTCAAAAAATATATAAGGTTTTTCACTTTGAAAATTTTCATTATTTACCTAAAACTGACAATAAAACTAAGAGCTCTGAGAGGTAAAAACTGAATTCTGACACGAAACACTATCAAACTTGACTTACTTCCTTTACACCCATCGATGGTCAACCAGCGAGGCTTCGACCAGTGGAGGAGCCAATGCCATCCAAGGTAACTCAAAAATCGAGACCATGCAAGCAAATTACCAGATTAAAATTAACCACACTAAATAATGGGTTAAATGAACCACATTAAACTATCGATAATGAACCTCACCCTAGTTAGGTTTAGCATAGGTTAGATTAGAGGGGAGGTTTTAATTTTAGGGTTTATTTGGGAAGGAAATGACCCTAAAAAGGTCATACTCCTTAGCCATGGTAGAAGTGGTTCCCAATTGGTAGATTGGGGACCGACTATCACATGATGAATTTAAATCTCAAAGATCACTTTTTGATCCTCCAATGACTGGTTTCGACCCAGCTCCAAACTTTAGAAAAATTTTCAAATTTTTAATTTTTTTTCTAGGCAATTAATGCCATTTATTGCATTTTTGAAGTGCTTTTTATTATTTTTTATCATGTTTATACATGTTTTTGTATTTTTATGATTTTTCAAATTTTATTTTTATATTTTTTATTTTTCTTATTTATTTGATTGCTTTCACTCAGTCCTTGACGATGAGAGCAAGGGAGACCGATCTCCTTAAGAACTTACACCGCACTCTCACTGACGGAGAGTGGTTTACTACTATGGGGTTTGGTTATATCTTAGACCTCCCCACCATCATTGATCAAGCATACATGACTACATTGGCCCATCTGGGATGCATAGACCAACACATTTCACCTATCGATGGGTGAAATGACTATGACTTTGGAGGATGTCTACCGCATCTTCCGCCTACCTATTGATGGTGAGCCCATCACATCCTCTCCTACCATGGCCAAGAAGGTCATATTTGATGCGATATTTGGTAGATGGAGCATCACAACTCAAGGTCGCATTGATCATGGAGGCATCCACATCGAGGAGTGGCACCAGGCCAGATTCTTCTCATAGTAGGAGGCCATATTTATGCACTTGATCATCCAGATAGTCCTCCTAGATTCATTAGGATGAGGTTCCCTTGGAACCTCCTAGCTAGGACCAGAGAGGTTATGATGAGCTCGATCGAGTGACCTCTCATTCTATCATGGGGGAGTACCCTTCTAGCATAGCTCTATCATGAGTTATACCAGATTACATGCCACAGTAGAGTGGGCATTGGCTGCAACATCCTTCTTTAGATTTGGGGGTTGGCAGCATATTTTGATAGAGCACCCCATAGATTTACCTCTAGAGATCACTACTATCCCTGAGGATCATCAGTGTTATGCAGCCTGCTAGCCTTAGGAGCAGGAGGGCTTTAGGAGTAGGTCTCATATAGGAGACCTAGAGCATTACATTTCTAGATTTTCATAGCTCTATCCCAAGTAGATAGAATGGTGACCATACATGGACTACCGACCTAGAGAGGTGGATAAGTACCTACATCGAGCATGCAGAGATAGATGGGTTATCGATCATAAGGTCGATATACATGAGTATCAGTACTTCTCTCATGTCCTGAGGTAGTTTGGGATTCGATAGGATATCCCAAAGATGCCTACTATCTATAGATGCTTGGTCCTAGAGAGGGACCTAACCTAGCCCTAGGTGACTCCACTGGGGGATGATGATGATGAATTTTAGGAGTCAAGCCTAGAAGATGTAGGCACTACTCCTGACTATGATGGATGGTGGACTAGTCTACAATGGCATGGAGAGGGACCTCTAGGCCGACTAGTGGATGAATTTATAGTAGAGGGTGCATAGGGATCAGAGGTGGACCCTCATGGATACAGGATCCATTAGAGGACCGAGGGTGCATGGGGTGTAGGGGCCACTACAGAGGAGGGCCCATAGGTAGAGGTAGAGGAGGAGGCATCCGAGGAGGGTGAGGTACCTCCAGATAGTGAGATTGGATAGTTGAGAGCATATTTCTGACCTCTAGACTCAGATTAGGAGACTACACACTCAAATCTTATATAGGGATACTACTATCACCACTATAGAGGTGAAGCTAGCTCATGGCTAGATATAGTGGCATAGCTATGAGGAGGAGAGGGTAGCTCTCTAGGCATAGGTAGCTACAGAAGACACAGATTAAGAAGATCATTAGCAATGATATTCTATAGGTGAGGCTAGACGTAGTGACTATTGAGAGGGATCTACTCAGGGCGATGAGGGAGCTCCCTCACCTACACAAGCTATCATGGCACCTCCTATAGTACCATCTACTTTAGTCAATAGGTCTTGACCCTATGGTAGATATCAGGAGGCTACATACCCTCATGGAGGAGGGTAATGACCAACATACAATGGATGTAGCTCACATCGCCCAACTAGAGGGTGTTATCAAGATACTAGGTGGGCAGGGTTTAGAGAGGACCACTACTACAAGGACACACAGGAGTAGGACCAGGACCAAAGAGATAGAGTATTCCATGCATGCTAGTAGAGGGGACTATCTCGTATGTACTAAGTATATTTGGTCTAGGATGAGCACAAGATCCATAATAGGACCCACAATAGGTCCATAGTAGGCCCCTAGTGATGTGGCTAAGGGAGGTAGAGAGAGCTCCAATGTAGGGGGATTAGGGGGTGCAGGAGCTAGCACACTGTTATGGCATAGATTTTTCTTTTTGTACCATTTTTGGTGTAAGGTCGAGGACCTACACAGTTGTAGCCTACAGGCATTTTGATGTACCTCTTATTATGTACTTTTGACAAAACACACACATATATATATATATATATGATAGTTCATCTCATTACATGTGTACTTTATTTTTGATATTTTATGTTTATGTTATGCACATGGATGCAATGCATGTATTTGATTTAATGCTATATGATGTGATGTATGGATGACATGCACTAGCTAGATATGGATGTATGATTTAAATGCTATGATTTATATGTGTAGATGGACTACTTTATGATGTTATGTATATGAATGCAATATTTGATGTTAAATGCATGTATAATTTCCTTTCTTGTATGCATTTAATTTATGTTGCTTATGACATAGTTTATACCATGTATTTATTGCATAATTTTTCTATGATGAATGCTATGCAAATGGACATGTATGCTTTAATCACTTAAAACATAATGTATGAATGTAAATGAATTTAACAATCTAATGGATGACACCACAGAATGTATAACAATCATGAATTGTAATTGCTATATACTTGTAAAATTTTGATAAATTGTACACCCTTATGTGAGATGCAATGATGTATTGTTTCAATTTATAAGCTTTTGTAAATTAAAAGGAATATAAGTAACATAATCAATGGTCATTTAAATATCATTTCTGACATCCATCCGGTATCTAATATATGTGACAACTCATTCTAATAAACAAACTCTCATAAAAGATAATTTGATTTTTGATGATTGCATGAAAATTGATTGTTGCTATTTGGGAATTTTTGAGGTTTTCCATGAGACTCAAACACCCTAGTTGACTTATCAAAAGTTGTATACTAACTAATTAGGCTTTTGAAAAATAAAGCTTTCACTCCAATTGACCAAACTATTCATTACCCCTATGTGTGCAAATGAATATATTAGATAAGGCATAAGCATACCCCAGTGCCAGGCGAGATTCATTCAGCCCATTGTTGTATTGGGGATCCTCAAATTTCTATCCGATCCTAGGTTCAAACTTAGTCAAACTAGACCACTAATCAATCCAGGCCACCCCAAGCTAGCCCATTTGTAAATTGCTTAGAACTACCCCTTCAATGATAGGGGATTCTTTCAGCCCATTGCTATCATTGAGGATCACCCTATGGCTTTCAAGTAATGATCATTCCAGGGATTCAAGCTCCCCCCTTATTTTATTCTTTTATTGGGATACTTGCTCTCATATATAGTGATAAAAATCATTATTTATTTTCTCTTTTTAGTGACAATAATCACTATTTATTTTGAATTTCTTTTTTTTTTTTTTTTTCTCTTGAGCAAGGGATTTGAATTTTGATTTGATTTTGAATATGGGATTTTGACTTTGAGATGTCAATTTGGGATATCGATCTTAGGATATCGATTTGGGATATCAACCTTTGATATTGATCTGGGATGTTACTCTGGGATATTGCTCCTTCATTTGTAAGCAAGGGATTTATTTGGGTAGGGGAGTATGCTCGTCCTTTTGCCAATGACCACTACCCTAGACCATTGCTCCTCACAAGATAAGCAAGTAATAAAACCTTTCACTCAAGGTGACCTGGACCACTTCATAGCTTCATCCTTCCTTGCCCTAAATAGGATTTGTTAAATGTATTTGATTAGTGATAGGATCCTGATATGCTAAGTACTATCAAAACTAGACCTCATCTAACAAAAACAAAGCAAGCTTTCTACCAAACTCTTGAGAAGACCACTAGGTATGGTTGAATGACCGAAAAACTCTAGTATATTCTTCATAGCAACAAGATGGGTTGTGTTGAAAAACACATTTACTCACAAGGGTGATGAATGATGAAAATGCAAAGATGCATGATTGAAACACAAACGTGGTGTCATTTGTAAGATTGCAAACACAACCTATCCTAATGCAATGTGCGATGGATGGAAATGCCTAATGCAATGCAATTAAATGAATGGATGCAAAATGAAATGCATGATGCAAATGAAATGCAATATGTAATTGAAAATGCAATGCAAAATGTTTTTGAGTTTTATATTTTGCAATGTTTTTGGATTTTATTGCTTTATATTATTTTTTGGATTTTAAATTTTGACCAAGGGATTTTAAAAACCATTGGAGCCTTTATGCTTTGACCAAAGGGCTAAAGATACCTTTGGAGCCTTTTTGAACTTGACCAAAGGGCTTACAGATGCCTTTGGAGCCTTTTTAAATTGACCAAAGGGCTTACAGATGCCTTTGGAGCCTTTTTAAATTGACCAAAGGGCTTAAAGACTTTGATAAAGGGCTTAAATGCCTTTGGAGCCTTTTTATGGTCTTAGGCATAGAACACTTTAAGATGAAGGATGTTGAGAGGTTCAAGCTCTTCAATTCCTTCCAACGATGTCAAGCGATATGTCCTAGGTCCGATCTTCTCAGAGATCATATAAGGACCCAACCAATTAGCCATAAATTTGTCTCATAATTCTGGCAGTAAATTTGAGTTCTATTGGTTCTCTTTCAGCACAAGATCACCAACCTCAAAGTCTCTCAGATGGACTTTGTTATTGTAAGCTCATTTTAAGTGCTCTTGATAAACATGGAGATGCTCAAGGGCATTCATACGATGTTCATCAAGTAGCATCAATTGATCTAGGTGAGCTTGTCATATGGTGTCATCATCAATGAACTCTTTCAATGTGATGCGCAACATTGGAATTTCCAACTCTAGGGGCATAATGGCCTCAGTGCCATATACTAGTGAAAATAGAGTTGCCCCAGTGGGTGTCCGAATGCTAGTCCTATAAGCCCATAATGCAAGGGGCAGTTGGATGTGCCAATATTTGTGGTGTTCTTGTACCATATTTTTCAATATGGAAACCATTATCTTATTTGAAGCTTCAACTTGTCCATTTGCTTGCGGATAATATGGAGTCACAAAACTATGTTTGATCCTATACTTAGATGTCAAAGCCCTCACAGTTTTGTTCTTAAATGATGTTCCATTATCCGAAACTATCTTGGATGGTATCCCAAAATGACTTATGATATTGGTGAGTATAAACTCAGCAATACATGCTCTAGTTATCATTGTTAAGGGAATGGCTTCCACCCATTTAGTAAAATACTCAGTAGCCATAATAATAAAAGTATGTCGACCCGATGATGGAGGAGAGATCTTACCGATAAGATCAAATCCCCACTGAGCAAATGGCCAAGCCGCTTGGATGGGCTGTAAGGCCTGTGATGGCAAGTGCATAAGATTAGCATGATGCTGACATTTAACGCATTTCTTGACATACACATTGCAATCCTTCTCCATAGTGGGCCAATAATAACCCATGCGAAGGATGCGCTTGATGATAGCCATGCCACTAAAATGGCCACCGCACGTACCATCGTGAGCTTGCAAAATTTCCCAAGATGACTCTTGGGGCTCAAGACAATGAAGGAGAACTCCATCATAGCTTCTACGGTACAGGATGTCTGCTAACAAGACATACTTTATCACTTTCTATTTAAATGTGCATCTTGCAACACATGAAAATCCCTGAGGGATTAAACCAAGTCTAAGGAAGTCATGTATCTATGATATCCAATTATGATAAGCTTTAGCCTCGACTGATAAGACAACATGTTCCCCCTATGGTTCTACATTTGCAAATGCAGACTAGGAAACAACCTTGTGGTGAATGGTAGTACCACTCCCCATCGGATCCTATGAGATCAAAGACCCCCAGGATGCTCTCTTGAGAAAGTCTCTAGCTTTGTAGAACCATTCATGGTTTGGTTCTACATGAATCATGTTGATTGACTCTTTATTATCCAATGCTTCACGTTGCACAGTAGAATGTGACAATATCTTTACATGGATGGTAGTAAAATCGATAGATGGATTTTGAGGGATTAAAGATCCCAAAGATGCCATAGTGTCTACAAATATATTAGATGAATGAGGGATTGCCTCGATGTCATACCATTCTAGTTGAGCTAGATATATGTCAACAAGATCCTTGTAAGCTTTCAATACTGGACATCGACATTGAAATAATCCCTTAACTTGATTAACAATGAGAAGGGAATCACCAAAGATATTTAGCCTTTTGATCTTCATGGTGATAGCTATTTGGAGACCCAAAATTAGGGCTTCATATTCAGAATTATTGTTAGTGCAAGGAAAGTCCAACTTGAATGACAAGGGCATTGGAGCACCTTGTGGCATGAACAACACTATTCCTGCACCACCCCCTTGCTCACACTTTGAACCATCGAAGAACAAGGTCATATCGGCTTTGTTATCTGATTTCTCAGGTTTGGGTGCTTTTGATAAAGCAAAGACTACATCATCAAGAAGCTCTATGGTGAGAGGCCTACTATTCTCGAGAGGTGCCTCAACTAGTTGATCAACTATGACTTGTCCCTTAATGGACTTTTGGCTTATGAATTCCAAATCGAATTCTATCAATAGCATGATCCACTTCATAGTACATGTATTATGATATGTCTTGCTCATCATATACTACAAAGGATTTTGTTTTGATATGACATACATCGTATGACTTAACATATAGTGCCACAATTTCTTTATAGTGAACACTACTGCTAAACATAACTTTTCCACGTATGCATATCCTAGCTCATAACTCACCAAGGTTCGGCTAATATAATATATGGCTTGTTCTTTGTCTTGCACATTATTTTGGGCTAACATGGTCCCTAATGCAAATTTAGTCACCGATATATATAGCAAAAATGGTACATTTGGCCTTGGTGGAGCTAGCACTAGTGGCATTACTAGGTATTGCTTAATCTCAGCAAAGGCTACTTGAAAGTCCTCATCCCAATTGAATGGGACCCCCTTGTGTAGAAATCGATTCATGGGTCGATATTTATCCGATAATTGTGTGATAAATCACTTTATGGATGCTACTTTGCCCTATAGGCTTCTTAATTCCTTGATATTTATGGGAGGATGTATTTCTAAAATAGCCTTGACCTTTGCTGGGTCAACTTCGATGCCTCATTTTGAAATGATGAATCCTAAGAGCTTTCCTGAAGTTATGCCAAATACGCACTTCTTAGGATTCAACCTGACATTATGCTCTATCAAGTGATCGAAGACCTTTCTCAGGACCTCAACATGCTCTTCACGTAGCAATGACTTTGCCAACAAGTCATCGATATAATCCTCTAAGATCTTATGCATGTAGTCATGAAAGATATATGTCATGGCCCACTGATATGTAGCACCAACATTCTTAAGACTGAATGGCATAACCTTGTAATAGAATGTCCCCCATGGCATTATGAACATGGTTTTATGTTGGTCTTCGAGCTTAATCCGAATTTGATTGTAACCAAAAAAATCATCCATTAAGGAGAGCATCTCATGACCCATAGTTGCATCTATGAGAGCATCTATATTTGGCAAATGGAAATGAATCCTTTGGTGTTGCCTTATTTAGGTCTCTAAAATCCATACAGATACGGATCCTTCCATCAGGTTTTCCTATAGGCACCATATTTGATACCCATTCAGGATAGTCGATGGAAATGACAAACTCTACATCCAACAACTTTTGCAACTCATCCTTAACCATTAAGGCTACTATTGGATGCATCTTCCTGAGTTTCTGCTTGACTGGCTTCTTTGATAGATCTAGCGAAAGGTTATGAGTAACCAATTTTGGATCTAGACCCGACATATCCTTATAAGTCCAAGCAAAGAGATCAGGTCTCTCTTTCAGTAGAGGGATGAGGTTGGCATGCTCATCAAGAGTCAAACTCTCTCCAAATTTAACCTTCTTAGGATTAGTGGGATCATTACTGATATCCACTTCAAAGGTTTCCTCTACTGACATATGGGATCCCTCCTCAAGCTGATGAGGCGTAGGGATCAAGTGGATGTCATCTACTGGGTTTATAGGTTCCTCATTGGAAGCATCCTCAGCATGATAGACATCATGTGCATAGCCTAGCACAAAATGGAAAGGTTGCAACATTTCTTCATTAGGGAAGAAATATTTAGGCTCTAAAGGTGAATCAGCATGATCCCAATCAATAGCATCTACATTAAGATACAATGGTTTGGAAGGATCGACTGGATTGTGGAGTGGAGTGGTCAAATCAATGGAGATCATATTGATGGAATGGATCATGTCTCTAGGACCATGTGCACGTGACTCAACATTAGTAGAACTTCCATCCTCGAGATGTGGTTCTGGGGGTATGGGGATCTCTGGATCTGGTCCATGAATAGACTATCAGATGGGATCATTGGGCTCAAGGAGCTCCATGTACGTAGGTGGATCGAGAAACACCATGTGATAGATCACATCAAAATTTGGTGGTCTTCCCCTAAGGTGAGGATGGAGATTGATCTCTCTATACATCTCCTCAGTAGTATAAGGTGCATTACGATGATGTAAGTAAGGAGGTCCTAAATAGGCTCTCTCTATTTCATCTTCATCATCACTATCATAATAAGGATCCTCACCTCTACCTAATGGAATCGGGTGATGCTCCAAATGAGGCCCCATGTAGGCTATCTCTTGATAGCCATCATCATCATTGAGGGGCTCTTCACTCGTATTCATTGATTCCAAAGGTAATAAATGATGTAAGTTGAGAGGACCTAGATAGGCCAACTCAGCTCCATCATCATGATTGCTATCGTACATGGATCTCTCTACCCTACCCATAGGAATTGGGAGATCAGCAAGATGAGGCCCAAGGTAGGCCCGCTCTATTTCATCCTCATAGTCACTCTCAACTATGAAGTGCTCTTCGATCTCATCCATTTGTTCCATGGGTAGCAGATGATGTAAGAGTGTAGGGCCTAAGTAGGCCAACTCAGTTTCATCCTCATATTGCTCATTGTTTGAGGATAACTCAGTGTCATCTATTCCAGAATCGTAGTCTGGTCCATCACTTTCGATGATGGATACTGCATGCACGTCCTCAGAAGCAACTTCTGATTCGGTGTCCATAGTTGTATCTAGACTCTGGAAATGCATACCAATATCATCGATAGCTTCACGACTTTGATTGTCCAAGTTGGCTCTTGGAATGTGCTTTGGGCCGATCTCCACCAAGATGTTTGCATGGTATCTCTCGGGTGGCTCTATAGTGACATAGGTCACTAGCTAGTTATCCCTCTAAAACATGGAAGGATTAGGGTGATAAGGATTGAAGTCAACTTCACCCCCCAGACTGAGGTACAAGTGGTCTAGAGATGCCATAAGGAGTTCATCCTATCCTCGAATATAATACCCTAAACCAAACCTATCAGTAGGTAACTGATACTATGGTTCATATGGCCTCCTACGCCCTTGCTCGAATAGTCTGAGACCATAACCATGCCAATGGTAATGCTCAAAGTATCGCATGGCATATTCTAGGTTGGATAGATAATGAACATTCATAGTGAATGGTTCATTATCATCCTCATCCATGGGCGTGGGAGATGCAATCTGGTCTAGCCCTCCATAGATGAAGTTGGTTTGGTTAGGTGGCACCCCTAATGGTGCCACCATCCCTATGGGAAGGCGATGGGCTCATGGTCAGCCCATGTCCTATGCAGTCTCGATAATAGGTGTGAACGTCACATTCTACATAATATATTCCCCTAATCTAGGATTAACCAAATGGATGGTCACCTACGGTGCAGATGACCCTGCTGAAGACGCAGGCAAAGCAGGCTGAGGTGCCTCTTCGACTTCTCCTTGAATTTCCTCTACTTCCATGGGAGTAGGGGCTTCAATGATAATTGGCTTGGGCACTTGCTTTATCTCTTTTTTACCCATCTTTGCTTTCAACTTCCTATCATCCCGATGCATCATAGATGTAGATGGTCTAGTAGAAGTAGTTATCATGTGCTTCGATCATTGAGATATGGACATTGTAGGTCTAGCACACACTTCTTTGATTTTACCTCCTAGTTCTTTAATCGGTGATGCTGGCCACACATCTAGGTGCATTGAGGGGAGCATGAATTCCCCTAAAAAATCTGCTAGGTTCACGTATTTAAAGGGTTCTTCATCCGAAGGCACCACATGAACCTATCCCTCATGAATATATTTGATACATTGATGTAAAATAGAAGGGATGCAATGCATTTCTCTGATCCAAGGCCTCCCTAGAAGTATGTTATATTGCATAGCACCTTCGATGACATGACACATCACAGGGATGGTCTTTAGTCCTACCTAAATAGGTAAAACTATAGTACCTACAATTGAGCATAATGCATCATTGAATGCTCTCAACGTGAAGGTCGAAGGTATAATATGCATCTTAGGTAACTTCAAGTGAGTTAACGCCTTGGTAGTTATGATATTGATTGATGACCCCATGTCAATCAAAACCTACTTGAACGGTTTATGATTCACACATGCAATAATATGCAATGGTGGGTCTGCTATAATAGTGGAAACCATCTTGACTTCATGATCATGAAATTGAATGATCGGTTCTTGACACTATTGCACATGTCCCATGAAGTGTGTAAATGCTTTAAGATCCTGAGGCTACACTTCTATGGACCTTAAGATGTCCATAAGTATCTCCCTATGCTTAGGAGACTACTGAATAAGCTCATATATTGACAACTTCGCTGGAGTTATCTATAGGTTTTGAACCAACCTACTTCTGATGGTCACCACCGGTCTAGTTGGTGGGCCTAGCATATTCTAGGCTAGCCTTGGAGGAGGCGCAACTTGGACTCTAATAGGTACTAGAGGTTGATTGGGTCATTCATACCTCATATTTCTTGTGACAACATTGACCATTCCGATGAACCCATGGGTTGGTGGTTCGATGCGTACTTGGTTGACTTAGCCAACATTATTCCTTGGTACCTCATGATTAGGTAGAGGATTCTTATAAATCCCCATATTTTTATTATCTGCTTGTGGGTTATCAACAAGAAGTGTACCTCTCTCGATCATATTTTGCACAAGATGTTTGAAAGACCAACATACCTCAATGTCATGGCCTTTCAATCGATGAAATATGCAATATTGATCATATTTATAGCCTTTAGGCTTAGGCTGATTAGGGTCCATTAACATAACCTTAGGTAAGTGTATAGCCTTTACCTCACATAACTGATGAAAAATTAAAGCCAACGACTCCGATAATTGAGTGAATACATGAGGAGGGCATCCTTCCTTATCCTTACCCCTCTAATTGTTGTTGCACTGCTCATATTGCATAGGAGGAGGTTGGGCTTGATAATTTCATTTTTGCTACCCCTTATCCCCTTTTTGAAGGTTCAACACTACCTGATTAACATGGGCCAGCTTGGCCTATTGTCTCTCAATACTTTTCTTGTTCCAATCCTTCTTATTCCTGAGCTTCAAGTTACCCTCCTATAACTTGATGTCCTCAATCACCTTGGCTTGCACCAAAGCCTCCTCGAATGTCTAGTATTATTGCAACTGTAGCAATAATAAAATGTGCTTGGTGCAACTCTTCATGAACATTCAAGTTAATTCAGAGGATGAGATGGAGAATGGCAGCTTTACCATCATCTTCCTCCATCATTTTCCATAATCCATCACTGGCTCATCATCATGTTGCATTAAAGCAGCTAGGTCGGATAAGTTTAGCCTTTTTCTTGATGTCGAAGGAGAAGTATTCAAGAAATGCATCAACTAGTTGATTGAAACTAGTGATGTTGTGCCTCTTTAATTGGTTGAACCACTCCTAAGCTGGGCCTGAGAGGGTCATGATGAAGGTGCATAGGAGTAAAGCATCATTGCTTTCAATATGAAAGCACATATCTAGAAAACTAGTCACATGCTCTTGTGCATCTTCCTCTCCTTGAAACTTTTCTAGCCTAGGCATCTTGAAATGCTCGGGGTAAGCTGGAATAGGCACTGATGTGCATAGAGGTTCATTATGAATTTTGTTCAAGGTAGGCTTTTGATAAGTCATTCCTTGCTTCTCTATGGCTTGAACCTTCTCTGCTAAGGCCTTATAGGCTTGCGAAGAAAGGATCTCCTCTTCTCTAGATTGCCTTGGAGGTACCTTCGAAGGTAGATTCTTCTTCGATTGAGGTGGTGGACTAGGCTCATCCTCCTCAAATTGGGAGATTTTAGGATATTCTTGTTCTAATTCCTCTCCCACTTCTTCCTCATACTACCTATGCTCATATTGTTCGGATGTTGGACATCGATCTCTATGTTGAGCCGTATGGTGAGTATGTGTGTCTATGTACTCAGGGTATAACTCAGGCTATGAAGCCACTCATCTATCGACATGCTCCCTGGTCTCACTATGAGGAGGTAAACTAGTGCTAGCCAATCGATCCTCTCTCTCAACATGCTCCTTTTGATCAAGGATGCATTGTTCATGCATACACTGTTCATATAATTTTTGTCTTATGAACCTCTACCTCTGAGTATTCTCATTTTTGAGGTGCTCTTTCTCTACATGAACATCCTCCAATTGATCTTGGAGAATCTACCATCTCTGCTCGGACACTAGTCTATGAGATCTATCAACATGATCGGCCATTTGAGGCCTCTGGTGTGTGCACTCTATCTGAGTGGCTTTATGGGTATGTCCCCCAATGGACTGATTTGCCATGCTCTTACCTTTATCTATAAAGATGACATTCACATTAGGTTGTCTCCTATACTTATGTCCTGCATGAGATGCAGGAGCACACATGTCATGAGAATGCTTGGAGCACTCTCTAGGTTCTCTAGCAGTCCTAATGGTGCTTCCACTACACTCACTCATAGGTCGAGAGGGTGCAGGCATAGGCTTATATCCTAGCTATCCTAGGACTCTTTCTAGACCATCTAACTGACTACTACGCCATGGCTCATGAGGTGGCATGCCTCTAGCTCCCACTTTTGATATATCTATAGTGAACTTGCAAGGTTCACTCCTATGGGGAGTCTGCATGGGCCTACGCTCGAAAGTGGCCCCATCTACTTACCCCTGAATGGGTGGATCTCGAGCCTATCTATACTCGGATGGTGGAGGTCATGAGCCTCCCCTAGCTATAGGTCGAAGGGGTACCAATTTGGATCCCTCAATGACATATTCTTTAGTAGAACCCATGGATGCATGAGGAATGCGGTCATGGTAAATGCTACCATGTGCGGAACCCCCATGCTGGGAAGTCCCATGCTCTGATCTATGTCTAGAGGAGTGTCTAGTACTTCCTCTAATCGAGGTATTCTCAATGGAATCCCCTCATGTAGAATTATCCCCTCTAATACTCATTGAACATCATCTAGGAGGATTCTATGATTGAGGGTGTTCTACATCGTGTTGTGCATTAGGTGGAGCTTGGGCTTCGATCTCAGGTCTATGACTGGATCGACCCCTCCATGTTTGCACCATTGTATTATCTTTTGAGTAAATTTTAAGGCAAGCAAAGTAAACAATGATGATTATCTTATTTTAAGTTTTGCTTGTGAACCCTAAACTATTTGATGTGTTTTGCAAATGTGTTGTATCAGTATGAAACTCTCATCATGTTTTCAATGTGTTGATGATATACTCAATTGTTAAAGGGCTTTCACCTATATACTCATAGCTCGACAACCTGGCTATGAACTCCAGGTCACGTAATCCCCCAAAATGTGGTGATGAGGTCCACACCTAGGTAGGGAGCACAGGTCCTGCTAGACTCTCACCCATTTTCACCTAGTCAATGTTATACCCTTCGAAGAGAAGTACATGCAAATTTTCTAGGCTACAAAAGGTTCTTGAGTCTGGCCTTGGTCTAGAACATAAGGTACATGGGAGTTGGGCCAATGGATGGAAATCACCTCCACCATCATTGAAACCCTACTAGTGGTTGGATGTGACTTCCAACTCACTAGCATTTACTGTGAAACGTGGTGTGTGTGGTTCCTTTTAATTTGCATAAAAGAAAATGCATAATACAACATTCAAATGATTCTCTATATGTAATGCAAAAAAGGAATGTTTTAAATTTAGAAAGTATGCATGAATAATTCTACATGATGTTTCAAAAATGCATACTAACAATGATATGGCCACTAATCGGTCCTCAAACAAGCAAACATAATACAAAAAATTATTCTAGCACGTTGGAGACTAGGGTGGACTACACTCAGAGGTCCATTATTCCTAGCAACACCTAGTAAAGACCTAAAAAAAGACCTAAGGACCTAATGCATATTCTAATTCTATTGTCTTCCCTAATTAGTCTAATATTCTACATTCTAGAAAAACAAAGAGAAAAAAAAGACATAGAGAGTGACAGTGGGACCTACCTCAGGTCCACATCCGATTAAGCTTTATCCCTCTTTATCTAATTTGTCAAATTCTGACCATGGCTCTATGTATGGTGACCACTATTGCCCATGGGTGTCAACCACGATGACAACTTTTGATCATGGTTGTCAACCACGGTGAGCACCTATCATAAAAAAATAAAGGTCAGTAATCTATGGCATAAAATGTGGAGGTTCCATCGTGATCACCTTCTATACCTATCTAGAAAGCATGCACCTAACTAATACATCAATTGAAAATCAACATAAAAGCATAAATAGAAGACAAGATTGCATATGACAAGAAAATGAATGCTTTCTTTTATTAATTTGAAACAAATCTAGATTACAAGTCATCCCTCTTAGGGATACCCAATTTGATACAATTAATACAATAGGTTGAAATTCCCCAAAGGGTAGGTGTAATTTCCACGTACTCTTTAGGATGACACGAACTGCTCCAAGGTGTCGATGACCTTCTTCTCCATGATTAGAGGCATTTGTTGCCTTGCATCCCAAAACCCTGTTAGTCCTGCGTGCAATAAACAACAAGAAGCATTAGAAACAAAGGAGGCCTCTCTTGATGAGGCTTTTAAGAGGTATTTGCAAAAAAGATGACATGATTAGCAATAATCAAGAAAATGCAAGAAAGATATTAAATCTATGCAAAACATGAAAATATTGCTACAAAACATATAAAATAAAGCAAATCTATCTATCTAATGGCCTAATTACAAAATTGAAAGCATGGAAGCATGAAAAGAACCATTAGTGCCATAATTGCAAAAATGAAGGAAAATGACTACAAACTCCTAATTGCATCGATCAAAATCTCTATTAAAGCTAGTTAACATGAAATATGGCTAATATAATGTATTTAAGATAAATCCTAATGCTAAAATCAAGGGAATCAAAAATGACAACCTAATCGTGGGTCCTTCAAGCAGTGGGTACTATTCATCATGGTTGACAGTCATGGCTGAGCCTGAAATATGTTTGCCCTCCAAATTCGATATCCAATCTTCAATTCTCCTTGAGAAATTGATGGTCAAGGGTCACCTCTATGTCCTCTGATAGATTTGGTGGTTGAATTGCTTAGTGGTGCATGGATTGCATGAATTAGCATTTCTTGGCTCTCCTAGCCTCCTAGGACCTCCATGGCAATGTGATCTCCAATTGGGTAGCAAAAGTGTTCCTCTCAATGCATGTGAATGGGTATGCAATTCGATAGGGCTTCGCTACTCAATTGATTATGCTTCTCTCTATTTTCCCCAATTTGGAGGGGGATTATATAGCAATTGCCAAGGGCTAGGGGTGGCTTCATGAGGAAGCCAAGATCAATATTGGGTGGTTGAGCTTGTTGGATGGAAGGATCTAGAACCTTCCTCGCTCAAACCGCTCCAATCCATAACCAATTGGCCATTGCAACCGATTTTGGGTCGGATGAAGGCCAACTAATTTGAGTCTTGACCATGGGTGACAAGCGTGGTCAGCTCTGCTAACCATGGGTGTCAGTAGTGGCTAGCACTGACTAGGCAAAGGTGCCCAAATGAGTGGTAAAAACCACTGCTATACCTTGGTATCTGTCCAAGGTCTTCCATATGGTCTTCTAGCATGTCCCATATGAGTAGTCACCTCGACATGACACATTTTAGGTGTCTACAATTGGCTAAAAAAAAAAATAGAAACAATAATGAAGGACCCAAATTCAAGAAAAATGTAAGGGCTCAACCACCTAGGATGAGTTGCTATACTCGTGGGGATCCCTAGTATGCCAAATGATACCCCCAATGGATTCAAGCAAGTAATAGAGTAGAGGATCAATTGCACCAATTATATGCAATCAAAATCTGGATAGACAAGCAACACCAATGCTACTGAATGGTAAGTTGTTTGACAAGGATGTTAAAGTTTTAATAGATAGTGGAGCTACATATAGTTTTATTTCCACTAGTATTATTGGGGATATGCCGAAAAGACCAATATTTTTGGCATAAGGGTGGAAAGTCGAGTATGGTTCTAGATAGACCTACTTAGTGGATCAATGTTTGTATACAACTGAGATAACCCTACCCAATGGATCCACTATATGGCACTTATATGTGGCACCACTCCATGCTTTTGATATTATCCTAGGGATGGATTGGTTAAAGGCTCATGGAGCTTTAATCAACTTCCAAGAAAGGTGGATGGAGTACATCGATAAGGATAAGAGGAGAGTAAGAGTTCAAAGTAGGCAAGGTTATTTTCAACCTCACTTATTATCAGCTATGCAGCTAAATAAAGCCATTAAAAGAGGTGGTATGTTGTATGTAGTTAAGATCAATGGAAAGACTAGAGAAAAGGGGATGAAGAAGTATTTAAGAAACATCCAATTCTACATGAATTTTGAGATGTATTCCTTGAGGATATTCTAGGTCTACCACCTCGATGGGAATTTGACTTCACTATTGAGTTAATGCTAGGGGCTAAACCTATTGCAAGGACACCTTATAGAATGACCCCAATCGAGTTGCAAGAATTGAAGGTGCAACTTCAAGATTTGTTGGAAAATGGTCTAATCAAACCTAGTGTGTCACCTTGGGGTGCCTCGGTATTATTTATGAAAAATAAGGATGGTTCCTTGAGGTTATGCATAGACTATAGGATGTTGAATAAGGTAACCATTAAAAATAAGTATCCTTTACCAAGGATTGATGACCTCTTCGATCAGCTAAAGGATGCTACTATATTTTCAAAAATAGATCTAAGATTGAGGTATCATCAGTTAAGAATTTAAGAAGAGGATACCCATAAGACAACCTTTAAGACTAGATATGGGCACTATGAGTTCATAATATTGCCATTTGGGTTGACAAATGCATCGATAACTTTTATGAATCTGATGAATAATGTGTTCAAAAAATATCTAGATCGGTTTGTCTTGGTATTCTTAGATGATATCTTGATATATTCTTACACCAAAGAAGAGCATGACCATCATTTGAGGTTAGTGTTAGAGGTGCTGAGGAAAAACCAACTATATGGAAAGTTGTCCAAGTGTGAGTTTTATACCTCATAGGTACAATATTTGGGACACATCATCTCGATAGAAGGAATTGCCATGGATCCAAAGAAAATTGAGGCTATATTGAGTTGGCTAGCACCAACAAATATGTCTAAAGTTAGAAGCTTCATGGGACTCACTGGCTATTATAGGTGTTTTGTGAAGGATTATTCTAAGGTTACCTATTCAATCACCAACCTTCAAAGAAAAGAGAAAGAGTTCAAATGGATGGATAAGTGTGAAGCCACCTTTGAGGCTCTAAAGAATAAGTTAACTACGACACCAATTCTCAAGATACCATATCCTCTTGGGAATTTTACCATGTGTACATATGCTTCCTTAGAAGTTTTGGGTGGGGTATTATCCTAGGAAGAGGCTACAGTAGCCTATGAGTCTAGAAAACTCAAGAAGCATGAGGTAAACTATGCTACACATGACCTAGAATTGGTAGTAGTTGTGCATGCCCTAAAGGTCTAGAGATATTATTTGTTGGGAAAACCATTTGAGCTAAGGATAGACCATCAAAGTCTAAGGTATATTTTTACCCAACCTATGCTGAACGCAAGATAGAGAAGATGGATAGAGTTCTTAGCAGAGTACGACTTTGGTATTGAGTATATCAAAGGGAAAGAAAATAAGGTCATTGATGCCTTGAGTAGGAGAAGGCACATAGCAACACTAACCCAGAGTCATATAGAATTGATGGATAAAGTTAGAGAAATGCAACTATAGGACCCATATTGCATTGAAATCTGAGATAAAACCAAGAGAAATCTTGAAGAGAGTAAGGATTTCAACATAAAATATGGACTTTTATGCTTCAAGGATAGGGTGGTTATACCCAAAATTGGTGATCTAAGGAGATTGATTATGTAGGAGGCACATAATTCTCCCTATTCTACTCATCCAAGAGGGTCAAAAATAAGGGAAAACATGAAAAAGACCTTCTATTGGGAAGGAATGAAGCAGGATATCACTAGTTTCATTGCAAGATGTTTAGAATGCTAGAAATTTAAGGTAGAACATCGACACCTAATAGGGAAATTGTACCCACATGATATACCTACATAGAAATGGTAGGTAATATCTATGGATTTTATTGTGGGTTTACCTAAGACTAGGTACCAACATGATGCAATCCTAGTAGTGGTTGATAAGTTGACCAAGGTTGCACACTTCATACCAGGGAACATCAAGGATGATGCACCAATGGTGGCAAATAAGTTTGCCAAAGAAATTTTTAGGCTACATGGGTTTCTTGAGGTGATCATATCAGATAGGGATTCTAGGTTCACATCAAAATTCTAGTAGGCTCTTCACCATGCAGTGGGTACTAAGCTGAATATTAGTTCTACATATCATCCAAAAATAGATGGTCAAATAGAGAGGGTAAACCAAGTTTTAGAGGACATGCTTTGCATGTACTGCATGGACCAAAATTCTAAGTGGGAAGACTTTTTGCATCTCGTTGAATTTGCATATAATAATGGGTACCATGCATCCTTGGGAATGGCCCCATTTGAAGCCTTGTATGGTAGAAGATGTAAAACACCTCTATCATGGGATAATCTAAAGGATCGGGTGGTGATTAAACTGGATACTATTTGAGAGATGGAGGAACAACTCAAAGTAATTTGACTTAGGCTCAAGGAAGCGATCGATCACCAAAAGAGCTATGCTGATATGAAAAGATCACCAAGAGAATTCTCTATGGGGGATAGAGTTTTCTTAAGAGTAAGACCCATGAAAAGTGCCATCAAGTCAACTAAGTTGGATCCTCACTATGTTGGGTCCTTTGAGATCATTGATAAGATTAGTCTAGTAGCCTATAGGCTCACCTTATCACCCAACCTATCAAATATCCATGATACTTTCCACATATCCCTGCTTAGGAAATATGTTGCTAATCCTACTCATATTTGGAATATTTCTAAATTATAGATGGCAGATCCCTCAACCATTGAGGTGAGACTAGTAAAGATTCTAGGGTTTTATTCCAAGATGTTGAGGAAATAAACCCTAGATCAATGTAAGGTCCAATGGGACCAGTATTCTAAAAATTGTGCAACATGGAAAGATGTTGAAGAAATGAGAAAGCAATTCCCATATTTATTTGAATGAAACATTTATTTACTCACTTGTAGGAAACATAGAGGATTGTGTTTAGCCCAAGGGGGGAGTATGTAACAACCCTCCTTGGAAAGACTCATTATTGATAATGAATTATGTATTGGTGTGGATGTCTAATGCATAGCTTTATTTTATGATGTCAATATGATTGGGTAATTGATTCTACTCTTGGAATATGGTACTACTGATGCATTTGTGGTTGCAGGACCAGGTGCTCTCATTGGTGGATTAATAAGGATAACCACCTAAGTTGAGAGAAATTTTAGGAAATGATGGTGATGACTTGCTCATCGACAACTCAAGGTAACAAAATACCCTTCATATAGATGCATTGCATTGTGCTTATTTCATGTTCACACCATTGGGTCGGGAAGTTGCTTGTGCAATGAGTCTCCTTAATAGGTTGGTGATAGCAATAGACTATCTTAAAAGGGCCACCTACTTAAGGATAAAATAATGGTGTGTAATATTGTTGGTGTGAATGACATATATGCTTGTGTGTGGTATGCATAGATTTATGGATGAGAACTATTAAAGTATTAATTTTTTGGTAACCTTAATACTTGAGAATATTAGTGTCAATGCTAATAATTAATATTAGCAATTGAAACTAATAAAGTAAATTATTATTAAAGAATATTAAAAATAATATCATACATTTAAAATAATTCAATTAGGTTGAATGGGAAGGAGCAGCGATGAGCGGGAAGGTAGCGACGGGATGGCACGGGAGCGGGAGCACCAGCACTGTGAACCTAGGCACTGGCAAGTTGGAGGGCCGAAACAAGGCGGAGGGAGGGCAGTCAGAGAATGGAGGCTCGACAGAGTTACCCGAAGATGGAGGCAGACGCAAGAAGGATCTGCCTGACAAAGGGAGAGACTGCCAACATAAATCATATGCAGAGGCAGTGGCTTTTGAAACCCTAAATGGTATTTTCACTAAGGACCTCTTTCTGTCTGAGGATGAACTAGACATCCCAGAGGAAATCCTATCAAGTTTTGTCGAATTTGAAAAATTTACCCTAATCGGGAAGTTTATTGGAGGGCATCCCGATATGCAGACCATCCGCAGGTGGGCGACAGGAAAATGGCAGACCTCGGGTCATATGGAGCTGGCTGCCCTATCCTGGGTTTTCTTCGTAATTAGGCTAAATAATGCGGAGGATTACTGTAAAATTTTGGCTGGGGGCCCTTAGTTTCTGGGACACAGGAGTCTCTTTCTCAGGAAGTGGGGGATGGATTTTAACCCTGAAACCTAGAGTATTAATATTTCCCAAATATGGGTTAGGCTGCCGAACCTTCCCATTTTTTGCTGGCATGAAAATGTTATCAGGGGTATCGCCCGTTCCATTGGTGAGTTGGTCACCATTGACCCTCCCACTCGGGCCCAAACCAGATTTTTCCAAGCTCGCTTCTGTGTCCTGGTGGATTTGGAGGCGAACCTTCCATCCTCCATCACTCTTCGATCTGAAGGCTCCGTTCTTCATAAGCAAGTCATTAACTACAAAAATAGATCGGCATTTTGCCCTCGATGCAGTTCCCAGGGGCATCTTCAGTCAAATTGTCCTCTTCAAAAGCTGGGGATGAAGGGTGGGGCTTCTAGAAACCCTCGAAGCAAGAAGGAAAACAACCAAAACACCCTGTAGTGACAGTGCCTGAGTCTCCAGATCCTTTTGGGGTTCTCCTTGAGTCGGACGTCGTTCTTTGCAATGCAAGTTCCCAACCAGAACCTCAAGTGGAAAAGGATCAGTCTCCTTCCCGTATGTCTGCTCAGGCTGATTTCCCTATTTGTCAAAACCAAAAACCTCTCGAGTCCCTGCTAGAAGAGTATCTACTGGGCAAGAGGGACGAACAACATAGCAACATTAGTTTGCAAAACACTAGAATCCAGAAGCAAGGGGTGGATTTTGGCTGTGAAAGAAAATAGGGGCGACCTCCTAACAAAGAAAGAAGGGACAAGGAAACGGCAGCAGACATTGCAAATGGATCCTAGCGGCTGCTTTTTCAAGAAGATTCGGACTCCCTGGTGGGTGATTCGCCTGTCCCAAAACCTCCCATCCAATAGGGAAAGGAAGGCAAGAAAGTCTTTAAAATGTCCAGATGAAAATCCTCTCATGGAATGTGAGAGGTCTTAACGGAGCGGCCAAACATAGGGTGGTGGCCGATCTTCGAAAGAAGTCTAACCCATCCATCCTCATTTTGCAGGAGACTAAGTCTGATGCCTCTACCTCTATCAAGGTTTCCAGGGCCATTTGGGCCAAGGCCAAATTCCTTTCTAGCCCTGCAATAGGTTCTGTAGGCGGTCTCATGGTGCTGTGGGACTTTGACAAGGTCGAGGGTAGTCTTCTATCGGCTTCCAACAGGACTATCAATGTCCTATTTCACTCTAAGGTTGATAATTTTTCATGGATTTTGACCAATGTTTATTCCTCAAACTCTACTTCGGAGTGAGCTGAGTTGTGGAAAACCATATCTCTGATGAGAGAAAGTTTTAGTGACTTCCTGTGGGTTGTGGGAGGTGATTTCAATTGCCCTCTTCATCCCTCTAAAAAGAAGGGAGGTGCTGAGCTGGCCAGCTGTATCATGGAGGATTTTAGAGATTTTTTTTCATCCAATAATCTGCTAGACATCAAACTTAAGGGGGCGTCCTTCACCTGGAGCAACAGGAGGATTGGGAGCAATCTCATCCGAGTCAAGCTCGACCGGTTCCTCATTTCCCATGAAGTTATTCCCTTCCTCGGTGCTGCAACTCTCTCAGCTTTGCCAAGAATCGGGTCGGACCATAATCCCATTCTGTTAGAGGCCACTGGTAGGCCTAGGTTTAATATCCCTTTCATATTTGAGTCCATGTGTATTTCCCACAAGGATTTCAAACATTTGGTTTTGAAATGGTGGCAGGTGACGGTGGTTGGTTCAGCGTCCAAAAGACTAGCCCTAAAACTTAAGATGATTAAAAAGAACTTAAAGGCATGGAATAAGGAGGTTTTTGGCAACATTTTTGAGTCTAAAAGGTCCATCTCTGAGTGCTTGAAGAGTTTAGAGGAAAATATGGAGGTCGAAGGGTATTCTGAAGGCCTCAGAGAGGAGGAACGGAACCTCCTGGTGGACTATCATTCCATTCTTGCCAGTGAGGAAACATTTTGGTGTCAGAAGTCCAGGGATATTTGGCTGAAGAGCGGTGATTCAAATTCAATTTTTTTCCACGCATCTACCATGAGACACAGGGGGGCCAACAAGATCAGACAGGTGTTGTGTAAGGATGGGCACACTACCAGCGAGATTGAGGAAATTCGAAGCGAAGCAGTCGATTTCTTCCAGGATTTGTTGGGTGCTCCTCCTGATAGCGTCCTCCAAGTTCAAAAATCCTTGCTTCCTAATTTCCCTACCAAAGTCCACCATGAGGCAAGTATTAAACTCCTGGAACCTTTTTCCCATTCCAATATTAAGGATGCTCTTTTTTCCATGCAACCAGATAAGGCGCCCAGGCCTGATGGGTTCCCCCCTCGATTCTTTCAAGTTATGTGGAATGTTGTGGGGCCTGATGTCTGTGAGGCTATCTTATAAATCCAAGCATCAAGATCCATCCATCCGAAGCTCAACTCTACCTTCCTAGCTCTCATTCCTAAGTCACCCACTTGCAAAAGTTTTTTTGACTATCGTCCCATAAGCCTCTGCAATGTTTTCTACAAGATTCTTACCAAGACCATTGCCAGTCGTCTGAGATCCCTCCTCCCCTCTTTGGTAGGTTCAGCTTAGGGAAGCACCATTAAGGGGAAAAACATCCTTGACGACATCATTACTATTCACGAAACCCTCCATACTGCCCAATGTTTCAAGAATGCTACGCTTTTCCTTAAACTAGACATGAATAAAGCTTTTGACAGAGTGGACAGGAGGTTCCTCTGTGCTATCCTTTGCAATTTGGGCTTCCATCATCACTGGATTGACCTTGTGAACAGTTGTATTTCCACTCCGTCCTTTTCTATGCTGATCAACGGGTCCCCCGCTAGATTCTTCCAGAGTTCTTGCGGCCTCAGACAAGGTGATCCTCTGTATCCTATTTTATTCATTCTTTTGGCAGAGGTCCTTAGCTGGTCTTTGAATGAAGCCCTTTGTCGAAGCAAGATTTCTAACATTCTGCCTACTTCCAGAGTTGATCCTGTCACTCACCAACAGTTTGTGGATGACACGCTCATATCCACTGGAGCGTCTGTCACTTAGGCCAAATATATCAAGCACATTCTATCTCGGTATGAGAAGGTTTCTGGCCAAAAATTTAATTAAGAGAAAAATTTATTTTGTTAATACCCCTCTGCATAGGCAAATTCGCATTGCCAGAATCCTCGAATGCACTATTGATTCCCTACCTGCAACTTATTTGGGGTTACCGCTAGTTTGCAATGGGCGAGGCGGTGGGAACATCTGGAATTTGATTTTGGAACGGCTTCATAAGAAACTCAGCACTTGGAAAGGCAAATTGCTATCTCAAGCTAGGAAGGAAACCCTCACCAAAGCCTATCTTCAAGGAATTCCCACCTATTTCATGTCTATTTTCATGCTTCCTGTGTTTATCCATTCCAAAATCGAGCAGATTCAAAGGAATTTTCTCTGGTCCAACAGCGAAGAAAAATCCAAAATTCCTCTGGTGGCGTGGGATAAGGTTTGCCTTCGAAAGGACCAAGGTGGCATGGTATTGAGAAGATCCAGGCTCATGAACACTGCCTTAATTGCCAAACATGCTTGGAGAATTCTTATTAATGCACCGGCGAAATGGGTCAATATAGTTAAAAGAAAGTATCTTGGGGAAAATTCTCTCCTGGAAGCTGAGTCTCCTCATGAAGCTTTGGCTTTCTGGAAGACGGTGCTTCAGGGCCATTCGGTGATTAACAAGGGTGCTCGTTGGATCTTGGGGGATGGATCCACGATCCTTTTTTGGAGAGGCATGTGGGCTACAGATGAAGCTCTCGCTATAAATCAGAACTTGGCTGGCTTGAGGGCCCAGATTGATCCAAACAGTCATCTCAAGGTTTCAGATTGCATTGACGGAGTTCCATTCCCCCTCGATGGAAACTTTCGACGGTGGATGGGTTTGATAATGAGGTGAATTTCTTGTACAGTGTCCTCCAATCGATGTTAATTCCTTCGGTCATAAGAGACGACATAATTATTTGGAGCAACACGTAGGATGGGCAGTTTTCTGTTAAGTCAGCTTATGATCTTCTGTCATGTGAGGCTGCTGTGGACCCTCAGTGGAAAGCAATTTGGAGGAAAGGGATTATTCCTAATATAAATTACTTTGCTTGGATTACCTTTTATAACAAAGCCCTTTCCATAGACAATCTCCACAAGAGAGGCCTTGCAATTCCCAACAGGTGCCATCTTTGCTTAGCTGACTGTGAAACATCCAATCACTTATTTTTGCATTGCCCATTTTCCCATTCAGTCCTAATTTGTGTGTTGTCTTCCTTCCAAGTACTTTGGTGCTCCCCTCGCTCCCTTAAAGACGCCTTCCTCCAATGGCCCAAGCCTTTTAAGAATTCTAAGCTCTGATTCCTTTGTGAGGCTGCCTTTCACCATTCCATCTGGCAAATTTGGCTGGAGCATAATGCTAGAGTCTTCGACAAGATCCCTAGAATGGCTCCCTTTGTTTCCCAGCAGGCCTTATCCTTTCTTTGTCGAGAATTCAAAAACTATTCCCAGCTCCCGCCCTCACAATCCTTGGGAGGCAATTATTTTCAAAAGACTAGACCTTGGCTCCTCTTCCAGAGTTGACTCAGTGAATGGCCGCAGGGAGGTCACTTGGACCAAACCTCCTTTGGGGTGGATCAAACTTAATTTTGACGAGGTGCTAAAGGCAACCTGGCGCCCGCTGGTTCCGAGGGGCTTATCAGGGACCATAATGGGAAGCTGATCTTGGCCTACTGTGAAAATTTGGGTCCTTAGACCAATCATTTTTTTGAAGCCTGTGGTGTGTTGAAAGGGTTCAGGTCATATCGAATGATCCTAGGCCTTTAATTATTGAAGGTGATTCTCTAAACATTATCAACTACCTTCGTGGCTCCAAAGACCCATCATGGCAGGTCCTGAATATCATCCTCGAGGCTAGGATGCTCCTCTCTCGGCGCGCCAGGTGGGAGGCGGGGCACATCTACAGAGAAGGTAACCGGGTGGCGGATCACTTGGCCAACAAAGGACTGATGACCACGTGCCCGGTTGTTTGGCGTTCTCGTTTTCCAATCGAGGTGGACAGTTTGTCCAAAGCAGATATTCCCTCATGATGAAGAATTTGTATCATAGGTCTTCTCCCAAAGTTTGTTGATATATTGTCTTTGGCTATTATTCTGTTTTAATGTATTTCAAGATCAAGATTTCTAGGACTGTCTGCGTCTTCTGGGACCCTCGGGCATTTTGTATTTCCCTGTCTTTTTTACGAACTGCTCTATTTACCCAGCCATCCGGCATGAAATATCTTTTAGCAAGGCTGATTTTGTACATAAGGTTTTGGGATTCTTTATAAAAACCCACAATTAATCTATTATTATAATTACCAAAAAATAAAGTAAATTATTAAATTAATTCATGAGGATACTTTAATTGGAATAATATTAAAACTTAGAAACCATTTTTATTTATTTATGTTTTGTTATGCTTTGGTGGCGCTTTAATTAATACAAAAGGTGGCATTAGTTGACTAACATATTGTTGAGCATTTTGTATGTTACCTCAACCATGCAAGAAGGTACCCCTAGCCTATTTGAATCCAATAGGATGTGTTGGGCAGGAAAATATTTTGGGAAGAATGGAACCGAAGGCTTGGAAAGAGGAAGGATTTGGCAGTGCAACTTTGGATTGGGGGACATCGGGAAGGCTTGGCAAAGGTGGTACTTTGTAAGTGCAATATTGCTTATTATGGTTGTAGAATTACATTCTTGCTTTGTTTTCTAGATCACTTTCTTGCTTTGGTGTGGCTATGGTTTTCTTTCTTGTGTGTGTTAGTAAAGTTTCCTTCTTGTTGATTGTAATTTGGTGTAGTTAAGCATATGTTGCTTGTAAGCTTTCTTGAGGTGTTATTCTGACCAAAATATTTTCCTTTTTGCTAGTCTAACTTATCGCCATGGATGTTGGTTGGATGTGTTCCCTAGACCTGTGTATTGTTAGCTTGTTCTATGTTGAGTGTGGTAGGTGAGCTTTATGTGGTTTTGTTGTATACATTTATTTTGTTGTAGTGGATAATGTTTTTTGATGTGTTGAATATTTTATGGTGGTGCACCCCTTCTAAAACTTGGCTTGATCATTTTTATTTAAGATTTTGGTTGACCAAAGTGCTATTGCTCGAGGTCTTATTTGTTATTCTAGTTAGATAAGGTCGACGTCCCTGTTAGTGCTTATATGTCTTGTTGTTCCAGACCCATGTTCCATATTTAGTTTAGTTGGAATTTGGGTAGGTGTTTTATCTAATATTTGATTGGCTACCTATGTATTGTTGTAATATTTTCAAAGGTTTTTTATTTGGATATTGACCCTTTAATATTAAAGTAAGTTAATCCTTTTTGTTGTACTATTTTATTTGTGAAAATTTTTTTGACTTGGGCTAAGTAGGAATTAAAGAGGAATCATATTTGTCTTCTTCCTTTATGTAGAGGAGTTGGATCCTCTTGTATAAATGTTGCAAAAGCTTTAGTGGGAGTTTGTTTACCATATGTTTTCATTAGAAAGAATTTTTTTGAGAAATGAAACTCTTTTAGTTTTATGGAAGTTGAAGTTTATTTAAAGGAAAACTCTTCTAGATTATAGAAGTTAAATATCATTTATAAAAAAAAAAAAAAATTAGGAATTATCTTTGCAATATGAAGTTGAAGTTTTAGGAAAAAACTCTTTTAGTATTATGCTTTAGCTCTTGTTGTAAAAGAATTTTTTTCTATGGATGATAGCTTTTTAGAATAGTAAGAATGAGAGTTTGGATCTTTTGCTTTTTTGAAAAGAAAGATAAACTATTATAATGGTTCCTGAGACTTGTGTAGGTAAAGGAACCATTATAAAGAGAAGTATGAGATTCTCTCCTTGTTGGTTTATTTTATTATGTTTTAGTATTGAAAGGAAAGATAAACTATTATAATGGTTCCTGAGACTTGTGTAGGTAAAGGAACCATTATAGAGAGAAGTATGGGATTCTCTCCTTGTTGGTTTGTTTTATTATGTTTTAGTATTGAAAGGAAAGATAAACTATTATAATGGTTCCTGAGACTTGTGTAGGTAAAGAAACCATTATAGAGAGAAGTATGAGATTCTCTCCTTGTTTGTTTGTTTTATTATGTTTTAGTATTGAAAGGAAAGAGAAACTATTATAATGGTTCTTGAGACTTGTGTGGGTAAAGGAACCATTATAGAGAGAAGTATGAGATTCTCTCGTTGTTTTGTTTAACCAATCACGATGTTGATTTTTATCTTAGTAAAATTCAAATTTTAGAAGACAAGTAGTCAAGTAAGATTTATCTCTTAATAAAAAAAATGTAAAGGATTTGATCGTGGAATCATAAAACTTTGAGAAAGTTGTAGAATATATTTGATAAAAAATAAATTTTAAAAATAATTGTGATAAAAAAATTCCATATATGGTTTAATTGACCTAAAAGAAAATATAATATTGTAGTGTTCTTATGAAAATAACCCCAATAAAATTACATATATATATTTTTTTAGATTTGGATATACAATTTTGATGGTAATTCTAAAAGAAATCCTTTTTTTTAGATTTGGATATACAATTTTGATGGTAATTCTAAAAGAAATCCAAGAAGAGCATGTGGAGGTGGTTTTTTTTGAGATAACGAAAGCAAAATTCTTCTCACTTACTCATAATCATATAGAACTTCAATTAAAAACTATGTAGAGGCTAAGGCACTTCTTATAAGGATTAAAATTGCAATAAAAAAATATGGAAATATATTTCAATTGAGGGGGGTTACAAATTATAGTTAATACAATCAACAACAATAAAAGTAGAAATTGGATAAAAAATAATATTATTGTTGATGTTTATCATCTATTATTGGAGGCAATCTCTTGAAAATTTAAGCATATTTAAAGAGAAGGAAATTGGATAACAAATAATTTAACCAATCATGGTATTGATTTTTATCTTGATGAAATTGTAACAAATTTTAGAAGAAAAGTAAGATAATTTAACCAATCATGGTATTAATTTTTATTTTGATGAAATTCAAATTTTAGAAGACAAGTAAACAAGTAAGATTTATCTCTTAATCAAAATAAATTAAAGGATATAATTATGAAATCATAATAATACTATGAGAAAGTTAAAAAATATATTTGATAAAAAATAAATTAAAAAAATAACTGTGATAAAAAAGCCATATATAGTTTAATTCACTAAATATAATATTTTAATATTCTTATAAAAATAACTCTCACTTATAATTTTTTTTTTTCAAGGCTAAGCATCCCCATCTTATCATAACCTCTCATAAAGAAAAGAGCTAAATTTATCAATAAAAAATTTAATAAATAATGTAATTTGAAGTTTAAACCTTCCTATAAAAATTAGATATAACTTATTAAAAAATATTATCACCCTTATTTTACATTTTGGTTATAACCAGCATGACAAAAGATTTAAAAAAAAAAATACAATGATCAGCAAAGATAACTGAGGAAATTTTTGATAAAATCTCCATATAGGGACCAACACTAAAAAAACCAATCAAATTTAGATAAGAGACAGCGAATAATAAATATTATATTAAAGTTTTATAAAGATGAGATATATATTATGTAAAACCAATCAATTTTAGATAAGCGACAATAAAGTTTGTTTTTTACCAGAAAAAAGATTTTAATTTTATTAAAAGAATGAAAGAAAGTTTGCAAAAATTTAGATAAAAGTAGATTATTAGGAGTATAAATATAATTATATTTAAGCAGTTCAAGAAGAAAAAAAGAAAAGTCATGTTCAGAATTTGGATAAAAAACAATTAAAAAGAAATCAATTGATATAATATAAGAAAGAAACAGGTAAAATCTGCTATAACCCTTTAATCAACTGAACAAACCTACAGTAAAAACTTATATTTTATAATAAAGTTTTATAAAGATAAAATATATATTATAACTAAAAGTTTATTATTGAACGCTTGTCTTTTTCCTAGTGTTTTCAGCGGCGTAAAAGGTTTAAAATGATTGTGGCATGGTGGTTATAAGGGCGGACTGCACGAAGATCTGTGTGGCGGCTTCCGAGGCGGACAGCGCAGAATACTGTGGCGACCATAAAAGCTGGACAGCCTGCCCGGATTCGTGGCGGCTACCGATTCCACCATGTAAATTAAAAAAAAAAAAAACTACAAGTATATTACAATAATAAGAGTTTTAATCTCCTTTAAAAAATTTACAGTTTAAACCTTATTTATTTAATATGTGAACCAAAACCCCAATAAAAACCTAAATAAACTCATATTTAAATAACTATAACAAAACACATCTCACATAAAAAAAAAATTCGAGACACTACCTTAACTTTATAAATTAAGGTTTCCAGGACAATTTTACATCTTACACAGTAATATCATATGAATTAAAAGAAGGCCCAACCTAGTTTTGCTTTCTAATACAAGTTGGGACTATACTCGGCAACACCACCTAAAACATCATCCAAATCGTGAAAAGAGATCGACATTGCCGTTTGCTTACGTCTAATATCCCCATTCTCAACGTGTAACAATGAAGCAACCCCCAAATCAGGCCTCAACATTATATACACAGTGACTACAAACTACAATGTATAAAGAACTGAAATATATAAATTATCAAAGACAAATTTCATCACTGCCACTCTAGTTTGGAGTCCGATTCATTACTCAAAGAAAACACCCTGAAAGCAAACTCCTTCAATGCACTGTCATTCACCTCACAAAACCTCTTCTCCCAACTCGGAGGCTGAATGGCCTCATAACCAAGGCCAGGTGTTCTATCCTGTGACCGAGGATTCCTAGGCTGCTTCCAATCCACAACATAGGCAGATACCCTTCTCCGAAACTTGGTCTTAAACTCACTCCATGCCTGGTATTTATAGTGATTTATCACTACCATGGAGGGCTTGACATACAATGTTTTGTATCCCTTCATGAGCTGAAAATGGTGTACTACATTCAGCAATGAAGGAGACAAACATTTTAAGAGAATTATAGATTTGTGCCTTTTCTCAAGCCTCTCCCTGCAAGTATACCCTTGGGTGACCCCTCTCTCAGGGTGGTGCATCAGCCCTGATGGCCCAAAATTCCTGCACTTGAAGGAGATTTGACCTATTTTGGCAATTTGTGAAGGACTATTGGGTGGCCTATTTCTATCTGAACTCAAATCCATGACCAAGTTCAAGAGATTTCCTGAACTAGTGTCCTTTACCATTTTGTTGTGTTTCAGTGTCTGATTGCCCTTGTAGTGCAATTGCTTCTTCAACCAGAAAGGTGAGAATACAAACTCATCCACATCGATGTACATCATCCATTGGCACTTGTCTTTGGCCATTACAGCACAGTGTGAAAACCCAGATTCTTGAGTCTTGGGCCATGGCCATGGGTATCTGGTCACATTGTATCCTGATAGACCACTCTCAAGAGTTTCTTCCAGATTGTCTTCGCTATTGTTGTCATATAGAAAGAAGTGCTCCACACCCAAATGGGAATTGTACATGACCCATTCTCTTATGTATTTGCCAACATTGAATGCCATTGTGCAAGCACATAGTCTCATCTTGGGTCCTGTGGTTTCAATGTGACTGTAGTAGACAGGCTTGTGATGAGGTGGTGGTATTTCATAGTAAGCAACGGAGGGAATAGATCTTCCATGGATTGCCAGAGTGATTTTGGATCCCAGGAGGTTGTAGAGGATTTTTTCATGTGGATGCTCACACCGAAAAACTTCTTGTGCAGACACTGTTACAATTGTTTCTACAGTGTTATTGAACATGCACCGAAGATCTTGTGCTGCAACGTTCAATCCTTGTCTGCTATTGATTCCTTTGGCAAATAGAACAACATCCCTCGCTGTAACAAAGCTCTCATAGACCATATAATTCCACTTAATGGGCTGTGAGTAATTAATATCAGCTTTGATTGTCATGGTATCATTTATATCTTGGTTACCAATTATCTCTACTAGTTCCACAGATCCTGCAGACCATTGGATTTTTTGTGGAGGCGCCTGGCATCTTACCACAGCAGTTCTTTGAGATCTATGTAGATAATCAATGCCATTCAGTTGTGTATAGATTTTGTGTGAGAATGAACAGTGGAGAGATTCTCTTTGTTTGAGTTTTGGTACAGAAGACAAAGCGACCAAGAATAGCACTTCATCAGGAAGCATGACAACGTCTTGAATGAAGGCAGGCCCATGCATTTGATTCATAGTAACGTTCATGAGCGATTGGAACCTAAGTCTCTTTAAAAATCTTGCCTCCCACCTGTAATTGATCATCTGTCTGCCAAATTCCTCTCTCAGGCTTCCACATAACATCAACGGCATCCTTGAATTTGTCTCATTCTTCACTTCCTCTGATGTGACTAGAAACCAAAGAAAGCCATGCAAACATTAATGCATAAAATAATGCAATATCTACGGTTTTAAGATGATGTTTCATCTTTCAAGAAGGCCTAAGAAGATTATTCACAGACAATGTGCAAGACTACTAAATAGCAGAAATTGCAAGATCTATATCATATTTCATCAACTTAAAATATACCCAATTGTATAACATGCAGCCCTGTAAGCTTTTCAAACAGTTCATGAGTTTGTGCATCCTATAGCCCAATCCAATAGCAAAATAAAACCAAATTGTTGATAAAAAAATCTACACACCGAGAATTTATTTCAAAAAGAAAAGAAAACCAAGAAATGGCCAACAAATCATTCATATGCATATCCATACACAAATTGGAAGCTGACCTTCAAACATGAGGTGAAGAATGGTTGCACCAACTGTGAAGACCACAATAATGAAAATAACCAGATGAAATCTTGATGCCTTACGCCTAAAAGAACCACTGGGTCCTGCACGTTTCTTCTTGAGCTCTTCATTCCCAGCAATGCCCTTCCTAAACAACCGGCAAAACACCACCATCATCATCACAGAGACCAAAAAAGTTGCCCCCATTCTTGTTAATCTCTCTGGAATGGTTTCACAATCATGGGTATTCCAAGAAATCAAGAAAAATTTGACAAGAAATTCTAAGTCGAAGTTGAGCTGAGTAGGAAAATTTTCATTATGGAAAGCTTAGTGTGGCTCAAGGCGTGATGCATAAGGTGTATTAAATGGTCAATGAAAGCAAAACTTGACGCCTAACCTACTTTCAACGGTCGGAGATTTGTTAGAGTTCAATGAAGGGAAATTGCAAGGGACCTTTCAGTTTGGATGGAGGGTGGTTAAAAGTTGAATTATAATTGCACAAGACAAGGATGGTGCGTCCACTATAACTCAATTAACCATCAAATATACCCAAAGTATTATAGGTTTTAAATTGTAAGGCTTTGGTGCTAATGGGACCATGATTGAGTGGTCGATACATATGTGTAAAGTTAAATTTTGGTGGCATTAAATAGGATTTCCATGGCAACAAATAACTTGATGCAAGTCCGGTTTAAAAAAAAAAAAAATTATAAAGTTTTTGGTAGAATGATAACTTTCAAGTTTTTTTATTGTGAGAAATTTTTATTATTATGTTTAAGGTTGGGTATCCCATCCCAACTATGATTTCTTATAAGCTTATGAACAAGGCTAAACATAATCATACACATACCATCTCATACACTCACCCCTTATCGTAGTTTGAACCTTCAAATTAAATGAATAATATAATAAATAAAATTTATAAAAGTTTTTTTAATTATAAAAATTTGATAGAGTGATAAGTAAAATGTTTATTGGACAAAAAGTTTAAATCACACACTTATAAAAAAATTTCATAGTATATTATTAAGTCGTATATATGTTTAACATTCCCTCCCCAAATGTTTTCGGTGGCTTTGGGTTGAATCCAAGACTTTAAATAATGTGTGATTTGGATGTAGATATATTATTTAATGGTAATACTTTGCACTTTGATTAGGAAGTTTAAGTTTGAATTGAATGGGAAGTATAATTTAAGTATAAATAATTTGTGATTTGGATGTAGATATATTTTTTAATGGTAATATTTTGTAGTTTGAATAGGAAGTTTAAGTTTGAATTTAATGGGAAGTACAACTTACATATAATTAGGATCCATCTTTTTCAAACATACATGTATTAATGTAATATTTGGAATGAAATTCTAATCATGGAATATGCCACTAGACTTGCATCATTACATAAAGATGCTATCATTCCCATGATTTGTATCTTGAATGAGATATGAACATACCACTGGGGTGTCTTGACAGGGGTACTAATAAATATATATTGGATAAATAATATTTTCTATAAAGATCATCCTTTAGACTTTAAAAACTACTTTATATTTATTTTTTACTTTAAGAATTAGATTATTAAATATAGGCAAGTCTTGAACAATAAAACCTCAAAAATAAATGATATTGTATCATAATGGTACTATTGTTGTATTTCAATAAATAAAATATTATTATTATGATTAATATTTATGATCGGTTTATTTAATTGTAATATTTTAACAAACAATAAAATAATATTACATTTAAAAATTATGTATTTATCATCTAGTGGAATTTAGACTTGAATCTCTAAATTAACAACAAATTTGAACTCAAATATTTACATAAAAATCTATTTATGCTTTTATATATATTATGATTAGATTTTTAAAATATTTTAATAAACAATATAATAGCATTTCATCTAAAAATTATATATTATATTGTAAAATTTGGACTTGAATCCATACATTAAAAACCTTTATTTTAATTATTTGAGTCCATGTTATTTAATAAAAACAAATTAATTAAAAAAAATAAAATATTTGTTTATGTAATGTTAATAATAATAATATTTTTACTGCAGCAACGGTGAGTGCAAGCGTGATTCTCAGAGTAAGTGCAAAAACGAGTGTGAGTACGAGCCAGGAGTAAGTGCAGCAGCGAGTGCAAGCATCAGGAGTAAGTGCAACAACGAGTGTGAGCACAATCTAGGAGTAAGTGTAGTAGCAAGTGTGAGCAAGTGTAACCGAAAGTAAGTGTGAGTGAGTGTAGCCAAAAGTGGGTGCAAGTGCAATCCAAGAGTAAGTGTGAGAGTAAGCGAAGTGGCGAGTGTGAGTGCGATCTGGGAGTGAGTATGCAAGTTGAAAGTGAATGAGATCAGAGAGGGAGTGTGAACCAATAGGGAGTGTGAGCTAAGATTTAGTCATGGTAGAAGAGCGACAGGTTCATCCAAAGTGAATCAATTCTTCAAACCCTTACCATGAATGTGTTGAACATTGTTTTTAAAAATTTAATGAAGCTAAGAAACACCAGGAATAAGAAGAGACAAGGGCAATTGTGATCCAAGAGGGAGTGCAAGCTAGGAGTGAGTGCGATGCAAGAAAGAGTACGAAATCAAAAGGGAGTGCAAACTAAGGATTTTAAGACATGATTCAATCATGAAAAAGAGTGGCAGGTACATCCAGAATGCATCAATGCTTCAAATACTTACTACGAATGTGTGGATATTATTTTCAAAAAATTATTGAAGCAAAGGAATGTTGAGAAAAAAAGAGACACGGATAATTATGAGCCAAGAGGGAGTGCAAGTTGAGAGCAAGTGTGAGCCAAGAGAGAGTGCAAGCTAGGAGTAAGAGCGAGTGTGAGCAGAGAGGGAGTGCAAACCAAGAGGAAGTGCAAGCCAAGAGCAAACTCCATTAGCTATTGTGGAAGGAAAGTCATTTTTGAAAGTCCTAATGGAAAGTCAAGATGCCCTAGCTAGAAATCAAAATACCCTAGTTAGAAGTATGAAGGACCAAGATGTAGATAAATGAAAGAGCAAATACATGACAAGTTCGTTCCAGATAGCAGATGGTTGAGCATGATATAATGGTTCTTAAAAGTAAAGGGTTGATATGTAAGTTCCATAGATCATGGCCAAGGTTTTTGGAGATTCACAATTGGATCAAGTGGAAGTTGAAATTGAATTCAAATTATTATGTGACTTTTCTTCCTAAAGGTTTTTCCTCATCGTATTTTTTAGTTCAAAAATTAGAGATAAAATAATGGTTGGTAGTCCATGGTTTAGGGGAAGAAATACACTTTATTTGAGACCATGGAATGAAATATTTTCCATTGAGTCAGAAACTATTAAGAAGCTTTCAATGTGTGTTAGGATTTTTGGACTTCCATATCAGCTTATAAATAAGGATGTTTTAAAAAATATTGGAAATACCTAAGGGAATTCATCAAGGAAGTACCAACAACTAAGGAGTGAAAGTATGCTATATATACTCGAATATGTGTTGCTATGGATATTTTAAAACCTTTGCCACAATCCATTAAGATTAAATATAAATCAAGAGAATGATATCAACAAGTAGATTATGAAAATATTGCATTTCATTGCCACAATTATTTTGAGATTGGACACATGGAAAGAGTTTGCAAAGTAAAAACTATGAAGAAAGAGATAAAAAATCTAGCCATGAGATAAACTTCAAGACAAAGCAAGAAAATAATTCAATAATAGAAGCTAGATCAGATCAAGGATATTCCACTCCAAAATAAGAGGTAAATAAATCCTATGGACAATATCAATTGGTAAGTTTAGAAGGAATTAAAGGTGCAAAAGAAGATGTGGAGATAAAATCCAAAATAAAGACAACAAAAAAGGCCAAGTTTATTCCAGGTAAATCACCTTCATTTTTCTCTAGTATAGAATCCTCTTTAGGTAATAAAAGTGAAAGTTGTGAAGATCTTATCCCTTGCACTTTCAGGTTTCAAGAGTAGAGTAATATAGAAATGAGGTTGGAGGAAACCCATAACAATTTAGGGTTTTTAGGGTAGAATAAGAAGGTAATTGCTACACAAGAGCATCCTTGCACTTTAGGATCTCTAGAAAAATATAAAGAAGACTGTGTTTTTTAGGTTATTTCTTGCACTTTAAATCCTTCAGAATAAGGTAAACCTAAAGATGATAAGTCTTATTGTGAACAGTGTGAGAATATTAAAGACATTGATGAAGATAAAATTATTGTTGAGAATGAAAAAAAGAGAGGAAGACCCTAGAAGCAAAAACAAAGAGTAAAAGAAACATAAAGAGATATTGATATGGAAAATAAAATCAAATATCACAAGTGTTAACAAGATGTGGGGCTAAAACCACAAATAAAATAAACTAAAAATAAAATAAAAATAATATCTTGGAATATTAGGGGAATGAATAAGAACCCTAAAAAAAGTATTAAGAAATTGTGAGATTGTTATAGACAATATATTTTTGGATATAGAAGTTGGGCAACAAATATTTTAGACATTTGCAATGTTGAATTTGATATTGACAAAATTTAAATTTTTGAAGGCATTTGATATAAAAGGAGTTGATTGTGGAAACTTAGTAGTTTGAGGAATATGAAGAATATCTTTGATAGAAGGGTAAATGAAGAATATCTTCGATAGAAAGATAAAGTTGAATATGCTTTAATTAACTTGTTAGAAATGTAATGAGAGCAATGTAATGTTTTATTTCCATAATAGGAGTTGCCCCCAATAGAAGCCACATATAGCTTATTAAAATAATAATAATAGTAATATTTTATATCAAGGTTCAAACCCTAATTAGTATGAGGGGATTGGGACCCCTCATAAAAACCTATGTAAACTCATTATATATATATATATATATATATATATATATATATATATATAATATTTTTAGAAGTATTATCCAAGAGGGAGTGTCAACCATGAGGAAGTACGAACCGAGATTTAGTCATGGGTGAAGAGCGATGGGTTCATCCATAGTGCATCAATGCTTCAAATCCTTACCAAAATATTGTTTTTAGAAAATTGTTGAAGCAAAGGAACGTTAAGAAAAATAAGAAGCAAGGGCTATTGCAATCCAAGAGGGAGTGTAGGTGGAAAGTGAGTATGAGGTAGGAGAGAGTGTAGGTTGGGAGCAAGTGTAAGTTTAGAGGAAGTGCAAGCCAAGAGTAAGCCCCATTAGCTAGTGTGGAAGGAAAGTCATATTTGAAAACCCTAATAGGAAGTCAAGATGTCCTAGTTGTAAGTATGGAGGTCTAAGTTGGAGATAAGTAGAAGATAGAATACATGGCAAGGTCGATCCAAGTAGTAAATTTTACACTGGAAATAAGTATCAAGTGTGAGATGATTGAGATGATATGATGGTTCTTAAGAGTAGAGGGTTAATATTTAAGTTTCACTGATCATGGACAGGAGTTTTGGAGATTTAAAATTGGATCAAGTGGAAGTGGGGATTACATTCAAATTACTCTGTGACTTTTCTATTGAAATATTTGTTTCTTATCATCTTTTCAACTTCAAAAATTAGGATTAAAATAATGGTTGGTGGTCCATGGTTTAGGGTAAGAGATGCACTTTATTTGAGATCATGGAATCAAATTTTTTCTGTTAAGACAAAAACTATTAAGAAGCTTTGAAGCAAAATTGTTCCTAATAATTAAATATGTAACAATTATTCAATGAAACTGAATGAAGATCAATAAGTAACAACCACTCAAAGAGGGTAAAGTCTCTTAGCCACTTAGAGAGGGTGGAGTCTCTTGCAAAGATTCACAATTGGATAAAGTTATTCAATGATGATTAAATCAAATAAATCTATTCCTATATATAAATGAATTTGATGATAAATAATTCAATTGGAAATATAGCCAACTATATTACATTGGTGTTGTAATATGGCTCCTCACCTCAGAAATATTTTTCCTTAAAGCTGGAAAATAATCTTCGACTCCCATGTAGAATATTCTTTTGGAAGGTCCTGCCACTTAATCAAAAATTATTAAATTTGGCATGATTGAATATGACGTACTCTAGCTTACAATATTGCTTCAGGCTAAAGAGTTATTCAACATTCTTCATCAGTAATGGAAGATCTTTCTAGGATTACACCTTCTAGCCAATCACTTGTTTGAGACAAGATACATGAAAAATTGGATATATACGAGAAGAGGGTGGAAGATCCAATTGACATGTGACTTCACAAATGTGACGAACTACTTTGTAGGGGCCATAAAATAGAGGATCCAACTTCTTATTAGACTTCATATTCAAGTATATTTGCTTATAAGGCTTCAAGCATAAAAATATCATATCTCATACTTTGAATTATCATTCTGAATGATGTAAGTCTTGTTGCTTCTTCATACTATTATGTACCTAGGTCAAATTATCTGTAAGAAGTGTAAGCATTATCTGATGTTGTTGTAACAAGTCATCTACTTGAGCTACTTTAGAATATCCTAGAACATAGTCTATGATTGTTGGAGGCTTTTGACCATACAAAGCTTTGAATGGAGACATCTTGAGGGAAAATGGTAAGAGGTACTATACCACAATTCCACTAAATAAAGCCATTGAATCCAGTGATACTGCCTATCTTGATCAAAGCAACGGAGTTAAGTACCCAAACATTTTTTAACTATTTCTATTTTACCATCAACCTAGGGGTTATAATAGGAAGACATATTCAACTTGGTACTACTTGTAGACACCTAAAACATGTCATATTGAGAAGACTACCTAAATGAACTCCTTCTGTACCATGTGACTCACCTTAGGTAGCCTCAGGGCTAAAATAATAGTTTTCACCACTTAAATAGGGATATTTCTCTTTGCAGCCCCCTTGGCCACTCAAGCCCTTTCCTACACTCAGTCCCTGGTCACCATGTGACCACCCCTCCACAAGCTGACCTTAGGTGCACACATGACCTAACCTTGGTTTAGCCTAACCTAGGGACACCTCATCACCCTCCTCACCTTGCCTTAAAGGCTATAAATACCCCATCTCATTTGATATGAGAGAGAGAGAGAGAGATACAAAGAGGAAATATTGAAGAGAAGAGAAAAAAGAGAGGAGAAGAGAAAAAAATATCAAAAAATAAGAGAAAAGGGATAGATCAAGAGAAGAGAAAAAATATAGGAGAGGACATAGAAATATCTTGAGGAAGGGAATGCTATTTTTATGTTTCTCAAATTGTGATTCATGTATGCAATATTCATTGTCCATTTTCTATTTGCATTAATTATTTTTCATTAGATTCATTTTGATAGGTGCTACTAAACTTTTTATCTATTTGCATGTGTGCAGGTTCCAGATTCGAAAGCTCAAATCCATCATGGTGGTCATGACAAATCCACCTCCAACATTGATTGTAGCATGAAGAATAACATGACACCATTATTTATTGTAAAAAGAGATCATCCCCTTTGGGCATTTGTATTGTAAAACACCCTTTGCAAAGGGGTTTATTGTAATCAAAATATTTATTTTACAATATAATAAAATGGTTTATTTTTAGTGCAATGGTATCTCTTTTTTATGCATACACCACTAGGACGAAATAATTTCTTCCAAAAGTTGCTAGTGAAAATAGGATCATGGTCATTCACAATAGTTTTGGGTATACCATGTAACTTGAAAATGGAGTCAAGAAATACCTTGGCCACTTTACTTGTTGAGTAGGGATGTTTTAGTGCACAAAAATGAGCATATTTGGAAAGAAAATCCACTACCACAAAAATCATTGTTCTACCCTCTGATTTGGAAAGACCCTCAATGAAATCTATGGATATGTTCTCCCATTGGAGGTTCGGGATAGTTAAGGGTTGCAATAGTCCTGAAGATTTAATTGTTTCACCTTTGTTACATTGACATACCTCACATTCAAACACAAATATCTTGACATCAGATTTTAAGCCTTTCTAAGAAAATGGTTGTTTCACCCACTGGTATGTTTTCAAGAATCCCAAGTGTCTTGCTAGAGGAGATGCATGCAATTCTTGGAGAACCATATATTTAATAGTGGAACCCTATGGAATATAGATGTAATTTTTCTTGCGAAGCACACCATTTGAATATGAGAAGTAAGGATGCAATGATGATCCTGTTTTCATTTCTTGAATAATTTGAGCAATTTCAAAATCAGCCAACCATTCTTCTTGAAGTTGAGACAACCATTGAGGACAAGGACCTAAAATGGCATTGATGGTTACCTCATCCTTGTATTTTTTATACAAGGTATCAACTACCACATTTTCTTTGTCTTTCTTATACTCAATGATGAAATCATGCCCCAATAGTTTAGTCATCCACTTATTCTGTTCAAGGCATGAGAGACGTTCTAAAAAATGCTTAAGGCTACTATGATTAGTCTGAATGATGAAATGATTGCTTGGTAAATAATACCTCAATTTCTCAATGGCTTATAAAATAGCGTGCATTTCCTTCTCATAAGTATATCATCCCAAATTCTTACCTAAAATTTGCTTGCTTTCAAAATCCAATGGGTGACCTTCTTGCATTAAAACAACACCAATACCTATACTAGAAGTGTCACACTATGAAAAAGGGATTTTTAAAATCAAGAGTAGCCAGCACTAGAGTGGAACACATAACTTCTCTGAGTTATTGGAATACTTAAGAAGTCACTTCCTTCTAAACAAAAGCATATTTTTTGGTAAGTGCCATGAGATGTGTTACAATCTTTCCAAAATTATGAACAAATTTTTTGGTAATATCTTGTAAGTCCTCAAAATTCCCAAAGTTTTTTTGATGGATTTTGGCAAGGGCTAATATTGAATAGATTTGATTTTATGGGGATCTACTTTTACTCCATGAGATACTATATGCTCTAAATATTCAACTTCTTGGACCCCAAAAGCACAGTTGGATCTTTTAACAAAGAGTTTTTCATTTTGCAATAGATTAAGAACTTTGTCAACATGAACTAGGTGATCCTTCCAAGATTTGTTGTAAATTAGGATATCATCAAAGAAAACTAGGACAAAATTATGAAGATATGGCCTAAATACATGGTTCATGAGGCTTTGAAAGTAATACCAAAAGGTATGACTAGGAATTCATAATGACCTTCATGAGTTCGAAAAATAGTTTTAGGTATATCCTCTTCCCTAACCCGAATTTGGTAAAAACCTAAGTGAAGGTTAAGTTTAGTGAAAATACTAGCACCATGTAATTCATATTATAAGTCATCAATGACAGGGATAGGAAACTTATCTTTGATGGTGATCTTGTTGAGAGTATGAAAACTAGGACACATGTTCCATGAGGTATCCTTACAACATACCATCACTACAGGATATGAATAAGGACTAATTCTAGGACAAATTATTCCATGTTCCAACATTTCTTGGACCAGCTTCTCTATTTTTGACTTTTGAGGTTGTGGATAGTGATAAGGACAAACATTAGGAGGAAGACTTATAGGAATGAGATGTATGACATGGTTATGTGATCATTTATGAGGTATACCCCTTGGTTCGTTGAATACTTCTTCATAATTATCCATAATTCCTTGATTATCCTTTGAGAGAGTTGTAGAGTATCCAAGGATTGAGCTTTGATGGAATTTATTTGAGCTATAAAATCATAATCACATTTCTTTAGTAACTTCTCCAAGAAATGTGAACTCACAACCTTGGAAGGTGGAGATTGAATTCCTTGTAGACAAATGATTTTCCCATTCTCTTTCCACTTGATTTTTAGTAACATCATCGAGTTGAGATAGCCATTCTACACCCAAAATAACATCGACGCTCCCTAGGTTCATAACAACAAGAGTTCCCCACAAATTATAATTCCCCATTTGTATAGAAACTAGAGATGTTCAACCAACACATTGAGCATTACCTCCATTTGCAATTAGTACTTGAAAATTATCTTGATTAGAAGTATTCATATACAAGTTCAAGGATTTGGTAGTTTTGAAATCAATAAATTTATGCATACTACCTAAATCGATCAATACATTAACACGTATGTGCTTAATAAATCCTTGTACCTTAATTGTATGATGAGCTTGTAAATCCATAAGTGCATACACCAAAATAGAAATAGTATTTTCTTCTTGTGTTATCTCATTTATGTTTATTGTTTTCTATTCTAGATGGCCTAAAACTGAGAAGCACTAAAAATTAAGTAGAATGAAGAATTTTTTCAAGCCGCACTTCTCATCCCTCTTTGTGTTAGCCGCACAAACGAGAAAGTGCTAAAAATAGCCAAAAAAGAATAAGCGCTAGAAAAGGGATAGATATAAGAAGGATGAAGCGTAACACTTTCTTGTCCACCATGTATCTACAGTGCCAATCTAAAAAGCATGAGGAAGGGTTACAAACCAAAGAAATATAAATTCGTGCTTCTCAGACCCCTTTGTCAAGAGTGTGCAAAATGTAAAAGTGTTGAGTTAAAGAATAAAAGGCATAAAAGAGTGACTAAGAAGAAGGGCCATGATTCGCTTCCTCCCTCATCAACATTGCATAAATGAGAAGCAATGCTACAACCATCCGATTGTCATATCTATGACCAAAATTGAAATTCTATCTCCCTTAAGATTTTTTGGTAAATTTTTGTGCACGTAATCCAAGAAGCAAGGGAAAAGCTAAAATGGATACCTTAGAAGCTGAATCAAAAGTAGTTGTTGTCCAGAACCTTCTAAAACATCTTGTTGAACCAGATTCAGTTGTGATATTTATGGAGAAGGATGGATTTCAAGAACCACTAACGATGATGATGAACTCACCCAAAATACCGTTGCAACAAGATCAAAGGGGCATAGTTGGTAGGCATCATAAACGAAAAAGTGGTTAGAGAGATCATGAAAGAATAAAATTCCTTGTAAATTCTTAGGAGTAAAATAATGATTGTAAAACCTATAAATATGGCTAGCAACCTCCTTCCAAATGGTCGACTCTAGAGTGTTTGCTTGCACCACAATGTAAATCTCTACAAATAAATGAAGCATTACAAGGGATGTTTACCTCAAATTTTTGCATGTATTGAATGGTGGAATTGATTCTTAGATGTTATCTCATCTTACTGCTATGGTTAGTCTATTTAGTTAATTTGAAAAGCTAACTTAGAGTAGATTGAGGTAATTTTTTCTGCACACATGTTCTTCGAGAATTCTATTTTTGTTAAATCAGGGTATTGATCTTATTCTGCTAAAATTGGATAATCAATATTTCTAGATATTTGGAATAATTTTGTTAACATCCAAACCATAGAAACTAGTGAATGTTAACATCCAAAATCCATTTAATAGCGTAGGAGGCTATGCAATTGGATGTTATCTAATAATGTCAATATGTTTCAAGTCTTGAGATGCTTAATTTTATGTCTTGTGAATTTTGATATTTTTTTTTTTAGTCATTTGACACTCCCAATCGTTTCCCAACCCTATCATATGCCATGTCTATATTTTCTAATATCGGTTCCCTAAGAAGAATTATTATGTGGTATTCCAATCACGCCAACTCAGCTTTCAAAAAGGGTGTCTATGGTGTCAAAAATTTCTATATTTACATACCTGGTTTGTGTCAGTCCATCACCATCTGGTTTTGTTCACCATTGTGTGTCCTAGGTAGTAAGAAGCTTCTATGGTATTCATTTATCCTTAGTCTTGCCAACATGGCCTTGCTTGAGCCATCTACCCTTTAGCTTCATCCCCTATCTCACACATTTATGGAAGCTCATGGTCTCATTTTGTTTCTAAGCAAGTTCAAAGGAGCTGAGAAAGATATCTCTAAATCCTTCATCCACCTCAATTTAGGAGGTCATCCTAGCTTAATAAATCAAGGGTTGATACCAGTCAGAGCTCCCCTTACCATATTTTGGATGAATATAGTGATGATCCTTGCATTACTACTCGTAACATAATCCATGTTACCATCGTCAATAGCATTATCAACACCATGGATAAGATCAACGAGACTCTTAAGGTGCTACTCCCGAACCATCCTAGAGATGCTCCTACAAATAAAGATGTTACAAAGGTCTAGGTCTAGGTCTATTGAGTACTTTGGTTTTTTTATGTTGGGTCTCTCTATTTTTGGTATTTTGATCCCCTGCATGGAATTTTAATTATAGTCTATAGTGCCCATGCGTGGGCCTTTTTGAGCACTATGTTAATTTTTGTACAAGCGTCTATTCTAGTTTTTATGGATCTTTTGCGAGGTTCCCCTATGCAGGTTTTTGTGATAGCTTATTTACAAGTTTTTTCAGTAGTTACTTCTCTTAAGTAACCCCTATGTTGGTATTTCTTAGACTATATTTTTGTTTATCTGATGTCAGTTTTCTATCTGGCCTTCTCTGTTGCTTTTTGGACCTTTTTTTTTAGGTTTTTTCTGGCCAATATGCAGGCCTGTGTTATCTTATGCTATTGGTTTAGCTACCAATTTATGTACTTGGGTTTGGGACCCATTTAAAACCTGCACTTAATCATTTTTACCTACCAATATATATCAATATATATATATATATATATATATATATATATATATATATATATATATATATATATATATATATATATATATATGTTGAGGCAACATGAGAAAAAATAGGATGTTGAGGCAACATGAGAAAAAATAGGATGAACCTAGCTCTTCTAAATTAGAACAAGTTGTAGTATTGACTAGATCTGGAAAGAAATTGATACAAGTTGATTCACAAAAATTGGGATCATTTCAGGTTCCTTCTTAAAATAAGAAGGATCAACCCTTTTCAAAAAAATACAAATTCATGTTCCTCAATATGCTACAGAGTTAACACCCCAGAGATATGAAAAGGGTAAAGTTGCACCAAAACCAATATACAAGGATAAAGAACAATAAGGTTCTAAAGAGGAAGCTAGAGAGAAACTGCAATTCCCATCTATCACTAATATATAGAGGATTGAAGTTATGCAAAAGTATGGAAGATTCATAGATATTGACAAAAGGGAAGAAATAAATCCTTTGTATAAGCCTAAATTTAACATCGTAGAATAACTTAAAAAGACCCCATCAAGAGCAAGTCTCTATGATTCTCTTTTCCTCATTGGTCAGATTGATTTGTTAAAGGCATATAATAATAGAAATATCGAGGAAAATAAATGGCTACCATACTCATCCAGCCTCTGGAACAAAGATAACTATCCCCTACTGCTGTAAAAATAATCCTCCCTATTCTATAATTTATTAAGGATGGAAGGATGGATTATCCATAGTATGATTGACTCTTAAGAATCTACCACAGTAATACCTAAGGATGTTTATGACAAGATGGATATGGAATACACCCGCTCTTGTCAAGGTATTTTGCAACTAGATGGCACCCCAATGAAAACTGTGGGAGTAGTAAAAGATGTATTAATGAGGTTGCAAAGAGCTCCTGATGTCACTAGCGTACAAGAAATCGTAGTGGTAGACCTTGAACCCTACTTTGGCTTATGTCTTTCCAGAGAATTTACCACCAAGATGGGAGGATACATGTACTTGGACTACTCTGGTATGATGATACCTCATAAAGGAAGAAGGATAAGATTGATTCCTAAAAATCCAGTCACTTACCATATTGAGAAGATAGAAGAAGAAATGTACAATCACTTAGTTATGGAAGAACCAGATATGGTGGAACTCTTGGAGGATTTGGAAGTTGATGATCAACTACCTTTCCAAAATGATAAAGATCTGCTAGAAACAAGATTAGGGACATATAGTATAATATCATAAGCATATAAGAAAATTCCTATGATTTCCAATCAATCATTAAGAGAGTCTAAAATTTGGACAATGCATTTTTATGGAGCAAAATGCAGAAATGGAGTTGGAGTAGGTGTGGTTTTGAAATCTCCATCCAAAGGAATAAAAATTTTCTCTTTTATACTCACATGGTCTTGCACAAACAATACTACAAAGTATGAAGCTCTTTGTTTAGGGTTAATGCAATTGGAACAAATGGGCATCAAGATGTTAGACATCTATGGTGACTCATAACTAATTGTTAATCAGGTCACTAAAAAGTATGGTAGTAAGCATCATTATCTAAATGTTTATAGGAATAGAGTTTGAGACCTGATGGAATCCTTTGATGTTTTAAACTTACATGTCATCCCTAGACAACAAAATTATTTGGTAGATGTATTAGCTATTAAGGGAGCTAATTTATCTCTCTCGACAGATTATGGATCTCTAAAAAATAGGAGATTTAAACTGGTTTTCAGGCCATCCATACCTGATAATTAGGTTTACTAGCAAGTCTTTGAATATGATGAATAGATTGTCAATTTTTTAGTCAAAGAAGCAGATTGTGCTTTTTATAATGGTGAGGCTTGATTACTCTAGAAAGCTTATTTGACAATGAAGATGGCAAAATATTAAAACAAATGAATTTCGATGACCAAATATACAAAGAAATTGAGATGAAGAATGGAGAAAATTTAAAGTTTGGTATTCAATGTACTATAGAAGAAATTGAAAGCTTTAGAGCTTTATGTCACAAGTACCAAGACATAATAGCCTGGACTTACGATGACCTAAAGGTATACGATAAAAATGTCATCCAACATACTATCGAGTTAGTACCAAATGCTAAACCATTCAGATAAAAGCAAAGGGTAGTAAACCCCAAGATTGAAGCAATTATGCAGGAAGAATTACTTAAGATATTAAGAGCTAATATAATTTACCTATTCAAACACTCAAGTTGGGTGGCCAACCTAGTCCCCGTAAGGAAGAATAATGGTGACATTTAACTCTATGTAGATTTTAAGAATCTGAATCAAGATTCTCTGAAAGACCACTACCCCTTACCATAGATGGACCATATCTTACAAATGGTAGTAGGGGCAGAAAGGTTCTCCTTACTAGATGGTTTCTCTAGGTACTAGATCTGGGTAAAAAATTAATACTAGGAACAAATCGCATTTACAACAAAGTGCGACACTTTCGCCTAACAAAGAATGCCATTTGGTCTATCAAATGTTGGTGCTACTTTTCAAAGAGTGATGGATTATGCATTTGGTAAATTGATCAACAAAATAATTCTGATATACCTAGATGACATGACTATGTTCTCACATGAAAAACAGGATCATCTTTATCATTTAGAACAAGTTTTCTAGAAATGCAGAGAATTTGGCATATCATTAAATCCTAAGAAATCCATCTTTGCGATTCATGAAGGAAAGTTGCTAGGGCATGTAGTATAAAAATAGGGATGTCTATTGACCCTGATAGAGTAAAAGTGCTACTAGAATTACCCCTTCCAATGAACAAAAAGGCTCTGCAATATTTCTTTGGGTAGATTAATTTTGTAAGGAAATTCATTTTAGATTTTTCTCAGATTATAAAACCAATCTTAGAATTTCTCAAAAAGAATACATATTATAAATGGATTGACAAAAGAAAGTAAGCATTTGAAATGATCAAATAGGCCATTGCCACAACTCCAGTATTGGTCAATCCAAACTTTGATAGGGACTTCATTCTCTATGCTTATGGCGCTGAAGAGAGTTATGCCATTGTACTAACCCAAAAATATGACCAGGGGAATGAACATCCTATTTTATTTTGGAGCTAAACCTTGCATGAATACCAGGTAAAATACAACTTCATAGAAACACAAATATTTGTAGTCATGAAGTCATTAAAAAATTTTAGACAATATCTAGCTCAGAGTAAAACACAGGTCTATGTAGTCCATCCTGACGTAAGAGCTTTCATCTTACAAGGAGAACTTGGTGAGAAAAGAGCAGGTTGGATTACAAAAATCCAAGAGTTTGACATTGAGATTCACCCCACCAAAGTGGTAAGAGGTAGAGCTCTCTATCAAGAATTGGTAGCTACAACAAATCCATGAGAAGAAGTAGTCTGCCAGATCAAAGAGCTAGATCAAGAAGGTGAGATTCTCCCACAAGAATCTTATTGGATAGATCAACTCACAAGTTACTTTCAGACTAGAATTTATCCTCAAAATCTCAATGCTTCATAGAGGAGGAGGTATAGGCTTCAAGCCTTGCATTATACCATGTTGTCTGGAGAACTTTATAGAAAAAATCTCGATGGCGTTCTCTTAAGATGCATAAGAGAAAATCAAAAGCATAAAGTCCTAAAGGAATTTCATGATGGATCATCTGGAGGCCATTATTCGGGAAGATCTACTGCACTAAAAATTATAAGGGTAGGTTATTTCTAGCCTAATATTTTTGTTGATGCCTTTAAAATTGCTAGAGCTTGTGATAAATTCCAGAGATACACAAGTAGAAATAAAAAGGTTGCAATACCTCTACAGCCAATATAGGTTGAGCAACCATTTCAAAAGTGGGATCTAGACTTTGTAGGAGAGATCAGTCCTAATTCATCAGTAGGCCATAGATATATCTTTACTACCATAGATTATTTCACTAGATGGGTGGAGGCAATACCAACCAAGAGGTGTGATCAAGATGTAGTGCTCGAATTTCTTGAAACTCTGATCACCAGGTTTGGAATCCCTGAAGCTTTAGTAAGTGATAATGGCCCAACTTTTATAGGAGCCAAGTATATATATTTTTCTAGCAGATACGGTATTTACCTAAAGAATTCTTCCAATTATTACCCATAGGGAAATAGCCTAGTAGAATCAAGCAATCAAAATCTTCTTAGGATGCTCAAAATATCGCTAGAAGACAATAAGAAATCTTGGCATTTGTTGATGAATCAAGTATTATGGGCAGATTGAATCACCATGAAGAAATCCATAGGTACCTCTCCCTATACTCTTGTCTATGGAAAAGAAGTTGTGTTGCCAATCCATTTAGAGTTGCCAGCTTTGAAATACATCAACGATAATGATTCTGATAAAAAATATCCTATCAATGAAATATTGCTTCAACTATTATAGTTGGAAGAACAGACGGAGGAATCCTACCAGAGATTCCAAAGATACTTATCACAGACTAAGATCTGGTTCGACAAGAAGACCATGTTCAGAAAGTTTAAAGTTGATGACTTGGTTTTAAAATGGAATGTAGACAAGGCCAAGCTAGGTAAACACAAGAAGTTTGACTCATTCTAGGAAGGTCCCTTCCAAATAGAATCTGTCAAACAGAAAAATGCTTTCCAGCTAAAAATCAAGAAGGAGAGGTGCTACCCATCCCAATGAATGGATATCACCTCAAGCTGTACATCCAATAGTGAGCTTTCCCCTATGTATCATATGTATCATAAAATTGTAAATATTTTCATTTTTTGCACTTTATTTTATGATAAAAGATAAAATATTTTCCATGATGGCAAGTATCCTCACAAGCCACAATGCCTAACTGGATCATAATTCAACTGTGTTATGTGGCTCACAATGATGCCACCTCGTTACAAGAAAGGAATGTTTTGTTGCATAAACGAGAAAAGAGATACCCAAGGAGGATTACACTCAATCAGGAAAAGCTCAAAATAAACATGGGGTCCACGATCCAAAGAAAAGCCAACACTATATTTTATAATCCCAAGTATGAGAAGTGCATACGTGTCAAAGAAGCATCATCAACCTCAAGGGTGATCCAATCATAGGAAGCAATGACATCGATGTTGTTTCGCATGTAGAGAAACATTGTAACCACCTCATTTAAATCACATGTACTGAGATAACTATATCTTTGATGTTGCTCAAATGAGTTTACTCTTGCTACGAAATTTGATCTCTAAGATTTGTGCGAAGGAAAAGAAGAGTAGTTTTCTATGAAAAGATCAAGAGCTCAAATTTTTCTTTCAAGATGGAAGTAGTCCAATTCTTCTCAAAACCATGTCGTCGCCATCTGCTACTACCAAGAAGACTACTTCTAAGGAAACCCAAGTGAATAGTCATTTCTAGGATAATGCAAGCAGGATTGCTAATACGATTACCACCTTCAAGGAGAAGTCTCAAATGAGGATAGAAGTTGAGCAAAGGGTCATGAAGTGCATATCATCTTCAAACCCAAGGGAGATAGCGGTAAGTTCACTGCTATATTTTTATATGTATAATTCTATACACCGTATCCCAAACTCATCCAGGCTATTGTAGAAAATTATAACCCTGAGCATAGGACTTTGCAAAGCTTTGAAGGTAAAACCCTAATGCATATCAAAGTTGAATCCTTCAATAATTATTTCACCCTCGAGATAAATCTAGGTGTAAAAGCCAAACAATTTTCTATGAAATCTCAAGCTCAATATTATGCACTGAGCAAACATGCTGAGGGAGGGAAGAATTTCCTAAATTGGGTGGCAGACCAAATTAATAGACAAATCAGTAGCAATACTTTACCCTCGACCCCAATAAAAATAGAGGAATTCAAAGACCCAGAACTCTACTCTATGTTGTCTATAATAGCAGGGTTACAGTTTGATAAGCAAGTATACAATTGGTAGATAGCCACAACCCATTGCATCTCCAACCCTAAGAATTATGAATCCTTTGGGCACAACAATCACCCTATATTCTTTAATTGGCCGTAATATTTGGCAAGCGTATCCCATGGGGTCTAATCCAAATAAAAGAGAATGAGGAAGGAGCATCCTTTAGGCACTATTCCCATTTGGCTTGGCTTTTCTTTTATTTCAATCACGAAGAATTATCGTTCATCCCAAAAAATAAAATGAACCCTGATGGAACTGCTCTCCCCGTCTATAGATGGATGAATGCGTTGAGTAAGAAAGAGTATTTTTACAATTTCAATAAAGAATTCTTAGGGCTAGCCCTAAAGCTGATAAAAGGAGAAGTGCCTAGAATTCCTCAATTGGTAAAGGATATTTTGAGAAAGAAAGGTGAAGAGGAAGGTGACTGGTACATCCTAATAGAAGGGATAGTTATTCGCATTTATAGTTTCACTGAGAAACCTTTTGTCCTACCCCACTATGTCATTAAGCAAATTTTTGTTCTATAATACTACTGATAGAAGGATTATACCAACATCATATTTGGAATAGGAAAGGGTAGGAAAGGCACCTGCACCTATCCCCTCAAGGTGAGTGACATTGTTGTTAGCAAAGGACAACACAAAAGCATTACCAAATACATGCGAGAAATGGGATTAGTAGAGCTTCCTCACAGATGGAGGTATGACCCAGAAAATAAGTTCTTAGAAAAGATAAATGACCCAAAAGCTAAAACTCAAATATTCAAGAGAACTCTCCATCCCCATATCGAGAAGTTCAAAAATAATGATGAAAAATCAGAGTTAGAATGGGATGTTCAACATATGGAAGCACTACCTCCCTAGAGAGACTTCTATGATCATGTGGTATATTATGATCCATAAAATCACCCAACGCATGTTTATATAGAAGATGATGTTAAAGCTTTAGTAAAAACAAAAACTTAGAATTCTATGAAGTTGTTTGAATTCTGGAGAATGTGGGTAGAGATAGATACCATAAACTCTAGATACCCTATCAAAATTGATAGAATGTTTGAGGAATATTATGATTCGCATGCTGACACTTGGTAGGGCACCAAAAAATTCCTAGCACTAAGCTTCAAGAGGCCTATGGGCCAAACAAAGGTGATGAATGACAAACAGGCCATCAGGTCAAGGTTGAAACATATTACTATTAGGACACCCCCATCCTCTCCTCAATGAACAAAAGATTCTACAGAGAATATCCCCATTGGGAAGGGCAAACAAATTTCTTTCCAATCCCCAATAGGGGAATTATAAACATATGGTCCTGGTGCCCACCTAATGCAAAGGTAGGGATATCAAGGAGGTGGTTTGGGCCCTAATGAGTCAGGTAATGCAGGGCCTATCTCGGTTGAATAGAGGCCAAAAATGTTAGCTCTTGGAGCATCTGTTGAAGGTTATGTGGATCCCAGAAACAAAATATATCAAGATCAAGTCATGACTGGGACATATATGGTGATATTCACGTATCCTACTCATGTTCAGCAGTAAGAGAAACCTAATACTTCACAAACATAGAGCCAAGAACCTGTTCAAAAGGAAAAATTAGTAGTTGATGCCCCCGGGTCACAATCTATAGCAACTCTTTTTGGAATGGCTTAGGTTACTAAAGAGGAGGAACAAGAAAGAGAAGAAATAAGGGAAGAAGAGGAGCAAGTTCAAGCTCCATCAATAGAGCAACCAAGCATGGAGCAAGACACACGTTAGTCCCCACTAAGGGACTCAAGTACATTCTCTATCCCTTCTCCCTCTACTCTTCTACCTCTTGGTTCCCAAGAAGAACTCCCCTCCCATTATAAAGATCAGATCCCATCAGTGGAAGTTCTCCCTGTTGTTTCATCTCAAGTTGGTACACCCTTCCCACTTCCATCCATGCCACCTCCATCAGTTTCCATTGAGGCTACACTCCCACCTTCCCCACTGTAGGAGCCTCCTACATTTTCAACTATAGTGTCAGTAGGCCCACAAATCACAATGCCACTTCCCCCTCCTACATCAATCAAAGTTGTAATATCCACTCCTTCACACCAAGAGTCCACTATTTTAACCTCTCCACTCACCCCTATCAGTTTGGTGTCATCTTTGGTCACCATGTCTATTCCAACTACTGACTCTGTAGTAGTTCAACATCAAAGAATAGAAGAGATAGCATTTAATGCGGTGGCAGTATGGCTAAATATTTAGAAGAAATAGCATGAAAAAGAAAGATGACAGTTGCTAACCTAGTATCCAGGAAAAGAAAGAAGTTCATTGTTACTCCTAAAGTGAAAAAACCAAGAAAAGAAATGACCATGGAAGACTATGAAATAGTTGAAAAAACTATGGACATCATGCAATTTCTAGCTTTTGATGAGTTGGTAATGGCCAAAGCTCACATGGATACAATATTCTTGCAAAATGATGTAAGAAGAGAGGAGAATGAAGAATTAAGACAAAGGATAGAGCAACTGGAGACTTCTCTCAGAGAACGTGAAGACTTAGCCAACTCTCTCAGAGATGAGGTGAAGGAGTGGCAAAGTAAATATCATGAAATGGCTAATTTCAAAGAGCAAGTAGAGGGTCTTCAAGCCTAGATAGCAGCTCATACAACTCAAAATGAATAGTTGCACCAACAATTGTTGTCAGAAAGAGCTAAACCTACTGGATTCTCGAAGGACATAATAAAGCAAGTTCGGAGGGAACTATGGTCAAAAATCAAGGTAAAAATATCAGAAGCTAAAATAACCTTTATCTTCCTTGATGAGGCTACAAATGAGCTAGTAAGCGCAAGAAATACCCTTTGAAAAGTGAAAGATGAGCTTCTACATAAGGTAGCTCTAGCAGGAAAAATTTGTAGACTGGCGAAAACTAAGTCTAGAGTCATGGCTAGACTCATTTCAAGCAGACAATGGTGTATAGTTGAGGGAATAACCAAGGATATCCTAGCAAAAAATAAATTACTATGGAAAGGTCTACAATTTCTAGACAGGCTGGAAGACAAGACAAGCAAAATGATGGGTAAGCTCTCTCACATTAGGCTACTTGGTTTCCCTGATTACTTTGGGGAAGACCATCAATTCATCGGAGACACAATGCTGTCAAATTGCTTAAATTCTATCACACAAGATGATTCTAAAATAGAAGGATGGCCTAAACCAATCCAACAAGAACAAGTGATCAAGATGATCAGGAGCTTGACAGAAATAAAAGATATTATATCTAAGTTGGGTAAGGGTGGTTATGAGCCATATCACAAGAGACTGTCTAGCTTACAAAGGCTCCATCAAAATATTTTATTACTACCAGGTATCCCAAAAAAACCTGGGAGCAAGCCTCTAGTGCACTAAGTAATGTCACCCAATTACTTAGCGAAGGAGAAGATGACGAGGAAGAAGTAAATATGGAAGATGATGAAGAAGATGGGTCTGAGGAAAGCGGGTCTGATGAAGAAGACCAGGATGAAGAAGAGGAGTAGATTGATGATGAGATCATGGAAGAAGAAGAAGATGATGAAGTCCATGAAATCACTCCTAAAAATCTTGAAGTCAAAGTAGTCCATATCGAAGAAGAAGAAGAAGATGAAGGGCAGGATGAATAACTGGTCCAAGCAAGGGACCCGTAAGGAACACAATTTTGAAGAATTTTTTTGTAGTCTGATAGAATTCAGAAATGAATAAAGTATGGGTTTGTAAAAATGGGATTCATGCATATAGCATTGAAATGCTAAGAGCCATCTATAAGAAGGGCCCTCTTTGAAATAGGGAATCATATTTTTGCTTCATCAATAGTTTCTTCGTGACCATTAGTTGTAGGATATCTTACCTCTGATCATAAATTTGGTAGTCACGAAGGAGTAATTTTTGAACCATGATGGTGAGTCTAAGTTCACCATTCATTCCCCTTCATACCATTTCACCATTCCATACCTACTTCATTCCTCCATCCATTTCCATGCATCCCTACCATTTTTCTTCGCCATTTCAAATCATACTGCCCATCTCACCCCCTATTTTTCATTTTTCCCATTCCATAAATCATTCATCCCCTTAGACTCCATAAACCCAATGAATAAGGCTCTGAGTTCTTAAAACCTTGTGAGCAAGATTCCCTAGGAGGCGCCAATAATGTAGGCCAAAAATGGCTACATCCATACTTAAGCCAAAATTTTGCAAAATTTGGCTAAGTATGAGAAAGAAACGCAAAAGTGCTGAAAAGAGCCCGAAACTGAGAAGCGTTGAAATAAGCACAAAAGCAAGAAATATGGTGGGTTCATGTTTCTCTGCTTTCTTTGTATTCACCACACAAAAGTGGAAAAATAGAAAAGCACTACTAAAGGGTTGAAAATGAGAAAGCGCTAAAAGGAGGTTAAAGTACAAAAGAAAAGTGGACCGCGCTTCTCGACTTCCTTTGTATCTAGTGCATGGAAGAAAAGCGCTGAAAAGGGCCCAAAATTGAGAAGCATTGAAAACGAAGTAGAATGAAGAATTTTTTCAAGCCGCACTTCTCATCCATATTTGTGTTAGCCGCACAAATGAGAAAGCGCTAAAAATAGCCAAAAAAGAAGAAGCGCTAGAAAAGGGATAGATATAAGAAGGATGAAGAACAATGCTTTCTCGTCCACCGTGTATCTACAATGCAAATCTGAAAAGTGCAAGGAAGGGTTACGAACCAAAGCAATGCAAATCCATGCTTCTCAGATACCTTTTTCAGGAGCATGCAAAATAGAAAAGTGCTAAGTTAAAGAAGAAAAGGCAAAAAAAAATGACTAAGAAGAAGGGTCGTGATTCTCTTCCTCCCTCATTGACACCACACAAATGAGAAGCAATACTACAACCGTCCGATGGTCAAATCTACAACCAAAATTGAACTTCTACCTCCCTTAAGGGTTTTCGATGAACTTTTGCACACGTAATCCAGGAAGTAGGGGAAAAGCTGAAACTGATGCCTTAGAAGCTAAATCAAAAGCAGTTGCAGTCTAGAACCTTCTAGAACATCCTTCTGAACCAGATTCAATTGTGAGATCGATGGAGAGGGATGGATTTCAAGAACCACCTACGATGATAATGAACTCAACCAGAAGACCATTGCAACAGGACCAAAGGGGCATAGTTGGTAGGCATCATGAATGACAAAGTGGTTAGAGAGATCATGAAAGAATCAAATTTCTTGTAAATGCTTAAGAGTAAAATGATGATTGTAAAACCTATAAATATGGGCAGCAACCTCCTTCCAAATGGTCGGCTCTAGAGTGTTTGCTTGCACCACTATGTAAATCTCTACAAATTGATGAATGAAGCATTACAAGGGATGTTTACCTCGTATGTTCCTTTATTGAATGGTGGACTTGATTCTTAGACATTATCTCATCTTACTGCTATGGATAGTCTATTCTGTTAATTTGAAAAGTTGACTTAGAGTAGATTGAGGTAATTATTTCTACACACATGTTCTTCGAGAATTCTATTTTTGTTAAATCATGGTATTGATCTTATTCTGCTAAAATTGGATAATCAATATTTCTAGATATTTGGAATAATTTTGTTAACATGCAAAAGCCATTTAATAGCGTAACTGCATAATTTTTTAATGTTGTTAATCCCTTAAGCTATTTCTGAAATCAATTTTTTAGGGATATTGTGTGGATGTCTATGTTGTTAGCTTCACCCATCCATTTTACATCTATATACTTCTAACCCTACCATTTCTATCCCTAAGCTTTCAACATTTGAGCTAAATAGAGTCAACACTCATTAAGTTGACAAGGAGCCAACCTTCTCTGGAGGTTGAATCAAAGTAGTTTGATTCTTCCAATGTTTAGTCTGGGTTGTGATCAGTGGGTGCTCGCCTTCAAATCTCAAGAGATGATAATCATAGTTCTAGCGTGAGCTAGATGACAAACTAGACTACAACAATAAGAAATTTGGGATGACGGTGAACATGAACAAAACAAAAATCATGATTTTTCTATAAAAAAGAAGTAATAGTTTGAATTTCAATTTGTAGGAAAACCTATTGAGGTAGTGGTAGAATACAAATACCTAGGCATAGACTTTCATGACAAGCTCAATTGGAATACATGTAGGATGAAAATAACTCAAAGTGGCTGGAGAGCGCTATATGCACTTCAAAATAGGTGCAGGAATATTGAGTTGTGGGATTGGAAGACCACCAAGGTCTTATTTGGCCTACTTGTTACACCTGTTTTGTTTTATGGTTGTGAGGTGTGGGCTAGTGGCATGACAAATACAAAATGGAGGTAAATAGAAAGGATTCAAAAATGTCTAATTACAAATTTTCTCAAAATTAAGGCCACGGCCCCTTATAAAATTATTCTAGATGAAATTGCAATGTTCCCTTTAGAAGCAACTGCTATGACCAAGTTGTTATGTTACTTGAAAAAAATAGAAAAAATGAAAAATAACATATGGCCTAGGGAAGCTAGGGATGAAGAGCTGCATAGGCGAAAGAATGCATGGATGAAACAAAATCAGAAAGGATGAAACATTAGAAAATCAACATAAATGAATACCCAAATTTCAAAAAAGACAAAAAACTATGTGAATGAAAGGTTTAGAAGTGGAATGTGGAAAAATGTAAGCAAGAAAATATAATATGATATTGTAAAGTTTAACCCAATGTATGACCACAAGGAAACAACGTATATAGGTTTTGAAATCAAGTGTAAGGAAAAAATCCTCATTGCTCAGATAAGGACTAGTTTTCATAGGCTTAGATGTGAAACAAGAAGATGGACAATGCCCAAGGAACAATGGGAAGAAAGGATATGTACCCTATGCAGTATAGAGGCAATAGAGACAAAGGAACACTTCATCTATAAATACCTGATTTTTTCATACATCCATGGAAAATAAAAAGAAACGCTTGGAAAAGGGTCTATGGCAAAGTTATTTGAAGATAGTAAAATAAAAAAGCTGGATAGTTGTTAACCCAAATTAGTAGGAGAAGGAATAGCCTTATCAAGGATATTAAGGGTCATATGATTTGAATAATTGTGCTTCCATGTTTGGGGTCCTATAGGCCATGTTTGGGTCTCACGGACGTAATTAAAATCTTTCATTCATTTCATTTCAAACTCATCTTCTCATTAGGATCTCATAGTATTAGATATTTAATTATTTATTTTTAACTAATTATGATTGAGGATTTTATAGTGTGTTTAACTATGTAAACATTATTTGGATTCATACTTATTATTTTCATATTTTTTCAAATCCATCTTGTAGGTATACTTGTCCTTGTTTTCATTGACATACATTTATACTTCCCTATAACAATAAAAAAATTATTTGTGCTATAAAATCGAAAATAAATTTTAAACAAATATTTAATATAGCTAAAGGTTCCTTTAAAATAATTTTAAATAAATATTTAATATTTAAATTACAAATGTAAAAGAAATTTCAAAACAATAAGAAATTCTAACATGTTTGGGGACCCTTTCAAAACCCCTTCCTCCAAACTATCAAAAGAAAAAATTACAATTAAAATTTAGAGGCATACAAGAAAATAAAAAAGTGAATTAGTTTGTATAGGAGCCAAATTTATTTACAAAAAAAATTATGATAAAAAAACATTCACTACAAAATATATTTAAAAGTAGGTAGAAACTCATACAAATTAAATAAATATTTTATGTTTATATGAAGTTTAAAAGTAAATCTTATAAAACATTTAAATTTTAGTAACTACACAGGCCTTATTACATGTTTAACATCTTGTATTAGTTTCTTAAATGGTTGTAAGATTTGCCTCAACCATATTTAAAAAATTATCTTTGTTGATGGCTAAAAATGTATGATGACATCTGCACCTGCACACAACATCAACACAGGAATTTACCTTCGGAGAGAGCCGAATCTCGAAAACAAAAATAAAATTAAAAACTAAAAATTGCACTAAAAAAAAACTTCGAACTCAATAAAATTAAAAACTACAAAATTAAAAAAAAAAATTGCACTAATTAAAAAACTCATCAGGGAAAAGGGAAGGGAAAATAAAAACACAGCAAAAAAAAAAGACAGGAAAATAAAAATAAAAAGAGGTGATTGTGCCAAAATAAAAATGGTAAGTGATTCATCATAGCCGCATGATGACCAGGATGGGGAAACGTAACACGAAGCATAAAACGGTTGCAAGAGGTAATTCAAGGTGAACCAAGGACCAATACCACATGCAATCCAACCAGGGTTAAATATACATAGTATACAACCAAAACATTCCTCGATATTAAATCTGCCCAGACGCAATGCAACACACCCAAAAATAAAATAAATTTTGAAAACAACTACAAGAAATAAGGTTGGTGAACCAAGGGCCAATACCACATGCAATTCAACCAAGCTAAATATTCACAGGTACATTTGAAAATAGTATCTCTATTAAATTTGTGGTGTTATATAGGCCAAAAAATATTGGTAGTGAATCATCCCACCAGGGCCAAAAGCTTGAGCCAAAAATCCTGAGGACCAAAAGCTAAATTTTTAATGTGCATGCGATGCTATTATATAGAGCACGCAACTTACAATTTTAATTTTAAAAGTGGTAGATGGTATAATTTAAAACTATCTATAGGCTCTGCCATTTTTTGACCACCCAGTTATGTAAACTGCACATTTTTTCCTTGATGCCAGTGGTCTTAAAGTCTTCGTACAACCAACACTGCATTTTACACTTCAAACCCCTTTAAGACAATTGGTATTGCACCAACTTGTTAACACTGTCATGCTACCAAAACTTTCTCTATCACCCAAGTCTTAAATTTTTATGTGGATTTAATAACATGGCAAGACTACATAATATTTTTTACCTACTTACTAGATTACACAAATCTTCTTGACCATCTGTCCAAATCCATAAGATTTTCCATGTACAAAAATATGGACAGCTCACAAAAGGAGAAGATAAAAACAATAAATTAAAATAAAAGTCACAAAATATACTAAATATATTAAAATATTCTCTGCCAATGAAAAATATGAAGGTCTTCAATCAAAATTCTCCATGTTTTGATCGAGAAGATAGGCACAATCAAACTAGGAAGTATGCACAGTCAAACTGGTCAATGGGATATAGGCACTACAAATAGGATATAGGTGCATGAAACTAGAAGACAGGCACTTGCAACTAGAAGACAGACGCTTGAAATGGGAAGATAGGCACCAGAATTTAGGATATAAGCACCTGCTACATGTATCGACCAACTCCCTGCTAGTTGCAAACATGAACTTGTCCATCATGTACCACCGAATTTTTGCAATTTTTGTAGTCGTTAATAAATTAGAGTATGAGGCTCAAAGTTTATTAACAGTTTGGCGACACACAGGGAAAACATGCCTGCAATGTGAAAATAACCCAGAAGACTAGGTGGCCTTAGCATTCATTGGGCACAGAGTCAACAATATTTTCAGATTTTCAATAGATCCCAAAAATTTGCACCCAACAGATTTACCCAATATCCATAAAATTGAAAAACACGATAACAAAAACCTTCCAAAAAATAAAAGAACATAAAATAAGGCATATTGGGCTCGATTCTTTCAACATAGTCGTTAGGTTCTTACAAAAAATGCTTCAACAAGTAGATAATAGTTAATACAAACACCAAATTTTGATTGATTTAAAACATAATAGATCTGTGCAGATTTTTCAATAAAAAGTACAGATCGGTCCCACCAGGCATGCCAAAATTGAGCCTCCCACTCTAATTTATTAACGATCTTTAGTAACTTAAAAACTTGTATTATAAGATTTAAGTATCATAAAATATATTATTAAAAGAAAATGTCATAAAACTTTAGTAATATCTTTTTAATTTTATAAATTTGACTTCAACCTCATAGTTTATAACTATTTTACATAAATTTTACAAGCAGTCTAAAATTTTAAGAATAATTTCTAAAATTTCTACAAAATAGTTGTAAGTCCTAAGGTTTGTAGATGTTTTGTAAAATCTCATAAGAAAATAAGACTTTACAACTAATTGTTGAAATATTTTTAAAAAATCAACTCCAAACCTTAGAATTTATAGCTATCTTATAAATATGTTTTAAATTTTAAATTGGTTTCTAAAATTTCTAAGGTTTGAAGTTCCTTAATATTCTTCCAAAAAATGAGAAATCAAAATTTATCTCTATAAAATTAACTCCAAGCAATAAAATTTAGAGCTATTTTTTTTATAAATATTACAAATAAATAAGAAATCCAAACTATTAACCTGGTCCTCTTGGCCAAACAAGGATGGAGAATTTCCAAAGAATCTCAAGCCTCATGGATGGATATAATCAGAGGTAAATATCTCCAACATAATTCCTTCTTGGAAGAATTCCTAATTCCAGGTGGATCTCACTTCTAGAACTTGATCATCCATATCAGAGAAATTGTCAAAAAAGGCCAAATGTGGCAACTTGGATTTGGCAGGAATATTAAATTCTGAGAAGACTCCTGGCTGAAGGACCATCCACTAATCAATGAACCAAGTCTTGCCATTCTTAAACCTATCACAGACCAGATATTTGGAGATAAATTGACTAATTTCTCAAACATCCAATTGTAGGCAATGGAAAATTATTCCTACCAATAACCTTAGCAATAAACTTAAAAATGTTGCAATAGAAATATCGAAACTACTAAAGGTCTATGTCATTCCAAGAATCCAGTTCAAAGACACTCATGTCTAGAAACTTTGTGAGGATGTTCAATTCACAGTCAAAATTGCTTATCACATTCAAGATCCTCCAACAGAGTCATGGGCCTGCGCAAAGCTTGTCTATGTTAAACACTTAAATCCAAAGATGAGTTTCTTTTCTTGGCTTACCTCTTAGAATAAATTTTAACTATTGATAATCTCATCAAAAGAGGTATGTACATCACCAATTTTTGTGTTCTCTATAAGTCTAATTAGGAATCAACCTTTCATTTGTTCTTGGAACGTTCATTCTTCATTGGCATATTGAACTCCCTCTTTGATCTCTTTAGCATTATGTGGGATCAACCATCATCCCTTTATCAATTGTTAGAACAATGGCCAAATATCTTTTCCAATCCCCAACTAAAGTTCCTTTGATCCACTTGTTTGCATCATTACCTATGGCAAGTATGGTTGGAGCGTAATAATAGTGTGTTTAATGGTTTGAGCAAAAATATTTGGTCTGTCTTCTCGTGTGTCATCACTCTATCCTCAGATAATTTCCAACTTGTTTCTACATATAAAGTCCCTAAACCAATATCTGATAATTATGTAAGAGTTTGATTGTGACCACATCATTATTGAAGGTGATTTCATGTTTGCTATCAATTGGCTCAAAGGAAATCAAGTCCCATCATGGAGTGTACACAATATGATTAATGAATACAAAATCTTACTAGGTAGGTATGCAAACATCATTATCCAAAATGTGTATAGATAAGAAAATAAAGAAAAATATTTACTTTAAAAAAAAAGGAGTTTTGGAAGAATCCCTTTGCATTTGGCGATCTGACTTCCCAGTGGAACTCGTGGAGGTAAATCATGGTGATGGAATTTATTTACTTTAGCAAGTATGGTGGTCCAAGTAAACCTATTGGACCCCAAATTATACTCCCTTGCCTATGTCCTCAGAGTAATCACTTCCCGCATGGTATTTTGATTCCTCATGAGAATTTTAAGATGCAGGTCAGTGTCATCTCAAGTGATAGTTATGGTTTCATGTTCTAGTTTACGTGGTTCATGTTCATAGTTTGCTTGTTTTGATGGTTTCTCCTATTCATTTTTTGTATTTATTGGGTTTTTTGGGAACTGGTAGGCTTTCCTTTTTATATTTTTAGATGGTTTGGTTGGGTTTTCCTAAATTATTTCTTGTTTTGTTCGACTTTCAGTGTTGATCCTAGTTGGATTCACACCTTTTTCTCTTTGTAAAAGGTTTTAGGTCCTTTCAAAACTCTTCTATAAATAAAAAAATATATTTGGATAAATAGTCCTACAAAGTCTTAGTTTAAATTTTTTAAACAAAGAGGGATAAGAGAATATCAAAACCTACCTTATCTTTGTTTTGATGGTCTTACTCTTTTGTGTCATGCAATCTTTAATCTATTTAACAAGTGCCTTCATATTCATATGGTATTTTCTTTTTAATGATAGTAGAAGGGGTTTTAAAAAGGGTCCCTGAATCTATTACAAGTAGTGTTTTGAAAGGCTCTCAACCTTGGATATAACAAAATCACCTAGAAGGACTCCACACCAAATTTACTTGGAGGAAAAAATCGAGGACAAAATGAAACAACCTCCTAGAAAAGGTCGTAAAATTTGAAAATAGATAGTTGAAAACAAAGGCCAAAAAAGGAGAAATGGGCACCCATAAATACATTTAAATACAAGATTTAAATTTTAAATTTGAAAATCCTGCCTAGAACTACAAATAATTTCAACAAACAAAAATTTGAAATTCTTCTCCCCGTTGGGGCCCTGAATTCATGAATCAGGCCTCCATTACTGAAATCATGAAAGGCTTCAACACTGGAAATCCTATGATAGAGACCAAGCTACAAATCTAATATCACCCCCGATGCTCAAAAAACCATCCAAGCCTGACAAAATTGTACCAGAAAGATTGAAATCACTTGTTGGAAGTTTTTCTAAACAAGGTCTTTGGAGGCTTGCCAACTTTTTTTTATCTCAACAAGAAATCTTTTTTAAGACCATCCTAGGCCTCCTCAATTGGAAAATCCTCCTTCTCTCCAGTATGCAAAAACTCCAAGAAATCCGTTAGAAGGGGTTGAACTCTGTCAACAATATTAGAGTCAATATCCCTTTTCTTGTGTGCTCTATTGCTAGGTCTTCCCACTTTCCTTTCGATCCCTACATCAATACAAGATTTCCTGTGACTTCTAGTCTTTGGACCTAGAGAGCCTATCTCTAGCATCGAGGGCAGAGGGCTTTCCATTAATTGACAAAGAGTCATATCATCCATGTCAATGCAGTTAGAGGAGTTTTGAAGGATAATACCATGGGTACTTATCTCTTGTCCGCAATCCCCCACCTTTGGGAAGTGATAGGCTCTTTATCATGTATTATTTGACTAATAAAAAGAAAAATAAAATATGAAGAGGTGTTGGCCTTCATTTTTTTTTTTAGTTCAATGTTTAAGGCGGCACTACATAACTTCACCTTAACATCACATCTTAGCCCCATCACCATATGCAAAAGATTATAATAATTTTCAAAATTCATATAGTTTAAGATGTTATATTGAGTTCAATTATAAGTTAGAAGAGGGAGGTGGGTTATATGTTAGAAAATAAAAGAGGCTATAAGTTACCAAATTTAGATTTATGTTCCAGTTTGACAAGGATAAAAATTAAAAAAAAAAAACATCTTTAAGAAAAATAATTTTCATGATCTTAATTCCTAATATATATATATATAATTTAATACATTATGCACCCATAAGTTGGCGTACAAATATTTTTATAAATGAGTTGCCCAAAGATGATTATTTTTCTAAGTTTTTTATTCTTTTCCAACCTTCAATTTTTGTATTGTAAAAGAGTCAAGCGGAAGTGAGAATCAATCAATTAAATTGAATAATAATTAATCTATTTCCTATCTATATATACATAGAGAGAGAGGTTTATATTCATGTGTAACTTAAAAAATAATCAAAATTTAGATATTTTTATAATTCGGGATGCAAAATAGTATGTTAATATGTGGTTACAAGTTATAAGTTAGGATGAAGTGGCTATGTTAGAACACTCTTCTAAAATATTTTTTAAGGACGATTTTCATTAGTTTTCATCATGAAAATATTATACAAGGGAACATATTAATATAACTTATCTAATCATGTCATTTATTCTTATTTAATAGAATTTTAAAATATTTAATAAAAACTATAATTTACCATTATTAGAACTTTTAGAATTAGATCTTGGCTTACATTTGTACTTGCAACATGTAGTACCTCAATACTACTTTTTCAAATTTTGCCAATTTTAGAGCAAAAATGCAACAATAGAGATCATACAACAAAAACCACCTCAAAAATCTCAAAATTTATCTAAGTATGAATAGAGATCAGTTTTCTTGTAAAATTTTATTGACTGGTTTAAAAGAGTGATTCGCTTACTTAAGGAGACCGAATGACATAAAAAAGCAATTGGCTTGCTTAAGGGATCGAGAGAGTGATTCAATCTATAGAAATAGATGATTTGCTTACAAAATATGAGCACTTGCTTGATAGATCTGAAAAAATCACTCGAACAGCCATAAAAGTGAAAATTGACATAGATCTTGAGGCAAATCTTCTAGAAATCAACTTTTTGGCATGTAGTGGTGCATTAAGTTATTTTGTGGGTATTTTAAGCTTGTTAGATGCATGTAGCATTTGGATTTGTAATATTTTTTTAAAGTTGCTAAAAATATTTACTTTTATTAGGAGTAATTATTTTTCACCTCAGGTAACTCTTTTTTTTGGTAGATAAGATACTATAGCATTAATACCGGGTTTTGCAGGTTGACCCAAAACCTTTTACAAAAATCAGCCCGGGGTTGTTGATGAACATGTCCTTACTAAGGATCCTATATATGTAAAATCTACATGCCGCCAAAGCCATTACATCCGGTAAGGCACATAGCTTGTTATCAAAAAGAAACTTCCCATACAACATTTTGGGTATACCCCGAGAAAACACACTGCATCATAATTACAAAAAAGAAACAGACATAGATCCCTTCCTTGAAACAGTGGAGAAACAAAAAGCTGCAGACGCACATAGCAAAGTACTGAAAAAACTCCCACAAGCTTTGTATTGACAGTTACTCTTAATAATTCTTTGGTAATTGCTTTCTTCCGTATATGACATGCTTTGGGACCACATCCCGTCTTGGCCAATTAGCATTGGAGAAGTGAACCTGCTGGCTAGATTTATGGCGGTGGCTACCTGGTGGTCCACGTGGCTCTGGTTCGAAGTCTTATATTATCGTTTCTTTCCTACCCTGTGATTATCAACCAAACTCAAATTATTAAGATGACTAGGAGCCATGTTATCTGACATGTGACTATCCCCATTAGTATTTATGGTATTTCCAAGCAGCATCCACAAATATTGATAACTCAGATAATTTTTATTGTGAGTCTATTTCAAAAAAGATATGGTAATACTCATAGCCTTCGAACTTACAGTGCCTTCCCTATTGGTAAATTCAACTATCATTCTTGTCATTCTTGTTGAATAAGCTCCTCTACTTCGCTCGGGACACCGTGTTCCCATTTGAAAAGTTCGTCACCATCGACACCCAAATTGTCCATCTTATCAGCAACTTTGTTAGCTTCTCGAAAGACATTTTGGGCTTTTATGTCCTGTCTTTCCTGGAAAATGATCCTAGCCTCTTCAACAATTGTTTTAATCCTCCAAGGAGGTGTTTTCCAATTATTGAGGAGATTTATAACATGCATAGAGTCTCCTTCTATGATTAAATTGCATTTTAAGTCTTGAGTCATTTGAAGGCCTCTCCACATAGCTCTAGCTTCGGCTTTGTTGTTCTTCCTTGTTCCCAAATATTCAAAAAATGCAAGCATCATATTCTCATTATGATCTCGCATAATGCTACCAGTGCCTGCTCTGCCAGGATTGTCCTTAGCTGCTCCATAAAAATTAAGCTTAAACCAACCCATAGGAGGTGGGGACCACTTAAAATTGGCTTTGGGGTTGACTACCCTAGGCACAAACTCATATAACAAGGTTAAGCTTAAATATTGAGCAATCGTGGTCTCCTGTAGATGAGTTTTATGACTATCAAAAGGGATAAGGTTCATATTCTCGTTGGCAAAGGATAGGATCCTGGCAATGATAGTTTGATGATCATGGATAGAATCTATGGTTCCTTTCTAACCATGCCTACCAAAGATAGTGATTGAGAAAAATTTTCCACATGTATCTAAGTCTTTGGCTTGAAAATGGGTAAGGCCACTAGATGAACAAATCAAGTACGATGGTTGGTTTAACCTAGTAAATATTGAAGGCCTGAAAAACCCCACTTAGGAAATTTAAGGAAAAATGGCACTCAAGGAAAATGTGATAAATGGTCTCCCAATTAGCCCTGCATAGATAACAACGATTAGTGATACAAATACCTTTATGCATCATATTATCAATGGTTAGAATTCTTCCTTGGATAACTAGCCATGAAAAGACTACAATTTTTGGAATTAAATTTTTTATCCAAACTAAGTCCTTTTGGAGGACAAAATCCTCGTCATAAAGCAGAAGCTTAAAAGTTGATTTAACAGTGAACTGCTCATTTTTCGTAGGAGCCCAGGTCACTTGATCTTCCTTATGTCTCATGGGGATAAACTGTTGCCCGAGAATGTTACAAATATCATTTTATTTCACTTGAAATCCCTGAATCCTTATTTATTTCCACTTCATTATGCCTTTGTCCTCAACCATATAATCGAAGACTTTTCTGCCAATGAGTTCTTTCATGATATCTCTAATTTGGGCTAAGTTAGTATATTACGTCAAAGGTTCATCCTTAGCCCACCTGTCATTCCAATAATTTATCCTCTCACCATTGCCTAAAACCCATATTAAACATTTTTTTGGTGATTTCCTTACAATTGAGAATTGCTTTCCAAAAAGCAGAACCTTTGATTGGAACTGAGTCACTTAGAAATTCCATATTTTGAAGATACTTTTGTTTGATGATAGTTGTCCATTCATTTTCTTCACCAGAAATGAGGCACCACGCCTGCTTAGCTAGTAAAGCTAAATTCATATGAGCAATTCTCCTTAGACCTAAGCCCCCATTTTCCCTAGGTCTGCACACTTGTGTCCATCCTACAAGGTGTATCCTTTTTTTCTCCTCTGATCCAGTCCATAAAAATTCTTTTTGTAGTTTCTTAATTTTTTGGAAAACCTTCATGAGGGCTTTGAAAATGGAGAGAAAATAGACTAGAATGCTCTGAATAGAGGCCTTAGTTAGGGTTAGCTTTCCTACTTGAGATAGAAGATGACCTTTCCATCCAGCAAGTTTTTTTTGAATTCTTTCAATAACCCTGTCCCACATTGACTCTCTCGGAGAACCAATGAAAATAGGGAGACCAAGATATGAAGTGGGGAGGTTTGCTATATCACACCCTAAAATTTCTACAATCCTTCCTTACCTCTGAATGGGGGTGTTCAAGAAATATAACTTGCTTTTACTAAAATTAACTTTCTGACTAGCAGCATCCTCGTAGAGTTGCAAGATGTATTTAATTATTTTGGCCTAAACCACCAATGCCTTAGTCAATAGAAGGGTATCATCAACGAATTGTTGGTGAGAAATAGTCCTAGTGAGATATGTTGCCTTGATTCCTGATATTAGCCTTGAACTGCAAGCAATTTTTATGGTTCTGCCTAAAGCTTCTGCCATAATGATGAATAACATGGGACTGATAAGGTCCCCCTACCGAATTCCTTTACGACTTTGAAAGTAACTAGCTATTGTTCCATTAACAAGAATCAAGAACCATGCTTTAGAAATGCATTCTTTGATCAAATTAACCCATTGGTGGTGAAAACCAAACTTAAGGATGACAGGAATCAGAAAGTCCCAATTTACCCTATCAAAAGCTTTATTCATATCAACTTGAGGGCAAAAATAGACTTGTTAGTCTTATGAGCAGAGTGCAGAGCTTCATGAACTGTGATAACTCCATCCAAGATTTACCTGCCCTGGATAGAGCTTCCCTGGCACAAATCTATGATGCGTGGTAGAACATCTCTCATTCTATTTACAATGGCTTTAGTTAGGATCTTGTAAGAAACATTGCACAAACTGATTGGCCTAAAGTCAGCCATAGATGCAGGGGTTTGCTTCTTAGGGATTAGAGAAATAAAAGTAGAGTTGAGACCTTTTGGAATATGATTGCTTTCTTGGAATTCTCTGATAGCAAAAATTACATCCTCACTTATGATAGCCCAAAAATCTTGATAGAAATGAGGGGGAAAGCCATCGGGTCCCGGGGCTTTGTCTGGCTCCATGCTAAAAAAGGCTTCCTTAATTTCCTCATCAGAAATGAGAGCTAAAAGCTTAAGTTTTATATCCTCGTTTATTATTCTAGGAATGGATTGCAAGAGAATATCTTTGGCCTCCTCATTGTACTATGATTCCTGACCAAGGATAGAATTAAAACAAGTTACTACCTCCTTTTTTATTTTTGTTAAGTCCTGAGTAATAGAACCATCTGCTTTTTTAAAATTTTATCTTGTTATTGCTTTTTTTTCTAAGCGTGGTGATGTGAAAAAACTTAAAATTTGAATCTCTATATTTTAACCAAAGAGCCCTTGATTTTTACCTTCAATAGATTTCCTCACATGCCAAAATGTTATGAAACTCTGCTAGTTTTGTCCATTCCTCCTGCCTAGTAGTTTCATCAGCATAACCGTGTTGAATCCTCTGATCAATCATATTCAAACTTTCAATAACCTATTTTTTATTTCCAAATAGGTTTCCAAAGACCTCTTTGTTCCAAGTTCGAAGCTTTTCCTTAACAAAATTTAATTTGCCAACAAGTTTAAAAGTTGCACTACCCCTGATAGGTTGCTGCCACCACTAAATTAAGTTATCTCTAAAACTGGAATGTTTGATCCACATAGATTGAAATATGAAAGGTTTCTTGAAGGATAGAGAGTTAGGGATCTCCAAAAAAATGGGATTATGATCAGAGGTAATTTTAGGAAGGGCTTGCAGGGTAGAATCACCGAACAGAGTTGTAGCCTCCTTTGATAGAAAAAACTTGTCAAGCCTTTCTTGAATGAGATGACATCCTATCTGACAATTGCTCCAGGTATAATTCGCTCCTCTAAGTTTTACATCCATCAACATGTTGAAGTTCATAAATTCATTGAACTCATCCATCGTGGTCCATTTCCACCCATTTTGTCTAAAGGGTAAAGAGGAGTGTTAAAATCCTCAACCAGAATCCAAATGACATTATGGAAGATTTCACTCAGATTGCCTAAGTACTCCCACAATAGAGATATCCCTTGAATTGAAGTTAGGGCATAAATATTTGAAAGGATCCATGGTCTGTTGTTGTTTATTTCCTTAATTAAAACACTAAAAACCTTGTCATATTTCTGAAGAATGGTCCCTTCTACTATCTGGGGATCCCACAAAGTCATAAGGCCTCCAGAAACTCCTCTGGATGATTTGCAAACCATCTTCCCTTGATTCCATATTTTTTTGCTACTTTTTTTGATTGAATCTCATCAATTTTTGTTTCTTGCAACATGATAATAGTTGGATTCATTTGATTTCTTATTGCACTGACTTCCCTATGTTTTGGTAGGCCATTGAGGCCTCTCACATTCCATGAGAGAAACTTCATTTAGATTTTTTGGTATTTCTTCCTCTCCCCCTCACTTGAGGGGGTTTTCCTAATTTGTTGTCTTTAGAACTTGGAATAACCTGTTGAAACAAGGTTCTATGTTTTACATTGGCAATGTCATTATCGGTTTTAATTTTTTGATGTGCTCAGCATTTGATATTCTCCCTCTTATTTTTTCACTGCCAAAATCTATAAGAGACTTCACAGTGCTCCTGGTTTGTTTAGGACAAAATTGGGGGGAGGCAATTTGTTGCAGAACCAGACTGCCATGTTCCTCAATCTGAAGAGTTTCATATATCTCCACCCCTACATACAAATATTCTCATTTTTTCCTATATTCCCCTGGTCTACGGGATGGCCCCTCAGTAGGATTCACCTGGCTCCTGGTGATGATGTTAGGGAGATGAGATTTTTTTTCCAATGCCTCAACTTTCTTCCTAACTTCTTCAGCATTAGGGTTTGGCTTTGGGATGCCCACTAGACTTGAAGTATTTTTAGCATTGGGGTTTAAGGATCCTGACTTGGATGGGGATTCTAGAGATCAGGAATTAGGGTTTGGCTTTGTGATTCCCATGGGGATTATAGTAATTTTAGCATTAGGGCTTGAGGATCCTGACTTGGATGGGGATTCTAGAGAGTTAGAAAGGTTATCTTGAAGGCCCTGGGCTTCCATGTCTTTCACCCAAGGTAACTCAAGGATAAATATTTACTATAATAAGGGCCTAGGGCCTTCATTGTAACTATCTTTTGAACATGAGAATTTAGATTTATACTCTATAAAACCTACATTGTTCTCTGTACCCATGATATTGTAAGAAATTGGTAAGTCCTTGTGCATTTTATCAATGGCACCACCATCTTGATTTACTATGTGTGTTACGATTATGGCATGGCCCTTCTAGCCCATCTTGTTATTCACTAATCCATTTCATATTCGAATAAATGGGTGGATATTAATGTTATTAAAATTCTTATGTATTGATTTATCTCATCCTATGTTGGAAATATTGAGTTGTCATTGATTTCAAAGGTGCATGGTATTCAAGGCAGAAATATTTTGATATCAAAGGTGCATGGTAGTCATGACAAAAATATTCTTCAAGGGTGAGAAGTTTATAAGGTTGGACAATTATTCAAGGAAATTTTATTGTAAATAAAGGAAAATACTTTTTAAAGTAAAGGATTATAAAGAGAAGTTTGAAGGCTTGGGACAGAAAGGTTTAAAATTTGCTTGGGACAAAAAGAATTAAATATTACAAGCAAAGGACAAAGGTTTAAAATTTGCATGGGATAAAATATTTAAATATTACAAGCAAAGGAAAAAGGTTTAAAAGTGCTTGGGCAAAAATATTTTAAATATTATAAAATGGGAGCAAAGGTTTAAAAGATAAATATTAAAATATTTAAATCAAGGATTTAGAATATTATAATATAAGGTTGGGTTACAAGCAAAGGAGCCATCGTCTTTGGAGAGCATAAATTAAATCAAAAGTAAAATTGTGAGCCAACTTCCCAAGGTGCAAAGGAAGGCATATAAATATGAAGGCAAAGATTTCATTATTTACCACCATGCAATGCAATAATTGAAAATTTCTAATGCGACCAATGATGTGAAAAATTCCAATTCGTGTGCAAAATTTGAATACTTCTAGCGCGAAAAAATTGATGAATAAGAGAAGAGGAAGTTGTGCACTGCGTGGTAGAAATCCGGAGTAGAAATATAGAAGAGTGAATCCCCAATAGGTTCCATCCATTGGGGTATCCCAGTCAGACGTCTAGCCCTGTGTTAGGGCATTATGGAGCAGAGTGTGCAGAGTTCGAAATCCTGCGATGCCATTTTACTTTGTGATGAAATTGCAACAGTGTGAAGGTTCTAGGTTAGTTGATCCTCTTTTGTTCTCGAGTTGTGGTGCAACCCAGCCGATTGTCTAGGCCGCAGTGAGATGTTATTGTGCGTGAGGACCAAGGATCAAATTTTGTCGGGTGTGGTTTTTGTTTGGAAATCATGGTGGTAGTTGAGGTAAGAGAAAAATATTTTATTTTTATTAAAGTAGGGAGTCATAAGGTGCAACGTTAATATTTTATATTCTGCATTGTTATAAGAAGGTGATATAAGGTGTGTTAGGATTGTTTGAAATATTGTATTTTGTATAGTGTGTGAAGGAGTTATTTTTGTATATTAAGGAGTTATAAGGTGTAATTTTGATTGTTATAAAATTGTATTATGTATAAGTTGGAGTTATAAGGTGTAACTTTGGAATTTTAATTTTGTATTTTGCATGTCATAAAAGGATAAAATAAGAAGTGAATTTATTGGTTTAAAAGCTTCATTGTTTATATTTTGATAAGGGTATAGTTATTATTAAAAGATTTATTTTGTGAGATTAAAAAGGAGATATAAGGTATTATTTTCAAGCTTTATTGTGCACATTTTTTAGAAGGGTTTTTAATGTGGATGATTTGAAAAAGAGATTTGCTAACCCAGTTTTTGAAGTGGCAAAAGAAAGGAAAATTATTATTTATCAAGATAGGTTTGGGAAGCTCATCATTATTGAGGAAGATTTAGAGGTATGGTGATTTAATTCCTTTCTCAAGATGGTTTTTTTCTAGGAAAATATTTTTGATATCATATAGTTAGAGGTATAATGATTGATTTGATGTGCATTGGTTTTGATTGATATGGAGAGTAAATATGCAAGGGTTATAGATCATATTTGAGAGAAAATTTATGCATTATTCATGATTGATTTTGGGAGTAGATGAGAAGGACAAATTTATGCATTATGATTGATTTTGAAGTGAATGTGGAAATAATAAAAATAAGTATAGTCTCACACAAATAGAAGGGTTGTTTTAAAGCAAGTCAAAGTGTCATCTAGTGCAAAGATAGTATGAAAGGATTCATTGAAGAAAAGGACATTACAAGGTCAGTTGTCAAGTGCTAAGTTTAAAAGCTATCCTTCAATGTAATGAATGTGAGACATGAGAAAGTGACAGACTTAATGAATGTGAAATAACATATTGGGTATTTGTAATGCATATCATTTTCTATATGTTCATGAAGAAAAATAATTTTGGGTAGAATATGTCTGAATTGCTATAGTAGAGAAAAGCATATTTAAAAAGTTGTGAGCATTGTTTATATGTGATATTTGGAAAGATATGATAATTATTTATATGTAATATTTGAACAATATTGAGCAGACTTTATGAGTAGGGTTGAGCAGGTTGTGAGTAGGTTGTGTGAGTATATTTGACAAGGTTTTGGATCAGATTTGAGTAGGCTTTGTGAGCAGATGTGAGCAGGTTTAGTAAGCATATTTGAGCAAGTTCTATGAGCATGTTATGGAGTTGTTTTGTGCAGAATTGAGGGCAGAATTTGTGTAGAATTGAAGAGAGAGTTTGAGTAGAGTTGAAGACAGATTTTGAGTAGAGTTGAAGATAGATTTTGTGCAAATTTAAGATGAAGTTTGAGTAGAGTTAAAGATAGAGCTTGAGAAAAGTTGAAGACATGAACAAGAATAGAGGGGATTAGTGTCTCTTGTGCAGTGGTGTCCACAAAACCAAAACAAAATGGAGTGGTGTCCACAAAACCAGAGTAGAGGGGGTTAGTTTCTCCTATGGAGTGGTGTCCATAAAACCAGAACAAAGTGGAGTGGTGTCCATAGAACTTGAGAGGGGATTGGTATCTCCTGTGGATTGGTATCCACAAAAATTGTAATAGGGGATTGATTTCTCTTGTGGGTTGGAACCCATGAAATTTATTGAGAAATTTATAAGAAATATTTCTCCGTGGATGTAGCCCACATTGGGTGAACCACATTAAATCTGTGTCTCTCATATGTGTGATGATTTGTGCATTGTTTCATTTACTACATTGATATTATTGTTGTTATCATTTGGATTGAAAAGTGAAAAGGTTTATCTTATACCATCCACTCCTCCTCTTAGTATAATCTTGTGTTCTTCAATTGGTATCAGAGTGGGTTCCTTCGTGAAATCCTAACAGCTTGAAGAAAGATCTTACAAGAATACAAATGACAAATAATAAAGAACTAGAATCAAGTATAGAATCAAGTAGTGGAGAAGAGACTAACTTTGAGAGAAGAAATAATAAGGATCCAAGAAAACACAAATATTGTCCACAAGATGAAAATAGTAGCAGTGAAGAAGAGGCTAACTTTGTGAGAAGAAATAAGAAGGATCCAAGAAAACACAAATTTTTTAGTTGTGGTAACATTGGTCACTATGCAGCTAATTGTCCACAAGATGAAAATAGTAGCAGTGAAGAAGAAAAGGAAAGGAAATTCTATCATGAAAATAAAAACAAGCATAGTCATTTCAGGCATAAGAAGATCTTTAAAGACACAAGAAGAGCTTTTATGTTGAATAAGCAAGCAGTGCTTCCAGAAGCAGTGATGAAAACCTCTCAAATAGAGAAAAAGAAGAAATCCTAATTTTTACCATAGAAGAAAAAGAAGATGCTCATGTTATCAAAGACCAAGAAGGAGAGAAGTAAGATGATCCTGTAGTTGAAGATCAATAAAAAGAGAAATATTTATAAAAGGAAGAGGAAGCCACAATTGATATGGAAGAGGAACTTGATATTGATCTTGAAGAGTTAAAAATGGAGAACTTAAGATTGAAGGCTCAAGTACAAGAGGATGAGAAAACAAAGGCAAAGCTTCTACAAGATCTCACCAATTTAAAAATTAAAGTTGAATAGGTAAGAAAAATTGAAGAAGGTATGGTTGAGCATTTAAAGGCAAAAGATCTAGAATGTGAAATATTAGAAAATGAAGTTATCTCTCTATATAAATGACTTGAAAATTTTAAAGATAAGATATCTCAGTTTAAGAAAAGCTCAAAAAACTTGGATGATATTATCAAAGTACAGAGATCTCCATTTATAAATATTGGATTGGTTTTGAAGAAGGTCAAGAGAAACACAAAGAGGCTCAAAAGAAATAGAGGCATCAAATAAAATGATTAAATAGGAACCTAAGACCTATGCTGACGTGTTGAGAAGTGGAAACATCAATGAGGAAGAAAACAAAGCACCATCAAGGGATAGGACCATCACAAAAAAAGCAATGAGAGAACCATGCAGCAATATCCTCCAAGGAAATCAAATAGGTTTCGATATTTCTTTCATGGTTATTGCTACTCATGTAATATTTTTGGTCATAAAGCTATACATTGTAGGGTTTATGGTAAGAATTATTATGGCTTCACCAAGAGAAATTTCAAGTCATTTATACCTTTCAAGGACTACAACATCATGTGTTACAATTGCAATAATTTTAGGCATAGAGCAAAGTGGTGTAAAATAGTGTTCCCTGAATTTTCAAAGAAAAGCAAGAAGAAGGATAGTCAAAATGTTCAAAGAGGTATGACTTCAAAAGTTTAGAAAAATAAATTTGAAAAATAAGAAGAGCATTGTAAGTTGGGAGTAGCTTTACTACCATCCCAAAATTGATCACCTCAAGTAAAGGATGTGGTGAGGGGACTGAGTTAAGTATCTTATTTTTAGCCCCAAGAAGCCCTTTGCCATTGATATCAAAGGGGGAGAATTCAATGACAGAGAGAAGCTTGTTAGGGGGACCAGATTGGGAATCCAGTTGTAGTAAAAGAAAATTGTTTGAAGGGTTGTCATCAATGACAAAGGGGGAGATTGTTGGAAATATTGAGTTATCATTGATGTCAAAGGTGCATGGTATTCAAGGCAAAAATATTTTGATATCAAAGGTGCATGGTAGTCATGACATAAATATTCTTCAAGGGTGAGAAGTTTATAAGGTTGGACAATTATTCAAGGAAAGTTTATTGTAAAGCAAGGAAAATATTTTTTAAAGTAAAGGATTATAATATTTAAATATCCAATTTAAATATTATAAAGAGAAGTTTGAAGGCTTGGGACAGAAAGGTTTAAAATTTGCTTGGGACAAAAAGAATTAAATATTACAAGAAAAGGACAAAGGTTTAAAAGTTGCTTGGGACAAAAATATTTAAATATTACAAGCAAAGGACAAAGGTTTAAAATTGTTTGGGACAAAATATTTTAAATATTATAAAAGGAGGGCAAAGGTTTAAAAGATAAATATTATAATATTTAAATCAAGGATTTAAAATATTATAATATAAGGCTGGGTTACAAGCAAAGGAGCCGTATTTGGAGAGCATAAATTAAATCAAAATTAAAATCATGAGCCAACTTCCCAAGGTGCAAAGGAAGGCATATAAATATGAAGGTAGAGATTTCATTATTAAATACCATGTGTAGACACCTAAAACACATCATGTTTAGGAGACTACCCATATGGACACATTCGGAGACCATATGAATCATCTTGGACCTCTCCAAGAGCTAGCAGTGGTCCTAACCACTCAAAAAGGGTAGTTCTAGCCCATCCAGGCTTAGCCGCTCTCAAGCAGAGCGGCCGCCACATCTGGCCACTGAAGCTGACAGCGGCCACACCTAGCCACTTCTCTGAATAGTGGCTAGCACCATGCATAGTCTAGCCATGAATACGGGCCTAGATCACGTAGTCTGACTGCACCTTGCATTGCTTATAGGTAGATTTTGGTGAGGAACTCCCAGAGTTCCTCCTAACTACCCCTTCAATGCCAATTTGTGACTGATGCTTTCCCCGAGATGGTCAGTTGCATGCAATTTGGATTTTGGCTTCTCCAGGAAGCCAAGATCCTAACCTAGATCTAAAACAAAAGAGTCTACATATGGACTCTCCCAAGAAAAGCAAAGAGATCCATGAATATTCAAATCTTGTGTAGTGAAGCCCTAGTCGATCAGAGAGTGAATCCATACCCCTTTGAGGAGCAACGAAGTGCTATCCGACTGAGCTACATCTATGCACCTACTTTCAGATCTATTTATTCTTCACCACCCATCAATGTACCAGACACAATAGGTGACCCTTGAACATCAATTGGAGCAAGGAATATAGTGCTACAACCCCTAGTTCATGAGGAGAAGAGCTTCATTTCATGACCGTTATCTTGGATAGTGGCCCATAGGCATATCTTAGGGCATTAGACATTATTTTCCTTTGTTCTAGCTTAGATCCATTACTACTTTGATTTATTAATTAGTTCTAGCATAGATCTGATTTCATTAATGCATTTACATCATATTTCTAAGTTTTCTATGCATTTATCACTTAATTTATGCTTGCATTTTAATATTATCATGCTCATATATCATGTTTATCAGATCTTCTAATAAGAGCCTCTTTCAGAGAGGTGGCCCATACTACTTATAGTGCTCTATTATTTCTATGCATGTAGATACAGGTTCACAGGATCAATTCAAAGCATCCAGAGCATAAGATCCCTCCAAGATGAAAGGAGAAGGAGGCATCTATAAGCCCTCATAAAAGTTTCATGTGTGATATCGGGAGGCCTATGGAAGTGCACCATCCCCTTGTAGGGATACATTCACCATTATTCCACTTGTAATATATTGTATCAAAATGGGTATCCCTTAGAGGGACCTATATGTAACCGAGATCTGAAAGCATTAATAAAATAATCTTTCTTTACTTATTACTTTTATGTTATCTATGCTTTGTGCTTCTTTATTTTCATTTGATATAATAATATTGCAAGTAGAGTAGTGGTGCATGCCTCCTAGGGTCTCATAGATGGTGATCATGATGGGACCCCCACCAAGTTTTTATTTTCTATCATTTTACTAATATTTATAGGTATTTTTTATGTGCAGGTTTAGCCACTCTAGTCGACAACAACCAAAGATCTTAGCACTCTTGCAATCAACGACCATATATCACTCTGTCAACATGCTAGAAAAAAGTATAATAGAGGGCAGCCATTTCATCATCAGACAAGGATTTGAGGTTGGTAGCATTCTCTGATTTTCTATCTTTCTCTATCTACAACTTATTTTCAGAAAACAACTTAAATCATATTTTTTATTAAGGAAATATAAGAAAATATGGAAAAAAAATGCATTTGAAGCTTCTTAGATTTTTTTTAGCTTTCCTCTAGGCACTACTAGGAACAACGAGCCTCTATTTTCAAGGTCTGCCCTAGTCTCCAACATTCTAGGCTTTTGTGTGTTTAAGCTTGCTTGCATGTGGCCCAACTAGAGGTCGTTACATCATAAAGTAGAAATTGCATCAAAGTCATTTAGATCAGTTAGAGATGCATTTTCTAAAATCAAACATTCTTTTTAGGCATATAGGGAAATAATCATGAATGCTCTTTGATGCATAGTTTTCCATTATAAAAATCTAAAAATAACCCCACACACCACGTATCACTTTAACACTAGTGAGTTGGAGGTCATGACCAACCACTGGTAGAGATCAATGAGGTGGCTTTCATCACCACTTACCTACATCAAATACCATGTACCCATTATTATTGGCCAATGCCAACTCCAAGATCTATCATAACCCATGGAAAATTTACACATATCTCTCTTCGAATAGGTATATCATTGACGGGTGAACTAGATGAGGATCGGGAGGACCTATGCTACCTCAACAATGTATGGACTTCATTACACACTTATATATAGATTGTGCGAGTATATAGGTGAAATCCATTTGAACACAAGAATACCATCCAACAAAATGCAAAACACATGACACAAGGTCTTCTTTATATACAATGCATCAAAACACACAAAATAGCTTAGGGAACACACATTAATCCTTAAATGAGATAAACATTTGTTTGCTTTGCTTGTGTGGTTTGAAATTAACATAAGAAGATAATTCATATTCATTATGGTATACACATGGAGCAACCACCCTCGATCCAACATCGAGGTAGAAACTGATGCTTCACACACTCACAATCACAATAATATTGAGCCACCCACCCACAGTGTCATTGGATAAAGTTCAACAAGTCTTAGGGGTGACAACTCAACCCTTGGGGGGACTCCTCGAGAAACCCCAATGAGAGAGCCATATCCTAGTTCCTCTCATGGTAGACATGAGGGGGCCTCAAGGCCTTCATCATCACATAGACATGAGGAGGCTTCAAGGCCTCCCTCATCACATAGACATGAGGAGGCTTCAAGGCCTCCCTCATCACATAGACATGGAAGGCCTCAAGGCCTCCTCATCAACATGCAAAGGCCTCAAGGCCTCCATCATCACATAAACATGTGAAGGCCTCAAGACCTCCATCATCACATAGACATGAGGAGGCATCAAGGCCTCCATCATCACATAGGCATGCAGGGGCTGCAAGGCCCCAAACTTCACATGATACACTTAGGATAGATCAACCCACTAAGGGGTAAGACATTAGGGCTACACCTAGTCATAGACCCAGGACATCCTATAGCCTCCCTACATATGGGAGGATACCCCTAGATTATGAGCTCATTGGTGCTAATGGGACTCCATAGGATCGATCATGGAGGACTAGACAACTTGATGAGTTGGATCGAGTTCCCTCGAGACCAGCTCCAAGAAGCATTGCTACCACACATTCTACTTTAGGAAGTTTACATAGCATAACTACTAGGCACACCAATGAACCAGGGGAAGCTTCAAAGTGACCCCATAACACATACACTACTTTCGACCATGGGGGTACACAACACAGATCATAGTACATAGAACAAGTCACCCTAGTAGACAAGGGCAAGAACATAGTAGGAGCCTCTCCAAGAGGCCTATCCATTAGAACTCCTCGCACAAAGTTAGAGAGGCATGAACCTTCAGTAGTAGGTCAATTCGACCACATACATAGGTTAGAAGAAGTATTGCACATTGAGCGAGAGCATGTGGAAACTCTCGAGCAAGAAGAATGAAGGAAGAGGTACCTACACCTACATGAGAAATGCTTGAGAGAAGAAAGGGTTGAGCATGAAGAGCAAGCTAATAGGCTAGCTTAAGCTGACTTACACATAGGTGGTGAGGAATACCAACATGATAGATGTATCGATTCTCAGCATGAGAGATGCACTAGACAAAGAGATGAGCACACTCACCATACCTCACAACATCAACAATACCTAGATCCTAAATAGACACAACTTAATGAGGAATAGGTAGGGATGGAAGATCAAGAATAGACATATCCTGAACCTCCATCCATGGTCATGGGAGATGAATACAGATACCCAAATCGAGCAAACACAGGATTACCTCCCTTACCACCATGAGTAAACCTTCAAGAACAAGATATTATTTCCTTGAAGGTATACCAAATACTCATTAAGAGAGTCAAATATCTCGAGAAGTAGGACACAGTTGGTTAAAATTCAACTTTGAGCAAAATACACAACCAACCTCTATGCCCCTCAGTATCGAGTCCTGCATACCCTAGGCACTTTGAGATGCCTAGGCTAGACAAGTTTAAAGGAGAGGAAGATGTACAAGAACACATTACAAATTTCATGAATGTATGCTTCCAGCTTGAGTAGAATGATGCCCTAATGCTAAGAACATTCATCATGATGTTATCAGGTGCAGCAAATCAATGGTTCAATCAACTGCCCAAGCACAACATCATCAACTTTGAGCAACTAGTGAATGCTTTCCTTGAATGCTTCTCCTTTGATGTCAAGAAGAAGGTGAACTTATCTGATCTGGCCAACTTAAAGCAATATGATGATGAGCTAATTATGGATTATGGGAATAGATGGAGGAAAATCATGGTGAAACTACCATTCTCCATTCCCACTGAAGAGCTCACCCGAATGTTCACAAAGAGTTACACCAAACACATCTCATTGCTATTGCAACTATAGTAGTATGAATCATTCGAAGAAGCCTTGGCTCAAGCCAAGATTATAGAGGACATAAAGGTTGATGAAGGAGACCTCAAGCTCTAAAACAAGGAGTGGAATAATGCCAATCATAACAAGAATCAACAGAAGTAGGCCAAGCCTACTCAAGTCAACCAAGTCATTTTAAGCATACCAAAGGGAGGCAATGGCCAACAACCACAAAACTATCAGGCTCACCCCATCAACTAATTATGACCCAAAGAACAACCAAGGCCAAAACAAGGAGCATCGACCACCTCACTATTTCATACCTCTATATGAATCGATGCAATCGATATTTAATCAGTTGAGTGAGGCACAAAGAATCAGATTTCTTGATGCACAAATTCTTGACCCTAATCATCCCAAGCCCAAGGGATATAGGGAAGATCAATACTACCCATATCATAGAATACAAGGGCATGACATTGAAACATGTATCAGATTCAAGAATGTTGTGCAAAACATGATTGAGAAGGGTGAGCTAAAAGTTGACAACCCATTAGCACCCGATAATAGAGACATGGGTATATTCAAGAACCCATTGCCAAATCATGAGGCCCCTAGAGATCAGGGTGCCCAAGTCAACCAAGTCTGAGTTGAGCCACCCACTCAAGGATGCATCAGAATGGTTGAGATAGTCAATATGGCAACTAGGAGTCGATGATATGGTCAACCAGAGCCTCCAATAGCTCCTATTCATATCTTAACTACACCTCGATAGAGATAGGTGCAAAACAATCCTCTAGGTCCACCAACATGACCTGTGGTAACTATTCAGAGTAGACTAGAACAAAACCTACAAATGACTTCGACCAAGTTGTCAATTTATGAGCTCATACAACAATCTCCTAGGCACAGGGAGACTTTGATGGAGATTTTGAGATCAATCGAGCTCCAGCCCTAGAACCCAGATGCATTCACACATTTTGTGGGGCAAGTGTAGTAGTGCCAAGAGCCTATGATCCATTTCTATGATCATAAAATCAAGGTAGTGCCTACTACCATAGCAGACCCACATTTGCATATCATCACATCAATCAATGACATACCCTTCAAGTGGGTTCTAATCGACATGGGCTCATCGATCAACATTATCATGACAAAGGCTATAGGGCACCTAAAGATCCCTAGGTCCAACATTATCCCAACCTCCTACACATTAAGGGCTTTCAATGATGCATTGTGCTCCATAGTGGGTACAGTCATTCTACCTATTCAGGTAGGGAAAAATACCATCCCCATGATGTGTCACATATTGGAGGGGTAATGCAATACAACATCCTTCTAGGGCATCCCTGGATAAGGGACATGTAGTGTGTTCCCTCAATATTGCACCAATGCATCAAGTATGTGCATGAGGGACAAGTTCATGTGGTTCCATCCGATGAAGAGCCATTTAAATACGTGCATCAGGTCAACTTGTTAGGAGACTTTATCCTTCCATCAACACATCTATACATAAGGCCTTCATCCCCAACCACACAGCCAGAAAACAAGAGCAAATCAGTGTGAGGTGACCCATCCACATCGACACCACCTCCTACATCTAAGACTACTAGCACTTCTAAAAAGCCTTCAACATCTAAAGCAAAATATAATCAGAAGCTGAAAGCACCCCTAGTGGAGGAAGGACCTAAGGAACTTCCAACTATAGTAGCTACAAAAATTCCAAATCCCATGGAGGAGGAATATTCCTAGGACATAGCCGAGGAGGTACCTCAACCTGCCTCACCTGCTTCATCAACAACATCATATGCACCACAGGTGATAGTTCACTTAGCCAACATAGGGTTAGGTGAATATCTTGTGTAGAATGTGACTTTCATACCTATTATTGAGTCTACACAAGACATGGGATGACCAAGAGTCCCAAATTTTCTAGTAGGGATAGTAGTTCCATTAGGGGTTCCCCCTAACCAAACCAACTTCATCTATGCTAGTTTAGACTATGCCCATACTACTTCTGATATTGAAGAGGATGAGGATGAACCATTCACCATGAATGTTCATTACTTATCAAATCTTGAGTTTGCTCTAAGGTACTTTGAGTAGTGCCATTGGCATGGCTATGGCTTAGGTCTATACGAGCAAGGGCATCAACTTCCATTCTAACCATAGTACCAACTACCTACTGATAGGTGTGGTCTAGGGTATCAAATACAGAGCCACGATGATTCTTTGGTAGTAGCCCTAGATAGGCTAAGCTTAGGGTTTAAGGAAGACATTGACTGGAATCCCTATCAACCCCCTAGAAAAAACTACTTGGGTGATGGATGGGTGTCTATGGTCAATATCGAACCACCCGATGAGTATCACCCTAATTCCTCTCTTGAAGCGTGCCCATCAAGAATCATCCTATGGGAGGATGAGCCAATCCATGGATATGAGTGAGAGGAATATGAATATGTCTCAAGTGAGGATGAAGATGAAATCAGCTTGGCCCATCATGGGCCTCAATATCTACAAAACCTCACTTGGTCTAGCCATACAGAGAGTGGATACATCTCGAATGAGAGTGGCTATGAGTTAGAGGACTCAATTGAGATGGCCTTCATAAGACATGCATACCAAATCATAGGGCCAATAGTAAATGCCAATGGATTCTTCATAAGTGATGATGATTATGAAGATGAGACTAAGATGGCCTATCTTAGGCATCAATAGGTAAGTCACCACCCAATTCTAATGGGTAGAAATGAGGGTTTCTTCATAAGTGATGATGAATTTGAGAATGAGATCGAGATGGCTTATCTTGAGCATCACTTACATCAAGTCAATCTACTTGTTGAAAGAGAAGTGATACTTCACACCATAGATCCTGACCTTCACTTCTTAGGAAGACCACCAAATCTAGATATCATCTATCGCATGGTCTTCCTAGATCCACCAACATTTAGAGAGCTATTGTAGCCTAATGATCCCATCATCTCATCTATCCATAGACCAGATCCTGAGATCCCCATACCCCTAGAGCCACATCATGAGTATGGAGGGTAAATCATTAATGAAGAGTTTCACCCATGTGGTCCTAGAGATTTCATCCCATCCATCAACATGATCTCCATTGATTTGACCACTCCACTTCACAACCCAGTAGATCCTTCAAAACCATTGTGTCTTAACTTAGATGCTATTGATTGGGATCACATTGATTCACCCCTAGAGCCTGAATATTTCTTCCCTAATGAAGAGATGCTACAACCATTCCATTTTGCACCAGGCTATGCACATGATGTCTATCATATTGGTCTTGATTATGATTCAGTGGGACCTATAAATCTAGTAGATGACATCCACTTAATCCCCACTCCTCACCAACTTGAGGAGGGGTCACATATGGCAATAGAGGAGACTTTCAAAGTGGACATCAATGATGACCCTTCTAATCCAAATAAATTCAAGTTCAGAGAAATCTTATCTCCAGAAGAACAGGCCATCATTATTCCTCTATTGAAAGAGAGACCAAATCTCTTTGCTTGGACCTACAAAGATATGTTAGGGCTAGATCCAAAATTGGTTGTCCACAACCTTTCACTAGACCCCACAAAGAAACTGATCAAGAAAAATCTCAGAAATATGCATCCAACCATCACTTTGATGGTAAAGAATGAGTTGCAAAAACTATTGGATGTAGTCTTTATTGTTCCCATCGACTATCCAGAATGGGTATCAAACATGGTGCCCATAGGAAAACCTGATGGAAGAATCTACATTTGCATGGATTTTAGGGATCTCAATAAGGCAACACCCAAGGATTCATTCCCATTGCCAAACATAGATGCTCTTGTAGATGCAACTATAGGTCATGAGATGCTCTCCCTAATGGATAGTTTTTTTGGTTACAATCAGATTTAGATTAAACCTGAAGACCAACATAAAACCACATTCACCACTCCATGGGGAACATTCTGCTACAAAGTAATGCCATTTGGTCTTAAAAATGTTGGTGCCACATATCAATGGGCTATGACATACATTTTCCATGACTACATGCACAAGATCTTAGAAGACTACATCGATGACTTACTGGCCAAGTCATTGCTACATGAAGAGCATGTTGAGATCCTCAGAAAGGTCTTCGATCACCTGATTGAGCATAATGTCAGGTTGAATCCCAAGAAATGCATCTTTGGTGTAACTTCTAGAAAACTCTTGGGATTCATCATTTCTAAATGAGGCATCGAGGTAGACCCAACAAAGGTAAAGGCTATCCTAGAAATGGCCCCACCCACTAACATCAAAGAGTTGAGAAGCTTATAGGGCAAAGTAGCATCCATAAAGTGATTCATCGCACAACTATCGGATAAATGTCGACCCATGAATCGACTGCTACACAAGGGGGTCCCATTCTAGTGGGATGAAGAATGTCAGCAAGCCTTTGCTAAAATCAAGAAGTACCTAGCAATACCACCAGTTCTAGCTCCACCAAGGCTAGACGTGCCATTCCTACTATATATATCCACTACCAATTTTGCTTTGGGCACCATGTTGGCTCAAAAGAATGTGCAAGATAAAGAACAAGTGATATATTACATCAATCGCACCTTGGTGAGCTACGAGATAGGATATGCATACATAGAAAAGTTGTGCTTAGCAGTGGTCTTTGCAACCAAGAAATTATGCCACTACATGTTGAGCCATACGACATATGTAATATCCAAACAAAATCCTTTGTAGTATATGATGAGCAAGACATATCATAATACACGTACTACAAAGTGGATCATGCTATTGATAGAATTTGACTTGGAATTCATAAGCCAAAATTCCATCAAGGGATAAGTCATAGCTGATCAGCTGGTTGAGGTACCTCTTCAGAATAGTAGGCCCCTCACCATAGAACTTCCTGATGATGCAATCTTCACATTATCAGAAGCACCCAAACTCGAAGAACCTAAAAATGAAGCTGACATGACTTTGTTCTTTGATGGTTCGAAGTGTGAGCAAGGAGGTGGTGTAGGGATTATCTTTTTCATGCCACAAGGTGCTCCAATGCCCTTGTCATTTAAGCTAGACTTCCCTTGCACGAATAACAACACCGAATATGAGGCCCTAATCTTGGGTCTCCAAACAACCATCACTATGAAGATCAAGAGGCTAAATATCTTTGATGACTCCCTCCTCATAGTCAACCAAGTCAAGGGACTATTTCAATGTAGGGATCCAATCCTAAAAGCTTACAAGGAGCTTGTTGACACCTATCTAGCCCAACTAGAATGGTATGACATCGAGGCAATCCCTCATTCATCAAATAGATTCGTAGACACCATGGCATCTTTGGGATCCTTGATCCCTCAGAATCCATCTACTGATTTCACTACCATTCATGTGAAAATGCTCTCACACTCAATGATGCAGCATGAGGCTTTTGATAACAAAGAATCAATCAACATGATTCATATAGAACCAGACCATGACTGGTTCTATAAAGCCAAAGACTTTTTAAAGAAGGCACCTTGGGGGTCCTTGATCTCGTAGGGTCCTACGGAGAATGGTACCATCATTCACCACAAGGTTGTTTCTCAATATGCATTTGTGCACATCGAATCATAGGAGGAACAAGTCATCTTATCTATTGAGGTTGTAGCTTATCAGGATTGGCTATCCTAGTTACAAGATTTCCTGAGGCTTGGAATTGTCCCATAGGGACTATCGCATGCCGAAATATGAGCATTCAAATAGAAAGTGATAAGATATGTCTTACTAGGAGGTATATTGTATCATCGAAGCTATGATGGAGTCCTCCTTCATTTCTTAGAGCCCCAAGAATCAGCTTGGGTGATTTTGCAAGCTCACGATGGTACATGTGGTGGCCACTTCAATGGCATGGCCATTGTCAAGTGCATCCTTCGAATGGGTTATTACTAGCCCACCATGGAGAAGGATTATTATGAGTATGTCAAGAAATGCATTAAATGTCAACATCATGCAAATCTGATGCACCTACCATCTCAAGCCTTACAACCCATTCAGGCGGCTTGGCCATTTTCTCAATGGGGTTTTGATCTAATCAAAAATATTTCTCCCCCATATTTGAGATGACACACATTTATCTTAATGACCACTGAGTACTTCACCAAATGGGTGGAAGTGGTCCCCCTAACCTCGATAATTGGACCATGAATTATGGAGTTCATACTTCACAATATCATCTATCATTTTGGGGTCCCCTTCAAGATAATCTCGAATAATGGTCCATCATTCAAAAATAAAAATATGTGAGCTTTAACGACCAAATACAACATTCAACATAGTTTTGTGACACCATACTATCCATAGGAAAATGGGCAAGTAGAAGCCTCAAACAAGACAATAGTAGCCATCTTAAAGAAGATGGTGAAAGAAAATCATAAGGATTGGCATCTACAATTACCCCTTGCATTATGGGCTTACAGGACTAGCATACGGATGCCCACTAGGGCAACACCATTTTCGCTTGTATATGGTACTGAGGCCATTATGCCCTTAGAGTTGGAAATTCCAACATTGTGCATCGCATTGAAAGAGTTCATCAATGATGACACTACATGACAAGCTCACTTGGATCAGTTGACCCTTCTGGATGAACGTCGCATCAATGCTCTTGAGCATCTTCACATTTACTAAGATCATCTAACATGAGCTTATAACAATAAATTCCACTTGAGAGACTTTAAGGTTGGGGATCTTGTGCTTAAAGAAAACCAACAGAACTCAAATCTACCCCCACACCTACGAGACAAATTTATGACCAATTGGATAGGTCCCTATATCATCTCTGAGAAGATTGGACCTAGGGCATATCGCCTAACATCGCTAGAAGGTGTTGAGGAGCCAGAGCCTCTCAAAATTATTCATCTAAGGGTGTTTCACACATAAGCACAACAAAACACCAAAAACATTCAAATAAACCAACAAAATATCAAAAACATTCATAAATTTCAAAATCACAAAAACAATAGAAAATCATAAAAACAAAAGGCTCCAAAGGCATCTTAAAGCCCTTTGGTCAAATCACAAAAGGCTCCAAAGGCATCTTAAAGCCCTTTGGTCAAATCACAAAAGGCTCCAAAGGCATCTTAAAGCCCTTTGGTCAAATCACAAAAGGCTCCAAAGGCATCTTAAAGCCCTTTGGTCAAATCACAAAAAGCTCCAAAGGCATCTTAAAGCCCTTTGGTCAAATCACAAAAGGCTCCAAAGGCATCTTAAAGCCCTTTGGTCAAATCACAAAAAGCTCCAAAGGCATCTTAAAGCCCTTTGGTCAAATCCAAAAAGCTCCAAAGGCATCTTAAAGCCCTTTGGTCAAATCACAAAAGCTCCAAAGGCACTTAAAGCTCTTTGCGCAAAACTTTAAACAAAAATCCAAAACACATAACTTTATCAAAAGAAAAACATAAAAGCTCAAAAACAATTGAAAGCATCAAAAATACAAAAACATTTGCATTATACATTCACATTTGCATCCATATAGTTGCATTGCATATAGGCATTTGCATCCATTGCATTTACATTAGGTAGGTTGTGTTCACAATATTACAAATGACACCATGTTTGTACCTCAATCATGCATCATCAAAATCCATCATCATCCATAACCCATGTGTGTAACTATGTTTTTCAACACAACCCCTCCTATTGCTATAAGGAATATACTAGGGTTTTTCGGTCACTCAACCATACCTAGTGGTTTTATCAAACTTTGTAGAAAGTTATCTTTACTTTTAATAGATGAGGTTTGGTTTTGATAGCACCTAGTATATTTCAGAATCCTATCACTAATCAAAACACTAAAATCCTAGTTGGAACAAGGGAAATATGAATGCTACGAAGTGGTACTAGGTATCCTTAAGTGAAAATTTTATCTTGCTCATCCCCCTATGCGACCGGTTTAAAAATGTTGAGAATTGAAAAAAGGACAAGTTCCCCCTACCCAAAGAAATCCCTTGCTTTAATAAAAACAAGCAAAAATCTTAAACAAAGCAAAATTCAAAAATAAAATAAATAGTGATTATCATCACTACATAAATCCCTTGCTCAAAAGAAAAACAAAAATTCAAAATAAATAGTGATTTTCATCACTAAGTATGAGCAAGTATCCCAAATAAATATGAAGAAAAGAAGGGAGTATTGAACTTGAATCCCTGGAGTTCTCAACATTTGATGAACCATAAGGTGATCCTTATGCACGATGATATATCTATCACATTAGCATCCTGCTTTTATACAGACCAATGTTTGCATGTGGAAGGGCTAGCTTTAGGTATCCTATATCGCCTAGTGGTCTAATCCAACTGAGTCCAACTTAGGATCAGGATGAACATTTGAGGATCCCCAATACAACAATGGGCTGCATGAATCCTGCCTAGAACTAGGGTATGCTTATATTTTATCTAATATATTCATTTGCACACATAGGGATAATGAGTATCTAGGTCTTCATAACAAGAAATTTATCTTTCAAGAGCTCTGTATGGTCAGTATACAACTTTTGATGGAGTAACTAGGGTGTTTGAGTCTCATGGAAAACCTCAAAAATCCTCTAATAGCAACAAATCATATCATCAATCAAATCATCAACTTTCTTTAGGAGGTTTTGTTCATTAAATGGTGTGCATGAAATAGGATAGATACCGGATGAATGTCAACAATGATATTTAGATGGCCACTGACTATTTTGGGTATATATTTTAACTTACAGAAGCTTATAAAGAAAGTACATACATATCACATCATCTCATCTCACACTTGGATGTTTAAATAATTAATTCTTATTATAAGAGTTATTATTTATTCATGATTTTTATACATTCTATGGTGTCATCCATTAGATTGTCAAAACTCATATCACATCATACCTTATGTTTTAAGTGATTAAAGCATACAGGTTCATTTACATTAGATCATCATCATAGTGCATTACACATATTGCATTCATCATATCATAACAACATAAGTTAGATGCATACAATTAGATCAAAATTAAACATGCATTTAACAATAAGCATTGCATCCATATATGCATACATCACCATAATGCATCTATACATCTAGATCATACCATCTAAAGCATACATCTATCATCTAGCTAAATGCATATCAATACATCACATCATATAGCATAAAATCATAATACTGCATCACATAAACATAAAAACAAAAACATATAAATACACATAATGAGTCTCAAAATGTAGATATCATATATATTTTGTGTGTATGTGTGTGTCCAATAAGTACATAAGGGTACAAAACTACCTATAGGCTACAACTATGTAGGTCATCTGACCTTACACTAAAAAATAAAGCTAGTACAATCAAAGCCATCAAGTTGGGCCTGCACCCCCTACCTCACCTCCACCCTCGACTCTATCCCTATGAGTATGGTGGGAGCTAGTCCCTATGGTCTACTCTATCTAAGTCCTAGTCCTATGGCTCGACCGCACTGATGACTACCCTGATGTGCTCTACCCACTCCTGTGTGACCCTCCTACCATAGGCCTATCTGGTAGATGACCTCCTCAAAGCCTGACCTCATGCTCTAGTGCAAGGATGTAAGCATTATCTAGGGTGCACTACTCCAAGTCCTCTGATAGGAGTCCATGTAGATATCTGATCTCCACATCTGCATCTAGCCCACTAGGTCCCTGAGGTGCTGGCATAGCTGGCACAACCTATCCCCTAGAAGCATCCCTCTTAGAAGTGAGCTCATCTATCTTGAGTTGTGTAGAGTCTATCTATGTCTAGAGAGTGATCCTTGATGAGTGTCATTGTTCATTCATCATTTAATCATTATGTGTGTCAATCCAAGGCGGTGTCCAAGGCTATATACGAAAGAAGGCTCCAACAGGTTAAAGATTAGTTCATTCAGAAAATAGGCTTTATTGATGGATCTGTTAGCATTTTTGGGGGTTTGTTGTGTCCTCTAATTCCTAAGAATTGAAATTAAATACTATTAAAAATTGCATGAAAAGCATAATCTAAAATAGCAGAAAATGAAATGTTGCTAAATTGAAATTGTCAGAAAGGCAAATTGCAGAATTGAAATCACACACAGTTGTAGAAAAATAAACTAACTACAATTCTCTGAGCATGTTCTAAATCTAGAAATTCAAACTAACATCTATTGCAAAACTGGAAATGTCACAAATCTAGAAATTGCAGTAAAATGATAGAAAACTGGAAATTGCTGCAAATATGGAAAATGACAGAAAACTTGAAGTTGTTGCAAATCTGAACAAAAATGTTGAAATTGCATGGAATGATGGAAAAATGCTGTCAAGACTGAAATCTGAATTTAAAGCTGCTAAAGAAATGAAACTGGCAGAATTCTGCTAACCTGCTGCAGCAAGGAATTAGCAATGTATTATGTCAGAAGATGCCTTCCTCTGGTCCTGCAAGTGGCCCTTGCTTCCAGAACCAGATGAAGGTGAAGAGTTATGCTAAGAAAACCTAAATACTAATAATCAACTCAACATGCCAATTGAGAACTAAAAACTGCACCTTTTTATTCAATCGGAAATGCATTACAGTAATGCAGGAAAAACCTGCAGATTACTGTTACGCTACAAAAACAACTGCACTCTCTATTTCTCTATGTCTCCTATATGACTATATGCCTATATTCTATATGCTCAACCGTGTTGGGAGCTCTCTTATTTATAATATTATGCTGATATACTTGATTACTGATTTGCAGGGATTTACAACTGTTTGCACAACTGTTTCCTAGAATGCATGAGCTTGCTTTGTCAAACTTGATCTATTCAACCTTATTAAGCTGCATTCATTGAGGAAATCAGTTAACATGAGCTGGGACAACTTTTTGGTCAATTGTCAATACTTTCCTCTACCGATCTGTCACTTTTTGACCATCTTCTGTTGTTCCTGCGCTATTCCCTATTCCTACGCCAGAATAATAGGCAGGTGACAATTCATTGCTTATCTGCACTCCAAACGCATAGGGAGGAAGTTGTTGACCATTTGGATTGTTTTACCTTATCTTGTACACCCTTCTATAGTGGTGGCATGTGCTGGAGTGACTAATTCCAAGCCCTGTTGTATATGTACAGCTGGCTGGAATTTGCATGACTGTGTCCTGCTTTTACCAAATTTCTTGCATTTTAGCCTTTTGACTTGTTGCTTCCATTTGCATCACGTGGCAGTGTTGTCAGGTGGAGAAAGAGTCATGCCTATTCTCCCTCAACTATTTCCAAGCATTTACCTCTTCTTTATTTGACAAATTCCATGCCTTCCTTCAAAGTGACAGGTGGCTGGAATTTGTATGGATCGTGACTCTTGTTTCCAACTGCCAAAACATGCCCAGATGCCTTTTTGGAGTGATCATAACTTGTTCATCGTAACTCCATTTTTTACCAAATTATGTCCACATGTTCTTGGTTATATGAACAACATTGGGTTAAATTTTCAACTCTTAATTCCTCATAAATTACTCCCTGCATCGCTGTCAAGTTGGCCTTTAACACAGATTTTTACCAGCATTTCCAGCTGTCAAAAAGTGTGAAACTGCCATTTTGCAGGCCCCATAACTTCCAGGTTACTTATCCATATGCCTTCAAATTTTGGCTATGTTTTCTCTATATTATGAAGTACCATTGGTATGAATTTGGTACCTTAACTCACTCTGGATCATTCCCAGTAGATCCGCCAATGTTCCCTTTAACGCAGATTTGCACCTGTTAACAGTTCCAGAAAAGACTAAGGCATGAACAATGAGCGCAGGAATGAACAATGAGTGCAGGAACGATGTAACCTTCATAACTTTTTATCTACAGCTCGGATTGACTTGCTTCAAAAAGCAAAGTTGTAGTTCTTGATGAGAGGAATCTATTCATGCCATCAGAATGTAATTGCAATACATGTTTTATTTACTACCTAATCAACTGAAACAGTGCATAAAATGCTGAAAATAGTCAAAACAGAGGTATAATGTTCCAAACATAAAATCATGCAAACATGTAACAAATAACATATTCTAATCACTATTTGGCACTTTAACTTTGTCATATTTAATATTATGGCAGTTTTTATATGTCAACAATAGTGTAATAATGAGGCATTTCTAGGCCTCATCATTCCCCCCAACTTGAACTGATGCATGCCCTCATGCATCCTAGTAGGCCCTAGTAAGATGAACAACATACTTTTGCCACCTACTACCCGAGAAAGTTCTTCTTACTGCACTACACCAAGCATTGTAGTTCCTGCAACTTTTTTTTTCTTTTTTTTTTTTTTTTTTTTTTTTTTCTTTTCTTCCTTTGTACTTGTGGTAGAACTTTAAGAAACTTAATATCTAATTCCCCTTCTTTCAATTTTTCCCTCAATGCCTTCCATAACATCAAAAATTCTTTTTCCATGCTATTTTTTTTTTTTTGTTGTTTTATTGCAGTAGTAGTAAAACAGAATTTTAAAGTGCATTTCGTCCTTCTCAGATTTATGAGGTATTGGTGGGACATTTTATTCTGAAATCTGCCCTACTAATAAAGATAAAATGACTGTCATATCTGTCCCAAAATCAGGTTTTTCACAATTTTGAATTTCCCATGCAACTAAGGGCAAGAGGGGGTGTTTCTTGACATTTTGAACAACATGTTCCATTTTTTTTAACTTGCCAATATTGTATGAACAGTTTATGCCAAATATTGATTATCATATACTAAATGCTAAATGCTTACCATGACTAAATGCAAGAAACACATACCTTACTGTCATGAAAATTTATCATCCACCTTACAAGCTGCTTCTGATGATGATTTTTTTCTGAAATAAGAACAACATAGGTGCAGTAGGTGAGATTTGTACAATGGTAGAACAATGATGGGTGGATCAACAAGGCAATGCATGCCGAAAAACCGGTTTTCATGCAAGCCAACTCAGCAGCGCCTCCGAGAAGGTTTTCACTACTGAATTATTCATTTTTTTTTCTTTTCTTTTTTTCATTTCATTTTTTTTTTATCAGAAGAGGCTGCCATTTCTGGTTTTCAACCAACTTCTTTTTTTTTTTTCAACTTTTTTTTTTTTCAAGGCTAAAAAAAATATGATCATTTGGAAACCTTGTTAGAAGAGGAATCCTCTTCTATCATATGCAAATGTGACTGTGTGAAAGATTGAGCAAATTCCTTCTTTGTGAGTGGTTTATGGTACAACTGTAAAAGATGTCCATTCACCACTAATGTCCTTCTTGAATCATCAACTGAAGAAAGTTGAACAACTCCATTCTCAAACTCTTCTGGTTCATCCTTGTTGCTCTTAATGTGATCATCATGCCACATTTTCCATTTTTGTTGAATGAACTCTATTTGGTGAAGTGCTTCCAACCAAAGTTCATTAACTGCATTCAACTATGAAATCTATTTTTTTGTACCTGCAACAACTCAATGCCAACTGCTAAAGATGCATAAAGTGTTAGTAGAGCATTAGGATGTTGGATCAATACATCAAACAAATTTACTTCCTGGTTTTTAGTCAACCAACTATTGTTGTTCAAAGGTTGTTTTGGTTGCATTTCAGTTTGTTTTGTACCAAGATGTTTTGAATTGGTTCTTGGAGAATGATGCATTAATGAATTAAGAGAACAATGATATGGTGGAAAAGAATGGAAAATCTGTGTATGTTTACCAAAAACAATTCTTAAAAGAATTAACTTTGATAAATGGAAAGGAAAAGATGAGAAAAAATGATGACATCCATGTGACAAGTGAAGAAAATTGTTTTGTATTGGAATGGATGACAAATTTTTAGAATTTTGTTTTTCATCATTCCATAATAATTGTTGAACAGTGATTGGTTCATCTTTAAAATCTGCATTCTGAACATTTTCATCAAAAACAGACTGTTTGGATGAATCCATCTCTTCTACATTATCCTTTACAACGATGGAGGCCAAAATTGAAATGTCCATTTCATTTTCCTTATATGTTTCACGAAACCATGGGCATCCTAGACAATCATACTTAGGTGGACTAAGGTTTCCTGCAAGCAAGTTTACTCTTTTACCACCGACTTGTATGTTTTTAGGATATATTTTCTTCTTTTTTCTTGGTTTGTTAAAACATATTTCTTGAACAATTGTATTAATGATTGGCACATCTTTAATAGCTTGAAGTAAAGGGACTATAACATTTAAATGTTTTAATTCCCTTATCAAATCTGATTTCAAAGATGTTAGTTTTGATATTTCAAACTGTTCAAGATATGATTCTTTTTGTGGGAGATTTTCTTTTTCTTCTTCTTGTTTCAGTGCAGATTTGTTTTTATGTGCATTCATTTTAGCTCCTATTTCTACACTCGTAAGTGGAATATGTTCAAGAAGTGGTTTTCCTAAACACAACTGATTTTTATGACAGTCACCAGACATTTATTATGGTTGTATTTTCTGATTTAGCCATAGAGACAGGGGTTACCTGTTTAACATTGTTTGGACTGACCACAAGTTGAGCTGAAAATAGAGGTTGTTTTTCATTTTGTTGTTGTTGTCCATGAGAGAAACTATGGGTATGAGTGGGCAATAAATTTGATTTCTGTGTTTGATAATGTTGCTGCCCTTTGTGCAATTTTTGTTGTTGTCCCCATTGATATCCTTGTAGTTTTGGCTGCAACCATGGTGGATGTGGTTGATTCCATTGTTGTTTCATCCATCCATGTTGAGACCACTCTTGGGAATATGCCCATGGTGGTTGACTCCAACATTGTTGAAGTGGACCTGAAGCATACCATGGCATATACCAAGGATTATTTCCCCAATGTGTAGGAAATTGAGAAGCATTCTGATATGGAAACTTAAGAAAATTATCTCCTTGTCCTTGTCCTACAAAATTGAGTTTTTTCATAGGTTGAGGCTGTTTTTCAAAGACACTTTTGAGTTCTGGCAATAAACTACATTGATTTGTGGAATGTCCTTTTTGACAAATGCTACATGTAGCTGGTATAAATGTTTTGTTCAAAGGACAGTCATGAACAGAGTGTTGCTGCTCACATCTTGAACAATAGATAATTGAAGGTTCAGTAGATTTACTCTTTTTATCTACTGTTTTATCAAGATGTACAACAATATCAGCTTTAGCAAACTCTTTCATGCATTCTTTCAAATCATGTTTATCATTACCAATTCTATGTTTTCTATGCCTTGAATGAGAATAATTTTTGCAAAGTTTAATGATTTCCTGGATTTCAAGTGCATTTGCATCGCCTCTTCCTAAAATATCCAATGCATCCCGAAATTCATCTTGTAGTCCCCTTAAGAATATAATTTTGCACATTTCAGGTTCAACACTACCACATCTCTTATGAACAAAAGAAAATCTGTCTACATAATCTTCTAAGATTTCATTTTCCTTTTGTTTCATTTCAAGCAATTCATTGTTTTGATTCTTGACTTGACAATATTCTTGGTATCTCTCCAAAAATATATTTTCCATCTCATTCCAGGTTCTAATTGAATCAGGTGCTAAGGTGATAAACCATCGTAGAGCTGACTCTTTAAGAGTGGAAGGAAACAATTTGAGCTTTTGATTGTCGTTAGTGTAATCATGAGCTTGACACACAATTTTAAACTCAAACAAAAACAAATCAGGGTCTTCAGATGTAACTCCCTTAAAATTCGGTAACATAGAAGGTGAAATGACCTTCATGGGAGCATTTTGATTAGGATCTAATTGGATGGGATTTTGAAAAGTTTTGGCAGGTGTACTAGTTGCACTAGGTTGGAGCACATTACTGGCTCTCCCTAGATTCTCTTGTGAGCCTACCCTTATAGGTTCCCAATCACAATTAGATATCCTGTTAAACTGTCCTGATTGTATGGATTTGTCAAGAAAAAAAGGTGTTGAACTATTGATTGTTCCTCCTTGTGATGATTTCTCAAAGGATCCTACAATTCTGGACATAGATGATTGTAATTCTTTGAAAGTTCCAATAGTTTTGGGAATCATAAATTTGGACAACTTTGACATACTTTCAACCTCTTGTGAAATTTTTCTTCCTGTGGTAGGCAAAGGATTTTTCATACTTTGACATCGTGCTTTCACATCCTTTAACCTATTCATACTTGCTTGTTCTCTAAATGAACTGAAATGGAATTTACCAACAACTATTAATTATGCCAGTTATTACATTCAGATTTCACTCTGAAGTTCACAACTTAGCACACTAACAATTATTGGACTGCTTTCCTCTTCTAACAACACCTATCCCCGACAATGGCGCCAAAAATGATGAGTGTCGTTGTTCATTCATCATTTAATCATTATGTGTGTCAATCCAGGGCGGTGTCCAAGGCTATATACGAAAGAAGGCTCCAACAGGTTAAAGATTAGTTCATTCAGAAAATAGGCTTTATTGATGGATCAGTTAGCATTTTTGGGGGTTTTGTGTGTCCTCTAATTCCTAGAACTGGAAATCAAATTACATGAAATAAAATTGCAGAAATGAAACTTGCATGAAAAGCAGAATCTAAAAATGGCAGAAAATGAAATGTTGCTAAATTGAAATTGTCAGAAAGGCAAATTGCAGAATTGAAATCACACATAGTTGCAGAAAAATAAACTAACTACAATTCTCTGAGCATGTTCTAAATCTAGAAATTCAAACTAACATCTATTGCAAAACTGGAAATGTCACAAATCTGGAAATTGCAGTAAAATGACAAAAAACTGGAAATTGCTGCAAATCTGGAAAATGACAGAAAACTTGAAGTTGCTGCAAATCTGAACAAAAATGTTGAAATTGCATGGAATGATGGAAAAATGTTGTCAAGACTGAAATCTGAATTTAAAGCTGCTAAAGAAATGAAACTGGCAGAATTCTGCTAACCTGCTGCAGCAAGGAATTAGCAATGTATTCTGTCAGAAGATGCCTTCCTCTGGTCCTGCAAGTGGCCCTTGCTTCCAGAACCAGATGAAGGTGAAGAGTTATGCTAAGAAAACCTAAATACTAATAATCAACTCAACATGCCAATTGAGAACTAAAAACTGCACCTTTTTATTCAATCTGGAAATGCATTACAGTAATGCAGGAAAAACCTGCAGATTACTGTTCTGCTACAAAAACAACTGCACTCTCTATTTCTCTATGTCTCCTATATGACTATATGCCTATATTCTATATGCTCAACCATGTTGGGAGCTCTCTTATTTATAATATTATGCTGATATACTTGATTACTGATTTGTAGGGATTTACAACTGTTTGCACAATTGTTTCCTAGAATGCATGAGCTTGCTTTGTCAAACTTGATCTATTCAACCTTATTAAGCTGCATTCATTGAGGAAATTAGTTAACATGAGCTGGGACAACTTTTTGGTCAATTGTCAATACTTTCCTCTACCGATCTGTCACTTTTTGACCATCTTCTGTTGTTCCTGCGCTATTATTCCTATTCTATCGCTAGAATAACAGGAAGTGACAATTCATTGCTTATCTGCACTCCAAACGCATAGGGAGGAAGTTGTTGACCATTTGGATTGTTTTACCTTATCTTGTACACCCTTCTGCATTGGTGGCATGTGTTGGAGTGACTAATTCCAAGCCTTGTTGTATATGTACAGCTGGCTGGAATTTGCATGACTGTGTCCTGTATTTACCAGATTTCTTGCATTTTAGCCTTTTGACTTGTTGCTTCCATTTGCATCACGTGGCAGTGTTGTCAGGTGGAGAAAGAGTCATGCCTATTCTCCCTCAACTATTTCCAAGCATTTACCTCTTCTTTATTTGACAAATTCCATGCCTTCCTTCAAAGTGACAGGTGGCTGGAATTTGTATGGACTGTGACCTGCTGTTTCCAGCTGCCAAAACATGCCCAGATGCCTTTTTGGAGTGATCATAACTTGTTCATCGTAACTCCATTTTTTACCAAATTATGTCCACATGTTCTTGGTTATATGAACAACATTGGGTTAAATTTTCAACTCTTAATTCCTCATAAATTACTCCCTGCATCGCTGTCAAGTTGGCCTTTAACACAGATTTTTACCAGCATTTCCAGCTGTCAAAAAGTGTGAAACTGCCATTTTGCAGGCCCCATAACTTCCAGGTTACTTATCCATATGCCTTCAAATTTTGGCTATGTTTTCTCTATATTATGAAGTACCATTGGTATGAATTTGGTACCTTAACTCACTCTGGATCATTCCCAGTAGATCCGCCAATGTTCCCTTTAACGTAGATTTGCACCTGTTAACAGTTCCAGAAAAGACTAAGGCATGAACAATGAGCGCAGGAATGAACAATGAGCGCAGGAACGATGTAACCTTCATAAATTTTTATCTACAGCTCGGATTGACTTGCTTCAAAAAGCAAAGTTGTAGTTCTTGATGAGAGGAATCTATTCATGCCATCAGAATGTAATTGCAATACATGTTTTATTTACTACCTAATCAACTGAAATAGTGCATAAAATGTTGAAAATAGTCAAAACAGAGGTATAATGTTCCAAACATAAAATCATGCAAACATGTAACAAATAACATATTCTAATCACTATTTGGCACTTTAACTTTGTCATATTTAATATTATGGCAGTTTTTATATGTCAACAATAGTGTAATAATGAGGCATTTCTAGGCCTCATCAATCCTATCCTTATCAAAGCTCTGAATATGTGCTTGAAGCCCAGTAATGTTAGAGTCCCTTTGGAAGATTTGGATCTGAGTTGACTGAAACTTAGCCTCTATGTGGTGCAGCTAAGCCCGAAGAGGGGACTCCTACTCCTCTAGAGATAACTCCTCCTCCTCATCCTTAGGAGCAACTGTCTCCTCTACAAACTACTACTCTGCTTGCCCCTAGTCCTTTATTCAAGCCTACACTCGGTGCCCATCAGGATCCTCCCCTACAACTACCTCATCCTGATCCTGACCTAGGCTACCACCACCCTGTCATAGATGTGTGACCCACCACTGAGTGTAGGCCTCTATAATCCCACCATTTGCAATACCAACTTCTATTGTTATAGGATCATCATCCTCTATGACTGATGTAACTCTGGGTAATAGAATATCCTTATCTATAGTGATCCACCTATACAATATGGGCTCTAGAGGTGCATCCTACTATAGGTCATACTATCAGAGCACCCTATAGTAGTGGAATAACTCCCTAATTCTATCCTTGTGGTCGATAATCCATCGATCATGCCTAGTCCTAGCCATGAACCTATCTACATCTGCCTAGGTGGGGCAATAATTATAGGCCCTCTATATGATGTCCGTGGCCTACAGACCAGTCAGAGATATTGTATAGTGGGATATCTCTCCTATAAAGCACTAACTCTTGCACTCCTCACACTCTCAAGGCCACCAAGATCCATAGCACTGAGCAACATTGACTACGATAGTGATCTCAATAAGTAGTCCTCCTGGGTAGTCCACCTTGATATGCTCCCAACCCCAAATCTTTAGGAGTAGGATACAAGCAATGCTAGATCATCTCTACCACTGGATCCTATAGAGCTCATCATAGCACTGAGCTAACAATTTGCTCCCCAAGCCATGATGATAGGTTGTGCACTATCAATCAAGTCTTGAACCATCACTAAGAGGTTCCATGGGAACCTCACTCTAGAGCGGTCAAAAAAAAGAATACTATATATGAACATGAGCAAAACAACATGTCTCTAATAAAAGACATCCTCCCGATACCATCGATCAATGCAAATCCCACCAGACTGGGTATCCTGGAATGCAACAATTGCATGTGCCCTAAATACTCTTGAGAAGACTACCTCTCTACCATCAGTAGGGGAAGAAATAATTGGGATTCCATCAAAGGGGATTCAAAATATCCTGTAGACATCCTCCAGTGTAATGGTCATCTCACCCATAGGGAGATAAAAGTTATTAGTCCTAGAGTCCCACCTATGGGCTAAGACAGTAAGGTAGGCCTGATCCAACATGATTGTCGAAATCCTAGTCACGTACTGGAGCCCATGAGAATCAAACCAAGCCCAATCTATGGCATCCATGTTTGTTAGAAGATCCACGAGTAATTTAGGTTCCCAAGCCCACACAGACAAAATATAAGAGTGCAAAATAAATGTCTAAATTAAATGCATTTAAAAGTAAAAAGAAGCAATAAAATAAAAACGGTGCAAGATAATCTTAAGGCTATAATAACAATGACTAAATGCACCTAAAAATAAAAATCCTCACTTCAAAACTTAAAAAAAAAATCAATTAAATTCATTAAAAATTCAAAAATTTCAAAATTAAACCTAAGGTCATGTTGCTCATGCCAGGAGCGGACACATATGATGTCGACAACATCCAACCGCCAACAGTTAGAAAATTAAATATTGGAATTTGGGTTGATCTCTAATGGCGATAGCAGCCCCTCTTTGGCATTTAGGGTACACTTTGAGCATCAGAGGCCACGAGGAGGCACACCAACGACGACCCCCCTCAACCAAAAATCACAAAAAAATTGCAAAATCCTAAAATTGGGCTAGAACTACTAAAATTAACCTAAAACTAAGTATACCTATGGTTTTGTTTCATTGCCAGCAGGTTTAGTTTTGTTTATTTATCAATTAGTGATGTTAATTTTACCCATTAAAATAAATAAAGAGCCAGGGTTTGAGAGATACTTGTGAGTCATCAGCTCCTCTGCTAGTCGAAGCCTCACCCTGCTCATCCATGGTGTCTAGTTTTGGTAGCATACCAAGTCACAATCAGTCCCTCTCAACTCAAAGATCAGAAAAGTACGATTAACAACTGGAATAATGAAAATTTAAAACCCTAAAATTCTTTTATATTTTCAATTTGTGCCTCGGTCGTTACTGGCATCAGCGGCCTACACTTTATGGCCACTGGACCTGATAGTGGCCATGAAGAAGCAATTAGGGGTTACTAGACTTAACAATGACTAGGAAAAAAGAGAAATTCATTCAATTTCTCACCATGAGGCACCTAAAAATGGACCATTAAGCATACCTACTGGTCCAAAGCAATCAAAAAGTGCATAAAAACCAAAAAATAACATATATCAAAAATAAAAAACATCATAAAATTTAAATCAACAAAAAAAATCAAACAACAACAAAATCTCAATTGAGCCTCGTATTCAGTTATTTACTCCATACACTTTGCAGCTGCAGTGACTAGCACTCCATGTAATCCATAAATATGAGTAAATTACCATAAGGCCATTTGGTACAAATTAGTCATGGGAATTGAGAAGTTTCACTTCAATCCCAAAGAAGGCCATGGTGGTCGGACTGCTCCACAGGAACAAAGATTCATCTCATTTATTTTATAACATTATTCTAAAGTAGTGATTCAACACAAGCTTAAATAGAATTATTATCACCTTGATTCTCTAAGAATGCCATTATGGCTGAATCGCTTCGTGGGATAGAGATGTACAATTATCAAAAATGGTTGGAACCACACCTAAGATGGGACCTACCCTATAACAACAAAGAAAACCTCTCAAAAGGGTTCCAAATCATTCATATTGGTCAAGCAACTCGTTTCTTATGTCATTGTCCTTCCCTCATCGACTCATTGTTTGAGGGGCATAAAATCAACAATCATAATCAAAATCAAAAAAATATCACTCAATCATGTCAAATTGCGTTCATCTTACAAATAATTTCCAAAAACTATCATAAGCTTATCCTTTTTTGGGGAAAAAAAGAAAACATGATAGTTAAGTTTATAGCTCTCCTCCTTTCGGATCTATAGTAGTAATAAAGCTACCTGATTGTCTGATGAACAAGTGCAAGCTTTTGCAAATTTAAGCCTTCCACCCTATTGGAAGCAATGATTTTAGGATGCACACCCTTTCTCATGATTGGGGCATCCAATGATTGGGGCATCCAATTTTGATCAGATCAATGATCATCACACAACCTACAATGTGACCCTAGTTGGTCTATTTTTTCTTCATGCTATGTTTCCCACAACGCATCTCAAAAAGCGGTATTTATAGACACCTAAAACATGTCACATTTAGGAGAATACCCATATGGACACATTCAAAGACCATATGAATCATATTGGACCTCTCCCAGATATAGAAGTGGTCCTAACCACTCAAAAATGGTAGTTCTAGCCCATCTAGGCTTAGTCGCTCTCAGGCAGATCAACCACCACATCTGGCTATTGAAGCTGATAGCGGCCACACCTAACCACTTGTCTGGATAGCGGATAGCACCATGCATAGTCTAGCCATGAATACAGGTCCAGATCAAACAGTATGACTACACATTGCATTGCTTGTGGATGGATTTTTGTGAGGAACTCCCAGAATTCCTCCTAACTGCTTCTTCAATGCCAATTTGTGACTAATGCTTTCCCCTCGAGATGGTCAGTTACATGCAATTTGGATTTTGGCTTCTCCAGGATGCCAAGATCCTGACCTAGATCTAAAACAAAGGAGTCTATATATGGACTCTCCCAAGAAAGAAAATGGATCGGTGAATACTCAAATATTGTGCAGCAAAACCCTGGTCGATTAAAGAGCGAATCCACACCCCTCTTTGAGGAGCAGCAAAGTGTTGTTCGGCTAAACTAAATCTATGCACTCACTTTTAGATATTTTTATTCTTCACTGCCCATTAGTGTACCAAACACAATAGGTGACCCTTGAACATCAATTGGAGTAAATAAGATAGTGCTACAACCCCTGATTCGTGAGGAGAAGAGCTTCATTTTGTGACTGTTGTCTCGAAAAGTGGTCCGCAGGCATATCCTAGGGCATTAGACATTATTTTCCTTTTTTCTATCTTAGATCCATTACTGCTTTAATTTATTAATTAGTCGTAGCTTAGATCTTATTTCTTTAACGTATTTACATCGTATTTCTAAGCTTTCTACACATTATTATTTGATTTATGCTTGTATTTCAATATTATCATGATCGTTTACATTGTTTATCAGATTTGCTAATAATAGCCTCCTTCGGAGAGGTGGACCATACTACTTATTGTGCTCTGTTGTTTCCATACATGTAGATATAGGTTCACAATATCAGTTCAAGTATCCATAGCATGAGATCCCTCCAGGATGAAATCAGGAGAAGGAGGCATCTGTAAGCCCTCAAAAAATTTGGTGTGTGATATCGGGAGTCCTGTGGAGGTGCACCATCCCCTTGCGGGGGATACATTCATCGTTATTCCACTTGTAATCTATTGTATCAAAATGAGTATCCCTTATAGGGACGTACATGTAACCAAGATCTAGAAGCATTAATAAAATAATATTTCTTTGCTTATTACTTTCATGTTATATGTGCTTGTGTGCTTATTTATTTTCATTTGATATAATAATATTGCAATTAGGGTAGGGGTGTGCACTTCTCGAGATCGCACATCGTGCAATGCAATAATTGAAATTTTCTACTGCGACCAATGATGTGAAAATTTCCAATCTGTGTGCAAAATTTAAATACTTACAGTACAAAAAATTGATGAATAAGAGAAGAGGAAGTTGTGCACTACATGGCAAAAATCTAGAGAAAAAATATAGAAGAGTGAATCCCCAATAGGTTACATCCTTTGGGGTATCCCAGTTGAACATCTAGCCCTATGTTAGGGCATTGCAGAGCAGAGTGTGCAGAGTTCGAAACCCTGCAATGTCATTTTGCTTTGTGATGAAATTGTGAGAGTGTGAAGGTTATAGACCAATTGATCCTCTTTTGTTCTTGAGTCGTGGTGCAGCCCAATTGATTGGCTAGGCCACAGTGAAATATTGTTGTGTGTGAGGACCGAGGGTCAAATTCCATCGGGTGTGGTTTTTTCTTGGAAATCGTGGTGGTAGTTGAGGTAAGAGAAAAATATTTTATTTTTATTAAAGTAGGGAGTCATAAGGTGCAACATTAATATTTTATATTCTGCATTGTTAGAAGAAGGTGATATAAGGTGTGTTAGGATTGTTTGAAATATTATATTTTGTATAGTGTGTGAAGGAGTTATTTTTGTATATTAACGAGGAGTTATAAGGTGTAATTCTGATTGTTATAAAATTGTATTATGTATAATTTGGAGTTATAAGGTGTAAATTTGGAATTTTAATTTTGTATTTTGCATGTCATAAAAGGATAAAATAAGAAGTGACTTTATTGATTTAAAAGCTTTATTGTTTATATTTTGATAAGGGTATAGTTATTATTAAAAGCTTTATTTTGTGAGATTAAAAAGGAGATATAAGGTATTATTTTCAAGCTTTATTGTGCACATTTTTTAGAAGGGTTTTTAATGTGGATGATTTGAAAAAGATATTTGCTAACCCAATTTTTAAAGTGGCAAAAGAAAGGAAAATTATTATTTGTCAAGATAGGTTTGGGAAGCTCATCATTATTGAGGCAGATTTAGAGGTATGGTGATTTAATTCCTTTCTCAAGATGGTTTTGTTTGAGGAAAATATTTTTGATGTCATATAGTTGGAGGTATAAGGATTGATTTTATGTGCATTGGTTTTGATTGATATGCATAATAAATGTGTAAGGGTTATAGATCATATTTGAGAGTAAATTTGTGCATTATTCATGATTGATTTTGGGAGTAGATGAGAAGGACAAATTTGTGCATTGTGATTGATTTTGAAGTGAATGTAGAAATAAGAAAAATAAGTATAGTCTCACACAAATAGAAGGGTTATTTTAAAGTAATTCAAAGTGTCATCTAATTCAAAGATAGTATGAAAGGATTCATTGAAGAAAAGGATATTACAAGGTCAGTTGTCAAGTGCAAAGTTTAAAAGCTATCCTTCAATGTAATGAATGTAGTACATGAGAAAGTGATAGACTTAATGAATGTAAAAGAACATATTGGGTATTTGTAATGCATATCATTTTCTATATGTTCATGAAGAAAAATAATTTTGGATAGAATATGTCTGAATTGCTATAGTAGAGGAAAGCATATTTGAAAATTTATGAGCATTGTTTGTATGTGATATTTGGAAAGATATGAGCATTATTTGTATGTAATATTTGAGTAAGATTGAGCAGACTTTGTGATCAGGGTTGAGCAAGTTGTGATCAAGTTGTGTGAGCAGATTTGAGCAAGTTGTGTGAGCATATTTGAGCAGGTTTTGGAGCATATTTGAGTAGGCCTTTTGAGCAGTCTTTATAAGCAAATGTGAGCAGGTTTAGTAAGCAGATTTGAATAGGTTCTATGAGAAGGTTATGGAGTTGTTTTATGTAGAATTAAGGGTATAATTTGTGTAGAATTGAAGAGAGAGTTTGAACATATTTGAATACAGATTTTGAGCAGAGTTGAAGATAAAGTTTAAGTAGAGTTAAAGATAGAGTTTGAGTAGATTTGAAGATAGATTTTGAGCAGATTTGAAGACAAGAACCAAATTTAGAGGGGATTAGTGTCTCATGTGGAGTGGTGTCCACAAAAGTAGAACAAAGTGGAGTGGTTTCCACAGAACCAGAGCAAAGGGGATTAGTGTCTCCTGTGGGATGGTTTCCACAAAACCAGAACAAAGTGAGTGGTGTTCACATAACTTGAGAGGGGATTGGTATCTCCAGTGGATTTATGTCCATGAACATTGTAATAGGGGATTGGTTTCTCTTGTAGGTTGGAGCCCATGAAATTTGTTGAGAAATTTATAGGTAATATTTCTCTGTGGATGTAGCCCACATTGGATGAACCACGTTAAATTTGTGTCTCTCATATGTGTGATGATTTATGCATTGTTTTATTTATTGCATTGATATTATTGTTGTTATCATTTGGATTGAAAAGTAAAAAAAATTATCTTATACTGTTCACCCCCTCCCCTCTTAGTATAAGATTGTGTTCTTCATCCTATCCTCACTATGATATAAAATTTGTATTTTATTTTAATATCTTGCACTCTAATTTCTCATAATTTTATTTTTTGCACTCTGCTTATCATGCATTTTCCCTTTTAGCTCTTTGTTTTCATGCATTTTAGTTATATTAGTGATATACACAATGACAACAAGGAGACAACCTAAATACGAATACCGAGATAATCCATTGGAAATCTTGTCCAACCTTATAAAAACTTGGATTGGGGGCATAAAACTTAATTTAGAAGTAAGGAAAATTCCTTGGTTTAACATAGTTTCTAGCACACCTAGTGCGACAAACCATCATTTTTCAGGACTTTACATTAAATTTGTTAATTTTTGCACCAAAATTGTATCTATCATGGACAAAGTAATTGGCTCAAAATTTACCAAAAATAATTTGCTAAGTCAAGTTCAAAAAGTGATCTGCTTCGAAATTTGGAGCAATTTGCTCAATTTTAGATAAAGTTGGAAAACTAGTAAGTCTTCAAAATTATGTGATTTGCTTGGTAAATCTAGGTGATTTGATTGGCAAATCTAGGTGATTTGCTTTTATTTAATGAATTATTTAGTCAATAGAACTCGCATTTTCATAGGTTAAATCCACAGTGATTCATCAAGGCCAATAGCTAAACTTTTAGTTTAAAAACTCAATTTGACTTAAGATTGACCAATTTTTTTGTAAAGATAACTTCTACAACATTTAAGCAACAAAAAAACTCAAATATGGTCTCATATGTGCATTTTCCATGGGTGAGAAGCACTTAAGACATATTCTCAGTTATTTTTGTCTAAGTTTAAAATAGTAAGTGATTTGCTTGTAAAACGCAAGTGATTCCTTCTAACACAATCAAAATCATCCATAATAGATATGATGAGTGATTCACTTTGAGTCTTAAAAATAATTTGCTAAAAAATACAAGTTTCTTCCTACGTACCTCATAGGAATGCAATTTTCTCTAGTCTCGAAAGTAATTCACTCTAAGCGATCCACTTGAACCATCTTCTTTTCAAAATAATTCTAAGTTTAGAAATCCAAGTTAATCGCTCAAAAATAGCTATCAAATCACCCATATTTTTAGAGAAAATCATTCTATTTTTTTATTATGTAAAGTTAAACTCTACATGTGAATCATCTCAAAATTGTAAACAAATCACATGCATCATTGCATGCCATCAAAGGGATGCTAAAGAAAATAGAAAAGAACAAAAAATTATATGGGTACATTAAGAATATAAGTTTGAGGAGGTTCTAATATCTAATTTTTCCATGTCCAAAGGAAAAGGTCATATGGTTGATCTAGTTATCCAAAGTTTCACACCATCAAAAATTGGTTACTTAAGATAACAAATTATTTATTCATTAGCTCTAGAAAACCAAACTTGATCAAATATGACCCCTATTATGGCTCACACCATTTTTTTTACTAGATACTAATCAGTATAAATAACCTTACAAACAACCCACTCTTTGTGAATAAATCCTACAACCCACCACCATATTCTAGTATACAAAACATACCTCTTGTATGTACTCCTCCAACTTAGATCCCACCTAGATCTAGTTTATCAAATTCTTCCAACATCCCTCTAGGATAATATTTAACTCCAATAGGATCATTATATTTAAACCTAAACTTTGCTCAAAATATACAAGAAAGGACTAGAAAAATTTGGCCATAGGCAACCCAAGGAAACACTTAAAAAAAATTGATTATGAAAACTTAGCAATTTGAAGAAGATGGAGAATATCTTTGATAGAAAGGCAAATCTGGGTATGCTTTAATTAACTTGTTAGAATTGTAATGAAAGCAATACAATGTTTTATTTTTGTAATGAGAGTGGCCATCAATAGAATCCACACATATCTTATAACATATAAATTAAATAATCCTTAAAATGAATATTTAAAAGAGGAGAGCAAGTGAAAGAAGATATTACAAATAATTTTTAGATAATAATTGCTTTAAAATACTTTAACATAAAACTTTAAAATATGTATAGTTGTAAGCTTACTGTAGTGGTAAGGGCTTTGGCCTCTCTTTGAGAGGTCCAAGGTTCAAAACCCACTCAGTATGAGGGAGCCGGGACCCCTCATAAAAACCTACATAAACTCATTGAAAACAACTTTAAAATATGTACAAGTAAAATTTGAAGTTGTACAGAAAATTGCAAATTGGTATATATGTTAAAAAATATATTCCTTACAAATCTTCAAAGAAATGGAGACCTTATCCAAACACAAAATCTACTATATATTCCATAAAATGGATCTTAATTAAGAATTGAAAAATAAACAAATATGAAAAACTAAAAAGGAAGAGTTTTTCCAAATGTTCTTGTGATCTCTCTTGCTTGCATTCATTTTCCCATAAAAATACAAAAGTGATGTCACTAGAACAATGTGGCTAGGATACCATGTTTGACATTTTTAAATGTATTTTGAAGTTTATGACAAATTATTGTAGTAAAGAAATATATCTCACAATAAAAATTTAAATTAAAGAGAATATTTATGCATTACACTAGTCATGGAAAAAATAGATGGTTCCAAAATATAACCCTAAAGACTCTTCATAATATTACACATTTTAGATGGCTCGCCTATTTCTTTGGACTTGAAGGAATAAAATTACATATTACTAAAACTATGAGTGAGAAGAGAATCTATAAAATGCGACACAAATATATGATAAAAAACAATGACTTACAATACTCTACTACATTTTGCAATCATAATATCACTTGCTGTGTTGATGTAGTACCAAAATTTATGGCTCTTTTTTTCAGATTTAAATTTTTTTTAAGAATAGAGTGGTGCTACTATTACTATTTTTATGTTAGCATAATGTCATTTTAGTGTTGATCTAGCACAAATAGTAGCATTGTTTAGAACCAAATAATAATAATGTCTTAGTGTTAACCTAGTATTGAATTATAACATCAACTTAGCATCACATATTACTTATGTATATCATTATATTAGCATCAAATTCTAGCACTTTGATGATAGTAAATTATGTTAAAAAACTTATTAAGCTATGTGTTGCTTCTATTAGGAACATTCCCAATAAGGTAACAAGACATTATATTGCTACTAGGTTAATTAAACCATATCCAACTTGTCTTTTTATCAAAGATATTTTTCATTTACCTTTCTATTAAATATATTTATCATATTTCTCAAACTACTATATTTCCACAATTAAGTCCTTGATATAAGAGATTAAATATCACTCGTCCAAATGACTTCTAAAATTTAACTTTTATAAAGATGAAAATCAACATTGCTAATGGATAAAATATTTCCTACATAGATTCCATATCTATAAATATGTTGTCTATAAAAACTTGTCAATTCCCTAATGCCTCCTTTTTAGGGATATTATTCATGCCCCTAATATTCCAAGATATCATTTTTCATCATAACTCTTAGTTTTTATTTGTGGGTTTAGTCCCACTTCTTGTTAACACTTGTGATACTTATTTTTTTCCCTTATCAATATGCCTTTGAGTTTTCTTTCCTCTTTGTTTTTGTTTCTTGGGTCTTCCTCTCTTTTTTTTTTCCCACCAAAACTTTCATATTCATCAATATCTTTGATATTTTCACATTGCTCATAGTGAGAGTTATCATCTATAGGTGTGTCTTTCTCTAGAGGATCTGAAGTGCAAGGAACCTCAAATATGTTTCCTTGGAACCATAAAGTGTAAGGATGATCCACTACATCAGTTACCTTCTTATTCTACCCTAAAAACCCTAAATTGCTTTGGATTTCATCCATCCTCATTTCTTTAGTATGCTACTCTTAGAACCCTAAAGTGCAAGGGGTAACATCTACACTACTTTCATTTGTATTACCAAGAGAGGATTATATTCTATAATGGAATGAATATAATTCACTTGGAATAAACGTGGCCTCTTTTATCATATTTTTTATAATAATTTTCCTCTACATCTTTCTTTTCACCTTTAGTTCCTTCTTAATTTGAACTTGTATGTTGTACTTTCTCATCCCTTGTATCCTTATTTATTTCTTCAAACAGTTGATATGAGTCTACTATGATGGGTGGCCTTTACCATATGATGTTGAAGACATGATTTCTTTACCTCTTATTTTGGAGTGGGATATCCCTGATCAAATCCAACTTCTACTATCCTTTACCTTGAAGTTTGTCTCATGATCAAAAAAAATTATCTTTCTTCATCATTTTCACTTTGTAATCTCTTGTCATGTGTCTAGTCTCATAACAATTGTAGCATCCAACTATAATGTTTTCATAATTCACTTGTTGATCTCTTTCTCTTAATTCAAATTTAATTTTAATGGATTGTGAAAACAGGTTTTAAGATATTCATAACAACACATATCAAGGTATATATAGCATGCTTTCACTCCTTAGTAGGTGGTCCCTCCTTGATGAAATCCCCTAGGGTATTTTTAATATTCTTCAAAATATCCTTATTGATAAGCTTATATGGAAGTCCAAAATGCCTAACCTACATTAGAAGATTTTTTATAGATTCTATCTTGATAGAAAAAATTATCTCCATGATCTTAAATAAAGGGCATCTCTCCCCTAAACCATGGCCCACCACCCATATATTTATCCATGATTTCCAAAAGAAGAAAAGATGACAAGGAAAAAACCTTTAGGAAAAAGTCAAAGTAATTTAAACCAAATCCCCACTTCCACTTAATCCAATTCTGAATATCCAAAAGTCCTAGCTAATATCTATTAAACCTATATATTAACCATTTATTCTTAAGAACCATTATATCTTGCTTGCTCATCTCATCCTTGATAATCACTTCTGACGTAACATTTGCTCCTTGAATCTTTACTCTTCCTCTTATCTCTACATGGGCATTCATACTATTAGCTAGGGCATCCTAACTTTCAATTAGAGCTTTCAAATATGGCTTTCCTTCCATGCTACCTAGTGAGGCTTACTCCCAGAGGTTAACATAGATTACGTTAAAATGTTAAAATTTTAAAAATATAAAATTAACTAATTATTGATTATTTTAACTTTAAAAATTAATTAATACATTTTCTAATTAATTTTTTTGAAGGGGTTATATGGTATTGAAAGTGGACCTACTTGTATTACATCATGGCCACATAGTGGTATTACAATAGTTTGACAATTATGCATATATGGCTTGGCAAGATTTGAACTTGGATCCCCTCCTTGAAAGTTGAGTATTATAACCAGTTGAGCTAATACCATATGATAATTTTTTAATTAATTAAATTTATATATTAATTTATTATTTATTTGGTTTTTAAATAACTATATAAAATGGAAACAATCCTATATGTATTACATAATTGACATGTTTTCACATTTTACTTGGTAAGGTCTCAACCTCATCTTCTCATTAGGAGCTCACAAGATTAAATATTTAATTATTTATTTTTAACTAATTATGATTGAGGATTTTATAATGTGTCTAACTATGTAGATATTATTTGGATTCAATTTATGTATACTTATTATTTTCATAATTTTTCAAATCCATCTTGTAAGTATACTTGTCCTTGTCTTTCATTGTCATACAATTATACTTCCATGTAACAATATAAAAATTATCTGTGTTATACAATCAAAACTAAATTTTAAACAAATATTTAATATAGATAAAGGTTCCTTTAAAATATTTTTAAACAAATATTTAATATTTTAAATTGCAAATGTAAAAGAAAGTTCAAAACAATAATAAATTCAAAAAATGCTTGGAGACCCTTTCAAAACCCCTTCCTTCAAACTATAAAAAAAATTACAATTAAAATGTACAGGCATACAAGAAAATAAAAAAGTAAATTTGTTTGTATAGGAGCCAAATTTATTTAAACAAACAAAAAAAAGTTTAAAATGATAAAAAAACATTCACTATAAAATATATTTAAAATCTCATAGAAATTAAAAAAATATTTAATGTTTATATGAAGTTTAAAAGTAAATCTTATAAAACATTTAAATTTTAGGTTGCCCACTTGGAGTTCTCAATGGTTAGTGTAGGGATCGATTGTGGAATACATGTTCTAAAATTTAGAGATTTTGTAGACCTTTTGGCTAGTTTTGGGAGACTGAGTGCATTTATTTTGATACTGTGATGCAAAACATACCCCTTATATGTACTCCTCCAACTTAGAGTCCAACTAGATCTAGTTTATCAAATTCCTCCAACATCCCTCTAGGATAATCTTCAAATCCAATAGGATTATTATATTTAAACCTAAACTTTGCTCAAAATATACAAGCAATGACTAGACGAATTGGGCCATAGGCATCCCAAGGAAACACTTAGAGATCAACACAAGCTCCATCCATCAAAGCATAGCAAAATATGCAAGTTCCACCTCCCTTAAACAAACAAATCCTTCAAATAGGGTTAAATTATCCTCCTCTATAATAGAATATTCAACCACCTCCTAATCAATAGTGGGCTTACTAGAATTTTCCTTCTCAATATCCTCCATATTATTACCCTCCATACATGTACCTCCCATACAATCCATACCCACATCTTGACTATGCAATGCACCCTCCTCCTCATCAATAGTATGATCAATCCCCTCCTCAATAAAATAATCTAGGAGCACCCATTAGGCACACAACCAACTTATTGATTGGACCTATCAAGGACCATTAAACCTAATGGTCTATTATTTGATTTCCCCAACAACCATGAAATCCTTACCTTCCTTTGATGGGAATGAAAATAAGATAATATTAGATCACCTAAGTAGACTATCAACACTCAAGTTGATTCATCACATTCAAGAAAAATATATAATGGTATACTTCCTAATTTATTCCATTTAGGATAAATCTTATTTATGGTACAAGGGATTACTAGATAATTTATTTGCTCATTGGGCATCAATAGTAGAACTATTTATGCATAGGTTTCATAGCATGAAAAATGATTACTCGATTTTATTCTAGTTAAATATGATGCACATATACCTTCAAGAAAATATCTATGATTTCAATTCTAGATTCTTGAGGACTCTAGATCTAATTCAATAAAATATTAGTCCAAAAGAAAAAAACATTTCATATTACATCAAAGGTTTATAATATGATTTAGCTTTAATGGTTTGTAATACTAATCATTATACACTATTTGTAGCATTCAAAGAAGTGGGTAGAGGAGACAATATTTTTATTGAAGAAAGATAAATACCCCCTACACCACCAATGGCCTATGTAGCTCAAATATTCCATGTTACACCTATAAAAAATATCATGCCCAATTTTCCTTGAAGCCCTAATCCTCAACCAAACAAATGTGTATATTCTTTTGCATCACCATACATCATCACTCATCCTGGCCAAAATGCATCATCCATAATAGCCTTCAAGCCACTATTTCCATCACTTATTGCTCCATCCAACCATAGTAATGAGTCCAATAGCAATTTTATGATGAAAAAAATATTAGAGGTAATGAATACTTCAATAAATAAAATTAATATTGTAAATCAATAGTGGAAACAACCATAGAATTGGTAGACTTAAAATACCCCATACCTAACAAAAGAACAAGTGCCTTGGTAAGGTACTAATCAAGGAGCAAACCAGAATCATAATCACATGGTCAACATCAACACAAAGATCAAATAAGTATGGTGTCTCCATTGCAATGATAGGTATAATTCTATTGAATGTATGGGTGTCATTAGGTACTCTCAAACTATTCAATACACTCAACAATGTCGAGTACAATAAGATACCACTACTAGTCAAGCAATTTCTACAATAATTTTGCTATGTCCTAATAGCCCTAGATTCCACAAATAGTATCTACCTTGTCCAATCCCAACAATATCATTCTAGAAAATTCAACACGGAGGAAATACACAAAGAATTAACTTTCAAAGATGATGTTATATTCACCAATCATGTTGACACTAGGGGTAAGAGGAAGATGTTTGAATAATAATCAACTAATAAATAGATCAGTACTGGGAAGGGTATGATAGTCCTTAGAAGAGGGAGGCTACCTTTGCACCTAAAATACAAAGGACCTATCATAGCAGAACAAGAGAAACAAAAATAGGTCATAGGGAGGTAAACACTATATATTCTTCAAAATAGGAATAAAGGAAATGATAGAGGCTAGAGGATGGATGAAGGGAAATAACTTGTAATAGGCAATGGAGATGGAAGAGTAACTGGTAAATCCATCAAAAGGAAGGTAAATTTGTTGATATTCTTAGCCATAAGGACTAGTGCATCATAGTCTCAAAATCAATGTACTCAGTGTCCCAAAACTAGCCAAAAGGCCTACAAAATCTGTAACTTTGAGAACCTATATCTTGCATTGGTCCCTACACTAATCGTTGAGAAGCCCAAGTGGCCAACCTATACTTATATCAAGATCTAGGAGAAGCACAAGGTGGAGAATCCTACCTTTTCTTTGGAGTAACTACTTGATGATACAAGGCCCTATAATTTGTAACCTTGATCTACTTTGTATCTAGCTCATCCATATAAGCATCCAATCAATCAAACACTATCAATGCATACGGGGCTCTCACTAAAAACCTAGCATCATCCCTATCCCATGTTGGCTAAGCCACCCATACCAATATTGCATCCCTTTTAGATGTCAACCAATTTATCCTAGAATTTTTTGCTCTAGTAGCATCTTGATCCAAGATAATTTATGCCATCTATGCTACGAGCGCATTCCTCTCTATAGCAAACTTGGAAGCCTACAAAACTATCAAATATCACTTTCTCTAGAGATGAGTAATCTCTATGGCCATAGCATCAATATTTTGTTGCATAGTGGATATCTCAAAGTCATCCATATTTATTGTTGTCATACTAGGATCTGCTCTTGTATCATTCCTTTAAGGGAGGGACACATATCTCAATGGTGAAACAATGAGGACTCCTCGAGCCCTACCTTGTTGTCACCTCTATACTTCCCTAACATGCCTCCTTATAAATGACTCAATCCCTTATCTAAGTGGGGCTAGTGTCAATATTTTAGGGCAAACACCCTAGTACTACTACCTATATGCAATAGAGGACCCCACATCATCAACACTAGGATTGATCACCAAGGGTTCATCTAGATCCTTATCTAAAAATAGCATGAGATCAATCCATATCTTTACATCCCCCTCATTGCTCTTTGATCTCCTATACCAATACTCTCCCATATTTGGAATATTATGATATAAGTTAAACTAACTCAAAACTCATTCTAATTGATATAACTCTCTATATCACTAGGATTTCTAATACATTGAACTTGTCATACTCGAGTCATATCAAAACCATCCTTTTTCTACCTTTGATGATATCTCTAGGATTTTTACATAATCTCATTAGGGCCTAGATCATCCATGGCTCATCATGTCATAGTCAACATACCCTTGTAAGGGCGATGACAAAGCTCAAAAGTGTAAGCCCACCTCTATGCAACTATAGCACCTACATCTACCACATGGCCTGGTAAATCAAAGGGGTATTAAATGGTGACATGCTTCAAACACCATACCTAGAGGAGAGTGCAATAGGTAAACATCTTCCACTTTCTATATGTAATTCTATGAAGAACCATGTAAAGCTAAACCAAAATAAAAGGACCCCAGGCATATCTCAAGTGCCTATCCCTCATCCCCATAATCACATTACACCATCCCCATGGTAGAAACTGGTCACTCATACCTCCTAGAAGAAAACCAAATAAAGTGGTACTCAATAGTATTATTAGCCCATTAATATGATTATTGATGAATAATCTTTTGACATGGATCCCATAGCCTATAAGATGCTAGTCAACATGGTCTTAATAACTCTAAAGGGATGACCTCTGGTCCACACTCATCCAAATATGAATTTCTTATATGGAAATCCTTGACACATCCTATAGGGTGATCATCATCTCATCCATTGATAAAAAGAAGATTCCATACTCTAAATGCCATCTCTCAGACAATGCCATTAGTAAGGCATGATCAAACACTGCCTTGAGCATTGTTGATAGATACCCAAGTCCCATTGTATCTAGAACAACCCTATAAAAATTGGTCATCATCTTGATATTGGATGTGAGAGCACAAGAACATCACTCTCTATGCTCCAAAATACAAATTTACATCAAAAAAACTCATTAGTCAGTTATACATAAAAAAAATTTAATCTTGTGGTTTTAACAAAATCGTCGCCCACCTACAAAATTGTTGTCCAACAAAATCATTATCCAACTACAAAATTATCGTCCAATGAAATTGTCACCTATAGGAAAAACATTTTCTTGGAAAAATTTCCAAATGTTGCAAAATTACCATCTAAAAGCAAATTCATTGGTGAAAATGTTGTCACCCAAAAGGTAAAATCATCACTCAAAACTTGAACATGAATTTTGAGAGTCAGAATCATGAAAAGAGGTATATTTTTTAGACATACTTGTATGGGCACTCCCTAGGCACCTCTTATCCCTCAAATCATGTCCATATAATGAATAAGGCACTATTATTGAGATATTTAAAGATTGCTATAAATTTCCTCAAATCTCTCATCCTCCAATCTATGCGATAAAAATAAATTTTTTTTTACCCCCTTCTCACCTAATATAGCCTCTTGGGGCTCCCAAATTCAATTTTTCAAAACTTGTACAATTGCCTTCATCACAAAATCCTAATAATGTATTATTATTCCTTTCACAAAATTGGATAACCAAGACATACTTTTGAAGAATATATTAGTCCATGAATGCCTCAAAAGGGGGTAAAATATAGACACCCAATTCTGCTCACCCCATTACATCCTAGGATTCTATAAAATTTTAGGAACCTACCCAAGACCTTTTTTTAGCCTTCATAAAATATTTGAGCCTCCAAAACAAGTTTTCCTCCCATAGGATAAAACCATTGATGGTGAAATTTTTGAGTTGGTAGTTAACCCTTTCAGGGGTTAAAATTTTAAAATTTCCCTTCAATGGTAAAAAATGCAAAGTCATTGGCTAGAAAATTTTACGGCTGTGAAATTTCATAAATAACAATTTTTCCCCTGAACTTACAAAATGGCAAGTTTCCCATTTAGGCTGTCTTTTTTATCTATTCCAATTAGGATAAGATAGTCGCACCTCAAGAATCTTTCTAACCTTGTGTGATTTTTGCTTTTGACAATGTGATCTTATCTTGCCAACATTTTTGATCCCATTTTATTGCCAATTTGAACTTGCTTTTCTAAACTAAACTCCCGCATGTGAACTTAGCAACCTTGTCTCATATTCCCCCTATTAAAATCTATAAATTCAACCCTTCACTCTCAAATTAGGATGAATTTTTTGCACGAAGAATTTCTATGAAATATTTTCCATGCGGCAATATTCCTATGCTACAAGACTTTAACACTTTGTTTTGAGGTGCATTCTAGCCACACTCTCTTAGTTCTCTATAATCTCTTTGATCTTGATCAAAGGTGATTTTTTGGGTATCACATATGATGATGTCTTGCATGTGGGAGTGTTGGCTACATAGCAGAGGGGAGTTTTTCCATTACAATCATTTGTTGTTATTTTAACTTATTATGCTTAGTTTATCTATATTTTTCATGAAATTTATCATCCTAAACTTATGTTTTTTATCTTTAGAAATATTTTTCAAATATTGTTACAAGGATTACAATAATTAATCAAAGCTTGTCATCTTTTGGAATTATCATCTATTAATTTTGGCATTGTTTTCACATTTGCATACATTCCCTGTAAAATTATTGCCTATAAGACTGGCAGGCAATTTGGTTTTCTTACTCTCTGTTTGTAGGATCACTAAACTTTATACTCCATCTAAATCTCTAGAATTAGCAAAACCCATAAATCTAATATTTGTGGCTTAACTCTCTTTTTACACCTCTATAAACAAAATTGTTGTTAGTAGACTCTATAGGCTAAAATTCTATTTTGAGGGCAAAAAACCCATATTATAAGCAAAAAATTTCATTTAGCTAGTTGAAAAAATATTTCTCAGTTCATAATTTTCTATTTTAAGTTCATATTAATCATTTGTATCTTTTTATCAAAGAATCTTATCTTTCATAGCATTTCAATTTTGGTATTTTCAACAAATATCATCTTCCAAAGGTTCATATTTGTTTTTATCAAAAGAATGAGGGGTATGATAGTAAGGAAGTTCAATATATTTCCCAAATTCATTGTAGACCCCTTTAAGCTAACTGATCTTCCATTTTTTCCATTTCGTTCTATTTTTAAAGGTCCATTGACTATAGAGCAAAAATTACCAAAAATGATTTAGGTTCATAGGTTGCAAAGTTACAAAGTGGTGATTTGAATTCTAGGATAGTCTTTACAAGTTCATAGGTCAAAAGGTTCACTGCTAGCAATCTTAGTTTGTAGGTGACGATTTTCAAGGAGAAATGAGTTTGGTCCCTATTTTAGATTCATCAGTTGAAGATCCCAAATTTAGTAGCTAATAAACCATAAAATCTTGGGTATTCTCATTTCTTTTTGTTTTCATATCTCAAATTCAAAAGTATCTTATTTGCTACTTGTTATTTGTTTTTTCACACATTCTAAAGGAAATCAAGGAACTTACATTTATTTTCATTAAAACTTTAGTACGACACAAAAGAAATTGAAAATAAAATAACCTAAGCTTTTACATTTTCTATTAGACATCAAAGCTAAAAAGAAATTTAGACTGCATCAAGGCTAAGTTTTTTTTTTTGCATTATTCTCTTAAACCCCTACTACATATAGGGATCCCTTGTATGGGAATCCTCAAAATCCTCCACACATCCTATAGGGTGATTGTCATCTCATTCATTGATAAAAAGGTCCTATACTCAGATAACCATCTCTTAGTCAATGTCATCAGTGAGGCATGATCAAAGTCTACCTTAGGTATTTTTGCTAAATACCCAAGTCCCATTGTATCTAGAATGACTCAGTTAGCTTGGACCACCACCTTGTGAGTGGATGTGAGAGCACAAGAATATTACTCTCTATGCTCCAAAATACCAATCTACATCTAAAAAACTCATCAATTAGTTAAATATCAAATATTAATAAATTTGTAGGTTTGTTGAAAAATTGTTGCCCACCTACAAATTCGTCGTCTAGAAAATTTTTCACCTACATGTGAATTCATTACCTGGGAAAAAAATTTCAAATGTCGCAAAATCGTCATCCAAAATCAAATTCATTGGTGATAACTTATCACTCAAACCTTGAAAATGAATTTTGAGAGCTAAAATCATGAAAGATGCATAATTTTTAATACATGCTTATAGGGGCACTTGCTAGGCACCTCTTGTCCCTCAAATCATGTCTATACAATGAATAGGGTGTTGTTGTTGAGCCATCAAGAGAATTCCAAAAATCACTTAGATCTCTCATCCTCCAATTTGTGTGGTAAAAATGAAGTATGCTTTACCCCCTTCTCACCTAATGCCTTAATAACAAAATGGTAATACCATATGCTTATTCCTTTCACAAAATTGGATAGCCAAGAGATACTTTTGAAGCATTTATTAGGATAATTTTTTTATGCAAAGAATTTCTATGATGGATTTTTCATGTGACATGATTCTTATGCTACAAGACTACATAGTAGAGAGGGTAGTTTTTCAATTGCAATCATTTGTTTTTTTAACTCGTTATGCTTAGTTTTTGTATATTTTTCATGAATTTTATCATTCTAACCTCTTAATTTTCATCTTTAGCAAATAGGTTTTAAATATTGTTACAAGGCTTGTAGGAACTAATTAGAGCTTGTCATCTTCATATTGGTATTATCATCTATCAATTTTGGTATTGTTTTTATCTTTGTAGACATTCCCTACAAAATTATTGCCTACAAGATGATTAAGCGATAAACTTGGTTTTATTGTTCTCCGTTTGAAGGATCATTGAACTTTGTACTCTATCCAAATATTTAGCATTAGCAAAACCTATAAATATAATATTTGTGGCTTAACTCTCTTTTTACACCTCTATAAATAAAATTACCATTAAGAGATTATGTAGGCTACAATTGTGTTTTAAGGGCAACAAACTTATCTTGTAAGCGATAATTTTTATTCAGTTGGTCAAAAAATCATTTCTTAGTTCATAATTTCTTGTTTTAAGTTTATATTAATCATTTGTATATTTCTATTAGTGAATCTTAGATTTTAAAGCATTTTAGTTTTGATATTTTCAGCAAATATCATCTTCTAAAGGTTCATATTCACTTTTATCAAAAGAATATAGGGTTTGATCACTAGTAAGGAAATTCAATATCTTCCATAGAGTCATAGTAGACCCTCTAAAGTTACTTAATCTTTTGTTTTTTTCCATTTCGGTCTCTTTTTGTAGGTTCACCAACTACAAGGAAAAAATGCTAACAATGATTTAGGTTCATAGGCTAGAAAGTTGTAGAGTGGCAATCTGGATTCCAAGACAGTCTTTGCAAGTTCGTAGGTCAGAAGGTTTGTTGATCGTAAGCTTGGTCTATAAGCGGAGATTGTCAAGGAGAAACAAGTTTAGTCCCTATTTTCAGATTCATTAGTTGCAAATCCCAAATTCAGCATTTTATCATTTATAATATCTTGAGTATTCTCATTTCTTTCTATTTCTATATCTCAAATTTAAAAATATCTTGTTTGTTGCTTTTTTTCTAGTTTTCACACATTTTAAAGGAAATCAAGAAACTTAGGATTTTTTCATTAAAATTTTAGTACAACACAAAAAAAAATTGAAAATTTAAAAAAACTAAGCTTTTACACTTTCTATTAGGCATCAAGTCTAGAAAGGTATTTAGACTGCATCTAGGCTAAGTTTGTTTTTTTGCATTATTCTCTTAAACCCCTACTGAAACAATAAAGGTTTGATTTCTTGTAAATTAATGTACTAGTCTAGGTATCAAGAAATCAGAAACGCATATTAGTCAAAACTTATTTTTTGCATATTGGTTTCACTTGTGCATTGCATTTAGCATCCTTTTTTGCATTCTCTTCTAGATCTCAAAACCTAAGTGACTGCAAAAACCTAGTCATCAAACATAGATTTAAGGTAAGTCTCTAAAATACCATTGGTTAATCCCAACTTGCACCAAAGATAACACTCTCATAACGACGAGATTCTGAGTGTGAATCATGGACATAGTGGCCACCATTCCCGAATCCTAGTTCACACTTATCAATTACACCACTTTATATATTCTATCATGTCTAGTTACTAAAGGTAAATCATGCACCATATTAAATATATTTAAGGTTTAAGTGATTCAAGTGATCATATTGATCATATCATATTGATTTATAAGGATATTTATGTAAAAATTTGATTTCAAACTTTTTAAACTGTTTAAAAACCTTGCTTTCTTAAACACCTTATCAAATCACATCTTTACTTTGATTTTTGGCATATGGGCCTCTAATGAACATCACTTCAAAAATTTGCTTTACCATTGACTTACTAAGAGCAAATTATTTATAAAAGTAGGTATATACAAAATATTTATGATTTTAAATCTACCCTGGCTAGGGATGTCCTTAATTGTATTAGCTATTTTAACAAGTTCAATAGAGTTATTGCCATCAAGTACAATATCCATCATAGTCAAACTTAATTTTTTTATCATATATTCTTTAAGGTGTGTTAGGTAGATTATCTTGATAAAAAATTCAACCATCGTTGTTATTGGAGTGAGTTAATTATCATAAAAACTTTAATGAAATCTTTGTCTTTTTGAGTGGTGATGTAAGATTTATTTTTCTTGTTGCCCTTTTCCTTATTACAAGTCTTTTTAAAGTTAGGTTTCTTGATAAAAAATTCAATCATCGTTGTTATTGTAGTGAGTCAATTATCATAAAAACTTTAATGAGATCATATTTTTGAGTGGTGATGTAAGATTTATTTTTCTTGTTGCCCTTTTCCTTATTACAAGTATTTTTAAAGTTAGGTTTCTTATTAAAATAGTTGCAAGTGAATATTTATGAGATAAATTTTTCACCATTTAATTGTGTGATTTGTTTTATGAATTTATTTATCCTTTGAGTATATGATGTTAAGGCTTGATCGTTGCTCATATACCTTCTTGTTTTTTTGCACTTTATTATAAAGAAAATAAACCAAATCCTAAGAAATGAGAGAATATTTTCTTTCCATAAGAAATATGTTGGTTATAAATATGTAATAGATTTCACGAAGGCTATTAAAAATGATATTAACAAGATATTTATTTTTTATTTTCACTTAGTAAAACTAACTGATCTTAAATATGTTTTATCTTTTTACCAACCTTATACTCTTTGTAAAAGGTTACGGGATCCACCCATGTGTTGTAGAATCCTCCAAGGGAGGTCTCAGGTTCGAATCTCCACCCTACCAAAAAAGCTGAATTGGGTACCCAAAATCTAATTGATAATGTTGGTGCGGACAAGACTGGGTGCGGCTCTCGGGTGACTTTGACGGTGTAGAACCCCCTGTTCGTGGTCTCTCAGACCAAGGCGTCCTAGCAAGGGGTTTTCGCTTAAAAAAAAAAGGTTACGAGATCCTTTCAAAACCCATTTTACCAGTAAATAAAAAAAATCATTTGCTAATATTTTTTGGATGAAAAATTCATTATATTAATAAAATAATATCTAATTATACAAAAAAATGGTGGGTGGAATTAGCACACCCTATAAACCAAAACACTAACCACAGTGGTTAGGAGTACACAAGAGTGTTATAAACAATCCACAAAAATCCAGATAACAACTACCAAAATAGTGTCAAATATGCATTCAGAAAGAAATGAGCCAAGAAATCACTGCTAGGTGGAAGGCTTGAAGTTTTTCTCCATTAGGTCATAATTTTATCCAACAGTTGAAGAAGTCGAAGCCTCCCAACCATCAGCAGTAATACCACTAACAATACAAGTCAGTGCATTTGGTATAATTTCACCCCAAACAGGGGTATCATCTTGCTCAGGAGGTCGAACATCCCAACCAGAGGTCGGGTGAGATGGACCTCTAGCTCCAGATTATCCACATTTGTGTTGCGGAGGGGGGTTGGGACCAGTGTCTGGTAGTAGAGGGTTGTGGTCAACGATGGGTTACCCGATGAGTCGACAACCGAGACTTGGAAGGGGAAGTAAGAGGCACATGACTCATAGCACAAGGCGCATTCCCCAATGATCCATGAGGGTACATAAGTACTGTAGCTCCACATTTAATTTTTCAACCTGTACTTGAATCTGTAACTAGCAATCAAATAATATAGTATATTTATCAGCAACAAGAAGACACGTCCAACATCTTGCTAAAAAAATAGCTCTATTCTGGGACTTCCAAAGATAAAATAGGGCATCAATTATAAAAAAAATCCAAACAACACCCAAGTTGAAGGAAAAAATAATAGGGTCACCCAAAATAGCATGCACCAAGGTAAAATCCTCTTGCATAAAAGGTCTGAAAATTTCAAGAAGCCACTCCCAAGCTGACTGATCTCGATCACAAAATCAAAAAATATGCAGTAAATCTTTCGCATATCCGCAAACTGGGCAAATGAGATTATGAACACCCAGGTGCTTGAGCCTATTACCAACAGGTAACCCCTGGTGCAAGAGGCTTCAAGAATTTTTTTTTTGTTTAAGGTCAATATAAGTAGCCCAAGCAATCTGAAACCTCTTATTCCATCGGGAGAGAAGAGATACTAAGTCTCATATCATAGTGAGCTTATCAACCATTGGAACTAGCAGAGTGAGCCATTTGTAACCTAGATGAACTTTATATTACAAAACAGGAAGCTCCCCAGGCCAACACCAATCTGACCACCAAAGTTTTTGAAAATGCTTATGCAGCTTGCACCAAATAGAAAATGAAATACTATCAATAACCACCTCATAAATATCTCTCACGAGGATTTGAATTGCATATACAATTAACTACCTAAAAAATACTTGGCTCTTATTCTTTGAAGCATACATCCCATGTAAAGTCATTTTAATTCATATAAAATCATCTTCCCTTATAAATATAGCACTAAGTCATCCCCAACATGAAGCCCAATATTTTTTTGATCTTTTCTTCTGCTCATCTACAACTTTAAGTTTCACTATTTTTTGCTTCTTTTCATCTCTTTCAACATTTTTTTTTACGCTTTCTTATTACCAATTTATAACTTTAGTCATTAGATTTGTTTATTAAAAATATATGTTCCTAACCAAAATAACACTTATTAGTCTTAAGAAAAATATAACTGAAGGCAAGAAACATTTTTTAGCTTTTAAATAAAATAATCTTTAAAATGTATATTTAAAAGAGGAGAGCAAGTGAAAGAAGATATTACAAATAATTTTCAAATAAAAAATTGTTTAAAATATTATTTTACTTTAACAGTATTTTGAGATCTTGGTTAATGTGAGAAACCCTTATGACTAACGTGGCAGGGCATCGCCATCCCTACCATGACCTCTCATAACGGCGAGAGCTGAACTTATCAATAGAGGTCATACACATAGCCATCACACACCTACCCCCTCACACACTCATCCACATCGCGATTTGAACCTTAAATCTCTCAAAGAAGAGCCAAAGCCAAAACCGTCGCGTTGTTTCCTTAAGAACAAAAAATTTTGAAGGCAAAAAAAAAACTCCAGAACCACTCTTAGGTAGTCAACAATGTCGTCCCATCCAAGTATACCACTATCTAAAGGAAAGACGAGATTTTTTTGTGTCCCCCTTTTTATCGCAAAGGTTCAACGGGAACAAGCTCGCCTTCTCCACTTGAACTCCAAAGGCGGACAATTTTACTTTAACTAAAACTTTAAAATATGTACAAGTAAAATTTGAAGTTGCACAAAACATTGCAAATTGATACATATATTGAAGGGAAAAAAATATTCTTTACAAATCTTAAAATAACGAGACCTTATCACATATAAAATTTGCTATGGATTCCATCAAAGGGCTCTGAAATAAGAATTTAAAAATAAACAAAGACTAAAAAGGAAGAGTTTCCTAACCATTCTTATGATTTCTCTTGCCTGCATTACATTTTTTCATGAAAATACAAACATGATATCACTAGAACAATGTCGCTAGGATACCATGTTTGATATTTTTAAATGTATTTTAAAGTGATTATGACAAATTATTGTAGTAAAAAAATATATCTCGGGCTAAAAAAAATTAAACTAAACTAAAGAGAATATTTGTGCATTGCACTAGTCTTTCGTGGAAAAAAGAGAGGGCATTCATACTTTTATTTAGAGTATCTTGATTTTCAATTAGGTTTTCCTTTCATGTAGGTTGATATAGATTAGGTTAAAATCTTAAAAATATAAAATTAATTAAATAATATATATAAATTTGGTTAGTGTAAGAAATCTTACGATCAATGTATAGGATTAATAATTTTTTCTCAATCATGATCCCTCATAAATTCGAGTATTAATTTTTTACCTTTAACTATTAATTAATAAAAATATTAATTTAGTTTTTAATAGGTAGTATGGTATTGAAACAGGGCCTACTTGTATTACATCATGGACATATAGTATGATATTACAACAATATGACAATTTTGACAAGATTAGAACTTAGGTCTCTTTCTTAGAGAGATGGTTTCAGAATACAACCCTAAAGACTCTCAATTAGGGCATTCATACTTTTAGTTATGGTATCTTGACTTTCAATTAGGGTTTTCCTTCCATGCTACTTAGTGAGGCTCACTCTCTAAGGCTAGCATAGGTTATGTTACAATTAAAAAAATATAAAATTAATTAATTATTAATTTTTTTAGTGTGAGAAACCCCTATGACCAACTATAAAATTAATTAATTATTATTATTATTTTTATTTGGTTAGTGCGAGAAACCCCTATGACCAACTATAAAATTAATTAATTATTATTATTATTATTATTATTTGGTTAGTGCAAGAAACCCCTATGACCAACGCATAGGGTTGGGCAGGCTTCCCAATCATAAATTTTCCTAAAGCTAAGAGCTATGCTTATCAATAGGGAATTTAACACATAGCCACATCACACCCACCACCTCACACACTCGCCCACTCCGCGGTTTGAACCTTGGACCTTTCGAAGAAGAGTCAAAGCCCGAACCGTGCACTATGTCCCTTGGAACAATTAATTTTTAAGTTTAACGATTAATTAATAAAACTATTTTTAACTTTAACGATTAATTAATAAAACTATTAATAACTAATAACGATTAATTAATAAAACTATTAATTATTTTTTAATGGGCAGTATAGTATTATAGTATTGAAACAGAACTGCTTGTATTACATCATAGCCACATAGAGATATTACAACAACTTAACAATTATACATATATAACTTTGACAAGATTTGACCTTAGGTCTCCTCATTAAAAGTCCAGGTTGAACTAATGTCATATAATAATTTTTTAATTTATATATATATATATATTTATTTATTTATTTATTTATTTATTTATTTATTTTAAACGAAAAACCCCTTGCGGGGGCCGCTTGGTCTGAGAGACCACGAACAGGGGGTCTACACTGTTAAAGTCACCCGAGAGTCGCACCTGACCCTACCCGCACCAACATTATCAATTGGATTTTGGATACCCAATTCAACTTTTGGTAGGGTGGATATTTGAACCTGGGACCTCCCTTGGAGGATTGCCCTCTCCTCTTCAACTCACCTACAACACCTAGATGATTATTTATATTCAATATAATTATATTTATTTATTTTATTTTTTTGGTTACATAGATGAATTGGTTACAATCACAAGGTTCAAACTATCAGGCTTCCAACACATCCACCGTCTCATTAATGGTAACCCGACGTGAGATGGGGACTACCGGATGCACCGGGTTCGCATCGTCTTTGTTAGTCTAGTTCAACATGTGGCATGAAAGGGACCGCCGAACATGTAGGAAACCGATCACCATCATCAGTCAGATACAACATGCAGAGGAGTTGAATCAAGCTACTGGATATGCATGGGCATGCCTGTGGAATTGGAACCTAGGTCTCCTCACGGTAAGCGCCCCAACTTACCAATCCACCTAGACCCATGGATTATATAATTATATTTATTATTTATTTAGTTTTTAAATGACTATATAAAAGTAAGGTTATTGTGAGAAACCCTTAGGATTGATGTTCATGTTTGGGCACCCCCATCCCAAGCATGACCTCTGATAAAAGTGAAAGTTGAGCTAAACACACAACCATACACACTAACCCCCTCACACACTCGCCCATGCCATGGTTTGAACCTTGAACCTCCCAAAAAAATAAGTCAAAACCCAATTTGTTACGTTATCCCCTTAGACTTAATTATTTATTTTTATTGAAGATTTTATAATGTGTTTAACTATGTAAGTATTATTTGGATTTACTATTTATTATTTTTCCTATTTTTTAAGACCCATCTTAGGTCCTTGTCTTTCATTGTCATACATTTATACTTCCCTATAACAAGGGAAAACAAATTATCTAAAATAAATCTAAAATAACATAAATATTTTTTAATATCAAAGTTATATATACATATCATATAATTAAATGTAATAAACTATTGCAACTTTTTAAAATAGGAACTTATCGTTAAACTTCCTATTTATTAAACTTTCTAAAAACAATCCCTATATAGGTGAAAAAATATATATTCAACAACAAATAAAATCAATCTCCCAAAAAAAAGTCAAAGTCCTAAACTTACAACTTAATAAATAAAATATTAATCTAAATTAATAATAAAAATAATAATTTATTATAATTAACTAAAAATATTTAAAGATAATTTTTTTAAGACGAAGTACAACTGGTGGCACAATTAGTGGCCACATTCCATGGTGGCACAACTACATGCCATACTCCACAATGGTAATGATTTGAACTTGGGTAGCCTAGTCAACAATCCAACTAAATACCACTAACGTGTCCTTTGAGACAAAGATCATATTTTTATGTTATTTTTAATATAGCTAAAAGCTCCTTAAAAATAATTTTAAACAAATATTTAATATTTTTAATTTTTAATGTAAAAATAAAAATTTAAAACAATACAAAATTTATTAGGCCCTTTTGGTATTTATTTTCTTGCATAGGCTTTGGAGTGTGCTTTCATACCACCACTCTTTTTTGAATTTGTACTCTTATTATTTTTGTAATAAGGTTAAGTTTGTTCAACAAAAAATTAATAAGAAGAAAAAGTGAGTTTGTTTGTATAAGAGCCAAGTTTTATTTTAATAAATAAATAACGAAACATATTCACTACAAAATATAATTAAAATATATTTAAAAGTAAGTAAAATTTCATGCAAATTAAATAATTATTTTATCTTTATATAATGTTAAAAACAAAGGTTTCAGGATTAATTCAGTGGTCAAAACACTCTGGTGGGAGCGCGGAGACCATGATTCTAACCCCTCAGAACTCGTAGTACTTGAGGGTATGTCGTGTCAACACCATCGACTATATTAAGAAGTTTACTCGACGTAATTGAAGGTTATAGGTTATAATGGCAGCAAGGAGCAAGGATTTGAACCTACAAAGAGGGTAGAAAATTGTAACAATTTACTGATTCCTCTACTGGTTCCTCTAGTATAATAAAATTAATAAATAAAAAAATAATGTTTAAAAACAAATCTTGTAAAACTTTTAAATTTCATTAAGTACATAGATTTTTTCAAAGGTATATCGTAATGGTAAAGACTTTGGGCTCTCCTAGCAAAGACCCCAGTTGATTCATAGGAAGGGTAACTCCCGATGTGCCCCTAGTTGTATGCTTAGGTGTTATTGTATGTTTCTAAAAAAAAATGTGATGTGCTTAACACCTTGCATTAGTTGTTTAAATGGTTGTGAGATTTGCCTCAATCATATTTACAATTTTATTTTTATTAATTTAAGAACTTGTGGCATAAGAGTTAAGTATCATAATATTTATTATATAAAAAAATATCATAAAATTTTAATATTTTTTTTATTTTTATAAATTTAACTTCAAACTCATGGTATATAGTTATTTTACATAAATCTTATAAGCACATTAAGATTTTAAGACTAATTTTTAAGATTTTTAGAAAATAATTATTTTTTTAATAATGTAAAGGGGGTTTTGAAAGGTCCTTGAACCTTTTACAGAAACATTACGGAAAGAGAAAAAATAGGACGAGATCCCACAGAGAGACTAAAGGATAGAAGCCAAAAAATAACAGAGACTGAAACTGTAGTCCTAAACAACAAGCCGAGATAGAAATAAAGGAAAACCTTACCAAAAACAAGAAAGGCCTACCAAACATGGAGGCCAACGAAATCAAATATTGACCTCAAGTCCTAAGGTTTGTAAATATTTTATAAAAAAAATTAAAAGCAAATTAAGACTTTAGTACTATTTTTTTTTTAAATATATTTAAAATCAACTCCAAACCTTAGAACTTATAGCTATCTTACAAATATGTTATAAATTTTAGAACTTATAGCTATCTTATAAATATGTTATAAATTTTAAAATGGTTTCTAGAATTTGTAAGGTTTGAAGTTGCTTTTAGAAAAATTCTTCTAAAAAATGAAAAAACAAAATTTATTTCTCAAAAAACAACTCCAAGCAATAGGGTTTAGAGCTATTTATTTTTGCAAAAATATTGCAAATACATAAGAAATCCAAACTATTTTAAGATTTGGATAAACTATTCTACAAAATCTTAGTTTAATTTTTTTGAACAAAATTTTTTTGAACAAAGAGGGATAAGAGAATATCAAAGTTTACCTTCATCTTTGTTTTGATGGCCTTACTCCTTTGTGTCCTATAGCCTTTAATCTATTTAACAAGGGCCTTCATATTCATATTCATATATATATATATATATATATATATATATATATATATATATATATATAAAACAAGGTGGAATCAGTAGCCACAACAAATCTGGGCAGGTTTTTATGGTTGCCATAGTATTTTATGATGTTTACACTGGAAGCCTCCACACAAATCTTTGCGCAGTCCGTCCCTATAACCACCATGCCATGATCATTTTTAAATTTTGACACCATTGAAAGCACCAGGAAAGGGACAAGCATTCAACCTGAAAAAATCCAATATTTGAACATTGGACTCTGCCCCTTACGAGATTAGGGGGAACCAATTAATCTACACCTAAAACCTGATTCATAAATAATATTTTGATAGACTCTTTATCATGTATTCTTTGACTGACAAAAAGAAAATAAAATATGAAGAGGTGTTGGCCTCACTTGTTTTTGGCCTTACTCCTTTGTGTCCTATAATCTTTAATCTCTTTAGCGAGTGTCTTCAAATTCATATATAGTATTTTGATACTCTTTATCATGTATTCTTTGACTAACAACCTTTGTGTTCTATAGTCTTTAATCTCTTTAGTGAGTGCCTTCAAATTCATATATAGTATTTTGATAGACTCTTTATCATGTATTCTTTGACTAACAAAAAGAAAATAAAATATGAAGAGGTGTTGGCCTTCACTTGTTTTTATGTTCAACGTGTAAGGCAACACTACATAGCATCACCTTAGCATAAAATCTTAGCCCCATCAGCATAAGAAAAATTAAAATTATAATAATTTTTAAAATTCATAGTTTAAGATGTTATATTTTTTTTTGGATACATAGGAGAGTTGGTTACAGCCACTATTTTTAGTATCTGGCAAGTGCAGGGTTCAAACCATAGGGACTGCTCCCAACAAACATATTCATCTCGTTGTTGTGGATTTGATGTGATATGGGGACCACCAATCACTTGGGGTTCGTACCAACGAATTGTTCCCAACAAACTTACTCGTCTCATTGTTGTGGACCCGAGGTAAGATGAGGACCACCAATCGCTCGGGGTTCATACCATCGTTGTTGGTCTTGCGTGCACTTAGAGGATTCGAAATATATTACTACCTTTGCAAAGGGTTGGCTTCCCCCAAGGTTTGAACCTAGGTCTCTTCTTGGTAAGTGCTCAACCACACCTGCACTTACCAATCCACCTAGTCCTTGGGGTGTTTAAGATGTTATATTGAGTCCAACTTATTAAAAAATATATGTTATATTGAGTCTAACTTATTAAAAATATATATGTTATATTGAGTCCTTGCTCAACCACAACTGCACTTACCAATCCACCTAGTCCTTGGGGTGTTTAAGATGTTATATTGAGTCCAACTTATTAAAAAATATATGTTATATTGAGTCTAACTTATTAAAAATATATATGTTATATTGAGTCCTTGGAGGTGTTTAAGATGTTATATTAAATCCAACTTATTAAAAAAAAAAATGTTATATTGAGTCCAATTATAAGTTAATAGAGGGAGGTGGGTTATAAGTTAAAAAAAAAGAGTTGTAAGTTGTCAAATTTAGGTTTATGTTCAAGTTCAACAAGGATAAAAATTTGAAGAAAAAAAAAAGTCTTTTAAGAAAAATAATCTTCATGATCATAATTCCTAAAATAATTAAAATTATATATAAATAATTTAATACATTATACAATAAAAGGTTAACATAAATTTTTTTTTTATAAATGAGCTACCCAAAGATTATTTTGTCTAATTGTTTTTTCTTTTACAGAGAGTTAAGTAGAAGTGAGAATCAATTACTAAAATGGAGTAAGAATTAAATTCTCTTTATATTCATGTGTAATAGAAAAAATCATTAAAAATTAGATATTTTTATAAGTTAGGATGCAAAATAGTATGTTAATACATTGTTACAAGTTATAAGTTACGATGCAAAATAATATGTTAATATGTGGTTACAAGTTATAAGTTAGGATGAAGTGGGTATGTTAGAATGCTCTTTTGCAATATTTTTAAAGGATGTTTCTTTAGTTTTTTGTCATAGAAATACGATACAAGGGAGCATATAAATATTTCTTATTTAATCCCATTGTTTTTTCTTATTTAATAGAATTTTAACTATTTGATAAAATAAATAAATTTTGCCCCGACGTATGTGTATAAGAAGTATTACTCAAAAAATAATATTAGAACTTTTAGAATTAGATCCCAACTTATTTATGTAGTTGCAACATGTATTACCTTAGTACTACTTTTACAAATTTTATCAATTTTGGAGAGTAAATGCAGTAATAGAGATCAATACAACAAAAACCACCCCCAAAAAATTAATTATTTAATTATGAACAAGGATCAGTTCACTTGCAAAATTTTATTGATTAGTTCAAAAGAGTGATTCGCTTGCTTAAGGAGACCAATTGGCTCAAAAAAGCATTTTGCTTGCTTAAGGAGACTGATTCTCTCAAAAGAGAAAATCACTTGCTTAAGGAGACCGATTGGATTGAGGGAGTAATTATATCAATAGAGGTATTTGATTTGCTTGTAAAATATGGTGCTCACTTTACAGATCCAAGTGAATTGCTCAAACAATCACAAAAGTAAAAATCAACATAGATCTTAAGGCAAATATTTTGAAAAGCAACTTTTTGGCATGTAGTGGCGCATTAAGTTAATTTGAGAGCCTTCTAAGCCTATTAGCGGTATGTAACTTTTGGAGTTGTAACATTTTTTTTAAATTTACCCCAAAACTTTACTTTTAATAGGAATAATTATTTTTCACCCGAGGTAACTTAGGGGTAAACATTTGCTATAATAAAGGCCTAAGGTCCTCATTGTAACTATCTTTTGACCATGAAAATTTAGAGCTATACTTTTTCAAACCTACATTGTGCTTTATACTCGTGAGGTTGTAATAAATTGACAAGTCATTATGTATTTTATCAATGGTACGATCCTCTTGATTTGATATGTGTGCAATGATTGTGGCATAGCCCTTCTAGCCCATCTTGTCATTCACTTATCAACTTTATATTTGAATACATGGGTGGATATTAATATTATTTGACTCCTTATGTGTTGATTGATCACATGTTATCCTTGCTACGATGTAAAATTTGTATTTGCTTTTAAACTCTTGCACTCTAAACTTTTCATAATTTTTCTTTTATTGAAATTAAAATTTTCATAATTTTATTTCTGCACTTTTCTTTTTATGCATCTTTCCTTTTTACTCTTCATTTTTGTGCATTTTAGTTTATATTAGTGATCTATACGAGAAAATAAAGGATTCATACTAAATATGAAGATCGAGAGAAGCCATTAGCAATCCCATATAATCTTATTAAAACTCAGATTGGGGATAAAAAACCTAATTTAGAACTAAGGACAATTCCCTAGTTTAACATAGATTTTGTCATGCCTAGTGGGACAAACCCTCATTTTCCATGACTTTATATTAAATTTCTTGATTTTCATGCCAAAATCATATCTTTCATGGACAAAGTGATTGAATTAAAATTGAGAAAAATATTTTCTAACTTCAAAAAGTGATTCACTCTGAAATTTGGAGCAATTTGCTCAATTTTAGGTAAAGTTGAAAAATCACTAAGTTTTCAAAAGTAAGTGATTTTCTTGGTAAATCCAAGTGATTCACTTTAATTTAGAAAATAATTCATCCAACAAAGCCTACATTGTCATAGGTTGAATCTAGAGTGATTCATCAAGGCAAAGAGCTACACTTTTAGTTTCAAATCCAATTTAACTTAAGATTGACTAATTGTTTATAAAGATGATGACTTCTACAATATTTAAGCAACATCAAAACTTGAATGCAACATCATATGTGTATACTCCATGGGTGAGAAGCCCTTAATGCATATTCTAATTCATTTTCATCTAAGTTCAAGATAATAAGTGATTCACTTGTAGAAAGCAAGTGATTCACTCTAACACAATCAAAATCATCCAAGATAGATCTGATGAGTGATTCACTTTAAGTCTAAAAAATGATTTGCTAGAAAAGACAAGTTTCTTTCTCTCTCCCTCATATGAAGGTGATTTTCTCCAGTCTTGAAAGTGATTCACTCTAAGCGATCCACTTGAACCATCTATGGAACACCAAAATGTGCATGAGGGTTGTCCACACTCGGACGAGAGAGCCCTACTGCTAACTCATCATTGGATTATGATTCATACATTCTATCTTTGGCAAGGGGTTCAGGTTCACCAAGGGCTCAAAGATTTTTCTAAACTAGTTTTTGATGTGTTCAGTTTAAAAAACACCTAGGTTTTATTATATCCTAGGGATTGATGCACAAGATATTAGCACAATGCAATATGAATATAAATTGCAAAATACAAGGTGCTAGCCTATATATAATTTTTGTTTTTGATGAGTGTTATTTACAATAAAAGCTATAAGAAATACAACTTTTTATTTTCTTCTTTTTAAAGGCAAGGGTGCAAGGAGGATGAAAGCATACTATTTGTCCTCAAGCAAGCTACATGTAATTCTAGTGAAATGCCTAAGGAAGCATAATAGAATGCTAAGCTAAGCTTTAAATATTACTTTTGATTTTTTCTTTTTATATGTATTTTGAAGACAAAATACAAAAATATGTAAACAAAACTCAGTAAAATAGCCTAGACTAATTATTGAAAATAGGAGAAAAATGTGTACTTACCTAGTTTCGGTGCGTGGTGTAAATATATTGCTTGTGAGCAAATACATATGACAAATATGCCTCCTAGAAAATCTACGATTAACAAATTTGTTAAAACCTATAAAATAAATATAAAAAAGAGTGCATCAAAGTTTGGGGGCCTACCAAATAGCAAGAAGTAGAAAATTTATTGATTGGCATAGTCAGGCCCCCTATTTATACACAAGAAAATTTTAATTTTACCTTTGGGATGGGTGTTGTTATATCTATGGTGAATCATCTAAAAAATCTATAACCAATGAAATTGTTAAAAGGATAGAACCAAATTATTAGATCATATGAACAAAGTTAGGGGTTGTTAGAGGTGACAAAAATATACACAAGGAAAGGTTGAACAAGATGGATGTTGGATTGTCAAGGTGACCTAGGATCATGTGTATAGATAACAAATATGCTACTTAAAATAGTCATAGGTGAGATATTGTCTTCTATAACAAAAGAGATACAACATGGTCTTAAGATTATGAAACAATGATTTTAGCTACCTAGAGAGAATACACTTCCTGGGTTGGATATAGGTGACGAATTTACTTTCAATGGTGTAAAAATAAAATGTTAAGTTGATAGAGATTACAAATCCTTATAATGAATGCTTTAGGAACCCTATGGGTAGTTTTCTATTTCATAGACCTCCTAAGATGCCTACAAAAGCTAATAGAAATGCTTAACCACACAAGGGATTGATTAGATACAAAAAATAAAATATAAATAAATGCATCCAAAAATCTAAATCATAAAATGTTAATAACAATCAAAGATTGAAATAAAATGGGATAAGCATGTTATCATTGAATTCCATGAAACAAAAAAGAGGTTCCCCTTTTATCCTTTTGAAGCCCAAATACTTGCTGGCAGATGATCTTATGGAGGAATTACGACAACACTTTTATGCATAGATAGGAACTTTCTCAAAAAAATTGACAACAATTTTTTATCTCCAAAAAGTCTCTCTTAATGCCTTGTTAAGGGTTCAATTTATAAAATTGGCCCTCTTAGGAGTTTCGTAAAGGAGAGGGGTGAGGTAGCACTGATGATGAAGGCTGATTGAGGGTTGATTTGGTATTTACTAGGTTTATGGGCTAAGAAAAATCAGTTACCCCTAATTGGGGTTGATTTAGGTAGGTGGAGAGAAGTTAGCCACCTTCCTCTTTGTCTACTGGTTTCCTACGATGGTAGGCGTGATGTAGAGTCAATCTCACCCTGATTAGTTATTATAGGTAGGGTGAGAATATTGGTTGCATTTCAAACATGAATACGCCATCAACGAATTCACGTATATGGAAAATCTATAGATTTTGATTATTATAGGTCAAATTTCATAGGGGAATTTGAAAAATTGTATTGAGCACGAATATGCCAACTAGAAAGAACATTTGCTTGCTAGTAAATTTATGCCAAGGTGGCAAATTTTCTTCTGATGGTTTTTAGCTATAAATATTAAGTTTGAGACAATGATCATAATTAGTTGACTATTTTATGCTTTTTATAACAAAATCGGTCCAAGTTAAGCGATTCAATTTTAGGTATCTACACTTCCCCCCTTATTGATGGATTTTTTTCAAATTAATAAAATGCATCAAAAATTGTTGTAGATGCCCCTAGTTTTCAAAAAAACAAAAGTGCTAAGCTTTGATTGATTGATATGAGGTAAAATGTACCAAAAATCTATTTTCAAAAGAGAAACAAATTACCCAAGGTTTTTAATGGGTAATCTTTAGGGTACACAATGAAAAAAAATATTAAACTAGTTTACCCCCACCTAGCCTGGGTGCCCCCTCGAGTTTTTGAGGGACCATACATGGTACTAAAGGAACTTAAATATATTGGGCATAAATGAACAATTTTATGCGGAGGGGTAAAAACAATTTATTTTTATTGCACAAGAAGAGAGAAAGTGCTCTGGAGAAAAGTCAAGGCTTGGTGAAATGGTAAATCAGAGACGTCCAACGAACCAATTGGACTTAGTTAGAGGTGGAGTAGACCCAGGTGGATCCCAAGGATAGGTATGACCTTTTTTCCTTAGTTAATTTTTTATTTTTTTGCTTTTTAGAATCAAGACATTGAGGTCAGTGTATTCGCTCCATGTGAACAAAAACATTACCTTGAATTCATTATATAGGTAGTATATTCATGTTTTTTGTGGCATCAATGAATTTAAAACTGGGTGACAAATTCACCCATAGCTAAAAAATTTGAGGAGGGATAGAGTAGGAAATATGAATGATTTTTAAATAGAAATCTAACTCTATTTTTATTTTCTATTTGCATAGAGGTGCTAGATGTGTGCCATATGCTTAATAGTAGACATAATTATGCAATATGGTAGGGTGGTCTTGGATACTATGGGACTAGAATATCTAGTGGTGATGCCCTATGGACCATGCTATTTTGATAGCTTTGGTAGAGTGGTGGCATTCAAAGTATACCAATTTTCTTCTATTGATAGGAGAGATATCAATCACACTAGAGGATGTTTTGAGGAGGTACAACATTAACATTAATGTCATGTAATGGGCCAAACTATTGGATCAACTTACAACTATTATATGTGTTATAGTTTTAGGTTTTCTAGTTGGAGATACTAGCAAGGGATTGTTGAATTAGGAGTGGGGTGATATCATCACCTAGATGAGAGATTAGAAAGTGTAGTTTTCTTGGGGTCCTTTTATTTTGCTTAGGTTATATTGGACCTTTCACTTGATCAAGAGGAAGAGCCTAGTTTGTTGCATCCTTCTACAAGTCTGGGCATGGGAGCACTTGGTCATTAGATAGCTAGTTGAATTACCCAAGGTCCTAGCTAATGCATAGGTTCTAGTGGGGTTTAGATGGGACAACCCCCACAAGATTAGTTGAAGGCATTTTCAAGGAATTATGATGGCACTGTGATAGGTCATTAATGACCTACAAGCAAAACAGATGATATGGTACCCATGAAGAGGACATCTTGGATGGGTGGAGGATGACTTTTAGCTAGCTCAAGTATGGAGGATTCAGTGGCTACAAGGAGATCATGGTAATTTTGAGCTCTACCAATCGTATTGGATCCCATGATAGTTTAGCCTTGTTCAATGGATTATGGCTATGGGAGAGTTATAATTTCAATGGGTGACTCAAGATAGAGGGAGAGGGTTCCAAGATATTATTAATCTAGAGAGTTTCATAGGTGAGGATACAAATAACCATCCTGTTGCTAATTCTAGGTTAGATTATATAAGGGTCACATCTAGCTACTTATAATAGTATAGGAAAATTTATCCAATGTAGGTCACTCCATTCATAAGGTACACCTAGATTGGGGCTAGAGTTAGCATGATGACCTATCATTATGTCTAAGCAACATTGGAGAGACTAATACAAAGACCTAGAGATGGGTCAACACTCGAGAGGTCTTTTATTATTCCTTGCTTGAGTACTAGGGTAGGTAGCAATGATGGGATTGTTGGATGTGTGCCAAAAATACTAGATTCATATTTTTAGGAGTTGCTAGAAACGTGTTGAGATGTTATTGGGTGGTTGCCTAAATATGGGTAGGAAAATCCTAAACATGGTATCTCTATGTGTGTATTTATTTTCATGGATGTAATAATGTGTTTGTGTGAAGAAATGTGAGAGAAGAACATCTCTCAGACGTAATGTTGAATGTCTTGTGAGTGAAGTTCTTCCATTTTTCGTGTATGTGCTTTATGGCATGTCGTGTATAAATTTTTATTTGTAAATCATTCTTTTATTTCCTATTAGTTTTTTATTAGTTGCATATTATTTCCTTCGTTATATGATATTATTTCATCCTTTATTTGTTGTCAAGTTGTTTGGCTACACATTTCACTGTGCCAACAACTAGTATCATAGCAACTTGAAAAAACTCATTTTTTTGGTTGTGCACAAAGCTTGTATTTTTTTGTGTTATTTTTTATGGATTTGTAGATAAATCCATTTCCATAGTACATGATGAAATGGGAGCTTTGTAAATATTTACAATAGTAAAGATGGAAGGTAAATATGGTATTTTAATATCTAGAAGTTGAAGATGGAATTTTTAATTATGGAAAGAGATCTAAAGATGGTTTTCACTGCAATAGCGATGCCTATAGAAATGGCACAAGTTGAATGGGATAAACAACATGAGAAATCCATTGCCTTGATTGGGCTAAAATTTTTTGATTCTATTTTTATGAATGTCTAAGGTGCTAAGACTACTAAGGAGCTATGGGATAACCTAGAAAATCTATAGATTCAAAACCTTTGATGAACTTGATATTGTTGAGGAAGAAGTATTATTTGAATATGAAGAATGGAGATAGTGTAGTTGACCACCTAAATGTTTTCAATACACTAATGAACCAACTAAGGTTTGTTCATGATGAGGTTAAAGAGATTGAAATATGCATCTGCTTGTTGTGTAGTTTGTCTGACTCTTAGGATAATCTCATTTTTTCAATCAGTGGGATTTTTAAGCTAGAAAATATAAAAATTTGAGATTGTTGCCTAGCTACTACAAGAGAAAATAAGGAAAATGAATATGGAGCATTCTGAGCACTTAGAATCTTTGATAACTAGAGGATGTGCCAAATATAGAGATGGTGATAAATATTTTGGTGCAATAAGATCTAAATCAAGAATATCTACCAGTAGAGGAAGGAAATATCAACTGGTGTGTTGAAGGTGCAAGCAAAAAGTTCATAAGAAATATGACTTTAAAGTAGATTTATCCAAAAAAAAATTGATTCAGCTACAAGAATGTCTATCAATGATGAGAATATTTTGCATATTTCTAATACATATCTTGTTGTATGCACATATTTTGATGTGTGGTTGATATATTTTGAAGCATCCTTTCATATGACTCCTCATAAGGAGTGGTTTATGGAATATGAAGAAGAAAACTATGGCAAAGTTTTCTTGGGTGATAGTTTTAGTCATGAAATTGTTGGTAGTGGTAAGGTTAAAATAAAAATCAAATATGGGAGTGCTAAGTGTATCCCAAATGTTAGACATATTTTAGTGAGCCAACTAGCTAAAGCAAGAATGGAGAACACATTCAATAAATATGTATGTAGTTTTATGTGTGGAGTCATTACTCGAGAAAGTGGAGTTGACTTAGAACATTGTATAAGTTGGATGCAACATGTTTGAATTTTGCATACGTACATACAACCACTATGAAAATAAGTAAATCCTAAAATTCAAAAATATCATGTATGATGTTGTGGCATAGGAGTTTAGGACATATTGGTGAAAGAATCCTAAAAGAGATGTGTTCAAAGTAGATATTCCACGGATTGGAGAAAGAGAAGTTTGGTTCTGTGGGTTTTTATGAAGCATGCATTTTAGGAAAATACAAAAGAGTCATTTTTACCTCTAGTGACTATAGAGACAAGGAAATATTGGAATTGGTACATTCTAGTATTTGTGGTGTTAGAATTATTCACTATTGAGTTGTTATTGATGTCAAAGGTCAACTTGGTTTGCTTGGGTGAATTATTCAAGGCAAATATATTTTCAAGGGTCAATATTTAAATATACTAGCGCCATAATATTTAAATATTATATTATATGCATTCATTATAAGGTGTGAATAAAAGTTATGTTTCAAATTTAAAATAGAAAATATTATTGTGAAGTGAGTAGGGCCGACCTCTTGGGCACCAAAAGTAAAAGGTGAAATATTTGCATGTAAATAAAAGGCCAAATATTATTTCAGATAATGATTTATTTGAAGGTCTTAATTATATAATAGTAGCACCGAAGTTGTGGAAGATAAATTAGAAGTCAAGGCTACTAAAAGTCTCACGGATTTGCGGGATGGAAGTAGCGTTGTAGGACAAAGGATTTCTATCAGAGCTCGTGCGGGATGGAGGCAGCAACAACGTAAATATTTCAACACCGTATGGCTCATAGAAGTCTCCATTGACAACAAATATTATCTTGAGTAGCGATCAAATTTGGGATACATTGCTATCGACAGGGAACCATTTTATTATCTGCAAATATCGTTGGACACTATAATATTGATACAAATGGAGGTAATTTTGGATGATGAGTTTTAGGGCAAGTGGTACAGTAGGGATTATAATATGATGAGCAAATATTAGAATGCAGATCCAAGAAGACATTGTGATAATAAGTTGATGCCTTGGATCAAACCTGAGTGAGGTTTTGATCAATAGACATGTACAAGTTTTGATTAGATATGAGGTTGGTGTCTCAAGGATATTGGTGTCTCCCATAGGTTGGTGCCTACGTTTTGTAATAAGGATATTGGTGTCTCCTGTAGGTTGATGTCTACATATTTGTATACGAATATTGGTGTCTCTCATAGGTTGGTGCCTACATATTTTTATAAGGGGATTGGTGTCTCTTGTGGGTTGGTACCTATAAATATTTTGAAGAAATAAAAGCAATATTTTGTCGTGGTTTTCTTCCAAAAGGGTGTTTCCACATAAAATACTTGTCTCTTGTGTGTGTGGTGTTTTATGCATTGATTCATTATTGCATTCATATTATTGCAGTTTGGAAGGAAAAGTTTTATCTTATAATGTTCACCCCCCTATCAATATAAACATGTGTTTCTTCACTTGGTATCATAGCAAGTTCCTTCGTGAAAGCCTAACCGCTTGAAGGAAGATCTTACAAGAACACACATGGATTACCAAGAAGGTTTTCATCAAGTAGGGCTCCATTGTTCAATGGGACTAACTATACCTTATGGAGCATGAGGATGCGAACCTATTTGATGGTACATGGCTATGATATATGGCAATTTTGTTGTGTATGGGTTCACACCACATAAAACCCCTCCCACAGATCGTGATGGCAAGAAACCATTTGAATATAATGCTAAGGCAATGAATGCAATATTAACTGGTTTATGTGAATTAGAGTATCTAAAAATTATGTACTGCATCCCTGCAAAAGAAATATGCGATAAGTTACAAATAACATATGAAGGAGATGACAAGGTTAAAATGGCAAAACTTCAAACCCACAAGAGGGATTTCAGAGACTTAAAGATGAAGGATGAGGAAAATATTGTTAAATATCTGCTCCACATTGATGAGATTTTCAACACCATTTGTGGACTTAATATTGTTCAGAAAGTCTTAAGGTCACTCCCATGAGGTTTGATGTGAAGGTCTCGACGATTGAAGAAATGAAGGATCTTAAAAATTTAAGCATGGATGAGCTACATGAAATTCTTACAGCCTATAATATGAGGATTGAAAAATATCAAACATCCAAATGAGAGACCGCGTTTAAAGTTTCAAAGAAGAAAAATAATAAGGAACCAAAGTCAAGTGAAGGATTGAGTAGCGGAGAAGAAGCCAACTTTGTGCAAAGAAATAAGAAGGTATCAAGTAAACACAAAGGTAAGTATACTTTAAAATATTTTAATTATGGTAACATTGGTCATTATGCAACTAAGTGCCCATAAGATGAAAGTAGTAGCAGTGAAGAAGAAGAGGAATACACGAAAAATAATGAAAGAAAATATCATCATGAAAAGAAAAAGAGGCACAGTCTAAGCAAGCATGAGAAAAAGATCTATCAAAGGTACAAGAAGAGTCTTTATGTTGAAGAAGCAAGCAATTCTTCCAACAACAATGGTGAAAGCCTCTCCGATAGTGAAAGAGAATAAATTCTTTTTATGGCTATGGAGGTGAAAGAAGATGCTCTTGTTATCGAAAATCAAGAAAAGGAGAAAGATCTAGAAAATTAAGAGGAAGCCATGAACTTATTTTTTCTCTTAAAGAGGTGAAGAGGCTTAGAAAGAAGAACTCAATATTGAAGACTCAAGTACAATAGGATGAGAAGACAAAGGCAAAGTTTTTGCAAGATCTCATCGACTTAAAAGTTAAAATTGAAGAGGCAAAGTGAATTGAAGAAGTTATGACTGAGCAACTAAAGGCAAAAGTGTTGGAATGTGAAAAATTGAAACATGATATTATCTCTCTGAGGAAGGAAGTAGAAAAATCTAATGATAAGCTACAATAAAATATTAGGTTTGAGAAAAACACAAAAATCTTGGATGATATTATTAAAGCACAGAGATATTCGGTTATAAATACTAGACTTGGTTTTGAATAAATTCAAAAGAAACAAAAGGAGAAGTCAAGATCAAAAGGAATAGAGGCATAAAATAAATTAATTAAAGAAGAGCCTAAGACCTATGTTGATGTGTTAAGAAATGGAAGCATCAAGAAGGAAGAAAACAAAGCATCATCATGGACCAAGGTCCATCACAAAAAAATCAATAAAAGAATCATGTGGCCACATCCTCCAAGGCAATCAGACAGGTCTCAATATTTCTTTTGGGGTTATTGCTTTTCATGTCACCAATTTGGTCATAAAGCTGTAAATTGCAGGGACCGTGCTAAAAATGATTTTGGCTTCACCAAGAGAAATTTCAATTCATTTACACCTCTCATGGACTACAATATCATTTGTTACTGAAAGCATGAGATTCTGGAAGAAAAACAGTATTGAGATGCAATATAAACAAAGACTAACTCGATGCATGAAATAGGAAGAACGTAATCAAATCGAGGCAAAATATAAAGAGAAAGCAGGAGCACAGCCCTTTTATATTAATTCCAAACTCGGTTACAATACATCGTGATCAATACTTCTTTCGCATGCCCACATTTGAACTGGACGGGCCGGAGTGTTGTCGTCGCTTGCGATAATGAATCCTTGCTTGCTGCTTCTCCTGTGATCAAAGAAACACAAAGACGTTAGTAGCACCTGTAACAAAAGGATAGAATGTTTGACTTTAGAAATCAATAAGAAATACGTGCAAAATATTGATTAAATACGTGAATAAAATAACTCAGGTTGCTGCCAACAAAACAATCGATGAATCTGGTCATTGTTACCTGCAAGTTAGTGGGACAGCAAAAGTCGAGAGAGCATGATGAAATCTAATTAAAACATTATGAAATCAAATACGTAAGCTATCTAACAGCATAGAGTGTAATGTGAAATAAACATATGATAACGAAATAATTTAAAATGAAACTAAGAGCGTGCGGGGCGCCCGAGCGGACCGCCCACCGTTGGAATTTAATTTCGATGCCGATCCACTAGGGATGGGCTCAAAATCTCATAGAATGTGGTGTCGTCGAATTGATGGATTACTGTGGTCCAATGTCGGGTTCTAAGGTTCGGATTCACCTTCTAACAGCCACCAATAACCTCCCTTGCGAAAGAGATTACGGGTGTAGAAGAAATGAATAAAAAAGAATGCAATCGGGTGTTTGGTTTGGCAGCACTTCGTCGCTTGGAAATGTCTGTCCACCTTTTCTTCTTCTGGGCAGGAAAGTCTGCCATTTTATAGACCCATGGGGTCTTTTTGGAGGGGCACGTAGGGATGCCATGTGGCGGCCATGCCTTCCCAAGAGGGAGGAGACTCCTCCTTGACTTGGGCTTACATGACTGCCCTTGTGACAGTTCGCTAACTGCCAATTTGCCCACCTACGCGCGCATGCACAGCAGATGACAATAACTGACTGTCTTCGACTGCCACTCGTTTAATGTCTGCTTTAATGGTTTAATGTTTGCTTTCAAATGTTTTAATGACTGCATTTGAATGCTTGACTTCCGCCTTTGATTGATTAAATTTTTGCCTAGGTGCAAATGCCGAAGTGTCACGATATCGCGACGTCGTGATATCGCGACACTTCGGCCAAGGCCTTTCTTTGGGCGCCGAAGTGTCACGATATCGCGACGTCGCGATATTCGGCCGAGGCTTTGCCTTGGGCGCCGAAGTGTCACAATATCGCGACACTTCGGCCAAGGTTTTTCCTTGGGCGTCGAAGTGTCGCGATATCACGACGTCGTGATATCGCGACACTTCGTCCAAGGCTTTGCCTTGGGCACCGAAGTGTCGCAATATCATGACACTTTGGCCAAGGTTTTGCCTTGGGCGCCGAAGTGTCACGATATCGCGACACTTCGGCCAAGGCCTTCTTTGGGCATAGAAGTGTCGCGATATCGCGACACTTCGGCCAAGGCCTTCTTTTGATTAAGGCTTGTTTTTTATTAAGGCTTGCTTTTGATAAAGGCTTGCTTAAAATGACCAGCTTTGCTTTGTTTACTTTCTGACCTTCTAAAATGCTGTGTAAGTGGCTAGGACCACTGTTTGACCTCTGAGGGCTGCCCTAAAAGTTGTGTGTGTCAATGCGATCAGTGTTTGTAGTCACATAATCGGATTGGTGCTTGTTTTGGTGTCTACAGATGCCCCTTTTTGGGAAGTGCTACGGGTGACGCAGTGCTGAGCAAAAATAGATAACCAAAGCACTAATGATTAGGGTTTCTTGGTAACCTAACCAACTTTTGATGCCCCAAGTATGGAAAGGGCATGCATTCTTGAATCCTTGCTTCTGACGAGCTAAGGAATTTGATTTCAAGTGTTAACCTTTTTTGGTGAGGTGTGACTTGAGCTTGGACATTGATTAGTCATGATTAGGCAAAGGGCGCAACCTTTTGTCCACAGGGGAACCTTGTGTTCATGCTTCGGGAATGCCAAGTGTTTGATCAATTTGATTGCTGCTTGTTTACTACCCCAAGCAGGAGCGTGATTGTCTTTGTCAATGATTCTTTGAATGCATGTCATTGCTCTGATTGGGTATGTGCTTGTTGATTGGTGACTAAGTGTGACTACCCCCTCAAGTGACGAATCAATGAGGGAATGACCTTCATGAGAAAAGCGATGAGTCGCTTGACCCAAGATGACTTGTGCAAGGGTGCCTTTAGATGGTTTACCGTTAAGCATGTGCAATTTCCCGACATTTGGACCTATTTTTGGTGGGTGTTAACCCTTTTGGTGATGCCATAATGGGGTGAAATCATCGAAAACCCGTCTTCCCGTGGAGCGGTCCGGCTATGGTAGCCTTCTTGGGGAAGTAGGAGAATGACAATTTGAGCCCCGACATCGATTTTCTATGCCAAGAGGTTAAGTGCAAGAGCACTTGTGTCCGGCAATGCTTATTGCTGTTTGTTTTTGTGTTGCATTTATTTGATGTTTTTGTTGTTTTGATTTTCTTGCTTTGTGTATATGTCATAATTTCATGTTATGCACAATGATTGATGTTGATGGATGCATGCTACTTTATATTGATGTATGCATATGGTATGATAAATACGAATGTTTTTGATATATATGTGATATGCAAAATGTAATGGATGAAATGAATTTGTGTTGTTTGGTTAGGGCACCATAGACTGTTTAGAACTCTGTTATTTTGTCTTTAGGCGATTGCTGTGATGCATGACTTTGTATGTATACATGTGGTTTTTCTTTTTTTGTATTTTCTGATGGTATTGTAAGGATGAAAAGTAGCGTAGTTGGTTTAGAAATGTAGCTAAGGTTTTCACGAGACTCAGACGGTTTTAACTTACTAGCCATGACTGTACTTTATCTTACAAGACTTTTTGAACAAGGTATGAATCGGACTTGTTTTTGACCAAGCTATTTCACATCCCTGTGTGTGCAATTGAGTTCATTTATGTGGTATTTGTCAGGATATCGCCAGTGCCAGATGGGCTTTCAATCGAACTCGTCTCGAGGATCACCTAATTAGCTCCACTAACTCCTTTGTTGCATTTAGTTAGATTAATCTGCGGTGTTATCCAGGATACCATAAGCTAGCTCATACTTATGCAAACATTGGTCTGCACATATGCAAAACGAATGTGATAGACATATCATCATGCGGGTAGGATACCACCATTGCCAGATAGGCTGTCAACCAAACCTGTAATGAGGATCACCTAGATGGTTTTCGAATGCTGAGAATTCTAGGGATTCAAGTTCAAGATATTTGTTGGCTGAATGATTTAGAAAGTTGCTCGTCTATATAGTGATGAAAATCACTGTTTATTTTCTATTAATTCTTTTTGAGCAAGGATTTTGAATAGTAGTGATAACCACTATTATTTGATTTTGTATTTTGAGTATTGTGAGTTTGGGTTGGTGAGTGGCCTTGATCCTTGTGGACTTGGGGACGACTACGCATCCTTTGCAGGGACGTGTAGTAGGAATCCTTACAACGTTGGGAACCAAGGGGGTGATGGAGATTATGGAGTAAGGGCATTGATCTGTTAGGCCTTGGGGATGACTACCCATCCTGGTTAGGGGCGGATAGTACAAATCCTTACAACTTGGAGACCAAAGGTGAATGGAAAGTGTTAGGATGATGATTTGTTGGAATTTTGTTTGTGAATGGCGTTGATCCCTTTAGGTCTTGGGGATGACTACCCATCCTTGGCAAGGACATGTAGTACGAATCCTTACAACTTTGGGAACCAACTATGATTGGGGTTTGGTAGTGGTAAAAACCACTGTTTATGGAGGTGAATGGATAGGAAAGAGCTCGTCCTTTTGTCAATTCTCAGCATTCTGGAACCATTCGCACGGGGGGATGAGCAAGATAATCGTTTCACTTATGGTGACCTGGATTACTGCGCAGGTTTCATCTTTCGTTCACACAACTTGGGTATTTTTATGTGTTTTAATTTGTGTTGGGATGTTACGTAACAAGGCGTATTTCAAGTGTAACTCTACCTTCGTAAAATCTGTCTGACTCGGTACATTACATAGCTAAAGAGCAAAATGATGACTGAATTATGAAAACTCTTGATACATTAAAAGACCACTGACTCTAGTGTGGTAAAAAGCAATGCATGGTGTTTTTGTTGTTTTTGTAAAATGGAACAGTGTGGAACAAGATGGACTAGCAGAGCAATTACAACCTATGGTGCCTTTGACCTGTACGACCACAAATATGCAATGTATGGATGCAATGCTTTAATGCAGCTATGTATTTTGTATTTTGTATTTTTGATTGATTGATTTTTGTGAATATGAAGATGAGGTGCGAGAAGAGCTCTCTATTAATGAATTTGAGTATGCCTAGAAATGAGATGCAAAATTTTTTTTGTTGTTTTTTGATGATTTTTGAATTTTAACTGTTCTTATTTTTGACCAAGAGATTGTGGAAATCCTTGGAGCATTTTGGGATTGACCAAGCAATTTTAGGGATCCTTGGAGCATTTTTGGGATTTGACCAAGCGATTGCGATAATCCTTGGAGCATTTTGGGATTTGACCAAGCGATTGAGATAATCCTTGGAGTATTTTGGGATTGACCAAGCGATTGCGATAATCCTTGGAGAATTTTTGGGATTGACCAAGCGATTATAGAATCCTTGGAGCATTTTTGGGATTGACCAAGCGATTATAGAATCCTTGGAGCATTTTTGGGATTTGACCAAGCGATTGCGATAATCCTTGGAGCATTTGGGATTGACCAAGCGATTTTAGGAATCCTTGGAGCATTTTTGGGATTGACCAAGCGATTATAGAATCCTTGGAGCGTTTTTGGGATTTGATCAAGCAAATGCGATAATCCTTGGAGCATTTTTGGGATTTGACCAAGTGATTGCGATAATCCTTGGAGCATTTGGGATTGACCAAGAGATTTTAGGAATCCTTGGAGCATTTTTGGGATTGACCAAGCGATTATAGAATCCTTGGATCTTTTTGGTTTGGATTATGGCTCTTCAAGGGGTAGGGGTACCCCCAGCTTGATGGTCTTTACACTCTGGATCTGGCTCTGGAGGGATGGGCACGAATGGATCGGCCTTATGCACAGATAGGAGGACAGGATCTACCCTCAGTATTGATATTGCTATGGGATCTCTGGGCAAAAATTGATATCGGTATGCCCAAAGTGGCAGATGTAACGCTTGGTCCCACTACGGTGGGTTAATGCACCACTCATGCCCTAGTATTATGTTTATCTGTTGACATGCTTCATCGATATTTATGGGATATCGATGTCGTCGCATGTGATTGTTGTGGGCTATCTTTGTTTTATCCTCACCTTCGGCCAGTGAGTATAGCTCATCAAAATCTGGAGATTCTGAGACATGGAGGACTGCATCATTAGGTAGCCCTATGGTTAAAGGTTGATCCTCTTCAAAAGGAGCCTCATGTAAGTTGGGCCTTGGGAGCTCCAAAATCTTGGTCTCTATCGACTCTAAGTGCTCTAGCATTTTGCATGTATCGGGAGATTTGAGCTCCTCCTATTTGGTTGGTTCTTGTTGAGGAACTTGGGGCTTATGGAGGGGAGGCCAGATAGCACCTCCCATGCCTTGGTAGGGCAGTTCATCCCACTCTTCTTCTCGCTCTGATTCTTTAGAGGCTTCTTGATGAATTTATAAAGGTGGCCCATAAACCTGAGTGGGTTCCTGAGGAAGGCGCCCGTCATTGGTTATAGGAGTGGCTTCCTGCTCATGTCTAGGAGGCATCGAGGGCGATGCTCGATAAGGTTGCGAAGACTTGTCTCGCACCTGGGGGTTGTGCCTCTCATAATGTTTTGTATTATGCGTGTGAGGGGTTGGAGTCCTCTCCTGCATAGTGTGTTGGAACAACTCATCCTTCTGGTGCTGAAGGTGCTCTTTATTTAGAAGATACCATTGCTCTAACTGTTGTCGTTCTAGCTCAAGTTGTGTGAGTTGCATCCGGTGTGCAAAATGCTTAATAGATTCTAAGATAGTTGGTCCTATCGCCTCATGTCTAGAAGGGTTAGACGCCTCTCTAACATATCTATCTCGGTCGTAGTGATCCAAGATATCTATAGGCCGCCTCCCTCTGTTGGAGGTAGTGGCATTTATCCGAGGCTCTGGCCTCAGTAGGTGATCCTGATAGCTAGCATTCACGAAGGTGTCTTGCTCCCACGATGTATATTGTTCTTGAGGAAGGTAAAGGTTTTCCTCTTGCTCTTTGTCATAAGTGAAAAAGGAACAAGTGGAGTTGGCTCGCCCCGCCTGAGGACCCTTGTGCTCTAGATTTGTCTTTGTAGTCCTGACAACTAGAGGGGGTGAAGGAGGGATAATGTAATGATGTGGTTCCTCCCGTTGAACCCTATGTTGACCTGGCGCTTCATCGCGTGGTGACCGCTCATAGTGAGCATCTAAGGGAGCTATCCTATGACTGTACCCCTCATGGAAGGGTGTGTGCTGAGTGCTATGCTGAACAGGCGTGCTCCTCGAAGAGGTGCCCCTATAGTCCCATTTCGTCGGGGCACAGAGGGAACTGCCTTGTGTGTCAGGCTGCCAAGGTGGTATGACAAAATCCTTGGGGCTATACCGGAGGCGACTTGTGCCTCCTTGGATATTCCCCATAGCATCCGCCCGTGATTGGGCTTGGCTGTGGGTGAGCACCATTATGGTGCTCTTCTACTAGCTAAGCATATTTTTATCTCATTTATGATGATATTTTTTTTGTTACACTAAGTAGAAATGAACACACAAATACACAAATAGTGATTATCTCTTTTAAGGATTAATAGTATGTCCTAAACTGGTTTAGTGCATTTTGATGTTTTGTTTTGTTTTTGCAAGTTTTGAAGAACGTTTAAATACAGAATGTTGGCTCATATGACTCCCATAAATGGTCGCCCCTTCAATATACCATTGCTTGGACCGATATACCAACCTCTCTATATACCCGCCCTTACGAGAGGGAAACTATAGGTACGTGAGAGCAGATGGTACATGGAACATAGGCGGTACGGAAGGGGGGATTGTCCTGTTAATGACACCTACCATAGAAGACTTATCCTTGCATGCATGGGAATCACACCAGTGACACTCGGTCAGCTTTCGTCAGGATTTACGCCTAACAATAGTGACAATCATGGAAATGGATGCAAAGCTAAGCCAAGGTGGTGATGAACCCACCGTTGGTCTTGCTCAAGGGCTAGGGTCTTACGACCAGCTCCTTGGTTTAATTTACCATGTGATGTGTGTGGGTTTCATTTTATTTAATGAAAATGAAACAAGCATAAACAACTTTCCCTAAGCAAGTAAAATTTAACAAAAAAATAGAAACATAAAATAATAATAAATAAAAAAATGACAAGTACATTTTTGGAACATTACCTCTTTTCTGCTCAAATCGGCTGTCTTTTCCGCCCAAATCGGCTATTTCTGATTCGGCCCGGTACCTTTAAGCATAAAAACATAAATTTCAATCAATTTCTGAATCTAAAAAAAAACAGGGGACAGGGTCCCACCGTGATCACCACTGAAAGCATGAGATTCCGAAAGAAAAACAGTATTGAGATGCAATATAAACAAAGACTAACTCGATGCATGAAATAGGAAGAACGTAATCAAATCGAGGCAAAATATAAAGAGAAAGCAGGAGCACAGCCCTTTTATATTAATTCCAAACTCGATTACAATACATCGTGATCAATACTTCTTCTTTCGCATGCCCACATTTGAACCGGGCAGGCCGGAGTGTTGCCGTCGCTTGCGATAATGAATCCTTGCTTGCTGCTTCTCCTGTGATCAAAGAAACATAGAGACGTTAGTAGCACCTATAACAAAAGGATAGAACATTTGACTTTAGAGATCAATAAGAAATACGTGCAAAAGATCGATTAAATACGTGAATAAAATAACTCAGGCTGTTGCCAGCAAAACAGTCGGTGAATCTGGTCGCTGTTACCTGCAAGTTAGTGGGACAACAAAAGCCGTGAGAGCATGATGAAATCTAATTAAAACATTATGAAATCAAATACGTAAGCTATCTAACAGCATAGAGTGTAATGTGAAATAAACACGTGATAACGGAATAATTTAAATTGAAACTAAGAGCGTGCGGGGCGCCCGAGCGGGCCGCCCACCGTTGGAATTTGATTTCGATGCCAGTCCACTAGGGATGGGCTCAAAATCTCAGAGAATGTGGTGTCATCGAATTGATGGATTACTGTGGTCCAATGTTGGGTTCTAAGGTCTGGATTCACCTTCTAACAGCCACCAATAACCTCCCTTGCGAAAGATATTACAGGTGTAGAAGAAATGAATCGAAAAAAATGCAATCGGGTGTTTGGTTTGGCAGCACTTCATCGCTTGGAAATGTCTGTCCACATTTTCTTTCTGGGCGAGAAATTCTACCATTTTATAGACCCATGGGGTCTCTTTGGAGGGGCATGCAGGGATGCCACGTGGCGGCCATGCCTTCCCAAAAGGGAGGAGACTCCTCCTTGACTTGGTCTTACATGACTGCCCTTGTGACAGTCCGCTAACTGCCAATCTGCCCACCTACGCGCGCATGCATAGCAGGCGGCAATAACTGACTGTCCTCGGCTACCACTTGTTTAACGTCTGCTTTAAATTGTTTTAATGGCACTTTTAAATGTTTTAATGTCTGCCTTTGATTGGTTGAATTTTGCCTCTGATTGATCAATTTCTGCCCAGGCACAAATGCGAAGTTTGTCATGATATTGCGACGTCGCGATATCGCGACACTTCGGCCAAGGCTTTCCTTTGGGTGTCGAAGTGTCACGATATCGCGACGTCGCGATATCGTGACACTTAGGCCAAGGCTTTGCTTTGGGCGTCGAAGTGTCGTGATATCGCGATGTCACGATATCGCGACACTTCGGCCAAGGCTTTGCTTTGGGCGTCGAAGTGTCACGATATCGCGACACTTCGGCCAAGGCTTTGCTTTGGGCATCGAAGTGTCACGATATCATGACGTCATGATATCATGACACTTCGGCCAAGGCTTTGCTTTGGGCGTCGAAGTGTCACGATATCGTGATGTCGCGATATCGTGACACTTCGGCCAAGGCCTTCTTTTGATAAAGGCTTGCTTTTGATTAAGGCTTTCTTTTGATAAAGGCTTGTTAAAATGACCAGCTTTGCTTTGTTTACTTTTTGACCTTCTAAACTACTGTGTAAGTGGCTAGGACCACTGTTTGACCTCTGAGGGCTGCCCTAAAAGTTGTGTGTGTCAATGCGATCAGTGTTTGTAATCACATAATCGAATTGGTGCTGTTTTGGTGTCTACAGATACAAATGTAATAATTTTAGGCATAGAGCTAAGTGGTGTAGAACAGTGTTTCCTGAACTTTTGAAATCAAGTAAGGAGGATGGTCAAGCTATTCAAAAGGATATATCCTCCAAAGTTTGAAAAAATAAAATGGAACAAGAAAAGGAGACAACTAAGTTGAGATTAGTTTTAGTCATCTCATCATTGAACGTATCAGTTAGAGTAGTTAGTAAGCGGGAGTTGTCTAGTGCCTTATCATTTATCCCCAAGAAGGGGGAGAATTTTAGTAAGGGGAGTAGATTGTAATTTTAGTTTGGGGGAGAAGCTTGTCAGGGGAAGTAGCTTGTGATATTGTTGCGGTAAAGGATAGTTTCTTTGTAGCGTTACCATCAATGACAAAGGGAGAGATTGTTAGAATTTTTCACTATTGAGTTATCATTGATTTCAAAGGACGACTTGGTTTGCTTGGGCAAATTATTCAAGGTAAATATATTTTCAAGGGTCAATATTTAAATATAATATTTAAATATATTAGCGCCATAATATTTCAATATTATATTATATGCATTCATTATAAGGTGTGAATAAAAGTTATATTTCAAATTTAAAATAGAAAATATTATTTTGAAGTGAGTAGGGTTGACGTCTTGGTCGCAAAAAGAAAAAGGTGAAATATTTGCACATAAATAAAAGGCCAAATATTATTTCAGATAATGATTTATTCGAAGGTCTTCGAGATATAAGAGTCTCACCGAAGTTGTGGAAGATAAAGCAGAAGTTGATGCTGCTAAAGGTCTCACGGATTCGTGGGAGGGAAACGACGTTGTAGGACAAAGGATTTCTATCGGAGCTCGTGTGGGATGGAGGCGAAAATAGCGTAAATATTTTGACGTCGTATAGCTCATGGAAGTCTCCATTGATGGTAGATATTGTCTCTAGTAGCGATAAAATTTGGGAGATATTGCTAATGACAAGGAAGACCATTTTATTATCTACAAATATTGTATTGTAAAAGTCAATGCTTGAAGTGGAGTCACCAAATTATGGAGCATACCAGATATAAATAAGATTACAAATTTAAAGGGTTACACTGAGTAGGAGTCCTAAAAATATACAAAGGTCATTTTTATTATCTTGCTCATGTTGTATTTCATCCATCTGGCCTATATTTTGGTATTGCAAGCTTTGATAAGACATGGATATTGTGGGATGTTAACACAGGAATTGAGTTTCTATTGCAAGAAGGTTAGAGCCAAAGTGTTTATGGGATTGATTTCCAGAGTGATGGTTCATTAGTAGCAACTTGTGGATTAGATGCATTGGCATGTGTTTGGGACCATCGTATAGGAAAAAGTAGGCAGTGAAGGCATTAGCACCAAAGGAGCATCAAAGTTCTTAGGAATGAGAAGAGGAGAATTGAAGCATTTTACCTAGATATTCAAAATATCTGAGCTTGCATGCAAAGGAGTGTTCTGAGGTATTACATGGGTCAGCAACTTTGTAAGGTCGAACAATTTTTGAAAGCCTTCTATTGAACTGTTTGAAGTTGCTTGGACTAGTGGAAGGTTTCCAAGAATATGATGCATTTATTACTGATGTTCTCAATGATACAAATCCACTATCAGAATGAGAGGAATTCAATATGGTGGAAGTATATGCTGATGGCATCATACTATCTACAATAAAATTATTGGTATACACAGCTACGAGTGAATTCAGATGAAATTTGCTAATGACTTCATTAAGGCGTGTAAGAAAACAACAATAGAAAAAAGGAATACAATCATGACTTGTGTTAGAATTTTCAAGCTCGACATCTCCAGTGCAGTGTCAACCTGATAAAGCTTGTGTCCCAAGATACACTTAGATGTACGTTAAAATTTAGATGTTATAAGATTGATACAAGCAGAGGTAATTTTTGTTGATGAGTTTTAGAGCAATTGGTACAACCAGGATTATAATATGATGAGCAAATATTAGAGTGCATATCCAAAAAGACATTTTGAGCAGAAGTTGATGCCTTGGAGCAAACCTGAGCAAGGTTTTGATCAGTAAACCCGTACAAGTTTTGATTAGATCTGAGGTTGGTGCCTCAAGGAGATTGGTGTCTCTCATAGGTTGGTGCCTACATTTTGTAATAAGGAGATTGGTGTCTCCTATAGGTTGGTGCCTACATATTTGTATAAGGAGATCAATTTCTCCCATAGGTTGGTGCCTACATATTTGTATAAGGGGATTGGTGTCTCCTATGGGTTGGTGCCTACAAATATTTTGAAGAAATAAAAGCAATATTTTGTCGTGGTTTTCTCCTGAAAGGGTGTTTCCACGTAAAATCCTTGTCTCTTGTGTGTGTGGTATTTTGTGCATTGATTCATTATTGCATTCATATTATTTCAGTTATTTTTTTGGAAGGAAAAGTTTTATCTTATATTGTTCACCCCTCTCAGTATAAGGGTGTGTTTCTTCATGTGGGCCTTTTGAAGTTGCTTCATTAGGTGACTCTAGGTAGTTTATTACTTTTATTGATGATTTCTCTAGGAAATCATGGGTTTACTTTCTCAAACAAAAGCCAAGGTCTCTTGTTGCCTTCAAATATTTTATTACTGTAGTTGAGAGACAAAATGAGAAGAAAGTGAAGGCTCTGAGGAGTGATAATGGTAGATAATATTACTCCTAGAAATTCAATGCTTTTTACAAGTTGTATGGTATTGCAAGGCAAAAAACTTCATATATACCACAATAGAATAGATTTGTGTAGGTCAAAACCATGATCTCATTTGAAGTTCAAAAGTTAGGCTCTTTTTTTTTTCCAAATTTTCTAAGTGATTCCATGGCTTTAGGACTGTACAAATTCATGATGCACAAAATAAAACTCATTATTGAAATGACATCAGCATAGCCGCATCAAAAACTGATACCGCGTAAAATTCAATGCATGAAATCAAAAGTCAAAACAAAGGATAATGATTGCATAGGACTAGGATTTTTTGAGCAATAACATTGACATGATGTCATACATCTCCAAGAATGTGCAATCTCGATGCACAAAATCATGATTTTGCAAATCTAGGAATACAAGAATAATGATGTCAGTAGAAGTTAAAGAGATACACAAAAGGCTAACTACACAAAGTTGTAATGCATGATACCAAGTTACACAAAGCTAATATTACCTAAATAATAATGCAAGCACTAAAAAGGGAAAGGCCCAAGGATGTGCAAGCAAAATGCATAAAACCATGAAAGGGACAAGCGTTCAGTCCGGCGAGTAGTGAGATCCAATGTTGTTACACTATATCCCATCCATTTTTCCTTAAATTTATCTAACCCTTACTCTTTTCTAACCCTTTTCCTCTTTAAAATTTAATCACCTCAAGGATTTGATCTTCTTCAAAGGTTGAAACTGAGAGAAATCTCATTTCATCCAATGCTAACCATTGGCTAGATTCCAAGGTGCATCACCTATCCACATATGTGGCTGATTTTAGTCCAATAATATAGCAGTTTTTGACATGCTTTGGGGGAAAATATTTTTGCTTTGTATTATTTTTTGAAGAGCTTAAGATTTGATGAACGATCTTGACCTCATTTGCAAAGAGTGTATGTTCATCCAGTGACTTCCTTGAAGATCAAACCTAGAATGACCTAAAGAGATAGGTTGGGACCCTTTGAAAAGGTCCTCATGGCTGAATAATTCTATCTAGCCTGGTATGATATCAGTCCCCTTATTATCTCAAGTTTTCATGAAGTACAAAAATTTACCTTAAAATCCCTACCCATATATGATGGCAATGAGAAAATAACTTATGAGCACTATCAAGATGTAGCTTCTTTAGCTATTGTGTATGATATTGTCTTTGAAGATGCAATTATTAGTTTACTTGTTCAATATTTCAAGGACAAAGTATTGTTATGGTATAGGTCCTTAAAAGATAAGAGCATTTACACTTGGTCCAAAATAGCCAAAGCTCTTATTTCTAAGTTTTATGATCCTAGAGATCCATTTCTATTGCTTATGCATTTTTCCTCCATCCAAAGAGTCCCCCACGAAAGTATTTTTGACTTCAATGTTTGAATTAAAAGGACATGGAATAGAATTCTTTGAGAATTACAACCTTATCACATTCAAGCATATCTTTATTATATCCATACCTTCCATCCTAAATTAAACCTTATAATTCAATAGTATAACGAGAAAAGGTTCCCTCAAGTTTTCTAAGAAGCCATACTAGAAGAAAATATGCTCATCAAGCACCATGTACCCATATGACCCATCCTTAAATGTGTCTTACACACTACACCATGCATATTCTAGGTTTTATCCATCCCACTCTCCCATAGCAAGTTGTATTCCTACTATACATTTAGGTTAGCTCCAATCAAAACAAGAATTGAGGGCATTGATCCAAAATTTAACTGAATATGTCATAAAGATGGAGCACCTCTCCCAATACAAGATAAGGTCACAAGATATGTGTTCTGCAAAATATGATATAGAGCACTATCTTAATGGTAATATGCAAGAGAAAACCAGAATCCTAGTTACGTATAACCTTTCATTTCTAGTAAGATTCATGTTGATAGAAGATATTTGTGTCATGTGTATCTGTAGAACTAGAATGACCATGCTCAAAGGAAATGACCCCTACCTACAACCAACAAGAAATGGAAGATATCCCTTGTCATTATCAAGGTCCATATGTATAGGGTGAGAAGATAAAATCATAGGTATATGCTCATATATCAAGCTCAAAGGCACAACCACTAAGCCAACAAAGGATCCAACTATATAAAAGGTTGTATTTCCTAGTTATGACCTAGATACAAAGAATTAAAATAGTAAAGTAGTTTCAAGGCTTATTCAAAGCCTTGAACCCAATGCAGGAAGTCTTAAAAGAAATGAAGAATGGTTCCACAAAGTACATCAAAGATCTAAGAATATATGTATTAGCATTTTATGGTGTGGACTTAGTTGGGTTTTCTCTTGAAGAATCAAAGAAAAATGATCCATGGAGACTAGTAACAAAAAGACCATTCTTAGGTATGGAAAATTACCAGTCTATCCCTTTTATTTATCTATTTCCTTGGAGGTAAGCATACTACATAATTTTGTGGTAGATTCAAAAGCTAAAATTATGATTATGCCTCAATAACTTTGCAAAAGCATGGGGTTAACCTTCGGTAAAATTAAACCCAAGTGGTTTCAATTCAAATAGAAATCATTAAAAGTAGTTGGTCATCTAAAAATATTTCTAATGATGATACATGGATATCTAGATCTTGTGTAGTATAGAATATAGTAGTTGTTGATGTACCTCATTTTTTTGGTGTGTGTGTCCAGATATTTTTTGGAACAAATCAGAGGGTACTTGAGCTCGAATCGAAGTCACATGGTCATTCCTTGTGTTGGAAAATAAGTTAGAATATATAATCAAGGTCTACAACCCTTCTATATTGACTAATATGAAGAACTAAAAGCGAATCTTACAAGAAAATATGTCTGGTATGCACATGTGGAAATAAGCAATTGGTCAAAAGAAGAGTGAGACTTAGCCCGATAAAAGTCATGGTAGAATAGCCACAACCCTAAAAAGAAAATGGAGGAACAATCAGACTCAGCAATCAACTATAGATATTTCCAAAATTTGGAGAATCACAAGCTTTAACATTTCTAGCCATTGAATCAATAATATTATGAGAAGATGACATGGGTCAAAAAGGATAAATCAAATAGAATGCAAGTTGATGATAAACATGCTTCTAGAGACTCTACAAATGACATTGGGAAGATCAATGCTCAAGAAGATAGACCCTAACTATTGGCTTTGTTGATATTAATCATCCATGTCTACCACACATATCCAAAGCCAAAAATCCCTTAGGAGCATAGAAGAACCAGATAGACATCTAAAATTTCTTTATGGTAGTTGTGAATTCCAAAAAATCTATCGTGAAGAGAATCTTAAGTTTTTTATCGTATGGTCAACACATTGTAAATTCCTAAGATATATTAGGAGAAATCGTCTCTACTAGGCTAGGAAAACATACCACATTTTTGTATAAATAGACAACAAGTAAATAAAAATTTGAATATAGCTTTGACAAATAATATAATTAGCCAATAAGGTAACAAAATGGTACACATAATAAGTTGTTGAAAGGTAAACATTGTGGCTACAACAGGAGACCAAAAAATAAATGGATTAGCAATGGAGTACAAAAGTATTCACCTAGGAAATAGATCCAAGGTAGGAACATAAAAAGAGGGCCCACCTAGCTAACAGAATAATTCCCATGACAAATTTATGAGCCTATATGAGGGATCCTTCAATTAGCATTTCTCTAGCAAATCTCATAATTAGAATTTACAACACTAATATTGTGATTGTGGCTTAATCAAAATATTTTGGATACTTTGCCAAAGGGAAGTGGTCATTGATTTATCTGACTAAATCAAAGGGTTGTTCACAATTACACACGCTAAATCAAATATTCATAAATGTGTAACTGTGAACACTCTAATTTAACCAAACTAAGGTCCCTCTAAAAATTTACAAAGTGAAAGGAGCCTTATGGCTTGATCCAAGTTGAGGCATGTTATAGATATAGGAATAAGATACTCCCTGAAGAATAATGGATAAGAATTTTTTTGACCATGCTTGAGGGTCATTCACAATTACACATGCCAGAGAAAACCTTTAGAAATGTGTAATTGTGAACAGTCTTTGAGTTTGATCAGACTAGGGGTACATCAGAGCATGGAAAATGAGGAAGCTACACAAAGAGGAAAATGATAAAACTAAGGCAAAAAAGATTCATCGTTATTAGGTATTATTTCCCTAACATTGCCTCTCTATATTCCATGCCCCTAAATATCATAATCATTCCTGCACCCACACCATTTTATTTCATTAATCACATTTTTTTATTTGTCATGTTCCCTCCATAATTTCCCCCCTCATGAATCTATATCCCAATGGATAAGACAAGAGGAATTGATATATGGTAAGGGAAATACTCAAAATAATGATATGGCATGAGTTGATCTAGCAAGTGAGGCATGAAATGTGTTGTAGGATGCTCTACCCCATGCATGACAAAGATAAAATGCGAGATGATTGAGCTAAAGGATATTATATGACACAAGTAAATTAAATAAAAATATGAACAAAATATCCACACAAGCTCCAAATTTTAGGGACAAAAATCCAAATTAGAATAAAGCATCATGCAATCATTATGGAAAGGTTAGCTGTCATAGCTACACTTGAGCTCTATATAAGGCTACTATGGCTCAAATAATCCCATATACAATGCTCTTTAGTACAATCATAGGTTTTGAGAATAATTTAGAACATAACTCTACCACAAACGACAAGCATAAGAAGTTCTTGTACAATTGTGTAAATAAAAGAATGCACGTTACTATGACAGACTCTAGCTTACAAGTACCTAGAATATTTTCCTAGACCTGAAGCAACTCTTAGCTATGATAGAATATGCTCATGAAGGTACCATTTTCTTTGGATATACCATAGAATCAATTTCCTTGCTCACCATCTCCCCCTCTTTTCTTCCCTTATTCCCCTTTGTACCACTTGTTCTTCTTTTTTCCATATGTATATTGCTCCATAAACTCTATTTTTTTGACTTTTTATGATTCTTGCATTTCTCGCTTCTTGTAGTAAATACCGCATATCATACTACCTTCACCCTTCCTTTTCCTATCATCTTATCTTCAAGCTCCTTCACTTCTTCACAAGTTTATAACCTAAAGATAGGGTTGTCTAATTTTATCTTTTTTTGCAAGCAAAAAACCTTAGGAGGCACCATAAATGTAGGTCAATATCATGACCTCATTTGAAGTTCAAAAGTCTGGCTCTTTTTTTGTAAAATTGGCTACGTGATTCCATTGCTTTAGGACTACACAAAGCCATGACACACAAAAATAGAATCCTTGTTGAAGGGATATCAGCACAACCACGTTGAAACTTGATGTTGTGTAAAAATCAGTGCATGAAATAAGAAGTTAAAGAAAAGGATAGTGGTTGCATGGAACTAAGCTTCTTTGGGAAATAATATCAACATGACATCATACATATTCAGGATCCTACAAGCTCGATGCACCAAACTAAAATTATGCAAAGCAATGAATACAAGAATAATGACATCAACAAAGGTCAAAGAGACATGCAGAATACTAACTACACAAAGTCATGATGCATGATACCAGGCTACACAAAATCAATATTACCTCAACAATAACATAAGCACTAAAAAGGAAAAAATCTAAGGATATGCAAGTAAAATGTATAAAGTCACAAAACCTAAATTTAGAATTCACAAATCCAGGCTTCCATTGGTGATAACGTCAACACCCTCACTCCTAAGCTTGACCTTATGCATGATGCATAAAACTGTAGTTGTCCATTGTATGAAGCTATAATAGTGGTGATCAAAGCCGTAATAATTCTAATAAGGCCCTATAACTACCTCATTGCCTTCCAACTAGCAACCTAAGTGCCACCTATGCATGAAAGTGATAGCTCTAACAAATTCATTGCAACAATTCAGGCCACTTGCAAAGAGTAGTTGTAGATCGATGGAGCTGGTTTCAGAAGAATTCAAATTCAAATTTTAGAATGAGATCTAGGATGACCACCTTATCTTTAAGAACCTTTCTATCTAGCTATATTTGTAATAGTTTTATAACTAATTATAAACATTACACCATAAGTTTCAAGAGGTAGCCTATAAACAAGCCATGATACCTCTAATATAGGTGTTGGCTCTGTAGTCCTTGTTTGGTATTGTTATGTAAAATTGCTATTGACTAATTAAGTGATAGTTATTTAGCCTCAGTTACTATTCAATTATAGGTTTTTATATGTACATTTTTTGCTTTAATTCATTTTTGTTACACTTAAATGTTAGTTTATTCTGTTAAAGCAAATTTTGCTTTTTGGATCGCTATTGGATTGCTAATTGTTTAAGTCTTGGAATGATTAAAGTAATTATATTAAGTTGAATGAATCTATAATTGTTTCTGATAATGGTTGGTCTATTAAGTATCATGTAATTAGTTGTGTTAGCATGTTATTTAGTGAGATCCAATGTTATTACACTATATCTCATCCATTTTTTCTTAAATTTCTCTAACCCTTACTCTTTTCTAACCGTTTTCCTATTTAAAACATAATCACCTCAAGGAGTCAGCCTTCTCTTGAGGTTGAAACTGATAGAAATCTCATTTCATCCCATGCTAATTTTTGGCTAGAATCCAGGGCGCATCGCCTATTCACAAATATGGAAAATTTTAGTCCAGAAAGTTGGAGAAAGGCTCAACAAGACACTATTGTAAAAGGCATGAAGCATGAGAAAGGATGTGGGTTTGAAAAAAAATTAGGCAGAGGTTGTTAATACAACTAACTATGTGATAAATGTCACCTAGTTCTATTCTCCGTGGGAGAACATTAGAGGAAGCTTGGAGTGGATTCAAACCCTTGGTTGCTTATTTGAGAGTGTTTGGGTGTGAAGTATTTGTTCTTATACCCAAGAAGAACAGGAAAAAGTTGGACAAAAAATTTGTTAAAGGAGTATTGATGGGGGACGGGAAAACGAACTCACACTATTCCAGAAAATTTCTTCATTAATCTAAAAAATCTCCTTTATAGATACGCAACAGCCCGCAGGCTTTACAATAACCAGTGCTCGGCTTGGTTTTCTCTAACTGCACTCTCTCAGTCTGTTCTCCAATCCACCACCCGATCTATTACATTAAACTGGGTTTTTATAGAGGCCTTGACCCTCTGAAACAACTTACGCAAAAATTAAGACACCAACCCGATTTAATACCCCACTCCGCATAGCCTCTGTCATCGCCGATTTCATCAAAAAACTCTGCGTGCCCATCCTTTTCGTTTCTCATGCTTCTTGGCAGTTGCCCGCTTTAACTGCACCTTGGTGCCACATGTCGTCCTTGCCCTGTAACCGTCGCCTGACCTTTGTGTCTTCTTCCTCCAGCTGCACTGTGACAGGTGTCGCGATATCGCGACATCTTCCTCTTCCTGCCCCTTATCTTCTTTTTTGGTCGTGATATCGTGACATTTCTTCTCCTAGCTCCTCTTTTCCACTTCGTGCCATGAAATCGTAGCATGTCATGATTTTGCGACATCTTTTCTTTATTCTCTGCTTCCCTGTTCTAGTCACGATTTTGCGACAGTCATAATTTTGTGACATGTCACGAAATCGTGACATTACCCACTGTTTTCTCTTGGTTGTTGCCCCTCGATCGCGATTTTGTGACAGTCACGATTTCGTGACATGTCATGAAATCGCGACATCCCAACTGCTTCTCTTCGGTCGATGCTCCGATGTCGCGACTTCATGACAGTCACGATTTCGTGACGTGTCACAAAATCGCGACACATCCATTGCCTTTCCCTCGCTGTTGCTTCGATGTTGTGATTTTGCGACAGTCACGATTTTGTGACGTGTCACGAAATCATGACACATCCACTACGCCTTCCTGCTACTGCTCTAATGTCGTGATTTTGTGATAGTCACGATTTCGTGATGTGTCACAAAATCGCGACACATCCACTGCGCCTTCCTGTTGCTGCTTCGATGTCATGAAATAGTAACATGTCACAAAATCATGACATCCCAACTCCTTCCCTTTGGCTGTTGCTCCATAGTCATGATTTCGCGACGTCGCGATATCGCGACGTCCCGATATTGTGACCTCCTTGCTTCCCTGTCCCGACTTCAAACTTATGCTACGATTTCACGACGTCACGATTTCGCGACGTCACGATATCGTGACCTCCTTGCTTCCCTGTCCCGACTTCAAACTTATGCCACGATTTTGCGATGTGATTTCGTGACATCGCGATATCACGACCTCCTTGCTTTCCTGCCTTCTCTTCTGTTTTATGTCACGATTTCACGACGTCGCGATATCGCGACCAACTTCTGCCTTATCACAGACTAAAAACTTAGAATAATTTTTGTTGATGCAACATTGTGCTACTGCCACCCGATGCTCCTGCATTAGACACCCGGGGTTGGTGGAGAAGTGATCTTCACTTCTGCACTGTCTGGTTGCTGCCTCCTGCAACATCTCCAAACATTCCTCTGCCTCTGCAGCCTGCTCCAACCCCTTCTCCTGGTCCACATAACTTCTGTCTTCCTCCAGACAGATTCTCCCACTGCTGCATACTTCTTCTGCAGCCTGCTTGTACTCCTCTTCTTGGCCAGTTAGATTTCTGCCTTCTTCCAGGCAGATCCTGGCACTGTTGCACTCTTCCTTGCATGCAACCTTCTTCAGCTTCAGCTTCTGATGCACTCCAGCATCTCTCTTTTTCTGTCTTTCTTCATGCCTTCTGTGTCGCTCCTCTTGCTCCCGTAATCTTATTTTGAGCCACTCCTCTTGCAGGGCTTTAAATTACCGCTGCAAAGCTGCAAACTCTTCCACTGTCATCACATTGTTCTTACTGCCACGACTTCTTCAAAAATGCATTTTTTTTTTACCAGGTCCTAGTGTAAACTGCCTCACATTCGACAAATCTGCTTACACACTCAAAGACCCTAACTCACTCTTCTCTCTCAAAACCCTACCACAGATCCTGGCAAAACTGCCTCACGTTCGGCAAATCTGCTATGCACTCAGAATCACTAGCTCTGATACCACTGATGGGGGATGGGAAAATGAACTCACACTATTCCAAAAAATTTCTTCATTAATCTGAAAAATCTCCTTTACAGATACGCAACAGCCTGCAGGCTTTACAATAACCAGCGCTTAGCTTAGTTTCTTCTAGCTGCACTCTCTCAGTCCATTCTCCAATCCACCCCCCGATCTATTACATTAAACTAGGTTTTTATAGAGACCCTGACCCTCTAAAACAACTTATGCAAAAATTAGGACACCAACCCAATTTAATACCCCACTCTGCACGACCTCTGTCATCGTCGATTCTGTCAAAAAACTCTGCACGCCCATCCTTTTTGTTTCCCATGCTTCTTGGTAGTCACCCGCTTTAACTACACCTTGGTGCCATGTGTCGTCCTTGCCCTGTAACCGTCGCCTGACCTCTGTTGTCTTCTTCCTCCAGCTACACTGTGACAGGTGTCGCGATATCGCAACATGTCATGATATCACGACATCTTCCTCTTCCTGCCCCTTCTCTTATTTTTTGGTCGTGATATCGTGACATGTTGCGATATCGCGACATTTCTTCTCCTCACTCCTCTTTTCCACTTCGTGTCGCAAAATCGTGGCATGTCGCGATTTCATGATGTCTTTTCTTTATTCTCTGCTTCCCTGTTCTGGTCGCGATTTCGTGACAGTCATGATTTCGCAATATGTCACGAAATCACGACATTCCCCACTGTTTTCTCTTGGTTTTTGCCCCTCAGTCGCGATTTCATGACAGTCACGATTTTGCGACATGTCACGAAATTGCGACATCCCAACTGCTTCTCTTTGGCTGATGCTCCGATGTCACAATTTCGTGATGTGTCATGAAATCGTGACACATCCATTGCATTTCCCTCGTTGCTGCTCCGATGTCACGATTTCATGAAATCGTGACACATCCACTATGCCTTCCTGCTGCTGCTCCGATGTCGCAATTTCATGACAGTCGCGAATTCGCGACATGTCACGAAATCGTGACACATCCACTACGCCTTCCTGCTGCTGCTCCGATGTCGCAATTTTGCGACAGTCATGATTTCGTGAAATGTCACGAAATCGTGACATCCCAACTCCTTCCCTTTGGCTACTGCTCCACAGTCGTGATATCGCGACATCGCGATATCACGACCTCCTTGCTTCCCTGTCCCGACTTCAAACTTATGCCGTGATTTTGCGACGTTGCGATTTCGCGACATCACGATATTGCGACCTCCTTGCTTCCCTGCCTTCTCTTCCATTTTATGTCATGATTTCATGATGTCGCGATATCACGACGTCATGATATCGCAACCAACTTCTGCCTTATCACAGACTAAAAACTCAGAATAATTTTTGTTGGCGCAAGATTGCGCTGCTGCCATCGGATGCTCCTGCATCAAGTATTCATTGGATATATTGATGGAGTCAAAGGTTACAAAGTATGGATACCTTCATAGCATCGTCATGTGTTCAGTCATGATGGAGTATTCAAAGTAGACATCCATAACAAAGAAGAGTCCATGGAAACAACCTGATACAACCAAGAACAATTTGATGCGATAATTGGTTTGAGATATCAACAAGCTAAAAATCATCCACAAATTATTCCACTATTAAGTGTAGATCCAATTTCTACTCCTTTGTTAGAATTTCCACATGATACTAATACATCTTCATGCAATTGGAAACATCAACAAGATAAAGATATTGGTGTGGAAGAGTTCAATCAGCCTCAAGTTGTTGAAGAGCATCCTACACATGAGGAGCAACTCCAAAATTCTAATGTTATTCAAAAAATACAAACTTGGAGAAGTCAGTGACAAAGGAGTGCACCAATAAAATTTGGTTATGATGAATACGATAAATTTGCATTATCTTCCATTAGTGATGAGCCTATAGATGTTTAAGATGCTCTCAATAGTGATGAACCAATTCATTGGAAGAAAGCTATGGAAGATAAAATGTAGTCATTGGAGAAAAATAAGACTTAGGACTTGCAAGTGTTGCCTAAGGGTAGAAAAGCAATTGGTTGTAAATGGATTTTTAAAATAAAATACAAGATTTATGGTTAAATTGAGAGTTATTGGGCTAGGTTAGTAGCAAAATGATACCATTGGATTGAAGGGCTTGAATTTGAAAAACATTTTCTCTCATGGCAAAGATTGCATCTATTAGATTACTCTTTGCATTGGCTACTACAAATGATTGGGAAATTGAGCAAATGGATGTGAAGACAACTTTTCTTCATGGATATCTCAATGAAGACATTTACATGGAGTAACCAGTTGGTTCTAAAGTAAGTGGGAGAAATATTGTATGTAATTTGAAGCAATACAAAAGGCATTGGTATAAAAGTTTTGATACCTGTGTGATTAGACATGGTTTTGTGAGAAGTGATGTTGATAATTGTATTTATCTCAAGCATGAAGGCAATTACTTTATAATTCTCATGTTATATGTATATGACATTCTTCTTTTCAGAAAATCGAAGGATATTATGAAGAAGACCAAGTTTGAGTTGTCCGGATAATTTGACAAGAAAGACCTTGGCCCATTACATTGTTTCTTGGCTATTGAAGTGAAGAGAAACTATGGTGAGGAGATGTAGATTAGCTAGAAGATATGCATTGCAAACTTAATATTTTAGAATAGACCAATGCACTCTTGCATCTACACATTTTCAAGTTGGAGTCGCATTGTCAAAAGATATGTGTTTAAAGGATGATGATGAGAAGAGTGTCATGGATAAAGTTCCCTATGCAAATGCAGTTGGTAAATTGATGTATGCAATGGTGTGTATGAGACCAAATTTTGCTCATGCAGTTGAAGTTATGAGAAGATTTATGTGTAATCCTAGTAATTAAAATTTGGTTGTAGTGAAGAGAATTCTCAGATATTTGAAATATGCCATTGATTTTATAATCTGTTATCAAGGCAAATAAAATAATCAACTACAAGATTTTATAGATTCTGATTATGGTGGAGATGTAGATACTTCTAAATCTACTATTCATGTTCACACTATTTGGAGGAGTTGTGAGTTAGAGAAGTAAAAAGCAACTAGTGATGGCTCAATCAACTACTAAATTTGAATACATTACAACTATAGAAGCATCCACGAAGGTATCCTGGTTACATATAGTGTGCAGAGGCATTGTTTTTCAACAAATTTCCATTACTTTATGGTGTGAAAATCAAAGTGTAATTGAATTGACCATGAATCCTAAATTTCACTCTCATACTAAGCACATTCAAGTGAAATTTCATTATATCAGAGAGATGGTGGAATCTAGAGAAGTTGAGTTGTAGAAGATTGGTACATAGGACAATGCAACAGATGCACTAACAAAGCCATTGGATAGCAGGAAGTTCATTTGGTATAGACATTTGATGGGAGTTCTCTCATTTTGATTAGTAACCCTAAATAATAAGGAAGAAGATATTTTTTGTTCATTTACTTAGTCTTTTTGGCAAGTGGGAAATTGTTGGATGTGTGCCAAAAATACAGGATTTTTGTTATTGGGAGTTTCTAGACACATGTTGAGATGTTACTAGTTGGTTGTCTAAACATGGGCGGGAAAACCCTAAACATGGTACCTCTATGTGTGTATTTATTTTCATGGATGCAACTCTGTAATGTGTGTGTGAAGAACCGTGAGAGAAGAACATCTTTCGGATGTAATGTTGAATATATTGTGAATGAAGTTCCTCTTCTTCCATTTTTTTTGTCTATGCTCTATGTGATGAGGATGAACAAACACAAATAAAAAAAATGCCAAGGAGTTAAACCAGAATTATTTTAATCATGCCAACCCAAAGGGGTGGAAATTAGAATGCCAGACTTGTTCAATATTGGAGTCCAATCCTCGACCAAAGATCCTCTTTCCAGATCCAAAATCCCCTTTTAAAATTTACTTTCCCGCCCAACTGGCTGTTGAAAAAATTTTAAATTCTACTTTCCCACCCAACTGGCGGCTAACAAAATTTTAAACTCTACTTTCTCGTCCAACTAGTGGCTGACAAAATTTTAAATTCTACTTTCCTTCCCAACTGGCGGTTGAAAATTTAAATTCTACTTTCTCGCCTAGATGGCGGCTGAAAAATTTTTAAATTCTACTTTCCTGTCCAACTGGTGGCTGACAAAGTTTTAAATTCTACTTTCCCACCCAATTGGCAGCTGACAAAATTTTAAATTCTACTTTCCTGCCCAACTGGTGGCTAACAAACACCAAGGCAAAACACTTATATATATATATATTTTTTTATGTAAGATTGCTCTGCTGCCACTGGATGCTCCTGCATCAGACACCCAGGTAAGTTTGAGAAATGACCTCACTTATTTGTTGTTGGAGGAAAACCAAGGGGGTCAACCTCAAACTTGGATAGCCAAGTCGAATCTTCTATAGGCCTTCCCTTCTATTTCATCAGATATTCTTCATACTTCCTATTTCTTTTACTTCTACCGATGCAGGTATCCAAGATTTCCTCTATCTCTTCTATCACTAGAGCCGATGTTGGAACACTCCACAACTCTGCAACTGGTTCCTTAGAACTGTCACCTTCATGATACTCTACCAAATCATAAATATTGAACATAGGTGATATGTTCAATCCACTCGACAACTCCACCTCATATGCATTTCCTAAATCTCTTTTCTGTATGATCCTGCATGGTCCAAACTTCTTCATTTTCAGCTTGTTATATGTTTTAGAAGGAAACCTCTCATTTCTCAAGCGCACCATGATTTCATAACCAACCTAGAACTCCTTAAATATCCTTTTCTGATCAGCATTTATCTTGTACTGAGTGTTCATCTTATTGATGTGATGTTTTACTTCTTCATGCAAATCCTTTAGGTGCTCTACAAAGTTCTCAGCTTCAGTAGTATTCTTTTCTCCCCTGTCCAACTTCCTCAACTTAGAAGCATTTCTTGGACTACTCCCATATACAATATGGAATGGTGATTTACTAGTACTTCTGTTGATAGTCCTATTCAGAGTAACCGGTATTGTACAAGCTCTCTAAGCTTCAATAAAATTTGGGTCTTCAGGGTACAAACTCTTAAGTTCTTCAAACCCCACAACTTCCACTCTCATTTTTGTTAGCAAACTCTTTTCATCCATCTCATTCATTGGCTTCAGTTTATGGTGCACTCCTTCATTTGTTAGGGAGTAAGTGTTGGCGTGTCCATCATGGACTGCATGGCGATCAAACTGCCATGGTCTTCCTAACAATATATGGCAAACCTCCATAGGTAGGATATCACACAAGACCTCATCCTGGTATCTCCCAATATCAAACTTGACTAATAACTATTCACTAACCAATGTCCTATGGTCCTTCTGCAACCACGTAATCTGATATGGATGCAGGTGTCTCCTCCTCTCTAGTTTTAACTTAGTAACCATTTTTTCAGAGACCAAGTTATCAGTACTACCATTATCTATAATAATATTACAGGCCTTACCTTAATATTTGCACCTTGTGCAGAGCAAGATATTTCTCTGGTCTAGTTCCTTCTCCTCATTCAACAAGGTTCTATTTGTGACCATAACTTCTCTCTCTGCCTCCTTAGAGTGCTCTGATTCAGCTTCTTCATCTGCAATAGCAGCTTTGGCATTACCCATTTGCCTCCTATTTGGCTTCTCTTGGTGCTGTGGACACTCATATTCTTGATGTCCTTCTTCTCCATAGTTGAAGTAGGCTCCACAAAACCCTCTTCCTCTATTTCCTTGGCTAGATATACCTCTTCCTCTTAGGTAGTTATTATTCTGACCATGAGATCTGTAAGCATTATCTCCCTTTTGGTCCTATCTGATACTATCTTCTTCTTTCTTCTCACCTCATCCTCCATATGTTCTTCCATCGGTTCTTTCTCCATGACCTCTTCCTTTCTGTCTACCCTCAAACCTTCTGTTCAGCTTCTCTTCAACTTTTAGAGCAAAATGGTAAGCATCCTCAATGATGCTCATCCTAACCAGACTCAACTCTTCTTGAATACTTATTCTCAACCCATTGATGTAATGGGCTACCTTCTCCTTTTTAGCATCAGAATGGTCAGTTTAGATCAAGATCTTGTAGAACTCCTCGGTGTATTCTTTGACAAAATTTCTTGACTGTCTCAAACTTTGCATATTCTTCAACAGATCTAACTCATAATCTACCAGAATAAACTGCCTCTTCAGATTTTCCACAATTCGTTCCCATCTGGTGATCCTCTCTTTTCCCCTTATATTTTTGTCAAAATTTACTTAGCATGACCCTTCAGTTTGGTCTTAGCAAACTTGACCCGATCAGGATCTTCCACCTCTTCATATTCTAAATATTCTTTCGGATCATTGATCCAGTCAATCAACCCCTCCAGATTAAGATCTCCTGAGTATGTGGAAACCTCCATCTTTGGCCTCTTCCCAATCTGGGAAATGGCTCTGTACAACCTCACTTGAGCAAGATCTACTGCCTCTTCTTCTTTCTCAAACTAGTCTTCCTCTTCTTCAGCTTCATCTTCACTCTTTTCCTCTCTTCTTAGGTTAAACCCTCTATGCAGCTTTTCTTGTAATGCCTAGACTTGCCTTTACAAAGCTCAAAAATCCTCTGCTAGAACTATGACATTACTGGAAACACCTCGATTCCTTCGTGGGGGAATCTTGCTTTGAATTCTCCAAACCCGAACCATAGATCTTGGTGTAAACTACCTCACATTCGGTGATCTGCTTACACACTCAGGAACTCCCACTTTGATACCACTTGATGAGGATGAACAAACACGAAAAAAAAATGCCAAGGAGTTAAATCAAAATTATTTTAATCATGCCAGCCCAAAGGGGCAGAAATTACAATGCCATACTTGTTCAATATTGGAGCCCAATCCCCGACCAAAGATCCTCTTTCCAGATCCAAAATCCCCTTTTAAAATATACTTTCCCCCCCAACTGGCGACTGACAAAATTTTAAATTCTACTTTCCCGTCCAACTGGCGGGTGACAAAATTTTAAATTCTACTTTCCCGTACAATTAGCGGCTGATAAAATTTTAAATTCTACTTTCCCACCCAACTGGTGGCTGAAAAAATTTTAAATTCTACTTTCCCGCCCAACTGGCGGCTGACAAAATTTTAAATTCTACTTTCCTGCCCAACTAGTGGCTGACAAACACCAAGGAAAAACACTTAGAATTTTTTTTTTTTTTTTTTGTTGATGCAAGATTGCTCTGCTGCCACTGGATGCTCCTGCATCACTATGGCATGTTATGTATGATTTTTTATTGGTAAATAATTTTTTTGTTTCCTGTTAGTTGCTTATTAATTGCACATTATTTTCTTGATTATATAAGTTTATTTTATCCTTTATTTTTTGTTGAGTTGTTTGGCTACACATATTGTTGTGTTAATAGGGATGAGCAAGATGACAAAGGAGGTGGTCCAACAAGAAAGAGATGCCATGGTGAGGAAGCTAGAGCTTTTTCAAGCATAGCTAGACTAGGTCTTGGCATAGTAGGACATGGCTTTCTTGGAGAAAGATCAGGTCATAGATTAAATAGACTAGACCCAAACTAAGAGGGATTAGTTGATAGTGGAGAGAGACCAGTTGAGGATGGATAGGGATTAAATGAGGATAAAGAGGGATGATATTGTATCCAATATGGACTTAGTAAGAACTAAGAGAAATGATATAGATGTTTAAGCATTGGTTGACCAGATATCCCATATATAGGCCCTATACACTATGGAGGTAGAGGAGTACCCACTACCAAACATTATACTATGCATTCATTCCTCCTAACCAAAGGTAGCCATCTCCTACGAGGTCTCAATATCAATCTTGATCTAGGATGATATCAATGATAATGCCTTCCCAATAGTCAGTTCAATTTCCTCCGTGACCTACTACGGTATATTGGAGACCTAGGGTTAGTTTTGAACTCGTTCTAGATTTTTAATAACCATGAGTAGCATGAAAGCACTAGTTTTATTTATGAGGTACCTCATCTATATGGTATAGTCTGAGTGCACCATTTTAAGTGGTTTTAGTGCACCACATTGATGTATGATTGGATGATGTGTGTATATATATATATAATTTATTTATTGATTCATTGACATGTTATAATGTACTTTGAGTTGATGTGATGTAAAATTTTATATTATTTGGATGAATGAGAAGATAAGATATTGTGATGTGTCGATAATTTTTTAAGATAGATATAGTTGACATATGTGGATGCTGATTTGATTTTAGAGTTGATTTAAAATTTTTGATAAATTAATTCATTTTTAAAAATTCTAAGTATCAAAAGGTTAACGAAAATCTAGCATAATTTCAAAATAATTTTTTGCCAAGCAATAATGTGAAAGGTAGGTGTGATTAGGTGAATGTAGGTTAATAAATATATTTTAATTTAATTTGAAAAACATAAACAATGTTGAACATGTTTTGAAGAATTTTTATTTTGTCATGTTAATATTAAAATTGAGGTTTGGAATAAACTGATTAAAATTTTAGAAATCATTTGATTTGCATCTTCAGGAATGTGCAAGCTCGATGCACAAAACTAAACTTATGCAAACCAATGAACACAAGAATAATGACGTCAACTAAAGTCAAAGAGGCTTGCAAAAGACTAATTGCACAAAGTCATAATGCATGATACTGGGCTACACAAAATCAAGATTACCTCAACAATAACATAAGCACTAAAAAGGAAAAAACCTAGGGATATGCAAGTAAAATGCACAAAGTCACGATACCCAAATTTAGAATTTACAAATCCAGGCTTCCATTAGTGATAGCTTCAACACCCTCACTCCTAAGCTCAACCTTATGCATGAGGCATAAAACCAGAGTTGTCCATTGCATGAATTTGGAATAGTGGTGATCAAAGCCATAATAATTCTAAGAAGGCCCTATAACTACCTCATTGCCTTCCAACTAGCAACCTAAGTGCCACCTATGCATGAAAGTGATAGCTCTAACAAATTCATTGCAACAATTCAGGCCACTTGCAAAGAGTAGTTGTAGATTGATGGAGCTAGTTCTATAAGAATTCAAATTCAAATATAGAATGAGATCTAGGATGACCACCTTAGCTTTTAGAACCTTTCTATCAAGCTATATTTGTAACGGTTTTATAACTAATTATAAATCTTACACCACAAGTTTCAAGAGGTAGCCCATAAATAAGTCATGATACCTCTTATACAGGTGTTGGCTTTGTAGTCCTTGTTTGGTATTGTTATATAAAATTGCTACTGACTAGTGAAGTGATAGCTATTTGACCTCAATTACTATTTAATTATAGGTTTTTATATGTACATTTTTTGCTGACTTATTTCTGTTACACTTAAATGTTAGTTTATTCTGTTAAATCAAATTCTAATTTTTGGATCGCTATTGGATTGCTAATTGTTTAAGTCTTGGAATGATTAAAGCAATTATATTAAGTTGAATGAATCTACAATTGTATCTGATAATGGTTTATCTATTAAGTATCATGTGATTAGTTGTGTTAGCATATTATTTAGTGAGATCCAATGTTACTACACTATATCTCATCCATTTTTCTTTAATTTCTCTAACCCTTACTCTTTTCTAACCCTTTTCCTCTTTAAAATATAATCACCTCAAGGAGTTAGCCTTCTCTTGAGGTTGAAACTGAGATAAATATCATTTCATCCCATGCTAATTTTTGGCTAGAGTCCAGGGCACATCGCCTATTCATAAATATGGAAAATTTTAGTCCCACAATTTGGAGAAAGGCTCAACAAGATACTATTGCAAAAATTATGAAGCATGAGAAAGGATGTAGGTTTGAAAAAAATTATACAAAGGTTGTTAATTATGCCGATAGGTGTCCTAAAATGGCAGCCAGGAAGGTCAGCCATGCCATAAAAAATATTAATATTTTATTAAAAAAGCCGACATTAAGAAAATTATCCGTCGACATTAAGGGTTACGGTGGATTTAAAATATTTAAAAAATATTTAAACTATAAAATATAAATGCCGAGAGTTATCAATATCGAGGCGCCTATCTATCACACCCCCAAGAAATGAGATAAGCACCTCGATATTGATAACTCTCGATATTTATAAATATATATATATAAATTATATATCTAAGCTAGTACAACTAACTATGTGAGCAATGTCACCTAGTTCTATTCTTGGTGGGAGAAAATTAGAGGAAGCTTGGAGTGGAGTCAAACCCTTGGTTGCTTATTTGAGAGTGTTTGGGTGTGAAGTATTTGTTCTTATGCCCAAGAAAAATAGGAAAATATTGGACAAAAAATTTGTTAAAGGAGTATTCATTGCATATATTGATGGAGTCAAAGGTTACAAAGTATGGATACCTTCATAACATCATCATGTGTTCAGTCATGATGGAGTATTCAAAGTAGACATCCATAACAAGGAAGCGTCCATGGAAAAAATCCCATACAACCAAGAATAATTTGATGCGATAATTGGTTTGAGAAATCAACAAGCTAAAAATCATCCACAAATTATTCCACCATAAAGTGTAGATCCAATTTCTACTCCTTTGTTAGAGTTTCCACATGATACTAATAAATATTCATGCAATTGGTAATATCAACAGGATAAAGAGATTTTTGTGGAAGAGTTCAATCAGCCTCAAGTTGTTGAAGAGCATCCTACACATGAGGAGCAACTCTAAAATTCTAACATTATTCAAAAAATGCAAACTTGGAGAAAACAATGACAAAGGAGTGCACCAATAAAATTTGGTTATGATGAATACGATAAATTTACATTATCTTCCATGAGTGAAGAGCCTATATATGTTAAATATGCTCTCACTAGTGATGAAGCAATTGATTGGAATAAAGCTATGGAAGAGAATATGTAGTCATTAGAGAAAAATAAGATTTAAGACTTGCAAGTGTTGCCTAAGGGTAGAAAAGCAATTGGTTTTAAATGGATTTTTAAAAGAAAATATAAAATTGATGGCTCAATTGAGAGATATTGGGCTAGGTTAGTAGCAAAATGATACCCATGGATTGAAGGGCTTGACTTTAAAAAAATATTTTCTCTCGTGGCAAATATTACATCTATTAGATTACTCTTTACATTGGCTACTACAAATGACTGGGAAATTAAGCAAATGGATGTGAAGACAAATTTTCTTCATGGAGATCTCAATGAAGATATTTACATGGAGAAACTAGTTGGGTTTGAAGTAAGTGGGAGAAATATTGTATGTAAGTTGAAGCAATCCCCAAGGCATTGGTATAAAAGGTTTGATACCTTTGTTATTAGACATGGTTTTGTGAAAATTTATGTTGATAATTGTATTTATCTCAAGCATGAAGGCAATCACTTTCCATTTATCATGTTATATGTATACGACATTCTTATTTTCAACAAATCAAAGGATCTTATGAAGAAGACCAAGCCTGAGTTGTCAAGATAATTTGACTAGAAAGACCTTGGTCCATTACATTGTTTCTTGGCTATTGAAGTGAAGAGAAACTATGGTGAGGAGATGTAGATTAGCTAGAAGAGATGAATTGGAGACTTACTCTTTTAGAATAGACCAATGTACTCCTGTATCTACATGTTTTCAAGTTGGAGTTGCATTGTCAAAAGATATGTGTCCAAATGATGATGATGATAAGAGTGTCATGGATAAATTTTCCTATGCAAATGCAGTTGGTAAATTGATGTATGCAATGGTGTGTATGATACCAAATCTTGCTCATGCAATTGAAATTATGAGAAAATTTATGTCTAATCCTAGTAACCAACATTGGGTTGTAATGAAGAGAATTATTAGATATTTGAAATATGCCACTGATTTTGTAATCTGCTATAAAGGAAAATAAAATAATCAGCTACAAGATTTTGTAGATTCTAATTATGGTGGAGATGTAGATACTTCTAAATCTACTATTCCATTTGTGTTCATACTATTTGGAGAAGAAATGAGTTAGAGAAGTAAAAATCAACTAGTGATGGCTCAATAAACTACTAAATTTGAATACATTGCAACTATAGAAGCATCCACGAAGGCATCCTAGTTACATATAGTGTGTAGAGACATTGGTTTTCAACAAATTTCCATTACTTTTTTGTGTGAAAATCAAAGTGCAATTCAATTGACCATGAATCCTAAATTTTACTCTCATACTAAACACATTTGAATACAATTTTATTAAATCAGGGAGATGGTGGAATCTAGCGAAGTTGAGTTTTAGAATATTGGTACATAAGACAATGCAAAAAATGCTCTAACAAAGCCATTGGATAGCATGAAGTTCATTTGGTATAGATATTTTATGGGAGTTCTCTTATTTTGATTAGTAACCCTAAAGAATAAGGAAGAAGATATTTTTTGTTCATTTACTTAGTCTTTTTGGCAAGTGGGAGATTGTTGGATGTGTGCCAAAAATATTGGATTTGTGTTTTTGGGAGTTGCTAGACACATGTTGAGATGTTATTAGTTGGTTGTCTAAACATGGGTGGGAAAACCCTAAACATGGTACCTTTATGTGTGTATTTATTTTCATGGATGCAACTCTGTAATGTGTGTGTGAAGAACAGTGAGATAAGAACATCTCTCGAATATAATGTTGAATATATTATGAATGAAGTTCCTTTTCTTCCATTTTTTCTATCTGTGCTCTATGGCATATTATGTATAATTTTTTACTGGTAAATAATTTTTTTATTTCCTATTAGTTGCTTATCAATTGCACATTATTTTCTTGATTATATAAGTTTATTTCATCCTTTATTTGTTGTTGAGTTGTTTGGTTACACATATTGTTGTGTCTATAGGGATGGGCAGGATGACAAAGGAGGTGGTCCAATAGGAAAGATATGTCATGGTGAGGAATCGAGAGCTTTTTAAAGCATAGCTAGACTAGGCCTTGGCATAGTAGGACATGTATTTCTTGGAGAAAGATCAAGTCATAGCTTAAAGAGACTAGACCCAAACTGAGAGGAATTAGGTGATAGTGGAGAGAGACCAGTTGAGGATGGAGAGGGGTCAATTGAGGATAAAGAGGGATGATATTGTATCCAAGATAGACTTAGTAAGGGCTAGGAGAAATGATACAGATGTTCAAGCATTGGCTGACCAAATATCCCATCTATAGGCCTAGTACACTATGGAGGTAGAGGAGTACCCACTACCAAACATTATACTATGCAGTTATTCCTCCTAACCATAGGTAGCCATCTCCCCCGAGGTCTCAATCTCAATCTTGATCTAGGATGAGATCAATGATAAGGCTTTTCCAATAGTCAGTTCAAGCTCGTCATCAATCGGTTGAGGGTAGATTGGAGACCTAAAGTTAGTTTTGGAATCGTTCTAGATTTTTGATAGCCATGAGTAGCATGAATGTGCTAGTTTTCTTTATGAGGTACGTCATCTAGATGGTATAGTTTGAGTGCACCATTTTAAGTGGTTTTGTTTGCTCCACATTGATGTATGATTGGATGATGTGTATATATATCATTTATTTATTGATTCATTGACATGTTATAATGTATTTTGAGTTGATGTGATGTAAAATTTTATATTATTTGGATGAATGAGAAGATAAGATATTGTGATGTGTCGATAATGTTTTATGATAGATATAGTTGACATATGTGGATGCTGATTTGATTTTAGAGTTGATTTAAATTTTTTGATAAATTAATTCATTTGTAAAAATTCTAAGTATCAAAAGGTTAACGAGAATTTGGCATAATTTCAAAATAAATTTTTGCCAAGCAATAATGTGAAAGGTAGGTGTGACTAGGTAAATGTAGGTTAATAAAGATATTTGAAGTTAATTTGAAAAACATCAACAATGTTGAACATGTTTTTAAGAATTTTTATTTTGTCATGCTAATATTAAAATTGAGGTTTAGAGTAACTAGTTAAAATTTTAGAAATTATTTGATTTGGTGATTTTAGTCATGTGTAATATTAGGAGATGTTTATAAATACCCTTAACATAATTTTTCTATGGTTAGGAAGGGGAGAAGCATTTCTTGTAAATTTATTTTGTTTACAAAAAAAAAGTTAGTGCTAGCATCTAGATATGTTTAGGGTTATAGTCCCTTTTAAACAAGGTATTTAAAAGGTACAACATTATGGTTGTCAAAAAGTATCACTTTGAAAGAATTAATTTAGTAATGCTTAAAAAAATGGTGTTTATTATATGTTGTCATTAGACCTTAAGCGATGGCCTTTTAGAATAATCAATGGATAAGTGCTTAGGTGATTATGACTAATTGTATTTTAGGTAGTTTGTGTCATTAGATAGTTTATCCTTAAAATATTTTGTTGATCATAATGATGGCTCTTTTAGCTTGATTAATGGATAAGCACTTAGACGAGCTATTTCTATATAGGAAGTTAATGTCTTTTGATGCTTCAAATGGTCTATGTCTATATATAATACAATGCTAGGGACTATCAATGTCTGTATGATACAATGATTTTTGACAGGCTATGTCTGTGTTACTGATTGGATAGTATATATCCATGTTTTATTGTGTTGGATAATCTATGTTCATTGTACTGAGTTGGACAATCTATGTTTGTATTTTGTTGTGTTGGTAAGTCTATGCTTGTTGTACTGAGTTGGACAATCTATGTCCAGAATAATTGTTTTGTTGGACAGTCTATGTTCAGACTAATTTTCTTATGTTTAATACCCCTAGTTGTGGGACATATGTAGATAATATTTATAATTAATTTTTTTATAAGATATCTTGCCATTAGTGATATTGATGTCACAGGATATTTGTCATCTGGCATGTTTATAAAATTGATTCAGATACTATGTTGATATTTAAGGAAGTGGACTTCTTTTACCCATACATTTATCAATTGATAAACTAGAATATGATATGGATGTATTAAGTTTCATTGCTTTAGGACTTTATTAAGACTTGTAAGAAAATGAGGTATGCTCAACTCCTCACCTTGCAAGCACTAATAAGAGGCCTAAAACCAATATTTTAGAATTAATCATAGGTTTATAAGAAATTAGAGGCCATCCATTCTTGTGACTTAGAGACACTAACATCATCTGACAAGTAGGTGATAGTTTTTAGAAGAATAGGATTAATCAGTATTTTAGGAAATATGTGTGAAAAGTGGAAGCATACAAGTTTATTGCCTTTGAGAACTATGGATTGCTTTTAACAATGATAGGTGCATATCCATCATATGCTAGTCAATGGATAAAAACTAGGGTTATGCATAAGGGGTAGTACCAAAAAATTATTTATAAAAATTTGGTGAATCTTAATGCGTTTCACGACGAATCGTGTCTAAACTAGGTGGCAAATTTTTCAAAAATTTGCAAAAAATTATCAAATTTTAGCAAATATTTAAAAATTTCCATAAAAACTATAAATATTTGGTGACTAGCAGAGCACGACTAGTAGAGCGTGAGTGATAGAGTGTGACTGGAAGAGTGTGACTAACAAAGTACGATTGGAAGAGCGTGACTGGCAGAGAGACTAGTAGAGGGTGATTGACAATAATTTCATAGTTTTATGCATCAATATATATCCAAACATAGGTATATTTGTACTCATTGGAAATATATTTTTGAGATTGATCAAATGGTGTTGTTTTTATGAAGTTTTGAGATGATTTAATAGGTCAACATATGCTCCAAATATGAAATTACTTTCTCACCACCATCTTTGAATTATATTTTGACCTATTAAATTATCTCAAAACTTCATAAAACTACCACCATTAGCTTAGGATCAAAAAGAGATTTCCAATGAATACAAATATGCCTATGTTTGGATATATATTAATACCTAAAACTATAAAATTATTGTCGGTCACCCTCTGCCAGTTGCCTAATGTCAGTCACCAGCAGGCGACTGGCAGAGGGTGACTGACAATAATTTCATAGTTTTAGTCATCAATATATATCCAAACATAGGCATATTTGTACTCGTTGGAAATCTCTTTTCAAGCTTGATCTAATGGTGATGTTTTTATGAATTCTTGAGATGATTTAATAGTTCAAAATTAGTCCTAAATATGAAATTACTTTCTCACCACTATATTTAGGATAAATTTTGACCTATTAAATCATCTCAACACTTCATAAAAACACCACCATTAGATCAGGCTCCAAAAGTGCTTTCCAATGAGTATAAATATGCCTATGTTTGGATATATATTAATGCCTAAAACTATGAAATTATTGTCAATTAATCTTTGCCAGTTACCCTCTGCCAGTTGCAACAGGCGATAGACATATGGCAACTGCTGCTATCAGTCGCCTACTATCAATTGGCATATGTCAGTCGCCAATAGGGTCACTAGTTGTCTATTGCCATTGATGATTACTAGTTGTTAATTATCAGGGAGAATTAATATTTTAAATGTATGAGTATCACTCTCATTTTAGCTATATATAATGGGGGTATAAGAGGTGAATTTGGTAGGATAAATGAAATTTTTTATAATTTGAAGGTGAAAGTTAGGCAGGAATTTTTTTATGCTTTGTGAAATAATTATCATAGTGGGGCGAATTGACCCTAAAAAAAATTGATCCTAAAAATTTTAGGTGAATGGGCCGATGTCTAGAGTTCATATTTTTGCCAATTCCTAATTTTAAAAATTCAAATATTCACCCTATTTGTGAATATTCGCCACTGTGCATAACCCTGGTAAAAATAGTCATAGTTCTCACTGTTAAAATGCTAATGCATTACATGAACTAATCCATCATGCAAATAGTTAATGCAAGCATGGAAAAATGGCAATCAATATGTATTTTAGAAAATTATCACTAGCATTCAAGATCCAAGACCTATAATTGTATATATAGTTTGGGTTCTTTATTGCATCCCAAAGACAATCTATCTTATTTTTTACCATGGAAACTCTTTTTGTGAATATAACAAGGTTGCACTATCTTGGAAAATATGCTATTATCAAAAAAATAATGCGCAAGAAAATTGGGTATAATAAGGGTAATTTAAATCATAATTTTGTTTGCCAAAAACTTGAAAAATAACACCCCATTGTTCTTAAGCTTTAGGATACTTATCAAATGTTATGCTAGTCTTGTCAAAGTTTTTGTAGGAGATAAATCTGATGGAGTAAATCGATGTATACTACTTAATTATGTAAGAGTGCAAACAAACAAATCATGCTCAAGCAAAATTGATGGAATACACAACATATGCATATGATCCTAAGGGCAAGGATTTTCTAGCATCAGAGACCTAGTGTGAATGCAATGCAAGTGTATGCTATCCTAACTAGTGGTCATCATCACCTCATCACAAAATCCCCTGATTTCTACATGCACAAGCAATCATGCAATTGTACAAGCATGCAATCATAACAATAATAGTTATGCAAATATACAACCAATGGCTAAAGGCTTATGAGTGAAGGAGGATGGGAATTATTTCTCATAAATGTTTTTAATGTTGCATGCTTATGTATGAAAACTATCTGAACAAGAAATAATTATCCTCTAACTCTTAGAATTCATAAGCTTATGTTTTTTAGGGAAGAACAATAGTGAGTAGGTTATCCCTTGTCAATGCCATGTGCCAATGAGTGAAAGCCATCAAGCAAGAAATAAATTTCACTATCCCCTCCTCAAAAAGGAGGGCATAGAAGTTTTACATAATACAAGAAATCAAACCGAAAGAAAGAAAAATTTGCTAGCACATGATTCCAAATATAAAAGGATAATCATTGCATCTTGGTTAATAAAGACAAATAGTGCATAAAATACAAGCCAAAGTCCTACGGGTGGGGATCCACTTAGCATCAGTGGCCTAGTGCAAGTGCAATGCAAGTTAGTTATCCTAACTAGCTATCATTATCACTTCATTACAAAGTTCCCTACTTTTTAAATGCTCAAGCAGTTATGCAAAATGCAATCATGAAAATAAGAGTGAAATGATGCATATAAATAAAATGGATCAAGGCTTTTACACAATGGAAGATGAAAATTATTTTCAATAAAATATTTTCAAGGTTGCATGAACACTATTTAAGCAAAAAATAATTCTTATCTTCCATCTCACAAAAGGTACGATACATGTATAAATAAACCATGCATTAATGAGATGCAATCATGAATGTCAAGCAATTATGTGAAGTATGATAGGTAAACATGCATTTATGATAATCAATCATGTACAAGATCAATCAAGCAATGGTCATCAACCACAAAACCCTCTAGACATTCTAGAATATTGAAGAAAAATCCAAGGCATTGAAATATAGTGGTGCTATGATTGGTGACTACTTTTGTATTGTAACATCAAGATATTAGCTTCCTTTAAGATTCTAAAAGATCAAGAGGATCAATATGGATTTTGGAAAATCATCAAGGAGGTGTGCTATCTCAGCGGCCTACTACAAATGCAATGCAAGTGACTCTAGTTGCTAGCTAGGATCATTATTGATTCATTGTGGGATGTCTCCTTGTAGCATTATGGGATAAATAGGTAAACTCAAAAAAACATGTAGATTCAAGCATAATATCTTTTTAGGTGCATTATGTTTATAGATTCCTTATATTCCTTACCATCTAATGTGGCCAAGCGATATGCACCTAACCCATACTTAGTTATTACTATGAATGGGCCTAACCAATTAGGTTCAAATTTACCTTTTAAGTCTTCTTTAGCATTAGTATTTTTCTAGTTTTCCTTAAGAACTAAGTCACCTACTTTGAAGGAACGAGGTCACACTCTCTTCCCATAGGCTTTCTTAAGTCTTTGGTGATAAACTCGTAAGTGCTCTAAGGCATGGATCTACTTTTTATCAAGCAGTTCTAGTTGGCTAAGGTATGCATGGTGATACTCATCACCAATAAACACATCCTTTAGAAGGATTCTAAGGGATGAGACTTCTAATTCAAAGGGGAATATGGCCTTAGTCCCATAGACCAAGGCATAGGGTGTAGCACCAATTGGAGTTCTAACACTAGTGTGATATGCCCATAAGGTGGGATATAGTTATAAATGCCAATCCCTACCCATTTTACTAACAAGTTTCTTTAATATTTTTATTAAAGTTTTATTTGAAGCTTCAGCCTGACCATTACCTTGTGGGTAATATGGGGTCAACCACTTATGTTGGATTTTAAATTTAGCACAGAGCTTGGCAACATCCTTATTTTTAAAGGGAGTGTCATTATCTGAGATAATCATGTTAGGAATACCATACCATGATAGAATTTGGTTCAAGATGAACTTAGAAACCTAAACTCTAGTGCAAGAGGATAAGGGCATAGCCTCTACCCACTTTGTGAAGTATTCTATTGTGATAATTATAAACTTATATCCATCAGATGATGTCGGATTTATTTTCTTAATGATATCCAGCCCCCAAGTAGAGAAGGGCCAAGGAGATGTGATGGACTGAAGCTCTTGGGAAGGTGCATGGATAAGGTTATCATGCTTTTGGCACTTGTCACATTTTTGCACGTGATTACAAGTATCCCTTTCCATAGTTGGCCAATAATACCCCATGTGAATGAGCTTCTTAGCAATGGCACTTCCATTGAAGTGTCCACCACATGCTCCCTCATGGGCATCTTGAACTACTCGTTTAGCCTCATTCGAATTTAGGCATCTTAAAAGAATACCATCAAAAGTTTACCTATATAAGATATCTTTGATTATCACATATCTACAAGCTTGTTGCCTTAGGTTCTTTTACTCATTATGATTTAGACCTTTAGGAAAAACACTACTTTTAAGGAAATCATAAATTTCCTTGTACCAAGAGTCAAGGATAGGTGCTTGTTCGATGGTAAAGATAGCTAATGGTTCTTGATTAGATTGCAAGGTTGTAGGTTGTCTTATCTAATGGATGATAATTGTTGCTTGTTCATCCTCCAACTCTAGAGGCATGAGAGAGGTAACTGCAACCATTGCATCTACTTGGTGATTGCTAGAGCATGGAATAGTATCAATGGTTACCTTCTCAAAGGAAGCCATCAATTTATCCATAATATATTTATATGGCTTGATTTTATCATCTTTGGTTTGATAAACTCCATTAATTTGATTAATGATTAACTACAAATCTCCAAATATGGAGAGGATTGTGACTTTTAAGGCTAGGGTTGCTCAAAGCCCAAGGATGAGTGCTTCATATTTGATCATGTTATTAGTACATGAGAATTGAAGCTTAAAGGATAAGGGGATGACAATCTATTGAGGTGATACTAAGATGATTCCTACCCCTACACCTTTGACACATCTTGCACCATCAAAGAAAAGAGTCCAAGAATCCTATTGTGATACTTTAAGAGTGCACACTATCTCATCAAGATATTCGATTACTAGGGGATGACTAGCTAGTAAAGGGGTTGTTGCTAGCTGATCAACTATCACTTGTCCCTTTATCAAATTTTGGCTAATGAATTCAAGGTCGAATTCATTAAGGGCCATAACCCATTTAGCTATCCTACCTGAAAGGTAGGGTTTAGACATAAGGTATCTCAATGGATCAACCTTAGCTATAACATAAGTTTTATGGCTTAACATGTAATGTCTCAGCTTTTGAGAAGCAAAGACCACTACTAGGCACATATTTTCCAAAGGGGTATATCTAGTCTCATAACTAATAAGGGTTCTACTAATATAGTAGACAACCCTTTCCCTATGTTGATCATCATATTATGCCAACATAGCACCTAAGGCATGAATTATTACTATAATGTATAACAACAATGGCTTGAGAGGATCTAGTGGGATAAGAATTGATAGAGATAGAAGATATATTTTCAAAGCATCAAAGGACTTTTGACATTCTTCATCCCAATTAAACTTGATCCCTTTCCTTAAGAGTCTAGAAAAAGGGTTGACATTTATCTACCAATTGGGATATAAATCTCCTAATAGCTTGTAATCTACCTTGTAGACTTTGAAGCTTAGTTAGGTTTCTAGGTGGTGGCATTTTAGTGATAATAGATATTTTATCAAGATCTACCTCAATGCCACACCTAGACACGATGAATCCTAATATTTTATGATATTACTCCAAATATACATTTGGAGGGTTTTAGGTAAACCTTATACTCTTTGAGTCATTCAAAAATTTACCTTAGGTCTTTGACATGGTCTTCTCATTTCATGGATCACCCAAGAAGATCATCAATATAATCTTTGATAATGTCATGCATCATATCATGGAAGATGTATGTCATTGCACATTGGTAGGTTGCACCAGCATTCTTCAAACCAAAGGGCATGACCTCATAGCAAAAGGTACCCCAAGGAGTAATGAATATTGTTTTAGCTTGATCTTCTAGTGCAATTTAAATTTGATTATACCAAAAAATCCATCCATCAAGGATAGCATTCCACATTATAGTGAAGTCTACAATCATGTCTATGTTGGGTAGAGGAAAGTCATCTTTGGGACAAGCTTTGTTAATGTTCTTAAAAGTCTATGCAAACTTGCACAACACCTTCCTTTTGGAGATCCAATCAGAATAGTCAATAGCCTTAATAAATTTGACCTCCAAAAGTTTTTGGAGTTCCTCTTTAACTAGTAAAGCAACCTTAGGATGCATCTTCCTTAAATTTTGCTTTACCAACTTAGCATCAGGTTTGACTACCAAATGGTGAACTACTAAGGATGGGTCTAATCTAAGCATGTCTACATAAGACCATGTAAAAATATCACAAAATTCAATTAAGATTTTATATACTCTTCTCATTCTTCTAAAGTTAGAACCTTTCCTAACTTTATTATTCTTAGATTATCTTTAAATCCTATGTTAATATCAATGGTTTCTTCTATTAAGATATGAGACTCATCTTCATATTATGGAGGGGTAGGTAAGACCCCTAGACTTTCAAGCTCATCAGCATCTAAAGTCCATTGCTCAATGTTGGATGACTATGAGGGATGTGTGACTAAAGAAAGAGGCCCTTCAATAGGGATATTTTCTTGATGAGGAAAATCATTGTAATTATCCCTAGAAGGGTTGTGGGGTAAAACTTTCACCTCATAATCATTTATGTATAATGTTGATAAAAGATTTTCTATTGATTGAGATATCATACTATTGTCTTCTTTGGTAGAACTAATCTATCCTTATTATCAAGGCTATTGTTGGAGCTTTACCTAGTTTCCTCAATGAGCTCAATGCTTACGGTGTTGATTTGTGCATATTGTAAAAATAGATCAAAAATGGAGAAGGGAGAAGGTTCATTATCCTCCTCTTCATCCCAATCCAAACCTTCTATCAAGGTGACTTCTTTTTGGGTTCAAATGAGAAAAGGCACACCTCTTCATCATCACTACTTTCTAAAGAGGAGCAAGATATCCTTTCATTAGGGTTGGGGAAGTATCCTAATCCCCAATGCCTAGGCCAAGCTTTAGATTCTAGAGGCTCCTTAATGCCTTGATCTTAAAGTCCCAAGCCTTTTCCCTTATATCCAAAGTTACAAAGAATTTTCTTAGGGATAGGGTAAATATTGGAGAGATAACATGAGGTATACCTTCATTCTATTGGTCATGGATTGGTTCCATGTATTCTCTCCTCATTAGTTATTCCTATAAAAATGAAGGTGCAAGTTCCTATTTGCACAATCATTCCTTTTTTGGAAGGCAACCCTAAAGCACGAGGTGATGGGGGTAACTTGACCAAGTCTAAGGCTAATAGCTCATGATATTGGTTGTTGAGGTTTATATTATTAATATCCTCAACTTTTTCCTTACCCTTTGTCATGGCTTGACTATTAGTTTCTTCTCCTTGGTTGATACTTATTCCCTTAGGTGGTACAAACCTTAAGGTATCATCTATAAAAGGATAAGAAGCATTCAATGAAGGGCACAATCAAGCCTTTGGGTTTTTTGATTGGATGGTTTGATAATAAGCAAAAGGATCTCTATCAACCACAATGCTATACAACTTACCTTGATATTCAAATTTTACACATTGATGGTAAGTTGAGGGGACAACCTACATCACATGGATCCAAGGTCACCCCAAAAGGATATTATAGTTCAGATCATAGGGCAACACATAAAACAAAGTGTTTAATATGTGAGGCCCCACTTTTATTGGAAGAACTATAGTTCTAGTAACTTCACGCTCCTCATTGTCATAGGCTTTTATAACAATATTAGATTTCTCTAGATCTTCCTTATTAAGCCCTATTCTATGGATGAACTTAAGGCTACAAACATTTATAGTTGAACCATTATCAATGAGAACCCTTTTAATGCATTGCTCATCAATATTACAAGTGATATACAAAGGGATCTCTCCAAGCATAGAGGTAGGTGGAATATCATCCTTAAAGAAGGATATGGTTGCATGGTTCATGCTAAGGGACCCTACCACATTAGCTAGATCATCAAGGCTAACATTTTTAGGTATTATTTGCTCACTTAGAAGCTTAAACAAATTTTCTCTATGACTTGGTGAAGTTTGCAACAACTCAAGTATAGAGATTTTGGTTAGTGTATCCTCTAATTGTTGTTGGAGGTTGAAGGCCCTCCTACCTTTATCTTGGGGTTTTAGAACCAAAGGTGGTTCTTTAGGAGTGATAGCATATCTAGGCCATAAGACCAAGGGAGGATCAAGGGGTGGTTCTAAGGGTTGACCTTTTTCTCTGGCTTGTTGTCTAGTCATGGTGCTAACTTGAATCATCCCTACCAGGTTCTGATCTAGTGAGGGGATATTCTTATATTGAACATGATTAGTAGTATTTTTCCCATGTTTAGGTAAGGGGTCTTAAAATATCCCCATATCTTGGTTAGAGGATGTTGCTTGTTCAAGACCATTGACCACTAGATGACCTTCATCAATGAGGTCTTGTACCACATTCTTAAGAGTGATACATTTATTTGTGTGGTGACCATTTGTGTGATGGAAAGCGCATTGTTGGTCAGCCTTGAACCAAGGAAGCTTTTCCCTATCAAGGTCATGTTGCCTTATAGGAGGTAATTCTATCATCTTAGCATCTAACAATTGTGTTAGCATAAAAGATAGAGATTGGTTTAACTTGGTAAACTTTCTTTGAGGCTTTTCTTGAGTCTTAGCTAGAACTAATTTTTGTAATGTTGTAGTGGTATTAACATTACCTATTTTAGGATTGTTAATGGGGCGAGAGTCAGTTACACCATCACCCACAACATGTTTATTTTTATACTATCCTTTAGTGTTAGAAGAAGAGGGATTCTCTTCTTCATTTTTAGTTTTTAATTGCCCCCTACATTGGAGGGTGACTTCTATTTGCTTAGCAAGGTCCACCACATCATCAAAGGAGGAGACATGGGTCATGTCTAGTGGGTATGAAAGGTGTTCTTGTAAGTTGCATATAAAAATATGCAAGAGGTCTCTAGGTGGTAGGACAAAAGGGAGTTTTCTAACCAATGCATGCCATCAAGGTAGGAATTCATTAAAAGATTCATTTTTACCTTGTTTTAGTTGATATAAATCATCAACTATGCATTTTTTATGATATAGGCAACAAAATGTTGGATGAACATTTCTACCAAATCACCAAAACTTTTGACTGAGTGATGAGGCAATTAGAAGAACCATTCTAGGGCCTCACCACCAAGGCTTGTAGGGAAAATTTTAATAACAATGCCTCATCATAGGCGATGTCATGGCATGCAACTTGAAAGATTCGAAGGTGATCTATTGGGTCACCATCTCCCTTATACATCCAAAAATTTGGTAACACAAAGTTTAGAGGATAGGGTTTGTTAATTAGAGTAGGGTCTATAGGTTGATTATAGTAGTCTTTATAGGAATACTTCTTTGTTGTGGCTCCTTGGATAGAAGCCAATTATTGTTTAAATTTAGAATTTTCTTTTACTAATTGTTCTAGCTTAGAGTTTATATCCTAGAACCCAGGATAAGGAACTGGTGGTGTTATGGACTGAGGTTGAGAATTAACCAAAGGATAATACTGAGAATGTGGATGGGATGATCCAAAAGGGATCATCATGTTATTAATTCTAGGATTATTTTGAAAAGGTTAGTAGAGGGAATGTTAGTAGGAATAGGCATGCTAAAGAATGGATTAGAAGAAATCACATTCGAAGCATTAGGCATACTAGGAAAGATATCCATATTCTAGACTTGTGGAAGACTTATAGGCTGAGAGACAGGGAGATTTAGCCTAAATGGCTCTATGTTGGGAGGCATAGATCCCAAATTTCTTAAGGAAGATGGGATATTTGATGGCCTCCCTTCTATGGTTGTTGTAATGATCGAGTCTCATTGTTGAGCACTCATGGGATTAGATCTAGGTTGTTGTGGAAGTTCTAAGAGAAGTTCTTCTATAACAGAAGTGGGCATCTCATCCACCCTTAAGATGGATTGCATAGCTTCCCTATTTCCTTGTAAGAAAGTAGCTAGATGGTCCATAGACTTAAAAACTACTTCTCCTTGTTCATTATGAACAAGAGAAAGGGTTCTAGAAGGAGGATTTTCTTCCTCTTCTTCCTCAAATGTTGGGTTTTCAATCATAGGTTGCTTCTTTAGAAGTTTAGATGAAGCACTTAGATTCTATGCTAATGCTCATGTAGCATTTCAAGTAAGATAAGGAGGTTCAGACATGGTCAAAAGGGAGAACTGAAATTCAATTTATTAAAGTTTTATTTCCAGAGTTTTTAGAGAAGAGAGAAGATGTTTTATAACCCTTATGTCACCTTGGAAAAGCAACCTACCTTATGACTCTCATTAGCCCACTATAATATACTAGCCAAGAGAGATAACCCCCAAGGTTCATACATCAGTTTACTCAAGGGGTCATTAACCTTCCCCCAGTAGGACTAACAATTTGGTTATGTTCTTGTTATCTTGATTTAATGTGATTTATACTAAGCAAACAAGATTAAATGATCTTAATTAAAGTGTAGTAAATTTTATGTTGATTAAGGATAAGGTCCTAGGTCAAAAGGTTTTGGACCCACATGGTATTTCACATCAGGTTCACCAAAGATGTGGGATGCCAAAAGGTGCATAGGGGTATTAGCCTCTGATGCATTCCCTCAAGGATCATCCACACTCAGATGAGAGAGCCCTATTGCTAACTCATTGTTAGATTATGCTTCATGCAATCTATCTTTGGTGAGGGGTTTGGGTTCACCAAGGGCTTATAGATTTCCCTAATCTAGTTTTGATGTGTTCAATTTAACAAACACCTAGGTTTTATTCTATCCTAGGGACTGATGCATAAGATGCTAATGCAATGCAATATGAAGACAAAATGCATAATACAAAGTGCTAGCCTATATGTGATTTTTGCTTTTGATGAGTGTTATCTAAGATAAAAGTTATGAGAAATGAAAACTTTTTTTCTTCTTTTAAAAGGCAAGGGTGCAAGGAGGATGCAAACATACAATTTATCCTAATGCAAGCTACATGTAATTCATATTAAATGCCTAAGAAATAAAATTAAAATGCTAAGCTAAGTAAGATTCTTTTTTTTTCCTTTTTATATGTTTTTAAAGATAAAATAAAGAAATATGTAAGTAAAAAATTAGCAAACAACCTATACTAATTATTGAAAATAGGAGGAGAAGGTATACTTACCTATTCTAATGCTTGGTGTGAATACATTGCCTGTGTGTGAATACACCACCTGATGAATATGCCTCCTAGAAGACTTGCAACCGGAGAATTCACTAAAACCTACAAAATAAATAGAAAAAAAGGTGCATCAGAGTTTGGGGGCCTTCCAAAACAATAAGTAGGAAACTTCTTGATTGGCATAGTCAAGCCCCCTATTTATACACAAGAAAAAGAAAAATTGAATTGGACCTTTGGTATGGATGTTATACCTATGGTGAATTTGTCACCTAAAAACTCTATAACCAATAAATTCATTAAAATGATAGAGCCAAATTATTAGAGGGTAGGAACAAAGTTAGGGGTTGTCAGAGATGACAAAAATATGCACAAGAAAAGGTTGAACAGGATAGATGTTGGGCTATCAAGGTGACCTAGGGTCATGTAGATGGATAACGAATATATCACCTAAAATAGTCATAGGTGGTGTATTTGCTTCTATGATAGAAGAGAGACAACAGGGGCTTAAGATTATGAACTAATGATTTTGACTACCTAGAGTGAATACGCCACCTAGGTTGGATATAGGTAGTGGATTCACTTTCAATGGTGAAAAAATAAAATGTCAGGCCAATAAAGGTTATAGATCCCCATAATGGATGCTCTGGGAACCCTAGGGGTAATTCTCTATCTTGTAGACCTCTTAAGATGCCTACAAAAGCTAATAGAAATGCTTAACCACACAAGGGATTGATTAGATACAAAAAATAAAAGATAGATAAATGCATGCAAAGAGCTAAATCACAAAATGTTAATAGTGATCAAAGATTAAAATCAAATGGGACAAGAATGTTATCACCAAATTCTATGAAACGAAAGATGTCCCCTTTCTCCTTTCGAAGCCCAAACACTTGCTTGAAGATGACCTCATGGAGGAATTTTGACAACACTTTAATGCATAGATAAGAACTTTCTTAGATTTTTAACAATAATTTGTTATCTCCAAAAGTCTCTCTTAATGCCCTCCCAAAGGGCCAATTTATAGAATTGGCCCTCTTGGGAGTTTCCCAAAGGAGAGGGGTGAGGTGTCCTAATTATGGAGGCTGATTGAGGGATGATTTGGCGATTGATTGGGATGATGAGTTGAGAAAAATCAACTACCCCTTATTGGGGTTGATTTGGGTAGGTGGAGGAAGGTGGAGGGAAGTTAGCCACCTTCCTCTTTGTTATGGGTTGCCTGTGATGTCAGGGATGATGGGTAGAGTCAATCTTGCCCTGATTAGTTGGTGTAGGTAGGGCCAAATTTTCAATTATGCATCAAACACAAATACGCCATTGGAAAATTCATGTATATGGTGAATTCATAGATATTGATTGTTATGGGTCGAATCTAACAAGGGAGTTTGAGAATTTGTACTAAGAATGAATATGCCACCTAGAAAAAAAATTGGCTTGCTAGAAAATTCATGCCAAGGTGGAAAAATTACTTTTGATGTGTTTTGGCTATAAATATTGGGTTTGAGAGAATTATCATAATCAAATTGATTATTCTATGTATTTTGTGATAAAATTGGTCCAAGTTAAGTGATCCAATTTTAGGTATCTACACCATCTTCTTCTCATAAAAAAACTAGGTTCAAAAATCCAAGCAAATTGCTCAAAAATAGCAAGCAAATCACCTACATTTTCAAATGAAATAATTCCATTTTTACATTCTATAAAACTACACTCTATAGGCGAATCATGTCAAAATTATAAATGAATCACTCAATAGATGAAATTTTGAATTTTTATAAAAATTAACGTAGAAAATTTGTTTGTGTAGGTACAAATATGTAGGCCTATGAATACATGATCTAAGGCTAAAAAAACTATTACCAAATAGCAAACATCATCGCATACCATTGAAGGGATGCTAAAGCAAAGAGAAAAAAACAATTTTATACGTACATCAAGAGTATCATTTCAAGGAGGTTCTAATATTCAATACCACCATACTAAAGGAAAATATCCTATGGTTGATCTAGTTATCCAAAGTCTCACACCATTAAAAATTGGTTACTTAAGCTAACAAATAAGTTGTTCATTACCTCTAGCAAACCACACTTTGTCAACTCTTACCAATTATTTATACCAAATACTAATTGGTGTAAATAACCTTACAAAAAACCCACTCTTTATGAATCAATTCTATAACCCACCATCATCTTTTGGTATGTCCAGAGACCACTTGGATCTAGTTTAACAAATACTTCCAACATCTCTCTAAGATAATCCTCTAATCCAATAGGTTCATTATGGTTCAACCTAAACTTTACTTAGAATATACAAGCAATAACTAGATAAAAGGGGTCATAGGCATCCCAAGAAAAAACATAGGGATCAACACAAACTTCAACCAACCAAGAATAGCAAAATGTGTAAGGTCCACCTCCTCAAAATCAACAGGTCCTCTATAATAGAATATTCAACCACCTCCTAATTAATAATGGTCTTACCAAAATTTTCCACCTCAGTATTCTTCATGTTATCACCCTCCATACCTATACCTCCCATGTCATCCATACCCACATCTTGACTATGCAATGTACCCTCTTCCTCCTCAATAGTATGGTCGACCCCCTCCTCAACAAAATAATCTAGGAGAATCCATTAGGCCACACAACCAACTTCTTGATTGGGCTTATCAAGGACCATTAAATCTAATGATCTATTCTCTATTTTTCCCAACAAAAATGAAAGCCTTACCTTCCTTTGATGGGAACATAAACAAGACAATATTAGATCACCTTAGCAGACTATCAACACTCAATTTGAATCATTGCATTCAAGAAGAAGATATTGTGGTATACTTACTAATTTATTTCCTTTAGGAGAAATCTTCTTTATAGTATAGGTGATCAGTAGATGATTTAGATGCTAGCTGGGCATCAATAGTATAACTTTATGTATAAATTTGGTAGCATGGAAAATGGTTACTCAATTTTATTTCAATTAAATATGATGTAGAGACACCCTCAAGAAAATAGCTATGATTTCAATTCTAGATTCTTGAGGACTCTAGATCTAATTCCACAAAATGATAGTCCAAATGAAAAACAAGCATTGTCATATCACATCAAAGGTTTATAATATGATTTAGCTCTAATGGTTTGTAATACTAATTATTGTACATCAGTTGTAGAATTTGAAGAAGTAGGTAGAGGAGAGGATGTTCTTATTCAAGTAGAGAAGATACCACCTGCCCCACCAATGGCCTATGTAGCTCAAAATTTCCATGATACACCTATAATTAATTACACACCCAATGTTTCCCCAACCCCTAATCTTCAATCAAACACACTCGTACATTCCTTTTCATCACCATACATCTTCATACATCTTGGCCAAAATGCATCATCTTTAATAACCTTCATACATCATTTTCATCCCTTCCTGCTCCATCGAACCATAGTAATGATTCCACTAGCAAATTTATGATGAATAAAATATTGAAGGAAAACAAGACTTTGGTAAATCAAAATAACATTACAATACAATAGTGGCAACAACCATACCATTGATAGCCTTGAAAGAAACCATACCTAACAAAATAACATGTGCCTTGACAAGGTGCTAATCAAGGAGCAAAATATAATCATCACAAGATCAACATTGGCACAAAGGTCAAATTGGTATGGTGTCTCCATTGCAATGATAAATATAATCTTGTTGAATTTATGGGTGCCATTAGGCATTCTCAAACAATTTAATACACTCAACAATGTTAGATAGAAAAAGTTTGCGCTACTAGTCAAGTAGTCCCCACAATGAGTTTTTATATGTACCAATAGCCCTTGGCTTCATAATTAGTATATACCTTGACAAATCCCAATAATATCATTCTATAAAATTTCAACACTATGGAAATAGTCAAAGAATTATCTTTCAAAGGTGATAACATATTCACCAATCATAAAGGGGTTGACACTAGGGGTAATAGAAAGATACCTAAAGAACAATCAGCTAATAAAAAATCAATATTGTGAAGGGTATGAGAGTCCTTAGAGGAAGGCTATATTTGCACCTAAAATATAAAGGACCTATCATTGTAGAACAAGAGATAAAAATATGACATAGAGAGGGAAGCAATAGATATGCTTCAAAATGGAAATAAAGAAAATGATAGAGGTCATAGGATGGATAAATATAAAGAACCTACAATAGGCAATTGATATGAAAGAGAAATTGGTAAATACACCAAAATGAATATGACAAAGAAAGGGTCCCCTTCAGAAGGAGTCTAAAAGGTGAGTAAAATTCCTCTTACAAGCAAAGAGTGAACTACAACCTTCAGACAAACTCCAAATTTTATGACAATACAAGAGGGCTCCCTTGCCAAATCTAAGTTTAATATTACAGAGGAGATGTTAACATCGACTACGAATAGCATGCTAGAAGTATTATCCCTACCAATATAATAAGACCTACTCTAAGAGGCTCTAAAAGAGCAATAATGGCATTATACTAAAGTAAAGAAATTATAATAAACTATAGTACACATAGTAGAGCAACACAATTTCATGCCATAATAACCATCAGATATCTAGGTCAATGTATCTAATATATGGAATGATATAAAACTAAAAATTCTAAATTTTATCTTCATTTTATGTGATGCTCAAAATAAGTACATAAAATTCACATTCTCAAATGTTGCATAATTGATTCAATTGCAACACTCATGGTTATGCCCAAAATTTTCTATGAAGAAATGAACCTCCCTTACACTAAGATGGCTAGACACCCAATCCATATGGATGGAAAAAAAGTCAATGTAGTGAGAGTTATCAAATATCTGATCATGACTATAGCCAAATATCTAGAGTTTGTAGTAGTACAAGAAGTGATAGTCTTGAATCTAACCCTTTATGTTGGGATGTTATTGCTTAGAGAATGGACATGTATGTTGTTAAGGAATGGTTACCTTACAATGAACTATACTATATGAAGGCGACAAAATATGGGAAAATAATTAGGATTGAGGATGAACCACCTTGCAACTACCTCCTACACAAGCTTGAAGATCAAAGCATATTGAATTGGAATGAGTTGCTAGAATACATAAAATATTATGAGTATTAGGAAGGTGACCAAGATCTAGAAGTGGAAATGATAATCAACGTCTTATAGGATGATAAAGGCCCAAAATTGGAGTATAAATAAACTAAGTTAGGAATCCACCTAATCATAGAGGCTCCTTAAAATCTCCCCACCTTGACAAGTTGAGGAGCTAAAAATACATGGACTATGTACTTCAATGGTGCTAGATCTAGGAATATAGTAGGCACTAGGGTACAAATATTTGATCCATAGGGAGAACAATTTTTACTATGCCTATAGGCTATTTTTCAACTATGCAAACAATGTAGACAAATATGAAACACTATGTACTTGCTTAAGGAAAGTAGAGAACATAGGTTTCAAGGACCAAAGAATATATGGCAAATCTAAACTAATTGTGAATTAGGTTAATATCCAGTGTACCATAAAAATAAGCACCTAAAGTGTTATAAGCATCAAGTGTATGATTTGCTCAAAATGTTTAATTCATAGGAAATCAAAGTGATATGTAGGAATTTGAATACAAATACAAATGAATTGGCAGGAATCATAGCTTTGTTTGACCCCACCAATGATATGTGGGATAGACCAAAATAATTAGAAGTTTTTAGACATGTTATACTAGATAAATCTGACCATTAATAGGTATTCAATAATGACAAACAAAATATAGAATTCCTTATTAGAAAGACTATAATATCAAAGAAAATAATGAATATAGGGATGACATCAAGGATGAAGTCATATAGCTAAAATCAAATCAATTACCCAAAGGCTTGATCATAGTAGGAAGTGTGTTTAACCTGAATGATAGTATAAGAAAAAGCGGTCTTAAGGTAAAATATTATTCATATCACCTAGTTGAGGTAGATGAAGTGAATACTCTAATACCTAGGAAAGAATGTGCCCAAGAATAAAATACCTTTTCAATTAGCTTTGTGGTAAATACAAAGACATTATTTCCTAGTCATACAAAGATCTTAATATTTATGACCAAAATATCATAGAGCATATAATTGAATTAAAGCCTAATACCAATTCCTTCTAAGGTAATAATAGAGGCCAATGAATCTAAAGATAGAAGAAGTGATGAAAAAGGATTTGTTGAAGCTTTTATAACCCCATGTTATATTCTTGATCAAGCACTCCATATGGGTTACCAATTTGGTCTAGGTACATAAGTAAAATGGGAATATAAGATTGTGTGTCAACTTCAAAAGTTTGAACAATGGTTTTTTAAAAGATCACTACCAGTTGCCTTCCATCAATTAGATATTATAGAAGGTAGCAGGGTCAAAAATATTATCACTCCTAGATGTCTTTCTTAGACACAATTAGATTTGGTTTAAAATAAATGCCAACATAAAATAACATTCACCACTAAATAGCTGGTCTTTGTTTATTATCTAATGCCATTTAGTTTATTGAATGTAGGGGTAACTTTCCAGAGAGCAATGGACATATTTTTGTTAGAATCATAAGTGAAGTCATTCTTATATTTGGATGATCTAATAGTGTTTTCAATAACCAAGAGTAAACATAATGACCATCTCAAATCAGTATTCTATAGGTGTAGGGAATTCGATATTTATTTGAACCCTAAGAAGTCTATTTTATGGTTCAGGAAGGAAAATTGTTATGTCATGTAGCATCAAAATAAGGTTTAGTCATAAACCCCAACCACATAAAGACCACCCAAGACCTACCATTGACAACATCAGTCAAAGGAATCAGGTCATTCCTAGGTCAAATCCATTTTGTAGCTAAGTTCATCACTAATTTTTCTCAAATGGTTACAACCATAACTAAAATATTAAAAGAGGATTCCTCCCTAGATTGGACTAAGGAAGGAAATAAATCTTTTTAAGTCAAATATGCCATCACAAAATTGCCTATCCTATTTAATCTAAAGATATATAAATAAGTTAAGTTTATATATTTGGTATGGATGAGAGTGTTCTAGTTGTCCTAGAAAAACCTCTACCTTTTTAGTACACAATGATATCTAGTATATTGTATTAGAGAATAAACTATGAGAAAATAAGGCTAGATGGATAAATAAAATACAATAATTTTATATTTAGATCAAACCTACTATGTTGATTAGGAGAAGGGCTTTATGCAAAATACTTGTGAAGAAAAATTCGAAACAATAGGTTGCTTTAGTTGAAGAGGTGGATGTCAATGAAGGAACCGATTGGATGGGTGATATGTGTAGATACATGGCTATAAGATAGGTCCCTAAAGTATTGTCAACCAAAGAGAGAGTTAGGTTTAGATAAAAGTTCACACTATTAATGGTTGTACAATGTCTTGCTCATGAAAGGATACAATGGTGGCATTGTACTCTACAATATGGAAGAAAATAGATAGGGGGACCTAATCAAGTAAGTATCATGATGAAGAAGGAAACTTCTTTTTTCCCATGAAAACCTATAAGATCTTAAGGGTTAGATACTATTATCCTACTATTTTCACCTATTACTACAAATGGGTCAAAAATTATAAATCTTTTTGCACATTCTAGGGAAGAAAGAAAATAACTTCAATGCCTTAGAATCCTATCATCATGATCAAACCATTCCAATAGTGGGGCATTTATTTTATAGGTAAGATAAAGCCATTATCAAATGTGGGCCATGAATCGATCCTTATTTCTACACACTACTTTACCAAATGGATCAAAGTGGTCGCAACCAAAGCAACTAATCAAGAGACAATGGTTCAACTACATGAAGATATCATCCACTAGATTTGAATCCCTTACTGCCATTATAAAAAATAATGCCACCTATTTCAACAGAGCTAAAGTGATGAAATTTACCCTTGAATATGGATTTTTCCTCAAAACATCATTTGATTATTATCTCCACAGGGTAATGAATTGGCTAAATTGACCAATAAAAACATCACAAGAATATTGAAAAGGACTATTTTAGTCACAAAGTGATTGGTATACAAAGCTATGCAAAGAATTATGGGTAGATATTTAATGCCAAAAGCATCCACCAAGTCTTCTCCTTACAAGGTTGTGTATGACAAGGAGGCAATATTGCTAATTAACCTTGAGCTCCCTTCCCTCAAAATGTCATAGAAACTTGAGTTGGAGGACTTTGAAATTAAATCAATGCAAGAAATATTGAATGCACTACTAGATCTAGGAGAAGAGAGAAAAAATATTTGAGAAATATTGTGTGACATAAAGAAGCTATCAAGAGGTGGTTTTATAAAGAAGTTATATAAGTAGAATATAAGGAAGGAGACCTTGTGCTCAAATGAGATGAAGATTGAGTAAGACTAGGAGCTTGTTAGAATTTTGAATCATTATAGAGTGGGCCTTACCAAATTTTTGAAATTGTGGGTCCAAATGCCTACAAACTTACCTGTATGGAAGGAGTAATATTGCTCAATATAGTAAATAGGCACACATTTGCTTGGTATAGTAAAAATAATTTTGACCAAAAGAATATGTATGCACATAGTACCAACTATTAATTTAGTAGGTATCTTCCCCTCCTACTATTACCAATTTTCTCTTTTCATTCTTTCAAACTTCTTGGTTTTCATCAAGAAAATCCTCTTTTCTTTCCAAATTGGTAGCGTTAGGTCTGTCGAGGACACATTGATGTTAAAAAATAATTTGCTCATTTTTAATGAGAAATTTGCTTGCTAAAATAAAATCATTCGTATAGATGATCAATTCATTCTCTTGGAAGTTGGTCTTGCCCCAACCATAAGGAATGGCTAGTCATCCCTTGATGGGCAAATTGCCCCTCCTAGGTAGCCTACACCCTTCCTAGGGTCTACATAAACCATTAAATGGGCCCTAAAATATGATCATTTTTGTATCATGCCTTCCAAGTAAACTAACAAACACTACGCTTTCCATGTCCCTTTACACCCTAATAACCACTCGCATGTCAAAGGCTATCTAAATCATAGCTCCATAGGAGCTCCCCATTGATATCCAAGTGAATCATTAAAGAAAAAACAAAGATAAAATCAAATTTCCTTCCTAAGTCCCCAAACATGATCAAATCACTCAAAATTCACTAACAAATCACTTGAATTCATCAAGCATAGCACTTCCCTCAACAAAGAAAAATGACCTATCTTGCCAAGTAAATCACTCCTCATTTTCCACTACTTCAGTTTCCTCTAGTGAGTGAATTACTTGCATTTTGTGATCGAGTCACTTCACCTCTCAAATAATCAAATTTACCTAAATTCACCCAAATTTTTTCCTTTTCATAATTTTTCATTGTTTCTTCATCTCGGATACCATCTTTATTTATGTTATCCCTTCACTACCTAAGGCTCAAGATATATCACCACTTTCCATAATTGTTGCCCTTACCCTTGTCATTCCATTATCACCCATTGTAGCCATCACAATGACTGGGTCATTAGAGAGATAAAATCAAAAAAAGAAAAGACGAAAGAGAAATAGATAAGGCTCCCTACCTTCCAAGATGGCTAAATATTATGTTGAGGATCCATATCGAAGGCTGGATAAGAGAATTTATACAAACCCCATAGGGCAAGTGAAAAAATAATCCCTAAGGAGGTACAATATAGAACCCTAAATAGACTCATGGAGTATAATCCAAATTTTTACATCAGGATTGGCAATGAATTTAGTGTCATAAGTGTAGAACTGGCTAGAGTTGGTGGAAGTAGTAGTCGAGAAATATGATCCAAAAATAAGAATTTTTAGGCTACCCCAATGGATAGAGGATGAATTTTATATCTGATATGGAGTAATAAGGAACATATCAAAGTTTGATGATTACCCATCCATATGGATCTCCTGTAGCTCCAAGACATAGGAGGATTTATACTATAGATAAACTAATGCCTATTGATGAAGCTTCCTAACCTCTTATCTCGAGAAGTAGGATCTACTATCCAACTTCAATATCCCATCGAAGTTAGACCAATATAAGAAATACATTCATATGGTATTCATAGTCCTAGGGAAAAAAGTGATAAGAAGAATTACAAGAAACACATTGTCTTATTACTTGTCTAAACCTACCTAAGGAACTCATAGATGATTAATTATGTCATTTACATCTTCGACCAAATGGACAATAAACTAAAGAAATTTAAAGAAGAGAGAAATATACTTCTTTTCTAATCTGGTTGATCTGATACTAAAAAATTTTGGTTTTTGACCCTTTAGCTAGACCAAGTAGGAAAGGATGGACAACCTCTAAGCACAGTGAAGTGCATGGATGTACCTTGCTAAGAAGTAGGAAAGACCTCCTACCACTTCTATGATGAGGTATATGAGGTTATCACAAAAATATTTAGGGGAAAGGAACCTAGTCTGATATATGAGGCATGGCAACTATTGATAAAGGAAAATGACCTAAATAAGATTTCTATTTAGGAAGGGCTAAGTTTTTCATCTTCCTTTATGGATTTTCATTTGTATCCTTTGAGTTGCATATACGAGTACCAAATTACATTTTCAACCTAGAGTACATGTGGTAACTCAATTGTATGGACTTAAAGTACTTCAAGGGGCTAAATAAAAACACCTTCTACCCACTAAAGCAACAAATAATGAGCATAAAACCTAAGTTGTTTGGGTTCCACTTAATGGTAGATATGAGGTTACAATAAATGGGCCTTGAAAATCTTAAATATTGTTGATCCTATGATCCAAAAGGAATATTTGAGAAGACCCTTAGGGACAAAAATTAGACACCTTATGCACCCATGAAGAGGTACAATATCCAAAAATAGACCAACCTAGATAAAGAGATAGCCCTTGCCACTCTAGGGAGTAGTATAGGATACAAAGATGAGATTTAGAGCTAGTATGAGAACCCTTTAGAGTGGCACATATTTTACCCAAAGTTGAAGGATGATTTTGGTGGCAAGCCGGGATTCACACTAGCAAATTCACAGTAAAATCACAGTAAATTTTTTTTTCATTAAATTTCTTAATACAGATATACAGCTTCACTTCCCCCAATCCCGAACTTCACCATCCCCCGTTACTGCATTTCGGGTTTCCTTTTAACGAGGGCCCCCGATCCCCCTAGGCCATCAATGCCCTGCCTAACCACTTTCAAATTCGAATTTCCCTCCCTCGGTCGAACTTCAAATTTTTGTCATAAAATGGGTCACTGCCCGACCCACCATGAGAACCCCATTAATGGTCTGCTCTGTCCTGCAAACGCCGCCTTGGTCAGATTGTCCTTCACAGTCTCTGTTACGCCCATAATGTCCATGCTCTGTACTGTTGTGGAGGCCATCCCCATCTTTAATACACGCGGTCATAAATTTTAAACTTTAATCTTCGAGGCAGTCGCGCGTCTACTCTAGCTTGGTATTCAACTGGCCGCGTCACCTTAAGACACGTGGAGGCCACGTGTCACCACCGCTTGCTTTCTCATCAGCCTACGCGTCCACATAAACTTGACTTCATATTAGTCGCGATATCGCGACCCAATGGTCAACCTTTCCCCTTTTCGCAAGTAACGTCGCGATATCGCGACGTCGCGATATCGCGACCAAACCATCCCCCTTTCAAGTCTGCACCGCTTTTGCTTATTTGATAACACGTCGCGATATCGCGACGTCGCGATATCGCGACATCGCGATATCATGAAAGCTCCCCTTTGCCCAAGTTGCCAACTGGCGTCGCGATATCGCGACGCAAACCCAACGCTGCTCAAGTCGTTAACAAACGTCGCGATATCGCGACGTCGCGATATCGCGACCCAAACTGGCCTTTGCTCTCGTCGACGCCTTGGGGTCGCGATTTCGTGACCCCAGCCCAACTTCTGCCTTTGCAATAAAAATTTCCTCGAAACTTCCCTTTTCTTTTACAAAGCTTCCCCGCGGGAAAGGATAGGAACCACACTAAATTCAAAGTACTCAGAGAATAAATAAAATTAAGAAAAGAATTTGGAGGATGCAAGATTGCTTTTCCCTCACCGGATGCTCCTGCATCAGACACCCGGGGTAGATTAGAAGTGATCCTCACTTCTGTTTTGTTGGGGGAAGACCCAAGCGGTCAACCTCCGTCTTCGACACCCAAGTTGCATCTTCAATAGGCCTGCTTTTCCACTTGATCAAATACTCAGTATACTGTTTATTCCTGGTGCTTCTGCCTTCACGAGTATCCAATACTTCCTCGGCCTCATCTGTGCTTGGAGTAGATGTTGGAATTTGCCATAATTCTGGACTTTGCATTTTTGTACCTTCTCCCTCATGATATTCCACTAAATCTGAGATATTAAAAATTGGTGAAATATCAAGCCAACTTGGCAATTCCACTTCATACGCATTTCTTGACTCTCGCTTTCCCAATATTCTGCATGGTCCAAACCTTTTCATTTTCAATTTATTATAAGTCTTGGCAGGAAATCTCTCCTTCCTGAGATGCACCATGACCTCATCTCCTACCTTGAACTCCTTGAACCGCCGCTTCTGGTCCGCCCTCTCCTTATATTGAGTATTCATCTTCACAATTTGTTTCCTTACTTCTTCATGCAGACTTTTCATATGTTCTGCAAATTCTTCTGCCTCGGCACTACACTTTTCTTTCCTGTCCAACTTTCTCAGTTCAGACACATTCCTCGGGCTGTGTCCATATATTATCTGGAACGGAGATTTATCTGTGCTTTTATTAACTGAACTGTTATACGCAAATTCTGCCTGCGGTAAAACTAAATCCCATCCCTTGGGCTGATCTGCTATCAAACACCTCAATAGATTACCCAGGCTTCTGTTCACCACCTCTGTCTGTCCGTCAGTCTATGGGTGGTATGCAGAACTGAATTTCAGGTCTGTTTTCATCTTCTTCCACAGAGTTCTCCAAAAGTATCCAACAAACTTGGTATCTCTATCAGAAACTATGCTTCTTGGCAGACCGTGAAGTCTAACCACTTCCTTGAAGAACAACCCTGCAATGTGAACTGCATCACTGGTCTTTTGGCAGGGGATAAAATGTGCCATTTTGGAGAATCGATCAACCACCACAAATACAGAGTCATTTCCTCTTTGTGTCCTCGGTAATCCAAGGATGAAATCCATGCTTATGTCTTCCCATGGCCTCTCCGGTACAGGTAATGGCTGGTACAGTCCTGTGTTTTGCCTTGCACCCTTTGCCATCTGGCATATTCTGCAACTCTGCACAAACTTTCGCACATCTTGCTGAAGTTGTGGCCAGTAGTAATTTTCCTCCACCAGTGCAATGGTCTTATCCCGACCAAAATGCCCATCCAGTCCTCCGTTGTGCTTTTCTTTGATCAAGTTCTCCCGCATAGAGCTCCTTGGAATGCATAATTTGCTTCCCTTGAACAACATTCCATCTTGGATTAGGAAATCCAACCATTTTGTTCGGTCCACCGTAACAGGTGTTAAGCAAGCCTTCCAGGCTTCTGCAAAATCCGGATCTGTAGGGTATAAACCCTTCAGTTCTTCAAACCCCACTACCTCCACTGTCAGTCTAATCAGTAAGGTCTGCCTTCTGCTCAAGGCATCTGCAACTCTGTTTGACTTTCCACTTCTGTGCTTCAGCACAAAGGTATAACTTTGGAGGAACTCCACCCATTTCATGTGCCTTTGATTCAGTTTTGTCTGACTGTTAATGTATTGTAAAGCCTGATGGTCAGTAAACAGAACAAACTCCTTTGGAAATAAATAGTGTCTCCACTTTTTCAAAGCCTGAACTATAGCATAAAATTCTTGGTCATAAACTGAATACTTTTTTCGAGCATCATTTAATTTCTCACTGAAATAAGCAACTGGTTTGCCTCCTTGACTCAGTACAGCCCCTATTGCACTGCCACTGGCATCACAGTCCACTTGAAATACCTTGTTAAAGTCGGGGAGTGCCAACACGGGCTGTTCTGTGACCTTCTTCTTTAATGCATTAAAGCTCCTTTCAGCCCCTGATGTCCACTTGAACTCCTTTTTATCTCCCCTCATTGTTTCTGTGAGAGGTGCACAAATGTTGCTGAAGTTCTTTATGAATTTCCTGTAAAAGCTGGCCAAACCATGAAAAGATCTTACTTCTATCGTGCTTCTTGGGGTAGGCCATTCAATGATGGCTCTCACCTTCTCGGGGTCCATTTTCAGACCTTCTGCTGAGATTACAAACCCCAGGTATACCAATTCCTTCTTGACAAAATTACACTTTTTCAAATTTATTAACAACTGCTCTTCTCGCAGTTTTTCAAAGACTCTCCTGATATGCATCAGGTGTTCCTCCAGGGTCCTGCTGAATATCAATATATCATCTAAATAAACAATAACAAACTTTCCCAGGAATTCCTTCAGTACTTCATTCATCGACCGCATGAAAGTACTTGGTGCATTGGACAGCCCAAATGGCATGACCAACCACTCATACAAGCCCTCTCTTGTCTTGAAGGCTGTCTTCCACTCATCTCCCTCCCGGATACGGATCTGATGATAGCCACTTTTCAGGTCAATTTTTGTGAAGTACTTAGCCCCACTTAAGCAGTCCATTATATCATCCATCCTTGGCAATGGGAACCTATATTTGATAGTGATTTTATTGATTGCCCGAGAGTCTGTGCACATTCTCCACTCTCCATCCTTCTTGGGTGCTAGTACTGCTGGCACTGCACATGGGCTAAGACTCTCCCTAATCAATCCTTTCTCCAGCAACTCCTGAACCTGCCTGTTTAACTCTTCAATTTCTACAGGTGTCATTCTGTGTGCAGCTTTATTCGGCAAGCTTGATCCCGGTACCAAATCTATATGGTGGCTAATTTTCCTTACTGGGGGTAAACCCTCAGGCACATTGTCAGACACAATATCTGGAAATTCCTCCAACAGATCTAAGACTTCTGCTGGGGTATCCTGGCATTCCCTCTCCCTTGCTCTAGGGATTATTGCATAACATAAATGTTCATGCTTCAACCCGTCCAAGAACTTTCTCCCCTCAACTAAACAGATTCTGGAATTGTTACATACCTTTTCATCCGCATCCTTCAAGGGCTTTAGTTTGTGGCGTACACCATTCTTTGTCAGTGAGTAGGTGTTGGCATGGCCATCATGCACTGCATTCCGGTCAAACTGCCAGGGCCTTCCCAGCAACATGTGGCAAGCATCCATGGGCAGGATGTCACACAGGACCTCATCACAATAATTTCCAATGTTAAATTTAACGGAGCACTGCTCATTGACCAAAGCTTTATGGTCCTTCTGCAACCATGCGACCCGGTATGGATGCGGGTGCTTCTTCCTTTCTAACTGTAGTTTTGTAACCATTTCCTCAGAGACCAGGTTATCCGTGCTACCATTATCAATAATGATATTGCAGACCTTGCCCGCACATTTACACCTGGTGCGGAATAAATTTCTCCTCTGGTTCGTGTCCTTCTCCTCATTCAACAGGACTCTTCTTACAATCATTGTTTCTCCCCTCTTCGCTTCTTCGGAATGCTCAGACTCAGCATCTTCCTCTGCCATAGCAGCTCTGGCTGGACCCTCAGGCCTCTTGTTCGTCCTTTCTCGGTGTTGTGGGCATTCAAATGCCCGGTGTCCTTCTTCACCACAGTGGAAACATGTTCCACGAAATACTCCTCTTCCAAATCCTCGTCCAGATCCACCCCGTCCTCTTGGGTAGCTGTTCTGATCTCGGGGCTGATAAACATCTTCTTCCTTTTGGTCCTGGTTACTACTGGCTTCACCAGTCTTCTTCGGATCCTTGTACTTTTCCCCACTGGTTCTCCCACCAGTTCTTCCACCACGGCCCCTTCCTCTTTGTTTGCCTTCAAACCGCCTATTCAGCTTTTCTTCCACCTTTAAGGCAAATTGGTAAGCATCCTCAATGGTGCTTACCCGAACCAAGCTCAGTTCTTCCTGAATACCAAGTCTCAACCCATTGATATACCGGGCTACCTTTTCTTTGTTTGCCTCTAAATGCCCTGTTCTAATAGAAATCTTGTAAAACTCTTCAGTGTACTCTTGGACAGTTTTGTTTGTCTGTCTCAAGCTCTGCATTTTTCTTAGCAGATCCAACTCGTAATCTGTCGGGATGAACTGTCTTTTCAGCTTCTCCACCATTCTGTCCCATCTGGTTATTCTCTCCTTCCCTCGTCTGTTCCTCTCCAACTGTATTCCCCTCCACCAAATGCTGGCATGACCCTTCAACTTGGTCTTAGAAAATCTGACCCGGTTAGGGTCTTCAACCTCCTCATATTCGAAATACTCCTCTAAATCATTTATCCAGTCGATTACTTCTTCTGGATTCAAGTTACCCGAATATGTGGAAACCTCCATTTTTGGTTGCTTTCCAATCTGAGAGATGGCCTTGTATAACCGGGCTTGTGCAGGATCCATAGCCTCTTCCTCCTCCTCAGATTGGTCTTCTTCTTCAACTTCGTCCTCACTTTCCTCATCCCTTCCGGGCTCGTTCCTTCTGCGTAACTCTGCTTGCAGGGCTTGAACTTGCCTCTGCAAGGCTCGAAAGTCTTCGACCGGCACCACATTCCCTACTCCGCCATGGTTTCTTCGTGGAGGCATTATATATATATATATATATATATTTTTTTTTTTTTAAATCAAATCTTTCCTCCCACAGATCCTGGTGTAACTGCCTCTCTCCGGCGATCTGCTACACACTCAGGAGCTCCCGCTCTGATACCACTTGATGGCAAGCCGGGATTCACACTAGCAAATTCACAGTAAAATCACAGTAAATTTTTTTCATTAAATTTCTTAATACAGATATACAGCTTCACTTCCCCCAATCCCGAACTTCACCATCCCCCGTTACTGCATTTCGGGTTTCCTTTTAACGAGGGCCCCCGATCCCCCTAGGCCATCAATGCCCTGCCTAACCACTTTCAAATTCGAATTTCCCTCCCTCGGTCGAACTTCAAATTTCTATCATAAAATGGGTCACTGCCCGACCCACCATGAGAACCCCATTAATGGTCTGCTCTGTCCTGCAAATGCCGCCTTGGTCAGATTGTCCTTCATAGTCTCTGTTACGCCCATAATGTCCATGCTCTGTACTGTTGTGGAGGCCATCCCCATCTTTAATACACGCGGTCGTAAATTTTAAACTTTAATCTTCGAGGCAGCCGCGCGTCTACTCTAGCTTGGTATTCAACTGGCCGCGTCACCTTAAGACACGTGGAGGCCACGTGTCACCACCGCTTGCTTTCTCATCAGCCTACGCGTCCACATAAACTTGACTTCATATTAGTCGCGATATCGTGACCCAATGGTCAACCTTTCCCCTTTTCGCAAGTAACGTCGTGATATCGCGACGTCGCGATATCGCGACGTCGCGATATCGCGACCAAACCATCCCCCTTTCAAGTCTGCACCGCTTTTGCTTATTTGATAACACGTCGCGATATCGCGACGGAAGCTCCCCTTTGCCCAAGTTGCCAACTGGCATCGCGATATCGCGACGCAAACCCAACGCTGCTCAAGTCGTTAACAAACGTCGCGATATCACGACCCAAACTGGCCTTTGCTCTCGTCGACGCCTTGGGGTCGCGATTTCGTGACCCCAGCCCAACTTCTGCCTTTGCAATAAAAATTTCCTCGAAACTTCCCTTTTCTTTTACAAAGCTTCCCCGCGGGAAAGGATAGGAACCACACTAAATTCAAAGTACTCAGAGAATAAATAAAATTAAGAAAATAATTTGGAGGATGCAAGATTGCTTTTCCCTCACCAGATGCTCCTGCATCAGATTTCAACCCTAATATCAATTTAAATCATCATAGGTTGGGGGCACTCAAGAAGCTAAGGTATAAATACAAGAAATACATCATGTGGCAATGAATAAAGTATAAAATAGATACAATAATCAAATCCACAAGATATGGTAAGTTCAATGATAATTTTTCTTCCACATAGGATAAGATATGTCCAAAGGTGTAAAAAGGACTAGTCTTATAATAGAAGTAATAACAAAAACCTCAACCCCTACAAAACCATTAGTCCCACATACCCACATACCATGTCACACCTCTCAATCTCCCTAGTCAAGTTGGTATCACATCCCACTCCCTCTACTTCCACTTCATTCCCCATAATTACAACTCAATTCACTCCTATAACCATGACATCCACCTTCACATGTCCACCATCCTAATCATGGTAACTTCTCTTCTATGCAATGATACCCACTACATTTGCCCAAAGAGTTGAGTCTAATGAGCTCCCTTATTGAAAAGTGTGATTTAAGGGGCTTCACCAAGTTATGCTTATAATTCCAAAGAAATTGACATCATCAAAGCATTAAACATTCTTGCTACTAAGGAAAAATATGGAAGGAGTATAAATGACTCAATAGAAATACCTCCAAGGCCTTAATGCTCTTTCATTTGTAACTATCAAGGAAGGGGAGTAAAGTGTACTTTACTGAGGCTATGAAAAATTGGTCCCACCAAGGTAGCATCAATTCTTGCTAACTTAACTACTAGGGTGTCCTAGCTAGAATTGGACAAGATGGAACTATGATGAATGGTCCAATTGGCTAACCAACTCACACTTAGCATGGTAATAAAATATGTATGACTAGCAATTGAGAATGAAGCAAGATAGATTAGGAAAATAAAATTGAAAGCATAATTAGTACAACCAAAGGCAAAGAGATACCAACTCCAACAAGAGAATGAAGAGCTAAAGAAGGTTGTTGAGAAAGACTAGTTGAAGAAGGTCAAGGACCTTGAAACCCAACTTGCCAAAAATAAAAAACTCATGCAAGAAATCACAAAATAATAGAGTAGACTCCTATAAATCCTATAACAGAAAGACCAACAGATCAAGGAGTTGATAGCCTCGAGAACTGAAGATTTATTTATAGACCAATGTTAGCATAAGATATTTAGATGATCAAGCTATTTTAGGATCAAATTAAGGATAAAATGTAAAATGCTTATAAATATTTCCGATTGACATCCTTCAAGGAACAAATTCTAGAATAGATTGATAGGACCATAAATCATGTAGAAGTATAACTATTTGTAGGAGGTTAACATTAGGAAGTCCTCAAAATCCTTATATCAATGAACATAATGTAGGCATAATAATAAGAGATAGATCACTAAGAACTGGTCAAGAAGATAAGAAGATCCTAAACATTCAAAGGAACGTATAAACCTTAAAGACAACCTAGTATTCTTCAAAATCCAAGTGCAAAAAATGGATAAGAAGATCCAAGGGTTGATCACTATTGGAATATCCAATATTTTCAATGAAAGTGGACACCTCCTAGATAATTATGTTATTAGTTCTATGATTGAAGAAGAAAAATACCAATCCAACCAAAGGAATGCAACTTAAACATATGAGAATTTGAAGTTAATTCATTCTAGGCTAAATAAGCTAGTCGCCAAAGGAGAAGAGTTATCAAAAATTCCATTTGAAGATATAACGGGGGAGGCAGAAGACCTCAAGGCAGTATAGTTACAAAAATGATAGTTAGTGCTAGAGGTCCTATGAAAGCCATGTTGTGCTTTGTACTCATGAGGTTGTAATAAATTGACAAGTCCTTATGCATTCCATCAGTGGAATAAGCCTCCTAGTTTTCTAAGTGTGTAGTGGTTATGGTATGGTCCTTCTATCTCATCTGGTCATTGGTTTATCAATTTCATAATTAAAATGGATGGATGAAAATTGATATTATTTGAATTCTCATGTGTTGATTGATCACAACTATCCTTGCTATGATGTAAAAGTTATATTTTCTTTTAGTTTCTTAGACTCTAAATGTCTCACAAATTTATTTTATATACATTACTTTTCATGTGTTTTCCATTTTTGTATCGTTTTATACATTTTAGTTTAGATTAGTGATCTACTAAAGGACAACAGGGAGCTAGCCTATAGATAGGTCAAGTGAAATTATTGGCAATCTCTATAAAAACCTAGATCTAGTACACATGGTTTTACATTCCAATCTTATGCATTAAAATCACAAGGTGAAAATTTTGACAGGTTTTAAGGTCTAGACATGACGTAAGGTGAAATTTTGTAGTTAGTGGTTTGTTGTTCACCCAATTTTTTATTAGTACGAGGTATAGGAAAATCTACTTGAGAATACTGACCTTTGTAGACAGAATTTCCAAGCAAATGAGATTGGTCAAATCCTATAGTAATGGTGTTTTTTTGTGAATATATCTTCTCGAGCTTGGAGCATAGGTTCACGACTAGGGTTGTCCTTTAGGACCCATAGCACCTAAAGGGTGGAAGCATACTTTCTCATCCCTTAGCATGGACTTAAGTTCATTTTCACCTAATTTCTATCCAGGTTTAAATACATGGAAGAGGTTAGCATATTATGCCTTGTACCTTGTTGAGAGTCCACCTTTCCTAAAGTTAACTAGGGCCCATCATTACACTGATTCAAGTCCTAGAATCCCTTGTCATGGTACGGTTGATGATGAGTTGGCCCATACCAACTCATTGCTAAGTACTAGCATTGGTATCTTGCTAGATTTTTTCCAATCACACAATAAGTAAAATATCCATCACCGTACTACTCACACAACAACCTAGAGGTGACGTCTCATACTACCCCTTGTCACTTGTTCTTGGAAAAAGGACCTCTCGTCCCAGACTGATTTTCTAGAAAGCAGCCATTCTTGATTCATAGTGACTACCCTTCTTACAACCACCAGCATTGAGCATATTTTTCTTGGTTGATTACTTGCACATAATCCAATCGATTTTGAGTATTAAGTTCATCAGCTGATTACTTGCACGTAATCCAACTGGTATTGAGTATATTAAGAGCCAAGTGATTGTCCTTTCTGCAATCACCAATATTGAAAGTTTACACTGTTTTTCCATCCCTCGTGATAATTGAGTACTAGGGTTGAGGAGATTCACTAGAAAACGTTTTAATGATTCAAGACATTTTATCACATGTAATATAAATTTCATTATTTTATTGAATTCAATTTTCATCAAAGATTTTTTTTTTAAATAATCTATAAAGCATGTGAAACGGCACATTTAACTAAATAGAACATTTGATAAAGTAAATGAATCATTTAATATCTCCTTTTATTATAGGAACTATAATATGTTTAAATACTTTTAAACTTTCAAACACAAGCTTTAAGTAGTCAAGCACTCTATTTTTAACAAAAGTTAAATATACTACTCTACCAAGTCAAATGTTTAAATATGATACTTCACGCGCTATATATCTCAATGATAGTATTCTTGTACTTCAATTTAATGCAATGGAGTGCTTAAAATAATTTAATTACTAACCTTTGTGCCATAAAAAGAAAAACTCATCATTCACTACATCCTATAATCTCTATTTTATAATTCCCAGACTTTCCATATTCTTATTTAAATTTCCTTTCCAAAGACTAATCGACGATTTCCATTCAATTAATTATAGTTTAAAAATTTCATTTAATTAAATCCTAAAACATTATTGCTCAACTCCTAAATTAAGACTTACCATCATATTTTATGTCAACTAACTAGGCAACAAGCTATGCAAAATTAAAATTCGCAAACCTTGTTATATACATTTATATGTAACCTTTAGCCAATATCCGACAAATTACTTACTTTAAATAGGCCTCACCACATTATTGCCTCATGCTAATTTTTACTTTAAACAAGACATATTTTCAACATGTAACATTCAACTAAAACATATAAGATGTTGAAATTTATTTTTTTGGTTATATAAACTATTTTTTTACAATCACAAGTTTCCAACACAAACATGGTCTCATTAATGGTAAACCCACGTGAAATGGGGATCACCGGATGCATAGGGTTCACACCGTCAGTTTGGTTCAACACATGACATGAAAAGATACCGCTAGACAAGCAGGAAATAAATCACTATCATCAATCAAGTGCAACACCCAGAGGAGTCGGATCGGGCTACTGGTTATGCATGAGCACGCACATGTAATTGGAACCTAGGTCCTCTCAGTAAGCGCCCCAACTTACCAATCCAATAGACCCACAAACTAGATACTAAAATTTATAACTTTCATATTTCCATGGTTCCTTAAAAGAACTAAATTTTATTTTATCTATCCATATAACAAGTTCGAAAAAATAGATTTATTTTAAATAAGAACTCTTCTATTCATAACTTAAGGAAACAACGCTTATCATTTACTTTAAAGAAGCAAAATCAACTATTGATTTTATAATTCTTATTAAATTCATAAAAAAAAGGGGACTCTTAATTGGCACAATATTTTGCGTAAGGAGGATGTTTAAAAAGGTACTATTAAAGCCAACAACTATTATCTAACATTTATATAGACTATTATACTCCATTTGGTTTCTATAAGGGACATAACTTCATTTACTCAAGCCCCTAAGATAATACCTGCCATCCAAAGGTTATTAAAACTTCATACAACATTATTTTAATTTACAACATTATTTTAATTTAATATCCAAAGTTGTGGCAATCACCTTTTAGGTCTTTTGAAGTTATTTAAACTATTGCTTAGAAAATAGGGATTGTGTTACCAAGCCAAAGTAGCTGCGTTAAGCAGAGCGGGCTAAAAACTAATATGTACACAAATATTTAACCAAATTATTCAACATTTCACATATACGGAGGCTACAGGTTAACATTTTATCACAACGAAAAAGCAAATATTCTAGACAATTTTAAAAATAAGGGTTTCAACGCTATTACAAGCTTTGAAAGGTTTTTATGCCTTAAAAAATTTTAATTATAAAATATATTACTAAACTTACATCATTACATTTAAGGACATGAAGCTAAACTTAAATAATACCTTATGAATTGTTATTCTTCTACACAGCAAAGGATGCTTATACTAAGCTAACAGGGTTTGAACAAATTTATATATATAGGGGATTATATAAGACAATTGGCCGCACCAAAGAATAAGAAAGGTTTTAATTAAACAAGTTTCGGAAGCTCATAACTCGAGCAGAAAGAATATATAAAATTACGTTACTTTTACTTTAAGATTACAGAGGGCATAATTAAATGCTCTAATTCATGCAAGCATTCAATAACAGGCAATGCAACCAAAATTTTACGTCAATAGCAAATCTCACAAGATTTATCATTCATAGATATCAAGATTCAGGTAACGTTTTCCAGCAACGAAAACATATATTCCACCAAACAAATATACCGCTCATCCGACGAAAAGTAGGTTGTACACAGTTCAATTTTCATCCATATTGAATTTAAACCTTTCAACAAGGGTCCTAATTCTAAGTTTGGATAATTTATAGTATTCTGAAGCTCACATATGGTAGAGCAAAAGTTCACAATCATTCTATACATTTTAGAAGTAATATTAAACCAAGAGCAATTCGCTAAAGTTTCACAGATTATCAATTGAAATAACACTATCACTCCTTCGTGATTTAACAAGTAATGTAGATATTCTATCAATAAGAGAATTCATAGTAGTCAACAATACCAAACATAAAGAACATCAATAACCAGGTGAATAGAAATCCGACCTAGATTCGTGAACTCAACTGCAGAAGCTTTCAGATTCTTTCTACTCGATCATATAGAATGCAGAAGCTTTCCAATTCTTTCTACTCGATCATATAGAATGAAAACCCCATAATCCTTTGGCTATTCAACATATATTATTTATAGAAGGCATGGAGAATTTCTATTCAAACAAGTGAAACTTGTCATCCAGTTTTCTGCCAAGTGATAGACTGGGCTCCGGGTTATAGAACAAGCATTTTATAAAAGCAGTATATGCAAACATAAAAGCGTTAAACTAATATGCATTTTTTTAAGTACCTATATATTTTTTTGGGTAGGTAAAAAATATTTTATTGCTTTACGGGTTGAAGGGTCCTGTCTCTATTACGTAGCAAAATGAGATACATGAGGCCTCCATTGGCAACAGCCAAAAACCAACTTACCAAATGCAATTCCACCACATACAACATATCTTATATTCGAAAGACAACCCTTAAGATAAGGGACACAAAATAAAAAAATACAACTGAAGGACATACACCAGACAGTCCACCTGTCTATCCGACATCCTCTCAGGTTACTGGGATTTCTTGTTCTTTTTCTGTCGAGCAGCATCATCCTGATTAACAGAGAGTCAACTTTCCACATCCTGATTCGCTTGGGAGATAACTTCTTGAGGGAAATCTTCCTCCCAGACGATCAAGTTTGATTGATTAACAGCTTTGTTAGCGAGAATGTTAGCCACTTTGTTGGCTTCCTTGAGAACATGGTTGATCTGACTTTGGGGGTTGTTGTTGAGGAGTAATTGGCACTCCTGAATTATATTTTGAATGTTCTTCCCCCCTGAGTTGTTGTTGGTAATGTGGCCAATAATCACAGATGAGTCACCTTCAAAGATGATTGGCTTGGGAAAGGTTCTACTTTCCACGATGCTCCTCCATAGGGCTCTAGCTTCTGCATAATTATTGGTTTGGGTCCCCAAATTTTTTGAGAATGCTTTGATTATGCTTCCTGTGTGGTCTCTGATGACACCTCCTGCCCCAGCTCTCCCTGTATTTCCCTTTGAAGCACCATCAAAGTTGACTTTGAGCCATCCCTACGGGGAGGGGTCCATTTAGCTAGGGTTCAGGAGTTACCAGTCTTCTGGATTCTGCTACAGTTTGTGGGAATCTTAAGGGAAGCAAAAATAAGGGATTCCAACCCATAGTTGGGAACCTCTTCACACGAAATCAGACTACTATTTTCAATAGCTAGGGATAGTGCTCTGTTGACATCTTCTGGATTCTTGGTATCCTCTTTGAATATATTATGTTCCAACCAAATTTTCCAGACCGCATGGTGAAGCATGGAACTCCATAGGAATCGAAGTCTAGAGTTTTTGAAAATTCCTGGCCATTGAATGAACATTTCAACAACAGTCTTGGGTCGGGTCTAGTAGACCTGGAATTTGTTGATCAAAATGGATAACACATTATCGGCAAAGGGGCAGTCCAGGAGGAGATGTTGTGTGGATTCCCAAGCTTTAGTACAGAGGTAGCACCTATTGGAGACTATAATTCCTCTACGAGTCAAGTTGTCAGTGATCAGAATTTTGTTATGAGCAGCAAGCCAGCAAAAATGTGCCACTTTTGGGATCAACAGCTTAAGCCACACACTCTTGGCTAGGATCTGGTTGTCATCTTTCTTGGTGCCAATAAAAGTGTTTTCTAACATCTGGGCAGCAGTTTTGACCGTGAATTCCCCATCACTCGACCCCTTCCAACAACGTTCATCCTCCTTCAGGGTCTGTGGTATGAAGTTAGCTTTGAAGATGTCCATGAGAGTGGCGAGGCCTTTGTTAATCACATCATTCTTAATTCTAAATTGAACCTTTTTCCAACCGCGGGATCCTTGGTCAGAAGTGATGAAATCGGCATTATGAGCTCCAAACTTCCTATCGATGAGGTGCTTAATGGGGCTAATTTGGGATCACTAATGAGTGGTTCTTTTCTGGCCCATGCATCTTCCCATAAATTGATGGTCTTACCATCTCCTAGTTGCCACCAAGATCCTTGTTGAACCAACTGCTTAGTATGGCTGATGGATTTCCAAAAGTGGGACCCATAGCAAGGGGTCTATGTTTCAAGGAATGAGTGTTGTTGCAGGTATTTCCTTTTGACAATGATCACCCACTCTATTTTAGCATTTGTAACCACCTTTCAAGCCTGCTTATCCAGAAGGGCTTGATTTGTGATGGTTATGCGTCGCAATCCCAGACCTCCCATGTCTTTAGGAGAGCAGACTTTGTTCCAGGCTACTAAGTGAAACTTCTTGTGATTAGCATTACCCGACCATAGGAACTATTTTTGGAGTTTTTCAATAGCTTCTCCTACCGCAGCAGGGATTTTGAACACTGACAAAAAGTAGGTGGGGATGCTCTGTAGGACCAACTTGACCAAAGTCGCTTTGCCTGCACTGGAGAGTAGGGCCCCCTTCCATCCTGCCAACTTCTTATGAATCTTGTCAGTGACATTGTTCCACATTTTTTGTTGAGGCCTCCCCTTGAACATGGGTAGGCCCAGATAAGATGTTGGAAAATTAGCAATGGAGCACCCCAATATGCTCGCAATCTTGGCATGTCGTCTAGCAGGGGTGCTGATGAAATGAAGCTTACTTTTGGTGTAGTTGATCTTTTTCCCAGCTGCTTCCTCATATAGATTGACAATACCCTTGATGTTTTTGGCTTCAGAGACTGAAGCTTTAGTTGTCAGCAAGGTGTCATCCACAAATTGTTGGTGGGTGATGGGATTTAGACCTGAGGCTGCCTTGATACCAGAAATCAAGTTTCTGTGACAAGCATTCTTAATGGTTATGCTAAGACTCTCCACCAGGATGATAAAGAGGATGGGGGAAAGAGGGTCCCCCTATCTTATCCCCTTGGTGCTAGGAAAATATAGGGAAACGGACCCATTCACTAGGACCGAGAACCAAGAAAAAGAGACACAATTAGAAATCAGATTTATCCAAGATTAATGGAAACCAAATTTGAGGAGGATTTTGAACAAAAATTCTTTATTCACTTGGTCAAATGCCTTATTCATATCAAGTTTCAAAAAGAAGGAAGCAGAGTTAGCATTGTAGGCAGAGTGGATCAGCTCGTGGATGGTGATAACCCCGTCCAAGATGTTTCTGCCTTTGACAATACTTCCCTAGCATTGGTCAATGATGGTAGGAAGGATCCCAGTGAATCTATTGGCCAGGGCTTTGGACAGAACTTTGTAGATTACATTTCAAAGACTGATGGGCCGATAATCAGACAAAGACTGGGAATTGGACCCCTTGGGGAAAGGACCAGGAAAGTGGAATTAATGTCTCTGGGAATGGATATGGAATTCTGCATGTCAGAGATGGCTAGGCACAGGTCAGGTCCCACAATGTCCCAAAAGGTTTGGAAGAACCTTGGGGAAAAGCCATCGGGTCCGGGAGCTTTGTCAGGCTGCATTGAGAAGAGGGCTTGGTGGATTTCTTTGTGGGATAGGGGGCTGAGGAGGAACTCATTGGTTTCATCGAGAATGGTATTGGAAATGTTCTCAAGCAGGGAATCCATGGCCACAGGGGAGGAAGTGGGGGGAGAGGCAAGGAGGTCTTTAAAGTGGTTGACGACTTCATCCCTGATGTGGTGGATATTAGAGATAAGGGTCCCATCCTACTTAGTAAGGCTTTTAATCCTGTTACAGCCCCTGCGCCTTAGAGTGGATATGTGAAAAAACTTGGATTTGGAGTCTCCTTCCCTGATCCAGAGTTGTCTCGAATTTTGGTGCCAAAAGGTTTCTTCCTTACTCAGGGTGTTGTGGTATTCAAAGAGCAATATCCTCTCTTCACTTCTGATACTGTCATCACCCTAGCCTCTTTGAAAACTATCCTCAATTTTCCTTAATCTGGTTTTGATGTTCTGCTTGGTTTTAAATATGTTTTGGAAGGTTTCTCTATTCCATACTTTGAGATTCTCTTTGACCCATCTAAGTTTCTGCATAAATTGGTTAGAGGTTGTCCTAGAAAGCTTACCTGCCACCATTCTGCTATTTGATTTTTGAGATCCGGGTGGTGAGTCCACATGGATTCAAACCAAAAAGGGGTCTTGAACTGAGGCTTGCTACCAGTCTCAAAGAGGAGTGGGCTATGATCAGACCCAATCTTCGGGAGAGCCTGTAGATTGGCATCACCAAAGAGGGGGAGGGCTTCTTGGGAGAGCAACACCCGATCAAGGTGCTCTTGGATAAGATTGTTTCCCATCCGTCTGTTACTCCAAGTGAACCTGAGGCCTTGAATCGAAACATCCATAAGGGCATTACTGTCAACAAACTATCTCAAGTCCTTTATATCCCTATTAGTAACTATATTTCCTCCCTTCTTATCATAGAATTGAAGAGGGGAGTTAAAATCCCCTGCTAGAACCCATGGAATATTGGCAAAGGCCTGTCTCATCTGGGTGAGGGTGTTCCACAACATTGTTCTTCTCGAAGCAGTATTGGGAGCATAGATATTGGACATAATCCAAGAAGTCTGGGAGCTGAGGTCGTGAAACAGGATATTAGACAGTCTATCATGACCAGAAATAAATCTACCCTTGACTACAGATGGGTTCCAAAGGCACAGGAGCCCGCATATAGTGTCAGAATCTGGGGAGTAGACAAAATAAAAAAAAATTCAAATGATTTTGGCTATCCTAGGCGAAAGTTGATTGTCCAATTTAGTTTCTTGAATGAGAAAAATTGTGGGGTTGTAATCTCTCCGCATGGCTGCAGCCAATCTCTGCTTGGCTGCCCCATTCAGTCCTCTCGCATTCCAGGAGAGGACTTTCATTTGGAACTTTTGGAGGTTTTCTTGCCCCATTTTCCTTGTTGTGTAGGGGTTTTGGGTCTTTGGTTTTCATCCTTGATAGGGGAACATGGAATATTCTAAATGGGCATGGGGTCAGGGGGCCCCGAAGGGGAATTGATATGTTTTGGGGATGGAGGGACAGGAATTTCACCTTGTTCAAAGACCTCATTGGTTCCAGAATCTTTAAGTAAATCAAATTTATTAGCAATAGTGAAAGAGGAACTTGCCTTTTGGAGAGCTTGAGCTTGATCTTGAAGTGGCTGGTTCTGTTGTGCATTCCTCTTGGCTTGCCATTGACTGCTAGTTTCCTTCTGACTGGTTCTTAGATGTGGACACCCACTTGGCTAGGAATCTTCATTAGGGTTTTTGCGCTTAGGGCATTGAGAAGGGAGGTGCCCCTACGATTGACAATATGGACAAAAAGCAAGTTTATTTTCAAAGATCAGCGGCTACCTTCGCCTGAAATCCTTGTATATAAGATTGAGGTGATTTGGAAGTTGCGATTCCATATTCACATTTACATAGATGCGGGCCTGGGTTAGGTGCATTCTGGTACGAGTAGCTGGGTCAATAGCTACAAAATCTCCAAAAGCCCTAGCCAAACCTCGAAGAGCATCCTCATAGAAAAAATGTGCAGGGAGGTTGGGGAGGCAGACCCAAATGGGAGCAAAATTGATGTTCTGAGAGTCGAGGTCAAAATTTGGTTCCCATTTTTTGAGGAATAGGCTTCATCTTCCGAAGAACCAAGGACCTCCAAAAAGAATACGCTCTGCATCCTCCCGGGTATTCAGCTGAATCATAAAAAAACCTCTGGTCATTTTCGAAAGACCCAAATTTCCCATAACTTTCCATTTCGAAGTAGCCCACCGTCAAACCGCATCCATGTCTGGGCGCCCTCCTACGAACTTTCCCACTAATGAGAAGGCATCGCGAGATGCATAATCTTCCATGAGGTGTTTAGGGCACAACACATCGTTGCCTTGCAAAATGAAATCCATCGATCCGCTAGGGGGCAGTCTAGGATTTTGTTGCAAACATTCTGCATAAGATTTTTTTGGTCCACCCAATTTATCGAGAGGTTTTTTCCCCGTTCAATGTCGTTGTGGGAGGCTCCATTTTTAGCTGCACTCCAGTCAAACCCTGTCATCGTCGTGGCATTGCGGGCTTCTTCCTCCTGCAAAACCTGCTTCTCAGGGTTTCGGTCTTCGATCACCGAAACCATCACTCGCTCCCAAATATTACCCTCTCTACCGGCATTTTTAAGTTATATATATATATATATATATATATATATATATATATATATATATATATATATATATATATATATTATATTGTATTTTTTTTTTATTATTTATAAAGCATAATATCAAACAGTTGCTTAGATTATCAAATATTTTTTCAATTTAAAGGCATGTAGTCAGCAAGACATACATATAATTGAAATCAAACATTTTAAAATGCAGTTACATGAATATTTCTTGTGTGAGTTTCCATGTACTCACGAGTTGTAGTGTTTTTTCACACCTTCATCATATCCCTCCTTACCTCTCGCGATCGCCTCTTTTTTCCTGCCCGAATAAGGGTACCTGATCCTCTATCTACCCAAAGATGGATATTTGTTCTTGCAATCACCAATCCATTAGTAGTACCATGTCCTAGAAACAAAAAAAAATTGCTTAAATAATAACTATTTTAGTAGGGTTGTTACAATCTCATCCAACCTTGTTCAAATCAAAATAGAGGTGCAAAACCTAATTTAGAAGTCACGACAATTCCTCAATTCAACACAATCCTTTCTCTCCTAGGACATTTATAAGTAGAAATATACCCCTATATAAGTAAGTTTAAATTGTGGAAAGGTCTGACTTCTTACATGCCCATCTACATGTTTGGTTTGAATGATAGTTGGACGGAAGGGTTTGAGGCCTCTTACAACCTTTGGATTTAGGCATAAAATTAAAATATGAATTCTACATTGCAAGAGATTTAAAGTAAATACGACTAAAACAATAACAAGCAAAGTGTGTGATCAATCAATGCATAAAAAATATAAATAACAACAATGTTTCCATTCAATTGAGATGAATTTGTAAGAGGAATGATAATATGGACAACATGATTATGCCTCATCACCATATATTTTACAATTCATAAGGGCAATGTCATTGATGGAGATCAAAAGGTTGATCAATTTTCTTACCAATATCACGAATTACAAGAGCACAATGTTGGTCTCAAAAAGTGTAGATCTAAATCACTCAAGACCAAAAGATGTCATAATGGAGTCCATAGCTCTTATTTATATGAAGAATGCACCCTTGAATTATCTTGGGTGAGAAAATTTTACTCTTACTAAAAGTAACGATTTGGGGGCATCTTTAACAAAATGATACATCTCCAAATGTTACATGCCTCTAATTATACCTCTAAATGGTTAGAATCCTTCTAATATGAGTTATGGCACCATAAAAAGACAAAATATGGCTTTCCAAGAAATCCTACTTAGAATCCATGTATACTTTTCCTATGTAGCCTACTCATGAGTGAATTGATCTCGGATGGGGGAGCAAATCACTCCACTTTTGGAGCAAATTTACCCACCTCTAGAGAAAATCACTCCATTTTTGGAGTAGATCAACCCACTTTTAGAGCAAAACAAAAATATTTTGGTGCAAATTGACCCACCTCTAGAGTGAAGCAACCCACTTTTGAAGAATATTGGATCACCTAACAAATCGCTTCTGTTTGGAGTCTTCAACAAACTTTTCCCATTTTGCAACTTTGTTGTTTTGCAATGTTATTACTAGGTTTACAAAATTTGTTTTTATTTATCTTTAATTTCTAACTCCTTGGAAAAATTAGAAGGTAGTAGTTGAACTACTATAGTTAGGGATTGTTATCAAATAACATGAGCTCAAGCAGTTAAAAATGTGGACTTCCCAAGTCGCAAGCTTACTGCAATGGTAAGGGATTTGACCTCTCTTTGAGAGGTGAAAGGTTCAAACTCCACTCAGTATGAGGGGACCAGGACCCCTTATAAAAACTTGTATAAACTCATTGAAAAAAATGTGGACTTCCAACACAAAGATCTAAGTTTTGATATTGTCATGATATATATGCCTAATTGCCAAATACTATTATGCAATTTGTTGAAATAGCATGGCAATGTGATCATAACGTATTAAAGTTGAGACCCATTCTGATATTGCAGTAGTATAATCATGATATGATACAAGTGAAGCTCCTCTAATCCCATATTACCAATTTAAGAAAATGAGGGATCCCTTTCAAGTTGATTTTCTTCCTAAAAATTTAACCATTGATAATATAATTAGTTTGAGAGTTAGTATAGGAAAAATTATAATGTAAGGGATGAAAAATTAGTTTGAAAGTTAGTATAAGAAAAATTATAATGTAAGGGATGAAAAATATCTATGTCATGTTGAATATATGTAGATAAAATTAATTATTACATTAAAATTAAAAACTACATTGGTATATATAATAGTTTTATATAGGTCTTAAGGTCTTGGGCTTTGAAAATAAGAGTTTAAAAAAATTGAACCGTATTTAAAATCGTAGCCATATCAAGTTGCTTGCAACTCAAGAAAAAGGTTGGTATAAATTAGATGATAAAACATGTTAAGTAGGAGAAATTAATGAAAATGATATAAGTTTATCAAGAAAATAAAAATACATTAAAAAATAGTAGATAAGATATGACAATATACTATTTTACATATCAACATCTAAGACAACTTATTGTTGTATGTTTTTAAAACTAAAATATATTTACTTTTATTTTTTTAACCAAATTAGATTTATTAAATACATTATATTTTAATTAAAAAAATCTACAAATAAATTTATATTTTTTCAATTGGTTATATGGTATTGAAATCGGCCTCACCCGTATTATATCATCACCACATAGTGGTATTACAGCAGATTGAATTATCTATGTATCAATTGGCAAGGTTCGAACAAAAAAATCTACAAATAAATTTATATTTTTTCAATTGATTATATGGTATTGAAAGGGGCTCCACCCATATTACATCATCACCACATAGTGGTATTACAACATATTGGATATTATCTATGTATCACTTGGCAAGATTCGAACCTGGGTCTCCTTGAATGTTGAGGAATTTAACCTATTGAGCTAATGAATCCCTCTAGCCACTAGAGATAAGTAAATATTTAGGTTAATGAAATGTTAGAGAGATATAGGTTAGCATAGTTGTTACAGGATATTTAGTTTAATTTTAATATAGAACTAAAAATAATTAATTAACTAATCAAATGGCACTAGCTTAATTAATTATATTCCTCAACGTTCAAGAAGACTCAAATTTAAATCATGCCAAGTGATACATATATAATTTAAAGTTGTTGTAATACCACTATGTGGTCATGATGTAATATAAGTGGGACATGTTTAAATCTCATATAACTGATTAAAATGAAATGATTTTAACTACGTCTAGGAGATCAAAATAGCCTATGGGATCAAGAGCTTTAATACAAGATGGGGTATGGTGTACAACCCTATTCCTTTTTAAATTCAAAACTTGGCTTCCTATTCAGAGTTCTAAAGTTTGACAATATTCAAGAAAGAAAATTCTTCAACAAAGTCAAAAGCTTAACATCCTCTTCACCAAGAGTTTTAATACAATATGGGGTATGGTGTACAACCCTATCCCTTTTGAATTCAAACCTTGGACCTCTTAATTGGTATTCCAAAGTTTGACGACATCAAAGAAAGAAAATTGTTCAACAAAGTCAAAAATCTCAACGTCCTCTTATCATCTTTAAAAATGTGTTTCTTTTGTTGTTGATTTTGATGAGAAGTTTCCTTGTTTTTCCTATTATCAATTATTCAAAAAGTTACATTTGTGAGTTTACTTTTAAATGTCTTCATATGCAATCTCCATGTCGTTGTAGGCTTCACATTCCATGATAAAATATTTTTTCATCTTAACTATTGTTGCGCAAAAGATATATTTGTTCTGACCATACCTCCTAAGGAATTTTCTATGTCCCAGTTTTGCATATGAGAACTAATTTATAAATAATCGATTAAAATTAATTAATATGTTATAAAAATATTAAATTTATTTTCAAGAAAAAATATAGGAGGTTCAAGTTTGTGGAATTATAGACTTGAGATCTTGGCCTTAGGGGCAAAACTTGGTTGAAAGTTATTCAAATATCAAGGAAAGAGTTGGGATAAAATGTTACTTCAAAAATATATTGATTCTCTTGATACAATAGAATTATTAAGGAAACAAACCCTACCTAAATATCACCATGGAACTTCCTATTAGATAGTTTTCATAAAAAACGTATTAGATGGTCAATTAGTGAGGAGGGTTCTACAAATTTTTGGTTTGATGATTGGTTCAAGCCTTGTCCTCTTATTTATAATTCAAAATGATAACATTTGTATCAAGCATGTCTAGATTGGAAAGGTCAAAAGGTTAAAGATTATATTAATGTGAGTAACAACTCCATGTCATGGATTTTTGTTAGTAACCTAGTTGAAGGAGAGGAACTTGAATGGATAGCAGATGAGATTCAAAATATTCTTCAAGAGTTATATTTGCCTATTTTTATGTAGAAGGATGAGTTGGTTTCAAATCTATCAAAAGATGGTGGATACTCAATTAATTTGGGACATGAGGATTTAGAGCAATTAGAATTTCCTACTCCTAATGATTTTCCTTGGAAGAATGTTTGGTCACTAGAGACCCTCCTGAAGGCCTTAAAATTTCTCTGGTTAGTAATACAAATCATAATTCTTACAAGAGAGTGTAACAACCCTAATATAGCCTAGTCGGCTATATTTCCAAATTAATTATTTTTTATTGACTTCATTTATAAATAGGAGTAGAGTATTTTGGTTTTATCATCATTGAAGAATATATTTGATTTGTGGATATACGCAAGAGACTTCGCCCTCTCCAAGTGGCTACGATACTTCGCCCTCCCTAAGTGGCTAGATTCATTTGGTTTACACTCTATCAAAAAATTGATTTATATTTCAATTAATATTCGTTTAAATATAAGAAATTTTGCTTCAAGTGGTATCAGAGCCAACACAGTGGGCATCTCCAACACTGATTCGTGAAACAGTGTCTAAAAAGTGACGGTGAGTAGAACAGATAGGAAGGATATTCGGAATCCATTGTTTAACAGTGGCAATAGCCACTCACTCTAGTTCATAACAGTTGCAGAAGGTGCGGAGTATTCAAACAATGAAAAGGGAGAAGAATTTTTTTCTAAATCCTAAGGTTTATCTATCCAATCCAAAATGAGTATTGCAAAATCCTAAAATTCTCCAAACGTGCCATGTGGTGTTCGAGAAATTTTGGCAAAATTTTCAAAGGGCGGGTTAATTTGGCTATGGCAAGTTTTTTTTGGAATTATCAATGACCCCAAATCTTCTTCAATGATCGTAAACCTATTCAATTGTTACTGACGAAGCCCTTCCTCTCGTTCCTCAAGAAAAAGAAGTTTATTGCAGTGAAACAAGAAACTTCTTCATTCGTAATTGGCATCGTAGGACATATTGAATGAAATTATTTCTAAAACATGACATATTATAGACATTCCAAGATTGATTAAAGGTAAATTAAAGGCTAATTAAAACCTTACACTACCAAATATTTCATGTCACGATTCGCAAGCAAGATACGATAAATCAACGAATGCAATTTTTCAACACAGGTCATCGAAGCACGAAAACGACGGAGATTCAATGGAACCCTAAAATCTTAGTCACACACGTAGCAGTCATAGTAGTTGCGGTTTGATGCACACATAACAAGTAAAATTTGTGTGGTTCAGTATAGTGCGGATCAGGTTTGCAAAATTTGGGGACTTTAATCCCACATAGCGTGTGTCAAGCTTGGTCTAGTTTAAAAGCACCAATACGCTGATGCACCTTGTCGGAGCCATAACTTGTGAACCGTACGTCCGTTTGCATTGAAATTTAACAGGTGGTTCCACGTGCATGTTCTGGATTAGGATGATCTTTGGTCCTCCTAAACCTCCAAAAATCATTTTTTTGGGACCTAACTCCGACATCTAGTGCCCCAAAATTAACTTTTATAATAGGTTCCCAAGTTTTTTTGGTTTTTTTTGTTGTTAGAAGTTTGTTATCTTTTGTTATACCTTAATTTGAGACCTAATATTTTAAATTAAGGTTCATTATTGTAAGAGGGATGTGTGCACCGAATTTGGGTGCAATCCGACTCATTTCTATTTTTAGCAGTTTTTAGGAAAAATATCTATTTTTAGCAGTTTTAGAAAAAAGACATTTTTAGGGTTTCTTTGGTTTTCGGTTGCTATATGATGGATTGTAATCTTTTTTAAAAGGGGTGTGAATTCAGTAATGAGAAGAATATCAATTGGCAATTTTATTTCATTCTTGCATTTGTGTTATGTGATTAGAGTCCATTTTTTTAGTCTCTTGTAGTTGAGTTTACACCATTTGGTATCAGAGCGGGTGTGATCTCGCTAGTGAAGGTATTATGCCACTTAGAAGATATGCCTAGATGAATAGGCAGATTGAGGATCTAAATGCATAAATAGCACAGTTGAATGGTGTGATTGATCGTATGGGAGAGAGACATCCTAGGGCACGTGCAGATCAAGGATCTGATGATGAAAACATACTTGAGGAACGTTGATCTGAGGTCCACACAGAAGTAGAACCAGAGGTTCCAGAGGAATAAGGGCACAGTTTTGAAAATCGATTGATACGAGCTCTAGAGGGGCTTAAGGGGAATCGAGATGGGATCAAGATTGAGGTTTTCGAGTATGCTGGTGGGTTGAAACCAAAGGAGTTGGTCGATTAGATCAATAGCCTAGAAAAATATTTTGAATGGAGTAACCTTGCTGAAAAGAAGAAGGTTAATCTCGCATGCACAAAGTTGAAGAGACAGTGGGATCATTTACAGACTACACGATAGAGGAATGGAAAGGAAAAGATCGAGGATTGGACAAAGATGAAGAAGTTACAAGAAAAATTTATACTTGTAGACTACTCCCAAACCCTATTTTATAGATTTTAGAATCTCCGACAGAAGGATCAAAGCATTGAGGACTATACTAATGAATTCTACAAGCTATCCATTCGAGTGGAGCACAATGAGATGGAGGACCAAAAGGCTGCCAGGTATGTAAATGGCCTAAGTTTTGTTGTTCAAGATGAGATGAGCATGCATCATACTCTTATAGTGGAGGATGTGTATCAAATGGCCCTCAAAGCGAAGGAGAAATTGAAAAGGATTAATATAAGAGGTAAGAAGGGATTCACACCCTCTCCAGGTTGGGGTCGAATTGGATCTAATTTTCTCAAGGGAGAATCCTCAATACCTGCTAAACAAGAAGAAGATGGGCATAATCTGAGAGGAAGAGGATACCAACGAGGTAGAGGTTACGGTGGTGGACGAAATGGGAATGATCCGAGGAGGTCATATACCTGTTATGGATGTGGTGAGGAGGGGCACAGAGCATTTGAGTGTCCCCAATGTGATTTCCAAGAAAGGGGTCAAGGAGGACAAGGAAGGGTCAATCTAGTTGAGATGGAAGAGCAGGATGAGGATGAAGTTGTTGTTGACATGGGGAAAGCACTTATGATAAGGAGGACGTTGATTGCTCCTAAGAAAGAGATGAAGCAAAGGGGCAGACCATATATTATGAATATTCTTGGTTGCGAACGAACATATTTCGAGCAAGATGTACATCAGGAGGGAAGGTATGTAACATTATCATTGATCATGGTAGTTGTGAGAATATGGTGTCAAATATCATGGTTGATAAAATGCACCTGAAATGTGAAAAACATCCTTATCCATATCGCATCTCATGGGTTAATAATGGGAATGAGGTAACAGTAGATCAAAGGTGTTTAATTAAATTTTCAATTGGGAGCACTTACAAGGATGAAGTGTGGTGTGATGTGATCTCGATGGATGCATGTCACATTCTATTAGGAATACCTTGGCAGTGCGACAGGGATACTAACCATAATGAGAGAAAGAATACTTACATATTCTAGAAGGATGGTGTAAAGGTAGTTCTTGTACCTCTAAAGGAGGATGGGCCGAGTGAGAGCTTTTTGACGATGAAGCAGTTTCTTGCAGAGATCAATAATGCTAGCTTATGTTATGCCTTAATAGCTGGGAAGCTAGAAATAGAGGAAGTGGTTATGCCTACAGCAGCAGCTAAGTTGCTAAGTGAATATAAAGATATGACACCAGAGGAGTTACCAGATGGGCTACCACCAAAAAAGGATATCCAACATCACATGGATTTAAGGATTAGCGCTCCCAAATCAGGTAGCTTATTGGTTGAACCCAACACAAAATGTATAGTTGAGTAGGCAAGTGATAGAGTTGATAAAGGGATTAGTTAGGGAGAGTATGAGTCCATGTGCGACTCTAGCATTGCTAACCCCGAAGAAATATGGTGACTGGCGAATGTGTGTAGACAGTAGAGCCATAAAAAAATCATAATAAAGTATCGGTATCCTATGCCGAGAGTGGATGACATGATGGATGGATTGGTTGGAGCTAAATACTTCAATAAAATTGATCTACGGAGTGGCTACTACTAGATCAAAATTTGATAAGGGGATGAATGGAAGACAACTTTTAAGACAAAATATGGATTGTACGAGTGGATGGTGATGCCATTTGGGTTGTCTAATGCACCCAGTACATTTATGCGGTTGATGAACAGAGTACTACGAGAATATAATGGTAATTTTGTGGTTGTGTATTTTGATGATATTTTGATTTATAGTAAAAGTGAAGAAGACCATTTGTTACACCTAAAATTAGTGTTAGACGTGCTCAGGAAGGAGAAATTGTATGTCAACCTGAAGAAATCTAGATTTCTTCAAGATAGTTTAGTGTTTTTGGGATTTGTAATCTTGAGAGATGGTATGAGGATGGATGATGATAAAGTGAAGGTGATTTTGGAATGGCCTCTTCCACGATCTATAACAGAAGTAAGGATCTTTCATGGACTAGCTACCTTTTACAGGAAGTTCATTAGGAACTTCAATAGTATAGTTGCCCCTATAACTGAGTGCACGAAGGGAAAAGAGTTTGTATGGACTACGACAACAATAGAGAGTTTTGAACTCTTGAAGAAGAAGGTGTCGAAAGCCCATGTTATAGTGTTACCAGATTTTAGTAGGGTGTTTGAGGTTGATTGTGATGTCTTATTTGTTGGAATTGGTGGTGTCTTAAGTCAAGAGGGCCGACCTATAGCATTTTTTAGTGAGAAGTTGAATGATGCAAGAAAGAATTATTCTACATATGATGTGGAATTTTATGCAATTGTGCAAGCATTGCAACATTGGAGGCACTACTTAATCTCAAAGGAGTTTGTGTTGTTTATTGATCATGAAGCATTGAGGTATGTCAATTCTCAAAAAAAATTAAATAGCAGGCATGCCAAATGGGTTTCATTTTTGCAATAGTATACATTTGTCCTGAAACAAAAGTCAGCAAAACAGAATAAGGTTGTTGATGCATTGAGTAGGAGAGTCTTGTTGTTAACCACTATGGAGAATGAAGTGGTAGTATTTGAGGGGATTAAAGATCTGTATGAATTTAATGCGAATTTTGGGAATATTGTGCAACAGTGCAAAAGTGCGGTAGGGGGCGAGTCCCATACTATTTTGAAGAGTATTTTTTAAAGAATGGTTACTTGTTTAAGGGTAATCGATTATGCATTCCCAATGGCTCTATGAGAGAGAAAATCTTGTTACGATTAGTTTACTCCAACAATAAAGTAAATCAAATCATATTGCAGACATTAGGCTTGATAGAATAATCAAACCTAATATATGAGTCACAAAATAGGAATTTAACCGTAGATCCAACATTTGCGCTAACAACCAACGTGATAGGCGCCTAACCTACTAACAACTAACTACGTAGTCAAATTAACTACAACTACTAACCAACTAGGTAGAATAGTTAAAAACAACCTAGTGGTAAAAAGTAATAAATTATTTTTTACCATACAGTACATAATTCTACTAAAGTGAGAAATAGGTAAATATCCCAAATGATGGAATATTACTCTAACATCCCCATTTATTACATTATTTGGGTAATACATACATATTATCCTATACAACAATATTTGGGTAAAGCATATAACTGCCCCAATACAGTGGAAGAAAATGTTGATCTCCTAGTTCTTTGCTCTGTCACGATTGCTCCGTCTGCTCCTAAGCAAAAAGTGGGTCATTCCTCACTTTGTCTTCACACTAACAAATGTCCTTATAGTAATCACATCATCCAACCGAATTGCATGGGTAACCAGTTGTTGCAATCACTAGGTGTAGTAGAATAGATAACTTCATACGAGGTTCATTCATTTACAATATGAGTTTGCAAAAGATAAGGTAGCTAAGGTGTCGGTCATTGCCAAAAATGCACCCTTATAAGTTCCCCCTTTCTCGTTGAAAAACATGTTGTAATTAATTGTTGAAAGAAGTGTGACTAAGGTTTCGGTCGTAGCCGAAAATGCACCCTTATAAGTCTTCTTCTCTTTTTACAAAAATTGTGAAGAAAAGAAATGTATATCCCCCTTCAATTATGAAAGATGTGCAACTTAAGATTGTTGTGAAGGATTTTATAAATATTGCCTCCTAGGCAATTTTACACCACAAAAGTCTCTTATTTGTTACAAGAACTTCAAACATTGAGAATTTGCTATCTATGAAGCCTAAAAAGAGATACAATCACCCCTTATTGCAAGTACTTCAAACAAAAACTTATGCTATTTATGAAGCCTAAAAAAGAGAGAGGAAAATGGTGCTTTGCCCATGGTGACAAATGTGTGTTCCCTCTACAATATTGTTTTAGCAATGAGCACTCTGTGTGCTTTTTTTGAACTAGAATCAGAATCAAAACTAGACACTTCACTAGCAATATTGCCTTTGTTTTACTTATGGGTTGTGCCTTTCTTTCTTTTTTTGCTTGTTTTTGAACCAAAACTGATTGGTTTCATGGTTGTCCTTTTTACAATACGAGCAAAACATCTTTTGAGATTTATTTCCCTTACCTTTTGAAGATGATCCCCCCTTTTGAAAGTTTTATTTCTTCTTATCACCTTTATAGTTTGAATAAAGTGCATTGTTCGACACTTCATCATTTTGGAGTTGGTTTGCTTCCTCAGTTTGAAGCAAATTGACTAACTCCACAAAGGTGAAAACTCTTTGTGAAACATTAAGGGATGTAATCAACATTTTGTAGGGTTCGGGAAGAGCTCTCAAAATTATTGAAGTCAAAATGATGTCTTCTACTTTGGCCCCTAAAGCATTAAGCTTAGACTTCAGATCTGCCACTGTCCATAGGAATAGTTCTACTGATTCACCCGACTTTATATGGAGTGTATGAAGTTGTGTTTGAAGGTTTAGAACAATTGATTGATTCTTGCCTTCAAAAATGGTACTAAGTGCATCCCATGCAACTTTTCTAGTTTTAGCTTCACTTATGTGAGGTTGGATCTCATCAGTAGTTGCAAGGAGTATCAACATGAGAAGACGATTGTTCTTTTTTTCCCATGCTTTTTGATCTACTCCTAGTGATGCGGGTCTTGTTTCAGTGCCATCAACTAAATCCCACATGTCCTCTATAGTCAATATGGCTTTCATCTTAGTTTTCCATGTTGAATAGTTAGGACCCTTTAGCAATTGTGTATCACTTAAGTATTTATTGATAGTTGTCATGATGAAGGTCCTACAATTTGAACTAAGATGATTTTTCTTTCACTTTTAAGTGATATTTAATGGAACCTGCCTAAAAATTCTCTTGAAGAGAGATAATCAATTGGAGGAAATTAAGCCAAACAAATAAGAGATGAAAGATAACTCACTCAAAAAGATATTTAATGGCACCTGCCTGAAAATCCTCTTGAATAGGGATAATCAGTTTGAGGAAATTAATCCAAAAAAATAGAGTGAATTAGGGGTTTTTGTTTGTAGGAGAGAATATCAAGTGAATATTGGCTTTAAATCTGGTCAAGGATTTACACAAATTTGTGAAATTTTGAGGTATGGAGTGTTCTTGATTCTATGACTTATAGTTGCAAAAATAAATGATGCAACAATCAAACAAGAATGACCTCAAAATTATTATCAGCTAGGTGTTGGATGCAACCAAAAATGCACCTAATTTGCCAATGAAGGTGTCAAGTAAAATCGAAAATGCGCCTTTTAATTTTTGCAACAAAATGTGTATTTGTGTTTTGCAAAAAAAATGATATTTTATGTCTCCTCCTTGTTTACAATTTTGCAAAAGAAGTACAATGTTGTCTTCCCCCCTTAATTTTGAAAAATTTACAAATCGAGCACTCCTTCCAAGACAAGTCGACACACGACCCGCATTTGGAAGGCTTCTAGAACTAGTCGACACACGAACCCGTTTTGATGGACCCAAAGCTTCAAGTCTTCTCAATGTTTGCAAAACAAATGTACAATTTGATGTCTTATAGCTCCTTGGAGAAAACACATGCACTCTTGGTCTTTGAAATTCACAAAATTGGAAGTCTCCTTGTGTTATAATTTTGCAATCAAATATTGGCTTCTTTTATATTGCAAGATTAACAAGGTTGAGAAGAAATGAGGGTTTTCTAATTTGCAAAAAAATATGCTCTTCTATGTCTTATATCTCCTTTTGGGTGAGAAAATAAAAGCACTATTTATGTTGATATTGCAAAATTAACCTCCTTCCTTCTTTAATTTCAATTTGCAAAAGTTAAAAAAAAAAACTAATTTAAAACATTTTGAATTAATAATAAAAAAATATAGTAAATGTTTTAATTAAACCAAAAAAAAATTGATTTAAAAAAAATAATTAAATTTTTAAATTATTAAAAAAATATGGATTTTAAATAAACTTTATACAAAATAAAATTAATAAATACCTTAGTTTGCATTTGCGGACGGCTTTATGTGTTCGTGCAGGCGGCAAAAGAAGTTTCGGCCCTGACGGGGGTCGAACTCCCGACCTCCTATCGGGAGCCTTAGCTCCTTTGCTAGTTGGGCTAGCTAGCCCGACTGGTATCGAAGTGGGTTGCCTTCTATTTGAAGGCATGCTCACGGGAAATGAAAAAAAATGAGATATCAATCCCACATTTCTCTCGTGAGCAATGTTTAGGCCCTTTAAAAATGCTTAAGACGCAACTCCTATGTTGACTACCTTCGAGCAGTCCGAGTCATCCGCCATCCTTTTGCCTTGCAGACTAGTTAACCGATGCCACTTCAGCGTCCAACAAATCGCTCTCCCCATCACACCAGAGTAACCAGATCTCGTCATGTGTCTTCTTAGAGCCCAGTCAGCATAGCCACGTATCTTGCCACGTGTTCGCCTAGAGCCCAGTCAACATAGCCACGTCAGTGCGTCCAACTAGATTGCCACGTCACCCGAGTCCGCTTAGGTGACAGGTCAGCAGTCAGCCCAGTCATCGATGTAGGTGGCACGGTCACGTGTCGATCTAGCATGCGCTTCGATTCAGTGCCTCGGGATCTATGCCCAAGCACACGTGGATCCTATTGTTTCTCAATCATCAAATTTCATTCAATGAAATCTACTTGGTGTTGTAGTCCTGTTGTCGTAGTCCATTGAATTCTAATCGGGATCTTTGAGGTGTCGACTCCCGATCACGATCTATCCGATCGTCAGAGTCTGGCCCTCTCTCGATCGTAATCAATGTGACACATGCGGGCCCTGTGGGCCTGCGGGACACATGTGGGTTCACCCCTATGGGCCTGCAACGCATGTGGGGGCTTGTTGATAGCTCCAGTGAGCCTCTCCAGCTTAGGAAAAACCCTCGAGATGCGTGCAAACTGTGAGCAGGTTCCAGCAAAATTTAGCAACATGGCACCCAACAATAAAGTCTGCAGCCCAGGTCAAATGGAGCGAGCATCGCTCACCTTGCCCATCCCCTCAGCAAATGATACCAATGTTAGGATTGGTTTACTCCAACAATAAAGTAAATCAAATCATATTGTAGACATTAGGCTTGATAGAATAATCAAACCTAATATATAGGTTACAAAATAGGAATTTAACCATAGATCCAACATTTGCGCTAACAACCAACGTGATAGGCGCCTAACCTACTAACAGCTAACTATGTAGTCAAATTGACTACGACTACTAACCAACTAGGTAGAATAGTTAAAAGCAACCTAGTGGTAAAAAGTAATAAATTACTTTTTACCATAGAGTACATAATTTCTACTAAAGTGAGAAATAGGTAAATATCCCAAATGATGGAATATTACTCTAACACATCTTGAGGGAATTACATAGTGGGGGTGTGGTTGGTCATTTTGGAATCGCCAAAACTACCACTCTTGTAGAGGAGAAGTACTATTGGCCAAAAATGAAGAGAGATATAATCAAGTTTGTCTCTAGATGCAGAGTATGTCAAATGGCTAAGGGCCATGCGCAAAATATAGGGTTGTATATGCCACTGCCAGTTCCTACAGGACCATGGACTGATCTGAGTATTGATTTCGTGTTGGGGTTGCCCAAGACACAGTGGGGTAAGGATTCAATTTTTGTTGTGGTAGACAGATTTTCAAAAATGGTGCATTTCATTGCTTGTCAAAAAACTAATGATGCAACTAGGACTGTAGTCTTATTCTTTGATGAGATTGTGTAGTTGCATGGTGTTCCAAAGACTATTACTTCTGATCGGGATACTAAGTTCTTGAGTCACTTTTGGAGGACATTGTGGAAAAATTTGAATACCAGGTTGCAGTTCAGTAGTGCTTACCACCCACAGACCAATGGTCAAATAGAGGTAGTGAACAGAAGCTTGGGAAACCTCTTGCGATGCATAGTTGGAGAAAAACCAAAATAATGGGATTTAGCCTTATCATAAGCCGAATTTGCATACAATAGTTTAATGAACAGGTCAACAGGTAAATCTCCTTTTCAAATTATTTTTGGTCAAAATCCTAGAGGTGTATTAGATTTGGTTGAGTTGCCAATTGGGAAACAAGTTAGTGATGATGCAGAAGCATTTGCTGAGCATATCCAGAAAGTGCAAGAGTCGGTGAGGGAAAAATTACAGAGTAATAATGCTCACTACAAAGAGTCTATTGATGCACACAGAAGGGTGAAAGTGTTTGAAGAGGGTGATATGGTCATGGTTCATCTTAGGAAAGAAATATTTCCTAAGGGGACGTATAACAAACTAAAACTTAAGAAAATTGGGCCATGCGGGATTTTGAAGAAGATCAATGATAATGCCTATAAAGTGGATCTGCTCAATGAATTTGATATTTCACCCACTTTTAATGTTTCTGATTTATTTCAATATCCTAGTACTTCTGATGATGGTGAATTACAAGAGACAGTAAATTGGGCACGACAAATGCCTAAGAAGAAAAAAGATAGAGTTGCATAGGTGCTCGATAAGAAGGTGATCACCACCAGACACAGGAGTTACAACAAATTCCTGGTTCAATGGGAAGGATTACCACAATCAGATAAAACTTGGGTTTTAGAGTCAAAGCTAAAGAAAAATTGATAACCAGAAGCTATAGGATTTCAATTCAGCTGAAATCGCAGGAGCTGAGTTCTTTTTCACCAGAGGAGAATGATGCACCTTGTCGGAGCCATAACTTGTGAACCATACACCCGTTTGCCTTGAAATTTAATAGGTGGTTCCACATCCATGTTCTGCATTAGTATTATCTCTGATCCTCCTAACCCTCCAAAATCATCTTTTTGAGACCTAACTCTGACATCTAGTGCCCTAAAATTAGCTTTTAGAATAGGTTCTCGGGTTTTTTGGGTTTTTTTGGCTGTTAGAAGTTTATTATCTTTTGTTATATCTTAAGTTGAGACCTAATATTTAAATTAAGTTTCATTATTGTAAGAGGGATGTGTGCACCAAATTTAGGTGCAATCCGACTCATTTCTATTTTTAGCAATTTTTAGGAAAAAGATCTATTTTTAGCAGTTTTAGAAAAAAGACATTTTTAGGGTTTCTTTGGTTTTCGGTTGCTATATGATGGATTGTAATATTTTGTAGAAGGGGTGTGAATTCAGGAATGAGAAGAATATCAATTGGTAGTTTTCTTCCATTATTACATTTGTGTTATGTGATTGAAGTCCATTTTGTTGGTCTCTTGTAGCTGAGTTTACACCATACGCTTAGTATGTATTGACCACCATGTTGGTGGTCACGTAGAGACTAGCACTAGTTGGTGGCAGCTAGTGGTGACTGTTTGACTAGAGTAGGTTTGATGCGACACAATTGACTCCAGTTGTGAATGTTGACTGTTTTACCAAAGCAGGGTTGACACGATGTAGTTGACTCCAGTTGTGACTGTTGACTGTTGAAAATTTAAAATTGCTCCTATTGAATCCTAAATTTTTACTATAGCAAACTAAATTTTTTAAATTTTTAAATTAAATTTTGGTGCCAAAAAATGTATGAGTGATTCTTCTACAAGTGTCGATTGGACCCAAGGAGCAAAAAAAATACTACAACGTACTATACGGCTAGACGATGTGTCTATGAGTAGAAAGAAGTGCCCACGTTGAAATCAAGTTACGCATCATAATTATCCCACCAACATTAATAGTTTTGACTAACACCTTTACGCTAACCTAAATTCTATGGCTCCATCTTCATCTAACCATTCAAATCCTTCTTCTCCAACTCTTAATAATGCGCTGCCTAACCCATCTTTCCCAATTCCTATTAATGTTGATCCCCACTTACGTTAATATCTTACTCAACAAGAAGCAACTATGAATGACATTCGTCTTAAGTTGAGATCCATTCAAGCCAATATAGCTACTTCTACTAAATCTTGAATCTTTAAACATTCGTCAAAGACAAGTGATTGCTTCTAACCAAGGGTTTACCAATGATTTTTATCCAGAAGCAGGTGGTGCTTCCAATTATTTGGAATGGCCTCATGATGTTCAAGTTCCTCTAAATTGATATACCTCCATTTGAAGGAGCTAACCCTCATGGATGGTTGGCAAAAATGGAAGGCCTTATCTGTCTACACCATATTCCAAAAATAGGTCATGTTACTTTTACAGCTTCTAAGCTTGGTACATAAGCATATCAATGGTTTTTATGGCAACTTCATCATAATGGGTGTCCTCTTTTAAGGCCTCAAATTAAGGAAAATTTTCTTAGAAGATTCGATAAGGGATCTTCCACATCATATGTGCTATATCTTATGCAAATTTAGAAAATATGATCAGTAGATGACTATATCTCTTAATTTACTAGTCTACTCATCTATACACATGAATTAAGTCCAGCAGTGGTGGTTTCTACTTTTCGTTATGGTCTTAAGGATAAGATTCAAAAGGAAATTGGCATGCATGATCACTATACCCTATATTATGCACAACATATAGCTCAAGCAGTAGAACAAAAACTCCAAGATGTCTGTCCTCCCTATAGACGTGATTTTAATGCTCATCATTTTTTTTGCAATTTCGAGTGTTCCATAGGATTGTTTAGCTCTAAGTATCATTCACATCATCCAAGATATCAAGCTTGTGTAGAACATCAAAAATTTCATTTAGAATATGACGATGCATTAGTAGCTGAGGAAGAAAAATATTTACCTCAACTAGAGCCATCCACAAAACCAACATACAAAGAACCACAAGAAGATGAAATTATGGCCCTTTCGGTTCATGCACTTATGGGTATTCAAGCTCATCATGCTATCAAAGTACAAGGATTCATTAAACATCAATGTGTTAATATGTTGATTTATTCAGGAAGGACACATAACTTTATAGATTATAAAACAACCAAATCCTTGAGCTTGTATATCCATTATTCTAATAAAGATAAATTTCAAGTCCTTATTGCAAATGGAGGTAATGCTCAATGTGTGGATCGAACATCTAAAATTACAATCCAAATGGAGAATTATACATGGATGGGTATGCTCTTTTTTATAAACCTAAGAAGCTCATATGTCATTTTGGGAGCACAATGGTTATCTCATCTTGGCTATGTTACTATTAATCTCCAAAAACTATACATCAAATGGACAGAGAATTGGAGAGTCATTTGTATTCAAGGAATTCAATCTCCTTCATCCAACGTTATGAGTTCACATAGCATGGAGAAGATATTGAAGAAAGGTGGTTATGGATTCATTGCCCAAGTAAATTTCGTTGAGGCTCAATTCTTGGATTCTTCACTTCCAGCTATTCCTTCAGATCTTCAAAATATTGTGGATAGATATGAAGAAGTTTTTTGTGAACCAAATGGATTACCTCCTAAGTGTACACATGAGCATGCCATACATTGATCCCTGGAAGTGTACCTCCTAAAGTACGTACTTATCACCATCCATAGCCTTAAAATTTAGAAATTGAGAAGTTGGTCCAAGAAATTTTAGAGCATGGAATCATTCGTCCAAGCATTAGTAATTATTCCTTGCCAGTGATGATGGTACTTCGTAAGGATAGATCATGGTGCATGTGTCTTGATTTTTGTCCTCTCAACAAGATCACTATCAAAGATAAGTTTCCTATCCCTATCATCGATGACTTATTGGATGAATTACATGGTGCTAGTTATTTCACTAAACTTGACCTACGCTTGGGCTTTCACCAAATTCAAGTTAGAGAAGAGGATATCCCTAAAACTATTTTTTATACCCATGAGGGTCATTATGAGTTCCTAGTCATGCCCTTCGGTCTCACTAATGCTCCTTCGACTTTTCAAAGTCTCATGAACCATGTCTTTAGGCCTTATCTTCGTAATTTTATCCTAATTTTCTTTGATGATATTTTAATATACAACAAATCTTGGAAGGAGCACCTAGTTCATGTTGATAAAGTCCTTTATCTCTTACAAAAGGAAAAACTCTTCATTAAACGATCCAAATGTGCATTTGGAGTCTAAGAGGTGGAAAATTTGGGACATAAAATATGTCATGAAGGAGTCAAAGTAGATCCTCATAAAATCAAAGCTATTCAAGATTGGCCTCTACCAAAATCGCTCAAGAAACTTTGTGGTTTTCTAGGACTCAAGATATTATAGAAAATTTATCCGCAACTATGGTAAGATTGCAATACCTCTCACTTCTCTTACCAAAAAGGATGCTTTTATTTGGAATGAAGCTGCTTCTTAGGCCTTCCACACCCTCAAAGAGGCTATGTGTTCCACTCCAGTTTTTGCCACTCCTAATTTTAGCAAGTCATTTATCATTGAGTGTGATGCTTCTGGCATAGGTATTGGAGTTTTTTAATGCAAGAAGGTCATCCATTGGCTTTTGAAAGTAAGCAACTTTCAGGAAATAATTTGGGATGATCCACTTATGAAGAGGAAATGCTAGCTATTTTACTTGCCATAGAAAAATGGAGACATTATTTATTAAGTAGTCGTTTTATTATTAAGACTGACCATAGTAGACTTAATAATTTCTTATAACAACATCTCTCATATCCTGAAAAAAATAAATGGATGACCAAACTCTTGGGTTATGTTGGATTAATTATTTTAGAGCTAAAGCATTATGTATTTTGTGGAGGATTGGTCTTACTATTATTTGTTAGAATTTATAGTTTGAAACGAATAATAGGATTTTTAAAAATATATTTTGAAATCATGCCCAACTTTCTAACCATATTATTGTCTCATGTAGAAAGTTTATAGACATGGTGCTTATCATGAGAATTCTCGAGTACAAAAAAAGAGATGCTAGCCTCTTGGTTACACGATTTGAGGAGACATGGAAGGATCATTTGTATCAATGGAGTTAATACTAAGGATTTGCTTTGATTTATAGTAAAATAGAAATGTCTCAAAATTTTGTTTATTAAAATTATTATTGATGGTGCTTCTAGAGGAAATTCAATAAAAGTTGGTGGTAATGGTGTTTTACAAAATTATGAAGGCAAAATTCTTCTCACTTACTAATGATCATTTGGAAATTCAATGAATAACTATGCAAAGGCTAGGGCACTTCTCACAAAAAATCAAATTTGCAATAGAAAAAGGATGGAAATATATTTTATTTGAGGGTAATTCATAAATTATCATTAATGTTATCAATAAAAGTAGTTTTGTGGATTGGATGAAAAAAAAAATTGTTGTTGATGTTCATCAATTATTGGAAGCAATCTTTGGAAAAGTGAGCACATATACAAAGAAGAAAAATGGGTAGCATATAATTTAGCCAATCATGGAGTTGTTCTTCATCTTAGTGAAATTATAAGCCATATATAACTTATTAGAAAAAAATGGCATTAGCTCAACAAATTAGGTTCCTCAATATTTGTTATTTTCAAAGTCATCAACTTGCTTCTTTTGCTAATCCTTTTTAGAGACTTCTTTCTTCAATCCCTTAGTCTCTTGTTGGATTTGGTACTTTTATGTTTTTAGCTATTCTAATTCTTCCTCTAATTCTTGTTTTAACTTGTTTTGCTTTGTCCTCAATTGTCAATCCACCACATTTCATTGTTGTGCCAAGTGTGAGTTGGTTAGCCAATTGGAGCATTTTGCTAGGGTTCATTTTTTCTAGATCTAGTTGAGACACCCTAGTAATTAAGTCAACAGGATTTGATGCTACCTTTATTCCCCTTTCTCAACAGTTGAGAATGGAAAAGTACTAAGACCTTGGAGGTATTTTTATTGAGTTATTTTTATTCTTTATTTCCTCTCTTCTTAGAAACAAGAATGTCTAATGCCTTAATGATATTAGCTTCTTTGGCCTTATATGCATAGCTTGGCCTAGGCCCTTAAATCACACCTATTAGTATGGGAGCTCCTACAAACTTAGCTCCTTAGGTAGGGGTGGTAGGTATCATCACCTACAGGATTTTTCAAGCTTGGGATGGTGGTCAATTTGAGGTGGATAACATAGAAAGAGGATACAATTGAGTGGTGATAGTGGGAAATGGATTGGAAGTGGTGGTATGGGATGTGAAGCTATATGAACCAAAATTAATAGAGAGGGGTGACATGGTGGGTGGGACTAGTGGATGTGAGGCAATGGTTTGGATGAGTGGAGATAAAAATGATGATATGGGAGTGGTTCATACCATGATCATGATTGTTGGAGGAAGGGTGCCTTGGGGAACAATGATGCAGGGTGCCTCATAGAGAAACAAGTGCTTGATTGGTGGATGATGAGAGAAGTATAATAAAAGAATGGGAAGGTAAAAAGTGAGAATAGAAAAATAAGGGACATAGAGAAAAAGGGGAGCAAAAATAGTATGAAGAGAGAGGAGGGAGTGGTGGAACATGATAGGGGGTATAAATGGGTGTAGTTATGGCCATAGGACCTTTCATTCCCAACTCAAAAGGGGAACCTTTTTAAGGGATTTTTACTTTTCAAGCTGGTTTTTTTGCTATTGTTGTAGTTTTATTTTCTTGGCCACCTCCCTAAACATAGACCCATAATTCTAAATACTTTTTTACCCCTTCATCATCATCTATTTGACTACTAAACTGACCATTACTAGAGTTGGTGCAACTGAAATGGTGATTACTAGAATCACTTGCTTCCTAAGCTTCTCCTTATGGGGGTGAGCTTCTTGTTACCACCACCTTATGGTTTTGGTCTCTTTATACCTTTGGGGTGTCTTTTGTCCAAGATGGCATAAACGTTAACATCAAAAAGACTACCTCTTGTGTACTTGGTAATTGTGTCCATTTTGTACCACATATTTTTCCATGCAAAGATATTTTGATCAATGTATCCAAGCTTCTAGAGTGACACCAGTCATTGATGATTTATCTTTATGTTAGGGTTGAAGTCATCCTACTTTGTGTAAAAGGTGTTCCCAATGGGGATTTAGCATAACAGCTTTGAACTTCATATTCATATCCCTAATTACCTCCTAGAGTGGCAAGGGTTGTATCTTCATCCAAGTTGACCTACTATTATATGTTGCACCTTTTATCATGTGCAAACAAGGTATTTAGTTTTTGGTCCATAAGGGTCTTCTCAAAAAATCCCTGTGGAGAAGGACTGGTGATCTCTAAGTTGCTTGAGACTCATCTCTCTTATTTGAGATTCATCTCTCTAAGGACTAGAGATCTCTAAGTTGTTTGTGGATGACTTGGTAATTGTGTCTATTTTGTACCACATCTTTTGCCATGCAAGGATCTTTTGATCAATATACCCAAACTTCTAAAGTGACCCCAATCATTTATAATTTATCTTTATGTTAGGGTCGAAGTCATCCTGCTTTGTGTAAAAGGTGTGTCCAATGGAGGTTTAGCATACCAGCTTTGAACTTCATCTTCATACCCCTAATTACCTCCTAGAGTGGCAAGGGTTATCTCTTCATCCAAGTTGGCCTACTATTATATGTTGTACCTTTTCTCATGTGCAAACAAGGTATTTAGTTTTTTATCTCTAAGGGTCTTCTCAAAAATTCCCTATGGAGGACTAGCAATTTCTAAGTTGTTTGAGACTCATCTTTCTCAATATCACCTCTACTACCAAGTGGAACCCACATAGCTTAGAAGTGATGTTCATGATTTGTTGCTTGTGTGGGTAGAAAGTGGTTTTATTTTTCCCCTTGAAGTATTCAAGTCCATGTAATCAGTTTGTCACACATATTCTAGGTTGAACATGTAGTGTTGCACTCATGTAGGAAACTCAAAGGGCATGTCTAAGAATCCATAGAGGTGGATGAAATACTTGGTCCTCTCTAAGTAGAAATATTATTTCATATAATTTCCCTCTATTAGCAGATATTGTACCTCATCAATTAGTCTTGGTGCTTTCATCCTAAATATTTCCATTACGACCTCGTACACCTTGTCATAGAAGTGATTGGAGGTCTTTCCTTTTTCTTGATCTGTACATATAAGAACTTTATAATGCTTAGAGGTTTTTCATCTTCCCCTACTTGATCTAGTTGAAGGGTGGAAAACTAGCTTTTCTTCTAGTAAAGGATCAACTAGATCAAGTAGCAAGTGTAGTTGAACTTCCTCTCTTCCTTAAATTCCTTGAGTTGATTGTCCATCTGATCAAAGATGTACTTAGAATAGTCAATCATTTAGGATCACCCCAAATATGCTTGTATGGCATGTAGCAAGGCTATGTGCTCCTCATAAATAATTTGGCCATCCTTTTCCCCTAAGACTATGGCTATATGAAATCATCATTTGGATGTCCTTTTTGAATTGGCTTAAGTCCAACATGATGTTAAAGTTGGTTGGTAGGTTGGGCTTTTCTAAGTAGGTATTTAGGAAGTTTTGACAATAGGCATTAGATTATCTATAGTAAAAGTATTTCTGGGTCTTGGGACTATAAGAGATCCACATGGTAGGGTCATTGACAACCTTCATCATATTCCTTATCAGTCTTTGCCTAATGTAAAATACCTCCTCCATCCACTAGAATACCATAAAAATCTTTATCATTGGGTCATATTTCTCTAATACCACTTACATTAGTTATATGCAACTCCAAACTTAAGGTGCTAGATTCATGGCTAACCTTGAAGTCCAAATCTGGCTTATGCTTCATAAATTAGTTTGGGGGCCTAGGTTGTATATCCTAAGGGCCTCTTTCCTTACTTGACCTATGATGTAGTTAAATTTTCTCTCCTCCACCCTCTATTATGGGTATTTGAAGTACTCTTTTTGTCTTTTGGGAGGTGAGGAGACCTACCTCTTGTTTTGGAATGAAACTCTTCTTATTTTGAGGTCTTCTCTTTTGATGGTCTACCTCTACTAGTGTGACCAAGATAGGCGATAATGAGACAACAAGGATAGGTACGGTGGTTGTGAAAGGTCATGAGATGGACTATACCTCTAGAAATGAAGGGCCGGTGGATGTGACTGTGGTATCCATGATGAGAAAATGGCAAAAAACTGAGCGAAGGGGCAAAAAGTTGGATAATATTTGGCTTTTTAACACCAAGAGCCATTTGCTCACTAATTTGAAGGGATTTTGTTATAAAAAGAGAGTGATTCACTCATTAAAGGCACCTCAAAATAGTGATAGATTAGGGAGCAACTTGCTCAAAAAATTAAAGTGAATTGCTATAAATAGTGAAGTTGTTTTCTTGGAAAGGAGGGATTTTTTTAATGGGTTTGAGTAATTTGCTAGTTTTTTTTAGTGACTTTCTCGTGCTTTTGGAGTTAGGAAAAAATTTGGTATTTTTCTTATTTAATTTTTTTTCAAGTAGTTTGCTCAATTACCATAAGTCGAGGAGATCTCATGGAGTTGCTATCCAATTAGGATTTGGCATGTTATTTGCTTGAAGATGGAAGCATTGCACATGCAAATTTCTAGTATGGCACAACACATAAATATAGCCCTTTGGGACCTGTGTGGGGTTTATATAGACCCTAGGCATAGGATGCCCTACCCACACCTTGATGCGGGCTACTTTCATAGGGAAATTAGCTTGCAAGGGGCCAATTGGCCCTACCTCGTAGTAGGCATGGTGTTTATTATTTGGGTTAGTGCATTGCATGCATTAGCAAGTAAATTTCTTACTACAAGCAAGTGAAGTGCTCATCCCTTTTCATAACATCAATCTACATGGTCCTTGACACACTTGGAAAATCATCATCTTGGGAGAAAAAGGAATAAACTTACATAAGTAGGGAAGTTTAGAAGAAATGAGAAAGAGGAATAGGGATAATAGAAGTAATATGGGGAAGATACTTGTTGAATCTATATCTAATACTATAAAGAGAAAACATTGCCCATTCTTTCAATAATTTAATAGGGCTTGCTCCATAATGAGTCAAATTTCTAATGTGCTCCTATTTTTGCTTAATATTCATCCCATTTTAGCACAAGGCCTCATTCCTTATATTATACTTTTGAGCTCCTTTATCAAACCACTTCTTGATGACTTCTTGATGTTGCATGGTCCTTTTAAAGTATTTTTCCCTCTCTTCTACTAGGGCCAATAGTGCATTCAATCTTGCTTACATGGGTTTGACGTCGATATCCTCTAATTTTATTTGTGACATATAGAGGGAAGGGAACTTGAGGCTCATTGGTAGCACCACTTTCTTGTGATATACTAGCTTGTAGGGAGATGATCCGGTGGATGATTTCAATGTCACTCTATCTACCCATAATACCTTATGCATCTTTATATGTGAGCCCCTCTAAGACTCAAATGGTTTTTTAAGATGATTATGATATTTTTATTGGTTGAATCGACCAATTCATTACCTTGAGGATAATAATTGGATGATGTTGCGAGAAAAAATCCATACTCAAGGGCAATTTTTATCACTTTAGCTCCTTTGAAATAGGTGGTATTATCTATGATGATGTTGGTAAGCAATCCACATCTGGTGATGATATCTTCAAGCAATTAAACCACTATCTCTTGATTAACCCATTTGGTAAAGTAATGTGTAGTGGTGAGGATCCATCCATGGCTTGCATTTAACAATAAGTTAATCTTACCTATGTAACCAAGGCCCTTTGTTTGAATGGTTTGATTATGATGATAAGCTTTAAAGGCATTGGAGCTCTTATTTTTTCCCCTCAATATGCAATAATATTTGAAATACTTGATCCATTGATAGCAATCAATGAAAAAAGTAGGCCAAAACTATCCAACCCTTAAGATCTTGTGGGTTGTCATGGGTGCAAAGAAATCCTCTCTATAATGATACTGCCTAATTAGGACCCCCTTTATATTTTCTTCAACATAATAGAGTAGGATGTCATCATATCCCTTCTAGAACAAGAACCAATTGTAATGTGTCACCTTTTGTCTAAATCAAACCCTTATTTGGCTATCAATCCTTTTGGGACCTACCTTATAGTCATGTATCTTCACACCTCAACCATCCATCAAGTTTCATTATTCATATCTACTTCTTCAACCAAAGCAACATATTCTTTGGATACTATCCTTGCCAACCTTTCACATAAAAACCTTCCCTTAATTAGTTTGGTGGGCTTGATCTCGATATCAAATTCATAAATTTTATTGATCCACTTGACCCTTTTATCTCCAAGTTCTATGTAATATAACAAACCAAACTTTATGGTGTACTACAAAGATAGTGGTCTCACTTTGTGATAGATAGTATTTGAATTTATTCAAGGATTTCATCATGGCAAATATATGTTTCTCGATCAAGTATATCTTTCTCCATAATTGTGGAGGGCTTGGCTCATGAAGGATACAGGGTGCTCTTCATCCTAATCATTCTTTTGGGTTAGGGCAACTACAATGCTTTCATTGTACCAAATACATACAACCTAAAGTCTTTGCAGAATTTTGGATTAATTAGGATAGGGCCCTTCATGATGGCATCTTTGAAATCCTCAAAGGCTTTTATTCCTTCATTTGTCCAATCCATAGAGGTGTTTTTTTTAACATCTTAGTTTTGGGCCTAACCATTTGAGCAAAATTAGTAATGAACTTAGCTACAAATTGTATTTGACCTAGGAATGACTTGATATTTTTATTGACATCAGGAATGATATGTCTTGGATGGCTATTGGTCAATCAAGGTCTATGGCTAAACCTTCTTTTGACACTACATGACCTAGCAATTTACCTATTTGGACCACAAAAATAGACTTCTTAGGGTTCAAATAAATACCAAATTCCCTACCCCTCTAGAAGACTAACTCGAGATGGTCAATATGTTTACTCCTAATCTTGGAAAATATAGTTAAGTCATCAAGGTATATGAGGAGAGTCTCATCTAAAAGCCCTACAAAAGCTATGTCCATAGCCCTATAGAAATTTGTCTCTATATGAGATAAGACCAAATGGAATCCATTGATATGCAAAGGTTACCCATTTGGTGGTGAAGGTTGTTTTATGTGTCAAAATTAGCATGAGAATTAACTATAAATTCAGAAATGGTGGAAATATATACACTTCGTATAGTTGCAATAACTACCATGTAGTTCTACGAACTACCCCAACTGCCTTGGAGAGTGCAAACTAAAATAATATAATAAACCTAAGTACTTGTTGGTCAAATATCTACCTAATTAACAAAACAAATATTTGTGCAACCTAGACATGGCCAACATTGAAAGACCGAAGGAAAGGAATATCCTCTGTGTCAATCTCCAGAGAGGGTTGGCTCCCTTACTAAATCCTACACGGGTTTAAGACTAGAGTTACAGGAAAGGTATTGGAAATGACGAAAAGAAATGGGAAATATGACCACAAGTCGAAGTGTAGGATTTGGGGTAGACTAGCAGCAGGAATTCCACCCAAGCATTAAAACAACATATAAGAAGAGAAGGCAATAGCATTAACTTATGACCTTACAACAACAACCTCTAGGATTGCACTCCAGAACTCACTCCCTCACCAGCAATATCCAAATTCAGATGCAGAATTTAAATTTAACAACAGATGATGAACATGAGCGTAAAATAGAAATGCATGGAATAGAAGGAAATCACACACAAGATCACTTGCAAATTCAGAAGCCCTGTATCTTCTATTAATGCAAAGAACTTGAGAATTTTTCTCGTAGAATGTCTAACCTCCTTTTACAATGAAAATTGATTAGTATTTATAGAGGGATTGTGCCTCTGTCATTTAATGCATATACAACAAAATATCGATAGATCAAAAACTAGCGTGCATATTTTCCTCCTCGACATCAGTGATGTCTTCAGTCAACACATTCTCCATGGAGGCAGTGATCCTGCTTTGGCAAGAGAATCTCATGGGAAATTCACAGGATTAAATGCCGGAAGGCACCTTCAAGCATCGGTGTGTTGGAAAGCAGCAAAATCATCTAAAAATCAAGAGCTTGACCTTTGAACTTGCTTCACCATTGTGCATTGGAAATCAACTTTTACCAAGAGAATCCACCCTTTATTAATGCCATTTTGAAAAAATAACACAATCGGGTGGCGGTGCATTGGAAATGAAGTCAAATGAAATTTAATCTCACACCTTTGAGGCAAAAATCCTGGAAATGTAGCTTGTATATCTGCAAAGATTAAATTACATTACCCCTTGATCTTTCTCGAGAAAAATCAGCCACAACAGTGCCTTGGAAAGTGGTACCTCTGGAAGTAAATGAGTTTCGCCCGCTGGAGATAAGAAATCACCTGGCGCCTCCCAATAGGGGTACCCTTGACTTTGACTACGCCTATCTTCTTCATTTTGTTTCGCCTTACTACGGCCAAAATGACCAGGGCGACAAAGGAGGGCCCCACATCTCAATTTAAACTTTACCTCATGGGAGATTTCATAAAATATGGACTTTCACCCCAAGGAGGGGCGACAAAGAGTTTTGCCCCTCTCCTGGGGTAAAAATGTCGTTGACCATTCTTGCCTTTGACTGCCACAGGGTGCCTTTCATTCAAAATAGCATTCGCCCCAATCATTAAATTCTCACCTTATCAAGGCTAGGCACTTTTGAAAAGCATTTTTTGATGCTTGAAAACAGCTTTGTCCGAAAACACTACAATACTTCTTCATGGAACAAATTCGAGCGAAACATCTTACACTTGTTTTCATTATATCCCATGCTAGAAAATTCATCTTCATTGCATCAGTCAGTCTTGCACCTCCAAAATAGTGACTACGAATTTCACCCTATCCTAAGGGTGGGCTCACTTCCATTTTTACAATATTTAAAACACCGCTCGGCCTTGAAAATTCGTCTTCGCTTACTTGACGTTCGTCCCCTTAGCTTCAAAATCCTTTTATTTGGTTTTGCCCCAAGGAAGGGTGAATGGGAGGTTCGCCCCCTACTTAAGGCGAAAGCTCCGTTGACTACCTTCAGCTTTGACCGATGCTCCTCGACCTAAAACTTTCATTCACCTGAAATAAGGACAAAAATCACCGTCGCCATGTTTCTATTTTTGGTAATTTTTCTATTTTCGATGACTTTCCATTTTCGATGACTTTCCTTTTTTGACGACTTTCCTTTTTTGACGACTTTCCTTTTTCGGACATTTTTCCTTTTTCGACGACTTTCCATTTTCGGTGACTTTCCTTTTTCGGTGACTTTCATTTTTCGGTGATTTTTCTTTTTCGACGACTTTCCTTTTTCGGTGATTTTCCATCTTCACCCCAAGGAGGGGCAAAAGGGAGTTTCGCCCCTCACTTGGGGTGAATCAACCTTTGACTTCTTTGACTTTGTAATTGCATTTGCTTCCCCGAAATTGATTTTTTGTGGTAAAGCTTCCCGGAGCCATAACTTTTGATCTGTTCACCCAATTGTCTATTGTAATATATTGTTGGAAAGCTTGAGAAAATATCTATCACAAAATATATATATATATATATATATATATATATATATATATAAAGATATTTTAATCCAATTTTTCTTTCACCACTAGATGTATTTCATATTTGGACGAATTTAAAAATTTATTTTTTAGTGTGGCAAAAATACCAATAGTACTATGCTAACATCCCCCCTTATTACATTATTATAAAATACAAAGAGCATTGCGAAAAATTCAAATTTGACACGTGCAAGTGCCTTAGTAAAAATGTCTACAACTTGCTCATCAGTGGGAATGTACTGGAGTTGTATGTGGTGCTTTGGAACTTCATCGCAAATGAAATGATAGCGAGTGTCAATGTATTTGGTACACTCATGAAATACTGGATTCTTGACAAGATTCAAAACACCTAGATTTTCGTAAAAAAATGAAGGGGAAGATTCTTTGGAAGACCCATGTTTGTGAGAATGTAACTTAACCATATTATCTCGCAGACTGCTCCACTTATCGTGCGATATTTTGCCTCTATAGAAGATAAAGGAACCACCTGTTGCTTCTTACTGTGCCAAGAGATAGGTCCAGAGCCAAGATAGAAAAGGTATCTAGAAGTTGACTTCCGATCATCAATGGATTCGACATAATCTGAGTTTGTGTATCCCTATAATAATAAATGGTCATTCTTCTTATACTCCAGGCCATAGTCTGTACTACCACGGACATAATGAAGAACTCTCTTTGTTGCTTTCCAATGACTCACCTTAGGTTCCTGCATGAACCATGAAAGATAACCCACAACAAAACTAATATATGACCTAGTGTTTGTTAGATATATGAGACTCCCAATAAACTAGCGATAGAGAATACCATCTACCTGTGGAGATTTATTGTATCGTGATAACTTAAGTCCTGGCTCCATTGGAGTCACTTTAGACTTACAATTAGTCATGCGATATTTTTCGACCAATGTCTTGGCATACTTCTTTTCTATTACTCTGATATGATTCTTTTTTTGAGTCACTTCTAAACCAAGACAATAGTGAAGAAGTCCTAGATCTATTATTTCAAAATATTGTTTCAAATCATCTTATACTACATCAATCATGTTCTCTGAACTGCCAATGATGATCAGATCATCCACATAGAGTACCAAAATCACTATATCATAACCATTGTTCTTGATATAGAGATTTGCATCTGAAGGACTTCTTTTGAATCCATGTTGCAATAGGTGATTGTCTATTTTGATGTACCAATCTCGTGGAGCTTGTTTTAACCCATACAAAGATTTGATCAACTTGCAAACTTTATGTTCTTGGCCCTCAACCACAAATCCTTCTGGTTGGGTCATGTACACTTCTTGCAAGTCACCATTCAAGAAAGCACTTTTTACATCCATCTGATGTAAATTCCACCCAAACTGAGTTGCCATGGCACAAATTATTCGAATGGTAGTTATTTTTGCAGTGGGGGCAAAAGTCTCTTCATAATCTATGCCTTCTTTCTAAGCATAGCCCTTTGCAAAAAGATGGGCCTTATGCTTATCAATAGTACCATCTGCCTTATACTTCACTTTGAACACCCATTTGCAGCCAATAGGCTTCTTTCCTAAAGATATATTAACTAGCTTCCATGTGTTATTTTTCATGAGATATGTATGTTCAACATCCATAGCAGCCTTCCACTAAGGCTCACTAAGTGTATCTTGAACTATTGTGGGTTCATTCTCATCCAATGCAGACATATAAACCCTTTCATCATCCATATATGCTTCTTTGTCTTCCTCTGCATATACAAATATTTCATCAAACTATTGGTAAAGCTTGTCAACCTCTAAATTTTATGTCTCTACTCTCATTTGCTGAGTCATGCTGCGAGTACAAGGTCGATCTAGAGTTAGATCTGGAAGTGAAGTCAACTTTGAATCTCTCAATGTACTAGTATATTATTTTGGAACCTTGTTCTGTGGGGGTGGAGTCTCTTTCTTAGGCTCCTCTTCCTCCGGGTATATAGTTGTAGATGTGTTATCTGATGTGAAAGCTTCATCAAATACCACGTCTCTACTAGTGTGTGTTTTCTTGGTCATAGGATCTATCAACCGATATTATCCCTTTGAATGCTCATCGTAACCAATAAAAATACATTGCAAGGTTTTCTCATCTAATTTCTCATCCCTTAGATGAGAAATGAAGGGTTTCCTACCACTCCATGCTTCTTGTGGAGTCATGCCCTATAGAGCTTTTATGGGTGCTCTATTCAAGAGGTACGATGTTGTATTCACTACTTTTGCCCAATACTCATGCTCAAGATGTGCCCCCTTAAGCATATATCGAACCATTTCCATTATGGAACCATTTCTCCTCTCAGCAACTCCATTTTGATGTGGAGTATAGGTTGTTGTCAAGTGTCTCTTAATCCCATGTGCATTTAAAAATGATTAAAATTCCTTGGAGGTATATTCCCCCTCGATCTGAGTGAGTTTTTTATGGAACATCCTGACTCCTTCTCAACATGCTTCTTGAATTGTTGAAAGTACAAAAATACCTTTGACTTCAATTGTAGAAATAAAATACTCTTCCATGAGTAATCATAAACAAACAGGTGAAAATACCTATTTCCACCATAGTTGTTTGGCATAGGACCGCACAGATCGATGTGTACCAACTCCAAAGGTTTCTTAGCTCATGAAGAGCTAACCTCAAACGGTACTTGGTGTTGCTTCCCTTCCAAGCAATCTGAGCAAACTGACAATGTGGATGAAAGGTTAGGAAGGCCTTTCACCATCTCATTTTTGCTCAACTCGAGCAAATATCCTGAACTCAGATGCCTATATCTCTTATGCCAAAGAGAAGTAGTCTCCTTTGTGTTTGTCGCCATGGCAACATGAGGCATAGAAATAGAATCTACGATAAACAAGCCATGCTTGTATGAACCTATTTCTACATGCTTTCCCTTTTTGATGATGAAACATCTCTTTCTGTCATCCTCAACACTGAAAACAACATCCATGTTTCTATCCAATATTTGAAGGACTGACAAGGCCAATCCAGGAACATAGAGAACCTTCTCAATCTGACATTTGCCATTTGGAAAAGTGATGAAAACATATCCTTCACCCTAGACTCGGTAGGTCTTATCATCAGCAATAGTCACTGGCTTGTCTTCCTTTGCCTCAAATATCTCAAACCACGATCTATCTTCAGTCATGTGTTTACTGGCACTGGAATCAATATACCACATTGCATCCTTCTGTTGAGAAGATGTGTGAGTCATGAGCACCTTGTGTGCTCTCTCAAAGTCTAAGTCTGATTTCTCATAAGCAACATTTTACTTGGGTTGCTTATTCTTCTTCTGTGGTTTGTATTTCCCCTTTCCCTTTTTCTTGTGATCTTAGTCATTGGGTTGTTTATTCTTGAACCAAAACCTGTTGGTGTCATGGTTATCCATATCACAAATTTTGCAATATTTCTTTTCTTTCTATTGAGGTTGTTTCCCTTTTCCTTTTGATGAAGATCCTCCCTTCTAAAAGTTACCTTGCTTCCTTCCCCCTTGTTTGGAGTAAAGTGTATTATTTGACACTTCATCTCTTTGAAGTTGATTTGCCTCCTCAGTTTGAAGCAAATTGACCAATTCCACAAAGGTAACTTGTCTACAAGACACTTGTAGATATGTGATCAACACCTTGAAGGATTCTGGAAAAGCTCTCAAGATGATTGAGGTCAAGAGAGTATCTGCCACTGTATCTCCCATAGCATTCAATTTGGCTTTCAATTTCGCCACTCTGCATAGGAACAATTCAACTGTCTCACCATATTTCATACTCAGTGTATGTAGTTGAGATTGAAGGTTAAGAATTGTGGATTGATTCTTCCCTTCATAAATGGTAATTAAAGCATCCCATGCTTCTTTACCAGTTTTTGCATCACAAATATGAGGATGTGCCTCATATGTAGTAGCAATCTGAATAAACATGAGACACCTTCTATCCTTCTTATCAAATGTCTCTTGATCTATCCCTGGTGTTGTAGGACGTCTACATCCCACAAATCTCAACTTGAAGGATTGCGCTCATTTTTGTCTTCCATGGTGCAAAATTAGAACCTTTGAGCAATTGTGAATCTGACAGATATTTGTGAACAATGGCCATTGTGAAGGTTTCTTATAACACCAAATGGTCCCCCTTTCTTTATACTTAGAAAGAGTACGTGAAAGGTAATTCAATCAAATTGATGGCACCTGCCTCAAAACCCTTCCAAAAAAGGATGATGAGTTGGAGGAGATTACACCAAACAATCAAAATGAATTAGGGTATTAAATGGAGTGAATATCAAAATTGGATTTCCTTATTTCTCCTTGACGATTTATAGAGAACAATAGCTCAGACGTCGTTGTTGCAACTATATTAGGCGTTAGATACAGTAGTCCAAGCATGACAACATCACCTGTAAGTGTGGACTAGAGGTACCATATATATCGAACATTGTTGTGCAATAAATTACACAAATAGGTGTAAAAATTTGGGGTCTTTTATTTGCTTTGTATATTTTACCTTATGATTGAAATGCAAAAAAATAGGAAATTTAAATGCAAAAACAACCACAAGTGCCCACAAATTTAAACACTTAGGTGTCGGTTTCCACCAAAAATGCACCTATTACAATGCCAATTTTGTTACAATGATTTTTGCAAAATATTTGAGGTTTTGGTTTGCAAAAATGATATTCAAATCCAAATGTTCTTTTCAAATCCACAATTTTCTTCCCCCCTTGTCTTAGAAATTTGCAAGAGAAAAATGCTTTTGATCCCCCCTTTTTATTGCAAAATAAACAAGGATGAAAATTTGTGATATACCCTTTAAAATTGGAAAAGAAACTATATTTTCTTATCCCTCCATGGGAAAAAATGAGTTCCTTTTCTTTAGCTTTTAGTGGCAAAAAAACAAAATATTTGCTTTGAAGGAAAACGAAAAGCCTTATCCCTCCAAAAAAAACTTGTATTGTTTTGTTAAAAAATAAAATTTGCCACTATTCTTGCTTTCTTTTTTAAATTGCAAAAAAAAATAAGGTATGTTAAAAAAAATACCTTTTAATCTTGCCCCTTGGCAAAAGATTATCTTTTTTGTTTTGGAGTCGGTGGGTTAGTCAGGCGAACGAATATGGGAGGTTGTTACTTTCGTTTTAACTTCTTCACATGAGTGAAGCCAAAAAAAATGAGGATCGTGGAATTGGAACCCCCAACCTCTGGCCTCCCCACACCTTAGCGTTCCCTGCTCAACCAATTCTGCTAGACCGACAGATGAGTATTCATAGGCATGACATGCCCTTCATTGTCTAGACCAACAAGATATTTAAAAAAAATATAAAGTTGCACGCTGCGATTCGAACCCTCGTCCAGCTCTTGTTCCAAGACTCACAACAATTGTCACGGCCACCAATAGCAAAGCATAAATAAATTTTTAATATTTGATTAAAAAACTTTAGGAGAAACACGACTTTGTACGAACAAGGCTTTGTCTTCATGCAGGAACAAACTGCAGACCTTCTAATACCTTCGCGTAGAAATAATTTATCTGACCGTCAATGTGCCACCAAGATCACCATCACGAACCCTCGTTTGCGTGCACCACGCTTCCGTTGTGCCACCACGCTCTCAGATTCTACGTATGATGGACGACAGTTCTCAAGAAAAACGTGAGAAATTCTGCGGATAGCTTGTCAAATGTGTTCTAGAGTTGTAGGTGTTGTCCTGTGTCGGGGAAGACAGGAACCTAACAGACCATTGTCTTGATCAACGCAAACGATTTCACTTGCCCTTTAACGATTTCCTTAGGATCAATGCCTTGATACCATGTCAAAATCAGCATGAGCATTAAATGTAAATTTAGAAATGGTGGAAATATATACACTTCGTATAGTTGCAATAACTACCATGTAGTTCTATGAACCACCCCAACCACCTTGGAGAACACAAACCAAAATAATGTAATGAACCTAAGTACTATGCTAACATTATGTTGGTCTTCATTTTTAACCCAAATTCGATTGTATCTTGAGAAGCGATCTAGGAGTGATAACATTTGTGATCCAACCACCTTTTGCAATATGTGATCAATGGTAGGCAATAAGTAATGATCCTTTAAAGAAGCCCTATTTATATTCCTAAGATCAACACAAAGCCTTATGCTCCCATTTTTCTTGCATATTGGGACCAAATTGGCAACCCTTATAGGGTGTTTGATCAAGAATATAACTTGAGCTTGCAAAAGCTTCAATAATTCCTTCTTCATCATTGCTTCTATCTTTAAATTCATTGGTATATGCTTTTGTCTAAAAGGCTTGGCATTAGGCTCCAATTTGATAGTATGCTCTATGATATTGTGGTCATAGACTTTAGCATCTTTATATGACGAGGTAATAATGTCTTTTTACTTACCACAAAGCTCTCTAAAAAGATCATTTTCTTCTCGAGTAGCAGACTTTTTTCTTTAACTACGTTGATTGGGTGATATGAAGAAGATTTTACCTTGAGGCTACTTTTTCTTGTACTATCATCCGAGTTAAACAAGCTCTCCAGGGTGATCAAGCCTTTGGGTAGTTGATTTGATTTTAGTTGTATGACTCCATCCTCGATGCCATTTACATACTCATTATTCTCTTTGGTGTATTGAACTTCCTTGAATAGGAATTCTATGATTTGCTCATCATTGTTGAAGACCTACCAATGATCGAAGTTATTAGGTATAAACGGACTAAAAACAACCTCTAATTTTTTGGTTTATCCACATATCGTTGGTGGGGTCAAATCAAGATGTCATCCCTACCAACTCATTTATGTTTGCTTCAACTCTTTGGGTATTGCTTTGATTTCATATGAATCAAAACTTTGGAGCAAATCCAAGACCTGATGTTTATAAGACTTCAAGTATTCTTTGTGGCACATTGGGAATTGACCTGATTATAAATAATTTAGAGTTGTCGTATATTCTAAGGTCCTTGATTTCTATCTTTTTCGTTTTTCTCAAGCCGGTATAGAGTGCCTCATATTTTGCCACTTTGTTTTTATAGTTGAACAATAACCTATAAGCATAATGAGTATGTGCTCCTTATGGATCGATGATTTGCATGCCAAACCCTACTCTATTTCTAGTTTTGGCACCATTAAAGTGCATAGTCCATGTCCTTTTAGCTCCTTGGTTTGTTAGAGCAGGGAGATTTGAAGTAGTTTCCATGATAAGGTAGTTGCCTCACTCAGTTTCTTTGTACTCCACTTCTAGGTCTCCATCATCCTATAATACACCAATTATCATGTCTACTTGTGGATCTTGGTTGCTTTCCTAATTTTCTCAATGAATTATGGCAGCTCATTCTGATTAACTATACTTTCATCCTCAAGCTTGTGCAAAAGATAGTTGCAAATTGGCTTATTCTCGATCCTAATAATTTTCTTGTCTTTGAGAACCTTCATATGAGTGTAGTCCATTGTCAGATAACCATCCCTTGACAACTTAAATGTCCAATCTCTAGATAGTAGCATCCCAAAGTACATGGTAGATCCATGACTATCACTTCTTGTACAACCTAAGCAGTCTAACAATGGAGACTTTGGAACTTTAAATAGAGATCTAAGGTTTGAATCCTATTGGGGATAGGGTTGTACACCATGCTTCAATAACAAGAGTATGGTTGGATAACCATATATTGGTTAAACAAAATCCTTCATGAGGGTCATCTCATATGGCCTATGGCCTCACAAATATTAAAAACTACTTTACCCTTTTTACCTTTACTACAAACTCTAGATATCTAGCTTTAGTCATGATCAAATTTTTGAGAACCCCAATTGCATTGACTTTTGTGCCATCCAAATGGATCGGGTGCTTAGTTGTCTTAGTGTAAGTGAGACCTATTTCTTCACAAACAACTTTGGGCATAATTATGATGTTGCACCTGAGTCCACTATGCAACTCCTAAGAATGTATTTTTTTATCTTGAGTGTCACATTAAAACAAGGATGACTTTAGAGTGTTGGGTTTTGGAGCATTCCATGTATCAAATGCATTGACCTAGATGTCTAACAAATGTTTTGCCATCAAATTTTGTTGCTATGTTATGTTAACTAGATTAGACTCTGATTGTTTACCCCTAGCATAACTTTGTTCTTGGTCTTTTAAAGCTTCCTACAGTAGATCTTGTTGTCCAGGTAGGGCTAATGCTTCCAACATGTTAACCTTGGCTAATTTTTGTTCATATCCTCTACAATATTGAATTTGAATTTGACAAAGGATACTTGAGTCGCCTTTTGGCCTCCTTTTGAATTGGATCCCTCCTCTTGCCCCCTTCCTTTTTTGTGGATTTACCCATTGCTTCTCTATCTATGTTGTTTGTTGTTGGTTCCTTTCCTTCACCATCCTTCAATCTTGATCATTTTGTGTTTCTTCTCTCCCCTTCTAGGGTGTATTTGTTGCTTCCTTTCCTATGTTCTCTCTCTCCTTTTTCTTTTCTTGTTGTGTTATGATAGACCCTCTATCTTTTAAGTGTAATGATGACCTCCCTCTTCTAAGGACCTCCATACCTTTCCTAGTGTTGGTTTGCATATTAACTAGTTGCTTTTCAAAATCCTCCTTTTGGTCTCCACACCTTGTTGATTGTGCATATAGCATTATCTTCAAAAGTTAATTCTTCATCCATTTCCATAGTGCTGAAATTTGTCAATATTGCATTGTTGGGATTGGGCAAGCTAGGTATTGATTGTGGCATCTAGGGTTGTTGGTACATAAGTGGATTCAGTGTGTGGGCTACTTGACCTATGGCGGTAGCTTGTTGAACCCGAAACTACTAAATATGTTGAATAATTTGAGAATGCCTAATGGCACCTATGCATTCAACATGATTGTGCTTGTCATTGCAAGGAACCATGTTGATTCAGTATATGTGTTGGTGTTAACCCTATGATTGTGAGTCCAATTTGCTCCTTGATTAGCATATTGTTGAGGCACCTGATCTTTTATTAGGTACGAGGTCTTTTGAGGCTACCAATTCTATGATTATTGCCATTGTTGCCTCACAACATTGTTTTGATTTACCAAAGTCTTGATCACCTCGAGCATTTTGCTCATCACAAAATTGTTATTGGACTCACTGGTAGAGTTGGATGGAACGAGGAGGGTTGGAAATTATGGTTGAAAGGCTACAATGGATGACATGTTTTTGGCCAAGATGAGTGATGATGTATGGCAACATGGAAGGATGAAGTGAGATGTTTGTTTGGGTATTAGGGATTAGTGAAACATTGGGCATGAAATTTAGTATAGATGTATTCTATGAAATTTGGGTTGCATAGGACATCAATGGAATAGGGGGTACTTTCTTAGTTGAATTAGGACATCCTCTCCTCTAGTTGCTTCTTCAAATGTTGTAGCTAGTATGTGATGGTTAGCATTACAAACCATTACGGCTAAGCTAAATCATAATCCTTTATTGTAATATGGCAATGCTTGTTCTTTGTTTGGACTAACATTTTATGGAATTAAGTTCATGGTCCTCAAGAATCTAGTATTGAAATCATGTATATTTTCTTGGGAGTGTCTTTGCATTGCATTTCATTGGAGCAAAACTGAGTAACCATTTCCCATGCTACAAAATATATACATAAATGGTTCTACTATTAATTCCCAACTAGTCACTAAATTATCTGGTAATCCCCTATGCCATAAAGCAACTTTACTACAAAGAAAATAGATTAGTAAGCGTACCATAGTGTCCTCTTGGATGTGGTCACTTGATTTGACCGTTGACAGTTCATTGAGGTGATCCAATATCGTCTTGTTCTTGTTCTCGTGAAAGGTAGGTATGCTTTCACTACTGTTGGGGGAATGGGAGAATAGACTATTAGGTTTAACGACCCTTGGAAAGTCCAATCAAGAAGTTGGTTTTGTGGTCTAACAAGTGCTCTCGGGTTGCTTTATTGAGGAGGGTACATCGCATAACCAAGTAGCAAGTATGGATGATATGGAGGATAGCAACGCATAGGATATTAAGATAGCAGATTATGGTAAACCCACTACTAATTCGGAGGTGGTTGAATATTTTGTTGCAAAGGGGGATAGTTTAGACCTATTTGTGGCATCTGCTAGTTTTGAGATGGACCTTGCACATTTTTGTTGTGATTGACTAGTTGGGGGTAGTGTTAACCCCTAGGGGTTTCCTTGGGACACATGTAACCCCATTTGTCTAGTCGTTGTTGGATTATTTTAAGCAAAGTTCAAATTCAAGCTCAATGACCCTATGGGAGCTAGGATGGACCTAGAGGGATGTTGGAAGTATTCGATAAATTAGATTTAGGTGGGCTTTGGGAAAGAGTACTTGTAGGAGAAATGTTTTGTGTACATACAACTAGTGATGGTTTATATAATTGACTCGTGAATATTGGGTTATTTGTAAGGTTTACATCAATCAATTTTTTATACAAAATATTAGTTTGAGTCACAATAGGGGTCACATTAGACCAAGTCTGGTTCGCTAAAGTCAACGAATAACTCATTTATTGGTTTAAGTCACCAATTTGTGGTGGCATGAGGCTTTAGCTAACTAGATTGGCCACGGGATTTTTTCCTTTTGACAATACAAGGTTGGATACTAGGATCTCTTTGAACTCGTCCTCCTGATGCACCCTTGCGATGATTTGTTCTTTTCTCTTTCCTTTTGTGTTTATTTGGTGGTATGCAACAATACCCATTGTTTGCTATTTTTTTCTTGTTTTCTAAGCTTTTGATCCCATATTCATAAGCTTGCACGTAAATACCTACACATATGGAGTTTCAAGGTCAAAAATTGCAAAATTTCAAAATTTTGCCTATCAATTGATGCACTTGCATAATCAAAGTTATTTTCCTAATATTTTGGGCCGATTCACTTAGTAGTTCACAATTTTGCAGAATACTATAAACAAAGTGATTCCCTTAAAAAATGAAAGTGATTCACTTGTTATTTTCTCGCAACTTGTTGGCATATTTTGACTTAGAATATTTTGGAAAATAAAAGAGGTCCAAGCAAATCGCTTGAAACAAATCACCTTTGAGACTGGAGCAAATTGCTTTCCTATGAGGGAGGAAGGGAGAAACTTGTATTTCCTAGCGAATCATTTTTAAGACTTGGAGCATATAGCTCACTAGATCTGTCTTGAATTGATTCTACTATATTGGAGCAAATTACTCAGTTTTTATGAGTGAATTGCTTGTTTTGAACTTTGGAAAAAATTGGCTTAGAATTTGCCTTAAGTGGTTCTTACCCATGGCAAATGCACATACAAGGTCATATTCGAGTTTTCATGTGCTCGAATAATGTTGAAGTCATTGCCTTTGCAAAAAAATTAAAATTCTAAAGTTCGTGCCAAAGTCATCATTCACAAAGTATTTGCAAAATTTGAGCACAAAAAATAAAAAAATTATCAATTTTCAAGTCCCTAGCCTTTGGATTTGACTTGTGAAAATGCATATTTCTCGAAGCGAAACGTTTGTTAAGGCGAATCCCGTAAAAATTCCGAGCGAATCGCTCAATTTTGTTGCCTTAGCAGTTTTTTTAATCCTTCCCTAAAATGAAGAGAAACACTTGTTGAGTAGGGCGAATCCCTTAAAAATTCCAAGCGAATCACTCAAATTTGTTGCCTTAGCAACTTTTAATCCTTCCCTTAAATGAAGCGAATTGCTTGCTATTCTTGACTTAGCAAAAAAAATTCCTAATTTTTAGCCAATCTCTTTGTCTGTAACAAATGCGATTTTCACACAAAACTTGAGGAATGTAATGCAAAGAAGATAAGGGTTTCTCTCACCGGGCTTGCTAGAAATTATGTTGAACAAGGGAATTTTCTTGACTTTTAATTAAGGTTGTGTGCCCCCAATCTATGTTTCAACAAGGTTGGACGAGATTGCCAATGGCTTCTCCTAACCTCCAAATTTAGGTTGGCTCCATGTTGTCCTCGTGTAAAACCTCTACACTAGCCTAAACTAATTTGCATCAAAATAAAATCCAAAAAGGAAAAATGCATGAAAAGTGAAGTACATAAATAAAATTGTTTGGAAGTTTAGAGTGCGAGAAATTGAAAACAAATATGACTTTTACACTGTAGCAAGGAGAACATGTGATAAATCAATACATGAGATGTTGAATAACATCAATATCCATCCATTTGTTTGATTATAAAATTGATAAGCAAATGACAAGATGGGCTAGAAGGACCATGCCACAACAGCCGCACACGTAGCAAACCAAGAGGGTTGTGTCATTGATGAAATGCTTAATGACTTGTCAATTTCGTACAACCTCATGAGTACAAAGCATAATGTGGGTTTCATAGTGTAGCTTTGAGTGCTTATGGTCAAAATATGATTACAATGAGGGCCCTGGGTTCCTATTTATAGTAAAAGCTTACCCTTGAGTTACATGGTCTGAAAAACAATTACTCCTAATAAAAGTAAAGATTTTGGGGGCCACTTTAATAAAATATTGCACCTCCAAACGTTAAATGCCTCTAATCATGCACTAATAGGCTTAGAATGCTTTCAAAATGACTTAGTGAGCCACTACATGCCAAAAAGTTACTTTCCAAAATATTTTCCTTGAGATTTGTGCCACATTTTACGACTGTTCGAGTGATTCGATTGGATTTGGCAAGAGAATCACTCACATTTGTAAGTAGATTGGCAACTTTTGTTGAGCAAATCGCTCCTTCTAGCCAATCGCTCCCTTTCAGTGAGCAAATCAACTTTTAGAGCCAATCGGTTGAATTTTGCAAGCGAATCGATCCCAATCCATAGTTAAATTTTGAGACGTTTTCCACTGCTTGATCTCCATTGTTGCATTCTTCTCCAAAATTGGTGAAATTCGCCAAGGTAGTGTCGAGGTACTATAGTTACACACCATATGAAGCTACAATTAATTCATCTTAAAATGGTGATTCATAATGTATAAGGAAATGAGGTGACACATCATCCTTCAAAAGGAACCAAAGCATTTCAAATGCATTTAATAATGTTATGTTCCACTCTATCTTTCTAATTATATCTTTCCTTTTATTTTACTTCAAAAATATTCTCGCACTTGGATCCAATTTCAAATGCATTTAATAATGTTATGTTCCACTCTATCTTTTTGATAATAGCTTTCCTTTTGTTTTATATTCTCGCACTTACGTCCACTCTAGACTTCAAACAACCCAAAAGCATTCAATTAAAGTAAGGTGTTCCCTCAAAAGTCTGATAAGCCAAAAAGAAAGGGGTTTAAAGGTGATAATGTGTATTTGTCTAAATGGCATAATAATTGGTTCATTCATAGGAGCCACCTACATGCATAATGATTCTAGTTTATCAAATTCCAATATGATTGACTATGCCAAGAAATGGAATCATAGAACATTTGCATAAAGGGGAATATAAAATAAAATGAACATTTATTAGAGCACTTTTAACAGTTTCTGATGTAAGCACTTCTATATTGCACCTCTATAGATAATTTCAATCAATTATCTTGAAAAAACTGTTCTAGTCAATATTTTATTTATATTGAAGAATTGATTTGAATCCTCTACGCACTTTTAGGAGTTGCTAATGACAAACCATTGATGAACATTTATTAGAACACCTTTAACAAGTTTCAGATGTAAGCACTTCTATATTACACCTCTAAAGATAATTTCATTCAATCATCTTAAGGATTTTATTCTAGTCAATATTTTACTTATATCGAAAAATTGAATTAAAGCCTCTGCACTTTTATGAGTAGCTAATGATAAACTATTGGTGTGCTTGTTTTGATGTAGTCAAGAAAATATAATCAATAGACAGCAATATGTTTAGGAATCAAAAACTCAAGTATAGAGGAATTCACATTTTACATTTGAATAGAATTGAGCCATGCACATAGAAAAAACATAGTTTCAGCATTTCAATCAAACTGAGTTGTTTTAGAGGTTTGACATGAATCATGATCAAATGGAACAAACACAAAATCTAAGTCTAAACGGATGCTTGAAAGTAGCAAAAAATTTCAAACTTTTGTGCTTTAGGTGAGAGGACTGGAAAACAATCAATATTTTGAGACTTCATTCCTTAGGCATTGAAGAACTTCTGAACTCCTGGAGTTCAACTTGGTTAGAATCTGCAAGATTTCATTTTTTGCCTTCCAAAGGTTCAGCAGGAGGATCCAATGTCTTGAAATTAAAGTCTTGGGACTCAGCTTTACTTTGTTGGAGCCCCGTTAGTCTGGCCAGATCTATCCATTGCTATAAACATGAAAATAAGAATGAAGTGTAAGAACTTTGCATGGTCCTTTCAGCATTTCATGTCTAATACTGAAAGAAAAATTAGAATAAAAGGCAATCAACATAAGACCAATCAAACATGGCTTTTTCCTTTCAGCTGACTGCCAGGGAGATGGATCTAGAGCAATCATAATGTCTATCTTTAAAGGACACTGAAGCATCCGAAATATTATTTCAAAAGCATACACCATCATATTTTCAGCATCTAGTGTGCCACAGATCATGCTCTAGCTTACTAGTTTGATAGATTCTTAACTTTTTGGGTTTGTTAATATTTTCCATATATCACAAAAATCCTAACTTGTATTTGAAACCTGTTCAAGGTGGTTTAGTGTTCAGGCCTCAAGCTACTCCATTGTCACTGGCAAATATTATATCCTTACCAGGGAACTGTGATTTTGCTCAGTTATCCTCTCCAATGTTATGTTCTCTCAGTCAGTTTTCATTTGTGTCTTGGCCTTTTAGCTATGTTAGTCATGTGCAGATTCAATGTAATATCTGACTGGGCTTTTGCCCTGTATCAGTACAAAATATTCTCTTTTCCTACAAAACAGAAATGACACATTGTGTCAATGGATTGAATGCAAGGATCATAACTCAAAGCATTTTGATCTCAAGGCTTTGCCCCATGCAGGAGGCATCCCCTTGAAAATGTAATGGTAAGAAAACTCTACGTAAAGCCTGAAATAAAATTCAACTAGTGAGAGAAATTGAAATTCAGCGTAAGCTATAACTTTTCATGCTTGAAAAGTTATAATGGCCCATCATAATAGCACTTGAGTTCCGGGCACAAGCATCTTACTAATGGCCCATCATATCAATTGTCTGATGGCTTAGATGATAGAACTCATTACTAACTAACCTGCATTATATATTTCCACAGCAAAGCTCTTTTCGTAAGTGTATGCTATGAAAAACTTGACGTTTATTGAAATCTTTGGTTTCTTTCCTGGAATCAAGCACCAATTCATTGATCCAAGTGGTTCTAGCTCAGTCTTTAAGAAAACGGAAACATTTGATCAAAAAGCTTACTATCCCACAGACCATGTTTTCTACAAACATTCAGCTGCCAAGACATTTTAGGCCTGTGTGAATGTTGAATTTAATTACTTGTGCATCGTTCCTTTCTCCTGGTGGTGTCCCCTTTTAGGGGACACTCAGATGATCAGAGACATGTGCAAAGAGTTATGGTATGGAATCTGCTACTTTGATTTTTCTTTTGAAAGCAAGGTTCAGAGCAACTTTTCAGAAGGGTAACTCCCCATTTTGCTTAGGAGAAATGAATACAGTAGAAAAGGAATCTGACTATACATGTTTTAACAAGATAAGGAAATTATCTTAATGTCCAAGGATGATAAAAGTAATCCAATGGGAAAAAGCCATTACAATGCACTGTAATAAAGTACTATGAAAATAGGCTAAACCAGAGTTCAAAAAAGAAAACTTGGCTAAACTGTACTAAAGTTGGAGAAATGTATGATAACAAATTACAGCCTCAACAATTAGACACACATATCAATAAACCTTAATATGCTAAAAGTAATGATGAAGAGAAAAGAGACAAGATAACAAAGAGAGAGAGAAAAGCTCAACTGGAGCCAAGCATCAACCCTATTATATAGTGGGATGTAAACTAGAAACAGAGTTGTAATCACCAACCATCCCAAAAGGGCCAACACAGAATCCAAGGCTGAGGTCCCATGCAGGGGGGCTAAAGCTCGAAAAAATGGCTGTGCAGGGGTCCTGGAAATAAATGTGTGACACTGCAGGAAAAATTAGAATCTTTCCCTGAAATGCAAAGCACAGCGATTGGAAACCTTAAGTGACTGTGAAAAAAAAAAAGGGGCTGGATATTTAAAGCACCTGCTATATTTCTTTCATGCCACATGTCATAATGTGTGTGGTCTATGCTTTTTGTTCTAAATTTCCTAATTGTCCTGCAACAAGTTGTGGGAGACATGTTTTCAAAAACACAGGACCATTTTTCTGGAAAAGGCTCCTGCGTAACCGCTCGGAAATTTAAAACTTTCCCATGGCACAAGGCCCCTGCCTATTGATGATCCCAGTAGAATGGCCAGGACTAAAGAGTCCTGTTTGGATAATCCTAGGAGGGCATAGATTCCGACCCCTCAAGACTCCTAGCATCCATGGTTGAGGAACCAATAGAAGAGAAAAGGAAACCGGTAAGTTGCATCAGTCTGCAACTTGTGAGTACATTATGGTTTGTCAAAACCTGGTGTTGGAAAACTCTAGTCCCATCCAGCTGCACGCAAGAGGAAGGAAGCACCGAAGCCCTAGTAGCCACTCTCCTATGCAAACAAGGACACACATATCTATCATTAATATTTTGGATTGTTGTAGCTTTAGATGAATGCTTGTTACTCTCAGTGACAGAGATAGAGTGAAAGAATGAGGTGATTAGTCGAGTGGTAGTCGCTCTCTCCTATAATATCCGGCATAGAAGAGTAATAGCTTCACAAAAATATAAAGACAAGAATCGCTGGTCAAGAGCTAAGATTGAACTGAACTTTTTGCCTTCTCGGACAAAAATTCAAATGTTAGCCTTTTTGGCTTTCACTAGGCAAGGCTTTGGCTGTCTATGTAATTTTCATGCTGAACTGATATAACTCTAATGTTTATTGGCTCAATATAAGACACATCATTTTCCCACACCAAAAGAGGTATTTACTTGGTTACCATATGGCATATATCTTGAAGGCACAAACAGAATGCCATAGCCTAGAAGTAACTTGTACAAAAGAAGCATCCATGTCACTAATAAATTGTTCCAACTAGCATTTGGTTCTATGGTTTCCTCATTCAAGAAGGGATATTTTGCCTCACTCCTCATTTACGGACTTTCTTTTGAAGGGGTTTTGCAGTTCCTTCACAAGAAGGGGATCAGTCACTTCCCTCATCCTAAAGAGTCTGTTCACTTCTTTTGTCCTGAAGTGACTGTTTCCTTGTTGCAGCCTTGAGCAACTTCACTTTTCTCTCACTGTCTTGTTACTTGCATGGTCCACCTTTATTCTAGTACCCTTTGCTGTCTTTGTTGTCTCTTTGCTACACTTGACATGGGTGGTTGTTGTAGGAGCCATTTCTGACCAGTCGAAGTAGTGTACATAGTAGTAATAAGTGTGAAATATACACAATGCACTTGTAAATGTAAATGTAAATATAAATGGAATGTAAATGTAAATGAAATGCAATTTTGTAGTGTGACATCAAGGGTGATGACATCATTGTTTGATTAATTGCAAATGTAAAGTGCAACTAATGTATGTGTTATGCATATGTGAATGGGGAAGTAGTTATAGGTGAGGTGTCCTAGGCAGCAATTGTGGGTAACTGCCAGGGCCCAAAGTTAAATAGGACCCCCCATTCATTTGTGCAGTACCATGTATCACAAGGAGACTATCATTGTAGACACCATCAGAGAGGAAGTGCCAAGAGAGCATCTATAGTCTGTGTCTGTAGATCCATTGTTGCATTGTATTGCCAAGGCAGATGTCCTGTAATGTGAATGTCATACAGGCAGAGTAATACAATGATGATTCATCCTTCATCTGTGTGATATATGTGTTCTGTATGATATTGTTGCTGCTAGTAGATTGGTAAATCGTGGTTGTGTCAAGTTCTGTATGCAGATGTGAAGCAGAGTTGCAGCCAAATTATTGTATGAGAAGTTGCAGTCCAGAGCGTCGTACAAGTGGAGCAGTTGGGAATGTTGTTCAAGTGGATTGCATAGTGCCATTCAAGTAAGTGACTTGCCGTACAAGTGAGCAAGTTAGTTGCCATTCAAGTGTTGTTGTACAAGTGAAGACTATAACCTACTGTACAAGTGGATCACTTGACTGCCATACAAGTGCATTGTCATTTGATTGTCATTCAAGTGGAATGTTGAGTCAGTGTGAAATTGCATTGACTGCAGTCTTGCTTGGCCTCTAAATCTGTCATTTTGTTCCTCCACCATTGGAATACTCACCACCATGCTACAGTTGTCACTATAAATGCAAGACAAAAAACTTCAAATATCTCCAACATCCATCATTTATTTAAAACTTGTCTATGTATATTTCTTTCACATGTTTTTGCTTAAACTGTTGTTCACCATTGTTCAGTGGCGTTTCTAGGACTGGAATGACATGGTATGATGAGACATGTCTCCAGGATGATAGGGGTTTGACCCCAAAATCCAAAACAGTGGCATGATAGCTAGCAGATACATGTGTATATTATATATATATATATATATATATATGAAAAACAAATTTAAGCTCCAAATTAGATTTTTTCAGCATGAATATGCAACATAACGTATTATGAAAGCAAGACAATTAAATTATAATTCCTCAAAGGGCCAAACATTAAACATTCGTGTAACAGTAAATGAAAACCATAGGAAATTAGGAATTCTCAGATCATTAGAGTTAAAACTTTGAAACATTGTAAGTTTGGAATTTCAGCTATAGTCCAAGTTCCAACTACATAAGGAAAATTCCAAAATAAAACAGAAATCTCAAATCTAAAACCAGTGCAAAAACAGTGAATCCAAAAACATTGAAATATAGAAGTCTTCAATCATCCTTGGGTTAGATAAGGGTTAGGGATTTAGTAAGTGGGGGAGGGAGTGGACGGCCCATGATGGGCCCTCCTACACATTGTTTTTTTTTCTCCTTTTTCTTTGGTGCGGTGGGGGAGTCGGAGGGGATGTTTAGGATGCCTAGCAATTCTAGGGATGATCGTGGGTTCATCCCTACGTCCCCCATGTGTCTCAGAGACATTGTGGTATCCTAAAGATGTGCACACATCCCTAAGACATCATGGAGACATTCCAACGTCCACAAAGTGTCCTAGAGATGCTTACTACATGGTTCATAATCTTTATGGACATTATCACATAGTTCTGCCATTGCTGCTCTTAAATGTTATAGCCTCTGATGGATGCTTCTTGCCTCGAAATAGGTTGAAAAAAATCGATTAATCGAATGGTCATCAATATCTCTCAGAGTAGCCGATGCCTATGAATGATTACTTCCCTAAGGAACAAGGCCAAGCAACTTTATTCTACATAGCAATAAGGGTGGCAAAAGACTCACTTGATGCTCTATATAAGCAATAATATATGCCTTGGATCTCATAATAGATTGGGCACTTCAAGATGAAATGCTCTTTAGTTTCCACCTCATCAAGGGAGCAAAAGCCGCAGTCTATCATCTCTAAGAATATGGTGGCTGGTTTCTACCTACAACTGATGAGAACAAACTCTGAGCTGTCCAAGAGGGACTTTGAGTCCCTGTGTCCACTGTTGTTGGATACAATGAGGGCAAGTTATAATAATATCCTCAGCCTGCAAAAAATACTCAACATAGAATGATAACTTGGGATTAAGATGCTTGGGTGACTAACATCTTGCTTAATCACCTTCTTAACAGGTGGAAAATGGGGAGGAGCATTTAGAAGTATTTGAAGGAAGGTAGCTAGTATATTGAGGTGCCAACAAACTAAAAAGTAAGCAAAACCTCTTAAGTACCAACTCAATATCATCTAGTAATGCTCCTAAAGGCATCCCAGTTTGAAGAACAAAGGGCTAAATATGGGTATTTCTCTTGGCCTAATGCCTGATCACCCATAGATATGAGTGTATGAAGATGGAAGATAATTAAGATATTCTCAACATGAAGGGGATGGGTGACCATCTCAACTTGGTTAATAAATTGAGGAACTGTTCTCTTGCATTGGACCACCTGCTGAACTAAAATAGTCTAGAGACTCCCAATATAGGCCTACTTAGTACTCCCTAAGTTCATCCCTCGAATCTCAAATTCATAAAGGACAATGGGGTTAATATTATAATCAAAGGGGCGCATATTCATAAGTATGCCCTAAAGTAAAACTGAAAACATTGGCTTTCCAAAATAAAGAGAGTAGCATATCCCTTATAAAGTCACGACTCTGAAGTCACCTTGAGATTAAGGGAAGGGCCTATAAATTGAACTCCTAAATACAATTAAGCGGTGTTCCACGGGGACGCGTCCCCCACCCTGGGGGACGCGTCCCCCGTTTCCCACGTCCCCCAGGACGGGGGGACGGCAAGGGGGACGTTTCCCCCCGTCCCCTTTTTGGGGGACGGCTGAGGCCTGTGGCCTCCCGTCCCCGGGACGTCCCCCTTTTTGGGGCGTCCCTGGGGACGCCCAGCCGTCCCCGGGGACGGCTGGGCCCCATGGGGGACGCTCGGGCCGTCCCGGGACGCCGGCGTCCCCGGGAGGCCCGGGCGTCCCCCACGGCTGGGCGTCCCCACCAAAGGGGAAAAAAAAAAAAAAAAATTAACTTTTTAAGTTTTTAAAAAGGTATGGGGTGGGACCCATTTTGAGTCTCACCCCCCCCTCCAAAACCCTAAACCTAAAACTATGTTATATAAAGTGAAAACAAAAAAGTAAAAACTACTTACACTCATCTTTCATTTTTCAAGAGTAGAAAAAGAGAGCTGGAGAGCAAAAGGAAAAAGCAGCAGTAGCAAGGGCAGCATAGCAGCAGCAGTAGGCAGCAAAGGCAGCAAGGGCAGCATAGCAGCAGCAGTAGGCAGCAAGGGCAGCAAGCAACAGCAGAAGGCAAGGGCAGCAAGCAACAGCAGAAGGCAAGGGCAGCAAGGGCAGCAGCAGTAGGCAGCAAGCAACAGCAGAAGGCAGCAAACAACAGCAGAAAAAATAACAGCAACAGCACTAGGTTTTTAAATTTTTTTTACCTCTTCCAAGCTGTTAGGGTTTTGAAGTTTTCAAATTGAAATTTTATATTTTAATTTCATCACAAAACATGGCCAGCAGTGCATCAGGGTCTTTTGAGGTTGATTTGGAGGAGGGAAACCAAACTGAAAATCCAAACATAAACATGAATACTGCTGCTGTTAGGGATTCATCCTCTAACATCCAACCCCAAACTTCCAAAGGGGATAGCACTGCTTCTCAACCTAGTTTTGACTGCCCATCTTTGTTACTTAAAGAATATGCCAGGGGTCCATTTAATATAAAAAAACCATTGCTGCAATTTGTAACTAACTGTGACCAAGGGAAAAAAAATTTGGGGGCTCAAGAACATGGCTGTGTAATTTTTAAAAAACTTCATTTAAGGGCAGCTATACTAGGGTTGAGTCTCATCTCACAGATAAGGCAGGAACAGGGGTTAGGGCTTGCCAAAAAATGACCCGGGCACAAGTTAATGAAATCCATAAGATTGTGCAAGAGTCTAGATTTAAAAATTCTGGTTTGTCTTCATCTACAGGCAGCCCATCATTTAGAGAGGACGTTGGGGCCTCCTTAGAACAGCCACAAGAATTAACCCAAACATCCAGTATGCCACCGCTGCCCTCAAAGAAAAGGGGAGCTGTAAATGAAATTTTTAATGTGCAAGGAAGAGAATCAGCAGATGATGCTATAGCAAAATTATTTTTTGCACATGGGCTGCCTTTCCATATTGCACGCTCCCCCTACTTCAAAGACGCAATAAGAGAAATAACCAAGGTAGGGACTTCATATCCACCGCCTGGAGAAAATAGGCTGCGTACCTCTCTTTTAGACAAACACTATTCCAAATGCAGTGTGGTTATGGAGCAGATGAGGAACACATGGTTGACTCATGGATGTTCTATCATCATGGATGGGTGGATTGACATTCGTCAACGTCCACTCATCAATATCATCGTCACATGTAAAGCGAGGTCCCTATTTTCTCAAAGCCATTGATTGCACGGGAAAAAAAAAGGATGCTTGAGTTCCAGTTCCTTCAGTTGAAGGAGGCTATTGAGGAGGTTGGAGCCTCCAATGTTGTACGGGTAATCAATTCGATAATTTCTGTTTTACTTTAAGTTTTAAGTTTTAATTTTTTCAGATTTTTTTATGAAAATCAAAATCTTTAAATTTTAAAATTACAAATCTAGATTCTAAATGGCTGTTAAAAACTTAAATGAGACCATTTTAATTTTTTGTTGTACACTACGGGTAGTTACGAGATGCAGCCCCTGTTTGCCAACGTGCAGGCAAAATGATAGAACAAGAATATAAACATATTTTTTGGACCCCGTGTTGTGTTCATGCATTGAACAATGCATTGAAAGACATTGGGAGGATAGATTGGGTGAAGGAGATGGTTGCACAAGCCAGAGATATGCAAATGTTCATTTGCAACCATCACACTTCGTTAGCCCTCTTTCGGTCCTTCTCAAAGAAGGAGTTCATCAAACCGGGAGACACTAGATACGCCACCTACTTCATTTTATTGGAGAGGATGATTGAGGTGCAAGATGCTCTACAATCCATGGTAGTATGCACGGAGTGGAAGAGGTGGCGAGAATCAAGGACGAGAGGAGGGCAAAAAAATTAGAGACAAAACATTGGATGATAGTTGGTGGTCTCAAGCCAAGTAAGAAACCAAAATGTTATTTTAATTTATGATTTTTCAATTTTCATTGTTTGTTTCAAATTGGAGTGCTCATATGACAATGTGACATATAAGTTTCTAAATTTTGTTTTTGATTTCTTGTAGGTATATTGTGTCTTTTGTTGCCCCTATTGTTCTTTGTCATCGGATATGCTTGACACGAGATGCTCCTAGTCTAGGAGAAATATATGAGACTTTTGACGACATGTTGGGGGAGATTAAAAAAGTCATTTATGCTAGAGATCCATCCCTGTTATTCTATGAGGCCTACATCAGGCCTATTATACGAAGGAGGTGGGATAGGATGAACACCCCCCTTCATATGGCAGCATATTCAATAAACCCAAAGTGGTATGAGCCTAGGCACGGGAGAGTGCCTCCCCATGAGGATCCAGAGGTGAGAGAAGGGTTTTTGGAGGCCATTAGAAAGATATATGCGAAGGAGGAGAGCTCAAATATTAGAAATGAGTGGCTCAATTTTGCTAATCTCGAGGGCCCTCGCTTCAGCCACCCAAAGTGTAGGGAGGATAGGGCTACCATTGCCCAAAGAAATCCCATTGGATGGTGGCAGCTATATGGGGACAACACACCTAACTTGAAATATTTTGCAATTAGGGTTCTTTCACGGGTTGCTAGTTCCTCTGCTGCTTGAGAGGAATTGGTCTACATACGGCTTTATCCACAATGTGAGGAGGAATAGGCTTACCTCTCGCGAGAGCGGAGAAGCTAGTTGCGGTGCATAGCTCTCTTCGTCTTCGTGAGAGAGTTAAGCCGAGTACAAGCAATCTCCGGCTACACGATGGGATGTTGATCCAGAGGATGCGGGACAGATTGATGAGGATGAGAGTCATGAGGGGTTGGTTGGAGTTTCATTGGAGGATCTTCACTTAGATGATGAGGACATCTCATCAAATAGTGATACAGATTTTGATAGTGATAGCCCAACAGTTCCATAGGAGTTCTATTACATTGTATAACTATACTCCTTTACTATTTTAGTTTTGAGTCTTTTTGTTGCAAATGAGCATTGATACTATGACTATTTCAAATTTCTTATTGCTGTCATATTTGAACAGTTAGTGACTGAAAATTTTTAAACATGACAGTCTTTGTTTGAACATTGGTGGCTGAAAAAATGATGACTGTTATTACTTAAAATGATGACTGTTTGAACATTGTTTGCACTTGATATCCTTGGCTGAACCTTCAAGTTATAGTTGTTGAACTTGAAACAATTAAATGGCTGCAAATTAGTAACTAATATGAACATGAAAATGTTAAATGACTCAATTATGGCTGCACTTATGTGTTAGTAACTAATCTGAATATGAATGGCTGCACTTACATAATTGATTAGTAATATGAAATATCATTTTTGTTGGGTGTAGAATTTTGAATGTGTAGATTATTCTAAATTTCTAAAAAATTTCATTTTTTATAGTATTATACCAGCCGTCCCCCCAGCCGTCCCCGAGCCGTCCCCTAAAATCGACCCGCCGTCCCCCGCCGTCCCCGGAAACCCGTCCCCCAGGCTTGTGGAACCTTGCAATTAAGTTGTGGTGATCTCAATCTGTTTCCCTCATAAAAGAACTTAAGCTTGAAAAGAGCACTTCTGGAGGTGTTGAATATCAACACCTTAGTTTTGCTAAGGTTGACTTCTAGTTCTCGTAGATCACAAAAGCTAGTAAGAGCATCCAATTGTCTTTGCAAGTCCTCAAGTGTATGAGCAAGAAGAACTACAACATCTGCTAAAAGTAATACAACAATCAAGATGTGATGTATGAACCAACCATCATCAGCATGCATGTGTCGATGAATAATTTCCTCAAGCTCATCAATGTAGATCCCAAAGAGTGTGGAAGAAAGAGGACAACCTTGCTTGACTCTAATAGGCTCTTAACATCCTCTAAAAGCCTGAAGACCATAAAAAAATAACCAATAACCTCATAGAGCCTCATGATAGAAGTGATAAAGCGCTAAGATGCCAATATCATGAAGCCTCTAAAACAATATCTAGGGACAGAACCAAAGACCTTCGTAAATTCCACAAAACAACAAAATACTTTACAAGACTATTGACTAGCCTCCTCAATAATAGCCCAAAAAGGTAAAAAACATGCACAATTGTCTGATATTCATTCCTAAATCCAGCGTACCCTCTTGGTCTAAGCTTGTTTTGCTCCAAGTTTTCAACGTGTTTCCTATCCAAAAAGCTTGAAAAAATTGTGTCCACTTATTGCAGTTCTCTAATTATTACGATCATGGTTGTCTCTAGATTTGTGGATGTGGTGGATGATATGTTGTGACCAAAAGGAAGGGAAGTTGGAACAAAAATCCTAGTTGAATAACTCTGAAATAAGACGGGCAAGCAATTCAACACCAAACTTCAGAAACTAAACTCAATATCCTTACAATCAGCAATTTTGCTAGTTCAGAGTTTTCATACAACTCTCTTGATGTCCTGTGAGGGAAAAAAAGCTGATAAAATTTGGCAAGGGAGGAAGACATATATATAGTGGGCTGCCTTGGGATCTAATACAAGGAAATTAGCATGAGAGACCCATGTTTGGGATCAGTGCTTGAAAGTGGCAGTTGACGAGGAAGGAGGGTGCACTAAAAGGCCTTAGGAGAGTGGTGAAGAGCATCCAAAAGCTCACATCACCTAGAGACAATGAATTCCTGATTCTTCCATCCAATTAGAACTCAATATTCGCTCCAAGAGGATGACACGAAAGCAAGATTATGGCAAGACAAAATGAAGCTTCTGATGCATAGAGTTAAACTCTTCATCATACTAACAGTTCATGGGGCGAAAACCAATGCAACTGACTAACTTTGATTCAGAAAATGTATGAGAAAACAAGCCAAGGTATGCCTCCAATAAGGTGTGAGACAAAAATTCACACTTGGTCACTGTTGTATTAGAATCCAAAGACATCAGTTCGGAGAGACAGGTGGCATAATTATCAGCATAAAAGATATCAAAATGAATTATGGGACAGCAGGCAGAATATTGTAGGGCAAGAAGATAAGATGGAGAGGACAAGAGAGGAAAATTCAAGGAGAATGTTAATGTTGCATGATTGGAAAGGTGAAGTCAACTAGGAACTTGAATGTTGTGAGTGTCACATACCAAAGAACAACTAGTAAGGAGATGCTTAACCACACTCACCCCTCCCCCATGGAGAAAATAAGTGAAGCTGCAAAGATCTGGAAAGCAGGAAAGTCGGTTTGAGTATGAAGAGTCAATATGATTCCCAAAATTGACGCAAGTGCTTCCTATATGCAGCTATGTAACCCGAGATCCATAAGATCCATCTTGAAGAGGCAAAACTCATCATCATTAGGGTCATGAATAGACACCTTATGCGTACTTCATCTAAAAGAATGATGTCACATAGAAGAATATGTACAAATATCTGAGCAGAGATCCAAGTACGTGTCATCATCAAAGTTAATAACAAGAGATGTGAAAATAGAAGGAAAGTAGTAAACAGCTATAAAGATGTCCTAAAGAAGGAGCAGGCCCCTTTAAATCCACAACCACATATATCTGGAGTGCTCATTTGATGCAATCCATGACACCTGAGAACAGAGGCAGTCATGAATTAGACAAAGCCACAACCAAAATATCTACATATTTCATTTCTAAAAGCAAAGACCCAATGATAAGCACTGACAAGTGGAAGGGGCTGTTTGAGGATCTCACGGGTCTTGATGAGCAAAACAAAATCTTGTGAAGATATAATGTCCTTGAAGGTACCTGAAGCAGATCATATTGCCCCATTACAACTCCAGCGAGCGACAGAGAAGCTACTACTACCTAATGGGATGTGAGGGCACCTTCGTTTGGTAGGCCAAGGACAATACTACGGTTGGTGAGAGGGGGAATCATGAATCACTACATTGCAATTTCAAATTACTGCCAAATTGTTTTCTTTCTGAGAAGTTATCACTTATGCATGATCCTTTTGGATCTCTTCCATTTGGATACATACAAAATACTCATCCAAATAGATTTTATTGAGGAAATTAAATAGCTTCTTCTTGGCTCCTAAAGCCATCATACGCTATTCAAGTGATCAGAACTGAATAAGAAGAGCATTGTCTAGAACCACCTAAGTTTTATCAAGAGTAACAATTTTGAGTTTGAAGGTGTCCTGCCTTCAAAGGAACAATGGGTTTTCCTAAACCTAGAACACAAAGGTAGAGTTTATTTGGTGTGACATGTCCTTTCTTCATCAAATTTTGCTTACACTACCATCTCCTCAATCAAGGAGGTCTTCTTGCCCTTGACCACCTACACCCATGTATTACATTCCTCAACTTGCTTTTGCAGTGATTGTTGATGAGTTATTTCAATTTTAAGGTTTTCATGTTGGACAAAGATATTTGTTTACTTGTTTTGTATGTAAAAACATCATCTTGAAGGTAAAAAATTACCAACTAGAGGTGCATAAGGCCATTCTACTTGTTCCAGCTTTGCTATCCTATATCAGACCTAAATTTGTTTATTGAGAAATATCAATTATAGTTTCAAGAAATGGCATTATTACCATGAAAAATAATATACAATCTCTAGAATACATGGCTAATAGGATATGGGATGTAGTACAGGATTTTATGCATTCCAAAACAGTATACAAAGAATAATAACAATCAAATGTGCAGCATAAATAAATATATAACAGCTAGAATAACTCTCAACAAAAACCAAGATATGTCATTAATCTCTAAAAGCACTACATTGACATACCAGTCACATACATAAGAAATCAGCATGTATTCATACAATTATACCTCTAGCATCAAAACAACATGACCATGATTGGTCACATTGATCTCTCGACCATTGATCTCTCACAAGACTCGCAAGCACTAGATATATACACAGAGACTATTGGGGAGCAGTTGAAACCACCCAACCACCTAACGACCTGATATGCAATGACATAAAATTTAAAAGTACCCCATACACTTTATACAGTGTACATTAAAACAAACACTTAGGGTGTCGTGCACATACATGCGACAACCCCTAACACATACGTCAAAATAACTAAACATGACAAAATGCTCAAGTAACAACTCATATGTTGTGGTGGCACTTGAGCCAGTGTCAGGTCCTTGGTTTTCCCACCTACATTTCCACCTCTTCTAAATCAGTCAGCATTCCCATTGACTGCATCACTGTAGCGCAACAATTTTGCATTCTATACAACAAATGAAAGTAAAATACAATTGGATGTAATGGAAATAACTTACAAACATGTATGCTAACATCAATCATAAAGACAACCCATCAAATGTAGCACAAGAACTCTCATACAATGCTTAAACAATATGCACATTAGATAAGCAACATAACATATAAAAATGCACAATGTGCAATGTATGTCCAGTGTCTCCAACTACTTGGAACTACTCTCGAAAAAAGCAACGAATACATACATACACAAGCATCATCAGGACGATCGTTGGTAACTATATAACTACCAAGTACTCATCAATATTCTTATACATGAAGAAAAATGAAAATGAATCCCTTGCTAATTTGTTAATAAAGGATTATATGGCAATAGTTCAACTGGTTAGATTCCTCAACATCTAAGGAGGAGACCCAGGTTCGAATCTTGCCAAGTGATACACGGATAATATCCAAGTTATTGTAATAACACTACGTGGTAATGATGTAATACGGGTGGGGCCCGTTTCAATCCCATATAACCACTTGGAAAAAACTATTAAAAAAGGTCTCGTGCACCTATGTGTGACAACCTATATACAACTTCACATATCCAAACTATGGTCAAGGACAAAATGCTCAGGTGGTCATGAAATGTACTAGGTGACTCATTGTTGCAGTGGTGCATGAGTTATTGCCACGTCAAATATGTCATCTACATTTGCTCCCCCTCTAAACTAGTCGCAATTCCCTGTTGACTAAAACAATAGTACCTAGTGAGCAGGCTGGGCAGCAAAAGCAAGTACTAGCCAAACAAATGAGCTAGCACAAATGGCCTCCAAGCACCAAATCTACTATCATGTGACTTGAGACTTTTGTTGCATCTCGAAGTCAACGTGATTGGCCCACTATGTCCCAAACTTCTGCAAATCCTACTCAAGAGAGGCAATGCGTTGCTTACTCGGCAGATGCATTTTCAGCTCAAGACCGACATGGGAAGACAACCTCATCAATTCATTGGCTATCAAGGAACCCATGTCACAATACTCCACCAAATAGTCCTGCAATTTGCATTGTCCAACCTTGAGCCTAACTAATCTATGTGGGTGTCCTAAAATCTCAAAAACCCTTGTGGAATTCTAGGGTCCACCCTTAATGTCTTCTAGCCAATATGAAACTTACTCCATCGTCTCTTTGTCTCGTATGTGGCCAACAACCCTATTAGATACCTCTTGAATGCATCCTCATCAAAGTTAGGCACCTACAGGATATAATGGACAAAAGCTTGTCAAAAATCTTGCCTTAGTGCATGGTCATCTCAGGCTCATCCCACCATTTTTTGCACATCTCGCCTGCTCGTGAGGTTCATATAATCTCTCCAATTGGGATCATTGGTTTACCCCACCTTTCACCTTCTCCTTCCCTTTGGCAAATCATGAAGGTACATCCTGTTGTTGATAATGTTTCCCTGCATCGGCTATCTCCCATGCGGCCTAAGTTGTTCGCATTTGAGTTCAACAAAGATAAAAATAAAGAAAAGTTCGCCACAAAAAAAATAAGAGCAATGTTCACCATTAAATTAGCAAAATATATGTATATATATATATATATATAACCTACAATAAAAGTTATATATAATAAAAATATATAAAAATTAAATATAATAATAGCAGGGGCACCCAAATTTAAAAGGGCAAATTAAATCAAATTTGATGAACTTATTCAATTGCCCAAAAGAATTAATGTTTTCCATGAATGTGGCAACATAGAATGCAGCTATGCAAATGACGTCCCTCTATCTATTGTGAAATGCATCCACCCATTGTCCAAGTGTGCCTTCAATACCTTCTAGATTTCCAACTGCCTAGATGGTTTTTATGGTGGGGGTGTGATTGATCTTCAATGTCAAGATGTTGAATGGTGTTGCTCAAGTCATGACTGTCAGTGATGTCCCTACAACATATCACGTCAAGTTACTAATAGTGCCCTGTGCTCTCTACCGTGGGATAACTCGCTATAACCTTGGGTCTTGGTCACGGTCTATCATGGTAACCTTGGCACACATCATGGCCTCCATGGAATTTGAGCTCTAAATTTGTACCGAATAAAACCCTCTATGTGTTCGATATTGTGCCAACCCTAGTGGTAATTAAAATCATTGTGGTAACTAACTTCCAACAATGTCATGATCATTCCCATGCTCTTCCTCCTCTATGGCCAAGCTCAAAACCCTTCACGCACCTGCATCCGCCAATCCTCCATACACTTAGATCTACAATGTGTGCAATCTAGTATGGCGTAGACACACAACAAATACTCTAGCGGATGCTTTCTTCCATTGGCCCTCAAGCAAAAGCCCCAATGCGCAAAGTCAACAAAACGAGCACCATGTCAAACACTAATAATTATTCCCTATATCTTTATGTTGTTTATTCCTAGGTCAAACCATACCCTGAATGACCTATTTTTGTCTCTAAGTGACTATTTGGCATTAAACATTCACTCATTCTATCAGATGGCTTCCTCGTTGCACCAAACAACAAGCCAAATGGCCCAAACAATCAGTCAACATGCTTTAACTGTTCCAATGACTCCGATAGCCTAGACACCTTGCTAGATGGCATGAGATTGGCAATCATACTCCAAACAATACAAATGCTCTCCTAGTTGGCAATGCAAGCTTAAGCAGCATTGTCTTAGGCCTAGACAACACCTCATTGGGATGGAACGATGTACTTGTCCCAAACAACCCTCAACATGTCTCGAACAACAATTATGATCCCTTGGACAATAATCAAAGCTTTGACGATGTGCTAGTGAACTCGAAAAACATGCTTGTGGGCTCGACCATTGTGCTTCAACTTTCAACAGACATGCGTCCAATTTCACTCGAAATATGGTTTGTTCCATCATAGCATACACACTAGTGGGTTCTCCTTTTCATTGCCATCGTTTAGAAATTGTACATATACATGCAATCTTGTCTAACCAAGGTACTCTATTTTCAACTTTGTCTACTCTATTACTAGTCTAAGCTGCGACAACAATTATGCTTCCTTCATCAACACTTCATGACTGAATAACCACGATAGTTTCTCCCCATCTCTTTCCTTGTTGTTGATGGTATTAGATGCAATCAATTTTACATCTTTGGAGTGACTACACTCCCCAACCTATCTGATGGTGATCCCTTCAAAAACTCTAAAGGAGACACTGGATGCGTTAAGCAATTCACCTAAGCTTGAAATATCTAGGTCACAGTCAATAAGGTTCACCTATGCATGTACCTTGTGTATTTTCAACTTCGCGCCAATTATCGCATCAAGACATAGCATCCCATCCAATCGTTTCAGATGGATAGACCATTCTCCATAACCTCATCAAATAGGAAGGGAGTAAGCAACAGGGCCTAGTTTAATTTCCTACTTCCCATTAAAAAGCAACACATGTTTCTTCATTTGTCAAAGGTGCTTCTCGTGCCTAAATTTCCACCATTATTGGGCTTATATCTATGGCCCACTGTGCCATTACTTCTCATCCAACTTCCTCAAGGATCTTCCCATCTCCAACTTGGCTTTGCTCTAAACCTCACAAACTTGGAATCAAGAATTCTACTAGTACAACAACCTCCTGCCCATACATGATTCAAAATTGGATGTGGTCCATTGTTAGCTTATAGTTGGTGCTAGCAATTTCTCTTCCCAGTCGGTTCCTTCAACTCTGTAAGTTTTGTACAGAATGGAACACTTTCTTCGTCACCTCTTCCTGCCTATTCAATAGAGGGTAGTATGGGATAGGCAATGAATGAAAGATTCAAAATTCTCATGTCAACCTCTAGATAGTTTCATTTACAAAATACCCTCCGTGGTCACTAGTGATCTCTGATGAATCACCGAACCTTGTGATGATTTGCTTATATACAAATCTACTTCTACCCTTTGCAGAGTTGTTGTGCAAGGCCCTTGCCTCCACTCGCTTTGCCAAATACTCAGTGGTGAAAATCTACCGTAGTAGCCTACTTATACCATCACACTCCTATCGGAGATATACCAAACAAGCCAAGGCAGAAGAAAGAGTAGTGAATAATTCAATGAAAATTGGCTAAATATTAAATAGTGTGCCTTATTCGATGCAAGTGCACTCTGCTCGGAAGCAATGCACCCCATTCACCAAAAAATGCACCCTAATCCAATCTAGAGTGCCCCATTCCGAAGCAATGGCCCCCAATACCTTCTTAGCTCCCTTTGTTGATTTTTCTAAGTTTGGAAAAAGTGTGCCCAGTTCAATGCAAATGTGACCCATTCAGAAATAGTGTGCTCCATTTGGAAGCAATGCACCCTGTTCGCAAAAAATGCGCCCCGATCCAGTCCAATGCACCCCAATACCTTCTTAGCTCCTTTTGTTGCTGATTTTTCTATGTTTAGAAATAGTGCACCCATTCACCAAAAATGCACCTCGTTTTGAAATAATGTGCCCCGTTCAGAAACAACGCACCCTATTCGATGTAAGTACACCCCATTTAGAAATAGTGCGCCCATTTTGCCAAAAATGCACCCAATTCCAAAGCAATGCGCCCCAATACCTTTTTAGCCTGTTTCACTGATTTTTCTAAGTTCGGAAACACTGCACCCCATTCGGAAACAATGCGCCCAGTTCAATGCAAGTGCACCCTGTTCAAAAATAGTGTACCCCATTCAAAAGTATTGTGCTCTATCCACCAGAAATGCACCCTAATCCAATCTAGTGTCCCCTGTTTGCTAGAAATGCGCCCTGATTGTCATGATGGCATTTTTTTGGCGTTTAGTACTAGACTTCATCTATAAATAAGAGGCACGAGTTGATTTGTAAAGTGTCCTTAGGAAAATTCTAGAGAGCTAGAGCAACTCTTTGTAATCAACTATGATTTTGTACTCCATTTTTTGCAATCAATGAGAAATTGAACACAACATTCATTGATCAACTCTGTTATGCAACCTCTTTATCCATGAGTCTATGGTGTTAGTGGCTCCGCTCTTCCACCTTTTGCTAGTCTCTTTTTTCATTTATTGCAGTTATTCTAAGTCTGGTTCATTAAAGTTATTCAGCCATCACTTGAGATCATCACTTGATCAACACTGATCTCACTACGACTTTGGCCATATTTGTTTTCTCGCACCCTTTACCTCAACAAGAGTAGATCATATTTAATTTTTTTACTTAGATTTTTTTATTGTTTCCGCTAGATTAGCAAGGAACCAACCCAAATCTAGAGGTTGGGAAGAGTAAACCCTTCCCCTCAATTTGTTGAACTATGGTCATGAGTGCAAATCTCATCCAACAATTTCTGTGTCAACAGTTTTGGCATGCCTGGTGGGACAATCCATGTTTTTCAGCAAAGACATTTGATTGATCCTACATATAAATAGCCATTGTGCATGCTTCAACAATTATGGCATGCTCGGTGATACACACAAGCGCGATTTCTAGATGAAACTGATCTTGCCCCACTCACATCAAAATTTCCAAATCTACAAAAATATATTTTGAATTTCTTCAAAGATGTTAAAACGTTTGTTTATCAAATCGAAACACACAAAACCCACAAGTCATTTGATCATATTTGTCCATTTGGCTCTGAATCTTATCGATTTGCATCAAACTTTACAATTTGAGATTTTCTTGCCATAAGATATTTCTCAATCCGTAATGTTCATGTAATGGCGACTCCATTTTTCAAGCTAACATAAAATTTTGCCCAACTTGATCCAAAGATCAAAATAGTTGTTCATAGATTTGTTTTGCCCTTCAAAATCTATGTTTTCAGGAATGATCAAGACCAAGACTCCATAGCAATGTACCTCATCAATCTATAGTGCACCCATTTTTCTGGCTAAGGGTCGAAGTGCGCCCCGCCAACCAAGAGTACGCCTCATTCCATGATATCGGCCATCAATTTGTCTAATGCAGGAGTGATCCTCGTACAACAAGCAGTGTACCCCACTCGAAGGGAGGTGCACCTAGCCGTGAAAGCCCTCTTTTTGATCCATTTTTCGAAATCTCTTATTTCATCTATGGGTATTAGATAAAACCTTTGACCAATATGGGTTATATCAGTAATATGGAAACCCTGCTAGGAGAAAACGCCAAAATGATTTCAGGTATGTCCTAGGTACTAAGGAAACCAAATCCTCTAATAGTCGTCTTATACCCCTATAGAACCGCCTGTATATAAAATGTCACATGAACAGGGGCAATATGGCCAGTCCATGCAATATGGGCAAGTACCTTAGTCTTCTCAATTCATTCACCAACAAAACCTTGTAATGTTCACTCAACAAGAATACCCTACCCATACAACCCAAATGCCCATCCCACAATTCCAACAATCTTCCTCACAAGCCAGTATCCACGGTTTCCCCAAGCTTCATAGCGTCAACAAGTTCCTCAAAACCAGCAAGACATCCAAACACAACTAGATGAACTCAAGTACATGGTTTCAATCCTTCAATCATTATATACATGAGAATGAACCCAATGAGGGAACCTGGTCGATGCCCCAACAGGGAAACTTCCAGATAACTGATCATGTACAAAGCTATATGATGAATCAGCCCACTGTAGTCGGTCAACCAATGGCTGATCGACTCATGATAAATCAACCAACGATGATTCAAGTGAGTGTACCTTAGGCCAATATTATGCAAGCCTATGCAATGCCTGAAGCATCCTCAATGGACAAAAATTGTTCAACTTCTCAAGGTGTTGCCACATACAGTAATCATTTTGATGGGTTGATAATTCCTCTAGAGAATCCCCCATCCCCTTGCCAAGAAGCAAATTTCCCTCAACCGATGATAGAACTTGAGGTAATTGTTTTTCTGCATAGGGAAGGAGAACCTATAAAAAGGATAAAGACAAATCGGTGGTCAGGGCATGAGGCGCTTATATTGGGTCTTGTGGAAACAATGTGGGAGGCAGGAAAGTCAACAAGACTGGAAGAGTAATCAAATGAGCTCCCATTTGTGGATATGTTTCACTTCCTCGAAGAAGAAATTCCAAAAGAAAAACCAAATTTGTGGAACACCTTGTGAACCAAAAAGAGAACCTAAAGAGGAAAGCGAAGATTTGGAGGATGAAAATTTAGAGGTCAAAGCAAAAAAACATGGCATTAATTTTCCACAAGAGGAAAAAGACCCCAATAAAGCCAAATTTACACCCAAAATATGGAACATTTACCTTTATCTTAGAGGGAAAGGAATCCACAAGTTGTGAAGAATTGACAATGGAAGGACCTCTTATGGAAGGGTTCTACCTCCCTATAGAGAAAATTTTGAAAGTAAACATCCTCCAACCAATGAGGAAGGATTCAGCTACAAATCCCAAAGTTGTTTCGGTGAGTTTTGATGAAGGGACCATAGTAAGCCATAAAGTGGTCATTATTCTAAAAATGATGCGGTTTCCTACATTTTGGGGGGGTAAAGCCTTTGTAGGCCTTACATTCCAACAGTTTAGCACTGTGGAGTATGAGAGCAAGTTTGTTGGATAGCAGCAGCAAAAGGAATCATCACTGCCAAGTAATGATCTGTCATTCACTGACACAAGGATGAGTCTAGACTAGTTGTTGATATCAAAGTTCACCATAAGATGAGATAAAAGGTGAGGAAGCTATCACACTTGCAAAAATCCTAGCACGCACACATGCTAACGTCCACTTTTTGGGTAAAGGAGTATCTTTCCCAGGGTGGTTTGCATCAAGAGTCAGATTAAGAATTAATCAAAGGGGCAAAGGTTGTCTTAGCTTCTAAAACTTCAGCTTTTGATTTCAGACCTGCACAATCCTCCAATGAAGGGATAAATTGTTCACTAGAGCACATCCACAAAGGTCTGAGTTTGGGAAGATCTCTTGGCAATACATCATTGATGCCATCCGACCTACTGTGTTTGCATAGGTGTTGGAAGATTTTGAGCTGGGATGTTGGCATTAAGAGGAAATGCAACTACTTGTCTAATCCTGTCAATGGAATCGACTTGCTCAATGATATAGCTATCAAAGAATCCACAAACATGATTTTTCATGTACATAGCTTGTGAATCAAATAAAGAAAGCATTGTCCGACTAGACAAAAATCCCTAAGAGGATGTTCAAATTTTCTCGTTCTCTCTTTCCATTTCTACATTTTCTCTTATAGTCTGTTCCCAGACCAATTATAAATTTAAAAAAATAACCAAAAAAAAAAAACCATTGTCTTGCTTGAGCAAAATTCTCACAAGAGACACTCAGGTTCCCATTTCTCATCCCTTTCTTTCCAAGATTGATTGAAGATCTCTTTGAAATCAATGGTTTCTTTCCTAAGACTAAGAAGATGATGCACCAACTTGGGAGAATGATGACAAGTCACAAAAACAATGAACAACCGACAGTCGGTGAATGTGGTTCATTCCTGGATACCATAGTGGCAAATAAAAAGGAGAATGAGGCTAAGAGACCTTTAACAACTCAAGGAAAAGGATAAAAAGAAGATAGAGAAATGATGGGCAACCTTAAAGAGAAGGGCTTAGGGAGAAAAGAAGATTCACCTGCCAAGAAAAGAGCAGCAAGAAGAGAAGCCATTGATCCAAAAGCACAAATTACGTCCACCATCTACCCCACAACCATCTCACCTCCACCCCCTTGTTTCTTCTATTCCCATCACTATTCTCTCTTCCTCCCTTATTAATTTTTTTCACGTTTCTCAAATTCCCCTCACCTCTTTTGTTGTGCCCAACCCACCTCCAATAAGTGTAGCCTTGGTCCAAGGGTCATCGGCAGGCTTGTTGCTCTAGTTTTAGGGCCATCCCATTCACCACTACCAACTTTCAACATCCTCTTTCAGTTGTTAGACCGTTATTGATGCCAACATCACCAATGATTGTATCACCATCCATGCTTCCTTTGGTTCCCCATACCACAAGCGTCGTTGTGTCACCTCATGTCCTCATCTCAACCCCTCTCATCGCCCATCATCACCCTCTTCGCATCATTGTCTATGTAATCACATCAAACAAGTATCCTCACCCTCATTGGTTCACACGTAACTGTAGGTACAACGACACTCTTCCCTCTAACAGCATTAGGTGTGTCCAAGGCAATTTGTACTTCGAACCCACCTTTTGATGCACATTGGCAAGCACTTTCGAACCTGTTGCCTTAGACCTAAACAAAGGATTTTGCAGTTTTGTTGTGAGATGGCCTCAATTTTGACCCTACACCCAACAATGAGGCACAATCTGGGATCTTTCGTCAATCAAGAATTTACGTCCCCGCAAGCTACCAAAATTATAGTAGTCCACTACTACCATCATGCTTCGAGTAGAGATTCATCACATAAGCTAAGGCAAAAGATAAAGTAGTGAATAAATCAATGAATATTGGTTGTGTTAAACAATGTGCCTTGATCGATGCAAGTGTGCCTCAATCGAAAATAGCAAGCCCCATTCATCAAAATTGCACCTCGATCTAGTCCAGTGTGTCCCGTTCCAAAGCATTGTACCCCAATACCTTCTTAGTCCCTTTCTTGATTTTTCTAAATTTGGAAACAATGCACCCCATTTAGTGTAATTGTGCCTCATTTGGAAACAGTGAGCCCTATTCGGTGCAAGCGTGCCCTGTTCAAAAGCCATGCACTCCATTCGCCATAAATGTGCCTTGTTTGGTGCAAGTGTGCCACGTTCGAAAGCTTTGCACTCCATTCGCCAGAAATGTGCCTTGTTTGGAAGTTGTGCACCTCGTTCTCTAAGAATATGCCCCGATCCACTCTAGTGTGCCCGAATACCTTCTTAGTCCCTTTTGCTGATTTTTCAAAGTTCAACAAAGTGCCCCGCTTCAGTGCAAGTGTGCCCCATTCAGTGCAAGTGTGCCCCATTCAATGCAAGAACACCCAATTCGGTGCAAAGATGCCCTTTTGCCAAAAATGCACCTTGATCTAGTCGATTGTGCCCCATTGCGAAGCTATGCGCCCTGACACCTTCTTCGCCCTTGTTGAATTTTTTAAGTTTGGAAATAGTGTGCCCCATTCAAAAACAGTGTGCCTCGTTTAGAAGTAGTGCGCTCGTTCACTAGAAATGCACCCCCAATCAAGTCCAATGCACCTCATTTCAAAAGAGTGCACCCGATACCTTTTTGGCCCTTTTTTTTTATTTCTCGAGTTCATAACATTGCACCCCCTATGGTGCCAATGCACCCCATTTGCCAAAAATGCACCGCATTTGTTTTTTGTCCTTTAGTGTTAGACTTCATCTATAAATAAGAGCCATGGACTCATTTGTAAAGGGTCCTTTAGCAAATTCAAGAGAGCTAGAGCTACTCTTTGTAATCAATTGTGATTTTGTACTCCATTTTTTGCAATCAATGAGAAACTAAACACGGCATTCATGAATCAATTGTGTTACACAACCTTTTTATTCATGTGTGGTGTTAATGGCCCTGCTCTTCCACCTTCGACTAGTCTCATTCTCATTTATTGTAGGTTAACTAAGTCTGATTCTCTGAAGTTTTTCGGCCAACAATTGGGATCGTCATTGGACCAACACAGATCTTGCTATGGCTTCGGTCATATTTATTTCCTCACATTTGCTTTTTTTCTCACACCCTTTACCTCAGCAAGAGTAGATCAGATTTAATTTGTTTACTTAGCTTAGATTCTTTTTATTGTTTCATCTAGATAACCAAGGAACCGGCCTAAATCTGAAGGTTGGGAAGAATAAACCCTTCCCAGCCATTTGTTGAACTGCGGTCACAAGCACAAATCACATTTGATGATTTTCATGTTCAACATATAACTACATTTTCATCTCTTGCTGGTCTTCAAGGATCCAACAAAATCTAATATCCACCAAACAACTCCTACAACAACAACAAATGCAAGGGCATTAAGTCTTGTCATAGTGGCTTCCTTGTCCTCTAACACACAAAGTCAGCCACCACAATGAGGCAAGTAGGACCTTTCTTGTTGTTTCATCCATCCCCATGTCTCCTGTTAGTCCTTCATGTGCCTCTTCCAATGCACTACATGCCTCTTCTTCATCACACATCTGCACAGTATCATGTCACCCCCATCTTATGTAAGAGTCCTTTGACCAATTGAAATGGCCCTAACTTCAGCAGAATCCTTCATTGCTCCATTGTTGACAATTCCCTTAGTAGTCTCCCATCGATAGGTATGCTCCTATATGCTCATACAAAGGTGGTAGTGTTGTGCTATGGAATAGATGAGCGTCAAAAAACTCGCCAACACTTTTCCCTCCATAGGATCTCTTGAATGAATCCAAGATAACTAATCAACAATCAGGTGCTTCTTTCCTGGCCACACCACTACCCGAAACACCAAACTCCTGCAGCATGACAAGCAAACTACTAATTCATCCATCGATAGTTTCACCACTACCCGAAACACCAAACTCCTGCAGCATGACAAGCAAACTACTAAGTCATCCATCGATAGTTAGCTTGTTTATCAGCTAGAAAAATGCTTGATGATCAACACAGAACGCAAATCGTTTCACAAGTAATGACGAAACTTTATACTGCATAGACCATTCCCAAGGCTTCACATTTGGTCTTGCTATGATTCTTTTCTACACCCAATAATAGTCGACTTGCAAAATAAATGGATTGATCCATCCCATGCTTCCCTTCTTGCACCAATACATAGCAAATTGCAAAATCAGATGTGTTAATGTGGACATGAAACTCCTTGTCCTGATCTAAAAACACTAAAATAGGAGTGCTCATCAACTTGGCCTTTAGCTATGCAAAGGCCTATTCGTGTTCTTCCATCCACCTGAATAGAATACCTTTTCTTGTGAGCAAACTAAGGATGTTGGGAAACCACGCGAAGTTTTTGATGAATCAACAATAGTATCCCACATGTCCCACTAAGGATTTTAGTGAATTGACATGTGTACAAAGGCATGTGATCGTTCTTTCTCCTGCTCAGGTAGAGGTTGTCTATTGCGTTCCTTTCTAAAATGGATTTTAAATAGCCAAGGAAACAGGGTTTGCGCACCCGGTTGGTCGGGTGCACGAACCCGCATCCGCACCGATGCGCGGGTGCGGGAACGGGTGCAGCTAGGCCGAACCCTAGCCGCCGAACCCTGTCATATAGGGTTCGGCCTACGGCTAGTTAGGATTCGGCCAGCCGAACCCTACCTTATTTGGGCATTGAAATGAATAAAAAAAATTTATCAGCTGCATGTTGCAAGGTTTTCCACTGTCTTGCTCGTAGCACGTGCCGCCGCGCTGCAAGAAACAAAAGACCCTCTCACAGAAATTTTTAAAAAATGTTTGATCTGTTGCAGGAAAAAAAAAGCCACTTCAATCCAGAGAAAAAATACAGCCACCAAATAGGTTCCATGGAGGAGAGCTTCTCTTGGGCGAGCTTGAGCTTGGGTCACGTGCATCGACAGAAATTTAATAAAACACACAGCGGAGGTAAAATAATTAAAACTAGCATCTCTCCAGATCGCCGCAGACAGGAACAAATTAAAACCAGCATCTCTCACATCGGAAGCATCGGCCCACGTGGGCATGGGTACCCCTTCAAATGATTTCATAACAGAAACAGGTGTGTACTCGTCAGAAAAAAATAGTGGCCCGCAGCAGTATTTTATATCCGCCCAGCAATATCTTCACCGCACCACTATCAAAGCGGCGAACCAGCACCGCACTTAGCACGCGTTCAGGGATCTCCATTTGATTTCTCCATGGATGCCGTTAAATGTCTGTATTCCGCTACTGTTTATTAAAGACTGCTTTTCTCGCCCTCCAGAAATTTCTATGCAAGCAGACGTTGTCCGAGCAATGTAGCTCCGGATTGTGGCAGAGAATTATACGCACTGCAATGTCGACAAGGCCAGTAGCTGGAATGTCGTTCCCAACGTCAGTAGCTCCTCCAAGCATCAGCGCTTACAACGTCGGAATCACCGACGGAATAACTGCCTCACAGTTCATTCCCCGACGCCATCACAACACCCAACTCCCGGCAGTGTAGAGTTTCGGAGACAAATAAACGCGGTTCCAGACTTGCTACCATTGCAGCCCCCGCGGTCCTTCACCTGGGGGACAATGTTGGCATGGTGCAGAACCGCCACGTCATTACTCGATCTGCCGCAGGTGCTTTACAGATCTTCTACTTGCAGTAGACGCGAACACAAACAGGCACGTCCTCGTGGCAACTTCAAATCTATTATTCGGTGGGCCCAGCCATGGCTTTAAAAAATTTGAAAACAAAATTAATTTTTAAAAAGTTAATATTTTAAATTTTAAAATTTTAAAGTTTTTTACTTTTTAATTAAATTAATTTTATATTTTACTATTTAGTGTTTAGGTGGGCCCAGCCATGGGCCCACCCAGCCCATACGGGCTTTAAAAGAAAATAAAATATAAAACTAAAAGTTAAAAACTTAAAGTTAAAACATTTTAATTTTTTTTATTTTTAAAAGTTTATAGTTTAAACTTCCGTTAAACTTTTTAGTTTTTATCATAAAATTATTAATATTAAATTATTAAATATTAAATTATCATATATGCTTTTATGATGCCAAATTTATTTATTTACTTTGTAATGTGTATGATTTATAATTTATTTTATTATTTTGGATAATATATATATATATATTAAAAATTAGCCGCACCCGCACGCGACGAACCCTATTTTTGGCGGGGGCCGCACCCTCACCTGCGCACCTGGTAACCTTGAAAATAGCCTTGAATGCGTACTAAATATCTCCTCTACCTGGAATAGTATGAGGTGTGGATTTCTTCTCTTTCTCTTAATATAAGACGAAAGCGAGGAATGTTTTGGGAGATGAGGACGAGCTCAGTAGTCCTGATAGACCTTAGTAGAGGCATTGACATTCATCAATAATCCCATCAGCTTGTATCCAAATTAATGTAGATCCTACAAAAGAAGAGAAGGGTGACCCCAGGATAGGAGAACATGAACAACAAGGTTTTAGCCAAGAAGAGTGTGCTCTGGACGAAGAAATCCAAGAAAGATTGCAAGAGACAACAACCAATGGAGCCACCAGTTGCAGAAGAGATGGAAAGGAATGAGGAAATTTTGGAGATTGCGGATGTTGATATGGAGAAAAGAGAGATACCCTCATCACCACAATGACTCAAAATTAAGTTTGAAATGGCTAATTTCCCACAAATCAAGACTCCAAGAGCAAAGGAAGATCCCGAGCGAGTGTAGCAAGAGAAGCATGCACAACATCCGTAGCAAGAGGACAAGGTTGCAGGTCATAGGGCAAAATTTCTTGCTGCACCAGCTAAAGAACGAGTGCAAGAGGAAACACAAATTGAGGTAGATCTTCACCCAGACGACCAAGAGAGGATGGAAGACGAGCAACTTGAGGATATTCCTTTGCAATGGAATGGGCACAAAGGAAAATTTGATGTGGAGGATGGAATAGGGAATCTGACATTCCCACTACCTGAAGAATACCGCTGGGCTAACCTGCACATAGGTGGATGGAATACTATTCGACCACAATTCCTTTCCTGCATAAAATCCACTGCTATCTCTGCAAAAATCCAATTTTCCTTCTGAAGAAGGGGGTAACCCATAGCCCAGTGAAGTATGAAGTCTATCAAAACAGTCTTCCGGCTCGCTACTATGCGTCATCAAAAACATGGTCCACTCATCTATAAGAGGGCTGAAATCAAAATGATGTACATACCTCACAATACCGTCCATATGAACTTCACCAACTAAAACCCTAAGAAGCCCTGAACAATCCTCTTTCTCTTTGAGTTCTTGGAAGGCCTTATCTTCCAACTGTAAGGCTTGATCCCTGTCAGATAGCAACCTCAAATAATCAGATTTTATCACCTCTAATGCCTGCTTGATAACCTGCAAATTGGTAACAGTAGCTCCAACTGTCAACTTCTGTCTCTCCCCGAGTTGGGCTGCTTGAAAGAGGCACTTGACAAACTTGTGTGTCTTATCCAAGTGAGTCAATGTTTAAACAATCTGCTCCTCTGTGACCTGTAACTGGTCCTTCCAACCTTGCAATGGATTGGAATCAGCATCACACAACAAACTTTCAGATTTTCTATCCCACGCACAATGATCAAAATCAGCCTCCTTCACAATACTGCACTCCCCAATTACATGCTCCGAAGTTATGACAGACCTGTCCTCATCCTCAGAATCAACAACTGCATGAATACTATCATTTGTTGCTGATTTGACAATATCAAAATCAGCATGCTCACCATATTTTTGATGAATGCCTAATTCTCCATTCGTCGAAGCACAGGATGAATTAACTTCATCTTCATTATTTTTGTCCTATTCTTCCCTGCAAGTTTCTTGACTAGAAGGCACGATCATAATCTGATCTTTACTCATCTCATCGACTAGGTCAGTCTCATGCTCAAGTGGAAATTCATCAACAGTCGCATCTTCTTCTAAATCTGCCATCACCATCCAACAGTCTGTTAATTCTTTCCCTTTCGGTTTTCAGCGAAGAATCCTCTTCATTCGTAATCATTTCCCCATCAAATATGGGATCTACGGACACTTCATTATGAAAGATGCCATCATGCAATAATGAATTGATGATAGGAAAATCACAAGATTCATCATACCTTATATTAAATATTTCCTAATCCACACTAGATTGTTCTAAGTGCATATCCAAAACTGTTGTGTTGTCTTCCTCATCATCACCAACATCATTCTGGTTCCCTGTTATGCATGATTCCTGATATGAAGCATCTTTCCCAAAATCTAAGATTTCAACTTTACTGATGTCCTCTTTTGCACTTGGTTGCCTTAAGTTATTCTCTTTATCGTCTTCGCAATTGTGACCAAGTGACCATTCCCTTTTGCAAGTGAAACATCGCCCTTCTCTCCTCAACTGATTTTTGCTTCCATGAGGAAGTCCTAGTAACTTGCAAATCACTCGGTTTCCTTTCCTTTCCTGTTAATTGTTGTTTACCCTTGTCAATCTTCTTTGGGACAATAAACTCAACTTTATTAGCCGCAATATTAGCTGCAGTTTTAGGATCTTGTAAAGTATTTTGTTCAACTTCTTTCTTCGGCAACTTTATGAATGAAAAATCAACCTTATCCTGAGGAAAAACTGAAGGTAGAGAAATTTGCATCATTGCAGTTAATTGACTGATGGATTTTTGTATCTCAATCTGAGTCCTATCCCAATCACGCTGTCTCCTAGACCAATCATTATAAGACTCCATGAATTTGAAATTTAATTAGGCTTCCACAGGCTGGCAGAATAGTTGAGCTCTAAATTAACAATACCCAGAACTCTTAAAGCCCAAATCAACCAAATGGGTATTCAAATCACCAATACCCAAAAACTGGAAACCTTAGATTTGAAAACGGCAACCAAACCCTAACTTCCAAGTCTGAAAAATACTCACGGCTGCTGACATTTTTTTTTTTCACACAATACTGAAATCATTTCTAAAATGTTCAGCAAACCCTGAACAGGCTAGCAGGAAAAAACTAGCTTTGATACCACTGTAATGTCCCCCTTGGTTGGGCCTCTGAAAACTGATGAAGCTCCAAGTATGAATCCTGTGTGAATTCACCAACAGAGAACTGGGGTTTCGTCCAACTCCAAAATCGAGGGGCTTCGTCCTCGACCACACCGTTGGGGTTTTTGTCCCTTCGGAGAAGAAGTCTCAGCCACTGGCCTCAAACTCTAAAGAAAATAACCAAAATCCATAATGACATGAAATGAGACCAAGCCACCGAATAAATAGACGCCTCCACAACAAACTCCCTTTGCACGCTCAATGTGGGATAAATCATGAAACATAACTCTTTTTTTAAGTCCCACGTCCCCTTTTAATAAAATAAGGTTTTAAACTATATAAAGTATTATTTTCTTTAGAGTTTGAGGCCAGTGGCTAAGACTTCTTCTCCGAAGGGACGAAAACCCTAACGGTGTGGCTGAGGACAAAGCCCCTCATATTTTTGGAGCTGGACGAAACCCCAGTTCTCTGTTGGTGAATTCACACAGGATTCACACTTGGAGCTTCATCAGTTTTCAGAGGCCCAACCAAGAGGGGCATTACAGATTGCATTTAATGAAATGGTTTTGTTCCTAAACTATCATTGTTGTTTATTCCTTGTTGCTTGTTCTGTTTAATTTGTTCCCTCTGTTGTGGGAATTGTTGGCATTTTTGCCACATTAAATTTTTTGACAAAAGTTTACCTAAGTATGGAGCTTTAAATCGGCAAAGCACACGCAAAAGTGTTGGCGTTTTCGCAGGCCCTAAAAGAGGATGATAAAGTGGATGAAATGATCTTTGGATATTTCGTCATTGCAGATATTTTCGTAAGCTTTCCAGCGATATATTACAATAGGCGATCGGGTCAATAGATCAAAAGTTATGGCCCCGGGAAGCAGAGCTAGCGAAAGCCCACTTCGAGCTTGAAAAATTGGCTAAGGCACGGCCCAGAAAGCTTCACTTCGGCCCCTAAGTGCCCACTTCGGCCAAAAAGCTCCACTTCAGCCCCTAAGTGCCCACTTCGGCCCCGAAGCTCAATGTCGACCAAAAAGCTCTAAGTCGGCCGCGAACCTCAGCTTCGGCCAAAATGCCTAAGTCGGCCAACGACGCTCAACTTCGGCCCCGAAGCTCAATGTCGGCCAAAAAGCTAAGTCGGCCGCAAACCTCAGCGTCGGCCAAAATGCCTAAGTCGTCCAGCGAACCTCAGCTTCGGCCCCGAAGCTCAATGTCGGCCAGCAAAGCTCAACTTCGGCCCCGAAGCTCAATGTCGGCCAGCAAAGCTCAACTTCGGCCCCGAAGCTCAATGTCGGCCCGAAGCTCAATGTCGGCCAAAAAGCTCTAAGTCGGCCAAAAAGTTCCACTTCGGCCAAAAATCCAGCGAACTGCCAGTTCGGGCCAATTTCTCAGCGAAGCTTCTCCGGAACTTTTTCTGACACCGGTGCTGTTTTCGAGGGGCACGCTTCCATAGAAGGAGAAGGTGGGTATAAATTTAAGGCACCCATCCCATCAAAACGGTGATGTTGGGCTCAAGGAAATCTCCTCACCAACCGCATTAATGAGACAAGCATTCCTGGCGGTAAAGTCTGTCCGAAGCCATACCTCATGGGTGAGCCACATTCCATGGATACTCTATCATCTAACAGGGGTCAAATCTCAGCTGCCCCGACAGTTTTAGGGTTTTGACATTAATGATTACGGGGTTGAATTCCTCTATAAAAGCCGCTCATTGTAATGTAAAAAAGGGGGGGAACATATTGCTAGAGAGCTGCTGTACTCAAACTATTGCATCAATATAAAGAATCCTTGGCTCTGACTCTGTCTCTTTCTTGTATGCTGCCTTCTGTGACTATTTCTGCTATTGTCATTTATTTTTCTGATTGCTGTAATTCTGCTATCTGGATTTAGGCATTGGAAATTAAGTGAACCTGGAATTCTCACTAAGGATACATAGGGAAGTAAACGCAGGGTTAGTTTCTGTTTCATTCTCTGTGTTGATAGCTGCTGGTTTAGATATAGATAGGTGATTGTGCTGCTTGTTCTTCCCCACTGTTACTGCTATGCAATTTATATTTCTTTCAACATTTTTCCCATCTCTTTCCAGTTCCTTTATCTAAAAACCCCAAGTAGTGTAGAATAGGATCCGGCCTTATCCGGAGATTGGCACGGGAGGCGTCCCTTCCTTCCGGCCTTTCAAGGTTGGTCTGGGTCTAGGGCGCGTATGCAAACCAAATCCTTTCCTAGAGGCGGATTCGTGACCAACAAGAATAAAATCTATAATACATCAAGCAACATGACTATGATCTGCCACACTAATCTTCACAAGACTAGCAAGGGGCAAATATATACACAAAGATTATTGAGGAGCAGTTGCAACAAACCAACCAAGCCTAACGGCCCAATATATACATAAAATTTAAAAATACCTCATACACTATACACAACATACATTATTATCTCAAACACTTCCATTTTCGTGCACACATGCAACAACCCATGACACATGTCAAAACAACAACTATATATATGACAAATTGCTTTAGTAGTGACTCACTACTATGATGGCACTCGAGTTAGTGCAACATCATCAATTTTGCCACATAAAGGGGAGAATACGTGAGAGAGCTCTCTCAATAGATATCAAAAGATGAACATAAAGGCATCAATTATCCTAAATGCAACTGGTTCATAATATAATCCTTGGTTATTTATGTCAAACATTATTATCCTACCCCTTTCCATCATGGTCAACTAATCATGTTTCTTGTTATGGAACATTGTTGTGGTAAAAAGCTATATTGGACCAGTAAACCATCATATATGGGTTTCAACAGAAAAAATTTGAAGGGATTCTACCCCAAACAAGTCAGCCATCCCTAACCTGAAACTTGGTGACCATGGTGTAGGCTCACCATGATTGAACTATGTATCCTCCAAGAGGGTGTTCACTAGTGTTCCTCCACAATCACATTTGTCAATGTTCAGCTTAAAATATGCATATCAACCAGCATGGCTCAGTAATCCTTACCATTAAATTTCCAAAGTTGAATACCTAGCCTTCATCAGTCCCAATACCTTCTGCTTGAGCTGCTAGTCATTGAATGATTCTTAAACCTACTCTTGCATTTTAGCACTCCCCAATTCTTCCCAACTTCCTGTAGGACATTGACCATTATATGTCCATTCACCATATCTTCAATAAGGACTGATTCTCTATGTCTAACTCCCCACTTGAATTTCCTCTGTCACAAAGACTTTCTGAATAACTTTCTACCATATTTATCAGTCTCTACTTCCTCTTTCTATTTCTCAACTAGTCTCTTTGATCTTTTGGTTGTATAATGGTCGTACCAGCAACTTTCTCAAGATGTTTTACGAGTTGGAATTGAGTTCGCCATGCAAAACCTAAGATTCATAAATAAACATAAAGGTTTGATAATGGTTTCAAATAGACGACTCTTTGAAGGGATATCTTGAAAAGTATATCAGAAAGTGCTTACACTCGAAAATAAACAATGTGGCATATCTCTCACAAAGACATGACTAAGCACCTTCCTTGATATCAAAAGACAAGTCATCGGACTAAATTCCCAGAATAGTGGAGGTGTTCCTAATGGCTGTGGGCTCTTCTTTGTAGAATAAGGCGAATGTAGAGAAAGGATCTTCGAAAGTTATAATACAGTAGTCTTAGGGTTACCAAGGTTAACTGTGATTATTTTTTTGCTCGCTGAAGAGGCCAAGGGAATCAAGTTGTCTATGCATTCCTTCTAGAGAGTGAGGAGAGGACAATGTCATTAACAAAAAGCAGGATGGCACTCAATACATGATAAAGTGACAATCATCATGCATGGAGTATGTTGCCAAAGGAAACCTGAAATAATGAGCCCAGGAAGCATCTCTTCTTGACCACTATGGTACTCTTGACGAAATGAGCCCAAAAGGAGTAGGGAAACAACCACTAACCAACATGTAAAGCTTGACAGCAACTAAGAAAGGGAATTCTGGATGGCAATATTTTGCAACTTTTGAAAGAGAACATGTCATGAAATAAAGTTAAAGACCTTACTAAAGTCCACAAAACAACAATAGAGTTATGAAAAACAAGCATACCCGCGTTCCAAAATATGAATTGATGACACGAGCCAGAAAAGATATTAGATCTCCAAGAAATGGTTGGGTGGCAAGCAGGTAATCTGCACCCCAATGCTCCACTATTCCAGAAACGAACTGCATCCGTATAATTTTGTTTTGATTAATTTCCATGCATCGGTACCATTGCCAAGGATTTACACATTAATCAAACAGTTAAAAGCTTTATTTGCACATTTAACCCTTATTTTCCTGCACTTCTATTAAATTTAAACAATTGTTATGCTGGAACAGCAATGTCTAATAAGCATATAAGTTTGAAGAAATCTTAGATTTGCTGCTTTGCTAGACACAATGCCTACCTAATATATCCTTCTTGGTTGATAACGGCTATACCTGATACCGCAAATTTGTTGATGTTGCAAGAAAGGACCCATAAACAAGGGCTGTCTTAACCACGGGAGATTTTGTTTTAGTGTCATATTCTGCAACACCTGTCCTCCAACGTTGTCTGATGGTAAAAAGAGCATTTGTGATGCTTATTGTGCCAATACTTGAAACAAAACCCACACAAAACAGTTTCATCCCTGCCATAAGCACAGCAGTCATTCTTGCTCTCAAATCCCAATTTTGCCCAATACCATTCCTCTGAAAAGCATTATCTGGGAGTGACCCAAGTAGCCCTTTCAAACCATCTATTGTTCCATTCATGGTCTTTTCTTCATATGAAAGAAATGATAAAGTAGGGGCAGGAAGCCAAACAGCAAAGAAAGAAACAACTGCTGAACGCAGAGAGTCACTAAGAACATAGTCAAGCTCTTCAATAAATCGCTCTTTACGCTTTTCATATTGGGCCATCAAGGTTGTCGTTACACAGATAGTTTCCTCTAAAGTTAGCCTTTGCAAAAACCTGGGATCTGCTAACCATCTGTCCCTCAATCCCTGCATTTAAAAAACAAATACTTTTGAATGGAAATTATCCTACATACTCGAATAAATGCACTGTAGATTCTAAAGAATCTCTAATTCATTTGAGAAAAGCATTCTAAAAATCAATACCTGAACTGGATTTCCATGAGTGGATAATAATTTTACTAATTCATTGCATTCTTCATGAATGAGAATTACAATTTATTTTCAATGAAGACTTTAGATATTATTCTCCCTTCCAAAAATCTTCCTTGCCATTTATAATATAAAAAGTGCAAAATATGAAACACAAATCTATATAAGGAATTAGCTTAACTTAGAAATACCAATACAAATAATAAGACAGATGACTGCATATATGCCCATATAACATAAAAAATAGTCAGGACTATGTTTGTGAGATTCCCTGAATATACCTGAAAATGATGTGTCAGATCAGCAATGAAAGGCTGCTTCTCCAGGTCAAAAAAATTTTGCAATACCTCAGGGGATACCAATCCAAGGTCAAGCCCCTTCTGGAGATCCTGAAATTACAGACAAAGTATAATTTAGTGTCATATTTACTGCCACTTGTTGCTCAAACTAAAATATTTTATAAGACCATGATGAGCTGGAGTTCACCATGAACTTCCAACAATGGAGAATAAATTTATGCACTGCATGCATGAATGTATACATATATGAATATGCATACATACATGTATATAACAATATTATATATGCAAATATTTGTGTGCACGGATGTATGTGTGTAAATGTATATACATGTGTGGATGCACATATTTATGACTGCTTAAATCAATTACATGTATGAATGCGCACACACATATATATAGCTCTTAGTTCAGAAAGATCATCAATAAGGACTTTCTTAACTTTGGATTAATTGGAAATAACAGCTATTACGTGTTACTATGGTATGTTTTACATAAAAGTACAAAGCCCTTGTAACTAATGTTAAATGCAAATTTTAACAAAAGGTGAAATCTTTGCATACTTTCCCGTCATTATTTACATTAGAAAGACAATCAAAGAAAAATGATACTTTCCTTTTTGCTTTTTTATCTTGAAATAAATAAAGCCCAAAACTGGAAATCTAAAAAGTCATAAACTCGATATAGTTCAACACTGGAAATCCCAGAAGGCATATGAGATGATTAAACGAAATCAAGAGGAACAGTCTTAAAATTATAATTTAACATCTTGTCTAGTAGGATTGATAGCTTTGATGTGTTGCTTAAGCAATTGAACTCTAGCAGAGGGATCAGTACATTTTCACATGGATGAACCCAGTTGTCAAGTTCCTCTAATATACCGAGCAGGTCTAATCAGGGAAAATGCATAAACATTATATATTCAAGGGGAATAGAATAAACAAAAAATAAGTTGGATTCCAATAGGATAGAGATGAGTCAAAAGGTATGTATGATAGGTCATGATTTTATGAACTATTGGTCATTAAAAGGATTAATTATACATATAACATGAATAGCTTCAACATCAAAGCAGACAAGGCCTTGACTACTATTGACAATAATGATGCAGCAAAACCAGATAGTGCATAATAGATCAATCTTGATACTCATTAAACTTCATCATTAGTTAACATTTTAATTTTATTGACTCAATGACCACTGGCCCAAAGTACATGAATATCACTTATAATTTTAATTACTAATTTACTAAAGCATTGTTGTACAAATGTAACTCTCATACCATAATAACCAGGACGTCGGTAACACCCATGGCGTTTAGGACAAATGGTTAGAAGTGAGGGGTTTCACACTATAGAACATAGTTTTAATCATAGTTACCAGGTTCGTCCGAACCAGTCGGTTTGGTTCAGACCTGCTTCTTCTTCTTTATATATATATATATATATATATATATATATATATATATATATATATATATAAATTTGCAAAGTTTTTTATATATTCAAACATAAAATATGGCTCATAAAATATAATTTATATATTTATAAACTATAAAATATACTTGAATGTAGAAAATATGGAAGAATCTGAACTTTTCTATATGTTTTTTTCATATATTTATATTTTTTTTATAAATATTTTGTATGGGTGTATATTATATATATTAGTTATCCAAATGTTTTCAAACTAAACTGAACTTCCCTGAAAACACCAAACCTCTTAACTTTTTTGGCCTTCCGAACCTCCAAACTCAGCTGTACCTTGTAACTACAATTTCAATCCCATGGGCAAACCTCAACATTGTTGCCCATGAGCTTTAGAGCAGTTGGTAGGGAATGAAAACTTTCACAACCTTTCAAACCTCATGGGTGAACCTTAACATAATCAAATGGCATTAACTCAACCAATTAAATTCCTTGACTTTCAAGGAGGAGACCCAGGTTCAAATCTTGCCAAGCGATACATGCATAATAGCCAAGCTGTTGTAATACCATTATGTGGTGATGATGTAATATAGGTGGGGCCCATTTCAATCCCATATAATCAATTTATTAAATAAATAAATAATAATAATAATAATAATAACGACATCAATAAACTTAATCTTAGGATTCTGTGTTTTTTTGGCCAATCAATGTTCTTTTCTTTCAATATTATAATTTATTTGTTACAGTATCTAGAGTGACAGCATCATTATCTATATGCTGTTGTTTTCTAATCATGTCAACGTTTTAATGTTTTATCAGTTTGAATTTCTTTGTCAAAGAGACTTGGACATTGTTTTGAACATTAATTTTCAGTTTTCATTTCTTCATCTAGGATAAATTAAATAACATTAATAAGATTTGTTACCAAACTCATTTATTTTTCAATTTTACAGATTGGTTATGGTTTTGCAGTTGAGTGATTTCTTTATTCTTCACAGGTATGCAACTTTACAGTTTTCTTTTGTAATTATTACTTTTCACAATTTCCCTTTAGTCTTTAAAGTCAAGATAGTAGGTCCCAATTTTCATTATTATATTTCATCAATTCCATAGCTTGATTTGCCAATTTGGCCTTTAACAATTGAAATGTTTTATCATGTGTTTAATTAGTTCCTTCTCTCAATCTCCCAATTTGGCATTTAACAATTGAAATTCTTGTTTTAAATTTCCATTAAAGACCATCTGTCTAAAAGCATTTTTTTAAGCAAATCCCATGATAGATTAAGTGTTTTATACGATCTATAATAGCCCACCCTAAACTTGCACCATAAATGAGATACTATCCTATAAATTGTCGAAAATGGCTTTTGCTTCAAAAGATATCGACAAAAAGTATCCTATATTAGTATATACTATGGAGAATGGCCTTAATAGCCTTGGTACAGCCACTTGCGCCTTTGGCACACAATCTATTTTCCCATGCCATGCTAGGCCTGAAATGTCCAATGTGACATGTCAAGTGAATGGCTATGTGATAGTTACTATTGTCTTTCCCCTTGATGGCTCAGAAAAGCCAATTTTGCCCAGAAGGTAAATTTGGGTTTGCAATGGGGCCTCCCCCGCATTATAACAAAACCACATATTACCCGTTGCTGCCTTCTCACAGGTGTGTCCATAGGTGTGGGCTGTCTTATCACAGTGTGGAGAATTGAACCTCTGCCACACTCTTATGAATGCACCCAATTTATCATTACACCATAGTGCCTTGGACCAAGTGAAAATATTCTTGACCTTTGATTCTCCATGGAAATCTGTCCTTTTGCCTCTGAAGGGATTTCCTGCTCTCTAGAAAAGGATTCTTTTTAGGAACAGAAGTGACAATTAGAATTAGAATGTTAGGAATCTCCTAACTTTAACTGGGTTCTCTCTTTGAATAGGATACTAAGACTCTGATTCCGTCCGTAACCTGGACAGTTCTAAACTTTAGCTGGTTTAGTTACTCTGGAAGCTCTACCTTTTGAGATTTTTTTCAGATACATGACAGGTTTCCATATCAGTCACAGCAATCCAACATGTTTAGCAATGGTATATGCTTTACTGGGGATAAAGAGTCAAACCTTTCAGCTAATCTTACAACGACGCCACTTTGGCATGTTATGCAGATCATAGTAAAGAAAATCGGAATCGAGTAGTAAATCAGCTGGTTTACAAATCGGCAAAGAATCGGAATCGGCAAAAAATCGGGGAAAAAAAAAAGAAGAAAACGACTTTTTCTTTTATTTTTTTTTCATGCATATTACAATGAATTAACATTATGCAAATCAAAGTGAAAATTAAATTTAAGTTCGCATTCGGTGAGAAGCATCCTCCAGCATGCATCATTCTCGATACGAACATCCAATTAATTTAATGTGAAAATGACCTGACAATGCACTTATTAAAATGGAAAAGACATAAAGCGAATAGTCGTTCAACTCTCACGTGAAGTAAGCATGAATTGATAGGTACACATTTAAAAATGAAATGGACATCAAGAACTTGCTTTTAAAAGTGCCACCTGATTTTATTTAAAATGAAATGGACGTTCATCTACCTCATTCTCATGACACTTAAATTTAAATATTTAAGTGTGAAACGTTCGACTAATTAAGTCACACATTTGCACTCATTAGACGTTGTCGAAGAAAATATTTTCCTCCCCACCAGTTTAAGTCGTGTCGTTAGCATTTTCTCGCAGACAACACCTGCCCACATGGAAATCCGACGACGTGGACTTCCAGTTTTGGCGCATCTAGTTTGTTCGTTGGCGAAATGAGCTAAACATTGACATGGCATTCGACAAAAGGGAAGACCAAGCAATTTGTTGTTACCAGTTCATTTTTTATTTACTAGAGAAAGATCCCTGACAAGTTTCTTTCCAGCCGGGTTATCTCATTTGCAACATCCCGACAGCAAGGACCAAACAGATTGTTGTCTGTTTTTGAAGCAAATTCCAGGCTATTTTTCTGCGGACGAAGACGTTGATTTGGTGAAATAAAAACCCTTGGTAACTATGATAAAACAAAAGGAATTCAATTTAATTTGGGATAGCACTACGAAAGGTAGGCGGGAAAGCATCGTTCCATTGGTCGAAGACCCACCAGTCAAGCATGGAATCATCCGCCCTGCCTGACGATTTGCCATGCATCCTTGCTGAAGACCATTGATGAATGTCTTAACATTATGCCTTCATCTACAAGAAAAGTGAAATGGTTCTGTAGGAAAATCATAAACTAGTACAGGAGGATTTGCAAGGGAATTAAAAAAAAATGTTGCTTTTTTCTATTTATCGGCCGCAGCCTCTACCCGTGTGGCTGTGGCCGATTTTTTGCAATTGCCAATGAATCAAAAAATCTATCATGGTATTTTTCAGACAAGGGTGCACAAATCTACTGTTAATATTTTGGATAGTTGTAGCTCCAATGAGCACTTATTACTCTTGACTGCAAAGATAGCGTGAAAGAATAAGACGATTAGTTGAGTAGTAGTTTGTCTCTCCTGTAATAATTGACACTGAAGAGTGAGCTTCCCTAAGGTAAAGAGCCAAGCATCTTTGGTCAAGATAGCTGAAAAAAATGGCAAGCGATCCACTTGAGTTTCTATACAAGTAATAGTACCTCCCTTGATTCTCATAATAAAAAGGACACCTGAAGATGAAATGTTCTTCAATCTCCACCTCTTGAATACAGCAAAGACGACATATCCTATCCTCTCGAGGCAGATGGTGGTCCGTCTCCACCTGCAACTGATGTGGGCATACTCTAAGTTGACCAAGAGGAATCCTAAGGTTGTGTGTCCAATGTCGCTCGATATAAATGACGAGTAATAATGTCATTCTTAATCCTCATGAAATGATTAGTGTCGAAGGCCAACTCAAGACTAAGAGGTTGAGATGGAGCGACCCAAGTGATTTGAATATATTGTCGATAACAATTATCTCTAACTGCTTGATTAATTACCCTCTTATCAAGAAGGCGAGGAGGAGCATTTAAAGTGTATTTGAATGGAGGTAATCGATCTATGGAGATGCCAATTAACTGAAGAAGAGAAATAACTTTTGAGTACGATCCACAATGATAACCAAAGGAGCTCGTAGAGGTAATGCATTCTGGCAAGCAAAGTGCTAAATATGGGTATCTCTCTCTACTTGAGGTGTAGTCACCCATGGATCTAAGGTGATGAAGTTCAAAAGATGCTCTCAAGGCGAAGAGGATGAGCGCCAAACTCAGCCTAAATAATACATTAGGGAATTGTTCTTTTACATCAAATAAATTGTTGAAGCAAAATAGTTTGGACCCTCTCAATGCAAGTCTAATCAATACACCCTAGACTTGGACCCCAAATCTCAAATCCATAAAGGACTATGGGTTTGATGATGCAATCAAAGAGGTGCATAATAGTAGGCATGTCTTGAAAGTGTTGTTGGAAACATTGGCATTCCATGACTGAGAGAGATGTGTATTCCTTGCAAAGATGTGACTGTGAAGCTAGCCAAAGATTAAGGGAAGGACCTATAAACTGAACCCCCAAGTAGGTGTAAGCAGTGGTGATCTCAATGGACTCGCCCTTATAGAAGAACTAAAACTTAGATAGGGTACTCTTTGATGTGTTAAAGATCATCACCTTAGTCTTGCTAAGATTGACTACCAATTGTTTTAAGTCACAAAAGCGAGCAAGAGCATCCAACTATCTTTGTAGGCCCTCAAAAGTATGAGCAAGAAAAACATCATCTACAAAAAGCAATATATCTATCAAGACATGATGTAGAAGGCAACCATCGTCAACATGTGTATATTGATGAATATATTCTTCAAGCTCATCAATGTAGATCCCAAAGAGTGAAGGAGAAAGAGAATAGCCTTGTTTGACACCAATGGTGCTCTGAACATCCTTTGAGAAACCAAAAGCTGTCCAAAAATGGCCAACAACTACCTCATATAGTCTCTTGATGGCAGTGATAAAGAGCTCCGAGATGCCGATGTCATGTAGTATTTGAAATAAAAGATGCCTGGGAACAGTGTCAAAGGCCTTTCTAAAGTCCACAAAACAACAAAACACTTTAGAGGACCATTGGCGAACCTCCTCAATAATCTCTTGATCCCTTTGCAAAAAGGTGCAGGTGAGAGATCAAAATGTGGCTATGAAAAAACTAGGAATCCTCCTCAAGATTATAGGAATATTCATACCAAGTTAAGCTTAACAGTTTGCCTGGATTTCATGATATAAGACAAATTTGTTTTCAACCAAATTTGTCAATACGTTAAACTCTGAACATGGAGGTTACAACAGAAAGTGAGGTGCATAAACAAACAAGAAATGCAAGTACATCAACACATTCATGATTGTCCTGTCTCTTATTTACCTTCTATATTAATGAAATCTACATTGCAGTATATAAGCAGATCAGAATAAATAAACAAAAACTCTTATAGTTCACGTTGCCAACAAATCCCATGCATAAAGTGCTAGTGCAGCATAGGTTAACTCTGGTTATTCATCAGTGTGCATGATCATCTCACCTCTTATCCACAATCTGGGAGATAACCATGTCCCTGGACAGTCCTTCCACAAGATCAAAGTAGCTGCAATTGCTATATTCATGTTGGCCTAATTGCCACTTTTTGTAACCCTTTAAGTTGTATACACTTTTGGGAGTTAAATCATTGTAAAACTTCTCTTTTTCCATAAAAATGGTTAAGACGTTATTTTTGCTGTGTTTTCACCAGCTGTCTCCTTTTACTCAGAGCTGTTTTCTTTCAAATCCTGTAGTTTCTCTGTTTTTCTGCATTTTTCCTGTCGTTTCGCATGCAAAATTGTAAACGTTTTAGCATGGGGTGATGTCATGGATGGACTTTCTGCTTAAAATCTAACTTTCTGCTTAAAATCTGGTTTCTGCAAGTTCATTTCACTCTGCACATATGGTAATAATTTTCGGCACTTAGGCAATTTTCAGATCATGCTTCACTTAGGCAATTTTCAGATAAGGCAGGGACACTTTCGCTCCACTGGTGGAGCAAAAGTGCTTTCGCTCCTAGTTGTGGAGCGAAAGTTCCTAGAAAGGCAGGGGGAAGCAAATGGCTAAGTTTGGTTAAGGCACAAAGTGCTTTCGCTCCATGTGGAGCGAAAGTCCCCCCAAAAGAATTAAGTGCATGCTGACCAAAGCTTTCGCTCCACTAAGGGAGCGAAAGCTCCTTCCCGAGCGCCACGAAAGTCGAAGTCCCGGAAAGTCAAAACCTAGTAAAAGGTGTTGTCGCTCCACCAGTGGAGCGCAAGTCCCAATCACTCCACCAATGGAGCAAAAGGCAAGGCAAAGCACAATGATAGGCAAGGGTGTAGAGAAGTCAAAGTTGTGATCAAAGGTGTTGTCGCTCCACCAGTGGAGCGAAAGTCTGTGTCGCTCCACCCAGGGAGCGACACTCAAGGATAGACGCAAAAGTTTTTAGAGCAGAGCAAGAAGACACTTTCACTCCACTTCCGGAGGGAAAGTGTTGTCGCTCCAGTTATGGAGCGAAACTCCAGGGGGGCCCCAAGCACAGCAAGAACTGCCCAGAACCGCCATTATCTGCTCAACTGACCCCAAAGCTGCACTCCTAGCCGTCCGATCATGGTGGATCAGGGGAACCTTCTGCATTCAATGCTAAGTTATCTGCAAAATCAAATTTATGATGTTAAGTCGGTTCCGGATCAAATCTACCTAAGTGGTTGGGCATTAATGTTTTAAGAGGCGGAATCCTCTATAAAAACTAGGATTTCAGTTGTAACTAAGGATGGACAATCTCTGCTAGAAAAGCAGTTGTATACTTTGAAATTTGCTTCCGAAATACAGAATTCTGGTTCCGGTCTTGAATCTTCTATCTCTGTGTATGCCTTCTATCATGTTATTTCTGTTAAGTTAGTCTCTTTATCATACAGTTTGAATTCTGTTTTCTGGATTTAGCTGTCAGTAAAGGATTAATTCTGGAGTACCCCTGGAGGTTATGCAGTTGAGAAGATTTAATGTTGGTTTCTGTTAAAGGTCTATTGTTTTGATTGTTGTTGGTTCAAGTGTTAGTTGTGTATCGTGCTTCCTGTCCATCACCCCCATATTTCAAGCTTTTAGCCTCTTTCCCCATTCCTTTCAGTTATTTCCTTCTCTTTCCGCATCTTTCCTAACCCTTATCTCAAAAAAAAAACCAATTTTATTTTCGGAACCAGCCCTACTGGAGATTGTCACGGAGGACATTTCTTTCCTTCGGACATTCAATGCTTGGCAGCGGGTCTAGGGCGCTGTAGACTTAGAAAATTTGCATCTAGGCTGATTCGATTACCAACAATTCAAAACAATGCCCAAGTGCAGATAATTATCATTTTTATGCTGTAAGCCATTATGAAAACTCAAGGTTCCGTAATCAGAAATAGAATGTACTGAAAACTTAAATGAGATTGCTTGATGACTAATTTAGGATCCTCAACAATAATGCTGGGGAAATGCCGTATGCAGGTATATATATATGTGTGTGTGTGTGTGTGTACATGTTGTATGTTTGTATGTACACACACATATAATATATATGTGTGTGTAAATATCAATGTTGGAAAAATCAAAAACTTCAAAAAAGCATGATTATCATGATTTTCCACCACCCTAATTATTTGCCAATACCCCCTTTTTTTTTAATTCTCAATATTCTCCAAAAATAGGGAAAATCACAAATTAAGTCGATTTTTCCCCTTACCCATAAATTGCCAATCATCATTCTTTCAACTTTGGTACATGTGTGTATGCATGCTAGTGATGCATGAAAACGGATATAATATCCGATATGGATATGGCTAATTCTCAAATCTCCTTGATATGGATATTGTTAATTTCCAAAACCGCCTGATGCAGATACAGCTGGATACAGCTGGATACAACATTATTAAAAAATATATATCTATTAATCTATGTAAATATATATTAAATTTAAATAAATAAACAAAATGTTTTCACAAAAGTATAACTAGAATAGTTACATTAAGACGACTATTTTTTATTGTTTTTACTTTTTCCTATCTAAAATCTGTTTTGAAAAAAGCATATGTTCTTTCTAATCTCATGTCATGTATACGGCTGTAGATGTGTCAAGTCCATATTCAGATGTATTAAATATGGCCCAAAGATGGGTGTGTATTTTGGTTATGTCAGGGTACAATAGGCATCTACACATCTAAGAAATATCATTTCCTTATTTGTAGTTAATGTGTAGATTTGCATATCCAAGCAGGAACAATGTCAAATAGGTAACTCTAATATATGTATCCTGACACTTAAATAAACTCACAGAGACAAAAGGAAGGTTTGTTAAAATTATTTTTATATAGTCAGTGGAAATCTCAAATTGGTCGTTTCATAATGTGAAAAAGCCAATGTAGTAAGCAGCAACAACTACCCATGTTTATTTGTTAATATACTATGAAAAATTGAGAGACTCCTTACAAGAAGCAAAATACTTTTAGTGACTAACCTGAGGTAGAGCATCTCGTCGTCTACCAGCTGCATCCATAATTCGAGCAATTTCAGCTCGATCAAAACAATTTCTAGTGCAAGCTTTTGCAGCCGAATACCACAAGAAATCAGCAATGGGTACCTCTCCTTCCTTCCGAATATGCTGTCTTTCAGGATTTAATAAGACAACAGCTTGAGTTTTTTTGGGTATCTTTTTTGAAATCCTTGCTGGCAATCCACCACCTCTGGTTCCAAGAAGAACATGTGATGCACCTGTTATTACAACCAAGAGTCCACCTAAGCCTCCATCCACCATTGCTTGTGTTACTATCTGGGACATAGTGTAATCCTCAACCACTCGTGCCTGAGCAAATAGATAAGAGCCTGGACCAAATTCAAAGAATGTTTGGGGCCAAATATTATCGAGTGACAGCCTCCGAGAGATTAGAGAAGAATTTGAAATGAATCCTGCACCAGATGGGGGCACATACTTCCTGCGTTCTACTTCAGTGAGACCTTGGACACCTTTAGATTCCACAGTACGCAATATCTGTTGACAGCCAACCCAGTTAGATAAATAAAACATTCTTGTATAGCTATCTTCTTCTCTGCAAATGATTCCTTAAATACAGAGATGGAAGGCACAGCATACTGAAAACACTAGAAGAAAACATAACCCTATGATATAGAATGGAACAAACGAGACAGATATGCCGCTCAAATTTTATTCAACATCTGGCACAAGAGGACATGCTATATTTTGCAGAAAATAACTGTGGTCTTCTATCCACAATAATCATCAAGCAGAGTCCAAAGCATTGTGGAGCACTGGTAAGTGGAATGCTTCTTATGGGCACAACCCAAGATCAAATCCCTGCACTGTAATGGACATTCCCATGATAATACAGTTTGTTTTGATACTACATTGTGGTTTGTTAAAATGATGTGATATGGGTGAGGCATGTTTCAATCTCATGTAAGCTATTAAAAACAAATAATCATCAATCATAACTTCCAATCTTTACAATTATGTGTGTTTTCTTCAGGTTACCTTCTTTGGTCTTTAGCCACTAATAACATTTGGTGTCTTCATAAATATTGGTAATCAGAGAACCTAAAACTATAAGTGTCTACAATTTTCTTTTTTAAAGTAATTAGAAAATATGAAGATTAATAAGATAAGATAATTCTATTAGTGTTCACAAATGGCCAAAGTAGGCCACAAATTGAGTTCAAAAGCATCCAACAATCATCAAAGATGTTAGAGAGAAGTTGGATGACATAGACCAAAGGTTGAAGAAGAAGATTGAAGTGTGTTCACTTTCAGAAGTTTGCGTCCAACTTCTGAGAATTTTTTTGAAATCTTTAATAAGAGACCTCTGAGGATGTTCACGTGACACTGATAAGTTTTTGTAATAAGCTCCTACAAAAAGACGAGAAAATGAAGTATTTCAAAGATAACATATGGCCAGACAAGGAAAAAGGAAAACATGAAGTCCCAACTCCTTATGAATATGGCAGATACTACTTTGTAACAAGACTGGCCACCTTCAAAAGAACTGTAGGAAAACGACATGGTTAGAAAACAAGAAGAAAATAATTAGGTGTTGGCTAACATAAATATCCATAGGTTGTTTTCCAACATGGTAATTGCAGGAGCTAGTTCTAAGCAGCCTCAAACAAAATAATATAAATAGTAAATAGGTGCAAATGTGCAGAAATATACATAAAATGTAAATGCAAAGGAAATGCAATTTTGTAATGTAATTACGTCAAGGGTGATGACGTAAGCATTGATAATACAAAGTTTGTAATGTACGACAATGTATGTAATTAGCATGTGTCAATGGAGGGCGGTTAGATGAGGTGTCTTGGGCGGCAGTTGCTGTTAACTGCCAGCCCTCAAGGATAAATAGGCCCCTCCATTCATTTGTGCAAGCATTTGGAAGTAATGCAATACTATTCATCCTTCATCTGTGTCTATGTATACATTATGTGTGATGTCATTACTGTAGCAAGTAGATCTGTATGTGTTCTTCCTAAGTTCTGTGTGCAGGTTGGATCTAAGTTGCAGTCTAGGAGTGTTGTACGAGGAGGTGCTGACGAGGAGTTGTCGTAAAAGTTGTTGTATGAGGAGCTGCTGACAAGAATTGTCGTACAAATGACTTTCATTCAAGTGCTTGTCGTACAAGTTCTTGCTGTACAACTGACTGTCATTCAAGTGCTCGTCGTACAAGTGATTGTCGTTCAAGTGCTTGCCATACAAGAGCTTGTCGTACAAGTGTGTGCCACACAAGTGCAGTGTCAAAGCACTTGCCACTCAAGTGAGATTGTTTATCATTGCCGTACACATAAGAGATGTTTTTGATTGCATTCTCAGTTAATTATTGAATCTGTCATATCACATTGTTCCTCCAAGAGTTTTTGTACTCACCACCATGCTACATTTGGCATTGTTGCTATTTGAAGAACTTATCAGCACCATGTGAATCTTGAGAGGTGAATGACAAATAACTTACCACGAGGACATGAAAGATGTGGACATGGAAGAGATGATAGCCAACCACTAAGGAGTAGGAGAATTGCACAACAGCATCAAAGTGTTGCGCAATATTGTTGATGAAACATTGCAGTCAAGATTGACAGAACATGAATAACCAAAGGTAGAACGTGTGTGCAGTCCTCAAGTGGAGGATAGTTCAAGCGAAGAAAACGGAAGGTGGTAAACATTGTTTTTAACAACAGAGGAAGAAGCACAAGTGGAGGTGCATCAAGCAAACGAAGATCACACCGAGGACGTTTGCACAAGTGAAGGCGCTAATGTGGAGGGTGCACAAGTAGACAAAGAGGAATAGCTAGTAATGTCGGTACAAGTGAAGGTTAGATTTCTTAGAGGTGCAAACGATAGGAATCAAGCACAAGGGCAACTGTGGGAAAGTGTGCGGGTGCAAAGACCAATTTTGACATTTGTATATTTGCTAAGGAGGTCACCAAGTGTAGGTGCACAAGGAAATGGTCAAGACTATTTGCTAGTCTTGAGTAAGGGGAAGAAGATCAGCCACCAATGGCAAACATTGCTGCAATAGTGGACAAACAGAAATGTTCACAATTTTTGGGTGGTGTAAAGGAGAACCCAAAATGCCATATTGGCATGTGTGAAACAATATGGCAAGCCAATGGAGTGGACGATGAAGGATCCTGACTAAGGTTGTTTCCAGCCACATTGCAAGGAATCGCAATGGACTGGCATTTAAAGAGAGCTCAACCCTTCATGACGTGGGATGACCTAAAGACTAAATTCACCAAGGAATCTCTAGGATGATAAAGAGATCATCGAAGAAATTTATTCCACAAAGCAAAAGAAAGACGAAGACATCAAGTCGTATAACAAAAAAGGAACTTATTAACAAGATGGAAGTAAAACCAATAGATGGTTCAAAAACAACGATTCCTAGACGGACTACTACCTAGATATAAGAAGATGAAGGTAGTACCACCTACTACCTATCAAGAAGCCTTTGACAAAGCTCTTAACTTGAAGAAATGAAAATGAAATGAAATGAAATATTATTAATGTCCATGGTGGGCCAAAAATGACCCAAGGGACTATAAAAAGGACAACAATAACTACCAGCGAACGGGCCAAAGTGCCCAACAAAGAAAGAAACAGAGATAAATACAATGACGCGACCCGATAAGCGGGCCAAAGGGAATGGGAATAGAGAAGAGAGGAGAGAAGTGGGCTGCAATCCATAAGAAACAAACTGTGTGGAGTGTTCGCCAAGAAGAACGGAGAGAGAGGGGGAGCTGCCCTAAAGGGCACTCTCCAACGACCCTGGACACTAGTCTCTCCTAACAGTTGAGGCCAAAGAATCTTTGCTGAAGAAATCAATGATCTGCCTCTGCCCACCACTAATCCGGAGCCCCAACAAACCATGGGTGCACTTAGTGGCCCTGCCTTTATCTGAACAGTCCGATATGTGACGTTTCCATCCGATATCCTCCCTCAGTCCATCTGAGCTGGTGAAGTAGGTTGTGATGGGTCAAGAGTGGGGGGGTGAGATTCACCTAGAGGAGAGCTCCTTTATCGACGAAACTGAATCGCCTCCGTACAATAGAGAGCGAGACATCACTGGTCAATGTATCTGAAGAAGGTGGATAGAGATCGTGACTTATCCCTGAAAAGGCAATGAAATCTGCCTAAATCTCAAAGTAGATGGAACATCGAAAAATAAAGTGATGCAAGGTTTCTACTTCTCCCAAGGAGCAAAATAGGAAAACCCGCCCCCCCTCAAAAGATGATGATCTGACTCAACCCAAAGTTGGTGGGAGCACACTTTGAGCTGTCCAATTAGGATTTGTATGTTATGCATCATGTGCCGCTAAAGGTACTGTGGGGGGATTGTCCAACCGTCTTGTAACTGAAGGAATTGCTCATGGTAGAAAGACAACTTGGGGGAAAGAGGGGCAGCGGGAGAGATCCATGTGCAACTGGTATACTGGAGGCTAATGTCCTTCCGGATCTCGTGTAGTATCTTCTCCTTATTATTCCGAGAAGGGGGGAGAGCACCCAAGGAATAAGGGGGAAGTCTATGTATCTGAATGTTGGCCAAAAGTGTAGAGACCTGAAAATACCAACTCCTTCAACCCCCCCAAGAACTCGAAGAGATGTCCATCGAGGAGCGAAGGGCAAGGTAAGGGTACTACCGTCTACAACCCGAGGGGGTATCTCCCAAAGTACAAACCCTGTGAAGATAGGTGATAATCAAAAATATGATCTCGAGCCAAAGAGGAGAGGCCCCAAACTCTACTAGGATAATAGAACAGGGGACCGTGCCCTTGCAACAAATGAATATTCAAAGAAAAAGCGTTTATGCTCGTTCAACACGAGACCAATCTGTCGGGCCAAGACTGGGACCCCATATCACTGGCCCATAGGTTACAGTTAGTTTGACCAAGGCACCAAAGATTCTCATCTTGATTGGAATATCCTAGAAATGTGCTTTGAAGCAACTCCTCTCGAGCAAAGACAGAGCTACATACCCCTTACAAACTCGAGCTTGGGTGGCAGGTTTCAAACCAAAGGTGCGTCCAATGAAGAGAACCCCCAAGTGCACATAGGAGGTGGTGATCTTAACCTCTTGCCCCTGAAGATAGAAGTGGAGATGGGATAGAGCCTCTTTGGTAGTATTGAACACCATAACCTTGGTCTTAGAGAGGTTCACTGTCAACTGTCTCAAGGTACAAAAAGCGGCCAAAGTATCCAGATGACACTGAAGCCCCTCAAGGGTCGAAGCTAGAAGGACAACATCATCGACGAAGAGGAGGATAGAAATCAGCACATGGTGGAGAAGATAGTCGTCCTTTGCCTATGTGTTCTCTCGGATAAATGACTCAAGCTCATCTATGAAGATCCCAAAGAGTGTCGGAGAAAGGGGGCAACCTTGTTTCACTCCTATGGTGTTGAGAATGCTATCTGAAAGCCCCTGTGGAGAGCAAAACCGTCCTATCACTGTCTCATACAACCGCGAAACTGTTGTCAAAAGCTATCCAGAGATGCCAACCGACCGAAATCTCTCAAATAGTAAATGTCAAAGCACTATGTCCAAAGCTTTCTTGAAGTTGACAAAGCAACAATAGACTCTCGAGGACCTGGAACGCACCTCCTCAATAATAGCCCTAAGGACTAGGATATGATCTGTGGTCTAGTGGTCTTGTCGAAAACCAACTTGGCCCATGGCCCTGTGTCCCTCCTCCAACATGTGCGAAAGGACCTAGAAAGGATGATCAATGATGTTAAGGGGGAGAAAAAGGAGAAGAAAGATATTTGGTGTTCTAACTGCAAGGCAGGACACACAAATATAACTTGTCCAAAAAATGCGTTTTTTAATATTTGCGAGGTTGCGGGACATGTGATTACGAACTGCCCATTCAACCTCAAAAGCACACGGCACCAAACTTTAATAGTGCAAAAAGAGAAGGAATAGAAACCCAACACTTCCAAAAGTAGGCAAGAAGCAACAAGTGGTGGTTATAGGAACAATCGTTGAGGAGAACGAGAGTCATAGCAAGGAAATCGACCGCAAGGTAGACAAGGTCGACTTCGATATGATTTGGATGGGAGACTGATTATTCAATGTCAAAGATGCCAAGAGTGGAGGCACTTCGCTAGGAATTGCCAGAATACGATAGTTGGTAGGAATGTCGAAAACAGCAACAATGGATTAATGTGCCAATGGTGTGGACCGGGCAATCACAGGGAAGCTAATTGCCCAAAGAAGGCGAGTTCAAATAACTCTCAGAATGTCAACTTTATTGATATCGAAGAGCCTCCAAGGAACCAACTAAACAAGGAGAAACAAGTGCTAGCCTCTACGCTTAATGTGGGCTTAGGCAAGAAAAGCTGAGCAATATTCGGATTTTGTCATGAAGAAGCGATTGCAAGAAGCACATGCCCGAATAAAGGAAGAAAAGCAAAAGACCAGTCAAGAGAAACTCCAAGAGAAGCAGTTGAATAAGTCGATTGTAAGTGAAGTGGAGACGTCAACACAACAGTTGGGGGCACAAGTGTTGAACACAAGTGTAGAAGTGAAGGTTCCAGTTTACTTGGTGCAATAGCGGAGCTCTATGCAATGGTAGGAGAACTAACATGAGCGAGAAGAGTGATGGAGCCGCGATGCAACAGGCAACCAAAATAAGAATGGATGAGATTATTGATCCAGCAGTGTTGATGATCAATGCTGGGAAGAAGCCGACATTGATCCATATCGAGTTGTTGAACCATAAGTTGACACAAGTAATAGTCGATGGAGGATCGAGCGTAAATATGTTACCCGAGAAGACATGGAGAGAACTTGGGGCACCATTTTTATGGTCTCCAAATTTCAGATTATACGACATAGATCAATACGACATCGAGATGAAAGGAGTCTTGACTGCCCAGAAGGTGAAGATAGCTGACCAAGAGTTCATCATGGATTTTGTGGTTATCGCCATGCAAAAGCTTGCATATGATGCGCTATTGGGACGAGGATGGTTGTGCATGGCAAAGGTCAACCACAATTGGGAGAAGGATCGCTTGACTTTCAAGAAGGGCCAACATAAGTATATGATAAACTTGAAGAATCAATCCATTAGCGAGGATCTCGCAACATTCGATGAATCAGAGAATTCATCATAAAAGGAGGATAACGAGCAAGAGGCAAACAAAGAAGGCGTGTTGGAACTGGAGGAGTGCACAGAGGATGAAGAGCACTTAGACAATGGACTTCTCCATTGGCAAATGGAGGACTATGAAGTCTTTTAGCCAAACTGCTTGTGCATTCAAGCAAGAAGAAGAGGACCAGGATGAACGAAGAAACAATGTATATGAGGTCGGCGAGTGTAGCAAGAATGTTAAATCTGCACCAAAGGAGGAAAAGGAAAAGTGGACATTTTTGAAGAATTTTGCAGAATATATTGTCGGTGATGTTGTGATTGATGAAAAACCAGCACACCCGGTTGACGTGGCCAAAGCAATAAGAGAACCTGATACCATACAATATGAAGGACCAAGGATGGTACAGGTTAACCTTGGCAAAGGGAATGAAGAGAAAATGATCCATTGCGAGGACGATTGGGATCCAATGTTGAAAGCGACAACTTTCAAGATTTTCATGCAGTACAAGGATGTCTTCGCATGGACATATAAGGATTTGAAAGGGATTCCACCAGAATTATGTGTGCATCAGATTCAGTTGATACTAGGTGCATAGCCAATGAGGAGAAGGCCATACAGGATGAATCCAAAGTATGCGGCCTTGGTAAATGCGGAGATACAAAAAATGTTGGACACGGGAATTATCTTCAAGGTTATGGTGAGCAAGTGGGTGTCACCAATAGTGATCACCTTGAAGAAAGAAGGAAACCAGATCCACATGTGTAGACTTTAAAAGTCTAAATGCAATAATGATAAAGGATCCCTTTCCCATACCATTCACTAATTCAATTCTAGAGGAGGTAGTTGGACACAAAATCTATTCATTTTTGGATGGATTTTCTAGCTATAACCAAATCAATATAGCCGAGGAAGACAAGTTGAAGACCACATTCATGGTGGAGAACGACATTTATACATATAAGTGAATGCCATTCAATTTATGCAATGCCCTAGCCACATTTCAAAGAATCATTTTGTATATTTTTTAACAGATGTCCATAAGAAAGTTCAAAGTCTTCTTGGATGATTGGTCTTTGTATGGGAGAAAAGACGAGCATCTAAAAGCACTAGAGGAATGTATGAGGTTGTGCATGAATTCTCGGTTGTCTTTAAATCAGAAGAGGTGTAAATTGTTGAATCCGTATGGGAAGTTGTTGGGACATGTGGTGTGCAAAGAGGGATTGAAGACAAATGCTAACAAGATTAGAGTCGTGATGAGCATGGAAGAGCCATACGACATTAGCTCATTAAAGTCCTTTTTAGGACATGTCGGGTATTATAGACGGTTCATCAAAAATTTTGCACAAGTGTCCCACCCATTGGATGTATTGACATGTAAGAATGTTCCTTTTAGATGGACGAAGGAGCATCAAAAGGCCTTTGAGGAGCTGAAGGCGAAGCTGGTTTGCACACCCATTCTGGTGTTTCCAGATTGGGATAAAGAATTTCATGTCCATGTGGATGCGTCCAATTTTGCAATTGGATGTGGATTGGCCCAGGAGGGGCAGTTTGGGTTGGATCAGCCCATCTATTTTTCAAGTCAATTGTTGTCAAGAGCAAAGAAAAATTACAACACAATGGAACAAGAGGCTCTTGGGATGGTATATGCAATTCAAAAATTTAGACATTACCTACTTACCAACCCTTTTGCCTTCTACATAGATCACCAACCACTGCTGTATTTGATTAACAAACTGACTCATGGACAAGTTAGCAGGTGACTCGTCACATTACAGGAGTTCGTGTTTCAAGTGATCGTAAGACAAGGGAAAAAGTACGTCATAGCGGAACAATTGTCGAGAATTCACTTGAGAGAACCTGCAAAAGGAGTGTCAGATGAATTTTCAAAAGCTCATTTGTTTGCAATCACTGCGCTATCATTGCGGTACAAGTACATTGGAGAATACTGGTCAAAAAGGGAGCTGCCAAGGAAGATGACAACTGAGAGAAAGAGAATCATCATGAAATCAGCACCATTTCAATTGATAGATGGAGTATTCAGATGTGTTATGGGCAAGGAAGTGAAATCAGCGTTGAAGGAAGCTCACAAGGGGCTGGCAAGAGGGCATATGGGGCCAAATGCAACAGCAAGGAAAGTGCTTTTGGTAGGGCTATGGTGGCCCACCCTCTATCACGATGTGAAGGAGTTTGTGAAGGCATGCAATACATGCCAGAGAGTTGGGAGGCCACTAAAGGACTTCATGCCATTACACCCATCACAACCGTAGGAGTTCACGAGATGGGGTCTTGATTTTGTTGGACCATTGAAAATCAACAAGACGAGATGTAGATACATCATGGTAGCAACTGAGTATCTGATGAAGTGGGTCGAGGCAAGGGCATTGCCTGACAATTCTTCAAGGATTACAATGTGTTTCTTGTATGAGCAGGTGATCACAATATTTGGCATACCATTGCAATTGACAAGTGATTGTAGAGAGCACTTTGTCAATGAGATTATACAAAAGTTTACCACTGAATTCAAGATTTTGCATTCATTTTTCAAATTACCCCAGGGCAAATGGGCAAGCGAAGGCAAAAAATAAGGTCTTGGTATCTATAATAAACAAAACATGCGGTATTGAAGATGCTAGATGGGAGGAGAGATTGCCAACAGCTTTGTAGGCGTATAGAACAACATTTAATTCAACAACAAACCATACACCATTCCAGTTTATGTACGAGCAAGCGGTTGTTGTGTCGATGGAGTTCCTGATACCATGTCTAAGTGGCGGTGTAGAACCATCTAGGTGATCAAGAGAGGCTAGCGACACTAGTGAGATTGGATGAAAAGAGGGTGATGGCTCAGTGGGCAACAAAGATTTCCCAATGTCACAGGAAGTTTTGGCATGACAAGCACCTGAAGAAGATGAAGTTGAATCCAAGTGAATTGGTACTAAAATTTAATGGCAAGTGAGAAATCAAGCCACGAAAGTTGAAGACCTTGTGGCTTGAACCCTTCCAGGTCGTAGAGATGATGGAAAACAGCACAGCATAAATTCCAAATTTTGGATGAGACACTATATCCCAAGATAGTTAATAGCTCAAGATTAAAGCCATATAGAGTAAAAGCTCAAGTAAATATGATTAATCTTGAACCAGCACAAGAAGAGGAGAGTACAAGAAGGCTGAACGCAGCACCAAACCAGCCAAACCTTTTTAAGGTATATTGGTCCACGAAGGAGAGTCGAGTCGGACCAAGGAAGAAGATGATGCCAAAGAAGACAGTGACTCGGAGTTAATTTGGCTATTTGGGAATGGCAATGGTGAACAATCCGTCATCGAACTGGAGGAATTGGAACCCCTCCCCACAGAATGAAGGATACAAGAACATGTGAGATTCCCTTATATAGAAGAAGCTAGACTGGGATCACTAGAAGGAGAAGCACAAAGAACGATGGCGATGGAAGTGTTGCCACATTTTGACTAAGGGGTAAAATTTTGAAAAAAATTGCTGCGCTGTTTTCATGTTCGAATCCTCTCTCCTTTCCTCCTTTCCTCCGAGACCAACTTCGCCCAAAAATTGGCTAAGGCACAGAAGATCTCTGGTTCACCTCCGGGAGCAACGAACCTTGGGTTTGCTCGAAATGACAATGATGCCCAGCTTCGGGCAGAAGGCGCAGCGAAGGGCAAAAGGGCGTTAAAAAATTTCTAAGGCAGGGTCACCTCAAGTTCGCTCCGTTTTCGAGCGATTCTCGGACTCGCTCCCCTTCGTCAGCGAACCCCAGCCTCGCCAGGCCCCGGAGCGATCTGCAGGCCAAGACATGGAAAAAGACTAAGTAAGAAGACCCCCAATATCGCTTCAAAACGCAGCGAATCTCGAAGTCACTGAGGTTCTCGTGCGAATTGCAACATGGAAAGTAAAAAAGCTAAGGGATGACTCGGCCCAAGTTCGCTCCAGGATTGGGCGAACCTTGGTCTCGCTCCAAGTATCCGAGCGAACTGCAGCATGAAACATTGAAGAATCAGTTAAAGCAGGGAAGGCTCGAGTTCGCTTCGGGAATGAGCGAACCTCAGTTTCGCTCTGGCTCCAAAGCGAGGCCCAGCTAAAGCACAAAAAAACTTCAAGGCACCGCACGACTCCCAGTTCACTCCATTTCCAAGTGATTCTCAGTATCGCCCCCATTCGCCAGCGAACCCCGGCGTCGGCATCACTTCGAGAGAGCAAGCGCTAAGGCAGAGTCCCCAAGTTCGCTCCATTTCCGAGCGACTCTCAAACTCGCTCCTCCCCTTGTGCGACTCCCAGCTTCGCTCCATTTCTGAGCGATTCTCAGCGTCGCTCCCATTCTGCAGCGAACTTCATCCTCGCGCTAGATGTGAGCGATCTTCGGAATTCATAGACTTGGCAGGATTTCAGATTCAAGCCCTGGGCTCAACTCCAGCTACCTCCGGCCGGTTTTTCTAGCTTCAGACCACAATTAAAAAGCGGGGTAGGTAGGCATTTAAGGCACATCAATGGCACACGAATTCAAGTCTCAGCCCATCCCTTCAGGACGCCCTGTCAGGTCCCAGAAAAACTCCAAAGGGCAAGCTGCACCAACTGCATTAATGAGACATGCTTTCTCAACTGCAAAAATCGTCCGAAGCCGCTCTAAACATGAGTGAGCCGCACCACAGGTACGTTGTCAGCTGACAGGGGTCAAATCTCAACTGCCCCGACAGTTTTGGGGGTTGAACATTAATGTAATCAGGGGAAATTCTTCTATAAAAGGCCACTCATTGCAATGTAATAGGGGGGGAACATTTTGCTAAAGAGTTGTTGTATTTGGACTTCTTGCTTCAATATTAAGACTCCTGGTTCTGATTCTGGACTTTTTCACTGTGTATGATGCCTTCTATGCTTATTTTTGTTAATTTTGTTTCTTCATTTGCATACAGTAAATTCTGAAATCTAGATTTAAGTGTGTGAATTAAGAACGAAGTCTGGAATTGCTAAAGGATACATATCAGTGTGTGTTCAGTTTTAGTTTCTGCTATGTTTATAATATTGATTGTTGCTGGTTCAAGTAGGAGTTAGTAATTGTGCTGCCTGTTCTTCCCCTTGAAACAATCTGCATTTCCCATTTCTTTCAGTTATTTATTTCTTTCAGTAATTTCCCGATTCCTTTCCTGTTCCTTAATCTGAAAACCCAGCGTAGTGTAGTAAAGGAGCCAACCTTCTCTGGAGATTGGCACGGAAGGCATTCCTTCCTTCCGGCCTTTCAATCTGTTGGGCGGGTCTAGGGCGCATAGATAGACCAAACCCTTTCCTAGTGGCAAATTCGTAACCAACAGGAATATGGACAAGAAGAGCCACCAAACCATGAACCTCGGAGCAATGGAACTAAGTATGAAGGAATGAGTTTGTTGCACAACAATGCGTTGAGAAACAAAGCAATGGCAAGAGCAATATAAACAATTGCATAGAAGAAATGCGAAACTAAGGGAACAACATACACAAGAAATTGAAAGGTTGTAGGATGACATTCAGCTAAGAACAAGGGCAAGAAGACTTGAAGCAAATGAAGCCCTACTGAAGGATATCTCTGAAATACCTTCATCTATAGAAGAAGTTAGGAATTGGAGAACAAACTCCAGTAGTTTGTCTTTGACGAGTTTTAATAGTGGCAAAGATTCGAGCAGTGACCTCAAGTTGAGAACACGGAAGAAGAGTAAGAAGAGAGACACCAAGAGCACAATACGTTCCCCAAGTTCCAGATAATAGGAATGAAATCCAGCAAACTACCTTCGAGGAAGCAAGGCGAACAAGGAGGACTAGAGATCCGCCATCAACTTGAACAGTTCCTTGGGGAGTCAAAGTGGTTTGCAAGGACCACTAGACAACCCAAGGCATGTGTACGAAATAGGCAACTTAGGCAATTTGGGAGGACCACCAAGTTCCCTAGGTCGTTTGAGTTTTCCTGGCCAAAGGGGGAGGTTGGTTGACCTCTTCCCTGGTAGTTTGAGGGGAAGGTTTTTCCTTTGACTACCCCTAGGTCACATAGTCAGGGGTTGGCTCATTAGGACTACACTCTGATTGTGCAATAAACACCAAATGTCGCACAACCATCAAGTTAGCTCATCCAAACCACCTCTTGGTTGTCACCCAAATAGAAGACAACATAGGAAAGGAGACCCTCAAGACAATTTGGAGTGAGGACTAGACAATCCCAAGTTATGGAAGGCCGCTCAAGAGGAGTGAGCGGAGATGCATTTAAGTTCGAAGGTAGGGTAGATTGTCGTACAAGTGAAGGACAAACAACAAGTTGTTGTACAGATGGTACTTGTACGGAAGAGTACCATATAAATGGGGCTTGTATGGCCTATTGCCATACAAACGAGGTTTGTCATACAAGTGGGATTTGTCTTACAAGTGCAGATGGTCGTACAAGCAAGACTTGCCATACAAATGCACATTGTCGTACGAGAGGGGCCTTCCATACCAGTGCAAGTGGTCATACAAACAAACCTTGTATGGTAAATCGTCGTACAAATGAGGCATAGATGGCAACTCATCGTACAATGCAGTCTTGTATGGCTAGAAGCCATACAACACCTAGGCAAAGAAGAATTCGAGACTGTTAGGAGGAAATAAAGGAGGAAGAGTCATCGGCAGAATAGACGATCCAATTGGATGTCTGCATCACCATACGGCTAATGAGGCGCTAATAATTCAAATGCATGATAAAAAAAGAAGAAAAGCACAATGTTCTATTACATGCAAAGGTGGTGAAGTGTCAATTAGGAGACAGTTAACAAGGCAAATTCAGCTATCCTCCCCACTCTGTCAACCTTATAAATACACGCTAGGGATAGGCTTTGAGCATTCCATTGCTCATTGCTTGAAGGAGGAAGAGATCCAACATGTACAAAGCTCTTGAAGGAGAGTTGAACAAATGTGCCCTAGGGGAGAAGCAACTGTGGTGCCAGGAAAGGAAGACATCAAAGGACAACACTGCAAACGAAGCAGAAGGATTGTAGAATAGATGAAAATTGCTAGTGTACGGACAATACAAGCCGTATGGACGGCTATCCAGAGGAAGATTTGAAGCTACAAATGCACACAAGAGGGATTGCAAATTTCAAGAAGCGTCATACGGACTAAGTGTTGAGGTCGTATCATAGGGTGACACAGATGCCGCACACAGATGGGCAAAAAGGGGTTGTCATACAAGGCGAAACAAGACCACTGCCGTATAAGTAGGGGATCTGTAAGGTAGCGTCGTACAAATCGAACAGTAGCAAACAATGTCGCACAAGGGTCTGAGGGCAATGTCGTACAAGTCAAGGAAGTGTACGACAAGGCCCACACAAGTAGAATAGTGTCGTCATACAAGTTAAGTGTACGAGAAGGCTATACAAGTGCAAATAACAATTGCAGTTGGAGTTACTGGAAGCAGACACGATGAACAAATGGTCAAGGATCATGGAGAGGATTTAGCAGGTGGAACAGCAATAGCAAAGGAGAGTTCCACCTGAGGCAGTGTTGTAGTCGAAACATTGCTCACAAGGAGAGGGCCTTGAAATTGGCACTAGGAGAGACCTTGCAGAACGCGCGCAAAAGAGGGAACGTGGAGTGGAGGCCAAGTGGGATAGTAGGCAACACAGTGGAGAGACAAGAATTAGACTAAAAACCAACACTCCAAAAGAAAGAGAAATGGAGGCTTCGCCTCAGGAGAGGGAGAGAGGCAAGGGAAGAGAACAAATGCAAATACCCTTGCAAGAAATGTCATGGCAGCAGCCAACATGAGAGTTTTGTAAAAATTGGTGGCCGACAAATCCTCTAGAGCACCCATTGAAGATTGCATTCAAAATGGCAGGAGTGCATCACATTGTGCAAATTCTTAATTTTGAGGAATTTTTCAAGCCATACTTGCTGCAAATGTTGCAAACATACGATTTAGAGCATCATCTGAGTCGAGTTATGATTGGTAGCAAAGACGTGTGGGTAGTGTTTTCCCTAAGGTTACCAGGTGCGGGGGTGCGGGAGTGGCGGGAATCGCGGATGCGGGAGCGGGTGCGGCGGGAATCATGGGTGCGGGTGCTGCCCCTGTCAAAAATAGGGTTCGCCGAGTGCGGGTAGTTTTTAATTATATATATATATGTGTGTGTGTGTGTGTGTGTGTGTGTGTGTATTTTTTATAAAAAAATTAAAAAATAAAATAAATATGCACATTGCGAAATAATTAAATAAATGATAAATCATACACATTGTGAAATAAAATAAATCATTCATACACATTGCAAAATAATAAATATTTAAATATGGCATCATAAAAGCATATTGATATATGATATTTCATATTCATGTAAAACAATGATAGGATGTCAAGTCATAAAGAGTCAAGAGATAAGAATATACTATATAGTAGTGGATATGTACAAAGATAACATCAAATATCTAATATTTGACTCTCATTCGTCATATTCCTCATCATCATCTTCTAGGCCCTCCTCCTGTGGATCTGGTGGTGGTAGATCTGAAAAGCCATCACATCTACTGTCATCTCTGGTGTCATCAAGAACTGCATCCCAACGTGCAAAAGACCCTTTTGTATAACCCTTGTCCCTACGAGACATGAGTCAAAGAGTACTATGGACATACACGAGGTTCTCTGTCCTACTTGCCTCTAATCGACCTCTCCTCGCTGAATGGATAAATCCATATGTACTCCAATTCCTCTCACAAGCTGAGGAACTGGCCACCTGAGACAATAAACGACATGCTAGTCGCTGCAACTGTGGCGTCCCATGTCCATGCAATGTCCACCAAAATATGGGGTTCTTCAGACTCCTGTCATATAAGGCCTCAATAGACTGGAATGTACCCCTTTATTATAAATTTAAATTATAATTTATAAAAACTTTAAAGTTTAAAATTTTAAAAAAATTAAAATGTTTTCTAATTTTTTTTAGCCCGTATGGGCTGGGTGTGGTTGGGCCCACCTTAAAAAATAATAATAATAAAAAAACATTTTTTCTATGTTAATGCCCAAACTAGGCTGGGTTCGGCTTGGTGAACCCTGACTGACCACAGGGTTCGGCTGACTGACAGGGTTCGGTCAAGCTGAACCCTGTCAGACAGGATTTGGCCTAGTCTTACCGATCGTGAACCCACGGTGTGGGAGCGGGTGCGGTTGCAGGTTCACGCACCCAACCAACTGGGTGCGCGAACCCGATTACACTGGTTTTCCCCCAACAATTTTTGGAGGACTTTCGGATTGTTGAATTCCAAAATACCGGTGAGGGAGGAGATATTTGATCTACATCAGTGGAAGAATGTGATATACAAAGTTACCAATCTCAGTTCAGAAGAGGCGGCAAAATTGTTGAAGCACGAGAGCCATAGACTAAAAATGCAATACTTGAAGTCAAGGGAGCTGTAATGTGCTATGAACGTAATTATGTCAAAACTCTCTGGAGAACAACGAACCTCAGAGATGCCCACGTGGCTCATACCATATATGGAAGGAATTTTGATAGGAGTAGCGCATGATTGGGCATCATATATTTCAAACCGCATCAAGAATTTTCGAATGCAGCATACCAGGAATTTTTCAATGGCTTTCCATGCCATTGCATTGATGATGAATGCAACGACTCAGAAGCTGAAATTTCCAAGACTGAATCCCCCTTGAGTGATTTTGGAGCATGCGTCGAGCATATTCGAATGTGTTCATGTGACACCATAAATGAAGCCGAGCACTCCGATGAAGAGGAAGAAGGGTATCCTGAGGAAGAGAAAGATATAGGAAGCCTCGGGAGACAAGGGAAGTGAGGATTCAGAGGGAGCTAAAGAGCAGCCACGGACCAAGGAGCTGGTGTGGAGAGAAAAGAAGCATAGGAGGTTGGAGTAGCAGTGAACAGAAGCCCAATCACAGCATTAGCAACAGCCACAGAAAAGAGAACCCCCACAAGAGGCCACAGCAGGAGAAGGTGGTAGCACACAGAAGATAGTGGGAGGATGGAACAAGACACATGAAATGTCACAAGAAAGAGTGTGAGAGGAAGTTCCTACACAGTCAAGGAGTCTGACTGTGTAAGGAGACACTGCAGGTACCAATTTGAGTACCAAAAAGAATGACTTAAGAGAAGGTTGCAGAAGGTGGATAGCCGCCAAGGCAATCTGTTGCATAGGCGGTACAGGTAGAAAGGAGAACGCTATAGCAAGAAGGAGAGGACTGTGCAACAAGCATTTCCATAGGCGGAAGGAGAATTTCAGGAAGGTGTGCAAGCAAAGAATGTCAACTCACTTGACAACTTTGATAATATGCCAATACAGTTTGTGCAGCAAGTGGATCCATGTGGATCACCTCCATTGGATGAGGATCCACATATTGAGATCACATCTGCAGCATAGGAAACAACACCAAGTTCAATTGTGCCAGAAGAAAGGAAAGATAAGGGAAAACAGAATGCATCAAAGTTCAGCTGGTGGCAGAAAGGTGAGAGAAGCCAATCGTTGGAGAATGAACTGAAAAGGAGACAAGAGATGATGGTAGATGTAAGTACTACTAATGCAAATCAGATGATACGAGAGGGTAAGGTGGCCAAACAGCCAATCAACCTGACAGGTCACGGTTGGAAGGACAGGGAGGAAACTGTAGGCAATAGTTCCAAGAAGCAGAAATGAAAGTGTTTGTGAAAATGTCCAAACACTAAAATATAATGTAATGAAATGCAATTGAAATGAAGTGAAATGTGGTCAAAATGAAATGTAAGGAAATGCACGTAAATGAAATGTAAATGCAACCGTCATTGCAATCCTTAATAAATCAATTAATTATAAGGTTGCTAAGGTTTGCTAAGGTTGACAATGTAATTAGTTCGAGCAATTTTGTAACGACATCCTAAGAATTGGTTATGTCAACCACCAAGACATCACTTTAAATAGCACCCCTTTGTTTTGGAAAATAATGCTAGACGTAGACAATGCAAGGCTGTAACAGCGTGAATGTTGGGTTGATAAGTTAGATTGCAGTCACAGTAACTGGAATCTTTGTCATTTTGTATATTGTGCCATTCTGATAATGAAGACAAATTCATCTTGCTCTCCCATTGTGTCCATTGTTGTGATGATGCTTACTGTGATAGAATGTTAGGATATTGTGCAAGTGTTTGTAGGTTGACGGGCTTAGACACAAGAATTCCAATCGCCATCTAAATTCCAAGTGCAACCAAAGTAATAGTCGCAGATGTTTTTAGGAGTGTTGACATCGTCAGGAGTGTCGCCGCCATCAAGAGTGTCGACGTCGTCAGGAATGTCGACGTCGTCAAGAACGTCCCCGTTAGGAGTGCCATAGCCATAAACATCAGGAGTTGTCGTCATAACCAAAGTGCCATTGGACTGGAATGTCGTCAGATGTTTGTCATCTAAGTTGTGCCGCCATGTGAAGACTAAGTTGCCGACTAAATCTGGATTCGTCGTCACAGTCATGATATCGTCTTGGACAAAGTCTGCTCCCAAATATTGCAATCCCTTGGTCTAAGAATTATCATTCCCTCATCCCTGAGAATCCTCATCACTGTGCCATAGAAACTACCACCAGGGATGACACTGACACAACTGGTTGAGGAAACAAGTGAGCATTTCACTTTGGAGGTGTCAAATTCAAGGAGACCTCCAATTCTGGCAAAGAGCATTAATGAGTAGGTTGATACCTTTGATAAGTTGACTGGAGCATTGGAGAGAGTGCGCACGAAGTTCAGAGTCGAATGCATTGGATATTAGTGGCTATAGCAACTTAAGATGGAAAATGAACTAAGCAAGTTGGTGCATTGGGCTCAAGACAAGGAGCGCATGACAAAACTTGTTGAAATTCATCAGACGCAACCGTGGGAGCTGGAAACTGGTAATGTGAAAACAATGTTGGGAGTGACAAATCTACTGGAACGGACTCAAGGACTCTATGGGCATCCAGCACAAGTGTACATGGATGAAGTTTGGCAGCCCACCCTGAGTAGGAATCATGTGTCAAGTATGTCAAACTTGCACCTGAGTTGATAAAATCCTATGCCAAAATGAATTCTTGGCATACCTGATTCAATGGTTAGCTACTAGGTTGGAAAAGCTTTAGAAAGTGGTTTGTACCATGAAGTTGAAGGAGGATGCCGAAGCAGAACTAGCACGGTTGAGAAGGGAGGTTGAGGAAAAGATGAAGGCATAGAAGGAATAGGATCAATTGATCAAACAGTTGAAATTTGAATGCACGGTGAGGAAATAGTTGTTGGAAGCGAAGAATTGGTAAGTCACTCACCAGATCAACTGATAGCGGAGAGGGATTAGCGGTTAGAAATTGCAGCGAGAAGGGAAGCAGAAGCAGTGAGGAAAGCCGCAAAAGAAGCCAAGAAGGAAACAGAGGCTGAAGCTGCAAAGAGAGAGGCCGAATTGAAGGCTAGGCTAGCAAAAGTCGAGCAAAGGTCAAATCATTATGGCCTGCAATAGGCTCAATACTAGGCCTATTCCAAACAGTTGAAAAGAGAGTCTGAGGCCTTGAAATTGCAAATCTAGGAGCTTGGAGGTGTCCCTGTTCCCACGCCTCAACATCAACAAAACCCAAGTCCCAAGAGCAGAGACAGTCGTTGACGAGGACGTCGACCAATTTAAAGGGGAGGACAGATGTAGGAGCTAGTTCTGAGCAGCCTCAAACAAAATAATGTAAATAGTAAAATAAGTGCAAATGTGCACAAATGTACATGAAATGTAAATGCAAAGGAAATGCAATTTTGTAATGTAATTACATCAAGGGTGATGACATAAGCATTAAAATTACAAAGTTTGAGATGTATGACAATGTATGTAATTAGCACGTGCGAATGGAGGGTGGTTAGATGAGGTGCCCCAGGCGGCAGTTGCTGTTAACTACCAGCCCTCAAGGATAAACAGGAACCCCCATTCATTTGTGCAAGCATCCGGAAGTAATGCAATATTATTCATCCTTCATTTGTGTCTGTGTATACATTGTGTGTGATGTCTTTACTGTAGCAAGTAGATCTGTATGTGTTCTTCCTAAATTTTGTGTGCAGTTTGGATCTAAGTTGCAGTCCGAGATTGTTGCCCGAGAAGGTGCTGACAACTCTAAATTTTGTGTGCAGTTTGGATCTAAGTTGCAGTCCGAGATTGTTGCCCGAGAAGGTGCTGACAAGGAGTTGTTGTACAATGAATTGTCATACGAGGAGGTGCCGACGAGGAGTGTTGTACAAGTGACTGTCGTTCAAGTCCTTGCTACAAGTGCTTGCCAGTCAAGTGACTCCCATTCAAGTGCTTGGCGTACGAGTGACTGTTGTACAGGTGACTGTCGTATAGGTGCTTGCCATACAAGTGTGTTGTACAAGGGGGCTGTCAAAGCACTTGTCATTCGTGTGAGATTGTCAGTCATTGTCGTACACGTAGGAGATGTTGCTGATTGCATCCTCAATTTACTAGTGAATGTATCATATCAAACAGTTCCTCTTAAGTGTTGGAGTACTCACCAACATGTTGCAGTAATAAAATCACATTGACTCTAGTGTCAATAAACATAACTCACAAGAAAGATTGGTTTATCACTTTTGTTGTAAAAAGGACTCCAAGATTATTTTGGGATAAGGACAGAACATACTACAAAGAAGGCTACAGAAATGTGCATATTGTGTTTGCAAGAGATAAGAAAATTCCCCTTCAAAATGTCTTGCATATTGTTGGCCTAAAGAAATTTGCTTTCTATCAGCTATATTACTAGACAGGGTCATCCCAAGGTTACCTTTTCTGAATACCAATACTTCATTTAGGATAAACGGTACAATAACATTATAGCCCTTGATTACGTAAAAGGTTTACCCGATGCAACTGGAGGTTATAGTGGCGACAAGGAGCGAGATTCGAACCCACGAAGAGGCATAGAAAATTGTAACGAGTTACCGATTCCTCTAGTATAATCAAAAAAAAAAAAATATTATAGCCCTTGATTTTCAGAAGAAGAATCTCTACAGGTTTTAGAAGGCTAGTCCTTCACAAAAATGTTGCTTGATTTCCGTTACAAGTGCAAGCAGTCCTTGGCACAAGCATTATAGTTATTTGAATTTTCAATACCTGAGTACTTTGCAAAGGAATAGGAATGATTTTCCTTGCATGCAGGAATTCAAGGAGGTTTGCAATATGTATTTTGACAGGAAACAGTGCAAGAAGCCTTTTAATGAAGGGAAGTCTTGGCAAGCAAAGCAGCGTCTGAAATTTGTGCAAAGGTGATGTGCACAAGCCCTTGAAGGTAAATTCTATTTCTAGTGCCTCATACCTATTGTTGTTTGTGGATGATTAGAATAGGGATAAGTAGGTGTATTTGTGGAAAGGAAACAACATGCAACCGTTGAAAATAAAGCCAGTTCTAGTATCAAGGCTTCCAGTACTGACAATATGGATGAATTCGCATGCACCGAGTTTGTTAATTTGTACAAGAAGGGATTCATCAGAAGTGTTTAACCCATCCCATTGCATGTAAATAGGTGTACAAAACAAAGTACCAGGCTGATGTATCCTTAGAGAAACAGAAAGTAAGACTGGTGAAAGGGTTTGCCAGGGATGAAAGCATGCACTATGAAGAACTCTTTGCTCACACAATGTAAATAATGACAATTTGATTCCTTGTAGCCATTGCTTTGCAGTTTAGCTGAAAGCTTTACCAGATGGATGTGAAGAGTAAATTTTTCAATGGAGATACTGGGAACTGTACATGAATCAAATAAAGCGATTTGGAGTAGGAAAGGAACACCTCATATCTAGGATGTTGAAGGCTATTTATGGGTTGAAGCAGGTGCCACAAGTCTTCTACATAAAAATTTATCTTCATCTCACTATAGTTGGACTCAAAAGGAGTCCTAATCCAAATCTATATGGGAAATATACTCATTGTCTCTGTGAATGACTTAACCATCACAACCAATAAGACCGATACTACTGAGCAAGTAAAATCAGATTTGTGCTCCACTTCTAACATGATAGACCTAGGTCTCTCACGTTACTGCCTAAATATGAGGTTCTGAAAATTCTTGATGAGTTTTCATATCCTACATAAAGTATTGCCAAAAATTTGTTGGAAATATTTTGTACAGGTGATTGTAAACAAGTTTTTACTCCCCTGAAGACTGGTTTGAAGTTATCAATTTATAGCAACTGAAAATAGGACAATCGGTCACATTATTGAAATTTGCTGGGGAGCTTGATCCCAATTTTGTGGGGGGTTACATTTCCACTTTCATGAACATCCAAGAGATTAACGAATCAAGACAGTAAACTTACTTTGAGATATATGCACGTAAAATCAATTTTGGCGTTTGGTATCACACAAGTAATGACTTTTAACTTGTTTGGTATCACACAAGTAACGACTTTTAACTTGTTTGGTATCACGCAAGTAAGGACTTTTAGCTTGTTGAATTCATAGATGTTGAATGGGTAGGGCATAATGATGATAATAAATCCATAGCAAGGTATGTATTTAGCTTAGTAACAAAAGTTGTACCTAGAGCTTGCAAGAAGTACCAAATAGTGGATTCTTTCCCCTCTAGGAGTAGAGTACAAAGATGTTATCCTTACAGCACAAAGATGTTATATTTACAGCATGTGAACAACTTAAGGAGGCTGCTTCTTGTTCTACAAGTAGCTCAAAAGAGTGCCATGATACTTCATGGCAACAATCAGTTTGCATCTAGCATTTCATGAAGGCACAAATCATATTCAAGTACACTATCATTCAAAGTAGCAAGTTTCACACACAATCTGCTGGTCACATGCATCTGTACTGCATCCATACTGAATACTCAAGTTCATGTCTACATATGTTTTGGGTGCAGGAAAACACACCAATATGTATTGTCCTAACAGCACACGGTGCAAACTCATGGTAAGAACTCATTGATACACTCCCAGTATGCACCTAAAATGGTACCCTGCTGTATAAAGCTAAATATTTCTTGTACATAGCTACAAATCACTCTCGCAAAGCTACAGATGTTACAATACAGGAAAAAAGACAAAATAAATAAAAAGCCCTTGGCACATGAAGATTAAACTAAAAATGATCAAACATTTCATCCCCGTCTTCGTGCAAATGGTATTGACCAATTGATATTTCTAGCAAAGACATCTCTAGCAGTTTTTTTTCTCATTTCTTCTAAAGCTAGTAGAAACCACTAAAAGTTGACAATTTGTCCTTTTTCTTTTTCACCATTGTGAAAAGCTATAATGAAAGAATATGACCAAGGACAACTTTGAGCACTTGCTTTTGCATCATGAGGAATTGGAATGTGGGGAAACAACCAAGAATAAGTCTAAGCAGTTGTTGCTCACTCCTTAGCCAATGATTAGACTGCTTGTTCCAAGATTGAGAATGCAATGTTCGCTCCTCAATGGCAGGCACACTCCAAGTTCATCCCTTGTAAACTTTAATTTTGTTAACTTTTAAACCTTTATCATATTTTGTTAAATAAATTTTATTAAATAATATTTGTATAGTTTGAATATTTTAAATTAGGATTTTAATAATTTTTTAGTAAAGTTCTATCAAATGGCATGAGGTCAAGTGATTGAAAATGTAGACTTGCAAGGCAAAGACCCAAGTTCAAATAATGCTAGGTGATACATGCATAAGTGTTATTACATTAGTATCACTATGTGGTTCGTTGAAATACCGTGATAACGTGGTAATGATGTAATATAGGTGGGGTCAGTTTCATCTAATCAAGAAAAAAATTAAAAAAGTTACTGAAGATCATTTTCTTTTTTTTTTAATTTGGTTATATGGGATTGAAATGGGTCCTGCTGATATTACATTGTGGCCACATTGCGGTATTACAAGAGCTTGGCAATTATGCATATATCGCTTGGCAAGATTCGAACAAATGTCTTCCCCTTGAAAGTCAAGGAATTTAACTAGTTGATCTCATGCTATTTGATAAAATATTAAGGTTCGCCCATGAGATTTGAACCTTGGTTTAAAATTTAAAGTATAACACCCTTAACTCCCCACCAAGTGCTCTATGAACCCCATGGGCATAAAGTTCATAGATTTTACAGATAGTTAACATTTTAAATTTTATATTTGGTTTTAAATATTAGAAGAATCCACCACCTCCTTTTGGCTCCATAGCTCTTGCTGCATAAATAGCTTGGTGTTTGTCTGCTATGTCTAATTTTATTTGATAATTATGGTTAAATGGCTCTGCCTAGCAAAGACTTCGGAGGGTGATTTTCTATCCACCCACCTTTGTTGTGAATTAGTGTACTATAATTATTTTCTAAAGTAATATAATTATTGCACTTTTTAATCAAAAAAAAATGTTACAAGAATATTTTTCAAATGGGTAATATAATTATAAATAAAATTAAGTCATTGGGTGGTTGGTTATGAGATAGTTGTGAACCTATCCAACTAAGATGCCTAAATAAGATTTCCAATCATAATAATAACGCCTCATTCTTTTTTCTTGTACTGTGTATGTTGTTCTCTATCCGTCTCCCTAAATAATATTCAGTTTAAGAGCTTTTCCATTCTTGTGGTTCTGAGGTCATGGATCTAGTTGAAAACTCTTAGTTTGAGATTTGAGAAAATTTCAATCAAGAGCAAGGAGATTTTATAATCAAGCATCTAAACAATGATGCAAAGTTCAGTTTAAGTTAGAAATAGAGCACTTGATATAGATAAACCAGTACTTGCAGCCATAGAAAGGTTTGAATTGTCCTCAACTATGGTAGCAATAAATTTTCAAGTGCCAGATAGTTCTTGAACTACATGTATGTTTTGAATAATATTTGGACGAAATATAAGTAATAGCACTTTTTGTGAGAATTTTATAATGATTCTGAATGGTATAAGTGAAGTATTTAGATTTTATCTACAACATTAAGTCTTCTGGATTGGAACACTAATATTCAGAATTTGGCAAGAACACAGCAAACCTATGTAAACAACGATGGTGAGAAAATATTTTGCAAAAGCAAGAGTGCCTAGAAGTGAAGGCTCTTTCTAGTCAATGATTTTTTTAGAATATAGTATATTTGGTGAAGTTTTGGGGAGTATAGGGTGGTTGATATGCTCAATGTTTGTGGACCTTAAAAGTTACTGTACTTTACTTTGTTTTGAAGAGTTCAGAATTTTTGGTGAAAATGAAGGTTTAAGATGAAGTGTGTGGTACTTCTCTGTATTATTTCAGATCAGCGCACTATTCATAACCCCCCTTCCTTCATCACGTCGCCTCTTCTCTTTAGGGGACATCAAAAGATCTACATTGAAATTATGCACTAAAAAGGCTGCTGATTTAGAGGGATTTTGAGGGATTAAGGTAATTATCTTCAACATATCAAAGAGTGACTTTCTAAGTTTCAGTTCTATAACATTAGGCCGATTGAGATCACCATTGCTTACACTACTTGGGGTTCAGTTTGCAATCCCTCTTAATTTTCAACCAGTTTCATGGCCACACCTTTGCAAGGGATACACATCCCTCTCAATCCTAGACCATTAATATTTCTAGCTGCACTTCCAAGACATACCTACAAAGATGTGCCTCTTTGAATACCTTATCAAACACAGTCTTTTATTGATCTGAGATTTGGGGCCTGAGTTGAAGGTGCACTGATTTGAGCTTATATTGAGAGGGTCCAGACTATTTTCCTCCAACAATTTATCAGATGTACAGAAATAAAAATAAAATAAAATAATACAATTCTACAATGAATTGTTCATGGCGAGTTTGGAGCTCATCCTCTTCAACTTGAGAGCATCTACAGAATTAATTTTTAGCATCATCAGTTTAGATCCATGGGTGATTGCACATCTGCCCAAGAAAGATACATGCGGTTAACATTCTACTCCTCAAACTATTCCCTTTAGGAGTATTTTTGGTCATCATCAGGGCTAGCATTTGAAAGCTATATCTCTTCTTCAGCCAATTGGCATCTTCATTGTAGGAAGACAATTTGGCACATGAACTTCATGTCTGAATGGGCACATGAATACACAAACACATGCACCATGTCATATGAATGTATATAGTCATTGTACAGCTTGTCGCATGTGTATTATCACTACATAATGTTGCACATGCGTACGTGATGACATAAAAGTGTTTTTAATAAATATTATGTAATGTGTCATGGGGTAATTTTAATGTTTCATGTATACAGATAGTTCGATGGTAGTTGGGCAGTTGCCAAACACCTACCAGTCCCATGATACCTATATGTACGCATCAACCTTGGTGGAGGTGGGTATGTTGGCAAAGAAGATGTCCATCAAAGTAGGATGATCTATTGATCAATGTTGCTCATCTATGTTTGTCATGTGTATGGTCTGTGTTGTACACTCAACTAGACCATGATATATTGCAATTGATTGGAATGTGATGGATAAATGTTGTGTGTTCTATATTTACATGTAGTTGTAAAGTCTTTCCATAGTGCATCTTTTTTATTTAACAGAATTACATTACAATGTGTTGCACTCTATTTCTTTGTACGGGAATTCTACAACCATAGATCAACTACCTCCATTTCAATAGTCTTTAAATGCTCCTTCCCGTCTTCTTCCTCATAACAAGGTGGTTATCCAAGTAATCAAGGATGATATACATTGGCAATATATTCAGATCACTTGGACAACTCCACCTCAACTCTTAGTCCTAAATTAGCCTTCTATATTAAACATTTCATGAGCACTAAGGATGGCATTGTTGTTTGTCTTGATTATATCGAATGACATTGGACACATGACCTCAAGATCCCTCCTGCTCAGTTCAAGTTTGCTAACATCAGTTGTGGGTAGAGAAAAACCACCATATTCCTCAAGAGGATAGGGTATATGGCCTTTGCTCTCTTTGGGAGGTGGACATTGAAGAAAATTTCAAGGGTCCTATTTAATACAAGATTCAAGCGACGTACTATCACTTCTATTAAGACTTAGGCGAATCACTTATCGCTTTTACCTGGATGAAGATGCTTGGATCAATAACTTTAGGAAGCTATCACTCTTCAAGGCGAGGTATTACAAGAGAGATTAAATACCACTTGACTAATCACCTCAATGATTCACCCTGTCTCTACTACATAAAGCAATAAGAGTTTTATTTGAGGCTACATCTCTCTAAAATGGTAAAGATAGATTTGTGTTCCCATTTACATACAAGAGCAGCTACACAAGAACACAGTTCTTTGGTGTCAGGCTTTGGCCACGCCTTATGTATCCAAAAGTTACAGATAGATGCGACTTACCAGTTTCTTATCTTTTTCCCTTGGTTCCTCATCCAGGACACTGAAGAGTTTTGGGAGGTCAGACTATATACCCTCTTAGATTATCCAACCAGGCCCCCTTCGTCGTGGTCATTCTCCTAGAAGCATCATTAGATCATGTGTTGGATCTTTTGTGACAATTGGTGACGATAATGACTTTGTTTCTAATTTTGCATTTCACTACAGATTAGAGATGGTGCTTGGAACCACTTGAGATTTTCTCCGTTTCTCTCTTTTTCCCTTGATTGTTAACTCCTCATCTATTCATCACTACTTATAGCATGTCAAGGTTTACACATTTTTTGGTGCAGCACTCAAGGTTGTGGTCTAATGTTGTATAGTTGCTTAATTTTAGTGTAGTTTACTCTATAGTTTATTTACTCTAGAATAGTTTATTTTATTAGTGCTTTCTTGGTTATTATAGTGTATTGTAGCAATTCTTTATGGAAAGTCCCATTGACCGACTTTGGTTTCCCATGAATATTAATAGAATTATTTCATCTTATTTGTAAAAGGTTTTAAGTGAATAGATATTTCATTTTGAAGTCCCTACACCTGTTATTTGTGTATCTAGTTAATTTTGCTCATTGTTTAATAGGGGAAGTTAACCGATCCTAAGTTTTGACAAAAGAAAACTATGCAATTTGAATCCAAAGAATGAAGACCTTTTATAGGTTACTTATGGTATATTGTTAGTGAGAAGAAACAAAGATTGTAATATAGTGATGTAACAAAGCCCAAATATGACACAAATAACCTTAAAATTCTTCTGTATATTGCCCACTTAGTCAATGACAATTTTTTAACCTCAAAAATTGATGTATGGAAATAGTTGGTTGCTTTATATGCAGACTCAAATGATGTCAGAAAACTCTATGCTTTGAGGTTAAGGAAATGTAAATCTATCACTGATCACTTAAAGAAGTTGATAGAAATCAAGAGCCAACTTGCCAAGTAGGAAAGAAACTATATGATAAACAATTCAAGTCTATGGTGTTATGAACTGGGATTTCAAGCAGCATTCTGATGATTCTTCCATTTTGATCATTGGTTGCACAAATACTTGAAACTGGCAACAAATTAACATTAGGATTTCATCTACAATAAGACCCTATTTTTGACGTCTGTTGATTGCTCAATATGGGAAAAGAGTACCTTCCTTTTTGAAGGACCGAATATGTGAGGCCCTTGAGGAACATGGACCATCAAATACGATCCACATTATTACAGATACTGCCTCTGCTTGTAAAGCTGCAGGTTCATTAGTGTTGAAGAAATATTATTGGCATATATTTAAGATACCATGCCACGTGCATGCTTTAAATAATACTTCAAAAGACATGCAAAATTCGTGTTTGTTCCAGATTTTATTGGTAAATGGGGAAAAAACTTCAAGTTGACCTCAAGCATTTAGAGGACTACAATAACAAAAGAAAGAATATAGCATAAGCTCCATGACATCCAAGTACCACAAGGGACTTGCAGAATGTGGTAGATACACAAAGCTTACAGGTCCAGAGTTGAAGGACACTTTGAGGTTAACAAAACCATTCCTAATATGCAAAGTTATTTCTTTTGGCCTAAGGTAGCTTAGAGCTATAACTACATTAAGTTTACTACATCATGTAAAATAAACAGCATAACCAACCAGGCACTGGAAGTTCAATAGGTACACAACCCTGGTTGTGCGATCCAAAGCCTAATAAACTGCTTAGATACATTTTCTTAGAGGACTGTCAACAACTCAGAGGGAAGAACTTGATGTGCTAGTGGTTGACTAATTCAGCAAATTACAATATTAAGTCCATGTACACCAAATAGGAGGTCCAAGGTTTGAATCTGGAAAGGGGTAAGGTTTTAAGTTTTTAACCAAACTTTGGTAACGAGAGTATCGGAGTTTGGGTGGCTTAACATTTATTGGATAAACAACATCATCCCATATGGCTGATAGCCTTGTGGACGTTAAAAACTACTTTCCTTTCCTTTTTGATACTTTCAGACGACAACAACAGATCCTCACTTCTGAAAGCTCCTACTGTAGCTGATTGATACTTAATTAAGAGGAACATGGCATTTGACCAGGGCTCAATGGCAAGCAGGAAGTTGTTAATCGGACAACAGTTCAGTTGTTGCATGTTAATATCATCAAAATTAAAAAACATAGGCTACTTCAATACAGTATAGACAGTTTAGGGATTCATGGTTTGACAAGATGAAAATCTTTCAAGGTTGCCTCAGTTTTCAATCAAAATATTGCAGTGAGCATTGATACACTTATTTGAGAAGTGAATACTAGGATGAAACGTAATCTAATGGAAAAAGTGTCGTTTGTGGGGCAGGTCAGCAGATACATATTCAAGTACAGGATACACTCCGTAAAAATTAGTGGAATTAAAGGAAAGATATCAGACATCACACCAAACATACCTTTCCATTCGGAGACCATGTGTGGTCAAGACTTGTTTAGGAAATGTTTACTGGACCAAACAACATGAGTGGCCTCTTCAATATGGACCTTAAAATGTTCTGGAACTTGAGAGACCAAATACCCTTCAGCTTGGTTTGCCTTACTTATTAGGGATTCATCATTTTTTTATCGTTGAAAACCTCAAATTGTATGAACATTATTTTTAAAAGAGGATGTATTGAACCATGTAAAGTTAGCCCCATCATTGGAATGTAGAATACCTAAAATGTAAAACCCTTCCACTATGGATTTTATGATCCAAATCCAAGAGAATTGATCTCCCCTAACCCCTAAGCTGACCTCAGATTCAGTGGTCAAAATTTGATTTTTTTTGGATATTTTCATTAAAGCCTCTGGGATCAAAAGACATTTAGGTATTCCTTTTAGCATTGAAGTTCCAATGGCTAATCAGTGGAATTGGCATCCCACTTTCTGCGGAAGTGATTATTATTGGTAGAATTCTAACAGTTGGTCAGTTTTACTATTTCTCTTGTACCTTTCCTTCTCTGGCGGTGTACAGAAGACTAGAAAACTCTTAAGATCTTTCTTCCAGGTAAACAAGGAGGACAGGGAGGAGTCTACAACCTCCTAGTTGCTTTATATGTTTGAAGAATTACATGAAAGAAGGGGGTTCAGGTATCCTTGAAATCAGAGCACAAGGAGTGATGTTGTCCAGGAAATGGATGGTAAGATCGGTCAAGAAGAGGCATCCTAGCAGACGTTACCCCTGCCATATTCAAGGGATTAAGGGGCCTTTTCAACTTAGTGACATCATTGGCAACCCTCAGGCATTCATGTGGTCTAGATCAGCCCCCTTAAAGAGAATCTGAAAGGGGTGGCAATTAGTTGCCACTTCATTGCATTGGCAGTTTGAAGGACCATTGGCCTCCCAAGATGATCCATCGAGGACCTCTTAGTGTTGAAGGCTAACTTAGGACTATAAGGATGGGGTGGGGTCATCCAAGTGACCTAAATATATTATCGATGCCAACAAGTATTAAACTTCAAAAACAATTACAAAGGTCATTTCCTAACTGCAGGTAGAATTTGTTGAGAATTCATTTCCTTTAAGAAGAGAGGTAGCAGGAATGATGGAGGCCACTACTTATCATAGCATGACATTCTAACCTATGGACAAAAATGGCCAGAACTAAGTTAATAATAGACTGGAAAAGTTCATGTCATTGCAAAGGCCCTGTCAAAGTTTACAGACAAAATCAATTTAAATGAACCTTGTAGATGTAGTAGATGCACATTCTAAAGATACTTTAGTGGGCTCTGGCAGATATCACAAAGAAATGCATCTGATAATAAGGTTCATCAATCAAAGATAGCTACCTTGTAAGTGAATCAATTACCATCATGAAGGCAATTATCCTTAAAATTGCTTCTAACTATTTATTCTGTATATTGCATGCAAGGGTTCCCACATTTATTATAAGGCATTGAGCTAATTGAGGAAACAAAAGTGCCAGATAGTTTATACTTTATAGATAAGTACCACTTAGTGCACGTCCTTCTAAGTTCTAACTGTATATAATCAAATTTAATATAATATAACTGGGTTTCCACTCAATATTTTTCATCTTTGTGATTCCAATTGTGTTTTCTCAAAGCTCTTGGATGACTCTCTGTTGGAAACAAGTTCACAGAAAATTATAAATAGGACTAGTATTCTCCACAGATGGTATCAGGGTTTCCTACACGTGAACATCCTCCAAAATTATTACATTAAGACTTCTAGTGATAAAGATCAGTTTCGAGATTTGCAGAACATAAAACTTAGAATCTTGCTTGACATAAAACCAAAGCCAAGGAAAGTCTGTTGTCAATAACAAACCAATGCCAAAATGATGCACCTCGTAACATTTACAACCCAATGTATACTCTCTGGACAAATTGATTCATCCTTCATACAAAGAACATGCATTACAAGTCACATCTGCTTCTCTAAATCCTATTAATTCTCCCCCACCCCACCCATGAAAAGAAAAAAAAAACTAATGAAAAAATATTAACCGCCGTGCACAACATTCTGAAGACAATAACTTAGTATACAGCAGCTATCTTTTTGCTTTCCCAAACAGCAGCATCGACATACTGTCTCTAGACCCAACATACCTGGACCCATAGTGGAGAAACTCGGACTTGGCGCAGACTCGGCAAGGCCAAGTTTTGACTCGGACTCGGACACAGAAAAAAAAACTCAGAAAAGCTCGGCAAAGGAAAAAAAAAATGAAGAAAATGCAAATTTTCATTGGGAAAAATTTTCATGCATATCACAATTAATTAACATTATACAAATCCAAAATAAATACTATAAGCGATATAATCTTAAACTACATATGAAAGTGACAAAACACACATCAATGTAACTGTTGGGTGGTTGTTAGATTCAGTCTTGGAGCATCTACAAGTCCTTTTGTTATCATTTAATATGTTGTTTATTTGTAATTATTTCCTCCTGATGAATATGTAGCGTTCGCTAATATTTCATATTGAGTCAGAGTCCAAAGAGAGTACATAAGGGTGGTATATATCTCTTCTAATTTCCATGGTTCTCAGATTGTGGCTGTACTAGGGGATGCCTCCCATAGACATAATTATATATGGGCTAGTGGATACTATTAGAAAATCCTTCAAGTCATGTTATCTCCCATTCTGGTTTTGTGGCCATACACAGGTGCAATGCTCAAACCAACATTGAATATGGTTGATGCTATTCTCTAGCAAAGTATGGATAATATATTATCCTTCAAAGGGTATAACTACATATCAAAATTATTAGTCAACTTGTCTTCCTTAGAAAAAACCTCAAGAACATTTTGTGCTCCTTCAAATGACCTCTTGATATTTTATGTGTGTATTATAAATCTCACTAGGATTGTGAGATGGCCCAAGCACTGTACTGTTCCAATCTTTCGTGTCTAATTCTCGACGCCTTTGAGTTGCCTCAAACACAGTGAATGTTTCCTATGTTGATTAGGATTTCGGAAGCATTTGTTTGTTCCTAGGCCCAGTGGTTAAATGAATGTTCTAGAGAATGTATATTACAGGCAAGTGCAAAGAATTTTGCTCTTGATTATTGAAGGCATTACACTTTGCATGGGGTGGGACATATTGCCCTGGAACTCCATACAAGATTGGTTTAGATTCCTCTTAATGTTGTCCACCCTTTTGGTCTCAACTTCCATTGTTGATCCTCTTTGACCTTATCCCTGTACTTTGCTGACTAATTTTTCTTTTCCTTTCGTCTTTGGTCCTTTGTAATCAGGTGGGCCCTGTGTCATTAGTCTTCCTTTTGGTTCTTGTTTTTTTACCTCAAATGTAACTGCTGGGTAGCTGTTAGATTCTTGAAAACTAGGAAAATTTTGGGTTTAGGATGCAAATGAGTGTTTTTTTAGGTCTGATTTTGTCTTCTCTCTGCTCTCTCTGCAAGTGGAAACAGCAAAAATGAGGCCAGTTTAGGGAAAAAAAAAATTGATACTGTTTTTCTGAATTTTTGCCACCACAGCCGAGTTTTTTCCTGAGACTCACGAGTCCAAAAAATCTCGCAAGTAAAAAAAACTTGGCCAGTCCAGAAAAACTTGCCAACCTGACTCAAAAAAACCGAGAGGGCTAACTCAAGCATGGACTCGGCCAGTTTTTCAAAAACTCGCTGAGTTTTGTAAATATGCCTGGATCTACACTAGTATTTTACGAGACACGGCAGCAAGGACATGTTCTTGACATTGCATACCTGTTTATGTGTTTCATTTCAAGAAATAGAAGGTTATGATTTCATTTAAGTTATCTTCAAGTGCAATTATGTACAAAACAGGTACCTTAGTGATCTCTTTTTCTTCAAACCTCTCTTCAATCGTATATAATACATATTTCAGCATCTTGTTATGCTGCTGCTATTTTGTTTCATTTTTCAAAAATTGCTGTCCATGTTTAAGGCAATATCACTCACATTCAGCATACTGGACCTCATGTCAAGGCTAAAATTGTGTCCAACATAATTTATGTGTGGAATGTTTGAACTCATAGCATTTGGCAATAAATTGAAATAACTTCCATAACTCTCCTCTACAACAGAAACATGGAGGGTGCCCCCAGTTAGAATCTTCTAATTTTCCATAACCTAGATACACAAGTTTCAATATAACATTCAAAATCTTCCAACCTCTGTTGCATGGAAACAAATTCAGTATCTGATACAGATATGGTATCAAATACAAATACGACAAATTTTCAAGCCCCCTAATATGGATACGGCTGGATATGTCGTTATAAAAAACATATATATTTTATATATTAAAAGAAAATACATAGAACATAGTTTACACAAATATAAGTCTTAAATAGGATATTTTCATTAATTAAGAAGAGGATTAATTGTTTCTTAAATTTAAACCTTTTTTTTTTATGTTATTTTTCTTTTAATCTCACATAATGGATACAACTTTTGACATGCCTAAACCATATTTGGATGTATTAGATATGGACCAAATAGCAGTGTATTCTTTGATATATTTGGATATAATATCCATGTATTTCATATTTGGATACGTTTAGATGCAATATCCAAGAAGTCTAGCATCTGTTTCCATATCTGATACGCAAATACAGGTATCCAGTCAGGAGTGCAAAATACAGTAACTCTGCTTCCAACAGACACATCTGACAGCATTCAGTGGAAACATCACATACTTAAGATAACAAAAGTGTAAGGTTTTCCATCATGACTCGTCTGTTGCACTCAATCTAAGATGGGCATAGTATCATCAGCTTTCCACTGTCCATATTTCATGCCACTCAATATACATCGATGCGGTTGATATTTTGTAGATGGAAAATGAAAAGCAGAAAAATTAGCCAGTTTCATTTTCTAACAACTTATTGAGATTCTTACAGCCAGCTTGGGCAATGGTGCATTTCCCCTGAATTTAGTTCCCATTGCAGTCATGTTTCATATGCACCTTAATAAGAATTTCTGCCATTTTCTTCTCTCTCTGCCTTGGAAGAAACTCCTAGAACAAGACTCCTCTACTTATTTCAAGTGATTTCTCATACATGGGACATCTCAGGTCATCAAAATAAGATATGTTTAGATCTGGTCACACATGTCACAAATGAAGCATTTCTTTGAAACTCGTTTTATGCACTTTTCATTGTGGGGGAGTTAGTGCAGTCTTCCCCTGGCTGTGTCATTGTTGGTATCTCCGACATGGTATCTAGGTTTCTTTATAGCTACATTACTTTTAATGAAGCTTCTATACAGTAGTTCTTTGTTTTGTATGTCAACTCCTCAGACTTAATTCTGGTGTTCTCCAGGAATCATATCAAAATACTAACTACCACAATTAGGCTGGACTAAACACTTTTGCAACTCACTTCCATCGTGCTGCTTTTGTCTTATCTCCTATACAAACCGGTTGACCATTGCCAGTACACAATTTTAGTCATTATCAGCACATATAAGGGTTAAATTGAAAAGATGCTGCTTTTATATATGATACATCTTGTAGTAAGAACCTCCAATAAACAACCATGATAATCTAGGCTCCTAGTAGTTCCTCCAGTGGCATCACTATTGCATAGCCCAGAAGAAGAAATCCTAATCCTATGACAGCATAACTAATAAAACCTAAACAACTTTAAAAACGTATTCATTCATGCTGTTGTGAATTCCTCTCGCTTGTAGAGTATTATAATTTTGATTCTCATGAAATATATGGATTCAAAAGGTGAACTAACTTGAGTGGTCTGTAGGCAAGAATGTCATAGTATGAATAGGCTCCACTAAACAGGGTGCTAATTACTTCAAACTAATAGAGCAATAAATGTTGAACTTGTTGATGACCCATCAGCAATCCACGTTACTTATGTAATTTGCATAATCCTATGACCCAAATAGGGATATAAATATAAAGATGAAGACCTTAATAAAGAAAAAATTTATAAATTCTGGAAAAACAAGTGAAAGGGTTATTATAACACAATCCAAGTACTTGCTTTGTTCATTAATATTATCAAGCACAATATGTTGCTTCACCAGTGTAAGTTCACAAAGTGCTAACTTGGCCATAACTACAACTTAACTTGATGACTGGACCATTTGGTAGCCGTACGGCATTTCGTTCTTTGCTTCTCTATCATTTATTGATTTGTCAAAAATACCACTTTTTACCTGATCTACATAAAGTAAGAGAAGACGAGGGTGTGCCTTGGAACCTCAAGAGGTGTGCCACAAGCAATTAGTCGAACTCCATTTCTGCAGCAATATTGCAGAAGAGGCTTGTACTCTTCCCAGTGATGGGCTGGCCAATGCGATACAAAAGACTTCAAATCGTTGTCATTTATCCTGTTTGCAACAAAATAAAGAACTTGTCAAGAACATTGATAAACGAAGCAACCACACCTCTACTAAATCGTCCATAAAAATGATCCCCCTCCTCCTCTCATACCCACCCCGGAAGGATTCCATAAAGAAGAATTTTAACCAGTTGCCCGGACAATGACAAGGTCACAAAAAAATCAATATGGCCACAATAATAGACATGAGAAAGTAAAACGGAAAGCAAATTTTCACAAGTTTCAGGATGTCATAAATGTGTTGAACTGTTTACAAGACCATCAAATATAAATGCTAAATGTTGGTTTACATATAAGAAGTCATTTTATGGTATATTTAGTAGAAATATTAACCTTATAAAATGTTCAGTTCTAGAAAAACGCGGAATATGTTTAGGTTCAAATAGTTTTGCAACGGTCAAATTCCAAAACTCCTGGACATAATTTTCCTAATATTTTAGTTTTAACCGATAGTCAATCATTAGTCAATAACATAATAAGCATGGTGTTCATTCAAATTCCCAATGTTAAAAAGTTTAAATTTAATTGAAATGCACTGAAATATATTTCAGATAACTGTGGCAGAACCATAAAAGAATGTATTCAACAAATAGGTAAATAACACACATCATTAAAAAGAAAAAAATGAGTATGGCCCTCAGATCACACAAGAAGAATTTATGGATAATAGTACATGAAGTCAGCTATATTTCTTGCCTAGCATCATTAGCTAAATAAAATTGCCTAAAATAGTAACCAAAATCATGAAAATGGAAGCAAAATCTGGCCAGGACTCCAATAAGATTATGTAGAGTGATATTCTGTAGTCATGTATTCTGTCATCATTGTACATGGATGAAGCAATTGACTAATAAAGGTATGTTATGAGAGCATGTAATGTAATTGCTCCCATAATTTAATGTTTGAGTTACTGACAGGTTGGTAAGGTTACATATATATTGAGTGATGTGATCAACTGTCATACCTACAATCACACTTCTATATCAACATGTTCTATTGTTCTACATAAAGTTCTCCATCCACAACTTCATTGTCATATATGAGTTCAGTCTGAGGGTATTTAGAGATGATGTACATAATTAGGGTATTTAGAGACGATGCACATAATTTAACATATTAAAAAAGGCATTCCTCCTTTCTTTGTACTACATCAATTAATATATATTCTGATTGACTCTATGTTCTTGTACATAGTTTTCCTATTTCTGTGCAATGAATGTTCTATTCATATTTAGTTTTTGGTTAAAATAATAGTTAGCTACATTTCTAATCAACTGACATTAGCTCAACCAGTTATATTCCTCAGCTTTCAAGGAGGAGACCCAGGTTTGAATCTTGCCAAGCGATACATGCATAATTATCAAACTGTAGTAATACCACTATGTGGTCATGATGTAATACAGGTGGGGCCCATTTCAATCCCATATAACTAATTTAAAAAATTAGCTACATTTCTAGTGCCATTGCCTTTTCATTCCATCAATGCCCATATGTTGCCCATACCATGTCATTGTGGCCTATCATAATCGTCAATACCTAGCAGGCATAGCCAATCTGAAGATCAAATAAAAATCACATATGAAAAATTACATAGCAGGCATACAGTCAATACCTAGCAAGCATAACCAGTTGAATGGTGTTGACATTCCACATACTTTGTTGCTTGCATAAAGAAATACTTACAGAAATTAAAATATTTCAGAGAACATAAAATCCTCTACGAAAGAGAGTCATCCCACATACTAAATATCCGAAAAGGATTGAGACATTCAATCCTAAACCCTTGACCCACTAATACCCAATACAATGTGCTGAGTGCTCAATAAATATACGTTCTTGCCCTGTCACAGCAGGGAGCGTCATTACCAAAAAAAAATTAAATGCCTACTGTTAGCCTAATCAATTCTGGCTGCAAACGTAAATGATCCAATTGGGTGAGATCCTCCTAGGTCGTGACCCTTTTGCCAAATCTGATTCACAACAGGCTTTGGTCCTCAAATCGAACGCATCTACCTGCCCAGTAACATAAAATTTTACTGCCAAAATTAAAGGCATGGAGTGGGTGTGATCATCCTATTATTTTCCCCACCTTGGGATCAAGGAATCTGTCAGCGTCTACAAAAGGACACATTGAAATTTTGAGGGATATCTCGTTAGCATTTTGCCTTCAGATCCAAAATGCACATGTGGCAGCAGAAGCCTTGAATCAACAGCAGGAAGCCATGCTGAACAAATTGGGTCATTTAGGCCAGTGATGGGTTTTGCATTTTCAATATTTACAGCTACACTTCCTGATTGGTCAGGAGCAAATTAGGTCTTTGCGCCCTGTAAAATCTTAGCTCTTAATATTCTCAGTGTCATGCACTATGATTGGATGATGGAGGGGCATGCTGTTGTCATTCCTGGTTTGGTTGCCTTTGTAATACGTAGTTCTTTAACTTCTTCAATGAGCACAGCATGGACGCATGGCAACAGAATGGAACAATTCAGGCCTTTGGGTCCCTTCAATGCTTGGACCAATTTACTTTGTCCATTGCGTTGTCCTATTGGCAGGGGCCAGCTGGGATGACATCATGGTCTCCTTTAATTATTGTGTTCACACCCGATGATTTTCCTAAGGCTTTAAGCCTCACTTTATGCTTTGTAGTGCTTTGTCAGGATTTAGCCAAAGTAATTTTGAGCGGCCTAGATGGAACAACTCAGGCCTTTGGGTCCCTTCAAAGCTTGGACCAATTTACTTTGTCCGTTGCGTTGTCCTATTGGCAGGGGCCAGTTGGGATGACATCATGGTCTCCTTTAATTATTGTGTTCACACCCAATGATTTTCCTAAGGCTGTAAGCCTCACTTTATGGTTTGTAGTGCTTTGTCAGGATTTAGCCAAAGTAACTTTGAGCCGCCTCTGCCACATTTCCTGATTGGTCAGTTTGATGTTGCATGACACCAATGCAGGGATTCCTTTTACTTAGCATTTTGGCTGTTGAGGCCTTCAAAAAAGATGGGTCATGTCCATTCAATACAAAAACCAATCATTAAGGCTTAAATTGTCCAAACTGCTCAAAGTGGTTGGAATGACCCAAAGGACCTCATCTGTTAGAGATCAAGTCCTGTGAATGTTGTGGAGCATCTGATATATTCGGACTTAACATTCTTGAATAGGGCAAATGGTTTCCCAAGCCGCAATTAGGCCTGTGTAAAAATCTATTGGATCTTCAAAATCTGCAAACCAAATTTGGTTAACTGTTTGGCAGCACTTAGCTCAAAATCTTCCAAAATCAAGCTAAGGCATTAATCCTTTCTGCTTGAAAAAACTAATATTATTGGGCAGGAGCCCTTTACAAAATTTGGACATTGTGAGTGCCAAGTCAAAATGGAAGTAGTGAGTTGAATATCAATATATGTCACAAAACTATTTTCTAGAACCTTAGAAGGGGATGCTCTCAATTCGTATCATTACCTCCTTAAGCAGTCAATCTACAACTTCCACCAAGTTGGCAACCTTTTTGGTGATTATCTCCAAACTCAAACATTTACATAAACTAGTGCTAGTGACTTTAAACAAACAGAAGTACAGTCATGCATTGCACATGTTAAGACATGGAGAGATGCCCTTCATGATTCCATAGCATCATAAAGTGTCACAGACCTTATGGCTTGGCCCTTCCTAGTTTACAAGGTCATGGAGAATGGGTCAGTATGTCTCAAACAGTTGGCTGGAAAGGAATGTCCCAATGTAGTGAATGGATCAAAGTTAAAACCGTATAAGGTTTGTGCCCAGGTGAACCTAATCGACTATGAGCCAGACAACTGAAGCTTGAAGGGACTACCTGATGCAAACATTCATTCCTCAGGATCCTTTGAAGGGATCAAAATCCAAGAAGTAGGGGAGTGCAGTCACTCCAAATGTGAATTGGATGGAATTGAACACCAACAACAATAGGCAGAGAAATGAGCAACAATTGTCATGGTTGTCTAACCAGGAGGCCATAACAAGGGGATCCAAATTGGCGATGGACTAGTACTTGAGCATACAGAGTTGAAGATGGGCGACCTTAGTCAACAAAGGTTGCATATACATGTACTACTTTCAGACAGAGGCAATGAAGAGGAACACCCACTCCATTGTGTGTGTTGTGATGGCATGGATCATATAGTGGCGGAACATGGAAAATCATGTGTACTTCAGGATTTGTCTTGCAAACAGCAAGCATGCCACCAGAAGTACAAGACCTATAGGGGACACTAGACAAGCTCCATGCCGATGAAGGAGGCAAAGGTGATCCCAGCGTGTTGGTGGCAGTTGGGCAAGCTAAATGAAACATTTGTACAGAGATTGAGTGACTGCAACACGAGATTAACCAGTTGAATACACGTATTGCGAAGATGAGATAGCAATGCAGAGCTAACATACAAGAACTTTGTGAAAGGACAGACATAGTCAAATAGACAATCGATGCTAGGCACCAATCTGAAAGACACGATAGGAAGCAAAGCCAAACATATGAGAATTTTCCAAATCCTCAATACAATATGACGACAGTTAAAATTTTGGAAGAGAAGTAAACATTATCGCCTAAGCACTAAGTACAAGTTATGATGAAATGAAGTATGTGATGGACTTCAAACAAGACCATCCATCATGAAGGTAGAATACAGCGACACAAGCATGCATGTACATAGTCGAAGTAACGACCATAGCTAAAAAGGAAATTTGAAGAATTCATTACTCCATGTATGCGAATTATACCTTAAATTTTACTAGAGGTATAACTCGCTAGCACAGTTTGAGTAATTTGAGTTGCAGAGACAAAGGAACAAGAAACTTTGTTTTTTGGTGACAACATCTTACAACCAATTCCCTACACAAATGATGAAGTGAGTGTAAGTATTCCGCTATATTGCACGTTATGAAGATGAAGGTTAAGAAGACAAAGCTTAACCAAGAATCTGCCAAAAACCGATATCTACTCTAGCCTGAGAAACAATTGTTTACCCCAACATGAAATCTGTCTAGACAAATGCTAACTTTTGGGGCTTATAAGCAGGTCATCTGGATCATCAAACAAGTCGTTTGGGCCTAACAGAAAGTCATCTGAGCTGAAACACTGGCTGTCAAACCTAGGAAGTAGGTCGTGCAGGCCAAAGGGATCATCATCTGAGCCCAAGGGAGGCACATTTGGTTAGTATCCAAGTCGTATGGGCCAAAGGGATCATCGTCCCAGCCTAAGGGAGGATTGTTTGCTTGAGTGCAAAGGTCGGTTGGACCAAGGGGGCACCGTCCAAGCATAAAGGGGAGTCGTCTAGGCCCCTCAAATCACTGTCGAGGACAAGTTCAACTCGTTCAAAGACATTTGGACTGTCTTCTAGAAGAAAGTGGTTGTTGTTTGAGTGACAACCAACAAGGAAAAAACAAACATTGTATTGGGGTTGGTCATCTAGCCCAATGCCATCTAGGGGTTGATCATCTAGCCCAACATTGTCCAAGGGTTGGTTGTCTGGCCCAACACCATTCAACGATTTAGCTATCTCACCCAATACTATCCAATAGATCATTGTCTTCCTCAAGTGTGTCGTCTACCCTCAACATATCATCTACCCTAAACATGTTTCTTACCCTCAATGTCTCCTCCTGAAATTGACTGTTGTCTAGTCCAAGTACATCATCATGAAGAGAAGGTTCACCATCTGGCTCGAATGGGACACAATCCAAAGGGAGGTTGTCTGTTCCAAGAATATGGTCTATTCCAAACATGTCATCCAGTCCAAGGGGCCATTGACAACACCAAAAGGAAGGAGTTGAAGTTCTTTTAAAACCAATAATCCACCCATTGAGAATAAATGGTCATTGAGTGGAAGAGAAGTAATGCAACGAGGGTTTATCATTCAAGGGAGATGGCTTATCATCTAAAAGGATGAGATCATTATCTGACCTTTCACCGTTGCCATCCAAGACTAAACAAATGTCATCTAGAGCATAGTGGACACCAATTGTTGCAAAGGAGATGCCATCTAGAAGTGGAGGTAAGTCATTTGACGCTAAACCCTTTTCCTATCATACAATGACATTTGGGAGAAAGAGGTTGTTGATGAGAGCAAAAGGATTGCTAATGAAAATGAGGAGATTGTCGACGGGGGCAAGGGGAATATCATCTTGCATTGAACAAATGTCGTAGGAGTCTCGGTCATCTACGACGAAGAAGCACAGGGGCAAGGTGTCCAAGGCTAGAAAACACCATCAGAGTCATCTCATTCAAAGTAAGATCCATGCCAAAAGATTTTTCTAAGAAAGAGAGGATTGTCATTAGACACCAAGGGTTGGTTGCCGACAAGAGATAAAACTAAGATGTTTAGTAGGTGAAGGGTGCCAGTTTTGGCTCTCAAACACTTTGATTTAGTGTTTGGCCACAAAGAGTTGTTTGGGGCAAAGAAGAGGTTGTCAAGACCAAGACATTAGTCATCCAAGGTTAGAGATATATCGTCTAACAGAAAGATGTCTAGACTTCCCTCGTTGTCCAAACTATTCACTTGCCCATCCAACCCAACCAATCAGCCATCTGCACTTCCGCACTCATTGTATGGGTTGTTGTGCACAGCATCCAAGCCAATTGTCTGGCCATCAGGACCATTTGAGGCAACTTGAACACCATTGGGCACTTGCAGGCAATCATCCAAGAAGATTGGGCTACTTTTTGGCTATCTAATGCGAAAAAAGCCATTTGCAACCCCAAGTAAACTGCCTCGGGCATGAATCCAACCAAGTAATTGCTACACGAAGAAGGAATGGCAATTTACCAGTGTGCCATCAGAAAGAGTGGTTGTCAAGTTGTTAATATTACCATCTACAAGCACTTGGTCACCTACCTAAGGACCAGCATTGTCCAAGGAGGTTGTCATGCATCTATTGTGTGATAGACTACACCCATTGAAAGCCTTCATAGATGAAGGATTCGCAAAGGGAAAAGAAGAGGTTGTTAAGACCAAGACATTAGTCATCCAAGGTTATATATTGTCTAACAGAAAGATGTCTAGACTTCCCTCGCCGTCCAAACTATTCACTTGCCCATCCAACCCAACCAATTGGCAATCTGCACTTCCATACTCATTGTATGGGTTGTTGTGCACACCATCCGAGCCAATCATCTAGACATCAAGATCATTTGAGGCAACTTGAATACCATCAGGCACTTGCAGGCAATCATGCAAGAAGATTGGGCTACTTTGTTGGCTATCTAATGCAAAAAAGGCCATTTGCAGCCCCAAGCAAATTGCCTAGGGCATGAATCCAACCAAGCAATTGCTACACAAAGACGGAATGAAGATTTACCAGTGTGCCATCACAAAGAGTGGTTGTCAAGTTGTTACCATCTACGAGCATTTGGTCGCCTACCTGAGGACCAACATTGTCCAAGGTGGTTATCATGCATATATTGTGTGACAGACTACACCCATTGCAAGCCTTCATAGATAAAGGATTTACAAAGGAGGCACACTAAGGATTTTGAGACTTGGTTGCGGAGGAACAATTCAAGAGTGGTAATGACGTAGTCGATAGTCAATTACTACAATGATTACAACCACCACTAGGGTTTGCACAATATTCGGCACTTAAAGGGATTTGCCAAATACATATTCAAGGTTCAGCTTTCAAGGAAGCCATGCCATGTGCTAGGGTGGTTTTGACAAAAAGAGACCGAGACTCGGAGTTGGACTGAGATCCACCACAGCTACAAACGCAAGGCACCATGGCAACACGCTATATACATCGCAAGCACATCGCGCACCATCACAAGATTAACCCCACTCAACATCTAAGCATCAGAGGTCAGAACCGCCTTCACCACAAAGATCGTCTAGGTAATTGAAAACCCAGAAATTGTTGAAGGTTCACCTAGACAATGGGTGGGTGCATACCGCATTACAAAAAGGGACTTCCTCTACACAATCACAGGCAAAACATCTAGCACAAGGAACATAGCACCAACTGGATATACCCTTGTCATTGACCAAAGGGAAGGGGAAGGGGAGAAGCGACGAGAGACCAAAAGTTCCAATTTTAGAGATTAAATGGACTCACCTACAAGTGAGAAATGTAGGAAGTCATGGGTGAGCACAAGGACAACAATGAACTGAAGCAAAAGCCTTTTGGCAAGCTTTTGTCCACTATATCCTATAGGTGCCAAATTTTGAAAAGGATGCGTTCAAAAGGTATCTCATTGAATTGTTAACTGCAATTGAGCCTGACAGACACCACAGCAAGTTTCACATTGGTCAACAAACACCTTGGGTGACTTTCATTCCATAGGACTTCACAAAGTCCTCGAAATTCAAGGACCTTTGCACAGATCAATCAGAGCGATGAGGTTGGACAGCATTAACTTTAGGATACCACGTGGAGTACTATGATATGGGTGCTTTGACAACCAATGAATTAGCAAGGTTGCCGCCCCATGGTAGTCACAAACTAAAGATACACCCAAAGAATAGTTGAAGTGCATAATGTGTTTAGTCATGTCTCAAATTTCAGGTGAGCAACAAGCCTCGAGGATGCCTATTTGGCTCGTGTCGTACATGCAAGGAATTCTAGATGGGTACAAGTTCGATTGGGACACATACATGTCCAATAATATTCACAATTTCCTCAAGCACACAACAAAGAATTTATCAATGGGGTTCCATGCATCATGTTGATGCTTGACAAGGCTTATCGACAATAGGTGAGCATGTCAAACAACGGTAGCCCATTGCTATCACAAACAACACCCCACGATATTCCATTTGGTTGACATGGCACCCATGTAGCACATAGGTGGATTCATCAAAAGAGGAAGCAGCATATAGTGTCAATGGCTAAGAAAGTTGCATGTGAGGAGGAAGAGGATGGGGGCAATGAGGAGTAACTAATTAGTCCCAAGCAGCTCTTACAACAACGAAGACACACTAAAAACTTCATTCCACCACGCCTCCAAAATGTTGTCTAGGAGACTGCACAAGTAGTTACCATTGTCTAGGCAACCACATAAAGAGGTGAGTATATAGAAGAGACTGCGTCGAGACCAGGTTGCACAGGAGACCACATAGTAGGATGACTATGCACTAGAGTGTGCACAGGAGATACAAGAGGAAGTTGCACAAGATACTGTCATAGGACGATATCATACAAGAGAAGCGCAGTAAGGAGATGAGGGATGAGATCATGCAAGAGACTTCACAGTTTGATATTGTGATGGAGAAGCAGTTTAGTAATAGATTGGTAGAGAAACATAAAGTAATTGAGTTGACAAAGGAGCGCGTAGTGACTAAGTTGACAAAGGAGCACACAACAGAAGTTGTGGAAACCATACACATCAAGAAGGCTCTTTGTGATCGAAGCACTACGCAACCATCAACTTGGACAAGAAGCTGTCCTTAAAGTGGGTTGACTCCAATGAGGACTCTAAGCTTGTGTCATTTCCAAAGCAATTTGTAGAAGGCTCCAGTTCTTTCACAATTTCACCTACCTTTGAGATGCCCAATCAGGGGGTGATGACTAGGCAAGGACTAGACTGAAGAAGAGAGAGCCTCTCCAAGAGGAGACTATCCAATGGGAAACTAAGCAACAGCCTTGCAGTGAGATGTGTGAAAGGAGAAGGTTGTTGCTATAGATGAAAAGCATGAGGAAGGCACTGTTGCTACATTTTGCTAGGGGTAAAAGAATTTTGAAAATTTCGAACAGGTCATTGCCTCCCTCCTTCCTCAGTTCATTTTCCAGATTGTTATGTTCTATTTTCAGTCTGTTCAGTTTCCTGTTAAGCGGAGCAATCTTCAGATTTGGATGCATTGTTTGAAAGAAAAATGTAAAAAATTTCTAAGTGTTGGCCCATGCCCGCGATCGCCGTCGCTTTCGGGCGATTCCTGGTAGCGCGAGCCATTTCGGCGACCAAGAGCAGCATTGAAAAGGGCTTGAAAACTTCTAAGTGTTGGGTGTGCCCGCGATCGCCGTCGCTGCTGAGCGATCCCCAGCGACGCGCATAGTTTTTAGCGATCCGGAGCAAAGTTTAAAAATGCCTAAGTGCCGACGACCGGGATCGCCGTCGCTTCCTAAGCGACGCCCGTCGTCGCGCCTCATTTCAGCGACCAGGAGTGCCATCAAAAGAAAAGCCAAATTTGGCTAAGTGTCGCCGTGCCCGCGATCGTCGTCGCCGACTGGCGATGACCGTCGTCGCAGCGCTTTTTAGCGCGCGACGGCAGGAGGAAGATGCCCATGACCGCGATCGCCGTCGCCGCCTGGCGACGCCCGGCGTCGCGCGATTTTTCGACGACGCGCGGAAGGGGAAGAAAAACAAAGGAAAAGCTCTAAGTGTCCCTGCTCCCGCGATCGTTGTCGCCGCCCACCTTTCCCAGCAGCGCTGCAGGTTTTCAGCGATTTGCAGCAAGGAGTCCGCCCGAGATCGTCGTCGCTGACCAGGATTTCTCAAGATCGCTCAATTTTTGAGCGCTTGCCAGCTTGTGCCCGAGGTCGCTCCCAACCCCAACTCCCGAGATCGCCGTCGCTATTCAGCGATTCTGAGCATCTCTTCATTTTTCAGCGACCTCCGGCAGAGATCAGTAGAGAGTTTTAAAAGCCGGATTCCCCCCAGTTTTTAGAGCTGCTAAGGCAGAGAACACCTCCCAAGGTAAAAAGCGAGCATAATTTCGGGATCTGAGCCCCTCCTGGCGAAGTTGAAAGTATACTTCGGAGTACGGGGTAGGTGAGCCTTTAAAGCATATCCATGGCACGTGAGTGCAAATCTCTTCCCCCATCCCATCAACATGACCATGTCAAGTCCCCGGAGAGCCTGCAAAGGGCAAGCCGTACCAGCCGCATCAATGGGATATGAGGTTTCAACTACTACGCCCTTTCAGAGCACCTGTAAACGCAAAGAGGCAGAATCCTAGGGATACTCTGCCATCTGATAGGGGTCAAGTTTCGATTGCCCCGCCAGTTTTGGGGGGAAAATGTCAATGTAATGGGGGAAAATTCTGCTATAAATAGCAGTTCAATTCATTGTAATCGGGGGGAACATATTGCTAGAGAGCTCTGCTGTGACAGAACACTTCTTTTAATACAAAGCATCCTTGGCTCTGCTATTTGTCTCTTTCTTTTATGCTGCCTTCTGCAAGTATTTCTGCATCGTGTCATTTATTTTTCTGATTGCTGTCATTCTGAATCCTGGATCACAGCATTGGCAATTAAGTAGACCTGGAATACTGAATGAAGGATACATAGGATAGAATCGCAATAGCAGTTTCTGTTACATACTTTGTTTTGATTGTTGTTGGTTTGGATGCTAATTTGTGATCGTGTTGCTTGTTCTTCCCCACCTGAAACACATGATATTTACATTTCTTTCAGCATTTTAAATCTCTTTCCAGCACTCTTATCTAAAAAACCAAGTAGATTAGTATAGGAGCCGGCCTTCTCCGGAGATTGGCACGGAAGGCATCCCTTCCTTCCGGCCTTTCAATCTGTTGGGCGAATCTAGGGCGCAAAAGATTAAAATCCTTTCCTAGTGGCAGATTCGTAACCAACAGTTTCTCTGGCACGCCCGGTGGGACACGAGTGTCACACCCCATAAGCGGTATTGAAGCATCGGTGTTCGCTTCAGTGCTGTCAAAGGAGAACACCTGGCGACTCTGCTGAACCTGAATACTCTCTGAGTCTCGAAGACTGGTCCAATATCAAAAGCTCCTTCATGCATACAAGATGGAGAGCTAGGAACGCGGGACAAGAGGTGCCTGAGTTTTACGAGCTTGACATCAACGCTGTTGGAGAGCACCCGAGGCTGATTGATTATCAAGCCCATCAAGACGAAGCTTTTGAGCATACAACTGAAACTGAGGAGACAACTTCAGAAAGCACTGACAACTACCACGATCCTGATCAAGACGATCAAGACGCAGACATGGCAAATCCTCAGCCGAATGCTCCGGAGCTATTCCCAGCTGTTGACTCCACTGGACCCCTCAATCTAGTTGGGCAAGATGTTGTTCCAGCTGCTGCTTTAAAGGCTATTCCCACATATGATGGAACTGGGAAGACGGCCTATGAACATATTCAAGACATCTTAGCCTTAGCTGCGCTTCATGCCATCACCAATGAAAGTGTCAAGACCCGGTTGTTAGCTCTCTCTCTGCGAGGGAAGCTCCTATACTGGTATAGATCCTTGCCGGAAGGTGCTATCACGGGATGGGCTCAACTGGCCGGACGGCTAGTCAAAGGGTTCAATGAGTCCGCGGATCCATCCTCATTGCTGCACCAGTTTCAAACCATTCAACGACATCCGCAAGAGGAGATATCAGACTTCAATGTGAGGTTTGCGCGGTCCTGGAAAAGAGTGCCTATTGAACTACGTCCTTCCGATGGACAAGCTGCCCACTACTACCTCAGAGCGTTTAGCTCGGACATCAGTTTGGTCATCAAGTTGGCCCGCGTTAACACTTTCCCCGAGTTGTATGAGGTAGCTCAGAGGGCGGAGCTAGATATGATTGCCATAGGTAGACTCCCGCACAAGATGCAGCCGCCAATCTACCCAGATTTCCCTCAATCACAATATCCACCGGCGTCTGCCTCATCCGCTGCATACCACGATCCAACATGGAATCCCGCACCAGTCGTGTCTCAATTTGGTCCTCCACAAGTGCATTTTCCCACTCCACTGTCATCCCGGCCTCCATCCACACCGCAATATCCATCACTTCCCGCTCCTCCACAATACCCAACATTGCCTCCAGCACCGCCATTAGCACCATTGCCCTCGCCGGCCCAGCCGGTACAAGCCGTTGATGTGCAGTCCAAAATTCTGCAACAAGTAGAGTCGCTTACTTCTGTCTGCCAAACGTTGTCTAATGACATGGCTGTTATGAAGAAGAAGCAGGCGCAGCAGGAATTTATTCCTAGGAGGCCATATCCTCCTCCAGCGCTAACTAGAGATCAAGCAACCCAGGCTCATAGGCCTCCGGCGAGAAATGTTGCTAACAATGCGGAACCGAGCACTCCAGATAATGTGCATTGGTGCTCTACATGCAATGACCCTCACGGGGAAGCTACCTGCATGTTGCATCAACATTATGTCCAAACTCTTGCCAGGCAGCAACCCGGAGGAGCAAGTCAACATGATTCGGGAAGAAGAGCGCAACTTTGCGGTCTCAGAAGAGGATCCCAGTGTCTATTCTGACCAAGGAGGGGAAAAGGCCAATTGAGGTCGATGCGGCCCAGATGAAGCCATTAAAGGTGTATACCAGAAGAGAGAAGGTGCAACCCGCTGCGGAAGCTCCCGATAAAGCACCTGTGCCTCCACCGACGAAAGAGAAGCCTCCACCAGCCAAAGCTCCAGTGACTCAACCTCCGGCCGAAACCAAAGAGCAAGCTCGAGAAAAGCTTAAGTATCCGTCGCTGACAAAGCGGCAGAGGGTTGAGGCAACACAGCAGTACCGCACCAAGTACGAGCCAACAAAGGAAACAGAGGGGCCCATCACTTCGGCATACAACATTGTAGATGAGCTCAAGAAGACCTCGACGAAAATAAGCATGTATGATGCCCTTCAACTCCCGGGTCAGGTGGATCTGCTGCAAGAGTCTCTGAAGACTGTTAAAGGTGGAAAGCCACCACAGCCCGTGTTAGCTCAGCCCTTGACTACTTCAATCACCGGAAAGAACAGACCACCTCCTTTCTACTTGTCTCTGCGGATGGAGGGGCATGTGGTACACAACTGCATGATTGATTCCGGTGCATCAACCACCGTCATGCCGAGGGTTGTCTGTGAAGAAATTGGCATGGAATATACGCGGAGCAGTCAAGGCGTCTTGCAGCTAGATGGCACTCCTGTGAAAACGGTGGGTGTCATCAAAGACATTCCTATCCAGTTGCACAAAGCGCCCGAGATCGTGGTGATTCAAGAGGTTGTGGTCGTTGACCTGGAGCCCTACTTCGGCATGTGTCTCTCGAGGGAGTTTACCGCCAAGCTCGGCGGATATTTGTCGCTGGACTACTCACACATGGAAGTCCCTTTCAAAGGGAGGAAAGTGAAAATATACAATGACAAACCATCCACTTTCCTAGTCGAGAAGATACCCGAGGAGGGGCAACAAGAGTGAAACGGTCCATCTGATGACCGAGGAGCTGGCAGAAGTGGACCTAGTGGAAGAAGCCATAGAGCAGCTACAAGTAGAGGATGAGTTCTCCTTGCTGGATTTCAATGCCATGATTGAATCAGACATAGGTTGCTACTCCGTCACCCAGCCTGAGAAGCCGAAGGAGACAGCTAAAGAAGACATAGGCCCTGCCCCAAATGAGCTATGGAAGCTATACTTTGACGGCGCCCGATGCAAGAACGGCGTCGGGGCAGGGGTCCTTCTAGTCTCGCCATCGGGAATACAAAAGGACTATTGCTACAGGCTGGCCTGGAGTTGCACGAACAACGCAGCCGAATATGAAGCCTTGTGCTTAGGCTTGAAGAAAGCAGAGAGGTTGGGGATCAAACAGCTGCAGATTTTCGGAGATTCAGAGCTTGTGTGCAATCAGATCACCAATAAATGCGCCTCCAAGAAGCATTACCTCAAGGCGTACCGCAACCGTGTCTGGGACCTGATGGAGTCATTCGACTCCTTGAATGTCAAAGCTATCTCCCGGGAAAAGAATAAACATGCTGACATCTTGGCGTCTGTTGGAGCCAGGTATGTTCCGGCTGATGACACTATGCAGAAGCCGAAGCCGGTCCATACCATCTACAGGCCTTCTGTGCCTGATAAGGACACCCACTGGCAGGTGTTCGATTGTGACGAAGATATCATCAATTTCTTGATACATGAAGCAAGTTCAATCGAAGGTAGAGACCCTGATGACGAGCGGTATGAGGGGTTGATACAGTTGAAGAATAACCACGTCCCTAAGGGACTCATTACCCTTGAAAGCCTGTTTGATCAAAATGATAGAGCTATATCTCATAGGATCAAGGTTGATGCCAAGCAGTACAGGGATCTGGAACTAGAACCAGGAAAGGTAATCAAGGTCGGAACAGATTGTACCCCAGAAGAACTGGAACAGATCCGGGCCTTGTGCAGAAGGTATCCAGATATTGTAGCTTGGTGTTATCAGGACCTAAAAGGGTATGACAGAGAGATTATACAACACACCATAGAACTAGAAGAAGGGGTTAAGCCCTTTAGACAGAAACAAAGAGCGGTTAACCCGAAGATCGAGGCTATGATGAAGGCAGAGCTCCTGAAAATGCTAGAAGCCAAGATCATATATCCTATCAAGCATTCTTCTTGGGTCGCAAATCTGGTCCCAGTCAGAAAGAAGAATGGGGATATCCGCCTCTGTGTTGACTTCCGAAATTTGAATAAGGCCTCCCTCAAGGATCACTATCCGCTCCCGCAGATCGACCAAATTCTTCATGTGGTCGCAGGAGCTCAGAGGTTCTCTCTCCTAGATGGATTTTCTGGCTATAACCAAATCTGGGTTAGAGACGAGGACCAGCACAAGACGGCGTTCACCACCAAATGGGGAACGTTCGCCTATCAGCGCATGCCATTCGGCTTATCCAACGCTGGGGCCACATTTCAGAGGGCCATGGACCTTGCATTTCGGGAGCTGCTAAATAAAATCATTGTCATTTATTTAGATGACATGACCGTGTTTTCCCACAAGAGGGAAGAACACACCTCTCATCTGGAACAAGTGTTTGAAAGATGTCGTGAGTTCGGCATATCCATCAATCCCAAGAAATCAGTCTTCGCCGTCAAGGAGGGGAAGCTGCTAGGTCATGTAATTTCCGAAAGAGGGCTAGCAGTTGATCCTGATAGAGCAAAAGCTCTCCTGAAACTCTCCATTCCAGTAGACAAGAAAGGGCTCCAGTCCTTCTTCGGCCAGATCAACTTCGTGAGGAAGTTCGTGCCTGATTTCGCTCAAGTCATCAAACCTATGGCCGAACTATTAAAAAAGGATGTCGATTTTGTCTGGACTGAAGAAAGAAAGCAGGCCTTTGAAGAGATTAAGGCCAGGATCGCTCAGGCGCCCGTGTTGATAAACCCGGACTACTCTAAGGATTTCATCCTTTATGCAGTCGGGGAACCTGAGAGCTATGTTGCAGTCTTGACCCAGAAAGGAGATGACGGCGAAGAGCGGCCAATAGCCTTCTTGAGCCAAGTAATCCAGCCGCATGAAGAAAGATATAATTTTATTGAGCGACAAGTGCATGCAGTCATGAGATCCTTGAAGAAGTTTAAGCACTTTGTCTCTCAGAGCCGGATTACAGTTTTTGTGATACACCCCGATGTCAGAAATTTTATTATTCAAGGGGAACCGGGTCACAAAAGGGCAGGATGGATTGCTAAAATCCAAGAATTCGACATAGAGGTGCGACCCACCAAGTTAATCCGAGGTCGGGCTCTATGCCAGGAATTAGCCAGAAGTGTTGCCGCCGAGGTGTCTGCTTGTCAGTGGGAAGATCCCGTGATGGAAGGTAACTTTGCCAACTCCTTATCAGAGGAGAGTGACTGGACAGATGACATAGTGTGGTACTTCAGCACAGGGAGATGTCCAGATCAGCTCACTGCCTCACAAAGAAGGAGGTTTAGGCTTAATGCTTTGAAGTATGTTCTGCGCCCCGAGGGGCTGTTTTACAAAAATATTGATGGTGTTCTCTTACGTTGTGTTAAGGGAACGGAAAAACAAAAAGTCCTCGACGAGTTCCATTTCGGAATGTCGGGAGGACACCTTTCAGGAAGGCCTACGGCCTTAAAGATGATCAAAGCGGGCTATTATTGGCCCACCATCTTCGCGGATGCGCAAGAAGTCTGCCAGAAGTGTGAGAAATGCCAGAGGTTCGCTGGTCGGAATAAGAACGCTCCAATGCCTTTACAGCCAATTCAAGTGGAGGTTCCCTTCCAGCAGTGGGGCTTAGACTTTGTTGGAAAGATCTCACCAGAATCCTCTGCAGGGCACAAGTTCATCTTGACTGCCACAGATTACTTCACCCGTTGGGCCGAAGCTATACCCACGAAGCACGCTGACCAGGAGACAGTTATCTCCTTCCTGGAAAGTTTGATAACTCGCTTCGGAATCCCAGAGGCGATTGTGACAGACAACGGTCCAGGGTTCACGGGAGCCAAACTGACAGAGTTTACTTGCAGATACAGTATTTACCATAAGGCTTCTTCCAACTACTACCCGCAGGGGAACGGCCTCGCCGAGTCGACGAATAAGAACCTGATGAATATTATAAAGAAGACTCTAGAGAGGAATAAGAGGTCCTGGCACTTGTACCTGGATCAGGCTCTGTGGGCAGACCGCATATCCGTCAAGAAGTCCATCAAGACATCCCCATACGCACTGGTTTACGGGAAAGAGGTTGTTTTGCCTACCATATTGAGATGCCCGCACTCTGGCTGCTGGATGATGAAAAGGACAACCTGGATCCCCTTGATGCCAGGCTAGCCCAGTTGTTGCATCTTGAAGAACAGAGAGAAAAAGCTCATGAGGCTTTTATGAAGCACGCTGGCACCACACGGAAATGGTTCGCAAAAGGGGCTACTGCCAGGGTCTTCAAGATCGGGGACCTAGTGCTGAAATGGGATTCCTGGAAGAAGAAAACAGGTAATCATGATAAGTTTGATGCCTTCTGGGAAGGCCCCTTCCAGGTTGCCAGGGTCAACCAATTCAATTCATTCGTCCTGAGAGACATGGAGGGTCATATCCTCCCGATACCGGTTAACGGCTTTCATCTGAAAGCCTATCATCACTGAGAAGCGTCAAGAGGTTCCCTCTGTACATAATTTCTTTTCTGCTGTTTTAATTTATTTCCTTGCTTGAATGTAAATATGCTTTTCAGTTGTTTTAATTTTAGGCTGTTGAGCCAAGTTGTTCTCCAGATCCCTGGGTCTGGGAAATCTTTGATTCCAAGTGGATGCAGAAGCAATTCCCCCTGCAAGAGAAAGTCCTGGAGAACTGAGCAAAAGACGGAGTTCGCCCGCCGTCGCTCGCTTATTTGACAAATCCGGAGATCGCTTTGTTTTTTCAGCGACGGCAAGAATCCCTCCCAAGCGATGGCCGAATTAAGGAGAACACAAGGAAAATTGCTAAGTAAAGTTGCCCGAGATCGCCCATTTTTTGAGCGATCCCGGGAGCGCCACCAAGTTTTCGGCGATTTCGAGCAAGCAAGGGGTGGCCAATTTGTCTAAGTTTTCAAGAGATCCCGAGATCGCTCAAATTTTGAGCGATTCCGGGAATCGCTCATCATTTTCGACGACGGCGATCAAGGGCGAGAGAAGGGGATCTGAGCGAAATAAGTGCAAAAACTTTCTAAGTATGGATGAGCCCGGCGTCGCGCGCCCAATGCATCTTCTCCCAAGCGCACCCCAATTGGCGAGCGAAATCGAGCATGGCAAAGAAGTTAGTAATTGTTCCAAGGGATTAAAGCCCTCCGTCGCTCGCCAAAGCGACCCGCGCCCAGATCGCTCAAGTTTTGAGCGATTTCGAGAAAATGTGCAAAATTAAAGCGGGCCGCATTCCTCTCCACTCAGCGACCTAGGAAAGTGTGCCAAAGGGAAAGGGCGACTAAGGCCCGTTTTTCAAGGAACGTGCCAAAGGAAAGAGGATTTGCACTGATTCCAAAAATGATTGTACAAAAGGGACGTGCTCCAAAGGGTAAAAGTTTAAATATTGGCGCCTCCAAGGAAGATTTCATGCATGGCCACCCGAGAACAAAATCAACGTCCACCAACTCCGTGCGCCTGGTATTAAATTCAAGTGCCCTCCATTAAAGGCCCGTCCCAAGTTCGCTGCTATAAAAGCACAACCTCTCAGAAGCGCTTCACCAGTTAAACTCCGACGCGCTCCAAGCTGCACCGAGAAAAATTCAGGAGCTTCTTGCAGTCAAGCAACAATTGAATTAAATTTCGCCTTCGCCATGGGAAAGAAAGAAAGTGGGCAAAAGGGTGCAGCAGCAGGCCGAGCGGCTTCAAGCACACCAGAGAGTGGGCAGAAGAGAGAAAGGAAAGATAAGGGGAAAGCCCAGGCGTCTGGAACTGAAAAGGAGAAGAAACCCCGGACAGCGCCGCCAAAGCCAGTTCCCCATCCTCCCATTGATTATTGGATAAAGCTCAGAGACGGGATTTACTCACAGGGCACCAGTCAGCTGCGGCAAACAATTGAGAACTGGCGAGAGAAGGTTTCTCCTTCGCACCCCTACGCCGCTGCTTACCACTCCCACTTGTACTGGTTCTTGTGCCCGCAGGTGCATCATTGCCCTGAACTGGTGGCAGCAATTGTTGAGTATTACAAACCAAACACCAGGCAGGTCTGCGACCATGAGGGCACCGTCTTGTTCTCGATTTTCCCAAAGACTGTGAGGATGGCCTTCGCACCAGGTCTAGCGCTAGACAAGGATTACACTATCAGAAATATCAATCTTGGCGAACAGACGAACAGATACTCAGATAATCCGAATATGCGGAGGTTTGTGGATTCTCAGCTCCATGAGCCCCTTCCACCCCGGCAATGGCCGAAGCAGCCTAGGCCTCTGAGCGATTTCAAGAGTTCTAGTATTTATACCATGTTGGCCTGGGTTCTAGGCTTGGGCACAGACGCGATGGTCTTTCCCTACCAAATCGCTCTTGCCGAATGCATCCTGCGAGGGGAATTCTATGACCCCAAGGCTATGACTGACAAAACCAAGCCGGTCTTCTTCGACTGGGCGGACTGCGTGGCCCGAGGGATTCACTTGCAACTGCAGGAATTGAAAAGCGGGGCGAGCGAAAGCTTCAGATACTGTTCGGCCCTGGCGTGGTTATTCTTGTTTCACATGAGCAGCCACATAAAGTCACTCCCAGTTCAGCGCAAAGATAAGAATGGTGCGCAACTTCCAGTTTACAAGTGGACCAGGGTGCTGCTGAAGGAGGAGTCTTATTATAAGTTCAATCTGTCCTTCTTGGGCCCAGCCCTAGCCCTTCTCCACGGTACCTGCCCGCGCGTCCCGCGTTCGATGAGAGAACAAGTAAACAGCCAGGATTTTGGCGACACTTTCCGGTTGACGCAGGGGTTCGTGATAAGGATTTTCGGGTTCACGGGCAAACCCTTCTTGCTGTCGTATTATACCACAGAGTACCAATTCGCCTTGGAGGCATCACGGCAGATGGACTACACTGATCAGAAGTATGGCCAGGGGAGGAAAAAGGGACATCTGTTCGATTATCCAATCACCTGGGCAGGGATTGAGGTCGGCATCAATGGACAACATCAGTACCTGAACGCCACGCTCTTAAGCTTCGGCTTGGTCGAGCTGCCCCAGAGATGGAAGTACGATCCCCTCGACATAGTGAGGGATTTCACGAGTGTACAGGACTTCCATGTCTGTCCCCGCAAGGAAATCATGGACGAGCGCAACAACCCGTCGGGAAGAGATTTAGAGTGGAATATTGAAGACATGCAGTCTTTCCCTCCGTGGCACGACTTCTACTTCGTAGAGGCCGAATTTGATCCTGTCCACAACAAGGAACACAGGCCAGATACAAAAACGTACAAGAAGTTGCAAGCTAGACTACAAGGAAGAGGGTGGAAACCCGAAAAGATATCAGAGTGGTGGATAATGCGCGTCCGTACTAGGAAGGAAAAATCCGAAAAGGACTTGGCCAATGACGACACATTCTCCACGCTCTACGATAAACACCATGCCACGTGGCAGCCCATTGTGTTCCGGCATATTGTGCCTCCAGGCTCTCAACGCCTACAAAAGGGGCAGGCCCCACCCAAACAGTTGCAATCACGTGGTGAAGGGTCCAGCAGTGGAGTACAAGTAAGACAGGCTGTAGAGCCCAGGATGCGGCAATCTTCTGAAAAGCAGCCAGTCGAAGCAGCGCCATCCAAGCGCCATCAAGCTGACAATAAAAACACCCAAAGCTTCGAAGAGAACTGTCAACCCATCGCCCAGCACCCAAGAAGAAGAGGTTGCCCCTCTCAAAAGGAAGAGAAAAATAGAAAAGTCAAAAGGGCAAAGGGCTGCACCCGTGAAGGAGGTTGTCCCGCAGTCCGAGGTTACTCCACCTCAAAAGAAGATCAGAACCTCGGAAGTCGCTACCATAAAGGAGGATACATCCCCGTCAACGGTGGATCAGTGGATGACCCAACTCTTCGACACACCAGCTCAGGCGGAGCTCGCAGGTACGCATTCTCTATTCTTTCAAACTTCTGAGTCAGTATCTGCGGCGCCTCAGTCCTCTGCTGCTGTACCCGTCCCCGCTGCCATTCCCTTGGTTAGCGGAGCAGCAGCCACCCTTTCCCTTGCCGCATCTCACCCCCTCATTGAGGAAGCCCAACATTTCGTCGCTGAAGAGTCCCAGCCTAGCCATTCTTCCATAAAGCCTGACATTCTCCAAACCCTAGAAGAAACCCTACCAGGCGCCGCTGCCTCAAATCCGCCGCAATCTCCACGTCTTTCGCCCGCAGCCGACACATCATCTGTAAACCCGCCTGAAAACCCGGAAAACCCGTCTGCCTCCGCCGCTCAGACTGAGTCATCCCCGAGAGCAGAAGAGCATCAAACTGCTATTTCCCCTTACCTGTTCGCGGAGGAACACATGTCGCAGCAGGGTTTGCCTTTGGCCAGGCCTCTCTTCGGAGAGGCAGATTTAATTCAGATAATGGAGAACCAGCCTGTGGCAACTCAGGCTAAGCGTACCTCCAACAGATGGGCGCAGAACGCGATGAAGAGAAGGGGTGAGGAGATTGCTGGAGTGGAGAAGCGCTCCAGATTTGACTTCAACAACATGTTGCTGTACAAGGAAAAAAGGGTTCCAAAAGTTAAGAAGCCTCTGAAGGATATGACCCCTGAAGATTATGAGTATCGAAGCAAAACCAAAGACTTGAATGAGGTCAGCTTCGAGAATGAGGCGCTGGCTCTTCATGATGGAACCGATACGCTGCGCCTAAAGCACTTCCAGTTGAAGGAGCGCTACTACGAGCTAGAAAATGAAAAAATCAAACTGGAAGAGGGCATGGCAAGAATGCAGGCCCAGTTGGACAATTCTGAGAAAGAGTGCCAACAGCTGAAGCAACAAGTGGCAGCCTTGGAAAAGGAGGCGACAGAACAGAAGGAGGCTGCTGAGCACCAGATAGCTGAACTTCAGGGCCAGCTTCAGCAGGCTCAACAGCAGCTGGAGGAGAGGGTTGTACAGGTGGAGACATTCTCCAAGGACCACATCAAGGAAATCCGCACCCGACTGTTGAAGAACTTCAGACCCCGGGCCTCTAAGTCCCTTTTGGTTCTCACATTCATCACCCGGGTAAAAGAAGCATCCGCCGAGGGTAAGCCTCTGGTGGAGGAGGCAGAGCGAGAAGCAGACCGCTGGCTCGATCTGGCTGTCAAGGCAGGGACCCTTGAGCGCCGGAACCTCCAAATTCCCCCTACAGATTCCATTGCCTGTGATTGGGCAGCTGCAAGGGCAACCTTGCATTCATTCTTTGAAAGATTTGGAAAAATTCAGAGGGCCAGAGCATTGCTGGACATACTGGAAAAGGAGAAGGATATATGCCTGGCCCCCTTTCTGACTCTCTCCTCGCTCGGATTCCCGAGCTTTACAGATAGCAATGGCGACTGCCTCCCAAAGGAAGCACTGCGGCCGGCATGGGATGCCTTTGCCGATGATACTTCGGACATTGATGGGTGGGCGGACCCAGTTCAAGAGGAACAAGTGACAGAGCTCACCTCCAGGTTTTGCCTGATTCGCTCCTGCCTGCTTGACTTGAGCCAGAAGGTTGAACAGATTGATATGCTCCAGGTGGAAACCTTCAGGCATTTGGCGAGCGATATTCGCGGTATGGAGCCCTTCTCAGAGAATGCCTGGGCTCAGGTTCAGGACACTTTCGAACGAATCCAAGGCCGCCTTGACTCTGGGGAGGTTAATCCGGAGCAAGATCCAGAAGAAGAAGAGGAGCCGTCCGAAGAGGAGTCCGAGGAGGAGGACATTGAAAATCAATCAGGTGAAGATGATCCCGAGAAGGAGGAGCAGCAGAAGGAAGAGCAGCAAGACCAAGGCCTACAGCAAGAAGAAGCAGGGACCGGGGATGACTCCGGGCCCAAAGGATAAAGGCATGGGTCCTTGCATCGAGGCGAGCTCGATACCCCGCGAGCCGCCAGGAATGTTGCCACATTTTGCTAGGGGTAGAAGAATTTTGAAAATTTCGAGCAGGTCGTTGCCTCCCTCCTTCCTCGGTTCATTTTCCAGATTGTTATGTTCTATTTTCAGTTTGTTCAGTTTCCGTTCAGCGGAGCAATCTTCAGATTTGGATGCATTGTTTGAAAAAAAAATGCAAAAAATCTCTAAGTGTTGGCCCATGCCCGCGATCGCCGTCGCTTTCGGGCGATTCCTGGCAGCGTGAGCCATTTCGACGACCAAGAGCAGAAGCAAAAGGGCTTGAAATTTGCTAAGTGTTGGGTGCACCAGCGATCGCCGTCGCTGCTGAGCAATCCCCAGTGACGCGAGTAATTTGAGAGATCCGGAGCGAAGTTTTAAAATGACTAAGCGTCGACGATCGGGATCGCCGTCGCTTCCCAGCGACGCCCGTCGTCGCGCCACATTTCGGCGACCAAGAGTGCCATCAAAAAGAGTTGAAATTTGGCTAAGTGTCGCCGTGCCCGCGATCGCCGTCGCCGACCGGCGACGACCGTCGCCGCAGCGCTTTTTAGCGCGCAACGGCAGGAGGAAGATGCCCATGACCGCGATCGTCGTCGCTGCCCGGCAACGCCCGGCGTCGCGCGATTTTTCGACGACGCGCGGAAGGGGAAGAAAAACAAAGGAAAAACTCAAGTGTCCTCGCTCCCGCGATCGCTGTCGCCGCCCACCTTTCCCAGCAGCGCTGCAGGTTTTCAGCGATTTGCAGCAAGGAGTCCGCCCGAGATCGCCGTCGCTGACCAGGATTTCTCAAGATCGCTCAATTTTTGAGCGCTTGCCAGCTTGTGCCCGAGGTCGCTCCCAGCCCCAACTCCCGAGATCGTCGTCGCTATTCAGCGATTCTGAGCATCTCTTCATTTTTCAGCGACCTCCGACAGAGATCAGTAGAGAGTTTTTAAAGCCGGATTCCCCCCAGTTTTTAGAGCTGCTAAGGCAGAGAACACCTCCCAAGGTAAAAAGCGAGCATAATTTCGGGATCTGAGCCCCTCCTGGCGAAGTTGAAAGTATACTTCGGAGTACGGGGTAGGTGAGCCTTTAAAGCATATCCATGGCACGTGAGTGCAAATCTCTTCCCCCATCCCATCAACATGACCATGTCAGGTCCCCGGAGAGCCTGCAAAGGGCAAGCCGTACCAGCCGCATCAATGGGATATGAGGTTTCAACTACTACGCCCTTTCGGAGCACCTGTAAACGCAAAGAGGCAGAATCCCAGGGATACTCTGCCATCTGACAGGGGTCAAGTTTCGATTGCCCCGCCAGTTTTGGGGGGAAAATGTCAATGTAATGGGGGGAAAATTCTGCTATAAATAGCAGTTCAATTCATTGTAATCGGGGGAACTGTTGCCACATTTTGCACGGGGTGCAATGTTTTCAATTTTTGTAAGAGAGCTGCTCTTCCCTTTCCCTCTTCCTCTCTTTCCCCTTCCTCTTCTCCCCCTTTCTCTCTCTTCCCTACATTCTCATTCTTCCCTCTTTCTCTTGAGCCCCTCAATCAAATCTCAAAAATGACAGCGGTTGCCCTGAAAAATGGCTAAGTGTCAGGGCGCAATCCGACTTCGCAGCGAAGTCGGAGTGCGCCCTCCGGTTGGAGCGCAGCGGGAGTGCAAAGTGCGCGGTGCGACGAGAATCAACCGAGAAGAACAAGTGTTGCAGGCGCAACCCGACTTCGCGGCGAAGTCGGAGTGCGCCCGCTTTCAGGCGCACTTGGTAGCGGTGGCGGGAAAAATGACTAAGTGTTGGGCGCAACCCGACTTCGCGGCGAAGTCGGGTGCGCCCCTTTCCGAGGCGAAGTCCGTACGGCGGTAGAAATCAGCTTTCACCTGTGCGCAACCCGACTTCGCAGCGAAGTCGGAGTGCGCCCTTTGACGAGTGCGCGATAGGGGAATAAACTCAGAAAAGTACCCAAGGCATGAAGGCCTTCCCAACTGCGTTGTTTTCTACCTGCGCAACCCGACAGCGCTCTGATCCTGGGCGAAGTTGGATAAACTGCCTTTCAAGGCAAGCACGTGTCAAGCAGCATCATCCGACAAGTGTCCAACTTTGGGATCTGAGCCAAGACGTGCCGAGCAAAAGGACAAGCATGGGATGCACTACTTATGCCAGCTGCCTCATTTAAAGCTGATTGGAGGTTCTACCTGCTTCAGCTACCCGCATTCTGCCGATGAGAAGTTCTACCTAACGCGCTGCCACGTATCTGTACAGCCTTCAGGGAGACCATGCTTGCAGGTACGGTCCTGCCAGACAAAGGTCAGCATCAGCAGCTCCATGGCCGCTTTTGTAAGCTAATGTTTGGTCGGGACTTTGTGCCCATTAATGTAATCGGGAGGGACTCGGGCTATAAATAGCCACCACGTTTTCATTGTAAAGTGGTGGAAGGGGAATGTCTGTTAGGGAACCATTGTAGCTGTGCTTCTGCTTCTTAATATAAAGTATATACCTGGCTCTGTTCTACTACTTTTATTTTGTATGCTTGCCTCTCTTTGTCATATTTCTTGTGTCATTGCTCGTTGTTGTCTTGAACTCTGAACTCCAGCATTTGATGGCCAAGTACTCCTGGACTTCATAGATCAGAGGATACATAGGATAAATTAGGTAGCAGTTCCTTCGGTTTGTGTGTTATGTTTATGTTGTTGTCCGTAGTGGTGATTGATGCGTTGCCGTCTCTGTTAGTTCCTTGGAGGGAATGTCTGTTAGGGGACCATTGTAGCTGTGCGTACACTTCTCTGCATAACACATATACTTGGATCTGACATTTCTTGGTTACGTTTTGTATTTATGTTGCTGTCCGTAGTGGTGATTGATGCGTTGCCGTATTTGTTAGTTCTCCTTGTAGGGGAATGTCTGCTAGGGGACCATTGTAGCTGTGCGTACACTTCTTTATATAAAAAGTATACTTAGATTTGGCAGTTTATGGTTATGCTTTGTATTTATGTTGCAGTAAGTAGTGGTGATTGATGTGTTGCCGTACTGTTAGTTCCCCCCACCCAACTCCAATCACATTTGTAAATTCTTTCCGCATTTTTATCTCTTTCCTGCACTCTCATCTTAAACCATAAAACCCCCACAGGAAGCCGGCCTTCTCCGGAGATTGGCACGGAAGGCATTCCTTCCTTCCGGCCTTTCAATGTGGTGGGCGAATCTGGGCGCGTTAACACAAAATCCTTTCCTCATGGCAGATTCGTAACCAACAGTTTCTCTGGCACGCCCGGTGGGACAAGGAGTCCCACATTTGAAAAATCTCACGCTCGTCTTCACTCGGGCTGACAGTTCGTTCCGAACACCCAGTGGGACAAAGAAGTTTCCCACCCCCAAACAAAATCGAAGCACCGGTGTTCGCTTCATTGCTGTTCAAAATCAGAACACCTGGCGACTATGCACGAACATATCCTCTGAGTCCGAAAGACCGGTCCTAGCACCTTCATGCAAACGAGAAGGTGGCGAGCAAGGGATCCGAGAAACCCGCTTGCCTTTTACGAACTAGACATCAACGCTCGAGGCGAAATTGTCAGGTTGGCTGATCAACAAGCTCGTGTCGACGAAGCCGAGGCTGAAATCCAAGAAGAAGCCGAAGCCGAGGTCGGAGGAGTCGAGAACGAAATAGAAGAGGCCGAGGAAGAAGAGGAATCTACATCCTCGGAAGGTGCGGGCACGGGGGGTATACAACCGAGGGGGGAGAAGAAGAAGAAATGGCTGCCAGCAGAATGATGATGATCTCTTCCCGGCGGTGGACTCTACGGGGCCCTTGGCCCTGGTCGGACAGCAAGCTGTGCCCCCTGCTGCCTTAAAGTCCATCCCTACGTACGACGGCTACGGCAAGACGGCGTACGAGCACATCCAGGACATCCTTGCCCTGGCTGCATTGCACTCCATTACTGACGAGAGTGTGAAGACCCGTCTGCTGGCCCTTTCCCTAAGGGGAAAGCTTCTCTACTGGTGGAGATCGCTGCCAGAGGGATCTATCACAGGGTGGCCCCAGCTCGCCAGAAGGCTCGTGAAAGGATGCAACGAGTCTGCTGACCCCACTTCTTTGCTGCATCAGTTCCAAAGTATCCAGAGACACCCTCAAGAGGAGGTGTCTGACTTTAACATCGGGTTTGCGAGATCCTGGAAACGGGTACCTCGTGAACTTCGGCCTTCGGGTGGCATGGCTGCTCACTACTACTGAGATCCTTCAACTCAGACATATGCCTGCTGCTGAAGATTGCCAGAATAGACTCGTTTCCTGCTCTGTACGATGCTGCCCAGCAAGCTGAAGCGGATATCATTTCCATCGGCAGACTCCCGTCCAAGGTGCAGGAACCCATTCATCCCGACTTCCCCAGATCCCAGTATCCACCAACTTCTGGTGGTGCGCCGTCCACATCAGGGCAGCAACCCCAGCAGCAATGGAATCCGGCGCCGGTCGTAACTCCTTACGGCCCGCCGCAATTGCATTATCCTCACCCGCCTCCTCCTCCGCATTTTCCAGCACTCCCTGCTCCCCCGCAGTACGCACCTTATTCCAATCCTCCTCCATTAGCCGCATTGCCTCCACCGGCACAATTGCCGCCTCCTGACAATAACATTCAGAATACAATCCTCCAGGAGGTACGGGCTTTGGCCTCAGGTTATCATGCCATGTCCAATGACATGACCGCTCCGAAGAAGAAGCGAGGCCCGAGATGGACCTCGCTCCTAGGAGGCCATATCCGCCCCGGCGGCGACAAAAGACAGACCTCCAGAACAACAGCTGCAGAGGCGTCCGCCTCCAGAAATCTTGCTATAGAAGACCAACCTGGTCCTTCTGACCAGGTTAACTGGTGCACTACGTGCAATGACCCGCATTCGGAGGATGACTGCACACTGCACCAGCACTACATCCAGACTTTGGCCGGCAGCGCCATAGAGGACGATGAACTCTACATGATCCTGGACGGCGAAGCCAACTTTGCCCTCCCAGAGGAGAATCTAGTGCCGCCCGCCAAGGAAGAAAAGAAAACTGCAGATGCTGCCAAGCCCTTGCAAGTGTATGCCAGAAGAGAAAAGGTGCGGCCCGGTGGGCTGCCACCATACAGGCGGCTGTGGCCCTACACAGCCCAGGAGAAGGCATCCAAAGACAAAGCTCCAGCCAAGCCTCCTCCGGTAAAGGCAACCCCTATTCCAGCCAAGCCTCCCATAGCTAGGGCGGCTCCAGCTCTAGTTCCGGCTAAAGCTCCCGTACCTCAGCCTCCAGCTGAAACCAAAGAACAAGCACAGGAGAAGCTGAAGTACCCGTCTCTGACCAAGAGACAGAGAGTTGAGGCCACCCAGCGATACCGGACGAAGTATGAGCCGGCAAAAGAAGCGGAAGGAGCTAGCACCTCGGGCTACGACATAGTAGACGAGTTGAAAAGAACACCCGCTAGAATCGGCATGTACGATGCTCTTACGCTCCCAGGCCAGGTGGATCTGCTGCAGGAATCTACGAAAAACATGAAGAACGGCAAGCAGATACAGCCCGCTGTCCTGGTTCAACCTACGACGAGTCTCGGCCACTTGGGAAGAACAGACCGCCTCCCTTCTATCTGTCTTTACGGATGCAAGGGCACATAGTACACAATTGCATGGTGGACTTTGGCGCTTCCACGACTATTATGCCGAAAGCCATCTGCGACGAGATCGGGATGGAGTACACAAGGAGCAGCCAAGGCGTGCTGCAATTGGACGGCACCCCTGTCAAGACAGTTGGTGTCATAAAGGACATCCCTATTCGGCTGCATAAGGCTCTCGACATCGTGGTCATTCAAGAAGTCGTGGTTGTTGACTTGGCTCCCTACTTCGGCATGTGTCTCTCCCGGGAGTTCACTGCGAAGCTGGGCGGGTACCTGTCTCTAGACTACTCACACATGGAAGTGCCCTTCAAAGGAAGGAGACTGAAAATCTTCAATGAGAAGCCTTCCACCTTCCTAGTAGAGAAGATACCCGGAGAAGAGTCGGACTGCATGGTCCAGCTGACGGAGGAAGAACTAGTGACAGTAGAGCTGACGGAGCAAGCCCTCGAAGTGCTACAGCTCGAAGATGAGTTCTCTTTGCGGGATTTCAATGCCGTAATTGAGACAGAGCAGGGCTGTTACACCGTTGTACAGCCCGAGAGGCTTGACAAGTCGGCTGAAAAGGAAGTGGGACCTGCACCTGAGAAGGCTGTGGAAGCTTTTCTTTGACGGCGCGCGATGCAAAAATGGCGCCGGTGCGGGGGTGCTTCGGTTTCTCCGACCGGGATCCGGAAGGACTATACCTACGAGGTTGGCACAGGAGTTGCACTAACAACTCGGCGGAGTACGAAGCCCTGTGCTTGGGATTGCGAAAGGCGGGAGAGGTCGGGGATTAAACACTGCGAGATCTTTGGAGATTCAGAGCTGGTGTGTCACCAGGTTACGAACAAGTGCGCCTCCAAAAAGCACTATCTCAAGGCGTACCGCAACCGGGTGTGGGACTTGATGGAGTCGTTTGACTCGTTGAATGTCAAGGCGATATCACGCGAGAAAAACAAGCACGCTGACATTCTGGCGTCTGTTGGAGCCAGTGCGTTCCGGTGACGACGTTGTCCAAAAACCGAAGCCAGTTCACACTATTTACGAGCCTTACGTGCACGATAAGGACACCCACGGCGGGTGTTCGATTGTGACGAGGAGATCGTCACATTTTTGGTAAATGAAGCATGTTCAATCGAGAGTAGAGACCACGATGACGAGCAATATGAGGGGTTGATACAGTTGAAAAATAATCATGTCCCAAAAGGACTGATTACATTGGAGAGTCTATTTGATCAGAATGACAGAGCTATATCTCATAGGATCAAAGTAGACCCGAAGCAGTATGCCGACCTGGAACTCGAACCTGGTAAAACTATCAAGGTCGGGACAGGTCGCACTTCGGAGGAACTTGAGCAGATCGGATCACTATGCCGAGAGTTCCCTGACATCGTGGCCTGGTGCTACGAGGATTTGAAGGGGTATGACGGAGATGTAATCCAGCATACCATTGAGCTAGAGGATGGCGCCAAGCCATTCCGACAGAAGCAGAGGGCCGTAAATCCGAAAATTGAGGCCATGATGAAAGCCGAGCTCTTGAAGATTTTGGAGGCCAAAATCATCTACCCCATCAAACATTCATCCTGGGTTGCGAATTTGGTGCTTGTGAGGAAGAAGAATGGCGACATCCGTCTCCGTGTCGATTTCAGAAACTTGAATCGGGGCCTCCCTCAAGGACCACTATCCGCTTCCCCAAATTGATCAAATTCTACACATCGTTCTTTGGAGCCCAGAGATTCTCACTTCTAGATGGATTTTCCGGCTACAACCAGATTTGGGTCAGGGATGAGGACCAGCATAAAACGGCGTTCACCACCAAATGGGGGACGTTCGCCTATCAGCGCATGCCTTTCGGCTTATCCAATGCTGGTGCCACATTCCAAAGGGCCATGGACCTGGCCTTCCCAGAGCTGCTCAACAAGATCATTGTCATCTACCTTGATGACATGACTGTTTTCTCTCGCCAAAGAGGGGATCATGTTTCCCACCTGCGGCAAATATTTGAGAGGTGTCGAGAATTCGGCATTTCTATAAACCCGAAGAAGTCTGTCTTCGCGGTAAAAGAGGGTAAGCTGCTGGGACATGTCATCTCCGAGAGAGGCCTCGCCATTGACCCTGACAGAGCAGAAGCCCTCCTTCGCTTGCCAACCCCAATTGATAAAAAAGGGCTGCGGTCCTTCTTCGGCCAGATTAACTTCGTGCGAAAGTTCATCCCGGACTTCGCACGAGTGATCAAGCCTATGGCCGAAGCTGCTGAAAAAAGATACAACTTACGAATGGACTGATGAGAGAGAGCAAGCCTTCGAGGAAATCAAGGCTCGAATTGCGCAAGCTCCGGTGTTGATAAACCCGGACTACTCCAAGGACTTCATCCTCTACGCGGTGGGAGAACCGGAAAGTTACGCAGCAGTCCTAACACAGAAGGGAGACGATGGCGAGGAGCGCCCCATAGCGTTCCTGAGCCAAGTGATTCAGCCGCATGAAGAAAAGTACAACTTTATAGAGCGGCAGGTTCACGCGGTCATGAAATCCCTCCGAAAGTTCAGGCATTTTGTCTCCCAGAGCAGAACGACTGTCTTTGTGATTCACCGGACGTTCGAAGCTTCATCATACAAGGAGAGCCGGGTCACAAGAGAGCGGGATGGATTGCAAAAATCCAGGAGTTCGACATCGAAGTGCGGCCCACCAAGCTTATCAGAGGCCGAGCCTTGTGTCAGGAGCTGGCCCGAAGCGCTGTAGCCGGCATCTCCGCCTGTAAGTGGGAGGACACAGCAACAAGCATCAACCTAGCCAACTCCTTATCGGAGGAGAGTGATTGGACAGATGAACTGGTGAGATATTTCTGCACCGGAAGATGTCCAGATCACCTGAACGCCTCACAACGAAGGAGATTTCGGCTAGGTGCACTCAAGTACACTCTTCGCCCCGAGGGGCTTTACTTCAAAAATATTGACGGCATCCTGTTGCGGTGCGTCATGAAATCAGACCAGTCCAGGGTCCTCGGAGATTTTCATTCCGGGATGCACGGAGGTCATCATTCGCAAGGCCTACGGCCTTGAAAATAATTAGAGCCGGGTACTATTGGCCCACTCTATTTACAGACGCTCATGCGGTCTGTTCCAAGTGTGATCAATGCCAGAGGTTTCTTTGGCGAAGCCAGAAAAGCACCCCTGCCCCTTCAACCGATTCAGGCCGAGACTCCGTTCCAGCAATGGGGTCTAGACTTCATTGGGGTGATTTCGCCTAATTCCTCTGCCGGACACAAGTTTATTCTTACAACCACCGATTACTTCACACGGTGGGCAGAGGCGATCCCAACCAAAAACGCGGACCAAGAAACGGTCATCGGGTTCCTTGAAAGCTTGATTACCCGCTTCGGGGTTCCAGAGTCAATTGTAACGGACAATGGTCCGGGGTTCGCGAGCACTGTACTCATGGAGTACACTGGCAAACTTGGCATTTATCACAAAATGTCTTCTAATTACTACCCGCGAGGGAATGGCCTTGCTGAGTCTACTAACAAGAACCTCCTGAAGATCATCAGAAGGACCATTGAAAGGAACAAGCGGACTTGGCATTCACTTCTGAACCGGGCGCTGTGGGCGGACAGAGTTTCATTCAAGAAATCCATCAGAACGTCCCCTTATGCGCTCGTCTATGGTAAAGAGGCTGTCATGCCAGCCCACATCGAAATCCCTGCCCTATGGATGTTGGACGAAGACAGGAGCAGTGGAGACCCGGTGGATGACAGACTGTGCCAACTCTGCAGTTGGAGGAAGACGGGGGAAAAAGCATACCAGGCCTTCACCAAGCATGTTGAAGCCACTCAAGGCTGGTTTGCGAAAGGCACCACTGCCCGAGTTTTTGAAATCGGGGACCTGGTGCTGAAGTGGGACTCATTGAAGGCGAAGCCGGGCAACCACGGGAAGTTCGATGCCCTCTGGGAGGGCCCTTATCAGATTGCCCGGGTGAACCAGCTCAACGCTTACATACTTCGGGATATGGAGGGTCAGCTCCTACCTATCCCCGTTAACGGGTTCCACTTGAAAATCTACCGCTGTTGAAGGTGCCCAATCGGGCCCTTCCTTGTACAAATTTCCCTTTTTGCATTTTTAATTTTCAGTATGTACAGTTCCTGCTTTCAGTTTTTTCATTTTAGAAGAGCCCAAGTCGGACAAAAGGAGAAGACACAAACTTCGCGGCGAAGTCAGGTGTCGCCCCTGAGAAAGAGCGAAGTTCGTAAAAGGGAGCTGCCAAAAGCGAGAAAAATCGGCTAAGTCTGGGTGCGCAACCCGACTTCGCAGCGAAGTCGGGCTGCGCACCACCAAGGCGCGATTGGAGAAGGAGCATCAAAAGGGAGTTAAGTGTTCGGACTGCGCTGACTTTCAAGGCGAAGTCTGACTTCGCGCGAAGTCCGAATGCACCCGGCTTTCGCGCGAGTAGAGGGCGCCATCTGGAACCCGGCGAAGTCCAATTTTGCGAAGTCCGGTTCTTTCCGGCGCGGCTTGGATAATTTTAAATAAAAAATTAATACTCCAAGTGTGGGCCCGGGCGCACTGTGAAGTTGGGTTTCGAACCAAAAGGGTTTTCCTTGAGCGGTGTGCCAGATTGTGGCAGTGACGTCAGCCATGGCGCAGCGATCAAAGTCAAATTTAATGATTGCGCAACCTTCAAGGAAAACGCAATCAAGGAAGCATGGCGCGGTAACCAGGGTACATCTTTCAAGACGTTCTCCTGTGCGGCCACCAAAAAACATAACGTCTTCACCAGCCGGCCGACCTACCCCCTCCTGCGCACCATTAATGACGCTGTCATTATCTAGAAAAGGAGGTCTGGTGCACCCAGACATGCCAAATCGTGCAGATTATTCCTGTGACTGCGAAATCTTGTGCAGTCGTCCAGAGGTCATAATTATTCCTGTTTCGAAGGAATGGACAAAGGAAAGTTGCCAATGCCAGCGCAATCCAGCGAAGGGCGCGAGGCGGGAGATTTACCGCAGTCAAGTACTTTTGAGGGTAAAATGCCGCAGGATCAAAAGTCAAAATCCCGGACAAAGAAGGTACAGCGAGGACAAGCTCTACCACCACCCGTTAATCACTTATCCGGGTACAAGGACGGCTCGTTCTCTGTCAGTCTTACTAAGCTGCGGCTAAGTGTAGAAAGTTGGGCTGATAAGGTTTCGCCCTCTCACCATTTCGGAGCGGCGTACAAGTCGAACCTTTATCGGTTCTTGTGCCCTCCTGTCCATCAATGCCCGGAGCTGGTCGACCTAATTGTCAGACATTACAGACCAGCTACCCGGCAAGTCTGTGACTGCAGCGGAAAGCCCTTGTTCACACTTCGCAAAGAGACCGTCCAGCCGGCCTTCGCCCCAGGGTTGCAGTATGACTCCAGCACGATTGTTAGAAAGATAAATCTTGGCGAGCAAGCGGGGCGCTTTACGCAATCAAAAAGGATGAGGGATTTCCTCAACTCAGAGCTGAACGCCCCGCTCGCAGCTGGACAATGGCCAACCGGCCCCATACCCCTGGAAAGGTTTCAAAGTAAATACATATACACCATCCTGGCGTGGGTCCTCGGCTGCGACTCTGACGAGTTGGTACGGCCGTACCAGCTAGCGCTGGCAGAATGTCTCCTATGCGGAGAATCTTATGAACCAGCAGCGCAGAAAAGTGGGAAGCGCCCTATCTTCTTTGGTCGGGCGGATTGGCTTGCATACGCCATTCACTCCCGACTGGTGAAGCTACAGAAAAAGCAGTCAACTGAATTTCGATTCAGTTCCTTCTTGGCTTGGCTATGTTTGTATCACTTGCACTCCCGTATGCCGATCCCTAACCTGAAGAAGGTAAATGAGAAGGGAGAGCCACAGCCCGTCTATGAATGGACGGATGACCTATACCGGAAAGGGTCTTATTACAAGTTCAACTTCAACTTTCTGGGCTTGGTCATGTCAGTCTTCAGCGATGGTGAGATCCCTCGCCCCCGCGAGGAAATGACAAACTATTTGTTGAATCACAAGCTCGGGGACGTTTTTAGACTGACGCAGGGGATCGTGGTTAGAATCTACGGATTCAAGGGCAAGCCTCATCTGCTGCCCTGCTGGTGCACAGATCATCAGTTTGGGATGGAGGTTGCGCGGCGGATGGATTACGTTGAAGAGGAGTTCGGCCGGGGAAAGAAAAAGGGCCATATCTTTCAATATCCTCTTTCCTGGGCGAACGTCGAAATATCGGAGATAGGACAGCATGTCTATCTCGAGCGGGAGCTCTATGATATTGGCTCTGATTCTGCTTGCGCGGCGGCTGGAAGTACGACCCATACGGGATAAGGGGAAAGTTTGCACATATCCCCCCCGGGCGGATATAATCGAAGACAGATGCGATGTGGTCCATGTTGACCTCGACTGGGAGATTGACTCGATGGAAGCATGGCCTCCGTGGCAGGAGTTTTATTGCGAGGAGGTAGCATATGACCCCGAGCGAAACCCGGACCACAAGTTCACTTCTTCGGGATTTAAGAAACTCATCACCAAGCTGGCAGGCCTTAACTGGCCAAAAGAAAAAGTTGTTGAATGTTGGAAGATGAGGTGCCGCACGCAGCACGATAAATCCGTCAGAAGGAATCTGGCCGTTGATGATGATTTTTCAGCTCTATATGACCAGCACATTGACAGCTGGCGGCCTTTCGCATTCCGAGATTACGTTCCCCGAGGTCCCTTCGAGGGTTATAAGGGGGGTCTTCCTCCCAGCAGTTGTACACTTTTGCAACTGCCAGTGCGGGCCCAACAGATATCCAAGTGGACCCAATGCAGCCTGTTGCTTCCAAGGTGGCCCCGAAAAGGCGCAAAAATCAGTCAAGTCAACGCCCGAGGTGGCTCCTCAGGCACAAAAGACGCCGCGCCGGCGAGCGGACCGGCCGCGGCGAGGTCTTACGCAAGTCAAACCCCTGTACAAGTTTACCGTGGGAACATCGGCGCCTGCTGCACCTACTTCATCTCCTTCTTCCGAACCGGCCATTGCTCCAGAAGAGAAAAAGAGGAAGAGAGTTGAGAGGGTCAGGCGACCCTAGCACTGACGGTGCGGCGATCGATCGCGAGCCGCAGCCGCGTCCAGCCGCTCCAGAGGTTGTTTCTCCGGATAGTCCTGAGCCGACCGCCGGAACCAGAACCGCAGACATTCATCCAGCATCGGCTCAGGCGGAGCCCGCAGGTACGTCCGCTGCCCCGCTCCCTCAGATCTCATCTGGCCCTACTCCGACTCCATCTCCCGCTCAATCCGAGCAAGCCATGGCCGCATCTTCCTCCCCATCTCCACAGCCTTCTAGCGGCCACCATTCTTTCGACCAGTTTGCTCAGGACCCCAACGCCTTCCTATCCCTGAGTCAAACCCCAAACCCTTCACCCGTGGTTAGTGCTTGAAGGCTGCGCGTTCACCGCTGCATCCATCGCCTCAGCCGCTTGAAACCCTTCCAGCATCAACCGCTCCGCTCTCCGCTCCCCGGTCCCCCTCAAAAGCGGCCGCTCCTTCCGAAGTCCTTCCGGTTTCTCCTATTTCCCTGTTCGCAGGAGAGATGTCACAGCAGAACCCTAGGCTGGGGGAACCGGACTTCATGGACGATCTCCAGAACACGGACGATTTGCCTCTGGCAACAAGAGCCGTAGAATATCCTATCTCTTTTCTCCAAAACTTGAAGCGGAGGAGACCTGAAGAGATTGCCGCCCCGGTAAAGCGCACCAAGTTTGACTTCGAGAGGAGAGTGCTCACGACAGAAAAGATAACTCCAAAAGTGAAGAAGCCTCTCCGGGAAATGACCAGGGGCGGACTACGAGCTTCGAGAGAAAGGAGAAGAGCTTTGACGATATCCACCGGCAATACGAGATTCATGGAATCCTTCGTAAAGCGGATAATCTCCTTGTCAAAAATCCGGAGGAACAGGGAAGAGCTTTTCCGGTTGCGGGACAAAACAAGACAGCTTGAAGAGGACCTGTCTAGGTCCAGCGAGCAGCTGGAATCGGCGCGACGAGAAATAGATGAGTTAAAAGCCCGGCTGGCCGCTTCTCGGCAAGAAGCCGCAACGGAAAAGCAGGCAGCCCTGGAGCAGATTTCTCAGCTCCAGGAGTCTTTGAAGCAGGCGCAGTCGCAATCTGCAGAGAAAGCATCTCAAGCGACGGTCTTTTCAAAGAGCAAAGTTAAGGAGATGCGGGCTGATCTGCTGCGGGGATGCAAGCCCCACATGTGTAAAGCCATGTCGGTCCTGGATTTCGCATCCAGGATCCAAGAAGTTTCTGCCCAGGGAAAGCCTGTGGTAGAGGAGGCCGAACGCCAGGCGAAGCAATGGCTGGACCTGGCGATAAAACTTCAAGAACACGAGCGCGATGGCCTCCAATTCTCCCCCATGTCCTCATTCGGTGCAGAATGGGCAGATGCAAGGGTAACCTTGCATAAATATTTTAAGAAAACGAGAAGAGGTGAGAGTTGCCGGACGAATGTTGGATGCATTCGAACATGAAAGAGACATTTGTATGGCTCCCCTTCACGCTCTCTACGAACTAGGGTGCCGGGCTATGTTGAGAATGGTGAGTTTCTCACCCATGAGCGGGTGAAAGAGAATTGGCTGTCCTTTGAGGCGGATACGGCTGAAATCGATAGGCTGGACCGAGCCAATTCAAGAAAGTCGGGTCACCCGAGATGGTGTCCAAGTCTTTGCAAGATCAGCTCCTACTTCCAGGAGCTGGGAAAGAGATACCTCACCATCGACTTGCACGCGGTCGCTGCATTCCACGCAGCGTTAGAAGAAGTTGTTGACCGCCGACCCTTCGAAGCAGAAGCCTGGGGCCAAGCCCAGGCCGCATACAAGCGCATCTGCGAGGCAGAAGCCAGCGCTGGAGAGCATTCGGAAGGCGAATCCGAGGAGGCAGCTGCCGGAAGTGGATCTGAAGAACAGTTGCCGCGAGGGGAACGGCTAGAGCAGCAGAAGGCAGGGGAAGTAAGTTCCTCTGCACCCAATGGATGAAGGCATGGATTCTTTGCGCCGAGGCGAGCTCGACACCCCGCGAGCCGCCAGAAATGTTGCCACATTTTGCACGGGGTGCAATGTTTTCAATTTTTGTAAGAGAGCTGCTCTTCCCTTTCCCTCTTCCTCTCTTTCCCCTTCCTCTTCTCCCCCTTTCTCTCTCTTCCCTACATTCTCATTCTTCCCTCTTTCTCTTGAGCCCCTCAGTCAAATCTCAAAAATGACAGCAGTTGCCCTGAAAAATGGCTAAGTGTCAGGGCGCAATCCGACTCGCGGCGAAGTCGGAGTGCGCCCTCCAGTTGGAGCGCAGCAGGAGTGCAAAGTGCGCAGTGCGACAGAATCAACCAGAAGAACAAGTGTTACAGGCGCAACCCGACTTCGCGGCGAAGTCGGGTGCGCCCGCTCTCAGGCGCACTTGGTAGCGGTGGCGGGAAAAATGACTAAGTTTTGGGCGCAACCCGACTTCGCGGCGAAGTCGGGTGCGCCCCTTTCGAGGCGAAGTCCGTACGGCGGTAGAAATCAGCTTTCACTGTGCGCAACCCGACTTCGCGGCGAAGTCGGAGTGCGCCCTTTGACGAGTGCGCGATAGGGGAATAAACTCGAGAAATGTACCCAAGGCATGAAGGCCTTCCCAAGCTGCGTTGTTTTCTACTGTGCAACCCGACAGCGCTACGATCCTGGGCGAAGTTGGATAAACTGCCTTTCAAGGCAAGACACGTGTCAAGCAGCATCATCCGACAAGTGTCCAACTTTGGGATCTGAGCCAAGACGTGCCGAGCAAAAGGACAAGCATGGGATGCACTACTTATGCCAGTTGCCTCATTTAAAGCTGATTGGAGGTTCTACCTGCTTCAGCTACCCGCATTCCTGCCGATGAGAAGTTCTACCTAACGCGCTGCCACGTATCTGTACAGCCTTCAGGGAGACCATGCTGCGAGTACAGTCCTGCCCGACAAAGGTCAGCATCAGCAGCTCCATGGCCGCTTTTGTAAGCTAATGTTTGACTGGGACTTTGTGCCCATTAATGTAATCGGGAGGGACTCGGGCTATAAATAGCCACCACGTTTTCATTGTAAAGTGGTGGAAGGGGAATGTCTGTTAGGGAACCATTGTAGCTGTGCTTCTGCTTCTTAATATAAAGTATATACCTGGCTCTGTTCTACTACTTTTATTTTGTATGCTGCCTCTCTTTGTCATATTTCTTGTGTCATTGCTCGTTGTTGTGCTGAACTACGAACTCCGGCATTTGATGGCCAAGTACTCCTGGACTTCATAGATCAGAGGATACATAGGATAAATTAGGTAGCAGTTCCTTCAGTTGTGTGTTATGTTTATGTTGTTGTCCGTAGTGGTGATTGATGCGTTGCCGTACTGTTAGTTCCTTGGAGGGAATGTCTGTTAGGGGACCATTGTAGCTGTGCGTACACTTCTCTGCATAACACATATACTTGGATCTGACATTTCTTGGTTACGTTTTGTATTTATGTTGCTGTCCGTAGTGGTGATTGATGCATTGCCGTGCTGTTAGTTCTCCTTGTAGGGAGAATGTTTGCTAGGGGACCATTGTAGCTGTGCGTACACTTCTTTATATAAAAAGTATACTTAGATTTGGCAGTTTCTGGTTATGCTTTGTATTTATGTTGCAGTAAGTAGTGGTGATTGATGTGTTGCCGTACTGTTAGTTCCCCCCACCCAACTCCAATCACATTTGTAAATTCTTTCCGCATTTTTATCTCTTTCCTGCACTCTCATCTTAAACCATAAAACCCCCACAGGAAGCCGGCCTTCTCCGGAGATTGGCACGGAAGGCATTCCTTCCTTCCGGCCTTTCAATCTGGTGGGCGAATCTGGGCGCGTTAACACAAAATCCTTTCCTCATGGCAGATTCGTAACCAACAGGAACATATTGCTAGAGAGCTCTGCTGTGACAGAACACTTCTTTGAATATAAAGCATCCTTGGCTCTGCTACTTGTCTCTTTCTTTTATGCTGCCTTCTGCAAGTATTTTTGCATCGTGTCATTTATTTTTCTGATTGCTGTCATTCTGAATCCTGGATCACAGCATTGGCAATTAAGTAGACCTAGAATACTGAATGAAGGATACATAGGATAGAATCGCAATAGCAGTTTCTGTTACATGCTTTGTTTTGATTGTTGTTGGTTTGGATGCTAATTTGTGATCGTGCTGCTTGTTCTTTCCCACCTGAAACACATGATATTTACATTTCTTTCTGCATTTTAAATCTCTTTCCAGCACTCTTATCTAAAAAACCAAGTAGTGTAGTATAGAAGCGAGCCTTCTCCGGAGATTGGCATGGAAGGCATCCCTTCCTTCTGACCTTTCAATCTGTTGGGCGAATCTACGGCACAAAGATTAAAATCCTTTCCTAGTGATAGATTCGTAACCAACAGGCACTTATAAGGAGATAGAGGAGGCTAAGCGAAAGTCAAATGTGAAGCGACCTCCTTATTTCAAGATGGTAGAGTTGCCCGCCTTAAGCAACCCTAATGTTACAAACGCAGTAGTTGATGTACGCATTTATGTTTTATGACCATATAATAAACTTGATAATAGGCTCACTTGACAAGTTTTTGGCAAGCTCATTAGAGTAGTGGTGCTATGGGATAAGCGCATCACAAGAAAGATCGCCAAGTTGCATAATTGGTCTCGCAATGAGACCATACGTAGCCAATTGGAGGATTTCACTACTAGTTGAGCATGAGAAACACGATATGATGCTCAAACAAGACTCTTGCTTGGCCACCAATAGTTGCCACTCAGGACTCCAGTACTTTACCAACATCCACTGTGCATTCCTTTCAAAGATGCACACACTATTGAGTACTTGATTCCACCTATAGTGATAAGGTGCACAATTGTTGACGACACTCAAATGCCTTTCAAGCAACTCAGTTACATAGCATGCCCCATTAAGTGGTTGTATACTAGCACCAAATCCTTGAGCAAGCTATTGAAGCAGTTACAGGAGTTGCTCGATGTCGAGGGATAACAAGTGAAAAAGCACGAAGAGGAGTTACAACTATTGGGAGAGAGAGTTGAAGTTGAGGCAACTACAACAAACTGAGATAGATTCCTTATGTCGTCAGCACCATGAGCAGCTTGTAGAGCAAGATTAGCAAATCAAATACAAAGACCAAAATATTGTAGCACAATGGTGAGCTTTGTTGGACATTTTGAGTCAAAGTTGTCATTGATGTCAAGGAACGAAGTTGTCATTGATGTCAAGGAATAAGCTACAGTTGATGTCAAAAGGTCAAAAGGAATAATGCAAGAGGTTGATTGAAAAGATATCATAATATTATTTTTATATTAAGTGAGGCAAAAATAAAGGGTTTTTGTTAAAACCATGGTGGCAAAAGGATTTTTTATTAAATCATTATGAGCAACAAAAAGTTTTTATTTAACCCCCAAGGAGGCTTTAATTTTTATAAAGCCAAAGGTTACAAAGTTAATTTATAAAATTTAAATTCTAAATAGAATTTAAATGATTTGTAAATTAATTATGCATATTAGAAAGGCGCCGACGTCCAAGTTTACTACACCGCCGACATGCAAGATTTGGAAGGCAAAAGGTATTTTTGCCTAAGTTCAAAACCAAGTATTCGAATTCCCTCCGATTAATTCCGTGTCGAAAATCGTGCTAAGATTCGTGGAGAAAGTGCCAAGGAGCAGCGAACAAAAAGCTCGTGCATTCAGTAAGAAGGGAGCGCATCGAACACGCTACGTGGCAAGAGGAGAAGGGAGCCAAGGGCTCTAAAGGATTCGGGAAATATTAAAGTGCCTTCTACGCTTTTAGTGGGCACGTGAGCGCTTGGCTCACACGGCTAGCAAGCCGCAGCCAAGGCGCTAGCAAGGGAGAGAATGCAAGATCGAATCCCACGAAACGCGGAGCAGGAGATATAAAAGGTTTTTGTATTTTTTATTTAATTTTTGATTAAGTTGCTAAGGCTAGGGAGAGATAAGGGGTATTGGTTATGATATTTACCTAAGTGGTAAATGGAAATTTAATAGGGTAATATTGTTTTTACCTTAGGGAATTAAAAATTGATTTATTGCATATATTTGGTAAAGTGACTTAATCAATTATTGCAATATTGAGAAGAGTAAGGTGTGTTTGGTCAATTATTGTTGATGGATGATTTCTTTAAGATGGAGTTATAAGGTGTATGTAAGTTTTGATATTTACATTGTATCTTTGAGAGAGTTTATCACCTTATAACTTCTTTGAGCTTGGCAAAGAAGTGTTTGTGGTTGTGGCTGATTTTTGAGGTTCCTTCATCATCAAGAAAAAGGTATGGGCATATTCTTCCATAGTTGAGTTGATTGGTTGGTTTTTTGGAAAACAAGTTTGGAGTGAAAAGGACTTAAGTAGGTCTCCTTATTGAGTGTGTTGAGTTAATGCTTCAAGGTTTTCTAGAATAAAGAGTTGTTAAAACCTTGTTTTATAAGCATTGTTGTTGAAGCCATTGGTTGTGTGAAAAACTTGAACTAGGGTTTGAAAAGAACATGAGTATCATTGTTATGTGAGATTGGTTGATAAGCATTGTAGGAAACATTTTGAGTGAAGGTTCATATGTTTCGACGAGGGTTTGTAAGCAAGGATTGTTTCATTGAGTGATTGGTTGAGTAGAGGTGGTTGAGCCTAGTTAAGCGGATGTGTGAAGTGATTGTTCAAGTTCTATAAAACAAACTATTCTATATTCTAAATTGATTTAAGAAAGAGATTGAGTATTGATGAGTGTGAAATATATTGAGTCTAACAATTCTCTTTATGTTTCTATGAGATTGGACAAGTTCTAGTGTGGACTTGTTGAGCAGATTTGAGGCAAGTCTTTGAGAAGACTTGTGGACAGATTTGGGTAAGCTTTTGTGGAAGCTTACAATACAGATTGAGAGCAGATGTGGATAAGTTCTTGTGAGAACTTATTGAGCAGATTGGACAAGTTCTAGAGAGGACTTGAGGACAGATTGGTGTGAGCTTTTGTGGAAGCTTACAAGGCAGATTTGAGACAAGTCTTTAAGAAGACTTGAGAGCAAAGTTGATTGATTGATTTGTTCAAACCTTGAGTTAAGGTTTGGGGCAGATCCAACAGAGTTGATTTGAGATTGAGTCAAGCTTTGAGTTAAGGCTTGAGGACAAATTCGAAGACAGAGTTTGGTGCAGATTTGAGGACAGGTTTGTGCCAAACCAGAGATAGAGATTGAGGACAGATTTGTGCTAGACCGAAGGACTGTGTTTAGTACAGATTTGAGACAGAGCTTTGGAGGTGACATAGTTGAGGACAGAGGTCTCCAGCTAGAGCAGGGAGGACAAGTGTCTTTTGTGGATAGAGTTCCATTTGCTAAGGGCAGTGGAGGCAGAGGTCTTCTAGAGGATCACCAGCCAAAGCAGAGTTAGGAGATTGGTGTCTCCTATGGATAGAGATCCACTAACTTGATCAAGGGGATTGGTGTCTCCTTTGGACAGAGGTCCATAAACATTGTAGGGAAAGGATTCCCAAGAGAATTTATTTGAGAAAAATTTATAAGAAATATTTTCTCCGTGGAGTAGCCCACATTGGGTGAACCACGTAAAATCATGTCTCTCATATGTGTGATGCTTTGTGTGATGTTTACTGCTTTAATATTGTTGATGCTATTATTTGGATTAAAAAGCAAAAAGATTTATCTTATACTGTTCACCCCCCTCTTAGTATAAGCACATGTTCTTCAAGCTTCCCAACGATGGAGGAATAGAATGACAGATTTAGGGACCAAACAAGACTATAGCCATAGAATTTTGCCAAACACTTTGCACATGTACGGCATCAACAATTGATCACTTGTACGACAATCAACAAGTACTTGTACGGCTAGTCGTTCTCCACTTGAATGGCAAAGTGCTTGTACGGCAATCAGCAATTCCATTGGACCAACAAGCAACCCACTAGAACGGCACCCTCCACAGTTCTACTTGTATAGGAACATCCATACGGCATCCTAGACTTCAACTTCCTCGTTCCACCCTCTGACAACTACAACTTGATACTTGCACATAGAACCCAATACACAAGCCACCAACTACCAGTAGCAACCATATCACACACGGATCATACACATACCATGGATAGAAGATGAATCATCATTTGCATTAATCAATTGCACGACATTACAGAATTTCTTGTATAGCAATACAATGCACAACACAATCTCTCTCCTAGCACACAACCTATCTCATGCTCTTCAGGATACATCCATACACATGGTCTCGAACAAATGAAGGGGAATCCTATTTATCATTTGGTCCTGGCCATTGCCAACAATGGCTTCCAGGACACCTCATCATTTAACTATCTCCCCCTTCAGACATACATTAGACAGCCTTAATGCACATTACATTATATTGCAAAATACTAATAATGACCTCACATTTCCTGGACGTCTCACAAAATTACATTATATTACCATTTCATTTACATCAACATTTGCATTTGCATTTACAACATGTGCATTAACACTTGTTATTACCATTATGTACAACAAGACTTTGGATTGTCAAAACTAGCTCCTATAAAGACCAATGCTTCGGAGGCATGAAAGAGGGATCAACACATTACCTCTCTCAAGCAGGATTTACAACGATAAGGGAAGCAAAGAGCTAAGCATGCAAACTTTGGGAAGATGTAGTAGAAGCACTGCACCACAAGATTAGAGATCCAACGTGGAGGCCTTGCTTGTGAAACAGTCAACACCTAATCTTGTTGTCCATCCTACCCACCGAGTAACAATGACGTAGTCAACCAAGATATTGACCTGTTTAGAGGGTAGGGCAGATGTAGGTAGCATATCAGACGTGGTGCAAGCTCATGCCCCACCACAATAGTGTATCACCTACTATGTGTCCGTAACACGTATGAGCATTTTTTACAATAAATAGTTTGATATACGTTTTTATGTATAGGTTGTTGCATGTGGGTGTGTGCCACCTCCTTGTATAAAGTCGTTGAAATTCACAATACTTTCTAGAAACATTCCAAAACATACATTCACCAAAACCATATGCAAAAAAGGAACAAGACAGGCATAAAAGAGCATATAGACAAAATTAGAGAGAAAGAATCGAATTAAAGGAATGAGTGGGTGCCTATAGGCACCCCCACGATCTCACATCACAAACTGATACAATGGATCAATAAAAGATTCATTGTATTGCTATATTTCATATTACAATACCATATGAATATATAGCACATTACACTCCCTGAATAGCTAGCTGCCTGATCACCAAAAATCTTGATTAGCAATTTAACTTAGACTTAAATCTGATATGCAATTATGAGGATATACTAATATCTAAATTTATTCTAACACCCCCCTTAATAACTAACCGAATACCACACAAGTTTTAGTCATTAACATACGCATAAGCATGCCATTACAGAGGTGTTACTATTAGACTTAAACAAAAACAACAATGAGATTGGACTCACTCAAAAACTCCTAATCCCAAAACAAAACGCTGAACTGAATTCTAGACTTCGACGAGAAGCAAGTTGTAACCAACCACAAAACTTGGTAAAAAAACAAAAGTCAGAATGTACTCCAAATTCCATGACACCAATGCACTACTACGAACCGTCCAAGCAACGAGCTTCACCCAATCTAGGAAGCCCAACTAGAGTCTCAATCAAATTTTGAAACGTCAAACAACAATCTTTACACCGAAGATAACTAATCTTTATGTTGAAGATCCACGGACCAAATATGGGTTTCGTCGACAACATTTCCGTTCTGAATTGTCTTTCGTATAGCCTTTGTATCCTTCATTTAGTCGTTGCTTGAAATGGTGGGCTCGACAACAAGCCTTAGATATCAAGTAATCTAGGCATCCTTGCAATACCAAATGTTCAAAGGACATATGTTCAGTCACACGCAAGATCTCTTGAAAAGCATAAAACAATCCATAGGCCTCCTCCATAGTGATCAATGACATTGGTTGCAACGCAAACATTGGTTGAGTCAAAGACATTTGCACTTGGATAAAACACCTTTCTGGACAAATAAGACTCACCACTTGAACAGATATCTCGACTTGACCACAATACCAAGATACTTGAACTTGACCAAAAACATGTATAGAAATTTACTCCAGATATTTGACCACAAATACCAATATAACTGGACTTGACACAATTCTTTTCAAGACAATTGATTTACTCAAAATACATAAATTAGACCACAATGATTTTAATTTTAACTGGACTTGACACAATTCATTTCAAGACGATTGATTTACTCAAAATACATAAATTGGACCACAAAGATTTGCCCATTTTGTATTTTGATAATAGACACTCGTAACAAACTCTAGACTCAAATTCTAGACAAACAATAACATACAATGTCACTAATTCACTCACTTTTTGTGTGTGTGTGAATATATATTAATTACATTAAATATGAGTCCTTTCACTACCAACAGTGTACAACTCTACCTTTTTCAATTCAAGCTTTGAATTCTAAGAATAGAAGCCATTGTTGTTGCTTCTAATTCAAACTTCCACTGGCTTTTCTCTCTCCATTCTTCTTGGCGTTCATTCCTCTCTTCTGGACTACAACCCTCCCCCCTTGCTCTCCCTTTTCTTTTCCCTTTCTCTTTGGCCCGGTTGTCGGGTTTTGTCTTGTATTTATCTTAGTTCTTTTCTTTATTGGGATTTTTAGCCTGCTAGCTGGCGGTCATTATTGTCCTTCTTCTAGTCCCTTGGGTCTTATTTTGGCCCACCGCAGACATTGATAATATTTCATTTCATTTCATTTCTCTCTATCTCTCTCCCCTTGATCTTTTTTTTCTTCTTTACCTACTTCCCATCTCTTTTTATTCTCGTATGCGCAGAAGATGTATGCAGATTCTCGTACGCACAGCAAAGAGGTACGCAGATTCTCGTACACGCAGTTCTCGTCGCACAGAAGAGGTACGCAGATTCTTGTACGCGCAGCAAAGAGGTACGCAGATTCTTGTACGCGCAGCAAAGAGGTACGCAGTTCTCGTACGCGCAGCAGAGATGTACGCAGATCCTCGTACGCGCAGCAGAGATGTACGCAGATTCTCATACGTCGCAGCAGAGATGTACGTAGATTCTCATACGCCGCAGCAGAGAGGTACACAGTTTCTCATACGCGCAGTAGAGAGGTACGTCGTAGATTCTTGTACGCCGCAGCAGAGAGGTACGCAGCGATTCTCGTACGCCACAGCAGAGAGGTACGCAGCGATTCTCGTACGCACACAGCAGAGAGGTACGCAGCTAGACGGGGATTCTGGAGTAACGAAGGAGACGCGGGCTTCTCCTCTTAAATCTGTCCAACGCCTTCACACAACAGTGTCATATCAGCGTTTGTCTAAACAGATTAATTCTCTCCAGAAACAGCTAGACACACAAGCTAGTATTATACTCTCCTTGCAAGACCAAGTGAAAGACGGCAGCCGGATTATCACGGATCTCCAAATTAAACTTCAAGATCAGCAAGCCATCATTACTCAATTGCAGACTGCACATACCGAACAACCTCCTCAGAATTCTGCGAATTTACACTCTGAAATTCTAAAAATTCGAGATGAACAGGTTGTTCTTCTTGCTGAACAAGAACGTCTCAAGGAAGTGTCAACTGCACAAAGTCAAAAATTAGCCGACCAACAATCTTGGGTTCAAGTTGTTGCTGGAAAGAAGAACCCGCCCCCCATAGTTGAGTTGGTTGTCCAGGCTAAATTTGAAGAAGAAAGGATCCGTAATGCGAAAGCGCTCAATCTCAGGGTTCGTGGGGTGCCCAAACCTACTGATCCGATTCAAGCTGGAAATGCCTTCATTCACAACACTCTTGAGTTAACAGATGTTACTCTCGAGAGAGCGTGGTTCTCTCCCGACTCCACATTGGTCATACGCTTCAAAAATGCAGAAGAGCGTATGAAGGCGTTGAGGGCCAAACGGAAATTATTTACTCTTCAAGACAAGATTTACCTTGATGAGGACCTTACGCGACTCCAGGTTGAAGAATTGAAGAAAGCCAGGGAACAAGTAGCCGCAGCCAGGAAAGCCAACAAATGGGCAGTTATTCGTAATTTGCGTGCAGTGATTAGGGACTCTCCCCCACCTGGGTGGTCCAAACCCTTGCCTAACAAATGACTCCATCGGCACGGAAGGGGGGTGGTAGATAAGCTAGCTATAGCTTGTTGGAACTGCAATGGTATGATGTGGTCTGCCCCAGGGTCCCTTCTTGATGTGATTGGCAGACATGACGTCATTCTTATTTGTGAGACGCACGAGAGTCCTGAGCGGGCCCTACCAGTTATCTCTGGTTACTTTTGGTGGTCCAGTTGTCGGCAACTCACTCGGCGCTTTGGGGGGTTCGAGGTTCAGGAGGTGTTGTTGCTCTTATCAGGGACAGTCTCCAGGGTTCAGTTTCCCTGGTTTCGACTGACCCCCACTCTAGGTTTTTATGGATTAAAATCCATCGTCACCCACCTCTTTGGGATATCTACATTGCCACTTGTTACTTTCCTCCCACCACATCCAATTTTGCTATTCACACGGACGGGGACCCTTTCCAAGATCTCTATGAGGACATTACTAGATACTCGGCTTCAGGGGAGATACTTTTGTTGGGAGATTTCAATTCTCGGACCGGACCTATGCAGGTTTCTCTTCATGACCTCACAACCGATGAGATGCAGACTCGGGAATTGGATCCTGAGGACCTTGGTTTTGCTCGAACCTCCAGCGACACACAAGTTACTGCTTACGGTAAGCATCTTATTGAGTTGGGTGAATCCAACAGGCTAGTTCTTCTCAATGGCATATCTTGTTTCCCGGATTCCGGTGGGTTTACTTGCTTTCCTCATAGTGGTGGAGCCAGTGTCGTCGACTATGCTATTTCCTCTACTACCCTCATTCCATTCATTTCCCGGTTCAGCGTCTCTGATCACCCTCCCCCCTTACCGATCATTCAGTTCTTTCTCTTACGTTATCCGTTGTTTCCCTTCCTGTTATTCCTCCCCCTCCTCCCTCCCCTTCTGCCCCTCGAGTCATTATGGACTTTGACTATTATTATTCCTTTACCTACATGGACCGGTTGCGTCAGGTTCTCCCCAAGGTGTCTTCTCTTCCCGATGTTTTCGATCGTTTTGCTTGCTTGGTCCAAACTATTTGGAAGGCTGCTTTGGACTCGTACCCCCACACTACTCGTCCTCCCCCCGTCCTCGTCCCCCTGGTCATTGCCCCATGAACATCTGGTATGATGAGGAATGTAAGTCTGCCCACCGAAGGTTGAAATATGCCATTCGGAATCCTTCCCAACTCTATGCCATTTCTCACAAAGACTACAGGATGCTTCTTCGAAAGAAGAAGCGTCTCTTCCTCTCTCGGCATCGACTTGATCTTATCCACTCCCTTCAACAATCTCCTAAATCCTTTTGGCGCCTTATCCTCCCCCGTGATCGGATTATTCATGGGATCGATCTTTCCACTTGGACCATTCATGCCTCTTCCCTCTATACCATCCCAAATCAGCCTCCCATTATTGTTCCCTCCCCCCTCTTCGTGCCACCTCTTTTCTACTGGTCTTGTCAGGCAGGCTATCAGGAAACTTTGTACGAGCAAAGCAGCAGATTTGGATGGGTTACAAGCGGAATTTCTGAAGCATGGTATTGACCCTCTTGTTGGGCCCCTCACTGATCTCTTTAATCTCTCTGTCTGTTCTGGGTTTCCTGATTCCTGGACTCAGCATATCATTCACCCCATTCATAAGGCAGGTGATCCCCATGAACCTAATAACTACAGGACTATCATGATTGGGCATATCTTTGCCAAGCTCTATGCCACAACATTGGATGTGCTTCTCTCCCGAAGGTTGGAGGAGGAGGGTTTCAGGGCCCTTGGCCAAGCTGGTTTTCGACAAGATCACCAGACCACAGATCACATTCTAGTCCTCAGAGCTATTATTGAGGAGGCGCGTTCCAAGTCCTCGAAGGTTTATTGTTGCTTTGTAGACTTCAAGAAAGCCTTTGACACGGTGCCTCGACATTTACTTCTTGAGAGACTTCGGTCGGTTGGCATCTCTGGGCAACTTTTGACAGCGGTTACACGGTTATATGAGACTGTGAAAGGTCGGTTTCGCTCCCCTCAAGGGCTTTCAGACAGTATTCTTAGCACCATAGGAGTGAAACAGGGGTGCCCCCTTTCCCCGACACTTTTTGGGATCTTCATCGACGAGCTTGAGACTTTTATTAAGGAGAACGCTCACCCAGAGGATGGTTGCCTTCTTCATTATGTGCTGATTTCTATTCTCCTCTTTGTTGATGATGTTGTTCTTTTGGCCTCATCCCCTGAGGGGCTTCAACGTCATCTGGACACTCTTGCCGCTTTTTGTGACTCGAGACAGTTGATGGTGAATCTTTCTAAGACCAAGGTTATGGTATTCAATACTACCAAAGAGGCCCTATCCCATCTCCACTTCTTTTTCCAAGGTCGGGAGGTCGAGATCACCACCTCTTATGTGTACTTGGGGGTTCTTTTCACCGGTCCCACTTTTGGTATGAAACCCGCCGCCCAAGCCCGGGTGTGTAAGGGGTATGCAGCTCTGTCTTTGCTAGAGAGGAATTGCTTCAAAGCACATTTTCAGGATATACCTGTGAAGATGAGGATCTTTGATGCCTTGGTCAAGCCAACTATTACTTATGGGTCAGTGGTTTGGGGTCCTAGTCTTGGCCCGACTGAGTGGTCACGGGTTGAACGAGTCCAGACACTCTTTCTTCGACGATTCATTCGTTGCAAGGGCACAGTCCCCCGCTCTATTATTTTGGCAGAGTTTGGGGCTTCTCCTCTCCAGCTTGAGATTATCTTCTTGATTATCGGTTATCTTCACAGGATCCGTACGTTAGGAGATACCCCTGAGGGTTGCAGGCGGTACCCTTACCTCGCCCTTCGCTCCTCGATGGAACTCTCTCCGAGTTCTCGGGGAGGTCGGAGGAGCTGGTATTTTCAGGTTTCTGCCCTCCTGGCCAGCATTCAGATACGGATGGACAGGCTCCCCCCTTATTCTTTGGGTGTTCTCCCCCCCTCTCGGCTTAGTAAGGAGAAGATGCTCCACGAGATCCGGAAGGATGTTAGTCTCCAAGTACACCAGATGCACATGGATCTCTCCTGTTGCCCCTCTTTCCCCCAAGTTGTCTTTCTACCATGAGCACTTCCTACAGATACAAGAGGGCAGAATAGTTCCTCCACAATACCTTCAACAACACACAATGCATAGTCTTCGGATCACTATTGGGCAACTCAGGGTGTGTTCTCACCAACTCCGGATTGAGTCAGACCACCATCTTCCGACGGAGGAGCGGATTTGCTTGTTTTGCTCATTGGGTGAAGTTGAAACCCTTCATCACTTTATTTTTTGTTGTCCCATTTATTATGAGATCCGGGGTAGATTCCATTGCCTTTTCAGGGACAACTCTCGATCTGTTTCTACCTTCTTCAGATACCCGGACCAGCGGTGTCTCGCACTCTTTCTTAGGGAGATAACTCAACTTCGACGACATAAAAGTTCTCCTCCAGATGGATCTCACCCTCCTCAACATCGGCTCATCACAACATACTTCACTCGCTCCGATGGACCAGGTGACTCCGGACGGAAACGCCCCACATCATCCAATTCGGACGGGAGCAGGGTCACTAGACAGCGCACCCACAATTTGTCGAGGTTCCGAACTAGCGATGGACAGAGACATATCATGGACTTCTTCAACTCCGGTACTTCGGCCTCGACTGTTAGGAGAGATTAGTTTTTGGGGGTTCTTGGAGCTTGCCCCTCCTGGGCTGCTCCCTCCCCCTCCTCTCTCTCCGTTCTTCTTGGCGTGCACTCCTCTCTTCCGGACTGCAGCCCTCCCCCCTCTGCTCTCCCTTTTCTTTCTCCCTTTCTCTTTGGCCCGGTTGTCGGGTTTTGTCTTGTATTTATCTTAGTTCTTTTCTTTGTTGGGCTTTTTAGCCTGCTAGCTGGCAATCATTATTGTCCTTCTTATAGTCCCTTGGGTCTTATTTTGGCCCACCGAGGACATTAATAATATTTCATTTCTCTCTCTCTCACTCCCTAATATTTTTTTTCTTCTTTACCTATTTCCCATCTCTTTTTATTCTCTTTTTTTTTAAACCTAAAAAGACTCCCTACAATAGGTGGCAGACCAATTCCCGAATGCTGGAAGCAACATAGGAATCTCGTCCATGAATTCCATCCTTGGAAGCATCGCCTCTAGCATGCATTTACTACAGGCGCTTATCTGTGGGTTGAAGCAATCCACACTTGAGACACAAACCTCTCACTCCTGCCTTATGTAAGATCATGCATGGATCCACTATGATAGCAACTCATTCAAATTCAAACACAATTCACTCAAAACCGCAATCTCCCATGATGCACACATTGTTGAGTCCGTTCTTAGGCATGAACATAGCAATGCCCGACCTGTTGCTCTTTTTCACCAAGAAACTATTGACCCGCCCACTACTGACCAACAATTCCAATGTAAACAACAACTGCATAAATGATAACCTAGCCTAAGTTGGTCGTATGGAAGCACCAAGAGGAAAAACAAGTGGCACCAATAAATGTTGGTGGTCTTCGACGAAATATTGTTTGTCGCCAACATGAAACAAGGCAGGCAAAAAAAATCAATGCAAAACTGACATAAAACCACCCAATCAAATCCCTCTAAATGGACAACCTCAAATTCTTTTTGTACTCATCTCAATCTCACATCTGAGAACAGAATATGCATGCCAAGTCCAATCAGCATGCAAAGGACACATCAGTGTGACGTCGTGCCTTGCTACTACTCCCACCACACAAAGCGACTTAATCTAAAGGACCATAGCAATGTTACCCTACAGTTCTTCCCTTGCAATTAAAGCCTAATGCGGCCCTAATCAGATCCCGATTTGGAACAGTTGAATCGTCCAACCCCAATAAATAGCATACCACGAGGATATCTCCACCAAAAAAACAAATTCATTGCACCTTTCCTTGGTATTTTAAGAAAATAATGCATGACATTGCCTAGAATCTGCCAAAATCTACCCAAAAAACACCAATCCAAAGCTTGTGAAGCGCCAAATTCGTTACCAAGGCAATCGAAGACATTAGATGCAGGAAGGACAGAAAATAAATGTCCTTGCAGTGGTCTAAAGATGTTACTCTATTGTTCGTCCCATCCATCCTCAGCCCTAATACTTCACTCAAAGACGTCCACGACTAACACGTATGCCTCTAATGGGAATGTCAATGGAGGCTTACTTGAGTCGACCACATCAATGCTGGAATTGTTGTTGTGGTATAGGAGATCCTGACTCAAATCGCTCTCAATCGTGATACCTTCCTGCTAGAGCTAATTCCACTGAAAATTTCCACAACAAAGTTAAATCTCAAAATTCCAAGCAAGCCGTGACACTAGTCAGAGGCAAAAAGTAAATAGAACCGAGCTTCTGATGACAAAAATGAACTACCACAATGTGAAGCCAATGAGGGACACAAGAATGCTGTTAAAGAATCCACATCACTTGACCACAGTGAAGACATCAACATGTATGCTACCGGCAAAGCTTGTTTATGGTACAGTCACGTACTCACTCTGCAGAAAGCGCCTTATTTTATTTCCTTATCTACCATTGACTGCTCCCTCAGCCACCTCAATTCATAGTATATCTAAACATTCATCCATGACGCTGCAGTATTGATTTGCTATTTAAAGAATGCCACATACTGAAATGCACCAATAGTAAAAAAAATCTGCAAAAGCTCTGTGTGACAGGAACAAATTCCACATGTGATCATTGATACCATTGGCGTGCAATAAACCTGCTATAATAATGTTAATTGTTTAGGAGAATACTTGATCTCAGCATTCATTGTGGAAATATCTGATCACATTGAAAGCGCAATAGCATGTGACACAGCAGCAAAGCCTTTGTGGGAGGGAATTGTGAGAAGGATCACTCTGAAGCTGTACACAGCCAACAACAATGCCCAGTGGTCATCACACCAATGTCAGTTTTGAACCACAACCGCTGGAAGAGAGGAACAGGGGCACCAAGGAGATTCATTCACACTTCTTGTTCACTCGTCAGAACACAATGGGAAAAGACTCTACAAGCATTGGGTGGGAGGCTATCCTCACCAACCCATCAAGAAATCAGATCAAACCAGCTCTGATTAAATGGCTCTAATATCATAAAAGATTCGTCATAATCCTATATTTCGTATTACAGTATCACATGAATTATGAATATATAGCACATTACATTCCCTGAATAGCTAACAGCCTAATAACAGAATATCTCAACTGGCAGTTTAACTCTAAATCTGATATGCAATTATGCGGATACTGATATATAAATTTATTCCAACAATCAGTCATTGGGGAGTATTTATAGTGATACCTAATCCCCAATTAAATGCTAACCTCAAGCCAACATAACTTGACTTGAAGGTTAAATTGCAATATAATAAATGTGTTAAACCCTTTAATCAAGGTTAACCATAGAGGTGGTTTAACCAATATTGCTAAGGTTGAATACATCAAAACTACCCATAGGCTTACATAAAGATGCTTGTAGGCTTACATAAAGATGCCCATAGGCTTAGAGAGTTATCGCAAGCAGACCGAAGGTTTCAAGAGGTTTTCAGATCTTTAGTCATGGCGGAAGAGCAACGGGTTCATCTAGAATGCATCAATGCTTCAAACCCTTACCATGAATGCGCCAAATATTGTTTCTAGAAAATCACCGAAGCAAAGGAACGTCGGAAGAAAGAAGAGACAGGAGCAAGTGTGAGCCGGGAGGGAGTGCAAGCTGAGAGGGAGTGCGAGCCAAGAGCGAGCCCCACTAGCTAGTATGGAAGGAAAGTCATATTTGAAAGCCCTAATGGGAAGTCAGGATGCCCTAGCTAGAAATCGGGATGCCCTAGCTGGAAGTATGGATGCCCAAGTTGGAGATAAGCGAAAGAGCGAATATATGGCAAGTTCGATCCAAGTAGCAGATGTTACACCAGAAGTGACTATCAAGGATGAGATGATTGAGCATGATATAATGGTTCTTAAAAGTAGAGGGTTAATATGTAAGTTCCATAGATCCTAGCCAGGGTTTTTGGAGATTCAAAATTGGATCAAGTGGAAGTGGGGATTGAATTCAAATTACTCTGTGACTTTTCTTCCTAAAGGTTTTTTCCTCATCATCTTTTCTAGTTCAGAAATCAGGGATAAAATAATGGGTGGTGGCCCATGGTTTAGGGGGAGAGATGCCCTTTATTTAAGACCATGGAATGAAAAATATTTTGTTGAGACAGAAACTATTAAGAAGCTTCCGGTGTGGGTTAGGCTTTTTGGACTTCCATATCAACTTATCAATAAGGATGTTTTGAAGAATATTGGAAATACCCTAGGGAATTCATCAAGGAAGGACTAACTATTAAGGAGCGAAAGCATGCTATATATACCCAAATATGTGTTGCTATGGATATTTCAAAACCTTTGCCACAATCCATTAAGATTAAATCTGAATCAAGAGAATGGGATCAACAAGTGGATTATGAAAATATTGCATTTCAATGCCACAATTGTTATGAGACTGGACACATGGCAAGAGTTTGCAAAGTGAAAACTATGAAGAAAGAGACAGAAAATTTTGGTCATGAGATAAACTTCAAGACAAAGCAAGGAAATCATATAGTAATAGAAGCTAGATCAGATCAAGGATATTCCACTCCAAAAGAAGAGGCAAAGAAAGCCTATCTACAACATCATATGGCAAAGGCCACCATAGCTCACTTGGATCAACCATTAGAAGAAACAAAGAAGGATATAAGGGATGAGAAAGTACAATGTGTAAGTTCAAGTTCAAAAGGAATTAAAGGTGCAAAGGAAGATGTGGAGGAAAATCCTAAAACAAAGACGGCAAAAGAGGTCAAGTTTATTCCAAGTAAATCATCTTCATTTTCCTCAAGTAGTATAGAATCCTCTCCTGGTAATAAAAGTGAAAGTGGTGTAGAGGTTATCCCTTGCACTTTAGGGTTTCAAGAGCAGCATAATAAAGAAATGAGGATGGAGGAAATCCATAACAATTTAGGGTTTTTAGGGCAGAATAAGAAGGTAATTGCTATGGAAGAGCATCCTTGCACTTTAGGGTTTCTAGGGCAACATAAAGAAGAATGTGCTTTTGAGGTTATTCCTTGCACTTCAGATCCTTTAGAGCAAGACAAACCTATAGATGATAAGTCTTACTATGAGCAGTGTGAGAAGATTGAAGAGATTGATGAAGATGAAAGTATTGGTGGGAATGAAAAAAAGAGAGGAAGACCCAAGAAGCAAAAACAAAGAGAAAAAGAAACCTAGAGGGATATTGATATGGGAAAACAAAAGCAAATATCGCAAGTGTTAACAAGAAGTGGGGCTAAACCCACAAATAAAAACAAAAAATAACAATGAAAATAATATCTTGGAATATTAGGGGCATGAATAAGAACCCTAAAAAAGGTATTAAGAAATTGTCAGGTTGTTATAGACAATATATTTATAGATATGGAAACTGGGCAGCAAATATTTTAGCCATTCGCGGTGTTGAATTTCATCTTGACAAAATTTAAATTTCGGAAGGCATCTGTATGAGTGAGATTTTATCTCTTAATAAAAATGATATAAAGGAGTTGATTGTGGAAACTTAGCAGTTTGAGGAAGATGGCGAATATCTTTGATAGAAAGGCAAATGAAGAATATCTTTGATAGAAAGGCAAGTTGGATATGGTTTAATTAACTTGATAGAAATGTAATGAGAGCAATGTAATGTTTTGTTTTTTTAATGGGAGTGGCCCCCAATAGAAGCCACACATAGCTTATTAAAAAAGAGATGCTCGTAGGCTTACATAAAAGAATGTCCATAGGCTTACATAGAAAGATGCCCATAGGCTTACATATAGAATGCTCGTGGGCACATAGAAGTCACACGTAAGCTTACATAGAGAACGCCGCTCGAAGGCATTTCATCAATGTTGACCTTGGCCTAATAAGGTCAGATTACATATATTCCAACAAAAGTATGGGGGTTAATTTTCATTTATTGTATAGGAATATCAACAAATAGTTAGTAGTTAAGATAGTTACCAATTGTCTACCTCGATGATCCTTTTGTATATACACATCGCTTGCTTTCTTGGTTGATAGCAGTTGTAGTTCAAGTTGTTGCAGGTATTGGATAAATTGTGCATTGTTGCATGTTGCTCTATTATCCCGATGTTCATATCACTCAATCATTGCTATGCATACCAAAAAATTGCCTATGTGATTAATGTTAGCATACGTGTTTGTAAATATTTATTTCTCTTTAATTGCACGTTATTTTAAATCGTGTAGAGAATACCAAAAAGTTGTGCTACACTTGCATAGGCTTGGTGGTCAAATTAAAATTTCAACAAGGCTGGTATATTAGACTCTCTATCCACTTTATGTGGAAGAGAATAATCACTTGAAAATATCTTCAGCAAGTGCACATTTTCAAAGACATTTGGGCATGGTTATAGGCCGAATTCAACTATTTATTTCTTGTTCCTCATATTTGACAAGATCCTTAGGAGATACTCAAATGATTAGATATAGTAAGAAAATATTAAACATACAATATAGATGTATGTCATTGATTTCCTTTGGGCTTTTGGGTATAAGGTTGTAAGTTCAATTCCCACTACATCCAATGTTGTTGCACCATAGCAAGTGTTGTAAAAAGCTATTGGGGGTATGCGTGTGTGAATAATTTGGAAAGTACGTACCATGTCAAGGCTCCAATTTGGGCTTTTGGTTTGGACTCGTGTCCATGAGTACAATGTTATGGGTTCAATTCCTCTCAGCTTAGGAGAAAGGCTGAGGATTTTTAAGCGAGACTTGGCTAGGAATTATAAATCAAATTTGCTTTCATTAATATGTGAATTCTTTGTCTATGAAGGTAAAGGCTTATATGTTACCGATTAGCCTTTACAGGGTAAGATTTTCCATGTAACCGGCTTTTTGCCAATGTTATCATGAAAAGAAAAAAAAAAAGATGCCTTTCGGGTTTTATATGTTAGAATATATTTCAATATTTCCTTTATTAATTAATTCAATCGTAACAATCTTATATTGTTAGATTGATTAATTTAGGCTAGTTGTTATTTGTTACAACTCCGCCTATATTAGTCTCGGGTGGTTCCACAACCTCCGGACTAATCCTGGCCCTAATGTATTATTTATACTTCGTCAAATTAATCAAACTTGGTTCCGCTTCTCACATGGTATCAGAGCTCTTCCTCCGCCACTCTCATTTCTCGTCTCATTTCTCGCGAAGTGATCTCGTAGTAGCGGAGCAAACGAGCGGAGATTTTTTTTTTGTCAGTTGGGAATAATTCTTTGAAAGTTTGAGAAATTTTTTTTTATTTCTCGGAATAGAGAAATTTTTTTTCGAAAAAGTTGGATCGACCATACGGTCGAAGAGGCGATCGACCGAAGGAGCAATTCGAAAGAAAGAATTCGAAGCGATCGACCAAGATCGAACAAGGCAATCGACCGCACGGTCGAAAGGGCAAGGCGAGCAGCATACGTCGTGGGAGCCAACACCAAGGCTTCCCCACGACCCTCTCGGGTGAGAGCCTCTCCCCGAGAGGCTATACTCCATTGTGGAGTAAAACGCTTTTAAAATCCCTTATTTACTGCCGATCCCATCAATGTGGGATAAACCGGAAAGAAGCCTCGAAATTCGAAATTCGATCACGCACGTCACCTGACGATTTTTTCTGTCACCTGCACATTCCGGCGTCAAACTGAAACACGATTCGGGAGAGATAAATTTCGTGTGATTTGAGTACGTTTTTTGGCTCTCTGTGAGCTCGCCACCCACGAGCCGCCGGTGGATCCGCCTGAGCAACGCCACCTGCGCTCTGCCCGAGTGGTGGTGGTGGAGGGAGCGCTGCCGTGGAGGCTATTACGCCTTCGGGGGCTCCTTAAAGGAGGCGTGGAGCCTGATCTATGTAGATCAGCCCACTGACTCACCTAGCGGTGAGTCGAGTGGTTAAGGCTCCGGGAGCCTCAGGTCACGGGTTCGAGTCCCGTCGACCCCCCCCAAAGGTATAAAAATTTTCATTTTTTATTAAAGTTTTTTTTAATATTCTTTAATTAAAGTTAAAATTAAATATCATTTTAATTTATTTTATAATAGTTTAAGGTTATTTTTTTTAAAATAATTTTTTACTATGTAAGATAAAGTTTTTTTTTTTAACTTTAGTTATACAAGAATGTTTTAAAATGCTTTATAAAGAGAAATTTTAAAGGGGGGAGTCATTTTTTTCGAAAAATCAAGGGGGGATTGAGAGTAATTTTTTGAAAAAGCAAATTTTTTGGCATTATTGTAAAGGTGCATTTTCGACTGCGCCCGACACCTAGTGGGTTATTTCTGTGGGCACTTTTATGTTGTATGTTGCATTTTTTCCTTCTTTTGCACTACATCATTTAAGTTAAAATCAAATTCACTCCCTAAGTCCCCGGAATAATTAAAACTCATCCGTGCAATTTATTGCATTGCAGCGTTCAGTATTTGTGATACCTCTGGCCAGCACTTACAAGTAAAGCTGTCGTGATTGCGCTACTGTTAATATAGCTGCCAAAACGACGTCTGAGCTAGTTCTCTATTAATCGTCGGGGAGAGATAAGTTTGCCATTTTTTTGCTATTTTTTTACTCCATCCACTACCCCAATCACTCTCGTGTTTAGGCTTAAATCCAGACGAACGTTCGGATATCCAAAGTGTTTAGGGGAAGTTACGCCCCACGCATGAGGATTGAAGACTTTCTAAGGTCGGTGCCATCAACGAGGTGATTCCCTTTCAGTACCGCCTAAGTACCACGTATCGTATAAATCATTAAAATTACCTACAGTCTCCCTCACGTAAGGGCGGGTAATTTTTCTGGTTTTTCAAAATACCTATAGTCTCCCTCACGTAAGGGCGGATATTTTGTACGGTATAACGGCCTGGCGTTAAGGTATATCGAAGAAGGGACCATTTGGTGTTATAAGGAACCTTCACAATGTCTGCAAAACTAATGACTGATGCTCATCAGTTGTTGAAAGGTCCAAACTATACACCATGGAAAAACAAAATGAAGGCAATCCTAGAGATGGATGATCTTTGGGATGTTGTGTCTGGAACAACAGTGAGACCTTCATCTGCAGCTGGAGTCACAACTCTCTCTGCTGATCAGAAAAACTTTGATAAGATAGATAGCAAGGCAAAAGTGCTCATTTTGCTTGCTGTCTCTGATGAAGTTCAACCCCATATTGCTGAGTGTAAAAGTAGTAAAGAGGCATGGAATGCCCTTAAAACTATATATGAAGGAAAGAATGCTTCCACCATTCTATTTCTTCAATCTCAATTACACAAACTGAGCATGAACCAGGGAGAAACAGTTGAACTCTTTCTGTGCAGAGTGTCTGAGTTGAAAGCAAAGTTGAATTCTTTGGCAGCACCAGTTGATGATCAGCTCCTTACCTCAGTGGTATTGAGAGCATTACCTGATTCTTTTCAAGTATTGATCACCTCACTTCATGTATCACAGAGACAAGTTACCTTTGTTGAGTTGGTAAATTTGCTTCAACAGGAGGAGGCACGCCAACTACAGTGAGATGATTCTTCTAACACTGCCCTCTACACAAACAGGAAGGGCCAAAACAAGAAGAAAGGTAATTTTCATAAGGGAGGGAGTTCTCAAAAGGATTCAAAAGGGAAACAAACTCAACAACCTCAACAAACTAAGAGATATTGCAAGATCTACTTTCGTGAGTTCTAGTTTTCATATAGTACCTTTAGACCCAAGTATGACAGATCATAGAACTATAAGCGAGACTAGTGATGTTATTAGAAATCTGCCATTTGAGCAATCTTTACTGCACTCATAGATAAAGGGGGAAAGTGGCTCTAGAAACATCCTCAAAAGACATATTTTTGACTCCTCAAACCTACTTATTGAAGATTTCAAGTTGCATGAAGTCATTACGTTGCACTTGTAGAGTTGTATACTGTGGATATATGTTTTATGGTCCAAACATTTATTATCCTTGAATTGTAAGCTCTCATTCTTACGTTAGATAATCACAGCAAAGATAAGGATATGCTTTAATTTCCTTCCTATAAGTATTGACCAATATGCTAGAAAACAGCTTATGCATAAATCAAATACATATCCTGCCCTTATGATCTAGATTATCAAACAGGATATCAAGAATGATAAAGAATGAGAAAACCAACAAAGTAATCACTATTTAGGAAAGGACATATATAAATATATAGATTTTTTTTTTTTTTTTCCTTTTTTCTGTAGCTCAAAAACATCGAGATGATAAACAACAGAATGGAATGGGAGAAAAATTCTGTGCTTGTTTGTGCACCCAGAGAGATAAATAGCTTATTTCACAAACAAGAGCAATAAGCTCTAATACCATTAAAATAGTGTACAAGCAAACCCAAGATTTCTAACCTCCAAAAAATGGTTGAGTCAAATACATTTCCTGAGATGATGGTGCTGATCATGTTGATATTATTGTTCATTACACATTTGTTATGTCCAATGACCCTCGTCGATTGATAATTCGCCATCTAGCAAATTACTTGTTAATCTCATTTATAAACTAACCAATACATGGTAGCGGGCTATATGTATTGTAGTTTTTCTTATGCCTATAACACCGGTAGCTGTGATTCAATTCCCTCTTCAACAAACTATAAACAGGATCTGAGTAAGGTTATCGTCTTCAACCATGTACTGACTACATACAGGATTGTATGTAAAGATGTGCCATTTATGTTACACAGCTATTACTGAGAGGAATATTTTTAATTGATGAAAGGACAATAAACAGTGATTAGTATGAAACCAAATGTAAGAAATCCCAAGAATGACAAGAAAATTTTTGCTAAGTTCAATTCAATACTCAGCAAATCCACTGACAGCATAAAATTATTTCCTAAGTTGGAAGATCACCTCTGCTATGTCCCATAAACACAGGAGAGCTTTCTCTATAGCTAACTTCTTCATTGGGAAGCAATCCTTACCATATCCAGTGAGTGGCATGAGTGTTCTATAGCCAAGAAGTGAAGGCCTTCAACTACACAGCCCAGATGTATGGCCGACACTCATGAAAATAAGGTCATATAGCCATACAGTAAGACAGCCCCCTGACAGGTCAGCCATACAGACTATACATCCATGGCGGCCATTCGAAGGAAGCCAGACAGTCAAATTCATTCAAGCCAGCCATCATAGAAGATGATGTTAACTATACAAAGAGCAAAACAAATAGCTTTCACAGATAAAAAGCTATAGAAATAAGGAGTTAATTGGGAATCTGGGACTAAGCCTATAGAACTGAAAATTTTGATTCATATTAGCTTAACAATAGCAGAGAGACCACTAGGATAATACCCTTCTTTGGATCCATAGAGAAACTTGCAGCTGCACTTACCATCTTTGACACTTGAGCAGCATTAGCCAGATGACAACTTGATTGTGCCTTCTAAATTGAATGATTGCTACCTATGTGTTGAGAAAGATGCTCAACATAGGTGAGGAGCCGAGGAGGTTTGTTTAATGTAGGCATAGTCACATTACATACAAGTGACTCAACAAGCTCAAGAGTAAGAACTGACATAATAATCGCCAAAAACTCAGATATTAAAACTGAATACAACATTCAAAAGTATGTAATTTTTATGATCTTTCAACATTTGTCGAGTTGGTGTGGAGGTCCAAGGTTCAAATCTCGGGCCTCGCCGGACTGAACGCTTGTCCCTTTCCTGGTGCTTTCAGCGGCGTAAAAGGTTTAAAATGATTGTGGCATGGTGGTTATAGGGGCAGACTGCGCGAAGATCTGTGTGGCGGCTTCTGGGGCGGACAGCGCAGAATACTGTGGCGGCCATAAAAAGCTGGACAGCCTGCCCGGATTCGTGGCGGCTACCGATTCCACCATGTAAATTAAAAAAAAAAAAAAAAAAAAAACATTTGTCGAGTTGGCTAGTTTTCGTTGACTTTTGTCCAGAGTCAAGTTCTTACAATGTCCAGTTTTTTGCCAAGTCAACCTGAGAAAACACAAATCTGACCTGAATTGGCTTTGACTTGCGCCTCAATCAATTATGTGACTACTGATGTAAGCAGATTTTTTAATATCGTGTTTCCATCTTTATTCTCGTGGCAAAATGGCTAGATCCACCCATAGAATTTACTATTAATAACCAATTTCTATAGTGAAAACTACCTTTTGAATATTATAGTTTCTTATTCATATCTAGTGACATTCGCCAAAAGCATTCAACCACCAACATGTGACTCCCTATCATATCCTCTTCTTTCTGGACATGCCTCTCATATTCTCTTCTTCCTGGAAACCATCTTCTCGACTTATACATACATGGATATGTAGTAGGAATTTATGTCCACATTTGTCCATTGGATGATCACCTTCTGCACGTATCACTTTGCATGCATTAATAAAATAATTCCATACTCTTCTATCAGCTTCATGTACTGTAGTTGGGCAATGTGGTTGTAGCAAGTTGCAAACTAGCTATGTTAGTTAATCAGTTTTTGGTTCCATTCTGTTCATATGAAAATTTGACATGTTTTTGCAGCAACACAATGATGATTATCATGGTGAGTCTGAATGTCATTGGACATCCCAGCCAACACCCAAGACAATCCATGAAAACCAACTTCACGCATTGCATCAAGACAGACTCTAGTTCTGTGCTTATGTTAAGATCCTGAAATCCAAGAAATCTAAGATGAAATTTTCAAGGTCATTAAACTTTGGCAGATAGTAGTTAGAGAGAGTTGCTTGTTTTATTCTATAGACTGGATTGTATGTTATTATAGATAGGGCACTTTAAATAACAAAGTGTATACACAGCATCATATCTAGCCACAGTATGACCTGAATTGATATAATCTACTTTTGCATGAAAAACGTTTTCCAAATATGTTTTCCATGTACCATGTAACGGAAGTGTTCAAGAAGCATAAGTTTTCCCATGTAACGTGTAATGGAAGTGTTCAAGAAACATACCTTTGACTCATGTATTGATTAAGCTGTGGTTGTAAATTGCTTGGAAAAGCCTGAAGAGCTAATGAAATAGGACGCTGCTACTCAAAACATCTATCCCGCAGAGTTTGTACAACCTCCAGTTCAATAGCCTGGCAACAATCAGTGTGTACTCAGAAATTGAGAGTAAGATTAAAATCAGAAAGCTTCAACCCCAATATGGTCACATTTCACTAATGTTTTTTATTTGACTGTGCTAAGATTTCCATTTGTTTCCATATTATGATGATTAAATAACCCTAAATGTATGGAAATGACCAAGGACATAAAATCTGAAGTCCTTTGTTTCTCTGATTTTCTATGCACATAATGGACTGCTATTCCTGCATAGAATATTTCAACTATTTTGCTGCCCAAACAGGGAACTTTCTTGATATTGAAGACACCTTTCAATTGATTCAATAAATTTTATTTATGCCAATTATTGGATTCCAACAAGCACTGTGCCCTTGTTGATAAAACTTGAGGTGTATTCAACAACAAATATATTCTGAAGTCCAGCTCAATTAAAGCCAAAGGGATGGTAATAAAATCCAAAAATAAACTAGAAGATAAATATCCATCTGACCAAGGATTAATATAATGTTAACAAGATTTGCTTAAGCAGTGCTTAATGGATAATTTTTTTCTGAATTCCTAAGATACAATACTAGCCAGCCATATATATTCACAATTCAAGAGTTGCCAAAACCAAATGACTCTTTTTTTACTAGATACAAAAGCATACATGATACCCTACCAATATCTAAATTTATTCATCATTATTTACAAATTTGACATGTTCTGCTGCATATAGGAAAGGATCTGCTCTTGTGGCCCTGCTTTGACCTCGTGCACCAATTTATCTTAGATATTAACCCATATGGACCAATTTCCACTCTGAGACACAACTTCCTCTTTTCACATGGACCTTTTCATCCAAGCAGTTACAGGTCTCAGACTCATTCACTAGGCCAAATCTTTCTTTGTAATAATTTAATATGCTTTTATGATTACTACCCAAACTGTTTGTTTATAACTTCTCACAGAAAGATTGCATTACTACAATGGAGTAACACTTTCTCCTTCCAGCCAGCCATTTTAAATAAAAGCATTATGGGATCTTCTCTAGAAGTAAGCTTCATGTTTCCACCACCATCATTTTAGACTTTATTATTGTCTTATTATTCATCTTATGTAAGTGTTTTTCAAAACACTTTTTTTTTATAATCTTAACTTCTTAGTGCATGGGATTCTAACAAATCTATTGAGAAAATTTCTTAGGAGTCTTGTCCAGAGGTGGAGTGTCATTGATTGCTTTAGACTAGTTATCCACAAAGATCAGAATCGTTGAAAGACTTTGGCATTCATACCACTTGATGTGACCAAACCCTGACTGCCCGGTAAGAAAAGAAGATTATAGCAACTGAGACAAATATCTGTAGACAGAAAGTTAGAAACAAACCTTGCTTAAGAAACAAATTGCCAGAAATTTGTAGTCCAATGGTCTGCAAATTTAAGAAGATGTATTCATAAGAATCTAATCAAAACTAAATGTTTCAATTAACCATAAATTACAAATTAAAGTTTTGCACTTTTTATTTCTTTAGAAAAATAATATATTGCCACCTTCACTTAAAAGCAGCAATAAAGATGTGTCAAGGTCCTCCAAGATGGCCTCTCCTGAAGCCATCTTCAATGCAGTTACATTAGTTTTTGAGTTTCATTATAGTTCCACAGATTAAGCCTTGCAGTCAGATGGAACAAAGGTGTCATGGTGTCAGTTGAAAGTAAATCGCTTCCAGTTTGCTTGACAACATCTGAAAAAACTTCCATGTGTTGAGCCAAATTACAGGGATTTCATCCTCAGGCTGGAAGTCATCAACAAGCACTATAGCTTCAGCCCATACATAGGCAGAACTAGGGAGGGGATGTTGCGGAGGGAGGGGGGGTGGTTATATGTAATGCAATAAGCCCATCAAGCAAACAAAATCCTTCCGTCCCAAGAATCATGTCCAACATTACAATTATTCATTAAGACTTGTTTCAAAATCCTATTAAAGGTTTCTATGTTGCCATTTGCCAAAGGATGATACAATGAACACTTATCATGATGCACCATAAATTCTATTGTCAACTTTTGAATCATCTCATTTACAAAATATTTCCCCCGACCCTAATTAAACTCTTAGGACAGTTAAACCTGTTTATGTTCTCATAGATGAATGTATAGCCTAGCATTGGCAAGCCTCTCACAGATAACCTGTTTAGGTTCTCACAGATGAATGTATAGCCTTGCATTGGCAATGCCTCTCACAGATAACCTGTTTATGTTCTCACAGATGAATGTATAGCCTTGCATTGGCAATGCCTAAGCCCATCTCATCATATAGTATCTACATGAAGTAAAAAAATAAAAACCTGTTCATTAGGCAGGAGAATCAACAGGACCTCAAAAACCCATTGGCCACTTCCAAAATGGCTCGAGAGACAGGAGGGGTACCAATGACATTTAATCCTGATGTGAAGGCTTCTGCACTCACTAGGAAATGTCATAGGTTTTACCACAAGAGTGGACATCATAGAACAAAGTAGGACACCACAATCTCACTTGCAGAACCCTCTTTGTAGTTTTATCCCCCCACATGAAGACAACCTTCATATGTTACCCTCACTAGAACGTGTCTTTCATGATTCAACATGCATCTTCTTACAATTTCATCAAGTCCTAATCCATAGAAACTGTCCTTCAATCAAAGTAAAGAAGAAAATCTTCTACACAAACTTCTAATGCCCTTTGCCTTTTAGCTGGACAGCTACTTTCATTACAGTGAGTAATCAGGAATATCAAGTAATTTATCAAGAAGAGCTGCAATTCTAAACAAAATGGATATCAAGTAATTCATCTTCAACCTCGAAACCTGTAGGCTCAAAACAGACTTGGTGTCAGCTCAAGCACCACCACAATGAGTCATCGAGCATTTGTTTTTTTCTCTTGTACATATTTGTCATTTTGTCATACATTTCACCGGATTGTTGCAGTATGTGCGCAACACCCTTATGTTGTACTCAGTTGTAGTAATGTACATTGAATGGGGTATTTTCAACATTTATGCAGGGTGTGTGGCAGTTGGTTGCAACTGCTCCCTATCCCTTCTTGTGTATATATCCCTAGACCATTCTCTGTATGATCATGTATTGTGGTTATATTCTTGTACATCATTTTGATAGTTCATGTTTATTCTGTTCAAGATAGCATTCTACAAATGTTGCTGCCATATGTGATGAGGCTAGTTTGTCATTGTATTATTCCAGAGAACAGTACTTTTAAAATAACCCCCCCCCCATGTTTTAAAAAGGCATTGGCATAATCTGTACTAAATATCTCCTCTATGTTGACTGTATGGATAGATGCCTTCTTCTGCCCTCTTTTAAAAGCTTTGAATAGCTTGTTGTAAAATATCTTCTCTTTGAAGAAAAGCCTCTCTTGCCTTTTCCCTTTTAAAACAGGGCATGGGGGGCGAAGTCTTCCTTCTGACTCCTAAGAGAGATAGGACTCGACCTGCTCGGCAGGGATAGGGAGATTTCTGTACTCAACCGTCTCTCGTGTTCCGCCTGGAATTGCCAGATGCAATGGAATCATTGTATTATTCCAGAGAACAAATTCTAACTGTTTTACATTTATTTTCCGTTGCATGTTCCATTACTTTATTCTCTGTATTACTGTTTGGAATATATAAATATTTGTACTATATTTTGCACCATTGCCGCAACAAGTCTGCATTGAGGAGAATGTTGACTTTGCTAAGCATGGATGGGTGTGTCAACTGGCATTTAAGATGCATAGATGAATGTTGACATACATGCTGGATTAGTAGGAGCATATATAGGTAATGTAGGATATCTTTATTTTAAAATTGCTACAAATAGTATTATGAAAAATTATTTTAAAAAATCATAGCTATGTTTGGAAACTTCATAGAATGAGTTGTTACAGGATACCCACATAAGCAGGACCAAGGGCATGCACCTCCAAGCCTACTACATCATTGGTAAGTGGTGGTGTGAGGCTCATAAATCACTTGAGTCCTACAACTAGATCGATGTGGGATTATTAGCTATTACTCATACACTACACTAAGGAAAGCCAGATATTCAAGTGGATCAAAATTCCAATCATAGGAATATGCCACAAAACAACCTGTAGAAGAACATGCATTACAATGATCCAATCAAAATGCAATAGGCCTAACCACCCCACACACACATGCTGCAACTCGATGTGAATAGGGGTGACGAATACCACATAAGCAGGACCGAGGGATTGCACTTCTAAGCTTGCTATCCCATGAGCAAATAGTTTGACAAGTGATGGGACTCATAAACCACTCAAGTCCCACAGCTGGATCAATGCAAGATTATTAGCTATTACTCTTTCACACACACACCAAGGAGAACTAGGTATTACAGTGGATCAAAATTTGAAACATAGAAATATCAAAATTAGAAACATAGGAACATGCCACTTGAAATAGCCTGTGGAAGAACATTAATCCAATTACAAGGTGAGAGGGCTAACTGCCCCACACACATGTTGTTATTCAATGTTAACAAGGGTGAGGAATGCCATATACTGAGGACTTGCACCTCTAAACCTACTACCCCAATGACAAAGAGTTTTGCAAGTGGTGGGGCTTATAAACCACTCAAGTCCGACAACTGGATCAATGTAGAATTATTGGCTATTACTCACACATGCTCTACGCTAAGGAGAATTGGGTATTAGAGTGGATCGAAATTCCAATCATAGGAATATGCCACTAGAAACAGCCTATAGAAGAACATGTATCACAATCATCCAATTAGAAAGCAAGAAGGCTAACTATCCCCCACACTGGTAATCCAGATTGGAGGATAATTCCCAGGTCCAGGTTTATCAAATCACCCATTGATCAGTAGGTTAGGTGGTTATGAGATTCGAAGAGCATCAAGAATGCTTTATTACCTATCTATGGGATGCTCACTTTAAGTCGCGGCTGGAGGTGGTTAAATTGAAAGGTTCGGCCCAGATGGAGCAGAACGGATGGATTGCAACACTGTGCGTAAAGATCCAGAATATGCTACGACTCAATGTTAATAGAGGTGAGGAATCCTACATAAGCAAGACTAAGGGCTTGCACCTCTAAGCCTGCTACCGCATTGGCAAAGAGCTCATGGTAGCATGGGTTCTTTTAATTCTTCAAGTGGTGCAAGCAGTGGCATTTAAAAAGGGAACGTGTCTTCTACTTTCATAAAAATATCAAAGCAAAGTGCAGCTTGAGGTCATTCCTTAACGCCCCAATGAGCTAGTACCATCATTGACTTGGGGTCAAGGCTTTTATTATTACAATTTTTACTTTCTTCTATTACTCCACTAACTACTTCAAAATTTTCTGCGATTGTAGCTTTGACAAGTACCCTTCTTTCATCAAGGACTTTATCCTTGTCATCAGACTTATCTAGTTCAACAAATCCTTCTTCTAACATCCTTCCAAGTCCCATCTTCTTCCTCTCTTCCCTTTGGTCCTTCAAGCAACAAGGTCAATCCAACCCTAATCATCTTTTCCACTTGGTTTCCTAAATTCTCAGTCACCAAGTTCTTAGCCTTACCTCTATGACAACCCCTTCTTCCCCCTCATCAATATTCTTTGAACCAAACTCACAATTGTTGTCTGTTTTGACTTTTGTTCTTGCCACTAATTTACTAAAACACTTTCAATAAGCAACATGCCCATCTCTACTTATCAATTCTTCCTGCTCATCCCGACATCCCATTAACTGATTCCACCTACATCTGTCCACAACAACCACCTCAAAAAATAAAGAGAAAAAATAAAAATAAAACTAAAACACTACTCCCTAGACACCTACCTCCTCTACTTAGAATCAAAGAAACCTCTAGGAACAATACCGTTTATTGGCATCAGCATCTTGATCAATAGGGGAATAAGAGCAACAAACCTCCCTTGTGCCTCAAACTGGAATCTTGTCTCCATAATATCAAAGGCTATGTACAAATCTACACAAATTCGATTATGTAGCTGGTAATGGTGCTCTTTACCCACTCATCCACAGCTCACATTCACATGTCCAATCTGTACACACTTCTAATATCCATCCAAGCTCCACTCAATCTATCTTCTCACAATGTTATGGTACCAAAATTCCTCTTGTGATCAATCCACTTCAATAATTTCAGAGGAAATTCAACAAAGAAAGACTCATGGTGTTCACTTCCATCATAAAATGAATCTACATACTGAGAAGCTTAAATTTCTTTTATGATTGACTCTTTCTTAAAAAGTTCGTTCAATTTCCCTTTCTACCATGTCTCAATATCAGTTATGGTTGTGTTCCATATCGAGCACTTATCACTAGACATGATATCCAGTGAGTGGTCCGAGCAATGGAACATGTTGACACATTTCTCACAACAGGTTTTCAACTTTTCATCTAGCAAAGTTTGTTCTAGAAGTGATCCATAATCACTCACAAACATACCCAAGAGATCCAAGTAATCATGACTATTCTAAATATGAAACAAGAAACAACTAACATAAATAAAGAAGAACAGACAAGTGTCTAGACACATCCACTGAAGGAATGAAGCAACTCCCAAATATATTACCCTGGAATCTTCACACACATAAGTAAATTTCAAATAATTAAACTAATCACAGAGAGACAAAGCTAAGGAGATGTGACCAAACCCATCCTCCTATATATACTGCAATGAAACAATTCCAACTACTGTCATTGACCTTCCTAATAAAGAAAAGTTACATTACCAATATATATATACATATATATTCTTCACAACATATGAAAGGGTCTTTGTCAGATGGATCTCCATCAAATGCATCTTCATCAAGTCAGTCAACATCAGGTACCTTCCATTGGAACAAATCCATCAAAAGTCTTTTTCATCAGATTTTCTTCCATCAAAACCATCATTAACACAAGCATCTGTCATCTGGCAATCTACTCATCAAACTCCAAAACTTAGTCAAATTTTCAAAAAGAGTTGGCTGCCAAACTGCCTGCCAACACGTCCCACGAGGAAAAGTCTGAGCACTAGTAGTTTGTGGAAAGAGAACCACCAACGTAGAGTACCAAAACCCACAAGAAGATTGAGAACCTACAAAATCACATATTGGGCGAGACACCTAAGCACTATAGAAGAAAAAATTGCATGTAGACATGATGCTGCAAAGAAATCCATAAGAAATTGTAGAGATCAAATAACCAATGCGAAAATCAGCATTTGGCAACCTAACGTAGGCCCTGCAAACACATGCAACATATAATTGGATCATACAAGTTAGCACCTGATATGGATACAATACACACATCAGCTGGTTGAAAGACAATGGAAACCACTAGGAAGTCAAATTGTCACTGAAATTGACCAATTTGTAGATGAAGACTGTCAACAATGGACGTACTCAAGTTAATGTTAATAAATAGCCATCCAACCCTTAATGTAGTTGAGATAATGTGTAATTATCGCAATGGCTGTAAGTTAGTTCTTTAATATAAGGACACATGAAGAGAGCAATGAGCTCCAAGCTGTTGTACTGAGGCAGATTACTCCCATAGCAATTGGAAAAGAGTGCAAAAGGAGAGACAGATGCCTTGTTCAGCCAAAAAAACATGGTTGCTTCTAATGCAATACATATCATATTAAAACATAATAAAATTTTATAGACAGTCAGGTGATTTAAGCAACTCCCAAACACTGCAGCTTCTGTCAAAGTTATTTGAATCCAACCTCATTGCAATACTTAGAATGTGCAAATGTTCATCTCAGCATAGTCGAATCAAACGTGTACCCTTGTGCTTGTGGATATGGGTCCTTAACCAAAAGTCCAAAGTGGCAGTCATAGCATGGTGCCCATTTCCAAGTTATTCATAATAGCCTGTTAATGAACATTCGGAGAGGAAAAAGCACATGCTAAAGTGGTGCACAGATAGAGTGCATGCAGTGATGCAGATTCACTGCAAATAAGTAAGAAGAGATCCTTGCTACTTAAGTAGTTTGAAACTCTGGACACTTCAGGAATCTGAGTTTTCTAAAAGCTATTTGTTTTGTGGGGCAGTAGTCGTAGCCAATGTCAGCGCTCACTTTGATATTGTGAAACTTCATTACTTAAAAATAACTAGAAATGCATGTCCACGTTTAGGTGAAATCATAGTTACGAAACTCGCTGAGTCCATGCCTGAGTCAGCCCTCCCATGTTTTTTTTTGACTCAGCTAAGCAAGTTTTTCTGGACTCGCCAAGTTATTTTTTTTACTCGCGGGTCTGAGAAAAAAACTTGGCTGTGGCAGCAGAATGACAGGAAAATGGCATAAATAATTTATTTTTTCCAAATTCGCCCATTTTTGCTGTTTCCACTTACAGAGAGAACAAAGATAAGGTGAAATCAGACCCACAAAAACACTCATTTGCATTCTAAACTCAAATTTTTCCTAGTTTTCAAGAATCTAACAACCATCCAACAGTTACATTTGAGGTAAAAATACGAAGTTTCAGGTGTTCTTTTTTAAAGTTTTAAACTACTTGATTATTATTTCCATGTGCAGCTACAACGAAATAAAATGACGGGGAAAAGAGACCCGGCTTGGAAGCATGAGAAGGATGGTTCGAAGAAAGAGGTCTATTGTAACTTTTGTGGTGAAAAACTATTTGGAGGTATAAACCGCCTCAAATACCACTTGGCGAAGATAGCTGGCCATGATGTCAAGCTATGTGATAATGTGGAACCTGAAGTACAGAGGGAATGTGATGCCCTCCTAGCACATTATGAAGAGAAGAAAGAACTAAAAAGAAAAACAAGTGAAGCTATGGTTGCTCCTCCTTCTTGGCCTCCTACAAAGGGTAGCAGCAGCACCTTTAGCCGTTTTCAGCAACATTGTAGTGGCTCAAATCTATCTATGGCAAACCTAAAGAGTGGGGCAGAGAAGTCAGTTTTCATGGAATATTCCACATCAGGGTCGCAACCCACGCTTTACAGTATGACTGCATGGAACCAGGAGAGGCACAAGGCCGCGAGGAAGACTTGTGCAAGCTTTTGATATTTTTCTGACATTCCCTTCAATGCAGCGAGGTCTCCATATTGGCAGGGAATGGTTGATGCCCTCACAGTTTGCAGCCCAGGATTCAAGCAACCCACTTATGATGATTTTAGGGGCCCTCTCCTTTAGGAATCCGTGAAGGATATCTAGCTTTTGGTTGAAGAACAGCGCAGGCCATGGAGAAAAAGTAGTTGCAATATCATGTCCAATGGGTGGACCGATGGAAAGAATTGGACATTGATTAAGTTTTTGGTTGTTTCTACAAGAGGAATTATGTTCCTCAAGTCAGTGGATGCATCGGCACAAAAGAGTATTTGTTCATCACAAACTTTACCTTCACCACAAAAAAATTGCAGGATCAAATTCTGAAGCCATTGATTTAGATGAAACTCATCCATCATTTGAATGGATCAAATAGCTGCAGGATCAAATTATGAAGCCATTGATTTAAGATGAAACTGATCCATCATTTGAATGGATCACAGAGCTAGAGGAGGAGCAACAAAAACCTCTCTTTTCAATGGATGAAAAGTATGGTTCGCAACAAAGGCAGAGGAAGAAGCACAAGCACAGTCACAAATAGATAGGACTAGAGCTTCAACTAGGGCAAAAGGCAAAGGCATTGCTAGAGGCTACATACATTAGTTAACTGTTGTATTAAGTCTATGAGTCTATAGAGGCATTTTGACATATTTTGTACCTTTTTATATCATAAGCAATAAAAGAATATTTAGAAGCCAAAAAAAATTATTTAATTGAAGTGTGTTTTGTCACTTTTATATGTGTAGTTTAAGGTTATATCACTTTCAGAATTAATTTTGGATTTTGGATTTGTATAATGTTAATGGATTTTGGATTTGTATAATATTAATTAATTATTATATGCATGGGAAAAAACTATTTTCCAATAAAAATTAGATTTTATTTGGGTTTGCCTAGTCCGACTTTCTCTACCAGATTTTCTATGCTATGATAATGAAAGGTAAAGTGAATTTTAATGTGCATTATTAACAATGATTTTCAATGTCACCATGTTAAAATTTTGAAAATCCAACGTTTTTGGTCCTCCTTGGGGACACCTCCTCCTATGATGGAATTTCGTTCCACATTAGTACCTCCTCTTTCAGGGGCTTTAATCCGTACACATAAATTTGGGTCCTCGACAAAAAGCCCAAACAAAATCTGCCCCTGACAATACTCAATTTTCACTTTGGGGGGCAAAAACACCCCAAAAAAAAATAAAAAAGCAAGCAAAAGAATGTTTACCTTATCATCAGGATCAGGGACGTGTTCTGCCTCTCCAAGATAAACAATCCGCGCTCCAAGAAGCTTATTCCAGACCCGCTGCCTCTCCTTTCCAATGGCCACTGGCTCCCCTATAACAGTGGCATCATATATTCTGGAATTACTCTGGCTCGTCTCTATGCTTCCTAACTTCTTGACGGGTCCTTCTGTTTTCTTAGCAGAATCCATTTTCCCATTGGATTCCAAATCTTCTGATTTTTTCACAGAACCCATCTGAGCATCCTCTGCCTTTGCAATGGAATGAATTGAACAAATACCCAATGCCAACAATGGCTTCAAAATTGCTTTCCTTCTGGTCCTATTTCCTGCAATATCAATGTTTGGAGAATCCCTCTGCTGGGTTCCCATTTCTTCTGTAAACGATTTCTTCTGTAGATTTTCATGGCCATCATTATTTTTAAATCGTGGATATCCTGTTTCTGTGAGTTTTTTTCCCTGAAATCTCTTGCATTCAGATATTGATGCGGGCGTCTCATGATTGTCTTGGATGTGATAACAAGAATTTTGATAGGCTTGTTTTGCACAACGAGGAAAAGGGCCAACGGTGATGTTATGTAACCGGTACAAGTTGGTTTGGGCCATGCTCAATTTCACTGTGAAATTGAGGTAAGAGAAGAACTGTGGAGAGAGGTGGGGGTCATGTACTCGGCATGACATGGCTGAAGGATATGCTATGAACAAAGGTGACAAGGTGCCAGCTTGGGTTGGGAAGGCTCTTTTGACTGGCTTAGCTTGGTTTGGGAAGGCTCTTTTGACCCGCTTGGCCTTGATTCGTTGGGATGATGCTTCCACTCTGGAAATGACGGATGGATTATTATCCACATGATGGCAACATGGATAACAAACGCTCGCTTGTAGACATTGTTGGAGCGGTACCGTACTTGAGGTTCCTCCTCATTTTTCAGAAGCAAGGATAAGACATACGATTTGAGATGAATGGTATCGTCAAGTGTTGAGTATATTTGAACCTTGACTGTTAATCCTTGAATGGTAAGCAAACCCCTGAGAGTTACAACTCTATCACATTTGCAATTTATTTCATATTTTTTTTTTTAATTTAGTGAAAAATCTTTTGCATGGGTCTACACCATGGAGTCGCATCCCGCATCCGGCCCTAAATGACGATTAGGGCCCTACACTCGGTCCTATACCGCGATCAAGGGTTTACACCGTCAAAATCATTTGGGAGTCGTGTCCCATCACCTGGACCTAAATCACGATCAGGGGTCTATACCGTCAAAATCACCCGGGAGTCGTGCCCGGCCCTGACCGCACTAAGCTGAATTTTGAACAACCGTTGTGTTTGGTAGGGTGGAGATGCGTTTGGTAGAGTGAAGATTTCGAACCAGAGATCTCTTTTAGAAGATTGTCCTACTCTCTTCAACTTAACTGCAACACATATTTTTGTTTTTAAAGCATTCCATTTTATTTTAAAAATCATATGACAATTTACATAGGTCAGACTGTCTAAAATCTTATGACAGTTTACATAGGTCAAACTGAATAACGTTAAACAGTATCAACAAACATAATTTCAATATTATTTAATAATTTAAATTAAAAATAAAGGTTGATAAGAAGAATATGTAAAAGAAAGTAGAAAGCAAGTTTTTTTTATAATTGTTTTTAACTAAATTAAAAATAATAATGAAAAATGTTTAGTAACCAAAACAAAATTATATTTAGTTAAATTTTAGTTATAAGTAGAAATAAAGAGAAATTCAAAAAATAAAAGATTTTTATTAAAAGAAAATTGACAACAAAGAAAAAGAAATAAGTAATTTATTAAAACTTTAATTGTAAAGCATTAAATGATAAGTGCAAGTCATAGCAAGCAAGGGCAAGGTGCGTGGGTAAGAAGTAGGAAGCAAAAGTGTTAACAAGAAGCGAGCGTCACTTCTTGTTGCTCCATATCTTAGGAGAAACTCAAAAACTAAAGGATTCATGTGAAGAAAATCTAAGTAACATGGAAGAAAAGTAGTTTTTGAAAGTCCCTAATAGAAGTAAGGATGTCCTAGTTCAAAGTAAGAATGCCCCTTATAACGATAAGAGGAAGAGAGAATCTTTGGCAAACCCTATTTAAGGTAGCAAACACTACACCAAAAGTGATTGAGCATAATTTTTTTTTTTTTCAGCGGAAACCCCTTGTGGGGCCGCCTTGGTCTAAGAGACCACGAACAGGGGGTTCTACACTGTCAAAGTCACCCGGGGGTTGCACCCAGCCCTGCTCACACCAACATTATCAATTGGATTTTGGGTACCCATTTCAGCTTTTTGGTAAGGTGGAGATTCGAACCTGGGACCTCCCTTGGAGGATTGCCCTCTCCTCTCCAACTCATCTACAACACCTGGGTAATTGAGCATGATATAATGGTTCTTCAACTCAAAGGTTAATATGCAAGTTCCATGGATACTACCCAAATTTTTCCAAGATTCAAAATTTGATCAAGTGGAAGTAGGGATTGAATTCAAATTACTCCATGACTTTTCTTTCAAAATGATTTTTCCTCGTTATCTTCTCCAATTCAAAAATATAAGATAAAATAATGGACGAAGGTCCTTGGTATAAAGGCAAAAATTTATTATATTTAAGAAGATGGAGTAAGAATGTTTTTGTGGAGACAGAGACTATTAAGAGGCTTCCAATGTGGATTAGTTTTTTGAACTTCCTTATCAACTCATCAATAAAAAGTTTTGAAGAATATTGGCAATACTTTGGGCGAGTTCATCCAGGAGGGACCAACCACTAAGGGAGAAGGCATGTTTTATACACTCGAATATGTATTGTCGTGGATATTTCAAAACCTTATCCATGGTCCATTTGGACTAAATCTAAGTTAAGAGAATGGGATCAACAAGTGGATTATGGAAACATTACATTCTAATATCACAAATATCATGAAACCAAATGATAGGGTTTTGTCAACTTTGATGATCTGAGCGCGATGAAATTAGGGTTTCTTGGGAGGGTGGGGATGACGGTGGGCGGGAAGGTTGTTCTGGGAGAGCACGGGAGCGTCGACAGGTCGAACCAGGGGCTCGGCAGGGTGGAGGGAGGGCAAATAGAGTCTGGGGACGCCGAGGAGTCCTTGCCAAGTCGCGACAAGGATCCGCCAGACAAACGAGGAGATGGACCTCAAAAGTCATATGCTTTGGCAACGGCCTTTGAAACCCTAAGCGGGATCTTCTCCAAGGAGTTATTTTCGTCTAGGGACAAGTTGGACATCCCGATAGAAATTCTCTCAAGCTTTATGGATTTCGAAAAATTTACCCTCATCGGTAAGTTTATTGGTGGTCGTCCCGACATGGAGACCATTCGCAAGTGGGCGTCTGGAAAATGGCGGACCTCTGGTCACTTAGAGTTGGCTGCCCTAACCCGAGGTTTTTTCGCGATTAGGCTGAGCAACAAGGAGGACTACTATAAAATCCTGGCTAGAGGGCCTTGGTTCTTGGGCCGTAGGAGTCTCTTTCTAAGGAAGTGGGGTTTGGACTTTAACCTCGATACCCAGAATATCAACATTGCTCCAATATGGGTTAGGCTCCCGAGTCTTCCCCTTTTCTGTTGGCATGAAAATGTAATCAGAGGTATTGCTCGGTCCATCGGGGAGCTGATCACTTTAGACCCTCCCACCAGAGCTCGAACTAGATTTGTCCAAGCCCGGTTCTGTGTTTTGGCGGACTTGGAGACGAACCTCCCATCCTCCATTACTCTGCGGTCTGGGGGTACTTTTCTACACAAGCAAGCTATTGTTTATGAGAACAGGCCAGCTTTCTGCCCTCGGTGTAGTTCTCAAGGGCATCTTCAATCCAATTGTCCTCTCCAAAAGCCGAGGAAGAAGGAGCGGGATCCCTGCAACCCTCTGGAGCACGGTGAAGGTCAGACGAAGCACCCTTTTGCGAAAGGCCATGAATCTCCACGTCCATCCAGGGACCATCTCGAATCCTCCTTACCAGAAGAGGAAATCACCACCCGTCCGGACTCCGAGCAGTGTGGTGGGCGCCCCCAACTAGGACCACAGGAGGAAAAGGAACAACCCCCCCCCTTATCACCACTCAGGCAGATTCACCCAAAATTTATGACCAAAACTCTCCCAAGGCACAAAAGCTATTGGAAGACTACCTGCTGGGAAGAAGAGGTTACCAGCCTGGTAATATTAGCCCTCGAATTACGAGGAGTCAAAAGCGAGGGGTGGATTTTGGTAGTGAAAGGAAGCAGGGCCGTCCCCCCAACAAGGAAAAGAGAGACAAAGAAACTGCGACTGATGTTGCAAATGAAACCCAACGGTTCTTTGTTTCAGGATGACTCCGATTCTCTGATGGGTGACGCGCTTATCCCAAAACCTCCCTTCCAATAGGGAAATGGAAGTAAGAAGAACCTCAAACCGTACGGATGAAATCCTGGATGCGAGAAGACTAATCGGACTCGCCATTTGGGCCAGGGCAAAATTTTCCAGTAGGATTTTCAACGGTTTGTTTCAGTCCAGTCATTTTTCTTGGATCCTATCCAACATGTATGCTTCGAATTCTGCCTCCGGGAAAGCAGAAATGTGGAAAGTTATTTCCCAGGTATGGGAGAATTTTTTGTAGTTTTCTTGGTTGTCTTCTTATGCTTTCCGATGGTCCAGCTTCTCCGGCTAGTTTTTGTTTTCCTAGTTATAATGGCCATGGTTTCCAGGATAATCAGGCAAAAATGCCTTACTTGTAGCCCTCGGGAAATTAGCAACTTTCTATTTTTTTTCTGCATACAGGTTTATTCTTCCAGCCAAGAGGCATGAAGCACTATTTAGCAAGGCTGATTTTGTATATATAAAAACCCACTGTTAATCTATTATAATAATTACCAAAAAAAAATATCATGAAACCAAACAAATGGCAAGAGATTGCAAAGCAAAAATGATGGAGAAAGAGATGGAAAACTTTGGGTATGAGGCAAACTTCAATATGAAACAAGGAGATGCCATAGAAGAAGCTAGGTCAAATCATGGATTTTCCACTCCTAAGAAAGTGGCAATAAAAAACCCTCTACATCATCAAATGGCAAAGGCCATTATAGTTCACTCGAATCAACTATTAGAAGAAAAATGACACGAGGGATGAGGAAGTACAATGCATAAGTTCATATATGAGAGTTAAAGTTGAAAAGGAAGATGGAGAGACAAATTTTAAAGCAAAGGAAGATGAGGAGACAAATTTTAAAGCAAATGGGATGAAGGAGGTCAAGGTTGATATAGGTAAATCATCTTCATTCTCCCCAATTACCATAAAATATTCTCCTTGCAATAAAAATGAAAGTAGTATAGAGTGTATCCATTGCACTTTAAGGTTTCAAAAGCAACACAATAAAGAAAAGCATATGGAGGATATCTAAGGAAATTTAGGGTTTCTAGGGTAGCATAAGAAAGTAATGACTATGGAGGATCATTTGTGCACTTTAGGGTTTTCAAGGCAACATAAAGAAAACAGTATTTGTGAGGCTATTTTTTCATTTTAGATTCTTTAGGGCAAATTAAATCTTTAGAAGATAACTCTACTTATGAAAAACATGGAAAATATAAGAGATTGATGAAGATGAAGTGTTGGTGAGAATAGAAATAGGAGAGGAAGGTCATCAAAGCATGAACGAAGAGAAAGGACTCAAAGGGATATCAATTTGGAAAGTGAAATAAAAATATCATGTGTTCACAAGTAGTGGAGCTAAGCCTACTAATATAAATAAAAAGTGATGATGATGAAAATGATATCATGGAATATAAGAGGTATGAATAAGACCCTAAAAAAAGAAGTTATTAAAGAATTAGTAAGATGAAAACCACTTTTTTCTCTCAATAAAAAAAAGGAAAACATCAAAGTTGGGGTTATAAATGTATATGCTCAAACTAGAGTCACTTCTCGTAAAAGATGTTGGAAGGACCATAGCACATTTTTATCATATACAATGATGGTTTATTATTGTGATCTATGTATTCTTGGGATGATTTTAACACAATTCTATCTCCTTTGGAAAAGAAAGGTGGTACTCTAGGATGGTCTAAATTAATACAAGTCGACATTTTATTTGTTAATTCAAATGGACTTTGGGATGTTAGTCCTTTAAGTTTTCAATACACATGGGATAATAGATGCATTGGAAAAATTCATATCCCAGAAAGATTGGATATATTCTTGTTATCCGACACATGGTTAAAGTATCAATCTCTTCAGATATTTTATTGCGAGAAAGATCGAATCACAAACCCATTCTTTTAACTTGTGATTTACCCAATAATGATCATTCAAAACCATTTCTCTTGTAGTCAACGTGGATTTGATACCCCAATTTATTCCGGATGGTTATGTTATGGTGGAATAAAACAAATTTTGAAGGATTATATATGAATAATTTGTTCAAATAATGAAATATTTAAAGGTGTAAATGAAACTTTTGAATGTCAAATATTTTGGTAATTTTTTAAAGAAAAGAAAGAAATTGAATCCAAGCTCAAAATTTTACAAGATATAGGAGAAATCAATGGAATGGATCAGGATTCTTATGTGAAAGCAAAACAATTATTTTCTTATTATCATAATGCATTGAAAAAGGAGTTATATTGGTTCCAAAAATCTAGGGAGAAACGACTCGAGAAAGGAAATAGAAATACAAAAAAAAATCGCGATACAACAAAAACAATTTTTTTCTTTTCATCACATCAAAAATATTTTAACTCCAAATAGAAGAAACATTGAGGAAGAAAAATATACAAGGAAGGAAGCAATTAATTATTTCAAAAATATTGTCATGTTGAGCAAGTTAAGGAGGCACAAGATAATATTTTACAAAATATTCCATTAATTATCACATAGGAATAAAATGAGAACTTGATAAAAAATATATATGGAGGATCTACGTGAAGTAGTTTTGTCTGTTTATCCTAACAAGGCACCTTGTCTTGATGGACTTCAAGCAAATTTATTTCAAAATATTTAGGATTTATTGAAGAGTGATATGTTGGTTGTGGTTGAAGAGGCCCCAAAAAATGAAGGCTACAATAAGTGAGATCAATACCACTTTTATTACATTGGTTCCCAACAAAGGCGAGACAATAATTTTTGGTAATTTTTGTCCAAAAAGACTTTGTAATATGATTTATAAGATTGGCTAGATGAAGGAACTTGTGCTAAAATTAATACCTTAACAAGGATTGGTTCAGATCACTGGCCAATAAGAGTTAAAATGGTGGTAAGTGAATTAAAAAACGGATCATATTTTAAATATGAGCAGATGTGGGAAGACCATCCTCAATTTGTTGATATGATAGCTTAGACGTGGAATTCTTTAGGTAATGGTGGGTTGTATGCTCTTCCAAATCAATTTAAATATATGACATCTAGATTAAAAGAATTGAACAAAAACACATTTGGAAACATTTTTTAGAAGAGAAAAACTAAAAGATAAACTTTCCAAATTTCAAAAAGGTGATCATAATAATCCAAGCTCAAAAGAAAGGGAGTTGCTTAGTGAATATCATAATATTTTGAGTAAGGAAGAGAAATTTTGAAGATTAAAATCAAGACAAACTTGGTTAAAAGGAGATAAAATACAAAGTTTTTCATAGGATGACTATAGTACAGAGATCAACATCCATAATTAGTAGAATTAAATCAATAGAAGGGGTTTGGATTGAAGATCAGAGTGAAAGTAGAAAAGAGGTAAAGTTATTTTATCAAAATATTCTAAGATTAGAGGAGACTAAAGTTCTTAACGATAAACTTCTTCAAGGTGTTCCTTCAATTATAGCGAATGAATACAATAGGAAATTGATGGAGTCTGTTACTCTATAAGAAGTTCATTTAGCTCTTTTATCTTTTAATAAGGATAAATCCCCAAGTCCAGATGGGCTCTCTGCAACTTTTTACCAACATAATTGGGATATAGTGAAGGATTCTTTATTGGTGACAGTGTAACAGTCTAGTTAAAAATAATATACCTTATAAAATAAATGCAACATATCTTACCCTAATTCCAAAAAAGAAGGATATTGAATTGTTTGATTCTTTTAGACCCATAAGCCTATGTAATATTGCATATAATATTATCTTCAAAGTGATGGTGAATCGATTAAGGCCATTGTTAGACAAAATCATTTCAGAAGAGTAAGGAGGATTTATGAAAGGGAGACAAATTATGGATGGGATCATAGTAGCTCATGAAGTTATTTATTCAATGGCTTCAAGAAAAGAGAAATCAATGATCTTAAAACTTGATGAGTAAAGCCTATGATAGGGTTAGATATATTAAAGCTTGTGTCTCTACAATTTTTTATTCAGTGTTGGTCAGTGGGCTAGTAACATAATATTTTAAAGTCAAGAGAGGCCTTAGACAAGGAGATCCTCTATCTCCTTATTTGTTCATTATTATGGTAGAGGTTTTGAGTAGGAACTTAAATAAGGCTTACAAAGATGGGCTTATAAGTGGACTTAAGGTTAGTAATAACATTAACAACATCACCCATCAACAGTTTATAGATGATACAATCCTTTTTGGAAGGGCAATGATAAATGAGGCCAAAGCTTTGAATAACTTTTTAAAGGAATACGAAAGAGAATCAAAGGCAAAAATTCAATAGGACAAAATCCAAAATTTACTTCCTTAACAGTACTACTAATATCAAAGCAAGAATTTACAGGTTGCTTCAAATGGAGGAGGAAAATTTACCAACAACTTATCTAGGGATGCCTATATTTGAGGGGAGAATGAGGATAGAATTATGAAATTCAGTTATTAGTAAAGTTCATAATAAACTTCCAACTTGGAAAGGTAGATGCTTATCGTTAGCAGTAAGAATGTAGTTAATTTAATTCAGTCTTACAGGTCATTCCAACATATTATATGATATTGTATTCTATGCCAAAACCAGTTGAAAATTTTTTAATCTATATTATGCTATCCTTTTTATGGTCAGGTTTACATGATAAAAGAAAATTTCCTTTGGTGAAATGGAGCAAGGTGTGTGATGATAAAACTAGGGAAGGTCTTGGTTTAAGAGTTCTTACAGATGCAAACTTAGCTCTTAGGGAAAAAGTAATCTAGAGATTGTACAAAGAGATTCAAAGACAACGGGCAAGAATTCTTCTAAGTATGTTGATCCCAATGACCCAAGTTTAATATTTATTGCATTCTCTCTACCAAATGGTTCTGCTCTTTGGAGTGGTTTAAAAAATTATATTTGATCTTATGATTAGATCCAATTTTGAAACCCTGGATGAGATTGCTTCAAGACAAATATGGTGATAGGGTTTCAAACATTTTGTACAAGGATCAAGAAGGAAGATACAAATGGAAAGAAGATTTTTTTACAAGTATATAAGACATTGATGCTAGGAGGCAATTGAGTAGAAATATAACAACTATGATTATTTCGAGGGGAGCCAAGGATAAATTGATTTGGGAGTTGAATAGCTCAAGAGAATACACAACAAGAAGTGGATATAACGTACAACAACAACATAATAATATCACTAGATTATGGAGAGATATTTGGGATAGCGCAAGCATTCATAAAATCAAAATGTTTGTTTGGCTAGTAGGTCATAGACGAATTTTATCTTGGGATAACCTAATGAAAAGGTGTTTTCATGGCCCTCTCAATGCATTTTTTTTTTAAAGGAGGAGAGTATAGACCATCTCTTGGGGCATTGCTCAATAGTCTGGAATCTATGGCAATCAATTCTTAATATGTTTGGTAAATGCATGATGATGAATAACATAATTGAAGATTGGTTAAAGCAATGACAGAGCATTTATAAAAGTGAGGCTTTACAGACAATATGGGATATATCAAAAGATACAATACTTTGGACTATATGGTTAAAAAGGAATGGAAGAATATTATAAGAAAAGGAAAGCAATTTAGAGGTAATGAAAAGGAAGTTATGTTTAGCCATAGAGGATTTTAAACCGACCCTATTAACTCATCAAATCCCTAATCTAGAAGCAGAGAGCCTTGATAGATGAAGTCAAGTCATTAAATGGAATTATGATGTTGGGTACATGAGAAGAAAAAATAAGACAAATAATATAAAGTGAAAACCACTAGATGTGGAGTGGGTTAAATTGAATTTTGATGGAGCATCTAAAGGAAATCTAGGACCAACAGGAGGAGAAGGAATAATTATAAATAATATAGGAGAAATTTTTTCTCATTACACTTTCAATAGTGGATTTAAGACAAATAATGAAGTTGAAGTTGTTGGCAATTTGAGTTATTTTATGTTGTCATCGATGTCATATGGATCACATTGAGTTTTGATGGGCAAATGATATCTTGGAAAGCATGGATGAAATCAGGGTTTTTGTGAAAACCAAGGCAGGAAAAATTAAAGGCTTTATTTAAAACCATAGATGGCAGATTTGAAATGGGTTTTTCTTAAAACCCAAGTTGGTCTTTCGTTTCATCGAAAAAGGTGCTCCGATGATGGAGATATTTAATTTTGAATATTTAGTTTAAATTTTAAAATTTAAATTAAAGTTAGCGTCAACGTCCAAAGAAAGAGAAAAATCAATAATGCATCGACGTCATCGAAAATGAGGAGAAGACTATATAAAGGGGTATCCTAAGGTTCATTTGAAATTGATCCTTGCTCATGTTAATCATTGGCTAAGCATCCGAAGAGAGCTCATGCGAAAATAATTTTGAAAAGGGAGACAACGAATAAATCCAAGGTTGGTCAAAATCCCAAGACATTGTGGGCAGAGTGGCGCATTGGTAATTGGATTTTTGTTAAGGTGTGTGGCAACACTTTACATCAAGGTTTGAATCTCCTTGATTGCATTTGAAGGCATTGGAAGGAAAGTGCTTGAAGTGCTTTTGGTTTGTGTGGAAGGGAGGAAGGACTTAAGGCATGTCGTGCCTTTTCCTTTCGAATGAGCGGCTAGCTTGTGTGGCAACCTTAGCCGTGGCTAAGGCACTCACAGTGTGTGCAATTTGGGGGTTCAAATCCCCTTGAGGAGGTAATTACATTTTGCTCAAATTAATTTTGTTGATGCCCTAGGATAGGAGTTATAAGGTGGTTAAGGAATAATTAAAGTTTTTAATTAAACTTTATTTTTATAAGCGTTGTGATTATTATTTCAGATGTGGATGAGTTGTTGATTTATTTTGATATTCATGAAATTGAAAATTAAGATTTAGGAAAAATAATGAGTTGTTATATAATATTTTTGAGAGCCTTATTGATTATTATTTTTGATAAGGGTTTTTATTAAAAAGGACTTTGGTGGATGTGTTTATTAAGTTGGAGTAAAAAGGTGTAAATTGAGTTATGCTTATCTTGTGATTATTATTTGAAGTCCACTAACCCTTATTGAGATTGGAAAGGAAAGTTGTGTTTAGTGTGGCAGATTTTGTGGACAACTTATTGGCATAAAAAAGGTATGGGCACATTCTCCTATTGATTGTTTATGGTGGTTGATTTCTTAAATATCATTGGAGTGAAAAGGATTGATTGTGGTTTCCTTTTCAAAAGTGGTTGGTTGAATGTTTCAAGGTTTTCTGGTTTGAGAGTTGTGTTTAACCCTTGTTTTATAAGCATAGTCATTGAAGCCCATTGGTTGTGAAAGAACTTGAAAAGAACATGAGTATCATTGTTATGTGAGATTTGTGGTTGAGCATTGTTGGAAACATTTGAGTTGGTTGATACATGCTTGGGCTAGGGTTTTTGTGAGAAAGAGTAGTCCCTTGTAGTGATTGGTTGAGTTGAGTTGATTGAGCCTAGTCAAGTGATTGTGTGAGGTGATTGGTCAAGTTCCATAAAACAAACTATTCCATAATTATGATTTGAGTTGAGAGTGAGATTAGAACATATTGAGTCTCTAACAATTCTCTCTATTCTTCTATGAGTTGAGTTGATATTGATTTGAGTTGAATTTAGTAGAGATTGATCTTAGAACATACTGAGTCTCTAACAATTCTCTTTATGCTTCTATGAGTTGACTTGAGTTGAGTTGAGATTGATTTGAGTTGAGTTGAGTTGAGATAATTATGGATCATTGTTGTCATCCATTGAAGAGGGCATTGCCATTAATTATTGATTCATATTTGAGCTTTGCCTTGATAGATTTGTGGATGAGATTTGAGTGCTACTTGAGCATGATTGATTAAGCCTTTGAGAAGGCCTTTGTGGATAGTTTTAGGACAACTTTGTGAACAGTTTTGGGATAGCTTTGTGGACAGTTTTGAGCAAGTTCTTGGTGAGATTTCTAGAGCATATTTGAGCAAGTTCTTGATGAGCTTGTTGGAGCATATTTGGGCAAGTTCTTGGTGATCTTGCTAGAGCAGATTTGAACAAGTTCTTGGTGAGCTTGTTGGAGTAGATTTTTGGCAAGTTCTTGGTGAGCTATGAGTTGACTTGAGTTGAGTTGAGATTGATTTGAGTTGAGTTGAGTTGAGATAATTATGGATCATTGTTGTCATCCATTGAAGAGGGCATTGCCATTAATTATTGATTCATATTTGAGCTTTGCCTTGATAGATTTGTGGATGAGATTTGAGTGCTACTTGAGCATGATTGATTAAGCCTTTGAGAAGGCCTTTGTGGATAGTTTTAGGACAACTTTGTGAACAGTTTTGGGATAGCTTTGTGGACAGTTTTGAGCAAGTTCTTGGTGAGATTTCTAGAGCATATTTGAGCAAGTTCTTGATGAGCTTGTTGGAGCATATTTGGGCAAGTTCTTGGTGATCTTGCTAGAGCAGATTTGAACAAGTTCTTGGTGAGCTTGTTGGAGCAGATTTTTGGCAAGTTCTTGGTGAGCTTGTTGGAGTAGATTTTTGGCAAGTTCTTGGTGAGCTTGCTAGAGTAGATTTGGACAAGTTCTTGGTGAGATTTTTCAGAGCAGATCTGGATAAGTTTTGTGTGAGCTTGTTATTCATTTTTGGACAAGTTCTATGTGAGCTTGTTATTCAGTTTTGGACAAGTTTTGTGTGAGCTTGTTATTCATATTTGGACAAGTTTTGTGTGAACTTGTTATTCAGTTTTGGACAAGTTCTGTGTGAGCTTGTTATTCAGATTTAGACAAGTTTTGTGTGAAATTGTTATTTCCTAGCTTTGAGCAGATCAAATAAATAATTGTATTGGATAAAAGGATCCTTATTTTTGTGTGAAATATTATAAGGAGATTATCTTGTGGAGTACCCCACATTGGGGGAACCACATTAAATATTGTGTCTCAATTGTGTGTGGTGACTTGTGCTCTTGCTTACTATTGTTATCTGAGTTATTAATGCACACTGCTATATTTGGTTATTGCAATTAAGGACATTAATTGATATTGGTTTGGAAAGAAAGTAAAAAGTGGGTGTTATATTGTTCACCCCCACCTCTCAGTATAAGCTTGTGTTCTTCAATTGGTATCAGAGCGGGTTCCTTCGAAAAGGCTAACAACTTGAGGGTAGATTCTACAAGAACACAGATGGCTTCACATAATGGATCATCTACAAATAAGGCTCCATTATTTGATGGTAACAATTATGCTTTCTGGAGCATGAGGATGAAGAACTACTTGATATCACAAGGATATGAGGTATGGAAAATGGTTGAAAAAGAGTATAGGGTTGAAGGTGATCCCGAGGCAGATAAGACTATCAGGAAATTGGTTGAGATCAATGCAAGAGTAATGAATTGTATTTTGAGTGGGCTTCGTGAGATAGATTTTGCAAAGGCCATGGTATGTAATTCAGCTAATGAGATGTGGACCAAGTTGTGGAATACTTATGAAGGAGATTCCAAGGTAAAGTTGGCAAAACTACAAACTCATAGAAAAAGATTTGAGGAATTGAAAATGGAAGATTCTGAAGATATTGCAAAGTTTTTACTTCATGTTGATGAGATTACTAACACCATGAGAGGCCTAGGTTTTGAGATGAAAGAATCAGAAGTTACTCAAAAGGTTTTGAGATCACTTCCCATGAAATATGATTCTAAGGTTTCAACAATAGAAGAGACAATGGATATCAACAAGCTAACAATGGAAGAATTGCAAGGTACTCTCACAACTTATGAGATGAGGGTAAGTAAGCATCAAGTTCCAATAAAAGAGATTGCATTCAAGGCTTCAGAGAAAGAGAAAGGGAAAGTTTTAGAAACAAGTAGAGGTTCAGATAATGATGAGGAAGCTAACTTCATCAAAAGGAATAAGGACTCAAAGAATTTTAGGGATATAAGGAAAGTCAGATGCTACAAGTGTGGTGATCTTGGTCACTATGCATACAAGTGTCCACATGAAGAAAATGGTGATGATGAAAAATAGGGTCAAAGAAGAAAATAATATGGAAAGCATAAGCATGACAAAGATGACAGATACAAGCAAAACAGGTATGAGAAGAAGAAAATTTTTCATAAGGCAAAGAAATCTTACTACATTGTAGAAGCAAGTGATAGCTCAGATCATAGTGATAAAGACAAATCAGATGATGAAAAAGAAGAACATCTATTCCTAGGAATAGAAGGTGAAAGAGAGCAATGCTTTGTGTGTGGTCAAAGAGATCACAAATCAGGATATTTCAATGGTTTCAGTGATAGTGAAGATGAGATGACACATCAAGGAAACAAGCATGGTCAAAGAAATCTTGAGAGTTTGTTTGCTATAGAAGATTATAATGGTCTCAATGATAGTGAAAACAAAGAAGTCTCACTTTTGGTTATAGAAAAGGAAGAGGATGAGCTAAGTAAACAAAAATCAGAAATCAAAAGGCTAAAAGAAGAATACAGGAATCTTGAAAACAAGATTCGAACAAATGTCAAAATCAGAGAAGAACTACTTCAAACAATCAGTAATCTTAGAGAAGAGCTTCAAAATGCAAAAAGGATAGAAGAAAGGATGAATGAAGAACTAAGGGTAACCATGACAAGACATGATACATTAGATGAAAAGGTTCAAAAAGGAGTGGAAACTTATTTTAAGGTTGTATCTTACTTCCAAGAAAAATCACACTCAAAAGGAAAGGAAGTTCTAAAAAATGAAAGCAAGGAAGCACCTAAGATTTGTGAGGAAAGTTCCAAAGTTCATATGGCTCCAAATATTCAGTTTGATTCTTGTTTTGAGATAGGTGAATCAAGCTCAAAGGGAAAAGAAATTCTTGAAGAGAAAAGCAAGGAAGAAACTAAGGAAGAGGATTTAGATGCTACAAAGAAGGTTCAAGGATGCAATGCACAAGTTGAAAATGATCATAAGGATAATGGTCAAGAAAGGTATGAAGAACCAAGGCATGAACAAAGGGCTTTTCAAGGACATTGTTTTTCTTGTAATGGATTTGGACACAGGGCTATACACTGTAGGGTCTATGGATCAAAGAAGTTTGATTTTGCTAGAAGAAACCTCAAAGGAAGAAGGTATGGTTTTCAGGGGCATTGCTTCTCATGTAACAAGATTGGTCATAGAGCTTTTTAGTGCAAAGGAAATGAGCAACATGGTTTTGGTTTTAGAGCTTCACAATTCAGAAGTCATGGTCATAATGGTCATGAAAATAGAGCTTCACAATACAGGGTTCAGGAAAGGAATGGATATGGAAATTATTTTAAGAATGAATTCAGGACATGGGCACCATCCAAAGGCTACAATATCAAGTGTTTTAATTGCAATAACTTTGGGCATATTGCAAAATGGTGTAGGACTCAATTCCAAATAGGTTCAAGGCAAGAAGGTCAAACAGGTTCAAGGCAAGAAGGTCAAACAAGTTCTAGACAAGAAGATCAAGTAATTCATCAAGAGAAGGATATCAAAAAAACATGGAAGGAAGTTGATAGAGGAAAGAAACAATGTGATATGGGAGTAAAAGTACTCCCACCCCAAAATTAATCACCTCAAGAGAGAAGGTGGTGAGGGGGCTATGCTTAAGAGTCATATATTTTAGCCCCATAGGTGTCCCTTTTGCCATTGATGTCAAAGGGGGAGAGATTTGAGTAAGGGGGAGAGCATTGAGTTAGGGGGAGCAGCCTCCAAAGAGAGCATTGAGTTAGGGGAAGCAACCTCCATAGAGATTATTGAGTCAGGGGGAGCAACTTTGATTCTCAGAGATGGTTTTTGCAATGATTGTGGTTTTTGCTTTAGAGGTGTTGCCATCAATGACAAAGGGGGATATTGTTGGCAATTTGAGTTATTTTATGTTGTCATTGATGTCACATGAATCATTGATGTCATATGGATCACATTGAGTTTTGATGGGCAAATGATATCTTGGAAAGCATGGATAAAATCAAGGTTTTTGTGAAAACCAAGGCAGGCAAAATAAAAGGTTTTATTTAAAACCATGGATGGCAGATTTGAAATGGGTTTTTCTTAAAACCCAAGTTGGCCTTTTGTTTCATCAAAAAAGGTGCCCCGATGATGGAGATATTTAATTTTAAATATTTAGTTTAAATTTTAAATTTTAAAATTAAAATTAAAGTTAGCATCGACGTCTAAAGAAAGAGGGAAAATCAATAATGTGCCGACGTCATCAAAAATGAGGAGAAGACTATATAAAGGGGGATCCTAAGGTTCATTTGAAATTGATCCTTGCTCGTGTTAATCGTTGGCTAAGCATCCGAAGAGAGCTCGTGCAAAAATCATTTTGAAAAGGGAGACAACGAATAAATCCAAGGTTGGTCGAAAGCCCAAGATATTGTGGGTAGAGTGGTGCATTGGCAATTGGATTTTTGTTAAGGTGTGTGGCAGCGCTTTACGTCAAGGTTCGAATCTCCTTGACTGCATTCGAAGGCATTGGAAGGAAAGCGCTCGAAGCGCTTTTGGTTTACGTGGAAGGGAGGAAGGACTTAAGGCACGTCGTGCCTTTTCCTTTTGAACGAGCGGCTAGCTCGTGTGGCAACCTTAGCCGCGGCTAAGGCGCTCGTGGTGTGTGCAAGTTGGGGGTTCGAATCCCCTTGAGGAGGTAATTACATTTTGCTCTAATTAATTTTGTTGATGCCCTAGGATAGGAGTTATAAGGTGGTTAAGGAATAATTAAAGTTTTTAATTAAACTTTATTTTTATAAGGGCTGTGATTATTATTTCAGAGGTGGATGAGTTGTTGATTTATTTTGATATTCATGAAATTGAAAATTAAGATTTAGGAGAAATAAGGAGTTATAAAATATTTTTGAGAGCCTTATTGATTATTATTTTTGATAAGGGTTTTTATTAAAAAGGACTTTGGTGGATGTGTTTATTAAGTTGGAGTAAAAAGGTGTAAATTGAGTTATGCTTATCTTGTGATTATTATTTGAAGTCCACTAACCCTTATTGAGATTGGAAAGGAAAGTTGTGTTTAGTGTGGCAGATTTTGTGGACAACTTCTTGGCATCAAAAAGGTATGGGCACATTCTCCTATTGATTGTTTATGGTGGTTGATTTCTGAAATATCATTGGAGTGAAAAGGATTGATTGTGGTTTCCTTTTCGAAAGTGGTTGGTTGAATGCTTCAAGGTTTTTTGGTTTGAGAGTTGTGTTTAAACCTTGTTTTATAAGCATAGTCATTGAAGCCCATTGGTTGTGAAAGAACTTGAAAAGAACATGAGTATCATTGTTATGTGAGATTTGTGGTTGAGCATTGTTGGAAACATTTGAGTTGGTTGATACATGCTTGGACTAGGGTTTTTGTGAGAAAGAGTAGTCCCTTGTGGTGATTGGTTGAGTTGAGTTGATTGAGCCTAGTCAAGTGATTGTGTGAGGTGATTGGTCAAGTTCCATGAAACAAACTATTCCATAATTCTGATTTGAGTTGAGAGTGAGATTAGAACATATTGAGTCTCTAACAATTCTCTTTATGCTTCTATGAGTTGACTTGAGTTGAGTTGAGATTGATTTGAGTTGAATTGAGTTGAGATTGAGCTTAGAACATATTGAGTCTCTAACAATTCTCTTTATGCTTCTATGAGTTGACTTGAGTTGAGTTGAGATTGATTTGAGTTGAGTTGAGTTGAGATCATTGTGGATCATTGTTGTCATCCATTGAAGAGTACATTGCCATTCATTGTTGAGTTCATATTTGAGCTTTGCCTTGATAGATTTGTGGATGAGATTTGAGTGCTACTTGAGCATGATTGATTGAGCCTTTGAGAAGGCCTTTGTGGACAATTTTGGGAAAACTTTGTGGACAATTTTGGGACAAATTTGTGGACAGTTTTGGGATAGCTTTGTGGATAATTTTGGGATAGATTTGAGCAAGTTCTTGGTGAGCTTGCTAGAGAATATTTGAGCAAGTTCTTGGTGAGCTTGCTGGAGCAGATTTGGGCAAGTTCTTGGTGAGCTTGCTAGAGCAGATTTGGACAAGTTCTTGGTGAGCTTGTTGGAGCATATTTTGGGCAAGTTCTTGGTGAGCTTGCTAGAGCAGATTTGGAAAAGTTCTTGGTGAGCTTGTTGGAGCAGATTTGGACAAGTTCTGTGTGAGCTTGTTATTCAGTTTTGGACAAGTTCTGTGTGAGCTTGTTATTCAGTTTTGGACAAGTTCTGTGTGAGCTTGTTATTCAAATTTGGACAAGTTCTATGTGAACTTGTTATTCAATTTTGGACAAGTTCTGTGTGAGCTTGTTATTCATATTTGGACAAGTTCTGTGTGAACTTGTTATTGCCTAGCTTTGAGTAGATCAAAGAAATCATTGTATTGGATAAGGATCCTTATTTATGTGTGAAATATTATAAGGAGATTATCTTGTGGAGTACCCCACATTGGGGGAACCACGTTAAATCTTGTGTCTCAATTGTGTGTGGTGACTTGTGCTCTTGCTTACTATTGCTATCCGAGTTATTAATGCACATTGCTATATTTGGTTATTGCAATTAAGGACATTAATTGATATTGATTTGGAAAGAAAGTAAAAAGTGGGTGCTATACTGTTCACCCCCCCTCTCAGTATAAGCTTTTGTTCTTCAGAAGCTTGAGCGGCTTTAAAAGGGTTAAAAATATGCAAACAAATGAAATGGAACAGAGTATGGATGGAAGGTGATTCTCTCATAGTAATAAATGCAATTTTGAGGAAAGCAAAGGCTTCATGGAACATACAAGAGATAATTGTGGAAATTCAAGATCTTGCTAAAGATTTTGAAGAAATCAAGTTTACACATACATTAAGGGAAGGAAACAAATGTGCAGATAGGCTAGCCAATAGACGGGTTTTGATTGAGGATCGTGAAGTTAAATTTTCCTTTCCTTGGTTAGAGGAAGTAGTAAATTTAGTTGAAGCTGGCAAGAAATGCTTGAATCAATTAATGATTAAGATTTACTTTAATATTTTCCATTGGTAATATATACTTTATTTTGTAACAATAATGTGTTTTCATATAGACTATTTATTATAAATTATGTGGTTGCACTTGTGTTTCAGGAAGGAAACTAGCAATCCAGATTTGGTAAAGCGGACTATGATAGTGCGATGTTTTGGAAATATTACTCTACTAAGATGCAAGACATAGATAATTTTGGTATTGTGAAGGCTGCTATAGGAAAATATCAAGAAGGATTCTAAATTTTGGAATATTTGTATTCATACAAAAAATTGAAAAGATCCAAAAAATAAAAATCAAGAATTCAGATCATTTTATGTCAAATAATGTAGTTTCTAGCTATAACATCTCAATTGATTTGAAAAGTGTATCTATTTGTAAACTCTCAAGATCTAAAGAAAAGAGTTGTAATTTTTCAAGGGTGGGGGACCCGAGTACAACCCCTTATTATCCATTATATATATATATATATATATATACCATTTAAAAAATTATGGAAAATAGGTTGAAAAACATTTTAGACTGTGTAACTCAGAGGTACGAGGTGGTTTTTTTCATAGTGAACAAATACTTAATGGTGTAATCATTGCATAAGAGGCCATACATTCGCTTCATTCCATGAAAAAACTAGGTATGCTTATGAAATTGATATGAATAAAGCATATCATAGGGTTTTTGGGAATTATCTACATGATATTTTCAAAACATTTGATTTTGATTACATTTGTTGTGATAGATTAAATGTTGTTATAACACTACAAATATTCTATTATGATCAATGGTTTTTCTACTAGTTACTTTAAGTCATTTTGTGGACTCTACCAAGGTGATCCACTATCCCCTTATCTATTCATTATTCTTGTGGAGGAATTAGGGAGAGCTTTGTCAATAAGCTCAAAATTCAAGGAAAAACCAAAGGTATCCAAGTTGCAAAAAATGGTCCCTTATAATATCATCTGTAATTTGTTGATGATGCTTTTCTTTCAGACCATCCCTCGGTTAGTATGACAATGGAGTTTAAATTAATATTATCATGCTATGAGAAGGCTATTGAATAGTTGGTTAATACTAACAAGTCTAGGATTTTTCATGAACACTATATTATATTTAGAGTTAATTGTTGTGGATATTTTAGGGTTTAAAATTGAAAAAAATTCATTAACCTACTTGGGTATTCCTTTAACTCATAAAGGATATAAAAAGGATCTTTGGATATCTTGTTTGGATAGAATGAAATCTTGTTTGGTAGGTTGTAAAGGTAAGTTCTTAACCATGGCAGGAAGGCTACAACTCATAAAGACTATATTGCAATCCATACCTATTTATATGATACCACTTTCAAGATTGCCAATAGGCATAACATCAAAAATTGATAAAATTCAAAGAGACTTTCTTTGGAAAGGATGTGAGGAAAAATTTAGGTTTTTCTTTATAAGTAGGATTGAGTTTTCAAAGAAAATAATATTGAAGAAAAACGTTTGTGGAATTAGAAACTTATGATTTGACCTTAAGGGTAAAGGTTGGGTGGAGATTATTTAGAGATCAAGGAAAGAATTGAGCAAAACAATTACATCAACCTCAAAATTATAGGGATTAGGTTTAATTAATTAGGTTAGATTTAATTAATCAAGTTTTAAATAAATAATATTTGTTATGTTTCAATTTAATTTTGTAGGTTTTTGAAAAATTTGTTGACAATGTTTGTCAGGCCTTATCTTGTTGTCCAGGCTTTATCTTGTTATCTGCTCATGGTTTTGGGTCAATGGGCTTGTTACAGTCATGGTTTGTAAATACATATAAATAGGTTTTATGTTATATAAAAAGACATTATGGATTTAAATTTCTTTCATTTCCATATTACTAGTATCAAAGCAGTCGATCTTGCCCTGTGAGGGGGAATTTCCACTCTTGGAAATTCTCCCTCTCCCTTCAGTCCTTCTTTAGTCCTCCATCATTTGCTTGTCTATTTCAATTTAAACCCTACTCAATGGCTTGTCTGTAGATTTTGGTGTTGGATCTCTTTTGAAAATGTTGTTACCAATCAATTTAACGATCTTCTCAAAGCCCTTCCTATAGTTATTATCATTATTATTATTATTAACGTTAACACCCATTTCTAAAAATTTAAAAGACTTTGTTTCACTTGTAAAGTTATCGAGCATAATATCAACAAAAAAGGGTAGATTTGTTAAATATCATGCACCTTTTTCTTACCCTAAAAAACTCCATAGACCCAAGCGATGTACAATTGGGACTTTAGGCTACATTTGAGAGTTTTTGCACAACCCGACTTGATGGAGAGAAATTTTTGAACAAATATCTCATTTTCCTTATTGATAAAGCATTTTCAACATGCAATATATTTTTAGGGGTATTTTTGAGTGATTGTGAATGGAATTCTACGTTGGAGAGCTCAAGCACCATCATTTTTCTCCTCACAAACTCATATTTCCTCATCATCAAAATGTTTCTTCTCCCATTGTGATGTATTTTACTCTTTACAATATCTTAGAGCCTCATCCCCTATGTGCGCCCCATGGTCACCTATCCTCGAGTCATCTACTAATGAATTTTGAGAATTATAGGTCCAAAGCAATGAAAAATAACCATCCCAATATGTCATTGCGATTGTAAAAAACATGAAAGGAGAGTACATAGGGATTTTCACCTCATTGGTTCATCCTCTAGATTCTCGAAACTACCTCCTAAAAAACCCATTGTTGTTTACATCATCATTGTCATAGCTAACAATGCCTCCCTATGGGACATTCAAGGCACTGTCATTGGCATGCCTTTCATTTTTTGTCTCTTGTTGCTTGTTTTCAAGTGGAGGCTGCATTACCTTAAAAATCACTAGAACATTGCTTGGCATTCCATTTGTCATTGGATTCCTCACAAATGAATGTATATATACCCATTTTATTTGAGTTGTAGAGCTTTTGATCTCCCCATTGTTAGGAAGCTTAGCTTTGTAAAGGACCCCTGTCTTGCCGCACCATTGCACTTTGTCACTTTCATCCTCAAAATCATCATAACAACACCTTGGAACTTTGCTTTTAGGGTATATTTTCTAATCAATGGAAGACCTCATGTAACTATTTGTAATCATCACTATGTTCTCTCACACTAGCCTAGCCAAAAATAAGAGGGAACTTGAGCTCCTCTCCCCCATGTCAAGAAATGTCATTTCTTACCATTATTCCTCTGATATCTTCGTAGTTATGGATCCAAATTGCCCCCGTATCCTATATGAAATTATGTCCATGCTACAATAACCCACATCAAACACATAGAGGCCATGACAATATCGTCCAATGATGGATGGAAGGTGCTCATTTCACCACGGGGAAGACATGACATGTGGCTTCTTTCCTTTTTGGAACATAGTGAGGGATAGTAATAGGCCCAAATCATATCCCACATGAATCTTAGGAAATCAACATTACACCTTTATTTGTTGTTTTGCTCCGTTGTTTAAAGCCATTTAAAATCTAGGGGACCATATAAAATTTTAGAACAATGAAATATACAACAAAATTTTCCCTAACAGATTCCATTTGGGAAAAATTCATCCCAATATATTTTTTTCTTGATGAGACAGTTTTCTTGCAACTCGAGGCATCTCTTCTTCTCTAGTGGAAACATAACCTTTCATTTTTGAAAAGGTCTTATCTGACCTATGGTGCATGGAATTTCTAGTTGCCTAGAACTACTTGTATCTTGGAGTACATTATCGATCATATCCGACACTCCTCAAAACAATGTAAGTGCACCTTGTAACCAATTATCTCCTCTATAACACTTGGTGGTTGTAGCGATTGGTTATCCATTTACTTTGGTAGGATGAGAAGGTTACCATAAGGACACTTATCATTGATCCATGCATGCTCTTTTTCAAGCAATTGTATCCTATTAAAACAACACACATTTGACATCAAAGACTATTTATAAAGCAAACTATCCTCCAAACCATGGCCTTTGCATATGGGTACTCCTAGATATGGAGTTGCATTTGGATATGTTTAGGACCACAACCCTTCTTATGTGATCAACATGCATCATATGGGTACTCATACAAACTGAGTTGTTGTTTTCTCTTCCTTCACAAGACCATGACCCTTATATGTGATAAACATGCATCACACGGGTAATCCTACAATTGAAGTTGTATTTTCCCTCTAGCGAATTGTATCTCTCTCAATGGATTTAAAATTTTCTACCTTAGCTCATGTCTTTGCAAGCAAGACTCACTAGACTTCACAAGGCAACACCACATCAAGCACATCATAGCTTATGCATCAACTTCTCCATTAGGCTCACTAGATCCCTCATTCTTGGCTATCTCAACATTCTCCTTTGCTTGTTGTGATCCTCAACTATCGTATATATTTTCTTTTTCCTATTTTTTAACACATTAGAATCTAATGTTTTTGTTGTTATGAGGAATGATAAGGATTAGGTTTAACTAATCAGGTTAGATTTTATTAATCAGGTTTTAATTAAAATAATACTTGTTAGGTTTTAATTTAATTCGGTAAGTTTCTGAAAAAGTTGTAGACAATGTTTGTTAGGCCTTATCTTGTTGTCCAGGATTTATATTGTTATCCACTCATGGTTCTAGGCCACTGGTTTTGTCCTAATTGTGGTTTGTAAATACCTATAAATAGGTTTGATGTTCAATGAAAAGATATTCTAGATTCAAGCTTTTGTCGTTTCCATATAAAAAAATTTAGGTTCTCTTGATGCATTGAAATTATTTAGAAAAGAAACCTATTCAAAGAATTATCAATATGGAACTTCAAATCAAATAGTTTGTAATTGATCAAGAAACATATTAGATGGCCAGTCAATGAGGGGAATTATGATTTTTTTTGGTTTGATGCTTGGTTGAAGCCTTTCCTCTTATCTTTGACTCAAAATGGCAACCATTGACTTGGGCATGCCTAGCCTGCAAAGGCAAGAACCTAGACCCGTTGCATGTGTGTGGGTCCAAAGGTCAAAGACTATTAATATGAGCAATAACTATCTATCATGGATTTTTATTAGTAATGTAGTTTAAGGAGAGGACCTCAAATAAATTATAGATGAACTTCAAAAAATGCTTTAAGAGTTTTATTTTCAAATTTTACATAAAAGGATGAGTTGGTTTGGAATCTATCAAAAGATGGTGGATACTCAATCAATTTGGGATTTGAGGATCTAGAGCAATCAAAATTTTCTACTCCCAAATATTTTCCTTTGAGAGAATGTTTGGTCACTAGAGGATCTCCCTAAGGCCTTAAAATTCCTTTGGTTATCAATTCAAAGTAAGATTCTTATAGGAAAAAGTCTATAAAGAAGAGGATACCATGGGCCTTTTAGATGTGCCTTGTCTGAGAAGGGTTTAGAAACATTTGACCATTTACTTCTTCTTTGTCCCTTTGCTCACACCATTTGTTTTTTTTTTAATTATGAAAATATATTAGGTTGCTCCATCAACATTGAAATAGTTGAAATTTTTTTGGAATAATTATTTCAAAGCTAAAGCATTATGTATTCTTTGGGGGATTGATCCTGCCAATATTTGTTGGAATTATAGCTTGAAAGGAATAATATAATTTAAAAAAATAAATATCAAAATCATGTCCAAGTTTAGAACTATATTATTGCTCCTCTTGTTAAATGTTTATAGAGATGTGCTCATCATTAGAAGTCTCAAGTACAAAAAAAGAGTTGGTAACAACTTGGTTACATGATTTGAACATATATGAAATAGTCATTTGCGACAATGGCATTAAAACAAAGGATTTGCTTTGATTAAGGGTAAAATGGAAATGACCAAATATTGAGTTTATCAAAAATAATTTTGATGGTGCTTCTTAAGGAAATCCGAGAAAATCTAGTGGAGGTGGTTCTTTTTGAAATAATGAAGGCACGATTATCCTCACTTACTCAAAATCATATGGAGCTTTGATTAACAACTATACAGAGGGCATGACACTTCTTATAGGGACTGAAATTGCAACAAAAAAAATATGAAAATATATTTCAATTGAGGGGATTAAAAAATTAACATTAATGCTATCAACAAAAATGGATATAGATATTGGATAAGAAAAAAATTATTGTTGATGTTCATAATTTATTATTATTGGAGGTAATATCTTGGAAATTAAGTATATCTATAGAGAAGGAAATCAGGTAGCAAACAATTTAGCCAATCACTATGCTAATCTTCATATTGGTGAACTTTAAATTTTAGAAGGCAATTGGCCAAGTGGTAGTTTATATCTTAATGAAGATGATGTCAAGGAGATAATTGTGAAAACATAGCACTTTAAGAAAGACAGAATATAATTGATAGAAAAAGAAATAAAAAATATTTGTGATAAAAAATCATGTTAGATATGGTTTAATTAACCTAATAAAAAATGTAATATTTTAGTATTTTTATGGGAGTGGTTCCCAATAGAAGTTGCACATAACTCATTAAAAAAATATCAAATGACATTAGCTTAACCTGTTACACTCCTCAACTTTCAAGGAGGAGACGTAAGTTCAAATATTGTCAAGATATACATACATAGTTACCAAATTATTGTAATACCACTATATGGTTAAGATATAATACAAATGGGACCATTTCAATTTCATATAACCAATTAAAAAGAAACTTTAATTACTAAACAAATAACTTTTTTATTTTTTGATTGATTTTTAAGAAGGCGATTGAAAGGGTCCGTCCCTTTTACAAAACATGTCCAAAGATTTTACATTTTAGTCTCACCATCCAAGATGATAATCAGAACAAAACAACAACTAAAAACAAAACCAACTACAAAATTAGAGTGTACAAGTGGAGGCATAAAGCCAATGCATCATGCCTTGGGTGGAGTGGATTCAACCCTTGTAAAATGCTAATGGGAAAATTGTTGAGCTAGCCCGAGCCCATAGATCTACTCCACAAAAATATTATTGCCAGATCTACTCCACATCAATATTATTGCTAGATCTACTCCACATAAATATTGTTACCAGATCTAATCCATAGTAATACTGTCATTAGATTTACTCCACAACAATACTATCGCTAAATCTACTCCACAACAATACTATCGCTAAATCTACTCCATAACAATATTATTGCCAAATCTACTCCACAACAATATTATTTCCAAATCTACTCCACAACAATACTATCACCAGATCTACTCCACAAATCCACTCCACAACTACCTTCTCTAATCTCCTCTCTAGCTACAACTTCAATAATTTGGATTGGGAAGTTATCCTAATAAGTGGTGAAATATTCAGCCTCCATCCCAATATTTGTCAAGATATCAACAACTCTATTCCCTTCATGATATACATGATTTAACTAAATTTTTTGAAGAGAACATAAAATATGTTTCATTTCAATAGTCAAATGATTAATACTCCATCCAAATTCTTGATTACGTTTTAGCATGTTGATCAAATTTAATGAATCACCTTCTACTATGATGTTCTTAGAATTAATATTGCTCATCAATTTAGCTCCTAAGTAAAAGGTCTGGGCCTCCATAAAGTTATTTTATTGAATTCCAAGAGGCTCAATAAAATCTAGTAGGATCTTACCATTCAAGTCTCTGAAGACCCGTCTAGCCCCTTCTCACCTTGGATTTCCTTTCACCGTTCCATACATATAAAGTTTTATCCAGCCATGGGGTGGGGGCATCCATTTGGTATCACATCTAGAAGGTCTTATCTCCTTTCAAATCATAGACATAGAAGGTGGTATCTTAGAGCAATCACTTATTCCTCTTTATTTTCTAAAACCTCCTTAAAATTGAAGATTCTTATATTTTTAACTGTTGCACTCAGAATAGGAAGAGCTACAATAGATGCTTCCCTATTCTTGTCTTTAAAGATTCTACTATTGTGCTCCTTCTATACCCCCCAAAGAAAATGAGTGAGGCGAGCATTCCATAGAGAAGTAAGCCTTTGAATCCTAAATGGTGACTCCCACTGTAGAAACAAATCTACCATACTATTTGGGCAAATCCAAGAGACATCAAGATGGCTCATCAAGTCGTCTAGAATCTGTCAAGAGAAGAAAAATTCAAGGAATAGATGATATATTGATTCTCAACTTTGATCACACAAGAAACATCTATTCACTACAGGAATACCCATTTTATGGATATTATCAATCGTCAAACTCTTGTTTTGAACTACCAACCAAAAGAAGAAGGTTACCTTCAGTAAGAGGCCTTTGATCTAGATTTTGGAAACTAGAAACCATCCCCTTCCTTCCTTCTCCATCATGTGATACCCTAATTTGATAGAGTAATAAACATTATCCTCCTCTTTCTAGATGATAAAATTAGTAGATCTAATGTTACTTAGAGGGTTTAGTTGGAGTCTTTGCAACTTCTTAACTACTGATAATAAATTTAACTCCAAACTTGGGATAGCCAAGTCCTTCCACATTTTACCATCATCTCTAACTAGCATGTAATTTACCACAACATCCCTAAATCACTAAGAGAAGTTTGGTTTAAGAATCTTTAACTTCGATTCCTTTATGAAAGGAACATATTTCAACCATCTATCCTTCCAAAAAATCAGCAACCTTCCATCATCGATATGACATCAAAGACCCTTCAAGAGAAGAGGTATGATCTCCACCAAACTATTCCATAAAGAAGAACCTTTTGGCAAATTTTTAAAGTGGAGAAAGTTGCTAACATTTCTCAGGTATTTAGCTTTAAGTATTTTGACCCAATCTAATTGATCATTTTTCAATAGTTTCTAGCCTATTTTTCCCATCAACACTTAGTTCATCTACTTGTTTCTTTTAAATCCCAGACCCCTCACTTATTTCCTTGAGCATATTCAATCCCATACCACTAGAGAAAAATGTTTTCTTTCTTTCAAACCAGACCATAGGAACGAATCCTAGATTTGTTCCATTTTGTCTGTGATTTTAGCTGGAACTTTAAAGAGAGACAAAGTAAATGGGGATACTCTAGATGGTAGATTTGACTAACTAAACTTTATTTTCTTCGTTGAGGAGGCTTCTCCTCCAACCAGATAATTTTTTAGTCAATTAATATTCTTAGCTACTCATCCAAGCCCCTTTCATTAATATTCTTGTCAATTTCCTCCAACTTTTGTTTAATTTTAAGTTTTTGTGAGAATAGGTGCCCAAAAGCTCTTCTATTCCAAGATTTGAGATTTTGTTTGATAAGTCTTAATTTACAGGCTACTTGGGTAATTTCAAGCCTTAGAAAGTATTTCTTCCACCATTCATCTATTTTGGATCCTAATTTCTCATGTCTCATCCATATTAGTTCAAAATAGAAAGGACTCTTAAATTCTTTCCTCCAATCCTCAACCTCCCAAATGATCGAATTATCGTTAGATCCTATTTTTGGGTAGGCTATAAGAGTTGTGTCCCTAAAAGCCGCTAGAACTTTGTGAGAAACTAGAAAATAGTCTAACATTATCTAAATTAATTGATCTTCAATCCTTATATTACTCTAGGTATACTTCATTATTCTAAGACCTATGTCCATGAGTTCATTGTCATTCAAATGTTTTTCAAATTCTCACATTCCTTTAGAAGGGATAGGAGATCCCCCTTTCTTGTTAGATGGATACAGTGGAGAGTTGAAGTCCCCATCTAGGACCCAAGGGATACCCTTGAAGGTTGATCTAAGTTGACATAACTCCAACCATAGTTGTCTTCTTCCCATCACCAAGTTCAAAGCATAAACATTTGTTAGTATCCAACTCTGTTTTATCTCCAAATTATGATAGAACAAGGAAATAAAATTACTATTGCTAACTATATGTCTTCCTTCAATTTTGTTTTTTTATTCCATAGGCACATAAGACCCCTAGAGAGCCCATTTTTTAGACTCACCAAGCATTCTGCCTCCTTCCAAATAACATGTTTTATCCTTTCTAAATTTTGAAGATCCATTTTAGTCTCCTGTAGTAAAATCATATCTAGTTGACAATCCTATCTTAAAGCAAAAACCACTTGATATTTTGAGGGGTAATTCAACCCCCTAATGTTCCAAGATATATATATATATATATATATATATATATATATATATATATATTTTTTGATAAGTAGTGATATATTTACAACGGGTTTTTTAAAGAAGGATCCCAAAACCTTAGATACATAGAAAGCCGAGGCTGAAATTAAGAATAAAAATCGGGGCTGCACCCTTGGGCAACGATCCGGGGCCCGGGGCCCTAGTGCCTACAAAAGTTAGACCATCTAAGAAACTTAACAATAAAACTTGGCCTAAGGCCACCAAACCAAGAGAAAGCCATAAAACGACAAACGCCAATATCGCAAAACCTGCACGCCATTGCACTGGAAGGCCCTACAGTCGGGCTTGACCGGTACGGGGCCCACCCTGTCAGATCAGCTTCACTCCCTATCAGGGCCTTTGCCCAGCCTACATCAGATTTTGGCTAGGGCATCTGTAGCTGAGGAAGTCACTTGGGCAGACGCGATCAAGGATCCAATCATCGTGTCAAGAAGGGCTCTAATTGCCAAATTATGCAGCTTGCTGTCGAAGTCAGAACTGATTTCAATGGGCTCTGAGGCCTCCACCTTAGCATTTTTGGTGCTACCAGCATCCCTGTTGCTGCCTGGGAACAGGCCTTTATGACTGGGACTAGGAGTCGAGGCCCCGCCTTGGCCCTAGGCCAGAGTCCTGCACTTTCGGGTGGGTCTGCGCCACTTTGGGATAAGGGAGGCCTCAGGGGAGGGGGTCTCCTTGGATTTAGAAGCTACAGGGGAGCCACTAGGGGAGTTAGCCACTTTATGGGGGACAGAGGACAAGGGAGGGATGCAGTGGAGCTGCAACTGGATAGCTAGGGCATGCCTATACAGGATGACCATGAGGCCTTGGTGGGAGGGCCAGGAGTGGTTTCGACAAGCTCGATTGATGGAAAGGTTCAGGGAGTATAGAAGGAACCGAGGGGTGCTAACCAACATGGCTCCTTGAAGGTTATTGAAGTAGCTAAGGTGGAAACTAAACAACCGCTAGTCTGGATCGTCGCAAGTGATGTACTGCATCACCGAGACAATGGCCTCGTCGAAGGGGGTCGAGAGGTTGGAGCAAAAAATATTAGCCTTGTCCCATTGCTACTCCAGGAAGCAAGATAGCTCCTCCTCCAAATTGTGCTTATCCCGTCTGAAGACTTTGCCCTTCTCCTCATGATGTAGGCCTGTAACCTTCGTAAGAAACTCTTTGGTCACTTTTAAATGGAGACCCTTCACCGTGACCTCGCCATCATTCCAGGTATCCAAAAAACTTTGGATAATATCTTCGTCGGCCCTTGCAAATTTGCTAAAGAAAGGGGTATATTTTTTGGCACTAGAAAAAAGCTTGGCCGACTCGCTCAATTCAAGCATGGAAGGCTCGAGGAAGACAGTTTTGGCAGCCATGAGGAGCGACCTGACAACCCAAGGGTAGGGGAAACAGGGGAGTCCTAACCGAAGACGTGGGGATAGGGGGAGGAGGAATCATACAAGAATGCAGGAGAATTCTACATGCAACAAGTTTAAAAACTTGCAGAGGGCCGCAAAAGAGGGGAAGAGCCATTGACGTCGGGAATGAGCATTAGGAGCCGAGGGCGACACGAGGTGGGGGGGCTGAGGGGGCGCGGCTGATGGCTGCCATGCGGGGCAAGGGAGAAGGGCCAATGCTAGCGCTCCAGATGGCACAATATGAGCGGGGGATCACCTGGAGGGGACCTCACGGGATAGAGCCGTGGATGAACTAACGCAGCATGGGAATCCGATGATGCGGTATCCAAAGTGGGAAGGTTGGACTAGGTCGATGTGCACTCCATCTTGGACTTGCCAAAATGACTAGCGAAGCTTCGTAAATCTAGGTCGAGATGATCCAATCATTTGACATGGCCGATGACACTTGACACCGCGAGGGGGAACTAGGTGGCCGACTCATGGGCAAGAGGAGGACTAGGCCCAGTCAACATGGCAGAGCAGAAGGGGGAATACCCTGGCCATTGGGGGTCGCAACAGTGAAACTTTGGGGCCCCGAATCAAGGGGGGCTAAGTATCAGGGCCCTCATCATTGCTAGAATAATCTTACGAAGCTATTTAGACCAGAGCTTCAGGAAAGTTTATGGTCCAAGTGGTGAAGTCTTCAGCTAAGATGGCTTGGTTTGCAATAAAATTGGTAGCCCTGTTGCCTTCTCTGTACACATGCCGAAAGGCATGGTCGGGGAGTTCTTGGAGAATGGTGAGGACTTCCCGGACAAAGTTGTGAATGTGATAAGAGCAGTTTTTTAGGCTATGGACGACTTTGATAATAACTTGAGAATCGCCCTCAATGATGAATTTTGGGGAGGACTCCCTAAGGGCGGTCAGTCCACTGAGGAGAGCTGCTGCTTTGGTGAAATTATTAGTCTAGATGCCAAGCGGTGCAATGTACACCATGATCAGGGCCCTATAACAGTCTCTGATGACCCTGCCTGCTCTAGAGGGCCCGAGATTTCCTTTAGAAGCATCGTCGAAGTTAAGCTTGACCCATTTGGGGGGGCAGTCCACCTCATCATAGATCGATGGGAGGGGGCGGGGGGGACCAGGGGGAAGCTAAACTTTGAGGGAGGAAAGGAGGGTGGCCTCACCCAGCCGTCGGGGCACCTCGATCAAGGGGATGGAGTGGGAATTATCAAGGGTGAAGGATACCGCCTTGGTCGCTATCCACTGAGGGGAACAGGCCAGGGAGGAGAAGGCTCTACTGTTGCGTTCGAGCCAGAGTTGCCAAAGCATATGGGGAAGGCAGGAGCCCCAAAGGAAGTGGATGAAAGGATGGGCAAAGGGGTTGGGCCACTGAGACAAGAGGTCAGAGATGGAGTTGGGGGCCACCCACTGAATAGAGAATTGGGAAAGGATGAGGCCTAGGACTTCAAAAGAGAAGGGGCAGTTAATGAAGAGGTGATTAGTGGTCTCCTAGGTAGCACAGCAAATGAAGCATTTGTTCAGGATATGAAAGCCTCTCCTGATCAGGTTCTCGATAGTCAGGATATTTTTTTTGGACGGCTACCCAAACGAAATGGCTAATTTTGGGGATTAGCTTCTTGGCCCACACATGCAGGGCTAGAAAGGGGGCTTCATCAGGGACTCTTTGAAGGTTGTAGGTATATTTGATAGTAAAGACACCACTAGGAGTGCCATGCCAAATGCATCTGTTGTTGCCTCCAGAAGACGAAATAACAGTCACCTTGAGGAGGCACTGAAGCCTGGTAGCTTGGAGTGGGTGCCTGGGATTCAGGATAGGTTTCCAAGTAACCCGCCCCTAGTTATAGGTAAGATAGGCCGACACTTTGGGCCCTCTATCCACTAACCCTGGTTTGAGGATGAGGAGATCTCTGTCCGCAGTCAGGGCCTCGTCTTGTATCCATCTGTCTTCCCAAAATTTGATCTTGGCTTTGTCCATGAAGATCTATCTGGTCCCTTTTTGAATAATGTCTTTCATGGAGATCAGGGCCTTTCAGAAGGCTGCTCCATCTCGGGGCTGAGATTCACTAAGGAAGGGGTGATGATGGCAGTATTTCCTGTGCACGATGTTGACCCACTCATCAGGGGCATTGGTGAACACCTTCCAGGCGTATTTGGACAAGAGGGACTTGTTCATGAGGGCCACCTGCTTGAGCTCTATCCCTTTCTCACATTTGGGATGACATACCATGGGCCAGGAGACCAGGGAAATCCTATTATTATCTTTGCTACTTGACTAGAGAAAGCGTTTCTGAATTTGTTCGATGTGGGCAACAATGGAGGCCGAGATTCTAAAGACCGACATGAAATATATCAGAATGCTTTGAAGGACCGCTACCAAGAGGGTGGCTCTACCAGCCTGAGAGAGGAGGTGACCTTTCCAGGGGGCCAGCTTCCTCTGAATTCGCTCTAACATCCTGCCCCATAGGGCCTTGGAGGACGCACCTATAAACAGTGGGAGCCCAAGGTAAGAGGAGGGAAGGGAGCCAGGGGTGCAACCTAGAATCCACCCAATTTTGATTTGCCTAGCCAAGGGAGTATGAATGAAGAAAATCTTGCTTTTTCGGAGGTCATATTTTTGCCCGACCGCCTCCTCGTACAGGGTCAAGATTTTCTTGAGGGCCTTGGCTTGAGGGATCGAAGCTGAGGTGGTGAGGATGGTGTCATCCACGAACTACTTATGGGACACAAGGGGAAGGCCCAACGCAGGCCTGATGCCCGAAATGAGTCCATAGGACATCGCGCTTGAGATGGTATGCACTAGGGCCTCAAACAGGATAATGAAGAGGATTAGGGATAGGGGGTCACCTTGCCGAAGGCCTCTGGAACTGGGGAAGAACCCGATAGGGGATCCATTGATGAGGATAGAGAACCAAGGGGAGGACACACAATTGCTGATGAGCCTAACCCAGGAGGGGTGGAACTCGAACTTAAGGAGGACCTTGGAAAGGAAATCACAGTCGAATATGTCAAAGGCCTTGTTCATATCCAACTTAAGCAGAAAGGAGGCCTTTTTGGAGAGGAAGGCCGAGTGGATGGCTTCGTGCATGATGATAACTCTGTCTGTGATCAATCTACCTTTGACCGAGCTTCCCTAGAATGGGACAATGATTAGAGGAAGGATATCCTTGAGACGGGAGGCCATGGATTTAGTCAAGATTTTGTACAAGACATTGCACAAGCTTATGGGGCAAAAATTTGAGAGGGATCTGGCTGCCTGGGTCTTGGGGATTAAGGCAATGAAGGTGGAGTTAATACCTTTGGGGATGGAGCTGGCAGTATGGAGGTCCCAGATGGTAGCACACACTTCTTGCCCAACAATGTCCCAAAAGGATTGGAAGAATTGGGGGGAAACCCGTCTGGGCTTGGGGCCACCCTAGCCTTCATGGAAAAGGTGGCAGCATGGATTTCAAAGTCAAACAGGGGCTGCATAAGCATCTCATTTGCCATGGTCGAGACTGAAGTAGGGATATGTTCCATAAGGGAGTCAGCCGCTTCTGAGGACATGGGGGGGCTGTCGCCAAGGAGCTCCTGGAAGAAGTGGGTGGCTTCAGCCCGAATGTCCTCTTCTTCCTTGATAATTTTGCCGTCACTATCCACCAACTCAGTAATTATGTTAGAGTCCCTGTTCCTGAGAGTCGACATGTGGAAGAACTTCATATTAGCATCCCCATCTTGGAGCCATAGGACTCTCGACTTCTACCTCCAAAATGTTTCTTCCTTGGCTAGGATGTTATGATACTCGTTAAGGGCAAGGCGTTCCTCTTCCTTGAGCCTTAGATCTTGGGAGCCTGCCTGTAATCTAAGCTCAAGGTCTTCAAGTTTTTTCTTGATTGCTGCTTTGTTTTCCTGTTCCATACCTTGAGTTGCTCTTTGAGGCGTCTCAGCTTGTGGAAGACTTGTTCCATATGATGATATTAGCCTCCCTTTGAAATACGAGGGATCCCACATGTAGAGCAAACCCTCAGTTGAGCCAACCGTAGGGGTAGATAGGGACTCACAATTATGCCAGGTAGCTTGGGCAACTCGTCAGGCAACAACGTCATCTATTTTGGTCTCCTGGAGAAGGAGGAAGGACAGGCGGTGATCCCTGCAGAGTTGGCTGAGGATCATTTTCTTGGGGGCCCCATTAAACCCCCTAATATTCCAGGTGATGAGCTTCATTTGGCACCCTTGTGGGGTCGCTTGCCCCCTTTTTCAGCCTAAGCGGGGGGTTTGGGTCTAAGGGCATCCGTCTTGGAGAAGATCACAACAACGTCCAAGAGAGTTGCATGGGAGCCATTGGCTATGTCATATTTGATGATCCTTGTTTGCTGGTCGCCCAGGGTGGGCTGACCTCTTTTGAGTTTGCTGCCAAAGTCTTTGGTGAAAGTCCTACTTTGGGTCATCTTGGGGCTGACTTCATCGGGCCCGAATGGAGAACTGCCTTCAACCTCTTCGTCTAACCTCTCGGATCCACACTCCAAGGGGGGAAGCCCAGCATAGACCATCGGGAGGGGTGGGAGGGGGTCAAGGGGGGATAGCGAGGGTGGGAAGGAAGACCCCAACAGAGAAAGGCGGGACGATAGGAGCCGACAGGGAAAGGAACTCAGGCGGCTCGTAGACCTGGGGGGGCGCAAGCAGGGCATCGAGCCGGGAGGGAGAACCTGGGATCGAGGCCTCGGAGGGTGACCCAGGGGAGGGATCAACAGGAGGGGAAACTTGGGGAAGATCATCCTCTAGGCCAGGGCCCGCTTGGGAAACCTTTGGGGTAGAAGGGGGGGCCTCATTGATGGTCTAGACCTAGGATCTATGGCCTTCGTGGGGGACCCTCGGGATGGGGCCCTGCCTGTTCAGGAAGGGAGTTTGGGGAGAGGGCCATCAGCATTTTTGGATACCAGGCATTGATGGGGGAGATGACCCTAAGTGCAGTAGGTGGGGCAGAAGGCAGGTTTATTTTCATAAATCAGGGATTAGCACCAAAAGAAGGACCTAGAAGAGATAGTCACAAAAGAGGGAAGATCAGATTCGAGATTTGCATTGACACAAAATCTGGCATGAACCATTTGGGATCCTGCCTTGGTAGTGGGGTCAAAGGCCACCAGGTCCCCGACTGACTGAGCAATAAGTCTTAGGATGTATTCGTGCCACAGGTGGAAGGGAAGGTCTGGGAGCTGGACCCAAATCGGGGTGAAGTTGATGCTTCGGTGCTGGGGTGGAAGTCAACTCCATATCGCTTGAGGAAGAGGCTTTTGTGTCCCAAAAACTAGGGCTCGCCCGACAGGATCTTTTTGGCATCGTCGTTATTATTAAGTTTGATGATGAAGAAGCCCTTGGTAAGGGCAACCAAATTGTAGCACCCTAAAATTGGCATAGTAAAATTGTCATAATTACATTCACCTTAGTAAATAATTTAAAATTCAAATTTAACCTCCCAAACCGCCCGTTAACCGTCGGGTAATCCGTTTCCCCCTTTTTCATGCCATTTTTAGAGGTTGTTTTGACTGTTTAACGATATCGTCGTCGATCAGATGATATCGCCCTAGATCTGACGATTTCGTCTGGGCTAGGACGTCCAGACGATCTTGTCGCAAAACTAATTTTGCAAAATTAGCTTTTGTTCCAACGGGCCTCTAATCCGGGAGAAGCGTGTCTACGCCATTAGAGACCCTCCCCCATTGGAGATATCCCAAATAGGGATGATCTCCAACCTCCTAACTACTCCCCTAAGCCTATTTAGTCCCTAGGACCTTCCCTTCCCAACCCCTGGCTGAAATTCTCTATAACTTAGCTTCATGCACATTAAATCATCCTAAGTTTTCATTTGCAGTAGTCCTATATCAATTTTGTTGTAGGTATCATCTTATTTTTCAGTCGGAGCAAGCATACATCATCGTCGATGAACCTGTTAAGATCGGAGGCGATCCTGTCGAATCAGAGATGATTTCATACCGATGCGAGACGATCTCAACTGCAGTCCACATTGAGGCAATCAGTGCCATAAGTTTGCATTTCTTCACCTTTTCTTTGTTGTTTTATTCTGCAAATTAGCTAGTTTATTTGATATTTTATGTTATATCACATTTTGGAGTTCACCCATCTAGATCAAAGGCATAATTAATCCATAATTGTGATTTAATTAGCATCATTCATACATGTTTCGTTCTTTAAGTTTCAATTCGGTATTGTCATTGTTATTTTGCACAGTTTCCCTCAACTAGAACAGTAGTATTCTCTGTATTTTGCATCTGTTCTTCTGTTTGCAGTCTCCGACGAATTCGTCTAACGAATTCGTCAGATCTTAGATGATCTTGTCTGATTTCAGATGATTCTGTCGAATTCCAGACGATCTTGACTGCTTCAAACATCAGAATCTCCATCAAACATCCGGGTCAGGTATTCTTCTTATTCTTCCTTAATTACTTTGTTTTTCTCGTCTTAAATTTGTTCTCTGTATTCATTAAATCTGCATTTTCATATAGATTAATTTAGACTCATTTGGCCAAACCTAGGATATGAATGCTTAAAGTTAAAAACGAACACATAAAAACACATTCCAAACCTAGGCGTGGAAAATGTCATTAAATGTTTCCTGGTGAACCCACCATCCGTCAAAAAATCATCAAAATACACCTCCCTTGAGAGGCGGGACCTTCGCAAAGTCCTCTCAGTCCGAGGTACCGTGACATCCTTTTCCCATCCCCCTTCTGGGCACGGATCCTATAGCTTGAAGGTAGGGATGCGAAAAATTTGGAGCGATACATTTTGGTGAACCCGACGTGAATGCATCATAACTTTTTGAAAACAAAAACAAAGAAAAAAAAAAAATAGAACAACTAAAACATAGATGCATTTTAAAACATTTAAAGTTTAAAATCATGTTTAGATGGTAGCTCCTAAGAAAAGATTAGCAGTTACTATAAATGTAGAAAACCAATTGGCAGCCGTAGAAATCAATTCTATGCTTAATGTGCCTGAAACAAGTAGAAATCAATTCTTGTGGAACGAACTTGATAGAAGACTTAGTCTCATATCATTTAGGTCCACACAACTTAAGCAAATCAAGAGGCTAGTCCTAGATAGAATCCTGGATCCTCATCAACTAGTTTTTTATCATGAACTTCAGAGAGCCTACCATAGATGGTTAGCTTATAGGAGAGCTCTAGTATCTTCATAATTGTTCACCTTCGAGGAATACCTCGAGAACGCAGCCATTGTGCACCAGTTCCTAGGTTGTGTAGAAGACCAAGAGGTTGTTCTTACAGATAGGGAAAGATGGAATAGAGTTCTGCGAGCAGTGTTATATCGAGAGTATTGCCATGAGCTTTACTTTTATCAACCAAAGATCCGAGACGGATAATATCACTATAGCTCTTTTCATCAAATTTTTAAAAGAAAACTTTCAATTTGAAGAAGAACACTTCATGACTCTCGAACAACTCAAGCCTATTAATGATATTTATAAATTATTTATAGAAAACTAGATTATTACTTTCAGTCTTATTTCTTGCATTTATTGTGTTGATTGTCTTTACAATATTATTTCAAAAACAAAGAAAAACTAAAAAACTAAAAAACATAGCAAAAACTTAAACATTTCATTTCAAATATTGTAGTAGGTATATAGTAAATATATACCTCTTAATTTGTTGCATATATATATATATATATATATTTGCTGAAATCAAAATTTAGCACCATGCCTAAACTTAGGAATGGTAAAGAAACTTTAGGAGAAGAAGAAGATTGGTTACAAGATACAATTGGAAACCCAAATGTCCTTCTTGAAGATCCAACTTTGAAAGGAAAAACTCTAGTTCAACCAGAAGATGACCTAGGTGAAGATAAGGAACAAGAAGGAAGTGTTAAAGAGGATGGATCCTCATCCCCTAGAGTAGCTCCAAATGGAACTATTGCTTTTGACAACATAGATCATTTCAAGAAATTTCTCAGTGATAATATTGATGACCTTAATGTGGCAATTCGTATTGATAAAGGGCAAATTAGTGACACTCAGGTAGCTTTGGAACACATGTATGATGTGCGCATTAATCCCTTATCTTTCATTGATCAAGAAAGTGATAAGGTCGGACCATCCAATACGGATATGGTCTCTATGATTCAAAACATGTCAAAACAACGAGGCTATCCAACCTCCTAAGGAACCTGTTATTCAACCTAAAATCATTCCCACACAAAAGAAACCTTCCTTCACTACTTTATTCCACCAAACTATTGAGCAATATGCTTCAAGTAAACAAAAACCTAAAACGAAGCCAAATACAAATTTTCAACAATCTAAAATACATCATAATACAACTTCAAAATTCCTTCATAATACTTTTCCTACCAATAATTTGCACAATAGTAACATGGCATCTAATCTTCATGTTTCGCCATCATATGCCCATAAAACCCATGTCAATGCCCTACCGAACCAATATGGGGGGCAAACTAGTAATCTGGAAGCCATGGTGAAACAGTTAGCTTCGTGTGTGGACCAGATAGATCCCTATTGTCCCTCGTATAATTATCGAGAGATATGTAGTCAACCTTTGGATCCCATAGTTGTAGCTCAACCATACCCTAAGCATTTTCCCATGCCTATCTTGCCTATATATAAAGGAACCGAAGATCCCATAGAGCATCTTTGCATGTTTAGGATAGCATGTCATGACATATCGCATGATGACTTGCTATTATTAAAAATGTTCCCGAAAAGTTTAGGTGGAATGGCATTAGAGTGGTACTATCAATTGCCCACTCATTCTTTGAGAAACTTCGAAGAAACAACGAAATCATTTGTCCATCAATTTAGTGCCTACATCGAGAGGCATGTAACTATTAAAGATTTATACAATTTAAAGCAAGACAAAGATGAATGTTTTGCCGATTTCTTAGCTAGATGGAGGCAATTGACAGGAAAAATGCACTTTGTGCTACCTTATAGGGAAATGTTGGACATTTTCATCAACAATTTACAAGAACAAATATCTTATGAGCTATCGACTGCTACCTTAACTACCTTCGATCAAGCTATAGATTTAGCTTGAAGAGTAGAAGATGCCCTCATTAGGAGAGGCCAACTTAGGAAAAAGGATGATGGGAAAACATCCAGAAATCAATATAAAAACAAACAAGTCATCAGTGATGGAGTCACTGATAGCAGAAATGTTGCTAATATCAATGCAACAAAGACAACAGAAAAATTATATTGAAACCTCCCGACAAGCCTCCTCGAGAATTTACTAGATTAAACCAACCCTTATCAACTATTTTACCTCAATTACTCGAAAGAGGTTTGATCCAATTACCAGCTATCTGGGAACCTGATCCAACTATACCCGGATACAGAGCTGACTTACACTGTGATTTCCATAGAGGACCTGGACATTCTACCAACACTTGTAAAAGGTTGAAACATAAAATACAGGATTTGATTGACAATAATGAAATGGAAGTGCAAGCCTTCCAACCTAAACAAAACCCTCCTAATAATACTCAAAAGACCATTCCCAAAAATCAAAATCAAAATGCCAATCAAACTCTAGACATATTTCAACACCCTTTACCACGACATGGTAAAGAGGTAGCCAATCAAATCAAACATCATAATGTTCCCCCTCCTACCCGATATGTAGGAACCATTAGCGGACAATTACCTGTTCAGGATCCTCAAATATTTGACACAACCTTATCCCTGGTTACGACCAGGCCCTTACATAATTTTCAAACTTCTGATTCTAGTGATATAGAATCAGATAGTGAAAGTGAACTAGACATTACTTCAAACCAATCGAATAGTTTTGAAAACGAATCAGATCCTATTCAACCCATCACAGATGCTATGGTTCCAAAAGAACCATTTCCTAGACGAGTTACTACTCGACCTTCTTCTGATATATTCCTTTCTAATGAACAAGCCATCAATGCTCAATCGAGACCAGTTTAGCGTCTTCATTATAACATTGTAGGTACCATTGGAGTCGTCACCCGACAACAAGCTCAAAATTCCCAACAAGAACCAAACCGAACGATGGATCGGCTCCATTCGTTTTGAAAAACCCCAATAAAGGGAATCATGCTCCTACTGTTCAACCTAAACCCCCTTACAATATTAATGAGCAATTGTCCAATACTACGGCCCGAATTTCCCTTTTGGATTTATTAAGATCCTCTCCCACCCATAGGGATGAGTTGATGCTTACATTGAGCCAAATGATGGTACCTCAAAACATTCAACCTGAAGCTATGGCCAATACTATCATCACTCAAGAGATTGATTGTATTGACTTCCAGGATAAAGATATCCCACAACACAGTTTACATAAGGATAATACCTTATACATTACTGCTCTAATTGGAGATGTAGTCGTCAAAAGAGTTTTGATTGATAATGGCTCATCTCTAAACATTTGCACTTTTGACTTCTACCAACGATTTGGCTTTAGAAGTGATGAAATGAAGAAAACCGATATGATTATCAAAGCTTTTAATGACGAAACACAAGAAACGTGTGGAGTTATTACCCTCCCATTGCAAGTTGGTCCTAGAACCCTAGAAACAACCATGTTTATTGTACATTGCCCAACATCGTACAATATACTTTTGGGTCACCCTTGGATCAACGCCATGCGAGCGGTCCCATCAACCTTACACCAATGTGTTAAATTTGAGTTTAAAAATCAGTTGGTCACTATCCATGGTGATCCTAGACCTTTTGATATGTGTGCTTTGGTAGAACACGTTGGAGTGCAATTTTGCCCTGCTCTGTCGTCCACACATCCTAGTTCTTATTTTTCATCTAAAACTATGAAACACACACCCATAACTTCACGTATTTCCCCTCTATTAATTTCATCCTCCTATATAGACCAACAACCCTCTAAACAAATCATTTTAGAACCTCAAAAATATCTTAAATCTACAACCAATCCTTCAAGTTCTATCCCTATAAATTCAAAACCTATAGACACATCTATCATTCCTCCCACATCTAAAGATATAGGTAATAAGCCTTCTACATCTTATGCCCTTTCTGATGAACTTTTACCAGATTTATCCACAACCTTAATATAAAAAAAACAAATGCTTTCATGCAAGATTCAATTCTTTTAAATAAATTACCACCATCTCCTCGTACTTTGGGCCTCCCACAACCTATGGGAAGTACTTACCAAGTCGGGAGTTGTGCCTTCATTTATAAAGGATATGACTGGGGAAGAATCCCTCGAAATATCAAAACTCATCATGAAGGATATGCTCGATGTTATTTTACCAATGATTATATTAAAGCTAAACCCATGATGCTTAAAATGGGATATAAAGGGAAAGGCTTGGGACCTTTCCAAAATGGCATGAAAGAACCTTTCGAGGTATAACCATGGCCTGCCTGCTGTGGTGTGGGCCTATTTCCTAGTAAGGGTCAACCCTTTCCTTTTGATGATGATGATCACGTCATATGTTATCAAGATTATTTGGATAGGCATGTTGATTTGCCTCTTAAAAATCAATTGTTTTCATGCAACATGCTATCCATAGCTTACCCTGAAATGGTTGCTGACCCCGATGAAGATTTGGAAGGAGATATCTTCCATGATGTCTCTCGTTGAAGAGATGTTACACAATGGATTTTATTTTTATGGTTCTATACCAACTATAGCCCAACTTGAGGCCACTAATCCTCAAGATGAATTATCTAAATTAACCTTACAAGAATTACAAGAATTGGGCGTTTCACCCGCCCCACCTAATTTTGAAAGAGATCTACACATGGAGGTAGAAAACGTCATTAAAATTAATATTGGAACTGAGGACAATCCTCACATAATCAATATTAGATCAGAATTAAGTCAAGAAAAACAAGAACAATACATTGCATTTCTTAAAGAGTATGAAGATGTCTTCGCTTGGACATATGAAGATATGCTAGGTCTAGACCCTTCTGTAGTCATGCATCATCTAGTGGTCCATCCGGATGCTAAAACTGTTAAACAAAAAATTAGAAAAATGCATCCCAAAGTGGCTCTGCTAGTCAAAGGGGAGTTAGAAAAACTCCTGAATGTTATCTTTATACAAGCTATTGATTATGCGGAATGGATCTCAAATGTAGTTCCAGTCACCAATAAAGAAGCTACCAAAGTTAGGGTTTGCACATATTTTAGATATATTAACGCTACATGCCCTAAAGATGACTTTCATCTTCCAAACATGGATCAAATCATTGACTTTACTGTCGGGAGTGGGATGATGTACTTAATGGATGGATTCTTCGGTTATAATCAGATCATGATAGCTCCTGAAGATCAGGCTAAAACAACCTTTATTACCCCCCGGGGTACCTTTTGCTTGGAAAGTGATGCCATTTGGCTTAAAGAACGCAGTGCAACTTATCAACGAGCTATGACCTATATTTTTCATGATATGATGCATGATATCCTACATGATTATGTAGATGATATTATAGCTCGCTCTATTATTGAAGATAATCATTTAGATGATTTGAGAAAAGTTTTTAATCGATTACGAGAATATCTTATTCGATTAAATCCAGCAAAATGTATATTCGGAGTTAAGTCCGATAAACTATTAGGGGTTTTATTTTCTTTATGTGGTATTGAAATTGACCCTCTCAAGATTGCGGCCATCACTGATATGCCCTTACCTACTAATATATTTGAATTACGAAGTTTACAAGGTAAACTTCAAGCCATCCGTCGCTTCATTGATAAGCTGGCGGACAAAACTGGTCCCTTTCTTAAACTCCTTAAGAAGGATGTCCCTTTTAATTGGGACATCGAATGTAGAGAAGCTTTTGAACTTCTCAAACAATACCTCCTTAATCCACCTGTGCTTTCACCACCTAAACCTAATCGCCCATTTCTCCTATATATTTCAGCTTCAGATTCTACCTTAAGAGCTATGTTAGCTCAACTTGATGATGAAAAGCGAGAACGTGCTAATTATTACATTAGCCGCACCTTCATCAGTTATGAAACCCGCTACACAACATTAGAAAAACTATGTCTAGCCGTCGTGTTTGCTACGCAAAAATTACGACACTATATGCTTAGTCAAAAAACTTATGTCATTGCTAAATACGATCCCTTGAGATATCTCATGAGTCGACCTTATTTATCGGGTCGCATAGCCAAGTGGGTTCTTGCTCTAAGTGAGTTTGATCTCACATTCATAGGACAAAAGTTTTTTAAGGGTCAAATCATAGCAGATCAATTAGCTACTGCACCCTTAGAGTCTACCCATCCCCTCATCATCGAATTTCCTAATGAATGCCTTCAATTAGAGGCCGACCATACTGAACAATGGTCCTTATACTTTGACAGAGCCCGATGCATGAGTGGGGCTAGTGCAGGTATTATTTTAATATCCCCACAAAAACATCTTATTTCTCTGTCCTTCAAATTGACATTTGCTTGCACCAACAATACTGTTGAGTATGAAGCTCTAATCCTTGGATTACGAGCTGCCTTAGCGCTAAAAATTAAACATATTTTAGTTTTTGGTGATTCCCAACTAGTTATAAACCAAATTAATGAAGTTTATCAAACCAGAGATGATAAAATGCGCCCATATAAGGCCTATGTTTTACAATTAATGTCTTTATTTGATCAAGTTACCTTGGAAGCTATTCCTCGAACTAGCAATCGTGCAGATGATGCTATGGCCGCAGCTGCATCTCTCCTACCTTTGGAGTTAGATGACGAATATGCCACTATCATTATTCGTCGACTCCAAGAACCCGCTTCAAATAAGTCATGCTTAGAGCCTTTGGATGTGTTTCTAATCAATGAAACTACTCCTGAACCTTGGTATACAAACATATTTGATTTTCTCCAAAATGGGACTTTCCTCGCCAATTCTAATAAAAACCAAAGATCGGTTATTACGTCGACGAGCAAGTCGCTTTGTAGTAATTGGCAATACCTTATATAGGAGATCTTTTGAAGGTATCCTATTAAGATGTTTAAACTTAGAAGATTCTAAATCAGCCTTGAGTGAAGCCCACGATGGATCTTGTGGAGGACACTTTAGTGGTAGTGTCATTGCTAAAAAGCTCCTTCGGATAGGATACTTTTGGCCTACCATGGAAACGGATGCACATGAGTATGTGCGCCATTGCGACAAGTGCCAAAAACATGCTGACCTTGTCCATGTGCCTGCCTAAGAACTGCAGGCTATTTCATCTCCTTGGCCCTTTTCTAAATGGGGTTTAGACATTATTGGCAAAATCAATCCAGTGTCATCTGATGAACACAAGTTCATCATAACCGCCACTGAGTATTTCACGAAGTGGGTAGAAGCTATGCATTTAGCTTCCTACACTGGCACACAAGTCTCTAAATTTATTTTTAATCAAATCATTTGTAGGTTCGAAATTCCTGCAAATCTCATCTCTGACAATGGAACTTGTTTCAAAAATAAAGATGTTAAAAAATTATGCCAAAAATATAAGATTCAACATTGCTGGTCCACTCCCTATTATCCTCAGGGTAATGGTCAAGCAGAAGCATCTAACAAAACCTTAATCAAAATTCTCAAAATATTGGTCAATAAAACTGGCCATGACTGACACATTCAATTATACCCAGCCTTGTGGGCCTATCGAACTAGTGTTCGAACCCCCACGGGAACTTCACCATTTGTTTTGGTTTATGGTGTCAAGCAGTTTTTCCATTTGAATTGGAAGTTCCTTCTTTGGCTCTGCTACTTCAAGATACCGAAGTAGGAGATGAATATCGAGTTGGCAGACTCGATCAGCTGGAACTCCTAGATGAAAAACGCATCAATGCTTTGGAGCATCTCCGTGCTTACCAAAACAAGCTTAAAAGATCATATGCTAAGAAAGTTTGTCATCGATCCTTTGAGATCGACGACCTTGTTTTAAAAGAAAATAAAAAAAATACAAATGCAACTAAGGACCTTAAAGGTAAATTTGAGCCCAACTGGCTTGGACCATACATTATTACTCGCTAAATTTGAATCAGGAGCATATAAATAACTACCTTAGATGGTAAAGAACTTAAAGAACCCATGAATATTTTGCATCTTAAACGTTACTATGCATAAATTTGGTCATTTCATCCTTGTATATATTTGTTTAAAATATTTCAAAATTACTATCTTGTATTTCTTTCAAAATTTTAAAAATCCAAAAACATTCATAATCATCAGAAATCTTCAAAACTATTTGTTGCATTTATTTATGGCACTTGTTTGCTCAAAAACAAAAATAAAACCAAAAATCACAATAATGATAAAAATATAAAAACAACAATATGCTTGACTCTTTCGAAACCAAAACAATATAAAGAAGAAAGAGGGAGTCAACATTCTCAAAACTTCTCAAAAGTGTTTATATATATTTTCTTACAAATGTTGCAATTATATGTTTCAAATTATTTTTGATAAATTAGCATTTATTTGGAATCCCTCACTTGCACACTCACAAGAATAAATATCTTGATTTTATCCGGCATGATTACTAATCTCTCTTATATCAAAGTCCACAAAATTCAATTAAATAAAGTTTGAGCATAGAGAATTGATCTTGTTATTTACTTAAACCAAGCACATCTTTTCACAATAAAATGATTATATTTGTAATTTCCATGTTTTGCTACATAGTAGATGTGATTTCTTGAGCGAAAAGTTTCCCCTACTATCCTATCATGCACATGGTCTAGAATCTTTGAGAATTGGCAAAAGGACAAGCTCACCCCTACCCAGAATAAAAATCCCTTGCTCTATAGCTAATCCGAGCAAGTATCCCTCGCATAGAACAAAAAGAAAAAGCAAAGTTCAAGAAAAAGAGAAAAAGAGAAATGTTATTTTATATCATTACAGCAATGTTCACAAAAAGAAAAAGAAGCAAAGTTCAAAAGAAAAGCAAAAGAAAGCAGAAAGCAATAAAATCCCTTTCCCTACCCTTTGAAAAGAAAAGAAGGGTTGATGAGCTTGAATCCTTGGAATTCTCAATTATTCGAAAACTGTGAGGTAAGCCCCATAACAGGTGGTTTGTGCCCAACCCGCTTGGCCTTGGGTAACTCCTAGCGTGGTGATATGTCTATCACATTAGCGACCTTCTTTTGTACAGACCTATGTTTGCTTATGGATTAGCTAGCTCTTGATAATCCGACCTACATAGTAGTCTAGTATGGTTATATGCATCTACATCATGGTTAATGAACACTTATTTGGTTTTTTCAAATCACTTGTATCATATTATCTTGCTCAAAACTGGTAAATGCACAAAGCAATTGCACACACATTTGTATTTGAGAGATTTTGTGTATCATTATGATAAATCAAGATAAAAAATGAATTCACATATGCACATGGGATTCCTTATAAATCTAACTTTTGTCTTCAAAATACTTTGAAATATTATTTTTGCAACTTGTTTGGAATAAATCAAGTACAATTGTTTACCATAAAGACAACTATATAATAGAAAAATAAAAAATTTCTTTCAAAATATACAATCAAAACATATATATCTGGTTGACTTTCGCGACGATGGTATAGTTCCAAAACCAAAATTGAAATTTTATGCCTAGCGCAAGTCCTCATTTTCATATTTTCTGTTTATAAAAAATCAACCATGCAATAAAACTATCTTTTTTGTATTTTCGCGATGATGGTATAAGTCTATACCTATATATTCTATGCCTAGCGCAAACCATCGTAACAATTTTATTCTCCATTTATTTAAAAATCATGAAAACCATATGACTTAAATCATTATTTTACACAAATTATGCTTTTAAAAAGCAAACCCATTTTCATTATTTCATGTCATTATGTCAACCTTCAATTTTGCAAATATGGTATAATTCCTAAAGAATTATCCAAAATTTTATCACACTTAGGAATTTATGCCTAGCAAAAATCATTTTAACATTATTTCATGCATACTATTTTCATGAAAATCTGAAAACAAACCATCATCATCATCATCATTTGCACTATTGCACCAAAGTCTTAAGACAGTTTCTTAAGCACTCTTTTACTTTTAACAATATTTCTATACTGGGATTAGCTTGACGACCGAGTGAGCAGCGACTCCATGAAATGGTCTATACTAGCGACAATGTCCTTTGAAATTATTGTTAGAAGTCTCTTTTTAGTTTTTATCACATTTCATCACAAACAATCAATTTGTTACATCAGATTATTTCATTTAAAATATTATAGCATGACATCAAAGTTATAAATTTTCAAAACGACATAATTTTATGAATCCTCAATCCAATTATCAAATTAATCAATCAAACATAAAAGCATCATAAGCATACACATAATACAAGTCATATGATCAATAACATATCATATATATGTCAACAGTATATATACATCATTAAAACTGGATTGGTATGCCACAATCTGTACCTCGTTATACTCAATCCCCTATCAAAAAAAAAATAATAATACAATGTCAGTCTGTACAAAGCTATGCAACCCTCTAGCCTCGAGAGCCCCTCGAGCTCTCCGCCTCATCTCCTCCCCTACCCTAAGGTGGACGAGGTGGCCCCATCGCAGTCTGAGTAGTCCTAGTCCTCGACCGGGACGTGGTCCTCGACGACCCGATCCTGATCAGATTTGCAATGTTGGCTGGCAGGGGTAGTCTATCCACCTCTGGCACTAGTTGATAATATAATGTCTGATAGAAAGTGAGTTGGGCGATAGCCCGTGTCAGCTCTCCAGAGCTCGCCCCTCCGCCCCGTGCCCTGAGGCGTGCAATCTCGTCTCGTAGTTGTTCCACCTCAGCTCGATGGCATGCAACCTCATCCTGTAGAGTCTACACCTATGCCTGGAGATGATCTCTCTCTACCCGAAGAGTAGCCATCTCGCTACTCTCTCCTGTGTCTATGCCCTTGCCCTTATCGAGCGATGGTGGCCTCTCCATCTATGGAGATGGGGGTCTCGCCTCCCTCCTCTCCCTCTACCATGGCCTCTCCTATGCCTGTGGCCTCCTTGGCTCTCTCTCGCCATGACCCTAGGCTGCCTCCATCACTGCTTAGAACCGCCTCCCTATTCGATGCACAATCGCATGTATCAGACCCCGCGCCCTCGTCATTCGAGGAGGGCGGATGCATGCATACCAAGCATCATAGCCATCGGCTACCCTTGCGTCGTCACCATCCACTGGCTGGATGGGGGCATCGTCTGCGTCCTGGCTCCAAAACCGCTGCATGTCTTGAGCCCCGCTAATTGTGGTGTTATCCTGAATAGTCTGAGAAAAACTCATAATCTCTCAGAGATGGGATCCCCTGCTGTAGACTGAACTGACACAAAACTTGGTCATAGCGGTCGAGCTCCACCTCTTCCCTCTCCATCTGTAGCCAGCAAACTCGCCTGACGCGAGCCAACTCCTGTCTGTCCTTGACCCACCCTAGATGCTCCCTCCATGGCCTCCAGGTGATCTGGTCCAGGACTAAGTCATCCAATAGTCTCCAAGACATTGAAAGGTCGATCCGTCGCTGTGACCCTCTTCGGAGCCACCAGTAGAAGACTCGGGGCCTCTCCCCGTCTACCCCTATCAGAGGAAGCCCTATCGGCCTCTGCACTACAATGTGCTCCCAACACCAAACCTATAGAAGTGATGTCATCACCAGACATCGGTCGCCCTTGTACACGACCCCATATAGGATCCTGTACAATCGGCATAGTACATAACTACCCCAAGAGAACCTGTAGCTGTGGTCTCGCATGTCGCAGATCACATCTGCCAGCATCCACGACACCCTACACCCGCTCTGGTGGCACGACGAAGTCCACCAACCACTCCAGCCTAGCACTGTGTGAGTCTAGATGCCCCAGGCATCTGGCGCAGTGCCTCGATATTAACTTTGCCCTTCTCTAAGGTGAAGCTCGGGTCACCACACAGTTGTCCCATAGCGTGGCCCTGATTGGCCGTAGGAGTGATCAATCGTCATTGTATGGGGATTCTCAGAATCCTCCATACATTCTCTAAAGTGGGAGTCATCTCCCCTATCGATAGTCGAAAACATGAGGAACCCGGATACCATCTCTCTACTAGGGCTGTTAGTAACCCCATATTTGTGGACACCTGTGGCATCTCTGCCACATGCTGCAAGCCAGCCTATGCCAACTGATCTCGCTCTGCCTGTGTGAGAGCGGCCAAGTCATCCCTCAAACCTCCATACTTCCATTCTCCGCTCTTTAGAAAACCTCTTTGCAAACATAAACAACAAAACAACAAACAATCATTAATAAACAATTCAAGTAATTAATAATGCAAGTTAAAATTTAATTTTATGCAATTGATGATATCGCCCACTATTGGACGATATCGTCCCAAATTTGAGCAGAATCGTCTCCGATTTTGCAATTCGAAATCGTCTCTAATTTGACGAAATCGTCCCCCTTTCGTCGATTTTGCCCTTGGGCGAAATTGAGACGATTTCGTCGAAATCGGGACGATTTCATCCCGACGACATCGACGGCCAAAAAATGGCCACGATGCTCAAAATTCATCTAAAAATTACCTACAAAGCATGTAAAATTAAATTAAAGCATTCTAGTTAAGTCTAGACTCTTACCCATAGACCGCGTCGGACCTCTGTCGATCTGTGCGTCATCTCCACCATTTTTGCTTTAGAGCTCTAAAAAACCAGAAAATGAATAGTAAAAATGAATTAGGGTTTTACCCTATTTTTCTTAATTTTATTCAAAAATAATTTTTTGCTTTTTCGCGTTTTTACCTCAAACGTTCGATTTGGGTAAAAACACGGAGGGGGCACCATAGTAAGATGTCGTACGATTCGAAAAAGAATCGTCGCCTAAAAAATGGGAATAATTTTTGCTTTCTCGTAGATCGAGAAGAACTCATCTTTAACGCATTTTCTTCAAAAAATTCGCTAAAGAGGGGGCAAAATGTAGCACCCTAAAATTGGCGCAGTAAAATTGTCATAATTACATTCACCTTAGTAAATAATTTAAAATTCAAATTTAACCTCCCAAATCGCCCGTTAACCGTCGGGTAATCCATTTCCCCCTTTTCCACACCATTTTTAGAGGTTGTTTTGACCATTTGACGATATCGTCGCCGATCAGACGATATCGCCCGCATCTGACGATTTCATCTGGGCTAGGACGTCCAGATGATCTTGTCGCAAAACTGATTTTGCAAAATTAGCTTCTATTCCAACGGGCCTCTAATCTGGGCAGAAGCGTGTCTGCGTCGTTAAAGACCCTCCCCCGTTGGAGATCATCGATCTCCCAAATAGGGATGATCTCCAACCTCCTAACTACTCCCCTAAGCCTATTTAGTCCCTAGGACCTTCCCTTCCCAACCCCTGGCTAAAATTCTCTGTAACTTAGCTTCATGCACATTAAATCATCCTAAGTTTTCATTTGCAATAGTCCTATATCAATTTTGTTGCAGGTATCATCTTGTTTTTCAGTTGGAGCAAGCATACATCGTCGTCGATGAACCTGTTAAGATCGGAGGCGATCCTGTCGAATCAGAGATGATTTCGTATTGATGCGAGACGATATCGATCGGCATCCACATTGAGGCAATCGGTGCCATAAGTTTGCATTTCTTCACCTTTTCTCTCGTTGTTTTATTCTCGCAAATTAGCTAGTTTATTTGATATTTTATGTTATATTGCATTTTGGAGTTCACCCATCTAGATCAAAGGCATAATTAATCCATAATTGTGATTTAATTAGCATCATTCATACATGTTTCATTCTTTAAGTTTTAGTTCAGTATTGTCATTGTTATTTTGCACAATTTCCCTCAACTAGAACAATAGTATTCTCTGTATTTTGCATCTGTTCTTCTATTTGCAGGTCTCTGGCGAATTCGTCTGACGAATTCGTCAGATCTCAGACAATCTTGTCTGATTTCAGGCATTTTGTCGAATTCCAGATGATCCTGACTGCTTCAAACATCATAATCTCCATCAAACATCCTGGTCAGGTATTCTTCTTATTCTTCCTTAATTACTTTGTTTTTTTGTCTTAAATTTGTTCTCTGTATTCATTAAATCTGCATTTTCATATCGATTAATTTAGACTCATTTGGCCAAACCTAGGATATGAATGCTTAAAGTTAAAAATGAACACATAAAAACACATTCCAAACCTAGGCGTGGAAACTGCCATTAAATGTTTCCTGGTGAACCCACCATCCGTCAAAAAATCATCAAAAGACACCTCCCTTGAGAGGTGGGACCTTCGCAAAGTCCTCTCAGTCCGAGGTACCGTGACATCCTTTTACCATCCCCCTTTCAGGCACGGATCCTATAGCCTAAAGGTAGGGATGCAAAAAATTTGGAGCGATACACAAATGAATATGCTCGAAAACCTTCCATTTGGTGGCTGCCCATCTGTGGATGGTTTTGATGTCTGGTCACCCTCCCAGGAATTTCCCAACCAGGGAGGTAGAAGATCCAACGACAAAGGAGGAGTAGACCTCCTCCTGAATAGAAACGTGAGTGCCCTCAAGGGAAAGCCCTAGACCTAGGGCCCGAGGATGGGCCCTGGTGTCAACCAAAGATCTGTTGATAGGAGGGTTTGAACCCACCCGGGATAGAACCCTTCCCAGGGTCTGGAGGCTTTTTCCCTAGGCCTACGCTCGCATCGAGGTTGGGCTGGGGGCCCAAGCCCAAGATGTCGTCCCCACCCTGCCCACCATTCTGCTCAGATGCTAAGCCCTCCACTGGGCCCATCGAGGGGCTTGCGGGCCCAGGACTGGGCCCTGACGTGCTCGATCCTGATCTTGATCCCGCTCCCTTCTAGAAACCTGCACCATTCTCTAAACCTGAACCCAGTCCTGCTCCCACTCCTGCACCTGCTCCTGCTCCCATTCCCACCATCGTTCCAAGATATTTTTTTTATTACTTAGATTTCAAAGGGTTTTTCTTGCCCCCAAAGTTAAGGATTGCTTGAGTGCCATTTGTCATCTCAATAGTCATTTCCTTCTATTTGAATTTTTCCTTTGGTGGTCTTCCCCTCTGAGAATATGATCGAACATATACTATCTCTTTCTTCTGGCTTCTTGTAATCCTATTTGGATTACTAATCTTCCCTCTAAATTCTACTATAATTTCTATTTTTTTCTCAAGAGATCGGGGGTGATATTCAAATCTACTTTGTTTCCTTTAATTCTAATTGGTTTGGAATTTACCTTGCTATGTTCACCAAAACCATCCACTCAAGTTGTTTTATTTTCTAAATCTTGTAGACAACTAAAATAATTTGTTCCAACAATCACATTATCCTTCATAGAAGGTTCATAACCTGGGAGGCTTACCTCAAGATTTTCTTCTTCAAACTTACCTTCTTCGAGAGCAACCCCTCCTTTCATTGGAGCCTTAGATTGAGTCTTTTTGGAGCATCTCCATTATCCATCAAATTGATACTTGTCTTTGGTTGTCCCTCCTTCTTATTAGGTAATGGATCCAAATTGATAAGAAAGGAATTAATTGCCAAGGAGTATTGTTGATGGGCAATGATCAACAATAGGCCCTTGAACGGGGTTTCAAGGGGCAACATTAAATATTTAATTACCAATAAATATTTAATTAAAAATTAAATATTTAATTACCATTAGACATTTAATTACCATTAAATATTGTTGATGGAGAAATATTTTATTGAAAATTTATGGCTGGCAATTTAATTATATTTTCTTGGTGAAAAACACTTGTCATAAGAACGTGATAAGCGTATGGGTAGTTATTAGCCTATGTTTTTGGATCATTGTATTCTGACACCACTATGTGGTTTTGGGTAAAGGAAAAGCCAAGAATATTTATATATTATGTACTGTAAAGACTACCTCTATGGCGAAATGCTCTTTTTTGGTTTGGAGGAAGAGAGGGGAGGAGACATTGTACAAGAGGAGAAGATTATTGTATTGTTAATAATACAAAGAACTGATTGTTTCTTCATGGACATAGGGTACAATTCCCGAACCACGTATATCTTGTGTCTCTTACATTTATGTGATTGCTTATTGTTTATTGCATTGCTTAACTAGGGTTTGAACTGTTTTTCCATTGTCGCTATTATTATTTATTTTTCTGCATAGGCTATGTATTTATGGTGAATTTCCAACAATTGGTATCAGAATGATCTTGTTGGGAAATGACACTCACAGGAGAGTTTTCTATTCGAGTGGGAGAAATGGGAGAAAGTTTGAAGTTTAAACTAGAGAAGTTTACTGGACAAAATTTTGGTATGTGGAAAACCAAAGTGGAGTATTATCTATATCAGAAGGATGATCTATACTTGGATCTGAAAGAGAATACTGATGGTAAACCTAGGACGATGGATGATGATGAATGGGATCTAATAGATAGGAGGGCACTAGGGGTGATCTAGTTGAGCCTGTCTGATTCTGTTGCATACAACATCGAGAAGGAAAAGACCACCAAAGGAGCCATGGATACACTAGCTAAGTTGTATGAAAAACCCTCAGCTTCAAATACAATTTTCTTGATTAAAAATTTATTTACTATGAAGTTGCAAGAGGGCGGATCTATCCAAGAACACCTTAACAAGTTTTATGTTATTATGGGTTCTTTAAAATATGCAGGGCTTGATTTTTATGATGAGGTTATGGCTTTAGGGTTTCTTTGTTCACTACTAGACTCATGGGGTAGCATTGTAATGGCAATGAGTAATTCTGTTCTTAGATCTAAAAATTTGGTGTTTGATGATGTGATTAGCATAATCCTTAGTGACGATATGAGGAGAAAATCCTCAATGGAGGCTTCATCATCTAGAGTAGCACTATCTACAGAAAGCAGAGGCAAAAATAGAGAAAGAGGAAAAGTTCAAGCTAGAGGAAAAATCCAGAACAAAGAAAAATTGAATGGTAGATCTAAAAGCAGAGACAAAAGCAAGATTGATTGTTGGCATTGTGGAAAGAGTGGACACTTTAAGAGGGAGTGCAAATATAGAAAGAAGAATGAAGACAATAGTGGAAATGATGCTCAAGAGGTAAACATTGCAAGTGCAATTTATTAGGATGCCTTGATTCTTGTAGCAAATTGCACAAGTGAGTATTGGGTTATGGACTCTGGAGCTTCTTATCATGTCACTTATCATAGGGAGTACTTTGTTGATTATACTCCAGGTCATTATGGAGAGGTTTTTTTGGGCAATAACTATCCATGTGAGATTGTGGGTATTGGCATAGTGAATGTAAAGTTGCCAAATGGAAATATTTGGGTGCTTAAAAATATTAGGCACATTCCTAATCTGAAGAGGAACCCGATTTCAGCCAGTGCACTTTATTTGGAGGAATGCAACACTACTTTCAAAAATCGGTAATGGAGAGTGACAAAGGGTTCAATGGTGATTGCAAAAGGTGAGTTGATTGGAACTTTGTATTTATTGTAGAACTCATCTTATTGTACATTGAACTATGGTGCTCAGGATGATGCAAAAGCATGGCATTTGTGGTTGGATCATATGAGTGAGAAAGGGATAAAAATCCTTCACTCTAGAAAACTGTTGCTAAAACTCGAGGTTGATTTGGATTTCTGTGAAGGTTGTGTATATGGATAACAAAAAAAGGTAAGATTTCTAAAGGTTGGTCCAGAAAGGAAGAAAGAGAAATTAGAGTTAGTTCACTCGAATTTGTGGGGTCCCTCACTGGTACTTTCTCTTGAGGGATACTCTTATTATGTTACCTTCATTGACGATTTCAGTAGGAAGACATGGGTCTTCACAATAAAGCATAAACCTGATGTTTTTGACACTTTTCAGAAGTGGAGAGCATTAGTGGAGATTGAGGTAGGTAAGAAAGTAAAATGCCTTAAATCTGATAATGGTGGTGAATATTACAGCAAGGAGTTTGAGGACTATTGCGCAAAGGAAGGAATTAGGAGAGTCAAGACTACTCTTAGGACACCACAGGAGAATGAAGTCTTGGAGAGGATGAACAAAACTATAATGGAGCATGCAAAAGCCATGAGATTACATGCAGGGTTGTCATTATTATATTGGGCTAGTGCAGTTGATACAGTAGTTTATTTGATAAACAGAGGACCTTGTACTACATTGGATGGAGGCATTCCAGAGGAGACTTGGAAAGGTAAACCTGTAAACTACTCTTTCCTTAGAGTATTTGGTTGTGAGGCTTTTTCCCACATAGATAAATAAAATAGGAGTAAGCTTGATGCAAAGTCTAGAAAGTGCTATTTTCTTGGTTATGGTGTGGATGAGATGGGATATAGGCTATGGGATAACATTGGCCAAAAAGTTATCAAGAGTAGAGATGTGATTTTCAATGAGGATAGGCTGTACAAGGATAGACACATAAAGGTTGAAGAGGATGCACCTGAGTTTGTTGACTTGGATGCAATCCCAGAGCATGGTGTAAAAAGACAGCCTCTTGTTCAGATTGATGAACATGGTGCTCATGTTGAAGAGCATGGTGACCAAACGAATGATCAAGTTGAGAATGAAACACCTCAAACACCCCCACCACCACTAATACTGGAAGGTTGGAGATATAATCGGGTAAGAAGAGCACCAAATAAGTATTCTCCTTCTTTGCATTACATTCTATACACTGATGCAGGTGATCCCGAATGTCTTCATGAGGCTTTGCAATTGGAAACTAGGAGCAAGTGGGAGCATGCTATGAAGGAAGAGATGGACTCATTGACTCAAAACCAAACTTGGGATTTGGTTGATCTTCCCAAGGTCAAAAGGGCATTGCATTGTAAATGGGTGTATAGAGTGAATGACAAAGTTGATGGTAGCAAGAGGTACAAAGCAAGACTTGTTGTGAAAGGATTTTCATAGAGAAAAGGTATTAACTATGATGACATTTTCTCACCTGTAGTAAAAATGACTTCAATTCGGACTATTTTGAGTATAGTTGCAGTAGAAGATATTCATCTTGAGTAGTTAGATGTGAATACAATATTCCTTCATGGGGATGTGGAGGAGGAGATATACATGCACCAACCAAAGGGGTTTGAGGTCAAAGGTAAGAAGAGTCTTATGTGTAAACTAAAAAAGAGCTTGTATAGTTTGAAGAAAGCTCCAAGGCAATGGTATCTCAAGTTTGACAATTTCATGATTGAACATGATTTTACTAGGAGCCAGAGTGACCATTGTGTTTATTTTTGGGCTACAAGAAATGGTAACTTCCTTATTCTCTTATTGTATGTTGATGATATGCTTGTGGTAGGATCCAATATGCAGGATATTAAGAAATTGAAAAGGGAGTTGGCAAGTAAATTTGCCATGAAGGATTTGGGGGAGGCCAAACAAATCCTTGGCATGAGAATCACTAGAGATAGGAAGGATAAAACACTGAAGTTGTCTCAAGAGAATTATGTGGAAAAAGTGCTTAAGAGGTTCAGTATGCATGATGCAAAACCAGTAGCCCAACCTCTTGCAAAGCACTTTAAGCTCTCAAAGAAGCTATGTCCCAAGACAAAGTAGAAGAAAGAGTACATGAGGAAGGTACCCTATGCTTCAGCAGTTGGGATCTTGATGTATGCTATGGTGTGTACAAGACTGGACGTTGCCCAAGCAATGGGAGTTGTGAGCCGGTATATGAGTAATCTAGGTAAATCTCACTGACAAGCAGTAAAATGGATACTCGGGTATTTGAAAGGGACTTTAAAATTATGTTTGAATTTTAGAGGTTCCAAAGTTGAGTTACAGGGCTATGTGGATTCAGATATGGCAGGTGATTTGGATGGTGGTAGGAGCACTATTGGGTATGTATTCACAGTTGGAGGTACAACAATGAGTTGGATATCCAAGCTACAATGTGTTGTAGCTCTTTATACTATGGAGGCTGAGTATGTGGTCGTCACAGAAGGTGCAAAAGAGTTCATATGGCTTTAGAGGTTGATTGAGGAGTTGGGTCAGGAGCAAGGAGATGGAACACTTTGGAGTGACAGCTAAAGTGCCATTCATTTAGCTAAGAAATCTGCTTTTCACTCATGGACAAAGCACATTTAGTTGGTATCACTTCATTTGGTCAGCAACGGAGGATGGTTTGGTAAGGTTGGGTAAGATTCACACTTCCAAAATTTTTGTTGATATGCTTACTAAAGTAGTAACCAGGGAGAAGTTGAGATTTTGCTCTACTTCGGTTGGCCTTAAGGAGTAAGGTCATGATTATGAGAAAATTTCAGTCCTAGGGTGCAGGGATGTTGCATCAATCTTGTCTCCAAGTGGGAGATTGTTAGGTAATGGATCCAAATTGATAAGAAAGGAATTAATTGCCAATGAGTATTGTTGATGGGCAACGATCAACAATAGGCCATTGAACGGGGTTCCAAGGGGCAGCATTAAATATTTAATTACCATTAAATATTTAATTACCATTAAATATTTAATTACCATTAAATATTGTCAATGGAGAACTTTTTTATTGAAAATTTATGGCTGGAAATTTAACTATATTTTCTTGGTGAAAAATACTTGTCATAAGAACGTGATAAGCGTATGGGTGGCTATCAACTCATATTTTTGGCTCATTGTATTTTGACACCACTATGTGGTTTTGAGTAGAGGAAAAGCCATGAATCTCTATATATGGCGGAATGCTCTTTTCTAGTTTGGAGGAAGAGAGGGGAGGAGACATTGTACAAGAGGAGAAGATTATTGTATTGTTAATAATACAAAGGACTGATTGTTTCTCAATGGATGTAGGGTACACTGCTCGAACCACGTATATCTGGTGTCTTTTACATCTGTGTGATTGCTTATTGTTTATTGCACTGGTTAACTAGGGTTTGAACTATTTTTCCATTGCCACTATTATTATTTATTTTTTTGCATAGGTTGTGTATTGTTTGTACATGGTAAATTCCCAACACTTCTCAGAAATATGAGGGTTTGGGTTTTGTCTGGTTTCCTTTCTGTTTCATGGCACAATTAGAGGTGGAGTGTCTGACCTTCTTACATAGAGAGCATTTGACTACAACATTCTCGTATTCTAAAGGTTGTGTCCATATGCCATGCTTCAATTTAATCTCAATTGACTTCAATAACTCCCTTTCCATATTTACATTCACACACATTCTGGAAAACATCAACCTAGATTGAGCTAGGGTTACCAGATCTATCACAATCAAATACCCAATTTCTTGAGCAATACCAACAAGAATCTCTTCATGCCATAAATGGAGGGGAAGGCCTAGAAGCCTAACCTAGACCGATGCTTCAACAATACTCTGAGTGTTTGGATCAAAATTTGGTGCCCATTTTCTCAAGAAGAGCCCTTTGTGACCATAAAACCAAGGTCCCCCTTGAAGAATCCTATCTTGATCCTCCTCATAGTTTAACTTCACAAGAAAGAAGCTCTTAGGCATGGCCATAATATCCATGAACCCTAGCAGTTTCCATTTGGACCATACCCACTTTCTAATAGTGTCTAACTTGGGTTAGACACCCAAACATTTTCCAACCAATGCAATATCCCCTTAAGCAACTGATGAGGCTTGGAAATGACTCAATAATATCATGTTTTGAAACATTATAAATGTTTAAAAACCTTATGATATGTCTTTTATGCTAATTAAGTTGATCTAAATATGCTGTATATTGATATTTGCATGATTGATGTGTTTAGGGATATTATGCTTTGTTTTTACTGTTTTGCATAGTTTTTCATTGTTCTCAAGCAAGATATATTGATGATGGGGATGCATGGTTGAATAGCAGAATTTTAAATATCTTTATATTTATATTTTTGTGCAATAACCTGGTTGAATCTAAAGAATAGTATCCAAAAATTGTAACTGTGCAACAATAACAGGAAATTCCATGTAAATTCCAACCAGTTGCAAATGGATGGCAGGGCATGGAATTTACCAAGAAGAGAAGATAAAGTCAGTTGAATTTACCTTATGGAAGATGGATTTGTAGGCCTACAAGTAAGCAACAACAAAAATCAACATCTGGAAGGCACTCTGAATTTGAATTGCATCTACATCAAGTCATTTTGAAGATCTTCGAAATGATAGGGGAAAGCGCTGTAGTTTGACTTTCTACGATTTCCAATGAGTTGAAGAGGCAACTAAATGTTGAGGAAAGTTAGGAAAATTCTCCTCCAACTGTCTCCACCATCCCTTGCTGACCAAAATATGTAGCCCCTAAAAAGATCAATTGAAGCAGCTGACTTAGTCTTGAAATATCCCCCATAATTGTTGCAACATAATAGGCAGTTAAAAGCTATAGGATATGAATGGTATATTTTATGTTTGTAAATAGATCTTATGCATCTATAAAAGGATAGCTCCCATATTGGTTGATCTAAGTAGAAAATAGTACGTAGCATTAGTTGGAGAATAGATATTAGTAGTTTTTAGTTTAGCAGGTTTGTAACAACACTGTAATGCTTTTTCTGGAATAATAAAGTGCAATTATTCCATATTATCTATCACTTTATGAGTGTGTGTAAGGTTTAGTTAGTTAGAGAATTCATACCTTATTCTGGAAAGGGAAGCTGGCCACTTTCAGGCCTAGGAGGAGGGCTAACAGGACAAGTTTTCTTTTGATTCCTGCTATAGCAATATTAGTTGAATGTTTGTCTTTTTATCTTTTATTGCATATTGACATCATTTCTAGTTATATGAATTCTTTCTTGTTTTGCACTATTTTATAGAATATGATCAATTGTTAGTTTAGTTACATGTTTCAGCAGATTACAGTCTTATTTCCATTTAAGCAATTTATAGCAATTTCTCGTGTTTTCCTTTTTGTTGTCAGTTACTGCCCAGAAGCCTGACAACCTTCTGGAACAACCCTGAGATAATCTATTTCCATTCAAGTAGTTTTGTTTTTGCATAAGTACTTAGGTTTCCTTTCTACAATTGTAATTAAGAACCACTATTCCATTTCTACAAAGATAGCTAGATATCAATTTTGTAGTTGCAATTATACTTTCATTCCTGTAACTTAAAGAATAGATTTCCATTCTTGCAATTAGATTAGTTTATTTCATGCAATTTAGAAGTAAAAGTGACCTAAAAACCCCCAACACAATCTGTTCCACCAATAAGACCTACTCTAAAGTGGGTTAAATTGTAGCCTTGTTCCTGATTTCTATCGTAAATAGCCTTAGACACCACCCTGGATTGATATATCCTTGAGATTTAATGATGAGATTCAATGACACTCATCATTTTAGTGTCGTTTTTAGGGAAAAAACGGTGTTGTTAGAAGAAAGAACAGTATAGTAGCTGTTAATTATGCCAAGCTATAAAAATTCAAGGTAAAATCTGAACATAATAGCTAGTTAAGTAACAATTACTAACTTACAATTTATGTCATTAAGGAGTAAGCATGAATGAGTAGGCCTAGGGATGAAAAAAATAGATTTATCCAAAGTGATCCCTGGCTTGTTCCAGTAAGAAGATCTTCATGCTTAAGAGGTGAATCACCTGTGTTTGAATTACCAGAAAGACTGAAACAACAATCACCAGCTTCATCATCATTAGAAAATCTAGAGAAAGAAAAATCACCAGTCTCATCTTCAACAAAGAGTCTAGGACCTCTTGAAAAAGAAATTTGGATAGGATTGACTGTTCCTAAAGAACAACGCACTATGGTAGAAAGATGCAATCCATATGGGGATGGCCAGGATGGCCATGTCCATGATCAAGAAGATGATCAAGATGTGCCCCAAACCTCTACAACATTTGAATATCCTATTCGGTTGAATCCAACACAAAACTCTCCCATGAAGACCATATCACCTTTAGTGCTTCCAACCTTCTGAGGTGTTGCATTAGAAGATCTTGATTAGTTCTTTTTCAAATTCAAAGTAGTATGTCAAACCTGTGACTATGTAAATGATAATTAGAAAATCAAGGTATTTCATTCAACACTTAAGGATATAACATTACGCTGGTTCATGAGATTAGAGCCAAATTCCATGCGAACCTGGGATCAAATGGAAACTGTGTTTTTAGACAAGTATCAAGAGTATTATCACGTGAGGAATAGGAAATATGAGTTGTTTAGAATCAAGCAAGAAGATGATGAAACTTTAGAATATCACCTTAATAGATTTGCATTTGTTCGAAGGAGATGTGGACTTGTAGAACAAAAATTGTGCAAAACCATATTTTTAAGAGGACTACAAGACGAGTCCAGGGAAGTATTGGATTTAATGGGAAATGAGGATGTAAATACTCTTTACAATGAAGAGATTGTGGATATTTGAAAAATTATTCTCGCACTAAGCAAAGAAGGAAGAAGAGGAGTGCAAAAAACACTGATGTAAAAGACCTAATAGAGGAATTTGCAAATTTAAAAACTGATATTTTGGTGCAATTAAACACAACTCTAGGGGAAATGACTGCTAAAGAAAAAACAATAGAACCTTTGGCCATTTATTGCCCAAGATGAAAAAATAAACATGCTTTGCAAGAGTGTCCTTTAAACAAAACATCCATCTCATCCATCTACAACATTTTCTCAAAAGGACATTTGACTGATAAATGCCATTTGCTACCACAACTCAAAACTGTTTTAGAAACTTAGACTGAAAAACTCAATTATGTTGGACCAAAACAGGGGGAATTTCTCTCAATATCAAAACCCTCCTAATTTTCCTACAAATTGGGGGCATAACCCTTGGAATATGCCTTGGGATCAGTCAGAACCACCCCAACGTCCTTGGAATTATTCTCAAGGGATAACTTTTCAAGAATGGCCACAAACAGGTTAGAGTAATCCATCCTGGACTCAGAACCAGAATAACCCATCATGGAATCAGAATAGTCCACCTTGAAATTAGAATCATAGTAAACCATCCTAGATGCAAAATCAATAGTAGTGGGGACAACAATACCAGTCTTATCCAAAGAAGCAAAGAAATCAGGGTCAAACCCAAAATTTGTTGCTTGCACCAAATCAAAAATTTCAAGGGAAACCAAATCAAACACAACAACAACAAGTGAAACAACCTCAACTACTAGCTCAACCAGTGACTAATCCAAACAACATAAGACATGCATCCCTTGTCTATGTGGCCGAAGTTGAGGAAAATGCTGAAATACATGTTCTTGATTGGAGTAATATCCAACTTAGTTAAGGAAAAGTCTTACCTGAATCTGTTTTGATTGAAATCAAAGAAAATGAAATGCAAGAACTTTTGGAACCAAGTAGAGTCAAACCAACAATGAAAAAATAAGTAGAGAAAATAGGACCATAGGCACAATAGTTACCTCCATAAGGGATAGTTCCATACCCTGAGAGATTCAACACCACAACAAAAAAATTTGAATCAGATATGGTCAAGGAACTCAAAAAGCTAACCATATCACTCCCCTTAGTGCAATCCATTAAGGATGTACCTTTGATCAAAAGAACTGTCCAAGATTTGTGTCTTAGAAGATTAGGGAGAAAAAAGAAGGTATTTCCTAAGACTGTTCAGGTTGAAGGAAAGATAGTTGATCTCTTATCAGGGAAACTAGTACCTCTAAAGTATAGTGACCTATAAAGTCCAGTTATCACAATTACCATAAGCTTAGTACCAATATCAAATGTCCTAGTTGACTTAGGAGCTGCAATAAATGTCATGACCAAGGATATAATGGAACAATTACAACTCAAACATATAAGTCCCACATTTACAGTACTAGAAATGGCTGATAGGTTAGTTGCAAAACCTGAAGGTATCATTGAAGATGTCCCTATAGAAGTTTTCTCTTGGGAGTACCCTGTAGTTTTCTAATTTTACAGCTAAGGAATTCAACACATGGTTATCCCATTATTCTGGGAAGACCTTGGATTGCAACTGTAGCAACCTTCATAGACTGCAGATCAGGAAAATTGACCATCTCAAATGGCATTGAATCAAAATAGATTTCTCTGTATCCTCCTGCAAGACCTTCAAGCAATTTTATAGGTCAATTATGGTTCCCTAATTCAGATGAAGAATAAGAAGAGGTCATATCCACACTAGCCACTATGATAGTAAAAGAACATACAGAGGAGATATACTTCCATGACAGGGAAAATTTGGAAAATGAAACTATTTTAGTAACTGCTTTACATGAGCAAGGCATAGGGGATGAAGAAATAAATATCCATCAGTTCTTAGGAAGAGAGGAAGGCCAAAATTCAGAAAGCAAGCCATATACACCATTACAAGAAACATCTATTTCATTACCACATGGGTGGCATCATCACCTACTCCATTCTTCTCATTGTTCCATACAAAATATGCTTCCATTAAAAATAAATGAGGCAAAAATTGCTTATTTCCTCCAATCTCACCATTTTCCACTCACCTCCTTAATAACTCAGCATAAAGGAGTAAATTTTGTCCTTTCAGGGACAAAACAGATAGAAGTTGAGCCAAGCAAATTTTTTAATATCAATAGCTGGCTTACTAATGAAGAAGAGGCAAAAATATTAGGTTTTTTGCAGAAGCATATCCATGATTTTTCCTGGGGTTACAAAGATATGTCAGGTTTACACCTTGATGTATGCACTCACAGAATCTATATTGAAGATGTTAAACCAGTGAGGCAACCCCAACGAAGACTGAATCCAGCCTTGAGAGATATTGTCAAAGAAGAGATTGAAAATTTTTAGAGGTAGGATTCATTTATCCAATTTCTAATAGCCGGTGGGTCTCTCCATTGGTTATAGTTCCAAAGAAGAATGGAAAAATGAGAGTATGTGTAGACTACAGGGAATTGAATAAAGTAACATACCGAGATCATTTTCCATTACCATTCATAGATCAAGTATTAGATACTCTTCCTGGAAAGAAATACTTTTGTTTTCTTGATGGATTCAGTGGATATAATCAAATTTAGATTACACTTGAATATGAAGATAAAACAAATTTTACATGTCCTTAGGGAACATTCGCCTATAGGGTCTTACCTTTTGGCTTGTGTAATGCTCCAAAAACATTCCAACGAGCAATTTTAGCAATCTTTTCTGATCTGGCTACCAACAATGTTGAAATCTATATGGATGACTTCACAGTATGTGGTGAAAATTTTGATTTTACATTAGAACATCTTGATAAAGTTTTAACTCGCTGTGAAAGATACCAATTATATTTGAATCCTAATTTTTTTTTATGATGATGTAGGAAGGAATTGTTCTTGGTCATCACATCTCTCCTCAAGGGATCCAAGTTTATCCAAAGAAAGTAGAAATAATAAAAATATTCTCCCTCCTAAAACTCAAACTAATGTCAGAAGTTTCCTTAGACACATTGGTTTTTATCGCAGGTTTATTCCTAACTTTAGCACAATAGCCAATCCTATGTTTGCCCTATTGACTAAGGATTTTGAATTCTCCTGGACTTCAAAGTGTCATGAATAATTTGAAGCTCTGAAAGAAAAATTAGTAACTCCACTTGTGTTAAGAGGACCCAACTGGACATTACCATTTCATATCTAGACTGATGCTTCCAATACTGCAATTGGAGCAGCATTAGTGCAAATTGATAATTGTGAACATTATGCCATCTACTACATTGGCAAGATTTTGATAAGACCAGAGAAAAATTATACCACTAGTAAAAAGGAATTCTTGGCAGTAATTTATGCTATAAAAAAATTTAGACATTACGTCATAGGTTATCAAATATTCATTCATACAGATCACACATCCATTAAATATTTTATGAATAAACCTATGGTGAGTGTAAGAATTATCCGTTGGTTACTATTGTTGCAAGAATTTGATATCACAATAATCAACAAACTAGGAAAAGCTAATGTTGTAGAAATTTTTTTGTCCAGGTTGCAGAACACAGAGGAAGGGGAATTGGTTGAGGATACTTTTCCTGATGAAAAGTTATTTTCTATATTTGTCCAATCACCATGGTTTGTAGATATAGCCAACTATTTGGTCACAGGGAAAGTTCCTCTGCATTTCACTTCAAAAAAGAAGAAACAATTGATAAAGCAGAGCTCTTATTTTTCATGGATTAAAGGTATAATTTTTTAATGTAGTCCTGACCATGTATTATGCAGATGCATCCAAAAGGATGAAGTCTATGATATCCTTCGAGCTTGTCATGATGAACCCTCTGGTGGACATTATTCTATAAAATGTACAATTAGAAATTTTTTAGGAACAAGGTGTTATTGCCCATCTCTTCACAAGGATGTAAAAAATTACACCAGGCATTGTGATGCATGCCAAAGAATGGGGAAACCCACTCACACAAATGAAATGCCACTACAGCCTCAAATGGTTTTAGAACCATTTGAGAGGGGGGGGCTTGATTTTGTGGGACCTATTGACCCACCATCTCAAGGAAATGTGCATATTCTGCTATACACTGATTACTTGACAAAGTGGGTAGAGGTGTGTGCTTTCAATCATGCTTGTGAAGAGAAGGTTGTCGATTTCTTGTATACCCATATTTTTCAGAGATTTGGAGCTCCACGGTCTATTACCATAGACCAAGAACCCCAATTTACATCTAAAATTATTGAAGCTTTCAAAGAGTTATATAAAATCAAACATATAAAATCATCACCTTATCACCCACAGGCAAATGGTTAGGTCGAAGTCACAAACAGGGAGTTAGAACGGATTTTGACTAAAACAATAGATTTTCATAGGAGGAATTGGCTAGATAAACTATTTAAAGCAGTTTGGGCTTACAATACTCCCTAGAAATCCACTACTAGTTTTACACCTTATGAACTAGTTTTTGGTAAAAAGCCTCTCTTACCAATTGAATTTGAGCTACTAACATTACGAAAAGCTTTGGAAATTGGAATTGATTTGTCTCAGGCACAAATAGATAGAGTTTTACAGCTGAATGCATTGGATGAACTTCGATTTGATGCAATACACCACACTAAAGTAATTCAAGAACAAAGGAAGTTGTGGCATGACAACCACATTTAGTATAGAAAGTTTTCGCAAGGAGATTGGACCTTGTTGTTTGATTCTCGTTATGAGGATTTCCCTGAAAAGCTGCGAACTAGTTGGCTTGGATCTTATCTGATTGAGGAGGTATTTGACAATGGAGTTGTTCGTCTCTCTCCTATTAATGAATCACGAAGGAAGTTGGTAGTGAATGGGCATCGCCTTCGGGTAACCATACACCACTAACTAAGAAAGAATTCTTGCAACAACTTGATAGTTTAGATGTACCATAAATGGAAGAAATTTCCTCTTCCATTTTAGCAGACTCGACATGACAATGCAGTTTCAAGAAAATAGAAAAAATAAAAAAAAAGAGAAAAATGAGAGGTAAAAAAATAAAAAAAGAGAGAAAATGAGAGGTGAAAAAAAAAGAGAAAAGGAGAGGTGAAAAATATAACAAAAAAAGAAGAGAGAGAAATGAATAATTCAGCAGTGAAAACCTCTATGAGGCGCTACTGAATTGGTATGCATGAAAATTAGTTTTTCGACATGCATAGCCTTGAAATAAATTTACAACATCATTGTACAAATCCATCAGCTGCACTTATTCTGAAATGTTGTAGAAAAATCAGCAGAACATCATCAGAGGCAACCATCTATCAAAACATGCAAATAATTTGTTTAAAATAGGTATATGTTTCTTACACTTTTATCATTGTAAATATTTAATATATAGTATGTAAAGATTAACCATTAGTATGAAGGCATTCATGAGGTTTGACATATTCAAAACATAGAAGAGGGATTCTAGTTTCTGTTTGGTCTTCAAAACATATTGTCTTCAGAATAGCATAATTTGTCTTATCTTCGGAATGGCAGGTTTGTCTTATCTTCGAAATGGTAGATTTGTTTTGTCTTTGGAATGTCAGATTTGTTTTGTCTTCGAAATGATAGATTTGTTTTGTCTTCAGAATGAAAAATTTGTTTTGTCTTCGAAATAACATATTTTTTTTGTCTTTGGAATGATAGATTTGTTTTATCTTCAAAATAGCAGATTTGTTTTGTCTTCGAAATGGCGGATTTGTTTTATCTTCAGAATAGAAAATTATATTTAGAATAAAAGGGCAACACATTTAAAAATTAGAACGCGTGGCAACAAAAGAAAAACATTCCACGTGGCATCAAAAAAATAAAGAAAAATTGTTCCCACCACGTCATTTTTATAGAATGGAGTATGTAGGATTTTCAAATTTGTGACGCACCAACCAAAAAGGGTACGAAGATTTATGAAGTTGATGTTGAAAAGCGGGAAACCAAATCTGAAGGGATGATAACCAAATGTGCAAATAAAATCTACATGCATGATTGGATTTCTAATTAAGAAAGAATTCTGATAGCACAGATGAACATCGATTCATCAGAGGCCATGTGTCCAAAAAAAATTGATAATCTGCACCACCTTCTTTTCGAAGACGACTCGCACATTGTACCCCCATGATTACAAGAAAGGTGATGTTTTATGCCAATTTTACCATTATGTTCAAAGGATAACGACATCAAATAATTGTGAGTTGTAGAGAATGATAGCAGAGCGATGTTGTGATAACAAAACAGAAGTAAAAAGTGAACATGGGGCAAAAAATGAAAATGGAGCCTGAAAACACCAGATACCTCAAAGAGAGCCCTGAATCGCTGTAGTTTTTTGAAGATGGTGGGTTGATGCCCTTCTTAGAAAAATTTGATGGGTGCTCTGAAGATTTGGTAGCAGAGTTCACCCGTACCTTTAGAAATAACCGAGCCTTCGTTAGCGAGATGAGGATTAAGGTAACTCCTAAGATTTTGAGTCAAATTACTAAATTGCCTTTAAGAGGTCTCTAGATTTTTAGATCTGGTAGGAATACGTTAGCTGATGTAGTCAGTAAATTCATGGAGAATGGGGATAGGGCACCTGAATATTTAATGAATAGAAATGCATGTAAGGGTGTAAAAAGAATTAGTTTACAGGTGCCCTAGGATGAAGTAGTTATCTGGGTAATTAAGTTTCTAACATGTGAGGGGCAATATGCTATTCTATCAGGACACCAATTCCAAATTTTAAACCATCTTAGGCATGGTAGGCAACAACCTGAGGTTAGGGTCAACTTCCCTTTATACCTACACCAGGAACTACAAAATATGTCTAGGAGATATCAAGAGGGTAAGGGAAGTCCTCGCCACCATGGACTCATCAAAATCATTTGTAAGCATCGTTTAAGGGGCAATACTAGAAGTTTTAATAGATTTTTCTCTTTGTGGAGTGAAGTAGTTTGTGAAGAGGAGGAAGAAAATGAGGAAACAAAAAATGTTATCACAGAAGGAGAAGCACCCCAGGAAGAAGAGATAGAAACCCCCTCCATTTAACCTTCATCATCAAGGGTTCAATAAAACAAAGAGAAAAAGAGGAACAAGGACTAGCCCTAGGGAAAGAAAACAAAATAGGGTTAGGTTTTTTGAAGAAGTTACTGAATTTCCAGAATAGGGTACAAAACAGGATAAAAGTTTGAGTAGTGTAGAGGAAGAGACAAAAAGGTAAGAGAGGAATGTCCCATAAAAAACTAAAATTTTCCCTACACCCTCTGGAACAATAAAGAAACAAAATACAGGAAAATAATATGAAATTAGGGTTTGGAGGTCTTCAAGACTCCATAAACAAGACAGTACAGAAAATATAGTTAAGGAAGGCATAAGGGAGGAAGATACTGTTTCCACTCCACCCTTAAGGAGAAGACTTAGGAATTTACAAAAGCAAACTAGGGAACAAAAAGAAAAGGATCCTGAAGCTGCCAATGAACAACAAGATTTTGTATTTGTGTATGATATGTTAAATACAGTCATGAAAGATTCTTTAGACATCCCTACACAGGACCAATTTTAGAACATAAAAGAAGCAGGTACAAAAATTTTTGAACCTTAATCTGAAGATAATTTACCCATTTATTCCTTCGATTACAAAATAGAGGAGGAAGAGGAAGAAGAAGAAGACATACATGAGCATTTAAGAGCTGCCAAAAGTGTTATCAAAACACAAATGACCTGGATTGAGGAGAAAGAAGCAACCATCAAAGGAAAAGACACATAGATTTTTGAGTTGCAGCAGGAAATCGAGAGGTTAAAAAGTAGAGTGGCATAGTTGGAGTCACAATCTATAGACTCTAGTGAAAGGACATTACTCAAATCTTTCTTGGATTATCCATGCAAGATGACCCAACACCAGTTGGAAATATACAACCTCCTCCTCAAATTGTAGCAGTTGATCCTTTTGTTGAGCATGTAGAAAATAGAGAAATGATTGATGCCCAAGCTCCTCAGTAGGATAATGCTATCCCAGAGGTAGATGAACAACAAAACCTTTAGCAAAATGATGTTATTCCAAGGGAAATTGAATAATAGGATTTTCAGCAACCTATTGAGCCAATGGGTCTCGGAGATGAGGTTCCACAATAGATAAGAGAAGATTTGGGACAATCTAAAGATATAATTCCTCCTTTCAAAGCTGCACCATTTCAATATGAAGATACCTCAGAATAAACTAGAAGTACGATCAAAAGTGAACATGAAGAGCCATCGCAACTAATAGCACAAATGATGTCTATAGGGGAAGCCTCAAACCATCCAAACAAGAGTTTTCAAGTAAGTACACCTCTGAATTTGCCTACTATGCCAAATTTATCATTTGTTACACCAAAAATAGAAATAGAGGAAAAAGAAGTACAAGTAGAATTGTTGCCTAGGTTTCAGCCAGTTGTCAGGACCCAAAACATGGTCACTTTAGAAAATATAATGAAGATATAGCCCAGTGGATTTTAATATGCCAAAAACTTCAAACTCAGGTTAAAGAATTAAAACTGACAGAAAAACAGTTAAAAGAAAAATATGCAAAAATCAATAAATTACAAAAGCAGGTAATATATTTATGCTAGGTTGTAGAATATTTGGTATAGTTCAGAAAACCAACTAGATTCTATTATTTGATCTTAAAAGAAAGGTATCTCAGATGGCAAGTCATGAGAATCAGTTCAAACCTTTCCTACAACCTAGATACTGCTGAGGATTTCCTAGAGGCTTACCTGAGAAGTCTAGAGGAACAAAAAATTTTACTGTGTGAACTATTTTTACATAACTTCTTTATTCCAAAGGATGTAACCTTCCATCAACACATTTTTACAAGAGATGTTGAAATAAGAGCTTTTATGTCTAATCTGCAGAACCAGGTTTATTGGAGCCAAGAAAAGAAAAAGAAGAAAGATATTGAAATGAAGGTTGAATTGTTGGTAAGAGTTGTACAACCAAATCATAATATCATGACTAATCAATATTTCATTATGATGAACAGGGCAGATGTCAATACAAAGTATCTAAATAATCTAAAATATTGTTTGAACAACTTCCAAAATTTTTGTGCACATAAATTTATGCCTACCTTAACAACCTATAAATATAGATGGGTAGAGTTATCTATGTCTTTGTAGAAGAGAGATCTTATCTCCCCTATCAACTTAGAATGGTCTAGGAGAATATCAGATGGAGTAATACAGACTATTCTAACCATGGAGCATCAATGGATAGGTTTGAGGTTTAGACCTCCCATCATCCTTACTCCTATTCCATACTATTTTGATAGTGACCCTCAACCAGGTGACCAGTTCCAAGAATGGCTCAAGAAACTTTAGGATAGTGGAGGATACTATGTAGGGAACAAAATGTTCCACAGAAGTTGGAACCTAAAAATAGATATGTGTGAATCAACAGCCCAATAGAATGCATGAGGACATTCATTGAAATAAGTTGGGGGAAAAATGATGAGGTTTGGAAATACCTCAATCATAACATGTTTTTAAAAATTATTAATGTTTAAAAACCTTATGATATGTCTTTTATGCTAATTAAGTTGAGCTAAATATGTTGTATATTGATATTTGTATGATTGATGTGTTTAGGGATATTATGTTTTGTTTTTAGAGTTTTTGCATAATTTTTCATTGTTTTCAAGCAAGATATATTGATTATGGGGATGCATGGTTGAATAATAACATTTTAAATATCTTTATATTTATATTTTTGTGTAATAAACTAGTTGAATCTGAAAAATAGTATCAAAAAATTGTAACTATCCAACAATAACAGGAAATTCTATGTAAATTCTAGTCAACTGCCAATGAATGGCAGGGCATTGAATTTACCAAGAAGAGAAGATAAAGTCAGTTGGATTTACCTCCTGGAAGATGGATTTGTAGACCTATAAGGAAGCAACAATAGAAATCAACATCTGGAAGGCATTCTGAGTTTGAATTGCATCTATAGCCAGTCATTTCGAAGATTTTTGAAATGATATGGGAAAGCGTTGCAGTTTTATTTTCTATGGTTTCCAATGAGTTGAAGAAATAAAGGTTGAGGAAATTTAGGAAAAGTATCCTCCAACTATATCCACCATCCCTTGCCAACCAAAAGATGCAGCCCCTAAAAAGATCAATTGAAGCAGTTGAATTTGTCCTGACATATCCCTTAGAATTGTTGTAGCATAATAGGCAATTAAAGGCTATAGGATAGGAATGGTATATTTTATGTTTGTAAATAGATCTTATGCATATATAGAAGGATAGCTCCCATATTGGTTGAGCTAAGTAGAAAATAGTACGTAGCATTAGCTGGAGAATAGATATTAACATTTCTCATTTCAACAGTTTTGTAATAGCACTATAATGTTTTTTTTGGAATAATAAAGTACATCTCTTCCATATTCTCTATCACTTTATTAGTGTGTATAAGGTTTAGTTAGTTATATAATTCATACCTTCTTTTGGAAAGGGAAGCTGGCCACTTTCAGGCCTAAGAGGAGGGCTAATAGGACAAGTTTTCTTCTAATTCCTGCTGTAGCAGAATTAGCTGAATGTTTGTTTGTTTTATTTTTTATTGCATACTGACATCATTTCCAATTATATGAATTCTTTCCTATTTGCACTATTTTACAGAATATGATCATTGTTAGTTTAGTTACATGTTTGAGCAGATTACAGTATTATTTCCATTTCAGCAATTTATAGCAATTTTCTGTGTTTTCCTTTTTGCTGTCAGTTACTGCCCAGAAGCTTAATAACATTATAGAAAAAAACCCTGACATAATCTATTTTCATTCAAGCAGTCATGTTTTTGCATAAGTACTTAGGTTTCCTTTCTGCAATTGTAATTAGGAATAAAATTTCCATTTCTTCAAAGATAGCTAGATTTCAATTATGTAGTTGCAATTAGACTTTTATTCCTGTAGCTTAAAGAATTTCCATTCCTACAATCAGATTAGTTTATTTCATGCAATTTAGAAGTAAAAGTGACCTAAAAAAACCCAACACAATCTGTTCCACCAATAAGATCTACTGCTCCAAAGTGGGTTAAATTATAGACTTGTTCCTGATTTCTATCGTAAATAGCCTTGGACACCACCCGAGATTGATATATCCTTGAGATTTAATAATGAGATCCAACGACACTCATCCTCATTTCTTGTGTGCAACTATTATCCTAACCCATGATCAACATCCTCCATGCTAGGGTTTTATCAGGACTCAAAACTAGCACCACACCCCATCGAATTGCTTGCCATCCTTCAATCTATAGGATGTACTGTCTTATTGTTTGACTGGATATATTCCACATAAATATTGTTATCAACTCTACTCTACAATAATATTATCATCATATCTACTTCACAACAATACTATCATCAGATCTACTCCTTAACAATATTATCAGATCTACTCCATAGCAATAATGTAGCTAGATCTACTCCACATGCCAATAATTATGTTAGTAGTAAAACTAGGTATCAATAAATTATGTCATAACACCATGCTTTTATCCTAAATATGGTAAGACTCTAATTAGTCATATACCCACAAGGATACACCTATGAGTCTTCAAATAAAGATTACTCCAATTCTGAATATAAGCCCATGTGACTAGACCAAAAATCTTGAGTTACAAAACTGAACATTTATTCCCTTTCCATTGCTCATAAGAATTCATACCCTTGACACAAATAATATTTTTATTAATAAAAATAAAACAAAAATAGATTTATAATAATATTTTTTTTTGGTATTAGGTAGACGTGGATATAAGGTCCACAAACCTTTTACATAGTCAAAATGGGCTGGTTCTAGCTCCAAGCCCGTATAATAAAAATACAAGATGGATATTTCCAAGACCCAAAATAAGCCATACTTAGAGTCCGCAGTCCTATACTTACCTCTGAACTATTCAAGATAAAAAAAAACCAGACAACACCTAGCACTTACTAAACATAACACTAGGTTGTTGTACCATACACTTGTCACTTCCTAGGCCCCAAAAAATGGGTTGCATTTTATCCCTCTACCTAATTTCATCTGTCGAATTCCTCCTCATCAACCACTCTGATCTCCTACTACTCTAATAGGTTTGATCTTAGATCTTTTTTAGAAGCCAACACCTGTAATTCTTGAGGGAAGTTATCCTTCCAAATTTGCATCTCCCCAGCAAAACGATAATATTTGCCATTATATTCGTTGTCTGGTTCCCTTCTTTGAAGGTGTGTTAGATTCAGGTACTAACCAAATGGGATTTATGAATCTTTGCTTCTAGGATAAGCTTCGAGATGGTCCAACTAGGGTATTTATCCTCCTTAATTGCCTTGATTATATTAAGTGAATCCTCTTCAAAGATTACTTCCTTATAACCCTATAGTCTGGCAATTCTCATTGTCTGCATGCAGGCTCGAGCTTTAGAAAAATGACTTGTTTGAGTTCCCCAAGGCTGCACAAAGGCAAGGACCACTTTTCCTTCCTCATTTCTTAGAACTCCTCTTGCTCTTGTAGCCCCCGGATTTCCTTTGGCTATCTTGTCAAAATTGAACTTAATCCAAATTTGTGTGGGGGTTATCCACTTGACACCATCCCATGGGTTGGTTGTAATGACTGGGTCTGGAGGTTCCTCTCCCTAGTTTCGCAAAATCCCCCTTTCCCTAGGAGACAGGGTCTCATTTTTGAAGTAAAATGTTTTCTAATTTTATTTCAAAGCTCTACTTATTTTATTACCACATAACCTATGATATTTCTTCTGTCCTTTAAATACTCTCTTATTTCTCTCATTCCATATCCCCCACAAAAAATGGGGTAATATGAGCTTCCAGAGCCAAGTCAAAAGTTTTTCCTGGAAGGGGAAGCCCACTGTATGCAGAAGTCAGACATGCTATTTGGGCGGACCCAATCTATATGAAATTTGGATAGAATCATTTGGAAGACTGCACAAAAAAATTCACAAGTTAGAAATATATGACTTACAGATTATATAGCTTTCTCACATAGGATACATCGATTTATGAATTGTAAACCTCTCCTTTGTAGATTATCTATTGTCTGAATCTTAATTTTAACTACCATCCAAAAGAAGAAATATATTTTTAGGGATGAGGACTAAAAATGTAGCATTAACTCCTTCTGGGATTTCCATGTCCTTTTGAGCCTCAATTATAGCTTCCACTACATCATTGCCTAGGATATCCCAAAATTTTTGAAAGAAAGCAACGGGGAAGACATCCGGTCCTGGGGAGTTGTTACCATCCATGTAAAAAACCACCTTCTTGATTTCTTCCTTTGTAAAAGTGCTAAGTAAGAATCCATTAAGATTCTCAGTGAAAAGGGGTGGAATGGCCGCCAAAAGAAAGTACTCTTCTTCAATAGTAGGATTTACATCTTCTAGCAATTATTTAAAGAACTCGGTCGCTTCCCTCCTTATGTCTTCCATATCTTTGGTGTTAGACCCATAGGCCATCTTGATATTCTTAATTTTGTTAGTATTCTTGTGGTGAAGAGTAGAGACATGGAAGAACTTTGTATTTTTATCACCCTCCTTAAACCAACACAGTTTGGATTTCTGCCTCTGAAAGGTTTCTTCAAATCCCAACACGTGTGGTATTTGGCTAACAACTCCCTCTCCTACTTTCTCAGATCTTCTATAAGCTGATCTAATTTTAGCTTCTCTTGTAGTTTATTGATCCTATCTTTTATTTCTGCATTTTTTGTGAAAATATTGCCAAAGAAAGTTTTGTTCCACTCTCTAATGTTAGCCTTCACATTCCTCAGTTTACATGCCACTTGGGCCAATTTCGAACCATAATACTTTTTTTCCCACCATTGGGAAACCAGATCCTTGAGATCCTAGTGTTGGAGCCACATAAGTTCGAATCGAAAGGGTCTGATGTATATTTTCTTAGAGTCCTCCCTAGTTTCCCATAGAATTGGGTTATGGTCAGACCCGATTCTTGGTAGTGTTGTTAATGAAGAGTCCCCAAACCTCTCTAGGAATTCCTAAGAAATAAGAAACCTATCTAATATGATATGGATTTGGTTTTCCTTTAGTATTTTGTTATACCATGTATAGGAGAATCTACGCAGGTCCACATCCATCAGCTCATGTTGATCAACAAAATTTCTAAACTCATAGATATCATCAGTTATTCTTTGAGAGCCCCCAAATTTATCTATAGGATTAAGGTAGCAATTGAAATTCCTTGCCATAATCCAAGGGTAGTTGGGGACCGTTTCCCTAAGTTTAGCTAGCTAACCCCAAATAACCCTTCTCAATACCTGTCTAACTAGAACATATACATTCGTTAAGATCCACTCTTCCTGCGTGGTTTTATCCAAACATAAGAGAAAAATAAAAAAAATAGACATCATAATCACTCTACTATCAATCACATTCTTTTTCCACATAACCAAAAACCCTCTTGCTGTTCCAGTAGCCTCCTGGGCTACTACTTTAGATTCTCACCAAGTCCTATTCTTAAAAGGGATCACTCTACTCTCCTCCATTTTAGTTTCTTGTAGTAATATCATATCTAGTTTGTGTTCTTGTCTAAGAGCATACATAGATCTCATTTTTGTAGGATTGCTCCCGCGTATATTCCATGATATAATCTTCATTTATGGGCTTTGGATCCCTGAGCCTTCACCCCAAAGTGTAATACTGCTTGAGTGCCACCAACCACTCCTCACTCTGCTTCTTTTTGCCTTAAGACAACATTGCTAGGTTTCCTTCTTCCTACCGAACCATATCCCCAAACATCGGCTTTAGGCGGTGGTTCCTTGGGTTTCACTTGGCTTCTGGTCACCATCTTGGATGGGTCAATCTTGGCATTTGGGGTAACAACCTGGATCTCTAGGTTAACTGGTCTCTTTGACAGTGGAGATAATTTCGTGCTCTTAGCTTCTTAATTAGTAGGTTCTTTTTTCCCTACTTTGGGGGTACACTAATATTGGTGGTTCATTTCTACCTCCTGAATATCCTTATCTTTCTTATCAGTTTCCTACTCCTTCCTCTAATTTTGCTCCTCTAAATCCTTCTCTTGGGTCTCCTCTACCTTAGATTCCACTTCCTGGCTATCCATATGATCTCCCTTTAGATGATTTAATGCATCAAAATTGTTCTCCACTAGGATGTTGATCTCCTTGGAATTTCTTCCCATAAATTCCTCTATAGTACAGGGGACCACTTCCATCGAGCCTCTATAGGTCTCCCGTATTACCCAATCCAACTTACTTGCTCTCAGGCATTGATCTATGTGGTTTTTTCCTTTGTGATTTGGTTCTGGGGCCTACTGCATCACCTTTGGAGTAGGTTGTACTTGAGGGTTCCCACCAGAGGGACCAAATCCCTTGTGAGAGGATTCTAGGGTATAGGTATTTCTATGAGGAGGGTTATAACGTTGCCTCTTTCTGATATTAGGTCGAATGGGGTATCTGATATTTGGATTCCAAGCCCCATGTCTGTAAGGCCCATGTTGGGTAGGAATAGAGACCTGCGGGGGAGGGATATTATTATGTATTTTTGGAACAATATTTTGGGGTGGGGGCTAGTTCGTGGAAAGGCAGTGGATACCCCGGTGCCCTACCTTCCCGCAAACACTACACTTAATAGACATATTTTCATATTCAAATTCTTGAGTATGAAGGCCATACATAGATGATGATATAATAGATTTAGGGAGTTATTTACTCAGGTTTGACAACACACACATACAAGCAGGAAGAAGTCTTGTTCTTCTCAAGGTTGCACGATCGATAGCTACCAGTTCCCCAATATCAGCAGCTATCCCAGCCAAGATTTGCTCATTCCAACAAAGTAGAGGTAATCCCGACATCTTAACCCAAATAGGAGCCAAATCCAACACCTGGGTCTGGGGGTTGAAATCGGGGTCCAACGCTTCATATACAAGCCCCTTTTCCCAAAAAACCAAGGACCTCCTTGAAGAATCCTTTCCATTTCCTGGTCACATTGAAATGTCACCAAAAGGAAACTCTTGGGTAAAGCCCTAATCATGATACCGACCCTTGGCTGCCATTTATGGATGGCCCATCTCCTCATGACTTCCAAGTTCAGCTGAACCCCTATAAATTTTACCACTAGAGACATTCTACCCTCCATAGCCACTTGCTGAGCTAGGGTATCCGGGATGTCCAGCCTACCATCGACGAGTTTTAGATTAAAACAAGAATCAAAATTTTTTTTTCTTATCACGAAGAGCATTATGATAATATGGTATCCGGTTGTCAGGTTTCTCTCTGTCTCCTTCTTGGGTCTCCCCTAGATCCTGACACACAGAGTCCTGGTCTCCATCAAAGATATCTTCGATCGCATCTGCCCAACCCCTGGGTCCGGTTCCAACAAAATTTCCTTATCCACATTCTCTGCCCGAGGCCCTACTATCTCACCAGATCCCCCACCTGCCGTGCCTACAGTTTTACCATCCGAATCCCCACACCTAGGGTTTGCTGCCCCTAGACCTCTCGCTCCTCCTCCTTGCATCTTCAACCCACCTATCCTCTCTCAAATCTTATTCCATTTTTTTTTTGGTTACATTGGAGAGTTGGCTATTTTCTATATAAGAAATTTTGATTCAAATAATAGGAAGATAATATCTTGAGTTGGGTTTTGAATTTTTTTTGAAAATTTCAAAGGTTAAATTGGGCGTGTGTGTTAGTTCTCAATCTTAGAAAGATCATGGCTGAAATAAAAATATTTAACCTCAAATTTTAGTAGTATTTTTTATGTCTGTTATGATATTTCATTAAAATCATATCTAAGAAATCATGTTTCAAATAATAGGAGGATAATAGAGTTAGGTTTTGAATCTTTTTGAAAAGTTTAAAGTTTAAACCTAACATGTGTTAGCTTTCAATCTTACAAGACTCCATGACTGAAATAAAAATGTTTAACCTTAAGAGAAACCATGACTGAAATAAAAATGCTTAACCTTAAGTGTTGGTCATAAGATTTTTCATGCACCATACCTTAATTCTACGAGTGTCAGTCTTGTGTGAATGTAAAATAACTTTCTACATATCTCCAACTAAATTTTATTTAATTTTTTAATTTTTTAAACGTAATATTATATGAATTTCGTATCTAAAGCGATGTTGATTAAAGAAATTATTGTTTGATTTATAATAATATTTATTTAAGTAAGAAATAATTTATTAAATTAATTTATCAAGGATAAAATAATTAAATATAATGTATAAGTTTTTTCTATAATGATGATGTTTAGACCATATCAACAATACTAATAATTATAATTTATTTCAATATAATATTATAAGAATTCAGTTTCCAACATATATTTTTTTGATACTGTGACTACCTAAAGGGCAATATGCACATTGTGATTTTTTTTCATAACTATTTAGAATATATTCACATTTGTATTTCATCTTTAATCTACTCTTATTATTTATATTTTATATAGTGGCATCAATATTTTTAGTTACATTTGATTGAGTACGACCTTAAAAGTTTTTTTTAATAAGCTATGTGTGGCTTCTATTGGGGGCCACTCCCATTACAAAAACAAAACATTACATTGCTCTCATTACATTTCTAACAAGTTAATTAAAGCATTACCATCTTTTGCCTTTCTATCAAAAATATTCTCCATCTTCCTCAAATTGCTATGTTTCCATAATCAATCATTTTTTTAAGGAACTAACAAGAACAACCCTTACATGATACATAACTCCAACAGATAGAAGGAAAACAAATATAACAGTCATCCATAAAAGAGGAAATTGGTTCGATTATTTTTCTTTTGTATTAGAGGTTCTTCCTCCTTTAGAGTGACAAGATCTGAGAAATCATTTTTGCACTTCAAGATCTTTAGGTAATATCTAGTTGTAACACTTTTTATAGGATATTTATTTATAGAAAATTGACCATCATTGATTGTTTTATAATTATCTTCAAGAATGCCATATGAGGTGCTAATATTTTCCATAGAACCGTTTGAATGGCCTTTAGTAACCATTTGGATTTTATCAATGATATGATTAAAATTCTTATTTTGGGGTTGAGTCTTCTATTGCTCGCATGGACAATTGGTGCATTTGGAGGATGAGCTTCTTTCTTTTGAACTGGGACATTTGAATATTTTGAATCATTTGCATACAGGGTCATATCGTCCATCAAGGAGGAATCAGAGCATGATTGAATGATTGGGCATCTCTTATTCAGGTGGCCATATTGTTGACAACCATAACATCTTAGGGAGAAGTTTTCATATTCAATATTTTGGATCCATTCCCCTTTACTTGAGGAGATAGTAATGGATTAAGGCCTAGGAATTAAAACATCCATCCAAACAACCAATATTGCTTTATTCATATTAATTTTATTGGTCATAATTTTCTCTATTTGGGCATCCATATACTCGAATGCACCAATGGCATTGTCAATTTTGGTGAATATCTTCTCTCCCAAAAACTCCATAAGGAGAGCATAAATATTCATCCAGACTAGGAAGCTATTAACTTCTTCTACAAAGGGGTTGAAACTAGGAGTCCAAGGTCTTATATAGACACCCCTTTATTCGAAAATCCAATTATATCTATAATCCATTACCCTATCTCTATCTGCTAAATTAGAAAAGGAAACAAAAAAAAATTCTAGGTAGGAGAGTTACTTGGAATTTTGTATTGGTCCACCAATATTTAATGTATCCTTTGAGCTCCTCCAGGCCTAGTCTTTTGCCCTTGAGTTTGTAGATAATTGTTCAAGCTTCATGATCAATCAGATCCAACCCAAATTCATCCTTCAAAATTTTGATAGAGGGTAAAGGTTCATCCATCTACAAACCCAAATATCCCTAAGAGATATTTCTTTTGATGGAAAAGGCTTTCTCACATATAGAAGAGATGGTCTACAAACAACCCTCTTCCTTCAACCCTTGAATACACCTAGGGTTTGCACCCCTTTCGCGAAGACTGTAGCCAAATTTGTCACTTTGTTCCATCACTTGACTGCACCTAAGTATGACCTTAAAAGTTATCTTCAAGCTTACTTTGATAAATTATTACCATGTCCAAAAGGATAAATCAATACAAAAGGGTTAATAGCTCTTTTAATACTTTGTTAAAAAAATTCATTCTTATATCTATTTTTTCGTTAATCTTATACTAGGTCTAATGAAGTTCAAAACCATATATTGATCTTTCACAAATTTTAATTGAATATTATGTTTTATTTATTTTCTATTATAGTTTGACCAAAGAATAATTTTATTTAAGCTGACAATTTGAACTTATAATATATTTATTTTAATTTTTTTAATAAGTTATATATGGTTTTTATTGTAACCACTTTCATAAAAATACCTAAATATTATATTTGTTGTCAAGATAATCAAATCATATTAAGTGTGTCCTTTTTATCAAAGATATTCTTCATTTTCTTTAAAAAAACAAAGTCAGAGAGTAAATGCACTTGGTAGCATGGAAGAAAAGACATAATTGAAACCCCTAATTGGAAGTCAAGAAGCCCTAGCTAGAAGTATGGATGCCCAAGTTAGCTATGAGAGAAAGAGCAAATATATGGCAAGTTCGATGAAAGGAGCATATGTTACACTAAAAGTGATTATCAAGGATAAGGATGAGATGATCAAACATGATATAATGGTTTTTAAAAGCATAGGTTTAATATGCTAGTTCCATGGATACTAGCTAGGGTTTTCAAAGATTCAAAATTGGATCAAGTGGAAGTGGGGTTTGAATTAAAATTTATTTCATTACTTTTCTTCTTAAAGGTTTTTTCCTCATTATATATTTTTTTCGAAAATAAGGGATAAAATAATAGATGGTGGCCCACGGTTTAGGGGGAGAGATGTCATTTATTTAAGACCATGGAGTGAATTATTTTTGTTGATATAGAAACCATTAAAAAGCTTTTGGTGAGGGTTAGATTCTTTAGACTTCCATATCAGCTTATTAATAAGGGTATTCTAAAAGATATTGGAAATACACTAGGGAAGTTCATCGTGGAGGGACCAACTAATAAAGAGCAAAAGCATGCTATATATACCTATATATGTTTTTCTATGAGTTGAATATGAATAAAGAGAAATGGATCAACAGGTGGATTGTGAAAATATTTCATTTTTATGTCATAATTATTATGAGATTGGACACATGGCAAGAGATTAAAAAAGTGAAAATAATGAAGAAAGAGATAAGATCAATATGAAGCAAGGAAATCATATTGTAGTATAAACTAGATTAGATCAAGGGTATTCCACTCTAAAAGAAGAGGTAAAAAAATCCTATCTACAAAATCATGTTGAAAAGGACACCATAGTTTACTTTAACCTATTGTTAGAAAAATAAATAAAGATACAAGGGATGAGAAAGTACACTATGCAAGTTAAAATTCAAAAGGAATTAATGGTCAAAAGAAAGATATGGAGGAAAAGTTTAAAATAGAGGAGGTGGAAGAGGTTAAGTTTATTCCATGTAAATCTTCTTCATTTTTATCTAGTGTATAATCCTCTCCTAGCAATAGAAATAAAAATAATGTAGAGGTTATCCCTTGCACTTTAGGGTTTCAAGAGCATCATAATGAAGAAATGAGGATGGAGGATATCCATAGCAATTTAAGGTTCTTAAGGTAACATAAGAAGGTAATTGATATGGATAAGAATCCTTGCACTTTAGGGTTTCTAGGGAAACATAATGAAGAAAGTACTTTTGAGATTATTCCTTGCACTTCAAATCCTTTAGAGCAAGACAAACCTATAAATGATAAGGCTTATTATGAATAGTGTGAAAAAACCAAAGATGTTGATGAAGATGAAAGTGTTGGTGGAAATTAAAAAAAAGGAAGACAAAAAAAAGCAAAAACAAAGAGAAAAGAAAATACAAAATGATATTGATATGGGAAAATAAAAACAAATATCATAAGTGTTAACAAGAAGTGGGGCTAAGCATACAAATTACGAAAAAAGAAGTGATGATGAAAATGATATCTTGGAATATTATAGACATGAGTAAGACACCTAAAAAAAGAGGTGTTAAGGAATTGACAAGCTGTTATAGGCAAAATATTTATAAATATGGAAATTAGGTAGTAGATATTTTAGCCATTCACGATGTTGATTTTTATTTTAGCAAAATTAAAATTCTAGAAGACAACTGGATGGGTGGAATTTTATCTCTATATATATTGGAATATTACAAACATGAATAAGACACATAAAAAAAAGGTACTAGGGAATTGACAAGTTGTTATAGCCAACATATTTATAAATATAGAAATTAGGTAACAGATATTTTAGCCATTAACGATGTTGATTTTTATTTTAGAAAAATTCAAATTTTATAAGGCAATTGGATAGGTGAGATTTTCTCTTTATATGTATATATTGGAACATTATAGACATGAATAAGACACCTAAAAAATATTGATTAAGAAATTGACAAGTTTTTATAGCCAACATATTTATAAATATGAAAATCATATAATAGATATTTTAGTCATTAACTATGTTGATTTTTATTTTAGCAAAATTCAAAATTTAGAAGGTAACTATATGGGTGAGATTTTATCTCTTTATATATATATATTTTTTTTGGTATAAGGTAGAGGTGGTTATAAGGTCCACAAACCTTTTACAAAGTCAAAATGGGCTGGTTCTAGCATCAAGCCCGTATAATCAAAATACAAAATGGATCTTTCTAAGACTCACATTAAGCCATACTTAGAGTCCACAGTCCTATACTTGTCGCTTGACTATTCAGGATAAAACAAAAACCAAACAACACCTAGCACTTACTAACACTAGGTTGTCTGTCATCGTACACTTGTCACCTCCCGGGCCCCAACAAATGGGATGCCTTTTCCGCCTAATTCCATCTCGTCGGATTACTCATCATCAGCCCCTCCGATCTCCCGATGCTCTAACGAGTTTGATCTTAGCTCTTCTCTAGCGACCCAACACCAATAGTTCTTGAGGGAAGTTATCCTTCCAAATTTGCATCTCCCCAACGTAACCGCAATATTTGCCATTAGATCCGCCGCTTTGGTTCCCTTCTCTCGAAGGTGTGTTGGATTCGGGCATTAACCAAATGAGATTTATGAATCCTTGCTTCTAGGATAAGCTCCAATATGGTCCAAATTGGGGTCTTTATCCTCCTTAATTGCCTTGATTATATTAAGCGAATCCCCTTCAAAGATAACTTCCTTATAACCCTCAAGTCCGGCAATTCTCATTGCCTCGCATGCGAGCTCGGGCTTCGCAAAATGATTTGTTTGAGTTCCCAAAGGCTCTGCAAAGGCAAGGACCACTTTTCCTTCCTCATTTCTCAAAACTCCTCCTCGCTCCTGCAGCCCCGGATTTCCTTTAGTCGCCCGTCAAAATTAAACTTAACCCACTTTTGTGTGGGGGGTATCCACTTGACACCATCCCGTGGGTTGGTTGTAATGTCTAGGTCTGGAAGTTCCTCTCCCCAGCTTCGCAAAATCCTCCTTTCCCTTAGAGACATGGTCTCATTTTTGAAGAAGAAAGTTTTCCAGTTTTCTTTCAAAGCTATGATTATTTTATTGCCACATAACCTGGGATATTTCTTACGTCCTTTAAATACTCTCTTATTTCTCTCATTCCATATCCCCCATAAAAAATGGGGTAAGTTGAGCTTCCAGAGCCAAGTCAAAAGCTTTGCCCGGAAGGGGAAGCCCACTGTATGCAGAAGTCAGACATGCTATTTGGACAGACCCAATCTATATGAAATTTGGACAGGATCATTTGGAAGACTGTACAAGAAAAATCACAAGTTAGAAATATATGACTTACAGATTCTATTGCTTTCTCACACAAGATACATCGATTGATGAATTGGAAACCTCTCCTTTGCAGATTATCTCGTTGTCGGGATCTTATTTTGAACCGCCAACCAAAAGAAGAAAGCTATTTTTGGGGTTAAATTATTTAACCAAATAACAGAAGTCGGAGTCCAGCCATTGAATCCTGAGTGGATTAACTTATAGGCAGTTTTTACTGAATAGATCCCACTTGTAGTTTTGCCCCAAATCGCCTTGTCTCTTCCTCCCCAAGGAATGATCGGGAACACCCTTAAAGCATCATTGAGTTTGGTTAGGGCCACCTTCTCTTGCTCTGACAGATTATGAATTGTGATTTTCTTCCAAGAAGAAGTTTCCTGTGCTACAGCAATAAAATCCCCTACTTTTCCTCCCATTTCCTTCGAAAGTTTATGTTGGAGGACTTGAAGGTCTAAGTTATCTTTCAGAGGGGCCTCTTCCAACCACGGGTCTTTCCAAAAGTCCACTTGTCTTCCATTACCAATTCTCCATCCGATGCCTTTCCCGACTACCTCCCGACATTCGAGCAAACAATTCCAAAAATAGGATCCTCTAGGAAGATTATCGACTTTCAGAAGTCCCGATTATTTCTGATATATTTTGCCTTAAGAAGTTTTACCCATCCCAATTGATCATTATTGATAAATCTCCATACCTGTTTGCCAATCATAGCTTGATTCAATTCTTTCATTCTCTTTAACCCCGAGCCCCCCGATCCTTGCTTGCACACACCGATTCCATGCTACCAATGAAATTCTCTTTCTCTCCTCCGAACTTGACCACAAGAAGTTGCGTTGAATTAGCTCCAATGTAGCTCGGACCTTTGCAGGCATTCTAAATAGAGACATGCGATAAATTGGAATGCTCTGTAAAGTAGTTTGAACTAATAAGGCTTTTCTCGCGGAGTCGAGAAGGCTGCCCTTCCACCCCGCTAACTTTTTGGAGATCCTGTCAATGACTGAGTTCCACAAAGTAGCCTTCATTCTTCCTTCGAACATAGGCATGCCTAGATAAGTTGCTTGTAGAAGCTCCTTTCCACAACCGAAGAGGTTAGCAATTCTTTCCTCCCTCCCACCAGGCGTGTTAAAGAAATAGATGCTACTCTTCTTATAGTTTATGTACTGTCCTCGTCTCGTATCATACTTGGTTAGAATTCTCTTCAGCTTCCTAGCCTGAGGCACCGAGGCTTTGGACACAATGATTGTATCATCCACAAACAGTTGGTGAGACACTGGCCCTGCTGTTGAGGCTGGTTTAAAACCTTCCAATTGACCATCTGCCACCGCTGCTGAAATGTTCCTACCCAATGCTTCCGCTAAAATAATAAACAAGTATGGAGACAAAGGATCTCCTTGTCGCAACCCCCTTTCACTCTTAAAGTAACCGGAGGGTGACCCATTCACCATGACAGAAAATCTTGTAGTAGAGATACAACTAAAAATCAACTTAATCCACCGGGGACAGAAACCAAACTTACCCAAAATCTTGGTGAGGAACCGCCATGAGACCCGGTCGTAGGCTTTATTCATATCAAGCTTTAGTAACATACTTGCTTCCTTACTAGTCACCATTGAATGAATAACCTCATGAATTGTGATGATACCATCCAATATTTGTCGCCCTTTCACAAAGCCACCTTGGTTCATATCAATGATGAAAGGAAGGATAACCTTCACCCTATTGGCGATTTTTTTTGTGAGAATCTTCATCAGAGTGTTACATAAACTGATAGGGCGAAACTGGAAAATTCCATTGCTCCCACTAGTTTAGGGATGAGGACTAAAAAAGTAGCATTAACTCCTTCTGGGATTTCCATGTCCTTTTGAGCCTCAATTATAGCTTCCACTACATCATTGCCTAGGATATCCCAAAACTTCTGGAAGAAAGCTGCAGGGAAGCCATCCGGTCCTGGGAGCTGTTACCATCCATGTCAAAAACGACCTTCTTGATTTCCTCCTTTGTGAAAGGACTAAGTAAGAATCCATTAAGATTATCAGTTACTAGGGGTGGAATGGCTGCCAACGGAGAGTCCTCTTCTTCAATAGTCGGATTTACATCTTCTAGCAACGATTTAAAGTACTCAACCGCTTCCCTCCTTATGTCTTCCATATCTTTGGTGTTAGACCCATCGGCCATCTTGATCTCCTTAATTTTGTTAGTACTCCGTGGTGAAGAGTAGAGACATGGAAGAACTTTGTATTTCTGTCACCCTCATTTAACCAACGCAGTCTGGATTTCTGCCTCCAAAAGGTTTCTTCAAATCCTAGCATCGTGTGGTATTCGGGTAATGACTCCCTCTCCCGGTTTCTCGGATCCTCCGTAAGTCGCTCCGACTTCAACTTCTCCCGTAGTTCATTGATCTTGTCTTTTAGTTCCGCCTTTTTAACAAAAATATTGCCAAAGGAAGTTTTGTTCCACTCTCTAATGTTAGCCTTCACATTCCTTAGTTTACATGCCACTTGGGCCGGTTTCGAACCATTATACTTTTTGTCCCACCATTGGGCAACCGGATCCTTGAGATCCCGATGTTGGAACCACATAAGTTCGAATCGAAAGGGTCCGATGTATCTTTTCTTAGAGTCCTCCCCCTGTTTCCCATAGAATTGGGTTGTGATCGGACCCGATTCTTGGGAGTGCCGTTAATGAAGAGTCCCCAAACCTCTCCGGGCATTATTGAGAAAGAAGAAACCTATCTAATCTTATCTCGAATTTGGTTTTCCTTCAATCTTTTGTTAGACCATGTATAGGAGAATCTACGCAGGTCCACATCCATCGGCTCATGTTGCTCAACAAAATCTCTAAACTCGTAGATATCGGCAGTTATTCTTTGAGAGCCCCCCAATTTATCTACGGGATTAAGGTAGCAATTGAAATCCCCCGCCACAATCCAAGGGTAGTTGGGGACCGTCTCCCTCAATTCAGCTAGTTGACTCCAAAGAACCCTTCTCGGTCCCTCGTCTAATCGGAGCATATACATTCGTTAAGATCCACTCTTCCTGCGTGGTTTTATCCACACATAAGAGACAAATAAACCAACTAGACATCGGAATCACTCTACTATCCATCACATTTTTGTTCCACATAACCAGGTAACCCTCCCTGCTGTTCCAGGTGGCCTCTTGGCCTACTACTTCAACTTCTCGCCAAGTCCTATTCTTAAAAGGAATAACTCTACTCTCCTCCATTTTAGTTTCTTGCAGTAAAATCATATCCGGTTTGTGTTCTTGTCTAAGAGCATACAAAGCTCTTATTTTTGCAGGATTACTCCCACGAATATTCCATGAAAGAATCTTCATTTATGGGCTTTGGATCCTCGAGCCTTCGCCCCAAAGAGCAATATTGCTTGAGTGCCATCAACCACTCCTCGCTCTGCTTCTTTCGCCTTAAGGCGGCATTGCTAGGTTTCCCTCTTCCTACCGAACCATATCCCCATACATCCGCTCTAGGTTGAAGTTCCTTAGGATTCACTTGGCTTCTAGTAACCATCTTGGGTAGGTCGGTCTTGGTATTTGGGGTAACAATCGGCTTTCCAGAGTTAACTGGTCTTTTTGACGGTGGAGATGATTCCGTGCTCTTAGCTTCTTGATTAGTAGATTCTTTTTCCCTGCTTTGGGGTTACACCGATCTTGGTGGTTCACCTCTTCCTCCCGAGTATCCTTGCTCGTATTATTAGTTTCCTGCTCCTTCCTCTCGATTTTTCTCCTCTAAATCCTTCTCTTGAGTCTCCTCTACCTCGGATTCCACTTCTTGGTTGTCCATCCGATCTCCCTTCAAATGATTTAATGCATCAAAACTGTTCTCCACTGGGATGTTGATCTCCTTGGAATTTCTTCCCATAAATTCCTCTGCAAGTACATGGGACCACTTCCACCGAGCCTCCATAGGCCTCCCGTATCACCCAATCAAACTTACTTTCCCCAGGGCGTTGATCTATGGGGTTCTTTCCTTTGTTATTTGGCTCTGAGGCTTGTTGTATCATCTTAGGAGCAGGTTGAGCTTGAGGGTTCCCATCAAAGGGACCGGCTCCCCTGTGAGAGGGTTTTGGGGCATAAGAATTTTTGGGAGGAGGGTTAAAACGTTGCCTCTTGCTTACAATAGGGCGAACAGGGTCTCCGATATTCGGATTTTGAGCTCCACGTCCTTGAGGCCCGGGTTGGGTAGGAATGGAGATCTCGCGGGGAGGGATATTATTCGGGTTTGAGGATCAGTATTTTGGAGTGGGAGCTGGTTCTTGGAAATGCAGTGGATACCCTGGTGCCCTACCTTCCCACAAACACTACACTTAAAAGACATATTTTCATATTCAAATACCTGAGTATGAAGGCCAAACATAGACGACAAAATAATGGATTTAGGGAGCTCTTTACTCAGGTCCGCCAACACACACATGCGAGCAGACAGGAGTCTTGTTTTGCTCAAGGTTGCAGGATCAATAGCTATTAGTTCTCCAATCTCTGTAGCTATCCCAGCCAATATTTGTTCGTTCCAGAAAAGCAGAGGTAATCCTGGCATCTTAACCCAAATAGGAGCCAAATCCAGCGACTCGAGTGCGGGGGTTGAAATCGGGGGACCAACGCTTCGGATACAAGCCCCTTTTCCCAAAAAACCAAGGACCTCCTTGGAGAGTCCTTTCCATGTCCTGTTCACATTGAAATGTCACCAAAAGAAAACTCTTGGGTAAAGCCTTAATCATCATACCGACCCTTGTACGCCATTTTTGGATGGCCCATCTCCTTATGACTTCCATGTCCGGCCTCACCCCCATAAATTTAGCTACCAGAGATGTTTGCCCTCCATAGCCACATGCTGAGCTAAGGAATTCAGGACGTGCAACCTACCATTGACAGATTTTAGATTAAAACAAGAGTCGGATAATTTTTGCTTACCGCGAAGAGCATTAAGATATGAAGGTCTCCAGTTGCCAGGTTTCTCTTTGTCTCCTTCTTGGTTCTTCCTTTGATCCTGACGCATAGAGTCCTGGTCCCCCTCAGAGAAATCTTCAACCGCATCCGCCCAACGCCCTTGGACCGGTTCCAAAAGAACTTCCTTGTCCACATCCTCCGCCTGGGGGCCTGGCTATCTCGCCGAGCCCCCACCTGTCGCGTCTGCTGATCTGCCCTCTGAAGTCCCACACCTAGGGTTTGATGCCCCTAGACCTCTCGCTCCTCCTCCTTGCTGCTCCATCCGTCCGATCATACTCGATTAGTCAAATTAATCATACTTAGAAAGAGCCTTAACCTCTTTATATATATATATATATATATATATATATATATATATATATATATATATATATATATATATATATATATTGAAGAACACAAGATTATACTAAGGTGGGATGGGGAGGGGAGTGAACAATATAAGATACAACTTTTCTTTCCAAATGATAACAACAATAATATGAAAGCAATAATAAATCAATGCACAATTTCCATACACATAAGAGATAATGCTTTTACGTGGAAACACCCTCTTGGGAGAAAACCACGATAAAATATTGCTTATATTTTTCTTCAATAAATTTCATGGGCACCAACCCATAGGAGACACCAATACCCTATACAAGTTCATGGACACCAATCCACAGGAGACACCAATTCCCTATACAAGTTTGTGGACACCAATCCATAGGAGACACTAATCCCCTCTCAAGTTCGTGGACACCAATCCATAGGAGACATCAATACCCTTACTCAAGTTTGTGGACACCAATCCACATGAGACACCAATCCTCTGCTCAAGTTCGTGGATACCAATCCATAGGAGACATCAATCCCCTTGCTCAAGTTTGTGGACACAAATCCACAAGATACACCAATCCACAGGAGACACCAATCCCCTTGCTCAAGATTACGGACACCAATCCACAAGAGACACCAATCCCATTGCTCAAGTTTATGGACACCAATCCACAGGAGACACCAATCCCCTTGCTCAAGTTTGTGGACACCAATCCATAGGAGACACCAATCCCCTTGCTCAAATTTACTCCAAAAATTGCTCAAATATTCTCCAAACCTTGCTCAAATCTGCTCCAAAAATTGCTCACAAAACCTGCTCAAATCTGCTCCAAAAATTTCTCACAAAACCTGCTCAAATCTGCTCCAAAACCTGCTCATAAAATCTGCTCAAATCATCTCCAAAACCAGCTCACAAAATCTGCTCAAATATGCTCCTACACCTGCAAATAAAACCTTCTCAAATCTACTCCAAAACTAGCTCACAAAATCTGCTCAAATCTACTCCAAATTCTTTCTTTTTTTTGAGTTTGCTTTCTCCAAACCAAAATGTATTCTACCCAAAATTTGTTTATCCTTATGAACATATAGAGGATGATATTATGGTGTTGGAAGCTTTACTTCTTCTTGTAGATGGCTGAATTGTCCTTCTTTGTCACTTGGATGTTTGGGTGAAGTTATGCACTAATCTTCATACTCTATCTTTGCTTTTTCTCAACCTCCGATTGACCATGCAATAGATGGAAAATGTACAAAATAAAAAGCCTTCAAAATCTTCTCAACAATGGCATTAAGTTCTATTCTCAAATATAACATATAATTTTCTTTTAGTTTTTTTTATTTAAATATTAAATCAAAACACTTCCATTATCCCTTATTAATCCTAATAATTGCAAAATAAAACTTTATAAAAATTACACCTTATAACTCCCTTAGTTATTTAATCAATTTCAATTAAAGAACTTTACCATCACTAAAATTTACTCACATACCTCTTAATATTGCATGCATTCTATCTCTAGCTCCAATCATTTTAATCTTCAAAAATCATTGAACAAAAACTCAACACGCTGCCAAGGAGATTCAAACCTTTGACTTGCAGCAATGTAGTGTCCTCAACGTTGGCTGGCAATCGATTGGGCTAGCCCAATGATTGGGAGTTAAAAGGCAAGATGGTGTATTTGAATGTTATGATTCCTCACTACACATCTTTCGTTGACCATTTTGTTGCCTTCCTTGCTTATTTTTCAATGTTGGACCAATGCACCTTTAAGACTTGACAAGGCTTCAAATATCCATCATGGACAATGATGTCTCTCCTGATTCACTTGAATCTTACACCAAATGGCAGCTTTTGTAATGGCTAGTGTGCACGGCCTCCTTATTTGTAATTGTTATGAGCCATCCCAAGACTTTACCAACAAAGCTCTAGAATTGTGCCCAAGCACTTTGCTTGAATGTTTATCCTTCCTCGATCTTCAACTACACTATGGCTGCTGAAATTGTCATCTTCACTTTTTGGGAAACCACATCATATCCACATGCCGAAAGCATTTGGCTTCACAAATTTTTCTACTGCAATGATACCCAATTGTCTTAGCAAAACTTTGTTCTTCTTCAATGAACGATTTGACCTTCATTCTCTACTTCTCAAACTAGCTTGGCTTCTTCAAATCTCACTTTGGTACTTGATTTCATTGTTGCCTACCATTGGGATTGGCTACCGGATGTTCATGGACCTCCCTTCATCACTACCTCCGAGCGCACCACAATTCTCCTATCACCACCAATCCTCAATGCTTCCTCTTCATCCAATTTCTCATCTGTGATCTTCAACACCTCCACTTTATCTTCTCCTTCACCACCGATCACGAAGATATTCAATGAATGCTCACTTTGGAATGAATTTCATCATTGTATATATATGCAAATCTTATTACTTTCAAAAAGGTCGGCCCACCTTACAATATTTCAACCTTTATAATATTTAAATTAAATATTATAAATTTCATCCTTCACTTTATAATATCCTTCACTTTATAATATTTAAATTCAATATTTAAATATTATAATACTTTACTTATCATATATTTACCTTGACTCACTTGAAATATATTTGCCTTGCTTTTCTTGAGATATATTTGCCTTGGATAGTTTTCCCTTTTGACATCAATGACAACTCAATATTTCTAACAAACTCCCCCTTTGTCATTGATGGCAACCCTACAAAGAAAACTATCCTTTACTTCAACAGGATTCACAATCTACTCTCCCTTACTAAAATTATCCCCCTTTGACATCAATGGCAAAGGCTCCTCGGGGCTGAAAGATAAGACACTTGACAATGTCCCCTTACTCCCTGCTTTTCTTGAGATGTTCAATGATGAGATGGGAGTGAAACTCCCAAATTACTATGCTCCTCTTCTTGTTCTATTTTCTTTCTCCAAACTTTGGAGGACATACCCTTTTGAACATTTTGACCATCCTCTTTTTTTCTTGACTTCGGAAGTTTAGGGAACACTATTCTACACCATCTAGCTGTATGCCCAAAATTATTACATTTGTAGCATATGATGTTGTAGTCCATGAGAGGTGCAAATGAATTGAAATTCCTCTTGGTGAAGCCAAAATTATTCTTAGCACAGATCCTACAATTTACAACTTTATGACCAAATTTGTTACATGAGAAACAATAACCATGGAAGAAATATTGAAACCTGTTTGATTACCTTGGAGGATATTACCGCATGGTTCTCTCATTGTTGTTTGTGATGGTCCTTGGACCATGATGATGCTTTGTTTTCTTCCTTCTTGATGCTTCCACTTCTCAACACATCAGCATAGGTCTTAGGTTCCTCTTTAATCATTTTCTTTGATGCCTCTTTTCCTTTTGAGCTTGACTCCCCCTTTTGTTTTCTTTGACCTTCTTCAAAACCAAGTCTAGTCTTCATAGTCGAAGATCTCTGTGTTTTGATAATATCACCCACAATTTTTGTGCTTTTCCCAAACCTGTGTAGCTTATCATTAGAATCTTCCACTTCCTTCCTTAGAGAGACAACCTCATGTTCCAATTTTTCACATTCCAACTCTTTTGCCTTTAACTGCTCAGCCATACCTTCTTCAATTTGCTTTACCTCTTCAACTTTAACTTTCAGGTCAATGAGTTCTTGTGACAACTTGACCTTTGTCTTCTCATCCTCTTGTACTTGAACCTTCAATCTTGAGTTCTTCTTTCTAACCCTCTTCAACTCTTCAAGAGCAACAACAAGTTCCTCTTCTATGTCAACCATGGCTTCTTCTTCATTTTTTGAATCTTTCTCTTCTTCTTGGTCTTTGACAATAGGAGCATCTTCTTTCTCTTCTATGGCCAAAAATAGGATTTCTTCTCTTTCACTATTTGAGAGACTTTCATCACTGCTATTGGAAGTATTACTTGCTTCTTCAACATAAAAACTTTTCTTGTGTCTTTGAAAGATCTTCTTCTCATGCTTGTTTTGACCATACTTATTTTTCTTTTCATGATAAAATTTTCTTTCTTTATTTTTCTTATATTCTTTTTCTTCTTCACTACTACTACTTCTAGCTTGTGGGCAATTAGATGCATAGTGACCAAGGTTACCACAATTAAAACATTTCATAGAATGCATACCTTTGTATTTTCTTGGACCCTTCTTATTCCTTCGCACAAAGTTAGCTTCTTCTCCGTTGCTTGATTCTTCACTTGATTCTGGTTCCTTATTATTTGTCTTCTTTGAAGCTTTAAATGCTGCTTCCCATTTGGATGTTTGATATTTTTTAGTCCTCATCTCATAGGCTGTGAGAATTCCATGTAGCTCATCCATGCTTAAGGTTTTAAGATCCTTCATCTCTTCTATTGCTGAAACCTTTGCATCAAACCTCATGGGAAGTGACCTTAAGATTTTCTGAACAATCTTAGAGTCTTCAATATTTTCTCCAAGTCCACGAATGGTGTTGACAACCTCATCAACTCGGAGTAGATACTTGGCAATATCTTCCTCATATTTCATCTTCAAATCTTCAAACTTTCTCCTATGGGTTTGAAGTTTTGCCATTTTAACCTTGTCGTCCCCTTCATATGTTCTTTGTAACTTGTCCCATATTTCTTTTGTTGAGTTGCATTGCATGACTTTCACAAACTTTGATTCACATAACCCGCTTAATATTGCATTCATTGCCCTGGCATTATTTTCAAATAGTTTCTTGCCATCTCTATCCATGGGAGGAGTTGTAGGTGGTGTGAACCCATCCTCAACGGATTGCCATATATCATAGCCATGTGCCATAAAATAAGTCCACATCCTTATGCTCCAGAAAGCATAGTTAGTCCCATCAAACAATGGTGCCCTATTTGATGAAAAACCTTCTTGGCCAGCCATGTGTGTTCTTGTAAGATCTTCCTTCAAGCTGTTAGGCTTTCACGAAGGAACCCGCTCTGATACCAATTGAAGAACACAAGCTTATACTGAGAGGGGGGTGAACAGTATAAGATAAAAATTTTCTCTTTTCTTTCCAAAGCAATAACCTCAAATAATATCAATGCAATAATGAAACAATGCACAAATCACCATACACATAAGAGACAATGATTTTACGTGGAAACACCCTCTCGAGAGAAAACCATGATAAAATATTGCTTATATATTTCTTCAATAAATTTCATGGGCACCAACCCATAGGAGACACCAATCCCCTATACAAGTTCATGGACACCAATCCATAGGAGACACCAATCCCCTATACAAGTTCATGGACACCAATCCATAGGAGACACCAATCCCCTATACAAGTTTGTGGACACCAATCCACAGGAGACACCAATCCCCTTGCTCAAGTTCGTGGACACCAATCCACAAGAGACACCAATCCCCTTACTCAAGTTCATGGACACCAATCCATAGGAGACACCAATCCCCTTGCTCAAGTTTGTGGACACCAATCCATAGGAGACACCAATCCCCTTGCTCAAGTTCGTGGACACAAATCCATAGGAGACACCAATACCCTTGCTCAAATCTACTCCAAAACCTGCTTATAAAACCTGCTCAAATCTGCTCCAAACCTTGTTCAAAATACTTGCTCAAATATGCTCCAAAATTGCTCACAAAACTTGCTCAAATCTACTCCAAAACCTACTCACAAAAACGTCTGAAATCTGCTCCAAAACTAGCTCACAAAATTTGCTCAAATCTGCTCCAAAACTAGCTCACAAAATCTGCTCCAAAACCTACTCAAATCTGCTCCAAAACTAGCTCACAAAATCTGCTCAAATCTACTCCAAATTATTCCCTTTTTTTGAGTTTGCTTTCTCCAAACAAAAATGTATTCTACCCAAAATTCGTTTATCCTTATGAGCATATAGAGGATGATACCCTTCTACTATCATGTGCACCTTTTCTTCTTCTTGTAAATGGCTGAATTGTCCTTCCTTGTCACTTGGATGCTTGGGTGAAGTTATGCACTAATCTTCATACTCTATCTTTGCTTTTTCTCAACCTCCAATTGACCATGCAATAGATGGAAAATGTACGAAACAAAAAGCCTCCAAAATCTTCTCAACAATGGCATCAAGTTCTATTCTCAAATATGACATATAATTTTCTTTTTGCTTCTTTATTTAAATATCAAATCAAAACACTTCCATTATCCCTTATTACTCCTAATAATTGCAAAATAAAACTTTATAAAAATTACACCTTATAACTCCCTTAGTTCTTTAATCAATTTTAATTAAATAACTTTACCATCACTAAAATTTACTCACATACCTCTTAATATTGCATGCATTTTGTCTCTAGCTCCAATCATTTTAATCTTCAAAAATCATTGAACAAAAACTCAACGCGTTGCCAAGGAGATTCGAACCTCTGACTTGCAACAATGTAGTGTCCTCAATGCTGGTTGGCAATCGATTGGGCTAGCCCAATGGTTGGGAGTTAAAAGGCAAGATGGTGTATTTGAATGTTACGCTTCCTCACTACACATCTTTCATTGACCAGTTTGTTGCCTTCCTTGCTTCTTTTTCAATGTTGGACCAATGCACCTTTCAGACTTGACAAGGCTTCAAATATCCATCATGGATAGTGATGTCTCTCCTGATTCGCTTGACTCTTACACCAAATGGTAGTGTTTGTAATGGCTAGTGTGTACGACCTCCTTATTTGTAACTGTTATGAGCCATCCCAAGACTTTACTAGCAAAGCTCTAGAATTGTGCCCAAGCACTTTGCTTGAATGTTTATCCTTCCTCGATCTTCAACTACGCTATGGCTGCTGAAACTACCATCTTCACTTTCTGGGAAACCACATCATATCCACATGCCAAAAGCATTCAGCTTCACAAATTTTTCTACTACAATGATGCCCAATTATCTCAACAAAACTTTGCTCTTCTTCAACGAATGATTTGACCTTCATTCTCTGCTTCTTGAACCAGCTTGGCTTCTTCAAATCTCACTTTGGTACCTACTGTCACTGCTGCCTACCATCGGGCTTGGCTACTGGATGTTCGTGGACCTCCCTTCATCACTGCCTCCGAGTGCACCATAGTTCTCCTATCACCATCGATCCTCAATGCTTCCTCTTCATCCGATTTCTCATCTGCGATCTTCAACACCTCCACTTTGTCTTCTCCTTCATCGTCGATCATGAAGATATTCGATGAATGCTCACTTTGGAATGAATTTCATCATTGTATATATATGCAAATATTATTACTTTCAAAAAGGTCGGCCCACCTTACAATATTTCAACCTTTATAATATTTAAATTAAATATTATAAATTTCATCCTTCACTTTATAATATTTAAATTCAATATTTAAATATTATAATACTTTACTTATCATATATTTGCCTTGACTCACTTGAAATATATTTGCCTTGCTTTTCTTGAGATATATTTGCCTTGGATAGTTTTCCCTTTTGACATCAATGACAACTCAATATTTCTAACAAACTCCTCCTTTGTCATTGATGGCAACCCTGCAAAGAAAATTTTCTTTTACTTTAAATGGATCACAATTTGCTCCCCTTGACTAGTTGCTCCCCCTTACTCAAATTCTCCTCCTTTGACATCAATGGCAAAGGCTCCTCGGGGTTGAAAGATAAGACACTTAACAATGTCCCCTTACTCCCTGCTTTTATTGAGACTTCAATGATGAGATGTGAGTGAAACTCCCAAATTACTACGTTCCTCTTCTTCTATTTTCTTTCTCCAAAATTTGGAGGACATACCCTTTTGAAAATTTTGACCATCCTCTTTTTTCTTGACTTCGAAATTTCAGGGAACACTATTATGCACCATCTAGTTGTATGCCCAAAATTATTACATTTGTAGCATATGATGTTGTAGTCTATGAGAGGTGAAAATAAATTGAAATTTCTCTTGGTGAAGCCAAAATTATTCTTAGCATAGATCCTGCAATTTGCAACTTTATGAACAAATTTGTTACATTAGAAACAATAACCATGAAAGAAATATTGAAACCTGTCTGATTGCTTTGGAGGATATTATCGCATGGTTCTCTCATTGTTATTTTTGTGATGGTCCTTGGACCATGATGATGCTTTGTTTTATTCCTTCTTGATGCTTCCACTTCTCAACACATCAGCATAGGTCTTAGGTTCCTCTTTAATCATTTTCTTTGATGCCTATTTTACTTTTGAGCTTGAATCCCTCTTTTGTTTTCTTTGACCTTCTTCAAAACCAAGTCTAGTCTTCATAGTCGAAGATATTTGTGTTTTGATAATATCTCCCATGAATTTTGTGCTTTTTCCAAACCTATGTAGCTTATCATTAGAATCTTCCACTTCCTTCCTTATAGAGACAACCTCATGTTCTAGTTTTACACATTCCAATTCTTTTTCCTTTAAGAACTCAACCATACCTTCTTCAATTTTCTTTACCTCTTCAACTTTAACTTTCAGGTCAATGAGTTCTTGTGACAACTTGGCCTATGTCTTCTCATCCTCTTGTACTTGAACCTTAAATCTTGAGTTCTTCTTTCTAACCTTCTTCAACTCTTCAAGAGCAACAACAAGTTCCTCTTCTATGCTAACCGTTGCTTCTTCATTTTTTGAATTTTTCTCTTCTTCTTGGTCTTTGACAACAGGAGCATCTTATTTTTCTTCTATGGCCAAATTTTTTTTCTTCTCTTTCACTATTTGAGAGACTTTCATCACTACTACTGGAAGTACTGCTTGCTTATTTAGCATAAAGACTTTTCTTGTATCTTTTAAAGATCTTCTCATGCTTGTTTTGACCATACCTATTTTTATTTTCATGATAAAATTTTATTTCTTTATTTTTCTTATATTCCTTTTCTTCTTCACTGCTACTACTTCTAGCTTGTGGGAAATTAGATGCATAGTGACCAAGGTTACCACAATTAAAATATTTCACAGAATGCATACCTTTGTGTTTTCTTGGACCCTTCTTATTCCTTTGCACAAAGTTAACTTCTTCTCCATTGCTTGATTCTTCACTTGATTCTGGTTCCTTATTGTTTGTCTTATTTGAAGCTTTAAATGTTGCTTCTCGTTTGGATGTTTGATATTTTTTAGTCCTCATCTCATAGGCTATGATAATTCCATGTAGCTCATCCATGCTTAATATTTTAAGATCCTTCATCTCTTCTATTGTTGAAACCTTTGCATCAAACCTCATGGAAAATAATCTTAATATTTTTTGAATAATATTAGAGTCTTCAATATTTTATCCAATTCCATGAATAGTGTTGAAAACCTCATCAACTCAGAGTAAATACTTGGCAATATCTTCCTCATATTTCATCTTCAAATCTTCAAACTTTCTCCTATGGGTTTGAAGTTTTGCCATTTTAACCTTGTCGTCCCCTTCATATGTTATTTGTAACTTATCCCATATTTATTTTGCTGAGTTGCATTGCATGAATTTCACAAACTTTGATTCACATAACCCACTTAATATTGCATTCATTACCCTAGCATTATTTTCAAATAGTTTCTTGCCATATCTATCCGTGGGAGGAGTTGTAGGTGGTGTGAACCCATCCTCAACGGATTGCCATATATCATAGCCATGTGCCATCAAATAAGTCTACATCCTTATGATCCAAAAAGCATAGTTAGTCTCATCAAATAGTGGTGCCCTATTTGATGAAAAACCTTCTTGGTCAACCATGTGTGTTTTTGTAAGATCTTCCTCCAAGCTGTTAGGCTTTCATGAAGGAACCCACTCTAATACCAATTGAAGAACACAAGCTTATACTGAGAGGGGGGGTGAACAGTATAAGATAAAACTTTTCTTTCCAAATGATAATAATAATAATAAATCAATGCATAATTTCCATACACATAAGAGATAATGCTTTTATGTGGAAACACCCTCTCGAGAGAAAACCACAACAAAATATTGCTTATATTTTTCTTCAATAAATTTTATGGGCACCAACCCACAGGAGACACCAATCTCCTATACAAGTTCGTGGACACCAATCCATAGGAGACACAAATCCCCTATACAAGTTCATGGAAACCAATCTATAGGATAAACCAATCCCCTCTCAAGTTCGTGGATAACAATCCATAGGAGACACCAATCCCCTTGCTCAAGTTTGTGGACACTAATCCACAAGAGACACCAATCCCATCTTAAGTTTGTGGACACCAATCCACGAGAGACACCAATCTCCTTGCTCAAGTTCATGGACACCAATCCATAGGAGACACCAATCCCTCTCAAGTTCATGGACACAAATCCATATGAGACACCAATCCCCTTTCTCAAGTTTGTGGACACCAATCCACAAGAGACACCAATCTAGAGGAGAAACCAATCCCCTTTCTTAAGTTTGTGGAAACCAATCCAAAGAAGACACCAATCCTCTTGCTCAAATCTACTCCAAAAATTGCTCATAAAACCTGCTCAAATATGCTCCAAAACCTACTCATAAAACCTGCTCAAATCTGCTCCAAAACCTTCTCATAAAACCTACTCAAATTTACTCCAAAAATTGCTCACAAAACTTGCTCAAATATGCTCCAAAACCTGCTTAAATCTTCTCCAAAAACATCTCACAAAATTTTCTCAAATATGTTCCAAAAAGAGCTCACAAAATCTGCTCAAATCTACTCCAAAACCTGCTCAAATCTGCTCCAAAACTAGCTCACAAAATCTACTCAAATCTGCTCCAAAACCAGCTCACAAAATCTGCTCAAATCTGCTCTAAATTCTTCCATTTTCTTGAGTTTACTTTCTCCAAACCAAAATGTATTCTACCTAGAATTAATTTATCCTTATGAACATATAGAGGATGATATTATGGTGTTGGAAGCTTTACTTCTTCTTGTATATGGCTGAATTATCCTTCTTTGTCACTTGGATGCTTGGGTGAAGTTATGCACTAATATTCATACTCTATATTTGCTTTTTCTCAACATCCAATTGACCATGCAATAGATGGAAAATGTACGAAAAAAAAAGCCTCCAAAATCTTCTCAACAATGACATTAAGTTCTATTCTCAAATCTGACATATAATTTTCTTTTTTATTTAAATATCAAATCAAAACACTTCCATTATCCCTTATTACTCCTAATAATTACAAAATAAAAATTTATAAAAATTACCATCACTAAAATTTACTCATATACCTCTTAATATTGCACACATTCTGTCTGTATCTCCAATCATTTTAATATTCAAAAATCATTGAACAAAAACTCCACGTGCTGCCAAGGAGATTCGATCCTCTGACTTGCATCAACGTAGTTTTCTCAATGCTGACTAGCAACCAATTGGGCTAGCACAAAAATTGGGAGTTAAAAGGTAAGATGGTGTATTTGAATGTTACGCTTCCTCACTACACATCTTTTGTTGACCAATTTGTTGCCTTTCTTGCTTCTTTTTCAATTTTGAACTAATGCACCATTCAAACTTGATAAGGCTTCAAATATCCACCGCAGATAGTGATGTCTCTCCTAATTCGCTTGACTCTTACACCAAATGGTAGCTTTTGTAATGGCTAGTGTGCGTGACCTCATTATTTGTAACTGTTATGAGCCATCCCAAGAATTTACCAGCAAAGATCTAGAATTTTTACCAAGCACTTTGCTTGAATGTTTATCCTTCCTCGATCTTCAACTACGCTATGGCTGCTAAAACTGTTGTCTTTAATTTTAGGTAAACCATATCATATCCACATGTTGAAAGCATTTGGATTTACAAATTTTTCTATTGCAATGACACCCAATTATCTCAACAAAACTTTGATCTTCTTCAACAAATAATTTGACCTTTGTTCTTTGCTTCCCAAACCATCTTGGCTTCTTAAAATATCACTTTGGTACTTGCTGCCACTACTGCCTACCATTGGGCTTGGCTATCGGATGTTCATGGACCTCCCTTAATCACTGCCTTTGAGTGCACCATAGTTATCCTATCACCACCGATCCTCAATGCTTCCTCTTCCATCTGTGAATACCTCCACTTTGTCTTCTCCTTCATGAGATCACAAAGATATTTGATGAATGCTCACTTTGGAATGAATTTCATCATTGTATATATATGCAAATCTTATTACTTTTAAATAGGTTAGCCCACCTTACAATAGTTCAACCTTTATAATATTCAAATTAAATATTATAAATTTCATCCTTCACTTTATAATATTTAAATTCAATATTTAAATATTATAATACTTTACTTATCATATATTTGCCTTGACTCACTTGAAATATATTTGCCTTGGATAGTTTTCCCTTTTGACATCAATGAAAACTCAATATTTCTAACATATATATACATTAAGTAGGGTTTTGAAAGGGTTTCTCTTTCCCTTTTACATCAAATTAGTCAAATTGAGCCATATAACATATTTGGTATTTCCAAGATTTGAACCTTGGTGTGGGTTGCATTATCTATTTGTTCCAACCATTGAACCAAGGCCCCATTGATATCATTTTTATTATGAGATAAAATATCACTTGATTAATTGCATTCTAAAATTTGAGTTTTACTAAGACAAATATCAACACCACAATTAGCTAAATTATTTATGACTTCATTTCCTTCTCTTTAGATATGATCATATTTCCAATTGATTACCTCTAAAAATAGATGAACATCATCCATAATGTTATTTTTTATCCAATATTTACATCCATTTTTATAGCATTATTGATAATTTTTTAATATTCCAACAAGGAAAATGCACTGGTTAGGGCTTTTGACTCTCTTTGTGGAGGTATAAGGTTCAAACCATGATGTACCCAGATGAGGATAGGCTGGATGGTAGCATCCAAGTGTTTGTCAATTGACTACCCTAATTTGATGCCTTTGAGGGTCGGAGGTCCTGTTGACTACATCTAACCTAGGGGCTAGGGTTTATAGTGGCTACATCCAATGGTGTTACCAATTCCCCTATGTATTTTAAAAAAGGATAATTTGTGAATCCCCCTCAACTGAAATATATTTCCATCCCTTTTTCAATTGCAATTTTAACCCTTGTAAGTAGTGCCTTGTCATATGCATAGTTTTTAATTGAAGTTTCATATGATTTTTAGTAACTGAGGAGACTTTTGCCTTTGTTATTTCAAAAACACCACCACAAGTTTTTTTGGATTTCCTTTGGAAGCAACATCAAAATTAATTTTAATAAACTCAAATTTTGGACATTTATTTTTTACCATTTATCGAGGCAAATTTTGTGTGTTAACTTCGTTATCGTAAATGACCCTTCCATGTATGTTCAAATCCTGTAACAAAGATGCTAGCACCTATTTTTCTATAATTAATACTTCCCATAATAAGCACCATGTCTCTAAAAATTCTGCAAAAGACACAATAATACTATTTTGAATTTGGGCATAATTTGAGATTTGTTTTTAAAAATTCTATTATTTATTTCAAGCTATAAATTCCAACAAATAATGGTAGGACTAATCCTACATATAATACAAAATATTTTAGCTTTGAAGTAAAAAATCCAATATTTTATCAACTCTTTCAATGTTGACGGAATTGCCCAATATGTTCTCATATTTTAAAAAACCAACCCCAAATGGTGTAAGCAAAGGGACAATGAAGAAGTAAATCGTCGGATATTTATAAATTCTTATTACACAATGCATACCTAAAAGATCCATAATATACTCTTCTTTATAGTCTATCTTCTATATGTTGGAATTCATAATATTTTTCAAAAATAAACAAAAACAAACCATGCATTCAAATCTTATACAAATAATGAAAAGAACAAAAAAAGAAGTATTTGGTGGGCACTTGTAGACATCATAAATAATCACTATATTCATAGATAATATTACACAACACTCTAATGATCAAATGAGGAGTGGAAGGAGGTTATTTATATCAATACTAAAACCCTAAATACATAATAAATTTTAACCTAAGCCAACATAACAAGGGGGCTTTAGGTTAATTACAAGTTATAAAGTGGGTTTCATAACAAGGTTAATTGCAGCCCATAGGGCTTCCATAATAAAATATTACAATACATTAATACATTGAACAATGAAATGTGCTTAGACCTTTCCAATATATCATACAATTTTGGCCTTTACCATGAATCAAATTATAATTCTAACATCCCTATAATATGAAATAAGGGGCTAAGGAGAGAAGACATTCATAATAACAATATTTCTACCCCATAATGGATGTTGTAGTGGGTCTCTTCATTTTGAGGTAGAATAATATAGATCCCCCCATAATTTGAAATCTACTGCTATAAAAATATTTCTTGCATAAGAGTCTCTTTAGGCTAGACCATAGTCACCACTGTCACTATTAGATGTCCACACACATCTAAAAAATATATTTACCAAGACTTTCAATGAAGAAGAGAAGTCAAGATCACCACCCCCTAAAAACATAAGATCATTCAATCTTCTATTGTCGTATAAGGTTTGTATTGAAGGCACAAATTTTCCACTCATAGAATATATCACCCTATTTGAAGACTTCTTCTTGTCCTTAGGCCACCTGGTTTCAGTCATCAAAAAAGGCTTTGCATGAACCTACTTAAAAGAAGATTTGTAAATTTTTTCTAAGAGTACCTATACAAGAAATAGAAGAAGGAAGAGATCATGAAATATTAGATATTTATAAATAAGCTAAATCAATTACTCAAAGGAGGAAGATGGATTAACTAAAGCACATCTTAAATAATTTTCTTGCAAGCCTCCAAAAGACTCAAAATATACTACAATTGTTAAAAATCCATCTATATATCCCAAACAATTAGGCAAAATATTTTGATTACATAGAAAAATGTAAATCCATCATTTCAAAATAAAGCAATAGAACTTGAGGATTATTCCATATAATTTGGCCCTAAACACTAGAATCAATCTATAAATTGATGTTACCAATGCATAGAGCTTGATAAATTATGCGATTTGGAAATATAGGCTCAAAATGCTTCTATATGCAAAAGATATGTCTTGTATAAGTTTTACCCTAATGGACACCAAAAATATAAAAATTAAATGCTCAAACCTTAGGGTTGCAAGAACTAATCCAAACATGCCACTTGGAAAATTTGGATTCCTTGTTTGTTGTAATCATTTTTTACCACTTGAGCACCTCTGGTTCACCAAGTCGCCAAAATTTGTATTTCCTTGATTTGTCCAAGCCATATATGTGAAAAAATTTGGTATACATGACTCAAAAGTTGACCACATTAGCCAACAAGGAGGCTCCCCCATTTACAATTATTTGAGCGAATGCTAAAATTACAATTTGAACCTATATCACCTTTGAGTTAAGCACCTTGCACTAGCCAAGGTACTAACCCTTCCATTATGGTATTGTAGCTAGACACACACAAATAACACACAAGTGAATACCTTGGCTAAAATAGGACATACAAGCTCATAAAAAATAACCATTGCTATTAGAACCAAGTATATCAAGGTAGTGAGTGATATATCATGCATAGAATAACCAACTACATTGTTTACTCAATGACTCCAATGATGGAGAGGTCCTCATAAGGTACTCCATGCACAATGTCCATCGACTTTGATACTTCTAAATAAAAACATGGTGTGTATGGTTTGAACTTGAAACCACTCCTATCATATGCCATATTTTTCATTTAGTTGACTATAGACCATTGTATCACTTCAAGATATCTATTCCCTAAAAATATACTTATTGAACCTTGTTCGGTCTAAAGGTAAAAAAAAAATAATGCATAGGCGTGAACCTATGATCTCTTATATGTAGTACCCCAACTTTCCCTTTGCTAGTCATATTGTCATTTTTCTAATGACAATAGAATAATGTATAGACTAGGTGAAGATAGACATTGATGCCTTTAGAAGAGGCACATATAGCCATTGGAGGATCACACAAGAAAAAACATTTATACGGGTTGGGAAACTAAATTCAAATTTTAAAATTTGCTCTGTTTCTAGTCTTTAGTGATATGAGAGACAAATCAAGAACTAAAATCAAAGGAGCAGAATAGAGATAAAAAATACAAAATCCTCAAGCAAAAAACATAAAAATAAATCTCCTCTTTGCTCCTTATGCTACAAAAGCTTATGAACCTCAGAAGAGTAATTCATCCTAAGAATTGAAAGAATAATTAGGGGCTTTGAATATTATATCTATGTGACCAAGTGAGGTAGCTTCATATCTTCTCTGATACCATGTTGAAATTCATAAAATTTTCTATAAATAAATAGAAGCAAACCGTGCAATCAAATATTATACAAAGAACAAAATTGACAAAAAATAAAAGGATTTGGTAGGCATCATAACTAGTCATGATATCTGTAAAAATATTACACAACTCTTCTATGATCAAATGAGGAGTGGGAGGACACTATTATATCAATATTAAAACCCCAAATACATAATAACATTTAATTTAAGTTGACATGACAAGAGAGATTTAGGTTAATTACAAGGTATAAATTGGGTTTAACCAAAACAAGGTTAATCATGGCCCATAGGGCTTACCTAATAAATAATTACAATCAATTGTTACATTATACAATGAAATGCCCTTAGGCCTATCCAATACATCATACAATGTTAACCTTAACCATGAATCATATTGCAATTTCAACACTATAAGAATCTTGCTTTGGACTACTAACCAATGTTGAGGTCTTAGAGAGGGCCTCTAGTGACAAAATATTTTTCCAAAGAAAATCATTGGGAATAGAAAAATTCAATTGCTCCAAATCCTCATATTTCAACTTGATTGAGTATGCAATATTTTTTGATAGATTATAGACTAACTCTTCCTTTTGGATAAAAGCGAATAAATAAAACTCTTGAAGCATCTTTTGATGCTTATCTACTATTTGTTTGAGTTCCTCTCCTTCAACCGAGTTACTAATAGAAATCCATGTTTTGAAGTTATTGATTGCATTAACATAATATTTGACCTTTGGATATTACCTGTTGGATATATGTTGGATACTTTGCATGTTTTACAATTATATAGGGGGAAAATGACATTTTTTGGATGGGCTATTTTTGGGTTAGTTTTTGAGCCTATGGTCTTGAACTTGGGTAATTTATGGCATTGTATGAAGCAGATCTATGGTTTCTTTTGTTGTTGAAGGTTATTGTAGGTGTTGTGCAATGATGTTATGGTTTTGTAAAATCCATGCATGTGCCTTTGTTATTTATTTTGCACTTGCATTAGGGTTTGTACACATAGAGAACTTCATTATTGTATTGGAGATGGTTGAGTTTATACAATAAGAAGGTTATTATGCTGGATTTATTTTTACCCAAAAGGATTTTTCTAGTGATATATTTGGTGAGCTTCGATAATGATAGATCTAGTGAGCTTCGAAAGTGGAAGACCTGGTGAGCTTTAGTAGCAATAGATTTGGTGAGCTTCAATAACAATAGATCTGGTGAGCTTCAATAATGATAGATCTAGTGAGCTTTGGCAATGATAAATATGGTGAGCTTCAATAATAGTATACCTGGTGAGCTTCGATAGTGGAAGATTTGGTGAGCTTTGGTAGTGGTAGATCTAGTGAGCTTCAATAATGATAGACTTGGTAAAATTTGGTGACAAAAAACTTAGTGAGCTTCAATAGTGGTAGATTTGGTGTTGGAGTTTAAGGCTGGAAATACTTATTTTAGTGGTTTTATTGTGCAAGTTGCAGAGGTGTCCATACATGAGGTTTCATTTTATAGTTGGTATTCTTCCTATTTTAGTGTGTTGTGTAGATTTGAAACCTCATATCTATGTTTTGCAAAGTTACTGAAGAATGTTTGAGATGGTTTAATGGTTATACCATAATTTTTTGGTAAGTATTAACTACTGTAATTGGTGTAGCTTGTACTTGAAGAAGCTATTGTAATTGGTGTGGTTGAATTATTGGTTATTGTAACTGGTGTAGCTTGTAGGTTTGTTAATGCTACTGCAATTGGTGTAGTTGTGCCTAAAAGAGATTGGTGTGGATGCTAGTGGTGGTTGCCTAGTGTAATGTTCTTAGAGTTAGCTCCAATAATATTTGTAATATTTTAAAGTGGTTTTTTGGACTTTTTTATTACCTTACCGATATATGGCTAAGGGTAATAGGTGAAGCTAATGTGTTTAGAAAGTTAGAGGTAGCTTGTAGGGTGGCCAGGTCTTGGAACACCTACATATAGTTGGTGGAAGTTATAGGTCTAGAGATTGGTAGTAATCGGATTAAGGCTACCTATTTTTGAAAGGACTAGTTTTAGCTTATGCCCATGAAGGGTTGTGTCAAAAATCATTGTTTGTACTACAAAATTACAAATATATCATTAAGGGGGGAATATTGACATTAAATGCCTATGTAGTCACACATTTGTAATATGAGTTAAAGTCCAAGGATGAGGTGTCAATGTATACATAAGGATGAGGTGTGACCTTGTATGCATATGTGAGTTGACAATGACAGATGTTAGGGTTTGCCTTGTAGAAGATGTAATGTAGTATTTATTTGAGATTGCTAATGGAAAAAAATGGAATGTCGAGACATCCCCCAAGGGGGGGTTTCCCTTGTTATTCTCTTGTTCTAAAAATGGTTTTGTGTTTGCATCTTTATTTTATTGGTCCTTGTTATGTTTTATTGCTTATCTAGTTTAACTTTTTTTGGGCATACTTGCTCTTCATTTACAAGCTAGACATGCTCAAGCCAATGGTTTCCATATTGTATTAAAGGTAAGAGGATAAGGCTTCAACCAAGAATTGGAACAAAAATTTGTATAACCCCCTCATCGATTGATAATTTAATATGTTTCTTGATCAATTGCAAATTATTTGACAAGAAGTTCCATGTTTGCAATCCTTTAGGTAGGGTTTGTTTCATGAAATATTTTATTGCATCAAAAGAATCTATATAATTTTGAAGTAACATTTTTTCCCAACTTTTTCATTCATCTTTGGATAGTATCCATCCATTTTTTATTCCATAAGGTCAAACTCATAATTCTACAATTCCGCAAGTCTACCCCTCCAATATTCTTTCCTTTGCAAACCATATCCCACTTAAAAAAAGAAAACATAAACTTTTTCACATATCCTTTCTAAAACAAATTCTTTGAATTTTAATGAATTTGGATGCTATACTTATTAGCAATCTTGAAAGTAACATCATATAAATAAGTATGGATTGTAATGTATCATTTATGAGTTGTAGCTTTCTAACCATGATTAAGAACTTACCTTTCAACCTCCCAAATAAGATTTGATTCTGTAGATGCAAAGACGCGACACTAAATATTAAATTACAAGTAAATACACAAAGATACAAATATAACACAAAATGTTCCAATTGTAATACTGACAATGGGGGGGAGCCCAGTGAACTTTTTGATACAATGCTACTCTCCAAGAGTATTTTGATACAATATTACAATGGGCTAGGGTTCTCTGAAACCCTAGCAATAAAATAAAATAGTATCTTCTAAAGATTGCGCCTTTGATCCAAACAGAGTGAGTGGGCGTTTGAGATATCTGATGCGAGGCCACTCTGACTACAGTAGTATTTCAATGCTTCTTTAGATCAATGTTACCCAATCCTACAAACATAGCAAACAATAAAATTTTTAGTAAACAAAAGGAGGGTTCCACTGTGTGAACCCTCTAAAATGAATACTTAAACCCTAAATCTGATGTAAGTTGTAAATGTAAAATGCAATAACAATGAATGATAACCAAATATATATTTACCTTGCTTGTGAAGATTATTTGCTCCATTGTTGTAGATCTGATCTTATATAGCGTGGAGCAGTAGACTCTGATTCACATTTATATGGTTGCAGTAGGCTCAGACGCACACTTGGTAGGCTCTAACACAAGCTTCATAGACTCTAGAGTGCACTTAATGTATACAACAGACTCTGGTGGGCATTTGGAAAGATTCTACGGTAAGCTTGGCAAGCTTTGGTGTACACCTAAAGATTTGTAGGCTTCGAAGAGTGCTTCGTAAGCTTCTACAATGAGCTTGCGAAGCTCAAGACGACACTTGCGGGTGAGGGTAAATCTATAGAAGCAAATCAGGGGGGTGCGAGAGATGCGGCAAATGGATGGGGGCTGTGACAAAAATGGAGGATGAAATGGAGATCTATCCTAGGGTATGCTAAAGGTGCTTAGGGTATTATTCAGCAAAGAGGCCTCAATATTCTTCAAAGTTCCATTCTTTCAGTATTTTTAGCCTCCTTTGGGCAATATGAGGGGCTTGCATTTATAAATTAGCTTTAGGGTTTAACTTAGGGTTCTTAAATTTACACTTTTGATTGTGTGGCTAAGATTAAGTCATATCCTAGGGTTAAGATTAAATGATGGAAGTGGCATGGATTGAGTGGGATGGATGGTAGGGATTTAATATGATCGGACAGTGGAGGTTAAATGAACTTATAATTATATAATATAATATTAAATAAATTAAATATAATATAAAATATTATATAAAATATTAAAATAATATAATATATATTAAAATAAGTCCTATTTTTGCGAGAAAGGGGAAAATGGGCCTTTTTGAATGCGGGAAAGGGAAAATGGGCCTTTTGAAGGCGGGAAAGGGGGATGGAGGACAAGTGGAAGGTGGGATGACTAGGAAGGTGGATGAATGGCTGCAATTTGCTGTCTACACATTCCATCCAAAGTTGAGTCTCAAAGCTCATTATTCACTTCTTTATGTGACAAAGGAATACCTAAATATGTTGATGGAAAAATTCCAATTTGAAACCCTAAAATATCCACTATAATCTATTGTAAAACTAAGGCACTGTTAATGAAAAAGATCTTGGATTTTGTAGTATTAATCAATTGTCTAGTAACCTTGTCATACCATGATATAGTATTAGTCAATTGTCCAGAAACTCCATGGCCTCATTTCCTAAGAGATGGCCCAAAAGAAAAGTATCATCAACAAATTGGAGATGAGATTTAGAGGGATTGTTTATTGCAACATGAATACATTTGATTTATTTTTTCATTTTTGCATTTGAGAAAGTTCTCTCTAATGCTTGATCAAGAATAATAAATAGATAAGGACATATTCAATCACCCTGGTAGAGTCCATGGGATGACTCAAAGTATCCATAAGGGATCCATTCATAAAAATAGTATATTTTGGAGTGTTGTAAAAACATTTAATCTATTCATACCAACCTTGATCAAAATAAATATTTTTGAGAATATCATACAAAAAATCTCAAACAAACCCTATCGTGTGCTTTGTTCATATCTAATTTCATAAGATAACTTGACATTTTCATGGAATGAGAGAATGTATAGCCTTATATGAAATGATTATACCAATAAGAATCTATTTACCATGAACATAACCACCTTCCTCATTTGAGATAACACAATCTAGAATGCTTTTCAACATTTTTGCCATAAATTTTGAAATTTTCTCATAAATCATATTACAAAGGCTAATTGGATGAAATTATTAAAATATTTTGTCTTACATTTCTTGGGAAAAATATAATAGACATGACATTGATCTCACTTATTATAGCCTTCCTTATTAGGGAGGGTCTCTTCAATCACAAAAAACATATTACTCTTCAATAAATCCCAAAACAATCAAAAACATTTTACAAGAAATCCATCAAGACTATGTGCCTTGTTAGGATGGAAAGAGAAAATTACCTCATATAGATCCTCCATAGATATCAATTGATGGAATATTTTGTAAAATATTATTATGTACCTTCTTATATTTTCCAACATCTAACAAAATATTTTTGAAATAATTAATTGCTTCCTTTTATTTCCTTCTTCCTCAATACTTCTTCCATTTGATGTTGACATATTTTGACGAGATACAAAGAAAAATTTAGCTTTTTTAAGACATGAAAAATATTGATATCATTATCTCCTTCCTCGAGTCATATCTCTCTATATTTTTGGAGCCAACATGACTCCTTTTTAGTACATTCTTGTAATTAGAAAGTAATTGTTTTTCTTGTATATAAGAATCTTGGTACATTCAATTGATTTCTAGTATCTCATGTAAAATTTTGAGCTTAAATTAAATTTTCTTATTTTATTATTTTTTGATAATACTGGTAGCAAAAGGAATTTTGGAAGGGACCCCATACCTTTTACATAGAATTACACAGGATTAAGCATTACAACTCCATAAAGAGTTTTTAACAAGACCCAAAAACAACATCAGCTAAGAAAAACCAATAAGATTGAAGTAGACACCATATAGTAGATAAACACAACTTGAAAATATGATAAACAAAACAAATTAGGAGCTTCCCTTGACCTTCTCTCCTCTTTCCATCACCTTCTATATGGCCTTGAGTGTGAGAATTATCTTCTTCATATCATCTAAGTGTTCTTCAACCTCCTCCATATTTTGGGTTAACATTTGATTTACATGCTTGGAGGAGGCATTAAGGTCTTTCAAGATTATGTATTTTTGGGTTACAATGATGTCCGATATCGACCTTTGGTCAGTTCCATGTATTCGGTTGTGCGCCTGCTTCCGTTTGGCAACGGCTTGTCCAAGTAGCGTGCGGAGGTGGCCCTTTGCTTCGGTAGTGAACAACGATGTGGTAGAGGGTTGGCCACTGCCGATGCCTTGGGATTCGGTTGCCTTGCAAAATTTTGTCACAATGATGTTCAGTCTCAACCTTTGGTTGGTTCCATGTATTCGGTTGTGCGCCTACTTTCGTTTGGCAATGACTTTTCCAAGTAGCGTGCGGTGGTGGCCCTTTGCTTCGGTAGCAAAAAATGATGTGGTAGAGGGTTGGTCACCACCAATGCCTTGGGATTCAGTTGCCTTGTAGAAGCTTGCCACAATGATGTTCGGTATCGACCTTTGGTTGGTTCCATGTATTCGATTGTGTGCCTGATTTCATTTGGCAATGACTTGTCTAAGTAGCGTGTGGTGGTGGCCCTTTGCTTCAGTTGCCTTGCGAAAGCTTGCCACAATGATGTCGGGTCTCGACCTTGGGTTGGTTCCATGTATTTAATTTTGGCCTACTTTCGCTTGGTTTCCTTTGAGCAGTAATTTGGTAGAGAGTTGGTTAGCATTGATGCCTTGGGCTTGGGTTTCCTTTCGAAAGCTTGCCATAGCGATGTCTGGTCTCAAAATTTGGTTGGTTCCATGTATTCAGTTGTGCACCTACTTTCGTTTGGCAATGGCTTGTTCAAGTAGCGCACAACGATGGCCCTCGGCTTTGGTTACCTTGTGGAATCTCACCACAGCGATGTCGTATCTCGATCTTGGGTCAGTTCCATGTATTCATTTGTGCCTTGATTCTGCTTGGTTTCCTTTGAGTAGCGATTTGGTAGAGGGTTGGTCACCGTCGATGCCTTGGGATTCAGTTGCCTTGCAAAAGCTTACCACAGTGATGTCCTATCTTGACCTTTGGTCGATTCCATGTATTCGGTTGTGCGCCTACTTTCGTTTGGCAATGGCTTGTCCAAGTAGCATACGATGGTGGCCCTCGACTTTGGTTTCCTTGTGGAAGCTCACCATAGCAATTTTGGGTCTTGACCTTGGGTCGGTTCCATGTATTCGTTTGTGCCCTGCTTCCACTTGGTTTCCTTTGAGTAGCGATGCGATAGAGGGTTGGTCACCGTCGATGCCTTGGGATTCGGTTGCCTTGTGAAAGCTTGCTGCAGTGATGTTCGGTCTTGAAATTTGGTCGGTTCCATGTATTCGGTTGTGCCCCAGCCAGGGTGTGCCCCATACCCTAGCTAGAAAAATCAACATAAATTTCTGTAATGGGGGTCCATTTTTTCCTCAAAAGACATTAATTTTGGTCGAGGAGATAATACCAATCCAACATTGATTCAAGAACATTCATATCCTCCTTAGTATCAGAGCCTCAACAATGGAGCATAACATCATTAGGATAGCCAATGAGGAAACCCATTCCACATCACTAACACTCCAAACTGACATCATTCACACATAAGGGTAGTTCCTTTCTAACTACCTCCATGAGAGATGGAGAAAAACCCTCTTCCCAAATTATAGGCTCCTCCTACAAAATGTTGGAATTATGTTGAATATTTTCCATGTTATTCAGGAGGGATTAACTCTGAAAGGACTGTACATTATAACAATTTCCTCACCGGGGTTTAAGGCTAGGCCATTTTTAGACCCATATGGGTGTTTTTGGGTTAATGGAATGTCGACCCATGATTTTGTGCCCATGGTATTGTAAAACTCCTTCTTGTGTTGTTGTTATATAAAGCAACACTTGCAGGAGGTTTGGTAATGAATTTGCAAGAAATGTAATCACAAGCGAATAGTGAGAAAAAGATATTATTATATTGAAGACAGTCAAGTTTATACAATAAGGAAATATTCTTGCTAAGGATTTTTTTTAAGGGTTTCCTAGGATAAATTCTTGTGTAATGTGTTCTTCTTCTCTATTTTTCCTTTGATTTTGCAATTATTATTTTTCTAGAATTTGTTTATTGAGGTATTATTTCTCTTCACAAAATACCAATGTTGGCCATTATATCCGCTACAAGATTCTTTTATCTAAAAATATGGGCCACCTGGGAACTAGGCAGATCTTGGATGAGCTTCTTTATCATTGTCAACATATCCTTTATGATCCAACTGGGATTCTGTAGTCATTATGCATAGTTAATAATGTTGAGCAAATCACTTTCTATTATAATTTTATTGATATTTAGCTCCTTTAGAAGAAGTCCTTGTAATAATACTTGATATTATGCAAAGTGACTGGTTTGCATTCCCAAACCTTTCATATAAGCTAAAATTAGATTTCCTCTCTAATCACTCCCCCTGCTCCTACCTTGCTCAAATTACCTTTTTTTGCCCCATCAAAGTTAAATTAGGCCCACTCAGTCAGAGGCACTTTCCATTTTGTCTAATATTGACTAGAAGGTGTTATATAAGATGAACTATCTAGAGTATTGGAAAGATCCCATTGATAAACTATAGTTTATTTCTCCTTGTCCTCCTAATTATCTATGAAATCAATGATTTGTATATTTTCAACCAAAGTAATACTGATTCTAGCTTTGGTAAAATTGTAATTCCTACTATGATATCATAAAGATCTTCTACTTATTTCCTTCTATAGACCCTAAAGGGTGTATGGAAGACTGAAATTCTAGAGAGTTTGTAATATCAAGATCCACAAGGTGGGATCTCATTGTAAGCAAATGTTGGCCAAGTTCTTTGGTAAGACCCAAAATAGATTGAACTTGATGATCTTAGAGAGAAATTTCTACGAGTAAGGACATTCTAGAAATAGGTATTGAACATTTTCTAATTTCTTCTCACATAGGTAGCACCTAGTTATGGCTATCTCCAATACTACTTCTACATAGAAAGTAGAGGATATAGTAGGAACATTGCTATCTAAGGAAATGAGATGAAAATATTTTTAGTGTCATTCTCAAAAAAGAGGTAAAAATAAATAAGGAGAAAGGAGATCAAAATCCAGGGAAAATTTTTTTGTTCCTTGACAAAAGGAAATGCTGGAAATTTCGTAAAAAAAGACATTATAAAATAAATTGTAGATCTAAAAAGGTTGATGAAAGAACGTCTACAGAAAAAAAGACCACAAATAAATATTCAAGGGAATTTTTTATAGCTACAGTATGCTTAAGTGAATACCATGACTCATAATTATTGACTCAAGTGCTTATTTTCATATGAATCTTCATAGGGAGGGGTTCCTGTGAATATGAAAAGATAAATGGAGGTGAAGTCTTCTTGGGAGACAATTCGACACATAAAATAATAGGTTGAGGAAGAGTCAAATTGAGGTTAAAACATGAAAGAGTTAAAACCCTTCCTAGTGCACTACATATTCCAGGTTTGGAAAAAAATCTTATATCCGTTCGTAAGATGAATGATGTAGGTGTGATTGTGGAATTCAATAAGGATAGCTACAAGATGTTTTATGGATGCTTAGTGTTGGTAAGAGGAGTTCGTATAGGAACTTTGTTCAAACTTGAGGCTAGCATTGTAAGTATTGATTGCAATAACTCTTCAGTTGTAGAGGAAATTAATATGGTAGAAGAAGCTCCAAGTATTCCTATAGCAAAGACAATGTTGTGGCATCAATGCATGGGGTAAATTGGTGAGAAAGGCCTTCAAACATTGAAAATGAAAGGTATGGTTGAAGGAATTTATGATTACCCATTAAATTTTAATTTTTGTGAGCACTATGTTTTTGGAAAGCAAACCAGAGTTAAGTTTCCAAGTAGTGTTACAAGATCTGAAGGAATTTTACATCTAGTTCACAGTGATGTGTTTGAACTTGCAAAAGTACCATCATTAGGTAAATCCATCTATTTTGTTACATTTATAGATGAATTCTCAAGAAAGACTTGGGTATACTTTTTACAATACAAATATGACGTTTTCAATAAATTTAAAGAGTTCAAGGCTCTTGTAGAAAATCAGATAAAGAAAAAGAAAAATATTTTGAGAAGTGATAATGGTGGTGAGTATTGCTCTAATGAATTTGAGCAATTTTACAAAAAAATTAGAATATAAAGGCATAGAAAAACTCCTTATACTCCACAAAATAATGGATTTGTAGAACGAATGAATAGAACATTGATGGATAAGGCCATAAGCATGCTAAGCAATGCAAGGTTAGAAAATAAATTATGGGCAAAAGCCATGTTAACTACTTGCTACCTCATCAATAGATCTCCTACCTCATCTTTGGTGGACAAAACTCCATAGGAAGTGTGGACTGGTAAGAAACCCTCTCTCAATCATATAAGGGTTTTTTGTTGTGAAGCTTATATGTATGTCCCAAAAGAGAAAAGGACTAAGCTAGACTATAAATCTAAGAAATGCATATTTCTAGGTTATAGTACTGGTGTGAAAGGATATAAGTTATAGAATCCAAAAACATAGAAGATTACTTACATTCATAATGTGATATTTAGAGAAAAAAAAGGATTTCAAATCAGGAAATGCAACCAAGCAAAGAACCAGAAAAAGTTCAGGTAAACCTAGAACAAGAGGAAGAACCTATGGTATAATATAAATTACAAAGAGAGTTTGAAGAAGAATATTCAAAGGAATGAGGTGAGGAGGAAGCTAAATATGCAAAAACTATAACTCCAATTTTGAGGAGATCATATCAGGTGAGAAGACTCCTAAAAATGTATAGCCCTTCAAATTTTTGTTCTGCATTTAATTTATCCATTACTGATGAAGAACCCAATACTATAAATGAGGCACTTCATTCAAGTGAGAATAAGTCTTGGAAAAGGATTATGGAAGGAGAAATGGAGTCCCTAGATAAAACTAAGAAATGGGACTTAGTGAAATTACCCCCTAGTAGAAAACCTATTGGTTGTAAGTGGTTGTTCAAGAAGAAGTACAATGTAGAAGGAAAGTTGGAGAAGTACAAAGCTCACCTGGTAGCAAAAGTATTCTCTCAAGTTGAGGGAATTGACTTTGGTGAGATTTTTTCTCTTGTGGCTAAACTAACATCAATTAGAGTTTTGTTGGCTATATCTACTGTGTTTGATTTTGAAATAGAACAAATGGATGTAAAAAAATTTCTACATGGTGAAATTTATTAAGACATATATATGTCACAACTAGATTACTTTAGGGTAAAATTTAAGGACTTGGTATGCAAGTTGAAGAAGTATATTTACAGTTTGAATCAGTCTCCAAGGATGTGGAACCAAAAATTTGACTGGTTTGTTTTGACACCTGGGTTTGGAAAAAACAAAGCAAATCTATGTTTATATTTCAAAAAGGAAGGTGAAAATTTTGTTATCATTTTATTGTATGTGTATGACATGTTGTTAATTGGTAACAATAAGGGGATGATAAAGTTACTAAAATCTCAATTATCTTTTGAATTTGACATGAAGGATTTGGGTGCTGCAAAATTTATTTTGAATATGGAAATAATAAGGGATTGTGCAAATAGAAAGTTGTGGTTAAATCAAAGGAAATATGTTGATTTGATATTATAATGGTTTAGTATGCATGATTGTAAACCAGTATGTACTCCATATTCGGTTGATCAAAAGTTATTTGCTAAAAAATGTCCTAAAAAAGATGAGGAAATTGAAGAAATGCATCATGTTCCTTATGCTAGTTTTGTTGGTAGTATGATGTATGCAATGGTCTGTGCTAGACCTGATGTTTCACATGTAGTGGGAGTAGTTAGTAGATATATGTCCAATCCAAGAAAGGAACATTGGATTTTTGTGAAGAGGATCTTCAGATACTTGCATGGAACTATAAATTATGCTATCTATTATGAAGGAAAATATGGAGGCAATGATATTGTAAATCTATAAGGGTTTGGGGATGCTGATTGGGCTAGAGATCTTGATAAGAGAAGATCCACAAGATCTTATGTGTTCAGGCTATTTGGAGGGGCAATAAGTTGGATGAGTAAAAAAAAATTAGTTGTTGCTTTATCCACAACAAAAGCAGAGTACATTGCAGCAACTCATGCCTGTAAAGAATCAATATGGCTACAAAGGCTCTATTCAATAGTTGGCATCATGCAGAAGGTTGTGAGAATTGACAGTGACAGTAAGAGTACAATATTTTTGGTAAATAATCCTAGTTTTCATGATCGATCAAAACATATTGATATCAAGTACCATTTTGTGAGAGAGATGGTTGAAGAGAACCAAGTGATATTGGAGAAAGTTGATATAGAGAATAATATTGATTCATTAATAAAGGTTGTACCTGCTCATATATTTTCTTGGTGTAGAATATATATGGGCATGGTTGCCCTTAACAGTTGACAATGGTAGATATTAGGCCCTATAGAAAGTATTCAACAAGTGGGAGAATGTTGGAATTATGTTGAATATTTTTCATGTTATTTAGGAGGGGTTAACTCTGAAAGGATTGTACACTTTGTAAAAATTTCCTTGTTGGGGTTCGGGTTAATGTAATGTTGGGGGATTTAATCTATTTTTAGACCCATATGGGTGTTTTTGGGTTAATGTAATGTCGACCCATGATTTTGTGCCCATGGTATTGTAAAATACCTTCGTGTGTTGTTTGTATATGAAGCAACACTTGCATGAGGGTTTGGTAATGAATTTGCAAGAAATGTAATCACAAGCGAATAGCGAGTGAAAGGATATTACTGTATTACAGATGGTCAAGTTTATACAATAAGGAAATATTATTGCTGGAGATTTTCTTGTAAGGGTTTCCCAAGATAAATTCTTGTGTAATGTGTTCTTCTTCTCTATTTTTCCTTTGATTTTGCAATTATTGTTTTATAGAATTTGTTTATCGAGGTATTATTTCTCTTCAAAAAATATTAATATTGGCCATTATATCCGCTATAATATTTCCTTCTCTAAAAACATGGTCCACCTGGGAACTAGATAGATCTTGAATGAGCTTCCTCATCATTGTCAACATATCCTTTATGCTCCAACTAGGCTCTTGTAGTCCTTTTGCACAATTAATAATGTTGAGCGAATCACCTTCTATTACAATCTTATTGATATTCAGCCTCTTCAGAAGAACTCCCTAAAATAATGCTTGAGCTTATGCAAAGTGACTGGTTTTCATTCCCAAACATTTCACATAGGCCAAAATTAGATTTCCTTCCTGGTCTCTAATCACTCCCCCTACTCCTACCCTACCCAAATTACCTTTCGCTGCCCCATCAAAGTTTAACTTGGCCCAATCAGCAAGAGGCACTTTCCATTTGGTCTAAGAACGACTAGAAGGTGTTATCTGAGATGAGCGATCCGGAGCATTGGAAAGACCCCATTGACCAACTATAGTTGATTCCTCCTTGTCCTCCCAATTATCTTTGAAATCAATGCTTTGTATATTTTCAACTAGAGCAACACTAATTCTAGCTTTAGTAAAATTGCAATCCCTACTCTGATCTCGGAAAGCTCTTCTATTTATTTCCTTCCATAGACCCCAAAGGGTGTGTGGAAGACTGAACTTCCAAAGAGTTTGTAATCTCGAGCTCCAAAAGGGGGGAGCCCATTGCAAGCAAAGGTCGGCCAAGTTCTTTGGTAAGACCCAAAATAGATTGAACTTGTTGATGATCTTAGAGAGAACTTCCTATGAGTAAGGACATTCGAGAAATAGGTGTTGAACACTTTCTAAGTTCTTCTCACACAGGTAGCACCTATTGGGAATAGCCAATCCCCTCTTGTGGAGGTTATCAATAGTAAGAATCTTGTTTTGAACACAAAGCCAATAGAAGAAGTTGATTTTTGGAGTAAGGGACTTGAGCCAAATTTTAGACGTCGATAACCAACCCCAACCTTCACCTTCCAATAACTGATAAGCAAATTTTATAGTAAATTGCCCACTTTTATGCACTTTCCAAAATAGGGAGTCCACCTCTCTTTCTGGATTTAAAATCTTGAATCTCAACATTTTATTGAGTTCCTCCAAAGCTTGTCTACCATGCTGGTCCAAGTTTACGAGATGAATGGGCTTCCATCTTCTCCCATTCTCATCTTCCAGAATGAAGTTTGAGACCATATTACCATAGAACTGAGAGAGTAGGGGTTCAAGGGGAGATAGATTTTGGTTCTCAATCAAAGGAGTTTGCTGGAGCCAACAATCCTTCCAAAAATCAACCTTTCTTCCATCCCCTACCTTCCATCTAGCTCCACTTAAGAGTAGGGATTTGGTTTTGTGCAGGTGATTCCAAAGATAGGACCCTTGAGGGGGATTTTGCTCTTCAACTAGATTTTTCCCATTCCTGAGGTATTTGGCTTTGAGGATCTTGGTCCATCCTAGTTTTTCATTAGTGAGCAATTTCCAACCAATTTTGGCCATCAAAGCCTTATTCATCCTGTTCAATTTCCTGAGACCTAGGCCTCCCACCTCCTTGTGAGTACAAACTTGGTCCCAAGCCACAAGGGCTAGTCTCCTTTTTTCCTTTATGTTAGACCAAAGAAAAGACTTTTGAATTTGCTCTATTTTTTGCAGATTTTAGAGGGCATTTTGAATAGGGACAAAAAGTAAATCAGAATGCTTTGGAGGATAGACTTAACTAACTAGGCTTTTCCCACTTGGCTTAGAAGGGATCCTTTCCACCCTGCAAGTTTCCTTCTTATTCTTTCCACCACAAGATCCCAAAGCTTAGTCTTCATACTTCCTTTAAAGAGAGGCATCCCCAAGTATGTGGTAGGTAGCTCCCCAATTTCACATCCAAAAATTCTAGCTATTCTACCTTACCTTCTCATGGGAGTATTAAGGAAGTAGAATTTACTCTTTGAGAAATTGATCTTTTGCCCTATTGATTTTTCATAGCTATTCAAAAGAGATTTGATTTCTTTTACTTGGGGAATAGATGAAGTGGTGGCTAGGATGGTGTCATCAACAAACTGTTGATGGGACACCTAAAAAAGAATAGTGGAGGACCTGATGCCAACAATAGTCCCTACTACAATGGATGTCAAAATAGCTCTACCAAGGGCCTCTACCATGATAATGAATAGGTAAGGGGATAAGGGATCCCCTTGCCTTAAACCCCTAAGACTAGGAAAGTAGCCATTAAAAGCCCCATTCACCAAAATTGAAAACATTGCGGAAGAGATACATTCCTTGGTCAATCTGATCCATTCTTGATGGAAGACAAACTTAGATAGAGCTTGTAGAAGGAAGTCCCACGAGACTCTTTCATACTCTTTGTTCATATCAAGTTTCATAAGAAGGTCGACAATGCCACTTTTATCAATAGAATGGATCACCTCATGGATAGTTATGATTCCATACAAGATTTATCTCCCCATGAAAAACCCCTCTTTATTAGAGTTAATGATAAAATGCAGAATGACTTTGAGCCTATTAGCCATAACCTTGGTGAGAATTATGTACAAAGTATTATACAAGCTAATTGGGTAGAAGTATTTTAAGTACTTGGCTCCAACAACTTTTGAAATGAGCGCTAAGAAGGTGGAATTAATATCCTAGAATATTTTGTGAGTTCTTTAGACCTCAAAAATTGTAACACAAATAATTTTACCCCCAATATGCCAAATTTTTTGGTAGAAGATGGCTAGGAATCCATCTCGACCTAGGGCTTTCTCCTCAACCAGCTCAAAAATAACATTCTTTACCTCATCTTCCTTGAAAGTGCTAATCAGATATGAGTTGTGGTCAACAGTGACCAATGAAGGAATGTTGTGAAGAAGAAGGGTTGCTTCATTCTCATCCATCCTTTCTATAGTGCCAATGAGGTTTTTGAAATAACTGATCGCTTCCTCTTGAATATCCACAATGTTGTCAGTAAGGGAGCCATATTCTTTCAGGATTTCCTTGATTTTATTATGACTTTGGTGTCTCAGAGTTGTTACATGAAAGTATTTGGTGTTACGGTCCCCTTCCTTGAGCCAAAGGGCTCAAGATTTCTACCTCCAAAAGGTTTCTTTGCAAGCCAGGGTGTTGTGGTAGTCAGAGAGGAGAGCTATTTCCTTGTCCTTGATCTCTTATGGATATAACCCTTCATTTGCCAGCTCCTCAATCTCCATAAGTTGTTGTCTCAAATCAGTCTTCCTCTTAAATAAGTTTCCAAAAACATGCTTATTCTAATCTTTCAGTTTGTGTTTGATGAATCTGAGCTTTTTGGCTACTTGGGATACAAGAGGGCTAGAAAAATCAGTCTCCCACTAGTCCTTGATGCACTGCTCAAGTCCTTCATTACTAAGCCACATGGCCTTAAACCTAAAGGGGCTAAAGAATATTCTTCTATCCATTTGAGAATAAAAAACCAATGGGTTGTGGTCCAATATAGCTTTAGGAAGAGGTTGTTAGAAAAATAAAAAAAAATTTTATTTTTTTATCAGTCATTCATGCCCTCTATCTAGGGTTTCCACCCTTTTTTTAGAGGGGTAGAGAGGAGTATTGAAGTCACCTGCAAGGATCTAGGCCAAATTATGGAAGGCCTTTCTCATTGAGGTTAGGTCTCTCTAGAGTTGTCTTCTTCCTGAACAAGTATTTGGTGCATAAACATTGGTTAATACCCAAATGACCTTGCTTTGCAATAAAAAAGGACACTGATTAACCTATCATAGGTTACAATAAATTTCCCTTCTACCATGTTTCCATCACACAAACAAAAAAGACCTCCCAAGGCCTAGTTCATTGCACTAGCAACAAATTCAACTTCTTTCCATACACATCTCTTAATTCTTTCTAGATTTTGATCATCCAATTTAGTTTCTTGCAATAACAAGATTTGGGGTTTTAGGTCTTTCCTTAGAGAATAAACCAATCGATGTTTAGAGGGGGCATTAAGCCCTCTAATGTTCTAGGAGATGGTTCTCATTTCTTAGATTTGGTTGGAGGATTTTTATTGCCTAGTATTAGGGTTAGTTGAGTTCCATTGGCCACTTCATTGGTTGTTTCTCTCTTTGATTTCATTTTGGGAGGGTCTACCCCTAGTTTCATCCTTTCCCACATCTGCTTGAGTCTTCCTCAAGCTTCTATAGGTTTTATTTGGGCTCCTTGGATCCTTCCTCATCATCTAGGAATTAGGTGGGGTCTCCTAATTTTCATTTGGGTCAACTGGAGCAGAGGGGGATTTAGATTCATTTGTTTTTCCACTAATAAGGAGTTTTTCCCTAGAACCATTTCTTCATCTGGGGCTTCCTGATCTAGATCTTCAAGGGGGTTTACTAAGCAATAAAAGTGATTATGAGTAACAATAATAGTTGAATAAATGGGATGAGGATGAATTATCTTACTTACATGTAGTTTTGCTTTCTTGATATCCTTATCGGCTTTCAGGGGTTAGTTGAGGAGGTTTCACCTAGTTCGCTTAGTTTCTTTCTTCATCTAATTTTCTAGAAGCTCCTTCCTTATGTTCATTGTCCTTATTTTGTTGCCAATATGGGGGGGTTTCTCCTTTGAGGACAATCCCTATTCAGATGCCCTATCTTCATGCATGAACTGCATTTTACCGAAATATTTTCATACTCCAAAGCTTGAATCCAAGATCCAAACATGGAGGTCAATTCGATGGTTTTCAATGGGGCTTGCTCCATATCCAAGTTGATGCATATTATAGCATGAATAAGTTGGGTTCTTATAGCGGTTGTTGGATCAATAGCCACGAGGTGACCCAAACAATGCCCTATCCCCACAAAAATATCTTTGTGCCACAAATGTAGAGGTAGACCCAAGAGCTTGATCCATACCAAGGCTTGATTGATACTTTGGGTTTGTGAATTGAAATATATAGATCATCATTTTAGAAATAGACCTCATCGGCCAAAAAACTAGGGTCCTTATTGTAGTATCTACTTTACATCCTCCTCAAAGCTTAAGTAGATTAGGAAGAAGTTTTTGGGCATATCCATGATTTTCATGCCTCATAGTTTTCCTTGTGCCTATCATTGAATAACATCTAGATATAGATGGAATCCAATAAAATTTTCAACCAAATAGATATCCCCCTAAGCTACAACCATTTTGGCTAGCTCATCCAAAATCATGATCCTATCACCCTCAGGGACTAGATATAAATTACCATATAGGGATTTCCATTTATTTTGTTTCATCATGTGACTCCAAGAGGCACCTGGATCAAATGGAACAAAATGAGCCCCACCTATCCCACATCCAAGCCCTACAAACCCTCTATGAATTCCTTTCCTTCCCCAACACTCTATTTGAAAATATTGTTGCTTCCTCCTTTACCCATAATTTTTTTCACAATTTTCTTATTTTCTCTAAGTATATTACCAGAAGACTTTGCATTCTTAATATTCATTTTCCCCTTTAATTTTTCATATTTTGAACAAACTTGTACATAAATATATCTTCAAAGTTTTCTTCATCCCACCATAACATAACTATATAAAAGAAATCAGGGTCTTAAGGCCACATATATTGAAAGAGAAAAGACTTTGGATGACCACTATTGAGTAAATCACATCTCAAAAGAAGGGTTTATGATTTGATCTTGCTCACAATAAAATGTATAAAGAGATTGTATACTATGTTTGCAACCATTTTCTAGATAACAAAAATCTATCAAATATTTCTACTATATGAGTTTACCCAATGCATCTATTATCCCATGTATATTGAAAAATTGAAGGAATAACATCCCAAAGACACTTTGAGTTGACAAATAAAGCAAAATTTTGCATATATTTTGACCAAGTAGAAGTATTACCTTTATTTTTTGAAGGAGATAGAACTATGTTGAAGTCCTCCTCAAGAACCCATAGACAACAATTATGAATAATTATTATATTTGATAGAAATGTGTTTAGGGCCTACCAACATATTTCACAAGAGTAACTATAGTTGGAGTATATACATTTATAACCCTAAGTTTGATGTTTTCCTCTTTCCTATGAAATAGACCTACAAAACCTGATTACTTTTTTCTTCTAGTAATTTTCCATCTCTTTTGCACTTTTCCCATATTATCGTAATACCTATGGACTCTCCTATAGAAGAAACTATTAGACAAGCCCATATCTTACAATTTTTTTTGAATGCATCCTCACATTTCTCACTACTTGTATTGAAATTAGCTTAGTACTATGACAACCTATTAATTCCTTTATAACTCTTTTTTTAAGGTCTTATTTATATCCATAATATTCCATGATACTCTTTTTATCAATATTTTTTATTTTTATTAGTGGGCTTAGCCCCACTTCTTGTTAATACTCATGATTTATATATATTTAGTTTTTCTAATCAACATCCCTTTGAGATTTCTTTTCTCTTTGTTCTTATTTTGAGGGCCTTCCTCTCCCTTTTCCATTCCCTCCAACACTTTCATATTTATCAATCTCTTCTATTTTCTTCATATTGTCCACAATGAGGCTTATCTTCTAAAGATTTATGTGGGATTATATAATCTGAAATGCAAGGAATGACCTCGAAAATAATTAATTCTTTCTGTTGCCACAAAAATCATAATGTACAAGATGGTCCTCTATAATAATTACTTTCTTATGCTACATTGGAAAGCCTAAGTTTCCATGGATATCCTCCATATCAGCTTCTTTATTATATTGTTTTTGAAACCCTAAAGTGCAAGGGACACACTTTGTATTTTATTTTATTTTATTCAAAGGAGAGGATTTTAAATACTTGAGGAAAAATAAGATGATTTACCTTGATTAGTTTTGACCTTGTTTTCCTCTTTTGCTTTCTAATTTGCCTTCTCATCTTCCTTTGCATCTTCAACTCCTTTTGATTTTGAACTTCTGCATTGTAGTTCTTCACCCCTCATGTTATTATTTTTCTTCTAATGATTGATTTGAGTAAAATGTAATGACATTTTCCATTTGATGATATTTAGGGGCTTTCTTTACCACTTTATTGGGACTAAAAAAATCCTTGGTTTGACCTAGTTTCTATTATGACATGATTTTTTTGCTTCATATTAAAGTTTATCTCATGCCAAAAATTTTCCATCTCTTTCTCCATTGCTTTCACTTTGTAATATTTTGTTGTGTCCAATCTCATAATACTTATGACACCAAAACACAATGTTTTCATAATCCCCTTGTTAATCCCATATTCTTTATTTAGATTTAGTCCTAATAGACTGTGACACAGATTTTAAAATATCCATGGCAACACATATTTAGATGTATATAGCATGCCTTCACTCCTTAGTAGTTGGTATGTCTTGGATTAACTTACCTAGAGTATTACTAATATTCTCCAAAACCTCTTTGTTGATAAACTAATATGGAAGTCCAAAAATCCTAATACACAATGGAGTCTTTTTAATAGTTTCTATCTCCATGGAAAAAATCTCACTCCATGGTCTCAAATATAATGCTCTCTCCCTTTAAATGAAATTTTTTCATAATCCTCTTGTTAATCCCATTCTCTTGATTTAGATTTAGTCCTAATATACTATGACAAAGATTTTAAAATAACCATGGTAACACATATTTTGATGTATGTAGCATGCCTTCACTCCTTAGAAGTTGGTCCATCAAGGATTAACTTGCCTAGAGTATTGCTAATATTTTTCAAAACCTCCTTGTTGATAAACTAATATGGAAGTACAAAAAGCCTAATCCACAATGGAGTCTATTTAATAGTTTCTATCTCCATGAAAAAATTCTCACTCCATGGTCTCAAATATAATGCTCTTCCCCTTTAAATTGTGGGCCACCATCCATTATTTTATCCCTAATTTCTAAACTAGAGAAGATAATGAGAAAAAGTCCTTTTGAAAAACGTTCATGGAGTAATTTTAATTCAATCTCCACTTGCACTTGATCCAATTTTGATTTTTTAAAAAAATCTACCAATATTTTGTGAACTTACGAATTAGCCCTCTACTTTTAAAAACAATTATATCATGCATGGTCATCTCATCCTTGATAATCACTTTTAGTGTAATATCTACCACTTGGATAAGGACCACCATATATTCCCTCTTCTTCTAGTCCCTTACTAGGGCTTCCTTACTTTCAATTATGACTTCCAAAATGACTTTCTTGCCATGCTACCTAGATTTTCTTCATAATAATCCTTTAGTTTTTTAATCTACCCTGAGATATAAAACAAGAAAAGTTATGCTTACTCCTTACTCGCACTTTGTTTCATGCCCACACTTGCTTCTTGCTCACACTTGCTTCTTTCTCACACTTGCAATACTTGATTAATTTCTAAAAAAAGAAAAAGCAAGGCTCACTCCTTGCTCACACTCACTCTTAGATCATATTATCTTAGTAGAGTGATGAGTGAGAGGGATTTTTTTTGTAAAGAGCTCTAGGGATCTAGTCCTCTTGAAACTCAATATTGAACCTCATCATCTCAAGTTCCATGCACATAAGTACAATTTGAGAGGGCCTAAAGTTGAAGGCTTTAAAACATAAAAAATAAGGTCCAAGATTCGAATCCAAATGGGTCTAGGATTGTACACCATATTTCATTATCCAAAGAATGGTTAGATAAACATATATTGGGTAGACAACATCCTTCATGAGGATCATCCTATATGGCCTATGGACTTATGAACACGAAAAACTAATTTACTTTTAGTCCCTCTCGACTCATTGTACTATATTTATTTTAATATCATGTTATTTGAAATATTAACAAAAGCATTATCTTGACCCTCTATCTAAGATGTTAATTTATCATTATAATTTTTAAAATTTAAAACTTGTTTAATTATTTAAATAATTTTATTAGGTTTAATAATTTTACAAAATAAATTACTATTAAGATCTTTGAAGTTGTTTAGATTTAAATTTATATGGGAATTCAAAGATTGAATGACTTGAACAATACTATTCTAAATGAAATTATTCTTATAAATTTAAATATTGAAAAATAAAATAAATTTAAGCAAAATAAAAATCTAAAAATTCTCTTATAGAAATTTTATAAATATTAAATAACAACAATATGCATATTGGAATTCTTAAAGAAAGTTGTAGAAAAATTGAAGTCTTGTAGTACCTCGACACTACCTTCACATAAAATTTTGTACACTTTTGAAGTCAATGAAAGAAACTTAAGAGAGACGGGAGTGAGTGTGAGTCAGAAACGAGGAGGAACTGTGAGCAGGGAAACATAAAGTAGAAAGCAAAGTGTGATCAAGGAACAAGTTCCATTTCTTGTTCTAGATATTAGGAGAATTTAAAGGATTAATTTAAAGAAAATCTAGGTAATATGGAAAAAAATTCATTTGTGAAAGTCCTTACTGAAAGCTTGAATGGTCAAGTTGGAAGTATGGATGCCCTAGCTAGCAGTAAGAGAAAGAGTGAATCAATGGCAAATCCTATCTAGGTAACAAATTCTACACTAGAAGTGATTATCAAGTATTAGATGATTGAGTATGATATAATGGTTCTCAAAACTAGAGGGTTAATATGTAATTTTCATGGATATTGGTCAGGATTTTTTGAGATTCAAAATTGGATCAAGTGGAAGTGGGGATTGTATTCAAATTACTCGACTTTTCTTCCAAAATATTTTTTCCTCATTATTTTCTCCGTTTAAAAAATAAGGAATAAAATAATGGATGGAGGCTTGTGGTTTAGGGGTAAATATGCATTATATTTAAGACCTTGCAGTGATTGTTTTTGTGTGGACATAGAAACTATTAAAAAGATTTCGATGGATTAGTCTTTTTGGACTTCCTTATCAACTCATAAATAATGAGATTTTGAATAATATTGGTAATACTATAGATGAATTCATACATGACGGATAAACTACTAAGGAAAGAAGGCATGGTGTAGAAACTCAAATATGTGTTTCCATGAATATCTCAAAACCTTTGTCATAGTCAATTAGAATTAAATTTGAATCAAGAGAATGGGATCAACAAGTGGATTATGAAAATATTACATTATGATGTCGTAAATATCATGAAACCAGACACATGGCAAGAGACTACAAAGTAAAAATGATGGAGAAAGAGATGGAAATTTTTGGGCATGAGGGTATCTTCAATTTGAAACAAGGAGATCATATAAAAAGAGAAATTATGTCAAATCAAGCATTTTCTACTCCTATGAAAGTGGCTAGAAAAACCCCTGTACATCATTAGATGATAAAGGCCATTAAATTTCACTCGAATTAACCATTAGAAGGAAAAAATTATATGAGGGATGAGGATGTACAATGCACAAGTTCAAATATATAAGGAGCTAAAGATGTGAAGGAAGAGGGGAAGACAAATTTTAAAGCAAAGGAAGATGGTAAGATGAATGTTAAAGCAAATGAGGTGAAGGAGGTCAAGCTTAGTCTAGGTAAATCACCTTTAATCTCCTCAAGTAGCATACAATCTTCTCCTTACAATAAAAATGAAAGTAATACAAAGTGTATTCCTTGCATTTTAGGGAGAGCAGTACAGTAAAGAAAATCTTATGGAGGATATCCAAGTAAAGTTAGGGTTTCCAGGACAACATAAGAAAGTAAGGACAATGTAGGATCATCTATGCAGTTTAGATTTTTTAGGGCAACATAAAGAAGAAAATGCTAATAAGGCCAATCTTTGCACTTTTGACTCTTTAGGGCAACATAAATCTCTAGAAGATAAGTCTCATTATAAACAATATAAAAAAATAGAAAAAATAAAAGATATTGATGAAGATGAGAGTGTTGGTAGGAATGGAAGAAGGAGATGAAGGTCGTATAAGTAGTAACATAGAGAAATATAAACTCAAAAGGATATAAATCTAGGAAGTCAAATAAAAATATCATAGGTGTTAACAAGAAGTGGGGCTAAGCCCACTAATAAAAATAAAAAGTGTTGATGATGAAAAGGATATCATGAATCATTTATTTGGAAATAGTTTCCTTATATTAAATGAGGAAAGGCCTTGAATTAATTTTTGCTTGTATTGTTATTGTGTTGTTGGCAACATGCTCTTCCAGGGAGAAAATAATATTGAGAGCGACCATGGTGACAACTGACAACTAAATATCCATCTACAATTTTTTTATGCATGTGAACAATAATTTGAAGAAGGTTGTCTGGCTAGAATTATGGAGTCCATGCAACAAATTTAGGGTTTGCAAAGTGAAAATTAGAAAATATACAAGTGACAACAATTTATTTTTTTGGAAAAATCTTTTATTTGCTGGAGGAGGAAAAAATTTAGAGGAAGACGAAAAACCCTAGCATCGATTGATTTTTCTAGAAGAGATCGCAAGTATCAGTTCAAGTATGGTACTTCTTTGGCTTTATCTTTGAAAATATTTCATTTTCTAGGGCTTTAAAAAGAGGGACCTCTTCTTTGGGAAGTGATTTATGGCAGTCTATTGGTTGCAATGATGACTACACCCTCACTTTTCAAACAAGTAGGCAATGAGACCTTATCCATGTCTTCACAATAGTTTTCTTTTGATGGGGAGAAGCTGGATCATATGCATCAAGTTCTTAAAGCAAGGAAAGCACCCCATACAAAACCACATGCTCACTCTAACAATGGTACCTTTGTGCCCAAGTTAGATGAGTCTCTTGTGATTGAGGTACCTCCAACTCTCACCCAGTAGCCTTTGCTCATGCTTTCCACCCAAGCCCTTGCATACAAATTTGTGGGAATATGACCTAGTCTAATCATAATCTAGAAATAGATTAACACTTATTGGGGGGTAAAGTCTCCTCTTATGAATTCACGATGATAGGTAGGGGATAATTTGTCATTACATTTGCCTATGTGGAGGACAAGAGCACTATCTTTCATGGAGGTCCCTGATTTCTGGGATCCATCCCAATCTACATGACCTCATAGAGCATGTTATTTGATACTCAAGTGGAGGAGCCTGGAGAAGTTTCTGTCCAGGTGAGGTTGCCATTTCTGCCGCTTCACCTATTAAACAAACCTTTAATGGAATTAATAGGAAATGCTATTGGAACGTTCATTGACTAAGTTCCTTCAAAGGCCAATAACGCTATATGCACACACATTTGTGTGCAAGTCAATCTAAAAAAGGGTTTACCTAAGAATATTGGAATAAAGATGTTTGATTGGATACATAACCAACTGCTAGACTACGAGCATATACCATTCAAGTTGTAAGCAAAATAAGACAACACCTTGCAAATAAAATAATGAAATACAAGCAATTGCAGAATAAATGAATTTTGTATTGAATTTTATTGGAGCCTTAGTCTCCTTTTTACAAATGATTTACCCCAAGTGCATAGGGGTATGATTACAATAAGTGAATGCTTTCTTTCACATGATACAATGAGCACAAAGAGGAAAAACCCCTTTGGCTAATCAAATGATTGGTGGTATCTTTAGTCTTCTTTTGCTCCAATCCAATTGGTGAGTGGGCTTGAGTATCCAATGATGGGGACCACTCCTAGCTTCAATAGCTCTTCAAATACCTATCTCCTACACACATGGAAGTCAAACAAGGGTCAGCAACACCTGTATACATGATTAGAAACCAATGCACATAAAACCCTTGAATGGATGCTTGCAGAAAACATAGAAATGAAACTTAAAATGCCTTGCTAACAAATTAAAAACTTACTAATATCTGCTGCTCCAAATGGCCTAAAAATTTGTGGAGACATTTTGGGGGATTTCAAGAACCTACCCTCAAAATTTCAGCTCAATCCGAGTTCGGATGAGTGAGATATGGCCAAAATAATTTTGGTAGTTTCTACGAAACCGTGAGCCTACGGTTGTGACTATGTAACCACGGGAGGGTGGTTGAGTAACCATGGGAGGGCGGTTGGGACTGTGTAACCATGGATGCACGGTTGTGCAGAGATGGTAGAAAACCTTGAAAACTTGGATCTGGGACCTCGATGGCTCGAACTCCATGATCGTTGGCGATTCCCTGCAATGATTTTGACAGCATGACGATGTATTTTCTAGTCCCCTTTGCTTGATGGAATGGTGTTGCTTTTATAGGTAATTTTGGATTTTGGAGGGAAAATATAGGTGGTAAGCCAGGGCTGCCAAGTGGTAGGGACTGGGCAGCCACCTATCCTAGGTAGTTGCAGTGAGTCACTTAGAGTGTCTCACTTAGGTGGAGTGGTGGCATGTGGGTAGGTGCAAGTGGAGTGAAGTGTGGAGTGAGGTGTGAGATGTGGCAAGTGGGTAGGTGCAAGTGGAGTGATGTGTGTGAGATGTGGTAAGGTGAGGGGTAGTGGTGGCTAGGACAAGTGTCACATGGAGACACAGGCTATCCTAGGGGGATTTTCCATATTTTAATAAAATCTGGAAAATAGATTAATGTGCAGGATTTTTATGCCTAAGTTTAGACTTAGGCATATATTATTATGTAGAATTATGATGTGCAATGTGGATGAAATGTACATGAATTATTATGCCTAATTTTAGACCTAGGCATATATTTTATTATGCAAAATTATGTGGTGAAATGCAAATACCTAGATTTTGGTGTCTACAGATGCCCCTTTTTGTACCATGTTGTGTAAAACACAATGCGGTGCAAAAACAAATGACACATGTCTTTATTGGATGAATGGACTCAAATCTTCTCGATGCACAAGAATGAATTATTTTTGAAAATTTTTGAGTTGTTTGCTTACCCCCTCAATTGGCGAATGGGTAAAGGATGAAACCCATGAGCCAATTGACCAAATGTGAATGATGAAAAGGGGTGGATGTGATGGATGCAAATGTTGGAAATCAAGATCAAGTTGGATGCCCCAAGTTTGGGGTGGACTTGTGTTGTCATAAATTTACCTTTTGGTATTATTGACATGCAATATTATGAAGTAAAGGAACCAATCACCCTAGGGGCTTGTCCTAGTGACTATAGCAAATTCCTTAATGCAAAATGAAGTATAAATTTTCCGTGTTTTGTAACCCCATGGAGTAGGCGTCAATGACAACCTTGGGCAAATATGCTTGAACGCAGGTCACTCAAAAATTGAAGGATCAACCTGATTCAATTTCAAATATGATGATGTTGGATGATTATGAATAAGTGTCCTTATGGTGAGCTACCCATCCTATCGGATTGCATGGATTGCTAGTCACTGCAACCACCAGGTATGTAGGGTGATTCACTAGATACAAGGTTCACTTGAGATGATGATGATGCGAGATGATGATTTGAATGCATTTGTGTTGATTGAGGGGGGTTTGAATCCATTTGCATTTGAAGGGGAGTTGTGTAAGATGGTCACAAATAAAAGTCAACGTGGGTTACCCCAATCATGGAAAATATGCTCATTGTTGAATCATTACTTTTGACAAATTGATGAACTTAATTTTGGCAAACCTTTCATCCATGGGTAGACAAGATTTAGTCTACGCTTTAGGCTTTAGGTATACCAAGTGTTTGTTTGATTGATATTTTTTCTTGTGATCTACCCCAACAAAAAGGGCATATGATAGTCTTTGGTAATGATTCTTTAATGAACGTAATTTGCATGATTGAGTGTTTTGAGTATTGACTTGATTTGAGACTAGAATTTGTAGATATTGTGTACCCCTTCAAGCGATGAGTCGATGGAGAAGATATGAAATGATGAAAGCAAAGTGGATGAAAAAGATGACAATGGTTGGAATGAAATGGATGTTTTTATTTTTTGTTACAACTGTGATTTTGACCATTATTGGTAATTGCACACTTCTATCCCTTGGAGCAGTCCAACCGTATGGCTTTCTTAGGGAATTGAGATGATAACAATTCATTTCTTGCTTGAGGTGAATCACTTTTCAAGGGCCTTATGGTAACCTATCCATCCTACTGGATTGCATGGATTGCCAATCGTTGCAACCGCCAGGTATATAGGATAAGTTATTGTATATGAGGATCACTTGAGGCTAAGTGGAAGAAGGAAATGTACACCTCTATCCCTTGGAGTAGTCCAACCGCATGGCCTTCTTAGGGAGTTGAGATGAGAGCACTTCTATTCTTTCAGGAGCCTATTGAATTTGTTTTTGACCAAAGGAATTGAGGTACCTTTGGAGTTTTTTTTTGCTTTTGTTGTTGTCTTTTTTTTGTTTTTTGGAGAATGCATGATTGTTTTGTGTTTTTATTTTTTTTTTTTTTTGTGTTTTATATTGTTTTTGTGGTTTTTATGTTTGCTGATTGATTTTTTTTTTGACCAAAGGAATTTGGGTACCTTTGGAGCATTTTGGATTGATTTGACCAAAGGGGTTTGTGCCTTTGGGGCTTTTTGAATTGTGTTAATGATGATTGTCCTTATGGTAATCTACTCCTCCTACCGGATTGTATGGATAGCCAATCGCTACAACCGCTAGGGGACTAGAGTAAATCACTAGATACAAGGATCACTTAAGGCTGAGTGGAAGAAGGAAATGCACATCTCTATCCCATGGAGCAGTCCAGTCGCATGGCTTTCTTAGGGAGTTGAGATTATAGCACTTCGATTCTTTCAAAAGCCTTGTTGAGATTGAATTTGACCAAAGGAATTGGGTTACCTTTGGAGCTTTTTGGATTAATTTGACCAAAGGGGTAGGTGCCTTTGGAGCCTTTTGAATTGAATTGACCAAAGGATTTTGTTTCCCTTGGAGCTTTCTGAATTGAAATGTGACCAAAGGAGTTTGATTCCTTTGGAGCCTTTTTGAATTGAATGTGATTGGAATTTTTTTTCAAGTGACAAATGGGTGAAATATGAAAACAAATGAAACTGATAAGCTAATTGACCTTATTACATGAGTGATAATCCAACAAGTGTCCTTATTGTAATATACTCATCCTATCAGATTGCATGGATAACCAATCACTACAACCACTAGGTGGCTAGAGTATATCACTAGATACAAGGTTCTTTTGAGGATGTTTTGACCAAAGGGGTTTGGTTCCTTTGGAGCCTTTAAAATGATTTGACCAAAGGGGTGTGTCTCCTTTGGAGCATTTGGAATGAAATTTGACCAAAGGGGTTGGGTTCCTTTGGAGCCTTTTGAATTGAATGTGACCAAAGGAGTTAGGTTCCTTTGGAGCATTTTTGAACTAAAATTTGACCAAAGGGGTTAGATTCATTTAGAGCCTTTTGAATTGAAATTTGACCAAAGGGGTTAGATTCCTTTGGAGCCTTTTGAATTGAAATTTGACCAAAGGGGTTAGATTCCTTTGGAGCCTTTTGAATTGATGTAATGATGAGTGTCCTTATGGTGATCTACTCATCCTACTAGATTGCATGGATAACCAATCGTTACAACCGCTAGGTGTTTAGAGTAGATCACTAGATACGAGGTTCACTCGAGGATCTAAGCTAGTGAATCGAATTGATGAATGCAAGAAAGAAAATGGAATTAGATGTGTTGTGTTTGTGAATGCGAGGTAAAGGGTGCAACCTTTGACAAAAGGGTGCAACCTTTTGAACCTAGCAGATGATTTGAAATGTGAATGTTTAATGTGATTGTTGGGGTAGGTGTGAGACTTTGAACCCCCCAAGTTGGTTGTTGATGTGATTGTTTATGTACATGTGTAATGATGGATTGTTCATTTTTATTTTTTTTGTTTGTGTGCATGTGATGAAATGAATGTGTTATGAATGAATGTAATTGGTGGTGATGTATGCAAATGAATGAATGGTGTTGCCTTATTAATTGTCATTCAAAGAAGTTATGGACCATTGTTTAGCAAACTTTACCTTTATTGCTTAATCAGGGGCACCAATACGATACTATGGTTTGACCACATTTTGTAGGATGAAATGGACTATGATATATGTGTGGCAATATGATGGTGGTATGGAATGGAAACTTGCTTATGACTTTGTTTTCCTTAGGGATAAAGGATCTAGAGTTATTTTGCAAAGACTCAACCATCCTAGTGATCTCAAACAAACTCATCTATGTATCTCGCAAATCTTCATGATGCTAAGGTTGTCCTAGTGTTTTCAAATTTCTCAAGGACCAACCATGTGTGCAATGATTGTTCATTTCCCATTATGAACTAGGTCAAACTAATCAATTGTGACTTATGCCAATAAGCTAGCTCATCCAAGAGCGGCCATAGGTCTGTACAAAAGAAGGTCGCTAATGTGATAGACGTGGCACCATGCATAAGGATACCCCATTGCCAGGTGGGATTCATTCAACCCATTGTTGTAATGAGGATCACCCCATGATTTTTGAGACACTAAGAGTTCCAAGGATTCAAGCTCCTTTCCCTTCTTTTATTGCATTGGATTTGGGGATTTTATTTTTTATTTTGCTCATTTTTGTGTTGGAGCAACATGCATTTTTATTTCTTTTGTGGTACTTGCTCATTTTTAGGAAGAGCAAGGGATTTTTTTTTGAGATGCTTTTTGGGATACTTGCTCGATTTGAGGAAGAGCAAGGGATTTCCTATTTCTTTTTTTGAAGGTTGAAGGGGGAGCTTGTCCTTTTGTCAACTCTATAGCACTCTAGACCATGCACATAATTGGATGAACAGGGGAAACCTTTCACTTATGGCAATAACAACTTTTGAATTCGTTATTCCCAAGACTCACAATGTTTTTAAATGTGCTTTGTTGTGTGTGGTCCAAGAGGAAACTTGATTAACTAGGAACAACCTATAGCACCTAAGGATTGTTCGACTTTCAATTGAGGTTGCTTGAAACACTAGTGGTGGTCGAGTGATTGAAGACACTAGTATTTTTCTTAGGAAGCAATATATTATTGTGACTAATGGTTTTGGTAGTGTTTTATGTGAGATGCCCCTAATTAAGGCAACAAGACATAGTGAACTAAATTTATTCAAATGGTATGAATGTGCAAATGCAATGGAAGTGGAATGTGTGAATGCAATGAAAGTGGGATTGTGAATGCAATGTATTAAAAATACAATGTGTATGAAAATGTTTTTTTGTGTTTTATTATTATTATTATTATTATTTTAGTTTTTGAACTGAAATGTGACCAAAGGGGTTTGGTTCCTTTGGAGCCTTTTGAATTGCATGTGACCAAAGGAGTTTTGGTTCCCTTGGAGCCTTTTGAATGAAAATTGACCAAAGGAGTGCCTCCCTTGGAGCATTTTGAGATGAGTTTTGACCAAAGGGGTTAATTTCCTTTGGGGCCTTTTGGATTGATTATGACCAAAGGAGTTTTTGGTTCCTTTGGAGCCTTTTGAATTGAATTGACCAAAGAGATTTGGTTCCTTTGGAGCCTTTTGAATTGAATGTGACCAAAGGAGTTTTGGTTCCTTTGGAGTTTTTTTTGAATTGACCAAAGGGGTGTCCCCTTTGGAGCCTCTTTTTTTTTTAGTGAGCATGGGGAAGGTGTGATACCTTGAGCATCCCCAATTTATTTTGTGCCTGGTGAGCATGGGGAAGGTGCGATACCTTGAGTATCCCCATAATGTTTTGTGCCTAGTGAGCATGGGGAAGGTGCGATACCTTGAGTATCCCCACAATGGTTTTGTTGACTACCAAGGTTTTGATTGGATGCGATTATTGGAATTTCAATGGAAAATACCCCCTTGTCAATAAGATCTTGGACCATATTTTTAAAGGCTTTGCAATCATTGATGTCATGGCCCACTTGTTGATGATAGAGATAATAATGATCTTCCCTATACCACTTAGGTTTATGCATTTTGGGTTTTTCAGGATGTATGTTAGGTAAAACAATTATCTTTGTATCCTACAACTTTTGGAAGATGGTCGACATAGGCTCAGATAGAGGGGTCCAGGTACGGGGTTGATGATTTGAATGAGATTGGCCATGTGGATGAGGTTGATGAGGTTGTTGAGGTGGGTGAGGTTGATGAGGTTGTTGTTGACTCAATTGTAGCTCAATTTTTGTGAGGCGATTCAATATTTGTTGTAAAATGAGCATAGTGTGTTGGTGAAGTGGTGGTTGTTGATGAGGAGATGGTGGAATGATGGTGTGTTGTGTTGATGGAGCACCATACATGTGATTGAGTGGATGTGTGGGTATGGTTATGGTTGGGGGCGCAACACCCAAGATGGATCTTGGGTGAAGAAGGTGGGGGGTTGATGGGATGTTGATGGTGGGTAAGTGGCAAATTGCATTGCTGCTAAAGGAGGGGGGTTATGGATCATGGTGCTTATGGGTGCTATGGATGGAATGGACATAAGGATTTGCAAAGCAACACTGATGGGTGCTTCGTAAAGGGGGTTGGTGTAAATGACTTATTGATTTGGTATGATGATGGGAGGTTGATTAGATGATGATGGATGGGTATAGGCTATGGTGACAGTAGTGTGCTCAAAAAGTGGATTCGTGAAGGTTTGGCTAGACTACTATGGGTGTGGGAAGGTGAATTCCTAATGTGATGATGGCATGGTGCGGGATGGGATGGTAAGTGGTGGTAATGATGGAAAAATCATACTAGCTGCACTCAAGTACATCCTAACGACATCCATGTCTACAAGTGCAACACGACCATCCATTGGTGTGGGTGGCTCACTCCTAGGAGTCTCAGGAATAGTGGTATGGGTAGCCCTATGCATAATATCTCTGTCTGAAATATGGGCACTACTAGAGGGCCATAAATTTAAGTTTTGGGACATAGCAGGAACTACACTACCTTGCCCTACCACCGAAGTGTTAGGGACCTTAATAAGATTGAGATGGATCCATAGGAGAAGACAACTGACTCTGGATTAGTGCTAACTTTCGGGCTTGACCATGAGTCGTTACCATACACTAAGATGTGATGATGTGTAAAATGCAAGTGTAGGTGTGTGAATGTGTGAAAGAAGCACAATGCAAAACAACACTCAAAGCAAACAAAAAACAAGGTTTTGTTCATAAGTTTGTGCAAAGTTTAATTTTTGTTTTTATTTTTTTTGGAAAAGTTTTTTATTTTTTTGTTTGAAGTTTTGGAGGTTTTGACTTTTTTTTTCGAGTTTTAGTGTGTTTTGATGTTTTTTTTGGAATTTTGAAGTATATATATTTTTTGACTTGGAATAAGGGAGCTCAATTAAGGTGGTGACTAGGAACACTAGTGCCAAACATGATTTCTCAAAAGAGTTTAGGGTACACCACTTAAAACCCATAATATGTGGAGGGTTCGCCTAGCTCTTCCACTTTGAATCGATAAGCATTTCCAATAGTGGGAGGTAGTTTGAACATAAGTGACCTATACCGACTTAAAAGAGTGCCCTATTCTATCTAAGGATATCTAGGGGGCAAGCTAGTGGAAGGAGGTGAATTCCAATGTCACCGGTCTGAATTGGGGGTTGGTGATGAAATCCAACCTTACCAATGTTTTGATGATATGTGTGTGTGTGAAGGTTTCATTATTTATTGTGGAATGCAAGACTACCATGCAATTCTATTTTAATACCTAATGCAAAAAGAAGGAAACAGAGAATTAGTAGACAAGATAGATCAGGGGCTAAAATTGCTAATTTCGAGCAAAATTTGGCCAAGGTATGTTATTAGGGCCAACCATGGGTGGGTGGTTGGTTTTGGTAAACCCAATTTGTGTGGTTCACCAATTGTACATGGGAATTTGGGAAATCCCAACCATGGATGCACGGGTCTAGCTAAAATAATAGAACAATGATAATGCAGGATCTAACCCTGAATGCGCCTAGATTATTACTAATCGGGCTATGCATATGTTGTGTTTACTAGCTTAAGAATGCAAATTGATTCTTTTATTTTTTTAAATATGAATGTGTCTAATCCTAAGGCCCTAAATGCAAATAAAGGGTAAATAGGACCGATTCCTAATCTAACCTAGATGTAAAACTAAAGCTGAAAGTAGGGAAAAGAAAGTACAAGGGTACATACCTATGTTACTTTCACTGCTCCTTCTAGTGTGCTTCAACCGTCGGTCCATGATTTTGTAGGGATGCAACCACCTATGCATGTTTTATCAAGTTCTCCACCGCAAGTGCATAGTTCCTCAAATTCAAAATCGTAGGTGCATGGTTTCGCAGTAACATGGCCGAACAACAATAGGTTCCAGATCCATCGATCCTGAGATTGAATATTCGCATGCTCTGACTTCTCAAAACTTGTAACCATACAAAACATAGATAAATAAAGTAATTTAAGCAAGGAAAAAACAAATAAGTAAAATAAGACAACACATTTTAAATAACACAATAAAATACAAGCAATTGTGGAATAAATGAATTTTGTATTAAACTTTATTGGAGCCTTTTTCTCATTTTTTTAAATTATTTGCCCTGAGTGCATAGGGGTATGATTAAAATAAGTGAATGCTTAATTTTACATGATACAATGAGCACAAAGAGGGAAAAACCCCTTTGGATAATCAAATGATTGGTGGTGTCTTCAGTCTTCTTTTGATCCAATCTAATTGGTGAGTGAGCTTGAGTATCCAATGATGGGCTACTCTTAGATTAAATAGCTCTTAAAATACATGTATCCTACACACATGGAATTCAAAAAATGTTAGAAACACCTGTATACATTATTATAAACCAATACACATAAAACCCTTGAATGGATGCTTGTAGAAAATATAGAGATAAAACTTAAAAAATGCCTTTCTAAAAAATTGATAAATTACTAATATTTGCTATTAAAAATTACCTAAAAATTGGTGGAGATATTTTTAGGGATGTCAGGAACCTACCCTTAAAATTTTAGCTCAATCCAAGTCTGGATGAGTGATATATGGCCAAATTTTTTTTGGTAGTTTCTACGGAACTACGGGCCTGCAATTGTGACTGTGTAACCACGGGAGGGTAGTTGAGTAACCATGGGAGGGTGGTTGGGACTATGTAACCATGGATGTAAAATTGTGTAGAGATGGAAAAAACCTTGAAACTTGGATCTGGGACCTCAATGGCTCAAACTCTACGACTGTTGGTGATTCCTTACAACGATTTTGATAGTGTGACGATGTATTTTCTAGTCCCATTTGCTTTATGGAGTGGTGTTGCTTTTATAGGTAATTTTAGATTTTGGAGGAAAAATATAGGTGGCAAACCAGGGATTCCAAGTGGTAAGGACTAGGCAGCCACCTATCCTAGGTAGTTTCAGTGAGTTACTTAGAGTGTCTCACTTAGGTGGAGTTGTGGCATGTGGGTAGGTGCAAGTGGAGGGAAGTGTGGAGTGAGGTGTGAGATGTGGCAAGTGGGTAGGTGCAAGTGGAGTGATGTGTGTGAGATGTGGTAAGGTGAGGGGTAGTGGTGGCTAGGACAAGTGTCACATGGAGACACATGCTATCCTAGGGAGATTTTCCAAATTTTAATAAAATATGGAAAATAGATTAATGTGCAAGATTTTTATGCCTAAGTTTAGACTTAGGCATATATTATTATGTAGAATTATGATGTGCAATGTGGATGAAATGTACATGAATTATTATGCCTAAGTTTAGACCTAGGTATATATTTTATTATGCAAAATTATGTGGTGAAATGAAAATGCCTAGATTTTGGTATCTACACAAGTGTATAACCTACCATGAGCATGGGAATTTCTCTCAAAATTTCCCAATAAAACAAGCACAAGAAATAAAAAATAAAGAACTAGGATTCTAGGAAGTCAAAAGGAGATTGCGCAGATCAAGAAGCGAGAATCAACAACCTCAACCATAGGATTAAAAATGCTTCCAACACAAAAATAAATTTGTAAGTCTTAATGAAGGAGAAAAGGAAATCACCTCTCTAGATGTGATGGCTCCCAAAGATAAAGAGTAGATGCCTACAACTGAAGTGAACAAATCACCAGAGATCTTAGGAGATACACCAAAGAACACAAAACTGGAGAAGAAACTAATGGGAACTCAGAGGAAGAGGTAGAATAAACACAAGTGGAGGAAATAATGATTCTTGAGGGCTTGCCGACCACATGATCAACAACTAAGAGAAGAAAATCGAACCAACAACTCAGAAATGAGCAAGCACATAAAGACTTGCAATCCAAAACATGGTCAAAATTGAGGAGAGATTCATAAAAAATAAGAAGCAATCTAAAAAATGAAGATTATGTCATGGAACTGTAGGGGAATGGGAAGTCCTTTGAAAAAACTATCTCAAAGTTCTAATACAGGAGCAAAAGCCAACAATAGTCTATATTCAAGAAATAAAAATAATAGAGGGTACACTAACTACATAATGGTAGAAGATATGGGTATTGATTCTATGGGAGATTTAGGGGGATTGGCTTTGGCTTGGGACCCACAACAATTAGTTTGTAGCTTACAACATAAGCACAATAATTGGATAGGTACAAAATTCATCTTACTAGATGGAACTAGTGTAGCAATAACACATTTTTATAGTCCAAATCATCTATCTAGAATAAAGAAGCATGGTAAAACATAGCACAATTGCTAGACAATGAGAATTTTGACAACATAATACTAGGAGGAGATATTAACATGATTCTCTACCACTGGAAGAACGTTGGGGGAAGTTTAGAAAGGGATCCAAATAGAGAACTACTCAATAAAATTATGGTGGATGAAAGCTTACAAGACATTCGATCGACCAAAGGAAAGTATACTTGGAGCAATGGAAGAGTAGGGGCAAACTATATTGCAAAAATATTGGATAGATTTTTGATCAGTGAAAATCTCCTAACACACTTTCCCCTCACTTCCAGTCAAATCATTCAAAACTCTATATCTAGTCATAGGAAAATTCTCTTGGATAGTGACCAAAGCCTACAATCCCAAAAAATTCCTTAAAAATACAACTCTAAATGGGCAACATAAGAATATTTCAATGAACTTGTGGAAAGCACTTGGAACCAATAGGTCCAATACACCAACCCCCAAGAAAAGTGGAAAAGCAAAATTCAAAAATTGAAGCATGTGATAAAAATGGTTGGCAAAAAAGTGAGAGTCAATCCAGATAAGAAGTAGTTGATGCAACAACTAGAGCAACTAGAAACAAAAAATGGGGATCATCCTCCTCAACCATGGCAAGAAGATGTAAGAAATGACCTAATTCAGGAGCTCAATAAATTAAAAACTAAAGAAGAAACACATTGGAGGCTTAGATCCCAAATGGTTTAGCTAATAAATGGGGATAGAAACATCGAATAATTTCATTTGAAAACCATGCAACACTACCAAAGGAACATAATCAAGGAGATATAGCATGACGAAACCAATTATACAAATAGGAAAAAAATTAAGGAACTTGCCAATCAACATTATTTAGCTCTGCTCTCCAAAGAAAATGGTAATCCACATTCTAAGGGAATACTGCTACAACATATACTGATAGTATTAAGTTTGGAAGACAAATAGGATCTTAGTCAGCCAATCACTATGGAGGAACTTAAAGATATTATAACAACTCTACCAAAGGATAAATCTCCCAAACCTGATGGACTCACAAAAAACTTTTACCAACAATACTTACACATCATTGGAGAATATTTTCTATGCATGATTGAGGAGGTTAGGATGAAAGGTAAGCTTCTTGGAGGCATCAACTCCACTTTTCTAGCATTGATTCCTAAAGAAAAAAATACCACTACTTTCTCTAGATTTAGACCAATTTATGTATGTAAATCTTCCTATACAATTATTACCAAAAGGTTGGCCAATAGAATAAAGAAGAAACTTGACAAACTAATATCAAAATATCAAGGGGGGTTGATGGGGGAGCCAAAATTAGCTCAGCCCAACCATCAACCAAATCCGAATTTTCACGTAGAAAATTGGAAACACACTTTACAAGAAACAGAAACCCCAATGTTCTATTCACTAACTTGCAAAGATTACAATAACAGCCCGTAGGCTTTACAATAAACTGGAACACAAGAACAGTTATTTCACTCTCTATTGCAAATATTCCCTAACTCTGCAACTCTGGAAGGAAAACGCACTCCAAGCCGGTTCGAGTGGCCCTCTGCCTTCGACTCTGCAACTCGACTGTGCAACTCTACAACTGCAAGTTTTCCAACAACTTATGCATGGATCGGCTTCCCCTTTTATAAATTTCATGTGACTCTTTGTCTTCCATCTGGTGGCTTATCCTTCATTTCTGCCACGACTATTCGGTTCCATAACTGCATTCTGCAACGGCCCCTGTTCCTACCGTCTGACTCCCGTTCATGACTAGATTACTCTGTAATGGCTTTGTAACCAACGTAGCGACTTCCATTAACTGTTCCTGTAACCGACATAATGACTTTCGTTAACTGTTGCACTATCACTCTATAATGACCTCCAAAAATGCCACCTGTCACTCTATAACGACCTCCATAAATGCCACCTGTCACTCTGTATCGGCCTCCAAAATTGCATCATGTTGCAATTTCGTGACATCTTCTTCCTCTACCTCTTCCTCTTCTCTTTTGGTCATCATATCGTGACATGTCACGATATCGTGACATTTTTGCTCCATCGCCTTCTCTCTCCTCTTCGGGTCGTGAAAACCTGACATGTCATGATATCATGACATCTTTCCTCTCCTGCTCATCCTTTTCTCTTTCGATCGTGATATCGTGACATTTTTCTTCCTCGCCTCCTTTCTCTTCTTTGGGTCGCAAAAATGTGACATGTCGTAAAATTGTGACATCTTATCCTCTCTGCTTCCTCTCACTTCTTCGGGTCGTGAAAATGTGACATGTCATGAAATCATGACATTTTTCTCTGCTAGCTCCTTCTTTGCCTCTTGGTCGCAAAAATGCGACATGTCACGAAATCGCGACATTTTCCTCCGTTGGATCCTTCTTCGCCTTCTGGTCATGAAAATGTGACATGTCACGAAATCGCGACATCTTCCTCCCTTGGCTTCTTCTTCGCCTTCTGGTCACAAAAATGCGACATGTCGCGAAATCGCGACATCTTCCTCCCTTGGCTTCTCCTTCGCCTTCTAGTCATGAAAATGCGACATGTCATGAAATCATGACATCTTCCTCCCTTGGCTTCTTCTTTGCCTTCTGGACTCGAAAATGTGACATGTCGTGAAATCAGGACATCTTCCTCCCTTGGCTTCTTCTTCACCTTCTGGTCGCAAAAATGTGACATGTCGTAAAATCACGACATCTTCCTCCCTTGCGCCTTTTCTCGTCCTTCAGTCATGATAACGCGACATGTCACGATATCGCGACATCTTTTCTCCGTAGCTTCTCTCTCCTTTGGTCATGATATCACAAAATTTTCATTCTTTATCTTCTCTCTCTTCATTTGGGTCACGATATCATGACATGTCACGATATCATGACATTTTCCTTCTTCACCTTCTCTTTCCTCTTTTGGTCGTGATTTCACGACATGTCGTGAAATCGTGACATCTTCTTTCCTTAGCCAATTTTTTGAAAATGGATCTGCTGCCAGTGGATGCTCCTGCATCAGACACCCGGGGTTGATGGAGAAGTGACCTTCACTTTTGGGCTGTTCGGTCACCGCCTTCTGCAACATCTCCAAACGCGCACCTGCCTCTGCAGTCCGCTTCAACTCCGTCTTCTGGCCATCAAAATAATTTTTGCCCTCTACCAAATAGGTTTTGGCACTGCTGCACACCTTTTCGTCCACTGTCTTCAATGGCTTCAACTTGTGGTGCACTCCATCTTCTCTTCCACCAGTTATTTTGCCCTGGCCTCTACTTCTTAGTTGATCCTCATGCCTTCTACGCAGCTCCTCTCGTAGGGCTTTCACTTGCCTCTGCAAATCTCTTCTGAGCAGCTCCTCTTGCAGGGCTTGCACTTGCCTCTACAAAGATCTGAACATCTATAACTGTGAATCTTCAGATCTCATATCTCTCCCACCACCATAGTTTCTTCGTGGAGGCATTCTTCTACACTTTCTTCTCACAATCCTTAACCCCAGATCCTGGTGCAAGCTGCCTCATGTTCGATGCTCTGCTTACATACTCAGAATCTTCTGGCTCTGATACCACTTGATGGGGGAGTCAAAATCGGCTCAGCCCAACCATCAACAAAATCTGAATTTTCACATAGAAAATTGGAAACACACTTTACAAGAAACATAAACCCCAATGTTCTATTCACTAACTTGCAAAGATTACAATAACAGCCCATAGGCTTTACAAAAACTGGCGCACAGGCATAGTTCTTTCACTCTCTATTGCAAAGATTCCCTAACTCTGCAACTCTAGAAGGAAAACACACTCCAAGCTGGTTTGAGTGGCCCTCTGCCTTCGACTCTGCAACTCGACTGTGCAACTCTGCAACTGCAGGTTTTCCAACCCCTTGTGCATGGCTCGAATTCCCCTTTTATAACTTTTGCGTGACTCTTCGTCTTCCATCTGGTGGCTTCTCCTTCATTTCCACCATGACTGTTCGGTTCCATAATTGCATTCTGCAACGGCCCCTGTACCTATTTTTTGACTCCTGTTCACTACCATATTACTTTGTAATGGATCTATAACTGGCGTAGCGACTTTTGTTAACTGTTCTTGTAATCAACATAACGACTTCCGTTAACTTTCGCACTGTTGCTCTGTAATGACCACTAAAAATGCCACCTATCACTCTGTAACGACCTCCAAAAATGCCACCTATCACTCTGTAACGGCCTCCAAAAATGCAGCCTGTCACGATTTTGTGACATCTTCTTCCTCTACCTCTTCCTCTTCTCTTCTGGTCGCGATATCGCAACATGTTGCGATATCGTGATATTTTTGCTCCATCACCTTCTCTCTCCTCTTCGGGTCACGAAAACCCGACATGTCATGATATCGTGACATATTTCCTCTCTTGCTCATCCTTTTCTCTTTTGGTCATGATATCACGACATGTCGCGATATCGTGACATTTTTCTTTCTCGCCTCCTTTCTCTTCTTCGGGTCACGAAAATGTGACATGTCACAAAATCGTGACATCTTATCCTCTCTGCTTCCTCTCACTTCTTCAGGTCGCGAAAATGCGACATGTCACGAAATCGCGACATTTTCCTCCGCTGGCTCCTTCTTTGCCTCCTAGTCATGAAAATGTGACATGTCATGAAATCATGACATTTTCCTTCGCTGGCTCCTTCTTCGCATTCTAGTCACAAAAATGCGACATGTCACAAAATCGTAACATCTTCCTCCGCTGGCTCCTTCTTTGCCTTCTAGTCACGAAAATGCGACATGTCGCGAAATCGCGACATCTTCCTCCCTTGGCTTCTTCTTTGCCTTCTGGTCACGAAAATGCGACATGTCGCGAAATCGCGACATCTTCCTCCCTTGGCTTCTCCTTCGCCTTCTGGTCATGAAAATGCGACATGTCACAAAATCACGGCATCTTCCTCCCTTGGCTTCTTCTTTGCCTTCTGGTCGCAAAAATGCGACATGTCGTGAAATCATGACATATTCCTCCCTTGGCTTCTTCTTCACCTTCTGGTCACAAAAATGCAACATGTCATGAAATCGCGACATCTTTCTCCTTTGCGCCTTTTCTCGTCCTTCGGTCGCGATAACACGACATGTCGCGATATCGCGACATCTTTTCTCCATAGCTTCTCTCTCCTCCTTTGGTCGCGATTTCATGACATGTCGCGATATCACGACATTTTCATTCTTTATCTTCTCTCTCTTCATTTGGGTCGTGATATCGTGACATGTCGCGATATCACGACATTTTCCTTCTTCACCTTCTCTTTCCTCTTTTGGTCACGATTTCGTGACATGTCGTGAAATCGCGACATCTTCTTTCCTTAGCCAATTTTTTGAAAATGGATCTACTGCCAGTGGATGCTCCTACATCAAGGGTTCATGCATGGAAAATGAATTATGATAATATCAAAAAAACGCACGAAGCCCTCCACAGTAGTAGAAAATGAAAAAGAAAAAAATTGTTATAAAAATTGATATGGCAAATGCTTTTGATCGAGTTAATATAAAATTTGTAGAATAGGTCCTACAAAAGTTTGGATTTCCATCAGGTCATTAAGTGGATTGAAGCATGCATAAAAAACCCATGGACAACCCCCTTAATAAATGGAGAACCAACAAATTTCTTTCAAGCTACAAGGAGAATTAGACAAGGGTGTCCACTATCACCATACCTTTACATAATTTTAGCTAAGACTCTTGGAAGATTAATTAACCATATTTGAAGAGAAAGAAAAATAACAGGGATAGAGGTTGCAATAGGATGTAAAGCTATAACACATGACCAATTTGTAGATGATATCATTCTTCTAGGTGAAGCCACCAATAAAAAAGTTATATAATTCAAGCAATACCTGGATTGGTTCACACAAGCTATTGGGGCTCATATAAAAACTTAAAAGAGTCAGTTCTATACACAAAATATTGCAGCAATAAGAGTTAAACTCTTTTGCACTATCCTAGGATTTTGATTTGGCATAGAAAAATACTTTAGATATCTAGGATTTCTCATGAGCATCCACCTTAAATCCTCAGACTGTTGGACCCCAACATTGGATAAGATGGTTAGGAGGATACTGAGTTATAGTAATAGTTGGCTCAGTCTTGAAGGAAGGGCAATATTGATCAAATCAATGTTAGCTTCTCTTCTAGTCTACCAACTATTAGTATATCATACTCCTAAGTTTATTTTACAAAAGGTAGATGGAATCATATGAAACTTCCTATGGTAAGGAGGTAGGTAATCATAAAGTAAAAAGTTCCACTTGGTCAATTGGGAGATGGTCACCAAAAGTAAAATTCAAGGAGGACTGGGAATAAAAAAAATGGAGATGGTTTCGAAAGCACTAGGAGCAAAACTTCTCTGCAACATGCTTAAACACAATCGAGCATGGAAGCACATACTAGTAAGCAAGTATGTAAATAATAATATAGGTATTCAAATGCTCAAAAACATAGACAAACTTCACAGAGCCTCGTTGGTTTGGAAATATATAGTGGATGCAAAGAGCATAATAGAGGATATAATTTCTTGGATATCGGGAGATGGTAAGTCAATTAATATATGGGAGGACCCGATCCTAGGAAATCCACCATTAAGAGAGATAAATCCAATCAAATTATAGAATCACTTGGAAAGCCAAAGAATACTCAAATTAGATGACTTGTTTTATTGGACCTCATAAAATTTTAACTGGATCTCTCCTCCCATTCCATCTCAGCTTCAATGAGATTAGGGTTATTTTAAGTCCCACATGACAAGCATTAGAACTCTTCATCCCATGATATCAGACAAAATTATTTGAAGTAGCATCAATAGTAATGGGGAATACTCAATGCATCTAGGAGTCCAACATCAGTAGATTGGGTCTGCCAACAAAAACTATTGATAGTGTGAAAAAATAAAGCACAATCTAAACTGCAAGTATTCAGTTGACTTGTCTCTTAAAATATAATATTAATAGGTGATAATCTACAAAAGAGGAGTATAGCAGGGCCTCATGTTTGTTACAAGTGTAGGAAAAAAAATAAAAATATTTACCATCTTTTGTTTGAATGCCCAAAGGCAATTTCAATTTGGTTAGGAATAACCAAAATTATTGGCACTTCCTACTTTGGAAGGTTAACCATAGACACCTGTTTTACCAAGTAGAACAAATAATATAAAGGTAAAATGATAGGTAAGCCCCTCCTAAAATATCTGTGGAGCTCTATACCATATTTTGTCATCTGGCACATCTGGTTGGACAGAATCCAGAGGATTTTTGAAGGCAAAGGTAAGGGAAATAAAACTCTTATACAAAGAATAAAAGAAGAATTAGTCCTAAATGTTAAATCCAGTTTATATCAACAATAGTATGAGAAGATCTATCACCTCCATAAATAAGAATATCTACCAACTTAATCTCCAAGCTTTCCTAACACAAGGAGGTTGCAGAGCAAACAATTCTTTGCCTGACATATATGTTATGACACTCTTCTTTGATGGTGCCTCCAAGTCCAACCCCCATCAAGAAGTGGTAGGGGGACTAATTATTACAAGACCCCATGAGATATTGCTCAAATACATGATCATATTGGGAATAACTTCTAACAATGTGGTAGAGGCTATTGGATGTGAAATCGGCTTAAAATTGATCGCAAAGCAAGGAATCACTCAGGTCACAGTTTACGAGGATTCTAAATTGATAATAACAAATATTACCAAAATTAAATATTTTAGATATTTACAATTGAAGATTATTCAAGACAAGATTAGTCAACTAGGAAGGATAATTGGCAAAATAACCTATCAACACATAAGGTAGGAATTCAACAAAGAGACCGACACACTAGCGAATCAAGCAACAAATATAGCCCCTGGTTATTGCCACAAAATCATCAAGAAGTAGAAGGGTAGGGGTGGTATACGAGGATGACGAGGACTCCAATAATGAGGTCATTTTTTATCTTCATGTTCCATTTTTTGGAATCCTCTATTCACTTTGATCTCTCTAATTTGAGAGTTTTGTACCTTTTTGTTAAGTAAATATATATTTTTCTTTAAAAAAAAGAAAAGGATATAATGGAATATTAGGGGTATGAATAAAATCCCTAAAAAAAGTTAAGTAATTAATAGGTTGTTACAGTCCTAAGTTTATTTTAATACAAGAAACAAAATTAAGTAGTGAGTAATGTAAGGATGCATTTAAAAAGATTTGGAACATGGGTGATTGTATAACAGTGTCTTCTATAGGAGCTTCAGGTGGTATTGAAATAATATGAAACAAATGCAAATGGTATGGGTAATTATTAGAAGCAAAAAGTAATTGGGTTGCTGGATTATTTTGTGGGAAAGAGAAAAAAATCAAATTTGGGGTTATAAATGTATATGCTCCAACTATAGTTACTCCTCATGAAAGATGTTGGAAGGACCTTAACATATTTTTGTCAAATACAATGATGATTCATTATGATCTATGGATTCTTGGGGGTGATTTTAATACTATTCTATCTCCTTTGGAAAAGAAGGGTGGTATTCCAAGATGGTCTAAATCAATGCAATATTTTGCTTCATTTGTTAATTCAAATAACCTTTGGGATGTTAGTCCCTCAAGCTATCAGTATACATGGGATAATAGACACATTGGAATTAATATATAGTAGAAATACTGGATAGATTCTTGTTATCGAATAAATGGTTGCAAATAAATTATACAATCTCTTTAGATATTTTATTGCAAGGAGGATCAGATCACAAACCTATTCTTTTAACCTATGAGTTACCTAATAATGGTCAACCAAATCTATTTCGCTTCCACTCTACGTGGATCCAAGACCCTAATTTTTTCCAGATGATTATGTTATGGTGGGATGAGTCTAAATTTGTAGGATCATGTATGTATAGGTTTTTTCAAAAGTTGAAATATTTAAAAGAGCAAATAAAAATTTGGAATGCCAAATATTTTGGTAACATTTTTAAAGAAAAGAAAGAAATTGAATCTAAACTCAAAATTTTACAAGATATAGTAGAAATTAATGGAATGGATCAGGATTCTTATGTGAAAGAAAATCAATTACTTGTTGATTATCATAATGCATTGAAAAATGAGTCATATTGGTTCCAAAAATCTAGAGAAAAATAGCTCAAGGAAGGAGATAAAAATACAAAATAAAATCGTGCTAGAACAAAAACAAAATTTTATGTTTGTCATATCAAAAATATTTTAACTCCAAATGGAAGAAATATTGAGGACAAAAAAGATATAAGGAAGGAAGCAATTAATTATTTCAAAAATATTTTGTCAAATTCTAGGAAAGATAAGGAGGCATAAGAAAAACTTCTACAAAATATTCCATCAATTATCACTCAAGGACAAAAACGAAAGCTTTATGAAGAAGATATCTATGGAGAAGGTCCTTGAAGTAGTTTTTTCTTTCCATCCTAACAATAGCCCCGATGGATTTCTTGAAATTTTCTTTCAAAAAATTTGGGATTTATTGAAGAGTGATATGTTAGTTAAGGTTGAAGAGGCCCAAAAAAGGAAGGCTATAATAAGTAATATCAATGCTAATTTTATTACCTTGCTTCCCAAGAAAGACGACACACAATATTTTGATAATATTTTTCCAATAAGCCTTTGTAATATATTAAAGGTCTTGCTTGCGAAGGATTAGGGTTTTTTTCTTAAAATATATCTCATCTTTTAGGAGCCATATCTTCGTGAAAAGTTATCCGATTTAGTTGATTCTTGGACCAACTTGTGCAGAATTTGAATAGCTTTAAAATGAGTAGTCATATGCATAAATATATTGAGGGAGATACAATCCTATGAAGTCAACCATTCAAAACAAGGGTAGTGATGATTTTTCAAGTCACAAAAAATAAAATTGTAAATATTTTTTAGCTAGGGTTCGAACGATGGGAAGAGCAAAGAAGGGCTAGGACTTCAGCGAGGAAAGACATTCTATTTATAATTTTTGGTGGTTAATTTTTGCTTGAGGTGAATCTTCCTCATAAATTAACAACTCATGTCCCATAGGTCATGAAGTGCAAAGGATTCGGGTTTTTTCCTGAAAACAATATCATCTTTTAGGATCCATATCTTCATAAAGAGTTATCTGATTCAACTGATTATTGGACCAACTTGTGAAAAATTTGAATAGCTTTAAAATGAGTGATCATATGCAAAAATTAGATTAATATTGAGGAAGATACGATCCAATGAAGTCAACCATTTGGAACAAGGGTAGTGACGATTTTTCAAGTCACGAAAAATGAAATTGCAAATATTTGCCAGCTAGGGTTCAAACAATGGGAAAAGGGTTAGAATTTCAACATGGCAAGACATTCTATCTAGAAAAAGAATTTTTTAGTTAAGTTTTTTTTCCCTTTATTTATATTAGAAATTGTGTATGAAAAATTTATAATTTTTTATCAAATATTATATTTGCTATAGGATATTCAGATAAATTTCAATAGATTTTAAGTTTTAGTTTCCTTTCCATGGACCGATTTATAGTTAAATTCTTAGAATCATCTCTAGTGGTAGAGGTTAGTGAGCACACCTTAAAGAGATCCTCGTTGCTCCAATATAGAGCAATTTTTGGTAAATTTAATGCGTATTGGCTAGGGGCTTCAGCCTTGAGAAAATGGACTGATAGAAGTTGGAAGTCTCTAGGAGTAATTTTATCATTTCTTCCAAAAGGTTTATTCCTAGCCATTTATTTTTCTAGGGAAGAAAGAGAAATAATCCTAAAAGGGGGTCCTTGGTTTATGGGAAGAGCGAGACTCTTCCTTACCCACTGGTATGAAGGCTTTTCACCTAAAAATATAAATCTATCCCTAGTACCAGTCTGGGTTAGGATGTTTGGGTTACCCATTTAATTTTGGAAAATAGATACCTTCAAGGAAATAGGCAACAATCTAGGAGAATTCCTTGAGATTTTAGATACAACAAAATATGGATTTTTGGCTATTTATGCTCGAATATTGGTCATGATTGATATAAGTAAAGCTTTACCAAAATCAATCATTATTAAGTATGGGGATAAGATGTGGATCCAAAATATATATTATGAAAACATATGTTTTAGATATAGAAGATGTCATCAGGTGGGGCATATTGAGAGATCATGCCCTAAGAAGAGCCCAACAAAATCATTTGTAGAAAACCACAAGAGAAACTTACAAATGGTTATGGATGAAGATGGTTTTCAACTTCCAAAAAATAGATCTAGAAAAATAAAAGAAAATAAACAGTGGAGACCAATAAGGAAGGATATTGTAAGAAATGTTGGCAATTTTGGGTTTGAGATCCTAGCTTCTTGTCTATGAGTTGTCATTGATGTCAAAAGGAAATGGCATTAATGATAAGAGGATGTGTTGGTTGAAGATTCCAAAAGGCAAGATTCCATTGGCAAGGGTTTTTCATTAAAACCAAACCGGTTTTTATTAAAACCATTGGATAGGGTTTTAATTAAAACCACATGGATGAAGTTAAATGGTTTTTATTAAAACCAATGGAGGTTCTCTTTATTATTTAAAACCTTTCAAGGTTTTAATTAATTAATTAAGGGAGAAATTATTTTAATTTATTAAAATTTTTTAAAGGTTTTTAACCTTTTTCATTTTTAATTTATTAAAATTATTTAAGGGTTTTTAAACCCTTTAGAAAGCAAATTTCGATTAAATTCGAAATTACTTTTCTTTGCAGCCGACATGTTCTAAAGTCCACGTATGGACTATAAATATGAGAAGGCTCATAAGGTTAAACTCACTTGGAAAATCGAAGGCAATTAATTGGTTTGGCTGTGATCGAATGTTCTGTTTACTCTGTGAAAGAGGAGAGCTCATGGTTTGAAAAGCTTTCGAAAAGCTTGACCGTTTATGTGGAAGGAAGTCCGTCTTGGACTTCGTAATCCCCTTGTGGGATAGTGGCAGCAAAGGCTACGTTTGGGCCTTGCGTAGGCGAAGGTCTGCATTTTGATCCTCGTGGAGGGAGCTGTGCATGGATTAGTCACGTTTTTATTAAAACGTGTTTTGTGCCGCGAATTTCGGATTCTTCAAGGGCAGCCATTATAAGGTCTGATTATTTTCTTGATATGATTTTTGGCATTGTTTAGCATTGTTTAAAAGACATAGGAGAAATAAGGGGATATTTCTTTGGTTGTATTTTTGAGATTAGTCTTTTGCTATGCTAAATTTAAAAATGGAGATATAAGGTGTAAGTTTTGGTTGTTGTTTTTTTGGCTTCTTTGGTGGTTGTTTTTAAAGAAGAGGAGCTAAAAGGTGTATTAAGGAAAGTTTTTATATATGCTCATTTATCTTGGTTCTAACCCTAACTTGGTTGGAAGTTTGAGGGTTGTGTGTGGTGACAGCTTTAAGGATCAATTTCTTCTACTCCAAAAAGGTATGGGCAAATTTTCCTTATGAGTATGATTGGTGTATGTTTTTTTGAAATAAGGTTGGAGTGAAAAGGTTTTCAACTAGGTTTCTTTTGGTTGGGTGTAAATCCTATTTTTTGGTTTGTTGAAGACTTCTTATGCATTGTTATCCTTGATGAGAGTTTTGGTGAATGCATAATTCTCGTTTGAGGTAGTGGAAGCATTGTGCACTAGGGTTTATGTTTGTGAGTCTTGCTACTTGCTTTGAGTTGGTGAAACCCTTGGTTGGATGTTTTGAGGTTGATGGTTGAGTTGCTTCCATAGAGGTTGTTTGATCAAGTTATTGCTTTTACTTGATTCATGATATTGGGCTTACTCCTTTGAGTTGATTTGAGAAAATTACTCCTTTGCATTGGTGATATTGTGTTGGTGGCTGTTTTGTTCAAATATCTTTGGAGGGAAAAGGATTTCTACTTGTTTCCTTTTCTTGTGATGATTGGTTTAATGCTTCAAGGTTATTGTTGAGTTGAGAAGTATTGGTTGAACCTTGTTTATAAGCATTGTTGTTGAAGCCCTATTTGGTTGTGAAAGATTAATTGGTAGTGAAAAGTTATTGGTTGTGGAAAGAACATGAGTATCATTGTTATATGAGATCTTGCATGGTTGGCAATTGTTGGGTTGTGTTTCATGTTCTTGATAAAAGCAAACTTCATTCTATCTTATTCTTTTTGAGATTGAGTTGAGGTTGAGTTGAGTTGAGATTGAGATTGGGAGTTAAGTATAGAACATATTGAGTCTCTAACAATTCTCTTTATGCTTCTATGATATTGATGAATCACATTGGGTCTCTAACAATTCTCTTTGTGGGTTCATGCTAAGCAATTTTTTCTTGGTGAGCTTGCTGATTTTTAATAGGTTCTTTTTGAGGACTTGTGAGCAGTTTTTGGACAGGTTCCGGTGGGGACTTGTGAGCAGTTTTGGACAGGTTTCGGTGGGGACTTGTGAGTAGATTTGGATAGGTCCTAGCAGAGGACTTGTGAGCTGAGTTTGATAGTTCTATCAGAGAACTTGAGGACAGAGGTGCACTAGTTCTATGAGAAGAACTTGAGGACAGAGTTGGCAAGTCTTTGAGAAGGCTTGTATGCAGAGGATTGATTTGTTCAAGAGTTGGATAGATCTGATAGATAGAGGAAGATTTGTACTAGACTGACTGACTGTGTTTGGTACAGGTTGCTGAGCTGCTGTGGATGTGATCATAGAAGGCAGAGGTATCTTAGGCTAAGCATTGAGGATAGGAGGTCTTCGATGGAAAGGAGTTCCATGTGCTGGCAAGAGGTAGAGGCGATTGATCTTCCGAGGGATCATTTCCAGAGCAGAGGGGAAGGTATCTCCTTTGAGCAGAGGCTCATAAATTCTGATTGGGGGAAGGTATCTCCTTTGGGCCGAGGCTCATAAACATTGTAATTGGGAAGGATTCCCAAAGAAATTTGAGATAACTTTTAAAGAAAAGTTTTGTGGACGTAGCCCAACCATTTTGGGTGAACCACGTTAAAATTGGTGTCACTTTGTGGATGATAGTGTCCATTGCTTTGATATTGATTTGGGTATATTGCTTTACTGTTTTGAAGTATAAATGAAAAAGTAAAAAGAGGTCTTATACTATTCACCCCCCCTCTTAGTATAAGCTTGTGTTCTTCAATAAATACCAACTCTTTTGAGGCTTTAGCCTATGAAGAAAAAGTGGATCAAAACTTAGAGGACATAGTACAATAATTTAAACATATAAACAAGGAACTATCTATTTAGAATGATCTTAATTTAAGAAAGAAAATTCTCGATGAACCTAAAGAATGTGTCTCATAAGATTTTGAAGACTCTCTTTAAGTACCATGCACCATTCAAGAGAAAATAATTGGTAAAAAATACAATTTTAGAAGTTAATACTTTTGCCATTTATAAGGAAATACCAAAAATGAGCAAGACAAGTTAAAAGCTTCTATAATAGAGCCAGGAGAAGATAAATATGATGAAAAATAAAATTGTGAAAGAATATTGAGGAATAGAATAATAAGACCTAATCCTAATATAGGCAAGGCAAAAAGAGGAAAACCCTCAAATTATCAAGCAAGATCCAGGGAAGCAAGAGCAAACTTAGATAAAGGAACACAAACTAAGTTGGTTGAACTTATCTTTACCAAATAACAAAATGATAGTGGTAATACACAAGAGGGACCAAAATTCTCTAATGAGACATGATTATCATCTCATGGAATATATGGGGTGTAATGCCCCCTTAAAGCAGAGGTGTATTAGGGACCTATGTTTAAGTAATAAACCTAATATTCTCTGTATCCAGGAAACTAAAATGACAAAAGAAAAGGTTTCAAAAACTATGAATGTAGTATGGGCAAGATGTGAATGGATGCTATGGATTCTGAAGGAGTGGTAGGAGGAATTCTAACTTGTTGGAATACTTTGAGAACCTATTGTGTAACCATTCATAAAACTAGGCATTGGATAGCCTCTTTAGTCACTTGCTACTTTGTAGATATTCATTTCATCCTTATCAATGTCTATAGACCTAAAAATCAATTAGGTAGATTAGAAGTTTGGAGTGGGATTGAAGCATTTATGATAAGTAAAGACCAAGAAACTTGATTCATGATAATTGGAGATTTTAATGCCATAACCAAGTTGGATAAAAAATTTGGGGGAATTAGGAAATTGAAGCAAAGTATGAAATATTTGCTTAGATTTTATTCAAAACAATAATCTATGAGAAGTTGAGTTTGAAGAAGAGAACTATAGTTGGAACAAAAATAGGAGAGGCCAAAACCTAATAGCAGAAAAATTAGACATTCTACTTAGATCATTGGCTAGATGAAGGAACTTGTGCTAAAATTAATACCTTAACAAATATTGGTTCAGATCATTGGCCAATAAGAGTTAAAATGGTGGTAATTGAATTCAAACAAATATCATATTTAAAATACGAGTAGATGTGGGAAGACTATCCTAAATTTATTGATATGATAGCTCAAACATGGAATTATTTAGTTAATCGTGGGTTGTATGCTCTTCCAAACCAAATTAAAGCTATGATATATAGATTAAATGAATGGAACATGAACACCTTTGGAAACATTTTTGAGAAAAAAACTAAAAGATAAACTTTCAAAATTCCAAAAAGTTGATGATAATAATCCAATATCGGAGGAAAGGGAGTTGCTTAGTGAATATCATAATATTTTGAGTAAGGAAGAGAAATTTTGGAGATTAAAATCAAGACAGACTTGGTTAAAATAAGGTGATAAAAATATAAAGTTTTCATAGGATGGCTATAGTACAGGGATCAACTTACAAAATTAGTAGAATTAAATCAATAGAAGGGGTTTGGATTGAAGATCATAGTGAAATTAGGAAAGAGGCTAAGTAATTTTATCAGGATATTCTAGGTTCAGAGGAGATCGTAGTTCTTAATGATAGACTTCTTCAATATGTTCCTTCAGTTATAACCTTAGTTACCAAATTTGTCAAATTTTTTAGATAAAATTTGAAATTCGTCGAATTTTAAACCTTAACGAATAAATTTGACGAATAAATCTTAAATTTGGGAAAAAATTTCTACAACCTTCTTTGCGAATAAATCCTAAATTATTAGGCGTTTTCGATATGACATATTCTTTTTGTGATAAATGGGGTTGCTGATGCTAAATCCACAATATCTTCTATTGATTTCTCCTTTTTACGTATCCCCAAAAAATTATTTGTAAGCATGAAATTTTCGTCGCCTCTTTGTATTTTCGTGGGAACAATCTTCGATGAGGTCCTGGAATAAGCATTATGGCATAATAGACTAGTAAAAAGCTTTGAATTTTTAAGCCATTTCGTTCCAGATGAAAATGACAGAACTGTTAGGAAGTCAAGAAGTCCTCGATTGAATTCTGAATAGAAATTTTCATATACATTTTTAATGTGTCAAAAGGAGGGTTTGGACTTGAACTGTTGTCGTACGTTTTTGGGCATTCCACATTAGTACCGAGATATTATGTAATAGACGACGTTGAAATGAATGCACCATTCAGAAATACCATTGCGAGTTGGTCCAGACGTTGTTTTGGTTCAGATGCAATTTAATAATCTTATAAGATTAAAATTTTTATTTTAAAATTATTTACTTTTTGTTGATGATAAATGATAATAACATATGTAAGTTTGAGTAAGTTATCATGCTTTTATTAGGTGTTTGTTTTAGATATAAAATTTAATTTATATAAAAATTACTATTTAATTTTACTTTCAACATTTAAATATAAAATTTATCAAAACATAAAACATATTTAAAATATAAATATGATACCATTAAAATTTAATGTAGAAGCTTAAAAATATAGGATAAAAGAAATTATTAATGTTTGTTTCAAGTCTTTTTTTGAGTTTCTTAGTTATTAATTTTGAAAGGATATATATACACATTTATAATATATCAAATTTTATATGTCGAAATTTATTCCAAATTTTTAAATATATCGAATTTCTTTCGAACTTCAAGAGTGTCAAACTCGAACATGAACTCGAACTTGGTAACTAAGGTTATAATGAATGAAGACAATAGGAAACTTATGGAGCCTATTACTCTAGAAGAAATTCATTTAGCTCTTTTCTCTTTTAATAAGGATAAATCCCTAGGTCTAGATGGGCTCTCTGCAGCTTTTTACCAACATAATTGGGATATAGTGAAATATTCTTTATTGGTGGTAGTGGAACAGTCTAGGATAAAACAATTCATACCTTATAAAATAAATGCAACATATCTTACCCTAATTCCAAATAAGAAGGATGTTGAATTGTTTGATTCTTTAAGACCCATAAGCCTATGTAATATGGCATATAAGATTATTTCCAAAGTGATGGCGAATAGATTAAGGCCATTGTTAGAAAAAAATATTTCAAAAGAGCAAGGAGGATTTGTGAAAGGGAGACAATTTTTGGATGGGATCATAGTAGCTCATGAAGTTATACATTCAACAACTTCAATAAAAAGAGAAAGCAATGATCTAAAAACTTGATATGAGTAAAGCCTATGATAGGGTTAAATGGAATTTTTTTTTTGCAGTTTTAGATAAGTTTAGTTTTGGGAAGAAATGGATTAGATGGATTAAAGCTTGTGTCTCTACAATTTCTTATTCAATGTTGGTCAATGGGTTAGTGACATAATATTTTAAAGCCAAGAGAGGCCTTAGATAAGGATATCCTCTATCTCCTTATTTGTTCATTATTATGGCAGAAGTTTTGAGTAGGAACTTAAATAAGGCTTACAAATATGGGCTTATAAGTGGACTTAAGGTTAGTAATAACATCGATAACATCACCCATCAAAAATTTGTAGATGATACAACCCTTTTTGGAAGGGCAAGGATAAATGAGGCCACAACTTTGAATAACTTTTTAAAAGAGTACAAAAGAGCTTCAGGGCAAAAAGTTAATAGGACTAAATCCAAAATTTACTTCCTTAACACTCATGCTAATATCAAAGCAAGAATTTGTAGGTTGCTTCAAATGGAGGAGGAAAATTTACCAACAACTTATCTTGGGATACCTTTATTTGAGGGGAGAATGAGGATAGATTTATGGAATCCAGTTATTAGTAAAGTTCAGAATAAACTTCCATCTTGGAAAGGTAGATGGTTATCATTAGCAAGAAGAGTGTAGTTAATTAAGTCAGTCTTACAAGCCATTCCAACATATTATATGTCATTGTATTCTATGCCAAAATCAGTTGAAAAATGTTTAATCTATATTATGCGATCCTTTTTATGGTCAGGTTTACATGATAAAAGGAAATTTCCTTTGGTGAAATGGAGCAAGTTGTGTGATGATAAAACTAGGGGAGGTCTTGGTTTAAGAGTTCTTACAGATGCAAACTTAGCTCTTAGGGGAAAATTTATCTGGAGATTGTACAAAGAGAGTCAAAGACAATGGGCAAGAATTCTTCTAAGTATGTTGATCCCAATGACCCAAGTTTAATATTTATTGCATTCTCTCTACCAAATGGTTTTGCTCTTTGGAATGGTTTAAAAAAATCTATTGATCTTATGATTAAAGGTTTAATATGGGTGGTGGGAACTGGAGAAAAAATTTCTATTTGGATGGATACTTGGTGTGATAAAAAACCACTCAATTTAGATCCAATTTTGAAACCTTGGATGAGATTGCTTCAAGATAAATATGGTGATAGGGTTTCAAACATTTTGTACAAGGATCGAGAAGGAAGATACAAATGGAAAGAATATTTTTTTACAAGTATACAAGACATTGATGCTAGGAGGCAATTGAGTAGAAAGATAACAACTGTGATTATTTCGAGGGGAGCCAAGGATAAATTGATTTGGGAGTTGAATAGCTCAGGAGAATACACAACAAGAAGTGGATATAATGTTCAACACCAACAAAATAATAATATCACTAGAATATGGAGAGATATTTGGGATAGCCCAAGCATTCCTAAAGTCAAAATGTTTGTTTGGCTAGTAGGTCATAGAAGAATTTTATCCTGGGATAACCTTATGAAAAGGGGTTTTCATGGCCCCTCTCAATGTGTTTTTTGTAATAAGGAGGAGGAGAGTATAGACCATCTCTTGGGACATTGCTCAATAGTCTGGAATCTATGGCAATGGATTCTTAATATGTTTGGTAAATGCATGGTGATGAATAGTAGAATTGAAGATTGGTTAAAGCAATGGTAGAGCACTTATAAAAGTGAGGCTTTACAGACAATATGGGATATATCAAAAGATACAATACTTTGGACTATATGGCTAGAAAGGAATAGAAGAATATTTAAAGGAAAGGAAAGTAGTTTAGAGGTAATGAAAAAGAAGATATGTTTAGCCATAGAGGAGTCTAAACCAACCCTATCAACTCACCCAATCCCTAATTTGGAAGCAGAGAGCCTTGATAGATGGAGTCAAGTCATTAAATGGAATTATGATGTTGGGTACAAGAGAAGCAAAAAGAAGGCAAAGAATATAAAGTGGAAACCACCAGATGTGGAGTGGGTTAAATTGAATTTTTATGGAGCATCTAAAGGAAATCCAGGACCAGTAGGAGGAGGAGGAATAATTAGAAATAATAGAGGAGAGATTTTATCTCATTATGCTTTCAATAGTGGATTTAAGACAAATAATGAAGTTGAAGCTTGGGCAGCTTTAGAAGGGTTAAAAATATGTAAACAAATGAAATGGAATAGAGTATGGATGGAAGGTGATTCTCTCATAGTAATTAATGCAATTTTGAGGAAAGCAAAGGCTCCATGGAACATACAAGAGATAATTGTGGAAATTCAAGATCTTGCTAAAGAGTTTGAAGAAATCAGGTTTACACATATATTAAGGGAAGGAAACAAATGTGCAGATAAGCTAGCCAATAGAGGGGTTTTGATTGAGGATCGTGAAGTTAAATTCTCCTTTCCATGGTTAGAGGAAGTAGAAAGTTTAGTTGAAGCTGACAAAAAAATGTTGATTGCCTGAATCAATTTATGATTAAGATTTAATTTAATGTTTTCCATTGGTATTATCTACTTTATTTTGTAACAATAATGTGTTTTCTTTTAGACTATTTATTATAATTTTTGTGGTTGCACTTGTGTTTCAGGAAGGAAACTAGCAATCCAAATTTGGTAAAGCGGACTATGATAGTGCGATGTTTTGGAAATATTACTCTACTAAGATGCAAGGCATAGATAGTAGAGGTGAAGTTTTGGCATTGTGAAGGCTGCTATAGGAAAATGTCTAGAAAGTTGCTAAATTTTGGATTAATTGTATTCATACAAAAATTTGAAAAGATCCAGAAAATGAAAATCAAGAATTCAGACATTTTATGTAAAATGATGTAGGTTTCTAGCTATAGCATCTCAATTGAGATGAGAAGTGTATCTATTTGTAAACTCTCAAGCTCTAAAGAAGAGAGATGTAATTTGTCAAGGGTGGGGGACCCGAGTACAACCCCTTATTATCCAACAAAAAAAACCTTTGTAATATGATTTATAAGATCATTTCAAAAATTAAGGCAAACAAGTTGAAGGGCATTCTAGGGTGTCTTATCTTAGATGAACAAGGTGGCTTTGTTCATGGTAAAAAATTCTTGATGGGATAATTATTGCACAAGAGACCATTCATTCACTTCATTCCATGAAAAAACTAGGTATGCTTTTGAAACTACATATGGACAAAGCATATGATAGGGTTTCATAGAATTTTCTACATGCTATTCTTAGAAAGTTTGGCTTTGATTATAGTTGGTGTGAGAGGATTAAATGTTGTTATAGAACTGGAAAAAAATCTATTTTGATCTATGGTTCTCCTGCTAGTTACTTCAAGTCATCCTGTGGATTTTGTTAAGGTGATCCACTTTCTCCTTATATATTCATTATTATGGCAGAAGCATTAGGAAGAGCCTTTTCAAAGGTAAAAATTGAAGGAAAAATCAAAGGTATTCAAGTTGCAAAAAATGATCCCTTTGAATATCATCTCCAATTTGTTGATGATACTTTTATTTTGGGCCATCCCTTAGTCAGTGAGGTTATAGAGTTTAAATAAATACTATCATGCTATGAGAAAGCTACTAGAAAATTGGTAAATACTACAAAATCTAGCATTTTTATTAACACTGCCCTAGATTTAAAATAAATTATTGTGAAAATTTTAGGGTCTAAAATTGAAAAATTTGAATCATCTTACTTGGGTATTCCTTTTTCTGCTAAAGAAAAAAAATATCTTTGGATCTCTTTTTTAGATAGAATGAAAGCTTGCTTGATAGGTTAGAAAGGTAAGTTCTTAACCATGGCAGGAAGGCTACAACTCATAAAGACTACATTGCAATCCATCCCTATATATATGACGTCACTTTCAAGATTGTTAGTGAGTATAGCATAAAAAAATTGATAAAATTCAAAGAGACTTTCTATGGAAAGGGTGTGAGGAAAAAATTAGGTTTCCTCTTTGTAAGTGGGAAAGGGTTTCTAAAGGAAATAATATTGGAAGAGCAGGCTTGTGGAATTGCAGACTTATAAATTTGGCATTAGGAGCAAAGCTTGGGTGGAGATTATTCAGAGATCAAGAAAATAATTGGGAAAAAATATTACTTCAAAAATATATAGTTTTTCTTTATGCAATGAAATTATTTAGGAAAAGAACTCTATCCAAATGATCATCAACATGGAACTTCATATCAAAGAGTTTTTAATTAATTAAGAAACATATTAGATGGTTTGTCAATGAGGGGAGTTATGCAAATTTTTGGTCTAATGCTTTGTTTAAAACTTATCCTCTTATCTCTGACTCAAAATGGCAACCATTGTCTCAAGCATGCATAGCATGTAAAGGTCCAAAGGTCAAATATTATATTATTATGAGCAAAAACTCCAGATCATGGATTTCTTTTACTAACCTGGTTGAAGGAGAGGAACTCAAACAAATTGTAGATGATTTTCAAAATATGCATCAAGAGCTTTATTTACCAATTTTTACACAAAAGGATGAGTTGGTTTGAAATTTATCAAAGGATGGTAGATACTCGATAAAGTTTGGATATGAGGATTTAGAATGATCAAAATTTCCTTCTCCCAAATATTTTTGTTGGAAGAATGTTTGGTCATTAGAGGATCTCCCTAAGGCCTCAACATTCCTCTGGTTAGTAGTTCAAAGTAATATCCTTACAAGAGAGTCTACAAAGAAGAGAATATTATGGACCCTTTAGACGTATCTTGTGTAAGAACGATTTAGAAAAATCAAACCATTTACTTCTTCATTGTTAATTTGCTCACACCGTTTGGGGTTATTTTTCAAAAAATATGAAATTATAGTGGGTAGATCCATAAACATTGAAAGAGTTGATGAAATGTTGGATTAATTATTTCAAAGCTAAAGCATTATGTATTCTTTCGAGGATTGGCCCTGCCATTATTTTTTGGAATTCATGGCTTAAAAGGAATAACAATTTTTAAAAATAAATCTCAAAATCATGCCCAAGTTTGAAATTGTATTATTGTCTCTCTTGCAAAATATCTACAAATATGGTGCTCATCATGGGAAGTCTCAATTGCAAAAAAAGAGGTGCTAATAACTTGGCTACAGGATTTGAACATACATGGAAGATTCATCTACAACAATGGAATTAAAATAAAGGATCTACTTTGATCTATGGTAAAATGGAAATGTACAAAAATTGGGTTTATCAAAATTAATTTTTATGGTGCTTCTAAAGGAAATTCTGAAAAATCTGGTGGAGGTGGTCCTTACTTATTTAGAATCATATGGAACTTCAACTAACAATTATGCAAAGTGTTGCGGGCCAAACAAGGTTAACTCTTTTCCTACTTTTGTCACATGCCCGTGCATTTAATTTATCAACCCAGGGAGCTTCGTAAACTTGCGAAGGGTCTGGAACGAGATTGCTTACAATACCACTTGAGATGAGTCCTGCTAATTCTACTATTGGGGAGGTGTTTTCAAAATGGTTGTCAATCACTCATGCACTCCTCAATAATTTACGTAAGAAGAAAATAATTAAATCTACGAAAATAAAACATTCACACATTCCTGAAAATGAATCTACTACAAATACTAGAAATAGCAATGCGGTAAACGATCCTATAAAAGCAATAAACTAATCTAGAAAACACAAGAAAAGTGGGGAAGAAATACTGGCTTGGAGTGGGCCCAGGCTCCAGCAGCTTCCTCCCAGCTGAACACGCGCTTAGAACTCTTAGAACTGTAATATATTTATCAAAGTGTTACAATATCTATCTCTTCTATCTATCTCTATAACTCTATATAAATCTATATCAATCTATATATCTCAGAGCGGTCTACGTGTGTTTATATAACACACCCATAGAACTTCTATTACAAAGAAGTTACAACAGTCGATTCATCCCAGACTAAATTAAGACAGTCTGGTGAATGCAATCGACGTCTGCTTAAAACTGGCATTTGGTTCTAACGATGGCGTGTTCGCTGATTGGTTCATGCTTCACCTGGCATTGGTAAGACGCTTTCATACATTGGTGTGATCTCCAATTTAGCTCTACATGACGTAGAGTTGAAACTGCACCAGCCATTGTTGTCCACGTCATGCAAATCTGGTCAACGGGCGAAGAACAGAGGCGCCTTCCCTATGAGGAAGGCGCCTAAGTATATCGGGTGCCTTCCCTATACGGAAGGTGTCTTACTATCATTGGTGCCTTCCTGGAAGAGGAAGGCGCTTACCTTCTGTTGGTGCCTTCCTGTGAGAGGAAGGCGCTTGCTTCTAGTGGCACATTCCTTATGAGAGGAAGGCGCTTGCCTTCTAGTGGCGCCTTCCTTATGGGAGGAAGGCGCTCACCTTCTCGTCGGTGCCTTCCTTATGAGAGGAAGGTGCTTCCTTCCCTTTGGCGCCTTCCTGGAGGAGGAAGGCGCTTGTCTTTCCTTGGCGCCTTCCTGGAAGAGGAAGGCGCCTACTTACTCTTGGCGCCTTCCTGGAAGAGGAAGGCGCCTACGTTCTCTTGGCGCCTTCCTGGAAGAGGAAGGCGCCTACTTTCTCTTGGTGCCTTCCTAGAAGAGGAAGGCGCCTATGTTCTCTGCATTGATCCCCAAAGAAACAAAGTGCCAGGTCCATCAAAAAGACCTCGACTGATCCAAATCTAACTAAACCAACTGCAATTCCACAAAACACACTGAAAACACACAAATTAGGTAACACGCATAATTTCATCAAATAATTACATAATCATTCATAAATATATGCAATCCTTATTATATAGCCGCATAATAATCAAGAAATGATGTACAAAATATGAGCATTTCTGATGCTCATCATCCCCCCATGCTTAACATATGCCACGCCCTCGTGGCATCAAAACTATAGGTAGTCTTGCTGACCCCTTATCGTCATCGTCTCTTGGTGGATCCGGCTGTACCTACGGCCCGTGTCTGCCTCCTCTACATGGGTGTGGCTGTAGGCTATCCTCTCCTCATTCTGGCCGCTATCGATGGTGATCTAGCCAGTGTCATTTTTGCTGACTGGAATGCAGCCTCTGTGGCTTGCCATAGGTCAGCGTCTGGAGGTCTAACTGCTGTGAGAGGGATATCTGAATTGTCTCTCCTGGAATGAACTACTTGGGCTCTGTATAACTGGGCTGCTTCAGGAGTAAGCCCTATGTTCTCCTTTGCAATGGCAGTGGCCTCCAATTTGGGGCCATATACCCCCCACCATTCAAGATACCTTCTCATCATGGAGGGTCATCCCCGGGATGAACCATAAATATCCTAGAACTGGCTGTCCTCTATCGGATTGATGTAGATGCCAGAGTCTCCTCGCATCCTCGAGGCTGCCTTCCTAGCCTCTTTGGCTGCTTTCATCTCCTTGAGCAGTCGTTCGAATTGTTTTCGCCTTTCTATGAATGGTTGCATATCCCACTCGTCCTCTTCTAGCTCGATGAAGGTCACCTTCACCTTCTTTCGAGCCATCCTGGGCCTTTTTCCTCTGGCCTCTATGGAAAATGTGATGGCTCGAATAGGGGTCTTCTCCCTCTCCCTGGCGGTCATCTCCTCACTCCGAGGGGCCTGCTCTACGGTCCCTGGAGCGTTCATTTCATTCTACACTACCGCCCCTAGGGTATTCTCTTCATTCTACGTTGTCATCCCTGGGGGTACTTCTTCGTCCCCTTGTCTATCCTGCATCGACCCCTCAGGTTCTGTCTATCCGAGAAACTCCTCCTTATCCTTCGGCCCTATCTACTACTGTTGACCATCGTCCTACTCTGTATCACTGAGGACGATGATAGGGGGTGTTGCGGGACTTCTCTCCCTTTCATTCCCGAAAGTAGGGGAATTCTCCCCTATTTCTAGGCTGCTCTGATGGGCGTCCGATCAAATTTCTCTCGAAGAAAAGACTCATTCTATAGAGGTGGGAGAATTCATCAAAATTTTGTTGCCCAGTCGATTTGGGCCGACGCGTCTTTCCTTTCTGTTCCTCTGGCCTGGAGTAGCTGGTTCTCCTCTCGCAACTGCCGGACCAGCTGCTCGAGGTGGGCGATTCATTCTTCTCGCTCCTTCAACTCCCCTCTATGCTTGTTCTGGCAGTCTTCCAAAATTTGTTGGGCCATCCAACAATTGGTTTGCCACTCCAACGCCTCCTCCAAGGCCGCGTCGACCTGATCATTGCTCCCGGAGGTCCCTACATCTTGTGGGCTCTGGTTTATCAATTCCTAGAGGGTTTGGGCCACCACATCAATTTTTGGGTCACCCTATTCCTCTTCTATCGAGAGGAGGAGTCACCATAGTCATTTCCTCCTAGGGCCTGGCGGTCGAAACTCGGCCTCACTGCTAGTAAGCGGTGCTCCCTCCTCTTCATGTTTAGGCATTGGGGAATGCCCTCTTTCCCCTATGCAGTCGGGCACTAGAGAATGCCCTAATTCTTCTATACATTCGGGCACTAGGGAATGCCCTCTTTCCTCCATGAAATAGGGCAATGTCGATTGCTCGATACTCACCATTTCCTCCTCAGGGCTTCCCTCTACTTGCCCTACTTTGGCAACAGCATCCTATTGCCTTACTCGGCTGCCATCTCCCTCTACATCGGGGTTCTGCCTACGCGCTTCTGCATGGCAGACCAGAACTGATATCAGCCCATGGTGGGCTAAGGTGGATGGTGCTCCTTTTTGATACCTAGCTGCTTCATCCTTGAGGGCATTTTCTAGATAGAAAGGCACGTTCAACTTCCTTCCATGCACCAGGTGGTTCAAAAACTGCACATGGTTGGCGTGCAGATGGGTATACTTCTCGATGCATGTAAGAAATTGAGCAACCTGCTCGAATATCTTTCGTAGGTGCATGGGGAGGCTATTTTTGGGTAGCCCTTCCTTATCTATCTGCACTATCTCTCCAGGTAGCAGCACTTTGGTGTACTGCTTCAATAGTCCACCTTTGTAGATGCATTCCCCCATGAGGGGTAATCCAGTCACCTGCGAGATGTATTCGGGGGTGACTAGAATTTCTACTCCTCGCACCTGAGCTGCATCGCCTCTCAAGGAGGCAATGAATTCCTTGGCTGCCTCCACATCCTAGCCCTGACTAACCAGGGTACAGTATTCGAGCCATCCTTCGGCCTCGAACTACATTCTTATAGCCCCCTTGATTCCTTTCATGTCGCTCGGCTCATTCTTCTTCACTGCGTGATTCTTCGACCTTCCTCCCATGGCGCCTTCCTTCCCTACTACATTTTTTTTATCTTTCCTTCTTTAGGAAGGCGCCTTCTTATAGGGAAGGTGCCTTACTCTAGCATTTATTTTGAGCCATATCATTGGCACGTGGTTTCGGCTATGGGGGGATACGATTTTTATGACGACGATATTTTTTTGGTACCACATAATTTATAAATGATTATATAAAAATTTGAATTAACATGCACGTACCTGATTCGGTGGTTCATGCATTGTGAAGATCAGTGATTCATCGATTTGTGACATGGGGGAGGGGTATGGTCATCTGATGTCGCTCGTTCATGTGGTGGCTACATCTCGATCGAGGCATCCGAGAGGTTTGAGTGTTGGTTGTACATGGAAGGTGCTCTTTGGTACCTTCCCGATGTGGAAGGTGCTTATATAGCACCTTCCCGATGTTGTCGATGCTTCCCAAATGGATGCGCCTTTCGATGGTGGAAGGCACCTCTGATTGCTTGCGCCTTCTCGATGTGGAAGGCACCTCCATCTGTATGCACCTTCTCGATGTGGAAGGCGCCTCGATCTACATGCGCCTTCTCGATGTGGAAGGCACCTCATCTATGCACCTTCTCAATGTGGAAGATGCCTCGATCTATATGTGCCTTCTCGATGTGGAAGGCACCTCGTCTATGTGCCTTCTTGATGTGGAAGGCCTCGGCTCATGCACCTTCTCGATGTGGAAGGCACCTCGGGCTCTCTTTTTTTTTTTTGTGGTGCCTTCCAGCCACGGAAGGTGCCTATGTATATATATATATATTTTAAACTCTTATGTGTGCCTTCTCTATAAGGAAGGTGCCTTCTTCTGGTGGGGCACCTTCTTTATAAGGAAGGCACCTTTATTCTAGCGGGGCACCTTCTTTATAAGGAAGGTGCCTTATTCTATGGGGCACCTTCTTTATAAGGAAGGCACCTTTATTCTTGGCAATCATGCTGCAATTGACCAGGAAAGGGTGATCAAGCCTTCTCAGTCTCGCCTCATGCTGCCTTCACTTCTACCTACGAGCCGGTGTCGGAATGCTGAGCCGAATCAGGCCTGGTTTCCTAGATACCTATTCCTCATGTTGTCAGGTCCTCCACCTACAAAAAGCAACCAAAAAATAAAGGAAAATAAAGGCAGTTAGATGCATTCCATGCCTGTTAGGCCCTGGGTTAGGATGCCTGCAGCTTGCATGCGGGCGTCGTCCCTACAAAAACACACTGTAAGAAAAAACTACATTAACTAATTTTGGGTGAGCACTTCCATGCCCACCATTTCACCTGTGAGAGTTTGGTCCAGATCTAACAAGATGGGGTCTCCCCCATGCCTATTCTGGATTCTACCTGTAATGTTTTGGACGTGTTATAGGGGCGTAGTCGGTGGCCATTGACTGTTAACATGGTGTTGCTGTCGTCAATTGTCTTAACGTGCACTGCCCCATTCTTGATGAGCTCTACCACCTCATACGACCCCATCCATCTCTGCATTAATTTGCCTTTCCTCTCCTGGAACCGAGAATCGTACAATAGTACCCATTCCCCTTCTTGGAACTGCTTCAGCTTAATGTGGCTATCATGCCACCGCTTTCTTTGCTTCTGTATAATTTTTGTTCTCTGCAAAGCATCTAATCGGATTTCGTCCAGCTGATCTAGCTGTCAAATCCTTTGTTTTTGAGCTTCATCCAAGCTCAAGTTCAATTCTGAAGCCGTTCTCAGCGTCTTGATTTCAAATTCGATGGGCATCATCGCATTTTTCCCATAGACCAGTTGGAAAGGTGTAAAGCCTGTGGTGGATTTCCACGTGGTGTTATATGCCCAGACTACCTCCGACAACCGTGTAGCCCAATATTTCCTATGTTGTTGCATGGTCTTCATCAGGATGTTCTCTATTTCTCTGTTTGTCACTTCCACTTGCCCGTTTGCCTACGGATGGTAGGGCGTAGTTTTATTGTGCCAAACTCTGTATTGCTCCATCAGCTCCTTGATCAACTTGGAGGTAAATTGAGGCCCTTGGTCTATTGTTATCTCCCTAGGGACCCCAAATCATGTAAAAATATGGGCAAATAAGAAATCGACAACCGTTCTTTCCTTTGAATCCCTCAATGCCTGAACTTCAACCCATTTGGTAACGTAATCCGTATAGACCAAAATAAACCTCCTCCCCATTGAAGGTGGATTAAACGGTCCCACGAAGTCCATGCCCCACTTATCGAAAGGTTCCAGGTGTACCTGAGGCTGGAGGGGCATTTCATCTCGATGGGTTGGTCTGCCCATCCTTTGGCATTCATCACACTTGTTGGCGTACGCGACCGCATCCTTAAACAGAGTGGGCCAAAAGTACCCAACCTATAGGATTTTGTAGGCAGTTCATTTCCCTGCAAAGTGTCCTCCGCATGGTTCATCGTGACATGCTTTGAGTACTTCTGAGAACTCCTATTCTGCTATGCATCTTCTTATAATTTGGTCATGTCCTATTTTAAATAGGAGGCCATCCATCCATAGGAACGATGCACTTTTCTCTATGACCGCCTGCTTTTCTCGAAAAGAGAGAGCAGGTGAGGTCCTTCCGGTGGCCAAGTAATTGGCTATATCTGCATACCATGGGGTTTGCTCACTAATAGTGAACAAATGTTCATCCAAAAACTGGTCTTCCACTGCTTGATGGTCTGTTGGTATCAATCTGGATAGAAAATCTGCCATGATGTTATCCTTGCCTGGTTTGTCGACTATGGTGATGTCGAATTCCTATAGTAGCAATAGCCATCTGATAATTCTTCCACCAATGGCCGGCTTGCTCATTAGGTATCTGATAGCCGCATGGTCCGTATGGACAAATACCTTATATCCGGTGATATAGTGGCAGAATTTGTTTATAGCATGGACAACTACGAGGAACTCCTTCTCTGTCACCGTGTAGTTGAGCTCTGCTCCTGCCAAGTTTTTATTGACATAATAAATGGCATAAAATTCTTTGCCATATTTTTGTTCGAGGACTGCTCCAATCGCACCGTTGGATGCATCACAGTAGATATGGAATGGTATGGCCCAATTTGGTCCTCTTAAAACTGGTGCAGATATCAGTTTCTCCTTAAGCAATTGGAATGCTTCTTCGTAGTCTTCCATCCAATTGAACTCCACATCCTTAGATAATAGAGTGTGCAGTGGTTTGGCAATTTTGCTAAATTCGACGATAAATCACCGATAGTACCCGGCTGATCCAAGAAAACTCCTCACCTCTTTCTACGTTCTGGGGCTGGGTAGGTCCCTGATGACCTCAATATTCCTTTTATCAACCTTTATTCCTTCTGCAGAGAGGTGGTGCCCCAGTACGATGCCTTCTTGCATCATCATAAAGCATTTTTCGTTACTTAGGGACAAATTATTTTTCTTGCTTCTATCGAGCACTCTTTCCAAGTTCGTCATTGCCTCCTCAAAGGTTTCTCCATAGACGGTGAAGTCATCCATGTATACCTCGACCCCGTCTCCCATCATGTCTGAGAATATGCTAAGCACCACCCTTTGAAAGGTGGCAGGTGCGTTGCACAGTCCGAAAGGCAATACCCTATAGGCAAACGTTCCCCATGGGTAGGTGAACATTGTCTTATCTTGATCTTCTTCTCCTATCTGGATCTGGTTGTATCCACTGAATCCATCCAGAAAGGAGAAGTACTTCCTCCCCGAGAGTGTGTCCAAGACCTGATCAATGAACGGGAGCGGGAAGTGGTCTTTCTTGGTTGCTTTGTTCAATGCTCTGTAGTCCACATAGATTCGCCACTTCCCATTCTTTTTAGGGACCACCACTAACGGTGATACCCACTCACTATCAAAAATTGGATATATGAATCCGACAGCCAAGAGTTTGTGCAGTTCTTCCTTGACAATGTCTTTCATTGTCGGGTTCATTCTTCTCTACGGTTGTCGGCTTGGAGTTGCCTGATCATCTAGATAAATCCGATGGGTACAGATCTCTGGGCTGATGCCCTGCATATCCGAGTAATCCCATGCAAATGCTTGTTGGTGCCTTACCAGGAGCTCTTCTAATTTTGTCAGTTGTGTGGGCGTCAACCTACTGCTGACATTTAACGTTCTTCCTGGCCCAACGTGTATCTGTCGAACGTGGTGATCTTGGGTGCCAGTCAATGGTGATCCAGGTGTGGAGATGGAGGGCTCTCCATGGAGAAACTCCACAATAGCACCATCTTCATCTTCTTCTATCAACTCCTCCAATGTCATCACCGGTTGGATCATGGACAGCTCCGGATTTCCATGCTCGGTGAACATGGGTTCTCCTACTGAGTCGACGGACTGTGTTGGGGGTGAAATGGTCAACCTTTTAACGTTTCGCCCATCGGAGATGGTCATCAGCCCATCCCGGTAGCTGATGTAAGCATCAGCTATTGCCAGCCATGGCCTCCCCAAGATGAGCGGGTAACCACCCAACCTAGTTTTGGATTGCAAGACTAAAAAGTTGGTTGGGTATTCCCATGCGCTGACCATTACTATCACGTCTTCCAACATTCCTTTCGGTGCTACGGTCGATCGATCGGCTAGCTGCAGCACTGTCATGGTGGGTTTTAGGTTCATGAGTTGTAGCCTCTGCATGGTCTCCTAAGGCATTACGTTGATGGCTGCTCCGAGATCGACCAACGTATTGGATAGGGAATGTCCCTCAATTTTTATAGTCAGCATCGGGCTGCCTGGGTCTGCATACTTCGGATGGCATGTTCTGCCCATCATCAAATCTGCCAGTTTACCCATGACGTTGATAGTCTAGGTTGCTCTTCATCCTGGCTTCCTCAGACACATCTCTCTGATTGCCTTGGTATATATTGGAACATCTCGGATTGCTTGGAATAATGGAATTGTCACTGTGAGGTTCTTCAAGCTTGACAAGATGTCAAATTCTGGCTGCGTTACTTTTCTCTATTCTTGCAGCCGATTGGGAAATGGAGCCTTCACTCTCTCAAGTGTTTCTTCCTCCTCTACCAAAGGTGTTTCTTCTACCTCCTCCTCCTCTTCTACCAGTGGAGGTGTTCCTACTCCTAGCTGCCTACCTGACCTAAGCTGAATATTGTACATAGGATACATCTCACCCTCCACGTTGTATGCTGGCTGGTTCACCCTGTTATTCGGATTTGCCATCGGTTGTGCGGGTAGCTGCGTAGGTCTCACTACTGGCAATGTCGATAAATTCTATTGGGGGTGAGCAGGTGCTACGTTCTATGGAGCCTGATTCCACGTAGTGTGGCCTCTCCACTGCTGCCCAGGATATGGATATGGCATCCATGGCTGCTGGTTCGGGAATGCTGTTGGGGGTGCGTTAGACCAGGGTGATGGCCCCCACCACCCCATGTTAGGTGGTTGAGGTGGTCCTTGGTGCATGTATGGTCCTCCCCCATATGGCGGCATTCCGGTTGGCATATTCCCCGTAGGGGGCTGTGGCCAACTCTTTCGATTGCCTATGAAATAGGCATCCATGCTTTCAGCCTCCTCCTGATTACTAGGTAGTTGTGGGCACAATCGAGTTTTATGATTCAGCCTACAAACTGTGCATACTCTGACTTTGTTCTCCGGGCATGCATTCTTTGCATGCCTCCCTCTACATTTTGGATAGAAATAAGCCAATGCTGCCTCATTTTCTTGCTTCTTTTTCTCTAACAATAGCGTATCCATCTGCAATGCTAGAGATGAGAGCATTTCGCTCTTTAAATCCTCCAGCATGTTACCTATTTCTGTCTTTGTGACTGAAGCAGTCGCTTTCATGGTTCTGGAGGTGGCCTTGCCTCGCCTTCTTGAGTAGTTTCGGCATAGTTTCCAGATGTCTTCCATAGCATGCTGGTAGACATCACCTCCGAAGATCATGTTAAGAGCCTCCAGTGATTCATTGGTAAGTCCTCTCAAAAATATGCTTTTGAGGGACTTATCAGATAGTCTCGCGTGAGGAGATCATTGAAGATTAAAGTTGAATCTCTCCCAGTACTCCTCGAGAGACTCATCTTCTTTCTGTGTCATGCTCAGGACCTCCTCCCTGGAGTCTCTTGCTCTCCCAAAATCTTGGTATTGCTCTAAAAAGAGCCTCTTCATCTGGTCCCACGTGGCAATGTGTTTGTCTCCCAGACCGATGAACCATCGTAGAGCTGCATCGTCCAATGTAGAAGGAAAGAGTTTCAGCTTCTACGTATCGGATTTGTAGTCCACAGACCTGCATAAGACATCAAACTTAAATAAAAATAGGTTAGGGTCCTCAGTTGGGTATCCTCTGAAGGTCGAAAGGTGAGCAGGGGATATGTTTTTCATTTTAGCATCTCCTACTCCTTCCTCTATCGGGAAACTAAATCCAGATGAGACTTCATCATTATCAGCCATTTTTTTAGGAAATGTGGTTTCTAATGCAGTGCTTATGGCCTTACGGTCATTTAAGACTTTTTGAGTCAAAGCTCTAAGGTTGTCCGAGTGAGATCGTCCGATCTTCTACAACTTTCCACAATAGGGCTTCCTCTAAGGGAGTCCTATTAAACAGGGGATTTATGATGATTCATTCTTCCCCACATTGATGGGATGAGGAGGCACTTTGCACAAAGTGAGGCTCCTCACTCCAATGGATTGTTGGAGGTGGGTCGGGCGAGTCTAATTCAAATTCAGAATGCTCGGATGACTCAGGTTTTGATGGATTGGTTCTTATAAACCGATCGTTAGGTCCTCTTCTTCTCGAAGAACTCATACAAGGTCAGATGGAAGGTTTCAGGGTATTGTAAATAATCTAGTTGAGATGCTTCCTCGACAACGGTGCCAAAATGTTGTGGGCCAACAAGGTTAACTCTTTTCCTAATTTTGTCACATGCCCGTGCATTTAATTTATCAACCCAGGGAGCTTCGTAAACTTGCGAAGGGTCTGGAACGAGATTGCTTACAATACCACTTGAGATGAGTCCTGCTAATTCTACTATTGGGGGGTGTTTTCAAAATGGTTGTCAATCACTCATGCACTCCTCAATAATTTACGTAAGAAGAAAATAATTAAATCTACGAAAATAAAACATTCACACATTCCTAAAAATGAATCTACTGCAAATACTAGAAATAGCAATGCGGTAAATGATCCTATAAAAGCAATAAACTAATCTAGAAAACACAAGAAAAGTGGGGAAGAAATACTGGCTTGGAGTGGGCCCAGGCTCCAGTAGCTTCCTCCCAGCTGAACACGCGCTTAGAACTCTTAGAACTGTAATATATTTATCAAAGTGTTACAATATCTATCTCTTCTATCTGTCTCTATAACTCTATATAAATCTATATCAATCTATATATCTTAGAGCGGTCTACGTGTGTTTATATAACACACCCATAGAACTTCTATTACAAAGAAGTTACAACAGTCGATTCATCCCAGACTAAATTAAGACAGTCTAGTGAATGCAATCGACGTCTGCTTAAAACTGGCATTTGGTTCTAACGATGGCGTGTTCGCTGATTGGTTCATGCTTCACCTGGCATTGGTAAGATGCTTTCATACATTGGTGCGATCTCCAATTTAGCTCTACATGATGTAGAGTTGAAACTGCACCAGCCGCTGTTGTCCACGTCATGCAAATCTGGTCAACGGGCGAAGAACAGAGGCGCCTTCCCTATGAGGAAGGTGCCTAAGTATATCGAGTGCCTTCCCTATACGGAAGGTGTCTTACTACCATTGGCGCCTTCCTGGAAGAGGAAGGCGCTTACCTTCTATTGGTGCCTTCCTATGAGAGGAAGGCGCTTGCCTTCTAGTGCACCTTCCTATGAGAGGAAGGCGCTTGCCTTCTAGTGGCGCCTTCCTTATGGGAGGAAGGCGCTCGCCTTCTCGTCGGTGCCTTCCTTATGAGAGGAAGGTGCTTCCTTCCCTTTGGCGCCTTCCTGGAGGAGGAAGGTGCTTGTCTTTCCTTGGCGCCTTCCTGGAAGAGGAAGGCGCCTACTTACTCTTGGCGCCTTCCTGGAAGAGGAAGGCGCCTACGTTCTCTTGGCGCCTTCCTGGAAGAGGAAGGCGCCTACTTTCTCTTGGTGCCTTCCTGGAAGAGGAAGGCGCCTATGTTCTCTGCATTGATCCCCAAAGAAACAAAGTGCCAGGTCCATCAAAAAGACCTCGACTGATCCAAATCTAACTAAACCAACTGCAATTCCACAAAACACACTGAAAACACACAAATTAGGTAACACGCATAATTTCATCAAATAATTACATAATCATTCATAAATATATGCAATCCTTATTATATAGCCGCATAATAATCAAGAAATGATGTACAAAATATGAGCATTTCTGATGCTCATCACAAAGGCAAAGGGACTTCTTACAGGGATTAAAATTACAGTAGAAAAAGGATGGAAATATATTTCAATTAAGGGGGACTCACAAATTATCATCAATGCTATTAACAAAAATGGATGTGGAGACTAGATAAAAATAATATTATTGTTGATGTTCATCATCTATTACTAGAGGTAATCTATTGGAAGTGTGAGCATATTTATAGAGAAGGAAATCAAGTAGTAGATAAATTAGTAAATTGTAGTGTTGATCTTCATCCCGATAAAATTTAAATTTTAGAAGGTAATTGGCCAAGTGATATTTAGTCTTTTAATCAAAATAATGGCAAGGAGATGATTATGGAAAAATTAAAACTTTGAGGAAGTTGAAGAATATATTTAACAAAAAAAAAAATGAAAAATTTGTGATAAAAAGGTATGCTATAGAAAATTTAATATTTTGGTATTTGGATGGGAGTGGCCCCGAATAGAAGCCACATATAACTTATTAAAAAAAGAGGAATGAAAAAAAACCAAAAAGTAGAAAATCCTTCAAAAACCCAAATTTTTGTTGAGTTTTAAAAGAGCTGCAATTTGCTCAAGGAATCTATCGATTGACTCGGAGGATTAATTTGCTCAGCAAAGCTATTGATTCACTTGATGAGTTATTCACTTTAATTGATAAAGTAAGCGATTTTATAAACATAGTGAGTGAATCACTTGCCAAAATGAGTGAATCACTTGTCATAATGAGCAAATCACTCAGTCAAGGTGCCAAAGTAAAAATCTACATGGAAGTTTTTTTTTAAGTAGGATTTTGAAAGGGTTGCCCTTTCCCTTTTACATTGACTTAGTCACATTAAGATATTTGGTGCCGTCAATATTTAAACCTTGGTGTGGGATACATCAACTATTATCCCAACTATTAAACCAAGAACCCGCTGGAAAATCTACACAAAAGTTAAGGAAAATATTTTGAAAAGAATGTTTTTGTCATTTTGTGGTGCACTAAGCATTTTTAGACCCTTCTAAGCCTGTTAGAGTCATATTTAGAATCATGTAACATTTGGAGGTGCAATATTTTGCTAAGATTATCCCCAAATATTTACTTTTACTAGGAGTAATTATTTCTCACCCTAGGTAACTCAAGGTAAACTCTTATAATAAATAGAGGCTTAGGGCCCTCATTGTAATAATTTTTTGGCCATGTGAATTCAAAGCTACACTATGAAACCCACATTGTGCTTTGTACTCATAAGTTTATTATAAATTGGCAAGTACTTTACCATTAGAGGTACTACCTCATGGTTTTTTAAGTGCATGGTGGTTGGGTACTTTGCTTCTAGACATCTTGTCATTTTTTTATCAATTTTATAATCAAACAAATGGATTGGCATTGATGTTATGCAAGTTATCATGTGTTGATTAATCACATGCCATCCTCATTATGGTGTAGCAACCATATTTGCTTTCATCCCTCAAAATCTAAACTTAATGTATTTATGTCCCACACTTTAATTTCTGTATTTACTTTTGTGTGTGCATTTAATTTTTATGTAAATAGATTAGTTTAGATTAGATTTAGAATGATTACAACAAGGAGCTAGCCTAAATATGGAGGTAGGAGGAAGCCTATGACAAATATTTCCAATGAACTTGGATTTGGAGGTACAAAAACTAAAATATAAGTTAGTCCAATTCATAGAATCAACATAATTTATGGCATGCTTGATGGGATCAACCCTATTTTCATGTATTTTTCTTGACTTTTGCACCCAAAAATGCATTTGTCATGGACAAAGTGATTGGCTCAAAACTGGGTAAAATTTTTCAGAAGTCATACTCAAGATGTAATTTGCTCGTGAAAGAAAGTGGATAACTCAAAATTTTGAGCAAAGTTCATATTTTAGTAGAAGCAAGCAATAATTTGATCAATTCGCATAATTTTTTAGGTCTAGACCTAGTTTTGCTTAAGAATTCACTCCCTTTTTTATTATTGTGCTTATATATTACATGTAATTTGTGGATGGTGACTCTAACTTGAAATTTATAAAACCAAATTTTTCTTGAAGACAACTTCAAAAAACAACAAAACAAACTTAAATCTAATCTTATATATGCATTTGCCATGGGTAGAAGCACTTAAGGTTGATTTTTTAGTCAATTATATGCAAGATAGAAATATAGAGTGATTCACTTGATAAAGGGTGGAATACAACCAATTATATTCCAACAAATGATTTACTCAAAATGATCCACCAAGAGAACTTTCCTCTACAAAATGTTTCTAAGTCTAATAAAAAAAGTGTATCACTTGATAAAGTGAGTGATTTGCTTGCCCTTTTGAGCGAATTGTTAATTTTATCTTAGTTTAGCAAAAATACATAAAAATCAAGTGAATCACTCCCATTTGAAAACAAATTGCTCAAACTAACAATTTACTAAAATATTACATCCTAGAAGTGAATCAACTAAATTATGAGTGAATGTTCCCTTTTGCGAGTGAATCACTCAAATTAGGTCAATTTTTTAAATGTTTTTTTTTTAAGATTTTGACCCCAATTTTTTAGATTTTAGCATTAGTATTCTATTTATATAGGTATAAGCATATGAATATGCGTTCTAGAGCTCAAAAATAGGAAAATAACATTAATCAACTAACATAGTCATTTATCATTGAAAGAATGAAAAGGAAAAAAAGAAGAAAAAACTACTACATAGGTACATCAAGAGGACAAATTCAAGGAGATTTTGGTGTCCAATCCCATCTCATAAAAAGAAAAAAATCCCATGGCCAACTAACTTAACCAAGGTTTTATGCCACCTCAAATAGACTACCTAGGCCAAAAAATGAGTTATCTACCACCTTAGTAAACCTAGCTTGTGATAATAAATTTTCCACAATAACTCACATCAATCCTCTATGTCAAATACCAACCAACATAAATAACCTAACTAATAACCCACTTTTTATGCATCAAATCTATAACCAGCTTACTACATCTAGTACAAAAATTTAACCCCCTAAAAACACCCCTCTAACATAGCTCCCACTTTTGATTAGTATACCTAACACCTCCAATGTACCTCTAGTTCAATATTCATCCTTAAATATGAACCTTGTACAAAATATGCAAGTGATGATTGGGAAAATGGAGTCACAAGTATCTTAGGAAAATAACTAGGGATTAACACCACTCACATCTAGCCAAGTTTGGCTAAATGTGAAAGATTTATCCCCTTAGTTATAACAAATTTAGTAGCTAGAATTGAATCATATCTCTCCATAATAAAATATTCAACCTCCAAATTAGTAGTGGGTTTACCTAAATTCATTGCCTCAATACCCACCTTAATATCCTCCATACCTATACCCTCCCTACAACCTGTATCAACCTCTAGGTAATGTAATGTATCCTCATCATCAATAGTTTGGCCAATCCCTCCATAATAAAATAATCTCGGTGCACCACTAGGCCTCAAAATCAACTACCATATTGGTCATATCAAGGTACCTTGAACTTGATGGTCTAGTAACCTATTCCACCAGTCCCTATGGAGGTATTACCTACCTTCAATGACAATGAAAATAAAATAAATTTAGATCCATTATGAAGGCATTACCGACATTTTATGGAAATGGAAACAAGACAACTTTACATTATCTCAATGAACTATCTACACTCAAGTCAATCCACCACATCCAAGAGAAGGATATAATGGTATGCTTACTAATATACTGTCTTCATGACAATACCACTTTATGATATAGAGGGTTACCTTATCATTTAGTAACTAATTGGGCATTGATGGTAGAACCTTTCATGCACAAGTTTAATAGTATTAGGAATGGATATTCTATTTTATTTCAGTTTAAAATGATGCAAAGAGCTCCTTGAAAAAATATTTATGATTTTAATACAAGATTCTTGAGAACCTTAAATTTGATTCCACAAAATGTTAGGCCTAATAAAGAATAATCCTTACCATATTATATCAAAGGTTTACAATATGATTTAGCACTAATGGTTTATAATGCTAACCATTGTACACTAGCTACAACATTTAAAAATATGTCAAGAGGTAAAGTCATAATCATCATAGTAGGGAAGATACCTCCTAATACACCAATGCTTATGCCACTTAAATATCCCAAAAGACACAAATGCCTAATGCCATGCCCAATTTATCTCCCATTCATAATCCATAAACAAATATCGTTGCTCATCCTTCTCCATCACTATATATTATCACCCATACAAGCCAAAACACATCACCCATAGTACCATTCCAACCATTACTTCTAGATATCCCCACTCCACCTAACACAAGTAATGAACTCAGAAATAACTTTTCAATGAACAAAATGTTAGAAGTAATCAAGACCTTGGTGAGCCAAAATAATGTGGTAAAATAATAGTGGTAACAACCATAGAATTAGCATTCATGGAATATCCCATACCTGATGAAATATTGAGTTCCTCATCAAGCTACTAATACAGGGGAAAATTAGGCTTTTAATCATATGGTCAATTTCAATATAGAATTCAAACCTGTGTGATGCCTCCCCTGTAATGATAGACATGGCCTCATTGAATGAATGAGTGTTATTTGGTATTCACAAGCTATGCAATACACTTAGTAGTATCAAGCCCAATAAGTTTTTGTCACTACGCAAGTGCCCCATATCATGTATTAGCAACTTTAGACTACATATTCAATGCTCATTTTGCCTAACCATAGTAATCCAATACTTGTAAATTTCAATGCCATCAAAATTGATGAAGAAATATTTATTGAAGAGGATACAATTTTTGCCAACCAACAAGGTGTAGAAAATAGAGGTTAAAGGAAAATGAATGTAGAATAATGAATTGATAAGTCATTCAACATAGAGAAAGGAACAATTGTACTTAGAATTGGAAGGCTTCCTTTACATATAAAGGACAAAGAATCCATTGAATTGCAAAATGAAAATTTAAAGGACAAATAAAACATTTGGGGAGAGGCCACAAAAATCCTCCCATAGAATCCCAAAAGGTATAAGGTAAAATGAATCAAAGGATTGATAAAGGGAAAAAAAAAGTAGTAATGGAAGGGAATAAGAAAGCAACCAAGAAAATTAATAAATAAAAATACCTGCTATAAAGGAAGGCTAAAATAAGATTGAAATATCCCTCTCCTATGCATGAAGGACATTAGATGAATCATATACATGCATTGAGGTTTATCACAAGAAGAGAAGTCCCTGTTACAAAATCTAATATCACTGAAGAAATGGAGACACCTGCGAAAGATATGTTGGAAGCCTTAGCATTGTCCAGACAAAGGGACCTACTTTGAGAATATTTGAAAGAACAAGAGAAAGGTTACCTTATAAATAATCAGGTAGGATCTACCCCATCTCAAGAAACCAAGTAGTAAAATTTGATCACAAAAAAATCATTAGATATTAAATTTGGTGCTTTAAATGTATGATATACCCCAAATCCTAAGGATCAACATCAATTCAGGAGTAGCAATCATAGTTATGCCCAAATTAGTGTGTGAAGAAATGGGTCTTATACCAAATTGGACAAACATTGATATAGATGGATGGTACTAGGGTCATTGTAGTGGGTTTCAATAAGTATTTTATCATGACCATAACTAGGTACCCAAAATTTATAGTAGTTTAGGAGGTGATAGTCATAGAATTACCTTCATACTTTGGGATGTTGTTGTCCAAGGGATATACCCATAAGTTGTTAGAGGATGGTTACCTGTAAATTAACTACGTGCACATGAAGATACCCAGAGATGAGAAGACAATCAAGATGGAGAATAAACCACCCTACAACTACCTCTTGTATAAACTAGAAGACAATAATTCAATACATTTGAATAAAATACCTAAATATGTTGATAATGACAAGCATTAGTAAGATGATTAAGATTCAAAACAGAAGATGATAATTCTTATGCTTTAGGATGATAAGGAAACCAAATGATAATTTGAAGAAAAAAAATTGAGGAATTAATTGATCATAGAGACTCTTCTTAAAATCCTTAGCCTAATGATCCCTAGGGCTAGAAAGACATGGACAATGTACTTTGATGGAGTCAGAACTAGGAATGGGACGGTTGTTATAGTTCAACAACACCCAAGGAGCATAGATTGATTACACCTATAGGTTTCTATTCAATTACAAAAATAATACAACTAGGTAGGCATCCCTCTATATCAACATGAGAAAATCATAGAATATGGGAATAAAAAACTTGATAATATATAGTAATTCTAATTTGATAGTAAATTAGGTCAATTCCTAGTGTGCTACCAAGAATAGACACCTGAAATCCTATAAATATCAAGTTTTAAATTTACTTCATAGTTCTTACTCATAAGAAATCAAAGCAATACCTAGGGAACTGCATGCAAAGGCAAACAAATTGGAAGGTATCATGGCACACTTTGACCCTACAAATGATATGTGGAATAAACCAAAGGAGCTAGAGGTCATATTTAGACTTGTAGTCCCTAATAATTGTGACCAATGAAAAGTATTCAATAATTATGAACAAATAATAAAGTTCTTGATAAAGGAAGCATCATATGCCAAATAAAAGAACGACTATGGAGACAACATCAAGGAAGGAATTATAGAGTTGACGTCAAACTAGTTGCCTAAAGAGATGATTATGCTAGAAAGTTTGTTTAATCATGATGACAACACAAGGAAAAAAAATTAAAAGTAAAATATTTTGCATAACAACCTATAAAAATAGCTAAAGAGAGGATTTTTTTTCTTAGGAATGATTGTACTCAAGAAGAAAAAAGTATATTTAATTTTTTTACAGCAATTATAGGGATATAATTACTTGGTCATATGAAGATCTAAAAGTCTAATTTTGCAATGTAATAAAGCATACCATCGAACAAGAACCAAATGCTAGGCCTTTTTTCCAAAGAACAAGACAGAGTTACTGAAACTTCTATAGGACCATATCATATTTCTAATCAAGCATTCCATATGGGTTGCCAACCTTGTACTAGTGCATAAAAATAATAGAGACATTAGGCTATGTACCAATTTTAGAAACTTGAATAGGGCATCTTTAAAATATCATTACCCATTTCTTGCCATTATTCAAATATTATAGAAGGTGACTGTCTCAATATGTTATCAATACTAGATGGTTTCTTTATATATAATAAAATTTAGGTTAAATATGAAGATTGGTACAAAATAGTTTTCACCACCAAATGGGATACTTTCACTTATCAAAGAATACCTTTCGATTTATCGAATGCTAGAGTGACCTTCTAGAGGGTAATGAATATAGCTTTATTAGGACTAGTAGTTGGGATCATTCTAATATACCTTGATGATTTAATATTTGTTTCCAAATATAGGAGCAAGTATGCCAAACATCTAAAGAAAAATTTTCAAAGGTGTTGGAATTATGATATCTCCCTAAACCTAAAACTCCATCTTAATGGTCTAGGAAAAATTGCTAGGCCATGTAGTATCCAAGGAGGGCCTCATTATTGATCATGATAGAGTCAAAGCTATTCAATATTTACCTTTGCATTTATTAATAAAAAGGATTGAATCATTCTTAGGGTATATCCACTTTGTGTCCAAACTCATTACTAATTTTACACAAACAATTAGACCTATAACTAAGATTCTCAAGAAGGATGCCTCCTTATATCAAACTAAATAAGGGAAGAAAGCTTTCCAAGAAGTTAAAGAGGCCTTCAATGAATCCCATGTCCTAATAAACTTTAATTTCTCCAAATAATTTAGGATGCATTTGTTTGGAATAGAAGAAAGCATTGTAGTTGACCCAACTTAAAAGAATGACCAGAATCAAGAACACACTATCTCTTTCATGAGTCAAGTCTTGCATATATATGAAAAAAGGTATACTTTAATAAACAAATAAGTTTTTTCCCTCATGAAAACTCTAAATATTTTCAAATACTATCTCTCATAGAGTAAGACCACTATTTTCATGATACACCTTGATGTTCAATCCGCTATACTACATGGTGAATTGGGAGAGAAACAAGTAGGATGGATCAACTAAATACAAGAATTTGACATTGAAATTAGACCTACTAAACTAATTAGGGGTAGGGATTTATGCAAAATGCTAGTAAGAGTAGTTGCTAAAGAACATATCATCTTAATAGAAGAGATAGATAATAACTAGGGCACTGGATGGATGGGTGATATGTGCAAGTACATGGCTACAATATAGGTTCCAAGGGGGTTATCTACCAATGAAAGAGCTAGGTTAAAAAAAAAAGTGACATATTACCAATGGCTAGACAATACATTATTTATAAAAGGATACAATGGTGTTCTACTCTAATGCATAGAGCAAAATTGACAAGAGGCTTTGACTAAACAATATCATTACAAAGTGGAACATTTCTTTACACTTACCATGACCCATAAATTTTTGAGGACTTGATATTACTGGAAAGCCTTGTTTATTGAATATTATTGATGGGTCAAAAATTATTAACCTTACTACATGTTCCAAGAAAATAAAAAGAAATCCTTGCTACCACTAAAATCAATTTTTTTGGCCAAATCTTTCCAAAAGTGGGCCTTGATTTCATAGGTAAGATCAATCCATTATCAAGCATTGGATATGGATGGATCCTTACCACCACTAATAATTTCACCAAATGGGTTGAGCAGTCCCAACTAAAGCATCCAACCAAGAAATGGTAGTATAGTTACTCAAATATATCATCACCAAGTTTGGAATCCCAACTGCCATAGTAATTGAACAAGCTCCATATTTTAAAGGGCCAAGGTGATAAATTTTTCCCTTGAACATGGGTTATTGCTAAATTTTTTTTCCAACTATTACCCTTAGGGTAATTAATTGGTTTAATCAAATAATAAGAATGCCATGAGGATATTAAAGAGAACCATTTCAAAGTCATAGAGGGACTAGCACTCAAAGCTACATAAGACATTATGAATGGATAAAGTGATACCAAAAGCATCTTTAGGATCATCCACATATAGGTTGGTATAGGATAAAGTGTCTATGCCACCAATAAATCTAGAGTTCCCTCCCTCCAAATATCACAACAACTTGAGCAAAATGATGTTAATATTGAGCCCTTGCAAGTAATGTTGACTGTGCTACTAGGCTTAGAGGAGGAGAGAAAAAATACCTTCAAGAATATGGCTCAATGACAAAAGGCTATAAAATATGGTTCAAAAAAGGAGTAATTAAAGTGGAATATAAGGAAGGATAACTCTTCATAAAATGGTATGAGGATCATGCAAAGCCAAGTGCTCATCAAAAGTTTGATTCTTTATGGAGTGGACTATACTAGATCATCAAAATTATAGGTCCAAATACATAGACTCACCTCCATATGAGTAATTCTACCTATCTTTGTGAATAGGAAGCACATATTCTTGGTGTAATAAGTATCCCTGGCTAAGAGAATAAGTATGTTCATATAATATTGGCTATTAAATATGGTTGTCACTTCCTTTTCTATTTTCTTACTTTTTCTTGCCCTTTTTTTTCCTTCTATCCATGTTCATATTTCAATCCCAAAAATGAAATTACATCAAATTTGATAAGATAATTGATGCATGTATAGGTATAGGTTGATATTTAAAAAATATGATTTTCTCACAAGAGTGAGCAATTTGCTTGCTCTAGCCAACGATGCACTCGCTAGTAAAGGTAAGCTCACAGGACATGGCCAATTAGCCCTTAGTAGATTGAGTGCCCTACTTGGGCAGCTTATGCCCTAGCATAGGTAAAATGCATCAAGGTGAGAAAGGCATGCTTTTATCAAGGCCTATAAATACCCTAGGTATGGGGGTCATGAAGCCCTACTTAGGCAAAGAGAGCAAACAAAATGTCCCTATAATTAATCACTCCCATGTAACAAATTGTGCATTTAAGTGTCCAAGACTAAGCAAACGATAACCTTATTATGACTCCTCATTGGTAAATAGATAAATCACTCAAGAAACACACCAAAAATTGAGAAATTTTTACCAGGTCCTTGCCAATGAGCAAATCACTTGCTATAATGAGTAAATCACTCAACCTTCCTAGCAAATTACTCTTCCCAAAAATGAGCGAATTGCCTTCTTTGAGCAAATTGCTTGACTTTTTGATCAAATCGCTCCCTTGAGAAAAATGCACTATACCCTCACCAGTGAGTAAATCACTCAAATTTTTTAGTGAATTACTCCCTTTTATAAGTGAATTCCTCCAAATGCAAAAAAGTTATTTTGCTTATTTTTCTAATTTTTTGCTATTTGCCCCTATTTTTGCCCTTTCAATAGCACATACACCTAATTTACATCTAAAATAATGCTTCACTACTAGAATATCTAGTAGTCTCATCACCAACCACATATATCATCCCTCCCATGACATTTTCCATTTCCTCAATAGCAGTCACCACAACAAAGACCAAATCACCTAGGAAGACCAAATTGACAAAGGAGGTAGGTCTATCAAAAGGATGGGGTCAAAAGAAGAAGAGGGAGAAGAGAAATATATAAGAATCCATACCTTCCAAAAGGATCAAATATTAGTTTAAGGATCTATAATGGAAAGTGGCCAAGGGCAAATACACCCACTCCATTGGGAAGGTTAGGGCAGAAGCATTGAGGAGGTTCAATCTAGGCCCATAAACTGACTCTTGGATCATAAGTCGAGCATGGAAATTTGGCCTAATAGTTAAATTAGTACCTCAAGTATAGGATTTCCCTAATTTAGTGGAAGCCTTAGATAAGAATACGACTCCAAAATAAATAGCTTACATTTCTTAGTGGACTTAAGATGTATATCCATGAGAATGGGAGTCATAAGAAACATGCTAAAGGCAAGTGGTGACTCTATTATGTAGATATCCTCTAGTACCAAGACTCAAATGGAATACTACTATTGATAATCCATCAACTCTTGATAGAAATTTTTATCCTATATATAAAAAATCACAACTTACCTGTAGACTTCACCATTCCATTGGACTTGGGTTAGTTCCAAGATTATATACAATAATATTATCAGGGATTGCTACTATCCTAGATGAAATGGAGAAAAAAATATCTATGAAGAACATCGTTCCATTCTCCACAGTCCAAACCTATTCTATATTCTCACAGATGATCGAATATGCTTAGTATATTTCAAATCAAATGGACCCTCAACTAAAGAAATTCAAGGATGACTGAAAGTTTACCTATATGTCTTACTTTATTTGGTTAATCTTATATACAAAATTAGTTTCTTACTATCCATATAGATCAATTAGCTAAGGATGAAAAACCTTTGAGCATTATGGATTACATTGAGGCACCCTAAAAAGGAGACAAAATATTCATATCGCTCCTATAATGTAGTGTATGAAGTGATCATGGAGAATTTAGGGGTAAAATGCCAAGACTAAGTGATGAGATGCATAAAATAATGATAGAATGGAAATAGCCATAGAATAATTTCTACTTGAGGAGGACCAAGTATTTTATTTACCTTTATGGTTTCTCATCCAAGCCCTTTGAGTCACCTACCAAGGTACCATATTACATATTTGACCTCGAATATATGAGGCAACTCAATTATGTAGATTTGAAATACTTCAAAAGGTAAAATAAGACCACCTTCTTCCTACCAAAGTATAAATTCATGAAGTTCTCTTCCAAGATGAATAGGTATAATACAGTTATAGAGGTAAAATTAAAAGAAGTGGGTTTTGAATAACTAAGTGACTTATGGTTCTATGACCCAAAGAAAATCTTCAAGAATACCCTTAGAATCAAGAAGTTGGATACAATATTTAGACATGAGAAAAGATACAATGTCCAACAACAGGCCAATTTAGACAAGGAGATAACCCTCATCGTCTTGGGGAGTAATAAGAAATACAAAAATGAGATCCAAAACCCCATGAGTGGTATGCTTTCTACCCCAATGCAAAATATGGATTCAATCCATACACTAATACAAATCATCAAATATTGTTGGCTCTTCAAAAAATGGGGTACTCTAATAAGATCTTGGCCTAGAAGAGAATGAGGTATAAAACTAGCATGATGACCAAAACCATAAGGGATGGTCCATTCAACATTGAGTTCTTTATTTCCTAGGACAAAGTGCACTACAAAACAACTAAAAGAGTAAAGATATTTATAGAAGTGATAGTGATAGCAAGCACTTCAACCCCACAAAAATAGAAACCAAGGAAATAGGTAGCACTAAATATTTTTTATATCAATTGCACCTTCAAAATGAGCAATGATAAATAAAACTATGCAATAGATGGTTATTAAATGGTATAGGGGTTTTTAAAGGTATGGGCCCATATTTTGAAGTTGTTGTAACAACACAAGCAACAAAAAAAGTAGGATATCCAAGTGGAAGAAGTGGAAATTCCAAAAGGAAGTCCTTCTCTAAGCTAGGGACCAACCAATCCAATGGCCATGATTGCATTCACTCCCCCTCCTATACTTCCACCATTTTACATTCTACCTTCTCACTCTGCCATTTCTGTTCTTCTACTTCTACTTCTCTTTCTATTATTGTTCCTCTTTCTTCTATTATCCCCACTTATATTTTCCATTTTTCTCTTACATTTCATCCATCCTCCACTAGTGCAACTCACATATATACTACAAGCTATTCATATTATAAATTCCACTCACCCTATATAGCTAGGAGGTACTCAACCCCCACATCACCATTACAACAAGGACCACCTCCATCACCACTCAAATCATACAACTTATTATATCTCACCCCACTGTTGCACAAACCCTGATATCCATTTTGGCCAGCATGATTGATTTGGTATCACAACCAACTCCTCCGACGTACACTATATTTTCCATTATCACCACCTAATTAAATTACCCTAATTTTTCCACCATCTCCACTTTCACTCCATCCCATGCCAAGAAACTCCTCTTGTAGGCAACAATGTCATAAAATAACCCCTACCTAAAAAATTAAGCTTGTAGGAGCTTATTATATCTCACCCCACTATTGCAGAAACCATGATATCCATTTTGGCTATCTTGATTTATTTGGCATCACAACCCACTCCTCCCACGTCCACTATATTTTCCATCATCACCACCTAATTCAATTCCCCTACTTTGTCCACCATCTCCAATTTCGATCCATCCCATGCCAAGAAACTCCTCTTGTAGGCAACAATGTCATAGCCCCTACCTAAAGAATTAAGATTGTAGGAGCACCCCTTGTCGTCAAAACAACATAAGGATTTAGGCTCTTTCATGCCCTCAAGGATGGAAATTTTGGAATGACCAAGTTATTAGACATGTTGTTCATAGAGGAAAATGTATGGAAGGAGTACAAGAGACTCATGAGGATAACTTCAAAATATTTCTTTATATTCCACTCACAACTTTCTAGGAAAATATGATACAATATATTTAGCTGAAGCTACAAAGACTAATCCTACCAAAGAAAAACAAAACCCTACTAACTTAGCTGCTAGAGTGTTACAACTAGACATAGAAAATTAGATCCCCTGTCAAATGATCTAGTTGTCGAACTAGCTTACACTAGGTGTAACTATGAAATATGGCCAACTAGTAGTTGAAAATGAAGCAAAGCTGCTAAAGAATAGGAGGCTAGACATAGAATTGGCTAGAGTTAGAGCCAAGAGGTACTAAATTTGATTAGAAAATTAAGGACTTAAGAAGGGGATAGAAAATAATATCAGTTAAAGAAATAAGTAGGTCTCAAAGCCCAACTTCTTGAGTCTAAACAACTAGTGCAAAAAATAACTAAAGAATAAAGCAAGTTGCTAGGAGAATTGGAAAAGACAGAGATTCACAAATAAAGAAGTTTAAAATCTTGAGAGCTATAGAAAATGAGGTGAATCCTAATATTATATAAGAAATCCAAATGAATAAGGAAATATAGGAAAAAATCATGTAGGAGGCATAAAATTCCTGAGTATTTTAGGATTACATCTTCTATAGGAGAGAGCTTGGAAACAGTTGATAACATGGTAAAATAGTTATAAGAGCAACATTCTATAAGAGGCAAATACCAAGAGATCCTAAAATGCATTACATCAATGACATCATCATAGGCATAGTAGCACATAATATATTGAAAGGATATGGTAAATAAGATAAAAAAATCTTAGATACCTAGAGGAACTTGAGGGCTTACAAAGAAAACTTGTCATTTTTAAAGACCCAAGTCCAAAAAATGGAAGAAAAAATTCAAGGGGTGATCACTGCTAGGTTGTTATATATCTTTAATGATAGGAAATATATCTTGGATGATGATGTTTTCCATGCCATGATTGAAGAAGATAAAAATCAATTCAATGAAAGGAATTCCTTTGAAGTATGTGAGAGACCGAAACCAATATTAGCCAAATTGAAAGAGCTAGATACAAAAGGGGATGAACTATCAAAGAATCATTTTGAAGATCTGGTAGGGGAATTTGAAGATCTTAGAACAACATAATTACTTGATGATAGTGAGTGGTATATGTTGTTGAGCTTATTGCCATCCAAAATTGGTTGAGTATGAGAGCACCATGGAGATACTAATTTATCAAATTTTGTAAAAAAATCCTATTTTGGAGACTCTACACCTAAGGATGAAGACAATATTTGGGATTCTACACCAATTGAGCTTGGAATCCCATGAAGTCACTATAAATTTAGTACCTTGACACTACCTTCACAAAATTTTGTACACTTTTGAAGCAAAAAATAGTAGAGGAGAACTATACAATAGGAAATACTTCAAAACCCAATTTTTTTTGAGTTTTAGAAGAGATGCAATTCACTCAAGGAATCTACCAATTGGCTCAAAGGAGCAATTCACTTAATAAAGGTGCCAATTCATTTGAGTAATGATTTGCTCTACTTATTAAAGTGAGTGAATCACTCAACATTGTGTGAATTGCTTGTCATAATGAGCAAATTGCTCAATCAAGGTGTTAAAGTGAAGATCTATGCAAATTTTGAGAAAAATATTTGGAAAAGTGATATATTTATCATTTTGTGGCACACTAAGTGATTTTTTAGCCTTCTAATCCCATTATAGGTATGTAATATTTGGAGGTGCAACATTTTGCTAAAGTTACCCCTAAATATTTACTTTTACTAGGAGTAATTATTTCTCACACGAGGTAACTCAAGGTAAACTCTTACTATAAATAGGGGACTAGGGATTTCATTATAATAATTTTTGGCCATGAGAATTTAGATCTATACTCTATGAAACCCATATTATGATTTGTAATCATGAGTTTGTAATAAATTAGCGAGTCCTTTATATCCCATTAGAGACATCACTTAATGGTTTTTCAAGTTTGTAATGGCTAGGTATTGCTCTTGTAGCCCATCTTGTCATTCAATTATCATTTTCATAATCAAATGAAAAGATGGATATTGATGTTATTTGATTTCTCATATATTGATTGACCATATTCTGTCCTCACTATGGTGTAACAACCATATTTTATTTCATCTCTCACACTTTGAACTTCATGTACTTACTTATTGCACCTTAATTTCCACATTTAGTTTTGTGTGTGTATTCAGTTTCCATGCAAATAAATTAGTCTTTATTAGATCTAAAAAATGACAATAGGGATCCAACCTAAATCTAGAGGTATAGGAAAGACTATGGCAAACCTTTCCAACCTTGTTGAAACTTAGATTTGTGGGTGCAACAATTAAAATATAAGTTAGTCCAATTTCCTAAATCAACAAGTCCTTATAAATTTATTTGCACAAAATAAGACATGCAAAATGTTTAACAAGTTTAATGGATATTAACAAAATAAATCAAATTCAAAGAGCAACCAAGAGACCAATAATAATAACTCACCTATTATGGGATTGACTTGTCGGACCTTTGACAAGACCAAAACCTACACAACATTGATGCCTACTACTTGATTAAGCCCTTGGAATTCCAAGCTTTTGACATCCTAAATTATGACTTAACCCATCATCATATCATCCTACTACCACCACAAGATATGTCTCCTCAAAATGGAGACAAACCAACCACTTTCTATAGCCATGTTGCACACCCCTATGTTCACATGAGTTACATTGACATCCATTGATGCCCAAATTGGGCCTCGTTTCTTTAGGTAATTTCCCTAATGTTGTGACTCCTCATTATCATCATGCTACTTCTACCATCCTTAATTTATCATCCTATTGTATTGTCAAATTCACTTACCCATTACTTGGACGCCCCTCGAACTCTCCCTTGAAGCCTTATATATTCATGCTTATTTTCATGTCTATGTTCACACCCATCCTAGCCTAATTTAGGGGTTGTTTATTTTAAATTATGTCTTGAACACTTGGTCCTTTCATGGATTGAACCAATTTTTCCTATTACCCATCACAATGGCCCTTTGTATCATGTTGTGGAGTTGTTTTTTGAATCAGTCCATCCTTGGCTTGTTTGTGCTAACCCTTATAGATAAAAATGTCACTTCCTTATCCATTAGGTCTACTATTTAGGTTATCCATGGGGATCAACTTGTCATGATCCTCCCTTCCATCATAACCCACCTATCATAGTTATTCCCTTGGATATTGGAGCATATGTTGTGTGTATTGCCCATTCTAAAAAATCATCAAGAGATGTCCCTACTCAGAAAATTTTGTGGATTCAAACCCCAATCCCACTAAGACTTTGCTATTGTATCCTACTCACTCCTCTATTGCATAAATGTATACCTTTTTTCATCTTGACATGCTTATATTGAGTTTTGGCCTAGATATCCCAACATATTTGGTTGTCATAATTCACTTCTTTGTGAAAGTCATATGAATTTCTTCCTAAGTTTCCTCAATTTATTGTCCTTGGTATATGATACATGATCACCCTCAACACAACCACCTTAGTCTTGGTGATAAGTTGATGCCCTAGTTTATGTACTTTCCTCATCTTTCTTAAGTGTTAGCCTTAACAACCAAGCATATTTTATGTCCCAAATAGACCCAATGGTAAAAAAAAAGGTCTAATTGATTTTTATCCCACACAAAATGACATGCACTAACCACTCAATTTAACCTTTGTCTTTTAGAAATCTATATTCCTCTCAAAAGCTTTACAATATGGCCTTTTTTCCAATCATTCTCTTGTCCTCAACAAGGAATCCCATGCTATCACCTAGTAGCATGACCTCATCCTTGGGCTAATTTTTTTCCTCTAATGTCAAGTTGAACATTCCTCTCAAGGTTCATGCTCAATGATCCTTTGATTGACATAGGGGATATAACATCCCCCTCCACAACCCTATCATGAAAATCCCATGTTGCTAACACAAGTATGGGATGTATCCACACATCCCAAAGTCAACCATGTACCCATGTAGAGAAAGTTCTAGGATGTATCTAACCCCTTTTGGAATAATAAATGTTGCAACCACCTATTGAGCCATCTAGCTACTTGGTTACCCATGCTCTTATGACATTTTGATAATAGGGTGTCCTCCCATATGAAGGTTTTAGTAACTTTAAGGGATGGTCCATTACCTTCCTAGGATATTTGGACCTATAAAATAACTAAAATATATTTAATTAATAAATTAGCTCAACTAGCTAAATTCCTTGAATTCCAAGGAGGAGACCCAAGTTTGATTGTCAAGTAATACATGCATATTAGCCAAATTGTTTTAATACCACTATATGGTCATTGATGTAATAAATGTGGGGCTCATGTCAACCCTATATAACCAATTAAAAAATAAATACAATGGAAACAATTAGTAGAAAAGTTAAAACAAGTTACATAAAATATGTTGACCTTATTATTAAAAAATATTTTGTTTAAAACAAAAATAAAATATGGGTTTATAAATGGTATTTGAAAACATCAATTATACACAAATATTTTAGCCCAAAAATCCTTATTATTAAGAATAGATTTTCAAATTAGAAAACACACTTATTTTTATTTTTTTGGATTATAAGGGGTTGTACTCAAGTTCCCAATATTTGACAAATTACATCTCTTTTATTTAGATCTTGAGAGTTTACAAATAGATACACTTATCATCTCAATTGAGATGCTATAGCTAGAAACCTACTTTATGTAATCATTTTAGAAAATCTATCTGAATTCTTGATTTTCATTTTTTGGATCTTTTTAAATTTTTGTATGAATACAATTAATCCAAAATGTAGCATCTTTCTTGACATTTTCCTATAGAAACTTTCACAATGCCAAAACTTCACCTCTACTATCTATGCCTTGCATCTTAGTTGAGTAATATTTCCAAAACATCACACTATCAAAGTTTGCTTTACCAAATCTGGATTGCTAGTTTACTTCCAGCCAAAACAAGCACCCAACACAAGAAACATGTCCATACAAAGAACAATTCTACTAAAATGGGGGCTATTATAACATACACATTGGGACCTTCCAAAAGGAATATTCAAGAAAAACCAGCCAATAAACAATGCACTACATGACAAAATATGGAGATCCCATTGAAATCTAACACACTAAACCTCAAGGAATCGACATCGCAAGTGGAGCTAGTTTATTTAGCTGGTCAAAGCCTTCCTCCCATACAACCCACTAGTTGCTAAAATTACTTCAACTAGCCAATGCCTTACACCCAACAAACCCACTAGTGGCTGCAGTTCCTTCAGCTAGCCAAAACCTTCCACCCACCAACCCACTGGTGGTTGCAGTTCCTTCAGTTGGCCAATGCATTCCACCTAACCAACCCACTAGTGGCTATAGTTCCTTTAGCTAGCCAATAACTTCCACCCAAATAATCCATTGGTAGTTGTAGTTCCTTTAGCCAGCCAATACCTTCCACCCAGTGGATTCACTAGTTGTTGTAGTTCCTTCAGCTAGTCAATTCCCTCCACCCAATAATCCCACTGCTAGTTGTAGATCCTTTAGCTGGCCAAATACTTCCTCTAGCAAACCCTCTTGGTGGATACCAGATGCTCTGCTCACCTACGAGCACCTCTCTACATGATTCATTTGTAGTCTCTTAACATCTTCTTATTAATAATTTGCATAATAATATTTATCAATACTCCAATGTAAAACTTCATCATATCATAGTCAATTGGGTAAGATAGCATAAATTTATTCTCCTTTGTGAGATAAACTAATCCACACAATAATGTTTAAATACGATAAATATACACTATGATTTTCCCTAAATCAGTGTAAAAGAGGGGAAAAATCCCACGATCTACAAGGACTCGGGTTTGATTTATACTAAAAAATAACACTAATAGTAATTACAACACCTCACCAAAAAAAATTGAAATTTTTTACCAAAAGCAGCGATAGCCCAAGTAGGGCCCAAAAAACCCTGGTATTTTTCCCTTCACTGTTGTGCGGTTGTTGGAGTCATCATTATTGATGCTAGTATAATTGATGCTACTGGAATCCGGTACCGACATCACCATGGAGGCCAAAATATTTGTGGCAAGGGCAGCATCGGGTCTATCAGTGGTCTTAGGGGCAGTCGAGCGGAGATCCGGTGGCAGGCCCTGGTCGTGCGCCCCCAGGGATAGAAAACAAACTTATATTAAAAAACTTATTTTTAAAAAAAAATTTATAACCTTAATAACAAGACAATACCGATGGGATTTTTTTTTTAAATTTGTGGAAAACATCCCAAAAGGGATGCCACTTTTGGGTAAGACCCAAGGAGGCAAGGGTAGACAATACCGATGGGATTGGGGTAAATAAAGAGTTTCATATTTTTGTGATCCTTTAGAAAGTGTGTGCAAGGAAAACGTGTAAACATAGAGCAAGCACAAGCAGGGAGAGAGCTTAACCTTCAAAGCTCTTGCTTGAAATCTTTGAAAAAATTTTAAAAAATGAAGGATTCTTGTGAGAAAATGATGAGTGGCAAGAAATGAGTGTCATTTAAAGAACCCCTAATTAGATCTAAGAATGTCCTAGTTAAGGGAAGTAATATTTTTTCAATCAATAACAAATAGAATAATGAATCTTTAGGTATTCCTAACCAATGTGAAAATGATACACAAGAATTAACTATCAAGGATGAGATGATCAAGCATGATATAACGGTCACTAAAAGTATAGAGATAGTATGCACTTGCTCAATGGATATTGGCCACGTATTTAGATATTCAAAAGTGGATTAAAAGGAGTATGGACTAAATTCAAATTATTCAATGGCTATCCTTTTGAAAAGATTTTATGGCACTATCTTCTCTGGTTCAGAAATAAAGAATAAAATAATGGGCGATGGACCATCATTTAGAGGAAGAGGTGGCTTGTATTTAAGACCATGGAATGAGGATTTTTCCTAGGACATGGAAACTTTACAAATGCTTACACTATAGGTTACTTTTTGGATTATCATATTAGCTAATAAATAAGGAGGTTTGAATAATATTGATTATGCTTTAAGGGAGTTCATATATGAGAGTTCAACTACTTAGGAGAAAATGCATGTTACATATACCTAAATATGTGTTTGCCAAAGATATGTAAAAAACTTTACCAATTTTTTTTAAGATAAAATCTAAATCAAAACAATTAGATCAATAAGTAGATTATAAAGAAATTTATTTCTATGAGATAAATATTATGAGATGAAACACATTGCAAGAGATTACAAAGTGAAAACAATTGAGAAAGAGGTGAAAATGTTTGCTCATGAGACAAACGCAAATATGAAACAAGGGGAACTTGTAGTATAAAAAAACCTAAATCAAGGATTTTCCAGTACCAAACATGTACAGGAGGCTCATCCACCTCATCATATGGTAAAGGCCATCATGCTCCATTTAGAACAGATATTTGAAGAAACTACAGAGGACACATAGGACGAGGAAGTGTAATATGTAAAAATTCAAACATAAAAGGAACTAATGTTGTGAGCTAGATGTTAAATAAATTATTAAAGAAGCCACCATAGGTTAAGTTTTATCCAAACAAACCATTTCCAATCTCCTTAAATTGTAGAAAATAATCTTCTTGGAATAGAAATGCTAGTATATAAGTTATTCCTTGCACTTTATATTTTTAAGGGAGCATAATAGAGAAAGCAATATGGAAAATATGCATTTCACTTTAGGGTTTTTTGGGTGCCATGAGAAAGTAAGTACTATGGCAGTTTCCCCTTACACTTTAAAGTTTCCATGGCAACATGAACAAGAAGGTGATTTATAAGTTTATGCCTTACACCTCAAGTTCTCTAGGGAAATATAAAAATATAAATGATAACTTAAGTTATGAATAGAGGGTAAAATGAAAGAGATTGATGAGGATAAATGCTTTCATTAATTTTCACTCTCTTTTTAACCTTTGATCTTGGCTTCATTTTTCTCTTTTATTTTAAATATGTTACCAAAGGATTTGATATTTTAGACAATTATCCATCCTTTTATATAATTCATTTTTTTAACAAACACACACACACACACGCACACACACACGCGCACACACACACACACACACACACACACACACACACACACACACACACACACACACATATATATATGTGTGTGTGTGTGTGTGTGTGTGTGTGTGTGTGTGTGTGTGTGTGTGTGTGTGTGTGTGTGTGTGTGTGTGTGTGTGTGTGTGTGTGTGTGTGTGTGTGTGTGTGTGTGTGTGTGTGTGTGTGTGTGTGTGTGATCCTTGACTATTTTCTCCATCCCAACACAACATAACCATTTCAAAGAAATTAGGGTCCTAAGACATATACACTAAAAATAAAATAGCTTTGGATGACCACTATTGAGTAGATTACATCTCAAAATGATCTAGGTATGTGACCTTCTTAGGGCATGGCTTTATGCCCAAAAATATATTTTTATCCTAATCACACAATTAGGGGCATAAATGTTTGGTCAGGATACCATTTTGATCCCTTCAAGAAGTTTTGTAAATATTAGAGGGAGAAAAAAAAATTTAATAGACAAAGATGCCAACAATTATGGGAAAAACACTTCGAAGTCCCTTAAAAATACAAAATAAAATATTTCCTAAATATAATAAATTTTCTATTTTTAGATTTTTGTAACCAACATGTATCTCTATCATGTTATAATATCAGTAGAAGATAAAACATAAAAGCATAAGTTGTATGTATATCATTTTCATTTAAAAGCATAATATGTATATTATGTTATAATATAGTCATGAAAGGTGAATCACTACATTTTTATATGGGTGACCTTCAATACTCAATATGGTGGATTTCCAACACACTAATTATTGTATAAAGAGATATGCACCCTTAAATGCAAATAGTATGAGTAATGGATGCAATATTACAACCTCCCATCTATTCTTAGAGATTACTTGCAGTATGCCCTATTTTTTGAGCAATAAAATTATTATGCTAGTTTGCATATATGTTTTTTTATTCTAGTTTGTTATACTCTATTATTTCTAAATTGCACTCTCTTTTTTTATCTTTCTTAACTCAAATTTCTAAGTTTTAGATCAGTGGTAACAGAGAAATCTATTTTTTGAGTATATATCCATCAACATAAGATTAGAATATCATAAATATGGGCAGTAGATGTGATATCCTTTAGATTACCTCTCTTATCGTTCCAAATGATCTCAAGTGGAAACTAGTATGGACAACATCAAGATAAATGATCCTTTTAAGGAGATATTGAATAAAGCCCTCATGAAATAAAGGAATGCAATAATGGATAAATTTTCTCAAGCTCTTCAATAACTCCTCCATGAAACCTCTTCCTTCCCTAAAACCATTTAATTCTCTTATACCTCTTTAGGTGTAAGTGAATTCTGATATCCTTAATTTTCAAAAAAGAATTGTTGAAAGTTGAAATCTAATTCATGGCCAAGGTTGATATTGTGTGATGCATTGTATAGGCCTAAGGACATTTCATTATTATTTTTAATATTTTATTATGTAAGACCTATGGGCCACGATTAACCTTGTTATGGTTAAACCTATTTTACTTATATTTACCTAAATCCCTCTTATTATGTCAACTTAGGTTAAAATTTAAAGGAAAGATACAATCTTAGTTTAGATCCAAGAGTTAAAAGGGATACTAGAGACCCTCATAATAAGTAAGAATTATAAAGGGAATAAAATCATGGCAATTTATACTATCCATAATATAAATCAAAATCATTTTTACACATCAACACCATCGTCATCTCTAACTCCATTAGTACAAGTCAACCCTTATTCCTCAATAAGACAACCTAGTAGCCTAGAATCCTTAAACATGACTTAATTTAGTCAATATTAGATTGTAACCAATCCATTATTGAATTTAATAATAGCAAATCCATTATATTGCATGCCACTTGAACCACCATTTCAACCCATCATTATAAATATACAATTTGGCACAATAGGTTATGCAACTGTATAGCAAAATATTAAAACTAATCAACAAATTACATTGAATTTGTAAACCAAATCAAACCAACACATTGGGTAGAACCAAAAAACAAGGACCTTGATCCAAAAAACCATAAAAAACCAACCTAGGGTATAAGACCAATCTAGTATACAAAATCAACCCATGGGGGTAGAACCAACAAGGTCAAAAAAATCCAATTACCATGTAGAATCAAGAAATATTATAGAATCAACAATATAATCATAATGTTTTTTTTTTGAAAAAATTGAAAAAACTTGTATTAAAACAAAGATCAGTTACAAATGGGAGTAAACACATCCCAACCAAGAACAAAGAAACAAGATTACAAGCGCAGAGCACAAAAAGTCAACACTTTCCATCGCAAAGCGCAAAAAGTCAACAAGGCACGAAAACGCGACATGTCGTGAAATCACGACATGTTGCGATATCGCAACAATCAAACCATCCTTGGCCGTGCCAGAGCAACAAGTCACGAAATCGTGACATGTCACAATATTGCGACAGCTAGACCCCGCGGCGCCTGATCACCAAAAGTGTCGCAAAATCGCGACGGCTTTTCCCCTTGGAGCCCCATCACCAAAGGTGCCGCTATATCACATCAAGTTTTCCCAATGGCGCTTGACCTCCAAAAGTGTCACAAAAAATATAATCATAATGTTAAACTAACATTTTTTTTTCAAATTAACAACAAAATTTGTAAAGTCAATATATTATTCAAAGTCAGTAGATATCACAATATCTATAGTTTCCTCAGTCAATAACAGATTTTGCAGAATCCAAACATCACTCAAAATTAGTCAATTTCACAATAATAACAAATTTCTCAAAATAAATAGATCATGTATAACCATTAAATAATACAAAATCCTAATCCTCAATAGGTGTACCAAAACCAATAGTTTATACATATTCCAGATCAATAATTTGCTCCAAAATTTTATTAATTAGTTGCATAAAATTTATAATTGACTACACAATAACAACAAAGGGTTGCTCAAAACTAACAAATTGCATAAAAATAAGCAAATGGTCTAATTCCCTCAATAACATTTAGAATATGTCCCAATGATCCATCTATGTAAAAAATACAATATGGCCAAAAAATACCATAAGAGAAAGGACTCTCATTCTATTATATGCAAATGCAAGTAAGATCTCAAAATCAAATTCTTGATTACATTAATCAAGGTTTGCTGAACTTTTGAGTTTATTCACCAATTCCTACTATGGGTATGAAGTCTCTCTTGGTATTTGATGAGAACGATAGTAAAATTGTGTAAACCACCTCAATGAGTTGTCAACCTTAAAATCAATTCAATAAATACAACAAAAAGATGTTATGGTGTGGTTATCAGTGTTTTAATTAAGAGATAAAATTGCAATGCAATATAGGATTCTACTAGACATTTCAATTACCAAATTGGCTTTGATTTTTGAACCATTCATGAAATATTTTAGTAACTTTAGAAATGCTTATTTAGTATTATTCTAGTTAAAAACGATTCAAAAAACAAGAGTATCCATGACCATGGAATTATTTTATGCATACATATCAACTTATACCACCAAATATTTGATTGTTAGATGAACAAGAACTAGTATATTATATAAGAGGTCTACAATTTGATTTTAGTGATAATGGCCAAGAATGCAAATCATGTTACATTATTAAATGCATTTGAATAAGTAACTGATGCCAAATGTGTTAATCCAATTGGGAAAATTTCCACCTACACCATTTATGACTTATACAACTCATATGACACAATCACCCACCCAATAAATTTAGTATGCTCTACTACCAACTATGCAAATATTAAATGTGCAATATCACTACTCAAAAACATGTCAATATTTATTGTATATGATCCCTTAGATCACTCCACTAATATCTAACAAAATTATGTACCCATAATCCAATACCCTTTACAATGTGACATTCCCAAGTCAAACAATCCCTAGTGTTATTGGTCCAACCCTAGTAACAAACAAACCTTAATGGTTGAAGATTTGTAAAATATGCAAGTAAACATGAAAAGTATTAAAAATACATATAAACAAAAAAATTAAACCATTGCCACTCTATATAACACTAAAAATAAAAGGTTACTTAGTATGAAGTTGTATAATTGATTTAGGAGCAATTATCAGGGTGATGCCAATAATTGTGTGAAGAGGTAGGTCTTTCCTAAACTAATACGATAAAGGGACTCATATAAATGGATGGAACAAGTGTGAATATCATGGGGATTATAAAGAGACTTAGTCCTGACTATATCCAAACATCCTAAGCCCATTGTAGTATAAGAGGTTATTGTAGTGGATCTTCCACCCTATTTTGACATGTTATTATCACGCGAATAGACTAGAAACTCTATAGAAGTGGATACTTGGGTATGGATTACACACATATGAAAGTGGAAGAATAGAGTAATATCATTAGAATTGAGAATGAACCACCATGTAATGATCATAAAAAATATGGTGATGAAATTGTTAGTTGGAATGACTTACTATAATTTATAAGTGAATAATTGAAGGAAGGCAAATTGATCTATGAAATATATATTTTTATAGGTAAATAAGATAAGGGTGATGAATTGGAAGAATTGTTTGAAGAAAATGAATTGAAGAACTATTTAATTTTCAAAAAATCTAAGAAAATATCAATTAGACTAAAGAACAAGCACAACAATTCAACAATTTTGAGTTATACATTTTGACAAAACAAGAACTAGAAATGGTATAGAAGTGGGAATTATTGATTTGTGAAAATATACCACTTCTAGTTAAACCCACAATTTCGTTTCAATAGTTGGAAGAATGAGTACCATGCCTCCTTTGAACTCCAAGTTCATGCCATATTCCAACTAACCTTGTTAATGTACTCTAAAATAATGCATAAAGTAGATGTAAGAAAGTAAACATGAGAAGGTAAGGGTGCAAGAAATTAAAAATAAATGCATAAAATTAAATATGGTCCTAGTCATAGAAAGGAGAGTGTATGATCAATCAACACATTGATAAATCAAACAACATCAATGCACTCTAATACGTATAAAATTGGAAATAATAGAAGGAAATGACTAACAAAAAGTAAAAGGATACATTCCATAAATCAAAAGGGATATACCATAATTGAAGAGCAAATATCATGCATATTCTTACTATTATTCCAAAATAAAATCAAGTGTATAATATGATTTTGTTCCATAGCCAAAAAATATTTATAATGGAGTCCCTAACTCCTATATATAGAAAATTATTTACCTATGACTTATCTAAGGTAATTAATTTCTACTCTTACTAAAATGGCTAACTTAGGGCCATATCTAGCAAAATGATACACCACTTAGTGTTCCATTCCTCTAAAATTATCTTTGAACTACTTAGAATCCTCTTAACTTGATTTCAACACCATAATATGACAAAATTATCACTTATCTAAAGATTTCCTTGGATTCCATGCTCCTTGTCCCACTTGACCAAAAATAAATGATTCACTCATATTTAAAAAAGCAATTTGCTATTCATAAACTAATGATTTATTTAGCTAGATAAAATCACACCTTTTAAATGGAATGCACTTTTTTAGAAAATAATATGGTTTGCATGAGTCATTGATTCCATACTTAGTCAATTTCCTATCATTATTTAAAACTTTGAGGGCTTGAAAATGTTTTCCTAGTGCTTTAAAATCAATTTATTATGGTCTCTAGATATTGAGATATAAAGGTAGTAGCCATGCTATTATAAAAATACAATTCATAAATCCATAATGTAAACATTTCAATTTTTCTTAAAAAATATTATTCAATTGGGCAAAATACAAGGCATTATGCACTAGACTACAAAAAGGATAAAAGCTCGATATAAAACACCTATTTTTTTGGTGATTCAGAGTTAGTAGTGAATCAAGTGATATCAATTTGTGTGGATGAAAATAAATAACTCAAAGCATACAAACATTGAGTTTGTGATCTACTTAAGATTTTTAAAACATCAGAAATTATAATGATCCCTAGAGAAAATAACCAAAATTTTATGATTTAGAATCTACAATCACATCATTTGATTCAATGATAAATATGTGGAATAAACCAAAAGAGTTAAAGGTGATTTTTAGAACTATAGTACCTCAGTTCAGATCATTAGTAAATATTCTACAATTATGAACACATCATTGAATTCATGATTCAGGAGGCTTAATACACTAAGGAATGCTATAATCATGGGGATCAAATCAAAGAAGGGGTCATACAACTAAAATTGAATTAAATACTCTAGGATATAATCATATTGGAAAACCTTTTTAGTCCAACAACAACACAAAAAGTCCAAGCACAAAGATAAAATCCTCTCTCTACTAATTTGTTGAAATTACTAATCATAAATATTTCTTGCTAGATAAGGAATGTACTAGAGAAGAAGTTCAAATAACTCTACACCAAGTATAACTATGTTATTTAGTAGGGATACAAAGATATGAATAGGAGAATAATTTTTACATTATAGTTTCATGATGTCAGACTATAGTTTTATGATTAAATTTAATTATTTTATATTCTCCTCCATATCATGTTACACTAAATGTTAGGAGGATTCTACTTAGAATTTTTGGTTATTGTGTCACTTTAACGACTTCTACAAGATTATATTCCTATGTGATTCTCATGTAAGAAATAATATATGTACTTGCATATGAATTGTGATCAATTTAATATAAAAAAAATATTAATGAAAGCATTTTTGTGTGATCCCATATTCCCAATATGTGGTATCAAAGTGAACATTATAGATGTTCCTGAGTCATGAGCAAAGATATTTTTTTGAATACATGCTAAGATTGAAGACCCAAAAACATGTGATTTGATTTATAAATGCTACTAGATGTTATTTTTAAAGGTTCTCATAGAGACTAGATACCCATAAACGAGAAGAGCACTGTTCCATTTAACAAATGCACAAGGGAGTTCATGCCAAAATTCATGCAGTCCAATAAATATATTTTGCAAATATTTTTTAAAGTTATTTTTATAAAAAAAATGGGACCGAATGAAATAATAGTTTGGAAGATAAAATACGTCCCAAACGCAAGACAAGTCATCTCGTTGGAACATTTTTATTTAAAAATAAATTTTAATAGAGAGAAAAGACATCCCATATGCAAGTCTAATTGAGATGTCGCTTTGAAAGTTTTTTAGTGGATGAGTCTATTGAGATGTGATTGAGTTTGGCTGCAATATTTTCAAAATCTTTTTGATGGTTGAGATAATTTGAATGCAGTTAATTTCTACTTTAAGAATATACAAATGCAATGGAAGCATTATGGAAAGAACTTATGCAATATATGTATTAAGCAAGAATTCCAATATTTTTACATATGATATATGAACTAAGATTTTATTTGCACTAAGATTTTATCAAAATTCTTGTGAAAGAACCAAGTAAATTTTTTTTTTTTGAAAGTTGTTGGTGAAGCTACTCAAATACATTGAGAATGCACCAAAATATATTTTGTGACTATGTCAGAGCCTAAGAAAAATTAAAATACACCATAATACCATCTGTGAGCATGTCAAATATTTTGGCTTGAGTGAAAGCATTTGTCTACCTGGAGACAGTCACCTAGTTTGTGTGTAGTCAATGTGAGCAATAGCATGCGTTTGCAGTCAAAAGGAATGCACCTATGTGCAATTATATTTTTTGAGAAAAAATATGTTTAGGCGAAACCATATAGGTTCAAACTTCTTGAATTTGAAAGTATATTTAAAACATTTCTCTATAATTGAAAAGTTTAAAATTCTAGAACAAACATATTGAATGGAAATTCTTCCATAGATGAGAATTTGATATTTCTCTATAGTTTAAAAGTTTAAAACTATATAATAATATATTGAAAGGATAACCTTCTATAATTGATATTTTGAAAGGTTTAAAACTATAAAACAAAATATATTGAAAAGGAAAAACTTCTATAGTTGAGATTTTTTAGGGAGTTATAAGGGAACATTAAAAAATGACTACTCACAAACTATTTCTCACAAAGTCACAACAATTAAGAGGCCCAAAATTCATTCCATGGAAAAATAAAATGAGAACTATCCTTGTAGTAGAAAGACTATGGGATATTGTATTAAGAGATGAAACACATCCCAAAGAACCAGTTGCACAAATAGACTATGATGAAAAATATAATAGAGCAAAATTAATCATCTAATCAGGCATAAAAAATGAAATTTGATCTCATATTAGTGAAATGAATACATCAAAAGTGGTTCGAGATATTCTATGCACTATTTTTGAAGGTAGAAATCAAACAATTGTTCATCATTTGTAGTCTCAATTTTAACATTACAAATTCAAGATAATGAAAGTTTGGAATATTTTCTTTGAAAGATTCCAAAATTAAACAACTTGAGAGAAAAAATTAATGATTTTATACTAGTATCAATTGTGTTGTATGTTCTACCCGATTCATAATATGTATTGGTAACTTCTTTACAAGTTTTTAATTGTAGAGTATCATTTGAAGAGCTAGTAAATACCCTACAACTACATGAACTGGAAATTCAATTAAGAGATGATTCTTCAAACAATGCTTTAATTTTTAGAAAAAAATACCAAAGAAACACTAAGGATCCTAATAATTCATCCTCATCTTCTTCATATAACAAAATTGAATGAAGAAGATATTGTCACATATGCGAGAAAGAAGTCATGATACTAAATTATACAAATATAATGCTTTCAATAAGTGGAATCATTCACAAACTTCTTCTCAAACAAAGCAACAAGATCAATACCAATATAGAAATCCTAATACTGCACCATAAAAAAATAAGGGGTATAGATCAACATATCCATCACAACAAGGGCATATAGCACAAGAACTTGAGTCAAATCATGATGATGAACTAGAAATAGCATTCAAGATATTTATAACTCATAATAAGAAATAAATTAGGGATAGTAATTGGTATAGATATTCTTGAGCTAGTAACCATGTGATAGGGAATATACATTGGTTTAACACTTTTCAGCAAATACACGAGTGGCCAGTGACAATGGAAGATAACATAAGTTATCAAATAATATGAATAGAAACTATTTCCTTGAGGTTACCTTTAGTGGAATGAACCATAGAACAAGTGTTATATGTTCCAAGACTTACCAACAACTTACTTTCTATTGCTAAAATGATGAATAAGGGAGTTAGGGTTAATATTTAAACTATTTTTGTTAATATATAAGGTAATCGGTAACACCATTAAGTGTTGCCACTATAAACCCTGGCCTATTAGTTTAGATGAATCCAATGGGACCCTTGATCCTCCAAGGTAATGAACTAGGGCAACTAACTGACAAACACTAGATCATTACCATCTATCCTATCCCCTTATGGGTATGTTGTGGTTTGAACTTTTGACCTCCCTAAAGAGATGCAAAAGCCCTAACCACTACACTGTCCTTATCGAAGAAGTTTTCAAACTATTAATGGATATAAAAGGTGTTTTATCTCAAGACAAGGAAAATTGGAAGGTACTGCATCCTACAAAAATAGACTATTTGCTTTAGATATCACTACACCTCCACCCCTATTTCAAGAAGTACAATCATCATCTTAAAATCACAAATATACACAAAAGAAGAAAAACACAAAGTGGGATAGAGCATATGAAGCTGAATTAAAGCTCTAATGACCAAAAAGGTAAGAAAAAACTGTTGAATCAAAATAACTTAGAGAAAAGAATAGAAAAACAAGATGAAGATCTAGCATTTGATATACAAGAATATGATGAGAATACAATGGTTAAGACTTGTCCAAATAGTTGATAGTCCAAAAAACTTACAATAAATCTTCAAAGAGGCTAATGATGACACTTTTACTACACTTAAGACTTATATAAGTCTTCATTTTGATAAAGCAATTGACTATGATGAGAAACTTGTTACAATACCTACTAATTTATTCAAGATTATATATCACTTCTTACTCAGAAATATATGTGTCATGTGATATTTTGTGATATGTGTACAAATATCACCATTGTTCTTTCTTGCAAGCACCAAGTTTGCAACCCGTGTTGATTTTTTTAACGTGCTTACAAAATTTGAGTAATTCTCTCTATTATTGCTTAGATTTTTGGATTTACCTAACTCTATTTCTTTACAAGGGTCTGGATCCAAGTTTAAGATCAATGATATGCTTTATTATTGTCAGGAACAAAGTATCACATAGAAATGCTTTCATTAATATTTCTCATATTACGTTGATCATATATATATATATATATAAATATCAACTTTATAATTTTAAAATAGAGCCTCACTCAAAGATAAATATCCTTTACCATTAATGGATCAAATATTACAAAAGGTTGTCAAGTTTTAGATGATGTCATCTCTCAATGGATATTTAGCATATAATTCAATCTGAGTGAAGGACAAGTATCAACATAAGACCACATTCATGACCAAATGGGGAATATTTGCTTACCTAAGGATGCCATATGCACTATCAAATGTTCAGGTACATTTAAATAATAGTGGATGTCACATTTTAGGATTAATTAATGTAATTTTAGAAATTTATCTAGATGATGTTATGGTGTTTTCCAAAGATTAAAAGATACATATAGAGCACCTTGAGGTAGTATTTGAGCAATATTGAGAATATGGTATATCATTGAATATAAAGATATATATTTTCTTTGTGCAAGAAGGGAATTTGTTACACATTAAATTTAAGGCCATCCAAGTACTACCCTTATCATCATTATTAAAAAGTATTAGAGATTTCAAGGGTTAAATTCAATTTGTAGCTAAATTTATTAATAAGCTTGCATAACTCATCAAACCCATTATAAAGATGCTCAAGAAAGATACTAATTTAACCTGGATTAAAGAAAGTAAACAAGCCTCCATAGATATTAAAGATACAATCATTAAAGCCTCAGTTTGATAACCAAATATTTTAGGTTTTATATATTTAGCACAAATGTTAGCATTGCTATAATACTCATGCTTAAAAATGATAAAGATGAGATACATCCAATATTATCTATGATTCAAATATTACATAACTATGAGAAGAGATGATTTTACTGAGAAGTAGGTTTTCACCACTATGAAAGCACTAATAAGATTCAAATATGATCTCTGCATATCAAAACTATGGTTCTTGTAGTGTACCTAAGTGTTAGATCTACTATCTTGAATTATGAGTTAGAAGGATAAAGTGTTGGTTGGATTAAAAAAATTCAATAATTTGACATTGAAATCAAACCTAAAAAAATAGTATTAGGGATATCCTTATGTAAAATCACAATAAATTCTCTTACTAATGAGTAACTAACATATATCAAATGGCATTAGCTCAATCGATTAGATTCCTCAACATTCAAGGAGGAGATCCAAATTCAAAATATGCCAAGTGATACATGGATAGTATCCAACATTTGTTGTAATACCACTATGTGGTGATGATGTAATATGGGTGAGGCCCATTTAAATCCCATATAACCAATTAAAAAAATGATCAACTAACATTTGTGAATGATATGCCAATGGGTCCTTGGTCCAACAGTTGCAAACAATAGTTGATGTAGCCCACACAAAGGTTTAAATATCGACGATACCAAATATCTCAATGTGACTAAGTTGATGTAAAAGGGAAAGAACAACCCTTTCAAACCCTACTAAAAAAACAACATTTGTGAATGAGATCAGGTGACCAGTAGAACAAGCAAATAATCAAAGGTAAATATGATGGATGCATGATGTTAGAGAATATATAAGGACTATTATTGTTATAGAAGGTCTAAAACAAAATGAGAGAAAGCATTTAAGGTAAAAGTCCATGGATACTTAATGGAGTCTTATTTTAGAAAAGATATGATGGTGTGTTCCTAAGGTGGGATGAAGAAGAGAGAGTAAATGTTCTACTATGTAGCTAACATGAAAATAGTGGTTATTATTTGAATTATACAAAAATCCATAAAATCCTAATGAGAGGGTAGGATTTTCCTATGATTACCTCAGATGTATTCCAATAAGTAAAACAATTCAAGTCATGTTGCATATTTTTTGGGAGAAAGAGGAAGGCCTAGTGCCACTATATCCAATAGTAGTAATTAAGCCATTTTAGTAGTGGGGTATAGACTTCATTGAAAATAATAATCCTCTATTAAACACAAACCATAAATGCATATTGAACACAATATATAAATTCACAAGGTGGGTGGAGGATACCCTAGTTAAAACTATTTTCAAGATACCATGACACCAATATTAGAGGATTTTATCATGAGATATAGAGTACCTTCAGTATTCATCATCAAAAGTGGTAAGGTATTCACTAGAGGAAAAATAATTCAATTTTCATTGAATGCGGATTCATCTTGAAGATATTATCAAATTATTATCTTCAAGGCCATGGTGTAGTAGATTCATCAAATAAGAATATTGTTTGAATATGAAGAGAACAACCATTGAATCTCAAAAGGATTAACACATAGTCAAAAATATCACTCTAGGCATATAGGGTATCTTTGAAGGCTCTAATGGAAAGTTTACTATATACAATTTTGTTTGGAAGGGAAGTAGTTATACTGATCAATGTCAAGCTCCTCTCACTCCACATGTCATAGCAATTGGAGCTGGATAATACCAAATTGACACCTTTACAAGCTAGTTTAAATGTATTACTATTTCTGATAAAGAGTGGGAAAATACATTCAAACATTTTATTCATCATCAAATAGTCATGAGGAAGTGGTTTGATAAGTGAAAGAAAATGAGATATTCAAATTAATAATATAAATCTACAAAGCATTACATTATAAAATGATCTAATACAATTCAATGCTCACCATCCTTATATATAACCTTTACATACAGTCTCTTGATATTTCATCTTCTACTATCTTTTCATCTCTTCTAAAACTCATGGGAGATATGACTTCATATTTATCATAGAAGAAATATTTTATTAACCTACTAATAATGACAAACCTTGATGATTACATGAAACCATGTATTAAGAAGATATTTACAAAGTATTTACAAGGTACCAAATAATATAATTTTCTTTAACACATCTTGTATTACATTATTTGATTTAAAGATCAATCTCTAACTTTGCCTTTGAATAGTTTCTCCTATCTTTGACTATAGCTTTTCTAATTCTATCTTAGAATTTATCTTTGGGTCATTTGCTCACTTTGTAGTAGATGTATAAAATTATCTCCTTGTAACATTTTTGTGCAAAGATAGTTACGAAAGAATTCAAACTTGTTTTGACCAAGTGCCTTTGTAAAAATATCTGCAAGTTGATCTTCAGTGGAGATGTATTTAAGTTGAATATGATGATTTTGAACATGTTCTCAAATAAAATGACATTGTGCTTCAATATGCTTAGTTCTCTCATGAAACACTAGATTTTTTATTAGTTTCAGAACTTCCTAATTATCACAATTTAACACTGTAGGATTTCTATTTATCCCCATATTTGACAAAATGTACTATAACCATAGTGCCTCACATATAACATCTCTTGAAACATAATATTCTACTTCGATGGATAAAAGTGCTACTACACAATGTATTGTATTGTGCCATGAAATAGGTCCTAATACAAGATGAAATACATATCCTGGTATTGATTTTGTCATTAATTGATCCAACGTAGACTAAGTCTATATACCCCTATAAATAGAAGATTCTAGACCATATTTTGTAGTATTATCTACATAATGTAGTATCATTTTTATAGATTTCTAGTGACTATCTTTAGGGTCTTGTATTAATTTGGAGAGATAGTTTACAACAAATATGATAATTGATCTAATATTTGTCAAGTATAAAAGACTTCCAATTAATTGGCAATACAAGGTAGAAGATACTTGAGGTGATTCATCATATCTTGATAATTGTAGCCCTTGTTCCATGGGTGTCTCTTTAGGTTTGTAGTCTATCATTTTGTATTTTTTAAGTAATGTTCTAGCATACTTAGTTTGAGTGAGTACAATATGATTCTTCTTTTTCCAAACTTATAAACCAAGACAATAATGTAGAAGTCCTAGGTTTGTCATTTTAAATTCATTTTTAAATCATTTTTCACACTATCTATCAATTTATCTAAACTCCCTATAATCACTAGATCATCAACATAGACCACAAGAATAACTATATCAGAACCAATTTTATTAATATAAAGGTTTGGATCAAAAGAAATCCTTTTGAAACCATGTCATAGAATATGGTCATTGATCTTAATATACCAGATTCTTGGGGCTTGTTTCAATCTGTATAGAGATTTTTTTTAACTTACAATCTTTTTTTCTTGTCCTTAAATAAGAAATACTTTTGGTTGAATCATATATAATTCCTTAAATAAGATCCATTTGATGTATTTTCCATCCACATTGAGCTACTAGTGCACAAATTGTACAAATAATAGTCATTTTTGTTGTAGGTGCAGATGTTTCTTTATAGTCAATCCCTTTTGTTTATGCAAAACCTTTTGCAACAAGTCTTACCTTATATTTATAAATAGATCCATCTACTTCACATTTTATTTTGTAGACTCATTTGCATCCTATAGTTTTTTTTTTCTTTTGGGTAATTCAAATGGATCCCAAGTCTTATTATTTATTAATATTGTTTATTTTGATTCCCTTATTTTCATTTAGGTAATCTAATTGCATATTGTACTAAATTTGGTTCTATATTTTCCATTACTGAGGTCATTAGTCCTATGTTTACTTCTTCCATTGTCATACTACAAGTTTAGGGTCTAGTAGAAGTATGATGAGGTAGTTTTTCTAATTTTGAATCTTTGAGAGTGTTTGTTTACCATTTTGCATGTATTTTTTGGGGGGGTGGAGCTGGAGTTATTGATTCTTTGATAGGACCATCCACTCTTTCTGATTCTTCTTTAGAATATTCTTCATGATTTTCTTTTTCTAATTCAATATAGAAGATGGAAAATTTAGTGTCCTTGGAATGTTCAATATATGCCTTCCATTCTTCATCAAATATTACATCTCTACTTAAAAAAAATGTTGTGATTGGATCAATTATTTTGTAACCTTTTGATGCATCATCATATCCAAGGAATATACCAATAAGGTTTTGGCATCTAGCTTTGTCATTTTTTGTTTTGGAACATGCATGTATGCTTTACATCCAAAAATCCTTAGGTGTAATATTGATAGCTTTCTTCCAAACCAAGCTTCCTCAGGTGAAATATATTTAATGATTCTTGTGGGTGACTATTTTGAATATATTCTATAATTTTAAAATCTTTTGTCATATATTGTTGTTTAGGATTTGCTTCTTTGAGCATACAACAAGCCATTTCCTTAATAAATCGATTTATTATTTTTACAATACCATTTTTTTGTGGTGTATAAGTTGTAGTAAGTTATCAATTAATTTCATTTTTTTTTAAGAATGTTTTAAATTCATTAGACAAATATTCTCCTCTATCTAAATGAAAATTTTGAATTTAACATCTAGTTTTTCTTTCTACAAGGTTTTTTAATTGTTTAAAGTCTATAAAGGTATCTCATTTCACTATAAAAAAATATACCCTCATATTGTGTGGGTAATCATCAACAAAGAATTAAAAGTATTTATGTCCCCCAAGGATGACTGACATAAATACACATAAATTTGTATGTATCACTCTAAAGGTTAACTGTCTCTATGTAAACTAAGTTCAAAAGGTGCTCTATGTTGTTTTCCTGCTAAACATTCTAGATAGATTGTGGTATGCCATGTTAAGTTGGGAAACCCCATTACCATTTTATATCTATTTAATTTATTTAAGGATGAAGCACCTATATGCCCAAACCTCTTATGCCAAAGATCATTTTTTGTTGATGTGTTGACAGATAGAGCAAAATTTGGTGATGATGTAATATCAAGAGCAAACAAACCATTTTTAAAGGAACTAGTGGCTATAAATTTTTCTTGTTTGGTAATGAAGCATTTTTTCCATCAATAATTCTAAATTCAACCATTATATCTCAATCTAACATTTGAGATACTGATAGAAAATTACTAGCCAACTAGGTATGTATAATATATTTTAAATTGTACATTTTCCATAAAGTAGATTCATTGAAACATTTCGTATTCCTTTGATCTCATGAGTTTTATCATCTACAATTGTATTAGGTTTACCATTTATTTCTTGAAAAAATGAAGCCATAATTTATTTCTAGTCATATGATTTCACTATCAAAAAATATACCCACATATTGTGTGGGTAATCATCAACAAAGAGTTAAAAGTATTAATCTCCCCAAAGGCTAATTGACATTGGTCCACATAAATTTGTATGTACCACCTCTAAAAGTTAACTATCTCCATGTGAACTAAGTTCAAAAGGTGCTCTATGTTGTTTTCCTACTAAACATTCTAGACATATTGTGGTATGACATGTTAAGTTGGGAAACCTCATAACCATTTGATATCTATTTAATTCATTTAAGGATGAAGCACCTATATGCCCAAACCTCTTATGCCAAAGATCATTTTTTGTTAATGTGCTAATGAATAGAGCAAAATTTGGTGATGATGTAATATCAAGAACAAGAAAACCATTTATAAAGGAACCAATGGCTATAAAATTTTCTTGTCTGGTAATGAAGCATTTTTTCCATCAAAAATTCTAAATTCAACCATCATATATCAATATCACATTTAAGATATTGATAGCAAATTACTATCCAACCTGGGTATGTACAATACATTTTCAATTATGCATTTTCCATCATGTAGATTGATTGAAATATTTCCTATTCCTTTGACCTCATAAGTTTTATCATCTATAATTGTAACAGGTTTGTCATTTCTTTCTTGAAAAAAATTAAACCATTGTTTGTTTCCAGTCATATGTTTGCTTTCTATTGAATCAATATACCAATAATTATCTTCTGAATTTTGTTTAGGTATTGTCATGCTTGGAAGTTCAACAAGTAGGAAAATCGACTTTATAAAAAAAATTATCTCCTTCTTTCTCTTCTAAATTATCCTTTATGAAATTATTATGGTCCCAATAACATTTTCCTTCTTTTCACTTTTCAAAATATCAATCTTCTAAACATTTACCAATTCTGTTTTATCTTCATTTAAATTTCCTTTCTCTTTTTTTTTTCTTTTCAAAAAACGAGAAATCCCCTTCTTATTTCTTTTGGACAAACCTCGTAAAAAAATAATATTTTAATTTTTGGTTCTTTGACCATATACCATATTTTCTTTAATTTTTCTAGAAAATAAATTCTACTATTCCTTTGAATAAATTCTCTTATGAAATTTGTTCTTCTTGCTTTTCCTTAGAAAAGAAAAATTCCTTCAATTTTCAAATATAAGAATAGGCAAATGTTATGGTTTGTAACGTAAAACATCTAGGTGAGCTCAAAATGATTTGTATATATATGTATTGAATTCTCACTACACTCGAGAGGAGTAAACACCTTGGCCAATTTCAAACTGGTAGGCCTCAGTGGAAAACAATATAATTGGATCCAAAAGTAATTAGAAATATGTATGTAGGACCATGAATTGAATTTTTTTTGTTAGAGCTAATAGTAAGGAAAACACAACTCGAGTTCCAAGGAAGATCTAGAGTGGTGATAACCATAAGGTGAAACAACCTAAGCATTTCCACCAAATATAAACATATGGTAATTATATACTGGAGATAATAACCAAAACACTGAAAAGATCATACATGAAGTCAATAGCAAGACACACCAACCAAACCAAGCACATAGAATTGGGATCCTAAACAAAGAGTAGAATAAATTCAGGCACTCAGTTTCAGTCAATCTTGCACCACTTAGGATCCAAAAATATAGGAGGTCAATTTTGCTTTGGGGCTCTAGCCACTAAACCCTCGCATGGAGGATCGTTAGTCCCTCATATCTCCCAACCGGGGTTGCAACCCCAAATCCTACACATTGTGCCTGGGTGATCAATCTCATAGGATGCATGATCCTTCCTTTGTAAGAAAATACAAACATTTAAGGCATCATCATGAGACCTCCAAAGGAGTGACCATGGATTTGACCAGCATTAATGATAAAAAATCTCTATGGTAGATCTCTAGCATGGGCATCAAGGATCTCACCGCAAGCGACTATAGGTCTAGAAACCTCAAGATTCTTCATCATCAATACAAAAGTGCCCTTAAAAATATTTTGAAGCATGAAATTTTAAATTTTAAGGATGAAAAGACTCCAAAATTTTATCAATAAATATTTATGTTCTCTTCATTTTAAAATTATGAAAGCTAGCCATACTCATATGGGATTTTCAATCATTTTCATTTGTGGCTTGACCTGGCTTGAGCCTTGCATTGTTGATCGATTAGTTTTTTAGCCTTATTTCTCATTAGAGTTCACATGAACAAGAAACTATAAGTATTTTAGTATTCTTATCCTAGTTATTGTGTGGGTGTTCTATATTAACACATGTTTGGGAAAAATATATTCATTGTGCATTATCGATTGTTATGCATGTGTTCACTCAACCCATCATGGTATAGAGGGGTCTCTTAGGTCTTTGGAACATCACCACCTATAGCTTAGGCTAGTTAGGTTAGCATAGCTTTTACTACTTTTTATCATTTCCTTTCAATTATTTTATTATATTTTCTCTCTTTCCCTTTTCCCTGGAAAGACACTCGATAGAGTAGGCTAGCATAGGAAGGAAGAAGCATCGAAGATCACATCCAAGCAAGGATCCAACATTGTTAAAAAACCTTGGAGGCCATCCAAAGGAGTTGCATCCTATGCTTTTTGGACTCCCTAAGTAGGGTTATGCATAAGGGGTCAGACCTAAAATGTACTTGTAAAAAATAGGTGAATCCGTTTTAAAATTACGATGAATCTTGTCCAACCTCACATCGAAGAAATGTTTCTAAAAAAAAATTGGAAAAAAATGGTGACTTTGATAGTTTTGTCTGGACAGGGTAGAAAATGACATCTAGATCCCGTCTGATGCATAACCAGGTTCGGATCTGATCAGATGCATACTAAGGTCTGGATCCGGTCTGATGCATACTAAGTTCTAGATCTGGTCTGATGTATACTTAAGTCTAGATCTAGTATGATGCATACTAATATTTGGGGTCGGGTTTGATGCATACTAAGGTCCAAGGTCAGGTCTGATGCATAATAAGGTTCAGGGTCATGTTTGATGCATAAGAAGGTCCAGGGTTAGGTTTTATGCATAATAAGGTATAGGGGTCTGGTCTAATCCATAATAAGGTTTGGAGCTCTAGCTTGATGCATAATAAGGTTTGGGGGTCTGATCTAATGCATAATAATGTTTAAGGGTCTGGTCTAATGCATAATAAGTTCTAGTGGTTGGGTATGATGCATAATAAGGTCTTGGGGTTGGGTATGATCCATAATAAGATTCGAGGGTCAATTTTGATGCATAATAAGGTTTGGAGGTCAGATTTGATGCATAATAAGGTCTAGGATCTGGTTTGATGCATAATATGGTCCAAAAAGTGGCCTGATCAAAAAATGGTCTGGTATCGGGCCTGATGCACAATATGGTCTAATGCCTTGCCTAATGTACAAAATGATCTGCATGTAGAAAATGGTTCATCATTGACCACCTTCCACGTGTCACATAATCGGTCATCCATACTGCATGTCCAATACAATTCTACCACGTGTTGACTCCATCCATTCTATCTATAAAAGGACATCAACTGTCATTTTTCAAGTTTATTTTTGTGATTGCACCCAACCAGAGTGAACCGTTATCGAGAAACCAATTTCTCCTATTTCTCATATTTCCAAGATTCCAACTTATAGCAATGGTCATAGCTTCCACCCCTATTCCAAATTTCAAGAACCCTTCTTGCACTTTAATTTCAGATTTGCTAATAACCCTAGGTATGGACTTATCGTGGTTAGAAGACACAAGTTTGACAACCTTGGTGTTAATACCACATTTCAAAACTGATAAAGTTCTCTTGCAGCATATTATTGGTGGTTATGACCATGACAAGGCCATTGTCAAAATGAAAATATGGAATAAAAATCTGTCATTCACCATCACAACTACAGACATTCATAGATTGACAAAGCTTCTTTTCGGTGATTGTTCTCCAGTGCAAGCGAAGTGTCAGATCTTTGTAGAAGAGAAAGGCTACCTCAAGAAAACATACCAACTCACCACAGAAGATTTGGTAGGTATAATTATGTCTTAGAATCTGTTAATGCCAAAAATTTCAAAATTGTAAATTGTTATCTAATTTTTTTTTGCAGCTTCCACCACCAAGTCAAAAAGAGGGTTAACAATAATCGATGTTAAGAATACAACTCTGAAGGCCATTATTGAGTTCTTTCAAGCAAGACTGATTTTTCTTGGTGGTGAGCAAAAATTATGTTCAGGAAAACATTCATTTCTCTTCCATAAATTATCAATCCAGTAATTCCGTAAACTTACGAGTGTCACACATAGTATATGCTTGCAGTGTTGGGAAATAAATCTGGTTGTACCTTATTTAGTTTGGTGGGAGATGTATGTGCATTTTGATTTCATCCAAACTAAATAAACTAAGTGCGAAAAATAAATTACAAACTAAAATACTAAAAATGAAATACAAAAAATAAATGTATAGGAAAATAAATGTGCTGAAAAGAAAACACATAGATAAATAAATAAAGCAAGAACTAAAGCAATAAACTAATCTACAGAAAATAAAGAACAAAAATAAACAGGGGAGAACTACTGCAAGGAGTGGGCTCAAGCTCCCACAGATAGTCCGCCCAGCTAGCTGTGTAGAGCTTGGTCAGGTAAGAGGAATTGCACTCTTGATAAATTTGACAAGAAGTAAAATAAAATAGTTCTTCTATTAAAATTAATTGTCGTCCCTCTCAGGGAAGATCTATGCATTTATACAATGCACAACCTTCCTCTGTTATATTTTTAGGCAAGTCTATTTCAGACTTGCAGTTACAACATATATGCAAAAAATAGGGCAGTCAATCAATCCTAAAAAGCATGCACTAATAATAACAGTTGCACTAGTTTTACCCATAGGATAAATAAGACGTATTCTATTTTTATCAGAATGTAATATGTTCGAAAATAATGGATCCATGCCTAAAATATTATCATGTCCTTGTGACAACAACCCCCGAGATAATAATATATATATTTTTCTTTTCTTTTTTTCTTCTCTTTTTTTTATTTTTTTTTTCAATGGCCTTCAGCATCTCTGTTTCTCCGTCGTTGAGTGCTGCTATTTTTTTCCTTCAGTACTGTTGTGTTTTTTACTCAGCACTGCTTTTTTTTTTTATTTAGCACTGCGTTTTTCTTTTTTCATTCAGCACTGCTATTTTTTTCATTGAGTGCTATATTGCACTGATTTGGGTACATGTTACCAGTAGATTGCAAACTCGTTGGAGTCCAAGTGTTTGAAATCAGTCGTTTAAAATATTTTCTTTGGCGCTCCACATTACAAATTTCTCATGATGCAGTAAATATAATAGTGCTAAATCTATTCACGTGAATGCCATAGCTTAATCTCTCTCTTTTTTTAATTGCTCCTGAGGTAAATAATAATTTTTTTCTCTTATTTGAGACATCATATGGCTGGGATATTTCGACAAAAATATTTTATAGAGGCATCTACTGATATTAACATTGAAATGATTTTTTAAATAATTATACACATAATTAACAAAAAATAATAGTATATACCTATTCATAAATTTTGATGTGTATGATGCTGATTGTGTGAAACGTTTCAATGTTGCCCGTATGTTGGTGCTCCTAGAGATTTTATTTATATATTTATTTTTTCTTTTGGTTGTCGTCTTCCCCACACCACTAATTATCATTGTTCTTCTTTCTTCTGTAGGTGTGGATTTAACAAATCCAGCATCGTAGCCATAATTTACCATTTTTTTTATTCTCCCCCATTAAATTGGTGATGCCCTCGTTGTCAGCAATGGGTCCCTTTGCATAATAAGTTTACAGCATTCCGAACATCAAGTCCCATACTGAACAATAGGCACCCCCATCAAGGGAGAAGAACATTACTTATTGGTGCCTTCCTCCAGGTGGAAAAAGGGACAACTGTACTAGATTGATTGTAGGCACTCTCTTCCTAGTGGGAAGTAAGTGCCTTTTCTGCTTTGTCACACTCCTAATTGTAGGGCACGGGATGTCACATCTGTTAGGCCTAGTTTAAGTCGACTCTGCCTACAGATTTTGTTCATGACCATGTCCTATGAAATTATATACACAAAAATTGGAAAAAAAGAATCATGCCTGTGCGTAAGGCACTAGCTCTTAGGATACCTTCAGATTGCATTCAAAGGGTATGATTACTTGCACACACAAAGGCAAGAAAATAGGAGTCATGACTCCATGCCTGTTAGGCCCTAGCTCTCAGGATGCCTGCAACTTGCATTTGATTCATGATTTCCTGCAAAGCAATAAGAAAGCAATTTTTATTCTAAGAAGGACATGTTCTACGCATTTTTTTTTCATTGGGAGGATTCACATAATAATTTTTTCTTTATTTTTTTATTTATTTAATTTTTTTTTATCAAGGCACCTCGAATGTATGCCATCAAGGTGCCTCATCACTTATTCCTTTTTTTTTCTGCCCCTTATGCCATCGAAACACCCAAGTGTGGGAAATGGATCAAGGCACCCTAGATGTCAAGGCGTCTGCTTTCTGTGGAAGGCAACTGCTTGTTGTGGAAGGCACCTTCAATGTATGATGCCTTCTTGATGCGAAAGGCACCCCCAATGTATGGTGCCTTCTTGATGCGGAAGGCGCATCCAATGTATGGCTTCTTCCTGATGCGGAAGGCACCTCCAATGTATGATGCCTTCTTCATGCGGAAGGTGCCTTCTTGATGATCAAGGCATATTTCACCTCATCATTTTTTTTTTCATGTATCCTCCTTTTTTTTCTCTTTTTTTTCCTTTTTTTTTCTTTTTATTTCTTTTCTTTCTCTTTTTTTTTTAACGAATGATTGAAAATTCATCCAAGCTACTAGTATGGTATGTGGTCTCCCCCATGCAGATTCCTAATCCACTCTCGCAAATGTGAGGTGATTTTTAATGGAGCTCGTTGACTATTACTTGAACATTGTCTCGACACTCTACTTTGTACATGGTGTAGCATGCTCATCATTTACTCAGGTTGTAATAGTCACACACCTTGCAACAAAAATTTCCTAAAGTTTCATAAGCACATTGGACTAGAAGCCTTTCAATTGATCAGGGTTACTTAGCCTGCCTTCAGGTGCTAATGTTGCCAAGGTAAAACTCTGCTAGCTTTCACCTGCTATATTGGATGCTACATGATTAGGTATGCGAGATAGTTTGTATAATGTTATTACGAACTCCACATATAAATATCAGTTCACGAAATATTCATAGACACCTCCTTATTTGTCTACATCGCACTTCATGTTGTCCTGCAAAACATAAAATAAAAATCTAAACTAAAGGTGTTAAAATAAAATTCTAACTAATTTTTTTTTTTGGAATTTTTTTTATTGTTTTTTTCATCTTCTGATTACTTCTAGGCTCCTCCCTTGCTTTATTTAATGATCGGTTGGATATTTCTCATTTCCCTTCTGGACCAAGCTGGTCCTAGGAAAAGAGGATACTCTCTTCCAACAAGTAACAAAAAATAAAGCTTCTATTTTTTTTTCTTCTCTCCCCTACTTTATTTAGCTACCGGTTGGAGATTTCTCATTTCCCTTCTAGACCAAGCTAGTCCTCGGGAAAGAGGATACTCTCTTCCAACAAGTAGCAAAATAAAACTCTATTCTTTTTTATCTGCTCTTAACTTGGAGCCTTTTTCAATAGAAGATATTTTTTCTCTTTTTTATGAACACTGTAAACAATGTTCATTGTGCTGTTGGTGGCAATAATGAAGGTGGGGTCTCCCCCATGCCTACATCTAAACTAGTCTTCTAAAAAATCATCAATTTCATTATCAACTAGTTTGATGTGTTGTAGCATGAGAAGAGAAATTTCCCCCTTTGACCTCAAAACCAAATTTTTTCAACATAATGGCAAAATGTGTAGGCTGAAAAATGACTATCTACGAGTTGGAAACTTGGAGAAAAAATGGCATAGTAGTATTTAAAAAAAATACATGATAGTTTCTGATTCACCAAGTCGCCTTAAGTGCAAGTGAAGAGCATACTTCATAACAATATGTTCTTTAAAAATTTTGCTTTGTTATTTATCCTGCTATTAATTTCATCATTAAAAAAATATTTACCAATACATTGCAAAAAGTTCAAGCCTATAATTTTTTTTTATCATTAGAACTAGGCATAATTTTCCAATGGTTTCTATGTAGAAACACTTCCCTAAATATTTTCAACTATCAGACCTGGGTTGTGCTATTTCGTTGATTTATTGAAACCATTGAAAATATGATGGAAATCCTTCAATGCCAAATTTTTTTCTATTTTTTTTTCAACAACACATTTTATTCCTACTTCTACACTTAATTTGGTACATCAGGTTCATTTCCACGTTTACCTAAGAAGTTAGAAAATGCAAATGATTGCCTATGGTATTTAGCTTTGATTGTACCGACAACTATTTTTGGCCCTATAAAAAGGCCCTTGGTGGACTCACACTTCTCAGGTAAAATATCTATAGGTATTTTTAAATTGGATTTTTATTTGAACTATAAATCAGAACACTATAGTTTAGGCACTCCCCGGCAACGGTGCCAAAATGATGAGCAAAAATTGAGTTCAGGAAAACATTCATTTCTTTTCCATAAATTATCAATCCGGTAAGTCCGTAAACTTACGAGTGTCATGCACAGTATATGCCTGCAGTGTTGGGGAACAAATCCGGCTATATCTTATTTAGTTTGGTGGGGGATGTATGTGCATTTTGATTTCATCCAAACTAAATAAACTAAGTGCGGAAAATAAATTACAAACTAAAATACTAAAAATGAAATACAGAAAATAAATGTACAGGAAAATAAATGTGATGAAAAGAAAATACATAGCTAAATAAATAAAGCAAGAACTAAAGAAATAAACTAATCTACAAAAAATAAATAACAAAAATAAACAAGGGAGGACTACTGCAAGGAGTGGGCCCAAGCTCCTGCAGATAGTCCGCCCAACTAGCTACGTAGAGCTTGCTCAGGTAAGAGGAATTGCACTCTTGATAAATTTGACAAGAAGTAAAATAAAATAGTTCTTCTATTAAAATTAATCATTGTCCCTCTCTCAAGGAAGATCTGTGTATTTATACAATGCACAACATTCCCATATTACATTTTTAGGCAAGTCTATTTCAGACTTGCAGTTATAGTAGATATGCAAAAAATAGGACAGCCAATCAATCCTAACAAGCATGCACTAATAATAATAGTCACACACTAATTTTACCCATAGGATAAATCAGGTGTATTCTATTTTTATCATAATATAATATGTTTAGAAATAATGGATCCATTCAGATGGTTGTCCTCCTTATTCGCTAATAGATCTGATTCTTCACGCTATCTTTACCGGTAAATCGTTGCTTCGATTGATTCATGAGCGTGAGGAGAAATGCTCACCTTACAAAGTTATCCAATTGATCAATTAATAATAGAAGCGTCTTATTTATTTTAATATAATGCATAGAATAAATATCTCCTTTGTCTTCACGTATTTTTGTGGCTATCCCAACTTGGTGCATATGACATGGAGTCAACGGTAAACATGGTCCCACTTGCCTGCTTGGTTAATCTTGCAAAGTATGGAGGCATGGAGGCACCTTCTTCATGAGGAAGGTGCCTTCCTCAATTGGGTGCCTTCCTTGAAGAGGAAGGTGCCTACTCCTGCTGGGCACCTTCTGCATTCGGAAGGTGCCTATTTTTGCTAGGCACCTTCTCCATAAGGAAGGCACCTACTTCTTTTGGGTGCCTTCTCCATAAGGAAGGTGCCTACTTATATTGGGTGCCTTCTCCATAAGGAAGGCACCTACTTCTTCTGGGTTCCTTCTCCATAAGGAAGGTGCCTAGTTTTGATGGGCACCTTCTCCATACAAAAGGTGTCTACTTCTACTGGGCACCTTCCTTGAAGAGGAAGGCATCTGCTCTCATGCCTTAGTCTTTGAAAGTAGGATTATGCCAAGTCCAAGTGGATGTAGACTGGAAAACACCACATTAGTAATAAAACCTGCATTTATACATATTTCCCACTAAAAACATCAATCAAGCAAAATACTGGATTTTCTATCAATTATATGCATAATTTATATAAAATACATCTCATATGCTAATTAAACCAGTAATGATGCCCCTTAAAAGTGTATATAAAATGAGCATTTCTGGTGCTCATCACTTGGAAGATCAAAAATTCCATTTTGGGCACTATCGTATGTTATACACTATGAGTATCATGATAGGTTTGATTGGTGTACCTATATTGTAGATCACATTAAAGCCAATCTACATGCGGTGCAATTGCAAACCAGCAACAAACAGTCCATTATGGATAATATTAATTACATTTTAGCACTTTATTTTGAAAGTTTTTATAATTTGCAAGATACTCTTGTTCCTATTGTAGTGCATGCAACACTACAAGCCATTGCCTTGACATTAGAGGAATTGAAGGTAATCAATCCATCTTTGACAATAAAAAAGTATTTTATATTTTAGCACGTTTTCATTTTTAATTTTTTTCATCTAAATGCAGGGTAGGGCAACTATAATAAGGAGTAAATAAGACGCTACCAATAGGAGTCATAGGCCAGAGCAAACTAATGATTATGAGGAAATTAGATCATAAATATCACCATTATAGAGGCCACCAAAACATCTGAGGAAAGCTCCTTCACCTAGTGGATCTCATAAGCCTAGGTATGCACAAAATGTGCAAGCTGAATCTAGTGTGGCCATCCCCTCCCAATCCCCCATCGGTGCCCAAATTCAATAGATTTCATTGTCTTCAGGTAAAACAATGTGTATATACTTTGAATTATGTTTTTTTTTCTATTTAATTTTCAAAATAATACTAACAAAACTTTTTAATGTTTTCAACCGCCTCTCAACGACAAACTACGAGACTAAGAGGCCATATGGCACCATCGCTTCCACCATAGCCACTACATCCACCACAACCATAGTTTCCACAATAGCAACAATAGTTTCCACTACAACAGAAATAGGTTCCACCACAACATCCACGTTCACAACGACAGACACAACCTACACAGATGAGAGGCTAAACGCGAGTTGGAGGTGGAAAAAAAAAATTTCATAGAGATTGTAGTCGACACAAATTTTTGGGCCTGGGTTATCATCTTTTACATTTCATACTTCTTCACAAGCATTGAAATTTTCATTCATTGGATTGGATAATATCCAACTTGATGATGATTTTCTATTTTAGGGCAACATTTTAGGCTTTAAGACAACATATGTGCTTCAAGATCAATTGGGTGAAGCACAAAAATAGGAAGCCCCTACACCTAAGTAGAGATCATTCTCAAATCCTATATAAAATAACCCTCATCCTCAAATTGAGGATGACATTGTTAATTTTGATGAGAATGTCTTAATGGTTGAAAAGACAAAAGCAACCATGAAACAAATTGTGCTTCAATATTTGCAAGAAATGAATAATTGGGAATATCAAGCCAAGGTCCTAATAAAGCAAATAAATTTCCAATATAAGAATTATGCAAAAAGAGATTCAATTTATTCTTTGGTTCAGTATGAACCATTAAAGCTTAGCGACCTGCTGAATTAGGCCACAACGGGAACATTGAATTCTAAAATTGTGTATGATGATGATGTTTTAAATATTGTTGTCAGTAGATTAGATATTATTAATGTTGAAGCCCAATCTTTTATAACCAATGGGCTTCCGATAAGGAAAATGTTGCACTTGTTGAGTCTGCCAAGGATGTGGCTGAGGTAAGAAAATATTTACTTATGTTCCAATTTGCTTTTGCAATTTATTTTTCATGTTTCAATTTTCTTTAAACAAGTAATATTTTTTAATATAACTATTTTGAATGATGTTTTCATTTTATTTTTTGCAGTCAAATTTTAAAAACCTAAAAATGCAAGTTAACAACATGTAGCTTAATATCAATGTAGCAAAAATATTTTTGCAAAATACAATGGAAATGAAGCAAAAAAACAATTAAAAGTGGTAGATAATAATAATTTGAGAAAATATATTAGGGAGAAGCCCCATGAAGATTCGAACGTCGTACTACAACACCAAAAAAAGAAAAACTTCCAACAATACTCGAAGATCCAAACCAGCAAGAAAGTGCATTGTTTGGGAGTATTGTGAAAGTTTAAGAAAATCTAGTCAAACTTGGTGCACTATCGAAACAAGGTGTCAAGCAAGGAGATAAAGGAAAAGAAGTTGTTGCAAGCGAATCTGATGCAACTATCCCGAAATAAGATATTTTACAATGTAAAAATATTTTGAAGTTGACTATAGTCAACAATTTTGTACAATGTAATATATTTCCAATCGTATTAATGAAAACTATATTTTCTAAATTTGTGTCTTCAGTCATTTAAAGGTTTTTTGCATTTATAATTTTGTGTTGTTTTTCTAGTATTACTCGCCAATATTATTTACTATCTTCATCTCAAACAACAAAGAATATTTTTGTTGATCAAAATTCATACAATAACAATACAATACCAATACTGTGATATAAAATATAAGACAACAATTTATCAAGGCAGTTGAAACAATATGATATAAAACATAAAATATTTAAAAGCGCAATGTGATATAAAACATACAATTATTAAAAGCATAATGTGATATAAAATGTTCAATTTTTAAAAGCATAATGTGATGTAAAACATACAATTTATGAAAAAGTAAATTTTTGAAATCTTGTACATCTGAAACAACATTGTGAAATTTGGAATAAACAATTGTGAAATTTGGAATGAATAGTTCTCAACTTGTGAAACAACATCATGAAATCTAGAATGAACAGTTCTCAACTTGTGAAACAAATATTAAACATAGCACATTTCGAAACAAATATTGTGAAATTTGATAACAAAGAAAGTTAAATGTTAAATTGTTGTGAATTACTAGAAAAATCATAATTTAGGTAGTTGAAACGAACACTTTTCAACTTGTCTAGAATCAATCTGTGAAGCCACCATTTTATCACTAAAAGCATCATTATCATCCTTATCGATCATATTCATGATACCCCTTTTGTCTACAATTGAATTCCAGTATGTCAATGCTCTGTCATATGGAAATTTGTCCAGCTGATATGATGACACATAAATTATTAAATCTTCTAGATTTTTTCCAATCTGTTATGGATCTTAGATTTAACAAAAGATAGTGCACTAACCCTCTCATCTTCAACAGATCCCAAAATCAATGTTTGACATAATTCATATAAATAGAAGTATTCACTAATCATATCTTGTAAGATACTACTTGGATACAACTTTTTCCATAAACGTGCAACTGAACCAGTATCATTGATATTACTCAAAAGTACGCTTGATGAACCATTGTTCTTCCAAAATGTTGTGACTATTGTCTTAAAATATCTTTGTTGAGTATACCTTTTATTTCAACACCATTGAATTCCACACTTCTACTAAAATGCTCAATAAGGTTGCCCATATATTTAATAAAAAAATCTTGTGTAGATTTATGATCATTGCAAGAACCCCAAAACAAAGGGTTAACAAAACCCATGGACTGAAGCAACTCATATATTTAAAACCGATATCTTATCTCTTTTGTCAATTATTTTGCTATGTTGAACAATTTTTTCTTTGTATTGTGTAAAACAAATTCATATCTATTGTGTGTTACACAAACTTTTTCAACACCGTCAGTAACTATACTTGAATGCCTTTCATAACAATATAGAGGTATGGTATTTTCATGAACATTAATACAAATATTATCATTAATATCAGACTTCAAAAAACTATTTGCATCTTTCAAGTTTGTCATTGTTTTCCAACTTTCAAATAAGGGATCTGTAAAATCTGGTTTGGACACATATAACCTGTCAATAATCACACATATTTTCTTTCTCATCCTCATGAAATCAATGATATAGATGGATCTCTCTTGTGCAAGTTTAGTCAATCTTTTCATTTCTTGTAACATTGGAAGAATACCACATAATGTTAAAAGAGTTTCCAAGTTAATAAAATAGAACAACATATTGTTTGCCTTATCAATTGCCCTACTATTTGCATACATAAACCTTGTTAAAAACTTATATTCTGTAAAAACTCTGAGTGCATGTTGATACAATGAAATCCACCTTGTATCCACATCTTTCAAGATTTTTTCCTTATATAACTCTTAGTGTAAACTATTGAAACTCTGCAAACCTTTTAAGACTGCAAGAAAAATTAAAATGCATTTCACAAATGAGATATTTCACTCTAGAAACATTTTCAAAAGTGCTCATGATTTTATATGCAAGATTCACTCTATGATCCATGCAATGAATGGGTATCATATATGAGGCAACTAAGGTTTGGAGTCGAACACACAGACCGTTTTTGTGCCCTTGCATTATAGCAGTGCCATAAAATCCAACACAAATTAACTTTATGGCTATGTCAATATATTTCATTCCCATAATTTTTTCTTTAAATTGATCAAAACAACATTATAGATATTTTTTGCATTTGAAGTTTCCACCATATTATATAATCCTAGCAAACTAGGCTACCTCACATTATTTTGAAATGTGTACACATGCATGCAAATCCAGGATGTGTTGTCCATAGCCATTACCTCATCAATAGAAAATGAAATGAATATAAAAAGTTTTACTTTCTCCCTTAGGTCCTTCTCAACTAAATATAGACATTTTTCCATTTCCCAATCACTTCGATCTGACCAATGGGAACTAGAAATATTTTGCACATCAGCTAGTTGATAAAGGTGCTTATAATAAATAAAATTGGACATGGATCTACCCTTTTTTAGAATATTAAATACAACAACAAACTGCAAACATTCTAGAGTTAATTTGGTCTTCTACATTTTATGAAATTGGGTTTCAATCATTCCACCTTTCTCAACAAGGGTTGTTGTTGTTTTAAGTGATTCTCATAATCTATTTTATATCTAACATGCATACCTTTTGATGCATCCTTTCACCTAACATATTTTGTAATTTTACCATCACTTCTTATAACTTTTACATATACTTTACCAGTATGTTTTTTATTGTATCTTTCTTAGTTTGCAACCTGTGATCCTTACCTAGTTTTCAACTACAAATTTTGCATCTACATCCTTTTCGATTGAATTGGTTGTCTATAGTATAGACTACCTCAATCCAGGGAAATTTTTTTGCCCATTCATTCTTAAATGATCTTCCAATAATCCAGTTAGAATCTATCTTCCTCTTTTTAGAATTTTTTCTTGAAGATTCATAAGACGTTTGTAGTGTATTTGATTTATCGCTTTCATTTTCAACTTGCATATCTTGGTCAGGAATATCTTCAAGTGATTTTTGGATGTCATTGGTAAGAGAATTTTCTTTAGAAGGCATCTCTTGGTGATGAATATATTTAAGTGAATTCTTATTAGGGTCAACAAGGTATTTCGCATAGTAGCATACAATAATATTATTTATCATTTTTGGATTTTAAAAAGCTAACTTATAGACATAAAAAAATTCATATCGTTGAGCACATACTGACAACTAACTATTTGAGGAAGAAAGCAGTATTGAAAATAATTACAAAATATACAACTAACTATTTATAATTCAAAAATCATTTGTACCTCGAATTTCTATGGATGTCAATGGCTTGTTTGTTTTCGGTGTATGACTAAAATATTTGAGGATACTCTTTTCAACAAAATATTTGACCCCCTTTACTTGTAAAGAAAGTGTTTTCATTTTAGAAAAAGTAATAAAATTTTAAAGAGATGTTACTTCTCTTAGGCCTTAAGATAATATTGTAATTAGAATAAACAGATGGTCAGTCACTAGAAAATAAATATTTATTTTCTACCATGTTTTATTGTGTTTTTTTTAGTGTATGCCACTACTGTATTTTCTGTTGATAACACTTGTAACTAATAAGAGCACAAAAATATGTAATGTAAAAATTCAAATTAAATTCAAAAAATAATTTCTCTATACAAAAAATAACTAGAGATACATAAATGGAACAATATCATATTATAGTACATAAAAAATTTACCAAAGTATTTACTAATTTATAATATTATCACAGAAAAGCAGATATGAATAGAAACAAAGAATCAAAGAGTTTTCACAGGATAAAAAAATAGAAGACAACATTCAGAACAAGGCAAAATAGAGAAAAACATTTGAAATTGAGCATTGACATATTTTCTACAACTGCTTCAACTTATATTTAGAATGTCTTAAGAGAAACAGAGAACCTGGTGTAGAACACGGTCTAGAAATCTATTCTAGTGTAGAATATGGTTCGGATATATATCTGGTGCTGAAGACATGCAAAACAGGGAAAAATAGAGAAAAACATGGGAAATAGAGCATTAAAATATTTTTAATAAATGATAGAAAAATAGCAGAAGAAAAACCTGTAATTAGCTGATAGAAAAAAATTTAGTAGTCAATCATGGTGCAGAACAAGGTTTGGAAATCGACCTTATGCAAATTGAAGTCTGATTTCAGCCTTACACAAATTGATATTTGGTGTTGACCTTGTGCAAATCGGGATCTGATGTCGGCCTTGTGCAAATAAAGATTCGATGTTGACCTTGTGCAAATCAGAATCTGATGTCAACCTGGTGTAGAATGGGATTCGATGTTGGACTGTTGCAGAACAGGTTTCAGTTTGTTGCAGATATGGGTCCGGTCTGTAGTAGAATATGGTTCAGATATCAATATTCTCTAGAACAAGGTCCAAATATTGGTCTATTGCAGAACTAGATATAGATATCGATTTGTTGTAGAACTAGGTCCGAATATCAATCTGCTATAGAAATGGGTTTGAATATTGATCTTCTCTATAATAGGGTCTAGATATCAGTCTATTGTAGAACATAATCTGGATGTCGGTCTGGTGCAGAACAATGTCTGATTTTTGCATAATCAAAGTTTGATGGAATTCTCAATTCTGTAATAGTTTGAATGTTTTAAGTGGAAAAGTATCTTTGATGTGTTAGTTATATATAGTGGCATATTTGGCAAACTTGGTAGGATAATTTTTTTAAAATTTTTGGGCAAAAAGTGTCCTCATTCTGGCAAACAATGATGGTGAATTTTTATAAAAATCTATAATACTATTATCAACGAATGGTGAACTAACACATTAGATAAAATTTTCAAAAAATTTTAGCAAAAGGATCGACATTTAGGTCCCCAAACTTGCCAGTTTGAGTTTTCTAAAATGCAAATATTAGCCCAAATGGAGAATATTCACCACTATGCATAACCCTATCCCTAAGACTAGCACCCCAGGCAAGGCATAAGGTACTAAACACACCCACTTAGTAAAATACATCACATTTATAGGGTGTCATGGTGCATGGGGTGAAAGGATCATTTTAAACCCCCAACACCATGCCTTCTCCAAATGTTGATTGCCTTGAAATGAATATGCTAGCCACTCCACTACTTCCTAGAAGCTAATTCATAATTTTTCTAAAAACTATTTTGTCCTTTCTCTAAAAATGACCTTTTTAAAATATATATACACATGGATTCTCCAAATTTTATTTAGATAGGTCAAGATAATCTTATAATGCTTCTTAAAAATAAATAAATAACAACTCTGCACAACTTCAAGTCTATTACAGAGTCAGAATGTAGGTGTAGCAAATGGAACATCAAATTTAGAACATGCTAGGAAAAATATCTTTGATTGTGCAATAAGGCTCATAGGACAAAGACATGAAACATCTTCTATTCCATTATAAGATTCAAGCAAACTGAGTGCAAGTTACAAAATGTGACACAATCGTATCTATGAAATTATTTCTATTCCATTGTAGGATTCAAGCAATTGAGGCAAACAAAGAACTAGATATCATACACAAATATGAAGAACATCAAGCAAACAATATTCTAAAACTTATGAGGTGAAACTTTCAAGAGGAAGACGTCAAATAAAATGGGGGATGAGGGTTTCAACAATGTTTGACCTACAATTTTTTATAGTTTTCAATCTTCAGAGCACCTCTTGGCTAGTGTGGAGGTTGCATGCATTGAGTGTGAGCAGTGGAGAACAACGAAAGAGGCCCATTTGGGCCAAAGACTTAGGGGGTCTATGGGCCTCTTGGAGGGTTTTCAAAAATCCAGCACGAGTGTGAAAATATTATGGTCAATAGGGATAATATTTTAGGCATTGAATCAAGTGAGCAACAAGCAAGGTAAATAGGGGGAAGTAATATCCAATGTTCCTTCATGCATGTGGAACAACGAATCGAACAAAATGAACAGGTACTGAACAAAACTGATAACCCTTTTCAATTCATAGCTCAAAACAAGGAGGAAGGACCTCCTCCTCCTTGAAAGTATAGACAAGGGCTAAAACAAAATAGAAATAAGATTCAAGAGATGGACCAAACAAAGGGAGATAACATGTTGATAGTAGATTTGGATCTAGGTAAAGCTACAACTGGATCTGAGATGCACAACCAAAAAGACCCAACCATAGCAAAAACAACTGAGGGGAAGGAGCCCAAGGACCTACCTCCAAAAATGAATTTTAAAGAAGCAATCCATGGAGGACCACCCCAAACAAGAGGGAAAAACAACCAACGACTACCAAGGAAACCACTGAGGATGCCAAAGGTCGATTCAAGGAAAACAGAGATGGGTTGCATGAAAGCAACTAATGGATCCCCATTAGTGAAGTTGGAAATAGAGGATGTCTAGGAAGGAATAGATGCTATGGAGAGGAGAGGACTAATTTTCCAATTCATGGGATTTCGATCGATCCTTGCTACCTTCAAGCAATGGGCTACCAAAAATTAGAGAACTAAAGGTGAGTTCCAAATATCTGCTTACCCTAATGGTTACTTCCTTATTATGTTTTCTACTAAAGAAGATAGGGAGGACATTTTTCAAGGGGGCCATGGTTCTTTGGTAGGGTAGGGCTCTTCATGAAGCCTTGGCATACCAAGTTCAAAGTCGAGGAAGAAATGCCATCAACTACCCCTATTTGGGTCCATTTATTTGGCCTCCTAATAGAATACTAGAACCCAAATGTATTAGCAACAATTGGGAATTCTTTAGGAGTTTTCATGATGATTGTTGATAGCACTCAATAGTTAGATCATATGATCTATGCAAGGATTTGTGTTCTAATTGACTTTGATAAACCACTTCCAGAGAAGATCACCTTACAATATGGGGAAGAAATATGGGAGCAAGTAGTAGATTATGAAAATATTCCTTTTAGATGCAAAATCTATCATGAATATGGCCATCTAGCCAAGGATTTTCCACATAAGGTCCCTAACAAAGAGAAAGAGGATGGGGACTTGGTAGGGTTTCAAATCCCCAAACAAAAGAACATAAGGAAAAAAATAACAACAAAAGAGAAAAAAGTAATTTCACCTAACACCTTTGAAATTCTCTCCATGGATGAGCAAGTAGATGATGAGGATGATAAAATGGAAACTTCGATTATGGAAGCACAATTTGATGAAGAGAGGGAATAGGAAGGAATGCATGATGAAAATAGAATAATAGAGACTACCCTAATTCTGAGAAACAACAACCAAGGAGAACCATCTCATCTAGCATTAGACTTTCAAAAAAGAACAATATAGAAAATCAACACAAGTGCAAAACCAAAGGATAAATTCAAACCACAAACAAGCTAGATCCTCAAAAATACCATATAGATTCCAATAGTAGTGCCTTGGTTCTAAGTAAGCATCCTATAGTCCCAACCAGAATGAAGCAAGATACAAATAAAAAATGAGGATGGATACGAATCAAAAGGTAGGATGCAAATCCAACCAACATCATCTAGTAGAGGAAGGCCAAAAGTTAGTTGAGGAAGGTAAGGTAACAATACTTACCCAGTTGTTCAAACCTTGTTAATTATGAATATTATTACTTGGAATATTAGAGGACTTAAAGGAAGTCCTTCTAAACAATAAAAAATTAGAAGAATGATCCAAACAAATCAGCCTCAAATTCTCTTTCTCTAGGAGACAAAGGTTTCAATTGAAGAAATGGAAATAATAGCAACTACGATGTGGCCAACCAATAAAGTAGTGTCCCTAAGCACCCAAGGGGCCTCGGGAGGAGTGGCATGTCTTTGGGACCCAAAGGAAATTATAATTTAGTACATGATGGGAAGCAAGGGATTGCTAGCAATGGTTGCCCAAAATAGAGATTCAGATCAGGTTATTCTTTATATAAATGTGTATGCTCCATGTACTATGGAAGAGAAACGATCAATATGGAGGAATATAGCTTTTATCACCTCCCAATTCCCTGAAGCTTGGGCTTTGATAGGAGGAGATTTCAACTCCATCCTCTCCTTAGAAGAAAAAATGGGAGGAAATAAGAAGTTGGATGGGAGTTCTAAACTCATGAATGAATACATGGTCAACCTTCACCTAGTAGATATCAAGCCAAGCAATGGTTTGATGACTTGGTCCAATAGAAGACAAGGCTCAACATGCATCCTTGAAAGGCTAGATAGGTTCTTGCTTTCAGATAAGTTTTTGATACAAGGACACACCCCAAAAGTGAAGATCTTAAATAATGCAGGATCTAACCATTGGCTAGTTTTAATTGAAGTTTGGAGAACCAGTAGTAAGCCGACACCATTTTATTTTCAGTTAATGTGGCTCAGAGATGAATCCTTCAAGTCAAGGCTACAACAATGGTGGCAAGAAGGTAAGCCAAGACATGGTACAAAGATGTTTTTTTTGTCAAAAGGTTGCAGTATATTAAATATAAAATAAAGACTTAGAATTGGGAGGAATTTGGAGATGTCAGGGCAAAGAAAAGGGAAGCTTTAACCTAGCTTGAGGAGTTGAATGAGAAAATTCATCTTGAGGGACTCATAGAAAATAGGATCAAGATAGAAATTAATATTTCAGCCTAGGTGAAGGAATGGGATAGAAGAGAAGAACTGATGTGGAAGCAAAAGTCAAGGATTCAATGGCTACAAGAAGGAGACCAAAACACAAGTTTCTTTCACAAGTCTCTCCTAGCCCGAAGAACACATAACTTTATCCCCTCATTGAAGAATGAATATGGAGATATAGTCCACACTTGGGAAGGCATGTCTTCATTAGCTATGAACCATTTTTCAAACCTATTTACAACCAAATTGCTTGACCCAAAATCCCAACAAGAAATTCTATAAGAGATACCTATTCTTATTTTTGATGAGGAGAATGTGGCCTTGACTGCACCAATAACTATGAGGGAACTACAAGAGGTAGTTTTCAAAATGCAAAAGGGGAAGACCCTAGGTCCGGATGGATTCCCTATTGAATTTTATCAAGAATTTTGGGATGTTTTGAAGGATGACATTCTAGAGGTGGTAGAAGAGGCTAGAAAGGCAAAATAAATCCTCAAAGAAATCAACAAGACATACATAGCACTAATTCCAAAAGCTCAAGAAGTAGATAACATTACTGGTTATAGACCAATCACTTTATGTAATGTTATTCTAAAAATCATCTCAAAGATTATGTCTAAAAGGCTCAAACCATTGCTACATAAGATCATATCTCTAGAACAAGGGGGATTTGTAGAGGGACGACAGATAGTGGATGAGATAGTGTTAGCGCAGGAAGCAATTCACTCTATGGAAGCTCAAAAATCTCCATCCATGTTCATTCGATTGGATTTATCCAAAGCATATGATAGGGTGGATTGGCACTTTCTCATCCAAGTAATGGAAAAATTTGGATTCTCTCAAGAATGGACAAAGTGGATCAGAGGTTGTATATCTTTAGTTTCTTATTCAGTTATTCTCAATGGTTGTCCCACTCATTTATTCCTAGCATCTAGAGGCATCAGGCAAGGAGACCCTCTCTCTCCATACCTATTCATCATCCTAGTAGAATGTTTAGGGAGGACATTTGCTAAGAATTGAGATTATCAGAGGTTAGAAGGAGTCACAATAGCTAAAGGAGTCAGACCTATCTCTCATTTACAATTTGTTGATGATTTCACCATTTTGGGGAAGGCAACAATAAAGGAAGCAACCTTAATAAAGCAAATTCTTAACTACTTCACTAGAGCCTCAGGGCAACTAGTTAATGAAGATAAATCAAAAGTACTCCTTTTCCATTGTTCACCTAGAAAAGAGACTTTGATATTGGATAGATTAGGATTCAAAAAACTTCTCTTCCTTAAATATTTGGGTGTTCTAGTTAATCTTGGCAGCCAAAAGAAAGAGCATTGGAGTTGGTTACCAGAGAAAGTGAAAAACATAATAGGTAGTTGGACCAAAAAATGGCTTTCCTCAGGAGGATGGATAACTCTTATCAAATCAGTTCTTCAGTCTATCCCAATATTTGTTTCAGTAGTGTTGAACATCCCTAAGTTAGTGCTTAAAGAACTAGATAAAATTAGTCACAAATTTCTTTGGAGAGGATAAAAAATGGAGAAGAAATGGGCCCTAGTAAGGTGGGAGACCCTATGCCTTCCTACTCATGAAGGAGGATCTAGATCTTCGATTGATAGTCAAGAATAACAAGGCTTTGGTAGCAAAGTTATATTGGAGGTTAATTAGCCACCCCAATGCCTTGTGGGGCAAAAATATGAGAGCCAAATATGTAGAAAATAAAGAGCCCTCTGATATAATTTGACATCAACTACCTTCTAGAGGGTCCCCAATTTTAAAGGTCCTCAAAATTGGAGAGGAGTTGATAAAGAATAAGCTCTTTTGGATAGTTTAAAATGGTCAAAAGATATATTTTTGGATAGAATCTTGGGATGGACACCTTGCATTATCAATTCAACATCCAAAATTAAGGCCTATAATGGAGAAAATGCATAGGATGAATTGGATAAAAGTTACCAAATATTATAAATATCAGACAAGAAATGTAGAGGTGGGAAGATGTTGGATCCCAGTAGAAGACTAGCCAATCCAACTCTCTAAAGATTAAAAAAGGATATTCATAGACTCCTTCAAATGTGATCACCTTCATGGTCACAAGTTGAGGACTACATTGGTTGGAATAGCTCAGGGTATGGAGTGTACACTATAGCTCAAGGTTATTTAGCCTTAAGCCATATTAACCCCCATCCGGCATAGGATCTATTCAAACATTTATGGGCTCAAAAGTTATGGCCAAAATTTAGGTTTTTCAACTGGTTGCTACTTCATAAAAGGGTACTCATAGGGGAGCAACTTATGAAGAAAGGATTTAATGGACCCTTTCAATGTGTAATGTGTTGGGATAACATTGAAACATTAAACCATTTATTCATAGAATACCCCATAGCTTCTAAATTATGGAAGATGATGGCTTCCCTTCTAAATTTAAGATGGTCCAATGAACAATCCATAGAATAGAGATGGAGATATTGGAGTAAACAAGAAGGAAAATACTGGTATGTGAACCAAATAGTTTGGATAAGAATGACTATTCTTCCTTGGAACATTTGGAAGGAGTGAAACAAGTGAATATTTCAGCAAGAGAGTAGGGACATCCACTATGTCTAGCTAAAGACCATAGAAAATGTGACAGAGATTGTCCAACATTTATTAACTCATCCACACAATTCAAATCAACTATGGGAACAAATGATGGCCCGATTAAATATTAGCCATGGATTAGCCCAACACAGAAGGAAGAAAGTGACTAGTCAAATGATGGATAGAACAAAGCAATGGCAGCCTCCCCCATAGAATTTTGGAAAAATCAATACGGATGGAGCATCTAGAGGAAATCCTAGAAGAGCTAGTATAGGAGGGATAGGAATATTGGAGGATGGTACTCTAATTTTTACTTTTGCAAAAAATTTAGGAATTCTATCCAATAACTTGGCAGAAGGGTAGGGTATTTTGAGAGGTTTGTAGGAGGTACTGAAGGTAGGTTGGAGAAGGGTGATAGTAGAGTCAGACTCTCAAATTATGATCAATTACCTAAAATCAACTTCAAGGCCTGAGAAGGTAGACTAGAGAATTCAAAGGATCATAGATAAGATTAGGTTAATAGCAACTAGTTTTCAAGAGGTTGTTTTCAATCATGTGCCTAGAGAATAGAACAGAGTGGTAGATGCTATGGAAAATTGGGCTCTTGACAAAGGAGATATTAGTTGCTATGGTTTCCCTCCTAGGTGGTGGCCAGACCAAACTAGGACCGATCTTCTCCTTGTTCAGTCTCTTGATGGTAATGTCGAAAGCTATGGCTAACTTGATTAGCAATGCAAGGCTTTATTCATGACTTGACCCCAATCTTCCAGAAAGAGTAGCATTCGATAACTGAAGACCTGATGCTCCTAAATCCCCTATGACTTTTTAGATCCTCACTGTGGCTATGAAGTTTTATCAAATTCTATTGAAAGTCTTAGTGTAGACTGTTCTTCTCTGTTTTAGTGCAGTTCTTCATTTGTTACCTTGATAGAGGTTGTTAGAGGGTCTTGTCTCTATAGTCTTAAGCTCCATTGGTAGGTTGGATGGTTTTTTGGGTAGGCAGAATAGTTTGAATTTGTAGTTTTTATTGGATTGCATCTTGGCTAGCAGCCAAAAGGCTAGAGTTTATTAGATTTGTAATATATTCTTGAGTCTCTCTTAATATATTATTTTTTTAACAAAAAAAAAAATTCTAAAACTTATAATACATCTCAAGTAAAGGGAAACACAAATAGCTATGACATACATACAAATGGAAAGGTGGAAACAGGGTGCAAGAACAAGTTTACAACAACCAAGAATTGTAGAATATTATGTAAATGGGATTAACAAAAAAATTAATATCTTTCACTATTTATTCTTACTAGATACGTGTCATCAAGTGGTGATGGTTTTCCCTCCTCAAGGTCTTGATCACAACTCTTCACATGTGCAAACTCTCTATGACTCATTTCCTGTGGCTCTGATACCATTAAGAGAAAATAAAATACTCAAGAAGATGATAAAAATCTACAAAGCACTATAGTATAAAATGATCCAATACAATTCGATGCTCGCCATCCCTACATATAACCTTTACATAGAGTCTCTTAAAATTTCATCTTCTACTATATTTTCATCTCCTCTCAAACTCATGGGAGATATGACTCTTCATATTTCTCATAGGAGAAATATTTTATTAACCTTCTAATAATGAAAAAACCTAATGATTACATGAAACCACATATTGACAAGATATTTACAAAGTATTTACAAATACCAAATAATGTAATATTTGCTAGCAATAAGAAGGCAATAAACATTGACTTGAAAGAGGAACATTTGATGTCAAATTGCAATGAAGACTAGACTAATCTAGGAAAACATGTAAAGTTTGATTCTTTTTTGGAGTGGTCCATATCAAATTGCCATGGTGCGAGACAAAGGATTTACACTTACCTATTAGCCTCTCTAGAAGGATGATCATTGTCTATTTTAGTAAATGGGAAATGTCTAAGGCACATATGATTAGTTCAAGGTAGTCACTATATTGTATATATGTACATAGATTTTTGTTTTTTCCTCATTATTTTATGAGAACCCCAATTTTTGTTTTCTCTTTCTATTTGAAAAATTCAAAAAAATAGAAAAATTACAAATAAAAAGTGAAAAAGATAAAGAAACGAAAATTCCCTATCTTTTCAAAATAAAAATATTGAAATAGATTTTCAAAAACCCCTCTTCTTCATATCCTTTTCTTATAGAATCATATCAATTCTTTACATGCCCATAAAAACAAAAAAGGGGGTTCAAAATTTTGAATAAAATTTCTGTGTGTTTTGAAGAGAAATTTTTTCCCTTTCTAATTGAGTGATTCACTCCCCTTAAGCTAAAAATAGTGAAGAAATTGACTAAATGCTTATAAGGGTGATCCACTCCATTTTCATACAACATTTTGCTCTCTTGTGTCTCATGGCAGTTTGAAAAGAAAAAGATACCTAAAGAAAATGAGTAAATAGTTATAAAGTAAATCACTACCAAAAATATAGTGAGTAGCTTAATGGCTCTTTGTGGAGGTTTTAAACTCCAAATCCAATGGTTCTTATTCTAATAATCCTAACACTGTCAAGCCCTAGAATGTTACTTGAGAGCTTCTTGAATTTGCTAATCTAATTTCAAAATGCAAAAAAAAGAGGATATCAAATTTAGTATATAGGAATATAAACTCACCCATGGTCTTCACTATGTTCTTTCAAAACACCCCTGTAACTAGTTTCCAACATCTAAGCAAGGGCGAGGTCATAGGGGATAGGTTTTGGTTTCAAGGTAACTATATCCTTGGAACATATAAGAGGAATCCTCAAAAAATTAACTCTATACCACCAAGCTAATATGCACTACCCTACTCTTGCAAATCCCTCTATTATATCCAATTTGACCTGTAAGTATTGAATCTAAGATAGAATGGGCAAAAGTAGACCAAGTCCAAGGCATCCTCCAATTTTTTAAATAATTTGCATTGTTTAAATATTTATTTACACTTTCATCCCTACGTACAATTTACACCCTTGAGTTAGGGGAAAAAAACTCATAAATTTGAGTAATTTACTACCCAAGCAAATCATATTATTATTCCAAGAGCAACTACACCTTTTCAAAAAATTATAGAATTTTGATTGTCTTTGAGGTAATTTTTTGTACCTCTTATAATTCTATACCTCCAAAGTGAATCACACATAAGAGGTCTTACAAAGTTTTCCAACAAGACCTTTTTGCCTCATACATTGTTTTTGGGGTGATAGATATGGAAATTCAAGGAGTATCAAGTAGTTGCATGGCTCTAAAATTCACCCAATTTGGGATACTAGCATTTCCTATTGAAACACCGACAACAATATTGAAACACAATCCATAGTAGGGTCATCAAGAGTAAAACTCAATTAAAGACTAGCCAAAATCCTCACAAACACAATTAGGGTCTTCAAAAACCCATATGCCAAAGAGTGACAAAAATAGAAAGAAAGTGACTAAGAGATTACATAAGGACTCATATGAAAATATTATCACAGGTTAGTACAAACACATGCCTAGTTATATAATAAAAAAAATCCATATAAAGGTTTGATATGGGGTTTAGAATAAATTCATGGAGCATTAGTCGAATATAGGCCTCAAGTGTGGGCATGTTCTTAGTACCATAAGTATGGATTGTCCTAAAATAGTGGACATATGTGCCAATGCTTATAATAAAAGTAGTCAAACTATTAAGGTGCACTTATGGGAAGAACTTCTCATTCTATTAAAGATCAAATACATTTGGAAAATGATGTGCATAAAAGATAATAATGCACACAAGGTTTCATTCTTGCCTCAAGACCAATTAGACTACTATTGAAGATTTGATAAAAATAAGTGGGTAGAATTCTTAAAACAACATCTGGTTAAACCATTAGAGGTAAAATAATTAAAAATCCCTTTGAATATCAATCAATTTAAGCCTAATGTCTAGTGTATCTTATCTATTGTAGCAATCATGATGAGGAGCTAATTTATAAATTGGTATGAGAAAAAAATTCATGATGTTGCATGAGATGTAGAACTACCTTATATATAAATAGATTTTGTATTACCTCTTATAGTATGTACCACATAAATCATCAGTTGAGAAAACTTGTAAAGGAGATATTTAAATGTTATGTCTTACTTAAGATGATTATCCATAAAAACAATAGTTCCCAAAGCTATAATTAGACAAAGTTGGACTTGATTGTAAACCATTGCTTATGTATGACTACACGAATGTATCCTACAAAATTTATGAGAAAAGTAGTTAAGATTTTTAGACAATGGTGTGTGAATAAATTATTATGGGGTTGAAGGGTAGCATGTCGAGGTTATTTGAAGAAAGTCAAGGCACCAAATCAATCAAAAGGAAATTTATTCTTGGGAAAGAGAAAATATTTCTTTAGAATGTGTGCATTCTTAGGAAAACCATTTAAATTACCTATATATGTGTCAAAATATCTATTCAAAATTGAGTTTATCATACATTTGGTTTATGTAGATCACAAGCATTTCAAAGGGTAAAAAAAGTCAATTTTTATAAGGTCAAGAAAACGTAATTTGTAGTAATTGCTATGGCCATAAGATGTCATATCCAAATTAGAAGTAGATAAGAGAACCTTAGGGTAGCACAGTTACAAGATTATTGGGCTTATGATCTTAGGGAAATATTTTTAAATACATTATTATAGATGGGGATCATAACCAAGTTTGTACATGAAAAGATAATTGTTTTGGATAAGGAAGCAAACTTGGACAAATAATAGGCCAAGGAAAAGATTGATATACTATGATCTTATGAGTATGAGCTTGGTAAGTGGGAAAGTAAACATCCTCCTTGGTTAGCATTTTTCTCTAATGCAAGGGTGAGAACTAGTTTGATCAAAATAGCAAACTAAACCCTCACATAATGGAAGACCTAATACGATAGAATTGGAGCACAAAAAAGATATTTTCTTGGAAATGAATGAGACATGAGACCAACATGGTGAAGAGGCCAATATTACAAGGATATTTTGATGAGTGTTTCTCTAGAACAAAGGATAGACATCATGCTAGTGAAAAATAAAATAAAGTTCCAATTGATACCTAGCTATCACTCTTATAGTACATTTTGTAGTGTCATTGGCTATCGTACCTTTGATTGATAACATAATTGCACAAGTAGTACCTACCACCCATATTTACCAATATAGAATATTCCTTGGTGAAGTATATGATAAATAGGCATATTTTTAGGTCCTTTGATGGCTTAGGCTAAGGAATATGGAACAAAAGAAGGATAATTAATCGATAAACCTGAATAGGAAGGCATAAAAAATAATAACCATTGATTATTGTGATTGGGGGTGACCAAAAAAGAATTCCAAAAATGAGTCTTTTTGCCAAGGAAGTAGTGATAATAAAATTATTTGTATTGGAGGCATCAATTGCTTCCATTGTGACACCCATGATCACTTTCACCACTTTTCCATTCCTCATTTTTTTAGTTCTTGTTGCTTTTATCTCTTACTTTCTAGCTCTTCATTACGCTCCTTCTACTTCTCATAGTTCTTTTGTTGTGTCCATCCCATTACAAATAAGTATGTCCACAACCATAGTAGTCTTAATAGATCCTACCACCTCCATAATAAGACTATCATCTACAATCACCAACAATAACCATTCCTCTATAAACCATCTTGATTTATTCCACATCATTAATATATATTCCTCCATTGAATTACCCCATCACGACTCAATTAGTAAAGTTACCTTTACATAATCACATATAACTTTATAGTTTACATCCTAAACCACTACAAAGTTTGTCTCATTATCTATATCCCCTTATATCATAAATGAATTTATCAATGATACTTGCCAATTTAGAATTGATGTAGTAGTATACCCATCCATAGGAATGCAAGGTCCCACTAAGTTAGTGACCAAAGAGAAACTTAATCAGACTATGCTTCAGAGGCAAATAACATTAAAGACTAACAAGCAATTCTGGAAATATCCCTAACAGGTCTTAGAATACCTTGAGAGTATAATATAAATAAATTTTCCAAGATATTACAAGACAAAAATGACCAAATTGATTAGGATATTATTAACATGTAATATTGATCATCTATTGCTTCAACTTTTCTCCAATCCCAACTTGTTAAAAAAGAAACAAATTATTATTGTGGCGGCACTATAATTGAATCAAAGTTAGCCAAGTACTATAGCTTCACACTATGTGATAAGGATGTTCACCTTAGATCTTAACAGGGCTAATCTATTCTAGATTGTGTAGATAACAAAATAGTTACACCAAGAGATGGTAATAAGTTATATGCAAGTAATTATGAAAGCACAAAATATAAAGAACAGACCCAAAAGGATGCCCAAACACTAAATCAAATGAAGGTGATGTTGAAAATAAAAATTTCCAATTGAAAAATGATTTGGAGGCAAAAAAAAAGGAAAATGAAGACTTAAAGAAACAACTAGGACAAGAGAAGGAAAAGGTTAAGAAATATATGGAACTAAATTTGAATAACTCTCACCTTGGAAGGAGTTGTAATGAGAGATATGCATGTCATTGTCAAAAGAAAACTAGAGTTGTAAGTGGATATGGCGAGAAAAATTCTGAATTTTGATTATGCGGTGGGAGGGAAGCAGAAAGGTGGGAGTAAGCTCCAAGGAGGAGGATCACGAGTGCATGCCAATTGCACCAGCAGTGAAAGCATCGACCAAGGGACAGAAATCGAAACAACAGTACAGAAGAGCTCCGGGAGCGTCGAACGACGGGAATGGAGCTCATGGGGGGAAAGACCCTCCGGAAAAAATAGAGGTGGGTGATAGTAAAACCAGGTCGAGAACATTTGTAGAAGCACTCACGGGGAAGCCCAAACCCATGCCCATGGCACCACACACCTTCATCACTCAGGGCTACGATGTTTTCTATTCGATAGAAGTAATGGAAGACTATGCTACCCTAGACTCCTTTTCCCTTGTAGGGAAATTTGTGGGAGGAAGACCCGACATGGATTCGCTCCACCGCTGGGTGATGATAAAGTGGAAAACCAGGGGATGCCTGGAACTGCTAGCTATGTCCAGAGGGTTCTTCATGATACGCCTTAACATGCAGGAGGACGTAGATCGTATATTAGCAAGGGGTCCATGGTTCTTCGGAAGGAGAAGTCTCTTCCTTCGCAAATGGGGAGCAGACTTCGATCTGGAGTCCCAGAACATCAATTGCACTCCCATATGGGTTCGGCTCCCAAATCTACCCTCACACTTCTTCCATGAGGATGTGCTGCAAGGGATAGCCCGAGCGATTGGGGAACTCATGACTATCGATCCGGCAACCCACGCTCGATCAAGATTGATGCAGGCCTGCATATGCGTTAATGTCAATTTGGAGACCCAGCTCCCAGATCATGTTAACCTGATTTACGGGTCTTTTCATCGAAGCCAACCACTGGAGTACGAAAACAAACCTGCATTCTGCACCGAATGCCACTCACAAGGGCATCTTTCCACCCAGTGCTCGACCCTAAAAAGTGTGCAGACCGAAGCCCAGATGTCGCTTCGACCGGCCCCCAGAAATACCCAGAAGATGAAAACCAAAGTAGGTCAAAGCCAAAATTTCAAAGGCAAGCAGCAGGCCCTCGCTCCTCCAGTCGATGACATGAATAAGGCAAGTAGTATGTTTACCTTATCCAATAAGTTCAGTTTACTCAATAATTCTGGTCGTAATGCTAAAAACTATGATGAGGAGCCCCTTTGTGAGGAAATCCCTACCTTAGACCAAATGAACCAACCCCTCCCAAAGGAAAATATCCCCCAGAAAACCTATCCCCCATCCCCACCCCCATGCCCTAATTCCTCCATGTATTTCGGCCCTGAGTCTCAGAGCCCCCCCTCCAATCCCCCCAGTCTCCAAAACCCTAGCCCAGGTCTTCTCCTCCCAATGGGACTGGGACGCCCCACTCCCCATCCATTTTTCATGATGTCGAAGCTGATAGCGGCGAATCCTCCCAAGAGTCCCTAGAAGCTTGGAGCCCTAAATAGACCCGAAGCTTCAAAAGATCCCAAATAGATGTGGGAGGTGATAGAAAAAAGGGTAGGCCCTCTAGGGCTGACCTGAGGAGTAGAGATACAACAGAGGACATTGCCAATGGCACCCAATGAACCCTATTCTAGGAACTGGGAATACCCAATAGGGAAGAAACTAAGAGATCCAAACCCCCTACGTAGCAAGGCAAAGGGGGCAAAAAACCCTCCAAAAGTTCCAAATGAGAATCCTCTCCTAGAATGCGAGAGGGTTAAATGGGGTAGCCAAACAAATATTGGTTGTTGCTATGCAAAAGGAATCAAGTCCCACTATTTTTCTTATTCAAGAAACCAAATTAGATGAGCATTGGTCACCTAAAGTTGCCAAGGCTATCTGGAGAAAATGCGAGTTCGCCTTTACCCCTACTTCTGGTACCTCAGGCGGACTCCTCTATCTTTGGAACCCTACCAAAGTGGAAGGGAGAGTCATTTCAGGCGAAGGATATCTATCCAACATCTACTTTCATGATGCTAACACCCAACATTCCTAGGTTATGATGAATGTGTATGCACCCAATAGCCCGTAGGATAGATCGGCCCTATGGAACAACCTCACCCAGATGAGAGAAGCTTTCAACAACATCCCCTGGATTCTAGCTGGGGACTTCAACACCCCATTACATCCCTTAGAGAAGAAATGTGGGAATGTGATAACCTCCAAATCCATAGGCAACTTCGCTCAGTTTGTAGACACAAATGAACTCATGGATGTCCAGTTGAGAGGGTCTCAGTTCACCTGGACCAATAGAAGAATGGGTGGAGATCTCATCCAAGTGAGACTTGACCATTTTCTCCTATCTCAGGAAGCACTCCCCCTGTTTGGAGATGCCAGCTTGTAGGCACTTCCAAAGATTGGGTCTGATCACAACCCCTTGATTTTTGAAGTTGCCAACCGATCATAGTTCAAAACCCCTTTTTGATTTGAGTCAATGTGGACCCAACATCCGGACCTCAAAGATCAAATTGTTGAATGGTGGGGGGAAAGTTTCCCTAGGACTATTACAAGCCAGCTAACTCAAAAATTATGGGTGGTTAAAGCAAAGTTGAAGGTCTGGAACAGAGAAACCTTCGGAAACATATTTGAAAATAAACAAAACATCAGGAACAAGCTCCTCCAGATTAAGAACAGGTTTCAGCAGGGTCAGGGGGATGACAGCCTGAGAACTGAGGAGCGGACCTTGTTGTCGGATTACCACAATACCTTGAGGAAGGAAGATATTTTTTGGTACCAAAAATCTAGACAATTGTGGCTTAAGGAAGGAGACTCCAACTCCAAGTTTTTTCATATCTCCACTCTCAGGCACAGAGGAGCTAACAGGATTACATGTCTCTTGAAGCAAGATGGTTCGTTCACTTCAGACATCCACCAGATCTGGGATGAAGTAGTTTGTCATTTTGAATCCCTCCTTGGTTCCCACTCCTCTTCTTCTAGCCAAGCTTCGGATACCCTCCTTGAGAACATCCCCAAAACCATTTTCGATGCCATGAATGATTTGCTCCTTAGCCCTCTAAACCCTAAGGAAATCCACCAGGCCCTTTTCTCCATGCAGCCAGACAAAGCCCCTGGCCCGGATGGTTTTTCCCCAAGATTTTTCCAAACCTACTGGGACATCGTTGGCCCCGATCTATGCCAAGCCATTTCTGAAATGCAGTGCTCTAGATCCATCCCCAGGGATGTTAATTCCACCTTCCTTGCTCTTATTCCCAAAGGGCCTAGTTCCAAGTCCTTGTCTGATTACCGACCCATCAGCCTATGCAATGTCATCTATAAAATCCTATCCAAAGCCATGGCCAATAGACTCAAAGGCATCCTCCCTTCCATCATTGATCCCTACCAAGGTAGTACTATCAAGGGTAGAAATATTGTTGATGGAGTCATCACCATTCATGAGCTCATCCACTCGACCCACAACTCCAACAAATCTACCTTTTTTCTAAAGTTGGACATGAATAAAGCCTTCGACAGAGTGGACCGAGGCTTTCTAGCCAAAGTCCTCCTAAAGTTTGGTTTCTACGAAACCTGGGTTAAGCTAATCTCGCAATGCATCTCCTCTTCATGGTTTTTAGTTCTTGTCAATGGCTCGATGGTAGGTTATTTCCCCAACACTAGAGGTCTGAGACAAGGGGACCCCCTCTCTCCCATCCTTTTCATTATCTTGGCTGAGAGCCTGGGTAGGGCTATCAATGTTGCCTGCTCAAGAGGTCTGATCACTGGCATTAAGGTTGCGTCCAATCTCCAGTCGTCGACCCATCAGTAGTTTGTGGATGACACCTTGCTGGCTACTACAACCTCTATTTTTGAAGCTAAGACCATCAAATACATCCTCAATCTATACGAGGAAGCCGTAGGGCAACGTATCAACTTCACCAAGAGAAAAATTTACTTCATCAACACCCCATTGAAATGGTAAGCCAAGATTATGAACATCCTGGGATGCACCATTGCTACTCTCTCGACCACCTATCTTGGCCTACCAATGTTTCAGGGGAGACCAACCAAGTCTATGTGGAACAATGTCACCGAGAGATTTCATAAGAAACTGGCAGGATGGAAAGGGGCTCTCCTCTCTCAAGCAGGCAAAGCCACCCTGGTGAAGTCTGTCCTCCAAAGCATCCCGGTATATTTCCTTTCTATTTTCAAAATCCCAGTGGTTGTAAGTGAAGCTCTAGAAAAAATCCAAAAGTGCTTCCTTTGGGTAGGGCCAGACAACCAGAAGAAGTTCCATCTTATGGCGTGGGACAAAGTTTGCACTCCAAAAGACAAAGGTGGGCTGGGACTCCGCAGGATCAGCCTGATGAACCAGGCCCTCCTAGCCAAACAGGCTTGGAAGGTGGTCACCAACGCAAACTTGGAATGGGTTTCTATCATTAAGAGGAAGTACCTACAACAACACTCCTTCAGGGATGAAGGGACTCCTAGCACTGGGTCCCATTTTTGGTGGTCCATAACCCAAACCAAACACCTTCTTCAGCAAGGGATTAGGTGGCAGCTTGGAGATGGTAAGGACATTGACTTTTGGTATGATCCTTGGGCTAGGGATGAGGCTCTCATCACTGACCCTGTCATTGCAGCAATTAAGCATCTCATCGATAGCAGATTTGGGCCTAAAGTGGTAGACTTCATTACCAACAATCATGACAGCCGTAGGTGGAAGCAACTCCATTTCAGAGTTAAAAATGTGGTCTTAGATAGAGCCAAGTCTGCCCTTCAGGCTATTTTTAGGGTAAAATTTATCCCTGAAACTCAGATGACAGATAAGCTCTTCTGGAAAGGTACCAATGAAGGGCAATTCTCTATGAAATCCACTTTTCTTTTGTCAAAAAAATCACAAAAAAGAACTATCACCATGAACAACCCTGTCTCAGCTAAGACCATCTGGCTCAAGCATCTCATCCCGAAGATAGCCCATTTCTACTGGCTCGCGGTCCACAACAGGATCCTCACCACTGACAATCTGATCAAAAGGGGTATCATTATCCCCAACAGGTGCTATCTCTATTCTCAGGTGTGGGAGTCCACCCAACATATTTTGCTCGATTGCCCCTTTGCCTTCGATGTGTTTTCCTCCCTGATCAGCAAGTTTTAGGTCAATTGGGTATGGCCCAAGTCCATCCCTGACTTGTTCAATCAATGGCCCACTATCTTTCGAAACCCTAGGCTTAAGTTCCTTTGGACAACCCTGCTGCACCATACAACGTGGTAAATCTGGCTCGAGCGTAATAGTCGCATCTTCAGTGACCGCCTCAGAGACCCAGAAGTTGTGGCCAATAGAGCTTTATGCTTTGCAATAAAAAATGCTAGCCTAATTCCATGCCCAGATTCACCTTCATCTGGGATGGAGGTGTCCTTGCTCAAGACTCTAGGGGTTTCCACTGAGTGCTCCAAAGCCCAGATTCCCACCAGCACCAGAAGTAATACCAAGTGGAATCCTCCCCCTAGGATGGCTCAAGGTAAACTTTGATGGCTCATCCAAAGGCAATCCTAGGGACGCTGGGGTGGGAGGGGTCATCAGGGACCACGATGGCAACATCATCAAGGTGTTCACTAAAAAATTAGGGGTCCAGACTAACAACTACGCTGAAGCTCGGGCCCTGAGGAGAAGCATCGAGGTGAGCAAGGATTTGACCACCCCCATTATTTTTGAAGGAGATTCGCTAAACGTGGTTAACCACATTAAAAACAACAATAGTGGAGGTTGGAACATCTGAAGCATCATCCAATATTGTCAAACTTCCCTCAGACAATGCTCTCGAAACACAATCCAATATGTGTTCAGAGAGGCGAACAAGGTGGCAGACCTGTTGGCTAACAAAGCAGCCAACCAAGTTAACTTGATCATCTGGGAAGATTTCTTCCCCTAGGACATCATCGACGTAGCCAATCATGATGCGGAGCAAATTTCCAAATAGCAGCTTGTGCTATGCACAAAAGGCGTAAGCCTAACGCCAAAGGTGTTTATCAACACCAAGGAAGTTTGTGTTTTAAATCCTTTCATCATTTCCCATAGTGTCACAGGTACGAGTAATCATGCGGGCTTCCATGATCGTGTCAAAGCTGCTAGTCTCTCCCGTTGGCCTTCGCCTTCCTCGTGCCTCCACCCCCTCACCCTCATTTTCCCCCATTCCTCATTGTTCGATCGTCACCCCCCACTTTTCTCCCCTTATCGCTTTGTCCGTTGCCTGCCTCATTCGACCACTCTTTCCATTCCACTCTAGTAGTTTGTCTCCCAACCCGTGTCACAACACCCCTCCCCTATCTTCATTTGTTTTTAAGGTTGACCTCCTCTCTTGTCATTCCCATATCCATTTTAGAATTAAGCCACCGCTTGGTTGCCCCCCATGCCTTAGGCTTCGACTATATAGTCTCTGACCAAACCATCCCATGCATTGTCGTCGATGGGTCCATAACCATTTTGGCAGAGGACACTACAGAAGCTCCATTGTCCTAAATTTTTTTAGTGTGATGGCCATCATCGAACCCTCAAAACTCCAGCTTGATGTTGTGATCGAAGCATTGATCGGTCCTAAGGGGCTCATACCCTTTTTTAAGCTCTTCAACGATGTCGATGATCAAGTGACCAATGACTTTGTCAGCTCTTGGGATAACAGTGTGGTGTAGGTCCATGGGCTTCACTTTGAGGTAAGCGTTTATCTTATTGCTGAAATTTTTGGTTTAGCTCCCAAAGGCAGGTCCATCAGAAGGGACAAGCATAATTTCAAAGACAAAACCGAGCACTTCCCTGATAAAGGGAAGGACCTAGTTTGGGAGAAGGGGGGTGGTCTGGTCTTCCCTTCCTCACTCGTGGGACACTACGGTTGTCCCCATGATCCAGTTCCTAGCTGTTGATAACCCTGACAACCCCTTGCATGCCTACCACCTTGCTTTTGTTAACCATCTTCGTGACGTTAAACCAATCAATATCCCCGATTTCCTCTTCTGATCCATCATTGTTACCATCAAGAATTTTAGGGATAGAAAGTCGTACAAGCCCCCTCACCATCAAGGTCTATTTTCTATCATCTATAAGCATACCCTCGCTCACCAACCTTTTGGTGGGCCCTCAGTCCAACCCCCGAGCCCTGAACCTTCCTCTGCGTCTACCCAAGAAGCCAAGGCAAACCCCTCGGTCGAGACCCCTCCATAGTCGGACTCCCCTGGTGACATTCCTCTGGATAATGTCACCCCACCTAGGTCAACGCCAAGAGGGAGACCACCCTAGCCCCCACTCCCAAGGACCCTATCTCTTTGGAGTAGCACCCCCTACCCTAGCTTGAGAAGTAAATGAAAAGTTATCCGCCCCTCCCAAAAGAGCAGGAAGTCCCACCGTTTGAAGTCTAAGAGCAAAAATGGTTCACATCAATCACCCGAAGTCATCATCGATGATGATGAAGAGACCGCCAACAACGCAGATGATATGTTGTGATCTTCCACCTTCAAGCACATCAACAAAGTAGTGGACCACCTTAAATCTACTACCAACATCATCAAGGAGGTGGGCTCAGTCCTAGCCAGCACCACCAGTGAGATCCAGGAACTCCCAATGGTGATTAGGGTCCTCCTCACCTCAAACCAGAAAGATATCATTAAGGAGGAGGATAAGGAGGAGTCCCAGTAGCGGTGGGAAGGTGGCAGCAGGCAATAGGCCTGCTTTTGGTTTTGTTGGTCTCTGTTCTGGTTTGTGTTCACCGTCTGTAGGGGTTCAACCCGATTGCTATTATTTTTTGGTTTGGCTTGTTTAGTATGTATGTCTGTTGATGGGTCCCAGACTGTCAAATCTCACAGGATGTGCCAATTTTGTTTTTATGGTAGTGTTCATGCCCAATGTAATAGGGACGGGTCCCTTCAACCCGAAAAGTAAATAAAAATTTTTACCTACCAAAAAAAGTTGAAGAACTCTAAGGAAACTTGTATAAGAGAAGGATCAATTGAAGCAAAAATTTTAAAATGAAAATCAATACCTCCAATGTAGACAAATTTAAGGCATGTATGCAAGATAAGGAGTTCCAAAAGGATGAAGAGATAACTAGCCTAAAATAAACAAGCATAGATCTAGAAAATAAAATGAAGAATATGGAATTCAAGGTCTTAGTAATACGAATAAATCAAATCTATATGGGTACAAGTACATACAAATGTAACATGAGCCATAGCATATATCATGTACCTCATGGAGTGAAATGCTAATTATTTAGGTTACACCCATAATAAAGCAAGTGGAAGTTGAGTTGGAAGCTAGGGTGAAATATGTTTAAGTGTTACAATGGTTATATAAGGTATCTAATTATCAATTAAAGCAATCATGCATAACAAACAAGAGGGAAAAGATAGTCTAATTGAAAAATTCTAGATAAGTGAAGGAAGATAAAAGGATTCAAATCCATCTATAATGTCTTAAGGATGTCCATGGAGGAAATGAAGAAAGAAGCACAACTATTGGACATCGGTTTATCTAATACCTTATTAGACTAAGGGGAGGTTCTCACATCCAAGTAATTAGTCAATATAATCAAGAAAGAAAATACTAAGATGGACAAATTACCTAAAGGTGCTACACTATAGATTTTGGATACGGTCTGTAAATTTGAAGGATTTTCAAGAAGAGTTAAGCAAATGAAAAATTAGGGAGAAGATCTTCCTAGAGATCAATATGAGGACCTAGTATTTAATGTTGTGATGTTGGATGCAATAAAGATCCTTTCAAATGTTGACTGGTAAGCTTTACTAACATTGTTCCCATTAAATTAAGATGAATTATAGTCATATGGTTTTGTAATTTTTTCATGGATTAATTCTAATATTGTAGACTATGCTCCCAAAGGATAAAGGTATAATCTAGTATGTTCTATTGATCAAAGTTGACATCCTTGTAGGTCACCAAAATTGTAGTAGTTCAACTACTATCAATACACTCTAGTACTAAGAACAATAATGCAAATAGAGATGGACATAAAAATTGAGATGATTATGATAAAAATAGAGTCAAGATGAAAATTTTAGAAAAGTGGTGAGAAAGGAAAAAATCCTAAAATTGACAAGGGCATAATAGGTGTAATTCATTCATGAGCATAAAATGGCTAAGTTTTGAAAAGGCCATTTTGTTCATTGAACCAAAAATGAATCATTGTCATCTTGAAGAGTGAATCATTCCCCGTGATAAGATCTCCCAATATCATATTGGTATGGATATAGTTTAAGATAAAAACCTAGAAAGTATTTTATTATATGTTCAAATGGTGTTGGTGGAGGATAAGAGTTGTTAAAATAATTTATAATAAGATTTAAGCCAATTTTGGTTGGCCAAGAATCAATTTTGCTAAAATATAATGCCAAATTATAATTTTATTATGAGTAAAATTATTTTACCTTAATTAAGAGTTAGGATAAAATTTTAATATAAGTAATATTTGAGAGCTCATTTGTAAGGGTCTTTTTAATATTTTTAGAATATGAGGGCTACTCCTTGTAATATTGATTTAAACTATAGTTAATAAAGAGACTATGCATGGATTTTGTGGATCAATAGTGGTTTTTCACCTCTTTATTCATGGATATATTATGCTTGTAACCATGTATTTATATTTTTTTTAGTCCTATCACTTTGTTATTACAAGGTATTTATAGCTATAATTGCATTGAAGTTGTTTGGTACCTTTTGAAAGATTCCAATTGGATCAACACTCATATTGCTATGATTATTAATCATATTTGTTTTATTGCATGTTATTTTATTTTTTTGAATATTTTGTTTACAAATTTGTTTAGAATAGTTTATATTATTTAGTTTAGATGGAAGTCATACCTATAATCTAGATATTGGGGATTTACTTGGTCACTTTCCAAGTTGAAATATGATCTTGTACGTACACAAATAACATCATATTATTTTATGGATGAACATATACCCAAGTATCAAAATATTCTATTAATTTTACCAAACACATTAAGAGCTACAAAATATTTAATGACTATAATAGCAATCAACATGGTAATAGGGCATCCGAATAGTTTCCTTGATGCATATATGGGAAAATTTTTATTCTTTGCCTAGCAGATGTATACCATCACATGCTTATAATGTTGAGTCTAGTTAGGTTTTTTTGGACATCTAACATTTAGCCTTACACCTTGTTGAGGAAAAATATTTTTATGGTGGTCCCTTCCATAGATAAAATACCTATCTCTACATCCTTTCTTGTCATTGCTCTTTTTTTTTTTTTTAATTTTAATTTTGGTCCAAAATTTTACTTATTAAATTCCTTTTCTTGAAGTCCTTTCCAAACTTCCCTTTGTTCCCATAGTAAAGTTTACACTTTTAAAACTTTTTTAAATTAAAGAGTTAGATATAGAGAAACTTTATTCTTCTTCTTGTTCTCTTTGCTTAGCTAGCTATTGCATGTAGTTTTGGCTCTTGCACTCTTGTTTTTTCAAACACTTATTCTATGTTTGATGTACTATGAATATCCACCTTCACTTCGATCTTAGGCTTCAAACCTATGATGAACTTCTAAATTATCTATTATTTGAGTTCTTTTGATATTGTGGCATGTACTTAAGGATATTTATATATTGTATTCCAATACTTAGTCAAATTCAAATCCCTTTAAATAAGATTTAATAATTTGATCATTTTTGGTCAAAAGACAACTATGGCAACCACCATTGTCAAAAAATGATAATAAATTATTTATAGGTGATTTTTTTTACTATTAATACTCTTATATCTTTCAAGTTGTCTCACTAGGGCACTACTTTCCTAGTAAGCTCATATGCAACTCACATTATCTCAGACTCTTCTACAAAGTCATGAAGTTTAAAGTACTTCATCATATCAATGAGGTATACCTTATCTCAATCTCCAAGGCATTATCATTATATTTTAATGATACCATAATTTTAGGCCCATAGATAGTTACACATCCCAAGAAATCCTTTCTATTCGCTTGTCATTCTTCATGGCCTTGCTTCACCTGAGTGTACTCTTGCTCATTGCCCAAAATATTCTAAATGTTCTAGGGACTCATTTACTGAGGGTTTAGTCTCATCCTAGACATTCTTGAGTATTATGCTCAATGGTATCCATTATTTCCCTTATCTCATTCTATATGGCTAAAATGTAATCCAATTTGGCAAATGTGCCATCACTATGGCCATTGCTAGTGGAATGATCAATATTCCTTGTTCTAACCATTTTCATGGTTGCATAAGTAGATTACAAGATCCAACACTAGCAAGCACATTATATTCCTAGCTTTGAGCTAATTTTTGATGCAAAATGTAACAACCCCTTATGTTTTACCAAAAATAGCATGATTTTCCATTGTTTTTTAAAGATAAATTTTGAAAGGATTACCCTTTCCATTTTACAAAAACTTAGTCATATTGAGCTATATATTTGATACCACTAATATTTAAACCAGGTGTGGACTACATCGTCCATATGTCCCAACCATTTAACCAAGACCTTACTGGAAAAACATGAGAATAAAGATTTAACCAACACCCTTGTAAAATTTTAACACTTGATGTGTTATCCAATTGTTTTCTTTTGTAATAATTTTCATTATAAATCATAGTAATTTAATCCTATTTCCATATAGCCTGAATACAATCTACTAAGCAATACTAATAGCAATAATCTTTAAATACCTTGGGTTTAAATGCTTTAAAAGTATTGATCTACACCCAATTCTTAAATAATAATAACATACTCAATTGACATACATCTATGCAATTCTATTATCATGTTATGCCTCTCAATCAATAGGATAATTTCATCTTTACATGAGTCTAGTTAGATTTTTAAATATGTTTAATATATCCATCATTTCAATTAAAAATATAGAAGGATTATCTAATGCTTCTTTAAGAAATCAAACCTTTCCCTCTCTCATGTGCTCCAAAAGATGCTTTATGACACTACATATTATTGAAAGGATAATTGGACTCATGGCCAATATTGGCATTGTATTATCTAATATTGGATAGGTCTAAGGGTATTTCATTGTACAATGTATTGAATTTATTGTAATATTTTATTATTTAAGTCCTATGGGTTGTGATTAACTTTGTTATGCCTAAAATCACTTTATAACTTGTAATAAATCTTAAACCCTCTTGTTATGTTAGCTTAAGTTAAACTCCATTATATAATTGGGATTTTGGTATCAATATAAATACCTCCATTGCATCCCATTTGATCATTAGAGTGTTGTGAATATTATTTACAAATAATATGGTGATTATTTATGGTGCATACTGATTCCTCCCAATATTTGTGTCTCTTTTTCTTTCTTTCATAATTTTACACTTTTTATTTAATATTTGAGTGGATAGATTGCTTCTGTATATTTTTTAAAAATGTTGTGAATTCCAATATGGTATTAGAGTGGGTATAGTGTAGCATTGCTTGGTCATGTAGAAGTCCTCTCAAAAACTCTTACTCTTCTTTCAATATCTAGGGCGAATCTTCCTTCAACTTCATAAGCACTTTTAGCATAAGTAAAAATGCTTTTTCTTTTACAATTTTCCATCCAAAATTTCTCTCTTATTGAAGGATTCCTTTTTCCATGTTTTTTGTGGTTGTCCTGTTCAAAAATTTAGCTTATGAGTGCATCAAAATATTTTGGTGCAAATTCAAAATCTAGTGGAAATTTTTGAATTTGAAATTTCAAAAAATGGTGCACATGTGCCACATTCTATTTCATGCTACTTTGCAGGTGGAGAAGTTACAAAATGACACGTCCATTTCTAACCATAAGAAGTGCTAACCTAGATAGCTTGGTGTGCACAAGTGTATGAAAAGGTAAAATCTTGGGTTTGAGTTGGGAGATACCTCTTTTGTTTCAATATAGGTAAATGAGATTAACATTGTTAAAATCTTGGCACTATTTTGAGTAGAATGACACACAGGGTGCATTGGTGATAGTGCAATTGATTAGTGCTTGAGCATGGGGAGGTGTAGGGTTCAAAATCTACACTTATGTCATTTTGCATGCACCAAGTCTTGTATAGGTAGAAGGATATGCCTACATTAAAATACCAGAGCTACGTATTGCTATAATGATCAGTTGAGTCATGCTAGGAGCAAGAGATTATGAGTTCAAATCTCGCTAACAAATATTTTGTTGTTGTCTAATTTATAGAGAATAAAAGTATTTTATCTTATATTTATCAATAAGAAATAAAAGTATATCAATAATAAATACGAGATCTTGATTAGCATGAAATATTTTTCTTTCGGCCAACTCGGGATCAAATCCCGATTTTGTCAAATTAAAAGAAAAGAGATTCTCTTTTGGATAAAGTGGCAGCCCTAGTTGATGTAGCACTTTAGTGCACCACGTTAAATTAAATTTTATGTACTTAACCCCATTTATCCAATTAGAATGCATCAATTGCTAATATTGCATAGGCTAAAACACGCGAAAGTGGTGAAATATTAGTGGAAGATACTAATGAATCATAGGGAAACAAATGGCAGTAGGCGATTGGTTTATGATTTTATAAGGTTTGGGAATCTAATTTTTCATTTTTTGAGGTCTATTTGGAAAAAAAACTTCTGGAGGCCATAAATTTTGTATATGAAAGTGTTTTGATCCCATTTTTTTAAACTACATGATTTTTTAAGTTGTATGCATTAGTGACATCAATTTATGGTCTTGTTCTACTAAGGGGCCAAAATATGTGGAATAATCCTCAAGTCCTATTATCCTATCTTGAAAGGGTAGATTTACAATATTTTATGTAATCATAATATTTGACCTAATTTTTTTGGATACATAGATGGTTTTGTGATAGTAGCAATAAATTTTGAGTCTTTCAAAGTCTTGTAGGAAAAATATTTAGAATGTGCTTTACTTAATTCCTTTTCCTCCTTCAAGTGATTTATTTAACTTATTCATGAAGATCTAATCTTTCATAACCTCATTTTTCTTCTATTTTTTTTCAAGGTACTCTTGGAAGTTTGTTATGACTCTTCTCTTAAGTAGGTTCATGCAAAGCCTCTTTTTGTGACTAAAATCAATGGCCTAGAGCAAGAGGAAGTCTTCAAATAAGGTTATGTATTTCATGAGAAGAAACGTTGTGCCTTCAAATAATACCTTATGTGATTGTGGAAGATTAAAGGAGCTTATCCTTAAAGGAGATGGTGATTTTGACTTCTCTTCTTCACTTGAAGTCCTTGTAGAAGTGTTTTTTGGATGTATGTAGGAGTGTTCATTAGTAGCAATGACAACTATGGTCTAGCATGAGGAGACTCTTGTGCAAGAAATATTTTTACAATAGCCTATTTTAGATGATGGGGGATATAAATGAGTCTACATAAAAATATATAGGCCCATTAGAGCATCCATTAAGGGGGAGGTATTATTGTTACTAATGTCTTCTTACTTTTTCCCCTTAGTTTAGATTATGAAGGGTGTTGAAAGTGTAATCTAATTCATGGCCAAGGCCAATGTTGTATGATGCAATATTGGATAGGCCTAAGGTCATTTCATTGTACAATATATTGAATTTATTTTAAAATTTTATTATGTAATCCCTTTGGGTCGTAGTTAACCTTGTTATAGTTAAACTCACTTTACAACTTGTAATTAACCTTAATCCCTTCTATGATGTTAGGTTAAACTTTATAATGTAATAAGGGTTTTGGTATTAGTATAAATCCCCCCACTACTCCTCATTTTATTGTGTTGTGAAACCTATCTACAAATAATATAGTGATTATTTATGGTGCCTATGGGTGCTTCCAACATCTATATCTCTTTTCCTTTATTTCATCCTTTAAGTATTTCTATATAATATTTGAGTGGATGGATTGCTTTTGTTTATTTCTAGAAAATATTATGAATTTCAACACATACAAGAATGGAACCCACAACCAATGCACCAAATTATAGCCTAAGGTTGTGAAGGCACTAGTGCACCATAAAAATAGGTCATATGTGTATTGACCTTGGATAAAGATGAGGAATTTGTACCTCCAATCACAAAGAAATCTATGCATCTACACTAAAACAAACAAGTACCTTTCAAAAATGGGAGAGAATAAATTTTTAAGTTTTCCTTCTATTTTTTGTAATCCTTGGTTTTATGTCTATAGAAATAAGATTTTGTTCCTTTTTATCTAATCTCATAACTGACTAATTAAACTCTAAAAGGTAGCTTACCTTATAATTAGAATAACAGATAAAGGCTTCAATTTAATTCTCTACATAACCAAGTTATATCTACTTTGATATTATGTTGGATTTCACAATGATTTATCATAATAAGAAGCAACTATTACCCAAAACTTAAGATAGAGAAATATAAATAAAGAAGATATGATACACAAGATATGATAAGATTCCCTTAAGCATATAAAGATTACATCGATGCAAAGGATTGGGTGGAATACCTTCTTAATTACAAAATTGATTATAAACTCTTAGCTGACATATCATTATGTTTATGACATGATAAGGTTAACCTTGTAATATTTTTTAATTGGTTATATGGGATTGAAACGGGCCCTACCTATATTACTTAATGGCCATATAGTGGTTTTACAACACCTTGGATATTATGCATGTATCATAAGGAAAGATTAAAACTTGGATCTCCTCCTTAAAAGTTAAGGAATTTAATCAATTGAGATAATACCATTTGATATTAATATTACAATGTTAAACCATGGATCCATAGGCTAATACATAAATCCTCATTAAATATTATACAATGCTAGCTCATATACACACATAATGAACTACATTATGCAATGTCATTGTTGGCCAATAACGTCAAATGACACATTTCAACAATTTTTTTGCACCTTTAATTTATTTTGAATCTGAATTTTAATATTACACTTGTTGATCATGGGCATCCTTCTTAGTTTCTTTAAATAAATACATTGAATTAATTTTGATGGCCTTTACAATTTCATGAGGTAGAAAGGTCTTCATTGCAACTTTTTTCATTGGAATATATTACATTATTTGGTACATGCTAATGTACCACCTTGGGTACATATTTAGATTAGGAAAGTGTCTTAGATTTGAGTGAGAGGATTTACTTTATGCAATGTAATTTTTTTTGGTAGATTAATAATTTTATTGAAACTAGGGTATTTGAAAGGCACCCTAACGGCTCGTACAACAGAGGATCTTCAGAGTATCAAAAAGGATAAAAAAGGAACAGGATAAAGACACTAAAAACTGCCAAAAGAAACAACATACAATCTCAAAAATACACCTCAAACTAAAATGATTCAGCAGCCTTGAACAAACAGGCACTAAGAGAAACAACAGGGCTCAAAAAGGAATGGTCCTCGACCAAAAAGGAACCAAAAAATATGCAATCCACCACCATAGAGGACCCAGGAAACTAGAGGAAGAACCATTAGTCATCAAGAGGAGTGTCCAACTGCATGAGGGATGAAGCAACCCCTTTCGGACCAGTATATTTCATAGAAATCTCCTTGCTATCTTTGGGAATAGCGATGCAAGCCTCCTTAGCAATATCCATTACATATTCGTTATTTGCAGTATCTTTGACATCAATTTTGGTGTCGAAGGACACCTCAGCACTAGCTAGGGCAGAAACATTCTCAAAATTGTCACAGAAGAACAAAAGGCTAAGTGCATGGCGATGCTCTTTGAGGGTTGAAATTGCATTTCCAATGGCCAAGTGAGCAGTTTCAAGATGGTCAATGGTGGCAGAAGTAGTATGCACAGCTAGCTTGTGAAGATACCTTTCAATAAGGTTAGGAGAATAAGACTTGTTCTTTGGAGTTTTTACAGAGGTGGACGGAGGAGTTTTGACAGCTTGTTTATGTTTTACCCTCTGGGAACTATAGATAGGGGTCTTTTCAAGTTTGGATTTCTTTCTAAAGGAGAACTAAAAAATATATTTTCTCCCTTTATCTTTTCTTTTGGATTTGGAGGTTTTAGGGCTCGAGGTTGAGGATGAATTCTCCTCGTTAGAATTAGGGGCAAGGAGATTACCTAAAGGGAATTGCAGAAGGAGGTATTTGTAAAGGACCTTGAAAAGACCCTGGTGGCAAGGTTTGGCCTCATCCTTCTTGGAACGGTTGGTGGTGATGGTATAGTCCATGGACCAGAACAGAGCAGTGGGAATGTTCATCATTTTTGAGTCCTAGAAATGATTAACAAATGCAAGATGAAAACAACATAATTGAGACTCAGGATTGTCACAGGTAAAATATTGCATTATTGGCTTAAGGATTTCTTTCCATGGAGTTGACAAGTCATGGTGAAATAAACCTTTCTTTACCATCTTGTGGATGGGTGAATTTTTCTCGAAGAGTGTCAACTCCACCTCCCAGTTGTGCTTATTTCTTCTGAGTCTTAATTATGCCTTTCTTTATGCAATATAATAAATGCACAAGTGTGCAAAGTATTTTGGGAATGTAAATATGCATAGTTATCCATGTGCACATGTCATAAAATAGGAATATGAAGAGTCATAGGAAGAGTGAAGGTCAAGAATGCTCCATATGAAGAGTCACATTCCATTATATATGTGTATATGTGGGTGTGAAAGATACATAGAATGAGATAGAGAATGATATGTAGAGTGGCATATACAGTTGTAATGGAGAGTGAAGAAGTATGATGTATTTGAGGTCTTTATTTAGTAAAGGTCATATTTTTATGAGCATTTATTAGTGGCATTTATATAAGTCATTTCTAAATTTATTTATGAGTTTTATATGCTTAGTATTTTTCCATTATTATATATTTCATATTGCAACTTTATTTTAGATCTTGTGGTTACTTTATCGAGTATTTAGCTTCAAAATCCAACATTTTTTTAGGATTTGAAAATCCTTTATATAAGGTTGCTTCTACTTAAAATATCATTCCCTTAATATTTGATTTTTCCTCATGGCCTAAACTCTTCATCTCTTTCTCCATAATTTTCACTTTGCAATATCTCATCATGTATCTAGTATCACAATGCAATGTTTTCATAATTCACTTATTGCTTCCATTCTCTTGGTCTAAGATTTAATTTTTAAGGATTTTAGAATGGTTTTGAAATATCCATTGGAAATTTTTTGGTATACACAAAATATATTCAACTTGGAATCTAGCTTATTTTAGATGAACTCTACTAGAGTATATTTAATATTCTTCACAACTTTTTATTGAAATTTTGATATGTTAGTCCAAAAAAACTAAACCAAAATAGAGACCTTTAAATTATTTCTAGATCCATTGAAGATTATTGCTCTATGGTCCTAAACACAAGCTAAAACTTCTAAACCATAGGCCACAACACATTATTTAATATGACTTTTAAAAAGGAGAATAAAATTCATTCAAAAAGAAAGGTATTGGATAATGTAAATTCATACCTCAATTTTATTTAATCCACTTTATAATTTCCAAAAGCCCTAACCAATACTCATTGAATTTGTATATCAATCCTTTTCTTAGTAACCATTGTCTCATGCTTGATCATTTGGTCCTTGGTAATCAATCTTGATGTATTATTTATTGTCTGTATAGGGATTACAATAGGTTTGTTCTTCCCCTTATTTTTTCCTGATAAAATATTAATTATACCAACTAAGCTGTCCTTATTTCCAAGTAGAACCTCTTCAAATGATTATTGTTTTTGCCACCTATCATTTCCTCATGAAATTTCTTCACTTTTTAAAAATTTTCAAAGGTTTAGAATAAGAAGTTTGAAGTTCAAGCTCACTCCTTACTTGCATTGATTCTCAACTTGCACTCACATTTTACTCTAAATATTAAGGTTCATCCATGAGATTGGAAACTTGGATTATGGTGTGAAACTTCTCCCTTCCCACCATGTGCCCAAACCCACTAGTGGAATCAATTATTTATATGATTGATTTATATAACTTATAATTGTTTTGAATTTTTTATAAAATAACAAAAACTATTAGTGTAATAATTCCTCCAATGGGTTTTGGGAATTGTTGAACTGGGGAATTGTCTTGAATTCTAATTAAGATTTTGCATCCCCAATTTGAGTTTCAATAAGGTTGTACAGGGTCACCAATGTCTTATTTTGACCTTTAAATTTAGATCGACTTCTCACTATCCTTGTAAAAAATAATCTAAACTAACTTGCATGAAAGAAAATTATGGAAAGAAAAATGCATGGAAAGTAAAGTGTGGAAATAAATTCCTTGTAGGTTTGAGAGTGAGAGATTTAAGGAAATACAAATTTTAACTATAGCAAGGAATGTGTTGTCAATTAATGTAGAATAATTCAATAAAATCAACGTCCACCAATTAAGTATTTTAAGAAATTGATAAGCAAATGACAAGATGGGATAGAAGGGTCATGCCACAACCGCCACCAATTGACAAACCAAAATGGAAATGCCACTAATAGAATGCCTAGGGACTTTTCAATATCTTACAATATCATGAGTGCAAAGAATAATTTGGGTTTTATAGAGTGTAGCTTTGAATTCTCATCATCAAAATATGAATACAATGAGGGGCTTAGGCCCCTGTTTATAGTAAAATTTTATCCCTAAGTTATCTAGGGTGATAAAAAATTACTCCTAGTAAGATTTAAATTTTGGGGGTAATTTTAGAAAAATTATGCACCACCAAATGTTACTTGCCTCTAATTATACCTCTAATAGGCTTAGAATATTTCCAAAATGACCTAGTGTGTCGCTACATACCAAAATATTTTTTCTAGAAGATTTACCTTGGGATTTGCACCTCTAGTCTACTTTATTACTATCCAAGCAATTTTCTCTAGCTTGGAAATAAAATCACTCATATTTACCTGTATATCAACTCACATTACTAAGAAAATTGCTCCCTTGAGACAATTGGTCTTCTTCAGCTAGAAAAATTGGCACTTGGAGCAAATCAATTAATTTTTACAAACAGATCAATCCTTGTCAATAGTTAGTCAAATTTTTGATATTCCAAGATGTCTCTACCACCTAATATCCATTGTTGCATTCTCCTTCAAAACTTTATAAAATATACAAGGGTAGTACCAAGGTACTACATTTATGATGATTTTATAGGATTCCAAGCTTGAGTGGCATAAGATACCAAACCATTATATTTGGGCATGAAGTCTATAAAATTTGGGACCTTCATGATAAATTTGTTAAAACTATTGTTCTTCTCAGGTATTTTGTGGTAGTAGATCTAACAACTTATGCCACTCATTGTCTTCCAACAACTACACTAATTCAAATTCTTCTACCTCCTCCATCAAGTCTTCAAAAATATTATCTAATAATTTCTCCTATTTGGCAACTATCTTTTATAGTTTGGTATGAATTGGCTTTAGCCTCTCATAGATTTTAGCTACATCCCCTTGGTCAGCTTGGCTCTTTTTCTCTTTGAACATGGAATGTATGATATCATCATGTAGAATGTGCTTTCATTCATCAAAAATATTGAGCATACCCATATCAATTAACCCTTGAATCTCTCTATCCATTTTATAGACTTGGGTTTTTAAGGATGCCAAGTTATCTTTGTAAGTTTGGGGGTTCTTCTAGACATCTTAATTTTTTCTCAAATTTTTGACTAGGTCTTTATGGTCTATCTATTGTTGATGTGAGGATTTTGAGGACCTAATATTCATTCCTTGTAGATAACTTTACTTCAATGTATATGATAATCTTATTAATCTTTTCCAGGCTTTCTTCTATGAAGGAATTCAAACATAAGTTCTCATATGCATTCTTTATTTCCTTTTTGATCTAATCCTAGAGGGAATTGAACATTTGAATATATTGATCCACCTCTAGGTATAAGGTTTTATTTATTGGTTTTGAGGCCATCAATTCCATAATTTTTTGATCTTTGTCATTCATGCTCTATTGGAGTCGATTCTATTCCTCTATTAGTTGTATTTTCTTAGCCTTAACAAGTTCAGTTTTTAAGGTTCTCAAATTGCTCCTTCAATTGATCTTTCTAAAAGATATATTTCTTTAGCTCTTCATTTTTCTATTGTAGATGATCCTTTTGTGCTTTTAACTAATTCAAATATTTCTTGAGTTGTATATTCCTTATTCACATTGATTCATCTTCAAGTACAAGGTAACCATATTTCAAAGTTGTGCCAAGCATGATCTGGTTAGATAATTGGACATTTTGATATGGTTCCATCTTGTCAAGATCCAAATCTAAAACTCTAGCATCTAAGTCAATATAAGCCATCGCTATTTTGGTGGGATTAGTTTTAGTGGCCTTGACAAAGTACATCTTGGCCCCCTTCCTCAATAGTTGTAACTAAATTAGCACTAAAGCCTTAGATGTTCTTCATTGAGTATCTTATACTCTCTCTTCCATATTTTTTTCTTAGTGACAAGGATGTCAAATTACTTAATGACATATATATCTCCATATTTCCATGCAAATTCCAGGCCTAGCCTACCAGTTATGTCCGTTGATGGGGATTGCCTATAAACTTAGCTCCTTAGAATAGGACATAAATAATCATCGCTTGTGGGAGAAGTTTTCAAGCTTAGGATGGTGGGTGTGCTTCACAAGTGGAAGTGGATGGTAGAGTGAGAGGGAAAAAGTGGGTGGTGATGATGGGAAATAGAGTGGAAGTGGTAGGAATGGGATGTGATACCAAACTAACCAAAGTGTTATAAAGAGGATACATAGTTAGTGAAGTTCATGTTGGTGTAGGTGACTCAGTGTATGGTACTAATGGTTGTAAGGTGGTAATTTACATGGTGGAAGATGTGAATAATGTGATGGGGGTGGTTCCCCCCATGACTATGACCATTGGGGGTGGGTTGCCCCTTGGAGAACTGTATGTTGCATTGGTAGAGGGTGAGTGAAGTGATGGAAGGGAAGATATAAAGGAATAGAAGAAGAAGGAATAAAAAATAAAAGATCAATGGATGATGAAAGGAGACTCTAAGTGGATGCAATAGTGGCCACGTAATTTATCATTCCCAACTTATGATAGGAGCCACCTTGAGGGATTTTTCCTCCTTGAGCTAGGATGTTTGTTGTTGTTGTTGTTTCATTATTTCCACCTCTCCAAACATAGACTCGTATCTTTCAAACTCTATCTAATATTTATGTTCATTTGTCTAACTATTGAATTGACCACCACTAGTATCGTTAGTGTAGCTAATATATTTATCTCTAGTGCTAATTTTTTCTTGGACTTGAGTTTGTGAGGGGTCAATGCACTAATTGCAGCCTCACTATTTGTTTAAACTCTTTTATGCTCTTCAAGTGTCTCCCATCCTAGATGATAAATAATTTGACATCAAATAGACTATGTCTAGTAGACTTTATGATCATGTTTATCTTATACCTCATCCTTTTCCACAAGGATTTTATGATTTTATACCTAATATTTCAAAGTGCCCCTAATATCTAATTATTAGGCTTGATTTTGGGGTCAAAATCATCATCCACTCTAGGGGATTAGCATACCAAATCTAAATAGCATCTTCATACTTGTGGTTGCTTCCTAGACTGGAAAGGGTTGTCTCTTCATCCAGATTCACAACTTGTTACAAATTGTATATTTTCTCATGGGTGAAGAAGGTGTCTAGCTTCTTATTCCTAAGGGTCTTTGAAAATTTCTTTTGGTTCATAATACCAATGGTCTCTAATTTTTTCAAGATACCTCTCCTTCAATCACGTCTCTACAATTAAATAGAACCCACATATATTGGAAGTAATATTCATGACTTACTAGTTGAGTGGGTAGAAGTTGATTTTATTCTATCCCTTAAAATACTTCAAGTCTACATAGTCGAGTTACCACACATATTCAAGGTTGAACATGTAGTTGGGTACTCATGTAAAAAACTTGAAAGGTATGGCAAGAATTCATAAAGTTAGATGAATGATTTGGTTCTCCCCAAGTAGAAATATCTACTTGGTCATTTCCATCCATGAGTGATTGTTTGCACCTCATCTATCAACCTTGGTGCTCTTCCTCTAAATTTTTCCATAGTTACCTCACACACATCATCATAAAAGTGGTATGAGGTGTTTCCCACTTCTTAGCAAGGTATGTCCATGCGCTGCATGATTGTTAATGGTTATCCACTAGCTCCTACTTGGTCCAATTGGAGAGTGAGAAACCAAGTATTCTTCTAGTAGAGAATATACTAGACTAAGTAAGAGGTGTAGTTAAAATTCCTCTTCTCCTTGAATGCCTTGAGTTGACTATCCATTTGGTCTAAAATACACTTGACATAATCAATATTTTAGGAGTTCCCTAGATAGGTTTGTACTAAATTCAATAGGGCTATGTTCTCTTCATAGATATTTAGGTCACTCTTGTCTCTTAGGGTTGTAGTTATCCCTAATATTACCATCTAAACATTTACCTTAAATTTGTTCAACTCTAGTGGGATACTGAAGTTGAATAGTAAGTTTAGCTTTTCAAGGTAAGGGGTTAGGAAGTCCTACCAATTGGCATTGGAGTGCCTATAGTAGAAGCCCTTCTAAATACTAGGGTTGCAAGAGATATGAATATCCAATTCATCGATGAGTTTTAGCATATTTTTTATGATTTCTACCTTATGTATAAGGCATCTTCAGTAGTAATAAGAATTGGCAATAGTGGAATAGTAGTGGGTGGGACGATAGTTGTGGAAGGTGGTGAGATCAGCTTTGCCTTGGGTAGTGAAATGCTAATTGATGTAGAAGTAGTGTCCATGGTGAGAAAATGGTAGAAAAATGAGTGAAATCACAAAAAAATAGAAAAAATGACAAGTTTGGTTGTTTTGAAGAAGTAATTCACTCTCAAATTTGGAGTGATTTGCTTGCTAGTGGCATTTAGAAATATGGATGGAGTAATTTTCTCAAGAAATAAAAGTGATTCGCTTGATGAAATGCTCTTGTGGATTGTAGATAGGTTCTCCCCTTCATCATAATATTATTTAATCAAGGCTTTTGTCCTCTCTTCTCCTATTTCATGGGGTAGGATGTCATCATATACTTGTTAGAAAATGAAAACCTTAATTTTATTATATATTTTAACTTGTGATATATAAAATAAAGAATATTTATTGATAGTCTTAAGATATTATTATTGTTTCACATTCTATTCAAATTTTCTATAAGTGCATAATATAATAATTACCTAATATCTAATATCTATAATTACCTAACATCCCCTATTACATTATTTGCTTTTTTTTAATTCAATTATAGTTAAAAATACTAAAAATATATAACATTCATGATGGCAAGTAGCAGGTCCTAGAACTGTTCCCTATCCTACAGGGACTTGATTGTCTAAACAAAACTGGTAAGTCACTCAATGGATTGGTAAGTGCTTGGCTAGACAAGCACTTACCAATCCAAGCATTTACCAAGAAGACACTAGGTTCAAACCTTAGGGGTAGTCTATTTGCAAAGGTAGTAGTCTAATCTAAATCCTTTGAGTGCATGATAGACCAAAAATAATTGTATGAATCTTGAGCGATCGATGGTCCCCTTCATGCCAAGTCAACAATAACAAAGTGGAATAGGTTTGGTGGAAGCAGTCCCTATGGTTTGAACCCCGCACTTGTCAGTTACTAAAAATAGTGTGGTTGTGACCAACTCTCCTATGTAATAAAAAATGCCACTCATTAATGGATACTATTTCTTCCACTAAAGTAACCTGATCTTATTAGATCATCCTTGTTAACCTTTTATATAAATCTCTTCCTTTAGTTATTTTGGTGAGTTTGATCTCAATATCAAAATTTTAAACCTTTTTTTTCCCAATTTGTCATATAATATTGATCCATATGATCCTCTTTTTTTCCTAATTTGTCATATAATAGAGTGGACTAGACATCAAGGTGTAATACAAATACAATGATCTTGCTCTATGAAAGATAGTATATGAACTGCTTGAGAGCCTTCATGATGGCAAATACATAATTTTTGATCAAGGTATACTTCTCTTCATAATTGTGAATGGTTTGGGTCATGATGGATATGTGGTGTTCCCCATACTTATCATTATTTTAAGTTAATACAACCGCTATACTTTCATCTATGCCATCAATGGTATCAAATCTACCATCAATCTCTATCCAAATTGATAGAGTTCATTAGCCACCATTATTAATTAAATTTATCCATATTTGATAAAGTTGGTTAAGAGTTTTTCCACTTTGAAGGTAGTGAGACTCAAACTCTATATTTGAAGGTCTAATTGAGTAGAAAGGCTAGAGTATTTCTACAACAAAATAATAACCAATGAAGACCAGGACTTAGCTATATTATTTAGGGTTGTAATCAACCCTTGACATAGAAATTTGAATATTTAGGGACAAAGATATCCCTTGACATAGAAATTTGAGATTCAAGGACAAAATATCCCTTGACATAGAAAGTTGAAAATTCAAGGACATAGAAATCCCTTGGCATTGAATATTGCCAAATCAAAAGAAAGTTGAAGATTCAGGGAGATATCCCTTGACATTGATTATTTCCAACTTAGAAGAAAGTTGAAGTTTTAGGGACATTCAAGTCACCTTGACAATATATTGGAAGATTAAAGATTCAAGTTTTCAAATTTTGGATAAAAGAGAGCAACATAAGGTTGAGAAGGTTCCTACAAAAGATAAAGAAATTTTTTAGCTTCTAATTGTAGAGATAAGAAAGCACACAAAATAAGATAACATCAAAATAAATAAGAAAGAAATAATATCAAAAAGTTGCAGTGGATTATAGAAAGAGAAAACCAGCAGAAAGGAAGAAGATGGATATATCAATCTTTGATATATCAGTGTTGAAGAAAGATAAAGAAGCGTGTATTTTACTTTATATAGCTTTAAGCATCGGATTGGAATTTACATTGATTGAAGAATTTACAAGGTATCAAGAAAGAAGTTTTAGGTCATAGAGATAGACCTTGACATAAAAAAATAATTCGGGTCACAATAAAGATTGAACTTGATAATAGAATATTGTAAGTCTTATTGACCTTAAAATTGGATCAAGAAGCCAACATTGAAAAGCGATTATTTATAGAAAGAGAAGAAAGATATAGAATTATTTTGGATCAATAAGAAATATTGAAGATATAGAAGCTATATTGCACTAAACATTAGGATACATTTTTGATAAAGAGAAACATAAAATATTGAAGCATTTGGATATATTTAGAAGTAAAAGAGCAAGGATTCAAAGTATAATTTTCAAAGGAGTGGACCGGATAAGCTTACGGTTCAACGATATTTTAAAGAAGTCATAGTGAAGACGTCATAGAGGCATCATAAAGAATAAGCAAATGAATCACAAAGTTTTAAGAAAGCATCACAGATATTAGCATTTCACTTTGGAACTTGAAAGGATAAGAATTTGACAGAAATATTAATATAATATAGTGAATAAAAAGTAAGTTTAATATTCAAGGAGGAACAACAATCGAAAGCTCTTAAAATCAATGCAGTCATAGTCATAGTTGGAGCTTGAACCTACAAATAAGAATCAATATTAATACAAGCATGATTTAGAATCGAGTATCACAGAAGATGGAGCAACTACAGTTATCTATTACAACAAGCAAGTGCAACACAAGCAACTATAGTGAGATATTACAACACGTAAGTGTAGCAAAAATTATTACAAGAAGCTATTACAACAAGTAAGCTTAGCGAAAGATATTTCAATACGTCGTTACAGTGAGCTAATACATAGTGGAAGTCTGAGTAAGCTTACACCATAGAATTCAAAATATTTGGAAATCGAAACAACAAGTTGGTGAGGAAGACAAAGCCAAGGATAATCATCTTATGGTAGTTAGCAAATTGTTAAAGCGCTAAAGAATGTTAGAAACTTGTTTCACCATAAGTAACACTCGAGTGCTATGTTTGGAGAGGAAGTTAAATGTTTCTTGAACATTACACCATGCAAACAACCGTGCAACAAGTGTCTGATGCATATGAAGAGCTATCCACAAGAGCAATAGAGGAGAAGTATTGCAGAACGACAAAGTAGGGACATACGTGAAGTCAAAGCAAAAGTGGAAGAAGTTATTTCAAAGGTTAGTTTGATATTTAGGGTTTTTGGAGTTAAGGTTTAAAGTTAATTTTTTGACTCAAGAGTTATAAGGGTTAATCAAAGGTATTTTTAGAATATTTGAATTTTTTATTTATTATAAGTTTGGAGTGATAAGTTATTTAGATTTTTTTAATTTTTGTTAGCTTGGAGTGATAAGGAATTCAACTAGTTTATTTTTTTCAATGAGTTTACATAGGTTTTTATGAGGGGTTCTAGTCCCCTCATACTGAGTGGGGTTTGAACCTTTGACCTCTCAAAGAGAGGACAAAGTATTTACCACTATAGTAAGCTAGCAACTATGAATTCAACTAGTTTATTAATATTGAAGAAATTTTTAATTTTTGAAGTTTTTGAGAAAATCAAAATTGATTTTTTTTAATTTTTGCAAATTTAAATATATGGGAGGTAAAAAAATTTCAACATCAAAGGACTAGCAAAAATAAAAAATTTGAAAATATTATTTTTTCTAAACTAGGGAGCCATAAGATTTACTACTCCATATGAATTAAATTAGTGGATTTAAATTATTTAAACCTATGAGTTATAAGGTTGTCTACTCCAAAGGAATCCAAGTTGCAAAATGTGATTAGTATTGACAACAATATGGAGTTCATAATAAAAAAGGAAAAAGTAGATGTCATAAAATTTGGGATTAAGAATTTGATTGAAAAATTTGAAGGAAAGTTAGATATGGTATTACAATTCATCTATAGAGAAGCCATAGATGAAAATTTTGAGACATTTGAATACTATTTACATGCAATACTTGTTGAAGTAATTGATGATGGAAAGGGTATTATTATGATACCTCTGGATGATGGTAGTATAATTTATATGGCATTGCTTTCACTTAAGATTTGTAGAGATGAAAATTTGAAACAAAAAGAGTTGATTGAAACTCTTAAGAAGAAAGTGGAAATTGATGAATCATTTCTAGAAACAATATTTCATTCTTCATGCAATATTGACATTTCAAGTTCATCTAATTCAAAAAATTATTATGATGCTTTAAGTGAATGTTCAAAAGTTACTATACAAGAAAATAAGGATTTAAATGGTTTGAAGGACAGAAATAAAGAAAATATTTTTATGCATGAATCTGATGACAATGAGAGAGTTCAAACAATTTTTGATGCAAAGATTAAAGAATCAAATAATATTGAAAATGACAACAAAGAATAATATTAATTTGAAGATGAACTCAAAGTAGAAATCAAGAAAGAAGATGAACTTGATGGATCTCAAACAGAATATTGTGAACAATGTAAGGTCACTTGAATATTGAAGACAAAGACAAAGACCATGATTGAAGACTAAAGTCTTTAATAATCAAATAATGTAATACAAGGGGTTTTGGAGTATATTACATTATTTGGTACATGCTAATGTACCCCCATGGTACCTTCATGGTACATTTGTAAATAATAGATTAGGTTTGAGTCATAGTTTAGAGTGTGATTTATATTTCCTATTTATGTAAGTGTGAATGTGCAGGAAATGCACAAGTGTCATGTGATTTAGAGTGCAAGTGTAAGTTGAGTCTATGTGCACAAGTGTCTTATATGTAAGAGTGCAAATATGTAATGTAAATATGTGCACAAGTGTCTTAGACTAGAGAGTGCAAATATTATAGGTGTGCAATTATTATAGAGTCAAGTGTTCATCAAGTATGCAAGTGTCAAGTAGATAAACCAAGAGTCATGAGACTTGGCATATGGAAAGAAATAGTTAAGTATCCAAATATTCACATCACTATTGCTATATTATGGAGATAGTGCTCAATAGAAAATAAATTCATTCAAGATTCAAGTATTGAGAATACAAAGTTATAACAGAAAGAAGTGCAAGAGAGCTTGTATGCATTTTGAGCAATTAATATTGTAAGTTGTTCTTTATGCATAGTACATGAATGATTCGGGCTATTTACACTTATATTTCAGAATTTTTTTAAAAGAAAAATATTTATTTACTTAAAAAAAAATGTAAAACTCTCTGATCAAAGATATCAAAGTGAATATAGCATTCTAGCAAATAGAACATGAAGACAAAAAAGGACCTTATTATTGGAGTCCTCGTCATCCTCGCATACCACCCCTATCCTTCTGCTTATTTATTATTTGGTGGCTATAACCAAGGGCTATATTTATAGTCTGATTCACTAGTCTTTTGACCTCTTTGTTGAATTTTCACCTTACATGTTGATAGGATATTTTACCAATTATCCTACCTAGTTATATAATCCTATCTTGAATAATCTTTAGTTTGTAAAGATCTAAAATATTTCTTTTTCAAGAGTTATTATTATCAGTTTAGAATCCCCATGAACTATGACCTGAGTGATTCCTTGCTTTGCCAGTAATTTTAAGCCAATTTCACATCCAATAGCTTCTTCCACGTTAGATGTTGTTCCCAAGTTGATCATGTATTTGAGTGGGATCTCATAGGTCCTGTAAGAATTAGTCCCTCTGTCATTTCTTGGCTAGGTTTGTACTTGGAGGTACCATCAAATAAGAGCATCAAAAAATAGATATCATTTGGCGAATTATTTGGTTTGCAACCTCCCTTTGTCAAGAAAGCTTGGAGATTAATTTTCTAGAGCATTCTGCTTTCTTTGAGTGACATATCTTCTTCATATTATTTTTGATAAAAACTAGATTTGAAATTTAAGACTAATTCTTCTTTTATCCTTTCTATTAGTGTTCTATTATCCTTACCTTTACCTTCAAAAATCCTTTGGTTAATGTCCAACCAGATGTGCTAAATGAAAAAAAATGGTACAAAGCTCCACAATTATTTTAGGAGGGGCTTACCCACCATTTTACCTTTATATTCTATGTTCCACTTGGTAAAACATGTGTCTATAGTTAACCATCCAAAATAGGAAGTCCCAATAATTTTGGTTATTCCTAACCAAATTGAAATTGCCTTCAAGCATTCAAACAAAAGATGGAAAATTGTTTCACTTTTTTGCATGCACCTGTAACAAACATGATGTCCTGCTATACTCCTCTTTTGTAGATTATCACCTATTAATATTTTATTTTGAGAGACTAGCCAACTAAATACTTGTAGTTTAGGTGGTGCTCAATTTTTCCACACTATCAATAGTTTTTTGTTAGCAAGCCCAATCTACTAATGTTGGACTCCTAGATGCATTGAGTATTTCCCATTACTATTGATGCTACCCAAAATAATTTTTTTTGGCATCATAGGATGAAGAGGTCTAATGCTCACCACATGGGACTTAAAATAATCCCAATATCCTTAAAGCTGAGATGGAATGGGAGAGGAGATCTATTTTAGATTTTATGAGGTCCAATAAAACAAGTCACCTAATTTGAGTATTCTTTTGCTTTCTAAGTGATTCTACAATTTGATTGGAGTTATCTCTTAATGGTGTATTTCCTAGGATTGGATCCTCCCATAGATTAATGGACTTACCATCTCCCAGTAGCCAAGAAATTTTTTCCTCTATTATGCTCTTTGCTGCCATTATATGTTTCCAAACCAATGAGGCTCTAGGAATTTTGTCTATGTGTTTAAGCATTTGAATACCTGATTGGTTATTTATATACTTGTTGACTAGTATGCGTTTCCATGCTATTTTGTGCTTAAGCATGTTCTAGAGAAGTTTTGCTAAGTCTGATTTGAATGACCAGGTATAACATGTTTGGCCTGGATTTTAACAAGGGCTCAATGCTTTTGAAACTATCTCCTTTTTTTTTATTCCCAGTCCTCCTTAAATTTTACCTTTGGTGACCATCTCCCAAATGACCAAGTGAAACTTTTTTCTTTCTAACTGCCTACCTCCCTACCATAGGAAGTTGTGTATGATTCTATCTGCATTTTGCAAAATAAACTTGGGAGCATGATATACTAATATTTGGTAGACTAGAAGAGAAGCTAACACTAATTTGATAAATATTGTCCTTATTGTAATACTAATCCAACTATTATTGTAACTTTGTATCCTCCTAACCATCTTGTCCAATGTTGGGGTCCAACAGTCTAAGGCTTTAAGGTGGAAGTTCATGGGCACTCCTAGGTATATAAAGTATTTATCTGTGCTAGACCAGAATCCTAGGATAGTGCAAAAGAGTTTGAATATTTTTGTTGCAATATTTTGTGGATAGAATTAACTCTTTTTAGTGTTTATATGAGCCCCAATAGCTTGTGTGAACCAATACAGGCATTGCTTGAGTTTTCTAACATTTTGCATGGTGGCTTTGCCTATAGGAATGGTATCATCCGTAAATTGGGTCAGTGTTACAACTTTACATCCTGTTGCAACCTCTATCCTTGTTATTTTTATCTCTTTGAATATGGTTAATTAATCTTCCAAGAGTCACAACCAAATTGATGTAAAGGTATGGTGATAATGGAAACCCTTGTCTAATTCCAATTGTAGCCTGAAATAAATTTGTTGGTTCTCCATTTATTAAGGGGGCTACCAATGGTTTTCTGATGCATTCTCTAATCCACTTGATGACATAATATGGGAATCTAAACTTTTGTATGACCTATTCTACAAATTGTATATTAACTCGGTGAAAGATGTTTCCCATATCAAGTTTTATTAAAATTTGCTTTTTTTCTACTAGTGTGGAGGGCTTCATGCACTATTATGATATATTTTTTTTCTAGGAATGAACCCCCCTTGCTCTTCTAATATTATTTTGTTGAGTTTCTTCTTTATTCTATTGGCCAATAGTTTGGTAATAATTTTATAGGAGTTACATAAAGAAATTGGTCTGAATCTAGATAAAGTAATGGCATTTTTTTCTTTAGGAATCAATGCTAGAAAGGTGGAGTTGATATCTCCAAGAAGCTTACCTTTCACACTAACATACTCAAGTATGAGTAGCAGATATTCTCTGATGATGTGTAAGTATTGTTGGTAAAATTTGTTTGTGAATCCATCAGGTCTAGGAGCTTTATCCTTTGGTAGAGCTGCTATAATCTCCTCCTCCATAGTGACTAGCTGACTAAGATCTTGTTTGTCCTCAAAACTTAATATTGTCTATATAAGCTAGAGTAGTATTTCCAAGGAATGTGGGCTTGCATTTTCTTAGGAGAGCAGATCTGAGTAGTGTTGATTGGAAAGTTCCTTAATTTTCTCCCTATTCATATAAGTGGTTTCTTCATGCTCTATCTCCTTGAATGTATTTATTTGGTAGTATTGCATGGTTTTTAGATTTAAAAAAATTGTGTTTCTATCCCCCTTGTTTAGCCAAACTAGTTAAGATCTAAGCCTCCAATGTGTTTCTTATTCAAAGCTTAATTTATTGGGTTTCTAAATCAGGTCATTTCTTGCATCTTCTTGCCATAATTGAGGAGGATGGTCCTCAATTTCTATTTTAGTTGTTCTAGTTGTTGCATCAACTACTTATTTTTTAGTTTGAGTCTCACTTTTTTTGACAACCATTTTTTATCACGTGCTTCAATTTTTGAATTTTGCTTTTCCACTTTTCTTGGAAGTTGATGGATTGGACCTGTTGGTTCCAAGTGTTTTCCACAAGTTCACTAAAATCTTATGCTATCACCCATTTAGAGTTGTACTTAAAAGAAAATTTTTGGGGTTGTAGGATTTGGCCACTAATCAAGAGAATTGGCTTATGATCTTAGATAGAGTTTGTAATGACATGACTAGGATGGGAAAGTGTGTTAGAATATTTTCACTGATAAAAAATCTATCCAATATTTTTGTAATATAGTTTACCCCTGCTCTTCTATCACTTTAAGTGTACTTTCCTTTAGTTGGTCAAATGTCTTGTAAGCTTTCATCCATTGTAATTAGATTGAGCATATCTCTATTTGTATCCCTTGCTAAACTTCCCCCATCCTTCTCCTAGTGGTAGAGTATCATGTTGAGATCTCCTCCTAGCATTATGTTATCAAAATTCTTAGTGTCTAGCCATTGTGCTAAGGTTTACCATGCTTCTCTTTTTTGTATATGATGATTTGGACCATAAAAATTTATTACTGCTACACTAGTTCCATATAGTATGAGGATTTTTTTTCCTATCCAATTATTGTGCTTATGTTGTAAGCTACAGACTAATTATTATGGATCCCAAGACAAAGTTAGTCCCCTTGAAGCTCCCACTAAATCAAAAATTATCAATTATGTTTGTTCCCATATCTTCTGCCATTTTGTAGTTAGTGTTGCCTCTGCTATTTTTATTTCTTGAATACAGACTATTGTTGGCTTTTGCTCTTGTATTAGAACTAGATAGTTTTTTTAGAGGATTTCCCAGTCCCCTAGAATTCCATGATATAATTTTCATTTTTTGGATTGCTTCTATATTTTTTAAACTCTCCTCAATTCTAACCTGCATTTTGGATTGCAATTATTTCTATGCTTACTCATTTTTGAGTTTTTGGTTTGGTTTTCTTCCCTTAGTTGTAGATTGTGTGGTCAACAAACCCCTTGGAATCACTATTTCCTCCACTTGCATTTCTTCTACCTCTTCCTCTGAGTTCCCATCAATTTCTACTCTAACTATTGTATTCTTTTGTGTATCTCCTAAGATCTTTGGTGAGTTGTCAGCTTCAACCGCAAGTGTCTTCTCTTTATCTTTAGGAGCCATCACATCTAGAGAGGTGATTTTTTTATCCTTCACTAATACTTGCAAATTTATTGTTGTGATGGATGCTTTTTTGATCTTGTGGTTGAGTTTGTCGCTTCTTGCTTCTTGATCTACACGATATCGTTTTGACTTCCTAGAAATCTAGTTTTTCCTTTATTGTTTCTTATACTTTTTAATTGGGTAGTTTCAAGAGAAGTGCCCATGGTCATGGTAGGTTATACACTTGAATGGTATATGATCATAGTCCAAGGTTTGGTTATGTATCCAATAAAATACCTTTATTTCAATATGCTTGGGCAGACCCTTTTTCAAATTGACTTGCACACAAATGCGTGCGCATAGAGCGTTATTGGCATTTGAAGGAGCCCAATCAACGAATGTTATAATAGAATTCTCTATTAATTCCATAAAAGTTCATTCCATAGGTTTTGTGGCATAAATAGAAACCTCATCTAGACAAAAAATTCTTCAAGTTCCTCCTCTTGAAGATCAAATGCCATACTCCATGGGATCATGTAGAGTGGGTTGTATCCCAAAAACCAGGGACATCCATGAAATATAATGCTCTTGTCCTCTATAGAGGTAAATGTAATAACAAAGTATTCCCTAACTATCATCATGAATTTATAAGAGGAAACTTTAGCTTCCCAATGTGTGTTAATATATTTTTAGACTATGATTGAACTAGGCCATATACCCATAAATGTGCATGTAAGGGCTTGGGTGGAAATCATGAGCAAATGATGTTGGATGATGGTTGGAGGCACCTCAATCATTGAAGACTCATCTAAATTGGGTATAAATGTACCATTGTTAGAGTGAGCAGGTGGTTTTAGATGGGGTGCTTTCTTTATTTTAAGCACTTGACACATATGATCCAGCTTCCCTTGATCAAAGGGAAACTTTTGCAAAAACAAGAAGAAAACCTCATTGCCTACTTGTTTGAAAAGTGAGGTCATTCTCTTCATTGCAACCAATTGACTACCATAAATCACTTACCAAAGAAAAGTTTCATGTTGTTTGTAATTTCCTGACTTGAGCCCCATCCAATGAAATATTTTCAAAGCTAAAGCTAAAGGAGTACCATATTTGAAATAATACTTGTGATCTCTCCTAGTAAAAATTGATTAGCGCTAGGGTTTTTCATCTTCCCCCAAATTTATTCCTCCACCAGTTCATTCCCACTCTAATATTTTTTTCTTTTATTAGAGCTTCTCTATAAACTTAAAAAAAAAATCTTGATTGTTTAGAATATAATATTATATTGTATGGGAATAGAGATTTTGGTAAACTTGTATCATTGAAATACATCCCTATTTCCATATTGTGCTTCTCTCATAGACATAAAACAATTGAAGCATCAGGTATAATCTTCCTCAAATCCCAGCTCTAGTTCCAGTTGCATGCACAAAAGTAAAAGAAGAGACAAATATTCTCTTTCAACATATTATTGGACGTTATTTGATTTATTATAAGAATTGATATACATATTAATTTTCTCATAATATTCTACTCATATTATTATCTTGACCTTTATTATATTGTGGCTATTTCATATTGGATCATGTGTGTTATAACCTATGATATTTTGTGGTAGTATAAGGCTTAAAATGTCATTACAAAATTCCCTACACCTCTATAATACCAACTTGAGATGGCCGATACGCTTACTCCTAGACTTGTAAAATACTATTAAATCATTAAGGTATATGAGAATAGTCTCACCTATGAGCATGACAAAATTTGTGTCCATATCCCTCTAGAAGGTTACCCCTACATTTGATAGGTCGAATAAAATTTATTGGTATGTGAATATTCCCCATTTAATGGTGAAATATATTTTGTGTTGGTATTCATATCTAAACCAAATCTAATTGTATCTAGAGAAGCCATCCAAGAGAGACAACATTTGTAACCTAGCTACAATCTGCAATATCTAGTAAATGGTAGGCAATGGACAATGATCTTTTAAATATGCTCTATTCAGGTTCCTAAAGTCAACATAAATCCTTGTATCCTTCTTTTTCTTGCATGGTAGAACTAGATTTGCAACCCAGTGGAGTGTTGGATCAGGGATATAATCTGAGCTTGTAGAAGTTTTAATAATTCTTTCTTTATTAAAACTTCTATCTTTGGATTAAATGACCTCTATTTTTGTCTAAAAGATTTAGCATCAGGATTTAATTTGATAGTGTGCTCTATCATGTTCTGGTCATAGACTTTAAGATATTTATATGACTAGATAATAATATTTTTACTTACCACAAAGCTCTTCAAAAAGGTATTTTTCTTCCTAAGTGCATATTTTCTATTTTCTAAATGATAGATTCTTCCCTTTAGCTACTTTAATTGGATGATACAAATAAGACTTCGCCTTGAGACTTGTTTTTCTTGTACTATCATTATGGTTAAAAAATTACATGGAGATCAAACCCTTGGGTAGCTAGTTTAAATTTAATTGAATGACTCCATATTTGATGTTGTACTATGCCCATTATTATGTTCAATGTATTGAGATTCCTTGATTAGGACTTTTATGACATGCTCATAATTATTAAATACTTTTGAGTGATTAGAACTATCAAGAATTTTTGGCCTAAAGACCACCTCTAAATCCTTACATTTATCCTACATATCATTTGTGGAGTCAAATTGTGTTGCCATTCTTGCCAACTCATATGCCATTGTGTTCAATTATTTAGATATTGCTTTGATTTCATATATAACAAAACTTTGTAGCAAATCACATACTTGATGTTTGTAGGACTTTACGTGCTTGTTCTTTATGGTGCATTTGGAAATGACCTGATTTACAATTAGTTTGGATTCACCATGTATTCTTAGGTTATTGATTCCCATATTTTGAACTTTTCTCAAACCAGTACAGATTACTTCGTACTTTACCATTTTATTGGTACAATTGAATAATAACCTAGAATCATAATGAGTTTGCATACATTTTGGGTTGATGAACTACACATTGGTGCCTACTCCATTCTTGGTTCTAGCTCCATCAAAGTACATTATCCACATCTTATGTACTCAACTTATCAAAGTTGGAATATTCGGGGCCATTTTAGTGATGAGATAATTTTCCAATTCAATTTTTTCATATTTGACCTCAAGGTCTCCATCATCTTGCAATATGTCAATTATCATGTCAAATTTTGGGTCCTGGTCACCTTCAAGGTATTTTTTATCTTCTACAAATTTTAGTGGCTTGTACCAATTCACTATCCTTTCATCATAAATATTGTGTAGGAGGTAGTTACAAGGCAGTTTGTTCTCAATTCTTATTATCTTCTCATATTTAGGAACCTTCACATGAGTATAGTCCATCATTGGGTAACCATCTAACAACTTACACGTCCAATATTTGGATAATAGGATACCAAAGTGCAGAGGTACATCCACAACTTTCAGTTCTCATGAATTCTATATGTTTGACTATAGTCATAATTAAATTTTTGAGCATCTCAATTATTTTGACCGTTGTACCATCCTTTTGGATTGGATGTCTAACCATCTTGGTGTAAGGAAGATCCATTTATTTATAAAAAACTTTAGGCATAGTTGTGATTATTGTACCTAAATTGACTATGCAACTTCTGAGAATATGATTTTAAATGGAGTGTTACATAGAATAGGGATGGTTTGAGCATCTTTCGTTTTGGGGCAATTTATATATTTGATGCATTGACTTGGTTGTTTGTTGAATTCTCTACCATCAAATTTGGTTTATTTTTTACATTAATCAAAGTCGATTCTAGTTGCTTACCCCTAGCATAACTCCATTCTTGCTAGAATTTTCTAAAGTATATCTCATTGTCTTGGTAGGGCTAACACTTCTAGCATGTTGACCTTGGTTGTCATTCTTTTCATTACAAAACATGATATTTCTTCATATTTGTAGCTCACCCTTAACTCATAAAAGAGATCTATTTTAGTTTCCTGTTGGCCTCCTTTTGAAATGGATCCTTTCTTTTACTACCTTATTTTTTGATGGATTTATTAGTTATTTATCTATCTCCTTTATCTCTTACAAATTCATTCCATTTATCTACCCTCCTTTCTTTACTATGTTGTATTTTTTTGTTCCCTAACTAAGATGTATTCATTGCTTCTCTTTATATGTTCTCTTTCTCCTTTATTTCTCCTATTCCACTATTATGGGACCTTTGTACTTTAAGTGCAAGGGTGGCCTCCCCCTTCTAAGGATAGTTGTACCTTTTCCTATTTTATTTTGTTTCATGATCGGTTATTCTTTAGAAGCCTTCCTCTTACCCTTGGTTTTAACCCCTTGTTGATTGGTGCATATAAAATTATCTCCAAATACTAATTGTTCATCTATTTCTATAACAACATTTTTTTTAGGATCATGTTATTGGGATTGGGTAGGGTAGGCATTGATTATGGAGTCTAGGGTTGATGGTACATTTTTGAGTTAAATTTGGGGACCATTTGACCTATTATGGAAGCTTCTAGAGGCTAACATTATTGATTATACTAAAAATTTTGAGAATGTATGATGGCTCCAATGAAATATATAGAATCATTCCTATCATCACAAGGAAGACACCATTCTGTCTCAACTTCTATATTGTTTTTAACCATATGGTTGTGAGTCTAATTTACTCCTTGGCTAGCACCTTGTCAAGGTACCTAATCTTTCATTAGATATAATCTTTTTGGGTTGTCAATTCTATGATTGTTTTTCTCAATTGGTTCCAATTCTATGATTGTTACAACCATTATTTTGTAGCATTGTTCTAGTTCACCAATGTCTTAGTTAATTCCAACATCTCACTCATTGTAAAATATTTATTGGACTCATATCTTGAGTTGGATGGATTAGGGAAGGCTAAAATTTATGGTTGAAATTCTATAGTATATTATGTGTTTTGGCTAGGATGAGTAATGATGTATGGTGAATGTAAAAGGATGAATGTAAGCTTTTGGTTGTGGATTAGGAATAGATGAAATGTTGATAGTGGAACTAGGTGTAGGGATACTATGGAAAATGTGGGTTGTATAGGCCATTGGTAGAGCAAGGGTATTTTCCCTACTTGAATGAGAATATCCTCTCCTCCAACTATTTCTTTGAAATTTGCATCTAGAGTATGATCATTAGCATCATAAACCATTAAAGCTAAGTTAGGTTGTAAACCTTTGATGTAATATGGCAATTCTTGTTCTTCATTTAACCAAATGTTATATGGGATTAAGTTCAAGGTCCTAAATATTCTAGTACTAAATTCATGTATATTTTATTTAGGGTGTCTTTGCATTGCATTTAACTAGATAAAACTTAGTAGTAACTTCCTATGCTACCAAATCTATGCATAAATGGCTCCACTATTGGCATGTAACTCATAACTAAATTATTTGGTAGTTCCCAATACCATAAAGTAGCTTTATCATGGAAGGAGTAGATTAGTAAGCATACCATTATGTCCTCCTCCTAAATGCGATTAATTGTTTTGAGCATCAATAATTTGCAAAGGTTATCTTGTGCCATCTTGTTTCCATTCTCATCAAAGGTAGGTAGTGCTTTCATAACTGCTAATGAATAGAATAATAGGCCACCATATAGCAGTCCTTGGTAGGTCCAATCAACAAGTTGGTTTTGTGGCCTAAGGGGTGCTCTTAGATTGTTTTATTGAGGAAGCTAACCATATTATTTTTGAAAAGGGGTTACATTGTATAGTTGTAAGATATATATGAAGGGTTTATAGGATAACAATATGGAGGGTACTAAGGCAACAAATTTTGCTAAACCCACTATCAGTTTAGAGGTGATTGAATATTCTATTATGGAGGATAATTTAGACCTCTCTATGAGATCTATTAATTTTGGTAAGGTGGACCTTGCACATTTTTCTATGCTTGACTAGTCGAAGGCAGTACTAATCCTTGGATATTTCCCTTGGACACCTATGATCCTATTGTTTCAGTATTATCTTGTATATTAAGTGAGGTTTAGATTCAAGCCTGGTGATCCTAAATTAAGAGCTAAGAATTGATCTAAGGGGTATTGTATATATTTGATAAACTAGATCCATGTATACTTTGGGTCAAAGAATTACTTGTAGGAGGGACAATATGCATACCATAAATCGATGGTGGGTTGTTGGCATAAAATTGACTTATGAAGAGTGGGTTATTTATATGGTTGTATATGTCAACTAATATCCCATAAAGAGGATTAGCATGATTCAAGGTAGGGTTCAAATTAGACCAAGTCTAGTTTGCTAGAGCTGATGAATAACTCATTTGTTGGCTTAGTCATCAATTTGTGGTGGTATCAAGCCTTGACTAACTAGATTGACCATGGGGTTTTTACCCTTTGACAAGGTGAGACTAGATACTAGAATCTCCTCAAATTCATCCTATTGATGCACCCATGTGGTAGTTTATTATTTTCTCTTTCCTTTAGTGTTTCTTCTATGATACATTATAATGTCGACCATTTTGTGATATTTTCTTATTTTCTAAGCCTTTGATCATGTATTCATAAACTTACACATACATACCTGCATGGATAGGGTTTTGGGGTTAAAATTTATAAAATTTTAAAATTTCGTCTATAGAGTGATTCACTCATAAAATTAGAGCAATTTTCTCACATTTTAAAATTGATTTGCTAGCTAAAAGCGAATTTCAAGGTGGAGAACTTTGCTTCAAAAATGTAGGCAATTACCCATGAGGGATACCGTAGTGGTAATTCCTTGGGTTTTCATATAGGAGAACCAAGTTCAAACCACAATATGAGGGGACCAAGATCCTTTATGAAAACCCATGATTTACCTTAGCATTTTATCCTGGGAGGGATACCGTAGTGGTAATTCCTTGGGTTTTCATCCAGGATACCCAAGTTGAAATCCCAATATGAGGGGACGAGGACCCCTCATAAAATCTCACACTTTACCCTAATATTTACCTACAAGGGATACCATAGTGATAATTTCTTGGGTTTTCATCCAAAGACCCAAGTTCAAACCCTAGTACAAGGGGACTGGGACACCTCATAAAAACCCATGCTTTATCCTAACATTTTGAATAGCAAGGGCCCACTCAATAATAGAGTGGAATGCAATGGAAATCAAACCCTAGTGCAAGGAAAGGAAAAAAACCCATAGTAATTTCAAAATTAGACGATAAATTTTCTAAAGTAGGTGACAAATTTTTTGAAGCAAGCAACAAAGATCAAACCCTAGTGTGAGGAAAGAAAAAAAAAATATAACAATTTTGTGGAGCAGGCAGTAATTATTTTGAGCAAGTGATAAATTTTTGAGTAGGTGATAGAGATCAAACCCTAGTATGGGGAAAGAAAAAAAACATAGAAAAATTTTCAAAAGTAGGTGATGGATTTTTTAAAGAAGACCAAAAAATTTGAAGCAGACAACGAAGATTAAACCCTAGTGTGAGGAAAGAAGAAAAAACATAGTAATTTTTTAAAGCAAGTGATGGATTTTTTGAATTATGTGATGAATATCAAACCCTAGTGCAAAGAGTAAGGTGGAAACTTTGCTTTGAGGCAGGCAACAAAATTTTTGAAGCAAGAAAGGAGGTAGGCGACATATTTTTTGAAGCAGGCAATAAAGATCAAACCCGAGCGTCAAACCTAAATCCAAGGAGGTAGGAGACATATTTTTTGAATTAGGAGATAAAAATCAAATCTAAATCCGAGGAGGCAAGCGATGAAGATCAAAACCTAGAGAAAGGAAAAAATATAGAAATTTTGTAATCCATGAAGATAAAATCCATAGGAGGGTCATGATTCTATTGGTGACCATGGGAGATAGGACTTGGGGAATTATCCATAGTGAGGGTATGAAAATAATATGATTCCATCACCAAGTTCACAATAGATGGGGCCATCACAATAGATGATGTCATTGTTGATTTCATAATAGATGGAGCTATCATAGCAAATCGTGCCATCATTGACTTCATAAGAGACAATGCCACCACCATATTTAGACAAAGTTATAACTTGATTAAAATCCATAAATGAGGTAAGCAAAGCTGATGAATTAATCAAAATTATTTGGAATTTCTTATAATGGCAAAATGCAAGAAATTCTATAGAAGATAAAATAGAATATTCTCATAATGTGGATTCACATTTTTTTGGCGTTGAGGAAGCAATCTTTAGATTTCTCAATGACCATGTTGAGAAATCAAGCAACAAGGAAGACTTTGGAAACTCTTCTCCATAAATAATAGTCAATGTAATTAAAAAGCTTAGGAATGTATACTAGTTATAGCCAAGGTTGTCAGTGATTGGGTTTATGTTGCACATAGCCAATGTAATGTCAAAAAACTATGAAAACTATAAAATATGCTTGGATATATTGGTAAAATTGGTTGATCTTTCAGATCATGTTATAAAACTAGATGATCATCTCCAAAATGAAGAAGACAAACTGAAAGGACCATCATGGTGATTGTTAATAGATGTTTGTTTTATGCTTCATTGTTGTCCTCTCATAAGTTATCTAGTTTTTTGAAAGTTTCAATAAAATTTGAAGCTTTGAGTAGTATCTACAAAGAAATAGATGAAATTTATGGAGAGATTTGGCTTACCTTCCCAGTTCATTCAGACTATGAAAGAATGGTCGCGGGTATGGTATCTATGGATGAGGGTGTAGAAACTATGATAGTGATAAGCATAGATTCTAAGGGAGTAGACTCCAATAGAAATATTCATATGCTAGAATAACTAGATGGAAAAATGGATAAGTAGGATTGAGTAGGAGGATAGATGTGGGACCTAGTTTTTCAAATACCAAGCAACAGTCAAGAGGGGAAAACCTTAACCTCAATAGAAAACCTAGGAAAGAAGTGAAAATAAAAAAGAAGCCTAGATGAACCTATGGACCTCATGAAATATCTATTAGGGAAAATTCTAAAGTAAAACATAAATGATGAAGACAAATTAGGAGGGATAATAAAAGGAGCGAAGGTAGGAGAAAGTTGGGTGGATCGTGTTAAAGGAAGAAAAATTACTAAACATGAGGGGAATGAAGAGAATATCTCAATTCTTATATATATGAGGAGGGTATCCTCTTGAAAATTCCAAGAAATATATATGAGTGGGCACAAAAAAAAATGGAAAATAGTTTGGTTGACAAGTTTATGGAGGTGAGACTGACAATGGATCAGATTAAATGATGGGCTACCTCAATATGGGGAGTTAATGAGCAAGTGGAATTTTTAGCAATGCCTAAGGGCTTCTTCCTAGCCATATTTACAACAATATAGAACTAGAACAAATATTTATTGGGGGGCCATGGTTTATGGGTCATTCTAGCCTATTATTAAAAAAAATGAGAGTTTGGTTTCAACCCTAAGACAAAAAAATCAAAGTAGCCCCCATTTGGGTAAAACTTCTTGATCTTCCCCTAGATTTTTGGGAGGAAGAGAACTTTGAAATGATAGAGATAGTATTGGGATATTCATAGTTGTGGATTATGTTCCAAAAGAAAGAAAAATGGCCTACTTTTCTAGAATGTGTATCTTATTAGAATCTAGTAAGAATTTACTAGAAAAAATTAAATTGGCATCAAGTAAAGGAGTATGGACCCAAGAATTGGTATATGAAAACAAACCTTTTAGTTGTATATTTTATGGGAAAATTAGTCATGTTGCAAAGAACTGTCAAGTTATAAATAACTATGTTGAAAGGAAGGAAAAACAAGACTCAAATATAAAGAAAGCATGGAGAGTAAAAGAGAATAACAAGGACAAAGCTAGTGATAATTAAGGAGCTAGGAAAGAGCAAGGATCAAATACCCAAGCACAAAGCCCAAGTGGGAGATAAAAATAAAGAGAATGAATATATGAGGAAAGACACTAGAATACAAGTTCCACAATAAACATATCAGACACTGAAAGAGCTAATAAATAGGATTGAATAAAGTAGTGTATCAAATGACCAATATATACAGGCTGAACCCGATACCAATACTCAAGAAGTTGTTCTATCTACCTTCCCATATATCCTAATAGAAAAGGAGATGAATCACACTAATTCTAGTCCTGAGGCATGTCAACCTACATAGGTTGAAGTGGGGATGAAATAAATATATTAGGATGAGGAGATAGTGCATCCCATGAAGGGGTGTGATACAATGGAAATAAAAATCAAATACGAGAAGAATGATATATCCAATAAGTGAACATAAACATCTAATGTGCGGGTCACTAGAAGCTGTCAAAATTCTAACTTGGGAAGAGAGGAATCCAATAGAGTAGGAATATTGGCATTGAAAGAAAAGAGGATTAAAGAAATATAGGAGGAAAAATATTATGGGAAACAACACACCCTAGAGAAAATATTTGTAGGCAATTCCCATAAGCTTGCAATGCAAGGGAGATGAAATCACTAAGTTGGGATGTTAGGGGTATGAATGCCCTAAAAAGTATAGGGTGGTTAAATATCTAATTAAGAACCACCAACCAAATATTCTACTCTTGCAAGAAATAAAACTTAATAAAACAAACTAGAGTAAGATACAACAAGGAATATGGAGGAGTGGAGAAGGCTATCAAGAAGAAGCCCAAGGGGCATTAGGAGGTATAATTACAATGTGGAATTTTGAATACTATGAAGGAGAAACCCTAGGAAAGAGTGTGAACGAATTAAAAATTCTAATTACAATAAAAAAATTTCATGTTAGCTTTTGTGATCACTAATACCTATGCCCCACCACATGGGTAAAATTTATTGGCTAAACGAATAACTTGCACAAATTTATCCCATGGTTTTATATACTACAAAATTTCCTCTAACCGATGTTTGGGATAACGAACTACAGATTTGTGGAGGGACGTTTTTCGCAGGACTGCCCAAACTGTCGAACTCGTTTCGGCCATATCTCACTCATCCGGACTCGGATTGAGCTAAAATTTTGAGGGTAGATGCCTCAAAAACCCTAGAACGTCTCCACCAATTTTCATATCATTTGGAGCAACACAGATCCTAGCGCATCCCTATGTGTGAACGAGATATTTGGCAAGCGGCTATGCGAGGGTTTCATCCTGGGTTGAGTGCAAGCAGCTCCAGAGGTTGGTTTTTAGGGCCTTCGGGCCCTAGCGGCCAATATTTTTGTGGTTTATGCTCAATATTTTAGCAAGAAATGTTGCAGGGGATCCAAGATGGGTTAGAAATTTATCTTTCAATAGATCATACTGTGAACTTGAGTGACAACGGCTTCCAATTTGTTGCACAAAAGAAAAGTGAAAACCATACCTTTCCACGACGTCTAGGGCAAGGATTAAAGAGATCACGAAACAAGTTTCAAGCAGCTTGATCAAAAAATGGCTCATATCTCAAGTGAATCTGGTGCTAAGGTGCACCCACAAAATAATTCTACTGTGAAAACCCCTGTCAAGGGTAAGAATTTCGAAGACTCAGCCCCAAAAATGAATTTTAGGGATGCCCTTCATGGTGGACAGCCTCAGCCCAATGCTAATATCAATCTTAGGGCTTCCCATAAACCTCTAAGAATGCCTAAGATTGATCCCAGGAAAACGGAGTCAGGATGTCTTAAAGCAACTTGTGGAACTCCTATTGTTAAGCTTGATATGGGTAACATTCAGACCGGCACTGAAGATTTGGAAAAAAGAGGACTAATTTGTCTGGTTCGTGGGTTTTCGTCCGAGTCTATCTGCTTTCAAAGTCTGGGCTGCAAAAAGCTAGAAAACTAAAGGTGAGTTACAAATCTCTATTTATCCAAATGGTTATTTTCTTGTTTTATTTGCTAATAATGAAGATAGAGAGAAAACTTTTCAAGGGGGTCCTTGGTTTTTTGGAAGGGCAGGGCTTTTCATGAAGCCCTGGCATACTAAATTTAAAGCCGAAGAAGAGATGCCTTCTATAGCTCCCATGTGGGTTAGACTCTTTGGCCTCCCTATTGAATTTTGGAATCCTACTATTTTTTCTTCAATTGGAAACTCTTTAGGAACTTTTATGATGATCGCTGATTGTACTCAAAATTTTGAACATATTATTTATGCTCGAATTTGTGTTTTAATGGATTTTGACAAACCCCTACCTAAAAAGATCACATTACAATTTGGGGAAGACACTTGGGAGCAAGTAGTGGACTATGAGAACATTCCTTTTCATTGTAGAATTTGCCATGAATATGGTCATTTGGCCAGTGCTTGCCCAAATAAAATTCCTGATCAAAAGAAAGAAGATATAAACTCAGCAGGTTTCCAAATACCTAAGAAGAAGAACACTCAAAAAAACCAGTTATGAAGGATCAATCAAAGTCATCTCGCTAATATGTTTGAAATCCTTTCCACAAATGATGTCCCAAGTGAGGAAGAGGAAATAATGGAAACTGAAATCTTAGAAACACAATTTAAATATGAAGGGAAGAACTCAGAGACAAACCAACAAATCAAAGGTTTTCAACAAAAAAAAAAGGAGAAAATTTACACAAGAAAAACAATCTTTCAAATGTCAAAACTTCAAATAATGCAGGTCCCAATATAGACTCCGTTGAACCATCTAGTAAAATTTTGGTTGTGTACGAGCATTCTTCAAGGTTAGAAGCCATCTCAGATTCAATTGGAATAAGTCAAGAAACAGGGAAAAAAATTGAAGATGGATTCTAATCAAAAAGTAGGTCGCAAGACCAATCAATATCATATGGTAAAAGAAGGTGAAAAGCTTGTAGAGGAAGGTAATATTAATGCCCTTCCCAAATTTTTTAGCCCTGGTATTAATGAAGATCATCACTTGGAATATTAGAGGACTCAAAGGGAGTCTTTCAAAACAAAATGAAATTAGAAGAATGATTCAGATAAATCATCCACATCTTGTTTTCCTTCAAGAAACAAAGATGTCAATGGAGGATATGGACTCAATTGCCAGTAAAATTTGGCCAGCTAGAAAAGTGGTTTCCCTCAGTTCCCAAGGGACTTCGGGTGGCATTGCTTGTCTTTGGGACCCAAAAGAGGTAGTTATTCACCATATGGTTGGCAGTTGGGGTTTGTTGGCTATAGCTATTCAAAGTAGACATTCCAACCAGATTATGCTCTGCATTACTGTTTATGCTCTAACTTCTTTGGAGGAAAAAAGAAGATAGTGGAAGGATATTACTCATATTATCTCTCATTTTCCTAAAGCTTGGATCTTGATCGGAGGAGATTTCAATACCATCCTCTCTCTGGATGAGAAAAGGGGGGAAATAGAAATTTGGACAAAAGCACCGACCTCATGAGCGAATATATTGCAAACCTCCATCTTGTGGATATCCAACCAGATAATGGCCTTATGACTTGGTCTAACAGAAGGCAAGGCTTAGCTTGTATAATGGAGAGATTGGATAGGTTTTTGCTCTCTAAAAATTTCTTAATCCATGGTCACATTCCTAAAGTGAAGACTCTTAATAATGTTGGTTCGGATCATTGGCCAGCCATGGTGGAAATGTGGAAAACCAATGTGAGTTTCTCTCCTTTTCGTTTTCAATTAATGTGGCTTAGAGACATTTCCTTCAGACCTCATGTGCAACAATGGTGGAAGGAAGGTAAACCTAGGCATGGGACTAAGATGTTCTATTTTGCCAAAATACTGCAATACATTAAATCCAAAATCAAGACTTGGAACTGGAAAGAGTTTGGGGATGTTCATAAAAAAAACATGAAGTTATTGCTCATATTGAAAATTTGAATAAGAAAATCCATTTAGATGGCCTCACAGAGAAGAGAAGTGCAGATGAAATTAAACTCACAACTCAGTTAGAGGAATGGGAAAAAAGAGAAGAAATCTTATGGAAGCAAAAATCTAGAATTCAATGGCTCAAAGAAGGAGATCGAAACACAAATTTCTTCCACAAATCTCTTCTAGCTCGAAGATCTCACAACTTTATTTCTTCCTTAAAATCAGATTCTGGAGATGTTGTTTATACTTGGGATGGCATGAACTCTATTGTTGTTGATTACTTTTCCAATATTTTTGCTGCTACTCCTCTTGACTCAGCTTCACAACAAAATGTTCTTCAAGCAATCCCTTCTCTTATCACTTCTGAGGAGAACTCTATTTTGACTGCTCCTGTTACTATCAATGAGCTTCAACAAGTAGTTTTTAAAATGCAAAAAGGAAAAACCCAGGTCCCGATGGTTTTCCCATTGAGTTCTACCAAGAGTTCTGGGATATCCTTCATGTTGATTTATTAGAGGTGGTGGAAGAAGCCAAGAAAGCCAAAGAAATTTTGAAGGTTATCAATAAAACTTATATTACTCTTGTTCCAAAAGCTCAAGAGGTTGATCATATCTCAGCTTTTAGACCTATTGCTTTATGTAATGTTCTTCTCAAAATCATTACTAAAATCATGGCAGAAAGGTTGAAGCCTCTTTTGCATAAGATTATTTCCCCAGAGCAAGGGGGTTATGTGGAAGGACGTCAAATAGTAGATGAGATAGTTCTTGCTCAGGAAGCCATCCATTCCATGGATATGCAAAAATCTCCTTCCATGTTCATTCGGTTAGACTTATCCAAAGCTTATGACAGAGTGGATTGGCACTTCCTTATCAAAGTTTTGAGGCAATTTGGTTTCTCTAAGGATTGGATGGATTGGATTATGGGATGTATCTCTTCAGTTTCCTACTTAGTTCTTATCAATGGCAGGCCTTCTCAGTCATTCCTAGCTTCCAGAGGTATTAGGCAAGGTGACCCGCTATCCCCTTATTTATTCATCATTCTTGCTGAATGCTTGGGTAGGACTATAACCAAAAAGAGGGAAAACAAAACCCTTGAGGGAGTTACCATTGCTCATGGAGCTAGACCTATCTCTCATCTTCAATTTGTGGATGACTCTACTCTTTTAGGTAAAGCTACAGTTAAGGAAGCTTCTAATATTAAGCAAATCATTAGCTGTTTTTCTAAGGCTACCGGGCAGTTGATCAATGAAGACAAATCTAAAGTTATTTTCTTTCACTGCTCTGCTAGACAGGAATCCATGGTCTTGGATAAATTAAGATATAAGAAGACCTCTCTTCCAATCACTTATTTAGGTATTCCCATAAATATTCAAAGGCAGAAAAATAAATATTGGAATTGGTTGTTGGACAAAGTCAAGAAGAAAATTGGAAAGTGGACCAACAAGTGGCTTTCTTCTGGGGGTAGAATCACCTTGGTAAAATCAGTCCTTCAAGCTATTCCTATTTATGTTTCTTCCATTTTGAATATCCCAAAGGCTGTTCTTCGAGAATTGGATCAAATCAGTCATCGTTTCCTTTGGAGTGGTACTAAGGAGAAAAGAAAATGGGCCTTGGTGAAATGGGATACTTTATGTCTTCCTAAGAGTGAAGGGGGGTTAGGATTCCGGTCTTCTATTAATAACAACAAAGCTTTAGCTGCTAAATTATATTGGAGGATGTTGCATAACCCCAATGCTCTTTGGGCCAATAATCTTCGTGCTAAATATGCTGAGAACAAAAGTCCCGAAGACCTTGTTCGCTATCAACTTCCTACCAAAGGTTCTCCCATTTTAGCAGTTCTTAAGACTGGTGAGGATTTGATAAAGAAAAAATTATTTTGGATCATTCATAATGGTCAACAGGCAAATTTTTGGATAGATTCTTGGGATGGTCACAAGCCTTTGATAACTCAGCTTCCCGATTGGAGGCCTTGGATGGAGGAGCTTCACCGAGCTAATTGGATAAAGGTGGCTAATTACTATCGGTACCATACCGGTAATTCAAAGGTTGGTAGATATTGGATCCCTATTGAGGACTGGCCTATTCAAATCCCAGAAAGGCAAAGACAAGATATCCAAGGCATCCTTCATATGAGATCCCTCTCTTGGTCCCATGAAAAAGATTGTTTTGGATGGAACAACACTACTAAGGGTGAGTATTCAGTTGCTCAAGGTTATTTGACCTTATGCCATAATAATCCCAACCATTCTTCTGACATATTTTCTCGATTGTGGGCTCAAAATCTCTGGCCTAAGGTGAGGTTCTTTAATTGGCTTTTATTGCATCGTAGGGTGCTTACTCGGTGAGCAACTTATGAAGCGTGGTTTTCATGGCCCTTTTAGATGTGAAATGTGTGAAGAGAATGTAGAAACTCTCAACCATATTTTTATTGAGTGTACTTTAGCCTCTCGAGCTATGGAGGAGAATGGCCACTTTACTTGGCTTACAATGGTCCAATTTTTTTACTTTTGAACAACTTTGGAGGGATTGGCCTAATCAAGAGGGTGTTGATCATTTTATTAGGCAGTTAGTTTGGATGGGTTCTACCATTCTTCTTTGGAATATTTGGAATGAAAGGAACAACCAAATTTTTAATCAAGATAGGAAGGATATTCACTATATTTGGCAAAATACCATAGCCAACTTAGTTGAATCAGTCCATCAACTCCTTAATCACCCCCAAAACTCCCACCAAAGATGGGATCAAGTGATGCAAAGATTGAAGATTAAATCTTCTAAGGGCAACCAACTTAAAGGGAATGTGAGTATTAGTAAGATGGATAGGACTAGAAATTGGCAACCTCCTCCTAAGGATTTTGGAAAAGTCAATACTGATGGAGCCTCTAGAGGGAACCCTAGAAAAGCCAATGTGGGAGGAATTGGTAGACTTTCAGATGGCTCCCTGGTTTTTACTTTTGCTGAGAATTTGGGTATTCTTTCCAATAACCTTGCTGAGGGGTATGGTATCCTCAGAGGCCTTCAGGAGGCTACTAAGGTTGGATGGGAAAAGGTGTTAGTTGAGTCTGACTCTCAACTTATGATTAATCTCTTGAAGACTCCTTCTAAGAATCATAAGGTGGATTGGAGAATAAAAAGAATTATTGAGAAGATTCAATTAATCCAGATGGGATTTTTGAAAGTTGATTACAATCATGTGGTCAGAGATCAAAACAAGAGTGTTGATGCTTTAGCTAATTGGGCTTTGGACAAAGGTGATCTTACTTGTTATGGCCACCCTCCTATATGGTGGGCTTCTCAAATTAGGGAAGCTCTTCTTTCTATCATTTCTTTGGATGGCTCCAGTTTCGAAGGTACCTAGTTTCTTCTTGTTTTTTTTTTTGCTTCTCTTTGGTTCATTCAGTTTTTTTTAGTTCCCTAGCTCATTCTATTCTTTATTTTGTTTCCTCTCGTTGATTCTTGCCTTAATAGTCTTCTGGTCTAGATAGGTCATTGTTATGTTCAATTTTTTTTTTTTTCTTTTTTGTTTTTTTGTTTAGTTTTTTAAGGTGGGTGGGTTCTTTTGTTTTGTTTTGTTTTTTGTGTTCTTTGTGTTGTTTTTTGTTGTTCTTGTGTTTTGTTTTTTTTTATGTTTTTTGTTATTGTTCTTGTGTTTTTTTCGTTCTTGTTCTTGGGTTTCTCTTTGTTTGTGTTATTTCATGTTTTTATGTGTGAGTGTTTTCTATGTTTTTTGTTTTTGTTTATTGTCTGTTGTTGGTTGTTTTTTATTTTTATTTTTTTTATTTTTTAGGTTTTGGTTGTGTTTATTTTTCATGTTTTTTTTGGGTTATGTCTTTGTAGTGTTCTGTTGTTTTTGTCTTGTTTGTGTTTTGTTATGTGGTTCTTGTGTTTTTCTATGTGGTTTGTGTTGTGGTTTCTTTTATCTTATTGTGCGTGTTTGGTTGTGCTTTTGTTTTTGACACACTCAAGGAGCATGTTTTTTATTTTATTTTATTATTTTTGTTGTTATTTACTTATTTTTAAATTGGTTTTGTGTGTTTGTTTGCTCCTTGAGTATGTCAAAGGTGGTAGGCCAGGTCCGAGTCTTGGGCGTTTTTGGCAGAATGGATACCCCTGCCTCCTTGGGTCTTACCCGAAAGTGGCATCCCTTTTGGGATGTTTTCCACAAATAAAAATATATATATCTTTGTCCCTAACACTAATAAGGCTTGGAAGGAATTATGGAGGGTTGTAGATAAAATGGGACAATAGCTTAAAGGATTGAAATGGATAGTGGCAGGTGATTTAAACATCCCTCTCACACCTGTAGAAAAGAGAGGATGTACACAAGAGTACATAGATAATATGGAGGATCTAGGTAATTTTATAGCTCAAACAAGCCTTTTTGATGTAGACATAAGTGGGAACATGTTTACCCGATCAAAAAAAAATGATAGGAGATAGCTTGATTTAGGTTTGATTAGATAGGGTTATTTTATCATGGGATTGGTTTTAAGGGAACTATGAGCATAAATTAATCTCCCTAACATGAACGGGTTCGAACCATAACCCCCTTGTTTTTTGGTGCAACTTGGAAATTAAAAGAAAAAATACCCCAATTAAATTTGAATAGATGTGGTTGCACCACCTAGATATATTCAAGGAGATGGAAAAGTGGTGGGATATACCAGTACAGGGATCTAAAATGTACATTGTGGTAATTAAATTGAAGACTATGAAGAAGGAGGTAATGAGGTGGAACACATAGGTCTTTGGAAATACCTTTCAAAAAAAGAAATTTATTAGAAGATAACTAAGTAAGTTAGAATAATAGATCAATAGGAATGAAAAGGATCAAGCTCAATTCTTAAAGTAAAATGAGCTAAATTTAGATTTGTACACCATTATGGAAAAATAGGAAGCCTACTGGTGATAAAAATCAAGAAATAAATGGTGTGAATAAGGTTATAAGAATACAAATCTCTTCCATGTCTCAACTATAAAGCATAAGATCTCATCAAGAATAATGGAGATAAAGAAAGAATATGGCCAAGCCACAAGGAAATAAATGAAAATTAGATAAGAGGTAAAATATTTTTTCCAAACATGATTGTCAAAAGATATGGTGGAATATCAATATGTAATTGAGGAGATAATTCAACATATACCAAGGTTGAGCACAAGGGAAATAAATGAATAATTGACTAAGGAGATCAGTGAGGAAGAAGTGAGAGAAGCAATTTTCTCTCTTGGTAAGGATAAAGCACTAGGGTTTGACATTTTTCAAGTAGATTTTCTCCAAATCTTCTAGGACATTATTAAGAAGGATTTTATTGAGGCAATTAGGGAGTCACATCATATAGGGTAAGTATTGAAGGAGTACAATAATACATTCTTAGCCTTAATCCTGAAGAAGCCAGGGCTAAAAGGTTTTAAGGATTATAGGCCTATAAGCCTTTGTAATACAATCTATAAAATAATATCAAAAGTGATAGCCTTGAGGCTTAATTTTATACTCCCAACTATTATCTTAGAAAAACAAGGGGGTTTTGTAAAAGGAAGGCAAGATTTGGATGGAGTAATAACTCTCCATGAAACTTTGCATTCTAGAAAGGCTAGTGATAGGAAAGGAATGATAGTTAAACTTGATATAAATAAGGCCTATGATAGATTATCCTAGATTTTCCTGGATAGGGTCTTATTCAAGTTTGGGTTTAACAGGCAATGAAATATGGATAGGTAACTATTACAAAGGAGCTTAATTTTTAGTACTAGTAAGCAATTATTTAACTAATTTTTTTGGTATCAGTAGGGGCTTAATGCAAGGGGATTCCATATCATCATATTTGTTCATAATAATGGTTGAGGATTTGGGGAGATGTATAGAAGTAGCAAAGGCTTGGGAACACTTCACGAATTGAAGCTAAAATAGGATATAGAAGGTAAAACTCACCAATAATTTGTGGATAACATAATACTACTAGGAAAACCAACTATGGTAGAAGCTAAAGAGTTTAGAAGGATACTAGATCTATATGAATGACCATCCCATTAGAAAATTAATATAGAACAGAATAAGGTTTTCTTCATAATCACCACAATAGACAAATAGAAAAGAGTAGCTATAAGAGATTAGTTTCTTAATTTCAACCCTACCCTCTATATATATAGGGATGCTAATATTTACAAGAGACTGTAAAGAGCCATTATGGAATGGATTAATAGATAAAGTTCAAAATAATATAGTAGGCTAGAAAGGGATTTTACTTACTCAAGCTAGAAAAATATAATTAGTGAAGAGTACATTACAATCCATCCCAGTATATCAGTTGTTTTTTAAAATGTCTTTCAAAGTGGTTAATACTTTGGAAGGAATCCAAAAACAATTTATATGGACCGATTAAGAAGAAAGGAGTATATTACCTCTAATATCATGGGAGAAGGCATGCTATCCCAAGACACAAAGAATATTATGCCTTCAAAGAGTTAGAAACATCAACCTAGTGCTGGTTGTAAAGGTAGGGTAGAGAGTTATGAAGGAGGGTCAATCAATATGGCATAAAATATTGGAGGTAAAATATTTAGATAGTATGGAAGATGTTAGATTGTTTACTACACAAGATCCATATCAGGGATCTCATTATGGAATCACATTGTGAAGGTGAGGGAGTTATTATGGAATGGAGTATATAGGAAAGTAGGGAATGACAGATCCATTAGTTTCCCATAGGATGCATGGTTAGACATTAAATTACTAACCATGGATGAGGAGATGCATAGACTATAAGAGGATCTAGAAGCAAGATATGGTAGGTTAATAAGTGGCTATATGGTGAAAGTAGGAGGATGATTAAGATGGAAGAGTTGAACACAAACTAGGAGAATAGTGAAGCATTGAGTAAGTTGAAGGTAAAACTTAGATAATGTTACATAAGTTTAGAGATGAAATAAGATTCATTAATGTGAGGAGCAATCTAAGATGGTGAATTTAATTTTAAATAATATCATGACTTGATTGACCCAGATATAGAATATGGTTTTCCATAGAAGAGAATATGGTGGAAGAAAAAATTCCCAAACAAGAGGTCTTCTTATGGTTGGCTGCACAAAATAAGATACTAACTATAGACAATTTATAGAAGAGAGGAATTCATTACCCAAATATATGATTCCTCTATGAGTAGAGAGGATTTGATTCAAAATATATTTCTAGAATGTGACTACTCATTGAAGATACTTCAAGAACTAATAAATAAAGTGGGGTAGTGTGGGTTTTACCAAATACCATGCTAGCTTGGTTAGAGCAATGGGAGAAGCCTTTCATCAATCCTAGGCTCAATGGAATTTGGAATCTAATTCCTTTCCACTATGCTTGGGGAATATGGCTAGAAAGGAATAGGAGAATATTTAAGGAGGAGAACAGAACAATGGGGAGAAATATGCAAATTATTGTATGAGCAATTGAGGAAAATGTGAAGATAAAAATATTTCAACCAAACCTAAAATAAGAGATAGAACCTGGAACTTAGACCTCATCGGTAGCTTGGATGGTACTCAAAATCAATCAAGGGATGATACTAAATGGCTACCACATCAAGAAGTATGGATGAAGATAAAATTTTATGGGACCTCAAAGGGGAACCCAGGGAAGGTGGGGGTAGGTTCTATTGTTTAATATGAGCAAGAGAGGATAAAAGGTGCAACCTATGAATATTTGGGAATCACTACTAGCCACCAAGAAAAATCTTGAGCTCTCTAAATAATGGTAGAATTAGCAAGAGACTCATGAGTTAGAAAGTTAGGAAGGATATTCTATGAATATCATTTAGTGTCTTAAGCAAGAACCAAAGAGAAATTGGCAAACAAGTAATATTTTTCAAGATATCAAGAGAGCTCTCCAAGCCTTTGTTAAGGTGGAAGAAGTCCATATATATAGAAAACTCAATATGGTAATAGACATGCTAGCCAATAAGGGATCTCTACAAGATAAGGATAAAAGATAGATACCCCAGGGGAGATCCACCTGGATATTTCCATATTAATTCAAGAAGACCAAATTTTGGACAATACATAGTCCTTGCATAAGGATGGGGAGTGAAGGGACATTGCACTAGGATCTATGGTAAATGGACACCAAGTTGAGATTTTGAGAAACTTACAATTTGCAGGAGGTTTGTTTCTCCATAGGGATTGGAGCAAAGGGATGATAGTTTATAGAAGGTGATCCTATGGATTTTTTGGTGGTTAGCCACAAGAGATAATTTCATTAAATCTATAGAGCTGGGTACTTCCTTCATACTTTTAGAGTACTTTACTTTCATAGATAACTCTCGTTGTTGTAGAAGTTATATAGGTTTGCTTCTCCATAAGGATTGGAGCTAGGGTTTTTTGGATAGGAATCAAAGTCAGGGCTTTTTTAGGTTTGCTTATCCATAGGAATCAAACCCAAGGTTTTTATGGGTTTACTTCCTTATAGGAATAGAAGGCAGGGTTTTCTAGGTTTATTTCTCTATAGGGATCAAAGCCAGGGTTTTCTAGGTTTGTTTCTCTATAGGAATCAAAGAAAAGAGATGACAATTTATAGAAGGTGATCCTATGGATCTATTGGTGTTCATCCACGGGAAATAATTTCATTTCATTTACAAAGCTAAGAATTGGAGCCAAGGCTATTTTGGGTTTGCTTCTCCATAGGAATCAAACCCAAGGCTTTTAAGGGTTTGCTTTTCCATAGGAATTAGAGCCAAGATTTTTTGGTGTTTTCCATAGGGATTGGAGCCAAGGTTTTCTAGGTTTGTTTCTCCATAGGGATCAGAGCAAAGGGGCGATAATTTCTAGAAGGTGATCTTATGGATTTGTTGGTGGTTAGCCATAGGTGATGATTTCATTTTATCTCTAGAGCCAAGAATCAGAGCCAAGGCTTTTTTGGGTTTGCTTCTCCATAGAAATCAAACCCATGATTTTTTTGAGTCTACTTCTCCACAAGAAGTGGAGCCAAGGTTTTTTGGTTATGTTTCTCCATAGGAACTAGAGCTAGGATTTTTGTGCTTAATTTAGACATTTATGGTTTATTAAGATTTTTTTGTAAGGTTATGGGTGAGCTAGAACTCCATGGGCATGTGAACTAGGAGGTATTATTGGACCTCGGTTACTTTTACCAAAAATAATTTTTGTATCTATAGTTGTACTTTTGTAAATGGGTTTGAGCCCTTTCAAAATCTTGTTTTTACCCTAGTAAAAAAATATAGGTAATTGTTATTTTTGGATGATTTGCTTGATAATATTAGAAATTGTTTTGTAATAAGGGATCCAAACATATCATTTGGAATGAATCATCTTTGAGGCTGGAGCAAATCATTCATTAAATCTATTTTAAAAATATTTTACCATCTCGGAGTGAATCGCTCATTAATTCTAAGCAAATTGCTTATTGTTTTGATCTTTGGAAAATAATAATCAAAATTTTCCTTAAGTGGTTTTTGGATGTGGTAGATGCACATACAAGGTTATATTCAAGTTGTGATGTTGATTGAATGATGTTAAAAGTTATTGTATTTCCACAAAATTCAAATTTTTAAAGTTTTTATTAGAGTCACCATCACAAAGTACCTACATAGTTCAAGCACAAATAACAAAAATTTAATTAATTTTAAATTCAGTCTAATATTGGAACTAAAAATTTTTATTCTTGGCCTTGAAAAATCGCTCTAGATTTGACTTGTGAAAATGCAAACCTTCTCAAGTAAATTACTTGCTAAAATAAGGTAAACCACTAGTAAATTCCAAATGAATCACTCACTTGTACATACCTTAGTAAAAATTTCAAGCCTCACTCAAAACGGAGAGGGTTGCTCCAAATTTCAGAGCAAATTACTTCAAAAGTTGAACTTAGTGAGTTTTTTTATCAATTTGAAGCTAATCGCTCTGTCAGTGACAACTACAATTTTGGCATTAAATTAAGAAATTTAATGCAAATTTGGGGAAAAATTAGGGTTGGTACCACCAGGAAAGCCAAAAACTATGTTGAACCAAGGAACTATCCTAACTACTAATTGAGATTTTCAAGTTTCAACAAGGTTTGATAGGATTACCAATGGCTTATCTTGACCTACAAATTTAATTTAGCTCCCCATTATCATCATAAAAATGAAGAACACAAGCTTATACCGAGAGGGGGGTGAACAGTATAAGACCACTTTTTACTTTTCTTTCCTAATCAATATTATGCAATGTATAGATAGCAATATCAATAGCAGTAATCAAAGCAATGCACAAATCACCACACACAATAGAGACACCACAATTTACGTGGTTCACCCAATGTGGGCTACTCCACGGAGAAAATATTTCACTAAAATTTTCTCAATCAATCTCTTGGGAATCCTTTCCCTATTACAATGTTTATGGACCTCTGTCCAAAGGAGATACCAATCCCCTAAATCAAGTTCGTGGATCTCTATCCATAGGAGAACTCCTTCTCCTCTGCTCTGGCTGGTGATCCTCTAGAAGACTACTACCTCCACTACACTGGCTTGTGGATCTCTCTCCACTGAAGACTCTTGTCCCCACTTCAGAAGACCTATCCTCACTACCCTAGCTAATGGATCTCTATCCACTAGAGACTACTATCCTCTCTGCTCTGTCACCTCCAAAGCTCTATCTCAAATCTGCACTAAACACAGTCCTTCGGTCTAGCACAAATCTGCTCAATCTCTATCTCTGGTCTGGCACAAACCTATCCTCAAATCTGCACCAAACTCTGTTCTCAAATCTGCACTAAACATAGTCCTTCGGTCTAGCACAAATTTATCCTCAATATCTGTCCTCAAGCACTCTAACTCAAAGCTTGACTCAATCAAGTCCTCTCTAGAACTTGCTCAAATCTGCTCAACAAGTCCACACAGAACTTGCTCAAATTTTCTAAAAGTCCTCTCTTAGAACTTATCCAATATTCTCAACAAGTCCTCTCTAGAACTTTCTCTAAATATGCTCAACAAGTCCTCTCTAGAACTTGCTCAAATCTACTCTACAAGTCCTCTCTAGAACTTGTCAAATATGCTCAATAAGTCCTCTCAAGAACTTATCCAAATCTGCTCAATATCTATATTGTAAGCTTCCACAAAATCTCACACCAAATCTATCCACAAGTCTTCTCAAAGACTTACCTCAAATCTACTCAACAAGTCCACACAAGAACTTGTCCAATCTCATAGAAACATAAAGAGAATTGTTAGAGACTCAATATGTTCTATACTTATCACAATTCTCAATTACTTTCAATCACTCTCTTAGAAACATAAGGAGAATTGTTAGAGACTCAATATGCTTCAAATTCAACTCAATGCTCAATCACTTTCTCAAATCAATTCAGAATATAGAATAGTTTATTTTATGGAACTTGAACAATCACTTCACACACCCACTTGACTAGGCTCAACCAACTCTACTCAACCAAACACTCAATGAAACAACCCTTGCTCACAAACCCTAGTCCAAGCATATGATCACTCAACTCAAAATGTTTCCAACAATGCTCAACAACAAATCTCACATAACAATGATACTCATGTTCTTTTCAAACTCTAGTTCAAGTTCTTTTCTCAACAACTCACTTCAACAACAATGCTTATAAAACAATCTTCACATAGCAATGATACTCAAACTATATCTAAACCAAGTGACTTCAACAACAATGCTTATAAAACAAGGTTTTAACAACTCTTTATTCTAGAAAACCTTGAAGCATTAACTCAACACATTCAATAGGAAACCCTAATCAAGTCCTTTTCACTCCAAACTTATTTTCTAGAAAACCAACCAATCAACTTAACTATGGAAGAATGTGCTCATACCTTTTTCTTGATGATGAAGGAATCTCATAAATCTGCCACAACCATAAACACTCTTTTGCCAAGCTCAAAGAAATTATTAGATGATAAACTTCCTCAAAATACAATGTAAATATCAAGACACATATACACCTTATCACTCCATATTTAAGAAAACATTCATCAACATTTACAAAAATTAATACACCACTTACACCTTATAATCTCCCCAATTAAAATAATATTCAATGCACTCTTCTTTTCAAAATAACTCAATGCTAAAAGTTCCCTCTATCCTTTTAAAACTTCAACAAATCAATGTGACACAAACACTTTATTAAAAATAAACCTAACACCTTATTCCTCCAACTTATCAAAAATAAATTTCAACTAACAATCCTTAAGCAACCCTTTTAACTCCAAACTTTAGGCAACTCACAAAATAATAATCAAAATTTATTACCTTACCTTGGAAGGGATTCGAACTCACAACGCAACCTCAACCAACACCCTAGCCATGGCTCCAACCACCACGTGAGCTAGGCGCTCACTTGGGGACTAAAGAGCACCACGTGCTCCAAAAGACTCCCCACCTTGCCTAGCCAAAAAAATGTGCACCTTTCCTTTGGCGCTTCCAACACTAATGCAACCACCAAAATGTTGCCACCACATTTCGAACGTAGGTCTCCTAGCGCCCAAACACTCTAACTGTTGTCCTCTTGCCACTAGGCCACGCTGCCCAATTGGTGCTTGGTACTTGTTCATTGTTCCTCTTTAAACCTTATTCATTGGTACTAAAACACAAAAATCACTTCTCTTTTTCTGCACAAATATCAACACAATTGCATGCATTAATTAATCGAGCAAAAGGATAAATTTTAATGCCTCTAAGGCATTGGTATATATATTGATTTCCCTCCTTCATGCATACACGTCGGTGCTCGAATTTCCTCAAAACTATTAGACGTCGACGCTTTTATTTTCCTTTGAACTTATTAATTTATAAATTATTTAAATTCATTTGAATTTAAATTTTATAAATTAATTCTTTAAAACCCTTTGGTTTTATTAAGACCATCTTCCATTGTACACCTTGGTATAAATAATATTTATTTATAAAATTTAAATTCACTTTGAATTTAAATATTTTATTAAATAAATATTAAACCTTCCTTTAGCTTTGCAATAATCTTCCTTGGGTTTTTATGAAAAACCTTTTAACTTATGCTTCCACATAATATTAAAAATATTATGAAGCCCTTTTGCCTTTAACCTCGCATTGTTCCTCTTGACCTTTGACATCATCAGTGGCTTATTCTTGGATATCAATAACAACTCTTGACAACTTTGTTTCTTGACAATTTCCTTGACATTAATGATGACTTCATTCCTTGACATCAATGACAACTTGACTTAATGACTCAAAATGTCCAACAATCTCCCCCTTTGTCATTGATGGCAACCCAAATTATTTTTACTGAAAACTTAACTTTTTCTTTGTTCTGCTCCCCTAGGACATTGCTCCCCCTAGCTCAATGCTCTCTCAAATACCAAATCTCTCCCCCTTACTCAAATCTCTCCCCCTTTGACATCAATGGCAAAGGGTCACCTTTGGGGCTCGGGGCTAAGAATGAGCCTCTTAGCTTAGCCCCTCCCCCACCTTCTCTTGAGGTGGTTAATTCTGGGGTGGGAGTATTTCTACTCCTAGAAAGCACTATTCTTTACCTTTATCCTCTTTCCTTCTTATCTGATCCTTCTGATTCCTCTGACTATTTCTTTCCATGTCCATGTTCCTATCCATGTCTACATTCCTATTCCTATTCTTTCTTTTTTCCTATTCATTCCTTTTTCATATTCTTTTTCTATTCCTGTTCATGCTTGATTCTGGAATGTCTGCTCTACACCACTTTGTTGTGTGACCATCATTATTGCACTTATAACACTTAATGTTATTATTCCTTGGAGGTGCAAATGTCTTAGGATTTCTCCTAGTGAAGCCATATCCTCTTCTATCATGAACCCTGAAATTCATTGCCTTGTGACCAAACTGATTACATGAGTAGCAATACCCATGGAAAAGTTATATGTTCCCATATTCCTATATTTCATGTGTCCTGCACTGTGAAGCCATGTGCCCAAACTTGTGACATGAAAAGCATCTTCCATTGAAGCCTCCTTGTCTTGACCTCATTGGTCTCCTAGTCTCTCTTGACCTATTATGATTGTTGTTCCATCTATATCTTCTTTGTGCATTGTTCCTATTCTTGTTGAACTCTCTATTGTCCAACTCATCCTCAGATGTCTCACTTTCTTTTACACTTTCTTCTTCTGAAGTATCTTCATATAAAGTTTCTTCTCCTCCAAAACTTGAGGTTGACTCTCCTTCCCATTTCTTTTGAACCTGTTCAAATCCAAGACCTGTTTTGCTTGATGTAGGCTTTTGTATCTTGATGAACTTATCCAAGTTCTTTGAGCTATTTTTGAACCCTTTTAGCTTGAATTTGGAGTCTTCTAAATCTTCTCTTAGTAGTGCCACTTCTTGTGCTAACTTTTCACATTCTAAGATCTTTGCTTCTAACTTATCCTTGAACCTTTTTGCCTTAGCCTTTGATTTTTCTAAATCCTCTATAAGCAATCTTCTCTCTTCATCACATTCTTGAAACTGAATTTCAAGTTTAGAGTGTTGCTTTCTTACCTTCTTTATCATTTCAAGAGCATAAATAAGTTCTCCCTTGAGATCATATCCATCTTTCTCTGAATATTCCTCTATTTGTTTACCTTTGTCCACATCTTTATTTTCTATTGGCTTGTCTTCTATAGGATCACCTACTTCTTCTTCTAATGCCATTAGAAGGTTTTCATCTGGTCCTTCAAGTGCATCCTCATATTCATCATCACTAAAACTATAACCATCCCTTGTACAATCATCTTCAAGATGTCCAAAGTTACCACATCTAAAACACTTGAGAATTACTAGAGTCCTTTTCTTAACTTGTTCTTTTTCTTCAATCATAAATAGGACTTCATCTCTATCATTATCTGAAAAACTAGCATCACTATCACTTGAGTACTTACTTGCATTATCCGCATAGTAGCTCCTCTTTTGCCTTTGAAAGAACTTCTTTCCTTGTCTGCTTTGTCCATCCTTGCTTTTCTTTTGGTGCCTGTATCTTTCTGATTCCCTGTTCTTGTGATCCTATTTTTCTTCATCATTGTTATTCTTAGCTTCTTGACAGTCAGTTGCATAATGACCATACTTTCCACAATTGAAACATTTAATAGATCTTGTATCTCTAGATCTTCTTGAATCCTTATTCCTTCTACCATAATTTGCTTCTTCATCACTGGATGACTCATTGCTTGATTCTGACTTCTTACCCTTTGTCTTCTTGATTGCTTTGAATGTTGCTTCCTTCTGGGGATTAGGTTATCCTTTTGTTCTTATCTCAAATGTTGTAAGAATACCAAGCAACATATCTCTTGTCAAAGTATCACCATCCATTGACACTTCTATAGCAGAAACCTTTTCACTGAATCTTTTTGGAAGAGTTCTTAAGACTTTATCACAAACATCTGATTCATCAATCTTCATTCCAAGTCCTTGCATATCATTAACAACCTCATCAATTCAAAGTAGATAAGTACTAATATTTTCCTCATCCTTCATTCTTAATTCTTCAAATTTTCCTTTGAGATTTCGCATCTTTGCTTTCTTGACACATTTATCTCCTTCATATATATTTTGCAATTTATCCCACATTTCTTTTGCAGTTTGACAATGCATAACTTTCATAGACTCTATTCTATGCAAACCTCTCAAAAGTGCATTCATTGCTTTTGAATTGTAATGTTGTAGGAGCTTACCTTCCTTATATGTAGGAGGATTAATTAAGGGATCATATCCAAATTCAACTACTTCCCAAATTTCATTGCCAAGTGCCATCAGGTAGATCTTCATTCTCATACTCCAATATATATAGTCACTTCCATCAAATACTTGGTGCTGAATTATCTGAGGACACATTCTTAGAATCCATTGTGTTCTTGTTAGCTTTTCCTTCAAGCTGTTAAACTCTTCTGAAGGAACCCGACTTAATACCAATTGAAGAACACAAGCTTATACTGAGAGGGGGGTGAACAGTATAAGACCACTTTTTACTTTTCTTTCCCAAACAATATTATGCAATGTATAGATAGCAATATCAATAATAGTAATCAAAGCAATGCACAAATCACCACACAAAATAGAGACACCACAATTTACGTGGTTCACCCAATGTGGGCTACTCCATGGAGAAAATATTTCACTAAAATTTTCTCAATCAATCTCTTGGGAATCCTTTCCCTATTACAATGTTTATGGACCTCTCGTCCAAAGGAGATACCAATCCCCTAAATCAAGTTCATGGATCTCTATCCATAGGAGAACTCCTTCTCCTCTGCTCTAGCTGGTGATCCTCTAGAAGACTACTACCTCCACTACACTGGCTTGTGGATCTCTCTCCACTGAAGACTCTTGTCCCCACTCAGAAGACCTATCCTCACTACCCTAGCTAATGGATCTCTATCCACTAGAGACTACTATCCTCTCTACTCTATCACCTCCAAAGCTCTATCTCAAATCTACACTAAACATAGTCCTTCGATCTAGCACAAATATACTCAATCTCTATCTCTAGTCTGGCACAAACCTATCCTCAAATATACACCAAACTCTATTCTCAAATCTACACTAAACATAGTCCTTCAGTCTAGCACAAATCTATCCTCAATTCATGTCCACACAAACTTGATCAAATCTACATCTACAAGTCCTCTCTAAAACTTAGCTCAAATATATCAACAATCTCACACTAAACTTGCTCAAATCTCTCAACAATTCCTCTCTAGAACTTATCCAAATCTACTCTACAAGTCCTCTCTAGAACTTGCTCAAATCTGCTCAACAAGTCCTCTCTAGAACTTCTCAAATTCTCTACAAGTCCTCTCTAGAACTTGTCCAATATTCTCAATAAGTCCTCTCAAGAACTTATCCAAATCTACTCAATATCTGTATTGTAAGCTTCCACAAAATCTCACACCAAATATATCCACAAGTCTTCTCAAAGACTTACCTCAAATCTGCTCAACAAGTCCACACAGAACTTGTCCAATCTCATAGAAACATAAAGAGAATTGTTAGAGACTCAATATGTTCTATACTAATCACAATTCTCAATTTATTTCAATCACTCTCTTAGAAACATAAGGAGAATTGTTAGAGACTCAATATGCTTCAAATTCAACTCAATGCTCAATCACTTTCTCAACTCAATTCAGAATATAGAATAGTTTATTTTATGGAACTTGAACAATCACTTCACATACCCACTTGACTAGGCTCAACCAACTCTACTCAACCAAACACTCAATGAAACAACCCTTGCTCACAAACCCTAGTCCAAGCATATGATCACTCAACTCAAAATATTTCCAACAATGCTCAACAACAAATCTCACATAACAATGATACTCATGTTCTTTTCAAACTCTAGTTCAAGTTCTTTGCTCAACAACTCACTTCAACAACAATGCTTATAAAACAATCTTCACATAGCAATGATACTCAAAACCTAGTTCAAGTTCTTCACACAACCAATGACTTCAACAACAATGCTTATAAAACAAGGTTTTAACAACTCTTTATTCCAGAAAACCTTGAAGCATTAACTCAACACATTCAATAGGAAACCCTAATCAAGTCCTTTTCACTCCAAACTTATTTTCTAGAAAACCAACCAATCAACTTAACTATGGAAGAATGTGCTCATACATTTTTCTTGATGATGAAGGAATCTCATAAATCTGCCACAACCATAAACACTCTTTTGCCAAGCTCAAAGAAATTATAAGATGATAAACTTCCTCAAAATACAATGTAAATATCAAGACACACATACACCTTATCACTCCATATTTAAGAAAACATTCATCAACATTTACAAAAATTAATACACCACTTACACCTTATAATCTCCCAATTAAAATAATATTCAATGCACTCTTCTTTAAAAATAACTCAATGCAAGAAGTTCCCTCTATCCTTTTAAAACTTCAACAAATCAATGTGACACAAACACTTTATTAAAATAAAGCTAACACCTTATTCCTCCAACTTATCAAAAATAATTTTCAACTAACAATCCTTTAAGCAACCCTTTTAACTCCAAACTTTAGGCAACTCACAAAACATTATCAAAATTTATTACCTTGCCTTGGAAGGGATTCGAACTCACAGCATAGCCTCAACCAACGCCCTAGCCATGGCTCCAACCGCCGCATGAGCTAGGCGCTCGCTTGGGGACTAAAGAGCACCACGTGCTCCAAAAGTCTCCCCACTTGCCTAGCAAAAATGTGCACCTTTCCTTTGGTGCTTCCAACACCAATGCAACCACCAAAATGTTGCCATCGCATTTCGAACGTAGGTCTCCTAGCGCCCAAACACTCTAACTAATGTCCTCTTGCCACTAGGCCATGCTGCCCAATTGGCGCTTGGTAATTTTGTTGTTCCTCTTTAAACCTTATTCACTGGCGCTAAAACACAAAAATCACCTCTTATTTCACATGAGTTTCAACACAATTGCACGCTTTCATTAATCGAGCAAAAGGATAAATTTTAATGCCTCTAAGGCATTGGTATATATATTGATTTCCCTCCTTCATGCATAACGTCGATGCTCGAATTTCCTCCAATAAATTAGACATCGACGCTTTTAATTTCCATTTGAACTTATTAATTTATAAATTATTTAAATTCATTTGAATTTAAATTTTATAAATTAATTCTTTAAAACCCTTTGGTTTTATTAAGACCATCTTTCATTGTACAACTTGGTATAAATAATATTTATTTATAAAATTTAAATTCACTTTGAATTTAAATATTTTATTAAATAAATATTAAACCTTCCTTTAGCTTTGCAATAATCTTCCTTGGGTTTTTATGAAAAACCTTTTAACTTATGCTTCCACATAATATTAAAAATATTATGAAGCCCTTTTGCCTTTAACCTCTGCATTGTTCCTCTTGACCTTTGACATCATCAATGGCTTATTCTTGGATATCAATGACAACTTTGTTTCTTGACAAATTCCTTGACATTAATGATGACTTCATTCCTTGACATCAATGACAACTTGACTTAATGACTCAAAATGTCCAACAATCTCCCCCTTTGTCATTGATGGCAACCCAAATTATTTTTACTGAAAACTTAGCTTTTTCTTTGTTCTACTCCCCCTGGGACATTGCTCCCCCTGGCTCAATGCTCTCTCAAATACCAAATCTCTCCCCCTTACTCAAATCTCTCCCCCTTTGACATCAATGGCAAAGGGTCACCTTTGGGGCTCGGGGCTAAGAATGAGCCTCTTAGCTTAGCCCCTCCCCCACCTTCTCTTGAGGTGGTTAATTCTAGGGTGGGAGTATTTCTACTCCAGAAAGCATTGTTCTTTACCTTTATCCTCTTTCCTTCTTATCTGATCCTTCTGATTCCTCTGACTATTTCTTTCCATGTCCATGTTCCTATCCATGTCTACATTCCTATCCCTATTTTCATATCCAAGTTCATGTTCCTATTCCTATTCATATTCATCTTCCTGTTCTTGTTCCTATTCATATCCATGTTCCCGTTCCTGTTCCTATTCATATCCATGTTCCTATTCATTCTTGATTATGGAATGTCTGCTCTACACCACTTTGTTGTGTGACCATCATTATTGCACTTATAACACTTAATGTTATTATTCCTTGGAGGTGCAAATGTCTTAGGATTTCTCCTAGTGAAGCCATATCCTCATTCATTGCCTTGTGACCAAACTGATTACATGAGTAGCAATACCCATGGAAAAGTTGTATGTTCCCATATTCCTATCTTTCATGTGTCCTGCACTGTGAAGCCATGTGCCCAAACCTATGACATGAAAAACATCTTCCATTGAAGCCTCCTTGTCTTGACCTCATTGGTCTCCTAGTCTCTCTTGACCTATTCTGATTGTTGTTCCATCTGTATCTTCTTTGTGCATTGTTCCTATTCTTGTTGAACTCTCTATTGTCCAACTCATCCTCAGATGTCTCACTTTCTTTTACACTGTCTTCTTCTGAAGTATCTTCATCTGAAGTTTCTTCTCCTCCAAAACTTGAGGTTGACTCTCCTTCCCATTTCTTTTGAACCTGTTCAAATCCAAGACCTATTTTGCTTGATGTAGGCTTTTGTATCTTGATGAACTTATCCAAGTTCTTTGAGCTATTTTTGAACCCTTTTAGCTTGAATTTGGAGTCTTCTAAATATTCTCTTAGTAGTGCCACTTCTTGTGCTAACTTTTCACATTCTAAGATCTTTGCTTCTAACTTATCCTTGAACCTTTTTGCCTTAGCCTTTGATTTTTCTAAATCCTCTATAAGCAATCTATTCTCTCTTCATCACATTCTTGAAACTGAATTTCAAGTTTAGAGTGTTGCTTTCTTACCTTCTTTACCATTTCAAGAGCATAAATAAGTTCTCCCTTGAGATCATATCCATACTTCTCTGAATATTCCTCTATTTGTTTACCTTTGTCCACATCTTTATTTTCTATTGGCTTGTCTTCTATAGGATCACCTACTTCTTCTTCTAATGCCATTAGAAGGTTTTCATCTAGTCCTTCAAGTGCATCCTCATATTCATCATCACTAAAACTATAACCATCCCTTGTACAATTATCTTCAAGATGTCCAAAGTTACCACATCTAAAACACTTGAGAATTACTGGAGTCCTTTTCTTAACTTGTTCTTTTTCTTCAATCATAAATAGGACTTCATCTCTATCATTATCTGAAAAACTAGCATCACTATCACTTGAGTACTTACTTGCATTATCCGCATAGTAGCTCCTCTTTTGCCTTTGAAAGAACTTATTTCCTTGTCTGCTTTGTCCATCCTTGCTTTTCTTTTGGTGCCTATATCTTTCTGATTCCCTGTTCTTGTGATCATATTTTTCTTCATCATTGTTATTCTTAGCTTCTTGACAGTCAATTGCATAATGACCATACTTTCCACAATTGAAACATTTAACAGATCTTGTATCTCTAGATCTTCTTGAATCCTTATTCCTTCTACCATAATTTGCTTCTTCATCACTAGATGACTCATTGCTTGATTCTAACTTCTTACCCTTAGTCTTCTTGATTGCTTTGAATGTTGCTTCCTTCTAGGGAATAGGTTCCTCTTTTGTTCTTATCTCAAATGTTGTAAGAATACCAAGCAACATATCTCTTGTCAAAGTATCACCATCCATTGACACTTCTATAGCAGAAACCTTTTCACTGAATCTTTTTGGAAGAGTTCTTAAGACTTTATCACAAACATCTGATTCATCAATCTTCATTCCAAGTCCTTGCATAGCATTAACAACCTCATCAATTCGAAGTAGATAAGTACTAATATTTTCCTCATCCTTCATTCTTAATTCTTCAAATTATCCTTTGAGATTTCGTATCTTTGCTTTCTTGACACATTTATCTCCTTCATATATATTTTGCAATTTATCCCACATTTATTTTGCAGTTTGACAATGCATAACTTTCATAGACTCTATTCTATGCAAACCTCTCAAAAGTGCATTCATTGCTTTTGAATTGTAATGTTGTAGGAGCTTACCTTCCTTATATGTAGGAGGATTAATTAAGGGATCATATCCAAATTCAATTGCTTCCCAAATTTCATTGCCAAGTGCCATCAGGTAGATCTTCATTCTCATACTCCAATATATATAGTCACTTCCATAAAATACTGGTGCTGAATTATCTGAGGACACATTCTTAGAATCCATTGTGTTCTTGTTAGCTTTTCCTTCAAGTTGTTAAACTCTTCTGAAGGAACCCGCTTTGATACCAATTGAAGAACACAAGCTTATACTGAGAGGGGGGTGAACAATATAAGACCACTTTTTACTTTTCTTTCCCAAACAATATTATGCAATGTATAGATAGCAATATCAAAAATAGTAATCAAAGCAATGCACAAATCACCACACACAATAGAGACACCACAATTTACGTGGTTCACCCAATGTGGGCTACTCCACGGAGAAAATATTTCACTAAAATTTTCTCAATCAATCTCTTGGGAATCCTTTCCCTATTACAATGTTTATGGACCTCTATCCAAAGGAGATACCAATCCCCTAAATCAAGTTCATGGATCTCTATCCATAGGAGAACTCCTTCTCCTCTGCTCTGACTGGTGATCCTCTAGAAGACTACTACCTCCACTACACTGGCTTGTGGATCTCTCTCCACTGAAGACTCTTATCCCCACTCAGAAGACCTATCCTCACTACCCTAGCTAATGGATCTCTATCCACTAGAGACTACTATCCTCTATACTCTATCACCTCCAAATCTCTATCTCAAATCTACACTAAACATAGTCCTTCGATCTAGCACAAATCTACTCAATATCTATCTCTGGTCTAGCACAAACCTATCCTCAAATCTGCACCAAACTCTATCCTCAAATCTACACTAAACATAGTCCTTTGATCTAGCACAAATCTATCCTCAATCTCTAGTCCTCAAGACTTATCTCAAATCTGCTCTACAAGTCCTCTCTAGAACTTTCTCAAATATTCTCAACAAGTCCACTCAAAACTTTCTCAAATCTACTCAATAAGTTCACATAGAACTTGTCCAAATCTCTCCACAAGTCCTCTCTAGAACTTGCTCAAATCTACTCAACAAGTCCTCTCTAGAACTTGCTCAAATCTGCTCTACAAGTCCTCTCTAGAACTTGTCCAATATGCTCAATAAGTCCTCTCAAGAACTTATCCAAATCTTCTCAATATCTGTATTGTAAGCTTCCACAAAATCTCACACCAAATCTGTCCACAAGTCTTCTCAAAGACTTACCTCAAATCTGCTCAACAAGTCCACACAGAACTTGTCCAATCTCATAGAAACATAAAGAGAATTGTTAGAGACTCAATATATTCTACACTAATCACAATGCTCAATTACTTTCAATCACTCTCTTAGAAACATAAGGAGAATTGTTAGAGACTCAATATGCTTCAAATTCAACTCAATGCTCAATCACTTTCTCAAATCAATTCAGAATATAGAATAGTTTATTTTATGGAACTTGAACAATCACTTCACACACCCACTTGACTAGGCTCAACCAACTCTACTCAACCAAACACTCAATGAAACAACCCTTGCTCACAAACCCTAGTCCAAGCATATGATCACTCAACTCAAAATATTTCCAACAATGCTCAACAACAAATCTCACATAACAATGATACTCATGTTCTTTTCAAACTCTAGTTCAAGTTCTTTGCTCAACAACTCACTTCAACAACAATGCTTATAAAACAATCTTCACATAGCAATGATACTCAAAACCTAGTTCAAGTTCTTCACACAACCAATGGCTTCAACAACAATGCTTATAAAACAAGGTTTTAACAACAACTCTTTATTCCAGAAAACCTTGAAGCATTAACTCAACACATTCAATAGGAAACCCTAATCAAGTCCTTTTCACTCCAAACTTATTTTCTAGAAAACCAACCAATCAACTTAACTATGGAAGAATGTGCTCATACCTTTTTCTTGATGATGAAGGAATCTCATAAATCTACCACAACCATAAACACTTATTTTCCAAGCTCAAAGAAATTATTATATGATAAACTTCCTCAAAATACAATGTAAATATCAAGACACACATACACCTTATCACTCCATCTTTAAGAAAACATTCATCAACATTTTACAAAAATTAATACACCACTTACACCTTATAATCTCCCAATTAAAATAATATTCAATGCACTCTTCTTTTAAAAATAACTCAATGCTAGAAGTTCCCTCTATCCTTTTAAAACTTCAACAAATCAATGTGACACAAACACTTTATTAAAATAAACCTAACACCTTATTCCTCCAACTTATCAAAAATTAATTTCCAACTAACAATCCTTTAAGCAACCCTTTTAACTCCAAACTTTAGGCAACACACAAAAATAATAATCAAAATTTATTACCTTGCCTTGGAAGGGATTCGAACTCACAGCGCAGCCTCAACCAATGCCCTAGCCATGGCTCCAACCATCGTGTGAGCTAGGCGCTCGCTTGGGGAGTAAAGAGCACCACGTGCTCCAAAAGACTCCCCACTTGCCTAGCACAAAAAAATGTGCACCTTTCCTTTGGCGCTTCCAACACTAATGCAACCACCAAAAATGTTGTCGTCGCGTTTCGAACGTAGGTCTCCTAGCACCCAAACACTCTAACCATTGTCCTCTTGCCACTAGGCCACGCTGCCTAGTTGGCGCTTGGTACTTTGGCGCTGTTCCCCTTAAACCTTATTCGTTGGCGCTAAAACACAAAATTCGCTTCTCTTTTTTGCACGAGTTCAACACAATTGCACACTTTCATTAATCGAGCAAAAGGATAAATTTTAATGCCTCTAAGGCATTGGTATATATATTGATTTCCCTCCTTCATGCATGACGTCGGCGCTCGAATTTCCTCCAACGAATTTAGACGTCGACGCTTTTAATTTCCTTTGAACTTATTAATTTATAAATTATTTAAATTCATTTGAATTTAAATTTTATAAATTAATTCTTTAAAACCCTTTGGTTTTATTAAGACCATCTTTCATTGTACAACTTGGTATAAATAATATTTATTTATAAAATTTAAATTCACTTTGAATTTAAATATTTTATCAAATAAATATTAAACCTTCCTTTAGCTTTGCAATAATCTTCCTTGGGTTTTTATGAAAAACCTTTTAACTTATGCTTCCACATAATATTAAAAATATTATGGAGCCCTTTTGCCTTTAACCTTTGCATTGTTCCTCTTGACCTTTGACATCATCAGTGGCTTATTCTTGGATATCAATGACAACTTTGACAACTTTGTTTCTTGACAAATTCCTTGACATTAATGATGACTTCATTCCTTGACATCAATGACAACTTGACTTAATGACTCAAAATGTCCAACAAAAAAATATTCTACAGTAATCTAAACTAACTTGAATGAAAGAAATTTGTGAAAAGGAAAATACTTAAAAAGTAAAGTGCAGAAATAAAATTGTTTGTAAGTTTAAGAGTTTGGGAGATTTAAGCAAATATGACTTTTAACTATAGCAAGTAAAATGTGTGATCAATTAATGCATAAGAAGTAAAATATCATCAATATCCATCCATTTGTGAGATTATGAAATTGAAAAGTGAATAATAAGATGGGCTAGAAGGGCTATGCCATAAATGTCATGCACTTAACAAACCAAAAGGGTAATGCCACTAATAAAATACCTAAGGACTTGCTAATTTCTTACAATCTCATAAGTACAAAGTAAAATATGTGTTTCATGAAGTGTAGCTCTAAATTCTCATGCCTTAAATATTAATACAATGAAAGTCGTAGGCCCGTATTTATAGTAAGTTTACCCTTGAGTTATTTGGGGTGAGAAAAATTACTCTTAGTAAAAGTAAATATTTTGGGTCAACTTTAGCAAAATGTTACACCACCAAATGTTACATGCCTCTAGTTATGCCTATAATAGGCTAGGCTTAGAAGAATTTAAAAATGACCTAGTGATCCATTACATGCCAAAATATCACTTTCTAGAATATTTATCTTGTGATTCATACCTTCAAGCTACCTTTATTACTATTTGAGTGAATCACTTTGGTGTGGCAATAAAATTGCTCGTATTTATAGGTAGATCGATGAACTTTGCTAAAAAATGCTCTATCAAACCAATTAGTCTTCTTCAACTAGAAAAATAGCATTTGGAGCAAATCAATTAGTTTTTGTAAGTGGATCAATCCCCATCTATACTTAATTTCTAGGATGCCTCTACAACCTGATCTTCGCTATTGCATTCTCTTTCAAAGATTTGTAAAATTTATACAGGTATTATCAAGGTACTATAAGTATGTGGTGCATATCTATATATCTACCTATGTGTGTGTGTGTGGGATTAGATTACCCCCAGCATCAATAGACCATAAAATAGTAATATAACAATATTTTTGCAATTCCAATGAGTTATTGATTCAACGGTTAGGACAAATAGTTGATGTAGCCCACACAAAGGTTCAAATCTTGGTGGCACTAAATAAATCAATTTGACTAAATTAATGTAAAATGGAAAGGGTAACCCTTTCAAAATCCTACTTTAAAATAATAATAATAATAATAATTTTCACAATATTTTCAATGAGTTTACACATGTTTTTATGAGGGATCATGGTCCCCTCATACTAAGTGGATTTTGAACCTTGGACCTGTCAAAGAGAAGCCAAAGCCCTTACCACTACAGTAAACTTGCAGCTATAATAATTTTCACAATTATACATATATTGACATGTAATATTTGAATTAACTCTTTGCCTTGAAGCTAATGTATTTAACCTCATGAGAGGACACCATTTGATAATCTATAATATATTTTTAAATTATTAAATTTATCAATATTTTTAAAACATGCCATACAAGTATGTGTGTGTGTCTATTGTTAATTTTTAGCTGTTTATATAGGATTTAAATAGTCTCATTCATATTTGGACCCATTAGTTTGGGTTCATACCAAGGATGTGTACTTGCAAGTAGTGCTTGGATGCATGTACCACACCCTATCAATTCATCGTATGATGCATTGAGTGCACCAATGATAACCTTTTGCAAATATAGTGCTTTTGACATGTACTCAACCTTTGTATAGCCCTTTATCCTTCCACCTAATAAACCCTTTCACAGAACCCCAAATTTTAAGGTCTATAACAAGTATTTTGTACTTGTGCCCTACATATCCTTACACCCATGCACATATACAACCTTGATTTCAATAAAATTTATTGAAATAAATTGTATTATCACGAGTCATCTTATTATCAAAAAATCTATCACAATGTGGGGATCTAAACTCATATGTTGTATCCCATATGCTATTTCTCTACAATGGATTAGACTAAAAATTAAGGTTCACCCATGGGATTGAAACCTTTATTGATAATGTGAAACTCCTCACTCCAACTACTTGTCCCAAATTTATTGAGAAATGATATTTTTTCCAATTGATTAATGAAATGGGCTCCACTTTTATTACATAATAAAACATATTATAGTGATATTATAAAAATCATATTTTCATGGGCTACCTTGACACAAAAACATATATTAAAAATTAAATATTTGAATGTATTACCATGTCATCTTATGTGAGAGTGTTCATCACGTTATGATAATTAAAACATAATTTATGTTTATATGATTGCATCCTATGTATCACCACTCCAAAATAGGTCCATTTTGTTAAAAATGTGACTGCTATTGAGTTAGTCTCTTGGACTCTTAAGTTTGTGTCAATACAAATAGGGTAGTGATCACTTTCTTCAATTGATTGAAATAAGTTTGAAGGGAATCAATGCTAGTGTATGGGTTAGGATAATCCCTCCTATATTAGGGTATGATGATGAATATTATGTAAGCTTCCCTTGGAAACTTAATCATAGATAGTTAGGACATTGTTAAGCCCCATGGAATCTTATCTCAAAAACAAAATCATAAATCTATTTTTATAGCTTAGTGTAGAAAGCACTTGATAGAATGTTAAATGAATCTACAATAAAAATCAATTATAAAACTTATTTGTATTTTCTTAAAAAAAAAAACTTATTTGTATTGATTTAAGGAACTAAACGTGCTAGAAATGAAATAGGTAAAGTAATTTATGAAGTGCTAGGCAGCCCCTTTTTCATCTAAACTTAAAGCCAATTTAAAAAAATTTCTTAATACATTGAATTAAAATGTTAAATTCCACTCATAAAATTAGAGTCTCTACCTATTTAAACTATTTACATTCACATATTTCAAAATCAATACTTGCATATCTTATTTATTTATTTATTTAGATTTCTCAAATGAAATAAGATGCAATGTGGATCCTGCAACATATAATAAAATTAAATTGAATCAATTAAAATGTGTCATGATTGTATTATATGAGTTTTCATCGAATATTCTCATGTTTAAGCAATGGAATTTATCAATTTAATTGCATGTTTTTTATTTTAATTTTATTTAATGTAAAATTTTAAGTTTTAATTAATTTAAAAATACAAGTCTTTACAAGAAAAAATGGATAGACACACCTTAATAAATAGTCAAACTGAGTTAGGAAGTAGTTACTCAAAACAACAAAAACAAGGTTAAACCCGTCACCAACCACAGTACCAAAAAACATGCATTAAATCATGTCAATTTTGGAGGGTATGATCATGAGGTGAATGTCCCTCACCCTCCATATGCTGCCAATCGGTATTAGAATGAATGAAAATGAGCCACCCATCCTCCTTAGGTGTGCAAAAATTATCACCTGTATCAAAGCTATCAATACCATCAGATACACCCTAGCCCACCATATTAGTTGGAGCGACTGGGAATGTAGGAATGGGATCTCCCCAACCAAAAACTAGGTATGGCTCCACCTAGAAAACCTCCCAGCCACTACCATGATGAGATGTATTCTTGCCAATGTTACCTTGGGATTGGTGAACATGAGACGATTGAGATCGATTCTACATATCAGGAGGGAAGTCATCGACGAAAGCACGATTGGAAAACTTTGCAAAACTAAGAAGGCACTTTGCAAAACTAAGAAGGATTTTTAGAAGGCATTCGAATGATCGTACATGGGGCATTAACCCAGTGTAGTATTGAGTCTTTTATTTTAATAATAATTAGATGGTTGTGGTGATGACCCTTAGGTGGATCCATTGTGTTGATGATGGTGTCTTTGAGATTCATGATTTGAGTCCTTAAATTATCCATTGCTCAAACCCTGTATTTTCTTTTTACTTTTTAATTGGGTTATATGGAATTGAAACAAAACCCATTTTTATTATATTATGACTACATAGTGGTGTTACAATTTTATAATTATAAATATATCTATTAGCAATATTTGAACCTTAATCTCCTCAAAATTTAGAAAATCTAATTAGTTCAATTAATATCATTTGATTGGAATTTATTCTTCTTAATCCCAATATTTTTTGTTATGCTAGAATATTTAAGTTTTGTGTCTTATATTCTTGGAATTTTATAATATGCTTCTTTATAATTATAGATTTAAGGTTTTCATGTGGTTGGAATTTATTGGCTTTAATTAACAGAGATTTCAATGCTAGAGTTGCAATTTATACCTAAATGCATAGGCTTTCATGGGTGATGTCACAATCTAGCTTTAAGATATTTACATTTGACATGCAAAATAATATCAAGGATGCCATTTGTATTATTGATGATGTGATCTAGGTTCAATCCCCATGGTAGATGTGTATAAGAAATATTATTGAAAAAAGAAATAATATCAAGGAGATTGTTCATCCATTCATGTTATGATTTAAAGATATTTAAAATTAGATTTTGTTATGATTTTTTCAAAGACGTTAACATTTGCACAAGCACAAATTAAAAATCCTAAATGTGAAGGCCAAAACATTATTACAAAATAAAATCTTTCAAATTTTATTAAATACATCATAATTCTTTGTGCACACTTAGTCACATCAAATATGCCTTAAAAATTTTTGTTTTAGCAAAATAAACTAAAATAATAATATTTCTTACCCAACACTTGATTTTTTTGAACTCTTTTTCAACTTCCATGTAATTTTCCAATGTAAAATCGAATAGTTCAATTACATAATTGCACATATTTCCTAAATACTACACATGCTAATGTATTCAATTACATTTATTGAAGATTCATTAAGTGGATGGAAAAAATATTCTACATACTAAGGAAGAAAAAACATTGTAAATGGACTTATCAAATGGTATTAGCTCAACTGGTTAGATTCCTCAATATTTAATATTTAAGGAGAAGACCAAGGTTTAAATTTTGCCAAGTGATACATATATAACATCCAAGATTTGTTGTGTGATGATGTAATATGGATGAGGCCCATTTCAATCCCATATAACCAATAGAAAAAAGGAATGCAAATGGACTTATCAAGCAACATTAGCTCAATCGGAAGCTTCATTGTAATACCACTATGTATGATGATGTAATATGGATGGGACCCATTTCAATCCCATATAACCAATTGTAAAAAAGAATACAAATGGACTTATCAAGAAACATTAGCTCAATAGTTAGATTCCTCAACATTTCAAAGAGGAGAGTGATGATGTAATATGGATGGGACCCATTTCAATACCATATAACCAATTGAAAAAAGAATGCAAATAGACTTATCAAGCAAAATTAGCTCAATCGATTAGATTCCTCAACATTTCAAAGAGGAGACTCATCGAATATTGCCAAACTACATATAGATAATATCCAAAATTTGTTATAATACTACTATGTGGTGATGTAATACAAGTGGACCCATTTCAATCATATATAACCTATTAAAAAAAAGAATGCAAATATCCAAGCTTTGTTATAATACCATTATGTGGTGATGTAATACAAGTGGAACCATTTCAATCCCATATAACCTATTAAAAAAAAGAATGCAAATACTTAAAATTCAATCCGGAGCTCCTCCAAGCGCCTCTCACTGGAGTAAATACTTATCGAAATGAGCCAATGGAAATAACCCATATATATATATATATATATATATATATATATATATATATATATATATATATATATATATATATATATATATATATTTATTTATTTATTTATTTATTTATTTATTTATTTATTTATTTATTTATTTATTTATTTATTTATTTATTTCAACATTAAATCAATCACTTTTTAATTTGAAAAAAAAAATACTTTACAATATTTTAGGTTTTCTCTGTCTCCTATTCCTATTTGAATTTTGTGTTTTATTCTTATTCATTATCATGCCTCTTCCTCCACTTATTTATTTCAAGTATAAAGTAAAAAAATCATAAAAGCATAGAATCAAATCAAACAGATAAGTTTGAATATAGATAGGAGGCTTTTTTTTCTTGGAGAATAAGGTGTTGTACATGGGTCTCCCACCCTTGATAAATCACAATTTTCTTCTTTAGAGCTTGAGATTTTAAAAATAGATTCACTTTTCATCTTAATTGAGATGGTATAGTTAGAAACCTACATCATTTTACATAAAATGTTAGAATTCTTGATTTTTCATTTTTCTAAATTTTATTTATTTATTTATTTATTTATTTATTTATTTATTTACTGTGTGAATACAAATATTCTAGAATTCAGCATCCTTCTTGATATTTTTCTATAACAACTTTCATAATACCAAAACTTCACCTCTACTATTTATGCATTGCATCTTAGTAGAGTCATATTTCCAAAACATCGCACTATCATAGTCCGCTTTACCAAGTCTATATTGCTAGTTCCCTTCCTAAAGCACAAGTGCAACCACAAAATTATAATAAATAGTTTATATGAAAATATATTAATATTATAAAATAAAGCAAATATTGCCAATGGGAAACATTAAAGTAAATCTTAATCATTATTTGATTCAAGCAATCAACATTTTCTTGTTAGCTTCAACTAAACTTACTATTTTATCTAACCATGGAAAAGAGAATTTAACTTCACGATCCTCAATTAAAACCCCTATATTGGCTAGCCTATCTGCACATTTTTTTCATTCCCTTAACGCATGTGTAAACCTTATTTCTTCAAACTCTTTAGCAAGATCTTGAATTTCCATAATTATGTCTTGTATGTTCCATGGAGCCTTTACTTTTCTCAAAATTACAATTATTATGATGAGTGAATCACCTCCCATCCATAATCTATTCCATTTCATTTGTTTGTATATTTTTAACCCTTCTAAAGTCACCAAATCTTCAACTTTATTACTTATCTTAAATCCACTATTAAAAGTGTAATAAGACCAAATCTCTCATTTATTTCTAATCATTCCTCCTCTTGTTGGTCTTGGATTTCCTTTAGATGCTCCATCAAATTCAATTTTACCAACTCCACATCTGGTGGTTTCCACTTTATATTCTTTGCCTTCTTTTTGTTTCTCCTGTATCCAATATCATAATTCCATTTGATGACTTGACTCCATCTATCAAGGATTTTTGCTTCCTAATTAGGAATTAGATGAGTTAATATGGTTGGATTAGAATCCTCTATGACTAAACATATCTTCACTATTGTTATCTCTAAATTGCTTTCCTTTCCTTTAAATGTTCTTCGATTCCTTTTAAGCCATATAGTACAAAGTATTTTTTAGAGTATATTACATCATTTGGGTCATGTAAATGTACCACCTTTGGTACATAGTTAGAGTAGGAGATTACTTTAGGGGGAAGTTAGCTAGTTACTTCAAGTAATGTAATAAATGCACAAGTGTCAATGTGCAAGTTGTAAATGTGCAAGGTGTCCCCTTGTACAACTAGGTAGAGTGTTGGCCAAGGAACCCATCTTCCTATATAAAAAGGGCCTCATAGTAAGTGATTGAATATCACAGTAGGCAGTAGTAGTGTAGAGAGTAAACTCCATTGGTGATGGAGTACAATGTAGTCCTTTAGCATATATTCATGGAGTGTTCATTTCCTCCATAGTTGCATTGTATTATTTTCATCATTTCTATTTATAGTATACTTCAGTCATATTGCAGAATTACTTTCCTTCATATTTTTTGCATCTTGTGATTGCCATCTCCCATAGCATACTTCATCAAAAGCTAACAATGGTATCAGAGCCACGGTGAATACAAATAGGAATAGGGAGATCCATTAGGGATCACCATTGCTACTATTGGGCCTATATTTTTGTAAATCAGACTCGCCACAGTGCACCACCACTTGCAAAAATTACCATAAGAGATTGGTTGTTAGAAAGAGCCATAGTAGATCAATAGGATTAGGGAGAGTCACAAGTACTGAAGTAAATCTCAGTTCCAAAAATACTGAGATCACATTTGGCTAGAGTCTTTCCACAGAGTTGCAGAAAAACTCGTGAAGACCAGGACTCAACATTCATTCCACTAGATTGATGAATCAACTAGTGAAGACTATTTAGAGATCTAGATTTTTTCATGTTAACTATTGTCTAAAGTTTTTTGTTGTAGAAAATTAACTCTCAGAAGTTGGGACACTTCCTACAATAGATAGAGAAGGATTTCACCTTCGTTGCCTGAAAGTCTATGTGCTTTCCTCGTGCAGAGATTAGTTTTTGTTGCAAAAAAATAGACATTGTGGAAGAGACTCTAGGAGAAGAGTCCTGGTGAAGTTTGGAGATTGGAGATCTCCATTGCTAGATTGAAAACTTCACATTGTAGAAGAAAAGGCCACAGAAGCCTTGATCCAGAAGAAAATGCCATAGAAGCCTTGATCCAGAAGTAGAGGCCACATAAGCCTTAATCTTGAAGAAGACTCCAGAGAAGAGTATTTGATCCAGAAGAAGACTCCAGAAAAGAGTCTGTGAGATAGGAGATTGAAAATATCTCTTGTTGATTGAAGATTTCTTTCACAAGAAGTTGAAGAGATCCATAGAAGATCTCATTGGAAAACTTCCAATCTTGGAAGAGATAAAGAGGGACTAGCAAAGTCTTATTCCTGATCTTAGAAGCAACAAAACTCAGAGATCTGAGAAGAAGATCTCATCACCAACACTTCCACAAGGAGAAGGTTGAAGAAAAGGTCTCATTTAGAAGACCAGAGAAGCTACAAGATTGAAGACCTTGGAGAGGTCTCTAGGAGAAACAAGGAAAAGGCTTGGAGAGCCTTGTTGCAGAACTTATAGAAGCATCATCAAAGGAGTTCCTAGAAGAACTCATTGGAGAAATCCACTACCAAGGAGAAGCTCCTGATAGTGAAGGACTTGGGACAATTATCACCATCCGACAACAAGCCCAAGAGAGAAGGAAGAATCCAGTGAAGACCTCAAGATATTCAAAATCTTGAGAAGAAGATCCTATTTGAAGTCAGAATTCAACAAGAAGATTGAAGGAGGATTCAGATAGAAGAAGTCTACCAAATCCAAGAGATTTGGAGATTACCTCTCACAAGCAAGAAGGCACATTTTAGAGATAAGAGTTTTCTGAATCTACAATAGAAAATAGAAGATCACTTGAAGGATCAAGCCACCAAACCCTAGGCTCAAGATAGAAGGTTCGAGACCACATTTTGGTGAAGCAAGAAGCTATTTTGGATAGCCAACAAGAAGCTATGGAATTCATTCATCACAAGGCAACAACTTGGTGAATCTAAACACCAAGATCTACATCATCTACAGAAGCCATTAAAGGTAAGCAACTTGGGTGCAATCAGTTGAACTTTAAATTAGGGTTCATTATCAAGTTTCATTAAGCACCATATTTGGATTAAAGTTGCAAAAATAAGGGCTCATATTACAGTCTTCAAGAAGGTGCAAAAGATAGTTCTTTTAAGAGATTTATTTGCACATTAAAATAGGAGTTGGATGTATTTCGAAAGAAAGAAATATATCATCTACCTATTATCTATCTAGAAAGCAAGAAGACTACATCCTACAACACTGATTGTAGTGCAAAATTGTAGATTATTTTTAAGGGTTCTTTATAATTACTCTTAAAAGTTGCAGAGATTATTAAGTGCATTTGAAACTACTTTGAGAGCTTATTTACAGGAGCAATAAGGTGAGATTATTGTTACCTTTAAAGTGCATTAAGTTGGAGATATTATTGGTTCATTGCACTATACTAGTTGTTCATTAAACTAGTTACTCTCAAAGGGTTATTTTGTGTTTTTTGATTGTTAAGATCAAGGGCACAAAAACCAACATACTATCAAAGTGTCTAGAGACACTATTTGGTGCACAAAACCTACAACATTTCATGGCCAAAAGAAGCCATCGATACAAATCAAAGAGTGGAGAAGAAAGCCACCATTAAAATCCTTGAAGGAAGCTACAAATCGAGACTTGGTGAGTCTCAGATTCAAGGTGCACTTAGGGTTTCATTAAAAGTGTAAGTGCAGAAATTTCTACTTCCAAAAAGCATATTAGCTTGGAAAAGTTAGATATTAGTGTTGTCTAATAAGAAAGGTAACAATACACTGCTCTCAAAAGAATAAGAGCAAGTAGTGGCCATATCCAAGAAGCCAGAAGAAAGCATCAAATCATTCTACATAAGTCCTCAAGCTATACAATGAGGAGCCTTCATAATAGAGAAGGAAATAACATCTAAAAGAGACAAGAAATACACTAAAATTTGGTGCAAAATAAGGTCTCTTATTCATAATACATTGGAGCACCATATACCTCTAAAAGAGGATAGAGTATTGAGTGTCTCAAGACACCAAAACAATAGGTGTTCTACGTCTATTACTTGCACATCAATAGAGGTAGAAGAGAAGTCGATTCAGGGCTCACATTGCTCAAGATTCGAGGTGCCTAAAGACACCATTTCTCCACATCAAATCAAGCGCCTAGAGCAAGCATCCACCTACAGCATTAAGGCCAATATAAGAAGGCCATTATCGATCAAGTATCTACGAGAAAAGAGATAACATTAAGGGTATTTATCACCTACATTTCTATGACATAGCTATCAACGTGGATAGGACAACACTATCAAGCAAGGAACAAGGAGCTATTACAAAGTCATTACAAAGGTAACATAGAAGAACAAAGCTAAAAGGTGTTATACCCAAGATGTAGCTTGGAGAAGACGTTTGCCAAAAGAAGCACTCAAATCAGCCCTTGGTTTTCCATAAGACCACCATTGGAGTGCCATAGAATCATTCCTCATCACCTTAGCTAGAGCCACCCATACAACAAATACGTTGGCTTGGAAAGAAAGTGTTATCAAGAGCATTTGTTGGAAAGGAATATATGAGCTATAAAATATTGGAGGGTAAATGTGCATGCAGAAGACCTAAGTGCCACTTGGTAGGAACACACTAAGCACCATTTCATTCCTCAATGCTCAAAGAATAATTGAACACCTTCCTTCGAGCGGTTACAAAATCATTAGGAGGTTACATATCTTTGCTATCATTACATAAGGGAATGAGCATTGGAAGAATCTCAACATCCATATTTATTGTAACTCCTAAGTGCCACTTGTCCAAAATTTGAAGAGGAATATGTGCTATTTAAAGCGCCCAACTTGGAGGAGGAAAGTACGAAGTCAAAGCATGATCAAGCATTGAAAGGTGTGGAAGCACATTCATAGCGAGAAGCTAAATCAAGAAAGGAGCCTGTGCATCATTCAAGAGGAGTGTAAGCAATATTATAGCTTGCATTAAAGGTCTATCATAAACCAACAACTCCAACGCTCTTCAATTGGAGAATACTTACATTGACCAAGCACCATTCAAGGAAGAGAAAACCAACACCATCCAGAGAGAGAATTAAATTCTCATCCACACCAGTCACCAGCGGATACATTGAGCCACAAGGATTACTAAGGTAAATTTCATATTAAATCTTCTTGCTTTAAACCTAAGTGATATTGGAGTTATAAGGATATAATCCGTTTACTATTGCATTGGATAATACAAATTCAGCCAAGCATTAGTAGATAATAAAGCAAGTTTATATTTCAAAAAATTAATTATTGAGGTGCATACACATAATATAATATTTGCAAATAACAAAGTAGGAGATATAAGGGCTTCTACTTGGAAAATTAAAACTCTATTATTGCAAATATTATTGTTTTCTAACATTCCAAATTAGGGAGTTATAAGGAATACTACACCAAAATAGATTATTGGAATTTAGAAACATTAAACTATTAAATATCAAGGGATTTAAAAAGAGGTTCATTAAGAATTATCAAGGGTTGGAATCAATTGGTAAAATTTTTCTCATACTCATTCTAGGGATACAAAAAGAAATCCAACTATTAAAGCATACTTCATTGGGAAAGATAAGGCAAAATTAAAAGTTGATTATTCTCAAAATATTGCAAAATCAACTTAGAAGGTGAACTAAGCATATTCTAATTATTAGGGAGATATAAGGAAGCCTACAAAACCTAATTCTAAGTAAGGTTTTATCAAATTAGTTCACATCTCTTAACTAGGGAGATATAAGGAATTCTACAAAACCTAAGCCTTGGATAGGTTTATCAAATTGGATCATATACTCAATCTACTCGAGAAAGATATAGTATTCTACAGATATTAAAGAAACAAGAAGAATACTACACTTCATCTACTAAGGAGATATAAGGTAGTCTACTACAAAGGATTCATCAAAAATATTTCTAAAATAGAAAAATCTAAAACTAAGAGAAATGTCCACCTCAAGTAATACAGTGAACAATGATATGAACAACACTATTAGAAAGGAAAGAGCAAGTGTCATAAAAAGTGGAATCAAGAATTCACTTATAAATTTTGAAGGAAACTTAGACCTTACTTCAAAAAGGATACATAGTGAAGCTTTAAAAGATAACTTTGAAACGATGGAACATTATCTACATGCTCGACTCACTGAAGCAATTGATAATGGAAAGAATGACATTCAAATTCCTTTAGAATATGGAAGCATATTATATATGGCACTACTTACATTCAAATGTTATAAGGATGAAAATGTAGAATAGAGAGGATTGATAGAATTACTTAAACTAAAAATAGAAATGGATGAATCATCCCTAGAAAATATATTTCAATCCTCATGTAGTATTAGTACTTCAAGTTCTACTAACACAAAATATTATCATGATGCTCTAAGTGTATGTTTAGAAGATTCTATACAGGACATAGATAATGATGACAAGGACAAGAGCAAAGAGAAAATACTCTTGCAAGAATCTAGTGATAGTACATCCACCTATGAAAGTATTGACTCCAATAAAGAAGAAGAAGAGGAACCAATTCAAGGAGGCATACAGTGCAATGTGAATTAAATATAATACAAAGGACCAGATCAAGTTGAAGAACATCTGAAGACAAAGATCCATATTGAAGACTAAAGTCTTCAATACCCAAATAATGTAATACAGGGGGTGTTAGAGTATATTACATCATTTGGGTCATGTAAATGTACCACCTTTGGTACATAGTTAGAGTAGGAGATTACTTTAGGGGGAAGTTAGCTAGTTACTTCAAGTAATGTAATAAATGCACAAGTGTCAATGTGCAAGGTGTCCCCTTGTACAACTAGGTAGAGTGTTGGCCAAGGAACCCATCTTCCTATATAAAAAGGGCCTCATAGTAAGTGATTGAATATCATAGTAGGCAGTATTAGTGTAGAGAGTAAACTCCATTGGTGATGGAGTACAATGTAGTCCTTTAGCATATATTCATGGAGTGTTCATTTCCTCCATAATTGCATTGTATTATTTTTCATCATTTCTATTTATAGTATACTTCAGTCATATTGCATAATTACTTTCCTTCATTATTTTTTGCATCTTGTGATTGCCATCTCCCATAGCATACTTCATCAAAATTAAATAGTATTCTATCTTTTGATATATCCGAAATTATTTGTAAAGCCTCACTTTTAATAGTGTTATGCCATTGCTTTCACCATTCTTCAATTCTACCATTCATCACCATGCATTTACTAAACATATTAGGAATCCATTGCCATAGTTTCCAAACCATTGAGCAATGTCCCAAGCAATGGTGTATGCTCTCATTATTTTTACAAAGAACACATTGTGAGGGGTCATGAAAACTGTTATGATCTTGGTGTATTCAGATTTCACTAACACCTCGAGGTTTTGGTGTAGCAATTCATTATATTTGGTATCAAAACAACCACCTGGATTCGAGTTGTGGAATAGGTGGAAAATAAGTATTGCAGTGTTAGCTTGGAGCTCGTACAAAGAGTGGTGGATCCTATCGTACGAGTGCACAACTACCCAGAGTTTGACCCACATAAGCATGGTGAGATGTTATGATCTTGGTGTATTCGAACTTCACTAATACCTCGAGGTTTTTGTGTAATAGTTCGTTACATTAATGTTAGGTACCCAAGATAAGTACTTAATAATTTAATATTGTATTGTATAATGGTATGAGCCATAAATTAACTATTGAGTAAGGAAGGCCACATGTCAAATTAAAAATAGGTATGTAATAGAATACTATATGTAACCATTGGAGAATATTATCATATTTAACTGCAAGGAATAGTGTCATATTATTATGCACTTTGTAACTCGTGGAAGGTGAATCATCACAATTTTATATAAAGAGAGATGTACCCCCATCTTAAAAGGTGTGTATGAAGTATTCTTGAAGAAATCTTGGCTCGTGGAGCTGGAGATCTTGTGGAGTGGCTTCCTTCCAATAAGGATCATTGTACAGTGTTGTCCTAACTCAATGGTATAATCAATATCTATTTTGTTTTGTGGAATTTATTGTGTAATTTATTTGTGGATGCATGTTGATATTTATGCAAATTGTTGAATGATTTATGGTAATGAGAAGAGAGGTTCACAATATTTGGTATCAGAGTAACGATTATAGTAAAGTGAGGTTGTTTTTGTAGAGCTAGGGCATGTTTTTTTTAAATATCACATTTTGGAAAGGCCATATTTTTTGTTTTAGTAGTCATTTTTAGAATATTTTTGCACCATTGTGTAGATACTTTTTATCACTACAAAAATGACTGCTAGTTTATTAAATTATGATAAGTATTGAGAAATATATGGTTGTTTGAATTTGGGTTATTTGTGTTGTTTTTTTGCCATGTGATTTTTTTCAATATATAAAAAAAAAAAAAAAAATCGTATTAAATTATTTAGCAGTCATTTTTAGATGATTTTGAAACCATCATGTAGACTATTTTGAGTACTATAAAAATGACTACTCACTTGTAAAATTTTGACAAAATTTGAGGGAGTTACAGTTGTTTGAAGTTGGGTTGTTGAAGTTGTTTTTTTGTTGCACGATTTTTTTGTAAAAAAGAAAAAATTTGTATTAAATATTTTAGCAATCATTTTTAAAATATTTTTACACTAGTATGTAGGTTATTTTGAGTACTACAAAAATTACTACTCACTTGATAAATTATTTTAAGTACTAAGAGAGTTACAGTTGTTGCAAGTTGGGATTTTGGTGTTGTTTTTGGGCTACATGAAAAAGGAAAAATTTTATTTCAATCTGGATAAGAAAATTAGTTATTTGTTTTAAAGAAAATTTGTAGATTTAAATGTTGAAGAAGGGCATAGATGAGATTTCAAATATTTTAATTTTTGAGATTTTATGGTTATTTAAAACCCAACTGCTTTGGAATATACATATATATATATGGAGTTGTAAATATTCATTAGAGAGGATGATAGTGATGCTTGGGAATGGTGGAAAATTTACAAGTCTTTAAACTCTTCTAAATTGTTTTGGACAAGTGAGTTTTTTATTATTTAAAAGGGGAATCTTTATCTTGGTTTCTGATTTTTGCTAGTGCTCATAATTTTATATATACATGGGAAGAAATTGAAGCTACATTTTTAAGAAAATGGGGATCAAAGGAAAAAGGATAATAATGTGTAAGCTAAGGAAACTACAATTTTTGTGTCAGGTTCAAACAATGGTCAAAAAAATTTGTTTGCATGTAAAAATTTTATTTTGCAAGTTGCATTCAAAATTAGAAAATTATTGTTCCATTAACCCTAGCAACAATTATAATTTTATCAATATGTCTTTGACGAAAAGGTTGCAAGTTCAAGCAAAGAAAATCAAATACATAAAGCTTGAGGGTAAGGATGTTTAAATTTTTAAATATTTGAAGATCACCGTGGATAAATATGTTTTACATTCAAATTTTCATGCTATTGGGCTAAATGATGTAGATACTATTCTTGGTTCTTCTTGGTTGTATTCTTTGGGTAGTATTAACCTAAATGTGCAAAAGAAATTTATGAAGTTATGGTATCGAAAAATAAGATAACATTACAAGACATTTCTTAGTGTAAGGAAAAACAAGTAGCTATTGCAAGGGAACAAAGTGAAGAACAAACAATAGAACCTAAAATAGAATCTCAAGAGGAGGTAGTAGCAAAAATCAAGGAAGCAAAAGTAAGGGAAAAATCAATGGATGGGAGCATGACAAAAGAGCACAAAATAGAGGAACAAAATATTGAAGAGTCAAAGAAAGTAGCACATAGGGCTAAGGTTGGAGCATATCACCATCCACATCACCATGAGAGGCAACAATCATGGAGACTAGGTAGAGAGCAATAAAGGAGCTATTATGGTTCTACATGGAATCAAAAGGGCACCAACCATGGTAATGTTTGGCAAAGAAAGCATAGTGACTCTAGTTTTTAGAGTAGTGTAGTTGCATCAAGGAACAAATGGACTCATCTTTCAAATTATTAGAGTAGATCAGTGGAAGCATGGAGCCAACTAAGCAATTTTTGTTATTCAAGTGGAAATATGACATATTGGCATCAACAAAGACCACCACCAATTAGAGTTCCATTGGGATGGATGGATGATTGAGATTGATTCTAGTACTTAACATGGATCAAAAGATCATATTATTTAGCATGTTCTAATGTTTCGAGGATGAAACATTTTGTAAGGGGATGGAATGTTAGGTACCCAAGATAGGTACTTAATAATTTAATATTTTATTGTATAATGGTATGAGCCATAAATTAACTATTGAGTAAGGAAGGCCACATGTCAAATTAGAAATAGGTATGTCATAGAATCATATATGTAACCATTGGAAAATATTATCATATGTAACCGCAAGGAATATTGTCATATTATTATGCACTTTGTAACTCATGGAAGGTGAACCACCACATGGATGATCTTGTAACTCATGGAAGGTGAACCATCACACTCTTGTGTAAATGGAGATGTACCCCCATTGTAAAAGGATATTTATGAAGTATTCTTGTAGAAGTCTTGGCTTGTGGAGTTGGAGATCTTGTGGAGTGGCTTCCTTCCAATAAGGAGCATTGTATAGTGTTGCCCTACCTCAAGGGTATAATCAATCTCTATTTTGTTGTGTGGAATTTATTGTGCAATTTATTTGTGGATGCATGTTGATATTTATGCAAATTGTTGAATGATTTATGGTAATTGAAAGAGAGGTTCACAACAAAAACCCCTCTTCATAAGGTTATCCCAAGATAAAATTCTTCTATGACCTACTATTTAAACAAACATTTTGACTTTAAGAATGCTTGGGCTATCCCAAATATCTCTCCATATCCTTGAAATATTCCTGTTTTGTTGGTGTTTTACATTATATCCACTTCTTGTTGTGTATTCTTCTGAGTTATTCAACTCTCAAATCAATTTTTCCTTGGCTCCCCTTGAAATAATCATTGTTTTTATCTTTCTACTCAACTACCTCCTAGCATCAATGTCTTGTATGCTTGTAAAAAATATTCTTTCCGTTTGTATCTTCCTTCCCGAACCTTGTACAAAAATGTTTGAGACCCTATCACCATATTTATATTGAAGTAATTTCATCCAAGGTTTCAAAATTGGATCTAGATTGAGTGCTTTTTTGTCACACCAAATAACCATCCAAATATTTTTTTTTTCTCCAATTCCCACCACCCATATTAAACCTTTAATCACTAGATCAATAGATTTTTTTAAACCATTCCAAAGTGCAGAACCATTTGGTAGAGAGAATGCAGTAAATATTAAGCTTGGGTTATTGGGATCAACATACTTAGAAGAATTCTTACCCATTGTCTTTGACTCTCTTTGTACAATCTCTAAATTACTTTCCCCCTAAGAGCTAATTTTGTATCTTTAAGAACTCTTAAACCGAGACCTCCCCTAGTTTTATCATCACACACCTTGCTTCATTTCACCAAAGGAAATTTCCTTTTATCATGTAAACCTGACCACAAAAAGGATCACATAATATAGATTAAACTTTTTTCTATTGATTTTGGCATAGTATACAATGACATATAATATGTTGGAATGACCTATAAGACTGAATTAATTAGCTACTTTCTTCCTTCTAATGATAACCATCTACCTTTCCATGCTGGTAATTTATTTAGAACTTTACTTATAACTAGATTTCATAATTCTATCCTCGTTCTCCCCTCAAATAAGGGCATCCCTACATAAGTTACTGGTAAATTTTCCTCCTTCATATGAAGTGATGTGAATCCAGCTATAAGAGGTCAAAAAAAATACCTCCCATTACATAAAAATTGTGGTAAATGAAAATAATATGTAAAACCCTCCATTTAGATAAAACTGCAATAAATGGAAATAATCAGTAAAACCTTCTATTCACATAAAAACTACAATACATAGAAATAAACCAATAAAAATTTGCTTTTATCATTCCTGGATTCACTTCCCCTTCTACAAAATATTACAATCCATCATATAGCAATCAAAAACCAAAGAAACCCTAAAAATGTTTGTTTTCTAAAAACTACTAAAAATATATCTTTTTCCTAAAAACTGTTAAAAATAAAAATGAGTCGGATTGCGCCCAAATTTTGTGCACACATACCTCTTACAATAATGACCCTTAATTTAAAATATTAGGTCTCAACTTATGGTATAACAAAATATAATAAACTTCTAACAACCAAAAAAACCCAAAAAACTCGGGAACCTATTCTAAAAGCTAATTTTGGGGCACTAGATGTCGGATTTAGGTCCCAAAAACATGATTTTTGGAGGGTCAAGCACATCAAATATGGGCTTGATGCAGAACATGCATGTGGAACCACCTATTAAATTTTAAGGCAAACGGATGTACGGTTCACAAGTTATGGCTTCGGCAATGTGCATCATTCTCCTCTGGTGAAAAAGAACTCAGCTCCTACGAGTTCAGCTGAATTGAAATCCTTTAGCTTCTAGTTATCAATTTTCTTTAGCTTTGACTCTAAAATCCAAGTGTTATCTGACCATGGTAATCTTCCCACTAAACTAGGAATTTTTTGTAGCTCCTATGTCTGGTGGTGATCACCTTCTTATCGAGCACCTGTGCAACTCTATCTTTTTTCTTCTTAAGCATCTGTCATGCCCAATTTATTGTCTCTTGTAATTCACCATCCTCAATAGTACCAGGATACTGAAATAAATAAAAAACATTAAAAATGGGTGAAATATCAAATTCATCGGGTAGCTCCACTTTATAGGCATTATCATTGATCTTCTTCAAAATCCTGCATGGCCCAATTTTCTTAAGTTTCAGTTTGTTATATGTCCCCTTAGGAAATATTTCTTTCATAAGATGAACCATGACCATATCACCCTCTTCAAAAAATTTCACCCTTCTATGTGCATCAGCAGACTCTTTGTAGTGAGCATTACTACTCTGCAATTTTTCCCTCACTGACTCTTGCACTTTCTGGATATTCTTAGCAAATGCTTCTGCATCATCACTAACGTGTTCCCCAATTGGTAACTCAACCAAATCTAATACACCTCTAGGATTTTGACCATAAATAATTTGAAAAGGAGATTTACCTGTTGACCTGTTCACTAAACTATTGTATGCAAATTTAGCTTGTGACAAGGCTAAATCCCATTGTTTTGGTTTTTCTCCAACTATGCATTGTAAGAGGTTTTCCAAGCTTCTGTTCACTACCTCTATTTTTCCATCGATCTATGGGTGGTAAGCACTACTGAACTGCAACCCGATATTCAACTTTTTCCACAACGTCCCCCAAAAGTGACTCAAGAACTTAGTATCCCGATCATAAGTAATAGTCTTTGGAACACCATGCAACCGCACAATCTCATCAAATAATAAGATTGCAGTCCTAGTTGCATCATTAGTATTTTGACAAGCAATAAAATGCACCATTTTGGAAAATTTCTCTACCACAACAAAAACTGAATCCTTACCCCTCTATGTCTTAGGCAACCCCAACATGAAATCCATACTCAGATCGGTCCATGGTCCTGTAGGAACTGGCAAAGGCATATACAACACTGTATTTTGCACATGGCCCTTACCCATTTGACATACTCTACATCTAGAGATGAACTTGATTATATTTCTCTTCATTTTTGGCTAATAGTACTTCTCCTCTATAAGAGTGGTAGTTTTGGCTACTCCAAAATGACCAGCCAAACCCCCACTATGTAATTCCCTCAAGATGTTCTCTCTCATAGAGCCATTGGGAATGCATAATCAATTACCCTTAAACAAGTAACCATTCTATAAAAAATACTCTTCAAAAATGGTACGAGACTCGTCCCCTACCACACTTTTGCACCGTTGCACAATATTCCCAAAATCCGCATTAGATTTATACAGATCTTTAATCCCCTCAAATCCTACCACTTCATTCTCCATAGTGGTCAACAACAAGACTCTCCTACTAAATGCATCAAAAACCTTATTATGTTTTCCTGACTTGTGTTTTAGGACAAATGTATATTGTTGCAAAAATGAAACCCATTTGGCATGCCTGCTATTTAACTTTTTCTGAGAATTGACATACCTCAATGCTTCATGATTAGTAAACAACACAAAATCCCTTGAGATTAAGTAGTGCCTCCAATGTTGCAATGCTTGCAAAATTGCATAAAATTCCACATCATATGTAGAATAATTCTTCCTTGCATCATTCAGCTTCTCACTAAAAAATGCTATAGGTCAACCCTCTTGACTTAAGACACCACCAATTCCAATAAATGAGGCATCACAATCAACCTCAAACACCTTACTGAAATATGGTAACACTAGAATAGGGGCTTTTGACACCTTCTTCTTCAAGAGTTCAAAACTCTCTATTGTTGTCGTAGTCCATACAAACTCTTTCCCCTTCATGCACTTAGTTATAGGGGCAGCTATACTACTAAAGTTCCTGATGAACTTCTTGTAAAAGGTAGCTAGTCCATGAAATCTCCTTACTTCTATTATAGATTGTGCAAGAGGCCATTCCAGAATAACCTTCACTTTCTTACGTAACCATGGAGCACGTGCCTTAGCTAGGCGTACTGATCTATATCATCAAAAAAGCACAAAGATCCACACAAATGCATAAATTGAACAAAGAAATCCAACGTATGCAAATTTTATTATATTAATCTTTAAAGGATCTCAGATTACAAAAATATCCTCTTAGGTTCACTCAAAATATGATACAAATGTTACAATTGCCAATGCCCTCAACAGGGTAGGCACACTTATTGTGCTTCAATGATTACTCACAAACTGCCTTGGGGTAGAGCTAACCCCCTTCTCTGCGATGTGGAAGGATTATGATATAGGCTCCTTTTTGCACCTATATCTCTATGAACAAGAAACAACAACACACGATTACAAATATTGATAGCCTCTCGTGATGAGGCCCTTTAAATAAATATGCATGTAAATACCATTAAACTAGTAAAACAAGAAAACATAAAGAAAGACTTTAAGCTATTCTAATTACATCAATAATTATGCTAAAACATACAAGACATGAACAAGCAAATGATGCGTAAATCAAATATCGAATTAGAAGCAATAAAGCACATAAAATATCCATTGTACTCCTACTTAATGCAATGCATGAAATGTCTAATTCCTACGGTCAGAGTTTCCCTAAGATGCAATTAAACCTATAAAAAGACTAACATGACTAATCTATGCAATCAAAATCGAAGTAAGTAAGGTGATCATTAACCTATTGCAAACCGTAGCTATGAGGGGAGGTCTACACTATGAACCATGGTTGATAGTCATGGTTTGATCTCTGATGGGTTTGCCCTCAAAATTAGGGGTAGTGGGCTTGACCTCCTTGTCCGAATTGATGTTCAAGGGTTGCCTTTATCATCCTTTGATATATTTGGTGGTCAAATCACTTTGAAGGGCCTTTGTTTGCCCAGATTTATGTTTCTTGATCTTCCTAAGCACCTAGGGCATCCATGGCTAATTGGTCTTTATATGGATAGCAAAGGGGCTCTCAAATGCACAAAGTCGATATGCAATTTGATAGGGCTTCGTTGCTCTCTTGATTAGTTAGCTCTTGCTTGATAATTCACCAAAACTTCACTATACAAATCATCTCTCCTTTCATCCCCTTGGAGGGGGTATTTATCGCATACCCCTAGGGCTAGAGGTGGCTTCATGGAGAATCCAATACCAAGAAGGTTGGTTATGACATTTGGGATGGAAGCCTTTGGAATCTTCCGTCCTCCAATTGCATCCTTCTAGATCTCTTGGCCATTCCAATCAATTTGGCTTGGATGGAAGGCCTAACTAAACTCTAGTTCAGACCACAGGTCACAGTTGTAGTCCAGACTATAGACCGTAGGTGTCAACTGCAGTTCAAACTGGAGACCACAGGTCTGGGCTGCGGTTCAAACTGCTTAGGCCAGAATGCCTAAATTGAGTGGTTAGAACCATTGCTATATCTTGGAGTCTATCCAAGATCCTTCATATGGTTTTGTAGCATGTCCACATAGTATTCGCCCTTGGTATGATGCATTTTAGGTGTCTACAGATGCCCCTTTTGAGATGCGTTGTGAGATCGAACAACGCTAAGCAAAATAGACCTCCTAAAATGATGTTGTAGGTTCTAAGATGATCATTAGTCTGATCAACATTAGATGCCCCAGGTCCAGCAAAAGGACACACATCTTGGAATCATTATTTCCAACTTGGGAAGGCTTACATTTGAAAAGTTTGCACTCATCATCATACATTCGGGTAGCTTTGGTGATACAATAAGAGTTAGGCCTATATAACCAAAGGATGAGAGCTACAAATGAAATTTCAAATTTGTTATTTGCCCCAAACAGAGGGGGAAGATTATGATAGCTATTAGCAATGATTCACAAGGATGAATGCAATTTTGACAAGATCAAGAGATCTATGATCTTTGAGATCTTCTATTGATTTTGATTATGACATGAAATTATGACTACCCCCTTAAGTGATGAGTCAATGAGGGTAATGACAATGTCTGAAGTGACGGAATCGATTGACCATAATGAATTATCCTGAACAACTTTAGATTTGATACGTTGAATGCCTTGGCTAGGCCTAGTTTAGCTTATGATTACAATGCTTAGTAGTATTTGCACATCTCTCTCCCATGGAGTAGTCAAGATATGATAGCCGTTTTAGGGAGTCAAAATAATACAAAATCAATAAGACTTGTGTTGAATCACATTGTCGATGATTTGCTAAAAAGATGTCATAAAAGAAATGACATTTTTGCCCCAAATGTCCTTATTGTGATTTACTCATCTTGTTGGATTGCATGGAGCGCAAGTCACTGCAACTGCCAATTTTATAGGATAAATCACTGAATACGAGGCGCATTTAGTTTTTTATTGTTTGATTTTTTTTTTTTAATTTGGCATTTATTGGATTGATCCTGGTGCTTGTAACATCACCAAATTTGCAATTTTGATCATGTATTTTGATTTTTATCCACTAGGAGTCATTAATTTGCCTTTTCATACCTTCCTGTGGTGGGTTTTTAGTGCATTTATTGCTAGTTGCGAACTGTAGGTACGGTCTGTGATTTACATTTCCAAATTTTGGGGATCGCAGGTCAGACCTGCGGGTAGAAAACCCTAGTTTTGGAACCACGAGTTGTCAGCTGCGGTCCACAAAGACTAGGAGGACCTATAAATTGAATTCTTAGTTGAAATTTTTCATTATTTTCTTGCAACCCTTAGCAAATTGAGAGCTTTGAGAGAGAGAGAACATTCCCTGATATGGAACACTCAAAATCTACAATATTTACACTCATCTTCCTTGATGGCGGGTCCTGATCAGCCATCAACTAACCAGGGGTAGGGTGCGGGTAAGGTAACTCAAAACCGAGACCTCACACTCAATATTAGTAAAATGAACCACACTTAAGAAATGCAGAAATTGAACCCCATTAAACTATTGGTAATGAACCCCACTAGTCTAGGTCAGCTTAGGATTTAACTTTTATGCTTTAGTGGTCTAGGAGGGTACCCAAAATGGGTGCCACTCCTAAACCGCAACTGGTAGCTACGGTTCCCAGTTGGCAAATTGGGAACCGTAGGTTTCAGCTTCGTTCTCCAATTTCCAAATCGAGAACCGCAAGTTGCAGTTGCGGTTTCCAATTTGCAAATTGGGGACCACAAGTTGCGGTTGCGGTTTGCAAATCTTATTTTTTTTTTTTAGAGATTTTTAGTTTTTTTTAGCTCTGCTTAGCTAGATTTAGCTTACATTATGTTTTTTTTACTTTTTTTATTTAAAAGTTAACTTCTAGAGTGCAGGAGCCTAACCTGATGAAGAATTTTTGTGAGGCCTTATTGGATGACAACTGAGCATGGTTTTGAGCCATCGAGTTTGGTTACATCATGGATCTACCCACCATTAGGGTAGATCAAGCCTATCTGACTGCATTGGCCCAACACTGGAATTCGTAGACCAACACATTTCACCTTCCTCCCGGTGAGATGACCATCACCATGGAGGATGTCTACAGGATCTTTACGATCCCTATCGATGGTGAGGTTGTTTTTTCCTCTATCTACATGGCAAAGGATGTTGTTTTTGTTGCCATATTTGGTGATCAGAGCATCGTCACACAGGATGATGCAAACCATGGAGGGGTGCACATCGATGACTGGTATCGATATGATGCCTTCTATGTTCGAGAGGCACTCTTTATGCATCTTATCATTTATATTGTCCTTCCATACTCCTCAAGCATTAGGATTCCTTGGAACATGTTGGACCCTACTTAGAGGGTGCTTCAGAGCTCGACGAAGGAGCCATTGCTACTAGACTGGGGGAGCACCTTACTATGCTAGCTCTATAGGGAGTTGTACTAGATTATAGAGCAAAGTTGTAAGGGCATCAGTTGTAGCCTGTTGCTACAGATCTTGGGGTGGCAGCACATCCGGATCGAGCATCCTACTGATCTACATCTATGCATCACTACCCTAGATGATGATAATCAATGTTACATCGTCTGCTAACCTCATGCTAAGAAGGGTATCCGTAGCAAGGCTTATGCTGGGGACATGAAGCATTACATCATCAGCTTTGCAACACTTGGAATAGGGAACATCATCTGGTGCCCCCATATGGATTGCCCTACATGGCCAGATGTGGACGAGTGGTTGTGATGGGCCTATCAAGACAGATGGCTTACCTGGTGTAAGCTAGAGGTCCAAGAGTATCAATTTTTCTCTTGTGTCCTACGATAGTTTGACCTGGTGTAGGATCTACTAGATATGCCCCTAAGGTATAAATGTTTGCCTCTAGAGATGGATCTCCTAATGATAGTTCCTCCATCATTAGGAGATGCATCTGATGACTTCCAAGAGTCAAGGGTTGAGACAGTTGGGACCACACCCGACTATGATGGATGGTGGTCTCTATTTAGATGGCATGGGATAGGGCCTCTATGTCGAAAGCTAGCTGAGGTAGAGGAAAATGCAGATCCTGATGGGCGTAGGGTGTGCTAGCATACTAAGGGTGGTTGGGGCATAGAGGCCACCATTGAGGACCTACCAAAGATCGACCCTAAATAGGATGCTCCAAAGGAGGGTGAGGTCCCTCCTAATAACGCAAAGGGACGATTGCTGGTGTAGGTTGCTGACTTGCAGAGTTAGATTGGGTGCTTTCATACTCAGTAGCATGAGAGAGATACTACCATCACCACTCTAGAGGTGAAGGTATCTGACAAGGATCAGTGCCTGACTGAGGTGCAGGGTCTGGTATAGGAGCTCACGACTCAAGCTATCGATGCAGAGGCCCAGGTGCAAAGACTACAGACAGCCCTGGAGTTAGCACAGGCATAGTAGACTATAGTAGAGGCATAGTGGGATCTCATGTGAGTAGTGAGGGGGGCTATGCTGCCTCCTCAAGCTATCATGGGGCCTTCTATGATACCAGTAGCAGGCACAACAGCTACATAGGATCCGATTGCTAAGGTGACATGACTATGTGGTATGGTCATGAGGACCAATGATATGCACGTAGCCCATCTTGCTTGTGTTGATCATCTAGTTGGCTACATAGATATGCATGAGCTACAGGTTCCTAAGGATCCTTTCACATTAGAGTCTCAACATACCATGTCTAGGACCTTAGGGCAGTCAACAGCAAGCTCGAGTCATAGGACTCACAGGACTGAGAGGACACATAGGTCCTCTAGTAAACACACGATGAGGTCATAGGCCAAGACTAGAGATCTAGGGCAGACATTAGGGGCCTCTAATCAGAGGACTAGCCTACTATAGTTAATATTTTCTCATGTGTTGGGTGTGTTAGGTTTTGGAGGCAAGCAAGATCCACAGCAGGATCCACCATAGGTGCTAGGTCATCCAGGAGATCAGGCTCCAAAGCACAGTGTAGAGGGAGGCGGTGAGAGCTCCAGTATAGGGGGAGTAGCCTAGATCTAGGTTATAGTAGCTATCGGCTACAATTTGGATGTTCTTATTTTACGTGTAAGGTCGAGGACCTACATAGTTGTAGCCTACGGGAATTTTGTACTCTCTATGTACTCATTTGGACACACATATATATGATATGATATTCCATGGCTCATTATGTGTACATGTTTATTTATTATTTTTGATTTTATGTTTATTTGATGCACATGGATGCAATGCTTATTTAAATGCTATGTTTATATGATGCGATGTATGGATGTCATGCACTAGATAGCTATTCTACTTTATGATGATGATATGCAATGATCTAGATGAGTAGATGTGCGACATATGATGTATGTAGATGGATGCGATGTTTATTTTTAACGCATGTTTATTTTTGCTTTGTGGGCATGCGTATATTTTATGCATTTTATGATATGCTATGCAATGTATGGTAATGCATTATGTACATAATCATAATCTAATGGAAATGAACCTATATGCTTTAATCACTTAAAACATAAGGAATGAATGTAAACTATGTATATCAATTTTTAAAATATGACACCACAAAATGTACAACAATCATGCAAATAATTGATAATTCTCATTACAAGAACTTAATCAATTAATCACCCATATATGAAATGTAGTGAAATGGATTGGTATAATGCTAATGAATGAATATGTCATTTTGTATATTTCTTCTTTGTTGCACTATATAGTCAGTGGCCGTATAAACATCATTTTTGATATTCATGTGGTATCTATCCTATATATTTGATTGTGCTTTGTAAAAATGCATTATGATGAATGAATGACTCATATCTCTGAAGTTTAATGACATTTGGTATCTTGTTGCTATTGGAGCACTTTTTGGGGTTTTCCTTGAGACTCAAACACCCTAGTATACTTCTTCAAAAATCACATACTAACTGTACAAGGCTTATATTGGATAAGGCTTTTGCCATGACAGACCCAACTATTCATTATCCATGTGTGTGCATGTGAATTTTTTTAGATAGATCGTAAGCATACCCCGTATGTCAGTCAAGACTCTTTCAACCCATATGTGAGATAAGGTTCCCCATATGATCGTATCGTCCTTGTTTTAGCTTTGATTATACTTATACAGCTAGACAATCCTAGGTACCTAAAGCTAGCTCATCTTGCAAATTGATCAGGGCTACCCCTCCAAATGCAGGCAGGACTCTTTCAACCCATTGCTACATTTGGGGATCACCCAATAGAACTACCCCTCTGATTGCAGGTGGGACTCTTCCAATCCATTGTTGCGATCAGGGATCACTCTATGGCTTTCGAAAGGTGGACAATCCAGGGATTCAAGTTCTCACCCTTCTTACTTGCTCAGATGTAGTGATAAAAATCACTTTTGGTCCACGTATTACCGTTTTCTTTGAGCAAGGTATTTTTATAGTGCTTTTGATTCACTATGTCACTTTACATTTTGAACTTGAAATTTGTACTTTTTGTTGCATTTTGTAACTTGGGATTTAACTTTTGTGACTTTGGGATTTATAGGGGAAATCCTTGTCCTTTTACCAAAGTACACCTTTCTAGACTGACTATTTGCAAGATAAGAAGGTTGTGAAATCCATCTCTCTAGATACCTAAGACTGTTGTTGTAGCTTTCATCCTCTCTCGTCTTAGCAAGATTTTATATTGTTTTGCTTAGTGACAGGATTCTGATATGTTGAAGCATTATCCCAACTAATGACCTTGTCTATAACAATAAAGCAATCTTTCTACAATATTTGAAGAACTCACTAGGTATGGTTGAGTGACATGAAAACTTTAATATACATATATGTTTTTGTGCAATAGGTATCGTGTATGAATGCAATGAATTATGATAAATGCAAGGGTGCATGATTGTCATACAAACATGTGATTGTTTGTAAAAAATTTATAAATGCATTACACTCTACTGTGGAATGCAACGGATGAAAAATGCCTAAATGCAATATGATGATGTGAATGCATGTGTGAATGCAAATGAAAATATAAAATGTAAATGCAAATGTTTTTGGATTTTAAGCTTTATCAATTTTTTTTTGGACTTTTATACATTTTTCTTGATTTTTATAGATTTTTGAGCTTTCATATTTGACCAAACGATGATTACATGTACTTGGAGATTTTTAGGGTTGACCAAGCGATTTTTAGAAATTCTTGGAGCCTTTTGAATTGACCAAATGTTTTACAGTCACCTTTGGAACCTTTTTAGTTGACTAGACTCTCAACAAGAGGGCGTGGAGCCTTTTGGGATGACCAAGAAGCTATAGGAACTCTCGGAGCCTTTTGATTGACCAAAAAAATTTTGGAAATCCTTGGAGCCTTTTGAATTAACCAAAGGTTTTACAGCTGCCTTTGGAATCTTTTAGTTGACCAAACTCTCAGTAAGAGGGCATGGAGCCTTTTGGGATGACAGAGAAGCTATAGGAACTCTCGAAGCCTTTGGGTTGACCAAATTATTTTTGGAAATACTTGGTGCCTTCACTACACTCTCAATCATAGAACGCCTTAATATGGATAATATTGAGAGGCTCAAAATATTCTACACCCTTTAGTGATGTTAGGCGATAGGTTCCTAGACCAATCTTTTTAGATATGATGTAAGGCCCTAGCCAATTAGCCACAAATTTGTCTCGCATGTCAGGTGGTAAATTCAAGTTCTGTTGGTTCTCTTTTAGCACAAGATCCCCAACTTCAAAGTCTCTCTAGTGGACTTTGATATTGTAAGCTCATTTTAATCACTTTTGATAAACACATAGATGCTCGAGGGCATTCACATGATGTTCATCAAGCAACGTCAATTGATTGAGGTGAGCTTGTTGCATAGTATTGTCATCGATGAACTCTTTCAATGTGATGCACAGTATCGTCATCGATGAACTCTTTCAATGTGATGTGCAGTGTTGGAATTTCTAACTCCAAGGGCATAATGGCCTCAGCACCATATACTAGTGAAAATGACATTGCCCCAATAGGCATCCGAATGCTAGTCCTATAATCCCATAATGCAAAGGACAGCTGTATATGCCAATCCTTGTGGTGTTCTTGCACTATCTTTTTCAAGATGGCTACCATTGTCTTGTTTGAGGCCTCATCTTGTCTGTTTGCTTGCGGATAATATGGAGTTGCAAAACTATGTTTAATGCGGTATTTAGATGTTAAAGCCCACACAATTTTGTTCTTAAAAGAAGTTCCATTATCCAAAATTATTTTGGATGGTATCCCAAAACAACATATGATATGCTCGAGAATAAATTTTGTGATGCGAGCTCTAGTGGTCTTTGTAATGGGAATGGATTCCACCCACTTTGTAAAATACTCAGTAGCTGTGATAATGAATGTATGTTGACTTGACAATGGAGGGGAAATCTTGCCAATTAGATCTAGTCTCCACTAAGCAAATGGCCAAGCCGCTTGAATGGGATGTAAGGTATGCGATGGCAAGTGCATAAGATTAGCATGATGCTGAAATTTAACGCATTTCTTGACATACACATTGCAATTCTTCTCCATAGTGGGCCAATAATAACCCATGCAAAGGATGTTTTTGATGATAGATATGCTGCTGAAATGGCCATCGCACGTAACATCGTGAGCCTCTAAAATTTCCCAAGATGACTCTTGGGGCTCAAGACATCGAAGGAGAACTCCTTCGTAGCCACGTTAGTAAAAAATATCTCCCATAAAAACATACTTGGTCACTTTTTGTTTAAATGTGCATCTTGTGGCACGTGAAAATATCTCTAGGATCATGCTAAGCTTTAGAAAGTCTTGGATTTGCAACATCCATCTTTGACAAGCCTCAGCTTCGACTGCTAAGATGACCTGCTCCCCCTACATATTTAACTTTGCAAATGTAGACTAGGAAACAACCTTGTGGTGAATGGTAGTACCACTCCCCATAGGACTCTAAGAATTCAATGACTCCCAAGGTGCCTGCTTAAGAAAGTCTTTTGCTCTATGGAACCAATCAGTTGTTGGTTCCACGACAATCATGTTGACTGACTCTTTGTTATCAAAGGTTGCACACTCCACTGTTGGGTGCGAGAGCATTCTAACATGGATGGTAGTAAAGTTGGCCGATAGATTCTGAGGGATCAAGGACCCCAAATATGCCATGGTGTCTATGAACCTATTTTACAAAATAGGGATTGCCTCGATGTCATACCATTCAATTTTAGCCAGATAAGTGGCAACAAGATCTTTGTAGGCTTTTAGTATGGGACATCGACACTAAAAGAGCCCCTTAACCTGGTTAACTATGAGTAGAGAATCACCAAAAATGTTCAATCTTTTAATACCCATGGTGATGGCTGTGTGGAGGCCCAAAAGTAGGGCTTCGTACTCAGCATTATTGTTGGTGCATGAAAAGTATAACTTGAATGACAAGGGCATTGGAGCTCCTTATGGCATGAAAAACACTATTCCTACATCGTCCTCCTGCTCACACTTTGAACCATCAAAAAATAATGTAATATCAGCATTATTCTCTAGTTCCTCAGGTTCAGGAGCTTTAGATATTACAAAGACCGCATCATCTGGAATCTCAATGGTTAGAGGTCTACTGTTGGACAGTGGTACCTTAGCCAGTTGATCAGCTATGACTTGTCCCTTGATGGACTTTTGGTTGATGAATTGCAAATCAAATTATGTCAATAGCATGATACACTTTGTAGTACATGTGTTACGATATGTCTTTCTCATCATGTACTACAAAGGATTTTGTTTCGATATAACATATGTTGTATGACTTAGCATGTAATGCCGGAATTTCTTGGTAGTGAACACTATTGCTAAACAAAGTTTTTCAACATATGCATATCCTAACTCATAACTCACCAAGGTGCGACTGATGTAATACACAGCTTTCTCTTTGCCTTACACATTCTTTTGGGTTAACATGGTCCTCAATGCAAATTCGATTGCCGATAAATATAGCAAAAAAGGCTCATATGGCCTTGGTGGAGCTAGTACTGGCAACGTTGCCAAGTATTGCTTAATCTTAGCAAAGACTACTTGGCAATCCTTGTCCCAATAAAATGGGACCCCCTTGTGTAGCAGTAGATTCATGGGTCAACACTTATCCGATAATTAAGTGATGAATCACTTTATGGATGCTACTTTGCCCTAAAGGCTTCTTAGTTCTTTGATATTAGTGGAAGGACGCATCTCTAAAATAGTCGTGACCTTGGCTAGGCCTAATTCGATGCCTCATTTAGAAATGATGAATCCCAAGATTTTACATGAACTTATTCCAAATACGCACTTCTTAGGAATCAACCTGACATTATGCTCTATCAGGCGATCGAAGACCTTCCTTAAGACCTTCACATGCTCTACTCATAGCAACGACTTAGCTAGTAAGTCATCGATATAATATTCTAAGATTCATGCATGTAGTTATGAAAGATATATGTCATAGCCCGCTGATATGTGGCACCAGTATTTTTAAGACCGAATGGCATAACTTTGTAGCAAAATGTCCCCCATGGCGTTATGAATGTTGTTTTATGCCGATCTTTGGGTTTAATATGAATCTAGTTGTATCCAAAAAAACCATCCATAATGGAGAGCATTTCATGACCTATAGTGGCGTCTACCAGAGCATCAATATTTGGCAACAAAAATGAATCTTTGGGTGTTGCCTTGTTGAGATCTCTAAAATTTGTACAAATACGGACCCTTCCATCTGGCTTTCCTACGGGCACCATATTGGACATTCATTTTGGATAGTTGATGGAGATGACAAACTCTATGTCCAATAGCTTTTGTAACTTGTCTTTCACCATTAAGGCTACTGTTGGATGCATTTTTCTGAGTTTGTGCTTGACTGGCTTCTTCGACAGATCTAGCGATAGGTTATGAATAACCAATTTTGGATCTAGACCCGGCATGTCTTTGTAATTCCAAGCAAAGAGATCAGGTCTCTCTTTTAGTAGAGGGATGATGCTATTACGCTCATCCAAAGTGAGACTCTCTCCAAATATAACCTTATTTGGATTGGTGGGATCTTTACTGATATCCACATCAAAGGTTTTCTCTACTAACATATGTGATCCCTCCTCAAGCTGGTGATGCATAGGAATCAGATGGATGTCATCATTCGGGTTCACATGTTCCTCTCAGGAATCATTCTCAGTGTGACAAACATCATGAGCATATCCTGGCACAAAATGAAATGATTGTAGCATTTCTTCATTAGGGAATAAATCTTTAGGCCGGACTAGTGAGTCAGCGTGATCCCAATCAATAGCATCCATGTTTAGATGCAGCGGTTTGGATGGATCTATTGGATTGCAAAGTGGGGTTGTCAAATCAAAGAAGACCATATTGATGGAATGGAATTGATCTCCAGAACCACATGGACAAAACCATATCCCTAAAGTGTAGCTTTCATACCCAAGATATGGTTTGGATAGTATGGGTACAAATGGATCCTCTCTATGGGATGTCTGTATAATTGGATCCTCCCTGTGCACTGGCTATAAAATAGGATCTCTCAGCTCAAGGAGCTCCACGTATGTAGGCAGATCAAAAAAGAGTTCCTGATACCTCTCTTCGAGCTCTCTTCTTTCCCTCGGGCTACGATGGAGATTGATCTCCCAATGCAAAACTGTGGATGTAATAGGTGGGGGACCTCTAGGTGGAGGCCTATTACGTAAGTGGTGAGGTCCCAAATAGGCCATCTCCATTGAGTCCTCATCATCACTGTACAAATACAATTCGTCACTTCCCCCCTCTTCTAAGGAGAAATTTCATAGATGTGGTCCCATGTATCTGATTCTATGGTCGCTATCATCACTATCTGGGTAAATTCGATAGAATGATCATATATATGATACTACCACATAAACTGGCACTACTATTTCCTCAGAGTGCTCAGTGTTGGGAGGGACTTCCTCCATAACATGCTCTGATTTCCTAGGCAATAGATATTGTCGATACATGAGCCTAGAATCAATCCTCTCATCTACATCATCATGGTCACTATCATGGATGGGCCACTCTATTGTGTCTATGCACAGTGGGAGATTAGTTGGGCAAGGCTTTAAGCAAGCTTCCTCTATTTTATCTTCATAATCACTATGAGCTATGAAGTGCTCGTTCATCCCTTCCACTTGTTCCATAGGCAGCATATGGCATATAAACATTGGCCCTAAAAAGGTTGCCTCGATTTCCTCCTCATATTGATCATCATTTGAGGATTCATCATCTGCATAATAACTAGGTCTACTCATTTCGGAGGTGGACTCCTCTCCATTATCACAAAGATCTCCTAACTCGAGATCACCTACAGCAGTGGGGTTATGCCCCTGCATACCAGTGTCATTGGTAGCACTACATATTTGGTTACCCAATTTGTCTCTGGGGTTGTCCTCTAAGGGCCCATCATGGTATGAATCGGGTGGCCCTATGGTAACAAACGATACCGTCTGGTGAGTCCTCCAATAGCTAGAAGGATTAGGGTGATATGGATTAAAATCCACATTGTCCCCAGACTCAAGTACATGTGATCTAAGGATGCAAAAAGTAGATTGTCATGACCCCATACTTGTAACCCTAACCCAAACCTATCAATAGCTAACTGATAATGAGGTTCAAGTGGGGTTCTACATCCCTATTCTAAAATACCAAGGTCGTGCCCTTGCCATTGATATGATTCAAAAATATGCATGGCGTATTATGGGTTGGACAGATAGCACACATTCACAGTGAATGGCTCATCGTCATCTTCATCTACGAACATTCTAGTGGGCGCTTGATCTAGCCCTACGTAGACGAAGTTTTTTTGGTTGGGTGGCTCACCCAACAGTACTATAGATCCAATCTAAAATCTATGGTCATGCGATTAGCCCATCTCTTATGCAATTTTTAGGATAGGTTTGAAAGTAACATTTTGCATAAGATACTCACCTAACCCTGTACTGGCCAGATGAACGGTCACCTATGATGCAGATGACCCTGCTGAAGATGTATGCGAAGTAGGTTGAGATGCCTCCTCAGATTTTTCTTGAGGTTCTTCCACATACATAGGAGTGGGATTCATATTGGCAACTAGTCTGGGCATATGATTTTCCACTTTCTCATCCAATTTCACCTTTAGCTTCTCGACTTATCGATGCATTGATGATGCTATAAGTTTTAGAGAAGTTGCATTCGTATGCTTAGATCTATGTGATACAAATATCGATGGTTGAGCACAGGATGTTGGTTTACCTATTATAATCTTAACTAATGAAATAGGTCAGATATCCAAGTGCATCAACGGGAGTACAAAACCCCCAGGCAAATCTGCTAGGTTCACAAACTTGAATGGTTCTTCATTTGAGGACACTACATGAACCTGTCCCTCGTGAATGTACTTCACGCATTTATGCAAGATAGAGGGGACACAACACATTTCATGAATCCAAGGCCTTCCAAGCAAAATTTTGTACTATATGGTGCCCTCTATCACGTGACACATCACAGAGATGGTCTTGAGTACCACCTGAACAGGTAGAACAATTGTACCAACCATCGAGCATAGTGCATCATTAAATGCTCTCAACGTAAAGGTGGTAGGCACAATGTGTGATTTGGGTAGCTTGAGATGGCTCAGTGTCTTGGTCATAATATATTGATCGAGGACCTAGTGTCGATCAATACCCTTTTGAAAGGCATGTGGTTAACACACGTGATAATAAGTAGCGATCGGTCAAATCGTAATAGTGGGAACCATCTTCACTTCATGATCGTAAAATTGTATCGTGGGTTCCTGACACTATTGTACATGTCCCACAAAATTTGTAAATGCATGGGCATCTTGGGACTATACCTCAATGGACCTCAGAATGTCCATAAGAGTCTCCCTGTGTCTAGGGGACTGCTGAATAAGCTCATATATTAACAACTTCATAGGAGTTGTCTGCAGGTTCTGAACTAACCTGCTCCTTATGGTCACCACCGGTCTAGCTGGTGGGCCTAGAATGTTCTGAGCTGGTCATTGATCCGGTGTAGCTTGTATTCTAATGGGAGCACAAGGTTGATTGGGTTGATCGTACCTCTCATGTATAGTAACAACATTGACCATACCTACGAACCCCTGGGTAGGTGGTTCGATTATCACTAGATTGACTTGGTCAGCATTGTTATGAGTCACCTCATGATTAGGAAGTGAATTCTTGAAAATCCCCATGTTTCTATTTTTGGGTGCTTGTGGGTTGCTTGGTACTACCAGCTCTCCTTTTTCTATCATGTTCTTCATGATGTGTTTGAAGGACAAACATGTTTCGATGTCATGGCCTTTTGATCTATGGAATATGCAGAACAGATCGTCTTAATGCTACTTTGACTTTGGCACATTCAAATCTACTAATTTGACCTTAGGAAATTGTATGGACTTGGCCTTGCACAATTGATGGAAAATCAAAGTCATCGATTCCATCAAGGGCATGAACTGGCGAGGTGGGTGCTCTTCTTTGTTTTTGCCCTTATAGTTTTTTTTGTGTGTCTCATAACGCACAGGAGGAGGTTGGACCTGATAATTAGGCTTTTGCTATCCCTTGTCTTCTCCTCTGAGATTTAGTACTACTTGATTTACGTGGGCCTGCTTGCCCTATTATTTTGTAGTACTCTTTTTAAACCCCTCTTTCCTAGTCTTGAGCTTCAAGCTGCCTTCTTGCAACTTGATGTCCTCGATCACCTTGGCTTGCGCCATATCTTCCTCGAATATGGGGTATCGCTATAGCTACAATAGTAGTGAGATGTTTTTTTCACAACTCTTTATAAACATTCGAGTTAGTTTGGTCACAGGAATAGGGATGGGCAGCTTTGCCATTATTCTACGCCATCTCTTTTTGTATTGCTCGACGGGTTCGTCGTCGCACTAAGCTAGTGCCACCAAATTAGAAAGGTTGACCTGTCTCTTAACGCCAAATGAATAGCATTCAAGAAATTCATTGGACAATTTTTCAAAACTAATAATATTGTGTTTCTTCAGTTGGTTGAACCACTCCCGGGTCGGGCCAGAAAGTGTCGTAATGAAAGTGCGCAACAACAAGGCATCCTGACTCTCTATCTAGAAACAAGCATCCAAAAAAATTGTAACATGCTCTTGTGAATCCTCATCACCCTTGCATTTTTCCAACCTGGGCATATCAAAATTCTTGGGATATGGAGACGTAGGCATCGAGGGGTCTAGAGGTTCATTGTATATCTTCCTCAGTGTCAACTTTTGCATAGGAGCGCCCTTCCTCTCTATTGCTTTGACCTTATCGACCAAAACCTTGTACGCCTTAGAAGATAAAAAGTCCTCCTCCCTAAGCTGACATGGAGGTTGTCTAGGAGGTAATGTCTTCATCAGGGGAGGTGGAGGACATGGCTCTTTCTCCTCATCACCTTGGTAACTCTCAAGATACCTTTGATCGCATCTATCTGCATCTATGTGCTCATGTTACCTCTATCTAAGATCATTGAGTGACGACAGTCGCTCCCTCTGTTGGGCATTGACATGAGTACGAGCGTCTCTTCACTCCTAGTGTATATCATCTAGGTACACAGCCCTGCTATGCACATGCTCTCTATGCTCATCGAGAGGGTATAGGCCAGTCCTGGCTAGCTGATCCTCCTACTCTATGCGCTCCTTATGATACATAATACGCTCCTCGCATATGCTCTACTCATATAATTTCTGTCGTAGGAGCCTTTGTGCTTGAATATTTTCATCTTTAATATGCTACCTCTCTAGGCAAGCATCATCCAATTGATCTTGGAGGAGTTGACGTCTTTGCTTAGACACTAGTCTATGTGATCTATCGATCTGATTGACTGTAGGAGACCTTCGATGTGTGTGCTCTGTATGAGCTACCTTATGGTTTCTATACCCATCAGACAAATGTGTGGATGATGGATGCATTACATGAGGGCGCTTGGAAGCCTCTCCATGCTCTCTAGTGATCTTGATACAACTGTCGCTATGCTCACTCGAAGCATGAATGGGCGAAGTTGTAGGCTTGCAGCCTAGATGCTCAAGAACACTACCTAGACCATCTAACTATCTAGACCTCCACCGCTCATGTGGTGGTGTTCCATTAGCTCCCACCTTTGATATATCAATGGTGATCTTGCATGGTGAGCCACACATGGGAGTATGGGTGGACCTATGCTCGAAAGTGAGCCTATCATCCTACCCCTAAATGGGCGGATCTCTAATCCATCAATACTCTAATGGTGGAGGGTTAGAACCTCTCATGGACCTAGTACGTATGAGAACCAACTTGGTCCCCTGCATAACATATTCCTTGGTCGATCTCGTGGACTTGCATGCAGTGCGATCTGGGTAATGGCTTTGAGGGAGAGCATCCTCGTTCTGAGAAGCTTCATGCTCTGTCCTATGCCTAGAAGAGTGTACTAAAGTTCCTCTATTGGGGGTCCACTCAACGAGATCTCCCCATGTCGAGTTGCCACCTCTAATGCTTGTCGAACGTCATTCGGTTTGCTCATGTGTATGAGGACTCGATACATGCTATTGTGAACCAATGGGGGGTTGATCATGGGCATCAATTCGAGACCTTTTCCAATCACCTCGTGTGTTCACCATTTGTGTACCTAACATTTAGATGTGTTTTATTATGCAAAAAAAGTATACAAATGATCATTATCTCCTTTTATTTTTTTATTGTGAGCCCTAAATTGTTTGATGTTGTTTTCAGATGTGTTGTATCACTGTTAGAAACTCTTGCATGTTTTGAAATATTGTTGGATTTTAAACTTAGTTAAATTGGATTTTACCTATATACTTGCACAAGCCAAATATGGTAATGAATTCCATACTCAACGAAGTATCATAGGTACTACCAACCCTCACCCAGCACACCGTGTGCAGCGATACACCCTTCTAAAGAAGAGTGCATGCTATTTTGCATGGATAAGACATTTCTTAGGTCGGCCTTGGCAATGAGTGGGTCTTGATAGTACAATTTTAAATGAGCCAACAAAGTGGTAATGACATCCACTGTTGGTCTCAATCAAGTGGGTTGGATGTGAGAGCCCCACGCCACTAATTTTTAAATGGAACGTGGTGTGTGTGGTTCCTTTTACTTTTTTAAAATGATAAATGCATCGAAGAGCATAATGATCATTCCTACATGATATGCATGAAAATAAAGGAACATTTCAAATTCAAAAATAATGCATGCTAATGTCCTATATGATATTTTGACGATGCAATTACAATGACATGGCCACTGCTTGGGCCTCAAGCATACAAACGACACACGATCCTTATCAAGGTCACTGTATTTAGGGGCAGACTACACTTAGAGGTCCGCTATTCCCAACAATGCCTTTCTATTGAATGGAAAACAAAAACAAACTAGGACTTGTTCATTGACCCCTTATATATTTTTTTTAGTTCCTAGTTTGCAATGGTTTGATGATTTTTGGAAAGATACAGAGCAAAAAATTCAACACATAAGGTGAAATTGGTACCTACCTTAGCTCTTGCTCTACTGCCCACTGATTTTCCTATTGTATGCCTTTTTTCTCTATGAACCGTAGGTCCAATCTATGGGATGCAGTGGATACCACAGGTTACAACCACGGGCCAAAAAATAATCGTAGTTGAAAGCTATAGTTAGCCCTGTGCAAAGAAAAAGCCAAGAATAGTCAAAATTTAGGGCTAAAATTACAGAGTTCCATCGTGATCACCATCTAACGTAACCATGAAGTGTGCACCTTAGCTAGGCATACTGATCTATATCATCACAAAAGCACAAAGATCCACACAAATGCATAAATTGAACAAAGAAAGCCAACGTATGCAAAGTTTCTTATATTAATCTTTAAAGGATCTCGGATTACAAAAATGCCCTTTTAGGTTCACTCGAAAGATGATACAGATGTTACAATTGCCAATGCCCTCAACAGGGTAGGCACACTTATTGTGCTTCAATGATTACTCATAAACTGCCTTGGGGTAGAGCTAACCCCCTTCTTTGCAATGTGGAAGGATTATGATATATGCTCCTTTTTGCACCTATCTCTTTGCGAACAAGAAACAACAGCACACGATTACAAATATTGATAGCCTCTCGTGATGAGGCCCTTTAAAGAAATATGTGTGTAAATACCATTAAACTAGTAAAACAAGAAAGCATAAAGAAAGACTTTAAGTTATTCTAATTACATCAAGAATTATGCTAAAACATGCAAGACATGAACAAGCAAATGATAACTAAATCAAATATCGAATTAGAAGCAATAAAGCACATAAAATATCCACTGTACTCCTACTTAATGCAACGCATGAAATATCTAATTACTATGGTCAAAGTTTCCCTAAGATGCAATTAAACCTATAAAAATACTAACATGACTAATCTATGCAATCAAAAGCAAAGTAAGTAAGGTGATCATTAACCTGTTGTAAACCATAGCTATGAGGGGCGGTCTGCATTGTGAACCATGGCTGATAGCCACGGTTTGACCTTTGATGGGTTTACCCTCAAAATAAGGGGCAATTGGTTTGACCTCCTTGTCCGAATTGATGTTCAAGGGTCACCTTTGTCATCCTCTAATAGATTTGGCAAGCAAATTGTTGTTAAGGGCCTTCGTTTTCCCATATTTGCATTTATTGATCTTCCTAAGAACCTATGGCATAAATGACTAATTGGTCTTTATATGGATAGCGAAGATGCTCTCAAATGCACAAATTTGATATGCAATTTGATAGGGCTTCATTGCTCTCTTGATCAGTTAGCTCTTACTCGATAATTTGCCAATTCTTCGCTATACAAATCATCTCTCCTTTCATCCCCTTGGATGGAGGTATTTATAGCATGCCCCTAGGTCTAGGGGTGGATTCATGGAGAATCCAAGACCAAGAAGGTTGGTTAGGACAATTAGTATGGAAGCCTTTGGAATCTTTCATCCTCCAACTACCTCCTTTTAGATCTCTTGGTTATTCCAATCGATTTGGCTCGGATGGAAGGCCTAACTGAACTCCAGTTCAGACCGTAGGTCACAACTATGGTCCAGAGTATAGACCACAGGTGTCAACCATGGTTCAGATTGGAGACCGTAGGTCTGGGATGCAGTTCAAACTGGAGACCATAGGTCTGGGCTGCGGTTCAAACTGCTTAGGCTAGAATGCCTAAATTTAGTGGTTAGAACCACTGCTTTATCTTGGAGTCTATCCAAGATGCTTCATATGATTTTGTAGCATGTCCATATGAGTAGTCGCCCTCGACATGACATGTTTTTGGTGTCTACACTTTCTCATCATCCATCCTCATGCCATCTCTCAAGATTACAAATCCCAAAAACACTAAACTATCTTGAAGAAATCTACATTTCTTCAGGTTGACATACAATTTCTCCTTCCTTAGCACGTCTAACACTAATTTCAGGTGTAACAAATGGTCTTCTTCACTTTTACTATAAATCAAAATATCATCAAAATACACAACCACAAACTTACCATTATATTCTCATAGTACTCTGTTCATCAACCGCATAAATGTACTCGATGCATTAGACAACCCAAATGGCATCACCATCCACTCGTACAATCCATATTTTGTCTTAAAATTTGTCTTCCATTCATCCCCTTCTCGAATATTGATCTATTAGTAGCCACTTCGTAGATCAATTTTACTAAAGTATTGAGCTCCAGCCAATCTATCCATCATGTCATCCACTCTCGGCATAGGATACCGATACTTTATTATGATTTTGTTTATGGCTCTATTGTCTACACACATTCGCTAGTCACCATCTTTCTTCGGGGTCAGCAATGCTGGAGTCACACATGGACTCATACTCTCCCTAACTAATCCTTTTTTTATCAACTCTATCACTTGCCTACTCAACTCTACATTCTGTGTCGGGTTCAACAGATAAGCTGCCTAATTTGGGAGCGTTGATCCTGGAATCAAATCCATGTGATGTTGGATATCCCTTTTTGATGGTATCCCATCTGGTAACTCCTCTAGTGTGATATCTTTATATTCACTTAGAAACTTAGTTGTTGTTGTAGGCATAACCACTTCCTCTATTTCTAGCTTCCTAGTTGTTAAGGAATAATAGAAGCTAGCATCCCTGATCTTTGCAAGAAACTCCTTCATCGTCAAAAAGCTCTCACTCGGCCCATCCTCCTTTAGAGGTACAAGAACTACCTTTACACCATCCTTCCAGAATGTATAAGTATTATTTCTCCCATTATGGTTAGTATCCTTGTCATACTGCCAAGGTCTTCCCAATAGAATGTGACATGCATCCATCGAGATCACATCACACCACACTTCATCCTTATAAGTGCTCCCAATTGAAAATTTAATTAAACACCTCTAATCTACTGTTACCTCATTCCCTTTTTTAACCCATGAGATGCGATATGAATAAGGATATTTTTCACATTTTAGGTGCATTTTATCAACCATGATATTTGACACCATATTCTCACAGCTACCACCATCAATGACAATTTTACATACCTTCCCTCCTGATGTACACCTTGTTTCAAATATGTTCATTCACAGCCAAGAATCTTCACCATCTATGGTTTGCCCCTTTGCTTTGCTCTGAACCATCTCTTTCTTAAGAGCAATAAATGTCCTCCTTATCATAAGTGCTTCCCCCATGTCAGCAACAACTTCATCCTCATCCTGCTCTTCCATCTCAACTAGATTGACCCTTCCTTGTCCTCCTTGACCCCTTTCTTATACATCACATTGGGGACACTCAAATTCTCTATGCCCCTCCTAACCACATCCATAACAGGTACACGACCTCCTCAGATCATTCCCATTTTATCCACAACCGTAATCTCTACCTTGTTGGTATCCTCTTCCTCTCATATTTTGTCCATCTTCTTCTTGTTTAGCAGGTATTGAGGATTCTCCCTTGATAAAATTAGATCCACTTCAACCCCGACCTGAAGAGGGTGTGAATCCCTTCTTACCTCTTCTATTAATCCTTTTCAATTTCTCCTCCGCCTTGAGGGCCATTTGATACGCATCCTCCACTAGAAGAGTGTGATGCATGCTCATCTCATCTTGAACAGCAAAACTTAGGCCATTTACATACCTAGCAGCCTTTTGGTCCTTCATCTCATTGTGCTCCACTCGAATGGATAGCTTGTAGAATTCATTAGTATAGTCCTCAATGCTTTGATCCTTCTATCAAAGATTTTGAAATCTACGAAATAGGGTTTGGGAGTAGTCTACAGGTATAAATTTTTCTTGTAACTTCTTCATCTTTGTCCAATCCCTGATCTTTTCCTTTCCATTCCTCTATCATGTAGTTTGTAAATGATCCCACCAAATCAATGCATGTCCCTTCAACTTTGTGCATGCGAGATTAACCTTCTTCTCTTCAGCAAGATTACTCCATTCAAAATATTTTTCTAGGCTATTGATCTAATCGATCAACTCCTCTGGTTTCAACCCACCAGCATACTCGATAACCTCGATCTTAATCCCATCTCGATTCCCCTTAAGCCCCTCTAGAGCTCGTATCAGTTGATTTTCAAAACTGTGCCCTTATTCCTTTGGACCCTCTGGTTCTACTTCTGCATGGACCTCAGATCCACGTTCCTCAGGTATATTTTCATCATCAGATCCTTGATCTGCACGTGCCCTGGGACGTCTCTCTCTCATGCAATCAATCACACCAGTCAGCTGTGCTATTTTTGCATTTATATCCTTGATCTACCTATTCATCTGGGCATATATTCTAGGTGGCATCTTCCCTTCACTAGCGAGATCACACCCGCTTTGATACCAAATGGTGTGAACTTAGCTACAAGAGACCAACAAAATGGACTCCAATCACATAACACAAATGCAATAATGGAAGAAAACTGCCAATTGATATTCTTCTCATTCCTAAATTCACACCCCTTCTATAAAATATTACAATCCATCATATAGCAACCGAAAACCAAAGAAACCCTAAAAATGTTTTTTTTCTAAAACTGCTAAAAATATATCTTTTTCCTAAAAATTGCTAAAAATAGAAATGAGTCGGATTGCACCCAAATTTGGTGCACACATCCCTCTTACAATAATGAACCTTAATTTAAAATATTAGGTCTCAACTTATGGTATAACAAAATATAATAAACTTCTAACAGCCAAAAAACCCAAAAAACCTGGGAACCTATTCTAAAAGCTAATTTTGGGGCACCAGATGTCAGATTTAGGTCTCAAAAATATGATTTTTGGAGGGTCAGGTGCATCAAAGATAATCCTGATGTAGAACACGCATGGAAAACCACCTGTTAAATTTCAAGGCAAACGGGCGTACGGTTCACAAGTTATGGCTCCGACAAGGTGCATCATGAAGTAACCTGCAAATCCCTGCTTTGATTTTAGCTGGAGTGTTTAGGAAGTAAATTATGGATTTTTTCCTATTAACTTTTGGTAGATAAGAGGATTTGAATAACTCCTAATTTTATTTTATTTTTTGTCTAGTTGATTTTTATTAAAGATGTTGCTTATATTAACCTTAATAAAAATTGGTTATAAAGACAAAAAAAAACTTGCTACTCTTCTACCAATAACAAAAATTTTATAATATGGACATATTTTCCACCAATTAGTAAGAAAGAAACTAGAAAACATAAGGCCTTAGACACACAATAGAAGAATCAAAATAGTTAGGTCCAACACAAATATGCTTTAAACATACTCGTAACATTACTATGTACTAGATGCATCTAGGCACTATGAAGTTAGTCAAAATGAGTCATACATAGCCAAAATGAAAATATAAAAGACTAGATGTAGCTATGCCATGTAATATCAATAAATTAAAAATAAAAGAAAAGAAACTATGCATGTAGATCCTATCCTATGAGCATGGAATCGTCTCATCAATATGGTCAACCAACTATAACAAATTTGTGATGTTAGTGTCATCTAACAAACTTGTAAAATTTTCCTTTATATTAGAGACAACAAGAATGATAGTTTTTTGTATGTGACTCTACCTTGATAACACTAACCTCTTATTGAAGTATTTGAATCCTCCCACCATTCTCTTGTATTAGAGTATTATTGGTTTGTGCTTTCCCTCAAGGATTAACACTATACAATAAAGGTTCACTCGTAAGAGTAGAAAAAGAAAGCCTAAGAGGGCATTTGCTCTCATAAACACTCTACTACATCTATGCTTCCAAATAAACCAATGGTGCATAATCTACAAATATTCTAGACTGAATGTGTGTTCATTAACTAAGCAAAGTCTAGAAGAGCAAGCTTCTAGATTTGAGGGTCATTGAAGTATGCAAATACAAAATAGAATGAGTGGTTCCAAATACATCTCACCATCATACAGTACTAGAAGTAATGAAAAATAGTCTCAAGTTGAGAGAAAAACTAACAATCAATAGTGTGGATTAGAGTTTATATAGGGAGGTGGCAACAAGGTTTTTCTAATGTATCAATATTTAAGGAAGGATTTATTTTTGTGCTTCCATGATTTTTTCAAAATATTATAGATAAAGAAGAGCCAAATATTCTCTAGAAATCATAAGTTCTACTTCTCATTGATTTTTTTTTTAGATGTCAAACATAGGAACAAAAATTCTATAAATAAAACTTGATTGATAACCATTTGACCTTGTGGTTGTCACTTCACCTATAGTCCTTTCACATGTTAGTGGTGTTTATGCCCATATTGAAACAAACCTTATCTTGAATGGATATTAAGGTGAAGATGCAAGTATTCTTGTAGGATGAAGTAAAATGATATTTTATAATCCACCATGACAACCAACCCTAAACACTATCATCTTAGATATATTTGAGAATTTTGATACCTTATTTTATAAAATATGGCCCTTTTAGTTGCTATGGATGTCTAAAGGGAGACCATCAACCATAATAAGTTTATTCTACAAGAGACTTATGTTTCCAATGGAAATATCATACCCAAGGAAGTCATGCTTCTAAGATATATGAGGGACAACAAATTTTAAAGCCTATCGGTCCTTTTTTTAGAGTAGTTGAACTAGCTATATTAAAGAAGGAGGTATTTAACATTTTTTCATCATAAGGTAGCTCTTGATAATGTCCTTTGTGATTAGCCATGCCTACATGAAATTTGATCAACATTTTCCAAATTTTATTAACAATTGTTGATCTTGCAAACCATTTGGCATATATTCATCTTTCATGAGTGGTGAGATCAAGGATTCCCAAGCCTCCCCTATTCTTGGGTAACATGCAAAATTTCCATGGAATGGTTGCTATACTTTTTTTACTATCCCATTTAGACCAAGGAAGTTCCTTACAACATGAGTGAACCTATCATAAGTAACATTGGATGGAAGCCAACGTGTGAAGTAATAGGTATGAGTGGCAATGAAGATTTTGTTGACCACTTAAAATTTCCTAGCAAGTGAAAAGTAACTTACAAGGCTAGGTGTCAATATTTAAAAAAAATCAAGAAACCAATGTCACATTTCAACAAGAGATACATCTATACAAAAGGGGATGCCAATATAATAGAGTTATTTCCAATAATGTTCTAATATTTTGGGATCATAAATTGTGTAGGGAAAAGAGAAGTGTAAAACACTTCTATTTTAGATCATTGATGATAGACCCCAAGACATGATAAAATATCTAAAGTACTTATCTTGCAACAAATATCTCGTCACTCTTATTTTAGATGAATAAAAATAAATCATTAATAAAGTGAGATCTTAAGATAGAGCTACCACCAGGAGAGAGATTCCATAAATTGGGTTCTCTTAGTGGGTTACAAAAGGTAATCCAATGCATCAACAATGATAACATAAATTAAAGGAGTTATTAAAAAAACCTATTTGATAAACTCTTATTAATCTAGAGAAGAGAAACTATTATTAATCTAGATCTGAGTCAATACTACTTTGAAGAGCATTTAGATCCTTTCATACAATAGATGGTCAAACCTAATCCATTTGAGCATATCAATGATAAATTTCTATTTGAGTCAGTCATAGGCCTTATTAAAAATAATATTTAGTAGCAAAGAGTCCTACCAAAATATTTAGCACTCTTAGTAGTCTTCCAAGTCAACATCAAATTATCCATATTCCCTTGAAAAAGCTAGTTTGCTTTTGTTTGATTATAGTTTGTGCAACAAAAGCCAACTTCAAGGCCAAAGCTTTATCTATTATCTTGTTATAAATATTAAGTAATATGATAAGTTCCCAACTAGAAATTCTATCTCAATTATAGGTATTAGGAATAAGCTTAATAAGATCTTTGTTAACAAAATAACCTAAGGACCCATTGCTCTCAACTTCTTTATAGAACAAGAAGAGATTTGTTAGCTTTTGGTGATATATATTAATGGAGATGCAACCACAAGATGTAAAATATGCAGGCTATGGTAAGTATATGATAATGGTACTTAAATATGTAGGAAATAAGAGAATAGACTTCTGCAATAACTTAGTAAAATACCGTTAATGAAATCTCATAAAAATAGTACAATGCAATATAATGGAGGACTATGAGCACTTCAAAATTTTACAATGAAGATCTACATTGTACCTACTCACTAATCTATAGTAACATTGTCTCTCTCTATTTCTCACTATGTCTCATGCTCTTTGCTATAGCTCAAGGTACATATATATAAGATAAGTTCCTTGGGCTTTACTCAACCTATTTCTATGACTCATGTACATGTGGACTACATGCATATTTACATTATTGAACATTCTAACACTTGTGCATTTATTACTTCTTCCCCAAGTAATTACTTAACATAAGATAAACTCATAATCTAATAATGTACCCAAGGTGGTACATTGACATGTATCAAATAATGTAATATACTCTAACACCCCTGTATTACATTATTTGGGTATTGAAGACTTTAGTCTTCAATATGGATCTTCTTATTTTGAATAGTCTTCAACTTGATCTAATCCTTCTCCTTATTTTTTAGTTTGTATATGTCCAAGTAGTCCATAGCTTTGTTGACCTCTCATCCTTTTAATTTTTAATCTTCTATTCCTTCATATGTTCTTATGATATATAGATTCTTCATTCTCTACAATTTGTTCCTCTGAAAATGTATTACTACTGTTTTGAAATATAATAATATCTTGTGAAATTTCTATTGAATATAGAAATGAAATATTATTAATATTCGTGATGGGCCAAAAATAAGATCCAAGGGACTATAAGAAGGACAATAATGACTGCCAGCTAGTAGGCTTAAAATCCCTACAAAGAAAATAACTAATATAAATACAAGATGAAACCCGACAAATGGGACAAAGAGAAAGGGAAAAGAAAATAAAAGGGAGAGCAGAGGGGGGAAGGGTTGTAGTCCAACAAAGAGGAGTGCACACCAAGAATAATGGATAGAGAGGAAGGGGGAGGGAGAATCCCAGGAGGGGCACTCTGAGAACCCCCCAGAAACTAATATCTCCTAATAGTTGAGGCCAAAGTACTGAAGTTGAAGAAGTCTGTGATATGTCTCTACCCATTGCTAGTTTGGAACCCTAGCAAATTTTTGGTGCATTGTCTAGTGACCCTGCTTATGTTCGAACTAGATGATGTGGGACATTTTTTGATCGAAGTCACCTGGTCCATATGAGTTGGTAAAGTATGTTGTGATGAGTCTATTTTGAGGAGGGTGAGATCCATTTGGAGAATTTTTATATCGTTGAAGTTGAGTTATCTCCCTAATAAAGAGTGTGATACAACGCTATTCTGGGTATCTAAAGAAGGTAGAAAAATATTGAGAGTTGTCCCTAAAAAGGCAATGAAACCTACCTCAGATATCATAATAAATGGAACAACAAAAAATAAAGTGATGAAGGGTTTCAACTTCACCCAAGGAGCAAAATAAGAAAATCTGCTCCTCCATCGAAAGATGGTGATCTGACTCAATCCGAAGTTGATGAGAACACACCCTAAGTTGCCCAATAGTGATTTGAATACTATACATTGTGTGTTTTTGAAGGTGTTGTGGTGGAACTATTCTACCCTCCTGTATCTATAAGAAGTGCTCATGGTAGAAATACAGCTTGGGGGAAAGAGGGGCAATAGGAGAGATCCATGTGCATATGGTGTATTGGAGACTAACATCCTTACTAAGTCGATATGGGAGGAGAACCCCAAAATAATAAGGGGGGAGTCGGTCTATCTGTATCTGAATGCTGGCTAGGAGAATAGAAACCTAAAAATACCAGCTCCTTCAGCCTCCCCGAGAACTCAAAGAGAGTTCCATCGAGGAGCTAAGGGCGAGGTAAGGGTATCGCCTACAACCCTCAGGGATATCTCCAATCATATATATTTCTATGAATTGATCTAGTAGCTTCTATCTCATTTTGATTTATGATGAGACACATATTGACTCCATTTGAGTATCTGAACTTAACCATCCTTTTTCTCTCTACTAGCTTGGCTACTAAAATAAGATTAGATGCTAATCTAGGAACATACATTACATTATGTAATAGAAATTTTGGAAATGATTTACTAGGTGTTACACACCCATGTCCATGTATATGATAGTATTTTCCATTTGCAATTGTTAACCTGTAACTGTTAGTGACTTCAATGCAATCAAACCGCTATAAATTTCCTATCATGTGATGACTTTCACAAAAATAAATATACCAAATGTCCTTCTCAGTTTGACCTGTGAAATTGTTCGAGTTTGAAGTAATTTTTTATCTTTGATATGGTATATTGAACAGGTTTTGTTCTTGGATCTTTTTGAAATGTGCCCTGGCATGATATGTCTCTCTTGCTAATTCATTCATCGTCTTGAGAAATTGTAGTGTAAGTTCAATCAATAGAATTCATCTAGCTTTTTAATATTTTGATAGATCCTTTGTAGTATTCTACCTTATGACTCCCTAGTAAATTATGTTTATGATCAAACTACTAACCTTCAAGTATGCTCTATAATTTTGATATGTAGTATTCCTTTTGCCTCCCTAATATTTTAATTAAGGGTTTTGTAGAATACTATATCTTTCTCAAGTAAATTGAGTATGATCAAACTTGATAAAACCTCTTCAATTCTTAGGTTTTGTAGGATTCCTTATATCTCCCAAGTGATTTAATTAATCTAAGGTTTTGATAAAGTGCTTGATAGTAGATTTAACTTTTAGGTTTACTTTGAGTTGAATCCCTTTTGACTCCCTAATGGTTTGATGTTCAACTCCTAATTTCCTTTCTCCCTATGCACTTTTCAATTTGATGAAGTTCTCTATGGTTGGATTTCTTTTGTCCCTTTAGTATGAGTATGAGACAAGTGTAAGTAAATAATTCCAACTCTTTTAAGTAAATAATGAACTTCTTTTATACCCTTTAATATCCAATAGTTTAATATTTCTAAATTCCAATAATCTATGTTTGATGTAGTATACCTTATAACTCCCTAATTTTGGAATATTAGAAATTAATAATATTTGCAATATAATAAAGTTTTGATTTTCCAAGTAGAAACCCTTATATCTCCTATGGTATTTAATTGCAAATATTAAAATACTTTGTATTTCAATTAAAGTAATTTGAAATACTTTTAAGGATATAAGATTCCTTTGATTTACTTTCAACTTACTAAGGCTGATTTAACTTATATCTCCAACGTAAATGACAAATGGATTCAACCTTAAGTTATACACCTTATCACTCTTAAATGAAAGCGATTTTAATCAAAGTGAAACCTTACCTTTATAATGTTGTATCTCCCTGATAATGGGTGTTGTACTACGGACGTATGACAATGATGGCAGCGAGTTTTCTAGGCATCTCTTATGTGCATATTTAATGCACCTTTGACTACTCTTCAACTCCTTGAATTTATGCTTTGAATGCTCACTCAGACGTCCCTTGAATTCAGTCTCAATTGCACCTTCAATTCTCTTTGGACCGTGCCTTTAATTCTCTCACTTGATGTTGGCTGAAGATGTGCTTCCTCCTCTGTGTAAGCACTCTTACTTTTAGTGGCTATAAATGTGCTCCCTTGTCTTTAAGCAAGTGCCAAGTGGCACTAGGTATTGCCCAAGACTCTTTGGTCTCCTCCTTAGGTGGTGCAGCACCTGTTATGGGTCTTGAGAAGCGTTATGTTACGAATGTAACTCTCAAGCATTGATGAATGTTGTAGATGCCTTCTTGAGCATTGTAGCTATGATGAGAGGCATTACGTTGCTTAGGCACCCTTTCTCTTGAGCACTGGAATTATGAATATGGAGATGCTCTTTCACCTTTGTGCCAAGTGGCACACTATCCCTGGTAGGGTTTTGCAAGTGTCACTCCAAAACCGTGCATGTAGAGCTTCCCCAACGTCTCTTATTCTTCATCGATTTTATGCTAGCAAATACCTTATTGTTTCTTGTTGTTCAACGCTCTCTTTCCAAGCAAACATTGATGTGATGAAGTTGGCTCTAGCTGTGATGGCTTTCAAGCACTACAATGGTGTTCCAATGGTAGCTTTCGATGTGGTTCTCGGCTGGCGATTTGACCATGTTGGAGCTATGGTAATACACCTTTGATATCACCTTATACCTTTCTCCTCCTTGCTTGTAATATGTTGTCCTTAGTGTTGTGTTTTTATGTAGGGTGCAATGGATTATATTCACCTTATGTAGGCCCTTTCTTATGTTGCAGGTTGACGTGGCCTTGGGTGATGGACTAAGGTGTCTTCTAATGCCTTAACGAACTAGATATTGAGCCTTATGGATGGCTCTTTGCTCAAGCACCTTGGGTAGTGCTTCCCTTACCAACGGTGGATATCGAGCCCTTCGATTGGCTCATTTCTTAAGCACCTTTTCTAGTGCTTACCCTTTGCAAATGGTGGATGTTGAGCCCCTTTTGTATGGCTCCTCTTTGAGCACTTATGCTAGTGCTAATGGCTCGCTTGTAGATAGGATGATAGGCTACGTAGAGTGTCCTTAAGACACTTAACCTTTGTCTCCCTTTGATGTAATAATAGAGATAAATTTGGTGCTTGTATAACCCTGTAAAATGCTCCTTAGTTGCACCTAAAATCTGAGACTCTCCTAGTCTCATTTTGTAGCTCCTTCTACTGGTTTTGATGGTGGCTTTCTTCTCCACTCCTTGGAGGAATATTACCCTATTTGGTGGCTTCTCTAGGCCACAATAAGCTGTAGGTTTTGTGTGCTTCAATAGTGTCTCTAGACACTTTGATAGTACGTTGACTTGTGCTCTTTGGTTTTTCACTCTAACTTAACAACCAATGCACATAATAACCTTTGAGAGTAATAAGTTTAATGTAGTTAAGAATAACTAAAATAGTGCAATAGTAATCTCACCTTATTGCTCCTTCAAAGTAACTTGCAAGATGCACTAATAGTAATTCTTAAATAACTCTCAAATGCACTAATAACCTCTGCAACTTTCACTTAGTAGTAATGTCTTCTTTGTTGTAACTAGATAATAGGAAGATGATATTTTTCTTTCTATTGAAATATATCTAACTCCTATTTTAATGTGCAGGTATAAACCTTAAAAGAAACTATCTTCTGCACTCCCTTTGAAGACTAAAATGCAACCTTCCTCCTTGCAACTTTTAAACTCTAATAAGGTGCTCAATGAAACTAAATAATGAACTGAATATAAGTGTTCATAAAATGAACCCTTTGCACCTAAGTTGCTTACCTTTATGAACTATGTAGATGAAGGATTGCAAGGTGATTAGATTCACCTTATTGCTACCTTTTACTGGATGAACTTGCAACTATTCTTGGTTGTCCAAAATAGCTCCTTAGCTCACCTATTTGTAGCTTTGAAACTCCTCTAACTTGCTTCCTTGAAACTGTAGTAGGTGATTTCAATTCTCCTTTAGGATGTATCCTAGAAATTTGAATTTTTGCAGCTAGTAATGTTGTCCTAATTTCTACCCTTTCATAGTCAATATTTTCACTGAAATGTTGTCCTTGAATCTCAAAAATTTGGTAGGGAACTCCTCCAAATCGTAGCTAATATTTTCCTTCAAGAACCCTTTCAATATTCTATTGTAGATTCAACAAACCCCTATCTCTGAATGAGCCTTCTAGCCTTCAAAGGTAATCTTCAAACCTTTTAGGTTTGGTAGTAATGTTTGGCTCCTTTCTCCTTCAACCTCCTTGTCAAATTTTGACTTCAATCTAGGCCTTCTTCTCAAGAATCTGAAAGTCTTGAGGTCTTCACCAATCTCCTCAAAAATTTGGCAAACTTCTTGCCAAATCCTTCTCCCTTGGGCTTGTTGTTGGATGGCGATAATTGTCCCAAAATATTCCTTTATCAAGAACTTCTCCTTGGTGGTAAATTTCTCCAATGAGTTCTCCTAGGAACTCCTTTAATGGCCTTCTCTAAATCTCCTTCAATGAGGCTCACCAAGCCTTCTCCTTGTTTCTCCTTGAGACCTCTCCAGGGTCTTCAATCTCGTAGCTTCTCTGGTCTTCCCAATGAGACCTTTCCTTCAACCTTCTACTGTGGAAGTGTTGGCAATGAGATCTCCTTCTTGGATCTCTAAAATCTGTTGCTGTTGGAATCTGGAATGGGACTTGTTGCTTGTCCTTCTTTAGTCTTCTATCTTCTTGAACTGGAAGTTCTTCAATGGGACCTCTTATAGGTCTTTTCTATCTTCTTGAGTTGTTTTCCCTTATACAATCTGCATGCTTCAATATTCAATGGAGATCACCAATCTCCATTCTTCTTCTGGACTCTTTCTCTGGAGTCTCTTATTTCATTATTTTGTTGTAAGGTTATTGTGACCTTTCTTCTACAATATGTAGGTTTCAATCTTCAATGGAGATCACCAATATCCAATCTTCTCCTGGACTCATCTCTGGAGTCTCTTCTTCCTTGAGTCTGCAATAAGGCTGCTATGGCCTTTTCCTCTCTTCTGCAATCTACAGGTCTACAACTCTTGTAATGGGACCTTTTCTCAGGTCTCTAAAATCTTCAATCTTCTACTTGTTGCTGCAAGTGTTGGAATGATTCTAATGAAGATATTCTTCCTAGCGCTATGTAGGAAGCTTCCCAAATTTCTTTGAATCTCCTTTTCCTACAACAAGATGTTAGAAACTGGAATGGAAGAATTTATAATTCTAGAGATAATGAACTTCACTAGTTGATTTGTCAATCTAGTGGAATCATTGTTGAGTCCTAGTCTTCACAAGTATTTTTTGCAACTCTATGGAAAGACTCTAGCCACATGCAATCTCAAAAATTCTATAAATGAGATTTTTGAACTCCTCTCAATATCTCTTTGTGGCTCTCCCTATTTCCTATTGATCTACCATGTGCTTTGATACCATTGTTAGCTTTTGGTGATGTATATTAATGGAGATGCAACCACAAGATGTAAAATATATAGGCTATGATAAGTATATGATAATGGTACTTAAATATGCAGGAAAATAAGAGAATAGACTTCTGCAATAACTCAGTAAAATACCATTAATGAAAGCTCACAAAAATAGTACAATGCAATATAATGGAGGACTATGAACACTCCAAAATTTTACAATGAAGATCTACATTGTACCTACTCACTACTCTATAGTAACATTATCTCTCACTCTCACTCTTCTCATCTCTATATAGCTCAAGGTACATATATATAAGATAAGTTCCTTGGGATTTACTCTACCTATTCCTATGACTCATGTACATGTGGACTACATGCACATTTACATTATTGCACATTCTAACACTTGTGCATTTATTAATTCTTCCCCAAGTAACTACTTAACATAAGATAAACTCCTAATCTAATAATGTACCCAAGGTGGTACATTGACATGTACCAAATAATGTAATATACTCTAACAAGATCATTACCAAGTAGGGGCTAGAGGACTTTGAAAAACTCATTAGGTAAGCCATAAAATTTTAGATTCTTGTTAGGTTTCATGTTATAGAGGGTTTATTTTAGGTCATCTAATTTAAGATATTTTTCCAACTTGTTCATCTAGTAGGTTTCAAGATACATTCTATATATTCATTCAAAATATGCACTACATCATCTAGTTTATTATCCTAAAAAATGGTAGAGAAGTGTTTGAAAGAAACAATATTGATTTTCTTATTATTGGTTGTGATGGGTCTATCCTCTTTGTAAATTGACAAGATTTTCTCAATTTTGTTCTTGTGTTTTAGGTATTCATAGAGAAATATGGATCCCTTGTTCCCATGTTAGATCCATTGGAGTCTAGAATGAATTTATGTCCCTCTACATTTGTAAACCTCATATTTTCTTATTTTATCTTCAATAATCTTCAACTTAGATTGAAGTCTAGATTAAGAGGATTTCAATATAAGTTTATCCTGATAAAAGAAACATATTGGAGAGCCTTTTCTTTTTTCCTTTTATGCTTGGAAACCATCCTACAATAGCCCCTAAGGAACTTAACAATACAAGAGACTATTGCACTTTACCAATCATTCCAACCTATATTGCCCTTAAGTCTTGGTTAAAGTTGTCAAACATTGTAAATAAAGGCTTTGTGAGATTTTAACTTCAAGTAGTACATGTTGAACTTGAAATGAGGAGAGTGCTTTAAAACTATAGTTATTTGAGTGGAAGAAATATAAAAATCAATATGTAAGTGAACTAAAGGACAACAACAAGGTAATGAACTATGGGGCAATGGAAGTCTAGATTATTCAAAAGTGATTATATAGAATATATTATCTATAGGCTCTTTTGTTGGGTCCATATATAATATTAGACCAAGTAAACCAAGGCATGTAATTGTTAGCTTTTGATGCTATAAACATAAAGGAAATGCAACCACAATATTAAAATAAGCATGCAATGTTATATCTGTAGATACCAAATCCTAGCCACTTGCCAAACCCTAACCCTTCACAAAACCTAATCCACTTTCCAAAACCTAACCCTAAACCTAACCTTCCAAAATATTATAAAAATCCCATAACTTTTATGATGGAAGGAGGGATGAAATCATATCATCATGCTACCCACGTTTGCGTAGGACTTCTAAAACTACCCAACTTGTTTTGGACATATCTCATTAATCCGGACTCAGATTGAGCTAAAAAATTTGAGGGTAAGTTCTTGATAAACCCTAGAATTTATCCATAAATATTTAGATAATTTGTAGAAATAGATATCCAAGCACAGCCCTACATTTTACTAGGAGTAGATTCAACCATCAATAGTCACGGATCAGAGCAGGTAAATTATCAAGGTATCAAATTTAACTCTTTATATCTTTCTACACATCATTTTATATTCTACAAGAATTTATGTTAGGGTTTTTGTAGCATTCTTCTTATGCTTATTAAATAGGTGCTACTAATCCATTTTGTGTTTTCATCCATACATATGTAGGTGACAGGTTTCTAAAGAGCTATTGAAGTAAAGGATGGCCAGCAAGTATAGTTGAAGCCCATCCAATAAATTGATTGTAGTAGAAAAGACATTTGCACCCACTTTAAATTGTATCAATCAAAGTGGCTTCCCCCATTTGTGCCCATTGTATTGTGATTAAACAAACAAGCAATATTCTTTTGTAATCATACCCCTGCAATTTGGAGTAAATCACTATTGTAAAGAGAGGATATCAAGGCTCCCAAAAGTTCAATACAAATGCAATTTATTTGATTACAATCGCTTGTGTCAATATTTCATTGTTTGGGTGTATCTTTATTGCTTACAAAATGGCGATCACGGTGGGACCCCCAAGGGGTTATATTTTTCTTACCTTATTGTCTATTATTTGTTGATCTATTTTTTTTTTTTTTTTGTAGGTTTTCGAAACTCCACTTCACGGAATTAGAAAAAGTGAAAGGATCCCAAATAAGTAACTTGAAATCCTAACTCAAAAAAAAAACTTTTGAAAAGGGAAAAGCTTTATGTTTATGTTTATTTGTATTTTTTTGTTAGATTTTGCATCAAATTAGGAGGTAGTATCATTCTAGGCATTGAAATCTAAAAAGCCATTCTAGGGTGTATTGATTAAATAATTAGAGTCACAAACATTTTAGGGCCTATTAGAAGCCTATGTGCTGCATTTTTATATAGGTTTTTCTCTATTTTTATGTTCTATATGCTTTATGTCTATGTTTTGACTGCATTTTAGGCAAGAAATCAAAATTGCATAATAGATTACATTTTAGGGTAATTTTGTGTTTTTGCTTTAACGAAAGCCTAGATGGGCCAGTAGCAAGGCACTAGACAGCACGACCTCTCTCAAAGAGGTATTTTGTTCCCCTAGGTTACACCCATTACCAAGCCTCATCTAGGAAGCTTCATCAGTCGTTCATGATTCATCCTTCATCAGAGGGGTGAGTTTGAACACACCTTTTTAGATTTCATTCCACCACCTACCTTGCATAGTTTTTAGGCCTAGGTTACATAAAACACACAAAAACCCAAAAAACTCAAAAAAATCTTCAAAACATCAAAACCAAAAACTTCAAAAAATATATAAAAATCAAATAAAAAACAAAACTGCAAAAACGAAACAGAAACATAGAAGATATTTGTTTGATTGTGTGTTTGTTTGCTTTTCATTCGCATCACATTTTCACACATATACCCACCATTCGTCACTCCATCTCACCCCTAGCTTATGGTAATGACCCGGAGTCAAGCCAAAGCTTTAACCAATATCCAAAGCCAACCACCCACATCCATGGAGCATTCTACTCAGGTTTCCCATGCCCCAGCCACTTCTATGGCTGAGCAAGCCAATGTGTCATGGACCATGTATCTAGACTTGTCCACTAGGTCCCTCCAATACCACACCCACTTCAGGTGTGGATATGATGTAGAGAGTTGTTCATACCTCCATCCCAAAAACTCCTCGCACCAACCCATCCACACCGTCTGACAACCGCACTACCTACATAGATTTTGATGCCCTTAGAAGCTATCTGAATTTAGTCTTTCCATCCTTGCCACCGCTCACCATTCCACCCTGATCTGTTCCTACCTTACAGTAGGAACCCACCTTTTCACACCCTCATCATAACAACCAAGTCATCATCAACCCTCTTTTTGAGGCCACATCCATACCTATGATCCAAAACCCTCCATCATCATCCAACCAATACATTTCCATCCCATCCACCCATAACATCATTTGTTCCAACCCACTTTATGAAGCACAGGTCAATGTTGCTTTGCAAATGCCAACCTCCATTCCACCTACATCATTACCACCTATTAACCCCATCCAACATACCATTCCTCATTCGGTTGTGATACCCTTCGCAACTTACCCTCCACCTACATCAACCCATGTTGCTACCATGCATCATGTGCAAACCTCTACTCCCCATGTGACCATGCAACCTACATCAGTGATTGCCATACAACAAGCTTTGCAATATTTGCAGCAATTGCTTATGGATAACGCTAATCAAAGTGGTCATCCCACTTCACAACAACAATCACAGGTGGCAGATTTTAACCATACACACACAACCAATCAAAATACCTTCTTCACCCAAGATTCATCCTAGGTGTCAAGACCACCCACAATAATCATACCCACTCATCCACTTCATAACACCTATGCCACTTCATCAACTCAACACACCATCATCCCCCCATCTCCACATCATCAACAACAACAATTTCATAATCATAACCAACATAACATCCATCAACATCAAATCCCAACCAACACTAACCCATTAGCCAATCAAAACTTCATTCCATCAAACCACTTCACCACACATCAAACTCACCCAACCTACACACAACAAGCAAATCAAGGCTTTCAACCACCCTTGGAAGACCCTAAGTTTCAATTTTTGTAGAACCAAATTGACAACTTGGCCATGTAGATGCCTAGAATGTTATATCAAAAACCCACTCTATGGTAGTTGGTCAATCAACCAATTCATCCTTTAGTACCATCACCACCTTACCCTATAGATTTCACACTACCAAATTTTGACAAATTCAAAGGGGATGAGGACCCCCGAGAGCATGTAGGTGCATTCATCCATGCATGCTTCAGAATACAAGAGAATGACCCTTTGATGCTTTGAACCTTCCCTCAAAAATTTGGAGGAGATGCCCTAGAATGGTACAACCATTTGCCGCACCATAGTGTTTACACATTTGAACAATTAGTAGACCAATTTCTAGAGTGGTTCTCTCTAAATGTTAGAAATAAAACCACATTGATCGACCTATTCAACTTACATCAATTCGAAGATGAGTCGGTCTATGATTATGGAAACCGTTGGAGGGTAGTTATCACCAAGTTGCCATTCTCCCTCCCTATGGTGGAACTCACAAGAATGTTCACAAGGAGTTGTTCTAAACCCATATCCTTGTTACTACAATTGCAATAATATAGAACATTCGAAGAAGCTCTCACCCAAGCCCGAGTCATCGAAGAAATCAAGATACAAGAGGGTGAGATAAAGCTTAAAAAGAAAGAATGGAAAAATAAGAATCAAAGGGGGAACAATCAAGGCTAGTCAAAAGTTGGTCAAGTGAATCAAGTGGTCTTGAGCCAACCTCAACAATAGACACAACAAGCTCAAGTCCAATTCCAACAACCCCCACAACAACAACAACCACAACAATAACAAGCATATCAAGTGGTACCACCCCCACCTCAAATGCAAAATCAGGGCAACACAATAGATAACCAATAAATATGACAATACAATCAACCAGCTCACAACTACACCCCATTACCCGAGCCACTTTCCAACATCTTCCAATGGTTGTATGAGGTACAAATGATTACATTGCCAAAAATTAAACCAGAAGACCCCAACAAACCATGGGGTAGGAATTATAAGGAGTACCAATATTGCACCTTTCATCATCAGAAAGGTCATGATATTAGTAATTGCTATTCGTTCAAAGATATAGTCCAAGATATGATAGACAAGGGGACTATTAATATTGATAACCCTTTGGCACAACAAAACTAGAACCTTGGTATTTATCAGACACCACTACCTAATCATGAGGCAACACAACAAACAACGGGGGCATCAACTTCTATAGTTACCCCTAACCAAGTCAACCATATACACAATGCACAACAATACCAAGGTTTTGTGGGTGCTATCCACATAGTAACCCGAAGTCAAAGGAATGCCAACCGAACACAACAATCAAATGAACCAACACCAGTGGTACTCCCTTCTATGGCGCCATCACCCATCATGCCTATACAACCGAATCACACCAATCCACCACCACAAATTCATCTCCAAAACCATCCACCAAGACCAACCATCACACTGAGGAGTCGGTTGATGCATAGCCTAAAGTTGGCCTCGACCAAACTATCAATATATGAGCTTATACAATAGTCTCCCCCACATCGAGAGGCATTGATGGAGATCCTAAAATCCATTGAAGTTCAAACCCAAGATCCCAATGCCTTTGCTAACTTTGTGGGGAACATTTAGACATGCATGGAACCTTCAATATCATTTTATGATTTTGAAATAAAAATAATGCCATCAGAGTTACCTGATCCTCCATTGCATATCATAGCTCATATTGACCAAAAACCTTTTAAATGAGTGCTAATCGACATTGGATCCTCTATCAACATCATCACCACCACAACACTTCAACACCTTAACCTTCCACCTTCACACATTGTCACCTCCACCTTTACCTTATGAGATTTCAATGATGCCCTATGTTCTACAATTGGAACAATTATCCTACCTGTGAGAGTGGGGGTTAAGACTATCCACACCATGTTCCATATTCTAGAGGGAGCCATGGCTTATAACATACTTCTTGGGTGCCCCTGGATTAGGGAAATGAAGAGTGTTCCCTCAACATTGCACCAATGCTTGAAATACATGCATGAGGGATAAATCCATTGCATACCAACCGACACAGAGCCATTCAAGTACTGCAACTTCATCTCCAATCCATATGAACCATCACTCCCATCCACACATTTATCCCTCACCCCCATCACCACCCAATCAACCCAACACCAAAACACATCATCAAAAGCACCCATCCCAGAGGCTCTTCCCATAGTTGATCATCCATCCACATCCCAAACCATCCACCCAAATCATGCCTCCACATCAACCTCATATCATTTTCCAATCACACCAAATCATCCCATAAATCAACCCATACCTTCATCAAGCCAAATCTCATCACATCAACCAAACAATCAACTTGTCACCCCTATAAACATCACATAGGGGGTAAGCCTCCACATCACAAAGTCAACCACCCAATCCAAGTCAACCAACACTCATCATCACCCCACCTTATCCTAAGCCTCAACCTATTAGCCACACCACTTAGTTGAACCCTCCTCTACCACCACTAGTTGAGCCATAGGTTTCTCTTGAAGCCTCCACCTTGGCACCCATATCATCCACATTAGCACCCACCCAAGTTGCAGTCCATCTCACCAATCCAAGCATTGGTGAGTACATAGTTCAGAATATCACAATCAACCCACCTAGCATCGAGACTATTAGAGACTATGGTCACCCATGTGACCCACCTTTAGCTATAGGTGTAGTATATAACATGGGTTCAACTCCAAACAAGATCAATTTTATGTATGGGGGAGTAGATTCTTCATCCGATCTACCTCCTCCCGATGAAACCCAAAGATAAGTTTATGCCAATATCAAATATATATCCAATATAGATTTCTTAATGTGATATTTTTTATGGGTTAACTGGTAGGGATATGGCTTAGGATGACATAAATAGGGTATTCATGATATCATTGAACCTCACTATCGAGAGGTGCATGATCACTCTAGCTTAGGATACAAGCCACTCTCCTCCACCACCTCCTTCGAGCAAGCATTTCAACAACTCACTATAGGTCCTAAAGAGGATGGTGAGGAGGATGAAGATAATGATGATAGTGAGGATGAATACATAGACCCTGAGTTCATGCCTCTTTTATACGAGGCTTTTTCAAAAATGCGACCCCAAGTTGCCATGATAGACTCCATTTTTGATGATGACTCTAAGGAAGACTTCGATGAGGAATATGACATACTCTCAATCACCTCTGATAGCTCTAAAGAAGAGTCGATCCCCATTGCACCCTTCATCGATGAAGATGAGTTTTACCTTCACATGTTTCCTATCCATCAACCCATATTTCATCTGCTCCTTCCGCTAGAGCGAGTCGAGCCACCTGTCGATCCACCACCACCACCTTGGCCAACCTAATGTGAAATATGTACATATATACATGGAAAAAATAAAAATATATATATATATATAATAAAAATAAAAACAAAAACAAATACAAAAAAAATAGCTTAATCATTCATATTGCATTTTGTGCATCCATAACTCATATACATTCCATGATCATTTCCTTGTACATGGCATTTATGTATCCCTATCATCTGCATTCATACATGTTGCTTGCCATATTGGTTGTCATTCAGTTAGTTTGGATAATTGTTAGTCCACTGAGTCTTGTTGCCTTAATCAAGGGCACCTTCATCCTAGTATTGGTTTCATTCCACCATCCACCACCATACCAAAAAATAATAATAAAAATAAAATGATGAAAAAAAGTTACAATAAAACCCCATAGCACCTCATTTATTTGGTAGTCTTTGAACGTCAAATAATATTTAGGTGCTATAGGTTATTCCTAGTTAAATCAGGTCTCCTCTTGGACCAAAGCACACTTTTCACTAAGAAAATTTTGAGTTTTGGGAGTTGACTCTACCATTTTTGAACCAATCACATGACACATTTATTAATGAGATCTTGCATCAAAGAGGGATGACACCATGATTAGATTGAACCTTGAAGTGAAAAGTTCTTCTTGCTTGTCCCATTATGCACATAGTCCAACAATAAAATAAATATACATCTTTGCAATATTTCACAAAAATGAAAGAGTGAGTAGTAAGGATAGGATACAATTTTCATAAGGAATCAATTTGAGTGGTTGAGAATCTGATTCCCAAAGCTCTAACAAAATAATAATACTATAAAAGTGAGTAGTAAGGATAGGATAAAATTCTCATCAAGACTCGATTTGAGTGGTTGAGAATCCAATTTCCCAAAGATCTAACTCTTTTCACAAAAACATAATAATAATAGAGTGAGTAGTAAGGATAGGGTAAAATTCTCATCAAGACTCAATTTGAGTGGTTGAGAATCTGATTCCCCAAAGATCTCTCTTTATAAACACAAAGTAATAATAATAGGCCTTCAAGTAGTAAGGATAGGGTTTAATTCTCATCAGGACTTGATTCGAGTGGTTGAGAATCTTATTCCCCAAAGCTTGGAGACCCTAGCATTGGACTATGCTCATGCGTGGTGACACGTCTCTCTTAAAGAGACCTTTGAACGCACATAAGGACAAGCTAGCTTTTTGGTTCTCTTCATGATTGGTTTAATCTTACCTTACTCAAGATTGGTAAATGAATTCATTATTTGCACACACAATGGTTCTTGATTGGCTTGCATCATTACCTTACTCAAAATCGATGGAAAATGAACATTCATTGCACACATAGTTGGTCCTTGAGAGATTTGACTCCGCTAGGATACCATTAGCATCATATGGATTTGTGAGATGAGTAGATGAGTTTGTTTGAGATCACTAGGATGTTTGAGTCTTTGCAAAACAACTCTAGATCATTTATCCCTAAGGCAAACAAAGTCATAAGCGAGGTTCCATTCCATACCACCATCGCATTGTCACACATGTATCATAGTCCATTTCATCCTACAACATATGGTCAAACCAATACTACTGTATTGGTGCCCCTGATTAAGTAATAAAGGCAAAATATGATAAACAATGGTCCATAACCTCTTTGAATGACAATAAATAAGGCAACACCATTCATTCATTTGCATACATCACCACCAATTGCATTCATTCATAATACATTCATTTCATCACATGCACACCAAAAAAATCTGAACAATCCACCATTACACATATACATGCACAATCACATCATCAACCAACTAGGGGGGTTCAAGGTCTCACACCTTCCCCAATAATCACATCAAGCAATCAACCAACTAAGGGGATTCAAGGTCTTACACATTCCCCCGATAATCATATCATCAACACCAACTAGGGGGTTCAAGGTCTCACACCTTCCCCACCAGTCACATCAAATAATCAATCAAGCAACTTGGGGATGTTCAAGGTATCACACCTTCCCCACTAATTGATCGAATCCAATCATACACTCAAATAATTCAATAACTTGAGGGGTTCAAGGTCTTACACCTTCCCCAACAATCACATCATCAACACCAATTAGGGGGGTTCAAGGTCTCACACCTACCCCAACAATCACATTAAATAATCAATTAACAAATCAACTACTAGGATCAAAAGGTTGCATCATTTTGTCAAAGGTTGTGCCCTTTGCATTGCATTCACATCAATCAATAAATCAATTCCAGGTTTGAAAGGTTGCATCCTTTTTTCAAAGGTTATGCCCTTTGCCTTGCATAAATATTAATCAACACATCATCTTCTAGGTTCAAAAGGTTGCATCCTTTTGTCAAAGTTTGCACCCTTTGCCTCACATAAACATCAATCAACAATTCAATCACTAGGTTCAAAAAGGTTGTAACCTTTTTTAAAAGGTTACACCCTTTGCCTTGCATAAACATTAATAAAAACATCATTTGTTTTCATCATTTTATCAAAGGTTGTGCCCTTTACCTTGCATAAACATCAATCAACAAATCATTCATCCACTACACTCACTAATGTAGATTCTCAAGTGAACCTTGTATCTAGTGATTTACTCTAGTCACTTGGTGGTTGTAGTGACTGGTTATCCATACAATATGATAGGATGGGTATATTACCATAAGGACACTTGGGTTGATTTCATGCAAATCAATTCAAAAGGCTCCAAAGGCATCTATCTCCTTTGGTCAAATCAATTCAAAATGCTCCAAAGGTACTTAACTAGTTTGGTCACATTTTAGTTCAAAAGGCTCCAAGGGAACCAAACCCCCTTTGGTCACCAATCAATTCAAAAGGCTCCAAAGGCACCTAACCCCTTTGGTCAAATCAATTCAAAAGGCTCCAAAGGAACCTAAATCCCTTTGGTCAATCTAACTCAAAGGCTCCAAAGGCACCTAACCCCTTTGGTCACATTTCAATCCAAATGCTCCAAAGGCACTTAACCCCTTTGGTCACATTTCAATCAAAAGGCTCCAAAGGCACTTAACCCCTTTGGTCACATTTCAATTCAAAATGCTCCAAAGGAGACATGCCCCTTTGGTCAATTCAATGAAAAAAGCTCCAAAGGAATCAAAACCCTTTGATCATTTTCAATTCAAAAGGGTATTCTCAAGTGAACCTTGTATCTAGTGATTTACTCCAGTCGCCTGGTGGTTGCAATGATTGGTTATCCACATAATCCGATAAGGATGGGTAAATCACCATAAGGACACATGTTCAAAAAAAACTTCGCAAACGCAACCACTCAATATTCTTCCCTCTCAAACATGAAAACATAACTCTCAAATACAAGAATGAAGTCAACATGAGCACCCCAAGCCTATTTATAGCCAAAATTCATGCTTTTTGGAGTGCCCAAACGCAGCCTGTGTTTGTAAAATACCAAAAAGGTCCCAAAAAGGCTACAAAACACTCCAAAACTTCACAAAATCATCCAATCATCCATCCATGCATCCCACACATCATCCCATCTCATCTTGTCCTAAATTAAATCAATTTGGCAACTCAATTTTGGAATGCGACTACGTTCAAGAAAATTTGCTCAAGGTTATCATCAAGCCCTCTCTATGGGGTTGCAAAAGCAAAAATCCTTTACAAAATTAACTTTGGTATGCATCATGCCATAGGGTCACCATAGTGGTTGGTCCATATACCACATTACAAGTGCTCATCATTATGCCAAAAGTAAAATTTCAACAATGCATACACACTAAAACTTAGGGCAATAAACTTAATTTTAATTTACGAGATTCAAAAAAACACCAAATCACTCATACATGCATGCCAAAGATTACTCCAATTCATTTCAAAACAAATCAAATCAATTTGGTAACCTAGTTTTGAGAAAGCAACAGTGTTCAAGGAAATTTTCCTAAGGTTGTCATTAAGTCCTCTCTGCAGGGTTGCAAAAGCAAAAATCCTTTACAAAATTAACTTTGGTATCCATCATGCTATAGGTTCAAACATGATACCTACAGTGGTTGGGCCATCTACAATATTACAAGTGCTCATAATTTTGTCAACGATAAAGTTACAACAATGCATATCCATCCAAAACTTGGGGTAATCAACTTGATCTTGATTTTTGATATTTTCATCCATCAATGCCACCCCTTTTGTCATCCACATTTGGTCAATTGTCTCATAAGTTTCATCCTTCACCCATTCACCAATTGAGGGGGTAATTCAAAATCAAATTTTCCAAAAATGATTCTATTAGAATAATCTTAAATTTTGATAGGATAATCTAACTTGAGTTACCACTCTTCCATGAGGTAGGTAAACTCCCAGTTTTACACTAGCTCAGAATTGTTGAGTTGTTGTAATCCAACAGCTCGCATTGATCAACTTTGCTATTTATACAAAGTTGATCTCATGGAATAATCAATCAGTTCTTGATATTTTTAGTAATGCTTTTCATATATAGTTTCTTATTTTTAATATTGCTTCTCAATATTTCTATCACGGTACTAGAGCAGGGCTCGTTTTTGTGACTATTCTACTTTTCATAGATCTGGTTCAGCTTGTCCTCTTTTTTTGGATAAGTCTTCTCTGACTATTTCAGCTTATTTGGAAGTTGTTAAATAGTCATATTTTTTTATCTATACTCCCATATTGTGTCTATGCACTAATGTTTCATATAGATAATTTTGTTATGAAGGATTAAGCAAGGTGTTATTATTTCATTGCTATTATTGAAGGGAAATTATGGAAAGGCAGCTACTATTTTTTCTACCTCTCTTTATGTGTGGTGTTCACTAATGTTCTTTTTAGACACTGCCCTCTCTCATTTTGTATCGTAGTCCTTTATAGCAGTGGTAGAACTCCAATCTAAATTTTCTTGTAGACGTAATATTTTGGATGAAGGTTAAAGTGTTTAGCGTGATGAAACATTCTCTCATCAAACATCGTAAAGTGTGCAAACATCTAATATTCGTGTGCGCTTGAGGACCTTATTTTGACATCACGCTCTTCTATCAAGCTGATGCATCTTTTCAACTCCTTCTATCATGAATGCTCGAGGGCCTTCCACTGATGTCACACTCTCCTATCAAGCCAATGCAGCTTTTCATCTCTCTTTTTTCCATAGCACACCTAGTGGAAACGTTTTTGGCATGACCTCAGTCTGCGCCTTGCAAACCAAAGACCGAAGAGTCACAAGATCTCTGAAGTCTGATGCGCACCTAGTGGAGAGCATTTTCTAGTACGTTGACAAAAAAACTATAATTTAGGAGTTATCACTACCTAAGTACTCTATCAGAATACCCTTGATGCTTTGGTGCCCTTGGTGCTTCTATTTTCTTTGACACCCGATCTGCAGTTCCACTACTGATGAATGCAATTCCAAGGTGGAGATACGCAGCGTTGGATTTTTTAGAAGTGCAGTTTCACATGCTGAAGACTCGAACGTTTGTAGAAATTATAGCGACTCTTTTTTATGCAATATTTTCCTACAAATTGGTGCACTCCCTCTCCTTTGGTGATATTGGTGCACTCCTTTTATTTTACACGTCATCTGCATAATAGGGGTGTTCATTTGTAACATAATTATTTTTGCGCAATTGGCACATTACTTTGATTGGCATGATTTTAATTACTGCAATTTAATTATTAGTGGAACTTCACCATGTTATAGTCATCATTCTTAAATGGCTCTCTTACACCTCTTCAGTTTTTCCTTCCACTTGGCAGTTATCTTCAGATCGTGGCTATTTTATCATCACACTCTGGGTTTTAAATAGCCTTTTGATTATCATTTTGTCATTCTTTCTTGAGCAGGAACCTAGGAGTTTATTTTTTAGCTCGTAGTCCTTTCATGTGAAAACAATAGGGATCTAATGCTTGGCAGGTGCAACTACAGATGTTGAGTAGTAGTGAATGGTGTAGTGAGCTGCAGCAACTGAGATCCAAGGCTCCTTGTGCAGTTCGTTAGGAGCAACAGTGCTCTGCGTGTCAGAAATCCAGCACCTATAATAGTGCTCTATGTGTTAGATCTGTTCCAAAAAAAATTATTTATTGATTGTGTAGGTTTTTTAGACTATTTCCCATATCACTGCATTACATCAACCAGATGGTACGCCCTCCATGCATTTGAAGCTTCGGTGTTGTCCTGCACCCACATTCGAATGAGTGCTCCACTGCTCTAATTAATTCCAGACTATTTTTTTCTTCCTGCACCAAAAACTCAATTGAATTAGGTGCTCAACGACCCTCATTTTTAATTTTTTAGCCCTCTATCCACAAGGCTTTCGAAAAACTATTGTTGTTTCACAAAGGATAGGAAATTTCAAAATTTTCAATTTTTTTTGTTGTTGAAATTTGATATCAAACACTATAAAAGATCTTTACCAAGCATATTTTCTAAAGAGCATTGTAACAGAATTTTTATTGAGCTCCTCTCACTTATTCTTTGCCTATTCTATAAATGCAATTTAAAGTGAAAAGTCTCCTTGTAAGATCAAAAATAAAAAATTTCTTCGAGGCTTCTTCTTGGTGGTGTTGCATGGAGTCATTTTGTGGCACTCTTTTGGCCACTTGGTGTTTGTTACTTGCATCTCCTTCTTTGTGCTTCTTCTACATGTTATGGTTTCTATTACCCCTGCATATATTCGGGTTTTCTAATTGTAAACCAAGTGTAGTTCCATTGATAAAACACTTGAAATATGTCATATACAAGCAAGCAAACATATACATGCATATTCTCATAGAACACCTCAAGCTTTGGCACAAAGTTTTTGACAAGCATCTCATATTAATAATCGCCTATGTTCCATGTATCGTTCTCCTCATATACTTATAGTCTCCCTCACATAAGGGCGGGTCATTGAGAAGTTCGGTATAAAGGTCTGGCAGGTTATTCTTGCTTCAAATCACCTATGTTCCACCTATTTTTCTCCTCATATACTTATATTTTCCCTCACGTAAGGACGGGTATATTGAAGAGTTCGGTATAAAGGTCTAGCTTTTTGCTGCCTTGATTCAAAAGAGGTTTTTCTGGTGGTGCTACTTCTTGTTGACTTATTTCTGGGCAGTCCTTCTTTGAAGGGGGGTTGGAAATTTTATCTCTGGGAAAAATGAGTTCACTCAATATAATTGACCCACTCACCCCTCATAAATATCACACATGGAAACCTAGGATATTAAATCTTATAACTCAAAAAGGTCTCACACATTTGCTAGAAGAAAAACAACCTACATTTGACAAAGAATATGAAATCTTTGTTCATAAAGGAAAGATGTATGAAACAATGGAGATAATAACCACAAATGTAAGTGAAAGATTATGGTTTCAAATATCGGAATGTAAAAATCCATTTGAGAGTTGGGAAAAACTTTAAAAACTTATTTTGTAAAGTGGATCAAATAAGATCAATGCATCTAGAAGCAAAGTTAATAGCTCTCTCTCCTGAAGACTTCAGCACTATTGTTTATTTCCTCACAAAATTCAAGGAATTCCCCACTCAATTAAAAGGTAGTGGCAAGAATAAAACAGAAGAAGAATGCATCTATCTTATTCTTTCCAAATTAAATGTAGCATTTCAAATTTTTGCAACCACCCTTTTGTCTACAAAATATGCCCTTGGTACAAGTTTTAAAATGCCCACTTTAGAGGAGTTTTGTGATAGGCTAACAAGAGAGGAAATGAAGCTTTCAAAATATGAGATCTCTCCCTCCTCCTTAAAAGCCTTAGTAGCTTCCAAATACAAAGAAAAATTCAAAAATAAATACAAAGCACCTACAGCACCCTAAAATTGGTGCAGTAAAACCTTAAATAATTACAATTACTCTAGTAAATATTCAAATTCAAATTTTAACCCCAAAACCGCTCCAAAACCGCCTGCTACCCGTTGCCTCATTTTTTGCACCATTTTTAGAGTTTTTTTTGTCTGTTTGATGATATTGTCTCCGATAAGATGATATCGCCTTAAATCGGACGATTTTGTCTAGAGCAGAACGTTCAGACGATCTCATCCCAAACTGATTTGTGCATAGTTAGCTTATATTCCAACAGCGTCTCTAATCTGGGCAGAAGCGTGTCTGCATCGTTAGAGACCCTCCCCATTGGATATCTCCCAAATTGGGATGATCTCCAACCTCCTAACCTCCCTCCTAAGCCTATTTAAACTTAGGACTCCCCCTTGGCATCCCCCTGGCTGAAATTTCCTGTAAATCAACTTCTACACGCATTTTAGTAACTTAAATTATTATTTTCCTTCGTTTGTTTTGAATTCTCTTGCAGGAACTCTGTTATTTTTTATCCGGAGCAAGCTCAGCTCGTCGTGGACGATCCTATTCAATTCGAGACAATTTCGCACCAATTCGAGACGATTTTGAATGCAGTCTGCATTGGGGGCAATCAATGCCTAGAGTTTGTGTTTCTTCATTCTTTTCTGCTGCACTATTCTGCATTTAGTTAAATTTATGATTATTTCTTATTATTTTGCATCTTGGAATTCACCCATGCAGTCTTAATGCATAATAAAATCAAAAATTTGTCACTAGATCATTGTAATGCACTCGTGTTTTGTTTATTATTATCATTTTAATATTATTACTGTCATTTTACATCCTTGCCCTCTATTGTCATAGCTACATTTCTGGTATTTTGCATCTACTTTTATGTTTGCAAGTCTCTAACGAATTCGTCAAACAAATTCGTCAGATCTCAGATGATCCTGTCAAATTCTAGACAATCCTGACTGCTTCAAGAATCAGAACCTCCATCAGACATCCGGATCAGGTATGGCTCTCTAATTTAGCTTATTCTCTCTGTTGTCTGTTCAACTATTTTCTGTACTCATTTAGTCTGCATTTTCATAATATAACAACTTAGATTTATTTGGCCAAACCTAGGACTTGAATGTTTAAAGATAAAATTGAACACATTAAACACATTCCCAACCTAGGCTCAAAAATTGCCATTCAAACGTTTCCTAGTGAACCCCACCATCCGTCAAAAAATCACCATAATACACCTCCCCCGAGAGGCAGGACCTTCGCAAGGCCTCTCAATCCGAGGTATTGTCCCATCCTTTTCACATCCCCCTTTCGGGCATGGATCCTATAGCCTAAAGGTAAGGGTGTGAAAAATTTGGAGCGATACATTTTGGTGAACCCGACGTGAATGCATTTAAAACCTTTTGAAAACAAAAACAAAAAAAAAATAGATGCATTTAAAATCATTAGAAAACTAATAAGTTGCATATCATGTTTAGATGGTAGCTCCTAAGAAAAGACTAGCAGTTACTATAAATGTTGAAAACCAATTAGCAACCATAGAAATCAATTTTGTGCTTAGTGTGCCTGAAACAGATAGAAACCAACTTTTGTGGGACGAACTTGATAGAAGACTAGGTGTCATTTTATCTAAGTCAACATAACTTAAACAAATCAATAGGCTTGCCCTAGATAGAATCCTGGATCCTCATCAACTCATTTTTTATCATGAACTTCGGAGAGCCTGCCATAGGTGGTTAGCTTATAGGAGAGCTCTTGTGTCTTCAGAATTGTTCACCTTCGAGGAATACCTCGAGAACGCAACTATTATACACCAATTCCTAGGTCGTGTAGAAGACCAAGAGGTCATTCTTACGGATAGGGAAAGATGGAATAGAGTTCCTAGAGCTATGTTATATCGAGAGTATTGCCACGAGCTTTACTTCTATCAATCAGAGTCTAAAATAGATAATATCACTATAGCACTTTTTATTAAATTTTTGAAAGAAAATTTTCAATTTGAAGAAGAACATTTCATGACTCCTGAAGAACTTGAGCCCATTAATGATATTTATAAATTTTTTATAGAAAACTATATCATTGCTTTCATTATTATTATTTCTTGTGTTTTGTGTGTTGTTTATTATCTTTACAATATTGTTATTAAAACCAATAAAAAACAAGAAAAACTAAAAAACATAACAAAACCTAAAAAACATTTCATTTTAAATATTATAGTAGGTATATAATTAAAATATATACCTCTTAAGCTTGTTGCATATATATATATATATATATATATATATATATATATATATATATTTGCTGAAATCTAAGTTTAAGCACCATGACTAAACTTAGGAATGGTAAACAAACTAAAGAAGAAGAAGATTGGTTAGGCAAGAAAAATAAAAAATTAAATACCCTTCCTGAGGATCCAATCCCAGAAGAAGAAACTCTCGAACGACCGGAAGATGACCTGGTTGAAGAAAATGAACAACAAGAAAATGTTAGAGAGGAAGGATCCTCATCCCCTAGAATGGTTTCAGATGGAACTATTGCTTTTGATAACTTAGATCATTTTTGGAAATTCTTCAATAAAAATATTGGTGCTCTTAATATGGCAGTTCGTATTGATAGGGGACAAATTAGTGACACTCAAGCAGCCATGGAACATATGTTTGACATACACACTAATCCCTTGTCTTTTATTGATCAAGAAAGTGATAAAGTCGGACCATCCAATATGGATATGGCCGCTATAATTCAGAATATGCAAAAACAATAGGTTACCCAACCTCCTAAGGAACCTGTTATTGAGCCTAAAATCATGCCCACACAAAAGAGACCTTCATTCACTGCTTTATTTCGCCAAACTATTAATCAATATGCTTCAAATCAACAAAAACCTAAAATGAAGCCAAACACCAATTTCCAACAATCTGGGATACAACATAATACAACTTCAAAACTTCTTCATAACACCCTTCCTACCAACAATTTACACAATAGTAATATAGCATCTAATATGCATGTCCCTCCATCATATGCTCACCAATCTCATATTAATGCCCTACCGAACCAATATGGTAGGCAAACCAGTAATCTGGAAGCCATGGTGAAACAGTTAGCTTCCCGCATGGACCAGATGGATCCCTACCGTCCCTCGTACAATTATCGAGAGATGTGTAGTCAACCTCTAGACCCTATAGTTGTAGCACAACCGTACCCTAAACATTTTCCTATGCCCGTCTTGCCTATATATAAAGGAACTGAAGATCCCATAGAGCATCTTCGCATGTTTAGGATAGCATGTCATGATATATCACATGATGACTTGTTATTACTAAAAATGTTCCCAAAAATTTTAGGAGGAATGGCATTAGAGTGGTATTATCAATTGCCCACTCATTCTTTGAGAAATTTTGAAGAAACAATTGAATCTTTTGTCCATCAATTTAGTGCCTATATCGAGAGGCATGTAACCATTAAAGATTTATACAACTTAAAACAAGACAAAGATGAATGTTTTGCTGATTTCTTAGCTAGATGGAGGCAGTTGACAAGAAAACTACACTTTGTGCTACCTTATAGGGAAATGTTGGATATTTTTATCAATAATTTACAAGAACAAATATCTTATGAGTTATCAACTACTACCTTAACTACCTTCGATCAGGCTATAGATTTAGCTCGAAGAGTAGAAGATGCCCTCATTAGGAGAGGCCAACTTAGGAAGAAAGATGATGAGAAAACATCTAGAAATCAATATAAAAACAAACAAGTCATAGGTGACGGAGTCACTGATAGCAAAAATGTTGCTAATATCAATGCAACGAAGACAACAGAAAAATTTATATTGAAACCTCCTGATAAGCCTCCTCAAGAGTTTACTAGATTGAATCAACCATTATCAACTATTCTACCCCAATTACTCGAAAGATGTTTGATTCAATTACCATCTATCCGGGAACCTGATCCAACCATACCCGAATATAGAGCCGATTTACATTGTGATTTCCATAGAGGACCTAGACACTCTACCAACGCTTGTAAAAGGTTAAAACATAAAATACAAGATCTGATTGATAATAATGAGATGGAGGTGCAAGCCTTCCAACCTAAACAAAATGCTCCTAATAATGCTCAAAAGAACATTCCCCAAAATCAAAATCAAAATGCTAATCAATCATTAGACATATTTCAACATCCTTTACCAAGACATGGTAAGGAGGTGGCCAATCAAATTGAGCATCATAATGTTCCTCCTCCTACCCGATATGTAGGAACTATTAGCGGACATTTACCTAATCATGATTTACAAAAATTTGACACAACTTTATCCATGGTCACGACCAGGCCCCTACATAATATTCAAATACCAGATCTCAGTGATGTAGAATCAGATACTGAAAGTGAAATAGACATCACCTCAAACCAATCGAATAGTTCTAAAAATGAATCAGATCCTATTCAACCTATCACAGACTCTATGGTTCCGGAAGAACCATTTCCTAGAAGAGTTACTACTCGACCCTCTTCTAATCAATTCCTTTCTAATGAACAAGCTATAAATGTTAGACCAAGACCTATTCAACGTCCTCAATATAACATTGTAGGTACCATCGAAGTCGTTACCAAACAACAGGCTCAAAATTCTCAACAAGAACCAAACAAGAATGATGGATCAGCTCCATTTGTTTTGAAAAATCCCAATAAAGGGAATCATGCTCCTAATGTTCAACCTAAACCCCCTTACAATATTAATGAGCAATTATCCAATACTACAACCAGAATATCTCTTTTGGATTTATTAAGATCTTCTCCTACCCATAGAGATGAATTGATGCTTACATTAAGCCAAATGATGGTACCACAAAACATTCAACCTGAAGCCATGGCCAATACTATCATCACTAGAGAAGTCGATTGTATCGACTTTCGGGATAAAGATATACCGCAACATAGTTTACATAAGGATAACCCCTTATACATTACTGCCCTAATAGGAGATGTAGCCATTAAAAGAGTTTTGATTGATAATGGTTCATCTCTAAATATTTGCACTTTTGACTTCTACCAGAGATTTGGGTTTAGAAGTGATGAAATGAAGAAAATTGACATGATCATAAAAGCTTTCAATGATGAAACACAAGAAACATGTGGAGTTATCACCATCCCATTGCAAGTTGGTCCGAGAACCTTAGATACGACCGTGTTTATTGTACATTGCCTCGCATCATACAATATACTCTTGGGTCGTCCTTGGATCAATGCAATGCGGGTTGTCCCATCAACTTTACACCAATGTGTTAAATTTGAATTTAAAAATCAGTTGGTCACTATCCATGGTGATCCCAGACCCTTTGATATGTGTGCTTTGGCAGAACCTGTTGGAGTCCAATTTTGCCCTGCTCTGTCATCCACACATCCTAATTCTTATTTTTCATCTAAAACTGTGAAACAAACACCCATAACTTCATCTATTTCTCCCCCATTAATTTCACCCTCATATATAGATCAACAATCTTTCAAACAAATTACTCTAGAACCTCAAAAAGATCTTCAATCCACAACCAATCCTTCATGTTCCATCCCTATAATTTCAAAACCTATAGACCCATCTATTAACACTTCCACATTATCTACATCTATCATACCTTCCACATCTAAAGATATAGGGAATGATCCTTCTACATCTTACGCTCTTTCTGATGAACTCTTACCTGATTTATCTAAAATTCTTATATCAAAAAAAACAAATGCTTCTATGCAAAATTCCATTATCTTAAGTACTTTGTCGCCATCTCCTCATACTTTGGGCCTCCCACAACCTATGGGAAGTACTTACCAAGTTGGGAGTTGTGCCTTCATTTATAAAGGATATGACTAGGGAAGAATACCTCGGAATATCAAAACTCATCATGATGGATATGCTCGATGTTATTTTACTAATGAGTATATTAAAGCTAAACCTATAATTCTTAAAATGGGATATAAAGGGAAAGGCTTGGGACCTTTCCAAAATGGTATGAAAGAACCTTTCGAGGTAGAACCATGGCCCGCCCGATGTGGTGTGGGCCTATTTCCTAGTAAGGGTCAACCCTTCCCTTTTGAAGATGATGATCAACTCATATGTTATCAAGATTATTTGGATGGGCGTGATGATTTGCCTCTACAAAATCAGCCATTTACATGTAATATGCTATCCATAGCTTATCCCGAAATGATTGTTGAATCCGATGATGAGTTGGAAGGTGATATTTTCCATGATGTCTCCGTGGAAGAGATGTTACACAATGGGTTTTATTTTGATGGTTCTATACCTACTATAGCCCAGCTTGAGGCCACTACTCCTCAAGATGACTTATCTAAGTTAACCTTAAAAGAGTTACAAGAATTGGGTGTTTCACCTGCCCCACCTAATTTTGAAAGAGATCTACACATGGAAGTAGAAAACGTCATTAAAATCAACATTGGAACTGAGGATAGTCCCCACATAATCAATATTGGATCAGAATTAAGTTAAGAAAAATAAGAGCAATACATTGCATTCCTTAAAGAATATGAAGATGTCTTCGCTTGGACATATGAAGACATGCCAGGTTTAGACCCTTCTGTAGTCATGCATCACCTAGTAGTCCATCCGGATGCTAAACCTGTTAAACATAAACTTAGAAAAATGCATCCTAAAGTGGCTTTACTAGTCAAAGGGGAGTTAGAAAAACTCTTGAATGTTGTTTTTATACAAGCTATTGATTATGCTGAATGGATTTTGAATGTAGTTCCAGTCACCAAGAAAGAAGCTACCAAAGTTAGGGTTTGCACAGATTTTAGAGATATTAACGTTGCATGCCCTAAAGATGATTTTCCTCTTCCAAACATGGATCAAATCATTGATTTTACTGCTGGGAGTGGGATGATGTCCTTAATGGATGGATTCTCCAGTTATAATCAGATCAGGATAGCTCCTGAAGATCAGGCTAAAATAGCCTTTATTACCCCCTGGGGTACCTTTTGTTGGAAAGTGATGCCATTCGGCTTAAAGAACGTAGGTGCAACCTATCAACGAGCTATGACTTATATTTTTCATGATATGATGCATGATATCCTACATGATTATGTAGATGATATTATAGCTCGCTCTATTAATGAAGATAATCATTTAGATGATTTGAGAAAAGTTTTTAATCGGTTAAGAGAATATCTTATTCGATTAAATCCAGCCAAATGCATATTTGGAGTTAAGTCAGGTAAACTATTAGGGGTTATAGTTTCTTTACATGGCATCGAAATTGACCCTCTCAAGATTGCGGCTATCACTGATATGCCCGCACCTACCAATATATCTGAATTACGAAGTTTACAAGGTAAGCTTCAAGCTATCCGTCGCTTCATCGATAAGTTGGCGGACAAAATCGATCCCTTTCTTAAGCTCCTTAAGAAGGATGTCCCTTTTAATTGGGACGACGAATGTAAGGAAGCTTTTGAACTTCTTAAACAATACCTCCTTAACCCACCTGTGCTTTCACCGCCTAGACCTGATCGTCCATTTATCCTGTATATTTCAGCTTCAAATTTTGCTTTAGGAGCTATGTTAGCTCAACTTGATGATGAGAAAAGAGAACGTGCTAATTATTATATTAGCCAAACTTTAATTAGTTATGAAACCCGCTACACAGCATTAGAAAAACTATGTCTAGCAGTCATGTTTTCTATGCAAAAATTATGCCATTATATGCTTAGTCAGTAAACCTATGTCATTGCTAAATATGATCCCTTGCGATATCTTATGAGTCGACCTTATTTATCGGGTCGCACAGCCAAGTGGGTTCTTGCTCTAAGCGAGTTTGACCTCACGTTTATAGGATAGAAGTTTTTTAAGGGTCAAATCATAGTAGATCAATTAGCTGCTGCACCCTTAGAGTCTACCCATCCCCTCATCATTGAGTTTCTTGATGAATGCCTTCAATTAGAGGCAGACCATGTTGAACAATGGTCCTTATACTTTGATGGAGCCCGATGCATGAGTGGGGCTGGCGTAGGTATTATTTTAATATCTCCACAAAAGCACATTATACCTTTGTCCTTTAAATTAAAATTTGCTTGCACTAATAATACTGTTGAGTATGAAGCTCTAATCCTTGGATTATGAGCCGCCTTGGCTCTAAAAATTAAACATTTGTTAGTTTTTGGTGATTCTCAACTTGTTATAAACCAAATTAATGAAGTTTATCAGACCAGAGATGATAAAATATGCCCATATAAAGCCTATGTTTTACAATTAATATCTCTATTTGATCAAGTTACCTTGGAAGCTATTCCTCGAACTAGCAACCATGTGGCTGATGCTATGGCCGCAACTGCATCTCTTCTGCCCTTGGAGTTAGATGACGAATATGCCACCATCATTATTCGTCGACTCCAGGAACCCGCTTCAAATAAGTCATGCTTAGAACCTTTGGATGTGTTTCTAATCAATGAAACTACTCCTAAACCTTGGTATACATATATATTTGATTTTCTTCAAAATGGGACTTTCCTTACCAATTCTAATAGAAACTAGCATCGATTATTACGTAGACAAGCAAGTCGATTTGTAATAATTGGCAATACTTTGTATAGGAGATCTTTTGAAGGTATCCTATTAAGATGTTTGAATTTAGAAGAATCCAGATCAGCTTTGAGTGAAGCCCACGATGGATCTTGTGGAGGACACTTTAGTGGTAGTGTCATTGCTAAAAAGCTCCTTAGGATAGGATACTTTTGGCCTACCATGGAGAATGATGCACATGAGTATGTGCGCCATTGTGACAAGTGCCAAAAACATGCTGACCTTGTCCATGCCCCTGCACAAGAACTGCAGGCTATTTCATCTCCTTGGCCCTTTTCAAAATGGGGCTTAGACATTATTGGTAAAATTAATCCTATGTCATCTGATGGACACAAATTCATCATAACCACCATCGAGTATTTCACGAAGTGGGTTGAAGCTATGCCTTTAGCTTCTTGCACTGGAACACAAGTCTCTAAATTTATTTTTAATCAAATCATTTGTAGGTTCGGAATTCCTGCAAATCTCATCTCAAACAATGGAACTTGTTTCAAAAATAAATATGTTAAGAAACTATGCCAAAAATATAAGATTCAACATCGTTGGTCCACTCCCTATTATCCTCAGGGTAATGGCCAAGCCAAAGCTTCAAACAAAACCTTAATCAAAATCCTTAAAAGATTGGTCAATAAATCTGGCCGCGACCGGCACATTCAATTATATCCCGCTTTGTGGGCTTATCGAACTAGTGTTCGAACCCCCACTGGAACTTCACCTTTTGTTTTGGTTTATGGCGTTGAAGCCATTTTTCCCTTTGAATTAGAAGTTCCTTCTTTGGCTCTACTACTTCAAGATATCGAAGTAGGAGATGAATATCGAGCTGGTAGACTCAGTCAACTGGAACTCCTAGATGAAAAGCGCATCAATGCTTTGGAGCATCTTCGTGCTTACCAAAACAAGCTTAAAAGATCATATGCTAAGAAAGTTCGTCATCGATCCTTTGAGGTCGACGATCTTGTTTTAAAAGAAAATCAAAAAAATACTAATGCAACTAAAGACCTTAAAGGTAAATTTGAGCCCAACTGGCTTGGACCATATATTATCACTGCTAAATTTGAATCAGGAGCATACAAATTATCTACCTTAGATGGTAAAGAACTTAAAGAACCTATGAATATTATGCATCTTAAACGTTACTATGCATAAAAATTGGTCATTTCATCAATGTATATATTTGTTTAAAATATTTCAAAAAACCCACTATCTTGTATTTCTTTCAATTTATAAACTTAAAAATATAAAAATACCAAAAACATTCACAATCATCAAAATCTTCAAAAACATCTTTTATTTTTTTTTGTACTTCTCAAATTGTGACATATTTGCAGTTATATTTTCAAATTATTTTGGATAAATTAGCATTTATTTGGAATCCCGCACTTTCACATTCACATGAATAAATATCTTGATTTTATCTGGCATGATTACTAATCTCTCTTATATCAAAGTCCACAAAATTCAATTAAATAAAGTTTGAGCATAGAGAATTGATCTTGTTATTTACTTAAACCAAGCATATTCTTTCACAATAAAATGATTATATTTGTAATGTCCATGCTATCCTACATAGTAGAAGTGGTTTCTTGAGCGAAAAGTTTCCCCTGCTATCCTATCATGCACATGGTCTAGAATCTTTGAGAATTGGCAAAAGGACAAGCTCACCCCTACCTGAAATAAAAATCCCTTGCTCTACAGCTAATCCGAGCAAGTATCCCTAGAATAGGAAGCAAAAAAAAAAGAAAAATCAAGCAAAATCATTTAGCACTATTTCAACATTATCTCAAATATCAAAGCAAAAGATACAAAAAAAAAAAAGAGAAAAGAAAGAAAAGAAAGCAAAATGAGCAAAAGCAAAAGCAATAAAATCCCTTTCCCGACCCCTTGAAAAGAAAAGAAGGGTTGATGAGCTTGAATCCTTGGAATTCTCAATTATTCAAAAACCGTGAGGTAAGCCCCATAATAGGTGGTTTGTGCCCAACCCGCTTGGCCTTGGGTAACTCCTAGCGTGGTGATATGTCTGTCACATTAGCGACCTTCTTTTGTACAGACCTATGTCTGCTTATGGATTAGCTAGCTCTTGATAATCCGACTTACATAGTAGTTTGGTATGGTTATATGCATCTAAATCATGGTTAATGAACACTTATTTGGTTCATTCAAATCACTTGTATCAAATTATCTTGCTCAAAACTCGTAAATGAACAATGCAATTGCACACCCATTTGTATTTGAGAGATTTTGTGTATCATTATGATAAAACAAGATTGGAAATGAACTCACCTATGCACATGGGATTCCTTATAAATCTAACTTTTGTCTTTAAGCTACTTTGAAATATTTTTGCAAATTGGAATAATTTCATTTTCTTCTCTGAACAATTGTTTAGTACAAAGACAACCACATGCATTACCAAAAAATCAAAATCATTTTTCAAAAACATGCAATAAAGTTACATATAACTTTTGACTTTCATGACGATGGTATAGTTCCAGAACTTAAATTGGAGTTTTATGCCTAGCGCAAGTCCTCATCCTCATATTTTCTGTTTATTTTCAATAATTAAAAATCAACCATGCAATAAAACTATCTCTTTTTGGATTTCGCGATGATGGTATAAGTCTATACCTAAATATTCTATGCCTAGCGCAAACCATTGTATTAATTTTATTCCCCATTCATTTAAAATCATAAAAACATATGACTCACATCATTATGGTACACAATTATGCTTTCAAAAGAACAAACATTATTACTATTTCATGTCATTTTGTCAACATGCAAATTTGCAATGATGGTATAATTCCTAGGGAATTATTCAAACATTTTATCGCACTTAGGAATTTATGCCTAGCAAAAATCATTTTCTAAAAATATTTCATGCATAATATTTTCATGGAAATCTGAAAACAAAACCATCATCATCATCATTTGCATCATCACACCAAAGTCTTAAGACAGTCTCTTAAGCACTCTTTTACTTTTAACAATATTTCTATACTGGGATTAGCTTGATGACCGAGTGAGTGACGACTCCATGAAATGGTCTATAATAGCGACAATGTCCTTTGAAATTATTGTTAGAAGTCCTTTTTATTTTTTCATCACATCACAAACAACCAATTTTGTTACATCATATTATTTCATTTAAATTTTAAAGCATCCATTAAAAACCATAATATTTCCAAATGACATAATTACATGAATCATCAAATCAAATCACACTTCAAATATTAAAGCATCATAAAAACATATAAACACGTCATATCATCATAAGACAGGTCATATGATCAAAAATATTATATATATATCTCAACAATGTATGTACATCATCTCAAAACTAGATTGGTATGCCATAATCTACATCTTGGCATACTCAATCCTCTCAATCATGTATCCCGTCTGTGCAGTGCAGTAGCCTAGCCTCGAGAACCCCTCGAGCTCTTAGCCTCATCTCCTCCCCCACCCTGAGGTGGACGAGGTGGCCCCATCGCAGTATGTGTGGTACTATGAGTCCTAGTCATCGATTGGGATGAAGTCCTCGACGACCCAATCTTGATCGGATCCGCAATGCCGACTGGCAGTTGTACCCTCTGGCCCTCTGGCACCATCTGGAAGTAGATACCCTGGTAGAACATGATCTGAGCAATCGACCGCGCTAGCTCCTGAGTGCTCGCTCCTTCGCTCCGTGCTTTGAGGCGTGCAACCTCATCTCTGAGCTGTGTAGCCTCGGCTCGATGTCGTGCGACCTCATCCCGTAAAGTCCGCACCTATGTCTCGGAGATGGATAGTCTCCACTCGAAGAGTAGCCATCTCACTACTCTCTCCTGTGTCCACACCCTTGCCCTTATCGAGCGATGGTGGCCTCTCTCTTAATGGAGAAGGGGGTCTCTCCTCCCTCCTCTCCCGCTATCATGGCCTCTGCTGAGCCTGTGGCCTCCTTTGCTCTCTCCCATCGTGACCCTGTGCCACCTCAATGGCCGCTTGGCACCACCTCCCCATCCGACACACAACTACATGAATTGGACCCTGAGCCCTCATCATCCGAGGAGGGCAGATGCCTGTGTACTAGGCATCGTAGCCGTCGGCTACCCCTGCATCATCCCCATCCACTGGTTGAATGGGGGCATCATCTACGTCTTGACTCCAAAATCATTGCATATCTAGAGCCCCACTAACTGTAGTGTTATCCCAAACAGTCCAAGAAAACTCATAGTCTCTGAGAGATGGGATCCCCTGCTGTAGACCAAACCGCCTCAAAACTCGGTCGTACCGATGGAGCTCCACCTCTCCGCTCTCCATCCTCAGCCAACAGACTTTCCTGATGCAAGCTAGCTCCTGTCCATCCTCGGCCCACCCTAGATGATCTCTCCAATGCCTCTATGTGATCTGGTTAGAGACAAGGTCGTCAAGTAGTCTCTGAGACACTGGCAAATCTACCCATCGCTATGACCCTCTCCGGAGCCACCAGTAGAAAACTTGGGGTCTCTCCCCATCAATCCCTATCAGTGGGAGCCCTACCGACCTCCGCATCGTGATGTGCTCCCAGCACCAAACCTGTAGTAGCGATGTCATAACTAGACATCGATCGCCCTTGTATATGACCCCATGCAGGATCCTATACAATCGACATAGTACAAAGCTCCCCCAAGCAAACCTATATCCGTGGTCTCTCATGTCGCAGACCACATCTGTCAATAGTCATGGCAGCCTACATCCACTCTGATGGCATAGCAGCAGACCACCTACCACCCTAGCCAAAACCTATGTCAGCCTAGATGCCCCAGGCATCTGGAGTAGAGACTCGATGTTCACTCCGCCCTTCTCTAGGGCGAAGCTCGGATCTCTGCATAGTCTCATCATCACGTGGCCCTGATTGGCCGTGGGAGTGATTAGTCATCCTTGTATGGGGATCCTCAAAATCCTCCATACATCCTCCAATGTGGGAGTCATCTCCCCTATCGATAACCAAAAATAAGAAGAACTCAGATACCACCTCTCTGCTAGGGCTGTCAATAGCCCCATGTCTGTAGACACTTGTGGCATATCTGCCATGTGCTGCAAGCCGACCTGAGCCAACTGATCTCGCTCTACCTGCGATAGAGTGGCCAAGTCATCCCTTAGTTTTTCGTATTTCCATTCTTGACTCTTTAGTAATCCTCTTTGCAACATAAACAACAAAACAATCAAAAATCATCAATAACAATCATTAATCAAACATTAATAAAAAATTCAAGTAAAGCAAGTGCAATTTCATACAAATGATGATATCGCCCACAATTGGATGATATCGTCCCAAATTTGAGCAAATTCGTCTCCGATTTTGCATGAGGGAATCGTCCCTTATTGGACGAAATCGTCCCCCTATCGCCGATTTCGCCCTTGGACGAAATTGACGATATCGAGACGATTTTGACGAAATTGAGACGATTTCATCTCGACGACGTCAACGGCCCAAAAACGGCCGTGATGCTCAAAAATCAGTCAAATCTAATTTTAAAAAAGCATGAAATTCTAAATTAAAGCACTCTAAACTAAGTTTAGATCCTTACCCTTAGCCCGCGTCGGACCTCTGTCGATCTGTGCGTTGTCTCAACCATCTTGTCTGCAGAGCTCTAAAAACTAGGAAAATGAACAGTAACAATGAATTAGGGTTTTACCCTATTTTTCTTAATTTTATTCAAACACAATTAAAAACATTTTAAAATTTTTGCTTTTTCACGTTTTTACCTCAAACGTTCGATTTGGGTAAAAACACGGAGGGGGCACCATAGTAAGTTGTCGTATGATTCGACCAAGAATCGTCGCCTAAAAATGGGAATAATTTTTGCTTTCTCGTAGATCAAGAAGAACTCGTCTTTAATGCATTTTCTTCAAAAAATTCGCTAAAGAGGGGGTAAAATGTAGCACCCTAAAATTGGCACAGTAAAACCTTAAATAATTACAATTACTCTAGTAAATATTCAAATTCAAATTTTAACCCCAAAACCGCTCCAAAATCGCCTACTACCCGTTGCCTCATTTTTCACACCATTTTTAGAGTTTGTTTTGTTCGTTTGACGATATCGTCTTCGATAAGACGATATCGCCTCAGATTGAACGATTTCATCTGGAGCAGAACGTCCAGACGATCTCATCCCAAACTGATTTGTGCATAGTTAGCTTCTGTTCCAACGACGTCTCTAATCCGGGAAGAAGCGTGTCTATGCCATTAGAGACCCTCCCCATTGGAGATCTCCCAAATTGGGATGATCTCCAACCTCCTAACCTCCCTCCTAAGCCTATTTAAACTTAGGACTCCCCCTTGGCATCCCCCTGGCTGAAATTTCCTGTAAATCAACTTCTACACGCATTTTAGTATCTTAAATTATTATTTGCCTTTGTTTGTTTTGAATTCTCTTGCAGGAACTCTGTTATTTTTTAGCCGAAGCAAGCTCAGCTCGTCGTGGATGATCCTGTTTAATTCGAGACAATTTCGCACCAATTCGAGATGATTTCGACGACAGTCTGCATTGGGGGCAATCAATGCCCAGAGTTTGTGTTTCTTCATTCTTTTCTCACTGCACTATTCTGCATTTAGTTAAACTTATGATTATTTCTTATTATTTTGCATCTTGGAGTTCACCCATGTAGTCTTAATGCATAATAAAATCAAAAATTGTCACTAGATCATTGTAATGCACTCGTGTTTTTGTTTATTATTATCATTTTAATATTATTATTGTCATTTTACATCCTTGCCCTCTGTTGTCATAGCTACATTTCTGGTATTTTGCATCTACTTTTATGTTTGCAAGTCTCTGATGAATTTGTCAGATCTCAGACGATCCCGTCAGATCTCAGATGATCCTATCAAATTCCAGATGATCCTGACTGCTTCAAGAATCAAAACCTCCATCAAACATCCGGATTAGGTATGGCTCTTTAATTTAGCTTATTATCTCTGTTGTCTGTTCAAATCTATTTTTTGTACTCATTTAGTTTGCATTTTCATAACAGAACAACTTAGATTCATTTGGCCAAACCTAGGACTTGAATGTTTAAAGATAAAACTGAACACATTAAACACATTCCCAACCTAGGCTCGAAAACTGCCATTCAAACGTTTCTTGGTGAACCCCACCATCCATCGAAAAATCACCATAATACACCTCCCCCGAGAGGCGGGACCTTCGCAAGGCCTCTCAGTCCGAGGTATTGTCCCATCCTTTTCACATCCCCCTTCCGGGCATGGATCCTATAGCTTGAAGGTAAGGGTGTGAAAAATTTGGAGCGATACAGACACCTATAACTTGTACTCATTGCAAGAAAGAAGGTCATTCTATGAGAAAATGTTGGAAAAGACTATAACAACTTGACGTAGCAATGAAGGATCATAAAATAGATATAAAGAAGCACATTGGAAAGGCCTTAAATGTTCAAGGTAAATCTACTAATATTTCATAAAAATATTGGGTTCTAGATTCAGGAGAAACCCATCATATGACATCTTCAAAAGAATCATTTACTTCTCTCTCCTCAAGCACCACTTGTAGCATTGAAGCTGGTGACTCATCCTTTATCCTTGTCAAAGTAAAAGGTGACATAAACATTGATGGTGGTCATATAAATAATTTTCTCTATGTTCCCAATATTGCTACAAATCTTCTCTCTATCTATCATATTTGTACTTCTACAAAGGGCAAAACAATTATATTTTCACCAACACGAGTTGAGATAAGAGACTTTCAAGAACCATACTCCCTCATAGAAAAATGTGATATTGATCATAAATCTCACCTATTTCACTTCAAGAAGTTAAAATATTTAGATAAAGGCTCCTATTTTGTTGCTCATGGAGACCTTGAAAGTAAAATTTGGCATGAAAGGTCTGGACATCTCATTTATAGCTATTTAAGGGAGTTGAGTACTCATGAAATGGTAACAGGGTTGCCAAAAGTCTCTTCTATTTATGGAGTATGTCTTGGATGTGCTCTTGGAAAACAACATCAAGATCCTTTTCACCTAAGTGGTTCACAAAAAGCTTCATCCCCACTAGAGCTAATCCATAGGGACTTGATGGTGTTCCCGAAGCCTTCTTTCAAAAGAGTGAAATATACCTTAACCTTGATTGATGATTTTTCATGAAGAACTTGGGTCTACTTTCTAAAATACAAAAGTGATATACTATCCCACTTCAAAATTTTCAAGGCCTTAGTTGAAAATCAGGCCACATGCAAAATCAAGCAGATTCATACTGATAATGAGGGGGAATACTTTAGCAATAGGTTCTCCAAATTTCTCTCAACTCATAGCATAATTCATCAACATTCAGTCTCCCATAATCCATAGAAAAATGGCATAGTAGAAAGGAAAAACACATCTTTGAAAGAAATGGCAAAATGTATGCTACACTCAAGAGATCTTCTAGCATTTTTTTGGGCTGAGGCAATTAACTATGCAAATTACATACAAAACCTCACACCACACAAAGCTCTTAGTCATTTGACTCCCGAGGAAGCATGGACTGGCTCAAAACCTGATGTATCTTTTTTTCGAGTTTTTGGGTGTACTGCTTGGGCCCACATCCCAAAGAAAAAGAGGAAGGCTCTAGACAAAAAAAGCAAGCAACTTATCTTTATTGGTTATTGTGAGGATATGAAAGCCTACAGACTCCTTGATCCTACCACTTATGAGGTCTTTTTTCACAGAAATATCTAATTTGATGAAACATTCCTTTCTAAAGATCCTCATCCAACTTCTACCAACCTTGATTCTCTTGAGCCATCACCAATTTTTGAGCCCCAATATGATGAAGAACCCATCCTTGAGATAAATGATCAAAATGAGGATCCTATACTTCAAACTCCAACTCAAAGTCCTACCACACCCATTACTCCTTCCACAATGCCAAAATGGGCCCACACCATTGTTCAAGAAGCCACCCCTTATATCCAATATCTTCCATCATCCAGACTAAGCCACTCCATGGGTTCTGGTCTTGTCTGTCAATCCATTTCTACAGATCCTCAATCCTTTAAAGAAGCCACTGGGATAAAATAATGGGATGATGCCATGGAAAATGAATTTTCTTCCTTGATCAAAAACAAAACTTGGGATCTAGTCCCTCTTCCTAAAGGAAGAAAATTGGTTCGTTGTAAATGGATTTACCAAACCAAGTATGCAATTGATGGAACAATTGACAAACACAAAGCTCACTTGGTAGCTAAAGTTTTTTTCACAAATTGAAGGCATTGACTATTCTGAAACCTTTGCCCTAGTTGCAAAAATGGATTCTGTTAGTCTGGTCCTTGCACTTGCTGCTTCACAAAAGTGGCATGTTTTTCATATGGATGTTAAAAGTGCTTTCTTACATGGTGACTTAAAGGAAGAAATATTTATGGAGCAACCTACTAGATTTATTCAAGACTCCTCCCTTGTTTGTAGACTAAGAAAATATCTCTATGGTCTCAAACAAGCTCCTCGAGCTTGGTATGAAAATATGGACTCTTTCCTTCTTTCCTTAGGATTTTCTCATTGTGAATCTGATGCAACAGTCTACATTTGGCATGAAGAAGAAACCATCACCATTCTTGTTCTATATGTTGATGATCTACTACTCATTGGTAATGTCATTTCTCACATCTAGACTATCAAAAACTCCCTTTCTAAGAAATTCAATATGGTTGATTTGGGTTTAGCTCATTACTTCATTGGGTTTTAGATAACTCAAACAGATACAGGAATTTCATTATGTCAACAAAAATATACTCTAGATCTTCTTCAACGGTTTAAGATGGTTGATTGCAAGCCTTCTTCAACACCCTTTCAGTCTAGAGTAACTCTAACTTCTTCCTACAATTCTCCTCAATGTGATGCTACTCTCTATGGACAACTTGTAGGAAGTCTATTGTACCTCACTCATAGTCACCAAGATATTCTCTCAAAACCCTCATTTTAGTCATTGGCGAGCAGCAGATCAATTTTTTTGCTACTTGCAGGGGATAACTCACTATGGGTTATTATATGGGAGTGGATCCATAGATATTGTTGGATACACAGATTCTGATTGGGCATGTTTAGTTGATGATAGATGTTCCACCTTTGGGTATATTTTCTACCTTGGTTCTTCACCTATTGCTTGGTCATGCAAAAAACAGCATTATCATCTACAGAGGCAAAGTACAGGGCAGCAGTTTTTGCCAATCAAGAGGCTCTTTGGCTTCGCTATATAATGAGGGAATTTGTTTTTTTCATGACCAACCTATCATCCTTTGGTGTGACAATCAAAGCACAATTCATATTTCTCGAAACCCAGTTGAGAATCAACGCACCAAGCACATTGAGATTCACATGCACTTCATTCGACAGCATATTCAGGAGGGGGATCCAAGCTTGGATTTCATTCCCATAGATAGTCAGATTGTAGATATCTTCACCAAATTCTTTGCTTCTCCATGTTACATTCATTTGCATGAGAAACTTGGGATAAGACAGCTATCTTAGAAGAGTATGCAGAGGTTTTAACATCTCCACTCTTCTTCTTCTTCTTCTTCTTCTTCTTCTTCTTTTGGAAGATGGTTTTTCCCATGTGGTTTTTCACCATCTCTCCACAATTTACTTTTTATGTTGTACATGAGTACCTAATAAGGCCATATTACTGGGACTAATTTCTCATTGGATTTAACTCACATTATGTACATGAGTACCTCATCAGGCCTTGTTGTTGGGACTCATTTCTTGTTGTTCCATTCACCCCTAGTATCACTTAATGGGGATGTTAGAATAATCTTAATTTTTTCTAGGATAATCTAACTTAATTTACCACTCTTCCATGAGGTAGGTGAACTCCCAGTTTTACACTAGCTCAGATATGTTGAGTTGTTGTAATCCAACGACTCACATTGATCAACTTTGCTATTTATACAAAGTTGATCTCATGGAATAATAAATCAATTCTTGATCTTTTTAGTAATGCTTTGCATATCTAGTTTCTTGGTTTCAATATTGCTTCTCAATATTTCTATCACATTCTTCTTACACATTAAGTAAAGAGTCCATTTTTCCATCCAATAAAACTAGGTGTCTCTTGTTTTTGCACCATATTGTGTTTTACACAACATAGTACAAAAAGAGGCATTTGTAGACACCAAATCCTAGCCACTTGCCAAACCCTAACCCTTCACAAAACCTAATCCACTTGCCAAACCCTAAACCTAACCCTAACCTTTCAAAAGGTTATAAAACCCCATCACTTTTGTGATGGAAGGAGGGACAAAATCATATCATCATGTTGCCCACGTTTGCGCAAGACTGCTAAAACTACCCAACTTGTTTTGGCCATATCTCACTCATCCAAACTTATATTGAGCTAAAATTTTGAGGTTCTTGAAAAAACCCTAGAATATCTCCAATTTTAGATAATTTGCAGCAATAGAGATCTAATTTTAGTCCTATGTTTTCCCAAGAGCATATTCAACTATCGACTGTCACGAATCAGAGCAAGTAAATCATCAAGGTTCAAATTTAATTATTTTCTATATTTTTGTGCATCATTTTACATTCTACAAGAATCTATGTTAAGGTTTTTATATAATTCTTCTTATGCTTATTAAACAAGTGCTACTAACCCCATTTTGTGTTTGCATACATACATATGTAGGTGACAGGTTTCTAAAGAGCTACTAAAGCAAAGGATGGCTCGTAAGGATAGTCGAAGCCCATCCAATCAACTGATTATAGTAGAGAAGACATTTGGATCCACTTTCAATTGGATCGGTCAAAGGGGATTCCCCCTTTGTACCCATTGTATTGTGACAAAATAAACAAGCGATATTCTTTTGTAATCATACCCCTGCAATTTGGGACAAATCATTATTGTAAATATAGGAGATCAAGGCTCCCAAAATTTTAATACAAAAGCATTTTATTTTATTGCAATCGCTTGTGTCAATATTTCATTGTTTGGGTGTATCTTTATTGCTTACAATATCTATAATAATGGTAATCTAATAAGCAAGTAAGCAACATGAGAAACCTCTGGAATAACTCATGAAATAACCATTTAATGAAAACTTGTGAAAATAGAACAAGAAATTATAATCTACTAATATTTACAATGAGCCATTCACTTTTTTCACACTTTACAATGCTATATATAATAGTATGTGACTTTTCACTTTCCTACTCTAAGGACACGTGTATTCTGCATGATGGACACTTGTGTGCATGCACACCTAACTAAAGACACTTGTGCATTTCTTGCACATTATTACATTACATAAAGTAAATACTCCTAATATAAAGATGTACCCAAGATGGTACATTAGCATGTACCAAATAATGTAATATATTCCAACACTCCCCTTGTATTACATTATTTGGGATGAACCCTTTTTTGATCTGCATAGATGATCTCTGAATGTTTGAAACTTGTTCTTGCCTAGAGCTTTTGTAAATATATCTACCAGTTGTTTTTCTATAGGAATATACTTCAAATTGATATGATGATTCTAAAAATGATCTCTAATGAAATGACATTGTGCTTCAATATGTTTTGTTCATTCATGTACAATTGGATTTTTGATCAGATTGAGTACCCCTTTATTATCACAATGTATTAGAGTTGGAGCTTGTTTGATTCCCATATATGATAATATATATTGTAACCACAATGCTTCACAAGTTGTATCTCATGCTGCATGGTATTATGCTTCAATGGATGATTGTGCTACTATATGTTGTTTCTTACTGTGCCAAGATATTGGTCCTGACCCAAGATAGAAAATGTATCCTGAAGTAGATTTTCTATCATCAATAGAACCAACATAATCATAATATGAATAACCTTGTAGACAAAAATCTTTAACATTCTTCATATAAGTTATTCCATAATATGTAGTCTTCTTAACATATTGGTTCTTTTTTTATGATTATTATTTTTGTAGCTTTCCAATGACTCTCTCTTGGTTCTTGCATGAATCTTGAAAGATAATTTACAACAAAGACTAGATCAGGTCGAGTATTTGTTAAGTATAGAAGACTTCCAATTAATTGGTGATACCTTGTAGCTAAAACTAAAGGTGTTCCATCATTTTTGGATAATTGAATCCCTTGTTCCATGGGTGTATCTTTAGGCTTACAATCATTCATTTTATATTTCTCAAGTAGGGCATTTGCATATTTTGACTGTGTAATGGTAATATTGTCTCCTTTTTGATGAATTTCTAGACCAAGATAATAATTCATCAGTCCTAAATCTGTCATCTCAAAAGCTTTCTCAAGATCCTTTTTTATCTCACTTATTAGTTTCTCAAAGCTTCTAGTAATTACTATATCATCAACATACACTATAAGGATTAGTATATCATTTCCAAATTTCTTTGTATATAGACTTGGATCAGATGTACTTAATTTGAAACTATGTTGTAACAAATGATTATTAATTTTTATGTTCCATGCTCTAGGGGCTTGTTTTAGACCATATAAGGATTTGTTTAATTTGCAAACCTTATGTTCTTGACCTTTAACAACAAATCCTTCTGGTTGTGACATGTAGACTTCTTCTTCTAAGTCACCATTAAGAAAAGCACTTTTTACATCCATTTGATGAAGTTTCCATCCATGATGAGTTGCTAAAGCACACCTATTCTGATAGTGGTCATTCTAGTTGTTGGTGTAAATGTCTCTTCATAGTCAATTCCTTCTATTTGAGTATATCCTTTTGCTACTAACCGAGCTTTGTACTTGTCAAGTGTACCATCTTCTTTATATTTAATCTTGTAAATCCATTTGCAACCCACAACTTTCTTTCCTGGAGGTAATTCTACTAAATTCCATATTTTGTTCTTTTGTAGAGATGAATATTCAGATTTTGTAGTTTCCTTCCAATGAGAGTGATTTAGAGCTTGAAGTGTTGATGTTGGCTCTATTGTGGTACTTAGTAATCCTTTGTTCATTCTAGTTTGACTACGAGTTTGAGGTCTAGTGGTAGTAAGATCTGGCATTTGTTCCAAGTTTGATTCCCTGAGTGTGTCCCTAAGCCATATTGGTTCCTTCCTTTGAGGGATTGTGGATGATTCTGTATATTCACTTTCATCTTGAGATTTTGACTCTATCTCTTCGTTTACCAAATCTTCCTCTCAGAAATTTAGTCTGCTTCGTTACTTTGTTTTCCATTATCATCCTTGACTTTTTCATCAAAAACTACATCTCTGCTTATATATACCTTCTTTGTACTTGGATTCATTATTCTATACCCTATAGATTCATCATCATAGCCAAAAAATATTTTGGTCATAGTTTTGTCATCTAATTTTGTCCTTTTTTTTTGGAACATGCATATAAGCTTTGCATCCAAATATTTAGTTTTTCAATATTTGGTTTTTGTTCTGACCATGCTTCTTCTTGTGTAACATGCTTGAGTATTCTTGTAGGTAATCTATTTTGTAAGTATATTGTTGTTTTGATTGCTTCTGCCCAATATTGATGATCAAGATTTGCTTATTTTAACATACTTCTCACCATTTTCATTATAGATCTATTTCTTATTTTTGCAATTCCATTTTTTTGTGGTGAATATGTTGTAGTGAGTTATCTTTTAATTCCATTTTCTTCTAGAAATAAATCAAATTATTTTGATACAAATTCACCTCCTCTATCTGAATGAAGAATTTTTATAGTCTTTCTTAATTCTTTCTCTACTTGAAGTTTAAATTGTTTAAAATGACTAAATGCTTTTGATTTGTACTTCATGAAATACACCCACATATTTCTAGTATGATCATCAACAAATAGTTGAAAATACTTATGTCCTCCAATACTTGTAACATTCATTGGACCACATAAATCCATATATATTAATTCTAGTGGTTTTTGAGTCCTATGTTGACGAAGTTCAAAAGGTATTCTATGTTGTTTTCCTGCTAAGCATTCTGGACAAATAGTAGATTCTAAAGATAGATTTGGTATCCCTTCAACCATTTGATATTTGCACATTTTATTTATAGAGGATATACTAGTATGTCCCAAACATTTGTGCCATAGATCTGAAGTCTTGACTAAAAAAGTTGAATGTGTAGTAATATCCAGAACAAATAGACCATTTTTATAGGAACTTGAAGCAATAATTTTCCCTTGTTTGAGAATATGACACTGTTTTCTTCCATTGAAAACTTTGAATTCTATTGTCATGTTTTGATCCATGAGTTGAGAAACTAAAAGAAGATTGGTAGTTAATCCAGGAACATATAACACATTGTTAATTATTCCTTTTCCATTCATTAGATTGATCAGAATGTTTCCTATTCCTCTTACTACATAAGTTTTACTATCTGCAATAGCAACTGGTTTCTCATTTTTTCTTGTAGAGAGTCAAACCATTGTTTGTTTCCAGTCATGTGTTTGCTTGCTCCTGAATCTATGTACCAATAATCCATAATCCTTTTATTTTTTCAATTCTCTAGTCTGTATTAGGTTGACTACCTTATGACTCCCTAGTTTTAAATAAATTGGATTTTATGTGCTACTTTGCTTTCTAAATTTTCCAACTTTCAAAAATTCTAGGTTTTGCTTCTTTCAATATTCAATTCTCAATAGTGTAATTTCTAAATTTCAATAACTTAAATTTGATGTTGGACTCCTTATAACTCCCTAATTGGAAATTTAGAAAAAACAATGTATTTGCAATTTCAATTTCAATTTCAGTTTCAATGTGGAAATCCTTATATCTCCAAGTTTAATAATTTGCAAATATTTAATGCAATATGAATTGAATATATTAATTTCAATGCTTCTTACTCCAAGTAACTTCTAAAGCATTCAATATTGTATTCAAGGTTATAATTTATCACCTTATTACTCCTATTACTTAAATAACCTTAAGTATAAAAACTTAATTAATTATATCCTTAAGATACCTTAAAAAATAATTCTTACCTTCTCAACGTGCTAATCTCAATGTGCATTAACTCTACAACCTATGCTCGATAAATTACTTCTAACTTATTGCAATCAATGCAGTCTCCTTGCTTCTTCAATGCAGTCTCTTGAGGTTTGACTCTCCTCGATGCTTTTCAACTTCTCCAAGGTGCTCAACTTTGGTCTTCATGCACTCCCTTCATTGCTCTCAAGCTATTTTCAACTTGTGCACTAAATAGATGCTCTTTGGATGTTGCTTCTCTCTTTAATTATTATTGATATGTTGTGTATCAAGTGCCAAGTGGCACTAAGGTCTTTGCACTCCCTATTAATGTCTCCTCTAACACTCTACCAAACTCTTCTTGCTTTAATGCATGCACCAAGTGGTTCTACAGATATTTGTACTTCCTTTTAACGTCTCCTATGGTGCTCTAACCAACTCTTCTTGCTTAACGCTTGCTAAGAGTGTTATACTTCTTGAGTGTGAAGATATTAGGTCTTCTTTAACATAGCTCTCCTCAATGGAATATGTAATACCCTCCAATGGAATATGAAACTCTCTCCATGTGGTGAATGGCCCCTTAACACTTGGCTTTCCTTGTCATGCAACTCATGTGCCCTAATTTTTTGTTATTATCACTCAAAACTTCTTTATACTTGTCAATGCTCGATGTCTTGGTTCTTCCACTTGTTACTTATCCAACACTTCTTCTATGGTAGTTTCTACATAGTTGAGCTTGCAATTGATTTAGTGGTGTTATGAAGATGTTAGTGGCGCTTGTTTTCAATGATCATTCTTAGTTGTTGAATGTTCATATGTCATGGCCTATGATATTATGTTGGCTATGAGACTATACTTATTATCCTCTCATTGGTGGTGCAATCTTACTGGCTTAATCCTTGCAATCCGTGATGATTTTTAAGTGCTTTATGATGGCCAAATAGTGACTGTTACTCAACATTCTACATTGCCTTCCAAGTGGCTATTTTTTTCAAAGAGATGATGTTGCTTATGGTAGTTCCTTCTATGCCTTGTTAACCTACCTTCACCAAAGGCTTTTGAATACTTGGCACACCTCTTTAGATTTTACTATTGAGTCTTCTTCTTATGCTCAATAGACCTTAGAATAATCTACACCTTGATGAGTCTAAAGCAATCTTTTGAAACTGATGCTTTCTTCCTTTATGACTCCTTTAAGCAATATTTAATTTATTTTATGTTATTTGAAATGTGTAGTTTTAATGATACTCAATATGCCTCCTTTATCACCTTGGAGACACTAAACTTTAGAGCTCTATTTTGCTAACTTTAATGGCTCTAATGTGGTGCTTTTGTAATCTTAAAAAAAACTGATTTAAATACTTATAATAACCTCTATAGCACCAATGTAACTAGATCTTCTTTGGACTTAGAAGATGTAAACTCAATACTTTTCATTTTGCTACTCAAATATGGTGTTAAAGACTTAAATAATACTTGAATAATAAAACTTTAATAACATAAATTTGTAAACCTTATTTTGACCTCCTTCATAGCAAATGTTCTTGGTGATTTGATTTAACTATTTGTTGTCCTGGTTTTGTAATTTTTGTAGCTTCAAATTCTTGTACTTTGTTGCTCTAATCTTTGTAAATTTGTAGCTCTAATTGTTGCCCTCTTGCTATCTTCAACTTTGTAATTTTTTAGCTTCTAATGCAACCAATTCCTCCTACATTTTTGGTTGTCCTAAACTTCCTTAAATCTGCTCGAGAAGTCTACCAATTTGCTACCTCAAAAAAATCTGATTTTTCTTCCTTATATTCTTGTCAAATTCTTTTTCTTTATGGGATTTTTGTCGAATGATGATAATTATCCCAAATTCTTCTTTTGAGGAGCTTCTCCTGCTTGCTCTCTTCAACCTCGGGCTTTCTTCAAATCTCCTTTGTGGCTCTAATACCACCATTACCTTTTGATGCTATAAAATTAAAGGAAATGCAACCACAATAGTAAAATAAGAATGCAATGTTATATCTATGATAATGGCAATCTAATAAGCAAGTAAACAACATGAGAAACTTATGGAATAATTCATGAAACAACCATAAATGAAAACTCACGAAAATAGAACAAGAAATGAGAATCTACTAATATTTGCAATGAGCCACTCACTTTTTTCACACTTTACAATGCTATATATAATGGTATGTGACTTTTCACTTGCCTACTCTAAGGACACATGTGTATTCTGCATGATGAACAATTGTTCACATGCACACCTAACAAAAGATACTTGTGTATTTATTGCATATTATTACATTACATAAAGTAAATACTCTTAATCTAAAGATGTACCCAAGATGGTACATTGGCATGTACTGAATAATGAAATATATTCCAACATGAATTAGAAAGGATAGTCTTAAACAAAGAATCAAATACCCCTAAAGAATTCCTATAAAATAGCCAACTAGAAAATTTAACTCTGTTGTCATTAGAATGTTCCACCTTATTAAATTCACCACACAAGGTCCACTCAATAGAAGGGAGCGAGGAAGCAAACCACTCCCATAAAAATATTTTACTAGTAGGGTCATTAGGGTGTAAATAGAGCAAATACCATAAACATTTTTACTGAGAAGCATAACCACTTAGATACACTTGTGCTCAAGGTCCTTGTCATTATCAATGACATTAACATAGAAAGGAGACAAGGAAATTGCAGCCTCCAACATGAGAGTGATGGGAGGTAAACAGATACTTAGAGTTATAGAAAATTGATTTAAGGATAAACATGAATTGAGACCTAATAACTTTAACTTCTTAAAACATAGCAATACTTGATATAATATTAGACACAAGAAGTTTATCCTAAAATTTTATATTTGGGAGGTATAACCCTTAAATATTCTAGGACAATATTTTAAACTTAATCATTAGACAACACTAGGATATCAGATCTCAAGGCAATAAAAGCATTCAATATCAAAACTAGGTGATTTTGGGATGAGCCATCGACATTTGACTAAGGAAATGAATGGACTTGTACTTTGAGGGAGACCATGTTGTTCCATTCTCATGGGGAAATGGAGTTATGGTTTCTTTCTTTATGATCATTTTCTTTGTTATATAAGGGTTTAGTGGGAGAGGTGGAATAACCTATTTTAGCATTCATAAGTTGCCATCCATTATGCATATTAATGTATCCATACTCAAATATTATTGGTTGAGAGACTTGATGGATAGGAACTTGTTGGAAAATTTGAGACTGGTTGCTAGGCTAACTAGAATGACTTACTTGAGGGGAAGCATATTAGGATTTAGGTTTGGGCCATTATTTTGCAACTACTTCATCAAGTTTTTTATGCCTTACAAAGCACTTATAGTAATTTTGAATGGCAGTTCTTCTTTCCAATAAAAGTAGGCATTTAATCAGTTTAGGTTGTTGAAATTAAAATATGATTCATGGATATGAGTCGATATTATTCAATGTATTGGATAGGCCTAAAGGTATTTCATTGTACTATGTATTAATTATTTTGTAATATTTTATTATGTAAGGCCTATGGGTCGTGGTTAACTTTGTTATGGTTAAACCCTATTTTTGATTTGTAATTAACCTAATCCCTCTTGCTATGTTCATTTAGGTTAAACTTTATGATGTATTTTGGGTTTTCTATTGCGATAAATATCCCTCTCATACTCAATTGATCATAAAAGTGTTGTGTAATATTATCTATGGATAGAGTTATTACTTATATTGCCTACAAGTTCCCACCAAATACTTCTATTTTCATTCTTCTTTTTTGTTCTTTGTATAAGATTTGGATGTGAGGTTTGTTTCTATTCCTTTCAAGAAAATATCACGAATTTTGACATGGTATCATAGCGGGTATGGACTTGCCTCACTTGGTCACCCAAGAATGTTATTTGGTGCCTTTGATTTTTCTTCCAAACAAAAGGGTGAATTGCTCCATTTGATTTTTTGTTTTGTTTTTGCATCAGAGACAAAAAGGGCTTCTTTCATTTTTTTATTTGCTTTTTCAAGGATCTTGGAGTAACTTTGTTTCACTTTAAAAAATATATTCTATAAATTAAAAGTTATATTTTCTATTGCTAAGCATATAAAATATCCCTCAATCAAAGATCTCTCCCTATTCCAAGATTATGTTGTATGTTTTTTAAATTCAAAAATGGCCCTTTCATGCACCAAGCCTTTATCTTGGAACCCATGCATCGAGGGGTGTGTTCAACCTCTCCTTATAGGGAGAGAATGTGTCTCCATCTAGTGCATAGGGTGACCATTACAACTAGGATGATGCATGTTATCATGTTGTATCTTGGAGGACCCATGTTCAAATTCATGCATGATTTGTGTTAGCATGGTCGTATGTGTCCTCACTTGTGGTTAATGTCATATGGGGTTGTTGTGAGCAATGTTTCCTTATTAGCCAACCATGCAGTGTGGATGTGTAAAAAACACCACCTGGCCTTCATTATTAGGAATGGAAGTTATGAAGTTGTGTATTGTTCTTTTGATTAATAATACAATCAATTATTTTGTATCCCATGGGTTTTACCTTTAACAGGGTTTCCCACGTAAATTTGATGTCCATTGAGATTGTTGTCTATGCATGCTTTGCTCTCATTGTGTGGTTTAACTACTTTGGGCATTTCATATTCTTCTATAATTTTTATTTTGTAAGAAGGAAAGATGGTCACTATTTTTTAGGGTGTAAGATTAGCCTCAATATTTCTAGATCAAACGATCCTTATCTGAGCGATGCCATGATACTATGGTTTGTGTTGGCAATTTGAGTTATTTTAAGTTTTCATTGAGGTCACATGAATCATTGATGTCATATGGATCACATGGAGTTTTTGTGGGCAGAAGATATTTTGGAAAGCATGGATAAATTCAGGGTTTTTGTGAAAACCAAGGTAGGCAAAATAAAATATTTTATTTAAAACCATGGATGGCATATTTGAAATGGGTTTTTCTTAAAACCCAGGTTGGCCTTTCGTTTTGTCAAAAAAGGTGCCCTAGTGATGGAGATATTTAATTTTAAATATTTAGTTTAAATTTTAATTATTTAAAATTTTAATTTTAATTTTAAAATTAAAATTAAAGTTAGCGCCGATGTCTAAAGAAAGAGGGAAAATCAATAATGCATCGACATCATCAAAAATGAAGAGAAGACTATATAATGGGGGATCCTAAGGTTCATTTCAAATTTAATCATTGCTCATGTTAAATCGTTGGCTAAGCATCCAAAGAGAGCTCGTGCGAAAATCATTTTGAAAAGGGAGACAACGAATAAATCCAAGGTTGATCAAAATTCCAAGACATTGTGGGCAAAGTGGCGCATTGGCAATTGGTTTTTTTTTAAGGTGTGTGGCAGCGCTTTACGTCAAGGTTTGAATCTCCTTGACTGCATTTGAAGGCATTGGAAGGAAAGTGCTCGAAGCGCTTTTGGTTTGCATGGAAGGGAGGAAGGACTTAAGGCACGTTGTGCCTTTTCCTTTTGAATGAGCGGCTAGCTCATGTGGCAACCTTAGTCGTGGCTAAGGCGCTCACGGTGTGTGCAAGTTGGGGGTTCGAATCCTCTTGAGGAGGTAATTACATTTTGCTCTAATTCAATTTGGTTGATGCCCTATGATAGGAGTTATAATGTGGTTAAGGAATAATTAAAGTTTTTATAAACTTTATTTTTATAAGGGTTGTGATTATTATTTCAAATGTGGATGAGTTGTTCATTTATTTTGATATTCATGAAATTGAAAAATTAATATTTAGGAGAAATAAGGATTTGTTAAAAAATATTTTTGAGAGCCTTGTTGATTATTATTTTTGATAAGGTTTTTGATTAAAAAGGACTTTGGTGGATGTGTTTATTAAGTTGGAGTAAAAAGGTGTAAATTGAGTTATGCTTATCTTGTGATTATTATTTTAAGTCCACTAACCCTTATTGAGATTGGAAAGGAAAGTTGTGTTTAGTGTGGCAGATTTCGTGGATAACTTCTTGGCATCAAAAAGGTATGGGCACATTCTCCTATTGATTGTTTATGGTGGTTGATTTCTGAAATATCATTGGAGAGAAAAGGATTGATTGTGGTTTCCTTTTCGAAAGTGGTTGGTTGAATGCTTCAAGGTTTTTTGGTTGAGAGTTGTGTTTAAACCTTTTTTTATAAGCATAGTTGTTGAAGCTCATTAGTTGTGAAATAACTTGAAAAGAACATGAGTATCATTGTTATGTGAGATTTGTGGTTGAGCATTGTTGGAAACATTTGAGTTGGTTGATACATGCTTGGACTAAGGTTTTTATGAGAAATAATAGTCCCTTGTGGTGATTGGTTGAGTTGATTTGATTGAGCCTAGTCAAGTGATTGTGTGAGGTGATTGGTCAAGTTCCATGAAACAAATTATTCCATAATTTTGATTTGAGTTGAGAGTGAGATTAGAACATATTGAGTCTCTAACAATTCTCTTTATGCTTCTATGAGTTAACTTGAGTTGATTTGAGATTCATTTGAGTTGATTTGAGTTGAATATAGAGCTTAGAACATATTGAGTCTCTAACAATTCTCTTTATGCTTCTATGAGTTGATTTGAGTTGAGTTGAGTTAAGATCATTGTGGATCATTGTTGTCATCCATTGAAGAGTACATTGTCATTCATTGTTGAGTTCATATTTGAGCTTTGCCTTGATAGATTTACAGATGAGATTTGAGTACTACTTGAGCATGATTGATTGAGCCTTTGAGAAGGCCTTTGTGGATAGTTTTGGGATAACCTTTATGGATAGTTTTGGGATAACCTTTGTGGATAGTTTTGGGACAGCTTTGTTGACAGTTTTGGGATAGCTTTGTGAACAGTTTTGGGACAGCTTTGTGGACAATTTTGGGACAGATTTGTGGACAGATTTGAGAAAGTTCTTGGTGAGCTTGCTAGAGGAGATTTGAGCAAGTTCTTGGTGAACTTGATAGAGCATATTTGGGCAATTTTTTAGTGATCTTGCTAGAGCAAATTTGAACAAGTTCTTGATGAGATTGTTGGAGCAGATTTGGGCAAGTTCTTAGTGAGCTTATTGGAGCAGATTTAAACAATTCTTGGTGATCTTGTTAGAGCATATTTGGGCAAGTTATTGGTGAGCTTGCTAGAGAATATTTGGGCAAGTTCTTGGTGAGCTTGCTAGAGTAGTTTTGGACAAGTTTTGTGTGAGCTTGTTATTCATTTTTGGACAAGTTTTGTGTGAGCTTGTTATTCATTTTTGGACAAGTTCTATGTGAGCTTGTTATTCAATTTTGGACAAGTTCTATGTGAGCTTGTTATTCAGTTTTGGACAAGTTCTGTGTGAGCTTGTTATTCATTTTTATACTGTTCACCCCCCCTCTTAGTATAAGCTTGTGTTCTTCAATTGGTATCATAGCGGGTTCCTTCAAAAATACTAATAGCTTGAGGGTAGATTCTACAAGAACACAGATGGCTTCACATAATGGATCATCGACAAATAATTCTCGATTGTTTAATGGTAACAATTATGCTTTTTGAAACCCCATAAGGGGCGAAGGTCCAAGGTTCAAATCTTGGGCCTCGTCGGATTGAACGCTTGTCCCTTTCCTGGTGCTTTCAGCGGCGTAAAAGGTTTAAAATGATTATGGCATGGTGGTTATAGGGACGGACTGTACGAAGATCTGTGTGGTGGATTCTGGGGTAGACAGCACAGAATACTGTGGTGGTCATAAAATCTAGATAGCCTGCCCAGATTCGTGGCAGCTATCAATTCCACCATGTAAAAAAAAAACAATTATGCTTTTTGGAGCATGAGGATGAAGAACTACTTGATATCACAAGGATATGAGGTATGGAAAATGGTTGAAAAATAGTATAGGGTTGAAGGTGATTATGAGGCAGATAAGACTATCAAAAAATTGGTTGAGATCAATGCAAGAGCAATGAATTGTATTTTGAGTGGGCTTCATGAGATAAATTTTGCAAAGGTCATGGTATGTAATTTAGCTAATGAGATGTGGACCAAGTTGTGGAATACTTATGAAGGATATTCCAAGGTAAAGTTGGCAAAACTACAAACTCATAGAAAAATATTTGAGGAATTGAAAATGGAAGATTCTAAAGATATTGCAAAGTTTTTACTTTGTGTTGATGAGATTACTAACACCATGAGAGGCCTAGGTTTTGATATGAAAGAATCATAAGTTACTCAAAATGTTTTGAGATCACTTCCCATGAAATATGATTCTAAGGTTTTAGCAATAGAAGAGACAATGGATATCAACAAGCTAACAATGGAATAATTGTAAGGAACTCTTACAGCTTATGAGATGAGGGTAAGTAAGCATCAAGTTCCAATAAAAGAGATTGCATTCAAGGCTTCAAAAAAAGAGAAAGGGAAATTTCCAGAGACAAATAGAGTTTTAGATAATGATGAGGAACCTAACTTCATCAAAAGGAATAAGGACTCAAGGAATTTCAAAGATATAAGGAAATTCAAATGCTACAAGTGTGATGATCTTGGTCACTATGCATACAAGTGTCCAGATGAAGAAAACAGTGATGATGAAAAATAGGGTCAAATAAGAAAAGAATATGGAAAGCATAAGCATGACAAAGATGACAGATACAAGCAAAACAAGTATGAGACGAAAATTTTTCGTAAGGCAAAGAAATCTTACTACATTGTAGAATCAAGTGATAGCTCATATCATAGTGATAAAGATAAATCAGATGATGAAAAAGAAGAACATCTATTCCTAGGAATAGAAGGTGAAAGAGAACAGTGCTTTGTGTGTGGTCAAAGATATCACAGATCAGGATATTGCAATGGTTTCAGTGATAGTGAATATGAGATGACACATCAAGGAAACAAGCATGGTCAAAGAAATCTTGAGATTTTGTTTGCTATAGAATATTATAATGGTCTCAATGACAGTGAAAACAAAGAAGTCTCACTTTTGGTTATAGAAAAGGAAGAGGATGAGCTAAGTAAACAAAAATCAGAAATCAAAAGTCTAAAAGAAGAATACAGGAATCTTGAAAACAAGATTCAAATAAATATCAAAATCAGCAAAGAACTACTTCAAACAATCAGTAATCTCAGATAAGAGCTTCAAAATGCAAAAAGGATAGAAGAAAGGATGAATGAATAACTAAGGGTAACCATGGCAAGACATGATACATTAGATGAAAAGGTTTAAAAAGGAGTGGAAACTTATTTTAAGGTTGTATCTTACTTCCAAGAAAAATCACACTCAAAAGGAAAGGAAGTTCTAAAAAATGAAAGCAAGGAAGCACCTAAGATTTGTGAGGAAATTTCCAAAGTTCATATGGCTCCAAATATTCAGTTTGATTCTTGTTTTGAGAGAGGTGAATCAAGCTCAAAGGAAAAAGAAATTCTTGAAGAGAAAAGCAAGGAAGAAACTAAGAAAGAAGTTTTATATGCTACAAAGAAGGTTCAAGGATGCAATGCACAAGTTGAAAATGATCATAAGGATAGTGGTCAAGAAAGGTATGAAGAACCAAGGCATGAACAAAGGGCTTTCCAAGGACATTGTTTTTCTTGTAATGGATTTGGACATAAGGCTATACACTGCAGGGTCTATGGATCAAAGAAGTTTGATTTTGCTAGAAGAAACCTCAAAGGAAAAAGGTATGGTTTTTAGGGGCGTTGCTTCTCATGTAACAGGATTGGTCATAGATATTTTCAGTGCAAAGGAAATGAGCGACATGGTTTTGGTTTTAGAGCTTCACAATTCAAAAGTCATGGTCATAATGGTCATGAAAATAGAGCTTCACAATACAGGGTTCAGGAAAGGAATGGATATGGAAATTATTTTAAGAATGAATTCAGGACATGGGCACCATCCAAAGGCTACAATATCAAGTGTTTTAATTGCAATAACTTTGGGCATATTGTAAAATGGTATAGGACTCAATTCCAAACAGGTTCAAGGCAAGAAGGTCAAACAGGTTCACGACAAGAATATCAAGTAACTCATCAAGAGAAGGATATAAAAAAAAACATGGAAGGAAGTTGATAGAGGAAAGAAACAATGTGAGATGGGAGTAAAAGTACTCCCACCCCAAAATTAATCACCTCAAAAGAGAAGGTGGTGAGGGGGCTATGCTTAAGAGTCATATCTTTTAGCCCCATAGGTGTCCCTTTTGCCATTGATGCCAAAGGGGGAGATATTTTAGTAAGGGGGAGAGCATTGAGTTAGGGGGAGCAGCCTCCAAAGAGAGTATTGAGTTAGGGGGAGCAGCCTCCATAGAGATTATTGAGTCAAGGGGAGTAGCTTTGATTCTCAAAGATGGTTTTTGCAGTGATTGTGGTTTTTGCTTTAGAGGTATTGCCATCAATGACAAAGGGGGATATTGTTGGTAATTTAAATTATTTTATGTTGTAATTGATGTCACATGAATCATTGATGTCATATGGGTCACATTGAATTTTGGTGGGCAAATGATATTTTGGAAAGCATGGATAAATTTAGGGTTTTTGTGAAAACCAAGGCAGGCAAAATAAAATGTTTTATTTAAAACCATGGATGGCATATTTGAAATGGGTTTTTCTTAAAACCCAGGTTGGCCTTTCGTTTCATCAAAAAAGGTGCCCCGATGATGGAGATATTTAATTTTAAATATTTAGTTTATTAAACTTTAAATTTTTAAATTAAAATAAAAGTTAGCGCCGACGTCTAAAGAAAGAGGGAAAATCAATAATGCGTCGACGTCATCAAAAATGAGGAGAAGACTATATAAATGGGGATCCTAAGGTTTATTTCAAATTTAATCCTTGCTCATGTTAAATCGTTGGCTAAGCATCCAAAGAGAGCTCGTGCAAAAATCATTTTGAAGAGGGAGACAACGAATAAATCCAAGGTTGATCAAAATTCCAAGACATTGTGGGCAGAGTGGCGCATTGGCAATTGGATTTTTGTTAAGGTATGTAGCAGCACTTTACGTCAAGGTTCGAATCTCCTTGACTGCATTTGAAGGCATTGGAAGGAAAGTGCTCGAAGCGCTTTTGGTTTGCATGGAAAGGAGGAAGGACTTAAGGCACGTCGTGCCTTTTCCTTTTGAACGAGCGGCTAGCTTGTGTGGCAACCTTAACCACGGCTAAGGCGCTCATGGTGTGTGCAAGTTGGGGGTTTGAATCCTCTTGAGGAGGTAATTACATTTTTGTCTAATTCAATTTGGTTGATGCCCTAGGATAGGAGTTATAATGTGGTTAAGGAATAATTAAATTTTTTAATTAAACTTTATTTTTATAAGGGCTGTGATTATAATTTCAGAGGTGGATGAGTTGTTGATTTATTTTGATATTCATGAAATTGAAAAATTAAGATTTAGGAGAAATAAGGAGTTGTTAAAAATTATTTTTGAGAGCCTTATTGATTATTATTTTTGATAAGGGTTTTTATTAAAAAGGACTTTGGTGGATGTGTTTCTTAAGTTGGAGTAAAAAGGTGTAAATTGAGTTATGCTTATCTTGTGATTATTATTTGAAGTCCACTAACCCTTATTGAAATTAAAAAGGAAAATTGTGTTTAGTGTGGCAAATTTTGTGGACAACTTCTTGGCATCAAAAAGGTATGGGCACATTCTCCTATTGATTGTTTATGGTGGTTGATTTCTGAAATATCATTGAAGGGAAAAATGATTGATTGTGGTTTCCTTTTCAAAAGTGGTTGGTTGAATGCTTCAAGTTTTTTTGGTTGAGATTTGTGTTTAAACCTTATTTTATAAGCATAGTTTTTGAAGCTCATTGGTTGTGAAAGAACTTGAAAAGAACATGAGTATCATTGTTATGTGATATTTGTGGTTGAGCATTGTTGGAAACATTTGAGTTGGTTGATACATGCTTGGACTAGAATTTTTGTGAGAAAGAATAGTCCCTTGTGGTGATTGGTTGAGTTGAGTTGATTGAGCCTAGTCAAGTGATTGTCTGAGGTGATTGGTCAAGTTCCATGAAATAAACTATTCCATAATTATGATTTGAGTTGAGAGTGAGATTAGAACATATTGAGTATCTAAAAATTCTCTTTATGCTTCTATGAGTTGACTTGATTTGAGTTGAGATTGATTTGAGTTGAGTTGAGTTGAATATTGAGCTTAGAACATATTGAGTCTCTAACAATTCTCTTTATGCTTCTATGAGTTGATTTGAGTTTAGTTGAGTTAAGATCATTGTGGATCATTGTTGTCATCCATTGAAGAGTACATTGCCATTCATTGTTGAGTTCATCTTTGAGCTTTGCCTTGATATATTTGTGGATGATATTTGAGTGCTACTTGAGCATGATTTATTGAGCCTTTGAGAAGGCCTTTGTGGACAGTTTTGGGATAGCCTTTGTGGATAGTTTTGGGATAGCCTTTTTGGACAATTTTGGGATAGCTTTGTGGATAGTTTTGGGACAACTTTGTGAATAGTTTTGGGATAGATTTGTGGACAGTTTTGGGATATATTTGTGGATAGATTTGAGCAAGTTCTTGGTGAGCTTGCTAGAGCAAATTTGAGCAAGTTCTTGGTGAACTTGCTAGAGCATATTTGGGCAAGTTCTTGGTGAGCTTGCTAGAGAATATTTGAACAAGTTCTTGATGAGCTTGTTGGAGCAAATTTGGGCAAGTTCTTGGTGAGCTTGTTGGAGCAGATTTGAACAAGTTCTTGGTGAGCTTGTTAGAGCAGATTTGGGCAAGTTCTTTGTGAGCTTGCTAGAGCCATTTTGGGCAAGTTCTTGGTGAGCTTGCTAGAGCAATTTTGGACAAGTTATGTGTGAGCTTATTATTCAGTTTTGGACAAGTTCTGTGTGAGCTTGTTATTCAGTTTTGGACAAGTTATGTGTGAGATTGTTATTCAATTTTGGACAAGTTTTGTGTGAGCTTTTTATTCAATTTTGGACAAGTTCTATGTGAGCTTGTTATTCAGTTTTGGACAAGTTCTGTGTGAGCTTGTTATTCAGTTTTGGACAAATTCTGTGTGAACTTGTTATTGCCTAGCTTTGAGCAAATCAAAGAAATCATTGTATTGGATAAGGATCCTTATTTATGTGTGAAATATTATAAGGAGATTATCTGGTGGAGTACCCCACATTGGGGGAACCATGTTAAATCTTGTGTCTCAATTGTGTGTTGTGACTTGTGCTCTTGCTTACTACTGATATCTGAGTTATTAATGCACATTGCTATATTTGGTTATTGCAATTAAGGACATTAATTGATATTGATTTGGAAATAAAGTAAAAAGCGGTCTTATATTGTTCAACCCCCCCCTCTTAGTATAAGCTTGTGTTCTTCAATTTGGAGGTTGCTTTGGATGGGATTGGGCATGGGTTTGAACTGCACCCATCCCATATTTCGTTGAGAATAGTTGAGTGCATGCTTTCTATAGATGGGTTGATTCTTCCCTTACCATAGTGCTCACCACCCAAGCGAACAATAAGGATTTTTAGCATGCAAAGGATGCATGATTAAATCATACACAAGTTGATTTTACCATAGAACATGGTACAATTAGTAGTCAAAAAAAGTATGTAATCCTTTCTATTTCATCAATGGCTTGGCTATAATGGTTAGCGCATGGCACTTAGCTTAAGGGGGACCCATCTTCGATCCCCTCAAAGTTTCTTTGGTTGTTTTAAAATTGCTTGGTAGATGCATGGTCAATGTGGCAATTGACATGGCCCTCTATTATGCTACATCAATCCATTTTTACCTATATATCAACTCAACTAATGAAGTGAAGACAAGTCATAGCAATTAGGCAAAGAAGAGGAGCTAAAGTGGTAAATATGAATTGGAGCATAGAAATAAATCAAAATTTTCCAAGTGGTAGGTTAGGATTGGAACTTGAAACCCAAAGGTTTGAGCACTTAAATTCTAATTTTTTGGGTCTATTAGGGTAAATCTTCTAAAAACATAACTTTTGCATATGGAAGTATTTTTAGCCCTTTTTCAAATCACATAATTGTTTTAGCTCTACACACTGATGTCATTAGTTCATGGACATATTGTGGTGTTAGGGATCAAATTGTGTAAGATGGACCACAAAGCCCTAGTCACTTGTCTTAATGTGTAAAATTATAGTATTTGGTCAACTCATAATATTTGGCTTGATTGTTTGGAAGATAGGTAGATTTATGACAGATGTAGATTTTGAGTCTTTTCGAGATTGGAAAGAACATGATTTAGAATGTGCCTTAGTCAATCCCTCTTCCACCTTTGGGCAAATGATTCAACTTATTCATGAAGATCTAATCCTTCATGATCTCTTCATTCTTCTATTCTTTGTTCAAGTATTGTTGGAAGTTTGTTATAGTCTTTCTTTTAAGCAGGTTCATGCAAAGTCCTTTGATGACTAAATCACTTGGCCCAAAGACAAGAGAAAGTCTTCAAATAGGGTGACGTATGTCATGAATGGTAAATTTGTACTTTTAAGACATACCTTATGCGACAATGGAATATTAAAAGAGCTTATCTTCAAAGGAGGTGGTGATCTTAACTTTTCTTCTTCATTTGAAGTTTTAGCAAAAGTGTTTTTTGGAGGTGTGCAGGAGTGTCTAATAGTGGTCGTGGTGATTATAGTCAAGCCTAAGAAGACTCTTGTGTAGGAAATATTTTTGTAGTAATAGATTTTAGATGATGGGGGAATCTACATGAGTCTACCTCAAAATGTATAGGTCCACTAGAGCATACTTTATGGGGGAAGATATTATTGTCACTAATGTCTTCTCTCCTTGGCCCCCTAGTTAATATTATGGGGGGAGTTGAAATTGTAATATAATTCATGGCCAAAAATTGATATTATGCATTGTATTGAATAGGTCTAAGGGTATTTTATTGTAAAATATAAAAATTTATTTTATAATATTTTATTATGTAAGCCCTATGGGCTGTGGTTAACCTTGTTATGGATAAAATCTATTATGACTTGTAATTAACCTAAATATCTCTTGTTATATTGTCTTATGTTAAAATTTATGGTGTTTTTGGGGTTTTGGTATTGCTATAAATACCCTTGTCACACTCCTCATTTGATCATTGGAGTGTTGTGAAATATTATCTATGGATATAGTTTTATGGTGCCTATGGATGGCCACCAAATCCTTCTCTTTTTGTCATTTTTCATTCTTTGTATAAGATGTAAGTGTATGGTTTGCTTCTATTCATTTCTAGAAAGCATTGTGAATTTTGTCATAGGTAGCTTATTTATTGTATCATTTATAAACCTAGATCAACAATCTCTATTGATGGTAGTAGGGACTAGGTTAAATCCATATCCAAACAAACCCTAGGACAAAGATGGAGACCAAAAAATTTCTCATTGTCATTTTTATGTTAGATGATTCTACCCGTATGGGTGAGAATGTTTGACAAGAAGGGATAAATATAAATGGGCATGATGAGAAATTCTAGTCATAATGGGTATTTAGTTCTAGAAGGCCCTTCTAGGTGAAAATTCCAGGACCAACTTTATAGGTAGCAAATATGGACACAAATGACCCATGTCCTATAATTAAGAACAACCTTGGTATGGTTAGGGTTATTAAGCATGACAAACATATAACCTTTCCCTAACCACCTAAGTCAATTTCCTGCCCATGACTTTCTTCCCAAGTGGTTCTTAGCCATTTATAGAACTCATTTTACGTTGAAACGCCTCTTAAAAAGAATAATAGTACAAGAGGAAAAAAATGCATTGACCTCAAGAACTTGTTTAGAAGCATGACATAGAGCTTACCTACTCTTTGAGCTCTTAGATAAGAAGCTCAGTCAATGGGAATCCCTATAGGTACATAAACAATGGGTTGTTATATGACAATATTGTTAGAAATAATCTATTTGGGTATTTGACCTCCTTCTATAGTATCAAAAAGATTCACTATGGTTTGTGGGGTTTGAGAGTGGGGAGACAAACAAAGTATTAACAAGCATATGTAAAAAGTTATTTAGCAAAGACAAAACAAGGGTTTCATAAGCAAGACGCATGAATATGGATTATATATATTTGTTGTCATAGATAGGGGATCCCATTTGAACCTAACAAAAGGTATAGGTCCCAAGGATCAAGAAAACTAGAAGAGTCATAAACATCATTGAACTTGTTGCATAACTTTATTATTATTAAACATAAACCATTCACCAATATGCAGAAATATAAAATCATTCATCCACAATACATTATCCATAATAACAATCCAAAAATGAGAGAGAGATAGATAATACCCTTAAGGTAGGGCAACACCAATAATAATCCTTAAGGAAGGAATAACTCCACAAGATCTCCCAAGATGAGAGGCCACTTCGTGGGCACGATGATTACATAAGATTCTTCTTCAATGATATAAATCATTACAATGACAAATATATCTTCTTTATATATCCATATTCTTATTCTACTTTGGAGAGCCTACTACTAATATAATATTATATTATAATACTAGCTTAGATATATAAAATATATATATATCTATAAACGTCGAGAGTTATCAATCTCGAGGCACCTATAATAAAATATTAATATTGTTTACGATGTGGCTGACCTTCCTAGCTACCATTGTAGGATGCATATCGATGTAATAATATAATATTATAATAAAATCAACCTTGGGTTATGTGTGGCGCATGCCAACCCTTATACAATATAATAATATATCCCCAAATATCTATTCCTAGGTACCCTACCATGCCACCCTCCTTACAAATGTTTCATCCTCGAAACATATGAAGAAACCTGATAGTATGATTTGCTAAGCAATGTTAGCAACTGGTACCAATCTCGATCATCCATCCATCCAAGTGAAATATGTTGATACTGGTATGCCATTTTGTTACTCGAGTATCCAAATATACTTCGTTGGCTCCACGCTTTTGTTGTTGTATTTTGATAACTTGAATGATGGGTCTTATTTTTCCTTGATGTTGATGATCCACTCTGAAAACTAGGATCCCTATGCTTTCTTTGCCAAAAACTGCCATAGTTGGTGCCCTTATGATTCCATGTTGAACCATAATATTGTTGCCTTTAGCCATACCTCCAAGAATATTGCCGCTCATGTTGGTGTGGATGGCGATATGGTGCAACCTTAACTTGATGTTCTAGCTTATTTGACTTCCCAACATTGGGCTCCATTGTTTTAAATTCTTATACACATTGTTTTTTCATGTTCTCTTCTATAAAAGCTTCCTTGAACTCTGTTACTATTATTTCCACTGAATCAGTTGTTGCTACTTCTTCCATGGACTCTACTACTGATACTACCTTCTTGGATTCTATTTTGGGTTCTTCGATTTGTTCTTCTACAATCACTTCTTGATTTTCCTTGTATCCTTGCTCCTTAAGCTCAGAAATATCCTGTAATGTTATCTTCTTTTTCTTGTACCATAACTTCATAAACTTCTTTTGCACATCAATGTTAACAGTACCCAAAGAATATAACCAAGGATAACCAAGAACAATATCCTTATCATTCATCTCAATAGCATAGAAATCTGAATGTAAAACATATTTATCCATGGTGATCTTCAAATCTTCAAAAATTTGAACATTCTCACCCTCTAGTTGTATGTCCTTAATTTTTGTTGCTTGAACTTGCAACTTCTTAGCCAAGGAAATATTAATAAAATTATATCTGCTACTAGGGTCAATGGAAATAATAACCTGTTCTTTTTTAATGCTTCCATGAACCTGTAAAACAGACCTTTTAGATTCAAATGAATTACTTTGTCCATTTATGAATTTATCTTCTACCAAAGATATGGTTTCCTCAGTCTGCATACTGACATATTTTTTATCTTCCTTGACCTTTTCCTCTTTCTTCTTGAGTAATTTTATTTCTTCTTCATATCCCTTGATGGTGACCTTCAAACTAGCTATCTTTTTATATGGGTCCCATCTACTCAAGAATGCATGCTCTATTTCATCCCAAGTGTATTTATTACTCCTTTCCTTAACAAAATTATTCCACCAAGACCTAGCTTCCCCTTTCAAGCTATACCAAAGGGAAAATTTCCAAAAAATGTCATTATAATGTAGATATCTAAAAAAATTTCACCATTCTCTAGCATCAATATCGTCCTTCCCAAAAAAACCTTGTACCTCCATAAGTGCACACTCCAATAATGCAACTAGGGTTGCATAGAAATATATATCATGCCCCAATGCAAACTAGGGTTTTATGGAAATATATATCTTCCCACTGAGTCAAAGCTAAGAATCCAGATAGACAGCTAGATCTACAATTTTTCTTCCAAACAAAATAAAGTGAAACTGATTTGCTTACCTAAACTAAACAAATTTCGTCTTTGAGAAATTTGTGATTTGAAAATTTGTCACTACCCTTGTTCTAGAAGGCTGACTTTAGAAGGTCGTATCTCCCTCAATACTGCTCGGATTCCTTCATATGACCACTCAGTTTAAATATCTTCAAATTCTGCACAAATTGGTCCAATAATCGCTTGAATCGGATAAACTTTCACAAAGATATGGCTTCTAAAAGATGAGACATTTTTCTAGAAATATCTGTGAAATTCGTCACTATCCTTATTTTCGATGACTAACTTCAAAAGGTCGTATCTCCCTTAATACTGCTCAGATTCCTTCATATGACCACTCACTTAAAAGCTCTTCAAATTCTACACGATCTGATCCAATAATCGCTTGAATCGGATAAACTTGTGCAGAGATATGGCTCCTAAAATATGAGATATTTTTCCAAAAAAAATTGCCCTAATTCTAGGGTTTCACACAAAAATCCCTAGTTTGCCAAAATCGTTGCTCTGATACCACTTGTTGCATAACTTTATTATTATTAAACATAAACCATTCACCAATATGCAAAAATATCAAATCATTCATCCATAATAACAATCCACAAATGAGAGAGAGATAGATAATACCCTTAAGGTAGGGCAACACCAATAATAATCCTTAAGGAAGGAATAACTCCACAAGATCTCCCAAGATGAGAGGCCACTTTGTGGGCACGACGATTACATAATATTCTTCTTCAATGATATGAATCATTACAATGACAAATATCTCTTCTTTATATATCCATATTCTTATTCTACTTTGGAAAGCCTACTACTAATATTATATTATATTATAATACAATCAACCTTGGGTTATGTGTGGCCCATGCCAACCCTTATACAATATAATAATATATCCCCAAATATCTATTCCTAGGTACCCTACCAGAACTCAAGGCTCAAAATTGACAAATTCAACTAGCATTGTAGCCATGAGCAAAATAACCACTTATCGATCAGATTGTTAGAAAATAAATTAATTTTAAACAATAGTGCATGCGATAGTCAAAGTTGGATAAAAATATCTCAAGTAATTGGGTGCATACATAGTGATAAGACATAAGGTTATACTTGTATTTTTAGAATGTATCTAATAACTCTCTATACACACCTTCAATGATGGTAAGATTTGCAAAACTACAATTGTTATCTAGAAGTTCTTTAAATCATTTAAAATTTTTAAGGAAAAAATAAAATTTTAAAAAATCTCAATACAAATGTGAATTTATACATCCATCCTATCCTTATCGATATTTCTTGCTACTTTAGAAGCAATGTTAGTTTTAATAGTATCGTTAATATTAAAGGTGGGAGAACTTAGAGAACCTTTAGAGTTGATATCACATAGAGTCTACTACCAAATAGATAGAAGACTTGAGTTTAGGCCAAAATAGATATAATCTAGTCACTCATTGGTTGTATTCTAACATTAGATCTAAAAAATTCAATTGTTTTCCTTCCTAGCCCTATAGCATTCTATTACTATTTTAATAACAATATTTTTTCTTACATTGACAATGGGTTGTTATATGGCAACATTGTCAAAAATAATCTATTTGGGTATCTAACCTCCTTCAATAGTATTAGAAATATTCAATAGGGTTTGCGATATCTGAGAGTGGGGAGACAAACAAAGTATTAATAAGCATATATAAAAAGTTAGATGGAAAAGGTAAAATAAGTGTTTCATAAACAAGACATAGGAAGATGGATTGTATATATTCATTGTCATGGATAGGGGATCCCATTTGAACCTAACAAAAGGGATAAGTCCCAAGGATCGAGCAAATTGGAAGAGTCATGAACGTCATTGAACTAAAGGCTCAAAATTGATAGTTTCAACTAGCATTGTAACCATGAGCAAAATAATTACTTATCGGTTAGATCATTAGAAAATAAATTAATTTTATATGATGGTGCATGTGGTAGTCAAAGTTGGATAAAAATATATAAAGTAATTGGATGTATACATAGTGATAAGACATGGTTATACTTGTCTTTTTAGAATATAGCTAAGAACTCTATATACACACCTTCAATGATGGTAAATTTTTCAAAACTATTATTTTTATCTAGAAGTTCTTTAAATAATTTTTAAATTTTAAGAAAAAATAAAATTTTAAAAAATCTCAATACAAATGTGAAATTGTGCATCCTTCTTGTCTTTGTTGACATTTCTTTCCTACTTTAGAAGCAATGTTAGTATATCGAAGGTGGGAGAACTTTGAAAACCTTTAAAGTGGAGATCAAATAGAATCTACTACCAAAAACATAGAAGACTCGAAGTTAGGACAAGATAGATATAATCTTGTGACTTATTAGTTGTATTCTAACATTACACCTAAAAATATTCAAATGTTTTTATTTCTACCCTTACCCTTATTGGAATTCCATTAAAAATTTAATAACAATGTTAGTTTTAAGGTTCACCTAGGACACAGCAGTGGTTAGGGCTTTGGCCTCTCTTTGGGGAGGTCCAAAGTTCAAACCATGACGTACCCAAAAGGGATATGGTGAATGGCAGTGATCGAGTGTTTGTCAGTTGTCTACCCCAGTTCGATGCCATGGAGGGTCAAGGGTCCTGTTGACTTAATTTTATCCAACAAGATAGGGTTTTCCTATGCATATGTTAGTTTTAATATGATTGATCTTTAGTATATTGAATGTGGGAGAACTTGAATAACCTTTCAAGTGGAGATAAGATAGAATCTACTACCAAAAATATAGAAGACTTGAAGTTAGGACAAGGTAGATATAATCTTATGAATTATTAATTGTGTTCTAATATTACACCTAAAAATATTCAATTGTTTTTCTTTATACCCCTACCCCTATTGATAGTCCATTATAACTTTAATAACAATGCTAGTTTTAATAGTGTTGATCATATATCGAGGGTGAAAAAACTTGAAGAACCTTTAGAGCGAACAATACATAAAGTCTATTTTTTCTTTTATTAAGGTAGAAGAAGGGGTTTTGAAAATGACCCCAAACCTTTTACAATAAACATCAAAGAATAATATTTACACTCTGAATATGGTTCCAGAAATAAGGTTTCAGACCTTACACAAGAAGATCAAACAACCTAAATACTATCTAAGTTTTTGGCTTCATGATCATTTAAGATTACAAAAGATGTAACAAAAAACGAATAATAAACAAGCCCATACAAAACTTAAACTTTTTACTAGACCTTGAGCATCAATATCCTCATTTTTAGGTCCTCCAAGTGATTTTTTGCTTCTTTTATTTTTCCAAGAATATTTGGAGGAAACATTTTGACGAGTCAAAAATATCTTTCAAGAAGCAGTTTAGTATGCAGGTCTTTCAATATGCAGTTATAGTCCCTTATTCATGGCTCTAGTCAATGAGACACTTTTGGAAACATATTACTCATCAGGATCAATCATGTCATATTTCCTTCTGATGCTCTGATTGCTAGTACAAAAAATGACTGATGTTTTTTTGGTGGACTCAAAAACATGAGTATTGGGACTTAGAGAAGTCCCCCATACCAGCTCTAGTCCCATTAATAAACAAGATGCAACTTGTAGCTCACAAAATAATGATTAGTAAAAAACCAATAATAGAGTAGACCAAACCCGAAAGTGGAATTCGCCAGAGGCAAAAACTTGTTCGCTCAATAACACACGATCCAGCTACAAAATAAAGGATCCACCACTGTTGGAGACTCACTGTCAATTCCTCTTTTCTTTCCTTCATCCCTAATATTATACTTATAGTAGTCATGAATGTTCAAAATCCTCCCTCCAGATGAACAATAAAGCTTTACACATAAAATCTTTAAAATCCCCCTAGCAAATTTAATCTCTGATCTCATTTTGTTCATCATCCTTGGCTTCACTATTAATAATTTCTTGAACACTATGAGGGAAGATTAACTCCCAACACTACAATTCATCCAAAGGTACACCCATGTTTGCTAGACAATCAATTGCCCCATTAGCCTCTTTGTAGACATGGAATATGTTCACTTCTTCAAGGAGCTCTAGTTTAGTGTTAATATCATTTATCATATCTGCTATATTCCATCCTAGAGGGTGTTTTCCATTCAAAATATTAATGATGTTTTACAAATCTCCTTCTATTATTAATTTTCTTATATTTAGCTTGCCAAAAAGTGACACACCCATAAAGTATGCTCTAGCTTTATCAACGTGGCTTTTTTGATCTCCTAGAGGCTCTGCATATGCCAAGAGTGGTCTACCCCAATGATCTCGAAAGAGACCTACTCCAGCACTCCCAGGATTTCCTTTTGTTGCTCCATCAAAGTTCAATTTTATCCATCCACTTGGAGGTCTTTTCCATTTTGAATTGGTTCGTGGATGAACTGAGGATGAACAAGAATTTTGATTATTGGAAGCTAACTCCCAAACTCTAGTAATTTATTTCTGTGGATCTGGTTCAAAATCATTCTTGAACTTCATGATACCTAAATTTTGCAACATTGCACTTAAAATTATATTTGCCACTGATGTGTAGTTTCTCTTCTTGTCTTTGAAGATCCGATGGTTTCTTTCTTTCCAAACCCTCCACAGAATATGTGGAAGACTTAACCTCCATAACATTTGTAGTCATTTACTTTTAAATGGGAACTCCCATTGAAGATAAAGATCAAAGAGAGACTTAGGGAGGACCCACTCTACTTGGAAGTTCTTCAAAATCTTATGTAGTAGATCAACTATAAAAGGGCAAGTACATAAGTGATGATCAATAGCTTCCTCACTCATTTCATAGAGAACACACCTATTTGGGAATGTGAAGCCTCTTTTGTGCAAATTATATATGGTCAAGACCTTATTTTGGACTGCTAGCCAATAGAAGTGTGCTATCTTGAAAATGAGGTCTTTGATCCAAATCTTAGCTACTGACAGCTCTCCAAAGACCTCCCCTTCAAGGAGATAATAAGTTGATTTCAATGAGTATGTTCCTTCCTTTTGGCTCATCCAAATAAGAGAGTTTGAAGATCTAGTATTGTTCAAGAAATAAACATGTAGAAGAATATTTATCTTCCTTAGCTTTTGTTGATTTTTGTCATCAAGATTATCCACCTGTAAATATTTCCATTTCTTACTATTTTCCTCAGTGATTATATAATATTTGACTATATCCCCATAAACAACCTCAATAGAAGGTTTTAACCCTGCAAAATATGGATCCTCATTGAGAGGAATACTTTTAATCCATTTATCGTTCCAAAAGAGAACTTGGGATCCATCCTCAATCTACCAATATTTTCCTTGTTGTAAAAGAGGCTTGGTTGTTTGAATACTATTCCAAAGGTAGGATCCTTTTTGTAGATTATCTACCTCTAAGAAATTTGAGGTAGATCTCAAATATTTTTCCTTGAGGATGTGAGCCCAATTAAGATCTACAGTAGTTACCAGTTTCCATCATAACTTACCCATTAGGGCTAAATTCATTTTCCTCAACTTTCTAAAACCTAGTCCACCCACTTCTTTTCTGGAACACACCTTATCCCAAGATACTAAGGCTATTATTTTCTTCTCCTCCGCTCTAGACCATAGGAAGTTTCTTTGAATTTGCTCTATTCTCTCACAAATTTTGGTCGGCATTTTGAATAGAGACATGAAGTAAATGGGTATGTTTTGAAGTGAAGACTTGACCAATTGATCTTTACTAGCCTAGCTAAGCAAGGAACCCTTCCAACCTGAAATTTTTTTGTTAAATGCTCCACCACTGGGTTCTAGAGAGCTATCTTCATCCTTCCTTTAAATAGTGGCATTCCTAGATAGGTGGTTGGAAGGTATCCAATGTTGCAGCCAAATATACAAGCTAACTTAACATGTCTAGGGCTAGGATTGTTCAAAAAATAAATTTTTCTCTTATCATAGTTAAATTTTTGACTAGTAGCTTGCTCATATTGATCAAGGATAAATTTTAGCTCTTTTTCCCATGGAATAGAGGATTTTAAAGATATAAGCGTATCATCCACAAATTGTTGGTGGGACACAAGTTGCAAATTAGTAGCTCGGATGATCCCATCAACCCTACCATCTATTGAAGTTGCTGATATTGTCATCCCCAAAGCCTCAACAAGGATAATAAATAGATAGGGAGATAAGGGATATCCCTATATCAACCCCCTCTTTCTTGGAAAATATCCTACTGGATATCCATTCACTAGGATGGAAAACATAGCATAAGAGAAGCACCCCTTGATAAGACTTACCCATTCTTGATGAAAACCAAACTTGGTCAAAATCTTAATTAAGAACTCCCAAAATACTATGTCATATGCATTGTTCATGTCCAAATTTAGTAACATTCTTGCATTTCCACTCTTATCAATGGAATGAAATACCTCATGAATGGTAATGATTCCATCTAAAATTTGACGCCCCTTCACAAAACCTCCTTGTTGGGAATAAATTATAAATGGTAATATATTTTTTAATCTATTGGCAAGGACTTTTGAAACAACTTTGTAAAGAATAAAGCAGAGACTTATCGGTTGAAAGTAAAAAAAAAACTTGGCTCCAGCTACTTTTGGTATTAAAACTAGAAATGTTGAGTTGACATCTCTTGGCATAAACTGAGTTTTTTGGAAATCCATTACTGCTTGAGTGACATCCCCTCCAAAAATATGCCAAACAAAATGGAAAATAAATAGCTCGAAAACCAACAGGTCCTGGGGCCTTGTCTCCATGCATCCCAAACACAACTTTTTGAATTTCCTCTTCTTTGAAGGGGCTGAGCAAGTAATTATTTAATTGGTTTGTAACCAGGAAAGGAATGTTCTGAAGCATAGAATCTAAAGCAGCCTCATTTATGGGATCTTCCACACATATGAGGTTGAAGAAGAAATTAACAGCCTCCTCTCTTATTTGTATGGGGTCACAAGTTATTGATCCATCAGGTTTAACCACTTCTTTAATTCTATTATAACTCATGTGTCTTCAGGTAGAGACATGAAAATTGTTTGTATTCCTATCACCTTCCATACATAAAGTCTACTTAAAAAATAACGAAAACTTGTATTCCAACATGTACTATATATATGTATATATATATATATATATATACATACATATATGTATATATATATATACATACATATATGTATATATATATACATACATATATATATATATATATATATATATATATATATATATATATATATATATATGTATGTATGTTGGAGAGCAAGGGGTTTTAATCGAGATCCCTCACCCTTGAAAAATCACAACTCTCTTCTTTAGAGCATGAGAGTTTACAAACAAAATCAATTCTCATCTCAATTGAATTGCTATAGCTGAAAACCTACATCATTTTACATAAAATGTCTAAATTCTTGATTTTCATTTTTTGGAACTTTTTCAAATTTTTGTGTGAATACAAATATTCCAAAATTTAGTATCCTTATTGACATTTTTCTACAACAACCTTCACAATACCAAAACTTCACCTCTACTATCTATACATTACATCTTAGTAGAGTAATATTTCCAAAACATTGCACTATCATAGCCCACTTTACTAGATTTGGATTGCTAGTTTCCTTCCTGAAGCACAAGTGCAACCACAAAAATTGTAATAAATATTATATATGAAAGCACATTAATGTTATAAAATAAAGCAAATATTACCAATGGAAAATATTAAAGTAAATCTTAATCATTATTTGATTTAGGCAGTCAACATTTTCTTGTCAGCTTTAGCTAAACTTACTACTTCCTCTAACCAAGGAAAAGATAATTTAACTTCACAATCCTCAATTAAAACCCCTCTATTGGCTAGCCTATCTGCACATTTGTTTCCTTCCCTTAATGTATGTGTAAATCTAATTTCATAAAACTCTATAGCAAGGTCTTGAATTTCTACAATTATGTCTTGTATGTTCCAAGGAGCCTTTGCTTTCCTCAAAATTGCATTTATTACTATGAGTGAATCGCCTTTCATACTTTGTTCTATTTCATTTGTTTACATATATTTAACCCTTCCAAAGTCGCCCAAGCTTCAACTTCATTATATGTCTTAAATCCATTATTGAAAATGTAATGAGACAAAATCTCTCCTCTATTATTTCTAATTTTTCCTCATCCTATTGGTCTTGGATTTCCTTTAGATGCTCCATAAAAATTTAATTTGACCAAATCCACATTTGGTGGTTTCCACTTTATATTTTTTGCCTTCTTTTTGTTTCTCCTATCCCCAACATCATAATTCCATTTGATGACTTGACTCCATCTATCAAGGCTCTTTGCTTCTAGATTATGAATTGGGTGAGTTGATAGGGTTGGTTTAGACCCTATATGGCTAAACAAATATTCCTTTTCATTACCTCTCAACTACTTTCCTTTCCTTTAATATTATTCTATTCCTTTCTAGCCAAATAATCCAAAGTATTGTATATTTTGATATATCCTAGATTGTCTGTAAGCATCACTTTTAAAAGTGCTCTACCATTGCTTTAACTATTCCTCAGTTCTACCATTCATCACCATGCATTTACCAAACATATTAAGAATCCATTACCATAGTTTCCAGACTATTAAGCAATGTCCCAAGAGATGGTATATGCTCTCCTCCTCAATTTTACAAAGAAAACATTCTGAGGGGCCATGAAAACCCCTTTTCACAAGGTTATCCTAGGATAAAATTCTTCTAGGACCTATTAGCTAAAAAAACATTTTGATTTTAGGAATGCTCAGGCTATCTCAAATTTCTCTCCATATTCTTGTGATATTCCTATTTTGATGGTGTTTTATATTATATCCACTTCTTGTTGTGTATTCTCCTGAGCTATTCAACTCCCATATCAACTTATCCTTGACTCCCCTCGAAATAATCATTGTTGTTATCTTTCTACTCAATTGTCTCCTAGCATCAATGTCTTGTATACTTGTAAAAAAACCTTATTTCCATTTGCATATTCCTTCATGATCCTTGTAAAAAATGTTAAAAACCTTATCACCATATTTATGTTGAAGTAATCTCATCCATGGTTTCAAAATTGGATCTAGATTGAGTGGTTTTTTATCACACCAAGTATCCATCCAAAGAGAGTTTTTTCTCCAGTTCCCACCACCCATCTTAAACCTTTAATCACTATATCAACTGATTTTTTTAACTTGTTACATAGTGCAGAACCATTTGGTAGAGAGAATACAATAAATTTTAAGCTTGGGTAATTGGGATCAACATACTTAGAATAATTCTTGCCCTTTGTCTTTGACTCTCTTTGTACAATCTCCAAATTACTTTTTCCCTAAGAGCTAAGTTTGCATCTGTAAGAACTCTTAAACCAAGACCTCCCTTAGTTTTATCATCACACACCTTGCTCCATTTCACCAAAGGAAAAATCCTTTTATCATGTAATCCAGACCACAAAAATGACCGCATAATAAAGATTAATTTTTTTTATTAATTTTGGCATAGTATACAAGGACATAATATGTTGGAATGGTCTGTAAGATTGATTTAATTAGTTTTACTCTTACTACTAATGATAACCATCTACCCTTCCATACCGGTAGTTTATTTAGACCTTTACTTATAACTAGATTCCATAATTCTATCCTCATTCTCCCCTCAAATAAGGGCATCCCTATATAAGTTTTTGACAAATTTACCCCTACATTTTAAGTAACTTGCATATCCCTGCTTTGATTTTAGTTGGGGTGTTTAGGAAGTAAATTTTGGATTTTGTCCTATTAACTTTATGCCTAGATGCGCTTTCATATTCATTTGATAAGTTATTCAAAGCTTTGAAATCATTTATCCTTGTCCTTCCAAAAAGGGTTGTATCATCTAAAAATTGTTGATGGGTGATGTTGTCGATGTTATTACTAGCTTTGCGTCCACTTATAAGCCCATATTTGTAAGCCTTCTTCAAGATCCTACCCAAAACCTCTACCATAATAATAAATAGATATGGTGATAGAGGATATCCCTGTTTAAGGCCTCTCTTGGATTTAAATGATTATGTTACTAACCCATTGACCTGTTGGGGTGTATATGGAGTAGTCTTCTGTCTTGCAATACCACACTGCTTACAAAAATCCTCAAATTTATTTGAACAATACTCTCCTCCATTATCAGACCTCAACACCTTAATATTTTTCTCAGTTTGATTTTCAACAAGTGCTTTAAATTCTTATACCCAAACTTATTCCAGAATAATAATAAAAAAATTAAATAACTCACAAAATACATGCACATAGAACACTCAATATTTATCCTGGTTCACCTAATATGGGCTCTGTCCAGCAAAACAAGAGCCACACCTCCTCTTCCATTATTGTTCACCTTACCCGTAATGGGACATTACAATCAATATAAAGGAAATTCTTACAACCCTAAACCACAATGTAGTATTAGAATACCATGGGCACAATACCATGGGCTAAAATCACCCACACCCACCAACCATCGAAATCCTGAAAACCGCTCCGTAAATCGCTCTGGAAAAAAGGGAAAAAAATTTGGGGGGGGCTACGCCCCCTGAACCCCCCCTGGGGCTTCGTAGGACCACCTAAATGGGAGTCTATTGTACAATACTTCCTCTGCAAAGGATGAGACACATCCAACATGACCATCACTAAATATGAAATCGTAGAGACATAAGCTTTAATCCATCTGACCCATTTCTTCCCAATTCCAAACTTTTTTAATACTGCAAAAAGAAAATCTCATTTAACCCTATCATAGACCTTACTCATACAAAGTTTTAAGATCATTGCTTTCTCTTTTCTTGAAGTTGTTGAATGCATAAATTCATGAGCTACTATGATCTCGTCCAAAATATCTCTTCCTTTCACAAATCCTCCTTGCTCTTCTAAAATAGTTTTGTCTAACAATTGTCTTAACCAATTTGCCATCACCTTGGAAATAATCTTATATGCCATATTGCATAGGCTTATGGGTAGAAATAAATCAAATAATTATGCATCCTTCTTTTTTGGAATCAAGGTAAGATATGATGCATTTATTTTATAAGGTATGTATTGTTTTACCCTATATTGTTCCACTTCCACCAATAAAGAATCCTTCACTATATCCCAATAATGGTGATAGAATGTTGCAGAGAGCCCATCCAAACCTGGGGATTTATCCTTATTAAAAGAGAAAAGAGCTATATGAACTTCTTCTAGAGTAATAGGCTCCATCAGTTTCCTATTGTCTTCATTTGTTATAATTGAAAGCATGAGATTCCGGAAATAAAACACTGAGATGCAATAAAAACAGAACTAGTTTAATGCATGTAATAACACGGATGTAATCATATCAAAAGGTAAGAGCACCGCCTTTTTATATTAAGATTCTAACTCGGTTACAATAAATCTCTTTAATGCAATATTCTCAGTTACACCGGATGAACGGTGATCTCTTTCCGCATGCCCACATGTAAAATGGGCGGGCTGTAGTGTTGCCGCCGCTTGATGTTTAATGATGAGTCCCTGCTTGCTGCTGTTCTTGCTGCAAAAGAAACAGTAAACGGTTAATAGCACCTGCGGTAAGAAGTCGGAACGTTTGTCTTTGTGAAACAACGAATAATGTATGCAAACATTTGATTAAATGCATACGTTAAATAACTCTTCGTGAAACTACAACTTTTGCCGAGAACAGAGAACAGTATACATTCGAAATGGCATATATCCGAGGATGTAAAACGTAAACTGTTATTTTTATTCTACTTGAAGACATCACAATACATGAGACATGGACAGTCATTAAAATAATCAACCGATTCTAATGTTGTTGCCTGCAAGTTAGCACTTCATTGTGTTGCATGACAATATTCGATAAAACGTATTGCAAGACGTATTCGAGCATATAACGTATGACACAATATATTCTAACGTAAAGTTTACTTGAACAGCGTAAAGAATAATCTATTTCGATACTGTTAGTTTTCGCAATATATTTCAAAAGAGAACAGCATATATTGCATTAATTAGAAACGTTCATGGGCTGCCCAAGCGGGCCACCCCTGGTTTTACACTTAGTCTCGACGCCAATCCACTAGGAATGGGCTCGAGATCTAAGGCTGTGTGTTGTCGTCGAATTAGTGGAATACAATGATCCACTGTCGGGTGTGAAAGTCCGGTTCGCTCTTCTAAGAATCACCCAACAACCTCTATTTGTGAGAGATTCCAGATGTAAAGAAGGTGAACTTAGATTGATACAGTCGGATATCCAAATGAGCAGCACTTCGTTGTCTTAACAAAATACTTCGCAGTCCTCCTTACGTATCGAGCCGGTTTTATTTATAGAGGGTTCGGCCTCTGGGAACATTAATGTTCGAAACCCTAAATCCGTAAGGGCCGCTCAGATTTGATCCTTATCGGGCCATTATGGGACATGGCTCGCACTGACAGATCGTAGTTATGAGGCGTGGCCTCGGATCGAATATTTTTTAAAACCGCTTGTCTCATTAATGTTCGCTGTAAAATCCGCCGTTTTACAGACCCGCGGGGTTTTCTTCGAGAAGGGACACGTAGAGGGTGCCACGTGGCGGTCGTTCCTTAGATAGTTGAATGCATGCTTTTGACTGGTGACGTGTCGGCTCGGGGCCCAAAGTGTCGCGATATCGCGACGCTTTGGGCCGGCTTTGGGTCGGGGCCCAAAGTGTCGCGATATCGCGACGCTTTGGGCCGGCTTTGGGTGGGGGCCCAAAGTGTCGCGATATCGCGACGCTTTGGGCCCGCTTTGGGTGGGGGCCCAAAGTGTCGCGATATCGCGACGCTTTGGGCCCGCTTGGTTTTTGACAAAAGGCTTGGCGCGGATAAAGGCTTTGAAGTTTGTTAAAGGCTCTAGAACGACCGACTTTGCTCTGCTCATTTTTCGATCTTCCGAACTGCTGTGCAAGTGGTTAAGACCACTATTTGACCTCTAAGGGCTGCCCTAAAAGCTGTGATATCAATGTGATCAATGTTTGTAATCACTTAATCAAAATGGTGTTGTTTTGGTGTCTACAGATGCCCCTTTTTGGGAAGCGCTGCGGGTGACGCAGTTGCTGAGCAAAAATATACGACCAAAGCACTGATGATTAGGGTTTCTTGGTAACCTAACCAACTTTTAATGCCCCAAGTATGGAAAGGGCATGCATTCTTGAATCTTTGCTTCTGACGAGCTAAGGAATTTGATTTCAAGTGTTAACCTATTTTGGTGAGGTGTGACTTGAGCTTGGACATTGATCAGTCATGATTAGGCAAAGGGCGCAACCTTTTATCCACAAGGGAACCTTGTGTTCATGCTTCGGGAATGCCAAGTATTTGATCAATTTAATGATTGCTTGTTTGCTGCCCCAAGCAGGAGCGTGATTGTCTTTGTCAATGATTCTTTGAATGCATGTCATTGTCTTGATTGGGTGTGTGCTTGTTGATTGGTGACTAAGTGTGACTACCCCCTCAAGCGACGAATCGATGAGGGAATGACCTTCGTGAGAAAAGCGACGAGTCGCTTGACCCAAGATGACTTAGGTTAGGGTGGCTTTAGATGTTTTTCCATTTGAACACGTGCAATTTCCCGACATTTGGACCTGTTTTTGGTGGGTGTTAACTCTTTTGGTGATGCCATAATGGGGTGAAATCATCAAAACCCGTCTTCCCGTGGAGCGGTCTAGCTATGATAGCCTTCTTAGGAAAGTAGGAGAATGAGAATTTGAGCCCCGACATCGATTTTCTATGCCAAGAGGTTGAGTGCAAGAGCACTCGTGTCCGACAATGCTTATTGCTTCTTTTTGTGTTGCATTTTTGTGATGTTTTTGTTGTTTTGATTTTCTTTCTTTGCGTATAAGTCATGATTTTATGCATAATGATTGATGTTGGTGGATGCATGCTACTTGATATGGATGGATGCATATGGTATGATAATTACCAATGTTGTATGTTGATTTAGTTTGATGGATGCATGATGAATGCAAATGCATGTGATATGCAGAAATGAAATTGATGTATGGACTTGGTGATATTTGGTTATGGCACCATAGACTGTTTAGAACTCCATTACTTTGCTATGTACAAATGTGGTGTTTCTTCTTTTTTGTATTTTTTGATGGTATTGCAAGGATGAAAAGTAGCGCAGTTGGTTTAGAAATGTAGCTAAGGTTTTTCGAGACTCAGACAGTTTTAACTCACTAGCCATGACTGTACTTTATCTTACAAGACTTTTGAACAAGGTATGAATCGGACTTGTTTTTAACCAAGTTATTTCACATCCCTGTGTGTGCAATTGAGTTCATTTATGTGGTATTTGTCAGGATACCGCCAGTGCCGGATGGGCTTTCAACCGAACCTGTCTTGAGGATCACCTAATTAGCTCCACTAACTCCTTTGTTGTATGTAGTTAGATTAATCTGCGGTGTTCTCCAGGATACCATAAGCTAACTCATCCACATGCAAACATTGATCTGTACACAAGTTAATGTGACAGATATATCGTCATGCGAGAAGTTCACCGCCAGTGACCGATAGGCTATCAACCAAACCGATACTGAGGCTTGCCTCATGACCTGTCAGAATGCTGAGAGTTCCAGGGATTCAAGGTCAACTTCCTTCTTTTTTTCAATTGTATTGGGATACTTGCTCGTTATAGTGATAATAATCACTATTTATTTTGATTTGTTTTTCTTTTCTCTTGAGCAAGGGATATGGAGTGACGATAATCACTATTCTTTGTGCTTTTTGAGATGTGCACTGTAGGGTGTCAAATTTTGAAGTTTTGACATTTTGCAAATTTTTGACGTTTTGCAACTTTGGGATTCTTAGGGAATTGGGTAGGGGGGACGCTTGTCCTTTTGCCAACTCTCAGCATTCTTGGGGTCATTCACACAGGGGGATGAGCAAGATAACCGTTTTGCTTATGGTAACCTGGATTACTGTGCAGGTTTCATCATTCGTTCACACAACTCGGGAATTTTTGATGTGTTTTAATTTGTGTTGGGATGTTACGTAACAAGGTGTATTGCAAGTGCAACTCTACCTTCGTAAAATCTGTTTGACTTGATACATTTCATTGCTAAAGAGCAAAATGATGACTGAATCACGAAAAACTCTTGATACATTAAGAGACCACTGACTCTGGTGTGGTAAAGTGCATGGTGTTTTGCTGTTTTTGTACAATGGAACAGTGTGGAACAAGATGGACTAGTAGAACCATGATAGCCTATGGTGCCTTTGACCTGTGCAACCATGAATATGCAATGTATGGGTGCAATGCTTAATGCAGCTACATATTTTTGTATTTTTGATGGATTGATTTTTGTGAATATGAAGATGAATTACGAGAAGAATTCTCTATTTGATGAATTTGAGTATGCCTAGATATGAAATGCAAATTTTTGTTGTTTTTGATGATTTTTGTTGTTTTTGAATTTTCATGATTTTTGACCAAGTGATTGTGGAAATCCTTGGAGCGTTTTGGGATTGACCAAGCGATTGTGATAATCCTTGGAGCATTTTGGTTTGACCAAGCGATTGCAAGAATCCTTGGGGCTTTTGGGGTGACCAAGCGATTGCGATAATCCTTGGAGCATTTTGGGGGATTGACCAAGCGATTTTAAGAATCCTTGGAGCCTTTTGGGATATGGCTCTCTTTAGATATGAAATGGTTGCAAATGACTGATATTCAAGGGTTCTGTTTCCTTGATACCATCAAGAGAAGCTAGCCGGTATGTCCCGGGTCCGATTTTGCTATCAATGACATACGGACCTAACCAATTTGTCGCAAAATTGTCCCTTAGGTGGGATGGCAAACTAGAATTTTGTTGATTTTCTTTCAAAACCAAATCACCAACGCGAAAGTCTCGAAGGTGAACTTTCATGTTGTAAGCTTTCTTAAGTCGCTCTTGATAAATGCGTAAATGCTCGAGAGCATTAACGCGTCGTTCGTCAAGCAACGTAAGCTGGTCTAACCGGGCCTGCCATGCGGAATCATCATCTATGAACTCATGCATTGATATGCGCAGGGAAGGAATCTCCAACTCTAGAGGCATGACTACCTCGGAGCCATACACGAGCAAAAACGGAGTGGCCCCAGTGGGCATCCGAATGCTAGTGCGATAGGCCCATAGGGCAAGTGGTATTTGAATGTGCCAATCCTTATAGTATGCTGCGACGGTCTTTTTAAGGATGGCAACTAGCGTTTTGTTTGACGCCTCTGCTTGTCCATTCGCCTGTGGATAATAAGGTGTTGAAAAGCTGTGCTGAATATTGTACTTTGTGGTCAAAGCACGCACGTCTTTGTTCTTGAAAGGTGTCCCATTATCCGAGACTATTTTGGATGGAATACCAAAACGACATATGATGTTATGCAAAATGAACTCCACAATGCGAGGTCCTATCGTAGAGGTAAGCAGAATTGCTTCCACCCACTTGGTGTACTTTGTGGCCGTTATGATAAACGTGTGACGGCCTGACGACGCAGGGGAGATCTTTCCAATGAGATCAAAGCCCCATTGCGAAAACGACCAAGCAGACTGGACTGTCTGCAAGGCCTGAGAAGGTACGTGCATTAGATTGGCATGATGTTGACACTTCACGCACTTCTTGACATAGGTGCAACAATCTCACTCTAAAGATGGCCAATAATAGCCCATGCAAAGAATGCGCTTTGCGATGGCCATGCCACTGAAGTGGCCACCACATGTACCATCGTGCGCTTGGGCGACTGCCCAAGTGGACTCTTGCTGGTCCAAGCAACGAAGGAGGATTCCTTCATAGCTGCGACGATACAAGATGTCTCCTATCAAGACATACTTAGCCGCTTTCGCTTGAGTGCTCGTTTTGCGGCATGAGTCAAATCAAGTGGGAGACTACCTAACTTGAGGTAGTCTCGAATGGGTAAATACCAGTCCTGTTGATCAGAAACCTCGATAGTATGAACAGCCAATCCCTCCTGAAGTTCATCCCTAGCAAATGCTTGAATGGGATAGAACCTGCAAGAATAGTATTGTGTTGCTATTAATGGGAGTAGGGGAGAACAAGGACCCCCAGTTGGCGTGTTTCAGACGATATCGGATTCGAGAGAACCTATCCGAGGATGGTTCAATTTGTATCATGTGGATTCCTGGCGTCGAGTCTAAGCTTGCACGCTCCATCGCGGATTGCGATAAGGTTTTGACTTGAATGGTTGTCATATCACCAAAAATGTCTTGCGGAATTAATGACCCCAAGGAGGCCATTGTATCCGCAAAATGGTTTGATGATCGAGGGAGTGCCTCGATGTCATACCACTCAAGTTTTACCAGGAATTTGTCCACAAGGGCTTTATAAGCCTTCAGAACTGGGCATTTGCATTGATATACCCCTTTGACTTGATTGACTATTAACATCGAATCACCAAAGATGTTTAGTCTTTTGATGTTCATGGCGATTGTTGTCTGAAGACCTAGGAGCAAGGCTTCATACTCTGCGTTGTTGTTGGTGCACGGGAAGTTTAATTTAAATGACAGGGGCATTGGAGCACCCTGCGGTGTGAAGAATACAATTCCCGCACCACCACCTTGCTCACACTTAGAACCATCGAAGAATAGGGTTATGTCGGCCTGTGACTCAGGCTCATCGGAATCTGGCGATTCTGAGACATGAAAGACCCCATCATCGGGTAGTTCTATGACCAGAGGCTGATTGTCTTCAAGAGGAGCCTCTGCTAGTTGATCGGCTATGACTTGTCCTTTGATAGATTTTTGTCCAATAAACTCTGTCAAATTCCGTCAACAACATGATCCATTTCGCCGTGCGACTACTATGATAAGTACGACTCATCATGTATCGCAATGGATTCTCCTTAGACACAACATACGTAGTGTTGCTCAGCATGTAGTGGCGTAGCTTTTTGGTAGCAAACACCACTTCCCGAGCAAAGTTTCTCAACGTATGCATAGTTAAGTTCGTAACCCGACAGAGTGCGGCTAAGATAGTATGTAGCCTGTTCCTTGTGAAGTTCATTCTTCTGGGCTAGCATGGCGCCCAGTGCCACCTCAGTAGCTGAGATGTATAAGTAGAACGACACTCCTGGCCTAGGTGGTGCCAATACTGGCGGCGAAGCCAAGTATTGTTTGATCTCGTCAAAGGCTGACTGGCACTCGTCATCCCAATGAAATGTAACCCCCTTGTGCAATAATTTGTTCATGGGTCGGCACTTGTCAGATAATTGCGCTATGAAGCGTTTAATCGACGCGACCTTTCCCTGCAGACTCCTGAGTTGCTTGATTGTGGTTGGGGGAACCATTTCAAGGATTGCCTTGACTTTCTTTGGGTCCACCTCGATTCCTTGTTTTGAGACTATGAAACCCAAGAGTTTTCCAGATGTGACGCCAAAGACGCACTTCTTGGGGTTTAATCTGACTTTATGCTCCATGAGGCGATCGAGGATCTTGCTTAAGTCAGCGATATGATTTGAGCGCGCGAGAGACTTGGCTAATAAATCATCCATGTAATCTTCCAAAGTTTTGTGCATGTAATCGTGGAAGATATACGTCATGGCACGTTGGTAGGTGGCACCAGCATTTTTAAGGCCAAAAGGCATGACCTTATAACAAAATGTTCCCCAAGGCGTTGTGAATGCCGTTTTGAGTTGATCCTCAGGATTGATACGAATTTGATTGTATCTTGAGAAACCATCCATTAGGGAGAGCATTTCGTGACCTGTTGTAGCGTCTACCAACGCGTCGATGCTGGGCAAGGGGAAATCATCCTTAGGACTCGCTTTGTTTAAGTCTCGAAAATCGGTGCATATGCGAATCCTCCCGTCGGGCTTCTTGATGGGAACCATGTTGGACAACCATGGCGGATAATCCACGCAGATGACAAATTGTGCGTCCAACAACTTTTGTAATTCATCTTTGACCATCAAGGCCACTATTGGGTGCATCTTACGTAGTTTTTGCTTTACAGGCTTGATTGTCGGATCAAGCGTTAAATTATGCATGACTAGCTGCGGGTCTAGTCCTGGCATATCCTTGTACGACCATGCAAAAACCTCCTTCTTCTCTTTGAGAAGGGCAATGTAATCGGCTTGCTCTTTGGGGGAAAGACTTACCCCTAGCTTGAGAATCTGTGGATTCATTGGATCTGTGCCGATGTCTACGTCAGTCGTCTCCTCGACTGACATGTGGGATCCGTCCTCCAACTGATGTGGAGTCGGGATCAAATGGATATCATTAGCTGAATTTAGATCTATGTTTGGAACCTCAGGTTCCTCTTCAACTTGAAAAATATCTTGAGTTGTCCTTGGGGTAAAATGAGGCATTTCATCGAAAGGCCGATACTCTGTTGGTGATAGGGGTGAATTGATGCGATCCCGATCGATGGCATCTATGTCTAGATGCAATGACCGTCTTTGGATCGGTCGGATTGCGGATGGGTGCGATCAAATCAATGGAGATCATGTGGATGGAATGAATTTGGTCTCCATTACCGCGGGTATGAGAACTTGATTTTTCTAGATATTCCCTATACTCTGGATCTGGCTCTATGGGAACGGGCACAAACGGATCGGCCCTATGTGCCAAATGGAGGACAGGGTCTTCCCTCGGCACTGTTGTTATGATAGGGTCTCGAGGTGGACGGTGCTCATTGTGAATGTGGAGCCATGGATCCAAGATCAGGTCCCACCCAGCTGGGTCGACCCACCATTCATGCCCTAATCGTATGCCCATCTGTCCCATTAGATCTTCATGAGTTAAAGCACGATAATGTCGTCGCGCATGTCTGAGATAGTCCATCTCAGTCTCATCTTCTGAGTCACTTTCGGAGATCCGAAAATGTTCATTCTCTTCAGCGACTATTGCTTGCGATGTTGAGGACTCTCCTTGCTCCAATAAGTTAATCTGGTCCCATCGCGGTTGTTCCACTTTTGGTGGAGGGACACGACTCTCTTGACATTGTGCTGACTCAACTGGAATCTCTAAGGGGAACAACTTCGAAAAGATGTCCGGACACCATTGATATTCTCTTTGGGGATGGGTATCCGAACTTTCGCCTCTCTCTAGCAAAGGAGAGGGATTACTGCTGTTACCAAGGGTGTTTGGTGACCATGGGAGGTAATCTCCCAATGTAAATTCTGTTTTTGGGTTGGCATAGAGATCTAGTGCCAATCCCCCCTTGTTGCCTATTTCTAGGTCTTGCATATTTTCAACCAAGATGTCCAAGGGTAGGGGGTGGTTGAACCCTACTCCTGACTTGTCATATGGCATCTGATATCTTGGTTGGCAAGGGAGACACATCCCTTGCTCATATCTGCCTAGCCCGTATCCATGCCAATGGCATTGGCCGAGATATTTGAGGGCAAATTGTGGGTTTGACATATAATTGATGTTTTCAACAAAAGTTTCTTCGTCTGCTTCCTTTTGCTTACATGGTTCAAGACCATGATCAAGGCCCCCATACACAAAATTTGTCCAGGTTGGGTGGGTGACCTAGGGGAACAAGTGTTCCTATGGGAAGGCGAGGTCTTCCCATATCCTGGACTGACTCTAATGCGGGCGTTGCCACAACATTCTGCACTATGTACTCCCCTAGGCCTGTACTAGCCATTTTAATGGTGATTGTTGAATAAGCTCGTAAATGGACAGCCTAGCCGATGTGGTCCGCAAACTCTGCGTGAGTTTGGACCGTATCGTGATTTTTGGTCTAGGCGAAGGTGACTGTATAGGGTGTTGTTGAGGTTGTGACGTTGTCGGAACTTCCTTTGTGGCTGCCGCAGGGGCAATTGCTAAGTATTTTTTATTCCGCGTCACTATGCTAATCATTCCCACAAATCCTTGCATGGGAAGATTCTGGCATACTTCATTAACTTGGAGAGGTTTTGCCTGTGTTTCATGAGCAGGCAAGGGGTCCTTGAATACCCCCATTTGTTGGTTGTTTGGCGCTATGGGGTTGTCTATGGCCAACGTTTTATTTTTGATTAAATCTTGGATTAGACCTTTGAACTTCCAGCATCCATTCAAATCGTGTCCCCTTCGCCTATGAAATCTACAGTATAGTTCCTCTCTATATCCCTTAGGTTTAGGAGCGTTAGGGTCTATAGTCGGGATCTCTGGAAGGGTTACTAAATTTGCCGCCGACAAGCGGTCAAATAAGGAGTCCCTAGACTCCGTGTAGGGAGTGAATTGTCGCTTAGGGCGACGCTGCTGAGTCTGATCCTGTTTCTTGTTATCTTTCTCATAACTAGGAGGCACTACCTGGTAATTGGCCTTTTGAGGCTGCGTGTCTTCCACTGGCTTGGGAACATTGATTGCAACTTGATTAACCGTTGCGGGTTGTGATTGTGTATTCCCAGTCTTAGTGGTTTTATTCCACTCTTTCTTCTTAGGCTTGGCAATTGCGCCTTCGCCTATTTTAATCTCTTCTATGACTCTGGCTTGCGCCAAGGCTTCTTCTAAGTTGTCGTATTGTTGTAGCAGTAATAGCCCAGAGATTGATTTTAAGCAACTCCGTGCGAACATCTGAGTGAGATCAGACATAGGGGGACGGTATGGTAGCCTGGAAAGCAAAGCCCTCCATCGGTTCCCGTATGCTGCTATTGTTTCCTCCTCATACTGCTTGAGGCTGGCCAAATCACTTAGTGATGCCTTCTTCCTTGTGTTGAAAGCAAAGCGTTCAAGAAATGCATCCACTAGTTGATCTAAGTTGTTGATACTATGTTTGGGCAATTGTGTAAACCAATCCGAGGCAGGGGCCGCGAATGTGGTTATGAAAGTTCTAAGCAATAATGCATCATTGTCTTGGATGCCGAAGCATTGACTCAGGAACCTCATGACATGTTCTTGTGCGTCCTCCTCCCCTTTAAAGAGCGCCAATTGTGGCAACTTGAAATGTTCGGGGTAAAGAGGTATGGGTGCGAGGGATGCACCGGATGAGCTGCGGAGTTGACGTAGTGTGGGCTTTTGATGCCCGAAGCTTTTATCTCCACGGACTCCAAGCGCTCTAATAGCGCTTTGTATGCATCGGAAGATTTTATTTCTTCTTCTTTGGTTTGCTCTCGTTGTGGGTCAAGGGAGACCGGAGGCCTACGGGGAGGTGGCCGATTGGCAGCCCTCCCGCCTTGATGGGGCGTGTTGACCCATTCTATTTCTGGTTCATATTCTTCATAAAACTCTTGAGGAGTCTCTGGGCGAGCCCTATAACCTTGATCGAGTCCCCGCTGAGGGTACCCATCATTGTTTCGGGGAGTGGCCTCCCTTTCGGGTCTATAAGGTCTCGGAGGCAAAGCTTGACGAGGTCGCGGAGACCTGTCCTGCCCCAACGGGTTGTGCCTCTCATACTGTTGTGCTCTTTAGATGCGAGGGGTTGGCCCCATCTCAGGTATTTCATAGCATAACTCATCCGCTTCGCGTTGCATGCGCTCTCTATCCAAGCGGTGTCGATACTCTATTTCCTGATGACTTTGTTTAAGCCGCGTGATTTGGGCTTGACGAGCGGCATGTCTGGCGACTGCCGAGTCAACTGGGTCTGCCCTCTTTTGTTGAGGAGGCTTGAATGTTTTGCCCATGTGTTTACCTCGATCTTGATGGTCGAGAATTTCAATGGGTTGCTTCCCTTTGTCGGGGTAAGCGACATTTGTTTGAGGTTCTGGCCTCGATGTGTGATTATGATATCTGGCAGGTGCAGAAACACAAGGTTCCCACACTATTTGTTGTTCTCGAGGAATGTGATGATCTTCCTCGTACTCCATTTTATGGGTGTGAGAGGCGGGCGGAGTTAGCTAGCCCTGTGTAAAGAGCCCTGCACTTTGGATGTTGTTTTTATGTTCTGATGGGAGGTAAATAAGGGACGCCATATCCACGTTGCCCTTCCAAATGGACAGTATGCCTCTCTAGCGCTTCATCGCACTGTGGCCATTCAAACCTAGCCTCAAGAGGCGGTTGTCTACTTATATTAAGATCTGCATGTGAACCATCTTCCCGAAAGGGGGTGTGTTGAACGGGTGTATTCCAATGAGGAGGTTCCCAATAGTTCCTTCTTGAAGTGGCCTGATGTGGACTTTGTTGTAGGCCAGACTGCCAAGATGGTTTGGCTAGGTCCTCAGGGCTAAAGCGAAGGCGACTAGCGCCCTCTCTTTGTGTACCTTCCATAGCGTCTGCCCTTGATTGGGCTTGGCTACGAGTGTACACCATTGTGATGTTTCGCTACTATCTAAGCAGATTTTATCTCGTTTATGATGATTTGTCTTTTTGTGCACACCAAGCAAAAATGAACACACACACATACGCAAAACCGTGATTATCTCTTTTAAGGATTGATAGTGTGTCCTAAACTGGTTTAGTGCATTTTGATGTTTTGTTTTGTTTTTGCAATTTTGGAAGAACGTTTAAATGCATAATGTTGGCTCATATGACTCCCATAAATGGTCGCCCCTTCAATATACCATTGTCGGACCGATATACCAACCTCTCTATATACCCGCCCTTACGTGAGGGAGACTATAGGTACGTGAGAGCGGATGGTACGTGGAACATAGGCGGTACGGAAGGGGAATCGCTCTGTTTATGACACCTACCATAGAAGACTTATCCTCGCGTGCATGGGAATCACCCCGACAACACTCGGTCGGCTTTCGTCGGGATTTACGTCTAGCAACGATCGCGATCGAGGTAATGGATGCAATATCTCAAGCCAAAGTGATAATGGAATCCACCTTTGGTCTTGCTCAAGGGTTGGGGTTTTACGACCAACGCCTTGGTTTAAAGTACCACGTGGTGTGTGGGATTCATTTTACTTTGCAAATTTGAAACAAGCAACCGAAAAAGAAATCTTTCCCTATGCCAGACGAGATAATACTAACTGAAAACAGCAAGTAAAAATTACAAAGAAATTTTCTACCTTTCTTTTAAATTTTTTTTTTTTTTTAGATGAATAATTACGCAGATAACTACATAATTAAATAAAGCAAGAAAAATCTTTAAGAAAAATTTCTCTACCTTATTTTAATAATTAAAAAGATTTAATTATTAAATGAATAATTACGTAGATAACTACATAATTAAATAAAGCAAGAAAAATTTTTAAGAAAAATTTCTCTACCCTTATTGTAATAATTAAAAGAAATTAAAATGTCGATGAACGAAATGACCCGAAACTCGCAATGAGAAAATGATATGGACGGCTAGAATCGTTACCTCCTTTACGCAGAAATTGCTGTTTCTGACCTTCGATTAAAAAGAAGTACCTGTTAAGCACAAGACACAACAAGTTTAATTAACTTCTGTGATTTTTAAAAATATGGGAACTCGTCCCACCGTGATCGCCACTGAAAGCATGAGATTCCGGAAATAAAACACTGAGATGCAATAAAAACAGAACTAGTTTAATGCATGTAATAACACGGATGTAATCATATCAAAAGGTAAGAGCACCGCCTTTTTATATTAATTCCAACTCGGTTACAATAATCTGATTTTTTACAACAGGTGAACAGTAATTTCTTTCCGCATGCCCACATGATAAATGGGCGGGCTGTAGTGTTGCCGCCGCTTGTGATGATGAGTCCCCTTGCTGCTGTTCTTGCTGTAAAAGAAACAGTAAACGGTTAATAGCACCTGCGGTAAGAAGTCGAAACGTTTGTCTTTGTGAAACAACGAATAATGTATGCAAACATTTGATTAAATGTATAAGTTAAACAACTCTTCGTGAAACTGCAACTTTTGCCGAGAACAGAGAACAGTATACATTCGAAATGGCATATATCCGAGGATGTAAAACGTAAACTGTTATTTTTATTCTACTTGAAGACAGCACAATACATGAGACATGGACAGTCATTAAAATAATCAACCGATTCTAATGTTGTTGCCTGCAAGTTAGCACTTCATTGTGTTGCATGACAATATTCGTTAAAACGTATTGCAAGACGCATTCGAGCATATAACGTATGACACGATATATTCTAACGTAAAGTTTACTTGAACAACGTAAAGAATAATCTATTTCGATACTGTTAGTTTTCGCAATATATTTCAAAAGAGAACAGCATATATTGCATTAATTAGAAACGTTCATGGGCTGCCCAAGCGGGCCACCCCTGGTTTACACTTAGTCTCGACGCCAATCCACTAGGAATGGGCTCGAGATCTAAGGCTATATGTTGTCGTCGAATTAGTGGAATGCAGTAATCCACTGTCGGGTGTGAAAGTTCGGTTCACTCTTCTAAGAATCACCCACCAACCTCTATTTGTGAGAGATTCCAGATGTAAAGAAGGTGAACTTAGATTGATACAGTCGGATATCCAAATGAGCAGCACTTCGTTGTGTTAACAAAAATGCTTCGCAATCTCCTTATTACGTATCGAGCCGATTTTTTATAGAGGGTTCGGCCTCTGAGAACATTAATGTTCGAAACCCTAAATCCGTAAGGGCCGCTCAGATTTGATCCTTATCGGGCCATTATGGGACATGGCTCGCACTGACAGATCGCAGTTATGAGGCGTGGCCTCGGATCGGATATTCTGCTAACACCGCTCGTCTAATTAATGTCCGTTGTAAAATCCACCGTTTTACAGAGCCATGGGGTCTCTTCGAGAAGGGACACGTAGAGGTGCCACGTGGCGGTCATTCCTTGGATGGTTGAATACATGGTTTTGACTTTGGTGACGTGTCGGATTGAGGCCCAAAGTGTCGCGATATCGTGACGCTTTGGGCCGGCTTTGGGTCGGGGCCCAAAGTGTCGCGATATCGCGACGCTTTGGGCCGGCTTTGGGTCGGGGCCCAAAGTGTCACGATATCGTGACACTTTGGGTCGGGGCCCAAAGTGTCGCGATATCGCGACACTTTGGGTCGGGGCCCAAAGTGTCGCGATATCGCGACACTTTGGGCCCGCTTGGTTTTTGACAAAAGGCTTGGCGCGGATAAAGGCTTTGAAGAAGGCTAAGAAGTTTGTTAAAGGCTCTAGAACGACCGACTTTGCTCTGTTCATTTTTCGATCTTTTAAACTGTTGTGCGAGTGGTTAAGACCACTATTTGACCTCTAAGGAGCTGTGATATCAATGTGATCAATGTTTGTAATCACTTAATCGAAATGGTGTTGTTTTGGTGTCTACAATAATTAAAGGAATTCTTGTAGAAGTTTATCATTAAGAACTTCAAACTCCTCCGATCCTAGAATATTTTGATAAAAAGACCTTGCCTCATTTTTGATTTCACTCTTGTCTTCAATCTAAATCCCTTCTATTGATTTAATTCTACTAATTCTGGATGTTGGTCTTTGTACTATTGCCATCCTATGAAAAATCTATGTTTTTATCTCCTTTTGACCAAGTTTGTCTTGATTTTAATCTCCAAAATTTATCTTCCTTACTCAAAATATTATGATATTTACTAACTCCCTTGGATTATTATGATCACCTTTTTAGAATTTTGAAAGTTTATCTTTTAGTTCTTCTTTATTCTAAAAAATAATTTCAAAAGTGTTTTTGTTCCATTCTTTTAATCTAGATGTCATTGATTTAATTTGTTTTGGAAGTGTATACAATCCATCGTTTCTTGAAGAATTCCATGTTTGTGCTATCATGTCAACAAATTGAGGATGGTCTTCCCACATCTTCTCATATTTAAAATATGATTTTTTTTTATTCACTTACCACCATTTTAACTTTTATTGGCCAATGATCTGAACCAATCCTTGTTCAGGTATTACTTTTAGCACAAGTCCCTTCATCTAGCCAATGATTTGAGAGAATGCATCTGTCTAATTTTTGTGCTATGAGGTTTTGGCCTCTCTTGTTGTTGGTCCATGTATAGTTATCTTCTTTAAACTCAACCTCCCATAGATTATTATTTTGAATAAAATCTAAGAAATCTCTCATACTTTGGGTTAGTTTTCTAATTCCCCAAAAAATTTCATCCAACTTGGTTATGGCATTAAAATATCCTATGATCATGAATCAAGTTTCTTTGTCTTTACTTCTCATAAAGGCACTTCAATCCTGCTCCAAACTTCTAATCTACTTGAATGAGTTGTAGGTCCATAGACATTGTTAAGGATGAAACAAAAATCTGCAAAGAAGCACATGACTAAAGAGGCTATCCAATGCCTTGTTTTTTAAATGGTTACACAAGAGGTTTAAATAGGATTCCAACAAGTTAGAATTCCCCCTACCACTCCTTTAGAATCTATAGCATCCCATTCACATCTCACCCATACTGCTTTCATAGTTTTGGAAACTTCTTCTTTTATCATTTTAGTTTCTTGGATATAAAGGATATCAGAATTATTACTTAAACAAAGGTCCCTGATACACCTCTGATTTGAGGGGGTATTATAACCCCTTATATTCCATGAGATGGTAATCATGTATCATTAGGGGCTATTGGACCCATCTATGAATTACCAATACCATTTTATTGTTTGGTAAAGAAAATTTCAACCAACTTAGTTTGTATTCCTTTCTCTATGTTTACTCTCACTTCCCTGGATCTCGTTTGATAATTTGAGGGTTTTCATATTTTTACCTTCCTTGTATTAGGAGTAGGTCTTATTATTCTATTGCTCAATATTCTTTCACAACTTTATTTTTCCTCATATTTATCCTCTCCTAGTTCTACTATGGAAGCTTTTGACTTGCCTTGCTCATTTTATGGTATTTTCTTATCAATGGTAGATGTATTAACATCTAATACTACATTTTATTTACCGATTATTTCTCTTGTATGGTGTATGGTACTTCAAGAGAGTATTCAAAATTTTATTTGATACATTTTGTAGGTTCATTGAGAATGTTTGTCCCTAAATGAAGATCATACTGAATAGATGGTTCCTTGTTAATATGTTGAACCTGTTGTACTGTGTCCTCTAAGATTTGATCTACTTTTTATTCATAGGATAAAGCCTCAAAAGAGTTAGTATTTCTTCCAATATCATTCCTTACTGGCCTCCACAATTAATTTTCTTTCATTTGTCTATTTCTATTTTTTGGAAGTTGAAAACCATCCTCATCCATTTGTAAGTTTCTCTTACGATTTTCTACATATGATTCTACTAGACTCTTCTTAGGGCATGAGTTCTCGATATGCCCCACCTCATGACATCTTCTACATCTAAAAGATATGTTTTCATAATCTATGGTTCGGGTCCACATCTTATCCCCATACGTAAGAATGATTGATTTTGCTAAAGGTTTACTTATATCAATCATGACCAATATCCAAGCATATATAGCCAATAATCCATCTTTTATAGTTTCTAAAATCTCAAAGAATTCTCCCAGAGTGTTGCCTATTGCCTTGAAGGTATCCATTTATCAAAACTCAATGGGCAACCCATACATCCTAACCCATACTAGTACTAAGGATAGATTTACATTTTGAAGTGAAAAACCTTCATACCAACGGGTAAGGAAGAGTCTTGCTCTTCCCATAAACCAAAGACCCCATGTTAGGGTTCTTTCTCTTTCTTCCTTAGAACAAAAAATGTCTAGGAAGAAACCTTTGCGAAGAAAGGATAGAATCACTTATGGAGACTTCCAACTCTTATCAATCCATTTTCTCAAGGCTAAAGCCCCTAGACAATACCCATTAAATTTACCAAAAACTGCTCTATGTTGGAGCAACAAGGATCAATCCTCTGTGGGTTTCTCACTAACCTCTATTAGTATAGATGTTTTTTAGGATTTAGCTATAGATCGATCCATGGGAAGGAAACTAAAACTTAAAATTTACCATAATATCCTATAGCAAATATAATATTTGATAAAAAAAATTATAATAATTTGCAAGCAAAATTTCTAAGATAAAGAAGAGAAAAATAAACTTAGCTAAAAAATTCTATGCCTAGATAGAATGTCTTGCCTCATTGAATCCCTAGCCCTCCATTGCTCCTCCCATCATCTGAACCCTGATTGATAAATATTTGTAATTTTGTTTTTCTCGACTTGAAAAATTATCACTGCCCTTGTTTCGAATGGTTGACTTCACAGTGTCATATCTCCCTCAATTTTGCTTGGATTCCTTCATATGACCACTTATTTTAAAACTCTTCAAATTCCACACAAAGTGGTCCAAGAATCAGTTGAATCGGACAATCCTATGTGAAAATATAATTCCTAAAAGATGAGATGTTTTTCAAAAAAAAAAATTACCCTAATCCTTTGCGAATTGAAACCCTAAAATTGTGTTAATATCATTTAAAGCTATAATCGATTTTATATTGTGATCATTGTATTCACCCTATGGTCCCATATATATATATATATATATATATATATATATATATATATATATATATAAAAGAAACCTCTATAAAGCACCAACAAGCACTCAACTATTACCAATAAACCTATTCCTTTTGGATAAAATTTCAGAGTAAAGCACATGTATTTGAAAGGGGTCGTCATCCCCTTTACCAGGTTTGAAATTAGATCTCCTAAAAAAACCCAAAAACATATCACTATGATATCTCAATATCTTTACAAATTATATATATAAATAAATAACTTTTATTTTAAAATGATCACCCAATGAAAAATTAATACACTTTACATATTTTAAAACTTTCTTAATAAAAGGTCAAAACCAAACCACTAAAATGTCTAAAAAAAACAAAACAAAATTTCTTATCATTTTCTTTTTCTTTTTCTTTTTCTTAGTTGCGTGGGAAACACGATGATGCCCCTATAAATAACAAACTATCTGGATTACCTCCGTTAACCAAAGTATTCCATATCATAAATAATAACCATCAGCTACCCAACTTGATAAGAGCGAAGGCAGAATAAATCCGAGCGAGGATTGAAGCTCCGTGTGTCTCTGTGTGCTCACAAGGCCGAAGAAGAAGAAGAAGAAATTCAGAACAAGTGAAAAATGGCAGGAGTAGGGCCAATCAGTCAGGACTGGGAACCCGTCGTAATTAGAAAGAAGGCGCCGAATGCCGCTGCCAAGAAGGACGACAAGGCCGTCAATGCCGCCCGCCGTACCGGAACGCCCATTGAAACCATTAAGAAATGTAAGAATAATATTTTCCACGCTTTTTATTGCCTTGCTGTAGTATTTTTCCCTTCTGCAATTAGGGTACTTCTTTTTCCCGGCGCCGTTAGCAATAAGAAAGAGAGCTTTATCTTCCTAGTTATTATTTGCATTCATTGTTACGTGATCTGCAATTTTCCCAGGTCTTAGGGGTTGTTTTGCGGTAGATCAGGTAAGTCAATAAAGCCACGGTGTTCTTTCTTTTCTCTTGTGCTGTATCGCAGACTAAAAAGCAGTTTGATTGACTTTCCTTGAAATAATTTCTGATCTTGTTGATTTCATCTGCGTGTTTTGTCGGTATTAGCATGTTTTTGCTCTGTAATCCGTGGAGGCCCTGTAAACCCTATGTTTATTTTATTTTTGGATCTCTTCGTTGTGGCAAGTGTATCTGCCACGTCTTCCCTGTGTTTTTTTTCAATGCGATGGTACAAACCCTAGATATCCTGGAAATCTCTTTAGAGTGTATTTTTTTCTATTTATTTTTGAGATGTTATGCACGCTCACGGATCTTGGGACGTGATACCACTAGCAGGCATTGACAAGTGCAGAAGGGAGTTAAACACAGGGCCTCTTCACAGCTAGCCCCACTCGGCCAAGACCTAGTGGTCTGTAAAGTATTCAAACGCTATCGATAAGGTGAAGACGAAGGTCGATGTACATGTACAAATAGTTTGATTTTGTATCTAATTAGGTTATGGCTCCCTCAGGTTTTGACCTTGTGACAAGGATCAGTGGTCCTTGCTGCCGCTTGAGATTCTATTTTTCTGCAAGTTGTCAACATTGAATGTCCTAATTTAATGTCGCCTGAGGTAGTTAAAAATATACAATTCGCTCTTTCGTATGTGTGATATTTCTTTTTAGATATTTGTAGGTGTCTCCAGGACCGGTTTAATTCGCAGGGGCACTGATAGGCTTGAGTTTCAACTGTTGAGAATTGCATATTACACAATCCTTTAACTTTTTTTTTTCAAAATTTTTATTCTGCCGAAGTTCTTCGTGAAGTCGTCCAGTGATCTGAAATTGTGTTTGTTCTATTTTGTTATCTCGCCTCTATAGTTTTTTATATTCTTTTTAGTTTTTATTTTTATTTTAAAATTGAATTAGTTATGTGGGATTGCAATGGGTCCCATACTTATTATATCATCATCATAGTGGTATTTAACAGTCAAGTGCATACTATAATTATGAGATGCATAGTTTTTAATATTATTTTAAAGTTTTTTTTTTTTTTTAATTATTTTTAAAAATTAAATTGGTTATATGGGATTGAACTGGTTCTACATTACATCATTGTCATTGTTATTACAACAGCTTGACTACTATGCATGTATCTAATGGCCGAGGTCCAACTTGGGTCTACTTCTTTAAAGTTGAGGAATTTAACCAGTTTAACCAATACCATTTGATATTGATGTCCCACACTTATTACCTCATTATCATATATTGTTATTACAACAGCTTGGCTTATAGTTATTATGCACGTATCTAATGGCTCAGGTCCAACCTGGGTCCCTTCCTTTAAAGTTGAGGAATTTAACAGTATAGGTAATGCCATTTGATATTGATATTGAGTTGTTGATACTGGTTCTTGCAGTTTTTTTTAGCATGTAACTGGTTATAGGGATTAAAATGGGCACCACCCGTAATACATCATGACCACATAGAGAATTACATCAGTTTGGCTATTATGCATGTATCACTTGGCAAGATTCAAACCTAGGTCTCCTCCTTGAAAGTCAAGGAATTTATCTGGGTGAACTAATGCCATTTGAGTTTTTGAAATTTTTAATATTGTTTCTAAGAGTTTTAAAAGCTTCAGTTATTTCCTATTACATTTTTTACCAATTCCCTCTTTCCTGTCATTTTGTTTGGAAGTCTATTTGAAAGTTTCCATCATTTCCTGATCCAGCCATCCCTGGACTTTTTTATTGTTTTCCTTGAATTGGTTATATGGGATTGAAATGGGGCCCATCTGTATTACATCATGACACAAGTTGGCTGCTATGCACGTATTGCTTGTCAAGATTCAAACCTGGGTCTTCTCCTTGACAGTCAAGGAATATAACTGCCTGAGCTAATGCCATTTGATTGCCATCCCTGAAAGTTTCCCACGAGATGTTTTTAAAGTAAATTAAACTTTTCTTAAGAAGCCTTAATGTTTTTAATAAATATATTATTCCTTTTTCTAACGGACATTTTTATCTTAAGTTGCTGTATTGGTTTTTTTTGTAATAAGTTGAAGGTGTTGTACTGGTTGAGATATGAATCTTTAGAGTATTCAAAGTTAGCGATAAAACTTCAATAGTGCAAGAATGGGTTGGGAGCCACTTATTTGTATTGTCTTCCTACAGGAGAAATTATCAGTGTTACATATTGCTATTGAATTCAATGCTGTCTTTTGTCCACGAATCTTACCTCTCCACACCTATTTAGTGTATAATTGTTGCAACAACCGAGAGATTAAGATCAAGGTGTATAAATAGAAAACAATTCCTAAGGGAAAAAAATATTTGGATTTAATTGTTTGTGAAGCATATGCTACTATTTGACATTTAGTTTGCAAGAATTTTAATCTATGGTCTACTTTTGCAGTTAATGCAGGAGGAAACAAGGCAGCCTCAAGCAGTACCACCTTGAACACCAGAAAACTTGATGATGAAACAGAAGTTCTTTCTCGTAAGTTCCTGTTATATTGCAAATAGACTTTTGATAATTATTTTGATCAAGAAAGCAATTGAAGAAATGGTGGACGAGGAACTCTTTCTATTTTCTTTCTGCAAATTTGATGTTTTCTGGCTGTATATATTTGCCTACATTATTGTGCTTGACGATTTCAATTGGTGCCCTTATTGTGCTGGACTTGAATAGAATTGGGTAAATACAGCAATTAAAAAGGTTAGTTGTCTACGCAACAAACTTTTTTCTTGCTATTTAATAATGGTTCACAGGTAAGTGCTAAAGCATTTGTTATGCTATATGGGGGTCAACTTGGATGAACTCTACACCACATTCTGTAAACTACAAATGATTAAACGCTCCAGTTGTTTTGATTATCATTTGGGAGCTTATTCACCTGTCTTTTTGCTCCTGGAGACTCAACATGTGCTATTAGACAGGTTATAGGGATAAAACATATAATGATAGCTTATCTGGGAATTATGGCATGGGAATTTTAATCTTGAAGGGCTTATCATGACTCAGGATATCTAAGCAACTTTGGGAGCTTATTCACCTGTCTTTTTGCTCCTGGAGACTCAACATGTGCTATTAGACAGGTTATAGGGATAAAACATATAATGATAGCTTATCTGGGAATTATGGCATGGGAATTTTAATCTTGAAGGGCTTATCATGACTCAGGATATCTAAGCAACTTTAGTCACTATATAATGATAGAGATCACAAACTTCAACTAGGGCATTGTCATCATTTAGCTAGTGTGGAACTATTTTAAGGCTAGTGTGGAGGTAGTTTAACTTAAAAGGTGGATATTGGTTTTATATTTACTGTCTTATGACTGAGTAATGTGTAACGGGATCACTTTCCTTGGACCTTTTAAGGTCAGTCCTTTGAGTGTGCTTGTCCTTGGACCTAGTATTTGACCTTTCCTTTTTGCTGGGCGCAGAAAGGCTTTATTATTATTTTAAATTAGTGAAGTTTTTTTTTTTTTTACAAGTATATGACATAATCTCATATACCTGCATAATGGGTTTTCATTTTCCTGAGTATGAGATAACTAGATATTCCTTTGAAACAATTTTTGTTGAGATGTTTTTATGTATTTTAAGTTTTTAAGAATTTAGAACATCCTGTAACCCTTTGTTCACGTGTAATCAGATGAACGGGTTTCAGCTGATTTAAGGAAAAACATCATGCAAGCTCGTCTGGATAAAAAGCTTACACAAGCCCAACTTGCACAGGTATATTCAAATGTTTATTCATATATTTCATTGGTTAGTGATGAATGATAATTAACATAAGGTTTTTTGGTACAGCAAATCAATGAAAAACCACAGATTATTCAGGAGTACGAATCAGGAAAAGCTATTCCAAATCAGCAGGTCATTGCAAAACTCGAACGCATTCTTGGAGTAAAATTGCGTGGTGGAAAAAAGTGACTGAAAGCATAAATTACTTGTGGAACTTACGTGAGTTGGTTTAAACAGCTTCTCCTTTCTGTTCTGTTACGACTGTACAAAGTCATACATGTAATATCAGATTTTAGTAATGGCACTGCCACTACAAGTGGGATTTAAATCGTAATAATTAAGATGGATAATCTCAGTGTGTGGAAGCGTTTGAATCAGATTTTGTGATACTTTTTTTGAATTTTTGGATGTAAATGTAACAGTGTTGTGAATTTGTATGTGGTTTTTAATGTTAGTAAGGATATGTTCAATGGTCCAAGATGATATTTTGGTGCATGATGTTTGATGATGGCGTGGTAGATACGTTTTATTCTTCGAAAAAATTCCAATGGGTAAATGTCCGTAAGGTTGGACATGTTTGTTGTATAGAATGATATAGATATTGGTAGTAAAATTGTTGCAATGAAGAAAATATGTCAATAGTGTTAGCATGTACAATAACTATGCTCGGCTTTGTTTTGACTGAAGACATGTGAATGCATTTAGTGATGAATTGCAACTAGAATCAACCCTTTTGTCAACACAGGTAATGTTTTTGACCCTTCAGGTTGTTATTTTGATCTCATGTAGGGTCTTTTATCTGAATTTCAATAAAATTATTGAAGGCTCTTGTCTATCTGAACTTGAATTAAATTATGGATTTCTTTAGTGTAGTGGCAATTAAGCGGGCTCTTTCTTCGCAATTTTTCTGGGGTCTAATTATTTCTCTTAAAGCTAAGCTATAAGAATTGATTTGAATGGCTTTTCTTTATTTATTTTTTATAATCTTATTTTATTTTAAATAAGTTGTGTGGTTTTTATTGGTGTCACTCCTATTAAAATAACAAAACATTGTATTGTTCTCTGGTTAATTAACCTATATTCAACTTGCCTTGTTATCAAAAGATATTTTTATTTGCCTTTCTATCAAATATAATTGTCTTTCTCAAACTACAATACTTTTGCAGATTTTTGCAATCAGCTTCTTGATATCACTTTTATTAATAGAGAAAATCTTACTCATCCAATTGTCTTCTAAAAATTAATAAAGAAAATCTCTCTTCCAACTGTCTTTTAAAATTTGAATTTTGTCCAGATGAAAATCAACACCACAAATAGTTAAACTATTTGTTTCCTCCTTTCCACGTCTATAAGTTTGTTGTGTGTTAATTCTTAATACCTCATTTTTTGGGGTCTTATTCATGCCTATAATATTCGAAGATAACATTTTTATTATTATTATTATTATTTTTTAAGGTTGTGGGTTTAGCTCCACTTCTTGTTAACATGTGTGATATTTGCATTTGTTTTTTAAGTTTATTTTTCTCTTTGATTTTGCTTCTTGGGTCTTTTTCTATTTTTTTCATTCTTGCAAACACTTTCATGTTCATCAATCTCTTTGATTTCTTCACTTTGGTCATAGTGAGATTTATCATCTATAGGTTCGTCTTGCTCTTAAGGATTCGAAGGGCAAGGAATAACTTCAGAAGCACCTTCTTCTATATATTGTCTTAAAAACCCTAAAGTGCAATGTTGTTCCTCCATAGCAACTGCCTTCTTATATTGCCTTAAAAACCCTAAATTGTAATGGATTTTATCAATCCTTATGCTGCTCCTGAAACCCTAAAGTGTAAGGAATAATCTCTAAACTACTTTTATTTCTATTGTTAGGTGAGGAATACTACTTGATAAAAATGAAGACAATTTACTTAGAATAAACTTTATCTTGTCATATTTAAAATTTTCCTCCACATCTTCCTTTCAACCTTTATTTATTATTTTTTTGATTTGAACTCTTACATTGCATTTTTTTTTTTACCTTTTGTATCCTTTGTTTTTTGTTACAGTTGATCTAAGCAAACTATGGTGGCCTTTTCTATATAATGTTGTAGGTAGGCTTTTTTTTGCCTGTTTGTTTGGAGTGAATTATCCTTGATCTAATCTATCTAGTACTATGATTTCTTTCATTTTAAAGTTTTTGTCTCATGACCAAAATTGTTTCTTTTTTCATCATTTTCACTTTGCAATCTCTTTCCATGTGTCTAGTCTCGTAACAATAGCGACATTAGAATGAAATATTGATCGCATTTTCTTGATTCAGATTTAATCTTAATGCATTGTGCAAAGGGATTTGAAATACTCATAGCAACACAAATCTAATATCATGCTTTTGCTTCTTAGTAGTTGGGTCCCTCATTGATGAATTCCCCTAAAGGGTATTTCCAATATTTTTAAAATACATCCTTATTTATGACCTGATTTTTGTATAATTCTCTTGTTTCATGGTTTGCCAAAAAATTTTAAAGCATTGGAAAGGGTTGTACTATACCTATATTATGTGAAAGTTACATTAAGGGTTTATGATATCTAAATTATGAGAGGGCAAATATACAAATGTATTTTTGTTGTATTTTGGCTTTTTCTTTAATAGTGTATTGTACTCTCTAATAGATTTGCATCAAAATTAGCCCTTTGATTGGACATGTATCCACCAGATCCCAATGGTCCATTAGAAATGACAATGCTCAATTTTGTTTGTTGCCCCAATGGTCCATTAGGAACTACAATGCTCAATTTTGTTTGTTGCAAGGGGAGTTGTATGTGCCTCAAGGGTTTATGTTTTTTTTTTAATGGGTTATATGGGATTTAGATGCCCCTCATTAGAAACTACAATGCTCCATTTTGTTTGTTGCCCCAATGGTCCATTTGGAACTATAATTCTTAATTTTTGTTGGTTGCAAGGAGAGTTGTATGTGCCTCAAAGGTTCATGCTTTTTTATGAATGGGTTATATAGGATTTAGATGACCCCCATTAGAAACTACAATGCTCAATTTTGTTTGTTGCCCCAATGGTCCATTAGGAACTACAATGCTCAATTTTGTTTGTTGAAGGGGAGTTGTATGTTCCTCAAGGGTTTATGTTTTTTTATGAATGGGTTATATGGGATTTAGATGGCCCCCATTAGAAACTACATTGCTCAATTTTGTTTGTTGCCCAAGTGGTCCATTAGGAACTACAATGCTCAATTTTGTTTGTTGCAAGGGGAGTTGTATGTGCCTCAAGGGTTGATGCTCAATTTAATATGGGATTTAGATGGCCCCATCCATATTACATAATGATCGTAGAGTGGTATTACAACGACAATTATGTATGTATATCTTGGCAAGATTCAAACCTAGGTCTCCTTGAAAGTTGAAGATTTTAACCGGTTGAACCAAATCATTTGATAAAAATGTTAAGATTTACTTGCGGGATTGGAATCTTGGTATATGGTGTAAAATCCTTTGCTCCACACCATTTGTTCTAAACCTTATGGTACCCATGGGATTGGAACCTTACTAATTGATGGTAAGATATTCTTCACTCTCAACTAGTTGCTTTAAACCTTAGGGTCTATATTAGCTTTGACATAATTATACATTTCTTTATTTCCAAAGGTAGACATCAACTCTGTTTAACATATTTTGGTATATAATTTTTGTAGTAGTATGGAAGACTTCTAGTTATAATGGTTAGTAGGTTTTGTTGGTGTTACCTAGGGATAAGAATATAGGAATATGATATTATATAGTGTATGGTTATTATGGATAGTTGGCATGAACCACATATAGCTCAAGGTTGATTATATTATAATAATGAGTGGGATAAGGGTCTAGGAGTCACTCCCCAAAGTAGCATTAGAAGATTGATATATAAAGAAGGGATATTGTCATTGTAATCATCGTCAATCATATCAAGTATTTTCTTGTAGGAGTCTTGGCTTGTGGTGTAGATATCATTTTGGGAGCTATTGGGGAGTGGTTCCTTAAGGAATAACATTTGCGTTGTCCTATCTCAAAGATATTAACAAATCTTGTCTTATGCGGATTAATTAGTGTGGTTGATTTATTTAATATTTAACATATTGTGAATCTGAGAAGCAAAGATTCATAACAAGTGGTAATAGAGCAATGACTTTATTTTCAAATTGCATTTTTTCCAAATAAATGAAATTTGATATACCTTTTAGTTGAGGTAAGTTATCTATTGACGTGTTTGAAGGAGATTTTTATTTTGGAAGTCTAGCTTCATATTAATAAGGAGATATATTTTTATCAAGTTATGGAGCTACACAAGTTTTTTGGATAAGATATTGATGATAGAAAATGGTGAAAACAATTTAAATCCTTGTATTCTATTTATTATTGTTGAAAAATTAAGCTTACTATTTTGAAGGAGAAGCCTTCTCTTGGTTTCATAGTTTTCTTATGGCCCATAATTGTGAATTGACTTGGGAAGAAAATAGAGCAAGCATTCTTGAGTCAATGGAACCCATATAAAAAGATAGCTAGGCTCCAAGATGAACAAAAAGAATTAAAAAGAGAGTTGAAAAATTTCAAGAAATTGATAGAAGGGGATAATAAAGATGATAGTGTGTAGGCTAAGGGAACCACAACTTTGGTGTTAGGACAAACAATGATAAAAAAGATTTGTTTGAATTTAAAAATTCTATTTTGGAGGTTCATGTATGCATTCAGAGGAAACATATTATTTCCATAAATCCTAGTAACATGTAAAATTTCATTAATATTGCTTTGGCTAAGACGTTGCAAGTTCAAGCAACAAAAATTAAAGACAAAAATTGAGGATATGAATGTTCATCTTTTTTAAGATATGAAGATCACCATGGATAAATATATTTTACATTCAAATTTCCATGCTATTGAGATGGATGATGTGGATATTATTTTGGGTTATCTTTAATTGGATTCTTTGGATACTATTAACATTTTATGAAGTTATGGTATATGAAAAAGAAGATAACATTGCAAGACATTTCTCAGCTTAAAGAGCAAGGATCTAAGGAGAAGCATGAAACAATTATAGCAAGCGGACAAGTTAAGGAACCAACAAAGGAATAAAAAATTGAGTCTACATTAGGGACAACATCAGTCCATGGAAGAAACAACAATAAAGTCCAAGGTAGATCAGTCAAAAGAGCACAAGGACACACTAAAAGAAGGGCACATCAAAGAAGAGCGTGAAAAATAATTTAAAATAGAGGAACAAAATGTTGAAGAATCAAAGGAAGCAAAACGTTGGGTTAAGGTTGCAACATATTGCCATCCGCACCACCATGATTAACAACAGTCTTGGAGTCATGGCTTAGGGCATCAATATTATTCTGGATCTACATGAAGTTAGAAAGGCATAAAATATGGCAGTGGTTGGGAAAAAAGCATAGCAATTCTATATTTCAAAGTGGCATAGCAACATCATAGAAAAATAAGACCATTCATTTAGAATGTTAGAGTTGAGCAAAAGAAGCATGTAGCCAACATAACAGTTGTGGATATTTAAGTGGGACAATGGTAGCTTGGCATCATTGTAGACCACCACCAATCAAGATTTCATTTGGATGGAGGGATGATCAAGATTGGTACTAGTTGTCAACATTGCTTAGCAAATCATATTATCTAGTTTTTTCTCATGTTTCAAGGACAAAACATTTGTAAGGAGGGTGGAATGTTATGGTACCTAGGGATAGGAATACAAGGATATGATATTATATTGTGTATGAGTATTATAGATAGTTGGCATGGACCACCCATAACCTAAGGTTGATTATATTATAATAATGAGTGAGATAAAGGTTTAGAGTCAACTCCCAAAGTACAATTGGAAGATGGTATATAAAAAAGGATATTGTCATTGTAATCATCATTAATCATATCAAGTATTCTCTTGTAACAATATTGGCTCATGGAGCGAATCTCATTTTGGGAGATACAGCGGAGTCATTCCTTAAGGAATTTTTACTCTAGATGTTGCTTCTAATTTTGTCCTAAATATCTACTTTCTTATATTCTATACTAAAATAGTCTAAATTAAAATATGGAGCATTCATATACCATATGTAACATGTAATATAAAGTCAATTTGTCCTTTCAAATAACATTACTTTCATCTGTTATTGTTTTTAGTAATGGTGAACAACCATAAGCACATGAAAGTAGTTTTTGTTCAAATTTGGTTATGTTGCAGCTTGTTTCTAGGGACCGAAATTTGAGAGAAGCTTAGAGCATCTAAATATCTATTTTTTACAATAGGGTTTCTTCATAGGTATAGGTCAAGATTGTTGCTACTCTCACAAGAGATGTAAGAAAATTTGAAGCTTACAAAAATGAAAAGAGCTATTAAGTAGACTTACTATGAATGTAAATAATGTTTTTTGCATATAATTTTTGTTCACGTATTATTGGCAATTTAATAACCATGTCTTTTTATTGGGTAATTGGGCAGTATGTAAGTTGCAATATGCAAATATCAGTAATGTCAATGTAGATTTTTAAGCAATTATGTTTAAAATAATAATAATTAGACATTTAAAGCATGAGAAATCATTGAGTTGAGAAAAAATGAACGAACTATATCAATAATTTTGAATGTAATTATTGAACATAGAATAAGATGACTAAATGAATGATTAATACCAAATATAAATAATCAATTGGCACAATATGATAAATAAATGAATGTTGTGAGATATACTTATATCCATACTTTATTTACCCAAATTCTATTAAATAGTAATATAAAAATTGTGATGAATTCTTACTACAAAATATAAAAATGAAAAATAAAAAATAAAAAAATATTGATGTCCACAATAAGTAAAATAATCCAAAATTGGATGGATGTCTTTCCTTTTTAGAATATTTTTAAAGTAGTAGTATTTTTTATTTTTATTATTTGTTAGATCTAGATTCTCAACACAATCCAAGCCACTGCAACAGAGGTAATATAAGTTTTGATATATGATTCATAAACTAACTACATCACTACTCGTCCATTTATAGTCCAACCAAGTAAAAAAACATAACTCTAATGCTTGAGGGTCGACTATCCTAACCTAGGGCTCGAGTCAAAATAAAGACAATTGTTTAGTCAATATTGGGGTTGCTACATTGCTTCCCCTTTGAAAAGCTTTGTATTTAAAGTTGAAAATTATTAGAGGATATGTGTTGGTTTCCATGTCGTATCATCTCCTGGAACATCTTTCCACTAGATGAGGAACTCTTGTACTTAGCGAGACCGTAGATTATAAACCCTTGATTACAACACTACTTTGGGTTGTAGATCAATATACCTTCTTCATCCAGCTTTTAAAGCATTTCCTAGGACTACGTGTTCTGACCAAGGACCTTCTTAAGACATGACATGAAAAACACGATGAATCTTGAAAGTAGGAGGAAATACCAATTGATATGCCACCTCCTCAATTCAATGAATCACCCTATAGGGATCATAGAATCCGAGTGTCAGTTTTGACTATATTTGTTTTTCAGGGAAAGTTGCTTATAACATTGGGGTTGCAAAAAGACCACATCACCCACCTCCAATTCTCTTTTTGAGTAGTGTAAATCTTGTTGCTGCTTTATATGATTTTGGGCTTGGCAAAGATTATCCTTGAGAAGTTGCAAGACAATTTTACGTTGTTGGAGGAAGTCATTTACTTGAGCCACTTGGGAGGGACCCAAAAGATAGTTTACCAATGACATAGGTTTATGACCAAACAATACCATGAATGGGAGATCTTGATAGAAAGATGATAAGAAGTATTGTACCACCATTATCCTAGGCTAAGCCATTTAACCCACTGATATTACTTGTCTTGGACAACCCATTGTAGGAATGTACTAAGATATTTAATCATAATTTTCTTTTGGCTATCTGACTATGGATGATAAGAAGAGCTCATGTTAAGTTGAGTGTCACTTATAATGGACAACTCCTTTCAAAATTTACTAGTGAAAATAGGATCACGATCACAAATAATGGACTTGCGCATACCATGCAATCTAAAAATAAAATCGAGGAATACCTTGGCCACCATGCAGGTAGTGAATGGATGTTGTAAGGCACAAAAATGATCATACTTGAAAATATTATTTATCACCACAAAAATAATTGTTTTACCCTCTGACTTTGTAAGCCCTTCAATGAAACCCATGGAGATGTGTGAACATGAACGATTTATAATAGGAAGAAGTTATAACAATCCTAGACTTAATTGTTTACCCCTTATTCTTCTAGTACACTTCACATTGGACCATAAATGTCATGACATTTGATTTCATTTGTTTCCAAGCAAAGACTACTTAATTTGTTGATAGGTTCTAGGAAATATAGAATGGTTTATCAAGGGCGAAGCATGTAATTCATAAAGGATACTATGTTTGATCTAAGAAGATCAAACGAGAAAAATATGGTGTTTTTTTTTTTTAAATCCCATCGATGTCGGGTGGGGTACCAACCTCCACATCATGAATCAAACAAACTATTTCGAAGCATGGAGGTCATAGACGTAGGGGATTGGAGATAGCATTGACATTGATAGAATATTTATATTGATGAGAAAGAGCATCTGCCACTACATTCTCCTTCACCGTCTCATATTCAATTACAATCATACCCCAAAAGGTTCGTCAATCATTTATTTTATTTTAGATAGAAAATATATTGTTCCAAGAAGTGTTTATACTACTAAGATCTATTTTTATAATGAAGTATCAACCCAACAAGGCTTCCATTTGTCTATCACAAGCAAGATGGTTAATGTCTTGTTCTCATAAATAGAAAAATCTAGATTTTTGCTAGAGTTATTTGTTCTCAAAAGCTAGGGGTAACCATATTGCATCAAAATAACACCGATACTTATTCTAGAAGCATCGCATTCAATGACAAAAGGCTTGCTAAAGTCCAAAGTAACTAGAACAAAGGTAATGCAAATAGCCTCTTTTAAGGCATTAAAAGCTCACGTATCCTCTTCGAACCAAAAAAAGACATATTTCTCAGTGAGGTTCATAAAAGGAGCTACATCTTCACATAATTCTTGATAATTTTTTTTTGTAATACCCTATAAGACCTAGACTCTTGAAATATCTAGGGTGGGATCAATTGTATAGTCTTGATCTTGATAGTGTTCACTTTGACACCATGAGACACAATGTGACCAAAGTAATTCACTTTAGACACACCAAAGGAACATTTAAACCACTTGACATGTAGTTTTTCTTGTTGCAATAGGTGTAACACTTGTTGGAAAAGATGCAAATGGGCTTCCCAAGACTTATTATAAACTAGGATTCATTAAAAAGACCAATACAAATTTGCAAAGAAGAGAAATAAATAAAGAAATCATTAAACTATGGAAGGTGGAGGGGGTATTACTAAGACTAAAGAGCATGATCAAGATCTCATAATGACCCTTAACCCTAATTTGATGAAACCAAAATGTAAGTCAAGCGTGATAAAAAACTTTGCACCATGCAATTCATGCAATAAATCATCAATACCAAGAGTAGGAAACTTATATTTGGTAGTAATCTTATTGAGGGGATGGAAATCAAGGCATATTTGCCAAGAGTTGTCCTTGAATAAGACCATGAAAATTAGAGATGAATAGGGACTAGTATTAGGATAATACCCTGATTCGACATCTCTTGAACTAGTTTCTCAATCTTGGACTTATGGGGTTAGGGATAGTGATATGGATAATTGTTAGAAAAGTGAATTTTTGGAATAAGGTGAATAGTATGGTCATGTGTCTGTTTGTATGGAATAACCTTACGTTTATAAAAAACTAGAGCATATTTGTTGATAAGAAATTGCATGTTGGAAGGAAGAACAAGAGGTGACAATTTGGTGGCCATGACTTCTAGACAACTAATGTAATGGTCCTCCCCAAGACATTTTATAATATTGCTATGATGTTGATGAATGTCTACAACATTGTTATTTGTGATTGATGAACGTCTATGATATTGTTGTTTATGATTGATGAGCATCTATGATATTGTTATTTGTGATTGATAAACAATTCTTTTAGAATTATCAGTATTCATTTTTGGGATATGGTACTACTGAAAGTATTTTTTTTGCAGGTACAGGTCCTCGAGAAGTAGGAAGGGAAATGATGGCGGTGGGGTATCTGCATAGATAAAGGATGAAAAAAAAAATTATCAACGAAGCTTTCACAAATGGCTTCTAAGTGCATAACTACATTCATACAGATGCATTAGGATCACGTGCTTGCATTTTAAATGAGTGCATGTCTTCAATTTTTGAATAATTGTGTTTTGTTGTGTTTCTTATGTTTTCTTTCTAAAAAGCTAAATTTAAAATTATATATATATATATATATTATTATGTATATATGAAAATAAATTAATAAGTGAGGCAGGAAAACATCTTTCATAAAGTAAAGTATGCGTATTTCTTCTCCAAAAAACCCTCCATCGCCAAAAGAAACTTGGAATTGGAAAACGTGGCCACTTGACGAATTGAGGCTTTGATAAGTGGCCACTATGCAAACCCTCCTTGTCTATAAATTAATCGACATGGAAAGGTTGTGGGGTAGTCTTTTCCAGGATATGCAACTGTGTGAGTGTTTTTCTTATTATTTTGCCTGTTGAATTGCTAATGTTATTTTTCATATCTCTGGTTGAATTAATATAGAATGAAGCTTAGTTTGATAATATTAATAGCTTTGACTTCTATATTTCACTAAGTAGGGGTAGCTTAAAACTCTGGGTTTGTTGGGAACTGGTTCATAGCCACAATTAGGTTGACAATATTTTTAGACTTATAACCCTCATACTGTACCTTAATAGCACAAGAGCCTTATAGTAAGAAACAATATAAACCGTGAATTTAAAAGAAACAAATTCGTAGAGTTTTGTTGTGATGCATATTGTGTGCTTTTTGAAATTACCGTGTTAATATCTCATGCTTACACTGCACTCAAATTAGGGTTTGCATACATTGCTGAAATGTGTGTTATTATTTGTAAGATATGTATGAAAATAACTCCAAAATATGTATGCTTTCTAGAAATACTATGTTAATGTCTCATGCTACATCGTTGAAATGTGTGTTATTGTTTGTAAGATATATATGTGTTGGTCAAATATCTGCCTAAGATACAAAACATGTGTTTGTGCACCCTAGACACGACCAACATTGAAAGGACGAAGGAAAGAAATATTCTTCAGGCCAATCTCTAGAGAGGGCTAGCTCCCTCGCTAATCCTACATTGGTTTTAAGTTTAGGGTTGTGAGAAAGGGATGAAAATAATGGAAAGAAATGAGAAATATAGCCACATTCTAAAAGATGTAGGATTGGGGAAAAACTAGCAGCAGAAATTGAAATCAAGTGTTATAGCAGCATAGAACAAAAAGAAGGTGAAGAATCCACTTACAATTTTGTGGAGACAACTTCTAGAATCACATTCTAGTATCCACTTCCTTACTAGCAGTATTCAAATCCAGATGCAGAATTTAAACTTAGAAGATAACAAACATTTTTTTAATCGAAAAACCCCTTGTGGATCCGCCTTGGTATGAGAGACCACGAACAGGGGGTTCTACACCGTCAAATTCACTCGGGAGTCGCACCCAGCCCTGCCCACACCAACATTATCAATTGGATTTTGGATATCCAATTTAGCTTTTTGGTAGGGTGGAGATTCGAACCTGGGACCTCCCTTGGAGGATTGCCCTCTTCTCTCCAACTCACCTACAAGACTTGGGTTGAAGATAACAAACATGAATATAAAATAGAAATGCTTAATGTATAAAGAAATCACACACAAAAATCATTCGCAGAATCAGAAGCCAAGTTACTTCTATTTACGTAGAAAGCTTGAAGCATTTTTCTGCAGAGTGTCTATCCATTTTTTTAGTTACATAAGAATACTTAGTATTTATAGAGGTTTTTGTCTCTTTAATTTAATACAATTGAGGACAAAATATCCATAGATCAGGAACCTATGGGACAAATTTCTTCCTTGAAAACTTCTCTTTGATGATAGTGATCCAGTTTTGATGGGAACGACTTTAAATTGTTGATCAGATTGAGTACAAGTGTATTGGAATACACCAAAGATCAAGGAAAATAGGGGAATTTGTCATTGAATTTAGGTCATCTTTGTGCTTTGGAAATATGCGTTTGCCTAGGAAATCCTCTAGATATTGAAATTTTTTTGAAAAGAGGTGAAACGGGTAGGTGGCACCTTCGAAAATTATGAAAATATTCCTTTGGAATCTAATCTTGCATCCTTCTAGCATAAAATATGGGAAAATAACTCCTTTTAACACAATAATTAAATTCTCACTATTCTCAAGATCGAGCGCCTTGAAAAACCTGCGTGGATGCTGGAAAACTGCTTCACCCGAGAACACATCAATACTTCCTCATAGAACAAATTCGGGTGAAACATCCTATACCTGCAATTGAAATTTTATCTTGCACTTTCAAAGCAATGATCATGAATTTCACTCCATCTTGGGGGTGAGATCACTTCCATTCTTACAATATTTTAAAACACTGTTTGGCCTTGAAATTCTATCTTTGCCCGCTTGACGTTCACCTCCTTCGCTTCGAAATTTCTTTATTTGTTTTCGTCCCAAGGAGGGGCGATTGGGAGTTTCCCCCATCTCTTGGGGTGAAAGTACTATTGACCACATATTTTTGACTATCCTTTGTTCATAGCACATCCTCCATTCAAAACATACATTTGCCCTAAACCGAGGAGCATGAGGATTTTGCCCCATCTTTGGGGCGAAACCCTTTTAAAACTAATTTTAGCTTGCTCACGCGTGGGAGCCATGACTTGTTTTTGGATAGCCTTGCAATGTGCTTTCACCCTAATGAGAGGTGCAAAGGGGTTTCACCTCTCACCTGGGATGAAAAAACCCTTTTGACTTTTCAACTATGTTGTCGTGCTCCTTCTAAAATACGTTCACCCCAAAAAGGAACACCCAAAGCTTTCACCCATCCTCTGAGGTGAAACTACGTTTGAATTTTCCACGTCGAAATTGATGCCTTCACTTGTATTTTCCTCCTTTTCTCCAACATACATTCACCCAAAAAGGAGGTGACCGAAGCTTTTGCCCCTCCTTTGGGGTGAAAGTGCCTTTAATTCTTGCGCTTCAAGATTTCAAAACCGATCCCACATACCTTTCTATTTGGCACTTATGCTTTTGCTCCTATGAGATGCAACAAGGATTTTTACCCTTCATTTGGGGTGAAAGTGCCTTGGACTTTTCAACACGCACCTTTCAAGAACCTGCTTATGCTTTTGGTGTAGATTCATTTCATTTTCTGCCTTGGCTGTTTAAGAAGGGCCCATAAGTTTATATCAGTACAGTTTCATCCCAACGAGATGAGACGAGGCCTTTCGCCCCATCCTTGAGGCGAAAGTGCCTAGGTGAAACTTATAAGTGCCAATGCCTTTGAATGTTCAACTTAAACACTTTAACCCATTTTTTTTAAGCTCTAATTTTTAAATTACATTCGCCTCATATTGAGGCGAATAAGACTTTCACCCTTTCTTCGGGGTGACAATGCTTTTGACTTCTCCAGCTAACTTTTGATCTGGTTTACTTTAATTTTGTATCACAAAGTCGTTTCACCCTAAGAAAGGGCGACAAGGGCTTTCACCCCTCATTTGGGGTGAAAGTGCTTGCACTATTTTTCCTGCCTACTAATTCCATTAATATTTTCCATACTGCACTTATTTTCCTCAAACCCTTTCAATGATTCTTTAAAACGTTACTTTCCATAATAGCTTCCATGAAAACTAAAATAAGAGAACTAAAACAGAAATTAATTGCAACAACATACATCGACAAAAATTGCTACATTTGTCATTCATTTTACTTTGCCACTTTTACAACAAAAACTGTCAATAAAAATTTCAACAAAAATTACAATGTGGCAAGATGTCAAAACTGCCAATATTTTTAGCGGCTTTCGGGGTATCCAACTCACATGGATGCAAGTGATCCCAGGCCTTTATCTATTGGGCTCTCAGTGGTCCCCCTTGTGGGCTACATCAGTTGACACTTTTGGTCCAGATGTCTTTCTCTGTCCCTGCTCAGCTGCGACCTGCTCTTCCTATTCCTTCAAACTTTCATAGGTGACCTCATAAACCAAAACTGCTTCAGCCCAAGCATCTGTAGTAAATAGGGAAGGAACACTAAACAATTCATAAATGTACCATAGATTTTGAATATCTTCCAACGTAATGCACCTAGATCTTTGAGCTAATTCGAATAAGGAAGACTCCATGCGAGTGAACCTTTTCATGAGCGACAACACTTGTTCTTCCATAATTGGCTCTTCACAACTGTCAATTTTTTATGTGTCCTACACAAAATTCTTCCAAGCCTCTTCTAATTGTTCCTTCATTAGTGGCTCACCCCATTTATTTATAAAACCTAGGAATCTCATGTCAGTGAGAGCATCAAAATGAACCATTAAAACATAATGCTCTCATTCAATTACATTAAGTAGCTTCCCGTATTATCTCACCAGGTCCAACCTATGAAAATAACTACACAACGTAACCTTGGCACTAGACCAGGAATGATCCATCTCACTCATGGGGTGAATGCACATATTAGACTGAGCAAGAGCTTGGACCTTTACTACCAACTCCAAATGTGGCTCTAGGAAATTTTCCACATCTTCTATCACCTGTTCACTCAGCTGAATCTGTATTCGGGCCTCATAGAGATACTGTAGGACCATGATTGCTTTTACCGCCATCTTCTCACAACTTTTAGCCAACCAAAGGTGGGCATCCTTAATTGTCTTTTGAGTGAAGCTTGTAGCCTGCATAACCTTCTCTGTTATTTGGTTTTGTATGGAGTCAAGTTGTACCTTAATTTCCTACGCCTACTACTTCGCTACATCCTTTGCTTTCTAGTGAGCCATTGCCTTCTGTCGTCACTGTTATATCTCCCTTGTCATCTTCTCCTGCTGCGCTCTACTTTTAGCCTGTGACCACAAAAATGGCCTCACTCCTATGCTTCCTATTGCATAAAAAAAATAAAAGAAACAAAATAGACACATGTGAAATTGACAAAAAATGGGAAGAAGAAAAATACTTTTATTCCATTATAAAGAATCCAATCCTAGTTACAATTATGTCCCTCTTAGGGATACCATTTTGATACTCTTATTATAGTAGGAAAAAGCAATGTTCCCTCTTAAAGGTAAATGTGAGTTTTAGGCCCTTCAGGGTGACACGAACTGCTCTAGGGTGGAGTTGACTCTCTTCTCCACGTTGAGGAAGGAATTGGATGGTTGAATCTCCCTTGAATCTGCTTTCCTACAGTTAAGAAACAACATAAAAACATTAAGAGCATAGGAAACCTCTCATGATGAGGCCCTTTAAAAAATATAAACATAAAGATGCCATAACACTAATGAAATCAAGAAAATGAATAAAACATGTTAAACCTATGCAATAATTGAAAAGATTAATTGAAACATATAACTAGAAGAGGCAATTATCTATCTAATGGATTGATTACATGAAATGAAACATGATAACATGAAAATAAGCTAATTATGTCCTATTTGCCATAATGAAGTAAACTTAATAAAAACCCTAATTCTATAAGTAAAAGTCTCTAAAATGCTAAATAAATAACTAAAATGCTTAATCTAATCTAGTGAAATACAATGCAAAAAGAATAGTAAGGAGATATTTCACCGATTGCAAACCGTAGCTCAAATGAGCGGTCTGCACTGTACACCGTGACTGTCAGCCACGACGAGCAACATAGTAGCTTTGCCCTCCAAATCCAATGTTGTGGGCTTGATCCTCCTTGTCAAATTGATGATCAAGGGTCACCTTGATGTCCTCTGATTGGTTTGGCGATTGAATTGCACAATTGAGCCTCCGTTTACCCTGATTCACCTTTCTTGGTGTTCTATATCCTTAGGGCATCCATGACATAATTTGACATGATGCTTGATGAATTGGCAAGTAAATGGCAAAAAAACTCTCTTAGTACACTCAGGTGAGTCTACAATCTGATAGGGCTTCGCTGCTTTAATCTCCAATGCTCACTTGATAGTTTACCCTAATTTTGAGGGGTACTTATAGGATTACCCAAGGGCTAGGGGTGGCTTCATGGAGAAGCCAAGATCAAGAAGATGTGGTTGGGATAGTTGGATTAGAAACCTCTAGAATCTTCTATCCTTCAACTACCCTCTTCTCGAATAAATGGTCGTTCAAATCGATTTGGCTCGGATGAAGGCCAACTGAACTTCAGTTCTAAATCGCGGGTGATAGCTGTGGCCTAAACTATGAACTGTGAGTGTCAGAAGTGGTTCAGACTGTAGACCGTAGGTCTCAACAATGGTTTGAGCTGATTAGGCCAAGGATCCCAAATTGAGTGGTTAAAACCACTACTCTATCTTGGAGTCTATCCAAGATCTTCCATATGGTCTTCTAGCATGTCCTATATGAGTAGTCGCCATCGACATGACGCATTTTAGGTGTCTACAGATGCCCCTTTTGAGATGCGTTGTGATATCGAACAATGTGTGAGCAAAAATACACCACCTAAAATGATGTCGAAGGTTGCATGATGATCATTGATCTGATCAACATTAGATGCCATAGGTCCTGAAAAAGGATGCGCATCCTGGAATCATTGCTTCCAACTCATTGGAGGTTTAATTTGAAAGGGTTTGCACTCATCATCAGGCATTCGGGTAGCTTTGGTGCTACAATAGGAGTTAGGCCTATATAACCAAAAGGAGACAAGATACAAAAAAATTGTCATATATGCTATTTACCCCAAGAAAATGGGTAAGCTTATGATAGCTATTGACAATGATTTGCAAGGACAAATGCAATTTGCAAGATCAAGGATTCTACGATCAAGTGATCTTCTGCAAATTTTGACTATGATTATGAAAATATAACTACCCCCTCAAACGATGAGTCGATGAGGGTAATGACAATGAATGAAGTGACGAGGTCGCTTGACCACTATGAATGATTTGACCAAACTTAGAATTTAGCATTTAATTACTTGGCTAGGCCTAGTTCAGCTTATGATTGCAACTGTTAAAAGTAATTGCACATTTCTATCCCATGGAGTGGTCAGGCTGCAATAGCCTTCTTAGGGAATCAAAATAATACAATGCCAATTAGATTTATGTTGAATGAATTTATCGATGATCTGTTGAAAATATTTCATGGGAGAAATGACATGAAACGTCTCATTCCCGTGGAGTGGTCCAGCCTTGAAGGTCTTCTTCAGGATTGAAAATAAGCATATCAAATCAACGATGACAATTTTTGCCCCAAATATCCTTATGGTTTTACTCATCTCGTCGGATTGCATGGAGCGTCAATCACTGTTATTGCCAAGTGTCTAGGGTAAATAACTGAATACGAGGTGCATTTGGCTTTTGATTTGTTTAATAATAATTTATTTTGACTTTTTGAGTTGGTTAATTGATCCTGGTGCTTGAAAATCACCAAATTTGCTAAATTGATTGCTCTTATTGAGATTTTGATCTGTTAGGAATCATTAATTTATCATTTAAAACCTTCCCACGGTGGGATTTTGGTGCATTTAATGCTAGTTGCAAACTACGTGCATGAGCAGTAGTTAGAAAAATAAAAAAATGGGAACCGCGACTCAAAGATGCGATCAAAAAACCCTAATTCTGGGACAGCGATTGTCAGCTGCTATCCGTAAAAATTAAGAAAAGTATAAAATTTTTTCCTATTTGAAAATTTTATTATTATTCCTCGAAAGCGATTGCAACTAGAGAGCTCTTAGAGGTGAGGAAGCAAAATTGACATGAAACACTGCTGAGTCAACTACCTACGACCTCTCACACATCCCGATGGCAGACCCTACGCATCCTTCATCCAACAGAGGCATCGGTGTGGGAAAGGTAACTCGAAATTGAGTCCTCACACTCCTTACCAACTTAAAAATGAACCACATTAAGTAATGAGTCAAATTAACTTCACTAAACTGCTGGTAAAGAACCTCACATTAGTTTAGGCTCGATTAGGGCTTTAATTTTTGGGTACCGAGCTAGGAAGTGACCCTAAAAGGGTTACATTCCTAGACTGTGTTGCCAGGTGCGGATCCCAATTATCAGATTGGGGACTGTAGCTGTCAGCCACGGTGGGATTCAAATCCCAATGATCAAATTTTGATCGACATGTGGACCACAAATTTGACCCGCAGTTCTAGAAATTTTGAAAAAATTTCAAATTTTACTTTTTTTTTTTTTTTAGATTTTTTATTGGCAATTAATACCATTTATTGCACTTCTGAAATGCATATTTACTTTTGATTTGGAAGTTTTAATCAATTTTTGCATGTTTTTGTAATTTTAGCAATTTTTTAGATTTGTTGGACGTTTTTTAGCTGTTTTTAGTTATTTTTAGTCACCTTTTACCTTATGCATTGCTTCTTTTCAAAAGTTGACCTCTAGAGCCAGGGATCTGGATCTCCTTTGCACCCTCTGTAGACAGCTCATTGACCAGGAGCGGGAGTTGTTCAGTGTGATTTGCTTCAGATACGTGCTTGATCTACCTACGATCAAGGTAGACCAAGCATACATGACTACGTTGGCCCAACGCTGGGATGCACGGACCAACACATTTCACCTGCTCATAGGTGAAATGACTATGACACTGGAGTATGTCTACCAGATATTTAGGATCTCGATCGATGGGGAGCCCATCACCTCCACTCCATTCACCAGTTAGGAACTATTTTTGATACCATCTTCAGAGATCAGAGCGAGTATGCTCATACCATGATTGATCATGGAGGCATCAATGTTGGATATTGGTGTGATGAGGGCGTCTTCTCAGTTCAAGAGGCCGTCTTCGTGCACTTAGTCATTCAGATTGTGCTTCCAGACTCCTCGGGCATGAGGATCCCCTGAAACCTCCTGGCCATCATCAGGAGAGTTACTCAGAGTTCTAAGCGATGGCATTTGCTCTTAGCCTGGGGAAGGATACTGCTAGCTCAGCTTTATCACGAGTTATATCATATTACCCGTAAGAGTTGGGTCTGTATTAGCTGTAGCCTACTACTTTAGATCTGGAGCTGGTAGCACATTCAGATTGAGTGACCTACAGACCTGCTGCTCATCATTAATACTATTCCTATCGCACACTAGTGCTATGCGGTATGATGGTCCCACATGGAGGGGTTTCAGAGTAGGTATCACATTGGGGACCTAGACCACTACATTTCTAAGTTTGCACAACTCTGGGTGAATGATATATAGTGGCGCCCATACATGGATTACCCCCCATGGTAGGAGTCTGGTGAGTGGCTACGCCAGGAAATGAGGGACAGGTGGTTACTCGATCGCAAGACTAATATTCGTGAGTACCAATACTACTCATGCATCCTACACTAGTTTGGGATTGCTCATGATATTATGGGGCTTCCTATCATCTACAGGCGCCTCGTACTAGAGAGAGATTTACCATGGGTCTAGCCTACACCGCTAGGGGATGAGGTTGATGACTTCCAAGAGTCGGGTGTGGCTCGAGCTAGAAATACCATAGCGTATGACACTTGGTGGTCACTTTTATAGTGGTAGGGAGAGGGGCCCCTCGACCGGATAGATGATGAACCAAAGGTTGATCCATATGGGCATAATGTGTGCCAATGTATCAAGGTTAGATGGGGCATAGATGTCGCTATAGGGGAGGCTCATCAGGTTGAGGTAGAGGAGGACATAGTTGGGGAGGATGATGCGCCTCCTAACAGTGATATTGGGTACTTGAGAGCCCAAATTGCCATCCCCTCCAGAGCCAAGTTGGGCGATTACAAACTCAGATTTTACAGTGGGACACATCTATTGCCACTCTAGATGCAAAGCTATATCATAGTGAGAGGCATCTACAACAAGTTCAGGAGGAGAGGAGAACTATCACAACACGAGTTACAACGGTGGAGACACAAGTTAGGGAACTCACCAGTGAGCGCGATCTAGTGCAGGCATGACTGAGTGCAGCTACTGCTAAGAGGGACCTACTTAGGGTAGATAGGGGAGATCCTTCATCCTCCTAGACCATCATGAGACCTTTAGCCACATCACCTTATTTACTGGAAGTAGGTCATGACCCTATGGCAGATATTTGGAGGCTTCATTTTCTCATGAAGGAGGGTAACGAGTGGGATAAAGTGTGCCTGACTCATATCTCCCAGCTGGAGGGCCACATCAGGCTGATAGGTGGTGAGGTTTTAGAGGATACACAGTCTACAGAGATCCACTGGAGTCAATCCTAAACCAGAGAGATAGGGTAGTCTTCTGCTAGCTCCAGTTGTAGGACTCATAGGACCGAGAGGACACACAAGTCTTCTAGCACTCATGAAGCCAGATTATAGAGGATCCACAGGGATGGTAGGGGTGATGGTGGTGAATCACAGGCTGGGGGTGCAGACCCTTAGTACATATCTTAGAGATGCTTATTGTTCCATTTTTAAGTTTAAGGTCGAGGACCTACATAGTTGTAGCCTGCGAGCATTTTGATATACCCTTGATGTACTCCTCTTGGACACACACACACACACACACACACACACACACACACACACACACACACACACACACACACACACACACACACACACACACACATATATATATATATGTGAGATTGATCATTTTTGCTTTTTATTTTTTTTGGTAATTAAGGGTCATTTCATTAATATCGGGTTTTAAAGGTTAACCCAAAACCTATTACAAAATACAACCTTAAGCTGATATGGATCCTTGCCTTGTTAAGGACTACCTGTCCTTTACTATTCCTTGCCTTTATAAGCCCTAGAAATGAGTGGGCTCGATACCCCTTACCCATACTAATAGCCCAACCATCAAGCTGACAACATACCGTAAGAACACTATAGACCCCCAGACATCTTTCAAGACAATCTACAGAGCTATTAAGAACGATATCCCCACGAAGGACCCTTTCCTCAGTATAGATAGAAAACCAAAATTTGTCATGGATTAGAACAAAACAGGGTTGACAAGGCTGATAGAACATGGTTGACAAGGCTGATAGAACATGGCTGACAAGGTTGATAGAACAGGGTTGACAAGGTTGATAGAACAGGGATAACAAGGCTGACAGAACAGGGTTGACAAGGTTGATAGAACAGGGCAGATTAGAATAGAACATGACTAACAAGGCTGATAGAACAGGGCTGACAAGCCAAAATTCCTCTATATCGGGCGGTTGGATGGAGGAAGCTAAGTTTCCTCCTCATCATCATCCTCGAGCTCCTCGACCTCCTCATCCTCCTCTTCTTCATCCAAGTCCTGGACAAGTTCAGTCGACTTTCCACCTTGATATCCTTCATTAAAAAATAGATTGGTGAGGGCTCCATGGAGCTCATTCATGTGTTGAATTATATTGCCTGTAGTGTCCCCACCTCAGACTTCATTGGTGGTCATTTTGCATTACTTCTTCCACATCATTGGGGACCCCTTGCTCCCACGTGACAAGTCCATCAGCGTCCACCCCTAAGTTGGCCAGCTTATCTACCGTTTTATTGCCTTCCCGAAACACGTGTTGTGCCAGCCTGTCATTCCTAGCTTCAAAAAGGATCCTTGCCTCTTCTATGACTGATTTGATCCACCACGGAGGTTTTTTCCCATTGGTTAGGAGGTTTATAATGTTCATTGAGTCCCCTTCAACTATTAGTTTACCTTCAGTTTCCTGGGACATCTGCAACCCTCTCCATAGGGCTCTTGCTTTCGCCTCATTGTTGGTCCTTCTTCCAAGCTATTCAGAAAATGCCAGCACCAAGTTTCCTTGGTGGTCGCGAACCACTCCTCCAGCACCTGCTCTTCCAGGATTGTCCTTAGCTGCGCCATCGAAATTGAGCTTGAACCACCCAACCGGGGGTGGGGTCCACTTCACACCTATTCTGGGATTGGGCTTAATGACCAAGGGTTCCTCTTCCAAGGTAATATGTAGGGATTGAGCAAGTTGTTTTTCCCAGGGATGGTTATACTGAGCTTCATAGGGGATGATACTGACATTTTCACGAGCAAAGGCAAGGATCTTGTTGGTAATGGTTACGGGATCATGACTAGAACCCTTAAAGGCTCTGTGGTTTCTTTCTAACCAGACCTGCCACAGGAAATGGTGAAGGGAAATATTCCACATGAACCTGAGCCTAAGGTTAGTAAAGGGGTTAGGCCATTGCTGGAAGAGGTCAATAATGGAGGCCGGTCTGACCCACGAAATGCTAAAATCTTGGAAAACCCCACCTAGAATATCATCTGCAATCGGACATTCAAGGAAGATATGGAGGGTGGATTCCCAGTTAGCCCTGCACAGATAACAACGATTAGCAATTATCATACCTTTCCTTAACATATTATCAATGGTGAGTATCCTCCCTTGGATCACCAGCCATGAAAAAAAGGAGATTTTGGGGATGAGATTTTTGACCCACACCAACTGGGTCTGGAGGATGGGATCCTCAGGATCAATCATAAGCTTATAGGCGGATTTGACAGTGAAATACCCGCTCTCGGTTGCAGCCCACGTTACATGGTCCTCTCCACTTCTCATGGGAATGAATTGTTGGTGCAGGATATTTTGGATCTCTTCTGACTCGGCTTCAAATCTCGGTATCCTGATTTGTTTCCATCTAAACCTTCCCCTATTCTGCATCATAAAATCAACCACTTTCCTTCCTATGAACTGATCAGTATAATCCTTGACCCTGGCTAGGTGTGGCAATTGAGAGAGAGCCTCCTCCCTGGCCCACCTATCATCCCAAAAGCTAATATTTTATCCATTCCCTAAGATCCATCTCAACCCTTTATTGATGATATTTTTGTTGGTCAAGATTGCCTTCCAAAAAGTTGATCCTCTATTTAGGATACTGTCCTTTAGAAAATTAATGCCTTGGAGGTATTTTCTTTTAATAATGGCAGTCCATTGGTTCTCCTCGTTGGTTATGAGATGCCACGCTTGCTTAGCTAGCAGTGTTGTGTTCAACTGAGATACTCTTCTCAGGCCTAACCCCCCATTCTCTTTAGGTCTGCATACCTTACTCCACCCAACTAGGTGTATTCTCTATTTTTCCTCCGACCCTGACCAGAGGGAGTTCTTTTGGAGTTGTTCAATATTTTGGTATACCTTAGTTGGGGCCTTAAAAATGGATAAAAAATACATGGGGATGCTCTGAAGGGAGGCCATAGTGAGGGTAGCTTTACCTGCCTGAGACAGAAAGAGCCCTTTCCAACCAACCAGTTTCTTTTGAATTCTTTCTACCACATTGTCCCACATTGATTTTCCTGGGGAGCCTGTAAACAGGGGAAGACCTAGGTAAGAAGTAGGGAGAGCAGCAATTGAACATCCCAAAATCCCAGCTATCCTGACCTGCCTTGGAATGGGGGTGTTGAGGAAGTAAATTTTGCTCTTGAAGAAGTTCACCTTCTGCCCAATCGCCTCCTCATAAAGCTTTAGAATGCGCTTTATCCTTCTAGCTTCAACTACTGACGCCTGGGTCAACATAAGGGTATCATCAACAAACTGTTGGTGGGTTACCGGATTGGTAAGGGAGGTGGCTTTAATCCCAGAGATCAGACCTGCATTGTAGGCCGCTTTGATAGTTCTTCCTAGAGCCTCCACCACAATAATGAACAACATTGGACTGATCGGATCCCCTTGTCTGAGGCCTCTAAGGCTTTGGAAATACCCTACTGTCGTACCATTTACAAGGACAGAGAACCAAGGCTTGAGAATACATCCTTTGATAAGTCTTACCCACTGAGGATGGAAACCAAATTTTAGAAGAACTGCAGTAAAAAATTCCCAGTTGATGCGGTCAAAGGCTTTATTCATGTCAAGCTTTAGGGCAAAGGTTGCCTTCTTGGTTTGGCTTGCAGTGTGAAGAGCTTCATGGACTGTAATCACCCCATCAAGAATCGATCTTCCCTGAACCGAGCTCCCTTGACAAGGATCAATCATAAGGGGCAAGATTCCTTTCATCCTATTAGCTATGGCTTTAGTAAGGATTTTGTAGGACACATTGCATAGACTGATTGGTCTAAAATCTGCCATCATTTTGGGGGCCGGGCCCTTAGGAATCAATGCAATGAAAGTAGAATTAAACCCTCTAGGGATGTGTTTTGAAGCCTGGAACTCCTTGACCACCGAGATTACATCCTCCCCAACAATGTCCCAGAAAACCTGGTAGAAACGAGGAGGGAATCCATCAGGACCTGGGGCCTTATCAGGTTCCATGCTGAACAAAGCATTTTTGATTTCCTCCTCTATGAAGGGAGCTAGAAGTTTGGCATTAGTGGCCCCATCTATGACACTAGGTATGAATTGGAGGAGAGTCTCCTTGGCTTCCTCTTGGCATTGGGTTTCATCCCCGAGGAGGGAGCTGAAATAACTAACAACTTCTTCTCTGATCTCAATTAAGTCCTGAGTTTTGGATCCATCAGCTCTAGTCAGCTCTCTGATCTTATTATTACTTCTATTTCTCAGGGTAGTGATATGAAATTTTTTTGAATTCGAGTCGCCATCCTTCAACCATAAAGCCCTGGATTTCTGCCTCCAATAGGTTTCCTCACAAGCCAGAATATTATGATATTATGAAAGCTTAATTTGCTCCTCTGTTCTTATTGTTTCATCATAAATACCATTTTGAATCCTATTGTCAATAGCCTTCAGACTTTCTCCCACTTGTTTCTTGTTCTCAAACAGGTTCCCAAAAACATCCTTATTCCAGATTCTCAGGTTTTCCTTCACTGATTTCAACTTTTGGGCTAACCTAAAAGTTGAGCTGCCTTGAATGGGTTGTTGCCACCAACTTTTGATTCTTTCCTTCAGGTCTGGATGTTTGATCCACATTGACTGAAAGCGAAAGGGTTTCTTAAATGAGTTAGCTTGTGGGACCTCCAATAAAATGGGGTTATGATCTGACGCAATTTTGGGAAGAGCTTGCAGAGTGGAGTCTCCAAAAACTGTGACAACTTCTTTTGATAGAAAGAACCTGTCTAACCTTTCCTGAATAAGTTGGCTTCCTATCCTACGGTTGCTCCAAGTAAACTTAGCCCCTCTTAGCCTCACATCCATCAGCTCGTTAGAATTGACAAACTCATTAAATTCTTCCATGCTCCTTGTTGGAAGCCCAACCCCACCCTTTTTGTCTGAAGGGTATAAGGGAGTATTGAAATCTCCTGCTACCATCCAGGGAATATCATGAAAGACTGCGTTCAAGTGGCTCAGATATTCCCACAATGAGGTTCTTCCTTGAACTGAATTGGGTGCATACACATTTGACACAATCCACGATCTATTCTTGTCAATGTCATGAAAAAACACACTTAACACCCTGTCATCATCCTGAATAATGCTGCCTTCCACACTCCTAGAATCCCATAGCACCATGAGTCCTCCTGAAGCTCCTCTTGCCTGCTTGAAAACCAAATCTCCTTGACTCCATATTTTTTTTGTTGCTATTTTCGACTGGGCTTCATCTGTTTTTGTTTCTTGTAAGAGAATAATGGTTGGGTTGTATTGCCTTCTTATTGAACTGACCACCCTGTGGGTCGGTGGGCCATTTAGGCCTCTCACATTCCATGAGAGTACCTTCATTTAGACTATTTGGGATTTTTTCCCCTCCCCCTTCCTTGGGGAGGTTTGCCTAATTTGTTATCATCTTGACCTGGGATAACCTGTTGTATCAATGTTTTTTGTTTTCCACTTGCCACTTCATTGTCAGTCCTCAATCTATTATGTTCAACATTAGACATCCTTCCCCTATTTTTCTCACTGCTGTAATCAATTGGGGATTTAGTTGTGCTTCTGGTCTATTTTGGGCTAAAATGAGGAGGTACAATCTGTTGAAGGACTGGACTAGAACACTCTTCTGGCCTGTTTGTTCCTACCATTTCAGTCCTTGATTCTAACTCTTCCGTCCTTATCCTATATTCTCCACAATTCTGCTGTGAACCTTCCTAAAAGTTTGTAGGGCTTTTGGTTATGATATTGGAAGGACCCGATTCCTTTGATCCTATCTCCTCCATCCTTTTCCTATATTCCTTAGGGGTGTGCTTTAATCCTTCCTGATGGTTTGGGAGTCTTTTAGTTTTGATGTTGGAAGGACCCGATATGGATGGGGATTCTAAAGTTTTTGGTAATTCAACCTGAAGGATTCCGTCCTCGCCCATCTCCCCTTCTACCGTCAGGTCAGCAAGAACTTTAAACTTATTTGAACTCGGGATTCTAGGGCTTACCTAATTTTCCTGCTCATTGGTGATTTGTTGCTTTCCTTTCTCCTGGGGTTGAACCTGGTTGTCCTGCTCCTGGTAAATATTGTTGTTCTTGGCCGGCCTGAACCCTCCTCTGCCTGCTGGTCCTCCCGTGGATTGGTTCCTGGGGAATGCTTTGCCATTTGTCCTTTTGCCTTCTGTCCTCTGAGCTTCTCTGCTAGCTGCTAGACTTGGACATTGATTTCACAGGTGACCTTGAGTTTTGCATTCTATGCAAAATGTTGGCTTATTTTCATATTCCATCGGCTGTTTTCTCAGATAATCTCCATAGCCCAGTTCTACGAAGGTTGGTAGTTCGGAATCTAAGTCTGCGTTGACACAGATCCTTGCATGCGTCATCCTTGTCCTTGCCAGGGTTGAATGGTCAATGGCAACCAACTCCCCAATGGCTCTGGCAATCCCTTGCAACCAGTACTCGTTAAAAAACTGAGTGGGAAGGTTTGGCAGGCGGACCCAGATGGGAGCTATATTAATATTTTGTTTTTTGGGGTCAAAGTCCTCCCCCCATTTTCTGAGAAACAAGCTGCGTTTTCCTAAAAACCATGGTCCGCTTGTTAGAATGCGATTTGCATCCTCCTTGTTATTGAATCTTAAGATGAAAAAGCCCCTGGACAAAGCAACAATCTCCAGGTTCCCAGCTGTTCTCCATTTGGATAGCGCCCAGGAGCGTATAGTTTCTATATCCGACCTTTCGCCCAGAAACTTGCCTACTAGTGAAAACTCCTCCAGGGATAAAAATGGACCCATAGCATTCGCAGGTGCCATAATCCGGTTGTTCTCAGGTATGAGGGGCGGGAGTGAATGAAAATCACTCTTTTTGCCTTTTAGGGTTTCTACAAAGGATAGACCTCTTCTGGGACCCGCAGTACTCTGTTGGGTCCATTTGTCTGGGTCTTTGTCAGGGGGTTCGGGTCCTCGTACCTTGTCAACTTGCTCGTGGATGGGCCCCTGTCCCCTTCCAGAGACAGTCGACCTGCCTGCCTCTGGATCCTCACCTGCCGCCTGCTCGAGGTTCCCGCCCGAAACCTTCGAACCTCCTTCTCTGCCTTCACTGTTCCCGCTGCTCCATCGCTCCCTAAAATTTTTGTAAACTTAAGTTCATGATTGCCCATATGATTCCATTTTGGCTAATTATATGTACTTGTTTATTTTTGATTTTATGTTTATGTTATGCACATGTATGTAGATGTTCATATTTATGCTATGCTTAAATGATGTGATGTATGATTGACATGCACTAAATAGCTATTTAATTTATGATGATGATGGTATGCAGTGATCTATATGCGTAGATGTGCTATTTATGATGGATGCATATGGATGCAATGTTTACTTTTAAATGCATATTTAATTTTGATTTATTGTTTGCATTTAATTTATGATGATGTCACAATATGCTAGTGCAATGAATGTAATACATTATTTCTTTGATGGTAATATAATGTAAATGAACCTGTATGCTTTAATAACTTAAAACATAAGGAATGAATGCGATATGTGCCTAACAATATAATGGATGACACCACAAAATGTGTAAAAATCATGAATGTGATTGAAAATCCTCCTTACAAGAATTTAATCAATTAGTCACCCATAGATGAAATGCAATTATATGAAGTGGTATGATGCGAATGATATAATATGTCATTCTATATTCCTTTTGCAACTTTGAAGATATGCACAATATAGTCAGTGGCCATATGGATATCATTTATGATATCCATCTGGTATCTATCCTACATCTTGATTGTGCTCAATGTAATGATGTATCACGGATTCGATACTTTGAAATTTGATGATTGAATGACTTATTTTTGATGGTTTGTGATCTTTGGTATTTTGTTGCTATTAAAGAAATTTTTGAGGTTTTCCATGAGACTCAAACACCCTAGTAGACTTATCAAAAGTTGTATACTGACCAAACTAGACTTCTGAAATGTAAGGCTTTTGCTAGGATAGGCCCTAATTGTTCATTATCCTTGTGTGTGCAAATGAGTATATTAAGATAAAGCATAAGCATACCCCGATGTTAGGCGGGATTATTTCAGCCCATTGCTAAGATAGGGGATCCTCATATGTTTATCCAATCCTAGGTTTATATTTTAGTTGGACTAGACCACTAGGCGATACAGGACACTTGAAGCTAGCTCTTCCACATTCAAACATTGGTTTGTACATAAGCGAGGTGCTAATGCATTAAACATATCGTCATGCATAAGGTACAATAATGCTATAAATTCCATGGATTCAAGTTCACTTTCTTCTTTTCTTCATTTTTTTGGGATACTTGCTCATATAAAGTGATAAAAATCACTGTTTATTTTTGTACTTTAGTGGTACTTTCTTTTCTTTTTCTTGAGCAAGGGATTTGATACTAATTTAAATTCCTTTGTATAATTTGATCTTTATTTGATCTGATTTTTGGAATTTATATTTGATAATTTTATTCAAAAAATTCCTTTGGGGATTTTACTTTAGGGAACTATTTTTGGGATATCGATTTTAGGATATCGATCTATGATATTAGTATGGGATATCAATCTGGGATTTCGATCTATGATATCAATCTAGGGTATCAATATTAAGGATTGATGGGGGATATCATTCTGGGATATTTCTCATTTATCGTAAGCAAAGGATTCTGGGTAGGATATAAACTTGTCCTTTTGCCAATTGCCAAAATTTCCCGTACTGTCCGCATAGGGGGATAAGCAAGGATAAATCTTTTCACCTCAGGATACCTGGCCCTGCTTCATGAATTTCATATTCCCCTAGTCCTTATTAGGATTTTTTGATTTATTGATTACTAATAGATTTATGATATGCTAAGGGCTATACTAACTAGACCTCAAATACAAAAGCAAAGCAAGCTTTCTATCAACTCTTGATAAGACCTCTTGGTATGGTTGAATGATCGAAAAACCCTAGTATAGTCTTCATAGCAACAAAATGGGTTGTGTTGAAAAACACAATTACTCACATGAATGATGGATTATGATAAATGCAGAGGTGTATGATTGAAACACAGATGTGGCATCGTTTGTAAGACTGACAAACATAATCCATCCTACTATGGAATGCAATGGATGCAGAATGCCTACATGCAATGTGATGAAGTAAATGCGTGTGTAAATAAAAATGCATAATTCAAATGCAAATATTTTTGGATTTTATGCTTTACCAATTTTTTTTGGATTTTATTGTTTTCTATTTTTTATGGATTTTGAGCCTTTATGTTTGACCAAATGGCGATTACATGCCTTTGGAGCCTTTAGGATTGACCAAGAGGTTTTAAGAACCCTTGGAACCTTTTTGGATTGCCCAAAGAGCTAACAGATGCCTTTGGAGCCTTTAAATTGACCAAGTGATTTTTCAAAAAACCCTTGGGGCTTTTGGGTTGACCAAAGGGATTATGAGCACCTTTGGAGCTTTTAGGGATGACCAAGCGGTTCTTAGGAATCCTTGGAGCCTTTTGGGATGACCGAGTGATTTTGAACAAACCCTCGGGGCCTTTAACTGACATGACCAAGCAATTTTTGGAACCCTTGGTGCCTTTGGCTATGCTTTCAAGCATAGAATGCCTTAATATGGATGATGTTGAGAGGTTCAGGCTCTTCAACACCCCCTAGCAATGTTAGGCGATAGGTACCCGGAACAATATTTTTAGATATGATATAAGGCCCTAGCCAATTAGCCACGAATTTGTCTCGCATATCAAGCGATAAATTAGAGTTCTGTTGGTTCTCTTTCAACACAATATCCCCAAATTCAAAGTCTCTTTTATGGAATTTGTTATTATAAGCTCATTTTAAACATTCTTGATAAATGTGAAGATGCTCAAGGGCATTCATGTGATGTTCATCAAGCAACGTCAATTGATCTAGGTGAGCTTGTCGTGCGGTGTTGTCATAAATGAACTCTTTTAATGCGACATGCAACGTTGAAAATTCTAACTCTAAGGGCATAATGGCCTCAGCACCATATACTAGTGAAAACGACGTTGCCCCAGTGGGCATCCGAATGCTAGTCCTGTAAGCCCATAATGCAAGGGGTAGCTGGATATGCCAATATTTGTGGTTTTCATGGACCGTATTTTTCATGATAGCCACCACTATCTTGTTTGAGGCCTCAGCTTACCTGTTTTCCTGTGGATAATATGGAGTTGTAAAAATGTGTTTGATTCTATACTTAGACGTCAAAACTCTCATAGTTTTTTTCTTAAATGACGTTCCATTATCCAAAATTATCTTGGATGGAATCCCAAAATGACATATGATATGCTCGAGTATAAACTCTGCTATGTGATTTCTAGTCATCGTTGTTAAGGGTATTGCTTCCACCCATTTGGTAAAGTACTCAGTAGCCATAATAATAAAAGTATGTTGGCCCAATGACGGAGTACAAATCTTACCTATAAGATCTAATCCCCACTAAGCAAATAGCCAAGCCGTTTGGATGGGCTATAAGGCCTGTGATGGCAAGTGCATAAGATTAGCATGATGCTGACATTTGATGCATTTCTTGACATACACATTGTAATCCTTCTCCATAGTGGGCCAATAGTAACCCATTCAAAGGATGCACTTGACGATGGCCATGCCGCTGAAATGGCCATCGCACATACCGTAATGATCTTGTGAAATCATCCAAGATGCCTCTTGGGGATCTAGAAAATGAAGGAGAACTCCATCGTAGCCTCGTTGGTATGAAATATCTCCTAACAAGACATATTTAGTCGCTTTCTGCTTGAATGTATGTTTTGTGGCACGCGATAATCCCTCTGGGATCAAACCAAGTTTTTAGAAGTCTTGGATTTGCAACATCCAACTTTGGTAAGCCTCAGCTTCGACTACCAATATGACTTGCTTCCCGTGCGTATCTACATGTGCAAATGCAGACTAGGAAACAACCTTGTGGTGAATGGTAGTACCACTCCCCGTCAAACTTTGAGAGGTTAATTACCCCCAAGGTGCCTTCTTTAGAAAGTCTTCAGCTCTATAGAACCATTCATCTTTTGGCTCCACACTAATCATGTTTATTGACTCTTTATTATCAAAGGCTTCACACTCCACTATAGGATGTGAGAGCGTTTTAACATGAATGGTAGTAAAATCGGTAGACAAATTCTGAGGGATTAAGGATCCCAAATATGCCATGGTGTCTATGAACCTATTTGATAAATGAGAGATTGCCTCGATGTCATACCATTCCAATTTAGCCAAATATGTAACAACAAGATCTTTATAATCTTTCAACGTTGAACATCGACACTAAAAAAACCCCTTAACTTGGTTGACTATAAGCAAGGAGTCATCAAAAATGTTTAATCTTTTAATGTTCATGGTGACGGTTGTGTGGAGGCCCAACAGTTTGTATTCAACATTGTTGTTGGTACAAGGAAAGTCTAATTTGAACGACAAGGGCATTGGATCTCCTTACAGTGTGACAAACACTATTCCTATACCATCCCCTTGCTCGCACTTCAAACCGTCAAAGAACAAGGTCATATCAGCATTATTTTCTAGTTCTTCAGGTTCGAGAGCTTCGGATACGACGAAGACCGCATCATCTAGAAGCTCAATGGTTAGAGGTCTACTATTTGATAGCGATGCCTTAGCCAGCTAATCAACTATGACTTATCCCTTAATGGAATTTTGACTTATTAATTCCAAGTCAAATTCTATCAGTAGCTTGATCCACTTTGCAGTATGTGTATTATGATATGTCTTGCTCATCATATACTGCAAAGGATTTTGTTTTGATATTACATATGTCGTATGACTTAGCATATAGTGCCATAATTTCTTTGTAGCGAATACTACTACTAAACACAACTTCTCCACATATGCATATCCTAGCTCATAACTCACCAAAGTGCGGCTAATATAATATATGACTTGCTATTTACCTTGCACATTATTTTGGGCTAACATGGTCCCTAATGCAAAGTCGATTACCGATATATATAGCAAAAATGGCACATCTAGCCTTGGTGGAGCTAGCACTGGCGACGTCACCAGGTATTGCTTAATTTTAGCAAAGGTTGCTCGATAGTCCTCATCCCAGTTGAATGGGACCCCCTTGTGTAGCATTCAATTAGTGTGTCGACATTTATCCGATAATTGAGCAATAAATCACTTTATGGATGCTACTTTGCCCTATAGGCTTCTTAATTATTTGATGTTTGAGGGAGGACGCATCTCTAGAATAGCCTTGACCTTTGCTGGGTTGACTTCGATGCCTCATTTGGAAACAATGAATCCTAAGAGACTTCTTAAAGTTACACCAAATACGCACTTAAACTCTATGTCCAAAAACTTTTGCAATTCGTCCTTCACCATTAAGGTTACTTTTGGATGCATATTTCTAAGCTTCTACTTGACTGGTTTCTTTGATAGATCTAGCAAAAGGTTATGGGTAACCAATTTTAGATCTAGACCTGGCATATCTTTGTAAGTCCAACCGAAAAAATTAGGTCTCTCTTTCAGTAGAAGGATGAGGATGGCACGCTCATCGGGAGTGAGAGTATCTCTAAATTTGACCTTCCTTGGATTAGTGGGATCATTACTGACATCCACATCGAAGGTTTCCTCTAGTGACATGTATGATCCCTCCTCAAGCTGATAAGGCATAGGGATCAAATGGATGTCATCAACTGGGTTTATAGGTTCCGCATTGGAAGCATCCTTAGCATGATAGACATCATAAGCACAACATGGTGCAAAATGCAATGGTTGCAGTATTTATTCATTAGGAAAGAAATATTTAGGCTCAACAGGCGAGTTAGCATGATCCTAATCGATAGCATCTATATTTAAATGCAACGGTTTGGATGGATCGACTGGATTATGGAGTGGAGTGGTCAAATCAGTGGAGACCATATTGATGGAATGGAGCTGATCTCCAGGACCAACCAAACAAACATATACATCACCGATGCAGCTCCTATACCCAAGATTTGGCTCTATCGGTACGGGAACAAATGGGTCCTCTCTATGTAGGCTACGAATGATCGAGTCCTCTCTATGCACTGATTGCAATATTAGATCATTCGACTCATTGAGCTCCATGTACATAGGCAGATCAAAAAACATCATGTGATAGATCACATCGAAGTTCGGTGGTCTTCCCCTAAGGTGAGGGTTGATATTGATCTCTATGTGCACATCCTCCACCGTATAAGGTGCATTACGATGACATAGATAGGGAGGTCCTAAGTAGGCTCTCTTTGTCTCGTCTTCCTCATCATTGTTGTAATACAATATTTTATTTACCCCACTGGAATGGGATGTTCTGGAAAATGTGGCCTCATATAGGCTATTTCTGGATCACTATCGTCGTTGTCCGATAAAATCAGATGCAAGCACTGTAAATATGATATTGCCTCATAAACCGGCTCAACCTCATTCCTCGATTTATTTTTGGGTGAGGTCTCACTATCCACCAAGATATTCTCATGATATGTCTCAGGTGGTGCTATGGTGATGTAAGACACCATCCGGTTATCCCTTTGGAATGTAGAAGGATCAAGGTGATATGTGTTGAAATCCACATCATCCCCCAGACTAAGGTATAGGTAATCTAAATATGCTGCAAATAAATCATTATGTCCTTGTATTTGCAACTCTAGCTTGAACCTATCAGTTACCAACTAATAATTTAGCTCAATTGGAGTCCTACATCCTTGCTTAAAAAGACCAAGGCCATACCCATTCCAATGATATAATTCAAAAATGCGCATGGAATATTCAGGATTGGATAGGTAACTAACATTCACTGCAAACGGTTTGTCATCATCTTTATCCATGGGTGTTCGAGTAGGAAGTTTATCCAACCCAGCGTAGATGAAGTTCATTTGATTGGGTGGCTCTCTCAATGACACTGCTGATTCAACCAAAAAATGATGAGCATGGGATCAGCCCATATCTTGTGCAGTCTCTAGGATTGCTCCAAATGTGACATTTTGCACAATATATTCACCTAATCTTGTATTGGCCAGATGAATAGTCACCCACGATGCGGATGACCCTAATGATGATGTAGGCGAGGTAGGCTAAGGTACCTCCTTGGCTTTCTCCTGGGCTTCTTGCACTTCCATGGGAGTGGGAGCCTCATTAGCGACCGGTTCGGGCACATGCTTCTTTTTGTTTTTGCCCATTTTCACCTTTAGCTTCCTTTCATCCTGAAGCATCGTTGATGCAATAATTTTCAAAGAAGTTGTTGTAGTGTGCTCCGATCTGAGTGATACAGATGTCGATGGTTGAGCACACACTTTTTTTTTTAAATCCTATATTATTAACCAGTGATGCATTCTGAATGTATAGGTGCATTTATGGGAGTATGAAACCCCCTGGAAAATCAACTAGGTTCACAAATTTGAAAGGATCTTCATCTAACGACACCACATGAACCTATCCCTCATGAATGTATTTTACAAATTGATGTAGTATAGAGGGAATGCAATGTATTTATCGAATCCAAGATCTCCCAAGAAGGATGTTATATTGCATGGTGCCTTCGATCACATGACACATCACAGGGATGGTCTTTAGACCCACATGAATAGATAGGATGATTGTGCCAACCATCAAGCATAGCACATCATTAAATGCTCTCAATGTGAATATGGTGGGCATAATATGTGACTTGGGCAGATTTAAAGGACTTAACGCCTTGGTCATTGTAATATTGATCAACGAACTAGTGTCGATCAAGATCCTCTTTAATGGCATGTGATTAACACACACAATGATATGTAACAATGGGTCAGTCATATTTATAGAAACTGTCCTAATTTCATGATCATAGAATTGGATCATAGGTTCCTGGCACTGTTGTACGTGTCCCACAAAATTAGTGAATGCTTGAGCATCCTGGGACTGCACCTCAATGGACCTCAGAATATCCATGAGAGTATCCCTGTGCTTAGGGGACTATTGTATCGGTTCATAAATAGACAACTTTGTAGGAGATTTCTGTAGGCTTTGAACTAACCTGCTTTGTATGGTCACCACCGGTCTAGTTGGTGGGCCTAAAATATTCTTAACTAGCCATTGATTCAGCATAGCTTGTATCCTGATGGGAGTGTGAGGTTGATTTGGCTGATCATACCTCCCATGTCTGGTAACAACATTAACCATACCTATGAATCCTTGGGTAGGTGGTTTGATGTGCACTTGGTTGACCTGACCAACGTTGTTGCATGGTGCCTCATGGTTTGGCAATGGATTTTTATAAATCCCCATGTTTTGGTTGTCGGGCACCAACGAATTATTCGGTACTATAAGCTCACCTTTATCAATCATAGTCTACACTATATATTTGGAGGACCAACACACTTCGATGTTGTGGCCCTTCACGTGATGGAAAATACAAAATAGATCATCCTGATACCCCTTTGACTTGGGCTGGTTAGGATCGATCAACTTAATCTCGGGTAACTTGATTACCTTAGCCTCACACAGTTGATGGAATATCGATGTCAACAATTCTATCAAAGGTGTGAACTGGCGAGGCAGATGTTATTCCTTATTTTTACCCTTGTAATTATTCTTGCACTGCTCGTATTGTGCAGGAGGATGTTGGGCCTGATAGTTCTGCTTCTATTACCCGTTATCCTATCTTTGGAGGCTTAACATCACATGATTGACATGGGCCTGCTTGCCCTAATGTTTTGTGGAGCTCTTCTTGTGCCCCTTCTTCCTATTTTTGAGCTTCAAGTTGCCTTCTTGCAGCTTGATATCCTCAATTACTTTGGCTTACGCCAAAGCTTCCTTGAATGTCTGGTACTACTACAGTTGCAACAATAATGATATGTGCTTGACACAACTTTTCATGAACATCTGGGTCAGTTTTGTAGCAAGAATAGGGAATAGAAAATTTGCCATTAATCTCATCCATCTCTTTTCGTATTCTACGATTGGCTCATCATCGCGCTGAGCTAGCACAGCCAGATCGAAAAGGTTAGCTTGTTTCCTGATGCCAAAATAAAAGTATTCAAGAAATGTGTCAACCAGTTGCTCAAAACTGGTGATACTGTGCTTCTTCAACTGATTAAACCACTCCTAAGCTGGGATGGGAGGGTTGTGATGAATGTACGCAAAAGCAAAGCATCGTTGCTTACAATCTGGAAGCATATGTCCAAAAATATTGTGACATGCTCTTGCGCATCTTTGTCACCTTTAAATTTATCTAGCTTGGGCATGTCAAAATGCTCAGAATATGCTGGAGTATGGCATAAAGGGGTCCAAAGGCTCATTATTAATCTTGCTCAATGTCGGCTTTTGAAAAGCTGCACCTTGCCTCTTGATTTATTTCACTTTCTCTACTAAGACCTTATAGGCCTGCGAGGATAGAAAGTCCTCCTCCCTAACCTGATGTGGGGACGGTCTTGGAGGTACATTCTTCCTCAATCGAGGTGGAGGACGTCGATCTTCCTCCTCTTCAACCTGGGAGCTTTCATGATATCCTTGATTGGCTCCATATTCCTCTTCTTCCTCATGTTGTCTTTGCATTTGATCTTCGAACGGTGATGGCCATTATCTTTATTGGGCACTGATATGAGTGTGAGCGTCTATGTGCTCCTGATGCACATTAGCTTTTGAAAAATCCTTCCTATGAATGCGCTCTCTGTGCTTAGCATGAGTGAATAAACCAATCCTGGCTAGCCTATCCTCTTGTTTTACATGCTCTTTTTGGGTAAGGATGCGTTCCTCATGCATATGTTGCTCATTTAATATTTGTCTAATGAGCCTTTGTGACTGAAGATTCTCATATTCAATGCACTGCCTCTCTGCGTGGGCATCCTCCAATTGATCTTGGAGGAGTTGTCATATCTGCTCAAATACCAGTCTATGCAATCTATCAATGTGATCGATCGTAAAAGGCCTCTGGTATGTGTGCTTCATGCAAGCGACCTTATAGGTTTTGTACCCATCTGGAAGATTCAATACACTTTTGTCTTTGTCCATGAAGATAACATTGGCGTCATGCTAAGTCCTATGTTGTGTGACACCATGCAAGGATGATGGATGCGAACCATGAGGGCTCTTGGAAGCCTCCCCATGTTCTCTGGTAGTCGTGATGATGCTCCTGCTATGCTCACTTGGGGTACAAGTGGGAGGAGCTAAAGGCTTGTAGCCTAACTGGTCGAGGATACTACCTAAACCATCCAACTGTCTGGATCACCATAGATCATGCGATGGTGTACCATTGGCTCCCACATTTGATATGTCGATAGTGATCTTGCGAGGTTCACTATGTGTGGTAGTGTGAATAGGCCTATGCTCAGAAGCGGGTTTGTCTACATACCACTAAATGGGCAGATATCGATCTCTTCTATAATTTTAATTTGGAGGCATGGAGCCTCCTGTAGACCTAGTACGTAGGGGTACCAACTTGGCCCCCTGTATGACATACTCATCGGTCGATCCTATGGATTCACGTGCACTACAATCTCGTTAATGGCCTCCAAGTGGAGCACCCTTGTGCTAAGAGGCTCCATGCTCAATCCTATGTCTAGAAGAGTTTACAAAAGCTCCTCTATTAGGGGTACACTCGATGGTGTCCCCTTGTGTCGAATTGTCTCCTCTGATGCTCGTCGAACGATGTTCGGGAAGTGCACGTGGGTGAGGGTTCAAAATTTTTCGTTGTAAATTTGGTGAGGCTTGGTCATTGGCATCAGGATTAAGCCTTTTTTGACCTCCTCGTGTCTCCACCATGGTGTACCTAGTGTATAGATTTATCTTTTATTATACAAACAAGGTATACAATGGTGATAATCTCAAATTAAATTTTAAAATGTGAGCCCTAAACTATTTGGTGTTGTTTCATGATTTGTTGTGTCAGTATTAGAAACTCTTATCATGTTTGAAAACTTGTATGATAATCTCATTTTAATTGGCTTTCATCTATATACTCGTAGTTTGACAACTTGACTATGAACTCCAAGTCACGTAATCCAACCTATAATGTGTGATAATGAAGCTCACACACGGTCAGGGAGCACAGGTCCTCCAAGATCCTCACCCGTTTTTACCTAGTCAGCGTCATACCTTCCTAAGAGGAGTATATGCAACTTTTCTAGGCTACAAAATGTTCTTGGATCCGATATTGGTCTAGAACAAAGATACGTGGGATTTGGGCCAATAGATGGAAATTACCTCCATCGTCGTTGAAACCCTACTAGTGGTTGGATGTCACTTCCAACTCACTAGCGTTTAATTGAAACATGGTGTGTGTGGTTCATTTTAATTTTTGCATGAAAATAAAATGCATCATACAACAATCATGCTCATTTCCTACGTGATATGCAATGAAAGAACTTTTCAAATTCAGAAAATACAAGCTACATACTACATGCTCTTTTTGAAAATGCACCTTACGATGTAAATGGCCACTGATTGGGACTGAGACATGTAAACCAACACACAATTTAATCTAGAATGTTGGATTATAGGGTGGACTACACTCAGAGGTCCGTTGTTCCTAGCAGCATCTAGCTAAAACGTAAAAAGAACGAAATCATAGGACCTAATTCATTTTCCTTTTTTCTTTAAGATGTCCTAATTAAATTTCATTCTATGCATTCTGGGAAAACACAGGCAGTGAAAACAGAGACAAAAGTTGAGAATATGACCTACTGCAGGTCCTCATCTGATATAGCTTTAAATCCCTATTGTCTGTTGTGTTTGTTATAAACCGTAGCTCTATCATGCGATTGCTACTGTAGACCGCATCTTGAAGTCGTGGGTCAACAATGAGACCGCAACTGTTAACCACGGTTTGCACCTGATATCCAAAAACACAAAGAGGTCAAAAATCAAAGGCTAAAAATGTGGAGTTCTGTCGTGATCGCCTGTTGTGACCACCAAAACGACCTCACACCTAGGTTTCCTACTGCGTAAATAAAATAAAAGAAACAAAATAGACATGTGAAATTGACAGAAAATTGTAAGAAAAACACTTTTATTCCATTATAAAGAAGCCAATCCCGGTTACAATTACGTCCCTCTTAGGGATACCATTTTGATACTCTTATTATAGTAGGAAAAAACAATGTTCTCTCTTAAGGATAAATGTGAGTTTTAGGCCCTTCGAGTGAAACGAACTGCTCTAGGGTGGAGTTGACCCTCTTCTACGTGTTGAGGAAGGAATTGGATGGTTGAATCTCCTTTGAATCTGCTTTCCTGCGGTCAATAAACAACATAAAAGAATTAAGAGCATAGAAATCCTCTCATGATGAGGCTGTTTAAAGAATATGAACATAAAGATGCCATAACACTAATGAAATCAAGAAAACTAATAAAGCATGTTAAACCTATGCAATACTTGAAAAGATTAATTGAAACATATAACTAGAAAAGACAACTATCTATCTAATGGATTGATTACATGAAATGAAACATGATAACATTAAAATAAGTTAATTATTTCCTATTTTCCATAATGAAGTAAACTTAATAAAAACCCTAATTCTATCAGTCATAGTCTCTAAAATTCTAAATAAACCACTAAAATTCTTAATCTAACCTAGTGAAATACAATGTAAAAAGAACAGTAAGATATCTTTCATCGATTGCAAACCACAGGTCAAATGAGCGATTTGCACTGTACACCACGACTGTTAGTCATGGCACATAACAGAATAGCTTTGCTCTCCAAATCCAAGATTGTGGGCTTGATCCTCCTTGTCAAATTGATGATCAAGGGTTGCCTTGATGTCCTCTGACTAGTTTGACGATTGAATTGCACAATTGGGCCTCCGTTTTCTTGGATTCACGTTTCTTGGCGTTCTAGCTCCTTAGGGCATCCATGACACAATTTGACATGATGCTTGATGAATTGGCAAGTAAATGGCAACACAACTCTTTTAGTACACTTGGGTGAGTATACAATCTGATAGGGCTTCGTTGCTTTAATCTCCAATGCTCACTTGATATTTTTCTCTAATTTTGATGGGTACTTATAGTTTTCCCTAATTTTCCCTAATTTTCTAGGGGTGGCTTCATGGAGAAGCCAATATCAAGAAGAGGTGGTTAGGACAATTGGATTGGAAGCCTCTGGAATATTTTGTCCTTCAACTACCCTCTTCTAGAACAAATGGTTGTTCAAAATGATTTAGCTCGGATGAAGGCCAACTGAACATCAGTTCTAAACCATGGGTGACAGCTGCAGCCTAAACTATGAACCATGGGTGTCAGTAATGGTTTATACTATATACCGTAGGTCTCAATAGTAGTTTGAGCTAATTAGGCCAAGGAGCCCAAATTGAGTGGTTAAAACCACTGCTCTATCTTGGAGTCTGTCCAAGATCTTCCATATGGACTTGTAGCATGTCCCATATGAGTAGTCACCATCGACATGACACGTTTTAGGTGTCTACAAATCCAAAGCTTCTTCAAGCTCAAAAATATTTGCCTTTATGTCATAGAATATTTGCTTGTAGTGCTCGTCGTGCAAGTAAATCGAGCTCATATCAACTTGGATGTTCCCCATATTCTCAATAGGGTCAATTTTTTCCAGGTCCTCTGTCATGACTTCGTAAGCGTAATTTCTTAGAGTCATATCTCCTTGTGGTTTTTAGACTAGGGGAATCATATTGGTAGCGTGGGACTCCATGGCAACTGGATCAAAGGTAACTTTCTTGAGTGGCTTAGCAGGAGTGAGCACCTCCTTTCTCCTGTAGCTCTTCAACCACTGTGATGAGCTGAGATGAGCTCGACTAATATTCACTACAACTTGCTATTCAGGAATCACCTCGATCTCGAGAAATTCTTGCATCTCCAAAAATAGGGTGAAGAGGAATAAATCCTGTGATCGGTCTGGCTTGAAGTGGTGTAAACTTAGCTACAAGAGACCAATAAAAATGGACTCCAATCACATAAAACAGATGTAATATAATGGAAGAAATGTGTAAATCAATATTCTTCTCATTCCTAAATTCACACCCCTTCTCCAAAATAATACAATCCATCATATAGCAACCGAAAACCAAAGAAACCCTAAAAAACATATTTTTTCTAAAAACTACTAAAAATATAAATGAGTCGGATTGCTCCCAAATTCGGTCTACACATATCTCTTACAATAACGAACCTTACTTTAAAATATTAGGTCTCAAATTAAGGTATAACAAAAGATAATAAAATTCTAACATTCAAAAAAACCCAAAAACGTGGGAACCTATTCTAAAAGCTAATTTTGGGACACTAGATGGAGGAGTTAGGTCCCGAAAGTATGTTTTTTGGAGGGTCAAGTGAATTAAATACTATCGTAATGCAGAACACGCATGCAGAACCACCTGTTAAATTTCAAGGTAAATAGGCGTACGGTTCACAACTTATGGCTCCGACAAGGTGCATCATGAAGGTAGAAGAGGAAACAAAAACTAGAGGGGGAACTGAAACAACATAATGGATGGAAGAATCGGGGGTAGCAACAGTTACACTCACTCATGGAGGAGATTGTGTGCTTACAACTTCAAAATAAGTGATAGTAATGGAAGGCGAGGGACGTAAAAATGGATTCGGGTTTGACACAAACGAACTAAAATAAAGGAAGGCCGAAGAGAAGGGAAGAGAAGAAGGATGAGTAGTGACTTACAGGTGAGAGATAGGGGAAAAATAGAAATAGAAGGTATACCAAATGAGGGATTAACAAAGGTAGAAACTATTGGAGATGAAGTGACAGCTACTACTTACTCCTGAGTGGAAGAAGAGGGAAAAGGAGATGTACTTTCAGGAATGGGCATCGTGCGAGCTAGTGATGGAGGTGGCTGCAAAATGGGTTCTTCATGTTCTTGCTACTTCTCCACCTCTACCTTGAGATCTATAATCTTTATTTTCTAGTCCAAATAATGTTCTTGAATTAATGAAAGCTCTTGGATAATACTAACTTGAGTAGCCGATACTGACAAAGGAGGATTTACTGCAATGTAGCAACTGCAACCATGGAAACTACAACAACAAACGAAGAAATAACACCGGTTCTTGGCAACCTTAGGGAAAGGAAATGCCTCTTCTACACTTTGCTTCACCCATTGAGATATTTTTTTAAATACAAATTGTTGTTCCTCTTCCTCATGTGTCGTTTCTTCGACTTTCGGGTGATATTTTTAAGCCACGCTTTCTTCGCTATCATATTTCTAAAAACTTTGAGGTACAACCTTGGAGAAAGTGATAGGTTGATAGATGTTGAAAAATTCATCATATGCATCAAAGAATGCTTTGTCCATCTTCAACCCATAAGCCGATGTAATTTTTCCCTGGTGGACCCTCATAATCCACCAATTATGATCTTTTCCTCAGACCACGTAGGTAGCTGATCTTTCATCTGGTTAAATAGTCCCAAAGGAGGAATATTCTCTTTGTGCACTATGGGATTATATTCAACCTCTTTCTTATAAAAATTATGCCACGATAGAAGTGACATCATGGCTTCAACATGCCACTCCAAATCATGCCCCTCAAGGTTGTTGCAATTTTGCTGAATGTTGAGTTGTGGGCAACAATGAAACTACTTGGACCTAATTAACTCCAAAAAATAACCCAAAGGGTCATACCTCCATCTTTGAGGCAGATCCACCAGACCTAGATCCTGGAGAGGCTCTGTGAGCAATCTATTATGACCAACCTGGCTCACCACTATACTGCCAAATCTGAAAGGTATTGTGTATGTTGTTATTTTACCACACCCTGCTCCATAAACATCATTAACGTAGTTATTCTGGCACACCACCTCTATTGTGAAAACATGCTCGATGGTGAAATATGGAAGCAAGAACGACTTACCCGTGAAGCCAAAAATTCGTACAACTATGCCTTGAGTCAACATGAAGATATCACCCCATTCTGCTATGACAATTGCTTCTCTCATTGCCCACAACACCCTTTCACTTTTATCATAAATAAGCTCAATCGTGGGGCCCAAAAATAAGCAATTAAAATTATAAAATGACTCTCTCCTTGATAGAGTGGGAGTCCACATATAAACCAACAAAACCTTGTTCGCCTCATCAACTTGTTTAATAACTATAAACAAAAAATGCTGATGTAAATAGAAAAAGAAATACCAGACAAGGAATGATGTGTGCTTGAAATATGTCACCTCCCTCATATTCATTTTTTCAACTGAATGTGCATCTTCCAAGATATAAAATTTGCCCAATCAAAATAAATTGGGTTTGTTCCTGCTCTCATCATCATCGAAGTGTAAAACTCCACCTGTGATATGCACTGTGCAAGTACCGTCTGCCACTTATGAACTGTGGAATCTGTAGAGAGACCAACAATCCATGCCAACATTGAGAATATATCCGGGCTCTTAAAATTTGAAAGTGGCTTTGGCAGATTTGGTAACTACCCTAGTTGCGGCTCTCGGATTAACTGGATTTCCATAAATTGGTGCATTGTTACCGTAGACACATATTTCTCCTCTTGTTCATTGAGGTACAATTTCTTGGAGATCATGTCGGAGGGAGGCTTCAACCCACAAGCAAATGCTTCCCTCACTGCGTTGGAAGATATGGAGAAAAGCACTTCGCCATTCACCTTTCGAACAACCCTGATAGCTGGGTTATAAAATCTAGCAATTATCTTCACCAGTTTCAGGTAAGCATGTATGGGCGTACACAAGTACCAGAATTATTGCACATAATATGACATAGTTAAAGGGCTCTTCGATGTCAATCCTTGCTTTATAGTGAATTCCATGTCTTGGCGTAGTTTGACCATGCCCTTGTTGGTGATGATGCAGTATTCAACTTCTACCATGGTGTTAGAGTATGAATCCAAGTCAACGTTCTCATTTCTTCGAGCTTTCTTGGACTTTTTTTCGTTTTTGCTTTCTTATTTTACTGCTTGGGATCTGCGACATCTTTTACTTATACAATTTTCTTGCCCATCGTGTAAATTCTCATAACCCTGAGAGTGCTCTGCAACTTCTACAAACAAAAGCTCAAAAATGCACCGGCAATTTTTTTTTAATTTTAATCTTTGAAGAATGTTACCTATTCTATTTATAAGGCACGCTTCCAACTACCACAATAAATGCGACGAATCGCTTTGGTGAATTCAGGAGGATGTGTGCCTTGGTCAACTCAACTAACACTATTCTCCATGATTTAACGGTTATTAACCTCCATTCACCGTAATATCTTTTTTGAAAACTGTGCTTTCACCACTTTATGCCCTCGAACAACATGCCCTGGCTCCCTAACGACTACTTTGAAAAGATAACTCTACAATAAATAAGTGAATCAATGCATTTCAGGAGGACCAAGAGATTTTTATTTCTTTAAAATACCAAAATGTTGCTTTCAGAAAAATTGAGCAAAAGCGTTCTTCTTGGGGTGCTCCAAAATTGTGAGGAAAAATTTACTTGCGTTGAAAAAATCGTCACATGCCCAAAAATCCATCTAGTAAGCAAAATCACTTCAGCGGTGCACTTTGCTTCTTCTCCTTTTGCTCTTGAAAATGCCTTCAACCTATTTGATTTGCCTTCATGCTAAACCCTCCTTTTAAAACAAATCAATGTTTTTTTAATTTTGCCCCAATTTAAAAAAACATTTAATTCATCTTCTTAACTGGAGCTTTAACTTTGCTTTTTCTTTTTCTTTTTGTTTTATTTTCGTCGTCCTCTTTTCCTCTTTTTTAATTCATTTAGACTATTTTCAGCATTTACTTAATTGGGTAAAATAAAAATTTAAAAATCTTTTCCTCATTTTCTTTTCTTTTTTTCCTTTACTCCAATTGATCCACATAGAGCAATTTAACCTTTGTTGAAAACTAAAAATAATTTAAATTGATTTTTTCGAAATCACTTAATATCACTTTTGAAAAACATTTCTGAGGCGAATCTGACTTTTGGAGGGAGAAAGGGTGAAAATGATTTTTTTATTCCTTATATATATATATATATATATATATATATATATATATATATATATATATATTTTTTTTTTTTATAAAGCAATAAAAATACTTGCAGAAAATAAAATTTGTACATATTTACATACTTGCACCCCTGATCATGTCACTGAAAATAAGCCTTTAGATGAAGGTCGTTAACTAGAATCGGAAGGTCCCAACCATCCATGTCTTGGAGATGATATGCATTCACCAAATTTACCCCTGAGACTTGAAATGGACCCTCCCAGATCACGTCAAACTTGTGGTGCTTTCCAGGCTTAGCTTTGTTCTCATTCCATTTAAGCACAAGATCTCCAACCTAAAATTTTTGCTCTATCGTCTTCTTGTCGAACCACTTCTACGTCATTCTAGCATGTTCGATGAAAGCAACATATGCCTTTTCTCTCTCCTCTTCTAGCTGCAAAATTTGGGCCAACCTTGCACTCATGGGATTAGATTCATCATTTGCATCTTTGAACAATTGCAAGATCTAAAGAACTGAGAGCTCGATGTGAGTGGGTAAAACTGCTTCCTTTCCATACACTAGGGAGTAAGGAGAAGTTTTAATAGACTTCTTAACTAATATGTGATCTGCCTGTAGAGCCTGATTTAACAAAAAATGCCAACTTCTTTTGTTACTTCCAAGGATTCTCTTAAAGATCTGAAGCAAATTCTTATTCGTGGATTCTACCAGACCATTACCTTGCAGGTAATAATTGGATTAGGTCTTCAGGTGTTACTTCTAGAATCACATTCCAGTATCCACTTCCTTACCAACAGTATTCAAATCCAGATATAGAATTTAAACTTAGCAGATAACAAACATGAATATAAAATAGAAATGCCTAACGTAGAAAAATATCACATACAAAAATTATTCATAGAATCAAAAGCTAGGTTCCTTCTATTTACGCATAAAACTTGAAGCATTTTTTTGTAAAGTGTCTATCCTTTTTTTTTTTAGTTACAAAAGAATACTTAGTATTTATAGAGGTTTTCGCCTCTTTTATTTAATACAATTGAGGAAAAAAAGTTCGTAGATCAGGAACCTACGAGAGGAATTTCTTCTTTGAAAAATCCCCTTTGATGATAATAATCTAGCTTTGATGGGAATGACTTTGAATGGTTGATCAACTTGAGTGCAAGTGTGTTGGAATACATTGAAGATCGAGGAAAACAGGGGAATTTATCATTGAATTTCGATCATCTTTGTGCTTTGAAAATCTACGTTCACCTAGGAAATCCTCCAGATATTAAAAATTTTTCGAAAAGATGCGAACAGGTAGGTGGCACCTTTGGAAATTATGAAAATCATCCTTTGGAATCTAATCTTGCACCCTTCCAGCATAAAATCTGGGAACATAACTCCTTTTGCCACAATCATTAAATTCTCACCATTCTCAAGACCAGGCACCTTCAAAAAACCTGCGTGGATGCTAGAAAACAACTTCGCCCAAGAACACAACAATAATTCCTCATGAAACAAATTTGGACGAAACATCCTATACCTGCAATTGAAATTTTGTCTTGCATTTCCAAAGCAATGATCACGAATTTCACTCCATCCTGGTTGTAAAATATTTTAAAACATTATTCGGCCTTGAAATTCTATCTTCACCCACTTGATGTTCACCCCCTTCGCTTCGAAATTTCTTTATTTGTTTTCACCCCAAGGAGGGACGATTGGGAGTTTCACCCCTCGCTTGGGGTGAAAGTACTGTTGACCACATACTTTTGACTATCCCTTGTTCATAGCGCATCCTCCATTCAAAACATACATTCGCCCTAAAGTGAGGTGCATGAGGATTTCACCCCATATTTGGGGCGAAACCCTTTTAAAATTGCTTTTAACTTGCTCACGTGCGGGAGCCACGACTTGCTTTTGGATAGCCTTACAATGTGGTTTTGTCTCAATGAGAGGTGCAAAGAGGTTTCACCTCTCACCTGGGATGAAAAAACCCTTTTGACTTTTCAACTATGCTGTCACACTCCTAAAATACGTTCACCCCAAAAAGGGGCGCCCAAATATTTTGCCCGACCTGTGAGGTAAAATTACGTTTGACTTTTCCACGTCGAACCTAGTGCCTTCACTTGTGTTTCTCTCCTTTTCTCCAACATACATTCACCCAAAAAGGAGGCAACTAGAACTTTCGCCCCTCCTTTGGGGCAAAAGTGCCTTTAATTCTTGCGCTCCAAGATTTCGAAACCGAGCCCACATACCTTTCTATTTGGCACTTATGCTTTCATCCCTATGAGAGGCGATAAGGATTTTCACCCCTCATTTGGGGTGAAAACACCTTGGAATTTTCAATGCGCACCTTCTGAGAACTTGCTTATTCTTTTGGGGTGGATTCATTTCATTTTTTGCCTTGGTTGTTTAAGAAGGCCCCACAAGTTTTTATCAATACGGTTTCACCCCAAAGAGAGGCGATGAGGCCTTTTACCCCATCCTTGAGGTGAAAGTGCCTGGACAAAACGTCTAAGCGCCAACGCCTTTGACTTTTCAACTTAAACACTTGAACCCTTCTTTTTTACACTCTAATTTTTAAATGACGTTCGCCTCATATTGAGGTGAATATGGCTTTCGCCCTTCCTTTGGGGTGATAGTGCTTTTGAATTATCCAGCTAAATTTTGACCTGCTTTACTTTCATTTCATATCACAAAGGTGTTTCGCCCTAAGGAAGGGCAACAAGGGCTTTCACCCCTCACTTGGGGTGAAAGTGCTTGCACTCATTTTTCCTGCCTGCGGATTCCATTAACGTTTTCCATATTGCATTTATTTTCTTCAAACCCTTTCAGTGATTCTTTAAAACATTACTTTCCAGCATAGTGTCTGTGAAAACTAAAAGAAGAGAACTAATTTTTAAATGACGTTCGCCTCATATTGAGGTGAATATGGCTTTCGCCCTTCCTTTGGGGTGATAGTGCTTTTGAATTATCCAGCTAAATTTTGACCTGCTTTACTTTCATTTCATATCACAAAGGTGTTTCGCCCTAAGGAAGGGCAACAAGGGCTTTCACCCCTCACTTGGGGTGAAAGTGCTTGCACTCATTTTTCCTGCCTGCGGATTCCATTAACGTTTTCCATATTGCATTTATTTTCTTCAAACCCTTTCAGTGATTCTTTAAAACATTACTTTCCAGCATAGTGTCTGTGAAAACTAAAAGAAGAGAACTAAAACAAAAATTAATTGCAACAACATACATCGACAAATTTTGCTGCATTTGCCATTCATTTTACTTCGCCACTTTTACAATAAAAAATGTCAATAAAACTTTCAACAAAAATTACAATGTGGCAAGATGTCAAAACTGCCAACAGTATGAAAGGAACTCCGGAATATGTGTGCTTTCTAGGAATATTGTATTGATATCTCATGCTTACAATGCATTCAAATTAGGGTCTGCAAACATCGTTGAAATGTGTGTTATTGATTGTAAGATATGTATCAAAGTAACTCTGGAATCTGTGTACCTTTTGTGAAAATTTGTGTTAATATCTCATGCTTATACTGCACTCATGTTGAGGTCTGCATATGTTGCTGGGTTGGGTGATATTGATTACAAGATATGTGAGAAAATAACTTGAAAGAAAGGAAAAGATATGTGCGTGTCTTCTATGTTTTGAGTTTTGATATACTAGCACTGCAATATGTTGAGGAGTGTATGCTTTTACTATGAAAAATATGTAAATATTGCATTTCATTTAGGCATGCACTTAAGAGCCATCTGATCCCTGCCAAAAGATCTAATAATGTCGGAGACGGTTCAAGTTCATATTTCGTTGCTAGGTGTATGGTTGATATATGACACCTGTGTTTAAACGATTACTCAACATTGTGCTGAATCCACTTGTGCCGCCTTGTATAAGAGTTCCTGCCCATTGGTTGCAGACGTGACTTGCCAACTATGATTTCTTCTTGTAATATTATAAGTGCCTTTATTCCCAATGTCATTTGCGGCTATTTAATCACACAAGCCTGTTTGGTCGCCATTCTTCTGAGCATTCCAATATATTGGCATCACCTCTCATGCTCGAAGTACACCCTTTATTTAATTTAATTTGCAATTGCTTTGTAATTCAAAAACCTAAAGTACGTTCCCTTTTGATATTGGAATATATATATATATATATATATATATATATATATATATATATTATATTTCTATTAATTATAAAAACTCAGATTTTCTTTTAGATAAATAAAAAGGTTTGATTGATGTAATAATCATCGGGATCACGAGATTAAATAAAGGTAAATCCAATTAATGTTCGACTTGTTCTATCAGGTGACTGTTACAATTTTTATTAAATTAATAAGCGATGATTAGCCCTCATAGCATAGGTAGTAATTATCATTGGTCAATAAGAATGTCAAAATTCAAAAATCTTAAACTTATTCACTATTTCAAAATGAAATAATTAAAATATAATAAATTAAGTAAGCCTTATTTTTTATAGGGAAGCATATACGAAATCATAATCTGACACCTTGGTTATATCCAAACAATTGAACTTCGAGCCTTTAATTATTTGAATTAATCAACAGACAGTTACTCATGGCTGTCAATAAAAAATAATGATTAGAGAGCATACTGAAATAAAGTAAAACACAAGTCATTAAATAGATATTCTATGCTTCTTTTGATTATGCAAATCCAATGACAAAAATTTAGACCGAGTACATTTAATTAAATAAATATTCTATGCTTCTTTTAGACATAGGGATTAAAGAAATTTCTCTTCTTAATATATTTCAAAAATCCTTTCTAATGACCATATGGTTCTAAAATTGAAAGCTATTGCTTTATTACTGGACTATTCGGCTAAAGGAAAATGGTTTCTTTCTTAGGGAAAAGAGATTATTAAAATAACGAGATTAATTAAAATATGTTTTTATAGGTTAACCACTTCATTGCTAGACGGAATGAAAATCTCTTGTCCTTTTTGAAAATCAACGTTTTCACGTTAAGTTTTTATTCCCCATTTAAATGATATTATAATCATCGATTTAATTTGAAGTGCATAGTTATTTAAATAAAATGCATGGAAGCAAAGTCATGTAGTTGGTTTAGGTGGTCTGATGTAACCCTCTTTTCATATAGGCTAAGACGAAAATAAGATGAAATTATTTTATTAGCTTAAACTCTCGGCTGAAACAATTAAGTTGTCGCGTTGCTATTAATAAATCTTGAATTGGGATATAGCATGATGAAGAGGTTTTACTCCCGAGCAAATCCATCCTCCAAGGATATTTACCCTTATCTCGAGAATAACATTTTTCCTTTTCGATATTACTACTCCTTCATAAATAGAATAGTGAAGCATTATTTTATAAATAAGATTAATAAGCATTATTTATAGATCAACAAGTATTATTTTTAGATTAGCGAGCATTATTTTATTTTATTTTAAAGCGAAAAACCGAGGCCGTTTTGGTCTGAGAGACCACGAACAGGGGGTTCTGAGTCGCACCCAACCCTACTCGCACCAACATTATCAATTGGATTTTGGATACCCAATTCAGCTTTTTGGTAGGGTGGAGATTTGAATCTGGGACCTCTCTTGGAGGATTTCCCTCTCCTCTCCAACTCACCTACAACACCTGGGTGATTAGCGAGCATTATTATGGGAATTATTTTTTTTCCTTTTTTGGTCGCTTAAAGGTTAATGTAGACTATTCTTTTGAAAAGAGCTATTTGGGTTCAGTTAGAATCTTATTGAATTTATATTTTGGGATTGTTAAGGTTTTTATTTTAGTTAACCGATTTTTGAGTTCTAGCCTACTAAAGCTTTAATAATAAAGATATGACATTAAAGTTTTAATTATAGAGTTATGGAACTTATTTTAAATATATGAAATTCTTAATAACGAAGGATTCCATTATAATATCCCATCAAACAAATTAATTAGAAACTCTTTTCCCTAGCATGTCATATAATTTTCTTATAAAAGTGGAAACTTAGATAAACAACTAGTTTAATCAATGCTAAGGTCACTTTCAAACCCAAGGGTAATTATCCTTAAGACACCCTACATCCATCCACTGATTATAGAGTGGCAATCATTGTGAATTCGTGGATGGTTGCTATGAGATGCCTATCTAGGTCAACTTTAAACTCTTGTCATCGATAATAATGACATGGAACCTATAGTCTATATTTGTTTAAACTAAAATTATGAGGATGAGTACTGAACCAATACACTTGATATTGTTGGAATTGCATGTATGCAACCAATATGATTCATGAAACGACCACTTTCTGACAAACAAGTCATAACAAGTAACGAGGGGCGGTATGGGACGTTTCCTCCAGCTCGTTGTATGAGCAGTACAGTAGCGGACCTTATGTGGGATTGAAAAATAAGAAATCTTGGTGGGAGAACTGTAACTTCAAGATGAGATTGCAAAAATCAAGATGCCGAGATAATATTACCCAATTTGAGTATCTTGGTGGGAGAATTGTAACTTCAATATGAGATTATCATAATCAAGTCTCAAAGATAAGATTGCCTGGTACGAGAATCTTGGTGGGATAACTGTGACTTCAAGAGGAGATTGCTAGATCCAAGACTTCAAGATGAGACTATTAGAAATATAAACTCCAATATAAGATTCCTCAGTGATATAGAATGAGACGTATCATTGTATTTGTAAAACCGTCAAGTTATCCTTGTTGAAGAGCCAGGTGAATGACATAGCCTTAACTACCCCAGTGCTAGATTTTAATCGAGATGTTGTGATCACCAGTTAAGCATTGCAATATTCATTTATGCTAAAAATCTTACATGGTTAACAACATATGAGTTATATTATACTTAGGGTCACCATTAAACATGTAAGGACAAGAGTTATGTGTCCCTTTCTAAGTGTTATGGGCCCTAGAGGATAACCCACATCGTGGTTCTGGATGCACTAGTACAATGGGTGATATGGATAGAATCACTAAATGACACTTTCTATGAGACCTGACCAATATTTTCCACTTGGGAGGCTTTCTGCAGTAGTCAAATTTTCAAAAGTGGCTTTTCACGTTACATACTGATACAAAAAGGGTGCAAAACTAAACCTTGAAAACAACAAAAAAATCCTTTTTCAACCACCTTCTTAATTGTCCAACCTTTGAACCAACCTTTAAGTGTGTTTGAGCGTTAGAACTAGTGTGTTTTTGACAAGGTTGTTACAGTTGATATTATAGCCTAGGTTGAAAGATTCATAGGTCATAGGGCCTAAGAGCTTCTATAGGTAAACTCTAACTCTATGCCAAGGACACTGAAATTGACATAGTTATTTTGTAATCAGGAGAAATGGATGAGCTCGCATCCATAGTTAAATCATTCTAGGGGAAGATGGAACAACCCATATTTATAATTAAGCTACTAATAAATAAATGGAGCAACAACAAAGGATAATGGAAGTTAGGTTTCCCTCAATTCCCAGGGGACTTCTGGTGGTATTGCTAGCCTTTGGGACCCAAAAGAGGTAGTTATTCACCATATGGTTGGCAGTTGGGGTCTTTTGGCTATAGCTATTCAAAGCAGACATTCCAACCAAATTATGCTCTGCATTACTGTTTATGCTTCGACTAATTTGGAGGAAAAAAGAAGATAGTGGAAGAATATTACTTATATTATCTCTCATTTTCTTGAAGCTTGGATCTTGATCGGAGGAGATTTCAATACCATCCTCTCTCTAGATGAGAAAATGGGGGGAAATAGAAATTTGGACAGGAGCACTGACCTCATGAGAGAATATATTACAAACCTCCATCTTGTGGACATCCAACTAGATAATGGCCTTATGACTTGGTCTAACAGAAGGCAAGGCTTAGCTTGTATAATGGAGAGATTGGATAGGTTCTTGCTCTCTGACAATTTCTTAATCCATGGTCACATTCCTAAAGTGAAGACTCTTAACAATGCTTGGTTCGGATCATTGGCCTGTCATGGTGGAAATGTGGAAAACCAATGTGAGTTTCTCTCCTTTTCGATTTTAGTTAATGTGGCTTAGAGACAGTTCCTTTAAACCTCGAGTGCAACAATGGTGGAAGGAAGGTAAACCTAGGTATGGGACTAAGATGTTCTATTTTGCCAAAATATTGCAATACATTAAATCCAAAATCAAGACTTGGAACTGGAAGGAGTTTGGGGATGTTCATAAAAAAAACATGAAGTTATTGCTCAGCTTGAAAATTTGAATAAGAAAATCCGTTTAGATGGCCTCACAGAGAGTACAAGTGCAGATGAAATTAAACTCACAACTCAGTTAGAGGAATGGGAAAAAAGAAGAACTCTTATGGAAGCAAAAATCTAGAATTCAATGGCTCAAAGAAGGTGATCGAAACACAAATTTCTTCCACAAATCTCTTCTAGCTCGAAGATCTCACAACTTTATTTCTTCCCTGAAATCAGATTCTGGAGATGTTGTCTACACTTGGGATGGCATGAACTCTATTGTTGTCAATTACTTTTCCAATATTTTTCTTGCTACTCCTCTTGACTCGGCTTCTCAACAAAATGTTCTTCAAGCAATCCCTTCTCTTATCACTTCGAGGAGAACTCTATTTTGACTGCTCCTGTTACTATCAATGAGCTTCAACAGGTAGTTTTTAAAATGCAAAAAGGGAAAACCCCAGGTCCTGATGGTTTTCCCATTGAGTTCTACCAAGAGTTTTGGGATATCCTTCATGCTGATTTATTAGAGGTGGTGGAAGAAGCCAGGAAAGCCAAAGAAATTTTGAAGGTTATCAATAAAACTTATATTACTCTTGTTCCAAAAGCTCAAGAGGCTGAACATATCTCAGCTTTTAGACCTATTGCTTTATGTAATGTTCTTCTCAAAATCATTACTAAGATCATGGCAGAAAGGTTGAAGCCTCTTTTGCATAAGATTATTTTCCCTGAACAAGGGGGTTATGTGGAAGGGCATCAAATAGTTGATGAGATAGTTCTTGCTCAGGAAGCCATCCATTCCATGGATATGCAAAAATCTCCTTCCATGTTCATTCGGTTAGACTTATCCAAAGCTTATGATAGAGTGGATTGGCACTTCCTTATCAAAGTTTTGAGGCAATTTGGTTTCTCTCAAGATTGGATGGATTGGATTATGGGATGTATCTCTTCAGTTTCCTACTTAGTTCTTATCAATGGCAGGCCTTCTCAGTTGTTCCCAGCTTCCAGAGGTATTAGGCAAGGTGACCCCCTATCCCCTTATTTATTCATCATTATTGTTGAATGCTTAGGTAGGGCTATAACCAAAAAGAGAGAAGACAAAACCCTTGAGGGAGTTACCATTGCTCATGGAGCTAGACCTATCTCTCATCTTCAATTTGTTGATGACTCTACTCTTTTAGGTAAAGCTACAGTTAAGGAAGCTTCTACTATTAAGCAAATCATTAGCTATTTTTCTAAGGCTACCGGGCAATTGATCAATGAAGACAAATCTAAAGTCATTTTCTTTCACTGCTCTTCCAGACAGGAATCCATGGTCTTGGATAAATTAAGATATAAGAAGACCTCCCTTCCAATCACTTATTTAGGTATTCCCATCAATATTCGAAGACAAAAAAAAATATTGGAATTGGTTGTTGGACAAAGTCAAGAAGAAAATTGGAAAGTGGACCAATAGGTGGCTTTCTTCTAGGGGTAGAATCACCTTGGTAAAATCAGTCCTTCAGGCTATTCCTATTTATGTTTCTACCGTGTTGAATATCCCAAAGGTTGTTCTTCGAGAACTGGATCAAATCAGTCATCGGTTCCTCTGGAGTGGTACTAAGGAGAAAAGAAAATGGGCCTTGGTGAAATGGGACACTTTATGTCTTCCTAAGAATGAAGGGGGGTTAGGATTCTGATCTGCTATTAATAACAACAAAGCTTTAGCTGCTAAATTATATTGGAGGATTTTGCATAACCCCAATGCTCTTTGGGCCAAGAATCTCCATGCTAAATATGTTGAGAACAAAAGTCCTGAAGACCTTGTTCGCTATCAATTGCCTTCCAAAGGTTCTCCCATTTTAGCAGTTCTTAAGACTGGTGAGGATTTGATAAAGAAAAAATTATTTTGGATCATTCATAATGGTCAACAGGTAAATTTTTGGATAGATTCTTGGGATGGTCACAAGCCTTTGATAACTCAGTTTCCCGATTGGAGGCCTTGGATGGAGGAGCTTCACCGAGCTAAGCTGGATAAAGGTGGCTAATTATTGTCGGTACCATACTGGTAATTCAGAGGTTGGTAGATATTGGATCCCTATTGAGGACTGGCCTATTCAAATCCTAGAAAGGCAAAGACAAGATATCCAATGCATCCTTCATATGAGATCTCTCTCTTGGTCCCATGATAAAGATTGTTTTGGATGGAACAACACTACTAAGGGTGAGTATTCAATTGCTCAAGGTTATTTGGCCTTATGCCATAATAATCCCAACCAATCATCTGACATATTTTCTCAGTTGTGGGCTCAAAAGCTCTGGCCTAAGGTGAGGTTCTTTACTTGGCTTTTATTGCATCGTAGGGTGCTTACTGGGGAGCATCTTATGAAGCATGGTTTTCATGGCCCTTTTAGATGTGAAATGTGTGGAGAGAATGTGGAAACTCTCAACCATATTTTTATTGAGTGTACTTTAGCCTCTGAGCTTTGGAGGAGAATGGCCACTTTACTTGGCTTACAGTGGTCCAATTTTTTTACTTTTGAACAACTTTGGAGGGATTGGCCTAATCAAGAGGGTGTTGATCATTTTATTAGGCAGTTAGTTTGGATGGGTTCTACCATTCTTCTTTGGAATATCTGGAATGAAAGGAACAACCAAATTTTTAATCAAGAAAGGAAGGATATTCACTATATCTAGAAAAAGACCATTGCCAACTTAGTTGAATCAGTCCATCAACTCCTTAATCACCCCCAAAACTCCCACCAAATATGGGATCAAGTGATGCAAAGATTGAAGATTAACTCTTCTAAGAGCAACCAACTTAAAGGGAATGTGAGTAATTGCAAGATGGATAGAACAAGGAATTGGCAACCTCCTCCTAAGGATTTTGGAAAAGTCAATACCGATGGAGCCTCTAGAGGGAACCCTGGAAAAGCTAGTGCGGGAGGAATTGGTAGACTTTCAGATGGCTCCCTGGTTTTTACTTTTGCTGAGAATTTGGGTATTCTATCCAATAACCTTGCTGAGGGGTATGGTATCCTTAGAGGCCTTCAAGAGGCTACTAAGGTTGGATGGGAAAAGGTACTAGTTGAGTCTGACTCTCAACTCATGATTAATATTTTGAAGACTCCTTCTAAGAATCATAAGGTTGATTGGAGAATAAAAAGAATTATTGAGAAGATTCGAGTAATCCAGATGGGATTTTTGAAAGTTGATTACAATCATGTGGTCAGAGATCAGAACAAGAGTGTTGATGCTTTAGCTAATTGGGCTTTGGACAAAGGTGATCTTACTTGCTACGACCACCCTCCTAGATGGTGGGCTTCACAAATAAGGGAAGCTCTTCTTTCTATCATTTCTTTGGATGGCTCCAGTTTTGGAGGTACCTAGTTTCTTCTTGCTTTATTTTTGCTTCTCTTTGGTTCGGTCAGGGTATTTTAGTTCCCTAGCTCAAACTAATATTTCTTTTGTTTCCTCTGTTGATTCTTGCCTTAATAGTCTTTTGGTCTAGAAAGGTCATTGTTGTGTTCTATTTTTTTCTTTTTTCTTTTCTATTTATGTGTGTGTTTTTTTTTGTTGTTTTTGTTGTTCTTGTGTTTTTGTTGTTTTGTGTTTTTTGTTGTTGTTCTTGTGCTTGTGTTTCTGTATGTTTGTGTTAATTGGTGTTTTTGTGTTTTGGTGTGTGAGTGTTTTCTATGTTTTTATTTTTCTCTGTTGTCTGTTGTTGGTTGTTTTTATTTTATTTTATTTTATTTTTTAGGTTTTGGTTGTTTTTGTTTTTCATGTTTTTGTTGGTTGTGTCTTTGTAGCATTCTATTGTTTTTTGTTATGTTTGTGTTTTGTTATGTTGTTCTTGTGTTTTTTCTGTGTGGTTCGTGTTGTGTTTTTTTTATCTTATTGTGTGTGTGTTTGGTTGTGCTTTATCTTTTTGACACACTCAAGGAGCATGTTTTTTATTTTTATTTTTTAATCTTTTTGTGTGTTTGTGTTTGTGTGTTCTTGTTTTTTGTTGTTTCAGGTTTGCTCCTTGAGTATGTCAAAGGTGGTAGGCCAGGTGCGAGCCCTGGGTGATTTTGGCGGAAGAGATACCCCTACCTCCTTGGGTCTTACCCGAAAGTGGCATCCCTTCTGGGATGTTTTCCACAAAAAAGATAATGGAATTTTTTGTTGATCAAAAACTCAAAGACAAGTAGAACAAGGAAAGGATGAGAATAAGATCCATAAGCAAAAGAACTATGAACAACAAAAAATTGAAATCCCTTCCTCAAAAGGTAAAAAGGGTTGATCATAAGATGAGTATTAATGAAGATAAGGAAGAAAAGCATCGAGCACTGAGGATGGGTTGCTTCATCTATGGAGAACCACATTATACCAACAAGTTTCCTTTGAGAATGGACCGAATAAAAGTAATAAAAAAATTTCCTTATGGGGCAACATGAAATACCAGTCTAGATGAACCAGTCATAGCTAGAAATTTAAGGACAAACCACAATTGGAGATTAAAATCTAGATATTATTATACTCTAAAAGGTAAGTTATATTCTAATTGATAGAGAAGCAACAATAGTTTTGTTTCTTTAATTAGCCAAGGATATTCCAGCAAGACCAGGATTTTTGGCCAATGGGCGGAAGGCTAAGTATGGGTCGGGGTAAACCTTTTTTGTCAACCAATGCCCACATCTCCCTACCTAATAGAAGAGTCGAGTGACATTTGTATGTATCCCCCTTACACTCATTTGATATCATTCTTGGAATGGATTGGTTAAAAGAGCACAAGGTCCGCATTTATTGGTAGAGTTTTCAAAGGGACCCAATCAAGGGATAAGGATCCATTGATACACTATGATAAGGGTACTTCTCGACCACATCTATCATTTCGAAGGCAATTAAAAGACATGGGACAGTTTGCATGTTCAAAATAAATATGAAGAGAATGAATTCAATATGGAACTTACAAGAAATTTTTGATATTTTTAGATAACTCACAAAAGGAAGACCATGATCCACATAGGAGGAATATACTAGGCATACTAGAAAGTTGTTTTTGTGACAACTGAGCTCAATAGTAAGGAGTTTGCATATGATGGAGATAAGAGCATGCTTACCACTGAAGTGAATAAAATGAAGAATATTTTTGAAAAACATAAGCCTCTTGAAACTCTCAAGGAAAATACCTACCTTAGTTTTGAAAATTTTGATCATTTGGAAGGTTTACAGTTGTACTGATGCTTCTACTAAAATTTTAGGAGGAAATTTTTGGCTAAAAAATAGAGCAATCATAGCTTACAAGTCTTAAAGTCTTAAAGAGCATGAGCTCAATTATGCTACTCATGAATTGGAACTAGCAGCTATGGTACATGCACTTAAGACCCAAAGACATTTTTTGTTGTTATTGTTGTTAGGGAAATCCTTTGAATAATGGACGATGGAATTCCTAGCCGAATATAACATTAGATTTGACTATATTAAGAGAGAAGGGGAATAAGATAGCCAATGCCTTAAGGCAAAGAAAACACATAATTGCTATGTCTAGGTATCACGTGGACTCGATTGACAGGGTTAGAGATCAACAATAGAGTGATAGATATTATAATAGATGATGAGCATGGGTTAAGTTAAAACCTAAAAAAGGGCAAGGAATTCGTTACTAGGGATGCACCTGATATATGGTAGCAAATTTGTTAACAGACTTGCGATTGTATGAATTCCTTAAAGTTATCACTTCAAGAAAATGTCTTGGATACTAAATAGTCGACCGAAGAGGGTTGACCAATTCTAGACATACTTCATGGATCAAAAGGTCACTTACATTTGATAAAGTTACCACACAAAGAGAAAAATTGAAAGATCAGGAAGGATCAAATCAAATATTGTTAAAAGCATATAACTCAAGATAGTTCAACAAAAAAAAAGAACTCTCAGAGAAATTATGAAGATTTAAAAGGAACATCAAGAGCATTATGTGTCGTGATTCTGGATGCACCAGTATAATGTGTAATATAGATAGAATCACTAAGGGTCATTAAAAGCATTTTATGTCGTGATTATGGATGCACTAGTCTAGCAGATGATATGGATAGAATCACTAAAAGACACCTAGAGGAACAATTAAAAACAACTCACCAACAGCTATGGATAGAATCACTAAAAGACACCTAGAGGAACAATTAAATACAACTCACCAATAGCTCCAAGAAGCCATGAATTGACAAAATAGCTATCCTGACTTGAGATAGAGCCCTTCTTAAAATAGAATCTAAAAGCTTTATCAAATCAATAAACTTAATTCTAGAATCATTGACTCTTTGAAATTGTAGAAAAAATCAGCCCTGTGGCCTATAAACTAGCCCTTCCACCCAATCTGTCGAAAAACCATGATGTCTTCCACATATCCCTAATTTGAAAGTATGTTGTCTATCCTTCACATGTTTGGAATATATCAAAAATGCAGATGGTAGATCCTCTTGCAATTGAAGTTTGCCTAGTTCGAATTCTTGCCTACCATGCTAAGCATTTAAGAAAGAGATATTAATCAATGTAAGGTCCAGTGGGACCAATTTTTAGAGAGGAATTTTACATAAGAGGGTGTAGATTCCATGAAAGAATAGTTTCCTTATCTTTTTGAACTATAAATAAAACACAAAGGACTGTGTTTAAATCTAGGGGCAGAGAATGTAATGGTTCTCCCCAAGATATTTTATAATATTGCTATGATGTTGATGAACATCTAAGATATTGTTATTTGTGATTGATGAACGTCTATGCTATTGTTGTTTGTGATTGATGAGCATCTATGATATTGTTATTTGTGATTGATAAACAATTATTTTAGAATTATCATGATTCATTTTTGAGATATGGTATTGTTGATAGTCTTTTTTTGCAGGTCTAGGTCCTCGAGAAGTAGGAAGAGAAATGATGGCGATGGGGTATCCACATAGATAAAGGATGAAAAAAAAACTTTTTCAAAGAAACTTTCACAAATGGCTCCTAAGTGCATAATTTTCGAATAATTGTGTTTGGTTGTGTTTCTTCTCTTTTCTTTCTCAAAAGCTAAATTTAAAATTATATATATATATATATATATATATATATATATATATATATATATATATATATATATATATATATATATATCGTTTATAACAATGAATAATATTAACTTATAACCTTTGTATTGATTGTGGAAAAAATAATTATATATATATATATATATATGAAAATAAATTACTAAGTGAGGCAGGAAACCATCTTTCATAAAATGAAGTATGCATATTTCTTCCCGAAAAAGTCAATTTTAGAGAATGAAGCAGAGTAAACCGTGAATCTAAAAGAAACAAATTAGTAGAAGCTCAGTTTGATAATATTAATAGCTTTAAATTCTATCTTTCACTAAGTAGGGGTAGCTTAAAACTCTAGGTTTGTTGGGAACTGGTTCATAGCCACACTTAGATTGACGATGTTTTTAGACTTATAACCCTCCTGTACCTTAATAGTAGAAGAGCCTTATAGTAAGAAACAATGTAATCGTGAATCTAAAGAAACAAATTCGTAGAATTTTGTTGTGACGCATATTGTGTGCTTTCTGAAAATATTGTGTTAATGTCTCATGCTTACACTACACTCACATTAGGGTTTGCATACATCACTGAAATGTGTGTTATTATTTTTAAGATATGTATGAAAGGAACTCTGAAATATGTGTGCTTTCTAGAAATACTGTGTTAATGTCTCATGCTTACATTGCATTCAAATTAGGGTTTGAATACATCGCTGAAATATATGTTATTGTTTGTAAGATATGTATGAAAGGAACTCTAGAATATGTGTGCTTTCTAGAAATACTGTGTTAATGTCTCATGCTTACACTGCATTCAAATTAGGGTCTGCAAACATCACTGAAATATGTGTTATTGATTGTAAGATATGTATGAAAGGAACTCTGGAATTTGTGTGACTTTTGTGAAAAATTGTGTTAAAATCTCATGCTTATACTACACTCGTGTTGAGGTCTACATACGTTGTTGGGTTACGTGATATTGATTACAAGATATGTGAGAAAATAACTTGAAATAAAGGAAAATATATGTGTGTGTCTTCTATGTTTTGAGTTTTGATATACTTGCACTGCAATATTTTGAGGAGTGTATGCTTTTACTATAAAAATATGTAAATATTGCATTTCATTTAGGCATGCACTTAAGAGCCATCTAATCCCTGCCAAAATATCTAATAACGTCGGAGCTGGTTCAAGTTCATATTTTATTGTTGGGTGTATGGCTAATATATGACACTTGTGTTCAAATGATTACTCAGCGTTGTGTCTTGTATAAAAGTTCCTGCTCGTTGGTTGCAGTTGTGACTTGCCAACTATGATTGCTTCTTGTAATATTATAAATACCTCTATGCCAACTATGATTTCTTCTTGGGCAACATAGTGACAGATGGAGCAGCAAGGAGGAGGAGTGAGAGGTCTAGGGGCATCAAACCCTAGGTGTGGGACTTCAGAGGGCAGATCAGCAGACGCGGCAGGTGGGGGCTGCGGCGAGATAGCGAGGCCCCCGGGCGGAGGATGTGGACAAGGAAGTTCTATTGGAACCGGTCCAAGGGCGTTGGGCGGATGCGGTTGAAGATTTCTACGAGGGGGACCGGGACTCTATGCGTCGGGATCAAAGGAAGACCCAAGAAGGAGACAAAGAGAAACATGGCAACTGGAGACCTTCATATCTTAATGCTCTTCGCGGTAAGCAAAAATTATCCGACTCTTGTTTTAATCTAAAATCTGTCAATGGTAGGTTGCACGTCCCGGATTCCTTAGCTCAGCATGTGGCTATGGAGGGCAGAACATCTCTGGTGGCTAAATTTATGGGGTTTCGGCCGGACATGGAAGTCATAAGGAGATGGGCCATCCAAAAATGGCGGCCAAGGGTCGGTATGATGATTAAGGCTTTACCCAAGAGTTTACTTTTGGTGACATTTCAATGTGAACGGGACATGGAAAGGACTCTCCAAGGAGGTCCTTGGTTTTTTGGGAAAAGGGGCTTGTATACGAAGCGTTGGTCCCCGATTTCAACCCCAGGACTCGAGTCTCTGGATTTGGCTCCTATTTGGGTTAAGATGCCAGGATTACCTCTGCTTTTCTGGAACGAACAAATATTGGGTGGGATAGCTACAGAGATTGGAGAACTAATAGCTATTGATCCTGCAACCTTGAGCAAAACAAGACTCCTGTCTGCTCGCATGTGTGTGTTGGCGGACCTGAGTAAAGAGCTCCCTAAATCCATTATTTTGTCGTCTATGTTTGGCCTTCATACTCAGGTCTTTGAATATGAAAATATGTCTTTTAAGTGTAGTGTTTGTGGGAAGGTAGGGCACCAGGGTATCCACTGCATTTCCAAGAACCAGCCCCCACTCCAAAATACTGATCCTCAAACCCAGAATAATATCCCTCCCCCATAGATCTCCATTCCTACCCAACCTGGGCCTCAAGGACGTGGAGCTCGAAATCCGAATATCGAGAGACCACTGTTCGCCCTATTGTAAGCAAGAGGCAACGTTTTAACCCTCCTCCCAAAAATTCCTATGCCCCGAAACCCTCTCACGGGGGAGCTGGTCCCTTTGATGGGAACCCTCAAGCTCAACTTTGCTCCTAAGATGATACGACAAGCCTCGAGCCAAATCACAAAGGAAATAACCCCATAGATCAACGCCCTGGGGCAAGTAAGTTTGATTGGGTGATACGGGAGGCCTATGGAGGCTCGGTGGAAGTGGTCCCATGTCTTGCGAGAGGAATTTATGGGAAGAAATTCCAAGGAGATCAACATCCCGAGTGGAGAACAGTTTTGATGCATTAAATCATTTGAAGGGAGATCGGATGGACAGCCAAGAAGTGGAATGCGAGGTAGAGGAGACTCAAGAGAAGGATTTAGAGGAGAAAAATCGGGAGGAAGGAGCGAGGAAACTAATAATACGAGGCAAGGATACTCGGGGAGGAAGAGGTGAACCACCAAGATCGGTGTAACCCCAAAGCGAGGGAAAAAAGAATCTACTAATCAAGAAGCTAAGAGCACGGAATCATCTCCTTTGTCAAAAAGACCGGTTAACCTGGAAAGCAGTTATGTTACCCCAAAGACCAAGACTGACCTACCCAAGATGGTTACTAGAAGCCAAGTGAATCCCAAGGAACTTCAACCTAGAGCGGATGTATGGGGATATGGTTCGGTAGGAAGAGGGAAACCTAGCAATGCTGCCTTAAGGCAGAAAGAAGCAGAGCGAGGAGTGGCTGATGGCACTCAAGCAGTATTGCTCTTTGGGGCGAAGGCTCGAGGATCCAAAGCCCATAAATGAAGATTCTTTCATGGAATATTCGTGGGAGTAATCCTGCAAAAATAAGAGCTTTGTATGCTCTTAGACAAGAACACAAACCGGATATGATTTTATTGCAAGAAACTAAAATGGAGGAGAGTAGAGTTATTCCTTTTAAGAATAGGACTTGGCGAGAAGGTGAAGTAGTAGGCCAAGAGGCCACTTGGAACAGCGGGGAGGGTTCTTGGTTATGTGGAACAAAAATGTGATTGATAGTAGAGTGATTCGAATGTCTAGTTGGTTTATTTGTCTCTTATGTGTGGATAAAACCACGCGGGAAGAGTGGATCTTAACGAATGTATATGCTCCAGTTAGACAAGGAATGAGAAGGGTTCTTTGGAGTCAGCTAGCTGAATTGAGGGAGACGGTCCCCAACTACCCTTGGATTGTGGCGGGGGATTTCAATTGCTACCTTAATCCTGTAGATAAATTGGGGGGCTCTCAAAGAATAGCTGCTGATATCTACGAGTTTAGAGATTTTGTTGAGCAACATGAGTGATGGATGTGGACTGCGTAGATTCTCCTATACATGGTCTAACAAAAGATTGAAGGAAAACCAAATTCGAGATAAGATTAGATAGGTTTCTTCTTTCTCAAGAATGCCTGGAGAGGTTTGGGGACTCTTCATTAACGGCACTCCCAAGAATCGGGTCCGATCACAACCCAATTCTATGGGAAACGAGGGGAGGACTCTAAGAAAAGATACATCGAGACCCTTTCGATTCGAACTTATGTGGTTCCAACATCGGGATCTCAAGGATACGGGTTGCCCAATGGTGGGACAAAAAGTATAATGGTTCGAAGCGGCCCAAGTGGCATGTAAACTAAGGAATGTGAAGGCTAACATTAGAGAGTGGAACAAAACTTCCTTTGGCAATATTTTTGTTAAAAAGGCAGAACTAAAAGACAAGATCAATGAACTACGGGAGAAGTTGAAGTCGGAGCGACTTACGAGAGGATCGAGAAACCGGGAGAGGGAGGCATTAGCCGAATACCACACGATGCTAGGATTTGAAGAAACCTTTTGGAGGCGAGAAATCCAGGTTGCGTTGGTTAAAGGAGGGTGACGAGAAATACAAAGTTCTTCCATGTCTCTACTCTTCGCCACGGGAGTACTAACAAAATTAAGGAGATCAAGATGGCCGATGGGTCTAACACCAAAGATATGGAAGACATAAGGAGGGAAGCGGTTGAGTACTTTAAATCGTTGCTAGAAGATGTAAATCCGACTATTGAAGAAGAGGACTCTCTGTTGGCAGCCATTCCACCCCTCGTAACTGATAATCTTAATGGATTCTTACTTAGTCCTTTCACAAAGGAGGAAATCAAGAAGGTCGTTTTTGACATGGATGGTAACGACTCCCCGAGGACCGGATGGCTTCCACTGCGGCTTTCTTCCAGGAAGTTTTGGGATATCCTAGGCAATGATGTAGTGGAAGCTATAATTGAGGCTCAAAAGGACATGGAAATCCCGAGAAGGAGTTAATGCTACTTTTTTAGTCCTCATCCCTAAACTAGTGGGAGCAATGGAATTTTCCGGTTTCGCCCTATCGGTTTATGTAACACTACGATGAAGATTCTCACAAAAACAATCGCCAATAGGTTGAAGGTTATCCTTCCTTTCATCATTGATATGAACCAAGGTGGCTTTGTGAAAGGGCGACAAATATTGGATGGTATCATCACAATTCATGAGGTTATTCATTCAATGGTGACTAGTAAGGAAGCGGGTATGTTACTAAAGCTTGATATGAATAAAGCCTACGACCGGGTCTCATGGCGGTTCCTCACCAAGATTTTGGGTAAGTTTGGTTTATGTCCCCAGTGGATTAAGTTGATTTTTAGTTGTATCTCTACTACAAGATTTTCTGTCATGGTGAATGGGTCACCCTCAGGTTACTTTAAGAGTGAAAGGGGGTTGCGACAAGGAGATCCTTTGTCTCCATACTTGTTTATTATTTTAGCGGAAGCATTGGGTAGGAACATTTCAGCAGCGGTGGCAGATGGTCAATTGGAAGGTTTTAAACCGGCCTCAACGAGCAGAGCCAGTGTCTCACCAACAGTTTGTGGATGATACAATCATTGTGTCCAAAGCCTCGGTGCCTCAAGCTAGGAAGTTGAAGAGAATTCTAACCAAGTATGAGACAGAAGCAGGACAGTACATAAACTATAAGAAGAGTAGCATCTATTTCTTTAACACGCCTGGTGGGAGGGAGGAAAGAATAGCTAACCTCTTCGGTTGTGGAAAGGAGCTTCTACCAGCAACTTATCTAGGCATGCCTATGTTCGAAGGAAGAATGAAGGCTACTTTGTGGAACTCAGTCATTGACGGGATCTCCAAAAAGTTAGCGGGGTGGAAGAGCGGCCTTCTCGGCTCCGCGAGAAAAGCCTTATTAGTTCAAACTACTTTACTGAGCATTCCAATTTCTTGCATGTCTCTATTTAGAATGCTGCAAAGGTCAGAGCTACATTGGAGCTAATTCAACGCAACTTCTTGTGGTCAGGTTCAGAGGAGAGAAAGAGAATTTCGTTGGTAGCATGGAATCAGGTGTGTGCAAGCAAGGATCAGGGGGGCCTGGGGTTAAAGAGAATGAAAGAAATGAATCAAGCTCTGATTGGCAAACAGGTATGGAGATTTATCAATAATGATCAATTGGGATGGGTAAAACTTCTTAAGGCAAAATATATCAGAAATAATCAGGACTTCTGAAAGGTGATAATCTTCCTAGAGGATCCTATTTTTGGAATTGTTTGCTCGAATGTCGGGAGGTAGTCAGGAAAGGCATCAGATGGAGAATTGGTAATGGAAGACAAGTGGACTTTTGGAAAGACCCGTGGTTGGAAGAGGCCCCTATGAAAGATAACTTAGACCTTCGGGTCCTCCAACATAAACTTTCGAAGGAAATGGGAGGAAAAGTAGGGGATTTTATTGCTTTGTAGCACGGGAAACTTCTTCTTGGAAGAAAATCACGAGTTCATAATCTGTCGAGCAAGAGAAGGTGGCCCTAACCAAACTCAATGATGCTTTAAGGGTGTTCCCGATCATTCCTTGGGGAGGAAGAGACAAGGCGATTTGGGGCAAAACTACAAGTGGGATCTATTCAGTAAAAAGCGCCTATAAGTTAATCCACTCAGGATTCAATGGCTGGACTCTGACTTCTGTTATTTGGTTAAATAATTTAACCCCAAAAATAGCTTTCTTCTTTTGGTTGGCAGTTCAAAATAAGATCCCGACAACGAGATAATCTGCAAAGGAGAGGTTTCCAATTCATCAATCGATGTATCTTGTGTGAGAAAGCAATAGAATATGTAAGTCATATATTTCTAACTTGTGATTTTTCTTGTACGAGTCTTCCAAATGATCTGTCCAAATTTCATATAGATTGGAGTCTGTCCAAATAGCATGTCGACTTACGCATACGGTGGGCTTCCCCCTTAGGGCAAAGCTTTTGACTTGGCTCTGGAAGCTCGGCTTACCCCATTTTTTATGGGGGATATGGAATGAGAGAAATAAGAGAGTATTTAAAGGACGTAAGAAAGATCCCGGGTTATGTGGTAATAAAATAATCGAGCTTTGAAAGAAAAGCTGGAAAACTTTCTTCTTCAAAAATGAGACCATGTCTCTAAGGGAAAGGAGGATTTTGCGGAGCTGGGGAGAGGAACTTCCAGGACCTAGACATTACAACCAACCCACGGGATGGTGTCAAGTGGATACCCCCACACAAAAGTGGGTTAAGTTTAATTTTGACGGGGCGGCTAAAAGGAAATCCGGGAGCTGCGGGAGCGAGGAGGAGTTTTGAGAAATGAGGAAGGAAAAGTGGTCCTTGCCTTTGCGAAACCTTTGGGAACTCAAACAAATCATTTTGCGGAAGCCCGAGCACTGCATGCGAGGCAATGAGAATTGCCGGACTTGAGGGTTATAAGGAAGTTATCTTTGAAGGGGATTAGCTTAATATAATCAAGGCAATTAAGGAGGATAAAGACCCCATATGGACCATATTGGAGCTTATCCTAGAAGCAAAGATTCATAAATCTCATTTGGTTAATGCCCGAATCCAACACACCTTCGAGAGAAGGGAACCGGGCGGCGGATCTAATGGCAAATATTGCGGTTTACGTTGGGGAGATGCAAATTTGGAAGGATAACTTCCCTCAAGAACTATTGGTGTTGGTTGCTAGAGAAGAGCTAAGATCAAACCTGTTAGAGCATCGGGGAGATCGAGAGGGGCTGATGATGAGTAATCCGACGAGATGGAATTAGGCGAGAAAAGGCATCCCATTTCTTTGGGGCACGGGAGGTGACAAGTGTACGGTACTGACAACCTAGTGTTAGTAAGTGCTAGGTGTTGTTTGGTTTTTGTTTTATCTGAATAGTCAAGCGACAAGTATAGGATTTTGGACTCTAAGTATGGCTTAATGTGAGTCTTAGAAAGATCCATTTTGTATTTTGATTATACGGGCTTGATGCTAGAACCAGCCCATTTTGACTTTGTAAAAGGTTTGTGGACCTTATAACCACCTCTACCTTATACCAAAAAAAAATATGATTGCTTCTTGTAATATTATAAATACCTCTATTCCCAATGTCTTTTACGGCTACTTAATCACACAAGCCTATTTGATCACCATTCTTCTGAGCATTCCAATATACTGGCATCAGCTTTCACGCTCGAAGTACATCCTTCATTTCATTTTATCTCCAATTGCTTTGTAATTCAAAAACCTGAAGTTCGTCCCCTTTTGACATTGGAATATATATATATATATATATTACATTTCTATAAACTTGCACCAACTATTTAATTATAAAAACTCATATTTTCTTTTGGATAATTAAAAGGTTTGATTGATGTAATAATCATTAGGATCACACGATTAAATAAAGGTAATCCACTTAATGTCTGATTCATGCTATCAAGCGACAGTTACTTTTTTTATTAAATGAATAAGCAATGATCGGCCCTCACAGTATAGGTAGTAATTATCATGGGCTCAATACGAACATCAAAATTCAGAAATCTTAAACTTGTTCTCCATTTCAAAATGAAATCATTAAATATACTAAATAAGTAAGTCTTGTTTTTATATGGAAGCACATACGAAGGAAAACACTAGTCATTAAATAAATATTTTATGTTTCTTTTGATTAAGCAAATCCAATGACAAAAATTTAGACGGAGTACATTTAATTAAATAAATATTCTATGCTTCTTTCAGACATAGGGATTAAAGAAATTGTTTTCTTAATATATTCTAAAAACCCTTTCTAATGACCATATGGTTCTAAAATAATAAAGCTATTATTATTGGGTATTCAGCTGAAGGAAAATGGTTTCTTTGTTAAGAAAAATATATTATTAAAATAACGAGATTATTAAAATATATTTTGATAGGTTAACCACTTCATTGCTAGACAAAATGCAAATCTAAATCAACGTTTTCACGTTATGCTTATATTCCCCATTTAAAGAATATTATAATTATTAATTTAATTTGAAGTGCATAGTTATTTAAAGAAAATGCATGGAAGCAAAGTCGTGCAGTTGGTTTAGGTGATCTAATGTAAGTCCTCTTTTCATATAAGGTCAGACATAAATAAGATGAAATCATTTTATTAGCTTTAACTCTCAACCAGAATAGTTAACTTGTCGCATTGCTATTAATAAATCTTGAATTAGGAGATAGTGTGATGAAGAAGTTTTACTCCCGAGCAAATTCGTCGTTTAAGGAGATTTACCCTTATCCCGAGAATAACATTTCTCCTTTTCGATAACATTCTCATTTATATAAATGGATAGATTATCTACTCCATAAATATAATAGTGAAGCATTATTTATAGATCAACAAGTATTATTTTTATATTAGCGAGCATTATTGTGGGAATTATTCAGTTTTCTTTTTCGGTCGCTTAAAGGTTAATGTAGACTATTTGTTTAAAATGAGTTATTTTGGTTTAGTTATAAACTTATTGAATTTATATTTTGAGATTGTTAAAGTTTTTATTTTAGTTAACATATTTTTGAGTTTCGATCTACTAAATCTTTAATTATAAAAATATGACACTATATCTTTAATTAGACTATTTGTTTAAAATGAGTTATTTTGGTTTAGTTATGAATTTATATTTTGAGATTGTTAAAGTTTCTATTTTAGTTAACATATTTTTGAGTTTCGATCTACTAAATCTTTAATTATAAATATATGACACTAAATCTTTAATTATAGAGTTATGGAACTTATACTAAATACTTGGAATTCTTAATAACGAAGGATGCCATTAGAATATCCCATCAAAAATATTAATTAGAAACTCTTTTTCTTAGTATGTCATATAATTTCCTTGTAAAAGTGGAAACTTAGATAAACAACTAGTTTAACCAATGCTAAGGTCACCTTTAAACCCAGGGGTAATTATCCTTAAGACACCCTACATCCAATGATTATAGAGTGGTAATCATTGGGAATTCATGGATGGCTGCTATGAGATGCCTATCTAGGTCAACATTAAACTCTTATCATCGATTAATAATGACATGGAACCTAGAACCTATATTTTTTTTAACTAAAATCATAGGGAGGATGAGTACTAAACCAAGACACCCGATATTGTTGGAATTGTGTGTACACAACCAATGTGATTCGTGAAACAACTACTTTCTAAAAAATAAGTTAGAACAAGTAACAATGGGTGGTATGAGATGTTTCCTTTAGGTCGTTGTACGAGCAGTACGATGGTGGATCTTGTGTGGGATTGACAAAAAAAGAATCTTGGTGGAAGAACTGTAACTTCAAGATGAGATTGCCAAAATCAAGACTCTAATATAAGATTACCCAGATCGAGAATCTTGGTGGGAGAAACTGTAACTTCAAGATGATATTGCTAGAATCAAGACTCTAAGATAAGATTTCCCAGTTCAAGAATATTGGTGGGAGAATTGTGACTTGAAGAGGAGATTGCTAGATACAAGACTTCAATATGGGACTATTAGAAATATAAACTTCAAGATAAGATATCTCAACGATATAGAATGGGGCGTATCATTGTATTTGCAACACCTTTAAATTATTCGTGTTGAAGAGCCAAGTGAATGGCATAACCTTAACTGCCTTAGTGCTAGATTTTAATCTAGATGTTGTGGTCACCATTTAATCACTGTAACATTCATTTACGCTAAAACCCTTATATAGTTAACAACATACAAGTTATATTATGCTTAGGGTTACCTTTAAACATGTAAGAACATGAGTTATGTGTCTCCCTATAGGTGTTATGGGTCCTAGAGGATAACCCACGATGTGGTTTTGGATACACCAGTATAGCGGATGATACGTATAGAATCAATAAATGGCACCTTTCTACGGGACTCGACCAGTATCGTCCACTTGGAAGGTCGTCTACAGTGATCAAATTCTCAAAAGTGGCTTTTCATGTTGTGTACTGATACAAAAGGGTGCAAAACTAAACCTTGAAAAGAAAAAACAAATATCCCTTCTCAACCACCTTCCGAATTGTCCAACCTTTGAACCAACCTTTAAGTGTATTTGAGCGTTACAACCGGTGTGTTTTTGATTGGGTTGTTACAGCTAAGCTAGGAAAAGAAGTCTTTATTGCCCTTGTCCAATAGTTTTTTTTATTTAGTGGGAGCTAACAACCTTAGAAGTAGGGGTTGCATGCCTTGGAGATGAATGGCCTTAACATTTTTTCCACTATACAAACAAATGTTATAGTTTTAAAGTAAAATCCTCTAATTGAGATAACCATTGAGCTCCCAATACAACATTCACACTACCCAAATCCATCACATAAAGGTTTCCAACATGATTATAGAAACCCACATAGATGCTAACATTAGCAATATGACCACATTGAGCCTTACCACCATTGGTGATCAACACATGGAAATTTATCTTGGCTTGAGTTGTTGATATATAACCTAATGACTTTGGTCATATTATTGTGATTAGTTCTTGAATTAATCAATATATTAGCTCATTATTTTTATGAAGCCTTAAACATTGATACTGTGATGAGCTTATAGTCCCATGAGGGCAAATTTTGAGAGGGACATGGTATCTATATCTTGCTCTGGCTCATAAATGATATGGTGGTTGAGTCCTCAACCTCCTAACTGCAATAGGGTAAGGTCATTTATGCAAAGGTCATTTATGCAAATAAAAAGTGTTTGGTCATTCATTCATTCATGCAAAAGGGAAGAGGTTATTTCTATAAGTGGATACTATCTCCACATAGTTGAAGGACACTTTACAAACCAGAGCTTCATCTGATCAGGGTGTGACCCCATTACCAAATTAAATTTATTCTAAACCCATTGTAGTTATATCAGTGGGGTCTCTACAGATTGTAGGACATCAAACCAAGCATGATCCCAGTAGGTATTGAACATGGTCTAGGCTTCTTTGATGCCTCTTATGGTAAGGTAAAAATTTATTGCTTGAAAACATTGATCCTAAGGATGTCCTATTCAACATTTGAAATATAAGAATCCTTATTGACATTCCTTATTCCAATTACTAAAGTAAGGTCAAAAGGGATTTAAATGACATCATTACTAGAATTGAGGCAAGTAGAGCTTATTTTTAGCTATGTAGGCCAAATGTTCAACATCATGTAGGGTTCATGGATCATGCATATCTACTATCTACCAAATATTGTCCTTGAGGTTGTGATGAAATTCTAAAACCATCATGACTAGATGTAAATAATATGTATATGTGAGAAGACTCATGAACTCAATGCAATACTCCTCCAATATGCTAGTTTGTTTTGTTTGCATTGATCAAACCACATAAGAGCTAGAGGATCCCTTATCAAACTTTAACAGGAATATTTTCTTGAACTTTGGCCAAGAAACATGACAACCATGATGCCTCAATTTTCAAAGAAGCAATTGATTAGCATTGGTGCCCAAATTACAAGCGGCTAGAGTGAGCCTATCATGTTCAAGAATTTGGTTCAATAACATGAGGCAACCCATCTTAGAAATCAACTAAGAGGATTGGTGCTAGTTGGCTCACAAATTTGTCTTTGTGAGGTAGTCAAGGAAAAATATATACAAAATAATTTTTCCTCCACTTTAGGGGTGGTTCCCTTTTCTAAATATTCGTGAAATAAATAAATTACTAATTTGATTACAATGAAATAAAAATATAAATTGCTAATTTGATGATAATAGTAACCCTTAGGATTTCAAGCACAAATATGGGAATAAGCCATTTTCTCATAAATATAATTGATTCCAATGCATATAATACATTTCATCAACATAAATGAAAACCTTCCATACACTTGCAAATAACATAGATCATGAAAGAAAATTTAACTAAGAATCACATATTTCTAAGTTAACTCACTTCGATTGATGAAAATAGATTGATTGCTTTGATATATCTTATTGCTTCATCTTTTTTATTTTGGATCTGAAAATTTTTCCCCCCTTTGTTTTTTCATAGACCTAGGTATAAATAGGCATGTCATATGCCTTTACAAGATAAGATGTTATTTATTTTTTTACAAATCATGTTCTAATCCTGTGTACTAAAACCATGGTGAAAAAATCATAGTACAAAACTATGTACTAACAACCTACTTCTAGAAGCCACCATGAGTTATGGCACCAAAATTTGCATAGCTATTTTTTAAATAATGGCAAAAAATACTACCAACAACTGGCTCTATTCGGGGATAATTGATCCTGCATCAAACAAAGATCCCAGTCCCCTTGTTACTTTTTTTGTCCTATGCCTTATCCATTGGGCCTTACACAATTGTTCCCAAGTTTTCCAATCCCCACCTAGTGTGAGGAAATGAACTCAAAGGAACTTTATTCTACACTAAAAATTGAAAACACCTCCAAAAAGCTATGTACAAGGGAAATTACCAACTTATCATTGATAAAATTTGAGAAGCTGCCTGTTAAATGGCAGTGGAAGCCTATCACCTTCATGATTTTCAGGAAAAAATAAATTCTTGCCAACAACATCTATCACTTTGAAAGGACCAAGCCATAAAGACTGAAACTTGGTATGATGACTTGGCTTTGCACTCTTTGAATACCACAACAATACCTGGTTGTCGATCTCAATCTTTTTCTATTTTATTCCTACATCAAACAACCTTTTTACCTTTTCTTGATGTTTCTTCATCCTTTGATAGGTTGTCTCCCTCTCTTCTTCTAGCCTTAAAAGATTATTCATCCTTAACTGTATTGGCTGAAACTCCTGTAACAACATGGAACTTTTCAAAATCTCCAAGGATGGGAGTTCAATATTAATTGGCATAATAACTTCTTTACCATACACCAATGAAAATGGTGAAGTGCCCAATGATCTCTTCACACTGATTCTATCTGCCCAAACTGCAAAGTGAAGCTTTAAATGCCAATTTTTATGATTTTCAGCCATAGTCCTCTTTGAAATTTTAATCAGGTATTTGTTAGAAGACTCAACTAACCCGTTTCCTCGAGGATAATAATCTGATAAAAGACCTGTTGTATTTAAAAAAAAAATCAAGGAATCTTATTGATTGAAAATATGATGCATTGTCTGCAATCAGCTTAATAGGAACACCAAATCTAGGAAATAATTGTTGCTCTAGAAAATTGATCATTGTATTTTTATTTGCTCTCTTAGTGGGAACTACTTCCACCCATTTGGTAAAATAATCGATGACTATGAAAATATAAGAATGATTTTGTCCAGACTTGGGATTGATTGGACCTATAAAATCCATGGCCCACTGATGGAAAGGTTCTTCTATGGTTATTGGTTGTAGAGGGAGTTTGGGTCTCTACTCTTTTCTTGCAAATATTTGGCATGCTCTGTAGGTTCGAGCTTCCTTATAAAAATCTTTAAAAAGTGTTGGCTAGTAATAACCAGCTCTCAAAATTTGGTGTGCACATTGATCCAGAGCAAAATGACCACCACAAACTCCTTTATGATACTCCTCAAGTACCTTCTCCTTTTGTTCTATTGTTAAACATTTTAACAAAATTCCATCATGAGATAACTGGTACAATTTCTTTCCTACTAATTGATATTAGGTTACTTCTTGTCTCAGCTTTCTTCTTTCCTTGAAGTTCAAGTCAAAAGGGGCTATACCATAAGTAAGACAATGTACCAGATTCAAGATCCAAGAATCTTGAGTATCTATGAACAAAACAATGGGTAATTCTCCTTCTTTCTCTTTTTCTGTTTGGATTTCATAATCATGTGTACGCAACTGACACAGGCCTCTTCCTCGAACTAATTTAGTAGGCTTGAAATCAAAATTAAACTCTTGACATTGTGCAGCCCATGCACCTCGTTTACTTTCGAGTTCCTGCTGAGTTAAAATAAAGTTTACAGCTGCTTCAGGAATGAAAACAGTAGTGTGAGCATTGGAAATATATGGTCTGAATACTTTGACTGCCTTTACTACGCAAAAGCCTGTTTTTCAAGTAGGCTTAGTTTAAGTTGATGATCTTTTAAGGTGTGGCTGATAAAAGCTACCAGCTGCTCAAAACCTTCATCATTTTTCTACATCTGAATCCTAGACATAGTGTTATCTGAAGCATAAGTGAATAGAGAAAATGGTTTATCATATTTTGGACAAACCAACACAGGAGCTGAAGCAATGGCTTCCTTTATTTTCTAAAAGGCTTATTTTGATTTATCCTCCCATTTGAAAACTACATTTTTCTTTAAAAGCAAATTAATAGGATGGACAATTTTGACAAAATCTGGGATGAATCTCCTTAAAAAATTCACTTTACCAAAGAAATATTGAACTCCTTTCTTACTTTATGGCAATGGTAATTCTTAGATAACTTTGACCCTCTCTAAATCAATCCTTGTTCCATGCTTAGAAACAATATGCCCCAGGAGTTTTCCTTCTGTTACTCCAAACACTGATTTCTTTGGATTCAATGAGATTCTAAATCTTCTACACCTTTGAAAAACCATCTTCAAGTGTTCAAGGTGGTCTTACCTCTTTTTAGAAAACACTGTCAAATCATCAAGGTAGACTACAATCACCTTTCCTTTTAGATATTTGAATGCAAATTCCATGGCCCTTTGAAAAGTAGCACCTACATTGATCAATCCAAATGACATCCTATTATATGCAAAAGTCCCGAGGGTGTAATAAATGTTGTTTTATATTGGTCCTCTGGAGCAATCCATATTTGATTATACCTAGAAAAACCATCTAACATTGACATCATTTGAGACCCATTCATCGCTTGTAACAATTGTTCCATCATAGGAATAGGATAATTATCCTTGATGGATGCCTGATTCAGATTTCTAAAATCCACACAGATTCTTATTTCTTTTGTTTTCTTTCTAACAGGCACAATGTTTGCCAGCCATACAGAATATCTAATGGGAAAAATGATCCTAACATCTAACATTTTCTTTATTTCCTTGTAAATGACTTCTTCTATGGTTGGATTAAAGCATCTTTGCTTTTGTTTAAAAGGTTTTACTCCCTCTTTAATAGGAATTGTGTGCACCAGGTCCTTTAATTTATATCCCTTGAGATCCTCGTAGGACCAAGCAAAGACATCTGAATATTCCTGAAATAAATTTGTCAAAGCCCTTTTCTCTTCCATTGTGCATACTTTACCAACTTTAATCAACTTAGGATCTTCTTCAAATCCTATATTCATTATTTCGGTCTCCTACGAGCAATTGCTGGTTGTGGAGGCCTTTTCTTTAATGAACCTGTCATGCTGATCAAACAGGTCCTCCAAACTGATAAAATCTTTAGGGAGTCGATTAGATTTCAACTGCAATACCCCTTCTTCCTCATTCCATTCTGCATCAGGTACTCCAATCATTTGAGATTTCATATCCCCTTCAAAACATATATTTTCATACCCTTGTGATAGAGTAAGAAAATTTTGAATATGTCTGTCATCTTTAAAAACCTGCCAATAATTGATATTGTCAGGTACTTGTGGTCTCTGAACAATTTCCATTGAATATCTGAGCATTGGCAATTTTGCATTTGGCATAAAAACACATGCTGAAACAGCTAATGCATCCACAATTCTATTTTCAATCCTTGATACTGCGCGGATGTTAAAGGCATCTAACATTTCAATTTCGTCCCAAACTTTATTTCTATAACATTTCAGCCTAATATTTTTCACTTAGAACTTCTTCTTTATTTGATTAATCGCCAGTTCAACTCTTCCATATACTGACAGACATTTAATTCCCAAGTTTCAGGCAATTTTAAGCCCATGGAGCAAAGCCTCATATTCAGCAGTATTGTTTGTACAATCGAATTGCAACCATAGAACATAAGGATGCAATTCTCATTTTGGATCTTTGAAGACAATACCTGCTCCATTTCCTATTTTGCTCATGCTTCCATCAAAGTTCATCTCCCATACTTGATCAATAGGAGCATCTGGAGCCTTTCTTTCTTCTTTCTCTTCTTGATCCTGAAAAGAAGTTGAAATATATGTGCTGATTTCGTCTTCCTCAAAATATACTTGATTTTTGTTGTTTTCTCTATTGGCAACATTATCTCACCATTTCTGTTTAGGTTCTAATCTCTCCATTTTATCTTGAACAAGAATCATGGTGTAGGACCAGTCAAGGCTTATGTGGCCTCCCATTCTTGCTGCAAATTTCCTGCTCAAAAGCATCCCATAGTTGTCTGGGACTTCTACCACAACAATATTCATTAACATCTTTTTAGCTGGAAACTTAGCTAATTGTACCACACAATCCTTAACCATACCTGCTACTGTAACTGATTTGGAATCAAGCTGGAAACATTTATGCTCAGTCATTTGATAGGGCAGACCTAATAACTTAGCAACCCTGATAGGCATAATGTTATCTGTTGCACCACTATCTAGGATGCAATTATTCAACCTTCTACCATTGATCACCAAAGAAATATAAAAAGGAGGAGATTTATCACCTACAAATGATGTAGTATTATTCAGACTGGAACTTGCTAGTCTATTTCCCATAGATGAATCTGTGCTACCCTTGTCCCTAAAAAAATTCAAAACATTTTGTTTCTGGTCAGGACATTTCTGTAACACTTCTAGCAATGGAATGTGTGCCTGTGTTTTAGCAAGATCATGAAAAATGTTGTATTTGAGTAATGGCTCAGGCAAAATTTCTTCTTGTGTTGCCTTTTTGCCTCTATTTAAATCAGTATCTCTACTAGTACTAGCTCCTTCATTCCTTCTAGCTACTCCATTATTTCTTTCAAGAAATTTTGCTTGGCCCCTAGTTTGGATAGCATAGTTCTCAGCATCCATAGCAACTCCTGTGATCTCATCATTTTAAAAATGGATTATTCCAGGTCTGATCCATGAAGCACAGTTGGAGTTGGATTGCACTTGGAAAATTGCATCATCATGAGATACATATTCTTCTTGGCCTGATGTGCCAGCAACCAAGCTGATATCAACTGCCCTTTTAAAAATTTCACAATTGATCTGATCATGCTCATCCATTTGATGGAGGTCACACCATTGTTCTACTTCTGCATTATTTTGCATGGGCACTGGTGGTGGTGGAGCAGGTAACCTCAAAGGAGGTCTTTGTTGAGGAGCTGGAGGATACCTTGGCCTGAAAGGAGGCCTTTGCTGATTTGGTGGTACTAGAAGAGGTCTATTTGTTTGTTTCCTTTTGAGGGCATTCACTTCATTACTCAAATTCTGTAATAGCTTCAGTATAGAAGTTTCATCTTGCATTCCCTGATTCTCATTCTCCTGCTTCTTTCCTTTTCCTATGATTGAAGATGTCCTTTTCTATTTTCTTGATTGATATAAATTATCTTCAATCATTATTGCATGAGTTCTAGCATCATCCATATTCTGCACATTACTTTGCTTGAGAAGAAATGAAATTTTTGGATTAAGAGAATTTATGAAAAGACAAACAACCATTTCTTCTCTAGGTCTGATTCTTGCAGGAACCTTATTCCAAACCTTGTAAAATCTTTCAATATACTCTCGCATTGGTTCTTTGTCTTCCTTTTTAATATGGGACAATTGATATAAGACATATTTTTCATCAACAATTGATGGGAACCTCTGCAAAAAATATGTTTCAAGATCAAGCCAAGTATAAAGGCTACCTCTTGGCAATTCTTGAAACATTAAAGTAGCAACACCAATTAATATTTGTATGAACATCCTCATTGCCACATCTTCATGTTCTTTCATCAAAGTGCCACATATAGTCACAAATGCCTTAATGCAACCTTTTTAATTAATTGTGCCATCTCCATAAAATCTTAGAAATATTTTATATATCCACTTGACATTGGGTGTGGTTGGATAATATTAAGAGGTCCAATGTGGTTACTCCATACTTGAAATATGGGGCATATAGGTTGTTTTGTTTTTGAGCCATTTGATTCATAAGAAACTCTCCTTCACCAGATTCTTCAAATAAATCTTCTTCAAGATGAGAAGATAAATCATGAAACTCTTTAGAAAGTTTAGAAACAAGACTTGAAAATTTGTTAGAATAAGGAAATGGTGCCAATGAGGGAACTTCAAAAGTTAAAACAGAGGCCAAAACTCTTCTTTTAGATTGTTCAAGATTGAAACCAACATGTGCAACACTTTTAAATGCAGGGTCTATCCCTCCACGTATAGCTCCTAACTTGGTAAAAGGTCTACTTGAATCCAACTTTTTGATTTTTTTTTAAATGAAAATAACAAAACAAATGGTGGGGTTTACATATACAAAAAAATTTCATTCCCCAATAGAGTTGCCATAAATTATCGGCTCACAAATTTGTCTTTGTGAGGCAATCAAGAAAAAATATATACAAAATATTTTTCCTCCACTTTAGGGACAATTCCTTTTTCTAAATATTTATGAAATAAATGAATTACGAATTTAATTACAATGAAATTAAAATATAAACTGCTAATTTGAAGATAATAATAACCCTTAGGATTTCAAGCACAAATATGGGAATAAGACATTTTCTTAGAAATATAATTGATTTGAACACACAAAATACAATTAATCATTAGAAATGAAAATCTTCCATACACTTGTAAATAGCATAGATCATGAAATAAAATTAAACTAAGAATCACAAATTTCTAAGTTAACTCACTTCGATTGACGAAAATATATTGACTACTCTAACATATCTTATTGCTTCATCCTTTCTCTTTTGGATCTAAAAAAGCTTTCCCCTTTTGTTTTTCATAGACCCATGTATAAATAGGCATGTCCCATACCTTTACAATATAAGGTGTTATTTAATTTTTTACAAATCATATTCTAATCCTGTATACTAAAACCACGGTACAAAAACCACAATATAAAACTAACTAATCTTGTGTACTAAAACCACAATGTAAAATCCATGGTATAAAACTATGTACTGACAACCTGCTTCTAGAAACCACCCTTAGTTATGGCACCAAAATTTGCATAGCTATTTCATTTGAAAAATAATGGCAAAACAAATACTACCAATAGTGCCCTCAAAGGTTGGGATATTAATTATAGGAACCAAAATAGCTTACTTATACCTACAGAAGTTCCACTGGTAAGTTAGATATTCATTTGGGAAGTATAAGAGCAACTAGGATCTTGCCCTAAAGGTGGCTATTAGAAGTATATTAAACCTTACCTAAAGGTTATGCATTCGTAGTGCCCTAGATCTAGATTTCAAAATTTCCTTGGATCTTGCCCATAGGTTAACCTTTGGAAGTGCCCTCTATTGTAAAGTCCATGATATCCTCTTATTTGCAAACTATCAACCCATAAATTTTTTGCTTTGGATTGCTAACCAAAGGAATTTTATAACCAAACACACTTACAAGGGTAATACATTATTTAGATTCGAAAAGGAATAAGTTCTTAATACGTATAGAAAATGCCCTTATTGAGAGTGAGAGAACTTGATGGGATTGAGAGAAGATGGGATTGAGAGAACTCGATGGGATTGAGAGAACCAAACCTCCTCTTTTCAAATAGAGAGGGCAAAAGTTCAAATAGAGAGGGCAAAAGAAAAGCTTCCCGAAAAGAAGAGAAGAGAAAAGCCCAAACCTCCTCGAAAAGAAAATGGAAACAAATGGACAGGGCGAAAAGGCAGGCTATTCTATATTAGCGAAAACTTGATCCAATCCAAAAAGTGAAGGATGCAGACTATCTTTGAAAAGCCCTTACTATCTTTGAAAATGAAAAGCCCTTACTTTGAAAAGGAAAAGTTGAAAAGGTTGAAAAGGAAAATTTGAAAAGGAAAAGCCTTTACTATCTTTGAAAAGCCCTTTAAAAGAAAAGAAAAGAGAGGGAAGGGAGCCGCTTAATAAAAAGTTTTGAAAGGAATAAACAGAAAGAGAGGGCGATAGTCAGGCAGGGCTCTTTAAGGCCTATCTATTTTAAGGTAGGCACTAGGAGTGAGTGATATGCCTGGGGAGAAAGGGGCAACTACCTCTCTATAGAAGAGAAAGAAGCTTGACTTGGGCCGTTATGACATGAGAAGCTTGCTCGACTCGGGCGTTCATTAAAGAGCCATGGATACAGAAAGCTGGTCCTGTGTGGACTTAGGAGGTTATACCACTCCGACTTCACGCCCCTGGTTCAATTCTCAATTCTACCACTCTGATCAAGTCCAAAAGTAACTTCGATTGATATCACCATATTAAAGCCCTCTTTTAAGAGCTTTTTGAGAACGGGCTCTCTTATACAAGGGACTCGACTGCTGCCTCGACCCAAAGATCCGGCTCCGTGTGCCTTGCTTTTTCGGCCAATCTCATTCCATGCGGGGAATCTTTCCCATCGCTATTCATTGCATCCGCTTTCCGATTCCAGCTAGCTTTCTCCGGGTGCACCATCAATCCTATCTCTCCACCTATGTTTTCCATTCGGGGACAGTGGGGGAATACTCTGCTGCCTCGACCCAACCAGAAGGGACTCGACTGCTGCCAAGAGAGAAACCACCTAAACTGCCTCGACCCGGACTCGCCGATCCGGGGAGATAAGAGATGGGACTCGACCTTGGGGAGATGGGCCCCCCCTTTCTCAAGAGCAAGAGAGAGGCCGAGTCGTTTTATATACGTATCAACAACTGAACCCATCCGATAGGTACGATAGGGGGAGAGCTTTCAGATAAGCACTCGACCTTCGCCATTTGAAAGCTCTTATCGACCAACCTAAAGCCCCGCAGGATAAGGATAAGCACTCACATAAAATTGAAAAGCCCTTTCCTTTCCCTTTCCTCTTTAAATAGTGGGGGTGGGGAGGAGAGCTCTTTAAATATTATAACGGCTTTTAAACCTTTGAGGACTCGCTATCGGTTATAATGGGGCTCGACCTTTTAGAACTACTTACTCGAGAGTGCTAGACCTCTTTCTTAAATCATATTTTTGCGCTCATTTATTGTTTTCTTTAGGTCCTCTCCCTTAACCATTTTGCTAATAAAACCCAATGTTTGGAACTATTTCTCACTTTAATATAATTACAATCATCTCTTTTTAGTAATTAAACTAGTTTATATTTTAATTATCCTTTTTTGTTAAATGATATCGCAATCACAATGCATGGTGGTGGATTTTGAGTGCTAAAGAAATATGGATCCATCCATGTTGATTACTTTGTCAACTCTCACTTCCTACTAAGCCCAAGATGATTAAAAACACATTGTCATAGATCGATTGGGATAACAACACTAAAGAAATTTGAATATTTTTTCTTCACCATCCTTAAAATATTTGCCTATATTGATCATTTACATTAAAGAGGTATCTCTTTAAAGCTTAGAGTTTTTAATAAGTATGAGAATAAGGCTTGCAAGGAGTGAGTTGGCTTCCCCTACTCTTCAGTTGATAATATAATAGCAACTCAAGCTTGTTAAATCACCATTTGAATGGTAGATTTCCTATTGATTTCTCTCATAATTAAAATAGTATTTAGGTTTACAATTTTATTAAGTTTGATTTTATAGATAAGAAGAGTATTCATTTGATTTTTGGATCTATAAGAGGTGATCATATAAAAATTGAAGTAAAATAATTATAAGGACTATAGTCCTTATTACGTAGTGAACATGCAACTTCATTTATCATATGATATTCCTTTAAAATATTTATAGAATTTTGCTTTTCCATAATCAATATAAGAGTTCTTCAAAGAAAATAAGGTTTTCTAATTTCTATCAATATTCCTTAAGTTAGGAATGCTCCATAATAAGTTTAAAGTTTATTTTTCAACTCTCATTAAACTAGTAGAAAATAACCATATTTAATTATTTAAAGAATGCTCTAAACAAAACTAGACTCCTTATAAATTTGTTTAAAAATATTGCTTTGCTTGAGATTAGCCAATAAGACTAGAAGTATTGAATCAATGCTATAAAGTTAAGAAAAATCAAAATAAATAAAATATATTGATGTATTCTTATGTATTTATTTTGGCTCATTAATTTTCATAATAAGATATTGATGTATTGTGCTCAACACATTAATTTAATTAGATGTGTCATTATGATATCAAAAGTCTCCACATATCATGTTTTCATATGAGTTTCACCATATAATAAGCACACTAATATATTTATGATGTGAATATGTTTGAAAAAAAGTATAGTCCTAAAAATATTGAACTCTTTTATTGTGATCTCTAATGATACCAAGTTTTGACCCCTATCTTGCCACAGGTGGAGGAGAGGTAGTGGAGATGTTACTTGTAAGTGTTGTTGAATTTAAATGTGGATGAGTTCCTTTTTAGCTATAGATCCACTAAAATTGTCCTATAATAAAAGTTAGAATCACATTTTTCTATTATTAAATGATGCATAATATCACTCTCTAAATCAACTTGCATCCAAATGTCAATGGATGCTTTGGATTCAATTTTAAGAAGGTATTAAGTGTTTAGATTTGACATACAGTTGTCTTTAAAGTTTTTTTTTTTAACTTTTTATGTCCATAGACATATAGTAATTCAGAAATTTCATCGAGATATCCATCCTCATTTGAGCTGAGTTTAAATTATTTAAAAAGTCTCGTGAGTCAATGGGTTGAAACTCTATTGTGTGATGCTACATAATATGATATAATAAATTGATAATCAAATATAAGCCTGCATAAAAGATATTTAAATCTTATTTCAAAAAAAACATCATTGTCCATCAAATCCCCTTACATAAAAGGTCACATATAGAATATAATAAAATACTTCTAGTGCTCACAAGGCCAAATAGCCCATAGGACAAAAAAATACAAATTTTCCAATCAACATATATTACCTCACTTGCTCTTTTATAAAAGAAACAAGGTTGTGTGGGTGTTATGAAGTCTCATAGCTCATACTTTCTTTTCTAATTACTAATTTTTATTATTGGTTATGTTGATAAATTTCCCTACTTGCTTTATTCTTGACTTCTTAAAAAATTCATGCATAGAGTCCACAGTTAGAGTATCAACATAACTATCTCATATATTGTTATTATCTTTTCATTCCAAGATGATACGCTCTTTTGTTTCTACAACCTTTAGTGTACAAAAGGTACATACCCTCTCCTTTAATTTCTCTTTTGGTCTCTTCCATCTACTAGCCTCACATTTAAGTTGATGTGAGTTAGTTCTCAATTGGGCCATGAGCATATTTACTATCAATTTGATGTTTACCCTTGAATATGTTTTTTTATTATGTTCATACATGAGGTTAAATTCAACAAGTTAATGTTTTTCATTCCTTCCTAGATATTTTATCCTCATATCTACTTTAAATGTCTTCTTAGTATAGATATTTCTATCCTCTTTTTTTTTTTCCAGTTGGTTATATGGTATTGAAATGTTGGAAATTTGAGCAAGTTTTGTTGTCATTGATGTCAAGAGGTTGATGTCCAGTTTCGTCATCATTAATGTCATAAGGTTGTTTTTCCAAAAGGCAAGGAAGTGGTTAAAGAAAAAGGATATTATATTTATTTTAATATTATATGCCTAAAAGAGGCCTAAAATATTGAAGATCCAAGGAAGGAGAAACAAGTTTAAAAAGAAATAATAATATTATAATATTTTGGGCAAAAGGATGAGGTGAAGAAAACGAGGTCCAAGGAATCATTAAAAATAATCTATCCTTGAAAAGACCCAGTGAGCAGATTATAAAGGATTTAATTTAATTTATTTAAATTAAAATATTTTAACCTATGGTTAAAATTTTAATTTAAATAAAAGTTTAAAATTTAAATTTAAATTCAAAAATCGATTTCGAATTCGGACAACATGTAAGCACAAAGAACAAAGTGAATAAGAAGGAGAAATAATTTTCATTTCCCTCCTTACTATGCTCGAACGCTAATCCTATATGTAATATTCGTGCGCTGCTTTGCTAAGGTAGAAGAGAGTATTCGTGATTTTAAAATATTAAAAGGTAAACATTGGTTGAAGTACAAGTGATGCGGCTAAAAATTTCTATAGTGTTGGGTAGTGCAAACGATGGTCAAAGACTTGCTAAGGTGCTCGCATAACAAAGGTCATGGTTTCGAATCCCCATGCGACCCGTTTTGTGAAGGAGGAAAACATGTTTTGTTTGTTTGCAAAATTTTTACAAAGGCATAAGGAGTGCATGAACTTAGGTTCACATGTGGGCGTGTAGCCCAATGGTAGCTTAGTCTTGGGCTAAGGCACTACGACAATAGTTGGTCGTATGTTCGAGTTTAGGCGCAACCAAGATGTGCGCAAAAGTTTTTGAAATGTGGGCCAAAGGATTATAAGTTAAGTGTTTTGATTTTTATTTAAATCTACCAAAAGTTTGGGAGGTGCAAGTATTTTTTTTCTGAGTAATACTTCTTATACACATCCACCATGGGGATTGAACCCCGATCACATCACCGATAATGCAAGTGGCATCCTTGCCGATAGACCACACTCACGGGGAGGTGCAAGTTTTATAAAGGCCACATGATAATTATATAGCGCATTGGTTGAAAGCATAGGGATTCATAAGGTTAATTAAAAATATTTTATATTTTTGTTGCTTAGAAAAATAAATAAAGGTTGGAGTTATAAGGGTGAATAAAGGAATTTTATTTTTATATGTTGAATGTTATTTTGAGAGTTTGGAGATTATAAGGTGTACTTGAGTCTTAATGTTTTTGTATGATGAAATAATTATTGGGGAGAATATTTGTGTGGAGATTTTGAGATAGGTTGTTGCTATCTAACCTTGAAATTGGCAAAGAGGATTTGATTGTGATTAAGACAGGTTTTGAAGATATATCTCCATCAAAACAAAAGGTATGGGCACATCATCCTTATGATTAAAATGTTGTTTGATTGAATGTTGTGAAATGCAAAGGTGAAGTGAAAAGGATTGTTTGATAAGCATTGTTGGAAATGTTTGAGTGAGTTTTCATATGCATGATTGGTGAATGATTAAGAGAATATTTGAGTTAGATATTGAGGATTATTTGAGTTAGGACTTGAGACCCACATTGTGCATCTTGGTTGAAGAAGTATGAAAACACTTGTTTAGGGTTTGTGAGCAAGTTGTGTTTCATTGATTGAATGATTGAGTGAAATTATTGAGTATTAGTTTTGAGTGATATTGAAAGTGAATGTGCAAACATTAGAAATCAGATTTGTGAAAGCGACAAACTTAATGATTGAGTAGAACATATTGAGTTTTTGATAGAGTACATCATTCTCTATATGTTCAAGAGGTTAAACAAATTCTAAGTAGAATATGTCTAAACTACTTCAAGTTAAAGAATTTACTTTGAATATTAGACAAAGTAATTGATAACATTGTGTACAAGATTTGAGATTGATTGAGCATATCTTGTGAGTTGTTTTGATCATGTGTTTGGACAGATTTGAGTAATATTTTGTTAAAGCTTAAGGATAGATTTGAGCAAGCTTTTGTGAAAGCTTGTAGACAGATTTGAGGTAAGTCTTGGTAAAGACTTGAGAGCAAATTTGAGAAAGTCTTGGTGAAGACTTGAGAGCAGCTTGAGCAAGTTCTTGAGAGGACTTGAGGGCAGATTTGAGGAAAGTATTGGTGAAGACTTGAGAATAGATTGAGCAAGTTCTTGAGGGGACTTGTAGGTAGATTTGAGGTAAGTATTAGTGAAGACTTATGAGCAGAGTTTATTGATTGATTTTTTCAAGCTTTGTGTTAAGGCTTGGGGAAAATCTGAGCAGAGTTGATTTATGCTTTGATCAAGCTTTGTGTTAAGGCTTGAGGACAAATTTGAGGATAAATTTTGGTGCAAATTTGAGAGAAAATTTGTGCTAGACCTGAGACAAAGTTAGAGCATATTTGTACTATACTGAGGATAGTGTTTGGTGTAGATTTGAGATAAAATTGAGAGCAAGCTTTGGAGGTGACAGAGAGGATAGTAGTCTCTCCAGTGGATATAGATCCATTAGCCATGGTAGTGAGGACAAAGGTCTTCTGAGTGAGGACAAAGGTCTTATATATAGAGAGATCCACAAGCCAATGTAGTAGGGACAATAGTATTCTAGAAGGTCATCATCCATAACAGAGGGGAAAGAGTTCCCTTGTGGATAGATTTCCATGAACTAGAGCAAGGGGAAATATTTATCCTATGGATAGAGTTCCAAAAACCAGAGTAAAGGGAAATATTTCTCCTATGGAGTGTGATCTGTGAAACAGCTGGAAATATAGAGTTCTTCTGTGGAGAGAGATCCACGAACCAATTGAGAAGAAAGAGTTCTCCTAGGTCAAGTTCCACAAACCAGAAAAGGGAAAAGATTTCTCCTGTGGATAGAGATCCACGAAGTAAAGCATTAAGGTATTGGTATCTCCTTTGAACAGAGATCCACAAACATTGTAATAGGGAAGAATTCCCAAGAGATATGTTGAGAAAATTTGAGTAGAAATATTTTCTCCGTGGAGTAGCCCACATTGGGTGAACCATGTTAAATTGGTGTCTCTATTATGTGTGATGATTTATGCATTGCTTTGATTACTACTATTGATATTGCCATTGATTATATTAGATAATATTGTTTGGGAAAGAAAAGTAAAAGTTGGTCTTATAGTGTTCACCCCCTCCTCTTAGTATAAGCTTGTGTTCTTCAATTTGTAGATTAAAAATACACGCCAAACAGAAATAAAACCACAATAACGGAGTATAGAATAGTTGCACAAAAACAAACGATTTCTATTAATCGGTGGAGTTTAAAAACTCCTTTTTGAATACAATTGGGCCTGTAACCCTTTATTTGTGATACACAGTTACAAATTATGCTAGGGTTCTCCGAAACCCTAGCTGGCATGAATGGTGGCGCTTCCGAAGAACGTATCTTCAATCCCAACAGAGTGAGTGGGCTTTGTCGTATCCCTTGCTTGGACCACTCTAGCTTAATCAGCTGTCATCAATAAACTGGATCTGTCATCAAAAACCTGCACACATTAACACTATCAAGGAGTTAGAAATTAATGAGAGGGCTCCACTGCGTGAGCCCTCAGAAACAATCTAAAACCTTATAAAAATGGAATGCGAGGAAATCAATAATGATTAATACATAAAATACGGCTACTTGCTTTAAACTAATTTATACCTGTTCTCTGTTAACGCAGCTAGACCAGGCGACACCTGGAAGTAATGTTGTTGTCAGAATAGGCTGCGGAAAATGCCCTGGTGCACTCGCCAAATGCCCGCGTGCTTTTGGATCTGGATTACAGACATCGATCTGAGTCTGTGGCTGTAGGTAAACGCCTGTGGGCACTTGTTAAACGCCCATGGGCACTTGGTAAAGGGGTAAACGCCCGTGGGCACTTGCGACAGGAATGGGAGATTCTGCAGAGTGCTGCAGAAGGAATGGCGGTGAAAGCGGCGACGGAAACGGTGATAGATGCGGCGAAAAGGGTAGCAGAAGAGAGGAGATAGTCGTAGAAGAATTAGAATCAGAGATAGAAGTAGCAAAAGACATAGGCGAAGAAGATAGGGTTTGAGCCATCAAAGTGACTCAATTTATAATCTACTCTTAGGGCACACTTTAGGGTTTTAACGACACTTTGAACGTGTGGCTAAGATTAAAGCGGATCCAAGGGTAGAGAATAAATCTTGGTTGTGGAATGGATTAAGATGGATGGACGGATGAGATTAAATGAAGGATGGACGGCTTAGATCAAATCACTTAAACTATTATTTAAATATATATATTAAAATATTAAAATATTAAAACATATATATAAATATTAATTTAAATAAATTTGGGGATGAAAAATGGCGGGAAAGGTGAAATTGGGCCAAATGATGGCGGGAAAAGGTGAAATTGGGCCAAATAATGGCGGGAAGGTGGATGACCGACATGTGGCTGATAGGAAGGTATAGATGACTTGCAAGTGGCTGGATTTTGGTGTCTACAGATGCCCCTTTTTGAGCTGCTTTGTGTGAAGACACAATGCAGCACAAAACTTAGGACACCTGAAAAGCTGGATCAGACGCAACTCTCTCTCAAGACTAAAGCACAACTTTGAAGACCAAAGAATAAAAGAATATTTAGAATTTATCAGCTTACCCCCTCAATTGGCGAGTGAGAATGGTTCTCACAAGCCAATTGGAAGAAATTTGGAAGAAATGAACCGTTTTTGCCCCAACGGTAAAAAGGGGTTGGTGTATGAACCATCTGTTTATGTCCCAACAGAAAAGGGGTTGGTGTACAAACCATTTGTTTATGTCCCAACATAAAATGGATTTGTTTACAAACCATCTGTTTATGTCCCAACAGAAAAGGGATTTGTTTACAAACCATCTGTTTATGTCCCAACAGAAAAGGGGTTGGTGTAAAAACTAGAAAATAATATGATTGAAGACGATATGAGTGATGTGAAAGATGAACCGTTTTCTGCCCCAACGGTTATAAAGGTATTTTTGCCAAATTATAAATTCCATGATCACGTAAGATGAATTCCACTATAGGGAAGTTAGAAATTGATAACGGATGCCCCAACTCCTGTGGGTGAATCCATACTGTTGATGAAATTGCCTTGTTGGCACCATTGATATGTAGAGATGCAATATGAAAGAGTCCAAAACTTCAGAGATGCTCCTAGTGACTGTATGGATAATTCCTCGGGTCGAAACCAATCAACCTAGGTAGCCTTAATCTCTAGCAAGACTCAAAATAATGATGATATTGAAGATTGTCCATGTTTAAGGCCCCATGAACTAGGCCATCAATGACAACTGTTGAGCAAATTAATCTTGGTATGAGGTCACTTGAAAAGTAGGATACCTAAAATTGATTTCCAATTTTCAAACAATGAAATAATTGATGATGATAAATGGTGAGTGTCCTTATGGTGGTTTAATCCTCTTACCGAAATACATGGATACAAATCGCTGCAATCGCCAAGGTGATAGAATATACCTCTAGATACGAGGTTTACTTTAATTTGATTTGGCAAAAATATGCATGATGAAAGAAGAATGAATGAAATTGACGATAGATCAGAAAAATTGATGAATGTGGTTAATTTTGTGAAGGTTTTGACTGTTTTTAACCCAATTTGTAAATCAATGATGAATGTTGCGCTTTTTGAGCAAAATGACAAAATTTGTTTCCAAAACTGTTGTAACCTTCACAAAATGTTTTATTATGATAAGAAGAATGGATGGATGCAATTTGATGAAATTTGGAGGAGGTAAGCTTCAATTTTGTAAGTTTTGTTCTTTTATTCCATACTGACACCAAACGCCGGTATGCATTTGGAGGTGGCAGAAATGCCCGTCGGTGTTTGAATGCATCATGAAATGCCCCACTGCGTCTGAATGCGCCATGAAATGCCCCACTACGTTTCAGGGCGCCAAAACCAGCTATTTAAACAGTTTCAGTGAGAATTTCGCTCATTTGTGTGTTCAAGCTTGAGAGAAGTGCGTCTGAGGGAGTGAAATGAAGTGAAGTGAAGTGAAAGGTTGTGTAGGAGAGTGAAGCACGCGGGAGCTATGGCGGAGATGGGATCGGATGCGCCAGTGCAGTCAGCTGAGGTATTTTTTTATTTAAGCAAGTGCTTTTATTTGTTTTTTTTTTTTTTTTTTTTTTTGCGTTTTTTTTTTTTTTGAAACAAACTTGTAACCAATTTTTGTTTTGTTGTTTTGCAGCTTAGGGTGTTAGAGGCACGACACCGATTCTCCCCTATCATTCCGGGGATGAGGAGGTCATTGTCCCAAGAAGACTGGGAGACATTGGAAGCAGTAGGGCTAGCGGAGGTAGCCCGGTTGGAGGTAGTTCGAGCAGATGAGGGGTACCTCTCGGCTTTGGCCGAGAGGTGGGATCCAGATCGGGGGACGTTCTAGCTCCCAACTGGAGAGATGACGGTGATGCTTGAGGATGTATACCGCATCCTCAAGGTGCCCGTGGAGGGGGCACGGGTGGAGGTTGGACGAGATAGGGCCACGGAGATGGCCAAGTTGTTTGGGGATGACTAGAGGGAGATCCGGACGGAGAGCGGGGGGATTCCTTACTTGGCCATGTATACGGCCAAGGAGTTGGTAGCGGTGGAGGCTCTGATTATGTTCGTATTGGCCAACATTGTGGCCCCGAACAGCACCGGGTGCGAGTTTCCATGGAACCTGATGGGTGTAGTGAGCGAGATGCTCACTAATAGGGTAGTGTATGCCTGGGCACCCGTTTTATTGGTGCGGGTGTACGGGAGTTGTATGAGGTTCGAAGGCGGGGCCGAAAGGGCCTAGGATGCGATTTGGTTCTCCGAGTCTTGGGGTGGGAGCACTTCGAGTGGCTCGACCGAAGGGGTTTCCATGTGCTTACTGGGACATGAGCCAGGCTTATGGTAGGAGATGGCTAGTGGCGGAGGAGAGACAGTCGAGCCGCCCCGTGAGATCGGGGCAATGGTATAGGAGTTTATGGGCGGACTTGACAGATGCCCGAGTCATTTGGAGGCCCTGGCAGAAGGCACGGTGGATCGATGATGGAGAGCATTTGAGACGGGTGCGACAGGCTAGATGGGTAGTGGGTCGGGGCCACAGCGAGGCAGAGTACATACAGATGTCTCGAGTGCTCCACCAGGTCGGATTGAGACAGGATGTCCCCGATGAGCCAATGCGCTACCGGAGGCACATATCAGAGGGGGATTTGCCGTGTGTCGAGCCGTGGAGGGAGGCGACAGAGGACGATGAGGACATGGAGATCCTCGACATGGACGACATCGGGGTAACAGCTGAGTATGCAGCATGGATGACCGCAGAGCCGAGGTGGGAGCCACCATTAGTGGCTATTGGAGCTGGAGAGGACGAGGGAATCGTAGAGGTTCCCAAGCACAGGGAGGGTCCCCGCCTTCGAGTTGACAGTCGAAGGCAAAAGGGGAAGATGGTGCGACAGGCACCGGGGAGCAGAGATGACGAGGAGGATGATGGCGAGGGCCTAGGAGAGGCCACAGGAGAGACTAGGGAGGTACCCCCTAGCGGGTACGAGGATGATCTGGCGTAGCTGCAGTAGCAGATAGCAGAGCGTGATGCTATGCTAGCGGTCCGAGATGAGAGAATAGCTCGGTTGGAGCAACAGGTTGTAGAGCGGGATGCCCTGATAGCTGTTCAGGAGGAGAGGATGGCCCAGATGCAGGCGAACTTGGATGGAGCAACTAGGGTGCCCCAGGATGACAGGGTGACGAGACTCCAGGCAAAGCTAGCGAAGTGAGAGCGACGACACGGGATAGACATATCTAGACTTAGGTCTAGGACTCGTTACATTGAGGCTCTGGAGGACACATTATTTAGGCATCATGTTGTGTTGCCTGATCCTCCATCCTCCTCTGTCTCTAGGCGTAGTGAGTCTAGGCACACCACTAGGTCTAGGGCTCCTACTAGGTCATAGGGATCATATTTTGATGGTTAGCTTAGTGCTTAGATGCACTCTTTATGAGCCTTGGTGCTCTATTGTATTTTGTAGCCTTTTGGCATTCACTGTATGTTTTGATATTTATACATATATATACATGGCTTTTATTTTTAGTGTTTTACTTTCTTTTGTATGAATGCCTATGTTTTTGTGATGCATGTTTTTATATGTTTTAATGCATATGTGATGGAATGGAATGCAAAGTTATAGATGATTAATGCGAGACTAAGTAAATAAAATATGCACTAAGAAGCACTCATACTTTTAGATAGTTAGATTTAGCCAACTGTTGTCATAATTGTTTAATCAGGGGCACCGAACTTGGTAGCTTGTGAATGAATGACGTATGGAATGACATGAATATGGAAGAAGATATGGAGGTTGATATGGAAGAGAATATGGAAGACTGTTTTACAAAGACTCAAACATGCTAGTGGTATCAAAAAAACTTACTAATACTTCCTAATTCAACTAGGACCAAATGTGTGTGCATGTGAGTTCATTAACCAAATCAGAAGCATGGTAGTGACTCTAGGCAATCAAAAACTGTGTGTGTGCAAGTGTGTTCATTAACCTCATCTTGCACAAATTAGGTAACCCTATTATGGAGAAGATCCCAAAGCTAGTTTGTTCGTATGAGCATTCAGAGGTCTCTCTTTGAGGAGAGACATGTCGCCATGCAATGAGTATACTCCACTGCCAGTCAAGCGTCTATAGCCATGGTGAAGGTTAACTCCATAGTCCATGTTGTTTTTGACCTTTGTAAGCCTTGGGGATGACTACCTATCCGTCCGATCTGGACAAGTAGTACGATCCTTACAACTTATTTGGGATCAGTGGTGTGTGAAAAAATGTTCATTTCCTTAGAGCTTTGGTGAATCGGATTCTCAACCGAAGTATGATGAGAATTTTACCCTATCCTTACTACTCTGTTTATATTTATATTTTGTAATTGCTTGTGATAGTGGTAAGAACCACTGTTTTATGGACTATGTTTGCATGATAGGACAAACGAGGATTACCCTTTTCACTTCAAGGCACAACCCAAGGATGGTGTTATCTCTCTTTGACACAAGATGTTTTTAATATGTGAAAATGTGATAGGTTCAAGACCGCTTTTGAAATCATTTCCCAATACTCAAGATTTTATTTAGTGTAATTTGTGATATGGCCCTAGAGAACTTTGACATGCATTTCAAAGTTTGCTTAAAACACTAGGGATGGCTGAGTGACTGAAAACATTTTGGCAATGTAAATATGTGCAAATGGAAAATGGGTGTACAAATGACAATTCGGTTTGATGGATTTTATGAAGGTGCCCCTGATTAAGGCAACATGACTTTTGCTTGACCAAATTTTATATCCAAAAGATAGAATGGTCTCTAACATGATATGCAACTATGGCTGAAAATGAAATGTTATGGTTTTCAATGAGATGTATGCACATGAAATGCAATGTTTTTGAATGATATGTATGCAACTAACAATGAAATGCAAATTCTTTTTATTTTATTTGTTTTTTTTTTTTTTTTTACAAGCCATGTATATATGTACATATAAAATTCAAACTATGCATAGAATGCCCTCAAGTGTATAACATTAAGTGGTTCGGGTTCTTCCTCTCCCTCTAAAGTGGCAAGTCTATAAGTTCCATTACCCACTCTTTCAGTGACCATATATGGACCTAACCAATTAGCCACGAATTTATCTCGAAGATGCGGCAATGCATTGGTGTTTTTTTGATTTTCTTTAAGGACAAGATCCCCTACTTGAAATTCTCTTAAATGAACTTTGGCATTGTAAGCACGTTTCAATCGGTATTGATAAACTCGCAAATGCTCTAAAGCATTGATTCGTTTTTCATCTATGAGTGTGAGTTGATCAAGACGTGCTTGTCTAGCAGTATCATCATCGATAAATTCCTGCAAAGAAATTCGCAAGGAAGGGATCTCGACCTCAAGAGGCATGATTGCTTTAGCTCCATAGACCAAAGAAAATGGCGTTGCCCCAATGGGAGTTCTGATGCTTGTTACTGTAAGCCCATAATGCCAAGGGGATTTGTGTATGCCAATCTTTATGATTTTCTTTAACAAGTTTCTTAAGAATAGCAATTATGGTCTTATTGGAAGCTTTAGCTTGTCCATTGGCTTGTGGGTAGTAAGGAGTTGAGAAACTATGTTGGATATTATACTTTTCGCAAAGAGCTTGAACATCCTTATTCTTAAAAGACTTGCCAGTTATCAGAAATGATTTTAGAGGGAATACCAAAACGACAAATGATATGGTGAAGTATAAACTCCACAATTCTAGGACCTGTCGTATTGGTTAGAGGAATAGCTTCAACCCACTTTGTGAAGTATTCAGTGGTTGTAATGATGAAAGTATGATGTCCTGAAGAGGCGGGTGAAATCTTGCCAATTAAATCGAGACCCCATTGTGAGAAGGGCCAAAGGCTTTGGATGGGCTGTAAAGCTTGTGATGGTATATGGATTAAATTAGCGTGTTCTTGACACTTTTTACATTGTTTAACATATTTGCAACAATCTTGTTCCATAGTGGGCCAATAATACCCCATACGTAAAATACGCTTCATAATGGCCATTCCACTAAAATGACCACCACAAGTACCATCATGGGCTTCAGCAATAGCTCTATGTGTTTCACCTGCTTCTAGACAGCGTAGGAGTACTCCATCATATCCACGTTTATACAACACATCCCCCAAAAGAATAAAACGAGTTGCCTTTTACTTAAAACAGACGACGGCGATTCGAGACAAATCGAGTGGAAGTGTTCCAAACTTGAGGAAGGCTACTATCTCACTAGACCAAGGCTCATATATATCCGAATGGATAAAGCAAACATCTTTTTCATCTTTAGACTCAGACACGGACAATTGCAGACTTAGAGATTGTGGAAATGATTAGGGGTTGTACCTCTCCAAGGGAGTCCTTTGGAATCAATGATCCAAGAGAGGCCATGGCATCCGCAAATCTATTAGTCGAACAAGGCAAACTAGTGATCTCATACCAATCAAACTTAGAGAGCAACTTCATTGCTACATCATGATAAAGCTTAATGGTAGGTTCTTTGGCTTGGTATTCTCCTATAATTTGTTTAACCATGAGTTGAGAATCCCCAAATATCCGAATACGCTTAATGCTCATAGCTATGGCTGATTGAAGTCCTAAAATTAAGGCTTCATACTCTGTTGTATTATTGGTGCATTGGAAGTCTAGTTTGAATGATAAAGGGATGGGAATCCCTTGAGGTGTATGAAACACAACTCCAGCACCCTGACCTTTCGCGCACTTAGAGCCATCAAAGAATAACGTGATGTCAACATCTTCCTCCGGAATGATGTCCTCTTCTTGTTCAGTGATAGCAAATACCGAATCATCTGGGAGCTCAATAATCAAAGGATGATCACTAGGTAGCGGAGCTTCCGCAAGTTGATCGGCTATAACTTGAACTTTAACAGATTTTTGGCTAATGAATTCAAGATCGAATTCGATAAGCAACATTATCCATTTAGCGGTATGAGTGTTATTATAAGTGCGAGACATCATATAACGCAGAGGGTTTTCTCTAGCTATGACATATGTTGTATGGCTAAGCATATAATGACGAAGTTTCTTAGTGGCAAAAACCACTGCTAAACATAACTTTTCCACATAAGCATATTGGGTTTCATAGCTTACCAATGTTCGACTAATATAATAGATAGCTTGCTCACGATTTTGTTCATTCTTTTGTGCAAGCATTGTCCCTAAGGCAAAGTCCGTTCTTTGAGATATAAATGTTGAAAGGGACCCCGGACGAGGCGGAGCCAAGATCAGCGGAGACGCTAAGTACTGCTTTATGTCATCAAAGGCTTTCTGACATTCATCTGTCCATGAAAATTGTACCCCCTTTTGTAGTAGGTGACAAAATGGCCTACATTTATCAGAAAGTTGTGCAATAAAGCGACGGATTGAATTAATATTTCCTTGCAAACTACGCAACTCCTTCAAATTAGTTGGGGGACACATTTCAATAATGGCTTTGACCTTGTTTGGGTCCACCTCAATACCTCGTTTAGAGATAATAAAACCTAGGAGTTTGCCTGAGGTAACACCAAAGACACATTTCTTAGGGTTCAACCTTACTTTATGCTCTAGAAGCCTATCAAAAACTTTTTCCAATACATCAAAATGCTCTTGTCGAGTTTTAGATTTTGCCAATAAATCATCCACATAATCTTCGATAATATTATGCATATAATCGTGGAAAATATAAGTCATGGCTCGTTGATAGGTTGCACCTACGTTCTTAAGGCCAAAGGGCATCACCCTGTAACAAAAAGTTCCCCAAGGTGTGGTAAATGTTGTTTTGTGTTGATCCTCAGGGTTTATTCGAATCTGGTTGTATCCTGAAAATCCATCCATGAACGAAAGCATTTCATGACCAGCGCAGGTATCGACAAGAGTATCAATGTTTGGAAGAGGAAAGTCATCCTTAGGACATGCTTTATTTAGATCTCGAAAATCGATGCAAACACGTATCCCCCCGTTAGGCTTGCGAACGGGTACCATGTTAGAAAGCCACTCAGGATAATCAATCGGGACGACAAATTTAACATCCGGAAGTTTCCGGATCTCCGATTTAACTAGGAGGGCCACGGTAGGATGCATTTTCCTAAGTTTCGTTTGACGAGTTTAGCATCTTTTTGTAAGGTGAGGTTATGGACAACCAAATTAGGGTCTAGGCCTGGCATGTCTTTGTAAGACCATGAAAATATCTCCTTCTTCCGCTTGAGTAGAGCAATCATTTGCTCTTGTTCCTCTGATGATAGACTTTTAGCCAGTTTCACAATTTGGGTGCCATCTTGGTCTGTACTAAGGTCTACATCGATAGTTTCTTCAATAGACATGTGGGAACCTTCCTCAAGCTGATGGGGAGTAGGGATCAGATTTATGTCATCTAAAATGTCATCAAGCTCCTGTGCCTTGCTCTCATCTATGTCTGCTCGGAAGACCTCTGGCTTAGAAGATGAAGGTGAATGTGGAGGTGAAGGGGGAATGTAGTTGGTGGAAGCCCTTAACAATTCCTTGGAAAGGATGAACTCTGAAATAGATGGAGGGGATGAAATCCACTCCATGTCAATCAGGCTTGGATTGATCGGGATTGGCTTATCCGGATCATATGGATTATGGAGCGAGGTGAATAAGTCTTCAAAATTCATTGTCAACTTATGAAAGAAAGAATAGGCGGAATGGAAGGGAAAACCAGTGAAGACCTCGGAAGACCTGAAGTGCAAAACAACATAGTTTTTTAGTTTTTTTTTTTTTTTTTTTTTGAGTTTTTTTTTTTTGTAGTGGTGAAAACCACTATTACACACATACATAAAGCAATAAAGCATTTTTATATGTTTTGATTTTTTTTTTTGGAATTTTCTGATTTTTTTTTTTTTGTTTTTGGTAGTGGTGAAAACCACTATTTTAGTATATACATATAATACAGGTTTGGATTATGGCTTATGGATGTGGCGGGGGTGGTGGTTCACCTTGTTCTTGTGGAAGAAGCAAGTGAAAGATGGCCTCTTGGAGAGGGAACAATTGGAGATAAAACTCGTCTTGTTTAGTGAGGGGAACAATGGGCGCCGACTCTTCTTCAGATTCATCACCATTTAACATGACGTCAAATTCTTCATAGGCTTCATCTTCGGATTCGTCGGGGTGGAGGATTTCTTCTTCTGAATTAAAATTAATGCTTTGAAAAGCTCGTTCAAAAGAAGAAAGGGATGGAAGTGGTTGGTAGCCCAGACCAAAACGCTCAGTGGGTCTCTGGTATGGCATATCGATGCGTTTAGTTACCCCTTGCTCGTATCGACCTAGGCCAAATTGCTGCCAATTATGTCTGTGGAAATAGCGAGAGGGAAAACCCTCCATCCTTTCGATATTGGCAAGGACTGGATGCTTAGGTTCTAGTATGGTGGTAGGACTAGAAGATGACTCTATTCCCCCATATACAAAATTAATGGAATTTGGCATAGAACCCATGTTATAAACCGATCCAATGGATAAATGTTGGTCATGTGGATGACCAAAATCTTTAACTTTTTGCACATTGAACGGTGTGATGTGGACATCTTGGATGGCATACTCACCAATACCGCATCAATGAGATGGACCTTGACTTGGGAGGGAGAAAGACTAGATGATGGAATAGAAGAATGTGGGATAGAAGAATTGGAAGGATTTGGTTGGGTTGATGCTTCACTAACTTGTGAAACATCAGCTGGTGATGGTTGGGAAGATGGAGGAATAATAGGTGATGTTGAAGAAGGTGTAGAAGAAGGGGGTAATGACGTGGAAAGAGATGATTGGTCATGGCCACATGTGCATGTGGTCACTGATGAAGAAGAAGGAAGATTAGTTGATGAAGAAAGTGGTGAATGAGATGGAATAGCGGAAGAGGAAGATGGTTGCGATATGATGGGTGGCTCCTCAGGAATGGGAGCTCTAGAAGAAGATGGTATAGAAGAAGTAGATGGGGACAAGAAAATATGAGTGGATAGCAACACAATCTCATAAGGATTTGAGACATAGTTGCAATGTTTGAAGGGTTCCGTGTCAGCAGGTACACAATGAACCTGTCCCTCATATACATACTTCAGACATTGATGCGGTATAGAAGGGACACATCTCATCTCCCTAAGCTAAGGCCGTCCAAGCAATACATTGTATGCCATGGTCCCTTCCAAGATGTGAAACAAGGTATGCAAAGTTCGGGCCCCTACCTCAATGGGCAAGATAACCGTGCCAACCGTGGAAGATAAAGCATCATTGAATGCTTTAAGAGTAAAAGTCGACTTTGTGATAAGGGATGGCGATAGCTTTAGATGACTCAACGCCGATGTTGTAATGATATTGATTGAGGAACCGGTGTCAATTAAGACTCTCTTGAATGGCTTGTTATCGATCTTGGCCATGATATGCAGTGGAGGATCTATACTTTCTGTTGACATAGGTTTGATTTCAAAATCATAGAAAGTGATGGAGGGCTCCATGCATGTTTGAATACTTCCCACAAAGTTGTTGAAGGCATTAGTATCTTGAGTTTGAAGCTTGATTGACTTTAATATTTCCATTAATGCCTCTCTATGCGGAGGAGATTGTTGAATGAGGTCATAGATCGATAACTTGGCGGAAGCCATTTTTAAACTGGTAGTTAACCGGCTACTCAATGACATGATGGGTCGTTGGCGTTGAGTAGAATGATTTAGCGGTTGTTGAGAAGTACTAGCACGTCGTTGGGTCACTGTTACCTGAGGTGGACTAGGGGTTTGTACAGGTGGCTGTGGTTCAGCTTGATTTGGTTGGTTCGCCCTTTGACCCCGGGTTACTACGTTAATAGTACCCACAAAACCTTGGTATTGTTGTACATGGTTGACTTGATTAGGAGGAGTTACCTGAGTTACTCCCACTGAAGTTGTTGGAGCTTCCTCCCGATGTGGAAGGGGTGTTTGAAATATACCAAGATTTTGATTTTGTTGGGCTAAGGGGCTATCCAATTTAATGGCTCCAATCTCAATAAGATCTTGGATCACATGTTTGAAAGTTGTACAATTATTGATATCGTGCCCATTTTGCCTATGATAAGGACAAAATAGGTACTCCTTGTAATACTTCCCCCTTCTAGATGGGTCTAAAGGTTTAAACTCAGTTAAAGTTAACTGATTTGTGCTATATAACTTGTTGAATATGACCGCATATGGTTCATCTAAAGGTGTGAATTGTCGCTTGGGACGATTGTTTTGCCAAGGTCGAGTTTCCATGGTTGGCCCAGTATTGGGAGCTGGTTGAGTAGGGGCGGGTACCGCATGATAAGCAATTAGTTGCGGTTGACTTTGCATTACGTGTTGTTGTTGAGCCATTACGGGCTGGCTCGCAACCACTTGATTAACTTGGTTAACATTTGAGGCTGTACTAGCCTGTGTTTGTTTGTTTTGGCCATAATTATTATTTCTTTGTTGGCCCTTTTGTTGCCATTCTTTTCTACGGGGTTTTAAAACACCCTCTTGGACTTTAATGTCTTCTATGATACTTGCTTGGGCCAAAGCCTCTTCAAAAGTCCTGTATTGTTGTAATTGGAGTAACCAAGAGATAGGTTTTAAACAACTCTGGGTGAACATTTTGGTTAACTCCTCCATTGGTAGGGAGAATGGCAGTTTATTAATGATAGCCCTCCAACGGTTTCCAAAGTCATAAACAGTCTCATCGTCATGTTGCTTGAGCTTGTATAAGTCAGCTAATGAGACTCTCTTTTGAACATTCAGGGAGAATCGTTCTAAAAACAGATTAATCAATTGCTCGTAAGCATAAATGCTATGGTGAGCTAAATGATTATACCATTGTACAACATCTCCTCCTAATGTCTGAGGAAAAGTTCTAAGCATAAGAGCGTCATTATTTTGGATTCTAAAGCAAGCATGCATGAATGAGCTCACATGTTCATGAGGATCCTCAGTTCCTCGAAATTTGTCAAACTTAGGTAATGTGAAATCAGTCGGATATGGTGGTGAAGGTATCGAAGGATGAATTGGTTGATTGATCAATGACCTTAGCATAGGTTTCTGACTAAATGAGCCAGGCGCGTTAAGCATAAGGTTGTCAATCTGTTGTTGCATAGCATGGAGTCGTGGATCTTCATTAAAATTTTGACTTGTTTGATGATTATGAGGATGCAATGGAGAAGAGGAAAATTGATGAGATGGGATGAAATTGCCTGGATTAGGTGGTGTAGAATGGACATGTTGTTGGTATGGATGATACCGAAAATAAGGTGATTGGTTTGAATGATGAACTGGACTAGGTTGGGAGAAAGGTGGGGTAGGAATGGACACCACCGAAGATTGGGGTACCCAGGTGGGGCCTGAGCTAATAAAAGCTGGTTGGGTAGAAATTGGTTGGGGTGTAGGTTTTACTACGATAGGTGGTTGAGCATTTTGTTGCTGTTGTTGCAAAATCAATTTGTCGAGATACTCCTTAACCTTATTAATCTCTAACCCAAGGGAGGTGGGATGATTGGATGAAGGTGGAGGGCGGGCTGCCATGGTAGTCACAGGAGACTGCATAGCAAGGGCAATGAAGTTGGGAGGGCAGGCTACCATGGTAGTCACAGGGGACTGCACAGCAGGAGCAATGAAGGTGGCTGAAGTAGGCGATACCTAGGAAGGAACAGTAGACTGTGTCCCAGGTAGGGTGAAACCATAAATGGTTTGGGAAGAAGAGGGTTGAAATTGGTTATGGTTGGAGGAGTTTCCACCAACTTCATAAAGAGAATTGGTGTACACCCGGGTACATGGGGGAGAAGGTGGTCGGGAAGACACTACATTTGTCTCCAAAGGAGAACAATTGAGCATCCGGGAAGATGTTGGAGATGAAGTCGGCTGAACAGATACCACATTAGCCTCAAAAAAAGGGTTAGTGTAGACCTGAGTGAAACCAGCGGGTATGGTTGATGCAATATCCTGCTGAAAAATAGAATCTTGCATAGGGGAATCTTGGATTGGCTCAAGGACATAACCAGTGCCATCTCTTAAGTGAGTTTGCACTTGGGCCATATCAATGTGGGTAATATGACAGGAATTGTCTTCCTCTATGGGCATGGCCATGTGATAGACGGTAGAAGGACGTGAAAGACCTGCAGGCGAACCTGCCTGAAATTCACTAGGATAAGTAGCCATGTTGGTGGTGGGGATGTTTTGTGAATTACCCATTTGATTATTTAGATTTAACATTTTAGATTGATTCCTTGTTAAAACCATGAAGCAATAAATCTAAACAAATTCAAAAAAAAGAAGAATGCAAAACTGGAATGATAAATTTACACTAAAGAAATTATCAGAAAACAGTCACAACCTAGGTTTCAACCAATGTGTCTTACCTTGCGGTTAATTAATTATTTTCTGATCTTAATCTGTAGTAAATTTTAAGTTTCCGGTTTATGAGTTTTGCATGTGATCTAATCTTGAATTATTCACAAAAAATGTAAAAACTATGGCTAGGAAAGGACAACGAGATTCTTACTGGTGATGAAATCCAGCAAGTTTGCTCGGGGGTGACCTATGGTGTCTAAGGCAGAAGTTTAATGGATGGAGATGAATTCCACCGTCACTAAACTTCAAGCAATACCGGTGATGAAATCCGAGATATCAACTGTTTTAAATGCAATATGAAAATGCAATGAAATTTTTTTTTTTTAAATGTTTTAGTTATCTAATGTGTACATACAAGGCTATAAATCAAAAGTTCTAATGATCTAAGCAAGAGGCTAATGAAAACATGTCATTTCCTCCGAAGAAGTGGAGTACACCGTTTAAAACCCCCTGCCTACCAATGATATCAGATATCAAAGGAGCAACCGGAAGGTTCGTCCACTTCTCTGCCTGGAATCACCCAATGGCAGGAGTACTATTGACATCCAATCAATAGTCCTACTTAGATAATTAAAACAAATAATTCGTAGCTATTCTAATATGCAGCTAGGTATGCAAAATTTTTTTTTTTTTTTTAAATGCAAGCAACAATCAATAATGCAATGCAAAGAAAAATGTAATTAAAAATAACTGTTCTTTTCCAGATTACTTAGTTTTTGTTCATTTTAAAGTAATGATCTGAAAAAAGAAACAAAATATGGCAGAAAAACCAAAAACGTAAAAAGTACAACACTTACTTGGAAGCCTACGCTTTTCGTAAAAGCGACTTCAAAAACCCACGGGAGTCTGCACAGGCTGAAACGCACCTCTGCGTTTCGTATTGGACTTCCAGACACCCCTCTGCATCTACTGCGTTTTTTGCAAGCTCAGAAACCCTAGTTCGTTGTAACAGTGAATTTCACGATTTCTGGAACCTGTAAAATGAAACAGAAAACAAGAACAGATTAGTAAAGCAAGTATTAAAAATATGAAACCCTAGGGGGTCCCATCGTGATCGCCATTTGTAGATTAAAAATACACGCCAAACAGAAATAAAACCACAATAACGGAGTACAGAATAGTTGCACAAAAACAAACGATTTCTATTAATCGGTGGAGTTTAAAAACTCCTTTTTGAATACAACTGGGCCTGTAACCCTTTATTTGTGATACACAGTTACAAATTATGCTAGGGTTCTCCGAAACCCTAGCTGGCACGAATGGTGGCGCTTTCGAAGAACGTATCTTCAATCCCAATAGAGTGAGTGGGCTTTGTCGTATCCCTTGCTTGGACCACTCCAGCTTAATCAGCTGCCATCAATAAACTGGATCTGTCATCAAAAACCTGCACACATTAACACTATCAAGGAGTTAGAAATTAATGATAGGGCTCCACTGCGTGAGCCCTCAGAAACAATCTAAAACCTTATAAAAATGGAATGCAGGAAATCAATAACATATTAATACATAAAATACGACTACTTGCTTTAAACTAATTTATACTTGTTCTCTGTTAACGCAGCTAGACCAGGCGACACCTGGAAGTAATGTTGTTGTCAGAATAGACTGTGGAAAATGCCCTGGTGCACTCACCGAACGCCCGCGTGCTTTTGGATCTAGATTATAGACGTCGGTCTGAGTCTGTGGCTGTAGGTAAACGCCCGTGGGCACTTGTTAAATGCCCGTGGGCACTTGGTAAAGGGGTAAACGCCCGTGGGCACTTGCGACAGGAATGGGAGATTCTGCAGAGTGCTGCAGAAAGAATGGCGGCGAAAGCAGCGACGGAAACGACGATAGATGCGACGAAAAGGGTAGCAGAAAAGAGGAGATAGTCGTAGAAGAATTAGAATCAGAGATAGAAGTAGCAAAAGACATAGGCGAAGAAGATAGGGTTTGAGCCATCAAAGTGACTCAATTTATAATCTACTCTTAGGGCACACTTTAGGGTTTTAACGACACTTTGAACGTGTGGCTAAGATTAAAGCGGATCCAAGGGTAGAGAATAAATCTTGGTTGTGGGAATGGATTAAGATGGATGGACGGATGAGATTAAATGAAGGATGGATCGGCTCAGATCAAATCACTTAAACTATTATTTAAATATATATATTAAAATATTAAAATATATATATAAATATTAATTTAAATAAATTTGGGGATGAAAAATGGCGGGAAAGGTGAAATTGGGCCAAATGATGGCGGGAAAAGGTGAAATTGGGCCAAATAATGGCGGGAAGGTGGATGACCGACATGTGGCTGACAGGAAGGTATAGATGACTTGCAAGTGGCTGGATTTTGGTGTCTACACAGTTGGTATCAAAGCGGGTTCCTTCAAAAGAGTTTAACAGCTTGAAGAAAAATCTTACAGGAACATAGATGGATTCTCAGAGTGGATCTTCAGGAAATAAGGTACCATTGTTTGATAGGAATAATTATGCATTTTGGAGTGTAAGAATAAATATTTATCTAATGGCACAAGGAAATGACATATGGCAAGCAGTTGAGGATGGGTACACACCACCAGCTACTCCTCCTATAGATAAATATGGTAAGATTCTACATCTGAATAATTCAAATCCAATGAATGTAATCTTAAGTGGTTTACGTAAATCGAAGTTTGTAAAAGTTATACATTGCACATTAGCAAAAGAGATTTGGGAAAATTTGAAGAAAACATATGAGGGAGACAAAAAGGTCAAGATGGCAAAATTACAAAATCACAAGAAAACATTTGAAGACTTGAAGATGAAGGATGATGAAGATATTGCTACATACTTACTTTGTATGGATGAGGTTGTTAACTCCATGCAAGGACTTGGGTTTAAATTTGAAGAAACAGATGTTTGTCAAAATATTTTAAGGTCACTTCCTAGTAGGTATAGTGAAAAGGTTTCAACCATAGAAGAAACAAAAGATATTGAAACTTTGAGAAGGGATGAGTTACAAGGAACTCTAACAACTTTTGAGATGAGAATAGAAAAGGATCTTATCCCCCAATTAGAAGTAGCTTTCAAAGTCACAAAGAAGACAAAGGATAATAAGTCAGATTCAAGTAATGAGTTATCCAGTGATGAAGAAGCAAACTATGGCAGAAGGAACAAGGACACAAGAAAGCATAAAGGTACAAAAACAATTAAGTGTTTCAATTGTGGTAAATATGGTCACTATGCATCTGAGTTTCCAGAAGTTGGAAGTAGCAGTAGTGAAGAGAAACAGGATCATAAGAAAAGGAAAGCAAAAAAATCCAAGTATCAAAAGAAGAACAGGTATGGACAAAACAAGCATGAAAAGAAGTTTTTCTAGAGGCATAAGAAGAGTTTTTATGTATACAAGATAGGAAATAATTCAAGTGATAGTGATGGAAGATCCTCATATAATGAAGAAGAAGAAATTATATTTCTGACAGTAGAAAAAAAATGTTAGAAAAGAAGCAAAAAGGAGACCAATAATACTCAAGTGTTTCAGGTGTGGTAACTTTGGTCATATTGAAGATCACTGTACAAGGAATGGGTTCAGTTTTAGTGAAGATGAATATGAAGATGCTCTTGAAGATCTAGAAAAAGAAAGTCTCTTCCTGGCAATAGAAGGAGGAAGTGCTTCTATTGAAGATAAATTAGAAAAAATTAAGATGCTCTTAAAAATAAAAAGGTAGAGGAAGAATCAGAAAATGAAGATGAAGGAGATGTTGATCTTGAAGGTGAGATTATTTCTGCTCTTAAGGAATTAAGAAAGATAAGAAAGCAGAACTCAAAACTCAAGATTTAATTTTAGGAATGTGATGAAGAGAAAGGAAATCTCATACAAGATCTGACAAACTCAATAGCTAAGACAAGGAGATTTAAATAAAAGTTAGAGGTAAAAGTTTTAGAATGTGAAATATTAGAGCATGATGTAGCTTCACTAAGGAAGAAAGTGAAAGAGTCTAAAAATTAACAGGTTTAGGAGAAGCTCAAAGATCTTGGATAAGATTATCAAGGTACAAAGATCTTCATCAAACAAGACAAGACTTGGATTTGAAGAGGACCAAAGAGAACAATGAGAGGAGTCAATCTAAAGCTCCAAATAAGAAGAAGCTTCAGAAGATGAGAGTGACAGAGAAAGTGAGACTTCTGAGGATAAGTTAGAAAATAGAAAGTACAACAAGGAAAGGAACACTGCACAAATAAGGAATAGATAGAACAGGAAACATCACAGGGAAGAAGAGACTAAGAGACCAATGGGGTCAAGGTAATATTTCTTCGATGGACATTGCTTCTCATGTCACGGGTTTGGACAAAAGGCTATGCAGTGCAGGACACATGGAAAGAAGGAATATGGTTTAACTAAGAGAAATTTTAGAAATGGGTATCTCTTTCAAGGGTATTGTCACTCTTGTAATCAGTTTGGTCATAAAGTAGTTAATTGCAGGGTTCATGATAGGAATGGATATGGCTTCACTAGGAGGAACTTCAAAATATTTACACCTTCAAGGAACCACAACATTAAGTTTTATAAGTGCAATAATGTTGGGCATATAGCTAAGTGGTGTAGAGCAGAATATCTAGAGATAAGCATGAACAAGAATATTCAAAGAAATCAGAAGGATCAGTTGAGGAAGAAGGTGGAAAAATAAAAAGAGCATTGTATGCTGGGAGTAGAGATACTCCCACCCCAAAATTAAACACCTCAAGGAGAGGAGGTGGGGAGGGGGCTGAAATAAGAGTCTTATCTTTAGCCCTAAAGGTGGCCCTTTGCCATTGATGTAAAATGGGGAGAGATTTGAGTTAGGGGGAGAGCATTCAATCAGGGGGAACAGTTTCTCGAGGGGAGCAAAACTGAAAAAGGTAAAAGAAACGATTAAAGGAAAAAGGGTTTCCATCAATTATAAAGGGGAAGATTGTTGGAAATTTGAGCAAGTTTTGTTGTCATTGATGTCAAGAGGTTGATGTCCAGTTTCGTCATCATTAATGTCATAAGGTTGTTTTTCCAAAAGGCAAGGAAGTGGTTAAAGGAAAAAGGATATAATATTTATTTTAATATTATATGCCTAAAAGAGGCCTAAAATATTGAAGACCCAAGGAAGGAGAAGCAGGTTTAAAAAGAAATAATAATATTATAATATTTCGGGCAAAAGGATGAGGTGAAGAAAACGAGGTCCAAGGAATCATTAAAAATAATCTATCCTTGAAAAGACCTAGTGAGCAGATTATAAAGGATTTAATTTAATTTATTTAAATTAAAATATTTTAACCTATGGTTAAAATTTTAATTTAAATAAACAAAAGGCGCCAAAGTTTTCAAAGTTTAAAATTTAAATTTAAATTCGAAAATCAATTTCGAATTGGGCTGACGTGTAAGTGCAAAGAACAAAGTGTATAAGAAGGGGAAATAATTTTCATTTCCCTCCTTACCTATGCTCGAATGCTAATGCTATGTGTAATATTTCATGTGCTGCTTTGCTAAGGTAGAAGAGAGTATTCACGATTTTAAAATATTAAAAGGCAAACATTGGTTGAAGTACAAGTGATGCGGCTAAAAATTTCCATAGTGCTAGGTAGCGCAGACGGTGGTCAAAGACTTGTTAAGGCACTCACACAGTAGAGGTTGTGGTTTCGAATCCCCACGCGACCTGTTTTGCGAAGGAGGAAGATGTGTTTTTTTTGTTAACCGAATTTATGCAAAGGCATAAGAAGGAGTGCGTGAAATTAGGTTCACATGTGGGCGTGTAGCCCAACGACAACTTAGCCTTGGGCTAAGGCACTATGGCGACAGTTGGTCGTAGGTTCGAGTTTGGGCGCAACCAAGACGTGCACAAATTTTTTTGAAATGTGGGCCAAAGGATTATAAGGTAAGTGCTTTGATTTTTATTTAAATCCACCAAAATTTTGGGAGGTGCAAGTTTTATAAAGGCCACGTGATAATTATATAGTGCATTGGTTGAAAGCATAGGGAGTCATAAGGTTAATTAAAAATATTTTATATTTTTGTTGCTTAGAAAAATAAATAAAGGGTTGGAGTTATAAGGGTGAATAAAGGAATTTGATTTTTATATGTTGAATGTTATTTTGAGAGTTTGGAGATTATAAGGTGTACTTGAGTCTTAATGTTTTTGTATGATGAAATAATTATTGGGGAGAATATTTGTGTGGAGATTTTGAATAGGTTTTTGTTATCTAGCCTTGAAATTGGCAACGAGGATTTGATTGTGATTAAGACAGGTTTTCAAGATATATCTCCATCAAAACAAAAGGTATGGGCACATCATCCTTATGATTAAAATTTTGTTTGATTGAATTTTGTGAAATGCAAAGGTGGAGTGAAAATGTTTGTTTGATAAGCATTATTGGAAATATTTGAGTGAGTTTTCATATGCATGATTGGTGAATGATTAAGAGAATATTTGAGTTAGATATTGAGGATTATTTGAGTTAGGGCTTGAGACCCACATTGTGCATATTGGTTGAAGAAGTATGAAAACACTTGTTTAGGGTTTGTGAGCAAGTTGTGTTTCATTGATTGAATGATTGAGTGAAATTCTTGAGCATTGGTTTTGAATGATATTGAAAGTGAATGTGCAAACATTAGAAATCAGATTTATGAAAGCAACAAACTTAATGATTGAGTAGAACATATTGAATTTTTGATAGAGTACATAATTCTCTATATGTTCCAGAGGTTAAATGAATTCTAAGTAGAATATGTCTAAACTGCTTCAAGTTAAAGGATTTACTTTGAAGATTAGACAAGGCAATTGATAACATTGTGTGCAAGATTTGAGATTGATTGAGCATATCTTGTGAGTTGTTTTGAGCATGTGTTTGGACAGATTTGAGTAAGCTTTTGTTAAAGCTTAAGGACATATTTGAGCAAGATTTTGTGAAAGCTTGTAGGCAGATTTGAGGTAAGTCTTGGTGAAGACTTGAGAGCATATTTGAGCAAGTCTTGGTGAAGACTTGAGAGCATATTGAGCAAGTTCTTGAGAGGACTTGAGGGAAGGTTTGAGGAAATTCTTGGTGAAGACTTGAGAATAGATCGAGCAAGTTCTTGAGAGGACTTGTAGGCATATTTGAGGTATGTCTTGGTGAAGACTTGTGAGCAGAGTTGATTGATTGATTTGTTAAAGCTTTGTGTTAAGGCTTGGAGTAAATCTGAGTAGATTTGATTTGTGATTTGATCAAGCTTTGTGTTAAGGCTTGAGGATATATTTGAGGACAAATTTTGGTGTAGATTTGAGAGTAGATTTGTGCTAGACCTGAGATAGAGTTAAAGCAGATTTATACTGGACCGAGGACATTGTTTGGTGCATATTTGAGACAGAGTTGAGAGCAAGCTTTGGAGGTGATAAGTAGCGGATAGTAGTCTATAGTGGATAGAGATCCATTAGCTAGGGTAGTGAGGATAGAAGTCTTCTGATTGAGGATAGAAGTCTTCTATGGAGAGATATCCACAAGGCAGTGTAGTAGGGATAGTAGTCTTCTAGAAGGTCACCAACTAGAGAAGAGAGGAAAGAGTTCTCTTGTGTATAGAGTTCCACGTACCAGAGCAAGGGGAAATAGTTCTCCTATGGATAGAGTTCCATGAACTAGAGCAAGGGTAAAGATTTCTCCTGTGGAGTGTGATCCATAAAGTAGCTTAGAAGATAGAGTTCTTCTATGGAGAGAGATCCACGAACCAGTTGAGGAGAAAGAGTTCTCATGGGTCAAGTTCCATGAACCAGAAAAGGGAAAAGAGTTCTCCTGTGGATAGAGATCCACAAAGCAAAGCATTAGGGGATTGGTGTCTCCTTTGGATAGATATCCATAAACATTGTAATAGGGAAGAATTCCCAAGAGATTTGTTGAGAAAATTTTAGTAGAAATATTTTCTCCGTGGAGTAGCCCATATTGGGTGAACCACGTTAAATTGGTGTCTCTATTGTGTGTGATGATTTATGCATTGATTTGATTATTGTTGTTTATATTGCCATTGATTATATTGGATCATATTGTTTGGAAAAGAAAAGTAAAAGTTGATCTTATATTGTTCACCCCTTTTCTCAGTATAAGCTTGTGTTCTTCATGAAATAGGTTGCACCTATATTACATCATGACCTGTTGTGACTACATTAGAATAGTAGTTCATCAAACCACATAATGATATTACAATTTGCAATTATGCATATATCACTTGGCAAGATTGGAACTTAGGTATCCATATTGGGTGCCCATATTTTTAACCACTTGAGCTCATGCCATTTGATACAACTATTATAGTTTACCAATGGGATTGGAATCTTAAGTGTGAAATTTTACACTTTTTAATGTCGCTTGTTCCACACCAATGAGCTAAAATGTTAAAATTCACCCACGAGTTTGGAATTTTGGATTAATATGTGAACCTCCTCACTCCTTGTTGCTTGCTCCAAATGCTTGGGAAATATGCTATGAATTTTACCTTTATATCCTTGTTATTTTTTAGAAATTTTGTCAAATTGAAAATTCTACCTATTCATCTATTTGTTGTTTTGTTTTATCCATGTATTTTTTGTATTTGTTCAAATATTACTTTTCTATAGCTTTTAGCCATTTGTTTGCATCCATATTTTCAATATTTATTCAAACAATCTAGAAGGAAAATCATAGCAATTATCTTTATAGGAAAATACCTATTCATATGAATCTAAAAAATTTATTTCAATTTTGTTTTTCATCAAATGTTTCTAAATTCTTTCCACTTTTTTCCATTCTAATTTTGATGTGTTACTAGCCCATACTTTAAATCCATAGAACACTACCACTAATAACTTGGTTAAGATCCTATAGTTTATCAATTTCATAATTATGCTTCTATATACTTGTTTTGCAATGTACAAAGCTATCTAAATTCTCCTAAAATACTCCTCATTATACATGATTTTAAACTACACTTGTTATTGAAGTGTATCCTAATATACTTGTATTTTTGAACTCCTTTAAATAGAACCTTAGTCAAATAAATAGGAAATTGTTTTTTTCTTTTTTTGGAAAGGTATTTGCTTGCTGCCTATTTCCTTGTAAAACTATTTTGAAGCTTTTAAATTCTCTCTCAAACCATGTGTTATCCTTGCAATCAAAGCGATATCATCCATATATAAAAGAATCTTCACCATACATACATCCAATTGGACACCATCACTACCTTTTTTTCAATGAGTTTACATAGGTTTTTATGATAGGTCTCGATACCCTCATACTAAGTGGGGTTTGAACCTTGGACCTCTAAAAGAGAGGCCAAAACCCTTATCACTACAGCAAGCTTGCAGCTCACACCATCACTACCTTTTAAATTTACCCATTCTTCTAATTTTTAATATATAAACCAAATAAAGCAAGGAATAGTGGACAACCTTATTTAACTCCTATGTCAATTCTAATGCATTCTAAAAGGCCTACTTATATTTTCATTCTTTTTCGAACCTCCTCATAATGTCCATGAATCACCTTATATTTTATCAGTATATATAATTCCTCTATTCTACTCTTTACTTGTAAGAATCTTATCAAAGAGATCTTTGAAGTCAACAAAACAAAGGTAAACTTCCCTTTTTCATTCCATATTTTTCAATATTATGTATAAATGTGATGCACAAATTTATTATTAAGTATTTAGATTTAAGAGTTGCTTGTCCTTTTGTCCTCTTTCCTTGTTCTTGTAACCTCTTACTAATTTTATGCTCAATCATAGTAATTTGTTAGCTTGTTCACATAACCACTTTAAAAAGAGGTGTAGCTAAATTTATTGTCCAACTCACTAGAAAATCATATTAAATAACATCATTGAATTCCTTGTTGGTGTAGTGTTAATTATTATATTTTTTATTTTAAATATTCTACTTGTAATCTATCCATGTGATGAGCCTTATTTGTTCTTAATGACTTAATACATTCAACTCCTTCAAACTATTCAATCTCATTATTATATTGATTGTGGGAGAAGCATTCCTTCTTGATTGTGTTCATATAACCAATTTACATATTGCATCCATTGGATTGTTGTAATACTATTTTTTGTTTGTTTTCTATTTTTGCTAAAGCTCACTCTAGAACTATTTTGTAATATCTTTCCTAAGTAGATTAGTTATTTCAACATTTGTTTGTATATTTTTTTGTGTTCCTCCTCTTTCGCTCTCTCTTTTAAAGTTCTCCTTATTACTTTACATTTTTTATCATACAATAAAAATTATTGAAAAGATAGCTTTCTTATTCTTACATTTTTGTCTCCTAACCAACTTATTTATTCATAAAGTTTTAACTAATAAACATTTAGAACAGGTGAACCCAAATGATGTGATTCATTTTGATATAGATATTATGTGATAGGCATAGGTTTTATGTGCTAGGCTTAGTCTTGTTAGAACTTAGTCTTTAGGGGCTTTGTTTATTTTATTAATAATTTGTAATATCTGTGAGTTTGTGCATAGATCATGTTGACACTGTCTAGGTCTAGGTGTTTGCACTTTCGTAGACCTCTGATCGCCTAGATTTGATTTCATGTGCTCTTCTCTAGACCACAGAGAAAACCAAATTTGTCTGCTCATGGCCACTCACAACTAAGTAGATCGTAGATCAGCTTTTTGGCACGACACCCACCAACGCCATTAGCTTCTGCCAAATCATATCAAGATTAATTTCAAACCCTATTGATCGCACTAACCCCAAGGTCTACGAATCTAATATTTCTAGATCCATGAAGATTCTAGATCTGGATTCCTCATTGACTAAATCCAATAAATGCAAACCTAACAAGTGACAAGGTGAGACAACAGTTTTGTTTGTTTATTTTCTTTTGTGCAGGCAGTTGAAATTGCGACATGCGATGACGAAGTTTTCGTTCATTTTTTTGTGGTGAATGGCACATTTAATCCCATATTATGTGGGCTAAAGGCATTTCAAACCTTTATTGGGATTATTATGCCTCCTCTTAATAGCCAACATTTTTTGGCTACTCCACGATCGGTTGCTTGTTACCACGCCAAACGTTGTGTTGATCTTTGACCCTCGATTTTGTGCAATTTGATCATTTGTTGCTCGTAGATCATGCATAATTTTTTCCTGATCCTTGGTGTGCTATTGACTCATTATTTGGCCGACGCAGGTTTTTTTGGCCGCTTTACCTCCACGGTTTTCCCGTTGATCGCAGGAATATTATTTTTGTGGACTATTGATTTTTGCACCATTACTTATCTAAATTATCGCCGCGAGCTGGAGAATATTCTCTGTTCAAATTTATAATGGGTTTTGTACCTTTTATTTTTTTCTAGAGAGTTCACTATTTTACACAGTTTTTTAGGCTGAATAGTTTTGCAAGTATAGGCTTGCATATTGTCGTTGGAAAGCTCTTTTCGAGTCGGTTCCAATAGGATTATCATTTTGATATTTTGTAAAGGTCTATTTTGACATATGTTGCTCCAAAGTTTGGGTCATTGAAACCTTCTTCAAAAACAAAGTGTTGTAAAATGGAGTGCATTTTCGATTGAACCCGACACTCCTTTAATCCACTTTCATCCTTAAAGACTTTTGGAAGTAGACTTTTTCATGACCTTGGTCCTCTTGAGATTCCATCATGATTTTGGGTACTCCTACTCTAGGAGGTGTTGTTTTCTGATCATGGGAATTCGGGTACTCCAATTTGGAGTTGTCATTGTCTCTTATTTTGACCATGGCCCTCTTTATGTGATCATGGATATCACATGGGTACTCCACACACATTGGAGTTGTCTTAGCCCTTTAGTGGCTTGTCTCTTCATGGATTTTTTAGCTTAGCTCATATCTTCATCAACAAGACTTGCAACACTTCTTTGAACAGTACTACATCAACCACAAATTCTGCATCAACTGTTTCTGCTTCAACTACTCAACTTCTCCAACTTAAGGATTGACTAAAGCATATGAGGAGATCCATTTTACTCCTCTTATTTGGTGCATTCATCATTTGGTGCATCATGTTCTATTATGGAATTTATTGGGCTAAACACCACTTGTTAGCTTTTAATAGCTATTATCCACTTGTGGATATTTGAGGAGTCAAAATTACTCCCCCCTTTGGGATTCTAATTTTTTTTTGGATTTCTAATGAAGTGTCGTTCGATGGTACCCGACACTTCATCCTTTTGTTTACATCCATTATATCCCACTTGGGAATTTTTAATACTCCCTCAGTAGGAGTTGAAGTCCCTTATGACTTTTTGAAGGCATCACTCCATTTAATGCCTTTCATCGAGCCAAAGACTATAGAGATTCGATACTTCAATCACCAAACTTTCAAAGACTAAAGAGATTCGACACTTCGAACAACCACAAATTTTTGAAGACTATAGAGACACAAACACTTTAGAATATGCCTACTTGTACCTTTTTCCTCCACTCTTCCTCCACCGACTATAGTTACAAGATGCTTGCTTGGCAGGATTGTTTGTACTTGGTTTTGGGTGCATGCTTATGGTTCAACATGATTGGTGTGAAGAGTTGCGCCTTATTGAAGATTGAACAATATTTTGACAAGGCCCTTTTTCAGCATAGTAGTGTTCATTCCTACATGCTAGAGGCTAACCCAAGCAATAACAGACCTCGATATCCCCTTGGGTTTCCTAATTAGACCCTTTTTGAGCATGTGTTTTGCTTTTTATTGCTCCTTTTGATGGATTCATGGTGATCTCTTTGGGGCTCTTGTATATCGTCTATCTCTCTTATTTTCTGAACCACTATCGAGGATTTCATTTTTGGGCACTTGTATATCTTCTCTCCCAAATTCTTGTAAAAGCATTAGGGTCCAATGCTTTCGTTGTTGGGAGGAATGATATAGATATTATGTGATAGGCATAGGTTTTATGTGCTAGGATTAGGCTTGTTAGAACTTAGTCTTTAGGGGCTTTGTTTATTTTGTTAATAATTTGTAATGTCCATGAGTTTGTGCATAGCTCATGTTGACACTGTCTAGGTCTAGGTGTTTGCACTTTCATAGATTAAGGGCTTTTCTTCTTAGCCTTTAATTTATCATTTACACAATCCTTGGATCTATAGCTGATTTATAGGATTGTTTATTTGTAATTTGTGCTTATTTAAGCACCTATTTTGTAATATTAATCATCTTGAAATTAATTCTTATTTGAATTTTTATTCCTTATCACATTTCCCTTTGGATGGAAATGGGTCCCTAGCGTTGCAAGCACTGAAGTTAGGATCTCAGGTAGTGAAAGATGGATTATTTTAGAAAGTGGGGAGAGGGGAGAAGGCAAAATTTTGGATAGATTCATGGGATCAATACCCACCTAACATTGTTGAATTCCCATAATTACAACAGATAGAAACAACCGTGGAAATTAGGGATTGAATTAAGATTGAAAGTTATTTCAACACCAACTAGCTTAGGGACTATACATTTAAGCAACTCAAAAAATTTATCAAGTGGCCAATTCCAATCCCTTCGAAATTGACACCATCACGACTAAAATCGTGGCAAAAAATCTCGTAGTTATGAATGAGGAGGATGAATTAGCTTAGGGATATGGGAGCCTTAGAGTATAAATGGTGAAATATGGATATAAAGAGATCCTTCTAGACCCTCCACCTCATGCATATTAGGTTGAGGATTGGAGAAATATTTAGAAATCCAAGGGTTGGTCGAAAGTAACTTTTTTGTCTGGTAGTTCATGCACAATGGAATTCTTACCTTTGATAATCTAAGATGTAGGGGAATCATTGGCCCATCCTAGTGTGTGTTATGCTACAAAAGTGAGGAAACATCTAACCACCTAATGTTTGAGTGTTATGTCATGTGCTATATCTCAGAGAGATGGTTCTTAGCTTATAAAATATGAGCCAACATTGATCTAAATAAGATTAATATTTAGGAAAGATGGAAGAGGGGCCGATTTAAATCTAAAGCTCTTCATATTGGGTGGAAGCTTGGATTAATTTTTAATTGGTGGTAATTGTGGCTTGAGAGAAATGGTAAAATTTCTAGATAAACCTTCTCCTCCTTGGATGGCATCTAGCATATAATTTGGAGAAAATTCACATAAATTGTGGCATTGTACGCTAAAGAGGAAAATCGGGCTAATATAGGGATAATGGAGGAGGAAGTTGAATTTTAGGAGAGTTAAGATAGCAAGTTGGAAGGCACTCCTAAAAGGTTAAATTAAATTTACACTAATGGAGTTGCAAAAGGTAATTTGAGAAGTGTTGGAATTGGAGTGGTCTACATGAACCATGTTGGGACAATGCTCTACTAGAAATTACAAGGCATGAGAGAGGCCACAAACAATAAAGCAAAAACCTTAGTTATCAAATTTGCTTCTCTTTAGGTGATAAGACAAGATCATAGAGAATCATATTCTCAAATTTTTATAGGAGCTCTAGATTGCATGAGGAACTTTACCTTAAAGACGTGGAGATTGAGGATTCTTGTCACCCAAATTAAGGAGTTATGGAGAGAATTGGATGATGTGATCCTGATTTATGTGGGTAGGTCTATGAATACAGTGGTGGACTTCTTAGCTAAGAGAAGTATTGAGAAGGAGACAGGGGTTTAGTGGCATAGTGGCATGGCTACTAAGTACAAGAGGATTGGGTAGGTTGGTGAGAAATACATCATTTAGTTGATTTTGGTAGACAACGTAAACACATGGTTTAGGAGGTTTGGCTCCAATGCATATCTCCTTTTGGTTTTGTTACCAAGAGTGGTTAACTCTTAGGTTCCTAAACTCTAGAGTTATGGAAGTTTTTGGGAAATTCAAAAAGATGAAATGAGTGCTCTTGTTTGCTAAGGGTAGGAGAAGTCTCGTCCCAAGTTGTAAATAATCTTTGTCCTAATATAATATTTTTTAATTTTATCAAAAATATTTATTGGGAAACATTCAACCTTTTTGTATTGATTTTATTAAGAAATATTCAACATTTTATTGATTATATGGGATTGAAATAAGCCCCAACCGTATTTTTTCAATTGGTTATATGGTATTGAAACAAGCCCCACCTGTATTAAATCATCACCACATAGTGGTATTACAACAAAGCTTGGATATTATCCATGTATCACTTGGCAATATTTGAACCTTGGTTTTCTCTTTAAATATTAAGGAATGTAACCGGTTGAGCTAATACCACATGATTATAAGCCCCTACCATATTACCCCATGAGCATATAATGGTATTACAACTTGGCAATTATGTATATATCACTTATCAAGATTTGAACCTAGGTCTGCCCTTTGAAATTTGAGGAATTTAACCAAGTGAGCCCATGCCATTTAATGGAAAATATGCAATATTTACCTCCATTATATCTATCAATTAGCTTTGTAAACAAATGAAATTACCTACATAGTATGTTTTTTACATGTGTTTTTTTAGTCTTCTTCCACATACTTATACCATTGCAAATAATCCACCCATATATTTCACTAAACCAATAATTATTTGTCAAAATCAGTAATGATTTCCTTATCCTCTATGAATCTTACCTATTATTATTGTATTGTTCTTTTATCCATAGCAATTTTTTATATTCAATTTTTTACTATTACTTAGAGTATTGTTGTTGTTCTCACATGGATTATAAGTACTTTTCCAATTATAAAGCAAATAAAAATATCCTTAGCTAATGTTGCATATAGGTCCTCATATTCTAAATCATACTTCTTGTATTATTTTTATGTTTGTGGGGTGAAGTAACATGTTGTAATGAAGGAAAATATTGAATATAATTGGATATTTTTAATATAAGCGATTGAGGTTAATTATTTTTCATTGAAATAAATCAATTTTGTATTGTGTGAAAATTATACAACAAAGCAAAAAATAATATATACATGTAGGGTAACATGAGATACCAGACATAGGGCTTAGTGTCACAAAAGGAATAACTTAGCTTTGATGTTAGGAAATAAAGTTAATTACTTAGAAAGAATATCATGCCAAAGGTACCCAAAAAGAAAAATTAGATAGAAGTAACCATTAAAATGACTTATTAATAAACAAGTGATTGCATAATGATGTAGTCCCTGCCACGGTAGGGGATTTGTAAGATGCACACCTTTGATTTACAATTTTAAATATTACTTTCATATTATAGAGAACTCAGCTGATTGGTTATTTTTCCCTATATATATTTTATTTGGATAATGTGATAAACTCCTACGACCGACGCATTGATCATTTTTCCTATGATATTTGTATAATCATGAGAAAATAATTTATGAAATTCCAAACACCCAATCTATTGGTAAAAGGTATAGTTCCAATGCTTTGCATTCTTTAAGGGTCTAATAATAAGAGAATTATATGTTTCCTACAAGAAAGTCATTGTATGATCCCATGAGTATAAACTAGGCAAGCAAAATGAAGATTGTGAAGGGTGCAATTGCTTTCACATCACCTTGATGACCATGTGCTTTAAAAACTTAATATTTTAATCTCAATTATGGATTTGACCACTCTAAGAATTACTTGGATGATTATACCAATCCAAAGTATTTGTGAGAGTGTTATGCCTCTTGGTCTCAGTCTCGATCTCGTGTGGGTCTTCTAAAGAATTTGACAAGGATTCTATCCAATCCACCAACAATGCCATGGTGGTAGATGTTGTAAGGTAGCCTTAGGGGATCTCATAGTAAAGAGCCATGTATTTATATCTTTAGTTTGTTTTCTTATTTTATGGATAATTTATTTACTTGGGCAATTATGGTGCTTGGAATAATCAAGGCAACCCAAATTGAGATTATTTTTATCATAAGTTTATCTTTCCACTTGATTATAAGGCACGATATCCATCCACTTGTTATGGATTCCTCCTCCTTTGTTGTTGCTTTCTCCATGAATCTACAACCAAAATTGTTTATTTTAGAGGTTAAAACTAGTCATCATATGTTTTAAAGCATCTTGAGTATACAAATACCTTTTTTTTAGCCAAATTTGTGTATTCTAATTAATTATAATATAGTTAATATTCTAAATATTAAAAAACAATCAGGTAGGTAAGGAGTAAAAGTCTCTAGTCATAATATATATGAGTACTTTGAAACAAAATCTAAAGGAAATTATGGTTGACATGACCCTTACTTTCCACTCGTCAATAAAAACAAAATTAAACTTGTCATTAAGATAAAATGACTTCTAAAAAACAATAATTGCAAGAATAAGTCTTAGAATAGGTTGGAGAGTCCTACCCATAGGTCAAGGCTCTCCCTTGGGATGGTGGAGACCATGGTTCAAATCCCTCAGGCCTCGTAGAACCAGAGGGTATGTTGCACCAATGTTGTCAGCTACGTTAAATAACTTACCTAGCACAACTAGAGGTTATAGTGGTAGCAAGGTACAGGATTTGAACCCACAACGAGGCAATGAGACAATGATAAAATGTAATGATTTATCGATTCCTCTAGTATACACCAAAAAAAAAAAGGTATTAGAATAATAACAATAAAAATAACATATGTAAGAATATTTGCAATAAAATTAGACTCCAAAATTTCAAAAAATAGAGTAAAAATTCATATTTGATGTCTCAAAAATCATATAATCCATTCACAAAGGACAAAGTCTTTTAGCCACTTGGAGAGCATGAGGTATCTTATGTGCACCAAAGGTGATAAAATTTAGAAAAACAAGTGTTTATTTAATTACATCAAATCCTCTTCAATTTATAGTTAATTAAAACAAAAAAACTAACCCTAATGCTCGAGGATCAACTATTCTACCCTAGGTGCCAAAGCCAACAAGTAAATATAACCATCGTTAAGGCCTTTACATGGATCCCCCCTAAAAAAAATAATTCCCAAAGCTATATATTTCTAAAGGATGGTAATTAGTTCCACATATCATCATATTTAGGAAGATTTTACAACTTGATGACTAGCTCCTACACCTTGCAAGATTGCAAATTCCAAATATATGATTGTAGAACTACTTTCAAATCTAGGTAAACACATACATCTTCATCCAACTTTGGAATTTTTACCTAAGATTGCACATTTTAACCAAGTACCTACTTTAGACAACAAACATTAAAATAAGGTGTATTTTGGAGGTAGGAGGAAGCTACAATTGATATGCTCCATACCCTACCCAACAGACCACCATGTATGGACCATAGAATTTGGGTTCAAGCTTTTGGCTAGACTTTATCTTCACAAAAAGTCACTTATATGATTGAAGTCATAAAAATATCATATCACCCATCTCAATGTGTTGTCTAAAAGTGTGTAAATTTAATTGTTGCTTCAAACAATTATGGGCCTAGTAAAGACTGTCCTTGAGAAGTTGAAGGACAGTTTGACGCTATTAAAGGAAATCATCCACTTGAGCAACATAAGAACTTGAAAGATAGTTTGCAAAGATGGGGGTTTTTTCCTGTAAAACGCCTCAAATGGGAACATCTTAGTATAAATATTATAAGAAGTGGCGTACCACCATTTGGCTAATAGAAGTCATTTAATCTATTAATATTTCTTATCATGGGCAAAGTAGCTCAAATATATACCTAGGTAATTGTTCATGTTTTAGTTTGGTTGTTTGAATAAGGGTGATAGGAATAGCTCATATTAAGTTGAGTGCCATTGAGAGTGAATAACTTCTTTCAAAAATCTAGTGAAAATAGGATCATGATAATAGACAATCGACTTGGATATACCATATTATTTAAAAATAAAAACAAGGAATACCTTGGTCACTTTCCTAGAGGTGAATATATACCATAAGGAACAATAATGGGTATACTCAAAGAGATGATATATAACCATAAAATCACTATTTTGCCTCCTTTCTTTAGAATAACTTCAAGGAAATCCATAAAGATGTGTTCCTATTAACATTATAGAATAGGAAGAGTTATAATAATCCTAGAGACTTAACTATTTTCCCTTATTTCTCTGGCACACTTCACATTCTACCATGAACTATTTGATGTTAGCTTTCATTCCTTTCTAGGAAAAAGACTGCTTAATCCATTGATAGGTTTCAAGAAATCCAAAATTGCTTGTTTAGGAAAAGCATGTAATTCCTGAAGGATATTGTTATTGAATCAAGAGGATTGAATGAGATAAATGTGGTATTTCTTCCTTAAAATATTGCTAGACCAAGAGAACAATAGATTTTGTAGGTTATGAGCATCAACATCATGAATCAAATGAATAGTCTCAAGATCCTAATGACATTCATCTTAAAATTGGGTGATCCAAAGGGAAAGGGCTAGATATAACATGATCAAGTAGAAAATATTCATACTTATAAGACCATATACTGCTACTATCTCCTTCCCTTTCTTATATTTAATGTCAAATTCATAACCTAAAAGCTTGGCGAACCATTTGTTTTCCTCTGAATAAGAGAGATATTGTTCAAAAAAGTGGTTGAGACTACTATAATTAGTTTTGATAATAAAATGTCATCCTAACAAGTAAGGCTTCCATTTGTCCATGGCATACAACATGTTCAACATCTTTTTCTTAGGATTAATGAGATTCTTATGGAAGAGTCATTTGTTTTTATAAGCTAGGGGATAACCTTCTTGCATGAAAACAACACTAATGTCCATTCTAAAAGCATAAATTCAATGATAAAATGCTTGTTTAAGTCTAGAGTAGCTATAATAGGAGTGTGCACATAGCCTCCTTCAAGGCATTAAAATCTCTTGTAGCCTCATAAAACTAAATGAAGGCATCCTTCTCGATGAGATCCATTAGGGGATTTTCAATCTTTCAATAATTCTCGATAAATTTCTTGCAATACCAGTGAGACATAAAAATATCCTAAGACTCTTAAGAGATTTAAACATTGGTCAATCTTGCATGGCCTTGATCTTATTAGGGTCCACCTTGATGCCTTCATGAGACACTATGTGATCAAGATACTCTACTTCAGACGCACTAAAGGAATATTTATACCTTTTTACATGATTTTTCTTACTACAAATGTAGAAACATCTATTCGATATGATGTAAATAGGATTTAAAAGACTTATTATAGAGTAGGATGTCATAAAAAAATGACCACTACAAATTTTTAAATAAGGGTACAAAAGATAAAATTCATCAAACTCTCAAAAGTAGGAGTGTTTATAAGATGAACAAGCATGATCAAAAACTCATAATGACCCACATGAACATGAAAGACAACTTTAGGAATATTCTCCTCTCTAACCTTAATTTGATGAAACTTAGAACACAGGTCTAACTTGGTAACATAGCATTACAACATATAATTTAGTAACAAATCATCAATTATACAAATAGGAAAGTTATCTTTGACATGATTATGTTGAATGACCTAAAATCTAGACAAATCTTCCAAGAATCGTTCTTGTGCTTGACCATGACTACTAGAGACACAAAGATTGGTTTAAGAGTAGATAGTACCTTGGCTCCAACATATCTTGAACCAATTTCCCAATTTCTATCTTTTGAGATTGAAAATAATGATGACAAAAATTGGTTGACTAACTTCTTGGAATGATGTGAATAGCATCATCATGTGCCTAGTTGGAAGGAATACCCTTGGGTTCTTGAAATACTTGAGCATATTTATTGAGAAGAGACTGCATTTTGAAAGGAAGACCAAAAGGTTACTACCCAGAGGTTATGACTTCCATGTAAAATATCTAAACCAATATACCATTGCTTCCCTTCTTGAATATTTTTCCATCTCATGGAAGTTGATGTACTTGGAAGGCTCATGTTGCAAACCCTAAAGATGGATGACCTTACCATTTATTGTCCATTATACACACAACTATTGTAGGTTTAATCCCCAACTGTGACAACCATTGATCTCCAAGGATAATATCTGCACTACCAAATCCATCACATGTAGGTTGTTGGTCTAAGTACTTATTTTGATGTGGACATTAATAATGTGATCCACACATTTATCCTTACCACAATTAACAATCAAAACATTGGACTTGTATTTGTTAGTATTATTGATATACGACCCTAGGACTTTGACCATATCATGATTGATAGGGACAATTTGTATTTTTATAAAGTCTTGTACCTTGATAATGTGATATGTTTACAATCCCATGAGAGAAAATGCTAAGAATTCCATAGTACTTATAACTTGTACAAGCTTGCTAGTTTCTAGTTCTTTTTAATGAGGTGATGTAGGGACCTCCTCCTCTTTGAAATCCTAATCCTCAACTTCCACGTGTAAGTTACAACACTACTAATGTGTCTAATCCTATGGATGTCATGATAGACATTTTATACAAAAGTAACCTTATGGGTGATCCTTATTGCAATTATTGAAGTAAGTATTGCGAGGATTGAAATCACATCACAACTAAAATCTATGCATCTAGAGCTTTCAGTTGCTTGGATCACATGTTCAATGTCCTAGAGGGGCTACAAATTGTGCATATCTACTTTCCACTAAACTTCATCCTTGATCCTGTCCCTAAATATAAAAACCATCGTTATAAGATTCAGATAAATTTCATATGTAAGGAGGCTCATGAATTTTATGTAGTATTCATACATAGTTATTATTTATTTTATCTACATTAACATGATCACATAAAATATAGAAATACCTTTATCAAAATTTATCAAGAACATCTTAAAATTTTGACCATGAAATATGACAACCCTAATGTCAATTTTTCTTAATAAGTCGCTAATGAGCATGGGTACCCGCTTAAAGATAAAGAGAGTAACCCTACCTTATTCAAAAAATATGTGCAAGCATATTAGCCAATCCATTTTGGGAATACATCTATGAGGTTCTTCACCATAAAAAGTTGGTATATCAATTTGAAGGATTAAATCATCATGAGACTTGTGAAGTAAACAAGTACCCCCACTAATTATGGAATCTAAATCATAAGAAAAATCTCATTCATCACCAAGAAAACATGTATGAGTTCCCATGAGAGGTTGAATACATGTTCATATAAAATGAGAGCAATTAGGATCATGCCTAAAATCCATCCATTATAAGTGCTTTGCATATTTCCCAAAAGTTATCAATTGGAAGTGCCATAGATCTTGTCCAAAAGTTGGCCTCTATAAGTGCTATGGATCTTGATGTTGGACTGCTTGACAAGTGTTGGATCACCTTTGGGATTCTTAGGTGCCTTATTTTGATCTTGATTATACTCAAGGTAGGACTATAAGAATTTGCCTTCTAGTGCCTTCTCTATTTATTGGAAGTTCAAGATCCTACTACCCTCTAGTACATTGAGCATAAAGTTCCTTCAATTATCTCTTGATGTGTGTGAGACTCAATACTAGTAGTTTAACCATAACCAATTTGATTAATCCTATCATGCAAATTTCTTTCTGTTGTCTAAATTAACTGGTAAATCTTTGGATTTAGGCTTAGAGGGGGAGGATTGAATGAGTTAAAGTGTTCTATAGGAGGTATGGAATAGGAACTCATGGAGTTAATGATTGATCAAACATAAGGATTGAAGTAATTAATGCCTTTTGGGATGTTGTGGTTCTTGCCTTGATTCCTTGGTTAACACTTCTTTGGATCATATAATAATCATTAGTGAGATCTATTCTCTACAAGTGTTTGTTGATCCATTCCTAGCTTGTGGAAGTTGAAGGATTTAACATACATCACTAGCCAAATAAAAAGGCCAAAGTAGACCTTAAGATTACCCAAAAAAATGATCTTCAAAAATATATCTTGTTTTGATCAACTCAATGAGACAACGAATAATAGATTGATCTCCCATGAGGGTCTTGACACACATGATACTCTTTTTTCCAATATTAGGAAATGTAGACGATTATGCCTATATCACATCAATATAATAGATAATTGCATTAGAAGACTACTAGTAGAAAAACTAGTCAAAATTACCCAATTGGAAGATTAAAATATGACTAAAAGAGGTTCATAAATATGTTTGCTCAATACTTTACAACCCTTTTCCACCACTATAGGGAGCCAAAGTTGTTGCTTTGATACCACTCATAATGAAAAAAAATTCAAAAAACAATAATTATAACCATAAGTTTTAAAATAATATCAACAAAAACAACATACACTAGAATATTTGCAATAAATTAAGATTCTAAAATAATAAATCCAGATTCTAGTCTAATAAACCATCCAAGCCACTCAGAGAGGGCAAAGTCTCCTAGCAACTTATAGACGATGAAGTCTTTCATGCATACCAAAGGCGATAAAAGTTAGAAAAGTGAATGATAATTCAATTACATCACATTCTTTCCTATTTATAGTTAACCAAGATAACAAAACCTTACCCTTATGCTCAAGGGTCAACTATCCTATCTGAAGGGCTAGAGCCAACAAGTAAAGATAGTTGATGTAGTTATATTGGGGTTGTTACATAATAATCACCATATGTTTTAAAGTATCTTGAGTAAACAATTATACAACTACTTATGTTTTAGGCAACTTTACGTATTCTAATCAATTTTAGTATAGTTAAATTCTATATATTTAAAAAAAATCAAATAGGTAAGAAGTTTCTGGTCATAGAATTTAAGAATACGTTGAAACAAAACCTAAAGGATATTATGACTGACATAACCCTTACTTTTTACTTGTTAATAAAAAAGAGATTAAACCTGAGACCTATATGAATTATTGTTAAAAATAAATGTTAATAGCACATAGGATGGTCACTGTGAAGGCAAGGGCAAAAGCAATGGAAATGACGCTGAGCTTATCTTATAGTCATTCCACCAAAGAGCATGCCTCCTCCAACATCAAGAGCTTTAGCTTTGCCCTCACCAGCTCCACCTCTAGACTCAATATCATTGATGATGATGACACTTGAACCATGACTACAAGCCTATGGTAAGACAAGAAGAGGAGTGGTTGTAGGTGGCGAGGGACATCCATTCTCCTCAACACCCATGCATTACTCATAAAAATAATAATTACAAATATGCATTTGAATATTTAACCATGTTCATGATGACTCCTCCAAAGTATTGGTGGGATTGAATATTTCCTGTTAGATGAAGCATTAGGGAGGGCTAGATCTCCTCTACATGGGTGGTTATAGAGTCAAATATTACCTCCTCGATAGCTTTCCTAGTCACCTTTGCACTTGACATAATAAAAAAAATCAATTATCATTAGAAGAATCCAAAAGCAAAACAATACATTACAAAAAATAATTTGTAGTTGATACCAATAATAGACCATCATGAGAGGACTTGGACATGGAACAAAAACCCTAGGTGCAGTCAAGCATTGTAGGATGAGGGTTGTTTGCAACCTGCTCACTGTAATCAGGAGGACATGAGGATGGAATAGAGTGAAAGAGGTTCAGACCCTAGGTGCAATCAAACGTTGCAAAAAGAGGGTTGTTTGCAACCCGCTTGTTGTAATCAAGAGGACATGAGGATGGAATGGAGAAAAAGGGGTGCAAACCCTAGGTGTAGTCAAGCATTATAGAAATAAGGTTGTTCGTATCTCGCTCCCTATACTTAGGAGGATATTATTCGCTCTTCAATCTATGAGAAAGCCTCTTTGGTCAGAAGAAATGTCTCTCAAGGATCTTTGGGTTCACGGGTGGAGCTTTTTGATGAACCTTTACCCTCTATCAGGATTTTGGAGGATGAATTTGGGTTGGATCTAATTGATCATGAAGCCTGAATAGTTATCTATAAACTTATGGGTAAAAGACCAAGCCTAGAGGAGCTCAAAGGATACATTAAAATTTGGTGGTCCAATAAATTCCAAGTAACTTTGCTACCCAAAAATTTATTTTTTATTTCCTTTTTCTGATTTAGCAAAAATAGAGAGGGTAATCTATAATAGATACAATTGGTTTTTAGGACAAAGGGGTGTCTATATACGATCTTAGACTCCCGATTTAAACCCCCTTATAGAAGAATTTGATGGCTTCCCAGTTTGGGTGAATCTATATGCTTTTCCTATGGAGTTTTGGGGAGAGAAGATATTCACCAAAATTGGTAACGCCATTGGTGCATTCCAATATATGGATGCCCAAATAGAGGAAAATTTATCCAGTAAAATTAATGAGTAAAGAAATATTGGTTGTTTGGATGGATGTTTTAGTTCCTTGGCCTCAATCCATTACTATCTCCTCAAGTAAAGGGGAATGGATCCAAAATATTGAATATAAAAACTTCTCCTTGAGATGTTATGGCTATCAACAATATGGCCACTTGAAGAAGATATGCTTGATCATCTGATCATGATCTGATTCCTCCTTGGTGGAGGAGAAGGTCCTTCACGTGAATGATCTTGAACCTTCAAACGTCCCTATTCACAAGGAAGAAGCTCATCCTCCAACTGTGTTAATTGTCTAGCAGGAATCAAGCAACCAACAAAAGACTCAACCCCAAAAGGAGAATTCAAATTAGATCATTGATAAAAGCTAAATGATTGTTAAATACCATCCAATCAGTTCCATGGAAAACTTTAGCACCTCAAGTAGTATTATTGAAGCTAATTATGAAACAATCGATGACAGTTAATTTTTTAAAAATAAATATCATACAAAATGTGTTACAACTAGATATTACCTCAAGAGCTTGAAGTGCAAAAATGCATTCTCAGATCTTGCCACTCTCAAGGAGGAAGAGATCTTGCCACTCTCAAGGAGGAAGAACATATGCTATAAAAGAAAAACAATCAAAAGATCCATCAACTATGAACTCTGTAACAACCCCAATGGTTTTGGACTGTTGTTTTTGTTATGATTGGGTGGTAGCTACAATTTTTTTTTAAGTTTCTATTTTGGAAGTGGTCTACTAATTTGTCATGTTTTGGAAGTTGTTTTGTTGATATGCGGTATTCTAAGGTTTAGCCATAGTAGTAAGTGGATGATAGTATTTTGTAAGGTTGTTGCAACATATTTTATTATCTTACACAACTTGATGTACAAGTTTGGGGACCCTAAAACCTCTTTTTACCCTAATAAAAAAAGTTAATGTTTTTTATAGTCTTGATAGGGACATCACAATGGAAAAAGGTATTTGGCTCTCCTAGTAGAGACCCAAGTTCAATTCATAGGGAGGGTGGCCCCCGATGTGCCCCCAACTTTTCAACCTATTAAAAAAAATAATAGAACATAATGGATTTCAAGAAAAATTCATGTTAGCATATTTAAGTATGTACTCCATTTTAAAGTAGTTAGCAATACGAGTGGTGAAGAAGAAACCTAAAGTGGTGTCTTACCACCCGTATGGCTTGCACCTAAGGTTTCTTTACTTTCTTTCTTGTACCCAAGGTTTACGTTTTTCCAAAACATAGAAGACCTTAGATGAAAAGTCCATCTTAGAGATTCTTTAAAAATGCTATGGTGGTTGGAGAAGCAAAGTTTTCAAAGTTTTTTTCACCATTACCATGGTAAAAAAATATAAAAATATGAAACAATATCAAATGGAAAAAAAAAACTCATGATGTTGAAGCATCTATTTTTTATGGTGGAAAGACAACACCACAACCATCGTACTCAATGCATATTCATTTTTATGGTGGAAATACAACACCACAACCATCATACTCATTATGATGAAACGACACAATAAAAATATACTTTGAGTTCTCTAAAGCACATTAATTGCAAGACATTTATTTTTTTGTTTTGAGTTACAAAATAGAGTCAATAGAATAAATTCATTAATAAATATGAATTCACTTCAAACTAAACATAACATTTAACATATTTATCCATAGCACAATGGTTTGCAAATTTTTAGTCATGATTATTCCTTTGCAATCACATTCCCCTCCTCTCATATCAATTGTTTCCTCTTCCATTGGATGCACCTAGTTTCGTTGTTGACCCTCTACCTTAGCCTTTTGTTGAGTGTGAATCCTCTTTGAGTCATGGAGATCATTGTATTTTTAAAGAGAGATTCTCCAAGTCCTCAATAGAAAGTTACACTAATTTTGAGTGATGATATCACCTCATGGAGATCGTTGTATTTTTAATGAGAGATTCTCCAAGTCCTCACTATGAAAGTTACAAGTTACACAAATTTCGAGTGATGATATCACCTGTTGAAAACACAAAATAATTATTTTAGAGTTATGGAAGTTTGTTGAGAAGCTTAAAGAAGACACATCTTTTTTTAATATACATAGAGGATTTGGTTACAACCATACTATTTTTAGTAATTGTCAAGTGTAGAGTTAAGCTACAAGCTTATTGTAGTGGTAATGGCTTTGGCCTCTCTTTGAGAGGTTCAATGTTTAAACCCCACTAAATATGAGGGGACCATGAACCCTCATAAAAAAATGTGTAAACTCATTAAAAAAACTATGCAAATATTTGTCCCCGAGGGCTAGGTGGATTGGTAAGTGCTTGTCTAACCAGACACTTACCAAGAAGACACCCAGGTTCAAATATCGAGGGTAGCCTATTTGCAAAGGTAGTAGTCTGATATGAATCCTCTGAGTGCGTGCTAGATCAACAATGATGGTACAAATTCGAGCGACCAATGGTCCCCTTCACGTCGAGTCAACAATAACGAAGCGAAATAGGTTTGGTGGAAGCAGCCCTGTGGTTTGAACCCTACGCTTATCAGTTATAAAAATAGTGTGGTTGTGACAAACTCTCCTATGTAACCGAAAAAGAAAGAAAAAAGCATAGAGTTCAAACCACAGGGGATGCTTCCAACAAGCCTATTCCACCTCGTTGTTGTTGACCTGGCATGAGGGGGACCACCAGACATTTGGGATTCATATTGGTTGTTTCCAACAAGTCTATTCCACCTCGTTATTGTTGACCTGGTGTGAGGGGACCACCGAACGTTTAAGATTCGTATTGTCATCATCGATTTGATACACACTTAGAGGATTCAAAGAAGACTACTACCTTTGCAAATTGGCACCCCTAAGGTTTGAACCTAGGTCTCTTCTTGGTAAGTGCTTGGCCAGACAAGCAACTACCAATCCACCTAGCCCTTGGGGGTTGGACACAAATATTCTTGTTGGCTAAGGTTGAGAGGAGTCTTGTCCCAAATTGTAAATAATATTTTTCTAATATAATTATTTCACATTCTTTTTTAAAAAAACATCCAATCAAATATTTTTATAAAATTTTAAATATACACACGTATTCAAGGAGTCCCTTTAGGTCATTGTAGTGGTTTGGGTTATGGGATTTATTCTAGGAGACCTAGGTTCAAATCATGATGGGGTTTGTGTGCATATATGTAAGCTTGTTAAAAAAAGAAAAAAAAGACTATGAAAAAAACTTCTTGATAATATGTATTAATTAATATTTAAAATTAAAGAGTAACTTATTTTATTTTTGCTATAAAATATTTCTTAAAATAATTTTTTTTTAACTTTTAAAAAATTATAAAAATATATTAATCATATTATTAATTTGCTTTTGTTATTGAAACCCAAATTCAAACCACTCCACAAGGAACAAAACCCTTAAAAAAAAAAAAAAAACGTGTGTTTTACCTTAAAATTTGAAGTGTTACCCATTTCCCTATTAAAAAAAGAGAGGTCATTATTTATTTATTTATTTTTACTATATATGGAAACCTCTATAGACCTTAGTTCGGTAATGTTAAGAACAACATAGTGGTTAGGGCTTTGGCCTCTCTTTGGGGAGGTCCAAGGTTCAAACCACGACGTACCCAGAAAGGGATAGGTTGGATGGTAGCAGTTGAGTGTTTACCGGTTGATTGCCCTAATTCAATGTTCTGGAGGGTCGAGGTTTTGTTGACTTCATTTTATTCAATGAGATAAGGTTTATAGAGGCAACATTCAATGATGTTTTTTGAAAAATAATTTGAAAATTTTATATTAGAACAAAGATTATTTACAAGTTGGGATGAGACTCCTCCTAGCCTTAGCTAGCAAGAGCACCCATTTCCTCCTTTTAACTTTTCAACAAACTTCCATAACTCTAAACCTAAGATCCTAAGAACTAACCACTTTTGATTACAACACTAAAAGGAAATCTGCATTGGAGCCAAATCTCCTAAACCATATATCTACAATGACTATACAAATTAGCCAAACACTAGATTTGCTCACCAACTTGCCTAATCCTCGTATCCTCAATAGCCATGCCACTGTGCCATTGAACCCCTACCTCCTTGATACCCATCTTAGCGAGGACGTTTGCCACTTTATTCTGAGCTCTACCCACATAAATCATAATCACATCATCCAATTTCCTCCATCACTTCTTAATTTATGTGACAAGAATCCTCAACCTTTATGTCTCCAAAGCAAAGTTCCTCATGCAATCCAGAGCTCCTACCAAGATTTGAGAATTGGATTCTATGATTATCCTCCTATGACCTTGTCTTGCCTCCTAGATAGAAGCAAATTTGATAGCTAAGGCTTTTGCCTCATAAGTTCCTCATGCAATCTAGAGCTCCTACCAAGCTTTAAAAATTAGATTTTATGATTATCCTCCTATAACCTTGTCTTACCACCCAGATAGAAGCAAATTTAATAGCTAAGGCTTTTGCTTCATTGTTCATAGCCCTACCTAAGCCTTGCAGTTCCCAATAGAGCATTGTCCCAACATGATTCCTATAGCCCACTCCAATTCCAACTCCACCCAGATTGCCTTTTGTAGCTCCATAAATATTAATTTTAATCTAGCCTTACGATGGTTTTTTCCAACTAGATATGTCCTATCCCTCCTGCGCTTCGACTTCATTCTCCATCGTCCCTATATTATCCCGAGTTTCCTCTTTAGCATACATTACCACATTTTTTGTGACTTTGCTCCAAATGACTTGTCACGCGCCATCAAGAGGATGAAAATGTTTATGTATTTTTTTTTCCTTTTATCTCTAACCATACTTACCACCAAATAAAGTTTAATCCAAGCTTCCACCCGATATGAAGAGCTTTAAATTTAAATTTGCCCCTCTTCCATATTTTCCAAATATTAATCCAGTAAAAATCACCATTGACTCAAATTTTATAAGCTAAAAACCATTGCTCCCAAATCTGGCACATGAACGAGCACTCAAACATCAAGTGGTCAAATGTTTCCTCACTTTTGTAGCATAAAACACATTGGGATGGACCAACAATTCCCCTATGTCTCAGATTATCAAAAGTAAGAATTCCATTGTGCATGAACTGCTAGGCAAAGAAGTTTACTTTTGACCAACCCTTGGATTTCCAAATATTTCTCCAATCCTCAATCTGATATGCATGAGGAGGAGGTTTTGGAAGGATCTTAACATATCCTTCCTTCATTGTGTAGAATCCAAGGCTTCCATAGCCCCAAGGTAATTCATCCTCCTCATCTTTACCTACGAGAAATATTTTTGCAAGATTTTAGTTATGATGGGTGTCAATTCCAGAGGGATTGGAATTGACCATTCGTCCAAATTCTTAAACTACTTAAATCTATAATCCCCCAGTTGTCTGGTGTTGAAATAACTTTCAATCTTAATCCAACCCTTGCTTTCCATGATTGTTTTTATTGATTGTAGTTCTAGGAATTCAACAATGATAGGTGGGTATTGATCCTATGAATTTATCCAAAATTGTGCCTTCTACCCCCTCACCACTTTCCAAAATAAACCATATTTCCTAACTTTAACACTTGCCACACAAGGGACCCATTACCATCCAAAGGGAACAACTCACCTCACTTGGGTTCACTTGTCCCAAATATTTACTAGTTAAAAATCTACTAAATAAAGAAGTTGGTTGGGAGATCCACCTCCAATAAAGCTTTCCAGCCCAAGCTTTATTATTTAGCTCTGATCTCCTCAGTCCCAAACCTTCATTTGCCTTGGGCTGGCTTGTTTTCTCCTAACCTACTAATGCCCATTTCCTCTCTCCTTTTACTCCTCCCCATAAAAATTTTCTAGCCATCTTGTCCAACTATCTTCATATGGTATGTGGGGTAACAAGGATATATAATTTATAAATTGGCATGGCCTGAATGACTGACGACCAAAATGTTAATAGACCCCAAAGGTTAACCATTTGCGAGACCAATGGTTAATTCTTTCTTTGATACGATCCAAAAGATTCCTCCAATTAATTATATTTAGTTTTTAAATATGCAAATGGACCCCCAAATAGATTATTGGGAGAGAAGTGCTCATGAATCCCAAGATCTCTATAATTTTGTCCTTAAGCCTTTGATCAATATTGAAGAAGACCACTTTGGATTTCTTATCATTGATGACTTAGTTTGTGGCCCTAAGGTAAACATTAAGAGTATCTCTGATCATTCTTGCTTCCCTAAGGTTGGCCACTCCCACCAATCTTGTGTCATCCATAAACTGTAGGTGAGTCAAAACCTCCTCACCCACCTTAATACCTGTTAGCAAACCCTGTTGTCTTCTCCTCAAGACGAGTCTACCCAAGCCTTCAACCAATATGAGAAAAAGATAAGAAGAACAAGGATCTCCTTGACAAAGGCCTTGAGTGGATCCAAACGGTTGCGAGGGAAGACCATTGATTAACACTAAGTATCTTAGAGTAGAGACACAACTCATGACCCATTCTATCCAATCATGAGAGAAATTGAAGACTGCCATCATCCTTGACAAGAAGCTCCACTCCACCCTATCATAAACCTTTGACATATCTAATTTTATAAACGTTCCTCTAGTGCCAATTTTTTGCATTGAATAGATTGCCTCCTAAACTAGAACCACACCATTCAAGGTCTACATACCCTTTACAAAACCCCCTTGCTTTGAAGATATAATACTATCTAGGAGAGGTTTTAGTCGCTCAATCATTACCTTCATGATTATTTTATATATGACATTGCATAAGATAATAAGTCTATAATTTGAGATATGCACTCCCTCCTCCAATGGTGTTATCAATTACCATATGTATAAAAAAAATAAAAGATTACAAATTACCCTCTTTAGAAACAAGAGAGGTCATTTTTTTTAAAACCTCTATAAACTCTAACTCGATGATGTTACTGATAAGTCTTTTTAAAAAAAAAATCATATGTTTAATTTTATTTATTTTTCACAAGGAAACCTCTATAAACCTTAGCCTGCTCAATAATGTTACGATTCCCTTCTTCAAAATAGAGTCGTTATTTATTTATTTTTTTCATATGGAATCTCTATAAAATTTAACTCGGTAATGTTACTAATTATCCTCTTAAAAAATCATATATATATATTTTAAATTTTATTTTTCATAAGTAAACTTCTCTTTAAAAAAACATTATTTATTTATTTATTTTTAACATTTAAAACCTTTATAAATCTTAACTTAAACTTGTTATCCAAAATATTAAATCAAATAGTCCTCTACAACTACCAACCAACCTATACTTTGAGGTTGAGGGTCCGAATAAGAGAGTGAATGAATGAAAGATTTTAATTACGTCCGCGAGACCCAAATGTGGTCTATGGGACCTCAAATATGGAAGTACAATTACTCAAATCATATCATATGATCTTTAATATCTTTGAGAAGGTTGTTCCTTCTCCTGTTGATTTGTGTTAGCAATTCTCCAACTTTTTTTATTTTCTTGTCTTCAAATAAATCTGTAATAAACTCGTTCCCAAGTGTTTCTTTGTATTTGTCACGGATATCTGAAAAACTCGGGCATTTATAGATGAAGTGTTCCTCTGTCTCTACCGCCCCTGTGCTGCATAGAGCACATATCCTTTCTTCCCATTGTTCTTTGGGCGTTGTCCATCTCCCCGTTTCACATCTAAGCCTATGAGAGCTAGTCCTTATCGCTATGAGTATTTTTTCCTTCCACTTGATTTCAGCGCCTATATACGCTTTTTCCTTGTGGTCATACGTTGGGTTAAAATTTGCAATATAATATTGTCTTTTCCTTGCTTGCATTTTTCCACATTCCACTTCTGAACTTTTCATTCACATAATTTTTAATGTCTTTGTTGACATTTGGGCATTCATTTATGTTGATTTCCCAACGTTTCATCCATTTCTGATTTTGTTTCATCCACGTATTCTTTCGCCTATGTAACTCTTCGTCTCTAACTGCTCTAGGCCATCTATCATTTGTCATGTTTTCTGTTTTTTTCAAGTAACATAACAACTTGGTCATAGCAATTGCTTCTAAAGGGAACATTCCAGTTTCAACTAGAATAATTTCATAAGGGGTTGTGGCCTTAATTTTGAGAAAGTTTGTGATTAGATATTTTTGAATCCTTTCTATTTGTCTCCATTTTGCATTTGTTGTGCCACTAGCCCACACCTCGCAACCATACAACAGAACCGGTGTAACAAGTAGGCCAAATAAGACCTTGGTGGTCTTCCAGTCCCACAACTCGGCATTCCTACACCTGTTTTGAAGTGCATATAGTGCTCTCCAACCACTTTGAGTTCTTTTCATCCTACATGTATTCCAATTAAGTTTGTCATGAAAGTCTATGCCCAAGTATTTGTATTCTACTACTACATCAAGCGGTTCTCCTGCAAACCGAAATTTGAGTTGTTGCTTCTTCTTTTTGCTGAAAAAATCATAATTTTTGTTTTGCTCGTGTTCACCTCCATCCCAACTTCTTTACAAAAGAGTTCTAGAGCTTGAAGGTGATCTTCTAGATCTTTGGTCGTTTTGACCACAAGAATTACATCATCTCCATACATGAGGAGTTTTACCACATATTTGGCTAAATGCACACCCTCTCCCCCAAATTTGTTTATCCATTCTTCTAACTTGTCAATGTACAACCCAAATAAGGTCGGAGATAGAGGGCAACCTTGTTTGACACCTATGTCACTACCAAAACATTCGGATAACCCTTCCCGTGTTCTCGATTCTAGCTTTTACATGCTCATATAGTCCGTGAACTGCTGCCCTCGTAGTGAATTGGAACCTCTAGTTCTTCCATTCTGCTCCATAATTTTTTCCTAGGCACCGTGTCAAATGCCTTTTTGAAGTCTACAAAACAAGCAAAAAGCCTCCTCTTTTTCTCCCATATTTTTTCCACTATGTGTCCGAGCGTGATACGTTGATCAATAGTTGAGTGTTTGGGCCTAAAACCCGCTTGCCCCTTTGCTCTCTTTCCCTTTTCTTCTCGCCCATATGTCGATCCTTCGCTCTATCATACTCCCAAACAACTTTGCAAAGAGAGGGTTGATCATGATAGTTCGATAGTTTGAGGGATTATTTACATCTCCACTTTTAAACAAAGGAATGGTCAAGCTAGTTGTCCACTCAGTAGGGAAGCCATTTTGTATGACCTCATTGAAAATTTCTTTGATTTGCGGTGCCAAGATATCTACCCCCCATTTTATATGCTCGCTTGAAGATTGTTTATGTCACGGGCTTTTCCAGTTGCTAACTTTTTTATCCCTTGAATAATGTCTTCAATTGTGAAAAGTTCTTTCTTGACAATGATAGTAGGTGGTGTCTCCTGCTGGTTACTACGCCGATACAGTTGTTTTGAATACTCCAACCACCGATTAACTCGTTATGTTATTTTCAGTTTGCATCCTTTTCAAGCTTAGTTCCTTCCAAAATTTCTTTGGTTCATGCTTCCCTAAATAAATCAATTCTTCCCTCCTTGTTTTAGTGTATTCTTCTTTTTTTGCCCTTACCAGTTTCTCATATGCTTTTTTGTTTGCTCTTGTTTTATCCGTTGGTTCCTTTAGTAATCTTCGCATTTTTTTGCAATCTTCATCGAACCATGGGTTGGTTGGGAAGCTATTCCTTTCTTTCTTTTTAGGTTTAGCTCTCTTGCATTTTTTTAGAGCTTCTTGAATAACTTGCATTAACCATTCACTCTTACTGTAATCTCTACTACTGTGATGTAGTTCTTCCCTTTCCTGTAACTTATTATTTAATACTGCTTTAAAATTTTGCCGATTTTCATCTGTTAAGAGAATGTTTCCCTTGTTAAGAGAACGCCTTAAACAATTGAATGGGTAGGACGTCAGGCTAAAGTTTTACCTCGCAACCACGAAAGCTTTGTCCACTGAGAATAAACGAGAACTAAACTTCTTTGTAATTTCAACTGGTCGTGAGATTCAGAGAGAGAACGCCTTAAAACAATTGAATGTGTAGGACAGGCTAAAGTTTTACATCGCAACCACGAAAGCTTTGTCAACTACGAATAATCGAGAACTGAAATTCTTTGTAATTTCAACTGGTCGTGAGATTCAGAGTTGGAAATCTCATCTACATATTCGACAGTATCTGTTTTATGGTTCGAGGTTGCATGCGTGGATCGACTTAGTTTCCACTTAGCGCACAAGATTTGAATTGTCCTCCGTGAAGCAAGTCCCAGTTTCTCAAGCAAAAGGAATGTAACAGAGATCAATCTAAGCGAAGATGAAGGGGCCAGGACTGATCGAATTGGGATGCATAGCATGCGACGAGCTGGGAGTATTGGGGGCTGGCAAAGAAGGGTGGCTTCATGCTGACCCCAATTTGATCGTTACTCTCTCCTCTAATTTACTCGCCCTTGCAAACCGCTATCTCGCCATTATTGTCGATTGGAATGGCGAGGGTCCACCAATTGTTATACGCCCGTCTCTGGCCACAGCAGTTGAAGGTCATATCACTGCAATGGAATGGCTCGATTTCGACGAGGATCGAACCCTCGCCCTCGGCACTTCTCAGGGGTTTCTCCTCATTTACTCAGCTTCTGGAAATTTCTTACTCAAACGGGTAAATGTTCTCAAATTTATTGTAATAGCTGAATTTAGCATAGACATTTAACGTTTAAACGACAATTGTACAATTTTTCTGTTCTTCCGATTTATATTTTTGTCAGTATAGCGGGATTTCATGGATATTGAAATGGTGATGTCTCTAGAGCCTCATTTTTTTTTTAGGGAAATGGAGATAAATTATTCAATATGAGCAGAACCTAGGACGTCCATGTTCATGGATCTTTAGACGATTTTAAAACAGTGCACTACGTTACTGCTAATAGCAGAAATTAATTGTAGAGTGTCTAGTAACTATCAGTATTTACTATTTTGTGGACAGTTCAGTTCAATTCGCAGATGGGACGGCTGATCTGTCAATGTGGAATTATTTATGATTCAATTTGAAGAAGGGAAAAAAAGATGCACTTATATTGCCAACCATGAAATTCAAGATAAGGTCTGTTGTTATATATAAAGGCCCTAACATATTTATGAAATTTTTGGGAAGATCAAGTCAAACAAGAAACAAACATGTGAGGGGAGAACAGCCCGGTAAAAGAGGACGCGGAGAAATTGGACACTATTGGAAGGGAAATTATGCACATTCTGGAATTGTTAAGATTGGAAAAGTCTTCATGAAACATGGAGAAGGGATATGGTACTTTAATAGGAATTCAGTAACAATATGAAGTCTTGGTAGTTGCATTACACATTACGATCAAGAACAACGACGGGTAATTATAGGGCATTAAAGTGAAAAGGAATCATATAGAAGTCATTCTCAGATACAAACGTAATAGTAGCCATTGGTGTGCCTTGATTAAAAATAATTAAGAATGTAGAACATAAAAAGGGATACCAACGGTCACCAAAACATCTGAAGAATCTCTTATAAATAATAAAGGTCATGATGTGAATCCAGTTGCAAGAGGTCAAAACAAAATACCTCCCACTACATAAAAGCTACGATAAATGAAAATAATATGTAAAACCCTCAATTTATATAAAAACTGCAATAAATGGAAATAATCAGTAAAACCTTCATTTCACATAAAAACTATAATACATGGAAATAAACCAATAAATTTTTTTTTTTTAATTTCTGGATTCACTTCCTCCTGTTTTTCATGTAAAACCTCTGAAGAAGAAAATTGGCACTCTGTGCAGTGCTTGCAGGAGGTTTGAGATGTAAAACCTCGGATGGAAGAAGGAGATTGGTACTCTGAGGAGTGCTTGCATATATGAAGCTCTATAGAGAGCAATTATGTAATGTTGATGTGGCAGCTGAAATATAATAAAAATAATATTGTGTGTTTTTTGTGTTTTATGGGTTATGTTGTTATGTTTTTCTTTTATGTGTGGTGACATGAAGATGCCTGAGCAGCTAGGAGAGGCTGTTGTTCAATTGACCCCTTCTCCGCCGCTGCATCAAAATGGTATCAGAGCTAGAAGATTGATGGGGTCGTGTATGATGCAGGAGCTTACAAATTTTTTTGTTACCCGGTGTGTGATGCAGGAGCATCCAACTAGTAAGAGCCAACTACGGAGGACCTCATGTAAAAGTTGGATTTAAAAAAAAAAGATGTATTTTTAGAAAAAAAGCTAGAAACTTCATGCAAAGAAAGAATGGATAAGAATGCTTAGTTGTCAGACGGATAAGAATGCTTAGTTGGCAACTCATTGCCCATGTTTATAAATAAGAAGTGGATGTGGAGCGGGAGAGGGGAGCAAGGGGCTCCAGCGTAATTAGTAATTGACACTTAGTGTAGTGCTTGCAGGAGGTTTTTCATGTAAAACCTTAGAGGAAGGAAATTGACACTCTGTGATGTGCTTGCAGGAGGTTTGAGATGTAAAACCTCGGATGGAAGAAGGAGATTGGTACTCTGAGGAGTGCTTGCATATATGAAGCTCTATAGAGAGCAATTATGTAATGTTGATGTGGCAGCTGAAATATAATAAAAATAATATTGTGTGTTTTTTGTGTTTTATGGGTTATGTTGTTATGTTTTTCTTTTATGTGTGGTGACATGAAGATGCCTGAGCAGCTAGGAGAGGCTGTTGTTCAATTGACCCCTTCTCCGCCGCTGCATCAGGTCATTGGGTAAGAAGTATTGAACTCGGAATAAAGTCCAGGCAAAGTTTATTTTAGTATAAAATACTCCAAAGCAATGAGAGGCATGTTCTGGATCAAGAATGGAATATCTACATGATATAGGAGGATGGACATATTTTACATTGGTGTCTTTGGAGCATGTGTTTTATGAGTAAGTTGACGGCTTACTCGTATGGAGTGCAATGATGCTAATTTAAAGATGGTGGATGATAATAGTCAGGTTTTTGACCTAAGATGTGAAAATATGGACATAGCAAAATAAGATTATTTTGATTTTAGAAGCTGAAGTTGTAAATTAACAGGGTAGGAAATTGCAGAAGAACTTAGTTTTTGAAGCCGCTTGTTGTTACAAGAAGAGCAAAGTCACATATTGGAGCTTTGACTTCGTGGCTACTTATAATAGTATAATATAGCCAAACAAGAAATAGTTAATACAAACTCAAATGGCACTAGGTGACTTTCATACCATGTAATATTGAGAGGAACATACCACCTTTTCCTACTAGGTAACTCAAAAGATGCATAAGTTAAAGTTGGAAAATTTGCAACATCCATAGACAAATATATTAGAGACATGCTTATTTAAACTGTAAAACATTTATTCCAAAAGCCCTAAATCTAATGTTTCATCATGACAGTAGAGAAAGTTGGGAATAACCATCCCTCTCTTAGCATTAAATAACTATGCGAATTCCTATATGGAGGAAGTGATAGAAGCACATACAAATTGTTCATCAGGCGTATTATGCAACAGAAAGCAAGAGGTAGTTTCAAAGTCTAAATATTGGAAACCTTCATTGACTTGTCAACATGGCAAACATGGAGGTGTGGAACTCTCTCCCATGCCATTGATTTCATTCGAAAACATAATCTTTGGAAACAATTTAAGCGATCATTTGATTTGTTTTGTAAAGAAGAAAAATTAAAAAATTAAGAAGAGCAATGGACTGCCGAGGAATTTACAAAGTGGTTTCTATCAGATTACAGAGAGTTTTAGTTTGTAAATCTACGGAGGAATGTATCAACAGAACTGGTAAACTGATGGCAAAGTTGAATAATATTATGAGCAGATACTTTACTGTGGTATTTAGTGATGACTAAGAGTTTTCGAGAGTGGACCTTTGTTCCTGAAGCATGTTTACTCATGAAAGACTGGAGTGAGGATTTTGAACTGACAGAGAAGATCGCATCTGTTGACCCTAACTGATTTCATTCTTCTTCTTATCCGTGGAATTTTGGAAATATTATTGAAGTTGATAAGGTACATGCTGTATTATGTGTGAATATATGAAGCCTTGGACTTGACAAAAGACAGAAATGGTAACATATAAACAATTTTGTGTTAATTTGTATCTGGAAAAGCAACTGTGTCAAAATATTTGCTCAAGAGGCACAAGATTATATATGGGAGTAGTAGTTTTAGTTTGTAAATCTACGGAGGAATGTATCAACAGAACTGGTAAACTGATGGCAAAGTTGAATAATATTATGAGCAGATACTTTACTGTGGTATTTAGTGATGACTAAGAGTTTTCGAGAGTGGACCTTTGTTCCTGAAGCATGTTTACTCATGAAAGACTGGAGTGAGGATTTTGAACTGACAGAGAAGATCGCATCTGTTGACCCTAACTGATTTCATTCTTCTTCTTATCCGTGGAATTTTGGAAATATTATTGAAGTTGATAAGGTACATGCTGTATTATGTGTGAATATATGAAGCCTTGGACTTGACAAAAGACAGAAATGGTAACATATAAACAATTTTGTGTTAATTTGTATCTGGAAAAGCAACTGTGTCAAAATATTTGCTCAAGAGGCACAAGATTATATATGGGAGTAGTAACAAGACTATGAGAGTATATATTCCGAGTGTTGAATGTGCACATATGAAGAAAGAGAAGAGAGAATGCATGGGGCAGATTTATAACCAGAAGAAAAAAATAAAAAAAATACTTCCATTGTATCAATGCATGTCTTGGCAGAAGTACTCCCATAGTGGACTTGGAGAAGCGACTTCCAGAGAATATTTGCTTGAGAATCATCAATTACATATGGGAGTAGTAACTAGACTTCGAGAATATATCCTCTTGACTGTCAAATGTGCATATATGAGGAGGAAATAGAAGAAAGAATAGAGGGGTACATTTACAACTAGATGAAGAAATTCAAAAAATACTCCTATGCATGCCTTGTCAGAAGTTTCAATTGCATAAACTTTGAAGGTTAATGGGCAACTCAAAAGACAAGTGGTAATATAATAGATTTTGGGAGCACTGATAACTTCATCAACATTAAATTAGCAAAGCGATGCAACTATTTGTCCTATCAATATTTCCAAGTCCTGACTGCCAATGGGGGTCCAGAACTTTTGTAGGAAAGTGCTGCAATCGCAGTTTATTATCGGAGAATACAATCTTTCTATGTTGTTTACCATCCCATGGAGAAGTTCATAGTGTTGGGAGTAGAATTGTTAAAAGCGTTAGGGACCTTTGCAATGAATTTGAAGGAACTCTTCATTAGGTCCAAGTTAGAAGGTAGGCAATACCATCTTAGGTTTTAAAAATTATGCTCTTTTTATTGCTCACATGCAATGTTTAAAATATTATGACAATCAATCATTATGAAATTTAATAAAACACACACACAAAAACTTAATGTAGGGAATGGTCATCACCAAACCAAGTCTACATATGGGTGCCCTTAATGTCTTTTGCTCTAAAGGCTAACTAATCTGGGGTTCCAACCATCTTCTGTTTGACTATTATCTATTCAAGAAACAAAGATAATGCTAGAAGGTTTTGTTGTCGTGGGAAACTTGAAAGTCTATTATGGCCTACATGCAATTTTTATGATTGCATGATGACCTCTTAGGTCCTTAAGCTTGCCCAAGAGGGCTTTGTATTATGAGGAAACAAAGCTTTAGTTCTTTATCTTATCCAATCACAGGGCTTATTCTCATGTTGAAAATATATAGGAGTAAAGCTCAACCTTACTCATAAACAAGGCTTCATCCTGAGCAAATGACGACCTTGGTCCTCAAACTTACAATGCTGGGCTTTGTCTTGATCCAAAAGCAACAAAATACTTGTTACTTACCATCCCATGGGAGAAGTTGATAGCGTTGGGAGTAATTTAGTTAAAAGCATTAGGGACCTTTGCGATGAATTTGAAGAAACTTTTCATTACGTCCAAGTTAGAAGGTAGGCAATACCATCTCAAGTTTTGAAAATTATGTTCTTTTTAATGCTTGTGTGCAGTGTTTAAAATACAATGACAATCAAGCTTTAGTGAAATTTAATAAAACACACACAAAAGCTTACTGTAGGGAATGACCATCACCAAACCAAGTCCACAAATGGGTGCCCTTGATGTCTTTTGCTTTCAAATCTAACTAATCTGGGGTTCCAACTATCCTCTCTTTGACTATTCTCTATTTAAGAAACAAAGAAAATACTAGAAGGTTTTGTTGTTGGGGGAATGGAAGTCTATTATGGCCTAAATGCAATTTTTATGATTGCATGATGACATCTTAGGTCCTTAAGCTTGCCCAAGAGGGGCTTTGTCTTACAAGGAAACAAAGGTTTAGTTCTTTATCTTATCCAATCTCAGGGTTTACTCTTGTGTTGGAAATAATAGTAAACATAAAGCTCGACCTTACTCAAAAACAAGGCTTCATCCTGAGCAAACGGCGACCTTGGTTCTTAAACTTACCTAATAACTGGGCTTTGTCCTGATCCAAAAGCAGCAAAGTACTGGTTGACCTCACCTCATACTGAGACTTCATCGCCATCAAACAAAAGCTTCTGTCCTGAAACTTACCTAATAACAGGGCTCTGTCCTAAGTCAAAATAGAACAAAACTTGACCTCACTCAATTGTAGGACTTCATCGGTCCAGTCCTCAACCATGCCCAATAACAAGGCTTCGTGCTGAGTCTAAAGCAACAATAGATGTACTCATGACTTGTAGCCAATGATATTCAACTCAAATATCAAGAAATGTTACAGTAGCAGTACTTTTTAGCAGTCAGTAGCAGTTAAACGGGCATTAATAGCATCCATACTTCTTTTTGGATAGTCCATCAGCAATTTATAATTTCAAATGGTATTCATTACAATCAAACAGAACATAACCAAGTTGAAAAGAGTATTTATTTCAGTCAACAGAGCTATCTACTGCAGTCAATGGCAGTCAGCAATAGTCAGCAATAGTCGAATAGCATTTATAATTTATGGAACTCTTCTAAGCAATTGTAGGAGCCAACTGTTTTAATATGGTATAAAGCATAGTCGAGAAAATCGGAATCGGCAAAGAATCGACATTTTTAAAAAATTACAAAAAATCGGGAATCGACCAAAAATTGGTGAAAGAATCGGCAAAAAAAAAACCCGAAGAAAACAAAATTTTTCATTGAAAAAATGTTTTTTTCATGCATATTACAATGAATTAACATTATGCATGTCAAATATTGCAATAAAAGCAACAATTCAAGTCAAGACATCATACAAGGCTCAAGCTTTAAGTACACATGAAAGTGACAAAACACATCTTGTATTGCTTATAATTTGAAAAGGTACAAATTACAAAATGTGTCAAAATGCCTTAATAGGCCCATTATCTAATGTCTTCCTTTGCCCCTTGTCCTAGCATAAGCCCTAGTCTCTCTTTGTTGATGTGTGCTTGTAGTTGCTTGTGTCGCTTCTTGTGCTAAGGCCTCTTGTTGGTCCCTTGCTGCCATCTCCTCCGCTAGGTTCTCATAGTTTTGTAAATCTTCCATGGTGAATAGAAGCTCTTGCTGTTCCTGCTGCTCCTATGCTGCATCTGTGATCCATTCAAATGATGGATCAATGTCACTTAGGTCAATGGGCTCAATATTTGTTTTTTCAAAACTTTTTTGGTGGAGACAAAGGTTGTAATGCACAAACACAAGATCATTTAACTTTTCTTGTGTAAGTCTGTTGCACTTCTTCGAGTGTATGTGCTCAAACATACTCCAATTGCGCTCACAACCTGAAGAGCTACATGGTTGAGATAAGATTCTAATGGCTATGTGTTGCAAATTGGGCGTAAAATTACCAAAGTCCTCCCGCCATAAATCTAGAAATAACAACAACAACAAAAAATAATATTTCACATGTAACAACTTAAAAGTTTAAAACAAAATCAAAAGACAATAAATAATAATTTGATGAGGTTTACATGGCCTCAATATCTCAATAGCATTTATGCATTGCTTAGATGGGAATTGGCAACCAAGGCGTGCCTTATAATCTTGTTTCTCTGCATGCGTTTTATTGCGTAATTGTTTACTCACTGAGAACATGCGGTCAATGCAATCTTGAAGGCCAATATTCACCTCATAATTAGCACGAATTGTAGCAGTATAGAAGTTTTTGGGGTTCAAATAGTAACCCGTTGTATCAAGAGGGCTATGGAGTTGTGATGTCCATCGGTTATCAATGATAGTCCAAATGGCATCATATTTGGTGCGGGCATGTCCATAAAATGCAACAATTGCCTCTTTTGCCCTATCCATAGCCTCATATACAAATCCCATTGGAAATTCTTCTCCATCAACAAGACGAAGAATCTTCACCAATGGCTTTGAGACCTGAAAAAAAAGAAAAATTAATTTAAAGAAAAATATTTTACAACAAAAATAAAATAAAATAAATTAATAAGCGTAGTCTTGTACCTTGATGGCCTCATCCATGGCCATCCAAAAGTCCTCCTCAAACAAATAAGTATATACATTATGCCCCTCAGGTTGATGTTCGGTAACTTGCAGCTAGTTCAAAATTCCAATCATCACTCACAAGCATTTGCTTCAGTGATCCCCTTGCATCATAAATGCTCTGCAATGTCACAAAGTTTGTGGCGAAGCGTGTAATGCCAAGCCGCACTAGCTCCCTCCCATTAGTAAATCGTATCATGAGGCTAAGGACCCATGAATGGTTGTAAATGAATTTTGTGATGGCCTTAGCCTTCCTTACAACCTCTGCCACCCAAGGTAATTTCCCAATGTTCTCGAGGAGCAAATCAAGACAATGGGCTGCACATGGGGTCCAAAAAATGGTGGGGAATCTCTCCTCGAAAATCCTCCCGGTTGCCTTATATGTTGCTGCATTGTCCGTGATGATTTAGACAACATTCTCCTCCCCAACCTCCAACACAACCTCCTCCAACAACCCTGCAAGCATTTCAGCATTCTTAACATGTGCCGATGCATCTACTGACCTAAGGAATGCAGTTCCTTCTTCAAATGCAACCAAAAAATTAAGCAGGGTTCTTCCCCTCCCATCTGTCCAACCATCAGACATTATAGTGCAACCCTTGCTCCACACCCTATGCTGGTTGTCAAGCACAACCTGAAGTATAAAAAAAAATTTAGTCATGCACATTGCATATTGATTTTATCATATTAATAAATACATAAAAATATTAGTCATGCCATATATATAAATTTAGTCAAACACAATGACACAACTTGAATGTTGTCCACAAATTGTCAAAGGAGAGGGCCCCTAAGGTCATCATAAGTCGACGCCTTAAATCCTGTGCTGCAACTTGCGATAGCATCTATCATGCGCCGCCAATATGGAGACCTTGCCACATTGAAGAGAATGTCATAATAGTACCAAAAAGTGGCAATGGCTGTCCTTGCTGGATTGTGCTTCTCTTGGTTCTACGCGGCCATACCCTCAAGCGTGGATTGTGCCCCTGGCATGAAATGGTCTACATAATAGGACTCTCCCATTCCACTAGTTGCTTGTGCACTTGAAGGAATCAAACTACTTTGTTGAAAGTACTGGCTAAGGTTGCCACTAGTACGAGCAACTTGGGAGGGGGGATGAAATGGCATCGCTATGACTTGTTTTGAGACTAGCGTTTTCATCTGTCGTAGTGATCATGGTTGTTTACTTTATTTTTAATTTCTTTTGGCACCTTATCACATACCTTGACATTATTTTTAGGTATCTGTGCCAAATGGAATTTGAGGCGATAAATGCCTCTAGTAAAATTAAAGCCACAAAAATTGCATTTAAAATCCCATTTCTTGGCCCTGGCGTTCCATACGCCCGTGTTGGATCCAATGGTTTCATTTTTTATATGCCTGCACATGGAAACAAGCAAGTTAGTAACAACAAAGTTACAATCACTTGAAAAGGACAAAAAAAATCCTAAACCCTAAACCAAAAGGCTAGGGTTTAGGGTTTAACATTGAAACATTGACAGCTGAAAAATGGGCTTGCATACATAATTATTAGGCAGCAATATTTACTTAAAAAGAGGAGGGAAAAAAAACCTAAACCTAAAAGTTTTAAAACCCTAGGGCCTAGACGAGGGTTTAAGGTTTAAACTTCAAGTTCAAAGTTTCAAATTTAAACATGAACAGCTGAATAATGGGCTTCCATGCATAGTTACCAGGCAACAATATTTACTTAAAAAGAGGAGGAAAAAAAACCCAAAACCCAAAACCCTAGGGCTTAGGGTTTAAACTTCAAACTTCAAAGTTTCAAACATTAACAACAAAAACATAGAAAACACTCACACATAAAAACACGAATTAACACAAACAAAGAGAAACCCAAGAACAAGAACGAAAAAAACACAAGAACAATAACAAAAAACATAAAAAAAAAACACAAAACAACAAAAACACATGAACAACAAAAAACAACACAAAGAACACAAAAACAAAACAAAACAAAAGAACCCACCCACCTTAAAAAACAAAAAAAAAAAAACAAAAAAGAAAAAGAAAAAAAAATTGAACATAACAATGACCTATCTAGACCAGAAGACTAATAAGGCAAGAATCAACAGAGGAAACAAAATAAAGAATAGAATGAGCTAGGGAACTAAAAAAAACTGAATGAACCAAAGAGAAGCAAAAAAAAAAAAAAAACAAGAAGAAACTAGGTACCTTCAGAACCGGAGCCATCCAAAGAAATGATAGAAAGAAGAGCTTCCCTAATTTGAGAAGCCCACCATATAGGAGGGTGGCCATAACAAGTAAGATCACCTTTATCCAAAGCCCAATTAGCTAAAGCATCAACACTCTTGTTTTGATCTCTCGACCACATGATTGTAATCAACTTTCAAAAATCCCATCCTGGATTAATTGAATCTTCTCAATAATTCTTTTTATTCTCCAATCCACCTTATGATTCTTAGAAGGAGTCTTCAAGAGATTAATCATAAGTTGAGAGTCGACTCAACTAACACCTTTTCCCATCCAACCTTAGTAGCCTCCTCGAAGGCCTCCGAGGATACCATACCCCTCAAGCAAGGTTATTGGAAAGAATACCCAAATTCTCAAGCAAAAGTAAAAACCAGGGAGCCATCCGAAAGTCTACCAATTCCTCCCACACTGGCTTTTCCAGGGTTCCCTCTAGAGGCTCCATCAGTATTGACTTTTCCAAAATCCTTAGGAGGAGGTTGCCAATTTCTAGTCCTATCCATCTTACTAATACTCACATTCCCTTTAAGTTGGTTGCCCTTAGAAGATTTAATCTTCAATCTTTGCATCACTTGATCCCATCTTTGGTGGGAGTTTTGGGGGTGATTAAGGAGTTGATGGACTGATTCAACTAAGTTGGCTATGGTCTTTTGCCAAATATAGTGAATATCCTTCCTATCTTGATTAAAAATTCGGTTGTTCCTTTCATTCCAAATATTCCAAAGAAGAATGGTAGAACCCATCCAAACTAATCCGCCTAATAAAATGATCAACACCCTCTTGATTAGGCCAATCCCTCCAAAGCTGTTCAAAAGTAAAAAAATTGGACCACCGTAAGCCAAGTAAAGTGGCCATTCTCCTCCATAGCTCAGAGGCTAAAGTACACTCAATAAAAATATGGTTGAGAGTTTCTACATTCTCTTCACACATTTCACATCTAAAAGGGCCATGAAAACCACGCTTCATAAGTTGCTCACCAAGAAGCACCCTACGATGCAATAAAAGCCAATTAAAGAACCTCACCTTAGGCCAGAGCTTTTGAGCCCACAATCGAGAAAAGATGTCGAAAGAATGGTTGGGATTATTATGGCATAAGGTCAAATAACCTTGAGCAACCGAATACTCACCCTTAGTAGTGTTGTTCCATCCAAAACAATCTTTTTCATGGGACCAAGAGAGGGATCTCATATGAAGGATGCCTTGGATATCTTGTCTTTGCCTTTCCGGGATTTGAATAGGCCAGTCCTCAATAGGGATCCAATATCTACCAACCTTTGAATTACCAATATGACGATAGTAATTAGCCACCTTTATCCAATTAGCTCGGTGAAGCTCCTCCATCCAAGGCCTCCAATCGGGAAACCGAGTTATCAAAGGCTTGTGACCATCCCAAGAATCTGTCCAAAAATTTGCCTCGTTGACCATTATGAATGATCCAAAATAATTTTTTCTTTATCAAATCCTCACCAGTCTTAAGAACTGCTAAAATGGGAGAACCTTTGGTAGGAAGTTGATAGCGAACAAGGTCTTCAGGACTTTTGTTCTCAAGATATTTAGCACGGAGATTATTGGCCCAAAGAGCATTGGGGTTATGCAACATCCTCCAATATAATTTAGCAGCTAAAGCTTTGTTGTTATTAATAGAAGACCGGAATCCTAACCCCCCTTCACTCTTAGGAAGACATAAAGTATCCCATTTCACCAAGGCCCATTTTCTTTTCTCCTTAGTACCACTCCAAAGGAAACGATGACTGATTTGATCCAATTCTCGAAGAACAGCCTTTGGGATATTCAAAACGGAAGAAACATAAATAGGAATAGCTTGAAGGACTGATTTTACCAAGGTGATTCTACCCCTGAAGAAAGCCACCTGTTGGTCCACTTTCCAATTTTCTTCTTGACTTTGTCCAACAACCAATTCCAATCTTTATTTTTCTGCCTTTGAATATTTATGGGAATACCTAAATAAGTGATTGGAAGGGAGGTCTTCTTATATCTTAATTTATCCAAGACCATGGATTCCTCGTCTAGCAGAGCAGTGAAAGAAAATAACTTTAGATTTGTCTTCATTGATCAACCGCCCAAGAGCCTTAGAAAAACAGCTAATGATTTGCTTAATATTAGAAGCTTCCTTAACTCGTAGCTTTACCTAAAAGAGTAGAGTCATCCACAAATTGAAGATGAGAGATAGGTCTAGCTCCATGAGCAATGTTAACTCCCTCAAGGGTTTTGTTTTCCCTCTTTTTGGTTATAGTCCTACCCAAGCATTCAACAAGAATGATGAATAAATAAGGGGATAGCGGGTCACCTTGCCTAATACCTCCAGAAGCTGGGAATGACCGAGAAGGCCTGCCATTGATAAGAACTAAGTAGGAAACTGAAGAGATACATCCCATAATCCAATCCATCCAATCCTTAGAGAAACCAAATTGCCTCAAAACTTTGATAAGGAAGTGCCAATCCACTCTGTCATAAGCTTTGGATAAGTCTAACCGAATGAACATGGAAGGAGATTTTTGCATATCCATGGAATGGATGGCTTCCCGAGCAAGAACTATCTCATCTACTATTTGACGTCCTTCCACATAACCCCCTTGCTCGGGGAAATAATCTTATGCAAAAGAGGCTTCAACCTTTCTCGCCATTATTTTAGTAATGATTTTGAGAAGAACATTACATAAAGCAATAGGTCTAAAAGCTGAGATATGATCAACCTCTTGAGCTTTTGGAACAAGAGTAATATAAGTTTTATTGATAACCTTCAAAATTTCTTTGGCTTTCCTGGCTTCTTCCACCACCTCTAATAAATCAACATGAAGGATATCCCGTAACTCTTGGTAGAACTCAATGGGAAAACCATCGGACCTGGGGTTTTCCCTTTTTGCATTTTAAAAACTACTTGTTGAAGCTCATTGATAGTAACAGGAGCAGTCAAAATAGAGTTCTCCTCAGAAGTGATAAGAGAAGGGATTGCTTGAAGAACATTTTGTTGTGAAGCCGAGTCAAGAGGAGTAGCAACAAAAAGATTGGAAAAGTAATCAACAACAATAGAGTTCATGCCATCCCAAGTATAAACAACATCTCCGGAATCTGATTTTAAGGAAGAAATAAAGTTGTGAGATCTTCGAGCTAGAAGAGATTTGTGGAAGAAATTTGTGTTTCGATCTCCTTCTTTGAGCCATTGAATTCTAGATTTTTGCTTCCATAAGATTTCTTCTCTTTTTCCCCATTCCTCTAACCGAGTTGTGAGTTTAATTTCATCTGCACTTCTCTTCTCTCGTGAGGCCATCTAAACGGATTTTCTTATTCAAATTTTCAAGATGAGCAATAACTTCATGTTTTTTTTTATGAACATCCCCAAACTCTTTCCAGTTCCAAGTCTTGATTTTGGATTTAATGTATTGCAATCTTTTGGCAAAACAGAACATCTTAGTCCCATGCCTAGGTTTACCTTCCTTCCACCATTGTTGCACATGAGGTCTGAAGGAAATGTCTCTAAGCCACATTAATTGAAAACGAAAAGGAGAGAAACTCACATTGGTTTTCCACATTTCCACCATGACCGGCCAATGATCCGAACCAACATTATTAAGAGTCTTCACTTTAGGAATGTGACCATGGATTAAGAAATTTTCAGAGAGCAAAAACCTATCCAATCTCTCCATTATACAAGCTAAGCCTTGCCTTCGGTTAGACCAAGTCAAAGGCCATTATCTCGGTTGGATATTCACAAGATGGAGGTTTGCAATATATTCGCTCATGAGGTCATTGCTTTTGTCCAAATTTCTATTTCCCCCCCTTTTCTCATCCAGAGAGAGGATGGTATTGAAATCTCCTCCGATCAAGATCCAAGCTTCAGGAAAATGAGAGATAATATGAGTAATATCCTTCCACTGTCTTCTTTTTTCCTCCAAAGAAGTCGGAGCATAAACAGTAATGCAGAGCATAATCTGGTTGGAATGTCTACTTTGAATAGCTATAGCCAACAAACCCCAACCGCCAACCATATGGTGAATAACTACCTCTTTTGGGTTCCAAAGACAAGCAATGCCACCCGAAGTCCCTTGGGAACCGAGGGAAACCACTTTTCCAGCTGGCCAAATTTTACTCGGCAATTGAGTCCATATCCTCCATTGACATCTTTGTTTCTTGAAGGAAAACAAGATGTGGATGATTTATCTGAATCATTCTTCTAATTTCATTTTGTTTTGAAAGACTCCCTTTGAGTCCTCTAATATTCCAAGTGATGATCTTCATTAATACCAGGGCTAAAAAATTTGGGAAGGGCATTAATCTTACCTTCCTCTACAAGCTTTTCACCTTCTTTTACCATATGATATTGATTGGTCTTGCGACTTGCTTTTTGATTAGAATCCATCTTCAATTTTTTTTCCCTGTTTCTTGACTTATTCCAATTGAATTCGAGATGGCTTCTAACCTTGAAGAATGCTCGTACACAGCCAAAATTTTACTAGATGGTTCAACGGAGTCTATATTGGGACCTGCATTATTTGAAGTTTTGACATTTGAAAGATTGTTTTTCTTGTGTAAATTTTCTCCCTTTTTTTTCTGTTGAAAACCTTTGATTTGTTGGTTTGTCTCTCGAGTTCTTCCCTTCATATTTAAATTGTGTTTCTAAGATTTCAGTTTCCATTATTTCCTCTTCCTCACTTGGGACATCATTTGTGGAAAGGATTTCAAACATATTAGCAGATGACTTTGATTGATCCTTCATAACTGGTTTTTTCTAGAGTGTTCTTATTCTTAGGTATTTGGAAACCCGCTGAGTTTATATCTTCTTTCTTTTGATCAGGAATTTTATTTGGGCAAGCACCGGCCAAATGACCATATTCATGGCAAATTCTACAACGAAAAGGAATGTTCTCATAGTCCACTACTTGCTCCCAAGTGTCTTCCCCAAATTGTAATGTGATCTTTTTAGGTAGGGGTTTGTCAAAATCCATTAAAACACAAATCCGAGCATAAATAATATGTTCAAAATTTTGAGTACAATCAGCAATCATCATAAAAGTTCCTAAAGAGTTTCCAATTGAAGAAAAAATAGTAGGATTCCAAAATTCAATAGGGAGGCCAAAGAGTCTAACCCACACGGGAGCTATAGAAGGCATCTCTTCTTCGGCTTTAAATTTAGTATGCCAGGGCTTCATGAAAAGCCCCGCCCTTCCAAAAAACCAAGGACCCCCTTGAAAAGTTTTCTCTCTATCTTCATTATTAGCAAATAAAACAAGAAAATAACCATTTGGATAAATAGAGATTTGTAACTCACCTTTAGTTTTCCAGCTTTTTGCAGCCCAGACTTTGAAAGCAGATAGACTCGGACGAAAACCCACGAACCGACAAATTAGTCCTCTTTTTTCCAAATCTTCAATACCAGTCTGAATGTTACCCATATCAAGCTTAACAATAGGAGTTCCATCAGCTGCTTTAAGACATCCTGACTCCGTTTTCCCGAGATCAATCTTAGGCATTCTTAGAGGTTTATGGGAAGCCCTAAGATTGATATTAGCATTGGGCTGAGGCTGTCCACCACGAAGGGCATCCCTAAAATTCATTTTTGGGACTGAGTCTTCGAAATTCTTACCCTTGACAGGGGTTTTCACAATAGAATTATTTTGTGGGTGCACCTTAGCACCAGATTCACTTGAGATATGAGCCATTTTTTGATCAACTCGCTTGAAACTTGTTTCGTGATCTCTTTAATCCTTGCCCTAGACGCCGTGGAAAGGTATGGTTTTCACTTTTCTTTTGTGCAGCAAATTGGAAGCCGTTGTCACTCAAGTTCACAGGATGATCTCGTTGAAAGATAAATTTCTAACCCATCTTGGATCCCCCGCAACATTTCCTGATAAAATATTGAGCATAAACCACAAAAATATTGGCCGCTAGGGCCCGAAGGCCCTAAAAACCAACCTCTGGAGCTGCTTGCACTCAACCCGGATGAAACCCTCGCATAGCCGCTTGCCAAATATCTCGTTCACACATAGGGATGCGCTAGGATCTGTGTTGCTCCAAATGATATGAAAATTGGTGGAGACGTTCTAGGGTTTTTCAAGCATCTACCCTCAAAATTTCAGCTCAATCCGAGTCCGGATGAGTGAGATATGGCCGAAACGAGTTCGGCAGTTTGGGCAGTCCTGCAAAAAACGTCCTACATATATCAATTTAGTTTCTACTTAAAAGGAAGGAAAAAGAACCCTAAACCCAAAACCCTAAACTAGGGTTTTGGGTTTTAAAGTTGAGAAAATCGGCAAACAACCTTAATCGCAAAACTATTTGCAAACAACCCTAATCTAATTTCAAACCTTGTTTTAAGTTGGAGGAAAAAAAAAGAGTTTTCAAAGATTTCTTACCTTGAATGAATCTTTTGGGCGGTTGTTGTTGGCTGCTTGATTCCTTCACACTGCAATCGCTTGCACTCCTAGGATGCCTTAGCATATTTGGTCGGGGTGGTAGCAAGGTAGAAGAGTTTTTTTTTATTGTTTGCAATGTTAGGAGGTGAAGTCACTATCCAGAGTTTTAGTCAGCATATGCCAGGCAGCAGAGGATGCTGCTAGATGTCTAAGCTGCTGCTAGACGTCTAGGCTGCTAGACGTCTGCTAGATGACTAGGTTGCTGCTAGACGTCTAGGCAACAGACGTCTAGGCAGCAAAATGTGCCAGACGTGTAGCTGCGGAAGACGAACAGTTTTTCGGAGGCTTTCCCTTGAGAGAGGAAACGAACAGTTTTTCGGAGGCTTCCTTTGGGAGAGGAAACGAACAATTTTCGGAGTCTTCCCTTTCTTATCTATAAAAGGGGAATGACCCCTTGCATGTAAATGAGGGTGTGAATGTAAAGTTTGCTGAAATCAATAAAAGACAGAAGCTGCCATTGCCCCGTGGTTTTTCTTGCACATTGCAAGTTTCCACGTAAAATCTGTGTTACTGTTTTGTTCTCTATTATTGTGTTTTTTGCTTGCAGGTAAAATCTGAAGTTTTTAACTAACATCTGGTGTCAAAGCCTAGGGTTTTGTGCGAGTGGGAGTTGAAACAATGACAGGAGGTGTAACCAATCTCGAGATTGAGAAATTTGATGGTAGGAACTTCGCCCTATGGAAGATGAAGGTGGAGGATTTGTTGGTTCAGAATGACCAAGCTCTAGCCTTGAAAGGGGTCGCGAGTAAACCAAGCAGCATGAAAGATGAGGAGTGGGTAACGTTGGACAGGAAGGCGGTTTCTACAATACATCTCTGCCTAGCAGACTCTGTCTTGTTCAATGTAGCTGAAGAAAAGACCGCGGAAGCCCTCTGGTAGAAGCTTGAAAAGTTGTATGAAAAAAAATCAGCAACAAATAAGGTTTTTATGAAAAAACAACTTTATAGCTTTAGGATGAAGGAGGGTTCATCTGTGGCAGATCATTTGAATGAGTTTAATACCCTTATCAGTAAACTAGTTTCAGTCAGTGTGAAGATGGAGGATGAGGACAAAGCTATCACCCTACTTTGTTCCCTCCCGGACACTTGTGATCATATGGTGATGACCATTAGTAATGCATCATCAGGAACTCTAAAATTTGATGATGTGGTAGCCGCTTTGTTGGCATAAGAGTTGAGGCGAAAAACGTCTCTAGAACCCTCAACCAATGAAGCCCTATTTGTGAGAGGTCGATCTTTTAAGAGGAGTAAACAAGGTAGATCATAGTCCAGATCTAAGTCTAAAGGACGTAAGCAGAAAGGGAAGTGCTGGCATTGTGGGAAGCAAGGGCACTCAAAGAAGGAATGTTGGCAATTAAAAAATGAAAAGAATGGTGAAAAGCAAATTCAGCCATCAACTGAGGCCAGTACAACAGATTTAGGGGAGACGGCAACATTTGAAGCTTTCTGTATCGGTAACAACATATCTGTTTTATATGCTTGGGTTTTGGACTCAGGTGCATCTTTCCACATGTCTCCCCACAAAGACTAGTTTGACAAATATCAGCCATACTGTGGTGGAATGGTCTACTTGGGTGATGATCATCCTTTAGAAATTGTGGGAAGAGGGGACATAAGGATTAGGTTGGATGATGGTAGAGAAAGGATGTTATGTGATGTACGACATGTGCCCGATTTGCGGAAGAATTTGCTCTCAATCAAGATGATGGATAAGCTAGGGTATTTTGTCACTTTCGGTAACAACTACTTCAAAATTACCAGAGGAGCTCTTGTAGTAGGAAAAGGAGAATCTTATGGGACCCTATATCATTTATGCGGTGATACGGTGACAAACCATGCAACAACAACAACTTTTGTTCAGGATGCAATAATGCTATGGCATCAACGCCTAGACCATATGAGTGAAAAAGGTCTGAAAATTCTGCATGACAGAGGTATGCTTTCTCGGATTAAGTCTTGCAATTTAGACTTGTATGAACACTGTATTTTTGGTAAAAAAAAGAGGGTACATTCGAATATATTTGGACCAGTCCCCACTCAGTCCTTAAATGGTGCTATCTATTTTTTGACTTTTATAGATGATTATTCTAGGAGAGTGTGGGTTTATTTTCTTAAGAAGAAGTTGAAAGCTTTGCAGAAATTTAAAGAGTTCAAAGCACGAGTAGAGAAGAGTTTGGGCAAGTCGATTTTAAGTCTCAGGTTTTATAATGGGGGTGAATATTGCTCCAAGGAATTTGATAAATTGTGTACACAGGAAGGTATTAAGCACCAGAAGACTGTACCATATACTCCACAACAAAATGGTGTGGTTGAGCGGATGAATCGCACAATCATGGAATGTGCAAGAAGCATGCTTAGCGTAGCCATGTTGGATAAAAAGTTTTGGGCAAAGGCTGTTAATACAACTGTTTACCTTATTAACAGGTCACCTACAACTGCGTTGGATGGACAGATTTCGAAGGAGGTTTGGTGTTGTAAGCCAGTTGATTACTCTCATTTGCGTACCTTTGGTTGCGATGCATTTGCCCATGTACCTAAAGAAAAAAGGTCCAAACTTGACCCAAAGTCAAGTAAGTGTGTTTTTCTCGGCTATGGAGATATAGTGAAGGGGTATAGACTGTGGGATCCTACTGCCCACAAGGTAATTATTAGCCGGGATGTTATTTTTGATGAAAAATCCATGCAAAGGAAGGAGGTACAACAAACTCCTAATGTTGTACCAGTTAAAGTAGATATGAACGAAGATGAATATGAAAATCAGCATGCTGAAGTTTTTGATCAGCATGCAGAATAGCAAGTAGAACAGCAAGAAGAAGAACAAGGAGAGCAGCCACAACGGTCACAAGACCAAGAGCCACAATCAACATATCATTGGGTTAGAAGATCTACACGTCCACAAAAGTGTCCGGAAAGGTATTCTCAAGTTTATCAGTCCTCTTTTGCTTTGTTAACTGATGATGGTGAGCCTAGTTCATTTCAGGAAGCTAGAGAGTATGAGAATGCAAAAAAGTGGAGGAAATCCATGGAGGAGGAAATCGAGGCACTTCGCAAGAATAAAACGTGGGAACTTGTGGATCTCCCACCTGGAAGAAAGGCTGTTGGAAACAAGTGGGTTTACAAAGTAAAGAAGAACATCGATGGGTTGTTGGAACGCTATAAAGCTCGCTTGGTGGCAAAAAGTTATGTGCAAAAGTTAGGTATAGACTTTAATGAAATTTTTTGTCCAGTTGTGAAGATGACTATTGTTAGAGTTTTACTTGCACTTGTAGCAGCACAAGATTTAGAACTGGAGCAGCTTGATGTAAAGACTGCTTTCTTGCATGGTGATCTCGAGGAGGATATTTATATGGATCAACCTGAGGGCTATGAAGAAAGAGGCAAAGAGCATTTGGTTTGCAGACTGAAGAAATCTCTTTATAGGTTGAAACAGGCGCCAAGGATGTGGTACAGAAAATTTGACACCTTCATGAAGAGCCAAGGTTTCAGCAAGAGTGAAGCTGACCATTGTGGATACTATAAGAGGTTTGATGATGGCAGTTTTATTATTTTGCTGTTGTATGTTGATGATATGCTGGTTGCTGTTGTATATTGATGATGGCAGTTTTATTATTTTGTTGTTGTATGTTGATGATATGCTGGTTGATTGATCTTAAGGCTCAGTTGGCTAATTTTTTCTTTATATCGGCCTGAAAAAAATGAATGAGAAAAAGTAAATTTTTCTTTATATCGGCCGTAGCCTCTACCAGTGCAGCTGTGGCCGATTTTTTGAAAAAATCAGCAAAAAATTGGTGATGCGCCGATTCTTTGCCAATTGCATCGCCGTGACAAAAATCAGGAGTCCACCGATTTTTTCCGATTTTTTCAACTAGGGTATAAAGTATAAACAATTGAAGGTAGTCATTTACTTACCTTGCAGATGACGTTACTTAATGCTTATGAGAGCAATTAAATAAAACTAAACACAACATACTGATATGTTATTGTCATGCAAGCATCACACAATATGTTTGCTAATCTCAGCAACTGAATTCGTCAGGCATTCCTCTTCTGTCAAATCCACTTAGTTAACCAAAAATTGTAGTGATTCCTTGTAAATGGAACAATTTAATTTGTATATATATTTCATATGGTATGAATTTTATTCTCAAATTTTATTGTGTTTAAGTTGTACAAAGCAGAGTTCGCTGGCAACAACCAGAGAAAGAATTCATACCTCCTGCGCAGCAGCAGTCATGACGGGGCTCTGGCGGAACTTTCCAAGGATCTGGTTCCCGAACGAATCAGAACTCTGCTAGATTTGTTCCCAGGCAGTTAGGTCCGGGATTGCAGCAGACCCAAGGCCGTCCTTGCGGCGGCGGTGTAAACTGCTTCTGAATCGTTGGAGTGCCATCTTCAGCCTTGTCGATAGATGCCTACTCTTCTTCAGCAAGAGTAACGTAGGTGTTGTTGATGGCATGATCACAAATGCCGCTGTTCATAATTTCTCTGATAGACCTCTCACAGCGGCAGAAAAAGAGCTTCTTGGGCTAGGATTGAAATATATCCCTGTCCCACCTCCCACGGTCCATGATGATGTCCGTGCGGAGTATGTTATGTTTTCTAGGCTTCTCAAGCTTCGGTGGTTTTTCGGTCCAAAAGGAAGGAACATCGCCAACTGGGAAGAACCTGCCTACTCTCCATTTCGTATTTCAAATTCTGCATGGGAACCTGATGTGAAATACCAGCCCCTGTTGGATCTTCTTAATGACGGAAAACATCGAGTTGAACAACAACTTGCTGCCACGGAGAGTATCTTCCAGCCTCCCCTGCCCAGGCATCTGGCAAGAGCCTTGCACTCTCTTGGATCTGATGATTCCATTGTCATCAGACATGCTGACAAAAATCTCGGCCTCACTGGTTCTCGGCAAGGCATGGTACCTGGAAGAAGGGATCGGACAACTTTCGGATCCGGAAGTTTACCAAGAGGTTATTTCTGTTCCCTGGAACTCTCTTTTTCTAGCTTGGAGTCCATTGTTAAAAATGCACAAAGAAGTCTTCTCCTCGATCAAAAAATAGTGGATTATCTTCTCGCAAAAGAACCCCATCATTGCTCAAGTCTATACTTTCTACCTCATTCCAAAGGTTCACAAACAACCTATGAAGGGTAGACCCATCTGCTCCTATTGCGGTTATACGTTGGAGCCTGTTTCCAAATGGCTTCACCACCAGCTTCTCCCCATTCTCCTAGAGCACCAAATCATCTACAAGACTCTCTGAGCCTAATGGAAATCCTTCATGAAAGAGATTTTCCTCCAAGTTGCGTTTTGTTCACCTTTGATGTTGAGAGCCTGTACCCAAGCATTCCTACAGAAGCAGGATTGGCCGCTCTTCAACACTTCATCTCGGGGAGGTTCAAGCCAGGTTTGGTCCAGTTGATCCTCGAACTTGCAGAACTGGTCCTGAACGGACATTATCCGGAATTTGATGGTAAGATCTACGAGCGAGAAAAAGAGGTACAGTAATGGGGAGCAATTTTGCAGTTGTCTATGCCTGTCTGTTTCTTTGTTACTTGGAATTGCAAGTTTTTGGTCTTTTTCCATCTATTTCAGAAAATCTTTGCTTGTATAAACGATATATTGATGATGCTTTTGGAGTTTGGAATGGTACTAATGAGAGTCTTCAAGCTCTCCTTGATGCTTATGGTTCTGTTTATCCCAACATCAACATTACTACTGCCATTTCCACTTATGAATTTAACATCCTGGATATTATGGTGGTCAAACCACCCTCCATGACTGTTCCAGGTCGTCTGGGTACTAAACTGTACCAGAAACCAATGAATATGTATCAATATATCCCTTTCTGTTCATTCCATCCACCCCACCAGAAAAAAGCCTTCATAGTCAGCGAACTCAACAGGTTTTTGGTCAGAGAGGCGGATGATGAAGGATTCAGAAAGATGAAGCATCAATTTTTTCACAGGTTGAGAGCCCGGGGCTACCCGTCCCGTTTCTTATTTCCACTCTTTGCCTAGGTAGAGTTTCGACACCGGCCTGCACTGCTCCAAAAAATATTCCAGAAGATCTCTTTAAGACAGCCAGGTCTAAAGAAATCTCCCCCAGTTCTTATGAAGCTGTACAACTGCCAGTTTGCTCGTGATATTCGTCTAAACAAAAACGTGCTTGGACCTCTCTACGAAAAATGGAGCAAAGACCCTCAACTCTCCCATATCGGTCGCGACATCATCTGTTGGAGAAACAACAAAAATATGAAGAAATTTCTATGTCGCAGCCGGGTCGTGAGAACCCAACCCAACTTCAATCAGCCATAACTTTTGCTATAGGGCTCCGATTCTCGAACCGTCTGAAGCGTTGGAAAGCTGATAAAATTTTCTACGGCGACGGACGAAACCCAGGCCCTTTTCGAGGCCTCTAGACCCCTCAAAAATGAGTTTTAAAGTTTAGAATTGTTTGTAATGTCTCTTTTCGGCAATCAATGCCCCGTATTCATGGGTGCACATCCCGAGGAGTGTTTTTTAATGTTTTAAGGCACTTTCAAACGTTATTCTTGGCAATCACTGCCTTTTTTGGCATATCCCAAGGTAACGGTCCGTTTTTCTTGATTCTCGCCACGTGGCATGTCGGCTAGGGCACCCACTGGCTTGAGAAATCTATATAAACAAGATGGATTGTAATGTTTGGTCATCAGCCGAACTGATGAGCACTTAAGGTGCGAAACATGTTTTCGGAGTTTTCCCTTTCATTTCAGTCTCTCTTGTTCTTATGTCGTGAAGTGCCCTTTTTGCATTGATCGCTTGTGCTTCTACTTCCTCTTCGTTATTTGATTTCTATTGCGCTAAGGTACTGCTGCGAAGTTTTTATTTCTTTTTGAATATAGAAGTATTATATCATCACGATGTTAAGTGTTTAGCATTGTAATATCAGCAGATTCATTCCTCTGCCATTTTACAAATAATCATCTACCACCAAACAAAGAAAATGCTAAAGAAGCCAGCAAGGCAACATTGTTGGATTTTATGCTATCACTGTGGTGAACACAGTTATAAAGCACCAGAACTGAAGGATTTCTTAAAGCAGTAAATGCAATAAATTGAAATATCCAAGGGGCTATCCTCACAGAATTCAATAGAACATGCTTAAAAAATTGTTGCAGGCAGAAATCCTACTGATATCAGAGCTTGCTGATATCCAATATTAGCTAAAGAAGAAGATTAAAAGATTGGTCTAAGAGCTTATTGGTGCAGGGGTAATATAGGAATACTAAAACCTGTCTTTAGCTCTAGTGATAGTTGTGACAGATGAGTACTTCAGATTATGAGTTGATTTGGACGCTGAAGAGAATCACAGTTAAAACATTTTATCTATCTTGTTCATTGATGAGATGTTGGATGAGTTGCATAAAGACATTCACTCTTGTTTGGATCTAAGGTTAGGATACAACCAAATTAGAATCCAGCTAGAAGACGTTTGTAAAATAACTTTTCACACACATGAAGGCCATTACTAATCCTTAATCATGCTGCCACTTTTGTTGACCAATGCTTCCAGAATGTGTGAACATAATATTTCTAGCCTGACTATGGAAGTTTGTATACCAAGCAACCTTGAGGAACTTGAATTCTTAGGGTTTTAAGGCTACTTTGGGAAGTCTGCTTAATTTGACTCTACCACCCGAGCTCCCATTCTCCAGCTTGCCAAAGGACACATTTAGATGGCACAGGGAAGCAACCAGAGCCTTTGAGCAACTTAAGCATGCCCTGACAATTTTGCCCATTTTTGAAATGCCCAATTTCAGACAGAAATTTGCAATTAGATCAAGGCATTGGAGCACAACTCGTGTAGGAAGGAAAATGTTTTTGCTTTGAAAGTTGTAACTTAAAAAGGGTTAAGCTGGAAATCCATATATAAGAAAAACATGATGGCCATCCTACAACAACACTCTTTGGGAGCCATTCCCAGATGAAGACCAGTCCTCATTCTTAAGTACTTCTTGAGCAAGATGCACATCTAAAGAGTAGCATAATGGGTTGCTGAGATTCAAGGCCTTGATTTGAAATTACATATTAGAAGGACAAAGAAAACATGGTAAAGATGGCGTGTTTATAAAGTATGAAATGAAATGAAATATTATTAATGTCCGCGGTGGGCCAAAATAAGACCCAAGGGACTATAAGGACAATAATGATTGCTAGCTAGCAGGCTAAAAAGCCCAACAAAGAAAAGAACTAAGATAAATACAAGATGAAACCCGACAAACGGGCCAAAGAGAAAGGGAAAAGAAAAGAAAAGGGAGAGCAGAGGGGGGAGGGTTGCAATCCAATAGAGAGGAGTGCACGCCAAGAAGAACGAAGAGAGAGGAGGGGGGAGGGAGCAGCCCGGGGGGGCAAGCTCCAAGAACCCTCCAGAAACTAATCTCTCCTAACAGTCGAGGCCGAAGTACCCGGAGCTGAAGAAGTCCATGATATGTCTTTGCCCATTGCTAGTTCGGAACCCCGACAAACTGTTGGTGCACCGTCTAGTGACCCTGCTTTTGTCCGAACTGGATGATGTGGGGCGTTTCCAATTGAAGTCACCTGGTCCATCGGAGTTGGTGAAGTATGTTGTGATGAGCCGATGTTGAGGAGGGTGAGATCCATTTGGAGAACTTTTATGTCGTCGAAGCTAAGTTATCTCCCTAAGAAAGAGTGCGAGACAACGCTGGTCCGGGTATCTGAAGAAGGTAGAAACAGATCAAGAGTTGACTATAAGGACAATAATGACTGCCAGCTAGCAGGCTAAAAAGCCCAACAAAGAAAAGAACTAAGATAAATACAAGATGAAACCCGACAAACGGGCCAAAGAGAAAGGGAAAAGAAAAGAAAAGGGAGAGCAGAGGGGGGGAGGATTGCAATCCAATAGAGAGGAGTGCACGCCAAGAAGAACGAAGAGAGAGGAGGGGGGAGGGAGCAGCCCGGGGGGGCAAGCTCCAAGAACCTTCCAGAAACTAATCTCTCCTAACAGTCGAGGCCGAAGTACCAGAGCTGAAGAAGTCCATGATATATCTTTGCCCATTGCTAGTTTGGAACCCTGACAAACTGTTGGTGCACTGTCTAGTGACCCTGCTTTTGTCCGAACTGGATGATGTGGGGCGTTTCCAATTGAAGTCACCTGGTCCATCGGAGTTGGTGAAGTATGTTGTGATGAGCCGATGTTGAGGAGGGTGAGATCCATTTGGAGAACTTTTATGTCGTCGAAGCTAAGTTATCTCCCTAAGAAAGAGTGCGAGACAACGCTGGTCCGGGTATCTGAAGAAGGTAGAAACAGATCAAGAGTTGTCCCTGAAAAGACAATGGAACCTACCTCAGATCTCATAATAAATGGGACAACAAAAAATAAAGTGATGAAGGGTTTCAACTTCACCCAAGGAGCAAAACAAGCAAATCCGCTCCTCCGTCGGAAGATGGTGATTTGACTCAATCCGGAGTTGGTGAGAACACACCCTGAGTTGCCCAATAGTGATCCGAAGACTATGCATTGTGTGTTGCTTAAGGTATTGTGGAGGAACTATTCTACCCTCCTGAATCTGTAAGAAGTGCCCATGAGAACATTTATTGATGATAATGCTCATTTAAATAAAAAAGCAAGCACTAATTGACACAAGAACCAATTAAACAATTGTGAACACAAGGTCATGGATTTGCTTGGAGAAGTAGGGCAGTTTGGTATGAGAACCTGATTTAACTTGGCCCTAATTTAAGGAAAAATTGTTTTAGGAGACCCAGTATGCCTCTACAACATATCAATTTAATGTTTCTTAGAACTACTGTTGGCTTAAATAATCCTTCTATTTGGATGGACTAATGGGACACTAGAGAGTTTTTGGCTGCAAACTATGTGATGGAGATGAAGTTAGTTGGAGTGACAAATTTGTAATTTGTGTACTGATGGATGTCCAAGGATGCCAATTTGTAGGACATGTTTTGGTGATGGTCACCACTTATTCCACACATATCATGTTTAGGTTACGAAGGTTTTTGTTGTGTGTGGGTACGTAAGCTTGTGGCCTTGTATTGTGCTATATATGCAAGTATTTGACGTGTAGTCTATAACATATGCATTATACAACTCCACTGCAAACAAGCCACAAAATGCCTTATCCAATGATATGGCTTAAAACCAAATGATGCTAGTTGATAAAATCAGAAACTCTTGCAAAAAATTCTAAATATGCTCTTGCTTTGAGGTCAAGTCATGTTTTGATAGGGGGATCATGTTGTGTACCTAGTCTTTTATGCGTTGAGGATTAACTATCAAGTATGTTGTGTGTTGGTGCTTAGTGGGCAATTTCTTTAGATACCCTTGGTATTTAGGATCAAGTCATAAGGTTTAGTTGAGCTGGGCTTAGTAGATGCTATAGATAAGAGCACTAGGGTTGCTAGTTGGTCATCTTAAGTATTACATTTGGCTATTGCTATTCGGGAGATTACCATTCTTGAAGAGTTTTCTACTAAGCAATTGCAACTGAGCCCATCTTTTAGAGCAAATATTTATTAAGCCTTCCATTGCTGTTGCATCCATTTGATAGATTGTCTATCTTGTGCATGGTTATTTGGCTGTATATATTGGAGGATCATAACAAGCACGTTTTTATGATTTGGACTTATTCTCATTTGTTTAGCAGGTTAACCTCCTAGTATTAATGTTTCTTACCTTTAAGACTGTACACACTCAATGAACATAAAATCCTTATTGAGATGAATGTGGACTGATTGTTATATGCATAAAACATCGATTGATATGACAAATTAGATGCATGGAATATATTGATGTGGTCCTATTATTCTATTTTTTTGTCATTTGCTTTCTTAATATTGAAGAGTTTGATAAAACTATTCCAGAAAGATAATGCAAATAGAAGGAAACAATGACATGCATCCACAATAAACACCAAGATTTACCTTGGAAACCCTTGACCGGGAAAACCAGAAAAAACTCAGAGCTGCACCTCTTCTATATATTATGTTTTAACAAAGCAGTTTACAATACAATATATATGTATTCTGCAGCATCAAATAACCCTAAACTGCCGAGTGGTATTAGAATACAATGGGTATAAAACAGTGTTCCACGGGGACCTGTCCCCCACCCTGGGGGATGCGTCCCCCTATCCCCTCCATCCTTGGCATGGGGGGGCGGCAGGGTGGCCGTCCCTGGGACAGCCAGGGGCCCCCAGGGGGCAGCCAGGGGACATTTGATTGTCTTCGATGGGATGTTGCTATTGGTGTTTTGCAGGGCACTCCTTTAGGTGTTTCTGCAATGCTTGCTATTTTTCTTTTAGTTTCTGGAGGGTGCTATCACATGCCTTATTACAACTTTGTGATTGAAAACAGTACTGTTACATGTTTTGGCAGGGTTAATCCTGTTAGTAGAGACACACAAAATGGCTTTTGGTTTTGGAATAATTCTGGTATCTGATTCAGGGTTATTGTGAGATATTGGATTTTTAATTTCTAAAGTGTAGGAACTGAATCTTCTTGTAAATATTTGTATTAATACAAGGGCGCTGCAAGCCAAATACACATAGGTGCCATGCTTTCAGCTGACATGAGGATTTAAGAAAAAAGGCCTCACAAATGGACGTTATCATCTTTTACCAGGCATGCCCAAATTTATATACTGGACCAAAATATTGCCATGCAATAGTAGTATGAAAGTTGAAAGCATAAAATAGTCCCTCTTGGTAAAATAATGTTTCTTTATATAAAGATTTCTGGTTTCATAAAAGAAAATTCAGAGAAACATATCCCAGATATACTCGTATGGAAAGTTCACCTAAAGTCAGGGGAATGGTTTTCCACAAAACTGACGGAGAAGCAAAAATTTACATCTATAACCAAGATTTCCTCAACAATGAAGGCATGGGTACAGCATAATCTATCCAGTTGAAGATGCAACAAATTAATTTGGAAACTATTTTGACTCCTTTAACACAATCCATTTCTTTTATATATCATAATTTCCATTTTCTTGAATGTCTATTATATACAACAAAAATATTCTAATGGCTTCTATGTTCTAAATATTTTTGTTGTAAACTATTAGTATTTTTCATTTTTGTTATGTAAATTATTCTAAATTTCTAAATTTTTTAATACTATTATACTTTCTGTCCCCTAATATCGGCTTATCGTCCCCCGTCGTCCTCGAAACCTGTCCCCCCGTTCCCTAGCCTCGTGGAACCTTGGTATAAAAACATGGGCTAAAACCACCCGGACCCCGCCAATTGTGTCGGGTTGTATGGCCTTTTCCTACAAAGAATACAACACATTCAATAATCTCCCACTTGTTGAATACTTTGTAGCGGGGCTTGTACAAATCACAAAATCAGCTGCTTGGGGCAACCAATCCCATTGTCTCCCTGCACCAAGAAAACTTCTCAGTACTCACAAACTTAGTTAAAGAATCTGCAATATTTATTAGGGTATCAACTTTCATCAGTGACACCTTCTTGTCTTCAACCATGTCTCTAATAAAATGGTACTACACTGCAATATGCTTTGTCTTAGAATGATAAGCAGGGTTCTTTGCCAGAAAGATTGCACTTTGACTGTCACAATTTATCCTTATAGCTCCCTGTAAGGACCAAACATCAGCACATGGTCATTGTAACCATACTGCTTCCTTACTTGCATGAGTGTCTGCCATGTACTCAACTTCTATAGTTGAAAGTGCAACTTGCCTCTTGCCTCTTGCTCATCCAACTGGTTGCTCTACCAAACAAGCTAAATACATAACCACTTGTGGATCTTTGGTGATCAAGATCTCCAACCCAATCTGCATCAACAAAATGTTGTATATTCAATACCTTTTTTGGTTAAGCCCTTGATAGCAGATTGCATAATCTGATGTGCCACGCAAATATTTGAAAACTCGCTTTACAATAGTCCAATGTTCTTTCCCTCGTTTTGACATATATCTGCTCAAAACTGCCATTGGGCAATGTTTGGTCTGGTACATTCCATGGCATACATCAAATTTCCAACAGTGCTTGCATAAGGAACATGAGACATGTCCTCTCTTCTTGTGTCTTTGGACACTGTTTTGCAGATAGCTTTACACCCAAAGGAATGAGAGTCTTGATTGGTTTACATTCCTGCATATTAAATCTCTTTAATATCGTTTCAACATATTTTCTTTGATTCAATCAAAGTCTCTTGTTTGAACAATCCCTCTTAATCTGCATGTCCAAGATGAAATTTGCAGGACCAAGATCCTTCATATCAAACTGAGATGACAATTGAGACTTAATCCTTGATGATTTTCCTATCATTTCCAATTAACAACATATCATCAACATACAACACCACAATAACAAAGTGATCATCAACCTATTTGGTGTACACATAGTGATCAGCTTTGCTTCGTGAAAAACCAAGTCCCAAAACATAAGTATCAAACTTTTGATACCACATCCTTGGTGATTGTTTCAAACCATAAAGAGATTTTTTCAACCTGCATACCAAGTCCTCCTTTTCTTTACTATAAAACCTTCTAGTTGAGACATATAAATTTCTTCTTATAGATCCCCATGTAGGAATGCTGTCTTAACATCCATTTGCTCTACTTCAAGGTCAAATGAAGTAGCGATGGACAAAATAAATCTATTAGAAGTTAGTTTAGCAACAGGGGAGAAAACCTCACCAAAATCAATTCCCTCCACCTAGGAATATCCCTTTGCTACCAGGTGAGCTTTGTACTTCTCCACTTTACCTTCTGCATTGAACTTCTTCTTAAATACCCATTTGCTACCAATTGGTTTTCTTCCAATAGACAACTTCACCAAATCCCATGTCACATTTTTGTCTAAGGCCTTCATCTTGTCAAAGGCCTTCATCTTGTCAACCATGGCCTTCTTCTAGAATTTACCTTCCTTTGCATCAACTGCCTCCGTAATAGTTCTGGGATCATTATTAGTAGCAGATTAAACAGAAGTAGAACAAAAATCAGGTGGACTATACCTTTCCGGTTGCCTTCTTTCTTGAACCGATCTCCTCATGATCAGGGTTTGAGGATCTGGTTCATCATCTTTTGTTGAGTCATATTCTTCATCCATGAACTCAAACTGCACCTTTTCTGGTTCTTCCTCTCTTGATTGTTCTTCCTGCTTGCGAGCACTTTTAAACTCTTTGAAAATGACATCTTGACTGTAAACAATCTTCCTTATTTTTGGGTTCCAAAGCTTGTAGCCTTTTACACCATCTTTGTAACCAATACAGGTACACATTTTTGCCTTATTGTCCGACTTACTCCTTTTCTCCTTTGGAATGTGAACATAAGCATCACAACCAAAAACTTTGAGATGTTTAAGAGAGGGTTTCTTACCAGTTCATGCCTCATATGGAGTTTTATCAACTAATGCTGATTTAGGTGATTGATTTACTAGGTAAAAGGCAATATCTACTGCCTTTGCCCAGAATTCCTGTGCTAACCCTACACCATTGAGCATACTTCTTGCCTTTTCCATCAATGTCCTATTCATTCTTTCTGCAACTCCATTTTGTTGAGGAGTGTATGGAGTCATCTTTTGCCTTGCTATTCCGCACTGCTTACAAACTCCTCAAATTCCTTTCCACAGAACTCTCCACCATTATCTGTCCTCAACACCTTTATCTTGTTCTTTGTCCGGTTTTCTACAAGATCCATAAACTCTTTGAATTGTCCAAAGACCTCAGATTTCTTCCGAAGGAAATATATCCATGCGTACTTGGAGAAATCATCTATAAATGAAACATAGTACAATGATTTTCCAAGTGATGGAATAGGCATAGGTCTAAACACATCGTTGTGTATCAGCTCCAAAATCCCTTTTGCTCATGCAGCACCAGATAGAAACTTCACCAGATTCTATTTACCATATACACAATGTTCACAGAAATTAAAACCTAAGGATCAGTCAGGATTACCTTCAACCATACCTTTAGTGTGCAAATATCGAAGGCCCTTTTCTCCAATATGTCCCTGTAGTGAACCTACCCATTAGCTTACTATATTCTCTAAAACTATTTATATTATTTTCTTAGATATAACTTATCCTTAATAACTTATTAAATGGTTATTTAATAAAGGGTGGGTATGAAAGGTTATGTCCTTTTATAATATAACCCTTATAAAATCTTTTATAGATTTTACATAATTGACCTATTGGTCCATTACAAGTGGTATCAGAGACATGCTCTTGAACCTGTGGTTTAACTTCTAATTGATGTCTAAATCTTTTTTGGGCTTGTATCTTAAAATCATTTTTTGCTTGGGCCAAGTTATTTTCCAAACTCTCCAGAAGACTCAAACGGTAATTGTTTTTTTTTTCAATTGGTTATATGGGATTGAAACGGGCCCCACCCGTATTATGTCATCACCACATAGTGGTATTACAACAAAGCTTGGATATTATCCATGTATCACTTGGCAAGATTTGAACTTGGGTCTCCTTGTTGAATGTTGAGGACTTTAACCAGTTGAGCAAATACCATTTGATACTCAAACGGTAATTGTTGGAGTACATAGAAATTGTCAAAATTTCGAGAATGAATAATGCCCAATTGCAATTACTGGTGGAATTGGTACAAAATGATGTAAACAAAAGATGGAATAGGTAGATGAAAGATTTAACAAAATAGAGGAATGCATTAAATATATTCAAGCGAACATCTAGGCATTGACTGCTAATAGCAAATCTTTAGGAGTGTTAAACTCTCTAGTTACACAAACATCAAAACCAAATCCTAACCAAATGCCAGAAAGCATCATTATTCATACTCCGCAACAATCAAATCAGCATTATAATAGATCATTCAAAACAAATGCTCGAATCGATATGCCAAAGTTTAGTGGTGAAAATCTACGTGAATCTATTGAGTGGGTTATAAGCATTAAAAATTACCTTGAATTAAATCTTGTTAATAATGACGAGGATGCTATTAAAGTAGCATCTCTCCATTTTGAAGGAAAAGCACAAAAGTGGTATACTTGGTGGCATGAAAAAACACAAGGTCTTACATGAAATGAAATGAAATGAAAGATTTTAATTACGTCCGCGAGACCCAAATATGGTCTATGGGACCTCAAATATGGAAGTACAATTACTCAAATCATATCATATGATCTTTAATATCTTTGAGAAGGTTGTTCCTTCTCCTGCTGATTTGTGTTAGCAATTCTCCAACTTTTTTTATTTTACTGTCTTCAAATAAATCTGTAATAAACTCGTTCCCAAGTGTTTCTTTGTATTTGTCACGGATATCTGAAAAACTCGGGCATTTATAGATGAAGTGTTCCTTTGTCTCTACTGCCCCTATGCTGCATAGAGTACATATCCTTTCTTCCCATTGTTCTTTGGGCGTTGTCCATCTCCCTGTTTCACATCTAAGCCTATGAGAGCTAGTCCTTATCTGAGCAATGAGTATTTTTTCCTTCCACTTGATTTCAGCGCCTATATACGCTTTTTCCTTGTGGTCATACGTTGGGTTAAAATTTGCAATATAATATTGTCTTTTCCTGCTTGCATTTTTCCACATTCCACTTCTGAACTTTTCATTCACATAATTTTTTTTGTCTTTGTTGACATTTGGGCATTCATTTATGTTGATTTCCCAACGTTTCATCCATTTCTGATTTTGTTTCATCCACGTATTCTTTCGCCTATGCAACTCTTCGTCCCTAGCTGCTCTAGGCCATCTATCATTTGTCATGTTTTCTGTTTTTTTCAAGTAACATAACAGCTTGGTCATAGCAATTGCTTCTAAAGGGAACATTCCATTTTCAGCTAGAATAATTTCATAAGGGGTTGTGGCCTTAATTTTGAGAAAGTTGGTGATTAGATATTTTTGAATCCTTTCTATTTGCCTCCATTTTGCATTTGTTGTGCCACTAGCCCACACCTCGAAACCATACAACAGAACCGGTGTAACAAGTAGGCCAAATAAGACCTTGGTGGTCTTCCAGTCCCACAACTCGGCATTGGGAAGGATTCCTCTCAGATTTTAATAAAAGATTTGAACCACCAGAGATTGATTATTTCAATCAATTAACTCGAATAAGACAACGAAGATCAGTGGATGAATACACCTTTGAATTTGAATCATTGGTAACATTAGTAACTAACATAACAAACAATCAATTAGTTCAATGTTATGTGGGTGGATTGAAGCCTGATATAAAACATGAACTTCAAGTTAAGAATGATTTGACCTTGCCTCTAGCTATTAGGTTAGCTCGGAAAAACAAAAACAAGATATTCAAAACAAATCGTAACACATGGTTTCAAGCTGGTAAGGATGTAAGAAATGAAAATATGACAGAATCACTAAGATATAAACCTCCACATCAACGAAACTTTAATTACAAGGAATATCAATCAAACAAGGGAAAGAAAGAGCCCCCTAAACCATCAAACTTTAAAGATCCAAAGAAACTTTATAATTGTGAAGGAAGGAACCTTGAAGAGGAAAACTGGGATGCAAGCAGTATTAGTAGTGAAGATGTTTCTGAGGCACAAAGAGAACCTCCACTAGAACCAAATGAGCCTATAATTTCCATAGTTGCACTAACAGGAATCCAATACCCACAAACCTTCAAAATACAAGGATATATAAAAAACCAACTCAGGTAGTACACATAATTTTATTGATTTAGCCACTGCTAAGCGACTCAATTTATTTGTCTATCCAACAAAAGGATTTGATGTGGCAATTCCTGGGGGTAATCACCTAAGTTGCAAATCCAAATGTCACAAAGTGGAGTTAAGTATGAATGATTACAAATACCAAAATAACTTTTATGCTATGCCATTAGGAGGATTGGATGTAGTACTTGGAGCAGAATGGTTAATGCCCCTAGGATTTTTCAAATGCAGCCTTGAAAAACGAATTGTTAAATTCAAATGGCAAGGCCAAAAGTACACCTTAAAAGGATTCCATGCTCCTCCATCACAATTAGTGTCTTCATATAAAATAGAAAAGATGATTAAAAAAGGAGCATCTACAATGATTGCTCGATGTTTTACCATTGATCCTATTCCCACAGATGATGTATGAAATAATGAAATGAATAAATTCATCAATAAATATGCTTTGGTATTCCAAGATCTACCCTTAGGAATACCTCCCAAACGAGATATTGAGCATGTTATTGAAATCAATCCAAATGCACCTCCAATAAATATCAAACCGTATCGTTATCCACACCACCATAAAACTAAAATCGAACAATTGGTCCAAGAACTATTAAAATTAGGTGTTATCACACCTAGTAAGAGCCCATATTCAGCACTGGTCATACTTGTTCAAAAGAAGGATGGATCTTATTGCCTATGTATTGACTTTCAAGGCTTAAATAATATCACAATCAAGAATTGATTTCCTATTCCATTTATCGATGAAATGCTAGATGAACTCCATGGTGCTAAATATTTTACTAAATTAGACTTAAGATCAGGATATTACCAAATACGAATCAAGACAAAAGATATTCCAAAAACAACATTTAGAACTCATGAAGGCCACTATGAGTTCAAGGTGATGCCATTTGGATTAACTAATGCACTTGCTACCTTTCAAGCTACCATGAATAAAATCTTCCAACCCTATCTATGAAAGTTTGTCTTAGTATTCTTTGATGATATTCTTATCTTTAGTCAAAATTGGAAGAATCATCTTAAGCATGTGGAAGAGGTGTTAACAGTCTTGCAAGAAAATAAATTTTATGCAAAAAAATCTAAGTGTAGTTTTGGAAAGACAAAGCTTGAATATTTAGGCCATATCATATCAAAAGATGGTGTTAAAGTTGATCCTACTAAAATAAAATCAATAATGGAATGGCCTAAACCTAAAACCATGTCCAAAATTAGAGGATTCCTTGGTTTAGTAGGATACTATCATCGATTTATTAAACATTATGCACATATTGCAGCTCCATTATTATATATTCTAAAAAGAGATTCATTTGAATGGTCCCCAGAAGCTGATCAAAGTTTTCTAAAATTAAAAGAAGTGCTATCCTCGACACCTGTATTAACAACTCCTAATTTTTCCAAACCATTTATCATTGAATGTGATGCTTTTGGAGTGGGTCTTGGAGCTATGCTCATGCAAGATGGTCACCCAATTGCATATGAGAGTCAGAAGCTTAAACCACATGAGAAAATCAAGTCTGTTTATGATAAGGAAATGCTTGCAATTATGCATGCTTTAGCAAAATGGAGGCAATATCTAATTGGTAGCAAGTTTTCAGTTCGGACTGACCATGATAGCCTTAAATATCTACTTCAACAGAAAACATTGATGACTGAACAACAGAAATGGGTGGCTAGGATTCAATCATTTGATTTTGAAATCCTACATAAGAAAGGTAAAGATAACCAGGTTGCTGATGCCTTAGCTAGAAAGGATGAAGAAACAATCACTTGTGCAATTTCAGTAATCATTCTAGAATGGATTAAAAACGTGCAAGCTGAATATGTCAAAAGTAATGAATGTTGGGACATCATTACAAATATTGAGAAACATCCACAATTTACATGGAAAAATGATATCTTATGGATCAAGAATCATATATATCTACCTTGAAATTCAAAATTCATAATAAAAGTTCTTGGAGATAGTCATGATTCCCCAAATTCAGGACATGTAGGTTTCTTTAAAACATATTATAGTGCTTGACATTCAAAAGGATATTCAAAAGTATGTGGCTAAGTGTGATACATGCCAAAGACAAAGGTGAGAATGTTGCATACTCAGGACTACTACAACCATTGCACATACCACAACAAAAATGGAAAGAAATATCCATGGATTTTATTGATGGCTTACCTGCATCCGAAGGATTTTTGTGGTGGTAGATCGTCTCACCAAATTTGCCCATTTCATTCCAATGAAGCGGACATGTTCCACATCTCAAGTGGTAGAAAAAAATATCAACCATGTTTATAAGATTCATGGATTTACTAGTAATTTCTTGAAAGAACTATGCAGACAAGCAGGGATCTTACAAACAATGAGTTCAGCATATCATCCTTAAACTGATGGATAAACAAAGATTGTAGATAAATGCTTAGAAGGTTACTTATGATGTTTTGTATCAGATAAACCCCAACAATGGGCTAAATGGTTACCTCTAGCTCAATGGTGGTATAACACAACTTATCATACATCAGACAAAATGACTCCTTTCACTGCCTTATATGGATATGAATCCCACGAACTAAAGACTATGTGCTTTATCATGTAAAGGTTCCAGTTGTACATGATTATCTTGAAGAATCCAATGCAATTGTACAAGCCTTAAAAAGTAACTTAGAATGGGTTAAAAATAGGATGAAGCAATAGGCTAATAGTCATCGTTTTGAATGAGAATTCCAAGAGAATGATTGGGTTTATGTGCGTCTTTAGCCATACAAGCAAACATCTCTTAAGAATAGTGTAAAGAATTTAAAGCTGTCCCCTAAATATTATGGTCCTTATCGTATTCGAAGGAAGATCAGCCCTGTTGCCTATGCTCTTGAACTTCCAAACAAAGGTCACATCAATGACGTGTTTCATGTTTCATGCTTAAAACAAAAATTGGGTATCCATACTCCAGCTCAAACTGAACTCCCAATCTTGGATGAGGAAGGTTGACTTATACTTGAACCTAAAGTATTATAGATACTCGCACACGATGCTTACGTACTTGAGACATCGAGACATCACCATATACCTTATTAAGTGGAAAGGTTTTTCTTGGGAAGAAGCTTCATGGGAGTCCCACTCATTCATTTCTGCTCATCCTTCACTTCCTATGCTTTGAGGACAAAGCATTCTTAGTTGGGAGGATATGTAGTGAACCTACCCACTAGCTTATTATATTCTCTAAAATTATATTTTAATATTATCTTATATATAACTTATCCTTAATAACCTATTAAATGGTTATTTAATAAAGGGTGGGTATGAAAGGTTATGTCCTTTTATAATATAACCCTTGGATAAGATATATATATCTCCTCCATGGAGAGGGAATCCACATCATTCTTATTCATATATCTCTTATATATAAAATATTTTATAGATTTTACATAATAGACCTATTGGTCCATTACAGTCCTATTCTTTGATGCCAAAGCTTTGTCTTTTCTATAGGAAGAGGAGTTTTGTTTGTTTCATTTTTAGGAACAACAAAACTATTACACCCATTAGTTACAATGTTGCCCAATAGCTTGTACAATGTTCCAATCCAAACTCGTCTTGCCAACACTATTGCTCCTCGAACCATCCTGCAGGTATCCTTTTCAAATTCTGTTTGCACACATGCATCACTCATATTACTTACATATATCAAATTTCTAGCCAACCTTGGAACATGCAGAACACCAGGGAGGGTTTTAACCCTTCCATGTCCAATGATTCTGGTTGTCGATTCATCTCCTAGGAAGACATCGCCTCCATTATACTTTTCATATTCACAAAACCACTCCTTGTGAGGAGTCATATGAATCGAAGTCCCTCAATCGATCAACCATGCATTATGATCTGAGTGTGTACTTGAAGATGCCAAGTATACATCCCCTTCTTCTGTGGAAGGAGCATCATCAGATTTCTTATGTTTATCAATATTTTTAGATCTATAGTCCTTCAAATGCCCATTTCTAGCATTTCCTTATTAGACCTCCCTCTTGACTTCGACTTGTCCCCAGACTTATTTCTATCTTGGAAATGACCCCTTACAAACAAGGCATCCTTGGATAGGTCCTCCATGGATTGGTCCTCCATGGATTTCTGCCTCATTGTTTTTGATAACAAGGATGCAACCACATCCTCAATCTTTAAAGTAGTTGCAGTAGTAGTACCAATGGCCACAACCAGATTATCCCATGAATCTGGTAAAGAACATAACAAAGTAGCAGATTTATCTTCTTCAGATATCTTAATATCAATAAAAGTTAATTGACTTACCATAGTGTTGAACATTGAGATGTTTTGTCATAGAATCCCCATCATTCATCCTATAAGGAGATACAACTCCTTTCGAAGAAACATTTTGTTTACGAGGGACTTTGACTGGTATAAAGTCCCTAACTTTTCCCATAGCTCCTTAGCATTGTTTTCTCCAGAGACCTTAATCAAAAGTGAATTTACAAGGCACAACAAAATAGTACTCTTCGCCTTCCTGTCCAGCTTCTCCTAGTCTTCTTGCATCATACCCGTGGGTTGTTTCTAACATGGCAACCCATTGATCTCTATCCACAAGGAGGTCTTCCATCTTTAGCTTCCATAACTCAAAGCTCTGGCCGTTAAACTTTTCTATCTCAATCCTTGAATTGCTAGCCGTTTTCCTTCACATAGGATTCACCTGCACAAAAGCCCCCACTCAAAAATAGGTTTATCACAGACCCAAGACACCCTTGCTCTTCTCAGATTGAGCTAAACCCTAGCAACAAAGATGCCCCTCTGAAGCCAATAACCTCGCTTTGATACCAAATGAAGAGTTTGATAAACCTATGCCAGAATGATAATGCAAACAAAATCATAAAACAAAAGGAAATAATGACATACATCCACAATAAACACCAAGATTTACCTTGGAAACCCTTGACCGGGAAAACCAACAAAAACTCAGAGCCGCACCTCTTACTTCTATATATTATGTTTTTAACAAAGCAATTTACAATACAATATATAGGTATTAAGTAGCATCAAACAACCCTAAACCACCGAGTGATATTAGAATACAATGGGTATAAAACCATGGGCTAAAACCACCCGGACCCCGCCAATCGTGTTAGGGTGTAGAGTCTTTTCCTGCAAAGAATACAACACATCCAACAAATATAAGCATGCCATATTTAGAGAAGGCACATAAGAGATTAGGCAAAATGCAAGAAGATTTCAATGTTGATTTTGGATATTTGTCAATTGAGAATTATATCAAGGTTTGGGTGGATGATTGCGAAGAAGCATGTCATGTCCACGATTGAATCCATGAAACAATGATGCAATTGATTTCAACTAAATTTTGGTTGCTTCTCAGCAAAAATGAACTAATCCTTTATATTTGGAGGTTGTTTCTGATAGTTATTTCATAAGGGAGAATATGCAAGTTAGCAATATGTTGATAGAGGATGTGTTGGTAAATCTGAAACACATAGACCTTTCAGTGCTTTCCCTTGCCCTTGAAATATTATTTTCAATTGGATTGCCATCTAGAAGTAGGGAACTTGCAAACTCAACATCTTTCAAGTTGCAGATTCATCTTCATGTGGGGCAAGTTGGAATACACTGAGGTTATATTTCTCTGTTAAACAAATTATTAAACTGGGAAAAAAATTCTTGCTGCATGGCTTCTCAAATTTTCAACTTTTACTTAATACGTAGGAAACTAATATGTGAGATTCTATTTCAAGAAACTTGATAGATAACCTTTGACTTTTATTTATTAAAAGTGAATAGATGAGAATCTCAAGAGCAATTTATATCCTCCTTTCCTAAGGTAAAAGGAAAGAAACATAAAAGTAATGGTAGTTTAAAGACATTTCATCTTATTAAATTGATTTGAGATATATTTTAGATATTTCTATTTTTTCTACTGCCGTCTTCTTTGATTCTGTGTGCAATCACTGAATGTTTTTAGCTGAACTAGAAATAATGAATGTCTGTGTTGATTCCATGAATGTGCCAATGACAGGGGAGCCATTTTACTATTGTTCCATGTAATGTCAGAGTTACTGTACCTGACACTTCTGCCTGGATACCTGCCTCTGTGTATCATATACAGATATGATACTTCTCACATACTGTATTGAAATGTATCAGAATGCATGGGTACTGTATGTATCCAGATACATGCCCTTAGCTGGTCCATATCTAATACATCTGAATATGGCCTAGGCTTATCTAGAGTTGTATTTATGAGATGAGATTACAAGAAGAAAGCAGAATTTCTATTAAATAAATTTTAAATCTAAAATGCAATGACGAGCCTTTTCCTAATTAATAAAAATATCCTATTCAAAACTTATGTGAGTAAATATTTTTGTGATTTTTTAAATATAATATATAGAGTACATGTGCTTTTTATAATGTCTTTTCCAGCCTTACACATATTAGGGGTCTTGAAAAGTTGATGTATCTGTATCCACTACCGTCTCCGTATCAGATACCGTATCTGTTTCCATACAACGTGGTGTAAAGTTTATTATTCAATAACAATATATGGATGTAAGTATGCAGTAGAACCTTGGAATGTTTATAAACTTGGAAACTCAATCTTGAGGCTTTATTTGAGGGCAGTAATAATGAACTGCATTTCGATTAATTATTTGACTGTCATACAAAGCCATCTATTAGGTTTTGGCCCTCATCTATTTTGCATATGTAATATTGACATACATTTAATAAACATGACATTATATTGGTGTTGTTAACATGTGAACAAAAGAAGACAACCACTCGCATAGGTAGCATAAATCTGGATATGATGATGGTGTCCAGGAAAATTGTTATTGATGATAAAATATTTTCTTTCCTTTTCCTGGATGGTTAGAAAAATAGGTAGGTCACAAGCAAAAACTGCTTCAGTAGCAAAGTTGTCAAGAGATGTTATTAGAAACTGCCATGCGATGGGTCTTATTTTCTAGTTAGTTTGAATATTTTATATTTTTGCTTTTTTGGTTAATTCAAAGGGGGTGCTATTAGGGGCCCTGCCCATGAAAGACAAATAAGTGAGTACATTGTTGATGGCCATTGGCGGGAGTACAACAAATACGGGATAATAATGCTAAACCGTCTAACCATAACAAACAAAGCAAGAGAAAGCCCAATATATCAACGAAAATACATCAAAACACAATGTGGACAATGAAAACATGCCTCAATCATGCCACTTTAAAGATTCATTGCCTTAAGTTGGTGATATTGTGAGACAATAGATCCACCACTACACCCCATAATTCCATATGATGGCCATGAATGGATTTTTATTGCATATTCAAGTTAATTGCCATGTTAGAAAGTTTATTGGCTACCTTATAAACGTCGTGAAGCGTATGAGAGAAGCCTTTAATTCTCAGTCTATGATTGAGGCTCATATACTCTTCCATGTAAATTTTCCTAACCCTAGATAACAGCTATCCTATGTTATTTTAGAATAAATCAGATCTGAAAAGAATTTATTCAAACATGCAACAGTCACACAGATGGCTGGAAAAATAAACAACATGAACTGTGGAAGTTAAATATATTTCTGAACCTGAAATATTACAAATAAAGGAGGCTACAGCTACAGCAAGACACCCTGCTCTCTTGCTGCTGTTTTGGCCAGCAATTTGACTATTCTTCTCCTCCTAAGCTTGCTTTTTTCCTTCAACAATCTGTTCTCCTTCTCTTCTTTTTGTGTGTAAAACACTCTTGACCTTCTCCTTTTATCCTTGAAAAGACAAACCTAATCTCTCTAACCCTAAGATTAGATCTCATCTCATATTGAGATGTATGGTTAAAAATAGAAAATCACTTAAGTGAATTTCAAAATAGAATCACTTAAGTGAATTACAAAATAGAATCACTTAAGTGAACTTAAAAATAGAAAATCACTTAAGTGAATTTCAAAATAGAATCACTTAAGTGAATTACAAAATAGAATCACTTAAGTGAACTTAAAAATAGAAAATCACTTAAGTGAATTTCAAAATAGAATTCAAAATGTCTCGAACCACTTCTAGCACGTTCATACTAAAGCCTATGCAAGAAGTTCCTGTTTGAGCTACATTTCTCAACACTCCCTCTTAGCGAGGAAGGAATTCTGCACCAATCCAAGTTTGTCTTTGAATGCTTCAAACTTCCCTTTCACTAAGGGCTTGGTCAAAATATCAGCTACCTGTTGATCTGTGGGAATATACTGGAGCTTTACGGCTCCCTTCTAAATCCTGTCTTGTATGAAGTGATATTTGATGTCTATGTGTTTGGAATTTTCATGAAATATTAGATTCTCAGAGAGTTTGATACAACTTTGATTATCACAGTATACCACCGTGGGATCCAACTCCTGATCAATCAATACTGTAAGCAACTTGTGAAGCCAGATGACGTCACAAATAGCAATACTGGCTGCCATGTATTCGGCCTCTGTTGAGCTAAGTGCCACAGAAGTCTGCTTCCTGCTGAACCAAGATATCATGCCTGATCCCAAGCTAAAGCAACACCCTGAGGTGCTTTTCCTGTCTGCTACATTGCTTGCCCAATTTGAGTCTATATACCCCTGCAACCTCACTTCACCATCTCCAAGATATCTCAAACCATACTCCACCATGCCCCTCAAGTATCTAAGCACATGTTTTGCTGCTACACAATGCTCTTGCCTTGGCTCCACCATGAACTGACTCAAGGTGTTCACTGCAAAACATATATTTGGTCTAGTGTTGACCAAATACATCAAGGATCCTATCAACTGCCTATACAACGTAGGGTCCACCAATTCTGAATCTGAAGTTGTCACCTTCTTTAGATTAGTGATCATGGGTGTGGCCATAGGTTTGCAGTACTCCATCCGAAACCTCTTCAGGATCTCAACTGCATACTTACCCTGCCCAAGGAATATCTCCCCTGGTCTCTGCCAAACCTCAAAACCCAAGAAGTAATGCATCATGCCAATGCCCTTCATCTCAAACTCAGCTGCCATATATGCTTTGCACCCTGCAATGAGCTTCTTTGCAACTGCAATAAACAAGTCATCTACATATAGCACCAAAATGAGTAGATCAATCCCAACAAAAATGTAATATAGACTAGGATCTGCATCACTTTTGGTGAAGCCCACACTCTGCAAGTATCCATATATCCTGGAATACCATGCTTTCGGTGCCTGTTAGAGTCCATATAAGGCTTTCTTGAGCTTACAAACATGGGACTCTTTCCCATTTACCTCAAAGCCCTGAGGCTGCTCTATGTACACTTCTTCCTCAATGATCCCATTAAGGAAAGCTGTCTTCACATCCATTTGATGAATCTGCCATCCCATAGATGAAGCTAAAGACATAACTGCTCTAATGGAAGTGTATTTGGCAACTGGAGCAAAAGTCTCCTCATAGTCCACTCCCTCTTTTTGGGAGAACCCTCTCACCACAAACCTTACCTTGAACTTCTTGATGCTGCCATTTGTAGCATGCTTAATTTTGTAGAGCCAACTGAAACTCACAACCGATTTCCCCTCCGATATTGGCACTATGTCCCAAACATCATTCTTCATGATGGAGGTGTACTCCTCCACCATGGAATCCCGCCAAACCTTCTGGTTTGTTGCCTCCTGAAAACTGGAAGGCTCTGAATTTATGATGTTACTCATCAATGCCATGTAGTTTGAAAACTTCCTTGGAGGTCTGCTCTCCTTAATCATGCTGCTAGGAGCCTCAACATACTCCTGAGCATCCCTCAATGTTTGTGTAAGCCATCAAGGTCTCTTGATAGAACTGGAAGGGGCTAATGTCTCCTCCTCCTCACCTGAAGGTTGTTGTCTTGAATTGGAAACCACTGGTGTCTTTGGTGACCTTGGCTCAACCTTCGGAGCTTCCTGCTCCTCATTCTTTATCACTGGAATAGGCTCATGGAACTTCCTGGATGCAACATCCTCAAACTTTACATCCCTGCTCACTACTGTCTTCCTCTTTTCTGGAATATAAACCCTGTAAGCTTTTGAAGTCTCATTTTAACCTACAAATAAACCCTTTTTACTGGAGGGCTCCAACTTGGTCCTCTTCTCTACCGAAACATGGATATAAACTGGACATCCAAAGATGCGGAAATGACTCACCTCTGGTTTCACACCTGTGAATGCCTCCTCTGGTGTCTTGTCCTCCAAGATCTTGCGAGGACACCTATTCTGGATGTAGATTGTTGTGTTGCATGTTTCTGCCCAAAGAAACATCGACAAGCCCTGGTCATGAATCATGGCCCTAGCAGCCCCTATGATGGATCAATTATTTCGCTTTGCAACCCCATTCTACTGTGGGTTGTATGGAACAGCCAACTCCCTCTTGATTATTGCCTGCTTGCAGAAACCATCGAACTCCTTAGAGGTATATTCACCCCCATTGTCTGATCTCAAGACCTTGATCTTCTTCTCTGTCTGTTTCTCAACTAGAGCTTTGAACTCCTAAAACCTGCTAAAGACTTCATCCTTGGTCTTTAAGAAGTAGATCCATGTCTTGTGAGAGAAATCATCAATAAAGGAAACATAGTACATGCTACCTGAAATTGATGCTACTAACATCGGTCCACAAACATTCGAATGTACTAGATCTAGTATCTCCTTAGACCTATGCTCGTTGTTTGGGAAAACAGCCCTGGCATGCTTTCCAAGCGTGCACCCTCTGCATACTCCCTGTTGATCAATGCTGAACTCTGGAAGACTTGTCACTATCTCCCTTAGAATAGGCAATGCTCTATGATGCAGGTGCCCCATCCTCCTGTTCCACGACTCACACAAGTTGTTACTGCTATGAACTAGAGCTCGAACAGGTTCACCCTGCAACCTGTATAGACTGCCTTCTCTAACTCCTATCACTTGTGCTGTTTCCGGGCTAGATTCTTTTGGTCTAATAAGGACATGCTCTAAAGAGTTCCCTGACTGTAGTCGAAAAAGAATGGTTCCAATTTTTTCAAATGGATACTTGGCATCATCACCAAGCTCAACCTGAACCCCTGAGTCCTGCTCTTGTAGATTGGTAAAACACTGTCGGGTTGATGTCATGTGCCGAGATGCCCCACTGTCCACATACCAAGCATCCCTTGGAATTGTGTTGGTAGAAAGGCAAGAGACCAACGAGAAATCCTTCTCGAATTTGGCAGCAAATTCGCTCATCTGAGTTTCTGTAGAGGCTGCTACTTGCATCTGCTGCTGCTTCCCTTTACCCTTCTTGTCTGGACACTGTGATGCATAATGGTTGTGTTTATGACAAATGAAACACTTGATCTTGCTCAAGTCCTTCCCTGATTGTGAGCTTAACTCCTCACTCTTTACCTTACCCTTGCTAGGTCCTTTACCTTTGCCCTTCTTCGTTTGCCCAAAAAGAGCTAGGTTATTGTCACCACCTTTCTTGTTGGCCTTTGACTCCATCCGAGTCTCCTCTTGGATGAAATCATCCCACAGTTTTTCAAAGGTAGGAAGGTGCTCACGAGCACAGATGCCTTTGAAAAATGGTTCCCATGAAGTTGAGAAACCATTCAGTGCCACGTTCACCAACTCTGTGTCTTCAACCTTCTCCCCAACTGCTGCCAGTTGATCACGAATCTGCGTGATCTTCATCAGGTAACTGGTAACGGTGTCAGATTTGGTCATCTCCATAGATCTGAGTTTGTTTCGCAATATCTTCCTGTTTATGTTCTCGCTCTGGTAGAGGCTAACCAGGGCATCAAACATCTCCTTTGCCTTAGTCTTCTCGGATATGTGAGGAATCAGGTGATCCTTCACTGCATCCAAGATCATCCGCTTGGCCTTCACTTCTTTCTATGAGCTGCCAATTGTTGCGGATCTGTAGGCAGAGTCACATCATCCTTGACAATATCTTAGAGATCATTCTCTTCCAATAAGAACATTCCCTAACTTTCCAGGGCAAGAAATTGGAGGCACCTTCCAATCTATCCTCAAATCTGAGGCTAGCTGTTGCCATCTCTGAGATCTGCTGTACAAACTTTCAGATCTGATATGAATGACTCAAAAAAAAAAAAAAACTGTCCTACAAATAAGCTTAGTCCTTCAAGCAAAAAATATGAAACCCTCTAACTGCTGGTTTTTAATATGCAGCAGTGATCTACTGCTGTAAACCCTTGAGGATCTCAATCACAGAACCTAGCTCTGATACCATGTAAATTATCCCAACCCTAGATAACTGCTGTCCTATGTTATTTTAGAATAAATCAGATCTGAAAAGAATTTATTCAAACATGCAACAGTTACACAGATGGCTGGAAAAATAAACAGCGTGAACAACAGAAGTTAAATATATTTCTGAACCTAAAATATTGCAAATAAAGGAGGCTACAGCTACAGCTGGAAACCCTTCTCTCTTGCTGCTGTTTTGGCCAGCAATTTCACTGTTCTTCTCCTCCTAAGCTTGCAGTTTTCCTTCAGAAATCTGTTCTCCTTCTCTTCTTTCTGTGTGTAAAACACTCTTGACCTTCTCCTTTTATCCTTGAAAAGGTAACCCTAATCTCTCTAACCCTAAGATTAGATCTCATCTCATCTTGAGATGTATGGTTAAAAATAGAAAATCACTTAAGTGAATTTCAAAATAGAATCACTTAAGTGAATTACAAAATATAATCACTCAAGTGAACTTAAAAATAGAAAATCACTTAAGTGAATTTCAAAATAGAATCACTTAATTGAATTACAAAATAGAATCACTTAAGTGAACTTAAAAATAGAAAATCACTTAAGTGAATTTCAAAATAGAATTCAAAATGTCTCGAACCACTTCTAGCACGTTCATATTGAAGCCTGTGCAAGAAGTTTCTGTCCGAGCTACATTTCTCAACATTCCATGCGAGTTTTAAGTTTACAATTAACAAACTTTTCTTTTTGGAAGGCTTCAATCACGATCTTTGAGTCCCCCTCAACAATTAACTCCTCAAAACCTTGCTCAATGGCCACTCTCAGGCCTGTAATTAGACTAACTGCCTTCACCCAATTCGAAGTGGATGGCAGAAGGCAAAGAGCATACGCATAGAGCAACTGACTGTTATTATCTTTAAAAATACCTCTTGCACCTTTCAGGCCCGAGTTCCCACAAGTGCCTCCATCAAAATTTAATTTCACTTTCCCAACTAGTGGTGTGTGCCAACATGTAAGGCTCCTTTGTATCCATTTATCATCCTTCCCATTATCAGTGGCCATCTAAGTTAGAGGCCATTTACCACTAATGTGATGCAGGTTTCCTTTCACAGGTATTGTAATTAAACCATGCCTACTATTAACCACCATCATTGATGGAAACCTCCTATCCTGTTAAGAATGTTGCCATGGACTTGTCTTCCTGCTGGAATATTCTTCTGTTGCGTTCCAGATAGACCTGACTATTGATGGTGGACCATGAATCCATATCTTAGACAAGGCCTTGTCCAAACCAAAGGCCCAAGAATAAAGTAGAGCTGAAATTGTGTTGGGAAGGGCCCGATAAATTTTAGATTTTGCCAAAAACCAATTCCAAGCTGTTTGTGGAGAGTTGCAAGATAAGAGCAGGTGATCATTAGATTCCTTTGCCTTAAAGCACATTTCACATCTAAATGGTCCCTCATAGCCCATCCGACAAAGGTGGTCCTAGATTAGAGCCCTACCCTTTGCTACCAAACATAGGAATATTGCTGCTTTAGGCATTGTAGATGCATGCCAAAATAGAGTTGGGGGAAAAGTAGGGCTATTCATTTTGGAGTACAAATGCTTATAACCAGCCTTTTCTGAGTATACGCCTTCAGATGCTGCTGTCCAAGAGATAGAATCAGCACTGGGAGGGGAGGACAACGGGTCTTGCATGGTTTTGGCTATAGTGCTTCAGCATCCATCATATCCACATTTCGGACTGTGTGAGGATATTTCCAGCCAGGAAGGTCCCAACATTATTCTTGCTTTGCTCTATAGTCAACTACTCTGGAGCCCCAGACTGCCTATAGGGGTTCCTTGAAGCAATTATGCCTATGTTGCATCTAAACAGATATGGTATCCGATACAAATACGGTATTGGATTTCAAGATTCCTTAATATGGATATGGCTGGATATGATATTATAAAATGCATATGTATATTAAAAGGAAAAACACATAGCACAAAAATGTTTACACAAATATAATTTTTAAATTGGAACATTTTATCTAATTAAGAAGAAGATTGTCATTGTGTTTTAAGTTTAAATTACATTTTATAAACTTTTTGTATTCTTCTTTTAATCCCATGTCATGCATACAACTCTAGATCTTTGTAGGCCATATCAGGATGTATTAGATATGGACCAGAAAAGGGCATGCTTTTGGATACATTTGGATACGATGTATTCAGATATGGTATCCAAGTATCATATCTGTAGCCGTATCTGAGATGCAGATATGGGTATCTAAGCAAGAGGATTGCCGGATATGGTAACTTATTATACTGATTATTACTTTCAGTTGCAATATTCCCTGTCCAACAGTCCTCCTAGAACTCACTCTTTGGGTATCCCTGATAGCCCATTTCAGCTTATACAAACGACATCTCTATATTTCAGAATGAAATTCCAGACCTTCGAGCCTTGAGGAGGATTATTGGCTGTAGGGGTCCTCATTATTTACATATTTGGACATTAGAGTTTGGCTCCAAAGCTTATCACTCTTCATCAAGCATCACTGCAGCAACTTAGCTCCAAGAGCCCTGTTAAATGCCTCCAGGAGTTTTAGGCCCAGACCTCCTTTTTCCTTGAGGATACAGATATCCTTCCAACTAGGTAGTTGGAATTGTTGCAGCTTAGAAATCAATGCTTTTCTGCATAAAAGCTAGCTTATGTAGCCGCTGACCTCCTTTTTCCTTGAGGATACAGATATCCTTCCAACTAGGTAGTTGGAATTGTTGCAGCTTAGAAATCAATGCTTTTCTGCATAAAAGCTAGCTTATGTAGCCGCTGACCTCCTTTTTCCTTGAGGATACAGATATCCTTCCAACTAGGTAGTTGGAATTGTTGCAGCTTAGAAATCAATGCTTTTCTGCATAAAAGCTAGCTTATGTAGCCGCTGTCAGAGAAGGTTTTCAGAGGTCAAACAGAAAAAAAACTGTTCAATACATTTTCCAAAATTTAAATTTAAAATTATTGAAGGGGCATAATAATATTGGGGAGGTTATATGGTGTGAAGAGGACAAAGCCTGTACATGCTAATTTTTATAAAGTCAGTGTTAAAAGTTTTAAATGTATACTTTCAGAACCTTATAGAATCTTATCAAACAGGAGGGTACAGGAAAAGGAGAAATAATTCCCATCACAAGTATGATATACAGTTATATTTGAGACATTTAATGGTCAACGTTTCTAAGCCTGGAAATCAAAGCTCAATTGCTGTTAATGCAAAATCCTGTACAGCTAACAGTAAAAGGCACTGAACCAAAACACATGCAGCCAGATAAATCACCAAGTGGGAACTCAAGGATGATTGGTCCAGATATATATTTAGTTTTAAGTATTTCAGATACTTAAATTCTACCATAACATGCTTATAAAGAGTTATTAAGAAATCTGGGACGAACTCAACAAGCCAGTTGGATCATACACACAAAATGCAAAATTTAGTTAAAAATAATCGCTATATATGTTAAGATGACCAGTGGTGACATTGTGTCTAGTCACATAAACCCATTGAGATTAAAATATATCATAGTACGTAAAAATGCAGGCACCAATTTGCTAAGAAGATAAAAAATCAGTGTTATGGTAATGTAGCATTTATACTTACCTAACTACTTATACAATCTTTGGATACAACTACGTCAAAACTTTTTGTAGAGGAGAAGTGTGTGGGCACGACTGAAGATGTGAATATAGAGAAGGCTTTTTTTTATTCAAGGCAATACAAAGAAACATGGCATGAATAAATGGAAGTCAGAATAAAGAAAGAGCCTGTTATTCATATTACTGTTGGATACCAGGATGTGTTGCCTAGAATTGCAAAAAATATGCAGCATCTTTACTTAAGAGATTACAGAAGAAGGATGAAATCGATGTTGCTATGTGATGATGAGAGTAACACCATTTATGTAAATGGACTTTAACTTTAATTAGGGATCTCCGATTTACATTGTTCATGGTGAAGAGAAGGCCTTTTTTTATTCAAGGCAATACAAAGAAACATGGCATGAATAAATGGAAGTCAGAATAAAGAAAGAGCATGTTATTCATATTACTGTTGGATACCAGGATGTGTTGCCTAGAATTGCAAAATGTATGCGGCATCTTTACTTAAGAGATTACAGAAGAAGGATGAAATTGATGTTGTTATGTGATGATGAGAGTAACACCATTAATGTAAATGAGCTTTAACTTTAATTAGGGATCTCCGATTTCCATTGTTCATGACAAAGAGATGAAATTTTTCTGGAATGTTGGATGTGAAGGTCTTTAGGATGATGCTTTTATGTATCTGAGTTTGTAAAGTTGTCCTATAAAGTGCTACCATTTATAGGTGAGACTTTGGGGGATATTCAATATGTAGGGCAGTCTAGTTGAGTTCATGGGCAAGTACAATGCTATGATTTCTACCTTGAATGTGAATGTGATGGCTACCTGATGGATTGGTGTCAACTGTTGTCATGGTGGATTCTACCTTGATTAGGAACATTCATGAGAGTGACAACACCTATTAATTATCCTATATATTTTAGATGAGAATGGACGTATTAAATAGTTTGGAAAGTGCGGATTGTGATTCTTCTTTGTAGAATTAAATTAACAGTTTTTCTTTTAAGGTGGGGCACTAATATGGAATTGTGTTTGTATTATAAGGGAGCTGTTAGTGATGTGTTAGCATTTGAACAAGAGATGAGAATTATTAGTTTTAGCAGTTAAAGAGTAATAACTGGTTGAAGCCAATATAGATCTATGTATGATGAAGATAGTGCCTATAACTATTTTCTTTCTTTTCTTTCCTATTCATATATAATTGAAATTGATACTGTTTCTATCATTAGAAGATTATTCATTCAAATTGGATGCTCTTGACTAAGAAAAAGTCTGATTTTCTCATTTTTATTTGTCATCATTCTGCTTAAGATATGTCAATCTAATTTGAAGCCGTTGCTGAGAAGTAGCATTTGTTTAATGTAGATGTTCTTTTGTGATTTTAGGCCATTGACAGAATCGTTGCTCATAATTTCTTGATTGCTTGTGCTAGATGTTACATCCAGGTCCTATTGTAAGACTGCGAGTTAGAGGAAATGGTAGTAAATATCTAGAACATGCAGCTTCGGATGAGCTCTGCATTATTTTCTCTGCTGCGATTTTGCGGATTCATGCATCAGATTTACGGGTTTGTTTTTGACTTGTGAGAACAAAATGACAGTTTGATTATGCCTTCTACCAACTTTATGAATATGACTGTTGCTAGGATGCTTACATGTATTTGTTTTGAGACATTTACAACATAAGAATTTGGTATATAAATGTTAACTTTTGATTTCTGACATGTCAAACATGGCTGTTCAGTCCTTGTTACAGAAGCAGCTTCAGGAAATAGGATATGGTCAACGTGCTGGTAAATCATCAAAAAATGGGGCTGAGAGATCAGACAGTGTTTATGCGAAGCTAAAATATCAGCTATGGAGTGTCAGCAGATCTGGTCCTTGCACTGATGGAGCAATCACGGGTATTATGTCTCCACCATTGATGGAGGATCAGGTAAAAAGTTCAAAGACAGTAAAGAAGTCCAAAGCATCATAATCTTAAGTTCTGCTTTTATTGATTGGCCCATGTTTGACACAGTCAGACTAGAGAAGAATTGGGTGGCAAAGTTTTCTGGTCATAAAGCACAACCACTTTTTTTTAATTTGTGCACACTGCATGCTTTATATAAAGTAGGGTTACAATGCATATTTAAATTACTGACTTGCTTCTCTAAAAAAAGTGACAAATTTTGCCTGCCTTGTTGCTTTATTTTAGTTTGTCCCTAAAATCTGATTGTTTTCTCTGGCAAGGAAAAATTATGTTTTGTTTTGTTTGACAAGTTATTCCCTGGGCCAATGGTCACTTTGCCTTCTGTTTTGGTTGCCAGTCAAGGCAGCAGTATTACTGTGCAATTACTGTTGGGGCTGATGCAACATTTGCAGCTTTCAGGTGACCCTTAGCTAACTGTTTCATTTATATGCAGTTATAGGCTTTCTTTGTTGTGAAGTAAAACCCTTAAGAGCATTGTTAACTTGTGTACTGGTGCATAGACTGTCAGAGGACAAGAACAAATCTTTAGTAGGGGCAATATTGTCAAAGGTCATGCCAGTCACAGTATCATCATTCGCATCATTAGCTAAAAGGTTTTTGTGGAGTGATCAAGCAGAAGCCAGGCCTGCCGAAGTTAAGCCTCAAGCATTTGCAAGAGGTAATGTGTAGAATATAGTGCTCTTTGAGAGAGGAGAGAGTGGAACGGTTTGAGATGTAGTTGCTCTGAAGTGTATATATAAGACAATTGATTTATAAGACATGCTTATGATAGATTATATAGTTTTCCCAAATTTGAACGTTTGTGCAAATTTGATGCTGGTTAACCTATATAGTCATTCATTCATCCATGCTTACACATTGAAGTTTTTTACCAAAATAAATTTTCTAATGTTTCTTGTATTAGAAATTATACCCTGGTGCTATTTTGTAGTACCAGTTTCTTGGCATCACTTCTATATTACATTTGTGCAGCTTATTTCTTTAGAAATCAGATTGATGATTTTTTGACCATATATCTGTTAGTAGGGACATCTAGTTTGAGATTTACACAGTAAAGGTCCTAGTCTAGGTAATGCTTATTTGTGATTAAATTCGTATCTTTCTTTTTTACATCTCAATTGTTGGGATAAGAAGCACCATGAACAAAAAAAATCATATTAATGTTCATGGACGGCCAAAAGTCCATTGGTGAGATCAAAAGAACAAACATGTAATCAATAATGGAGTGTCTTTAATATCTTTATCAAAAAGGTGGTGGAAAGATGCATAAATGTACAATGCCTAAATAAAGTATTTTATATGAAAGTAGGGAGATGATTTAGAGGGGAACATGACTTGCAAATGTCATAAAAAGTGGTACACAAAAAACTGGAAAGATAACACAAACAAGCGATGCTTTAATAATGTAGTTGATATGAAACGAGAGAGATGATATGGAGGAAACATAATGTGCAAGTTGCACATGTAGATCTGTAATAAAAAGTGGTAAACAAGAAGGCTGGAAAGATTCACAAAAAATGGTGCCTCAATAAAGTTGATGTAAAACTAGAGAGACATGTTGATGGAAGCATGGCCTGCAAATAGAGGGTATCAACAATCTTGATTTCATCCTGGGTTTGGCAAAAAATATTTGCTATTAGATGATTATTAAGGATATTCACTATAGCTTCACTGGTATGTTTGTATGTGGGACCATTTCTCAAACTATCCCTTGTTGAAGCATCTATATTGAAGGAACTGTTAAGAGGACCTCTATTTCTTTGTAGAGATTGTGTTAAGGTCCTGGGTCTACTATAAATCTAGAGCCCTTGTATGTTTACACTTTACATACTTTCTTTGTTTGGTCCAATTCTTTGGATAATGTCAAATATTATGGTGAGTGCTTTGTGTATGTTAAAGTGGTATTTTTTGCCTTTGTAATAATGCCATTAGATGAGAGGAACACATGAAATCTTGATCTTATTTTTACTTTTAAGTTCTTTCTAAGGGTGATTCCTCATTTAAAGAAAAAGCTTCAAAAAGGAACATGGGTACACATTGTTCGCATGTGCATGAAATGAAGGTCTTGAGTGATCCATTTTATCTTGGACTAAGTAATACATCAAGCTTCAAATTCATGGTATTTTGGGCATCAAAAGCTAAATGCTTCCGACTTTTTAGCTTGGATGGGCGCAGCTAGCAGAGGTATTGGTCTCATGTAATGTTATTTTGAGTTCAGTCTTCACCTTAAGTTGATGCGCACATTATGATCTGTGGCCCAAGGTTAGTGTATAGATAACAACCAATATCAATTATTTGTTTGGTTGTCAACTATAACATGCAAAAATTATTTAATGGTGCTTAAGAGCATGCCAGAAATTAATTTTAATGCAAAGACAAATATGAATAATGAGAAATCAAATAAACTATAATATACTCTCAAGAATGTAATTTGCATTTATGTCTAAATCTCTGAAAAATGCATGATATTATAATATTAACTGTGCATGATTTGGGGGTTGTGTCAAGGCCGAGCAAGGTGGAAGGAAGTAAGAGGCATTGAATCCTTGCCATAGGATGTGCAGATAAGATAAGATAATTTTATTAGTGTTCCTGAATAACCAAACTGGGTGAATGGGACTCAAAAAAGCTATTACAAAGCACTGTAGTTACCAAGAAAGTATTAATAAACTAAACTAGAGACTAGAATGAACTTCACTAAAACGACTGTACATCATCTAATCACATCCTCTATGGGTGGACCCAGAGATGGGTAAACCCTAACATGTTGCAAGTCATGATCAAGAGATAAGAGAGAACTTGTAGGAAAACAAAGAGACAACCAGGAGTGCCAAAGGCTTTACAAGGGAATTCTTTAGATGTCCAAACAGTTTTTTTTTTCAATGAGTTTACACAGGTTTTTATGAGGGGTCCTGGTCCCCTCATACTGAGTGGGGTTTGAACCTTGGAACTCTCAAAGAGAGGCCAAAGCCCTTACCACTGCAGTAAGCTTGCAGCTTATAATGAGTTTACACAGGTTTTTATGAGGGGTCCCGGTCCCCTCATACTGAGTGGGGTTTGAACCTTGGACCTCTCAAAGAGAGGCCAAAGCCCTTACAACTGCAGTAAGCTTGCAACTTTTTTTAATGATTTTACACAGGTTTTTATAAGGGGTCCCAGTCCCCTCATACTACTGAGTGGGGTTTGAACCTTGGACCTCTCAAAGAGAGGCCAAAGCCCTTACCACTGCATTAAACTTGCAGCTTTATTAGATGTCCAAACAGTTATCAACCATTCTCATTTTGTTTTCATGGCATGACTTTTGTTGTATAGATTGTACTGTTTTTCAACTTTAACATTACTGTTCCACTTGGATTGTTTGGAAGCTTTTTTAGAGATGGAGGATTTTTGTTTATTTTCATTGAAGCATTAGCTTTTAGCATCTCTATGTGATTATATGTATGATGCTGTTTAGAAATTTCATACTAAAAGAGTAAGAATGAATACTTATCCTTTTAACAGACACTTTCAGGGTTTGCTAAACTGAGAGATGAGACGGAGTTGTTTGACCACCTTCAATTTCTTATGTGCACTGTCTTAAAGTTATAAGTCATGTCTTGCATTCAATGCTAGTAATACCTTTTTCTTGTTGAGTTCAATCTGGGCAAGGTATGGGTACATCACGCTATGTCTGATGCTCTAAAATCTACTTGATACACAAACTTTTGAGTATGCTTACTGGGGATAGGTTTATAAATAGTAAGCTGGAGATCACTAAAGTGTGCAAAAGATTATTCAACGTACCCAGTGATTAATCTTACTGCTCTCATATTTCTAGCTCTAGTGTACTTTGATATAGCCATTGAGAAATTGCTTCAATACTTGCAAACAGCTTTATCTAACGCCTATAGCTAACTTCTTTGTTGTATTGAATTTCTCTTTGCTTTTCTTATTTTATTTTAAGTTAGGCTTTGACATGTGATCTATTAGAGGCCTCACACATACAGTGACGGTGAATTTGATCTCTCATGTTTTGCAGCATCCATTATGACTTCTTTAAAAGATTATCCAAGGAAAGGTGAGAGGCTTGCACTCTCTCCTAGTGGGACTTTGGCTGCTATAACGGATTCTCTTGGTCGTATTCTTCTTCTTGACACACAGGCTCTGGTTGTTGTGAGATTGTGGAAGGTAAGTCACTATGTCTGCTTATCAGGGAAGCTTGCATCCTTGTTAAATATTGTGGGTTTATGTTTTGCATTAGAGGATAATCTTAGAGAGAGAATTTGTGGCTTACAGGGCTATCGTGATGCCTGCTGCCTATTTATGGAGGTACCTCTCAATGCAGATATGTCTTCCATTGATGCAGTTGGATATGGAAAACTAAAGCATGATTTTTGCTTGTGTTTGGCAATTCATGCTCCGCGAAGAGGTGTAGTGGAGGTATGCCAACTTAAGCTATCACTTTATGAATAACAAGTATTAGCCACTGGCCTTCAAGAACTGCCTCATGTCCTTTTCTTGTAGTTGGTTTGAAGAGATTAAAGTAATACCTAGTTTGCAATTTTAAGATGTATTCGAGAAATTTGGATACTTTACTCATAGTTTTGCATTGGACAATTATAGATGCAGATAAAGTCTATCATTTGGAAATAATCTCAGATTGATTGAGTTTGACACTTACTCTTCAAAGTATCACATTAGGAGAGAAAAACTGTTGTCTATAAGTTTGAAACAAGTAATTCTGTACTTGATGACACTGGTGATCCTCCTCAAAGACATTCACTACAAAATGCCATTCAGAAACAATGTATGAAAAGCCAATAACCATAACAGGCCACCAATGAAGTTTAAGAAAAATGGGAAGATAGAAAATTAAACTTATTAAGTTTAATCAAATAGGTAAAACATTGAATATAAAAGTTTTGTCAAAACACTAAATTAGAAAATTTAACAAGATATTAAAAAAGTTTAGTAATATATTAAAATATAAGTGTAATTATAGTATTCTACACTATTTTGGAACACGTAATGGGCAAATGATGGCTGCATTGTTGGATATCGTTGTGGTTGCAGACAAGTTAGAGGTTGCCTCTTTTATACATCAATGCACTGGTGCTTTACAGAGTCTATTAATGACGTATCTGCATCTCTTTATTGGTGCCTGCCTTCCGCTATGCATATGGTTGATGTACTGCAGTCATTAGTAAAAGATGCAAAATGATAGTTTATAACCATTATAGTAAGATATGAAGATACTTGAGGGATTTGCATTGGTCACAAATAGCTCTTGATTGTGAGATAGGATAACTGCTCGGACAAAAATGTTGTGGGACACTGCACAAATTGAGATTGTTAAATATTTTGATAGGGATGTGGAGATCATCTTGAAGAAAGTAAACGAAATTAACACTTTACCTGGATGATTGCATTTAGCCGAAAAAAAAAAATAAAAAGAAGAAGAAGAAGGGAAAAAGAGTGATAGACAAGAAAAGATGGGGTTGGTGCCCTTGGACACCCATTATATTCATCAGTAATAATGAAAGAATGTAACGACTCTGATGTAGCCACATAGGCTATCTTTATTTGTTGGATCAGGCCCCTAGGTAGGATAGTTGGTCCTTGAGCATTAGGGTTATGTTATGTTATTTTGATTAACTACAAATAGGAGAGAATATGATGTAGTTGGGCATCACTTATTTGTCTAACTTCTATTGCCTTTGGTGCACATAAGAGATTCCGCCATCTCTAAGTCATTAGGAGACTTTGCCATCTCTAAGTGGCTTGGACTGTTTCTAAGACTTGGAATTTGGATCTATGATACTTCATTGGATTAACTGTTTTGGAATCCAATTCTATTGCTAGTATTTTGGTGTCTGCTATTTCTATTGCTATCATTCTGAACTCATTGTTGCAATTTTTGTTTTCTGGAAGTTGTTTCATTATAAGTGGTATCAGAGCAATCATTTTGGCTCTCTGTGGTGGCGGAAAAGGGCAACAGAGTGGCAAATGAGCGTGTTTCAAAACCCCTTTGGTTGAATTCGTGTCTTCCAATTGGGTAATTTCAGACCAATTCTTTTCTGCTACCAATCTTTGGACATAGTTATCTTTTGTAATATTGTGATTTAGGCAGAATCGTTCACATTTCCCATACCCAAAAAAAAAAAAACAGGTGTGTCCGGACCTTTGTGGGAGACCTATCTCATTTTGATCATCTTGTTGAGCTGATGAAAACAAGATATTTCTCCGGTAACCTTTTTTTCCTGAGCAGTTTTGAGGTCTACTTGGACCTGTTGACAATTTTGTCACATTGCTTGGAGGGGTAGAAAATTTTGGAATATAAGTTGATTTTGTAAAGTATTTTCTTGTTTTTCATGAATTTGTTCCCTTGCTTTTTCTTGTATTTTGTAGCACTACAGCTATTTTGGTTCCCATTTTGACCCCCCCTGTATATAGAGAGCTTCGCCAGCAAAAAACAGGAAAAAATAGGAAGCTTCGCTGAAGGCAGGAAGAGAAGAGTAGCTTCGCAAGAGAAGTCAGAAAAGTCCATTGTGGGCCTAGAAGTTTCTAAGGCATGGAAGGCACTTCGCCCACGAAGCTGCCGAAGTATCCACTTCGGGCAGAAGAGCTGCGAAGCTGCCAATTTCGAGTTAATGAAGAATGCGCCAAGTCGGCGGGGTCACTTCGCGAAAATCTTTACCGAAGTGTTGCTTCGGCCCATCTTTCTAGCGAACCATCTTGTAGGCAGGCGCCAGTTCGGGCCTCCACATAGCGAAGCAGCCACTTCGGCCCTTCCCCCAACGAACCTCTCACTTCGGCCACTGTTCTGCCGAAGCGCTATTAGAAGGATAAGGAAATGTCTAAGGCAAGGAGTAAACTTCGGTCAATACTCCCCCGAACTGCCACCTTCTGGTCAAATCGCTGCGAAGCATCTATCCAAGAGTAAAGGGAGGAAGGTTTATAACGTGTCGCCAGCAATCGGTCACTTCGGGCAGAATCCTTGCCGAAGCAGTATTTTGGCGCATCTCTCGGCGAAGCAGCATAACTAGGGATTAAGTAACCATGCCTTTTACAAGTAAACTGGCTACTTCGGCTTATTCATCCAGCGAAGCTATCTTCAAGGCTATTTTCCAGCGAACCATCATATACTTGCCTACCATCCTAACCTTTGCTTCGGCTCGAACTCATTGCGAAGCGGCGCTTCGGTTGAAAATCCAGCGAAGCTTCACCTAGGGCACATCTTACGACATTGCTCCTCCCAAGGGGTACACATTCCAAGACTGGGTATGAGTCCGAGACACGCCCGCGGCACATAAATGCAACTTTCCCCGTCTAACGCAACCCTGCAACTAGTTATAGAAATAGGATGGGAAGTTTCATTTGCATAAGGAGGCGAGCGCGATTTTTGGAGCCGCCTGAGCGTCCTTGTAAATCTAGTGCATTAATGGCTCAGAGGGAAGGGTCCTCTATAAAAACCCACGCATTGTAATGAAAAGGGGGGGGAACATATTGCTAAAGAAGTTGTTGTAGCTAAACATTCTGCATCAATATAGAAGATCTTTGGCTCTGAATCTGTGCTTTCTTTTATGCTGCCTCTGGCAAGTATTTCTGCTTTCATTTAGTTTTCTGGTTGCTGTAATTCTGATATCTGGATTTTAGCATTGGAAGATAAATGTGTCTGGAATTTTGTTAGAGGATACATAGGGAAGCATATGCAGTTTTAGTTTCTGTTACATCTTCTGTATTATTTGTTGTTGGTTTAGATATAGATTAGTTATTGTGTTGCTTGTTCTTTCCCACTGCAATATCCAGTTATTTCCATTTCTTTCTGTACTTTTTTATCTCTTTCCTGCACCCTCACTCTTTTAATCTCTTTCCTGCACTCTTATCTTGAAACCCCAGTAGTTTAGTATAGGAGCCGGCCTTCTCCGGAGATTGGCACGGAGGGCATCTCTTCCCTCCGGCCTTTCAATGTTGGTCCAGGTCTAGGGCGCTTAGACATACGAAAATCCTTTCCTGTGGCGGATTTGTGACCAACAGTTTCTGGCACGCCCGGTGGGACCTGGTCAGTCTCACCTTGTGAGTGGTATTGAGAGTTGATGCTCATCTCAGTACTGTAAGACTCGAGCATCTGGCGACTCTGTTCAACGTGAAAATCTTTGAGCCTTAGAGACCGGTACTAAATATCCGTGCCTTCATGCATACGAGATGGAGAGTTAGGAATACTGGAGAAGAGACCGAGTTCTTTGAGCTCGACATTGACGCCTTTGGGGAACGTCCTAGGTTAGTCACACCAGACTCATTTCTAAACGAAGGGTCATCGCAGGAGGCTGTCCTTGACGAACAAGGTCCGACTTCGGACAACACCGCGACCAGTCTCCCTCCTAATCCCCCGAACTCTCCAGATCACCAAGGCACCTGCTACCTAGCAACCAGTTGGGCACTTCGGGAACTTCGGTTCTGCCGAACCAGCTATTGCTTACCCCCAATCAGCCAAATCAAAGCGCGAACATGGCTCATCAACAACAACAACAACAACAACAACAACAACAACAACAACAACAACAACCATCAACCGCTCGCCGCCCCGCCTAGGTTGTTCCCAGCCTGGAATTCCGCTGGACCGTTAAATATAGCAGGGCAGGGGCAAATCCCGCCTGCTGCTCTGAAGTCAATACCCACATTCGATGGTACGGGGAAGACAACATTTGAGCACATCCAAGACATCGCTTCTCTGGCTGCAATACATAATATCACAGAAGAGGAGGTTATGGTTCGGCTATTGATTTTGTCCCTCCGAGGGAAACTCCTCTATTGGTATAGAGCTCTACCACCGGGCACTATAACGGGATGGGATCAGTTAGCCGGACAGCTGATGAGAGGATTTAATGAGTCCGCTGACCCTTCCTCCCTCCTGCACCAATTCACAACGATCCAAAGGCACCCTCAAGAGGAGATAGCCGATTTTAATGTAAGGTTCGCCCGAACCTGGCAGAGGGTACCTGCTGGACTACGACCAACTACCGAACAAGCGGCCTACTATTACCTTAGGGCCTTCAACGCCGACATCAGCATGATGATAAGGTTTTCAAATGTCAATACCTTCCCCGAGCTATATGAGTTGGCCCAAAAGGCAGAAATGGATTTGATCGCCATTGGTAAACTCCCTCCGAGGATGTCGATGCCAATATTCCCTGATTTCCCCAATCACAATACCCCAGTGCCGCTACTTCACAGACTTCCACGTCTTTCGCATGCCCTATTCCACCATGGAATCCTAACCCGATCGTGTCCCAGTTCGCTGCTCCGCAGATACATTTCCCCACACCTTCGGCACCACAGCCTACGGTTCCTTCACCATTCCCGGCATTACCAGCGCCACCACAGTATCCTGCCTTGCCCCCAGTCCCAACAATGGCTCCATTACCACCTCCAGCAGTATCGGCCCCCGCAGCCGTGGACGTGCAAGTCAAGTTGCTACAAGAAGTTCAGTCTCTGAATTCTACCGTGCGAACCTTATCTAACGACATGGCTGTCATGAAGAAGAAACAAGCACAACAAGAATTCTTGTCGAGGAGACCCTATCCTCCACCAACGCTCACAAAAGACCAGGCAGCACAGTCAGGCAGACCTCCTGCGAGGAACGCCGCCATTAATGAGGAGCCGAGCACTTCTGAGTATGTGCACTGGTGCTCCACCTGTAACGACCCACATGAAGAGGGTACTTGTATGCTGCATCAACACTATGTCCAAACGCTGGCAGGCAGCGGTTCTAGCGGCCAAGTTAACATGATTATGGAGACAGATCATAATCTAGTGATCGTAGAGGAAGAGCAAGTTTCGGTTCTCACCAAGGGTGGGAAGAAACCGATTGAAGTAGATGCCGCTCAAATGGGCCCCTTGAAGGTGTACACCCGTCGTGAAAAGGAGCAGCCACCTGCCAAGGCTCCTGATAAAGCTCCTCAGCCGCCCCCAGCGAAGGAAAAGCCTTAGCCGACGACTACAGCTCCACCACAAGTTGAAACCAAGGAGCAGGCTAGAGAAAAACTGAAGTATCCCTCATTGACAAAGCGGCAAAGAGTCGAGGCCACGCAACAATATCGCACTAAGTACGAGGCAGCGAAGGAGCCAGAGATACCTGCTACCGCGGCATATAATATCGTGGAGGAGCTAAAGAAGACTCCCGCCAAGATCAGTCTATATGACGCCCTGCAACTCCCAGGACAAGTGGACCTGCTGCAAGAATCCTTGAAATCAGTGAAGGCAGGGAAGTCAACGCAACCTGTCTTAGCTCAGCCCTTACCCACTTCGATCACAGGAAAAAACAGGCCTCCTCCGTTTTACCTGTCCCTGCAGATGGAAGGATACATTGTTCATAATTGCATGATTGACTCCGGTGCCGCGACCACCGTCATGCCGAAGGCCGTTTGCGAGGAGATAGGGATGGAATACACGCGAAGTAGTCAAGGCGTGCTTCAGCTGGATGGTACTCCTGTAAAGACAGTCGGTGTGATCAAGGATATACCTATCCGGTTGCACAAGGTACCTCAAATCGTGGTGATACAAGAGGTGGTAGTTGTTGATCTTGAGCCATATTTCAGCATGTGCCTCTCAAGGGAGTTCACGGCCAAGCTTGGCGGCTATCTTTCCATGGATTATTCACACTTGGAAGTTCCATTTAAGGGGAGGAAAATCAAAATTTACAATGAGAAACCCTCTACGTTCCTCGTAGAAAAGATGGCCGAGGAAGGAGAGCACAATGATTCAGTTCACTTGATGACCGAAGAGTCAGAGCAAGTGGACCTAGTAGAAGAGTCCTTGGGAGAGCTGTATACCGAGGACGAGTTTTCATTAACGGATTTCAATGCTATGATTGAAACAGAGATGGGGTGTTACTCCATCACTAGGTCCGAAAAGACCACGGGGCCGATGCAGGGGAATAAGGAAGCTGCCCGAGATGAATTATGGAAGTTATTTTTCGACGGCGCCCGATGTAAAAACGGCGCCGGGGCAGGAGTGCTCCTGGTATCACCCTCCGGCGAACAAAAGGATTATTGTTACCGGCTTGCCTGGAGTTGTACCAACAATGCCGCCGAGTATGAAGCTTTATGCTTGGGGCTGAAGAAAGCCGAGAAGTTAGGTATCAAGCAGCTCCAGATTTTCGGCGATTCAGAACTGGTATGCAATCAAATCACCAACAAATGCACTTCCAAAAAGCATTATCTTAAGGCATATCGCAACAGGGTATGGGACCTGTTGGAGCATTTTGAATCGCTCAACGTTCAGTCCATTCCACGGGAGAAGAACAGGCATGCTGATATCTTGGCCTCTATTGGGGCCAGGTACTCCCCAACCGATGAAATGGTGCACAAGCCCAAAGCTGTGAGGACTATTTACAGGCCATCTGTGCCCGATAAAGACACTCATTGGCAGGTCTTTGACAGCGATGAACAAATTGTTAACTTCCTAGTGCAAGAGGCAGCCACCATCGAAGGAAGGAACCCCGAAGACGAAGAATACGAGGGGTTAATACAACTCAAGAACAACCATGTTCTGAAGGGATTGATCACCCTAGAAAGCCTGTTTGATCAAAATGACAAGGCAATCTCCCACAGGATCAAGGTGGACGCAAAGCAATACCGAGACCTTGAGCTCGAACCAGGCAAAGCGATAAAGGTCGGGACAGATTGCACTTCAACGGAGCTCGAACAAATTCGGTCTTTATGCAAGAGGTACCCAGACATCGTGGCATGGTGTTACCAGGACCTGAAAGGTTATGACCGAGACATCATCCAACACACAATTGAATTGCAAGGAGTCAGGCCCTGCAGACAAAAACAGAGGCCGGTGAATCCAAAGATAGAAGTCCTGATGAAGGCCGAACTCTTGAAGATGCTTGAGGCCAAGATTATCTATCCAATAAAGCATTCTTCTTGGGTCGCGAATCTGGTCCCTGTCAGGAAGAAGAACGGAGACATTCGCTTGTGCGTCGACTTCCGCAATTTGAATCAGGCCTCCTTGAAAGATCATTACCCGCTCCCGCAAATTGACCAGATACTCCATGTTGTGGCAGGAGCACAACGCTTCTCCCTTCTGGACGGTTTCTCAGGGTATAATCAGATCTGGGTCAGAGACGAAGACCAACATAAGACAGCGTTCACCACCAAATGGGGAACGTTCGCTTATCAGCGCATGTCGTTTGGTCTTTCGAATGCGGGGGCTACATTCCAGAGGGCCATGGACTTAGCGTTCAACGAACTGTTGAACAAAGTCATTGTCATCTATTTAGATGATATGACCGTATTTTCTCATAAAAGGGAAGATCACGCTCTGCACTTACAACAAATATTCGAAAGGTGCAGAGAATTCGGCATTTCAATCAACCCGAAGAAGTCCGTCTTCGCGGTGAAAGAAGGAAAGCTGCTAGGCCATATTATATCAGAAAGAGGACTCGCCGTTGACCCCGACAGAGCCGAAGCACTCCTCAAGCTCCCACTCCCGATGAACAAGAAAGGGCTGCAGTCATTCTTCGGCCAAATTAACTTCGTGAGGAAGTTTATCCCAGACTTCGCTCAAGTCATCAAGCCGATGTCCGAACTCCTAAAGAAAAATGCTGAGTTCGCCTGGACGGAGGAAAGAAGAAAAGCATTTGAGGAAATCAAAGCCCGGATCGCCCAGGCTCCCGTACTGATTAATCCAGATTACAGCAAAGATTTTATTCTTTACGCGGTCGGGGAGCCCGAAAGTTACGCAGCGGTCCTAACACAAAAGGGAGATGATGGCGAGGAGCGCCCAATCGCCTTCCTAAGCCAAGTGATACAACCTCACGAGGAGAAATACAATTTTATAGAGCGCCAAGTGCATGCAGTCATGAGGTCCCTGAGAAAGTTCAAGCACTTCGTCTCCCAGAGCCGAACCACAGTGTACGTCGTCCACCCGGACGTGCGAAGTTTCATCATCCAGGGAGAAATGGGCAGCAAAAGGGCCGGTTGGGTCAATAAAATACAAGAATTCGATGTTGAAATCCGGCCCACCAAATTGGTTCGCGGCCGTGCACTATGCCAAGAGCTTGCGAGGAGTATCGCTGCCGAAGTAACAGCATGCCAATGGGACGATCCAGTAGCAGAGGACAGCTTCACTGATCAAGTTACCGACGAAGAGGACTGGGCCAATGAAATCATCAGGTACTTCAACACCGGGAGATGTCCCGAGCACTTAAACGCCTCGCAACGAAGGCGATTCAGGATGCAATCCCTCCGTTATGTCTTACGCCCCGAAGGGCTGTTCTTTAGAAACCTTGATGGTGTTCTCCTGAGATGCATCAGGAGAAGGGAAAAAGAGAAAGTCCTCAATGACTTTCATTCCGGGGTATCAGGAGGCCACTTCTCAGGAAGGCCGACAACCTTAAAAATAATCAGGGCAGGCTACTATTGGCCTACTGTCTTTGCCGACGCTTTCGCGGTCTGCCGAAAGTGTGAACAATGCCAAAAGTTCGCCGGCCGAAGTAAAAACGCCCCGATGCCTCTCCAACCAATACAAGTCGAAGCACCATTCCAGCAATGGGGGTTAGATTTTGTAGGGGTAATATCGCCAAATTCATCAATGGGACACAAGTTCATCTTGACCGCAACAGACTATTTCACCAGATGGGCCGAAGCAGTGCCCACGAAACATGCCGATCAAGAAACGGTCATCGCATTCCTAGAAGGTTTAATCACCCGCTTCGGCGTTCCAGAAGCAATAGTGACAGATAACGGCCCAGGATTCATAGGTGCCAAAATCAATGAATTTGCCTGCAAGTATGGAATATATCTCAAGGCCACTTCAAACTACTATCCACAGGGCAATGGATTAGCAGAATCAACGAATAAAAACCTGCTAAAAATCCTAAAAAAGCTTCTGGAGAGGAACAAGAGGACCTGGCACCTGCTCCTGGACCAAGCGCTATGGGCCGATCGGATTTCCTTCAAAAAATCGATCAAGACTTCACCTTACGCCCTGGTCTACGGCAAGGAAGTTGTTTTACCGACTCACATGGAGATTCCTGCACTATGGATGTTAGATGACGAGAGAGAGGAATTGGATCCCATGGACGCCAGATTAGCCCAGCTGCTACAACTTGAAGAGGACCGAGAAAAGGCCTACGAAGTTTTCATGAAACACACGGAGACCACCCGAAGTTGGTTTAAGAAGAAGGCCACTGCCCGAACTTTCCAAGTCGGTGACCTGGTATGGAAATGGAACTCATGGAAGGCCAAGCCAGGTAACCATGACAAATTTGATTCTTTCTAGGAAGGTCCGTTTGAAATTTCGCAGGTGAACCAAGCCAACTCCTTCATCCTGAAAGACATGACCGGCCAAATTCTGCCCATCCCGGTCAACGGTCTTCATCTGAAGGCCTTTCACTACTAAGGAGGTACCCGAAAATTTTTGCTCCTGTACATAATATTTTGTTTTCAGTTTTGTTGTTTCTTGCATGTATATATTTTATTTCAAGGCCTTTCACTATTGAGAAGAATTAGGATAGATTCGCAGCTTTCGCTGCAAGACAAACCGACCCCAGTCCAAAACAACTAAGGATCGCCCTATACCTAAGCACAACAAGGCACTTCGGCAATTTTCCGAGCGAAGCAGTCGTTACCAGAGGGTAAGCTGCGAAGCACCTCAATGCCGATGAAGCAAACTAGGTGAAATAGTGTCAAAAAATGGTGTTAAGGCAGGCTTCACGTCATGGAGGCAGCGCTTCGCTGATTTTCCAACACCAGAAGACGGTTCGCACAACCCAGAACCGAAGGAAGAGGGCGAGAAGGGGCAACTTCGATCAAGAACAGGTCAATAGGCAGCTTCGCTGAAAGGAATTAACTTAAAGGTCAGTTCGGCCAAAATCTCCAAAATCGACCGCTTCGGGTCTTAAAAACGCCGAACCACAACCTCGGCCTCAACTCCAGCGAACCTCCCCGTGCCTATGATGAAGAAAGTTTAAGGAGCCTGAATCACTTCGCCCAGAAAGTTGCCGAAGTTGCACTTCGGCCAATGTCCCTAATGAACCATCCCCAGGAAGGCGCTAAGTTGGGGTTTGATTTTGGCGAAGCGTCCGCTTCAGTCACAATTCAGCGAACCACCCCTTTTCATAATGCCAGTTCGGCCTCAAAATGTGCGAGGCAGGCACTTCGCCCAGAAAGTGGCCGAACCTCCATTTCGGGGCCCATTTCGGGCGAAGCAACCATCCACCAAGGTAAAGATTATAAGCCCTTTGCTCCTCAAATATGTAAAAGACCCGCTTCGAGCCAGAGAAACACCGAACCTTCGGTTCACTCCAAAATTCAGCGAAGTAACATCTGCAAAGGAGTAATAGAAAGTTGTAAGTCAAGTCTAAAGAAGCAGGTTCGGCGAAGTTTTACTTCGCTAACTTTTATGGACAAGATCCGCTTCGGGCAAAAAGCACGCCGAACTGCTTGATCGCCTCCAGTTCCAGCGAAGCAACAAAAACACATGCTCACCCGCTTCGGGAAAAAGGAAAGCCGAAGTGGAACTTCGCCCGATTTTCATCCGAAGTACCCAAGTTGAACCGTGAAAGGGAGCGATCGCATTTAAAACGTGCCTTGGGGCGCGTGCCAATTGGCGGCCTAGTTAGACGTCCGAAGCACACGAAATTAATGCAAAGGTGGCGGCACACATCCCAAGGGAATTTAGTTAGACTAGAGGTTCGTGCCCAGGCGCAAGACAACAAGAATTTAAGGTTTCGAAGCAGGGTAAGATCTTCAAAGTACCTCGGTCCTCGTAAACGGCGTCGGGAAACCAATCAGAGGACAATGCGATCCCCTCCGGCCCGATTTATGCATTTATTTCCAGCGGGCGCCATTAATAGAAGCAGCCTCAACTTTTGCCTATAAAAGCCAAGTGCCTTCGACGAAATTTATTTACCTACTGGTTAATTCTTTGTGGAGAGCTTACGAGCTGTTGAAACCCTAGTCGAGACTCTGCTGCATTTCCGCCACTCCGCCCTTCCCGAGCACTATAAATTTGCCACATTCTGTAGAACCATAATGGGAAAGAAAGTCTCCAAAGAGAAGAAGAAGGCGCCCGAGGAGGCGAGCACAGAAAAGGTTAAGAAGTCGAAGGAGGAAAAGAAGCACAGACCAAAGAAGGTCGACCTTAATGTCCGCCCGGAGAAACAAGTCATGGAAGAGGAGGATTCTGAAGATGAAATGCCCGTAGAACCGCCTATTGATGGGTGGGAAAACATTAAAGACACCGTGCTCTCCAAGAGTGTTGCCGAGCTCAGGCAAACAATTGATTTTATGAGGAGTCAGCTGTCTGCAGAGCACAAACGGGCCGTTGTTTATTATTCGCACCTGTACTGGTACATGTGTCCTCCGGTGCACCATTGCCCCGAGCTGGTCTACGCAATCGCCCGAAATTACCAGCCTTTGACCAGGCAGGTCCGAGACGCCGAGGGAAATAATTTGTTTTCAATTTACAAGGATGATGTACTGGAGGCATTCGCCCCTCGTCAAGAGCCACCCAAGGGGTATACAGTCCGAAATGTCAATATGAGTGAGCAGACGAGCAGATTTACTCCCTCCCCAAACATCATAAAATTCTTAGGGGAACAGTTGAATGTCGGGCTCCCTTCCGGCAAATTGCCGAAGATGCCTCTGCTCCTCAACGACTTCAAGTACCCGACATTTTTTCCATTCTTGCATGGGTGGCGGGCCTGTCTTCCGACGCTGCTGTGTATCCCTGGCAGGTGGCGCTCGCAGAGTGTGTTTCACATGGAGAATTCTACGCCCCTGACCCATCAAGGCCGAACGTCAACCCAGTGTTTTTCGACTGGGCGGAATGGGTGGCCCGAACCCTGCACACACGGCTGACCAATTTGAAGAATTCAAGGCCAGACCAATACTTCGGGCCATGTTCTTTTCTGATTTGGCTTTTCTTCTATTACACTCAGAGTCATTTCCCGCACATTGTTGTCAACTGTGTTGACAAGGATGGAGCCCCACAACCGGTCTACCAGTGGACTCCTCTTCTGACGAAGACCGAGTCCTATTATGTTTTTAATCAACAGTTCTTGGGACGCGCCTTGCAGCTCATGTGTGGCTCTTGCCCTCGGGTCCCTGCGATTCTCAGAGATAGGGTCGTCAACAAAAGGTTGGGCGACGTTTTCCAATTGACGCAAGGGCTCGTAGTGCGTATTTTCGGGTTTACAGGGAACCCCTTTCTGCTGCCTTTTTATACTTCGGAGTATCAGTTTTCACTGGAAGTCGCTCGCCAGAGCGATTTCACGAATGCAATCTATGGCCACGGCCGAAAATGGGGCCCTACATGCGACTTCCCTTTTAAGATGGGGGTCATTGAAGTCTTTGCTATAAAACAATATGCTCATCTTGAGGTGAAGCTCGCCGGCTTCGGCCTGCTGGAGATTCCCCAACGATGGTTCTACGATCCTCTGGGAATAATGAGGGATTTCCTCAGGTTCAAAAACTTCCATAACTGCCCCCACCCAGAGATAGTCGAGCAACGCAATAACCCGAACGGGAGGGATTTGGAATGGCACATTGAGCGCATGCAAGCTCTGCCCCCATGGCACGATTTTTATCCTATTGAAGCTGAATACATCCTTGCCAAACACCCATTCCCAGACCCCGATTCTGTATTCTGGAAAAAAATGAAAGAAGAGTTGAAAGGGTGGCGAGAAGAAAAATTAAGAGAATGGTGGATAATGAGGGTCCACCGCCGGAAGCAGAAGTCCAGCACTTTCCTCATCATCGACGGAGAATTCTGCGAGATATATGATGCCAATGTGGATTCTTGGCAACCCATCTCTTTCGCAGGCTTCATGCCCCCAAGTGTCCTTGGCTCAGGTGAGAGCCCAAGAAGGATTGAGGAAGTGCCCGAGCAGGAAGAAGAAGAAGAACAGACAGAGGCGCAGCAGGGCGAGCCTGCTGAGGATTCCAGTCAAGCTACTGATAAGGATGCACAGCAACTGAAGAAGGAGAGGAAGAAAAAGAGGAAGAAGGCTGATGAAGCCCAAATGCCCCCTCCACATCCGAAGCGGCCTCGCACCAAACCCTCTGGTTCTACTAGCGAACAACCTTCGGAAAGCCCAGTTGAGAAGAATGCTAGCGAAGCGGCACCTGAACCTCCGCCGCAAGAGGAAAAGGAAATTGTTGATATTGATGTTATCGATATGGAGGAGCACCTCCAAGAAGAAGGGGATGCAGGAGAAAAGGAAATGGAGGATGTTGAAAGGACAGAGGAGGAAAGCGGCCAAGGGCCCAACACACAGGACTTCGCCACTACCGCTCTCACGACAGAGCACGAAGGTACGCGCCTCCCTTCCCCTTCTCTTGTCTCTGAAATTGCATCTGTAGTTGCCCCGGCCGAAAGGCCTTCAGAGTCTTCTTTGTCTCCAAACAATCCCCCCCGAACCACTAATGTTTCGCAACCACCAGTCGATACAGTCTCAATTGCCACCACCACTTCGTTTGTGCAAACCGCGTCCGACACTTTCGCTGGTTCCCCCAATGTCTCTACACCGTCCGCGTCACTTGGCCGGGGCACCACCAGTGAACCACCACCCACCCACACCAACCCCACACCATCCGAACAGCCCAGGGGCGACTCTTCGCTCCCAAACCCCAATAGTCCAGTCACGGTGGCACAACCCGTTGCTTCGCCCTTACCCACCGAATCCCCCACCACGCCCATCGCCAATCCATCGGGCGAAGCATCCTCCCATCAGTCTTTGTATTTGTTCACCCCTTTGGCTGGCAATCCAACCTCATTGGATAATGAGTTAGATTTGATTGAAGAACGCCCTCTGGCGGAAAGATTGCTCCGGGCCCGACAGAATACTGACAAGTTGCTCAAGGAGGCCAGGAAGAAAAGAGGGCGGTCCTTGGCAAGAGTGGAGAAGTGTGCTGTCTTTGACACTAAAAATGGGAAACTCCACAAGGTGAAGAAGGTGCCTAAAGTCCAGAAGCCTCTTGATGAAATGACACCTTTAGATTACACATATCATGAAAAGATCAAGGACCTGGAGAAGTTAGACGTGGATGATGAATCGGAGTCCATGCATGTGAGAATTGATTCAGTTCGCCTCCACGCCAAGATAGTAAATGAGCGCCGCTATGAGATGGAGAATGCAAACATGAAGCTGGAAGAAGATCTCGCGAAGACCCGCGCCCAGCTGGAGGATGCTCAAAAACAATGCGAACAAATGAAGCAGGAGGTGACTGCCCTAAAACAGCAAGTGGCTCAGCTCCAGGATGCTGCAGGAGGTCACGATAAAATACAAGCAGAAACAGAGGAGAGGGCTAAGAAGTTTGAAGCCCGAATCATGGAAATGCAACAACAATTATATGAAAAGGAAAATATGGAGCTGTTTGATAGGGGTAGGATTAAGAGCATCCGCACACATTTGCTAAAAAACTTCAGATCTCGGGCCTCCAGTGCCCTGTCAGTTCTTTCCTACATCACAGAAGCCCAGAGTGCAGCTTCGCAAAGTGGGCCGATTGTTGACGAAGTGATGCAAGAAATACGGCGCCGGCTCAAGTTGGCCTTTGAGGTACAAAGCACTAAGTATCAAGATTTGCAGGTGCCTGCCATGAGTCGGACAACAAGGGATTGGTCCACCGCTCAGTCCACAGTCCGTGCCTTCTTCTCAAAGTTGAGGAAAGCTCAGAAGGCCAAACGGCTGATGGACATATTTGAACAGGAACAACGCACTTCGTTGGTGTATTTTCAAGATCTCTCGCAGTTGGGTTTCCCGAGTTTCACTGATGATGATGGGAACCTTTTATCTAAGGAAGAACTCAAGCCCGTGTGGCTCGATTTTGAAAGTGATACTTCTAAAATTGATAATTGGGTTGACCCCATTACAGAAAAACAGGTCACGGATTTTATCCTCAGATATTGCCAGATTGCAGCTTGTCTGAATGACTTGAGTAAACGAGCCAAGCACGCCGACATAGGCCAAATTGACCAATTCCATGTTTTGGTCAAATCCCTTCAAGATCGCGAACCATTCCAGAAGGGAGCTTGGGCTCACATCCACCGGACAATGGAGCGCATCCGTGACCGTCTTCCCCCACCGCCAGAACAAGAACAAGCACCCGATGAGGAAGGAGAAGGAGAAGGAAATGAAGAGGAGATAGCTGCAGAGGTACCCCCAGAAGGAGAAGGGCAGATTGAAGCAGGGACCGGAGGCAACTCTGGCCCAATGGATCAAGGCTGAGGGTCCGTGCACCGAGGCGAGCTCGTTACCCCGCGAGCCGCCAGGAATGTTGACAATTTTGTCACATTGCTTGGAGGGGTAGAAAATTTTGGAATATAAGTTGATTTTGTAAAGTATTTTCTTGTTTTTCATGAATTTGTTCCCTTGCTTTTTCTTGTATTTTGTAGCACTACAGCAATTTTGGTTCCCATTTTGACCCCCTTGTATATAAAGAGCTTCGCCAGCAAAAAACAGAAAAAATAGAAAGCTTCGCTGAAGGCAGGAAGAGAGGAGTAGCTTCGCAAAAGAAATCAGAAAAGTCCTGTTTAGGCCTAAAAGTTTCTAAGGCATGGAAGGCACTTCGCCCACGAAGCTGCCGAAGTATCCACTTCGGGCGGAAGAGTTGCGAAGCTGCCAATTTTGAGTTAATGAAGAATGTGCTAAGTCGGCGAGGTCACTTCGCTAAAATCTTTGCCGAAGTGTTGCTTCGGCCCATCTTTCCAGCGAACCATCTTGTAGGCAGGCGCCAGTTCGGGCCTCAGTGTAGCGAAGCATCCACTTCGGCCATTCCCCCGTCGAACCTCCCTCTTCGGTCATTGTTTTGCCGAAGCGCTATTAGAAGGATAAGAAAATGTCTAAGGCAGGGAGTAAACTTCGGGCGATGCTCCCCCGAACTGCCACCTTTTGGTTAGATCGCTGCGAAGCATCTATCCAAGGGCGAAGGGAGGAAGATTTTGTAACATGTTGCCAGTAGTCAGCCACTTCGGGCAAATTCCTTGCCGAAGCAGCATTTTGGCCTCTCTCTCGGCGAAGCAGCATAGCTAGAGATTAACCATGCCTTCCACAAGCAAATTGGCTACTTCGGCTTATTCATCCAGCGAAGCCATCTTCAAGGCTGTTTCTCAGCGAACCATCATATACTTGCCTACCATCCTGACCTTTGCTTCGGCTCGAACTCATTGCGAAGCGGCGCTTCGGTTGAAAATCCAGCGAAGCTTCACCCAGGGCACATCTTACGACATTGCTCCTCCCAAGGGGTACACATTCCAAGACTGGGTATGAGTCCGAGACACGCCCGCGGCACATAAATGCGACTTTCCCCGTCCAACGCGGCCCTGCAACTAGTTTTAGAAATAGGATGGGAAATTTCATTTGCATAAGAAGGCGAGCGCGATTTTTGGAGCCGCCTGAGCGTACTTGTATACCTAGTGTAATAATGGCTCAGAGGGCTGGGTCCTCTATAAAAACCCACGCATTGTAATGAAAAGGGGGGGGAACATTTTGCTAAAGAAGCTGTTGTAGCTAAACATTCTGCATCAATATAGAAGATCCTTGGCTCTGAATCTGTGCTTTCTTTTATGCTGCCTCTGGCAAGTATTTCTGCTTTCATTTATTTTTCTGATTGCTGTAATTCTGATATCTGGATTTTAGCATTGGGAGATAAATGTGTCTGGAATTCTGTTAGAGGATACATAGGGAAGCATATGCAGTTTTAGTTTCTGTTACATCTTCTGTATTATTTGCTGCTGGTTTAGATATAGATTAGTTATTGTGCTGCGTGTTCTTTCCCACTGCAATATCCAGTTATTTCCATCCCTTTCTGCACTTTTTATCTCTTTCCTGCACCCTCACTCTTTTAATCTCTTTCCTGCACTCTTATCTTAAAACCCCAGTAGTTTAGTATAGGAGTCGGCCTTCTCCGGAGATTGGCACGGAGGGCATCTCTTCCCTCCGGCCTTTCAATGTTGGTCCAGGTCTAGGGCGCTTAGACATGCGAAAATCCTTTCCTGTGGCGGATTTGTGACCAACAGGACCTTGTCGTTCTGCAAGGGATGTATGTTCAATCTTTTGGTTTTCACAAGTTGCAAATGGATCAACAAACACTTGTAGAGAATAAATCTGGATAATGATGATTGTATGAGCTGAAAGAAGTGTCATCCAAGGACTCAAGGCAAGCACAACTTCTCACAAGGCATCAACAACTTCGACCCTCATGCTTAGTTAGCCATTGGCACCATGAGTTCCTCTACCATCCCTCCAAAAGAACACCTCAACTTATCCAATCCTCCTATAAACTTGGAACTAGAGGTTTGCCAATACATTCAAACAAAGGTAAGAAATTTGTATGATAGTATTCATCAGATCGGGTCTGGTCAAATTGCTTGCACCGAGTCTCTTGCATGCATCGAGAAGCGGTTGCGGGAACGTTTTACTCAACATCTTGGAGGGCAACAAGACCTTGATCTTCCAAAAACAAGTGGGCATTCGAAGATGAATTCTAGCAAGTCCCCTGGAGTAGAATCAAGATTAGCAGAAGGGACTTGAGATCCCCAAAATCAGCGAGTGTGTCCAATTTCAGTCCACTCAACAAGATCACTACCAAAGATAGTTCCCTATTCTTGTTATTGACAATATGTTGGATGAATTGCATGGTGCAAAATTTTCTACCAAGCTAAACTTGTGTTCTGGTTTCATTAAATTATAGTTTGAGAGGAAGATATTTGCAAAAGTGCTTTTTGTACACATGAGGGTCATTATGAGTTGGTCATGCCTTTTGGCCTTACAAATTCCCTCCCATTTTTCGGAGTTCAATGAATTTTGTCTTTCGTCCTCTTCGAAAATTTGTATTGGTCTTTTTTGATGACATGTTGGTTTATAGAAGTCTTGGGAAGCCTATTTGCATCATGTAGAACAAGTGTTCCAACTTTTGGAGTGGGAATAGTTATATGTCAAAAGATCCAAATGTTCCTTTGGTGTGCCTGAAGTAGAATATGTTGGTTTCATAGCGTCTTGTGAAGGCGTCAAGATGGACCCTAACAAGATCAAGGCCATGTGAGATTGTCTTGTGCTTAAATCTCTCAAGAGTCTTAGGGGTTTTTTAGGTCTCACTAGGTATTACAGGAAATTTGTCAAGAATTATGGGAAGATTGTAGCTCCCTTGATGACTCTCACCAAGAAGGATGCCTTTGTTTGGTCCAATGAGGCTACAAGAGCCTTCAATGCCTTAAAAAGACGTTATGCGTACCTCTCTTGTTCTAGCTACTCTCCGGACTTCATCAAGCCTTTTGTCATTGAATGTGATGCTTCTAGAACATGTATTTGTGTTGTCTTGATGTAGGAAGGTCATCCCTTAGCTTATGAAAGCAAACAACTCTCCAACAAGAATCTAGGTTGTTCTACTTATGAGAAGGAGATGTTAGCCATCTTGCATGTGGTGGACAAATGGAAGCCTTACTTGTTGGGCTGACATTTTATTATCAAAATTGATCATAGCAATCTCAAGCACTTCTTGGAACAATGTCTCTCTTGTCCAAAGCAAAACAAATGGTTGACCAAGTTGTGAGATTGCATATAAGAAGGGGAAGGAGAATGTGGTAGCAGATACTCTTTTTGGCAAGTATGAAGACTCTGTTGTTGTCCATGCTATATCCAACCCTTTTCACCTTTGGATCACCTAGCTTCGAGATGAATGACATGTGGATCCTAAGGCCGTTCATTTGATTTATGACGTTGAGGCTTGGTTTGACGTCATTGCAAGAAAGAAGGATCGTATTTATCTTATATAGTCCTCTTGGGTCAAGGACAACATATTTCAGGAATTGCACGCTTCTCCCTTGGCAAGATATTTTGGGTTTCTCAAAATCTAGCAGCGGGTGAAACAATCTTTCTCTTGGAAAGGAATGAAAACTAATATGAAACAATTTGTGGTAGAGTGTGAGGCGTGCCAAAGAAATAAGGGCGAAACAATCGAGTCTCCAGGATTGTTGCAAACCCTTCCTATTTTGGATCACTAGTGGGACCACATCTCCTTGCACTCCGTTGAAGGTCCTCCTAAGTCAAAGGGCAAAATAATGATTTTTTTGGTGGTGGATTGCCTCTTAAAGTATGCCTATTTTTGTGCCTTACAATACCCATTCATCGCTAGTAAGGTGGTCAAAGTATTCCTTTGAATATGTTTTCAAACTACATGGTATGCCCCAATCTATCGTCCGTAATCATGATCCTATTTTCATTAGCAATTTTTGGAGTTCACTCGCAGTGGCACTCAACTTAAAATGAGCTCTTTCTATTACCCTTAATCGAGCAGCCAAACAAAATTTGTGAACAAGTGCCTAGGTACGTATCTAAAATACTTTGCCCAAGATAAGCGTTATCAATAGGTTAAATGATTTTCGTTAGCAAAATGGTGGTATAATACTTCTTATCATCTTTCCACTAAGATGCCACCGTTTGAGGCGTTGTATGGGCAAAACCCTCCATCCTTGGAAGACTATGGATCTTCTCATGTTGCTCAAGTGGATTATTTCTTCCTATAGCCTCAGATTGTTCTCCAACTCCTCAAGGACAATATGTGTCAGGCCTAGAATCATATGAAGCAGTAACAAGATTTACACCGCTCAAAACGACACTTTGAGGTTAGTGATATGGTCTTTTTGCTACTTCATTTGTATAAGTAGTTTTCTTTGAAGACAATATCTAGCCAAAGGCTTGCACCCAGATTCATGGTTCATACAAGGTGATTCATTGGATAGGGGACGTGACATATTAGTTGGCGTTTCCTTCTACCTCTAAAATATTAGTAAATATTAACTTTACGTGCAAGCAAAAAACACAATGGCACAAAAAAATAACAGTAACACAGAGATTTTACGTGGAAACCTGCAATGTGTAGGGAAAAACCACGGCGTAATGGCAGCTTCGTTATTTTATTGATTTCAAAAAAACTTTACATTCACAATCTTATTTACTTGCAAGGGGTCGTTCCCCTTTTATAGATAAACACAGGAAGGCTCTAAAAAATTGTTCGTTTCCTCTCCCAAAAGAAGACTCCAAAAACTGTTCGTTCAGTCTCCCAGAGTTACCTTTCTGGCGGCTACACGTCTGGAGCTAGACGTCTGGAACTACCCATCTGGACGTTTGGAGCTAGACGTTTGCAGCTACCCGTATAGACGTCTGCAGCTACCCGTCTAGACGTCTGGAGCTAGATGTCTAGAGCTACCTTTTGCTGAAGAACATTAGAGATTTGGATAGTGACTTCATCTCCTAACATTCTCCCACTTGAAGTCAGTATACAAGAATTCTTTGCCTATGTTTTTCCATCCAATGCCAATTACCCAATGCTGCCCTTATTACATTTTCAGCAAGCCCAGAGAAGTTTTGAACCACTCAAATTTCTTTGTCTTGACCGACTTTGTAAGCATATCTGCAGGATTCACTTCAGTGTCAATTTTCTCCAATAGGATCCTACCTTCTTCCACCACATTTCTTATAAAATGGTACTTAACTTCAATGTGTTTCGTGCGATCATGGAATGTTGGGTTCTTCACTAGCTGAATAGCACTTTGGCTATCACAATGTAAATTTTCCTTACCCTAGATAACTGCTGTCCTATGTTATTTTAAAATAAATCAGATCTGAAAATAATTTATTCAAACATGCAACAGTCACACAGATGGCTGGAAAAATAAACAGCGTGAACAGCGGAAGTTAAATATATTTCTGAACCTGAAATATTACAAATAAAGGAGGCTACAGCTACAGCAGGACACCCTGCTCTCTTGCTGCCTTTCTGGCCAGCAATTTCACTGTTCTTCTCCTCCTAAGCTTGCAGTTTTTCCTTCAGCAATCTGTTCTCCTTCTCTTCTTTCTGTGTATAAAACACTCTTGACCTTCTCCTTTTATCCTTGAAAAAGGTAACCCTAATCTCTCTAACCCTAAGATTAGATCTCATCTCATCTTGAGATGTATGGTTAAAAATAGAAAATCACTTAAGTGAATTTCAAAATAGAATCACTTAAGTGAATTACAAAATAGAATCACTTAAGTGAACTTAAAAATAGAAATCACTTAAGTAACTTAAAAATAGAAAATCACTTAAGTGAATTTCAAAATAGAATTAGAAATGTCTCGAACCACTTCTAGCACGTTCATACTGAAGCCTGTGCAAGAAGTTCCTGTCCGAGCTACATTTCTCAACACTCCCTCTTAGCGAGGAAGGAATTCTGCACCAATCCAAGTTTGTCTCTGAATGCTTCAAACTTCCCTTTCACTAAGGGCTTGGTCAGAATATCAGCTACCTGCTGATCTGTGGGAATATACTGGAGCTTTACGGCTCCCTTCTGAATCCTGTCTCGTATGAAGTGATATTTGATGTCTATGTGTTTGGACTTGTCATGAAATACTGGATTCTCAGAGAGTTTGATACAACTCTGATTATCACAGTATATCACCGTGGGATCCAACTCCTGATCAATCAATATTGTAAGCAACTTGCGAAGCCAGATGGCCTCACAACTAGCAATATTGGCTGCCATGTATTCGGCCTCTGTTGAGCTAAGTGCCACAGAAGTCTGCTTCCTGCTGAACCAAGATATCATGCCTGATCCCAAGCTAAAGCAACACCCTGAGGTGCTCTTCCTGTCTGCTACATTGCCTGCCCAATCTGAGTTTGTATACCCCTGCAACCTCACTTCACCATCTCCAAGATATCTCAGACCATACTCCACCGTGCCCTCAAGTATTTGAGCACATGTTTTGCTGCTACCCAATGCTCTTGCCTTGGCTCCACCATGAACTGACTCAAGGTGTTCACTGCAAAACATATATCTGGTCGAGTGTTGACCAAATACATCAAGGATCCTATCAACTGCTTGTACAACGTAGGGTCCACCAATTCTGAATCTGAAGTTGTCACCTTCTTCAGATTAGTGATCATGGGTGTGGCCATAGGTTTGCAGTCCTCCATCCGAAACCTCTTCAGGATCTCAACCGCATACTTACCTATCCAAGGAATATCTCCCCTGGTCTCTGCCAAACCTCCAAACCCAAGAAGTAATGCATCATGCCAATGTCCTTCATCTCAAACTCAGCTGCCATATCCGCTTTGCACCCTGCAATGAGCTTCTCTGCACCTGTAAGAAACAAGTCATCTACATATAGCACCAAAATGAGTAGATCAGTCCCAACAAATATGTAATATAGATTAGGATCTGCATCACTTTTGGCGAAGCCCACACTCTGCAAGTATCCATCTATCCTGGAATACCATGCTCTCGGTGCCTGTTTGAGTCCATATAAGGCTTTCTTCAGCCTACAAACATGGGACTCCTTCCCATTTACCTCAAAGCCCTGAGGCTGCTCTATGTACACTTCTTCCTCAATGATCCCATTAAGGAAAGTTGTCTTCACATCCATTTGATGAATCCGCCATCCCATAGATGAAGCTAAAGACATAACTGCTCTAATGGAAGTGTATCTAGCGACTGGAGCAAAAGTCTCCTCATAGTCCACTCCCTCTTTCTGGGAGAACCCTCTCGCCACAAACCTTGCCTTGAACTTCTCGATGCTGCCATCTGCAGCATGCTTAATTTTGTAGAGCCACCTGGAACTCACAACTGACTTCCCCTCCGGTCTTGGCACTATGTCCCAAACATCATTCTTCATGATGGAGGTGTACTCCACCATGGCATCCCGCCAAACCTGCTGGTCTGTTGCCTCCTGAAAACTGGAAGGCTCTGAATTTATGATGTTACTCATCAATGCCATGTAGTTTGAAAACTTCCTTGGAGGTCTGCTCTCCCTAATCATGCTGCTAGGAGCCTCAACATACTCCCGAGCATCCCTCAATGTCTGTGTAAGCCATCGAGGTCTCTTGATAGAACTGGAAGGGGCTAATGTCTCCCTCCTCACCTGAAGGTTGTTGTCCTGAACTGGAAACCACTGGTGTCTTTGGTGACCCTGGCTCAACCTTCGGAGCTTCCTTCTCCTCATTCTCTATCACTGGAATAGGCTCATGGGACTTCCTGGATGCAACGTCCTCCTCAAACTTTACATCCCTGCTCACTACTGTCTTCCTCTTCTCTGGAATATAAACCCTGTAAGCTTTTGAAGTCTCACTGTATCCTACAAATAAACCCTTCCTACTGGAGGGCTCCAACTTGGTCCTCTTCTCTACCGGAACATGGATATAAACTGGACATCCAAAGATGCGGAAATGACTCACCTCTGGTTTCACACCAGTGAATGCCTCCTCTGGTGTCTTGTCCTCCAAGATCCTGTGAGGACACCTGTTCTGGATGTAGACTGTTGTGTTGCATGCTTCTGCCCAAAGAAACATCGACAAGCCCTGGTCATGAATCATGGCCCTAGCAACCCCTATGATGGATCGATTCTTTCGCTCTGCAACCCCATTCTATTGTGGGTTGTATGGAACAATCAACTCCCTCTTGATTCCTGCTGCTTGCGAAACCATCGAACTCCTTGGAGGTATATTCACCCCCATTGTCTGATCTCAAGACCTTGATCTTCTTCTCTGTCTGGTTCTCAACTAGAGCTTTGAACTCCTTGAAACCTGCTAAAGACTTCATCCTTGGTCTTTAAGAAGTAGATCCATGTCTTGCGAGAGAAATCATCAATAAAGGAAACATAGTACATGCTACCTGAAATTGATGCTACTGACATCGGTCCACAAACATCCGAATGTACTAGATCTAGTATCTCCTTAGACCTATGCTCGTTGTTTGGGAAAACAACCTTGGCATGCTTGCCAAGCGTGCACCCTCTGCATACTCCCTGTTGCTCAATGCTGAACTCTGGAAGACCTGTGACTATCTCCCTCAGAATAGGCAACGCTCTATGATGCAGGTGCCCCATCCTCTTGTGCCACAACTCACACAAGTTGTTACTGCTATGAACTAGGGCTCGAACAGGTTCACCCTGCAACCTGTATAGACTGCCTTCTCTAACCCCTATCACTTGTGTTGTTTCGGGCTAGATTCTTTTGGTCTAATAAGGACATGTTGGTTCTTGAACTCCACTGCATAACCCTTATCCTCCATAACCGAAACTGAAAGCAAGTTCTTCCTGAGACTTGGAACAAACAAAACATCATCAAAGTCTAAAGAGTTCCCTGACTGGAGTCGAAAAGGAATGGTACCAATTCCTTCAACTGGATATTTGGTATCATCACCAAGCTCAACCTGAACCCCTGAGTCCTGCTCTTGTAGACTGGTAAAACACTGTCGGGCTGATGTCATGTGCCGAGATGCCCCACTATCCACATACCAAGCATCCCTTGGAACCGTGTTGGTAGAAAGGCAAGAGACCAACGAGAAATCCTTCTCGAATTTGGTAGCAAACTCGCTCATCTGAGTTTCTGCAGAGGCTGCTACCTCGTCTCTGTTGCTTCCCTTTGCCCTTCTTGTCTGGACACTGTGATGCATAATGGTCGTGCTTATGACAAATGAAGCACTTGATCTTGCTCAAGTCCTTCTTCCCTGACTGTGAGGTTGACTCCTCATTCTTTACCTTACCCTTGTTGGGTCCTTTACCTTTGCCCTTCTTGGTTTGCCCAAAGAGAGCTAGGTTATCGTCACCACCTTTCTTGCTGGCCTTTGACTCCATCCGAGTCTCCTCCTGGATGAAATCATCCCACAGTTTCTCAAAGGTGGGAAGGTGCTCACGAGCACAGATGCCTTTGACAAATGGTTCCCATGAAGCTGAGAAACCATTAAGTGCCACGTTCACCAACTCGTGTCTTCAACCTTCTCCCCAACTGCTGCCTTGATCACGAATCTGCGTGATCTTCATCAGTAACTAGTAACGGTGTCAGATCTGGTCATCTCCATAGATCTGAGTTTGTTCCGCAATATCATCTTCCTATTTATGTTCTCGCTCTGGTAGAGGCTAACCAGGGCATCGAACATCTCCTTTGCCTTAGTCTTCTCGGATATGTGAGGAATCAGGTGATCCTTCACTGCATCCAAGATCATCCGCTTGGCCTTCACTTCCTTCTTTCTGTGAGCTGCCAATTGTTGCGGATCTGTAGGCAGAGTCACAACATCCTTGACAATATCCCAGAGATCATTCTCTTCCAATAAGAACATTACCCTAACTTTCCAGGGCAAGAAATTGGAGGCACCTTCCAATCTATCCTCAAATCTGAGGCTAGCTGCTGCCATCTCTGAGATCTACTGCACAAACTTTCAGATCTGATATGAATGACTCAAAAAACTGTCCTGCAAATAAGCTTAGTCCTTCAAGCAAAAATATGAAACCCTCTAACTGCTGTTTTTTTAATATCCAGCAGTGATCTACTGCTGTAAACCCTTGAGGATCTCAATCACAAAACCTAGCTCTGATACCATGTAAATTTTCCTAACCCTAGATAACTGCTGTCCTATGTTATTTTAAAATAAATCAGATCTGAAAATAATTTATTCAAACATGCAACAGTCACACAGATGGCTGGAAAAATAAACAGCGTGAACAGCGGAAGTTAAATATATTTTTGAACCTGAAATATTACAAAATAAAGGAGGCTACAGCTACAGCAGGACACCTTGCTCTCTTGCTGCCTTTTTGGCCAGCAATTTCACTGTTCTTCTCCTCCTAAGCTTGCAGTTTTTCCTTCAGCAATCTGTTCTCCTTCTCTTCTTTTATGTGTATAAAACACTCTTGACCTTCTCCTTTTATCCTTGAAAAAGGTAACCCTAATCTCTCTAACCCTAAGATTAGATCTCATCTCATCTTGAGATGTATGGTTAAAAATAGAAAATCACTTAAGTGAATTTCAAAATAGAATCACTTAAGTGAATTACAAAATAGAATCACTTAAGTGAACTTAAAAATAGAAAATCACTTAAGTGAATTTCAAAATAGAATCACTTAAGTGAATTACAAAATAGAATCACTTAAGTGAACTTAAAAATAGAAAATCACTTAAGTGAATTTCAAAATAGAATTAGAAATGTCTCGAACCACTTCTAGCACGTTCATACCGAAGCCCGTGCAAGAAGTTCCTGTCCGAGCTACATTTCTCAACACACAATGCAACATAATTTTCTCCTGCATTATCTTGAAGTCGTCCAATAGTTGCTCTACCCAAATTGCCTTTTTGCTGGCCTGAGTCGCTGCAATATATTCTGCTTCAGTGGTTGATAAAGCTATCACAGACTGCAACTTAGAAGTCCAACTTACAGCTCCACCAACAAGAGTGAAACTATATCCTGTAGTGGACTTTCTCCCATCTCCATCTCCACCATAATCAGAATCCACAAAACCTATAACTTGCATTTTTTCCGATCCGTAGTAAATAGCAGCATCTAAAGTGTTGCTTAAATATCTAAATATCCACTTCACTGCATTCCAATGCTCCTTACCAGGATTTGCCATGTACCGGCTGACTACTCTCACTGCTTGGGCAATATCCGGTTTGGTGCTCACCATGGCAAACATGAGGCTTCGTACTGCTGATGAATACAGTACATGAGACATGCTTGTCTTCTCTGCTTCTGTTTTAGGACATTGTTCGGAAGACAATTTTAAGTGTGAAAGAAGTGGGGTACTAACTGGTTTTGCATTCTGCTTATTGAAGCGTTGCAGGATCTTTTCTATATATGACTTTTGACAACCAAATTTTCCTTCTTGTTCTGTCCCTGTGCATCTTAATCCCTAAAATTTGGTTTACTGCTTCTAAATCCTTCATTTCAAATGTCCTAGTCAACTGAGCCTTAATATCAATGATTTTCTTCATGCTGGGGCCTGCAACCAACATATCATCAACATACAACAGCAAAATAATAAAACTGCCATCATCAAACCTCTTATAGTATATGCACAATGGTCAGCTTCACTCCTGCTGAAACCTTGGCTCTTCATGAAGGTGTCAAATTTTCTGTACCACATCCTTGGCGCCTGTTTCAACCCATACAGAGATTTCTTGAGTCTGCAAACCAAATGCTCTTTGCCTCTTTCTTCATAGCCCTCAGGCTGATCTATATAAATCTCCTCCTTGAGATCACCATGCAAGAAAGCAGTCTTTACATCAATCTGCTCCAGTTCTAAATCCTGTGCTGCTACAATTGCAAGTAAAACTCTAACAGTAGTCATCTTCACAACTAAAGAGAAAATTTCATTAAAGTCAATACCTAACTTTTGCACATAACCTTTTGCCACCAAGTGAGCTTTATAGTGCTCCAACAATCCATCGCTGTTCTTCTTTACTTTGTACACCCACTTGTTTCCAACAGCCTTTCTTCCAGGTGGGAGATCCACAAGTTCCCACGTTTTATTCTTGCGAAGTGCCTCGATTTCCTCTGCCATGGATTTCCTCCACTTTTTTGCATTCTCAGACTCTCTAGCTTCTTGAAATGAACTAGGCTCACTGTCATCAGTTAACAAAGCATAAGAGGACTGAAAAACAGGAGAGTACCTTTCCGGACAATTTTGTGGACGTGTAGATCTTCTAACTCAATGATTAGTTGGTTGTGGCTCTTGGTCTTGTGACTGTTGTGGCTGCTCTACTTGCTGTTCTACTTGCTGTTCAGCATGCTGATCAAAAACTTCAGCATGCTGATCAAAAACTTCAGCATGCTGATTTTCATATTCATCATCGTTCATATCTACTTCAACTGGTACAACATTAGGTGTTTGCAGTACCTCATTCCTTTGCATGGATTTTTCATCAAAAATAACATCCCGGCTAATAATTACCTTGTGGGCAGTAGGATTCCACAGTCTATACCCCTTCATTGTATCTCCATAGCCGAGAAAAACACATTTGCTTGAATTTGGGTTAAGTTTGGACCTGTTTTCTTTAGGCACATGGGCAAATGCATCACAGCCAAAGGTATGCAAATGAGACTAATCAACTGGCTTACAACACCAAACCTCCTTCGGAATCTGTCCACCCAACTCAGTTGTAGGTGACCTGTTAATAAGGTAAACAACTATATTAACAGCCTCTGCCCAAAACCTTTTATCCAACATGGATGCGCTGAGCATGCTTCTTGCATGTTCCATGATTGTGCAATTCATCCGCTCAGCCACACCATTTTGCTGTGGAGTATATGGTACAATCTTCTGGTGCTTAATTCCTTCTTGCGTACAAAATTTATCAAATTCCTTGGAGCAATATTCACCCCCATTATCTGACCTGAGACATAAAATAGGTTTGCCCAAACTTTTCTCTACTCGTGCTTTGAACTCTTTAAATTTCTGCAAAGCTTCCGATTTCTTCTTCAAAAAATAAACCCACACTCTCCTAGAATAATCATCTATAAAAGTTAGAAAATAGATAGCACCATTTAAGGACTAAGTGGGGACTGGTCCAAATATATCAGAATGTATAAGTTGTAGAAAATCAGAACTCTTACTAGGGCTTGTAGTAAATTGAACCCTTTTTTGTTTACCAAAAATACAGTGCTCACACAAGTCTAAATTACAAGACTTAATTCCAGAAAACATACCTCGGTCATGCAAAATTTTCAGACCTTTTTCACTCATATGGCCTAGGTGTCGATGCCATAGCATTACTGCATCCTAAACAGAGGTTGTTGTTGATGCTGCATGGTTTGTCACCGTATCACCGCATAAACAATATAGGGTCCCGTAAGATTCACCTTTTGCTACTACAAGGGCTCCTTTGGTAATTTTGCAATAGTTGTTACCGAAAGTGACAGAATACCCTAGCTTATCCATCATCTTGATTGAGAGCAAATCCTTCCACAAATGAGGCACATGTCGTACATCACATAACATCCTTTATCTACCATCGTCCAACTTGATCCTTATGTCCCCTCTTCCTACATTTTCTAAGGTATGATCATCACCTAAATAGACCATCCCACCACAGTATGACTGACATTTGTCAAACCAGTCTTTGTAAGGAGGCATGTGGAAAGATGCACCCGAGTCCAAAACCCAGGTATATAAAATAGATCTGTTGTTACTGGTAAAGAAAGCTTGACATGTTGCCGTCTCTCCTGAATCTATTGTACTGGCCTCAGTTGATGGCTGAATTTGCTTTTCACCATTATTTTCCTTTTTCAATTGCCAACTGTCCTTCTTTGAGTTCCCTGGCTTCCCACAATGCCAACACTTCCCTTTCTGCTTGCGTCCTTTAGACTTAGATCTGGACTATGATCTACCTTGTTTACTCCTCTCGAAAGATCAACCTCTCACAAATAGGGCTTCATTGGTTGAGGGTTCCAAAGACATTTTTTGCCTCAACTCTTCTGCCAACAAAGTGGCTACCACATCATCAAATTTTAGAGCTCCTGATGATGCATTACTGATGGTCATCACCATATGATCCCAGGTGTCCAGGGAGGGAACAAAGTAGGGTGATAGCTCTATCCTCATCCTCCATCTTCACATTAACTGAAACCAGTTTACTGATAAGGGTATTAAACTCATTCAAATGATCTGCCACAGATGAACCCTCCTTCATCCTCAGGCTATAAAGCTGTTTTTTTAGAAAAACCTTCATACAACCTTTCAAGCTTTTGCTAGAGGGCTTTTGCGGTCTTTTCTTCAGCAACATTGAACAAGGCAGAGTTTGCTAGGCAGAAAACAGATTGTAGAAACTGCCTTCCTGTCCTGCGTTGCCCACTCCTCATCTTTCATGCTGCTTGGTTTACTTGTGACCCCTTTCAAGGCTAGGGTTTGGTCATTTTGAATCAGCAAATCCTCCACCTTCATCTTCCATAGGGCAAAGTTCCTGCCATCAAATCTCTCAATCTCGAACTTGTTTACACCTCCTGTCATTGTTTCAGCTCTCACTCGCACAAAACCCTAGGCTCTGATACCATATATTAGTAAAATATTAACTTTACGTGCAAGCAGAAAACACAGTGACACAAAAAAATAATAGTAACACAGATATTACGTGGAAACCTGCAATGTGCAAGAAAAACCACGGGGCAATGGCAGCTTCGTTATTTTATTGATTTCAGCAAAACTTTACATTCACAATCTTATTTACATGCAAGGGGGTTGTTCCTGTTGGTTACGAATCTGCCATGAGGAAAGGATTTGGTATAATGCGCCCCAGATTCGCCCACCAGATTGAAAGGCCGGAAGGAAGGAATGCCTTCCGTGCCAATCTCCGGAGAAGGCCGGCTTCCTGTGGGTTTTTAGTGTTTAAGATAAGAGTGCAGGGAAAGAGATAAAAGTGCGGAAAGAGAATCCAAATGTGATTGGAGTTGGGTGGGGGGAATAAGCAGCACGACAACGATCAATCACCACTACTAACAACATTCCTATACAAAACACACATTGAAACTACAGCTATCATTCATCCTATGTATCCTCTATCTATGCATTCCAGGAATACTTGATCATCAAATACCAGAGTCCGAGTTCGAGTACAACGAGTAGGCAATGATACAAGAAACATGAAGCAGAAATGACAAGGAGAGGCGGCATACAAAATGAAGACAGTAAGCGGAGCCAAGTGTGTATCTTGTATTAGAGGCAAACGCACAGCTACAATGGTTCCCTAGCGGTATATTCCCCTTCCACCCTTTACAATGAAATTGCGGGGGCTATTTATAGCCTCCAGTTCCCCCGATTACAATCACGGGCACAAAGTCCCGAGACTAGACATTAGGCGACACAAGCGGCGGAGGAGGCTGCGATGCCGACTCTGTCGGCGAGGATGTACCTGCGGCATGGTCTCCCTGAAGGCTGTACAGCTACGTGGCAGCGCGTTGGGTGGAACTTCAAATCGGCGGGAATGCGGGTAGGTGTGGCAGATGGCACTTCACATCAGCCTTTAATGGTGGCAGTTGGCGTAGATAGTGCGGTCCATGCTTGTCCTTTTCCCGGTCATGTCTTGGCTCGAATCCCGAGGTTGGACACTTGTCGGATGCTGATGAGTGACACATGGCTGCCTTGAAAGGCAGTTTATCCAACTTCGCCAGGATCAGAGCGCTGTCGGGTTGCGCAGGTGGAAAACAGCGCAATTGGGGAGGCCTCCGTGCCTTAGTCAATTTTTGGGTTTACTTGCCCAACTGCGCACCGGTCAGAGAGGCGCACCCGACTCTCTGCGAAGTCGGGTTGCTGACACGGTACTTTTTTGTCTTCTACCGCTGTTCGGACTGCGCACAGAGAGGGCGCACCCGACTCTATTGCGAAGTCGGGTTGCGCCCAACCTTAGCTGATTTTCTGCCACTGATTTCCCAAGTGCGCCCAGGAAGAAGGGCGCACCCCGACTTCGCTGCGAAGTCGGGTTGCGCCCGACACTTAGTCAAATTTCGCCTGTTCTGTCTGCTGCGCACTTCGCATTCCCTACTGCGCTCCAACTGGAGGCGCACTCCGACGCTGCGAAGTCGGGTTGCCGACACTTAGAAATTTTCGGGGAACACTTTGGAAACTTCTTGAGGGAAGAACAGGAGGAAGGAGGAGGAATGAAACTGCAAGGAAGAGGGAGAAAGGGAGAAATGAAGAAAGGGAAAAAGAGGAGGGAAGGAAAAGAGCAGCTCACTTACAGAAATGAAAACATGGCACCCCGTGCAAAATGTGGCAACATTCCTGGCGGCTCGCGGGGTGTCGAGCTCGCCTCGACGCAAAGAACCATGCCTTCATCCTTTGGGCGCAGAGGAACTTCCTTCCCCTGCTTTCTGCTGCTCTGACCGCTTCCTTCCGGCAACTGCTCTTCTTCAGGATCACTTCCGGCAGTTGCCTCTTCGGTTTCTCCTTCTGAATCTGAATGCTCTCCACTGTCAGCCTCCCACTCGCGGATGCGTTCGTATGCAGCCTTGGCTTGGTCCCAGACTGCTGCTTGGAAGGGCTCGAGGTCGCTGACCTCTTTTAATGCTGCGTGGAATGCAGCAATTGCGTGCAGGTCGATGGTGTTATATCTTTTTCCCAATTCCTTTAGGGAGGAGTTGATTTTGCAGTATTTTGACACCATCTGGGTGACCTGAGCTTCTTGGATTGGCTTCGACCAGCTATCAATTTCTGCTGTGTCTGCCTCAAAAGACAGCCAATTCTGCTTTACCTGCTCAAGGGTCAGAAACTCGCCATCCTTGACGTAGCTCGGGCACCCGTGTTCGGACAGAGTGTGAAAGGGGGCCAGGCAAATGTTCCTTTCATGTTCTAGTGCGTCCAGCATCTTTTTGGCAGCCCTTATCTTCTCTGTCTTCTTGAAGTAAATATGCAAGGTTACCCTTGCATCTGCCCATTCTGAGGCAAGTTGGGACATAGGAGGAAATTGGAGGCCTTTGCGCTCAAACTGCTCAAGTTTCATAGCCGAGTCCAGCCATTGCCTCGCTTGGTGTTCGGCCTCCTCTACCACAGGCTTTCCCTGGGCGGATACTTCTTCGATCCTGGACACGAAATCCAGGACCGATAAGGACTTAACAAGGTTGGGCTTGCAACCCTGCAGCAGACTAGCCCGCATCTCCTTGACTTTGCTCTTTGAAAAGGCCGCCGCTTGTGATGTTTTCTCCGCAAGCTGCGACTGCGCCTGTTTCAGCGAATCCTGAAGCTGTGAAACCTGCTCCAGTGCTGTCTTCTTCTCTTCTGACAGCTGCTCGGCTGTCTGTTTCTGCGCTGCGGCCTCTTGCTGAGAGGCGGCCAGCTGGGCCTTAAGCTCATCTATCTCTTGCTGCGCGGACCCCAGCTGCGCGGTGGCCCTAGCCAGGTCCTCCTCAAGCTGCCTTGTGTTATTCTGCAGCTGAAACAGCGCCTCCTGGGTCTCAAGATGCTTGACAAGGAGATTATCTGTCCTACGACGAATACCATGAATTTCGTATTCCTCGTTGATGTCATCAAAGCTTTTCTCCTTCCTCTGATGCTCGTAGTCTGCCTCGGTCATCTCCCGGAGAGGCTTCTTTACTTTCGGGATTAATTTCTCAGTTGTCAGCACTCTCCTGTCTAGGTCGAACTTGGTGCGTTTTACCGGGGCAGCTATCTCTTCGGCTCTCCTTCGTTTCACGCCCTGGAGAAAGGAGGCGGAGCATCCTGAGGCCTTTGCTGCCAAAGGCTGGTCATCAGCGCTCTGCAGTTCGCCCATGAAGTCCAGGTCCTCCAGCATTGGATCTTGCTGCGGCATTTTCCCTGCAAACAGGGACGCGGGAGGTATTCCAGAAGGAGTGGCCGCTTTTGAGGGCGACCGGGTCCTAGGGGAAGCGGGCGGCTGAGTGGATGGTGCTGGTAGGGTTTTAAACGGCTGGGGTGAGGAGCGCGGCGGTGAATGCGCAGCTTCAACACTGGCTGCGGGTGAGGGTTCTAGGGTTTGGCTCAGTGACTGGAAGGCGTTAGGATCCTGAGCAAACTGGTCAAAGGAATGGGGGCCGCTAGATGGCTGGGTAGCTTGGGAAGAAGAGGACGCGGCTACGGCTTGCCATGATGAGATGGGAGATGGAGTTATGGCGGGGCGATGGAGACTTGGGGGAGAGGTGCAGTGGACGTACCTGCGGGCTCCACCTGAGCCGTTGTTGGAGGGACGCTTTCAGCCTGGGTTTCGACTACGCCGGGGCTGTCCAATGAGACAACTTCTGGCGCAGCCTTCTCTGTCGGCGCTGTGGCTGTCTGCGGCACCGGTTCCTTAGGCCGCGTGGCCTTTTCACTCCTCTTTCTCTTCTTCTCTTCTGGCGCAGCAGCTGGTTCGGAGGAAGGAGATAAGGTTGGGGCGGCAGGCGTTGATGTTCCCACGGTAAACTTGTACAGGAGTCTGGCTGGAAGGATCCCGCCGTGACCGATTTGCTAGGCGGTAGCGCGGCGCTTTTTGCTTGGGAGGCCACCTCAGGAGTTGACTTCTACGAACCTTGTGCCCTTTCGGGTACCGCTTCGGAAGCTACAGGCTGCATCGGGCCCACTTGACTGCTCGTCGGAGTTGCGCTGGAAGTCGCCGGAGTTGACGATTGCTGGGATGAAGGCCTCCTTGTATACCTTTTTCTTGCGCCTCGGGGAACGCAATTTCGAAATTCGAAAGGTTGCCACGTGTCAGCGTACTGGTCATATAGAGCCGAAAATTCATCATCAACGGCCAGCGTCTTCCGGTTGGATTTATCGTGTTGCGTGCGACACCTCATCTTCCAGCATTCAATGATTTTGTCTTTATGCCAGTTGAGGGGCGCCACCTTGGCGAGAAATTTTTTGAAGCCCGCGGATTCCAACCGGTGATCCGGGTTTCGCTCCGGATCGTACGCTACCTCCTCGCAGTAGAACTCATGCCATGGAGGCCATGATTGCATCAATCGATGTGCCATTCTAGTCTGCCGTTCTATTTCTTCTTTCTTGCATAATCTCTGCTCGGGGGCAGATGTGCGTGAACTTACCCCTGACCCCATCTGGGTCGTATTTCCATCGCTGCGGCAGCATTATCAGGCCCATGTCGATGAGTTCCCGCTCGAGGTAGACGTGTTGTCCGATCTCATAAACTTGGGTATTCGCCCAGGTGATGGGATACTGAAAGATATGGCCTTTCTTCTTGCCCTGGCCGAACTCTTCTTCGACATAATCCATCTGCCGCGCAATTTCCATCCCGAACTGGTGGTCAGTGCAGAAGTAGGGCAGCAGGAACGGCTTCCCCTTGAATCCGTAGATTCTAACTATGATGCCCTGAGTCAGCCGGAAGGTGTCCCCGTACTCATTCTTCCACAGGTATCTTGTCATGACTTCCGGCGGGCGAGATGCCTTACGGTTGAACAACCCCATGACCATGCACAAAAATTTAAGATTAAATTCATAGAACGACCCTTTTCTGTACAGGATCTCGGTCCATTCGTACACGGGCAGCGGCTCTCCTTTTTCGTTTACTTTCTTCAAGTCAGGAACGTTCATCCGGTAGTGCATGTGATACAGGCACAGCCATGCGAGGAAGGAGCAAAACCGGAAATCCGTTGACTGCTTCATTGCAGCTCAACCAGACTTGAATGTATTGCATACGCCGACCAGTCCCTCGATCGAAGAAAATAGGGCGCTTTCCACTCTTCTGCGCTGTAGAGTCGTAAAATTCTCCGTGCAGGAGACATTCTGCCAGCGCCAGCTGGTACGGCCGTACCACTTTGTCAGAGTCGCAGCCGAGGACCCACGCCAGGATGATGTAGATATATTTATTTTCAAATCTGTCCAGGGGTATGGGGCCAGTCGGCCACTGTCCGGCTGCCAGTGGAGTCTTCAGCTCCGAGTCGAGGAATTCCCTCATCCTCTTTGTCTGCGTAAATCTGCCGGTCTGCTCATCAAGATTCACCCTTCTGATAATCGCGCCGGGTTCATACTGGAGCCACAGGGCGACATTGGCTGGACGCTCTCCCTGAAGAGTGTGAACAGCACTTTTCCCTTGTTGTCGCAGACTTGCCGGGCAGCTGGTTTGTAATATTCTACAATTGCTTCAATCAGCTCCGGGCATTGGTGAGTAGGAGGGCACAAGAACCAATACAGGTTCGATTTATATGCAGCGCCGACATGGTGTGAGGGCGAAACCTTGTCTGCCCACTTTGCGATATTCGGCCGCAGCTTGGTGAGGCTGATGGAGAAAGAGCCGTCCTTGTACCCGGCCAGGTGATTAACGGGTGGCGGCGGAATTTGCCCAACTACGCGCCTCTTCGTCCGGGTCTTTCTTTTCTGGTCCTGCGGCGCTTCGCTCTCATGAGCGCTTGACTCTGGTGATTCCTCAGCTTCGCGCCGCTCTTCGCTGGATTGCGCTGTACGGGCGCTTTCCCCTTGTCCATCCTTTGCGAACACGCAGAAGGGAGGGAATTACGGCTTCGAGTTGTCGGCTCTGCTCTTTGCGGTCGGGAGTCGGCTTGATACGATTTGAATTCTCTGAGTATGCCGGGCCCTTTTCTAGGCAAAGATTGCAACATTAATGGCGCGAGGGAGGGAGTTAGGGCGGTTAACTTGGAGTTGGTGGAGGCGTTATGATTTTTTGGCGGCTGTGCATGGGTTTATTTTTGAAAAGCGCACCCTAGTAGCCGTTGGTCCAAACGCACCTTGCTTTCTTAATGACATCGTTCTTGAAAGTTGTGCAATCATTAAACCCTCCTTGGACGTCGTGCCATTGCTGACGTCATCGCCGCCGTCTGGGCACACTTTACAAGGGAGAATTTCTGGCCCATTGACCCAACTTCGCCATGTGCCGTACTGCGCCCTGGGCCCACACTTAGAATTTTTTCGCGTTTTCCGTGGTGGGTTATTCGGGCTGCGCCCAAAATTCAGGGCGCACTCGGACTTCGCCCAAAAAATGGGCGCAATCCGACTTCGCCCGATTTGGCACCCCAAAATACAACCCCAAACCCCACAAAATCCAACACCATTGCTCGCGATTCGACACTTAGCCGTTTTCTTGCTCTTTCCCAAGCTGCGCTCTCCAGACGGTGCGCAGCCCGACTTCGCTGCGAAGTCGGGTTGCGCACCCAGACTTAGTCATTTTGCTCCTTTTTTCAGCTGCCTTCTTCCGAACTTCGCCTTGTTCAAGGAGCGCACCCGACTTCATTGCGAAGTCGGGGTTTCCTTAAGTCTTACTTGGGCTCTTTGAAAAATTAAAAACTGAATGCTGAAATATATACATTATGAAAACTAAAAATGCAGAAGGGAAATCTGTACAAGGAAGAACCCATTTGGGTGCCTTCAGCGGTGGTAAATTTTGAGGTGGAACCCGTTGACGGGGATGGGGAGAAGCTGTCCCTCCATATCCCGGAGCACGAATGCATTAAGCGGTTTACTCGGGCAATTTGATAGGGGCCCTCCCAGAGGGCGTCAAATTTTCCGTGGTTGCCCGGCTTTGCCTTCAGTGAGTCCCACTTCAGCACTAGGTCCCCGATTTTGAAAACTCGGGCGGTGGTTCCTTTTGCAAACCAGCCTTGGGTCGCTTCAGCGTGTTTGGTGAAGGCCTGGTATGCTTTTTCTCTGTCTTCCTCTAACTGCAGCAACTGGCACGATCTGTCGTCCACCGGATCCCCGTTGCCTCTCTCTTCGTCCAACATCCAGAGAGCGGGAATTTCTATGTGGGTTGGCAGGACTGCTTCCTTGCCGTAGACGAGCGCATAGGGGGATGTCTTAATGGATTTTTTGAATGATATTCTGTCCGCCCACAGCGCCCGATTCAGGAGTAGGTGCCAAGTCCTCTTGTTCTTTTCTACTGTCTTTTTGATGATCTTCAGTAGGTTCTTGTTGGTGGACTCGGCAAGACCGTTCCCCTGCGGGTAGTAATTGGAAGACATTTTGTGATAAATGCCGTATTTGCCGGTGTACTCCGTGAGTACAGCGCCTGCGAACCCCGGACCATTGTCCGTCACTATTGACTCAGGGACCCCGAAGCGGGTAATGAGGCTCTCGAGGAACTTGATGACCGTCTCCTGGTCGGCGTTCTTCGTGGGGATCGCCTTGGCCCACCGTGTGAAGTAGTCGGTGGCGGTAAGGATGAACTTGTGCCCTGGCTGCGAGTTCGGCGTAATAACCCCAATGAAGTCCAGGACCCCATTGCTTGAAACGGAGTCTCGGCTTGGATCGGTTGAAGGGGCGGGGGTGCTTTCTACGTTTACGCCGACAAATCTACGGCATTGATCACATTTTGTACGGATCGCATGCGCGTACGCGAAGAGAGTGGGCCGGTAGTACCCGGCTACGATTATTTTCAAGGCCGTAGGCCTTGCAGAATGGGGACCCCCCGGGCATCCCGGAGTGAAATTCTCCGAGGACCCTGAGTTGGTCTGTTTTCTTGGCGCACCGCAACAGGATGCCGTCAATGTTTTTGAAGTAAAGCCCCTCGGGGCGAAGAGTGTATTTCAGTGCACCTAGCCGAAACCTCCTTCTTTGTGAGGCATTCAGGTGGTCTGGACATCTCCCGGTGCAGAAATACTTCACCAGGTCATCTGTCCAGTCACTCTCCTCTGGTAAGGAGTTGGCTAGGTTGGTGGTTGTTGTTGGATCCTCCCACTTACAGGCAGATATCTCGGCTGCTGCGCTTCGGGCCAGCTCCTGGCACAAGGCTCGGCCTTTGATAAGCTTGGTTGGCCGCACTTCGATGTCGAACTCCTGGATTTTAGCAATCCATCCTGCTCTCTTGTGACCCGGCTCCCCTTGTATGATGAAGCTTCGGACGTCCGGGTGTATCACAAAGACAGTTGTTCGGCTCTGGGAGACGAAGTGCCTGAACTTTCGGAGAGACTTCATGACCGCGTGAACCTGCCGCTCTATAAAGTTGTACTTTTCTTCGTGCGGCTGAATCACTTGGCTCAAGAACGCTATGGGGCGCTCTTCGCCATCGTCTCCCTTCTGTGTCAGGACTGCGGCGTAACTCTCGGGTTCTCCCACCGCGTACAGGATGAAGTCCTTGGAGTAGTCCGGGTTTATCAACACCGGAGCTTGTGCGATTCGGGCCTTGATCTCCTCGAAGGCCTGCCTCCTCTCATCAGTCCATAAGAATTCAGCATTCTTTTTCAGCAATTCGGCCATGGGCTTGATTACTGTGCGAAGTCCGGTATGAACTTCCGCACGAAGTTGATTTGGCCGAAGAAGGACTGTAGCCCCTTCTTGTCAGGCTGGAGCGGGCAAGCGGAGGAGGGCTTCTGCTCTATCGGGGTCCACGACTAGGCCTTTCTCGGAGATGACATGCCCCGGCGACTTACCTTCTTTTACCGCGAAGACAGATTTCTTCGGGTTTATGGAGATGCCGAATTCACGACATCTCTCAAATATTTGCCGCAAGTGGGGAACATGATCCTCTCTCCTGTGAGAGAATACGGTCATGTCATCCAAGTAGATGACAATGACCTTGTTGAGCAGCTCTCGGAAGGCCAGGTCCATGGCTCTCTGGAAAGTGGCGCCAGCATTAGATAAGCCGAAAGGCATGCGCTGATAGGCGAACGTTCCCCATTTGGTGGTGAACGCCGTCTTATGTTGGTCCTCATCTTTGACCGAGATCTGGTTGTAGCCAGAAAAGCCATCTAGGAGGGAGAATCTTCGGGCTCCAGCAACTATATGGAGGATCTGATCGATTTGGGGAAGCGGATAATGGTCCTTGAGGGAGGCTTGATTCAGATTTCTGAAGTCCACACAGAGGCGAATGTCTCCGTTCTTCTTCCTCACGGGAACCAAGTTCGCAACCCAGGATGAATGCTTGATGGGGTAGATAATCTTGGCTTCCAGCATCTTCAGGAGCTCGGCCTTCATCATGGCTTCGATCTTCGGATTTATGACCCTACGCTCTGCCGGAATGGTTTGGCACCATCTTCTAGCTCAATGGTATGTTGGATTATATTTCTGTCATACCCCTTCAAGTCCTGGTAGCACCAGGCTACTATGTCAGGGAACTCTCGGCACAATGTTCTGATCTGCTCGAGTTCCTCTGCGGTGCAGTCTGTCCCGACCTTAATTGTTTTTCCAGGTTCAAGCTCCAGGTCGGCGTACTGCTTAGGGTCTACTTTGATCCTGTGTGATATTGCTCTGTCATTCTGATCAAAGAGACTCTCAAGTGTAATCAGTCCTTTTGGGACATGATTATTTTTTAATTGTATCAACCCCTCATATTGCTCGTCATCAGGGTCTCTACCTTCGATTGAACACGCTTCGTTAACCAAAAATGTGACGATCTCCTCGTCACAGTCAAACACATGCCAGTGGGTGTCTTTATCAGGCACAGAAGGCCTGTAAATGGTACGGACCGGCTTCGGCTTCTGGACAGTGTCATCAGCCGGAACGTACCTGGCTCCAACAGACGCCAGAATGTCAGCATGCTTGTTTTTCTCACGTGATATAGCCTTGACATTCAATGAGTCGAACGACTCCATCAGGTCCCAGACCCGATTACGGTACGCCTTGAGATAGTGCTTCTTGGAGGCGCACTTGTTCGTAATCTGGTTGCACACCAGCTCCGAATCGCCAAAGATCTGCAGGTGCTTAATCCCCAGCCTCTCTGCTTTTCGCAAACCCAAGCACAGGGCTTCGTACTCCGCCGCGTTGTTGGTACAGCTCCAGGCCAGCCTGTAGGTGTAGTCCTTCTGGATCCCGGTTGGGGAAACCAAAAGTACACCTGCACCGGCGCCATTTTTGCATCGTGCGCCGTCAAAGAAAAGCTTCCACAGCTTTTCTGGTGTAGGTCCCACTTCTCTTTTGGCCGACTTGTCAAGCCTCTCAGGCTGGATGACGGTGTAGCAACCTTGCTCGGTCTCGATCACGGCGTTGAAGTCCCGCAAGGAGAACTCATCTTCCACTTGCAGCAGCTCAAGAGCTTGCTCCGTCATATCCACCACCACCAGTTCTTCCTCCGTCAGCTGAACCATGCAGTCCTGCGACTCTTCTCCGGGTATCTTCTCTACTAGGAAGGTGGAAGGCTTCTCGTTGTAGATCTTCAGTCTCCTTCCTTTGAAGGGCACTTCCATGTGTGAGTAGTCTAGAGACAGATACCCTCCCAACTTCGCAGTGAACTCCCTGGAGAGACACATGCCGAAGTAGGGTTCCAAGTCGACAACCACGACCTCTTGAATGACCACGATGTCGAGAGCTTTGTGCGGCCGAATAGGGATGTCTTTAATGACACCGAGCTGTCTTGACAGGGGTGCCGTCCAGTTGCAGCACGCCTTGGCTGCTCCTTGTATACTCCATCCCGATCTCGTCGCAGACGGCCCTCGGCATAACGGTCGTGGAAGCACCAGAATCCACCATACAGTTGTGCACTATGTACCCTTGCATCCGTAATGACAGATAGAAGGGAGGTGGTCTGTTCTTCCCAGTGGTTGAGACTGTCAGGGGTTGCACCAGAACAGCGGGCTGTATCTGCTTGCCATTCTTCATGCTTTTCAGAGATTCCTGCAGCGGATCAACTTGGCCTGGGAGCAGAAGAGCATCATACATGCTGATTCTTGCGGGGGTCCTCTTTAGCTCGTCTACTATTTTGTAGCCCGAGGTGCTAGCTCCTTCCGCTTCTTTTGCCGGCTCGTACTTCGTCCGGTACTGTTGAGTGGCCTCAACTCTCTGTCTCTTGGTCAGAGACGGATATCTCAGCTTCTCCTGAGCTTGTTCTTTGGTTTCAGTTGGAGGCTGAGCAGCGGGAGCTTTAGCCGGGGGAGCTTTCGCTACGGGAGGCTTGACTGCGGGAGTCTTCTCTTTGGCTGTGTAGGGCCACAACCTCTTGTCAGGTGGTAGCCCAGCAGGTTGCGCCTTATCTCTTCGGGCGTATACCTTCAAGGGCTTTGCAGCGGCTTCGGCAAACTTTCTGTCTTCCTTGGCGGGGAGGCGGCAACAGATCTTCCTCTGGGACGGCAAAGTTGCCTTCGTCGTCCAGGATCATGTAGAGTTCTTCGTCCTCTATGGCGCTGCCGGCCAAGGTCTGGAGGTAGTGTTGGTGCAGTGTGCAGTCATCCTCCGAATGCGGGTCATTGCACGTAGTGCACCAGTTGACCTGGTCAGAAGTACCAGGTTGGTCCTCGATGGCAGCATTTCTCGGAGGGGGGCGCCTTTGCAGTTGCTGCTCCGGGGCTCGGTCTTTTGTCAGTGCCGGGGGCGGATATGGCCTCCTTGGAACAAGGTCCATCTGGGCCTGTTTCTTCTTTAGAATGGTCATGTCGTTGGACATGGTGTGATATCCAGAGGCCAGAGCCCGTACCTCCTGGAGGATTTTATTACGAATATCATTGTCAGGAGGCGGCAACTGAGCTGGGGGAGGTAATGCAGCCAATGGAGGAGGTGTAGAATATTGTGCATACTGCGGGGGAGCAGGGAGTGCTGGATAATGCGGAGGAGGAGGCGGGTTAGGATAATGTATCTGCGGCGGGCCGTAAGGATTCACGACCGGCGCTGGATTCCATTGCTGCTGGGGTTGCTGTCCTGAAGTGGACGGCATCACACCAGAGGCTGATGGGTACTGAGATTGAGGAAAGTCGGGGTAAATGGGCGGCTGTACCCTGTGCGGGAGTCTGCCTATGGAAATGATATCCATTTCAGCTTGTTGGGCAGCCTCATACAGGGCGGGGAATGAGTCTATTCTGGCTATCTTCAGCAGCAGGCAAATGTCTGAGTTGAAGGACCTCAGGTAGTAGTGTGCAGCCTGACCTGCTGAAGGTCGGAGTTCGCGAGGTACTCGTTTCCAAGACCTCGCAAACCTGATGTTGAAGTCCGACACCTCCTCTTGGGGGTGTCGTTGTATACTTTGAAATTGATGCAGCAAAGAAGAGGGATCAGCAGACTCGTTGCATCCTTTCACGAGCCTACCGGCTAGCTGACGCCACCCCGTGATAGATCCCTCTGGCAGTGATCTCCACCAGTAGAGAAGCTTTCCCCTTAGGGAAAGGGCCAGCAAACGGGTCTTCACACTTTCGTCTGTAATGGAATGCAGTGCAGCCAGGGCCAGAATGTCCTGGATGTGTTCGTACGCCGTCTTGCCGTAGCCGTCATATGTAGGGATGGATTTTAAGGCAGCGGGGGCACAGCTTGCTGTCCGGCTAGGGCCAAGGGCCCCGTAGAGTCTACCGTCGGGAAGAGATCATCATCATTCTGCTGGGCAGCCATGTCTTCTTCTCCTCCGGTGGTGTACTCGGTGTCGGAACCGTCCGAGGATGTAGATTGCTCTTCAGCCTCGACCTCTTCGATTTCAGCGCCTTTCCGGCTCTTCTACGCGAGCTTGGTGATCAGCCGCCTGACGCGCTCGCCTGGAGCGTCAATGTCAATTTCGTAAAAGTCAGGCGGGTTTCCCGGATTCCTTGCTCGCCACCTTCTTGTTTGCATGAAGGCGTTAGGACCGGTCTTTACGGACTCAGAGAATATTCAGGTACGTGCAAAGTCGCCAGGTGCTCTGATTTTTAACAGCAATGAAGCGAACACCCGTGCTTCGATTCTGTTTGGGGGTGGGAAACTACCATGTCCCACCGGGCGTGCCAGAGAAACTGTTGGTTACGAATCTGCCATGAGGAAAGGATTTGGTATAATGCGCCCCAGTTTCGCCCACCAGATTGAAAGGCCGGAAGGAAGGAATGCCTTCCGTGCCAATCTCCGGAGAAGGCCGGCTTCTGTGGGTTTTTAGTGTTTTAAGATAAGAGTGCAGGGAAAGAGATAAAAGTGCGGAAAGAGAATCCAAATGTGATTGGAGTTGGGTGGGGGGAATAAGCAGCACGACAACGATCAATCACCACTACTAACAACATTCCTATACAAAACACACATTGAAACTACAACTATCATTCATCCTATGTATCCTCTATCTATGCATTCCAGGGAATACTTGATCATCAAATACCGAGTCCGAGTTCGGTACAACGATAAGCAATGATATAAGAAACATGAGGCAGAAATGACAAGGAGAGGCAGCATACAAAATGAAGACAGTAAGCAGAGCCAAGTATGTATCTTGTATTTAGAGGCAAACGCACAGCTACAATGGTTCCCTAGCAGTATATTCCCCTTCCACCCCTTACAATGAAAATGTGGTGGCTATTTATAGCCTCAAGTTCCCCCGATTACAATCACGGGCACAAAGTCCCAGACTAGACATTAGCTGACAAAAGCGGCAGAGGAGCTGCTGATGCTGACTTCTGTCGGCGAGGACTGTACCTGCAGCATGGTCTCCCTGAAAGCTGTACAGCTACGTGGCAGTGCGTTGGGTGGAACTTCAAATCAGCGGGAATGCGGGTAGTTGTGGCAGATGGCACTTCACATCAGCCTTAAATGGTGGCAGTTGGTGTAGATAGTGCGGTCCATGCTTGTCCTTTTCCCGGTCATGTCTTGGCTGCTAGACGTGTAGGCAACAGACCAGACGTCTGGGCTGCCAGACGTCTTGGTCAGACGTCTAAGCAAGTAGACGTCCAGATAGACGTCTAACGCGGAAGACGAACAGGTTCAGGCGCCTTCCTTGGGAGCGGAAACGAACAAGTTTTTGGAGGCTTCCGTCGGGAGAGGAAACGAACAGTTTGGAGTCTTCCTTCTGCTCTATAAAAGGGATGTGATCCCTTGCATATGTAGGATGTTGAAAACGTTGAGAAACGTGAATGTAAAGTTTTGCTGAAAATAATAAAAGGAGAAGTTGCCATTGCCCCGTGGTTTTTCCTGCACATTGCAGGTTTCCACGTAAATCTCTGTGTCACTTGTGTTGCTGTTTTGTTTTTTTGTTATTGTGTTTCCTCTTGCAGGTATAAAATCTGAAGTTTTTCCTAACATCTGGTATCAGAGCTAAGGTTTTGTGCGAGTGGGAGCTGCAACAATGACAGGAGGTGTAACCAAGTTCGAGATTGAGAAATTTGATGGCAGGAACTTCGCTCTATGGAAGATGAAGGTGGAGGATTTGTTGGTTCAGAATGACCAAGCTCAAGCCTTGAAAGGGGTCGCGAGTAAACCGAGCAGCATGAAAGATGAGGAGTGGGCAACGCTTGACAGGAAGGCGGTTTCTACAATCCGTCTCTGCCTAGCGGACTCTGTCTTGTTCAATGTAGCTGAAGAGAAGACCGCGGAAGCCCTTTGGCAAAAGCTTGAAAAGTTGTATGAAACAAAATCAGCAACAAATAAGGTTTTTCTGAAAAAGCAGCTTTATAGCTTGAGGATGAAGGAAAGTTCATCCGTGGTAGATCATTTGAATGAGTTTAATACTCTTATCAATAAACTGGTTTCAGTTAATGTGAAGATGGAGGATGAAGATAGAGCTATCACCCTACTTTGTTCCCTCCCGGACACTTGGGATCATATGGTGATGACCATCAGTAATTCATCATCAAGAACTCTCAAATTTGATGATGTGGTAGCCGCTTTGTTGGCAGAAGAGTTGAGGCGAAAAACGTCTCTGGAACCCTCAACCAATGAAGCCCTATCTGTGAGAGGTCGATCCTTCGAGAGGAGTAAACAAGGTAGAAAACAGTCCAGATCTAAGTCTAAAGGACATAAGCAGAAAGGGAAGTGTTGGCATTGTGGGAAGCCAGGACACTCAAAGAAGGACTGTTGGCAATTAAAGAATGGTGAAAAGCAAAATCAGCCATCAGCTGAGGCCAGTGCAGCAGATTCAGGAGAGACGGCAACATGTGAAGCCTTCTGTATCAGTAACAACAGATCTGTTTTATATACCTAGGTTTTGGACTCAGGTGCATCTTTCCACATGTCTCCCCACAGAGACTGGTTTGACAAATATCAGCCATACTGTGGTGGAAAGGTCTATTTGGGTGATGATCACCCTTTAGAAATTGTGGGAAGAGGGGATATAAGGATCAGGTTGGACGATGGTAGAGAAAGGATGTTATGTGATGTGCGACATGTGCCCGATTTGAGGAAGAATTTGCTCTCAATCAAAATGATGGATAAGCTAGGGTATTCTGTCACTTTCAGTAACAACTACTGCAAGATTACCAGAGGAGCTCTTGTAGTAGCAAAGGGAGAATCTTATGGGACCTTATACCGTTTATGCGGTGATACGGTGACAAACCATGCAGCAACAACAACTTCTGTTCAGGATGCAGTAATGCTATGGCATCAACGCCTAGGCCATATGAGTGAAAAAGGCCTGAAAATTCTGCATGACAGAGGTATGCTTTCTGGGATTAAGTCTTGTAATTTAGACTTATGTGAGCACTGTATTTTTGGTAAACAGAAGAGGGTTCGGTTTACTGCAAGTCCTGGTAAGAGTTCTGATTTTCTGCAACTTATACATTCGGATATATTTGGACCAGTCCCCACTCAGTCCTTGAATGGCGCCATCTATTTTCTGACTTTTATAGATGATTATTCTAGGAGAGTGTGGGTTTATTTTCTGAAGAAGTCGGAAGCTTTGCAGAAATTTAAAGAGTTCAAAGCACGGGTAGAGAAGAGTTTGGGCAAGTCGATTTTATGTCTCAGGTCAGATAATGGGGGTGAATATTGCTCCAAGGAATTTGATAAATTTTGTATGCAGGAAGGTATTAAGCACCAGAAGACTGTACCATACACTCCACAACAAAATGGTGTGGCTGAGCGGATGAATCGCACAATCATGGAACGTGCAAGAAGCATGCTTAGCGCAGCCATGTTGGAGAAAAAGTTCTGGGCAGAGGCTGTTAATACAGTTGTTTATCTTATTAATAGGTCACCTACAACTGCGTTGGATGGACAGATTCCGGAGGAGGTTTGGTGTTGTAAGCCAGTTGATTACTCTCATTTGCGTACCTTTGGCTGTGATGCGTTTGCCCATGTACCCAAAGAAAAAAGGTCCAAGCTTGACCCGAAGTCAAGCAAATGTGTTTTTCTCGGCTATGGAGATATAGTGAAGGGGTATAGACTGTGGGATCCTACTGCCCACAAGGTAATTATTAGCCGGGATGTAATTGTTGATGAAAAATCCATGCAAAGGAAGGAGGTACAACAAACTCCTAATGTTGTACCAGTTGAAGTAGAAATGAGTGAAGATGAATATGAAAATCAGCATGCTGAAGTTTTTGATCAGCATGCAGAACAACAAGTAGAGCAGCCACAACGGTCACAAGACCAAGAGCCACAATCGACAGATCATTGGGTTAGAAGATCTACACGTCCACAAAAGTGTCCGGAAAGGTATTCTCATGTGTATCAGTCCTCTTTTGCTTTGTTAACTGATGATGGTGAACCTAGTTCATTTCAGGAAGCTAGAGAGTCTGAAAATGCAGAAAAGTGGAGGAAATCCATGGAGGAGGAAATCGAGGCACTTCGCAAGAATAAAACGTGGGAACTTGTGGATCTCCCACCTGGAAGAAAGACTGTTGGAAACAAGTGGGTGTACAAAGTGAAGAAGAACAACGATGGGCTGTTGGAACGCTATAAAGCTCGCTTGGTGGCAAAAGGCTATGTGCAGAAGTCAGGTGTTGACTTTAATGAAATTTTCTCTCCAGTTGTGAAGATGACTACTATTAGAGTTCTACTTGCACTTGTAGCTGCACAGGATTTAGAACTGGAGCAGCTTGATGTAAAGACTGCTTTCTTGCATGGTGATCTCGAGGAAGAGATATATATGGATCAGCTTGAGGGCTATGAAGAAAGAGGCAAAGAGCATTTGGTTTGCAGACTGAAGAAATCACTGTACGGGTTGAAACAGGCGCCAAGGATGTGGTACAGGAAATTTGACACCTTCATGAAGAGCCAAGGTTTCAGCAGGAGTGAAGCTGACCATTGTGCATACTATAAGAGGTTTGATGATGGCAGTTTTATTATTTTGTTGTTGTATGTTGATGATATGTTGGTTGCAGGCCCCAACATGAAGAAAATCATTGATCTTAAGGCTCAGTTGGCTAGGACATTTGAAATGAAGGATTTAGGAGCAGCAAACCAAATTTTAGGGATGAAGATACACAGGGACAGAAAAGGAAGAAAGATCTGGTTAAGTCAAAAGTCATATGTGGAAAAGATTCTGCAGCGCTTCAATATGCAGAATGCTAAACCAGTTAGTACCCCACTTCTTCCACACTTAAAGTTGTCTTCCAACCAGTGTCCTAGAACAGAAGCAGAGAAGACAAGCATGTCTCGTGTACCGTATTCATCAGCAGTAGGAAGCCTCATGTATGCCATGGTGAGCACCAGACCGGATATTGCCCAAGCAGTGGGAGTAGTCAGCCGGTACATGGCAAATCCTGGTAAGGAGCATTGGAATGCGGTGAAGTGGATATTCAGATATTTAAGAGCCACTTCAGATGTTGCCATTTACTTTGGATCGACAGATTTGCAAGTTACAGGTTTTGTGGATTCTGATTATGGTGGAGATAGAGATGGGAGAAAATCCACTACAGGATATACCTTCACTCTTGCTGGTGGAGCGGTGAGTTGGGCTTCTAAGTTGCAATCTGTTGTGGCTTTATCAACCACTGAAGCAGAATATATTGCAGCGACTCATGCCAACAAAGAGGCAATTTGGCTAGAGCGATTGTTGGGTGACTTCAAGGTAATGCAGGAGAAAATTACGCTGCATTGTGATAGCCAAAGTGCTATTCAGCTAGTGAAGAATCCAACATTCCATGATCGCACGAAACACATTGATGTCAAGTACCACTTTATCAGAAATGTGGTGGAAGAAGGTAGGATCCTGTTGCAGAAAATCGACATTGAAGTGAATCCTGCAGATATGCTTACAAAGCCGGTCAAGGTAGAGAAGTTTGAGTGGTGCAGAACTTCTCTGGGCTTGCTGAAAAAGTAACAAGGGCAGCATTGGGCAATTGGCATTGGATGAAAATATTTGGCAGAAGAATTCCTGAATACTGACTTCAAGTGGGAGAATGTTAGGAAGTGAAGTCAGTATACAGTAGCAGATATAGGAAGCAGGCCACTAGACGTCTGACCTGCTAGACGTCTGGGTCAGACGTCTAGGCAACAGGCCAGACGTCCGCCGCTAGACGTCTAGGCCAGACGTCCAAGCTGCTAGACGTCTAGGTCAGACGTCTAGGCAACGAGCAGACGTCGACTGCTAGACGTCTAGGCAGCAGGCTGCTAGACGTCTAGGCTAGACGTCTGGGCACAGGCTAGACATCTGACCTGCTAGACGTCTAGGCAACAGGCCAGACGTCTAGGCAGTAGGGCTGCTAGACGTCTAGGTCAGACGCCTAGGCAACGCGTGCCTGCTAGACGTCTAGGCCAGACGTCTGCCTGCTAGACGTCTAGGCCAGACGTCTAGGCAGCAGACCAGACGTCTGGGCTGCCAGACGTCAGGCGGACGTCTAGGCAAGTAGACGTCCAGATAGACGTCTAACGCGGAAGACGAACAGGTTCAGGCGCCTTCCTTGGGAGCGGAAACGAACAGTTTTTTGGAGGCTTCCGTCGGGAGAGGAAACGAACAGTTTGGAGTCTTCCTTCTGCTCTATAAAAGGGATGTGATCCCTTGCATATGTTATGATGGTTGAAAACGTTGTGAAAACGTGAATGTAAAGTTTTGCTGAAAATAATAAAAGGAGAAGTTGCCATTGCCCCGTGGTTTTTCCTGCACATTGCAGGTTTCCACGTAAATCTCTGTGTCACTTGTGTTGCTGTTTTTGTATTTTCTGTTATTGTGTTTCCTCTTGCAGGTATAAAATCTGAAGTTTTTTCCTAACAACACCAACAAGTGAGTTGAGAACCAAGATAAAATAAAACAAATATACTGAAGTGGGTTTCCCCATCTCAACTTCCACCACGTGAGTTTCGACCCTCCAATGAAGGTGCAAATGCTGTAAGACCAATGGGACAGAGAGAGAAACATGTGAATTTAAATCCATCTTCATACATTCCATACAAGCATTTAGCTATACACGATGAACAAATGATTATACAATCATAACCTTGGCTAAAGCATTTTGTATAGTGATTACGTCTGTACCAAAGGTAAATGCAACTACTGTGCATTTGCTATAAGTGTCTATCAACACTTAATATGCACCAGTATGCAATCAAATGATATCTATTGAATTCCACCATCCATGCATGTATCTAAATCAGCATGCTTAGCCCTTATGTTCATCCACACAGGCCTAGATATCTGACCTACTCTGTTAGAGGATACACGGTCCTATAACAGAATTACATCAACTAGAAATGTGCATTCAATTTTGACTCCCTAACAAGCACTTAGCTCTCATTGACCTTTAATTGAGGTGTACAAGTTTTAAATCAAAAGCAATATGCATGTTCATTTAACTTTCTCTGATGATGCATACAAGTATGGTGACCAGCAACAGCAGAATAAATAGCAGTAATGCACTTGTGATAATGTATTGAAATTAACACAACAAACTAAATAGTGGCAATGCGTAAGCTTATATCAAGTTCCTATGAAGTATACAATACTGAGATCAAAATCAGCAGATTTTATAGCAGCAATGTACCAGTTCTTATCTTTAAATATAGAAATCAACACAACCATCTATATAGCAACAATGAACACTTTTCAAAATTTGCTTCTTGATGATGCATTCAAGTATTTAAGTCAGCAACAGGGTTCTTCATGGCAAGATGAACTGAGATTACCCTTTTGATGATGCGTACAAGTCATTAAGTCAACAACAGCAGTATACATAGAAATATGCTCAAGCATTCAACATAAGAACCTCCCAAGGCTAATGCTGTAAATATTTTTTCATAGATGATGAATGTACTCTAGTTAGTCAAGGACTATTGAATTCCAAGATAGGATAAGACATCCAGTTCTCACCAAGCAACCCAACATTACTGCTCTATTCTATGTATTACTAACTTCTACTAATGCAATGAAGCGTTCTTGTATAATAATAGGCTTTCTATATGACATGGAAGATATATAACTCATTTCACACTCTTGATTGAATCATCTATAAGCACCGCAGAACTATGGCTTCATGCTTCCAGGCATCTTATAACAAATAGGACAATGCTGACTCAGTTACAAATATGACACTCTCTCCATCCCCATTGCCTTAAGTATATACATGGAGGATGTTAACCATGATTCCCATAAGACTATGCATGCTTCAGCAGTAACATAACAGGGTAAAAGCTTATCACTGAATCTGGACAGCAACGCCGGTATCATGGTGACAAAATTTAATAAGAGCAAGGCACTTCATTTTATGGAAAAATTCATCAAATTTTACAAGATTGATCAAAACCTTACCATTGGTTGGCTGGTATCAACTCTATGCTTTATGAAAATAAAGCTTGTAACCATAAACCCCATAGAACTTGGTGTCCGGTTCAGACCAAGCATACATAAATACAAAAGATCTTATTAACGGACTGGACTTTGGTCTTGTGCAAAACCCTCAACCTATAGCATCTTTCATTGCCTGAATCCTGATATTCATGTGGCAAGGGTCAACTGCCTTGATTTTTAAAAACGAAGCCCTAGATTTTACTGTTTCCATTTCACACAATAGGTTTACATGCATACATTTGAGAACTTAGCAAATACCCAAAATGTTTAAGTAATGCATATACTTGTGCCTGGAACAGAATCCTCCTTGAATCCAAGAGAAAACAATTTTAAACACCAGAAGAATATTCATGGCTACCTAGAGTTCCATTTTCCAAAATGCCAACATGGTTAATGAATTTTTTGCATTTTAACCTATAGATGAACTACGTGCAACAAGAATTCAAGCCACAGAAATACCCTAAGCCTATTTTCCTTCTCCACTTTAAACTTTGAGTTTTTCAGACAAAATTAAACTAATGCAAGCTAGAATAAAAGGGCATCTCCCTGAAATTATGCAATCAGAAACTGCTAAGGGGTTTCTCCCATATTCCTTGACAGCAAACGATTAAGATTTATGGAATGCTGCCCACATAAGGGTTTTTCAAATACACTCAAGGTAAAGAAGAATTTATTTCCAAGTTACCATTTTATCTCAGAAATTACAAACATCAAACATGCAGAATGAAAAATTCGAAATATAACCTAAACAATATGTAGCAAAAACCCAAAAAGCTTCTTAAAGCTCTTCCGCATTCCAGAGATTTGTTCTCTACCAACGAAGCATGCCTCTGATGCTGTCGTTTCCCCCATAATAAAACCCTTGACAATATACCAAGAGTCCCATCCATTTCCCGGAAGGGTCCTGTTGGTCAGCGAATCCGCCCCAGGAAAGGATTAGGTTTGCATAAGCGCCCTAGACCCGGACCAACCTTGAAAGGCCAAGGGGAAGAGATGCCCCTCGTGCCAATATCCGGAGAAGGCCGGCTCCTATACTACACTACTTGGGGTTTTAGATTAGGGAACTGGAAAGAGATTGGGAAATTGCAGAAAGAAATGTAAATTGCATAGCAGTAACAGTGGGGAAGAACAAGCAGTGCAATCACAAATCTATATCCAAACCAACAGCTATCAACGCAAAGAATGAAACAGAAACTAATCCTGCGTTTACTTCATAGGACGAACATTTGGAGGCTAACTTCCTGGAACTAGGTGGATGGCATGATCATGTGTGCGCTTAGGGGGAAGACCCATGGGTTCACCAAAGACGTCTACATAACAATTCACAATAGTTTGCAAGTTTGAAGGAAGAGTTGGAAGAAGTAGCTTCGAAGACTGAACTTTCATGCAATTGACCTAGGTGAAGAACCACAACCGCCTTTCTTCAATATTTTTTCCATGTTGTGGGAACTAACCATCTTGGAGGGAGGAGGTTGGATTCCTTGGAGACAAATGACCTTGCCATTCTTTGTCCATTTGACATATAGTCGTTGTAGATTAATAGTAACATCACTAAGCTGGGATAGCCATTGTGCTCTTAGGATGACATCTGCACTTCCCATATTCATGGCGAAGAGATGTCCAGACCAAGTATAATCACCCATTTGGATGTTAAGCTTAGTTGTTCGACCCACGCATTGAGCGGTACACCCATTTATAATCAATGGTTGGAATTTGTTCTGGGTTAGAGTATTGATATATAGTCCTAAAGACTTTGTTGTTTTGCTATCAATAGTTATGTGTGCTAGCTAAATCTCAACACATTGACACATTGATGTTTGATGAATCCTGGGACCTTGATGGTATGGTGAACCTGGAGCCCCATAAGGGCAAATGTAGAGAGAGCCATGGTATCAACCTTGTGCTCAGATTTTGCTACTTCAATTGGTGTCTCTTGCTGCGATGAATCTTGATCTTCATCTTTTGACACTGTTGCTTCCTTGCCTTCCACTTGGAAGTTTTGATGTTCTTCACAGGCCTGATCTTAGGGATGGCGTGAACAACATTTGAAATAGAAGAATCCGTGGGGGAGCTCAACATTGCAGTTATTGAAGTAAGGCCGTCGAAGGTTGAAATCACGTCGAGGTTGGGGACGGGATAACTGGAGCTTCTTTTTTGCTGCTAGAGCTACACGTTCAACATCCTCGAGGGTGTATGGATCGTGTGTGTCGACTTCCCTCCAAATTTCATCCTTAAGGCCACAGTGATAGGCAAAGGCCACCATGACAAGATCCAATTGATAGGTGTAGGTGAGCAAACTTTGTGAACTCTGTGCAATAATCCTCATCCGATCTCGTTTACTTTGTTTGCATCAAACATACCACATACGAAGTAGAAGATCCTTTGTCGAAATTACAAAGGAACAACATTTTGAATTTGGGCCAATAAGAGAGGTCTTATGTTGGTGGAGTTCTCATAACAACCATTGATGAGCATGGGTTCCCAACCTGGTAGTAGTTAACAAGCACATGGTGTAGATGGATGATACTATCCATCTTGGCTAGCCAACCACATGGATCCACACCCTTAAAGGTTGAGATGTCGATGCTTGGAACAGGAACATCATGAGGCCAAGAAGGGAATTTAGTAGCATCTCCTATAGAGGGATCAAGATCAGTAGCAAAGCTTGAGTTAAAACCACCCAAACTTGGAATAGTTCCCTTGGTAGCATAGGGAGCCATGTGATTGCCATGGGAAAATGGATGTTATTGGCCGAATTATGACTGCTGGTAGATCCGGTGTCTTGATACTAGAGTCCGTTCGGATTTGGTGCCTGTTGCATACCCTATAGTTGTTGCTCAACGACTTGTTGAAACTCTTGGTCAGGGGAATGCTTAGTAGGGGCAAGACTAAAATGGCTTAGGATGGACTCTTAAAGTCTTCTTTATTTGCTCTTGAGATTCAGTGATGGAGTTAACTGGTTTCTCTTGGTGCTCAAGATAGGCTTGCAGACCAAAGTCAATTGTATTGGGTAGAACAATACCTATTGGAGTAGAGGGAGAAGTGGAAGGAGGGGTTTTGGGAGGAGGCAAAGTCATCACGTTGAAAGAAGGGCACGTTGGCCAAAGCTATTGATATTTGGTGGGGTGTTGTGATGCTCACCGAGATTTCTAGGTTGACTCTTCTTTCTTCTCATCCACACATCATCTGGATGACTAGTGCGCTGCAAATGACCATTGTTTCACAAACAATGAGTAGAATCAATGGGTTCGTTCATACAATAGGAGCAAAAGCAAAGCCCAAAAGAATCCTTTGGAGTACTTTCGAAAAAGTGCTGTGAGAAATACCCCTTTGATTGTTTCGAAGAGATGATTGCAATGAGATGGGTCTCCCACAAAGGTCTCGACACAGTTGATTCTTGAAAGTGTTGTTAGAGATACCCCTTATTTTGACCGGATTGAATAGACAATTGCAATGAGATGGGTCTCCTACAAGGGTCCTGGCATAATAGATAATTTTATTTTTTCAAGTTTGGAAAAAGAAAACGACAACTAACTCACAATACTACAAAAGAAATATGCACTGAAAGATTGAGCCGAAAAAAAAAATGATGAAAAGTTACCCAGACGATAGGAAGCAAAATTGATTATTAGACATTCTGGAATGGTTTGCACACCCTTCTGCCGCTCTTTTGCACTGCTATAGGGAGCCAAGATTGATGCTCTGATACCACTTGTAATGAAACAACTTCCAAAAATACAATAATAATAGTAACAATTCAATGATTCACAAAAGTAAATATCCACTGGAAACAATATATCAAATTCAGTGCCAAAAAAATCAATAATGCAAGTAACAACTTTCAGATTCCAAATCAATACAAATCCTAGCCACTTAGAGAGGGCAAAGTCTCTTAGCCACTTGGAGAGTGCGAAGTCTCATATATGCAACAAAGGCGACTAAGATTCAAAAATAAAAGATGATTCCAACTTGAACATAAGTCTTACAATTTATAGACTAACCCTAATGCTCAAGGGCCGACTACCTTATCCTAGGGCCGAAGCTGATAATATTAAAGATAGCTGATGTGGCTATATTGGAGTCATTACAGAATGTACCTCGAGAGAACTCTATATTTAGCATCATTACTGGTATATTCAACAGCTCAAGAGGCTAGTTGTCGATGCAATCTGGTGAGATGGCATGATGATCATAGGGACACTTGAAGATGCAATGTTGTCAAGACCTACCAAGGTAGATGTTTGACTGTAAGATCCATAGTGGCAGGTATATTTAGCCATAAGTGCAACAGTGGCCGACATTAGGTGTCATAAGACTTATAGAAGCAAACATTTGGCAGTTAGACCTTTTATATAGAATAGGTCTCAAATGGAAGTATGACCATATATAGAGGTTCATTCCAAGATATAAGCAAGGTAGGAGTCTCCTCGACTTTGAGGGAAAGCTCAGTGATAAAATTGGTCCTCTTCATTGCAAGCAGTTGAAAGAGTAACACACTACCCTTGGATTCAGATGTAATGACAAAAACTTGGGTTATATCTGGTTTAGTTGTAATGTCCCCTTTTTGAGCAGTTAGTTAGATGCAGTGGTTTAGCCTACTCACGAGTTCCCGTAGGCTAGGGCAAATTGCAGGGGAGCCTAACTGGAGTTCTGGGAGCGGATAATTGAGCGAAATGGGTATTCGAATCCACTCTCAGATGTTGAATCGGATGGACAGAGCCTTGACTTACTATTTTTAGTAAGTTAGTTTTTAGGGTTTCTGGTCGAGCAGACAGTGGAATTATATTCTTCAGCGAAATGGGTACTCAGAACAGGTTTCAGTTGGTCAATCGGTTCGCTGGAGGTCAAATATTTTAATGCCTGAAGGTTTGGCTATGTGAAAAGTGAAATATTAATTATTTTTATATAGTCAAACTTTATGTTATTAAAGAACTTAAAGGGAAGTCACTTAAAAGTGAAATATATTATATAAGTGACTAATTTTTGGAGCAAAAAGGGATATTATAATATTTAATATTATGTGCAACCCTAATTAGGGCATTGCATCTTGTGGGTTATAAAAGGGCATTGAGAGCTTCATTTGACATATTCCGGATTTTGGTTATTTTTTCTGGAGTTTGAGGCCAGTGGCTGAGACTTCTTCTTCGAAGGGACGGAAACCCCAACGGTGTGGTTGAGGACGAAGCCCCTCAGATTTTTGGAGCTGGACGAAACCCCAGTTATCTGTTGGTGAATTCACACAGGATTTACACTTGGAGCTTCATCAGTCTTCAGAAGTATCTTTCCATGTTTGCTGATTTAGTATATTTCAAGGGTTTGCAGACATATTGTGGAAAGATTATATTTTTAAAATATTGTAATCTGAACCCTATTTTGAAAGAAATTTGAAAAATAAAATTGCTAGTTATTTCCTGTTTCCTGGAGTTGTATTTTCTGATTTTAAGAAACAGTATAGTGTCCCAAATATTAAAAATATTAGAATAGGGGGGGACATTACATTAGTCATTAGGGGGGGCGGTGATTAGGATAAAGACTACTAGGTCAATGGTTGAAAATTTGAAACAGTATTTATGTTTGTTAGGATAAAGACTGTACTAGGTCAATGGTTGAAGCAGTCTTTATGTTTGTTAGGATATGTGCAAGATATGAGGGATTCATCCTTATCGGTTGAATCCTATCTTTAGCATGTAATGCTTATATATATTTCTGAATATGAAATACAGAGGTATGGCCTGTGAGTGAAAAACAATAAGTTGAACAAAGTAAGTAAGTTATAAAGTTGTGGAATAGAATATGTGAAGTTCCATATCTAGTAGATCTGACTTTACTCACATGCTATGTTATAGAACGAGAAGTAGATGACTTTTTCTAAGTTCCAAAGTGACAAGTAGTAATATTAATAGAGAAGCATTCCTAGTCTACAGATTCCTTATCGTCCCAAAAATAGATGTTGCAGTCTCTGAAACCTGCTTATATATAGACAATGCACCATAAGAATACTATTTAATCAACCCTCATTATCAGATAATGGCAGTTCTTTGAGTGTCTTCATCAATTTGAGGTTGATGGCATTGTTGGCAGTGGTGCTTTAGGTTCTTAAGCTGTCCAAAATGTTAGTTGATTTTGGAAGGATGCTGTCTTTGTTTTTTTTTAAATTGGTTATATGTGATTAAAAAAGGCCCCACCCCTATTACATTATGTCATTATGAACATGTTCCCGTGGTCTTTCAACAAGCCACGTATGGCAATTATGCATATACTGCTTGACAAGATTTGAACTTAGTTCTCCATAATATTGAGAACCCATATTTTTAACCGCTTGAGCTCAGGCCATTTGATAAAGGATGTCGTCTTTGATATTGCTTTCTTATTCATTTATCATCATCAACTCTTGGACATTATAACTAGAGGACTTAAGAGTACATCTTAAAGTTGATTTCATAAACATTTCTGATTGCAGTTAGTATGACTATTCAATGTAACAACTACATAGGATCTGCTAGTGATACGTGCCAACGTCCATTTTCAGGGTTTCTAACTATGTTGAAGACTTGGTGATGTCATTTATTTGTAAAACAGATTTGGCATGTTACTTGCACTTGGTTTCTGTAAAATGGACCATATTTTGTTTCTTTTATCTATAGAAAAACATTTTTAAGTTTTCCCTTTTGAGTTCATCTCTTTGCTTGAGGGAAAAGTGACACTGATTGTATTTTATGGAAATATGCCAGGGGGCTATACATTTTGAAATTGCTACAACTTATCTTCAAGTTTGTTCAATTTTGGTTTTAATTTTGGATGGAATGCACCTTTTCTTATTTTAACTCAGATGTTTGTGTTGATGCCATCTACAGGTCTGGAAAATGCGCACAGGTCCACGCATTATGACGTTAAAATGTGCAAAAGGATGTCAATTATTGCAGCCTGCTTGCAAGTTAAAATGCTTATCATCAGACACATCTGATTATATTCCTTCACAGGTGTATCTACTCAATGGAGATTCTGGTCTAATAGCAGTCTTGAACCCTACTATGCAGCCATCTTCAAATTGATACAGCATTTCAAAAAGAGAAAAAGAAAAGATCTTAATCACTTGATTTCATTGAAATCGAAGGCATGCAAATGCAAATACCTGCCTTATGTATGATAGCGTGTTTACAGATTGAATACTAGTCACAGAAAGTGTGATGAATGTGTATCATCAAGAGAGAAGTTGACGATGGTTGATTTTGTTAACAGCTATATAGCTTGTTTCTGTGCACATTTCATGATCTTAAGGATACATCCATGAAAGCCATAATCTATAAAACGAGGTCTTCTTCAATTTGTGAAGTCTTAAAATTTGATTTACATATCTTTCATGGCTTCCAAATCCATGAAGAAATGGAGAGGAAAAATATTGACTAGGCATGGACCTGTGATGTCACTTCAAGGATAAATGGTGACTTTTGTCATACACTTTAATTGTACTAATTTTTATTATGTAATATGTAAATATCCACCATTGGTGATATTTTTGGGTTATGATTACTTCTGTCGGTTTTGTCATAAAAAAATTCCCTCTATTAAACAAGTAAAGATTTTATGAGTATTATTCTATTTAATTTACTTAGTGAACAAGTGGCAGGAATAAATCAACCATCTGACAAGCCACAATCACCACCACATGCTCTCTGGCTGGTTATTCAGAACATAAAATCTTAAAAACCAATTTGAACCTGCCTATAGAAAGTGGACAATCTTTACTAGCTATTGGCAAGTGAAAATAATCTTATGATGCTATGGGCCTATTATAAAACTCAGTCACTGGCTGGATATTTAGAACAGAAAGCTTAAAAGCCGATTTGAAATTGTCTATGGAAATCTTTACTAGCTATTAACAAGAGAAAATAATCTTATAATTCCATGGGGCTATTACAAAACTCCAGGCACAGTCAGGCTAGAATTATTTTCCCCCCTTTGTTTGGGCACTGGATTTGCCTCGTAGTGATTTTGTTAATAGTGTTTTTAACGTAAGCTTGATCTGCTTACGTTTCATTCAAAACAAATCTATGTTTGAAAATATCCAAAAGTTCAAATCAGCATATGGTAATGATTTATCATGTATATTTACTCTTTTATGTGGTAATCCAGCAAGCAATGATGATTGAGAGTGGGTAGAGTGAGAGTGGGTAGAGTGAAGACATCTTTAACAACCAAAAGTTTGATTTGAAACTTTATTTAGTTAATGTTGAGGATTCTTTCATTAAATTTTAGCATTTGAGTATGAAATATTAAAGGCAAAGCAACATGTTATATTCTTGCACATACATTACAATTTAGCAACTAAAACACTATTACTTTGGTACGAGGAGTGGAAACCAGCACAAAACTAGTCTTATAGATATATAGGCATAATCAAATTTGTCTTAAACCAGCTAGTTATAGGACTAGAAAGGTACTGGATAAAATTTAAACATTTGTTAATCTACTTTTTGGCATATAAATTGTTAATCTACTTTTTGGCATATAAATGGAGTATTGTGGAAGTAAAAGCTTTATTGTGATTAGTCTTAGTAAGTGTTGTATTCAAGGGTCTCATATTTTGAAAGTTGAATTGGACATATTTGATAATAAGGGATAAATAAAGAAATATAATATTGGTGTGTTGCAAGATATGAATAATTGACCTAATGATAAAATGATAGATGTAAGAAACAACTATACCACCCTAATTGTATCAAATAAGAAGGGCTAAAATCATAAAGTAAATAAAAATGTAGATCGGTACAATTGACTTTGATTCATGATTCAATGAAAACATTAACCATGAAACTACTTTTATAAACTTGTGCAATTAAGATGCTTATGGAAAAAGAAGATACATTTATCCTAGAAAAACATAGAAAACTTAACATTATGATCAATTACGATCAAAATCAATGGGTTGATTTTAAAAACTATTTTGGTTGATGGAGAATTAAAAGTTAATATCGTTTTGGAAAATGATACCGAGAAAACTGAGAGAGCAAAAGCTGCAATAGTTGACATTTTGACTATGTTTGACTAATTAACTAAAGGTTATTTTTATGAGTATTTTAAATAGTCTAAAGAGCAATTTAATTATGACCGTTGAAAAGCCTTTACATGTATATCAAATATTCTAGAAGACAAAAGAGCAATTGAATTGTGAATATTGAGAAGCCTTTACATGTATTCCAAATAGTCTAGAGAGCAAAAGAATTATGCTTAGTGAAAGCCTTCACTTATGGGTTTTATGGTTATGAAGATCATGTTAGCTTATTATGACATTATTTTGGATAGACCTTGGTTGGAATAGGTAAAAGCTAAACATGATTGAGAATACATAAATGACAAAACACCCAACAAACAAAACTTGTTCAATGCATTCCATGTAGGAATTTATTTTTCTCAAAAGTTTAGTAGCAATTATTTAAATTTAAATTTTACATAGGTTTAGATTGCAAAAAATGCATAATTTTACATTTAACATGGTAATATAAATTAATATAAAATTAATATTTAAGCAATTGAAATTGAGTAAAAAATTATAAAATGAAATCCTACCCAAACATGCATGTGCCCTTTGCTACATTTTTAGACTACTCCTTAGGAGTACAAAATAGTTGCAAGAAAAATTGTTGTCTTCTTCGATTGTCACAACCATCAAATGCAAGGACCACATGGTCGAGACTATCGTGCCTTGCGTGGAGCAACAGAATAGGGCAACTTCGAAAGCACGCAAAGCAACTGAATTGGACTGCCTTTGGATTACAAGACCGACTCCTTTTAAGATATGATCTTCAACTCTCTTCGTACTCTAACCAATTGAAGGGGGAAAAGGAAAAAAGATAACACAAGAATCAAAGATAGCGGAAAGGAAAAATATCCTAAGCTAACCTAAGCTAACCTAAGCTAACAGGGGGCGATGCGCGAAGATCAGAATAAGATTCTCACAACCTCATACATATGATTATGCAAGTTACAAATCATGCCAAAAGCGAGGGTTCAAAAACATATCTGCAAAATGACCAAGGTTTAGGTGCTGCTATATAGAAGAAAATGAAAGGAAAGTTATACTTGTTGATCCCTTACAATGCCTAAACGACTTCTAATTATAGATTACAAAAGAAGGGAAATTCTTTCCAAAAGTGATGCAAGAATTTTTGGCCATGCTCCTCTGCTGCTTGCTTGATTGTGTCATTGTAGTTCTTTGAGGTCTCTGGATCTAGAGTCATTACTTCTTAGTTGTCTAATGCTCAACTACCACTGACACCTTCTACTGACATTCTTGGATTTTGAAATCTAAGCACAAAATTCCTTTTGTAAGTACTTTTGTCAAATTTGGGATTGCTCCTATTGTAGGCGTCATACCTTTGCCTTTAATAAACCACCTACTTTTTTTGGATTGTTGAGCTAAATAGACATCAATAGGTGATCTCAAACTTCCTCTAATAGTGGTGCATTAGTTCAACTCATCTACCCCTTTTGGAAGCTTGTGCATTGACACTTATATTTAGATCTAATCCTTCCTCGTTGTCGCCTTTGCATTGTCCTGCTCTCTGAAGTGCTCTTTTTCATTCTCTTCTTTCTTCTGAGTTGGTTTGATCCTCTTAACCTTTAGATAAACGGTCTTCGAAACTTTTGTTCATCTTCTTGTGTTAGACCCCTATAAAATTTTGAAGTTGGACTTTTGTCAGACGTTTTTTGTGGGAGGCTTCTTCCTTCTTGTAGGGTCTTCTGGTTGGTCCAATTCTTAGAAATTTTGCTTTCTTTAGTTGTCAGAAGATTTTCCTTGTTGCGACCTTAGAACTTTTGATCGTCTCTCTCCTTAACTTTCAAAAGTTTGGACCTTTGGATATTTCACCCTTGAGCCTTTCAAAACTTTTTGCCACTTTCCTCCTTTTCGGACCTTGAGGCCGCGTAGGCCATCGAAAATTTTTCATTTCCATGTTGGTCAAAACTTTTGATATTATTCTTCATTTACACCTTCGAAACTTTTGGCCATGTTTCAACTCTTAGAAATCTAAATAGCACGGTCCATCTGAACTCTTGTAGACTAGCGCCACCTTGGGTCATAACCCTTTATTACTCTCATAGGTTTGAGCCTTCTTTCTTTGCTTTCCACCAACTTTACCTTTTGGCTCTTAATCATTTCCCAAGTTCTTTTAAGGCAAAGTTGTCAGAAATCATCTTAGAAGAATGCAAACTATAGATGATGATATTTTGTTAGTCTATGGTATTTTTGACTTGGAGTGCTCCCATATGCCATTTGCAACTTTGCTATCATTTAGTGCTAGTCTCCTCCTTGAAGGAGTCATTGGTGTAAAGAAGCTTAATCAAGCAATATCCTTGACTAAATGCAATGGAGTAAATGTGTCATATGATCTCTTGATGATGAGCTCTTATGAGTCTTTACCTATTCCTTGCAGTTGATTTCCCTTCAATTGACTCTCTAAATGAATGTGTCCTGTGCATGTGGTGGAGAGATGATAGATGAGGGATCATGAGCCATGAACCTAAATAGATGTGGGCAATAACTAGAATTGCTAGCTCACCCGCAACTATTGTTTGAGTCCAACCTCTTCCAATTGTAGAGTCATTTCAGTTATCATTGAAAAGGATCATGAACTGTTATTAATGACGGGTTTTGATTTAGTTATCATCGAAATGGCTTTGAGGAATTACTATGGGCCACTAACTCCAAATATTCTATAGTTAGTTTGGTCACACAGCTTGAGGGGTTTTACACCCATATTCAACCTTTGGTGATAGCTTCTTGGTGGTTCTTCGACATGGCTTTCTCACGGTCAACAATGGTTTGAGGGATTTCCATTTCACATGAGGTTCCAAATTGGCTTTAGTCATAGTTTACCTCTTTAGATGAATCATAGGGGTCTTCTAGTTGCTGAAGAAGATGAACCCAAGAATATTAGGCCTTGTCTATTGGGCATGGAGTCATTCAAAGGCAATTTCAGTGGTGAAGAAATGGCTAACTCAGCTCATACTGCCATTTGAGTCGAGGAAAGAATGTATGACAATACTTTTATAGCATTTTCTCTAAGACAGAGGTGCATACTTGCATTAAATTATTCTTCTGTGAATTTATGTCCCCTTTTAGTTGCCATATTTTTGCTCATCTTGAGTCTATCTTGGTTTTGTCAAGGTGATGCAAGATCTTCATATTTCCTTTTAACGATGGATGATGAGCACCAAAAATGCTCATTTTATATACACGGTTAAGGAGAATTATCACTGGTTCAATTAGCATATGAAATGTATTTTATATAACTTATGCATATAATTGATAGAAAATCCGGTATTATGCTTGATTGGTGTTTTTAGTGGGAAATGTGTATAAATGCAGGTATTGGTACTAATATGGTGTTTTCCAGTCTACATCCACTTGGACCCGGCATACTTTTGCTTACAGAGACTAAGGCAAGAGTGTAGGCGCCTTCCTACAACCGGAAGGCGCCCACAGAAGACGAGCGCCTCCCTACAACCGAAAGGCACCGATAGAAGACGAGTGCCTCCCTACAATCGGAAGGCGCCAACGGAAGACGAGCGCCTCCCTGCAACCGAAAGGCGCCAATGGAAGAAGAGCGCCTCCCTACAACCGGAAGGCGCCGACAGAAGACGAGCGCCTCCCTACAACCGAGAAGGCGCCTCCATGCCTTCATACTTTGCAAGATTTACCAAGTCAACTTTGACTGGTTGACCAAGGACTATGGAGGAGGTTGCACGTGAAGACAAAGGAGATCTATTTTAATCATGCATTTATTAAATAGAATAAAGTGTTTGTTATTATTATCAACCGATTGGCCGGTTGACCTTGTAAAGCTCTTAAAGCATATTATTATTTTTAGGATGCATTAGTTTAGGATTTGTTGTTACGTACACCTAAGGATATTTATATTTATCCTTCTGGTGAACGAACATACTTTAAAATAGAAGAATAAAATATGTGTAGAATCAATTGTAACTAAATCACATCACGTGATTAAAATAGACCGATTTGTTATTGTAATGAGATCTGGTCGCGCTTTATATAAAGACGCAGGCCAGATGAACAAAGGAGATCGGAGATCAATGATTAATTTTACACAACTTATTTTATTTTATTGTTTAATTAATTAAGAGTGCAACTCCTCTTATTCGAGCAAGCTCTACGTAGCTAGCCGGGCGGACTATCTGCGGGAGCTTGGGCCCACTCCCTGCAGTAGTCCTCCCCTATTTATTTCTGTTCTTTATTTTTTGTAGATTATTTTATTGCTTTAGTTCTTGCTTTATTTAATTTAGGTGTGTGCTTTTATTTTCAGCATTTTATTTCCAGCATTGTATTTTATTTATTTAAATTCTCTGCACTCAGTTTATTTGGTTTGGCTGGAATCCAATTACACAAACCTCCCCACCAAACTAAATAAGGTACAACCAGATTTGTTCCCCAACACTGCAGGCATATACTGTGTGTGACACTCATAAGTTTACGAACTTACCGGATTGATAATTTATGGAAGAGAAATGAATGTTTTTCGGGACATGAATTTCTGCTCACCATTTTGGCGCCGTTGTCGGGGAGTGTCTAAACTGTAGTGTTCTGATTTACAGGTCAGATAAAAAGCTTATTTGAAATTACCTGTAAATATTTTATCTGAGAAGCATGAGTCCACCAAGGGCCTTTTTATAAGGCCAAAAATAGTTGTCGGCACAGTCAGAGCCAAATCCCATAGGCAATTATTTATATTTTTTTGGCTTCTCAGGTAAACGCGGGAATGAATCTGATGTACCATAATTAAGTGTAGAAGTAGAAATAAAATGTGTTGTTGAAAAAAAAATTAAAAAAAATCTGGCATTGAAGGATTTCCATCATGTTATAAATGGTTTCAAGAAATCAAAAGAAAAAGCACAACTCAAGTTTGATTGAAAATTTTTAGGGACGTGTTTTTATACGGAAACCATTGAAAATTTTTGCCTCTAGAAGCTTGGTTTTAAATTAAAAAAATTTTACAGGCTTGAAATTTTTGCAACGTATTGGTAAATGTTTTTTTTATGATGAAATTAATAATGCAGGGAAAATGACAGAGCATAATTTAAAGAGAACATCTTGTTATGGAGTATGCTCTTCACTTGCGCTTAAGGCGACCTAGTGAATCAGAAACTAGCATGTGTTTTTAACAGAATGCTATGCCATGTTTTCTTCAAGTTGCTAGCTCGCGGATAGTCATTTGCTGGCCTGCACACTTTGCCATTATGTTGAAAGAAGTTTGGTTGCGAGGCCATGAAGGAAAATACTCTTCTCATGCTACAGCATATCAGACTAGTTGAAAAAAAAAAAGGATTTCGAGAAGACTAGTTCAGATGTAGGCATGGGGGAGACCCCACCTTCATCAATGCCGCCAACAACACAATGAACGCTATTTATAGTGTTCATGAAAAAAAAAAAGAGAGAAAAAATAAATCATCTGTTGAAAAGGCTCCAAGTTAATGAAGCAAATCAAAAACAGAGTTTTATTTTGCTGCTTGTTGAAAGAGAGTATCCTCTTTCCCGAGGACCAGCTTGGTCCAGAAGGGAAATGAGAAATCTCCAACCGGTAGCTAAATAAAATAGGGAAAGAGCTTGGAGGAGATCAGATTTCAAATGTCTGCACAAAGGCCACATGGTGCTTGAGCACAAAAAAAAAAAAAATGTGTGAATGGAGCTCAAGGTGGCTAGAAAAATAATAGCACATAATCCCTGCAATGCATACGGAGAGTCCAATACTTTGGATATGCATTAGAGCAGGATTAACATTTTTTTTATGTGCTAATTGAGGAGGAACCTGGTGTTTCAAAAATATGAGTTGTTGGTTGTCATAAAATCCTTTCATAATGGTACATGGAATGTAACTTTCACACAGTAGGCTGCGTAGTTACCAGACTCACACAACCTCCACTTTTGAATGCACAAGTGCCAACATTACAGCTTTTATGGTAGCATTCTCATTTTGTTAAAATATGTGAAAAAAATATATACAAAAGAGAGGCAGAGTCTCACTATGGTGGAAGATAACATCAACTTTGAGAGGATCTGAAACCATGGAGAAATCTGCTTTTCACAAAAAGTGTGAGGGCAAAGATGTTTCAGTACATGGTACATTTTGCCAAATTCTTAGGATGGATCATTGACAAACCTCCAGATGTGAAAATCACCAGCTCAAATGGTTGAAGTAGACATTCTGTTCTTTGATGCAGATGATGAAAAAAAAAATGATAATCCAAGATCTGTTCTGGTCAAGGCAGAATAGACCGAAAAAAAAAAATAGAGAAAAAAAATTAGTTAGAATTTTATTTTAACGTCTTTAGTTTAGATTTTTCTTTTATGTTTTGCAGGACAACGTGAAGTGCGAAGTAGAAAAATAAGGAGGTGTCTGTGAAGATCTCATGAATTGAGATTCATACATGGAGTTCGTAATAGCACTATACGAACTGTCTCAGGTACCTGATCGTATAGCATCCAATCTAACAGGTGAAAGCCAGCAGAGTTTTGCCTTGGAAACATTGGCACTTGAAGGTAGGCTAAGTAACCCTGATCAAGCGAAAGGCTTCCAGCCCAAGGTGCTTATGGAATTTGGGGGAAAATTTTGTCTGGAAAGTGCATGATTGTTATAGCCTGGATGATAAACAAAGTCAGATATGCTACACCAAGTGCAAGAGAAGAGTGTTGAGACAACGTTCAAGTAACGGTCAACGAGCTCCATTAACCACTGCCTCACATTCACAAGAGTGGATCAGACATCGGCATGGGGGAGACCCCATACCATACCAGTAGCTTGGACGAATGTTCAAACATTCGTTGAAAAAAAAAAAAGAAAAAAAAGAAGAAAAAAAAAGAGAGAAAGAAAAAGAAAAAAAGAGAAAAAAAGAGAGGGAGGATACATGAAAAAAAAAAAATGAAGTGAAAGACGCCTTGTTTATCAAGAAGGCGCCTTCCGCATCAAGAAGGTGCCATACATTGGAGGCGCCTTCCGCATGAAGAAGGTGCCATACATTGGAGGCGCCTTCCGCATGAAGAAGGCGCCATACATTGGAGGCGCCTTCCGCATCAAGAAGGCGCCATACATTGAAGGCGCCTTCCACCAAAAAAAAAAAAATGCGAATCCTCCTAGTGAAAAAAAAAAAAAATGCATAGAACATGTCCTGCTTAGCATAAAAATTTGCTTTCTTATTGCTTTGCAGGAAATCATGAACCGAATGCAAGCTGTAGGCATCCTGAGAGCCAGGGCCTAACGGGCACGGAGTCATGACTCCTGTTTTACTCGCTTTCGTGTGTGCAGTTTTTGTAGGTGTAGTTTCGCAATACACAACCATGAGCATGATCTGTAGGCAGAGCCGACTTAAACTAGGCCTAACAGATGTGACATTTTGTGCCCTGCAATTAGGAGTGCGGCAAAGCGGAAAAGGCACTTACTTCCCACTAGGAAGAGAGTGCCTACAATCAGCCCAATACGACAGTGCCTTTTTCCACCTGGAGGAAGGCACCAATAAGCAATTTTCTTCTCCCTTGGATGGGGGTACCTATTGTTCAGTGTGGGACCTGACGTTTGGAGGGCTGCAGACCTGTTGTGTAGAGGGACCTGTTGTTGGCGATAAGGGCATCACCAATTTAAGTGGGGGAAGATGCGGGTGAATCAGAACCTCCCGTAAAAAAAAAAAAAAAGGGGGGAGTTCGGAAGGCTGTTGTCACGAGGACGTGACAATTTTTAGACATGGGGGGAAAGACGCCTTATTGTCGGCGCCTAACTTACTCCTATGAAAAAAAAAAAAAATTGGTGCAGTTCCAACTCTACGACATGTAGGTTAATTTGGGGATCGCACCAACGGATGAGAACATCCTACCAACGCCAGCACATACATCTCAAAAATGCACCTGACAAATGCCGTGAATTATGAAAGAAATATTATTTTTCCTCACTCCAAAAAACAAAGGAATGTAGTGTTGTTCCAATTATGCATGCAAAAGAAATAATTCAAAGGGGAGATCATTTTGGACGCACACGTGTCGGGTATAAATTTTAATTTTCATCCTGTAAATGCATTCGGAGAGAGATACGCAAGTCAATGGATTAAAATATTTTGTGTGCTATTGAGAGAAAAGTCGGGTATTTCAAAGTTTAGAGTCACCACACCAACTCAGTTGTTGCGGATTGACTCTGTTCTTTGATGCAGAGGATGAAAAAAAAAAAAAGAGAGAGTCAAGATCTGTTCTGTTCATGGCAGAACAGATAAAGATACATATAAATAAATAAATAAAATCTCCAGGAGCACCAACGTGAAGACGTCTCACACCACCGGCATCATATATATCAGATTCTACGAAATTCAATCGGGTATGTACTGATTTTCTTATTAATTATGTGTATAGTTATTTTAAAATTATTTCTATGCTAATACCAGTCGATGCCTCCATAGTTTTTCAAAATCTCCCATTAGAATTCAAACACATGATGTGCCTTGAAAAAAAAAAAAAAAGAGAGAGGCTATGGCATCTACGTGAATAAATTTGGCATCATTTTCATTGCCGCCTCATGACAATGGCAACTGGCTTGAGCGAACACATATAAATGATGCTACTCTATACCACAAAGGAGGTTCTAGAGATGTGAAATACGTTTCAAATGTGGGTAAAAGTAGCAGCTGGTGACTGCACTTATTTTAAATCAATTTGGTCTCACCAAATATGACCAATGAGCAACATTGGAGAATGCCAGCATTTATAAAAATAAAAAAAAAAAAATGCAGTGGTCATTGGCCCTGAACATTGTGGTCACAATTTAACTATTTGTTCGCAATGATTAGTCAGGATGTGTTTCTGACTTCTGCTGGTGCCGCATCACTCTATGGATGAAGAATAGCAGCACTCAATGCCAGAGAAATAGAGATGTTGAAGGCCATTAGAAAAAAGACAGTAGTGCTGAATGGAAAAAAAAGACACGACAGAGAAATAGAGATTTGAAGGCCATTAGAAAAAGATAGTAGTTTGAATGGAAAAAATAGCAGCACTCAGAGAGAAATAGAGATGTTGAAGGCCATTAAAAAAAAAAAAAAAAAAGGGAAAAAATATATATCCCAGGGGTTGTTATCACGAAGACATGACAAAATTTTTGGCATGGTCAGCCTGCGAGAGGGATAACTTCACCTTTTGGTGCCACGAGGGCGTGGCACATGTTAGGCATGGGGGGATGATGAGCACCAAAAATGCTCATTTTATATACACGGTTAAGGAGAATTATCACTGGTTCAATTAGCATATGAAATGTATTTTATATAACTTATGCATATAATTGATAGAAAATCCGGTATTATGCTTGATTGGTGTTTTTAGTGGGAAATGTGTATAAATGCAGGTATTGGTACTAATATGGTGTTTTCCAGTCTACATCCACTTGGACCCGACATACTTCTGCTTACAGAGACTAAGGCAAGAGAGTAGGTGCCTTCCTCTTCAAGGAAGGCGCCCAACGTAAGTAGGCGCCTTATCGCGCCTAACACTCCTAAGTGCCTTCCTCCAGGAAGGTGCCAATAGAAGGCGCCTTCCTCTTCCAGGAAGGCACTAAGAAAAGATAAGCGCCTTCCTTTTCCAGGAAGGCGCCACTAGAAGGCAAGCGCCTTCCTCTCGCAGAAGGCGCCGCAGGAAGGCGCCGACAGGAAGGCACCGCGAAGGCACCGCAGCGCCAGAACCGAGGAAGGCGCCAACGGAAGGCACGAAGGAAGGCGCCGCAGAAGGCACCATAGAAGGCACCAGGAAGGCGCCGATAGGAAGGAACGGAAGACGCGCTCCCTACAACCGGAAGGCGCCAATGGAAGAAGAGCACCTCCCTACAACCGGAAGGCGCCAACGAAAGACGAGCGCCTCCCTACAACCGGAAGGCGCCTCCATGCCTTCATACTTTGCAAGATTTACCAAGTCAACTTTGACTGGTTGACCAAGGACTATGGAGGAGGTTGCACGTGAAGACAAAGGAGATCTATTTTAATCATGCATTTATTAAATAGAATAAAGTGTTTGTTATTATCAACCGATTGGCCGGTTGACCTTGTAAAGCTCTTAAAGCATATTATTATTTTTAGGATGCATTAGTTTAGGATTTGTTGTTACGTACACCTAAGGATATTTATATTTATCCTTCTGGTGAACGAACATACTTTAAAATAGAAGAATAAAATATGTGTAGAATCAATTGTAACTAAATCACATCACGTGATTAAAATAGACTGATTTGTTATTGTAATGAGATCTGGCTGCGCTTTATATAAAGACGCAGGCCAGATGAACAAAGGAGATCGGAGATCAATGATTAATTTTACACAACTTATTTTATTTTATTGTTTAATTAATTAAGAGTGCAACTCCTCTTATTCGAGCAAGCTCTACGTAGCTAGCCGGGCGGACTATCTATGGGAGCTTGGGCCCACTCCCTGTAGTAGTCCTCCCCTATTTATTTTTGTTCTTTATCTTCTGTAGATTATTTTATTGCTTTAGTTCTTGCTTTATTTAATTTAGGTGTGTGCTTTTATTTTCAGCATTTTATTTCCAGCATTGTATTTTATTTATTTAAATTCTCTCGCACTTAGTTTATTTGGTTTGGCTGGAATCCAATTACACAAACTTCCCCACCAAACTAAATAAGGTACAACCAGATTTGTTTCCCAACACTGTAGGCATATACTGTGCGTGACACTCATAAGTTTACGAACTTACCGGATTGATAATTTATGGAAGAGAAATGAATGTTTTTCGGGACATGAATTTCTGCTCACCAATGGATTTGCATGATGCGAAGTTACTTTTTCTTCGTGCTCACGGTAGAGGGTAGGGCATATCATTATATTTTGCACTAAATCCACATTATGTGGTCCTGATACTATCATCGATCGATCTTTAATTGTTTTGTTATAATCCCTAGGAGCAATTTCTTTTAATGCACCTAAGAAGTCTATCACCTTTCAGGGAATTGTTTGCTCATATGATTGCAGACTACTCATGTCATTCCCACGACTCTCAATCCAATGACTCACATCTCCTAGGATTTTGATTTGACATCCAATTTTTCTTTTTGAAATGCTTCTTTCCCTTGACACAATGTAATCACCTCTTCAAATTATAAGCAACTTTTCATTTGATTGCCTACTTCAAAAAATTTCTTGCGAAACAAAATTTTGCTAAAATAACAATCATATACTAAAACAAGGATATATATATATATATATATATTATTATTATTATTATTATATATATATATTTACATATGATCCCAAGAGGGATGGCACTTTGCTTCTGCTCGAGCTTCAAACCATGCATATAGATCGTATGTCTTAGGAGGATCTGAATCCCAAACCTCGGTCATCCATTGACCCATTTTATCATCTGGGATAAATGAATGCATTTCATCAACCAAATTTTTTTACGAGGACCACTCTTCTTCCAATATCAAAATCTGATCAACATTAAGTCCAAATGTTGGTAAGTGTTCAACATGGTGCAAGTAGAGCAGTCCTGATGGGATTTTAGACTTGGTTCTATACCGATTCCTTAATATGATGAGAGATTAGTCCATATAAATATATCCTTCTGACTTAGTAGTAAAGTCTTTGGATAGGCAAATGCCAAAATATGTAGGGAGATCAATTATTGCAATGTCCTATGTCAACCAAATTTAGACAGACATTCAAAGTGAGTGGAAGCTCTTCTACCAACCCCAAGTTTTGAATCACACTATTATACAGTTGCACCACCCTTTTTTTCATGGGCTAATACTTCATCTCCAATGCACTTGCTACTCCTTTTGACATAACAAATATACTTGCCCCCAAATATATCATGCAATTATGGATTACCTTATTCTTATAGATGAGGAATAAAAAGGGGTGGTTTACGTCTGCTTACTCCTGAGGCAAATATTTGTAAGACCACAAGTGTCATTCATTGTCCCCTTCTCTTACTCTAGTGCTTTCTTTAAATATTCCTTATGTCTGAGGATGGACAAGATTTTCTATATTGGTACTGTCATGATCAATTTCTTTAGATGGTCAACAATACTAAATGATCCAAGGGTGGCAACCTTTTTTGTAATGTGTTGGTAATGGAAGCCTTGGCTTGTCCCCAGTTGGTCGAAAGGTTATGGTTAGTTTTGAATAAGGTGCTTGCTACTTTAGGACTTCTAGGAAATTTTGCTTGACAACCGTCAGGGGCTCTTGTACTTTTGGAGGTACAATTATTGGAGGCTTTGAAACAATCTTAGTTGTTTTAGTTTGATTTCTTAGGGCCACCTGGTTGCTTTGTTTGATGCTAGTAGGAGGCACAAAAACACTTGGATTTGGATGTACCATGATAAGAGGTTGTTGAATTGATTTAGTTGGTTTATTATGGTTGCCTAGGGCTGTAAAATTGTTCTTGTACTACTCCATCATTAAATTTTTGGCTCTTATTACATAGTTCAATCGAACTTGAGTCTTGTTGGCTATTAGATTGCCTGTTTTGTTAGATACTGCATAGACCTCTTCCTCATCCCAGGTGACCAATATCTACTCTTTGGGAGCACAATTCAACTCAAGGAAGGATGAAGTAGGGGAAAATTGACTTGCCATCTAGGTATCAATCCTTGAATAAGATGTAGATGCCTAAGAAGGCATCGTTTCACTTAACATAGTTGTATTGAGTTGAGAGATTTCTATAGGATAAACCTTGATGGAGTAGGTATTCAAAGGTGGATAATACCAAGAAGTAGACTCTACATAATTGTTCTAGATGGGAGCTATCTCCCTAACTAGGTTGTGTAGTACTTGTTATAGAGGGATAGGGACTAGCACCATTTACTGATTTTGGTTATAAGCTTAACCATTCTATATATTAGCTTGGAACTAGGGCCTAGGGTATTGAATGAAGGTCTATTGCTATGGTTTCCTTGCAAGAAGGGAGGTCTTGCGTTATTCTGGTTTTGAAATCTATAGGCATTTTGTTGTCTCCTCATGGTCAATACCTCATTAGTGACTAATTTGAGCAGGCTTTTCATTGACTCAAACTCTAAGTTATCTGAAGTATGGGGAACTGGAGCAAGAAGTGGGGTAGGAACTACGGGTAAGACTATGGTTGGCTAGAATTTTGTTGGTTGTTTGACTAGGGGAGGCTAATATAGAGATTGTAAATTAGGATACAAAGGCATGGACATCCTAGGAGCCAACCTTATGATCTGAATTAGATCATTCTCATCCTAGATGGCTATCCCATAGGCATATAGAAAGGATTTTCATCCCTTGGTCTTTATCATCATGGAGATTTCATAATCTAAGGCGTTCATATAGTAAATAAATTCCATACCCAAGAGGGGATGGATCTCTTGAGGTATTCTATGTCATGCCTTGTGAAATCATATGTTGAAGTTATCCATAGTCTCCATACGTGCCCTGTTTATGGTTGACAATTGCTCTAGTAGAGACTCCATCCATATTCTCTTTGAATCTTTTCATGAACAAACCGACAAGCTGGTTTGAGTTAGTGATCGAATGAGGGGGAAGGAATATGTACCAATATATAGATTTATTTTTGAGTGAAGCCACCAATAGTCTTAGAGCCACATTCTGCTCTATCACATTGTGCAATGCACACAGGTTAACCATGTTTTGTAGATTCTCTAGTAGAGTGGTCAAATCTTCCCCGATGTAGTATGGAAGAGACTTTAATGCAAACATTAGGATATAATCCCATACATCTGGTAGTATCGAAGGTCATAGAGGACCTCTATCGTTCCATTTTGGGATATTTTGGGGTGATGGAGTAGCCTTACTTTGGCCTCAACCTCTTTTTATTAGAATGGTATTGGTTTGAGGTACTAGCATTGACGGATTAACAACAACAAAGGATTTGGTCATAGGTCTTTTAATCATAAAATTTTGGGTCCTTTACTTTGAGAGAAGTCGCCAAGTGAATACAACATTTGATCTTCAAGCTAGTAGATTGAGATCTTCATTGGAATCTCAATTTGATATTTTTCTAAGCGACTACTTATAGATATTCGTCTTGAGCAGAGTCACCAGGTGCATTTTTAGATGCTTCAAACAATCAGATATGCATGGACCCTCACTAAATTCTAAGCCTATTTAGTTCTTTTGATTATGGGACCAATAAACATGGATCAATTGGGTCCCATTGGGCATGCCTTTAAACTGTTGTCCTATTGTCCTCTTTGATTATCATGACCACCAGATGCAGGGACAAAATGATTGAGACTATTGCAACTCATGTGGAATGACATAATAGGGCAACTCTGAGAGCATGAAAAACAACTCAATCAGATTGCCTCCAAGATTTTTTACAAGGTCAAATCCTTTTAAGATATGATTTTTCAATGCTCTTCCTACTCTAACCAAATTTAGGGGAAAAAGGAAAAGAGATAACACAAGAAACAAAGATAGCAAAAAGGAAAAAATATCCTAAGTTAACCTGAGCTAACAGGGGTAATGCACCAAGATAATAATAATATTCCTCTACATAACAACAAGATGCACAAACGTGTGAATTGTCATGAATAATGCTCAAGAAACACTCTCTTCTCAACATCCCAATTAAACCCAAATTGCATATATAAGAACGAGATAAAAAATGTAGTCACGACCTCGTACATATGCACATAAACATACATAAACACAAGATATGGGATATAAAAAGTCCAATAGTCACAACCTCTTATATATATGATTATGCAAGTTACAGATCATGCTAGAAGCGAGGGTTTGAAAACATATCCGCAAAACAACTAGGGTTCAGGTAGATGATAAATGAGGGATCATGAACTGTGAACCCAAACAAATGTGGATAATATCTAGGTTTGCTAGCTTACCTTTAGCTGTTGTTTGTGTCCAACCTTCGCTAATGGTAGAGTCATTTTAGTTATCACGGGAAAGGCTCATGAACTGCTACCAATGATGGGGTTTAATTCAATTATCACCAAAAAGGATATGAGGAATTATTGTGGGCCACTAACTACAAATATTTGATAGTTAGCCTGGCCACACAACTTAAGGGGTTTTACACCCATATTCAGCCTTTGGTGATAGCTTCTTTGTGGTTATTTAACATGGGCTTCTTGGTGGTCAAAAATGGTTCAAGGGATTTTCATTTCACATGAGGTTCTAAATAGGATCTACTCACAGTTGCCCTTCTTTGGCTAGATTGTAGTGAGACCTCACTACACAAATTAAATGAGTAAAAATGATATATACAATAGTAATTAAATTGATTTAAGGAATAAAATTATGTAATAATAATCATGTGTTTAGATGCTTCTTAAAAAATAATTAGTTCTCCAATCAATAGTTGTTTCATTGAAAAGTGGGAATTATGAAATATTTTATATAGTCTACCTAATAAATATCAATATTGGTTAACAAAGACTTTCATATGAATTGAGAAAGAACCTTAGCTAAATAGTAAAATATAAGCTAATTAATCTATTGCACCAATATAAATGGTTATTGTATCAAACTTGATTCGAATCAATAAAAACTATGCATATTAGTCATCTTCAAATGACTAATGAATGTCTTTTATTTTTTAAAATACAAGATTGAATATATAGAGTTATACATACAACTGATGTATCCAATTTAAATGATAAGACCATTAAGAAAACCTCCACGTGAAGAAGTCATTTTGAAAACAATAAAGAATCCAAAAATAATAAAATCAATTTGAAAACAATAAAAAATAATAAAATGAAAGTAAATTTAGATGTAATTTATTACTAATTGATTATATGGCATTGAAACAACCCCACCCATATTACATCATCCATATTATATCATCACCATGTCATTATGATACTTCTATGAACCACATAGTGGTATTATATCATATGACAAGATTTAAACCTTAGTTTTCTTATTGGCAGCACATAATTTTAACCATTTAAGCTTAATACCATTTAAACAAAATGTTAAGGTTTACCATGGAATTGAAACCTTAGTTTACAAAGTATCATATAATTTTTTTTAATAGTTTTATGGGATTAAGATGGACCTTACTTGTATTATATCATGGCCAGATAGTGGTATTACAATAATTTGACAATTATACATGTATTATTTTATAAGATTCAAACACTAATATTTAAAAAAAATTGAAGAATATTATTAATTTTTGTCTATTTTTATTAACCGATGAGGGTGGGGGTGGGGGAAGTATTTAAGTTTGGGGGCGGCAAAAGTAATACTTCCCCCACCCTTAATATAAGGGTGGGGGTGGGGGAAGTATTCCACCCCCTTATATTAAGGGTGGGGGTAGTGGAAGTAATACTTCCCCCACACTTATATTAAGGGATATTAAGGGTGGGGGTGGGGGAAGTACCACCCTTAATATTAATATTTCAGAAAACATCACCTTTGTTAACTTTTTTGAATTTCCTTTGGAGGCACCATCAAAATTATATTTGATGAACCCAAATTTTGATCATTTTTATTTTACCATAGATTGACGAAGATCCTTTGTGTTTACTTCCCCCACCACCACCCTTAATACTTCCCCCACACCCACCCTTAATGGGGAAGTAATACTTCCCCCATCCCCACCCTTATATTAATATTTCAGAAAACATCACCTTTGCTAACTTTTTTGAATTTCCTTTGGAGGCACCATCAAAATTATTTTTGATGAACCCAACTTTTAAACATTTTTATTTTACCATAGATTGACGAAGATCCTTTGTGTTTACTTCCCCCACCCCCACCCTTATATTAATCTTTCAGAAAACATCACCTTTGCTAACTTTTTTGAATTTCCTTTGGAGGCACCATCAAAATTATTTTTGATGAACCCAACTTTTGAACATTTTTATTTTAACATAGATTGATGAAGATCCTTTGTGTTAACTCCATTGCCACAAAAGATCATTTCATGTATATTCAAATCATGTAGCCAAGAGGCTATCACCTCTTTTTCCATAATTGAGAGTTCTTATAATGAGCGTCATGCCTATAAACATTATGCAAGAGGGACAAATTTCAACAAATAATTACAATACCAATCCTCCACAAAATGCATAATGCTTTAGCTTTGAAACAATTAATCCAACATTTCATCAACTCTTTCAATGTTGATGGAGCTACCAAATATATTCTCATATTTTTAGAAAAATGACCCTAAATGTAAACAAAGGGACAATCTAGAAGTAAATGATTACATGTTTTTAGATCCTTCTTGCACAAGGCACATCTAAAATATCCATGATATCCTCTTCTTTACAAACTTTTAGCTACAATATTTTTGCTTTGGACTACTAACCACAAGAATGTTTAGGCCCTAGGGAAGGCCTAAAGTGATCAAATATTATTATAAGAGAAATTACTAGGAGTAGGAAATTATGGTTACTAAAAAATTTCATATCCCAACTTGACTAAGTATCCACCATCTTTTGATAGATTCCAAACCAACTCATCCTTCCATATAAAAATAGATAAATAAAACTCTTAAAGCATAATTTGAAGCTCATTCATTATTTGTTGAGGTTCTATCTTTCAACTAAGTTGATAACATAAATCCATAATTTGGAATTATTACTCACAGAAATATGATTTTTTTACCTTTGAACCTTAACAAGCTAGACATGCTTGAGCTAGTAGTTGCCATTTTGGATAAAAAAATAAGAGGATAAGGCTTCAATCAAGCATCATAACAAAAATTTGTAGAATATTCATCATTGACTAACTATCCAATATATTTCTTGATCAATTACAAACTATCTTGTATGAAGTTCCATGTTGCCAAGATTTTATGTAGGGTTCATTTCTTAATTTTTTGTTGTATAAATAGAACCTAATATATTTTTGAAGTAGCATTTTTGCCCAACTCTTTTCTTGATATTTGAACAATCTCCGACCAAAATTTTCCCTATTGCTAAACTCAAAGACTTCAATTTTGCAAGCCCGCATCTCCAATATTCTTTCATTTGGAAACTCTATTTTACTTACAAAGAAGAAACCTGAAATTTTCCTCTCATACTTTCTAGAGAAAATCTTTTTGAATTTTATCAAATTTAGATGTTATATCTATTCACAATCTTGAAAGTAACATCATACATAAAGGGATAGATTGTAATGTGGTTTGTATGAGTTTTATCTTTTCATCCATGGTTAAAATCTTATATTTCTAACATGTCAAACGAGATTTCATCTTATCTAAAATTGAGTCCTAGAGCTCCTTCTTCTTTCCTTTATAATACAAAGGAATTCCTCGATATGTTGATGATATTTTTCCAACTTTATACCCTAACATATCCATAATTTTTTTGTTGTAAATCTAGGGTAGTGTTAATGGAAAAGATCCTAGATATTATAGTATAACCATCCAAAAACCTTCTCATAGAATGATAATATTGATTAAAACTCCATCACCTCATTTACTAAGGGATGACCCAAAAGAAAAGAATCATCATCAAATTAGAGATGACATTCAAAGCGACCATTTGTTACCACCTTAATATCTTTGAGTTCTCCTTCCATTTTTTTCCCTTGAGAAGCTCTTTAAAATACCTCAATAAGAATAATAACTAAATAAGGAAATATTAGTTACCCTAGCAGAATCCATGGGATGATTCAAAGTATCGAGTGGAGAATTCATTGATCAAAATATAATAATTTAAAGTGCTATAACAATATCTAATTCATTCACACAAACCTTGATTAAAAACCTATTTTTTTGATAATATCATGAAGAAAATGTAGGCAAACTCTATCTTATGATATTTTCATATTTAGTTTTATAAGCATGATTAGATTTTTCATGGAATGAAGAGAGTATATATTCTCTTGTGCAATTATTATAACATCAAGAATTTTTTTTCCATGAACAAAACCACCTTGTTTGTTTGCGATAACATAATAAAAAAATCCTTTTCAATCTATTTGCCATAATTTTTGACTTTATCTTATAAATCATATCACAAAGGCTTAGGTCAATGAGGCCTTGGTTCAATGGTTGAGACATATGGGTGATGCAACCCACACCAAGGTTTAAATCCTAGTGGTACCAAAAGGGCTATATAGCTCAATGTGACTAGTTGATGTGATTTATTATACTAAGGGAAAGATAAACCATTCCAAAATTATACTTACCGTTAATACAAAAAAGTCTTATAAAGGCTTATTGGATAAAAAATATCAAAATATTTTATATCGTCTTTCTTGGGAACTATTGAACCAAGGAATTGTCTTGACTTCTAATTAACGTTTAGTTCACCTAATTCAAGTTTCAAAAAGATTGGATGGGATTGCCAATGGCTTATCCAAACCAATGGATATAGGCATGCTCCCCACTGACCTAGTATAAAACCCCAACACTAATCTACACTAACTTTCATGAAAGTAAATTATGGAAAAGAAAGGGCATGAATAGTAAAATTGCTTGAAAGTTTAAGAGTACGAGAGATTTAAGCAAATCCATCTATTAAACTACAATTAGAGAAGTGTGTGATAAATCATCATATGAGAAGTTGAATAAGATCAAGGTCCACCCATTCGTTTGATTATGAAATTGATAAGAGAATAACAATATGGTCTAGAAAGGCCATGCCACAACCATCGTGTACTTGAAAACCACAAGGATAGTGCCTCTAATGGAATGCCTAAGCTCATCAATTTCTTACAACCTCGTGAGTACAAAGAATGATGTGGTTTCACAGAGTATGGCTATAAATTATCATGGCCAAAACTTAAATATATTGAGGGTCTTGGGCCCCTATTTGTAGTAAAATTTACCTCTGAGTTGCCTTGGTGAGAGACAATTACTCCTAGTAAAAGTAAATATTTAGGGGTAACTTTAGCAAAATCTTGCACCTCCAAATGCTACATGCCTTCAATGAAGCCTCTAATAAGCTTAGAAGACTTTCAAAATGACTTAGTGTGCCACTACATGCCAAAATAGTGTTCTCTAGAAGATTTGTTTTAGCATTCAATCCTTTAATCTACCTTCTGAATATTTAAGAAATTCACATTTTTTAGGTGAATTGCTTGTGTTTATAACAGAATCAACCAATTTTGCTAAGTTAATCACTCCCTCAATCTAGTCAATCCTTTTTAACAAGCAAAGTGGTTTTTGGAGCAAGTCGATTGGTTTTTGCAAGTGGATCAATCCCTATCTACACTTAGTCAACTTTTAAGAATTTTGGGATGCTTCTACCACCTAATATTTGGTGCTGCATTTTCCAAAATTTGTGAAATTTAGAAAGGTAAAAATGAGGTACTACATTTATGGAAACTTTATAGGATTCCAAGCTTTATTGGCATAAGATCCTAGATCTTACATTTGTCCTTGGACACAAAGTATATAATTGGGACCTTCATGACAAAATTGGTGATTCTCTTCATCTAATTTTTGTGGTAGTATTTATAACAACTTTTTCCACTCACTATCATCTAGGAAATATACTGCCCAAAGGTATTTTGCCTCCCCCATAAAGTCCTCAAAAGGAGTTTTTGATAATTTCTCATACTTGACAACTAGCTCCTATAGCTTAACATGAATTGGCTTCAAGCTCTTGTAGGTTCCACCTGCATCCCCTTACTTAGCTTGACAATTTTTTTTTGAATGTGGTATTTATGATATCTTCATCTAGAATGTGCTTTTGTTCATCAAAAATATCAAGCATCCCTATAGTAATTAACCCCTAGATCTATCAATCCATTTTCTAAGTTTGCAAGGTTATCTTTATAAGTTTGGAGGTTCCTCTACACATCTAGGATTTTTCTCAATATTTTGACTAGGTATATTGGATCTATTCATTGCTATTATGCATGTGTTGTGGTCATTTATGAGATAAGTTTGAGGACCTCTTTATATTTACCCCTTGTAGATAGTTTTCCTTTTACATGTTTAATGGTATTAAAGACTTGTTCTAGAATTTCTTCTATGAAGGAGATCAAATAAAAGTACTTGTATGAATTTTCATCTCCTCCTAGATCTAGTCCTAGAGGTACATGATCCTTTGGATATCTTGATCTACCTTTGGGTCTATAACTACCTCTATAAACCTTGAGGCCATCAAATTTGTAATTTATTGATATTTCTTATCTAGGTTCTCATAGAGTAGGTTTTGTTTCTCTATCAATTGTTGCACAAGGTCTTCAAGATATTGTTGGATTTTCTAAGCTTCAAAAAGTCAATTTTTAAAGTCCTTGACTTGATTCTTCAATTGATATTTCTCAAAAACTTCTCTTCAAATCCTCATTCTCCTATTAGATCTAATACCTTTGTGCCTTCAACTATGCCAACTATATCATATTTCATATATTTTTGAGTTGTGTTTCTTTATCCTTAATTGCAAGGTGATCATATTTTATTGCCATGCCAAGTTTAAGCTAGTCAACCCAATTGGACCATTTGCTATGGGTCCATCTTGTCTAGGTCCAACTTGGATACCCTAGTAATGAAGATAATAAGAGTTGTTGCTACTCTAGTGGTGTAAGTTTTAGTTGCCTCAATAAAGTACACTTTATGCCCCTTCCTCAAAAATTATGACTAGAAAAGTACTAAATATTTTGAAGTCTTTTCACTCAGTCTCTTATATTATTTCTTCCATATTTTATCCTCAATGATAAGGATGTCAGATGTCTTGATAATGTCTATCTCTTCAAATTTATATTCAAAGTTTAGTCTTGGTATTTCAATCATGCTTGTTGATGGGGGAGTTCTTGAAGACTCAATTTATTGGGTTGGGGTAGTAGGCATCTTTGCCTATAGAAGATATTTTCAAGCTTGGGATGGTGGGTATGCTTGGAAAGCAAAAGTTAATGGTGAAGTGAGAAGTGCACATTGCATGATGACAACAAATAATGGAGTGGGACATGATGCCAACTGGACTAGGGTGTATAAAAGAGGTGACATGGTTGGTCATGGTCATGCTAGTAGAAATAAATTGGTATATGGTACAATTGTTTGTAGGATGAGGATTTGCATGGTGGGACATGGAAATGGTGTGATGAGGGTGGTTCCCATTGTGACTGTGACTGTTTGGGGTAGGTTGCACCTTAGAGAACCATAAGCTACATTGGTGGAGGGTAAAAGAAGTGCTATAAAATAATAGGAAGGGATAGAAGTAGGAATAAAAGAAGAAGGGACATATAGAGAAGGGGGAGATATGGATGGTGAAAGGGGAATAGGAGTGGGTGTATAAATGGGCAATGACCACTTAACTGACCATTTCCAACTTAGGAGGAGAACCTCCTTGAGGAATTTCCCCTTCCTTGATCTGAGTATCTACCTCTGCTATTGTTGATATTTTTTTGCTACCACCTTTTTGAACATTTGTTATGAACCTGTCTTCTTAGTAACAATAATTTACTCATCGACATGTAGAAATATAAAACATGCATCCATAAATAAATTCCACAATAACAATCCACACAATAAAATAGATATATATAATACCCTTTAGGTAAGGCAACATCGTACAATGCCCTTTAGTGGAAGGAAGCCATTCCACAAGATCTCTAGCTCCACTCCTACCTTTATATAAACTCTCATTTTTCCTCACAATAGTAACTCTTACAATAAAGTAACCATTACATAATTACTAATAAATCCTAATAAAATAATAGTTACATCATTACTAATAACTCCTATATACAATAAAATAATGGTTACATCATAATGAGACATACCGCTTGGCACCCATATTCCTATCCCTAGGTATCTAACATTCCACCCCCCTTAAAAAATGTTTCATCCTTGAAACATATGAAGATACTGAGAAATATAATCTTTGGAGCCATGTTGGGAACTGGTGCCAATCTTGATCATCCATCCATCCCAGTGAAACTATGATTGGAAAGGTTTTTTGTTGATGCCTATATGCCATTTTACCACTTGAGTATCTTAAACTTCTTATTTGGCTCCACACTTGCATTGATCTATTATAATAATTCAAATGATGGGTCCATTTGTTCCTTGATGCGGTTACACCATTCTAAAAATGAAAGTCACTATGCTTTCTTTGCCAAACATTGTCATAGTTGGCACCCTTCTAATTCCATGTAGAACCATAAAATCATTGCCTTAAGCCATGCCTCCAAGATTTTTGTTGCTCTTGGTGGTGTGGGTGGTGATATGCTACAACCTTAACCTGATGTTCTACTTTTTTTACTCTTCTTTCTTGCTTCCCTCATTTGGTTTATCCCTTTCTTTTACTTCTTCCTTGATTTCTGCTATTGTCTCCTGCTAAGATTCTATTTCAAATTCTTTTGCTTCTCCTACAATAGCTTCTTGATTTTTCCCTAATTGCTACTCCTTAAGTTGAGAAATATCTTGTATTGTTATCTTCTTTTTTCTGTACCAAAACTTCATGAACTTATTTTGTACATTAATATTAATAGTACCTAATGAATGCAACCAAGGATAACCAAGAACAATATCTGCATTGTCCATCTCAATAGCATAAATATTTGAATGCAAAACATATTTATCTATGGTGAGCTTCAAATCCTCAAAAATTTGAACATTCTCACCCTCAAGTGATATGTCTTTGATTTTATTTGCTTGAACTTGCAACCTCTTAGCCAAAGACATATTAATAAAATTATATTTACTGCTAGGGTTAATGGAAATAATAAAATTTTCCTTCTAAATGTTTCCATGAACCTGCAAAATAGAATTTTTAACATTGAAAAAATATTTGTGACCATTATTTGGCCTTGACACAATAGGTGTAGTTGCCCTAGCCTATACATTAATATCCTTTTCTTCTTATCTCTATTTGCTTAAAAATACAACTTCAAATTCTTCACGTGTGTAGATATATTCATGAGCATGCACAAAGTTTGAAAACCAAAAAACGCTTCCCCTCTCAAGTAATTCCATATCTTCACTTATCATTCTCTCAAAAAATTTAAAGAACTTTTTTCCACTTCATAAACCATTCCCGAGCATCAATATCTTCTCTAGAGAATTTTGGCAACTCCATGACCTCAACCTTTTTTTTTTTAAATAACCAAAATTTCTCAAATTTTTAAAAAAAATCTCATCTATTACCTTCTTCAAACAATTAAGTCTACAAATTTTCTTCAAAACAAAACAAATGACAATTGATTTGCTTACTTGGGTTAAGAGATGATTTTTTTCCTTTTGCATGAATTTTACATGCAACCCAAAAACAACATCAAAAGCCCAACTTTCAACAACTATAACTCCCTTAATACTTATTAGAATTTAACAAGTGAGTAGTCATTTTTGTAGTACTCAAAATAATCTACATGATGGTGCAAAAAGCTTTTGAAAATGCTATTAAAAAAAATTAATATGAATTTTTTTCTTTTGAAAACATTATGCAGTAAAAAACAACACAAATATCTCACCTTCGAATAGACAACTTTCTCAATACTTATCAGTATTTAACAAAGGTTCAGTCATTTTTATAGTACTCTAAATTATCTACATGTTGGAACAAAAATACTTTGAAAAAGACTGTTGAAAGATAGACACAGTCCTCGCAAAATGTGATTTTTTTCTAAAAAAATGTGCCCTAGCTTTGCAATAACAACTCCACTTGGGTAGAATTGTTGCTTTGATACCAATTGTTATGAAATAATTCATTCATCAATATGTAGAAATATAAAACATGCATCCACAAATAAATTCCACAATAACAATCCACACAATAAAATAGAGATTGATAATACCCTTGAGGTAGGGTAACACCATACAATGCTCCTTATTGGAAGGAAATCACTCCACAAGATCTCTAGCTCCATGAGCCAAGACTTCTACAAATAATACTTGATATCACTTCCTTCTCCACTCCTACCTTTATATAGACTCTTATTTTCCCTCACCCTAGTAACTCTTACAATAAAGTAATTGTTACATCATTACTAACTCATCATTACTAATAACTCCTAATAAAGTAATGGTTACATCATTACTAATAACTCCTACTTACAATAAAATAATGGTTACATCATAATGAGCCATACTACTTGGCACCCATATTTCCATCCCTATGTATTTAACAACATTAACCCATATTGATTAAACCCATTCTTCCCTTTGATGGCCATTTGCTTGATTGTTAAAGTGAACACTACTAGAGTTGGTGTAGTTGAGATGGTTATCACTAGAATTACTTATTTCTTGGGATTAATATTATAAGGAGTTGACATACCTACATTTGCTTCACTTATGGTCTTATCCATTTTTGCACTCTTTAGGTGTCTCTTGTCCCAGGTGGCAGAGCACTTGACATTAAACAAACCATCTTTGGTAGACATTATGATGGTCCCTATCTCAAATCTCATCTTCTACCATGTGAGGATTTTATACTCCAAGTACCCAATTTTTTGAATAACCCTCAACCTTTGATAATTTATATTGATATTGGGATCAAAAATCTTCTTATTTTTGGTATAGAAGGCATGTCACTCTAGGGGATTAAGATATCAACTTTGAATATCATCTTCATATCCTCATTTACTTACTAGAATGGAAAGGGTTATCTCTTTGTCTAGGTTCACTTGCTACCATGCATTGCACCTCTTCTCATGGGTGAATAAGGTTTTCAACTTCTTATCCCTAAGGTTTTTCATAGGACTCATAGTATTGAAGTTGCTCAAGACCCATATCCTTCAATATTGCATCTACCACTAAGTGAAAACCACACATCTTAGGAGTAATGATAATTATTTATGCTTGAACATGTAAAAGGTGGTTTTATTCTACCCCTTTAAATACTTCAAGTCCACTTAGTCAAATTGATACACATGCTAATTTCAACATGTAGTTAGGTATTCATGTTGACAACTCAAATGATATGGTTGAGAAGCCATAAAGGTGGATGAACAACTTAGTCCTTCCCAAGTAGAAATATTTTCTTGGTCATTTTCCATTTGTGAGTAGCTACTGCACCTCATCTATTAACCTTGGATTTTTCCCTTAAATTTATTCATTATAAACTTATACACTTTATCATAGATGTAGTAGGAGGTCTTTCCTGCTTCTCGATAGGGTATGTCCATGCACTCCACATTGGTTAGAGGTTGTCAATCCACTCCTACTTGGTCTAGCTGGAGGGTGGAAAATCAAATATGCTTTTGGTACGGATAAACAAAAACAAGGAGGTGTAGCTAAAATCTCTTTTCTCTTTAAACTCATTGATTTGATTATCCATTTGATATAAAATGTACATGGAATAGTCAATCATTTGGAAGTGACTTGGTTGTACTATCTACAATAGGAATATGTATTCCTTGTAGATATTTTGGTCATTCTTCTCCCCTAGGACCATGACTATTCTTGACATTACTATTTGTACATCTACCTTGAATTAGCTCAACTCTAATAGAATATTAAAGTTGGATGGCAGGTGTTTTTTTTCCAGGTAAAGGATCAAGAAGTCCCTTCAATAGGTGTTATATTACCTATAGTAGAAATACTTTTAGGTCCTAGGTTTGTAGGAGATCCATAGAGCTAGGTCATTGGTGGCCTTTAGAAAAATCCTTATGACTCCCTATCTCATGTAGAAGGAATCTTCAATCCATTGAGAAATTTTAAAACTCCTTGTTGTGGGGTCACATATTTCAACAACCACCTCCACTAACTCTAAGCAACTCTAGACTTGTGGCACTATATTCAATGCTAACCCTAAGTTCTAGATTTTTCTAATACTCCATGAATTTGTCTAAGGCCCCAAGTTGAATCTTCTTAGGGCCTCCTTCCTTGCCTTGTGGGATGGGTGTAGTTTCCCTCCACTCTAAAAAATGGGTCCTCACAATAATCCTCTAGTCTGTTTAGAGGTGAGGAGCCATGTCTCTTTCTCTTCCCTCTCTTCTTCTTTTATAGTGACCTCCCTAATGGCTCAAATTCCCCTTAGGTGATAGGAATTGGTGTCAATGAGATAAAAATTAGTGGGTGGTAGTTATGGAAGGTAGAGATACAGGTTATGCCTTGGGTAATAAAGAAGTGGTGGATGAAGAAGCAATATCCATGGTGAGAAAATGGAGGGATATTGAGTGAAATGGTTAAAAAGGAAAAAGTTGACTACTTTAAGAAAAGGAACGATTTAATTGCTATGTATGCTTAGAAGAATGGAAAAGGGAAGAAATTTTCTTAGGATAGTAGGGAGATTCACCTAGAAAAGAGGAGCAATCCACTCAGTTTGGGAAAGGAGAGTGATTCACTTGTAATTTGCAAGTGATTTGATCTTAGTTTTGGAGCAACTTGCTTATGTTCTTGGACTTGGGAAAAAATATATGTATTTTCCTCTACACGGTTTAGCAAGTGGTTCACTTGATTGCCAATAGTTGGGGAGTTCTCTTGGAGCTACAATATGGTTAACTTGTTAGCATGTGGTGGTTATGATGAGTGTTCTACAAAGTACAAGTAAAAGAAGATAACATGATGCATGAATAAGACCGCTTTGAGGATGGTCCAAGCAAGGCAATCAACCTATTAAGGGATGATTTTCCTATGCATCTCATTGGCATATGGTGTCCCTTTAGTGATTGTTTTGCTTATTTTTAGCGAGCAATTCACTTGCTTTAAATGAGCATTTCATATTTTTTAACATCAAAGATACATGAAATTGATGAATGCATTAATTTTGGAAAGAAGAAAAAATTGTTAACACAAATAAAGAAATGTATTGGAGGAAAAGGAAGACAGGAAAGAGACTAGTAGAAGTAAGAGGGGATAATATGCTTGCTAAATTAATATCCTATACTATGTAATTTATATTATTTTGGACATAATTATTGTCACTATATAGAGTGGAGATGTTACCTGTTCATAGAAATAGGTAGCATTACTCCCCCCATGGAGGCAAGCCTATGGGTATTTGGACCTGCAATATTAGAAATTTGGTAGGGCTTGCTCCATAATGAGTCAAACTTCTAGTGTATCCTTTATTTAGATCAATCCTCATACCATTTGAATATGAGGTATCCTTTATACTATGCTTTTGTGGCTCCTTTATCAAACCATATTTTGATGGCTTCTTATTGCATAGTATTCTTGAAGGTTTTTTCTCTCCCATATTTAAGGATAAAAAATACATTTAACCTAGCTTGCATGGGTTTGATGTCAGTATCATCCAATTTGAGCTATTGTGGCATTTTAAGGGAAGGGAGCTATAGGTTAATTAGTAACGTCACTTCCTTTTCATAAACTAGCTTGTAAGAAGATGATCCGATGGATGCTTTTGACATCACCTTATCTACCCATAGCACTTTATGCAACTTTGTATGCTAGTTCCTCTATGACTCTAATATGGAACTTTTTAAGATTCTAGTTATGGTTTAAATGGTTGAATTGGCTAACCCATTTCCCTAAGGATAGTAATTGGATAATGTTTTGAGAAAAAACCAGTACTCAAGGGTGAATTTCATCACTTTATCCCCCTTTAAGTAAGTAACATTATTTGTGAATATAGTGGTAACCTACCTCAAATATGGTGATGATAACTTTGAGAAATTGCACAATTGTCTCCATATTAGCTACTTTGGTTGGGACTACTTCAACCCATTTAGTAAAATAATTTGTAGCAATAAGGATCCATCCATGTCCTATACTCAATAGTAGGTTAATTTTTCCTATTAAATCAAGGTCCCATTTTTGAAAATGTTCAATCATGATTATGGGTGTCAAAAGCACTAGATATATTATTTTTATTTCCCTAAAAATATAGTAAGATTTACATTATTTTATTAGCTAGGAAACATTAGTAAAAGTACTAGGCCAATAGTATCCAAATCTCAAATTTTTGTTGTTTTCATGGGTGTAGAGAAGTGCCCCTTCATCATGGTATTGCTTGATTAATGCCTCTTTCTTGTCTTTTTCTATGTAGCATAGGATGTCAACACATCCTTTCATAATAAAGAAACCATCTAGCCAAAGATAATGTGTTGTATTTTATTTAAATTGGGCTCTTTCCTTTACTATAAAACCCTCTAGGATTTTTATTGTTGCCATATATCTACACGTCACTTATCCATCAAATTCCTTCATTAATGTCTATTGAATCTACTACAATGACTTGCTCTTTAGAGACCATCCATGACATCCTATCATATAAGGCCCTTACCCTAATCAATTTGGAGAGTTTGATATCAATATCAAATTATTGAATTTAACTGATCCACCCAACCCTCTTTTATCCTAGTTTTCCATGCAATACAACATACTAGACATCATGTGTACTACAAGGATGATAGTATTACTTTGTGATAGGTAGTACCTGATATTATTTAGAGTATTCATGATGATGAATACCTATTTTTAATCAAGGTATATCTCTCCATAGTTGTAAAGGGCTTGATTCATGAAGGATACATGGTGTTCCTCATCCTTATAATTATTTTGGGTTAGGACATCTGATATACTTTCATATGTACCAAATACATACAACTAGAATCTTTGGAGAAATATGGTTTTATTAGGACCAAGGATTTTATGATGGCATATTTAACATCTTGGAAGTATTTCTTTCCTTTATTGGTCCAATATAGAGAAATATCCTTGTTTAACATCTGGCTATGGGCCTAACCATTTATGCAAAATTTATAATAAACTTAGATATAAACCAAATTTAACCTAGGAGTGATTTAATCCCTTTGATAGAAGTGGAAAATAGTTGGTCTTAAATGGCTTTTATTTGATCTAGATCTATGGCTAAACCTTCTTTTGATACTATATGACCTAGAAATTCTCCTTTTTGGACCATAATTTGACTTCTTAGTGTTAAGAGAAATACCAAACTCCCTATACCTCTAGAAAATTGACTCAAGATGGGCAATGCGCTTATTGTTAGTCATAGAAAATACTGTTAGATCATCTAGGTATGTTAATATAGTCTCTCTTACGATACTAGAAATTCTATGTCCATAGCCCTATGGAAGGTTGCTCTTGCATTTGATAGGCTAGTTATAATTCACTAGTAGGAAAATGTTCACCATTTGGTGGTGAAAGATATTTTATGTTAGTCTTTGTCTTAATACAAATTTTATTATATCTGAAGAAGACATCTAGGAGAGACATATTTAACCTAGCTACCTTCTACAATATCTAATAAATAATGAGTAGTGGATAGTGATCCTTTAAAGATACTCGATTTAAGTTCCTTATTTTTTTATTTTCAACACATAGCCTTATTTCCTTATTTTCATGTGTACTAAGACCAAATTGGAAACCTAGGTAGAGTGCTTGATTGGAAGTATAATATGATCTTGTAGAGGATTCAATAATTATTTATTCATCATCGCTTCTATATTTGGATTCATCGGTATCTATTTCTATTTGGAAGGCTTGGAATCACTTTCTAATTTGACGGTACGCTCTACGATGTTCCATTAATAAACTTGAAGGTATTTGTATGAACAAGAAATGATGTCCTTGTACTTACCACAGAGTGCTTTAAACTAGTTTTTTTCTTCCTAAGTACAATATTTTCCTAGTAGTAGATTCTTCCCTTCAACTATATTAACTAGATGATACAGAGAAGACTTCACCTGAAGACTCATTTTTCTCACACTATCAAGGTGATCAAGCCTTTGGGTAGCTAGTTTAATTTTAGTTGTATGAATCCATATTTGATGTCATCCCTATAATCATTTTTTCTTTGGTGTATTAAGCCTCCTTGATAAGGACTTTTATGATTTTTTGATCATTGTTGAAGATCTACCAATGGTCAAAATTATCAGAACTATTGGTTTGAAGACTACCTCTAATTATTTTAGATTATCCCAAATATAATTGGTAGGATAAAAATGGGCTACCAGTCCAAAAAATTCATTTACCATTATGTTCAACTCCTTGGGTATTGCTTTGATTTTATAGGTATCAAAATTTTCAAATAAATACCAAAATCAGTGTTTACAGGATTTTAGGAGATTTTTTTTCATAGCACATTGGGAGTTGACTTGATTCATAATTAGTTCAAAGTTTTCATATATTATTAGGTCTTTAATTTCTATATTTTCAATATTTTTTTTCTGAAACTAGTACAAAATGCTTCATATTTTTCCACATTATTGGTATAATTGAAAAATAACCTACAAGCACAATGATTTTGTGCATCTTATGGGTCAAGGAATTGAACACCAACATCTACTCCATTTATAGTTTTACCACTATTGAAATACATTATTCACATTTTATCTACTTCTTGACTTGCTAGGACCAGGAGATTGGAAGGCATTTTAGCAATAAGATAATTTTCCAATTTAGTTTCTTTATATTCAACTTTAGGGTATCCATCATATTGTAATACACATATTATCATGTCATCCTATGAATAGTAGTCATCTTTGAGATATTTCTCATCTTTTATGATTTTGGAAGCTTGTTTCTTCACTATACTCTCATAATTAAGCTTATGGAGAAGGGATATGTAAGGTGGTTTATTCTTAAACCTAATTACTTTCTCATATTTTGGTATGTTTAAATAAGTATAATCCATTGCTTGGTAACCATCCCCTAACAACTTATGCATCCACTCTTTTGACAATAACATCTCAAAGTATGGGGGCAAGTCCATGATTATCACCTCATATACTATTATATACTTTGGATGTCTAGCTACAATAATGATTGTATTTTTTAGTACCACAACTTGTTGACCCTTGTTCCATGGGTGTCTAGCTATTTTGGTGTAAAGGATACCCATTTATTTATAAACAACTTTAGGCATCGTTATGACTACTATACTCGAGTCAACTATGTAGCTATTAAGGATATAGTTTTCAATATTAAATATCATGTTGAACAAAGGTGGTTTTAGTATCTTATGTTTTAGGATATTTCATATATCTGACATATTGATCTAGATGTTTGGTATATGTTTTTCCATTAGTGTTGGTTTGCTACATTAGTTAATGTGGACTCTGACTACTTACTCCTACCATAGCTCTGCTCTAACTCTATTAAGGCTTATTGAACTAGATCCTACTATAATAGTAGGGCTAATACTTCTAGCATACTGACCTTGGACGATGTACTTTTTATTTATGCTAGAAAATTGAATTTAAAATTAGCAAAGACATAATTTTTTATTATTGTGAAATTTTGATATTGCTTTGTAGTTGTATGTTGCCCTTCACTCATGAGAGAAGGATATTGTAGTCATATTTAGGCCTCCTTTATAAGTGAAAATCTTCCTTTAATATTTCCCCTTTTGGTGGGTTTATTAGTTGTCTTTATATATCCTTTATCCTTTATGGTTTCCTTCCCTTTATCTATCCTTCTATTTATATCATTTTGTGTTTCTTGCTTCCTTTTCTGAGGTGTACCCTTTGCATCCTTTTGCATGTTCTCCTTATTTCTCTTGTTGTGCAATGATAGACCCTTTATAATTCAAGTGTAAAGGCAACCTTCCTCTTCTAAGGATTGTTGTACCTTTTTCTAGTTTTGTCTTGCTTATTAACTAATTATTCTTCAGAATCCTTCCTCTTACCTCTAGTTTCAAACCCTTACTAATTAGTGCATATGGCATCATCTTCAAATACTAATTCTTTATCTGACTCTATAGTGCTAAAATTTTCTAGTATTGCATTGTTATGATTGGTAAAGGTAGGCACTAATTATGGAGCCTAGGGTTGTTGGTACATGGTCAAATTTGCTATGGGGACTACTTGACCTATGATGGCATCCTACTAAACCTGACATTGCTGGTTATATTGAATAGTTTGAGAACATCTAATTGCTCCCATGCATTCTATGGGATCATTTTTACCATTACATGCAAGAAACCATATTGGTTTTACCTCTATGTTGGTATTAGCCATGTGGTTATTAGTCTAATTTGCTCCTTGATTAACACCTTGTAGAGGTACCTAATATTTTGTTAAATACAAAGTCTTTTGGGCTTACAATTCTATGATTGTTGCCACTATTGATTTAAAACATTATTATAATTCACCAAATTTTTGATCACCTCCATAATTTCATTCATCATGAAATTATTGTTGGACTCATTGCTTGAGTTGTATGGAGCATGGAGAGCTAGAAGTTATGGCTTAAATGCTATAGTGGATGACGTGTTTTAGATAGGATGGTTAATGATGTACTATGATGTAGAAGGATAGGAAGAAACATTTGGTTGAGGATTAGAAATAGGTGAAATATTGAGTGTGGAGCTAAGAATAAGTGTATTCTAGGGAATTTGTTGGACATTTTGAGTAGATGAGTTGTCATTGATGTCAAGAGTGAGTGGTCATTGATGTCAAAAGTCAGTTTCAATGAGCAGTGCAAGGAGAAGCAGTTCCACAATCAGTGCAAAAAGGAGAGTCCGCTTCCAGTTGGTCAGATCCGGTTCCAGGTAGTCAGATGTGGTCCAAAGTGCAAAGAAGAGGCCCAAGAAAATAATATTATAATATTTTATTATAATATTAAAAAGGAAATTTAAATTAATTATAAATTAATTAATATAATTTTATTATAAATTAATTTATTAATTAATTTAATTAACTTCCAAAGTTATTTAAGTTAATTATAATTTAATTTTAATTTAATTATAAATTAATTTATATTAATTTAAATAACCCTAAAGAGGGTTATAAGGTTAAATTAAAAATCGAATTTGAAATTCGATTTAAAGCACCGATGTTTTATGGCACGAGGTCTTCATGTATAAAAGGTGGCAAAAACCTTTGCCTTACTCCCAAAAAACCATCGATCGATTTCCTAAGCTCCAAAGTATAGTGCGCAAGGAAGAGAAAGAGATTTTCACATTTTGAAAGGTCTTCGATGGTAGAAGGTTTAATAAATAGGAGCGAGGCTCCTCTTACCTCGCACAACATTGTGTAGCATAGTTGGCAATGATGGATGGTGCTAAGTCTTGTGGCAGGCAAGGAGTGCAGGGTTCAAATCCCATCAAGTTCATTTTGCAAGGAAGAGGGCATTTTCATTTTGAGTAGCACCAAACGAAAGGAATAAAGGGAGGCTTGTGCCTTCCCTTTCTCATGGAAGCGCTTAGCCCACATGGTGGGCTAGCACCTTGATAAGGCGCTCGAATGGGAGTGGTCTCACATTCAAAACCCATCGAGGCCTTTTGGCTAGTGTTAAAGGTATGCACTGATGTTATTTGTCTTGGTCGCTTGATTATTTCGGATGTGCTAAGGTTGAAAAAATAAAATATTTTTGATGGTTTATAAAGTTTAATTTTTGCCTAAATTAATTTGGATATTGAGTATTTGAGGGAGATAAAAGGGTAGGCAATATTATTTTGAAAGTTTAATTTTTGGAGGTTGATTAATTAAAGTTGGAGATTATAAGGAGCAATTGAGTAATTATTTTTATGTATGATTTGATGATTGCTAATTTCAAGGAGTAATAAGGTGTATTTGAGTTTGATTATTTTTGTAATTGAGAAATATTTTTGAGAGAGTGTTAGTGTGATATTTTGTCATCTAACCATTGAAATTGGAAAAGAAGAAAATTGTGATTGAGACAAGTTTTTAAGGGCACTTCTACATCAAACAAAAAGGTATGGGCACATCTTCCTAGTGAGTGATTGTTGGATGTTGTGAATGCTAAGTTGGAGTGAAAAGGATTGTTTGATAAGCATTGTTGAGTTTTGTTTTTTTTGGAATGAAAGTTGATTATAAAAACCTTGTTTTATAAGCATTGTTGGAAATATTGAGTAAAGCTTTCATATGCTTGAACTAGGGTTTGTGCAAAGAACATGAGTATCATTGTTATGTGAAGTTGTGAAAGAACATGAGTATCATTGTTATGTGAAGTTGTGAACTATCTTGAACTAGGGTTTGTGAAAGATCATGAGTATCATTGTTATGTGAGATTGTTTGATAAGCATTGTTGGAAATAATTGAGTGAGTGTTCATATGCTTGGACTAGGGTTTGTGAGCAAGGATTATTTCATTGAGTGATTGATTGAGTAGAGTTGGTTGAGCCTAGTCAAGTGGATGTGTTGAAGTGATAGTTCAAGTTATATGAAACAAATTGTTCCATATTCTAAATTGATTTGAGAAAGAGGTTGAGTGTTTGTGAGTGTGAAACATATTGAGTCTCTAACAATTATCTATATGTTTATATGGTAAAAAGAGAGATTGAAAGTGATTGAGCATTGTGGTGAATGTGAAGCATATTGAGTCTCTAACAATTCTCTATATGTTTCTATGAGATTGGACAAGTTCTAGTGAGGACTTGTTGAGCAGATTTGAGGTAAGTCTTTAGAGAAGACTTGTGGATAGATTTGTGTGAGCTTTTGTGGAAGCTTACAATACAAATTTGAGGACAAATTGAGAGTAGATTGGACAAGTTCTAGTAAGGACTTTTGAGTATATTTAGACAAGTTCTAGAGAGGACTTGTGGATAGATTAGTGTGAGATTTTGTGGAAGCTTACAAGGCATATTTGAGATAAGTCTTTGAGAAGACTTGTGAGCAGAGTTGATTGATTGATTTGTTCAAACCTTGAGTTAAGGTTTGGGGCAGATCTAGTAGAGTTGATTTGTGATTAAGTCAAGCTTTGTGTTAAGGCTTGAGGATAGATATTGAGGATAAATTTGTGCTAGATCGAAGGACTATGTTTAGTGTAGATTTGAGGATAGAGTTTGGTGCAGATTTGAGGATAGGTTTGTGCTAGACCAAAGATAGATATTGAGCAGATTTGTGCTAGACCGAAGGACTATGTTTAGTGCAGATTTGAGATAGAGCTAAGAGCAAGCTTTGGAGGTGATAGAGTATAGAGGATGATAGTCTCTAGTGGATAGAGATCCATTAGCCAGGGTAGTGAGGATAGGTCTTCTGAGTGAGGATAGGAGTCTTCAGTGGATAGAGATCCATTAGCCAGTGTAGTGGAGGTAGCAGTTCTTCTAGAAGATCACCAACCAGAGTAGAGGAGAAAGGAGTTCTCCTATGGATAGAGATCCATGAACTTGATTAGGGGATTGGTGTCTCCTTTGGATAGAGGTCCATAAACATTGTAATAGGGAAAGGATTCCCAAGATATTTATTGAGAAAATATTAGTGAAATATTTTCTCCATGGAGTAGCCCACATTGGGTGAACCATGTTAAATTGGTGTCTCTATTATGTGTGGTGATTTGTGCATTGCTTTGATTACTATTGTTGATATTGCTATTGATACATTGCATAATATTGATTGGGAAAGAAAAGTAAAAAGTGGTCTTATACTATTCACCCCCCTCTCAATATAAGCTTGTGTTCTTCAATTGGTATTAGAGCGGGTTCCTTCGAAAGAGTTTAACAACTTGAAGGAAAATCTTACAAGAACACAATGGATTCTAAGAATGGATCCTCAGATAATTCAACACCAGTATTTGATGGAAGTGATTATATATTTTGGAGTATGAGAATGAAGATTCACCTGATGGCACTTGGCAATGAAATATGGGAAGCAGTTGAAAATGGATACACACCACCAACTACTCCACCTACAGATAAATATGGTAAGCTTCTACATCATTACAATTCAAAAGCAATGAATGCAATTTTGAGAGGTTTGCATAGAACAGAGTTCATAAAGGTTATGCATTGCAAATCAACAAAAGGAATTTGGGATAAGTTGCAAAGCATATATGAAGGAGATAAAAGTGTCAAAAAGGTAAAGATACGAAATCTCAAAGGACAATTTGAAGAATTAAGAATGAAGGATGAGGAAAACATTAGTGCTTATCTACTTCATGTAGATGAGGTTGTTAACGCCATGCAAGGACTTGGACTTGAGATTGAAGAATCTGATGTTTGTGATAAGATCTTAAGATCTCTCCCAAAAAGGTTTAGTGAAAATATCTCTACTATAGAGGAATCAAAATATGGTGATATTTTGACAAGAGATGTATTACTTGGTATTCTTACAACTTTTGAGATGAGAACAAAAGAGGAACCTAATATCTAGAAGGAAGCAACCTTCAAAGCTACTAAGAAGACAAAGGGTAAGAAGTCAGATTCAAGCAATGAGTCATCCAATGATGAAGAAGCAAATTATGGTAGAAGGAATAAGGATCCAAGAAGATTTAAAGATGCAAAATCTGTTAGATGTTTCAATTGTGGAAAGTATGGTCACTATGCAACTGATTGTCAAGAAGCTAGAAATAGCAATGATGAAGAAAAATAGGATCATAAGAATAGGGAATAAAAAAAATATAGGTACCAAAAGAAAGGTAAGGATGGACAAGGCAAACAAGGAAAGAAGTTCTTTCAAATACAGAAGAGGAGTTACTATGCAGACAAGGCAAGTAAGTACTCAAGTGATAGTGATAATAGTTTCTCAGATAATGATAAATATGAAGTTCTATTTTTGATAGAAGAAAAAGAAGAAGTTAAGAAAAGGTCACCAATAATTCTCAAGTGTTTTAGATGTGGTAATTTTGGACATCTTGAAGATAGTTGTACAAAGAATGGTTTCAGTTTCAATGATGATGAATATGAAGATACACTTGAAGGACCAGAAGAGAATATTCTAATGGCACTAGAAGAAGAAGGAGGTGATCCTATAGAAGACAAGTCAGAAGAGAATGAAGATGTTTTCAAAGGTAAACAAATAGAGGAAGAATAAGAGAAAGGAGAAGTTGATCTTGAGGGAGAGCTTATTTATGCTCTTAACACATTGAAGAAGGTAAGAAAGCAAAATTCCCAACTTAAGCTTCAGTTTCAAGAATGTGATGAAGAGAGAGGAAAGCTTATAGAGGATCTAAATAAGTCAATGGCTAAGACAAAGAAGTTCAAGGATAAGTTAGAAGCAAAGGTCTTAGAATGTGAAATATTAGAACAAGAAGTAGCTCTACTAAGGGAAGAAGTAGAAAAGTCTAAGGATAAGCTACACAAGTTTGGAAAGAGCTCAAATATCGTAGATAAGATGATCAAGGTACAAAGAAGGTCAACAAACAAAATAGGTCTTGGTTTTGAACAGGTACAAAAGAAACAAGAAGAGGAGTCAATCTCAAGTTCTGAAGAAGAAGAAACTTTAGAAGAAGATAGTGTGAGAGAAAGTGAGACTTATGAGGATGAGTTGGACAATAGAAAGTTCAACAAGGAAAAGAACAATGCACAAAAAAGGAACAGATGGAACAGGAACCAACATAGGGTAAAAGAGACTAAGAGACCAATGAGGTCAAGGCAAGGAAATTTCAATGGATGATGTTTCTCATGTCACAGATTTGGGCACAAGGCTTCACAGTGCAGGACACATGAAAGACAGGAATATGGGAACTTCAAAAATAGACAACTTTTTCATGGGTATTGCTACTCATGTAATCAGTTTGGTCACAAGGCAATGAATTGTAGGGTCCATGATAGGAATAGATATGGCTTCACCAGAAGAAATCCCAAGATATTTGCACCTCCAAGGAATAACAATATTAAGTGTTACAAGTGCAATAATGATGGACATACAACAAAGTGGTGTAGAGCAAAAATTCCAGAGACAAGCAAGAACAGGAACAGTCAGAGGAATCAAAAGGATCAGATGAGAAGGAAAGTGGACAAAGGTAAATATCAGTGCATGTTGGGAGTAGAAATACTCCCACCCCAGAATTAACCACCTCAAGAGGAGGTGGGGGAGGGGCTAAGCTAAGAGACTCATTCTTAGCCCCGAGCCCCAAAGGTGACCCTTTGCCATTGATGTCAAAGGGGAGATATTTGAGTAAGGGGGAGAGATTTGATTTAAGGAGAGAGCATTGAGTCAAGGGAGCAGTTTCCTAGGGGGAGCAGAATAGAAAAAGGTTAAGGAAATTTGAAAAGATAATTGGGTTGCCATCAATGACAAAGGGGGAGATTGTTGGACATTTTGAGTAGATGAGTTGTCATTGATGTCAAGAGTGAGTGGTCATTGATGTCAAAAGTTAGTTTCAGTGAGCAGTGCAAGGAGAAGCAGTTCCACAATCAATGCAAAAAGGAGAGTCCACTTCTAGTTGGTCAGATCCGGTTCCAGGTAGTCAGATGTGGTCCAAAGTGCAAAGAAGAGGCCCAAGCAAATAATATTATAATATTTTATTATAATATTAAAAGGAAATTTAAATTAATTATAAATTAATTAATATAATTTTATTATAAATTAATTTATTAATTAATTTAATTAACTTCCAAAGTTATTTAAGTTAATTATAATTTAATTTTAATTTAATTATAAATTAATTTATATTAATTTAAATAACCCTAAAGAGGGTTATAAGGTTAAATTAAAATCAAATTTGAAATTCGATTTAAGCACCGACATTTTATGGCACAAGGTCTTCATGTATAAAAGGTGGCAAAAACCTTTGCCTTACTCCCAAAAAACCATCGATCGATTTCCTAAGCTCCAAAGTATAGTGCGCAAGGAAGAGAAAGAGATTTTTACATTTTGAAAGGTCTCTGATGGTAGAAGGTTTAATAAATAGGAGCGAGGCTCCTCTTACCTCGCACAACACTGTGTAGCATAGTTGGCAATGGTGGATGGTGCTAAGTCTTGTGGCAGGCAAGGAGTGCAGGGTTCAAATCCCATCGAGTTCATTTTACAAGGAAGAGAGGGCATTTTATTTTGAGTAGCACCGAATGAAAGGAATAAAGGGAGGCTTGTGCCTTCCCTTTCTCATGGAAGCACTTAGCCCATGTGGTGGGCTAGCACCTTGATAAGGCGCTCGACTAGGAGTGGTCTCACATTCGAAACCCACCGAGGCCTTTTGGCTAGTGTTAAAGGTATGCATTGATGTCATTTGTCTTGGTCGCTTGATTATTTTAGATGTGCTAAGGTTGAAAAAATAAAATATTTTTGATGGTTTATAAAGTTTAATTTTTGCCTAAATTAATTTGGATATTGAGTATTTGAGGGAGATAAAAGGGTAGGCAATATTATTTTGAAAGTTTAATTTTTGGAGGTTGATTAATTAAAGTTGGAGATTATAAGGAGCAATTGAGTAATTATTTTTATGTATGATTTGATGATTGCTAATTTCAAAGGAGTAATAAGGTGTATTTGAGTTTGATTATTTTTGTAATTGAGAAATATTTTGAGAGAGTGTTAGTGTGATATTTTGTCATCTAACCATTGAAATTGGCAAAGAAGAAAATTGTGATTGAGACAGGTTTTAAGGGCACTTCTACATCAAACAAAAAGGTATGGGCACATCTTCCTAGTGAGTGATTGTTGGATGTTGTGAATGCTAAGTTGGAGTGAAAAGGATTGTTTGATAAGCATTGTTGAGTTTAGATTTTTGGAATGAAAGTTGATTATAAAAACCTTGTTTTATAAGCATTGTTGGAAATATTGAGTAAAGCTTTCATATGCTTGAACTAGGGTTTAGAAAGAACATGAATATCATTGTTATGTGAAGTTGTGAACTATCTTGAACTAGGGTTTGTGAAAGATCATGAGTATCATTGTTATGTGAGATTGTTTGATAAGCATTGTTGGAAATAATTGAGTGAGTGTTCATATGCTTGGACTAGGGTTTGTGAGCAAGGATTATTTCATTGAGTGATTGGTTGAGTAGAGTTGGTTGAGCCTAGTCAAGTGGATGTGTTGAAGTGATAGTTCAAGTTCTATGAAACAAATTGTTCCATATTCTAAATTGATTTGAGAAAGAGGTTGAGTGTTTGTGAGTGTGAAACATATTGAGTCTCTAACAATTCTCTATATGTTTCTATGGTAAAAAGAGAGATTGAAAGTGATTGAGCATTGTGGTGAATGTGAAGCATATTGAGTCTCTAACAATTCTCTATATGTTTCTATGAGATTGGACAAGTTCTAGTGAGGACTTGTTGAGCAGATTTGAGGTAAGTCTTAGAGAAGACTTGTGGACAGATTTGTGTGAGCTTTTGTGGAAGCTTACAATACAAATTTGAGGACAGAATATTGAGAGAAGAGTAGACAAGTTCTAGTGAAGACTTGTTGAGAAGATTGGACAAGTTCTAGAGAGGACTTGTGGATAGATTAGTGTGAGATTTTGTGGAAGCTTACAAGGTAGATTTGAGATAAGTCTTTGAGAAGACTTGTGAGCAGAGTTGATTGATTGATTTGTTCAAACCTTGAGTTAAGGTTTGGGGTAGATCTAGTAGAGTTGATTTGTGATTAAGTCAAGCTTTGTGTTAAGGCTTGAGGATAGATATTGAGGATAGATTTGTGCTAGACCGAAGGACTATGTTTAGTGTAGATTTGAGGATAGAGTTTGGTAGAATTTGAGGATAGGTTTGTGCCAGACCAGAGATAGATATTGAGCAGATTTGTGCTAGATCGAAGGACTATGTTTAGTGTAGATTTGAGATAGAGCTGAGAGCAAGCTTTGGAGGTGATAGAGTATAGAGGATGATAGTCTCTAGTGGATAGAGATCCATTAGCCAGGGTAGTGAGGATAGGTCTTCTGAGTGAGGATAGGAGTCTTCAGTGGATAGAGATCCATTAGCCAGTGTAGTGGAGGCAGTAGTTCTTCTAGAAGATCACCAACTAGAGTAGAGGAGAAAGGAGTTCTCCTATGGATAGAGATCCATGAACTTGATTAGGGGATTGGTGTCTCCTTTGGATAGAGGTCCATAAACATTGTAATAGGGAAAGGATTCCCAAGAGATTTATTGAGAAAATATTAGTGAAATATTTTCTCCGTGGAGTAGCCCACATTGGGTGAACCACGTTAAATTGGTGTCTCTATTGTGTGTGGTGATTTGTGCATTGCTTTGATTACTATTGTTGATATTGCTATTGATACATTGCATAATATTGATTGGGAAAGAAAAGTAAAAAGTGGTCTTATATTGTTCACCCCCTCCTCAGTATAAGCTTGTGTTCTTTAGAATTTAGGATGCATAGGCTATTGGTGGAGTAGGGGTATTCTCCCCACTTGTATGAGTGTTTAATTTATAATCTAATTCATGGCTAAGAGTTGACATTATCTAATGTATTGGATAGACCTAAGGGCACATCATGGTGTAATGCATTTAATATTTTGTAAAAGTTGATTATGTAAGCCCAATGGGCTATGGTTAACTTTTTTATAGTTAAACCTTATTTAATATTTATAATTAACATAAATCCCACTTGTTATGTTGGATTATGTTAACCTTTATGATGTATTTTAGGGTTTTGATATTTCCATAAATACTCCCTCACACTCATTAATTATCGGAGTGTTGTGCAATATCATCTATGAATAGTGATTATTTATGGTACCTACATACACTCTATTTTGATTTTAATATAATATTTGAGTGTATGTTTTGATTATATTCATTTATAGAAAGCATTGTGAATTTTAACATGGTATTAGAGTTGATATGGAGCAATATTTCCTTGGTCAAGGAGGAAAATGACTTGGTGCCTCCAATTAATCTTCCAAGTTTTGGGATGAATACTTAGATTTTTATAAGCATTTTTATAGTAAAAATCAAAAGGAACCCATTTTCCATGTTTTATTTTCTTCTTAAAATGCTTTGGATAATTTGTGTTATCTCCATTGGCCTATAGAATTAAGTTTTGATGATCCCACATCATTTTTCCATGGACATGACTCAAAATAGATAAATGGTAGGAAATATTCAATTCTAAATACCCCTAGTTTTCCATGTGCATTTGAAAAGCTTGCATTTAATGGGATCATATACCTCAAGGTGAAGATACCTCCAATGCATTCACTAGAGTTGGCATGGTAGATAGTTGAGGGAGTATGTGGGTATTTTTATTTCACAAGACAAGTTTGAGTTATGGATTCTCTTTGGTTTCTTCTGACTTGATTTGTTTCTAGTAGGAAGGGGTTGGTTGGTATGCCACTGTCTTTTGTCCTAAATTAAGTTAGTTGTAGATTGGCTAGGTGAAGTGGTGAAAGGGCATTACAAAGGCTTGTGTCTATGTTTGAGTCCTAGGCTGGTCCCTTTGTCATCTTCTATAGTGATACAAAGTTTATATTCCTATGGGATTGACATCTCAATCTTAGCAAGGAGACTTGACCAGTTGGTTATGGCAAGGCAATTAAAGGTTTTGTTGGCACTTGGGCATACATTCAAGTCTCTCTATTATTTGCTATTTTGGTCTATGTAGTCACTGAAGAGTTAGAATGTTGGTTATCACTTTAAGGACAAAAAATACCTTATGCTCTCTTAGATAGCACATTAATTTTAGACCCAAAAAGACTCATGGTTGAATCTTGTCAAAATAAAGAGATGAAAATCTTGTGGTCTGACGTGGGGATTCTATGCACCATAACAATATATATTTTCTATTACTTAAATTGAATCCACCAATCATCATCCTACAAGTATCATAACCATAACATTTTAGAGAAGTTGAGTTGGTGAATAATCAGTGGATAAGACCAGTAAATCATATATTGCCACATGGCAACAAACAATTGTCTATCCCTTTTCTAAGGTTTGGAGACATAATTTTTATTTTTTTAGGATCCATTAAGGAAAAAATTTTGAATGTCATAAATTTTACATGTGGAAGCATTTTAAGCCCATTTTATTTCAATTTGCATGAATTTTTTAAGCTCTATGTACTAGTGGTATCAATTCATAGATATACTATAGTGTTAGGGTTAGGTTGTGTAAGATGGACCCCAAATATATAGTTACTCATATTAATGGGTAAAATTACAGTATATGGTCAAGTCAAATTATCTACCTACTATGAAGTAAGAACTTGTGGTGTATCTTTTATGAGGATAAGGCAACGATTTTTGATGATAAATATTAACACCAAAAGGTAGAAGAAGCTCTAGGTTTGTTTTCCTTGTTGATTGAACCAAAGTTGCTTTTCTATATCAAAGAAGAAAGTGACCCTATCAAGGTATGGTCAAAGTTGCATGAACATTTTGGAAAGGTTAATACTACTAAAGTAAGTCACTTGGAATTAGAGATTTCTTCTCTTAAGCTAGTTAAGTTTGATAACATTGAGGACTATATTGCAAGATTCAAGGCTTTGAGGATAGATATTACATATTTTAGAGGCAAAAAGAAATATTATGCAGAATGGATTAATATTGTCCTTTACAATATCTCCCCTTATTTTAGATATTGAACATGATAGTTCATATAATTCCTATGTTCTTCGAATCCCAAAAAACTCTTTTTACTTGATCAAATTTTCTCTATTCTAGTTTAATTTTAGGTTGTAATATAGAATTATAGTGGAATTCCACACATACAAGCTCATGAAAAGGAATTCCAATCCAAGGATATGAAGACCTAGGGGAATAAATACAAGGCTAAGTATTCAAATAAAATGAAGATCACTTACATATACTATTAAAGGGAGGGACATCCTAACAAGAATTTCTTGCTAAAGTTGTAGAAGATGAACCTAAGTTTATCAAATAAGATGGATATTATTTAGATGATGAAGGATATTCAAATGGATCTACCTCAACTACAAAGGTATTAGAGCATATATTATGGGGGAAGATATTATTGTCACTATTGTCTTCTCTCCTTGGCCACTCAGTTTAAAGTATGGTCACTATTGAATTTACAGTCTGATTCATGGCCAAGTGACGATATTGTGTGATGTATTGGATAGATCTAAGGGCACATCATTGTGCAATGCATATAATATTTTTTAATATTTTATTAAGCCCAATGGTCCATGGTTAACCTTTTAATGGTTAATATTTATTTAATATTTGTAATTAACCTAAAGTCCACTTGTTATGTCAACTGTGGTTAATATTTATAATATAGTTTGGGGTTTTGGTATTGCTATAAATACACCCCTCACACTCCTAATTAGTTATTGGAGTGTTATGCAATATCATCTACCAATAGTGATTTTTATAGGCACCCAAGTTTTTTATCTCTTTCACTTTCTCTATAATATTTAATTGTATGTTTTGCTTTTGTTTGTTTTTGAAAAGCATTATGAAATCCAACAATGAGAACATCTTCTCCTCTAGCCACTTATTCAAATATTTTAGTTAGTATATGATGGTTAAAATGATAAACCATTAAATCTAAATAAGATTATAAACCCTTTATGTAATATAGTAATGCTTCTTCTTCATTTGTCCTAATTCTTTGTGGGATTAAGTACAAGGTTCTCAAGAATATAATATAAAAATTATGTATATTTTCATGAGAATATATTTTTTTTTTTTGAAAAAATTGAAAATCTTGTATTAAAACAAAGAGCAAGAACAAGAGGGAGCAAGAACATCCCAACCAAGAACCCAGAGACACAAGACCTCAACAAAGAGCGAGAGGGCAGCACAAACCAACACTAAGCACTAGAGACAAACAAGGCGCGAAATCATGACATGTCGCAAAATCGTGACATGTCGCGATATCGCGACAGACAAGCCGGCCGAGGTCACAACCGCACAACCGGCCGCGAAAACGCGACATGTCACGAAATCGCGACATGTCACGAATTCGCGACAGCCAAAGCCAGCAGCCCCCGACCGCAAAAAATGTCGCGAAATCACGACCGAACCAACACAAAGTAGTCAGTCCACAGAATTGTCGCGATATCACGGTGAATCAACCAAATACCACCAATGCGCCAGAAGTGTCACGATTTGGCGACATGTCACGAAATCGCGACATGTCGCAAAATCGCGACGGCCAAAGCCAGCAGCCCCCGACCACGAAAGATGTCACGATATCACGACAGAAACATCACCAAGCAGTCAATCCTCAGAATTGTCGTGATATCACGACGCATTTTCCAGTTGCCACCTTTGCACCAAAAGTGTCGCAATTTCGTGACATGTCGCAAAATTGCGACATGTCGCAAAATCGCGACAACCAAGACCAGCTGCTCTCGACCATAAAAGATGTCGTGATATCACGACGAAAACATCACAAAGCAAATAGTCCTCGAAATTGTCACGATATCGCTACGCAAATTCCAAATGCCACCAATGCGCCAGAAGTGTCGCAATATCACGACAGGAAATCTCCAAAGGCCGTGGCAACAAAACCTGTCGCGATATCGCGACAGGTTGCCATCGAGGGTCGCGATAACACAGCAGGTCGTGAAAACGTGACGAAAAACTCCCAAGACAGAATTAATCATTTGCTCAAAAATTTTGCAAGACCTTGTCTAATCACATCATTTTCCACAGGCATGTTACTGTGCAGCTGAACTCCAACCTCCTTATCCGCACCCAACTTGGCAAGGAAATCGACCATCGAATTTGAATCCCGATTCACATGGATAGGGATCACATCCTCAAGTTCCATCCAAAGGACCTTGATTTGAGAGACTAAGATCTGAATCCTCCACGCTTTCAAAGCAAAATTTCTCATACAATCAAGAGCGCCAACCAAAATTTGAGAATCAGTCTCAAGGATTATCTTTCTGTATCCCTGAGTGACAGCCCAGAAAGAAGCAACTTTGATGGCAAAAGCTTCGGCTTCGTTATTGGTGGCTCTTCCCATACCTTGGAGTTCCCAATAAAGAACAGATCCAGTATGATCACGACACACAACACCGATTCCAGCGTTGCCCGGATTGCCCTTTGCAGCTTCGTCCGTGTTAATTTTGATCCAGCCAACCGGGGGGGTTTCCAACTAACCATGTTTTCTCTAACGTGAGCAGCAACTCTCTCTTCCTATGGACCCAGCTCAACCAGAATATCTTCTTCAGCATGTAAGGCAACCGTCTCAGTGACTTTGCTCCAGATAACCTGCCAAATTCCATCAAGAGAGGAGAAGGTCTCTCTGAAAATTCGAGCGTTCCTTTCCAGCCACACTTGCCACCAGATGAAGAAGAGACCAAGCTCCCACCCCAATCGAAGGGCTTTTGATTTAAATCTAGCTTTCTTCCATCTTTACCAGATATTATTCCGAGTCAGAGCACCATTACCCTGGAGATTAAAAAGAGAGAACCATCGATTCCAGATCTGCCCAGTGAAGGAACATTCGAACATCAAATGGTCAGCAGTCTCTTCATGCTTACGACACAAAATACACTGAGAAGGACCAATAATTCCTCTGCTTCTGAGATTATCGTAGGTGAGGATGCCATTATGCATAAACTGCCAGACAAAGAAGTTCACTTTCGGCCAGGCACTTGGAATTCCAAATTTTCTTCCAGTCATAAACCGAAAATAAATGCGGGGGAGGCTCTGGGAGAAGCTGATCATAACCAGCCTTCACGGTGTAAATTCCAAGATTCCCATGACCCCAAGCTAACTCGTCTTCTTCATATCTCGCCCGTGAGAAATCTTGCGAGACAAGATGTTGGTCGAGTGGTTGCCGACTCCGGAGGGATAGTGACAGGCCACTCCTCAAGTCGCTTAAATTTCTTGAATTTATACTCACCCAATTGACTAGTGAAGAAATAGTTCTCAATAGTGACCCAACCCTTGGATTCTATGGCAGTTTTAATTGGAAGCAGTTCAGGATACTCCGCAATGATGGGTGGAAACTGGTCCCATGAATCAGTCCAGAAACGTGCTTTCTCCCCTCTTCCCACTTTCCAGAACAATTGATTTTTAATTACTTGAGAGCCCAACTTGAGAGCTTGCCAAACTAGGGAACCATTACCATCCAGAGGGAAACGACAAACTTCAGAGGGGTGGACGTTACCCAAATATTTGCTGGTCAAGATTCTACTGAATAAAGATGATGGCTGGGAGATCCATCTCCAATACAATTTACCTGCAAGGGCTTTGTTGTTGAGATTAGAGCTTCTCAAACCCAGCCCTCCTTTTTCTTTGGGCTGAGTAACTTTGTCCCAGCCAACCAAGGCCCATTTCTTCCCACCTTTTGCTCCTTCCCATAAGAATCGCCTAGCCAGTTTGTCCAACTCTTTCCAAATAGAAAGAGGAGCAGCCAAGATTGAAAATTTATAGATAGGCATGGCCTGAATAACTGACTGTAAGAAAGTTAAACGGCCACCGTAGCTTAACCATTTGTGAGACCAGTGGTTCATTCTATCTTTGATGCCATCCAGAAGATCTTTCCAAATGTCATTTTTCAATTTCTTGAAGTGCAAAGGAACCCCCAGATAGAGTATAGGAAGAGATGAACTAGAGAAGCCCAAAATCTCTAAGATTTTGTCCTGCATCCGTTGGGCAAGATTGAAAAAGACAACTTTAGATTTGTTGTCATTGATAACTTGATTGGAGGCCCTAAGGTAAACAGAAAGAGAGTCTCTGATTCCCCTAGCTTCCCTGAGACTAGCCACTCCAACCAAGCCAGTGTCATCCACAAATTGTAAATGAGTCAAGACTTCATCCCCGACCTTAATACCTGTTATCAGGCCTTGAAGTCTTCTTCTCAAGAAGAGTCGGCCTAATCCTTCAGCTATGATAAGGAATAAATAGGGTGAGCAAGGGTCCCCTTGTCGGAGGCCACGAGAGGCTCCAAAGGGAGGCGAGGGAATCCCCTTGATGAGAACCGAATAAGAAGACGTGGAAACACAACTCATTACCCAGTCAATCCATTCCTGGGAAAAGCCAAAGGCAGCCAACATCCTTGACAGAAAACCCCACTCAACCCGATCGTAAGCCTTAGACATATCCAGTTTGATGAACATTCCTTTGTTACCAGAGTTTTGCATTGAATGAATAGCCTCCTGAGCAAGAATCACTCCATCCAAGATCTGTCTACCCTCAAAAAATCCCCCCTGTTCTAAAGAAATGATGTAATGAAGGAGAGGTTTAAGATGTTCAGCTATAATTTTTGTTATAATTTTGTAAATCACATTACATAAAGCAATAGGTCTGAAGTCAGAGATATGAACTCCTTCCTCCCCCTTTGGAATTAACGTGATAAAGGTATGATTTAGAGCCTTGAGCATTCTCTTATTAGATCTGGACTCCTCAATTACAACCAAAACATCTTCCTCCAAGGTGTCCCAAAAGGCCTGAAAAAACTCAATAGGAAAACCATCTGGACCGGGAGATTTGCCTGTGCTCATTCCAAAGACCACATTTTTCAATTCATCTCGATCAATAGGTCTGAGGAGAGCCTGATTTTCTGCTGGAGTGATAATAGGGGGAATAACATCAAGAACTTCATTTTGAGCCCCCACATCTTGGTCCCTGTTTTCAGCAAAAAGCTTGGAGAAGTAATCCACAGAGTGGGAGTGCATACCTGGAAGAGTATCAAAGGAGTGACCATTCTCATCTTTTAAAACTGCCATATTATTCATCTGTCTTCTAGCACATGCTGAACGATGAAAATTTTTTGTATTTCTATCTCCTTCCAAAAGCCAAGAATTTCTAGCCCGCTGCTTCCAGTAAATTTCCTCGTGGTTATCAATGTCCTCAACAGCTTTGCGCAAGGCATCATCTTCAGTTTTAAGCTGTTCAGAAATTAAACCTTCCCTAAATTGTTTCTGCACCTCCTCCCAGCGGGCCAACAAGGGGGCTCTTTGCAGCGAGAAATCCGATTTATTGGCGTGCCTCCACTGTTTCAATTTGAATTTGACAAAAAGGAGCTGTTTGTGAAATTTAAACATTGCTGTCCCAAAAGGTGGGCGACCTTCTTCCCACCATTGCGGAATTACCTCATGAAGGTCCTCCTTCTGAAGCCAGAAATTCTCAAATCTAAACGGTTTATGGAACTGCCCTGTCAGGGTCCCACCCTTCAGCATGATGGGAGAGTGATCAGAAACAGGACCGTCCAAAATCTGTAATTGCACATTCCACTTAACAAAAGCCTCCTCTGAGACCAGAAAGCGATCCGAGTTTACCTTACAACAGTGTGGATCCCTCCGTTTGTTAGTCCAAGTGAAAAAAGTTCCAGGACCTTGGACATCAACTAAGTGAAAAGCTTGAACCTGGGAAATCAGAAGCCGATACCCCAGGTCCAAAACAGGGGAACCACCTTCCTGATCCCGAACAGATAATTTGGCATTAAAATCTCCAGCAATGATCCAGTCAAAAGCTTGTATTGAGGACCTCATGTTGTGAAATACTTTCCATTGAAGCCTCTAGCCATCATGGCTTTGAGCCCCATAAAAATTTGTAATTAAAACTTGCTCAGCTATGATATTATTCCTAAAAAGAGATGTGAGAACAACCCTCCAAGCTATATGTTCTAAAGCAGACCATTCCAGGGGGTTCCAAAAAGTAACAATTCCTCCTGAGGCCCCCTGAGCTGCCACATCCATATATCCAGCTCCCCTCCATATTTTACCAACTGTTCTACACATAAGATCTAAAGACATTTTTGTCTCCTGGAGGAGCAAAAAGTCTGTTTTACCCTTCTTTATGAGTCTTTGAACAGCAGATTGATGGGTTCTGCTGTTTAAACCCCTAACATTCCAAGATTGAATAATCATTGGAAACCTTGAGAGCAGTAAGAGTCAATTGTTCTCACTGATCCATCAGTGACCGGCTTGTCTCCTTGCGATGCTATTAGGTCCTTATTAGACTTCCTGCCTGCACCTTGAGAAATGTTATTCTTGGACCGTTTTTCCACCTGGGTAATCCCCAGGGCTGGCCTTTCTCTATTCTTTTCGGCACTTCCCATGATGACATCCTAAATAACTGGCTGTGCTGAGGAATGGATAACCAATGCCCCTGGGATCTCTGGCTGTAAAAAATCAGTGGGTTTAAGCACCTGCTCGTAGGCAGGAGTTGAAGAGGTAGAAACATGAGAGTGGATGTTAAAATCCTCAGTGTTCCCATCCACTCCATCCATAACTTGGTCTTCCTGATCCACCAGGGATTTAAAGATTTCATACCGGTTGGTTGGCTTGAGTGAAGCTTGGTCCTTGCCATTTCTCTTTTTGTTTCTTCTTCGTTTCTGCTGTTCAAAGCCATATTTCTGGGCTTCAGAACCTTGGGGGGTGTTTTGTGATTCTTTGACCGGGGTGAACTTACCCTCTCTGGGTCGATTTGAGATTCCTAGCGGGTCATCTGCTTTTGTGCTCAAGGTATTCGGATAGAACCTAGCCAAATGGCCATGCTTATGGCAAACCCTGCATCGAAAAGGTAGGGCTTCATAATCTAACTGCTATATCCAGGATTGTCCTGCTAACTCCAGTTCCACCTCAGCTGGTAGTGGCTGACTGATATCCATTTCAACGTAGATTCTAGCAAAAACAGTAGTGTTTCCCTCTATGGTATCTTTGGAAACTCCCATAAATCTACCTAGAGAGTTACCAATCATCTCAAGAATCTGCTCACCCCAAAACTCCATCGGGAGAGCGTACAGCCGGATCCACACTGGAACAGCCATGGGCTCAATGCGAGGATCGAAACCCACTCTCCATGGTTGGACAAATAACCCTGTCGGGCCATGGGTCCTCTTCTCTGATTCAAAAGCTCTGTTTCTATCTACCGAAGAAGAGAAACTAATAATGAAATAACCATTTCTTATAGGCCATAAGGAGTACTCACCGATAGGTTCCCAGTTCTGTCTAACCCAGGTGTGCAGAAAGTGCAGAGTGGGTCGGATTCCCATGAATTTGCAGATCAAGTCATGGTTAGCACGGTAGGTGATCGTATCCTCAACCATCTTTGGTTCTATGACTATCTTAGGTCTGGAAGCAGATTGCGGGAGGCATCCATTAACTCTGTTTGCAGAAGAACCCTTGCCAACATTCTTGAGAAGCGCTTGGTAAGCACCCCGCTGGGCTTCATCAGAAGAAGACGCAAAATTTTCTTTTAGAATCTCGGCATAAGAGCTCTTCTTCCCATCAAGAGAACCTGGAGGAGACCCCATAGGGCCCTCCCGGGGTAACGGACGAGCCTTCAGAGGGGAACGATGTCAAACCAACAGAGACCCAGGAAGAAGCCGCGAGCCAGAATCCAAGAGCTTCGGCCTCCGACAGATCAGAAGATTTCCCGCCAAATCGCCAGCGGTTATAAGATATTGAATCCTCAGTAAATATTATATTTACCATATTTTCATGAGAATATATTTACATTGCATTTAACTAAATAAAATTGAGCAACCATTTTCTACTGAATCTACACATAGATGGTTCCACTATTTATGCCCAACTAGTAATTGAATTATTTGGTAATCCACTATAACATAAAGCAAATTTATCATGAGGAAATATTTAGTAAGCATACCATTATGTCCTCATTATGAATATGGTGAATTGATTTGAGTATAGACAATTCCCCAAGGTGATTCAATGCTATTTTTTCCCATTCTTGTCAAAGGTAGGTAGTGCTTTAATTGCTATTAGGGAAATAGGAGAATAGAAGAATAGGCCATCAAATTTAGTGGTCCTTGATAGGTCTAGTGTGGGAGTTAATTCTATGTCCTATAGGGTGCTCCTAGATTGTTTTTTTGAGGAGTTTGACCATACTGTTGTTGAGGATGGGTACATCCAATAGTGATGGGGTGGGTATAAAGGGTATGGAATATATGGATATGGAGGATTATAAGGTGGAGGGTATTTAGGTGAGATATTATAGGTGACTAAATATTCTATTATGGAGGAAGGTAATACAGACCTATCTATGAAATTTTCTAGTGCTAGAAATGTGGACCTTGCATATTTTGCTATGTTTGACTAGTTGGAGGTGGTGTCAATTCTTGGATGTTTCCTTCGAACACCTAAAACCCTATTTGTCCAATCACCACTTGCATATTTTGAGTAAGGTTATGATTTTGGCCTAACAACCCTATGGGAGATAAGAATTAACTTGGAGGGATGTTGGATATATTTTATAAACTAGATTTTGGTGGTATTTAAGTTGGAGGGTACCTATAGAGGGACATTTTACGTACTATAGGTCAAATTCATGCCCTCATTTGCAAAATCATTTTTTTTCAATATAATGCTTAAAATACACCAAAGAAAGAAATCCTAAATATTGGATTGAATTCCCAAGCAATGCAGATGGCTAAGCATTCCAATACTTTAGCTCAAAAATAAGCTTCAAGGTGGCCAAGTATTTCTTCAAAAAAATTGGCTTAGTGTTAAAATAAATTCCAAGAGTGTGCAAGCCTAGGATCAAATTATTCTGGATCATTTTTGGCAATGATGTTAGTGTGGCACCCCAAAAGTTTGAAAACACACAAATATGCATTGAGCGAATAAAGCCAAAGATTTTGATAATGTAACAACACATATCTAGCATTGGTCAAAAAGCATACCCTTAGCCCAGATATAGAATGAAACAATCTTGAACATATTTGAGTGATAAAGTTAGCATTCTCATATCAAAGTACAAAAATATGCTAAAGGTGCTATGACAAAACAAAATTAAGACACCAATGTAGAGATGCTGATGAAGCCAAAAATGAATAAAACTAAAACTTATTCAATGATGACATCATCAAATCATCTTGAAAGTTTGGATTCGGTGCAAGGAGTCTCCAAGTAGTCAAAGGCCTGATATTGTCACAGTTTTGGCTTTGATACACACTAGCCTAAACCCTTTTTTTAGGATTGCAAAAAATTTGGTGCCTTCCAACTATTTTAGCCAAGATTGTTGGACTTAAGGTCAACATCTCTAACAGTCAGTTGCAATAGTTTGACCATTTGTAGAAGATATTTTAATATCTATGGAGAAAATCATAGCTACATTTGAATTCAAATGCAAAGTAAAATTTGGACTAACCACCTTAGCAATGCAAGGTTCTAACAGACCTATAACTGTAAAACTCACATTGCAAGATTTATAGGTAGCCTATAAATACTTCAATAGACCTCACAATGAGGGTTAGATTTGTAGTATTTGCCTAGATGTATGCTATGTAATTTTTGCCAATTAATGAGAAGTGATAGTTGTTTAGCCTCCATTGTGATTGCTATTTTAGGTTCTTATGAATGAATGTATGTTTTAAGTCATTTTTGTTACACTTTATGACTAGTTTATTCTATTAAAGTGAATTCTACTCTTTGGATTGCTATTGGATTGCTTTTCATTAAAGTCTTTGGAATTATTAAAGCATTTTACTGTAATTGAATTAATTCTGTTATGCATTTGACAATGGTTGGTCTGTTAAGTATCATTGCAAGTGAATTGTACTAGGATTTATACAACATCCATCCAATGTTGTTATGCTATATCCCATCCATCAATAAGTCATTACTCCAAACCCTTATTCTTTTCTAACCCCTCCATTTATTAATTTTTATCTTAACCCCTATTTTACTTTTATATGTATTTCAAGGAGTCGACCTTCTCTAGAGGTTGAATTGAGAGAAATATCATTCATCTAATGTTGGCTAAAGTCTAGGGTGCACTTCATAGGCTTAGGCTGACTTTATTACAAATTTGTTTTGGCATGCCTAGTGGGGCAAATTGTGATAATTCTGTTAGATTTTGATGTAGTATGCAATGGGATATAGCATTCACAGGATACAAAATAATATGAAAGAAAGTAAATGTACAAGATGACTGAAATATGCTATAAATAGAAATGACAAAAATGAATACAATGTAGCTATGGAGGAAATGAAAACTCCATTAACAAAGCTACTGGACTACATTGCACCCATCACCAGTATATGGTGATCTAAATAGCACTATGCTACTACCTATGTATGTTCTCTAATATTCTCTATATCCTATTTGTTACAATGAGGCCTTTTTTATATAGGAAGATAAGTTCCTTGACCAAAACTCTACCTAGTTGTGCAAGGGATAACTTGCTCATATAAAACTTGCACATTGACACTTGTGCATTTATTACATTGTATGAAGTAACTAGATAAATTTACCCTAAAGTAATCTAATGTCCTAAGTATGTACCTAGGAAAGTACATTTACATGACCCAAATGATGTATATAATCTATTTCTAACAAATTCGCCCATCTATTCGATTGAGAATAATCTTGGTGAAATTTTTCCTCCTAAGATCATTCAAATTATCCACCTCGACACTTCGATGAGTTATAATTGATTAACAAAATACCTAGTTTCCATTTTATTCTAGCATCTTATATTTTTATGTTGAAAAGGTCATCAGCTAAGAATATTGAGAATCCATTGCCATTTCTTGAGTTGCTAACTTTTAGGTCAAGGCAATTATGAAGCCATGGCTCAAAATTAGCAGCAGGTTTCTCAAAATTTTCTTGAGTGGAACACTACCGGACCGTTGGTTTTGGCACATATCAATGACACTCAAAGCCTTGCCTACCTATGATGGCACAAGAAAAATTATGTATGAGCATTGTCAAGATATGATCTCATTGGCCATAATTCATAACATCTAGGAGGAAGATATTATGGTCAAACTCCTTGCCTTATCTTTAGAGGGAAGATACTACATTGGTATCACACTCTAGAAGATGAAAGTATTCATTCATGGGATGATTTGGCAAGGCCCTTCATTGAAGAAATTAATGCAGTAGTTAATCTCTTTTCATTGCTTACTCAATTTACGATTATCTAAAGACATCCTCAAGAGGTCATCACTAATTTCAACATCAGGTTCAGTAGGACTTGGAAAATAATTCCTCAAGATATTAAATCTCCTAGTCCCCTAGCATATATTTATTATTTCAGAGTCTTAGGACCTGATATAGGACTCCAAACATAGTAACCTAATGTGATACCCTTCCCTTAGGTCTATCATGCTATTTTAATTGTAGAGAATACTTTGATTTTTGTAGGAAGGCTACTCTCAAATCAGGGTCACTAAATCCTTATCCCCACCATATTCTACTCAATAAGATCTTTAAAAATTAGAGTCCAAGTCTACACTACCTTCAAAGTGGATAGACTCTAAATCAACTTTATCAAAAGTGGACAAAGTTAATTAATAATGGTGGCTTAATGAAATCTATCAAAATGGACAAAGTCAGGTGGTAGCTCTGATACCACTATTGGATTTTTAAGCCTTACTACCATAAAATATCATAGGTCCCAATATAAAATAGCCACAATATTAAAGGTCAAAATAATAATATAAGATTTCAACTATATAAAATATATAGATCAACAATATTTAAAATACTTACAATATTATTCACAAATCTAAAACACAATTTTGAGATAGTTTCTCACTTCATACAAATTATGGAGCTTTGTCTCCATAATATAGTTACACAAGCTAACTCCAAATTCTTTACTATTTCTTTCCACTCGACCTTTAGACTCTTCTTTTGCCACTTGCATACAAGACTCTCAGTCTTCTAATATGACACATGTACATATCCTGCACATTCTAATATATCAAATAATGTAATATTCTCTAACAAAAGTGCACTTTTAAAATTATCTTTAAGAACTCACTAAATTGTAAATAAATATGTTTCATGTGATAGAGGAGGTTATCTTGAAAATAAATATAAAAAACATGCTTACTATAGACACCCAATTTTGTGCATGGGGCTAATCTTCAAGCTTACCAATCCTATTATCAATCATCCTTTCAATAAACCAAATAGAATCAACCTTTCTTGTGCCCAAATTTAGGGTATTTAGTACTCCAAAAAGTGATAATTCTAGGGCATGAGTGATAACACCAGTAATGCTATCACAATATGGCAATGCTTTTATAAAATATTTCAATTTTAACCTTTCTTGCCCATTTTTGATCTCTAATGGTTAGAGGTAAAATTACCACTAACACTATCACTTCCTAGTGATTTTAACTGTCATGTGCCAAAATTAATAAATATGAATTCCTGTCTCCCTCAATATACCTATCATTAATGAACCAAATCCCCAAAATATGATCCATAATTTCTACAAGAAAACCCAAACCCAAGAATTACCATTCTCATCTTCTTCCATTAATGGCTTCTTGATCTATTTTTAAATTCTTATCTTCTTCTATCATGTCATATTCAATGTGATTATTCCTACGAGGAGTTGTGTATTCCTATAAATCTATCACTTAAGAGATCTCGATCCATGATCTTTTTTAAAGTAGCAAATCTCTACAAAATTTTCATCAAAATTTTTAGAGTAGCAAAATTCTATCAAAGTCTCTCTAGAATCATAAGCTTATCATTTTGCATGGCAAGGTTATACCAAAATATTACCACAAAATTATGAAGACCATATTTGCAAACATCCAATATATTTTTCCTTATAAGCTATCTCCAAGCACTCTTACAAGTATCCAATCAAGTCTCCAAGTTTTCTCCAAGCAATCAAGTCTGCAAGCTCTCAAGCAATCATCAAACATCAATTATTATATCCCACAAGCTCAAGTATTCAAGTGTCATAAAAAAGCAAGCTAGCAATATTTCAATATACTACTAACAAGGGGGAAACAAACTTGTGTCTTGGCTTGTGCTCTTTCCCCTTACTTGCTTTTGGATATTCTTTGTCCTTATAGTTTTAGAATTTTATCTTGTGCTTAGAGCTAATATTGCATCTTGTATTTATATTTAGTGAGTATCTTGTTTTGTCATTTAATATTTATTTTAAGTAAGCAAAAATTTGTTTTCCTACTATTTAACATGGCCTTTATACTCCCAAGTTGTAGCCCTTCATCATAGTCACCATAATATTGGCTTATATTGCATTTACTCTTGTTGTTTTACTCTCAAAAGTGAAAGTATTGCTAGATTGTAGGTTGGTGGCACTATCTCTATGATTTACATAGAGCAAAAGTGTTGTTACTGAGTGGAAGCGCTAAAGGTACCATCATAGCCTAGTGGTGCTTTCACCACCAGATATTTATTTTGGGCTTTCTATCATTTATCAATCTAAACAAGGACTTGGTTTCTATCCAAGGGAGTCAATATCCTCCACCAGCTTAGATAGACCCCTCTATCATTGATTTTATATTTTTCTATCTATATTGTAGGTTAAGTGATAGAACCAACGATGCTTCTATGGACTGGTAGTGCTTTTTCCTCTATGGAAAAAATAGGTTATTCTACCCCCAGTATTTATCACTTAAGCTTATAGAACTCAAATTATGTTTGCTATCTACTTAGACTAGGTTTTTCTTTATTTATTATCAAAGTAAACAAAAAGGAAATAAAGAACTAGTTAAGTCTTAATGATATAAGTGACCAACTTAATTATTAATCTTTATCGTTTAATCATAAGTTCATGCAACTACATCTTAGGACTTGTTTGTTGCATTTTATTGCACCCTTATATTTTGAAAGAGGAATCATTGTTCCCATCCTCTTCAAAATCAAAGAGCATTTAATTTTGAGGTCTTGATTGTTGTATTTGTATGTGCATTAGGGCTAGATTAAAGTTAAGCTTAGACAAAGAAGTATCTTGGGGGAAACATAGGTGTTCCTTAACTAATTTATTAAACATAAAGTGCACACAAGCTACCCCTAATATTGAAGTGATGTAGAGGAGAGCAATAGAGAATTACAAAGAGGTTCTTCATGCCACCTTTCCCCTTTCCCTATGCCACATTTTGGTGAACTTGAAATGAACACCACCTTGGGTCCCAAGATATTATTTGTCTAAGTTAAACCTTAATCAAGCTAAAATTTATCAAGATTTAATTGATACCACTTAATCTTGTTTTTTCATATTAAATCATATTAAATTTAGTTGATAAGAACATAATCAAATGCTAGTCCTACTAAGGGTCTTCATGATCCTTTGAGTAGCTATTGTATGAGATACTAGGTTGTATTAGGTATATAGAGAGCCTGATCCACCAACCTACCATATAGAATATTGAATTTACTTATGCTTAGTAAGGAGTATATTGTAGTGGGCTAGTTGGAGTTATAAAGAGGTATACTATTACTCCTCACGTATCATCTTGGCCATGTATCCAAGAGATCACTTCCATGTATTTTTAGCAACCTATGTATCAAATTTCTCTTATGTATTTATGGGTATATAGATAGAAGTTAGGTATATAGGGACATTTGATATGTAGGGAGACCCTTGAGGTATATAGGTTGAATTTGATATATCAAGGGAAGGAGATATAGGGATGCTTAAATATATTCTTTTTCTTCTTTAATCAACTATTTCATATTTCTCTTCCAACCCATGGCTAAGAGATGCTACATAATCTATAGTGCAACTCATCAATTGATCATCAACCCTAACTCTTTTATGGAAGGTCTCAAGGACCAACCCACCTTGAGAACCCAAAATTTAGATAAGAATATATGGACTCTCCCCCCTTAGGTTATCTAATCCTCATCCATGATGAGTAAGTAAGAGTGATTTTCAAATCCTCTACTCTCATGGATTTATTCTCATGGAAATATAAGGAGATTGTGAAATATTTTCTTAGGAAATTTCATGACACCCTAGGGTCTCTACAAGGGAAGGTTCACTCTTGGACTATTCCCAAAAACCTAACACAAACCCTTTATCTTTTAATCAAGCAGATACATCCTTTGGATATTTAAATGAAAATATTAATGCATCAAATGTCAACATTTAATTTCATTGATTCCAATATCCATATCATCACCACTTCCATGGATGCTAGGATGTAAAATCTCTCATCTTCCAATATATATCATTAATTTTTACCTAATATTGAATAAATTTTATAGGGAAATGTGAATTATCCTATCTCAAAAAGTAGACACAAGTTATAATATTGACCTAGATGTACCATTGAGTGTCCCAATTTGTAATCCTTGTGTCAATAACCTTCATTCTAATATCATAAATGTGAGCATAGATTTCACTTAAAACCCTAATCTTGTAATATCACATCCTTCATGCTCTAATCCTTTCATTCCAAATACCTTGGTAGTAAATCATATGATGTCAATAATTTATTTGATTACGACCTTCCCTTAATTACACATCAAATTGTATAGTAACTTTAAAAGATTGCCAAGTCAAGCTGACTAATTCTTTAGTGAACCTAAACCTAAAATATTGTTTGTATTATATTTAGACAATTCTAACCTCCACGTTGTACACTCAAGTGTATTAATCTCCTTGTTATCTTAATTATCAAATTTATCTTGTCTCTCAACACATTCCTTTTGTGTAATCATATCTAGTTTCTTTCAAACTTTAAACTCTAACCTCTCAATTAGAGCTACTAAAAAAACAAATGGTCATAATCCAAGGGTATTCCTCTAGTCACAAGTGCTCTTATGATGACTTGTGAAACTATCCTTTATATCTAGGTGCCATTTTCCTTCCAGTTTTGAAACTCCTAAGTTTCAAATATACAAAAAGAAGGAAGATTCCATCAACAACCTTAGGAATTTTAAAACCACTTGTAGTGATATTTTTATGATGTAACATTGCTACTCAAGATATTTTCCAAGAGAATTAGTGCCCCTGACTTGGAATGGTACTCATAAATACCAAGGCATTCTATTAAGAGCTTTAGGGATATTGTAAAGATATTTTTTCACATAATTCTCTATCTACATTGAGAAAAGGTCAATATTAATGACCTATATCAGCTCAAACAATCTAAAGATGAGAAATTTGCTAAATTTTTTGTAATATGGTGAGCCTTTGTGGGAGAATTTAATATGTCCCTATACCAAGAAACCTTCTAGATATCTTTATAGATAACCTTAATGAGCAATTGACCTTCTATTTGGAGACATCCAATGTATCTTCTTTTAAATATACCCTTGACATGGCCAAAAGATTCGAGACCACCCTCCTTAAGGAGGATAATTGAAATACAAATCCCATAAGGAGGAAGATAAGTATTATTCTCACCCAAAGGGCCAATACAATAATAAACACATTATAAATGATGGAGTTATGGAATAATTCCAAACCAAAAATATTAGTTCTATAGAAAACCTTCAATAGCTTGTCTTAGGGAAGCCATAACAACCAAAACCTGAGAGGAAGTACTCCCAACTAGACAAACCATCTTCAACCATCCTAGAAAAACTCTTGAAAGCCAAAATGGTGTATATTCCACCTACCAAACCTTTAGATACTAGAAGGAAATAGGCTTCTTGGTCTTACCCCAATGAACAATGTGCCTTCCATCATTAATGGTCATGTGATCAATAAATACATGATAATTAGGAACTTGATCTAGGACCTAATCGATAAAAGTCAAGTTGTTCTTAGTAGTTCTAATTCTCAACCATATTCTAATCAATACTTTGGAATTCTCTAAAATCCACTTCCTAAGCATAATAAAAATTCAAATATTGTAAATAGTATTTGCTATAGGAACATCCCACATCCAAACCAAAGGATGGTGGGAACAATCCATTCTTCTAATCATATTTCTTTCGTTTGTGTTGTAACTAGACAACAACACAAGGATCCTTTATCTGATCATACATTTCTTCCTTCATGCAAAAATACCTTCTTCCCTTGAAGGACCTCCATAAATCATCCAATTAGGATCTAAGGCTAAAGGCACTTTCAATTTGCTTCATCAACTTGAAAGTACCCCAACTAAAATCTCTCTTCTTGAGTTTCTCAAGACCTCTTTAACCCATAAGGATATATTACTCAAAATTTTGAGCCAAAAGTTGATTCTCAAGACCTCAAATCAAATGACCTTACTTTTATGATGGTATCCATTGGGTTTGACCATGTAACTATATCATTCCACCATGATGATAGTCATTAATCCTCTATGAATGAAGATATTCCATTGTATATCATGGGCTATATTAGTGACATGTTTATCAAATGAATCCTAGTCAATAATGTCTCTGATATTAATGTTTATAGCCTAAAATTTATTAGTCATTTTGGGCTAACCAAACAAGATTTGGAGAAATTTTATCTTGTTATTAGGGCCTTCAATGAGGGGGAATGTGAAGCTAGTGGCATGATAGTCTTACTTCTCAAAGTCAAGCCCCATATTCTCAACACTCTTTTTTATGTCATGCCTTGTGACTTAACCTGCAACATTCTTCTTAGGAGGCCATGGATCTATGAGACACATGTTACTCCAACTCTTCATTAGTGCCTTAAGTATAAATATAAGGGAAAAAATTATCATGTTATAGTTGATCTCAAGCCCTTCATCTACTACTAGATGATCGAGGTTAAGAACCCTAAGGCTTATCTTTTTACTTCTCTCAATTCATATATTGAGCCATCTTCTTATCATCTTCCAATCACTGATGTATTAAGATCTTTCACCTTAAGTAACCCACCTAACAATCAATATAAATGTCAAACCTCTAATATAACCAACATTAACATTAATAATCAATATTTTTGAGACCTAGCTAAACTTCGTACATATCCTTAAACCTTAGTCCTACCTTTTATTAGCAAGGGTAAAACAATGTAAATTAAAAGTTACTCATTTATTTGCATCAGTACTACTAATAATGAGAAAATGCATGGTATTAACCCTCTCTTGATTAACTGATAGTCTACTTCATTCTTCTTGTTAAACTTGTATCCCATTCCAAAATATATGCTTTCCAACATGGGATATCAAGGTAGAGTTCTAGGCCTATATGAGGAGGGCACCAAAGAACCCCTATAGACCAAATTCTATTTGGGATGCTATGGAATAGGTTATATTCCTAGCTATAGTAAGTATATTCCATATTCCTCCTTGTTTGATAACGAGGATAAGGGTATCCTTACTAATAGGATGTCCCATGATGATACTATTTTCTTAAATAGATTAGATTGGGATGAGAAGGATGATAATAGGTCATTACTCCTCATAGATCCTAGCCTTAATTTACACACTTTGCTAGTGTAAATATCCTAAACCTAGCCTATCCCAAGCTTATTTATCTTAAATATAACTATGAGATATATGATGCCCTGAATGATCCTTCACAAGATAGTCCCTCATACTATCTAAGCCAAAATTACTTCTATTTTGGTGGATATTTTCCCAAAATTATGAATGTTTCTCTTTCATAGTCGATTGATCACAATAAAACATCCTTAGATCCTATACATATTTATCCTAGGTGTGTTGCCTACATCCCCTTAATTAGAAAATGAGTCTCGTATTCTAATCGAGAAAACTATAGATATTGATATTAGGACTCCTAAAGATCCCAAGATCCTTAAGCTAGGCAAAGGATTGATCCTAACTAAGAATGAAATATACAACAAGATCATGATATAATTCAACATATTCACATGTTTCTATATCTATATATTATTTATCGATCTTTCCTTAGTTGTCCACCTCCTAGTCATCACTCTAGATGCAAATATTATAAAAAATACATCCAAAAAGTTATTTTGTTAGTCAAAGGGAGCTTCAGAAGCTCCTCGATATTAGTTTCATCAAAGCCATCGACTACTCCAACTAGATCTCTAATTTTATCCCTGTTCCCAAGAAAATAGGTAGCATTAAGTTTACATAGACTTTTAGGACATCAATAAATCATGTCCTAGGGATGACTTCCCTCTGCTCAACATCGACATGATCATCAATTTTACTATAGGATATGGAATATTTTCTTTGATGGACAGATTTGTGGGCTATAATTAGATCAAAATTGCTTCTAAGGACCAATCCAAAAAACTTTCACCACCATTTGGGGAACCTTCTACTATTAATTCATGCTTTTAAAATTAAAAATTTAGGAGCTACCTACCAAATATCCATGACATACATTTTCATGAAATGATGTATGACATCATGGAAGAATATATTAATGATATTCTTAATCGATATTTAAACTAAAAATATAATGTTTAATACCTAAGGTGCATCTTCAAGTGACAATGAGAATACAAGGTATGCCTAAAGACTTTAAAGTGCATATTTAGGGTTACATCATAAAATATATTAGGATTAATAACATCTTGATGCGAAATTGAAGTTTATCCTAACAATATATCAAATATATTCAATATACCACTAACTCAAATTTTAATATAGCTTAGGAGTTTCCAAGGAAAAATATAAGCTATTAAAGATTCATCTCCTAGATTGCTAACAAGTGTCATTCCTTTTCTAATATTTTGAGGAAGGATGTTGTATTCAATTGGGACATTGATTATCAAGTGGCCTTTGATGCTCTCAAATCCTACCTCTTGTCTCCTCTCATCCTTATCCCTCTTAAGCCTTCTATAATCTTGTTGCTATACATAGTAGAAATAAACCATACCTTAGATGATATGTTGGCATAATATGATGAAAAACATAGAGAGTGACCTATTTTCTATATTAGTAGGACTTTGGTGAATTATAAAGTCTATTATACCCCTTTAGGGAAGATTTACCTAGCCATAGTGTTTGCTTCCTAAAATCTTAGAAACTACATGCTCAGTCATAATACATTTATCATAACAAGAATTAATATTTTGTAGTATCTCATGTCTAGGCCTCATATTTTAGGGTGAACTACTAAGTGTGTCATTGCCCTTAGCAAATTTTATCTTGATTTTTCCATTCAAAATTCTATAAAATTCCAATTCATCATTAACCAATTAGCAATTACACCTTTATAAGCTAGCCATCCTTTAGCCATAGACTTATTTGATGAGTTAGTCTTTAGCCTAGAAGCTAATCAACTTGATTCTTGAACCTTGATGTGTCAAAGGAGTAGGGTCAGGAGTCATCTTTGTCACTCCCCAGTAGCAGCTTATCCCTTTGTCCTTGAAGCTCAAGTTTTTATCTACAAATAATATCATTGAATACAAAGCTCTTATTTTAGGACTTTGTGCAACATTAGCTTTGTAGGTTAGAACATTCTCCATTTTTGGAGTTTTCCAACTTATAATAAACAAATTTAATGGTGTTTACCAAATGAAAGACAAAGAGCTTAATCCATACAAAGATATCATCGCTATGCTAATGGCTTCTTTTGATAAAATCATCATTTAGGACATCCTTAGGTCTAGAAATTACCATGTTGATGCTATGTTTGTGGCTACATCCCTTATACCTTTAGATTTATATGAAAAATAAGCCACAATTGTCATTTGGAAAATTAGGAAGCCTTCAACCTTAGAGTATAGTCATCTTCCTATAGGATTTTTCATAGAAGTGTCTCCTTCCCTTGATCCTTAGTACAAGGATATATTTTCCTTCATTAAGAATGACACATTTCCAAATGGTTTAAACCATGATGAGCACGAGAACCTTAAGCAATGTGTTGGAGTATATTACATTATTTGGTACATGCTAAAGTACCACCTTGGGTACATAATTAGATTAGGATGTGTGTCCTAGATTAGAGAGTGAGTAAATATTCTATGTAATGTAATAATGTGTAGGAAATGCACAAGTGTCATGTAGTCAAGTTAGCAAGTGTGATGAGTGTAAATGTGCACAAGTGTCCATTATGTAAGAGTGCACATGTATTCTTAGAATAGGAAAGTAAAGAGTCTTGAAGGATATTGAAGGTCAAGAGTACTCCATATGAAGAGTCACATTCCATTATATATTTATGACTAAGTATTGTAATGAGCATTGAAAATGCATTGCACATAACATGCATTAGTAGACCTTTATTATATATCATTTTACTATTTTTGTGAGCAATTATTAGTGTCCATTTTACGATTTATTTCTAAAATTATTAGTGAGTTTTATGTGATTAGAATATTGTAATTATTGCATATTTTATATTGTAACTTTATTTGAGATCCTGTGATTATTTGCATTAAGTATTAAGCATCAAAATATAATAGTGGTATCAGAGCTACAATAAGGTTCTTTCTTGTACATGTTTTTTTAGTTGTAGATTTTCTAAGGACATTTCCACTAGTCAAGAAGAAACCAGTGAATTGGAAATATTACCTATGGAGAAGGAAAAATCAGAGAAGATAGTATTTCCACTATGTTGAAGAAAAACCAGTGAGGATTGGATATTTAAAACTTCAGAAAGATTGAGTTTACCTATTCTAAGAATAAATTTGGAATAGAAGGCAATTTAAAACATAGTTTTAGGTCTTGAAGATAGAACTTGACATTGACAAGATGAAGATACCCGAGAAGGAGGTACTATTGAAAAGTTTAATAAATTTGAAGGAAGAAGAAAATTCTAGATTGCATTTGGCTAGAGTTCTTCCACAGGGTTGCAAAATAACTTGTGAAGACTAGGACTCATCATAGATTTTTACCATTAGATTGAAGAACAACTAGTGAAGATTATTAATTTCAAAAATTTAGAAATTTGGATGTATTTGATTGCTATTGTCTAAGACTTTGTTGTAGGAAATTGTTTTTGGAATTGCAGTAAAATATTGGAGATTGAAGGCCTAATAGAAAGACCTGATTGGAGAATTTAAAGAATTGGAGATAGGAGAATTTGATATGTAGAAAGAATATTGAGGGGACCCAATATAGAGTTCCCATTGAAGATTAAAAACTTTAAGATAGTGGAGACCCAAGAGAAGAGGTCTCTTAGCAGATTTGAAGAAAGAAGAGAGAAAGATTCAAGAGAAGCCCTATTGAAGATTGAAAAAAAGGAGACCCGTGAGAAGATGTCCCAATATTTGAGAAAAAATATAGGATATTTGAGAGATAATATTGAGGAGGCCTAGGAAAATGTCCCATTAAAATTTGGAAGGAGAAAGAAGGAGAATAGAGAAGCCCTATTGATAAATTGAAGAAGTCGCAATTAGAGGAGATTTGAAGAAAATATAGAAGATTGCAAGAAGAAGAAACTCCTAAAAAGAGGTAATCACACCAAATTTGGAATAATTGTCACCATATGACAAAAAGTCCAAAAGGATTTATGAAATTGATTCAAGGAGAAAGGATTTAGTAAGAAGTTTACCAAATTTTGGAAAGTATTTTTTGAATACTTCAAGACATTCAAATTCTTGAAGAAGAGGCCATAAAAGAGGTCAAACTTGAAGATAAAATTTAGCAAGAGCTAAGGAGGAGAAAAAGGATTTTTATTGATAGAAAAATGGTTTTGAAAGGATCCCCAAATATTTTATAAATCCAATAAAAATAATGAAGCCCCTATTGTTCCACCCTCGAGGTAACAACGTAGAAGGAAAAAAAAAACAAAAAATCAAAGACCTTGAGGTCATCTCTGGAGGAAATTAAAAAGAGAAGTAGGAAAAAATAGTACAATCATGGGCAAGGGACTATGGGTCTCTAGAGGATGATAAACCTTGAATTGCTAGAAACTCACCTTGAATAAGATGCCTCAGAAGGATTTCACTCTCCATCACTTGTAAAAGCATTATCAAGAGCCTTAGCACTCCCTTATTTGTTCATCTTGATGGTATTGGCCATATTCATGGCTTGTTGAAGGATAGTATAGGTTGTGTTGAAATCCATGGATGTATTTCCTAGCGTGTTTGTTAGGATTCCTATAGGATCAAAATTGGTTGTTAGTTGGATACACCTGGAAGGCCCACATGGGGTTTTATCATTATTGAATGTGAGAGACTTGATAGGACCTCTCTCTATATTTGAATTTTTGAGCTTTACAATGGTTCCATTCGAAACCTCTTGATCTTGCTTGCTTGACATGAGAGTTATATTTGCTTGTTGAGGCTTTGCATCTGGTTGAGCGGCACTGAGGCTCCATTTTGATAGAAGGTGGAGTGTTGATGATTTTGGGACTAGGAACTAACTTTTCCCTAATTTTTTTGGTGTCAATGAAAGCCTTCCCCATTATTTATTTGTTGGTCATAGTGATCTTCGGAGGGCTATCTTGATTGGGAGCAGAATCCCCAGGGTTTCCAATGACTGAGAGAACCACCCTCTAGGCATTTTTTTGGAGGATAAAAAGAATTGAAGAGGCCACCAAATTGATATATTTTTGAAGGCAGCCACTAAAGTTTTTGAAGGCTGATTTTTTAAGGAGAAGATTTCATAATTTGAAGAGTTTCAAGACATAAATGTGGGGAAAATATAGAGCTGCAATTTGGAGAATATTTGGGCATATTTTGAAGTGTCCTTAGATAGATAATTGAAGGAGGAAATGATAGAAAATTAAGGCAATGAATTGAAGGAGTTAGAGGCAACATATTGGACAACAATTGGTGCTACAAATTTCAGAATTCAAGACAACATTTTTGAAGAAGAATTAAAGCTATGAAATTCAGAATTTTTAGGTAGCAAGTTTAAGGCAAGAACACAAATTTTTGGGAAGCAATTAGAGCTGCAAATTTCAGGAAATTTGGGCAGCATTAGAAGAAGATAAGGAGCTACGAATTTGAAGTTATTGGACAAAAAAATGTGAGAAAAACTAGCTAGGAAGCAAACTAGGAAGGAGGCAGAAAATAAGTTTGCAAATTGATATTAAAGGAGGTATTTTGTTAAGGTGTTATAAGTTTATTAATATCAAAATTTTGCAAGTATTAATTTGAGTTAAAAAAAACAAGAAAATAAGCTACAAATGTAATAAGAAGCACTCAAAAATAGTGTGCATAGTGTATGTTTTTTAAAAAGGAGGTTAAGTGCATGTTCTTGAAGGGACAATAGCATATTTGAACCTTGTTGGAGAATATTATATTATTTGGTACATGCTAATGTACCACCTTGGGTACATATTTAGATTAGGAGAGTGTCTTAGAATAGAGTGTGAGTATTTACTTTATGTAATGTAATAAATGCACAAGTGATTATTAGTGTGCAAACTATTTAATAATGTAAATGCGTGCAATAGTCCATGTGTACATGTGTCCTTAGATTAGAAAGAGTTATTGAAGATTCAAACTACAAGTGTACATCAAATATAGCTCCATATGTGTGCAAGTGATAGTCAAGAGTCACAAGGTATGGAAGAGTCATAGCCATCCAAGAGTCATTATAGGAAGGCTATATATATATATTTATAGTGAAGCTATGTAGTTGATTATGATATTTATTCTATCAAGATACTATTTTTGTGAGCATTTTTTAATGGCATATTTATGAGTTGTTGTATAAGTTATTTATGAGTTTTATATGTTTAGAATATTTTCATTATCTTATATTTCATATTGTAACTTTATTTTAGATCTTATGGTTATTTTACCTCAAGTATTTAGCTTCAAAATATAACAGTGGCATCAGAGCTACAACAAGGTTTTGTCTTGTGAAGGTTTTTTAAAGTTGTAAAGGAGATTTCTACAAGTCAAGGAGAAAATAGTGAAGTTGAAAAAATTACCTTTGGAAAAAGAAAACCATGGAATATAGTTTTTTCCACAGTGTTGAAGGAAAACCAATGAAGGAATAGAAGAAGATTTACAGGTCTTGAAGATAGACCTTGACATTGATAAGATTAAGAGATCCAAGAAGGATGTCCTATTAAAAATTTTGATAGATGGAAGAAGATTCTATATTGTTATTTGGCTAGATTGTTTCCATAGGGTTGACGGAAAACTCGTGAAGACTAGGACTCAACATAGATTTCTTTCCACTGGTTTTGAGAATAACTAATGAAGTTTATTGATTTTAGAATTCTGGAAATTTTGTTGTACTTGATTGCTACTATCTAAGATTTTTTTTGTAGAAAATTAGTTGTCAAAAGTTGAGAAGCTTCCTAAAATAGATAGAGAAGAATTTCATATTCGATTAATTGAAAGTTTATGTGCTTTCCTCATGCAGGGATTAGTTTTGAGTTGCGGCTAAAAAGTAGACATTGAAGATTAAGGAGGTCTAAGAAAGATACCCCATTGAATATTGAGTACTATAGATTGAAGATTGAGGATACCCAAGAAAGAGGCCCCCATTGAAGATTAAAGACTATAGATTGAATATTGAGGAGATCCAAGAAAGAGTTCGCCATAACAGATTGAAGGAAAAAGAGAGAAAGAGGACAAAAAATCCCTATTGAAGATTGAGAAAAAGGAGACCCAAGAGAAGAGGTTCCATTGACTATTTGAGAAAGGAGATTTGAGAGAGAATATTGAGGAGGCCTAGGAAAATATCCCATTGAAATTTGGAAGGAGAAAGAAGGAAAATAGAGAAGCACTATTGAGAAATTGAAGAAGTGGCCATTGAAGAAGGTTTGAAGAAAGATCGAGGTAGAAGGTTGCAAGAAGAAGAAACTCCTGAAAAGAGGTAATCACATAAAAAATTAGGATAATTATCACTATCTGACAACAAGCCCAAAAGGATTTGTGAAACCAATTCAAGGAGGAAATATTTGACAAGAAGTTTGTCAAATTTTGAGAAAGGATTTTTTGAAGACTTCAAGACATTTAGATTCTTGAAGAAGAGGCCAGTAAAGAGGTCAGATTTGAAGATAAAATTGAGCGAGAGCTAAGGAGAAGAAAGAGGATAGAATAGGCCACCAAATTGACAAGTTTGGAGATAGTTGTTAAGAAGTTGAAGGCTGATTTGTGGAGGAGAAGATTTATGATTTTCATGACATAAGTTGAAGGGTCACAGGACAAAAAATTGAAGATGACATAGAGCTACAAATTGAAGATGGTTTCGGCATATTTTGAAGTGCACTTGAACAACCAATAGAAGGAAGGATTGATAGTAAAGTAAGGCATTGGATTGGAGAAGTTAGAGACTATTTTTGGACAACAAGATACAAGAGGAGAGATCATATTTTGGAAGTAGCAATTTAAGAAATTTGGGCTGCAAAATTGGGCAGCGTCAGAGGGAGATAATAGAGCTGTGATTCGAAGAATTTTGAGGCAGATTTGGGAGAACTTTGGACAGAAAAGTGCAGGAAGATTTAGAAGCAATTGAAGCTACAAATTGTAGAGTTTTCTAGATAGAAAGAAGGAAGCATTTGTAGCTGCAAATTTCAGAGTTTGAGAGAACACATTTGAAGGAGAATTGAAGCTGCAAAAAATAGATTTTTAGGCAGCAAGTTAAAGGCTAAAAGGTAGAAAATTTAGGTAGTAAATAGAGATGAAAAATTGGTGATTTTGGGCAGCAATTTAAGGCTGCAAATTTTAAAGTTTATAACAACAAGTTCAAATAGCAAGAAAGGCAAAGAGACAAGCCACAAAAACCAATAAAAAAGGTTTTAAATTAGGTGTATAAAAGAGTATTTCATGTTTATGAAATTTTTTATTTAATTCAAGTTCATTTAGCACCATATTTTTAGAGTTCAAATCAGGAAAAGAGAACTCTAAATATATTATTTCCAAGCCAAGGAAGGAGACGTCCTAGAATCTGCAAAACATAACAACAAAAGGTGAAGTTAAATATTGCTTGAAAGGGAGTAATAAGGAGAAGAAAAATGGATATATATATATATATATATATATATATATATATATATATATATATATATATATATATATATATATATATATATATATATATTATTTTTTATAATCTAAGGAAGTTGCTTATTCATTTAATATGAAGTCCAAACAAGGATTTGAAAATATGTGAAAGCAAGAAGGTGCAATCGCAGAGTGAGAAGGATTGTGCAGGCAAGGAGAATGGTGGATCATCGGGGGTAGGATGTGCGGTCAAATATCAGGTTGGTAGGACTATTGGTGGTGTTCAAGGGGGATCTATTCTTGAGGATCCAACCCATGAGGTGGTGGAAAAAGATGTCGAGTCCTCTATGCTCATTGATCTTGGAAGTCCATCTGGAAAGCCCACGTGTGGGTCCCCAAGGTGTGGACATCCTTTTGACCTAGGTGATTTCTCCTTTACTGTAGTTACCGCTAAGAGTTACGATTCCTATAACTCTAAAGTTTTTTTTTATCTTTCTTCCTCCTATAACAAACTGGTGATTTTGGATGAGCTATTGGATGTTACAATGGAGGAAGGATCCTGGAACCTGATTGGTAAGTTTCAAGGAGATAGGCTAGACCTAGAATCCATTCAAATATGGGCCTTGATCAAATGGAAACCTGTGGGATCCCTCAATATTTTTGTAGTGTCAAATTATTGTTTCTTGATTAAGATTAATTGTGAAGAGGATTTGAAGCGCATCCTGGGTGGAGGACCCCGATTTTATAGAAAAAGAGGTCTTTTCTATGTAAGTGGGACTTGAATTTTAATCCTAGGACTCAAAAAGTGAATTTGGCTCCCTTTTGGATTAGACTCATAGATTTACCTTTCCATCTATAGCACAAAGATATTCTGAGAGGTATCACCAAAGTTATTGGATATGTTGTTTTGATTGACTCAACAACTAAAGCCAAGTATAGATGATCTTTGCTAGAATGCGTGTGATAGAAGATCAGAGGCTTATTTTCTTGGTCACATTGAGCTCATTTCCAAACATGGGCCCTGGATTTAACCTATTGTTTATGAGAATAGGCCCATTTGTTTCCCTATATGCAATAAATTAAGGCATTCTTTGGGTATGTATCTCTATGATGCACCCAATAATGTATTCCTTCCAAGGAAAAATGGTGCTAAAAAGCATCTGAACAAGGCTCAAGTCCAGGAGTAGACTTTGTTGACTAGAGTGATTCAACCAAAAACTTTACCTCATTTTTAAGGTGAATGTATGGTGGAACAGGTGTTGATGGTGGATGTCAACAACCTTGGTGTGGCAGTGGTGCAAGCCCTGACTAGCTCCTACATAGGTCTTCCTATAGTGCAATCCAAATATTTGGTTATTGAGACCAGTATTCCATAGGAGTTTCTTCATAATTCCTCTGTTTGAACTTCCAGAACACGATTCTAGAAGAGATTAGATCCCCATATAAAATGGTAGTGGAGGAGGTAGGCTCTCCATAGAAGACCTTGCAATAGTTAAGCTCTACTCAGAAGGCCTTAGGTAAGGTTGGGTCTCCTCTATAGACCTTGATCGAGGTGGGTTATCCTATAAAGGACTTGATCAAGGTGGGTCTCCAATGAAGGCATTGGCCAAGTTGGGGTCTCCTCAAAAGCAAGTAGAAGTGAAAGGGTTCCAAATCCCTGGGGAGGCATCCTTTGGAGTGAGAAACTCTAGATCCAAAACATGAATTCTTTAAAAAGGTTAGGCTGACATTGGAGTAGATCAAAAGGTAGGAAAACCCTCTAACAAAACCTTAAAAATTTGAGAGGTGAATTCAGATATTGTAGACAGACTCCAATCCCAACTGAAGTTTGACAAGGAAAGGGAGTTCAAATGTAAAAAATTAAATCTAGACTCATATTGTCACTCTCCCCAATCTCCTAATGAGGGAAAATGCTCCAATCCATAGAAATGAAGTTGCTCTCTTGGAATATTAGGGGCCTAAATGGGCTCTCCAAGCAATGAGTTTTGGCTTCTATTAGAAAATATATTAAGCTAGATATTATTCTTATTCAAGAAACTAAAATGGATAGTAGCTATGTAGAAATAGTCAAAAGAAAATTTTGGAAAGAGGTCAGTCTTGTTTTGAATTCAACTAAAGGTGCTTCAGGAAGGCTTCTATGCATGTAGAATTCCAAAACGATAGAAGGTTCAACCCTTTTCATTTTAGATAGAGTAATAAATATGTTGCTATGCTCTAAATATTTTGGTTTTAAATGTATTACCTCTAATATTTACACCTCAAAATTAGGCCCCAACAAATCCATCCTATGGGAATATCTCAGCTCCATGAGAGAAATTTTTAAAGGTGAAGCTTGGATTCTGTTAGGAGACTTTAACACTCCTCTTTATCCTCTAACAAAAAATGAGGTATTACGGTCACTAGTAGTATGGAAGATTCCACCTCTTTTGTCAACTCTCAGGAACTAATGGATATTGATCTAAAAGGTTCCAAATTTACTTGGAGCAAAAGATGGATAGGAAGCCAAAACATCCAAATAAGGCTTGATAGAGTCTTGATTTCCAAGGAAGGGCTCTCTTTCTTTGAAGATGTATCTCTTTGCTCCCTTACCAAGATGGCTTTTGATCATAAAAGCTAGTGCTAGAGAAAGTTTAGAATACCAATTTTTTCCTAGACCTTTTAGGTTTGAAGTGATGTGGCTTCAACATTCAAATTTAGAGCCTAGAATTAAGGAGTGGTGGTCACATAGATTTTTGGGTTATCTCATCTCCCAAGTGGCCACCAAGCTGAGAATCATCAAAGATAATTTGAAGGTTTGGAATAATTTTTTTTTTTGGTAATGTGAATATAAGGAAAAAATATCTTTGTGAGCAAATTAAGGAGTTTGAACTCTCATTTGAAAACTCTGACTTTGTGGGGGAATCGAGTCTCAAATAAAGAAGGTTGTTGTCAGAGTTGCATAATGTTATTTCTAAATAAGAAATCATGTGGAATAAAAAATCTAGGGCTCTTTAGTTGAATGAGGGAGATCAAAACAAATTTTTTTCCATGCCTATACCTTGAGACATAGGAGAAATAATAGAATCAAGAAAATTTTGAAATCCAATGGAGTCTTAACTGATGATATTGAGGAAATCAAAGAAGAAGAAATTGATTATTTTAAAAATATTCTTTGTTCAAATGTTGTCAGGGACTTGCAAGCTGAAGATAGGCTTCTTATCAATATTCCCCTTGTAGTATCAGAAGATATGAATAGGGTGCTATGTGACCCTTTCAAAGATGAATAAATTAGAGAAGCAGTTTTTGCCATGGGGGATCTTAAAGCACTGGGTCCTGATGGTTTCCCTCAAATATATTTTTAGAAGCATTTGGACATTGTTGGGGTAGATATCTATGGGGCTTTAAGAGAAATTTTATTTTTTAATTTGATCCCCTCTGATATCAATTCTACCTTCCTTATTTTAATTCCTAAGTTAGCAGGTGCTAAAGATTTTAAATATTTCTAACCCTTCAGTATTTGTAATATTGTTTTTTGATAAAAACAATGGCTAATAGGCTTAAAGTTCTCCTTCCAGATATCATTGATCAACCTCAAAGTGGATTTGTAGCAGGTTTAAAAATCCTTGATGGGATCATAGTGGTGCATGATATTATTCATTCCACTACCAAGAGTGGAAAACCTAAGATCCTTCTCAAGCTGGATATGAAAAAAGCTTACAGTAGGGTGTCCTGGGACTTACTTCTCATAGTTCTAGCCAAATTTGGTATTGGGAAAAATTGGTTGGATTTTATGAAATCATTTTTTTCTTTGATAATGTTCTCTGTTTATTAATAATGGTTATCTAGTTGGGTACTTCCAAAGTTGTAGGATAATCCTTTAGGGAGACCCTTTGTCTCCTTATTTATTCATCTTACTTAAGAACACAAGCTTATACTGAGAGGGGGGTGAACAATATAAGATAAATTTTTACTTTTCTTTCAAATGATAACAATAATAATATCAATGCAATAAAATAAACAATGCATAAATAATCACACACATGAGAGACACAAATTTAACATGGTTCACCCAATGTGGGTTACATCCATGGAGAAAATATTTCTTCTAAATTTTCTCAACAAATATCTTGGGAATCAATTCCCTATTACAATGTTTATGGACCTTTGTCCAAAGGAGATCTCAATCCCCAATACTCTGGTTTGTGGATATCTCTCCACAGGAGAACTCTAATCCCATTTGATCTGGTTTGTGGACCTCTCTCTATAGGAAAAATCTATCCCTTCTGCTTTGGTTTGTGGATCTCTGTCCATAGGAGAACTCTATCCCATCTACTATAGTTTGTGGATCTCTCTCCACAAGAGAAATCTATCCCCTTTGCTCTAGTTTGTAGATATATCTTCACAAGAGAAATCCATCCCCTCTACTATGGTTTGTGGATCTCTCTCTACATGAGAAATCTATCCCCTCTACCCTGGTTTGTGGATCTCTCTCCATAGGATAACTCTATCCCCTCTTCTCTGGTTTGTGTATCTCTCTCCATAGGAGAGCTCTATCCCCTCTGCTCTAGTTTATGGATCTCTATCCACAGGAGAGTTCTATCTCCTTTGCTCTGGTTTGTGGATCTCTTTCCATAGGAGAACTCTATCCTCTATGCTCTAGGTTGTGGATCTCTCTCCACAGGAGAACTCTATTCCCTCTGCTCTGGTTTGTGGATATCTCTCCATAGGAGAACTCTATCCCCTCTACTCTAGTTTGTGGATCTCTCTCCATAGGATAACTCTATCCCCTTTGCTCTGGTTAATTCTGCTCCAATTTGCCTCAAGCCTTAGCACAAAGCTTGATCAAATCAGCAACCAAACCTACTCTCAACTCCATCTTAAATTTAACCCATACCTCATTACAAGTCTAGCACAAATCTACCTCAACTCTACCTCAAATATGTCTCAATGTTGTTTCGAGTATTCACAAGACTTGCTCAAATTTGCCTTCAAGCCTTCTCAAAATACTTGATCAAATTTACCTCAAAGCTGCTTCAAGTCTTCTCACAAGACTTGCTCAAATATACATCAATGCTACTTCAAGTCTTCTCACAAGACTTGCTCAAATCTACCTCAATGCTTCTCACTATATGTGCTCAAATATTTCCAAATCTTACAAACAAAAAAATTCTTAAGTCTCTTTCAAAAATACTTTCTTCAACTAGGCAAATCAGACATATTCTACCTAGAATTCATTTAACCTCTGGAACATATAAATAATGATATGAACTATCAAAATATAAATATGTTCTTCACATTCATAAATATTGCATTCCACTAATCCAATATCTATCTCTTGCAAAATCCCTTTCAAATCAAATCAAAACAATGTATAACTTGCTTCACAAAACTGATCTATATTTCTTGTAAATTTTCTCTCAAACATCAACTTCAATAATGCACAAATTTCCTTCACAAGATTGATCTCAAACACTTTCACAATTTCTTTCAATATCTCTCAAACCAATGCTTAAAATATTTCACAATGATGCACAAACTTTTCTTCAAACCTAGCATAAGTAGTTCACAATCTCTAGCACAATTGTCTCAATCTCTTTCAAAAAGGAAGTACACTTGTTCTCAAACTCTATTCCAAATATTTCCAGAACCATTCAACAATGAAGTACAAGATCTTCAAACTCTAATGCAATTGTTTTATCTTTCTCTCAACAATTGATGGACATCTCAAACCCTAACTCAAATATTTTTAACAATGCTTACCAAACAACGCTTTTATCTCCACCTTATGTTCCAAAAACATTTACTCAACCAAACATCTTAAACAAGGAATGATATGCCCATACCTCTTATTTTGCTCTGATGAAGATATGTCCTCAAAACCTATCTTACAAACAACTTATCCTTCTTGTGCCACTACAAGGGTTAGATAGCAAAATACTTTTTCAAAACTCTCACATGAACTTTCTTCTCAAGAAGATGTGCTCAAAGAAATCTGAAAATGATCTTTAATAACTCTTATTTGTTCTCAAAAATAGAAGAATTAAAACTTATCAAAAGTCCTCAAAATTACTTTTCACCATGCAAAAATTATAAAAAAATGTCAAGTCACTATTACACCTTATTACTCCTATTCTTGCATGTAAAACATATTTTTCATTTATGCACTTTGCAAAAATAAAACTATATAAAGCACTCTTAATATTTTATTAAATTACACCCTTATAACTCCCTAAGTGCAAATTCAACCTTTATTAAACTTAACCCTTATGACTCCCTAATAGAAAAAATCATGCTTCATTAATTTCAACCCTTATGGCACTCTTAATCAAAACCTAACCCTTATGACTCCTTAAAATAAAACAAAGACTTTATGAAAAAAAATTTACCCTTATAAACCTCTGATGCTACGGGGATTCGAGCATGTGACCTCATGGAGCCCACACTCTAGAGTGTGCTAGAGAACCGCATGGGATAACTACCCACACATCAATATCAATGCATAACCTTTATTTTAAACCTATCGTGGACCTTCAATCAACAAAAAAATACAAACAACATATCACCATCGAGACTCGATCTCGGAAGCTCCTCTGTGCCACGTCTTACGTAGGGTCCACCTGCCACTTGAGCTACCTGCTCAGTTGGAAACAACCATGTGCCTACTTTTACTTAAACCTCATGCACCGTCTGCTTGCTTTAAAATATGTGCATCTCTGTCTTCTCATTTCCTTCATTTGAATACCGTGCGCTGTGCTCTTCGAATAGGATGCAGTAAATTCGATTGTCAATTTTTCTTATGCACACCTCAAAAGGATTTTTGGTTCCACCTTATATATGCACTTTGACTTAGGAAAAACAGCGTCAATGCTTTGCCTCCTTAAAAATATTTGAATTTTGGTGCCATAGGAAATTCAAATTATTATTATTATAATATTTAATTTTTTAATTAAATATTATAATTAATCCTTTTAGAACCTTTGTCTTTTACCTTGGGAACTTCTTCAACCTTACAAATAATGAACCTTTTTCAAAGGAGATTTGTCTACCTTGTCTTCCTTTTTCAATGGAGATATTTGCCTTGCAATTTTAATATTTCAACCTAGAAGATGATTTTCAATCATTTTACCTTTGACATCAATGACAATCAAAATAATCAAAATTTCCAACACATGTTGGCCAAATATCTAGGGAGAGCTATCAAATTTAATTCCATTATAGAAGGGATTAAACCTACATTGGCTTCAGATCCAATTTCACACCATCAATTCATTGACGACACCTTGTTGTATTTCCTGGCTTCGATTCCATAAGCCAAGGCTGTTAAGGGTATTTTAGAGGATTATGAGAAAGTGGTTGGCCAAAATATTAACCTCAAGAAGAGTAAAATTTATGTCTTCAACACCCCCTAATAGGTAGAGGTAAATTATAGAATTTTTGGGTTATGACATTGCTTATCTTCCTTTAGTGTATTTAGGAATGCCTATGTTTAAGGAAGCCTCTAAGGCATCCTTATGGAACCTAATAGTTGAAACAATCCAAAGAAATTTGATCATATGGAAAGGTGCTCTACTGAGCCAATATGGAAAATCTATGCTAGTTAAATACACCCTCTAGAGTATTCACGTGTATTTCATGTCATTTTTTAGGATCCCTAAAAAAATCTTGAAAAAAATCAAACAGATCTAGTGTTCCTTTCTTTGGTCAAGAGTTGATGAGAAGAATAAGTTTCATTTAGCAGCCTAGGATCAAGTGTGTAGTAAAACATATATGGGTGGATTGGGCCTAAGAAGTCTCAAAATTATGAATAAAATTTTGATCACAAAATAGGGATGGAGGTTTATCCAAAATGATAATGTTAGTTGGGTTTAAATTCTAAAAGCTAAATACTTGAGTAATGACAGCTAGTTTCTCATTGACCCAACCTTTCCTTAGGGCTTTGCTTTCTGGTCAAGCATTGTTAAAAGTTGCTCGAACATTCGAAAAGGAGTAATATGGAAATTGGGGAGTGGTCAAACAATTGATTTTTGGAGGGACCCCTAGGCTGTTGGTGATCCGTTGATTTCCTTTCCAAATTTATCCATGGTGAAACCAATTACAAACACTTTGTTTGGCTCAAATATTTGTAAATTTTTGAACTTAATAATAATTGATATTGCTAGAAATCCTTTGCTCTCCTTGGTTTTTTGTAGGAGGAAAAGGATGATTTTAAATTTTTATATGATATCCTTAGATGGATTTTATTCCTGGGAGGGGTATATTGGATAGGCTAATTTTGGGTCTTGAGAAGAATGGTGTTCTCTCATCCAAATTTTCTTATTATTGTTTTGATTGTGTTCAGACCCCCTGGTTCCCAATTAATAATATTTGGTTAAAGGGGTTAATTCCTAAGATCAATGTTTTCTTTTGGCTTGTGGTCCAAGGAAAATTTCTTTCATTGAATAATCTCCAAAAAGGGGTTGTATATTCCTAACAGGCATTATTTGTGTAAGTGTATGAAAGAATCCTCGATCCACCTCTTGTCCTTATGCCACTTCACTTAGGAAGTTTTTTCTCTTTTGCTCAAGTATTTAGGTGTTCTTTGGGTTTTCCCTGAGAATATGGATGCTTTTGTGGAGCACTGGAGTCCTCCTTTCTCTTCCCCCACCTTCATAATTTTTGGGTGTTTATTTTACCACATCTTTGGTGGTGTGTGTGGAAGGAAAGGAACTCCAGGGCCTTTAAAAACCTTGCCTACTCTATTGAGTCAGTCTCTTTGTGTGATGTTATGAAAACTATTGAGAATGTGAATATTATTAATTTGGATAAAGTTTTGGTTGATAAGGAGATAGCTCTAGAGCTATCCCTTGGTTTTAGAATCTAGTAGCCTCCTTCATCCAGGCTAGAGTCTTTGTCTCACTTTGTGATAGTTTGGGAGCTTCCCCCTCTAGGGTGGCTGAAGATAAATTTTTATGGGGCCTCTAAAGGTAATATCAAACCTTATATAGTAGGGTTTTTAATTAGAAACTTATATGGGATCATTTTATTAGCTTTTTCCAAAAATTTGGGTTGCCAAACCAATCATTTTGCAGATGTAAGGGATATTTTTCAAGGAGTTTCATATTTAGAATATTTGGATTGTAGGCACATTGTAGGAAGGTAATCATAGATGATTATTACCTTAATGCTATAAACATGATTAAAGGGTTACATATCCCAAAATGGATGATTTCAAACCTACTCTTGGAATTTCAAAGAATGATTCAAAATTTGGAAGCTATCCAATTTAAACATCTATACAGGGAAGGAAATAGATCGAAAAACTTCTTGGTCAACCTAGGCCTATCCCAAGAAGATTTATCCATTTGGCATGGAAATTTTCCACTTGGGCTAAAATCCTTTGACAATGAATTTAGACAAATATAACAGAATCCCCCTTTCTTCCACCAAGATGGGAATATGGGACATTTTTGGTTTGAAACCTGTTCTCAAAATTCAAAATCCTAAGAATTGCCATTATTTGAATTCAAATAAGCCCAAAATTTGTGCCAAAAAAAATATGTTCTAGCTATGTAAAAGGATTCATCCTATGTGGTGTATGCTCAGATGTCATCCTAGCTACATTTCTTGGGTTTTTAGATGGTGTTCATTTCCAATTCTACTCACTATGATTATCATTTCAATATAGGTCAGAGGTGGAAGTTTCCAAGGTGACAACCCATCATAATCAGTATTCATATTTATTTTGGATTTGGTTTTATGGATGACATAATATACTTCTTCATTTATGAGAAAAGAGCCCATCATAGGTTGGGAAGGATCCAAATCACAAGTCTTCCTAAAGCATATAGAAAGGATAAAAATCATGACAATAGTAATACCTTTAATCACATCCCAATGAGGAATTGGGAGAAGGTCTAAGGGATGTTTTATATTGGAATTATTAGAGGATGGGAGCACTCTAGGTGGATGAATATATGGAGAATTCTAAAGCACTGACACATATGCATTGGCTTAATCAATTGACCATTTTCTTTATCAGATTTTGAAATTATGAGCTGGAGTCATGATACAAGTGTAGTTATCACCCCTAAGTGGAGGCCATGTAATATGTGCTAGACGTTGCCTCAGGACATTATGGTTATCACCACCCTTTGGCTAAGATAAAGGAGCCTAATTTTGAGTTTTAACATGCACCAAATTAGCAACTTTCCAAAATGCCTTAGTAAGACAAACCATTTTTTTTTCTCTTAGTGCAATTCCCACTATGTGAGATGGAGCAAAGATGATGTTAGGTTTATTATTTATGGAGTTCTAAGAAGACCTTGCATTCCCCCTTGGTTGTGATTTTTGGAAATCTACCCCCTCTCTGTGCTAAATTAGAATTTTCCAAGACAAGCAATGGGTAGATTTGTCTAGTTTATCATTTTCTATCAAGGTTATTTTAACCACCCAAGTATCCTTTTAGCTCTGGGTGCTTTTTTGAGTGGTAGAGTGGGTATTGCAAATAAGATATATTTTTTAAATATTAATATAACTTGTTTTAGGATGACAACCCTGATCCTCAAGCCAAACTCTTTGACAATGGATGAGGATATCAGGAAGATATTAAAGAAAGGTAACATTACTCAATGTTTACTAAAATTTGGCAAACATCATAGGGATATGGCTAAAAATTTAGCGTACTCATGAAAAAATGGGGGAGTCAAGGTTGTCTTTGTTGATTTTGAAATTATCATCCCTTTAATTGTAGAGGTGATCGATTTGGTTGCAGATGGCTTTGTGCATAATGGAGAAAAGCATTGTTTAGCCAAGGAATCTTAAATATTTTTGGGTGAATAAGAAGAATTGGTCAATATTCATAATGGTTTCAAGCACAATTCTTTGAAGGCTCCTTGGGATCAAGTGGCCCTAGTAATCATGCAATATTTCACACTTGATGAAAACTAGGAAATCCTGTGAAGCTATCACTTCATGTTCCTCAACCACCTTTGCCACAAGAGGATGATGAATATCCCATCCTTTCTTTACCAGTATTTGGCCAGATCAATCAATAGAGTGAAGAAAGACATGGCTCTAGATCTTGTTCATCAAGGGTTGGTAAAGATGCTCTTCGATCATGTAGTGAAATATAGAGGTTTATATGGTGAAGGCATCCTGAATTCTCTTAACAGGGACCCAACACAGATTGTGGATTACCCTAACTCATCCAATTATGGAGACTCTGACTACCAAACCCTTAAAATAGATGTTTCTTAAACTCCAAATATCCTTGATTGATTCCATGTAATCCATGATCTCCTATGAAAAAGAAATTATCATCCTCATGGGTTGGGATAATTAGGAAAGGATCAAGCACAAAGAGGAGATTGATGTGGGGCCCAATGGAACTAAGAATTGATGGCTCTACATCCTGGATTCTCTTTTTTTTGGTCTCCTATATATATTATTTTGTGCTTTTGGGAATTCTCACCTTGTGGGGTTGGTAGTTTCCATTGTTTTCTAGTTTTGTCATATCCCCTACGTGGGAGTTTGTTCATATTATGTTTGTAGTTTCATTTTCTCTCTGCTTTGCTCTGGGTTGTTTTGAGTTGGTTTCCCGGTTTTAGTTTTTTTTAAGGTTTTTCATTTCATTTCTTGGTTGATGTGTGATGTCACTTTCTTAGTTTCTCCTTGAAAGGTGACTAGATCCTTTTTGTAAAAAATATTTGGAAAGTCCTTTTAAAACTCCTTAATCTATCTAATAAAAAAAATAATCTAAGGAAGTCCAGGAAAGATATTGGATAGTGCATAAAAACAAGGTAGAGTTAGAGTGTCCAAAGACACCATAAAGTACATCGCAAAGTTATAGAATTTATCTTTGGTTTTTAGAACATAAGTGCCACTTGCACCTGCACCAAGGAGACAAAGGAGATTAAAAGTGATAAATTCTAGGTAGAGATAAAGAAATAAGATAACAGGCTAAAGCCTCAAATTTAAGGATAAGAAAAGTGCTCAATAAAGTCAGCAAAGTAGTACTTAGAGAAGCGGTCATTAAGAAGCATTAGGACAACCAATAAAGTATCAAAGTCTTGCTCAATAGAAGAACCTATGTGCAACTCAGATATAGAAAATAAGTACGACAAATATTGACACAACACTAGGTAAAAGAAAATGTCATCTAAGTGTAAAGTCAAGTTAGAAATAAAGTAACATAGAGCAACATTGTACGTCCAAGAAAGTGAACAACGTTAGAATTGTAGTGGAAGCTGAGCAAATCTTGCTACACAAGTAGCAAATTGGAATGATACATCACTTGGAAGATGAGGAATCAAGGAGGAATCAAAGCATCGAGTGAAACCTAACGTCCAATGGAAGTAAAATGAAAGCTTAAGTGTTGGGGTTGAATCATGTTTTACGTCAGTTAGAGTGCCAAGAATTACAAGGACCAAGGAGACGTTGAAAGAAGTAACAACCAATAGTTCTTTAACCACCATAAGGGAGTAAAAATGTTGGCATATGAAGTTGAAGAGAGTGCCAAGAAAGAGTGTTAGTTGAACAAAAATTGAAGAAGAGCTAAAGCGTCATCATCATTGACTAAAAACTAAGCACCAAGCATTGCAAGGGTCATAAGTAGCATTTGTAACATCTAACAATTTATTTCCACTTGATAAGAAAGTGAAGAGTCAAAGTGACAAGTGTCACTTCGTAGTAGAGAAGCACCAACCATCGTAGGCTATTAAAAATGCCTCCATACCATCTTAATTGCATGGGCGAGTCAAATGGTAAAAAGAGAGAACAACTACACGTCTTCATCGAATCTTAGGTTTGAGAGTGGCAAAGTGGATACAATTATCTTATGTGCAACAAAGTGGAGTAATTTTATTGAGCAGTGCCATTTTAGGGTAGGTCAAATGACTTTGACTACTTATCTATGTGCCTCAAGTGGGAGGTAAAGTAATTCATTTACAATTTGATTATTTTATCAATAGTTAGGAGTTATAAGGTTGGATAATGCTATTATTTTACTAAGGTTGAAGATAAATTAATTAATTTGCTTGATTATTGAAGATATAAGATGTAAAAGTGAAATTTAAAACCTTAGAAACATTATTAGTCATTTATGGAAAATATAGAGAAGCCTTGAAATAATTTTTGAGAAATTATTGGGAATTCAATTTCAAGTTTTGAGAAGTTTTTTAAATTGAATTATTGAATTTTGTGAAGCATTTTTAATATTTTTAATATTTTGAATTGTGGAGAAATAATGTTTCCTACATCAAATTAGGAATACAAAACTTGCAAATATATTTTATAGAATTTATAAATTTCTAATTTGGGAACCATAGGGACTTCAACATCAAATTAGGTTTTTAAAATTTAGAAACCATATTATTTGGGAGATAAAAGGAATTCCACCTAGAGATTTGAAGAATTGAAACTTTTTTCAAAACTATTGTTTGATCATATACTCAAAATTAGGGAGACAAAAGGGATTCAACTCAAAGGTTTAAAAGTTTGAAAGATATATCATTCAAAGCAAATTATGGATTATTGGTACATAGATTCTAAAGCAAGTAAACATATGACTAGAAACAAACAATGGTTTAACTCTCTAAAATGAAAATATGAGAAATTAGTTGCTATAGGATATCGTAAGGATTATGAAGTAAAAGGAATTAAAAAATATACTAGTCAATCTAATTAATGTTTTATATGTTCTTGGATTGAATACCAATATTCTTTAAGTTTCTCAACTCATGGATCAAGGTATGATAGTAGAATTCAAGATTATCAATGATAGAAAACAATGTTATATTACCAAATCAAAAAGAAAAATGGATCAATTGTGATCCAAATTTATCTACTATATCCATGCATCAAAATTCAAAGAAGCTCAAGCAGTTTGTGAACCAAATAATGAAGAATCAAAGAATGGATATGATGAAACAAAAGTTTCTAAGGACAAAGGAAAAAGAAAGATTCTTATTCAAGAATCTGATGACTATGAAAGAATTCAAGAAACTTGTAATTTTAAAAGCACAAAGAATAGAGTATACTAACCATTCATTTTATCAGAATATAGAAAGGCGATAGACTGAAGAAAGCAGGAAAGAATAGCATAAATTTCAAAATCAAGATGAAGACCTTATTGAAGACTAAAGTCTTCAATTATCAAATAATATAATACAAGGACGTGTTGGAGAATATTACATTATTTGGTACACTCTAATGTACCACCTTGGGTACATATTTATATTAAGAGAGTGTCTTAGAATAGAGTGTGAGTATTTACTTTATGTAATGTAATAAATGCACAAGTGATTATTAAAGTGTGCAAAGTATTTAATAATGTAAATGTGCACAATAGTCCATGTGTACATGTGTCCTTAGATTAGGAAGAGTTAGTGAAGATTCAAGCTACAAGTGTACATCAAAGATAGCTCCATATGTGTGCAAGTGATAGTCAAGAGTCACAAGGTATGGAAGAGTCATAGCCATCCAAGAGTCATTATAGGAAGGCTATATATATATTGTTATACTGAAGCTATGTAGTTGATTGTGATATTTATTCTATCAAGATACTATTTTTGTGAGCATTTGTTAATGACATATTTATGAGTTGTTGCATAATTTATTTATGAGTTTTATATATTTAGAATATTATCATTATATTATATTTCAAATTACAACTTTATTTTAGATCTTGTGGTTATTTTACTTTAAGTATTTAGCTTCAAAAGCTAAAAAAATTGCACAAGTTTCAAAAATAAAAGTTAGCAAAGGAAGTGAAAAAGAAGTAAAAGCATTGGAAAAGAAGCCCTTAAGCCAACGAAAAAAAGCTCATGCATCAAATTTGAGTTAGAATCAGTTGAAGCAAAACAATAGGAGTGGCACCCAAAGAAGCTACTAAATATGGAAGGAGGAGCCACCACTTTGAAAGGAAAAGAGCCACCTAAGTTGAGGACAAAGCACCATGAGAGGAGAGGCCATTAGAAGAGCCACCATACTGGACGGAGGAGCCACCAGTGTAGTCTACAAACATTGGAGAATAGACAATTGAAAGGACATTCGATGGAAGTTGAAAATTTAAACATCAAGGAGCAATCCAATTGTTGAGAAGCCAAGCATCAAGGAGTCAAGTTTGGGTAAGTTGGAGCATCAAAATAGAAGGCCAAGTTTTAGAGGAACTAAATATTTCATAGTGGACGTTTGGTTTACTATTAATGAAGAGCCATATGTAAATTGTAATATCTAAGAAGGTATAACATCATTGAACTACATGAGCCAAAGGTATATAACACTTTTGCCAAGTGTTATGAGGAGTGCAAGAAAATTGGAGCACCAAAGGAACGTTTGTTGAAGAGCAAAAGAACTTGTGTACCATTTTGCACTTGGAACAAAGAGTGCCAATCATTTTTGGAGGGAGTTAAAATATTTTTGGAGTAGATAATAAATGCATGGGCCAAAAATAGCATAGTATCAAAGCATTCAACAATATATTCACAAAGCATTGAATGAGAGGTTTGAGCACGTTAGAAAGGAGAATACGTTTGCTAAGCATCAAGCAAGAAGTTTGAGTGAGGTAGAAAGGAGAAGATTTGCCAAGGAGCACCTTGAAGAAAGAGAAGCCCGTTGAAGAGTCAATGAAGTTGAAGAAGCCAAAAATTTGCATGCCACTTTGGGAGGTAAAAGCAATTTGAATTGGTTATTGATTTATTGTTGAAGATAGGAGTTATAAGGTTGAGCATTATTATTTTATTTTTCTAAGGTTATAGCAAAATTAATCTAATTGCATATAGATTAATTATATTGTGGAGAGATAAGACTTCAATTTGAGAAAGTGAAACCTTAGAAACTTTATTAGATATTTTTGGAAGGATTTGAAAAGGTTTGAAATATTTTTGAAGATTTTTTGGGAAGTTAATTACAAGTTTTGTAATTAATTTATTTGATTTTGTAAAGCAATTTTAAATATTTGCAAATAATTATATTTTGGAGAAATAAGGATTTCAACATCAAATTAGGAATACAAAATTTGCAAATATCTTTTACTAAACTTCTAAATTTCTAATTGGGATCTATAAAGAATTCAACATCAACATAGGATTGTGAAATTTAGAATCTAGAAATCATATTTTTGAAATTTGGGAGATAAAAGGAATTCAACTTAGAAATTTGAGAATTGAAACCTTCATAAAAAATTATTGTTTGATCATATATTCAAACATTAGGGATATATAATGTATTTATTAAAAATTTGGGAATTGAAATTTTATCAAAAATCATTGATTGATTATATACTCAAATTCAACTCAAAATTTAGGAGTTGAAAAATCTTATCAAATTTGATCATTAGGGAGACATAAGGTTGTCAACATAAAGTTTTTGAAAATTGAAAGATTGTATGTTATTTGTTCAAAAATTAAGGAGACAAAAGGGATTCAACTCAAAGGTTTAAAAGTTTGAAAGATATATCATTCAAAGAAAATTATGGATTATTGGTACATAGATTCTAAAGCAAGTAAACATATGACTGGAAACAAACAATGGTTTAACTCTCTAAAAATAAAATATGAGAAATCAGTTGCTATAGGAGATGATAAGACTTATGAAGTATGACAATATTATTAATTTTTACTTGTTCCTGGATTGACTACCAACATTATTTTAGTTTCTCAACTTGTTGGCAATTTTGGGTACCTTGAGTACATTGCCTTTGCCTAAGTTTAGTTGTTGTCATTGATGTCAAGGAGCTCTTGGTAGTTGTTGTTTTTGATGTCAAGGAGTTCTTGGAGCAATTTGTTTTTATGTCTAAGTATGTGTTTTGATGAAGGTTTCAACTGGTCAGTAAGTCTCCTAGAAAATCAGAGTAGCCCAGTTGCAAAAGATCAAGAAAAAGATAAGTTAGAAAAAGTTCGCAGGCGGCTGGAAAAACTGTCGCGATTTCGCGACATGTTTTAGGAGAGAGAAAGTTTAGGCAAAACTGTCACGATTTCGCGACAAGTTGAGTTGGCAGTGTTGAGTTGCAGAAAGTGTCACGATTTCGCGACAAGTTGAGTTGGCAGCGTTGAGTTGCAGGAAGTGTCACGATTTCACGACAAGTTTGAGTTGGCAGGGTTGAGTTGCAGAAAGTGTCACGATTTCACGACAGGTTGAGTTGGCAGCTTGCAGTTGGCAAAAGCGTCACGATTTCATGACAGGTTTCAAAGAAGTTGTACGGATGCAGAAAGTGTCACGATTTCATGACAAGTTGAGTTGGCACTAGTTGCAAAAGCGTCACGATTTCGTGACATGTTCAGTTCACGAGCATAGAAAGAGCTTAAGGCAAAGCGTCATGATTTCGTGACATGTTCCAGTTTCATGAGCATGTAAAGAGCTTAAGGCAAGAAAGTGTCACGATTTCGTGACATGCTCCAGTTTCACGAGCAGTGGGCAGAAAAGAGCTTAAGGCAGCGAAAGCGTCATGATTTCGACGACATGTTCCATTTTCGCTAGTGCAAACCGAGAAAAGGTTGAAGAAGCAAGAAGTGTCACGATTTCATGACAAAGTTGCAGATGACGTCAGCAAGAGGCAAAGGTGTCACGATTTCATGATAGAAGCTGAGAAGAAGGCTTTGAAGTCTAAAGCGTCATGATTTCATGACAGAGTTGCTGATGACGTCAGCAAGAGGCAAAGGTGTCACGATTTCATGATAGAAGTGGAGAAGAAGGCTTTGAAGTCTAAAGCGTCATGATTTCATGACAGAAGTGAGATGACATCAACGAAAGGCAAAAGTGTCACGATTTCATGATAGAAGTGCCAAGGGAAGCAGACAAAAGCAAAAGCGTCGCGATATCGCTACAGCAAGCTATAGAAGGTGTACGATAGGCAAAGGTGTCGCGATATCGTGACATGTTGAAGTTTCATGCCAGAAGCTATAGGGAGGCGGTTGAGGACAGAGTTAACTTTGAGCCGACAAAGTTAAAATCTGGGCCGACGCAGCATAGGGTTTTGCAGCCGATGCAGTGGAAGTATAACAGCCGACTAAGTTTGGATGTAATGACCATGGATCTTACTCTATAAAAGGAGGGATGTTTTGATAGTTTGGGCATCGATTAAGTGTGCGTTCGAAGTGCGAATTGTGCAGAGAGAGTGCAGGGAGAAGATCGATCGTAGAAGTGCATAAGTAGAAGCCTGAGCATCTGCTGTGTTTAGACAGAGGTTGCGAAGACAGTGCTATCGTGACTTAGACAAAAAGTGAAAAGGAAGTGCTATTGTATTTGCGAAGATAGTGCTGCTGTATTTTGCGAAGACTGTATTGTTGTGTATACGTAGAATACGCGAAATCTGTGCTACTGTGTTTCTGATCGAGAACTGCAGTATTTGCGCAGACAGTAAAATATTGGTTTCAACCAAGTGCAAAAAAAGAACAGAGGAAGAGGAACAGTATTGTGCCAGACCGAAGGACTGTGTTTGGTGCAGAGAAGAGGACCAGCTTTGCTGTGATAGAATTGAGGACAGAGATCTCCAGCCAGAGCAGGGAAGACAGGTGTCTTCTGTGGATAGAATTCCACTTGCTAAGGGCAAGAGGAGGTAGAGGTCTTCTAGAGGATCACCAACCAAAGCAGAATTAGGGGAAGGTGTCTCCTTTGAGCTGAGGCTCATAAACATTGTAATCGGGAAGGATTCCCAGAGGACTTTGATACAACTTTTAGAAGAAAAGTTTTATCCGTGGAGTAGCCCACCTTGGGTGAACCACGTAAATTGTTGTGTCTCTTTGTGGATTGCATTTTGTGCATTGTTTTACTACTGTTATTACTGCTATCTTTATTCTGCATGTTAATGGTTTGAAAGCTGTATTGATAGATAAAGTTAAAAGTGGTCTTATACTGTTCACCCCCCTCTCAGTATAAGCTTGTGTTCTTCAATTGGTATCAGAGCAGGTTCCTTCGAAAAGGTTTTACAACCGAAAGGAAGAACTGGTTAAGAACACAATGGATTTTTCAGGTGGCAATGTAGCACCTATTCTGGATAGATCAGATTTCGGTCTATGGAGTGCAAGAATGAAAGTCTATCTTATGGCTCTTGGTAATGAGGTATGGGAAGTTATTGAAGATGGGTACACCATTCCTGTAAATGGTCCTTATACAAAAGAAGACAGGCTCCTACATCATAGCAACTCAAAAGCCATGAATGCAATTCTAAAGGGTTTATAGAAGGCTGATCTTACCAAAGTTATTCACTGCAAGACAACCAGTGAAATGTGGAAACAATTGCAGGTTGTTCATACAGGTGATGCAAATGTGCGAAAGGCCAAATTGAGACATTTTAAAGGTATGTTTGAACAACTCAAGATGAATGACGATGAAAATATTAGTGACTACATGCTTCGGATGGATGAGATTGTGAACTCCATGAAAGACTTAGGTCTTGAACTTGCTGAAAATGATGTGTGTGATAAGATTTTAAGATCTCTTCCTAATAGATTTAGTGAAAATATTTCTGCTATTGAGGAAGCCAAAGATTTAGATAAGTTGAAAAAGGATGAGCTCCATAGTATTCTTGCAGCTTTTGAGCTGAGAACTCAAGTGAATGTCGATATAAAGAAAGAGGCAGCTTTCAAAGCTACCAAGAAATCAAAAGGCAAACAGATTCAAGAAAGTGATGAGTCTTCTAGTGAGGAAGAAGCATATTACAACAAGAAAGGCAAATTCTCTAGAAAGCACAAAAGCAAGAAAAATATAAGATGTTTCAACTGTGGAAAGTATGGTCATTATGCTACTGACTGTAATGTTTCCAAAGATGAAAGTGATGAAAATTTACAGGATGTCAAAAGCAAGGATTCTGAAAAGCACAGGTATTACAGAAAGAACAAAGATGATCACAACAATCAAGAAAAGAGGTATTCACTCAAGAACAAGAAGAGCTTCTATTTGGACAAAGTAAGTAAGTGTTCTAGCAGTGATAGTGAAAGCTCTTCCAGTGATAATGAAAATGAGATGTTGTTCATTTCAGAAAAAGAGGAAGAACCGAAACATAAATTCACGGTCATGAAATGCTTTAGATGTGGAAATTTTGGGCACCTTGAGGATGATTGCACAAATAATGAATTGGTTGCTAGTATGTATGAGGATGCTTCAAAAAATGATAAGGAAGATGCATGTATGGTTTTTGAAAAGGGTAGCACATCTAGTAATAAGAAATCAGAAAAAGGTCTTGATAATTCAAAGTGCAATCAAATAGAGAATCTTGAATGTGAACTCAATAATGCTCTCAATGTTTTGGAAAAGGAAAGAAAGAAGAATGATAGACTCAAGGTTAAGTTAGATGAATGTTGTATGGAGAGAGACGATCTTATCGAAAGTCTCGACTTCTCTATAGCCAAAACACAGGAACTCAAGGATGAGTTAGAGTCTAAGATTCTTGAGTATAATGAGTTAGAGCAGAAAATGGTTTCTTTGAAAGAAGAAAATAAAGATTACAAGGATAAACTCTACAGATTTTAGGATAGCTCCAAGAAGGTTAAGTCTCTCATCAAAAATCAAAGAAATCCAACAGATAAAATAGGTCTCGATTTTGTTGAGCCGCACAAGAAACAGATTGGGGAACCTAGCAAGAGATTTCAAAAAGAAGAAAGTTCTGATGAAGAAAGTACTTCAGATCATGAGTCTGTGAGTGATGAATCCGCAGAAATAGAAAATAGATTTTTGGATATGAAACAGAAGTTCTCGGGACCCAAGAAATCGTTTAAAAGAATATTTTTTGGTAGATGTTTTGCGTGTTACAGGTTTGGACACATGGCTGCACATTGCATGTCTCAAATGAAGAAGGTTAACAATAATTTCAGAAGTCGTAATTTATTTCAAGGGTATTGCTACTCTTGTAATCAGTTCGGGCACAAGGCAATTTTTTGCAATTCAAATAACAGGAACCGGGTTAGTCAGAACAGGCGAATTCAAAGAACAGCTATGCCTGAAAGAAATAATGTTGTTTGTTACAAGTGCAACAATACAGGTCACTCAGCCAAAAAATGCAGAGCTGATCTTCCAAGGTACAGGAACAAAAATAGTGGTATAAACAGGTCCAAGGATCAAGGTGTGGACAAGAAAAGAGATGAGAACAAGAACAAGAAAAGTGCCAAGAACAGAAACATTAACAAAGAGCTCAAGAAAAGGCCCGACAAAGAAATTGTAGACACTGATGATGATGAGTGTCTAATGGGAGTTTCACTCCCAACTCTATTTTAAATCACCTCATTAGGAAGTGGGGGAGGGACTAAGCTAAGAGACTCATTTTTAGTCCCAAGCCCCAAAGGTGACCCTTTGCCATTGATGACAAAGGGGGAGAGTTTTGAGTAAGGGGGAGAGATATGAGTAAGGGGGAGAGTTTCAAGTGAAGAGGAAAGCTTCAAGTCAGGGGGAGCAAAACTTCAAAGAGATTGATTTCAGTTTTGGCTCTTTAAGATGTGTTTTTAGTAAAGGGTTGCCATCAATGACAAAGGGGGAGATTGTTGGCAATTTTGGGTACCTTGAGTACATTGCCTTTGCCTAAGTTTAGTTGTTGTCATTGATGTCAAGGAGCTCTTGGTAGTTGTTGTTTTTGATGTCAAGGAGTTCTTGGAGCAATTTGTTTTTATGTCTAAGTATGTGTTTTGATGAAGGTTTCAACTGGTCAGTAAGTCTCCTAGAAAATCCAGTTGCAAAAGATCAAGAAAAAGATAAGTTAGTAAAAGTTTGCAGGCGGCTGGAAAAACTGTCGCGATTTCGCGACATGTTTTAGGAGAGAGAAAGTTTAGGCAGAAACTGTCGCGATTTCGCGACAAGTTGAGTTGGCAGTGTTGAGTTGCAGAAAGTGTCACGATTTCGTGACAAGTTGAGTTGGCAGCGTTGAGTTGCAGGAAGTGTCACGATTTCATGACAAGTTTGAGTTGGCAGGGTTGAGTTGCAGAAAGTGTCACGATTTCATGACAAGTTGAGTTGGCAGCTTGCAGTTGGCAAAAGCATCACGATTTTGTGACAGGTTTCAAAGAAGTTGTACGGATGCAGAAAGTGTCACGATTTCATGATAAGTTGAGTTGGCAGCCTGTAGTTAGCAAAAGCATCATGATTTCATGACATGTTCCAGTTTCAGAGCTATGGTAAAAGAGCTTAAGGAGAAAGCGTCACGATTTCGTGACATGTTCTAGTTTCACGAGCATTGCAAAAGAGCTTAAGGCAAGCGAAAGCGTCGCGATTTCTGTGACATGCTCCAGCTCACGAGCAATTGGAAAAGATCTTAAGGCAGAAAAAGCGTCGCGATTTCGTGACATGTTCCATTTTCGCTAGTGCAAACCGAGAAAAGGTTGAAGAAGCAAGAAGTGTCACGATTTCATGACAAAGTTGTAGATGACGTCAGCAAGAGGCAAAGGTGTCACGATTTCATGACAGAAGCAGAGAAGAAGGCTTTGAAGTCTAAAGCGTCATGATTTCATGACAGAGTTGCAGATGACGTCAGCAAGAGGCAAAGGTGTCATGATTTCATGACAGAAGCGGAGAAGAAGGCTTTGAAGTCTAAAGCATCACGATTTCATGACAGAAGTGAGATGACATCAACGAAAGGCAAAAGTGTCACGATTTCATGATAGAAGTGCCAAGGGAAGCAGACAAAAGCAAAAGCGTCACGATATCGCTACAACAAGCTATAGAAGGTGTACGATAGGCAAAGGTGTCACGATATCGTGACATGTTGAAGTTTCACGCTAGAAGCTACAGGGAGGCGGTTGAGGACAGAGTTAACTTTGAGCCGACAAAGTTAAAATCTGGGCCGACGCAACATAGGGTTTTGCAGCCGACGTAGTGGAAGTATTACAGCCGACTAAGTTTGGATGTAATGACCATGGATCTTACTCTATAAAAGGAGGGATGTTTGGATAGTTTGGGCATCGATTAAGTGTGCGTTCGAAGTGCGAATTGTGCAGAGAGAGTGCGGGGAGAAGATCGATCGCAGAAGTGCATAAGTAGAAGCCTGAGCATCTGCTGTGTTTAGACAGAGGTTGCGAAGACAGTGCTATCGTGACTTAGACAAAAAGTGAAAAGGAAGTGCTGCTGTATTTGCGAAGATAGTGCTGCTGTATTTTGCGAAGACTGTATTGCTGTGTATACGTAGAATACACGAAATCTGTGCTACTATGTTTCTGATCGAGAACTGCAGTATTTGCATAGATAGTAAAATATTGGTTTCAACCAAGTGCAGAAAAAGAACAGAGGAAGAGGAACAGTATTGTGCCAGACCGAAGGACTGTGTTTGGTGCAGAGAAGAGGACCAGCTTTGCTGTGACAGAATTGAGGACAGAGATCTCCAGCCAGAGCAGGGAAGACAGGTGTCTTCTGTGGACAGAATTCCACTTGCTAAGGGCAGAGGAGGTAGAGGTCTTCTAGAGGATCACCAGCCAAAGCAGAATTAGGGGAAGGTGTCTCCTTTGAGCTGAGGCTCATAAACATTGTAATCGGGAAGGATTCCCAGAGGACTTTGATACAACTTTTAGAAGAAAAGTTTTATCCGTGGAGTAGCCCACCTTGGGTGAACCACGTAAATTGTTGTGTCTCTTTGTGGATTGCATTTTGTGCATTGTTTTACTGTTGTTATTACTGCTATCTTTATTCTGCATGTTAATGGTTTGAAAGCTGTATTGATAGATAAAGTTAAAAGTGGTCTTATACTGTTCACCCCCCTCTCAGTATAAGCTTGTGTTCTTCACAACTTATGGATCAAAATATGACAATAGAGTTTAAAGTCATCAATGGAAAGAAACAATGTCATATTATCAAACAAGGAAAAGAAAAATGGATCAATTATGATCCAAACTTATCTTCCATATTCATACACTAGAAATCAAAGAAGCTTAAGCAGGTTGTAAATCAACTAATGAAGAATCAAAGAATAGAGATGATGAAGCAAAAATTTTCATACAAGAAAATAAAGGGTCATATGACTCTAAAGACAAAGGAAAAATAAATATTCTTATGCAAGAATTTGATGATTGAAAGAATTCAAGAGACTTGTAATATTGAAAGCACAAACACTAGAATATACTAACCATTCATTTGATCAAAATATAAAAAGGTAACAGATTGAAAAGAGCAAGGATGAACAACATAGGTTCTAGGATCATGTTGAAGACTCTTACATAAAGACTCCAAATATTATTCTACAAGAGGTAGATTGAAGATAAATATGAAGACCATATTAAAGACTAAATTATTCAATAACCAAATAAAGTAATACAAGGGGGGTGTTGGAGTATATTACATTATTTGGTATATGCTAATGTACCAACTTGGGTACATAATTAGATTAGGATGTGTGTCTTAGATTAAAGAGTGAGTAAACATTTTATGTAGTGTAATAATGTGCAGGAAATGCACAAGTGTCATGTAGTTAAGATGGCAAGTGTGATGAGTGTAACTGTGCACACGTGTCCATTATGTAAGAGTGCACATGTATCCTTAGAATAGGAAACTTAAGAGTCTAAAATGAGAGTGAAGGTCAAGAGTACTCCATATGAAGAGTCACATTCTATTATATATTTGTGATTAAGTATTGTAATGAGCATTGAAAATGCATTACACATAACATGCATTAGTAGACCTTTATTATATGTTATTTTACTATTTTTGTGAGCATTTATTAGTGTTCATTTTATGACTTATTCCTGAAGTTATTAGTGAGTTTTATGTGATTATAATATTTCCATTATTGTATATTTTGTTATTCTTACAATGACACTGAGAGGGGGGGTGAATCAGTGTAGCTCTTTTAACTTGAATTTATAGCTCTTAATACCATAGCAATTAAAACTTATTACTAGATACAACAAGTATAACAAAAGAGCATCACACAACACAAGATTTAACGAGGTTCACCAATGTGGCTACTCCTCAAAAATTGACTGCTTGGACTACCATCCAAATCCAGCCTTTGCAAAGCACCAACTTTACAATCAATTTACCAGCACCCACTAGAAGGAGCACCAACCCCTGATGCCAAGCACCAACTTGGACTTCAATTCTGAATCTATAAGTTTGACAGTAAGATACCTTTGCTTTTGCAAGACCCTGACTGGTCTTCTTCACCTTTGCGTTCTCTACGCACTCTGCTTTCTCTGCGCAATCACAGCAGCACCTGGTCGAGCTTCAACCTTTTTCGCTCTCTGCGCACTCTGCACTCTCTGTGTAATCACTTCGCACACTCTGCTTTATTACAGTCGAACTTCACGATCGTCTTCTCCCTTTTGTGCACTCTACTCTCTTTGCAAATTTTGCACTTAGCACGATTCGACACGACTTGCTCTCTGTGCACAACGACCGTATCGCTCACACATTTCACACTTCTCAATTCTCCAAACAGCCCTCCTTTTATAACAACATTTTCATGATGAAAACCCTAATCTTAGTCGGCTGTAAACCCTAATCTTAGTCGGCTTTCATAACAACTGTAAACCCTAATTTTAGTCGATTGTCATCGGACTTCGTCGGCTTCAACTCAACCATGAAAATACATGTCGCGATATCATGACACTTTTTCTTTCTCTCTTTCTCCTTGCTTTGGCCCCAAAAATACATGTCGCGATATCGCGACACTTTTTCTTTCTCTCTCTTTCTCTTTGCATCGGACTGCAAAAATGCTACATGTCGCGATATCACGACACTTTTTCTCCTTACGCTTTCTCTTTGCTTTGGCCCCAAAATACAACATGTCACGATATCGCGACACTTTTTCTCCTTGCTTTTTCTCTTAGCTTCGGCCCTGAAAATACAACATGTCACGATATCGCGACACTTTTTCTCCTTGCTCTTTCTCTTAGCTTTGGCCCCCGAAAATACAACATGTCGCGATATCGTGACACTTTTTCTCCTTGCTCTTTCTCTTATCTTTGGCCTGCGAAAATACAACATGTCACGAAATCGTGACACTTTTTCTCCTTGCATTTTCTCTTCTCTTCTGGCCACGAAAATGCAACATGTCGCGATATCGCGACACTTTTTCTCCTTGCATTTTCTCTCTCCTATTTTAGTCACGAAAATGCGACATGTCACGAAATCGTGACACTTTTCCAACTTACTTTCTCTCTCCTATTTTAGTCACGAAAATGCGACATGTCGCGAAATCGTGACACTTTTCCAACTTACTTTCTCTCTCCTATTTTAGTCACGAAAATGCGACATGTCACGAAATCGTGACACTTTTCTTACTTGTTCTCTTTCTTCGAACTTGTCGCAAATCGTGACACTTTTCCTGCTTTCTCTTTCTCTTCCAACATGTCACGAAATCGTGACAGCTTTTCCACTTGCCTTTTTCTCTTCCAACATGTCACGAAATCATGACAGTTTTCCTCTTTTCTCTCTCTTCCAACATGTCACGAAATCGTGACAGTTTTTCCACTTGCTTTTTCTCTCTTCCAACATGTCACGAAATCATGACAGTTTTTCCTACTTTTTCTCTCTCTTCCAACATGTCACGAAATCGTGACAGTTTTTCTTGCTTTTTCTCTCTTCCAACATGTCACGAAATCGTGACAGTTTTTCTTGCCTGTTGTATATGTCGCGATATCGTGACACTTTTCTTACTTGTCTTTTTCTTTGATCTTTTGCATATGGGCCACTTCGGTCTTCTTGGAAAATCACTTGTACATACTCTGAATAACCTTTGAACTCCTATCTTCTGCATCTGAATAGCTTTTGAACTTCCTATCCATTGCATCAATAGATCTATCGACTGTGTTGACAACAATGACAATACTTGTTGTTGCACCTTGCTCAACAATCTCCCCCTTTGGAATTGTTGGCAACACATGTGCAATTTCCTGTAACTCTTCTCCCCCTTTGACAATAATACCAAAGGGCTACCGTAGACTCCCCTGAGTCCATGCACAACATTCTCAGGCAAAATTTATTACACTTAGCAAAAATCATGAACATGAGCAAAAAGATAATCAAATACTTAAATGCTCCCCCTGAGAATGTGATCCCTGTAGCTAGTCAATTCTTGGGAAGTGTGACCACTCCCAATTTATTGCGAAGGTACTCAAAAACTTCCTTGGGCAATGGTTTTGTGAAGATATCTGCTACTTGCTCTGTAGTTGGAACAAAATCCAACTTAACCTCACCTTTCGCAACTTTCTCCTTCAAAAAGTGATACCTGATAGCAATGTGTTTTGTGCGTGAATGCATAACCGGATTCTTGGAGATGTTAATGGCACTGGTGTTATCACACTTAACTGATATTGGCTCACTGAAGCTAATACCAAGATCTTTCAGGGTTTGTTTCATCCACAAAACCTACGTACAACATGTTGTCGCTGCAATATATTCTGCCTCTATTGTCGATAAAGAAACTGACTCTTGTTTCTTACTGTGCCACGCGACCAACCTGTCTCCAAGATAGAATGCACCTCCATTGGTACTCTTTCTGTCATCTACACATCCTGCCCAATCTGCATCTGAATACGCAATAAGGGTGAAGTCCTTGCCTTTCGGATACCATAACCCATACTCCATAGTACCCTTGAGGTACCGAAGAATCCTTTTCACTGCTGTCACATGAGTCTCCTTGGGATTAGCCTGAAATCGTGCTACCATGCATACTGCCTGCAAAATATCTGGTCTAGTAGCTGTCAGGTACAGTAAACTCCCAATCATAGATCTGTACATGGTTTGATCAACAGGTGGAGATTTGTCATCCTTGCTCAACTTGCAACCTGTCGTCATGGGAGTGCTAAGCGGCTTACAATCCTCCATTGTGAACTTTTTTAACATCTCTTTCACATATTTAACTTGAGAAATAAATATGCCCTTCTTATTTTGATTAACTTGCAACCCGAGGAAATACGAAAGTTCACCAATCATTGACATTTCAAATTCTTTCTGCATCTTATTTGCTAAATCTTTACACGACTCATCTTTGTTGCTGCCAAATATGATATCATCTACGTATACAACAAGAACAATAAGATGCCCATTTTCTATTTTGATATACAAATTACTATCCACCATACCTTTCTTAAACCCTTGTTGAGTGAGATAGTTGTCTAGCCTTGCATACCATGCTCGGGGTGCCTGTTTTAAGCCATATAATGCTTTCTTCAACTTGCAAACCAAGTTGGGATCATCACCAAGTTTGAAACCATCTGGTTGCTCAATATAAACCTCTTCTTCAAGTTTCCCATTCAAAAACGCTGATTTCACATCCATTTGATAAACTTTGAAATTCTTGTAGACTGCTAAAGCCAGAAACATTCTAATTGCCTCTAGTCTAGCTATCTGGTGCAAAAGTTTCCTCAAAGTCAATGCCTTCAACTTGTGCATAACCCTTACATACCAATCTTGCTTTATTTCTGACTACCTGTCCGTCTTCATTCAATTTGTTTCGAAAAATCCATTTAGTCCCGATTATATTTTTATTTGCGGGTCTAGGTACTAACTCCCAAGTTTCATTTTTCTCGATCTGATCTAATTCTTCATTTATTGCCTTCATCCAACTTTCATCTTTACTTGCGTCAACAACATTTTTGGGCTCAATGCTGGATAATAGAGAGTAGTTACTTACTACTCTTCTTCTTGTCTGAACACCAACATTGGGGTCTCCAATTATTTGCTCTCTAGGATGATTTTTTTGCCAGCTGCCTGTTTTGAATTTCTTATTTTCTTCCACTTCTGAATCACAACTTAAATCATCTGAGTCAATTTTTTGTATCTTTTCCATTTCGTTTTCCTCATCTCCTTCAATAACCTCTTCATAAATTGGGTAGTTCATTTCATAGCTAATTACTCGTTCTCTACCTTCATCAAATTTAACATCGACACTGTCCACAATTTTCTTTAGCCTCTTGTTGTAGCATTTGTAAGCTTTGCTTTTTGATGAATAACCAACAAAAATACCTTCATCCGCTCTATCTTCAAACTTACCAAGATTATCTTCAGTTCTTTTGATGTAGCACTTGCTGCCAAAAATTTTGAGGTATTTTGTTGTTGCCCTTTTACCGAACCACAACTCATAAGGAGTTTTGCTTTCATGTGTTCTCAGCATGTACCTATTTTGGATATACACCGTAGTATGGACTGCTTCTTTCCAAAATCTGTCTGCTACTCTACTTTCAACCAACATAGTCCATGCCATTTCCTGCATTGTCCTGTTCTTTCTTTCTACCACTCCATTCTGTTGAGGTGTCCTGGCTGCTGAAAACTGTCTCCTAATACCGTATTTTTCATAGTACTCTGTAAACTCCTCTGAAATGAATTCTCCTCCTCTGTCTGATCTTAAACATTTGATCCTCTTTCCTGTTTCATTCTCAACATGGTTTTTGAAAATCTTGAACATGTTAAGAGCTTCTGATTTATGCTTCAAGAAAAATATCCATGTCATTCTGGAATAGTCATCAATGCACAACATAAAATATTTGTCACCATTTATGCTTTGTGTTCTCATGGGTCCACATAAATCGGTGTGTATTAGTTCCAAAGGTTTGCTTGTGTAGTACTCTTTTGTTTTGAATGTGACTCTAGTTTGCTTCCCCTTTTGGCATGAAGCACAAATGTTGTTTGCAGGTTTGCTTGATGGTGGGAATATCTCTCACTTGCCCTTTTTGAGTTGATTTTTACTAGATTATCAAAACTGATATGACCGAGTCTCTTGTGCCACAACCAATTTTCTTCTTCCTGTCCAATAAAACAAGCTCCTTCTGAAGTCTCCGAGAGCGTGTACAAGTTGCCAGATGTCCTTGATCCAGTTGCTATCAATTTTCCACTATTTGTTTTTCTGACTTCACAACCCTGCTTCTTAAAAACTACTTCATGACCTTTATCACAAATCTGACTTACGCTCAATAAGTTATGTTTCAAACCATCCACAAACAAGACTTCTTCTGACTTAATCTTTCCGTCACTAATTTTAACTGAACCTTTGCCAACTATCTTAGCTCCATCATTATTTCCAAACTTTACTGAACCACCTTCATATTTCTGTAACTTCTCAAATTTTTGTTTGTCACCTGTCATATGACTGGAGCATCCACTATCAAGTATCCATGGTACATATTTATTCTGTGCTTTAAATGTTGTTTGTACGATTAAGGATTCCTTTTCTTCCTTAAGTCGCTCTTTTTCTTTCCACTCCATTTTGATAGTAGTTTTGGGCTCTTGTTTTGCCTTTCCCTTATCAATAGCTTGTGCATGTTTTTCGAGAAGTTTTCTATTTTGTCTCATCCTATTTGGTTGAAATTTTCTTCCCTGAAACTGATTTGATGCAAATGTACTTCTACGATTTCTTGCAATGTGCCCAAAATTATGACAGTTATAACATTCTCTTGTATAATTCATCAAAGGAGAAAAAGCATTTCTACTGGTGAAATTCCTTGGTCTTACATTATATTTGCAGTCTGAGATTTTATGTCCATAGCCATTGCATTTAAAACAGAAACCAGAAAAGGGATAATTGAACCTGGGGGATGGTCTTTGCCATGTTGCCGTAGGAGCCATAGGTCTTCTTCTTCTTTGATGTGTGACATTGGTGAATCCATCATTGTCAATTCTCCTTTCGTGCCTGGCATCATTGCTTTCTTTTGCATGAGACATTTTTCCTTGATCAACTTGTTTCTTATTTTCATTCTTTATGGATTCTACATTTCTGGCCTTTGATCCATTTGATGATTCTCCTTCGACGAAACCCAGACCAAATTTGATGCCTGTAGGCCTTTGGTCATTTATAATCTTATCCGACTTCATAGAACTTTCTTCGCGTTTGTGATAGCAACTAATTTTGTGATTCATCTCTTCTATCTGCATCCGTAAACCAACATTCTCTTCTTCTAGTTTGCAGCAATAATCTATTTTCATGGTAATTTGTACTTCGAGATCTTCAGATATTTTCTTGTATTCTTTTGTCTGTACTTTCAGACTGGTTATGATTTCGTTTGCATCCTCAAGCTTTTTTGAAATTTTCTTATTCTTTTTCCTCTCTATTGTCAACTCTTCAAGTGCAGAGATCAACTCACCTTCTAGATCTACTTCAGCCTCAGGGTTTTCACCACATACTTCAGAGTTCACTCCTTCTTCCTTTTCTGATTTTACTTCTTCAAATGCCATGAAAAGAGCTTCACCTGTTTCCTCTTCAGAATCCTCACCAGAGCTGTCTTCTGATGAACTGGCATTCCTGGAGATGAAACTTTTCTTCTTGAAGTTGCCTTTTTTGAAATTCATTTTCTTCTTCCAGTCACTTCTTTCTTGGTGCGATCCTTCATCATTTTTGTTCTTCTTATTAAGTGGACATTTAGACGCAAAATGCCCAATGCCTCCATAGTTGAAACATTTAAACGGTAGCTTTCCTCTATATTTTCCTTTTCCCATTTTTAGTTTCTTAACAAAGTTTGCTTCCATTTCATCTGATGTCTCTTCTTCCTCGGACTCTTGTTTTGCATTTTTATTTTTAAGGGCTTTAAAAGCCGCTTCTCTGTCTGTGGGTTTAGATCTTCCTATCCTCATCTCATATGCAGTCAAGGAACCATACATCTCATCTATACTAAAATAATTTAGATTTTTAGCTTCTTCTATCACTGAGACTTTAGAATCAAACCTTTGAGGAAGAGATCTTAATACCTTTTTCACGATGGCAGAGTCTTCAATATCCTCGTCGAGTCCTCTGATCGCATTAATGATTCCATTAACTCTCAGCATATATGCCTCAATGTTTTCATCGTCATTCATCTTTAATGCTTCGAACTGAGCTCGATGTGTCTGTAACTTGGCCTCCTTGATCTTATCGTCTCCTTCATGAATACTCCTCAGTTTGTCCCATATTTCTTTTGCCATTTTATAACTCATGATCTTTACTAGTTCACTGTCTGCTAATCCGCACATGAGAGCATTCTTTGCTTTTGAGTTATTTTCAAACAGTTTCTTTTCGTCAGCATCTTTTGGAGGAGTGATGGGTATTGTGTATCCACTAACTACTGAATCCCAGATGTCGTATCCCAAAGCACAGAGATATGTCTGCATCCTGATTCTCTAGAACATGTAATTAGATCCATCAAACAATGGTGCTTTGTTTGATGAGAAGCCTTCACCACCTGCCATTGTGTTACTTCCAAGATCACCCTAGCCGGTTAAGCTTGTACAGGAACTTAGCTCTGATACCAATTGTTAGTCTTACAATGACACTGAGAGGGGGGGTGAATCAGTGTAGCTCTTTTAACTTGAATTTATAGCTCTTAATACCGTAGCAATTAAAACTTATTACTAGATACAACAAGTATAACAAAAGAGCATCACACAACACAAGATTTAACGAGGTTCACCAATGTGGCTACTCCTCAAAAATTGACTGCTTGGACTACCATCCAAATCCAGCCTTTGCAAAGCACCAACTTTACAATCAATTTACCAGCACCCACTAGAAGGAGCACCAACCCCTGATGCCAAGCACCAACTTGGACTTCAATTCTGAATCTATAAGTTTGATAATAAGATACCTTTGCTTTTGCAAGACCCTGACTGGTCTTCTTCACCTTTGCATTCTCTATGCACTCTGCTTTCTCTACGCAATCACACACCTGGTCGAGCTTCAACCTTTTTCTCTCTATGCACTCTGCACTCTCTATGTAATCACTTCACACACTCTACTTCATTACAATCGAACTTCACGATCGTCTTCTCCCTTTTGCGCACTCTACTCTCTTTGCAAATTTTGCACTTAGCACGATTCGACACGACTTGCTCTCTATGCACAATGACCGTATCGCTCACACATTTCACACTTCTCAATTCTCCAAACAACCCTCCTTTTATAACAACATTTTCATGATGAAAACCCTAATCTTAGTCGGTTGTAAACCCTAATCTTAGTCGGCTTTCATAACAACTGTAAACCCTAATTTTAGTCGGTTGTCATCGGACTTCGTCGGCTTCAACTCAACCATGAAAATAAACATGTCGCGATATCGTGACACTTTTTCTTTCTCTCTTTCTCCTTGCTTTGGCCCCAAAAATAACATGTCGCGATATCGCGACACTTTTTTCTCTCTCTTTCTCTTTGCATCGGATCACGAAAATGCTACATGTCGCGATATCACGACACTTTTTCTCCTTACGCTTTCTCTTTGCTTTGGGCCCCAAAAATACAACATGTCGCGATATCGCGACACTTTTTCTCCTTGCTTTTTCTCTTAGCTTCGGCCCACAAAAATACAACATGTCACGATATCGTGACACTTTTTCTCCTTGCTCTTTCTCTTAGCTTTGGCCCCAAAATAAACATGTCACGATATCGCGACACTTTTTCTCCTTGCTCTTTCTCTTAGCTTTCGCCCGTGAAAATACAACATGTTGCGAAATCGTGACACTTTTTCTCCTTGCATTTTCTCTTCTCTTCTGGCCGTGAAAATGCAACATGTCACGATATCGCGACACTTTTTCTCCTTGCATTTTCTCTCTCCTGTTTTAGTCGTGAAAATGCGACATGTCGCGAAATCGTGACACTTTTCAACTTACTTTCTCTCTCCTATTTTAGTCATGAAAATGCGACATGTCACAAAATCATGACACTTTTCCAACTTACTTTCTCTCTCCTATTTTAGTCGTGAAAATGCGACATGTCACGAAATCGTGACACTTTTCTTACTTGTTCTCTTTCTTCGAACTTGTCACGAAATCGTGACACTTTTTCTACTTTCTCTTTCTCTTCCAACATGTCACGAAATCGTGACAGTTTTTCCACTTGCCTTTTTCTCTTCCAACATGTCATGAAATCGTGACAGTTTTCCTACTTTTTCTCTCTCTTCCAACATGTCACGAAATCGCGACAGTTTTTCCTCTTTTCTCTCTTCCAACATGTCACGAAATCATGACAGTTTTTCCTGCTTTTTCTCTCTCTTCCAACATGTCACGAAATCGTGACAGTTTTTCTTGCTTTTTTCTCTCTTCCAACATGTCGCGAAATCGCGACAATTTTTCTTGCCTGCTGTATATGTCGCGATATCGTGACACTTTTCTTACTTGTCTTTTTCTTTGATCTTTTGCATATGGGCCACTTCGGTCTTCTTGGAAAATCACTGTACATACTCTGAATAACCTTTGAACTCCTGTCTTCTGCATCTGAATAGCTTTTGAACTTCCTGTCCACTGCATCAACAGATCTATCTGACTGTGTTGACAACAATGACAATACTGTTGCTGCACCTTGCTCAACATATTTTACATTGCAACTTTATTTGAGATCTTGTGATTATTTGCATTAATATTAAGCATCAAAAGCTAACACAACGTGCCTATAGGCATGTTATTATTGAAAATATAATATACCAATGTTCCCTTGATGTAATTATTCTTAAGTGCCTAACTTTAGTTGAAGCCTAAACATTCATCAAAGAGGCCATGATGGATCATGCAGTGGTCACTTTAATGGTGTTGTCATTGCCAAGAAACTCCTACAGATAGGTTATTTTTGGAATTTCATGGAAACACAATCTTGCAACTATACCAAGAGGTGTGATAATTATTAGAAGCATGACAACCTTATCTGTGATCCATTGCAAGTTATTCAACCCTTGAATTCTCCTTGGCCTTTTTCCATTTGGGGCTTAGACATCATTGGGAAGATCAACCTAGTATTGTCAAATGGACATAAGTTCATCATCATGGTTACTAAGTACTTCACTAAATGGGTTGAATCCATACCTTTAGCCTCAACCACTAGAGTCCATATCTCCAAGTTTATTGTCAACTATATTCTTAGTTGTTATTGCATCCCTTCCATGCTAATATTTGACAGTGGAACACCCTTCAAGAACAAGGATGTCTAAAAAATTATGCTAAACATAATATTCAGTACAAATGGTCAATGTATTAGTATCCTCAATGTAATGGCCAAATTAAAGCTTCTAAAAAGACTCATATCAATATACTTAAGAACATAATCAACAAAACTAATCAATATTGGCATCTTTGGATGTATCTCATCTTATGGAGCTCCTGTACTAGTGTTCGAACCTCCAATGGTGTGACACCCTACGCTTTAGTTTATGGGATTGAAATCATATTCCCTTTCAATATTGAGGTGCATTCCTTACACATTCTATTAGAGGAATCCTTTATTAAGGATGAATATCATCTCACTTGTCTGAGCCAATTGGATCTGCTTGATGAAAATTGAATCCACACCCTAGAGAATCTGTAGGTCTACCAACAAAGGATTAAGCCTACCTATAGTGAAAAGGTATAATTTTTCTCCTTCTTGTTCTCAAATGGAATCAAAATAATACCAATGCTAAAATTTATATTAAAGGTAAGATTGAACCTAATTGGTTAGGTCCATTCATCATAACTACCAATTTTGGTTTAGGTGCTTATTGCCTTGCCATGCTTGACACAAAATAACTTAAGGAACCAATGAACATAATGCATATTAAAAGGTGATACATTTGAGTCTACATTATATGCCTATTTATTTTAGTTGATCATCATGACTTGCTTGTATCTTATATAGTTTCATATCTATTTGCTTGCATGTGTTTGTCTATGTCTGGACTTCTTATTACATCTTGAGTCATGGATTTGTGTTGACATGTAAATGATGATCCTATTAAAGATAGTTCATTTTCTTACATTAGACTAGGTTATTGGTGTGAGTGGATCCTCCTAATCCCATATTTACAAATCAAATTAGGGTTCATGCAACCATATATCTTTATCATCACTCTATCTCTCTATATATTTATGTAGTTTGCATCAAAACTATATCTGTCAAGACTTTTGAACTATCAAATCAAATTATAACATGATAAACACTATGAGGCTCATATGTATTTATGGTAAAATAAATTCTAATTCTTATTTCTCATTAGTTGCTACAAGATGAATATTGCAAATTTCATAGGTGCTAATATCCCCATCAATATCATCGGCTATTGTCTTTTACATACCACCATATGTGGGGTAACTGGTCAACAATAAACTTGTCTTCCCAATTGGAGGTACCATTCATTACTACACCAGTCAATAATAATTTCTATATGATACTTATTTATGAGGTAAACCAATCTAAGCAATATATTTTTAAGCATTTGTTTAAAGGTAAAGCATAAGTTCTTTAGTCATCTACTTGAAGGAAAATGTCAAATAAAAAGTCCTATAGGCAAGGCTAGATCAAAATTCCTATGGGAAAGGATAAATCAAAAGTCCTATAGGCAAGGCTAAATCAAAAGTCCTACAAGTCAGGCTAAATCAAAAGTCCTACAAGCAAGGTAGATGTCATTTTAAATGTTTGTTTAAAGGTAAATAATTTTGGTTTTCATGTTTTTCATATATTTGTATCATAGCAATTAACTAATTCCTTTAGGAAAATCTAACTAAAGTCCCCAGAAGAAAGTCAAAATCTAACAAAAATCCCCCTAGGAAAATCTCAAAGCTAACAAAAGTCCCCTAGGAAAGTCAAAAAGCTAACTAAAGTCCCCTTGGACAAATATCTATGTATAAAGTTGTATATATTTTGTACATAGCTATACTATAGCCATGCTTACTTGTGCACATCCTTGCATCCTGCATCTCTCATCATCCAAATTATTTTATTAGCTTTTAATATTTCAACTTTTATAACTTTTTAATAAATCACAAGTAATCAACATCTAATCAACAATCTTAATCCATGCAACTTAAATAATCTAAATAACTCATCATCTAATCCATAAATTCATAACTATAACTCATTAAACCACATAAAACATTAAAGTAATTAAATAATAATTAACCATAGCAAACCATCCAAAAGCATCATAACATAAACAAGAAAACTTAACATCCATAAAATTCGGTATATATACTAGTCTCAAAGTATATATACAATGGCATAATCATGATCTACAATCAAAATTACCATCATCATAATCAATAATCACAATTTACAATCCATCCATAATGTAGTATAATGTTCCATTCCCTCAACAACTAGGGTAGATAGCTCCAACTCATCCTTGGCTAGCTCTAGGAGCCTATTCTTCCCATCATGAAGTAGTCAAAGTAGTTTGCTAATTTGGTGGAATTTATTTTATAATGGTTTTAACTTCTTACATGTATAAAAATCCATTATTACATTAATAAAAGGTATTGCAACCATTTTTTATTTCTAACATTAGGTATTAGACCAGTTTTAATTTCTTCTAGGTCATTTTAGAGATGAGATCACTATAGTTAAATTCTTCCTTAGCCAACTCAAGAAGAAGATGCACAAACATGTTTTGATGTTGAAATTGATACTTCATGAACATTATGGGTGATTGTAAGAGATATCATGTGAGGAGTAAATATTTTGTGATAATGAAAATCTAAACTTATATAGGATGTTCATTTCTATATTTTATTTTCTATTTCTAATTTTATGGAGAAATGTTGATGATGGTGTAAGAGAAAATAAGTTGTTGGACATAAGATTGAAGATGAGGATAAAAATCTAGAAGATAGTTGAAAAACGTAGGCATAGAAGGGTAGAAGACATTCCTAAGATTGTAAATAATTTTTGTTCAAGAAGTTTTCTATATAAATATATTATGATGTGACAAATATGACTATACAGAAGAAATATGTGAGACTAGTTCAAACATGAAGACTCATTCCTTTTTGTTATATGAGCTATAGAAAGATACTTTCAATGTTTTTTGTTTGTTGTTGAATAATTGGACCACTACTATTCAAAAAAACTTGAAGGGATGTCTAGCATTTAAAATTAATTCATTAGAAAATTTTATTTATCATCTAAAGAGTGGAGAAGATCAATTGGTTTGATAGATCAGTTATCAACACATTAGATGGAGGACCTTGATGGCAAAAGGTCATATGAGATAAAGCATTGACCGTCCAAGTGAAAAAATACACTTTCCCTAGAAAAATATGTTGTCTAATAGGCAAGAGAGGTCATCTGGTAATAGGATAACAAGTGTTTGACCATCCAAGGAGAGACAAGGGTCATCTAGAAGTAAAACCCATTTGTTTGATAATTTAAAAAATACATCTGACATGACAAAGAAATCAACTCACAAACACAAATAAGGAAAAAATTTGCATGTTTAGATCTTTGTTGTAGGTCTAAAAGAAGAAAGTAAATATTGTAAAGGTTGTTTTCCAATAATGAAAGCATGATATTATTTGTGAATGAAATACTTCATATTTGGTGGCAAGTGCATCTTAGAGGATATTGGAAAGGCCAAAATAATATTATCATCTAACAACCTAAAATATTTCTTGGAAAAATTAATAGTAGAAGGGCATAAATGGGTCATGTCATTTCATTCTAATTAGGGAGATGTTTGATGAGCAACATGATTATTTGATACAATTTTCAGGGTCATTGTTATCAAAGAGAAGAGTTGGACATCCAATCTAGAATCTTGAGTCCTTAAACATGGATTGTGATAAGAATAATATTGATTTTATAAGATATAGTCTTTAATTAATAAAGTGAACTTTATTTTAAAAAATTATTGGTAGATTGAGAAGCACTTGAAGACTATATTGTTTTACTCCGCATCACTATCATTTTTGTAAGCATAGCCATATATAGTTGTTAAAAATATATTTTTGAACTAGTTTCAACAAATATATTTTTAAAGTTTTACCATGGCTATAAATGCCCCAAAAGTATTATTTCCTAATTTCTAATTATTTAAGGGAAATGATTATTCTACTTGGAAAATGATACTGAAGGTACTTCTTGAGTTTGAAGATCAATGGTGAAAGGAACAACAATAAGGTTGAACCTATAATAGGATCTTGAGTGTTTAATGGATATAACATAAGCAATAACAAAGCTTCAACAATGAAGGATTAGTAATAATCAATAACATGCAAAGACAATATCACAATAATGAGAAAAAACTCCAATATGCTCCAATAACATGTATACAATCTCACATATGCATAGAAGAAGAAACCCTTGCATATATAGGCAAGGGTGAGGATCATAAAAAATGAGTGCACAATTAGTTAACAAGGAAAATAACTAATTGTGGATATGAGATCCAAAAAAACTAATCACTCAAATCAAGGAAAAAGCATCTAAACAATATCCTATGAGTGAATTATTCTTATTTAATAAATAAGAATAATATAATTATTAGCTAAGTCTACCTAGTAAACTAAAGACTAAGGTGTAATTAATAATATTACACCAACACCCCCTTAAGTGTGTTGGAAATTTTGAGTATATTGTTGTCATTGATGTCAAAGAATTAATGGCATAGGTTAATGACATTGGTTGTCATTTATGTCAAGAAAAATAAAGGTTTAATGGTTTTACCATGGTGGCATTTGCAAAAGAAAAAGGAAGAGGTTTTCCAAAGAAAAGGTCCAAGAAGAAGAAAAATTATAATATTTAAATCTATGAAGATTTAAATAATTATAATAATTAAATATTAAAAGGCCCAAAGGTTAAAATAAAATTATAATAATTAAATCTACCTTAGATTTAATTTATTATAATATTTTTGAAAAGGTTTAATGGTGCCAAAAATCAAAAATCAAAATTGCATGGAGGCATTTGTTTCAAGTGCATCGACGTCCAAGGTCAAAAGGCAATGTGTATAAAAGGGCTAAGGTATTGCAAAGCCAAGGTGTTCGAATTAATTTAACCCCCGAATTATTACTTGCAATATTCATTCGACAAAGGTGTGAAGGTAGACATAGAATATTCTATGAAATTTGAGGCAGCACGGAGATAAAGGCGGAGGGTGTCCAAACTCCATCCAATGGTGGATGGTAGCCTAGCTGGCAAGCTCGGCTTGTAGAGCGTGTAGTTGGCAGTAGGTTCGACGTTCGATTCGCACGGAGGGTTTTTGTGTGTTGAAGTCTTTTGCACCGGTGGTGAAGGAGAAGAAGGAGCATGTGCTCCTTTGGTTTGTGTGGGTGGCTAGCCCACGTGGTGTTTGCCCTTGTGCTAGGGTGCGAGGGCCAGTGAGGTCATGGGTTCGAACAATGATGGTAGCGCTTGAGGGCAGAATTAAATTTTGTTAAAAGGTATGCACTTTAAGCTTGGTTAAGGAGTTATAAGGGTTAGTTAATTTTTATTATGTTGATGTGAAATGGTTAGGGAGTTATAAGGGTTAGTTAATTTTTATTATGTTGATGTGAAATGGTTAGGGAGCCATAAGGATAGTAAAGTGATTTGTTTTTTTTTTAGAAAGGGTTGAAAAGTGAAATTTCAGATTGCTAGTGCTTGGTGGATGCATGAGATGAAGTAATAATTTCTTTGGTCTTATTGAAATTTGAAGTGCATTATTGTGTTTTCATAAGAAGGAGGTATAAGGTGTATATGTGAAATTCATGTGTGTAATTTTTGGTTTGTTTTGTTGAAGCATTATTTTGCATGAGAGAATAGGAGTAATAAGGTGTTATAGTGGTTGATATTTTATTGTAATATTTGTATGGTGAAATATCTTTTGAAGTGAAAATTCATGTGGATGTGTTGAGAAAATATCTTGCAATCTAACCATTGGAGTGGCATTAGAGAAATTAGTTATTTGTGAGATAGGTTTTGAAGATATATCTCCATAAGAGCAATTAAGAGGTATGGGCACATCATCCCTTGTTTAAGGTGTTTATTGGAATGAATGTTTTGGAACATAAGGTGGAGTGAAAAGGATTGTTTGATAAGCATTGTTGGAAATATTTGAGTGAGGTTTTGTGCTTCATTGTTGAATATTTTGGAAACATTTGGGATAGAGGTTGAGAACAAGTTGTGCTTTCATTGTTGAAAGAGATTGAGACATTTGTGCTAGAGATTTTGAACTACTTGTGCTAGGGTTGAAGACAAGTTAGTATATCTTTGTGAAATATTTTTAAACATTGGTTTGAAAGATATTGATTGCAATTGTGAAAGTGTTTGAGATCAATTTTATGAGGGAAATTGTGTTTTGGTGTGATTGATCTTTGAGAGAAATTTGCAAGAAGAATAAACCAATTTTGTTATACATTGTTTTGATTTGAAAGGGATTAGCAAGAGAAAGAGATTGGTTGATTGAGTACAAGTTTTGTGAGTGTGAAACATATTGAGTTTTTGATAGAGCAAATCATTCTCTATATGTTCCAGAGGTTAAACAAATTCTAAGTAGAATTTGTTTTTGTGAAGAAAGTTTTTGAAAGAGATTTAAATTGTGTTTGTGAGCAAGTCTTTTGAGAAGACTTGAAGGCAGATTTGAGCAAGTATTTTGAGAAGGCTTGAAGGTAGTTTGAGCAAGTATTTTGTTAAGGCTTGAGGATAGATTTGAGCAAGTATTTGAGATAGAATTGAGAGCAGATTTGTTCAAGCTTTGTGTTAAGGCTTGAGGACATATTTGAGATAGAATTGAGAGTAGATTTGTTCAAGCTTTGTGTTAAGGCTTGAGGATAAATTTGAGATAGAATTGAGAGAAATTTTTCAAGATTTGTGTTAAGGCTTGGGATATATTTGAGATAGAATTAAGAGTATATTTGTAATTAGATCTAGAGTAGATTTGGTATAGATTTGAGATATATTTTGGTGTAGATTTGAGATAGATTTTGTGCTAGATTTGAGATAGAGTTTGGTGTAGATTTGAGATAGAGTTGAGAGTAGGATTTGGAGGTGATAGAGCAAAGAGGACAATAATCTCCAGTGGATAGAGATCCATCAGCTAGTGTAGTGGGGATAGAGGTCTCCTATGGAGAGAGATCCACAAGCTAGAGTAATGGGGGTAGAAGTCTTCTAGAATTTCACCAGCCAGAGTAGAGGGGATAGAGTTCTCCTATGGATAGATATCCATGAACCAGAGCAAGGGGAAAGAGTTCTCCTATGGAGTAAGATCCATGAACCAGATAGGGAGATAGAGTTATTCTATGGAGAGAGATCCATAAACTAGTTGAGGAGATAGAGTTCTCCTAGATCAAGTTCCATAAACTAGAGCAAGGGGATAGAGTTATCCTATGGAGAGAGATCCATGAACTAGAGAAAAGGGGAAAGAGTTCTCCTATGGAGAGAGATCCACAAATCAGAGCATAGGGGATTGGTGTCTCCTTTGGACAGAGGTCCATAAACATTATAATAGGGAATTGATTCCCAAGATATTTATTGAGAAAATTTAGAAGAAATATTTTCTCTGTGGAGTAGCCCACATTGGGTGAACCATGTTAAATTTGTGTCTCTCTTGTGTGTGATGATTTATGCATTGCTTTGATTACTACTATTGATATTACCATTGATAATATTGGATAATATTGTTTGGGAAAGAAAAGTAAAAGTTGGTCTTATACTATTCACCCCCTCTCAGTATAAGCTTGTGTTCTTCAATTGGTATCAGAGTGGGTTCCTTTGGAAGAGTCTAACAACTTGAAGGAAGATAGTACAGGAATACAGATGGCATATCAGAATGGATCTTCATAAAATAAGGTACCATTGTTCGATGGGAACAATTATGCTTTCTAGAGCATAAGAATGAAGACTTACTTGATGGCACAAGGATATGAGATATGGCAAGCAGTTGAGGATGGGTTCACACCTACAACTAATCCTCCCACAGATAAATATGGTAAGCTCTTACATGTGAATAATGCCAAGGCTATGAATGCAATCTTAAGTGGATTACGTGAAGCAAAATTTGTGAAAGTTATGCATTGCAAATCAACAAAAGAGATTTGGGAAAAATTGAAGCAAACCTATGAGGGAAATAAAAAGGTCAAGATGGCAAAACTACAAAACCACAAGAAAAGGTTTGAATATTTGAATATGGAAGATGAGGAAGACATTGCTACATACTTACTTCATGTGGATGAGATTTTTAATACCATGCGTGGACTTGGATTTGAAGTTGAAGACTCCACTGTTGCTCAGAAAGTTTTAAGGTCACTTCCTACAAGGTATGATGGAAAAGTTTCAGCTATAGAAGAGATGAGAGATATTGATCAGTTGACTATGGATGAGTTACATGGAATTCTCATAGCTTATGAGATGAGAATAGTAAAGGATCCCAACTCCAAGAAAGAGGTAACTTTCAAAGCATCAAAGAAGATAAAATATAAGAAACCAGAATCAAGTGGTGAGTCAAGTAGTGATGAAGAAGCTAACTATGGTAGAAGAAACAAGGACTCAAGAAAGCACAAAGGTATGAAAATAGTGAAATGTTTCAATTGTGGAAATTTTGGTCACTATGCATCTAATTATCCAGAAGCTGGAAGCAATAGTAGTGAAGAGAAACATGATCATAAGAAAAAGGAAGGAGGAAAATCCAGGTATGAAAAGAAAAATAGGTATGGTCAAAACAAGCATGAAAAGAAGTTCTTTCAAAGGCACAAGAAGAGTTTCTATGTTGATAAGGGAAGCAAGGCTTCAAGTGACAGTGATGAAAGACCCTCAGATAGTGAAGAAGAAGAGATTCTATTTTTGGCAATAGGAGAGGAAGAAAATGCTTCTATTGAAGGTAAAGTTGAAAAGTATGAAGATGCCCTTGAAGACCAAGGAGTAGAACAAGATTCAAAAAATGAAGAGGAAGGCACAGTAGATCTAGAAGAAGAACTTATTGCTGCTCTTAAAGAATTGAAAAAGGTTAGAAAGTAGAATTCAAGATTCAAGGCTCAAGTTCAAGAATGTGAGGAAGAAAAAGAAAAGCTTATACAAGACCTGACAAACTCAATAGCTAAGACAAGGAGATTTAAAGAAAAGTTAGAGGTAAAAGTCTTAGAATGTGAAATATTAGAACATGAGGTAGTTTCACTAAGGATGGAAGTGAAATATTCTAAGGACAAGCTACACAAGTTTGGGAAAAGTTCAAAGACTTTGGATAAGATTATCAATGCACAAAGATCTTCATCTATCAAAACAGGACTTGGTTTTGAAGAAGGACAAGGGAAACAAGAAGAAGGGTCAAGCTCAAGCTCAAAAGAGGAAGAAGTTTCAAAGGAAGAGAGTGAAGGAGAAATTGAGACTTATGAGGATAAGTTGAAGAATAGAAGCTTCACTAAGAAAGGAAACAATGCACAAACAAGGAACATGGATCATCACAAAGAAGAAAGGACTAAGAGACCAGTAGGCTCAAGATAATATTTCTTCAAAGGACATTGTTTTTCATGTAATCGGTTTGGTCACAAGGCTATGCATTGCAGGACTCATGGAAAGGAGTATGGTTTTACTAAGAGGAACTTCAAATATGGACATCTCTTTCAAGGGTATTGCTACTCTTGTAATCGATTTGGTCATAAAGCAATCCAATGCAGGGTTCATGATAGAAATGAGTATGGCTTCACCAGGAGGAACTTCAAGATATTTGCACCTTCTAAGAACTACAACATTAAGTGTTATAAGTGCAATAATGTTGGGCATAAGGCCAAGTGGTGTAGAACAGAGTTTCTAGAGCTTCCAGAGACAAGCAAAAATAGGGACACTCAAAAGGATCAAAAAGGTATGTTGAGAAAGAAGGTTGACAAAGAAAAAGAGCATTGTATGCTGGGAGTAGAGATACTCCCACCCCAAAATTAATCACCTCAAGGAGAGGAGGTGGGGAGGGGGCTGAGCTAAGAGTCTTATATTTAGCCCCAAAGGAGTCCCTTTGCCATTGATGTCAAAGGGGGAGAGATTTGAGTAAGGGGGAGAGCATTCAATCAGGGGAGAAATTTCTCAGGGGGAGCAGATTTGGAATTAAATGGTATGGAAAAAGGAAAAAGGATTTTTTAGAAAAGGGTTGCCATCAATGACAAAGGGGGAGATTGTTGGAAATTTTGAGTATATTGTTGTCATTGATGTCAAATAATTAATGGCATAGGTTAATGACATTGGTTGTCATTTATGTCAATAAAAATAAAGGTTTAATGGCTTTACCATGGTGGCATTTGCAAAAGAAAAAGGAAGAGGTTTTCCAAAGACAAGGTCCAAGAAGAAGAAAAATTATAATATTTAAATCTATGAAGATTTAAATAATTATATTAATTAAATATTAAAAATCCCAAAGGTTAAAATAAAATTATAATAATTAAATCTACCTTAGATTTAATTTATTATAATATTTTATATTCAAAAAGAAATAAAAACTTCACAACAGTACCTTAGCGCAACGAAAATCAAATAACGAAGAGGAAGTAGAAGCACAAGTGATCAATGCAAAAAGGGCACTTCACGACATAAGAACAAGAGAGACTGAAATGAAAGGGAAAACTCCAAAAATGCATTTCGCACCTTAAGTGCTCATCAGTTCGGCTGATGACCAAACATTACAATCCATCTTATTTATATAGATTTCTCAAGCCAGTGGGTGCCCTAGCCGACATGCCATGTGGCGAGAATCAAGAAAAATGGACCGTTACCTTGGGATATGCCAAAAAAGGTAGTGATTGCCAAGGATAATGGTCGAAAGTGCCTTAAAACATTAAAAAATGCTCCTCGGGATGTGCACCCATGAATACGGGGCATTGATTGCCGAAAAGAGATGTTACAAACAATTCTAAACTTTAAAACTCATTTTTGAGGGGTCTAGAGGCCCTAAAAAGGGCCTATTCCTTCGAAACCTAATGGGTTTCATCCGTCACCATAGAAAATTTTATAAGCTTTCCAATGCTTCAAATGGTTCGAGAATCGGAGCCCTATAGCAAAAGTTATGGCTGATTGAAGTTGGGCTGGGTTCTCACGACCCAGCTGCGACATAGAAATTTCTTCATATTTTTGTTGTTTCTCCAAAAGATGATGCCACGATCGATATGGGAGAGCTGAGGGTCTTTGCTCCATTTTTTATAGAGAGGTCCAAGCACATTTTTGTTTAGACGAAGATCACGAGCAAACTGGCAGTTGTACAACTTCATCAGAACTGGGGGAGATTTCTTTAGACCTGGCTGTCTTAAAGAGATCTTCTGGAATATTTTCTGGAGCAGTGCAGGCCGGTGTCGAAACTCTACCTGGGCAAAGAGTGGAAATAAGAAATGGGACGGGTAGCCCCGGGCTCTCAACCTATGAAAAAACTAATGCTTCATCTTTCTGAATCCTTCATCATCCGCCTCTCTGACCAGAAACCTGTTGAGTTCACTGACTATGAAGGCTTTTTTCTGGTGGGGTGGATGGAATGAATAGAAAGGGATATATTGATACACATTCATTGGTTTTTGGTATAGTTTAGTACCCAGACGACCTAGAATAGTCATGGAGGGTGGTTTGACCACCAGAATATCCAGGATGTTAACTTCAGAAGTGGAAATGGCAGTAGTGATGTTGATGCTGGGATAAACAGAACCATAAGCATCAAGGAGAGCTTGAAGACTCTCATTAGTACCATTCCAAACTCCAAAAGCATCATCAATATATCATTTATACAAGCAAATATTTTTTGAAATAGATGGAAAAAGACCAAAAACTTGCAATTCCAAGTAACAAAGAAACAGACAGGCATAGACAACTGCAAAATTGCTCCCCATTGCTGTACCTCTTTTTTGCCTGTAGATCTTACCATCAAATTCTAGATAATGTCTGTTCAGGACCAGTTTTGCAAGTTCAAGGATCAACTGGACCAAACCTGGCTTGAACCTCCCCGAGATGAAGTGTTGAAGAGCGGCCAATCCTGCTGCTGTAGGAATGCTTGGGTACAGGCTCTCAACATCAAAGGTGAACAGAACGCAACTTGGAGGAAAATCTCTTTCATGAAGGATTTTCATTAGGCTCAGAGAGTCTTGTAGATGATTTGGATGCTCCAGGAGAATGGGGAGAAGCTGGTGGTGAAGCCATTTGGAAACAGGCTCCAACATATAACCGCAATAGGAGCAGATGGGTCTACCCTTCATAGGTTGTTTGTGAACCTTTGGAATGAGGTAGAAAGTACAAACTCGAGCAATGATGGGGTTATTTTATAGAAGATAATCCACTATTTTTTGATCGAGGAGAAGACTTCTTTGTGCATTTTTAACAATGGACTCCAAGCTAGAAAAAAGAGAGTTCCAGGGAACAAAAATAACCTCTTGGTAAACTTCCAGATCTGAAAGTTGTCTGATCCCTTCTTCCAGGTACCATGCCTTACTGAGAATAGTGAGGCCGATATTTTTGTCAGCAGGTCTGATGACAATGGAATCATCAGATCTAAGAGAGTGCAAGGCTCTTGCTAGATGCCTGGGCAGGGGAGGCTGGAAGATACTCTCCATGGTAGCAAGTTGTTGTTCAACTTGATGCTTTTCATCATTAAGAAGATCCAGTAGGGGCTGGTATTTCACATCAAGTTCCCATGTAGAATTTGAAATATGAAAGGGAGAGTAGGCAGGTTCTTCCCAGTTGGTGATGTTCCTTCCTTTTGGACCGAAAAACCACCGGAGCTTGAGAAGCCTAGAAAATAGAACATACTCCGCACGAACATCATCATGGACCATGGGAGGTGGGACAGGGATATATTTCAATCCTAGCCCAAGAAGCTCTTTTTTTGCCATTGTGAGAGGTCTATTAGAGAAATTATGAACAATGGCATTTGTGATCATGCCATCAACAACACCTACATTACTCTTGCTGAAGAAGAGCAGGCATCTATCGACAGGGCTAAATATGGCACTCCAACGATTCAGTAGTGGTTTACGCCACCACCATGAGGACGACCTTGGGTCTGCTGCAATCCTGGACTTGACTGCCTAGGAACAAATCTCGTAGAGTTTTGATTCATTCGAGAACCAAATCCTTGGAAAGTTTTGCTAGAGCCCCATCATGACTGCTACTGCATAGGAGGTATGAATTCTTTCTCTGGTTGTTGCCAGTGAACTCTGCTTTGGGATCGGTCTCGCAACCCATTTTTTGACTGAGATCACTAGTTTTGTCTATCAGGATGATTTTGTTGTTGTTGTTGTTGGCCTAACTATTGAGGTTGTTGTTGTTGTTGTTGTCCGCTATGGGAATGACTCTGACTCCTATTACTTCTCCTTTAATTTTGGGGTGAGGGATTGCGGGAGTTGGGTCGAGAGGAAATGGCAAGATCTGTGACAAGTTTTCTGAGCTCTTGGATCTTAAAAAAGAGTGGAGCGCACTCCTTTTTGATGAGGGATGCCACCGAGGTGTTGGCTTCATCCATGACAGTATCTTGTTATTGTTTCTCATCAACTTTTTGAGTGTCGGTTGCACCTTGTTGGACCTGGACAATCCACACACAATTCCATTTTGAGAGCATTGGCCTTCACAGTAAAGTCTTCCATGATTTGTGATTTCCAATAGGATGCAATCTCAAAATCTAAAATGAAAGTCATTTTGCTAAATATTTTCTCCACTTGTGCATCGAGCTGTGTGACAATGACATCCTTTTGAACCTTCAAGCTCTCAAGTAATTTATTTTCTATCGAAAGATATACTTTCGAACATGCTTTCTGGAAATTCAAGGTGAGCTCAACAAATTTCTTGTCCATCTCTTCCTGAAGAGTAGGATCTGGAATCCGAAGGCTTGGAGGCTTCATGCGCAAAATGTTTAGCATGGTGCCCTCATCGATGCCTTTCTGGATTTTCATGATGAAGGTCTTAGTTTTGTGGACCTTGATGAACGCAGATCTAAAGGTTTCCCAGAATTTCAAGTTGAGATATTTAATATTCTATGGTAGTTTTGGAATACGCCTTGAGGGTTGTGACGCTTCAGGATAAGAAGAGTAGGACTTTGTTTGAGTGCATTCTACACGCGAAGTGGAAGCTTCAATCTCCAAAAGCAACATCCTAGGCCTCTTTTGAGCGGATCTAGTGGATTCCAAAATAGGAGAGCCTTCGCAAAAGAAATGGGGATCCTCTTTCAGATTTTGGATAACTAGGGCAGCGTGCGACATCAGATTGAAAAGATAAATTTTATATTAAAAAAGAAATAAAAACTTCACAGTAGTACCTTAGCACAACAGAAATCAAATAACGAAGAGGAAGTAGAAGCACAAGCGATCAATGCAAAAAGGGCACTTCACGACATAAGAACAAGAGAGACTGAAATGAAAGGGAAAACTCCAAAAATACATTTCACACCTTAAGTGCTCATCAGTTCGGTTGATGACCAAACATTACAATCCATCTTGTTTATATAGATTTCTCAAGCCAGTGGGTGCCCTAGCCGACATGCCACATGGTGAGAATCAAGAAAAATGGACCGTTACCTTGGGATATGCCAAAAAAGGTAGTGATTGCCAAGGATAACGATCGAAAGTGCCTTAAAACATTAAAAAATGCTCCTCGGGAGATTGATTACCGAAAAGAGACGTTACAAACAATTCTAAACTTTAAAACTCATTTTTGAGGGGTCTAGAGGCCTCAAAAAGGGCCTGTTTCTTTAAAACCCAATAGGTTTCATCCGTCGCATAGAAAATTTTATAAGCTTTCCAACGCTTCAGACGGTTCGAGAATCGGAGCCTTGTAGCAAAAGTTATGGCTGATTGAAGTTGGGCTAGGTTCTCACGACTCAACTGCGACAAAAATTTCTTCATATTTTTGTTGTTTCTCCAACAGATGATGCCATGACCAATATGGGAGATTTGAGGGTCTTTGCTCTATTTTTTGTAGAGAGTCCCAAGCACGTTTTTGTTTAGATGAAGATCACGGACAAACTAGCAGTTGTACAACTTCATCAAAATTGGGGGAGATTTCTTTAGACTTGGCTATCTTAAAGAGATCTTCTGGAATATTTTCTAGAGTAGTGTAGGCTAGTGTCGAAACTCTACCTGGGCAAAGAGTGGAAATAAGAAACGGGACAGGTAGCCCCAGGATCTCAACCTGTGAAAAAATTGATTCTTCATCTTTTTGAATTCTTCATCATCCACCTCTCTAACCAGAAACCTATTGAGTTCGTTGACTATTAAGGATTTTTTTTGGTGGGGTGGATGGTACAGTTTAGTACCTAGACGACCTGGAATAGTCATGGAGGGTGGTTTGACCACTATAATATCTAGGATGTTAACTTTAGAAGTGGAAATGGTAGTAGTGATGTTGATGTTGGGATAAGCAAAACCATAAGCATTAAGGAGAGCTTGAATACTCTCATTAGTACCATTGCAAACTCCAAAAGCATCATCAATACATTGTTTATACAAGCAAAGATTTTTTGAAGTAGATGGAAAAAGACTGAAAACTTGCAATTCCAAGTAACAAATAAAATACAAGCATAGAAAACAACAAAATTGCTCCCCATTGTTGTACCTCTTTTTTGCCTGTAGATCTTACCATCAAATTCTAGATAATGTCTGTTGAGGACCAATTTTGCAAGTTCGAGGATCAACTGGACCAAACCTGGCTTGAACCTTCCCAAAATGAAGTGTTGAAGAGCGGCCAATCCTGCTGCTATAGGAATGCTTGGGTACAGGCTCTCAACATCAAAGGTGAACAAAACATAGCTTGGAGGAAAATCTCTTTCATGAAGGATTTTCATTAGGCTTAGAGAGTCTTGTAGATGATTTGGCTACTCTAGGAGAATGGTGAGAAGCTGGTGGTGAAGCCATTTGGAAACAAGATCCAACATATAACCACAATAGGAGAAGATGGGTCTACCCTTCATAGGTTGTTTGTGAACCTTTGGAATGAGGTAGAAAGTACAGACTCGAGCAATGATGGGGTTCTTTTGCATAAGATAATCCATTACTTTTTGATTGAGGAGAAGACTTATTTGTACATTTTTAACAATGGACTCCAAGCTAGAAAAAAGAGAGTTCTAGGGAACAAAAATAACCTCTTGGTAAACTTTTAGATATAAAAATTGTTTGATCCCTTCTTGCAGGTACCATGCCTTGCTGAGAACGGTGAGGCTGATATTTTTGTTAGCAGGTCTGATGACAATGGAATCATAAGATCTAAGAGAGTGCAAGGCTCTTGCCAGATGTCTAGGTAGGGGAGGCTAGAAGATACTATCTGTAGCAACAAGTTGTTGTTCAACTTGATGCTTTCTGTAATTAAGAAGATCCAACAGGGGTTGGTATTTCACATCAGGTTCCCATTCAAAATTTGAAATACGAAAGAGAGATTAGGTAGGTTCTTCCCAGTTGGAGATGTTCCTTCCTTTTGGACCGAAAAACCATCGAAGCTTGAGAAGCCTAGAAAATAGAACATACTCCGCATGGAAATCATCATGGACCATGGGAGGTGGGACAGGGATATATTTCAATCCTAGCCCAAGAAGCTCTCTTTTGACCACTGTGAGAGGTCTATCAGAGAAATTATTAACAATGGTATTTGTGATCATGCCATTAACAACACCTATGTTACTCTTGTTGAAGAAGAGCAGACATCTATTGACAGGGCTGAAGATGGCACTAATCCTCCCATTGATAAATATGGTAAGCTCTTACATGTGAATAATGCCAAGGCTATGAATGCAATCTTAAGTGGATTACGTGAAGTAGAATTTGTGAAAGTTATGCATTACAAATCAGCAAAAGAGATTTGGGAAAAATTGAAGCAAACCTATGAGGGAAATAAAAAGGTCAAGATGGCAAAACTACAAAACCACAAGAAAAGGTTTGAATATTTTAATATGGAATATGAGGAAGACATTGCTACATACTTACTTCATGTGGATGAGATTGTTAATACCATGCGTGGACTTGGATTTGAAGTTGAAGACTCCAATGTTGCTCAAAAAGTTTTGAGGTCACTTCCTACAAGGTATGATGGAAAAGTTTTAGCTATAGAAGAGATGAGAGATATTGATCAGTTGACTATGGATGAGTTACATGGAATTCTCATAGCTTATGAGATGAGAATAGTAAAGGATCCCAACTCCAAGAAAGAGGTAACTTTCAAAGCATCAAAGAAGACAAAAGATAAGAAACTAGAATCAAGTGGTGAGTCAAGCAGTGATGAAGAAGCTAACTATGGTAGAAGAAACAAGGACTCAAGAAAGCACAAAGGTATAAAAATAGTGAAGTGTTTCAATTATGGAAATTTTGGTCACTATGCATCTAATTGTCTAGAAGATGGAAGCAGTAGTAGTGAAGAGAAACAGGATCATAAGAAAAAGGAAGGAGGAAAATCCAGGTATGAAAAGAAAAACAGGTATGGTCAAAACAAGCATGAAAAGAAGTTATTTCAAAGGCACAAGAAGAGTTTCTATGTTGATAAGGGAAGCAAGGCTTCAAGTGACAGTGATGAAAGACCCTCAGATAGTGAAGAAGAAGAGATTCTATTTTTGGCAATAGGAGAGGAAGAAAATGCTCATGTTGAAGGTAAAGTTGAAAAGTATGAAGATGCCCTTGAAGACCAAGGAGTAGAACAAGATTCAAAAAATGAAGAGGAAGGCACAGTAGATCTAGAAGTAGAACTTATTGCTGCTCTTAAAGAATTGAAAAAGGTTAGAAAGTAGAATTCAATATTCAAGGCTCAAGTTCAAGAATGTGAGGAAGAAAAAGAAAAGCTTATACAAGACCTGACAAACTCAATAGCTAAGACAAGGATATTTAAAGAAAATTTAGAGGTAAAAGTCTTAGAATGTGAAAGATTAGAACATGAGGTAGTTTCACTAAGGATGGAAGTGAAATATTCTAAGGACAAGCTACACAGGTTTGGGAAAAGTTCAAAGACTTTGGATAAGATTATCAATGCACAAAGATCTTCATCTATCAAAATAGGACTTGGTTTTGAAGAAGGACAAGGGAAACAAGAAGAAGGGTCAAGCTCAAGCTCAAAAGAGGAAGAAGTTTTAGAGGAAGAGAGTGAAGGAGAAATTGAGACTTATGAGGATAAGTTGAAGAATAGAAGCTTCACTAAGAAAGGAAACAATGCACAAACAAGGAACAATGGATCATCACAAAGAAGAAAGGACTAAGAGACCAGAAGGCTCAAGACAAGATTTCTTCAAAGGACGTTGTTTTTCATGTAATCGGTTTGGTCACAAGGCTATGCATTGCAGGACTCATGGAAAGAAGGAGTATGGTTTTACTAAGAGGAACTTCAAATATGGACATCTCTTTCAAGGGTATTGCTACTCTTGTAATTGATTTGGTCATAAAGCAATCCAATGCAGGGTTCATGACAGAAATGAGTATGGCTTCACCAGGAGGAACTTCAAGATATTTGCACCTTCTAAGAACTACAACATTAAGTGTTATAAGTGCAATAATCTGGGCATAAGGCCAAGTGGTGTAGAACAGAGTTTCCAGAGCTTCCAGAGACAAGCAAAAATAGGGACACTCAAAAGGATCAAAAAGGTATGTTGAGAAAGAAGGTTGACAAAGAAAAAGAGCATTGTATGCTGGGAGTAGAGATACTCCCACCCCAAAATTAATCACCTCAAGGAGAGGAGGTGGGGAGGGGGCTGAGCTAAGAGTCTTATCTTTAGCCCCAAAGGAGTCCCTTTTCCATTGATGTCAAAGGGGGAGATATTTGAGTAAGGGGGAGAGCATTCAGTCAGGGGGAGCAGATTTGGAATTAAATGGTATGGAAAAAGGAAAAAGGAATTTTTAGAAAAGGGTTGCCATCAATGACAAAGGGGGAGATTGTTGGAAATTTTGAGTATATTGTTGTCATTGATGTCAAAGAATTAATGGCATAGGTTAATGAAATTGGTTGTCATTTATGTCAAGAAAAATAAAGGTTTAATGGTTTTACCATGGTGGCATTTGCAAAAGAAAAAGGAAGAGGTTTTCCAAAGAAAAGGTCCAAGAAGAAGAAAAATATTATAATATTTAAATCTATGAAGATTTAAATAATTATAATAATTAAATATTAAAAGGCCCAAAGGTTAAAATAAAATTATAATAATTAAATCTACCTTAGATTTAATTTATTATAATATTTTTGAAAAGGTTTAATGGCACCAAAAATCAAAAATCGAAATTGCATGGAGGTATTTGTTTCAAGTGTGCCGACGTCCAAGGTCAAAAGGCAATGTGTATAAAAGGGCTAAGGTATTGCAAAGCCAAGGTGTTCGAATTAATTTACCCCTGAATTATTACTTGCAATATTTGTTCGACAAAGGTGTGAAGGCAAACATAGAATATTCTATGAAATTCGAGGCAATGCGGAGATAAAGGTGGAGGGTGTCCAAACTCCATCCGACGGTGGATGGTAGCCTAGCTAGCAAGCTCGGCTTGTGGAGCGCGTAGTTGGCAGCAGGTTCGATGTTCGATTCGCACAGAGGGTTTTTATGTGTCGAAGTCTTTTGCATCGATGGTTAAGGAGAAGAAGGAGCACATGCTCCTTAGGCCTGTGTGGGCGGCTAGCCCACATGGTGTTTGCCCTTGTGCTAGGGCACGAGGGCCAGCGAGGTCACGGGTTCGAACAGTGATGGACATCGCTTGAGGGTAGAATTAAATTTTGTTAAAAGGTATGCACTTTAAGCTTGGTTAGGAAGTTATAAGGGTTAGTTAATTTTTATTATGTTGATGTGAAATGGTTAGGGAGCCATAAGGATAGTAAAGTGATTTGATTTTTTTTTTAGAAAGGGTTGAAAAGTGAAGTTTCAGATTGCTAGTGCTTGGTGGATGCATGAGATGAAATAATAATTTCTTTGGTCTTATTGAAATTTGAAGTGCATTATTGTGTTTTCATAAGGAGGTATAAGGTGTATATGTGAAATTCATGTATGTAATTTCTGGTTTGTTTTGTTGAAGCATTATTTTGCATGAGAGAATAGGAGTAATAAGGTGTTATAGTGGTTGATATTTTATTGTAATATTTGTATGGTGAAATATATTTTGAAGTGAAAATTCATGTGGATGTTTTGAGAAAATATCTTGCAATCTAACCATTGGAGTGGCATTAGAGAAATTAGTTATTTGTGAGATAGGTTTTGAAGACATATCTCCATAAGAGCAAATTAAGAGGTATGGGCACATCATCCTTTGTTTAAGGTGTTTTTTGGAATGAATGTTTTGGAACATAAGGTGGAGTGAAAAGGATTGTTTGATAAGCATTGTTGGAAATATTTGAGTGAGGTTTTGTGCTTCATTGTTGAATATTTTGGAAACATTTGGGATAGAGGTTGAGAACAAGTTGTGCTTCTATTGTTGAAAGAGTTTGAGACATTTGAGCTAGAGATTGTGAACTACTTGTGCTAGGGTTGAAGACAAGTTAGTACATCTTTGTGAAATATTTTAAAAATTGGTTTGAGAGATATTGATAGCAATTGTGAAAGTGTTTGAGATCAATTTTATGAGGGAAATTGTGTTTTGGTATGATTGATCTTTGAGAGAAATTTGCAAGAAGAATAAACCAGTTTTGTTATACATTGTTTTAATTTGAAAGGGATTAGCAAGAGAAAGAGATTGGTTAATTGAGTACAAGTTTTGTGAGTGTGAAACATATTGAGTTTTTGATAGAGAAAATCATTCTATATATGTTCCAGAGGTTAAAAAAATTCTAAGTAGAATTTATTTTTGTGAAGAAAGTTTTTGAAAGAGATTTAAATTGTGTTTGTGAGCAAGTCTTTTGAGGAGACTTGAAGGCAGATTTGAGCAAGTATTTTGAGAAGGCTTGAAGGTAGATTTGAGCAAGTATTTGTGAAGGCTTGAGGAAATATTTGAGCAAGTATTTGAGAAGCTTATGATATTTGATCAAGTCTTTGTGTTAAGGCTTGAGGACAGATTTGAGATAGAATTGAGAGCAAATTTGTTCAAGCTTTGTGTTAAGGCTTGAGGATAGATTTGAGATAGAATTAAGAGCAGATTTGTTCAAGATTTGTGTTAAGGCTTGGGGTAGATTTGAGATAGAATTAAGAGCATATTTATGAGCAAACTAGAGCATATTTGGTACAGATTTGAGATAGAGTTTAGTGCAGATTTGAGACAGAGTTTGGTGTAAATTTGAGATAGAGTTGAGAGAAGGCTTTGGAGGTGATAGAGCAAAGAGGACAATAGTCTCTAGTGGATAGAGATCCATTAACTAGTGTAGTGGGGATAGAGGTCTCCTATGGAGAGAGATCCACAAGCTAGAGCAATGGGGGTAGAAGTCTTCTAGAAGATCACCAACCAGAGTAGAGGGGATAGAGTTCTCCTATGGAGAGAGATCCATGAACCAGAGCAAGGGGAAAGAGTTCTCCTATGGAGTGAGATCCATGAACCAGTTGGGGAGATAGAGTTCTTCTATGGAGAGAGATCCATAAACCAATTGAGGAGATAGAGTTCTCCTAGATCAAGTTCCATGAACCAAAGCAAGGGGATAGAGTTATCCTATGGAGAGATATCCATGAACCAGAGAAAATGGGAAAGAGTTCTCCTATGGAGAGAGATCCACAAATCAGAGCATAAGGGATTGGTGTCTCCTTTGGATAGAGGTCCATAAACATTGTAATAGGGAATTTATTCCCAAGAGATTTGTTGAGAAAATTTAGAAGAAATATTTTCTTCGTGGAGTAGCCCACATTGGGTGAACCACGTTAAATTTGTGTCTCTCTTGTGTGTGATGATTTGTGTATTGCTTTGATTACTGCTATTGATATTGCCATTGATAATATTGGATAATATTATTTGGGAAAGAAAAGTAAAAGTTGGTCTTATATTGTTCACCCCCCTCTTAGTATAATATTGTGTTCTTCAAAGTGCAACTAGGGAGAAGTGTACAAAAAAAACAAGATCCTCAAATATGGGTCCCAACAACTAGGCCTAATGAGGTACCCATGTATAATATGTGTGAAGATCCTCATATATGGGTCCCAAAAACTAGGCCTGATGAGGTACCCATGTACAATATGTGTGAATGCTCCTTAAGCAATAAGGAAGGAGGACTCAAGAAGACCCCCCAAGGACAACTTCCTACACCCCAAGCATCGATCACAACTCAAGGAAACAAGGTGATGCCAAAGGTTTAGTAAATATGTCTACAACTTGCTGAAGTGTGGGAACATACTCCAAACTAAGAACACGATCCTAAATGAGTTGTTTGATGAAGTGCATATGGATATCTATATGTTTGGTGCACTGATGCTCCACTGGGTTGTGAGAAATATGAATCACACTTTGGTTATCACACCAAAGTACAGTAGGTTGATCTTGTAGAAACCCAAACTCTATCAAAAGCTATCAAAGCCAAAGAACCTACTGACTAGAAAGAACTGCTACCTTGTACTCTACCTCTATGGATGATAGTGCAATAGTTGACTACTTCTTGCATGACCAAGCAATAGGAGAAGAACCAAGATAATAAACATAACCAAAAGTGGACCTCCTATCATCAATGTTGCTTGTCCAATCTGAGTCTAAATATCCAATGATCTATGAAGCCCCTAGTGTGTAGTGAAGACCAAAGTGAGTGGTGCCCTAAAGGTATCTTAATATGCATTTGGTTGCCTACTAATGACTCTCATGAGGATCATGAGAAAATATAAGAGATAAGACCAACTACAAAAGAAATATCAGGATGAGTGTGTGTTAGGTAGATGAGACTGCTAACCAACTATCGATACAAGGTAGGGTCCACACTAGGGGTGGTGCAAGTGGAAGTCAATGTGACACCTAACTGAAAAGGTGTGGGACATGGCTTGCAATCAACCATACCAAACCGATGAAGTAGATCTGTAGTGTACTTCTGCTGACATACTAAAATCCCCATAGAAGACTATGAAATCTGAAGTCCAAGGAAGAAGTGTAGAAGACCAAGATCTGTCATATCAAAATGCTCCATGAGGGAGCATTGTATAGTCTGTATCATAGAATATGAGCTATCGATGAGAATTAGATCATCAACATAGAGGACAAGAATGAGAATATCATCCTTAATCTATTGAATATAGATTGTGTGATCCGAGTGGTAGCATGTGAAGCCAAAAGCAAGCAAGAAGGTGTCCATCTTCTCATACCAAGCTCGAGGAGCTTGTTTGAGACCATAGAGTGACCTTCTAAGGTGACAAACAAGTGAAGAGTCCTGAATGAATCTTGGTGGTTGCTCCATGTAAATCTCCTCATGCAAATCACCATGTAGAAAGGCACTCTTCACATCCATCTGATACACTGACCATCTTTGTGAAGTAGCAAGAGCAAGCACAAGGTAAATAGAATCCATCTTGGCCATAGGAGAAAAAGTCTTAGAGTAATCAACCCCCTCAACCTACAAAAATCCCTTGGCAACAAGATGAGCCTTGTACTTTGAGATAGTACCATCGATGACATACTTGGTCCTATAGACCCATCTACATCGAACAATATTCCTTCCAAGAGGAAGTGGTACTAAATCCCATGTATTATTCTTCATCAATGAAGAATACTCCTCTACCATAGCATCATCCCACTCTAAAATACCATGTGCATCTAAAAATTATTGTGGATCATCTGAAATGACATGACACAAAAGTCTTGAACCGGTGGAATGTGAAGTAGTATATCGAGAAGCTAGAAGATCGCCAACAAAAGAAGTGACATCCTCAATGGTGGTACGAGCCCATAGAGGCATATGAATAGGCTTAGTCTCCTCAATAGGTGCAGTCTCCTCAACAACATCATCCTCAACATGAAGGAGTGAATCCTCAAAAGAAGATGGAGAAGATGAAGTAGATGGGAAAGAAGTAGCAAGATTTGAAGGTAAGAAGGCTTTTGGAGTGACATGCTCATCAAACTGAACATCTCATCGAAAGAGTACATCTCGAGTGTCTGGATCAAACAATCGATAAGCCTTCATATCTTCACAATAGCCCACAAAGATAAGTGGTTTGCTCTTCTTTTCCATGGATTTCCTCTTTTTGTTGGGGATATGAGCCCAAGCATGACTGCCAAAAACTTTGAATGAAGAAACATTAGGCTTGGTGTGAGACCAAGCCTCCTCAAGAGTGATATGCTCAAGTGCACGATGTGGTGTGTGGTTCTAAATGTAGTTCACATAATTGACCACCTCAACCCAAAACATTGGTGGCATATCTCTAGAATGTAGCATACAATTTGCCATCTCCCACAATATCCTATTATTCCTCTCAGCAACACCATTCTGTTATGGTGTATAGGGGATGAAGTGTTGGTGCAAAATACCATGCTGCTCACAAAAAGCTGAAAAAGCCTTGCTAAAATACTCCCCCCATTATCTGTGCGAAGCTTCTTGATAAAGCAAGAAGACTACTTCTCAACAAAGGCCTTGAAGTGTTTAAAGGTGTCAAACACTTCACTCTTGTACTTAAGAAAGTACACCCATGTGCGCCTCAAGAAGTCATCAATAAAGGTGAGCACATACTTGGCCCCTATAAATGAAGGAGTTGGAAAGGACATTAAGTCACTATGAACCAACTCAAGAGGTGCCAAGGCTCTCAAAGCCTTCCCTTTAGGAAAAGGGTCTTGATGTTGTTTTCCAAGTGCACAACTTGGACAAACTCCATCAGTGCAGGAGACCCTAGGGAGACCTATAACCATGTCATGTGAACTCAACTATTGCAAGTATCTATAGTTGAGGTGTCCAAACCTCTCATGCCAAATTTTTCTCAAGGTATCTACATGAGCAATAAGACAAGTCCCAAATGAAGTATCAAAACCCTCAAACTTGTAGAGATGGAAACTATGATCAACAACCCCTATAGCAAAAAATGTGTCTAGATCCAAAAAATATCTAATCTCAACTCCATGTGGGGTAAAGAGTATTGTCTTTCCATTGCCTGAATAGCAAGTCTGATAGATGGAAAGAAGGTTGGTGGTTATCTTGGGTACATATAAAACATTTTGGATGCACCCACCATCCAACTCAATAGTGCCTGAGCCCAAAACTGAAATACAAGTAGAGTTGCCAACCTCAATGTTGGAAGTAGAGCAATCACTAAGGCCAGAAAGATGCTCTCTAGAAGGAGTCATATGATGTGATGCTCCAAAATCTAAGACCCAACTCTCAGAAGATGTACCAATTGCTTGTGCTGAAAGGGCATTTCCTTTGTCCTTGGAAGAATTTGAAAGGGAAAGGTGATGCTTTTGCATGGCTTCCTCTAAGGATTTCATTTTCTTAAAACACCTAGACTCAGGATGGCCTTCTTTACTACAAAACCCACAAGTTTCCTTAGACTTTTTCTTACTTTTAGAGTGAGTCTCATTGGGTTTGGAAAAAGAGGAATTAGAAGGGTTTTGAGTATTTTTGGGAAGTGGGGGAGAAGGCTCTTGCTTTTTAGGCTTATTTTTCCCTTTACTTTTTGAAGTGGATGCAAATAGAGCTTGATTTTTAGAAGGCAAGGCATCTAAGGTTACAAGCTTGGATTGCTCTCTAACAAGTCTTTCACAAAATTGCTCAAGTGAAGGCATGACAAAGGCATCTCCTAAGGCATCCATGCTAGAATGAAAGGTTGAGGAAAAAATTTGATATGGGCCTTTTAACTTGGAAAATATGAGGAAAACACACTCCTCATATTTCTTCTCTTTACCACTCCCTTTTAGTTGAGTTAGAAGGGACTTGAACTTGGAGAGATAGTCTTCAATAGTAGGAAATTCCTTAGGAGAAAGAGCACTCAATTCTGCATCTAACTGCAAAGTCTTGAATTGGTTGACTTTCCCAAACATTTATTTTAACTTATCCCACATTTCCATTGGTGTTTCACAATAAATAATGTGAAATAGCAGCCCATCACTGACATTTAGACTTATCAGACCCTTAGCTTCATCCAACTTATTAGTGAAAACAAACTTCTCATATTCTTTTGCAAAAGTGGGAGGATCTTGAGTTAACATTTTCCATAATCCTTTAGAAGTTAGGAGTACTTGCATTTTATATTTCTAGATATGATAGTTGTGAGGAGTTAATAATTCAATAGAAGACATTGTAACTCAAAGCACAACAAAAACTAAAAAAAGCAAGAGGTACACCAAAAGGTGCCTTACACAAACCCCCCAAAAATATTTATCAAATGTTGATCCCCCCAAGAAGCTTGGCACTTTATTTTAGTGCATGTACAATATTTAACAGATCAAAATGAAGAAAACTAAAGGTACTAAAAGTACAAAATTCAGCCAAAATACTGAATATATGTAGTTTTTGATAAATACCCAAAAAAATCATGAGTGATTGTACAAATTGCATGCGATTGGGTAAATGCTTGTGATTATGGAAAGTGCCTGCAATTCTGGAAAGTGCCTTCAATTCTGGAAAGTGCCTACAATTTTTCATTAGCGACTCCCAACTATAGATTTTTCTTGTGTAAAAAAACACTATAGATTTTTCTTGTGTAAAAAAAACTACGGATTTTTCCTATGTAAAAAAATACGAATAAAAGAGGAGATTTTTCCAAATTAAAAAATTGCAAAAAATTTAAAAAAAAATTTTCCTATGTAAAAAAAATATCTTTGAAGGAGTGACAAATCCTTAGGAACCTATGGCTATGAATCTACAAAAAAACAAACACAACTCTATATACCATGAAAGGAACAACAATAAGGTTGAACCTATAACAGGATCTTGAATGTTTAATGTAGATCACAAAAGCAATAACAAAGGTTCAACAATGGAGGATTAGCAATACTCAATAACATGCAAAGACAATATTACAATAATGAGAAAAAACTCCAATATGCTCCAATAACCTGTATACAATCTCTCATATTCGTAGAAGAAGAAACCCTTGCATATATAGGCAAGGGTGAGGATCATAAACAATGAGTGCACAATTAGTTAACAAGGAAAGTAACTAATTGTGGACATGAGATCCAAAAAACAAAAAGAAAAAGCAAAAAGCTAATCACTCAAATCAAGGAAAGAAATCTAGAGAAAGCTAGAAGAAATATCCTATGAGTGGATTATTCTTATTTAATAAATAAGAATAATATAATTATTAGCTAAGTCTACCTAGTAAACTAAATACTAAGGTGTAATTAATAATATTACACCAACAAGATTGTCCTAGGATCCGCTTAAAGACATGTCATCATTCTAATGAGAAAAGGAAGATTGATGAGGTAGATTAGAAGTTCCCAACTAATCAGAGTTTTTTGTTTATCTAAAAATAAATAACCTTACATCCATGATGCCATGATTAGGTATGGTATTTGAATTCAAAAATAATAACTAAGTTCTCCACATGTAAAGTTAATTGTATTATTTAAATATGAGGAATGATAAGTTAGAGGATTTTCTAAGGAGGGTTGTAGAGTTATGAGGCTTACTTCAAACACCAGGTAAACCATTACTAATGATGTTCTTATGCCCATTATTTTGTGATATATTACCCTAATATTCAATGTCTTGGTTATGACCCTAAATATCACTAATCAAAGTTTGATGTTTGAAACTCCTGTGAATTTTCTTTATTGAAGATGACCAATCCCTAATCACTCATTTGAAATGAAAGAAGCCTATGTAGTTGAAGAAAGGTGGTCAACCCCCAAGCACAATTAATAGTAGAAAGGGCATAGTCAATAGCAAAAACAAGGGAACTATTCATGTTGTAATATGACTTATTATATTTGTGCGAAGTTGTGGCATGTAGAATATAAATACAACAATTTTCCATAGGGTTCTTCCATAAAGAACTAGAAGTAGGCATTTAGAGGGAAGTAGAAGGTTCATCAATGGAAAAGGAGGAATGTGCCTCAACATAAATATGGTAATGTTGCAAAATATAAAAACTTTGATAGTGAAGAATTTATCTATTTAGCATAGGCTCCCGATGTAGTTCATCAACCTAGCTTGATTTAGTATGTAAATTCAGGTGCTACCAAACATATAATAGGCCAATAATAATGGTTCAACTCTCTCGATCATTATTCTTATAATGAGTAGGTAACTCTTAATGATAACTCTTTACATCTTGGTTGTCATACTTATTACCTTATTAATGCTCTTGACATGCCTAGCCTCATAAAATATTACTTTTAGTAAATCAAATTCCTAATAATAACTTGAAAGGTGAATATGACATAACAAGAGACAATAAGCTTTGTCTCGTTCAAGACAAGTCCAAGGGATTGAAAGTTATTGCTTGTGCTTTAGGCATTAGAAAGATGCTTTAACTTGTAGTATTGTCTAATAACCAATATTTGGAATCCATGACAAATAATGTTTCTATTCTTTGTTGAATTTTACAATTCTTTCTAGAAATAAATAAAAACAACACATTACCCAAGAAAAGGAACAACTCACAAAAAAATACAAATAAATATGAAGGGTATCCATGGACACCAAAATAATCTCACTAAAGGAAATAATAACACTCCAAATAATATAAAATAGCATGAGATCAATTGGGTAAATTACTCAACGCTCAAGGAGGATACCTAGGTTAATGCAAAAATGAAACATGGTGAAGCAGTACTGTAAAAACATAAACTAGTTTTTGATTCACTAGATTACAAATGCATAAGTGAAGAGCACATTCCTAGTGTTGCAAGATTTCTAGTTCACCAGATCGCCTTACACATAGGTGAAGATCATAATACCAACAACAAAAACATATTAGAAAAAAAAAGGAAGAAAAAAGAAGGATTATAAACTTAAAGATAGAGATACATCTACATTTAATTGAATTTTTATTTCAAAAAAAGGAAGTGATACATCTATAAAACTTTGAAGGCATTTTGACCTGTAGGTCTCATTAGTGGAGTAATACCATTACATGGCCATGATTTAATATGAGTGGGGCCCTTTTTAATCCCATAAAACCAATTAAAAAAACTCCAAATAATAAAGAAATAATTGTACTCAAGGGATATACATAGTTGATTACACGTGACTTTTAGGTTAAGGTTAAAGAATTGACCTTAAGGTTTATTAAAAAATATTATAATAAACCCACCTATACAAGGTGTACAAAGGCCTAAAGGCATATACAATTTATAAAATACAAAAGTTTTTTTATATCTCAGATAAAACTTAACACCACATATTCCAACATCCCCCTTTAAGCTGAGTATAGGACTTGGAGAGAAACTCTTATCAGTCACCCCCCTTAAGGGACACTATCCTACTTCAAGATGCTCTTACAATACACAAAAGGCACCTCAGACATAACCTTGGTTAGTATATTTTTTTACTCCATTAATAACACATAGATTGGGTCAAGCATCCCAAAAGCATAAATATTTTGAATATGGTACATCCAAACTTTGAAATAATTTCTTCACTATTGAAACATTGAATCGTAGACAATCTTGATGAAACTTCGGTTATAATAATAAAGAGTGACTAGAAACTACTAAGAAATACAAAATTACTCTAAAATTATGAGCATCCTTTAAAGGTGTTTAGAAGCCTCATTGGAAGCATAAAATTTAGCTCCTATAGAATACTGAGATATGGTGGACTATCATCCACAACACCAAGAGACCGGTCCAAAGCCAAGATAAAAAAATAAATCTAGTAATGGAGCATGGCTACTCTAAATCATTGAACCAATATACATTAGAAAATCCTATAATGGTTTTTTAACTAAGCAATTAATATCCATTTGTTATGTACCTTTGATATACTAAAGGATCCACTTAGCTATTGTCTAGTGACTCTCACAAGGTGCCTGTATATACTTGGAATAATAGTTTATAGTGAATTTAATATCCAATCGAGTGTGGGTGACATAAAGAAGATCCCTGATAACTAACTAGTACAAAGTAGCATCTATAAATTGATTAATTTAGTCTAATTATAGTTTTAAAGTAGAAGTAAACAAAGTCCAAGTAGATTTTCAATCCTCTATCTTGAATTACTATAGAAGATCCTAGGCATAGTTGGCATGAGAAATGGTGATCTTGAAGGTGATTGGTCAACTTTAATTCCAAAGAGCAATGAAGGAGGTATAAATTTGTCACCTCAAAAGTGTCATGAAGCCATGACTTCATCTCCTAGATCAAGGATGTTGAGCATCTCATGATGAGAAGATCATAAAACTATAACATAATCACCAAAATCTAATTATCTTGATGTTTGATGTAGGCATCATGCTTTGCCTCTCATTTTCAAAACTTGTGTTGAGAAAGAAAGAATAAATATTCTCATACCAAGTGCAAGGGGTCTACTAAATCCCATACAAGAACCTCTTTAATCGATATACTAAGGAAGTAATCAAGTAAAAACTAGGTGACTGTCACATATAATTATCCTTATGGAAATCACTATGAAGAAAGACACTTTTAACATCCATTTGATGTACCTCCTATATGTAAGAAGCAATAATAAAAAATAATCATTCAAATAGAGTCATATAGGAAATTAGAGAAATGGTCTCTAAATGGTCAATTTCATTATTCTAAGAGAATCCCTTTGCAACAAGGTATACCATGTGCTTCTCTACATGACCATTGGAAGTGTACTTAGTCTATAGAAATATTTACAATCAATAATATTCTTCCCTTCTAGAAGAGGAACAAGCTTCCATGTTTGATTCTTCATCAATGACCCATATTCAACAAGCATAACTTCTCCCACTTCATAAAAACCTTGACCTAAGAATAAGTGATGGGATATCCAAAATCATCAACCCTTGATATTAAGGCCTAATAAGGGTCCTTCCAATGATATTCTTGATAGAGACTAGGTTGAGCATCTTGAAGGAGTGTCTGGGTCCACTTGGAAATTAGACAAATTATGGAAGATTGTGGTACATCCTATGGACAAGCCATTATAAGATTATAGTGGAATATTAAATACAAGCTCACCATCAACATCCAACACTATAATGGCCCATTTGGGCATGACCTTCCCTCCTTGTTTGAATTATGTACTGATATGTTGATAATTAATGCATGATCCTATCCTTTTCCAGGGAAGACAAGACAAAAAAGCCCAACATGTCTTTCGGGAAGCTAACAAAGTTGCTGATAAGCTGGTCAATTTGGGTGTCGATGGTGATGGACTTTTCAAATGGGAACACAATGTCCTGAGTGAAGTAGAGGAGCTTATTCAACAAGAATTATAAGAATGATAGTCGAATTTACCAACAGGGAAGGCGCTATAAGTTTGAAGGCTATGAGTATTCCCGTATCTTTTTTGAAATGGACTCACAATAAAAATTATCCGAGCTGTCAGTATTGGTGGATGCTACTTGGAAATACCACAAAGACTAATAGGGATAGTCACATGTCAGATAACATAGCTCTAGTCATATTAGTAATTTGAGGTTGGTTGATAATCACAAGGCAGGAAAGAAACGACAATATAAAACTTCGAACCAGAGCCACGTGAACCACCAAATAGCCACCACCATAAATCTAGCTAGTAGGTTCACTTCTCCAAGGCTGATTGGCCAAGATGGGATGTGGTCCCAAAGCATGTCATATATGAAAGAAAGAAATTACCAAAGAATTATTAAGAGTAACTATCAATACAAAGCTTATGGGAGTTTTTTTCAGTACTCTGCTATGTGTGTCTGCAGCTTTTTGTTTCTCCATTATTTCAAAGAAGGGATCTGTGTCTGTTTCTTTTTTTGTAATTATGATGCAAGTGTGTTTTCTCGGGGTATACCCAAAATGTTGTATGGGAAGTTTCTTTTTGATAATAGGCTATGTGCCTTATCGGATGTAATGGCTTTGGTGGCATGTAGATTTTACATATATAGGATCCTTAGTAAGGACATGTTCATCAACAACCCTGGGATGATTTTTGTAAAAGGTTTTGGGTCAACCTGTAAAACCCGGTATTAATACGATAGTATCTTATCTACCAAAAAAATTAATGCATGATCCTATTTTGTCCTATTAATATGAGTTGATAGTTGTACTTTATGATTTCTAAAGTTGGATTATGTTATTTTTAGAATATGGTATTGTTGATGAATTTTGTGGTTGTAGGACCAAGTACTCTCACAAGTGGATTGGTATGGGACAACCACTAGATTTGAGAGAAATAAGAAATAGGAAATGATGGATTATTTTTAGTTGACATCCCATAGGGGTAAAACAATCATGTAGAAGCATTTGCATGTGTGTATGTATGATTAAATGCATCATCGGGCAAGGAGGTTGCTATAAAAGTAAAAGAGCCCTTACCCTTGTGTTTAGGGGGTTCTTCGTAGGCGATTGATAACATTGTAGTTATCCTAATGCCTAATGCTTAAGGAATAGTATTGTTTGTGCATATTATTGCTTATAGTTGATTTGCATATTAGTCCATGAAAGAACAACTTTTAGCAGGAGCCTTTGTTTTGCTTAGACTTAATTTATCATTAGGATGCATTAATGCATGTGTTCTGAAGTATGGAACTTGATCGGTTAATTATTTGTCAAGTAAGTATTAATAATAATGTTAGTATTATTAATACTTAAAATATTAAATACCAATGTTAATAATTAATATTAACATTTAGTATTAATTAAGTTAATTCTATGAAGTGAGTAATTAATTTAATTATTATTACCTTGTTTAAAAAGTATTAGTTAATACCCAAGTGTTGTAGGTGAGTTGGAGAGGAGAGGGTAATCCTCCAGCGAGTCGGAGCGTCCCTACCTCTACCCCAACAAGCATCGAATTGGGTACCCAAAATCCAATTGATAATGTTGGTGCAGGGCTAGATGTGACCCTCGGGTGACTTTGACAGTGTAGAACCCCTTGTTCGTGGTCTCTTAGACCAAGGCAGCCTCGCAAGGGGTTTTTCGCTTTAAAAAAAAGTATTAGTTAATTAAAAATTAATCTTACTAAGTAATACTTTTTAAAAGGAGGGACACATTTTATAAAACATTATTTTAAAGTTCATATTTGTAATTAGTGTAAGAACGTGGAAAAATTAATCCTTGTGGAATGGGCTAGAAGAGTAAGCATTTTTTAAATGGTAAGAAAGAAAATCAAGAGGGAGTTACCTGACGTTTTAGCTTCACCTTCCTTGATATCCCTCTCCTCTACAAATGTTATTTGAATCCTCTGGCTACGAGAGTTTTGGGAGGTGGAAAATATTGGGATGTCTGGAAGGAAGTCAAGATGTGAAGTTTTGAGGAGATCAGTTCAATTTTGTAAGTTACAAATTGCTTCACTTTGTAATGAAGTTATTAAAATATTTTCCATGTTTATAATGAAATTGTTATTTTTGTATTTTGCATTATCGTTTTGCCTCAATAAGGTTTTTTATCATGGAGATGATGACTTGAAAACCAGTTGATCGAGTCTCATGTTTTTGAGAGTCTGAAATTGCTAGGTTCTAAGACTTAAGGATGTTTATCCCAATATCCAGATTGAAGTTGATTTTCCCTTATTTATGTGATATTTTTATTTATGGATTTTTTATAAAAAAAATCTCATTCAAAAAATTTAAGCAAGTTGAGTAGCTCATCTTTCCAAAATGTTATAATTTCTTGTGTTTTGAGTTTACGATGCCCTAGTAGTGGGAGACCTTATATTTTTGAGATTGTATGTTTTGTTGAAAAGAAACCTGATTTTGTTACCGGTTTCCACTTTCCATGTTTGGGACATATGTAGATTATATGATGTTATTTGGCCTTAATACATAAGGTGTTTATTTTTTTTAGAATGTTATATTTAGCTTTTGGTAGACTCATGCTGGTTAAGAGGTCAACTTAGATATTAAGCCATAATAAATATGATTTTATAGACCGGTGGCTCCTTAGGTTGATCAAGACTATTTTTTTTAGAAACGTTGTTTTGCATTGAGTAGAATGAATTTGGACTATGGTGGGAGTGTTTTATATTTATGGTTTTCAATGTTCCTACCTTACGCACATTATGCAATAACTTTTGACTTTGAGTTTATTTCTGGCTTATTATTGTTATTGTTTTTAACAATGGGTTTGTAATTTTTTAATCAATATTAATTTATTCATATAAGTTAAATGTTAATATTAATTAATATTAGTTAAAAATTGAAACTATTATTTTAATATTAATAGAAAATTGAAAACCCTTATTATATTGATGTTGATTGAATAATATGTTTGTTTATTAATCAACATGATTCTAGTTATTTATTAATTAATATTTTTACTAAGTCATATGGTGAAATTATTAGTTAATATTAATAAAATTTTGAAGACTTTGTTATATTAATATTGATTGAGTAATGTGTTTGATTAAACATCAATATTGATTTATTCTAGTTAGGTGTGTTAGGAGTGTAATAAACCCATGTTATAAAATATGTTTGCAAGTATTGTGAACAGAGAAAATGTATTTAAAATTAAGGAAATAATATTTACACTTGAAGGTTGAGTAGTAAATTTATCCAAGGGGATAGCTATAGCTTGTATAGAAAAAGAGCCACAATTGAGTGACAGAAGTATGGGATTCTCTCGGTTATGACTAATAAGCATTGGGAGAATGTTTTTATGTTCTTGCATTCTTGTTGAATGTTTTACTTGCATAATGCATGTTAGGCTTGCATATACATTCAAAGAGTTGTCCTGATCCCTAAACTTACATTCAAAAGTTTGATGAAGAAGACCTATCAAGTAGAAGACTTTGAGGAAGAAGATGGAACTAATGACCATTATATATGTTGAATGTAATATTGTATTTGGAGATGAGAAATACTTTAAAAGTATCATGTGTAAAAGTTATGCTATGATTATGATGAAGGAATGGATATCCTTGTAAACATTCTTGTTGAATTGTCATGAGATTTGTTTAAAATATGAAAGATAAATTAATGCTTTCCTTCTATGTTAAGTTTCTTTGGAAATAAATTGTTGATAGCAAGATGGATAAATTGTGTTTATTGAAGAAGATGATGAAATGATAGGAGAAATAAATTTGGTTATGATTTTCTACATTATGTTTTACTTCATTTCATGTAGATAAAAAAATATCCATTTCTAGTGTTATTTGGAATGAAGTAATTTAATTCTGTTGTTTCTATCAAATATGTTATGTTGATGTTAGTATTAAACATTGGCATGATTTATTATAGCACTTTATTTTATGAGTAGACAAAAATGTTGAATAGGACTCTTGGGCTTAAAAAGGAGGATTTATTATAGGAAAAGATGGTAGTGCCATATTGGTAATCCCTAGAGTTGAGTTGTACCTAATCCTAGTTGACTTGTGTGTATACAATTCAACTAGGTAATTGTGAATGATAAACCCTAGCAGTGAGGCTTGGATGGACTTAGAGGTGAAGCATGGATGATTCTTAGTGGTGAGGCTTGGGTAATCTTAGTGGTGGATTGGTATGGGATAATCCACTAGATCATTCATAGGGTAATATAGTGGTGGTTTCTTGCGGGTAGACAAGTGTGACCATGATCATTATCAAGTGAATGGTAATGGTCTTAGTTAGTTCATGGGTAGATGAAACTAACTAATCACTAAGGCATTACACCATAGTAATCCTACATAGATGATAATATGTAGGACTGGGGAATAGGCATCACATTTAAGTGATATGGGCCTTAAAGGGTAATCCCTACACTATGGTCAAGTTATCCCATATAGGGTAGTGTAGGGAAATGGGGGACCACTGATGATTTATTTTCTAATGGTGAGATAAGAAGAGTGAACCCCAAGAATTATGGGAATTTGGCCACTCCTATCCACTTGAGTGTCATCTACAATTATAATGAACTCAAGATGGTTATACCTTATTATTGATAAAAAATAATGGGTCTTCTTAGAGAGTTAATTAATTATTGTAAAAAAGAAAACAAATTTTAGCTCTCTCTCTTGGATCGAGATAGTGGGTCGTTACAAACACCATCACATGAGGTATTATGGGATCAAGATCATCTTGTATAGAATCGAAAACTGTAAGTTTTGGAGAAGATATTAAAGGAAGATGATTCAAATCAATAGAACATATTGATGTATAGAAAAACTAATTCGTACTAATGACAATCTTAAAGGGGATGGTAGGAACCATTAGAGGATCTATAAGAGGGAAATCATCAACCAAAAAAATAGGGAGAAAGCCAAGAGTAAAAAGAAGCACCTCATCAAAGATCACATATCTTCAAATGTTAGGAACCTTATAGTAAATTAAAGCACATCCACACAATATTACAATAATAAATGGAAATTAATGCAAATAATTAAAAAATTGCAACATGAAATAGAAATGCAACATATTATATTGTAAGAGTAGACATGGAAAATTGACCCACCCAAGTGAGTCATTTTTCCTAGAACCCTTGAGAAGGCCCTCAAACTTGTCAAAGTGCAAGTTTGGGCCTCTCTTCCCCTCCTCTTCCTTTTTTCCCTAGTTTTTCCGAAATCGTGGTCGCCTAGTACGGGGCACGATTTTGGCAAGTTAGGGTTTTCTCTTAGAAAACCCAATTTTTGGGCTGACCTCTAGGACGTCGGCCCTCCCCTAGGTTTTCCTTTTCATTTTCCCACCCTTTTTCCCTCCAAACCTCTTATAAATAGAGGGTTTGGATCCTCTTTTCCCTAGAGAATTTCAAGAGAAGTTATAAGTGCTATAATCCTTCCAAGTTCCAAGTTATTTTAGAAGTGCTAAGTTATCAAGATCTTCTAGTGTTCTTCTACTACTCTACTTTTGATTTGTTGTTCTTGGTGGACAAGTGTTGGAGCCTTGAGGTGGAGTCTACCATTTTATGGAGGTCTTCATCCTTTTGACTATTCTTTCATTACCACCAAGTTTCTTCTTGCATTTTAATATTCCTAGATCATTAATTATGCATTTTTGTATCTCATTTTACATTAATTAGATCATTTTTGCACTTTTATTATAAAATCATACCCCATTCATACAAGGCATAATTTTGATAGATCCAAAGTCATGGTCACCCCTTATGAGGTACGATTTTAGATTCATCAGGTTTGGGGGTAAATTTTCACTCCCAAACCCTCAATCTATGTTTGCATGCTTCATCTAGATCATAATATTATTGTTTGCATTCTATTTTTTGCATTATTTCATTTCATTGCATCTTTGCTTGTTCATTTCCAAAAAGGTCAACAATCACTTTTATTTTCAAATGATCAACTAAAAGGACCAAGGGGGCTTGACTATTGCACCTCCAAGCTCAGTCACATAATAGCCTAAGTAAGCCCCAAACATTGATCAAATTTTCTAGGGTTTTATGAAGTTATTTTACAGGTTTGAAGTTGTTGGATATATCTAGATGCAAGTTAAAAGCTAAGATCAACCATCAGATCAGATAAGTGCCCTAAATAAACTTCTTAGGTTATTTTTTGTTTACTTTCTATCCATTTTTATTCTAAATCTAGATCATAAATAAAAAAAAATATTTTGATTATATTCTAGGCATTTAAAAGAGAAAAAGCATATAGTTTGCATTCTAGGGTTAAATTTATTTGTGCATTCTCTTAAACCCTTGCTAAAAGAAAAAGATTTATTTTATTGCAAGTTAGGGTTTAGTCATCATTGAAAATCAAGAATCATCCTAGGGTTAGTCCTTGTTTTCTTGCATCATTGTTTGTCTTACATTGTTCTTTCATTTTCCATAGCTTAGATTTTAGAAAAGCCAAACATAGGTGTTTGCTCAATATACACATCAAACATTCCATTCCTAGACTTGGAGTGAGTCCTTAAACCATTCCTAGTGAACCCTTCAATCCCCAAGCCCTCGAGTGTAGAGAATATAACACACCCCCATGGTCACCTCAGCTCCCAATAGATCCAACCAAGAATCATACGCGATAGGGCAATTTTCCCCTCTACATATTTGGTGAACCCGACATGAAAACACATCTTTAGTGGCCAAGTTAGGAAGCCTCTTCCTTTTTTTTTATTTTGAAAACTTTAAGCAAGACCACTAAATTTGTTTTCTTAGAATTAAAAAACATTAAAAACATCTTAAAAATATTTTGTGTGTTTTTCTAGTTTTTAGATCCTCCTTTTCTCCTCTATCCTTTCTCTTTCTCCTAATGGCTCCCAACCTTAGGAGTAAGTGAAAGCTTTTAGAATCTAAGATTCTTCAAGAAGATGATCAGATTGATAGGGAGAATCCTAATCTAGAAGAGGAAGAACATGTAGAAACTAGTAATGACCTTGATCCTCTTGAGGGGTCTAATGGAGACCTCACCTTTAAATCATATGATCATATCTAGAATTTCATGAAACATCATAAGGATGCTTTGGTTAAGGCTATGGATGAGGAATCCCAACTCGAAGAGGTTAGGACATCTCATCATCAAACCATTTCTCCTCAAAATATTCACACCAATCCATTGTTTGAATCTTCACATCATATTAATCCTTTTCATAAACCAACATATGCTACTACTATAACCACCAACATTGGAAGAATTCCATAAATTCCTCCAACTAGTAGTGCATCTCAATATTATGCTCAATTTCCTCCTCATTCTACTCATCTCAACATTCATGCTTCTATTCCACCAAATGTTAGTTATCCTCCACAACAAGATACCACATATCATAACCCATACCATAATAATGTTAATACCTCCAACATTGGCCAAGTTCCCTTTCAACAACCTACCTATAACCCTCCCTTAGGGAACCTAGGGGTATTGCACAACAACAATCTCGATATGCAAAGTTTGACAAATATGGTGAAACAATTGGTCTCAAGAGTGGATATGATTCAACCTCCAAGTTTCACCTACAACTATAAGGAAATGTGCAATCAACCCTTAGACCCTATTGTCACTTCTAGGCCCTACCCTAAGCATTTTCCAATGCTAGTTTTACCTATTTATAAGGGAACAGAGGACCCAATTGAACATTTAAGGATGTTTAGGACAACATGCCATGATATTATATATGATGACATGTTGTTACTAAAGATATTCCCTAAGAGCCTTGGTGGTATGGCATTGGAATGGTATTATCAACTACCTCATCATTCTTTGAGGAATTTTGAAGAGACAACGAAATTGTTTGTTCAACAATTTAGAGCTTATGTTGAGAAAAATATGACTATGAAAGATGTTTATATGTTGAAGCAAGGTAAAGATGAAATTTTTTAGAATTCTTGTCTCATTGGAGAAGTTTAGTTGGATGATTGAGATATACTTTACCTCCTCGAGACATGCTAGAGATATTTATTAGAAATTTACAAGAGCAAATATCATATGAATTGGAAACAACAACTATTACCTCTTTTGACCAAGCAATAGATCTAGCAAGAAGGGTAGAGCAAGCCCTTATTCGAAGAGGTCAAATTAAGCCAAAGAAAGAAGAAGATAGGACCATAAAATCTTAGTATAAGAACAAGCATGTAGTTGGTGATGGGGTAATAGATAGTAGACCTATCAACAATGTTGCTAATACCTTACAAAATATGGTGCTTAGCAAACCTCAAAAACCCCCACCAAGGAATTTCACAAGACTCAACCAACCTATTTTAATAGTCCTAAAGCAACTCTTGGAAGCTAACATGATTGAGTTACCTCCCATAAGGCAACCTGATACCATGACTAATTGGTATAAGCCTAGTCAACATTATGAGTATCATAGAGTGGAGGGACACATGAAAAATTCATGTAAGAGGTTGAAACATGTGGTTCAAGACTTAATTGATGTAGGTCACCTTGTTATAGAGGGTTCTCAACCTAATCCTCCAACAAACAATCAACCTCCTACTCAACAAGCACCCACAACTAATCAAGACATGGGGATCTTCCAAGATCCCCTACCTAATCATGGGTAACAAGAAGCTAATCAAGTGTCATATCATAATGTGCCACCTCCCTACAATAATATGGTTGGTATGATAGCAACAACTACAAGGCAACAAGCTCAAGCTCAACCGACTCAACAATATCAATAGGAGATGAGTTCTACATCCAATCAACCTTCAAAACCACCCTTAGTTTTGAAGAGTACCCAAAAAAGGAGCACAAGAGTAGAAAACCCACCCTTAGTGTTGAAACCACAACCTAAAGTCTCCTTCGACATTCAACAATAGTTAGCTAGTACCCCAACCAAGATTTCCCTCTTAGAGCTTTTGCAAACTTCTCCTATTCATAGGGAAGCCTTGTTGAAGCTTCTAAGTCAACAATCTATCCCTCAAGACATTTCCCCTAGTGCTATAGTTGATGTTGTAGGTTCCCTTGGGATACATCATATCACATTTTTGGATGATGATATTCCTTCCTCAGACTTGTGAGGGGATTCTTCCCTCTACATCATTACATATATTGGGGAAATATTTATCAAGTGAATTTTGATAGATAATGGTTCCTCCCTCAATCTATGCACTTATCAAATTTTCCAAAATTTTGGATTAAAAGAGGAAGATTTAATTAAATCTGATGTCATCATCAAAGCTTTCAACAATGAGTCCCAAGAGGCCTATGACATTATATCCCTCCCCTTAGGGTTGGACCTAAGATCTTAGATACCTTGTTTTATGTGGTACCTTGCCCCACATATTTTAATCTCCTTCTTGGATGCCCTTGGATTCATGCGATGAGGGTTATCCCTTCTACTCTTCATCAATGTTTGAAGTTTAAATTCAAAGATCAACTTGTCACCATTCTAGGTGACCCTCATCCATTCCAATATTGTTCAATGGTTGAGCAAGCTCAATCTAGTCTCAATTTATGTCCATCAATTTCTTCATCTCACATCACCAAGCAACTTGAAAATTTAAAGGTAAGTGAGGAACCACTAATCAATGTTTCATCACAAGATCAGGTCAATCCTTTTCTTCAAGAACCTCTTCTAGATTTAGCCAAGCTACCACCTTCACCGAGGACTATGGGTTTACCTCATAAGAAGGGTGAAGTAGTACACATTGGCATGTGTACCTTTATCTTCATAGGTATATCCCTCAAAGAAAATATCTATGGTAGAAACCCTCTTCCTATAGAGCATTCTTTTACCCATTGTTACCTATCCAATGATTACTCACTTCCCAAGAAAATCCTATCTAGTATGGGATATATAGGTAAAGGTTTGGGGCCACAATAGAAAGGTATTCAAGAGCCTTTGGAAGTTGAGATTTGGCCTAGGAGATGTGGCATAGGCTACATACCCAATAAAAACCAACCTTTTCCATTTGATGATGATGATCACCTCATTACTTATGCTAAATATTTGGATCATCAAGGCTTGGAGTGGAGTGATGAGGATGAGGGACCACCTTATCCCACTAACATTTTATTTTGCAATATGATAACTTTGGTGCATCCTAAGTTAGTTGTGACCCTAGAGGAGTATGTTGAAGGGGATACTCTTTGTGACATGGATCATGAGGATATCCTTTAAAATAGCTTCTTCTTTGATGGGTTAATCCCTTGTGTTGTACATGTTGAGTCTTCTAGTTCTCAAGAGGATCCTATTCCTATGTCTCTTAAAGACCTTGAGCAATTAGGAGTCTTCCCTTTCATCAAGAAGGATGGCATAATCAGATTTTGCAATGACTTTCATGTAGTGACTCCAGAGAATATGTTCTGGATGATCCTCTTTGTGATATGCATCACAAAGATATCCTCCATAATACTTTTTTTTGATGGGTCATCCCTTGTACTATCATCCTTATTTAAGATAAGGCACAATCAATTGATGACTATCATTTAGATCATTTAAACCAATTGGAGTTACTAGATGAAAAGTACATTCATGCCTTAGAGCATCTTTGAGCCTATCAAAATAGGCTCAAGTGATCTTATTCCAAGAGAGTTCACAATCATTATTTTGAGGTTGGGGACCTTGTCCTCAAGGAGAACCAAAAGAACACCAATGCTCATTCAGATCTTAAAGGTAAGTTTTAGCCCAATTGGTTAGGCCCCTTTGTCATAACGACCAAGTTTGGCTCAGGAGCCTATCATTTAGCTTCATTAGATGGTAAATAACTTAAAGAACCAATGAACATAATGCATCTAAAAATATATTATGCATGACTCTTCTCATTCTTCATTCTTCATCTTGCATTTGGTTTGCTTGTTCATACTACATGATTGCCTATCATATTTTGCATGATTTCCTGACATTCTATTCCACTTGCATTTTTCTTGTCATATAGTTGCATTGTTGCTTGATCATATTTGCATGATTGCTTGATCATATAGATTTTTGGGGACTTCATGAGGATGGCAAGTGATGAAACCTAGTTAGGTTCTAGCTCACATGCATTGCACTCATACTAGGGCTCTGATGCCTAGTGAATCCCCAACCTAGGGCCCATCTCCATGCATTTTCATCATTGCATTTGCTCATGTCTTCTCTTCTTCTTCTTCTCTTATATTCCTTGACCTTGAAAGTTTTATCATTTCTAATTTCTCCAAGTCAAGGGATATAGTTCTTCATATCTTGTATATCCTTTGTCCTTTGAAAGTTTTAATCATTTCTTCTTTTCCCCAAGACAAAGGATATACATTCCTTCTTCTATATGCTCATTTTCTTTTGCTCACACTTTTCCTTCTTGATATTTTGATTATTAAGGGATCCTCATGGGATAGGGTAGATACCACATGAATATCATTTATGGTGTTCATACGACCACTGACTATCTTACGCACATCTCTTACCTATCAAAATTTCAATAAGGACACACACACACATATTTTCTTCTTGCTTCTCTCATTCTTCTATCTTCTTCTCACACACACACATTATTTTGTTATGTTTTACTTTGCTCATTCATATTTTGCACACACCACACCCCTATCGAGTAGTACTCACTTTAGAAAATCAATCAAATATTTCACCCCATACAAGATAGCTTCATGGTCATAAGTGAGGGGTAGCCTCCATTCGACCATTTGTGAGCATACATCCTAGTGGGTATCTCTTCATATCTAGCCATCAACGAGCACTACACCCATAGTAGGTATCACTCCACACTTGACCATTTGAGCATAACACCCTTATAGGATAGCTTCATGGCCACAAGTGAGGGGTAACCTCCATTCAATCATTTATGAGCATACATCCTTATAGGGTTCTACTCCACTCTTTTCTTTTTGCTTGGTCTATGTTCATTTGATCACACTAATATTTCATGGTCTACATTGATTCAAACATCATATTCCAAGCACCTTTTTCTTTGTTGACCTTATCCATATTCTACTTCTTCTCTTCTTTCTTCTTCTTTTCTTTCCTCTTTTCAAAATCATGCCCTATCCATATGGGGCTGAATTCTCTATAATTCATCCATTTTTATGGGATACAATTTTAGCTAGAGCCATATTTTTCTCTCTTTTCTTCTCTTCTTTCTTCCATCATATTTTTCTTTCATCCCTTCATCCATCCATGCATTTCATTCATTAGTTAGCTTCATCACATCATGCATTGCATTATTTTAGTCCATTCATGCATCCATTATTAAGTTCTTTTCATTCATTCATGCATAATCAAACATAAAAGCACATAAAAATCACAAAAACACATTTATATATAATACAACATGATATTACTCAAGAAAAAAGAGTACACATGTCAATTCGATTAATGTACCATAATCTAAGCCTGACACACTCGACCCTCCCTAGGGATGCATGCCACACTCAAAATTGGCATGTCACCCCAATCCTAGCCCTAGATCTATGAGCCTATCTCCTCTACTCTACCTACTAAAGGTGGTCCTAGTGGGGGCATGTTCATAGACCATGAAATAGTCCATGATCTAGACCATGATCGACCCTATATCTGAAGGGAGGATGATGGAGGCACCCTCTTCTCTACTAGAACCACCTAAAAGTATAAAGTCTAGTAGAAGGTCTCCCTCTATACATACACCTCCAACCTCTCCCTCACCCTCTATAACTCTACCTATAGTAGGTGGATCCCCTTACCCTATTGGCTATCAATCATGATAGCCATCCCCTCAACCTAAGCCTACTACCACTCTTACTCTAGCCAACTCACCTCTCCCTTGAGGTAGTCTACCTTAGCCCTCATCATATCTCACTCTATGAGTATCATGCTCAAGGCACTCTACAACCCCTCTATCCTCTTGGACCTATCCTCTCAGAGTAGGTCCATCTCCCTCTACATGGTTGCTATTTGAAGCCTATAACACCTCTTCTCCCTCATTGGTCCTCCTTGACCCATGGTCCCACTTGATCCTACTACCATCGATGTAGAGGCCTCTTCAACTATCCTACTTAACCATCTAGCTATCATGGGGGTATCTCCTACTACTCCCCCTCCTTAGTCCTAGAGGTGATGGTAGTCACTACCACCATCTCTACCTAAACCTATGCCCATGTCTATCATGGGGCCTCCTAGCCCTACTATCATCACTCTATGGTGCATTAAGTCACCTCTCGAAGTGCTAACTACACCCATCAACCCATAACCTAGTACCTCTACACTAGCACCAATGGGGAGATCCTTAGGGCATAATGCTCCTATACCATCTCCTATACTCGAAGGCCACCTTAATATCATCCACCCCTAGATCCACATATAGTGGGTCATCCAAGTCCTCCTCTACCCATCTCCCCACATCAAGGTCCCCTCCAACTCTTGATGGGTCCCTCCAAACCTACCTATACCAATAGTCTCCTAGGTTTAGTATCTCCTAAAAGATACCAAACTACCACTAGACTCGATCAAATTGAAAGAGCTCTAGCTCCCCTCTCTATAGAGACCCACATGATCCTCTTGACCCTCACTAACTCCTCTACATCCTCTATCTAGCTAGGGTGTAGGTACCATGGTCACCATATGATCATGTGGTCCCATAACTCATCTATCACCCACCTCCCTAGTGGTAGGATCCTGACATATATCCTCTAGACCCACTCAAAGCTCTTGGACCACCTATATGTTGTTGGTCACTCTAGGTTGGGAAATGGCCCTAGTAGTGCATATGGTCTCCTAACTACTATGTGCTCCCAACACCACACCTGGAGCAAGGTCGTACAAACTAACCTTGTATGTCATTTGTACATGATATTGTACAATATCCTATACAAATAAGCCAGCACATATGGGCCCCATGCGAACCACACCTATTGGTCTTGCATGTCTACCACTACTCCCACTAGTACCCATGGTAGGTATCACCTACTAGTATGGCACACCAAGAATCCCATTACCACCCCACAGAGCATGATCATCAGAGCATCGACCCCATAGCACCCCACCAACTCATCGACATGGATCCAACTCTCTTAGACCTTGTGGGCCTAATTCCCTAATAATATTTGCAACATGATAGCCTACTCTCATGCCCTATAAACTACCCTCCCCTAATGGGGATGTGTAAGATGCACCACACATCCTCTAGTGTGACTATCATCTCCCCTATTGATAACCAAAAGGTAGATAACTCTAGGTACCACCTCTCTGCTAGCACTATCAGTAGCACTCTATTTGCCTCCGTATGGGGTATCTCTACTAGATGTAGTAGTCCCACCACCCCTAGAGTGTCCCTCTCTTCTTGTGAGAGACCCCGTAGCTCCTCCTCCAAGGAGCTTGATCGCCACTCTTGACTCTCCAGTATGTCATGCTACAACTCATGGTTATGCACAACGGTGAATATTCACCATTTGGGCTAATATTTGCATTTTCGAAAACTCAAATTGGCGAGTTTGGGGGACCTAGAGGTCGGCCCTTTCACCCAAAATTTTTGAATTTTTTTAAGGTGTCGGTTCATCATCCATTGATAATAGTATTATAGATTTTTATAAAACTTTGCCATCATTTTTTGCTAGAATGAGGACACTTTTCACCCAAAAATTTTAAAATTTTAAAATTATCCCACCAAGTTCGCCAAGTATACCACTATATATAACTAACACGATAACGATACTTTTCCACTTAAAACATTCAAACTATTACAGAATTGAGAATTCCACTAAACTTTGACCATGTGTAGAAACTAGTTGATCCAAAACAAAACTCTACGTGGACCCAAACCGGACCTTGTTCTACACCAGACCGACATCCGGATTGTGTTCTACAATAGACCAGACCTAGTTCTACAATAGACCGATATCTAGACCCAGTTCTACAATAGATCGATATTCGAATCCTGTTCTGGAGAAGACCGATATCTAAACCCTATTTTGTAGTAGATCGAACCCAATTCTACAATAGACTAGACCCAGTTCTACAATAGACCGAACCCTATTCTACAATAGTCTGGTCCCTATTCTGTAAAAGATCATTGCATCAGACCGAACCCAATTTTACACTAGGTGGATTTTTGGACCCCATTCTACACCAGGCCAAACATCAAAACCCATTTTGCACAAGGTCGAACACCGAACCTCGTTATGCACTAGGCCGAACACCAAAACCTAATTTGCACAAGGTTGACATCGGATCTTAATTTGCACAAGGTCAACACCAGACTTCGATTTGCACAAGGTCAATTTTTAGACCCTATTTTGCACTAGGATTGACTATTGGATCACGTTCTGCACTAGGTTCTATATTTCTCTTAAGACATTCTAAATATAAGTTGAAGCACTTATAGTAATAAGATTTATTTTTCTATCAACTAATTACAAGTTTTTCTTCTACTATTTTTCTATCATTTATTGAAAATATGTCAATGCTCTATTTCCCATGTTTTTCTCTATTTTCCTATGTTTTACATATCTTCCACACCAGATCTATATCTAGACCCTATTCTGCACCAGAATAGATTATCGAACCATGTTCTACACCAGGTTCTCTATTTCTCTTAAGACATTATGAATATAAGTTGAAGCAATTGTAGAAAATATGTCAATGCTCAATTTCAAATATTTTTCTCTATTTTGCCCTATTCTGAATGTTGTCTTCTATTTTTTTATCCTATGAAAACTCTTTGATTCTCTATTTCTATTCAGATCTGCTTTTCTATGATAATATTATAAATAGGTAAATACTTTGGTAAATGCTTTTCTATACTATAATATGATATTGTTCCATATATGTATCTCTAGTTATTTTTCGCATAGAGAACTTATTTTCTGAATTTAATTTGAATTTGTATATTGCATATTTTTGTGCTCTTATCAGTTACAAGTGTTATCACTAGAAAATACAGTAGTGGCATACACTAACAAAATCACAATAAAACATGGCAAGAAATAGGTATTTATTTTCTAGCGATCGACCATATGTTTATTCTAATTACAATATTATCTTGAGGCCTAAGAGAAGTAACATCTCTTTAACATTTTATTACTTTTCTAAAATGAAAAACACTTTCTTTACAAGTAAAATGTCACCCACCGACAATGGAAAGAAGGGGGCCAAATATTCTGCTGAAAAGAGTATCCTCAAATATTTTAGCCATACATCGAAAACAAACAAGCCATCGACATCCATACAAATTTGAGGTACAAATGATTTTTGACTTATAAATAGTTAGTTGTATATTTTGTAATTATTTTCAATACTGCTTTCTTCCTCAAACAGTTAGTTCTCAGTATGTGCTCAACGATATGAATATTTTTTTCTATTTATAAGTTAGTTTTTTAAAATCCAAAAATGGTAAAGAATATTATTGTATGCTACTATGCAGAATACCCTGTTGACCCTGATAAGCATTCACTTGAAGATATTCCTCACCAAGAGATGCCTTCTAAAGAAAATTCTCTTACCAATGACATCCAACAATCACTTGAAGATATTCCTGACCAAGATATGCAAGTTGAAAATGAAAGCGATAAATCAAATACACTACAAACTTCTTATGAATCTTCAAGAAAAAATTTCTAAAAAGAGGAAGACAGATTCTAATTGGATTATTGGAAGATCATTTAAGAATGAATGGGTAAAAAAAATTCCTTGGATTGAGGTGGTCTTGACTGCAGACAACCAAGTCAATAAAAAATAATGTAGATGCAAAATTTGTAGTTGGAAACTAGGTAAGGATCATAGGCTGCAAACTAAGAAAGATACAATAGAAAAACATGTTGGCAAAGTATATGTAAAAGTTATAGGAAGTGATGGTAAAATTACAAAATATGTTAGGTGGAAGGATGCATCAGAATGTATGCATGTCAGATATGCAATAGATTATGAGAATCACTTAAAGCAACAACAATCCCTTGTTGAGAAAGGTGGAACGATTGAAACCCAATTTCATAAAATGCAGAAGACCATTTTAACTTCAAAAAGTTTGCAGTTTGTTGTTGTATTTAGTATTCTCAAAAAGGGTAGACCCATGTCCGATTTTATTGATTATAAGCACCTTTATCAACTAGATGATGTGCAAAACCTTCCTACTTCCCATTGGTCAGATCGAAGTGGTTGGGAAATGGTAAAATGTCTATCTTTAGTTGAGAAGGAGGACCTGAGGGAGAAAGTAAAACTTTCCAAGATTCATTTCACTTTCTATTGATGAGGTGATGGTTGTGGACAACACATCCTGGATTTGCATGCATGTGTACACATTTCAAAATCATGTGAGGCAACCTAGTTTGCTAGGATTACATAAGATGGTGGAAAGTTCAAATGCAAAAAATATCTATAATGTTGTTTTGACCAGTTTAAAGGAAATTGCGGGAATGAATGATATTGACATAGCCACAAAGTTAATTTGCGTTGGAGCTGATGGTGCTGCTATAATGCAAGGGCATAGGAATGGCCTATGTGTTCGACTCCAAACCTCAGTTGCCCCATATATGATACCCATTCATTGCATGGCTCATAGAGTGAATCTTGCATATAAAATCATGAGCACTTTTGAAAATGTTGCTAGAGTGGAAGACCTCATTCATGAAATACATTCTTATTTTTCTTGCAGTCCTAAAAGGTTTGTAGAGTTTCAACAGTTTGCACTAGGAGTTACAGAAGGAAAAAAATTGTTGAAAGATGTGGATACAAGGTGGATTTCATTGTATCAACCTGCACTCAGAGTTTTTACAGAATATAAATCTTTAATAGGGTTTATGTACGCAAATAGTAGGGCAATTGATAAGGCAAACGATATGTTGTTCCGTTTGACTAACTTGGAAACTCTTTTAACATTATGTGGTATTCTTCCAATGTTACAAGAAATGAACAGATTGACTAAACTTGCACAAGAGAGATCCATCTATATCATTGATTTCATGAGGATGAGAAAGCAAATATGTGTGATTATTGATAGGTTATATGTGTCCGAACCAGATTTTACAGATCCCTTATTTGAAAGTTGGAAAACATTGACAAACATGAAAGATGCAAATAGTTTTTTGAAGTTTGACATTAATGATAATATTTGTATTAATGTTCATGAAAATATGATACCTCTATATTGTTATGAAAGGCAGTCAAGTATAGTTACTGATGATGTTGAAAAAGTTTGTGTAACACACAATAGATACGAAGTTGTTTTACACAATACAAAGAAAAAATTGTTCAACATAGCAAAATCATTGACAAAAGAGATAAGAGATCGGTTTCAAAGACATGAGTTGCTTGAGGCCATGGGTGTTGTTAACCCTTTGTTTTGGGGTTCTTGCAATGATCAGAAATCTACACAAGAGTTGTTTATTAAATATATGGGTAACCTTATTGAGCATTTCAGTAAAAGTGTGGAAGTCAATGGTGTTGAAATAAAAGGTATACTCAACAAAGATATTTTAAGACAATAGTCACAACATTTTGGAAGAACAATGGTTCATCAAGCATCACTTTTGAGTAATATCCATGAGATTGGTTCCATTGCACGTTTGTGGCAAAAGTTGTATCCAAGTAGTATCTTACAAGATACGATTAGTGAATACTTTTGTTTATATGAATTATGTCAAACAATGATTTTGGGATCTGTGGAAGATGAGAGGGTTTTTAGTGCACTATATTTTGTTAAATCTAAGCTCTGCAATAGGCTGGACAAAAATCTAGAAAATTGTTTAAGAATTTATGTGTCATCATATCAATTGGACAAATTTCCATATGATAGAGCATTAGCATACTAGAATTCAATTGCAGATAGAAGGGGTATCACGAATACGACCGATAAGGAGGATAATGATGCTTTTAGTGATCAAATGGTGGCTTCATAGATTGATTCTGGACAAGTTGAAAAGTGTTCGTTTCAGCTACCTGAATTCTGATTTTTCCAGTATTTCACAACAATGTAACATTTGACTTTCTTTGTTATCAGATTTCACAATATTTGTTTCGAAATGTGCTATGCTTAATATTTGTTTCACAAGTTGAGAACTGTTCATTCCAGATTTCACAATGTTGTTTCACAAGTTGAGAACTATTCATTCCAGATTTCACAACTGTTCATTCTAGATTTCACAATGTTGTTTCAGATGTACAAGATTTCAAAAATTTACTTTTTCATAAATTGTATGTTTTACATCACATTATGCTTTTAAAAATTGTACGTTTTATATCACATTATGCTTTTAAAAATTGTACGTTTTATATCACATTGCGCTTTTAAATATTGTATGTTTTATATCATACTGTTTCAACTACCTTGATAAATTGTTGTCTTATATTTTATATCACAGTATTGGTATTGTATTGTTAATGTATGAATTTTGATCAACAAAAATATTCTTTTGTTGTTTGAGATGAAGATAGTAAATAATATTGGTGAGTAATACTAGAAAAGCAACACAAAATTATAAATGCAAACAACCTTTGAATGATTGAAGACACAAATTTAGAAAATATAGTTTTCATTAATACGATTGGAAATATATTACATTGTACAAAATTGTTGACTGCAATCAACTTCAAAATATTTTTACATTGTAAAATATCTTATTTTGGGATAGTTGCATCAGATTCGCTTGCAACAATGGCTTCTTTTCCTTTATCTCCTTGCTTGACACCTTGTTTCGGTAGTGCACCAAGTCTGACTAGGTTTTCTTGACCTTTCACAATACTCCCCAACAATGCACTTTCTTGTTGGTTTGGATCTTCGAGTATTGTTGGAAGTTTTTCTTTTTCTTTCTGGTGTTGTAGTACGACGTTCGGATCTTCATGGAGCTTCTCCCTGATATATTTTCTCAAACGATTATTATCCACCACTTTTAATTGCATTTTTTCTTCATTTCCATTGCATTTAGCAAAAATGTTTTTGTCGCATTGATATTAAGCTCCATGTTGTTAACTTGCATTTTTAGGTTTTCAAAATTTGACTACAAAAAAGAAAATGAAAACATCATTCAAAATAGTTATATAAAAAATTATTACTTGTTTTAAAGAAAATTGAAATATGAAAAATAAACTACAAAAGCAAATTGAAACATAAATAAACATTTTCTTACCTCAGCCACATCCCTGGCAGACTCAACAAGTGCAATTTTTCCTTATCAGAAGCCCATTGGTTATAAAAATCTTGGGCTTCAGCATTAATATTCTCTAATCTATTGACAACAATATTTAAAACATCATCATCATACACAATTTCAGAATTCATTGTTCCTGTTGTGGCCTGATTCAGTAGGCCGCTAAGCTTTTCTGGTTCATACTGAACCAAAGAATAAATTGAATCTCTTTTTACGTAATTCTTATATCGGGCATTTATTTGCTTTATTAGGACCTTGGCCCGATATTCCCAATCCTTCATTTCTTGCAAATCTTGAAGCACAATCTATTTCATGGTTGCTTCCATATTTTCAACCATTAAGACATTCTCATCAAAATTAACAATGTCATCCTCAGTTTGAGGATGAGGGTCATTTCCTTCAGGAGTTGGGAATGATCTCTGCTCAGGTGTAGGGGCTTCCTATTGTTGTGCTTCACCCAGTGGATCTTGAAGCACATATGTTGCCTTAAAGCCTAAAATGTTGCCCTGCAACAGAAAATCATCATCAAGTTGGATATTATCCAATCCAATGGATGAAACTTCTAGTGCCTGTGAAGAAGTGTGAAATGTAAAATATGAGAACCCAGGCCCGAAACTTCGTGTCGACTATGATCTCTATGAAAAAGTTGTTTTCCACCTCCAACCCATGTTTGGCCTCTCATCTGTGTAGGTTGTGCCTATCGTTGTTGTTGTGAACGTGGATGCTGCGGTGGAACCTTTTGCTACTGTAGTGGAAACTATTGTTGTTGTTGTGGAAACTATGGTTGTGGTGGAAGCGATGGCTGTGGTGGAAGTGGTGGTGCCATATGGCCTCTCATTCTCATAGTTTATCATTGAGAGGTGGATGAAAACATAAAAAAAATTGTTAGCATTATTCTAAAAATTAAATAGAAAAAAACTTAATTCAAAGTAAATACACATTGTTTTACCTGAAGATGATGAAATCTATTGAATTTGGGCACCGATGGGGGAGGGGGTGGCCACACTAGATTCAGCCTACACATTTTGTGCATACCTAGGCGTACGAGATCCACCAAGTGAAGGAGCTTGCCTCGGACATTTTGGTGGCCTCTGTAATGGTGATATTTCTGATCTAGTGTCCTCAGAATCACCAGTTTGCTCTAGCCTATGACCCCTATTGGCAACATCTTGTTTACTCCTTATTGTGGCTGCCCTACCCTACATTTAGATGAAAAGAAAAATTTAAAAATGAAAATGTGCTAAAATATAAAATACTTTTTTATTGTCAAAGATGGACTGATTACCTTCAATTCCTCTGGTGTCAAGGCAATGGCTTGTAGTGTTGCATGCACTACAGTAGGAACAGGAGTATCTTGCAAATTATGAAAACTTTCAAAATAAAGTGCTAAAATGTAATTAATAGTGCCCACAATGGGCTGTGTGTTGCTGGTTTGCAATTGCACCGCATGCAGCTCGACCCTGATGCGATCTGCAATATAGGTGCACCAATCGAACCTCTCATGATGCTCACAACGAATAACATACGATAGTGCCCAAAATAGAATTTTTGATCTTCCAAGAAGAATCAGTCTTGCCTAGAAGAACTCAATAATGGCCTTCAGAGTTGTATTCTTAACATCGGTGATTGTTAACCCTCTTTTTGACTTGGCGATGAAAGCTACAAAAAAAATTAGATAACAATTTACAAATTTGAAATTTTTAGCATTAACAGATTCTAAGACACAAGAATTATACCTGCCAAATATTCTGTGGTGAGTTGGTACATTTTCTCGAGGTAGCCTTTCTCTTCTGCAGAGAGCTAGCACTTTGCTGACATTGGAGGACAATCATCGAAAGGAAGATTTGTCAATCTCTTAATATCTATAGCTGTGATGGTGAATGACAGATTTCTATTTCATATTTTCATTTTGACAATGGCCTTGTCATGGTCATAACCACCAATAATATGTTGCAAGAGGACTTTATCAGTTTTGAAATGTGGCATTGACACCAAGGTTGTCAAACCTGCATCTTCTAACCATGATAAGTCCATACCTGGGGTTATTAATAAATCTAAAATTAAAGTGCAAGAAGGGTTCTTGAACTTTGGAATAGGGGTGGAAGCGATGGCCATTGCTAGAAGTTGGAAACTTGGAAATAGGAGAAATAGGAGAAATTGGTTGCTCGATAATGGTTCACTCTAGTTGGGTGCAGTCATAAAAATGAACTCAAAAAATGATAGTTGATGCCCTTTTATAGATAGAATGGATGGAGTCGACACATGGTAGAATTGTATTGGACATGCAGTATGGGTGACCGATTGTGTGACACATGGTAGGTGGTCAACGATGGACCATTTTTTGCATGCAGACCATATTCTGCATCAGGCAAGGTACCAGACCATATTGTGCATCAGGCCCAATACCGGACCATAAACTACATCAGGCCCAATATCAGACCATAAACTACATGAGGCCCGACATCGAACCCTGTACTACATCAGACTCGACACCAGACCATATTCTGCATAAGGCCTTATATCGGACCCTATACTACATCAGGCCTAATATCAAACCCTATACTACAGCAGGCCCGATACCAAACCATATTTTGCATCAGACTTGATACCAAATATTTTTTTACATCAAGCCACATTTCAAACCATATTATGCATCAAATCATATCCCTAAACCTTATTATGCATCAGACTAAACCCTCAGACCTTATTATGCATCAAACCCGACCCCCAAACCTTATTATGCATCAAACCAGATCCTCGAACCTTATTATGCATCAGACCGGACCCTTGGACCTTATTATGCATCAGACTTGACCCCGGACCTTAGTATGCATCAGATTGGATCTGGACCTTAGTATGCATCAGACCGGATCCGGACCTAGTTATGCATCAGATCGGATCCGGATCGTGTTTTCCACCCGATCCGGCCAAAACTATCAAAGTCACCATTTTTTCCCAAATTTTTTTAGAAACCAAGGTAATTCACCATTTCCTTCGATGTGAGGTTGGCCAGGATTCATCGCAATTTCGAAATGGATTCACCTATTTTTTACAAGTACGTTTTAATTAGTTCCATATACAAAATAAATAAATATTAAAATAATAAAACTAGCAACACAAAGCAACATTTCAACACCTAAGCCTACTTGCCTTGTCGTTCTTTCTTTTCTTATTTTTTTATTTGCTTGTTTCCTCTCTTCTTTGTTTTCCTCTTGGCTGAAAGTGTGCCCCATTCTCCTTGGGCATGATTTTGTATTTTTCTCTCTTCTTTCAAATTCATGCCCCATGCTTACAAGGTGCAAATTTATGAAGTTGCACCCTATGATTTTGGGGTGCAACTTCAATTACCATGATGAGCCAGCCAAAATCATGGTTGGCCCCCAAAATTGCGGTTGGCACCCAAAATCATGTTGGGGTCACGCACAATGAATTCTTCTAAAAAGACAAAAATGCTTTAAAAAAGTACTAAAAACTTATCTAGCCTAGTCTAGAGGAAGGATTTTCATCCTTACCTATGCTTGCTCAGTTGTTGTGCTAGCCTCGCCCCTCTCCATGGTTGAACGGTGTGTGGGAAGCACCATTTATATTTTTCTCCAGAGCTCCTTCTCTCCTTCTTTCATGGAAATTAATTCATTTTCAGCCTCCCCTCTTCTTATACCCCTACTTTTTCTCTATCATTTAGTTTTTGCTTCTTTTTCTCTATTTTTTGCTCTCTTTTCTTCTACGTCAACATTTTTTGAGTTTCCTTAGGAATTTTGCATTCCTTCTTAAACTTGAGGGGGCACCATTTTGCGTGGAAAACTTAAAAGTGTTAGAAATGACACCATTTTTGCACCACACCTTTCTTCTAAACTAGCCACCCATTTTTTGTGTTTGTCGTTATTTTCCCATAGGTGTCTACATCTTTCTTTGATGCATTTATTAGGCCATAAATTCATCAAAGAGGGGGTAAAATATAGACATGGAAAATTGACCCACCTAAGTGAGTCAATCTTCCTAGAACCCCTGAGAGGGCCCTCAAACTTGTCAAAGCACAAGTTTGGGCCTCTCTTCCCCTCCTTCCTTTTTTTCCTAGTTTTTCTAAAATCATGGTCACCCCTTATAGGGCACAATTTTGGCAAGTTAGGGTTTTTTATTAGAAGACCCAACTTTTGAGCCAACCTCTAGAATGTCAATCCTACCCTAGGTTGCCTTTTTGTTTTCCTACCCTTTTTCCCTCCAAACCTCTTAAAAATAGAGGGTTTGGATCATTTTTTCCCTTCAGTTATTTTCAAGGGAAGTTTTAAGTGTTAGAAGCTTTCCAAGTTCTAAGCAATTTTAGAAGTGCTAAGTGATCGAGATCAAGTGTCTTTTGGTGTTCTTTTGTTGCTCTATTGTTGATTTATTGTTCTTGGTGGATAAGTGTGGAGCCTTGAGGAGGAGTCTACCATTTTGTGGAGGTATTCATCCTTTTGTCTATTATTTCATTTCCACTAGGTTCCTTCTTGCATTTTATCATTCTTAGATCATTAGTTGTGTATTTTTGTATCTCATTTTGAAGTAATTAGATGTTTTTATAATTTTTCTATAAATTTACACTCAGTCTGTATAGGGCACAATTTTGGTAGATCCAAAATCATGGTTACCCCTTTTGAGATATAATTTTGGTTTCATCAGGATTGGGGGTAAAGTTTCACTCTCAAACCCTTTATCTATGTCTACATGCTTCATCTAGGTCATAATATTGTTGTTTGCATTATATTTTTTGCACTATTTCATTTCATTGCATCTTTGCTTGTTCATTTCTAAAAAGGTCAACAATCACTTTTATTTTCAAATGGTCAGCTAAAAGGACCAAGGGGGCTTGATTGATGCACCTCCAAGCTCAGTCATACAATGACCTAAGCATACCCTCAACCATTAATCAAATTTTCTAGGGTTTTGTGAAGTTGTGTTGTAGGTTTGAAGTTTGGACATTTTGAATGCAAGTTAAATCTAGTATCAACCATTGAATCAGATAATTTCCCTAAGTTAAATTTTTAGGTTGTTTGTTATTTGATTTCTATCCATCTTTGTTTCAAACCTAGGTCATAAATAAAAAGAAAATATTTTGGTTATAGTTCTAGGTATTTGAAAGAGAAGAAGCATATAGTTTGCATTCTAGGGTTAATTCTATTTGTGCATTCTCTTAAACCCTTGCTAGAAAAATAATTTATTTTATTGCAAGTTAGGGTTTATTCATCATTAAAAATCAAGAATAATTCTAGGGTTAGTCCTTATTTTCCTACATTTTTGTTTTCTTGCATTGTTCTTCCCTTTTCATAGTTTAGATTTTAGATAAGTCAAACATAGGTGTTTGCTTAATATACACATTAAACATTCCCATCCTAGACTTGGACTGAGTCCTTAAATCATTCCTAGTGAACCCTTCAATACCTAAGCCCTTGAGTGTAGAGAATATAACACACCCCTTCAGTCACCTCAGCTCCTAGTACATCCAGCTGAGAATCATATGTGGCAAGGCAATTTTCCCCATCTACATGTAAAAACTAAAAAAACATTACAAAATTGTAAGCCACTTCAAGGGGCAACCTCCTTGGAAGCAAAGCTTTGTTACAATATAAAAATATGAGATAATATATCCTCTTTCCCCCTTGGTTCTTTTAAAGAATCTAGCTAAGTCTAACCCTAAATTTCAATAGTTTCCATCCATATGCAAGTGAGGGCCCGAGCTAGTAACTCCTAAATAACAACAATTACATATTTATAGTAAATAATGGTTACATCATATGGACCCATAAGCCTAGGTACCCAATGTACCACATGACTATAAAATTATTAATGATGTTAGGTTAGGATCCTAACATGCTCTTCTCCTTCAAAAACATTTTTTCCTTAAAGCTTGAGATGAGGAAATTATTTTTGGGGTTGTGGAAGATATTTCCATCAAACATCATTTGGTTGTAAGCCTCGCCATTGGAATAAAACTTTAATGATGGTGTAGTTGTGGAGAGTGTAGGTTCTTTGGTCTAAAATGTTGTCAGGCTCCAAGATTACCAAACCTTCATTTTCCAACTCAGGAAGTGTTGACTGGACTTGAATGTGGTTACCAAGTACCTTCTTCAAACAAGAGATATAGAAGGCTATATGGATCTTGGAATAAGGTGATAAAGTGAGCTTATAGGCCACTTATCCAATTCACTACAACACTTGATAGGGTCCATATAACCTTGTTGTAAGCTTCTAGTTACCATAGAGTTGCATTGATTTTTGTTTGTATGGTTGTATTCAAAGGAATACCATATCCCCTACATCAAAACTATAATTTGAATGGTGTTGATTTGTTTATTGTTGCATATGACTCTAAGCCATAACCAAAGTTTTATTTAGTTGCTATAATAGTTTTGTATGGTCTTGAAGTGTCAAACCCACCACCTAGACATTGGATTTTCTTGGAACATATGAATAAGGGGGTGGGTACCCATAAACTTACTCAAAAGGAGTTAGTCTGGTGGCTATGTAGAATAAAGTGTTGTACCATCACTCTACCAAGGGAAGCCACTTAGCCCATTGGGTTGGATGCTTGGAGAATAAAATAATGGAGGTAAGTTTCCAAGAATTTATTGGCAATTTTTGTTTGCCCATACATCTAGGGATGGTAGGCTAAGCCCATTCTTAATTGTGTACTCTATAGTCTAAACAATTCCTACCAAAAATGACAAGTGGAAGTAGGTTCACGGTCAAACACAATGGATTTTGGAATACCATGGAGACAAAAATGGAGTCCATGAATATATTGGATAATGATGAAGGCATGGTAGGGGTGGGCTAGGGAATAGAAATGAATATACTTTGAGAGACATTCCACCACCATAATAATAGTAGATTTTCCTCTTAATTTCAGAATTCCTTCAATAAAATCCATGGAAATATCAGTGGTAAAGGTTGTAGAGTGTCTAGAGTAAAAATCAAATTTTCTTTCATCTATTGGCAGATCTGACACTCAGCCAAAAATTTGAAAGTCCTTTTTTATTCTTGCCCAATAGACTGAGCATTTATCCTACTCATAGGTTTTTAAAAAACCCAAATGGCCTATTGTGGGTGAAGCATGCATCTTCTTCATTATGTCCTCACAAAATTAATGAATTTTTAGGAACCATCATGCAAGCTTGAAATCTCAAAAGTTGTCTATCCCATAAGTATCTAGTGTTTGAATTGGGATCATTTTGGATCTGTTCCCTCAAAGTTGTAAGGTTGGTTCTTTGACTACCACTTCTCAAAGTTGGGTGATCCATTAGGGGAGTCAAAAATATGGCACACAGTGTACCTTGATCCTCAAAATGATGAGAAAGGGCATCAATCATAATATTTTCCTTCTCCTTTTTGTATATAATTTCATAATCATACCCCAACAATTTTGAAATTGTGTTGGGGTTGGTACCCTCTATTCCATAAAATATTTCAAACTTTGATGTTTTTTTTTAATGGATAAATGTTTCCCAATGATATAAGATCGCTAGAAATTTATGGTATGGATAATCTCCATCATTTCATTTTCATAAGTGGATTTCCCTAGATTTTTCCCATACAAGTCCTTACTAGTGAAAGCTAGGGGTCACCCTTATTGCATTAATATTGTACCAATTCCAAGGCCCAAAGCATCTCTCTCACTTATAAATGGTTTGAAAAAATTAGGAGTAGCTAGCACTAGAGTAGAAGTCTTGGATTCCTTGAAATATTGAAAGGTATTTTTGGCTAGCATCATCCATATGAATAAATTCTTCTTTAACATGGTAGTTAGTGGGGTTGCAATTTCACCATAAGCTTTGATGAATTGTTGATAGTAGCTAGTGAGACCCAAAAATCCTCAAAGTGCCTTGAGAGTTTGAGGCTTAGGCCAATTTTGTATGGCCATAATTTTCTTTGGGTTGACCTTAACCCCCTCTTATGAGATGATATGACCCTATTATATTCCAAAGGAATACTTAGATCATTTGGAAGATAATTGATGCTCTTTCAAGAGTTGTAATATCAAATCTAGTTGATGTAGGTGCTCTCCTCAAGTGTGACTGTAAACTAGAATATCATCAAAGAAGACCAAAATAAACTTACATAGGTAAGGATGAAAGACATTATTCATGGGACTCTAAAAAGTTGAAGGGGCATTAGTTAGGCCAAAGGCATGACCAAAAATTTATAATGACCTTCATGGGTCCTGAATACTATTTTTGGGATGTCTTCTACTTTGATTTGTATTTGATGGTATCTAGATCAAATATCCAGCTAGGAGAAAATTTTAGCCTCATGTAACTCATCAATCACCAAAATAAGAAATTTATCCTTGATGGTGATTTTATTGAGTTCATAAAATTATATACATAGTTTTCATCACCCATCCTTTTTTTGTACTAATATCATTGGTCAAGAGTAGGGACTGACAATTGGTCGAATTACCTCCATTTTTAGTAATTCCTACACCAATTTATCAATTTATAAATTATGTGCATATGCATATCTATAAGGTTGAATGTTAGATGGCAAGTTCCCTGGTATAAGTTGTATTGCATGATCATGGGATTGTCGTGGAGGTCACCTCTTGTGTTTTGAAAAGAAGAAATCATGTTTAGTCAAAATTATTTTCAAGTTTCCTCATTGTTCAAGATATATAGTATTCTATGACTGGATTTCAAACAACTATGCCACTACCCATGTGATATTTTTATTTTCTCCATTTTGTTTGAACTAATGAACTAATTGGATCTCATGGGTGAGTCATGGAGAGTGTACTAATTTCCATTCTGAATTTAGAAAAAATCCATGCTACTATTCCCAAAGTGTGAAGCCATTATACCCCTAAAACAATATTGCATATCCTTAGGGGAAGAGTGAATATATCAGTTTTGAGTTCATTTTCATTGATATTTAGATTTACATTCCAACATTTCCATTTATAAGGTAATGTTCCTCCATTGGTTGCCATGAATTTAAAATAATTACAAGAATGTATGTAACAATTTGCTTGCTTAGCTACTCATGGAGAAATAAAATTATGTATACTACCAAAATCAATAAGGATTATGATTCTTTGCACCTTGAAATATTCTATTACCTTCATAGTCTTAGGGTTTGAGATTATTTCTAGTGCATGAACTAAACTTTTTGGTTGAGGTTCTTCTTATACTTTGTTGGGACTAAAACAGATGGGTTTATTTTATTGATACAAATGGTAACAATATATAGGCATAAGCCTATATGAAACACATGACACTTGTCAAGAGAAACTAACAAGTGTCAAGGTGAAGGCATAGTGCACTTTAATTCTAACATTCCCCCTTAAAGTGCACTATCCTAACTAAAGAAGAAACAAAACAAGTCAACATTAGGCACTTAGATGGCTAACCCAGTGGCAACAGACCCATGGAAGTGGCTGACCCTGAGGCAACAGACCGAGATGTATACATAGTGAATCTAGAATTATTCATAGTTGGAGAGCCAAGCGCAAAGAGCACGAGCCTAGACCAAATCAGCAATAAAAGAGGATGATAGGTTGCTTTTAGAGAAGTCAACATTAAGGGGGAATTTTACCTAATGTTGACTTGTTTTTTCTTTAGTTAGGATAGTGAACTTTAAGGGGGAATGTTAGAATTAAAGTGCATTATGCCTTCACCTTGACACTTGTCAGTTTCTCTTGACAAGTGTCATGTGTTTCATATAGGCTTATGCCTATATATTGTAACCATTTGTATCAATAAAATAAACCCATCTATTTTAGTCCCAACATACTTCACCCTCATATTGGTGCTCTTCTTCTTGCTATTCCTCTTCTTCGAGGACTTCATTTGCCATAAAATCATCCATAGTTAGGAAATACAATTTCTATTGTACACATTTATGCCCTAGAGAATATTTCTCATCCTATTTATAGCATAACCCTTGTGCTCTATGGGATTATATTTTTTGCCTAGTCAATCGCTTAATTGTTGGAGATTTATTCCCTAGATTTGATGTGGCCTTGAATGGGATTGAGATTCTATACTATGGAAATTTGGATGAATGCCTCTAAGTAGTAAATTTTTCCTTTGCTAACCTAGACAACCCTATTGCTTACATCATAGATCGTGGTTTAAACATTTTCACCTTGGTCTTGATATCATCCTTCAACCCACTGCTAAATCAACTATAAAAGGTTCCTTCACCCAAAGCCCTTGTTTTCTTAGCCATCTTCTCAAATTAAATTTAACATTCATGAATAGTGGAGGTATATTTCAATTTTGTTAGAGATCCTATAAAGTCCTCATACTCACTATGGCTAAAACAAGTGAGTAATTATTGTTCAAATTCTTCACAAGAAATGCTAGGAGTCATATGTTACACCCATTGATACAATCTAAGGGACTCAAACTCAAATTTAAAGGATTTCATGGTGATCCATAAATATCAAGTGATGATGTGGAGTTTGAAATACTTATCTACCTAGCATAACCATCCATCACGTTCCTTGCCGTTAAACTTGGGAAAATCTAGCTTGGGCATTTTATATGGGGTATTATTATTAAAAAGAGCATTGTGTCTTCTCTTCTCTATTTCCAAAACTTCTAACCTTTCTTTTAATTTTACCATTGTTAATGTGATTCTATGCATGAGTGGATCATTTTAAGAATCCATGAACTTCATGGAATTTTTCATTGATTCATATTTTTATTTTGATATGCTCATTGTTTAAAAGATGCATAGAGTCTTTCAAGTGTTTAATTTTATATCCAAATTGGTTCTACAGTTGAGCAAGTTGTTGACTCAATAGCCCAAGTTTTTTAGACAATTGGTTTTGCTCCATATCCCTCATTGTTCCTTTAGTTCCTCTAGCCATGGATTTGTGATTTGGACCTCCCTAAACTACCTTACTAAAAATAGAATTATTGTTTTACCAATTCCTATATCTAGTAAGGGTCCCAAAAAATGTTTTGGTGATATATATCAAAATGAATAGCTTGAAAATATAATCAAAATGGACTATACCCTAAAATGAATATTTTTGAACTCTAAAAAAACCTCATGGCTGTTATATACCAAAATTATTAGTGCGACAAGATGATTGTAATGGACTAGATCTCAAAATAACAATTTTTCCCAAAAATATTTTTAACACCGATTAACTATTACTAGGTTCCTACAACACTAACTGATTGTTACACCAGGTTCCTTCTTTACTAATAGACTACTTACTGACTAATGTTTATTCTAACAACTATCCTGACTATCAAAATTTTATTTGTTATTGATCCCAACTTTATTCACAACTATCATTGTACCTGTCTATTAATGACACCACTTTTTTGTTCCTAGAAACTAAGAATGGTTATTGCATCATCAATTCCATGGTGAGTGTAGTATTTATAGTATGCTTAAGTTTTTGTAATTTTTTTAGGTTCAACCATTTAGACTATAGAAATAGGGTGACTCTAGGCCAAGGCATATGTATTGCTCATAGCCCTCTATTATACTACAATAATGATCAATAATGCTTGGACCAGTATTATAGGTCATTACTCAAGGAGGATTCTACACATACCCTTGAGCACACTACCTGCCACTCTAGTTAGTACAAGAGGGTAATCTTCTTGAGTGCACTATGGATAGATACATGATCGAAAGCTTCCTAGGACTAAAGGTCTATCCTAACCTAGGGGGTATCCCTATATACCTAAAGGTATGTGGGAGTTCAAGTACATATACAGGTGTTTTTTGATGCCTAGGCATTGGATTCTGATCACCCCTCACTTCATAAGATTCTTTATGGGTAATCTAGCTCAGCTGATAATGATAACTTCTTTGTGATATTTTAAAACACCCTGACATAAGATTTCTAACTTATCAAACTAAAAAGAAAAAAATGACTTAGTGTTCTTCACAATATTTATTAGCAAGAAAAATAAATGAAGGAAAACTATACCTAACAAGACATGAACTATTATATCTATAGTAGGATGCAGGCCTAGAAAGCGCTCTAATACCACTTGGTAGGAACCTTGCATTAAATTAAAGCACATCCACACAATATTGTAATAATAAATGGAATTTAAGAAAAATAATTAATAGTATTACAACATGAAATGGAAATATAGCAAATTGTATTACAAAAACCAAAAACACATTACATAATTTTAAGCCACTTCGAGGGGGCAACCTCCTTGGAAGAAAATTACAATATGAAAATATGAGATGATCCATCCCATTTCCCCTTTGGTTATTTGAAAGACTCTAGCTAACCCTAACCCTAATTATCAAGGGTTCTCATCCATGCGCAAGTGGGGGCCCAAGCTAGTAACTCCTAAATAACAACCATTACATCTTTATATAACATCTCTTTATAATAAATAATGGTTATATCATATGGGCATGTAAGCCTAGGTGTCCAATGTACCACATGACTATGCAATTATTAATGATGTTAGTATATGGTCCTAGCATCATATAATAACATATTGATTTATAATATAATACAAGCAATAAGCATTGTAGGTGTCAAAATACCCCATAAGGATGTATAAATGACTCTTTAAATCTATTTTAATTTATGTATATTTGGAAATATGGGCCCATGTAGTGTATGTAAAGATATAAAATCTAGACACACCAGGCTCATTATTTATGAATCTCTCAAGAGAAGTCATACCTTAAATGTCTCAAGTTTGAGTTTCGTTGATTATACCAGTTGTACATGTCATTATTTCACCCTAGAAATTGGGATCCATCTGCTTGTAATGCAATATACATATAACCATTTGATTTTCAACCATCCTATTTTGTTTTAGGTTATAATTAATATTATTTTTAAAATAAATACCATGAAGAGCCAATAAATCACTAAAATCATGACTAACACACTTTCATATTTTGCCTATAAGCACTTGATCTTCCTCTCAAACTTATTATTCAAAATATCCTTGAAGTCCTTGAACTTATAAAAGGTTTCATATTTGGTAAAAATGTTATACAACCATACAAAGCTATAGAAACCATAAATAAACATGAGAAACCACTGAGACCAGAGAAGACTACTAGTTTATTCCTAACAGTTATTGCCCGGTTCCTTCGATCAACTCCCCTACCCATTCAGCCGCCTACCCATTCAGCCGCTTTATTCTTGGAAAGAGGTGGTGCCCCCATTGTCCCACAAATGTCACTATGAATGAGCTCCAAGGGTTGTGTAGAATGCCTAGTAGGCCCTTTTGGGAAGGAATCTTGACGATGCTTCCCTAAGATATGCCCCCTCATAAAAACTATGAGGAGGAGAAATAGGGGGAATATCAACAACCAATAGATGCCAACTCATGCATCTCAAGGATCTATAACCAATGTACTTATATATTTGATTCCAATAAGTGTTTAATGCTATATTCCCATAGCCATAATATCCTTCTTTGATTCATACTCATTTTAATTTCTTCATGTTCCATTACATCACCAAAACATAAGATTTTTGTTTGTATGAGTGATGTTATAGAACATGAATAACTTCAAATTAGTATGAACTAATTGTCACCTCACCATATCTAGCTACTTGTAAATATCAATCATCCCTAATAACCACATGATCTCTATAATTATATCCATTACAATCACATAAAATATGATGATGCTTAGTCATGTGTTAGGATGCCCCTAAATATACAATCCACTCTATGGAGGAAGTGGGTGTCCACTATGTTGAATGAACAAATACATGTGCTTGTGAGGTTTCACCATCATGATCATCCTCACCATGGGAATAGAAGAGAGCAACATCAACACCCTCATTTTTATCTACCTTTTCAAGCTTCTTAATTTACAATTAAAATACTCTAGCTTGTATCCTTCCTTATTAGAAAAAGTGTAAACTTGCTTCCTGAAAGGTTTATGGATTTCTTCTCTCCTTGCTTTGGATTCTTTTCAATTTTTTATTTAACCACTTTATTTGCATGAGACTAGATGATAAGATAATAACCCTTATGCCATTGTTACTAAGTTTGATGGTAAAGGAAGTATTTGAACACATCATTAAGATATGGAATATGACTCTTGGGAAAGTATACTTTAGGTATCTCAAATACATTAGTGACTATCACATAAGCTTTAAAAATATTATTAAACATAATATTGAGAAGACCAATAACTAATTTTTACCTACTACCTCCTCTAAAAATGTGAATGTTTTTTTTTAGTTTCTTCAACTAATTGATGTACTCATTGGCACTCCTAAAACTCTCCATATCCAAAGTAGCAAGCTCTACCTCCAATCTATTGATATATGTATAGTCAACATGGTCACACATCTATTATAATTTCTCCATTAGTTTCTTTGGATCTAAAGTGCTACATAAGTGATTATCATAGATATTATAAATATAAAAACAATCACACCATGATATTCCTCCTTATTATCCTTGCATAATTACTTCTCATCAAAATTAGTATCACAAGATTCTTAATTCATATCTTTAAGAAGTCTCTTACTCCAAAGCAAATATTTAATCTTGTTTTTCTAGGTGGCATAGTCATGTTGAGCAAGTCACATGGTGGTTCATGTAAGTCCTACCAAAATATAGACTCTTATGTAGTTGTGATAAAAAACAATACTACCAATGCAAAGATATTTACAATCATGTCATTTGAAATTAAATGGAATTTAAACACTTCTATATACAAAAGTAATAGCTCCATAATTTTAGCACAAAAACACATAAAATGCCACAAAAACCTTTCAAAACATACAAAAAAATAAATATACCTTCAACAAATGAGATTTTGCTATACGTTGTTGACTAGATAGTTGAGGGAGTGTTAGTTGTGTTCTGATGGTTTTACCAATTGGATGGAATTTTAACGAATCACTTGCATCCAAGTGATATTGAAATAGACAAGGGGTTCCAATAGGATGTTGACTATGCAAGTCACTAGATAAAGTATCAATGAATTACAAACTACCATGTCTCACCTTCTAGACAAGAGAGAAATTACTTTTGTACCACGTCTATTATTGACTAGTTAGAGGTAAGTACAACTTAAATTGATAGATGGAACTATCTAATTAATTATCCTCAATTATATAGGTAAAATTATGGTTTGAGTGACACATCATAAATTCCATGTCAACCATTTCTACCATGTAGATTGCTAGGTCACCAATCAAAATTTGAATGGAATAAAAAATAAAGCTAGATATTTGAACCATATAACTCTAAGGTCCCAAGCTTTAATTCCCTTTCCTCAAGGTAAGAGTCCACCATGGTTCCTTAGTACTAAAACACCTTTCCCATGTGGTACATCATCATCCAAGCATCCAAAGCATACCCCTTAGCGAAAAAGAAGGTAGTGGTGTTTAAACCCATGTCCAAAGGCAAGGAGCACCTTTGGCCAATGCCTCTTGACTACCACATCACTCATCATATCAAGTATAACAACCAACACCCTTATCAAATATGTACACATGCCAACCTAAGAAATGAATGCAATGCTTCACCATTCCCCCATGAGATCTAATAAAATATTGGTAATTCAAAATTATGGCCAACAAGCATCCAAACCTTAGCAATGCACATAACCAATAAACAATGATGTCAATTATATTCAAGAATGATGTATTCATAGGATCTAACTGCTATGTCATCAGGATACCTATGTCTATAAATAATTTTCCACACTTTCTCTCTACATGATAAAATATTTATCAAAATATTCCTTTTTAAATTTCAAATCTTCTAAAAAGAGAGATAGAACATAATATTTTTTTACATAAAAAATGAAGCATTGGCAAATAAAATGATGAATAGTGTAGATTTGACACTACCCAAATTTTACAAAGAGTCCAAAAATGTTGAAAATTCATCCATTAGTTCCATGGTTTTACCTATACAAACTTTTCTTAGAATGCAACCAATCAATCCATCATGTCTTGCCACTGCAAAAAAAAATGTCAAATTATTGTAGCAAATTTTTCAAGTGGCTTGAGGGTCTTTTCCATGTACAAATGTCTACTCATGATTTCTTTGAAATATGGAGGTTGCCAAAAAATGTTAAACTTATTGTTTTCTCCTTAAATCGTCATGTAGACTATGCCCTCATTTGTGTTGCATCATACCAAAAAAATCCAAAGCAAAATATGAAATGAATTTTTCAAAAAAAAAAACATAAAATAAAAATTAGGGTTTCAAACATCCTTGTAAAATTCAATCCATCTATTAAGGCATCCATATATCAAAAGAAAGTAAATTGAATGACAAGATATCAATAAGAACATATTGGTGAATATTTTCCCTAGAGCATTAAAATTGTCATGACATAGAAATATCCTCACGATCCTAGTGCACTTGGGATTTTAAAGTACAACCCTAACAAAAATATTTTCAAAAATATAAAGCTTCTATAGAATGTTGTCACACCATGTTATTTCTAGAACTACCATAGAAGAGAAATTATTTAAAGGCTCAAGGTTGAGTGATTGTAATAGCCCTCCTTGGCAGGACTTATTCTTAACATTGATTTATGTATTGGTGTGTGGATATCTAATGCATAATCTTAGTTTGTGATACCATTATGTGTTGGTAATTGCACTTTATGTTTGGTTTAGAATATGGTACTGCTAATGGATTTGTGGTTGTAAGACCAGGTACTCTCATCCATGGATTGGCAAGGAACAACCACCCAGAGATGAGAGATAAAATTTTGGGAAATGATGGTTGATGACTTGTTCATCGATAGCTCAAAGGTAAAGTATACCCATCATACAGATGCATTGCATTTTACTTATTTTTTGGATACATTTTTGGGCCATGATATTGCTATGAAAAAGGAGTCATCCTTAGTAGGATTGGGGATAACATGCTAGTTATCTTAAAAAGCCACTCCTCAAGGATAAAGCAACATAATGTATCATGAATCCAATTAAGTCCTTGTTTTGCTTGTTTTGGATGCATAGTTTTGATTAATTAAACCTGTAAAGTATTAATATGGTTAGTAATATTAGAACTCAAGATATTAGTATCAATGTTAATAATTAATATTAACAATTGATATTAATTGGTAAGTTATTAACCCTATTACTTTATTGTTAGCAATTAGCAATAAGAGGAAAAAGGGTGTTCTGAATGAGTGATTGGTTTTATAAGCTTGTATTTGCTTTATGCTTTAAATTAAAAGAAAGGCAAAGATAATCAACCTTAGCCTTTAAAAATTAATATTAGAGATTTTAATATTCCTTAAAATATAATGATGGAAATGATTTATTTTAAAAAATAATATTAAGGTTTTTAGAGATAATGCTTTTTAAATTTGAGAAAGATGGTGCTCAAGTGAGTTGGTCATCTTGGTAACATAGGATACATTACCCTCATGCACCATGGATGGATGTGCATGGGTGTCTTCATGAGAGCATTGGCGGATGGGCCTCAACTTATGTGAGGTGAGATTTTATCCTTTAGCATGGTTGATGGGAGGGAAGAACGACTGAAGCAAAATAAAGAAAGTCAGGGAAAGGAGGAGCTCTAGACAAGTGTGGAAGAAGAGGTATTTTATGTAGAAAGAGTTTCAAAATTAGTGCTATATAGATTGATTAATTTATTATTGTTTTACATTTCCTTGGGTTCTTTGTATGTCTTGTTTATTTGGTTCTTGTTAACACAACTTTAGTTGCTTTGGAGGCTTCCCCTGTATGTTCAAACTAGTCTGTTGCATGTATTCATTTGGCCTTGGGTTTTCATGGATGTGCCAATAGTGGGATGAATCCTTTTGCTTCCATTGATTGGGGTGTTTTCTTTAGACTATTATGCATCCAATAAGTAGTGTGAACCTTTGATCCGTGTATTGATATCATTTGTTATCTAGTGTTTATTAGTAGAGCTTGTTTATGTTTGTATTGTTTATGTTTTTGGCCTTTGCTTTCTCATTTATGTGCCTGACTTTAGTTGGTGTGTTTTCAATTCTTTACCTCTTTTCTACCTTATATGAGTAGCTTAGATTGTGTAGTTGCCTCTGTTATGTCTAGAGGGACTTTGGTAGTGCCTTTTACCTTGTTGTTGTTGTCTCCTATGTAGGGAGCTAGCGCCCATGGTAGACTATAGTGTAGAATAATTTTAGCGCATGTTTGATTTCCTCTTGTGTTTTTACTTAAGGGAGTATCTACCTTTTAGAATGCTTCGTGTGGAGTAGCTATTGTTTTATGTATGTGATTCACCTTATTTGGAGTGGCATTCAGGTTCTTTATAAAGAAGAGAATGGTTTATTTTTCTTAAATAATTAATTTGGCTTTCCTTCCAATAGAATAACATTGAATAAAAGTGTGATTATAAGCTTTGATTTGAAATGGTTTGTTGTTAATTATAATACTTTAGTCTGTATTAAAATAATAGTGTTCTTATTTCTTTTGTAGAGAAAGTTAGGGACCTTTTTATTTTCCAATGGCTAAATAATGTAAGATTATAAAATAAGGAAGGAGCCTTGATTCTTGGAGAAGATTCTAATTATTTCCTATGACTTGAGTAGGTAGGGAAATCATTAGAAGGAGAGAAGTATGGGATTATATCCTTGTTTTTTTTAATTTATAATTGCATGGTTGCTTGAATTTATGCATTGACCATTGTAGTTGCATTGCATTAAGATTTGTCCTGATCCCTTAGTTTCTCTTAAGTCTGGGGAGATTCCTTCATGAAGAAGATCATGAGAAGAATATGGTGTAGAGGAATTTTGGGTGGACTTGCTCTAGTATATTTGGGAAGGAAATGTTGCTATGTAAATGTAAAGTTTAGAATGTAAAACTTGGTTATCTTTATTTCATTACTAATAAGGCTTGGAGCCTATTTGTAAGTGCAAGAAGATATTTGGATTTTGTGCAATGATGGAATAAAGAAATGAGTTAGTATTGATCTCTTTAAATAAAGTTATCATTATGAAAAGCAATGGAAATCTATATGCTAGCTTGATCTAATGAGGTTGCTTTAAACTAAGTGGATGCTTTATGTTAGCATTATGTTAGAAGTTAACATTATGATTACTTTTCTCATGCTTTAAAATCTAGCTAGATGTTTCTTTTGCACTAGCTTAATGTGGTTAAGTATGAGCTATTTCATTTTAGATTTAGCATTGTGTTATAACTATGCTCATTATTTTTGTTATAGCACTTTATTTGCTTAATCATGAGAGAGATGTTAATTATTGTTTAAGCATGAATCTTGGGAGGGGTTCTTGGGCTTTGAACTAGACCTCTTATTTTAGGACCTTGAGTCATAGAATAAACCCAATATTGGAAGGAGTTGCGGTGATGTAATAACCAGGTAAATGTGAGTCCTAGAAGGAGTTGCGGTGATGTAATAGCTAGGCACTCATAAATATAGAAGGAGTTGTGATGATGCAATAGCTAAATTCTCATGATTGATACACCTTGAATGGTGAGGATCCATAACTTTGACTTTAACATAATAAATTATGAGATAGTTATGGTGGTACCCTAACAGTAAGTTTTGGTACCCTAACAATAAGTTTTAGGTAACCATACTCATTATTAGGTGAGTGGTGATGACCTTAGTTAGCCCATGGAGATTTGGTAACCAAGCATCAAGGCTTTACACCAGAATAACCTACATAGATGAGCTTATGGATAGGTTAGAGAATTAGCATCCCCATTTAAGTGTTATGGGCCTTAAAGGATAATCCCTATGCTTTGGTTAAATTATCCTATATCGATGAGGGTATATGAAAGGTGGGGGAATGACTTTGGCATCCTTCTAAATGGTGATATCCAATAAGATAAACCCTAAAAAATACAGGATGTTGGCTACTCTTATCCGCTAAGTTTCATATGTAGAGAAATTAAATTCAAATGTGGTGAAGCCTTGAGAATGTTGAAAATAATATTAGGACTCTTTGTGAACCTACTTGTGTAAAAAAAATTATCCCTCTCAGGTTATTTTTGGTGGGTTGTTATAGTTGGTATCAAATATCTAGGTCATAGGACTAGAAGCTTCTATGGAGTGCACCTAGGATGAGCCTTGACTTGATGTGCTACTTTGGGAAGACTTACTCTACTAGGGACCTTAACATGATCTAGGATAATTTGGGTATTGCACACAGATTAAAAAAGTTATACCAAGGAGAAAAAGTCCTAGAGAGGGTATTTTATTACTGGGAATGGTACCTTACAGGTAGGTAAGAGTGGTCATGACCATTATCAATTGAGAGATAATGGTCTAAATTAGTTCATGAGATAAATGAAACTAGCTAATTGTAAGTATAATTAAGGGGATTGTAACTTACCCATATCCTTTGTGTGGATAGGAGATGACACCCATTTTAATAAAATGATAATCCAAGAAAATAGGTTCGACTGCATAAGAGGAAATTGTAGTGCATTTCTAAAATAAAACTAGAAAAACAATGGACTCCAACAAGAAAACTAGGGGGACAAGGGACCCCAATAGAAAGTATAGAAGGATAAAAAATTATGGTAGGAAAACTAGAGGAACAACAGGTTCTAGTGAGGGTGGAATATATTTCTTCTATGGTTAAGTTGCTTCAGGAACAAATGGAACAAAAATAGAATTTGATAGAAACCCTGATCAATAAGGAAACTAGTACCAAGGATTTAGAGGGTGGATAGGAAGAAAATCATGGTAGGAGATGCCAAGAAGGTAAGGCCCTGATAGAGGCTAAATTGGCTAAATACCTTAAGAATGTTAGGGTAGCTAATTTTAATGGGAGGTAAGGAGGAGATGCAGTATATTCATGGATGAATGAGTTGGAAACCTTCTTTTCCATGAATAATTACTCCTCTACAACCCAAATTGTATGGGCTACCCTCATCCAGTATGCTCCGCTAGAGTGGTTGAACACATTAAGGACAAGTAAGAATATCTAAGATACATATCTTGAATGGGATAGTTTCATCAAGACTTTCAAGAAAATATTTCTTTTTGATCAGTTTTATGTAGAGAAGTTTGAAGAATTCTCTACACTTTAGTAGGGTTCACTATCAGTAGAAGTATACTTTCAAAGATATGTCAAACTCTTAAATAATGTTTCAGAGTATGAGAACAGTGAGAAAATAAAGGTGCATAAGTTCATATTAGGGGTGGATCCCAAGATTAGGATAGTAATCAATTTGCTCAAACCCAAAACTCTGCAAAAGGCTTATGATTTGGCCAGATAGGAAGAGACCAATCTTCAAACCAAAAAGTCATTTTTCAACTATTCAAGGTTGATAGAGACAGATAGGTAGGAGATTACAAAAAGAAAGAGTGTAGGGTTTATGAAATGGGATAATAAGAGCAAAGGGAATCCAAATTTCAGTAATAAGAACAATGGGAACCAAGGGCAATATAAGAAGAAATTTTAGAAAAAGAATAGCTCCAACCCTCAACCGTAGAAGTAGAATGATTTAGAACAAAAAGAAGGAATGGGGAGAAAATACAAGAAAGATATTAGGCACCCAAGATAAATTTCTACATCTATGGGTGCCCTCATTATGTCAATAAATATCCCTAATGACCAGATTCAAGCAATCGAACAGAGGAGCAACAAAACAAGATCTATGCTGCTATAGGAAATCAAAACTTGGATGGAAAAGAAACACCTATGTTACTAAATGGTAAGTTGTTTAAAAATGATGTTAAAGTTATAATAGACAATGGGGCTATAGATATTTTTATTTCCACTATTATTATCGAGGATATGCTAAAAAGGCCTAGATTTTTAGCACAAGGGTGGAAAGTCAAGTATGGGTTTGGTCAGACCTACTTAATGGATCAGTGTTTACCTACAGTTAATATTACCTTACCCAATGGGTCCACTATATGGTACTTATATGTAGCACCACTCCATGCTTTTGATATTATCCTAGGTATAGATTAGTTGAAGGTTTATGCAACCTTAATCAACTTCCAAAAGAGGTGGATGGAATACACTAATAAGGAAAAAATAGAGTAAGAGTTCAAAGTAGGCAAGTGTCTTTTCAAACCTATTTCTTATCGGTTATATAGCTAAAGAAAGCCATTAAAGGAGGTGGTATGCTATATGTAGTGAATATCAATGGTAAGATAGGCAAAAAATAGGATGAGGAAATGTTTAAGAAACATCTCATTCTGCATGAATTTAGGAATGTATTTCTAGAAGACCTTCCAAGCCTACCACCTTGATGTGAGTTTGATTTTAAAACTGAGCTAATGCATAGAGTTGAACCCATTTCTAAGACACCTTGCATAATGATGCCAATTGAGTTACAAGAGTTAAAGGTGCAACTTCAATATTTTTTAGAAAAAGCATTGATCAAACCTAGTGTGTCACCTTGGGGTGCTTTGATATTATTTGTGAGAAAGAAGGATGGTTCCTTGAGATTATGCATTGATTATAGGATGTTAAATAAGGTAACCATTAAGAATAGTTATCCTTTACTGAGGATTGATGATCTCTTTGATTAGCTAAAGGATACCACTATATTTTCAAATATAGATCTAAGGTCTAGATATCATAAGTTGAGAATCCATGAGGAGGATACTTATAAAATAGCTTTTAAGTCTAGATATGGGCACTATGAGTTCATAGTGCTACCATTTGGGTTAATGAATGCACCTACAAATTTCATGAATCTAATGAATAGTGTGTTTAGAAAATATCTAGATCAGTTTGTTCTAGTATTTTTAGATGATTTTTTGATATATTCTCACACTAAAGAGGAATATGACCAACATATAAGGTTAGTGTTGGAGGTGTTGAGGAAAAACCAACTATATGGAAATTTTTGTAAATGTGAGTTTTATACCTCACAAGTGCAGTACTTGAGACATACCATCTTGATAGAAGGAATTGTTGTAGATCCTAAGAAGATTAAGACTATATTAAGTTGGCCTCCATGGACAAATGTGATTGAAGTAAGAAGTTTCATCGAACTCACTAGTTATTGTAGATATTTTATGAAGGATTATTTTAAGATTGCCTACTCTATCACCAACCTTAAAATAAAAAAAAAGGATTTTAGATGGTCGAAGAAATGTGAAACCACCCTTGAAACCTTGAATAATAAGCTACTACAACACCAATTCTCAAGATACCAAAAACTCTTGGAAATTTTATAGTGTGTACAAATACTTCTTGAGAAGTTTTAGATGGAGTGTTGTACCAAAATTAAGCTACAATAGCATATGAGTCTAGTAAACTCAATAAACATGAGTTAAATTATGCTACACACGACCTGGAATTGATAGTAGTGGTGCATGCCCTAAATTTTTAGAGGCACTATTTGTTGGGTAAACCTTTTGAGATAAGAATAAATCATCAAATTCTAAGGTACATTTTTACCTAGTCTATGTTGAATGCAAGATAGAGAAGATGGATATAATTCGTAGCATAATACAACTTTGGTATTGAGTATAAAAAAGGAAAAGAGAATAAGGTTGTAGATGCCTTAAGTAGGAGAAGGCATGTAGCAATATTAACCCATATTTATATAGAATTTATGGATAAAGTCAGAGAAATGCAACTATAGGATCCGTATTGCATAGAAATTCAAGATAAAATTGAGAGAAATCCTAAAGAGAATAAGGATTTTAGCATAAAATATGGACTTTTATGCTTCAAGGATAGGGTTGTTATATTCAAAACTAGTGATTTTAGGAGAATGAGTATGAAAGAGGTGCATAATTCTCTATACTCTGCTCATCTAAGAGGGTTTAAGATGAGATAAAACATTAAAAAGACCTTCTATTAGGCAAGAGTGAAATAGGATATTACTAGTTTTATTACAAGATGTTTAGAATTCCAAAAGGTTAAGGCAGAACATCAACACCCAACAAGGAAATTATATCCATATTATGTACCTACATATAAATAGTAGGTAATATCTATGGATTTTATTATGGTTTTACCTAAGACTAGGTATTGGCACGATGCAATCATGGTAGTGGTTGATAAGTTGACAAAGGTTATACATTTTATACAGAGGAACATCAAGAATGATGCACTAGTGGTGGAAAATAAGTTTTTCAAAGAAATTTTCAAGTTACATGGTTTTCCTAAAGTGATCATATCAGATAGGGATTCTAGATTCACATCAAAATTTTGGTAGGTTCTTCACCATGCAGTGGGCACTAAGCTAGAAATTATTTTTGCATATCATCTAGAAATAGACGGTTAAACTAAGAGGGTAAAATAGGTTTTAGAGGATATGTTTTTTGCATCTTGTGGAATTTACATATAATAATGGATATCATGAATCCCTTGAAATGAATCTATTTGAAGCCTTGTATAGCATGAAATGTAGAACACCTTTATCATGGGATAATATGAAATATCAAGTGGTGATCAGACCAGATACTATCAAACAGATGGAGAAACAACTTAGGGGGATTTAGCAAAGGCTCAAGGAAGTTGTCGATCACAAGAAGAGCTATGTTATCTAAAAATATCACTGAGAAAATTCTTTGTGGGAGAAAAAGTCTTCTTGAGGGTAATACCCATGAAAAGTTTCATCAAGTCAACTAAGTTGGATCCTCACTATGTTGGACCTTTTGAGATCATTGATAATATTAGTCCAATAGCATATAGGCTTGCCTTTTCATCCAACCTATAAAAAATCCATGATACTTTCCACATATCCCTACTTAGGAAATATGTTACTGATACTAATCATGTTTGGAATATTTCTAAATTGTAGATGGTATATCCCTCAACCATTGAGATGAAATTGGTAAAGATTCTAGGTTTTACTCCAATGTGTTGAGGAAACAAACCCTAGATCAATGTAAGGTCCAAGGGGATCAGTATTCTAAAAATTATGCCACTTGGGAATATGTTGAAGAAATGAGAAAGCAATTCCCATATTTATTTGAATAGAATATATTGATTCTTATTATTTATTTTTAGGAAACCCAGAGGAATATGTTTAGTCCAAGGGGGGAGTATGTAACAACCCTCCTTGGTAGGACTTGTTCTTAAAATTGAGTTATGTATTGGTGTGTGGATGTAACAACCAAAAACTACCAACCCAAATTGTTTTTTGAAATTTACTTACAAAACGCAAGCTCTCAAGGGAGACATCCTTATAATAATTAATTCAGCATATAAGGCTTTACCACATTTGAGTTACAAGTCATTACAATGACACTCCATGGATAGGAGAGGTCAACTCCCATAACTTTTGGAGTTCAACTTACTAAACCTACGCATTTAGAAGGATGCCTTAAATGGTCCCCCCACATTTCCTATACCCTTATTTTTATAGGACCATATGACCATAGCATAGGTTTACACTTTAAGGCCTATAATACTTAAACAGGGATTCCAATTCCCCAACCTGACTATAGCTCATCCTAGATAGGTTATTTGGCATAGATCGTTGGTGCTTAGTTACCATACCTCCATGGTCTAACTAAGGTTATTGTCACTTTGATGATAACTAACATGATCTCTAGGTCCTACATGATTAAGGAGTCACCACTATTATCTTTTGAATAGGCTTTTCCACACACTCAATCCTACTTGATCAAGGTGTTGGCTATTGTATACACACAACTCATTCCATAGTCATGAGATCCTAGCTATTGTATTCTCGTAACTCCTAGAATTCTTGACTACTTGTCTATTGCATTCATACAACTCCTAGGATTGGATTTCATGGTTTACAAGAGAAAATTCTACCCACTCCAAGGATAGATAATAACCACTAATTACCATAAAGTTAAATCAAAGCATTAATCACATTATAAAATTCATCTCAAAGGTAAAGCATTATAAAAAGAATATTCCTCTTAACCTTAAACAAAATTATGCTCTTAATAAAACTTGAATCTTAAAATCTTTCTATCAACATATATGCATTACAAAATAACCAATATCTCTAACATAAGCATGCATTTCAAATAGTTAATGGAACACATTAATAACCATCTCCAAAGGTTACTCAGGAGTGCAACTCCAGCTTAACATTAAAACAATATCATTTGTACAACATTCAAATCCTTAACTTAAACAACACAAGATCTCAAAGTTCCACACTTAAAGAAAACAATATTCAACAAGAATAAAGCAACTCTTCATTGTACAAAGGAAGCATCAAAAAATATCTTTGGATACAAGATTCAATATTACAATTATTTTTAGCAAAAGAAGATTTTGTTATTTTACAACAATATCAATTGGTAGAGCTTATGATCATCTTCCAAGGTTTTTTATCAACTAAGTTTGTAAGCTTCTTTGATAGGAAACCACCCACCAATTATGAAGTTTACTTAGGGATCAAAACAACTTTATATGCAATGCAACTTAGCTTATGCTTTACTCTATTATGTAAACAACCATGCACATAAAGCAAGCTCTAAGAAAAAAGCATCCCTTTTTAAACCATCAAAAGTTAAATCATTCCATAGTAATCTAGGAGAAGCCCATACTTCTCTTTTACAATGATCCCTTAATCCACATAGATATCAGGAATCATTATAAATATTTTCTTCTTAACAAAAACAACATTAAACAATCCAAGAGAAGCCCATACTTCTCTTTTACAATGATCCCTTAATCCACATAGATCTCAAAAATCATTATAAATATTTTATTTCCAACCAAAACAACATTTAAACAATCCAAGAGAAGCATGTACTTCTCTTTTACAATGATATCTTAATCCATATAGATCTCAAGAATAATTGTAAACATTTTATTTTCAACCAAAACAACATTTAAACAATCCAAGAGAAGCCCCTACTTCTCATTTACAATGATCCCTTAATCCACATAGATCTCAAGAATCATTATAAATATTTTCTTTCAAACCAAAACAACAATTAAATGATCCAAGAGAAGCTCATACTTCTCAATTACAATGATCCCTTAATCCACATAGATCCCAAGAATAATTATAAATATTTTAATGAAATAACTAAAGCACACTACTACAATTATTTAAAGCACAAGCACCCAATTAAAAGCCTAGTAAACACGTATACTTTTAACATTCACTCGAATCAAAGTGCTTTAATAAAACCTCAAAGCATCTTTAATATTAATTCAAATCAATTGCTTCAATCAAACATAAAAATCAAAGCACTATTAATATTAATCCAAGCCTAATGCCTTAATTACCATAATAATAAGACAAAGCATTATTAATATTAATCCAAACCTAATGCTTTATTACAACAATAATAGTCAAAGTATTAATAATATTACTCCAACCCTAATGCATTATTACCACAATAATAATCCAAGCATTAATAATATTAATCCAAAGTACATTAATAAAACAATATAAAGCATATTAACAAGCTTAACGAATGAGCGCAAGGAAAAATAAGACTAAAAAAAAACCTCAGCCAAGCTTAAACTACCAACACTAAAAAATATGAGCTCTTAAAAAATAGAGCCAAGTAAAGGAATACGTAGGAACACCCAAGCTATGGCTCACACAAACCTAAAATTGGTGCACACAAAACAAGGTAGTTGTAGCTCAACCAACACGTAGGGTTAGGGTAGATTTATTGATGTTGGGTTGATGCAAGTCAACCAAACAACCAAACAAACTAGAGGTGCACAACAAAATATGAAGCCTAAGAAAAGATGGCATGCACAGGGAAACTCTACCAAAATGCAGGAAGGATGGCCCACAAAATCACAACTTGGAAAGAGAAAGGTAAGTTAAACTAGGCTAAGCATAGCCAAGGGAGCAATGTAGATCCACACCATCGGTGCCACAATAATGAGATCAAATAGGGGGTTTCACAACATCAAGCCAACATGCCATGCAGGCCAATATCAAACAACAAAGGGCAAAAATAACAAGCCAAAGAGAATAAACCAAGAAAGCCTTCCTCTAAACATAAAAACTAGAGAAGCACCTGGTTAATGAATGCCTTTCTACTCTGGAATGCCTCCTCTCTCATCACCTTCGAGGTTCCTCTTCTATTGCCAACCCAAACCTTTGGTTCCCCACCAGCTTAGAAATAAGGGTGAAGCCTCCCCAACATGCATGGAGGGTCACCCATTGTAACATCCAAGAAGGCATTACGTAAAAGATCTTTGCCACCCTTATCACCCTTAGGGTGGCACGCTCATTAATGAGCCACCAACATGCTTATAAAACCATTTGCCTCTTGATTTAATTTAAAGGATTAATTTCTCCTTAAAGCCTTAATATTAGTAGGCTATATAATACTTTTTCTTACCTAAAGTATTAAATCTATCAATCAAGCAAATTAATTAAACCAAACTATAGGAATACCAAACAAAGCTTAATAGAGCTTAAGTAAAACATGGAAAAACATAGGAATGCACTCATCAATGCTTCCCACCATTGTTTTATCCTCAAATGGATGATCTCCTTTAAGATAGACTAATGCTATCATCGACCCATTTTAAGGAGGCTCATTGCAAGCAACTTCCTGGCCCAATGGTGTGAATCATGAGAATGAACAAAATGCAATGCATCTATATGAAGAGTAATTTTTCTTGTTACCCTAAGTTATTTGATGAACAAGCCATCATCATAATTTCCCTAGGTATCCTTCATGGTAGGTGGTTTACCCATAGCCCCACCAAGGAGAAGGTACCTGATCCTGCATCCACAAATACATCAGTAGTACCATGTTCCATGCTTAAAGAAAATAATCATTCTATTATTAAATCATCTTGAAAGAACTATGCCATTACATAAACACATCAATACATAGTTCATTATCCACAAAATTTCTACCAAGGAGGGGTGTTACATACTTCCCCCTTGGACTAAACATAGTCCTCTATGTTTCCTTCAAAAAGTAGCATACATAAATTTATTCAAATAAAAATGGAAATTGTTGTCTCATCTCATCAACATTTTCCCATGTAGCACAATTCTCTGAATATTGGTCCCACTAGACCTTACACTGATCTAGGGTTTGTTTCCTTAGCACCTTGGAACAAAACCCTAGAATCTTAATTGGTCGCACCTCAATGGCTGTGGAATCTATCATCTACAATTTAGAAACATTCCACACATGAGTAGGATCAGCAACATACTTCCTAAGCAGGGATATGTGGAAAGTGTCATGGATTTTTGATAGGTTGGGTGGCAAAGCGAGCCTATAAGCTACTGGGCTAACCTTCCCAATGATCTCAAAGGGCCCAACATAGTGAGGATCCAACTTTGTTGACTTGATGGCACTTTTCATGGGTCTAACCCTTAAGAAGACTCTGTCTCCTACAGAGAATTCCATTGGTGATCTTTTTAGATCCGCATAGCTCTTTTGGTGATCGATCACTTCCTTGAGCCTAAGTCATATTGCTCTGAGTTGTTCCTCCATCTCCTAGATAGTATCAGGTCTAATCATCACCTGATCCTCTAGATTATCCCATGATAGAGGGGTTCTACATCTCCTACCATACAAGGCTTCAAAGGGGGCCATCCCTAATGATGCATGGTATCCATTATTATAAGCAAACTCCATGAGATGCAAGAAGTCTTCCCATTTTGACTTTTGGTCCATGCAATACATGTGTAACATGTCTTCCAAAACCTGGTTTACCCTCTCAATCTGACCATCTATTTTAGGATGATATGTAGAACTAATGTTTAGCTTAGTGCCCACTGCATGATGTAGAGCTTGCCAAAATTCTGACATGAATCTAGAATCCCTGTCAGATATGATTACCTCTGGAAACCCATGTAATCTAAAAACTTCTTTGGTAAACTTATGTGCCACCATCGATGCATCATCCTTGATGTTCCCTGGTATGAAGTGTGCAACCTTGGTCAACTTATCAACCACTACCAGGATGGCATCATGTTGGAACCTATTCTTAGGTAATCCCACAATAAAGTCCATAGAGATTACCTACCATTTTTGCATAGGTATCTCATGTGGGTACAATTTTCTAGCTAGGTGATGATGTTCTACCTTCACTTTCTGGCATTCCAAACATCTTGATAAGAATTCGATGATATCTTGCTTCATCCCAACCTAGTAGAAGGTCTTTTTCATATTTTCCCTCATTTTTGACCCTCTTGAGATGAGTGAAATAGGGAGAATTATGTGCCTCCTACAAGATCATTCTCCTTAGGTCACTGACTTTGGGTATGACTACCCGATATTTAAAGCATAAAATCCCATATTTTATGTTGAAACCCTTGCTTTCTTTCAAAGTTCCTTCTATTTTCTTTCAAAGTTCCAAGCAATAAGGGTCCTATAGTTGCATTTTCTTGACCCTATCCATCAAATCTACATGGCTTCAGGTTAAGGTGGTTATGTGCCTTCTCCTACTCAAGGCATCTACCACCTTATTTTCTTTCCCTTTGATATAATCAATACCAAAATCATATTATGCTAAGAACTCTACCCATCTTCTTTATCTTGCATTCAACAAAGGTTGGGTAAAAATATACCTCAGAATTTGATGGTCTATCCTTAGCTCAAAAGGTTGGCCCAACAAGTAGTGCCTCCAAACCTTTAGGGCATGCACAACTGCTACCAATTCTAGATCATGAGTGGCATAGTTTACCTCATGCTTCTTGAGTTTTCTAGACTCGTATGCCACTGTAGCTTCTTCCTGAGACAAAACTCCACCCAAACCTTCTAGAGAAGCATTAGTACACATAGTGAACTTCCCAAGAGGGTCCAAAATATTTAGAATTGGTGTCATTGTCAACTTATTTTTTAGAGTCTCAAATGTGGCCTCACACTTATCCATCCATTTGAATTCTTTTCCCTTTTTTAAAGGTTGGTGATTGGATAGGCAATTTTAGAGTAATTTCTCACAAAATATCTATAATAGCCTATGAGTCCCATGAAACTCCTGAATTCTATCACATTTGTAGGTGTAGGCCAATTTAATATAGCCTCAATATTCTATGGATCCACAACAATACCTTCTACTGAGATAATGTGCCCCAAATACTATACTTGTAGAGTATAGAACTCACACTTGGATAGTTTCCCAAAAAGTTGATTCTTCCTTAGCACTTCCAATACTAATCTGAGATGTTGATCATGCTCTTCCCTAGTTTGAGAATAGATTAGTATATCATCTAAGAATACCAAGATGAACTAGTCTAGATACCTCCTGAACACACTATTCATTAGATTCATGAAGGCAACCGATGCATTTGTTAACCCAAATGGTAGCACCATGAACTCATAGTGTCCATATCAAGTTTTAAAGGTCATCTTATGGGTATCTTCTTCTTTAATTCTTAGCTGATGATAACCTGATCTCAGATCTATTTTTGAAAATATGGTAGCACCCTTTAGTTGATCAAAGAGATCATCTATCCATGGTAGAGGATACTTGTTCTTAATGGTTACCTTATTCAACATTCTATAATCTATACATAGTCTCAGGGAACCATCCTTATTTTTCACAAATAACATTAGAGCACCCCAAGGTGACACACTTGGTCTGATCAAACCCTTTTTCAACAAGTCCTGAAGTTGAACTTTTAGTTCCTACAACTCAATAGGAGTCATTCTATAAGGTGTCCTAGAAATGGGTTCAGCTCCTGGTATTAACTCAATAGTGAAATCAAATTCCCTTTGAGGGGGTAGACCTAGAAGGTCTTCAAGAAATACATCCTAAAACTCATGAAGAATTGAATGCTTCTTAAAAACTTCCTCATCTCCTTTTTCTCTAGTCCTACCATTGATCTTCACTACGTAGAGCAAGCTACCTCTTTTGATAGCTTTCTTTAATTGCATAGCTAAAAGCAAGTGGGGTTGGAAAGAACCTCGTCCACTTTGAACTCTTACTCTCCTCTTATCCTTGTCGATGTAATCCATCCACCTATCTTGAAAATTGATTAAGGCTCCATGTGCCTTCAACCAATCCATCCCTAGGATAATATCAAAAGCATGAAGAGGTGCCACATACAAGTGCCATATAGTAGATCCTTCAGGTAGAGTTATCTCTATTGTAGGTAAACATTGATCCACTAAGTAGGTTTTCCCAGAACCATACTCAACTTTCCATCCTTGTGCCAAAATTCTAGGTCTTTCTAGCATATCCTCGATAATACTAGTGGAAATAAAACTATTTGTGGCTCCACTATCTATCAAATTTTTATATCTCTAGAAAACAACTTACCATTTAGTAGCATTGGTGTTGCTTGGCCATCTAAGGTCTGATTTCTAGTGGTAGCATAGATTTGGTGTGATGGCTCCTCTACTTTGTGACTAGACTCTGCTCTTTGAGGGTATTTTTGGGCATAGTGAGGACCCCCACAGATGTAACATCCTACCTTAGGTGCCTAAGATTTCTCCTATATCCTTTCCCTTATCTCCTCTTTTTGTGTCGACTCAAGTGGTTTTGGGAGGATTGGGATTGGATCCATCTTTCTTATGAAATTTCTTCTTGTTTTACCCTAAGTTTCCATTGTTCCTATTATTGAACTTTGGATTGTTTTTATTTCTTTTATTCTGATCCTTATCCCATTTCATGAAGCCTGCACTCTTTCTTTTCCTCAACTCTTGCCTTTCATTTATTATCATCCTTGAATAATTGAAGAAGGTCCTTTTTGTTTGAAGGTTGGTTTCTTCCTACCTAGCTAGGTCGTATACCTCTTGCAAAGTTTTTGGTTTGAGTAGATTAATCATTATCCTTATCTTAGGATCCAACCCTAGGATAAACTTATGCACCTTAAGACGTTCATTGTTCTCATATTCTAGAACATATTTCAAAAGTCTCACATATTTTTGATAATATACTTCTAAAGATAGTGACCCTTGTTGAAGGGTAGAGAACTCTTCAAATTTCTCAATATAAAACTAGTCTGTGAGAAACATTTTCTTAAAAGCCTCAATGAACTCCTCCCATTTTAGATCCATGGCTTCAATTTTTCTGTCAAAGTTGTACGTGTCCCACCACTCTAGGGCCACTTCTAGGAGATGTATAGTAGCCCATGCAGTCTTAGTCTCAGATGAGTAATTTTTCAAGGAGAAGAAGGTTTCTAACTCTTTCAACCATGCCTCGACCGCATCTCCTCCTATTCTACCATTGAATTTTATTACCTTAACACCCTTAAGGTCTCTTGCTAACTCAACCTCAATTTAGGCTCTACCCTCTTGGCTTCTTTGGACAGGATTTTCTTCCTATCGACCCTCTCTATTTCTAGTACTGGCCTCTCTATTGACCAAAGAGTCTATTAACTTTTCTTGTTGTTCCAATCACTCTTGGAGTAGTTTTACCAAGGAGGAAAGATCTTCTGTCCCTCTACCAGATTTTGATGTTCCTCCAATATTCCTTTTTGAGTTCCTTGCCATCTCAGGCCCCTTACCTAGAGTTGTTGACTTCCTAGTCTTCTTACTAGGGTCTAAAGTTTATCCTACCCTTTGTACAGTATTACCCTATGGTGCAACTATTTTGGTTTTCTTTGATGAACTTCCATTTTGAACAGGTTCCATTTCCTATTCACACAAAGGAATTAGGTAAGCTATAATTCTTTCTCTAATTGTACTTACATTTGTTAGCTTCATTCTACTCATGAACTAACAATCTCAATTATCATTCTAGGGTCACCCTTGCCTTCTTGCAAGGTATATAACCCAAAGTTGCACATCAAGTCAAGGCTCAACCTAAGCACACTCTACGAAAGCTTCTAGTCCTATGACCTAGAGCTCTGATACCAACTGTAACAACCCAAAACTACCAACCCAAAATTTTTTTGAAGAGCACTTACAAAACAAAGGCTCTCAAGGGAGACACCCTTATAATAATTAATTCAACATACAAGGCTTCACCACATTTGAGTTCCAAGTCACTACAGATGACACTCAGTGGATAGGAGAGGCCAACTCCCATAACTTCTAGGGTTCACCTTACTAAACCTATACATTTAGAAGGATGCCATAAGTGGTCCCCCCACATTTCCTATACCCTTCTCAGTATAGGACCATGTGACCACGATGTAGGGATTACCCTTTAAGGCCCATAAAACTTAAAGGGGGATGCCAATTCCCTAACCTAACTCTAGCTCCTCCTAGATAGGTTATTCGACATAGAGCCTTGGTGCTTAGTTACCATGCCTCCATGGGCTAACTAAGGTTATTGTCACTTTGACAAAAACTAACATGATCTTCGGATCCTACATGATCAAGGAGTCACCACTGTTGTCTTGTGAATAGGTTTTCCCACACACTCGATCCTACTCGATCAAGGTGTGACTACTCACAAGTAACCTGGCTATTGTATACACACAACTCCTTCCAGGTTCATGAGATCCTAGCTATTGCATTCTCGCAACTCCTTCTAGGATTCTTGACTACCTAGCTATTGCATTCATGCAACTCCTTCTAGGATTGGGTTTCATGGTTTACAAGAGGAAATTCTACCCACCCCAAGGATAGATAACAACCACTAATTACCATAAAGCTAAACCAAAGTATTAAGCACATTGCAATATTCATCTCAAAGGTAAAGCATTATAAAAATAATATTCCTCTTAACCATAAACCAAATTATGCTCTTATCAAAACTTGAATCTTAAAAGCTTTCCATCAACATTTATGCATTAGCAAGATAACCAATATCTCTAACATAAGCATGCATTTCAAATAGTTAATGGAACACATTAATAACCATCTCAAGAGATTACTCAAGAGTGCAACTCCAAGTTAACATTAAACAACATAATATTTCAATTGTACAACATTCAAATGCTTAACTTAATCAATACAAGACCTCAAATTTCCACACTTAAAGCAACACCATTCAACAAGATTAAAGCAACTCTTCATTGCATAAAGAAGCATCATAAACTATCCTTGGAAACAAGAGTCAAGATTACAATTCTTTCAAGCAAAACAAGCCTTTGCTTATTTACAAAAATATCATTTTTGAAGAGCTTAAGAACATCTTCCAAGGTCTTCAACCAACTAAGTCTCTGCAAGCTTCTTTGATGGGAAGAACCACCCACCATTTATGAAGTTTACTTAGGGATCAGAATAAATCTAAATGCAATGCAACTTAACTCATGCCTTACTCTATTATGCAAACAACCATGCACATACAAGCAATCTATAAGAATCAAGCATCCCTTTTTAATCCATAAAAAGTTAAATCATTCCATAGCAATCTAGGAGAAGCCCATACTTCTCTTTATAATGATCCCTTAATCCACATAGATCTCAGGAATCATTATAAATATTTTCTTCTACAACCAAAACACAACATTCATAACAATCCAAGAGAAGCCCATACTTCTCTTTATAATGATCTCCTAATCCACATAGATATTGTAAATTGAGATTGCTCATTAATTAAAATAAGGAAAAATTACAAGCTTATATAAGGTGCTAACATATAGTTAGAGAAAATAAAGGAAGGAGAAGCAAAAACAATTTTAAATTGAAGTCTATAATATCCTTGCCGCCCAAGCTGCCGTCCACTATGCCGACCACATTGTCGTCCACTGTGCTGACTAGGTTGTCGTCCATTGAGGTAAAAGGTAAGGATAAAACAACTTTTAACTTCCAACATTCTCCCCCTTAAAGTTGAGAGGACTGACTATACAGTCTCTCAACTTTATATATTGAGCTTTAGCCATGCCTTTGGTGAAGATGTCTGCAATGTTGTCCAAAGTGCTGCAATGTTTAAGCTCAACGATCTGATGCTCCACCATATCTCGAATGAAGTGATACTTCATATCAAAATGTTTTGATCTGCTATGGTGGATTGGATTGTATGCCAATTGAATGGCACTCATGTTATCACAATACAGTCGAGTCGGACCACTTTGTCTTTCTCCAATCTCTTCAAGGATTTTTCTCAACCATAGGGCTTGAGTACTAGCATATGTGATGGCTATATACTCAGCCTCAGTAGATGACAATGCTACAATAGTCTGCTTCTTGGAACTCCATGTAATTAGTCCTGACCCTAGACTAAAACAGTTCCCTGATGTAGATTTCCTATCATCTATATTACTGCCCCAATCACTATCACTGAAGCCAACTAATTTAACTAAATTACATTTGTGGTAATGGATTCCAAAATCCAATGTACCCTTTACATATCTTAAGATTATTTTAGTTGCTTGTAGATGCAGCTCAGATGGACTTGCCATAAACCTTGAAACTAGAGAAACAACATATTGAATATCAGGTCTTGTGTTGGTGAGAAACATCAAACTCCCAACCATGCTCCTGTAAGTGGTCATGTCAACCTTTGGTGCTCCATCATCCTTGCTCAATTGGATCCCATGTCCAGTTGGAGTTGCAACTGATTTGCACTGCTCCATGGAAAATTTCTTGATCATGTCTCGAGCATACTTGTGTTGACATATGAAGATCCCTCTATTTGATTGATGAACTTCCATGCCTAGGAAGTATTGCATTAAACCAAGATCTTTCATCTCAAACTATTTCATCATGGAGTGTTTGAACTCCATATTCATTTTAGTGTTACTACCCATAAATATTAGATCATCCACATACAAACAAACTATGAGAATGTCTACACCATGCTTTAGGTAGTAAAGAGTAGGTTCACTTTTGCTTCTAGTGAAACCATACTCGTTAAAATAGCCATCAATGTGAGAGTACCAAGCTCTTGGTGCTTGCTTGAGGCCATAAAGTGCTTTTTTTAATTTATAAACAAGGTTCTCCTTACCTTGTTCTTGAAAGCCTTGAGGTTGTTGAACATAAACCTCCTCAGTCAAGTACCCATTCAGAAAGGCACTTTTCACATCCATGTGCTGAATGTTCCATCCTTTGTGGGCAGCTAAGGAAAGAACATATCTGATTGTTTCCTATCGTGCAACAGGAGCAAAGGTTTCCTCATAGTCAATGCCAAATTTTTGAGTAAAACCTTTTGCTACAAGTCTCGCCTTGTGCCTCTCAATGCTTCCATCAACATTGAATTTGGTCTTGTAGACCCATTTACATCCAACACATTTTTTTCCTTTGGGAAGCTTTACTAGCTCCCAAGTATCATTATTTTTTATAGAGGTTATTTCCTCTTTCATGGCTTCTTGCCATACATTCTGAGTACAAGCCTTCTCATAGCTAGATGGTTCTAGTTGTGCACTAGCCAATAAAGCATAATTGACTACATCTCCCTTAGGATCATGGGAGTCATCATCCCCATACATATGCAGATTTTCAAGTTGCTGCAAAACTGAATTCATTTCACTAGCTTGGCTTCTAGTGTATCTTTTCTGGAAATTTTGATCCAACATTTGAAAATATGGATGATGTTGTAATGTTCTTTTACCTCTTGATGGAGAGTCAATATCCATCGGTGAAGAACTTACTGATCGTTGTGGAGAAGGACTTGGAGTGGCGGTTGATGTACTTGATGTAGTACTCCTGCTTGGGCTTGGAGGGGGTGTGCCTTTGTTTTTCTTGGGAGGCACCTGCTGTATTTGTGAAGAACTTACATCTTGGGATTCATCATCAACAAAAATTCTTTGATGACCCCATTCTCCCCCTTCATCAAAAATTACATCCCTGGAAAGTACAATTTTATGTGTCTTTGGATTGTAGAGTCTATATGCTTTGGTAGACTCACAATACCCTACAAAAATACAAGCTTGACTTTTGGGATCAAGCTTCTTCCTTTTTTCATCAGGAATGTGTGCATATGCTAAAGAACCAAAAACTTTGAAATGCTTTACATTTGGTTTCTTTCCATACCACCCCTCATAAGGAGTGATGCCATCTAAACTAGAAGTCGGACTCCTATTTAGAATGTATACACTGGTTCTAACAACATCAACCCAATACATATTAGTTAGATGCTTAGTTTGTAGCATCGTTCTTGCCATCTCGACTATGGTGCGGTTCTTTCTCTCTGCCACACCATTCTGTTGTGGGGTATAGGCAGTGGTGAATTGCCTTTTGATCCCACTTGCTTTACAATATTTCAAAAATTCTTTTGAGGAGTACTCGCCTCCTCGATCTGTCCTAAGACACTTTACATAAAACTCACTTTGTTTCTCTACATTGTTCTTGAAATCTATGAAGCAATCAAAAGCTTCATCTTTGTGTTTCAAGAAATAGATCCAACACATTCTAGAGAAATCATCTATGAAAGTGAGAAAATAGGAATTGTTTTCGATACTCTTTGTCTGCATTGGACCACAGATGTCCGAATGCACTAACTAAAGTGGATAGCTGGCCCTCCATGCTTGTCCTCTTGGAAACTTAGACCTGGAGTGCTTTCCCAAAGCACATCCTTCATAGACCTCCTTATGTTCATTGATTTTGGGAAGTCCTATCACCATAGCTTGAGAAGTTAACAATTTCAAGCTGGCTGAATTAAGGTGACCATATCGCAAGTGCCAAAGCACACTTGGATTTGCGATAGCAACATTTGCAAGTTGAGCTCCCCCTGGTTCTCCAAACTTGAGGGGAAATAACCTATTCTTGGTCATTGGTACCTGTGTGATGACACGATTACAATTGTTTTTATCAAAAATGACACATTGTCCTTTATCAAAAACAAGTTTGTAATTCTTCTCCATCATTTGCCCAATGCTTAGCAGATTGTGTTGGAGCTTTGGAGTGTAGTAGATGTCATTCACTTTCTTTATGCCTTCTTTCGTTGGAACCTCCATGGCTCCAATGCCTTCAACTTGCAAGGCTTTATCATCCCCTAACTTGATGCGGGATTTATAAGTGGAATCTAGTGTAGCAAAGAGTTCTTCTTTGCCACTCATATGGTTGGAGCAACCAGTATCCAAAATCCATGTATCATTTAGATTTTGTTCTGATTGTCCATAAGAAAGAAAAATATTAGAGGTTTCATCTTCTTCACCATAATTTCCATATTGACTGTTGCTGCCTTGAGAAGATTTGGACCAACAGTCACGAGCAAAGTGACCTGGTTTGCCACAGTTAAAACAAGCCTTTTTGGATTTGTCACCTCCTCACCCTTGATTTCCACTTCGCCCTGGATTTCCACCTCTATTTTGAATTCTGCCTCTATTTTGATTGCCTCCTCTACTGGGAGTGCCTCCTCTATAGTTGCCTCTTCCTCTACCTCTTCTCTGACCTCTGCCTTGACCTCTTCCACGTCCTCTTCCAGCATTTTCATTGGATGTGAAGGCTTTATCATCACCTCCATAGCTGGTTGAAGGAGATTCCTGTAATCTCTCTTCATGAGACATTAACGAACCGATTAATGCATCAAATGTTAAAGTGGAAAGGTCTTTTGACTCTTCTATGATTATGGCTATGTGATTCCATATTTGAAGAAGTGTTCGCAACACTTTCTTTACAACTATTTCAGGCTTAATTTCCTCGCCAAGAGTAACCATTTTATCGACAACTGCTTTCACTCTGACGCAGTAGTCACCAAATTTTTCGTCTTCTTTCATTTTTAGATTTTCAAAATCTCGTTTCAGAGTTTGAAGCCTCACTTGCTTCACTTGATCACTTCCCTGGAATCCATCTTTCAAAGCTTTCCATGCAGCTTGTGCAGTTGTACAAGCGGCTATTCTAGGGAATATACTCTTCTCCAATGCTGCTTGGAGATGATAAAGAGCAGAAGAGTTGCTCTTTTGCCCTTCTTTCCTTGTTTTCTTATCTGTGGCACTTAATGTTGCCCAGTATGTGGGTTCGATGTAACCCTCTTCAATTATGTCCCACAATCCCTTGCCTATGAGTAAGGTCCTCATTTTGATGGACCAATACTCATAATCATACCCGTTGAATTCTGGAATAGGTAGATTGTTATGTGAGGCCATAGCTACTATAAACTAAAAAACACTCCTTTTATTTCTTTGTTACAATAAAGCACTCTACTTTTCAAAGAAGGAAGAAAGAAGAAGAAGAGGAGATTACAAATTGAGATCAAATCTGGCTTGATTCACCCTTTCACTGATAGCTTGTTCTTCTTGTTGTGGTGCTGCTATCACTTGATTCACGAAATTGTCTGCTACCTGTTCTTCATCATCACTGATCAAGATTATCTCTGGTGATTCTGGTTCTAGAATTTCAATGGAGTCATTATTGTTGAATTGTGGATTTACTGGTGCTTGTGGTGCAGATTTCGACTGCTCAAATCTGCTACCAAAAGAGTTATCCTCAGAGTCTGCCTCGTACCCTGAGTCCGGATGTCTCTGATGTGCTATTACTGCGTTCTGCAACTGACTAAACACAGTATGTAGTCCATAAGTTCGCACTTTTTCATCAAATCTTTCGGCGTTTTCTCTCACCAAAAGTGCACAGAGGGCATGATAACAACCACTTGATCGTATCATCTATGTGCCTTTACAAATTTCAAGTTTTCTTTTGCCTCTATTACAAAGAAATTTTAAGCCTCTCAGGCTTGTTACAAAAGAAAAAAATTTCAGCTTTTAAGCCTCTTAGGCTATTACAAAAAATGTTTCACCACAATATTGATTCCTTGAATCAGGTGTAATGCTCCCTCTTTTACAAAAATTGCCTCTTAGGCAATATTCTCAATTTTCCCTTTTATAGTTTACTTTCAAAAAAATTTAAAAAGCTATTTTAATAACTTTGCATTTAATAATTAAAAAACTTGCTTTCCCTTAAAAAAAAAAAAAAAAAAGCAATATTTTTTTAATTATTAAATAACATATTAAATAACTTTAAAAAAAATTATGAAATAAACTTTAGAAGAAAGAAACAATTTTTTTTTAATAAAAAATTTACCTCCTGCCGCGAGTCGAACTTGCAACCTATGGAAACCAACTGAGCCGACTTTCCAACTCGGCTACATCAACTTTTAGCATCTCCAAGGCATTCACGTGCCTTATACTATTTCTCAACGTGGGCTTCAAATATTTCTTGATGCGGGCTTCAAAAAAAATGTCGTTGGGATTCGAACCCGTGACCAGTCGCAAGCTAAACACCTCCTTTGCCACTCGAGCTACTAGCCGGATTTGAAATCAAAGTATGCTAGCTTCTATTTAATCATACGCGGCGCTTATGTTTAAAAAAAAATGAAATAGATTTGTCCCACATTCGCTGGGATTATGCACTGATAAGGGTTTATTACCTTGGGCGCTCGCTACCTTAGTCGATTGCCTTCGAGCAATCGGCCCTTGCCCTTTTTGCCACGTGACCTCCAATCACGCCTTGCCACGTCGCGTCCATGACCAGCCAAACTACCATGCTGTCCTCTGCTCAGTAGCCACCATGTGTCACCTCGTAGTCATCCACGTCAGCTAATCTGTGCCTTCTATCCACGTCAGCCAGATCTCACCTCGTTGTCCACGTCAGTCAGATCTCGCATCACTGTCACGTCAGTCAGGTCCCTCAGGTTTCGAGCCTACGGGCCCTCCTGGTCCACCTCGGGTTTCGAGCCTGCGGGCCCTCCTGGTCCGCCTTGCTAGCTTCGAACAAACCCTCCTTGGCCTCAAAAATTGAGCCAGATCAGTCAGATCTGTCTCCTCAAAAATCGTGCCCACCTTGGACCCTGTCCGCTCGGCTCCCTATCTGCTCAGCTCTGATACCAGGTGTAAATTGAGATTGCTCATTAATTAAAATAAGGAAAAATTACAAGCTTATATAAGGTGCTAACATATAGTTAGAGAAAATAAAGGAAGGAGAAGCAAAAACAATTTTAAATTGAAGTCTATAATATCCTTGCCGCCCAAGCTACCGTCCACTATGCCGACCACATTGTCGTCCACTGTGCTGACCAGGTTGTCGTCCATTGAGGTAAAAGGTAAGGATAAAACAACTTTTAACTTCCAACACATCTTAGGAATCATTATAAATATTTTCTTTCCAACCAAAAAAAAAATTAAACAATTTAAAAGAAGCCCATACTTATCTTTTACAATGATCCCTTAATCCACATAGATCTCAAGAATCAATATAAATATTTTATTTCCATCCAAAAAAACATTTAAACAATCCAAGAGAAGCCCATACTTCTCATTTACAATGATTCCTTAATCCACATAGATCTTAGGAATCATTATAAATATTTTCTTTACAACCAAAAAAACATTTAAACAATCCAAGAGAAGCCCATACTTCTCATTTACAATGGTCCCTTAATACACATAGATCTCAAGAATAATTTTAAACATGTTAATCAAATAACTGAAGCACACTACTATAATTATTTAAAACACAAGCACACAGTTAAAATCCTATTCAACAAGTATACTTTTAACATTCACTCAAATCAAAGTGATTTAATAAAACCTCAAAGCATCTTTAATACTAATTCAAATCAATTTTTTCAATCAAACATAAAAATCAAAGCACTATTAATATTAATCCAAGCCTAATGCCTTAATTACAACAATAATAAGACAAAGCATTATTAATATTAATCCAAACCTAATGCTTTATTACAACAATAATATTCAAAGCATTAATAATATTACTACAACCCTAATGCATTATTACCACAATAATAATCCAAGAATTAATAAAATTAATCCAAAGTACATTAATCAAACATATAAAGTACATTAATAAGCTTAAAAAATGAGCACAAGGAAGAACAAGACTCTGAATAAACCTCAACCAAGCTTAAACTAACAACGCTAAAAATAGATGAGCTCTTAAAAACTAGAGCCAAGCAAAGGAATACATAGGAACACCCAGGCTATAGCTTACACAACCCTAAAATCAATGCACATGAAATAAGGCAGACATAACTCAACTAACATGCAAGGTTAGGAAAGATTTACTGATGGTGGGTTGATGCAAGTCAACCAAACAACCAGACAAACTAGAGGTGCACAATAAAATATGAAGCTTGAGAAATGATGACATGCACAGGGAAACACTTCCAATATACGATAAGGATGACCCAAAACACCACAACTTGCAAAGATAAAGGTAAGTTAAACTAGGCTAAGCATGACCAAGGGAGCAACATAGATCCACATCACCAGTGCCATAATAAGGAGATCAATAGGGGGTTCACAACATCAAGCCAACATGCCACGCAATCCCAGATCAAGCAGCAAAGAGCAAAAATAACAAGCCAAAGAAAATATACCAAGAAAGCCTTCAAACATAAAACTATAGGAGCACCTGGTTAACAAACACTTTTTTGCTCTAGAACACCTCTCTCATCACCTCCAAGCTTCCTCTTCACTTGCCAACCCAAACCTCTGGTTCCCCACCAGCTTAGAAATAAGGGTGAAGCCTCCCTAATGCACATGGAAGGTCACCCATTGTAACATCCCAGAAGGTGTTATGTAAAATATCTTCACCACCCTTAGGGTGGCACACTCCTTAATGAGCTACCAACATACTTGTAAAACCATTCACCTCTTGATTTAATTTAAAGCATTAATTTATCTTTAAAGGCTTAATATTAGTAGGCTATAATACTTTTCTTACCTAAAGTATTAAATTTATCAATAAAGCAAATGAATTAAACCAAACTATTGGAATACCAAACAAAGCTTAACAGAGCTTATGTAAAACGTGGACAAACATAGGAATGCACTCATCAATACTTCCTACCATTTTTTTATCTTCAAATGGATGATCTCCTTTAAGATATACTAATGCTATCATCAATCCATTTTAAGGAGGTGCATTGCAAGCAACTTCCTATCCCAATGGTGTGAATCATGAGAACGAATAAAATGCAATGCATCTATATGAAGAATAATTTTTCTTGTTACCCTAAGTTATCGATGAACAAGCCATCATCATAATTTTTCCTAGGTATCCTTCATGGTAGGTGGTTTACCCATAGCCCCACTAAGGAGAAGGTATCTGATCCTACATCCATAGATACATCAGTAGTACCATGTTCCATGCTTAAATAAAATATTCTATTATTAAATCATCTTGAGAGAACTATATCATTACATAGACACATTAATACATATTTTATTGTCCACAAAAGTTCTACCAATGAGGGGTGTTAAAATGGATAACTAATGCATAATATTAGTGTGTGATACCATTATGTGTTGGTAATTGCAATTTATATTTGGTTTAAATTATGGTATTGCTAATGGATATGTGGTTAGAGGACCAGGTACTCTCATCTGTGGATTGGTAGGGAACAACCACCCAATTATGAGAGATAAAATTTTGGGAAATGATGGTTGATGACTTGTTCATCGACAACTCAAGGGTAAAGTCATATAGATGCATTACATTTTGCTTACTATTTGGATACATCATTGGGCCATGAGATTTCTATGACAAAGGAGTCATCCTTAGTAGGATTGGGGATAACATGCTAGTTATCTTAAAAAGCCACTCCTCAAGGATAAAGCAATATAATGTATCATGAATTCAATTAAGTCCTTGTTTTGCTTGTTTTGGAAGCATAGTTTTGATTAATTAAAACCTTTAAAGTATTAATATGGTTAGTAATATTAGTACTCAAGATATTAGTATCAATGTTAATAATTAATATTAACAATTGATATTAATTGGTGAGTGATTAATCCAATTACTTTATTGTTAGCAATTAGCAATAAGAGGAAAAGAGGTGTTCTAAATGAGTGATTGGTTTTATAAGCTTGTATTTGCTTTATGTTTTAAATTAAAATAAAGGCAAAGATAATCAACCTTAGCCTTTAAAAATTAATATTAGAGCTTTTAATATTCCTTAAAAGATAATGATGGAAATGATTTATTTAAAAATAATAATATTAGGGATTTTAGAGATAATGCTTTTTAAATTTGAGAAAGATGGTGCTCGAGTGAGTTGGCCATCTTGGTAATGTAGGATACATTACCCTCATGCACCATGGATGGATGTGCATGGGTGCCTTCATGAGAGCATGGGAAGATGGACCTCAAATTATAAGAGGTGAGATTTTCTCCTTTAGTGTGGTTGATGGAAGGGAAGAACAACTGAAGTGGACGAAAGAAACTTAGAGAAAGGAGAGCTTTAGAAAAGCATGGTAGAAGAGGTGTTTTATATAGAAAGATTTTCAAAATTAGTGCTATATGGATTGATTAATTTAGTTTTATTTTCTATTTCCTTGGGTGCTTTGTATGGCTTGTTGCTTTATTTCTTGTCAATGTTACTTTAGTTGCTTTGGAGGCTTCCTCTTGTATGTTCAAACCATTTTGTTGCATGTCTTCTTTTGGCCTCAGGTGTTTGTGGTCGTGCTAGCAATGGGATGCGTCTATGTGCTTCCATTGATTGTTGCATTTTCTTTAAACTATTGTATGGCCAATAACCAGTGCAAGCCTTTGATATGCATATTGATATCATTTACTATCTAGTGTTTGTTAGTAGCACTTATTTACGTTGGCATTGTTTGTGTTTTTAGCCTTTGCTTCCTCAAATTTGTGCCTAGATTTAGTTGGTGTGTTTTCATTCCTTTAGCTCTTTTCTACCTTTCATGAGTATCTTGGATTGTGTGGTTACCTCTATTCTATCAAGAGGGACTTTGGTAATGCCTTTTACTGTTAGAGTATATTACATTATTTGGTACATGCCAATGTACCACTTTAGGTACATTTCTAGATTAGGAGTTTACCTTAGAGTTAGGTTTGAGTAGTTACTTCATTCAATGTAATAAATGCACAAGTGTTAGAATGTGCAATGATGTAAATGTACATGTAGTCCACATGTATATGAGTCATAGGATAGGTAGATGAATAGTCATGGGTATATTAAAAACCAAGGAACATATCTTCCTATATTTAGGCCTTTGAGGTAATGAGTCAAATAAAGAGAGAGTGAGAGGAATGATATCGAGATAGAGAGTAGTGAGTAGGTAGAATGTAGTTCATTAAAACTTTTGAAGTGTTCACGTCCTCCATTATATTGCATTGTACTATTTTTGTGAGCTTTTATTAATGGCATAATATTGAGTTATTGCAGAATTTTCTCATCTAGTTTTCCTACATATTATAGTGTCATTGTTATATAGTTATCATAGATTACCTATTTTACATCTTGTGGTTACATTTCTTTTAATATAAATTATCAAAAGCTAACAATGGTATCAAAGCCATGGTATATTGTTAGAATATATTACATTATTTGGTTATATTAGATTACTTTAGGGGGAAGTTATCTAGTTACTTCATGCAATATAGTAAATGCACAAGTGTCAATGTGCAAGTTGTATATGTGCAAGTTGTCCCTTACATAGTTAGGTAGAGTGTTAGACAAGAAATCTATATTCCTATATAAAGGGTCTAATGCCCTTACTCGAATGTATCAGTTTTTCATCCTCAATAATATATGTTTCTTTCTCTCTCTTTCTGTCCCTCTTTTTCTCATGATGGAATGGTGCTAAAGTCATCAGTGGTATCAGAGCACATAGTGAATCAAGAGAGAAATAGGGAAAACTATCATTATTTATGTTTTCCTACATCTTTGCAAACTCTGTCATTGTGCATTGCTACATAAAAACATTGCAAGCACAGAAGCTGCAAGATCAAAGACCTTGAAGGTCTCATCGAGCATCCATAAAAAGGCTAGGATATCCTTATTGAAGAAATTCTCAAAGGATAACTCATTGGAGAAATCCAATACCAAGGAGGAGCCCCTGATAGTGAATGATTTGGGACAATTGTCACCATCCAACAACAAGCCCAAGAGAAGAAAAATTTGGTGAGTGCCAAATCTGAGAAGAAGAATTTGGTAAGGAGTGTCGAATCCCTAAAGAAGAATTTGGCAAGGAGTGCCAAATCCTAGAAGAATATCCTACTTGAAGTCAAAATTTGACAAGATGACTTGAAGATTTGAATATTACCTCTCATAGCAAGAAGGCACCACTTCAAAAACAAATAGTTCTCCAAATCTACAGTAGAAGGAGAAGAACACAAGAGGAGAATAAACCACCAAATCCTAGGCTCGTGAAAGAAATTTTGAGATTATAATTTGGTGAAGGAGTTTTTCAAGATAATCTACAAAGAGTTGAAAGATCCTACTTGAAGCAACAACTTGGTGGTCCTAGACACCAAAATATACATCCTCTACAAAAGCGGCAAAAGAGCTACAAAAATTTTCAAAAAGGTAAGCAACTTTTTTTTTTTAATAATACAACTAGACACCAAAATATCCATCCTCCAAAGAAGCGAAAAAAGAGCTACAAAAACATTCAAAAAGGTAAGCAACTTTTTTATCAAGTAGATTCATTAATTGGATTACTTATCAAATTTGTTAAAGCACCTAAATTTAGATTAAATTTGTAAGAAGAAAATTGGATTATAGTCTTCAAAAGTGCAAAAAGAAAGTTTCATTTACAATTTAATTAGGATTTGATTAGATTTTAGAATTGCTTCTATCAACTACCTATCATCTACTTTGGAAAGAGAAAAAGAATACTAAGTCCTACAATATTAATTGTAGTGAAATTACAGAATAAATGTTGAAGATTCATTTTAGATTATTCTTGATTAGCTGCAATAAATTTGATTAAGTGCGTTAATTTGAGAGTTGATTGGAGTAATAACATGAAATTGTTAGTGCATTAAAATAAAAAAATTTAGATTTATTTGCACTATTCTATTGCTCTCAAGGATTGTTTTTTGTGTTCTCGAGAAGGACACAAAATAAAAAATTGTCAAAGTGTCTAAAGATACTATTAGTGCACAAAAAGCTACAACACATAGTGGCCAAGTGTGTTGGAAATATGTTGAATATTTTCCATGTTATTATGGTGGGGCTAACACTAAAAGGTATTAGACACTCTGTACCTATACTCGTAGGGTTTTTAAGTTATTTTTAGACCCATAGGGGCTTTTAGGGTTACTATATTTCAACCCATGCTTTTTTCACCCATGATATTATAAAAATTTGTGCATGTGCCTTTGTTATATATATTGCACTTGCATTAGGGTTTGGAGATATAGAAGGAGAATATTATTGTATTGGATATGGTCAAGTTAATGCAATAATAAGATAATATTGTGTTGGTTTTTTCCCAATTGAGGGTTTCCAGGATAAATATTGTGTAATGTGTGAATCTATGATCTTCTTCTTTTGATTATGTTATTACTACTTTTTTGTTTTAGTTTATCGGGGCTCTTTATTTCTCTTCATTTGGTATGAGAGCTAGGTTTTAGATTTGTTTGAGGAGTAAGGGTTTCAACCCTATGATAAATTAATTCTTGAGTGGGAGTCATATGCGAAAGGATCTAGGCAAAGGAGAAAAATGGGAAGCACATAAATAGAGATTGAGAAATTTAATGGATATAATTTTGAGTTGTGGAAACTCAAGATGGAGGATTTTTTGGTTGATAGATATTAGTGGATTGCGGTCTCAAGAATAAAACCAACATCGATGACAAATGAGGATTGGCTAAAAATTGATAGGAAGGCAAGGAGCTCTATCAGATTGTTCTTATCTGACTCGGTATTTTTGAATGTATCTACAGAGACCACAAAAAAATTATATGGGAGAAATTGGAAACATTGTATTACATAAAGTCACTGGTAAATAAACTCTTTCTCTTAAAGAAGTTGTATTCACTTCAGATGAATTATGGTGACTCTATGGCTGAACATCTAAATGATTTTAACACTGTGGTAAGTCAACTAGCCTCTGTAGAAGTAAAAATGGATGAAGAGGAAAAATGTATTACTTTACTTTGTTCATTACCTGATTCATGGGATAACCTAGTTATGGCTATCACCAATACTACATCTACATTGAAATTAGAGGATATAGTAGGAACTTTGCTATCTGAGGAGATGAGACAAAAATATTCTGAGGATTATCATCAAAAGGATGCCTTGGTTGTGAGAGGTTGTTCTCAAGAAAGAAGCAAAAAGAAATCAAGAGAAAAGAAATAAAAATCAAGGGGTAAATTTGTTGCCCTAGAAAAGAGGAAATTATAGAATTGTGGTAAAGCAAGACATTATAAAAGAAACTGTAGATCTAAAAAGGCTGATAATAATTGATCATCTAATGAAGGAACTTCTACAGAAAAGAAGACCACAAATGAAGATTCAGGGGACTTATTCTTGGCTACAACTTGCTCAAGTGAATGCCATGACTCATGGTTGATTGACTTAAGTGCTTCTTTTCATATGACTCCTCATAGGGAGGGGTTCAGTGAATATGAAAAGATATGTGGAGGTAAAGTCTTCTTGGGAAACAATTCGATATATAAAATAATAGGTCGAGGAAGAGGCAAGCTAAGGTTAAAATGTGGAAGAATTAAAACCCTTCCTGGTGTGTTGCATATTTTGGGTTTGGCAAGGAATTTGATATCTATGAGTAAGATGAATGATGCAAGTGTGAATGTGGTATTCAATAAGGATAGTTGCAAGATGGTTCATGGATATTTGGTGTTGGAAAGGGGAGTTTGCACAAGAACTTTGTTCAAACTTGAGGCTAGCACTATAAGTATTAATTGCAATAACTCTTTAGTGGTACAGGAAAATAATATGACTAAAATAAATTTGAGTATTCCTATAAAGAAGACAATATTGTGGCATCAATGCATGGGGCACATTGGTGAGAAAGGACTTCGAACATTGAAAATGAAAGGTATGGCTAAAGGTATTTCTGATTGCCCATTAAATTTTTATTTTTATGAGCACTGTATTTTTGGGAAACAAACTAGAGTCAAGTTTCCAAGTAGTGTTACAAGGTCTGAAGGAATTCTACATCTAGTTCACAATGATGTTTTTGGACCTACAAAAGTATCATAATTAGGTAAATCTATCTATTTTATTACATTTATAGATGACTTCTCAAGAAAGACATGGGTATATTTTCTATGAAACAAATCTAAGTTTTTTAATAAATTTAAAGAGTTTAAGGCTATTGTAGAAAATCAAAAAAATATAAAGGTTTTGAGAAGTGATAATGGTGGTGAGTATTGTTCTAATGAATTTGAGAAGTTTTGCAAGGACTGTGGAATAGAAAGGCAGAGAACAACTCCGTATACTTCACAATAAAATGGGGTTGCAGAACAGATGAACATGAAATTGATGGATAAGGCTACAAGCATGCCAAGTGGTGGAGGGTTAGAAAAGAATTTCTAGATAGAATTTGTGTTGACAACTTGTTATCTCATCAATAGATCTCCTACCTCAGCTTTTGCGGATAAAACTCCACAGAAAGTATGGACTGGTAAGAAACCCTCTTAGACATATAAGGGTTTTTAGTTGTGATGCTTGTATGTATGTCACAAAATAGAAAAGGACTAAGCTAGAGTATAAATATGAAAAATGCATATTTATGGGTTATAGTACTAGTGTTAAAGGATATAAGTTGTGAAAACCAGAAACACAGAAGGTTGTTTACAGTCGTCATGTGATCTTTAGAGAAACAAAAGGGGTTTTAAAATAGGAAATGTAACCAAGAAAATAACCAAAAATAGTGTAGGTAAAATTGGAACAGGAGGAAGAACCAGTGGTAGAACCTAAATTACAGAGAGAGTCTAAAGAGGAATATTCAGAGGAAGCTAAAGATGCAGAACCTAGAACTCCAATTTTGAGGAGATTAGATCGAGACAAAAGACTTCTAGATAGGTATAGTCATTTAAATTTTTATTTTGTGTTTAATTTATCAGTTATTGATGAAGAACCCAAGATTGTAAAGGAGGCACTTCAGTCAAGTGAGAATAAGTCTTGGAAAATGGTTGTGGAAGAAGAAATGGAGTCCTTGGATAAAAATAAGACATGGTACTTGGTGAAATTACCTCTTAACAGAAAACCTATTGGTTGTAAGTGGTTATTCAAGAATAAGTATAATATAGAAGGAAATTTGGAGAAGTAAAAGGCTCGCTTGGTAGCAAAAGGATTTTCTCAGGTTGAGGGAATTGACTTTGGTGATATTTTTTCTCCTATGGCTAAACTAACTTCAATAAATTTTTTTTGGCTATTTCTACTACTTTTGATTTTGAAATAGAACAAATGGATGTAAAGACAAATTTTCTACATGGTGAAATTGATGAAGATATATATATCACAACCAGAATGCTTTAATGTAAAAGGTAAAGAGGACTTGGTATGCAAGCTGAAGAAGTCTCTTTATGGGTTGAAGCATTCTCCAAGGATGTAGAACCAAAAATTTGATAGGTTTGTCTTGACACTTGGGCTTGGAAAACAAGAAGCATATCCATGTGTATATTTCAAAAAGGAAGGTAAAAATTGTGTTATCATTGTATTGTATGTGGATGACATGTTGTTAATTGGTAATAATAAGGAGATGATAAAGTTACTCAAATATCAGTTATATTTTGAATTTGACATGAAGGATTTGGGTGCTGCAAAATTTATTTTGGGTATGGAAATAATAAGGGATCATGCAAATAGAAATTTATGATTAAATCAAAAGAAATATGTTGATTTGATACTACAGAATTTTGGAATGCATGATTGTAAACTAATATGTACTCCATATCCAATTGGTCAAAAGTTATCTACTGAATAATATCCCAAAATGGATGAGGAAATTGAAGAAATGCACCATGTTCCTTATGCTAGTATTTTGGGTAGTTTGATATATGCAATGGTCTGTACTAAACCTGATATTGCACATGCAGTGGGAGTAGTTAGCATATATATGTCAAATTCAAGGAAGGAACATTGAACTATTGTGAAGAGGATCTTCAGATACTTGCATGGAACTATAGATTATGCTATATATTATGGAGGAAAATTTGAAGGTAATAATATTGTAAATCTATAAGGTTTCGTGGATGCTTACTGGGCTGGAGATATTGACAAGAGAAGATCCACAAGTTCTTATGTATTCAGGCTATTTGGAAGGGCAGTAATTTATATGAGTAAAAAGCAATCATTTGTTGCTTTATCCACTATAGAAGTAGAGTACATTGCAACAACTCATGCTTATAAAGAAGCAGTGTGGCTACAGAGATTGTGTTCAATAGTTGGTCTTAAACAGAGGGATATGAGAATTAATAGTGATAGTCAAAGTGCAATATTTTTTTTCAATAATCCTGGTTTTCATGATCGGTCAAAACATATTGATATCAAGTACCATTTTGTGAGAGATATGATTGAAGAGAACTAGATGATATTGAATAAATTTTATACAGATAATAATAATACTAATTCATTAACAAATGTTGTACCTACTCAAAAATTTTCTTGGTGTAGAAGATCTATGGGCATGGTTGCCCTTGATAATTGACAATGGTAGTTTTTGGCACCTATAGAAATTATTTAACAAGTGGAAAAATGTTGGAAATATGTTGAATATTTTCCATGTTATTCTGGTGGGGCTAACTCTAAAAGGTACTAGACATTCTATACCTATACTCATAGGGTTTTTAAGTTATTTTTAAACCCATATGGGCTTTTAGGGTTACTATATTTGAAACCATTATTTTTTTACCCATGACATTGTAAAAATCCATGCATGTGCCTTTGTTATATATATCACACTTGCATTAGAATTTGGAGATATAGAAGGAGAATATTATTGTATTGGAGATGGTCAAGTTAATGCAATAATAAGATAATATTGTGTTGGTTTTTTCCTGGTTGAGGGTTTCCAGGATAAATATTGTGTAATGTGTGAATCTATGATCTTCTTCTTTTGATTCTATTATTACTACTTTTCTATTTTAGTTTATCGAAGCTCTTTATTTCTCTTCAAAGTGAAGCCACCAAAATAGGCTAGAATCCTCCAAAAATTGGAGAAGAATACAACTAATCAAAAATAAAAATAGAAGCTTCAAATATTGAGACTTGATGAGTCTCAAATCCAAAGTATTACAGGGTTAATTGCAAGGAGAAAAGTGCAAAAAATTGCATCATATAAGGAGCTTCTATCTACTTCTATCCAATCTTGGATTCATCATCATAATACCCAAGCAAAAAGGGGAAGGTGTCTAAGCAAAAATACAACCTCAAAATCCCTACACTGCATTCAAAATTCTGCCATATAGATCATAATATTAGACCTACAAAAAGGAGTGCAAGAAAAGGTGCAAAACGCATATAATTTAAAAATATTTTTATATTGAGTTGCACTTATCTAACTCATTCTACACAGGGAAAATGGTAGATTGGAAAGTGCCTCAAAGGTACACTATAAGAAATTTGAATCATCCAAAGGTGGTCGAATGCTATCATTCTTCCAAGCATAGCAAAGAGCCACTCCTTTTGGCTCATATTCTACGTATCTTGGATGGCCTAACCTATAAAATAAAAGGCACAATGCTAGGGGGAAATCAAGCAGTGTATAAGCAAAGGAAATCAAATCAAGTATATGTCCAATCAAGGAGCATTCCTATCAAAAAAAGCATAGGTTCAATCAATGAGCATTCCTACCATTAGGAGAGCATCATAGGGTATTTATCAAAGTGCTACCACATCTCCACCAAAGCTCCTCCATATCTCTTCTATATATCCACCATAAGCTTTTCTTACATCTCAACATCAATGAAGTACAACAAAGAACAATGTGGAAGAATAGGTTGAAAGGCTTGTAAGAAGGCATTGATAAGACAAGGGTATGCAAAGGAAAGAGAATACCGCTTGTCATTATCCAAAATAAACCTATAAAATTCCCATGAAATATATGTTACAACATCATCTTGGTGGTAGACGAGTTATGTATAGTAAGGAGTGTACAGTTAGTTAAGTGCTGAAGCATAAATGTCTTTCTAGACAACACATGAAGAGGGAGTGAAGAGTAACATCTCAAGAAAATGTGATACTTGTCACAAGTTTTGATATAATATTTGGTCCTTCACCAAACATTTGAAGCTCTCTTAGAGCATTTAAAAAATGCTTGTGACACTTTGAATTGATCCATTTAAAGTTTACAAATATTAATGTGGTAAGACCCCAAGGTCTTACTATAAAATTATTAACAAATTAATGTAAATGTAATCGCAGGCCACTCAAAGGGGGCTCCCTTGTAATCGCTTTGCCACTATAGGGGGCTCCCTCCTTAGAATCTATGCTTATTATTCTTCTTCTTGGATGATTTGATATGGATGGCCAACCTAATATATATATCTACCCTAAAGCTACGTTGGTGAAGAGACATGATGGTTCACGTATGAAGAGACGTGATGGTTCACGTTATGAAGGGTTGTGATGGTTCACTTTATAAGTTAATAATATAATAATTAAATGATTAATAATACTAACTAATACTAACTAATAATGTTAGGATTGAGGATCCTAACATGCCACCCTCCTTAAAAAGAGCTTTGTCCTCAAAGCTCAAAGTGAGAAGCTTTGTCCTTTGTTTTCCAAGAAGGATTTGTGTAAGTTCTTGGACTCTTTTAATGGCATCCTTTCGTAGGTAGGGATATCGAGAAGGATGAAGCATTAGCGAGGGGTTGCCAAGAACAATAGTAGAATCTTCCTTAGGAAAATCATGATGACGATGGGAGGGCAACCCTTGGGGTTCCTCAAATACTTCAGAATGATGCATCAAAAGTGATGGTAATGATTTCATATCCTTTTTTGGTTCCTTGGTAGAGCCAACGGAGAAGGAGTGTGTAGTCACTCTGCGTTGGTTTCGAATAGGTTTGGTCATATGGCAAGAACTCACTATTGGTGAGGAAGGTATGTGTAGGTCTTGTAGAGTGCATGTTTGGCTAGCATTGATCACTTTGGGTATGTCTACCTCATCCTTGCTTGGTACATCAATCACTTCTTGCACATCGACCTCATTGTCTTCATTGCGGTGAGTAGGTGCACTTGGTCGCTTCGGACACAACTACCTCATCTGCTTGCTCTATGGAGAGACAGGGATCAACTTCCTTCAATAAATACAATGTTAGTGTAGCACATTTATGGTGGGGTCCAAATTGTTCATCACAATTATCACAGAGTCCTTTTGCTCGTCGTTCCTTCATCTCCTCAAAGCTAAGATGTTTAATTTGTAAAGTTCGATTAGATTTGGGGGTTGTGTAAGTGCTTTGTGCCCTTCCATTATGCATAGGTTTGGGAGCGATGTAAGTGGTCGACGATTTTTCCATAAGTGGTTTCCCTAATCGTTGTTGTGCATTGATTTTATCTTCAGCTAATTTTGCCAATCCATAGGTCTGCATCATGGTATAGGGATTGAACCTTGTCACCTCCATTCTAATTTCCTCTTTTAATCCCCTAATGAAGCCATTGATGAGAATTGATTCATCCAATATTGTGTTGTGTTTGGTGATATCCTCAAACCGAGTTTGATACTCACGCACAGAAGTGATTTGATGAAGATCTTTGAGCAATTCCCACATGACTGGGTCCCACATGGCTCTGATACCAAATGGTAAGACCCCAAGGTCTTACTATAAAATTATTAACAAATTAATGTAAATGTAATCGCAGGCCACTCAAAGGGGGCTCCCTTGTAATCGCTTTGCCACTATAGGGGGCTCCCTCCTTAGAATCTATGCTTATTATTCTTCTTCTTGGATGATTTGATATGGATGGCCAACCTAATATATATATCTACCCTAAAGCTACGTTGGTGAAGAGACATGATGGTTCACGTATGAAGAGACGTGATGGTTCACGTTATGAAGGGTTGTGATGGTTCACTTTATAAGTTAATAATATAATAATTAAATGATTAATAATACTAACTAATAATGTTAGGATTGAGGATCCTAACATAATGTGTTCTAATTTTCTAAATTTGGAAGTCATAAGGGATACAACACCAAACTAGGTTATTGGAAATTAGAAATAATCCAAGCGATATAAAAAGAGGTTATTAAGATTTTTACTAAGGTTGGAAAAATATAATATTCTTTTCTCAAAAAATGATAAAAGAAATCCAACATTAAAACCTCTTCAAAATTGAAAAGTGCTTAGTTCAATAGGAGTAATAAGGTGTTAAGAAGTTGATTTTTGATATTTACAAAATTTGTACAAAATCAGCCAAATTGAATTATATTTTGCAAAAGCACTATATCATAATCCAAAAATCTCTCGAAATACATAAAGCACTAAATAACATCATGGAGTGTTGGTATATAGATTCAGGTGCAACTAAGCATATGACAAGAAACATAAATTGGTTCATTTTTTTGAAGAAGATAAATGAAAATCTAGTTGCAATAGTAGATAGAAAAACATATGAAGTGAAAGCAATAAAAAATATTCCAGTAAATATTAAGGATGGAAGAGGCATAATAAAAAAATTATTGTATGTACTAGGATTAACCACCAATCTTATTTCTATTTCTCAGCTCATGGATTAAGACTTAACTGTTGAGTTCAAGGTTCTCACTGGTAAAAATCAATGTCACATATCTAGACAGGGAGTAATGATAGCATCAAGATCATATAAAAATGGCCTATTTGTTGGAAATTGCTATTCACTCAGCTCTTTCAGTCAATGCTTCATAACTATGGCACAAACAACTAGGACATTCTAGTGAGACATCAATGAAGGAATTATTCAAATATCAAGTGGTAGAAGGACTACCAAGCTTATCTCCAGAAATAATTGTATGTGCATAATTTTTAGCAGGAAAACAACATAGAATTCCTTTCAAACTTCATCAACATAGAGCTCAACATCCTCTAGAAATAATATATATAGATTTATGTGGGCCAATGAAAGTTTATAGTTTTTGAGGACATAAATACCTTCAAATATTTTCTGATGATCATACTAGAAAAATGTGGGTATATTTCATGAAGTACAAATAAGAAGCATTTAGCTACTTCAAATAATTCAAACTTCAAATTGAAAAAGAATTAGGAAAGACCATAAAAGTACTTCATTCAGATAAAGGAGGAGAATTTGTATCTAAATAATTTGACTCATTTTTTGAAGATAATGGAATCAAAATATAGCTTACTACAACATACTCACCTCAATAAAATGGAATTGCAAAAAGAATAAATAGATCAATAATGGAAATGGTAAGATGTATGTTAAAAGAAGCACAACTTGATCACAAATACTGGGTTGAAGTAGTACAAACATCAGTCTACATACAAAATAGACTACCAACAAGAGTACTCAAGCATATTACACCAGAAGAAGCATGGTCAAGACAAAATCCCAACATATAAAGACTAAAAATATTTGGATGCAAAGCCTACATGCATATTCCAAAGTAAAAGAGGACCAAGTTAGAAGACAAAACTATGACAAGGATATTTGTTGGCTATGATAATGAATCTATAGGATATAGAATATTAGATCCATCTACAAAGAAATTTTACATTAGTAGAGATGTGATCTTTGATGAGAAAGTCAAAATCAACACAGATGAATCCAGTGGTGACATAGAAGTTCTTCTAAATCTACCTAAAGAAGACGCAATGAGCATAGATCCAGAATTAGAAGAATAGGATACAAAAGCATCAACTGTACTACAAAGAAAAGAACCAATATGGCTCAGAGATACTCTTAGATAATCAAATATGGAAAGGATGCTAGATCTTACCTCCATAGGACCTCAAACTCGTAGCATGACCAGAATGAACAGAGGAATGCTAAGTAACACAATGGAACCAATATCAACTTCTCAAGCACTAAAAAACTCACACTAGAAAGTAGCCATGGAATCTGAATATGCATCACTCAATAAGAATAAGACATGGGATCTAGTAAAACTACCTCCAAGAAAACAATAGTGGGATGCAAGTGGGTGTACAAAATCAAATACAAAGTAGATGGAACACTTGATAAATATAAAGCTTGACTAGTGGCCAAAGGGTATACTCAAATAGAGGGAATTGACTATGAAGAAACATTTGCACCAACAACTCGAATGACTACTATCTAAATAGTTTTCACTCTAGTAGCACATTAGGGGTGGAAACTTCATCAAATGGATGTAAAAAGTGCATTCCTTAATGGTGACTTAGTGGAAGAAGTCTATATGACACAACCTGAAGGATTTATCATTCAAGGACAGGAAAGTAAGGTATGCAAATTGAATAAATATCTATATGGATTGAAAAAAGCTCCTAGAGCATGGAACATCAAGATCAATAATCATCTACTACATCATAATTTCAACAGAAGTACAACAGATCCTAGTCTATATTTCAAGAATATTGGAAATGATATCTTGATCCTCATAGTATATTTTGATGACATAGTGATTACTAGAAGTTTAGAAAATTTAATAAGTGATATCAAAAAGGATCTAGAAAAGACATTTGAAATGATAGATATGGGCCTAATGAAATATTGCCTTGGTTTAGAGATTTATCAAGGAGAAGATAAAATAGTTATCACTCAATCAAAATATGCAAAAGCTCTTCTTGAAAAATACAAGATGATAGAGTGCAAGCCCAAAGATACACCAATAGAACAAGGAATTCAACTATCCAAAAATGATAAAACACCATTTATTTTAGTAACAATGTATCATCAGTTGATTGGAATTCTTCTATACTTAACAAACAACCAACTAGAAATAGCATTTGTAGTAAATTATATTTTACGATTCATGCAAGAACCGAGAGAAAGTCATTGAAAAGCTACAAAAAGAATATTAAAATATATCAATAAGACTATAGACTATGGATAAAATTATATAAATAATGTCAAAGAATTTTGTCTACAAGGATACTTAGATTCAAATTATGTTGGGTCTATTGATGATAGGAAATATACCTTAGGTTATGTCTTCTATCTCGGATTAGGACCCATATCTTGGCACAACAAGAAACAACATACAATAGCACAATCATCAACTAAAGCAGAATACAGAGCAACAAGAGATACAACCTATGAAGCCCTATGGTTGCAATACATACTATCTGACATGGGAATCAAACGAACTTCGACTATGATATTCTATGATAATCAAGGAGTACTAAATCTGATCAAGAATCCAATCATACATAAAAGAACAAAGCATATTAAAGCTCAATGTCATTTCATCAGAGAACACTTTCAGAACAAGCACATCATCCTCAAGTATGTTCCTACAGAAGATCAGTTGGTAAACATTTTTACAAAGGCACTCTAAAAAATCAAGTTTCAAACATTCAAAGATCATTTATGTGATTCAAGAGAAATTCATACCAAATAATGTAATACATGAGGGTGTTAGAATATATTACATCATTTGATTATGTTAGATTACTTTAGGGGGAATTTATCTAGTTACTTCATGCAACATAGTAAATGAACAAGTTTCAATGTGCAAGTTGTATATGTGCAAGTTTTACCTTGCACAGTTAGGTATAGTGTTATCCAAGGAACCTATCTTCCTACATAAAGGGTTTCATGCCCTTACTTGAATGTATTAGATTTTCATCCTCAATAATATATGTTTCTCTCTCTCTCTTTCCTCATGATGGAATGGTTCTAAATTCATCATTTATCAATAGGAAATAGAGAGAGCCACTAGAGATATTGAGAGGAGATTAGAAATATCATTTTCAAATTTTTTGAAAATTATAGTTGGCTAGAGTCTTTCCACAAAGTTGCAAAAAAACTTGTGAAGACTAGGACTTGACATTGATTCCACTAGATTGACAAATCAACTAGTGAAGATTCAGAATCTCTAGATTTAGAGATTTACCATTTTCCAATTTCTAACACTTTGTTATAGTAAAAGGATATTCAAAGAAAATTGGGAATCTTCCTATAATAAATCTAGGAATAATGTCTTCTTTAGAATCAATCCAGCACCTGAAGAAAAAAATTGAAGACTAAATATTAGGAGGTCTTAAATAAAAGGCCCCATTACAAGAGTTGCAGACCTACAAATTTCAAAAGAGATAAAAAGGCCAAAGGAGCCTTATTGCAGATTGAAGAAGAGACTCTAGAGAAGATTCTAGGAGAATATTGGAGGTTGGTGATCTCCATTGAATATTGAAGACTACAAATTGTAGATTGAAGGAAGAGAATAAAACAACTCAAGAAGCTAAAGAGACCCACAAGAGGTCCCATTGAAGAACTTCCAATTTTGGAAGATTAAAGATAGAAAAGGACTAGCAAAGGTCTTGTTCCATATTTCAAAAGTAGTAGATTTCAAAGATCCAAGAGGGAGATCTCATTGCAAAACTTCCATAGTTGAATATTGAAGAAAAGGTCTCATTGAGAAGACTAGAGAAGCTGTAGAAATTTGAAGACCCTAGAGAAGAGGTCTCAAGGAAGTATAGAGAAAGAGAAAGCTAACAGTGAAAGAAAGCCTCATTGCAGAATTTTAAGGCCATTGAAGGATTTTCTAGGAGAACTCATTGTAGAAATTTACTAGCAAGTAGGAGTTCTTGATAAAGGATGTTTTGGGACAATTATCACCATCCGACAATAATCCCAAAAGGAGAAGAATTTGGCAAGGAGTTTGCCAAATTTTAGAGGAAAATAGTAAAGACCTCAAGACAAACAAAATCTTAAGAAGAAGGCCATTAGATAGGCCAATATTGAAGTCATAATTCAATGAGGATGAAGGAGAAAGGAGTTAGAAGAAGCCATAAAATCTAAGAGATTTGAAGATTGCCATTGAAGGTTGATTAAGAGAAAGAAATTTTCTAGTTTCTATAGTAGAAAATTGAAGGCTTCTAGGAGAAGAGTTACAACTACAATTTGGAGGAGTTTCCTACCAAATTGAGGAAATTTTAGAACAACATTTGGAAGGAGAAATTGACTAAAAAAATGCAGCAATTTGGTCAGCATTGCTAGCTCCTAATTTATGGAACATCAAGATCAATAATCATCGGACTCACTGGTTATTGTAGATATTTTATGAAGGATTATTTTAATATTGCCTACTCTATCACCAACCTTAAAAAAAAAATGATTTTAGATGGTCGAAGAAATGTGAAACCACCCTTGAAACCTTGAATAATAAGCTAACTACAACACCAATTCTCAAGATACCAAACTCTTGGGAATTTTATAGTGTGTACAAATACTTCTTGAGAAGTTTTAGATGAAATATTGTACCAAAATGAAGCTACAATAGCATATGAGTCTAGGAAACTCAAGAAACATGAGTTAAATTATGCTACACACGGTCTGGAATTGATAGTAGTGGTGCATGCCCTAAATTTTTAGAGGCACTATTTTTTGGGTAAACTTTTTGAGCTAATAACAAATCATCAAAGTCTAAGGTACATTTTTACCTAGCCTATGTTTAATGCAAGATAGAGAATATGGATATAATTCTTAGCATAATACAACTTTGGTATTGAGTATATCAAAGGAAAAGAGAATAAGGTTGTAGATGCCTTAAGTAGGAGAAGGCATGTAGCAATATTAACCCATATTTATATAGACTTTATGGATAAAGTTAGATAAATGCAACTATAGGATCCGTATTGCATAGAAATTCAAGATAAAATTGAGAGAAATAATAAAGAGAATAAGGATTTCACCATAAAATATGGACTTTATGCTTCAAGGATAGGGTTGTTATATTCAAAACTGGTGATTTGAGGAGAATGAGTGTGAAAGAGGTGCATAATTCTCCATACTCTGCTCATCTAAGAGGGTTTAAGATGAGATAAAACATTAAAAAGACCTTCTATTAGGCAAGAGTGAAATAGGATATCACTAGTTTTATTACAAGATGTTTAGAATTCCAAAATATTAAGGCAGAACATCAACACCGAAGAGGAAAATTATATCCATATTATGTACCTACATAGAAATAGTAGGTAATATCTATGGATTTTATTATGGGTTTACCTAAGACTAGGTAATGGCATGATACAATCCTGGTAGTGGTTGATAAGTTGACCAAGGTTGTACATTTTATACAGAATAATATTAAGAATGATGCACTAGTGGTGGAAAATAAGTTTGCCAAAGAGATTTTCAAGTTACATGGTTTTCCTAAAGTGATCATATCAGATAGGGATTCTAGGTTCACATCAAAATTTTGGTAGGCTCTTCACCATGTAGTGGGCACTAAGGTAGACATTATTTTTGCATATCATCTAGAAACAGACGATCAAACTAAGAGGGTAAACTAGGTTTTATAGGACATATTTTTTGCATCTTGTGGAATTTACATATAATAATGGATACCATGCATCCCTCAAAATGGCTCTATTTGAAGCCTTGTATAGCATGAAATGTATAACACCTCTATCATGGGATAATCAAGTGATGATCAAACCAGATACTATCTGAAATATCAGGTGATGATCAAACCAGATACTATCAAAAATATGGAGAAAAAACTTAGGGGGATTTAGCAAAGGCTCAAGGAAGTTTTCGATCACAAGAAGAGCTATGCTTATCTAAAAATATCACTGAGAAAATTCTCTGTGGGAGATAAAGTCTTCTTAAGGGTAATACCCATGAAAAATTTCATCAAGTCAACTAAGTTGGATCCTCACTATGTTGGACCTTTTGATATCATTGATGAGATTAGTCCAGTAGCCTATAGGCTTGCTTTGTCATCCAACCTATCAAAAATCCATGATAATTTCCACATATCCCTACTTAGAAAATATGTTACTGATACTAATTATGTTTGAAATATTTCTAAATTGTAGATGGTAGATCCCTCAACCATTGAGATAAAATCGGTAAAGATTCTAGGTTTTGCTTCAAGGTGTTGAGGAAATAAACCCTATATCAATGTAAGGTCCAATGGGATCTGTATTCTAAAAATTGTGCCACTTGGGAATATGTTGAGGAAATGAGAAAGCAATTCCCATATTTATTTGAATAGAATATATTGATTCTTATTCTTTATTTTTAGGAAACCCATAGGGCTATGTTTTGTCCAAGGATGGAGTATGTAACAACCCTCCTTGGTAGGACTTATTCTTAACATTGATTTATGTATTGGTGTGTGGATGTAACAACCCAAAACTACCAACCCAAATTTTTTTTTGAAGAGCACTTACAAAACATAGGCTCTCAAGGGAGACACCCTTATAATAATTAATTCAGCATACAAGGCTTTACCACATTTGAGTTCCAAGTCATTGCAGATGACACTCAGTGGATAGGAGAGGCCAACTCCCATAACTTTTGGGGTTCACCTTACTAAACCTACACATTTAGAAGGATGCCTTAAGTGGTCCCCCCACCTTTCCTATACCCTTCTTAGTATAGGACCATGTGACCATAGCATATAGGGATTACCCTTTAAGGCCCATAACACTTAAAGGGGGATGCCAATTCCCTAACCTAACTCTAGCTCCTCCTAGATAGGTTATTCGACATAGAGCCTTGGTGCTTAGTTACCATGCCTCCATGGGCTAACTAAGGTTATTGTCACTTCGACGACAACTAACATGATCTCCAGATCCTACATGATCAAGGAGTCACCACTGTTGTCTTGTGAATAGGTTTTCCCACACACTCAATCCTACTCGATCAAGGTGTGACTACTCACAAGTAACCTGGCTATTGTATACACACAACTCCTTCCAGGTTCATGAGATCCTAGCTATTGCATTCTCACAACTCCTTCTAGGATTCTTGACTACCTAGCTATTGCATTCATGCAACTCCTTCTAGGATTGGATTTCATGGTTTACAAGAGGAAATTCTACCCACCCCAAGGATAGATAACAACCACTAATCACCATAAAGCTAAACCAAAGCATTAAGCACATTGTAATATTCATCTCAAAGGTAAAGCATTATAAAAATAAGATTCCTCTTAACCATAAACCAAATTATGCTCTTAACAAAACTTGAATCTTAAAAGCTTTCCATCAACATATATGCATTACAAGATAACCAATATCTCTAACATAAGCATGCATTTCAAATAATTAATGGAACACCTTAATAACCATCTCTAGAGGTTACTCAAGAGTGCAACTCCAAATTAAAACAATATCATTTGTACAACATTCAAATGCTTAACTTAAACAACACAAGATCTCAAAGTCCCACACTTAAAGCAACAATATTCAACAAGATTAAAGCATCTCTTCATTGCATAAAGGAAGCATCATAAACCATCTTTGGATACAAGAGTCAAGATTACAATTCTTTCAAGCAAAACAAGCTTTTGCTATTTTACAACAATATCAATTGGTAGAGCTTATGATCATCTTCCAAGGTCTTCTACCAACTAAGTCCGCAAGCTTCTTTGATGGAAAACCACCCACCAATTATGAAGTTTACTTAGGGATCAAAACAACTTTATATGCAATGCAACTTAGCTTATGCCTTACTCTATTATGCAAACAACCATGCACATAAAGCAAGCTATAAGAAACAAGCATCCCTTTTTAAGCCATCAAAAGTTAAATCATTCCATAGCAATCCAGGAGAAGCCCATACTTCTCTTTTACAATGATCCCTTAATCCACATAGATCTCAAGAATCATTATAAATATTTTCTTCTCAACCAAAACAACATTTAAACAATCCAAGAGAAGCCCATACTTCTCTTTTACAATGATCCCTTAATCCACATAGATCTCAAGAATCATTATAAACATTTTCCAACCAAAACAACATTTAAACAATCCAAGAGAAGCCCATACTTCTCTTTTACAATGATCCCTTAATCCACATAGATCTCAAGAATCATTATAAACATTTTCTTTCCAACCAAAACAACATTTAACAATCCAGGAGAAACCTATACTTCTCTTTACAATGATCCCTTAATCCACATAGATCTCAAAATCATTATAAATATTTTTTTCCAACCAAAAAAACATAAAAACAAAAAATATTTAAAGACTTAAATAAAAAATATTATAAAATCAAATAACTGAAGCACACTACTACAATTATTTAAAGCACAAGCACCCAGTTAAAAGCCTAGTAAACACGTATACTTTTAACATTCACTTGAATCAAAGTGCTTTAATAAAACCTCAAAGCATATTTAATATTAATTCAAATCAATTGCTTCAATCAAACATAAAAATCAAAGCACTATTAATATTAATCCAAGCCTAATGCCTTAATTACCACAATAATAAGATAAAGCATTATTAATATTAATCCAAACCTAATGCTTTATTACAACAATAATAGTCAAAGTATTAATAATATTACTCCAACCCTAATGCATTATTACCACAATAATAATCCAAGCATTAATAATATTAATCCAAAGTACATTAATAAAACATTATAAAGCACATTAACAAGCTTAACAAATGAGCGCAAGGAAGAACAAGACTCTAAATAAACCTCATCCAAGCTTAAACTACCAATGCTAAAAATAAATGAGCTCTTAAAAACTAGAGCCAAGAAAAGGAACATGTAGGAACACCCAAGCTATGGCTCACACAACCCTAAAATTAATGCACATGAAACAAGGTAGATGTAGCTCAACCAACACATAGGGTTAGGGTAGATTTACTGATATTGGGTTGATGTAGGTCAACCAAAAAACCAAACAAACCAAAGGTGCACAACAAAATATGAAGCCTAAGAAAAGATAATGTGCATAGGGAACACTACCAACATATAAGAAGGATGGCCCACAATGCCACAACTTGCAAAGAGAAAGGTAAGTTAAACTAGGCCAAGCACAGCCAAGGGAGCAATGTAGATCCACACCATTGGTGCCACAACAAGGAGATCAATAGGGGGTTTCACAACATCAAGCCAACATGCCACACAGGCCCAGATCAAACAACAAAGGGCAAAAACAACAAGCCAAAGAGAATAAACCAAGAAAGCCTTCCTCCAAACATAAAAACTAGAGAAGCACCTAGTTAATGAACGCCTCTCTGCTCTGGAATGCCTCCTCTCTCATCACCTCCAAGCTTCCTCTTCTCTTGCCAACCCCAAACCTCTGGTTCCCCACCAACTTAGAAATAAGGGTGAAGCCTCCCCAACATGCATGGAGGGTCACCCATTGTAACATCCAAGAAGGCATTACATAAAAGATCTTTGCCACCCTTATCACCCTTAGGGTGGCGCACTCCTTAATGAGCCACCAACATGCTTATAAAACCATTTGCCTCTTGATTTAATTTAAAGGATTAATTTCTCCTTAAAGCCTTAATATTAGTAGGCTATATAATACTTTTTCTTACCTAAAGTATTAAATCCATCAATCAAGCAAATTAATTAAACCAAACTATAGGAATACCAAACAAAGCTTAATAGAGCTTAAGTAAAACATGGAAAAACATAGGAATGCACTCATCAATGCTTCCCACCATTGTTTTATCCTCAAATGGATGATCTCCTTTAAGATAGACTAATGCTATCATCGACCCATTTTAAGGAGGCTCATTGCAAGCAACTTCCTAGCCCAATGGTGTGAATCATGAGAACAAACAAAATGCAATGCATCTATATGAAGAGTAATTTTTCTTGTTACCCTAAGTTGTCGATGAACAAGCCATCATCATCATTTCCCTAGGTATCCTTCATGGTAGGTGGTTTACCCATAGCCCCACCAAGGAGAAGGTACCTGATCCTACATCCATAGATACATCAATAGTACCATGTTCCATGCTTAAAGAAAATAATCATTCTATTATTAAATCATCTTGAAAGAAACTATGCCATTACATAAACACATCAATACATAGTTCATTATCCATAAAAGTTCTTCCAAGGAGGGGTGTTACATACTTCCCCCCTTGGACTAAACACAATCCTCTATGTTTCTTGTAAAAAGTAGCATACATAAATTTATTCAAATAAAAATGGAAATTGTTGTCTCATCTCATCAACATTTTCCCATGTAGCACAATTCTCTGAATATTGGTCCCACTAGACCTTACACTGATCTAGGGTTCATTTCCTTAGCACTTTGGAATGAAACCCTAAAATCTTAATTGGTCACACCTCAATGGTTGTGGAATCTATCATCTACAATTTAGAAACATTCCACACATGAGTAGGATCAACAACATACTTCCTAAGCAAGGATATGTGGAAAGTGTCATGGATTTTTGATAGGTTGGGTGGCAAAGCGAGCCTATAAGCTACTGGGCTAACCTTCCCAATGATCTCAAAGGGCCCAACATAGTGAGGATCCAACTTTGTTGACTTGATGGTACTTTTCATGGGTCTAACCCTTAAGAAGACTTTGTCTCCTACAGAGAATTCCATTAGTGATATTTTTAGATCCGCATAGCTCTTTTGGTGATCGATCACTTCCTTGAGCCTAAGTTAGATTGCTTTGAGTTATTCCTCCATCTCCTGGATAGTATCAGGTCCAATCATCACCTGATCCTCTAGATTATCCCATGATAGAGGAGTTCTACATCTCCTACCATACAAGGCTTCAAAGGGGGCCATCCCTAGTGATGCATGGTATCCATTATTATAAGCAAACTCCATGAGATGCAAGAAGTCCTCCCATTTTAACTTTTGGTCCATGTAGTCCATGCAATACATGTGTAGCATGTCTTCCAAAACCTGGTTTACCCTCTTAATCTAACCATCTATTTCAGGATGATATGTAGAACTAATGTTTAGCTTAGTGCCCACTACATGATGTAGAGCTTGCCAAAATTTTGACATGAATCTAGAATCCTTGTCAGATATGATTACCTCTAGAAACCCATGTAATCTAAAAACTTCTTTGGTAAACTTATGTGCCACCATCGGTGCATCATCCTTGATGTTCCCTAGTATGAAGTGTGCAACCTTTGTCAACTTATCAACCACTACTAAGATGACATCATGTTGGAACCTATTCTTAGGTAATCCCATAATAAAGTCCATAGATATGACCTACCATTTTTGCATAGGTATCTCATGTGGGTACAATTTTCTAGTTAGGTGACGATGCTCTACCTTCAATTTCTGATATTCCAAACATCTTGATAAGAATTCAATTATATCTTGCTTCATCCCAACCTAGTAGAAGACTTTTTTTATATTTTCCCTCATTTTCAACCCTCTGAGATAAGCGAAATAGGGATTATTATGTACCTTCTGCAATATCATTCTCCTTAGGTCACCGAATTTGGGTATGACTACCCGATATTTAAAGCATAAAAGCCCATATTTTATGTTGAAACCCTTGCTTTCTTTCAAAGTTCCTTCTATTTTCTTTCAAAGTTCCAAGCAATATGGGTCCTATAGTTGCATTTTCTTGACCCTATCCATCAAATCTACATGGCTTCGGGTTAAGGTGGTTATGTGCCTTCTCCTACTCAAGGCATCTACCACCTTATTTTCTTTCCCTTTGATATAATCAATACCAAAATCATATTTTGCTAAGAACTCTACCCATCTTCTCTATCTCGCATTCAACAAAGGTTGGGTAAAAATATACCTCAGACTTTGATGGTTTATCCTTAGCTCAAAAGGTTGGCCCAACAAGTAGTGCCTCCAAACCTTTAGGGCATGCACAATTGCTACCAATTCTAGATCATGAGTGGCATAGTTTACCTCATGCTTCTTGAGTTTTCTAGACTCGTATGCCACTGTAGCTTCTTCCTGAGATAAAACTCCACCCAAACCTTCTAGAGAAGCATCAGTACACATAGTGAAATTCCCAAGAGGGTCCAAAATATTTAGAATTGGTGTCGTTGTCAACTTATTTTTTAGAGTCTCAAATGTGGCCTCACACTTATCCATCCACTTGAATTATTTTCCCTTTTTTGAAGGTTGGTGATTGGATAGGCAATTTTCGAGTAATTTCTCACAAAACACCTATAATAGCCTATGAGTCCCATGAAACTCCTGACTTCTATCACATTTGTAGGTGTAGGCCAATTTAATATAGCCTCGATATTCTATGGATCCACAACAATACCTTCTACTGAGATAATGTGCCCCAAATACTGTACTTGTAGAGTATAGAACTCACACTTGGATAGTTTTCCAAAAAGTTGATTCTTCCTTAGCACCTCCAATACTAATCTGAGATGTTGATCATGCTCTTCCCTAGTTTGAGAATAGATTAGTATATCATCTAAGAATACCAAGATGAACTAGTCTAGATACCTCCTAAACACACTATTCATTAGATTCATGAAGGCATCCGGTGCATTTGTTAACCCAAATGGTAACACCATAAACTCATAGTGTCCATATCAAGTTTTAAAGGTCATCTTATGGGCATATTCTTCTTTAATTCTTAGTTGATGATAACCTGATCTCAAATCTATTTTTAAAAATATGGTAGCACCCTTTAGCTAATCAAAGAGATCATCTATCCATGGTAGAGGATACTTGTTCTTAATGGTTACCTTATTCAACATTCTATAATCTATACATAGTCTCAAGGAACCATCCTTATTTTTCACAAATAACACTGGAGCACCCCAAGGTGACACACTTGGTCTGATCAAACCCTTTTTCAACAAGTCCTGAAGCTGAACCTTTAGTTCCTGCAACTCAATAGGAGTCATTCTATAAGGTGTCCTTGAAATGGGTTCAGCTCCTGGCATTAACTCAATAGTGAAATCAAATTCCCTTTGAGGGGTAGACCTAGAAGGTCTTCAAGAAATACATCCTAAAACTCATGAAGAATTGAATGCTTCTTAAAAAATTCCTCATCTCCTTTTTCTCCAGTCCTACCATTGATCTTCACTACGTAAAGCAAGTTACCTCTTTTGATTGCTTTCTTTAATTGCATAGTTGAAAGCAAGTGGGGTTGGAAATAACCTCACCCACTTTGAACTCTTACTCTCCTCTTATCCTTGTTAGTGTAATCCATCCACCTATCTTGAAAATTGATTAAGGCTCCATGTGCCTTCAACCAATCCATCCCTAGGATAATGTCAAAAGTGTGAAGAGGTGCCACATACAAGTGCCATACAGTAGATCCTTCAGGTAGAGTTATATCTATTGTAGGTAAACATTGATCCACTGAGTAGGTTTTCCCATAACCATACTCAACTTTCCATCCCTGTGCCAAAATTCTAGGTCTTTTTAGCATATCCCCAATAATACTAGTGGAAATAAAACTATCTGTGGCTCCACTATCTATCAAAATTTTTACATCTCTAGCAAACAACTTACCATTTAGCAGCATTGATGTTGCTTGGCCATCTAAGGTCTGATTTCCAATGGCAGCATAGATTTTATGTGATGGCTCCTCCACTCTATGACTAGACTCTGCTCTTTGAGGGCATGTTCGGGCATAGTGTAGATCCCCACAAATGTAACATCCTACCCTAGGTACCTAAGATTTCTCCTATGTCCTTTCTCTTATCTACTCTTTTTGTGCCAATTCAAGTGGTTTGGGAGGATTGGGATTGGTTCCATATTTCTTATGGAACTTCTTGTTTTACCTTAAGTTTCCATTGTTTCTATTGATGAACTTGGGATTGTTTTTATTTCTTTTATTCTGATATTTGTTCCATTTCATTAAACCTGCACTCTTTCATTTCCTCAATTCTTCCCTTTCATTTATTATCATCCTCGAGTAATTAAATAAGGTCCTTTTTATTTGAAGGTTGGTTTCTTCCTACCTAGCTAGGTCATATACCTCTTGAAAGGTTTTTGGTTTGAGCAGATTAATCACTATACTTATCTTAGGATCCAATCTTAGGATAAAATTATGAACCTTAAGATGTTCATTGTTCTCATATTTAGGAAAATGTTTTGAAAGTCTCACATATTATGATAATATACTTCTAAATATAGTAACCCTTGTTGAAGGGTAGAGAACTCTTAAAATTTCTCGATATAAAAGTGGTCTGTGAGAAAACTTTTCTTAAAATCCTCAATGAACTCCTCCCATTTTAGATCTATGGCTTCAACTTGTCTCCCAAAGTTGTACATGTCCCACAACTCTAAGGCTAACTTCTAGGAGATGTATAGTAGCCCATGCAGTCTTAGTCTCATATGAGTAATTTTTTAAAGAGAAGAAGGTTTCTAACTCTTTCATCCATGCCTCGATTGCATATCCTCATGTTCTACCATTAACTTTTGTTACCATAATACCTTAAGGTCTCTTTCTAACTCAGCCTCAATTCAAGCTCTACCCTCTTAGCTTCTTTGGATAGGATTTTCTTCTTGATGACCCCCTATTTCTAGTAGTGGGCTCTCTATTGACCAAAGAGTCTATTAACTTTTCTTGTTTTTCCAATCACTCTTGGATCAGTTTTATTAGGGATGAAAGGTCTTTTGTCCCTCTACCAAATTTTGATGCTCCTCCAATATTCCTTTTCGAGTTTCTTACCATATCAGGCCTATTACCTAGAGTTGTCAACTTCCTAGTCTTCTTACTAGGGTCTAAATTGTATCTTGTCCTTTGTACAATACTATCCTATGGTGTAATTATTTTGGTATTATTATGAACTACCCTTTTGAATAGGTGCCATTTCCTATCACACAAGAAATTATGTAAGCTACAATTCTTTCCCTAATTGTACTTACATTTGTTATGTTCATTCTAATCATGAATTAACAATCTTAATTATCATTCTAGGGTCACCCTTGCCTTCTTGTAAGGTATATAATCCAAAACTGCACATCAAGTCAAGGCTTAACCTAAGCACACTCTACAGAAGCTTATATTCCTATGACCTAGAGCTTTCATACCAACTGTAAAAACCCAAAACTACCAACCCAAAAAATAATTTGAAGAGAACTTACAAAGCATAGGATCTCAAGGGAGACACCCTTATAATAATTAACTCAACATAAAAGTATTTACCACATTTAAATTCTAAGTCATTAAAAATGATACTCAATAGATAGGAGAGGCCAACTCCCATAACTTCTAGAGTTCACCTTACTAAATCTATACTTTTAGGATACCTTAAGTGGTCCTCCCACCTTTTCTATACCCTTCTCAGTATAGGAAAATGTGACCACAGTGTAGGGATTACCCTTTAAGGTCCATAATACTTAAAAGGGATGCTAATTCCCTAACCTAACTCTAGCTCCTCCTAGATAGGTTATTCGACGTAGAGCATTGGTGCTTAGTTACCATGCCTCCACGGGCTAACTAAGGTTAGTGTCACTTTGAAAACAACTAACATTATATTCAAATCCTACATGATCAAGGAGTCACCACTATTGTCTTGTGAATAGGTTTTCCCATACACTCAATCCTACTCGATCAAGGTGCGACTACTCACAAGTAACTTAGCTATTGTATACATGCAACTCCTAGGTTCATGAGATCCTAGCTATTGCATTCTCGTAACTCCTAGAATTCTTGACTACCTAGTTATTACATTCATGCAACACCTTCTAGGATTGGGTTTCATGGTTTACAAGAGGAAATTCTACCCACCCCAAGGATATATAACAACCACTAATTACCATAAAGCTAAACCAAAACATTAAGCACATTGTAAAATTCATCTTAAAGATAAAGCATTGTAGCACCCTAAAATTGGTGCAGTTAAACCCTTAGTAAAAAGATAAAAATTTGAATTTTAACCCCGAAACCGCCCGTTAACCGCTCACCCCATTTTTTATGCCATTTTTAGGAGTTGTTTTGACCATTGGACGATATCGTCACCGATCAGACGAAATCATCCCAGATCGGATGAATTCATCTGGAACAGAACGTCCAGACGATTTCGTCCCAAAACCAAATTTTCATAATTAGCTTCTATTTCAACAGCCTCTCCAACTTGGGCAAAAGCGTGTCTATGCAGTTGGAGATTCCTCCATTGGAGATCTCCCAGATTGGGATGATCCCCAACCTCCTAACCTCCCCCTAATCCTATATAAACTAGGATTTTCTCAGTTTATCCCCAACTCCTGACTCCCTGGATCCCCTGCCTGGCTCTCCTCCTAACTCTTTCCCTGGTTGATTTTCCCTACCATGTAAGCTTTGCACTCGTAGTTTTAAGTTTTCATTGCAGGTTTTCACTGTGCTTCAGCTGGAGGAAGCTCGGATCGTCGCAGGCGATTCCAGACGATTTCGGATGATCCTATCGTAGATCGGCGATGATCTCGTACGATTGGAGGTGATCTCGACTTGTAGTTCAGATTGGGGGCAATCAGAGCCCCGAGTTTGCATTTCTCATCTTTCTTCCTTATTTTTATTATGCATTAGCTTGATTATTTTCATTCTGCATCCTGGAGTTCACCTCATTTTAACATAAATGCATGATAAAGTTAAAATAAGTTATTAAAACAATGCATTTCCTTTAATCTGCTATCCAAATTTATCAGTTAGGCATTTATACTATCATTTCTATCATTTTGCATTATTCTCATAGTAGCATTTTTGGTTTTTGGTGTCTATTTCTGTGATTGCAGGTTTCTGATGAATTCGTCTAATGAATTCATCAGATCGACGATGATCTTGTCTGATCTCAGATGATCGCCTATAATCTGGGATGATTCTATACAATTGCAGATGATCCTATCATATTCGGGATGATCTGGACTCCTACAAGCTTCAGAATCTTCATCAGACATCCGAAATCAGGTGCATTCTTTCTCATTTAGTATATTCCTGGTATTTAGGATTCATTCATGCTTTTTGTATTCATATAAATCGGCATTTTCATATAGAATAGCTTAGATTCATTCTGGCCAACCTAGGATTATGAATGATCGAGTATAAAATGAACACATCAAAACCATTCTCAACCTAGGCGTGGAAACTGCCACTCAAAGTTTCCTGGTGAACCCCACCATCCATCAAAAATTCACCCTTATACCCCTCCCCCGAGAGGCGCGACCTTCAAAGGGCCTCTCAGTCCGAGGTATTGTTCCATCCTTCTCGCATCCCCCTTTCGGGCATGGATCCTTTAGCCTGAAGGTAAGGGCACAAAAAATTTGGGTCAATACATTTTGGTGAACCCGACGTGAAACTAAAAACCTTTTGAAAACAATCCAAAAAAAAATTATTATAAAAAACATCTAGAATCATTAGACAAACAATTAAAAGTTGCATATCATATTTAGATGGTAGATTATAATAAAAGACGAGTTGTCACCATAAATGTTGAAAATCAATTAACGGCCATAGAGATTACTTCTGTACTTAGAGTACCTCAAACAAATAGGGTCCAACCTTTGTGGGACGAACTTGATAGGAGATTGGGTATCATTGAATCCAGATCTACAGAACTTAGGCAAATTAAGAGGTTTGTCCTAGATAGAATCCTGGATCCTGATCAGGTAACTTTGTACCATGAACTTCAGAGAGCTTGCCATAGGTGGTTAGCCGATAAAAGAGCACTTGTGTCTTCAGAATTGTACACCTTTGAGGAATACCTTGAGAATGCAGTTGTAGTACATAAGTTTCTATCTCGTATAGAGGATCAAGAAGTCATTCTTACGGATAGAAAAATATGGAATAGAGTTCCTAGAGCTGTGTTATATCGAGAGTATTGCCATGAACTTTATTTCTACAAGTCAGAATCCGAAACAGATCATATTACCATAGCACACTTTGTCAAATTTTTGAAAAACCATTTCCAATTTGAAGAGGAGCATTTCATGACTCTTGATGAACTTGATCCTATCAACGATATCCATAAACTATTTATAGAAAACTAAGTCATTATTCTTATTATTGTTATTCCTTTTGCAACTAGAATGCTATTTGTTATCTTTATAATAATATTATAAAACACAAAAACAATAAAAAAATAAAAACAAAACAAAAAAATCAAAACATTTCCTTTTTATAGTAGGTATATAATTAAAATATATACCTCTCAAACCTATCGCATATATATATATATATATATATATATATATATATATATATATATATATATATATATATATACTGAAATCTAAGTTTAAGCACAATGCCTAGACTTAGGAATGGAAAACAAACTCGAAGAAGAAGAAGATTGGCTAGGAAAACCATTAAATAACCCAGATGTCCCTCCTGAAGATCAAGTTCAGGAAGAAGAAATCCTAGACCAGCAAGAAGAAGAGCTTGTTGTAAGAAATGAACAAGAAGAAAATGTTAGAGAGGAAGGATCCTCATCCCCTAAAATGTCTCCGGGAGGAGTTGTTACTTTTGAAAACATGGAACAATTCTGGAAGTTCATTAATACTAATATTGGTGTTCTTAATAGAGCAGTCCATATGGACAAGGATCGAATTAGTGACACTCAAGCAACTCTAGAAGACGTATTTCACACACGCACTAATCCCTTGTCCTTTATTGATCAAGAGAGTGATCAAGCTGGACCATCCAATTTGGATATGGCAGCTATAATCCAGAACATGCAACAACAACAGAGTTACCCAACCATCTAAAGTGCCTGTTAGCAAGCCTAGGGCTATTCCCACACAAAAGAAACCATCATTTACTGCTCTATTTCGCCAAGCTATTGAGCAATATACCTCAAATCAGCAAAAACCCAAAACAAAACCAAACACCAATTACCAACAATCTGGGATACAACATAATACTATTACAAATCCTCTTCATAATACTCTTCCTACCAACGCTTTGCATAATAGCAATATAGCGTCTAATCCTTATGTCACACCGTCATACACTCATAAATCCCATGCCTATGTCCCACCGAACCAATATGGTGGACAAACTAGTAATCTCGAAACCGTGGTGAAACAGTTAGTTTCCCGCATGGACCAGATAGATCCCTACCGTCCCTCGTACAATTATCGAGAGATGTGTAGTCAGCCTTTAGATCCTATAGTTGTAGCACAACCATATCCTAAACATTTTCCTATGCCTGTCTTGCCCATATATAAAGGAACCGAAGATCCCATAGAGCATCTTCGTATGTTTAGGATAGCATGTCATGATATATCACATGATGACTTGTTATTACTAAAAATGTTCCCAAAAAGTTTAGGAGGAATGGCATTAGAGTGGTATTATCAATTACCCACTAATTCTTTGAGGAATTTCGAAGAAACCGCTGAGTCTTTTGTTCATCAATTTAGTGCCTACATCGAAAGACATGTGACCATTAAAGATTTGTATAACTTAAAACAAGACAAAGATGAATGTTTTGCCGATTTCCTAGCTAGGTGGAGACAATTGATAGGAAAATTGCACTTTGTGTTACCTTATAGGGAGATGTTGGACATCTTTATTAATAATTTACAAGACCAACTATCCTACGAATTATCAACTGCTACCTTGACCACCTTCGATCAGGCTATAGACTTAGCCAGATGAGTGGAAGATGCTCTCATTAGGAGAGGACAACTTAAAAAGAAAGACGATGAGAAAACATCCAGAAATCAATATAAAAATAAACAAGTTGTGGGTGATGGAGTCACTGATAATAGAAATATCGCTAATGTTAATGCTGCGAAGACAACGGAGAAGTTTATACTAAAACCTCCTGATAAACCTCCTCGAGAATTTACTAGGTTAAATCAACCTTTATCAACTATTCTCCCACAATTATTAGAACGAGGTTTGATTCAATTACCAACTATCCGGGAACCTGATCCAACTATACCCGGATACAGAGCTGATTTACACTGTGACTTCCATAGAGGACCTGGACACACTACCAACTCTTGTAAAAGATTAAAACATAAAATACAGGACCTGATTGATAACAATGAGATGGAGGTGCAAGCCTTTCAACCTAAGCAAAATCCTCCTAATAATGCTCAAAAGAACATCCCCCAAAACCAGAATCAGAATGCCAATCAGTCATTGGACATATTTCAACATCCTTTACCAAAACATGGCAAGGAAGTGGCTAATCAAATTGAACATCATAATGTTCCCCCTCCTACCCGATATGTAGGAACTATTAGTGGGCATTTACCTGCTCATGAGCCAAAAATATTTGACACAACCTTATCCGTGGTTACAACTAGGCCTCTATACAATATCCAGACACCTAATCTCAGTGATACAGAATACGAGACTGAGAGTGATATGGAAATCACATCAAATCAATCGAATAGCTCTGAAGATGAATCAGATCCTATTCTCCCCATCACAAGTTATATGGTTCCAGAAGAACCATTTCCAAGAAGAGTCACTACTAGACCATCGTCTCACCAATTACTTTCTAATGAGCAAGCCATAAATGCTAGACCAAGACCCATTCATCATCCATAGAATAATATTGTGGGTACCATCGGAGCTGTTACTAGACAACGGGCTCAAAACTCTCAACAAGATCAAATGCAGAATGATGGATCAACTCCATTTGTTTTGAAAGTTCCTAATAAAGGGAATCAGGCACCTAATGTTCAACCTAAACCTCCTTATAATATTAATGAGCAACTATCAAATATTACAGCTAGAATTTCTCTTTTGGACCTTTTAAGATCTTCTCCTACCCATAGAGATGAATTAATGCTCACATTAAGCCAGATGATGGTACCACAAGACATTCAACCTGAAGCCATGGCTAATACTATAATAACTCGTGAAGTTGATTGTATTGACTTTCGGGATAGAGACATACCTCAACATAGTTTACATAAGGATAACCCCTTATATATTACTGCCTTAATTGGAGATGTAGCAGTTAAACGAGTCTTGATTGATAATGGTTCATCTTTAAACATCTACACTTTTGACTTCTACCAAATATTTGGGTTTAGAAGTGATGAAATGAAAAGAACTGATATGATCATAAAAGCCTTCAATGACGAAACACAAGAAACGTGTGGAGTTATTACCATTCCATTGCAAGTTGGTCCGAGAACCTTGGATACGACCGTGTTTATTGTACATTGCCCTGCATCGTACAATATACTCTTGGGTCACCCTTGGATCAACGCAATGCGAGCCATTCCCTCAACTTTACATCAATGTGTTAAATTCGAATTTAAGAATCAGTTGGTTACCATTCATGGTGATCCTAGACCCTTTGATATGTGTGCTTTGGCATAACCTGTTGGAGTTCAATTTTGCCCTGCTCTGTCATCCACACACCCTAATTCTCATTATCCATCTAAACGTGTGAAACACACACCCACAACGCCATCTACTTCTTCTCCATCAGTTCCACCTCTACATACAACTCAACCATCCTCTAAACAAACCACATTAGGACCTCAAAAAGATCCTAATCCCACAGCCAATGCCTCTTGTTCTACTCCTATCACTTTTATACCTATAATAGGCCCATCCATCGACATCTCTACAACATCTACATCCACCAAAGGCATAGTTTCCACATCAGAAGATGTAGGAAATGTTCCTTCTACCTCTTATGCTCTTACTGACGAGCTTTTACCCGATTTATCTAAAATTCTTATATCAGAGAAAATGAATGTTGCTATGCAAGATTCCCTTATTTTAAATAATTTGCCACCATCTCCTCATACCTTGGGCCTCCCACAGCCTATGGGAAGTATTTACCAAGTCGGGAGCTGTGCTTTTATTTATAAGGGATATGACTGGGTTCGAATACCCAGAAACATCAAGACTCATTATGATGGATATGCTCGATGTTATTTTACTAATGAGTATATTAAAGCCAAATCTATAATGCTTAAATTGGGATATAAAGGGAAAGGTTTGGGACCTTTCCAAAATGGTATGAAAGAACCTTTTGAGGTAGAACCGTGGCCTGCCCGATGTGGTGTGGGCCTATTTCCTTGTAAGGGTCAGCCTTTCCCATTTGAGGATGATGACCATCTCATATGTTACCAAGATTATTTGGATAAACGTGATGCTTTGCATTTAATGAATAAGCCATTTACATGTAATATGCTATCTATAGCCTACCCTGAGATGATCGTTGAATCCGACGATGAGTTGGAGGGAGATATCTTCCATGATGTCTCCATTGAGGAATTATTACATCATGAATTTTATTTTGATGGCTCTATACCTAGTATAGCCCAGATTGAGGCCACGACTCCTCAAGATGAATTATCCAAGCTAACCTTGGAAGAGTTACAAGAATTGGGCGTTTCACCCGCCCCACCTAATTTTGAGAAAAATCTACACATGGAAGTAGAAAATGTCATAAAAGTTAACATTGGAACTGAGGATAATCCTCACATAATCAACATTGGATCAGAATTGAGTCAAGAAAAATAGGATAAATACATCGCATTTCTTAAAGAATATGAAGATGTCTTTGCTTGGACATATGAAGATATGCCAGGATTAGACCCTTCTGTAGTTATGCATCACCTAGTAGTCCATCCGGATGCTAAACCTCGTTAAACATAAACTTAGAAAAATGCATCCTAAAGTGGCCTTACTCATCAAAGGGGAGTTAGAAAAACTCTTAAATGTTATTTTTATACAAGCCATTGATTATGCTGAATGGATCTCGAACGTAGTTCCAAGTAACTAAGAAAGAAGCTACTAAGGTTAGGGTTTGCACAGACTTTAGAGATATTAATGTTGCATGCCCTAAAGATGATTTCCCTCTTCCCAATATGGATCAGATCATTGATTTTACTACTGGGAGTGGAATGATATCCTTAATGGATGGATTTTCTGGCTATAATCAGATCAGGATAGCTCCTGAAGATCAGGCTAAAACAACCTTTATTACCCCTTGGGGAACCTTTTGTTGGAAAGTGATGCCATTCGGTTTGAAGAATGCAGGTGCAACATATCAACGAGCCATGACTTATATCTTTCATGATATGATGCATGATATACTACATGATTATGTAGATGACATTATAGCTCGTTCTACTAAAGAAGATGACCATTTAGATGACTTGAGAAAAGTATTTAATCGGTTAAGGGAATATCTTATCCGATTGAATCCAACTAAATGTATATTCGGAGTTAAGTCCGATAAATTATTGGGGGTTATAGTTTCTTTACGTGGCATCAAAATTGACCCTCTCAAGATTGTGGCTATCACTGATATGCCCGCACCCACAAACATATCTGAATTACGGAGTTTACAAGGTAAGCTTCAAGCTATCCGTCGCTTCATCGATAAGCTGGCGGATAAAACCGGACCCTTTCTTAAGCTTCTTAAGAAGGATGTCTCTTTCCATTGGGACAACGAATGTCAGGAAGCATTTGAACTCCTCAAACAATATCTTCTTAACCCGCCTGTGCTTTCGCCGCCTCGACCTGATCACCCATTTATCTTGTATATTTTTGCTTCAGATTTTGCCTTAGGAGCTATGTTAGCTCAACTTGATGATGAGAAAAGAGAACGTGCTAATTATTATATCAACCAAACCTTAATTAGTTATGAAACCCGCTACACAACATTAGAGAAGTTATGTCTAGCAGTCATATTTTCTACACAAAAATTATGCCATTATATGCTCAGTCAAAAAACCTATGTTATTGCTAAATCCGATCCTTTGCGGTATCTCATGAGTCGACCTTATTTATCTGGTCGCACAACAAAGTGGGTTCTTGCGCTAAGCGAGTTTGAACTCACGTTTATAGGACAAAAGTCTGTTAAGGGTCAAATCATAGCAGATCAATTAGTTGTTGCACCCTTAGAGTCCACCCATCCCCTCATCATTGAGTTTCCTGATGAATGCCTTAAACTAGAGGCAGACCATCCAGAGCAATGGTCCTTATACTTTGATGGAGCCCGATGCATGAGTGGGGCTGGTGCAGGTATTATTTTAATATCTCCATAGAAACATCTTATCCCTCTGTCCTTTAAATTAATGTTTGCTTGTACTAATAATATTGCTGAGTATGAAGCTCTAATCCTTGGCTTACGAGCTGCCTTGGCACTAAAAATTAAAAATCTATTAGTTTTCGGTGATTCTCAACTTGTTATAAATCAAATTAATGATGTTTATCAGACCAGAGATGATAAATTGCATCCATATAAAGCATATGTATTACAATTAATATCTTTATTTGATCAAGTTACCTTGGAAGCTATTCCTCGAACTAGCAATCGTGCGGATGACGCTATGGCTGCAGCTGCATCTCTTTTACCCTTGGAGTTAGATGACGAATATGCTACCATCATTATTCATCGACTCTAGGAACCCGCTTCAAATAAATCATGCTTAGAACCTTTGGATGTGTTTCTAATCAACGAAACTACTCCTAAACTTTGGTACACTGATATATTCAATTTTCTTCAAAATGGGACCTTCCCTGAAGGTTTTAATAGAAACCAGTGCCGGTTATTACGTAGACGAGCAAGTCACTTTGTAATAATTGGCAATACGTTATATAGGAGATATTTTGAAGGTATCCTACTGAGATGTTTGAATCTAGAAGAATCTAGATCAGCTTTGAGTGAAGCCCACGATGGATCTTGTGGGGGACACTTTAGTGGTAGCGCCATTGCTAAGAAGCTCCTTAGGATAGGATATTTTTGGCCTACCATGGAGAATGATGCACATGATTACGTGCGCCATTGCGACAAGTGCCAGAAACATGCTGACCTTGTCCATGCGCCTGCACAAGAACTGCAGGCTATTTCATCTCCTTGGCCTTTTTCAAAATGGGGCTTAGACATTATCGAAAAAATTAATCCTGTGTCATCTGATGGACACAAATTCATCATAACCGCCACCGAGTATTTCACGAAGTGGGTTGAAGCTATGCCCTTAGCTTCTTGCACTGGAACCCAAGTTTCCAAATTTATTTTTAATCAAATTATTTGTAGGTTCGGAATTCCTGCAAATCTCATCTCGGATAATGGAACTTGTTTCAAAAATAAAGATGTCAAGAAATTATGTCAAAAATATAAAATTCAACATCGTTGGTCCACTCCCTATTATCCTCAGGGTAATGGCCAAGCAGAAGCATCTAATAAAACATTAATTAAAATCCTCAAAATACTGGTCAATAAATCTGGCCATGATTGGCACATTCAATTATATCCTGCTCTATGGGCTTATCGTACTAGCGTTCGTACTCCCATGGGCACTTCACCTTTTGTTTTGGTTTATGGCGCTGAAGCAGTTTTTCCCTTTGAATTAGAAGTTCCTTCTTTGGCTCTACTACTTCAAGATACTGAAGTAGGAGATGAATATCATGTCGGCAGATTTAGTCAGCTGGAACTCCTAGATGAGAAGTGCATCAATGCTTTGGAACATCTTCGAGCCTATCAGAACAAGCTTAAACGAGCATACCTCAAGAAAGTTCATCATCGATCCTTTGAGATCGGTGACCTTGTCTTAAAAGAAAATAAAAAAAATACTAATGCAACTAAAGATCTTAAAGGTAAATTCGAGCCCAATTGGCTTGGACCATATATTATCACTGCCAAATTCGGATCGGGAGCATACAGATTAGCTACCTTAGATGGTAAAGATCTTAAAGAACCTATGAACATTATGCATCTTAAACGCTATTATGCATAAATCTGGTCATTTCATCATTGTATATATTGTTGTTTTGCATATTGTTTCATTTTAGTCATCCATATAAAAATTTCAAAAACAATAATATTATTTTTTCTTCTTTCAATTCATAAATTAAAATCAAAATATAAAAAAATCAAAATCATCAAAATCTTCAAAAAACATTTTCTATTTTTGCACCCATCAATTCTTGAAGTATTGCAGTCATATTTTCAATTATTTTGGATAAATTAGCATTTATTTGGAATCCCGCACTTTCACACTCACATGAATAAATATCTTGATTTTATTTGGTATGATTATTAATCTCTCTTATATCAAAGTCCACAAGTTGAATTAAATAAAGTTTTGAGCATAGAGAATTGATCTTGTTATTTACTTGAACCAAGTATATCTCTTCACATTAAAATGATTTCATTGCAAATTCAATATGATGCTACATAGTAGAAGTGGTTTCTTGAGCGAAAAGTTTCCCTTGCTATCCTATCATGCACATGGTCTAGAATCTTTGAGAATTGACAAAAGGACAAGCTCACCCCTGCCCAGAATAAAATTCCCTTGCTCTACAGCCAATCCGAGCAAGTATCCCTAGTATAGGAAGAAAAAGAAAAGTCAAAGAAAATGAGAAAAAGAAAAAAATATCATTTTGTACCATCGCAACAATATTTCAGCATTATCTCAAGTTCCAAGCAAAAATACAAAAAAAAAAAAAAGAGACGAAAAGAAAAAGCAAAAGCAAAAGCAATAAAATCCTTTCCCTACCCCTTGAAAAGAAAAGAAGGGTGAATGAGCTTGAATCCCTGGAATTCTCAATTATTCGAAAACCGTGAGGTAAGCCCCATAACAGGTGGTTTGTGCCCAACCCGCTTGGCCTTGGGTAACTCCTAGCGTGGTGATATGTCTGTCACATTAGCGACCTTCTTTTGTACAGACCTATGTTCGCTTATGGATCAGCTAGCTCTTGATGACCCGACTTACATAGTAGTCTGGTACGGTTACATGCATATAAATCATGGTCAACGAACACTTATTTGGTTAATTCAAATTACTTGTATCAAATTATCTTGCTCAAAATTGGTAAATGAACAATACAATTGCACACACATTTGTATTTGAGAGATTTTGTATCATTATGATAAATCAAGATCAACAATGAACTCACATATGCACATGAGGGTTCCTTATAAATCTACATTTTGTCTTTGAGATAATTTAAAATATTTTTGCAACTCTTTTTGGAATAATTTCATCTTCTTATTTAAAAGAACATTTGTTTCGTATAAAAACAATTACATACATTGTTTTCAAAAATCCAAAATTTCTTTCAACAACATATTCAAAAATCTAGCAATAAAGTCACGTTTATATATTTTTTCTGTTTATCTCAAAATCAAAAATCAATTATGCAATAAAATTATTTTTTGGATTTCACGATGATGGTATAAGTCTATACCTATAATTCTATGCCTAGCGCAAACCATTGTTCTAGTTTTATTTCCCATTCATTTTAATTCATAAAAACATATGGCTTAAATCATTATGTTCCACAATTGTGCTTTAAAAAGAACGAACACTTTTTCTATTTTCATTTCATTATGTCAACATTCAGTTTTGTGACGATGGTATAATTCCTAGGCAATTGTTCAAAATTCTATCACACTTAGGAATTTTATGCCTAGAAAAAATCATATTTCTACTATTTCATGCATAATATTTTCATGACAATCTGAAAACAAATTATCACCATCATCATTTTTCATCATCACAACACAAAGTCTTAAGACAGTCTCTTAAGCACTCTTTTACTTTTAGCAATATTTCTATACTGGGATTAGCTTGACGACCTAGCGAGCGGCGACTCCATGAAATGGTCTATAACAGCGACAATGTCCTTTGAAATTATTGTTAGAAGTCCCTTTATTTTTCATTAAATCACACCACAAACAACCAATTTGTTTACATCAGATTATTTCATTTAAATTTTATGGCATGACATAAAATTATACTATTTCCAATGACATAATTAAAGAATTTAGATGAAGCAGTAGTTCATTCTCATTAATTTCGAATATAAAGGTTACAATGTGGTTACAAGTTGGTTCTAACCATTTTGGTGGTTAATCAACCAAATTGGAGAGCGCCTATGAGTGCTACTTTTGTTTATGCCAATAATGTGATATAACATATTCTAACATCCCCCCTTATTACATTAGTGGCAAATCCCAATTGTATCTCGAAATTTTTCATATTTGATACGCCCAAGTGCTTTGGTAAAGATATCTGCAACTTGATCATCAGTAGGAATGTATTGAAGTTGTATATGGTGCTTTGGAACTTCATCTTGAATAAAATGACATTTGGTATCAACATGTTTGGTACGTTCATGAAAGATTGGATTTTTGACAAGATTCAAAACACCTTGATTGTCACAAAATAAATGAAGAGGAAGATTCTTTGGAAGGCCCATGTTTGTAAGAATGTGACTTAACCACATTATCTCGCAGACTGCTTCACTGGTTGCACGATATTCTGCTTCTGTAGAAGATAAAGCAACTACATGTTGCTTCTTACTATGCCATGAGATAGGTCCAGATCCTAGATTAAAAACATATCCAGAAGTGGATTTACGATCATCAATAGATCCAACATAATCTGAGTTTGTGTATCCCAGTAAGAAAAAATTATTATTCTTTCTATATTCCAGACCATAATTTCTACTACCATGAACATAATGAAGAACTCTTTTTGTTGCTTTCTAGTGAGTCATCTTAGGCTCTTGCATGAACCTTGAAAGATATACCACAACAAAACTAAGATCTGGTCTGGTATTTGTCAGATATAGGAGACTCCCAATCAACTGGCGATAGAGAGTACCATCTACCTAAGGTGACTCATCATATCGGGATAACTTAAGTCCTTGCTCCATGGGAGTTGCCTTTGACTTACAGTTAGTCATCCGATATTTTTCTACTAAAGTCTTGGCATATTTCTTTTGTGTTACTCTAATATGAAATTTTTGCTGAGTAACTTCTAAACCAAGACAATAGTGCAAAAGTCCTAGATCTGTCATTTCAAATGATTGCTTCAAGTCATTTTTCACTAAGTCAATCATTCCTTCTGAGCTTCCTGTGATGATCAGATCGTCCACATAAAGTACAAGAATCACTATATTAGAACCATTTTTCTTAATATAGAGATTTGCATCTGAAGGAATTCTTATGAAACCATGTTGCACAAGGTGACTGTCTATCTTGATATACCAAGCTCGAGGAGCTTTTTTTAGCCCATACAATGATTTTATCAACTTGCATACTTTTTTTTCTTGCCCCTCAACCACGAATCCTTCTGGTTGAGTCATGTATACTTCTTCTTGTAAGTCACCATTCAAGAAGGCACTTTTAACATCCATCTGATGCAATTTCCACCCAAACTGAGCTCCCATGGCACAAAGTACATGAATGGTAGTCATTTTTGTAGTAGGGGCAAAAGTCTCTTCATAATCTATGCCTTCTTTTTGAGCATATCCCTTTGCAACAAGTCGGGCTTTATGCTTATCAATAGATCCATCTGCCTTATACTTCACTTTGAATACCCATTTGTAGCCTATGGGTTTCTTTCCTGTTGGTAGATCGACCAACTTCCAAGTATTATTTTTAAGGAGAGATTTATGTTCTACATCCATGGCCTCTTTCTACTATGGTTCATCAAGTGCTGATTGAACTGTTGTGGGTTCGTTTGTATTCAATGTAGACATAATTTTTTTCTCCATCCTTATCTTCTTCTCTATCATTTTTTGTACCCACTGACAAATCATCAAAGCGTTGACAAAGTTTGTCAACCTCTGAAGTAGATTCCTCTGCTCTCATTTGTTGAGTCATACTGTGAGTACATGGCCTATCAAGAGATAGATCGAGAAGATATTTCAACTTAGCATCTCTCAAAGTGCTAGTATACCATTTTGGTACTTTCTATTTTTGTTGTAGAAGTTGAACCTCCTTCTTAGGCTCTTCTTCATCTAGGTATACAATTGTGGGTGTGTCTTTTGATGTGAGAGCTTCGTAAAATACAACATCTCTACTTACATGTGTCTTCTTGGTCTTAGGATCAATCAATCGATAACATTTTGAGTACTCATCATAGCCAAGAAAGATACACTGCAGGGTTTTCTCATCTAGCTTCCTCCTTTTCTGTTTTGGAATGTGCATGAATGCTTTACATCCAAACACCCTTAGATGAGAAATGGAAGGTTTCTTACCACTCCATGCTTCTTGTGGTGTTTTCCCTTGTAGAGCTCTAGTGGGTGCTCTATTTTGGAGGTATAATGTTGTGTTTACTACTTCTGCCCAATATTGATCCTCAAGATGTTCTCCCTTTAGCATACATCGAACCATTTCCATAATGGAACGATTTCTTCTTTTTGCAACACCATTCTACTAAGGTGTATAGGTGGTAGTCAGTTGTCTTTTGATCCCATGTTTCTTAAGGAACTCTAAAAACTCTTTAGAGGTGTATTCCCCCCCTCGATCTGAGCAGAGGATTTTTATCAAACATCCCGACTCCTTCTCAACAAGTTTCTTGAATTGTTGAAAGTAGAGAAATGCTTCTGATTTCAACTGAAGAAAGAAAACCCACATCTTTCATGAGTAATCATCAACGAATAGTTGAAAATACTTTTTCCCACCATAGTTGGTTGGCATAGGACCACACATATCGGTATGTACCAGCTCTAAAGGATTTGAAGCTCAAGATGAGCTAGCTTCAAAAGGTACTCAGTGTTGCTTCCATGCTAAGCAATCTAAGCAAATTGGTAAGATATATGAAAGAGGTGGAAGACCCTTCACCATCCCATATTTGTGTAATTCAAGCAAATATCCAGAACTGAGATGCCCATAACGTTGATGCTAGAGAGAGGTGGCCTCCTTTGTAGTTGTAGCCAAAGTAACATGTGGAGTTGAAAGAGCATCGAGAATAAACAAGCCATGTTTGTAAGATCTGGTTGCAACATGTTTTCCACTGTGTGATAAAACATCTCTTCTTGCCATTGACAACTCGAAATACAACCTCCATGTTTCTATCCAACATTTGTGTGACTGAAAGTAGATTATTGGCTAAGCCTAGAACATAGAGAACCTTTTCAATTTGACAATTACCATCAGGAAGGGACACAAAAATATCCCCTTCTCCCTTTACTTGATACACTTGATTGTCAGCAATCGTGACTGGATTACCCTCTTTCTCCATAAAAGTATCAAACCAGGATTTGTCCCAGTCATGTGTTTACTAGCTCCTGAATCAATATACCATACAACATCTATCTGGGAAGACGAAGTATGAGTCATGAGCACCTTGTGTGCTCTTTCGTAGTCGAGAATCTGAATCAGACTCAGGAGAATTTGAGTCTGAGTTGGAGTCAGCATAAGCAACATGGCCTTTATATTTCTTATGTTTTTTGTATTTTTGCTTGTTCTTGCCCTTCTTTTGTGAACCTATTTCGTTTGGTTGCTTGTTTTTGAACCAACACCTTTTGGTATCATGGTTATTCATGTCACAAATTTTGCAATATTTTGTATCTTTTTGCTAAGGTTGCTTCCCTTTTCCTTTGGAAGAAGCACCCCATTTTTGAAAATGGCCTTGCTTTTTACCACTTTGTTGTGTGGAAAGAGCATTATTTGGCACATCATCTTTCTGGACCTGAGTTGCCTCCTCAGTCTGAAGTAAGTTTACCAGTTCCACAAATGATACTTGTCTACCAGAAACATTGAGAGAAGTGATCAACATCTTGTAGGAACTTGGTAATGCTCTCAAGATGACAACCTTCGCTAGCCAGTCTGCGCGGCCACTATGGGAGGCTTTAAGTTGGGCAAAAATCAATAGAGCTTTCGGTTGCCTTTGAGCAACCAACCTTGCCCTTTTTGGCCTCCACAACCATTGACCCCCTTGTCCCTGAATCGTTGCCTACATCCTTTGCCTGAGTGCCACACGTTCCTGTGTGCCTCAGTCTATGTGTTGTCAGGGTATGTCTACTGTCTGTCACCCTTCGTCCGTCCTTGAGTCTCGTTGGTTGTCTGTCGCCCTTCGTCCGTCCTCAGGTCTGTTTGCTGTCTGTCGCCCTTCGTCCGTCCTCGGGTCCCATTGGATGTCTGTCATCCTTCGTTCGTCCGTAGGTCTGTCGGCTGTCTATCATTCATAGCTCTGATGCCATAAAGAATTTAGATGAAGCAGTAGATCATTCTCATTAATTTCGAATATAAAGGTTACAATGTTGTTACAAGTTGGTTCTAACCAACTTGGTGGTTAATCAACCAAATTGGAGAGTGCCTATGAGCGCTACTTTTGTTTATGCCAATAATGTGATATAACATATTCTAAAAATAATTACATGAATAATCAATCAACAATTCAAAATTTAAAGCATCATACAACATATGGACAAGACATATCACAAAAATATCATATATATATATCAAAAATATATGTACATCATATCAAAACTAGATTGGTATGCCACAATCTATACCCTAGCATTACTCAATCCTCTCAAAAATATATAGTCTATAGTCAGTAGCAGCTAGTCTCAAGAAGCCCTCAAGCTCTCAACCTCATCTCCTCCCCTGCCCTGGTGTGGAGGAGGTGGTCCCATAGAGGTCTGTGCTATGTCATGGGTCCTCATAATCGATCGTGAGGATGTCCTCGATGATCCCATCATGATCGACTTCACAATGAGGGCTGGCAACGGTATCCTCTAGTTATTTGGAACCACGTGATAGTACAATCCTTGGTAGAACATGGTTTGAGCAATAGACCATGCCAGATCCTGAGTGATCACCCCTTCACTTTGATCCCTAAGTCATGTAGCCTCATCTTGCAATTTTTGCACCTAATCTCGGAGGTGGGAAACCTTAGCCCAGAGAGTCATCATCTCGCTGCTCTCCCCCACCTCAACACCCTTGCCCTTATCGAGCGATGCTGACCTATCCCTCTGCTAAGAAGGGAGTCTCTCCTCCCTCCTCTCTAGTTATCATGGTCTCTTTGAAGCCTGTGGGGCTCTTTGATGTCTCTCCTAAGGATACCATCACTGCTCCCTCCCTTCGCAACCCCTCATTGCATCGATGGTAGCCTGGCACCACCTCCCCATCCATCGCACCACGGTGTGCATCAGACCCTATGCCCTCATCATCCAAGGAGGGTGGATGCTTGCATACCAAGAATCATCCCCATCTATGACCCCAGCGTCGTCCCCATCCATTGGTTGAATGGGGGCATCATCTGTGTCCTGACTCTAGAATCATTGCATATCTAAAGCCCCACTCAATGTAGTACGATCTCAGATAGTCTGAGAGTACTCTTAGTCTCTGAGATAAGGGATCCCTTGTTGTAGACTAAATTGCCTCAAAAATCGGTCATCGCAGTGGAGCTATACCTCTCCCCACTCCATCCTCAGCCAAAAGACTCGCTTGATGTGAGCCAACTCCTACCCATCCTCTTCCCACCCTAGGTGCTCTCTCCATGGCCTCCAGGTGATCTGGTCATGGATGAGGTCATCTAGCAACCTCTAGGACATCAGCAGATCTATCCGCCACCGTGACCCTCTCTGGAGCCACCAATAGAAAACCTAGGGTCTCTCTCGATCAACCCCTATCAATGGAAGCCCTACCAGCCTTCGTATCATAATGTGCTCCCAACACCAAACCTATAGCAGTGATGTCAAAACCAGACATCAACCTCCCTTGTATACGACCTCGTATAGGATCCTATACAAGCGGCATAGCACAAAGCTACCCTAATAAAATTAGTAGCCATGGTCTCTCATATCGTAGACCACATCTGAGAGCAGCCATGGTAACTTGCATCCGCTCTGGTGGCATAGCAGTAAGCCACCCACTACCCCTGCCAAAACTTGAGTCAATCGAGATACCCCAGGCATCTACCGTAATGTCTCGATGTTCACTCCACATTTCTCCATGGTGAAGCTAGGGTCTTCGCACAATCGCATCATGGCATGGCCCTGATTGGCCGTAGGAGTCATCAATCACCCTTGTATGGGGATCCTCAAAATCCTCCATACATCCTCTAGAGTGGGAGCCATCTCCCCTATCGGTAGCCAGAAGTAGGATGACCCCAGATACCACCTCTCTGCTAGGGCTGTCAGTAGCCCCATGTCTGTAGGTATTTGTGGCATTTCTACCACATGTTGTAGCCCAACCTCCACTAGCCGGTCTCGCTCCGCCTAGTCGAGTGTGGCTACATCATCTCTTAGACCCCTCGTATTTCCATTCCTAACTTTTTAGTAATCCCCTCTGCAAGATAAACAATAAAACAACAAAAATCATTAGTGCATAATCATTAAAATCAATTAAAAATCAATTTCATCTCATAAAAATATGATATCGCCCATTATTGGACTATATCGTACTAAATTAAGTCAAATCGTCCTTGGTAGGACGAAATCATCTTCAATTTCTCAACTTGGGGATCACCCCTTGTTGGATGGAATCACCCCTATTTCGTCGATTTCACCCCTAGATGAAATCGGCGATCTAGGGACGATTTTGACGAAATTGGGACGATTTCGTCCTGACATCATCGACGGCCTAAAAACGGCCGCGATGCCCCAAAAACAATCAAAATTTAAATTAAAAATCACACAAATCAAATTAAAAATATAATTCATCAAGTTTAGATCCTTACCTGCAATCCGTGTCAGACCTCTTTCGATCTGTGCGCTAATTCCACCATTTTGCCTGCAGAGCTCTACAACAACAAAAATGAACTGTAACAATGAATTAGGGTTTTACCCTATTTTTTTAAAAAAACACCAAATTTTTCTTTTAAAATTTTGCTTTTTCGTGCTTTTACCTCAAACGTTCGATTTGGGTAAAAAAATAGAGGGGGCGCCATAGTAAGCAGTTGTACGATTCGACCTAGAATCGTCATCTAAAAAATTGAGTAAATTTTTGCTTTCTCGTAAAGCATGAAGAACTCGTCTTTAACGCATTTTCTTCAAAAAATTTGCTAAAGAGGGGGTAAAATGTAGCACCCTAAAATTGGCACAGTTAAACCCTTAGTAAAAAGATAAAAATTTGAATTTTAACCTCGAAACCGCCTGTTAACCGCTCACCCATTTTTCGTGCCATTTTTAGGAATTATTTTTATCGTTGGACGATATTGTCGTCGATCAAATGAAATCATCCCAGATCGAACGAATTCATCTGGAATAGAACATCCAGATGATTTCATCCCAAAACCAAATTTTCATAATTAGCTTCTGTTTCAACAGCCTCTCCAACTTGGGCAAAAGCATGTCTACGTAGTTGGAGATTCCTCCATTGGAGATCTCCTAGATTGGGATGATCCCCAACCTCCCCCTAATCCTATATAAACTAGGATTTTCTTAGTTTATCCCCCTGAACCCCTGACTCCCTGGATCCCCTGCCTGGCTCTCCTCCTAACTCTTTCCCTGGTTTATTTTCCCTACCATGTAAGCTTTGCACTCGTAGTTCTAAGTTTTCATTGCAGGTTTTCACTGTGCTTTAGCTGGAGGAATCTCGGATCATCGCAGGAGATTCCAGAAGATTTTGGATGATCCTGTCATAGATCGACGATGATCTCGTACGATTGGAGGTGATCTCAACTGCAGTTCAGATTGGGGGCAATCAGAGCCCTGAGTTTGCATTTTTCATCTTTCTTCCTTATTTTATTTATGCATTAGCTTGATTATTTTTATTCTGCATCCTGGAGTTCACCTCATTTTAACATAAATACATGATAAAGTTAAAATAAGTTATTAAAACAATGCATTTCCTTTAATCTGCTATCCAAATTTATTAGTTAGGTATTTATACTGTCATTTCTATCACTTTGCATTATTCTCGCAGTAGCATTTTTGGTTTTTGGTGTCTATTTCTGTGATTGTAGGTTTCTAATGAATTCATCAAATCGATGATGATCTTGTCTGATCTCAGACGATCGCCTATAATCTGGGATGATTCTATACAATTGAAAATGATCCTATCATATTCGATACGATATAGACTCCTACAATCTTTAGAATCTTCATCAGACATCCGAAATTGCTTACATTCTTTCTCATTTAGCATATTCCTTGTATCTAGGAATCATTCATGCTTTCTATATTCATATAAATCATCATTTCCATATAGAATAGCTTAGATTCATTCTGGCCAACCTAGGATTATGAATGATCAAGTATAAAATGAACACATCAAAACCATTCTCAACCTAGGTGTGGAAACTGCCACTCAAAGTTTCCTGGTGAACCCACCATCCGTTGAAAATTCACCCTTATACCCCTCCCCCAAGAGGCGCGACCTTCAAAGGGCCTCTCAGTCCAAGGTATTATTCCATCCTTCTTGCATCCCCCTTCCAGGCACGGATCCTTTAGCCTGAAGGTAAGGGCACAAAAATGTGGGTCAGTACAAGCATTATAAAAATAATATTCCTCTTAACCATAAACCAAATTATATTCTTAACAAAACATGAATCTTAAAAGCTTTCCATCAACACATATGTATTACAATATAACCAATATCTCTAACATAAGCATGCATATAAAATAGTTAATGGAACACATTAATAACCATCTCCAAAGGTTACTTAAGACTGCAACTTCAATTTAACATTAAAATAATATCATTTCAAATGCTTAACTTATACAACATAAGATCTCAAAGTTCCACACTTAAAGCAATGATATTCAACAAGATTAAAGCAACTCTTCATTGTCTAAAGGAAGCATCATAAACCATATTTGGATACAAGAGTCAATTTTACAATTCTTTCAAGCAAAACAAGCTTTTTCTATTTTACAATAATATCAATTGGTAGAGCTTATGATCATCTTCCAAGGTCTTCTATCAACTAAGTTCGCAAGCTTCTTAGATAGGAAACCACCCATCAATTATGAAGTTTACTTGGGGATCGGAATAACTTTATATGCAATGTAACTTAGCTTATGCCTTACTCTATTATGCAAATAACCATGCACATAAAGCAAGCTATAATAATCAAGCATCCTTTTTTAATCTATAAAAATTTAAGTCATTCCATAGCAATCTAGGAGAATCCCTTGCTTCTCTTTTGCAATGATCCCTTAATCCACATAGATCTCAGGAATAATTATAAATATTTTCTTCTCAACAAAAACAACATTTAAACAAACCAAGATAATCCCATACTTATCTTTTACAATGATCCCTTAATCCACATAGATCTCAGGAATCATTATAAACATTTTATTTACAACAAAAAAAACATTTAAACAATTAAAAAAAATCTCATACTTCTCTTTTACAATGATCTCTTAATCCACATAGATCTCAATAATCATTATAAATATTTTATTTCCAACCAAAAAAACATTTAAACAATCCAAGAGAAGCCCAAACTTCTCATTTACAATGATTCCTTAATCCACATAGATCTTAGGAATCATTATAAATATTTTTTTTACAACCAAAAAAACATTTAAACAATCCAAGAGAAGCCCATACTTCTCATTTACATTGGTCCCTTAATACACATAGATCTCAGGAATCATTTTAAACATTTTAATCAAATAACTGAAACACACTACTATAATTATTTAAAGCACAAGCACGCAGTTAAAAGCCTAGTCAACAAGTATACTTTTAACATTCACTCGAATCACTCAAAGTATCTTTAATACTAATTCAAATCAAAATTTTCAATCAAACACAAAAATCAAAGCACTATTAATATTGATCCAAGCCTAATGCCTTAATTACCACAATAATAAGACAAAGCATTATTAATATTAATCCAAACCTAATTCTTTATTACAACAATAATAGTCAAAGAATTAATAATATTACTCCAAACCTAATGCATTATTACCACAATAATAATCCAAGAATTAATAAAATTAATCTAAAGTACATTAATCAAACATATAAATAACATTAATAAGCTTAACAAATGAGCACAAGGAAGAACAAGACTCTGAATAAACCTCAACCAAGCTTAAAATAACAATGCTAAAAATAGATGAGCTTTTAAAAATTAGAGCCAAGCAAAGGAATGCATAGGAACACCCAGGCTATAGCTCACACAACCCTAAAATAAATGCACATGAAATAAGGTAGACATAGCTCAACTAACACACAAGGTTAGGAAATATTTAGTGACGTTGGATTAATGCAGGTCAACCAAACAACCAAACAAACCAGAGATGCACAACAAAATATGAAGCTTGAGAAAGGATGACATGCACAGGGAAACACTTCCAATATGCAAGAAGGATGATCCACAACACCAAAACTTGCAAAGAGAAAGGTAAGTTAAACCAGGATAAGCACAACCAAGGGAGCAACATAGATCCACATCACAGGTGCCATAATAAGGAGATCAATAGGGGGGTTCACAAAATTAAGCCAAAATGCCACACAATCCCATATCAAGTAGTAAAGAGCAAAAATAACAAGCCAAAGAAAATATACCAATAAAGCCTTCAAACATAAAACTAGAGGAGCACTTGGTTAACAAACATTTTTTTGCTCTAGAACACCTCCTCTCTCATCACCTCCAAGATTCCTCTTCACTTGCCAACCCAAACCTCTGGTTCCCCACCAACTCAAAAATAAGGGTGAATCCTCCCTAATGCACATCGAGGGTCACCCATTGTAACATCCAAGAAGGTGTTATGTAAAATATCTTCACCACTCTTAGGATGGCACACTCCTTAATGAGCTACCAACATACTTGTAAAACCATTTGCCTCTTGATTTAATTTAAAGGATTAATTTCTCTTTAAAGGCTTAATATTAGTAGGCTATAATACTTTTATTACCTAAAGTATTAAATTTATCAATAAAGCAAATGAATTAAACCAAACTAATGGAATACCAAACAAAGCTTAACAGAGCTTACGTAAAACATGGACAAACATATGAATTCACTCATCAATACTTCCTACCATTTTTTTATCTTCAAATGGATGATATCCTTTAAGATATACTAATGCTATTGTCAACCCATTTTAAGGAGGTGCATTGCAAGCAACTTCCTAGCCCAATGGTGTGAATCATGAGAACGAACAAAATACAATGCATCTATATGAAGAATAATTTTTCTTGTTACCCTAAGTTATCGATGAACAAACCATCATCATAATTTTCCTAGGTATCCTTCATGGTAGGTGGTTTACCCATAGCCCCACCAAGGAGAAGGTATCTGATCCTACATCCATAGATACATCAACAGTACCATGTTCCATGCTTAAATAAAATAACCATTCTATTATTAAATCATCTTGAGAGAACTATATCATTACATAGATACATCAATACATAGTTCATTTTCCACACAAGTTCTACCAAGGAGGGGTGTTAAAATGGATAACTAATGCATAATCTTAGTTTGTGATACCATTATGTGTTGGTAATTGCAGTTTATATTTGGTTTAAATTATGGTATTTCTAATATATATGTGGTTACAGAACCAGGTACTCTCATATGTGGATTGGTAGGGAACAACCACCCAATGATGAGAGATAAAATTTTGGGAAATGATGGTTGATGACTTGTTCATCGATAACTCAAGGGTAAAGTCATATAGATGCATTACATTTTGCTTACTATTGGGATACATCATTGGGACATGATATTTCTATGAAAAAGGATTCATTCTTAGTAAGATTGGGGATAACATGCTAGTTGTCTTAAAAATCCACTCCTCAAGGATAAAGCAATGTAATGTATCATGAATCCAATTAAGTCCTTGTTTTGCTTGTTTTGGAAGTATAGTTTTGATTAATTAAAACCTTTAAAGTATTAATATGGTTAGTAATATTAGTACTCAAGATATTAGTATCAATTTTAATAATTAATATTAACAATTGATATTAATTGGTGAGTGATTAACCCAATTACTTTATTGTTAGCAATTAGCAATAAGAGGAAAAGGGGTGTTCTAAATGAGTGATTGGTTTTATAAGCTTGTATTTGCTTTATGTTTTAAATTAAAAGAAAGGAAAACATAAGAGGACCTCGACTTATAAGAGGTGATATTTTCTCCTTTAGTGTGGTTGATGGAAGGGAAGAACGACTGTGGTTGATGGAAGGGAAGAATGACTGAAGTGTAAGAAAGAAACTTAGAGAAAGGAGAGCTTTAGAAAAGTGTGGTAGAAGAGGTGTTTTCTGTAGAAAGAGTTTCAAAATTAGTGCTATATGGATTGATTAATTTATTTTTATTTTATATTTCCTTGGGTTGTTTGTATGGGTTGTTATTTTGTTTCATGTCAATGTTACTTTAGTTTCTTTGGAGGATTCCTCTTGTATGTTGAAACCATTTTGTTGCATGTCTTCTTTTGGCCTCAGGTGTTTGTGGTCGTGCTAGCAATGGGATGCGTCTATTTGCTTCCCTTGATTGTTGCATTTTCTTTAAACTATTTTATGGCAAATAACTAATGCAAAAATTTGATATGTATATTGATATCATTTGCTATCTAGTATTTGTTAGTAGCACCTATTTACGTTGGCATCATTTGTGTTTTTAAACTTTGCTTCCTCAAATTTTTGCTTGGATTTAGTTGGTGTGTTTTCATTCCTTTAGATCTTTTGTATCTTGCATGAGTATCTTGGATTGTGTGGTTACCTCTATTCTATCAAGAGGGACTTTGGTAATGCCTTTTACTATTAGATTATATTACATTATTTGGTACATGCCAATGTACCACTTTAGGTACATTTTTAGATTAGGATTTTACCTTAGAGTTAGGTTTGAGTAGTTACTTCATTCAATGTAATAAATGCACAAGTGTTAGAATGTGCAATTATGTAAATGTGCATGTAGTCCACATGTACATGAGTCATAGGATAGGTAGATGAAGAGTCATGGGTAGATTAAAGACCAAGGAACATATCTTCCTATATTTAGGCCTTTGAGGTAATGAGTGAAATAGAGAGAGAGTGAGAGGAATGATATCAATATAGAGAGTAGTGAGTAGGTAGAATGTAGTTCACTAAAAAATTTGGAGTTTTCACGTCCTCCATTATATTGCATTGTACTATTTTTGTGAGCTTTTATTTTATTTTATTTATTTTTTTAACATGGTGGAATCGGTAGCCACCACAAATCTAGGCAGGCTATCCAGCTTTTATGGCTGCCATAGTATTCTGCGTTGTCCACCCTAGAATCCACCACACATATCTTCGCGTAGTCCGCCCCTATAACCGCCATGCCATAATCATTTTAAACCTTTTACTCCACTGAAAGCACCAAGAAAGGGACAAGCGTTTAGTTCGACGAGGCTCGAGATTTGAACCTTGGACCTCCACCCCCCTTATGGGGTTTGGATGAACCAATTGGTCTACACCTCGGACCTATTTTGTGAGCTTTTATTAATGGTATAATATTGAGTTATTGCAAAATTTTATCATCTAGTTTTCCTACATATTATGGTGTCATTGTTATATAGTTATCATAGCTTGCTTAGTTTACATCTTGTGGTTACATTTATTTTAATATACATCATCAAAATCTAACAGTGGTATCAAAGCCACGATAGATTGTTAGAATATATTACATTATTTGATTATGTTAGATTACTTTAGGGGGAAGTTATCTAGTTACTTCATGCAATATAGTAAATGCACAAGTGTCAATTTGCAAGTTGTATATGTGCAAGTTGTCCCTTACATAGTTGGGTAGAGTGTTAGCCAAGAAACCTATCTTCCTACATAAAGGGTCTCATACCCTTACTCGAATGTATCAGTTTTTCATCCTCAATAATATATGTTTCTTTCTCTCTCTTTCTCTCTCTCTTTTCCTCATGATGGAATGGTGCTAAATTCATCAGTGGTATCAGAGCACACAGTGAATCAAGAGAGAAATAGGTAAAGCTATCATTATTTATGTTTTTTTGCATCTTTGCAAACTGTATTTGTCATTGTGCATTACTACATGTAAACATTGCAAGCACAGAAGATGCAAGATCAAATACCTTGAAGGTCTCATCGAGCATCCAAAAAAAGGCTAGGATATCCTTACTAAAGAAATTCTCAAAGGAGAACTCATTGGAGAAATACACTACCAAGGAGAAGCCCCTGATAGTGAAGGACTTGGGATAATTGTTACCATCCAACAACAAGCCCAAGAGAAGAAAAATTTGGTGAGTGCCAAATATGAGAAGAAGAATTTGGTAAGGAGTGTCGAATCCCTAAAGAAGAATTTGGCAAGGAGTGCCAAATACTAGAAGAAGATCCTGCTTGAAGTTAGAATTTTATAATATGACTTGAAGATTTGAAGATTACCTCTCATATCAAGAAGGCATCACTTCAAAAACAAATACTTCTCTAAGTCTACAGTAGAAGGAGAACACAAGAGGAGAACAAGCCATCAAATCCTAAGCTAGTGAAAGAAATTTTGAGATTATCATTTAGTGAAGAAGGAGTTGTTCAGGGTAATCTACAAAGAGCTGAAAGATCCTACTCAAAGCAACAACTTGGTGATCCTAGAAACAAAAATCTACATCCTCTACAGAAGCGGCAAAAGAGCTACAAATTTTTTTAAAAAGGTAAGAAACTTTTTTTTGAATAATACAACTTGGTGATCCTAGACACCAAAATCTACATCCTCTAAAGAATTGAAAAAAGAGCTAAAAAAACTTTCAAAAAGGTAAGCAACTTTTGGATCAAGTAGATTCATTAATTGGATTACTTATCAGATTTGTTAAAGCACCTAAATTTAGATTAAAGTTGCAAGAAGAAAATTGGATTACAGTCTTCAAAAGTGTAAAAAGAAAGTTTCATTTACACATTAATTAGGAGTTGATTAGATTTCATAATTACTTTTATCAACTACCTATCATCTACATTGGAAAGAGAAAAATAATACTAAGTCTTACAATATTAATTGTAGTGAAATTACAGAATAAATCTTGAAGATTCATTTTAGATTATTCTTGATTAGCTGCTATAAATTTGACTAAGTGCATTAATTTGAAAGTTGATTGGAGTGATAACATGAAATTGTTAATGCATTAAAATAAAATTTGTTAGATTTATTTGCACTATTCTATTTCTCTCAAAAGGATTGTTTTTTGTGTTCTTGAGAAGGACACAAAATAAAAAATTGTCAAAGTGTCTAAAGACACTATTAGTGCACAAAAATATACAACACAGTGGCCTAGTGTGTTGGAAATATGTTGAATATTTTCCATGTTATTATTGTGGGGCTAACACTAAAAGAAATTTGACACTTTGTACCTATACTCGTAGGGTTTTTAAGTTATTTTTAGACCCATAGGGGCTTTTAGGGTTACTATATTTCAACCCATGCTTTTTTCACCCATGATATTGTAAAAAATTGTGCATGTGCCTTTGTTATATATATCGCACTTGCATTAGGGTTTGGAGAGATAGAAGGAGAATATTATTGTATTGGAGACGGTCAAGTTAATGCAATAATAAGATAATATTGTGCTGGTTTTTGCCCAACTGAGGGTTTTCAGGATAAATATTGTGTAATGTGTGAATCTACGATCCTCTTCTTTTGATTATGTTATTACTAATTTTATGTTTTAGTTTATCAGGGATCTTTATTTCTCTTCATTTTGTATCAGAGCTAGGTTTTAGCTTTGTTTGAGGATTAAGGGTTTCAGCCTTGTGATAAATTAATTCTTGAGTGGGAGTCGTACGCGAAAGGATCCAACCAAAGGAGAAAAATGGGAAATACATAGATAGAGATTGAAAATTTTAATGGATAGAATTTTGAGTTGCGGAAACTCAAGATGGAGGATCTGTTGGTTGATAGAGATTAGTGGATTGCAGTCTTAGGAAAAAAACCAACATCGATGATAGACGAGGATTGGATGAAAATTGATAGGAAGGCAAGAAGCTCTATTAGATTGTGCTTATCTGACTCAGTATTTTTGAATGTATCTACAAATACCACAAAAAATATATTATGGGATAAATTGGGAACATTGTATTAGATAAAGTCACTGGTAAATAAACTTTCTCTTAAAGAAGTTGTATTCACTTCAGATGAATGATGGTGACTCTATGGCTGAACATTTGAATGCTTTTAACATTGTGGTAAGTCAACTAGCCTCTATAGAAGTAAAAATATATGAAGAGAAAAAATGTATTACTTTACTTTGTTCATTACCTGATTCATGGGATAACCTAGTTATGGCTATCACCAATACTACATCTACATTGAAATTAGAGGATATAGTAGGAACTTTACTATCTTAGGAGATGAGACAAAAATATTCTGAGGATTATCATCAAAATGATGCCTTGGTTGTGAGAGGTTGTTCTCAAGAAAGAAGCAAAAAGAAATCAAGAGAAAAGAAATCAAAATCTAGGGGTAAATTTGTTGCCCCAAAAAAGAGGAAATGTTGGAATTGTGGTAAAGCAAGACATTATAAAAGAAACTGTAGATCTAAAAAGGCTGATAATAATCGATCATCTAATGAAGGAATTACTAAAGAAAATAATACCACAAATGAAGATCCAGCGGACTTATTCTTGGCTACAACTTGTTCAAGTGATGACTCATGGTTGATTGACTTAGGTGCTTCTTTTCATATGACTCCTCATAGGGAGGGGTTTAGTGAATATGAAAATATAGATGGAGGTAAAGTCTTCTTGGGAGAAAATTCGACATATAAAATAATAGGTCGAGGAAGAGTCAAGCTAAGGTTAAAATATGGAAGAATTAAAACCCTTCCTGGTGTGTTGCATATTTTGGGTTTGGTAAGGAATTTGATATCTATGAGTAAGATGAATGATGAAAGTGTGAATGTGGTATTCAATAAGGATAGTTGCAATATGGTTCATGGATCTTTGGTGTTGGCAAGGGGAGTTTGCACAAGAACTTTTTTCAAACTTGAGGCTAGCACTATAAGTATTAATTGTAATAACTCTTTAGTGGTACAGGAAAATAATACGACTATTATAAATTTGAGTATTCCTATAGATAAGGCAATGTTGTGGCATCAATGCATGGGGAACATTGGTGAGAAAGGACTTCGAACATTGAAAATGGAAGGTATGGCTAAAGGAATTTATGATTGCCCATTAAATTTTGATTTTTGTGAGCACTATATTTTCGAGAAACAAACTAGAGTCAAGTTTCCAAGTAGTGCTACAAGGTTTAAAGGAATTCTACATCTAGTTCACAATGATGTGTTTGGACATACAAAAGTACCATAATTAGGTAAATATATCTATTTTATTACATTTATAGATGACTTCTCAAGAAATACATGGGTATATTTTCTATGAAACAAATCTAAGTTTTTTAATAAATTTAAAGAGTTTAAGGCTCTTGTAGAAAATTAAAAAAAAAAAGATAAAGGTTTTGAGAAGTGATAATGGTGGTGAGTATTGCTCTAATGAATTTGAGCAGTTTTGCAAGGACTGTGGAATAGAAAGGTAGAGAATAACTCCGTATACTTCACAATAAAATGGGGTTGCAAAACGGATGAACATGACATTGATGGATAAGGCTAGAAGCATGCTAAGTGGTGGAGGGTTAGAAAATAAGTTCTGGATAGAAGTTGTGTTGACATCTTGTTATCTCATAAATAGATCTCCTGCCTCAGCTTTGGTGGATAAGACTCCACAGGAAGTATGGACTGGTAAGAAACCCTATCATACATATAAGGGTTTTTAGTTGTGATGCTTATATGTATGTCCCAAAAGAGAAAAGGACTAAGCTAGACTATAAATCTGAAAAATACATATTTATGGGTTATAGTACTAGTGTTAAAGGATATAAGTTATGAAACTCAAAAACACAGAAGTTTGTTTACAGTCGTATGTGATATTTAGAGAAACAAAAGGGGTTTTAAAATAGGAAATGTAACCAAGAAAATAACCAAAAATAGTGTAGGTAAAATTAGAATAGGAGGAAGAACTAGTGGTAGAACTTGAATTACAAAGAGAGTCTGAAGAGGAATATTCAAAGGAAGTTGAAGATGCAGAACCTAGAACTCCAATTTTGAGGAGATCATATTGAGAGAGAATACTTCTAGATAGGTATAGTCCTTCAAATTTTTATTTTGTGTTTAATTTATCAGTTACTGATGAATAATCCAATATTGTAAAGGAGGCACTTAAGTCAAGTGAGAATAAGTCTTAGAAAAGGGCTATGGAAGAATAAATGGAGTCCTTGGATAAAAATAAGACATGGGACTTGGTGAAATTACCTCTTGGTAGAAAACCTATTGGTTGTAAGTGGTTATTCAAGAAGAAGTACAATGTAGAAGGAAAGTTGGATAAGTACAAGGCTCGCTTGGTAGCAAAAGGATTTTCTCAGGTTGAGAGAATTGACTTTGGTGATATTTTTTCTCCTGTGGTTAAACTAACTTCAATCAGATTTTTGTTGGCTATTTCTACTACTTTTAATTTTTAAATAGAACAGATGGATGTAAAGACAACTTTTCTACATGGTGAACTTGATGAAGATATATATATATATATATATATCACAACCAGAATGATTTAAGGTAAAAGGTAAGGAGGACTTGGTATGCAAGCTGAAGAAGTCTCTTTATGGGTTGAAGCAATCTCCAAGGATGTGGAACCAATGATTTGATAGGTTTGTCTTGACACTTGGGCTTGGAAAAGAAAGCAGATCCATGTGTATATTTCAAAAAGGAAGGTAAAAATTATGTTATCATTTTATTGTATGTGGATGACATGTTGTTAATTGGTAACAATAAGGAGATGATAAAGTTACTCAAATCTCAGTTATCTTTTGAATTTGACATGAAGGATTTGGGTGCTGCAAAATTTATTTTGGGTATGGAAATAATAAGGGATCATGCAAATAGAAATTTATGGTTAAATCAAAAGAAATATGTTCATTTGATACTATAGAATTTTAGAATGCATTATTATAAACTAATATGTACTCCATATCCAATTGGTCAAAAGTTATCTATTGAACAATATCCCAAAATAGATGAGGAAATTAAGAAATGCACCATGTTCCTTATGCTAGTGTTTTGGGTAGTTTGATGTATCCAATGGTCTGTAATAAACTTGATATTGCACATGCAGTAGGAATAGTTAGTAGATATATGTCAAATCCAAGAAAGGAACATTGGACTATTTTGAAGAGGATCTTCAGATACTTACGTGGAACTACAGATTATGCTATTTGTTATGGAGGAAATTTTTAAGGTAATAATATTGTAAATATATAAGGGTTTGTGTATGTTTACTAGGATGGATATCTTGACAAGAGAAGATCCACAAGTGCTTATGTATTCAAGATGTTTGGAGGGGCAGTAAGCTAGATGAGAAAAAAGCAATCAGTTGTTGCTTTATCCACTACAGAAGTAGAGTACATTGCAACAAATCATGCCTGTAAAGATGTAGTATGGATACAGAGGTTGTGTTCAAAAGTTGGCCTTAAATAGAAGACTATAAGAATTAATAGTGATAATCAAAGTGCAATATTTTTGGTCAATAATCTTGGTTTTCATGATCGGTCAAAACATATTGATATCAAGTACCATTTTGTGAGAGATATGGTTGAAGAGAACCAGGTGATATTGGAGAAAGTTGATACAGAGAATAATACTATTAATTCATTAACAAAGGTTGTACCTACTCAAAACATTTCTTGGTTTAGAAGATCTATGGGCATGGTTGTCCTTGATAATTGACAATGGTAGTTTTTGGCACCTATGGAAAGTATTCAACAAGTGGGAAAATATTGGAAATATGTTGAATATTTTCCATGTTATTCTGGTGGGACTAACTCTAAAAGGTATTGGACATTCTGTACCTATACTCATAGGGTTTTTAAGTTATTTTTAGACCCATATGGGCTTTTAGGGTTACTATATTTGAACCCATGTTTTTTTTGCCCATGACATTGTAAAAATCCATGCATGTGCCTTTGTTATATATCGCACTTGCATTAGGATTTGGAGAGATAGAAGAAGAATATTATTGTATTGGAGATGTTCAAGTTAATGCAATAATAAGATAATATTGTGTTGGTTTTTTCCTGGTTGAGGGTTTCCACGATAAATATTGTGTAATGTATGAATCTACAATCTTCTTTTGTTTCTGTTATTGCTACTTTTTGTTTTAGTTTATCAAGGATCTTTATTTCTCTTCAAAGTGAAGCCACCAAAATAGGTTAGAATCCTCCAAAACTTGGAGAAGAATACAACTAACCAAAAATAAAAATAGAAGCTTCAAATATTGAGACTTGATGAGTCTCAAATCCAAAGCATTACAGGGTTAATTGCTAGGAGAAAAGTGCAAAAACATTTATCATATAAGGATCTTCTATCTACTTCTATATAATATTGGATTCATCATCATAATACCCAAGAAAAAATGGGAAGATATATAAGCAAAAATACAACCTCAAAATCCCTACACTGCATTCAAAATTCTGCCATATAAATCATAATATTAGACCTACAAAAAGGAGAGCAAGAAAAGGTGCAAAAGGTATATTATATAAAAATATTGTTACATTGAGTTGCACTTATCTAAGTCATTCTACGCAGGGAAAATGGGAGATTGGAAAGTGCCTCAAAGGTACACTATAAGCAAGTTGAATCATCCAAAGGTGGTTGAATGCTATCATTCTTCCAAGCATAGCAAAGAGCCACTCATTTTGGCTCATCTTCTACATACATTGGATGGCCTAACCTACAAAATAAAAGGCACAAAGCTAGGGGGAAATCAAGCAGTCTACAAGCAAAGGAAATCAAAGCAAGTATATGTCCAATCAAGGAGCATTCCTATAAAATCAAGCATACATCCAATCAAGGAGTATTCCTACCATTAGCAGAACATCATAGGGTCTTTATCAAAGTGCTACCACAGCTCCACCAAATCTCCTCCATATTTCTTCTATATCTCCACCATAATATTTGCTTACATCTCAGCATCAATGAAGTACAACAAAGAACAAGGTGGAAGAATAGGTTGGAAGGCTTGTAAGAAGGTGTTGATAAGACAAGGGTATGCAAAATAAAGAGGATACCACTTGTCATTCTCCAAAATAACCCTATAAAATTCCCATGAAGGAGGTGTTACAACATCATCTTGGTGGTATAGGAGTTACATATAGCAAGGAGTGTTACAGTAAGTTAAGCTCTGAAGCAGAAATGTTTTTCTAGACAACACATGAAAAGGGATTGAAGAGTAACATCTCAAGAAAAAGTGATACTTGTCATAAGTGTTGAGACAATATTTTGTCCTTCACCAAACATTTTAAGCTCTCTTAGAGCATTTAAAAAATGGTTGTGATACTTGTCACACCATTGACCACCTATTAAATATGACTTGGATGCAACAACGAAAGCAAGCAACTCAGCAGCAATGGTAGCAAGTGATTCTAAAGTGACTCGATAGTAATGCGGTAGCATATTGGTGGTATCATGGTAGTAGCTCGGTAGCTACACAATAATAGATCGATAGCAACTTGAAGAGCAATCTAAGAGCAATTTGGAGTATCCAAAAGCGGTGAAGAACATTACTCCTGGTCAAACGGGTCAAGGAAGCATTAAAGTGAGTGTTGAAGCAAATAGCAAGTGGAAGAATCTTCCATTACTCACAGTTCCCAAGAAGGACAGTCTACCGCTGATTTCATAAAGGTACAATTTCCATCTAATTTGCTTTTCTTAAAAGAGAGTTATAAGGTTATATTATAAGGTTGAATTATTGAAAGGAATCAATCTTCATTTGAAAGCAAAACTTAGGGAAATTAAATATCAAAGTTGACTAATATTTGCAAAACATAACCTAGGAGAAATAAGGGATACTACTTGGAATTAATCCATTTAAAGTTTACAAATATTAATGTGTTCTAATTTTCCAAATTTGGGAGTCATAAGGGCTACAACACCAAACTAGGTTATTGGAAATTAGAAATAATCCAAGGGATATAAAAAGAGGTTATTAAGTTTTTTATTAAGGTTGGAAAATTATAATATTCTTGTCTCAAAAAATTCTCAAAAGGGACAAAAGAAATCCAACATTAAAACCTCTTCAAAATTGAAAAGTGCTTAGTTCAATAGGAGTAATAAGGTGTTAAGAAGTTGATTTTTGATCTTTACAAAATTTGTACAAAATCAACCAAAATTGAACTATATTTTACAAAAGCACTATATCATAATCCAAAAATCTCTAGGAAGACATAAAGTACTAAACAACATCATGGAGTGTTGGTATATAGATTCAGGTGCAAGTAAGCATATGACAGGAAACATACATTGGTTCAATTTTTTGAAGAAGATAAATGAAAATCCAATTGTAGTAGTAGATAGAAAAACATATGAAGTGAAAGGAATAAAAAATATTCTAGTAAATCTTAAGGATGGAAGAGGTATAATAAAAAATGTATTGTATGTTCCAGGATTAACCACCAATCTTATTTCTATTTCTCAGCTCATGGATCAAGACTTAACTATTGAGTTCAAGGTTCTCACTGGTAGAAAGCAATGTCACATCTCTAGATAGGGAAGAATGATAGCATCAAGATCATATAAAAATGGCCTATTTATCCTAGACATTGTTATTCACTCAACTCTTTCAGTCAATGCTTCAAAACTATGGCACAAATGACTAGGACATACCAGTGAGACATCAATGAAGGAATTATTCAGATATCAAATGGTAGAAGGACTACCCAGATTATCTCCAGAAACTATTGTATGTGCAGAATGTTTAGTAGGAAAACAACATAGAATTCCTTTCAAACTTCATCAACATAGAGCTCAACATCCTCTAGAAATAATATATACATATTTGTGTGGACCAATGAAAGTTGATAGTGTTGGAGGACATAAATACTTTCAAATATTTGTTGATGATCATACTAGAAAAATGTGGGTATATTTCATGAAGTACAAATCAAAAGCATTTAGCTACTTCAAACAATTCAAACTTCAAGTTGAAAAAGAATCAGGAAAGACCATAAAAGCACTTCATTCAGATAGAGGAGGAGAATTTATTTCTAAAGAATTTGACTCCTTTCTTGAAGATAATGGAATCAAAAGATAACTTACTACAACATACTCACCTCAAAAAAATGGAATTGCAGAAAGAAGAAATAGATCAATAATGGAAATGGTAAGATGTATGTTAAAAGAAGCACAACTTGATCACAAATACTAGGCTGAAGTAGTACAAACAACAGTCTACATACAAAATAGACTACCAACAAGAGTACTCAAGCATATTACACCAGAAGAAGCATGGTCAGGACAAAAGCCCAACATAGAAAGACTAAAAATATTTGGATGCAAAGCCTACATGCATATTCCAAAGCAAAAGAGGACCAAGTTAGATGACAAAACTATGATAGGGATATTTGTTGGCTATGACAATGAATCTACAGGATACAGAATATTAGATCCATCTACAAAGAAATTTTATATTAGCAGAGATGTGATCTTTGATGAGAAAGTCAAAATCAACATAGATGAATCCAGTGGTGACACAAAAGTTCTCCTGAATCTACCTAAAGAAGATGCAATGAGCATAGAGCCAGAATCAGAAGAACAGGATACAGAAGCATCAACTGTACTACATAGAAAAGAACCAATATGGCTCAGAGATACTCTCAGAGAATCAAATCTAGAAAGGATGCTAGATCTTACAACCACAGGACCTCAAACTCACAGCATGACCAGAATGAACAGAGGAATGCTAAGTAACATAGTGGAACCAATATCAGCTTCTCAAGCACTAAAAAACTCACACTAGAAAGTAGCCATGGAATCTGAATATGCATCACTCAAGAAGAATAAGACATGGGATCTAGTAAACCTACCTCCAGGAAAAAAATAGTGGGATGCAAGTGGGTGTACAAAATCAAATACAAAGCAGATGGAACACTTGATAAATACAAAGCTCGACTAGTGGCCAAAGGGTATACTCAGACAGAGGGAATTGACTATGAAGAAACATTTGCACCAACAGCTCGAATGACTACTATCCAAATAGTTTGCGCTCTAGCAGCACATCAGGGGTGGAAACTTCATCAGATGGATGTAAAAAGTGCATTCCTTAATGGTGACTTAGAGGAAGAAGTCTATATGACACAACCTAAAGGCTTTGTCATTCAAGGATAGGAAAGTAAGGTATGCAAATTGAATAAATATCTATATGGCTTGAAACAAGCTCCTAGAGCATGGAACATCAAGATCAATAATCATCTACTACATCATAATTTTAACAGAAGTACAATAGATCCCAGTCTATATATCAAGAATATTGGAAATGATATCTTGATCCTCATAGTATATGTTGATGACATAGTGATTACTGGAAGTTCAAAAAATTTAATAAGTGATATAAAAAAGGATCTAGAAAAGGCTTTTGAAATGATAAATCTGGGCCTAATGAACTACTACCTTGGTTTAGAGATTTATCAAGGAGAAGATAAAATAGTTATCACTCAATCAAAATATGCAAAAGCTCTTCTTGAAAAATATAGGATGACAGAGTGCAAGCCCAAAGATACACCAATGGAACAAGGAATTCAACTATCCAAAAATGATAAAACACCATTGATTTCAGAAATAATGTATCATCAATTGATTGGAAGTCTTCTATACTTAACAAACAACCGACCAGACATAGCATTTGTAGTAAATTATCTTTCACGGTTCATGCAAGAACCAAGAGAAAGTCATTGGAAAGCTACAAAAAGAATATTACAATATATCAAGAAGACTACAGACTATGGACTAACTTATATGAAGAATGTCAAAGACTTTTATCTACAAGGATACTCAGATTTAGATTATGTTGGGTCTATTGATGATAGGAAATCTACCTCAGGTTATGTCTTCTATCTCATATCAGGACCCATATCTTGGCACAACAAGAAACAACATACAGTAGCACAATCATCAACTAAAGCAGAATACAGAGCAGTAAGAGATACAACCTGTGAAGCCCTATGGTTACAATACATACTATCTGACATGGGAATCAAATGAACTCTGACTATGATATTCTGTGATAATCAAGGAGTATTGAATCTGATCAAGAATCCAATCATACATGAAAGAACAAAGCATATTGAAGCTCAATGTCATTTCATTAGAGAACACTTTCAGAACAAGCACATCATCCTCAAGTATGTTCCTACAGAAGATCAGTTGGTAGACATCTTTACAAAGGCACTCAAAAAAATCAAGTTTCAAACATTTAGAGATCATCTATGTGATTCAAGAGAACTTCATACCAAATAATGTAATACAGAGGGGTGTTAGAATATATTACATCATTTGGTTATGTTAGATTACTTTAGGGGGAAGTTATCTAGTTACTTCATGCAACATAGTAAATGCACAAGTGTCAATGTGCAAGTTATATATGTGCAAGTTGTCCCTTGCACAGTTAGGTAGAGTGTTAGCCAAGGAACCTATCTTCCTACATAAAGGGTCTCATACCCTTACTCGAATGTATCATATTTTCATCCTCAATAATATATCTCTCTCTCTCTCTCTCTCTCTCTCTCTCTCTCTCTCTCTCTCTCTCTCTCTCTCTCTCTCTCTCCTCATGATGGAATGGTGATAAATTCATCATAGATCAATAGGAAATAGAGAGAGCCACAAGAGATATTGAGAGGAGATCAAAAATCTCATTTTCAAAATTTTTGAAAATTACAGTTGGCTAGAGTCTTTCCACAAAGTTGCAAAAAAACTTGTGAAGACTAGGACTCAACATTGATTCCACTAGATTGACAAATCAACTAGTGAATATTGATTATCTCTATATTTAGAGTTTCATCCATTACATTCCTAATACTTTGTTGCAGGAAAAGGAGATTCAAAGAAAGTTGGGAAGCTTCCTACAAAGAGCTAGGAAGAATATCTTCTTTAGAATAAATCCAAGTACCTAAAGCAAAAAATGGAAGATCGAATATTTCGAGGCCTAAGGAGAAGGTCCCATTGCAAGAGTTGCAGACCTGTAGATTGCAAAAGAGAGAAAAATGCCAGAGGAGCCTTATTACAGATTGAAGAAGAAGAGACTCTAGAGAAGAGTCTAGGAGAAGATTGGAGGTTGGTGATCTCCATTGAAGATTGAAGACTGCATATTGCAGATTGAAGGAAGAGGAGAAAACAACTCAAGAAGCTGAAGAGACCCACAAGAGGTCCCATTGAAGAACTTCTAGTTTTGGAAGATTGAAGATAGAAAAGGACTAGCAAAGGTCTTGTTCCATATTTCAAAAGTAGTAGATTTCAGAGATCCTAGTAAGGTGATCTCATTGCAAAACTTCCATAGTTGAATATTGAAGAAAATGTCTCATTGAGAAGACTAGAGAAGCTACAAATTTAAAGGCCCTAGAGAAGAGGTCTCAAGGAAGTCTAGAGAAGGAGAAAGAAGGAGAAGGCTTGAAAAGCCTCATTACAGAATTTGAAGAAGGCCATTGAAGGAGTTTCTAGGAGAACTCATTGGAGAAATTTACTAGCAAGGAGTTCTTGATAAAGGAGGTTTTGGGACAATTATCGCCATCCGAAAATAAGCCCAAAAGGAGAAGAATTTAGCAAGGAGTTTGCCAAATTTTAGAGGAGAATAGTGAAGACCTCAAGACAATCAGAATCTTGAGAAGAAGGTCATTAGATAGGCCAAGATTGAAGTCAGAATTCGACAAGGAGGAAGAAGGAGAAAGGAGTTAGAAGAAGCCACCAAATTTGAGAGATTTGGAGATTATCATTGAAGGTTGATTAAGAGAAAGGAGATTGTTGATAGTTTCTACAATAGAAAATTGAAATCTTCTAGGAGAAGAGTTACAGCTACAATTTGGAGGAGTTTCCTACCAAATTTGAGGGAATTCAAGAACAACATTTTGAAGGAGAAATTGACTATGAAAGGGCAGCAATTTGGGCAACATTACTAGCTGCTAATTTATAGAACTCAAGGGAGCATCGTGAAGGATATTTAAAGCCACCAAACTACACTTTTGAGCAGCAAGTTAGAGGGTTTCAAAGCTGCAAATTGGTGAGTTAAATAGTTGTTTTGGATAGCAAGGAAGAGCTACGATTTCATCTAATATATGGAAGCATTTAGGTGAATCTAATCACCAAGATTTCCATCATCTACAAAGGTCATTAAGGTAAGCAACTTTGGTGCAAAAGGTTCATTACTTGAACATTAGTTACTTGGTTCATTATTAAGTTTCATTAAGCACCATATTAGAGTTTAAAAGTTGCAAGGAGAAGGTTGCATATTAAAGTCTTCAAGGGAGTGTAGAAGATAGTTTCTTATAAGGTTAAAACCTACACATCAAAAATAGGAGTTAGATATATTTCAAGAAAAATAATAATATCAACTTCCTATTATCTATTAGAAGCAAAGAAGACATTACTCTTAAGTGAAGGTTGCATAGATTAAGAGTTCATTAAAAGGAGCAATAAGGAGAAATTACTATTGCATCATACTAGTTATTAAAGGTGCATTAAGTATTTAAGTTAAGGTGGAAAATTAGTGCAAAGTCAAGCCATCAAAAAGGGCATATTCATTGCATGATTAAAGAGCTTGGATTCATTATTGCTAAGTTAACCAAGCAAAGGATTTATAGAAGAGAGTTGTCTAGTAAGGAAGGCAACATCAAATCTCTATTTTCCACCAAGGAGTAGAGCAAGAAGCCGCCTCATCAAGGAAGAGAGAAAGCTTGAAAAAAGAGAGATTTAAAGATCTCAAAGTATAGGTGCAAGTTAAGGTATTTTTCTAACTATTGCAAAGCTATTTGCATTACATTATTGCACCATATTTATCTTGTCCTACGTAGCAAAAAGAGGATAAAATCTAGAGTGTCTTAAGACACTACAACAACAAGCTTATTACGTCAACAAAGCGGCCATATCATCAAGTTAAAGGAGTAAAGCAAGAGAGCCAATGAAGGGCTCAATAGCCAAGTTTCAAGGTGTCTAAAGACACCAAATCTAATGCCATTGGACTCATGAAAAGAGCACCTACAAGCAGTATAAGAGAAGTAACCTGCAACATCAAAGAACCTACGTAAGGTAACATTACATCCATTGCAAGTCCAACATAAAGCAAGGAGAATAGCACAAAGGATAATGAAGTGCAAGTTACAAGAGTACAACATACACAAGTTACATAAAAGATCAAGGTGCAAACAAAGAGTGCATTACCCAAGCAATAACTTGGATGAACCACTAGCTAAGAGGACAACTTGAAGCACTCTAGAGCCACCATTGTTGGAGTAGAACCACTAGCTAAGAGGGCAGCATTAGAGCATCTTAGAACCACCATTGTTGGAGCCAACTTCATGGGAGAATAGCACCACCATTAGCTGGAAAAATTATGTTGGAATTGCAAGCAAGAACAACTAGCAATTGTAGGCAAGAAGCGTTGAGAAATAGAGAACGTTGAAGGCTCAATCACATGCATAGGAAAGGAGCACCACTTTCCACCTCAAGCTAAGGTATCTTGTGCCACTTGGCACAACAAAAGAAGGTGCCTCATATTCGTTATAATGCCTGTATAGGAAGGAAGCACCCAAGATAGAAGTAACACTCATCTTGAAGCGTTGAAGGCATCATTCAAAGGTTGAAGGCACATAATTATTGTGCATCATTCAAAGGAAGAGCATTGAAGGTTCACCAACTAATGCTTACCAAGAACGTAACCTCCATTTTCCACCAACACACCTGAGCAACGTACGCACCATGTGGCTAGAGCATCAAGAAGGGACAAAGGATATTAAAGTGCCTAAGTTGAGAAGAGTACATAGATTGGAAGCACGAGATTGAGCATTGAGAGTCAAGCATTGAAAGTGCATTTAAGGAGGAGGTAGACTCATAAGGCACCCATGAGCAATAAATTCTTGTTGTTGAAGACCAGCACACACAATGCCTAAAGCTTGGATAAAGGAGTCACAATACAAGCCAATCAACACGTGTATTTCACATTGCAAGGAAGGTAAAGTCTTACATGGTTTAATATTTGCTTTCCTTAAGTATAAGGAGTTATAAGGTGCTTAATATAAGGTTGAAGTTTATTTATTACTGCATTGAAGAACTAAGCAAATACCAACCTTAGAGAGTTAGAAGGCAATTAAAGAAAAGGGAGTATATCTTAAAAGATATTACAAATTGCATGAGATTCAAACATTAAAATATTTACAAATAATTAATTAGGAGATATAAGGTTTTCAACATTGGAAAATTGAAATACTAGTTTGCAAATATTATTACTTTCTAAATTTCCAAATTAGGGAGATATAAGGAATACCACATCAAACTTTAGTTTCTTGGAATTTAGAAAATTGAACCATTGAAAATTGAAGGTTAAAGAAGCAAAATTATTGATTGCTTTAAAGTTGGAATTTATTAAAAGGAAAAAAGAATCCAACCATAGAGTATTGAAGTTAGAGAACTTCATCTAATTAAAAAGTGCATATATCAATTGGGAGAAATAAGGTGATATAGGAGTTGATTATTGTCTTCAAAACATTAAGGAATCAACTCAAAAGAAAATCTAATAGATGCTAAGCACTTTATCAAGCCCATAGCATACTATAATCACTTGGGAGATATAAGGGATTCTACAAAATCAAATATTTGATAAGGGTTTATCAAGTTAGTTCACATACTCATAACTAGGGAGTCATAAGGTAGACAACTTCAAAGGTTTTGAAATACAAAATTTCCATCAAAATTGTCCTAAATACTTTGGAACTAAAAGGTATTCTAACTAGAGATTTGGAAAAACTAAATTCTTATCAAAACCATTTATTCTCAAAACACTAGGGAGACATAAGGTAGCCAATCTCAAAGGTTCAAAAATTAAAAGGTTTACTACTCAAAGCAAGATGGATGAAATAATTAAGAATGCATTTAATGAAAATAGTGAAGAGCTATTTCATGAACTTGGGTTTTATTCACAAAACCTAATAGAAACCTTTGATGGATTTAAACACTTGCCTACAGATTTGAAAGAAATATTCTCTTTGTTTTTTAAGGAAGCAAAGGAAGAGAACTTTACAATAGTAATTGGTTATCTTCATGAAGTACTTTTTAGAGCTTGGTGGAATACTCAAAATATAGTTGTATTCACATTAGAAGAATGCTTGATGATATATCTAACATTAATTATTTTTGAACTCTTTCAAAACATGAAATGAAATAGCAATCCTAGTCAATATTATTGTGATGATATACTAACTCATCATAAAGAAGATATTCCTCTAGTAAAAATGCAGAAACAAAGAAGACGAAGAAGGAGGAAGAGGAAGCATGACAGGAAGGAACAAGATGAAGATACTCATCAGGATACAAACAGAAAGTACAATGAAGAAAACACAAAGACTGAACCAAATGAAAGAGAAGGACCAGATCAAGTTGAAGAACATTTGAAGGATGAAGATCCATATTGAAGACTAAAGTCTTCAATACCCAAATAATGTAATACAGGGGGTGTTAGAGTATATTACATTATTTGGTACATGCCAATGTACCACCTTGGGTACATTTCTAGATTAGGATTTTACCTTAGAGTTAGGTTTGAGTAGTTACTTCATGCAATGTAATAAATGCACAAGTGTTAGAATGTGCAATGATGTAAATGTGCATGTAGTCCACATGTACATGAGTCATAGGATAGGTAGATGAAGAGTCATGGGTAGAGTAAAGGCCAAGGAACATATCTTCCTATATATAGGCCTTTGAGAGTAATGAGTGAAAATGAGATAGAGTGAGAGGAATGATATCAAGATAGAGAGTAGTGAGTAGGTACAATGTAGTTCTTCATTGAAAATTTTGGAGTGTTCATGTCCTCCATTATATTGCATTGTACTATTTTTGTGAGCTTTTATTAATGGCATATTACTGAGTTATTGTAGAAGTTTATCATCTAGTTTTCCTGCATATTATAGTGCCATTATCATATAGTTATCATAGCTTGCTTATTTTACATCTTGTGGTTGCATTTCCTTTAATATACATCCTCAAAAGCTAACATTTACCTTGTTGTTCTCGTCTCCTAAGTAGGGAGATAGCATCCATGGTATACTGTAGTGTAGAATTTTAGTGCCTATTTGATTACCTCTTGTGTTTTTCCTTAAGGGAGTGCCTACCTTTTAGAATGCTTCTTGTGGAGTAGCCATTGTTTTGTGTATGTGATTCACCTTCTTTGGAGTGGCGCTCAGGTTCTTTATAGAGAAGATAATGATTTGTTTTTCTTAAAGAATTAATTTGTATTTCCTTCCAATAAAATAGCATTGAATAAATGTGTGATTATAAGCTTTGCTTTAAATGGTTTATTTTTAATTATAAGACTTTAGTCTATATTAAAATAATAGTGTTCTTATTTCCTTTGTAGAGAAAGTTAAGGACCTTTTTATTTTCCAATGGCTAAATAATGTAAGATTATAAAATAAGGAAGGAGCCTTGATTCTTGGAGAATATTCTAATGATTTCCTAAGACTTGAGTAGGTAGGGAAATCATTAGAGGGAGAGAAGTATGGGATTCTCTCCTTGGTTGTTTAATTTGTAATTGCATGGTTGCTTGCCTTTATGCATTGAGCATTGTAGTTGCATTGCATTAAGAGTTGTCTTGATCCCTTAGTTTCTCTTAAGTTTGGGGAGATTCCTTCATGAAGAAGATGGTGTAGAGGACTTTTGGGTGGACTTGCTCTAGTATATTTGGGAAGGAAATATTGCTATGTAAATGTAAATTTTGGAATGTAAAACTTGGTTATCTTTATTTCATTACTAATAAGGCTTGGAGCCTATTTGTAAGTGCAAGAAGATATTTGGATTTTGTGCAATGATGGAATAAAGAAATGAATTAGTATTGATCTCTTTAAAAGAAGTTGTCATTATGAAAAATAATGGAAATCTATATGCTAGCTTGATCTAATGAGATTGCTTTAAATTAAGTGCATCCTTTATGTTAGCATTATGTTAGAATTTAACATTATGATTACTTTTCTCATGCTTTAAATTACAATTTCTTTTGCACTAGATTAATGTGGTTATATTGGTGTAAATGAAGGGTGGGAGAAAGGATGAGAGGACCACTTTGGCATCCTTCTAAATGGTGAGGTTTATTAAGGTGAACCCCAAAAAATATGAGATGTTGGCCACTCCTGTCCACTGAGTGTCATCTATAGTGATATTAAACTCAAATGTGGTGAAGCCTTGAGAATGCTAAAAATAATATTGGGACTCTTTGTGAACCTACTTGTGTAAATAAAAAATTATCTCTCTTGGGTTGGTTTTGGTGGGTTGGTACAGTAATGGAGATTCACACATGCTCTAATACCATGTTGGATTTAACAATGCTTTCTAGAAATGAATGAAATCAATGTATTACCCAAAAAAGAGAGAACTCATAGAAAGAACACAAAGCAATATGAATAGTGTTCATGGTTGCCAAAATAATCTTACTAAAGGAAATTATTACACTCCAACTAATAAATAAATGGTTGGTCTCAAGGGGTATAAATAATTGATTACATGTAACCTTTAGGCCAAGTTTAAATAATGGACCTTAAGGATTATTAATAAAATATTACAATAAACCTATCTATACAATGTGTATAAAGGCCGAAACTTCTATACAATAAATATAATATAAAAGTTAGTTGTGACCTGAAGTGAAGGTTAGCATCACATATTCTAATAATATTTGGCACTCATGATATGGAAATATTACTTTTGGCCATCACTCAGTAAGTATAATGATATTTGTTCAAGTTGCTTGGATAAAAAATAGTAACATGCCCCATTTGGCTCTAGTAGTCATTAATCAAGTAGTCCACTTGGCCTATTGCACAGTAATTTATGCTTAACTTTTGTTAATGATTATACATGATATTTGTGGGTATGTTCTTAACTTTTTATTGATGATTATTCACAAAATTTGTGGGTGTATTAATTAAATACTAATTATCATACCTTTTACTTCTTCAAGGATTTCAAAGCTTGCGTGAAGAAGTCCACTAGTTGCTATATCCATGTACTCTACTCAAATCAAAGGAAAAGTACACAAATTATGAGTTTTCTACTTTTCTATAGCAAAATGTCATTCAATGATAGACACGATTGTGTATATACCTCAATAAAATTTCATTGTAGATAGGTATAATTATACCATTTAAAATATGGTGTAAAGCATGATACTAATGTGAAATTAGAGTCAACATTTTGGGTGGAAGCTACACATATGGTAATTTATCTATTTAATTATGAACCCATAATAGTTTTGGATGTGTGAATTCACAAAAAGTATAAATTGGGGTTAATCCCTCAGTTTATCACATCCAAGTGTTTGGTTACATAAAATTCATGCATATTCCAAAGAAAAAGATGATGAAATTAGAAGAGAATTCCAAATTAATTTTTCTTGGATATAATGATGAGTCAAGATCCCATCAAATCATGGATATTGATAATAAGATGATGTATATAAATAAATATTTTGTGTTTAATAAGAAATATGAATCCAAATCATCTTCTATTAAGACATTATTTTTAAAAGGATCCCATGTTCTCTTTTATGATGATGAAACGTCTAAAATAGAGGTTAATTACTTTGATGATATCGATGATCTTGATGGTGAAAATTATCCTATAGATGATATATTTTATCATCTAGAACCATCTAAGACACCTTATTTAAGTACCATATGATGATCCAAGTGGTACCTCAATATAGTTTGATATTTGAAGTTGAATGGAGTCTCACGCATCAACTTTAGGATTAAGGACTCTTACGAGAGTTCATAATAATGTTAATATTGCTCTATTAGCATAATGGTGTAGAATTTTGAACCATAAATGATTTAGAAATTCCTTTATCAAAATAATGGAATAATGCCATGAATTTTGAGTATTAGGCTTCTAAAAAACAAGAAATTACAACTCATTTATCTTCCATTTGGGAAGAAAACTATTGGTTATAAGTGGTTTTTTTATGATAAAATGTAAAGTAGATGGAAACATTGACATGTGTAAGGAAATACTTATTATGAAGGGATATGCATAGAAGTATAATGTTAATTATAACAAGACCTTTCCTTATACAACAAACATAAAGATGACTTAGATACATAATAGCAACTCAATTTGGATGGAACTTGCATCAATTAGATGTGAAGAGTGTTTTTCTCCATGGTGACCTCATAAAAGAAGTCTAAATAAATTAGGTAGAAGAATTTTTCATACCTATACAATAGAAGATATGTCTATTTATCAAATATCTCTATGAGATTAAGTAGGCTCCCAAATCATGGTATATCAAAATTAATGAGCATTTCGTATGATATGGATTTAGTCCTTATAATCCAGACTTATACATCAAACAACAAGGAGGAAGTCATGATCATAATTGTCTATGTCGATGACCATTGTCATCATAGGTAGTTTAAATAAGTTGATTAAAAAGACCAAGATTGTTAAACTAGTCCTTTTACAGGATTCATCTCGAGATCATGCACTATTATCTTGGCTTGGAATCCTGGTAGATGGAGAGTCACATTTTCATTTCAAAAATGAAGTATGCCAAGGCATTGCTTGAGAATTTTTGGATGATAAACTATAAACTAATGTCTACCCCAATGAATATAGGAATGTAGCCATTTCAAAACAATCCATCATTACAGGTAAATATAACAATTGATTAAAAGTCTCATTTATTAGACTTACACTAGATATGTTGTTTCTAGCTTTTACATTTTATATAGGAATTATAGATGTATCACTAAAAGATAGTAAAGTGAGTTGTTAGGTATATTTATGGTACTATTAAGTATATTCTACTATACAACAAGAACAATCATTTCTTATTGATAGGATCCATGGATGAGGACTATACAAGATCCATAGATGATAGGAAATCCACTTTTGGACATGTATTCAATTTGGGATCTAGTCTAATATATTAGGAAAGGAATAAGTAACAAGTCATTGCTCAATTTTCCACCAAGGCATAATATCACAGTGCTAGAGGAGCTAGCTATGAGATGATATGGTTGCATCACACTTTATCAAGAATGTAAAATTTGTATAAACAACCAATAATCCTAAATCACAATAATTAAGGAGTTTTGAAGCTTTTTTATAACCTAGTATTTCATGAGCATACTAAGAACATTAGTTTTGAATGTAATTTTATTTATGAACATGTTAAGCAACATAACATACAAATCTAGTTGACATCTCTATTAGGGTTGGCATGCATTGTAGTCACCATTACATGCAAAAGCCTTAGTATGGTGTAATGGTTGTAGAATGCAAGGATTAGGTTTGGCTTTCTTCATATAAAACATTGTCTAGAAAATCTACAGGTAATTTTATTTTTCTTTTGTTTTTTTTTTTAGAGTGGATTAGGTTTTTGGATACCTCTAGAGCTTTGTCATGGTGGTGGTGATGGGGGGATCCCTCCCTCACCTAAACCTTCCTTCTAGGATGTAGTATGATCGAGAGGTGGAGGGTACTTAGGTAACATCAAGACCAAGTTTCCTTATGGACCTCTGAGAATGATGTGCATAGACCTCAAGAAGAATGTTAATGAATGCATGAAAGTGACAAATGGCTCCCTAATAATTTAGCTAAAAAATATAGACGTTAAAATGGGTATAGAGGATATGGAAAATAAAGGTCTAATATGCATATTCATAGGTTTTAGACCCTAACTATTAGCCTCTAGGGAATGGGCATATAGGAACTAGTAAACTAAGGGAGAATTTCATATTACACTCTATCCTAATGACTATTTCCTAGTACTTTTTTAGTATGAAGAGGATAGAGAACATGTTTTCCAAGGGTCAAGGTTTCTTAGTAAAGTAGGCTTGTTCGTGAAACCCTAGCATAAAAATATCCAAGCAAAAGAGGAAATACCTTATGTGGGCCCTGTATGGGTTAGGTTATTTAGGTTACAAACTGAATACTAGAACCCCATCTCTTTTGTGACCATTGGCAGCTCTTGTAACCCTCCTTGGCAACACTAGCTACTCAAGTCGAACTATGTACTGTGAATGATATTTAATACTTAGTTTGTGGTTGTAATGGTTATATACTTTTGATATAATATCTATTTTTGCACAAGGATATGGTACTGCTGATGCTCTGCTTGGTTGCAAAAATCAAGAACTCTCATGGGTGGATAAGAGACTTGGCCACAAGGAATGAGAGACCATATTGCAGGGGGAAATGATGATCAAATAGCTCAAGGTAACATGAATGAATACCCTCCTTCATGTAGGTGCATTATAGTCTATGCATGCTCATATTTGTACCATCAAACAAGAAAATTTGCATGCAATGAGTCTCCTTAACATGATTTAGTGATAGCTTGGGTCTATCTTAAATAAGGATCCACTCATTTAGGGATAAAACGATGGTACAAAACATCAGGAGAATGTTTTGTTTGTATATCCTTAATTTGTGCATAAGGATGAATGTTCTCCTTGATAGTTAGATGGATTCTTTCTATCTGCTTTGTTGGATTAAACTTAACCCCAATTAATGTTAGCATTAATTAATGTTGGACTTAATATTAATTAAAAGAATGATTAATGTTGGTTTAATCTAATTAATGTTAGTATTAATCTAAGGAATGATTAATATAATGTAAACATTAATCTAAGGAATTATTAATCTAATGCTATTATTAATCAAGGATTAATAAATATTATGTTTTCTCCTAATATCTTTAGTTGAATGATTATTGTTTATTAGGGTTTTAATATTTTTTACCATAGTTTTAGATAATGGTTTTGGATTGGTTATTGATGTTGTCTTTATGCAGCTGGTGGAGCTACCTTTTCTTTGTTGTGAGTGTGCCTTTAATGCCTTGGGTGGCATGGTAGGAGCCACCTTTGGATAACGCACTTTTAGTTTAATTTACCATTTTGTGTTGCATGGAGGGAAGGCATGGAGTGGGAGTTTTAGAGCATTATGGAAATGTTTGTTTCTCTATCACTCCACCCTAGCATACAATGTTTCCTTTTTCCTATATCTAAAGGCTATTTAAGGGCTCCATGTTGTTGTGCTTTGGGATGTTGGGTTGAGAAAGTAAGGGGAAGGACATCGAAGGTTGCAGTAGAGTTTTGAGGAACAAGGAGTAAGTTGTGGATGTCATAAAGCTCTATGCTAGGTAAACTTATACTTTAATTGGAATGATTTCTTCATACTTTTGCTAGTTTCCATAGATATTACTTCTACTCTATGTGATGTATTGATTTCGCTTGTTGATGTGGGCTCGTGGAGTTTTATTCGATTGCATGCCTTTGATATCCTAGAAGGGCTTTCTTTGGTGGAAAAGGTATTTTTGGAAATATCTACATTGGGATATCTTCCCATATGTAGGTGATGTAGCTATGCTTCCATGGATCCTTGCTAACCAAACCCCATTGTGGAAAGGTGGCTTGCATTATTTGGAGGTTGCAGGACATCTTTGGGTTGTGCTCACCCAAGCTTTCCTTGGTTGGATGTGATGCGCACATTTAGGTTAAAGGATGCTTCTCTGGTCCATGATAGAATAAACCAGGTAATTGGAGGTCTTGGTTTTATCCCTTACCTTCTATTTATTCTTTCACCCAAACCTTGAATGAATCCCTAGCTTGTCAGTTGCATGTAGAGTAAGGTCTTTCTTAAGTTTGTCTAAGTAATGCTCGTGCAGATTAAGAGTTTTATTGTTAGTTTGCAAAGCTTGCTTTTGATTTTTAGATTAGGATTTTTAATATTATCTTATTCTAAGGGTGCATAAATCTATGGTTGATTATTTTTAGGACTTTAGAGTAGGTTATAATATTATTTAATCTAAAATCTAAGCTTTACATTATTTTCAAATTGTCCTATACCAATGAGGGTATAGGAAGGGTGGGAGGGCCACTTTGACATCCTTCTAAATGGTGAGGTTTAGTAAAGTGAAACCCAAAAAAAATGAGATGCTGGCCACTCCTGTCCACTAAGTGTCATCTATAGTGAAATTACACTCAAATGTAGTGAAGCCTTGAGAAAGCTAAAATTAATATTGGGATTCTTTGTGAACCTACTTGTGTAAAGAAAAAAATTCTCTCTCTTGGGTTGGTTTTGGTGGGTTGCTACAATAATGAATATTCATATATGCTCTAATACCATGTTGGATTTAACAATACTTTCTATAAATGAATAAAATCAATGTTTTACCAAACAAAGAGAACACCCATAGAAAGAAAACAAAGCAATATGAATAGTGTTCATGGATACCAAAATAATCTTACTAAAGGAAATAATTACACTCCAACTAATAAATAAATGGTTGGTCTCAAGGGGTATAAATACTTGATTACATGTAACCTTTAGGCCAAGTTTAAAGAATTGACCTTAAGGATTATTAATAAAATATTACAATAAACCCATCTATACAATGTGTATAAAGATCCAAACTTTTATACAATAAATATAATATAAAAGTTAGTTGTGACCTTAAGTGAAGGTTAGCACCACATATTCTAATAATATTTGGCACTCAAGATATGGAAATATTACTTTTGGCCATCACTCAGTAAGTATAATGATATTTTTTCAATTTTCTTGGACAAAATATAGTATCATGGCCCATTTGTCTCTAGTAGTCATTAAGCAACTAGTCCACTAGGCCTATTACACACTGATTTGTGCTTAAATTTTTGTTAATTATTATACATGACATTTGTGGGTATGTGCTTAAATTTTTATTGATGATTATACATAATATTTGTGGGTGTATTATTTGAATACTAAGTATCGTACCTTTTAATTCTTCAAGGATTTCAAAGCTCATGTGAAAAAGTCCACTAGTTGCTATATCCATGTACTCTACTCAAATCAAAGGGAAAGTACACAAATGATAAGTTTTCTACTTTTCTATAGCAAAATGTCATTCAATGATAGATACAATTGTCTATATGCCTTAATAAAATGTCATTGTAGATAGGTATAATTATACCATTCAAAATATGGTGTAAAGAATAATACTAATGTGAAATTAGAGTCGGCATTTTTGGTGGAAGCTACACATATGGCAATTTATCTATTTAACTATGAACCCATAATAGTTTTGGATGTGTGACTTCGTAAAAAGCATAAATTGGGGTTAATCCCTCAGTTTCTCTCATCCAAGTGTTTGGTTACATAAAATTCATGCATATTCCAAAGCAAAAGAGGATGAAATTAGAAGAGAATTCCAAATTCATTTTTCTTGGATATAATGATGAGTCAAGATCCTATCAAATCATGGATATTGACATTACTATGATGTATATAAACAAATATTTTGTGTTTAATAATAAGGATGAATCCAATCATCTTCTATTAAGACATATTTTTAAATGGATCCTATGTTCTCTTTTATGATGATGAAACCTCTAAAATAGAGGTTGATTACTTTGATGATCTTAATGATCTTGATGGTGAGAATGATCCTAAATATGATAGATTTTATCCTCTAGGACCATCTGAGACACCTTATTTAAGTACCATATAATGAGCCAAGTGGTACCTCAATATAGTTTGATATTTGAAGTTGAATGGAGTCCCACACATCAACTTTAGGATTAAGGACTCTTAGGAGAGTTCATAATGATGTTAATCTTGCTCTATTAGCATAGTGGTGTAGAATTTTTAACCATCAATGATTTAGAAAATCCTTGATGAAAACAATGGAATAATACCATGAATGTTGAGTATTAGGCTTCTAAAAGAAAAGAAATGACAACTCATTGATATTCCATTCGGGAAGAAAATCATTGGTTATAAATGGGTTTTTTATGGTTCAATATAAAGTAGATGGAAATATTGACATGTGCAAGGCAAAACTTATTATGAAGGGATATGCATAGAAGTATAATGTTAATTATGACAAGACCTTTCCTTATACAACAAATATAAATACCATTTAGATACATAATAGCAACTCAATTATAGATGAAACTTACATCAATTGGATGTGAAGAGCGCTTTTCTCCATGGTGACCTCATAAAAGAAGTCTAAATGAATTAGGTAGATGGATTTGTCATACCTATACAAGAGAAGATATGTCTATTTATCATATCTCTTTATGAGCTTAAGTAGGCTCCCAAATCATTGTATATCAAAATTAATGAGCTTTTTGTATGACATGGATTTAGTCCTTATAATCCAAACTTATACATCAAACAACAAGGGGGAAGTCATGATCATAATTGTCTATGTCAATTACCATTGTCATCATAGGTAGTTTAAATAAGTTGATTAAGAGGACCAAAAATGTTTAAACTAGTCCTTTGATAGGATTTATCTCGAGATCATGCACTATTGTCTTGGATTGGAATCCTGGTATATGGAGAGTCACATTTTCATTTCAAAAATGAAGTATGCCAAGGCATTGCTTGAGAATTTTTGGATGAAAAACTATAAACTAATGCCTACCCCAATGAATATAGGAATGTAGCCATTTAAAAACAATCCATCATTATAGATAAATATAATAATTGATTAAAAGTCTCATTTATTAGACTTACACTAGATCAGATGTTTGATATGTTGTTTCTACCTTTTACATTTTATATAGGAATTATAGGTGTGTCACTAAAAGGTAGTAAAGTGAGTTCTTAGGTATATTTATGGTACTATTAAGTATATTCTATAGTACAATAAGAACAATCATTTCTTCTTGATAGGATCCATGGATGAGGACTATGCAAGATCCATAGATGATAGGAAATCCACTTTTGGATATGTATTACATTTGGGATCCAATATAATATCTTAGGAAAGTAAGAAGCAACAAGTCATTGCTCAATATTCCACCAAGGTATGATATCATAGTGCTAGAGGAGATATATATGAGATGATATGGTTGCATCACACTTTATCAAGAATGGAAAAATTGTCTAAACAACCAATAATCCTAAATCACAATAATTAAGGAGTTTTGAAGCTTTTTTATAACCTAGTATTTCATGAGCATACTAAGAACATTAGGGTTTAATGTAATTTATTTATGAACATGTTAAGCAAAATAACATACAAATATAGTTGACATCTCTGTTAGGTATTGCATGCATTGTAGTCACTGTTACATCCAAAAGCCTTAGTATGGTGGAATGGTTGTGGAATGCAAGGCTTAGGTTTGGCTTTCTTCATATCAAACATTATCTAGAAAAACTATAGTTAATTTTATTTTTCTTTTGTTTTTGTTTTTAGAGTGGATTAGGATTTGGGATACCTCTACAGCTCTGTCATGGTGGTGGCAATGGGGGGATCCCTCCCTCACATAAACCTTCCTTCTAGGATGTAGTATGATCAAGAGGTAGAGGGTACTCAGGTAACATTGTGACCAAATTTCCTATGGGCCTCTGAGAATGACATGCATAGACCCCAAGAAGAATGTCAATGGATGCATGAAAGTGGCAAATGGCTCCCTAATAGTTTAGCTAAAAAAGGTAGACCTTCAAATGGGCATAGAGGATATGGAAAGGAAAGGTCTAATATGCATATTCATGGGTTTTAGACCCTAACTATTAGCCTTTAGGGACTAGGCATCTAGGAATTGGTAAACTAAGGGATAATTTCATATCACACTCTATCTAAATGGCTATTTCCTAGTACTTTTTGAGTGTGAAGAGGATCAAGAACATGTTTTCCAAGGAGGATCATGGTTTCTTGGTAAAGCAATCTTATTCATGAAACCCTAGCATACAAATCTCCAAGAAAAATAGGAAATACCTTATGTGGGACCTATATGGGTTAGGTTATTTAGGTTACCAGCTAAATATTGGAATCCCATATCTTTTACAACCATTAGTAGTTGTTGTGACCCTCCTTGGCAAAACTACCTACTCAAGTTGAACTATGTATTGTGAATGATATTTAATACTTAGTTTGTGGTTGTAATGGTTATATGCTTTTGATATAATTTCTATTTTTGCACAAGGACATGGTACTGTTGATGCTCTACTTGGTTGTAGTAATTAGGTACTCTCATGGATGGACAAGGGACTTGGACACAAGTAATGAGAGACCATACTGTAGGGGAAATGATGATCAAATAACTCAAGGTAACATGAATTAATACCCTCCTTAATGTAGGTTTCTTATAGTCTATGCATGCTCATGTTTGTGCCATAGAATAAGAAAAGTTACATGCAACAAGTCTCCTTAACATGAATTGGTGATAGCTTGGGTCTATCTTAAATAAGGAGCCACTCATTTAGGAATAAAACAATGGTATAAAACATCAAGAGAATGTTTTGTTTGGATCTCCTTCATTTGTGCATGTGGATGAATGTTATCCTTGATAGTTAGATGGATTATTTTTGTCTGCTTTGTTGGATTAAACTTAACCCCAATTAATGTTAGCATTAATTAATGTTGGATTTAATATCAATCAAAATAATTATTAATGTTAGTTTAATCTAAGATCAACATTAATTAATGTTAGTTTTAATATTAATCAAAAGAATGATTAATGTTGGTTTAATCTGATTAATGTTAGTATTAATCTAAGGAATGATTAATCTAATGTAAACATTAATCTAAGGAATGATTAATCTAATGCTAGTATTAATCAAGGATTAATAAATGTTATGTTTTTCTCCTAATGTTTTTAGTTGAATGATTATTGATTATTAGGGTTTTAATATTTTTTACCATAGTTTTAGACTATGGTTTTGGCTTAGTTGTTGATGTTGTCTTTATGCGGTTTGTGGAGCTACCTTTGCTTTGTTGTGAGTGTGCCTTTAACACCTTGGGTGGCATGGGAGGAGCCACATATGGATAATGTACTTTTGGTTTAATTTTCCATCTTCTATCGCATTAATTAAGGCACTAAGTGGGAGTTTTAGAGTGTTATGGAAATGCTTGTAGCCCTGTCACTCCACCCTAGCATGTAGCACTTCCTCTTCCCTATACCCAAAGGCTATTTAAGGGCTCCATTTTTTTGTGCTAAGGGATGCTGGGTTGAGAAAGCAAGGGAAAGGACATTGAAGGTTGTAGCAGAGTTTTGAGGACAAGGAGTAAGTTGTGGATGTCGCAAAGCTCTATGCTAGGTAAACTTGTACTTTAATTGGAATGCCTTATTCATCCTTTTGCTAGTTGCCATAGATATTACTTTTGCTATGTCTGATATGTTGCTTTCGCTTTTTGATGTGGACTCATGGAGTTTTATTGGATTGCATGTCTTTGATATCCTAGAAGGGCTTTCCTTGGCAGTAAAGGCATGTTTGGAAATGACTATGTTGGGATGTCTTCCCATATTTAGGTAATGTAGCTATGCTTCCATGGATCCCTGCTAACCAAACCCCATTGTTGAAATGTGGCTTGAGTTACTTGGAGGTCGCAGGATGTCTTTGGGTTGTACTCGCCCAAGCTTTCATTGGTTGTATGTGATGCACACATTCTGGTTGAAGGATTATTCTCTGGTCCATGATAGAATATGCTAGGTAATTGGAGATCTTGGGTTTATCCCTTACATTCTACGTATTCTTTCACTCGAGCCTTGAATAAATTCCTAGCTTGTCGGTTGTGCGTAGAGTAAGGTCTTTGTTGAGATTATCTAAGTAATGCTCATGTAGATTAAGTGTTTTGATGTTAGTTTGCAAATCTTGCTTTTGATTTTTAGATTAGAATTTTTTATATTTTATTTTGAGGTCGTATAAATCTATGGTTGATTATGTTTGGGACTTTAGAGTAGGTTATAATATTATTTAATCTAAAATTTAAGCTTTACATTATTGTTGTGTATGCTTTGCAATGGATAGCTAAACTAATATTTAGATTCAAACTAATTTCAATGATAAATTAGTGGAGAATAAATCTAATGTTAGATTAAGTTTTAATATTTAGATTCAAACTAATTTTAATGATAAATTAGTGGGAAATGAATCTAATGTTAGATTAAGTTTTAATCTTTAGATTCAAACTAATTTTAATGATAAATTAGTGGGAAATGAATCTAATGTTATATTAAGTTTTAATATTTATATTCAAACTAATTTTAATGATAAATTAGTGGGAAATGAATCTAATGCTAGATTAAGTTTTAATCTTTAGAATAAAACCAATTTTAATGATAAACTCGTCATTTTGGCATCGTTGCTAGGGATCATGATGTTGGTTCAAAAAAATACATAACCAGAGATGAGGAGCGGTGGAGGAAGCGGAGGAGGAGCAAAAATGGCAGGCAAGAATTTTGAACCAACGGAAGGAGAAGATCCAGAGGTAGGGCAGAATGTTGTAGCTGGAAAGGAAAAGGATTCCCTGTCAGCTCAGTTCGAAAAGGCTAAAGGTACAGATCCTCCAGATAAACCCTCAGACAAAGGGTCCCACTAGGGTTCGGGAGCTGGCAACAAGGGCCCAACCTTTTTGGAAATGCTGAAAGGGAAAAAGAAGGAGCCAGTCAGTGAACTACCGCCCCTAATACCAAACAATAACAGGTTAACTGCGCCAGTGGAGATTATGGAAAGATTCTTGGATATGGAGGCATCATCCTTAGTTGGCAAGTTTTTGGGAGGAAGGCCGGACATTGAGACTATTCGCTCATGGGCCGCGGCAAAGTGGAAAACTTTAGGAAGCTTAGAAATCGTAGCCATGTCAAGAGGTTTTTTTATGATAAGACTCAACAACAAAGATGATGCAGAGCGCATCTTGACAGGAGGACCCTGGTTTCTAGGAAGGCGTAGCCTCTTTCTGAGGAAGTGGGGGGAGGATTTCAACCCTGAGAAGCAGAACATTAATATAGCACCCATTTGGGTCCGCTTACCAAACCTCCCAGCCTAGTTTGTTAATGAGTACTGGCTTAGTGGCATAGCAAAGACGATAGGAGAGCTCGTGGCAATAGACCATTCAACCCGGGCAAGGACTAGACTGACGCATGCCAGGATCTATGTAAATGCAAACTTGGATTCTGATCTACCTTCTCAGGTGGAACTAGCATATGGAGAGTTTCTAAGGATTCAGCCTATGGAGTATGAGAACAAGCCGACATTTTGTAGCGTGTGCAAAACCCAGGGCCACCTTCAAGCCCAATGTCTGACAATAACTGCAAACAAGGAAGCCACGAGCGAAGGTTTTCTAGGGAAAGCTAATGGGAGAGGGATCCCAAAGTTTCAAGGACCGCGTCTTAACTTGGAAGGATACAGACAAGTTAAGAATAACCAGGTTGACCAAGCCAACACAGAACTGGCAAAAATCTAGGAGAAAGGAAAGCAACATAATGAGGGAGGCAAAAATCATAAGGTATGTAATAAAGATCCCAGCTTGAACATGTTTGATATCCTAGAAAATCTAGAAGTTGAAAAAGAAAATAGTAAGGATGATACCATCAGTGTCAAGTTTCCTGAAACCCTAGACTCCCCATCCAAATCGGGACCATCCACAGCTATGACAAAAAGCCCCAAAAGCTATGCTCAAAATGAAGAAAAATTGCCAGGTCATTTCAGTTTAAACATGGAAAAAATAGAGTCAAGAGTCGAAGTTGTGGAAACAAGAGCCAGGAATGTAGCTCCTAATCCGGTAGTGGAGCAAATTATCCCTTATCAGACGAGCCCAACGGTAAAAGGTTCCTTGAAGGAAAGCCCCCTATTTAGGAACCAGATAGGAGAGGTGAACCAAAACAAGGTTGAGGATGAAGAGGGAATTGAAAACCCCCAAAATGAGGAAGAAGGTTCAAGCCCTAGACTATCATAGTATATGCCCCCTCATTTCAGTCCAAAATAGACTAGAAGCACTACCAAGCCTCCGATAGATTATGGAAGTGAAAGAAAGAAAGGGAGAATATCTACAACAGAGCACTATAGAATGAGAATCAATGAAGAAATTGCAAACGGAAAGCAAAGAACATTGTTACAACAAGCTATTCCTGGCCAGGATAATAGCAAAATTGACAAACCCCCTTTGGATCAGGGAAGGGGGCGGGGAAAAAATATCAAATAGTCTAAATGAAGGTTCTCTCATGGAATGTGAGAGGCCTAAACGGCCCACCAAAACAAAGGATGGTGAAGTCTATAAGGAAGGATTGGAATCCTACTATCATTTTTCTTCAAGAAACCAAAATAGATGCGGCACAATCAACACTTATAGCTAGAAGGATTTGGAAGCAAGGGGAAGTGGCCTTTCAACAGGCGAGAGGAGCATCTGGGGGCCTCATGATCTTATGGGATCCTATTAAAATAGAAGGAAGTATTATTCAGGCAAATGAAAGAGTCTTAAGCGTATTATTTCATGATTTTGATACTAATAAGAATTGGATTATGTCAAATGTTTATGCCCCCACCTCTGTCCAAGGGCGGTCTGAACTATGGGAGTTTTTGGGGCATTTGAGCCAAGATTTTAAAGACATTCCTTGGGTGATTGGGGGAGATTTCAATACCCCCTTTACCCATCTGATAAGAAGGGAGGATCTGGGTTACCCTCAAGGAGCATGGAGGACTTCAATGAATTCATTAACACAAATGAATTGATGGATGTAAGACTAAAAGGAGCCAAATTTACATGGAGTAACAAGAGGATAGGAAGTCAGCTGATTCAAGAAAGGTTGGACAGGTTTTTTTATCCAAGGAAGCTACAACAATGTTTGGTGATTCAACATTACAAGCCCTTCCTAAATGCGCTTCAGACCATAATCTTATTCTATGGGAGGCATTTCAGGCTAACTCCTTTAAAAAGCCATTCAGATTTCTGTCAATGTGGGTTAAACATCCGGACTTCAAGAAACGAATAGAGGAATGGTGGCAGCAGCCTATCCAGGGAAGTGCTTCCTTCAAACTATCTCAAAAACTTAAGATGGTGAAAAACAACCTTAGAATATGGAATAAAGAAGTCTTTGGAAATATTTTTGAGAATAAGAGAGCAGTGGGGGAAAAACTGAGAATAATAGAAAGCAAAATCCAAAATGGAACCTATGATGAGGTGACAAGGACTGAAGAGAAGGAAACCCTTTGTGAGTTTTATAATATTTTAGCTTGTGAAGAGATGTATTGGAGGCAGAAATCAAGGGCATTATGGCTAAAGGAAGGGGACTCTAATTCAAAAATTTTCCATGTTACCACATTGAGCAATAGAAGCAACAATAATATTAGAAATTTAACTAAGGTGGATGGATCCTCAACTCAAAACATTCAGGAGATCAGGGACGAGGCTGTTAATTTTTTTAGTTCATTATTGGGTGAAGAACGGGCCTGTAATGCCCAAGCAAAGGACTCTCTCCTTCAATTCATTCCACAACTCATTGATGAAATGATTAACGAGTCTCTTACAACAGCTTTTTTAGATGAAGAGATCAAGGAGGCTTTGTTTAACATGGATCCTGACAAAGCTCCTGGGCCGGATGGGTTTTCACCGTGGTTTTTCCAAGTTTGTTGGGATATTGTTGGAGCAGAAGTTATTGCTGCAATCAAGGAGTTCCAAAGTTCAAATCATATTCCAAGGGGTTTCAATTCAAATTTCATTGCTTTGATCCCTAAAGGCCCCAACCCCAAGACTATGGCTGACTTTAGGCCGGTTAGCCTGTGTAATATATCCTATAAAATTCTGTCCAAAGTTTTAGCCAACCGTTTGAAGAAAGTTCTACCGGTTATCATTGATCCAAGTCAAGGAAGTTCTGTACAAGGAAGATCAATCTTAGATGGAGTTATTACTATTCATGAGGCTCTTCATACAGCCGCTCAGACCAAAAAAGTAGTCATGGCTTTAAAGTTAGACATGAACAAAGCTTATGACAGGATAAATTGGGAATTCCTAGAGGCAGTTTTATTAAAATTTGGCTTCAACATGAAATGGGTCAAGTTAATAAGAGAGTGTATTTCTAAGCCTTGTTTTTCAGTTTTGGTTAATGGGTCTACTGCAGGTTTTTTTCAAAGCAAATGTGGTCTAAGACAAGGAGATCCCATAAGTCCTATGTTGTTCATCATTGTAGCTGAGGCCTTGGGAAGAACCATTAAGGCAGCAGCGGTAGCTGGACTCATATCAGGTATCAAGGCCACGTCGCTAACTACCCCGGTGACACATCAACAATTTGTTGATGATACATTGCTACTGACTTTGGCTTCTGTGGTTGAGGCAAGAAGGATTAAAAATATTCTCATAATGTATGAAGAAGCGGCTGGACAGAAAGTGAATTTTGATAAGAGCAAACTTTATTTCATCAATACCCCCATTCCTAGGCAAAACAACATAGCAAGGATCATGGAATGTCAGATTGCATCCCTTCCCACCTCCTATTTAGGTCTTCCCCTATTTACGGGGAAACCTGAAGGATCAATGTGGAACATAGTTCTGGAGAGGATCCAAAAAAAGCTAGCAGGTTGGAAAGGACATCTGTTATCTCAAGCAGGCAAAGCAGTTTTAACTATGGCTTCACTTCAAAGTATACCCGTTTACTTCCTATCAGTCTTCAGAGCTCCCAACAAGGTGTATCACAAAATTGAGCAGCTTCAAAAAAAATTCTCTGGTCAGGGACTGAGGATAAGAAAAGGATCCATTTAGTAGGTTGGAACAAGGTTTGCAAACCTAAAGCTGATGGGGGGTTAGGATTGAGGAGAGTTGCTCATCTCAATACAGCTCTGTTAGCCAAACAAGCATGGCGGTTATTGACTAAGGTCGATAATGAATGGACTGCCATAGTTAGGAGGAAATACCTCCAAGGTGTGAACTTCCTTAATGACAACTTAGCAAGCAGGGGGTCTACTTTTTGGAAGGCAATCCTCACGAGCAGGGATCTTGTCAAGAAAGGTCTTAGATGGATTCTAGGAAATGGGCAAACAATAGACTTTTGGAAGGATCGATGGGTGAGAGCTGAGGAGTTATCCCAGAATCCTCGTTTGGCTAGGATTCAAGAGCATATGGAGCAGCATATTGGGAAGAAGGTTGCAAATTATATGTGGTAGGATATAAATATCAACAGGTGGAAACACATCAGAGTACAGGGTTTTGAAGCGGAGTCTGAAGAGCTTTATAACATTTTAACTCAGCAAATTATTCCCTCTAGAGAGGATGAAGATCACATTGTTTGGGCTGAGACTGAAAGTGGTGACTTCACAGTTAAGTCTGCCTATAATTTGCTTCTCAATGTGGAAGGTCAACAATTTCAACCGAGTTTGGTTTGGATCAAAGGCTTAATTCCTAAAATATCCTTTTTTTCATGGTTGGTGATTCAAGGAAAAATCCTCACTATGGACAATATGTTATCCAAAGGTATGGTTATTGCTAACCATTGCTACATGTGCAGGGCAGGATGGGAGACAACCCAACACTTGTTTCTGGAGTGTCCGATAGCGGAGTCCATCCTGGATGAACTTTTCCAAGCCTTTAGGATCTCGTGGGTTAAGCTTGCTCTTATATCCGAAGTGTTCCATCAATGGCCTCAACCCTTTGTTAGCCTAAAACTTAAGTACCTATGGAAAATCTATTGGCATCATTTTCTCTGGAGATTTGGCTAGAAAGGAACCATAGAGCCTTTAAGGATACCATTCACAACCCAAAAACCATCCTCAACAGGATTATTGTCTTTGCGAAAGAAAACCTTAGCACCTTAGTGGATGAGAACCACTCAATTCTTCCCCAAGAAAAACAATTAGCTCGGGCCTTAGGTATTGAGGACAAACCTTCCATTCCTTTGCCCAATCCCAGAAATGGGATTTCTTGGGAGCCACCCCCCAGGGTTGGTTTAAACTAAATTTTGATGGTGCAGCCAAGGAGAACCCGGGAAGAGCTGGAGCTGGAGGAATAATCAGGGATCATCAAGGAAATCTGGTCAAGGCCTTCGCTGAACCATTGGGAATCAGAACTAATAATGAAGAAGAAGCTAGAGCCCTTTGGAGAGGGTTGCAAGTAGCCCAAGCAACTCAAGGTAACTTGATGATTGAAGGTGATTCTATGAACATCATCAACCTGTTAACCAATGGCAAAAAACCTCCATGGAGAATCGAGGGAGTCATCCATGAAGTGAGGATCCTTTTTGCGGCAAGACAGAACAGGAGGGCTCGTCACGTGTACCGTGAGGCCAACAGGTCAGCTGAAAAATTAGCCAACATAGGTGTTGATGTTGGTAGTTTGGTGACATGGACACAAGGTGTGCCACGTGAAGTGGAAAACATTATTAGTCATGAAAAGAAACCTACCCGTTAAGGAGAAATATGAATGGGTGTTCTTTCCCCATGGAGCTGGTAATAACTATGGGGTTTCCCTCTAAATCATACCAAATTGGAAATGAAGGTAACAGGGTGTAAGCCTTGGAAGATTTCGACAGAGAATAGGAAATGGGCAAGCAACAGGTTTCACAAGTGCAAAGTTCCAAACTTCAATTCCTGTCAATGTAAGTAATGTTTACAGTTATGTTTAGGTATGGGTGTGCTTTGTTAGTAAGGTGTTGTAGGGGATTCAACACAATTTCTGGTAAGAAAGTTTCAAGGATGACTAGGATCTACAATCTCAGCAGAAGGCTGGATATTGTAATAGGTTTTGGGTTAACCTGCAAAACCCGGTAATTAATGAAGACTTTTATTTACCAAAAAAAAATAGTGGGAAATTAATCTAATGTTAGATTAAGTTTTAATATTTAGATTCAAACTAATTTTTAATGATAAATTAGTGGAGAATGAATCTAATGTTAGATTAAGTTTTAATATTTAGATTCAAACTAATTTTAATGATAAATTAGTGGGATGTGAATCTAATGTTAGATTAAGTTTTAATTTTTCAATGATAAAATAGTGGGAAAAGAATATAATGATAGAATAAGTTATTAATCCTTAGTTTCAAATCGATCCAATGATAATTTGGTAACTAATCAAATGATGGATTAATACTTTTGACCTTGTTTTTCAAGTAATTAAATGAAGGATTAATTGATATCAATCTTTTTTTTATAATTAGATTGGGTAATGATCAAAAGATAGATTAACCCTTTGATCTTGCAAATGAATGTCAAGACTTATTTTAAGGGTAGTTATGGTCTTGAATGAACTTAACATTTGTAGAGAATGTTTTGATAAGAAGTATGGGCTTCTTTATTGGATTAGACAATGAATGAACTTAACATTTGTGGAGAATGTTTTGATAAGAAGTATGGGATTCTTTATTGGATTAGAAAATGAATGAACTTAACTTTTGTGGAGAATGTTTAGAAAATAAGTATGGGCTTCTTTGTGTGTTTGCTATAAATGTGTTTAGCTATGTAGAAATATGGGAATTGATATTTGCGAAAAATATCGTGGAAAGAAGTATGGGCTTCTTTGCTTGTGTTTACTATATTGGATTGAATTATAGAAATGCAAGTGCTTGTGTTTTTAATATTTGTGGAGAATATTTTAGGAAAGTAGTATGGGCTACTTTTGTTGTGCATTATTCTTAGAATGCATTCATACCTGCATATGAGTTGTTCTGATCCCCACTTCTTGTCAACTGTTGTAGAGGCCAAAGGAAGATGGTGTAGGGACATGCTAAGATAACTCCATCTTGTTTCTTGGAGTATTGTTGTGATCACTCTTGGTGAAAGAGGACTTATTGTAATAGATGCAAAGACTATTCTTTTATAATTTAATTATTTAAATAAATGACTACATGATGCTTTGTTTTTAAATGAACTTATCATTCTTATCCATAATATGTCTTATTTTACTGGATAGATAGATTTATTTCAGGAATCTTAAGATGTTAGTTTTGCTTTGATATTGCAAATGCTTTATTGCTTGCTAGAGAGAGAGAGAGGTTTTTCCCTTAGGATTCTTTGGGAAGGGAACTAAAGATATCTTGTTATAACTCTCTTTAAAACTTGGGTTTTTGTATGATAGAAATACCTAGTTTATGTATCCATGAGTAGGCAATCACATGGAGTGTATCTTAGAGTCCATCACAAATATGGTAAAGCTAATCATATGGTTTAAGATATCATCGTGGAGGTGTAGTTAAATTAGAATTAGACACTACATCCAATAGGCTAGCATAGATGGATTTATGGCTGGAAGTAGGAATTGGCATCCCCTTCTCTAAAGGATGAGAAGGGATAATCCTAACGTTGAGGTCAAGAGGTTTGCATTCATGGATAATTCTAGAATAGTGGAGAGATATTATTAAAGCATCCTCTATACTACAAATTTATATAAGGTGAATCCTAGGTACCTACAGGATTTTGGCCCCTCCTGTCCACTCGAGTGATGTTTATAGCATCTTAGACTCAAAATTTGGGTGTCTAGTTGATGTATGTATTTCATGGATACTTTGGTAAAAACTTTTGTCTTAAAAAAAATATATCTTAGGTTGGTTAGCTTTTGGGGTTGTTACAGCAACACTCTAGGAAATTTTATGATGGTGGATGATAGTACTTATAGTTTTGAACAAATTATATAGCCAAAATATGTGTACTAATGGAATTCAATAAATCTCTTCCATAAAATATCACATTACAAATAGAGGATGAGGCCTAGGAGCAAAAAGTTGACTATGAAAATATCCCATTCAAATATCGGATATGCCATGAGTATGGGCATATGGAAAGAGATTGTCTATAGAAGTGCTTGGATCAAATGAAAATAAAGGATAAGGTCACATACTTTGAAAAAACTAAAAAAAAGGTGCACTCAAATAAAAAAGTAGATGTTGAAAGTAGTGTGGTACCAAACAACAATTTTTCTTCTTTTATTGGTGAAGACCTAATTTTGAGAGATCATCAAATGGAGACATAATTGATGGCTAGTTATTCAAGCAATTTCTTGGTCCAAATCAGGAGAAAAGGCACTATAAAAAATAGCTAACAACTAGATCAACATGTAAATGAACACATACCTAAACCACAAAGGTCAGCAAAGGAAAAAAAGTGAGGAGGAACCAAAAAAGAAGGGAATTATATTGGTGAAACACATAGAATCACTCAGCCTAAAGTAGGAGAAGATACATTGATCCATTTTATTAAGGCCTTGGTGGAATACATAGAGGATCATGAAGGACCTTCCCAAGATCCATTTTGCATACAATAGGAAAAAATTAAGAGAAAGAATATTAACACCAAACAAAAAGTGAGATGTAAGACCAATCAACACCACTTGGCAAAAGAAGGGGAAGCTCTTGTCTTTGAGGGTAAGGTGACACCTATAACCAAACTCTTAATCCACACATACTCATAAGACTCCTTTAATGGAACATAAGGGGGATAATAGGTAGTCCCCTCAAACACAATGAAATTAGAATGTTGATTGAGAGAAATAATTCAAACCTAGTCTTTCTTCAAGAGACTAAGTTATCAATAGAGGAGATGGATACAGTGGCCTAAACAGTATGGACCATAGGTCAGGTATAATTTATTAGCCTTCAAGGAGTATTAGGATCTCCTATTTATGGGATCCAAAGAAATTTTTGGTGCATTCGACTATGGGAAGTTATGTCATTCTCGAAATTTAGAGGTAATGGAGGTAAAAGGACCAGCAACTCCTATGTATTAAAATACATGTAGTCACTTCTATAGAGGGAAAATAGAGGTAATAAGACTATATTATGTACCTTAAGTTCTAGTTCCCAATGATCATATTGTCCTAGAAGAGGATTTTAATACCATTCTCTCCTTAGATAAAAATATATGAGGGATATCAAGCGACATTAGCTCAATTGGTTAGATTCCTCAATATTTTAAGGAGGATATCAAGGTTCGAATCTTGCCAAATGATACATGGATAATATCCAATATTTGTTGTAATACTACTATGTGGTGATAATGTAATACAGGTGGGGCCCATTTCAATCCCATCTAACCCATTGAAAAAAAAGGGAGGGATGAGAACACTAGACACTATGATCGAGCTAATGCATAAGCACTTAAAGCATCTCCATTTGATTGACGTCAAGCCTTGCAATGAACTGATGACATGGAAAATACATGACAAGGACCTGCATTCATCCTAGAGTGCTTGGATATGTTTATAATCTCGGATGACCTTTTCTCTAGAATTAATTCTAAAATATCTTATCCTTAATAATATAATATCATATCACTAGCCTATTTTACTAGATTTTAGACAGTCTATCAGGAGTTAATATCCCTTTAAATTCTATCTTATGTGGTTAAAAGATAATTTCTTAAGGCCATTACTTCTTTAGTAGTGGAGGTATGGAAATTCAATATATGACACCTAGATGTATTACTTTGTCAAGATATTACAGCTCATCAAAAACAAAATCAAGCAATGAAATTGGAATGAGTTCAGGGATGTGAGGGCTAAAAAAGTATGTTTGGTTTTCCAACTTGATAAAGTGAACACTTGAATTTATTCCTTGGTACTTATTGAGGAGCTCAACAAATAGGAAATCCAAGTCTCTTTCTAGTTATAAAAATAGGAAAGGAGGGAGGAGCTCTTATGGAAAGAAAAATCTAAGATCCAACGGTTAAAGAAAGGGGACAAAAACTCTACTTTATTCCATAAATATCTCCTGGGCAGATTATTTTTAAACTTTGTACCTTCCCTAAATACCAAAATAGGTGATATAGTATACTCTTGGGATGGGATAAAGAGAATTGACACTGACTATTTTGAGAAACTTTTCTCTATAGTTCCCCTAGACCCTAGGGTTTAAGAGGAATTTTTTTAGGGAATCCCTTCCCTTATTACGAAAGAGGATAATAAGGTATTGACAAAACCAATTTCTATGGTAGAAATATAGTGATTTTTAAGATGAAAAAGGAAAAAATCCTGGACCAGATGACTTTCCCATTGAGTTCTATTAAGAATTTTGGGACATGCTCAAGGATGATCTACCTACAATGGTAGAGGAAGAACGAGTGGCAGAGTCATTTTTGAAAGAAATCAACAAAACCTACATTGTGCTCATACCTAAGTCCCAAGAGGGATATCAGATTTTTATCTTTATATCAATATCCATGTGTAATGTTCTCCTCAAAATCATTACAATGGTGATAGCTCAAAGGTTGAAACCCTTACTCCCTATTTTAATATCACCAAAACAAGGAGATTTATGGGAAGGAGAAAAATTACAAATAAAATAGTATTTTCCCAGGAGGCCCTTCACTTTATGCAGGCACAAATATCCCCCTCCATGTTTATCTATTTGGACCTCTCCAAGGCTTATGACAAGGTAGACTAGGATTTTCTCCTACAAGTCTTGAGGAAGTTTGGCTTCTCCTAGGATTGGGTGGATTGGATTAGAGGCACTATTTCCTCAATCTCTTATGTTGTGATGATAAATTGTAGTTTGTCTTATTTGTTTATTACTTCCAAGGGACTACACCAAGGGGATCCTCTGTCCCTTATAATTGTATCATGTTGGTAGAGTGTCTAGGTCATCTTATATCTAAGAAAAGGAATAACATATATATTCAAGGAATTAGATGTGCATTAATAGTCTCTTCTCTCTCTCATTTATAGTTTGTAGATGACTCAAGCTTGATGGGCCATGCTATTACATCGAAATAATACATATTTAAAATAATTCTAAACCTCTTTTTAGCAACCATAGGATAACTATCAATGAGAAGTCTATGATCATGTTCTTTCATTGTAGTGCTAGAGTGGAGACCATGATTCTAAATATTTTTAATTTTAAATGAGCATCTCTTCCAATATCTTATCTAGGAGTCCCATTAAATGTGACCAAACAAAAAGGAGTGGGAGTGGTTGATAAAGAAGATACAAAGTAGGTTGAATAACTAGACCAATCGATGGATTTCTCTTGCAAGTAGGTTCACTTTCATTAAAATAGTTTGAAAATATATTCCCATATATGTCTCCTCAATATTAAGTATTCCTAAGGATGTTTTAAGAAATTTGGATAAGATTAATCAAAGGTTCTTATGGAGTGGGGCAAAAGCAGAGTGTAAGTGGGCCCTAGTGAAGTGGGATCAGTTTTGTCTTCCACAAAAAGAGGGATGTTTGGGCCTTTGGTCATTGTTTTAAAAGTACTTAGCCTTGGAAATAAAACTATATAGGCAATTAATTATTCCCCCTAATGAGTTATGGGTGTGGATCCTAAGAGCCAAGTATGCAAAAAATCAAGCTCCAAATTTTTTTACTATATATCAGCTTCCTCAATGAGGATCTCTAGTTCTTGAGGTTCTAAGGATAGAGGAGACAATTATAAAATCATAATTGTTATGGATAGTGGGGAATGGCCATCAAGAAAATTTTTGAATAGACTATTGGGATGGTTTACTATAGCACCCTAAAATTGGCGCAGTAAAACTTAGCAATAATCAAAATTACCTTAGTAATAATTCAAATTCAAATTCAACCCCCAAAACCGCTCCCAAACCGTCGTTTAACCCGTTTCCTTGTTTTTCATGCCATTTTTAGGATTTGTTGTGACCGTTGGACGATATCGTCGCCGATCAGACGATATCGCCTCAGATCGGACGATTTCGTCTGGACTAGGACGTCCAGACGATCTTGTCCCAAAACTAATTTTTCATAATTAGCTTCTGTTTCAACAGCTTCTCTAACTCGGGCAGAGACGCGTCTGCACCGTTAGAGACCTCCCCCATTGGAGATCTTCCAAATTAGGATGATCTCCAACCTCCCAACTTCCCTCCTAAGTCTACTTAAACCTTAGGACCCCCCCTTGACATTCCCCTGGCTGGATTTTCTGTAACTTGACCTTTACACGCATTAGAACACCCTGGATTATCATCTGCACTTGTCCTATCCAAATTTTGTTGCAGGAACCTTGTTATTCTTCAGCCGGAGCAAGCTCAGGTCGTCGCAGATGATCCTGTCCAATTCGAGATGATTTCATACCAATCCGAGATGATTTCGACTGCAGTCTGCATTGGGGCAATCAGTGCCCAGAGTTTGCATTTTCTCTACTCTTTTCTGTTGCATTATTCTCCATTTAGTTAATTCTATGGTTATTCCTTATTACTCTGCATTTTGGAGTTCACCCATATAGTTTTAATGCATGATAAAGTCATAATTTGTCATTAAATCATTGAAATACACTCATATTTTGTTTATAATTATCCGTCTAATATTATTGTTGTCATTCTGCATCATTGCCCTCTGTTTGTATTGCTGCATTTTCTGCATTTTGTATCTATTTCTCTGTTTGCAGGTCTCTGACGAATTCGTCTGATGAATTCGTCAGATCTCAGACGATCCTGTCAGATCGGAGACGATCCTATCAAATTCTAGATGATCTGGACTGCTTCAAAAATTAGAATCTCCATCAGACATCCGGGACCAGGTATGGATTTCTTCCCTTAGTTTACTCTCTATGTTTTCTGTTAAATCTATTTTCTATATTTAAATTTGCATTTTCATATAGAATAACTTAGATTCATCTGGCCAAACCTAGGACTTGGATGTTTAAAGCTAAAATTGAACACATTAAACTCATTCCCAACCTAGGCATGGAAACTGCCACTAAACGTTTCCTGGTGAACCCCACCATCCATCGAAAAATCACCTTAATACCCCTCCCCCGAGAGGCGGGACCTTCAAAGGGCCTCTCAGTCCGAGGTATTGTCCCATCCTTTTCCCATCCTCCTTTCGAGCATGGATCCTTTAGCCTGAAGGTAAGGATGCAAAAAATTTGGAGCGATACATTTTGGTGAACCCGACGTGAAACTAAAACCTTTTGAAAACAAAAAAAACAAACCAAAAACAAAGATGCACTTCAAATCATTAGAAAAATACTAAGTTGCATATCATGTCTAGATGGTAGCTCCTAAGAAAATATTAGTAGTTACTATAAATGTTGAAAACCAATTAGCAGCCATAGAAGTTAATTATGTGCTTAGTGTGCTTGAAACAGATAGAAACCAACTTCTGTGGAAAGAACTTGATAGGAGGCTAGATATCATTTCATCTAGATCAACCGAACTTAGACAAATCAAGAGGTTTGCCCTAGATAGGATCCTGGATCCTCATCAACTCATTGTTTATCATGAACTTCAGAGAGCCTGCCATAGGTGGTTAGCTTATAGGAGAGCTCTTGTGTCTTCAGAATTGTTCACCTTTGAGGAATACCTCGAGAACGCAGCTGTTATACACCAATTCCTAGGTCATGTAGAAGATCAAGAGGTCGTTCTTATGAATAGGGAAATATGGAATAGAGTTCCTAGGGCTATGTTATATCGAGAGTATTGCCATGAACTTTATTTCTACCAACCAGAATCTGAGATAGATAATATCACTATAGCACTTTTTATCAAATTCTTGAAAGAAAATTTTCAATTTGAAGAAGAACACTTCATGACTCCTGAAGAACTCGAGCCCATTAATGATATTTATAAATTGTTTATAGAAAACTAGATCATTGCTTTCATTATTATTATTTCTTGCATTTAGTGTGTTGTTTGTTATCTTTATAATATTGTTACAAAAACAAGAAAAACCAAAACATAACAAAAACCAAAAACATTTTATTTCAAATACTATAGTAGGTATATAATTAAAATATATACCTCTTAAGCTTGTTGCACAAAAAAAATATATATATATATATATATATACAAGTATATATATATTTGCTGAAATCTAAACTTAACCACAATGCCTAAACTTAGGAATGGTAAACAAACTGAACAAGAAGAAGAAGATTGGTTAGAAGACAAAACAAAAAACCCAAATGTCCTTCCTGAGGAATCAATTCCGGAAGGAGAAACTCTAGAACAGCCAGAAGATGACCTGGCTGAGGAAAATGAACAACAAGAAAACCTTAAAGAGGAAGGATCCTCATCCCCTAGAATAGCTCCAGATGGAACTATTGCTTTTGATAACTTAGATCATTTCTGGAAATTTTTCAATAATAACATTGGTGCTCTTAATATGGCAGTTCGTATTGATAAAGGGCAAATTAGTGACACTCAAGCAGCCATGGAACATATGTTTGACATACACACTAATCCCTTGTCTTTCATTGATCAAGAAAGTGATAAAGCTGGACCATCCAATAGAGATATGGTCACTATGATTCAAAACATGCCAAAACAACAGATTACCCAACCCCCTAAGGAACCTGTTATTGAGCCTAAAATCATTCCCACACAAAAGAAACCTTCCTTCACTGCCTTACTTCGCCAAACTATTGATCAATATGCTTCAAGTAGACAAAAACCTAAAATGAAGCCAAACACCAATTTTCAACAATCGGGCATACAACATAATACAACTTCAAAATTTCTTCATAACACCCTTCCTACCAACAATTTACACAATAGCAATATCGCATCTAATCTCCATGTCCCTCCATCATATGCTCACAAATCCCATATTAATGCCCTACCGAACCAATATGGTGGGCAAACCAGTAATCTGGAAGCCATGGTGAAACAGTTAGCTTCGCGCATGGACCAGATAGATCCCTACCGTCCCTCGTACAATTATCGAGAGATATGTAGTCAACCTCTGGATCCCATAGTTGTAGCACAACCATACCCTAAACACTTCCCCATGCCCGTCCTGCCTATATATAAAGGAACTGAAGATCCCATAGAGCATCTTCGCATGTTTAGGATAGCATGTCATGATATATCACATGATGACTTGCTATTACTAAAAATGTTCCCGAAAAGCTTAGGAGGAATGGCATTAGAGTGGTACTATCAATTGCCCACTCATTCTTTGAGAAATTTTGAAGAAACAGCTGAATCTTTTGTCCATCAATTTAGTGCCTACATCGAGAGGCATGTCACCATTAAAGATTTGTACAACTTAAAACAAGACAAAGATGAATGTTTTGCTGATTTCTTAGCTAGATGGAGGCAGTTGATAGGAAAACTGCACTTTGTGCTACCTTATAGGGAAATGTTGGACATTTTTATTAATAATTTACAAGAACAAATATCTTATGAACTATCAATTGCCACCTTAACTACCTTCGATCAAGCTATAGACTTAGCTCGAAGGGTAGAAGATGCTCTCATTAGAAGAGGTCAGCTCAAAAAGAAAGATGATGAGAAAACATCCAGAAATCAGTATAAAAACAAACAAGTTGTAGGTGACGGAGTCACTGATAGTAGAAATGTTGCTAACATCAATACAACGAAGACAACAGAAAAATTTATATTAAAACCTCCTGATAAACCTCCTCGAGAATTTACTAGATTAAATCAACCTTTATCAACCATTCTTCCTCAATTATTAGCACGAGGCTTGATTCAATTACCAACTATCCGGGAACCTGATCCAACTATACCCGGATACAGAGCTGATTTACATTGTGACTTTCATAGAGGACCTGGACATGCTACAAACTCTTGCAAAATATTGAAACATAAAATACAAGATCTGATTGATAATAATGAAATGGAGGTGCAAGCCTTCCAACCTAAACAAAATGCTCCTAATAACGCTCAAAAGACCATTCCCCAAAATCAGAATCAAAATGCTAATCAATCATTGGATATATTTCAACATCCTTTACCAAACCATGGTAAAGAAGTGGCCAATCAAATCGAACATCATAATGTTCCCCCTCCTACCCGATATGTAGGGACTATTAGCGGACAATTATCTGTTCAGGATCCTCAAATATTTGGCACAACCTTATCCCTGGTCACGACCAGACCCCTACATAATATTCAAACTCCCGATCCTAGTGATGTAGAATCAGATACTGAAAGTGAAGTAGACATCACCTCAAATCAATCGAATAGTTCTAAAAATGAATCAGATCCTATTCAACCCATCACAGATGCTATGGTTCCAGAAGAACCATTTCCTAGAAGAGTTACTACTCGACCCTCTTCTAATCAGTTCCTTCCTAATGAACAAGCCATAAACGCTCAACCAAGACCAGTTCAGCGTCTTCAATATAACATTGTAGGTACCATTGGAGCCGTTACCAGACAACAGGCTCAAAACTCTCAACAAGATCAAACTCAGAATGATGGATCAGCTCCATTTATTTTGAAAAATCCCAATAAAGGGAATCATATGTCTAATGTTCAACCAAAACCTCCTTACAATATTAATGAACAATTATCCAATACTACAGCCAGAATTTCCCTTTTGGACTTGTTAAGATCTTCTCCTACCCATAGGGATGAGTTAATGCTTACATTAAGCCAAATGATGGTACCTCAAAATATTCAACCCGAAGCCATGGCCAATACTATCATCACTAGAGAAGTTGATTGTATTGACTTTCGGGATAAAGATATCCCACAACATAGTTTACATAAGGATAACCCCTTATATATTACTGCTCTAATTGGAGATGTAGCTGTTAAAAGAGTCTTGATTGATAATGGTTCATCTCTAAACATTTGCACTTTTGACTTCTACCAACGATTTGGGTTTAGAAGTGATGAAATGAAGAAAACTGACATGATTATCAAAGCTTTCAATGACGAGACACAAGAAACGTGTGGAGTCATTACCTTACCCTTGCAAGTTGGTCCTAGAACCCTAGATACAACCGTGTTTATTGTACATTGCCCAACATCGTACAATATACTTTTGGGTCGCCCTTGGATCAATGCGATGCGAGCGGTTCCTTCCACTTTACATCAGTGTGTTAAATTTGAATTTAAAAATCAGTTGGTCACTATCCATGGTGACCCTAGACCCTTTGATATGTGTGCTTTGGCAGAACCTGTTGGAGTGCAATTTTGCCCCGCTCTGTCATCCACACATCCTAATTCTTATTTTTCATCTAAACATGTGAAAAACACACACATAACATCATCTACTCCATCAACTACACCTATACATTTAACTCAACCATCTTCTGAACAAACCACACTAAAACCTCAAAAAGGTCTTCAATCCACAACCAATCCTTCATGTTCTATCCCTATAATTTCAAAACCTATAGACCCATTTATTGACACTTCCACATTATCAACATCTATCATACCTTCCACATCTAAAGATATAGGGAATGATCCTTCTACATCTTATGCTCTTTCCGATGAACTTTTACCGGAATTATCCACAATCTTAATATCAGAAAAAACAAATGCTTTTATGCAAGATTCAATTCTTTTAAATAACTTGCCGCCATCTCCTCGTACTTTGGGCCTCCCACAACCTATGGGAAGTACTTACCAAGTCGGGAGTTGTGCTTTTATTTATAAAGGATATGATTGGGGAAGAATACCCAGGAATATCAAAACTCATCATGAGGGATATGCCCGATGTTATTTTGCTAATGAATATATTAAAGCTAAACCCATAATGCTTAAAATGGGCTATAAAGGGAAAGGCTTGGGACCTTTCCAAAATGGTATGAAAGAACCTATTGAGGTAGAGCCATGGCCTGCCCGATGTGGTGTGGGCCTATTTCCTAGTAAGGGTCAACCCTTCCCTTTTGAAGATGATGATCAACTCATATGTTATCAAGATTATCTAGATAAACAAGATTCTTTGTGTTCAAAGAATAATCCCTTTACCTGCAACATGCTATCCATAGCTTACCCTGAATTGATTGTTGAATCCGATGAGGAGTTGGAAGGAGATATTTTCCATGATGTCTCCGTTGAAGAGTTATTACACAATGGTTTTTATTTTGATGGTTCTATACCAACTATAGCCCAACTTGAGGCCACCACTCATCAAGACGAATTATCCAACTTAACCTTAAAATAATTACAAGAATTGGGCGTTTCACCCGCCCCACCTAATTTTGAAAGAGATCTACACATGGAAGTAGAAAACGTCATTAAAGTTAACATTGGAACTGAGGATAATCCTCACATAATCAATATTGGATCAGCATTAAGTCAAGAAAAACAAGATGAATACATTGCATTCCTTAAAGAATATGAAGATGTCTTCGCTTGGACATATGAAGATATGCCGAGTCTGGACCCTTCTGTAGTCATGCATCATCTAGTAGTCCATCCGGATGCTAAACCTGTTAAACAGAAACTTAGAAAAATGCATCCCAAAGTGGCCTTGCTAGTCAAAGGGGAGTTAGAAAAACTCCTGAATGTTATTTTCATACAAGCTATTGATTATGCTGAATGGATCTCAAATGTAGTTCCAGTCACCAAGAAAGAAGCTACCAAAGTTAGGGTTTGCACGGACTTTAGAGATATTAACGTTGCATGCCCTAAAGATGATTTTCCTCTTCCAAACATGGACCAAATCATTGACTTTACCGTCGGGAGTGGAATGATGTCCCTAATGGATGGATTCTTTGGCTATAATCAGATCAGGATAGCTCTTGAAGATTAGGCTAAAACAACCTTTATTACCCCTTGGGGTACCTTTTGTTGGAAAGTGATGCCATTTGGTTTAAAGAATGCAGGCGCAACATATCAACGAGCTATGACTTATATCTTTCATGATATGATGCATGATATCCTACATGATTACGTAGATGATATTATAGCTCGCTCTATTAAAGAAGATGATCATTTAGATGATTTGAGAAAAGTATTTAATCGGTTAAGAGAATACCTTATTCGATTAAATCCAGCCAAATGCATATTCGGAGTTAAGTCCGGTAAACTATTAGGGGTTTTAGTTTCTTTACGTGGTATCAAAATCGACCCTCTCAAGATTGCGGCTATCACTGATATGCCCGCACCTACCAATATATCTGAGTTACGAAGTTTACAAGGTAAGCTTCAAGCCATCCGTCGCTTCATCGATAAGCTGGCGGACAAAACCACTCCCTTTCTTAAGCTCCTTAAGAAGGATGTCCCTTTTAACTGGGACGACGAATGTATAGAAGCTTTTGAACTTCTCAAACAATACCTCCTTAACCCACCTATGCTTTCACCGCCTAGACCTGATCGCCCGTTTCTCCTGTATATTTTAGCTTCAGATTTTGCTTTAGGAGCTATGTTAGCTCAACTTGATGATGAGAAGAAAGAACGTGCTAATTATTACATTAGCCAAACTTTAATCAGTTATGAAACTCGTTATACAACATTAGAGAAACTATGTCTAGCAGTCATATTTTCTACGCAAAAATTATGCCATTATATGCTTAGTCAAAAAACATATGTCATTGCTAAATATGATCCCTTGCGGTATCTTATGAGTCGACCTTATTTATCGGGTCGCACAACCAAGTGGGTTCTTGCTCTAAGCGAGTTTGAACTCACATTCATAGGTCAAAAGTCTGTTAAGGGTCAAATCATAGCAGATCAGTTAGTTGTTGCACCCTTAGAGTCTACCCATCCCCTCATCATTGAGTTTCCGATGAATGCCTTCAATTAGAGGCAGACCATGTTGAACAATGGTCCTTATACTTTGATGGAGCCCGATGCATGAGTGGGGCTGGTGCGGGTATTATTTTAATATCCCCACAAAAACACATCATTCCTCTGTCCTTCAAATTAACATTTGCTTGCACCAATAATACTGTCGAATATGAGGCTCTAATCCTTGGATTACGAGCTGCCTTGGCATTAAAAATCAAACATCTGCTAGTTTTTGGTGACTCCCAACTTGTCATAAATCAAATTAATGAAGTTTATCAGACCAGAGATGATAAATTGCGCCCATATAAAGCATATGTTTTGCAATTGTTATCCTTGTTTGATAAAGTTACTTTGGAAGCTATTCCATGAACTAGCAACCGTGCGGCTGACGCTATGGCCGCAGCTGCATCTCTTCTGCCCTTGGAGTTAGATGACGAATATGCCACCATCATTATTCATCGACTCCAGGAACCCGCTTCAAATAAGTCATGTTTAGAACCTTTGGATGTGTTTCTGATCAATGAAACTACTCCTGACCCTTGGTATATGGATATAGTTGATTTTCTTCAAAATGGGACTTTCCCTGCCAATTCTAATAGAAACCAGCGTCGGTTATTACGTAGACGAGCAAGTCGATTTGTAATAATTGGCAATACTTTATATAGGAGATCTTTTGAAGGTATCCTATTGAGATGTTTGAATCTAGAAGAATCCAAATCAGCTTTAAGTGAAGTCCACGATGGATCTTGTGGAGGACACTTCAGTGGTAGTGTCATTGCTAAAAAGCTCCTTAGGATAGGCTACTTTTGGCCTACTATGGAAAAGGATGCACATGATTATGTGCGCCATTGCGACAAGTGCCAGAAACATGCTGACCTTGTCCATGCGCCTGCACAAGAGCTGCAGGCTATTTCATCTCCTTGGCCCTTTTCAAAATGGGGCTTAGACATTATTGGCAAAATTAATCCTGTGTCATCTGATGGACACAAATTCATCATAACCGCCATTGAGTATTTCACGAAGTGGGTTGAAGCTATGCCTTTAGCTTCCTGCACTGGAACACAAGTCTCTAAATTTATTTTTAATCAAATCATTTGTAGGTTCGAAATTCCTGCAAATCTCATCTCAGACAATGGAACTTGTTTCAAAAATAAAGATGTCAAGAAGTTATGCCAAAAATATAAGATTCAACATCGCTGGTCCACTCCCTATTATCCTCAGGGTAATGGCCAAGCAGAAGCATCTAACAAAACCTTAATCAAAATTCTCAAAATATTGGTCAATAAATCTGGCCATGACTGGCATATTCAATTATATCCAACTTTGTGGGCTTATCGAACTAGTGTTCGAACTCCCACTGGAACTTCACCTTTTGTCTTGGTTTATGGCGCTGAAGCCATTTTTCCTTTTGAATTAGAAGTTCCTTCTTTGGCTCTACTACTTCAAGATACCGAAGTAGGAGATGAATATCGAGCTGGCAGACTCAGTCAGCTGGAACTTCTAGATGAAAAGTGCATCAATGCTTTGGAGCATCTTCGTGCTTACCAAAACAAGCTTAAAAGATCATATGCCAAGAAAGTTCGTCATCGATCCTTTGAGGTCGGCGACCTTGTTTTAAAAGAAAATCAAAAAAATACTAATGCAACTAAAGACCTTAAAGGTAAATTTGAGCCCAACTGGCTTGGACCATATATTATTACTGCTAAATTTGAATCAGGAGCATACAAATTAGCTACCTTAGATGGTAAATATTTAAAAGAACCTATGAATATTATGCATCTTAAGCGATATTACGCATAAAATTTGGTCATTTCATCATTTGTACATATTTTGCATGTTGTCTCATTTTAAAAATATATATAAAATTGTTTAAACAAAAACTAAAAATAAAAATAAAAGTCAAAAACAGCTATATTATTGACTCTTTTCAAAACCAAAAAAAAATAAAGAAGAAAGAGAGAGTCAAGATCATCAAACTCCTCAAAAATATTTGTTGTATATATTTCTTCTTCAAGTATTGCAGTTATATTTTCAAATTATTTTGGATAAATTAGCATTTATTTGGAATCCCTCACTATCACAAACACAAAAAATAAATATCTTGATTTTATCTGGCATGATTACTAATCTCTCTTATATCAAAGTCCACAAAATTCAATTAAATAAAGTTTGAGCATAGAGAATTGATCTTGTTATTTACTTAAACCAAGCATATCTTTTCACAATAAAATGATTACATTTGTAATTTCCATGTTATGCTACATAGTAGAAGTGGTTTCCTGAGCGAAAAGTTTCCCCTGCTATCCTATCATGCACATGGTCTAGAATCTTTGAGAATTGACAAAAGGACAAGCTCACCCCTACCCGGAATAAAAATCCCTTGCTCTACAGCTAATCCGAGCAAGTATCCCTAGTATAGGAAGAAAAGAAAAGTTCAAGAAAAAGAGAAAAAGAAACAAGTTATTTCAGCATTATCTCAAATATCAAGCCAAAATACAAAAATACAAAAAAAAAAAGAGAGAAAAAGAAAAGCAAAAGCAAAGAAAAAGAAACAAACAAAAGCAAAAGCAATAAAATCCCTTTCCCTACCCATTGAAAAGAAAAGAAGGGTTGATGAGCTTGAATCCCTGGAATTCTCAATTATTCGAAAACTGTGAGGTAAGCCCCATAACAGGTGGTTTGTGCCCAACCCGCTTGGCCTTGGGTAACTCCTAGCGTGGTGATATGTCCGTCACATTAGCGACCTTCTTTTGTACAGACCTATGTCTGCTTATGGATTAGCTAGCTCTTGATAACCCGACTTACATAGTAGTCTGGTATGGTTATATGCATCTAAATCATGGTTAATGAACACTTATTTGGTTAATTCAAATCACTTGTATCATAGTATCTTGCTCAAACCTGGTAAATGAACAATGCAATTGCACACACATTTTGTATTTGAGAGATTTTGTGTATCATTATGATAAATCAAGATTGGTAATGAACTCACCTACGCACATGGGATTCCTTATAAATCTAACTTTTGTCTTTAAGATACTTTGAAATATTTTTGCAAATTGTTTGGAATAAATTCATTTTCTTCTTTGAAGTACAGTTGTTTAGTATAAAGACAACTACATGCATTATCAAAAATCAAAATCATTTTCAAAAACATGCAATCAAGTTACATTTATATATAACTTTTGACTTTCGCGACGATGGTATAGTTCCAAAACCAAAATTGGAATTTTATGCCTAGCGCAAGTCCTCATCTTCATATTTTCAGTTTATTTTCAAAAATTAAAAATCAACCATGCAATAAAACTATTATATTATTTTCTTCTTTGGATTTCGCGATGATGGTATAAGTCTATACCTAAATATTCTATGCCTAGCGCAAACCATTGTACCAATTTTATTTTCCATTCAAAATCATAAAAACATATGACTTAAATCATTATGTTACACCATTATGCTTTAAAACAAAACAAACACTTACTCTATTTTCATGTCATTATGTCAAACTTCAATTTTGCAATGATGGTATAATTCCTAGGGAATTATCCAAAAAATTTATCACACTTAGGAATTTATGCCTAGCAAAAGTCATTTTAAAATATTTCATGCATAATATTTTCATGGAAATCTGAAAACAAAATCATCATCATCATCATCATTTGCATCATCACACCAAAGTCTTAAGACAGTCTCTTAAGCACTCTTTTACTTTTAACAATATTTCTATACTGGGATTAGCTTGACGACCGAGTGAGCGGCGACTCCATGAAATGGTCTATAATAGCGACAATGTCCTTTGAAATTATTGTTAAAAGTCCTCTTTTATTTTTATCAAATTATCACATCACAACAAAACCAATTTGTTTACATCAGATTATTTCATTTAAATTTTAAAAAGCATGACATTCAAACCATAATATTTCCAACCGACATAATTACATAAATCATCCAATCAATCACACCACAACAATAAAGCATCATACAAACACATAAGACAAGTCATATGATCAAAAATATCATATATATATATATATATATATATATATATATATATCTCAACAATATATGTACATCATATCAAAACTGGATTGGTAGGCCACAATCTACATCTTGGCATACTCAATCCTCTCAAATCATATAATCAGTATGTACAGTGCAGTAGCCTAGCCTCGAGAACCCCTCGAGCTCTCAGCCTCATCTCCTCCCCAGCCCTGAGGTGGACGAGGTGGCCCCATCGCAGTATGTGTGGTACTGCGAGTCCTAGTCGTCGATCGGGATGAAGTCCTCGATGACCCAACCCTGATCGGATCCGCAATGTCGGCTGGTAGCTGTACCCTCTGGCCCTCTGGCACCATCTGGAAGTAGATACCCTGATAGAACGTGGTCTGAGCAATCGACCGTGCCAGCTCCTGAGTGCTCGCTCCTCCGCTCCGTGCTCTGAGGCGTGCAACCTCATCTCTGAGCTGTGTAGCCTCAGCTCGATGGCGTGCAGCCTCATCCTGTAGAGTCTGCACCTATGCCTGGAGATGGACAGTCTCCGCCCGGAGAGTAGCCATCTCACTACTCTCTCCTATGTCCACACCCTTGCCCTTATCGGGCGATGGTGGTCTCTCTCTCCATGGAGAAGGGGGTCTCTCCTCCCTCCTCTCCCGCTGTCATGGCCTCTACTGAGCCTGTGGTCTCCTCTGCTCTCTCCCTCCATGACCCTGTGCCGCCTCAATGGCCGCCTGGCGCCGCCTCCCCATTCGATGCACAACTGCATGAATCGGACCCTGAGCCCTCGTCATCCGAGGAGGGCGGATGCCTGTGTACCAGGCATCGTAGCCGTCGGCTACCCCTACGTCGTCCCCATCCACTGGCTGAATGGGGGCATCATCTATGTCCTGACTCCAGAAGCGCTGCATATCTGGAGCCTCGCTAGCTGTAGTGTTATCCCGGATGGTCCGAGAAAACTCGTAGTCTCTGAGAGATGGGATCCCCTGTTGTAGACCGAACTGCCTCAAAACTCGGTCGTAGCGGTGGAGCTCCACCTCTCCCCTCTCCATCCTCAGCCAATAGACTTGCCTGACGTGAGCCAGCTCCTGTCCATCCTCGGCCCACCCTGGATGATCTCTCCAAGGCCTCCAGGTGATCTGGTCGGAGACAAGGTCGTCAAGTAGTCTCCGGGACATTGGCAGATCTATCCGCCGCCGTGACCCTCTCCGGAGCCACCAGTAGAAAGCTCGGGGCCTCTCCCCATCAATCCCTATCGGTGGGAGCCCTACCGGCCTTCGCACCATGATGTGCTCCCAGCACCAAACCTGTAGTAGTGATGTCATAACCAGACATCGGCCGCCCTTGTATACGACCCCATGCAGGATCCTATACAATCGGCATAGTACATAACTCCCCCAAGCAAACCTGTATCCGTGGTCTCTCATGTCGTAGACCACATCTGTCAGTAGCCATGGTACTCTGCATCCACTCTGATGGCATAGCAACAGACCACCTACAACCCCAGCCAAAACCTGTGTCAGTCTAGATGCCCCAGGCATCTGGCGTAGCGACTCGATGTTCACTCCGCCCTTCTCCAGGGCGAAGCTCGGATCTCTGCACAGTCGCATCATCGCGTGGCCCTGATTGGCCATGGGAGTTATTAACCGTCCTTGTATGGGGATCCTCAAAATCCTCCATACATCCTCTAGTGTGGGAGTCATCTCCCCTGTCGATAACCGAAAATAGGAAGAACCCGGATACCACCTCTCTGCTAGGGCTGTCAATAGCCCCATATCTGTAGAAACCTGTGGCATCTCTGCCACATGCTGCAAGCCGACTTGTGCCAACTGATCTCGCTCTGCCTGAGATAGAGCGGCCAAGTCATCCCTCAGCCTGTCGTATTTCCATTCTCTGCTCTTTAGTAATCCTCTCTGCGACATAAACAACAAAACAATAAAAATCATTAATCCAAATCATTAATAAAATAGTGATTAAAAATGCAAGTAAAGTAAGTTCAATTTCATCAATGATGATATCGTCCACTATTGGACGATATCGTCCCAAATTTGAGCAAATTCGTCTCCGATTTTGCAAGCCGAAATCGTCCCTTATTTGACGAAATCGTCCCCATTTCGTCGATTTCGCCCTTGGACGAAATCGGCGATATCGAGACGATTTCGTCCCGACGACGTCGACGGCCCAAAAATGGCCGCGATGCTCAAAAATCATCAAAATTTAATCTACAAAGCATAGAAAATCAAATTTCAAGCATTCTAAACTAAGTTTAGACCCTTACCCGTAGCCCGCGTCGGACCTCTGTCGATCTGTGCACTGTTTCGACCATCTTGTCTGTAGAGCTCTAGAAAATAGTAAAAATGAACAGTAACAATGAATTAGGGTTTTTCCCTATTTTTCTTAATTTTATTCAAAAACAACTAAAAACATTTTAATTTTTTGCTTTTTCGCGTTTTTACCTCAAACGTTCGATTTGGGTAAAAACACGGAGGGGGCATCATAGTAAGTTGTCGTACGATTCGACCAAGAATCGTCGCCTAAAAATGGGAATAATTTTTGCTTTCTCGTAGATCGAGAAGAACTCATCTTTAACGCATTTTCTTCAAAAAATTCGCTAAAGAGGGGGCAAAATGTAGCACCCTAAAATTGGCGCAGTAAAACTTAGCAATAATCAAAATTACCTTAGTAATAATTCAAATTCAAATTCAACCCCCAAAACCGCTCCCAAACCGTCGTTTAACCCGTTTCCTTGTTTTTCATGCCATTTTTAGGATTTGTTGTGACCGTTGGACGATATCGTCGTCGATCAGACGATATCGCCTCAGATCGGACGATTTCGTCTGGACTAGGACGTCCAGACGATCTTGTCCCAAAACTAATTTTTCATAATTAGCTTCTGTTTCAACAGCTTCTCTAACTCGGGCAGAGACGCGTCTGCACCGTTAGAGACCTCCCCCATTGGAGATCTTCCAAATTAGGATGATCTCCAACCTCCCAACTTCCCTCCTAAGTCTACTTAAACCTTAGGACCCCCCCTTGACATTCCCCTGGCTGGATTTTCTATAACTTGACCTTTACACGCATTAGAACACCCTGGATTACCATCTGCACTTGTCCTATCCAAATTTTGTTGTAGGAACCTTGTTATTCTTCAGTCGGAGCAAGCTCAGGTCGTCGCAGATGATCCTGTCCAATTCGAGATGATTTCGTACCAATCCGAGATGATTTCGACTATAGTCTGCATTGGGGCAATCAGTGCCCAGAGTTTGCATTTTCTCTACTCTTTTCTGTTGCATTATTTTGCATTTAGTTAATTCTATGGTTATTCCTTATTACTCTGCATTTTGGAGTTCACCCATATAGTTTTAATGCATGATAAAGTCATAATTTGTCATTAAATCATTGAAATACACTCATATTTTGTTTATAATTATCCGTCTAATATTATTGTTGTCATTCTGCATCATTGCCCTCTGTTTGTATTGCTGCATTTTCTGCATTTTGTATCTATTTCTCTGTTTGCAGGTCTCTGACGAATTCATCAGATCTCAGACGATCCTGTCAGATCAGAGATGATCCTGTCAAATTCCAGACGATCTGGACTGCTTCAAAAATCAGAATCTCCATCAGACATCCGGGACCAGGTATGGATTTCTTCCCTTAGTTTACTCTCTGTGTTTTCTGTTAAATCTATTTTCTGTATTTAAATTTGCATTTTCATATAGAATAACTTAGATTCATCTGGCCAAACCTAGGACTTGGATGTTTAAAGCTAAAATTGAACACATTAAACTCATTCCCAACCTAGGCGTGGAAACTGCCACTAAACGTTTCCTGGTGAACCCCACCATCCATCGAAAAATCACCTTAATACCCCTCCCCCGAGAGGCGGGACCTTCAAAGGGCCTCTCAGTCCGAGGTATTGTCCCATCCTTTTCCCATCCTCCTTTCGGGCATGGATCCTTTAGCCTGAAGGTAAGGATGCGAAAAATTTGGAGCGATACATTTACCTCCATTGTCTCAACAATTTTTAGAATGGTGAGACATCATGGAATAACTCCATAGCCAAGGATGGATAAAAATATCACAATATTACAAAAAATATAGGGAAGGAAATTTTTAAGATAGAGTATTAATTCCAATAAGGGACTAGTCAATCATAGAGATGAAGGTTGTCAAGGAAGTTATTCATCATATTCATAGAAATTGGTCACTATCTTGATCAAAATACAAAGGAAAAATAGGATGGGTCTCATAGTCTAATGTTGCGTATATTGTAGATCTAGGATACCCTTTCCTCACTCACCATGAGGAAAATACACTCAGTGATGTCTTCAAGCATATTTGGAAACTTTTTACTTGGTCAAAAGTGAGACTCTTTATATGGCTCCTACTCCACAAGAGGGTTCTTACAGGAGACCAATTGATAAAACATGGTATTTCTGATTCATTCATATGTGAGCTATGTTGTGTAGAGAACAAGACTTGGGGCCACATTGTTTCTTCTTTCCCTTGGACATTCAATTATAAAAATTGTTGGAAACCTTTTTAGATCTAATATTCCTTCAATTTTCCTCCCTTGAGTAAACTTGGAATACTTGGCTCAGAGTGACTAGATTGGAGAACTTGATGAAATAGATGGCCTTGGTAAGCATTTATTTGATGTTATGGAATCCATGAAAATAAAGGAATAAAATAATTTTAAAGTGAATTACCATTATATCCAACATATTTGGAAAAAAACTAAAACTAACATCAAGGAAACTACCCTATTACTTTGAACCCCCCTCCATAGTATCTCAATAGTGGCACTATTTACTCTCCAGGCTTCAACTCCTTGTGGATGAATGGAGATGTAGGCATACATAGGATCCTTGGCCTACTATTTAGAGGGTCAGACTATAGTAAGCCCATCCCAAAGGCATGGGAAATTTTAAAATTGATGGTGCATCAAGAGGTAATCCAGGAAGGGCAAGCATGGAAGGCATAGGAAGACTCTTAGATGGTACTCATGCTTTTCTTTTTGTAGAGAATCTTGGTATCCTCCTTAACAATCTAGAAAAATTGTATGCTATCATTTTTTACCTTAAAAAAGCTTCTAAGTTTTGTTGGTTTGCAGTATAGGTAGAATTTATAACAACACACTAAAAACCAACCAAGAGAGTTTTTTTTTTGCAAGGTTCACAAGGAAGTTCCAATATTTTCTAGTACTTAAGGCATAACCACATTTTGAATTTAATATCACTATAGATGACACTTAAGTGGATAGGAGTGGCCAACATCTTGTATTTCTAGGGTTCACCTTTCTAAACCTCATCATTTGGAAAGGATGTCAATAGTGGTCCCCCAACCTTTCCTATACCCTCATCGGTATAGAACAACTTGACCATGATGTAGGGATTATCTTTTAAGGTCCATAACACTTAAAGAGGAATGCCTCTTCCCTAACCTTACATAAGTCTATCTATGTAGGATTAATCTAACATGATACCTTAGTGCTTAGTTACCACACCTTCACAAGTTAACTAAGGTCATTACCACTCACCTAGAAATGTACATGGTCTCTAAAACCTCTCCATTCAAAGGCCACCACTACTATCTTGTGAATGAATCCAACAACATCACCACTTTAAGACACTTGAGCCTTACCATTCAAGGTATTTTCAACCACAAATATCTGGCTATTGCATCCCTATAACTCCTTTCAAATATATATACCTGGTTATTGCATCATCGCAACTCCTTCCAAGATTGGATTATCTTCTTAACTCAGGGTTCTTATATGGCTCTCAAAATTCTTGTCCAAAAACCCAAAATTCTCATAAATCAATAAAATAAGTACATCTCTCTCCAAGGATAATAATAAAATGCTACTACATTGACATAATTAAATGCTACAAAATTAAGATGCTATAAATCAACAAAATATAATACATCGCATCACTTGATTTAAGACTAAATACTTTTTAAAGAAAATAGCATTCAAAATTTCCATATTATTATGAAGGACAGCACAACGACATCCATCATAATAATGAGTCACATTATTTTATTTGGCACATAGTCATATCTTCAAAGCTTACATAAAATAAGGAGCAACCTACAATATTTGTTCTTTTAATCAAGGTTTTCGAAAGAAAACATAACAAGAATAATTACAAGCATTATCAGATTTAATACAATACTTTCTAGGCAAAAGCCTTCCTCAAAACCTTGTTAATAGTTCCAAGTCACCCAAATAATCTTTATCCTTTCTTCAAGGGCCTTCTCAACCTCTTTTTCCACAGACTTGATTAAAAACTTTAGGGGATCAAGACAAATTTCTCTAATGCATATGCAATCTTAACATGCATTATGTAATTTTCAAAAAAGCACTCAATAATGCATCAATAGTTTTCAAGCAATATTTTTGAAATAATCTCATACTTCTTCCAACTAGGCCACATACATGCTTTAGAACAATTTTTAGGCACACATCAACCATACAAAGTATTTTCAAGCAATATTTTGGAAGAATCCCATACTTATTCCAACTAAGCCACATATGTGCATTAAAATAACTTTCAAGCACACATCAACCATACAAATTAGTTTCAATCAATATTTTGTAAGAATCCCATACTTATTCCAACTAAGACTCACTCGTGCTTATGATATTTCAATTATATAAAGAAAACTAATAATATAGTTATTCCAACCAAAAGCATTACATATTTAAGCATATCTTCTATTTATTATATCCTATTACATTCTTTTTATTTTGGAGAAATACTACCACACAAATAATTCCAAATAAAAGAATATCCATTTAATAGATTGACAAAACAAACTAATCTATTCCATTAGCAACAACAAAGCCACATATAAAACTCTAAAAAAATAAAATTTACTTATAAAATCCTGTGACTAAAAATAATATTTCTAAAGCAAAACCACTATGCTATTAAGAAAATATCAAGCAAGGATTAAACTTCACTAATGTTTAACATTAGTAACCAAGTACCTACTAAAAACTTATAGTATATGAAGGTAAACAACAAATTCCAACCAAAGGAGCAAAACACTGAAGAAACTTTCCCCCCTGGCATTGCAACCTAACCAATGCCCATGCAAAAGGATACATACTGCAACTCCTAAAATTAATTCTCATAGCAAAAGGAGAAATATTTCCCACAACTGAAGATAACCCAAACATAAAAAGCAAACAACTAGAGACTATTAAGCCCAAAATAATATCTAACACACTGGTCCAAAGCAACATAATATAGCTAAACTCATGGAAATGACTCTCTCTACGATGGGTCAACACAACTACCAAAAAAACCATAGAAATAAGGTGGATAAGCACTACTCTTAAGAGGAAAACATACAGAACCATAGTACATATGCCCACAAATAACAATATTTAACCACTACTCCCTGGTCTACAGAAAAACTCAGTGCTACTATAGAAGAACGAAAGTACCATTAAAACTTAACACCAAGAAAGAGTGCAACAAGTAAAATAAATCAATAATAATCTAATCTATATTTACTAGAAATAATAAATGATACTCACTGCAACTGCCTAAAGTTCCCAATATTCTGGTGCAACTTGATCTCCTACCCCTTTCTTCTTCTTTGAATGATTCCTTCGATCCTTTTTCCAAAATATTTTCTTCTTTGCGCTAGCCCTCGTGCCCAGGGTGACCCTCCAAAGATCATATAATGCCTAATCATAGAATATCAAATGGGTAGGGTGGCTCCATGCATGTCCACCACCCTTCCCTCTCTTCTCTTAGTTGGCCCAAGCGCAACGATGAAATTTTTCAATCTTTCTGATGCTTAAGATTTCATCATGCCAATGTTCATGAAGAAACATTTATCAACCTTTATATATACAAGATTTATTCTATTACACATATAAAATTTACTAAATGGTAAAATAATTGGGATATCACCCTTATTATTAATTTACATTAGCACCATATTAAATCAATCATTTATCCTCTATTGATTTAATTGATACCAGGAATTAATATTAGCTATTAATATCGATATCTAATTATTCCTAAGTATTAATAATACTAACCTTCTTATTAATACTTTTATTTTTATTAATCAATAACCAAACCATTCTATACTTCAAACACAAGTAAAAACACAAGGAATTATTTTAAAAATAAAAATATGCAACCATATTTGTCCTTGAGTAGAAGGCTTAATGATAACTGAGATGTTATCTCCTGCCTACTAAGGATAGATTTTTTGCTATAGCAACTTCCTTGTCAACGATGCAATTTGAATCAATCAATGCATCTAAATGAAGGGTTTTCTTTTAACCTTGAGTTTTAAATGATAAATATCATCCATCATTTCCCATTTTCACTCAATTTTAGTGTTTATTCCAAACCAATCCACCCATGAGAGTACCTGGTCCTACAACCATAAAATTCATCAGTAGTACCATATTCTCCATATATCATAACAAAGCATAAAGTGCAATTATTAAAAAATCTTGATAGCATAAAATAATATTATGCATTATATATCCATAGATCAATACATAAAATAAGTATCAAGATCATGTCCTACCAAGGGGGGTTGTTATAAAATTAGACTCACAACTAACCATTAATCGATTGAAGGCACCCACTAGGACCTCCTCTTATGATTGGAAGTTACAAAGGGTGATTGAAATGATACATGCACTTCAATCTAGATTCAAAGTAGTAGAGTTTATTTATGCTTTTTGAGAACAAAATAAGATTGTTAATGCCATGGCGAATTGGGCTTTAGACCATGGGGATCTAACTTGTTATGCAGATCCTCCACAATGGTAGACATAGAAAATAGGGAATATCTACCATATACACTATATTGATATTGGTAACTCTTTTTCCTATATGTAGTGACTTAGAATAAAGTCACAGATTCCTCTTTTAGTGAAATGCACTTAAGACAAAGTTGTTATTCTACTATAAAATTTTAGATGAAAGCCTTGTTTGCTTGGTAGGGTTGACGATGTAGCTTTCTTACTTGATTATAAGTAATAAAAATTATTGTTTTACAAAAAAAAACATACAAATATAGTTTTGTCCTACTGAAGATCAAGTATACACTTCACTGAATCTCTGTAAAATTAATTTTTGTTAAGTTTTTCCCAGTTATAATTTGATTGAACATTATTGTAATAAGAGGAGAATATAATAGTTAAGGTAGTTTTTTAATTTGGTTGAACTCATTTTCTAATGGTTTGAACTTCTTGCATGTACTTATAACCATTATTAGATCAATAAAATGTATCATAATTATTTCACATTCCCAATAAATCCATGGTATGATGAAAATGCAAGGTTACAAAATTCTATTTGAATACTTTTAGAGAGAACTATAAGACATGAAAATCAATAATAAAAATAACATTATAAAATATCAATGGGTGGATTATACTAAAAAACTATGAGATAAAACAAGAGAAATAATCCACCCCTTAATCAATACAAGACAAGAATTATTCTAACTAAAGACATAAAAAAAACATTAAGAAACTAGCTTATCTAAAACAAGGGACATAAGATTTTGTACCACACATCAAAAATAATATTTAAAAAATTATATTCAGTTGGTTCCAAATAGCATGGACTACCAACCTATCCATATCAACATTATAAAGTGGGGATGTCAACAACCCATAAAACAACAAAACCATTTGATCAACCCACTTATGAAAAATTTGTTTGAAAAGCTTTATAGAATGTAGATTAGTAATTAGTCTAAACAACAAGGTAAGAGATAAAAAGGTTAGCTTAGTTTAGACCAAAACACTACACAATAAATCATTGCATCACTATTAGTAATTTATTTGAAATTGATTATTGCTTTATAGTTTTTATAATAGCCTTTGATAAGGCCTAAAAGCAAGTTATGGAATAGGATTGAAAAACTTAATGTGCTAGATAAATAAAGTATAATAGTTTATAGGTTTTATTAATAAGTCAAGGGCATTAAAATATGGTTTAAAAGGTAGAAGGGGAGGGTGTGTATTTAACCAACTACATGGTGAAAATTCTTCTTTATTTTGATGACCCCATCTTAATTGTGAGGACAATTGTCAAATTTAAGATATCACTTGAAAACCTTAGAGGTATTTTATAAAGAAGTAGAAATATAAGTAAATATTAGTAGAAATAAATGGTGTTTTTCATTCAAAAATCAAAGGGTCAACTAGACCTATATGTCAACATTTATAATTTGGAGTTTATAATAGGATACAAGTTAGAGTTACAAAATAGGCTTAACTAGAAAATTTCATAATAAAGAGGGTTCAAGATGAATGGAGTACAATTTATTAACTAAATGTAAGTGTGGGATTGACAAACTAAGCTAATCCTATTTGGGATACTTATCACACTAATAGTGCTCTACAATTAACAATTGCGGGTGAGCAATGCATTAATACTAAAATGGAGATAAATACAGAGGATGCAAAAGTACTTTATTACAATTAATTTAAAAATCAAGGCATCAATCCCATCAAATGGTATTATCTCAATTAGTTGCATTCCTCAACTTTCAAGGAGACCAATGTTCAAATCTTGCCAAGTGATACATAATTACAAATCTCATTTTAATCCCACAATGTGGTCACGATAAATTACAAGCATATTTCAATTTCATATAATCGATTCAAAAATAAAAAGGCATCAATCTATGTTGAATTCTATTGGTAAAATTAGGCACATTCCCTATAAAAGTGATAAACTTTAAGTAGATTATTAGGACATCTAAAAGCAACAAGTTTGGAGGAAAATAGATGGCCCAAAGTTGTAGAAGAAGAAAATCCAGATATGAAAAGATGCATTGGATGAAACAAAATAATAGGATGAATAAAAGGGATATTAACCTACATGAATGTCTAAACAATAAGCAATAAATAAAATAAATATGGTTTTTTTTAATTTACATGGTGGAATCGATAGCCGCCACGAATCCGAGCAAGTTGTCCAGCTTTTTATGGCCACCATAGTATTCTGCGTTGTCCGCCCCAGAAGCCACCACACAGATCTTCACACAGTCCGCCCCTATAACCACCATGCCACAATCATTTTAAACCTTTTACGCCGCTAAAAGCACCAAGAAAGGGACAATTGTTCAGTCCGACGAGGCCAGAGATTTGAACCTTGGACCTCCGAATAAAAGAAATATGTTAAAGGAAACTCTAGACTAAATATTTGGATATAATTCTTGGAAAATATAATATGACCTCATGAATTTAATCCAACTTACAAACACCAACAAAAAGACTACGTAGGGGAGAATTTAAAATGGAAAGTTACTATGGTCTCATCATAGTTGAGGACTAATTCAACCAACTTAAATATCAAATAGGGAAGTGGATAACAACCAAGGAAAAATTCGAAGATAAGTTATGTTTATTTTTTTTTCTAGGGATAAAAGAGACAATGCGATATATTATAATAGATTGTTCAAATTACAATGATAGGCTTAAATATCCCAACATTTTAGAGGCTCACACCATATCATCATTTTTAAACAACCAAGAATAATAAACATAGAATATTTTTTTGCTCAAAATCAACTTTACAAAACTACCCCAAAAAATACAAACAAAATGCAAATACTTTGTTATCATCATATGTAGACTTATATTTATCATAACTTTTCAAATATTGGGATAATATGGTATGATATCAAGTGTTTACAAGAAAAGAATTCAAATGTGGTGATCTAGGTTCAAATATTATTAAGTTATATACGCATAATTGATAGTTACAATATTATTATATGGTTTGTTGAAAGACCACGGTAATATAGTCATGATGTAATATGGATGGTGTTTGTTTCAATCTTATATATCCAACTAATTTTTTTTTCAAAATTTTGGGTGTAGTGGCTTTAGGAGAATTTATCAAATAGCATTAGCTCAACCGATTAAATTCCTTAACTTTGAAGGAGGAGACCCAAGTTTGAACTTTGCCAAGCGATACATGCATAGTAGCCAAGTTGTTGTAATACCACTATATGGTCATGATGTGATATAGGTGGGGCTATTTTCAATCTCATTTAATTAATTTTAAAAAATATATCTAGGGAAAGTGGTAGAGAGCAAGAAAATTTATATTAGACATTAAAGATCTAATTTCAATGGCTATAAGGAAAGTGGTGTAGATGTAAAAATTATTGTAAGTTGAATATCTAATCTCATGGATAAATATTAATAATTTTGACCAATATCTCTTCTCCCCATATTATTTTACATTCTTATTTACACGATGAATTCACGACTTTGTCATAGCCAACCTATAACCCAGGTAAAACAACGTTGAGGATGGATTGTTAACTAAACACTATGGAAAATTCTAGAGATGGACACTTTAGCCCTTATTGGGCTTTTGTGGTTGGATCCGATACAACAAAAAATATGTCGCAATTTAATCTTGAGCCATGCTTGGATCAAGCTTTCGGTCTAGCAAATATTTCTATACCCAAAGAGTTGATTGAGCAGGAAACATGTATGAGGAAGAATTCATTGATTGAAAAATTCATTGGGGTGCATCCCAACATTGACTTAATTCACAGATGGGCTTGTGATAAATGGAGAATAAATGATCAACTAGAGATCATCGCACTTCCAAAATATTTCTTGCTCTTCAATTTCACTCATGAATCTGATGCATAGAAGGTTCTAGAGTTTGGGCCATGGTTTTTTGGTAGGAAAGGTCTATTCTTGAAAAATGGTATAGAGGCTTTAGGCCGAAGACCAAAAACATTCATCTCACTCCCATATGGGTCCTACTATCAGACCTCCCCATCGAGTTCTAGAATTCAGATGTAATAGCTGGGATCGCTAAGGCAATTGGTTTGCTTGTTGCAATAGACTCAACCACAAGAGAAAAAATTAGGATGATAGCAATGAGGTTTTGTGTAAATGCAGATCTCTCCAAAAATATTCCATGAAAATATTGCTCGACTTTGATGAGGGTGCATGGGAACAAAGGATTGAGTATGAGAACCTATCGATAAGGTGTAATGTTTGCAAGGTAGTTGGGCATGCAACAAGAGAATTTTAGAAAGGAGGCCCAACCCTCCACCAAAAAAAGTGAATGATAAGCAAGAATGGAGAAATAAAGCTAAGACCCCCACAGAAAATAATGATAATAGAAATAGAAACAAAAAATCCTTTGGCACATTAGATACAATGGTTGATAATGATCTTGAAGAAGATGAGTTTAGAGAAGATGAATTTCATGATGAGATAATCGCAGTAGAGTCCCAACCTATAGAAAAAGCATCAAAAAGCACCAATCCAAAATTGATAACATCAATAGACATATCGACCAGGACATAATTGAAGGAACTAGAGAAAAGTATTACCATTGTCTCATAAGAGCAGACCAAGCCTCCCCTTAGGACAACTAGGAGCTCGAAGAAAATGGTAGACCTTGGAAAGGACCCCATCAAAAGGCCTATTGACTCTATAATTAGAACCAAGGAAATGACAAAGGATATTGTGAATGACACACAATGCACTCTAGAGCAGAGTGGGGGTGTTATCACCCCAAGAGTAGGTAAATGAAGATCCTAAGTTGGAACATCAAGGGGTGCAACTCCCCTGCTAAGCAAAGAATTCTCAAAAATATTTGCTTAGACAACAAACCAAATATCCTCTTTGTGCAAGAAACTAAAACCAATCAGGAAAAAGCTCAAGCCATCAAAAGAAGTGTGTGGAGATAGGCTGAGATGGAGGCAAAAGAAGTAGAGGGTACAATAGGGGGACTATGGATCATCTAGAACCCAATAGTTCTTAAGGGCCAAGTATTGTTCTCCTCCAACAGGTGCATATCAATTTACTTCTCATGTCTCTATTCTGATTTCAAATTTGTAGCAACTAATATATACGCACCTAATATACACCAAGAAATAACTCCCTTTTGGGAAAACCTGATTAGAATAAGAAATGAGTTTCAAACATCTCCTTGGTTGTTGGGTGGTGACTTCAACACCCTACTCTTTCCCTCAAAAAAAATTGGAGGTGCTGAGGATGACACAATTGGGATGGAGGGACTGAGGAACTTCATCTCTAGCACAAATCTCATGGATGTTGAACTCCAAGGAAGCAAGTACACTTGGTCAAATAGGAGAGTTGGATCAAGGTTCATTCAATCTAGGCTAGATAGAATGCTCATATCAATAGATTGGTTGGACAAGTTCCCAAACCATATACTGAAAGCTCTCCCTAGAATTGGCTCAGATCACTCCCCTCTTATGCTAAATTTTGAAACAAATCAAAGGAAGAGGTCCCCCTTCATATTTGAATATATGTGGCTATCTCACCTTGATATAATAGATATAATGCAACAATGGTGGGGAATAGAAGTAGAAGGCACCAAGATGTTCCAAGTCACAAGAAAGTTACAACATGTAAAAAGAATGTTACGACAATGGAATAAAGAAGTCTTTCAAAATGTGGTAACAAAAAAAGAGCAGATCAAATCAAAATTGAATAACATAGAAGACAAAATCCAATCTAATGGTTGGTCCTAGGAATTGGAGTAGAAGGAAAAGTGTGTCATTGCCAACTATCACAACATTTTAGCATAGGAGGAAGCCCATTGGAAGTAAAAATTCAAGAATATCCTAGCTAATAGAAGGAGATAGAAACACTAGATTTTTTAGATTGTCCACTTTGAAAAGGAGATGTCACAACAAGATTTTTGAAATAAAGGATGCTAATGGAAGACTGCTCATTGACCCTAATGAAATCAAAGTTGTTGGGGTTACCTTCTTTGAAAACCTCCTTTCTTCTTATCAGGAGGACAACTTGGGGGCAATGGAAGAAATTCTAATTAATGTTCCCACCCTAATGTTTGATGAGGTAAAAAAATGCTCACAAAACCTTTCACAAAGGAAGAAATTATTGGTGTTGTTTTTATCATGAACAAACATAAAGCCCCAAGGCTTGATGGATTCCTGATCAAGTTTTTTCAATTTTTGGGGACATTATTGGGGATGATGTTATTGTTGTTGTCCAAGAATTCCAAGAAAAGCACTCCTTGCTCAAATCTTGGAATGCCACTTTTCTTGCATTGATCCCCAAGGTTCAAGGTGCAAACAAGTTCAAATACTTTAGGCCCATCAATTTGTGCAACACAATCTATAAAATAATCAAAAAACTCCTTGCTGGAAGAATGGACATACTACCCAAGATAATCTCACAAGAACAAGATGGATTTGTAAAAAATAGGTAAATTGTGGATGGATTAATCACCATGCATGAGGTCCTACACTCAATCAACATGAAAAAAGAAGTGTGGATGCTCCTTAAACTTGATATGCAAAAAGCATTTGACAGGGTCAGTTGGACATTTTTGGACAAATTGCTTGTAAAATTTGGGTTCTATGAGACATGGAGGAAGTGGATCCAACTCTGTATTTCCACTCCAATATTTTCAATTTTGGTCAATGGGGAGGCAGTCAGATTCTTCACTTCCCAAAGAGGGATCATACAAGGAGACCCTATTTCCCCATACCTCTTTATTCTAATGGTAGAAGCACTTAAAATATCTATCTCCAAGGCCAAGTAGCTTCATCAAATTGAAGGCATCACACCCTCCTCTAACTATAGTAGTGTCACTCACCATAAATTTGTGGATGACATTATTCTTGTGGGGAAAGCATTTATTCAAGAAGCTCAAGCATTTTTAATGTACTATAGTTGTATGAGAAGGCCTCACATCAAAAAGTTAACTATAACAAAACAAAGGTATATTTCTTGCACACCCCAGAGAGAAGACAAAGAAGGATAGTTGATATTTTTTGTTGCCAAATTAGCAAACTACTAGCCATCTATCTTGGTATACCTCTATTTTTTGGTGGTATCAAAGTTGACCACTAGAAAAGGGTGCTTGAGATAATTCAAGCCAAAGTTGGCTAGTTGGAAGGGTGTTGTGTTGAGTCAAGCAGAGAAGCTCTTGCTCATAAAAATGACACTATAGAGCCAACCAATTTACAATACCTTGGTCTTTAAAATACCTTCTTTGATAGCCAAGAAAATAGACCAAATTTACAACCAATTTCTCTGGATAGGTACAAAAGAGAAGAAGAGAATGACATTAGTTGCATGGGAAAAGTGTACAATGAAAATATGAATGGGGGACTTGAGTTGAGGAAAATGAAATTGCTCAACAAGGCCTTGCTTGGCAAGCTAGGATGGAAGCTAGGAACCAATGTTGACAGTGAGTGGGTATAAATATGCAAGGCCAAATACCTCAACTCCACCAATTCCTTTGTTAGGATTGAAAATCCTCCAAAGGGCTCAACATTCTAGAATGGGATCCTAATAGTCTATGAAATGATATGGGAACACCTCTCTTGGGAATTCAGGGATGGCTCTGAAGTCTACTTCTAGGATGACCCTTGGTTGAGAAGTAGGCCTCTTAGCCACTATGATGAGTTTCACGACTGTGCAAATTGGGCAAGGATCATCCAGGGCAAGCTTGTTAAAAACAACATCATTGATTCTGAGGATGGCAAGAAATGGAACATCATTGAAGCCCCATCAAGGGATCTGGAAGCTACACTCAATATAATCAGATAGGAGCTAAGCACAAAAAGCATTGACAATACTAGATAAAAATATATCCCAAACTGGAGAGGCGATAAAAGGGGGGAATACAATGTATCCTCAGGATACAAAGCTCTAAAAGGAGCCACACCTCAAAGATATCAGCTCCTATGGAGGAATATTTGGTTGAAAGGGCTTATCCCCAAAGTTGCTTTCTTCAGTTGGGTTGTTGCCCAACACAAAATCCTCACTTTGGACAACCTCAAGAAAATAGGATTTTCAATTCCTAATAGGTGTGAGATTTTCTAGAATGATGAAGAATAAGTTGATCACCTATTCATACACTATGAATATACACAAGTTGTCTGGGGAATGTTGTGGATTGATCTTGGGGTGTGTTGGGTGTTGCCAAGAACAATAAAAGACTTAATCATTCAATGGGAAGGTAACTTAGCTCAAAAAGTATTCAATGCCTTCTGGCATTTCATCCTCCCACACATCTATTGGATAATCTAGAAAGAAATAAATCATCAATTTTTTATAAGTCATAGCAACATCGCAACAACAGTCTACACAAGTCTCAAATCCTTCATCTCTAAAAAATTCTCTATCGGATACCACCCAGGTTCAAACAACATGGACAAGTTGATAGTTGTACTCCAATGGTTCTCACCAAATTAAAAAGGAAATAATGAGGTGTTGATTCAACCAATAAATAAAATCATAGTAGAGGCACAAGTTTCACAGCACCCTTCCCCATGATGGTGTCACATGTAATTGCATCATATTCCCTAGATCGAGTGACACTTCAAAGCTATGAATTATGGTCTAATAATCGATGAATCGGATCTCATTACATTTCCATTATTTTTGTATTATGTACATTATCTTCTGATTTGTCCATTGCATTCATCCGAACTATAACTCTATTGTAACTATGCATATGTAAAGTTATAGGTAGCTATAGTCACAATTTTGTAATATCTTTGCAACAAATTTGTAAGAACTTTTGTAAATACAGGTTTTGGGACCCTATTTAAAAAACCCCTTATATTTAACCTTATAAAAAAAATGACCAATAGAAACCCACCAATATTCAATTCCTATAAATACTATAATAATACAATTTATTGTAATATGACATAAATTATTTTAAATAGTAAAACAAGTGTCACATAAAAGCTTAATCTCTTTTGGGGGTGGGAGGTAGGTTTAAATAATCATAATAAAACAATTGTGATCAACAAGTTACTTTAGTATATGTATGAGGCTCACAATTTCATAGCTAAATCTCTTACATCAAATGTGAACCAATGTAATTGTAAAGTGCATGTATTCATTATTAGTGAAGAAAGTAAACATTAATAGTACTAGATTCAATAGGTGAGTGATGAGAATTTTTTCAATTGGTTATATGAGATTGAAATGGCCCCACCCATATTACATCATCACCATAGAGTGGTATTTCAAAACATGGCTATTATGCATGTATCATTTGGCAAGATTCAAACCTTGGTCTCCTTTTTCAAAGTCAAGTAATCTAACCCATTGAGCTAATGATATTTGATACGAGTGATGAGCAGTATTTTGTAGACATGTGGTGGTTTTCTCTAACTTTTTTGAAAATAACAAAGAGATATTATCGAGAAGATAGGTTAGGATTTAGAAGGTAGATGGAATTATCAATGGGAATTTACTAGTCTAATAGTTAGGGTTTTAAGTCTCTTCTCCCAATAGGGTTTAAAATTTTTAATATGGTTAATTTTTTTTTTTTAAGCAAAAAAACCCCTTGCATGGCCGCATTGGTCTGAGATACTGTAAAAAGGGGGTTTCAAAGTCACCCGAGAGTCGCATCCGACCCCGTCCGCACCAACATTAACAATTGGATTTTGGATACCCAATTCAGCTTTTTGGTAGGGTGGAGATTTGAACCTGGGACCTCTCTTTGAGGATTTCCCTCTCCCCTCCAACTCACCTACAACACCTGGGTGATATGGTTAATTTTAAAGTGTAAATTATTCTATTAAATTATTCATGACAAACATGTTTTCATCCAGAATCAAAGCTTCATGAAGTATTAGGATTTTTTTTTAATTTCTCATATTTTAGGATCCATATCTTCACAAAGGGTCATCTGATTCAGTTGATTCTTGGACCAACTTGTGCATAACTTGAATATATTTAAAATGAGTGGCCATGTAAAAGAATATAAGCAATATTGAGGGAGATATGACCCTATGAAGTCAACCATCTGGAACAAGGGTAGTGACAATTTTTCAAGTTGTGAAAAACAAAATTGCAAATATTTTTCAACTAGGGTTCGGATTATGGGAAGAGTAATGAAGGGCTAGGACTTTAGTGAGGCAAGACATTCTATCTAGACAAATAATTTTTCAGTTAATTTTTTTTCCTTTTTATCTTAGAAATTATGAATACAAATTTTATAAAGTTTTTATCAAGTATTATATTTTCTATAGGACATTCAAATAAATCTCAATAGATTTTAAGTTTTAGTTTCATTTCCATGGATCGATTTATACTTAAATCCTTAGAATCATATCTAATGGTAGAGGTTAGAGAGCACACTTTAGAGAGATCCTTGTTTTTCCAAGATAGGGTAGTTTTTGGTAAATTTAATGGGTATTAGCTAGGGGCTTCATCCTTGAGAAAATGGATTGATAGGAGTTGGAAGTCTCCAAGAGTGATTCTATCATTTCTTCCCAAAGGTTTCTTCCTAGTCATTTTTGTTCTAGGTAAGAAAGAGAAAAAAATCCTAAAATGGGGTCCTTGGTTTATGGGAAGAGCAAGACTCTTCCTTACCTATTGGTATGAAGGATTTTCACCTGAAAATATAAATCTATCCCTAGTACTAGTCTAGGTTAGGGTGTTTGGGTTGCCCATTAAATTTTGGAAAATAAATACCTTCAAGGCAATAGGCAACACTCTAGGAAAATTCCTTGATTTTTGAAATATGACAAAAGATGGATTCTTTGCTATTTATGCTTAGATATTGGTCATGATTGACATAAGTAAAGCTTTACCGGAACCAATCATTCTTAATTATGGGTATAAGATGTGGACCTAAACCATTATGAAAACATATATTTTAGATGTAAAATATGTCATGAGGTGAGGCATATTAAGAGATCATGCCCTAAGAAGATCCCAACATAATCATATGTAGAAAACCACGAGAGAAAATTACAAATGGTTATGGATGAAGATGGTTTTCAACTTCCAAAAAATAGATCTAGAAAAATGAAAGAAAATAAATATTGGAGACTAGTAAGGAAGGATATTGGAAGAAATACCAACTCTTTTGAGGCTTTAGCCTAGATCAAAACTTAGAGGACACTGTACAACAATTTCAACATATTAACAAGGAATCGTTTGTTTAGTATGATCCTAATTTAAGAAAGAACATTATTTATGAACCTAATGAATGTTTTTCATAAGATTTTGAAGACTCTCTTGAAGTACCATGCACCATTCAAGAGAAAATAATTGTAAAGAAAATGTAGTTTTAGAATTTAATACATCTGCCATTAATAATAAAATACCATAAAATGAATAGGACAAGTTAAAAGCTTATGTAATAGAGCCAAGAGAGGATAAATATGATGGAAAAAAAATTGTGAAAGAATATTGAGGAATAGAATAATAAAACCTATTAGTAATATAGGCAAGGCAAAAAGAGGAAAACCCCCAAATTATCAAGCAAAATCTAGGGAATCAAGAGCAAACATAGAGAAAGGAACACAAACTAAGTTGGTTGAACTTATCTTTACCAAACAACAAAATGATATTGGTAATATGCAGGTGGAGCCAAAAGCCCCTAATGAGACATAATTATCATCTCATGGAATATAAGGGGTGCTAATGCCCCCTTAAATAAGAGGTTTATTAGGGACCTATATTTAAGTAATAAGCCAAATATTCTTTGTATCCAGGAAAATAAAATGACAAAAGAAGAAGTTTCAAAGACTATGAAAGTAGTATGCGCAAGATGTGAATGGGATGTTATGGATTTTGAAGGAGTGGTAGGGGGAATTCTAACTTATTTAAATCCTTCTATAACCTCTTGTGTAACCATTCATAAAACTAGGCATTGGATAGCCTCTTTAGTCACTTGCCACTTTGTTGATATTTGTCTCATCCTTATCAATGTCTATGGACCTATAATTTAGTCAGGTATATTAGAAGTTTGGAGTGGGATTGAATCTCCTTATGAGAAGTAAATAGCAAGAAACTTGATTCATGATCATAGGATATTTTAATGCCATAACCAAGTTGGATGAAGAATTTTAGGAAATTAGAAAATTAACCCAAAGTATGAGAAATTTCTTAGATTTTATTCAAAATAATAATCTATGGGAGGATGAGTTTGAAGAAGACAAATATACTTGGACCAACAACAGGAGAGGCCATAACCTAACAGCAGAGAAATTAGATATACGCATACTCTCATATCATTGGCTAGATGAAGGAACTTGTGCTAAAATCAATACCTTGACAAGAATTGGTTTAGATCATTGGCAAATAAGAGTTAAAATGGTCGTAAGTAAATTCAAAAAATATCATATTTTAAATATGAGCATATGTGGGAAGACCATACTCAATTTATTGATATGATAGCTCAAAAATAGAATTCTTCAGGTAATGGTGGGTTGTATGCTCTTCCAAATCAAATTAAATCTATGAAATCTAGATTAAAAGAATGGAACAAGAACACTTTTGAAAATATTTTTTAGAATAAAGAAGAACTAAAAGATAAAATTTTAAAATTCCAAAAATGTGATCATAATAATCCAAGATCATAGGAAAGGAAGTTGCTTATTGAATATCATTATGTTTTGAGTAAGGAAGAGAAATTTTGGAGATTAAAATCAAGACATAGTTGGTTAAAAGAAGGAGATAAATATACAAAGTGTTTTCATAGGATGGCTATAGTACAGAGATCAACATCCAAAATTAGTAGAATTAAATCAATAAAAGGTGTTTGAATTGAATATCAGAGTGTAATTAGAAAAGAGGTCAAGTCTTTTTATCATAATATTCTAGTATCAGAGGAGATTGAAGTTATTAATGATAAACTTCTTCAAGATGTTCCTTCAATTATATCGAATGAAGATAATAGGAAATGGATGGAGCCTATTACTCTAGAAGAAGTTAATTTAACTTTTTTCTCTTTTAATAAGGATAAATCCCCAGGTCCAAATGGGCTCTCTACAAATTTTTACCAACATAATTGGGATATAGTGAAGGATTATTTATTGGTGGTAGTGGAATAGTCTAGGGTAAAACAATACATACCTTATAAAATAAATACAACATATATTACCCCGATTCCAAAAAAGAAGGATGTTGAATTGTTTGATTCTTTTAGATCCATAAGCCTATGTAATATGGCATATAATATTATCTCCAAAGTGATGGTGAATCGATTAAGGCCATTGTTAGACAAAATCATTTTAGAAGAGCAAGGAGGATTTGTGAAAGGGAGATAAATTTTGGATGGGATCATAGTAGCTCATGAAGTTATACATTCAATAACTTTAAGAAAAGAGAAAGTAATGATCTTAAAACTTGATATGAGTAAATCCTATGATAGGGTTAAATGGGATTTTCCTTTTGCAATTTTAGAAAAGTTTGGATTTGGGAAGAAATGGGTTAAATGGATTAAAGATTATGTCTCTACAATTTCTTATTTAGTGTTGATCAATGGGTTAGTAACAAAATCTTTTAAATCCAAGATATGTCATAGAAAAGGAGATCCTCTATCACCTTATGACAGAGGTTTTGAGTAGGAGCTTAAATAAGGCTTACAAATATGGGCTTATAAGTGGACTTAAGGTTAGTAATAACATCGAAAATATCACCCATCAACATTTTATAAATGATACAACCCTTTTTGGAAGAGCAAGGATAAATGAGGCCAAAGCTTTGAATAACTTTTTAAAGGAATACGAAAGAGCTTCAGGACAAAAATTTAATAGGAAAAAATCCAAAATTTACTTCCTTAACACTTATGCTAATATGAAAGAAAGAATTTACAAGTTGCTTCAAATGGAGGAGGTAAATTTACCAACAACTTATCTAGGAATATCTTTATTTGAGGGGAGAATGAGGATATAAAAATGGAAACCGATTATTGTAAAGTTTAGAATAAACTTTTAGGTTGGAAAGGTAGATGGTTATCATTAGTAGGAATATTGCAATTTATTAAGTAAGTATTACAAGTCATTCCAACATATTATATATCATTGTATTCTATGCCAAAATCAGTTGAAAAATGTTTAATCTATATCATGTGATCCTTTTTATGTTCAGGTTTACATAATAAAAGGAAATTGCCTTTGGTGAAATGGAGCAAGGTGTGTGATGATAAAAATAGGGAAGGTCTTGGTTTAAGATTCCTTACAAATGCAAACTTAGATATTAGGAGAAAAGTAGTCTAGATATTGTACAAAGAGATTAAAAGACAATGGAAAAAATTCTTCTAATTATGTTGATCCCAATGACGCAAGTTTAAAATTTACTACATTCTCTCTACCAAATGGTTTTTCTCTTTGTAATGGTTTAAAAATATATTTATCTTATGATTAAAGGTTTTAATATGGGTTGGATGGATACTTGGTGTGATAAAAAACCACTCAATTTAGATCCAATTTTGAAACCTTGGATGAGATTGCTTCAAGATAAATATTGTGATAGGGTTTCAAAAAATTTGTACAAGGATCAATAAGGAAGATACAAATGGAAAAAAAAAAATTACAAGTATACAAGACATTGATGCTAGGAGATAATTGAGTAGAAAGATAACAACTGTTATTATTCCAAGGGGATCCAAGGATAAATTGATTTGGGAGTTGAATAGCTCAGGAGAATATACAACAAGAAGTGGATATAATGTATAACACCAAAAAAATAATAGTATCACTAGAATATGGAGAGATATTTGGGATAGCCCAAGAATTCCTAAAGTTAAAATTTTTGTTTGGCTAGTAGGTTGTAGAATAATTTTATCCTGGGATAACCTTATGAAAAGGGGTTTTCATGTCCCCTCTCAATGTGTTTTTTTTTTTAAATAAGATTATATACCATCTCTTGGGACATTGCTCAATAGTTTAGAATCTATGGTAATGGATTCTTAATATGTTTGATAAATGCATGTTTATGAATAGCATAATTGAATATTGGTTAAAGCAATGGCAGAGCATTTATAAAAGTGAAGATTTATTGACAATATGGGATATATCAAAAGATACAATACTTTGGATTGTATGGCTAGAAAGGAATAGAAGAATATTTAAAGAAAAGAAAAGTAATTTAGAGGTAATGAAAATGAAGATATGTTTAGCCATAGAGGAGTCTAAACCAACCCTATCAACTCACCCAATCCTTAATCTAGAATCAAAGAGCCTTGATAGATGGATTCAAGTCATTAAATAGAATTATGATGTTGGGTACAAGAGAAGTAAAAAGAAGTTAAAGAATATAAAGTGGAAACCACCATATGTAGAGTGGGTTAAATTTAATTTTGATGGAGCATATAAAGGAAATCTAGGACTAATAGGAGGAGGAGGAATAATTATAAATAGTAGAGGAGATATTTTATCTCATTATGCTTTCAATAGTGGATTTAATATAAATAAAGAATTTGAAGCTTGGGCAGCTTTAAAAGGGTTGAAAATATGCAAACATATGAAATGGAATAGAGTGTGGATGGAAGGTGATTCTCTCATAGTAATAAATGCAATTTTAAGGAAAGCAAAGGCTCCATGGAACATACAAGAGATAATTATGGAAATTCAAGATCTTTCTAAAGAGTTTGAAGAAATTAGTTTTACAAAACAAATGTGCAGATAGGCTAGCCAATAGAGGGGTTTTGATTTAGGATCATGAAGTTAAATTGTCCTTTCCATGGTTAGAGGGAGTACTAATTTTAGTTGAAACTAACAAGAAAATGTTGATTGCCTGAATCAATTAATTATTAGGATTTACTTTAATGTTTTTTTTGGTAATATCTTCTTTATATTGTAACATTAATGTGTTTTCATATAGACTATTTATTATAATTTTTGTGGTTGCATTTGTGTTTTAGGAAGGAAACTCGTAATATATTTTGGAAATATTACTCTACTAAGGTGCAAGGCATAGATAGTAGAGGTGAAGTTTCGGTATTGTGAAGGCTGCTATAGGAAAATGTCAAGAAGGATACTAAATTTTGGAAAAGATCTAGAAAATGAAAATCAAGAATTCAAACATTTTATGTAAAATAATGTAGGCTTCTAGCTATAGCATCTCAATTGGGATGAGAAGTGTATCTATTTATAAACTCTCAAGCTCTGAAGAAGAGAGTTGTAATTTTTCAAGGGTGGGGGACCCGAGTACAACCCCTTATTATCCAACCAAAAACATTATTCATGACAGACATGGCCTATAGAGCAATTAAGTGTGTGAGGATCAAAATGCCATGACTAAATCCCTTACATCAAATGTTAACATATGTAACTGTAAAGTGCATATATTCATTATTATTAAAGAAGGTAAATAGTAATAGTACTAGATTCAATAGGTGAGTGATGAACATTATTTAAATGTGGTGGTTTTATCCAACTTGATTAAAAACACCAAAGAGATATTATTGACAAGATAGGTTAGAATTTATAAGTTAGATGGAATTATCAATAGGTATTTACTCGTCTAATAGTTGAGGTTTTAGGTATCTTCTCAAATAGGGTTTAAAAAAATTAACATGGTAAATATAAATATTTAAATTATTTTACTAATATTATTCATGCCAAACATGTCCTATAGAGCAATAAGTGTGTGTTGTTGAATAAGAATTAAAAATAATGACCTAATAATGGTCTCTTTTCTTAGGTAGGAAGGCAATGAGAATTAAAAGAAAGGGAGGGGAAGCAACATTAATTCAATTCAATTACTTAGAAACATTATTTGCATCATCCAACACCTCTTTTCTATTACACAAAAAACATGACCTTGAAAGAGCAAAGCATGTGTGTTGTCATGGACAGGTAAGTAATGTTAATAAATAGAAAAATAAGCACAACTAATGTTGGAAAATAAATGACAAATTATTATGATATATTTTCAAACACTCTCATGAATGGTAGAGCAATTTTCAATATGCACATATTGATCATTGTTATTAGGAAATTAGGAAGAGGGATCACCATGCTCATCCCCCAATATGAATTTATTTATGATGTAATTGAATAATACTCCATGTTAAGGGGTATTGTGACATGTGGATAACCATGCATTTAATATAGTTAGTAAATGCCTCTACAATAAATTCCTTACATCTTAATATATATGGTTGAAGAAGAAACAAGCCACTAAAATCACTCAAAACTTTAGGGAAAACTGGTGTTCTTTGGTTTTGGTTAGATTATTCTACATATTGTACTTTATTATTGATATTTACATGGTTACAATAACTCCCAACAAATACTATAATGTAATCATGATATAATACAAAATGTTAGGTGGATGGGACCATTTCAATATATTGAATCGAGTAATTGTCTGACTTCTAATGAGCCCCAATTCTAGTTTCAATAATGTTGGATGAAAGGGCTAGTGGCTCCCTCCAACATCTATATTTAGGTCAGCTCTCTCCATACTTGCTAATTCCTACTCTAACTTACATAATTATATTAAATTAAAAATGCAAAAGCAAAAATGCATGAAAAAGTAAATTTTAAATTTTAAGGGTGCAAGGGATTCAAATTAAAATACGCGAGTAATCATAGCAAGGAAGTGTATGATAAATCAATACATGATAATTCAAATAGCATTAATGTTTCCAATTAATTAAGTATAAAATTTCTAAGTGAATGACAAGATGGGCAAAAGGGTTATGCTTTAATCATCACGCACTTTACAATCTAGAAGGGAAATGCCATTGATGGAATGCAAAATAATTTCCAATTTCTCACCAATTTCATGAGATAGAAAGCACAATATAAGTTTTACAGAGTGTAGCTTTAAATTATCATGGACAAAATATATTTATAATGGAGTCGATGGGCCCTATTTATAGATAGTGTTTACCCTTGAGTTATCTAGCGTGAGAAATTAATACTCCTAGTAAAAGTAAAAAATTAAGGGTATCTCAAACAAAATAATGGACCTCCAAATGTTGCATACCTCTAAATATACCTCTAGTAGGCTTAGAAGTATTTTTAAATAATTTAGTGCAGCATTATATGCCAAAATGTTGATCTCAAAATATTCTCCTTGGGATCTATGTCTTTATTTTTATCCCTTTGTAGATTGGTGAATGATTCGCTCTAGGAAGTGAGTGAACCACCCAAATTTGCTAGCAAATCACTAGCTAACCCTAAGTGCTTAACTCCCATGAGCCAATCAATCTACTTTTTAAGTAGATTGCTCTTAAACCAATCGACACTTATTTATAAAATCAACACCTAAGCTATAATTAGTAAATTTTGAGGGGTTTTAGAAGGTATTGACCTGTTTGATTTCATTGTTTTGTGCTCTTCCAAAATGGTGAATTCCTAGGTAGTGATAAGGCACTACATTTATAGAGACTTCAAGGGTCACCGAGTTTGATTGGTGAGAGATCCCAAATATAGCCTCTATCCTTAGGCATTAAGTCTAAAAAATAGGGATCCCTACCACAAAACTATCAAAATTATGGTATCCTTACTCTATCTTTTATGGTAGTAGTTCCAGTAGTTTTTATCACTCATTGTTTAGCAGTTGGATGGATTTCATGTCTTTGGTTTCTCCTAAAACATATTCATAAGGATTTTTAGACAACTCATCCTATTCCCCTTGAGATCTTAAATATTTGGCATAGATAGACTCTAATATTTTGTATATTTCAACTACATCCCCTTTGTTGGCTTGGTTCATTTCCTCTTCAAGCATTATATTAGCAATATCATCATCAAGGATCTTCATTTTTGTGTCAAATACATCAGGTAATCCAGCAGTAACTAACCCCTAAATATCCTTGATTATTTTCTATATTAAGGATTTTATAGAGGCCAAGGTATCCTGTCCCTATATGCATCTAGGATTTTCTTAAGCTTCTTGAGCAACTTTTTCCTATCAACCCCCTAGTTATTGTGCCTATGCAATTGACATAGTGGACAAAATTTTTAATACTTCTTGGAATATTTATTTTATAGCTAATTGTTCTTAAACTTGCTTAATGATCTTTATTGATTAGCTCAAATTGTGTTCCACATAAGGCAAAAAATGGAAGTATTTTTTTTAATGTTGGTTATTTTTGTCCTAATTTTATCGCAAATGGACTTGAATAGTTGGATTTCAAAAGCCTTCTTAGGAATACAATTATATTTATTTATTTAGAAGTTCTTAGCTCTTCAATTATTTTATCTCTCCCTTATAAGTCCTCTTAGATTTTTTCGATCTAACTCTACCCTTGTACCAATTATTATGATAGATCCTTTGACTGCTATGTGTTCTCAATCTTAGCAACTTGGCATTTAAGTCTTCACTATGCTTCTTAAGCTACTCTCTTTCTAAGGCTTATTTCTTTAGCACCTCATTTTCTATAAAAATTTATTCCTTTTGCACCATGAGCTCTACTTCAAGTTATTTTTCCTTTTTGCAAGTGCTTCATCCTCTATTTTCAGTCAGATAAATTTCATGGTCACATTGATTGAAATTTGGTTCATGAGTTGGATCATCTGATATAAATTTGTTTGGCTCAGATCAAACTCAAAAACTTTGGCAATAAAGTCAACTAGGAAAGTTGCCACTTCTAATGGTCAATATCCTTAGCCTCTATAATATAGATCTTTCCCCCCCTATGTGCTAGTTGGGACCTCATCAACAATGGAGCATTAAATATTTTTCCTTTAGTCAATTGTATTATTTCTTCCACTTATTTTTCATGGCGAGGACATCATATGTTTTTTTAACATCTATCTCTTCTAGCTCATAGATGATTTTCTACATGAATACCTGATATGGACCTATAGTTGAGCAAGGTTCAAGGGGTGATTCTGTAAACTCATCAATATTGTTGGGGTAAATGACATTGTTGCCTATTAAAGGAGTTACCTTACCAAGGAGGTGGATGATGTGGACTTGTCAAGATGGTTGGTCGATAAAATTGGGAGATTATATTGGTGAATGTAGTGAGCATGCGAAGGATTGGTCCAAATGCTAGCTACACTAACATTTTTGCCAATGGGGATATCATTAGTGATGAGGTGGATAATAGGGAAGGTGATACTACATTTGGAGCTAATAATTGTGTAGTGGAAATTTGGATGGATGGATATGGAAATAGAGGTGGATTGTTCCAAGAGAACAATGAGATACAATGGCAGAGGGTGAGAGAAGTGTAGCAAAAAAAGTGGTAGGAATAGAAGAAGCATGAATAGAAGAATGATATAATAAGATGCATGAGTAGTGGAGAATGCAATAAAATTGGAGGTAAATACAAAAGTGACCATGATGTTATTCATTCCCAACTCAAGAGAGCATCATACTTGAGATATTTCCCCTTTATTGAGCTAAGGTGTCTATAATGGCTCCAATATAGCCATGTTGGTTGTATTTATTTTTATTAGCTCAAGCCCTAGGTTTAGATACCTAAGCATTAAGGTTAGGGTTAATGATTTATTTAATCTGTAAATAGGAAGAGTAAGGTGGTAGTTGATATTTTCTTTCATATTTGAATCTTAGTTGTGTCTATTGTTCATATGAGACTTCACCGTCTCCAAGTAGATATGAGACTTTCCCTACTTAAGTGGCTAAATATTTGCATTAATTTAAATATTGAGTTTGATTATTGCATACTTTATTTTCTAGCAATTGGATATAAATTATTATTATTATTTGGGTAAAGTTATTTACACATTATTGAATTGCTATTGCTATTGTTATTGCTATAATTATCAATGTTATTTCATAATAAGTGATATCAAAGCTCTGATCTCGGATCTCTATGGGGTGAAAATTTGCAACAAAAGGGCACACAAACCATTATAAAACCTTTTATCAAATATTACCATTGGCTATTTCCTAGTATTTTTTTCCTATATCTTTTTAGTTCATCTTTTGGTGTAATTATCTTCTAGAATATTGTGAGTTCCATGTTGTTACTTCCTTTTCCCAAACTTGGTTTTAAAAAAATAGTATTAGGTATCATCAGACCCTTGTGAGATATGTATACCATTGTGATTATATCTTCGAGATGATAAAAACAAGCGGTATCTCCAACAAAACATTTTTAGAAAATGAATGTCTTGGTACCCTTGAGAAATACTTATCTCTTCACAATCATCTCTTCAAGCTTATCAAAGTAAGAGGTATTTTTCATATCACTTTTTTTAGTAGCATTCCAAGTATTTTTTGGGTTTTTAATTATCCCTAGTATATGAATAAACCTAATGCCACTATTGGTTGGGTATAAGCTTATGGTTTATTACAACTATTCATTCAAAGGATCTATTTATGAGTAGAAAGAAGTGCCAACCCAAAATTCCTAGTAAGCATCACAACACTTCCTCAAATATAAATAGTTTTTTATACCATTTTTCTTCCTTAAACACAATGGCTTCACCTTCCCCCAACACCTCAGGTTCTTCCTTTCCTCCTCCTAATAACCCTCCCTAGGTCACTCATCCCACTATCACTCTAACTGGTAATCCTTTTCCTAGTACTATTGACCCTTATTTGTGTGTATATATTTTGAAACAAGAACAAAATATTACTTCCTTTGTCAAGTCCTTGAGTGATAAAGATAGATGATTACTTTTACTACCAAGTTCTTGGATAACATCTAAAAATTCCTACATATTTGCTACTACCTCTTATCCAAGGGTCACAACAAACCATGAGGCAACATCCTTTGATTATTGGTACCAAATACTAGTGTTCTTTCATATCCACCATCTGGTCATAGTCCTCCTATAGACACCTAAAACATGTCATTTTGATAATACTACATATATGGACACCTTTTTAGGCCATATGATCCATCTTGGGTAGCCTTAAGGCTTAATAGTGGTTCTCACCACTTAAATAGGGGTAAATTATCTTTTGTAGCCTGGGCCATCCTACCCAGGGACAGCCTCTAGAGGCTACCCTACCTCGAGGTGATCAGCAATCACAACCACTCTACCCTAGTATGGCCACACCTATAGCAAACAAAGGCTGAGCTCTGAGAAAAAAATTGGCCATTGATGCACGTCAGCTAAGAATAACGGTTCTTGATAATGGTTTCTTGATTTACAACCATTTCTTGGCTTCTTCAACAAGCTAAGGCTTCCTTTGGGAGGTCTATTTAAAGGCACTAAGCCTTCATGAAAAATATAGCAATTTGATGATAACAAAGTGTTTTTGGATCAAATATCGAAGAGCTCACAATCCTCAAAGCAACGAAGTGTTGTTGGATTTTCACCATAGAGCTTCAAAGCATATTTTGCATCCTTTCTCTATGGAAAGCATGTCAATGGATTCCCTTGGAGTTTTAATATCAAATTCACATCCTTTGTGCCATCCAAAAGTCTTGTTTCAATGACAATTCTCACAATTAGGTCATTCTTCAAGAGTGCCCCCTTGAATATCAATTCCCTAGATTAATCTTGTTGTCTCCTACATCAGCTAAAAAAGGATTTCATCTGAATTTCAATGGTCGTCTCACCCTGATATGGCCCGTAGGCACCACCACCTTGCCCAGAGATGACCAGTAGGCTAGATCGCTCTACCTCAAGGTGGAATATTGAATAGATTTGTTTTACTGCTTTTCTTGATTTCAATAGGCTTAGCAGCATTTCATTTGCTTTATAACATAGTTTTACTTTAGTTTCATGCATACATATTATCAAATTTTAGTTTCTTTAATGCTTTCCTTTATCATGATCATGGGCCTTATCATGAAAGGCTCTAACAATGCTATTAATATCTTTTAAGTGTTCTTGTGTGCAGATTTTAGATCTTGGTAGGAGCTATCAACATAAAGATCCATCAATTTTCATTTCACCTAGTAGAGGTTACAAGAAACTCCTTCCAAATTAGTTTGAGGGTTGCAAATATTCTGCGTGTTACACCTACCATATTTCTTGATTTGTAAAAATGTATCAAATTGGTATTAAATCCCTCAAAAAAGAAACAATTATAACCTCCTTTTCAAGAACATGATTCAATATTAATGAGAAGGGTACCATTTCTTTATTTTTTATCTTTATCTTTGATGGTTACATGATTATATTTTAAATTTAATTTCATATAACTGCTTAGGTGTGTGATTTTTGCATGCTACATTGGCAATCATGGTCGTACTTTGGCCATTTTTTGCAAATTTTGTTGCTAACTATTGCTTTTCTTGATTTTCTTGAATTGCAGGTGCAGCTATCCTTGTATGAGACGGTCAGTAGGTGCAACCGTCTCACCCTGATACGACCCACAGTCACAACCGTCATACCCAAAGATGGCCCCTAGAGCAGAATTTAGAAAGGGTTGAAACATAATCTTTAGCAGACTAAGGCTTCACCTGTAAGTTATTATGTCCTCATTTTTCCTACTTTTAGTACAAAAATGTAAAATTGCATGCTTAAGTAGAGAAATTGTAGAATAATTTTAATTTTTAGTGGTCTATTCTTGATCGTCCCTAAGTTAGGCGGCCTCTATTTCTGGCTGCCCCAGGTTCAAGCAACCCTTGTTCCTAACCACCCCTATGTAATATGGCCTCTATTACAGACCATCCTACATAAATATGACCTTTTTTTTCTTACTGTGTGGACTGTGTGCTTGTTTCCTATGCAAAGGATGATATCATATTAGGGTTTGGTATTTTTATATTTTTGAAATTAAACGTTCTTTCACTTAGGAATCTGAAAATTAAACATCAATTTTTCTATGCATTAGTAAAAAAATTATTGAATACTCTATGCTTGCATTTATTTTTGCATAAATAAAATGAACCCTCACACACCATGCAATATCTTAAACATCAATGAGTTGAAATTCACACCCAATCATTGATCAAGACTAACGATGGTGGCATTCATCTCCACCTCATTGGCTTGTATATTGTTAATTTGTATCCTATTTTTGTCCAAGGTTGATCCAAGATCCTTCATAAGGTGAATACTGGTAGGACCTGGGCTCCCTCATCAGTCTTGGATTTCATCACCAATCCCTGGTGGGTTTCACGGCTTGGACTTCATCACCAAGTCAGTATGTGAGAGCATACAAGTGAAAACCCTTAAACTAAGTGAATATCATCAACAACAAAAAGCAAACATGAAAAGAGCAATATAAAAACAAACATCAAAACACACCAAATAGTCTAGGATTCATAAAGAAAATTTTAAATGAGATAAACGCCTTGTATGTTTTGATTGTTTCCTTCTGTGTTGCATAATCAAGATAACATGATAACTATGCATAGCCAAGCTCAACCATGAGTTGGTAAAGTGAAAAACTTAAAAGGAGGTCCTAAACGCCTCTGATACAGTCCTTAGGATCTCCTCATTCCTGCACGATGCCCTAATATTCATCATGAGGCCAACTCCTCACCTAGAAGATCAAACCACCAAAGTACCTCTACCATGGGAATACCTATGGGTTATCCAATAATCAAGTGGATTATTTTATTAGCCAATGCTGATCCTGATCCACAACCATACATAATCGGTCTACCGAGGGGCCTAGTAGGGAAGTCCACATATCCTCTATGTCATGACCTTCACTACCCCAAACTCCCATCCAAAACCCACCACATCAACCACTGGTGAAAATACAAAGTAGGCCTATGCGAATTTTGCATACGCCATCAGCCAACATGACCATAAGCAAGTTAATACAACAATCCCACAAGCATCGAGAAACTTTCATGGAGATTTTGAGTTTGATCGAGTTACAACCACATGATCCTGATGCTTTCACCAAATTTATAGGATATATATAAATCTACAAGGATCCTATTATAACTTCTTAGGATCATGAGATCAAATTCGTATTCACCAATATACCTGATCCTCCATTGCATATCATTGCATGCATAAACAAGATTCTCTAAAAGTGAGTATTGGTCGACACAGGCTCCACAATAAACATTATTACCACAATCGTACTGAAGCATATCAATCTTCCACCTTTACACATTGTGGCACCTACATTCACCTTGCAAGCATTTAACAATGCTTTATACCCCACTATGGGTATGATAGTCCTCCCTATTTAGGTTGAGAAAAAGACTATGCCTACATTGTGCCACATCTTGGAGGGTGCAAGACAATATAATATACTTCTAGGAAGGTCATGGATGAGAGACATGGATTGTGTTCCATCTATAGTGCATCGGTGCCTAAAGTTCATACATGAAGGTCAGGTCCAAGGGGTTCATGATGACCTAGACCCCTTCAAGTATTACAATAAGGTGGATCATCTGTAGGAGTCTACCCTACCATCCACAAACCTGGATACTAAACCCAATGATCTTATACAAAGTCTAGATTCAACCTCATGGTCAATCATGGAACTATCTCCACCATCATCTGTACCATTGGTCTCTCATATCACTCCTTTATCCTCAATTTCTCCAAATAAGAAAGAGTCAAAAAAGCCAACTGTGGAGATTCTCACAGACATATTCAACACATCAGTAGAAGACCTTCCCACTCCTACCAACAAGGAAGAACCAACTATTGTTATGGATGAATTAGACCACATCATACCATCTTCATCCACCACACCGCAGGTCACAGTTCACTTGACCAAATATGAACTTGGTGAACACATATCACAAAACATTACGCTCATGTCTATTAGGGTAAATTAGTTATTACTTTATTTGACCTTAGGATATTTGCATTATTCATAAATATCCAAGTAGTTATTAGGTTAGTGCTATTTCCTATGTTGTTAGTTATTAGCAACTTAGGGGAGATTATATTTTGTTAGTTGTTAGTTGTTCCTATATTACAGTTATTCTTAGCTATCATTGTATTATTTATACTTCATGAAATATGAAACTATAGCTAATGCCTATGGTTTTATTTCATTGGTATCAGAGTGGTGATCTACCTAGGCACTTGAAACACTTAGCATCACAACTGTACAAGGAATGCAAGCAATGACTCATTCTAGCTAGACCATAAGGGACCAAATCTTGAGACTCGGGACCCCCTAGATAGGGCACATAATTATTTTGTGGAATCTGCTGGTTAATTTGGCATTTTTCTCAATTTTTGGTCTGAAGTGTCTCATAGTCAAACCTAAACTATGGCCCACCTCCACGTGAGAGTAGGAGCATCCTCCCACCATACCGCCCACAACCTGTCAGCGTGTAAGTAGACTAACATCTTGCAGATGGATAGACAACCTACCAAGTTGCAAGGTGGTTGTCCCCTCACCCTAGGCATGCGGGTCAAGGTAGACTATTGAACATGATGACATGTGGATCAAAGCTGATGGACATGTGGATCGAGAGTTAAAGTTTAACATGGTGGGTGACCTAGAAATAATACGTGGTAGACATGTGTCATTCAAGCTGATGTGAAGACTAAGCTGATTTGGCTCATAGGAAGGCATACTATGGCTAACGTGGCATCCTCTAGTGGACACATGGCATGCTCGAGCGTTTCCACTTAGTGGGCTCTGATTCCTCTTTTTGGATTAAAAACACTCTTTATTTTCTTATGTAATTATCACAACTACTACCTCTATCGAAACTAGTCATGCCTATCTCATCTCACTCAAATTTTTCACAAAAGCAAGAATAGGTGTATCCATTACATCAAAATGTGGGTAATCAAGCCATCATATTTGAGCACTCTGAGGTTGAGCAAGAGCATGAGCTAAGTCAAAAATAAGAGCATATGGATATACCCACTAGACAAGATCATTATGACATGTCCACATCTTAAATAATGGAGGCCTCTGATTTGTATCTACCTAAGGGTCTTTTGACACCTACACCTAATCCACTTCCATCACCTAGAATTTTTTATTAAACCTCATCAATAACTATCCAATCATCATCCCCATTAGACTTACAAAATATTTGGATTGTCTAGCTAAAGTTGAGACACAAATGGGTCTTCAAAATGATTTTTTGTAGCAAATCATGCATCAACTCACACACATTGATTTATAGCAGCAAACCACACTCAAGGTCAAACCGCCTCAGCCACAACCACAAAATGGAACCCTACAAAATTAGGTGCAAAAGCAACAACATTGCCAGCTCCACAATTATATGCTATTATCCAAATATTTGGTATCAATTTTTAATCGATTGTGCGAAGCAAAGACTATTACCTTACCAAAGGTTCACCCTTCATATCCTAACCAGTTGAAACCCAAGTGGTATCGAGGGGACTTACATTATCCTTATCATCAATAAAATGGCCATGACATTCAATCATGTTACTCATTCAAGATCATAATCAACTTCAAACATATAATCCTTTCACTACTATGGATCAACAAGAAGGTATAATTAATGGTTTGTTGCCTACACCAAAAAAACAAGTAGAGCAACCTAGGCAAGTGACTGAAACACACACAACCTAACCACCTTACTAAACTGATCCATTTTCCATCTCATTTAAAATGCCACCCTCGTACCTAGACTCCGTTATTAGAGCCCATGTTGACCATTTTTCAAAAGTTACAAGAGGTAAAAGCAATTAATTTACCTGGCATACACCCGTTAGATCCAAACAATACTAAGCCCAAGGGTTATAAGCAAGATCACTTTTGCCTTTATCATCAGATAGAGGGTCATGACATTAATGATTTCTTTGCATTTAAAAATGTAATCCAAAATCTTATCGATGGGGAGGCTTTTCCCATAGATGGTTTGCTCAATTTACCTCTACAAACCACAGTTCAGGCCACATCATCCTGTATGCAACCCCAAGGTTAACCACTAGGATGGTCACTAGGATTTTCGGTAATTCAGTCATCCGTAGTTATCTTTTTAGATTTTGCAAAAAGTTATCTTGACTTTAGAAGGTAAGGTCTTGTTTTGATAGTACCTTGCATATCTCAAAATCCCAACACATTTTACACATTAAGAGTCAAATTTGAACAAGAAAGGATGACAACTACAAAATAGTCCTGGTCACCTTAAGCAAAAGTTTTTACTTGCTCTTACTATCATGCACATGGTCCAGGATGCTGATAAATGATAAAAGGACAAGCTCCTCCCTACCCAAGAAATCCCCTTGCTCGCCTACAAAGGAGCAAGTTCCCAAAACAAAATAAAACAAAAGAAACAATGATTTTTATCACTAAGCAAATCCCTTGCTCTCAAAACAAAATAGTGGTTTTCATCACTATCAATGAGAAAGTATTTTAAGAAATCAAAATAAAAGAAGAGGGTAATGAGCTTGAATCCCTGGAATCCTTAGTATTCAAAAGTCATGGGGCGATCTCCATTACAACAATGGGTTGAATGAAACCCACCTATCAATGGAGTAACCTTACGCATGGTGATATGTCTATCATATTAATGACCTTCTTTTGTATAGACCAATGTTAGTTTATGGTTGAGATAGCTTTTTATGGCTTGTATTGCCTAGTAGTCTAGTCCAACTACGTCCAAATTTAGGATAATGATGACCATAGGGTGATCCTCATTACAGTAATGGGTTGAATGAAACCCACCTAGAAATGAGGTAGTCTTATGCATCATCAAAATACATTCACTTTGTACCACATAAGGATATTGAATATCTAGGTCTTTTTAACAAACTTGTATCTTTTAGGTTTCTTGTGTAGTCAGTATACAACTTTTGATCAATCCACTAGGGCGTAGCTTATAGGGAAAATTCTTGCATTTTCACATATTTTATCTCACATATTCACATACAAAATTCTAACTTTGGTGATAAGGTTAACATCTTAGTTTATGATTTTTATACATTTTGTGGTGTCTGCCATTAGTTTTTTAAACATAAATTGGATTCATTTTTTCTGTTTTAAATAATTAAAGCATGCATACACAAATTGCATTAGAACATCCATATAAAACTAATGCATCTCATATACATTATATTTTTACATCCATAACATTAATTAAATTCATAAGAAAATATACAAATCTAAATCATATATCCAACATTAAACATAGTAACCATTCATACAGTTAAGCATACATAATTTCATCCATCAGTGCATCCATACATAAAATCAAAACCATAACACAACATAAAACCATAACACAATACACATGTGATGAAGCATCATAAAATCATGATCTCAACAATATATATATATAGTATTGTTGGACATTTTGAGTCCCTAAGCTAAAAGTTGTCATTGATGTCAAAAGGACCTATGTAAGTAAGCACTATGATTTTGCTCCACAAAGAGCTTCATGAGAAGCCAAGGTTTTGATCAAAGGTTCTAGAAGGGATGCATGGCATTTGGTTCCAAAAGGAGCTTCAAGGGAAGCTTAGCAAAAGGTTTTTATGAAAACCAAGGAAGGCAAGGAAAGGTTTTATTTAAAACCAATGGATGGCAGATTTGAAATGGGTTTTTCTTAAAACCCAAGTTGGCTTTTCGTTTCATCGAAAAAGGTGCCCCGGTGATGGAGAAATTTAATTTTAAAGGTTTAGTTTAAATTTTAATTTATTTAAAATTTAAATTTAAATTTTAAAATTAAATAAAAGGTTTTTCCCTCCTTTCTTATTGGCATCGCCGACGTCATGAGGGCAATGTTAAAAGGGCCGACGTATTCGCATTGAAGGATGGCTTATATAAATAAGCCAAAGGTTTTCCATTTAATAAACCTAAGGAGTGTCGCATGATTTTTGAAAACCCAAAGTATTTCTGCATCCGAATATTGCGCAGCGAATTTCGTGGAGTGTGACATGGGCAGTCAAGTCATGGACGGTCAAAGTTTTGGTGCCTTGTGAGGAAAGCACACGTAGTTTAAGGAAGAGAGTGCCCAAGGCACTCACGTGGGTAGTGTTAGCTCACGTGGCTTAGCTGCCGCTTGGCAGCACGGTGGGCAGAGGTTCGAAATGCCAAGGCCCTTCGAGGGCTCCTTTGAGGTATGCACTCCGACTCCGATATTTGTGGGGGTAAATATTTTAATTAAAATATTTGCTTGCTAAGGTTTGATTATGATTTTTGTGGGAGATATAAGGTTGAGCAAGCTTTAATATTTTAATAAGGTTTGATATTTGATTAATGTGAGATATTGCCTAAGAAAGCTTTGTGATTATTTTTTAGTGCAAAAGTGTTGAAAGGAAGGATATAAAATATTTGATTTATTTTATGGTATAAGTGGTTTGTGGAGTGACAAGGTTATGCAATGATTTGATTTATTTTATTTTATGGTACAAGTGGTTTTAGGAGTGATAAGGAAGTTGTGCATTAATTCTTAAGAAGGTTTTCTAATTAAAAGCCTTGGTGAATATTATTGTGAAGTGGAGTAATGTTGATTATTTTGTGATCTTCTAACCCTTGTGAAGATTGGCAAAAGAATATTGTGATTGTGGCAGATTTCCAAAGAGGCTTCTTCATATTCATAAAAGGTATGGGCACATTCTCCTATTGATTGATTATGGTGGTTGATTTCTGAAAATATCTTTGGAGTGAAAAGGATTGATTGTGGTTTCCTTTTCGAAAGTGATTGGTTTAATGCTTCAAGGTTTTCTGGATTGAGAGTTGTGATTAAACCTTGTTTTATAAGCATTGTTGTTGGAGCCCATTGGTTGTGCAAAGAACTTGAACTTGAGTTAGAAGAGAACATGAGTATCATTGTTATGTGAGATTTGTTGTTGAGCATTGTTGGAAACATTTTGAGTTGATTGATACATGCTTGGACTAGGGTTTGTGAGAAAGGGTTGTTCATTGAGGTGATTGGTTGAGTTGAGTTGATTGAGCCTAGTCAAGTGGATGCATGTGGTTGTTCAAGTTCCATAAAACAAACTATTCTATATTCTTGATTTGAGTTGAGATTGAGATTTGAGAATAGAACATATAGAGTCTCTAACAATTCTCTTTATGCTTCTATGAGATTGATTTGAGTTGAGATTGGGATTTGAATATAGAACATAATAGATCTCTAAAATTCTCTTTATGCTTCTATGAGATTGATTTGAGTTGAGATTGGGATTTGAGTATAGAACATATTGAGTCTCTAACAATTCTCTTTATGCTTCTATGAGATTGAGTTGAGATATTGATTGAGCATTAAGTATAGAACATATTGAGTCTCTAACAATTCTCTTTATGATTCTATGAGATTGGACAAGTTCTATGTGAGCTTGTTAAGAAGATTTGAGACAAGTCTTTGAGAAGGCTTGTGGACTGATTTTGAGTAAGCTTTTGTGGAAGCTTGCTATGCAGATTTGAGCAAGTCCTAGAGAGGACTTATTGAGAAGATTTGAGCAAGTCCTAGAGAGGACTTATTGAGCAGATTTGGACAAGTTCTATGTGGACTTATTGAGAAGATTTGGACAGGTTCTATGTGGACCTATTGAGCAGATTTGAACAAGTTCTATGTGGACCTATTGAGCAGATTTGCAGGTTTAGAATTGAATGATTGAAAATTTGGACAAGTTCTGAGTGAGCTTGTTGAGCAGATTTGAGAAGGTTCTGAGTGAACCTATTGAGACAGAGCTTTGGAGGTGACAGAGTATAGAGGATAGAGTCTCAATGGATAGAGATCCAATAGCCAGGACAATTGAAGATAGATCTGAGTGAGGAGTCTTCAAGTGGAGAGAGATCCACCAATTAGTGCAGAGAGAGACAGAGTCTTCTAGAAGATCACTAGCCAGAGCAGAAGGGGAAAGAGTTCTCCTATGGAAGAGATCCATGAACTTGAGATTAGGGGATCAACATCTCCTTTGGACAGAGGTCCATAAACATTGTAATTGGGAAGGATTCCCAAAGAGATTGATTGAGAAAATTTTAGTAAAATATTTTCTCCGTGGAGTAGCCCACATTGGGTGAACCACGTAAATTGTGGTGTCTCTATTGTGTATGGTGTTTTGTGCATTGCTTTGATTACTGCTATTGATACTGCTATCTATACACTGCATAATATTGAATTGAAAGAAAAAGTAAAAAGGGGTCTTATACTGTTCACCCCCCTCTCAGTATAAGCTTGTGTTCTTCAATTGGTATCAGAGTGGGTTCCTTTAGAAGAGTTTGACAGCTTGAAGGAAAAGTGGTCTAAGAACACAATGGATCAAAAGGATCAAAGAGATGGACCCTTCAATAATGCAGTACCAGTATTTGATGGAAGTGACTTCTTATATTGGTGTATGTTGATGAGATTTTACTTGATGGCACTTGGCAATGAAGTTTGGGATGTAGTGGAACTTGGATATGATTCAACAGCCAATCCTCCTACAGATAAGGAAGGTAAGCTTCTAATGCATGCAAATTCAAGAGCTATGAATGCAATTATAAAAGGGTTGCATAGATCAGAATCTATGAAGGTTATGGAATGTAAAACAACAAAAGAAATGTGGGAACTTCTGCATGAAATATATGAAGGAGATAAAGGAGTCAGAATGGCTAAGATCAAAAATCTCAAAGGAGAATTTGAGAACCTAAGAATGAGGGATGATGAAAACATTCATGACTATCTCAACAAGGTTGATGAACTTGTACATGAGATGAAAGGTCTTGGAATGAAGGTTGATGAATCTGATGCTTGTGATAAGATCTTGAGGACTCTTCCAAAAAGGTATAGTGAAAAGGTTTCTGCTATAGAAACATCAATTGATAGTGATTCTTTGACAAGGAATTCTTTGCTTGGCATGCTTACTACTTTTGAGATAAGAACAAAAGATCCTATTCCTCCGAAAGAAGTTGCTTTCAAAGTAGACAAAAAGAAAAAGGGAAAGAAGATAGAATCAAGCAGTGAGTCATCCAGTGATGAAGAAGCAAATTATGGCAGAAGAGATAGAGGTTCCAGAAGACCCATAGATCTAAGATCTATCAAATGTTTCAATTGTGGATGGTATGGACACTATGCAACAGAATGCAAAGAGCCAAAGAACAACAATGATGAAGAAAAATAGGATCACAGATACAGGGAATCAGAAAGACATAGGTACCAGAAGAAAAGCAAGGATGGACAAAGCAGACAAGGAAAGAAGTTCTTCCAGAGACAAAAGAGAAGCTACTATGCGAAAAATGCAAGTAAGTACTCAATTGATAGTGATGCTAGTTTTTCAGACAATGATAGAGATGAAGTCCTATTTATGGTTAAAGAGAAAGATCCAGTTAAGAAAAGGACTCCAGTTATTCTCAAGTGTTTTAGATGTGGTAAATTTGGACATCTTGAAGATGATTGCACTAGGGATGGTTATAGTTTCAGTGATGATGATTTTGAAGATGCACTTGAAAGACCAGATGAGAATCTTCTAATGGCTTTGGAAGATAAAGAAAGTGATCCTATAGAAGACAAGTCAAAAGGAAGTAATGATAAGGACAAAGGCAAAAAAATAGAAGATTATTCAGTAGAGAATGGTTATGATCTCAAGGGAGAACTTATCTATGCCCTTGACACAGTAAAGAAGGTTAGAAAGCAACACTCCAAGCTTGAAAGTCAGTTTCAAGAATGTGATGAAGAAAGGTTATTGCTCATAGAGGATTTAGAGAAGTCAAAGGCTAAGGCAAGCAAGTTCAAGGATAAGTTAGAAGCAAATATTTTGGAATGTGAGAAGTTAGCACAAGAAGTGGCTACTCTAAAAGAAGACTTAAAGGACTCCAAGATCAAGATGAAGAGTTTCACAAATAGCTCTAAGAACTTGGATAAGTTCATCTGTGGACAACAACGAACATCATGTTCAACAGGTCTTGGCTTTGGAAAGGTTCAAAAGAAATAGGAAAAAGAATCTACTTCAAGTCTTGATGAAGAAGAAACTTCAGAAGAAGATACATCAGAAGAAGATAGTTTAAGTGAAAGTGGGACATCAGAGGATGAGTTGGACAACAAAGAGTTCAACAAAGAGAGGAACAATGCACAAAGAAGATACAGATGGAACAACAATCAGAACAGGAGACCAATGAGGTCAAGACAAGGAGGCTTCAATGGAAGATGCTTTTCATGTCACAGGTTTGGACACATGGCTTCATAGTGCAGGACTCATGAAAGATAGGTATATGGAAAAGAATAACTTTTCCAAGGTTATTGCTACTCATGCAATGGTTTTGGTCACAAGGCAATGAATTGCAGGATTAATGATAGAAGAAGATATGGCTTCATTAGGAGAAATCCTAAGACAATTGCACATCCAAGGAATAATAACATTAAGTGTTATAAGTGCAATAATGATGGTCACATAGCAAGATGGTGTAGAGAAAATATTCCAGAAATAGGCATGAACAGGAACAGGAACATGAACAGGAACATGAACAGGAATATGAATAGGAATATGAACAGAAATAGGAATATGAATAGAAACAAGAAGATGAATAGGAATAGAGACTCAAAAAAGAATAAGAATAGGAACAAGGATGAGAACCGGAATAGGAACATGGATGAGAACAAGAACAAGAATAGGAACAGAAGTGACGACAGGAACAGGGATGATGACTTGGAAAGAAATAGTGAGAGGATTCAGAAGACTCACAGAAGAAGAGAGAAAGATAAAGGTACAGATCTATGCTTTTAGGGAGTAGAAATACTCCCACCCCAGAATTAACCACCTCATGTGGAGGTGGGGGAGGGGCTAAGCTAAGAGGCTCATTCTTAGCCTCGAGCCCCAAAGGTGACCCTTTGCCATTGATGTCAAAGGGGGAGAGATTTGTGTATTGGGGAGAGATTTGATATTTGAGAGAGCATTGAGCCAGGGGAGCAAAGTCCTAGGGGGAGCAAAAAAGAAGGTCAGGTTTCAAGTAAAATGAATATGGGTTGCCATCAATGACAAAGGGGGAGATTGTTGGACATTTTGAGTCCCTAAGCTAAAAGTTGTCATTGATGTCAAAAGGACCTATGTAAGTAAGCACTATGATTTTTCTCCACAAAGAGCTTCATGAGAAGCAAAGGTTTTGATCAAAGGTTCTAGAAGGGATGCATGGCATTTGGTTCCAAAAGGAGCTTCAAGGGAAGCTTAGCAAAAGGTTTTTATGAAAACCAAGGAAGGCAAGGAAAGGTTTTATTTAAAACCAATGGATGGCAGATTTGAAATGGGTTTTTCTTAAAACCCAAGTTGGCTTTTCGTTTCATCGAAAAAGGTGCCCCGATGATGGAGAAATTTAATTTTAAAGGTTTAGTTTAAATTTTAATTTATTTAAAATTTAAATTTTAATTTTAAAATTAAATAAAAGGTTTTTCCCTCCTTTCTTATTGGCATCGCCGACGTCATGAGGGCAATGTTAAAAGGGCCGACGTATTCGCATTGAAGGATGGCTTATATAAATAAGCCAAAGGTTTTCCATTTAATAAACCTAAGGAGTGTCGCATGATTTTCGAAAACCCAAAGTATTTCTGCATCCGAATATTGTGCAACAAATTTCATGGAGTGTGACGTGGGCAGTCAAGTCATGGATGGTCAAAGTTTTGGTGCCTTGTGAGGAAAGCGCATGCAGTTTAAGGAAGAGAGTGCCCAAGGCACTCACATGGGTAGTGTTAGCTCACGCGGCTTAGCTGCCGCTTGGCAGCACGGTGGGCAGAGGTTCGAAATGCCAAAGCCCTTCGAGGGCTCCTTTGAGGTATGCACTCCGACTCCGATATTTGTGAGGGTAAATATTTTAATTAAAATATTTGTTTGCTAAGGTTTGATTATGATTTTTGTGGGAGATATAAGGTTGAGCAAGCTTTAATATTTTAATAAGGTTTGATATTTGATTAATGTGAGATATTGCCTAAGAAAGCTTTGTGATTATTTTTTAGTGCAAAAGTGTTGAAAGGAAGGATATAAAATATTTGATTTATTTTATGGTATAAGTGGTTTGTGGAGTGACAAGGTTATGCAATGTTTTGATTTATTTTATTTTATGGTACAAGTGGTTTTAGGAGTGATAAGGAAGTTGTGCATTAATTCTTAAGAAGGTTTTCTAATTAAAAGCCTTGGTGAATATTATTGTGAAGTGGAGTAATGTTGATTATTTTGTGATCTTCTAACCCTTGTGAAGATTGGCAAAAGAATATTGTGATTGTGGCAGATTTCCAAAGAGGCTTCTTCATCTTCATAAAAGGTATGGGCACATTCTCCTATTGATTGATTATGGTGGTTGATTTCTGAAAATATCTTTGGAGTGAAAAGGATTGATTGTGGTTTCCTTTTCGAAAGTGATTGGTTTAATGCTTCAAGGTTTTCTGGATTGAGAGTTGTGATTAAACCTTGTTTTATAAGCATTGTTGTTGGAGCCCATTGGTTGTGCAAAGAACTTGAACTTGAGTTAGAAGAGAACATGAGTATCATTGTTATGTGAGATTTGTTGTTGAGCATTGTTGGAAATATTTTGAGTTGATTGATACATGCTTGGACTAGGGTTTGTGAGAAAGGGTTGTTCATTGAGGTGATTGGTTGAGTTGAGTTGATTGAGCCTAGTCAAGTGGATGCATGTGGTTGTTCAAGTTCCATAAAACAAACTATTCTATATTCTTGATTTGAGTTGAGATTGAGATTTGAGAATAGAACATATAGAGTCTCTAACAATTCTCTTTATGCTTCTATGAGATTGATTTGAGTTGAGATTTGAGTATAGAACATATAGAGTCTCTAACAATTCTCTTTATGCTTCTATGAGATTGATTTGAGTTGAGATTGGGATTTGAGTATAGAACATATTGAGTCTCTAACAATTCTCTTTATGCTTCTATGAGATTGAGTTGAGATATTGATTGAGCATTAAGTATAGAACATATTGAGTCTCTAACAATTCTCTTTATGATTCTATGAGATTGGACAAGTTCTGTGTGAGCTTGTTAAGCAGATTTGAGACAAGTCTTTGAGAAGGCTTGTGGACTGATTTTGAGTAAGCTTTTGTGGAAGCTTGCTATGCAGATTTGAGCAAGTCCTAGAGAGGACTTATTGAGTAGATTTGAGCAAGTCCTAAGAGGACTTTTGATTGAGTTGTGGACTTATTGAGCAGATTTGGACAGTTCTATGTGGACCTTATTGAGCAGATTTGAAGTAGGACTTGAGATTTGAAAGTCTGTGTGGACCTGTTGAGCAGATTTGGGCAAGTTCTTGAGTGGGCCTGTTGAGCAGATTTGGACAAGTTCTGAGTGAGCTTGTTGAGCAGATTTGAGAAGGTTCTGAGTGAACCTATTGAGACAGAGCTTTGGAGGTGACAGAGTATAGAGGATAGAGTCTCAGTGGATAGAGATCCAGTAGCCAAGACAATTGAAGATAGATCTGAGTGAGGAGTCTTCAAGTGGAGAGAGATCCACCAGTCAGTGTAGTAGAGAGACAGAGTCTTCTAGAAGATCACTAGCCAGAGCAGAAGGGGAAAGAGTTCTCCTGTGGAAGAGATCCATGAACTTGAGATTAGGGGATCAACATCTCCTTTGGACTAGAGGTCCATAAACATTGTAATTGGGAAGGATTCCCAAAGAGATTGATTGAGAAAATTTTAGTAAAATATTTTCTCCGTGGAGTAGCCCACATTGGGTGAACCACGTAAATTGTGGTGTCTCTATTGTGTATGGTGTTTTGTGCATTGCTTTGATTATTGCTATTGATACTGCTATCTATACACTGCATAATATTGAATTGAAAGAAAAAGTTAAAAGGGGTCTTATACTGTTCACCCCCCTCTCAGTATAAGCTTGTTTTATATATATATATATATATATCATAATGTGTCAAAGTATATAAGGGTATAAAATGCTAACAAGCTACAATTATGTAGGTCCTTATACCTTACACCCAAAAAGCAACTAATAAATAGTTATCATATCATATGAGGCATGTACCCCAGAGTCACATCCATCCTTGGCCTCATCCCTATAGTGCTACCTAGATATATAGCCCACTAATATCTCTGGTGTAGTTGTTGTTCTATGATTGGGCCTAATCGATGACCTATGACTCAGTCTAGCAGATGACTATCCTAACTCTATGAGTCAGCTCCTCTGGGATCCCCTTTTTGTATTTCACTCAGGTAACTGACTGTCAAGTAAGGCCACCTAACCCTCTAACTATAGAATTTAAGTGCCATCAGACTGACACTGAGAATCATACTAGCCAGATAGGGCCCGTAGTCTAGCCACCTCAACATGCAACCCTACAACATCCCTTGTAGCCTGCGTACCTACTGCAACCTATCTTTGAATTGCAGTTCTAGTGGCCAATTGAACCTACAAAGCCCTCCACTCTACTTTTTTGACATCCCTCTTTGCTATGTAGGGAGTCATCTAGGTCTGTAGAGTGTCCTTCTCTAATATCACTTTGTGGCTCTCAGTTGTCACCCTCTCTATCTTCACCTTGGCAGTGTCTACCTAGGCCTTGAGGAGATCCCTCTCCTTAGAGAATCCCTTCCACTACTACTACCCACTGCTAAACTGGCTCTAAACTATCACCAAGGTAGTCTCTCGCTCTACCAGCTAACCCTATAGGGTCTATACCTATGCTTGCAACTGAGCCACCTCATTTGCAGGATCATATGCATCCCCCTCACCCTCGTCTTGCGGCTCCTCTACCCCCTTTGTGGGCTAGCTCCACTCCCTCTCTGTCCAACGATGCACTCATTGCCCTACCTCATCCACACCCTCCTCATCCACAAGAGTAATAATAAGGTTTCTACCTTCCTAACCTCATTTTATTATTAATTAGGCACCAAATTCTAGTGTTATTTCATATCCACCATCTGGTCATAGTCCTACAAATTCTTATAGAAGTCACTTAACTCGTTATGCCACCCAAGGTTCTCCTCTAGTTATGGGTTCTTATAATCTAGGATTTACTTCTAATTTGGATTCCACACTAGGAGGTGCTTCTAATTTCCTTTACTAGCCTCATAAAGTTCTTATTCCTTGGATCACCATGCCCACCTTTAAAGGTGTTGATCCATGAGGGTGGTTGGCAATGATGGATAGCCTTATCTGCCTACACCATGTTCTAGAAGTTGGTCATATCACATTAGCAGCTTCTAAGTTGGGAATCCAAGTTCATCAATGTTTGTTATAGTAGCTTTACCAACATGGGGGTTTTCTTTTATGACCTGACTTCAAAGAATAATTTTTTCAAATACTTGACAAAGGATTTTCTACATTGTATATGGTTTATCTTATTCAAACAAAGCAAAAAAAAAAATTGTGAGTTCACCAATATTTTTAGCTACACCCATCAATTGAATCTAGTGGTGGTCATATCAACCTTCCAATATGGTCTTAAGTAGTGGAATTTCGACATGCTCAATCCCTATACTCTCAATGATGCTCAACATATAGCTTTGGTGGTAAAATAGAAGCTCCAAGATTCTAGTCCCCAACACAAAGATGACTTCAACTCTCATTGTTCTTATCACAATAATAATCATTCTCAAGGATTATTCTATTTTAAATGTCACTCTCACCATCCCTAAGACTAGGCCTATGAAGAACATCATTAAATTTTAAGTAAAAGGTGAGGACATAATAGTTTATGAAGATGAAGATCCATTACAGTAAGAGCAACTAGCAAAAGTAGATGAGGCAGAATATTAGGATGATACTATGGCTCTCTCTTGTCATGATCTTATGAGGCTCTAAGCTCACCAAACTATCAAGGTACAAGGTTTTTTTAAATAACAACATGTTAATGTGTTGATTGATTCATGCAACACACATAATTTTATAGATAGTAAGACAATGAAGTCCTTAGGCTTGTATATTAACACTTTAAATTAGGGTAATTTCAAGTCTTAATTGCAAATGGTGGTATCACTTAGTGTGTGGATCAAATGGTTAAATTTAGTATTTAAATGGGGGATTATACTTGGTTAGGTGATCTCTTTTCCATGAACCTAGGTAGTTTAGATGTCATCTTGGGAGCACAATGGCTATCTCAACTTGGTGATGTTAATATTAATTTGCAAAAATCATATTCCAAGTGGACAGATAAGGGAAAAGCCATTTGCCTCCAAGTAATTGAACCCCCTTCTTCCAAGGTGGTTAGTTCACATAGCATAGAAAAGTTATTAAATAAATATGGTTGTGGATTCTTTGCCCAAGTCAATTGCATGGAGGTTTAGTCTTTAGAGCCACTTCTTCCAACTTTTCCTATGGAATTATAGAATATTATAGATTTTTATGAGGAGGTCTTTAGTGAGCCCATGGATCTTACTCAGAAGTGCACACATGATCAAGCCATCCACCTTGTTTTAGGAATTCAACCTCCTAATATGTGTTCTTATTGCTATCTCCAGTCCCAAAAGTTAAAAATTGAGAAGGTGGTTTAGGAAATGTTGGACCAAGGAATCATTTGTCCAAGCATTGATCCATACTCCTCTCTAGTGGTGATGGTACAGTGCAAGGATAATTCATGGTATATGTGTCTTGATTTTTTTTCTCTCAACAAGATCACTATCAAATATAAGTTTCCTATCTCTATTATAAATTATTTTTTGGATGAATTTCATGGTGTTAGATACTTTACAAAACTAGAATTGTATTTTGGGTTTCATAAAATTAGGTTTAGGGAAGAGGATATCCCTAAGACTATTTTTTGTACACATTAGGGTAATTATGAGTTCTTACTCACTAATGCTCCTTCCACTTTCCAAATTCTCATAAATTGTATATTTTACCATTTTCTTTTCAAGTTTATCTTAGTTTTCTTTGATGATATTTTAATTTATTGAAAGTCCTAGGAGGATCATATAGTTCATGTTGACAAAGTTCTTTACCTATTACAAAGGGGAAAATATTTTTGTCAAAAGGTCCAAATTTTCCTTTGGGGTCTAGGAGGTAGAATACTTGGGACATATAGTAACTTAGGAAGGAGTCAAGGTAGATCCTAACAAGATCAAAGCTATGCAATATTTGCCCTTGCCCAAATTCCTTAAATAACTCTATGGATTTTTAGGACTCACAGGCTTCTATAAAAAAATTATCCACAACTATGGCAAAAATGCCACTCCTCTCACTGCTTTCACTAAAAAAGATTCATTTTTTTGATCTAAATCCACTTCCCAAGTCTTTCAAGACCTTAAACAAGCTATGTGTACCACTCTTTTTTTAACCATTCCTAATTTTAGCAAACCTTTTTTCATTGAGTGTGATGCTTTCAACATAGGTATTGGATCTATTTCGATACAATATGGACACCCATTAACCTTTGAAAGTAAGCAAATTCTTGGAAATAATCTAGGATAGTCCACTTATGAGAAGGAAATGTTAGCTATTCTACATGCCATAGAGAAATAGAGGCTTTATTTCTTGGGGAATTGTTTCATCATCAAGACCAACTATAGTAGCCTTAAGCATTACTTAAAGTAGTGTCTCCCATACCCTGAATAGAATAAATGCATGACCAGGATATTGGGTTATGATTTTGTAATTGAATACAAGAAATAAAAAGAGAATGTGGTGGTTTATGTCAAAAGAGAATATGGTGGTTGATGTCTTGTCTCAAAAATATGAGGATGTTCTTGTTGTTAATGTCATAGCTAGTCCTCATCCAAAATGGCTTTCTCAACTTTGGAAATATTGGGTTTCTAACTTGGAGACTACATAAATCATTTAGAAAATGGATGAAGGCTCATCATTACATTCATGTTTCTCATATACTAATGGAGTGCTTCACAAAAAGGATTGCATTTATCTTCCTCAATATTTGACTATTAAGTCAAATATCCTCCAAGAATTGCATGCATCTCCTTTGGTTGGACATTTGGAATTCTTAAAAATATATTAGTGGGTGCATTAATATTTTTCTTGGAAAGGATTAAAAATATATGTCAAGAAATTTATGTTTGACTATGACGTGTGTCAGTGTAACAAAGGGAAAAATAGTTAAATATCCTAGATTATTGTAACTCTTACCTATCCCTAACCACCAATGGGAGCACATATCCATGGATTTTATTGAGGGCCTTCCCAAATATGAGGGCAAAGTGGTGATCTTTATGGTACTAGATCGCCTTTCCAAGTATGCTCATTTATCTTCCTTGACTACCAAGTGATCATGGCCTTGTCTTCACCAATAAATTTTGCAAAAAATGTTTCATCCTAGTGGTACCAAGTTAATTTTATCCTCTTCTTATCACCCTTAGTTAGATGGTCAGAAAAATATTGTTAACAAATGTTTGGGTACTTACCTTCATTGTTTTGCTCAAGATAAATAGTATCATTTGGGTTTAGTGGCTCTCATTAGTTGAATGGTGGCACAATACTTCTTACCATTCATCCCTCAATATGTTCTTATTTGAAGCATTGTATCATCAAAAACCTCCATCGGTGGTAGATTATGTTATAGGATCCTTCAAGGTTGCCTAAGTAGATGATTTTTTATAGCAACAACTTGTGCTTCAACTTCTTAAAAATAATTTGACCTATGCCCAAAATTACATTAAGAAACAGTAGGATTCACACCATTCTTAACAATAATTTACCATAGGAGATATGGTCTTTTTGCACCTTTAATCGTACAAGCAAATGTCCTTGAAGAACAAGTCTAGCCAGAAGTTGGCTTCTTGATTTTAAGGCTCCTATAAGGTGGTTTGTCACTTTGGTGAAGTGGTATATAAGTTTTACAAACATTTGTTAGAAAAGTTTCCAAAATGCAATGTCTTTATAACTGAGTAGCAAGTGGACTCCAAATAGTCTATTGAGGAGAACATGTCCTTTACCTCATCCTCAAGTGCTGGTGATTCCAAGAAAAGGAAATTGGATGATAGTTCTCAAGATTTTGAGCAATCGATAAGAAAGAAGGTCAAGGTGGAGGATCACCCCACCCCTTCAAGAAGCTCTCAACACCTAAAATATAAGTTCATTTAGAACCTAGGAAAAATACATGATTCCACTGAGGATGAGCTTGAGGATATCGTGGTCAAGATATTACAAGAGTACATCATAAAGACTAATACTACCACCATAGCTTATATGGAGAGTGCAGTAACCATGAGTATGGCCACCATTACCCAGATAAAGGAGCATAGAAATGCTCTACATTTGTTATTTTTTTGTACCAATTATTTCAAGGATCACCATGAGAAGAAAACCACAAGATCCAACACTGGTGGTAACATCAAGGAGGATGAGGTGGTGGAAATCACCAAGTATGTCTTTAATGAAATCCCCAAGGAGGTCGAAAAGGATGACGCCAAGTATTCTACAAATGTGTAACACATTTGGATTTTGTTGTCTATTTCTAGTTTTTGTCTTGCTAGAACGTTTTTGTTCCTGTTTGGTCCTTTTGGACTATCTCCTTTTATCTAAAATTTTTAGGATTAGTTCGGATGTTTTTGGGTGTTTTTAGATGTTGCATCCTTTAATTTTTCTTTTGTACTAAGTCGTTAGGGCACCTTTCAAATGCCCTCATTAATAAAATTTTGTTAACTTACCAAAAAAAAAAATGGTATATAAGTTTGAGCTTCCACAATCTTCCCACATCCATCCTATCTTTCATGTATCTTGTCTAAAATAGGTTATTGGCCAAAAGGTGTAGTCCCAAATAGAGCTTACAGTACTCAATGAAGGTCGAGTCACTCTTCAGCCTAAAGCAGTGCTACAATCCAAAGTTCATCATCTTTGGTCTTGACAAATTTAGGGGTTCCTCATCAAGGGAAATTACCTTCTAGAAGAATATTTTACATGGGATCCTAAGAGCATTTTCTAATATTTTGTAGCCTTGAGGATAAATATTCTAATGGGGAAGCCATGTAATGATTCCAATATAGCCATGTCTACTATATTTATTTTTATTAGCTCAGGCCCTAGGTTTAGATAGTTGACCCTTGAGCATTAGGGTTAGGGTTTATTAATTATTTAATCTATAAATAGGAAGAGTTAGGTGTTAATTGAGATATCTTTCATATTAAAATATTAATTACATCTACTATGCATATGAGACTTTGCCCTGTCTAAGTGGCTAAGGAGTTGTATTAATTTAAATCTAGAGTTTGATTATTGCATATTTGATTTTCTAGCAATTGGATCTAAATTGTTATTATCATTTGGGTAAAGTTATTTATGTATTATCAATGAATACTCCTAAGGTATTCAGAAAGTAGAGCACGGGATGGAGCAACAAGGAGGAGGAGCGGGAGGTCTAGGGGTGGCAAACCCTAGGTGTGGGGCTTCGGATGGCAGAACAGTAGGCACGGTAGGTGGGGGCTCTGGTGAGATAGCAGGGCCCCAGGCGGAGGATGTGGACAAGGAAATTCTGTTGGAACCGGACCCAGGGCATTGGGCGGATGCGGTCGAAGATATCTCTGATGGGGACCAGGACTCTATGCATCAAGATCAAGGGAAGACCCAGGAAGGAGACAAAGAGAAACCTGACAACTGGAGACCATCTTATCTTAATGCTCTTCGTGGTAAGCAAAAACTGTCCGACTCTTGTTTTAATCTAAAACCCATCAATGGTAGGCTAGACATCCCGGATACCCTAGCTCAGCATGTGGCTATGGAGGGCAGAACGTCTCTGGTGGCAAAATTTATGGGGGTTCGATCAGACTTGGAAGTCATAAGGAGATGGGTCATCCAAAAATGGTGGCCAAGGGTCGGTATGATGATTAAGGCTTTACCCAAGAGTTTCCTTTTGGTGACATTTCAATGTGACCAGGACATGGAAAGGATTCTTCAAGGAGGTCCTTGGTTTTTTGGGAAAAGGGGCTTGTATCTGAAGCGTTGGACCCTCGATTTCAACCCCCAGACCTAGGTGTTGGATTTGGCTCCTATTTGGGTTAAGATGTCGGGATTACCTCTGCTTTGCTGGAATGAGCAAATCTTGGCTGGGATAGCTACAGAGATTGGGGAACTGGTAGCTATCGATCCTGCAACCTTGAGCAGAACAAGACTTCTTTTTGCTCGCATGTGTGTGTTGGCGGACCTGAGTAAAGAACTCCCTAAATCTATTATACTGTCATCTATGTATGGCCTTCATACTCAGGACTTTGAATATGAAAATATGTCTATTAAGTGTAGTGTTTGCGGGAAGGTAGGGCACCAGGGTATCCACTGCCTTTCCAAGAACCAACCCCCACCCCAAAATACTATTCCACAAACCCAGAATAATATCCCTCCCCACAGGTCTCCATTCCTGCCCAACATGGGCCTCAAGGACGTGGGGCTCAGAATCTGAATATCAGAGACCCCATTCGACCTAATGTCAGAAAGAGGCAACGTTATAACCCTCCTCCCAGAAATACCTATGCCCTAAAATCCTCTCACAGGGGAGTTGGTCCCTCTAGTGGGAACCCTCAAGTACAACCTGCTCCAAAGGTGATGCAGTAGGCCCCAGAACCAAATCACAAAGGAAAAAACCACATAGATCAATGCCCTGGAGCAAGTAAGTTCGATTGGGTAATACGGGAGACCTATGGAGGCTCGATGGAAGTGGTCCCCTATACTATAGAGGAATTTATGGGAAGAAATTCCAAGGAGATCAACATCCCAATGGAGAACAATTTTGATGCATTAAATCATCTGAAGGGAGATCATATGGATAGCCAAGAAGTGGAATCTGAGGTAGAGGAGACCCAAGAGAAGGATTTAGAGGAGCAAAATCAGAGGAAGGAGCAGGAAACTGATAAGATAGGCAAGGATACTCAGGAGGTAGAGGTGAACCACCAAGATCAGTGTACCCCCAAAGCAGGGAAAAAGAACCTACTAATCAAGAAGCTAAGAGCACGAAATCATCTCCACTATCAGAAAGACCAGTTAACCTGGAGATCCAGGTTGTTACCCCAAATGCCAAGACTGACCCATCCAAGATGGTGACCAGAAGCCAAGTGAAACCCAAGGAACCCCCACCTAAAGCGGATGTATGGGGATATGGTTCGGTAGGAAGAGGGAAACCTAGCAATGTTGCCTTAAGGTAGAAAGAAGCAGAGCGAGGAGTGGCTGATGGCACTCAAGTAGTATTACACTTTGGGGTGAAGGCTCGAGGATCCAAAGCCCATAAATGAAGATTCTATCATGGAATATACATGGGAGCAATCCTACAAAAATGAGAGCTCTGTATGCTCTTAGACAAGAACACAAACCGGATATGATATTACTACAAGAAACTAAAATGGAGGAGAGTAGAGTGATCCCTTTTAAGAATAGGACTTGGCGAGAAGCTGAAGTAGTAGCCCAGGAGGCCACTGGAACAGCAGGAGGGTTGTTGGTTATGTGGAACAAGAATGTGATTGATAGTAGAGTGATTCTGATGTCTAGTTGGTTTATTTGTCTCCTATGTTTGGATAAAACCACGCAGGAAGAGTGGATCTTAACGAATGTATATGCTCCAGTTAGACAGGGACTGAGAAGGGTTCTCTGGGGTCAGCTAGCTGAACTGAGGGAGACGGTCCCCAACTACCCTTGGATTGTGGTGGGGGATTTCAATTGCTACCTTAATCCTGTAGATAAATTTGGGGGCTCTCAAAGAATAACTATTGATATCTACGAGTTTAGAGATTTTGTTGATCAACATGAGCTGATGGATGTGGACCTACGTAGATTCTCCTATACATGGTCTAACAAAATACTGAAGGAAAACCAAATTCAGATCAGATTAGATAGGTTTCTTCTTTCTCAGGAATGCTTGGAGAGGTTTGGGGACTCTTCATTAATGACACTACCAAGAATCGGGTCTGACCACAACCCAATTCTATGGGAAACTAGGGAGGACTCTAAGAAAAAATACATCAGACCCTTTCGATTCGAACTTATGTGGCTCCAACACCAGGATCTCAAGGATCTGGTTGCCCAATGGTGGGACAAAAAGTATAATGGTTCGAAACTGGCCCAAGTGGCGTGTAAACTGAGGAATGTGAAGGCTAACATTAGAGAGTGGAACAAAACTTCCTTTGGCAATATTTTTGCAAAAAAGGTAGAACTAAAAGACAAGATCAATGAACTGCAGGAGAAGCTGAAGTCAGATCAGCTTACAGAAGATCTGAGAAACCAGGAGAGGGAGTTGTTAGCCGAATACCACACGGTGCTGGGATTTGAAGAAACCTTCTGGAGGCAGAAATCCAGACTGCGTTGGTTGAAGGAGGGTGATAGAAATACAAAGTTCTTCCATGTCTCTACTCTTCGCCATAGGAGTACTAACAAAATTAAGGAGATCAAGATGGTCGATGGGTCTAACACCAAAGATATGGAAGACATAAGGAGGGAAGCGGCCGAGTTCTTTAAATCATTGCTAGAAGATGTAAATCCTACTATTGAAGAAGAGGACTCTCTATTGGCAGCCATTCCACCCCTTGTCACTGAGAATCTTAATGGATTCTTACTCAACCCTTTTACAGAGGAGGAAATCAGGAAGGCAGTTTTTGACATGGATGGTAACAGCTCCCCAGGACCGGATGGCTTCCCCGCTGCTTTCTTTCAGAAGTTTTGGGATATCCTAGGCGATGATGTAGTGGAAGCTATAATTGAGGCTCAAAAGGACATGGAAATCCCAGAAGGAGTTAATGCTACATTTTTAGTCCTCATCCCTAAACTAGTGGGAGCAATGGAATTTTCCAGTTTTTGCCCTATCAATTTATGTAACACTGATGAAGATTCTCATGAAAACAATCGCCAATAGGCTGAAGGTTATCCTGCCATTCATCATTGATATGAACCAAGGAGGTTTTGTGAAAGGGTGACAAATACTAGATGGTATCATCACAATTCATGAAGTTATTCATTCAATGGTGGCTAGTAAGGAAGCAGGTATGTTACTAAAGCTAGACATGAATAAAGCCTACGATCGGGTCTCATGGCGTTTCCTCACCAAGATTTTGGGTAAGTTTGGTTTCTATCCCTAGTGGATTAAGTTGATTTTTAGTTGTATCTCTACCACAAGATTTTCTGTCATGGTGAATGGGTCACCCTCCGGTTACTTTAAGAGTGAAAGGGGGCTACGACAAGGAGATCCTTTGTCTCCATACTTGTTTATTATTTTAGCGGAAGCATTGGGTAGGAACATTTCAGAAGCTATGGTAGAAGGTCGATTGGGAGGTTTCAAACCAGCCTCAACAATAGAGCCAGTGTCTCACCAATAGTTCATGGATGATACGATCATTGTGTCCAAAGCCTCGGTGCCTCAGGCTAGGAAGCTGAAGAGAATTCTAACCAAGTATGAGATGAAAGCAGGACAATACATAAACTATAAGAAGAGTAGCATCTATTTCTTTAACACGCCTGGTGGGAGGGAGGAAAGAATAGCTAACCTCTTTGGATGTGGAAAGGAGCTTTTACCGATGACTTATCTAGGCATGCCTATGTTCGAAGGAAGAATGAAGGCTACATTGTGGAACTCAGTCATTGATAGGATCTCCAAAAAGTTAGCAGGGTGGAAGGGCAGCCTTCTCAGCTCCGTAGGGAAAGCCTTACTAGTTCAAACTACTTTACAGAGCATTCCAATCTACTGCATGTCTCTATTTAGAATGCTTGCAAAGGTCCGAGCTACACTGGAGCAAATTCAGCGCAACTTCTTGTGGTCAGGTTCGGAGGAGAGAAAGAGAATTTCATTGGTAGCATGGAATCAGGTGTGTGCAAGCAAAGATCAAGGGGGCCTAGGGCTGAAGAGAATGAAAGAAATGAACCAAGCTCTGATTGGAAAACAGGTCTGGAGATTTGTCAATAATGATCAATTGGGATGGGTAAAACTTCTTAAGGCAAAATATATCAAAAATAATCAAGACTTCCTGAAAGCTGATAATCTCCCTAGAGGATCCTATTTCTAGAATTGTTTGCTCGAATGTCGTGAGGTAGTCAGGAAAGGCATCATATGGAGAATTGGTAATGGAAGACAAGTGGACTTTTGGCAAGATCCATGGTTGGAAGAAGGCCCTCTGCAAGATAACTTAGACCTTCGGGTCCTCCAACACAAAATTTTAGAGGAAATGGGAGGAAAAGTAGGGGATTTTCTTGTTGTAGCACAGGAAACTTCCTCTTGGAAGAAAATCATAGTTCAAAATCCTTCAGAGCAAGAGAAGGTGGCCCTGACCAAACTCAATGATGCTTTAAGGGTGTTCCCGATCATTCCAGGGGGAGGAAGAGACAAGATGATTTGGGGCAAAACTACAAGTGGGATCTATTCAATAAAAACTGCCTATAAACTAATCCACTCAGGATTTAATGGTTGGACTCCGACTTCTATTATTTGGTTAAAGAATTTAACCCCAAAAATAGCTTTCTTCTTTTGGCTGGCAGTTCAAAATAAGATTCTGACAATAGATAATCTGCAGAGGAGAGGTTTCCAATTCATCAATCGATGTATCCTGTGTGAGAAAGTGACAAAATTTGTAAGTCATATCTTTCTAACTTGTGAATTTTCTTGTGCAGTCTTCCAAATGATTCTGTCCAAATTTCATATAGATTGGGTCCGCCCAAATAGCATGTCTGACTTCTGCATACAGTGGGCTTCCCCCTTCCGGGTGAAACTTTTGACTTGGCTCTGGAAGCTCAGCTTACCCCATTTTTTATGGGGGATATGGAATGAGAGAAATAAGAGAGTATTTAAAGGATGGAAGAAAGATCCTAGGTTATGTGGTAATAAAATAATCAGAGCTCTGAAAGAAAACTGGAAAACCTTTTACTTCAAAAATGAGACCCTGTCTCCTAGGGAAAGGAGGATTTTGTGGAACTGGGGAGAGGAACCTCCAGACCCAGTCATTACAACCAACCCACGGGATGGTGTCAAGTGGATACCCCCCACACAAAAGTGGGTTAAGTTCAATTTTGATGGGGCAGCCAAAGGAAATCCGGGGGCTGCAGGAGCAGGAGGAGTTCTGAGAAATGAGGAAGGAAAAGTGGTCCTTGCCTTTGCGGAGCCTTTGGGAACTCAAACAAATCATTTTGTAGAAGCCCGAGCCTGCATGCAGGCAATGAGAATTTCCAGACTAGAGGGTTATAAGGAAGTAATATTTGAAGGGGATTCACTTAATATAATCAAGGCAATTAAGGAGGATAAAGACCCCAGCTGGACCATCTCGGAGCTTATCCTAGAAGCAAAGATTCATAAATCCCATTTGGTTAGTGCCCGAATCCAACACACCTTCAGAGAAGGGAACCAGGCGATGGATCTAATGGCAAATATTGCAGTTTCTGCTGGGGAGATGCAAATTTGGAAGGATAACTTCCCTCAAGAATTACTGGTGTTGGCTTCTAAAGAAGATCTAAGATCAAACCTGTTAGAGCAGCAGGAGATCAGAGTGGTTGATGATGAGTAATCCGACAGATGGAATTAGGCAGAGGGACAAAAGGCAACCCATTTTTTGGGGCCTGGGAAGTGACAAGTGTACGGTACAACAACCTAGTGTTATGTTTAGTAAGTGCTAGGTGTTGTCTGGTTTTTGTTTTATCCTGAATAGTCCAGCGACAAGTATAGGACTGCGGACTCTAAGTATGGCTTAATGTGGGTCTTGGGAAGATCCATTTTGTATTTTGATTATACGGGCTTGGAGCTAGAACCAACCCATTTTGACTATGTAAAAGGTTTGTGGACCTTATAACCACCTCTACCTAATACCAAAAAAAATTTATTTATGCATTATTGGATTGCTATTGCTATTGCTATAATTCTCAAAGTTGTTTCATAATATAGTCTATCCTTGCTAATCTTATGTCACTACTACTTTACCAACATAGATTCATATCATTCAAACCCATATTTCCCTTACTGCCAAACTAATCACTATCAGTATTGTAGGTGCTCTAGAGATGACATTTTTTAGCACTGGTGGACCTATTGCAACTTCACTATTTTTTTTCTTTTAGCACTCTTGGGGTGTTTGCAGTCCTAGATGGTAGAGAAGTGATCATCGAATAGACCATTTTGCATTTTACTCATTGATGTATTTATTTCATATTGCATATTCTACCATTCTAGGATTTTCCTATCCATGTATCCCACCCTCTTAAGACCCCAAACTTATAATGATTCATCTTGAAATCTAGATCAAAATCATCCTTGGCCCTTGTGTAAAATCAATTCCATGATGGTGGTTTGTTGTACCACTGTTGGATTTCATCTCCATAGCCATGAATGCTCCCCAAGGTTGCAAGATCTAGCTCTTCACTTATATTTACCTCCTTCTAGATATTGTATTAATTTTTATGTTTAAAGAATGTGTCCAACTTCTTAGTCTTGAGGGTACTTCTAAATACTCTTATTGGGTTTTAGCACCATCTATCTCTAAGTTATTCAATACTCATATCCCATAGATTATCCTTCATCACATTATGGAACCCTCATAACTTTAGGATAATACTCATCTTCAATTGCTTCAGTGAGTAGAAAGTTATTTTCTTCTACCCTCTAAAGTACTTCAAATTTACATAATCAAGTTGTCTCACATATTCAAGATTGAACATGTAGTCAACCATGAATGTAGGTAACTCGTAGGGCATGGATAAAAATCCTTAAAGATGAACGAAGAATATGGTCTTTTATAAGTAAAATTTTCCATTTGATCATTCCATATATTTTAGGAGTTGGCATGCTTCATCTAATAGTTTAGGCACCTTCCCTCTAAAATTTTCCACTATGACTTTGTCCACCTTGTCATAAAAATGGTAGGATGTCTTATATGCTTCTCTATGCAGTATGTCAATGTGCTCCATGATTAAAAGAGGCTCTTCATTTATCCCAACTTGATCTACCTAAAGAGTTGGAAATCAATCTCTTTCAGTAGATGATGATCCATATTAGGTATGAGGTGTAAGTGAACTCTCTCTTCTTTGAACACTTTTAATTGATTGTCCATTTGATCAAATTATGTACTTGGAATAATAAATAATCTAGTAATATGTGGGGTAATTCTACACTATGTGGATGAGGGCTATATATTCTTCATAAATGTTGGCATCTATTCCTTCCCCAACCACTACAGCAATCTCTAAAAACACCATTTGGACATATTTCTCTAAAAATTTTAACTCTAGTGGGATGTTGAAGTTAGATGGTATGTTGGATTTATTAAGGTGAGGGACTAAGGAGTCCCTCTAATAGTTGCTTGTGCACCTTTAATAAAAAAATCTAGGTCTTTGGGTTGAAAGAGACTCACATGGTAGGATCATTTGTCACTTTCAACATCTTTCTAATGTCCCCTTCTCAAATATAGAATGACTATTTGCTCCATTCTAAGGGCTTGGAGCTTCTTCTTGATGGATCATATCTTTTGGTGCACACTTCCACAAGATTCAAGCAACTCCACACTTATGACACTAGGTTCATATCCAATACTAAGGTCCATATTTTACTAATACTCCATGATTCAATCTGGAGTCACAAGTTAAATTGCATCAAAGCCTTTTTTACTAGTTTTTATTGAGTGTTTGTACTTACCATCCTTTATCCTTATGCAGTGGTCTTCAAATAGTTCCTTTAACCTCTTAGGAGGTTAGGATTATCTCTTTCTCTTATACATTTGTTATTTCCTTTACCTTTTGATAACTTATCATCTTATGGTAGTACTAGTACTAGTGAAGGTAAAGCAGATCTAGGTGGAATGACAGAAGTGGATGGTAGTAACACTATAATGGTCTCTCAAAGTGATGTGCCTTCTAATGCAAATGAGGTACACATGGAATTCAAGATGAAAAGAGTGAAATTGAGAAGAAAAAATATTAATTCATGGAATATGGAGTGATTCATTTGATTTTTGAAGTGACTCGCTAAATGATTCAATACTTTGATAGCACTTTGATTTTTCTCTCTTGGAGAGCAATTTGCTCAATCAATCAAGTGATTAAATTGCTTTATCGAGTGATTCATTAATTTGAAGTAGACTTAGGAAAAAGTGATTTGCTACTTAGCTTGAGCAAGTTGCTAGCTTACAGACACCTTGGAGATTGTATTTGAAGGTTTGAAGTAGTTCTTTCTCAAGTGATTGTTCACTTAGGTTCTAGTGAATGGATTGGAAATTGGGACTTGGGTGAAGAGATATTTGGATAGACCTATTAATCCATTGGTTGGCTTAAGCCCCTTCATAAGTAAATTCCTCTTGCGGAGAGGTTGGCCTAATAAAAAGTAGCACAATTAGATTTTGGTCAGGTTTCCCCAATGGGGCTACATCCTAGCTAACAGAGGTGCATTGTGGTGAATTATTTCAAACTCAAAATCTATATGGCTTTACAACATTTGGTCATGAATGGAGCATGGAGGGCTTGGGATATTTTTAAGTATATTGGTTGTAGGAACTATGTGAAATAATATTGGTGGTTAGTAAATGCAAGTGTAGTAGTGTTGAATGAAAGGGGCTTCCTTTGGAGAGGGTGTTATAGCCCCTGCATCATCTTGATCGCACTTAGCATGGTAAATCCTAGATGATTCAGCTTACCCATTAGGGTCCCATTTATCCATCTAGGTGGTAATCTCATATTGGGTAGCCATGATGATCATTGTGTTGGACTTTACAAGTGATTCAGTCACTAAGGAGAGTAGTTAAATTATCTACTAACTTGGATTTTTTTGAGGTAAAATAAAATACAAGGATACAATACCAAATTTGGCATCCTATCATGGGGATAAAACCTGTCATAGAAAAGGGGAAGAAGAGGAAAACAAAAGATGAGATTAAAGAGGATTAAAAAAAGAGAATAATAGCAAAGGAAAAATAAACATCTCAAGGAAAATACATACATATTTGCATTTTCTTCAGGCCAATTTTTTTGTTATATAGCATGGAGGAACTGCTTATTCATAGAAATTGGTAATATTATTTAATCCATAGTGGCAAGTTTTTAAGCATTCAAACCCATGATTTAAATAATTTGATAAGGATCGCTCTACAAGGAGTCAAATTTTTGATGGCTCCCTTTTTTAGCTTTGTCATCATACCATTTGAACATAAGACCCCCATAAATTTAATATATCATAGTGGTGAATTTTTCAAACCATATTTTTACCACATCTGAATGTTATATTATCCTCTTGAATGCCTTCCCTCTCTTCCTCCAAGTCCAATAGAGTGTTCAACCTTACTTGCATTAGCTCGATGTCAATGTCTTCAAGCTCAATTATTGTGGCTTTGGAGGGAAGGGAGTTCCAAATTTATCAGTAACACAACTTCCTTTCCATGGATTAACTTGTAAGGATATGAACCAATGGATGTCTTGGGTGTCATTGGATCTTCCAATAATGTTTTTCATAGCTTTTTGTGCTAGTCCCTCTATGACTTGACTAACTTAACAATGGTTTTTTTTAGGATACTTGTTATGTTTTTGTTGGTTTATTATTCCATCACATTACCTTGTGGGTAACAATTGGAGGATGTCTAAAGCAAAAACCCAAATTCAAAGTGAATTTCATCACTTTGGCACCTTTGAAGTAGGTGATATTTTCAATTATTATAGTGGCTAGAATTCCAAACTTGGTGATGATATCTTCTAACAAATTGATCACCACCTTATAATTAGTTGATTTTACTAGGACTACTTCAATCCACTTTGTAAAATAGTCTATGGTTGTGAGGATCCACCTATATCTTATGATTGATAGAGGACTGATCTTTCTAATAAATTTTAGTCCCCATTATTGGAATAGTTCTTTGGCAATGAACGACTTCGTAGGGATTGGTGCTTTCCTTCTCTTCTCCATGAACATGCAAAAATATTTATAGTTTTTAATCCATTGGAAGCAATCAAAAAATATGGTGGGCCAATAGTATCCAACCCTTAGGATTTTGTGGGTCATTGTTGGTGTAGAATAATGCCCTCCTTTTTCATGATACTCCTTGATCAAGGATTTTGTATTTTATTCTTCAACACATCATAGCATGATGCCATCATATCCTTTCCTAAATAAGACACCATCAATCCATTTATAATAATCTAATTTTTTTCTAAGTTGACACCTATCTTTGATTGTCAATCCTTCTAGGACCTATCCAGTGGCCATGTATCTTGAAATGTCATCCATCTATCATATTTTATCATCCATATTTATTTCCTCTACCAGGACAACTTTATCTTTTGGGACAAACATTGTAATATTTTTACACAAGGCCCTAGCCATGAGATGTTTTGTGGGTTTGATTTCAATATTGAATTCTTGAATATTGTTTACTCATCTAGCTTTATTTTCCCCTACTTTTCCATCAAACATAATATATTGGACATTATGGTGAACTACAAAGATATTGGTTCTACTCTATGATAGGTGGCACTTGAATTTTTTAAGATTTTTCATGATATAAAACACTTATTATTTGATGACATATATTTTTTTTGTATTTATAAAGAACTTGACTCATGAATGAGATGGGGTGATCTTCATCTTTGTCATTCTTCTAGGTTAAAAATGTGGCAATGCTTACATATATTTCTTACACATAGAGCTTTAATTCTATGAAGAAATTAGGATTGATGAGGTCTAGATATTTGGTTATGGTGTCTTTGATATCTTGAAATATTTTCCTACCTTCTTTGATCCACACTAGGGTAGCATATTTATTTAACATCTTGGAGATTGGCCTAACCAGCTAGGCAAAATTGGTCATGAATTGAAAAATAAAAATTGACCTAGGAAATACCATATTCCTTTGACTAACATGGTTAGGGGGAGATCTTGGATGGCCTTCATTCTATCATGATCCATAGCTAGACCATATTTTGATACTAGATGACCTATCGGATTACATTCCTAGACCATAAAAATGGTCTTTTTGGGATTGAGTGAAATACCACACTTTATACACCTCTAAAAGATGGACTCAATATGTTTAATATATTTAATCCTATCTTTGCAATACAAGTAAAATCATTAATGCATAAGGATTATCACATCGACTAGTCTAGCAAATACAATATCCATAGCCCTTTGGAAGGTAGCTCCTACACTTGATAGCCCAAATGGCATTCTCTAATAATCAAAGGCTCCATATTTGGTGGTAAAGGTTATCTTATATTGACCACCATTCTTAACTCAAATTTGGTTATATCCTAAGAATTCATCTAGGAGTGAAAACATCTTGGAATCTACTACTTTCTACAAAATATTATTTATATCCACTAGGGGATTGTGGTCTTTCAATGAAGCTCTATTTAGATTCCTAAAACTGATGAACAACGTTATATCATTGATATTGTAATAGCCCTCCTTGGCAAGACTTATCCTTTACAATAAACTATGTATTGATGTATGGATGTTAATGTATAATCTTATTTCATGCTATTTGCTTTGGTTCTATTCTTGGAATATGGTATTATTGATATAATTGTGGTTGCAGGAACAAGTGCTCTCACTGGTGGATTAATGTGGATAACCACTTGATTTGAGAGAAATTTTTGAAAATTATGGTGATGACTTGTTCATCTATAGCTTAGGGTAATAAATTACCCTTCATGTAGGTGCATTGCATTTGTGCTTATTGAATGTTCACACCATTGGGCTAGGAATTTGCTTGTGCAATGAGTCTCCTTAATAGGATGGTGGTAGCAATAGACTATCTTAAATAAAATATCCACCTACTTAAGGATAAAAAAATGGTGTGTAATATTGTTTGTTGAATGGCTTATATGCTTGTGCATATGGAAAACATAGATTGATGGATAAATATCATTCAAGTATTTATTTGGTAGTTGATAACCTTAATACTTGAAAATATTGGTGTCAATATTAATAACTAATATTTACTATTGAGACTAATTAGCAAGTAAATGTGGGATAGGGTTATTGAAAGAATTCAAAAAAACCTTTTTGGATGGAAAGGTCATCTTCTATCTCAAGCAGGAAAGTTGACCCTCACTAATGCCTCTCTTCAAAGCATTCCAGTCTATTTCCTCTCAATTTTCAAAGCCCCTATGAAGGTTTTCTAGAAAATTGAGAAACTCCAAAAAGAATTTTTATGGACTGGATCAGAGGAGGACAAAAGGATACACCTTGTAGGATGGACCAAAGTGTGCAAGACCAGGGAAAATGGGGGCTTAGGTATGAGGAGAATTGCTCATATGAATTTAGCTTTACTAGCTAAGAAGGCATGGTGCCTCATTTCTAGTGAAGAAAATGAATGGACAGCTATCATCAAACGAAAGTATCTTAAAAATATGGAATTTCTAAGTGACTTAGTTCCAATCAGAGGTTCTGCTTTTTGGAAAGCAATTCTCAATTGTAAGGAAATCATCAAAAAAGGTTTAAGATGGGTTTTAGGCAATGGTGAGAGGATAAATTGTTGGAATGATAGGTGGGCTAAGGATGAACCATTGACGCAATATCCTAACTTAGCCCGAATTAGATATATCATGAAAGAACTCATTGGAATAAAAGTCTTTGTTTATATGGTTGAGAACAGAGGCAGAATGAAGTGGAAACAAATAAGTATTCAAGGATTTCAAGTGAGATCAAATGATCTTTGTAACATTCTCGGTCAACAGTTTATCCTCATGAGACCCAAGGAAGATCAAGTGACCTGGGCTCCTACGAAAAACGAGCAATTCACTATTAAATTAGCTTACAAGCTTCTGCTTGATGATGAGGATTTTGTCCTCCAAAAGGACTTAGTTTGAATAAAAAAATTAATTCCAAAAATTGTAGTCTTTTCATGGCTGGTTATCAAAGGAAGAATTCTAACCATTGATAATATGATGCGTAAAGGTATTTGTATCACTAATCATTGTTATCTATGTAGGGATAATTGGGAGACCATTTATCACATTTTCCTTGAGTACCTTTTTATCTTGACTGTCCTAAGTTGGGTTTTTATGCCTTCAATATTTCTTGGATTAAACTAGCCATCGTACTTGATTTGTTCATCTAGTGGCCTTGCCCATTTTCAAGCCAAATACTTAGATACATGTGGAAAATTTGTCTCAATCACTATCTTTGGTAGGTGTGGTTAGAAAGGAACCATAGAGTCTTTAATGAGTCTATCCATGATCATAAAACTATCATTGCCAGGATCCTATCCTTTGCCAATGAGAATGTGAACCTTATCCCTTTTGATATTCGTAAACCTCATCTGCGGGAGACCACGATTGCTCAATATTTAAGCTTAACCTTGTTATATGAGTATGTGCCTAGGTTAGTTAATCCTAGAGCCAATGTTAAGTGGTCCCCACCTCCTAAGGGTTGGTTTAAGCTTAATTTTGATGGAGCGACTAAGGACAATCCTAGAAAAGCAAGCACTGGCGACATTATGCAAGATCATAATGGGAATATGATGCTTGCATTTTTTGAATATTTAGGAACAATGATGAACAACGAAGCTGAAGCTAGAGCTATGTGGAGAGGCCTTCAAATAACTCAAGACTTAGAACGCAATTTGATTATATAAGGACACTCTATGCATGTTATAAATCTCCTCAATAATTGGAAAACACCTCCTTGGAGGATTAAAACAATTATTGAAGAGGCTAGGATCCTTTTCCAGGGAAGACAGGATAGAAACGCCCAACATGTCTTTCGAGAAGCTAACAAAGTTGCTGATAAGCTGGCCAATTTGGGTGTCGATGGTAACAAAATTTTCAAATGGGAACATGATGTCCCGAGTGAAGTAGAGGAGCTTATTCAATAAGAATACAAATAATGATAGTCAAATTTAACAATAGGGAAGGCACTATAAGTTTGAAGGCTATGAGTATTCTCGTATCTTTTTTGAAATGGACTCACAATAAAAATTATCTAAGTTGTCAGTCTTGGTGGATGCTGCTTGGAAATACCACAAAGACTAATGGGGACAGTCACATGTCAGATAACATGGCTCCTAGTCATCTTAGTAATGTGAGGTTGGTTGATAATCACAGGGCAAGAAACAAACGACAATATAAGACTTCGAACCAGAGCCACGTGGACCACGGGATAGCCACCGCCATAAATCTAGCCAACAAGTTCACTTCTCCAAGGCTGATTGGCCAAGACGGGATGTGGTCCCAAAGCATGTCATATATAGAAGAAAGCAATTACCAAAGAATTATTAAGAGTAACTGTCAATATAGAGCTTGTGGGATTTTTTTTAGTACTCTGCTATGTGTGTCTGCAACTTTTTGTTTCTCCATTGTTTCAAGGAAGGGATCTGTGTCTGTTTCTTTTTTTGTAATTATGATGCAGGTGTGTTTTCTCAGGGTATATCAAAAATGTTGTATGGGAAGTTTCTTTTTGATAACAGGCTATGTACCTTACCAGATGTAATGGCTTTGGTGGCGTGTAGATTTTACATATATAGGATCCTTAGTAAGGACATGTTCATCAACAGCCTTGGGCTGATTGTTGTAAAAGTTTTTGGGTCAACCTATAAAACCCGGTATTAATGCTATAGTATCTTATCTACCAAAAAAAATTAGCAAGTAAATTATTGAAATACCTTATTAATGGGAATAATAAGGTTTAGTAAAGAATTAATGGATTATTTAGTTGCTTTGTAAATGTTTGATTAAAAGAGAAATGTATACCTTTAAAAAATAATATGTTTAATAAATTATTGCTTACTTTTAATCATCATTTGGAATGGAAATTTGAATGTTTCCCTTGCTCGATAATATTGGAGTAACATTCTTGCTTCACTAACATTATTCTCAAAAACTACGAGTTGGAAATGGCCAACTCAAACGGGTGAAATCATGGAGGCAAACTTTTAGCTAGAAGATAAGCCACCCTAAGTATTTGAGAGGGAGCTCATGTAGGTTTTTGGGGGCTTTTGGAAGAGGAAGAAGAGAGGTAGTGGAGAGTTGGAAGAAGGATGCATAGCTTGGAAGGTCTTTGGCTTAAGCTAGAGGAAGTAAGGATGATCGTGTGATCCCTTTTATATGATCTAGAAGTTGTTTGTTCTATGCTCTCCCTAATTTGCATCTCCTAGCTATGTATTTTATGTTTATCTTCCTATTAAGGGTTTGTCGATATTTTGAGAGCCTTTGTTTTTCATCCTTTGGTGGAGATCCTTATATTTGTATGAGGGAAGTGAGTGTAGTCTTAAGTTTTATGGGAACTACCTTCTTATGACCGGGTAGGCCATGCTAGCTAAATGTTCATCGAAGTTTTACTTGGAGTCAGTCTCTTGTATATCAGCAAATCTTAGATGCTCTTTTTGGATTTGGTTTCCTTTATCTCTTTAGGAAGTTATGTCTTAGGTGGCAGCTTAGCTCAATCAGTTTGTTTCAAGTGTTCCATTTGATGTTCTTCTCTATTTGAGCATTGTATTTGAGGCAGTCTTCAATTGCTCATTTTGCCTTTGCGAGCCTTGGTTCCTTTTTAGTTTCATTGGTCATACCTCTTATATTTTTGCATGCTTAAGTCTATGGCATCAAGTGCTTTCCTGTGCACCCGAGTCTTGGGTAGTGTGCTTGGGATCATAGGTTTGCATGTTGTTGTTGCTCTATCCTATGTGAATGTTGTGTGAGCCATGTGTTAGAAGGTGAGTTACATTCTTTTGCTGAGGGTTTCATGTGAATTAAAAGTTCTAAAATTTTATGAAGCCAATAATTCTTTGAATGAATGGCTTACCCTAGATTGATAGATATTTTGAAAAAACATAAATGAATAGGTTTAATATTTTCTTTATGAGATGAGGTTAAATGTTTAAGTTAGGTCTTTATTTTAATGAAAGTATTATGTTGTTGATTGTATGTTAAAATTATTTACTATTTTTTCTCTATTTTTAAAAAGAGATAGTATTTTAATGAGTGATATTTTAGGGAATAAAAAAATAGAGACTAGGTGGTTTTCCTATCTTGTTAAAGTCATTTTTTTAATAGAATGCTCGAAGGGGCTTCTTCCACTTATGTGCTTTATGGATATGTATATAGGAAGGGAGTTATGAACTTTTTTTTGTGTTTTAAATTGGGAAAGACTTTTGGTATAGAAGGAATATAATAATGGTTTTTCAATACTTGAGTAGTTAGGAAAACCATTATAGAGAGAAGTATGGGATTATCTCCTTGGTTGCCATTTGAAAATGTAATGTGCATGTTTAGTTTGCAATTGCATGGCATGTAATAATAAATAGAGAAATTTGGGATCTTATCTACTTTATTTCCTTTTAAAATTATTGTGCATGGATGTCTACAAATACAATTAGCATGTTAGATTGCATTTGCATAAATGAATTGTCCTAATCCTTAAATATTCCTCAAGTTGGCAGGTAACGCCTTACATAAAAAAGGTCATAAAAGGAAGGTGGTACAAAGGCCATTTAGTTAGAATGACATTATTGTGTCTTGGATAAAAAAAATGGTTTTGCAAATGAGAATTTACTTTTGTAATTTTTGAGAAACTTTAATGATACTTCAATGTTTAGTAGTTTTATATTGAGAAATAGTGAAAAGAAGAAATGGAATATTTGGTGTTATGCTAGTTCTCTTGCTCAGTGATTTATTTGTAGCTATAAACATGTGATCTTGTGATGAAATATTAATATTTTCTAAGTGGAAATTGATAACATTATAAATAATGGTTTTGGTGATCTATTGAGATGCTTCTTTATGTAATATCTTTAATAGCCAAATATAGTATGAAGTTTTATAAATGTGTTAGCCTTAGATGAAGCTTATATTTATTTGAGAAGCATGTGAATGTGGTTCTAAAGTTTAAGCTTTTGAATTTAAAAGGTTTTTTTTTTTGTATTGCTTTCTTGGGTTGAACCTACATATTCTTTTAGGACCTAAGTTGAAGTATTTAGCCTAATCCTAGAAGGAGTTGCAAGAATGCAACAACCAAGTTGAAGAGAGTCTTGAGTTGCAAGAATGTAATAGCTAGGTGATCTCAAGTCTAGAAGTTGTGAGAATACAATAGCCAAATACTTGTGAAATGATACACATTGAAAGATAAGGATTGGATGTTCCCATGTCTAGAAGGCTATAGTAATCATTCACAAGATAGTAGTGGTGGTACCTTGAACGTGTAGGTCTAGGTGATCATGTTCATTACCTATGGAGAGGTAATGATCTTAGGTAACCTATAAAGGTGTGGTAACTAAGAACCAAGTCTTACGCATGATTAACCTACCTAGATGGATAGGGTTAGGTAAAAGGTATTTCCCTTTAAATATTATGGGCCTTAAATGATAATCCCTATGCTTTGGTCACATTGTCATATATCGATGAGGGTATGGGAAAGGTGGGGGGGCCATTTTGGCATCATAAATGATAATATTTAGCAATATGAACCCAAAAAACCATGATATTTGGCCACTCCTATCCACTTAATGTTTTATGCAACAACTTGAACTCAAATGTGGTGAAGCCTTGAATGTTGAAGAAAAATATGTTGGGTCTTTTGTGAACCATACTTGTGTAAAAAAATATTGGGTTGGTAGTTTTGGGTTGTTATAGATATTTTGTGTATAGGGATCGGATTAGCAACCCAAGTGGAATGTTTTATTGGAAATGGGATTTAGGGATATAAAAGATTAAATATTTCCTCCTTCATCACTACCTCAATTTTAGGGTTCAATGGTCATTATCTCTACTAGATAGAAATTGCAATCAATTCTAGATTAATAGTATGCTCTATGATATTTTGGTCATGCATCTTGAGATATTCATAATACCACATGATGATATTCATGTATTTCACATAATGTTCCTTCAATAAATTAATTTCCTCCTTTGTACACTCCTTCCCAAGTAGCAAATTCTTCCCTTTAACAACTTTGATAGGAGTGTAAGAAGAGGATTTCACTTTAATACTGGATTTTCTTATATTGGCATCTAGATTGAACAAGCTCTCTATATTAATTATCCCTTTCAAAATATAATTTTTTTTTAGCTTCATAAATCTATATTTAATGTCATCCCCATATTTATTCTTCTCTTTAGTGTGTTGGGATTCTCTAATCAAGAACTCAATGATCTACTCATTGTTGTTAATATTTGCTACTATTTAGAAATATTGGGGGTTGTTGACTAAACACCAATTCTAGATCTTTCCACTTATCCCACATGACAATGGTAGAGTTGAATCTTGCTTCCATCATAACAAGTTAATTTACTCTGGTATTCAACTCACTAGGGATTTCCTTGATTTCATGTGTCAAAACTTTCTACTAGATCCCAAAATTAGTACTTATATGATTTTAAGTGCTTATTCTTTATGGCACATTTTGAATTAACCTAATTAATAAATTAATTCATAGTCACCAAATACCCTCTAGCTCTTAATCCTCATCTTCTTATATTTTCTCAATTTGGTATACAATGCTTCATAGACAACCATGTTGTTATAGAATTGAATAGCAATCAATATGCAAAACTAGTTTGTGCACCCTACATATCAAAGAAATTAAATTTTAATGCCTACTCATTTTTTGGTTTTGGCACCATCAAAGTGCATCTTCCAAGTCATAAACTTTATGGCTTGTTAAATCTTGGATGTTAGAGTATTCTTCTAAAATAAAATAGTTTCCATGCTTAGTCCCCTTAAAATAAACTTATATATCTTCTTTGTCTTGAATAATTCCAATTATCATATCTATCTCAAATGTTTGGTCATCTTCAAGTCCTTCATAATTCCTTGTAAATAATAGGATTTTATTCTAATTTGTTGTATTATCTTCATCTAGTTTTTGCAACAAGTAATTACATAAAGATCATTCTTAATGTGTATCATCTTCCCATATCTAGGTGCCTTCATATGGATATGATCCATCACCAAGGACCTATCTTTTGATAACTTGCAGTCCATTCACTAGATAGTAGCATACCAAAGTAAGGGAAAAGATCAATGCCTATCACTCTTGCACCACTACCAATATTAGGTGGTTTGTTATGGTTCATGTCCTTGAGAACATATATTACATTCACTATAGTTCCATCCATTTGGATTGGATTCCTAGGTGTTGTGGTGTATGGTAAACCCATCTCATCACAGACTGCCTTTGGCATCATTATAATTATTGTCCCTGAATCAACTATGCATCTTCTCAACAAAAAAATTCAATCTTCATGGTCATATAAAATGGAGGTAGATTTATTTTTTTAGGCTTTGGGGCATTTAGTATATTAGTAATTATTACATGATAATATATGGATTCTCTGCTATTAGGTTTTGTTGTTAACTACATTGTCTTGGGTGGGTTTAAGTCGCTTGTTCATAGAATAACTTCTTTTATTTCTCTTTCAAAGCCTCTTAATATAGATCTCATTGACCAGGTAGAGTTAGTTCCTCCAACATGCTCACTTTGGTAGGCATATTTTCATCTCCTCAATGATGTTGAATTTGAAACTAAAAACTACTCTCACTATGTGGGGTGAATTTTTGGTATTGTCTTACACTTATTGAATGACACTAGTAAGAGAAATATTTTATATGTTTCTTTGCTTCCTTTTAGAGTTGTTCTCTTTCCTTATTGATCCTCTTGTTAGTGGGATTATTTGATCCTTTTGCACTCATTTTAGTTTTGGGCTCTTTTTTCTTATCTACCTGCTTTTCCTTACTGGTCTATGCCTCTACTTGAGTCATCCCTATGGTATACTTTTCAACATCCTCTTTTTATTTATCTTGTTGTGCAGCCATTGGCCCCTTATACTTTAAAGCTAATGGTAACCTTACACACCCTTATTTACTTCAATATTTTTTTGAATTGAGGGTTGCTCTTCAGGAACCTTTTATTTACCTGTAGTCCTAACCCCTTGCTAATTAGCACATATAACATCATCTTCAAAATTAGAGTCATCATTTATTTCAATAATCCTAAAGTTGGAAAATATTACATCATTGGGTTTTAGCAAGACAGGTATTGATTATTGTGATGGAGGTTGTTGATATGTGAGTTCATTTACTATAGGTGCCATTTGGCCCAAGATGACAACTTATTGATCCTAGCATTGTTGATCATATCAGTTTGTCTAGGGATATTTGAGGGCTACAACACATTCCATAGGGTTGTACCTCATATTGCATGGAAAAACCATAGTGTGTTGACCTCTAAATTATCTTTTACTAGGTTGTTTTAAATGTGGTTAGTCTCATAACTAGCACCTTATCGAGGCACTTGGTCCTTAGTGAGGCACTAGGTCTTTATAGTTATCAATTCCAAGGTTTTTGCCACTACTTTTTTCTAGTGTTATTCTAATTCACTATGGTCTTCAACATTTCTAATACTTCTCTCATCTCAACATCATCAAAGAAATTATTATCTATTTTTTATGGAGCATGAAGAGCTGATAATTATGGCTGAAAATAATGATCAATTATGAACTCTAACAATAATATGTGACTATATATGGAGAGGGTGATGAGTTGGTACATGTAGCTAATTAAGTGCTAGGAATGGATGAAATAGGAGTTATAGACACTAATATTGGTAATTTTTGGGTAGTATGGGTTGCATAGGCCATAGGTGGGGCAGGTGGTATTTTCCTACCCTAATTAGAACATCTTTCAGATGGGATGCCTTTTCAAACACTATAGCTAGTGTATTGTGATTAGCATTATAAACCATCAAATCTAAGGTCAGATTACAATCCCTTGATGTAATCATACAATGATTATTCTTTGTTAGACCTAATATCTTATGGAATTAAATTTAAAGTTCTCAATAATCTAATGTTAAAATCACATATATTTTCTTGATGATGCCTTTCTATTATATTCAATGAAACAAAATAGAATAAACATTGTCCATACTACTAAATCTATGCATGAATGGTTCTATAATTGATGCCTAACTTGTGATAAAATTATAAGGCAAACTCCTATATCACAATGTAGCTTTATTGCACAAAGAGGAGATCAATAAGCATACCATAAATTTCTCCTCTTGAATGTGGTGAATTGACTTGAGTGTGGATAACTCACTGAGGTGATTTAATTATATATTATTCCTATTTTCATTAAAGGTAGGTAATTATTTCATAATTGCAAGTGGTATAGGGGAATAAGAACCTAAGTTTAATAGTCCTTTACATATGTAATTAAGGATTTGGTTCTAAGGCCTAGGTGGAGGCACTAGATCATTCTATAGAGGAGGAGGTTGATCATATTATGACTACAACGGTGGACAATATTTTACCTCATAATCTTAAGGTGGGTATGGAGGTATGTGATGATATTGGTACAAATGGTAGCAAGGAGGAGGATAAAGAGGATTTGGGAGGGAACTATAGATTTTGATAAGCCCATTATTGATTTAGAGGAGGGATCATATTTAGAAATAAAAGAAGATATTGCAACTCTTGTGTAGGAACCTATTTGGAGGAGGTGGAAATTATTGTGTGTTTTGTTGTACTTGACTAGCTATAGGTAGAGTTTTTTCCTTAGGGGTTTTCCTAGGTCACTTGCATCCCACCTTGTCCAGTTGATAAATGCAAATTTTGAGCAAGGCCCTAGCTTTGACTCAAAAATATCTATTCTAAAGACCCTAAATTTAGAGCTATATATTATCCTTGTGGAAGATTGAATGTATTATATAGACTAGATATAAGTGGACTTTGAACTATAGACAAACTAGTAGGTGATGTACTTTGGTCACTAAGTGTTGGAGGTTGATTCATATTAATAATGTGGTGATAGTTTGCAAAATATGGATTATCTGTAGGGTTATTTACATCAAAGGTCATCTCATAGAGAGAGTTTATATATGTTAATATAAGTATGGTATTTGACCAAGTTTTATTAGTTAGGGTGGAAGAATAGCTCATTTAATAGTTGATAAAACCAATTTCTTAGAATGTGAGATTTTTTTTAATAAGATTTTCCATGGACCTTTTCCTTATGAAGAAAAAAAATTAGATGTTGGACTCTCCTTAATCTTGTCGTCTTGATACACCCATGCAATTATTTACTTCTTTTTCCCTTTTGTGTTCCTTTGATGGTATATGACTATCTTTGCATATTGATGTTCTTTTTTTGATCTTTGTTCCCTTGAGCCTGTATTCATAAGCCTATGTGTATGTTCCTACACAAATATAATTTTGGGGTCAAATTTTGAAAATTTGTGAAATTTGACTTACAAAGTGATTTACCTACAAACTAGATGGATTTGCTTATATTTCAAACAATTTTATAGTAAATTCAAGTGATTTGCTAGCAAGAATTGAGCTTTAAAAATTTTGAAGAGCAAGGGGTCCAATCCAATCATTTAGATTGAATCACTTCAAAACTAGAGTGAATTGCTCTTTAGAGGGGAGTTAGGAAGAAACTTGTCTTTCTTAGTGAATTGTTTTGCAAATTTTAAGTGAATAATTCATTGTATTGAACTTGGTAAGAATTCCTTATTTTTGGGAAGTTTTAAATGTTTGGTTGGTATAATGGACGGTTTGGTGCTTTTCCTCATCCTTGGAAAGCTTCAAATTTCTTGTTTAGAGCCTAAAGTTTCAAATTTGCTTTTCTAGCGAGATTTCCTTTCTTGCACAATTTTCCTTTGCAGGTTTCCTCACTTTTGTCCTTTTCCTACTTCCTTTGTGCCTTAATTTTGTCCTTTTGTCCTTCCTTGGAAGAAGGACATCTTCCTTTTGATGTATTCAAGTTTCATTGTAATTAGGTTTTGGGATCCTTGATAAAAACCCACTTTTAATTTAACCTACCAAAAAAAAGAATTCATTATTTTTGAAGCAAATCACTTGTTGAACAAAGCGAATCTCTTATTCATTTGACCTTTGACAAAAATTTCTCATAACCTACCCCAAATGCTCCCTACCTATGGTAGATGGAAAATTAGGATCGGTTCTGAGTTTTGATGTAGCTCTAATATAGTTTGTATCACTTGCTTTACAAAAACTTTATAGTTCTAGAGTCCATATTAGAGTCACCATTCGTAAGCACCTACAAAAATTAGACACAAATAAATAAAACTATGTGAATTTTAAGGTAAATTTAAGGCTATGCTTGATCAATCAAGCCCCTCACCTCAGTAAATAACTTTATATTCAACTTGTATAAATATGATAAATTTATATCAAGTCACTTTCAAAACAAAGTGAATCACTCCTTGGAATGGACATAGAAGATGTTTCAGTTGATTGTTTCAAATGGAGTGAATCACTCCAAAATTAGAACAAATCACTTTTTGTACAGAAAATTGGTAAAAATTCCTTTTACTTTGAACCTATTACTCCATCTATGGTGGATGAAAATTTATTAAATAAAAATCGATAAATTTAGCCAAATTGAGGGACTAGGGTCCCATCAAGCATGCCAAAAACTATGTTGAACCAACTAATTGTTTGACTTCTAATGTGCCCTAATTTTTGTTTCAATAAATTTGGATGGAATAGTTAGTGGCTTCCTTCAACCTCTAGATCTAGACTGGCTCCCCACTATCCTTACTAATTACTACTCTAACCTACACAAATTGCATTAAATTGAAAATGTGGAAGTTAAATGCATGAAAAAAGTAAAGTTTAAAGTTTAAGGGTCTAAGGGATTCAAATTAAAATATGTCCATACCATAACAAGGAAGTTTACAATCAATCAACATATAAGATTATGAATAACATCAATTTTTCTCACTCATTAAGTATGAAATTGCTAGGCAAATGACAATATGGGAAAAGGGTTATGCCTCAATCACCACATGATTTATAATCTAGGAGGGCAGTGCCACTAATTAAATGCAAAGGACTTTCCAATTTCTCACTAATTTTATTAGATATAAAATACAATATGGATATGACAAGGCTTAGCTTCGAATCCTCATGGACAAAATATGTTTATAATGGATCCCATGGCCCCTATTTATATTTGAATTTTACCTTTGATTTACTTGAGGTGAGAAACTATTACTCCTAGTAAAAGCAAAAATTTTGAGACATCTCTAACAAAATGATACACCTCCAAATGTTACATGCCTCTAAATATACCTCTCATAGGTCTAGAAAGCTTTCAAAATGAATTAGTACACCACAACATACCAAAATATTGCTCTTAAAATATTCTCCTTACAATTCATGCCTTTATTTTTACCCCTCCATAGAATGCAAGCAATTTTCTCCAAGAAGAAAGTGAATTGCTCAATTTTTCTACTATATCACTAACTAGCCCTTAGATATTCACTTATGTGAGCTAATCGAGCCACTTTACAAGTGGATCACTCCTGAACCAATCGACACTTATTGAGCAAATTGCCACTTGAGCTATACTTGGTCAAAATTTGAGGAAGTTTTGAAGGTATTGGTCTGCTTGATTTCATTATTTTGTACTCTTCCAAAATATCAAGTTCTAAGGTAGTGATAAGGAACTACATAATCCCATTCAATCAATATAACTTCAAAATTATGATCCCATAAACTAATTATTTTAATAAAGTAATAAAATTATTTATTTTTGTTACAAAGCATTTTATGTGAAGAGGTATCTATAATGAGAACAAGGAGGGATAAATGGTTTGTGAATGTCATATATGTATTTCACATGATATATAATTTTAGTTGACCTATTATTGTTTTAATAATTCATTCACCAAGCATATTTTTCATATGTATATCATGATCTCTAACCCTAATATACTATAAAATAATTTTATATTTATAAAAGAAACTACACCTACTCATTTTTATTTTGGTGACCTTAGAGGATGTGAGGGAGAGAGGGAACTACAAAATTCATGTCAATTTCACTTTGTTTGAGTTTGTTTCCTTACTATTTGTTTTAATTGAGGAGTTTATTTATAATTTGTGCAATGCAAAGCTCAATAGGTTCTTAATAAGGCCAACTAGGGATAAGAAGAGAAAAGAAAATATAGAAGAAAACTTAAATGAAAAGCATATTAAAATGGATTAAGGCAATGAGAGACAGGAATCCACCTCTAAGGAAAAAAGTTGAAAAGCTTACTCAACCTTTGAGCAAAGTGGAGTTGCAAAGTTTTATCATGATGTTGCCACAAAATATAGGTTTTCAATAATGTCCTTATAGTGATTGATAAACACTTCTTGTATATAACACTTCAAATTAGCAGTCTTAGATAGAGTACTACAACTAATACCCTAAAGGAAGTTATCTCTCTTTATATGGCAAATACTAATGATAGGTTATCAGTTGGGATCACTACCATCAAAACCGATTCAGCAATCCATGGGAGAAAAAAAAGGAATGATAAGTTTATGTATTGCTTCTCCTAGATAACATGCTTGCTCAAAATTTTCCTGACCTTTCAAATTGTTGGATTTTTTTACTTATGGTCATAAATGACTATCTCAACCATCCATGTCACATTGACAATAATCATCCAAAAACCATGCACAATACAATCATAATTCTTCTTTCCTTATTTAAAACAATGCCCTTAATTCTCAAAGACATCAAACCATGAAATTTATTCAAAATTTAGAAAACCATATGTTAATATGAAGTGGTCAAGCCTTGGGTGGATAAGGATTCCCAAGATGTTGATTTGTTTATTTTGTTTAATGCAAATGATTAAAATAGATTGATTTTCAATGATAGAAGTACCCAATTTTAGTTCAGTAAAGTCTATCAAATAGATCACAAGGACCAACTTTTCACTAACCAAATTCCATTGACTATATTTGCTTTATCTATTTGATGGTATTTTATAACACTATACTTTATATATGATATTGCATTCAACACTAATATTCACTAGACTACTCTATGATTGGGGTGTTACATGAAAAGACAAAGAGTAGTTCTTAGCCAAGAATGATTTGCCTACATGACCTTATGGAAGTGAAGTGATGAGTAATTTCATTTAAATTTTATGTGCAAGTAATTTGTGGTCAATCATCAAAGCTCTAACGTGACACCCTATATTATTCTATGTTATTTCCAAATTTCAAAGTTGAATATCATTGCTAACGATATATCCATTCCCCATATTATACTACATAGTTGATGCTAAACATTTTTTTGTAGTGTTGCATATCACATAATTATAAATGGTGTCTTTATTCTCCATACAAGTATGATTTGCACAAAATCAAAGATTGTTTTTAAAAAATCCATTTGTAGATATGTTGTACTTATAAGACCTATCCTCACTACCCTAGCTAATGGATCTCTATCCACTGGAGACTATTGTCCTCTACTCTATCACCTCCAAAGCTCTATCTCAAATCTGCACTAAACATAGTCCTTCGGTCTAGCACAAATCTGCTCAATATCTATCTCTGGTCTGGCACAAACCTATCCTCAAATATGTACCAAAATCTATTCTCAATTCTGCACTAAACACAGTCCTTCGGTCTAGCACAAATATTCTCAATCTCTATCCTCTAGTCTGGCACAAACCTGTCCTCAAATCTGCACCAAACTCTATCCTCAAATCTGCACTAAACACAGTCCTTCGGTCTAGCACAAATCTATCCTCAATATCTGTCCTCAAGCCTTAACTCAAAGCTTGAATCAATCTCAAATCAACTCTGTTGGATCTGCCCCAAACCTTAACTCAAGGTTTGAACAAATCAATCAACTCTGCTCTCAAGTCTTCTCAAAGACTTATCTCAAATATGCCTTGTAAGCTTCCACAAAATCTCACACTAATCTATCCACAAGTCCTCTCTAGAACTTGTCCAAATATACTCAACAAGTCCTCTCTAGAACTTTCCAAATATACTCCACAAGTCCTCACTAGAACTTATCCAAATCTACTCTCAATATATATTGTAAGCTTCCACAAAAGCTTACTCAAATCTATCCACAAGTCTTCTCAAAGACTTACCTCAAATCTGCTCAACAAGTCCACACAAGAACTTGTCCAATCTCATAGAAACATAAAGAGAATTTTTAGAGACTCAATATATTCTACACTTATCACAATGCTCAATTAATTTCAATCACTCTTTTAGAAACATAAGGAGAATTTTTAGAGACTCAATATGCTTCTTATTCACCTCAATGCTCAATCACTTTCTCAAATCAATTCAGAATATAGAATAGTTTATTTTATGGAACTTGAACAATCACTTCACACACCCACTTGACTAGGCTCAACCAACTCTACTCAACCAATCACTCAATGAAACAATCCTTCCTTACAAACCCTAGTCCAAGCATATGACCTTCACTCAAAATATTTCCAACAATGCTCAACAACCAATCTCACATAACAATGATACTCATGTTCTTTTCAAACCCTAGTTCAAGTTCTTCACACAACAACTCACTTCAAAAACAATGCTTATAAGACAACTCTCACATAACAATGATACTCAAACCCTAGTTCAAGTTCTTTATACAACCAATGGCTTCAACAACAATGCTTATCAAACAAGGTTTTAACAACAACTCTTTATTCCAGAAAACCTTGAAGCATTAACTCAACACACTCAAAAGGAAACCCTAATCAAGTCCTTTTCACTCCAAACTTATTTTCTAGAAAACCAACCAATCAACTCAAATATGGAAGAATGTGCTCATACCTTTTTGATGATGAAGGAACCTCAAATATCTGCCACAACCACAAACACTTCTATGCCAAACTCAAAGAGGTTAGAAGATAAATCTCTCTCACAATATAATGCAAAAACTCAATTACACCTTATCACTCCATATTTAAAAACAACCATCAACATACATAATATTTGTCCAATAACACCTTATAATCTCCCAATTAAAATAATATCAACCACCAGAAAATAATTTCAAAATAATTACTTTCTCAACACTTCTTAATGGCAAGAAGATATCTTCAATAATAATCAACACTTAAAAGCATTTATCTCTCCAATAAGCTAAATATATTAAAAGCTTTATAAAACAATTAACTCCTTATTCCTCCTAATTATTTTTTAACCAAAAATAATTACCAAGCAAAAACACCTTTTATCTATCCCTTATAACTCCCACGTCACTTTATAAAACCATTTAATAAAGCCAAAAATTAATTTTAATTTTCCAACAACCTTCTCCAAAAAATCCGATGCTCAAATAATGTGCATACCTTTTCGTTGATCCCTAAAAGGGATTCGGCGAGAATCGAACCACCGTCTCCACAAGCCTAAGCGCCTTAGCGCTTGGGAGTCCACCACGTGGGCTAGCAATGCCCACGTGAAGGAAGTGGAGCTTCCTTCACCTTATGCTCTTCTTCACACACGTTGACCTCCTTCAAACACCACACGTTGTCCACTAGCCGCAACACTTTAGCGCACGAAAATCGAAGATACTTTTCACAAGGGTTTCGGGGGCATTAAATCGAATGAGCATGGTAATTATCTAAGGTGAAATGATCCACATTTTATACATGAATGGAGGAAATTTCTCACACGTCGATGCATTAGAAATTCGAATTTCAAATATTCGAATTAACTTTAATTATTATTTATTTATAATAATTTAAATTCTCTTGGAATTTAAATATTATAAATTAAATAAATAATTAATCTTTGGGCCTTTTTAACCAAACGAAAAGCCACCTTGGTTTTTAATAAAAACCTTTTATTTTTGCCCATCATGGATAATTAACCTTTGATTTTTGCCCTCCATGGTTTTCATAAAAACCTTTGATCATGCTTCCCATGAAGCTCTTTTGGAACCAATCAAACTGTAATTCTTCTTAGAACCTTTTGACATCAATGACAACTAATATTCCTCAAAATGTCCAACAATCTCCCCCTTTGTCATTGATGGCAACCCAAACTCTTTTTACCAAAAACTTGACTTTTCCTTTGTTCTGCTCCCCTAGGACATTGCTCCCCCTGGCTCAAATCTCTCCTCTTTGCTCAAATACCAAATCTCTCCCCCTTACTCAAATCTCTCCCCCTTTGACATCAATGGCAAAGGGTCACCTTTGGGGCTTGGGGCTAAGAATGAGCCTCTTAGCTTAGCCCCTCCCCCACCTCCTCTTGAGGTGGTTAATTCTAGGGTGGGAGTATTTCTACTCCCAGAAAGCATTGTTCTTTACCTTTATCCTATTTTCTTCTTATCTGATCCTTCTGATTCCTTTGACTATTTCTTTCCATGTCCATGTTCCTGTCCATGTCCATTTTCTTGTTCCTGTTCCTGTTCTTGTTCATATCCATGTTCCTGTTCTTGTTCATATTCCTGTTCCTGTTCATATCCATGTTCCTGTTCCTATTTTTGTTCTTGTTCATACTTGATTCTGGAATGTCTGCTCTACACCACTTTGTTGTGTGACCATCATTATTGCACTTATAACACTTAATGTTATTATTCCTTGGAGGTGCAAATATCTTAGGATTTCTCCTAGTGAAGCCATATCCTCTTCTGTCATGAACCTTGCAATTCATTGCCTTGTGACCAAACTGATTACATGAGTAGCAATACCCATGGAAAAGTTGTATGTTCCCATATTCCTATCTTTCATGTGTCCTACACTATGAAGCCATGTGCCCAAACCTGTGACATGAAAAACATCTTCCATTGAAGCTTCCTTGTCTTGACCTCATTGGTCTCTTAGTCTCTCTTGACCTATTCTGATTGTTGTTCCATCTGTATCTTCTTTGTGCATTGTTCCTATCCTTGTTGAACTTTCTATTGTCCAACTCATCCTCAGATGTCTCACTTTCTCTTACACTGTCTTCTTCTGAAGTGTCTTCATCTGAAGTTTCTTCTCCTCCAGAACTTGAGGTTGACTTTCCTTCCCATATCTTTTGAACTTATTCAAATCCAAGACCTATTTTGCTTGATGTAGGCTTTTGTATCTTGATGAACTTATCCAAGTTCTTTGAGCTATTTTTGAACCCTTTTAGCTTGACTTTGGAGTCTTCTAAATCTTCTCTTAGTAGTGCCACTTCTTGTGCTAACTTTTCACATTCTAAGATCTTTGCTTCTAACTTATCCTTGAACTTCTTTGTCTTAGCCTTTGATTTTTCTAGATCCTCTATAAGCAATCTTCTCTCTTCATCACATTCTTGAAACTGAATTTCAAGTTTAGAGTTTTGCTTTCTTACCTTCTTTACTGTGTCAAGAGCATAAATAAGTTCTCCCTTGAGATCATATCCATATTTCTCTGAATATTCCTCTATTTTTTTACCTTTGTCCACATCTTTATTTTCTATTGGCTTGTCTTCTATAGGATCACCTTCTCCTTCTTCTAATGCCATTAGAATATTCTCTTCTGGTCCTTCAAGTGTATCCTCATATTCATCATCACTGAAACTATAACCATTCTTTGTACAACTATCTTCAAGATGTCCAAAGTTACCACATCTAAAACACTTGAGAATTACTGGAGTCCTTTTCTTAACTTGTTCTTTTTCTTCAATCATAAATAGGACTTCATCTCTATCATTATCTGAAAAACTAGCATCACTATCACTTGAGTACTTACTTGCCTTATCCGCATAGTAGCTCCTCTTTTGTCTTTGAAAGAACTTCTTTCCTTGTCTGCTTTGTCCATCCTTGCTTTTCTTTTGGTGCTTGTATCTTTTTGATTCCCTGTTCTTGTGATCCTATTTTTCTTCACCATTGTTATTCTTAGCTTCTTGACAATCTGTTGCATAATGACCATACTTTCCACAATTGAAACATTTAATAGATTTTAGATCTCTAGATCTTCTAGAATCCTTATCCCTTCTACCATAATTAGCTTCTTCATCATTGGATGACTCATTGCTTGATTCTGACTTCTTACCCTTTGTCTTCTTGATTGCTTTGAATGTTGCTTCTTTCTGGGGATTAGGTTCCTCTTTTGTTCTCATCTCAAATGTTGTAAGAATACCAAGCAACATATCTCTTGTCAAAGAATCACCATCTATTGACTCTTCTATAGTAGAAACCTTTTCACTGAATCTTTTTGGAAGAGTTCTTAAGACCTTATCACAAACATCCGATTCATCAATCTTCATTCCAAGTCCTTGCATATCATTAACAACCTCATCAATTCGAAGTAGATAAGTACTAATATTTTCCTCATCCTTCATTCTTAATGCTTCAAATTGTCCTTTGAGATTTCGTATCTTTGCTTTCTTGACACTTTTATCTCCTTCATATATATTTTGTAGTTTATCCCACATTTCTTTTGCAGTTTGACAATGCATAACTTTCATGGACTCTGTTCTATGCAAACCTCTCAAAAGTGCATTCATTGCTTTTGAATTGTAATGTTGTAGGAGCTTACCTTCCTTATCTATAGGTGGATTAATTAAGGGATCGTATCCAATTTCAACTGCTTCCCAAATTTCATTGCCAAGTGCCATCAGGTAAATCTTCATTCTCATACTCCAATATATATAGTCACTTCCATCAAATACTAGTGCTGAATTATCTGAGGACACATTCTTAGAATCCATTGTGTTCTTGTTATATTTTCCTTCAAGTTGTTAAACTCTTTCGAAGGAACCCACTCTGATACCAATTGAAGAACACAAGCTTATACTGAGAGGGGGGTGAACAATATAAGACCACTTTTTACTTTTCTTTCCCAATCAATATTATGCAATGTATAGATAGCAATATCAATAGCAAGTAATCAAAGCAATGCATAAATCACCACACACAATAGAGACACCACAATTTACGTGGTTCACCCAATGTGGGCTACTCCACGGAGAAAATATTTCACTAAAATTTTCTCAATCAATCTCTTGGGAATCCTTTCCCTATTACAATGTTTATGGACCTCTATCCAAAGGAGATACCAATCCCCTAAATCAAGTTCATGGATCTCTATCCATAGGAGAACTCCTTCTCCTCTACTCTGGTTGGTGATCCTCTAGAAGACTACTACCTCCACTACACTAGCTAATGGATCTCTCTCCACTGAAGACTCTTGTCCTCACTCAGAAGACCTATCCTCACTACCCTAGCTAATGGATCTCTATCCACTAGAGACTATTATCCTCTACTCTCTATCACCTCCAAATATCTATCTCAAATCTATACTAAACACAGTCCTTCGGTCTAGCACAAATCTGCTCAATATCTATCTCTAGTCTGGCACAAACCTATCCTCAAATCTGCACCAAACTCTATTCTCAAATCTACACTAAACACAGTCCTTTGGTCTAGCACAAATCTATCCTCAATATCTATCTCTACACAAACCTGTCCTCAAATCCACCAAACACCTAATTAAAAATCCTTGTCTAAAAAATCTATCCTCAATCTCTATCCTCAAGCCTTAACTCAAAGCTTGACTCAATCTCAAATCAACTCTACTAGATCTACCCCAAACCTTAACTCAAGGTTTGAACAAATCAATCAACTCTGCTCTCAAGTCTTCTCAAAGACTTATCTCAAATATACCTTGTAAGCTTCCACAAAATCTCACACTAATCTATCCACAAGTCCTCTCTAGAACTTGTCCAAATATGCTCAATAAGTCCTCTCTAGAACTTATCCAAATTTACTCTCAATCTGTATTGTAAGCTTCCACAAAAGCTTACTCAAATCTGTCCACAAGTCTTCTCAAAGACTTACCTCAAATCTGCTCAACAAGTCCACACAAGAACTTGTCCAATCTCATAGAAACATAAAGAGAATTTTTAGAGACTCAATATGTTCTACACTTATCACAATGCTCAATTAATTTCAATCACTCTTTTAGAAACATAAAGAGAATTGTTAGAGACTCAATATGCTTCTTATTCACCTCAATGCTCAATCACTTTCTCAAATCAATTCAGAATATAGAATAGTTTGTTTTATGGAACTTGAACAATCACTTCACACACCCACTTGACTAGGCTCAACCAACTCTACTCAACCAATCACTCAATGAAACAATCCTTCCTCACAAACCCTAGTCCAAGCATATGATCCTCACTCAAAATATTTCCAACAATGCTCAACAACAAATCTCACATAACAATGATACTCATGTTCTTTTCAAACCCTAGTTCAAGTTCTTCACTCAACCAACTCACTTCAACAACAATGCTTATAAGACAATCTCTCACATAACAATGATACTCAAACCCTAGTTCAAGTTCTTCATACAATCAATAGCTTCAACAACAATGCTTATAAAACAAGGTTTTAACAACAACTCTTTATTCCAGAAAACCTTGAAGCATTAACTCAACACACTCAATAAGGAAACCCTAATCAAGTCCTTTTCACTCCAAACTTATTTTCCAGAAAACCAACCAATCAACTCAAATATGGAAGAATGTGCTCATACCTTTTTGATGATGAAGGAACCTCAAATATCTGCCACAACCACAAACACTTCTATGCCAAACTCAAAGAGGTTAGAAGATAAATCTCTCTCACAATATAATGCAAAAACTCAATTACACCTTATCACTCCATATTTAAAAACAACCATCAACATACATAATATTTGTCCAATAACACCTTATAATCTCCCAATTAAAATAATATCAACCACCAGAAAATAATTTCAAAATAATTACTTTCTCAACACTTCTTAATGGCAAGAAGATATCTTCAATAATAATCAACACTTAAAAGCATTTATCTCTCCAATAAGCTAAATATATTAAAAGGCTTTATAAAACAATTAACTCCTTATTCCTCCTAATTATTTTTAACCAAAAATAATTACCAAGCAAAAACACCTTTTATCTATCCCTTATAACTCCCACGTCACTTTATAAAACCATTTAATAAAGCCAAAAATTAATTTTAATTTTCCAACAACCTTCTCCGAAAAACCCGGTGCTCAAATAATGTGCATACCTTTTCGTTGATCCCTAAAAGGGATTCGGTGAGAATCGAACCATCGTCTCCACAAGCCTAAGCGCCTTAGCGCTTGGGAGTCCACCATGTGGGCTAGCAATGCCCACGTGAAGGAAGTGGAGCTTCCTTCACCTTATGCTCTTCTTCACACACGTTGACCTCCTTCGAACACCACACGCTGTCCACTAGCCGCAACTCTTTAATCGCACAAAAATCGAAGATACTTTTCGCAAGGGTTTCGAGGGCATTAAATCGAATGAGCATGGTAATTGTCTAAGGTGAAATGATCCACATTTTATACACGAATGGAGGAAATTTCTCACACGTCGGCGCATTAGAAATTCGAATTTTAAATATTTGAATTAACTTTAATTATTATTTATTTATAATAATTTAAATTCTCTTTGGAATTTAAATATTATAAATTAAATAAATAATTAATCTTTGGGCCTTTTTTAACCAAACGAAAAGCCACCTTGGTTTTTAATAAAAACCTTTTATTTTTGCCCATCATGGATAATTAATCTTTGATTTTTGCCCTCCATGGTTTTCATAAAAACCTTTGATCATGCTTCCCATGAAGCTCTTTTGGAACCAATCAAAATGTAATTCTTCTTAGAACCTTTTGACATCAATGACAACTAATATTCCTCAAAATGTCCAACAATCTCCCCCTTTGTCATTGATGGCAACCCAAACTCTTTTTACCAGAAACTTAACTTTTCCTTTGTTCTGCTCCCCCTGGGACATTGCTCCCCCTGGCTCAAATCTCTCCTCTTTGCTCAAATACCAAATCTCTCCCCTTACTCAAATCTCTCCCCCTTTGACATCAATGGCAAAGGGTCACCTTTGGGGCTCGGGGCTAAGAATGAGCCTCTTAGCTTAGCCCCTCCCCCACCTCCTCTTGAGGTGGTTAATTCTAGGGTGGGAGTATTTCTACTCCTAGAAAGCACTGTTCTTTACCTTTATCCTCTTTTCTTCTTATCTGATCCTTATGATTCCTTTGACTATTTCTTTCCATGTCCATGTTCCTATCCATGTCCATTTTCTTGTTCCTGTTCCTGTTCTTGTTCATATCCATGTTCCTGTTCCTTTTCCTGTTCATACTTGATTCTGGAATGTCTGCTCTACACCACTTTGCTATGTGACCATCATTATTGCACTTATAACACTTAATGTTATTATTCCTTGGAGGTGCAAATATCTTAGGATTTCTCCTAGTGAAGCCATATCCTCTTCTGTCATGAACCCTGCAATTCATTGCCTTGTGACCAAACTGATTACATGAGTAGCAATACCCATTGAAAAGTTGTCTGTTCCCATATTCATATATTTCATGTGTCCTACACTATGAAGCCATGTGCCCAAACCTGTGACATGAAAAACATCTTCCATTGAAGCTTCCTTGTCTTGACCTCATTGGTCTCTTAGTCTCTCTTGACCTATTCTGATTGTTGTTCCATCTGTATCTTCTTTGTGCATTGTTCCTGTCCTTGTTGAACTTTCTGTTGTCCAACTCATCCTCAGATGTCTCACTTTCTTTTACACTGTCTTCTTCTAAAGTGTCTTCATCTGAAGTTTCTTCTCCTCCAGAACTTGAGGTTGACTTTCCTTCCCATTTCTTTTGTCCTTGTTCAAATCCAAGACCTATTTTGCTTGATGTAGGCTTTTGTATCTTGATGAACTTATCCAAGTTCTTTGAGCTATTTTTGAACCCTTTTAGCTTGAATTTGGAGTCTTCTAAATCTTCCCTTAGTAGTGCCACTTCTTGTGCTAACTTTTCACATTCTAAGATCTTTGCTTCTAACTTATCCTTGAACTTCTTTGTCTTAGCCTTTGATTTTTCTAGATCCTCTATAAGCAATCTTCTCTCTTCATCACATTCTTGAAACTGAATTTCAAGTTTAGAGTTTTGCTTTCTTACCTTCTTTACTATGTCAAGAGCATAAATAAGTTCTCCCTTGAGATCATATCCATATTTATCTGAATATTCCTCTATTTGTTTACCTTTGTCCACATCTTTATTTTCTATTGGCTTGTCTTCTATAGGATCACCTTCTCCTTCTTCTAGTGCCATTAGAATATTCTCTTCTGGTCCTTCAAGTGTATCTTCATATTCATCATCACTAAAACTATAACCATTCTTTGTACAACTATCTTCAAGATGTCCAAAGTTACCACATCTAAAACACTTGAGAATTACTGGAGTCCTTTTCTTAACTTGTTCTTTTTCTTCAATCATAAATAGGACTTCATCTCTATCATTATCTGAAAAACTAGCATCACTATCACTTGAATACTTACTTGCCTTATCCGCATAGTAGCTCCTCTTTTGTCTTTGAAAGAACTTCTTTCCTTGTCTGCTTTGTCCATCCTTGCTTTTCTTTTGGTGCCTGTATCTTTCTGATTCCCTGTTTCTGTGATCCTATTTCTCTTCACCATTATTATTCTTAGCTTCTTGACAATCTATTGCATAATGACCATAATTTCCACAATTGAAATATTTAACAGATTTTAGATCTCTAGATCTTCTAGAATCCTTATCCCTTCTACCATAATTAGCTTCTTCATCACTTGGATGACTCATTGCTTGATTCTGACTTCTTACCCTTTGTCTTCTTGATTGCTTTGAAGGTTGCTTCTTTCTGGGGATTAGGTTCCTCTTTTGTTCTCAACTCAAAAGTTGTAAGAATACCAAGCAACATATCTCTTGTCAAAGAATCACCATCCTTTGACTCTTCTATAGTAGAAATATTTTCACTGAATCTTTTTGGAAGAGTTCTTAAGACCTTATCACAAACATCTGATTCATCAACCTTCATTCCAAGTCCTTGCATAGCATTAACAACCTCATCAATTCGAAGTAGATAAGTACTAATATTTTCCTCATCCTTCATTCTTAATTCTTCAAATTGTCCTTTGAGATTTTGTATCTTTGCTTTCTTGACACCTTTATCTCCTTCATATATATTTTGCAATTTATCCCACATTTCTTTTGCATTTTGACAATGCATAACTTTCATGGACTCTATTCTATGCAAACCTCTCAAAAGTGCATTCATTGCTTTTGAATTGTAATGTTGTAGAAGCTTACCTTCCTTATCTATAGGTGGATCAATTAAGGGATCGTATCCAATTTCAACTGCTTCCCAAATTTCATTGCCAAGTGCCATCAGGTAGATCTTCATTCTCATACTCCAATATATAGTCACTTCCATCAAATACTGGTGCTGAATTATCTGAGGACACATTCTTAGAATCCATTGTGTTCTTGTTAGATTTTCCTTCAAGCTGTTAAACTCTTTCGAAGGAACCCGCTCTGATACCAATTGAAGAACACAAGCTTATACTAAGAGGGGGGTGAACAGTATAAGACCACTTTTTACTTTTCTTTCCCAATCAATATTATGCAATGTAAAGATAGCAATATCAATAGCAATAATCAAAGCAATGCATAAATCACCACACACAATAGAGACACCACAATTTACATGGTTCACCCAATGTGGGCTACTCCATAGAGAAAATATTTCACTAAAATTTTCTCAATCAATCTCTTGGGAATCCTTTCCCTATTACAATATTTATGGACCTCTATCCAAAGGAGATACCAATCCCCTAAATCAAGTTCATGGATCTCTATCCATAGGAGACACAATCCTTATCCTATGCTCTAGATGGTGATCTTCTAGAAGACCTCTACCTCCACTACCCTTAGCTTGTGGAACTCTCTCCACTAGAAGACAATTGTCCTCAACCTATCCTCACTACCCTAGCTAATGGATCTCTATCCACTAGATACTATAATCCCTATACTCTATCACCTCCAAATCTATCTCAATTCACTCAACTCCTTTCTACAATTCTCATCTATCTTGCAAACCTAGTCCTCAAATCTCCCAAATCTTTCTCAATCTCACTAAACATATCCTTTGATCTAGCACAAATCTATCCTCAAATCTATCTTCCCCAAACCCTATCCTCAAATATTCACTAAACACAATCCTTCAGTCTAGCACAAATCTATCCTCAATCTCTATCCTCAAGCCTTAACTCAAAGCTTGAATCAATCTCAAATCAACTCTACTAGATCTGCCCCAAACCTTAACTCAAGGTTTGAACAAATCAATCAACTCTGCTCTCAAGTCTTCTCAAAGACTTATCTCAAATATACCTTGTAAGCTTCCACAAAAGCTCACACTAATCTATCCACAAGTCCTCTCTAGAACTTGTCCAATCTACTCAATAAGTCCTCTCAAGAACTTATCCAAATCTACTCTCAATATGTATTGTAAGCTTCCACAAAAGCTTACTCAAATATGTCCACAAGTCTTCTCAAAGACTTGCCTCAAATCTGCTCAACAAGTCCACTCTAGAACTTGTCCAATCTCATAGAAACATAAAGAGAATTTTTAGAGACTCAATATGTTCTATACTCATCACAATGCTCAATCACTTTCAATCACTCTTTTAGAAACATACAGAGAATTGTTAGAGACTCAATATGCTTCACATCAATGCTCAATCACTTTCTCAAATCAATTCAGAATATAGAATAGTTTATTTTATGGAACTTGAACAATCACTTCACACATCCACTTGACTAGGCTCAACCAACTCTACTCAACCAATCACTCAATGAAATAATCCTTGCTCACAAACCCTAGTCCAAGCATATGACATTCACTCAAAATATTTCCAACAATGCTCAACAACAAATCTCACATAACAATGATACTCATGTTCTTTTCAAACCCTAGTTCAAGTTCTTCACTCAACAACTCACTTCAAAAACAATGCTTATAAGACAACTCTCACATAACAATGATACTCAAACCCTAGTTCAAGTTCTTCACACAATCAATAGCTTCAACAACAATGCTTATAAAACAAGGTTTTAATAACAACTCTTTATTCCAGAAAACCTTGAAGCATTAACTCAACACACTCAATAAGGAAGCCCTAATCAAGTCCTTTTCACTCCAAACTTATTTTCCAGAAAACCAACCAATCAACTCAATTATGGAAGAATGTGCTCATACCTTTTTTTGATGATGAAGGAATCTCAAATATCTGCCACAACCACAAATACTTCTTTGCCAAGCTCAAAGAGGTTAGATGATAAATCTCTCACAATATAATGCAAAAACTCACAATTACACCTTATTACTCCATCTTTATTAAGCATCCATCAACATAGAAATAAATGACCAATTACACCTTATAATCTCCCAGTTGAAATAATATCCACCACCAAAAAATAATTTCAAAATAATTACTTTCTCAACACTTCTTAATGGCAAGAAGACATCTTCAATAATAATCAACACTTAAAAGCATTTATCTCTCCAATAAGCTAAATATATTAAAAGCTTTATAAAACAATTAACTCCTTATTCCTCCTAATTATTTTTAACCAAAAATAATTACCAAGCAAAAACACCTTTTATCTATCCCTTATAACTCCCACGTCACTTTATAAAACCATTTAATAAAGCCAAAAATTAAATTTAATTTTTCAACAACCTTCTTGAAAAACCCGGTGCTCAAATAATGTGCATACCTTTTCGTTGATCCCTAAAAGGGATTCGGAGAGAATCGAACCGCCGTCTCCACAAGCCTAAGCGCCTTAGCGCTTGGGAGTCCACCACGTGGGCTAGCAATGCCCACATGAAGGAAGTGGAGCTTCCTTCACCTTATGCTCTTCTTCACACACGTTGACCTCCTTCGAACACCACACGCCGTCCACTAGCCACAACTCTTTAATCGCACGAATATCGAAGATACTTTTTCATAGGGGATTCGAGAGCATTAAATCTAAAATAAGCATGGTACTTTCTAAGGTGAAATGATCCACCTTTTATACACTAATGGAGGAAATTTCTCACACGTCGATGCATTAGAAATTCGAATTTCGAATATTCGAATTAACTTTAATTATTATTTATTTATAATAATTTAAATTCTCTTTGGAATTTAAATATTATAAATTAAATAAATAATTAATCTTTGGGCCTTTTTTAACCAAACGAAAAGCCACCTTGGTTTTTAATAAAAACCTTTTATTTTTGCCCATCATGGATAATTAATCTTTGATTTTTGCCCACCATGGTTTTCATAAAAACCTTTGATCATGCTTCCCATGAAGCTCTTTTGGAACCAATCAAAATGTAATTCTTCTTAGAACCTTTTGACATCAATGACAACTAATATTCCTCAAAATGTCCAACAATCTCCCCCTTTGTCATTGATGGCAACCCAAATTCTTTTTACCAAAAACTTAACCTTTTCTGGGTTCTGCTCCCCTTGGGACATTGCTCCCCCTGGCTCAAATCTCTCCTCTTTGCTCAAATACCAAATCTCTCCCCCTTACTCAAATCTCTCCCCCTTTGACATCAATGGCAAAGGGTCACCTTTGGGGCTCGGGGCTAAGAATGAGCCTCTTAGCTTAGCCCCTCCCCCACCTCCTCTTGAGGTGGTTAATTCTGGGGTGGGAGTATTTCTACTCCCAGAAAGCATTGTTCTTTACCTTTATCCTCTTTTCTTCTTATCTGATCCTTCTGATTCCTCTGACTATTTCTTTCCATGTTCATGTTCCTGTCCATATCCATTTTCTTGTTCCTATTCATGTTCTTTTTCATATCCATGTTCTTGTTCCTGTTCATATTCATGTTCCTGTTCTTGTTCCTGTTCATATCCATGTTCCTGTTCTTGTTCATGTTTATGTTCCTGTTCATACTTGATTCTGGAATGTCTTCTCTACACCACTTTGTTGTGTGACCATCATTATTGCACTTATAACACTTAATGTTATTATTCCTTGGAGGTGCAAATGTCTTAGGATTTCTCCTAGTGAAGCCATATCCTCTTCTGTCATGAACCCTGCAATTCATTGCCTTGTGACCAAACTGATTACATGAGTAGCAATACCCATTGAAACGTTGTATGTTCCCATATTCCTATCTTTCATGTGTCCTACACTATGAAGCCATGTGCCCAAACCTGTGACATGAAAAACATCTTCCATTGAAGTTTCCTTGTCTTGACCTCATTGGTCTCTTAGTCTCTCTTGACCTATTCTGATTGTTGTTCCATTTGTATCTTCTTTGTGCATTATTCCTGTTCTTGTTGAACTTTCTGTTGTCCAACTCATCCTCAGATGTCTCACTTTCTTTTACACTATCTTCTTCTGAAGTGTCTTCATCTGAATTTTCTTCTCCTCCAGAACTTGAGGTTGACTTTCCTTCCCATTTCTTTTGTCCTTGTTCAAATCCAAGACCTATTTTTCTTGATGTAGGCTTTTGTATCTTGATGAACTTATCCAAGTTCTTTGAGCTATTTTTGAACCCTTTTAGCTTGACTTTGGAGTCTTCTAAATCTTCCCTTAGTAGTGCCACTTCTTGTGCTAACTTTTCACATTCTAAGATCTTTGCTTCTAACTTATCCTTGAACTTCTTTGTCTTAGCCTTTGATTTTTCTAGATCCTCTATAAGCATCCTTCTCTCTTCATCACATTCTTGAAACTGAATTTCAAGTTTAGAGTTTTGCTTTCTTACCTTCTTCACTGTGTCAAGGGCATAGATAAGTTCTCCCTTGAGATCATATCCATATTTATCTGAATATTCCTCTATTTGTTTACCTTTGTCCACATCTTCATTTTCTTTTGACTTGTCTTCTATAGGATCACCTTCTCCTTCTTCTAGTGCCATTAGAATATTCTCTTTTGGTCCTTCAAGTGTATCTTCATATTCATCATCACTAAAACTGAAACCATTTCTTGTACAACTATCTTCAAGATGTCCAAAGTTACCACATCTAAAACACTTGAGAATTTCTGGAGTCCTTTTCTTAACTTGTTCTTTTTCTTCAATCATAAATAGGACTTCATCTCTATCATTGTCTGAAAAACTAGCATCACTATCACTTGAATACTTACTTGCCTTATCCACATAGTAGCTCCTCTTTTGTCTTTGAAAGAACTTCTTTCCTTGTCTGCTTTGTCCATCCTTGCTTTTCTTTTGGTGCTTGTATCTTTCTAATTCCTTGTTTTTGTGATCCTGTTTCTCTTCACCATTATTATTCTTAGCTTCTTGACAATCTATTGCATAATGACCATACTTTCCACAATTGAAATATTTAACATATTTTAGATCTCTAGATCTTCTAGAATCCTTATCCCTTCTACCATAATTAGCTTCTTCATCACTGGATGACTCATTGCTTGATTCTGACTTCTTACCCTTTGTCTTCTTGATTGCTTTGAAGGTTGCTTCCTTCTAAGGAATAGGTTCTTTTGTTCTTAACTCAAAAGTTGTAAGAATACCAAGCAACATATCTCTTGTCAAAGAATCACCATCCTTTGACTCTTCTATAGAAGAAATATTTTCATTGAATCTTTTTGGAAGAGATCTTAAGACCTTATCACAAACATCTCGATTCATCAACTTTCATTCCAAGTCCTTGCATAGCATTAACAACCTCATCAATTAGAAGTAGATAAGTACTAATATTTTCCTCATCCTTCATTCTTAACTCTTCAAATTGTCCTTTGATATTTCGTATCTTTGCTTTCTTGACACCTTTATCTCCTTCATATATATTTTACAATTTATCCCACATTTCTTTTGCATTTTGACAATGCATAACTTTTATGGACTCTATTCTATGCAAACCTCTCAAAAGTGCATTCATTGCTTTTGAATTGTAATGTTGTAGAAGCTTACCTTCCTTATCTGTAGGTGGATCAACTGAGGGGTCGTATCCATTTTCAATTGCTTCCCAAATTTCATTGCCAAGTGCCTTCAGGTAGATCTTCATTCTCAAACTCCAATATACATAATCACTTCCATCAAATATTGGTACTGAATTATCTGAAGGTCCATTCTTAGAATCCATTGTGTTCTTGTAAGATTTTCCTTCAAGTTGTTAAACTCTTTCGAAGGAACCCACTCTGATACCAATTGAAGAACACAAGCTTATACTGAGAGGGGGGTGAATAGTATAAGACCACTTTTTACTTTTCTTTCCCAATCAATATTATGCAATGTAAAGATAGCAATATCAATAGCAGTAATCAAAGCAATGTATAAATCACCACACATAATAGAGACACCACAATTTACATGGTTCACCCAATGTGGGCTACTCCACGGAGAAAATATTTCACTAAAATTTTCTCAATCAATCTCTTGGGAATCCTTTCCCTATTACAATGTTTATGGACCTCTATCCAAAGGAGATACCAATCCCCTAAATCAAGTTCATGGATCTCTATCCATAGGAGACACTCCTTCTCCTCTACTCCGGTTGGTGATCTTCTAGAAGACCTCTACCTCCACTGCCCTTAGCAAATGGAACTCTATCCACAGAAGACACATATCTTCCCTACCCTAGCTAATGGATCTCTATCCACTAGAGACTAATGTCCTCTATACTCTATCACCTCCAAATCTTGCACTCAAATATACTAATATCCATCTAGCACAATCCTCATATTATTTAAATTATAAACTCTATCTCAAATCTCACCAAACATAGTCCTTCGATCTAGCACAAATATTGCTCTCAATCTCTATCTTTGATCTGGCACAAATCTATCCTCAAATATACACCAAACTCTATCCTCAAATATGTACTAAACACAATCCTTTGGTCTAGCACAAATCTATCCTCAATCTCTGTCCTCAAGCCTTAACACAAAGCTTGACTCAATCTCAAATCAACTTTGCTAGATCTGCCCTAAACCTTAACTCAAGGTTTGAACAAATCAATCAACTTTGCTCTCAAGTCTTCTCAAAGACTTATCTCAAATCTGCCTTGTAAGCTTCCACAAAATCTCACACCAATCTATCCACAAGTCCTCTCTAGAACTTTGTCCAATCTACTCAATAAGTCCTCTCAAGAACTTATCCAAATTTTCTCTCAATATGTATTGTAAGCTTCCACAAAAGCTTACTCAAATATATCCACAAGTCTTCTCAAAGACTTACCTCAAATCTGCTCAACAAGTCCACACTAGAACTTGTCCAATCTCATAGAAACATAAAGAGAATTGTTAGAGACTCAATATGCCCTATACTCATCACAATGCTCAATTACTTTCAATCACTCTTTTAGAAACATAAAGAGAATTTTTAGAGACTCAATATGCTTCAACTCAATCACTTTCTCAATTCAATTCAAAATATAGAATAGTTTGTTTTATGGAACTTGAACAATCACTTCACACATCCACTTGACTAGGCTCAACCAACTCTACTCAACCAATCACTCAATGAAATAATCCTTGCTCACAAACCCTAGTCCAAGCATATGATCACTCACTCAAAATGTTTCCAACAATGCTTCAACAACAAATCTCACATAACAATGATACTCATGTTCTTTTCAAACCCTAGTTCAAGTTCTTCACACAACCAACTCACTTCAACAACAATGCTTATAAGACAATTCACATAAAATGATACTCAACCCTAGTTCAAGTTCTTCATACAATCAATGGCTTCAACAACAATGCTTATAAAACAAGGTTTTAATAACAACTCTTTATTCCAGAAAACCTTGAAGCATTAACTCAAACACACTCAATAAGGAAGACCTAATCAAGTCCTTTTCACTCCAAACTTATTTTCCAGAAAACCAACCAATCAACTCAATTATGGAAGAATGTGCTCATACCTTTTTCTTGATGATGAAGGGATCTCATAAATCTGCCATAACCACAAATACTTCTTTGCCAAGCTCAAAGAAGGTTAGATGACAATCACAAAACAAATAGCAAAAACTCACAAATACACCTTATTACTCCATCTTGATTAAGCATCCATCACACATAGAAATAAATGACCAATTACACCTTATAATCTCCAAGTTGAAATAATATCCACCACCAAAAAATAATTTCAAAATAATTACTTTCTCAACACTTCTTAATGGCAAGAAGACATCTTCAATAATAATCAACACTTAAAAGCATTTATCTCTCCAATAAGCTAAATATATTAAAAGGCTTTATAAAACAATTAACTCCTTATTCCTCCTAATTATTTTTAACCAAAAATAATTACCAAGCAAAAACACCTTTTATCTATCCCTTATAACTCCCACGTCACTTTATAAAACCATTTAATAAAGCCAAAAATTAAATTTAATTTTTCAACAACCTTCTTCAAAAAACCCGATGCTCAAATAATGTGCATACCTTTTCGTTGATCCCTAAAAGGGATTCGACGAGAATCAAACCGCCATCTCCACAAGCCTAAGCGCCTTAGCGCTTGGGAGTCCACCACGTGGGCTAGCAATGCCCACGTGAAGGAAGTGGAGCTTCCTTCACCTTATGCTCTTCTTCGCACACATTGACCTCCTTCGAACACCACACGCCGTCCACTAGCCGCAACTCTTTAATCACACGAATATCGAAGATACCTTTCGCAGGGGATTCGAGAGCATTAAATCAAAAATAAGCATGGTACTTTCTAAGGTGAAACGATCCACCTTTTATACATGAATGGAGGAAATTTCTCACACGTCGACGCATTAGAAATTCGAATTTTGAATATTCGAATTAACTTTAATTATTATTTATTTATAATAATTTAAATTCTCTTTGGAATTTAAATATTATAAATTAAATAAATAATTAATATTTGGGCCTTTTTTAACCAAACGAAAAGCCACCTTGGTTTTTAATAAAAACCTTTTATTTTTGCCCATCATGGATAATTAATCTTTGATTTTTGCCCACCATGGTTTTCATAAAAACCTTTGATCATGCTTCCCATGAAGCTCTTTTGGAACCAATCAAAATGCAATTCTTCTTAGAACCTTTTGACATCAATGACAACTAACATTCCTCAAAATGTCCAACATAATACTCAATTTCCTTATCTATATATATGCTCACATTTTCAAGAGTCTTCCTTCAACCATAGTTGACTAACATCAACAATAATATTATTTTTATCCAATCCCTACATCCATTTTTGTTGATATTTTTGAAATCCCCTCAATTAAAATATATTTCATCATTTTTTAATTACAATTTTAATCACTGTAAGAAGTTCCCTAGCCTCTAGATAATTGATATTTTAAGCTCATTATGATTCCAAGTAAGTAAAGAAAATTTTATCTTCATTATTATAAAAAACACCACCTCCAAATTCTCCTAGATTTATTTTGAAAGCGCCATCAAAACTAAATTTGATAAACTCAATTTTGATACATTTCTATTTTACCATAGATAAAAGCAAAAAAAAATAGTAGAAGAACCAAGCAACTACTATCAACCTTGTCATTGATGTGATAGAAGAATAAATACAATTGAGATCAATAAGATATGATGTTAGAAGTCATAATCACTTTCTTAACTTGTAATTTTGTAAACCATCATATGATATGTTATCAATGATGAAATGTTCACAACATTCCCCCTTACTACATCAATGATCAATTAAAGTGCATACAAGAAAAGTTTTAAATTTTTCAAATTTAATACATGTAAGAGACTTTATAAAAGTATTTGCATGTTAATCCTCTCTTGGAAAAAACTAGAGTTGTATGTTGTGTTTTTTAACATATTCATAGATGAAATGGCATTGAACCTCAATGTGTTTTGTGTGATCATGAAAAATTGGATTGCAAACAAGATTCAAAACTCCTTGATTATCAAAGCTAGGGATTGTTGATTGTTTTTTTGGGGATGCCCATTCCTAACAATATGGAACATAACCATATTGCCTCACAGATAAATCCTCCCACAACACAATATTTAGCCTCAATGGAAGAATGAGCAAAAACATGCTACTTATTACTTCTCCATTAATAACAAGACATCTACTTTTAGATATAATATTTTTGGAATCCATTATGATTTCTTGTGTTCTGATTTTTAACAAGTTCATAGATGAAATGGCATTGAACCTCAATGTGTTTTGTGTGCTCATGAAAAATTGGATTGTGAACAAGCTTTAGAACTCCTTGATTATCAAAGCTCAGGATTTTTGGTTTCTTTTGTAGGGATGACCATTCCTAAAAAGAAGTGACATAACCATATTTACTCATGGACAAGTCCTCCTACAACATAATATTTAGCCTCGATAGAAAAATAAGCAAAAACATGCTACTTCTTACTTCCCCAGGAAATCAGAATGGATCCCAAAAAGAATACATATATGAAAGTGGATGTCTTGTGGTCAATGGATCTTGCATAGTCCACATCCATGAAACCTATAAAGAAGAATTGATCATTATTCTTATATTCCAAACTATACTCAATCATACCATGAATATACTTGAGTAGTTGCTTGCTACTTTCTAATGATACACCTCTGGTTCTTTTATAAATTATGAAAGATATCTGAGAGCATAGTTGATGGTTGGTCTAGTGTATGCAAAATAAATAATATTCCCAATCAATTAGAAATAGAGTTCTATTCACCTATGGATATGGATCATATCAAGATAGTTGCAACCCTACTTCCATTGGAGTGTCCATGGGCCTATAATATATCATCAAAAACTTATCAAGCAATGTCTTGGTATACTTCATTTATGACATAAACACATGATTCTTGATTTGCCACACCTCCAAGCCAAGATAATAATGTATTAGCTTGAGGTCGATCATGTCAAACAAACACTTCAATGTTTTCTTAGTCTCTTCAATCAACTTTACTAAACTTTGAATAATGATCAAGTTGTCGACATACATGATGATGACCAAAATCTCTCTTCCTTAACTTTTGAAATATAGGTTTAGATCATAAGAACTATGATAGAATCTATGTTATAGAAGATGGTCATTGATCTTCACGTACTAGGTTTTAGGAGCCTGCTTCAGCCCATAGAGAGATTTTAAGAGTCTACACATTTGGTTATTCTAACTAGGTGTGACAAATCCTTCTAGTTATTTGTAGACTTCTTCATTAAGGTCACCATTGAGAAATATGTTTTTCATGTTTGTTTGATGCAACTTCCATCCAAACTACATAGTTGTTGTCGAAACCATTTGAATTATCTTGATCTTTGTTGTTGATGCAAAAGTTTTATTATGGTCAATTCCTTCCCTCTATGCATAGCACTTTGCAATAATTCTTGCTTTATGTTTTTATGGTACTATTAGCTTTGTATTTGATCTTTAATACCCACTTGCATCCAATAGGTTTCTTGTCAAGTTAAATATCAACAAGTTACCACGTCTTATTCTTCATTAAAGCTTAATACTCGATATTCATGGTATTCTTCTGTTTCTTTGACATAAGAGCTTCATGAACCATGGAATGTTTATATATCTATATTGTGATCATGAAGGCTAGGTTGAACTTATTTCAAACTTTGTTCCAAGTTCTTGGTTCAAAATTAGATGTGTCTAGCACACAATATAAGTTTACATCATGAATTGTACTAAGATGCAACTTGGACCTATTATTAGTACTCAAAGTGGATTTCCCTAAGTCATCAACTCCACTGAGAATGTATCCATAATATTCATCAAAATTGGCATCTTATATCTTAAAGGATTCATCATCATCATCATCGTTGGAGAGGAAAACAATAAGCACTTTGTCAATAGTGTGTAGCTTAGAAGAAGTAGCACACTTATTCTTATCATCAAACATAACATCTCTATTCATATACAACTTCTTGGTGTTATGATCCATAAGATGATATCCATTTCAGTCACTACTCTATCCAATGAAGATGCATTGTTTGGATTTCTCCTCCAAATTCATTTGCTTCTGCTTTAAAATATGCATGAATGCATTGCATCCAAACACATGAATATGTGACATGGAAGACATATTTTTTTCCATGATTCTTCAAGTGTAACACCATTCAATAGAACTGTGGGTGCATGGTTAACAAGTAGACCTTATTATAAATAACCTTTTTCCAAAATATTGGCACTAAAGTAGCATTGTTCAACATACATCACATAATCTCTTGAATAGCATGATTTTACCTCTTTGCAACTCCATTTTGATGAGGTGTGTAGGCAATAATCATATCTCATTTGATGCTATATTGCTTTAGAAGAGTAAAAATTTGATTAATGGTGTACTCCCCCTCGATTTGAGTGGAGTCTATGAATGGAGTGACTAGCAATCTTCTCCATGTGATCTTTGAACTCTTTGGAATAGTGGAAATATTTATCCCTTGTCTTCAAGAAATACACTCACATCCTCCATGTATGATCATTAACAAATAGTTGGAAATACTTACAGCCACTAAAACTCAAATCCATGGGTCTATATAGATTGGTGTGCACTAGGTTGAGTGGACTAGTTGCTCTATAACTATGAGATACAATTGGGACTCAATGGTGCTTTTGAATAAATAACTCGTACAAAGGTCACAAGGCTTAATCAAATACGGAAGTCCGTGGACCATGTCATGATATAGGAGTGACTTCAAATAGTCAAATATTAGATGTCCAAATTGCTTATATCAAAGTGAGGTAGCATCATTTACCTTGGATTCCAAAGTTTGGTTGCCTCACGTTATAACCACAAGTGAAAGCATCTTGCCTAGAAGCATGATCAATTATCGTCAAACCTTTAAATTTATATTAAATGAGATAAAACATTTGTGCACCTATTTTCAAAAATTCAACACATGAAATATGATCAAGCAATTTATTCACAAAAAGCAATTTCTTCATGAGGCTAGACATGTAAAGAACTTAAACCAAGAGACAACTATGCACTATAAGATGCAAACAAAAATCATTGAATCCAACAATAGTGTATGTTGAATTGTCACCAAGTGTAACTTGTCAATGATAAGATGAATGGTCAAGGATTTCTTCTGCCTACCATGTGTTTGGTAGCTCTTGAATAAAAATAATAAACTTAGCTAGACTTTGAGACAACAATAGGAGATTGAATAGAATATACAGTCTTTTTATTCTACATAAAAATCAACATCCTCAACTACATTGTCATGTTTTCAATGAGGTGCATTCCCTTTTGGTAATGAGAACTCTTATGCTTGCCTCCTAATGAATTCTTTGGTTGATTCTTAAAATATCCTTATGAGAACATGTTTGTACCAACACTCCTATACTATATGACATGGTTTCCCATAAATCAAGTATGTGGTATTAAAACATGAAGAGTTCCTTTATCCTTGATGTTGTTGTTACCCTTATTATTTTTGTTGGTTCATATGCTTATCGGGTCTACAATATTTCTTAGATTACTTATTCCTTTTTTATGCATGAGAAAAGCATGTTCATTTTTAGTTTTCATCTCTCAAATTGCTTTCTCTTACTAAGGAAAATTCACAAAATTCTCAAAAGTGAGACTCTAATTAGTCATATTCAAAGTTGTTACCAAAATTCTAAATAATGGTACACACAATAATTTTGGAATAAGCACATCATCATTGATGGTTTTTCTTAATGCTTGTCGTGAGGCTCACAATTTAGAAATCCATCATAGAAAACCTTTCAACTTATCATTGCTCTTTATCTTCAAGCAATGCAATTAGCTCTATAGGTATAGAATTTAATTCTAGTTATTGAATTCAAATACCATACTAGTTTTTCCATGCATCCTTGGAGGTTGCTACATCATGAAAGTATGACTAGATCTCATCAATCACACAAATAATAGTGAACGGTATAACTTTTCAATCAGCTTTATTATACTTTATTTATTGGCCTAGGTCAATGACATATCTTTTCACACCACCAAATATCACTCTGGCAAAATCTTCAAATTCTAGGTGAACCTTCAAATTCATCTTCCAAGTAGAATAGTTGTCACCTTTCAGTAACTAGGAATTAGGCAACAACATATTTAGGGTATTAATAGCCATAGCAAATCTTTACAAAACTACACAATAATGCTTCCACTAGAATAGACTCAAAACTAACTTTCCAATATTAACACTTGGTCCAATCTCTTATTTTTAAAATAGGCAAATATGGGGAAGGACCTTCGGGTAGATAATTTCATATATGGAATAGGACCTTTAGGATTTGGTCCATCATATTGTGAAGGGGATGTTGATGGTGGAGGAACCTAGAAATTTGACCTAGGAACATCCCATGACAAGGGTAAATTTTTTATTAGTTGGGCTGATAAGCTCAAAGGGAAAGCTCCAGTTTCTGTAGAAAGATATGATATCTCTCCCTTTGATGGAGAAGGGGGTTTTTGTTTGCAGGTTCTAGATAAGCTCGTAGAAAGGCTAGTTTCTCAGAGGGCTAACAATCTAGTTGGAAAATTTATAGGAACTCACCTGGATCTAGACTCTATAAGAAAGTGGGTGGAAAGAAAATAGAAACCTCAAGGACACATGGGGATAGCAGCTCTTCCTAAAGGTTTTTTTCTCATCACTTCCTCCAACTGTGTGGACTATGTTAAAACTTTTGTTGGGAGGACCTTGGTTTTTTGGGAGAATGGGTCTTTTTTTAAGAAGGTGGAAACCAGGTTTCAATTTGGAAACAAAAAACATAAATTTTGCCCTAGTCTAGGTAAGACTTCTAGGATTGCCTATAGAATTCTGGGATGAATATATAATTGCGGGAATCGCGAATTTTATAGGTCAGCTTTTAGTCTACGACTCAACAACTAAATATTGAACTAGGCTAATTTTCGTTAGATTCTGTGTCAATGCCGACATGGGGAAAAATTTACCAACATCTATAAGGCTTATGTCTAAATTTAGGTTCTAGGAGCATAGATTGAATATGAAAACTTGCTGGATCTATGTAGAGTGTGCAATAAATCTGGACATTCAGCTAAAAATTATCCTTCAAAGAAACCCTTGAATAAAGTTTGGAGAAAGAAAGAAAAGGTGGACAAAGAGAAAGATAAGAAGGATGAGGAAGGCACAGGAAAAACCCCTTATATGGAAGGTACTAAGAATTTTTCTCTGGATGAGGAGCAAGAGGAAGGAGAAATAGCACCAAAAATGGAGAATGAACCAAATGTGGAGAAAGAAATAGTTTGTCAACCCGATGGTCTAGTAGAAACTGAAGCCCAAGAGCAGAACCAAAAACAAGAAATCCAAGATTAAGAAGATAAGGTTAATTGTACAGAAAAGCCTAAGCAGATATCAATTCAGGAGAAAGCTAGCACAGGATAGAATCGACAAATGGAAGGCACCTCTTTCCAAGGTCTAGATCGATCAAAACAAGGTATGAACACATTGTTTGACTCTAAAGAGATGGTCCCTTGTTCTTTTGATGTTCTTCATATTTCCTTGACAAAGTCTCTGGTTAAACCTTTGGGTAACAAAAAAGAGGAAATCCCTTCTATGAATCCCACTAGAAACTCAAGAAGAACAATAGATGTAGGAAGTGAGACCAGAGTAGGAAGACCTAAATCAACTAAAGTCAGAAGTAGAGAAATTGCTAAGGATATAGCAAATGGAACACAAAGCATTTTAGATCTGAGTGGAGGAAAACCCTCCACCTAGGGTAAGAAATGAAGATCATATCTTGGAATGTAAGGGGTATGAATGCCCCTTCCAAACAATGGGTAATTAAAAATCTTAGGAAGGATAATTACCTAGACATTCTTCTTCTACAAGAGACTAAGATTGACAGCAAGAATATTTTAGCAGTTAAGAATAATATCTGGAAAAAGGTAAACTATGTAGCTAGAGCAGCGAATGGAGCCTCAGGAGGCCTCTAGATTTTATGGAACCCGGATTCGATTGATGGGAGTTGTATTCAGAATATTGAAAGGCATATATCAGTTGTTTTCTTCTCTAAATTATCAAACTTTAGTTGGGTTTTAACTAATGTTTATGCTCCTAATTCTCTCATAGGAGGAGGCTCTGGAAGGAAAAATAGGAACGTCCCCCGGGGGGGGGGGGGTTTCCCCCCCCCCCCCCAAGAAATCAAGATTTTAATGATAGTATGGAAGAATTTGGCAATTTTATTGGCCATTGTGGTCTCATGGATATGGAATTAAGAGGGACTAAATACACTTGGTCTAATAGAAGGATGGGGGACAACTTGATTTAGATTAGATTGGATAGAGTTTTGGTGTCTCATGATTGGTTTACGAGGAATAGTAATTCTTCTCTCTACTCTTCCAAAAATTGGATCTGATCACAATCCATTGATTCTTAACATAGAAGAAAGGAAAAAATGGTAAGAAGTCCTTTCCATTTTGAACTCATGTGGCTTTTTCACCCAAGATTAGAGGAAAAAATTAAGGAATGGTGGAATTATGAAGTTGTTGGAACATGTATGTTCAAAGTGGTAAAATATTGAGAAATGTTAAAAATAATATTAAAAAATGGAACAGGAATGTTTTTGGTAATATTTTACAGCAAAAGGAGTCTTTAGTTAAGAATTTATAGGTTATTGAAGAGCAAATTCAATCTCAAGGAATGTCAAAGATATAGCCAGACAAGAAAAATCTTTACTTAGTGAATTTCATTCAATTTTGGCTAAGGAGGAAACCTTTTGGAGGTAAAAATCTAAAGCCTTGTGGTTGAAAGAAGGTGATAGAAACTCTAATTTTTTCATTTATCTACCTTAAGACATAGAAGTACCAACAGAATCAGAGATATTATTAAAAATGATAGAAGTAGTATAATAAATGAAGAAGAAATTAAAGATGCAATAATGAGTTTCTTTAAAGAATTATTTTCAAATAACAATGATATAGAAGAAGAGGTAGTAAATTACATGCTAAGTAACATCCCAAACTTGGTATCAGATGAGATGAATGAAGCTCTAGTGAAACCCTTCTTAGAGGATGAAGTCAAAGAGGTTGTTTTCAATATGCAAAAAGATAAGGCCCTAGGTCTAGATGGTTTCCCAGCTAGTTTCTTCTAGTATTTTTGGCACATAGTTCATGGTGACATTGTGGCAGTAGTTAGAGAATTTCAAGTTGCTAATAGCCTTTTAAGAGATTGGAATTCCACCTTTTTGGTTCTCATTCCAAAAAAGCAAGGTGCAAAGGATTTTAAATACTTTCAATTGATTAGTCTATGCAATACTATTTATAAAATTTTAACTAAAATTTTGGCCAATAGACTAAAAATAATTCTTCCTAGAATTATTTCCAATCAACAAGGGGGCTTTGTGCAGGGTAGATAGATTCTAGATGGCATTATCTCAATCCATGAATCTATCCACTCAATTGAAAAAAGTGGTTTTGCAAGGATGATTCTCAAGCTAGATATGAATAAGGCCTATGATAGAGTTTCATGGTCTTTTCTAGATAAAGTTTTAGAAAAAATTGGTTTCCACCTTCAATGGAGATCTTGGATCCAATTATGTATTTCTTCTCCTATGTTTTCTGTTATTATTAATGGCTTACTTACAGGTTTTTTCCAAGTGAAAGAGGGATAAGACAAGGGGACCCCATATCCCCTTATCTATTTATTCTTATGGCAGAAGCACTAGGAAGAGCATTAAATGCAACAAAAAATACAACAATCATCAAAGGTGTTAAACTGACCTCAATAGTAGATGTTATTACTCATCAGTAATTTGTTGATGACATTATCATAGTGGGTCAAGCTTTGGTCAAGGAAGCAAAAGATATTAAGAATATCTTGGAATATTATGAGAAGGCTTCAAACCAAAAAATAAATTATACAAAGAGTAGAATTTTTTATATCAATACTCCAATTGAAAGGCAACAAAAAATTTCAAGGATTTTTAGTTGTAGCATTGATAACTTTCCAACCACCTATCTTGGTATGCCACTCTTTAAAGGTAGGATGAAAGAGGATTTGTGGAATCTGATCCTAGACAGATTTCAAAAGAAACTAGCAGGGTGGAAAGGAGTTTTGTTGAGCCAAGCAGGTAAGCTTCAACTGGTTAAATCTACTTTACAAAGTTTGTTGATATTTTTTTTATCTATTTTCAAAATCCTTGCTAAAGTTGTAGAAAGAATAGAACATATTCAACGCATATTTCTATGGACAAGAGTAGAAGAGAAACAAAGAATACCCTTAGTTGCCTGGGATAAAGTTTGTACTTCCAAGAAAGAGGGAGGTTTGGGGTTAAGAAAGATGAAGAATCTTAATAGAGCTCTTTTAAGTAAAGTGGGATGGAGGCTAATTCAAGACAATGATTCTCTTTGGGAAAAAATTATTAAGGCTAAATACTTGGACTATAATAATTTGTTTGTGAGATGTGAAAATCCCCCAATAGGCTCTACCTTTTGGAATAGCATAATCAAAATCAAGCCTATGTTATGGAAGGGCCTTAGATGGAGAGTGGAAAATGGAGATCAAATTGAGTTTTGGGAAGATACTTGGTTAGTGGACAAACCTCTCATCTCCTTTGATGACTTGGTTGTCATTAGAGAACCCTTGGTAAGGTTGTATGGAAGAAAAGTTAAGGACTACATTGAGATGGATAACAACTTCAAGAGATGGAAAATTCTTTCTTTACAATCAAATGAGTAGATAACTCAACAAGCTATGATGAAACTCAATAGTCTATTACAACTTTATCATTTAAGTCAATCCTTCCACCATGATGTCCTCATTTGGGATTTTAACTCTTCTAGAATTTACTTGGTTAAATCAGGATATGAAAGTTTATCTTCTCCTTCTAGTATGGATTTTCTAGCCTCTAGAATTTGGTTGAAGCATTTGACTCCTAAAATCTCCTTTTTCTCTTGGTTAGTTGTGTAGAACAAGATTCTAACTATTGATAATTTGAGGAAAAGAGGTTTCCATTTCCCAAATATGTGTGTGTTATGTAAGTCCAATGAAGAATCAGTGGATCACATCTTTGTGCACTATCCTTTTTCTTCTAAAGTTTTCTAGTTGTTGTTAAGGACTTTATCTTTATGTTGGGTTAGTCTAGATAGTTTTGTTGAGCTCTTTGAACAATGGCATTCCCCCTTTCTTAGTAGCAGGTTGATAGTTTTATGGAAGATGTTATTACCTCATTTCATTTGGGGTATTTGGTTTGAGAGAAATAATAGAATCTTTAAGGAAGTTTTTAGGAATGAGATGGTTACTTTCCACAAAATAAAATTAGTTATTAAAGATAACTTTTCCATTGTAGAAGATCTTGAAGGTTGGGAGAATGTTTAGGAGGCTAGGATAGCCTCTTTGTGGGATCTTACACCTCTTCATAATCAAGAAATAGATCCAAAAATTATTGCTAGAAAAAATACCTTTTGGTGTTCCCCTAGATTTGGTTGGCTTAAACTTAATTTTGATGGTGCCACAAAAGGCAACCCAGGCAGGGCAGGAGGAGGTGGAATTATAAGGGACCACTTGGGATAGGTTGTTGTTGCCTATGTGGAACCTTATGGGATCTAGACTAACCACTTTGTAAAAACCAAAGCTTTGTATACAGGCATCAAATTAATTAAAGAATTGAATATTAAGAAAATCATTGTTGAGGGTGATTCTATGAACATTCTAAACTACCTATAGAACATGAATGCAACTAGTTGGAACATCAGGGAAATCATTGAGGATGCTAAGATTAGTCTATCCTCTCTTGAGGGAGTGGAAATTAATCATATTTATAGGGAAGGCAATGGGACAACCAACTGGTTAGCAAATAAGGGAGTTGAGAGTCCTCATCTGATTGTCTAGAGGGAAGATCTTCCTAATTCCTTGAACTCTATTATTAATAAGGAGAAATATCATGTTGTTGATAATTATGAAAAGAGTAATGAATAGTAAAACTAGTCATGGGAAGAATAGTATTAGATCCCAAAATGGTTTCATAGTTATTAACCAATCAATGTCCGACCTTTGCTATTATAAGTTTTCTTTTTGCTAGTTTTTGTAGTTTTGGGAGAGAGTTAGCATGTTTAATGAGCTTCTCAAGATCCTTTGTTTCATATGGAGGTTTATGGTTTTCTAGGTGTTGATGGAGATTCAGATCCATTGTTGTGGATGGAGGATCTCTAGAAAATATTGGAATGTGAAAGTTATCCATTTTTTTAGTTATGTAGTTGTTTAGTTGTCTATATGTCCTTGTGTCTGGCCGTGTTTTTGTCCAATTCATACCAAAGAGGTAGTCTATGAAGAAAAAATAGTCAATTGAGGGTGATCAATCCATTGAGAAGTAGGGGAAAGCCGAGGTGGAAATGATTGTTCTACATAAGGAAAATTTTTAGATGTTAGAGGATGTGAAGAGTGTTGAGCCAACAAAGGAATCAACTAACTTTAGCTCCATTTCAAAGTTGCAAGAAATTGAAATTGAGATTAATCATCTAGAGAGGACTTGAATAATATTGTGGACAATATGAAAGATTGTTTGGATGTTCTCTACTAATATTGGGATGCTACAAATGAGTTGCTTTGGCCCAGATGAACAAGGGGGAGGGCTAAATCTTCTGGCCTTATTTTGGGTGCTTTCTGTTCTAAGTCTATTGTAGATGCTTTTATATAGTTTTTTTGTCTAGGTCATTAATTGAAGTAGTATAAGTAGAGTTAAATGAAGCAATGCTACAATTTCTAGATGCAACATTTTGGTTATTTTTTGTTTTGTTTGTCTCATGATGCAATTACGTGTTCATATTTGTCCAAGAGACTCCGATTGTAAAAAAGGGTTGGGGCCCTTTAAAAAAACCCTTCTTTTCATCCTTTAATAAAAAAATAACTTTCCAATAAGTATATATATGTCTATACTCATAAATAAATCAATACCTTGAGCTACAACAAATTAGTAGGGTCTCACTAGGCAAAACGTTAGATATGGGGGATTTAGGTCTTTTCCTCCAAGTAGAATTCTCCTAGAGAATATTCTTAGAATTTTCCTCCAATGTTCCAATGCAATAAAATAGTAGGTGAATCTCCTCATTTTCACTTGCATCCAACAAATATAAAAACAAAAATAATATCATGGCACTAACTCAACCAATTATATTCCTCAACTATTGATGATGAGGACATCAAATGATATATTAGGTTTATATTCCTAGGTTGAATAAAACCTTAGTTAAGCTAAGTCTTAGTTAGGGGCTTAGTCTTCTTCTTTTTAATAAATTGTAAAAGTGAGACTTTGTTGCTCATGTAGGATTTGGTAGCCAACTTCTAGATAACTAGTTGGCATAGTTCTAGATAGCTTAGTTGGATTGATAATAGTCAATCCTTAAAATAATCCCATGGATAAGCTCTTATCTTCCCAATTTAGGAATTGGTTGCTCCTTCCAAGGGATTGGTTGCTCATTCTTAGGGTAATTGGTTGTAAATTTGGGCCTATATAAGCCCTTGTTCTTAATGCAAATGTTAAGCTTCTTTGGTTCCACATTAGTGGTATCAGAGCATAGGATTTGCATAGGTTTTGGGTTATTTTTGACCTCTTTTTGCTTGTTTGGTTTTGGGTGATTTTTGGACAATAAGAAGATCCTATTTAAGAAGCTCAAGTGCAATAAACTTTAGATTTCAAAATTTCTGGAGTTGAAAGATTGAGATTGAATCAGATCTCTTTGGTGGCTATTTGGCTACCCCAATTTGCCTTGGTGGTTTTGCTTCCCCCTGCTAGAAACCTACTGATTGAAGAAAATACTGCTGAGAAAAATGTTGTCAATTATCATTTTGTAATTTTTGTAATTTTTCTTTATTAAAAATTAAAATACAAAGTTTTACAAAGCTTTTATTTACATATAAAGGAACCATGGGCCCAAAATTTTAGGCTCACACCTCCTTTGTAGCCATAATAACAGCATCAAGGACTGACACCTCGATACCCATGCAACAACATGCCTATGTCATAAACATGTGCAGGCATATCAGCAAACACCTGACCAACAATCGTCGATGATAGGAGGTCACCATCCTCAAATCAGGCCAAAGAGCATGGCCCTTCCTGGGCCTACAGTAAACTTTAAGTCAAAAACCAAATGGCGATAGGCGATCACCAACTTGGCCTCTGATCACATCAGACCGTAGTGGCCTATAGGACTAAAGACTGACAAGACATCATTTTTTAGCAGCTTAGACACATCCCAACATTCGTAGAACCTATCAAAGCATCAACCATGCATGTTGTTCGAAGCACAACAAAATTACAACTAGACCTCAGATCCTGAGGCACAAAATTTTACATAGAACATGTAGATCTCAGATACACTACACATGAATCAAGAAGATTTTGGATCTTATCCATCTCGACCAGTGCAGATTGTTGATCTTAAACCCTGATTGGTGGATCTCGACCAATCACATGCTTTTTGGATATTAAATCATGCATCAACATGTGGTAGGCTCTTGAGTTTTAGTCTGATAGTATTTGATGAGATACGTGGCACCGGATTGGAAGACATTTATGTTTGAGCAAAGTTTTGTGTGAAATATATTATCCTATATTTTCTATGGAAAAGGCTTTATAGCCTTTTTAAGGGCAAAGACACCCTTATAGAAATAGCCAGTGCATGTTGGTTGTATGTGCATGCATTGGCTACGTTGGTGGAGGTGCCTACTCTTGGGCGTCGTTGACCACTAGCCTTTGATCGGCATCCCTTATCTCGTCGATTGGACCAATGTTGCCTTGTTGACCAGTTCCTAACATTGACTAGGCAGATCAGTTGATTGTGGAGACCAATCCAACTAAAAACATGTTTTTACAAGGGGTTTTAATTTTTTTCATTTTGCAAAATGTAGGGAAATTTTAATTTTTGCATTTTTTATTTTTGCAAATCAAGGAAAAATTTTGTAAGAAGGGGATATTTGAGCTTCTAATTTTTCCCTTTTCAAAGCATTGTAAAATTGCATTACACAATTTTAGATTTTGCAATTAATTGGGCAATAAGCACTTCTTTGTAACCCCTTAGGTAAATTAGTCCCTCTTTGTAATATTGTTGGATTATACATGACAACAAATGGCTATTGATTTATCAAATCAAATGGCCACGATAACCATAATAATTAGCCTTTTGGCCGATAAGGTCCAAAATATTGCTACCCCTAGTGGTCCTAGTCAAGCCCCTGACCTTCACTCATGAGCAAAATGTGAGGTCAAAATTTATGATGGGTCCCATGATCCCGAGGTCCTAAACAGTTGGATCCTCGACATGGACATGTGGTTTAACTATAGCAAAATCCCAAAGGACGAACAAGTCCCATTTTCTAAATTAAAACTTTTTGGTATAGCCAAAGTCTTGATCATGGACCGCCAAGGAAATCAAGATCCCATTGAAAATTGGGATGATTTGGTGCAAGCATTGAAGGACACTTTTTATCCTTCAAACTATGTAGAAGAACTTGAATTTAGATGGCTTCGCTTGAGGCAAGGATACAACATGACTGTCCAAGACTACATCGGCCAATTGAACAAATTACGGATTTTGATGGTATTCAAGACTCTACTACAAAATTAGTCACCAAAGAGTGGATTGCAAGAACCAATTTTTAGGGAGTTGAAACACACTTTAGTCACCAATCTGAACTTCATGTTCAATCAAGCACAACTTGAGGAGGAAAAGCTTATAGCTAAATCAGGTGGATCTCGCTCTTCAGGCACCACCAAAGCACCCAAACAATGACAACCTCAACAACAAATGAAGAAGACTTCTTCCTCTCCTTCTTCTCCCACTTCTTCTTCTTCTACCTCTTCTTCTTCTTCTTTCAATAGTAAGAAATTTTATGACTATTGTAAAAAGAGAGGCCATGTGGAATCTGAGTGTTTTAAAAAGAAGAAGAATCTTATTCTAGAATCTCAACCATAGGAACCACAAGATGGTCCTATCAACACTATGAGAGAAGAGCGAAGCTATTCTGAGCTTAATGGTAAGCTCAACAATCATACCTTGTTGACACAAAATATGTATGAAAGTGGTCATGAAGACTTGTTTGTCACACGAGCCCACCTAAAGCAAAATTTATTTGTGGACTATATCATCGATAATGGCTCTCAAGCTAACTTGATTTCAAGAGCCCTAGTCGATAAGTTGCAGCTTCTTGTAAAACCCCATCCTCAACCATACCCACTTGGATGGAAGGATGCGGGTTCATCATCCTTCATTACAAAAACCTGCATAGTGTCCTTTGCATTTGGTCCACACTATGTGGATAAAGTCACTTGTGATGTGACTCCAATTGATTGTTGTGATCTAATTCTTGGAAAGCCCTATCAACATGACAAACGGGCTCTATATGATGCTTATAGCAACACCTACACAATGCATCATGAGAATAAGAAATTTCTCATTCATTCCAAGAAGCTCACACACCATTATACAGGACCACAAAATATTGCATTGGTCTTCAGCAAACCAAAGGATATACCAACATTAGTCCCACAAAAGGAGGTCAGTCCTCTTTCTACATTACCTCCTCCTGTTGCTCCAACTACTCCTTCACTTGCTTCTTTAGTGCACCTGGTTCCTGATTTGAAGCAGACTTCACAGGCGAAGTAGCAAGTCATTGCTCCTGAACCCCTTCCACAGGGTTTGTCTCGAGTTGGAAATAAATTTGTGACCAAGCGTTGTTCTCTAACAAAGGCACCTCTTGGCCTTCTTGACATCATCAATGCTCTTGCCCATCCGACACCTAATTTCTAGATTTCGCTCCATCCAGCTCAAGTTCATACAATTAAGCCCACTACTATTATAAAAGCATTGGAGTCCAATATTTCCTTTGTGGGGAGGTATGATGAGGACATCAAATGATAAATTAAGGTTTATATTCCTAGGTTGAATAAAACCTTAGTTAAGCTAAGTCTTAGTTAGGGGCTTAGTCTTCTTCTTTTTAATAAATTGTAAAAGTGAGACTTTGTTGCTCACGTAGGATTTGGTAGCCAACTTCTAGATAACTAGTTGGCATAGTTCTAGATAGCTTAGTTGGATTGATAATAGTCAATCCTTAAAATAAGCCCATGGATAAGCTCTTATCTTCCCAATTTTGGAATTGGTTTCTCCTTCGAAGGGATCAATTGCTCATTCTTAGGGTAATTAGTTGTAATTTTAGGCCTATATAAGCCCTTGTTCTTATGGCTTTTTTAGTTCCACATCAATTGAGGAGACATAGGTTTGAACCTTGCCAAGCAATACATGCATATTTGCCAAAATATTATAATACCAATATATGGTCATGATGTAATATGGGTGGAACCCATCTCATATAACCAATTAAAAAAATAAAATAACTTCCCCATAATAAATGTGATATATTGGATATGTAATTTTAAAAATCAAGAATGTGCATATCAGTCAGTGATCAACTTCTTTAATAGACACAAATATCTCACACATTTAGATGGTAGGAGGTTCTCATCAAGCTTCCTCAACAAAATATTTGATGGTGCTAGCCTTTAAATGGCTTTGAGTCTATTACCACCATGCATGTGGGACTAAACATATAAGTTGTGCTCACTCCAAATTACATGCACTTAGACAAACAACAACTCCTTTCTCAATCATCCAGTCAATGAATGATATAATAACATCATGTAGTTTGACTAATCAAAATGCATGACTTCAAAACAACATTTGTCTAGGGTTTGAGGAAGTGATTTTAATGTGCCTCCTTTCTTGGACAACACAGTTCCTTTGAATGAAGTGGATATGGAATATTTAAAAATATTTTCTAATATTTATATTAGGTGTATTCAATTCATGCAGTGAAACTCCACTCATACACAAAAGAGTACACATAGTTTACTTCAACCAACTAATGCTCACCTCCAATTTGGTATTGAATGGAACAAATGGTGCATTTGGAATTATGCACAATGATTTAAGGCTTTAGTCTATGTGCATGTCCTTTATTACACATTTTCTATACACAACCTCCTCTTTATCTACTGAACGATGCTCCATATCGAGTAAAATATCATTGATATTTCTAATAGTTTGGAATACCCTCTCCTCATATCCTAGTTGAACAATATTCCTTAACTGTTGACAACGCTACATTTGGATGATAGAAGTTGGTCTTCTGTGATCTAGACTATGTCCTTCTTACCCTAATGACATGTCTTCTTCATACCAATGAACTAGATATTTACACCCAGTATCGATGTGCTCTTCTAAGTGAACATTCTTTGTCTTCATAGTGCAATCCTTTAATTGGCAATATGTTTCCTTTGCACTTCTCGAACTACACATTCTTATTAAATCAATGCACACATTCTCTACAAAAATGAAATGAACCCATGGATACTTCAAACGAACTAAGGGTACCTCCTTTCTAGTAAACACCAGTCTTATGCAATGTTAGCACAAACAACCCTTGTATAATAGTCTTAAATTACCCTACATGGGATCTTTAATTGACCCATTTTGAAACTTCTCCCTTAGGAAAATCTAGTCAACTTGGATTTTACTTCAAACAATATATTTGTCATGTTATGTCTCATACGACCATTATTTCAAACAAGAAATAACAACCAATATCTTCAAATGATAATAAATAATACGACTCTTCTCTAGATGACCTGATTATGTGACAACATAGTAAGATGGCCCATTCATGTATATTTTATCTTGTTTCAGTCTAGTGAAATTCCAACATGAACTAGGGACACAAAATGCAATGAGGATGATTGCCAAAAATCATTCAAATCTCATGTAATGCTCCAAATGACATGTACTTTACTTTATATAATAGCAACAATTTCATGATAACAACTCTTTTGACAAGAACAAAAAGTTTCTTAGATGACTCTTTAACACCACTAAGATAAACAAAACACTTGCAACACTTGCAAACATAAACAATAATAAGAGAGAAGAATTCTTCTTCTCCTCATTCAAAACTTGTGTTTGCACTCTTCTATATTCACCAAGGCAACAAGCTTTCATGAATTTTGAGAGGTGTCTCCCACTCCTTGGAAACTAGGTCACCTTCAAAATTCGAAGCTCTTCTGATGTAAAATGTTAGAAATATAGATTTAATTGAAGCAACATTTGTCAATCTTGGCATTGATATGATAAAATAATGAATACAAGTACAATCAATAAGGTATAAGGTCGATAGTTACAACTTTCTCAACTTCCTATAACCTTTATAGCTATCATATGTTACATCATTAATTATGTAATTTTACAACATATTATCCATCCAAGTTTTTTTCCTAATTCCAAACTCGTAAGTTTGCAATTCAAGCACACCCCTCTAATATTATTTACTTTGCAAACCCTATTCCACTTTCAAAGAGGAAACCTATATTTTTCCTCACATCATTTTCAAACAAAATCTCTTTGAATTTTATCGAATTTAGATGTTATACTTACTACTAAATTGAAAGTGACATCATATATATAGAGATGGATTACAACGTAGTACTTATGAGTTGTAGTCTTCTATCTATGGTTAAGAACTTACCTTTACAACATGCCAAAGAAGATTTCAATCTATCCAAAATTGAGTCTAAAAGCTCTTTCTTTTCTTTATAAAATACCCAAAAATATTGATGGAAATTTTCCAATTTTAAACCCTAAAATGTTCATAGTAATCCATTGTAAATATAGGCCAGTGTTAATGAAAAATCCTAGATTTTATAGTATTACCAATTGTCCAACAACTTTATCATAGCATGACAATATTGACGTAAACTCCATGGCCTCACTAATTGAGGGATGATAAAAAAGAAAAGGACCATGAAGGTACCATTTGTTGCAACCTAATTACTAATTTAATTTTTCCTTCCCTTTTTGCCTTTGAGAAAGCTCTCCCTAATGCCTTGAAAATAATAGTAAATAGACAAGGAGATAGTGGGTCACCCTAGCAAAGCCCATGGGATAATTCAAAATATCTACAAGGGGATTCATTAATCAAAATAGAATATTTTAGATTGCTATAACATGTAATCCATTCACACCAACCTTGATCAAAATCAAAATTTCTAAGAATTTTATGTAGAAAACTCCAACAAACCCCATCATATGCTTTGTTTATATATAAATCCATAGGCATGCTTGACTTTTTCATGGAATGAAGAGGATGTGTGCCTCCCATGTAATGATTACACCATTAATAATTTGTTTACCATGGATAAAACCACCTTGTTCCTGTGAGATAACATAATCTAGAAAGATTTTTAATTTGTTTGCCATAATAGTTGAAATAATCTAATAAAGCACACTACAAAGGCTTATTGGATAAATAATATCAAAATATTTTCTTTAATATTTCTTGGGAACCAATGTAACAAAGGTGGCATTGATATCACTTATTGTGACCTTTTGTTTGGGCCTCTTCAACCACAAACAACATAAATCCCCAAAAAAATTAAAGAAAATTGTAGGAAATCCATCAATACTGGGTGCCTTGTTAGGGTGAAAAGAGAAAATTACCTCAATAAACTCTTCCATAGAGATCTTCCCCATCAAGCTTTTATTTTGTCCTTGTTTTATAATTGATGGAATATTTTGCAAAGGCTTACCTTAAGCGTCATTGTCTTTGCCCAGTATTTGACAAAATATCTTGGAAATAATTAATTGCTTCCTTCCTGGTGTCTTCATCTTCCCTAATATTTCTTTCATGTGAAATTTAAATTTGATGTGACAAAAAGACAAATTTATTTTTGTTGTAGTATGAAATAATTTGGTATTTCTATCTCGTTTGAGCTATTTCTACATAGATTTTTGGGACCAATATTATTCCTCCTTTTTCAATATATTATGATAATGAGAAAGTATTTTTTTTGTGCACATAGGTATCTCAATCCATTCCATTTATTTCTACTATATGTTATACTTTTTTGAGCTTAGATTCAAATTTATTCTTTTATTTAATTATGATACCAAAAGATTTAGCATTTCAATTTGCATTTTCCCCTTTAGATATTCATCTTTTGAATAATTTTGTACATATATTATCCTTCAAAATTTGCTTCATCAAATCATAACATAACCATATGGAACAAATCAAGGTCCTATACCCACATATATTGAAAGCAAAATGGCTTTGGATGGCCATTACTAACTAAATCACACCTCAAGAGAATGGGTATATGATCTAGTTTTGCTCATAATAAAACATCTAAAGAGATTGTATACTCTATTTTCAACCATACGTTGGATAATAGAAATCTTTCTAACCTTTTTGTTGTGTGAGTTTTCCCAGTGTGTATGTTGTCCCATGCATGTTGAAATCTTGAAGGAATAACATCCTAAAGTATGTTTGAATTGTCAAATGAAGTTAAATACTGCATTGATTTAAACCATCCAAAAGTACCAACCTTCATTTTTGAAGGATATAGAATGATATTGAAGTCCATCCAAGAATCCATATATCATATTTATAAATCACTATTGTACATTATAAAAATATGTCAAGGTCCTTCCAACATCGTTCATGAGGAGTAATTATAGTTGGAGCATATGCATTTAAAGTTCCAACTTTGATATTTTCTCTTTCATGTAACATAGACTAGCAACCCAATTACCTTTTTCTTCTAGCAATTGTCTATTCCATTTGTATTTATCCCATATTTTTGTAATACCTCTAGAAGCTCCTATAGAAGAAATTGCTAGGCAATCCCTTATCTTCTAAATTTGATAGCACAACACACTTTCATGAAATTTGAGAGGTGTCTTTCGCTCCTCACCAATTGGGTAACCTTCATAAGTTAATACTCCTTTGATATCAGCCTACTCTAACACCAAAAAACATAAATTAAATTTAAAACTATGATCCACCTTGGTATTGGTGTGATAGAAAAATAAATACAAGTATGATCAAGAAGGTATGAGGTATGGAGTTGCAGTTACCTTCTCAACTTACCATAAACTTTATAACTATCATATGATACATCATCAATGATGTAATATTTGCAACATAATCTCCATTCAAGTTTTGTCTCTCTTGTTAAACTCGTAAGTTTACAATGAAAACCTACACATCAAATATTTTTTCCTTTGCAAACCCTATCCCACTTTCAAAGAAAAACCAAAAATTTCCTCACATCCTTTTCAAAGAAGATCTCTTTAATTTTTATCATTTTAGATGTTATACATACTACCAACTTGAAAGTGACACCATATATAGAGATATGGATTGCAATGTAGCCTTTATGACTTGTAGCCTTTCATCCATGGTTAAGTAATTACCTTTCGAACCTATTAAACAATATTTCATTCTATCCAAAATTGAGTCCAAAAGCTCCTTTTTTCTTTATCAAATAAAGAAATACCCAAATATGTTGATGGGAATTTTCCAATTTTAAAACCTAAAATTTCCATAATAATCCATTGTAAATCTAGGGCAACGTTACTGAAAAAGATCCTAGATTTTATAGATGAACTAACTTTCCAACAACTTTCTCATAGCATGATATATTGACTTCAACTCCATGGCCTCACTAATTGAGGAATGATCCAAAATAAAAGTATCCTGAAGGGATCATTTATTACAACCTAAAAACCTTTGATTTTTCCTTCCATTTTTGTGTTTGAGAAAATTCTCCCTAACATCTTGAAAAGAATAATAAATAGATAATGAGATATTGGGTCACCCTGGTAAATTCCATGGGATAATTTAAAGTATCCAACAGAGAATTCACTAATAAAAATAGAATATTTTGGATTTCTATAAGAACATGTAACCCATTTACACCAACCTTGATCAAAATCAAAATTTCTAAGAATATCATGGAGAAAATGCCAACAATCCCCATCATATACTTTGGTTATATAGTTCCATAAACATACCTAGATTTTTCATGGAATGAAGAGGATGTATGGCCTCCTATGCAATTATTACACAATCAAAAATTTGTTTACCATGAATAAAAGCAACTTATTCCTCTAAGATAACACAATCTATAATGTTTTTCAATTCGTTTACCATAATATTTGAAATGATCTTATAAAAAAATTAGAAAGGCTTATTGGATGAAAAATATCAAAATATTTTCTCTCAACTTTCTTGGAAACCAATGTAATAAAGGTGGCATTAATATCACTTATTGTAACTTTTTTTGGGCCTCTTCAACCATACCCAACATAGATCCAAAAAAAAATGAAATAAAATTATAGGAAATCCATTAGGTCTAGGTGCCCTGTTAGGGTAAAAAGAGAAAATTACCTCATGTTGCTCCTCCATAGAGACCTTTCTCATAAAGCTCTCATTTTGTCCTTATGTGATAATTAATGAAATATTTTGCAAAATCTTACATTGAGCCTCCTTATATTGCCAAACATTAGATAAAATATTTTCTTCTTAGTATTTTCTTCTTCCTTAATATTTTCTTTCACCTAAAGTTAAAAATTGATGTGAAAAAAGACACAAAAATTCTAGTTGTGGCATGAATATTTTTTGTATTCCTATCTACTTCCTTGAGCTCTCTCTACATAGATTTTTGGGACCAATGCGACTCCATTTTTAAATATATTATGATAATGAGAAAGTAATTATTTTTGTTACACATAGGTGTCTTGACCCATTTCATTGATTCCTACTATCTATTATAAATTTCAACACCCTTCATATTTAAGAACCATTAAGTCATGTTGATCATCTCATTCATGATATTCACTTCTAGTGTAATATTTGCTACATGGATAATTTTTTCCATAGATATTTTCTTCCTCTTGTCCTCCACTAGATAATTCATACTTCAATCTAGAGTATCCTCATTTCCAATTAGGACTTAAAAAAATGATTTTGAGGACATCTTACCTAGACTTTAGTCAAAAAATTCCTTTAGTTTTTGAATTTCCCAAAGATCAAAAACAAGAAAATATGATACTTCTTGCTTGTAGTTGCAACTCTTGCTTTCTAAAACAAGAAAATGTAAGGTTTTCTCCTGACTCACATTCACTCATGAATTAGATAGTTAAAAATATATATATTAAGTTTGGTGCGATGATACGAAAGCTTTAAAGTTGAGGTTTAAAAAACAACTTAAACAATAAAAGAAAAATATGTCGATAATCAAAATACCATGTATTTGAAGACAATCATCTAGAACAAGGACAACATTAGGGTAAATTTTTCCATAAAAATATCTCATCTTTCAGGAGCCATATATTTGTGAAGGGTTGTCTAATTCAAATTATTCTTGGACCAATTTGTGTATAATTTTAAGAGCTTTAAAATGTGTGGTTATATGAAGGAATCTAAGTAGTATTGAGGGAGATACAACCCTATGAATTCATCCATTCAAAACGAGGTCAATGATAATTTTTTAAGTCACGAGGAAACAAAAATGTAGATATTATGTCAGCCAAGGTTCGGATGATGGGAGGAGAAATGAAGGGCTAGGGCATCAATGAGGTAAGAAATTTCATCTAGGCATAGATTTTTTTCAACTAAGTTTCATTTATCCCTTCATTTTCTTCAAAGTTTGTATTTAAATTATTGTAGGTTTATTTTCAAATAATATAATTGCTATAGGATATAGTGGTAAATTTTAGTAGATATTTAGTTATAGTGTCCTTCCCATGGACTGATTTATAGCTAAATCCTTAGAATCATCCCTAGTAGTAGAGGTTAGGAAAACCTCATAAAGCAACTATCCTTGTTTCTCAAAGATAAGATAATCATTGGTAAATTTAATGGGTCTTGGTCAAGGGTTTCAAATTTAAGAAAATGGATTGACAGGAGATGGAATTCTCCAATAGTGAGTCTATCCTTTCTTCTGAAAGGTTTCTTCCTAAAAATTTTTATACCAAGGAGGAAAAATATAGAATGTTAAAACAAGGTCCTTGGTTTATGGGAAGAGTAGAACTCTTCCTTACCTACTGGTTTGAAGGTATTGCACTTGAAAATGTAAATCTATCCCTAGTACCATCCTGGTTCAGGATGTATGGGTTACCCATTGAATTTTAGGAAATGGATACCTTCAAGAAAATAGGAAACACTCAGAGAATTCCTTGATAATTTAGAAACTAAAAAATATGAAGTCTTGACTATTTATGTATAGATATTGGTCATGATTGACATCAATAAAACTTTACTATAATAAATCATTTTTAAGTATAAGCATAAGTTATAGACACAAACCATGGATTATTAAAATATATCTCTTATATCTAGAAGATGTTATTATATGGGGCATATTGAGTGATCATACCCTAAGAAGAGTCTAAAGGAAACATATGTAGAAAACCACAAGAGAAACTTACAAATGGATATGGACGAGGATGGTTTTCAATTTCCAAAAAATAGGTCCAAATAGATGAAAGTAAATAAACAATAGAGACCAATAAGTAAGGATATTGGAAGAAACACCAATTTTTTTGAGGCTTTAGCCTATGAAGAAAAAGTAGATTAGAGCTTATAGGACATGGTACAACATGACCAAAATATTAACAAGAAACTATCTACTTAGTCTGAATCCGATTTAAGGATGAACATTCTTGGTGAACCTAAGGAATGTGCTTCATTATATTTTGAAGAATCTCTTGAAGTATCATGCATCATTCATGAAAAGGAAAGTGGTAGAGAAAATGCAGTGTTAGATGTTCATACCTCTACTATTAAAAAATAAAATACCAAAAAATGACCAAGATAAGTCAAAAGATTCCTTAGTAAAGCCAAGAGAGGATATAACTAATGAAAAGGAAATTTGTGAAAGAATTTTGAGGAATATAATAATAATATCTACCCCTAATACTGGCAAGGCAAAAAGAGGAAAACCTTCAAATTATCAAGTGAGAGCCAAGGAAGCAAGAACAAACATAGAGAAATGAACACAATATAAGTTGGTTGAACTTCTCTTTACCAAACAATAAAATAATATTGGTAATTCACAGGAGGGGCCAAAAACCCCTAATAATACATGGTTATCATATCATGTAATATAAGGTATTCTAATACCCCCTCAGAGTAGAGGTGTCTCAAGGACCTCTGGTTAAGTAATAAGCCTGATATTCTTTGTATCTAGGAAACTGAAATAGCAAAGGAAGAAGTTTCCAAAACTATGAAACAATATGAGAAAGATGTTAATGGAATATTGTGGATTTAGAAGGAGTAATAGGAGGAATTCTAACATGTTAGAATCTAATCAAAACCTCTTGTGAAACCGTTCATAAAACTAGACATTTGATAGACTCATTGGTCACATGCTACTTTCCAAATATTTATCTCATCCTTATCAATATCTATGGACCTACAATTTAGTTAGGTAGATCATGAGTATGGAGTGGGATTGAAGCCTTTACAAGAAATAAATACCAATAGGTATTATTCATGATCATAGGATATTTTAATGCCATAACCAAGCTAGATGAAAATTTTGAGGGAGTTAGTTAAATAACCCAAAGTATGAGAGATTTCTCGACTTGCATTCAAAACAATAATCTATGGGAGGTCAACTCGTGAGGGATACCATAGTGGTGAGTCTTTGGTTTTTCATCTAGGAGACCTTAGTTCAAACCTCGATACAAGGGGACCAAGATCCCTCATAAAAATGTGTGTCAACTTAAAATTTTAATCAAGTGGCATTACTCAACTGGTTAGATTCCTCAACATTTAAGGAGGAGACCAAGGTTCAAATCTTACAAAGTGATACATTGATAATATCTAATATTTGTTGTAATATTGTTATGTTATGATGATGTAATATAGGTGGGGCCAGTTTCAATCCCATATAACCAATTGAAAAAATCTATGGGAGGTTGGACTTGAAGAGGAAATTTATACATGGACCAACAATAGGATACACCGAAACTTGATATCAAAAAAATTGGATAGATCTACACTCTCATATAATTGGCTAGATGAAGGATATTGTGCTAAAAGTAAGACCTTGACAAGGATTGGTCCAAATCACTGGCCAATAAGAGTTAAAATAGTTTTAAGTGAACTCAAAAAAATATCATATTTTAAATATGAGCAGATGTGGGAAGACCATCCTTAATTTTTTGATATGATAGCACAAACATGGAATTATTAAGAAAACAATGGGTTGTATACACTTCTAAAAATAATTAAATCAATGACATCTAGATTAAAATAATGGAACAAGAACACTTTTGGAAATATTTTTGTGAAGAAAAATAGCTAAAATAGAAACTTTAAAAATTCCAAAAAGATGAGCACAATAATCCTAGCTTGGAAAAAAGGAATTCACTTAGTAAATTTTAATATTTTATAATATTTTGAGTAAAGAAGATAAATTTTGGATAATAAAATCAAGACACACTTGGTTAAAATAAGGAGATACAAATATAGTTTTCATAGGATAGCAATAGTACAAAGATAAAAATCTAGAATTAGTAGAATTAAACTAGAAGTGATTTGGATTGAAGACCAGAGTGAAATAAAAAAGGAATCAATGATATTTTACCAAAATATTATAGGATCAATGGAAATTAAAGTCCTTAATGATAAGCTACTGCAATAAGTAGCTTCAACTATAATAGATGAAGACAATAGCAAACTGATGGAGCATGTTACTTTACAAGGTGCAGGAACAGTATTGTCATTGTTGTCAACACAGTCATACAGATCGATTGATGCAGTGGATAGGAGTTCAGAGGTTACTCAGAGTATGTACAGTGGTTTTCCAAAAGATAGAAGTGGCCCATATACTAAAAATCAAAAGAAAATCACAAGGAAGAAAACTGTCGCGATATCGCGACATGTTGGAGAAGAAAGAAAAACTGTCGCGATATCGTGACATGTTGGAAGAAAGAAAAACCACCGGGAAACCCCGCCGGGAGAAGAAAGAAAATTGTCGCGATATCGCGACATGTTTGGAGAGAAAGAGCAAGAAAGCAAAACTATCGCGATATCGTGACATGTTCGGAGAGAAAGCGCAAGCAAGCAAAACTGTCATGATTTCGCGACATGTTCGGGGAGAAGGCGCAAGCAAGAAAAACTGTCGCGATTTCGTGACATGTTCGAAGAGAAAAAGGCAAGTAGAAAAAGTGTCGTGATTTCGCGACATATTGCAAGAGAAAGAGGAGAGAGAAAAAGTGTCACGATTTCGTGACATGTTTCATTTTCGTGGTCCAAAGCGAAGAGAAAGAGGAGAGAGAAAAAGATGTCGCGATTTCGTGACATGTTTCATTTTCGCGGTCCAAAGCGAAGAGAAAGAGGAGAGAGAAAAAGGTGTCACGATTTCGTGACATGTTTCATTTTCGCGGTCCAAAGCGAAGAGAAAGAGGAGAGAGAAAAAGGTGTCACGATTTCGTGACATGTTTCATTTTCGCGGTCCAAAGCGAAGAGAAAGAGGAGAGAGAAAAAGGTGTCGCGATTTCGTGACATGTTTCATTTTTGCGGTCCAAAGCGAAGAGAAAGAGGAGAGAGAAAAAGGTGTCACGATTTCGCGACATGTTGCATTTTCACGGCCAGAAGAGAAGAGAAAATGCAAGGAGAAAAAGTGTCGCGATATCGCGACATGTTGTATTTTCGGAGGCCAAAGCAAAGAGAAAGTGCAAGGAGAAAAAGTGTAGCGATATCGCTACATGTTGTATTATCGCGGGCCGAAGCAAAGAAAAAGCGCAAGGAACAAAAGTGTAGCGATATCGCTACATGTTGTATTATCGCGGGCCGAAGCAGAGAAAAAGTGCAAGGAGCAAAAGTGTAGCGATATCGCTACATGTCGCATTTTCGCGACTCTAGGAGGAGAGAGAATGTAAGAAGGCAGAAGTGTCGCGATATCGCGACAAAAGTAAAAAGGAAGAGTACGGAGGCGAAAGTGTCACGATATCGCGACATGTTGTGTTTTCACGGGTACAAGCAAACAGAAGCAGCAAGGAGGCGAAAGTGTCGCGATATCGCGACATGTGTTTTCGCGGGTATGAACCAAGTAAAGCAGCAAGGAGGCGAAAGTGTCGTGATATCGTGACATGTGTTTTCACGGGTATGAACCAAGTAAAGCAGCAAGGAGGCGAAAGTGTCACGATATCGCGACATGTGTTTTCGCGGGTACAAGCCGAGAAGAGGACAAAGAGGCAGAAGTGTCATGATTTCACGACAGGTCACTTTGGCACAAGCTAAGAATAGAACCCAACCAAAATAAGATATGTGACCATTAACTGAAGTTATGCAACAGTTACAGGGGCCGTTACAAAAGAAAATCATGCAGCTAATTTAAGAACAGTCGAAGAAGGAGAAATCTAACAGTCGTATATATAGAATCGAATATACATGCATGCACAAAAAAGAATACGAATAGTCATGACCAAGAAGACGAACAGTCATGGTAGGGGTATATGTGTAAATTCGTAACATGCATCGTGTTTGACGAAAAGCCTACCCTATATATATACAAAAGTAGTTACAGTTAGAAGGCGTTACAACTGACAAGTGGCGCATGAGAAATGAAAGGAGTTACAACTGGAGTTACAAAAATACAATATGGGTATAAAAGGTGGTCTGCGTGGAGAATTAAATGGTCGCTGAAATTGTGTGAAAGTGCTGCTGAAAAGGAGTGAGAGCACTCGGGACTAAAGTGAGAGGCACGCGAGAGGCGAGCTAGAGAGGTGTGCAGTATGTGAAGAGTGGGCAATGTTGAGAAAGCAATAGACCAGTCAGGGTCTTGTAAAAGTGAAGGCATATTTATGTCAATCTTCTAGATTCAGAATAGAAGTCCAAGTTGGTGCTTGGCATCAGGGGTTGGTGCTCCTTCCAGTTGGTGCTGGTAAATCAGGGGTTGGTGCTCCTTTCTATTGGTGCAGATAAATCAGGGGTTGGTGCTCCTTCTAGTTGGTGCTGGTAAATCAGGGGTTGGTGCTCCTTTCTATTGGTGCAGATAAATCAGGGGTTGGTGCTCCTTTCTGTTGGTGCAGATAAATCAGGGGTTGGTGCTCCTTCCAGTTGGTGCTAGTAAATTGATTGTAAAGTTGTTGCTTTGCAAAGGCTGGATTTGGATGGGAGTCCAAGCAGTCATTTTTTGAGGAGTAGCCAAAACTGGTGAACCTCGTTACATCTTGTGTTGTGTGATGCTCTCTTGTTATATTTGCTTTATGTGGTTTTAAGCTTTCATTGTTTTGGCTTTAAGAGTTGAAGTTTTTAAGTTTTAAAGAGCCACACTGATTCACCCCCCCTCTCAGTGTCATTGTGAGACTAACAATTGGTATCAGAGCCAGTTTCCCTTTTTAGGCTAAATCAGCTAGGGTTGATCTTGGATTAGTACGCAATGGCAGGTGGTGAAGGATTCTCATCAAACAAAGCACCATTGTTTGATGGAACCAATTACGCATTTTGGAGAATCAGGATGCAGACATATCTCTGTGCTTTGGGATATGACATTTGGGATTCAATAAATAGTGGATACACAATCCCCACCACTCCTCCAACCGATGTTGCCGATAAGAAGTTGTTTGAGAATAACTCTAAAGCAAAGAATGCTATCATGTGCGGATTAGCAGACAGTGAACTAGTAAAGATCATGAGCTGCAAAATGGCAAAAGAAATATGGGACAAACTAAGGAGTATTCATGAAGGAGACGATAAGATCAAGGAGGCCAAGTTACAGACACATCGAGCTCAGTTCGAAGCATTAAAGATGAATGACGATGAAAACATTGAGGCATATATGCTGAGAGTTAATGGAATCATTAATGCGATCAGAGGACTCGACGAGGATATCGGAGACTCTGTCATCATGAAAAAGGTATTAAGATCCCTTCCCAAAAGATTTGATTCTAAAGTTTCAGCTATAGAAGAAGCTAAGGATCTAAATTCTTTTAGTATGGATGAGATGCATGGTTCTTTGACTGCATATGAGATGAGGATAGGAAAATCTAAACCCACAGACAGAGAAGCGGCTTTTAAAGTCCTTAAAAATAAAAACGCAAAACAAGAGTCCGAGGAAGAAGAGACATCAGATGAAATGGAAGCAAACTTTGTTCGAAAACTAAAATTGGGAAAAGGAAAATACAGAGGAAAGCTACCATTTAAATGTTTCAGCTGTGGAGGCATTGGGCACTTTGCGACTAATTGTCCACTTAATGAGAAGGACGAAAGTAATGAAGGATCGCACCAAGAACGAAGTGACTGGAAGAAGAAAATGAATTTCAGAAAAGGTAACTTCAAGAAGAAAAGTTTCATCTCCAGGAATGCCAGTTCAACAGAAGACAACTCCGATGAGGATTCTGAAGAGGAAACAGGTGAAGCTCTTTTCATGGCATTTGAAGAAGTAGAATCAGAAAAGGAAGAAGAAGTGAACTCTGATGTATGTGGTGAAAACTCTGAGGCTGAAGTAGATCTAGAAGGTGAGTTGATCTCTGCACTTGAAGAGTTGGGTTTAGAAAGGAAAAAGAACAAAATACTGTCCAAGAAGTTGGAAGAATATGAGGGTAATATTGAAGATCTCTTCTTACAAATTCACAAAGCCAAGAAAATAGAAGAAGCCTTGAAGTCACAGATCAATGAGAAAGAGATTGTTTGCTGTAAACAAGAAGAGGAGATTGTGTTATTGAGGAAACAACTAGAAGAGGCCAATACAAATCTCAAATTTGAGAAGAGCACAGAGCTGCTAGATAAAATGATAAGGCAACAAAGAAGCCCCATGTGCAAGCTTGGTCTTGGATATGAAGCTGAACAACCTTCATCTTCTAAATCTGCAGAGAAGAAGAAATCCACTACTAAAGGATCAAAGCAAGAAAATCCTGAAGCTGAATCCTCAAAAGGAAGAAAATCTCAAAGGAGATCTACAACAAAGCAACCACAACAAAAGAGGTTCTATCACTCTCACTTTATTCATAATAATGCTTTTAATGGCAATTGTTTTAGATGCAACCATTATGGTCACAAGGCAATTTATTGTGGACTGAATAATAGATCAAAGAGTTATGCTGGAAGAAATACATCTGTTATTCCGGTTGAACACCATGTGCAATGTTTTAAATGTAATGGTCATGGGCACATAGCAAGGTCTTGTCCAAATCTAAGGCAAGACAATAGATTTCATCAGACACAAAGAATGCAACACAGACAGGGAAGAAATCATGTGCATCAAAGAAAGGAAAAGAATCATCCATCAAGGATGTACAAGAGACAACCACCCAAGAGAAATGTTCAAGTTCATGAAAAGGTTCAAAATGGGGATGCAGGTGAAAACCTTTAGCCTAAGTTCAAGAAATACTGGAGAAAGAAAGAAGAGAGGAAATCATGTCTCCTTGGACAGAAGGAGATTACTCCTCTATTGCACTAAGCAGCTCCAGGTAGCACATCCTCAGGGGGAGCAATGTTAAAGTTTTATTTTAATGCTCCTATGTATTTGTGTAGCTATCTAAGGATGAAAGGAAAGTAGTCGGGGAGTTGTTGTATAGCTGTCAAAGTGTGTTTTCTGTTCATGCAGTTGTTTTTGGTAGTGTCGTGAAGGGTGGTGACTAAATTGAGAGTTGTCTTTATTGGTAATATTGCTATATGTCATTGTTGTACTGTTGATGGTTCTTACTGCCACTATCCAAAGTTAAGGATTATAACAGTTCAGATAGTGTGGTTAGTGAAAGAATGTTTCCCGAGCCGCATATATGTGTTTCGATAAAAGCAGTGTGTATTTGAACTTCACATTGACGTGAAGATTGTCAGATCTTTTATGACGTTGTGTTGAAAAATATTGAAGTCTGATTTAGCTCATCAAGATGAGCAACTTTGCTTTGTGAATCTTACCTATCCGAGGTCCAGTCGTATGAGTTTGAGTAAGGTGCACTATAGTTGGTGTGGTGGTACAGTGTTTAATGCTTGCACAGAGTTGGTTGATACATGCTTCGACGAGGGTCTGTGATAAAGGGATGTTCTTTGAGGTGATTGGTTGAGTAGAGTTGATTAAGCCTAGTCAAGTAATTGGATGCATGTGGTTGTTCAAGTTCCATAAAAATAAACTATTATTGATTTGAGTTGAGATTGGGATTTGAGTATAGAACATATTGAGTCTCTAACAATTCTCTTTATGCTTCTATGAGATTTAGTTGATATAATGATTGAGCATTAAGTATAGAACATATTGAGTCTCTAACAATTCTCTTTATGATTCTATAAGATTGGATAGATTCTGTGTGAGCCTATTGACAGGTACAGAGGATAGAGTCTCAATGGATAGAGATCCAAGGCCAACACGAGTTGAAGATAGATCTGAGTGAGGGACCACATTCTCAGGGGGAGCATTTATATATTTGATTATCTTTTTGCTCATATTTGTAATTTTTGCTAACTGTCTTAATGTGTGCTTGAGAATGTTGTGCATGGACTCAAGGGGAGTCTACAGTAGCCCTTTGGTATTATTGTCAAAGGGGGAGAAGAATTATAGGAAATTGCATGTGTGTTGCCAACAATTCCAAAGGGGGAGATTGTTGAGCAAGGTGTAGGAACAGTATTGTCATTGTTGTCAACACAGTCAGACAGATCGGTTGATGCAGTGGATAGGAGTTCAGTGATGCAGTGGATAGGAGTTCAGAGGTTACTCAGAGTATGTACAGTGGTTTTCCAAAAGATAGAAGTGGCCCATATACTAAAAATCAAAAGAAAATCACAAGGAAGAAAATTGTCGCGATATCGCGACATGTTGAGCAAGAAAGAAAAACTGTCATGATATCACGACATGTTTGGAAAGAAAGAGCAAGAAAGCAAAACTGTCGCGATATCGCGACATGTTTGGAGAGAGCGCAAGCAAGCAAAACTGTCATGATTTCGTGACATGTTCGGGGAGAAGGCGCAAGCAAGAAAAACTATCGCGATTTCGTGACATGTTCGAAGAGAAAAAGGCAAGTAGAAAAAGTGTCACGATTTCGCGACATATTGCAAGAGAAAGAGGAGAGAGAAAAAGTGTCGCGATTTCGTGACATGTTTCATTTTCGTGGTCCAAAGCGAAGAGAAAGAGGAGAGAGAAAAAGGTGTCACGATTTCGTGACATGTTTCATTTTCACGGTCCAAAGCGAAGAGAAAGAGGAGAGAGAAAAAGGTGTCGCGATTTCATGACATGTTTCATTTTCGCGGTCCAAAGCGAAGAGAAAGAGGAGAGAGAAAAAGGTGTCGCGATTTCGTGACATGTTTCATTTTCGCGGTCCAAAGCGAAGAGAAAGAGGAGAGAGAAAAAGGTGTCACGATTTCGTGACATGTTTCATTTTCGCGGTCCAAAGCGAAGAGAAAGAGGAGAGAGAAAAAGGTGTCACGATTTCGCGACATGTTGCATTTTCGCGGCCAGAAGAGAAGAGAAAATGCAAGGAGAAAAAGTGTCGTGATATCGCGACATGTTGTATTTTCGGAGGCCAAAGCAAAGAGAAAGTGCAAGGAGAAAAAGTGTAGCGATATCGCTACATGTTGTATTATCGCGGGCCGAAGCAAAGAAAAAGCGCAAGGAACAAAAGTGTAGCGATATCGCTACATGTATTATCGTGGGCCGAAGCAGAGAAAAAGCGCAAGGAGCAAAAGTGTAGCGATATCGCTACATGTCGCATTTTCGCGACTCTAGGAGGAGAGAGAATGTAAGAAGGCAGAAGTGTCACGATATCGCGACAAAAGTAAAAAAGAAGAGTACGGAGGTGAAAGTGTCACGATATCGCGACTGATGTGTTTTCACGGGTACAAGCAAACAAAAGGAAGGAGAAAGTGCGCATACGCGACATGTTTTCCGTATGAACCAAGTAAAGCCAAGGAGGCGAAAGTGTCACGATATCGTGACATGTTGTGTTTTCGTGGGTATGAACCAAGTAAAGCAGCAAGGAGGCGAAAGTGTCACGATATCGCGACATGTGTTTTCGTGGGTACAAGCCGAGAAGAGGACAAAGAGGCAGAAGTGTCACGATTTCATGATAGGTCACTTTGGCGCAAGCTAAAAATAGAACCCAGCCGAAATAAGATATGTGACCATTAACTAAAGTTATGCAACAGTTACAGGGGCCGTTACAAAAGAAAATCATGCAGCTAATTTAAGAATAGTCGAAGAAGGAGAAATCGAACAGTCGTATATATAGAATCGAATATACATGCATGCATAAAAAGAATACGAACAATCATGACCAAGAAGATGAACAGTCATGGTAGGGGTATATGTGTAAATTCGTAACATGCATCGTGTTTGACGAAAAGCCTACCCTATATATATACAAAAGCAGTTACAGTTAGAAGGCGTTACAACTATCAAGTGGCACATGAGAAATGAAAGGAGTTACAACTGGAGTTACAAAAATACAATATGGGTATAAAAGGAGGTCTGCATGGAGAATTAAATTGTCGCTAAAATTGTGTGAAAGTGCTGCTGAAAAGGAGTGAGAGCACTCGGGACTAAAGTGAGAGGCACGCGAGAGGCGAGCTAGAGAGGTGTGCAGTATGTGAAGAGTGGGCAATGTTGAGAAAGCAATAGACCAGTCAGGGTCTTGTAAAAGTGAAGGCATCTTTATGTCAATCTTCTAGATTCAGAATAGAAGTCCAAGTTGGTGCTTGGCATCAGGGGTTGGTGCTCCTTCCAATTGGTGCTGGTAAATCAGGGGTTGGTGCTCCTTTCTGTTGGTGCGGATAAATCGAGGGGTTGGTGCTCCTTCCAGTTGGTGCTAGTAAATCAGGGGTTGGTGCTCCTTTCTATTGGTGCAGATAAATCAGGGGTTGGTGCTCCTTTCTGTTGGTGCAGATAAATCAGGGGTTGGTGCTCCTTCCAGTTGGTGCTGGTAAATTGATTGTAAAGTTGTTGCTTTGCAAAGGCTAGATTTGGATGGGAGTCCAAGCAGTCATTTTTTGAGGAGTAGCCAAAACTGGTGAACCTCGTTACATCTTGTGTTGTGTGATGCTCTCTTGTTATATTTGCTTTATGTGGTTTTAAGCTTTCATTGTTTTGGCTTTAAGAGTTGAAGTTTTTAAGTTTTAAAGAGCCACACTGATTCACCCCCCCTCTCAGTGTCATTGTGAGAATAACAGTTACTGCAATAAGTAGCTTCAACTATAATAGATGAAGACAATAGCAAACTGATGGAGCATGTTACTTTACAAGAAGTTCATTTATTTATTTTCTATTTTGATAAGGATAAATCCCCATGTCCAACTGGAATATCTATAGTATTTTATCAACATAACTAGGAAATATTGAAGGATTCTTTATTGGTGGCAATGGAACAATCTAGGATAAAATAGTATATACCTTATAAAATAAATGTAACATATCTTATCTTGATTCTAAAAAAGAAGGATGTAGAATTTTTTAATTCATTTAGGCCCATAAGCCTATGTAATATGGCATATAAGATAATCTCCAAAGTGATGGTAAATCAGTTAAGACCACTATTAGACAAAATTATTTCAAAAGAGCAAGGAGGATTTATGAAAGGAAAATAGATTTTGGACTGGATCATAGTAGCTTATGAAGTAATGCATTCAACAACTTCTAGGAAGAGAGAACAATGATCTTAAAGGTTAATATGAATAAATCCTATGATAGGGTTAAATGAGATTTTATTTTTATAGTATTAGAAATTTTTAGATTTGGAAATAAATGATTTATATGGATTAAAGCTTGTATCTCTATAGTATCATATTCAATACTAGTCAATGGGCTAGTAGTAGAATCATTTAAAACCAAGAGGGGTCTTAAACAGGGAGATCCTTTATCACGATATATGTTCATTATTATGGCAGAGGTATTGGTAAGGAACCTGAAGAAGGCATACAAATATGGGCTAATAAGTAGACTTAAGGCTAGTAATAACATCAACAACATCACCCATCAATAGTTTGTAGATTATACAACCCTTTTGGGAGGGCAGGAAAAAATGAGGCTAGAGATTTGAATAACTTATTAAAAAAATATGAAAGAGAATCTGGGTAGAAAGTTAATAATATTAAATTCAAAATTTACTTCCTAAACATTCTAGCTATAATTAGAGCAAGGATATGCAGGTTACTTCAAATGGAGGAGGTAAATTTACCAGCAACATATCTAGGCATTCCTTTATTTAAGGGGAGAATGAAGATATAATGGTGAAATCCAAATATAAGTAAAGTTCAAAATAAACTACTAGCATGGAAAGGTCGATGGTTATCATTAGTAGGAAGAGTGCAACTAATTAAATTAGTCTTACAAACCATTCCAACATATTATATGTCCTTAAATTTGAGATTTAGCTAGGAGTGAGTGCAAGTGCAACCAAGAGAGAGTGCAAACACGAGCTGAGAGTGAGTGCAGTCGAGTGTGAGTGTGAGCTGGGAGTGAGTGCAACCAAGTGCGAGGAAGATCTAGGAGTGAGTTCATCTAGAATCAAGTGCAAGTGTGATTTGGGAGTGAGTGTAGCTAGAAGCAAGTGCGAGTGTGAGCCGAGAGGGAGTACAGTCAGAAACGAGTGTGAGAATGAGCCGACAATGAGTGTATTCAAAAGTGAGTGTGAACGTGAGCTAGGAGTGAGTGCAACTGAAAGTGAGTATAAGCATGAGCTAGGAGTGATTGTAGCAAAAATCTAGTGCAAGCATGAGCCAGGAGTGAGGAAGAAGTGTAAGCAGGGAAGCAGAAAGTAGAAAGCAAAGTGTGATCAAGGAACAATTATCACTTCTTGTTCCAAAAATTAGGAGAATTTAAAGGATTCAATTGAAGAAAATCCAGGTAACATGGAAAGAAAGTCATTTATGAAAGTCCTTACTGAAAGTATAAATGGTCAATTTGGAAGTATGGATGCCCTAGCTAGCAATAAGAGGAAGAGAAAATCTATGGCAAACCCAATCTAGGTAGCAAATTCTACACCAAAATTTATTATCAAGGATGAGATGATTGAGCATGATATAATGGTTCTTAAAACAAGAGGTTTAATATGTAAGTTTCATGGATATTGGTTAGATTTTTCTGAGACTCAAAACTGGATCAAGGGGAAGTGGGGATTGAAATCAAATTACTCCATGACTTTTCTTCCAAAAGGATTTTTCTCATTATTTTCTCTAGTTAAAAATTAAGGGATAAAATAATGGATGGAGGCCCATGGTTTAGGGGTAAATATGCATTATATTTAAGACCTTTAAGTGAGTTTTTTTTTTGTGGACACATAAACTATTAAAAGGCTTTTGGTATGGATTAGGCTTTTTGGACTTCCTTATCAACTCATCAATAAGGAGGTTTTGAATAATATTGATAATTATTTAGGTGAATTCATCTAGGAGGGACCAACTACTAAGGAGAGAAGCCATGTTGTTTACACTCTAATATGTGTTTCCATGGATATTTCTAAACCTTTATCACAATCGATTACGATTAAATATGAATAAAGAGAATGGGATCAGTAAGTGGATTATAAAAATATTGCATTTTGATATCGCAAATGTCATGAAATTGGGCACATGGCAAGAGACTACAAAATTAAAATGGAGGAAGAGATGGACTTTTTTTAGACATGAGGATAGATTTTATTTGAAAAAAGGAGATCATATCACAAGAGAAGCTAGGTCAAATCAATGATTTTCCACTCCTAAGAAAGTGTCTAGAAAAATCCCTCTACATCATTAGATGGAAAAGGCAATTATAGTCCACTCAAATTAGCCATTAGAATAAAAAAATAATATGGGGGATGAAGAAGTACAATGCGTAAGTTTAAATATAGAAGAAGTTAAAGGTGTGAAGGAAGAAGGGAAGGCAAATTTTAAAACAAAGGAAGATGGGGAGATGAATTTTAAAGCATTTTAGGTGAAGGAGGTCAATCTTAATCCAAGTAAATCACATTTATTATCCTCAAGTAGCTTAAAATATTCTCCTTACAATAAAAAATAAAGTAGTACAGACTTTATTCCTTCCACTTTAGTATTTCAAGAGCAATATAGTAAAGAAAATCTTATGGAGGATATCCAAGGAAATTTAGAGTTTTTAGACCAATATAATAAAGTGATGACTATGGAGGATCATCTATGAAATTTAGAGTTTTTAGGGTAACATAAAGAAGAAAATGCTAATGAGGTTGTTCCTTGCACTTTCGACTCTTTAGGGCAACATAAATCTTTAGAAAATAAGTCTCATTTTGAACAATATGAAAAAATAGAAGAGATTGGTGAAGATGAGAGTGTTGGCAGGAATGGAAGAAGGAGAGGAAGGCCATCAAAGCAAGAACAAAGAGAAAAAGAAACTAAAAAATAATATTGATCTAGGAAGCCAAATAAATATATATATCACAGGTGTTAACAAGAAGTGGGGCTAAGCCCACTAATAAAAATAAAGTGTTGATGATAAAAATGATATCATGGAAAATTAAGGGTATGAATAAAACCCCTAAAAAAAGAGATTAAGAAATGAATAGGTTGTCATAGCCTTGAATTTATTTTAATACATGAAACAAAATTAAGCAGTGAAGAATGTAAGGATGCCTTTAAGAAGATTTGGAAAATAGGTGATTGTTTAGCAGTTTCTTCTATGGGAGCTTTTGATGATATTGCAATAATATGGAAAAAATGCAAATGGGATGGACAACTATTAGAAGCAAAAAGTAATTGGGTTGCTGGATTATTTTATAGAAAAGAGAAAAACATCAAAGTTGGGGTTATAAATGTATATGCTCCAAATATAATTACTCCTCATGAAAGATGTTGGAAGGACCTTAGCATATTTTTGTCAAATACAATGATGATTCATTATGATCTATGGATTCTTGGGGGTGATTTTAATATTTTTTTATATCCTTTGTAAAAGGAGGGTGGCATTTCAAGATGCTCTAAATCAATGCAAATTTTGCTTCATTTGTCAACTCAAATGACCTTTGGAATGTTAGTCCCTCAAGCTTTCAATATACATGGGATAATATACGCATTGGGAAAAATCATATAGCAAAAAGACTGGATAGATTCTTGTTATCCAATAAATGGTTGCAAACAAAGTATACAATCTCTTTAGATATTTTATTGCAAGTAGGATCAAATCACAAACCTATTCTTTTGACTTGTGAGTTACCTAATAATGGTCATCCAAAGCCATTTTGCTTCCAGTCTATGTGGCTCCAAGACCTTGATTTTTTCCATATGGTTATGTTATGGTGGGATGAATCAAAATTTGAAGGATCATGTATGTACATGTTTGTTCAAAAGTTGAAATATTTAAAGGAGCAAATGAAGATATGGAATGCCAAATCTTTTGGTAACATTTAACAAATAAATAAAATTGAATCCAAGCTCAAATATTTACAAGAGATGGTAGAAATTAATGGAATGGATCAAGATTCTTATGTGAAAGAAAAACAATTACTTTCTAATTATCATAATGCATTGAAAAAGAGTCATCGTATTGGTTCCAAAAATCTAGAGAGAAATGGCTCAAGGAAGGAGATATAAATTTAAAAAAATCATGCTACAACAAAAACAAATTTTTTTGTTTGTCATATCAAAAATATTATAACTCTAGATAGAAGAAATATTGAGGACAAAGAAGATATAAGGAAGGAAGCAATTAATTATTTCAAAAATATTTTGTCAAATTCTAGGCAAGATAAGAAGGCACAAGAAAAACTTCTGCAAAATATTCTATCAATTATCACTTAGGGACAAAATGAAAGATTTATGAAGAAGATATCTATGGAGGAGCTCCATGAAGTAATTTTATCTTTCCATCCTGACAAGGCACCTGGCCTCGATGGGTTTCCTACTATTTTATTTCAAAAAATTTGGGATTTATTGAAGAGTGATATGTTAGATGCGGTTGAAGAGGCCCAGAAAAGGAAGGCTATAATAAGTGATATCAATGCTACTTTTATTACCTTGGTTCCCAAGAAAGGCGACACAAAATATTTTGATAATTTTCGTCCAATAAGCCTTTGTAATATGATTTATAATATAATTTTAAAAATTATGCAAACAAGTTGAAGGGCATTCTAGGGTGTCTTGTCTCAATGGAACAAGGTGGCTTTGTTCACAGTAAACAAATTATTGATGGTATAATTATTGCACAAGAGGCCATACATTCTCTTCATTCAATGAAAAATCCAGGTATGCTTTTGAAATTGATATGAACAAAGCATATGATAGGGTTTCCTGGAATTTTCTACATGATATTCTCAGAAAGTTTGACTTTGATTATAGTTGGTGTGAGTGGATTGAATGTTGTTTTTGTTGCTTGATAATAAGAGGTTGTACTCGGATCCTCCACCCTTAACAAATTACATATCTCTTCTTTAGAGCTTGAGAGTTTACAAATAGATACACTTCTCATCTCAATTGAGATGCTATAGCTAGAAACCTACATCATTTTACATAAAATGTCTGAATTCTTGATTTTCATTTTTTGGATCTTTTCAAATCTCTTTATGAATACAATTACTTCAAAATTTAGCATCTTTCTTATCATTTTTCTATAGCAGCCTTCACAATGCCAAAAATTCACCTCTACTATCTATGCCTTGCATCTTAGTAGAGTAATATTTCCAAAACATCGCACTATCATAGTCTACTTTACCAAATCTAGATTGCTAGTTTCCTTCTTGAAACACAAGTGCAACCACAAAAATTATAATAAATAGTCTAAATAAACACACATAATTGTTACAAAATAAATAGATATTACCAATGGAAAACATTAAAGTAAATCTTAATCATTAATTGATTTAGGCAATCAACATTTTTTGCCAACTTCAACTAAACTTTCTACTTACTCTAACCATGGAAAGGAGATGTTAACTTCACAATCCTCAATAAAAACCCCTCTATTGGCTAACTTATCTACACATTTGTTTCCTTCCCTTAATATATGTGTAAACTTGATTTATTCAAACTCTTTAGCAAGATCTTGAATTTCCACAATTATCTCTTGTATGTTCCATGGAGCCTTTTCTTTCCTCAAAATTGCATTTATTACTATGAGGGAATCACCTTCCATCCAAACTCTATTCCATTTCATTTCTTTACATATTTTTAACCCTTCTAAAGCTACCCAAGCTTCAGCTTCATTATTTGTCTTAAATCCACAATTGAAAGCATAATGAGATAAAATCTCTCCTCTATTATTTCTAATTATTCCTCCTCCTCTTGGTCCTGAATTTCCTTTAGATGCTCCATAAAAATTCAATTTAACCCACTCCACATCTGGTGGTTTCCACTTTATATTCTTTACCTTATTTTTTCTTCTCTTGTATCCAATATCATAATTCCATTTAATGACTTGACTCAATCTATCAAGACTCTCTACTTCCAAATTAGGGATTGCGTGAGTTGATAGGGTTGGTTTAGACTCCTCTATGGCTAAACATATCTTCTTTTTCATTACCTCTAAACTGCTTTCCTTTCCTTTAAATATTATTCTATTCCTTTCTATTCATATAGTCCAAAGTATTGTATCTTTTGATATATCCCATATTGTCTGTAAAGCCTCACTTTTATAAGTGCTCTGCCATTGCTTTAACCAATCTTCAATTATGTAATTCATCACCATGCATTTACCAAACATATTAAGAATCCATTGCCATAGATTCCAAACTATAGAGTAATGTCCCAAGAGATGGTCAATACTCTCCTCCTCCTTATTACAAAAAACACATTGAGAGGGGCCATGAAAACCCCTTTTCATAAGGTTATCCTAGGATAAAATTCTTTTATGACCTACTAGTCAAACAAAAATTTTAACTTTAGGAATGCTTGGGCTATCCCAAATATCTCTCCATATTCTAGTGATATTATTATTATGTTGGTGTTGAACATTATATCCACTTCTTGTTGTGTATTCTCCTAAGCTATTCAACTCCCAAATAAATTTATCCTTGGCACCCCTCAAAATAATCACAGTTGTTATCTTTCTACTCAATTGCCTCCTAGCATCAATATCTTGTATACTTGTAAAAAAATCTTCTTTCCATTTGTATCTTCCTTCTCGATCCTTGTACAAAATGTTTGAAACCCTATCACTGTATTTGTCTTGAAGGAATCTCATCCAAGGTTTCAAAATTGGATCTAAATTGAGTGGTTTTTTTTCACACCAAGTATCCATCCAAAAAAAAAAAAAATCTCTAGTTCCCACCACCCATTTTAAACCTTTAATCATAAGATCAATATATTTTTTTAAACCATTCCAAAGAGCAGAACCATTTGGAAGAGAGAATGCAGTAAATATTAAACTTGGGTCATTGGGATCAACATACTTACTTAGAAGAATTATTGCCCATTGTCTTTGACTCTCTTTGTACAATCTCTAGATAAATTTTCCCCTAAGAGCTAAGTTTGCATCTGTAAGAGCTCTTAAACAAAGAGCTCTCCTAGTTTTATCATCACACAACTTGCTCCATTTCACCAAAGGAAATTTCCTTTTATCATGTAAACCTGACTATTAAAGGATCGCATAATAAATATTAAAAAAATTTCAACTTATTTTGGCATAGAATACAATGACATATAATATGTTGGAATGGCTTGTAATACTGACTTAATTAACTGCACTCTTCCTGCTAATGATAACCATCTACCTTTCCAAGCTAGAAGTTTATTTTGAACTTTACTAATATATAGATTCTATAAATCTATCCTCACTCTCCCCTTAAATAAAGACATCCCTATATTAATTATTGGTAATTTTTCCTCCTCCATTTGAAGCAACCTACAATTTCTTGCTTTGATATTAGCAGGAGTGTTAAGGAAGTAAATTTTGGATTTAGTCCTATTAATTTTTTGCCCTGAAGCTCTTTCATACTATTTTAAAAAGTTATTCAAAGCTCTGACCTCATTTATCCTTGCCCTTCCAAAAAGGGTTGTATCATCTACAAACTATTGATAGGTGATGTTATCGATGTTATTAATAACCTTAAGACCACTTATAAGCCCATATTTGTAAGCCATATTTAAGTTCCTACTCAAAACTTCTACCATAATAATGAACAAATAAGGAGATAGAAGATCTCCTTATCTAATAACTCTCTTGGATTTAAAATATTCTGTCACTAACCCATTGACCAACACTGAATAAGAAATTGTAGAGACAAGCTTTAATCCATCTAACCCATTTATTCCCAAAACTAAACTTATCTAAAACTACAAAAAGAAAATCCCATTTAACCCTATCATAGGCTTTACTCATATCAAGTTTTAAGATCATAGCTTTCTCTTTTCTTGAAGTTGTTGAATGTATGGCTTCATGAGCTACTATGATCCCATCCAAAATTTGTCTCCCTTTCACAAATCCTCCTTGTGTAGACACCAAAACAACACCAATCCGATTATGTGACGACAAGCACTGATCGAATTGGCATACATAGCCCCTAGGGCAGCCCCTAGAGGTTAAACAGTGGTCCTAACCACTCCCACAATAGTTTTGGAAGGTCAGAGGTCAATTTGGCACCTTTCAAGCACCTCTGCTCCCTATTCGTTCCACCCTGGGATGATTAGAATGGTATTCGCCCCACCCCGGGATGATTAGCAGCAATCGCTCTAGGGTGGGGCGAATAGCAGGTTTGATGGGAAAAAGGTCAAACCTTGACAAATGGCAGCCCAGATCCGCCACTCAACTCCACCTTCAATGCATGGGAGTGTGAGTGAGCATTTTCAGAGCTCAAAGAGGAGTCATAGAGGCAGTCATGGAGCCCTTAATCAGGGAGGAATCTTCTCTCCCCTGGGAAGGCATGATGGCCAAGTGGCGCCCCTGCATGCACATTCAAAGCAGACCTTCAGGTCTATAAAATGGTGAGTCTTCTCACCCCAAAAAAAGGACAGAGCAGGAGCATTTGGAGCAATGGAGTGTTGTCGAATTACATCCTCACCCCTCACTTGTGCTTCTTACATCCTTGATCTCTCTTTTGGAAGGGAGGTTATTGGGTGAACATTGGAAGCGCAATCCGGACCCAAAACCCGAACATTTGGCCACAATACCCCACCCAATTTGTCGACACAACCCCCTAGGAGGTTTTGGACCCATCCCAAGTGGATTGGTGTCGAAACCAAGCCCCAAACGGTGGGCGTCCTGCCCCCGGGCGCCCTCGCACTACTGTAGTCCTAATCGCCCCACCCTAGAGCGATTAGAAATATATAGTATATTTCTTCACTATTTCTTTTGCATCTTATTTTATGTCATTCATATATGCTTCCATTCAAATTTCATGCCATTCTGATGAGTTTTGACTGTGTTTTCATTGTTTTTCGCTTTCACTAACATACAGGGAGCATCTTCGGATACAGGGTGATCGGGGCAGAATCTGCAAAATCCGACCTTTTGGGTCATCTCAAAATGCCCTATTTTACCTAACCCCAACTTTGTAGGTGTTTTTGAGGCCTCTAGATGGGACATTTAGGAGGTTGCTTTCTGACATTTTATGACAGTCCTAATCGTCCCACCCCGGAGCGATTAGAAATATACAATATATTTCTCGATTGTTCCTTTTGCAGTGTGTTCATGATGGTGTTTGCATGCTTCTATCCAAATTTCATCTTATTTTGACATGTTTTTATTACCGTTTTAATTATTTCATGCATGCATTAACCGGAGGCCTTGGGGATTGCATGTTTCCCTCCATCCGTAGGTGCTATTAATCGTTTGATATTTCTATGAATGTAGGATATCGACACCGGAGGGGTAGCAAGGAACTACAGATGCATTCATGCAAGCGACGGTGACGTTTGGCCCACCCATTTCAAATGTGGGCACGCGAAAGATCCCGAAGGGAAGCGTACCATCCATGGTGTAACAAAACTATATCTAACGCTCCTAGCCCCTAAAAAGGAAGGAGACATATTGTAACCTGATCTCAAAGAAAAATTAATAAAAAAAGGGCTGCACTTTACATTTGCTTTATATCTCATTTCAGTTCATTTGTTTTCCCTTTTCATGCACTTTAGTCCTTTCTTCATTCGTAGGAGCTAGCGTTACATTTGCTTTTGTTTGCATCGCACCCGATATGCCATTGCTTCCGTATCCTAGTGCTTTCAGTGGCGATCATGGTGGGACCCTGTCCCCTAATTTTGGGATCAAATTTCTGATCAAAATTTTGTGTTTTTGCTTGTAGGTGTTAATCCTTCAAGCACTGGACTGCTGCTCGTGCCACCCTGTGATGAATACAGACTGGAATTTGTGCCACCCCGGGATGAATAAGACATTCATCCCACCCTATGACGAATATAGATCTGCTATTCATCCCACCCCGGGATGATTAGCTCTCTGTGCATTTTTTGAGCAGAAACTCAGAGGCATCCGGTTTGGGCAGAGAAGAGGTAGGTTTTCTGAACATCCTCTATAATTTTTTGTCTCTGTTTCTATGATTTTTCTATTTTCTTTGCTTGCATAGAAAATTTTACTGCATGTTTTCTTTCTTTGTGCAAGTAAAAAGAACCCCACACACCACGTGATAATATAAACATCAAGGAGTTGGTCGTAAAACCCCAACACTTGATCAAGACCAACGGTGGATTTCATCACCACCTTGGCTTGAATTTTTGCATACATAACCCTGATCGCGACTATTGCTAGACGTAAATCCTGATGAAAGCTGACCAAGTGTAGATGGGGTGATTCCCAATGCATGAGGATAAGTCTTCTATGGTAGGTGTCAAAAACAAAGTGATTCCCCTTTCGTACCGCCTATGTTCCACGTACTGTTCTGCTCTCGCGTACCAATAGTTTCCCTCACGTAAGGGCGGGTATATTGAGAGGTTCGGTATAATGGCCTGGCAGTGGTATATTGAAGGGGCGACCATTTTGGGAGACATAAGAGCCCTCATATTGCATGTACAACAAAATTTTCTTTACAAGGCTTTCAAAACAAAAATCAAAACACACTAAACCAGATCTAGGGCACACCTTTAATCTATAAACGAGATAATCACTTCTTTGTTTGTGTGGTCTCCTATTTGTTTAGTGTAGCATAAAAAATTGTAAAGAAGATAAAAACATACATATCTTTTAGAGAGACACCACCATGGTGTACACCCGTAGCCAAGCCCAATCATGGGTAGAAGCTACGGAAAGTGTACAAGGGGGCACAAGTCACCTCCGCTATAGCCCCAAGGACTTGGTCATACCACCTTGGCGGCCTGACCCACAAAATAGTCCACATCATACCATGACGAAACGGGACTATAGAGGCACCCCTTCGAGGGGCACTCCCATTCAACATAGACCCTTTCAGGAGGAGTCCATACACGTGGCACTCAACATAGATGGGAGGGCTCCCTTAGACACTCGTTATGAGTGGCCACCATGCGATGAAGTGCTAGAACAACATAGGGTCCATAAGGAGGGGCCACATGATTACATCATCCCTCCTCTACCCCTTATTACTATCAAAAACAATAGGCCAAATCCAGAGTGCAAGGCTCTTCAGATAGGGCGAGCCAACTCTGCTCGCCCCTTTCACATATATGAAAGGGAGCATGAGGAAAACCACTATATTCCTCAAGAGAAATACACAACGTGGGAGCAATGCACTTTCGCACCTGCTATTTATCAGGATCACCTACTGAGGCCAGAGCCTCGGGTGAATGCCGCTAACCTCGACAGAGGGAAGCGACCTATAGAGATCTCGGATCACCACGACCGAGATAGATATGTAGGGGAGGCATCTAGGCCTCCTAGACTTAGGACGGTGGAACAAATTGACTTGGCATTTTCCAAACATGCCACCCGCCAAGCGCAAATCACGCAGCTTGGGCAAGATCAACAGCAGTTAGAGCAACTATATCATCTTAAAAAAGAGCGCATTCAGCGCCAGATGGATGAGTTGCTCTAGGAAACTATGTAGGCGAGGACTCCAACCCCTCGCACGCATAAGACAAAACTTTATGAGAGGCACAACCCCTTGGTGCGAGACAAGTCTCCACGACCTTATCAAGCGTTGCCCCCAACACCTCCTAGACCTGAGCGGGAGGCCACTCCTAGAACCAATGATGGGCGCCTTCCTCGGGCACCCACCCATGTTTATAGGCCACGCCCAAAAACTCCTCAAGAAGCCTCTGAGGAATTTGAATGGGAAGAAGAGCGGGCTGAAATGCCCTACCAAGGCAAGGGGGGTGCTATCCGGCTACCCCTCCATAGGCCTCAAGTTCCCCGTAATTCACAATGAGAACAAACCAAGGAGGAAGAGATCAAATCCTCCGATGCATACAAAGCGCTGCTAGAGCGCTTAGAGTCTATAGAGACCAAGATTTTGGGGCCCCAAAAGCCCAACTTACGCGAGGCTCCTCTCGAAGACGATCAACCTCTAACCGTAGAGCTACCCGATGATGGGGTCTTCCATGTCTCAGAATCACCAGATTCTGATGAGCCTGAGTCACAGGCCAACATAACCCTATTTTTTGATGGTTCTAAATGTGAGCAAGGGGGTGGCATGGGAATCATATTCTTCACACCGCAAGGGGCTCCAATGCCTCTATCATTTAAACTTGATTTCTTGTGCACCAATAACAATGCCGAATACGAAGCCTTGCTCATAGGTCTTCAGACAACCATCACCATGAACATCAAATGCTTGAACATCTTTGGTGATTCACTATTAATTGTCAACCAAGTGAAAGGGGTATTCCAATGCAAATGCCCAGTTCTGCAGGCCTACAAAGCCCTTGTGGATAAATTCCTAGAAAATCTTGAATGGTACGACATCGAGGCACTCCCTCGATCATCGAATCATTTTGCGAACACTATGGCCTCCTTGGGGTCACTAATCCCGTAAGACCCTTCTGGTGAAATGACAACCATTCAAGTCAAAACATTATCGCAATCCATGATGGAGCATGCAAGCTCGACCTAACACTAGGAATCCACCTGATCCAGATTGAACCATCTCAGGATAAGTTCTCTCGAATCCATGATATCCTGAATCATGCCAACTAGGGGTCCTTGTTCTCCCCTATTCCCTTTAATAGCAACACAACGCTATTCTTACAAGTTCATTTCCGCTCAGCTTTTTCTAGGGATGAACTTCAAGAGGGATTGGTCGTTCATACCATCGAGGTTTCTGATCAGCAGGATTGGTACACACCCATAAGAGACTATCTCAAGTTAGGTAGCCTCCCACTTGGATTGTCGCATGCCGTGAAAAGATCATTCAAATAGAAAGCGGCAAAACATGTCTTGCTAGGAGACATTTTGTACCGTCGAAGCTACGAAGGGATCCTCCTCCGTTGCTTGGACCAGTAGGAGTCCACTTGGGTGATCACCCAAGCGCACGATGGTACATGCGGTGGCCACTTCAGCGGTATGGCCATCACAAAGCGCATTCTTTGCATGGGCTATTATTGGCCATCTTTAGAGCGAGATTGTTGCGCGTATGTGAGGAAGTGTGCGAAGTGTCAACACCATGCTAACTTGACACATGTACCTTCTTAGGCCTTGCAGCCGATCCAATTGGCTTGGCCATTTTCATAGTGGGGCTTAGATCTAATCGAAAAGATCTCCCCTGCATCATCAAGCCATCACACGTTCATCATAACGGCCATAAAGTACTTCACCAAGTGGGTGGAAGCAATTCCGCTTACCTCTACGACTGGGACCCGCATTGCGGAGTTTATTTTACATAACATCATATGTCATTTTGGTATTCCATCCAAGATCATCTCGGATAATGGGACGTCATTTAAGAACAAAGATGTGCGTGCTTTGACAACAAAGTACAAAATTTAGCATAGTTTTTCAACACCTTATTATCCGTAGGCAAATGGGCAAGCAGAGGCATCAAACAAAATGCTAGTTGCCATCCTTAAAAATATGGTCATAGATAGTCATAAGGATTGGCACATTCAAATCCCACTTGCTCTTTGGGCTTATCGCACTAGCATTCGGACGCCCACTGGGGCAACTCCATTTTCGTTGGTGTATGGCTCCGAGGCAGTCATGCCTCTCGAGTTGGAAATACCTTCCCTATGCATATCAATGCAAGAGTTCATCGATGATGACACTGCACGGCAGGCCCGGTTAGACCAGCTTACGTTGCTCGATGAACGACGCATCAATGCTCTCGAGCATTTACGTATCTATCAAGAGCGACTTAAGAAAGCATATAACATGAAAGTTCACTTGAGGGACTTTTAGGTTGGTGACTTGGTCTTAAAAGAGAACCAACAAAATTCTAACTTGTCGCCCCATTTAAGGGATAAGTTCACGGCAAATTGGTTAGGTCCTTATGTCATCGATAGTAAAATAGGACCTGGAACATACCGGCTCGCCTCTCTTGAAGGAATCAAGGAACTAGAACCCTTGAACATCAGTCATTTGAGGCCATTCCACATTTAAAAGAGCCATGGCCCACACCAAAAGCTCCAAGGATTCCCACAATCGCTTGGTCAACCCCAAAATGCCCCAAAGGTATCCATAATCCCTTTGGTCAAACCAAAAGCTCCAAGGATTCCCATAATCGCTTGGTCAACCCAAAAATGCCCCAAAGGTACCTATAATCCCTTTGGTCAAACCAAAAGCTCCAAGGATTCCCATAATCGCTTGGTCAAACCAAAAACACCCCAAAGGTACCCATAAATTCCTTTGGTCAAACCAAAAGCTCCAAGGATTCCCATAATCGCTTGGTCAACCCAAAAAACCCCAAAGGTACCTATAAATCCCCCCAAAGGTATCCATAAACCCTTTGGTCAAACCAAAAGCTCCAAGGGATCCCACAATCACTTGGTCCCAACAAATAAATCAACCATAAGAACTATTCAAAAACAACAAAGATAATAAAAAATAACAAAAAAATTGCATCTCACTTCCATGCATACTCTTAAAAATAAAAACACAAAAAAAAAATAAGTTGCATTAGGCATCGCAAACATACATTGCATATTTGTTGGTCATACAGGTCAAATGCACCATAGACTGTAATTACTCGGCAATTCCATCATTTTCCACATTTTTCCACTTTGTAAATAGTCCAACAAAAATAAACGCCATCCACATTTTTCACCATATCATAATCAGTTGTCTTCTAATGTATTTAGGGCTTTCGTCATTCAGATGTCTTTAGATTTCTAGCCAAAAACTATACAAAGTCAGACATATTTTTACAAAGGTAGAGTTTTACTTGGATCACACCTTGTTACGTCGCATCCCAACACAAGTTAAAACACATAAAAAATTCCCAAGTTGTGTGAACGAAAGATGAAACCTACAAAGCAATCTAGGGTACCATAGGTGAAAAGGTTATCCTGCTCATCCCCCTATGCGAATGACCCCAAGAATGCTGAGAGTTGGCAAAAGGACAAGCTCTTCCCTACCCAATTCCCCAAGAATCCAAAATTCTCAAAGGGTTGCAAACATCCAAAAATTGCAAAAGTCAAAATACAAACTCCAAAGTTTGACATCAAAACCCTCAAAAGTGCATACATCAAAAAGCATAAGAAATAGTGATTCTCATCACTCAAAATTCAAATCCCTTGCTCAAAAGAAAAAAATAAAAATAAATAGTGATTTTTATCACTACGTATGAGAGCAAGTATCCCAATAAAAGTAAAGAAAAGAAGGGAGTCGAACTTGAATCCCTAGAACTCTCAGCATTCGAAAGGTCATGAGGTGATCCTCAGTACCGGTTTGGTGGATAGCCTGCTGGTCACTGGCGGCAAACCTCCCGCATGACGATATATCTATCGCATTAAAATTGTGTACGAGATCAATGTTTGCATGTGGATGAGCTAGCTTATGGTATCCTAGATTGCACCATAGATTAATCTTACTAAATACAACAAAGGAGTTAGTGGAGCTAATTAGGTGATCCTCAGTACAGGTTTGGTTGACAGCCTATCTGGCACTGGCGGTATCCTAACAACTACCACATAAACAAATTCAATCGCACACACAGGGATGTGAAATAACTTGGTCAAACTCAAGTCTGATTCGTACCTTGTTCAAAAGTCTTGTAAGATAAATGTACAGTCTTGGCTAGTTAGTTAAAACATCCGAGTCTCAGAAAAACCTTAACTACATTCTAGAACAATTGTGGTACATTCCATTCTTACATCACCATCAGAAAATACAAACAAAAAATATATACACATGCAAAGTCATCACATAGTATAGAAAGCCAATAAATCCTATACAGTCTATGGTGCCACCGCCAAGTTATCAACAAATCATTTCATCCATTCCATATGCATACATCCATATAAGTAGAAACATCACATTCATAATAACACATGCATACATCAACATAAATAAATGTGCATAAAAGTAACAATAAATCACAACAAGTGTATAATCCAAAAAGAAAGTCATGTATATATATCGCCAAAAATGCCCGTAGGCTACAATAAAACGGTCCTCTGACCTCACAAAAAAATCAAAAACTCAAAAACCCCAAGCCTAGGGAGTCGGCCACCATGATCACGTAGGATCGGTGCGACTGGAACTACCCCCAGTGGTGTGGGTCCTATGGGACCTCTCAGGGTGGCTGTTGCCAGCCCCCGCATCACGCCCACTAGCGCTACCCTCACCCACCCGCCTGCGATGAGAGGAAGCAGACTGCTTAGTCTCACTGTCTCTCGTTCGACGTGAAGATCCACCTCCAGTGAGCTCAGGTAACTGTCCACCAAGGCGGATAATCTCGGCCTCCAACTCCACCCGAAATCGACCCCACTCCACATCCCGTCGATGGTATGCAGCCAATGCTTCATCCCACTGCGCCAACTGAGCCCGCAGGTGATCCCTCTCGACGTTGTGCTCCTCATCCCATCTTCGTAGTAGCTCCTCCAATCATGCTATCTCAGCACGATACCTAGCCTCCATATCCCCTGGGACTTCCTGAGGCATGGGCATCTCTGGGATGGCATGCTGCTCCGACACCCACTGCTCCGGGACGTCCTGTGTATCTGTTGCTCCGAAACCCCTAGGTCATCCCTAGTCAAGTCATCTACCTCCACCATATCTGCATCATCGAGCGGAGCCCCCCAACCCTCCCTCGATGCCTCTGCAACCCCACCACCTGTTGTTGTCGCATCCAAACCTCCTAGAGGCCCCTCACCCCGCCATCATCGCATCGTCCACCATTGGTCGTACTCGATAGTCACCTCGACATTGTCCATATTGGGGACATCAATCACTGCATCCGACTCCTCACCCAGTGGCTCAATGATCGGCCAGGCCAGAGTCCTCTCATCGCCCCAACATCGATAGATCAAGGGCTCACCAGGAAATCCCTGGTGCACCCCAAACTATCGAGTCACCTGGACGTATGAGAAGTACTCCTGCTCGGTCTCATGTCGCCCGATCAACCACCTCCCCCTGCGTGCCCGTCGATGCCACTCCCCAACCTCAGGCCAGGCTGGACAGTCCTGGTATGGCCGCCAGAACACCTCTCCTGGAGCAAGACACGAGAAGGCATTAGCATAGTGCCCCATGGCACCTGCCCATCGCTGACTCTGCCCCTACTCCTCGGACCTCCACCATAGGGCAACATAGCCAATCTCCCTGTCCACCATCTCTCCCCGAGTGGTCCAAGGCAACCCCTACGGCCGCTCCACAGCTATGTGTTGCCATCCCCAGCACTACAACAGGTAGCTGCACCCAATCCCCTTTCACCTCCGACAGCGGACCTCGTACAACTCGTCATAAAGTTGTGCCAATAGCGTTTGACCCCACCTCATAATCAGTGGTGCTGCCGTCGGACACTCCACCAGTCTGAACACTACCTCAAGCAGGTTCCAAGGGAACCTCACACCTGAGGAGTCGAGAAGCAACATGTTGGAGATGAGGGTCATAAGCAATGTATGCCTCACCCCCAACACGCCCTTCTCAAACCACCACCACACTAGAATCCCGCCAATCAGGCAGTCCCCTCCCCAACGGTCCCCCTCTGCCCTCTCCACCGCCCCATCCACCCCCATCTCCGTCGCATGCCCAAAGCACCGTGTCAGCACCATCATCCGCTGATCCCGAGGAGTCATCCGAATGGGCAGCCCATCTATCGAAATCCATAGAATCCGATACACGTCCTCTAGAGTCACTATCATCTCCCCTGTTGGGAGATGAAAGGTGTTGGTGCGAGGATCCCATAAATTGATCAAGGCAGTCAGATATGCCCGATCCCCCACCATAGGCTCCAATCGAGTCACCTGCTTGAGCCCAAGGGCATCAAGCCAATCCCAGTCCGCCATAGTCAGCGCATCCCGTGCGTCAGAAAATACCGTCGGCTGACGGTACCGACTCTTCACCACCTGCAAAACAAAACAACACAAAAACATTAAAACATGACAACAAAAAAATTGTACAACACTAAAACAAATATACAACAATGTATACAAACTATACAACAAAAACATTTAATAAACTATACAACAACATTAACAAAATGTACAGTACAAACATTCAAAAAAATCAATAAACAACGCAAAATAAAAACAAAATTTTAACCTAGGGTTTTTAACCCTAGTTTAAACTAAAAAACAAAAAACAAAATAAAAACAAAATTTTTAACCTAAGGTTTTTAACCTTAGTTTAAACTAAAAAACAAAATAAAAACAAAATTTTTAACCTAGGGTTTTTAACCTTAGTTTAAACTAAACAAACAAAAAAACAATATAACAACAAAATTTTTAACCTAGGGTTTTTAACCTTAGTTTAAACTAAAAAAAACAAAAAACAAAATAAAAACAAATTTTTAACCTAGGGTTTTTAACCTTAGTTTAAACTAAAAAAACAAAAAACAAAATAAAAACAAAATTTTTAACCTAGGGTTTTTAACCTTAGTTTAAACTAAAAAAACAAAATAACAACAAATTTTTTAACCTAGGGTTTTTAACCTTAGTTTAAACTAAAAAAACAAAATAACAACAAAATTTTTAACCTAGGGTTTTTAACCTTAGTTTAAACTAAAAAAACAAAATAACAACAAAATTTTTAACCTAGGGTTTTTAACCTTAGTTTAAACTAAAAAACAAAATAAAACCAATTTTTTAAAACCTAGGGTTTAATCGTAGTTTAAACTTAATACAAAAAACAAAATAAAAACAATTTTTTTAAAAAACTAGGGTTTTGATCTTAGTTTAAACAACGCCACACAAAATACAAATACAAAACTTTAACCTAGGGTTTTAACCTTAGTTTAAACGAAAAAACGAAATATAAAATAAATTAATTACGATTTTGAATTGTAAAATAAAAACAAATAAAATAAAGCGAAGGAGCACCTATAGGTCTTGCCTCGGCTCCGCCACTCGAAGATACGGTCCGTGCACTCATGGTATCCGTGAAATGATTACAGGCCTAAGAGCCTAAAGAAAATTAGGTTTTGGCTCATTTATTTGTTTTTCTGCATTTGGCGAGGAGAGTCGAGCCGCGACGCCGAGATTTCACGGATACCATGAGTGCACGGACCGTACTTCGAGTGCGAGCAGCAAGACCTATAGGTGCTCCTTCGCTTTATTTTATTTGTTTTTATTTTACAATTCAAAATCATAATTAATTTATTTTATATTTCGTTTTTCCATTTAAACTAAGGTTAAAACCCTAGGTTAAAGTTTTATGTGTGTGGCGTTGTTTAAACTAAGATCAAAACCCTAGTTTTTTAAAAAAAATTGTTTTTATTTTGTTTTTTGTATTAAGTTTAAACTACGATTAAACCCTAGGTTTTTAAAAAATTGGTTTTATTTTGTTTTATTTTGTTTTTTAGTTTAAACTAAGGTTAAAAACCCTCCTCCTCACAGCTCCAAATCGCCAGAAAAAACAATTGCAAATGAGCCCAAAACCTAATTTTGGCCCTTATATAGGCTCTTAGGCCTGTAATCATTCCACCCTGGGACGAGCACTCTAGTTAGTGCTCGTCCCACCCTGGGATGATTACAAAACTGGTATTCCTCCCACCCTGGGATGATTACAGAGCAAGAAAATCAAAAACAACCAAAACTGCATCCAAAATGCACCAAAAACAGCAATAAAATTGTCGAACAAAGGCACCTTTGCGCCTGCACTTCAAGGCATCCAAAACCGATGTTGGGGTCACAAATCCTCACTATCCTACTCCCTAAGAAGGCTACCATAGCCGGACCGCTCCACGGGAGGAAGTATTTTCGAGAATTTCATCCCCAAAAGGCATCACAAAAAGGGTCCAAACCCACCCAAAAATAGCAATAACATTGTCGAACAAAGGCGCCTTTGCACCTGACATTCTTGGCATACAAAACCGACGTCGGGGCCACAAATTATCAATATCCTACTCCCTAAGAAGGCTACCATAGCCGGACCGCTCCACGAGAGGATGGATTTTTGACAATTTCAGCCCCAATACACGTCACAAAAAGGGTTAACACCCACCAAAAATAGGTCCGATTGTTGGGAAACTGCATAAGCATTCAACGAAAAACAACTGAAGGCACCCTTACAAAAGTCATCTTGGGTCAAGTGACTCGTCACTTTTCTCATGTCGTCACCCTCATCGACGGGGGGTAGTCACACACACAAAAACAAACCACCACAAGGAAATGGCATGCATTCAAAGAATCATTGACAAAGACAATCACGCTCCTGCTTGGGGCAACAAACAAGCAATAATCACAAGTTGATCAAACACTTGGCATTCTAGAATCATGAACTCAAGGTTCCCACAGACAAAAGGTTGCGCCCTTTGCCTATTCATGACTGAACAATGTCCAAGATCAAGTAACACCTCATCGAAAAAAGGTTAACACTTGAATTAAGCTCCTTAGCTTGTCAAAAGCAAGGATTCAAGAATGCGTGCCCTTTCCATACTTGGGGTATCAAAATTTGGTTAGGTTACTGAGAAACCATAATCATTAAGTGCTTTGGTTATCTATTTTTGCTCAACACTGCGCCACGCACAACGCATCCCAAAAAGAGGCATTTGTAGACACCAAAACAACACCAATCTAATTATGTGATGACAAGCACTGATCGAATTGGCATACATAGCCCCTAGGGCAGCCCCCAGAGGTTAAAAAATGGTCCTAACCACTCCCATAGTAGTTTTGTAAGGTCAAAGGTCAATTTGGCACCTTTCAAGCACTCTGCTCCCTATTCGTTCCACCCTGGGACGATTACAAATGGTATTCGTCCCACCCTGGGACGATTAGCAGCATTCGCTCCAGGGTGGGGCGAATAGCAGGTTTGACGAGCAAAAGGTCAAACCTTGACAAATGGCAGCTTAGATCCACCACTCAACTCCATCTTCAATGCATGGGAGTGCGAGTGAGCATTTTTGAGCTCAAAGAGGCAGTCATGGAGCCCTTAATCAAGGAGGAATCTTCTCTCCCCTGGGAAGGCATGATGGCCAAGTGGCGCCCCTGCATGCACATTCAAAGCAGACCTTCAGGTCTATAAAATGGTGAGTCTTCTCACCCCAAAGAAAGGATAGAGCAAGAGCATTTGGAGCAACGAAGTGCTGCCGAATTACATCCTCACCCCTCACTTGTGCTTCTTACATCCTTGATCTCTCTTTTGGAAGGGAGGTTATTGGGTGAATATTGGAAGCGCAATCCGGACCCAAAACCCAAACATTTTGCTACAATACCCCACCCAATTTTTTGACACAACCCCCTAGGAGGTTTTGGACCCATCCCAAGTGGATTGGTGTCAAATCCAAGCCCCAAACAACGGGCGTCCTGCCCCCGGGCGCCCCCCACACTTTATGCAGTCCTAATCGTCCCACCCCAGAGCGATTAGAAATTTGTAGTAGATTTCTTCACTATTTCTTTTGCATCTTATTTTATGTCATTCATATATGCTACCATTCAAATTTCATGCCATTCTGATGAGTTTTGACTGTGTTTTCATTGTTTTTCGCTTTCACTAACATACAAGGAGCATCTTCGGATACAGGGCGATCAAGGCTGAATCTGCAAAATCTGACCTTCTGGGTCGTCTCAAAATGCCCTATTTTACCTAACCCCAACTTTTTAGGTGTTTTGGAGGCCTCTGGATGGGACATTTAGGAGGTTATTTTTTTACGTTTTATGATAGTCCTAATCGTCCCACCCCGGAGCGATTAGAAATCTACAACAGATTTCTTGACTGTTCCTTTTGCAGTGTGTTCATGATGGTGTTTGCATGCTTTTGTCCAAATTTCATCTTATTCTGACATGTTTTTATTATCATTTTAATTATTTCATGTATGCATTAACCGAAGGCCTTGGGGATTGCATGTTTCCCTCCATCCGCATGTGCTATTAATCGTTTGTTGTTTCTCTGAATGTAGGATCTCAACATCGGAGGGGTAGCAAGGAACTACAGATGCATTCACGCAAGTGGCGACGATGTTTGGCCCGCCCATTTCAAATGTGGGCACACGAAAGATCCCGAAGGGAAGCGTACCATCCGTGGTGTAACAAAACTATATCTAATGCTCCTAGCCCCTAAAAAGGAAGGAGACGTATTGTAACCTAATCTCAAAGAAAAATTAATAAAAAAAAGGGCTGCACTTTACATTTGCTTTATATCTCGTTTCAGTTCGTTTGTTTTCTCCTTTCATGCACTTTACTCCTTTCTTCATTCGTAGGAGCTAGCGTTACATTTGCTTTTGTTTGCATCGCATCCGGTACGCCATTGCTTCTGTATCCTAGTGCTTTCACCTTGCTCTTCTGAAATAATTTTTTCTAACAATGGTCTTAAACTATTTGAGTGGATTGAATGTTGTTATAGCACTGTAAAATTTTCTATTTTGATCAATGGTTCTTCTACTAGGTACTTCAAGTTATCTTGTGGACTTCGTTAAGGTGATCCAATTTCTCCTTATCTATTTATTATTCTAGCATAAGCATTAAGGAGAGCCTTTTCAAAGGTAAAAATGGAAGGAAAAATCAAGGGTATTCAAGTTGCAAAAAATAGTCCCTTTGAATCTCATCTCCAATTTGTTGATACTTTTCTTTTGGGTCATCCCTCAGTCACTGAGGCCATGGAGTTTAAATAAATATTATCATGCTATGAGAAAACTATTGGATAGTTGGTAAATACTTTAAAATATAGGATTTTTTCATTACTACTGCCCTATATTTACAACAAATTGTTGTGAATATCTAGGGTTTAAAATTGAAAATTTTCCATCAACCTACTTGGGTATTCCTTCGTCTGATAAAGGAAATAAAAAGGAGCTTTGGATCTCTTTTTTGGATAGAATGAAACCTTGCTTGGCAGGTTGGAAAGGTAAGTTCTTAACCATGGCAGGAAGGCTACAACTCATAAATACTACATTGCAATACATTCCTATTTATATGATGTCACTTTCAAGACTGCCATTAGGTATTGCATCAAAATTGATAAAATTCAAAGAGACTTTCTATGGAAATATTGTGAGAAAAAATTCAGGTTTCCTCTTTGTAAGTGGGATAGGGTTTGCCAAAAAAAGTGGGAGAGGGTTTGCAAAGGAAAGAATATTGGAGGAGCAGGCTTACAAAATTGTAGACTTATAAATTTGGCATTAGGAGCAAAACTTGGGTGGAGATTATTCAGAGATCAAGGAAAACATTGGGCAAGAATATTACTTCAAAAATATATAGGTTCTCTTGATTCAATGAAATTGTTTAGGAAAATAAATCTACCCAAATTATCATCAACATGGAACTTCATATCAGAGAGTTTGCAATTGATAAAGACACATGTTATATGGTCAATCAATGAGGGAAGTTGTACAAATTTTTAGTTTGATGCTTAGTTGAAGCCTTATCTTCTTATCTTTGACTCAAAATGGAAACCATTGGCTCAAGCATGCCTAACATGTAAAGGTTCAAAGGTAAAATATTATATTATTATGAGAAAAAACTCCTAATCATGGATTTCTTTTAGTAACCTCATTGAAGGAGAGGAACTCAAACAAATTGTAGATGAACTTCAAAAGATGCTTTGAGAGTTTTATTTGTCAATTTTTACACGAAAGGATGAGTTGGTTTGAAATTTATCAAAGGATGGTGGATACTCGATCAAGTTGGGATATGAAGATTTAGAACAATCAAAATTTCTTTTTACCAAATATTTTTCTTAGAAGAATGTTTGGTCATTACAGGCTTTCCCTAAGGCCTCAACATTTCTTTTATTAGCAATTCAAAGTAAGATTCTTATAGGAGAGAGCCTACAAAGAAGAGGATATTATGGACCCTTCAGATGTGCCTTGTGTGAGAAATATTTCAAAACATCAAACCATTTACTTCTTCATTGTCTATTTGCTCATACCATTTAGGGCTACATTTTTAAAATACGAAATAATAGTGGGTAACTCTATCAACATTGAAAGAGTTGATAAAATGTTGGATAAAATATTTTAAAGCTAAAGAATTATGTATTCTTTGGAGGACTAGCCCTACCATTATTTATTGGAATTTATGGCTTGATAGAAATAACAAAAATTTTAAACAAAAATCTCAAAATAATGCCTAAGTTTGAAATCGTATTATTGCCTCTCTTGCAAAATATCTACAAATATGATGCTCATCAGGGAAGTCTCAATTCCAAAAAAAGAGGTGCTAATAACTTGGCTACATGATTTGAACATACATGGAAGAGTCATCTACGACAATGAAATTAAAACAAAGGATCTACTTCTATCTATGGTAAAATGGAAATGTCCAAAAATTGGGTATATCAAAATTAATTTGATGGTGCTTCTAAAGGAAATCCAAGAAATGTTGGTGGAGGTGGTGTTTTTAGAAATAGTGAAAGCAAAATTCTCCTCTCTTATTCATAATCATATGGAACTTCAACTAACAACTATGCAGAGGCTAGGGCACTTCTTACGGGGATTAAAATTGCAGTAGAAAAAAGATGGAAATATATTTCAATTGAGGGGGGACTCACAAATTATCATCAATACTATTAACAAAAATTGATGTGGAGATTGGGTAAAAATTAATATTATTTCTAATGTTCATCATCTATTACTAGAGGCAATCTCATGGCAGTGTGAGCATATTTATAGAGAAGGAAATCGAGTAGCAGATAAATTAGCGAATTATGGTGTTGATCTTCATCTCAATGAAATTCAAATTTTAGAAGGCAAATGGCCAAGTGAGATTTTATGTCTTAATAAAAATGATGTCAAGCAGCTAATTGTGGAAACATAGCACTTCAAGGAAGTTGAAGAATATATTTAAAAGAAAAAATAAATGAAAAATTGTGATAAAAAGGTATGTTGTAGCAAATGTAATAATTTGATATTTTGATGGGAGTGGCACCCAATAGAAGCCACATATAACCTATTAAAAAATAAAAATAAAAAAATATTATATGTCCTTGTATATTATGCCAAAATTGATAGAAAAAATTTAATCTATATTATGTGGTCATTTTTGTGGTCAGGATTACATGATAAAAGGAAATTTCCTTTGGTGAAATGGAGCAAGGTGTGTGATGATAAAACTAGGGGAGGTCTCGGTTTAAGAGTTCTTACGGATGCAAACTTAGCTCTAAGGGTAAAAGTAATTTGGAGATTGTACAAAGAGAGTCAAAGACAATGGGCAAGAATTCTTCTAAGTATGTTGAGCCCAATGACCCAAGCTTAATCTTTATTGCATTCTCACTACCAAATGGTTTTGCACTATGGAACGGTTTAAAAAATCAATTGATCTAGTGATTAAAGGTCTAAGATGGGTGGTGGGAACTGGAGAAAAAAATTCTATTTGGATGGATACTTGGTGTGATAAAAGACCACTCAATCTAGATCTAATTTTGAAACCATGGATGAGATTACTTCAAGATAAATATGGTGATAGGGTTTCAAACATTATGTACAAGGATCAGGAAGGAAGATACAAATGGAAAGAAGATTTTTTTACAAGTATACCAGACATTGTTGCTAGGAGGTAATTGAGCAGAAAGATAACAACAATGATTATTCCGAGGGAAGCTGAGGATAAGTTAATTTGGGAGTTGAATAGCTTAGGAGAATACACAACAAGAAGCAGATATAATGTAAAGCACCAACAAAATAGGAATACCGCAAGAATATGGAGAGATATTTGGGATAGCCCAAGCATTCCAAAAGTTAAAATGTTTGTATGGCTAGTAGGTCATAAGAAAATTTTATCCTAGGATAACCTAATGAAAAGGGGTTTTCATGGCCCCTCACAATGTGTTCTATGTAAAAAGGAGGAGGAGAGTATAGACCATCTCTTGGGACACTACTCAATAGTCTGGGAACTATGGCAATGGATTCTTAATATGTTTGGTAAATGCATGGTGATGAATGGAAGAATTGAAGAATGGTTAAAGCAATGGCAAAGCACTTTTAAAAGTGAGGCATTATAGATAATCTGGGATACATCGAAAGATACAATACTTTGGATTGTATGGCTAGAAAGGAACATAAGAATATTTAAAGGAAAGGAAAGTAGTTTAGAGGTAATGAAAAGGAAGATTTGTTTAGCCATAGAGGAGTCTAAACCAGCCCTATCAACTCACCCAATCCCTAATATTGAAGCAGAGAGCCTTGATAGATGGATTCAAGTCATCAATTGGAATTATGATGGTGGGTATAAGAGAAACAAAAGGAAAGACAAAAATATAAAGTGGAAACCACCAAAAGTAGAGTTGGTCAAATTGAATTTTGATGGAGCTTCTAAAGGAAATCTAGGACCAACAATAGGAGGAGGAATAATAAAAAATAATAGGGGTGAGATTTTGTCACATTACGCTTTCAATAGTGGATTTAAGACAAATAATGAAGTTGAAGCTTGGGCAACTTTGGAAGGATTAAAAATATGTAGACAAATGAAATGGAACAGAGTATGGATGGAAGGTGATTCACTAATAGTAATAAATGCAATTTTGAGGAAAGCAAAGGCTCCATGGAACATACAAGAGATCATTATGGAAATACAAGACCTTGCTATAGAGTTTGAAGAAATCAGGTTTACACATACGTTAAGGGAAGGGAACAAATGTGCAGATAGGCTAGCCAATAGAGGGGTTTTAATAGAGGATCATGAAGTTAAATTCTCTTTTCCATGGTTAGAGGAAGTAGTAAGTTTAGTTGAAGCTGACAAGAAAAATCTGAAAGGAGAAAATTCAAAATAATGTTCTAGAGGATTACAAAATGTTTTAGGGGATCCATTTATAGATCAATGCATTGGAGGAAACTAACAGTCTATATTTGGTAAAGCGGACTATGATTTCATGAAGCGAGTAGAAGTTTTGTATGCTGAAGCAGAAGAAGATGATATCAGATGGACTTCATGGTTGAATGGATTATTTGAGTTGTTGGTTGTTGGTTGGATTATGGGACAGAGTATGGATTGGAACTTTCAACTTTTTGAGATTGCTAAACTATTTATTAAAATAATACCATTATGATTTGTTAAAATGTCATTATAATATGAATGAGATTCATTTCATAACTCATTAAAATGATAAAATATTTTTTAATTGGTTATTTGGGATTAAAATGAATTCCACTTGTATTATATAATGACCCATAGTTTAGTTATTATGCATATATTCCTTGATAAGATTTAATCATGAACTTTCAACTTTTTGAGACTGCTAAACTATTTATTATAGTTCTTGTGGTTGCACTTATGCTTCAGGAAGGAAACTAACAATCCAGAGTTGGTAAAGCGGACTATGATAATGCGAAGTTTTGGAAATATTACTCTACTAAGATGTAGTGCGTAGACAATAGAGGTGGAGTTTTAAGAAGAATGCTAAATTCTAGAATATTTGTATTTACAAAGAAAATTGAAGAAGATCCAAAAAAATGAAAATCAAGAATTCAGACTTTTTATGAAAAAAGATGTAGGTATCTAGCTATAGCAACTCAATTGAGATGAGAATTGAATTTGTTTGTAAACTCTCAAGCTCTAAAGGAGAGAGTTGTGATTTGTCAAAGGTGGGGGATCTGAGTACTTGTCAAGCAAAAAAAAACCATGTATCTAAAGATTACTTTGTGCATTTAAACTATACAAATTTATATTTAAAATATATAGAGGATTTGATGTAATATAAGGAATATTTAATAACATTTCAAACCACACTCAATATGAGGGGACACAAAACCCGTGTAAACTCATTGAAAAAAAAATATTTAATAATAATTAATATTCTATATTTAATTATCAAACAATATTAGCTCAACTAGTTATATTCCTCAACGTTCAATGAAGAAACCCAAGTTCAAATCTTGCCAAGTGATACATAGATAGTATCCAAGCTGTTATAATACCACTACACAGTGATGATGTAATACGAATGAGACCCATTTCAATCCCATATAACCAATTAACAAAATATATTCTATATTTAATTATTATAAATATGTTAGTAAAACTTAATAAAATATATATTAACTTAAATATTTACAATGGGAGGAAGAGAGAAGAGAATGGAAAGGAGTCTGGAGAGCGAGCGCGCGGTGGATTAGCTGGAAAATAATTATTTTGAGATAACAAAATTTATAAATTCCCCATCGAGGGCAGCGAAGGTGAGTGCAGCAGTGCTAGGGCAGCGAAGTAAAAATATTTTAACAGTGCCACAGCAGTGCTAGGGCAGCGAAGGCGAGTGCAGCAGTGCTAGGGCAGCGAAGTAAAAATATTTTAACAGTGTCACAATAGTGCTAGGGCAGCGAAGGCGAGTGCAACAGTGCTAGGGCAGTGAAGTAAAAAAATTTTAATAGTGTCGCAACAGTGCTAGGGCAGTGAAGGCAAGTGTAGCAATGCTAGGGCAGCGAAGTAAAAATATTTTAACAGTGCCACAGTAGTGCTAGGGCAACGAAGGTGAGTGCAGTAGTGCTAGGGCAGTGAAGTAAAAATATTTTAATAGTGTCGCAGTAGTGCTAGGGCAACGAAGGCTAGTACAACAGTGCTAGGGCAGCGAAGTAAAAATATTTTTTATTTGGTATTTTTAAAATGGTAGTATAATTTGGGAAATTGGTTTCTTGTTTTTGATGGAGAATGAAGAGGAACATTTGGACTTCTCAGAGGACCCCTTTGAGGGGCAACGCATCTTTTCAACTCCAAGGGCCAAGGGTCCCATTTCTGGACAAGATTTAGAAGTTGAGAACTGGGGGTCCTTGGGTTTTTTGAGTGACCAGAATAATACTGCAGGTTATCAGACTTTAGTGGACAGAGGAGAGTCTATGTCAAAAGGTTCAGATCAAGTCAGTTGTCCTATTGACTGCTCACTCTCAGGTGTCTCAGAACACTCTACTCAAGTGATGGGTCTAATGAATGAGCAAGCATTTCATTGCGGGGAAGAAAAACTTGAGCAGGCTCCAAACAATCCAAACTCACTTTGTCTGACAGAGTTTCCTTTGTTTGGTTCTGGTTTTATTGGTAAAAGTCTTGATTTAGAGGCCCTAAGTGGAGTGGGTCCAAACTTACAATCAACACAATCTACAACTCCGGTTACTAAAGTGCGTAAGGCACATAAAGTGGTTAAAAAGAGAAGGTCGAAGATCAGAATGGTACTTGGGGAAGACTTGAGGATGGAACAAGTTTTGGAGTTTTTAGGGAAGGCCCTTATTGGAAAGTTTCATGGACATCAAATAGCTGATAATACACTAAATGAGTGGTTGCAGAAGGTATGGGTCCCAATCTTAGGATATGGGCCAATTTTTCACTTACTTGCCAGAGGATGGATAGGTTTCCTTTTTCGATCTGAGGAAGATGCACAAAAAATTCTAGGAGGTCATTGGTATTGGGGGTCTTCTTTTTTGGCTTTGAAGGCTTGGACGACTTGCTTTGATCCTAGGACTGAAGTTGCTAGGAGAATCTCGATCTGGGTAAAACTTCCAGGTCTACCAATGGAGTTATGGTCAGAAAGAGCTTTGAAAGCGATTGGAGATTCATTAGGTAAAACCTTGGATATAGATATTTCTTTCAAATCTAGTGTTTTTTGGTCTGTAGCTCGGGTTTTGGTTGAGATGGATATCAGTGAAGGCTTACCGGACTGTATGGAGATAGTTGTGGGGAATACAGTTCATACTCAAATCTTGGATTATTTGAAGATTCCTTTTAGATGTGTTCATTGTCATGTTTATGGACATATTGCTAAGGAATGTTCTCAAGCTTTCACACAGAAAGTATGGAGGAGAAAACAAATGACTAGTGGGGATTTCAAGTCAGCTAACAACAATCAAGAGATACCTATTTTTTAGAGCTCAATAGTGCTCCCTGATTTGGCACAAACAAGCAAAAAGAATGTTGTTGAACCTAGAACCAAAACTCTGAAGGAGGAAGAAATTTTGGGCCTAGCTTTATCTCCATTTCACTGTTCACAAGTTGTTAGAGAAGGAGACAGAGTCATAAAGAAAACTATGAAAGGATTGGAACCCGATACTATTAAGTTTGTTGGTCAGACATCTAAGCCTTATGACAATTACTGTCCAATACATGAGAATAATATGGACTTAGGTAATAAAGAACTTTGTACACTTCCTTATGAATGTTCGAAGAGAAGTCCCAAGGACAAGGAATTTTCTAAGATTTTGGACAATGGGTTGGCAACCTCAAACACATTGAATAGGGATTGTGATCCAAATATTTCTACTATTGGGGGAAGTCTTTGTGACCTATCAAGTGAATCTTCTAGGGAGGTATCTATTTCAGGGGATGGTTTGGAGACAGGTTCCTCTTGCAGATATTTGTTACGTTCTAGGAAAAGGGAATCCGAGCTGAGAACTTATGCAGTTGTTGGAAGGTTAGGGTTAGGTCTGGACCATATAAAGGAATCTTCCACTACTTCAGCAGGTAGGAAATCATTTTTGTTTCATGCACAGGAGAAGGCTTTGAGGGAAATTCAGCAGGGTAAACAAAAATCTATCAAAGGGGTCCTTAGAGCGGGACAAAACCCCTCTAAGATGTTTAAATGATCTTGTTATCCCTTAATATCCGAGGTCTTGGCAGTCCCTCTAAAAGACTTGCCTTAGCTAGGCTGGTGGAAATTCATAATTCAAATGTTATCCTTCTACAAGAAACCATGGGGGCAAGTACAAAAGTCATTGAAGGGTTAAGTAAATTGCTTAGGGACTAGGAGTTCTTGGCTCTAGATGCTACCAAAAATTTAGGGGGTGTTTTGATTGGTTGGAAGAACTCAATATCCTTAATTAATTCTTCCTTTATGGTTTCAGGCTTGTGGACATAATTCTTTTTTAAAGACTTGGGTTTGAGGTTATCAATTATTAATTGTTATGGTCCCTATGAAGATAGGCAGGTCTTCTGGGATGATTTTTTCTCCCAAAGGTGTGTTAGGGATGAAAGAGTTATCATTGGTGGGGACTTAAATTTTACTATGAATAGAAGTGAGGTCTGGGGAGAATCTGCAAGACTTGATAGACTTGCAGATTACTTCAAGCATAAGATTGAAGAAGTTGGTTTAATTGATTTGGAACCAATAAAATTAATGCCTACATGGAGAAATAATAGAGTTGGGGAAGTTGGGATCTCAAAGAGGTTGGATAGATTTTTGATCTCAGAGACATTATACAATGAAATAGATAGAAAATGGTCATGGGTTGAGACTGGAGGTGGCTCAGATCATTCTCCCATTTTTCTTCAATTAGAAAGTCAAGAGGCAAAACCTGCCAGTCCTTTTAAGCTCAATCCAATTTGGTTGGAGGAAGAAGATTTTCAACAACTGATTAAAAAAGAATGGATTGGTTATGACCAAAGTTCCAGGTCATCAACGAGTTTTCAATTTGTTGCTGCTCTAAAAAAATTAAAAGGAGTTGTGTCATCTTGGATTGCAGTTAAAAAGGAGAGTATGGATAGAGATCTTAAGTTGGTGGAGAAGGAAATTTCAGAAATTCATAAAAAGAATGAGGCTGGTTTGTTTAAAGAGGAGGAGAAAACAAGACTGGTTGAACTAGAAATTAAGAAGAACAAATTCTTGGAGTGGAGGGAAGTTGAATGGAGAATGAAAAGTAGAGTTGTATGGTTAAAAAAAGGGATGAAAATACTAAGTTTTTTCATAATTTTTCTAATCACAGGAAGAAGGTTAACACTATCTGGGAGATGCAGAATGAAGAAGGGGTCCTCGTTAGGAGTTTTTTTGAGTTAGCAGATTTGGGAGTAAAACATTTTCAATCTATCTATAAAGAACCTGATAGAGTCAATATTGGGGAAATTTTAAAGTTAACTACTTTCTTCCCCAGTTTTGTGACAGAGGAGGACAATCAGTTACTTATGAAGGAGGTCACAAAGGAAGAACTGAAAGTTGTCCTGACTTCTTTCAAAAAGGATAAAAGTCCAGGGCCTGATGGATGGCCTGTGGAGTTTTTCCTAGTTTTCTATGATCTGGTTGAGGAGGATCTTCTCAGAGTAATGGAGGAAGTTAGGTTGAGTGGTCAGGTTTTGGGGGCTTTTAACTCCACTTTTTTAGCTTTGATTCCAAAAAGGAGAAGCCTAAAACGTTTGATGAATTTAGACCTATTTCATTGTGTAACTGTATCTATAAAATCATTGCAAAGATTTTGGTTGTTAGATTGAAGAAGATTTTCTCTGAAGTTATTTCCCAGGAGCAGTTTGGGTTTTTAGCAGGTAGACAGATTTTTGAAGCCATAGGAGCTGCACAAGAGGGCCTTCACTCTATTAAAACCAAAAATCTTCCTGCAATGGTCCTTAAACTAGATCTATCTAAAGCTTATGATAGAACTAGTTGGTTGTATCTCAGATTGATGCTCTTACATGTGGGTTTTAGCTATCCGATAGTAAAGTGGATTATGGGATGTATTTCTTCTATATATTTTGTTGTTCTTATCAATGGATCAGCTTCCAAATTCTTTAGACCCTCGAGAGGACTGAGACAGGGATGTCCTTTATCTCCTTTACTTTTTTTGTTGGTTGTTGAAGGATTGAGTAGAGCTATTTTGGATGCAAAGAGGGTAGGATCCTTGTTCGGGATCAAAGTGGGGGTCCTTTATTTATCTCATTTATTATTTGTTGATGATGTATTGTTGTTCACAAATGGAAGTTTAAGGGAAGCTAGAAAGTTGAAGGAAATCTTGGACACTTACAGTATTGCTACCGGCATGGAGATAAATTTTCAAAAATCCTCTATTTGCTTTAATGGTCTAGAGCAGGAGACTAAACAGGATCTAATCAGAATTTTTCCTTTTAATCTCTTAGATTTCCAGGAAGGCTTTAAGTATTTAGGGTTTGTATTGAAGCCAAATACTTACAAGAAGAGAGATTGGGGATGGCTTTTAGAGAAGATTGAATTTAGGATTAACCATTGGTGTAATAGATGGTTGTCTATTGGTGGGAGATTAACACTTGTAAAGTCGGTTCTTGAGGCAATTCCTGTGTTTTGGCACTCCTTGGCCTTCATTCCCAAAGGAGTTCTAGAGAAAATAAGAAAACTCTGCTTCAAATTTCTTTGGACTGGATGCAAGGAACATGAAGGCATTCCTTTAGTTAAGTGGCAGAGTATTGCTAGGCCAAAGGAGGAAGGTGGTTGGGGCCTTAAAAATATCCATATTTTTTGTTCTTCTTTGGCAACAAAAAGTTTATGGAGGATTTTGACCAGAGAAGGATTATGGAAGAAGATTATTGAACAGAAGTATATTTGTCCAGGGACCTTTATGGATTGGATCAGAAGTCCATAGAAAAGCATTAAAAATATTTCCATTCAATGGAAGGCACTAGTACAGGCCTTTCCTATGATTGGAAAATATTTGGCTTGGAAAGTGGGCAACGGTGAACAAGTTAGAATAGGGGCTGATTCTATTTTGGGTTGTGGAGAAAACATTTTGTTGTCGGAAGCTATGATAAGTTCTTTACAAGACAAGGGTTTTTACTTTCTTCATCAGGTGGGGGAATCAGATTCTTCTAGTCTTTGGACCCAAGGTTGGAAGCAGGCTCAGGTCTTGGGTTTTTCTGATGAGCAGGTTGTTTTGTGGAAGGCTTACACTGATAGTCTTAATAAGAGTCATATCAAGTTGAGAGCTGAACCAGATACTATTGCTTGGGCATACAACAAATCTAGGGGTCAATATACGACTAGACTTGGTTACAAAGCAAGTTTTGACCCTCATCCTCAAGGGCCTACTTGGTGGTGGAAGCAGATTTGGAAATTATCTACCCCAAAAAAGACAATTATTTTCATGTGGTTAGCTTTGAGAAATAAGGCTTTGACTTGGGAAGTTTTACAGAGGAGAAGCAGACAAGGTCCAAGTATTTGTATGTTGTGTCAATCAGAGGAGGAAAACATCACACATTTGTTAATCAAATGCCCTTTTTCTCAACAAGTTTGGTTAGAAGCTGAACAGATAACTGGAGTACAAAATATTTGGGAAGGAGAAACAATGGAGGTATGCTTAAGACAATGGTTTTTGAAAAAAGAGTTGAAACAATTTCTTTCTTTACCATGTCTTATATGTTGGGGTATATGGTTGGCACGGAATGCAACTATTTTTGAAGGGAAGTTAATTCCCCCATTTCAAGTCATATTTCAGGTGAGGACTTTGGTCTCAATCAACAAAGGGCCTGACAAACATAAGAAACCTCGACAAGTAGACAATTTGTTCATTGAAAAGTCTCAGCCATGGGGTTTTTTGATGGGGCTAGTCAGAGACAGTCATATTTTAGTAGCGCGAGAGGCATTTTGTACTTCTCGGATACCCACTATATCAAATTTAAAGTAGGTCTTGGGACAGGTTCCAACAATTTTGCTGAGTTTCAGGCGTTGAGATTGCTAATGAAGTGTGTTGTGGAGAGAAATGTGAAAAAATTACAAATTTTTGGAGATTCCACTCTAGTCATCAATTGGATGAATAGATCTACTCAATTAAAAAATAATCTGCTTAGACCAGTGGGAGATGAACTACTGGAGGTGATTTCCCTTTTTGAAAATATCTCTTTTACACATGTTTATAGGGAATTAAATCAAGAAGCAGATAGGTTATCAAAAGAAGGTCAACAGGTTCCAGAAGGTTTCTTGCAAATGGAAGAGAACAAGGATGGAGTTTCTTCTTTCACCCACATATCATATCCCTAGTTTCTATGCTAGCTCTGGGTTTTTTACTGTGGGCCTGTTTCATTTGATTAGAGCTTTATGGCAGTTTCTAACTGTTTCTTTTCTATTCTGCTGGTTTCTTTTTCACTGATTTCTATCCAGGTTTTGGTCATGGAGGTTGTTTGGATGATTAAGTATTGATATATAAGGATATTTATCCTTATTATCCCCATGCTATTTCGAAGATGGGCTTTTTTCCTCTCTGATCTGCCAGACTGTAATTATATCTTGAATCCCAGTAATCTGCTTTTATCTGGGTTTTTGTTTGTGCTAAGGCACCTGAGAAGTGTAATTTTCTTTCACTCTTGAAATAAAATTACGATTTTTTTCTTGTAAAAATTTTTTTACAATACATATATCTATTAAATTCTAAGAGATTAAATTTGAGATATATTACATGTGCATTTAAACTATAGAAATTATATTTAAAAAATATATAGGATTAAATGTAATATTAAATTATCTATATAATTCCTGCTATCTCTTGGAAATTTCAATACCCTCTCTATTTAAGAACCATTATATCATATCAAGTGGCACTGGCTCAATTGGTTAGATTCCTCAACATTAAAGGAGGAGACCTAGGTTCAAATCTTACCAAGTGATACACAGATAATATCCAAAGTTTATTGTAATACCACTATATGATGATGATATAATACGGCTTCAACTTGTTTCAATCCCATATAACAAATTAAAAAAAAAAAACATTATATCATATTTGATCACTTCTAGTGTAATATTTGCTACTTGGATAAGCTTTATCATAGATTTGCTCTTTTTCTTGTCCTCTAATAGGGCATCCATACTTCAAGCTAGAGTATCCTCACTTCCAATTAAGACTTAAAAAAATGATTTTCCAACCATCTTACCTAGAATTTTCTCATAATAATCCTTTAGTTTTTTAATTTTTCTAAAGATCTTAAACAAGAAAATGTGATGCTTCTTGCTTGCACTCAAAACTTTTACTTACTTTTTTAAACAAAAATAGGTAAGGCTTGCTTTCGATTCACATTCACTCTTGAGTTAGATGATATTTAAATAAAGATATTATTACGCCAATAGGCGTTCCTACAATGGTAGACAGGGGATGGGAGGCAAAGAGGTCATACATGTCACGTCGTAAACAATTTTTTTTTTTTTATTAAAAAAGTCGACATTAACAAAAACATTTAAACTAGCTTAGATATAAAGGATATATATCTAAAAACATCAAGAGTTATCAATCCCGAGGTGCCTATCTTGGAGATCACACCCCCAAGAAATGAGATAGGCACCTCGAGATTGATAACTCTCGACATTTTTAGATATATATCCTTTATATCTAAACTAGTATATATAAATATTAAGTTTGGTGCAATGATACAAAAGCTTTAAAGTTGATGTTTAAAAAAAAACTTAAACAATACAAGAAAATTATGTTGATAATTAAAATACCATGTATTTATATATTACATGTGTATTTAAACTATACAAATTTATATAAAAATCTACATTTAAAAAACACACAGGAATTGATGTAATATAAGGAATATTCAATAATACTTGGTATTGCAAAAAAAAAAATACTTGGTATTCTATATTAAATTATTATAGATATATTAGTGAATCTTAATAAAATATATGTTAACTTAAATATTTACAATATATATATAAATATAATAAGTTGTGTGATTTTTATTGGGACCACTCCTATTGCAAAAACAAAACATTATATTGTTTTCATTATATTTTTATCAAGTTAATTAAATCATATATCCAACTTGCCTTTCTATCAAAGATACTCTTCATCTGCATTTTTATCAAAGATTATTTTCATCTTCTTCAAACTGCTAAGTTTCTACAATCAACTCCTTTATATCATTTTTATTAAGAGATAAAATCTCACTCATAGAGATGCCTTCCAAAATTTTGTCAAGATGAAATTCAACACCGTAAATGGCTTAAATAATTTATGCCCAACATATTTATAAATATCTTGTCTATAACAAATTGATAATTTATTAATACTTTTTTAAGGGTTCTTATTCATACCCTTAATATTCCAATATATTATTTTCATTGTTATTTTTTGTTTTTATTTGTGGGTTTAGCCCCACTTCTTGTTAACACTTGTGATAATTACTTTTGTTTTCCCATATCAATATCCCTTTGAGTTTATTTTCTCTTTGTTTTTGCTTCTTGGATTTTCCTCTCTTTTTTAATTGCCACCCATACTTTCATCTTCATCAATCTCTTCAATCTTCTCACATTGTTTATAGTAAAACTTATCATCTTTAGGTTTGTCTTGCTTTAAAGGATCTAAAGTGCAAGGAATAACCTCAAAAATACGTTCTTCTTTATGTTGCCTTGAAACCTTAAAGTGCAAGGATGCTCTTCCACAATAATTACCTTCTTTTTTTTTGATAGGTAACAGTATATTTACAGCGGGTTTTTTAAATAGGATCCCAAAACCTTAATTACAGTAGTGGCCGAAGCAGTGAAACTTTAAAACCAAAAATAACGTCCCCATCCCGGGGCCCTGGAAACATAAAACAGAAATAACGTCCCCGTCTTGGGGCCCTGGAAACTACAGAAAACAAAAGTGCCCGAATAAACTTCGCAGCCGAGAATCTCCAAAAAAACAAACCCAAAAACAAGACATTGAAAACGGCGAATGCCAGGGGCCAAGCTAACTGGGCCCTGATCCGTCCTCGGCCCGCTCAGTCTGTCGCTGGCCCTTGACAGTGCTTTCCTCCAGCTTGCGACGGAGCTCGGACAATGCCTTGGCGGCATGAGACGCAGCTTGGGCAGCTGTGTTGAGAGCACTGACCGCAGTATCCAGGAGGCCATGGAGTGCCAGCTTCTGCAACGCATCATCTGACTCAGAGCTGATCACAGTGGGCTTCGGGTTCTCTGGTTTGGCATTCTTGGGGCTTTCTGCAGTCTAGCTGGGTCCGGGGGAGGCCCTTTTGCACCCTGAACTGGGAGGAAGGGCCCTGTCAGGGCCTGTGCTCGATGCCCTGCACTTGCGTGTAGGCCTACGACGCTTCAGGGAAGCAGAATCGACAGGAGCGGGGGAGCCTTTGGCGACAGGGGAACCAGGGGGAGAAACGCCAGTTTTAGGGGGCAAGACAGAAGAGAGGGGGGGAATGCTGTGCAGCTGGGGCTAGTTGGCCAGGGCATGTCTGTAGAGAATAGCCATGAGCCCCTGGTGTAAGGGCCGGGAATGGTTCTTGTGGGCACGCTCAATGGTCAGACCCAAAGAGTAAAGGAGGAAGCGGGGGGTGCTGATGAGGGTAGCTCCACGGAGGTGGTTAAAATAACTGAGATGGAAGCTAAACAGTCGCTGCTCGGGATCATCATAGGTAATATATTGCATTACCGGGAAAATGGCTTCGTCGAACGACGTCGGGAGGTGAGAGCGGAGTAAGTTGGCTTTGTCCCACTAGTGGTCTGGGAAGCGGGAGAGCTCCTCTTCCCAGTTGTGTTTATCCCGTCTGATGACACGGCCTTTCTCCTCGTGGTGGAGGCCGGTGACCTTTATGAGGAAGTCCTTGGAGATTTTGAAGTGCAAACCCTTGACTGTAACTTCCTCGTCGTTCCACGACTCCAAGAACCCCTGGGTGATCTCGTCGTCATGGTCGACAAATTTGCTGAAAAATGGCGTAAAATTCTTGGCATCAAAGAATAAGTGAGCAGGACCGCTCAACTCGAGGACAGGGGGCTCCAGAAAAATAGCTTTGGACGCCATGGGGGATGAGCTGGCAAGGTGGGGACAGAGGGGGCAGAAAATGCCAGACCGGGGAAGAAAGAGCAGGGGAGGGGGAATGCGACAACGGGATGGGACAGGGAGGGGAATATAAAGGCCGTGCGATGGCTTGAGAAGGGGGAGCGCCGCCAGCTTTGGAAAGTAGCACATGCGGCTGGGATCGACATGACGGGGAGGGGGCTGAGGGGGCGCACCAGGCTGTTGACATGCAAGGATGGGAAAGGCCCACTGCCAAAGCGCAAGTTGGCGGACGCTGAGCAGAGGAGCGTCGGGAGTGAGCCGCGCTAGAGTTGACCTCGAACAGGTTGGCATGGCACGAGAATCAGGCGATGCAGAGATCAAAGCAGGAATGACGGGGAGGTCCGCCATGCACAAAAAAATGGGGCTGCCAGGGCTGCCAGCTGGCCAGCGCGGGCAGCTGACAAGGCAGGGGGTGTGGGCCGCTGCCGGGAGGACCTGGGTGGTCCTCACGCGGACAGGGTGGCGAGCCGACGGGTCGACATGGGGCCGAGAAGCACTGGACAACGGATGCACACGTCGGGGGGACTTCGTCGCCCAGCCACGGGGAAGACTAGACACCCGAGAGAACATCATGATCGGGGTGGTCCTGCATCGCAATTTGGATTAGGCCTGCAGGGAAGTGCGAGGTCCAGGTGGTGAATTCTCCAACAGTGATGCCTAGATTAGCCATGAAGTCAGCAGCCCTGTTGCCTTCTCTGAGAACATGCTGGAAAGTGTGATCGGGGAAGCCCTGGAGCAGGAAGAGGGCCTCCCGGATGGAGTTCTGGAATCGCCAGGAACAGGACTCGGGCTTGCTGGCGCCTCTGATAATGACTTGGGAGTCGCCTTCAATAATAATTTTTGGGGAGGAGCCCCTGAGAGCCGACAGGCCACTGAGCAGGCCGGCAGCTTCGGCAAAGTTGTTAGTTTGCCTGCCCAGCGGGACCGCGAAGGCAGTGACCAGATTCCCGGAACCGTCTCTGATAACCCCGCCAGCCCCAGAGGGCCCGGGGTTGCCTTTGGAAGCGCCATCGAAATTGAGCTTGAGCCACCCAGGGGGGGAGTCCATCTGATTAGGGAGCGACGGGAAGGGGCGGGAGGGGAAGCGGGGGGGTGATCTGGAAGCCGAGGGAGGAGAGAAGGGAAGCTTCGCTCGACCACCTGGGTTCCGTAGAAAGGGGAATGAGGCGGGAATTCTCAGTGGCAAAGGAGACTGCTTTGGATACCAACCTCTGGGGGGAGCAGGCCGGGGAGGAAAAGGCTCATCGGTTATGCTCGAGCCAAATTTTCCAGAGCAAGTGAGGAAGGCAGGCCTTCCAGAGGAAGCGAAGAAAGGGATGGGCAAAGGGGGTGGGCCACTGAGACAGGAGGTCAGAAATGGAATTGGGGGCCGCCCATTGAACGGAAAAATGGGAGAGGATGAGGCCTAGAGCTTCGGAAGAGAAGGTGCAGTTTAAGAAAAGGTGGTTGGTAGATTCCCAAGCGGCACAGCAGAGGAAACATCTGTTGGGGATTTGGAAACCTCGCTTGATCAGATTTTCGATCATGAGGATTTTGTTTTGGACGACCGCCCAAATGAAATGGCTAATTTTGGGGATCAATTTCTTGGCCCAGACCAGCTGAGTCGGGAAGGTGGTTGCCCCCGGGGTTCTCTGAATATGGTAAGCAGACTTGACTAAAAAAATGCCGCTGGGAGAGCCATGCCACACGCATCTATCACTGTCATCGAAAGAAGGGATGACTATCGCACTAAGGATGCGCTGAAGTTTGGCAGCTTGAAGCGGGAACCTGGGGTTCAGGATGGGTTTCCAGGTGGTCCGCCCCTGACACTGGGTCATGTAGTCAGACACTCTGGGTCCACGGTCCGCAAGCCCAGGTTTGAGAAGGAGTTCTCTGTCCGAGCTCAGGGCCTCGTCGAGGATCCATCTGTCCTCCCAGAAGTCAATCTTGGCACTGTCTCCAAGGATCCATTTGGTCCCTTGCTAAACAATATCTCTGGTGGAAAGCAGGGCCTTCCAGAAGGCAGATCCATCACGGGGCTGGGTATCCCCAAGGAAAGGGTGATTGTGGTAGTACTTCCTACGCACAATGCAAACCCATTCGTCGGGGGTATTGGTATGAACCTTCCAGGCATGTTTGGACAGAAGGGCCTTATTCATGGGAACCACCCGTCTGAGCCCGATCCCTCCCTCATATTTGGGGTGGCAGACCAGGGGCCAGGAGACCAGGGGAATCCTTTTCTTGTCTTCGCCTCCCGACCAGAGAAAACGTTTCTGAATTTGCTCAATGAGAGTAGCAATGGAGGCCAGAATTCTGAAGACCGACATGAAGTATATCGGAATGCTTTGGAGAACGGACGCCAAGAGAGTGGCTCTGCCGGCCTGAGAGAGAAGGTGGCCTTTCCAGGGGGCGAGTTTTCTTTGAATCCGCTCAATCACCCCATTCCACAACACCTTGGAAGACGCCCCTGTGAACAGAGGAAGCCCGAGGTAGGAGGAAGGGAGGGAGCCGGGGGAGCAGCCCAGGATCCGCCCGATTTTGATTTGTCTAGCCACGGGGGTGTTGATGAAGTAAATCTTGCTTTTTTGCAGGTTAATTTTTTGCCCAGCCGCCTCCTCGTACAGGGTAAGGATGCTCTTGAGGGCCTTAGCCTGAGGGACCGAGGCCGAGGAGGCAAGAATGGTGTCGTCCACAAACTGCTGATGGGACACGGGGGGGAGGTCCTGCGTCGGTCTGATGCCCGAGATAAGACCGCGAGTAACAACGTTCGAAATGGTTCATCCCAGGGCCTCGGCCAGGATAATAAAGAGAATCGGGGATAGGGGGTCACCTTGGTGGAGACCTTTGGAACTGGGGAAGAACCCGTTCGGGGAACCATTGGCCAGGATAGAGAACTAGGGGGAGGACACGCACTTGTTGATGAGATGGACCCAGGAGGGGTGAAACCCAAATTTGAGGAGGACCTTGGATAGGAAGCTCCAATCGACCCTGTCAAAAGCCTTGTTCATATCGAGCTTGAGCAGGAAATGGGCCTTTCTGGAAAGAACAGCTGAGTGAATGGCCTCATGCATGATTATGACCCCGTCAGTAATCAGCCTGCCTTTGACGGAGCTTCCCTGGCAGGGGGAAATGATCAGGGGAAGAATGTCTTTGAGGCGGTTTGTCATGGCTTTAGTCAAAATTTTATAGAGGACGTTGCACAAGCTGATGGGGCGGAAGTCTGACAGGGACCTTGCAGCCTGGGTCTTCGGGATCAGGGCTATGAAGGTGGTGTTGATGCCTCTGGGAATGGATCTGGCAAACTGTAGGTCCCGGATGGCAGCGCACACATCAAGGCCCACAATGTCCCAGAAAGCCTGGAAGAAGCGGGGAGGAAACCCGTCCGGGCCCGGGGCTGCCTCAGCCTTCATGGAAAAGGTGGCAGCATGGATTTCTGAGTCCGACAAGGCTTGAACCAGCTTTGCATTAGCCATGGCCGGGACGGACGTCGGGATGTGCTCCAGAAGAGAGTCGGCCGCCTCCGAGGACATAGGAGGTCCATCGCCCAGGAGCTCTTGGAAGAAGTGGACTGCCTCGGCTTGGATGTCCTCTTCCTTGTTGATGATACTACCATTGCTATCAACCAGCTCGACAATTCTGTTGGAACCCCTATTTCGGAGGGTCGATGCATGAAAGAACTTGGTGTTTGCATCGCCATCTTGGATCCACAGAGCACGTGACTTCTGCCTCCAAAAGGTTTCTTCCCTGGCTAGGATATTGTGGTACTCGTTGAGGGCAGTGCGTTCCTCTTCCCTGAGGCCGGGCTCTTGAGAGCCAGCTTGGAATCTGGACTCAATCTCATCGAGTTTATTTTTGATAGCCTCCTTGCTTTCAAAGATATTACCGAACACTTCTTTGTTCCAAGTCTTGAGGTGTTCCTTGAGGCGTCTCAACTTGTGGAAGACCTGTTCGGCAGGGCGGCCAGGGATAGGGGGAGCCCACCAGTAGCCGACCTGGGCCCGGAGGTCGGGGTGGTGAAGCCACATGGACTCAAACCGGAAGGGTCTCCTGGGGGGCGATGATCAGTCTCGAGGAGGAGGGGGCTGTGATCGGACCCAATTTTGGGGAGGGCCAATAGGGAGGCGTCGGAAAAAATGGGGAGGGCTTCCTTAGACAAGAACACTCTATCTAACCTTACCTGAATGTGGTTGGGTCCCGCTCGCTTGTTGGACCACATGAACCGGGCACCCTTTAGGCTGACATCCATGAGCTCATTGTGGGTGATAAAGGCCCCAAAGTTGTCCATGCTTTTGGTTCTGACCTCCGAACCCCTACATTTGTCAGAGGAAAATAGGGGGCTGTTGAAATCCCCGGACAGGATCCAGGGCAGGGGAGCGAAGGCTTCTCTCATCGAGCTGATTTCCTGCCAGAGCCTTGCTTTCTCAACGGGACTATTGGGGGCGTAGACGTTGGATAGGATCCATGATCGCTTAGAGTTGAGGCAGTGGACCAGAATGTTCATGATCCTGGGCGACGAGGAAATGAGCCTTCCCTCGTAGGATCGAGGGTCCCACATGCACATGAGGCCCCCGGCTGAGCCAGCCGCGGGGGTGGAGAGAAGTTCACAGTTGCGCCAGGTAGCATGGGCAATTCTCCGGGTGGCGGCATCATCTATCTTGGTCTCCTATAGGAGGATGAAGGACGGGCGGTGGTCCCTGCGGAGTTGATCGAGGATCCTTTTCTTGGGGACCCCATTGAGTCCCCTGATGTTCCAAGAGATTAACTTCATTTGGCACCCTTTTGGGGTCGCCTGCCCCCCTTTCCAGCCTGGGCGGGAGGTTTGGATCGGGCGTCGTCCGCCTTGCGAAAGCTCGTGCCAACGTCAGGTAGCGTAGTTTGGGAACCGCTAGCAATGTCGTCCTCGGTGATCCTAGACCGTTGTTCGCATCGGGTGGGCCGCCCTTGTTTACTTTTGTTGCCAAAATCTATGGTAAAGGATCTGCTCCGGGTCATTTTGGGGCTGACTTCGTCGGACTCGGAAGGAGAGCTGCCTTCGGTCTCATCATTAGATCGCTCGCACCCACACACCAAGGGGGTAGGTTTCGGGAAGGATGCCTGGGGGGCCGGGGTCAGAAGGGGATGGGGGGGAGGGTTGGGTCCCGGTAGCAGTCGGGGCTTATGAAGGAGCCAAAATGGGGTGCGGGGGGGGATCTGGGATCGGGTCCCCGGAGGGGTCGCTGGGGGGGACGCCCTCCGAACAAGCCTCGAGGGCCTAGGGGCCCGAAGGGGAAACCTCCTTGAGGGGAGTGCTAGGGTTGGGACGAGATGGATCCTGGGAGGGGGCCCGACCAGAGCTGGGCGGGGGATTGGGATTAGGGCCTTCCGCCTTCCTGGAAGCCGCGCATTGGTGAGGGAGGTGGCCTTGAGAGCTGCAGGAGGTGCAAAAGGTAGGTTTATTTTTATAAATAAGGGTTTGGCGCCAGAAGGACCCAGAAGAGATGGTCACCGAGGAGGGGAGCTCAGATTCGAGGTTGGCGTTGGCATAGAACCTTGCATGCACCATGCGAGAGCCAGCCTTGGTCGCAGGATCAAAGGCCACCAGGTCTCCAACCGACTGGGCGATGAGCTTAAGAACGTCTTCGCGCCACAGATGAAAGGGGAGGTCCGGGAGGCGAACCCAGATCGGGGCAAAGTTGATGCTTTGGGTGCTGGGATGAAAATCTGCACCATAGCGTCTGAGAAAAAGGCTCTTGCGACCCAAGAACCAGGGCCCGCCCGACAGGATCTTCTCAGCATCCTCGTTGTTGTTGAGTTTGATAATGAAAAAGCCTCTGGACAGGGCAACCAGCTGGATATGGCCGGAGACCTTCCATTTGGTGGCCGCCCATTTGCGGATCATCTCCATGTCTGGGCGCCCACCCAGGAACTTCCCAACCAAGGAGGATGAAGAATCAGAAACCAGGGAAGAGTAAACCTCCTCCTGGATGGAAATGTGGGTGCCTTGGAGGGAAAGTCTGACACCCAGGGCCCGTGCAGGGGTCCTGGAGCCCGCCAAAACCTGTTGGTAGGAGGGTTTAGGGCCTCCCGGGGCCCGCCCTAGCCTCGGATCGGGGGTTGCCTTCCCAAGGCCATCCGACGCGACAGGGCCAGGCAGGGGGCGCGGGCCCAGAATCTCGACCCCACCAAACCCAACGCACTGCTCGAGACCCCCGTCCGACCCCGCCGCGGATCCGCCTGGGCCCAGCCAGGGCCCGGACGTACCTGAACCTCCAGGATCCGGGCCCGCCCAGGATCCAGCGCTCTGTTTTGGATCCGATCCCGGCCCTGCCTCCGCTTCTGCTCCAAACTGCGCTCCAGCTGCCGCTCCTGCTGTTGCTCCCGCCATCTCAAGATGACTAAACCCACAATAATTACCTTCTTATTCTATCTAAAAACCTTAAATTGTTATGGATTTCCTCCATCCTCATTTTTTATTATGTTTCTCTTGAAACCCTAAAGTTCAAGTGATAACCTCTACACCACTTTCACTTTTATAATCAAGAGAGAATTATATACTACTTGAGAAAAATTAAGATGATTTACTTGGAATAAATTTTACCTCTCTTGTTGTCTTTGTTTTAGGATTTTCCTCCATGTCTTTCTTTGCACCTTTAATTCCTTCTGAACTTGAGCTTACACATTGTACTTTGTCATCGCTTATATCCTTCTTTGTTTCTTCTAATGGTTGATTCAAGTGAGTTATGGTGGCCTCTACCAAATGATGTTGTAGATAGGCTTTCTTTACCTCTTCTTTTAGAGTGGAATATCATTGATCTAATCTAGATTCTATTATTGTATGATTTCCTTGCTTTGTCTTGAAGTTTATCTCATGACCAAAAAAAATTATTTATTTATTCATAGTTTTCACTTTGCAAACTCTTACCATGTGTCCTATCTCATAATAATTATGCTATTGAAATGTGATATTTTCATAATCCACTATTGATCTCATTCTCTTGATTTATATTTAATCTTAATGGATTGTGGCAAAGGTTTTGAAATATCCATAACAACACATATTTGTGTATATATAGCATGCTTTCGATCGTTAATAGTTAGTCCTTACTCAACGAATTCTCCTAGGGTATGTCCAATATTCTTCAAAACATCCTTATTGATATGTTGATATGGAAGTCCAAAAAGCCTAACCCACATCGAAAGCTTCTTAATAGATTTTGTCTTAACAGAAAAAAAATTAATTCCATGGTTTCAAATAAATAGTACCCTCTCCCCTAAACCATGGGCCACCACCCATTATTTTATCCCTAATTTTTGAACTAGAAAATATGATATGAAAAAAACCTTTAGGAAGAAAAGTCACAAAGAAAATCCCCACTTCCACTTGATCCAATTAAGAATCTCCAAAGACTATGGCTATTATATATGGAACTTACATATTAATCCTCTAATTTTAAGAACTATTATATCATGCTCAATCATCTCATCCTTGATAGTCACTTTTGGTGTAACAAATACTACTTGGATTGAACTTGCTATGTATTTGCTCTTTCGCTTATCTCCAACTTGGACCTACATACTTCTAGTTAGGGCATCCTAACTTCCCATTAGGGCTTTCAAATGTGACTTTCCTTCCATACTTGTGAGTAAGGCTTGCAATCCCTCCTACCTTGCACTCCCTCCCAACTCAAAATCACTCGTCTCTTGTTTCTCTCGGTGTTACTTTACTTTGGTGATTTTTCAAAAATAATTTTCAATGCATTCATGGTAAGGATTTGAAGCATTGATACACTTCACATGAACTCTTTGCTCTTTTGCCATGACTTAATCTCAACCTGTACTCCCTCTACCTTGCACTTACTTCTGGCTTGCACTCCCTCACAATACATATATCTATTAAATGTTAAGAGATACTAAATTTGAGATGTATTACATGTGCATTTAAACTATACAAATTTATATAAAATTTTAAATCACATCTTAGGAGAATGGGTTTGTGATTTGGTTATTCTCACAATAAAATATCTAAAGAGATTGTATACTCTTCTTCCAACCATGCGTTGGATAATAGAAATCTATCCAACCTTTTTGCTATATAAGTTTGGCCAATGTGTCTATTATCTCCATGTGTATTGAAATATTGAAGAAATAGCATCCCAAAGACCATTTGAATTGTCAAATAAAGTAAAATATTTAATACCACTACTGAGTAAATAACATCTCAGGATAATAGGTTTGTGATCTAGTTCTTCTCATATTAAAATGTATACAAATATCATATACTCTATTTTCAACCATGCATTGGTGATAGAAATCTATCTAACCTTTTTGTGATATAAATATTCCCAATGTGTCTTTTATCCAATGTATATTGAAAGCTCAAAGGAATAACCTCCCAAAGGCCATTTGAATTTTCAAATGAAGTAAACTATTGTATTGGTTTAGACCATCCAAAAGTACCCCCATTTGTTTTTTAAGGATACATAACTATGATGGAGTCCCCCCAAGAATCCATAGAGCACAATTATGAAACATCATTGTATGTGATAAAAATATGTCAAGATACTTCCAACATATTTCATGAGGAGTAATTATAGTTGAAGCATATACATTAATATCCCAACTTTGATGTTTTCCTCTTTCCTAAAAAATATATTAACAACCCAATTACATTTTGCTTCTAGCAATTGTTTATCCTATATTGTTGTAATACCTCTAGAGAAATTGCTATACAATCCTCCATCTTTTGGATTTGCTAGGGTAGCCCACTTTCATAAAAACTTCGAGAGGTGTCTCCCACTCCTCAACAAATAGTTCACCTTCACAAGTCAAATATCCTATGATATCATCCTACTCTGATACTAAATGTTAGAAACGTAGATTGAATTCAAGCAACTATGATTAACCTTGGTATTGATGTGACAGAAGAAAAAATACAAGTGTGATCAAGAAGGTACAAGGTCAGGAGTTATAATCACTTTCTAAACTTCCCATAACCTTTGTAACCATCATATGGTATTTCATCAATCATACAATATTCATAACATAATCTCCATCCAATTTTTACCTCCAATGCCAAAATCATAAGTTTGCAATGCAAGCATACTCCTCCAATATTCTTTCCTTTCCCTATCCCGCTTTTAGAGCAAAAACCTAAAAAAAAATCACATCCTCTTTAAAGAAAATCTCTTTGAGTTTGATCAAATTTAGATGTTATACCCACTACCAATCTCAAAGTGACATCATATATATAGAGATGGGTTGCAATGTAGTCTTTGTGATTTGTATCCTTCCAACCATGGTTAAGAACTTACCTTTCCAACCTGCCAAACAAGATTTTATTCTTTCTAAAATTGAGTCTAAAAGCTCCTTCTTCTTTCCTTTATCAAACAAATGAATACCTAAATATGCTTATGGAAATTTTTCAATTTTAGAACTTAAAATATCCATAAAAATCCATTGTAAATCTAGGGTAGTGTTAATGAAAAAATTCCTAAATTTTGTAGTATTAACCAACAATCCAAACACTTTCTCATAGCATGATAACATTGACTTAAAGTCTATGGCCTCACTAGTTGAGGGATGACCCAAAAGAAAAGTATCATGAAGGGATCATTAGTTGCAACCTAAATACCTTTGATATTTCCTTTCCTTTTTGACTTTGAGAAAGATCTCCCTAATGTATCATAAAGAATAATAAATAGATAAGGAGATAGTGGTTCACCTTGGAAAATTTCATAGGATAATTCAAAGTATCTAGTAGGGAATCCATTAATAAAAATAGAATACTTTGAATTGCTATAACAACATGTAATCCATTCGCACCAACCTTGATAAAAACTAAATTTTATAATAATATCATGTAGAAAACTCTAACAAACCCCATCGTATGCTTTATACAATTTTATAAGCATACCTAGATTTTTCATGGAATGAAGAGGATGTATGACCTCATGTTAATTAACTACACCATCAAGAATTTGTTTGCTATGAACAAATCCACATTGTTTCTATGAGATAACATGATATGTGATGTTTTTCTATTTTTTTGCCATAATATTTGAAATATTTTTATGAAACATATTACAAAGGCTTATTGGATGAAAAATATCAAAATATTTTCTCACCTTTCCTAGGAACCAATGTAATAAAGGTGACATTGATATCCCTTATTATAACCTTCTTTTTTGAGCCTCTTCAACCACAACCAAAGTAAATCTTGAAATTTTTGAAAGAAAATTACAAGAAATCCATTAGGGCAAGATGCCTTGTTAGGGTGAAAAGAGAAAATTGTCTCATGTTGCTCCTCCAAAGAGATCTTCCCCATCAAGATTTTATTTTGTCCTTATTTTATGATGGAATATTTTGCAAATGCTTACCTTGAGCCTCCTTATCTTGCCTAGCATCTGATAAAATGCCTTTGAAACAATTAATTGCTTCCTTCCTAGTATCTTGTTATTCCTCAATATTTCTTTCATTTGAAGTTGAAACTTGATGCAACAAAAAGACAAATCTATTTTGGTTGTAGCATGAAAGAATTTGGTATTTCTATCTCCTTCCTTGAGCTATATTTGCATAATTTTTTGGGACCAATATAATTCCTCCTTTTTCAATATATTGTGATAATGAGAAAGTAATTATTTTTATTACACATAGGCATCTTGATCCATTCCATTTATTTCTACTATATCTTGTAATTTAGATTCAATTTTCTTCTTTTCTTTAAATATGTTACCAAAAGGTTTGGCATTCCAGTTTGCATTTGCCCCTGTAGATATTTCATCTTCTAAATAATCTTGTATGTATATGATCCTTGAAAATTTGCTTCATCTAATCATAGCATAACCATATAGAACAAATCAAGGTCCTCGACCCACATAGATTGAAAGAAAAATGGATTTGGATGACCATTAATGAGTAGATTGTATCTCAAGAGAATGGGTTAATGATTTGATTTTGCTCATAATAAAACACCTAAAGAGATTGTATATCTATTTTCAACCATATGTTGGATTATATAAATCTATCTAACCTTTATATTGTATAAGCTTGCTCAATATATCTATTATCTCGTGTATATTTAAAGCTCAAATGAATAACATCCTAAAGTCCATTTAAATTGTCAAATAAAGTAAAATACTACATTGATTTAGACCATCCAAATGTACTGCCCTTTATTTTCAAAGGATATAGAACAATGTTGAAGTTCATTCAAGAATCCATAGATCACAATTATGAATCATCATTGTATTTGATAAAAATATTTCAAGGTCCTTCCAACATCTTTTACGAGGAGTAACTATAGCTGGAGCATATACATTTATAACTTGGACTTTGATGTAACCCTATTTCCTACAAATAGACCAACAACCCAATTGATTTTTGTTTCTAGCAATTGTTTATCCCATTTGAATTTATATCATATTGTTGTAACACCTCTAGAAGCTACTATAGAAAAAATTGCTAGACATTCTCCCATATTTTGGATTCAATAACACAACATCCTTTCATGTACTTTGAGAGGTGTCTCCTGCTCCTCATAAAATGGGTCACCTTCACAAGTCAAAGCTCCTCTAATATCAACCTACTTTGATACCAAATATTAGAAGCACAAATTGAATTCAAGCAACTATGATCGACCTTGATATTGATGAGATAGAAGAACAAATATAAGCTTAGTTATCAATTTCGAGTTTGTATTCGAGTTCGACACTTCTGAAGTTGAAAGAAATTTGACATGTTCAAAAATTCGAAATAAAATTTGACATAAAATTTGATATTTAGTTTTATTTTTTATTAAAATATATATAAAGCAAAAGTATGCCAAAATTCATATAAAAATAATAAATCTATTACAATAAATCACAACAAATTTATTTAACCCAACAAAACTACTAAATTATAGTATAAAGAAAAATTTAATGTAGAAGCTACAACTCGGAGCTATTGCCAAATCCACATATTTTTGGATGTTATAAATGTTTTTAAAAATCAAATATAAAGGAGAAAAAACATGCAAAAATTTTTCTACATGCATCTTCTCCTTCCTGTGTGCGTTGCCCAATTTTTTTCCTACTGAATTTAGGATTGAAAACACATGCAAAAAAAATTTTCCTACCGAATTTAGGGTTGAAAACACATGCGAAATATTTTCCGCATGCATTTTCCCCCTTCCCGCATGTATTCCCCAGCTATTTTCTGCCCATTTTTTTCCCGAATTTAAAGTTTATTCGCCAAACTTATTCGCTAGAGTTTTAAATTCGACGAATTTCAAATTTTATTTAAAAAATTCGATGAATTTGATAACAAAGAATATAAGTATGATCAAGAAGGTACAAGGTCTGGAGTTATAGTTACTTTCTTAACTTCCCATAACCTTTGTAACCGTCATATGATACATCATCAATGATGTAACATTCTGAACATAATCTCCATCCAAATTTTACCCCTAATGCCAAACTCGTAAGTTTACAATGCAAGCCTACCCCTCCAATATTATTTCCTTTGCAAACCCTATCCCACTTGCAAAGAAAAAAACAAAAAATTTCCTCATATCCTTTCCAAAGGAAATCTCTTTCACTTTTATCAATTAGATGTTATACATACTACCAACCTGAAAGTGACACCATATATATAGATATGGATTGCAATGTAGTCTTTATGAGATGTAGCCTTCTAGCCATAGTTAAGTAATTACCTTCCCAATCTACCAAACAAGATTTCTTTTTATTCAAAATTGAGTTCTAAAGCTCCTTCTTCTTTTCTTTATCAAACAAACAAATACCCAAATATGTTGATGGAAAATTTCTAATTTTAAAACTTAAAATTTCCATAATAATCCATCCTAAATCTAGGATAACATTAATGAAAAAGATCCTAGATTTTATAGTATTAACCAACTATCCAACAACTTTCTCATAGTGTGGTATATTGACTTAAACTCCATGGCCTCACTAATTGAGGAATGACTCAAAAGAAAAGTATCATACAAGGATCATTTGTTGCAACTTGAAAACCTTTGATTTTTCCTTCCCTTTTTTCCTTTGAGAAAGTTATCCCTAACATCTCAAAAAGAATAATAAATAGATAATGAGATATTAGGTCACCTTGTCAAATTCCATGGGACAATTCAAAGCATCCAATGGGGAATCCATAAATAAAAATAAAATATTTTAGATTTCTATAAGAACATGTAATCCATTCACATCGAGCTTGATCAAAATCAAATTTTCTAAGAATATCATGGAGAAAATGCCAACAAACCCCATTATATGTTTTGTTTATATATGGTTTCATAAGCATACCTAGATTTTTCATGGAATAAAGAGGATGTATGGCCTCCCATGCAATTATTATACCATCAAGAATTTGTTTACCATAAACAAAACCACCTTATTCCTTTAAGATAACATAATTTGTAACGCTTTTCAATTCGTTTCCCATAATATTTGAAATGATCGTATAAAACATATTGGAAAGATTTATTGGATGAAAAATAAAAAAATATTTGCTCACCTTTCTTAGAAACCAATGTAATAAAGGTGGCATTAATATCACCGATTGCAAACTTATTTTTTCGGGCCTCTTCAACAATAACCAACATAAATCCCAAATATTTTAAAATAAAATTGTAGGAAATCCATTAGGGCTAGGTGCCTTTGAAAAGAGAAAATTACCTCATCTTGCTTCTCTGTATAGACCTTCCTCATTAAGCTTTCATTTTGTTCTTATTTGATAATTGGTGGAATATTTTGTAAAAGTTTACCTTAAGCCTCTTTGTCTTGCCAAAGATCAGACAAATATCTTTGAAATAATTAATTGCTTCCTTCATGTATCTTCTTCTTTAATATTTCTTTTATCTGAAGTTAAAATTTGATGCGACAAAAAACATTTGTTTTTGGCTATACCATGAAATTTTTTGGTATTTCTATGTCCTTCATTAAGCTATCTCTCCATATATTTTTGGGACTAATGTGACTCCTTTTTTAATATATATATATATAAATAAAGGGGAATAGTAACACCTTTTGCCGGATACTTGATTGGGCTTAGATGCTACCACTATAACCTTAGCCCGTTGGGTAAAATGAAGTCAACGAGACCCCGACCCTCCAAGGCATCGAACTCGGGTAACCAATCAATAACCACTCGGTCGCTACCATCCAACCAATCCCCTTCTAGGTACACCATGGTTTGAACCTTGGATGATAGGGATCCACATCTTATTAAATAAAAGCCTTCTAGATAAGGCATATGCGTGCACTTGGTGTAGCCACTTTCTAGTGGCACCTTTGTTTATTAGTCCACTACCTTAGGTGGGCATGAGTGGGTTGTTATTAGCCACCTCATAGTCACATAATATTGTAATAGGCATATCCTGCCTATATATTGTGATGTTTGATTAATGCAATCTCAGTTTTTCATTGCTAAATTTGACCCTTCTAGAGTGCCCATATCATTGGACCTCCCCAAAGAGAGGCCAAAGCCCTAACCATTGTGTTGTCCTTGGAAAACCCTTTTTTTAATATATTATAATAACGAGAAAGTTATTATTTTTCTCACACATAGGTGGCTTTTCCATTCCATTGATTTCTACTATCTCTTGTAAATTTCAACACCCTCTATATTTAAGAACCACTATGTCATGTTTGATCATCTCATTCATGATCTTCACTTCTAGTGTAATATTTGCTACCTGGATAAGCTTTGTCATAGATGTGCTCTTCCTCGTCTTCCACTAGGACATCCATACTTCAAGCTAGAGCATCATCACTTTCAATTAGGACTTAAAAAATGATTTTCCTGTCATCTTACATAGAGTTTCCTTGACAATCCTTTAGTTTTTAAATTTTCCTAAAGATCTAAAACAAAAAATGTGACACTTGCTTCTTTCTTGCACTCACAACTCTTACTTGCTTTTTAAAACAAGAAAAAATAAGGCTTACTCTTGACTCACATTCACTCGAGTTAGATGATAGTCAAATAAACATATTATATATTTATAATAAGTTTGGTGTAACTATATGAAAACTTTAGAGTTGAGGTTTAAAAAACAACTTAAATAATAAAACAAAAATATTGTTGATAATCAAAATACCATGTATTTATACATTACATGTGTATTCAAACTATTCAAAATTATATATAATTTTTTTTTTAATACATTTGATCCAATATAAAGAATATTCAACAATATTTAAGATTCTATATTAAATTATTATAAATATATTTGTAAATCTTAATAAAATAGATTAACTTATATATTTGTCCGTGGGTCTAGGTGGATTGGTAAGTTGGGGCGTTTATTGAGAGGAGACCTAGGTTCCAATCCCATGGGCATGCCCATGCATAGCTAGTAGCTCGATCCGACTCCTCTGCGTGTTGTACCTGACTGATGACGACGATCTGTTTCCTACTTGTTCGACGGTCTCCTTCATGCCATGTGTTGAACCAGACTGACGAAGACGATGCAAACCCTATGTGTCCGACGGTCCCCATCTCATGTCGAGTTACCATTAACGAGACGGTGGGTGTGTTGGAAGCCTTTGCTGATAGTTTGAACCCTACCAGCTGTGCTGACAATTACTAAAATTGTGATTGTAACCAATTCATCTATGTAACCAAAAAAAAAATATATATATATATTTATGTACATAAGTTTATTAATATATATTAATATATATATTTAAATTTAAGTATATATTTATTAAATGATAAAAAAAAAAATTGAGATATTTATCTATTTTTTTAACTTTTATATTGTATATATATATTTTTGATAGGTTATATGTGGTTTCTTATTGGCGACCACTCTCATCACAATACCAAAATATTACATTTGCTGTAGCATACATTTTAATCATGACTTTTTCATTTTTTTTTCTTTTAAATATATTTTTCAACTTCCTCAAAGTGTTCTTTCCACAATCAACTCCTTGACATCATTTTGATTAAGACATAAAATTTCACTTGGCCAGTTGCCTTCTAAAATTTGGAATTCACGGGGATGAAGATCAACACCATAATTGGCTAATGCTACTTGATTTCCTTCTCTATAAATATGCTCACACTGCCACTAGATTGCCTCTAGTAATAGACAATGAACATCGACAATAATATTATTTTTTATCCAGTCTCCACATCCATTTTTGTAATTAGCATTGACGATAATTTGTGAGTCACCCTCAATTGAAATATATTTCCATCCTTTTTCTGTTGCAATTTTAATTCTTGTAAGAAGTGCCCTAGCCTTTGCATAGTTTTTAGTTGAAGTTCCATATGATTTTGAATAAGTGAAGAGAATTTTACCTTCACTATTTCTAAAAACACCACCTCCACCACCTTTTCCTGGATTTCCTTTAGAAGCACCATCAAAATTAATTTTGATAAACACAATTTCTGGATATTTCCATTTTACCATAGATCAAAGTAGATCTTTTGTTTTAATTCTGTTATCGTAGATGACTCTTTCATGTATGTGAAAATCCTGTAGCCAAGTTATTAGCACCATATTTTTAGACATTCTGCAAGAGAGGCACTAATACGATTCCAAACTTGGGCATGATTTTGATATTTATTTTTAAAAATTCTATTATTCATTTCAAGCCATAAATTCCAACAAATAATTGCAGGGCCAATCCTCCAAAGAATACATAATGCTTTAGCTTTATTATAATTTATTTAACATTTTATCAACTCTTTCAATGTTGATGGAGCTACCCAATATAATTTCATATTTTTTAAAAATAACCCTAAATGGTGTGAGCAAACGGACAATGAAGAAGTAAGTGGTCTAACATTCTTAAATCCTTCTCACATAAGGCACATATGAAAGGTCCATAATATCCTCTTCTTTGTAGACTCTCTCCGGTAAGAATCTTACATTGAACTACTAACCAAAGAAATGTTGAGGCCTTAGGGATAGCCTCTAATGACCAAACGTTCTTCCAAGGAAAATCGATGGGAGAAGGAAATTTTGATTGTTCTAAATCCTCATATCCAACTTAATTGAGTATCCACCATCCTTTGATATTTTCCAAACCAGCTCATCCTTTCGTGTAAAAATTGACAAATAAAACTCTCGAAGCATATTTTGAAGTTCATCTGCAATTTGTTTGAGTTTATCTCCTTCAACCAGGTTACTAAAAGAAATCCATGTTTTGGAGTTTTTGCTCATAATAATATAATCTTTAACCTTTGGACCTTTACATGCTATGCACGCTTGAGCCAATGGTTTCTATTTTGAGTCAAAGATAAGAGGATAAGCTGACCATCTAATATGTTTCTTTATCAAATGTAAACTGTCTGATATGAAGTTCCATGTTGACGATCCTTTGGGTAGAGTTCTTTTCCTAAACAATTACATTGCATTAAGAGAACCTATATATTTTTAAAGTAAAATTTTTGCCCAATTCTTTTTTGATCTCTGAATAGTCTCCACCCAAGCTTTGCTCCTAATGCCAAATTCATAAGTTTGCAATTTCGCAAGCCTGCTCCTCTAATTTTCTTTCCTTTGCAAACCCTATCCCACTTACAATGAGGACACCTAAAATTTTCCTCACAACCTTTCCATAGAAAGTCTCTTTGAATTTTATCCATTTTTGTTGCAATACCAGTTGGCAGTCTTGAAAGTGACATCATATAAATAAGAATGGATTGTTTCCTACCATAGTTAAGAACTTACCTTTCCAACTTGCCAAACAAGCTTTCATTCTATCCAATACTGCATACTAAAAGATATTAAATTTGAGATGTCAATTTATATTTTTAACTTAAAAAATATATATAAACCATTTATCTCTATCTTTACTGATGATCTTGCCACTACAACCTTTAGTTGCATCCGATAAACTTTTTAAGGTAGATGATGGCGCTAGCGCGACATGCCCTCCAATGCTAAGAAACTTGAGGGATTGGAATTGTGGTCTTAAAATAGGTATTAAGAGGTTTGAGGGATTGGAACTGTGGTCTTAAGGTAGGTGCTAGTGCGACACACCCTCCAATGCTACGAAGCTTGAAGAATTGGAACCATGGTTTCTACTCTTCCACGAGAACGTTTTTGACCACTCGACCATGCCCTCGAACCTAGGCATCTATCGTTTTTTTAAGTAATACTAAGTACAACCGATGACGCAACTGAAGACCACACTCCCATAGCAACAAAGGCCTCCCTTTCTATAATTCCAACTGAGGTCACCAAAATAAAATGCCAATGACATACCTACATGAAGATTTATAAAATTTGATAATGTTGTTGACTAAAAAACACACGGTTTGGAGTTTGGCTTTTCTTCACGAGATGCAAAATTCAAACTACAACCTTTATGTCGCTGTATGTTAATTCCCTATTAATAAACCTAACTCTTAACCTTAAAAAAAAATCATAGTTAAAAAAAAATTATTCAACCTTATACCTGGATAATAAAAAAAGGTTTACGCATTATCCGAATAAAAAAAGTACACACGACACCACCATCCTCAAACAAGTCAAATGCTTAAAACGCAATCGTCTGACTCGTGCCAACATAGAATGTCTCACAAAACAGAACGTATCGTTGAAAAAATCATATTGAATGATGAACTTTATTTGAGGGTACTGCTGAAACCCGCCTGGAGTCTCTTTATTTCTATGTGCTTGAAACTTCAAAATAACACCCGCTTTACTGATCTGGACTAATTACCTGCATATTTTAATAATTGAAGTATACAGTTGGAAATACAATGAAGTCATCTTTTTTCATAATTTAAATTTAGTTTTTTATAATAAGAATTCGATGTGAATTTCTGACTTTCGTATCTAGTTGTTAAAGATGAAAGGATGTTAAATTTAATTAATTAATGATAAAAGATGTTAAATTTAATTCTTTATAATATAAATTGAAGTCAAAAATTGGAGTAAATGTTTGACGACAGTATTTAATTGTTAAAAATGAAAGAATGTTACCTATTTTTATATAAAAAAATATATTGAATACCATACCAATAAACTGTAATTAATTCTTTAAACTTTTTAAAGATCTTAGTTATATTAATTTTTAAAACAAGCATGGGCACTTTAAAAATAATTAGCGATGAAGGAGGGCACTAGAAATTAGAATCATTCAAGAAAGTACGGTGAGAGAATCGAGTTTGTATTTTCTTTTGGTTTTGATTTTTTTATTATATATATTATTATATATTTAATATTAATTATATATGTGTGAATATGCATGTGGATGCAGGTTGGATTTTTTTCCGTTTAAGACCCTTAATTTTGTGGCATATTCGCTGGTTTGGACCAGGGGAGTCTGGGATTCGAGTTCTTTGAGGTACGCAAGATCCAAAGCCCTTTGTGCTTATGTTCATTGTGTATAGGTCGCTATGTATTTTTTAGAATTTCAAATGCAGAGAAATTTCAACAGACGGAAATGGATTATGGGAATTTTGAGTCGTTCTTAGGGTTTGGTATGCGAGAAGTTTAGGAAGCTTTATTGTTGGCTTGTGTTCAATTCTTACGGACCGGGTGGTTTCGTTATGTTCGATATTGTGTATTGCTTCGCAATTTGTTGTCCCTGTGAATTGTTTTAGGACAACATTTCTTTAATTAGCTTTATGTGCTGGAGCCCTAGTTTGGCCTGGGGACGTTTTGCCACTCCCCGGAAATTGAACTCGTGAAGGCCGTTGGCGAGGATTTTGCCGAAGTGAAAAAATTGATCCAAGGTTTGTTTTTGGACTTTTTGTGTACTTTGTCTCGGAATAATGTGAACAGTCTTTGGATTCATGGTTGAAATTTCAAGATGCTGTAAGCCGTGTAAGGGCCGTTTTTCAGAAAAGGTGCAATCACCCAGGAAGCAAGAGCATTTTCCATGAAAAATTTAGCATAAAATTCCAGAGAACTTCCAACTTACTGGCTGTAGGAAAGATCAGGGGAACAAGAATTTCACGTGTCATGACAATTAAATAATACGAAATGCAGACAATTAAGTTTGTGTCCGTCAAAAGAGAGTCCTTTCAATGTCATGCGTTTTCTGAATGGTTCCCTGTTTGCCTGTTTGCATATTTAAGGCCTTTATTTTTTGAAGATTGCGTTGATACTTTACGAATAAATGTGTATTCTGCTATATAAAAATTATTATACAGAGGTGCTTGCTTTTTTTTTTTTTTTTTGGTGGGGAAGGGACATATATAATGCTCAGTGCTCATGTTATTAGAAAAGGGAGTCAACAATTGAACCAGAATATAGAACAGGGAAAAATTGAATTCAAAGTGTTTAAGGCTTGAAAAATGATAACTTTTAAAACTTGTATCTAATGTGGCTCCCATCAACCCTTCTTCCCATGCCTAGCATGCGCAAGAAAAATTGCACATATCAGCTTGTCTTGCAAGAGAGACACATGTCACAATCTGCACTTCTCCAGTGGAGAAGAGTTAGACTGAGATCCCCTAACCATGCACTAGCAAACTCAACTCAGTTGATGGTTCCACTTGCAATGAGAGTTGATGACTAACTAGACGGGGAGGACGAACAAAATTCATGACTGGTTGAAGTTCATATTATACTGAATTATTGCATGTCATTCAAAAATCTTGGCCTTTGTGTTTTTCTGAACTATAATTTTAGATGCAGACAAATATACTGAAATTATTTGACACATACTTCTTCCGAAACCAATAAATAATTCAAGTAACAATAAGTTCGATTCCACTTTGTTTAGGGGTAGAGACTGTTCCTTTTTTTTACTTGTACAATATATATAATATATATTATACAATGGGATGGAATTTTCAAGTAGGTCATAACTGAGATCACGCTATCTTTTCCCTACTTTTGCAACCAACTCATATGTTTTTGACATGTTTCGGTCTATATTTCAGGTTAACTCTCATGAGCAAGAATCGTTTTTTAATAGCAATTTCCAAGAATGAGAGAGAATTACTGTGTTCGAGTTGTTTCTCAAGAGCAAGGAAATAACCTGCAAAATGAGTGAAAGCAGGCCCATAAATCATGGCTTGTTTTAGACCTTGCAGATGTTGTTCTTGCCTAAAAATGGAATCATGGTTTTGTTATGCAGGCAAAACATATCACTTTTACCCAATTCATAAACTTGAAGGGCTATTGAGGAAGTATTATCCAACAAAAAAAGGATATAGAGTATAGCCTTGTACCATAACGGTTAAAAACTTAATTATACAGACTGAAAAGTACAAATATTTCAAAACAGACCTATTTCAGATGGAGTATCTCTTACATCCTTTCTTTGTCGATCAAAGGACAAAGAGAAATATCCAATCTTGATCCTTAATGTTAGTATAGATGTATCTTGCTCAGGTTCTAGTGGAATGCATTAATCAAGATCTTTGTGGACTTGCTTTTCTCATGTGTTCCTGGGGGAGAGTTGGTGAAAACATCTTATATCTTTAGTAAAGGAGATTCAACGAATAGCCAACTGTTAACTAGATTGTTCAAAATTTTGTGATACATGACAATCATAGACATGTCAAATAGAGTGGTTCAATCTATGCTATACTTTTCTGCTAAGTGTGCATCACATCTTCAGTTTGCATCCTAGAGTCCCCTAAATAGGTGTAAAGCAATGCTTCAAACATAACACTTCAAATTACTCTTTCTTTATCTTCAACTTGTTTTTGGTTAAATTGCTGGTCTAGGTGGAAGTATAGATGGGGCACCAGAGTCTCCACCCAGAAAATACCTTGGTGCTAGGGGGATATTAAAGGCAATTATTACCTAACCGACCGTTGCGTGTAAGTGCTTGAAGATGAACTGTTTCATCTTCCAATGTTATCTTTTCACTTTCCATTGTACATATTGACCTACAAAACACAATGGTCAAGCGTGTTAACGATGAGCGCCAGGCAACAAAGGACGCGACATCATGGGTCCACAATACAAATTACACCATTCCACATCTCTTCGCAAAGATCCATTTTATAGGGACTCCATATGGATTTTGTTTTAATTGTGATCTTGTCTTCTCCCTTGCATAAGTGTGTTGCATCCTTTTCCTTGTCACATTAGTGTCATTGCAATTTTGTGGTGCCAACCATACCTAGGATTAGTGGTATCAAAGCAGATGTTTGCTTTGCATGTTTGCACAAATGAGGTTAAGCTATAGGAAGTGCAATCTTGACAGATGTTACCCTATGAATTATGTTCCTTGCTGCTCCAGTCGATATTAGATGACAAGTGACTAAAATATTAGATTATTTAAAGAGGATGTTGAATGAAGAATTGAGGAAATGAAGGCTGATGGGGATGCTCAACCATTTGTGCATTTCCCTTAATGAGTCCCTACCGCAACACAAGCTCATCCAACACAAAGGTCCATTGAAAGCTTAATAGCCTTCAAGGTAGAGGTGAATTTTGATATTCCTGCTTTTGAAGGAGATATTAATGCAGAAGTGTTAGAAAATTGGTTAGACCAATTACAATAGTACATTTGTGTGCATAATTTATCTAAAAATGAAATGGTCACATTTGCACTTTGAGAGCTATTGTATGTGTCAAAAATTGGTGGAAAGTATACTCTACGCAGGCCATGAAGTGGACTGCAGAAGAAGGCATAGTTGATTTGGAACCTATGTAGACATATTTTGTAAATGGTGTAGAAATAGAATGCAATGCATTACAATATGATTCCATTATAAATATATAAACAGAGGTACACAATAGGAATAACTTACAGATACATGTGGATACATTGCACACACAACATCTATCTTGCAATCCAATTATATGCATTACATCATGGTCTGGTCAAGTGTACAACACACAAACTTGCTTTCAATCAACATCATAGTTTGACGAAACACCCTAAGCAACTTGCCTTCACCAAGGTTCATGGTGTACATATAGGTATGACAAGACCGATAGTTAGTTGACAACTGCCCGCTACCATCAAACTACCTATATACATGAAAAATTAAAATACTCCATAACATCACAATATATTTATTACAAACACATATATTGCCATGTACACTTACAACAATGCTACATGACAACACTTACATGCGACAACTCTTATTTATGCATATCATCAACTCATGGCACATGCATCTATGCACACATGTGTTGATATGCTTGTACATTCATGAAAATGTGTGCTCATGCATACATGACATTCATGCACCAAGTCATCTACCTGCATCTGTACACTCCTCTAGACTTTGCCGATAGACCAACTAAACACTAGGGGTAGAAGCATTGAAGGTGGGATTTGAATCTCTTGTTGCACTCCTTTCTGTTCGATATGTTTTCCACAATCAGTTGCATTGCAAAATGTTGCCAGTAAAACACTATACTACCATTGCTTACTTTGTTGGTGTATTTGATTACATTATAAATATGATGGGAAACATTGATCGTCACTTGTGTTGGGGTCAAGGGGTAGTGCCCTTCATGTTTACCCTATTGCGATATAGGGCAGGTTTGAGGGGTATTGTCCTTGTAGGGTTTGGGGCAGCGCCCATAAACCTTAATGATACAATAGGTAATTCCTTTGTTGTTTGAGCCATTTGTTTTTTCCTACGAATGAAATTTTGGTGGCCTCTGCTTGATCCACTTGGAACATGGAAATTGCTGCTTAGACGTTCTACCACTACTAGACCCAAATACCACCCCCCATATTGTAGCCTTAGTGAAGACATGGACAATAGCCTTAGATGACATGATATGGATGACAATCTTCGATGGCCAGTTCCTCACGTTGGTCTTTGATGACTAGTCTTGAATGAGAGGCCGAAATGGTCAAACTCGAATGATAGGCTTAGAAGGCTAGAAAACCCTGTTGTTGGATGGCTAAGCAACCTTGCTATTGGATTAGTAGACAATCCTATCTTGTGACAACTAGATGGTCTTGTCACCGGATGACTAGATGGTCTTGTGTGGGACGACTAAACAACCTCCTTGTTGACGATCACAATAGTCCCTTCTTAGACGACCAAATGATAGTCCCTTTGTCAGATGAGCATATAACCCCTTTGTCGGATGACCAAATAGTAGCTTGCTCATTGGCGGTGTCTCCTTGGATGACTTTGTCTTCTTCAAGACAACAACACAATTCTAGGTGATAAGCCTAAATGACCATACAACCTTGTTTCCAGAGAGCCTTATGACTCTATCACTAAACAACTAGACAAAAGTTCCTTTGTCAAATAGCTAGACGGTTGCCCCTTCATTTAACCACTAGACGACCTCCTTGTTGAACGACCAACAAAATCCAGATGACATCTTCCTTGTTGGCTATGTCTCCTCGAACGATTTGATTTCTCTTGATGACAACGACATGACTTGGGATGACAAATCTCTTGCTCATTAAGGGAACACCTAGACAATTATTTGTTTCTCCTTAGATAGCTCAGACAACCACATTTTTTTGTTAAACTACTTGCCCTACTCCTTGGACACCTCTTATTTGGAAGGCAACTTCCTAAGTCCACACGACTTCTCCTTTGGCTTCTATGGCTTCTTGCTTGGTTTAGACAACCAACACCTATGTCCAAACAATCCTTACCTTGGCCTAGAGGACCTTCACCTTGCCCTGATGACCAACATCTTGGCCTAGACGACCTTTACCTTGGCCCAAATGGTCAATACCTTATGTCAGATATCATCCTTTCCCTATTAGACGACATCATTTTCTTATCAAATGGAATTTCAAAGTCGGATTTCAAGAGTTTTATGCCAAATGGGTGAGGGCTAGACGACACGAGCTTTGCCTTAAACGGCCATGGGCTAGACAACACCAACCTACAATGGGCAAATGACACCTTCCAAGGGCCAGATGCCCGTCACTCACAATATCACTTCTCAAACCGGACTGCCCTCACTCCCCATTTGGTTATGTTTACTCTCAAATGGTGTCCTCTTTTTGGATGGTAGCCCTTATGCCTAAAAAAAAATCTTTGTGTCCCACAAATTGCTTATTCATTTGAACGACATTTATTATGCCCTCAACTGTAAGTGCAAGAGCTCGAGCTTGGGCGGTTGTTTTTCCCTACCAAACAACCCTCTCTTTCTCCCAGACAACTCTCTCTCTTTCCTAGATGCTCCCTTCAGTGTTGTAAAGGTTCTATAATCACCCTGATATGATTTGGACAATGTGGGAAAATCTTTGCATCATTTAAATCTGCTCATTGTTGGCTTGGACGGTTTGTTACTCTTCCTTTCAAACATCCCTCGTCCATATGCAATGCAGCAACCTCAAAACCCTCAAAGTGCTCCTTGTTCACCTAACAACTCTTTTTTATTCTAGATTACACAATTGCTTCTATTCCCCTTTCAGTAGTCTGTTGGTTTCAGCCCTGTTCTTGCCCTTAGCCAAAAAAAAAAATTCAAAATAGAAAATACCAGGGTTTCCTCTTGCATGTTTGAGTTGGAGGTAGATGCCTTTGGTTGTATTTTTGTCGGTGTTTGCACAACTTTTTGCGCATCCACCACAACATGCTCAACCTTTGACTACAATGAAGTTCATGATGTCCTTTCGTTCCTATCTAGGGTTTTGACTCTTCTTAGGGTTCTTGAGTCCTCTACTCATCATTGGTTTGCCTTGACTCACTACACTTTGACCTTCTCATGCAAAATGCCCCAAAAGATAACATCTTTGACTCTATACAATGGTTCTACCTTGAGATTCATACTCAATTTGGTGTCTTCCATTGGGTTGTTGGTTGTCACAAAATGCATTGTCGATAGAACCGCTCATTCAAATAGTGTCCCTATGTGCTGCATATACTTGTAGTGAATATTTTACCTTGTTACACTTGTTCTTCATGTCAAACTCATTTTCGGAGTCATTTCTCGCATAGTTCTCATCTTCAAATTCACTCTTGTCACTGACTTCTTTACACCCATATCTTGATGATGTTCTCAAATCATCCTCCAGGTTGCTCTTTTTCTTAGAATCTTCATTGTCGCTACCACAGTCCATTCTTATTGTCGAAGTCACTCTTGTCCTCATTAAGACGATCCCAACATTTTAATGATATCTTTGTATCATTTTCCAAGTTCATAGCCTGCTCAAAAACCTCTTGATATGACGTTGAAATGACCACCCTGACCTTCTTTTGATACAAATGAAAAAGGCCCTCCACAAACCATCCTTTTAACAATGCATTTGACCTATCCTCCTCTAGATGGGTAAACAACCTGTTCAACCTCCAGGTCTAGGACCAGACAGACTTTGTCTCACTTTGCTCCATCCTATGGATTTTTGCATTGACCTCATTGTCATTGTGGAACAATTTAATTCCTTCATAAAGGTTTTTCGCAACTCCTCTCAAGTTTGATGTGTAGTATAGATTTTACTCCGAACAATCGAGCAAATAGAATAAACAAAACAAGCAACAAGGAATAAACAACAATGACAATTTAGGAACATAACCATTTCACTATGTGCAATCTGATATTTACATCACTTACAACAATATGACCTCAACACTTACAAGATGTCTCTTGTTTTCAACAATGACACATAATGATGATCTCACTAAAATATGCCATTCCATTACTCTCCTATGGAGTATATACAAAAATGAAAAAGGGGTGGATGGTTACAACCCAACCGTCACCCTCTCGTATTGAACTATTAACTGATTGCAACTAGTTAACACACAACACATTGTTTTACGTTTGAGTGTGCATGTGACAATCATGCATACAAAATGACAATTCATAGCATTACTTGATCAATGCAAATAACAACATTCATAACAACTATTGATTAACACACATAATAAAACTCCTTATGTACAACATGGACATATTGACTCATTGAGGTGGTACCATGGTTGACTGATTTTGCTTATCTGTCTGACCGCCTACATGTGCTCCCTCTAAATCTGTTGGCATCCTCACTGACTGCACTGCTGTACTTTCTCCCTTGTTAGTTTGTTGTGGAACAGGAACGTTAGGTAGTTGAATGTTATGCCAAGCAAGCACCACCTTCAACTGCTGGTTATCCTGTCTTGTCTCAAGGTACTTTTTCTAGATATGTGTGTCTTATCTGTTCTTGTTCTGCTTCATCCAGCTGAATTTGCAAAGTTTTCTGATTGATGACATGCAGAAGTATACTTCTTTTTAGTATTGCTCAACTTCTGCTCAAGATCAGCAATGTGCTAATTTTGTTGATCCACTTGCTCCCAATACATCTCATGAACTTGCTCCAACTCCTTGTATTGAGTTGCTGTCTCTCTTACTTGCTGATGTATCGATGTCAGTTCTTTCTCCAAACACCGTGACTTTGTTTTTTCTGATGTAATCAATGCCCTCGTGCTTTTAATTTGCTTGTGACAGTTACAATTGCATGTTGTGAGGTGCTGAATTGCTAGAGCCACATAATTCGACTGTCTTAAGGATGCTTCCATTTGAACAGGCAGGCAATGTCTCTTAACTTCTGATGGTGTATCAATCTGCTTGTCCTGTTCTTCTGTCAAATATACCATTGGGGTTTCTCTATAGAGAACTACCATGCCTGGCGGGAGCTCATTTTGTTTCAACAATTTTGATGCTTTCATATCCCACTGCTGCAAATCAAGGATTTCATATAATTGATCTTGTAACTTTCTGCTCACAAACCATTCACAAACTTTTTCAATATTCCAAAAGAATCGTTCTATCAAGAGTTGCCACTCATGGTAGTTTTCCACAAGGTCTTCCTGTGCTTTAGCTAACAGGTTCCACATTTGTGTGAAAAATCTCATGATGTATCCTCCTCTATTCCTCGGGATGCATCCTTCTTATGCAACTTTGGCAGCTCAATAGATACTCCATGTAGAGGCAACTCAAAATATTCTTCACGTGGAGGACAATCTTCCTTTTCGTCTTCTTTGCTTGCACCCTACTCACTATAGGAACATCTCTTGTCCTTCCGCTTTGTTCTTTAATTTCAAGTAGATTGATATATGATTGTTGTTACTGCTGGCTCCCTTAGGGCAATTTGCTTCTTTGTGGTTTCCCGATCCACACCATAGACACATCATCAACGCTTTTTTACCAATTGTTGTGTTCATGCAGTTTCATGAGAGTGGCCTCACTCTTGGCACTTCTTACATTGCATGATGGGTCTTTCTTTGGAATCATATTGCAGTTTCAACTAATCACCTCATTCTTTCACTATCTCTGCTATTAAGAGTAATAAGTGCTCATTTGTAGATACAACTATCCAAAATGTTAATGTCAGATTTGTGCGCCCTTGTCCACATACAAGAGTGGCTACTAGGGCTTTAGTTCTTTCTTCTTGCTTGGGATAGGATAAGACTGCAGTTCTTTGGCATTAGGTTTTGGCCACCCCTTACATACTTAGGAGTTGTAGACAAACGCAACTTATTAGTTTCTTGTCCTCTTCTATTGGTTCCGCAACCATGGATACTATAAGAGTCTTGAGGGGTGGATCTCCATGTTATTCGAGGATTATCCAAGCAGGCCCTCTTAGTCCTGACCATTCTCTTGGGATCTTCATTAGATCTTGTGTTGGCCCTTTTGGGATAGTTGGTGATGACAAGGGCTGTGCTTCTACTTTACATCCCACTAGAGATTAATGTCGGTAGATCCATTGGAGTTCCTTTCTATCTTTATTGTACTTGGACTCCTAGCACTCTCTAAATCATTACTTTTAGCATGTTAGGGTTTATCCATTTTGGGCAACCCTTGAGGCTGTAATTTTATGCCATACAGTTGTTCCACTTTAGAGTAGTTTACACTAGATTCTTTACTCTAGTTTAGCTTGTTTTTGTAGTACTTTGTGTTTACAAATTACTGCAATGCATTGTAATTTGTAACAACTCTTTTCAATGAGTTCCATTGGCCTACTTTGGCCATCCGTGGACATCATTAGAATTATCGTATCTTATCTCTGCCACTAGGCCTATTGTTGCTTTGGTTTTGCCTACTAGGTCTCCTTTTGGTAGTAGTTTTGATATCCTCCAATTGTTGCACCTTGTCCATTCCTCGAGGTGCTTAGCTTCTGATTAGCTTCCTCCTCCTTTTGCACTGCCAGTGTCTAGTGTCTTTTTACTTTTTAGGTTGAATGGGCAATTTGCAACAAAATGTCCATGTATTGCAAAGATATCACAAAATGCTTTTTTTAGACAATTGGTGTTCGTGTGGCTGTCTGTTAGACAGTTCGAACACCAAATGTCTTTCTTTTCTTTGCTCTTCTTCTCTCTTTTCATGAATTTCCCTTTCCAAGTCTTTCTTGAGCACTTGGATTGTTACGCCCATGTCTTCTTGATCATTGTCAGAATTGTTGTCTTTCCTATTCCAACTTACTCTTCCACTTGCAAATGTCATCTTCATGCATGCCTTTGTTGATATGCATGCCTTTGTCATAGACACCTACGTCTGTATGTACGTTTGTGTCACTTGGCCCTTTTTTGGTGTAAACAAACAAGTTTGCATCACTTTCTTTTGCGAACTCCAATCTTCACTCCCTTTGAGGGGGCAATGGCACACTTAGACTATGTTGTTGGTTGATTGTACTATATTTAACCCATTGTTGTTGCATCCCTTCGCAAGTGATATGCTCGTCACAACACCATGTCATCAAGCTAAACCCAACTTTGTAGAGGTAAACAAACAAGTCTGCATCACTTTCTTTTGCAAACTCCAATCTTCACTCCCTTCGAGGGGGCAATGGCACACTTAGACTATGTTGTTAGTTGACTATACTATAATTAACCCATTGTTGTTGCATCCCTTTGCAAGAGATATGCTCGTCACAACACCATGTCATCAAGCTAAATCCAACTTTGTAGAGGAAATGACACCAAAATGTAGAAATAGAATGCAATGCACTAAAATACATATCCATTATAAATATATAAACAAATGTACATAATGGGAATAAGTTATAAATAGATGTTGACACACTGCACACATTTGTCTTGCAACTTAATTATCAACAATACATCATGGTCTAGTCAAGCATACAACAATATAGACTTGCCTTGACAAGCGTCAATCAACATCATAGTTCGACAAAACACTCTATCCAACTTCCCTTAACGAAGGTAGATGGTGTACATATAGGTATGATGGGATTGGTAGGCAGTTGGCAGTTGCCTAAATATCAGTGAATTACTTGTATATATTAAAAATTAAAATACTATGTAACATTACAATGTATTTTTTACAAACACAAATACTACCATATAGACATAAAACTCTACTTGACAAAATTTACAACTCTTATTTACATGTATCACCAACTTGTAGCACATGCATCCATGCTTGCATGTGTTGATATGCTCATGCATTCATGTAGATGTGCGCTCATGCAGTTGTGGCATTCATGTGCTAACTTGGTCTGCCTACGAATGCCATCATGGATGATGACTATCCAATGGGAGACTGATGAATAACATCTAAAGTGGCAACACCAATGCTAATGATGAGACTAAGTTAGTCAAGGTTTACACCAATTCCTTCCACTAGCCATTGACAAATCTTGGCTTGCAAGATGAATGAAGGTAGTTGTTTGCAATCAATACATCTTAAATGCAATGGATTTCTTGAACATCAATGCATTGGGGATGTAGAAATGAAATTTAACATACTTCAACACATTTTCATTTCCACTTAAATAAACCTACAAATCTACCTTTTGCAGCAATTAGCAATGACAGTACATACAAAATTTGCAACCCTGTGCAGAATCTCCTTCATGCCAACGACCACATTTTGGCCAACAATCCCCACAACCTCTTACCACACACATTGGCAAACTCCACAACCATACCACCATAACCATACCACTCATCTCTCAAATGAATGAGGCAAGGGTCTTATTTATACAACTAAAAAGTAGTTGCACCCTCCAACTACCCGACACCTCATCATTTTCCTAAATTACATTTCACATGCATTTGACTCACATTTACATTTCATTTCCTAACTCACTTTATGACTTTTCCGTACATACTAACACATACATACATTATTACATTATAACTGTGTAACATTATTAATTATACATATGCACATTTCGTCAAACACTTTGTTTACAAACTACAAAATAACACAAAATGACAAAACTTATTCACTAAACACAAACATATCAATTTGCTTGCTTACAGGGGAAAATGTAAAGATATGCAACCGAGGTAGAAGAAAAGTTCAAGAACAAGGGTTAGAAGTTATAACCCAAGGAGGACAAGACTGGTCCCATGTGTGATGCCAAGCCATGGAACTAGAGGCAGTTGTGACAAAACTAGAGACGAAAGCCAATGAACAAGAAGATGCCAATAGTTAATGTATCACGAAAGAACTAGTCAAGTAAGTGGTGTGTCTATCACAAGATCTGATTTCATAATAAGGATTGGTGCCACATTGTTTAGTCATTGTTGATCAAGATGCAAGAGTTAACATCAACAATGCTGGCTTAGGCTTCAACACCAACATTGGACAAGGGAAAGTAGATCATGGAAACAAGCGCAAATGACGTCATTATCATGATACAAATGCTGCCAAAAATTCCTAAAGAAAAGGAGCACCGCTTTCACTTGAAGATGTGTGTACAAGGGGAAGATAGCGGTAGTCAATAGAACTTGATTTTTGCAAACATGAAAAGAATGAAGTTGATGAAGGTGCCTCATCCACAACCATACAATGTTGGTCAGTTCCAACAAGGTAAAGCAATTCACATCATACAATAGTGCCACTTCGCCTTTGCCGAAGATCCTTTTTAGGACAAGGTAGTATGTGTTGTAGTTCTATTAGATGTGTGTAATGTCTTCCTCAATCAACCCCACATGTGGGAGCACTATGAGTTCAAAATTTCAAGCGTCATCATCATTGTAAGACATTAGCGCTATAGGATACTAGAGGTGGTGCCTATTGTGAAAGTTTTCTTTTGACCAACATCAAGTAGTGTTGAATGGTGATTGATTAGACTGGCAAATATGTGCTTCTAACAACCAAGCCCCAACAAGATCCAAAAGTAGCTACTACCACTGAGATTATTGTAGACATTCAACTAGGGAACGATGCTAGTTGGATCAGGTGCTATGGGGACACAAGACGTATTTACATAACTTAGAGGCATCACTCTATTATTAGGCCAAACATCCAATTGACCTGATCTTGGGAGTGGTTTTGCCCAATTGGAAAATGAAAAGATTAGGCATTAGATTCAAGCGTTGATATAAAAATGTCAACACTTGACCAAGTGCTCCACACTAATGAAGCCCAGTTATATTAGTGCGTAAGAAAAATGACACATGGCAACAAGCTATTTATTGTAGATCGCTAATCAAGGTCATCATGAAGAATAAATGCCCGATATGTCGAATCGATGATTTGCTAGATTAGCTTAGAAGTGTGAAATACTTCACTAAAATTGACCTCAAGTCCGACTATCAAAACATATTGATTGAGCTAGCTGATGTCTGGAAGACAACATTCATCACAAGAAGTTTTTTTCAAAAGGTTGGTCATGCCTTTTGGCCTAAGCAACTTGCTTGTGACATTCATGAGGTTGGTGAATGGTGTCCTATGATCATTTGTAGATTCTTTTGTGGTTTGTATATGGATGCCATACACATATTTAACGGGCTGTGGGAAGACCACTTAGAGCATGTGCAAAAGGTCATGAACACTTTGTGTCATGATAGACTTCATACTAGCACAGAGAAGCTCTTTTGGTGCTAGAAAGATTTAGTAAGTTGGATTCATTTGGCATTGACATTAATCTAGTGGTCTTTTACAATATTTCTGCTAGCCAAATATTTACAAGGATGTCATCAAATATCTTAAGCCTGTATTGCTTTTGCGATTGCCAAACTTGCCAACAAGAACTAGGGATTGTACACACCTCTACAAATATCAAACAAGCTATGGGAAATAGTTTCCATGGACTTTATGTTAGGGCTTCCCACGAGTTGACATTAGAACGATTGTGTATATGTAGTAATTGACATATTTTAAAAAATGGCTACTCTACAACAAAAACATCTCAGGAAGAGAGAGACTGCAAAACTCTTCCTTGATTACATAATGGGTTCACGTTGAATAGCCATAGTTCATTGCGTTTGACAAAGACACTAGTCTTTTGAGTATATTTTGGTCCAACCTTTGGTCTATTATGGAGACAAAGCTAGCCTGATCTATCACATTTGATTTGCAGATTGACGGATAGATTGAGGTAAGGAATGACTTCATTGTGCATCTCCACAAATTGTACAACTACAAGCATCCCCGCACATGGGATGAGAACCTACCCTATATACCATAGTACAGAAACTTGAACTCGATGTAGACTCAACAAGGCCAATTTTTGACTTGGATTCGTACTTGACAAAAAAACTTGACCAAAAAGAAAATGGAAATTTTCATTGGAAAAAAAGTTTTTTCATGCATAGCACAATTAATTATCATTATACAAATTTAAAGTTAATACTGTAAGTGATACAACCTTAAGCTACACATGAAAGTGACAAAACACACATCAATTAAACAAATTTGAACGCAAAGTAATATTTTTATATTGATTATCATATAAAAAAGGTACAAAATGTGTCAAAATGCCACACAGGACCACTACAACAGTCAACTAATCTATCTAGTGTCTAGCAATGCCTTTGCCCGTTGCCCTTCTTGAAGCTTTTGGTCCTCTGTCTTTGTGCCAATGCCTCTTCCTTTGCCGTCGTTGCTAACTCATTTGCTATACTTCATTCTTTGAAAAGAGAGGCTCTTGGTAGCTTCTCCTTTGGCTTTGTGATCTGTCCAGATGATGGATCAATCTCATCTAAATTAATGGCTTCATAATTTGACCCTACAATTTTTTTTTTTGTGGTGGAGGCAAAGGTTATAATGAACAAATACAAGATCATTCAACTTCTACTGCGTGAGTCTATTGCGCTTCTTGGAGTGAATGTACTCAAACATACTCCAATTGTGCTCACAACATGAAGCACTACATGGTTAATATAAATTTTTGATGGCGAAGTGCTGAAGATTGGGCATATAGGCACCAAAAGTCCTCCCACCATAAATCTAGAAAATGCCAAGAAAAAAGAATTTAATAATCTATGTAAAATTGTAATTTGAGATTATTTTTAAAAACAAAATCAAAAGACAAAATCAATAATAAGTCAATTCATAGGGGTTACATGGCCTCTAAGTTGTCCTTCCTTGAATGCACTTTGGGGTCGTGAAAAGGTAACCCTCACATCTCTTGTAATCTTGCAACTCATTGTGTATCATATTGCGAGTGTTCTCATCTAGCACCATCTAAGTAAGGCGTTGTTGAAGGCCAAACATCAGCTCATAGTCATCATCAAGTGAATCATCATAAAATAATTTGGGGTTAAGGTAGTACCCCGCTGCATGCAGTGGTCTATGGAGCTGAGAAGTCCATTGGTGGTCAGTCAATTGACAATGGGGAGGTATTTGGGCTTGATATAATTATAAAATGAGGCAATTGCCTCTTTGGCCTTGTCCATGGCCTGATATAGGTACCCCATCGGTGATCTTTCTCCATTAACAAAATGGAGAACCCTCACCAAAGGCTCTGCCACCTGAAGTCAAACAAGAGATTTTAGTTATTAACATAGCTGTTTGAAATTTGGATTAGAATTTGAAATTTGCCAATGAAAAAAAAATAACTTGAGTCTTGTACTGTAATTGCCTCATTCATAGCTGTTTGTCTAGAGGGGCTCCTCAAACACATATTTGTACACCTTCTTGCCCTCATTGGAGAATCAATATTTAGCAGTAGCTTCTCCATTCCACTCCTCGCTCACAGACATCCTCTTCAATGCTCTCTTTTGCATCAAAGAGGCTCTGTAGAGAAATGAAGTTTGTAGCAAATCATGTCAGTCTAGCTTGCACAAGCTCCCTTCCATTAGTGAAATGCCTCATCAGTTGGAGAACCCACAAATGGTTGTAGATGAATTTTATAATACATTTGGCTTTATGTACAAACTCAGACGCCTAGGTTAATTTCCCAATTTCTTCAAGAATTAAATCGAGACAATGGGCTGCACATGGTATCCAAAAATTTGTGGGAATCTCTCCTCCAAAATCCTTCTTGCTGCCACATATGTTGTTGTGTTGTCCATGATAACTTGGACAACATTCTCCTGTCCTATCTCCAACACAACCTCCTCCAACAACTGGGCAAGCATTTCGACACTTTTTACTTGTGCCGATGCATCCACTGACTGGAGGAATACAGTTCCTCTTGTAGAAGCAACTAAAAAATTGATCAATGTCCAATTCTTCCTCTTGTAGAAGCAACTGACTTAAGATGATTTCTCAGAAGTAATTTCTTGCATTCATCTGTCAGAATATGTGGTTGCATCTATGAAGACTGCAGGATTGTTTCTATTATTTGATGAATCATTTTAATGTATTAACTTTGGATTTCAGGGGGAATGTTAGAGTCATAATCTAAATATATAGTAAAATATTATTTAACTAAATGTAATGGGAGCATGCAACCTGTTGGGTCACAATCCATTCTAGAAGTTATGCAGATATTCTGGTTTAATTGATAATAACTTAAGGTCTATTTTGAGTGGGAACTGATTATGTGGATGGGTTTGGAATATTATTTAGTCAGGTAATTAAAACTAATTTTGGCAGATTTGTTGTGTTCAAGATAGTATAAATAAATGCAGAAGACCTTTATGTAATTATCGACTAGTGCTTTAATGAATATCATTTGGTTGGTAGGTATCATTGTGTGCAATATTTTTAATATTATTCTTTTGTTGTGTAATACAGAGCCTCCCTAAAATGATATGCATTTAATACTATCAAATATGAAATCTGAACTGAGAAATCTGAAATCGAAACCATATACAACTTTGTTTTATTCACAAAATATTTGCAAACAGTACATAAAGGGAGGATACCTCTTTAAGAAGGTATGGGCTCCAATTTAGGCCTAAAGTCCCTCAAAGCAATATGGGCAGTGTACTGCTCCAAGCCAATTAGTATCTTATAGACTACCTAGAAAACACATTCTCCTAAAGGTTCCATTTTTTGGTTAGCTGCCATGATTGGGAGGGGGGATCTCTTCCATCAAATTGGCCATGTCCGTTAGGGTACACTACATACAGACTTGGCTGCAGTAGCTTACACATTGAACATTTTTGACAAGTATGCGCATATTGCCTAGCAAGATTTGAAATGGGGTCATCTGCATTAGCAAGATTTTGTTTATGTTTCAAATTCAGATTTGCAGTTCCAAATATGGAACGTAACAGTGATATGAGATCAGATTAGATTTTTAGATCTGAATCTGCTTCAAGTTTTAGATTCAAATTTTCAAGATTCTTTTGGTGATCTGGAACGCAACACCATCCATGATTAAGATGATTGTTGAGTTGGTTGGCAGGAAATTGTCATTGTTTAATCAAACATGATGCTCAGATTGCAGTCTTATTTGGCAAGGTTTTTTGAAGGAGAGTCATTTGTCTGGACAGGAGTATGACAAAGCCATAACAAACTTAAGCATGCTCTATTATTAACTCCAGTATTGACAACTCTTGACTTTGGTAAACCATTTATTAGAGAATTTGATGCATCATGAGTAGGGATTGGACCCATATTAACACAAGATCTTCATCCACTTGCATTTGGAAATAAAAAACAAAAACCTATGGAAAAATTGCTTTCACTTGTTATAAGGAAATGTTGGCCATTTATGCATGCATTAGCAAAATGAAAAACGCTTGTTGGAAAGTAATTATTTGGTGAAGACGGATCATGATAGTCTTGAACTTTTGATTTTAAAATTCTGTATATTGATCATGATAGCCTTAAAATTTTGCTTCAACAACAGCAATTGTCCACACAGCAACATAAGTGGGTTTAAAAGATCAAAACTTCTGATTTTGAAATTCTGCATAAGGACGGCAAAGAGAATGGTGCAAATAAAGCTTCACCTCATAAAGATGAAGAAAATGCTGCCTATGCTATCCCAGTCATCCAAAATAGATAAAGGTGTTATCTAAAATGGATTAAGGATATTCAGTGTGAGTAGGTCAAGGACAATGATTGGAAGAAAATCATTGATCAGATTGTGAAGTATCCAAATTTCACTTGGAAGAATCATGTATTGTGCTCCAAAGATTGTATTTTTTTTCCTTCTATGTCAAAGTTCAACTATAAGTCATTAAGAAAAATAATGACTCCCAAAAAGGTCGTGTGCTATTTTTCAATACTTATTACAATGTAAGGCAGTCATTCTATTAGAAAGGAATGATGAAGGACATGTAAAATTACATTGGTAAATATGATGTGTGCTAGAGGCACAAAATTGCCATATCTAGGATTGTTAGAACCATTGCACATTTCTAAGCAAAAATGGGAAGAAGTATCTATTGATTTCATAGATGGTTGTCTGATTTTTGATGGTGGTGGCTGATTGTTGGATGAATTATGTCCATTTTATGGGAATAAGAAAAGACTGATTAATTATTAGAATTGGTAAAAGCATAGATTGATCTTGCATACAAACTGCATGGATTTCCAAAAGTAATAGTAAGTGATCGTGATAGTCTCTTCACAAACAACTCTTGGAAAGAGTGGTCTATGCAATTGGAGATCTTTATGGCTGTGAGTTCTTCATACCATTTTTAGATTGATGTTCAAATTTAAATTGTTAAGTGTATGTTTAGAAGGTTATCCACACTGCTTTGCTTTTGATAAATAAACTCAATGGCATAAATGGTTAAATCTTGTAAACACTGCCTGTCACATGTTTGCCAAGATGATGCTGTAAATAGTCGTGTATGGTGAAGACCCTTCAAGCTGAAAGATCATATTGGTATCGGTATCAATTTCAAATCATGGCACCTTTTTTACCATGTAATGTGTGTCTTCTCTCCTGGACAAATTCCATTTTTTTACAATAGACATAAATTGGGTCTGCTTTTCTATTTTTAGTTTCATTCTAATTGTGAAACACTTGCACATCTTCAATGTGTTGTTAACCACACATACTCTTGAATAATTATGATACACAAAGGCAAGTGCTTACAATAATATATATGAATGTTAAACATGTATCATATAATTTGTAGTGTAAGGACCAACAAACTTGCTTGAATGCTTGGTTTCATTGTTCAGAAATATCATTTATTGAATTTGAGCTGAATTTGTTGGTGTCAGTGATTTTTTCTTTGTCAGATCTCAAGTCATTTGACATTTTGAAGCCTGAAATATTTTCTACTTTGAATTATCAGGAGATGCATTTAGTCCAATACTGGGGTGGAGACGGTACACCGATGATACCTCTGGAAGACAGAGAATGTAAGCATTTGGTTCTGACAGATTGAACCACCAAACGTGGCATATGTTCATGTTATGTAAGAATGCCGCAATAGTGGATGCCCAAGGACGACAGATTTTGAAGAAAGTTCTGATACACATTCAATGATCAGTTTCACTAGGCAAACATAATTAAAAGAACAGGTGTTATCCTTAACACACAAACAAACATTTCAGAGAAGACGTTTGGGAGATTTACTGTTGCAGGATATAGTTTTCACCGTTGTTAGGAACTGTGGTTCTGCACTATGACAGCAGTGCAGAGGCTTTATGATGTCTGCAAGGTGTCTTTTACATCCTCTGGTCCTAGATCTATGGAGGTCCTACAGAATGTTCGTGACGTTTTAGGTATGGAAAATATCACACATCACCTTCTTGTTTTCTGTTTTGTACTTTGTCATCATGCTATATACATGTTTTACTGGCTGGAAAGTAACGCGGTTTGATATGATTATAATGGTTGTTTTTTGAAATTGTGCAACTTAAATAATGGTGTCAGTTTAGAGGCTTCTCCCCATAGACGCAAAGAGAGTCACCATATCTGCCCTTGGACCAATTTGCAAAGAGTCAAGATCTTTCTTAAAGCCTCAAATCTAGACATAATATGTTCATTTAAGTGTACCTTAAAAGAGTTAATCCCTTCTATATGCAAGGGAGGTTGATCCATAATGTGAAACTTGAAGTCAACTTGAACTCGACAGGCCTCTTTTTGGGACCAAGCCAAGCTCCAGGTCAAAACTCAAGGAAAAATTACTAATGACCCTGCAAATAAGATTTTTTTTTAGTAGATTGTATAGAAAGAGACTCGGCAAGGGTTAAAATAACTCTGCTGGTCTCACTTGACTTGCGGACTCACTAGTACTTGCAGACTTGGGTAGAGTCTTAATACATAGGCTTGCTTTTTTGCAAGGAAAGAAATTGCAATAGGTTGCATAGCTTTTAATATTTGTTCTCATAGTACCTCATCATTCAGGTATTACCTTGGAGAGCTCCTTCTTTATTGAAAGGACCTCCAAATAGGCAACTCAATGGTTACTACTGTGAAATTGACGCTTTTTCTGTCCCTTTGTACTGAAAGATACAGTTTTCTTCAATAATGGCTGGTTAGTGGAAGAAATGTTGCTCTCAATGGATGCTGTTGTGAATTTGATGCTTTTTCTATTTCTTTGAACTGTTAGACACTGTTATTCTCTGGGCACTATTAGCACCTTAAGCAGAATTTACAAGAGCCATGTTTCGACCCTATTTTTGTATCTTGAGTTTATTGACCTTTGTATAATCATTTTTTGCCTTTGATTTGATCTGATGTTTTCATTTCGAGTTTGAAACCATAAATTACATCATTAGCTGAAAACATCTTTGCATTGTTTGAATAGATCTAAGCGTAGCAGGGAAAGCAAATTGTAAAGTCCTTTGTTTGAAGAAATAAAAAAAAGTGAAGTACATTGAGAAGCACTATTGATATTTTGGTAGTTAGATATATGTACTAGTAATTGTTTCATCATACAAATACTAAATATATGTCGTTAGAGATTGTATGGTGGTTGAACCACCTTTTAAATATGCCTTATTATGGAATATGGACTCTTAATGTAAAATTGACCTCATATAACTTACACTACTACTCTTAATGTATCTTGTACAAAACATTGTATATATACAAAATAACGTGCCATAGGGACATAAATACAAGTGAGGTTTGCTCCAAACATTTCATTGTATAACACAACTTTAAGTCCAAGTAACTAGCTGCGAACTTATGAAGACTTTGCTTAGTGGTTTGAAGAAGGGATTGATCGAGTGTCGGACAGGGAAGAATATTCCTCATCTTGTATGAAGAAGATGAAAAGAGCATCTCCAGAGATGAAGAAAACCATGATGATTTGTGAGACATGGATGATGGTTTTAAGAAAATACTGGATGCCTTTGGACAAGACATTTAGCTTGATTTCAAAAATGCATATGATTACTTGGAAACTCTTGAATTTGTGAAAAAACCAAGAATTAAATGCATTCAGCCCTTTCAGATTAGAATCATAATTTGTACAGTCCACGTATGTCAATATTTCCTCGGATGTAAATAATGCCAGCTTTCTTAGAACAACCAGCATTTTCAGTATCAGAGGGAAGCACTTGCGCCACGCTGCCTACATGTATTGATCATTGGACAAGGAAGTCATCCAAGGTGGCTCACTTAATGGTCAACAGGATGGTGCACAGAGGAGCCAATCTTTGTGGTAATGGACAAAATGGATTTACCGTTTGTCTGCTATTAGGAATGGCAGCTGGCGATTGAGGAGGTGATGATGATGATGATGATGGAAACAATAAGAAAAGAGTACATTCCTTAGAGTCCAGCAGGAAATATTAAAAGGAGTATTAGGGTTTTAAGAGGGCCTAGGAAAAGGCATGATAGCAAGCAAATGGTAGCCAATAATGACCATGACATGGAGGGGATTTGGTACGCAGCGTTTTCTTCACCCATTGCTTTAAAGCAAAGAATGCTTTAGCACTCTATTCCTTTCAAATGATATACAATGTTCGGATTTTTTGTTGATAGAGATGTCTTCTACGAAGGCAAAGAAATGAACTTGATTTTCATTCACAAGGACCAAAATTGAATTGCAAATGTTAACTCTGGAGACTTAACTTGACAAGGATCAAGATGAGATTGAATTTGCAGATTCTGAACTCAGAATTGTATCTAGTCACCCAGGAACCAATGAAGAGATGGGACTCATGGACACTGCATGCTTCATGAATAAGCAAGAGATAAATCTGTTACAGAAATTGATTAGAAGGTTAAGGCTACAAAATGAGATCTTTTTGAAAGTCTTGCGAGGATAGAGTAGAAATCCTGCTACATTAACAAGAAATTCTCCTGCTGTGGACAGCTTAAGTGAGCAAAATTCTCCAAAAACTATTATATCGAAGCAAGTGCAAGAGACCATTTCATTTGTGAAAGCCTTGACTTCTTTCATGGAAGAAGTGCTTGCTTCTTGCAACAAGCAGTTAGATGGAAAAGTTAGAATAGAAAACCTAATAAAAAATCACATGAATTGTTGATTAATGCTTTTGACAAGGAGGTAATGCAGGTAGGATCGAGTAAAATGCAGGTATTTTAATGGCATCACATTTTTTAATAAAAGCAAAAATTTATGATAAATTGTATGAATGGATCAAGGAGGCTAGTTGCATGGAAGAATATATCAGGCAGATGGTGGTCCATCATAGAAATGGTGTAGGAACCAGTTTTGACAAGTCAAAAACTTAGTTTAAATAGTAGTAATAATTGTACATGCACATGGAATGTAAATGCAAATGTCAATGAAATGTAAAGGAAATGTGGATGTAATGCAATTTTGTCATCATTTGATATATTGCAATATAATGTAATGTGCAATGAGGGTGTCTAATGTACATCCAAAGGGGGAGACAGTTATATGGTGAGGTGTCTTGGAAGCTGTTGTTGGCAACAACCAAGACCAAATGATGAATAGGACCCCCTCTTATTTGTTTGAGATATGTGTGAACCATACGATGAATCCTGTAGAGTGTGGAGACCAGAGAGTATAGTCTGTGTTTCAGGAGAGGAGAGATTGTGTCCAGTCTGTATATTCATTGTGCATTGTATTGCTATGAGAGAGACTTTGTAATGTGCATGCCGTACAATTAAGTAATGCAATGATGATTCATTCTTCATCCATGTGATGTGTATGTTCTGTGTGCATGATATTGTCATTGCTATTGGTTGGTAGTGTGTGTGCATTGGATTTTGTGTGAAGGTGTGGAAGCATTGCAGTCAAATTGCAGTATAAGAGAGTTGTAGTCCATGATGCCATATGGACATTGTCGTACTAGTGGAACTGAGGGTTGTGTTGTTCTAGTGAAGTTGCCGTTCTAGTGGATTGCTATGTGTTGTTCCAATGGGAGAATGTCGTACAAGTGCTTGTCGTTCAAGTGGAATCCAACCAATTGTACAAGTGAGTCATTGTTGTTGCCGTATAAGTGTATGATGCCGTACAAGTGCATGATGTGTTGCAGAATTGCATTGACTGCAATCTTGCTTAGCCTCTAAATATGTCATTCTATTGACTACTGACATGTGTGAAGTGTGGGGAGGTGAATGATAGATTCCTTACCATGAGGACGTGGAAGATGAGATTGCGGAAGAAGTCAGAATCTTGTGAGCATTCAGAGGATTGCCAACCAAGCACTGTAGTCGCAAGCGGATGAACTTGAAGAACCAGAAGTCGAACGTGTGTGGAATCCTCAAGGGGAGGATAGTCCGAGTGAATCACATGTAAGGTGGTAGACGTTAACAACAGAAAAAGTTCAAGATGAAGCACAAGCAAACAAAGTTGAAACTATGGCAAATGTAGAGGGTGTAGGAGACAATGAGGTTGAACCACTGGTAACACCAATAAAAGAGCGGAGGAGTTTGCCAAGAGGTGTCGAGGACAAGAGTCAAGCACAAAGGCAACTGCAGGAGGGTGACTGGGTGAGGAGACCAAAAACATCACTCGTATACCCACGTAGGATGTCGCAAAGTGAAGGTGCACCAAAAGTTGGTAGAGTGTTTGCTAGTGGAGAGATGAAAGGCTAAGAATTGCTAAGAGATCTTCATATGAAGAAGTAAGAAGTGAAGATAATCACCCATTGATAGCAAATATGGCACAAATTGCAGTAGCAATGGGCAAGCAAAAATGCCCTCCAATTCTGGGTGACGGAAAGGAAGACCTAGAATGCCATATTGGAACGTGTGACCATATGGCGAGCAAATGGAGTGGACGACAAGCAATCCTGGGGGCGATTTTTTTGGCAACATTGTGCGGGATCACAATGGACTGACAATTAAAAAGATAGTACAAAACCTTTCAATGCATGGGAAGAGATGACAAAGGAATTTATCAAGGAATTCAGACTCCGGGATGATATTGAAATCATTGGAGAGATCTATGCCATGAAGCAAACGAAGGAGGATGTCAAATCCTACAATCGAAGATTAAAGGAACTAATGGACAAGATGGAAGTACAACCAACCAATGGTCTACAAAGACGATGGTTCATAAATGGGTTGTTGCTGTGGTACAAGAAGTAGAAGTTAGTTCCAACTTCCACCAACTACCTATGAGGAGGCATACAATAGGGCAATCACTTTGGAAAGTGAAGCTAAACAAATGGTACAAGGATTAAGTCATTACAAAGATTTAGATTCAGATAATGACCATGATGACTTACATATGGCGGTCCAAGCCATGGAGAAGGACCTAGAAAGAATGGTGTAAGACGCAAAGGATGAAAATAAGGAAGAAAGACACGACATTTGGTGTTCAGACTATAAGACAGAGGGACATATGAATATCACTTGTTTGAAGAAGGCCTACTGCAACATTTGTGAAGTCATAGGACATGCGGTTGGAGATTTTCCATTCAACATAAGAAGTTCGAGGCACCAAATGGTGTCGATGCAAAAGGAAGAGAAGGACGAGAAGCCAAGTACATCTAAGAATGGACAAGCAACAACAAGAGGCAGATATAGGAGCAACCACCAAGGTGGAAGATAGTTAAAACAAGGCAACCGACAACAAGGAGGGCAAGCCTATTACAATATAATGCAAATGGGAAACCTATCATCCAATGCCAAAGATGCCAAGAGTGGGGGCACTTTGCATGCAATTGTCAAAATCAGCCAGTTGGAGAAAATTTCGGAAATACCAAACAATTCATTAATGTGTCGATGGTGTGGTTTGGGCAGTCATAGGGAGGCGAATTGCCCAAAGAAGGCAAGTCCAAGCAACTTGCAAAATCTCAATTCTATTGACATTGAAAAGTCTCCAGTAAACCAACAACAGAAGGAGAATAATGTGCTTGTGGTAATGAGGGGTCAAGCAAAGAAGACAAAACAATATCTCAATCCTGTCAAAGAGGAGAGATGGAAGGAAGTCCACGATGCAGTGGAAGAAGAGATGAAAAAGACCAAGCAAGAGCAACTAGGAAAAGAAGCAACTACGACAAGGAGAGATCAATTCATTGATCCGACAGTGTTGATGATTGATGGTGGCAAAAAGCCAACATTAATCCATATCGAGTTGCCTAATCACAAGTTGACCTAGGTGATCATAGATAGAGGGTCGAGAGTTAATGTACTACCTCAGAAGACTTGGAAGGAGATTAGAATACCATTCTTGTGGTCTCCAAATTTTAGGTTTAATGGTGTAGACCGGTACGGATTAGAAATGAAATTAGGTTTTAGGTTTTGACGGCTTATAAAGTGAAGATCGCCGATCAGGAATTTATCATGGATTTTGTAGTAATTACCATTGTAGAGAAAATTGGAATCAGCTTGGAATCGGGTTGGAGAAAAAATTGGGAATTGGAAAAAATTGGCAATAAAAAACCCGAAGAAAACGCAAATTTTCATTGGAAAAAAGTTTTTTTCATGCATATCACAATGAATTAACATTATGCAAATCAAATATTAATGATGTAAGACTGTAAGCTTAAACTACACATGAAACTTTGAAAGTGGCAAGTGATACATCATACAAGGCTCAAGCTTAAACTACACATGAAAGTGACAAAACACATCTTGTATTGCTTATGATATGAAAAGGTACAAATTACAAAATGTGTCAAAATGCCTCTATAGACCCGCTATCTACTGTCTTGCAATTCCTTTGCCCCTTACCCTAGCAGAAGCCCTAGTCTCTATTAGTTGACGTGCCCTTGGTGGTTCTTGTGCTCGTACATCTTCTTGGTCCTTGGTTCGGTTCTTGTATTTCTTATAATATAAAAAGGTACAAATTACAAAATGTGTCATGAGTCATGACAATACAATGTCTCAATATCTTTGAATGCCTTTGCCCTTTGCCCTAGAAGAAGCTCTAGTCTCTTTGTCGCTGTGCTCGTGCCTCTTCTTATGCCCTGGTAACTCTGGTCACCACCTGTGTTGGGGGTCAAGGGGCAATGCCTTTTGCGCGTACAGGGTAGGGTTGAGGGGCAGCATCCTCATAGGGTTCGGGATAGTGCCCCGAAACTTCAACGACAAAACCATTAATACCTTCACTATTTGAACTAAATTTTTCAAAATACAAGCATATCATTTGTGCTTTTAAATATTACTCCTATATACAAGCATATTGAGCAATAAGTTTGGATTGATAGTTCAACATCTTTTTATGGAGAATTTCATTAGTTAATAATGTATAGCATTGTCGTTGGTGGCTGTTGAATTCCTTCAAACCGCAAACAATCCGTTGTTAGGATGCCCTAGTATGTTTGGTTTGGTGTGGTAGTAGGTAGGCAGACCCTTTTATCCCATTGCAATAGGCTCAATAAAAGAAAATGAAAAAAGAAGTGTGTTTTACGTAAATTGGCCGCATCCTCTACGCGTGCGGTTGTGGTTGATGTTTTCCAAAAAAATCACCCAAAAATTGGTGAGTCGGCAATGAGAGGTGAGTTGACTAGGCATTGGGAAAAAATTGGGAAACAACGATTTAAATCGCGATTTTTGCCACTATGGTGATTACCATGCAAAAACCAACATATGATGCACTGTTGGGACAAGGATGGTTGTGCATGGTAAAGGTGAATCACAATTGGGAGGAGGACCGTTTGACTTTCAAGAAAGGACAACACAAGTATATGATTAATTTGAAGAATCAGTTCGTAAGCGAGGATCCTGCGACAACTGACAAGTTGGGGAATTCATCCTCGGATGATGATAGTGGACATGACCCAAATGAAGGAGTGTTGCAGTTAGAGGAATGCACAAAATATGAAGGGCATTTGGATATCGGAGTTCTCCATTTGTAGGAGGATTATGAAGTTTTTGTACCAAATTGTCTCTGCATTCAGACAAAGGAAAACCATGATGAAGAAAGGAGAAGCATGTATGAGATCGATGAGAGTAGTAAGAAAGAAAGAACTGCACCAAAATAGGAAGAAAGAGAAAAGTGGAACTTTCCAAAGAACTTTGCAGAATATACAATTGGTGATGTTGTCATAGATGAGAAGCCAGCACACCCGTTGGACGTGATGAAAGTAGTGAATGAACCTGATACCATAAAGTATGAAGGCCCAAAAATGGTTCAGGTGAACCTTGGCGAAGAAAATGAAGAAAAGATTATCCAGTGCGGAGATGAGTGGGATCTAGTGCTGAAGGCAGCAACATTTAAAATCTTTATGGACTATAAAGACGTCTTTGCATGGACATACAAGGATTTGAAGGGGATACCACCAGAGTTGTGTGTGCATCGAATTCGATTAACTTCGGGTGCACTACCAGTAAGGAGATGACCATATAGAAAGAATCCCAAGTATGCAACTTCAGTTAATGTGGAGATTCAAAAGATGTTAGATGCTGGAATAATCTTCAAAGTTACGATGAGTGAGTGGGTGTCACCGATTGTCATTACTTTGAAGGAGGTGAACCAGATCCGCATTTGTGTGGATTTTCGAAGTTTGAATGCCGTCACAATCAAAGATCCCTTTCCAATCCCGTTTACCGACTCAATCTTGGAGGAGGTTGTTGGACATGAAATCTATTCATTTTTGGATGGATTTTCTAGCTACAATCAGATAAGTATCGCTGAGGAGGATAAGTTGAAGACTACATTTGTAGTAGAGAACAGGATCTATGCATATAACCGAATGCCATTTGGTTTATGCAATGCCCCAACCACGTTCCAAAGGATAATATTGTATATTTTTGAGCAGATGTCGACTAGAAAATTCAAAGTCTTCTTGGACGACTGGTCGCTATATGGGAAGAAGGACGAGCATTTGAAGGCATTGGAGGAGTGCATGCAATTGTGCATGAATGCTTGTTTATCGTTGAACCCTAAGAAGTGTAAGTTGGTGTTGTATGGCAAGTTATTGGGACACATAGTATGCAAGGAAGGGCTGAAGACCGACCCTGACAAGATTTGTGTCGTAATGAGTATGGAGGAACCATATGACGTGAGTTCAGTGAAGTCCTTTTTAGGGCATGTCGGGTACTATAGGAGGTTCATCAAGAACTTTGCCCAAGTGTCCCACCCGTTGGATGAATTGACATGCAAGAATGTTCCTTTTTGATGGACGGAGGAGCATCAAAAGGCCTTTGAGGAGTTGAAGGTGAAGTTGGTTTGTGCACCCATTCTGGTGTTTCCAGATTGGGATAAGGAGTTTCACGTCCATGTGGATGCGTCCAATTTTGCAATTGGATGTGGATTGGCCCAAGAGGGGCAGTTTGGGCTGGATCAGCCCATTTATTTTTCAAGTCGGTTGTTGTCAAGAGCAGAGAAGAACTACAACACGACAGAGAGAGAAGCTCTAGGAATGGTCTATGCAGTACAAAAGTTCAGACATTACTTGCTAGCCAATCCTTTTGCTTTCTATGTGGATCATCAGGCGCTGTTGTATCTAATCAATAAACCGACTATCCATGGGCGAGTTAGCAGGTGGCTCGTCACATTACAAGAGTTCGTGTTCCGGGTAGTGGTGAGACCTGGAAAGAAGCACGTGATAGCGGATCAGTTGTCAAGGATCCGTTTGGGAGATCCTACAGGAGTGTCCGATGAGTTCCTTGACGCTCATTTATTTGCAATTAGTGTGATTCCATCGTGGTACAAGTCGATTGGAGAATACTTGTCGATAGGTGAGCTGCCAAAGGAGATGACAACAAAGAAGAAGAAAGTCATCATCAAGTCAGCACCGTTCCAGTTGATTGTCGGTTTGTTGTATAAGATGGGACAAGATGGGATATTGAGGAGATGCATGATGGAAGAAGTGAATGCAATGTTGAAAGAAGCCCATGAAGGATTGGTAGGAGGGCATATGGGGCCAGATGCGACAACAAGGAAAGTGCTTTTGGTAGGGCTATGGTGGCCCACCCTCTATCGTGATGCCAAAGAGTTTGTGAAAGCATGCGATACATGCCAAAGAATTAAGAAACCGTTGCGAAGGGACTCCATGCCATTACACTCATTGCAGTCACAGGTGTTGTTTGAGAGATGGGGCCTTGATTTTGTTCGACCATTAAGAACAAGCTGGAGAGGAAAATGTTGATATGTTATGGTAGCGATAGAATACTTGACGAAGTTTGTTGAGGTGAGAGCTTTGCCGGATAATTTTGCAAAGAGTACAACTCGGTTCTTGTACAAACAAGTGATCACAAGGTTTGGGATACCTTTGCAGTTGACAAGTGATAGGGGAGGACATTTCGTCAATGAGATAATCAAGAAGTTGACTACGGAATTCAAGATTTTGCACTCGTTGTCAAGTCCATATTACCCAAGGGCAAATGGGCAAGCTGAGGCAACGAACAAAGTCTTGGTTTCCGTAATTCACAAGACCTGTGGAATAGAGGGTGTTGACTAGGAGGAGCGATTGCCAATAGTTTTGTGGGCATACAGAACTATGTTTAAACCAACAATGAACCATACACCATTCTAGTTGATGTACGGACAAGAGGCAATAGTGTCGGTAGAGTTCTTGGTGCCAAGTCTGAGGGTGGCGGTGTAGAACCATATGGGCGACCAGGAGAGCCTAGAGGAGAGGCTCGCGACACTCGTGAAACTAGAAGAGAAAAGGGTGATGGCATAGTGGGCAATGGAGGTGGCCCAACATCGAAGGAAGTTGTGGCACGATAAGCACCTAAGGAAGATGGAGTTGAAACCAGGTGACTTGGTGTTGAAGTTCAATGGCAAACGTGAAATAAAGCCAGGAAAGTTGAAGACTTTGTGGCTTGGACCCTTCCAAGTAGTTGAGATGATGGATAATGGCATAGTACGATTGCAAAAATTGGACGGGACGATGTGTCCCAAGACAGTTAATGGTTCAAAATTGAAACCATATAAGATGAAGGCGTAGGTGAATATGGTTGGTTTTGAACCAGGAGAAGAAGAAAAGAAGAGTGTAGGAAGGTTGATTGCAGCACCAAATCAGTCTTCCCAGGCATTTGAAGGTATAGTGGTTCGGGAAGAGGGAGAACCAAGCTGGACCAAACAAGAAGATGGTGCAGAAGAAGAAAGTGATCTAGGGCTAAACTGGTTGTTTGGGAATACACGAGAAGAGCAGCCCATAATTGAATAGGAAGAGTTAGAACCCCTTCCCATGGAGCAAAGGCGAATACGAGTGCATGTACGATTTCTAGACACGGAGGAAGAAAGGAGACTCAGATCACTTAGTGATGAAGATGTGCAAAGAATGGTAGTTGGAGGAAGAGAACCACCCAATCATGAACCTCGGAGTGATGAGAATTAGCATGAAGACATGAGTTTGCTAGCACAAATTGGTCTCCAACATCAAAGAATACATCTAGAAACAAAAAATTGCTTGGGAAGTTGGAAGAATAATACAAGATCTTGATGCAAGAGAAATAAGGAGGCAAGAAGTGTTGAATGATCTTGAGCAACAAAGAGTGAGAAGAGAGGAAGCGACTGAGATATTGTGGAGAGACATTTTTGAAACGCCTACATCTCGGGAGGGAGATAGAAGGAATTGGCAGACGAATACTTGTAGTATGCTCTCCATAAGTTCTGGTGGTACAAGTAGTTCAAGCATAAGATTGCTGCTAGGAAGATGAATAAGGAGAATCACACCAAGATTCCAATCAGTTCCCCAAATGGAAGAGAGGAGTGATCAATAGACTAACTTCAAGGAGGGTAGAAGGAGATTGGATGATACGCCAGTTATGGCAGTTGATGAAGTGGGAGGTCCTAGTAGTTCGCAAGGGCTACTAGACACCCCAGTATTGATAGAGGGAATAGGCAACTTAGGCAGTTTGGAAAGGCCATCAAGACTTCTTGGCCGTTTGAGTTTGCCTGGCTAAGGGAAGAGTTTGGTTGGTCTCCCTCTGATGTAGTATACTAGGAACTTTTCGATGGCTTTCCATGCCGTTACTCTCATGATGAATGCTTTGATAGAAGAGATGATATTGTTTCTTGGTTTGAATCTGCCAAGAATAATTTCAAAGCATCATTCGAAAATATGGCGGTGGGTCCATTCGATGCCACTGACCAAGTCAACCACCCCAATCAAGAAAAAGAAGGGTCCGCTGAGGAAGAGGAAGGATCAAGAGCTTTAAGAAGAGAAGAGTGCATATTCATAGACAATAGAGGAGCAATTGCAAAAGAGGAATTGATGTAGACAAAAAAGAGACGAGGAAGGTTAGAACAACAAACTGTACCAAAAGGAAGTGGCAAAAAGAAACAAACGACGGAAGCTAGAAGGAAGGAGTGTGGAGTTCCATATGCCGTAGTGCAAAGGGAGATTCTTGCACCTCAGGAGAGTCAAGTCATGCAGAAACATGCTAGAGAAAAGAAGATGACTTGTGAAAAGGCTATGCAAGGTGGAAAACAACCGAAGTTACTATTGCACAAGCAGAGCAGTAGATGGAGACAAAAACGTAGCAGTGGGAGGAGAGAACTGCACAACAAGCGTCGACATCGATTATTGTGGATGTGGATGCGGAGGAATAATTTGTAGAGGAGATTGTACAAGAGGAAGGTGTATCGGGATGGAGGATGTTCATATGCCTGATAGTTGTGATAGCACTCCATTGGAATTTGGCATATGCATCTTTGTGGATCACCCCAATTGGATGAAGAAGTGCAAATTGACATCCCATCTACAGTACCAGAGGTGGCACAAACACTAGTTGTGTTGAAAGAGAGAGGAGAAAAGGGAAAAGAGATTGCATCAAAAATTAGAATGATGTATAAAGGAGATAATAGCCAAACATTGGAGGAGTAGTTCGCAAGAGAACATGAAATAGTGGCAATTGACACAATATCGTAGCAGAGAATGTAGGGGATTGTATCGATGAACAGGTTGATGCCTTTTTTAAGAAAATGTCTTGAGCCTTGGATAGAGTGAGGTTAAAGTTCCAGGTCAGAGGTGTTGGACAATGGCGACGATGGTAACTGATGGTGGAAAATGAATTAGGCAAGCTGGTACAATGGGTACAAGATGAGGATTGGATGAAAAAACTTGCCGATATCCATTAGAAGCAACCATAAGAGCTAGAGATTGGCAATTTCAAAAACATGATTGGTGTGTAGAACTTGTTAGAAGGAACTCAAATGATCTATAGGCAACCAACAAGGGTATATATTAATAAGGCCAATTTGAGACCTTGCCCAAAAGACGAAGTAGGTGTCAATTATGTGAAGCTTGCACCTGAGTTGGTAAAGACTTATGCTAGGATAATTTTTTTGGTATATTTGATTCAATGGTTAGCCATAGGAGTCGAGAATATTTATATGGCAAGGGAAGAACAAGCTAACCAGTTGCAGGAGCTCGAAGGACAACTTTGGCAAACATAGGAGGATGCCAAAGCGGAGTTGTCCAGGTTGAACAAAGTTGAGGAGAAGGCTAAGGCAAAGGAGGAGCAGGATTAGTTGATTGAACAGCTAAAATCTGAATGTTCAGTAAGAGAGCAACTATTAGAGGTGAAGAGTAAGGAGGTTTAGCACCCCGATCAATTGATGGTAGAAAAGGATGAGTAGTTGACAATGGTAGCCCTAGGGAAGTTGAGCTGAAGACTAGGTTGGAAGCGAAAAACGTCCCATTACGACATGAAGTGGGCTCAATACCAAGCTTATGGCAAACGATTGAAGGGAGAAAATGAGGTTTTCAAATTGCATATCCAAGAGCTTGGAGGTATTCCTTTTCCAACACAGTGTAACCCAAGTCCCCAGGAGCAAAGGCAATCGTCGACAACGACATCGACGAAGCTAAAGGGAGGGGTAGATGTAGGAGCCAAATCTGGCAAGGCAAAAACTTAGTATAAATAGTACTAATAAGTGTTACATGCGCATGGAATGTAAATGCAAATGTCAATGAAATGTAGATGTAATGCGATTTTGTCATCATTTGATATATTACAATATGATGTATTGTGCAATGAGGGTGTCCAATGTACGTCCGAAGGGGGAGACAGTTATATGGTGAAGTGTCTTGGAAGCCTTTGTTGGCAACGACCAGGACCAAATGATAAATAGGACCCCTTTTAATTTGTTCGAGATATGTGTGAACTACCATGAGTGTGGAGACTAGAGAGTATAGTTTGTGTGCCAGAAGAAGAGAGATTGTGTCTAGTTTGTATATTTATTGTGCATTGTATTGCTGTGAGAGAGACTCTGTAATGTACATGCCATACAACTGAGTAATGCAATGATGATTCATTCTTCATTCAAGTGGAATCCAACCTGCTGTACAAGAACTTGCCATCCAAGTGGAATCCAACCTGCTGTACAAGTACTTGCCATGCAAGTGAGCCATTACTATTGCCGTACAAGTGCATGATGTATTGCAGAATTGAATTGACTGCAGTCTTGCTTAGCCTCTAAATCTGTCATTCTATTCCTCCATCATTGGGAATCTCACCACCGTGCTACAAATGGAGGATAAGTCAGGGATAAGAATTCAGTTCTCAAGGGGGCAAAGCAGTTGAACAATAAGATTGTTCTTGACCCCCTGAGATTATATTTACTCTGAATTTATTGAAGAAATTCTTGTGGAGTTGCACAACAAAAGGCAAAACTAGGAAGGATATTTGAAAAAGTCCTCAAAAGTATGGGAGAAAGTTGTTTGAAGCAAGGTCAAGTGTTCCCTTCCAGTTGATTATGTTTTGGTGGTGGCAACCAAGATCATAGAAGATGCGGTATCCAGATTGCAGGACTTACCAGTACTGTAGTTGCAGCAGCCGCCATAAACCCATGCTCTGTTAGCATCAGCCCAATGGGCCATGTATTTATTTCCTGTCTTATCAATGATTAGATTGTAGGAGGAATCTTTAAGTTAGATAGTAGGTATTAGGTACTTAACTATCAGCTAGTTCTAACTGAGTTTTGTAAATTGCTAAGGAGGATTATTGAAAGAGAGAGGATCTTTGGACTGTCATATTGTTTTCTATGTTTTTCTTATAAAATTGACTGGATAGGATGACTTGCTTTAGCATACCATTACAGTTTAAAGCATGGAACCATGTCCAAAAATAACTTATATTTTCAATAGCATACCATGCTCGCAGAGCAATTTAACATTATATTGGCTAATTTCACATAATGGATATTATGTATTTGAAGTGATTTTTTTATTTTAATGAAGGATGGTAGACATGTACATCAATGTTCAGTAGTTTGTTATTCTATTATTTCACTTAGGTGATATCCTTCATAATGTATCCTTTCAGAAGTAACTTTGAATCATCTCATATGATTTAATTAACAATATATTTCCTGTACATTAATCCCACCTCTCTGTATATGGATGGGTAGATGGATATATATAGACTCCGATTGATTGTTATGTGACAATGTTTTTGTCAATGTCTTAAGCTGTTATAAATAGCACCATACTGCAATTATTTGTGTCATTCGGTTCATCACACCCTTAAAATTATCCAAAAGGATTTTACTGTGTTCAAACCTTAAGTTGTAATTCATTTATTTTTTTGACATTATTATCAACCATGCTATACATGCAAAGCAATTGATTTGTGATTTTGTATATTTGAAAAGCTCAGATACTATCAGGCCTTCTGATGTGGGACTGGAAGAAGGGCCACCTTTAGTACGTGGATGGAATGCCTCTGCATTTGGAATTAATGGGAAAAAAGGGCGCAATGGAGGCCATAGATACATGCCTCCAATTACATACCTACATATACATGAGTGTGAGAATTTTTCGGTGAGATTTTCCCTCATCACTCATGGCGTAATGCACCTAATATTATATTTTAAGATGATGTTTGAATCCATTCTTTATCATTGTAAAATAATGAACTGGAAATTACGGAAGTCGTTCACAACATTTACATGTAAATCATGGTAATTAACTGAGCTTATGCTATTGGTAGTGCTCATTCTCTTCTTTTCCTATCTGGAAACATTTACTTGGATCCTCTGGAAGTGTTTCCAAATGGAGACAGGCACTCAGTATTTCCTGAGTGTATAGGGTTCCACAAGGGGATTGCTATGCCCCATTGTATGTCTCTAAAATTTAAGAAGAATGTTGTGTTGATTTGGAGGAAGAAATAGGATAAAATGATTAAAATATGTATTCACACACACATAAAGACATATATATATATTTCAGAATTTTGAAAATTGAGATTTCAAAAGACTAAAATTTTAGATGTCTTTGCAGCTTCTATACTCAGGAAAGTTAGAGCTAAGTAGAAATTTTTGTTCATTCTCTAAATGATGAAGTGGCATTTGCATATTTTCTAATTTTATTGAAAATAGATATTTCTCAAGACTGCTTCAAAGACTTCAACAATGTTGACATTCATGTAACTTAGACCACAGTGGAAATTTTTGTTTGTCAGGACTTGTCACTAGTTTCTAACCTAGATGTTTGACAACAGACAACTTTTAGTTGATTTCTTGATGCTTTGAGTTTTGGTCTTCCAAATGTTTTAGTTTGCAATTTTTTTTTTTTTTTTGGTTACATTCACAATAACACCAAGCTTTTTGCTTTGTTTTTACTGTATTCGGTGTTTGGTCACAATAATCAATCATTAAACGCTATCCTCGTACGAGTCTAATTTGACACTCACACATTTGGCTGAATATTTTGCAGATTGGGATTTTTTGCATGCCTACGTCATCCATAATCCCTCTCCACAACCATCCTGGCATGACTGTATTAAGCAAGCTTCTTTATGGTTCAGTGCATGCAAAGTCTTATGATTGGATTGATCCATCTGATGCTTCAGACTCATCTAGAGGTGTGTTGGTCTATTAGCAGATTATGTATCATAAAATTTGTTAAGTACTTAGTCATTCTGTTTCATGCTTCCTTACTCCTACAATGCATTTCTGTAATGTCAAAATCCTACGGAATTTCTTCCTGCCAAAGATATTCTTGACTAGTTGTTTATCTTGTACATCTGGGTTGGGGTTGGCTTTCCTAGCCTATTTTGTATTCTGCAATTTCTTAGTACTTAGATATCAGGATCTTTGAATTTACCTTTTTGATAAACTCTATGTTATGTTGAATTTCAGCTGGCTTTTTTCTTTTTGAGGGGACTAAGTTTTAAACATCCCCATACTGGTGTTATTCTAGCAAGCTGTGATTTGCAGTTACATTACCAACTTTTGTCATTTGTTATGTTAAACTTTGTTCCTAAGGTGAGTTTAATTGTTAAACTTTGTTCCAAAGAATTGAAAAATGACAGAGCCTTGAAAAAATACAAGGGTACTAAATATACATGAAATATTTGAAGTTCTGAGTACTGAGTTTTGCTCCTATTGTTCCAAGCTGATTCCACTAGGATGCATGGAGACAATTCCTAAGCAACCATTTGGAGTTGGGAGCATCCCAATTTGATGAGTCAGTTTGGGGCACATTATGTTTGCTTGTTCTCATAATCATTCACATAGGTGCTGAGGATGTTAGCTCCAATATTTTTGTACCAATCTAGGGGCCTGCTTCCCTTCCTGCAATAAAGAAAATATATATTGGGAATTTTGAATTTAGAGATAAAGTCTTTTTGAGAAGGTTCTTGATGCTCCACTGTTAACACTTTCATGAATTGATTGAATTTATCAGAGTCTGGGCATCTTCTTCCAACATAAGGTGAGGAAGATTTAGACCAATGGCCATTGTGAAGCCGGCAGTCATGGATTCTGTCTCAGCTGTACTATTAGAACTGATTCCAATGTTGATTGCCATGAAATTGGGTCTGTATTGGTGTTCCTTAGGAGGCAACCTGACCCTACTTGTCTTGGAATTCAAGGATCCATCAAAGCTTAACTTAGATGTTCCTGGCAGAGGAGGGACTCATCTCACCTGTTTGTTGTGTTTTCTATGTTTGTAGGAGTAATTTCTGGTTCTACTTTTTTCTTTTTCTTTTTAATGGCTTGATAAAGTAGAGACCATGAAAGTATATGTTTTTCTCTTTTTGCTTAAACCATCGAGCTCTTTCACCTTAATTGTTTGGTTTTTGTCAAAGTTGCATCCTTATTTTCCGGGAGGTCGGCTATGATGGATTCCCCCTCAGCTATATTATTATAATTGATTCCAATGTTGATTACCATAAAATTGAGTGTCTCAATTGGTGTTCCTTAGGAGGCAACCTGACCGACCTTGTCTTGGAATTCTTCAAGGATCCGTCAAAGCTAAACTTAGATATTGCTGGCAGAGGGGAACTCATCTCACCTGTTCATTGTGTTTTCTATGCTCGTAGAATTAATTTGTGGTTCTACTTTTTCTTTTAATGGCTTAATCAAGTAAAGACCATGAACGGAAATGTTTTTCTCTTTTTGCTAAACCATCAAGCACTTTCACCTTGATCATTTTTTTCTGCCAAAGTTGCATCCCTGAATTTTCACGCTCTTCATGTTGGGGTTTCTGAACCATAACAGATTCTTGATTCTTTCCAACCATATGTGCCAAGTGAACATGCCAGGGGCTCATGTTCCAGAGTGAGTCCATGAATGGATTATTGAAATGTATGTGACAGGCTTACACTAACTTGTCTAATGAGTTCATTATTACACATGTTGCATTTATCTTATTGAAAAACAAATTCCAAAGATTCCATGAAAAATTACATGAGAATAGGATGATTCACCTTCTTTTCTTCTTTATATAGATTGCATTGCAATGGATCCTGAAATCCTTTGCTTTTTAGCTGTATACTGGTGATAATTTTGCCATGTATTGCAGTTCATAGAAACATCATGGCCTTTGGACATTCTCTTGACAACCACAGATTCTTCCACATATTTTCATGAAATGTCCTGTGGAATTCTTTATGAACATCTTGTATGTTACTGAAATAGTATATTCCTCTCTTCGGTATTGAATATGACGATTGTCTTTCTTTCCAGTCCATGGAACTTTGAAATCTTTGAGAAGATTGGAGAATTTCAGCTTGACTTCATTGGATTCTGTTGAGTCCACTGGACTTTTCCAAATTCTATTCTTATACATTTTTTGGTCGTCAATCTAGTTGTTCTCGACTTTGGTATGATAGAGCCTAGTTGAATCACTATATTTCAGAGAGAGATGCTTCCTGAATCAACTGGTATTTCTTGGTCAAGGCATCCTTTGAGAAGTCTTTTGTGTGTGTTTACTATCCGACAAGATGGTTTTAAGTATAAGATCCCTGGTATGTCTTTGTTATTCCAAATAGTGGACCCTTTAGAAGGGGATTATTTAAAAAATGCCTTCTAGGATCAAGACTGTCAGATACCCATGACAAAGGATTGAAAAGCATGTGCAGATTTTGTCTGTCTTTGTAAATATGCTAAAGTAGCTTTGTGATGGGAGCCTTATCTAAGAAGTGGCACTTCCTGAATTCTGCTTCTCTAATTGCAATGCACAAACATTTTCTTCATCTAATAACAGTGATTTGTCTTTGTGGTCCTACATTTTGCCATATAAGTTGTTGCATAATGCCCTCGAGGGTATTTAAAACTTTGCTAGCCAATAGATTGAAATGGGTTGAAGAATGGACAATAAAAGGCTAGATTTTCAAGATGAGGATAACTAACAACCTTTCTAGCCTTAGAAGAATCGAATGTCAAGGTTGGTGTTGAAAAAGGATACACTTTTGAAGTCCAAGATTCTGAGAAAGAAGGCCAATTGATGGGGATTGGTATTTGAGAAGAAAATTTGGTGCTGCCACTAGAGTAGTATAATCCACAAACTACAGATAAGTTATGGGATCAATGTTAGAGGAAAATTTGAGGCCTTTCACCAAACTTATTTGGATTCTAGGCATTTTTCCAAAGTATGCAATAGATCTTTTGCCACAAGAATGAAGAGTTACGGAGACAAGGGGTCTCCTTACCTTAAACTCTTGGAAACATTAAGGAACCTCATAGGGTCAATTCTCATCTCAATGGAGTTGCTATAGCTTGATACCTACATTATTTTACACAAAATGTCCGAATTCTTGACTTTCATTTTCTAGATCTTCAATTTTCTGTGTGAATACAAATATTCCAGAATTCAGCATCCTTCTTGACATTTCTTACAACAGCCTTCACAATACCAAAAATCCACCTCTACTGTCTATGCATTGCATCTTAGTAGAGTAATATTTCCAAAACATCACACTATCATAGTCCGCTTTACCAGATCTGGATTGCTAGTTTCCTTCCTGAATCATAAGTGCAACCACAAAAATTGTAATAAATAGTTTATATGAAAATACATTAATGCTATAAAATAAAACAGATACTACCAATGGAGAACATTAAAGTATATCTTAATCATTATTTGAATCAAGCAGTTAACAATTTCTTGTCAGCTTCAACTAAACTTACTACTTCCTCTAACCAAGGAAAAGAGAATTTTACTTCACGATCCTCAATTAAAACCCTTTTATTGGCTAGCCTATCTGCACATTTGTTTCCTTCCCTTAACGTATGTGTAAACCTGATTTCTTCAAACTCTATAGCAAGGTCTTGTATTTCCACAATTATCTCTTGTATATTCCATGGAGCCTTTGCTTTCCTTAAAATTACATTTATTAAGATGAGTGAATCACCCTCCATCCATACTCTGTTCCATTTCATTTGTTTGCATATTTTTAACCCTTCTAAAGCCGCCCAAGCTTCAGCTTTATTATTTGTCTTAAATCCACTATTGAAAGCGTAATGACACAAAATATCTCCTCTATTATTTCTAATTATTCCTCCTCCTCCTGCTGGTCCTGGATTTCCTTTAGATGCTCCATCAATATTTAATTTGACCAACTTCACATCTGGTGGTTTCCACTTTATACTTCTTTTTGTTTCTCCTATATCCAACATCATAAAATTATTTATCTAATTTATGTGTATAATAATTTATTTAATATTTATGTACTAGCAACACATGTTATTATCACTGTTGAAACAACTGGCAAAAGATTGCAGAAATTGTGATATTTTCAGCCGTGCTGGCTTTTATATAATAAAACAGTAAAATTGCTATTTATTCATTAGTTATTTTTGCCCCAAAAAAATTTCTGTTATTTTCAAAATGTTGGAAATGTTTTTAGTTTATTTTTGCAAAATAGGGGAAAAATATGACATTAATTTGATGCTATTTGCTAAGTTTTTTTTCCCTTCTAAATTTGTAATTGGCTATATGGGATTGAAACTGGCCCCACCTGTATTATATCATGACTGCTTTATCGTGGTATTATAACAAACCAGATAGTGGGATTAGAACTAACTGTATTCAGAATTATGCATATATTGCCTGGCAAGATTTGAACCTGGGTCTCTGCTTTGGGAGGCCAGATTTTTAATGACTTGATCTTATGCCATTGGATAAAATGTTAAGGTTCATTTATGGGATTGGAACCTTGGTCTCCAGTGTGAAATTGTCGCCCCAAACGCATGGGTTTTTGCAAAATTATAATTATTGTTTTTAAAATCATTTTTATATCAATGTTTTTTAATTAAATGTTGTTTCTATTTTTTTCTGGTTCTATTGCCAAAAATGATTTTTCAAACTTTGATTATTATATAAAAAACAACTAAGACCTAGTCTCTTGTTTGATTCATATGCAACCTTTGTCTTTTCGTGGAAGCATGTAAAAATCACTGTACAGTACTATACAGAGAGTCCATCTCTATGTGATTTTTGTGTAACACAACAAGCAATTACATGCACGAACACATTTACAATATTTGTTCACTTGCTTTACATGTAGTTACCAATTTGATTTTCAAGCGTTTTAAGATCTTTTTCAATTAGGAGCTTAATCCAACTGTCAAACCACCTTCTTGCCAAGAATGATGTAGGGCCTATAGTAAGGAATATATTTCAAATCACATTCAATGCTTTTAGGGCTTCCAACAATAACTATGAAAAACTATATGCATACACTGCAACTATACCTTTTGCCTTAAATGTTCTTAATAGGGTTGCTTTTTGTTTTGGGAGAATATGTTTACAACAATCTAATTTAAGCTTTTGTATAGGCATTATTGGAAGCTCGAAAAGTGTTCTATGTGATTAGAAAATCAATCTATTAACTATAGGCTTTGGATATCCTTTCTTGTCAAGGAGATGATTTGATTGTTAAATCAAATTCCTAAAGAGCATGATTTTGTATTTACAATGTACCTTAAATTGCATTTATCTCATTAATGTGAAAGTTATTGCATAATAACTAATATCCAAAACATTTCTTCTTAAAAATATCTGTTTTAACATCTCTATCTAAATAGCCAAGTTATACGGTGCATTTAATTGTGTGTCTTTGTTTAGCGTATCTATTATCATATTATTTATTAATTTATAAACATTCATATTAATGAACATATATACACACTTCATGGTCTGAAGCTCTGAACAACACAAAAAATGACAAATATCAGCATAGTTACAAGAGGTGACTATTTGTATTATGTATGTAAAGGTTTCATTATTTATCCATTTTATATGCAGGCCTGATCTTTTATCTAATATATATGTAGGAGCAACACATTATTATATTGAAGCAATTAAAATATGTTCACTTATTTGTGATCACTGTATTTCTTTGCAAGGATGAAGAAATCACTTGTCATTAATACACATATCCTGTAATTGGTGACAAAACAAGCAACTGCAATGGTCAGCACACTTACAGGATAAGATCATTTACTTGATGTATATGCAATTGACGGTTTTCTTTGAAACTGTGCTGAAACAGTCTTCAAGTAGAAGTTTGATTTAACCATTAAGCCAGCTTGAGAACAATGATATGTAGAGCCTCTAGTTAACTGGAAGTTTTTTTTTTTATAAGTCATATTCAATGTTTCTGTCTTCCAACAAGAAGTAGGCAAAAGGATTGAGCAATTTCACCCTTTAGGTTGTATCTATGATTTGCAGTTTAAAGGACAAAATCAGACAAAGACTTGTCAGATGTATGTAAACTGCCAACGTACCTGTACCTTTGGATGTTCTTAATAAGATTTATTTTTTATTGACAGAATATGTTTACAACCATGCTTGCAACCATCTAATTTAAAGCCTTTTCCTTGTTATTTTTTGGAGCCGTAAAAGAAATGAATGTGATTTGAAAAACTTGTTAGATATAGGTCCTACATATACTTTTGTCTTTTTGGGAAAAAGCTGGCTTGATGGTTGAATAAAATATCTACTTGAAGGTGATCACAACATGCTTGGAAAGCAAATCAACACTTGCATGTAAATCATGTAAGTAATCAAATCTTGTATATGTGTTGACAAATCCACTTACCTGTTTTATTACTATCTAAGTTAGATTGATGCGATCCTTCCATATTTATAGTTTATAGAGAGACAAAGGCTGCATATAAATCAGACAAGTAAACATATCCTAATTTTGTTGATATAATAACATGCTAAAATGCACGAAACTTGGAAATAGGTGTAGTTTCTGTAACAGAAATGCCTTGGGGAAATCCGAGTCCTCAAACTCTTTGGAAACGACAAAAGAAACATGTAATTTAAAAAATAAAAAATACAATGTGGGTATTTTAAGAAATTATAGACAAAATTGAATTAAAGAGATCGCAAATGGATGAAAACCACATTTAGTTATTTTTCTTTTAATTGGTTATATGGGCTTGAAACGGGGGCCCACCCATATTACATCATCGCCACATAGTGGTATTACAACAGCTTGGCTATTATGCATGTATGGCTTGGCAAGATTTGAACCACATTTAGCTAATGCCATTTGATAAAACCACATTTAGTTTTTAGATCTTATATAGAGTACAGTATTTAATATCAAAAGTTAACCTTTATAGATAAGGCTATGCAGCTTATCCAAAACTGAAGTACAGTATTTAATATCAAAAGTTAACCTTTATAGATAAGGCTATGCAGCTTATCCAAAACTAAACTATATGGGATACACTATAAACCTAGTTCTTAAAATACAAAGTTGTCAAAATCTGTATGAACTATGAAGCTTGATAGAAGAGCCAACTCCTGTGGTTGTAATAGCAGGTGTGTGAGAAGGACATTCATCATCCTCAAGATTAGGTGTGACCATGGAAATACCGAAGAATTTTTAGGATTCACATCCTAGTCTTTTGTTTGCTCTTTTGTATACTGTTCCTTTTGCGAGATATAAGACAGATTAGAATTAAAAAAACAGCTACAAACCTCTGCTTTTTTTGAGCACAACCTGTTTCACACTACCAAGTGAGCGAACCCATATATGCTTCAATTCCCCTTTGTTGCCAAAGAGCATGCCACTTGCTCTAAATTCCCTGGATTCATTGATCTGAACTTAGCATTATTTTTAAAGTCATCATTTATTTTGTTCCCTTTTCGTCATCTTAGAGCTTATTTATAGTAACTTGGATTTTATTTAAAGCGGGTTAGGTGTCTCCCATGTCAGCCTTATGCAAATGCTTACAACCCCTTAAAACCTCAAATTTGGACTTTGCTTCTTGTTTAGAATGCCAAGAAATGTTGGAAATGCCCTCAGAATTTTGGAAACGTTTCTTAGAAATGCCTGGAAACATGGGAAGTCTACATGATGAGTTTCTAGGAGTTCCCAAGCTTCCAGGTTTCTGAATGAAGAAACAAGGGTACCTTGGCAAGTTTCCTGCAACATAGATAGCATGTGGTGCTACAAAATATAAATTAGATAAATTACTTGATCTGCACACATCAGATAGGTAGTTAGATCTGCATATAAATAAGACATAGTTAAATCTAGTATGTGTGTTGATATTTGTAGTTATTTAATGAAATGCATATACATGTATGAATATGAGTAGTTAAAATGATCAGAAGTGTTATATTAAGACATAACTGAATATACCATATAATGTGTTGAACGTTAGATAGAGTTACTAGAGATACTAAAACAAATATATCAAGAAGAAATGTTTTGAATATATTTATTTTGCAATAAATCGTATATTTTAATGAGATGGATGCAATTTAAATAAAATCATGTTGTTCAAGATTTCAACGTGCATTTCAAATCTTAGTATTTGTTTGTAGAATAAAAACAATTAATTTATAGATCCTTCTAATATGTTCACAATTTAGTTTCTCTTTAGATTGTAATATGTTGTGATGGTTGATAAATTTATATTTTTCTATGTTATTTGAACTGGAACCACTTTCCTTTGGTCAATAATTTTTTTTTGTATTTATTCTATTGCATGTATAGTTCATATTTTAGTTGATCATTTTGATACGTGGATCACTTGAAGTATATCATAGTCTGTAGAAGATCCTATTTTGGAAAAAGATAAATTGCACAAAAGAAGAATACACACAAAAAAAAGTTGCAAACAAGTTGAAGGATGAACAAGGCCAAGTTGCACAAAAGTTGAATAATGATCACAGACAAGTTGCTGAAAACTTGAAGATGTTCAAATGTGCAATAGGATGATTAAGACTGAAGAATTTATATTTACTATATTTCTTGAACTATACAAATTGTTTATGTTTACTGTATTATACCTGAAGTTCAAATTGTTTGCATCCTATGAATGAATTTGTAATCTGGATGACTTGAATTACAATAAATTCTATGATGACCCTCTGTTTGTAAGATATAGGTTTCACAAAGTAGATGCACAAAATAAAGCTATAGACAAAAAGTATGCATAAAGCTAGTGTACAAAAGTTGAATAACGTTCACTTACAAGCAGTTGAAAGTTGAAGAATGTATTGAAAAGTGGCGCACAAGTTGAAGAATTTGGAGGTCAAGTTCCTCTTAAATATTCAAGGTCTTTTTAAGGTGGTGTGTATAAGTGAAATATTTCTAAAGGTTCAAAAGTGAACAAGGTTGAAGTGATGAACATAGTTAGTGCTTGCAAGATTTTATCCTCATTTGTTGAAGTGAATTGAGGGTTACGGATCTAGATTTGATTCTCAATTGTTGGACAAGTGAATCGAGGGTTCCAAATCTAGATTTGATTCTCAATTGTTGGACAAGTGAATCGAGGGTTACAAATCTACCAAGTTAGTGACCTATGTAAATTTTGTCTGGAGGCATATTGTCCAGTTGTTCAATGTATGTTTCAACCAAGATTTTAAAAAATCTTTATGTAGAGCCAACAATGGATTCTATCTCGTACTCGGTGCGCGAACCCGGTTACACTGCCAAGTACTCTTGAGGAATCAAGGTCCATCCCATTTATATATATATATATATATATATATATATATATATATATATTTGTTAGTGTAGGAGGCAAAGTAAATTCTTCTATATTGTCCAATCAACCCTCCTTTGGACCTTAGTGACCCCCTTTTATCTTTACTCTATTGTTACAAATTTACAATCACTTGAGAAATTCTTGACCATGCTTGTGTTTTAAGACTAGACAACACTATGGGTTGGACCCAACATATGGCTATGGGCATAATCTAAATGGTAATGCCTCTAGTTAATAGCAATCTAATTTTTCTGACGCAAAGCCCTCTCAGCATATTCCACAGACATCAAGCTTTCTAATGTGTGCATAAATGTCAATTTTGTTTTCCAAAATTTTCAGTATATTGTATCTATGGTTTATTATCATAGTTATTGGGTACGATTTGGTTCGGAGGTTTAGAAGGCCAAGAAAGTTTGGAGTTTGGTTTTTTCAGGTTGGTTTGGAAAAGTTCAGATAATTAATATATATAAAATATATATACACCCATACAAAATATTCATAAAAAAATATAAATATATGCAAATAAAACATAGAAAAATTCATATTCTTCCATATTTTCTACATTCCACTTTATACTTGTATAAATTATATTTTATAAACCATATTTTATCTTTTTTAAAATTTTTAATATATAAAAAAATTACAAATTGAAAAAAAAGAGCCAGGACTGAACACCGAACCGGTTTGATCCAGCCTGAAAAGTCCAAACCGGACCGAACCTGGTAACTATGTTTATTATTTTGATCTAGAATATCACCAGAGGAACAAGTAGTTTGATGAATATTAGAGGAACTCATTATGCTTACTCCTGTTTGTTACGACGAAGTTGTTCCTCTTGCATCTTTTCAAATTATCTTGTATTATCAATAATTTTAGTTGAATTTCTTCACAGGCTATTTTTTCTGTTAATTCTTGTTGAAGCATCTTCATAGATTGGTTGCTTATTTCCTTTGCTTGATGTCATCCTCTAAGAATAGGATCCTCTAGCTGTGAGTGATTTGTTTGCAAATCTTATTTTCAAGATAAGAAAGGTGATAGATCCTTCTTTGTACAGACTTATTCTGCAATTCCTTGTTTTTCTCTCTCAGTAGTATGACCTCTTTGAGCAAATGTTGTTTATTTTTTCCTAATCTTTCCCTTTTCAGGTGGATTGGGGATGTGGACAGACTAGGCTTTGATACATTGATCCGAGACCCTTATCTTCCAGAGCAAAGTAATAAAAATTACTAAAATAAGTATATATGAGAAAACAATAAACTATATGAATAGATATAATGTATTAATGGAAACCCTGTACAAGAGTGTAGCACATAATATTATACTTTTGTGTGGAGAATTGTGAGAAAGTCTATATCTACAATGCCAATGGGTGTTGAATCCATGTGCTTCTGACTGATGTGATGAGAAAATTTATGTGTAGGAGTGAGCTTCATTGATGCAACCTATAAACTCATAAGCTCTATTTGCATTGACATTTTCTGCTTTGCTCTAGAAAGTTTTTAGGGCTGAATTACATTTTTTGTGCATAACTGTATATGTAGCTGGGAAATGAGTTGTCCAAGAGAAAGTGAAATTACTTGTATGAATAATCCAGAGACAATGGACAAGTCTGTCATCTATGGGAGGAAGTAACTCATGTGACATGGCAAATAAAGTTAAACTAATAATTGCATGATTTTAACTTATGGTTTCTAAATTTTTTGGTACTTTAGCAGGTCAAATTCTGAAGGTCATAACTTCTTGACTGTAGCTTGAAATCAGGCCATTCAAAATACACTAGAAAGCTTAAGCCATGTAGAATTGATGAAACAGTCCTACTTTGGAACGAAGGTACATTTGACCCCCAACATCACCCTGAATTGCGTGGACAATGCAAATTGAAAATCTACACATGATTCCAGGCCTACTGAACCTAGTTTCAAACTGCCTTCTGTATCACGTCACAATAAGACGTGATACAAATACAAATTCCTAATATTTAATTTATTGATTATCTTTGGAGCAGAATCAAATCTGAGCGTGAGTAGGTGCTGAAAGCAGCTGCTTTGGAAAAGTAGGTGAAGCAGATAGAAAAAACAAATACAAGATAAGACTGGTTTTGAATAACAATATAGCACAATTGGAAGATGATCAAGGGGACGGAAGAGGCAGCATAGGCATTCTTAAATAAATGGCAAAAGAAAATAATGATATTGGAACTAAATCTGGCCAAGCAACAAGCAAAGATGGATGAATGGCATGAAAGCATAGATTTGGCCAAGCAACAAGTAAATATGGATGAATGGCATGAAAGCATAGAAAATTGTGAAGGCTTGGAAAATGAAGAGCAATCAAATTTGGAATTTAGGATTTTGTCACATGCATGCTGTCTGTAATGCAAGTTCAAAGCTGAAAAAGAAATCAAAGAAGAAATCCTACAAAGCTGTAGAGGAGGGACATATGCAGTTGAAGAAACTTGAGCATGATTATAGTGGCAATAGGGAAATGCAGGAGGAGTTACTGCACCGCCTTTTTGAGCATTGTGTTCACTCCAACAGCCTATGTTGGCATTCATATGATGAGAGCTCCAGATACTATCTGACCCTACCTCATCTGGATCCCATACTATAACTGGGGATAGATGTTGGCAGGAATGCAGACTAATTTAGAAGTTGGCAGGAATGCAGACTAATTAGAAGAAGGGATAGTTATAGAGAGAATTTTTGGTATGATGAGTTGTTGAAACATTTATGTGTGCATCATTTTAAAAGATAATGTGACATGTAATGTACTTATCATTATTGTTTTCTTTTTTTGAATTGGTTATATGGGATTGAAATGGGTTCCACCCGTATTACTTCATGACCACATGGTTGTATTACAACAAGATTGGCAATTATGTATGCATTGATTGGCAAGATTCGAACCTTGGTCTCCTCTATGAAAGTTGAGGAATCTAACCAGTTGAGATAATGCCATTTGATGTACTTATCATTATTGTTTTAATGCATGAGATTTAGTGATTTATGAGTGGACTGTCATTATCCACCCTCAAGTAAAAGGCGCTATTTGAATTTTACTGTTCAGAAGTCGGGGGTGGTTCCTCCTATGAGTGCATTTTGTAACCTGGGTCAACGGAATTGCTTGCCTCCTCTAACTGATGCATATCCCCTTATAGAGAATTTCTCTGCAATCAAGGTCAAACTCTTATTTCTTGGTTAGTGTGGGATGGTGTTAAATTCCTGAGTCTCGCCTCTTAATAGTTCAAAATAATAATTTAAGAAGCCCATCGAGTGACACATGTCACTAATCTTTGAATTTGTATTAACTACCTAGGATTCCATATTTTTTAAGTTTGTGATTTCTCTTCAATCCAGGTGGGTTTGACTAATTGCTGAAACATGCAACTCTGCTAAACATGGGAAAAATGGGAAGTTTGCAAAATTAGAATTTACCTGTGTAAAGCTTCATATTCAAAAGCAGAAAAAAAGAAAAAAAGAAAATGGCTACTTCTCATTATTGAAAACTGATCAACAAAGTATCATGCTGATGACTCATTCCGCTCAATATTGTCTCCATGCTCCTCTATGGTTGTCCCTGACACTCAGTATAGTAATTTGATTTACTTGATCCTTCCACTTGAAGTTCGTATAACGTATACAAAAATACACTGATCATTGTGTCCAACATGTATTAAAAATGAACGAAAGTGTAAAAATATAATACCAAATGTCAGGCAATGTCCATGACCTGATTATTCCCTATTGAAGCAAAGTCAATCATGCAGTCCTAATGATGCACATAAAGTTTGTACAATGCAAGCATATGCATGAAATACACTGATCATTGTCTCCAGTGTGTATTGAATAGGAATGGAAATATGTATAAAAGTAAATAGAAAGCATTAAGCACTGTTCAATAATTCATTATACTCTACCAAAGCAAACTCATCATGTGATTTCAATGTACATAGAGTTAAGACTTGAGCAAATGTGGCACTATTGTATCCCTATTAATTTTGGGATGACAACTTGTGTTCATGTTTAGGTGTTGATCTTGTCATTTTTGACAAATGTTTTTTTTTTTTAAATTAAAAGAAAAATTGCGTCATGGTTGCTTATGTTGGGTTTTCATGAAGGCTGTGTAGTTCTTCAATGAAAAGCTCAATGATTTGTGGTGCCATAAACATATATTGCTTTAGAGTAAATTGTGTCTTTTGTTAGAAGGAAAACAAACCAATAGACCATCATAATCTATACATTTTCAGAACTCAAAATTAAAATCGAGCACTTTTCCTTCTTTTTGTCTAGAACATTTTGCTGTACTTTCATGTTCCTGTCTTGGTTCCGTTTGTGTTTGATTGCAGATTCTTTGATTTGATTTTGTGCTTGCCCATTAAAGTGATACTTTTATATTTTGGTAGGTCTTTCAAAAGCATTCAATAATTGCTGGTGGGACTACATGGCATTCCTGGAGGACATTTTCTGTGGATTTCGATGTTAGTATTAAGTAAATCCCATCTTTATAGAAACATGTGTTATTCATTAAAACCCAGTGTTTGGCTGAAAGCTTGCATCCAACAATTATTTTGATTAGTTGGTCATCTAGTTGGTATGTGTGTTTTCTCAACTTATTTGCACAATGGTGATAGGTGTCTTTGTTTTGACAAGTTGATGCATCAACTATGGCATTCTTCTTGCCTTCTTTGTAAAAAAAATCATCATTAAAGTTGAATCAATTTTATCTGCTTTTGTTCTTATGAAAATAACTGTCAATTGGAGGGATAGAAAAGGGTATCGTGGGACTTCTATGGTTCTGAATACGAGTATTCTTGCTTCTACCTACCGAGGGGCAGTCTTTACACATGATTACTTCACCAATTGTTCGTCCCTATGCATGACATTCAAGGAATATATGAAAAAATCTAATGCCTTCAAGGTTTGGGCTGAAGCCCTGAAAGACCTTTTTGATAGGGTAATTTTACAATTTGCCCTTATTGTGATGTTCATGAATAAGCACGCTAATCAACTGTCAGCAATGCCCCTTGACTGCCAGCTTTCTTCATCAATTCCATTTGTAGAATTTTGTGTCCAACTTTGATTGTGAGCTGGATACCTGTAAATAATTGTAAAACTTTGTTTCACATAACGTGACTGGTGGATTCATGTTGGTGAATTTTTTTTTGTGTAGTCAAAAGCCTAGTAACAAATCCCTACAGTATCTTGACCAAATCCAGATAAGACCAGATTTTCTAGATTGTCACAGATTAAGCTGATCAGAGTCAGAGCCTTGTATAATTCAAAATAATCTCCAACATTTTTAGAAGAAAAAGGAATAAAAACGAAAAGCAGAATAAAAAGGTTTTGAAAGCTGTTCAGTATGTATGAGCACAAGGCATAAATTTGCAGTCTTCCCAGCATCCACCTATTGTCCCATTTTACGGATCTTTGTTTTACAATTCTTCTTGGATGGAGAGAGTTGAAAAGAGAGGAGCTGCCATTTTCAATACATCCTCCTTGATGCCACAGAAGCCCACCTGCAAATAGCACCATGCAAATTTGACTAGGCTTGACTATGGTTCATTTCACTTTATAATATATGTTATTTTAACTTTGCATTTTATAACATTTCTTATATAGTATATATATATATATTTTTTGATTGAGAAAATTTTTAGGGTAGAGCGTGGGTTTTTGAAGGGTGTCCGGTCCCCTTTTACCAGTGTTTGAACTCGGGTCTCCTGGTTAAAAACCCAAAGACATACCACTATGGTATCCCTCACGGGACTTTATAGTATATAATTGTATTGTATACTATATATCATATATTTCTATAACAAGCAAAACCATGTCATATATTATCTCTATTGATATGTTAATGTTAGGTATCATATTAGTAAAAATTGTAGCTTTGCAGTCCATAACATTTTTAAGTATAGCTTATAATGTAAAGTGCAAAGCTATTGGATATTTGTATTAAATTTAATATTCTAATTCTTATCTATTAATATGTTTATGTGATGTATGAGATATGGCTCAACAGATCTTATTTTTTCTAAGCTGACAAAGATAGAATCAAATCACGATTATAGGCCTATGCACAAGATTCATCTTAGTGACTTGCTTCATTTACATTGCAAGTTTTTTAATATAGTGACAAGCAGCAGTTGTGTTATCTAGCCAAACTTTGTCTTTTGAAGTAAACTTAGTTTGGTAGGAAGATTCCCTGTAATTCTTTTTGCAGAAAAAAATGCTTTGACTTGAAGTACATTTGTTATTAGATTCTTAATTGCCTGCTCCAATTCTACAGCTAACTGTTGAAAACTCTTCAAATACTTGAGAATCATTGATGTCTGTGTTATCATTATCATCTTTTGCCGTTATTTTTGATTGGTTTTAAAGCTGAACTAGTAAAATGTTAAATAATGAATCATCTTGGATGTGGTGAATGACATTACCGTGCATGTGATTCATAAGAAAACATGATCTCATTATGGAACTTATCAACCGCTCTGTAAATTTTTGTTAATATTTATTGTGGTGGTGCTTGCAGCAAAATTATCAAAGCTGGTTAAAGATCGTGAAATGTCTGCACCCTGTGATACGACTATTCTCTATCCGACCTCTGGTGGCAATATTCATTCTTTCAAGGCATTGTCACCATGTGCGCTTCTTGATGTACTGGCGCCTCCATATTCTACAGATAGGGGCAGGCATTGTACATATTATCGAAAATCTCCAAAGAAAGTTCCTCAGGGTAAAGAATTTTTAGTTGACCTGCACAGCATCGTGTTTTTTCTTAATTTTTGGTGTTATGCAAACAGTTAATGTTTTAACTTATTATACCATTTATTCTTGTTTAAACCTTTTGCAGGGTTGCAAGTTAATGGCATTAATGTTCCTAGTCAGCAGTTGGCCTGGTTAGAAGAGTATCAACCTCCAGAAGATTTTGTTGTACAGAGAGGACTGTATAAGGGTCCAAAAGTGGTACTTTGATTTCTCTGGAGATCATGTACTATATGTCTACAACTGATTCTTTAGAATCTGAAACAGAAGAATTTATCTGTTGCATGCTACATTTGGTTTGAGTCCTGAAGAAATTGAAAGTACAATGTAGCATGCACAGTATGGGAGCAATTGTGCATCTGTTCAGCTGGACTCAGTGTGAGCTTTTTTTTCATGCATGATTGACCTGTGGACAGCATTGAATAGGCAAAAAATATATTAGAGGCAGTCATATAGTAGTCGTGTGTTTTCCTTGGTTGTAAATATCTATTTGTTATGTGATCTCCTTGAAGGTAAGGAGAGCATGAATATACTAGTCTCTATGGTTGTGGGCAGTGTTTCTTATAAGCAGTTGGTGTGGTTCTTTATTCTTGTTTCGGTTGTAAGTGCAAAATTGAAAATTCCATGCAGAGCTTTTTTGAAGGACTAACTGGATCTCACTTGAGCATGTTATCCAAACAACTCTTGATATTAATTACTTCTACATTTATGATGTGCTGGGCTCACATTTTCATATTTGTTGCTTTGATGCGTATAGAGTTATCTTGGCTTTTTACATGGAGGAATCTTATTCTTTAGATTACTGGTTAGTTTAAAAATGTACTCAGTGTACTCCTTAGCCAGTTCTGATAGAAGGGTTGTAATGGGTGATCTTTTGATGACATTGTGTCATGATTGTGACTTGAAGCCGAGTGAGTTGTTGAAATTGATTATTATTATCATTTTAGATACAGATAGTGTAAAGAAAACATAGTAAAGAAAATGAGAAACAGCTGATAGTTGGAATATCACTATAACCCAGTTTAGCAATTCTTACCCACCCATTAGTTATCAGGACATAGAGCAAAATTTATAAAGCATCTCTAAAAGTAGTCTTCAAAGAAAGTTCTGATTAGACTGCTGTATTTTTTTCTGTGCATCCTACCATCTTCTTGACTGAATAAGTTCTTTAAGTAAAGGCAAAATAAATATAAGCTCAATGTGGCCTTTCTTTTTATATTTTAGTGGTCATTACACAAATTAAATGCATTATTAGCTGTTTTCCAGGAGCCAGATGGTTGAATTGAATGTTCCTTGAGCATGATCACATCACTTAATCGTGTCTGGAATTCAAAAATGATAAAAATGATCACATATCAAGTGCTTCTTATCTCAATGGATGCATAGTATACCATCGGCTCTGTTTAATTATATCACTCCAAAGTTTGACAAACTTTTGATAATCAGCAGATACCCCGGTGGTCTGATGCAAAGTTGGTGCATGCTTTGACTATTCTCTTTTTATAATTATGTAGGTGGCACCAATTTTTAGAAGGAAATTTTGTACGTATTAGAGCACAAAAGGCTGTTACTATGATGCAGAATTGAATATCAGGCTAAATTTCACTCAACTTAAATTTGTATTGTGAATACTTGCCGTTGTGTGTAGTGATATGCCTTTAGGCTGTCCAATTTGAAGATCTAAGCATCAGTAGACAAATAAAGGAATGACACACTTCTAGTTGAGTTCCTCTACCCATATTATTTGTATTGTTCCTCATAAAAGCAGCACACATCTAAAGTTGGTTACTGGTCCTATAAAAGTTTACTTCTGTTATCACTTTAATGTTTAACATTTTTCAAATGTTAAGCAACATTCAGATTGAAGGGAATCATTTTTTAATGCTTTCAGGATCTTTGTTATACAGCTGCATATCGATGGAAGTAGGAAGGGATATCTTCTTTGCAAATATGGAGAATGTACAAGGGATATTGGCCATCAACTTGGCCTTGGGTGAAATGTACAATTGCTTTGTATTTGTTTGCAGCTTTACAATGTCTCATAGTGGTTTCTTGTTCTCCTCTTGTTGGAATTTGCTTGCCCCCACTCCTAGGTCTTCGAAAACTATATTGTCTTTCCTTGTCTTGGCCCAAACAGGCTTCATCCAGTTTTCTCCACTTCTAAATTTGGGAGTGTAACTGATGTTTATTGATTTTTGATTTTATTCCAAGCATAGATGTGCACGGAAGTGATGTCATATGTAATCCCTGTACATATTCAACTTAAAATTTGTCCATTTCACTTTTCTGCCACATTGCACATGCCAAGGCAGTGCATTCCCAACCAGCTTGTTGGGTTGACTATTTTTTTTGACCGAAAGTTCAAATGGATGAGTTTTGAACTGAAATTTCACTTTTCTGCCACATTGCACATACCAAGGCAGTGCATTACCAACCAGCTTGTTGGATTGACTGTTCTTTTTTTGACCTTTTGAAAGTTCAAATGGATTGAGTTTTGAACTGAAATTATGTGGGCATGTGGATAATATGAAGAGAACTTTCAGTATAAAAATTGTCTTATTGGGGGCTCTCAAGAGAAATGTTGTGGACCAGCATAAACAGCAAGAGGAAATTATAAAAATATATGTTTTATATGTTAAATGATGAGGGATGGTTGAATGCAACTAGATCAAAGAGGATTAATATGCTATAAGAGCCTCTATGGAAGGAGATGCTGGTTCATAACAAGTATTCCAGACTGAAAGTGCTTTGTCCTCAAAGCATAGAAAGCAAAGGATGAGTGCTAGCAAAGGTTTGGGATTGTTATGATATTTGGTGACTTGTTGAGAATGTAGATCTTGTACATGTTTTCAAAATAAATTTGGGTTCAAGTATAATTTGAACCATAGTTTGAAAACTCACAACTTGCGATAAACTCAGCAACCCAATTGTGGAGATTTTATCAGCAACTCGGGAAAACTTGAAATTTTTTTTTTTTAAAATAACAATTGGAGAGCCAAAAAGTTGATTTTATATTAGATATTCATAAAAAAAAGTACAATTACAGTTCATGAATTGACAAATCCAACCAAAGGCAACATTTCAAAATATGCAGTTTTTAAACAGCTTTTTGTTTTCCCTTCCCTCCCTCAATAGTTGGCCTTGGTTCTAAATTGGTGGACGAATTAGAGGCTGCTCAGGTACAATATCATCAAGGTACATCTTCTCCAATCGTCTTAAATGTTTTGCTTCCTCTTCAAGTGCCTCAATGTCCTTTGCAGTAAACTTGGTATTCATAGGACTCTCAACAATGCAATAAAATAGTGGATCAAGGTAATCCAATTCCATTGCATCAAATCTCCTTGGACTGATGTTCAATCTTAAACGTGATCCAAAAAAGTTGTTTAAGATTATTGTTTTCACCTCTTAGAAGAATTTCTACACAACTAGAGTGAAGAAAAAATGAGCAAATGAGAAGAAATGGGGTTTTAAAACAAGTTTTGCGTTTTTTCTTTGTTTTTGCAATTGCAATTGATTTTCTGGTGAGAAATCAACGAGTTTTTGGTGGAAATCTCGCTGTGATTTGGCAAGTTTGTTGGTGCCGAGAAAAAAAAATGTAGGTCGTGATTTCTCACTAGTTTTGCAAGAAATTGCAGGTTCTTGGTGATTTTTCTAACTATGATTTGAACTTCTTTATCCAAGTCCAAGATTCACAACTCAGTTTGAAGCGGAGTGATAGCACCCAAGTTCTATTTAACACGGAACATGAGAAACATTGTGGATGTGATCTTTATTTGGAAGTTCAAGAACAGAGGCAATTGGACTGATTTTCCGTTGTACATGATGATGGCCTTAATATTTAGGGATAACTACAAGTTCTTTCCACTATCCTTAAGAGACCCTTGCTTGTATGTCTAAAGGTGAACATAAACCCAATATTTTTCTTAAAATTCTCATTCAAAATGATGATCATCAACATGTTCTATCATTCTATATATGACATGTTCCAAGTTACCTTTTACGGTGGGGTTGCATTTGATTTGTCTAGGTAATCATGTATAGTTGGAACCTTGCTTGGTTAAACATACTTTTTAGGCTTGTGGGTTAGTAATCATAAAGGTAGAAAAGAGTCATTGTGGTTGATGCATGGTAAGTGGTATTATACGATTATTGAGCTCATCATTTTCATAATTCTTTCCAAGAACTACTAGTAAATAATAGATCATGATCACTTCAATTACCTTGGAGATCCATGAAGCTTATAAACATGGCTAGTTACACTTGAGGTGTGGAGCAAGTAGAGTTTATTGGGACAAAAATGGATTGGGTAATACCCGAGACCCATAACATGCAGGTAGGTATCAAGGACCATATACCACTTGGCTACACTCCCTATACAACTATGAAAGGTGAAAAAGCAATGAAGAACTTTAGTGCTTATCCCAAGTGTTCATCTTGTTTTACGTCATAAGACTTTATATCTTAAAGTGTTTAGGCAAGGCCATTTTTAAAAGTGTTTAAATGAATGGAAATGAAAAGAGGATCGGACTTGATTGATACTATCTCAAGATTAAAAGGTTTTAGAGCTCTCTATCCATTATCTTAAGACGAGGACAACTCTAACTATATAATAGGGAGAGGGCCTTGGATTTGCCCTCACTTTTAAAGGGATAAACACTTGACCTTAATAATGTGAAAAGTCCCAAGTATGAAGTGAGTTTTGTTTATAAAAAACCTATTTATGTTTGTTTTTACTTTAGAACTTAAAGTGATAACAATAACCCACTTGTAGAGAGAACCCTTCAACAAATTTGATAAGATGATCCACAACCATAAAAATTCTTCATAACAATATGAGGCAAGTAAACCATCAATTAATCCATGGATATTTTTTACCATTTTTGTTGTGATATGTATAATGTTTGAAGTAGTCCTGAATATGAGAGGCTCACTTTATGCCTTCAATGCATATTTTTTGAATGCCCTTCCACATTCTCTTCCAAAAGAATGATTATCAAGCATTATAGTAAGTTTTAAAGAAGCCAAATATGAATATAAATCTTGAATTTTAAGGCAAGTATATACAATTCTTAGTCCATAAGATATCTTAGTCCATAAGATATTGTTTGTTTCATGTGAATTGTCGGTGTACCTCAATATTGTTAATGATTTCTCGACACTCTTCACTTTTGATATACATATTGTTAATGATTTCTCGACACTTTCACTTTTGATATACTCAACTTGTATGACCTTAATCCATTTGGGAATGATTACTAAAATTGCATAAGCGATTACTTCATCATTTCTAGATAAGGTGTTTGCACCATGTAATTCATCTAGCATCTCATTGATAAATGGAATAAGAAATATAGTAACTTGAAAGGTTAATCCAAATGACATCACCTTGAACTCCTAGTGACCTTCACAAGCTCTAATTGTTGTTTTGGAACATCTTCTACCATGATTCGTATTTGATAATAACCTAATGACAAGTCTAGCTTAGTAAAATATTTAGCACCATGTAATTCATCTAGCATCTCCTTGATAAATGGAATAGGAAATTGATTTTTAATTGTAGTTTTATTTAGACCCTTAGAATCAAAATATAGGTGATAGGATCCATATTTTTCCGACAATATTGAATATAGGCTCTTATAAATGTGATAACACCTAATTTTAGTAATTTTTAAACTAGTTGTTCAATTTTGGTTTTATGGTCATGTGGATAACAATATGAATTGATATTGACTATTGGATATATTTTTTTCAAGGAGTTAGTTTTTGAAACTCCACCCGTAATACATCATGACTACATAATAGTATTTCAACAACTTAACCATTATGCATTGATATTGACTATTGGAAATATTTTTTTGAATGAGTTAGTTTTTGAAACTCCACCTGAAATACATCATGACTACATAATGATATTACAACAACTTAAACATTATGCATGTAGTGGTGTCATTTAAAAAAATGATTGGTTTGAGGAGTTCTTAGTTTATATATTTAATGATAAAGCTTAGCATTGAAAGCTAGTGGGAGAGGTCAGTAGAAGTTAGTAGTTATATACAACTCATGTAAGATTTCTTACTTGCAGTGATTAACGCATGGCTTAGTAGGTGGAAACATTTGAGCAGATAGTGCTGCCAGTAGCACTTTTGAAGTTTGTTCTATAAGAAGGTTCCGTTACATGGAAGGACATCATAGTGGAGATTTATTAGTCTAGGGTGTGGAGTTGAAGGACGTGAATGAGTGAAAGGAGACAGAAGGTGCTGTTTTGTTGATTGTGTTAAACGTGAGATGCTGCAGACGGAAGACAAAGGTGTAACACTTTCAGTTGTGTGCTAGAAACGGTAGTCTGAGAACATGACGAATGTTTATGTCAACGATGTGTTGATGAAAGTTTACCCATCGGAACTTGGTGCGTAGGACATTTCAAAGTTTGTTTCATACAAGGACCTATGGATGGGAATAGACTATTTTAGAACGCAGCCATTGCATTCATGCTTCGATGTTGGATTTTTTTTTTTTTTAAGAAGAAGAAGTTGGAGATCCAGTCTAAAGGAAGACTGTGTGCATGAGAACAATCCATCGTTGAAGGCATAATACCATATTTTTTTCCTAGCACATCATCATTGCCATCATTTCTTTTGATGAAACGGCCAATGGAATAAGAAAGAAGGCATTGCTTGTAGCATATGAACAACTTTTTCTTATCGAAGGAGTTTGCTGCATTTTTTTTTTACTCTACCCTTGTTGTGAAGAGTCTGTTTAGCAGATATGCATGAAGGAAAAGAGTACTGAATGTTACATTGCTAAGGTTTTTTTTTGAAGGTAAAATAAAGAAATTTATCCTTCATGCATTGCGAAAAGAGTAATGTTGCACTTTATATATTATACTCATTGAAAGAAAACTGAATTTTAAGTGACAAAGGTTTTTGTTGGTGAATTGAGAGTATTTCAAGACTATTATTTGACTCATCATTTGATTGTGCATGACACTATCTGGTAAGTATATATATGTATATCATACACTATCTGGTAAGTATATATATGTATATCATATTTATACTTGTAGAAAAGTTCTTCTGCATGACACTATCCGGTATACAGACACTATCTATCTGGTAAGTATATATGTATATCATATTTATACTTGTACAAAAGTTCTTATATATTTATAAGTATATCATATTTATACTTTAGAAAAGTTTTCTATAGAAAAGTTCTTATATATTTATACTTGTAAAAAAGTTCTCTTACTTGTAAGTATACATATTGTGGATTTTTTTTAATGATATAAAAAAAGACATATTTATATTTTTAGAAGTATAAAATATTAATGTGAAAAAGTTCTTTGATGATATTCTTTTTTTTTAATGATATTTATATTTGGAAGACACTCTGGAAGCAAAAAGCCTCGTTGAAGACAAGATTGATCCTATGGCTTGCCATGAAAAATAAGGTTCTAACATGGGAGGTATTATAGAAGAAGAATTGGAATGGTCCAAGAAGGTGCCATTTATGTAAATTAGACAATGAAACAATTGATTATTTATTGGTAGCTTGCTCCTTTACTAGATAGGTTTGGAGGGAGGTTATAGCACAATTAAAGCTTCCTAGAAGATGGCAAGAAGATTGTTTAGGAAGGTGCTTAAAATCATGGTTTAAAAATAGGTCATACAAAGATTTTATAACTCTCCTGTTGTTTGTTTCTTGGCAAGTATGGTTATCTAGGAACACTATTTTTTTTAGGATTAGGAGAAGCCTACTTGGCGGGTCTCCCAAATCATCATCGAAAGTTTCAATAACTGTAAGGTTTTGACAACAACAAAGGTAAACAGATAAATCATCCCTCCAAATATTGATAAATCAAGGGCTTGGGGCTAGACAAAAGGTCCATAGAGTGGAGTAGGAGGATTACTATATATTTTTGACTCTCATTATTTTAAATTTAAGGATGGATTGGGAGAAGGTTCTAATAATTATGCTAAAATTATGACACTCAAATTGTTGGTTTAGTTGGTAGAATCAAAAGAAATACAAAAAATTTAAATTTACGAAGACTCATAGGTGGTAATAAACTAGATGCTTGGTATTTTTAGGATGGAAAACATAATTCTACAACCCATATTATCTCAAATAAAAGAAGTTGTGGATTAAATTGAAGCTTCTACTTTTTGGTATATATATAGAGAACTAAATAGGAAAGCATATGAACTCTCAAAGGAGATGCTTTAGATTGAACTAGGTACGTGCTTAGTATAAGAATTTAATGAGGGCAATGCACTGTAGTTGGTTCATATCTCTATTTGGGGGGATTAATTCACTTTAGTTAAAGCAAGCACAATTGGAGCTACTTTTTCAATAAACTCATAAGTGATTTGAAGGATACTAGTTGACATATTCAGAAGGTGTTTAAGGATAAAAATTAGCTTGATAGAGATAGCTAGTTATGATGTATAAGCGACCTAATTTTTAGGTCATTATTGAAACTTTGAAGAAATTCCAAAGAGGCATATGAAGAATGTAATTTCATATTTTCTTAATATAAAACTAGAATTTTTTGTTTCAAGGTAAAAAACATATATATACTTGAGGACATTATCTAGTTTTAGATGTATAACATATTTATACTTGTGGAAAAGTTCTTTGATGATATTATTTTTGCTCGCATTGATATGAAGATGTTAAAATGATAAAGTGATTTAAATGATATTATTTTTGTTTGTATTGATATGAAGATGTCAAGACAATAATGTGATTTGAAGACCACATGAACATAATATTATTAAAAAATTATTTGGTTTTTTATGACACTATCTTATTTTGGAAGTATAGCATATTTATACTTGTGGAAAAGTTATTTAATGATATTGTTATTTTTTGTATTGATATGAAGATGTCAAGATGATAAAGTAATTTGAGGACTACATGACCATAATATTATAAAAAAATATTCAATATAGGGTTTTATTTGTTTGATCCATGTTAGAAATTGAAGAAAGGACACATTGTCTATTAGAACTAGTACTTTATTCAAGAGAAGTGGCAGCCCAAATGTACTAAATGGTTGTCCCTGATCACAAGAGGAATGATGTACTGATGTAGGAGCATTTAGATGGTTATCAGAAATATAATTGTCACTTATTCATGTATATAAACTACATGTTATTATTTGGAAAAAGGAGACAAAGCATCTAGGTAGGGAGAGCCAACGGACATTGAGAAGACGAAGGAGTAGAGCAAACAAAGAGGTAGGGAAGAAGAAATGAATAACTCTCAAAAAGAGAAGAAAATGACATAGGAAAAAGAAAAGAGGAAGAAAAAGGAATAAAAGAAAGACATAAAGGTCTAGACAAAGGTAAGAGAAGGCATGGAAAAAAGAGGTTGAAGAGAGAGGAAATCAGAGAAGCTTGGGGAAAGAGAAGCCCAAGGAGAGAGAGAAAGAGTTTCAAAATTTTTGCCTTGTAATTCAATAAAGAATAAATGAATAATATTTTACCAATAAACCTTTGAGACTACATAATTATTGGATGTGTGAATATTCAATTGGAAGAACATTTGTGTTACTGTTTACTTGTGTGTAGGTGACAAGGAAGAATGTTTATGTTGTTGTTCTGCTGTCTCCAAAGGAAGTTGTTGCAAGCACAAAGTAGTGCCATAGAAGTTGAAGTTTGAAGTACATTGTTGTTTGGTACAAGATCTGTTCAGTTGGAAAGGTGACTCAAGGTGGGGCCATCAAATTATGCCAAATGGATCCAGTAATTGTATGAGTTGAGGGTTGAACCCATTCCATACCAACAAGGAGGTACATCACATCACCATTCAGGGGTGCCGAGGAGATAGCCATATAAGGCTGTGAGAGTTGTCATACCGATAAACCATCATAAAATAAATGTTATTGTATGATGAATACATCCATAAAAGAAGTGTGGTCATATGACAAAGGTTACTGTACAAGAGTGGAGGTGATGTATGAGGAAGATTTTGTATGAGAATATTATCATATGAGAATATGATCCTATGAGAGGAAGAAATAATATATGCTAGATCGTTTAATTGTATGATAGAGAAGGTTGTGATTGAATGACAGGATGAGGTCATACAAGGAGGTATTGTATGTTGGATCATATAATTGTATGTTTGGAGTTGCAGGCTATAACAAGGGTATTATCATACAAAGGGGGTTGATAATTTTTCTATTGCATCATTTTGGTATCAAAGCTAGAAGATCTTTGAGAAGTGATACATGCATAAGAAAATATAACACAAAGAGGACGAGGAAGATGATTAAAGGAATCATTGATCGACTATATGCACTTGAAATTGTCTAGGCAAGGGGTGTTCAAGTAGAAAATGTAAGTGATAGTGAAGAGGAGAATGCAGACCAAATATAAACTCACAATGAAGGACAAGAAGAAGATATTGAAGAGAGATTATTTTGGAAAATTTCTAACATGGGTAGGAAGCCAAAGTTAGAAACCCTATCATATGATGAAATTTTAAACCCTGAAGAACTCATCAAGTGGATTGCAGAGATGGGGAAGTTTTTTTTATTTTAGATCAATAGAAAATCCCAAGAAGGTGAATTTTACTTGTATTAAGCTTAAGGGGCATGATTCCTTGTGGTGTGATCATGTCCATACAAAGAGGCAGTGAAAAGGGAAGGATAAAATTCAAACTTGGGATAAGTTTGTAGTCAAAATGAAGTCTAAAATTTTGCTCGTTGATTACCAAATAGATATGTTTAGAAGACTCTAAAACCTCAAGCAAAAGGATTTGGGAGTGAAAGAGTATACGAGATGAGTTCTATAAATTGACAATAAGGGTATGTCACATTGAAGATGATGAAGAGAAAGTTGCAAGATACATAAATGGACTAAGGTTGTCCATACAAGATGAAATTGGTATGCTTTGAATTAGAACAATCAAGGAGGCATATCAATATGCACTCAAGGCAAAAGAGAAGTTGTCCCATAAGCAAATAAGTAATCAAAGAGGAAGATGAAGGTTCTCTCAAGGAAGAGAACACCCAGATAGTGACAGATGGTGGCATGCCATTTGGCTCCTATAGATACATCAATAACTATTGGCGCTCGATGGAGAATATCGATTGCATACACCACTTTTGGCGCATGTCCATTGGTGCCTTTTACAAGGTTACCATTAAAAATTGATTTTAATATTATCAATTAAAATCACATTCTTAAATTAATTATGTAACAAACTCATTAATTAGTTAATTATGCACTTTTATATTAATTAATTATTTTAGATACTGTATTAGGTGCATAATAAAAGCTTTATATGCTTTTCAACATTTGAGTTCACTTCCACTTGTGGCTTTTATAATATGATCCATGGGATATTTGAGGAGTTAAATTGTCTTTTACTCCTCCCATTTGGGGTTTTGACAAATTTTGTGGATTTGTAATGGAGTGCAAGCTCGGTGGTATCCAACACTCCATCCTCATGTTTACATCCACTATATCCCAATTGGGCATTTTTATACTCCCTTAGTAGGAGTTGAAGTCACCATTGTGACTTTTTGAAGACATCACTACAATTCATGTCTTCTTTCTTGTTCGCAAAGATTTGTACCTTTTTTTCTCTCATTGTTGCAAATTTTCCCACACTGATTCAATTGCAGTTCGAGGCACATGTAATACATGAATGGGAATCAATGTTGGTTTGATACACATGCTTCTATTTTTAAGCATGAATGATGTGAGGAACACACAACATTTTATGAAGAAAATTGAAGATATTTACTACCTTTGCAGGAGTAGTGATCCCTTCTCCATTTCATTGGGGAAATTGTATGCTCTTTGTGATCAAACAAAATTTTCCATAGGGCTCTCTCTCTTCTTCACATTCAAGGATTAAATTTTTGGGCACTTACCCATGTTCTTAAGTGGGGAAGAATGATAAGGGTTACCTTAGAATTTTTTTATTTATTATCCTAGGCATAAATGTGATTTTGACCTTAGCTCACATGGGTTTTTTCTAGAAACCTATGTTTAGCTTAAGTTAGTTGTTAGTTGAAGTAAGATTTCATTATGCTATTATTTCACGATGCAATCCAATATTCCTCATTGAAATATGTTGTAAATTTTGTAAATTAGACATTACTATACCTATATAAGCTTACAAATTTAATAAACATGACTATTGGGTTTTGATACTTATTATGGAGGGCAACATGGGTAGCATTTGTAAGAAGGATAAGTCAATACTTATCAAAATGATTCCAATAAAAGTATTTGGAAAAAAGGTGAATCGTCAAGAGGATGAGATGGATTTGATAGAGGATTCCCCAAAAAGTGTTATAAATATGGAGAAGCTGGCCATCAGGAATTTCAATGCTCTCAAGTACAACAAACTAATAGGCATGGAAAGGAATCCCGTAACCAAGATATACAAGCAGATGAAGACAATGTTGCTTCATCGAAGCACATGGAAGAACCAAAACAAGGAGAATCCCTTATGATAGAAAGGGTATTATTGAAACTAGCAAAGGAGGTGCATGAGCCTAAGTAGAGAAGGATCCTATTTAGAATAATTTGTAAATATGGAGGAAAATGTTACAATATAATTATGGATAGCGAGAGTATGGACAATCTAGTGTCTATAGAGATGATGGAGAAATTGGGTTTGAAGAGGATAGAACATCCCAATCTATACATGGTCTCTTGATTGCAAAAGGGACACCAAATTTTAGTAAGTGAATAGTGTTAGGTGAAATTTAAAATTGGGTCTTACAAGGATGAGGTTATATGTGATATTATGCCTATTAACACTTGCCATGTGTTGTTGGGAAGGCCATGGTAGTTTAATAAGAAGGCAATGCACTATGGTAGGGAGAACACCTATACTATTAAGAAGAAAGGCAAGAGGTGCACATTATATCCATTGAAGGACAAAGAAAAAATAGTGGACGATAGTCATACAGTATGCCTAAGTATAGATAAACAATTCTTGAAGGCTTATGAGACCAAGTGGAAGGGAGAAGAGCCATTATTGAAGAAAGTTGTGAAGAAAGTGGAGGAAAATACATAAAATAGAAAAATGATAAACATGTGTAAGATACAAATAGCCCAAGTCACTAGTATTAGTGATGATGACAATGATAGTGTGGCCATTGCTATAGTAGATAAGGAGAAAGAGAAAGAGAAAATAAGTGGTAAAGATATAGTAGAGTAAGATGTACCTCATCATATCATTGTTGGCCATGATACAACCCATGTTGTCTGAGTTGAATATACTAGTGTGGTTAAATACTCTATGATGGTGATCGAGATTAGAGTGGTGATGACGAGTTTGAGTGCTTCGAAAGGAACACCAAGGGCAGTGGATCCAAGTTGATAAGAATGGGGTACAATGGTAAAGGATTGGGAAGATATGAAAAGGTATGAAAATTATCATAATGCTAGGGATAAGGCCAAAGAATGAAGGCCTTGGGTATGCAGGTTTGACAAGAAGCAATGAGATTAAGTTTATGAGAGAAGAGATTAGTATAGGGAATGAAGGTTCAAGACTGGGTTGTTGCAAAAAATATGGAAGATTTGGACATATTGAAACTAGGTGTTGGAACATACATCCTTGTGAGAGTTGTGAAGGATGTAATCAGTCCACATGAAAGTGTTGACAACAAGAGAAAGTCACCAAAAAAGTGCATGCTGATTGTAATTGGATGGATGTGACACAATGGGATAAGGTGAAACACATGCTAAGTGTATTCTATAAGAATATATTTAATCCTTAGAGGTCAACCAAGACAAGATAATAAAGTTCATATTGTGAAGACAACCAAGCTAGAGTGATAATAGATTAGAAAAGCATTTCATGTTCATGATTTGGAGCTCATGGAATATTTCCTCATACCTAATGAGTATGATATGGAAGCATCTAGACGATTACCATAAAGGTAATTTTCACCCAACCATATGTATAAACTACACATTATTTGCTTGGAAAAAGGAGATAAAGTGTTTATGCAGGAAGAGCTGATGGATGCAGAGAAGATGGAGGAGTGGAGCATACAAAGAGGTAGGGAAGAAGGAATAAATAACTCTTGGAAAGAAAAGAAGAAAATAACATAGGAAAAATAAAATATGAATACAAAGTGAAATGGGCAGATAGAGAAATAAAAGAAAGAGATAAAGGTCTAGACAAAGGTTAGACAAGGCTTGGAAAAAGAGAGGTCAGAGAGAGACGAAATCAGAGAAGCTTGGGGAAAGAGAAGTCCATGGAGAGAGAAATAGTTTTAAAAAATTTACCTCGTATTTTGACAAAGAACGAATGAATAATATTTTTCCAGCTTTGAGTCTCCCTAATTGTTGAATGTGTGAACATTCAATTTGGAAGAATGTTTGTGTTATTGTTTAGTTGTGTGTAGGTGACAAGGAAGAATGTTTGTGTTGCTGTTCTATCATCTCCAAAGAAAGTTGTTGTAGACATAGAGTAGTGCCTTAGAAAACTACCAATTGGAATAAAAAATCATTCTTGCCAATATTTGAAGACCAGAGAAGTTGAAGTTCAAAGTACATTGCCATTTGGAATAAGGTTTGTTCAATTAGAAATATGACTCAAGGTGGGGTTGTCAAATTATTCTAAATGTATCTAGTAATTGTACAAGTTGAGGGTTGATTGCATTTAATCCTAGCAAGGAGGCACATCACATCGCCATTCAGGGGCATCTGGGAGATAGCCATATATGACTATGAGAGCTATCGTACCAATAAACCATAATATAAATAGGATATTGTATAATGAATGTTATTGTATGATGAATACAGTTATACAATGTGTGACAAAGGTGACCATACGAGAGTGGAGGTATCGTACACGAAAATTCTCATATGAGAAAGCAACTATATGAAAAAGTGGTCATACGAGAAGGCATCAAACAAGAAGGTTGTTGTATGAGAAAATAGTTGTACAATAAAATGTACAAGAAAAGCATCATATGAGAATGTATAATATGAGAGGAAATATTGTACGAGAGAAAGCATTGTATGAAGAGATTGTCATAAGAGAGGAAGAGTCATACAATTATACAATAAGAAACGATAATGTATGTTGGATCATACAATCATACGATAGATAAGGCTATGATTGAATGACAAAAAGAGGTTGTACAAGGAGACATTGTAGGTTGGGTTGTACAATTGTATGATTGAAAGAGTTATAGGTTAGGGCTTCATTGTACGATAACAAGGGCATTATTGTATAGAGGGGGTTGGAAGTTTTTCTACTACATCATTATGATTGGTTTTATGTATCCCTAGTCATAGAGATATTATGGAAAAATATATGTCCCTCTTTACAATGGATAACATGTGTGTCCCTATACCATTGTGATGCATGATCATGGATAGTCATGCTTGTCCCTATCTTTGGGTGCAAATTCAATAACATAAAAAATTGAGTGTATCTATGTTCATAATGATGTAATTCATGAATTATAGTGTATATCCTAATCTATGAACCTTTGAGTCTGGGTAAACTATTGTCTATGTCTAAGTTCATTAGGTGTTAGGAGATATTTGTGCTATTGTATTTGTCTTAGACTCGTTACTAGTTTTCTTACCCCTATTTGGAACATGATGTAATAAGAGGTAGAGTGTTACAAATATTACATTATAGTTAGGATATAGTTAATGATGTGGAGGTAATTATAAAAGGTATATTTTTTAATGTAAATGTTACAAATACTACATCATAGTTAGGATATAGTTAATAATATGGAGGTAAAGGTAAAAGGTATAACATCCATGAGACCATAGGAAATATAAGACAACCCTCATAAAGGATGTTATTTATTTAATAAATATTTATCCAACAAAACTTCGGTTATGGAAGTATGGTATACAACTATATCCCCATTGGATATGAACCTTGAACCTCCTATTCAAAGTTTCAAAGTCTTACCATTAGGTCCACTCAAATTGTGCAATGTTAATATTAGTTCCTAAGTTAGTTTAATAGTTAATAATAAAACTTTAATAGGAATTTAGTCAAGGATGTTAGTAGAAGTTAGTAGTTACCTATAAATAACTAATCCTCAATTTATAAATGTATCACTTCAATAATACAACATTGTTCAACCTCCTTAGGCTGTTCCATAATTAACTAGAGATGATTTTTGTTTGATTTGGATAACATGGTCAATATATTGTTTTGGAGGTAAAGCCTAAAGGAAATTCCTAAAATATGATTCATGTTTATCAATTATTTGTTTCACTTCATTATTTGGCAAATCATCTTCTATTCACTTGGTATTCACAACAAAACATCAGGAAACAACAACAAATTTTACTTTTCTAATCATTTTTATATTTTGTGTGATGACACTAGTTATAACATTGGGGTGTAAAAACCTTTTGAAGTGTACTTTTGGCCTTACCATTTGAACTTTAAAATCTCTCTTTGAGACTGCATTTAAAATTCCAAGGGGAGTTAACCATTTTGCTTTTAGTACTATATCCAACTCACCTAATGACATGGCATAAAAGCTATTTTGGTATTTATAATCATTCATTCTTAGATATAATTTGTGGCATATTGATTAACATATTAGGTGATTAATTCCTATTATTGTCATATCAAATCCTTTCGTTAGATATATAAATATGTTATCTAGTAGTGTTTGAAATTTTTGGTAGAATTATAATTTGATTCATGGCTAAGCCTAACATTGTACAATGTATTAGATAGGCCTAAGGGAATTTCATTGTAAAATGTATTTATTATTTTGTAAGCCCAATAGGACATGTTTAACCTTGTTAAGGTTAAACCCTATTTATTACTTGTAATTAAACTAAATCCCACTTATTATGTTGGCTTAGGTCAAAATTTATGATGCAATTGGGCTCTTGGTATTGCTATAAATACCCCCCTTCTACTCCTCATTTATTAATTAGAGTGTTGTGTAATATTATATACAAATATAGTAATTATTTATGGTGCCTATGGGTGCCCACCAAATCCTTCTCTTTTGTTCTTTGTATAAAATTTGTGTATATGGTTTGCTTATGTTTGTTTTTGGAAAGCATTATGAATTTCAACATGGTATCAAAGCAAGCATGGAGATGCCTCTCTAGGTAACACAAGAACACTATTTGGTTCCTATGATATTTCTTTCAAACCAAAGGGGGTTTCTCCTTATTTTATCTCATCCGTTTCTTTTGCTTAAGAGGTAAAAACAAAGCATTTTATTTTTATCTACTTGTCCAAGATTTTAAAAAACATTTATTACTTTTGCAAAGAGTGTCTATAATAGCTGAGAGCTAAGGGATTGGCTATTGTAAGGACTCTAAGTCTTTTGATCCATTCTTTGCTACCCTATCTTGTTTTTTGTGCATTAATTTTAAATTTGAAGGGTGACCCCATCATAGGCCCTAGCTTGGGCTTATGACCTTGTGATAGGAAGAGTATATTATAATTCCCTATGGGGAAAACATGTGTCCCTACTTGTCATGAAGGATGAACATTGTGGTTAGATAGACATACTTGAAGGTGTTTGTCCTTGAATGTTGCAAGTTCAGATTGTTGTAGATGATGGTTTTGGTGGTCACATGAGGTCCAAAAATTACTCAAGGATCCATCAATAATTTTTCAAGAAATATCTCCTATATGTAGGTAATTATAACATGGTGGTCAAATTATGGATGATAAGGCACAAGGTTGATTTGTTTCCAATTCCTCTTTTATATTTCAAGGGCATGTGTTTGGTTCCTATAGAAGACTTACCTTTTTAAACTCCATCATATGATATGCTCGATTAGATAGCAAGAGTTACTTTGTAGTATTTAGTTATAGGTTCGAAGCATGCCATAACACCTTTGGTCATTAGAAGTGGGGAGGCCGGTAGGTCAAAATGTGAGCCATCCTTTTTGGCTCCATCGAAAAACATGACTAATTTGGTTAGCATGTGGTGTTTAGCTCCAAGGAGACCAAAGTTTGATCCCATTTGAGTTCCCTTGGGTAGTTTGAGTTGCTTCAACATATATGTGGCTAACATGGTCCTCTATTATGCCATGTCAATTATTTTTTACACAGTTAAATCTTCTCAACTAGGAAAGTGGAAACAAGTGTCAATGACTAGATAAGCTAAAGGACTTGAAATAGAAAAAGTGCTTAGATCACACCAATAAATTAGATTTTTCCAAGTGGAATATCAAAATTGGTCCTTGCAACCCTAAGGTTTGAGCTTTTAAGTTTTTAATTTTTTATGGTCCATTAGGGTGAAACTTCTAGATGTCATATCTTTGGTATACATAAGCATTTGGAGCCTATTATTTTTTAAATTGCATAAATTTTTTAGATATATGCATTGGCAGCATTAGTTCACAAACCTACTATTGTGTTTGGGGTTAGATTGTGTAAGGTGGATCACAAAGCTCTAGTGACTTGTCTTATTAAGAAAAACTATAGTATTTGGTCAAATCAAAATATTTTGCCTAATTTTTTGGGAGATATAGAAGTAATTATGATAGTTGGAGTATATTTTGAGTCTTTTGGAGGCTTATAGGAAAAGGATTCAAGATGTACTTTAATCAACCCCTCTTTCTCATTTAGGTGATTGATTCAAATTATTTATGAAGATTTAGTCTTTCATGATATCTTTCTTCTTATATTTCTTGTCTAGGTACTCTTGGAAGTTTAATAGAACTCTTTCTTAAGTAGGTTCATGCAAAGCCTCTTTTAATGATTGAAATTAGGTGACCCAAGGGAAAAAAATTCTTAAAAATGGTGATGTATGTTGTATGAGGAAAATTTGTGCTCTCAAGAGATACCTTATGTGACATCGAAAGATTGAAGGAGCTTATTTTTAAAGTTAGAAGACTTCCAAATAATAAGGGAGATTTAGAAGGATCCTCAACTGCAAATGCCCTTTAAAGCATCCATTATGGGGAAAAGATATTTTTGTATCTAATGTCTTATTTCCTTGGTCCCTCAGTTTAGATTATGGGGGTTATTTAAAATTGTAATCTGATTTATTTTCAAGGATGATATTATGAAATGTATTGGACAGGCCTAAGAGCATTTCATTACACATTATATTTATTATTTTGTAATATTTATATTATGTAGGCCCAATGGGCCACAATTAACCTTGTTATGGTTAACCCCTATTTATTACTTTTTTTGTTATAGAGGGGGATCGACAACATGTCCATCATTTTATCCCCATGGGCATGGTTTCAAATATAGAAAGCTACAACTATACCCTCGCCCCACCTCAAAAATATTTTACATAAAGTAAGGGAAGCCTCAAAGGTGCTCGAGATTGGAACTGTTGACCTCAAGCTAACGAACACTTAGCAAAAATAGGTCGATATACTGCCTCTGCCCTAAACCCTATTTATTACTTGTAATTAACCTAAATCCCATTTGTTATACTAGCTTAGATTAAAATTTATGATGTAATTTGGGTTTTTTTATTGCTATAAATATCCCCCTTACACTCATTTATTAATCAAAGTCTTGTGTAATATTATCTATGGATATAGTGATTATTTATGGTGCCTATGGGTGCCCATAAAATATTTATCTTTTTCATCCTTCTTTTTTATTCATTTTATAAGATTTGAGTGTATTGTTTGCTTCTCTTCATTTTTGGAAAGCATTGAAAATTATGACAACTATAAAATTTTGAGTACTACCAGAGTTAATCAAGACAATAAATGGTTTATTTCTTATGTACCCTTGTATTTAAAAAGTTTATGGATATTGGATTTTTGTAAATGTTGCTATGGATATTAAATATTTGTTTTGATCTATGGTGGTTCTATTTATAACTCAAATACTCTAAGACCCCTTCCTTCACAATTACAGAGCTTTTTGGAATATTTAGGGTTTGATAGTTTAGAAGTATTTTTCTTCCCTTTATTCATTTGATATTTCTTGTAATTAGAATTTTATTGATGTGAGGGTTTATAACTTGTTTATGTTGGAATATATTTCATCATTTGGTTCATGCCAATATACCACCATGTGTACATCTATAGATTAGAAAATAGTGTCATAGATTAGGATGAAAGTATTTACTTTATGCAATGTAATAAATGCACAAGTGTGCAAAGTATTTGGCAATGTAAATGTGCATAATTATTCCTATGTACATGTGTCCATAGAATAGGAAGATGAAGAGTCATAGAAAGAGTGAAGGCTAAGAATCCTCCATATGAAGAGTCACATTCCATCCTATAAATGGGTATATGGATAGAGAGCAAGATATAGAGTGATTGGTCATATACAATCATAATGGAGAGTGATGAAGTATGATGTATTTGAGGTCTTTATTCAATAAAGATCATATTTTTATGAGCATTTATTAGTGGAATTTACATGATTTATTTTTAAGAACACAAGCTTATACTGAGAGGGGGGTGAACAATATAAGACCACTTTTTACTTTTATTTCACAAATAGTATTATCCAATATAATCAATGGCAATATCAATAGTAGTAACTAAATCAATGTACAAATCATCATACACAATAGAGACACCAATTTAACATGGTTCACCCAATGTGGGCTACTCCACGGAGAAAATATTTCACTAATATTTTCTCAAAAAATATCTTTGGGAATCCTTCCCTATTACAATGTTTATGGACCTCTGTCCAAAGGAGACACCAATATCCTAATAAAGTTCATGGATATCTATCCATAGGAAAACTCCTTTATCCTTTGCTCTGGCTTATGATCTTCTAGAACTGTTGCCCCCATTGCTCTAGCTAATGGATATCTATCCACTGAAGACACCTATCCTCACTGCCCTGGATAATAGATCTCTATCCACTGGAGACTGTCCTCCTCTATACTTTGTCACCTCCAAAGGTTTGTCTTAAATCTACACTAAACATAGTCGTTCAGTCTAGCACAAATCTGTCTTCAATCTCTATATCTGATCTGGCACAAACCTATCCTCAAATATGTACCAAATTCTATCCTCAAATTTATCCTCAATCTTTGTCCTCAAATCTATCCTCAAAACTCTATCCTTAATCTCTGTCCTCAAATCTATCCTCAAAACTCTATCCTCAAATCTGTCCTCAAAATTTTATCCACAAATATGTCCTCAAATCTCTATCCTCAAATCTGTATTGTAAGATTCCACAAAAGGTCACACAATTCTGTACATAAGTCCTCTCTAGGACTTACCTCAAATCTGCTCAACAAGTCCACACTAGAACTTGTCCAATCTCATAGAAACATAAAGAGAATTGTTAGAGACTCAATATGCTTCACATTTACCACAATGCTCAATTACTTTCAATCACTCTTTTAGAAACATATAGAGAATTATTAGAGACTCAATATGCTTCACATTCACCTCAATGCTCAATCACTTTCACTCACTCTTTTAGAAACATATAGAGAATTGTTAGAGACTCAATATGCTTCACACTCACAAACTCTCAATCACTTTCTCAACTCAATTCAAAATATAGAATAATTTGTTTCATAGAACTTGAACTATCACATCAACACATCCACTTGACTAGGCTCAACCAACTCTACTCAACCAATCACTCAATGAACTAATCCTTACTTACAAACCCTAGTCCAAGCATATGAACACTCACTCAAATATTTCCAACAATGCTTATCAATCAATCTCACATAACAATGATACTCATGATATTTGCAAACCCTAGTTCAAGTTCACTCAACTAATCACTTCAACAACAATGCTTATAAAACAAGGTTTCATCAACAACTCTTTATTCCAGAAAACCTTGAAGTATTAATTCAACACACACTCAACAATGCTTACCAAACAATCCTTTTCACTCCAAATTTGCACAACATTCAACAATCACACACTAGGAAGATGTGCCCATACCTTTTGTTTGATGTAAAAGTACCTTTAGAAAACCTATCTCAATAACAATTTTCTTCTCTCCAATTTCAATGGTTAGATAAAATATATTACTCCAACACTTTCTCAAAATATTCCTTAGACACAAGAATATCAAAACTCAATTATGCCTTATTGCTCCCTTTTTAAAAATTAACATCCATCAAATCATACATGAAAAATAATTACTTGGATACACCTTATAAACTCCAACTTAAAATAATATCCAACACCACACAACTTCCTAAAACACCTTACTACCCTTTCCAAACACTAAAGCAAATAACACCAAAAATTTAATTTTGCATAAGCCTTATAACTCCACTTACAACATTACAAACCAAATAAATATGCAAAAAATTAATTTTTAAATGCCCAACTAATATCCCCAAAATTTTTGGTGCTCAACTTTAAAGCATACCTTTGACTTCCCCCAAAAGGGGTTTCGGTGTGATTCGATCCACCATCTCCCCAAGCCTAAGCACCTTAGCACTTGGGAGCCCACCACGTGGGCTATTGGTGCCCACGCGAAGGAAGGAGGACTTCCTCTTATACCTCCGTGCGCCTTTGACTTCCCACGAAAATCAAGAAGCACTCCTCTTTTCAGCACGATTCACACAAGCTCACATTAATCAAAATTCGAAGGCATGGTAATTTTGGGTAAGGTGGGTAATCTCCTTTTTATACACGTGTGGGTATTCGCTCCCCACGTTGGCGCTTAATAATTCAAATTCAAATTTGGAATTTAATTTAATAACCGCCTTAGGGTTAGTTAAAAATTAATAAAAATTAACTTTATAACTAATATTAAAATTAATTAATAATTAATTTAAATAACTTAAGTAAATTAAATTATAAATTAATTTATAATAAAAATTATATTAATTAATTTATAATTAATTTAAAACTTCCCTTTATAATATTATAAAAAATATTATAATATTATCCACTTGGGCTTCTTCTTTTGCACTTTGGGCCATATCTGACTTCCTGGAACCGGGTCTTGATAAAATGAAACTGGAGAACCTGAAACTGATGCTACCCACCGAAACTACCACTGACTGGTGCTGAAAGCTTGACATCAATGACCACTTACTCTTGACATCAATGACAACTTATCTACTCAAAATGTCCAACATATTTATTAAGTTTTTATGAGTTTTATATGCTTAATAGATTACCATTATCATATATTTCATATTGCAACTTTATTTTAGATCTCATGATTACTTTATTATATGCATTTAGCTTCAAAAGTAATAGTGGTATCAAAGGTACAATAGGGTTTTGTCTTGCATAGGTTTTTGGTTGCAAAGAAAATTTCTACCAATTAAGGAGAAACTAGTAAATTTGAAGAAATTACCTTAGGAAAGGAAACCAGAGAAGATAGCATTTCTCACTGTGTTGAAGGAAAACCAGTGAAAGTCAAGGATAGACCTATTCCAAGAGCAAAGTTGGAATAGAAGGAGATTTGTAGGTCTTGAAGATAGAACTTGATATTGAAGATATTAAGAGACCCCTAAAGGAGGTCCTATTGATAAGATTGATAAATAGAGAGAATATTATATATTAGTATTTGGCTAGAATATTTCCACAGGGTTGAAGGAAAACTCGTAAAGACTAGGATTCAACAAAGATTTGCTTTCACTAGTTTTTGAGATAGCTAGTGAAGATTATTGATTTTATAATTTTGGAAATTTGAATATATTTGATTATTATTGTCTAAGTTTTGTTGTAGAAGATTAGTTCTTATAATTTTATAAGCTTCCTACAATGGATAGAGAATAATTTCACCTTTGATTGCCTAAAAGTCTATGTGCTTTCTTCGTAAAGGGATTAACTATTTGTTGCAAAAAAATAGACATTGAAGATTGAAAGAGGTCTAGGAAAGAAGGACTCATTAAATATTGAGGAGAACTAAGAAGGAATTCCTCATTGAAGATTAAGGAGGTCCAAAAAAGAAGGTTCAATGAAGATTGAGGGGAACCAAGAAGGGAGTCCTCATTGAAGATTGTAGACTACAAATTGAATATTGAAGAGACCCGAAAAATTGGTCACATTGAAGAAATTCCAGATTTGGAAGATTGAAGATTGAATATTAAAGTCTAAATACTGAAGATAAAGAGGACTACAAAAAGTTCCTATTGCAGAGTTGAGAATCAATAAATTTTGGAGATTTGAGAAAGGAGATCTCATTGCAAAATACCATAATTGGAAGATTGAAGAAAGCAAGGTAAGGTTTCATTAAAGAATTGATTAAGAATATTTGAGTAGCTACAGGATTAGAAGACCCAAGAGAATAGGTCTCAATAATATTTCTAGAGAAGAACTAGAAGGCTAGAGAAATACTCATTGTAGATTTGAAGTAGTGGTCATTGGAGGAGTTTTGAAGAAAAGTTCATGTCAGTAGATTGCAAGCAGGAGAAGCTCTTGATAAAAGGAATTTGGAACAATTATCACCATCTGAAAATAAGCCCAAAAAGGAAATAAGGATTTGGCAAGAATTTTTCTAAATTTTGAGAAGTTTTGAAGATCTCAAGACATTTAGATTCTTGAGGAAGAAGACAATGAACAAGATAAAATTTGAATTCAGAATTCAACAAGAAGCTTGAAGAAAGAAGAAGCATTGAAGAGACCATATAATTCAGATATTTGAGAACAAGCACAAAGGTTTTGTAGGCTGATTTGTAAAAGATAATTTAATGATTTTTCAGAGGAGAAGTTGAAAGGTCATAGGATAGCAATTCTAAGAAAGCATAGAGCTACAATTTGGAGAAGCTTTGGAATGCTTTTCAAGTACTTTTGGACAACAAATTAAATAAAGGCTTGATAGTAAAAGAGAGTAGCAGATTTGAATATTCATGGACATCAAAAAATCTGATTGTTGTAAGCAACGATTGAAATAATTTTAAGCTGCAAAATTGAGCAGCATTAAAAGAGTAAAGGAAGTTGCATTTTGAAGGAGTTTTAGGATAGATTTGGAAAATATTTGAACAAAAAAGGACAAGAGGATTTAGTAGCATCTAAGGAGGATATTTAATATAGATTTGGACAACAAAAGCAAAACATTTGGAGCTACAAAATTTAAATATTGATAGTACACATTTTGAAGGCAAGAGAGCTGATTTTGAGCGGCAACTACAACTGCAAGATAAAGAGTCTAAAAACAACAAAATAAAAAGAAGAATTTATGCAAATTCAAGACAAAAATCCATCATGAGGGAGAGCTAAAAAAGAGTTTATAAAATGTGTGTTATATTGATGCCATACAAAGTACTATTTTACAAATTTTAAAAGTACTTATTGTATATTTTTAAGGAGCATCATTTTTAGAGACATCAAGAACTAGAAAAATAGAGTTTTAGTAAAGTGTATCAAATCTTAGAAAAGCTACACCATTGTCATTTTATCTACACACCATTATTATTATAGAATTTGTAAAATAAACAACTAGAATTAAAGTTTGAAAAGTGTTAAAGAGGAGTGATAAGGAAACTAGCATATGTTGTTTTTATATAATAGAAAAAGGTAGATTTATTATAAATAATAGTGAGGCTGAATAGTCCTCAAATACAAGGCTGATTTAAGGTGTTAAAAATCTCCAAGAAGAGCATTGAACTGGAAGAATACGTTGGTGAAGGAAATCACCAAAAAAAGTGGTAAATCCACCACTCAAATCACCATTGATTTGCATAGATCGAGCACTAGAGATAAGTGCAACAATGATAGCAAACCACAAGGGGCAAGCACCCAAGCATTGTATAGAAACACAACTATTGAAAGTATCCAAGCGTTGTCTAAAATCATAGCCATCAGATAGGATAGGAGCCACCACATCATATAGAGCTACCATTGGAGAAAGTGAAGTGCCACCTAAAAATACAAAAATATAAAATATCAAGGACTTGCAAAGGATCCACCATTGGAGAAAGTAAAGAACCATCTACAAATGCAAAAATATAAAATAGTAAGAAGGAAGTGCAAAGGTGTTGAGAAAGATCAAAGAACAGGTTCGTGCAACTAACAAGAAGGGAAACTTGCATAACGTATTCCCTACATGCACAACCAAGTATCCAGGAGCAAAACATAATGCAATCAGGAAGATAAAGCATCAAAGAGCATTATAGGTTCATTTAAAAGGTAAAGGAACATTATAACTCAGTTGGTGATACTTGTCAGGATGAAGAAGCAACACTACAAGCCATCCAAGATCCACATAATATGTTTATCATTTGTTACTTAAGAGGAGGAGCGCTACAAGTCTTAAAGAAGCTACAAGCTATGTTAAAAGGGCAAAGGAAATATTTTAGTGATATTTTTCACTGATATTGCAAAATATTAAATGTTACAAAGGAAGGAAAAACATTTTTGAGAAACCATACAGTGCATGAGATGATTTTTTTTTTGTTTTTTTTGAATTTACATGGTGGAATTGGTAGCTGCCATGAATTTGGGAAAGTTGTCCAGATTTTATGACCACCACAGTATTCTGCGTTGTCCACCTTAGAAGCTACCATATAGTTCTTCGTGTAGTCCACCCCTATAACCACCATGCCATAATAATTTTAAACCTTTTACACAGCTAAAAGCACCAAGAAAGGGATAAGCATTCAGTTCAGATAAGCCCAAGATTTGAACGTTGGACCTCTACCCCCCTTACAGGGTTTGGTCGAACCAATTGGTCTACACCTCGAACCTATGCATGAGATGAATTTACTTTAGCATTGTCTCATTAATCATAGCAAGGACTCCACTACATCGAAGAAGAAGCACCTTGACCACTTTGAAGGAAGTTGACCAGAGGAAGAGCGCCCAATTTGAAAGGAATACCAAACATAGCATTAAGGTGGGAGCACCCAAAATATAAAAGGAATGAAAAAAAAAAAGTAAATAATTATAGAAATGAGTGTCTGAATTCAAGTAATGTCTATTGTGATGATTTACTAACTCATTGCATTCAAGATATATCACTAGTAAAAGTACATAAACGAAGGAGAAAGAGAAACAAGAAAAAACATCAGTTCAAGCAAGACAAGATGAAGATAAAATCAAAATCTAAGGAAGACATCTATACAATAGAACCAATTGTTAATCTACAGGAGGTAGATTGAAGACAAGAAGACAAAGATCCATATTGAAGACTAAAGTCTTCAATAACCAAATAATGTAATACAAGGGGTGTTGGAATATATTACATCATTTAGTTCATGCCAATGTACCACTATGGGTACATCTATAGATTAGAAAAGAGTGTCATAGATTAGGATGAAAGTATCTACTTTATGAAATGTAATAAATGCACAAGTGTGCAACGTATTTTGGCAATGTAAATGTGTATAGTTGTCCCTATGTACATGTGTCCATAGAATAGGAAGATGAAGAGTCATAGAAAGTGAAGGCCAAGAATCCTCCGTATGAAGAGTCACATTCCATCCTATAAATGGGTATATGGATAGAGAGTAGATATAGAGTGATTGGTCATATAAAATCATAATGGAGAGTGATGAAGTATGATTATTTGAGGTCTTTATTCAATAAATATCACATTTTTGTGAGCATTTATTAGTTGCATTTATATGGTTCATTTTTGAAAATTTTTATGAGTTTTATATTCTTAATATATTTCCATTATGATATATTTCATATTGCAACTTTATTTTAGATTTCGTGATTACTTTATTCTATGCATTTAGCTTCAAAACTTAACAATTGATTTTGTTGAATTCTTATTTCTTGAGTCAACGCTGGTTTGAAACCATTTGTTTTGATTTTTTTAAAGATATTGTTTTCATATTTTTGATCTAGTCTGATAGCTAGTGGGAAAGTCAAATAATGTTTAACTTGAAGTCCATATCTTATATCACGTTTTAATCCACCTACATAGTATTGGAATAATTAGTTGTCCAATATATTAGTCAATAATTCTGACAATGAATCAAATTTTGAGATGAATTCATTTAATGATCTTCAATGTATTTATTCAAGTTAATTGATTGAAATAATTGTTATCTAGTAGTTCAAATCATTTAGTAAAGTTCATTACAAATCCTACCTATGATCATATAATCGCTCGTGTCTTTTCATGCCACTAGGCATACCATTTTTGTTCTTTTTCCTTCTAAATGAAGGTATGCTATTTTCATAGCATCATATTTTGTATTGATAGGGTTTAACTTGAGGTATTTTTTAATGTTTATCACCTAATCAATAGCTTCACATAGATTTACACCATTAATTTAGGTACATCAATTAAGACATATGACTTGAATGACTAGTTTTGTGCATTATAGTGTTTATTTGGTTGTTATTGAGTATGAGTAATTATAGTTAGAGGAATTTGGCTGTCTAGCCTTGGTGTGTGCATGCATAATGATATTAGAGAACATGAAGGATTATTTTGAGTGATCAATGTTTAGATGTTGGATTTAATTGCCTTGATTCTATTGTATACCTTATTGAACTTTTCTTATATATGTTTACACCCATCTTATGTATATATACTTTGAACTATTCTATATTATCATGCAATTTGTTATATGCATATTATAGAGACTCCACTATTTATTTTAACTAGGCATTATTCATTCTTAAAATTTTGAAAGGTTAAATGCACTTTTATGTGATACTTTTGTATTTTAAAATCAATGATCAAGCATGTAACCATGCTTTCATTAATGGAGAATATTTAAGTGGAATAATTAATTAGTTCAACAATATAGTCGATTGTGTGGGTGATGTTACTCTAAACCAATGTGTGGTTGAGTGGTATTTTTTTTACTTGAATCCACAATGTTTCTTTTTGTGCAATACATTTTAAAAATAGTAGGATGATTAACATTCTTCTCACTCTATTCGAACTATGAATTTAGTTTAAATGGTGTTTTTGTAATATTCTTAGCATTTTTTCAAATGTCCAAGTTATGAGATTTTTTTGAATTTTTGCATATATAGGCCTTAATATTAGATAATTACACATTGAATTATATTTTGCTTGTAGATGATAGATTCTCAGCTAGGATAAAACTTGATTTTAGAATCATGAATTTAGAATGTTATGGGTGGTGATTTAGATTTAAATAATATTTGACATGAAATAGCAATAGTACTGCTATATGTCAATAGCTCTCCTTATATTGCCTATGGTGTATCCTAAAGCCATGTCAACAATGCCTTGTCCAAGAGAGTGCATAAAACAATATTAAGCCCTTCTGATTGTCTACATATCAAAAATCTAAATTACGTGTATATATTAAGATAAATGTGGTACTTATTATTTATTTCTAAGGTTCTATGGTTTAAATTAACAATGATGTGGTGTGCTTGGATACAAGGTTGATGGATGGAAGGAAATATAAATATTATGCTAGTAGTATGATTCTTCTATTAGTTATAACTACCAGGATTACATGAATGCAAGCCAAATGCAATTGTTTAAAATATAAAGTAGAAAGACAAATATGATAGGTATAACTTGATGTGGTGGTTGTGCATGAATGATTTAGAGAATGATTGTGAATTTATATGGTGGTCATGAATGAATTATGATGTGAATTTATATGGTGGTCATGAATGAATTATGATGCGAATTTATATGGTGGCCATGAATGAATTATGATGGTGTAGGAAAATGAGAAAAATAATGGAGGATCTTGTTTTGTAAAATAGACAATGATGGCTAATTGTGCAACAAAATTAATGAATAATCTCCATACCAAAAAAAAATTGATACCGTTTATGGATAATTTTTTGCAATGAGAAAAAGTTAACTATAAAATGATATATTCGAATATATGTTACATGATGAGTGATAGTAGAATTTTAATAGATCAAAGAGGATATATATGTTATAAAGGCCTTTAGGGAAGAATACATTGGTTCATAATATAAAAAAATAGGATTATACTATGTAATAGATTGTGTTTTTTCATTTTAAAGGGCTAAATGAATGTATTTTAGGTAAAATTTTATATAATGTTTAGACATATAAGTTCTCTTCCACTTAGAAAAAGAAGCATTCAAAGTTGACATCATTTGGTCTACTTATGTCAAAAATATGACTTATTGGTTTTGATTGTTGTTTCTTATAATTAAGGGGTTAGATGAGATGTTTTGAGCTCAAATTAATTATGATAATTCTTATTGATATAGGAAACTCCTAAATTTTTGTTTAAATTTCACTTCATTAGAATGAGTTATAGCCAAAAGATGACATTGCCTTATTTTAGAAGTTTTTTGGGTCAGTATAACTTGTAACAATGTTGTTATACTTCTAAGTGACTTGCTATGAATATATTTGGATCAATAACAATCCCCTGACTTATAAGGTATACATTTAATAGAAGGTAGAAAATGGATTAAGCATTGCATTAGGGTTAATATATGATTGTAATAAAAATCATTATAGGTTGTATTTGACTAGTAAAGTTCTACAAAGTATTGTCACGTATTTTGGAGAACATGGAGCTCAAAATTCTTGTATCCAACAAATATGTAATTTGTAGATATATTTATCTTAGGATCCATGAGGATGATTGTTAGCTTTGGATGAGTATATGATATAGGAAATGCAACCACAAGATGTAAGATAAGCCATATATGATATCTATATGATAATGACACTATAATATGCAAGAAAATGATAAGAGAAACTTCTGTAATAACTTAGAAATATGCCATTAATGAGAGCTTATGAAAATAATACAATGTAGTCTAATGGAGAATATGAACACTCCATAAACTATTTTTGAAGAGCTACATTGTACCATACTACCACTCTATACTACGCACTCTTTATGTTATCTCCCATAAACTCCACTCACTATAAGACCTATATATAGGAAGATAAGTTCCTTGGCCCTCACTCTACCTTTGAATCTATCCTATGACTCATGTACATGTGGACTACATGCACATTTACATCATTGCACATTCTAACACTTGTGCATTTATTACATGCTGAAGTAACTACATAAATTTACTCTAAAGTAAACTCCTACTCTAGTAATGTAACCAAGGTGGTACATTAGCATGTACCCAATAATGTAATATACTCTAACAACCCTATGTATTACATTATTTAGGTACTAAAGACTTTAGTATTCAATATGGATCTTTGTCTTGGTTCTAAAATTTGTACTCTTCTTCTCTTTGCTCCCTATTTTGTATGTTGTTCAAGCAAGTAATTAGTATCTTAATAAAATGCTATATTTTCTAAGAGATCTTTAACTTCATATTCCTATGTAGGTTCTTCCAGTTCTTGAATTTCCTAGATTTTATGAATTATATCATTTTTTATTCCCTTCTTAATGTTGCAATTGAGGATAAATGTATTGGTCTTGAGAATGCTAAAATTATTGTTGATGTGGACTCTACTGATTTTGATATTGTCTTGATTGGAAAGTCCTGTTTGGTTGGCTTCCATATTTTGTCTGATTTCCTTGATACTGATTTCTAGGATTGAATTTGTAGTAGTTGGTACTATGTCCTTTATTCTTGCAGACTTGACAATATCTGTTATTCCATGGTCTTTATCTTTTTGATGATGAGATAACATTTCCCTATGGATTATATTTTGAAACTAATACATTGTTAGTCATTTCATCTTTAACTATATTTACACCTCATTTTCTTGAAGAATATTGACTAACTCATCAAAATATGTATCTTTACTTAGGATTTGTAAAGATGTAACTAAGTGCTTGTAGCTATCTGGAAGTGCTCTCAAGGTAACTTGAACAAGAAGTTTATCTTCTATATTTTCTCCTAAGGTTAATAATTTTGCTTTTATATCTGCTACCTTCCTTAGGAATAGTTCTATACTTTCACCACTATTTACTTTCAGATAATGTAATTGAGTTTGAAGATTTAAGATAGTGGCTTTATTTTTCCCTTCAAATATTTTGGCTAAGGTTTTCCATGCTTTTGTAGATGTTCCTACTGAACTAATGTAGGGTTGTATTTCATCTATAATGGCAAAAGTTATTATCATTAATGCTTTTGCTTCACTTTCTTCAAACTTTTGAATCTCACTATCATTTGTAGTAGGTTTAATTTTTATCCCTTTGACTATATCCCAAATATTTTCAACTACTAGAATTGCCATCACTTTGTTTTTCCATGATGCATAATTTGGACCTTTAAGTAGTTGGGATTCTGAAAGAAAGAATTTATTTGTTGTCATGATGGTCCTTGTAGGCTACCTTATAACTCCCTAGTTTTGAGTATGTGAACTAATTTGATAAAATATTTCAAGACTTAGGTTTTGTAGGATTCCTTATGTCTCCCAAGTGATTAAGCTATAAACTTGATAATGTGTTTAGCTACTATTAGTTCACCTTTTGAGTTGATTTTGTAATGTTTTGGAAATGATAATCAACTCCTATTTTACCTTATTTATCCTATTGAACTATGAACTTATCAATTTGATGGAGTTTTCTATGGTTGGATTCTTTTTGTCTCTTTAATGTGACTATGAGACAAGTGCAAGCAATAAATTCCAACTCTTTTAATAAGCAATGATTTTGCACCTTTATCTTTAAATTTCAATGATTCAATTTTTCTAAATTCTAGTTAATTAAAATTTGATGTAGCACTCCTTATATATCCCTAATTTGGAAATTTAGAAATTGATGATATTTTCAATATAATAATAATTTGTTTTCCAATTAGAAACCCTTACATCTCATATTATATTGATTGCAAATATTAATATACTTGTATTTCAATTAATGTGATTTGAAATACTATTTAAGGATATAAACTCCTATTGATTTACTTTCAAGTTTACTAAGGTTGAGTTTGCAATATCTTCAATGCAAATAATAATGATTTCAACCTTATATACTATGCCTTATTAGTCCTTAATGAAAGTAAATATTACAATGTATGAATCTCAAGCAATTAATACTTCCTTTGCTCTAATTAACTTCTATCTTCTTAAGGCTGATTTTCAATGCAATAACATATAATTTTCAACCTTATATTAACCACCTTATAACTCCCTAAAACTTAAGAAAAATAAATATTAAGTAATATACGTCTATTACCTTCCTTGAAAAATATTATGTGCAAGTTGATTGGTCAGTGGTGATACTCTTTAATGCAGACGCTAGTCTTCACCTTATAACACGAGCATTAATGCTCTTCTGTGATCGTCACTCCTCTATGATAGGCTTGTGCTGCACTTTGAATCTGATATTAATGCTGAACTCCTACGTATGGCACAAATCTATTAATGATCAATGTTGAGCATTTCTTGTCTAATCCTTGACTTTGTGCCTTGAGTTTGCTCTCAATCGTACCTATAATTCTATCTCAATTGCATCTTTAATTCTATCCTCACTTAATGCTTACTGAAGATATGCTTCTACACTCTGAGCACTCTAGTTTGGGTAGCTATAAGTATGCTTCTATCTTATTGATATAGGTGCCAAGTGGCACTAAGTGTTACCTAGGACTCTGGTCTCCTCATTAGATGGCACAACGCTAATGAAGCACTCGATAGGTGGTATATGTTCCAAAATAACTCTTGAGCATTGGAAAATATAGGTGAATGCTCAAGATGCTCTTCTTGAGCATTGAATCAATGATGGGAGTGTTACTTAGTTTGGGCACCCTTCCTTCTTGAGTGTGGGTGTTATGGTTATGAAGATGCTCTTACACCTTTGTGCCAAGTGGCACAATATTCCTCCCTTTGTTGAGATAAGTGTTTATGCCTTCCCTTGCATGCACACTTACTTTCAATGTACCAAACTCCTTAAGGCTTCTCAATGCTTGTTCTTGCCAACTATTTGCAAGCTTTCTTTGGTTCCTTTGTGACAAAAAAGTGTGAGATGACTCCTCTTTTTCTCCAAAAAATATGGATGGTGTTCTCCCACAAGGTTGGCTCTAGCTATGGTGATTGTAGGATGCTTCAACACTACCCTCCTAGTTGATGATTCTTCTTCAATCGATGGTAGATCTTGGGTGCTCCAATTGGAAGTTCAACTAATCTATTGATTTATTGCTTGGGTAAGGTGCTCCTTGTATGCTCTTATTTTTATGTAACTTGTGCTTCATTGTCCTTAGTATTATCCTCCTTGCAATGAGTGCTAGCTTCTTACATAGGATTGTTGACGTTGCAGGTTGCTTGTTGCATAGGCACTAAGTTGGTGTCTTATTACACCTTGGTGAAGTGGGTATCAAGCCCTTTATACTAGCTCTACTCTTAAGCACCTTGAGTTTGTGCTTTCACCTTGCTAATGGTGGTAGTTGAGCCCTCTAGAATGGTTATTATTTTAGGCTCTTTTTATTTTTGTAGGTGGTAGAAATTATATTATATGGGTTTTAACTGGTGCCCAAAACCAAAAACATAAGCATATGACAAAAAGTACATAGAGAAGCAAAAAATAGGGTGTCTACACCCTAGCCACTCCATGAACCAGACCAGAGAAAAAATAGACCTACACAGGGGTTGTTTAACAAAAAAACATAGATAAAAAGAGAGACCCCACATAGGGGCTAAGGAGAACATAAAATAAAATCAAACCAGTGCCTACACATGGGTCAAAATATTAGTACCAAAATTCCCACACAAGGGAATAGATATCAAAATATGAAATAAACCAAATCTAATCATCGATAATATTATCAGCTATAGAGCTCTTTTGGCCATGTTTCTTGACAAACAATTTTAGGGAGGCATTGATGCTATCCATACCACTGATGATGCTATTGAGGATGATGTTGTGGACCTAGTTGGATATGGAAACTAGAGAAGAAATTTTTTCACTCCCATAATTAGACTTTTTGAGGTGAGCATACCTCTCAGGGTCGTTTCTACATTTCCAAGTTGACAACATCGACAATAAGAACATTTTGAGGGAAATTTTGGTTCCAGATGCATAGATTTCTGTGACTAACCCCAAAATTGGAAAGAAAATCAACATATTTGTTAGCTTCCCAATACAAATGGTAGGTTGTAGTGTTGTAAAAATTCTACATCAAGACCTTAGCTTCCTAAATAATAGTGCACACGTTCCATGAAGGAATTCTATTGCTGATGAGTTTTTAATATTCATGGAATCACCTTCAATTTATAGATTTACCATGTAATATTTAAGAACTTCTATCCCTCTCCACAACGCATGAGATTCAACATAGTCATTAGTTTGGATGTCAAGAAACTTAGCATAGCCCACTATGAGTCATCCATTGTGATCCCTGACTAGACCTTCGACACCTACTGCACTCAAATTTCCTTTAGAAGCACCATTATAGTTAAGTTTAAGCCATCCTACAAGAGGAGGAGTCTAATGAGCACTAATTTTGGGATGGGGATTAGGAGTAGAGCTAGGACTATGGGGAATACTAAGGGAATGGAAAAGAGTGGACTCAAGGGCAAACTTAGGTGGTTTGGTGCAAGGGAAAAGCTTAGAATTTTTAACAATAAAGGTGATGGATTTTTTGGCAATAGATATAGAGTCCCTGAGGGTGTTTGAAAAACTTCTACTATTTATTTCGAGATAGATCTACCATAGGATATGATGGAGATAAAATTTACACAAAGAAGACAACATAGAATTTCTGAAAGGCATGGGCTACCAGGAGAAAAAATGAGCCAGGGAGTTAGGCTGGGCCTAAGAGATGTGAAAGGTGGACATGAGATGATCCATGGTAGAGTGGAAGAAAGAACATTTCGTAAATATATGGTTGACAAATTCCCAGGCCGCCAAGCAAAGATGACATATATTAGGAACAACCATCCCTCTCTTCATGATATTATTAGTAGTGAGGATCTTGTTTTGGATGGCCAACCAAGAAAAGACAAAAAAATTAGGTATGAGGTGTTTAAGCCAAACTAGATTGAAAGGAATGAGAGAAGTTTGGGGAGTGAAAGTCAACATATGAGCATATTTGATAGAAAAAATACTAGAGTTAGTTTCTTTCCAGAAAGGGGTATCATGAGACATACCATATGGAATTATAGTTACCCTCAATAATGTTGATAATTTTGTGATAGCATTTGAAATTTGGGCATAAATATTTGCAATGTGGAGCTCTTTCCATATTTTGGATTGTACTGAAGATTCTATGAAATCAACCACCTTTATGCTATGAGAGTATCTAGCAAAGGCTGCACCACTAAGAATCTATTGTTATCACTAAGCATTTGATTGGGGATACACCTGTCTGACAAAAAAATTATCCTATTTCATGTTCTAAATTACCATCTGGTTCCCATTTGAATAAGAGGTCTAGTATGGAGGATTGATTTCCAGAAGGTGGACCCAACTTTAGGAATATTTTCATCCATAAAATTCCAAATGTGTGTATTTTTTATTGATGATGGAAACCCATTCAAGATTGCAATTGGTAAACACCTTCCAAGCCTGCTTGGCTAATAGTGCCATGTTCATATTACTAATTCTTCTAAGACCCAACCCTACCTGAATTCTGGGTAAGCAAGCCTTTTCCCAATTGACCAGATGAAACTTTTATTTATCCTTTGAACATACCTAAAGGAATCTCTTCTAAATTTTTTCAGTTGTTTTATAGACAGAAACTAGGACTTTGAATACTGACATAAAATAAATAAGAATACTTTGAAGATAGGCCATAGTGAGAGTGGATTTGGCTGCTTGGGATAGGAGGGCCCCTTTCCAACCTGTAAGCTTTTTATTGATTCTTTCAATAACATTGCTCCACATAGAATCTTTGGGGAAACTGGTGAATAGGGGAAGCCCTAAATAGACAATGGGAAGCTCAAATATGACACACTAAAGAATACGAGTAATATTGACCTATCTAGATAGGGGGGTATTGAGAAAGAAAAAATTACTCTTGGCATAGTTTATATTTTTCTCTACAAACTCTTCATAGAGATCTAAAATACCTTTAATTGAATTTGCTTCCCAAAATGAAGCATGGGTGGATGATATAGTATCATCTACGAACTGTTGATGAGAAAGGGGTCTCATGTTGTAAGCATTTTGAATACCAGAGATCATGCCATCTGATCAAGAAGCTTTGAGAGCTCTTCCAAGGGATTCAACAAGAATAATGAAGAGAATAGGTGACAAGGTATCCCCTTGCCTAAGCCCTCTATTGCTTGGGAAGTAACATGCTACAAACCCATTGAATAACACTAAGAACCAGGGGCTAGAAATGCAGCCTTGAATAAGTTTGACCCACTCTCTATGGAAACTAAACTTGAGAAGGACAACAAGTAGGAACTCTCGATTGACCCTGTCAAAAGATTTATTCATATCAATTTTAAGGACCAGGGTAGATTTTTTTTTGCTGGAGATAGAATGGAGGAATTCATGCAAAGTTACAATACCATCAGTTATAGATCTTCCTTTTACCAAAATATCTTGGCAGGGATCTATGATTTGGGGAAGAAATTATTTCACTCTAAATGCCATAGCTTTGGTTAGAATTTTATAAATCACATTACACAAACTGATGGGTCTAAAATCCACCATAGAATTTTATATAGGCCCTTTAGGAATAAGAGCTATGAAGGTAGAATTAATACCTCTGGGGATAGATTTTGCATGTTGGAGTTCGGTGATTGCCTTGCACACATCTTGCCCAATAATATCCCAAAAGGTTTAAAAAACTAAGGGGAGAAACCATCAGACCTAGGGGCTTTATTAGGGTGCATAGTGAATAAAGCTTGATTGATATCATCTAAAGAAAGAGGCTTGATGAGCGAGGAATTCATTTTTGGAGTGACCAGGGCAGGAATGTGATTGAGTAATTGATTCTTGGTCTGGTCAAAATTTTGGGGTTGGGTACCCAAGAGATCTTCAAAAAAAGAAGAGGCTTCATCTCAAATTTCAAAAATATCCCTGGTAATGGAGTCATCACCTTTGGTCAATTCCCTAATTTTGTTTGAACTTCTATGCCTGAGGGTGGAAGTGTGGAATTTTTTGTATTGGAATGGTCCTCCTTGAGCCAAAGGGCTTTGGATTTCTGCCTCCAGAACATCTCTTCTTTGCCAAAAATGTTATGATACTCTGCTAAAAATGATTTCTCCTCAACTCTGATTTGGTCACTCAACTGGCCATTTTGTATTTGTTGTTCAATGCTTTTTATTTTATCCATAATCTACTTTTTTCTTTCAAAAATATTGCCAAAAATGTCCTTGTTCCATATTTTGAGGTTTTCCTTGACAACCTTGAGTTTATGGAAAAATTGAGTAATGAAAGACCCAGAAAAATCTTGCTGCCACCAATTAGAGATTCGATTACGAAGATCAGGGTGCTACATCCACATGGATTTGAATCTGAAAAGAATCTTGGAATTGGGGCCTTTGTCAGCTTCAAAAAAAAGGGAAAAATTATTAAAGCCAACTCTCGAGAGACAAATGATATTAGCATCACCCATAATAGGAATAGCCTCTTGAGAAAGAAAAATATGTCAAGCTTAACTTGGATATGTTGATCCCCAATTCTCCTATTGCTCCATGTGTATTTTTCTCCTTTAATTTGAATGTCCATTAATACACTATCCGTTACAAAATTATAAAAATCTTCAATGCATTTGGATGGAGTGATATTTCTCCCTTGATTATCTAATGGGAAAAGAGGGGAGTTAAAATCTCCAGCAAGGATCCATGAAAGATTTTTGAAAGTATTCCTCATGTGTCTCAAGGTATCCCATAAGGTATTTCTACTAGTTGGATTGTTGGGGGCGTAAAAATTGGATAAAACCCATGAATAATTACTATCTTTGTAGTGGAACAGAATGTTCAGAACTCTGTCTGATGATAATATTATTCTACCTTCAACTATACTGGAATCCCATAGATAAATTAATCCCCCTGAAGTGCCTTGAGCAGGGCTAAAATTGAAATCACTATTCTTCCAAATGGATTTATTTTTGGATTTTTCTTTGGTCAAATATATTTCTTGCATAATCATGATAGTGGGCCTGTATTCCTTCCTCAAAGTGCATGCAAGTCTCTGCTTGAAAGCACTATTGAGGCCTCTCACATTCCATGAGAGGATCCTCATTTAGAAAATTTGGAATTTTTTTTGCCTCCCTTTCACTGCTATAAGGGAGGTTTGGATCTTTTTGATTCATCTTTATCATGACTAAAAAGGTCCTGGAAAAGAGTCTTTTGAATGCCATTGGCAATTTTAAAATCCGTTAATTTTATTTTTTGATAATTTATGGAAGGTATTCCCTTTTTTTATCATTGTCGATATCCACAGAGGTTTTCTTGTAACTTCTGGTGTTGATAGGGCTGAACTCAATTTTTGCTGAGTTAGTGTTATAAATTTCAGGGTTAGTATTGATAGGAGTAGGACTACAAATTTTAATATGCCTTTTGGGAGTAGGTGGAGGTTTAGAAGGAATATGAGACTAATGGCGAATGTGATTTCCTTTCACTAATTGCAATCTCTTGTAGATAAGACAATGGGCTACATAATGTATCCTTGAGACACTTAAATCGTTGTCTTCTTTTTATGTAATATCAAATATAAATGAGGTTCTTGTAAACAACCTGTAAGAACCTGTAATATGCTACTTGATTGCACCTAAAATTTGAGACTCTTCTAGTATTATTTTGTATATTCTTTTTTTGGTTTTAGAATGCGACTTTCTTCTCCACTCCTTGGAGGTATATCACCCTTTTAGTGGCTTTACTATGCCACAATAAGCTGCAGGTTTTGTGTGCACAATAGTGTCTCTAGACACTTTACTCTTACCCTATTTTGTGCACTAAAACTTTCTTCTTTGATAAAATTTTAATGCACTTTAAATAACTTAAGGGTAACCAATATAATGCACTAATAATAACCTTCAAACATCTCTGCAACTTTTTATTTCTATCAAAAAATATCTAATCTCCTATTTAATGTGCAGGTATTAACCTTAAAAGAACTATCTTCTACACTTCCATGAACATTATAATATGCAACCTTCTCTTTGTAACTTTTTAAACTTTAATATGGTGCTTAATGAATCTTAATAATGAACCAAAAAATTAAAGTTCAACTAATAAACCTTTTGACCAAAGTTGCTTACCTTAATGAACTCTATAGATGAAGTATTGCAAGGTTATTAGATTCACCTTATTGCTACCTTTTACTAGATGAAATCGTAGCTCTTCTTGACTATCTGGAATAGTTCTTTAGCTCACATATTTGCAACTTTGAAACAATCTAACTTGCTTCCTTGAATCTATAGTAGGTGACTTTAATTATCCTTTAGAGTATACTTTGTAAATCTATAGTTTCCAGCTAGCAATGTTGTCCTAATTGTCGCCCTTTTGCAATCAATTATTTCACTGAAATGCTATCATTGAATCTAAAAAATTTGGTACGAAAATCCTTCAAATCATAGCTAAGATTTTCCTTCAAGAACCCTTCAATTTTATACTATAAAAACCAACTGATATCCTTTATTTGAATGAGCCTTTTAGCCTTCAAAGACAATATTCAAACCTCTCAGGTTTGGTAGTAATATCTGGATCTTTTGTCCTTCAAACTCCTTGTCGAATTCTAACTTCAATCTAGGCTTTCTTCTCAAGAATCTAAAAGTCTTGAGGTCTTCACCAATATCCTTCAAAATTTGGTAAGATTCTAACCAAATCTATCTTTGTTTGGGCTTATTTTTAATGGCAATAATTTTACAAAATATTCCTTTATCAGGAACTTCTCCTTGGTGGTAAATTTTCCCAATGAGTTCTCCTAGGAACTCCTTCAATGACATTATTTGGATCTCATTAAATGAGGCTCACAAAGCCTTCTCCTTGTTTCTCTTTGAGACCACTTCTCTAGGATCTTCACTCTCACAACTTCTCTGGTCTTCCCAATGAGACCTTTTCTTCAACCTTCTACTGTGGAAGTTTGGTAATAAGATATCCCTCTCGAATATCTGAAATATTCTACTTTAGGAATAGAACTTTTGATAGTCTATTTCTATATCTTCCAGAACTAGAAGTTCTTCTATGGGTCTCTTTAGCTTCTTCAAGGTGAAGTCTTCAATCTTCAATGGATATCACCAATCTCATATCTTTACGAGGATTATTATCTAGAGTCTCTTCAATATGTTGTTTGCAGTATTCAATGGAGATCACCAACCTCCAATATTCTCTTAAAATCTTCTTTGGAGTCTCTTCAATCTGCTATTTATAGTCTTTAATGAAGATCACCAATCTCCAATATTTTCCTAGACTCTTCTATGGAGTCTCTTGTTCCTCGAATCTACAACAAGGATCCTGTGGCCTTTTCTTCTTCTACTCTTTGCAGGTATACAATATCTAGTGATGGGACCATTTATACAGACCTCAAAATCTTCTATCTTCCATTTGTTGCTTCTATTTTTGGATTGAGTCCAAAGAAGATATTCTTCCTAGCTCTATGTAGGAAGTTTCCAAACTTTCTTTGAATATTATTTTTCCTACAACAAAGTATTAGGACTGTAATGGAAGAAATTCTAAATCTAGAGATGATCAATATTCACTAGTTTATTTGTCAATCTAGTGGAATAAATGTTGAGTCCTAGTCTTCACGAGTTTTTTTGCAACCTTGTGGAAAGACTCTAGCCAAATGCAATCTCAAAAATTTTGTAAATGAGATTTTTGGATTTCTCTCAATCTCACTTGTGGCTCTTACTATTTCCTATTGATCTACCATGTACTATGATACCACTGTTAGCTTTTTATGAGTATATAATATAGGAAATACAACCACAAGATGTAATATAAACAATCTATGATATCTATATGATAATGACACTATAATATGTAGGAAAATTATAAGAGAAACTTTTGCAATAACTCAAAATTATGCCATTAATGAGAGCTTCCAAAAATAATATAATGCAGTATAATGGAGGACATGAACACTCCATAAACTATTTTTGAAGAGCTATATTGTACCATACTACCAATATATACTATGAAATCTCTATTTTATCTCCCATATACTTCACTCACTATAAGGCCTATATATATGAAGATAAGTTCCTTGTCCCTCACTCTACCTTTGACTCTATCCTATGACTCATGTACATGTGGACTACATGCAAATTTACATCATTGCACATTCTAACACTTGTGCATTTATTACATGATAAAGTAACTACATAACTTTACTCTAAATTAAAATCCTGCTCTAGTAATGTACCCAAGGTGGTACATTAGCATGTACCCAATAATTTAATATAATCTAACAATTATGGCCTCTAGGTTAACCCTCCTACATAACCTTATCTACTTAGAAGGTCATAGAAGGCTTTTAAAAAGTTCTAATAAACTATAGAAGCTCTTTAAGTAGCCATACAATAATATTGGATTTAGGATAGTATTACATTGAGATGTTTATAAAATGTACTCTAAAATTTTTTTGGCTTATGAAACCATTTTTAACAAGGCTAAATTATCATGGCTTTTTTTCAAGTCTAAAGAAGCAAAAATCATTTCAAACATTTAGGATAGAACTATGCATTTTTACATTTAGTAGACAAAGTAAATGAATATATATCCAATTGACATGTCGCTTTGCAAATATATCTCATTAGAACCAATGATGAGTATATCATTAGGACCATCTATGAGGATGATGGACTTCATGAGCTAGACCTTAGTTTTAATAAATATTTATAATATATATTGGCATTGGACAAGAAATCAATTTTGATGTAAAAGACCTTGCCAAGAAATTTATAGGACTAATTTTAGAATGTTAGATGAACTCACCATATTGGTTTATTTATAAATTTAATAATTTAATTGCTCTCTTTAAGAGGGAAATTGAATCTAGAACTACTAGCAATGATGTTGTAAGAGCTGAGTGGTTAATGCAAAGTTTCATTAGAAGATGGGAAAATCATTGATAAATGATCTAGAAATGAATATTCATGATGATTTAAAATATTTGTTAATATTCTTTAGATCAACTAAATCCAAATATTAAGTATTAAATTACTCACAAAATAATTGTTGAAGCTCTTCTATATTCAGTTCAGCTAGAAGTAAAAAAAACAACTAACCTTAGTGAACTGGATAATTGTATACAACATGGTGATAACATAAACAAAGCCAAAGTTGAACTTGGAATGAGACTCATTCCAAGCATTGAAAACATAAATAATATGTCACTTGATATGATGAACTAACATCGGACTTCTCGAGTATGTCAATGCCATGGATTAGTCATAAAATAAATTTCTATGGTCTTGTTAATACAAATCAATAATTGCCAAATTAAATGATGACTAAATTATAAGAAAGATGTTGGAGTTTATTACATTATTTGATACTTGTAAATATTTTGTAAATATGTGGTGTGAAAAGAGTCTTGTAAATATGAGTCATTTAGAGTTTTTCATTTAGTAATCATTAGAGGTTTGTCATTATTAGGAGTCAATAAAATATATTTCTCTTATGAGAAATATGAAGAGTCATATCTCCTGGAAGTTTGAGGAGTCTAAGAAGATGAATAGTTAGATGAAGTTGAAATGTCAAGAGTCATTGTAAAGGTTATATGTAGAGCAAGCATATGAGATGTATGTGTTGTAAAAGTTTTAGTACTTCATTGGTACTAGACACCAAAGTTTGTAATCTATGAGAATATAACAAGTTTACTTGAATACTTGTGTATATCATTTATTTTATGAATTTTAATAGCTTATATGCTAATAGTGGTATCAAATCCATATTTGGAGTGTTTGGGAGAAGGAGAAAGGTTTTTGAGGGAATCCACTAAAGTGAGCAAGTTGAAAGAAGCTAGATTAGTAAGAAAAATAAAGTTAAATGCTTGGTGAGACAAACGTTGAAAATGTCGTGAGAGGAGAAAAAATTAAAAGTCTTCATTGGTAGAAAGTTTTTGTAGGTCAAAATTCTTAAATAGTAGGTGCTTAAAGAAAATTAGAGTAGAAAAGATAAGTGTACACGTCATTTAAAGAACACTATTGAGTATTATTGAGTGGTAATTTTACCCAATTGTGAAATTACACTCTCCCTTAGGGTTTGGATCCCAAAATCCTCTCTTGCAAAGAAGTTAAGCAAACAACTTCTCCAAGGTCTCCGCTATATTAGCATTTGCATATGTGTATTAGTAATCTTGATAACAATATATCAATTCAATGCTAGGAACACCTTAGTGATTGCAAGTAACTATAAACAAGGGGTATGTGTTGGTTTATTTTACCATGCTACTTTAATGATTGTTCATGAAACCAAATAAAAGTAAATGTGAATTGGCCCTCATATGACCACGATGTAGCCTTAATTCCTTTTATCTTGGATGTTTTAGGATTGATTTTATCTTCCTTTGGATTAAGTAGATTTTAAACAAGTTTTTATCTTGCCTTAAATCTTACTTTAAGCATGAAATAGAAGATTAAATATACCTATGAAAGTGCATTTAAGATGATGAAAATATCCATTAAATGTAGCTTCTATCATGAAGATGAAGCAAGCTTTTGATATAATGGATAAATTGTTCCTCTTTGATGAAATTTGTTTTCATAAAGAGATACCAATTTATTGCTTGAAAATATTAGCCTCATAATGTCATGATGAATTATCCCTCTTAAATGAAATTAATTTTCATAAAGAAGTAATTTCATTCTTTGAAACTAAGACCTTTGATGTAATGATAAATTACCCTTCTTCAATGAAATCAGAATTTTCATGAACAAAGGTGCATTTATTGCTCCGAAAATGATGGCTCATGAAATACCATGAAAATTCTCCCTCCTTTTATGAAATTGAATTTTCATAAAGAAAAGGTCATTTTAGGCTTATGAATGAAAATGCAGAATTTAAAGATCTGATTTGCCTTCAAAACTGAAAAAAATCAGATTTCCAAAATTATAAAAACCCTTAAAAATAGCAGTTTTCAAAAATTATTATAAAATCAAAATGACCTCGGAATGAGTCTGAATCTGTTGTGTATTGAATATTGATATTCATTCTAGAGGTCCATGTAATTATTTTTGTCACTTTATTTTTTACGATTTTTATTTTAATGCCCGAAAATTAAAAAAAATATGTAAAATGAAAGTTTAGAAAACAGAAAATAAAATCTGAAAATAAATTTAAATGCTGAAAACAAAAATATGCAAAGTATTTCCAGTTTGATGGCACCCCGTCCTGCAAAACCGAAGCTATGAGAAACTCTTACATGTAACCTATTCTATTCCAACCCGCATTCACACAATCAAAATAAAACAGGTGCTAGCTCCTAAGGTACAGAAATAAATTTCAGATTCCAAATATTTACCTAATGTAACCCAAAATGGCATTAACATCATCTATAAATTCGAAAACTGAAAAAGGAAAGATAAACAGTAAATCCAGCATGCAAAAAAATCTCCTCCTTTCTTGCTAACAAGGCCTCAAATTTTTGAAAAAACACATTTGCATTAAAAAGTATTTCATTTTTTACAGAGTCATTTTGGCAGCGCTTGGCCTTGCCAAAAATTCCAGCCCTTTTTTCTTGTTTGCAGGAGATATTTTTATTGAGATTACTAATACACATGCAAATACTAATATAGCAGAGACCTTGGAGAAGTAGTTTTATTTAACTTCTTCGCAAGAGAGGGTTTTGGGACCCAAACCCTAAGGGAGAGTGTAATTTCACAATTGGGTAAAATTAACACTCAACAAGTATATGTTCAAACCAAAGTTGAAGTAGATGGGAGATGGTTGGAGAAGAGTTAATGGTGCTTGAGAAGTATACATGCATGATAAGTGTGAAGAAATAATGTATTTGATGAGTGTGCTAGATTGCAGAAGGAGAAGGAAGTATGCAAAGTTGAAGATATTGGAATAGAATTGAAGGTGTCAAAGACACCAAAGATGGAGCCATTGAAGAAGGTGAATATTCTTGGAAATATTACATTGAAGCATACAAGTCTGGAATGAATCCCTATAAAGAGAAATACCTAAATAATTAATATGTTTTTTGAAAGAAAACGTCCAGGTATTATTGCCCGAGTTCATGCCTATCATGATATTTGGAGTGATTGCTAAGGTATAAAATTACCATAATTTATATTTATTTTTCAACATCAGGTGAAGGTTAAAGAGTGAGCAAATTGAAGTGGAAAAGTCTATTAAAAAAAAGGCAAATCTAAAAAATAATTTGAAAGAGATTAAATATATTAAAGTATTACAATCCTTTATCTCTACTTTTTTTGTTGGTTGCTAAAGGATTGAGTAGAGCTATTTTGGATGCAAAGAGGGCAAGTTCCATGTCTGGGATCAAAGTGGGGGTTCTTTATTTAGATCATTTGTTATTTGCTGATGATGTATTATTTTTCACTAATGGCAATTTAAAGGAAGCTAAAAAGTTGAAGGAAATATTGGACACTTACAGTATTTCTACCGACATGGAAATTAATTTAAAAAAATTCTCTATTTGCTTTAATGGTCTAGAGTAGGAGATTGAATAGGGTTTGATCAAAATTTTTCTTTTTAATCTCTTAAATTTGTAGGAAGGCTTTAAGTATTTGGGTTTTGTATTGAAGTCGAATAGTTATAGGAAGATATATTAGGGATGGTTTTTAGAGAAGATTTAAGTTAGGATTAACAATTGGTGTAATAGATGGTTTTCTATTGGTAGGATATTAACACTTGTAAAGTCTGTTCTTGAGGCAATTTCTATGTTTTGGCACTCCTTGGTGTTCATTCCCAAAGAAGTTCTAGATAAAATAAGAAAACACTACTTCAGATTTCTTTGGACTAGACACAAGGAACATGAAGGTATTCCTTTAGTTAAGTGGTAGAGTATTGCTAGGCCAAAGGAGGAAGGTGGCTAAGGACTTAAAAATATTCATCTTTTTGGTTCTTCTTGGCAACAAATAGCTTGTGGAGGATTTTGACCAGAGAAGGATTATGGAATATTATTGAATAAAAGTATATTTGTCTAGGGACCTTTATGGATTGGATCAGAAGTCCATATAAAAGCATAAAAATGTTTCCTTTCAATAGAAGACATTAGTACAAGCCTTTCCTATGATTAGAAAATATTTGGCTTGGAAAGTGGGCAACAGTGAATAAGTTAGAATAGGGGTTGATTCTATTTTGGGTTGTGGAGAAAACATTTTGTTGCTAAAAACTATGATTGGTTCTTTACAAGACACGGGTTTTTAATTTCTTCATAAGGTGAGGGAATCATATTCTTCTAGTCTTTGGACCCAAGGTTGAAAGTAAAATCAGGTCTTGGATCTTTCTAATGAGCGGGTTATTTTGTGGAAGGCTTACCCTAATATTCTTAATAAGAGTCATATCAAAATGAGAGCTAAACCAGATACTATTGCTTGGGTATACAACAAATATGGGGGCCAGTATATGACTAGACTTGGCTACAAAGCAATTTTTAACCCTAATCCCCAAGGTTCTGCTTGGTGGTGGAAGAAGCTTTGGAAAATTTTGACCCCAAAAAAGATAATTATTTTCATGTGGTTAGCTTTGAGAAATAAGACTTTGACTTGGGAAGTTTTACAGAGAAGCATACAAGGTCAAGTATTTGTATGCTATGTCGGTTAGAGGAGGAAAATATAACACATTTGTTAATTAAATACCTTTTTTCTCAACATGTTTGGTTAGAAGTTGAACATATAACTAAAGTTCAAAATATTTGAGAAGGGGAAATAGTGGAGGTATGCTTAAGACAATGGTTTTTGAAAAAAGAGTCGAAACAATTTCTTTCCTTACCATGTCTTATATGTTGGGGTATATGGTTGGTATGAAATGTGGCTATTTTTGAAGGGAAGTTAATACCCCCATTTTAGATTATATTTTAGGTGAGGACTTTGGTCTCAATCAACAAAGGGCCTTGAAAATGTAAGAAAACTCGACAAATAGACAATTTCTTCATTGAATAGTCTCAACGATGGGTTTTTTTTGATGGGGCTAGTTAGAGACAATCAAAATTTAGTAGCATGGAAAGCATTATGTACTTCTTGAGAACCCACTATATCAAATTTAAAGTAGGTCTTGGGATGGGTTCCAAATTTTTTTCTAAGTTTCAGGCGTTAAGATTACTAATGAAGCGTGCTTCGAAGAGAAATGTGAAAAAATATTTTTTTTTGGAGATTCTACTATGGTCATCAATTGAATGAATGCATCTACTCAATTATAAAATAATCTTCTTAGACTAATGGGAGATGAACTTCTAGAGGTAATTTCCTTTTTTGAGAATATCTCTTTTACTCATGTTTATAGGGAATTAAATCAAGAAGTAGATAGTTTATCAAAATAAGGTCAGCGAATTCTGTAAGGTTTCTTGCAAATTAAATATATCAAGGATGGAGTTTCGTTTTTCACTCACATATCATAACCCTAGTTTCTATGCTAGCTCTAGGTTTTTACTATGGGTCTATCCATTGATTAGAGCTTTATGGTAGATTTTAACTATTTTTTTCTTTCTACTAGTTCTTTTTCTTTGGTTTCTATCTTGGTTATGGACATGGAGGTTATTTTGATGATTATGTATTGATATATAAGGATTTTTATCCTTATTATCCCCATGCTATTTTGAATATGGGGTTTCCTCTCTGATCTGTCTAACTATAATTATATTTTGACTCCCAGTAATTTGATTTATTTTGTTTTTTGTTTATGCCAAGGCATCCGAGAAGTGTAATTTTCTTTCATTATTGAAATAAACTTATGATTTTTTCTTGTAAAAAAATTAAAGTATTGTGAAGGCTATTTATTAAGGAGAACAAGGATGAAATTTATTCAAAGAAAGGAAATTTTTAAATATTTGAAATTTATTCAAAGAAGATATTAAAAAAATTGAAAAGAGATATTGTTTATAGTAAAAGCAAACTAGAAAGAATTGCACTTTGAAAAATAAATTTAAGGAAAATAAAACTGAATATAATTAATTAAAGAAAGAAGAAGAATATTTTTCAGATTTGAAGAAGTATTTGAAAAATGAAGGAAGAATTATTGAGGAAATTTTTTTGAAAGAATTATTTTTAAGACACATATATTAAAGGCAAAAGACAAGGATAAATTATTAAGAAGCTTCATAAAGTATGATATCAAATTCCAAGGTTAATTAAAATATTGAAAGGAATTAATTAGGGAGATAAAGGATCTTCTACTTTTCAAAATTGATATTTATTTGAAGATGTAGATTAAAAATACACGCCAAACAGAAAGATAAAACCACAAGAATGGAATACAGGAAAGTTGCACAAAACAGACGATTTATATTAATCGATGGAGTTTAAAAACTCCTTTTTGAATACAACTGGGCCTGTAACCCTTTTTGTGATACAAAAATTACAAGTTATGCTAGGGTTCTCCGAAACCCTAGCTGGCACGAACGGTGGCGCTTCCGAAGATCGTATCTTCAATCCCAACAGAGTGAGTGGGCTTTGTCGTATCCCTTGCTTGGACCACTCCAGCTTAATCAGCTGCCATCAATAAACTGGATCTGTTATCAAAAACCTGCACACATTAACACTATCAAGGAGTTAGAAATTAATGAGAGGGCTCCACTGCGTGAGCCCTCAGAAACAATCTAAAACCTTATAAAAATGGAATGCAGGAAATCAATAACAGATTAATACATAAAATATGGCTACTTGCTTTAAACTAATTTATACCTGTTCTCTGTTAACGTAGCTAGACCAGGCGACACCTGGAAGTAATGTTGTTGTCAGAATAGGCTGCGGAAGGCACCCTGGTGCACTCGCAAAATGCCCGCGTGCTTCTGGATCTGGATTACAGACGCCGGTCTGAGTCTGTGGCTGAAGGTAAACGCCCGTGGGCACTTGTTAAACGCCCGTGGGCACTTGGTAAACGCCCGCGGGCACTTGGTGAAGGGGTAAACACCCATGGGCACTTTTGATAGGAATAGGAGATTCTGTAGAATGCTGCAGAAGGAATGGCGGCGAAAGCGGCGACGAAAGCGGCGATGGATGCGATGAAAGGGTAGCGGAAGAGAGGAGATAACGGTAGAAGAATTAGAATCAGATATATAAGTAGCAAAAGACCTAGGCGAAGAAGATAGATAGCAGACCATAGATAGGGTTTGAGCCATCAAAGTGACTCGATTTATAATCCACTCTTAGGGCACACTTTAGGGTTTTAACGACACTTTGAACGTGTGGCTAAGATTAAAGCGGATCCAAGGGTAGAGAATAAATCTTGGTTGTGGAATGGATTAAGATGGATGGACGGATGAGATTAAATGAAGGATGGATGGCTCAGATTAAATCACTTAAACTATTATTTAAATATATATATTAAAATATTAAAATATATATATATATAAATATTAATTTAAATAAATTTGGGGATGAAAAATGGCGGGAAAGGTGAAATTGGGCCAAATAATGGCGGGAAAGTGTGGAATTGGGCCAAATAATGGTGGGAAGGTGGATGATCGACATGTGGCTGACAGGAAGGTATAGATGACTTGCAAGTGGCTGGATTTTGGTGTCTACAGATGCCCCTTTTTGAGCTGCTTTGTGTGAAGACACAATGTAGCACAAAAACTTAGGACACCTGAAAAGCTGGATCAGACGCAACTCTCTCTCAAGACTAAAACACAACTTTGAAGACCAAATAATAAAAGAATATTTAAAATTTATCAGCTTACCCCCTCAATTGGTGAGGGAGAATGGTTCTCATAAGCCAATTGGAAGAAATTTGGAATATAGTGAACCGTTTTTGCCCCAACGGTAAAAAAAGGGTTGGTGTATAAACCATCTGTTTATGTCCCAACAAAAGGGAGGGGGCGGCAGAGAAAAGGGGTTGGTGTATGAACCATCTGTTTATGTCCCAACAGAAAAGGGGTTGGTGTACAAACCAGAAGGATATGATTGAAGACGATATGAGTGATGTGAAAGATGAACCGTTTTCTGCCCCAACGGTTATAAAGGGATTTTTGCCAAATTATAAATTCCATGATCATGTAAGATGAATTCCACTATAGGGAAGTTAGAAATTGATAACGGATGCCCCAACTCCTGTGGGTGAATCCATACTGTTGATGAAATTGCCTTGTTGGCGCCATTGATATGCAGAGATGCAATATGAAAGAGTCCAGAACTTCAGAGATGCTCCTAGTGACTGTATGGATAATTCCTCGGGTCGAAACCAATCAAACTAGGTAGCCTTAATCTCTAGCAAGACTCAAAATAATGATGATATTGAAGATTTGTCCACGTTTAAGGCCCCATGAACTAGGCCATCAATGACAAGTTGTTGAGCAAATTGATCTTGGTATGAGGTCACTTGAAAAGTAGGATACCCAAAATTGATTTTCAATTTTCAAACAGTGAAATAATTGATGATGATAAATGATAAGTGTCCTTATGGTGGTTTAATCCTCTTACCGAATTGCATGGATGCAAATCTCTGCAATCGCCAAGGTGATAGAATATACCACTAGATACGAGGTTTACTTTAATTTAATTTGGCAAAAATATGCATGATGAAAGAAGAATGAATGAAATTAATGATAGATCAGAAGAATTGATGAATGTGGTTAATTTTGTAAAGGTTTTGAACATTTTTAACCCAATTTGTAAATCAATGATGAATGATGCGCTTTTTGAGCAAAATGACAAAATTTGTTTCCAAAACTATTGTAACCTTCACAAAATGTTTTATTATGATAAGAAGAATGGATGGATGCAATTTGATGAAATTTAGAGGAGGTAAGCTTCAATTTTGTAAGTTTTGTTCTTTTATTCCATCATCGACATCAAACGCCGGTATGCATTTGGAGGTGGCAGAAACGCCCGTCGGTGTTTAAATGCATCATGAAACGCCCCACTGCGTCTGAATGCGCCATGAAACGCCCCACTACGTTTCAGGGTGCCAAAACCAGCTATTTAAATAGTTTCAGCGAGAATTTCGCTCATTTGTGCGTTCAAGCTTGAGAGAAGTGCGTCTGAGGGAGTGGAAATGAAGTGAAGTGAAGTGAAAGGTTGTGTAGGAGAGTGAAGCACGCGGGAGCTATGGCGGAGATGGGAGCGGACGCGCCAGTGCAGTCAGCTGAGGTATTTGTTTATTTAAGCAAGTGCTTTTATTTGTTTTTTTTTTTTTTTTTTTTGCATTTTTTTTTTGAAACAAACTTGTAACCAATTTTTGTTTTGTTGTTTTGCAGCTTAGGGTGTTAGAGGCACGACACCGATTCTCCCCTATCATTTCGGGGATGAGGATGTCATTGTCCCAGGAATACTGGGAGACATTGGAAGCAGTATCGCTAGCGAAAGCAGCCCGGTTGGAGGTAGTTTGGGCAGATGAGGGGTACCTCTCGGCTTTGGCCGAGAGGTGGGATCCAGATCGGGGGACGTTCCAGCTCCCAACTGGAGAGATGATGGTGATGCTTGAGGATGTATACCGCATCCTCAAGGTGCCCGTGGAGGGGGCGCGGGTGGAGGTTGGACGAGATAGGGCCACGGAGATGGCCAAGTTGTTTGGGGATGAGCGGAGGGAGATCCGGACGGAGAGCGGGGGGATTCCTTACTTGGCCATGTATACGGCCAAGGAGTTGGTAGCGGTGGAGGCTCTGATGATGTTCGTATTGGCCAACATTGTGGCCCCGAACAGCATCGGGTGCAGGTTTCCATGGAACCTGATGGGTGTAGTGAGCGAGATGCTCACTAATAGGGTAGTGTATGCTTGGGTGCCCGTTTTATTGGTGCAGGTGTACCGGGAGTTGTATGAGGTTCGGAGACGGGGCCGAAAGGGCCTAGGCTGTAGTTTGGTTCTCCAGTGTTGGGGCTAGGAGCACTTCAGAGTGGCTCGATCGGAGGGGTTGCCATGTGTTTCTTGGGACATGAGCCAGGCTTATGGTAGGAGATGGCTAGTGGCGGAGGAGAGACAGCCGAGCCGCCCCGTGAGATCGGGGCAATGGTATAGGAGTTTATGGGCGGACTTGACAGATGCCCAAGTCATTTGGAGGCCCTGGCGGGAGGCACGGTGGATCGGTGATGGAGAGCATCTGAGACGGGTGCGACAGGCTAGATGGGTAGTGGGTCGAGGCCACAACGAGGCGGAGTACATATAGATGTCTCGAGTGCTCCGCCAGGTTGGATTGAGACAGGATGTCCCTGGTGAGCCAGTGCGCTACCGGAGGCACAGATCAGAGGGGGATTTTCCGTGTGTCGAGCCATGGAGAGAGGCGACAGAGGGCGATGAGGACATGGAGATCCCTGACATGGATGATGTCGGGGTAACAATTGAGTATGTAGCATGGATGGCCGTAGAGCCGAGGTGGGAACCACCATTAGTGGCTGTTGGAGCTGGAAAGGACGAGGGAACCGCAGAGGTTCCCAAGTGCAGGGAGGGTCCCCGCCTTCGAGCTGACAGTCGAAGGCGAAAGGGGAAGATGGTGCGGCAGGCACCGGGGAGCGGAGATGATGAGGATGATGATGGCGAGGGCCTAGGAGAGGCCGCTGGAGAGACTAGAGAGGTACCCCCTAGCGGGCACGAGGATGATTTGGCATAGCTGCAGCAGCAGATAGCAGAGCGTGATGCTATGCTAGCGGTCCGGGATGAGAGGATAGCTCGGCTGGAGCAACGAGGTTGTAGAGCGGGATGCCACGATAGGCGTTCGGGGAGGGGAGGATGGCCCAGATGCAGGCGGACTTGGATGGAGCGACTAGGGTGCCCCAGGATGACAGGGTGTCGAGACTCCAGGAAAAGCTAGCGAAGCGAGAGCGACGACACGGGATAGACACATCTAGACTTAGGTCTAGGACTCGTTACATTGAGGCTCTGGAGGACACATTGTTTAGGCATCACATTGTGTTGCCTGATCCTCCATCCTCCTCTGTCTCTAGGTGTAGTGAGTCTAGGCACACCACTAGGTCTAGGGCTCCTACTAGGTCACAGGGGTCCTCTTTTGATGGTTAGCTTAGTGCTTAGATGCACTCTTTATGAGCCTTGGTGCTCTATTGTATTTTGTAGCCTTTTGGCATTCACTGTACGTTTTGATCTTTATACATATATATATACATGGCTTTTATTTTTAGTGTTTTACTTTCTTTTGTGTGAATGCCTATGTTTTTGTGATGCATGTTTTTATATGTTTTAATGCATATGTGATGGAATGGAATGCAAAGTTATAGATGATTAATGCGAGACTAAGTAAATGAAATATGCACTAAGAAGCACTCATACTTTTAGATAGTTAGATTTAGCCAAATATTATCATAATTGTTTAATCAGGGGCACCGAACTTGGTGGCTTGTGAATGGATGACGTATGGAATGACATGAATATGGAAGAAGATATGGAGGTTGATATGGAAGAAAATATGGAGGAAGACTATTTTACAAAGACTCAAACATGCTAGTGGTATCAAACAAACTTACTAATACTTCCTAATTCAACTAGGACCAAATGTGTGTGCATGTGAGTTCATTAACCAAATCGAAAGCATGGTAGTGACTCTAGGCAATCAAAAACCTGTGTGTGTGCAAGTGTGTTCATTAACCTCATCTTGCATAAATTAGGTAACCTTGTTATGGATAAGACCCCGAAGCTAGTTTGTCCGTATGAGCATTCAGAGGTCTCTCTTTGAGGAGAGACATGTCGCCACACAATGAGTATACTCCACTTCCAGTCAAGCGTCTATAGCCCCGGTGAAGGTTAACTCCATAGTCCATGTTGTTTTTGACCTTTGTAAGCCTTGGGGATGACTACCTATCCGTCTGATTGGACAAGTAGTACGATCCTTACAACTTATTTGGGATCAGTGGTGTGTGAAAAATGTTCATTTCCTTAGAGCTTTGGGGAATCGGATTCTCAACCGAAGTATGATGAGAATTTTACCCTATCCTTACTACTCTGTTTATATTTATATTTTGTGATTGCTTGTGATAGTGGTAAGAACCATTGTTTTATGGACTATGTTTGCATGATAGGACAAACGAGGATTACCCTTTTCACTTCAAGGCACAACCCAAGGATGGTGTTATCTCTCTTTGACACAAGATGTTTTTAAGATGTGAAAATGTGATAGGTTCAAGACCGCTTTTGAAATCATTTCCCAATACTCAAGATTTTATTTAGTGTAATTTGTGATATGGCCCTAGAGGACTTTGACATGCATTTCAAAGTTTGCTTAAAACACTAGAAATGGTTGAGTGACTGAAAACATTTTGGCAATGTAAATATGTGCAAATGGAAAATGGGTGTACGAATGACAATTCGGTTTGATGGATTTTATGAAGGTGCCCTTGATTAAGGCAACATGACTTTTGCTTGACCAAATTTTATATCCAAAAGATAGAATGGTCTCTAACATGATATGCAACTATGGCTGAAAATGAAATGTTATGGTTTTCAATGAGATGTATGCACATGAAATGCAATGTTTTTGAATGAGATGTATGCAACTAACAATGAAATGCAAATTCTTTGTGTTTTGTTTTTATTTATTTATTTTTTGGAAATTTTTTGATTTTTTTTTTTTTTGGTAGTGGTGAAAACCACTATTTTAGTATATACATATAATACAGGTTTGGATTATGGCTTATGGATGTGGCGGAGGGGGTGGTTCACCTCGTTCTTGTGGAAGAAGCAAGCGAAAGATGGCCTCTTGGAGAGGGAACAATTGGAGATAAAACTCGTCTTGTTTAATGAGGGGAACAATGGGCGCCGACTCTTCTTCGGATTCATCACCATTTGACATGACGTCAAATTCTTCATAGGCTTCATCTTCGGATTCGTCGGGGTGGAGGATTTCTTCTTCTGAATTAAGATTAATGCTTTGAAAAGCTCGTTCAAAAGAAGAAAGGGATGGAAGTGGTTGGTAGCCTAGACCAAAACGCTCAGTGGGTCTCTGATATGGCATATCGATGCGTTCAGTTACCCCTTGCTCGTATCGACCTAGGCCAAATTGCTGCCAATTATGTCTATGGAAATAGCGAGAGGGAAAACCCTCCATCCTTTCGATATTGGTAGGGACTGGATGTTTGGGTTCTAGTATGGTGGTAGGACTAGAAGATGACTCTATTCCCCCATATACAAAATTAATGGAATTTGGCATAGAACCCATGTTATAAACCGATCCAATGGATAAATGTTGGTCATGTGGACGACCAAAATCTTTAACTTGTTTGCACATTGAACGATGTGATGTGGACATCTTGAATGGCATACTCACCAATACCGACATCAGTGAGATGGACCTTGACTTGGGAGGGAGATGGACTTGATGATGGAATAGAAGAATGTGGGATAGAAGAATTGGAAGGATTTGGTTGGGTTGATGCTTCACTGACTTGTGAAACATCGGCTGGTGATGGTTGGGAAGATGGAGGAACAATAGGTGATGTTGAAGAAGGTGTAGAAGAAGGGGGTAATGACGTGGAAAGAGATGATTGGTCATGGCCACATGTGCATGTGGTCACTGATGAAGAAGAAGGAAGATTAGTTGATGAAGAAAGTGGTGAATGAGATGGAATAGCGGAAGAGGAAGATGGTTGCGATATGATGGGTAGCTCCTCAGGAATGGGAGCTTTAGAAGAAGATGGTATAGAAGAAATAGATGGGGTCAAGAAAAGATGAGTGGATGGCAACACAATCTCATAAGGATTTGAGACATAGTTGCAATGTTTGAAGGGTTCCGTGTCGGCGGGTACACAATGAACTCTGTCCCTCATATACATACTTGAGACATTGATGCGGTATAGAAGGGACACATCTCATCTCCCTAAGCCAAGGCCGTCCAAGCAATACATTGTATGCCATGGTCCCTTCCAAGATGTGAAACAAGGTATGCAAAGTTCGGGCCCCTACCTCAATGGGCAAGATAAGCTGTGCCAACCAGTGGAAGATAAAGCATCATTGAATGCTTTAAGGGTAAAAGTCGACTTTGTGATAAGGGATGGCGACAGCTTTAGATGACTCAACGCCGATGTTGTAATGATATTGATTGAGGAACCGGTGTCAATTAAGACTCTCTTGAATGGCTTGTTATCGATCTTGGCCATGATATGTAGTGGAGGATCTATACTTTCTGTTGACATAGGTTTGATTTCAAAATCATAGAAAGTGATGGAGGGCTCCATGCATGTTTGAATACTCCCCACAAAGTTGTTGAAGGCATTAGTATCTTGAGTTTGAAGCTCGATTGACTTTAATATTTCCATTAATGCCTCTCTATGCGGGGGAGATTGTTGAATGAGGTCATAGATCGATAACTTGGCGAAGCCATTTTTAAAACTGGTAGTTAATCGGCTACTCAATGACATGATGGGTCGTTGGCATTGAGTAGAATGATTTAGCGGTTGTTGAGAAGTACTAGCACGTCGTTGGGTCACTGTTACCGGAGGTGGACTGGGGGTTTGTACAGGTGGATGTGGTTCGACCTGATTTGGTTGGTTCGCCCTTTGACCCCGGGTTACTACGTTAATAGTACCCACAAAACCTTGGTATTGTTGTACATGGTTGACTTGATTAGGAGGAGTTACCCGAGTTACTCCCCACGAAGTTGTTGGAGCTTCCTCCCGATGTGGAAGGGGTGTTTGAAATATACCAAGATTTTGATTTTGTTGGGCTAAGGGGCTATCCAATTTAATGGCTCCAATCTCAATAAGATCTTGGATCACATGTTTGAAAGTTGTACAATTATTGATATCGTGCCCATTTTGCCTATGATAAGGACAAAATAGGTACTCCTTGTAATACTTCCCCCTTCTAGATGGGTCTAAAGGTTTAAACTCAGGTAAAGTTAACTGATTTGTGCTATATAACTTGTTGAATATGACCGCATATGGTTCATCTAAAGGTGTGAATTGTCGCTTGGGACGATTGTTTTGCCAAGGTCGAGTTTCCATGGTTGGCCCAATATTGGGAGCTGGTTGAGTAGGGGCGGGTACCGCATGATAAGCAATTGGTTGCGGTTGACTTTGCATTACTTGTTGTTGTTGAGCCATTACGGGCTGGCTCGCCACCACTTGATTAACTTGGTTAACATTTGAGGCTGTACTAGCCTGTGTTTGTTTGTTTTGGCCATAATTATTATTTCGTTGTTGGCCCTTTTGTTGCCATTCTTTTCTATGGGGTTTTAAAACACCCTCTTGGACTTTAATGTCTTCTATGATACTTGCTTGGGCCAAAGCCTCTTCAAAAGTCCTGTATTGTTGTAATTGGAGTAACCAAGAGATAGGTTTTAGACAACTTTGGGTAAACATTTTGGTTAACTCCTCCATTGGTAGGGAGAATGGCGGTTTATTAATGATAGCCCTCCAACGGTTTCCAAAGTCATAAACGGTCTCATCGTCATGTTGCTTGAGCTTGTATAAGTCGGACAATGAAACTCTCTTTTGTACATTTAGGGAGAATCGTTCTAAAAATAGATTAATCAATTGCTCGTAAGCATAAATGCTATGGTGAGCTAAATGATTATACCATTGTACAACATCTCCTCCTAATGTCTGAGGAAAAGTTCTAAGCATAAGAGCATCATTATTTTGGATTCTAAAGCAAGCATGCATGAATGAGCTCACATGTTCATGAGGATCCTCAGTTCCTCGAAATTTGTCAAACTTCGGTAATGTGAAATCAGTCGGATATGGTGGTGAAGGTACCGAAGGATGAATTGGTTGATTGATCAATGACCTTAGCGTAGGTTTCGACTAAATGAGCCAGGCACGTTAAGCATAAGGTTGTCAATCTGTTGTTGCATAGCATGGAGTCGAGAATCTTCATGAAAATTCTGACTCGTTTGATGATTATGATGATGTAATGGAAGAGTGGAAAATTGATGAGATGGGATGAAATTGCCTGGATTAGGCGGTGTAGAATGGACATGTTGTTGGTATGGATGATACCGAAAAGAAGGTGATTGGTTTGAATGATGAACTGGACTAGGTTGGGAGAAAGGTGGGGTAGGAATGGACACCACCGAAGATTGGGGTACCCAGGTGGGGCCTGAGCTAATAAAAGCTGGCTGGGTAGAAATTGGTTGGGGTGTAGGATTTACTACGACAGGTGGTTGAGCATTTTGTTGCTTGTTGTTGCAAAATCAATTTGTCGAGATACTCCTTAACCTTATTAATCTCTAACCCAAGGGAGGTGGGATGATTGGATGAAGGTGGAGGGCGAGCTGCCATGGTAGTCACGAGGAGACGCATAGCGAGGGCAATGAAGTTGGGAGGGCGAGTGCCATGGTAGTCACGGGGGACTGCACAGCGGGGAGCAATGAAGGTGGCTGAAGTAGGCGATACACGGGAAGGAACAGATGAGCTGTGTCCCGGGTAGGGTGAAACCATAAATGGTTTGGGAAGAAGAGGGTTGAAATTGGTTATGGCTAGAAGAGTTTCCACCAACTTCATAAAGAGAATTGGTGTACACCCGGGTACATGGGGGAGAAGGTGGTCGGGAAGACACTACATTTGTCTCCAAAGGAGAACAATTGAGCATCCGGGAAGATGTTGGAGATGAAGCCGGCTGAACAGATACCACATTAGCCTCAAAAAAAGGGTTAGTGTAGACCTGAGTGAAACCAGCGGGTATGGTTGATGCAATATCCTGTTGAAAAATAGAATCTTGCATAGGGGAATCTTGGATTGGCTCAAGGACATAACCAGTGCCATCTCTTAAGTGAGTTTGCACTTGGGCCATATCAATGTGGGTAATATGACAGGAATTGTCTTCCTCCATGGGCATGGCCATGTGATAGACGGTAGAAGGACGTGAAAGACCTAAAGGCGAACCTGCCTGAAATTCACTAGGATAAGTGGCTATGTTGGTGGTGGGGATGTTTTGTGAATTACCCATTTGATTATTTAGATTTAACATTTTAGATTGATTCCTTGTTAAAACCATGAAGCAATAAATCTAAACAAATTCAAAAAAAGAAGAATGCAAAACTAGAATGATAAATTTACACTACAAAAATTATCAGAAAACAGTCACAACCTAGGTTTCAACCAATGTGTCTTACCTACGGTTAATTAATTATTTTCTGATCTTAATCTGTAGTAAATTTTAAGTGTTCGGTTTATGAGTTTTGCATGTAATCTAATCTTGAATTATTCACAAAAAAAGGTAAAAACTATGGCTAGGAAAGGACAACGAGATTCTTACTGGTGATGAAATCCGGCAAGTTTGCTCGGGGGTGACCTATGGTGTCTAAGGCAGAAGTTTAATGGATGGAGATGAATTCCACCGTCACTAAACTTCAAGCAATATCTGGTGATGAAATCCAGATATCACTGTTTTAAATGCAATATGAAAATGCAATGATTTTTTTTTTTTAATGTTTTAATTATCTAATGTGTACATACAAGGCTATAAATCAGAAGTTCTAATGATCTAAGCAAGAGGCTACTGAAAACATGTCATTTCCTCTGAAGAAGTGGAGTACACCGTTTAAAACCCCCTGCCTACCAATGATATCAGATATCAAAGGAGCAACCGGAAGGTTCGTCCACTTCTCTGCCTGGAATCACCCAATGGCAGGAGTACTATTGACATCCAATCAATAGTCCTACTTAGATAATTAAAACAAATAATTTATAGCTATTCTAACATGCAGCTAGGTATGCAAAAATTTTTTTTTTTTTAAATGCAAGCAACAATCAATAATGCAATGCAAAGAAAAATGTAATTTAAAAATAACTGTTCTTTTCAAGATTACTTAGTTTTTGTTCATTTTAAAGTAATGATCTGAAAAAGAAACAAAATATGGCAGAAAAACCAAAAAACGTAAAAAGTACAGCACTTACTTGGAAGCCTACGCTTTTTTGTAAAACTGACTTCAAACGCCCACGGGAGTCTGCACAGGCTGAAACGCACCTCTGCGTTTCGTATTGGACTTCCAGACGCCCCTCTGCGTCTGCTACGTTTTCTGCAAGCTCAGAAACCCTAGTTCGCTGTAACAGCGAATTTCATGATTTCTGGAACCTGCAAAATGAAACAGAAAACAAGAACAGATTAGTAAAGCAAGTATTTAAAAATATGAAACCCTAGGGGGGGGTCCCACCGTGATCGCCATTTGTAGATTAAAAATACCACGCCAAACAAAAGATAAAACCACAATAACGGAGTACAGAATAGTTGCACAAAACAAACGATTTATATTAATCGATGGAGTTTAAAAACTCCTTTTTGAATACAACTGGGCCTGTAACCCTTTATTTGTGATACACAGTTACAAATTATGCTAGGGTTCTCCGAAACCCTAGCTGACATGAATGGTGGCGCTTCCGAAGAACGTATCTTCAATCCCAACAGAGTGAGTGGGCTTTGTCGTATCCCTTGCTTGGACCACTCCAGCTTAATCAGCTGCCATCAATAAACTGGATCTATCATCAAAAACCTGCACACATTAACACTATCAAGGAGTTAGAAATTAATGAGAGGGCTCCATTTGCGTGAGCCCTCAGAAACAATCTAAAACCTTATAAAAATGGAATGCAGGAAATCAATAACAGATTAATACATAAAATACGGCTACTTGCTTTAAACTAATTTATACCTGTTCTCTGTTAACGCAGCTAGACCAGGCGACACCTGGAAGTAATGTTGTTGTCAGAATAGGCTACGGAAGGCGCCCTGGTGCACTCGCCGAACGCCCGCGTGCTTCTGGATCTGGATTACAGACGCCGGTATGAGTCTGTGGCTGAAGGTAAACGCCCGTGGGCACTTGGTAAACGCCCGTGGGCACTTGGTGAATGGGGTAAACGCCCGTGGGCACTTGCGACAGGAATGGGAGATTTTGCAGAATGCTGCAGAAGGAATGGCGGCGAAAGCGGCGACGGAAGCGGCGATGGATGCGGCAAAAAGGGTAGCGGAAGAGAGGAGATAACGGTAGAAGAATTAGAATCAGAGATAGAAGTAGCAAAAGACCTAGGCGAAGAAGATAGATAGCAGACATAGGGTTTGAGCCATCAAAGTGACTCGATTTATAATCCACTCTTAGGGCACACTTTAGGGTTTTAACGACACTTTGAACGTGTGGCTAAGATTAAAGCGGATCCAAGGGTAGAGAATAAATCTTGGTTGTGGAATGGATTAAGATGGATGGACGGATGAGATTAAATGAAGGATGGACGGCTCAGATTAAATCACTTAAACTATTATTTAAATATATATATTAAAATATTAAAAAATATATATATATAAATATTAATTTAAATAAATTTGGGGATGAAAAATGGCGGGAAAGGTGAAATTGGGCCAAATAATGGCGGGAAAGTGTGGATTTGGGCCAAATAATGGCGGGAAGGTGGATGACCGACATGTGGCTGACAGGAAGGTATAGATGACTTGCAAGTGGCTGGATTTTGGTGTCTACAGAAGAATTGGAAAAATAATTAAAAGAAAATTCTTTAATTATGACTTTATCAAAATGATCTTTCATAAAGTCACATATGATTAATAAGACAAACTTCAAAGAACTTCAAAAGCATAAAAAATATTGTCACAAACATGTTTTTAGATATAGTGAATCACTGCAATCAAATCAAACATGACCAAAATTTTGGACATGAAGATAATTCTTGGTATATTGATTTAGGAGCTAGCAATCACATGATTGGCAACCTAAATTGCTATTCAAGTAAAATAAAATATACCAATTATGCTTGTAGATGACAAGATCTACCAAGTCCAAGGAATGGGTAATGTTACACTTAGTCTACCTTTCTCTAAATGCACACTAGAGAATATTCTTTATGTTCTAGGAATAGCAAATAACCTAATTTTAGTATCACAATTGTTGGATAGAGGAAGAACAATAGAATTCAAAGTCATCAATGGCAATAAGAAATGTTTTATCAAGATATCTAAAAAGGGCGGAGAAGGAAAAAAGTAGAGAGGGGAGGGTCCCAATCCCTTCCCTGCTCCCCCTCCCCTGGTTCCTGCCCAGTCCCTGGCTCTTCCCAGGTCATCCTTCGCTGGGATTGTTTGTTGCAGATGATCTCCTTAAGGGAGATCCTTCTCTTTTTGCACCTCTCCCAGTCGGTCAAGGTTTCCTTGTTTGAGTTTTTGGCCTGGTGCTTCCCAGGGTTCCTTGTTGTTTTTGGGATCCCTTCCCTTTTTTTCCCTCAGGCTTCCCCCTAGGGTTTTTTGTAGGTTTTTGGCGTGGATCTGGTTCCCTACGGTTCTCTGGGTGGTGGGGGTGATTGGTTGGGTTTTTTATGGCTTCCTGGGGTTTCCTTTGAGGTCCTTACTACTTTGGGGGTGGTCTGGGGGGCCTCTTTCCCCTTTTTGCTAGTGAATCCTCTCTGGGATCCTGTGGTTGTTGTTGGTCTCATCCTTGTGGGGAAGGCCCTCTTCGATTTCCCACTTGGAGGCTTCTTCGTGTTGGTTCTGCTCCTTGGTGGACACCCTGGGCATTTGTTTGGCCTTGGGGGGGGATTTTTCTCTACCTGGGCTGTTCCCAGCCTCAGTCCCAGTTCCCTAAAGTTTCTCTTGTGCAAGGATGGGATTCTTGGCCCCTGCTGTTGGGGTTCTCTGGGTTCTGCTGCATTTTTCAAATCTTGGGGGGATCTGATCTATGCATGTAGACCTTGGATCCCCCAGGCTAGGCTCCCAGGGATCCCATATTTGTGGTTGTTACCTCTTCCCGCCTAGGATCCCCAGTCCCTGTATCCCTAGTCCCTTAACCTGTTGTCTTTTCCTGCTGGTTGTCCTGGGGGCGGGATTCTCTTGGTGGTGCTTTCTGGCTGCTTCCCGATGGGTGGGATCTCCTCTTTGCTGGTTTTTAGCTACTTCCTACTGGGTGGGATTCCCCATTTTTTTTGGGCAGGATGGTTTCCCGCTGGGTAGGATGGTTTCCCGCGGGGTGGGATTCTCCAAAACCGCTGGGTTTCCCGCTGGGCGGGTTTTTCTCATTTCCTACTGGTTTTCTTGGGAGGCGGGATTCACTTGGTAGAGGTTTTTGCTGCTTCTCGCTGGGTAGGATCTACACTGGGATGGATTTCTACTGCTTCCCACTGGGCGGGATTCACTCTTTGGTGGTTTTTCGACTACTTCCCACTAGGCGAGATTTATATTATAATGGTTTTTTGTTGCTTCCTACTGGGCAAGATTTACACGATGGCAATTTTCAGCTGCTCCCCGTTGGGCGGGATATTCAAACTTACCTTCCTTCAAAATTGGTGGTTTCCCGCTGGGCGGGATTGTTCAAATTTACCTGTTCCCACTGGGCGGGATTTTTGTTTGTTTTTCATTTTCAGGGTATTGGTGCCTTGGGCCCAAAATTTTGTTGTAATGGCTTATTCTTGACATGTTATTACCAAATCTTATGTAATCAGGTTTTGGGATCCTAGTTAAAACTCATTGTAAATACAAACACTACTTAACAAAAAAAAAAGAAATGTTTTATCAAAAGAAAAAATAAGATTAAAGCCCTTGGGTCTTACAAAAATGGTATATTTGCACTAGATGTGATAACACTCTCTCAAAAATATTTAGATCAACCTCTACTAGAAGACCAACATTTAAAAAGATGTTTGATTAAACACACATTTTTGATGGCAAAAGAACAAGATAGTGTATCAACAAAAAGTAATCTACAAACCATTCTTGAAAGGATGGTAAAGAATTTGAAAAAAATATTAATTAGTATACTACAAAAAATAAACACATATGATCTTCATTAGAAGACTAATATTAAGTATGTTATAAAATAAAATGATAGATGTAAGTGATGAATGTATATTATATACATAGTAATGATTTGAGCAATATTGATTAGATTAAAATAATTTCCAATAGCCAAAATAAAAAAAACATATTATCAAGGATGTTTTTGGAATTGATAGTGGAGATCCAAACATTGCAAATGGTCATTATGGTTTAGACAATGACAGCCTAAGAAAATTTAAGATTAAAAATATTTATAATAGGCTATGGTATTCAAATAGCAACAAGGAAATAATTTTAGTGATGGTTTATATTATTGTGATGACTTGATATTCACCAGAATAGGGAATAACATAATAGGAATTGACAAATTTAGATAGACCTTAATAAAAATTTAGGTGGATCTAATTTGACTTCTATATTACCTTTAGCATATTTATCAAGAATGAATAAATATTCACAATGATAATCTACTATAAGGGCAACAAGATTATTCTCAAGATGCATGGTCTTTGTGTTGTTAAAAAGGATTTTGGTGTAAGTGTTTATAGACCATAAATTATTTACGCTTTAGACACTAATGAGCCTATCAAGCCCTTATACCTTAAGAAGCATCATGCATAGGACCTACTAGGAAAACTTGACATGTATTTCTAGGGGAACTCAATAGGCTATGTTAGTACTAAGATAATCCAAAAGTATCTTTCTTAAATTTAGATCATTTGATTTTCTATCTTGATGAAGTCATTAATTTAAAATCACTAGGCAACACTCTTAGCACACTGCATGCAAATCATCTTTTAAGAATTTTAAATGGTGACTTTGTTGAGATAAGAGAATATAGAGTTGATTCCTAATTAGAGCATGTATGACTATCATTCAATATATGTAAGGACACTACTTGAATTTGAGGTAGGATTCACATGGAACTAGAAAAAATAATAGATAGGTGCAAAATTTAATTTCTAGGCAATTAAGTCAACATAAGATCATTTTTAGTTAAGTCTTAGGTGGTTAAATAGATATATTTTTTTGACTACTTTGAGTCCATCATTATATCACCTTTTCTAATCTTCCTTATCACTTTTGATGTTATGCCAACTTGACACCACCATTTTCTTTAACCATACATCGCTCTTCTAAGCACTTTGGGTCATTCTACATAGGCTAAGGTAACATTAGAATACAATTCAAGTTTAGGTTGTATAAAGCCTTAAAGGTGAATTGGATATTTTAGTAGTATCCTCATGTATCTCTCGTGTTTCCATAAAGCAAATCTAAATAATGAGAACAAATATTGAAAGGAAAAATAATAGTGTGTTAAAAAGGGGATCATGCATCCTGATCATAAATTTTTAGTCCATACTATATTCAAATGTCTACTAATTGTAGTGTCTCTTAATTGAAGACCTAAGAAATTATCATAGTAAATATGGGTTTGATCCATGATCAACATAATTACATCACATTTATAATGATTGGAAATTTTCTTCATAGATAAGTAGAGTAATGCAAAGGTAAGGGAATATAACATCTTCAACAATAAAATAATGTATCAAATAATCACAAAGAAATATAGCAAATGCAAATATTGAGATAATGGAAAAATCATGACAAGACATGGAAAAATATGACATAATAAAACAAAATACTTCCACCTTTCAACTGCTTCACCTTGATAAACTCTTGTCACTTTTTATGTGAATGCATGCAATCCCTTCATCTTACTTAAAATCATTTGATGTATTCCTCATTTCATTAGGATTGGTTAGTTTTGTTTAATTAGGCTTATGTAGCATCTAAGGCCATGCCAATTTATTTTTATTTAACAACCTTGTCATCATACTTCATCCATTTATAAATATAACAATCATATATACTTCACTTTGGGTCTTCTTCCTTTATAACTTGCATCATATTGAGTAGACACTTGTCATATTTATATCAATGTAGACCATTCATATCAAATTTATATGCTTCCATGTGTTTTTCATTAAATTTTACACCATCAATTTAGAGATTCATTATTTTTATCCAAGATGACTATCTAGTTTTACTATACTTTTTGATGAATTGGGAATCATGGAGGCCAAGATGTATGTAACAAAATGAGCTCCAAGAACCTTAATAAATATATGTTTTACAATGTTAGTGACCAAAATATGGAAATGAGTAGGTTGGAATTGAGGAAGGAACTCAAGTTAAGTTTCCTTGGGATCCCTCTTAAATAAGATTCCCCTAGGATAACTGACACCTAGGTTAGCCTTACCCTTTGTGAAGACATAAAATCCTTATAATAAACCTTAAAAGTCTCTTCAATAGCCATAGGATAGCATTTGCTTTAGGTTAGAGTGAAACACGTGTCCTCAAAAGATACCTTGATTTATTTTTTGTCTATAATGCTAAGGTCGTAGAATTTTTGTGTTCGAATTGTTCCATAAAATACTAAATTCAAGATTAGCAGCTCACATTAAAGGATTGAATTAGCAGCTCCCATCCAGATCAATTACTAGAACACCTGTTCCTCCTGGATCGCCTTCTGGATCAACTGTTCCATCCGGATTGACTTCCAGACCATATTTTCCACTTGAACCACTCAAAAGACCTCTTTTTCCATCCAGACCGACTATCGGTCCTCTTTTCCTACACGGACCACCCGACGAGCCTCTTTTCAGATGGACCTTTTCCTGCACCAAGTACTCTATTTCTCTTTAGACATTTTGAATCTGTGATCCTGTGTTTTTTTGGTTTTATAGAGAATAATAGTTGAAGCAGTTGTAATAATAAGATATATTTTTCTATCATCTAATTGTTGGTTTTTCTTTTGCTATTTTTTTATCATTTACTGAAAATAAGTCAATGCTCTGTTCTCCATTTTTTCCTCTATTTTCTATCTATGTTAAAACTCTTTGATTCTCTGTTTCCATTGAGATCTGCTTTTCTGTTACAAGATTTTAAATAGGTAAATACTTTGGTTCTCTAAGGACATAGTGATGCTCTATTTCTTGTCCATTTTGTACTAGAATCTTATATTTTTCAACATTTGTATCTCTGATTAAATCTCGCATACACATAAGATTTTTTCTTACACTTTTTTCAAATTTTATATTGATTAGTTTTTTGCTCTTATTAGTTACAGGTACTATCTCCAGAAAATAGAGTATTTGAATACACTAAAAAAATCACAATAAAGAATGACTGGAAACAGGTATTTATTTTCTACCAACCATCCATACGTTTATTCTAATTACAATATTATCTTGAGGCTTCATAGAAGTAAGATGTCTTCAACATTTTATTACTTTTCTAAATTGAAAAATATTTTCTTTACAAGTAAAATGTCACCTACTAGCGATGCAAAGAAGGGGGCCAAATCTGAAAAGAGTATCCTGAATTATTTTAGCCATATGTTGAAATCCAACGAGCCATCGACATCTGTGCAAATTCAAGGTACAAATGATTTTTGACTACTTAACAATTAGGTGTATTTGTTAGTTTAAATAATGCTTTCTTCCTCAAATGGTTTATTTGTTGTTTGTGCCTCTAGCCATATTGCATGATGATATGAATCATATTTCTGTTTGTTAGTTTATTTTGTTAAATTAAAAAATAATTAAGAATAGTATTGTATGCTACTATGTAGAATACCCTATCGACCCTGATATGCCTCCACTTGAAGATATTCATCACCAAGAGATGCCTTCTAATGAAAATTCTCTTAACAATGACATCCAACAAGCACTTGAAGATAATCCTCAAAATAACATGCCAGTTGAAAATGAAAGCGATAAATCAAATACATTACAAACTTCTTTTGAATCTACAAGAGAAAAAAATAAAAAGTGGAAGGCATCTAACTGGGCTATTGGAAGGGCATTTAAGAATGAATGGGCAGAAAAATTTCCCTAGATAGAGCCTATCCTAACTAATGACAACCAAGTCGATGATAAAGTATGTAGATGCAAAATTTGTAGTTGGAAACTGGGCAAGGAGCATAGGTTGCAAAATAAGATAGATACAATAGAAAAACATGTTGGCAAAGTTTATGTAAAAGTTAAAGGAAGTGATGGTGAAATTAATAAAATAGTTAGGTGGAAGGATGCATCAGAATGTATGCATGTTAGATATGCAATAGAATATGACAATCACTTAAAGGAACAACTATCTCTTGTTGAGAAAGGTGCAACGATTGAAGCCCAATTTCATAAAATTAAAAAGACCACCTTAGCTGCAAAAATTTTACAGTTTGTTGTTGTATATAGTATTCTCAAGAAGGGTAGACCCATGTCCGATTTTATTGATTATAAGCACCTGTTTCAGCTAGCTGGTGTGCAAAATATTTCAAGTTCCCATTGGTCTGATCGAAGTGGTTGGGAAATGGTAAAATATCTATCATTAGTAGAGATGGAGGACCTGAGGGAGAAAGTAAAACTTTCTAGATTCATTTCACTATCTATTGATGAGGTGATGGTTGTGGACAACACATCCTGGATTTGCATGCATGTGTATACTTTTCAAAACAATGTCAGGCAGCCTAGTTTGCTAGGATTACATAAGATGGTTGAAAATTCAAATGCAGAAAATATTTATAATGTTGTTGTGACTAGTTTAAAGGATATTGTGGGAATGAATGACATAGACATAGCCTCAAAGTTAATATGCATTGGAGTTGATGGTGTTGCTATAATGCAAGGGCATAGGAGTGGTCTCTGTGTTCGACTGCAAACCACAATTGCTCCATATATGATACCCATTCATTGCATGGCTCATAGAGTGAATCTTGCATATAAAATCATGAGCACTTTTGAAAATGTTGTGAGAGTGGAAGACCTCATTCATGAAATACATTCTTATTTTTCTTGCAGTCCAAAAAGGTTTGCAGAGTTTCAACAGTTTGCACTAGGAGTTACAGAAGGAAAAAAATGTTAAAAGATGTGGATACAAGGTGGATTTCATTGTATCAACCTGCACACAAAGTTTTTATAGAATATCAATCATTAACAGGGTTTATGTACACAAATCGTAGGGGAGTTGATAAGGCAAAATATTTGTTGTTTCGTTTGACTAACTTTGAAACCCTATTGACGTTATGTGGTATTCTTCCAATGTTACAGGAAATGAGTAGATTGATTAAATTTGCACAAGAGAGATCCATCTATATCATTGATTTCATGAGGATGAGAAAATAAATATGTATGGTTATTGATAGTTTATATGTGTCCAAAGCAGATTTTATAGATCCCTTGTTTCATAGTTGGAATACATTGACAAACATGAACGATCCAAAAAGCTTTTTGAAGTTTGACATCAATGATCATATTTGTATTAATAATCATGGAAAGTTGATACCTCTTTATTGTTTTGAAAGGCAATCAAGTATAGTTGTGGATGATGTTGAAGAAGTTCCTATAACACACAATAGATTTCATGTTGTATTACAGAAAACTAGAACAAATTTGTCAAATATAGAAAAATATTTGACAAGTGAGATAAGAGATCGGTTTTAGAGAGATGAGTTGCTTGAGGCCATGGGTGTGGTTAACCCCATGTTTTGGGCTCCTAGTACTAACTCCAATTCTACAAATGAGTTGTTTATTAAATATATGCTCATACTTATTCAACATTTCAGTAAAAGTGTGGAAGTGAATGGTGTTAAAATCAATGGTATACTCAACAAAAATATTTTGAAAGAACAGTCAACGCATTTTGGAAGAACAATGGTTGGGCAAACATCACTTTTGAGTAACATCCATGAGACTGGTTCCATTGCATGTTTATGGCAAAAATTGTATCCAAGTACTATCTTACAAGATACTATAAGTGAATACTTTTGTTTATATGAATTATGTCAAACAATGATTTTGGGATCAGTGGAAGATGAGAGGGTTTTCAATGCACTATCTTTTGTTAAATCTAAGCTCCACAATAGGCTGGACAAAAATTTAGAAAATTGTTTGAGAATTTATGTATCATCCTATCAGTTGGACAAATTTCCCTATGATAGAGCATTGGCATGCTGGAATTCCCTTGTAGGTAGAAGGGGCACAATGAATACAACCGATATGGAAGATAATGATGCTTTCAGTGATCAGATTATGGAGACATAGATATCCGCTATGCTTCATAGTGATACTGAACAAGCTAAAAAATATTTGTTTCAGCTACCTGATTTGTGATTGTTTTAGCTATTCTGAACAAGTTGAAAAATATTTGTTTCAGCTACCTGATTTGTGATTGTTTCAGCTATACTGAACAAGCTGAAAAATATTTGTTTCAGCTACCTAATTTGTGATTGTTTCATCTATACTGAACAAGCTGAAAATATTTGTTTCAGCTACTGATTTGTGATTGTTTCAGCCATACTGAACAATGATAAATTTACCTCACTTTGTTATCATATTTCATAATATTAATAAATTTGAATTCAAAGATAAATTTATTTTTTTGGAAATATTTTTCACTGCTTTCATACAATAATATCATTAATTATTTTGAAATTCTTTTAAAGCTTCCATATAATGATAAATGTATGAGTATTGTTGTTTTTGAAATGATTTTAACTGCTTTCATATTGCCAAAGTTCTGGACAAGATGAGCAATATTTGGTTCAGATTCTTAACCAAACTGGTTTCATTTGTAGTTTTTCAATATTCGTATATTGTTGTATTATTGTATTTGTTCTTTGTTTGAGATTAATATAGTATATATAAAATTGTATTGTCATAGATGAAAAACGCATCAAAATATTATAAACAACAAGAACCATAAAATTAAAGAGGACACAAAATTTGTAAAATACCTTTTTCATATATAGATTTAAAATATATTACAATGTGTTTAACTATTGACTGAAATACAACAAAATGTTCAGTCAACATGGAAAATTTTCAACCTAATTTTCACATTGGGGATTTGCTGTCGATGATTCTCCTGGACATGAGGATTCTCCTAGACCTGCTTGTTCTATTACTTTTTCTGCTTCGTGTACACCAGGTGTTGGCAGTGCTTCGGATCTCACTAAACTTTCTTCTCCTTTTTTAAAATTTCCCAAAAATATGACTTCTTCTTGGGCGGGATCTTGAAGCACTTTCAAACCAGGATTTTTCTCCAATCCTTCCCTTATCAGGAGATCCGGATCCACTTTAAGTTTATCCCTCAAATATTTTTTCAGAATGTTATTATCTCTTACTTTCTGTTGGGCTGTCCTCTTCATAATTATTGTCATTTCCAAAAATTTCTTTGCAACCTCTATGTTGACTTGCATGCTCTGAACTTGTAATTTCAAATTTTCAAAATTTGACTGCAAAAGAAAAAAATATAAGTTAGTAGAGTTATATGACATAATTTAAACACAACATATGCATCTAAATTCTCACCTCGACCACATCTCTTGCAACCAAAGCAACTTCAACGGTTTTCTTATTGAAAGCCCATTGGTTATAGTACGCTTGGGCTTCAACATTGATGTTCTCAATTCTATTCAACATAATATTTAAAACTTCATCATCGGATGAAGTCCTACACATCACTGATCCTGATGTGGCCTGTTGTAGCAGACCACTAAGCTTCTTTGGTTCATTCTCATACCAAGAAAAAATAGTCTCCCTTCTATTAAATTTTTTATAATGAGCATTTATTTCCTTAATAAGGACTTTAGCTCGAATTTCCCATTCTTTCATAACTTGTAAATCTTGAAGCACCCTATCTTGGAGGGTTGCTTCAATACCATCACTCATAGAAGATTGTACATCAAAATTAACTTTCTCATCCTCGGATTGAGGATGAGAGTGGGCTTCCCTAGCAGGAGGTGATAATATTTGCTTAATTGTTGGGGGTGTTGTTTCTTCTACTTTTGCATGTGGATCTTCAAGCACATCTATCACTTGAAAGCCCTCAATGTTGCCTTGCAAAAAAAATTCCTCATCAAGCGGAATATTATCTAATCCAACATTAGTGGTTGACACCTCTGGTATGACACTTGTGTTAAATGAAAAGGTGGGGAAAACCCCTACGATCTTGGATGCATAAGTGTTTTTCCCCTTCCATGGGCCATATTGACCTGGCCTCTCATTTTATTGTTGTGTTAGTGGTGGCCTCATGACTTGCTGCTCTTGGCTTCTCACCAATTGATCTTGAGAGTCGCTTGAAAATATTCAAATAAGAAATTGCCAAAATTATTTAAAAAAAACAAAAAAAACTTTAATTTCAAGTAAAGAGAATGATTTACCTGACGACGATTGGATCTCATGTACAATGTTGCGGTCGGGGGTTGTGCACAATTCTGAAAACATATGAAAATTTTAATAAAACTTATTATAATTTTATGTAACAAACTAAGAAATATACTGATAAAATATTGAAAGAGAAACTTACGTGTAGGATGGTTGATCTGACTCGATTCAGGTCGATTTCCAAATGGAGGTGGATGAGAAGAAGACCGAGGAGTAACCTGTCGTGTACGTTTTTGTGGCCTCACCATTGGTGATGATTCTGATTCATTTTCTTCAAAATCACCACATGCCTCATGCATGTGACCCCTTACGCCAACATCCTATTTTTTACTTTTTGTCACTACCTTTCTCTGCATTTAGGTGCAAATAAAAATTAAAACTAAAAATAGAGCTAAAATATATTAAAAAATGGATGTGAAACATGGACTTACCCTCAACTCCTCTGGTCTCATACCCATGTTCAGTAGTGTGGAATGCAATACAGTTGGTATTTTAGCATTTTGCAGATCATGAAAACTTTCATAAAAAAGAGATAAAATAAAGTTAACGATCGCCACCATTTTGACTTCCTCCATCCCAATGCCATGCAACTCTATTATGATGCATTCTAAAATGTACGTGCACCAGTCGAACTATGCACCTTGAATGTTGTGAACGATATACATCAATGCCCATAATGAAAGTTCCATTCTTCCAAGCAAAAATAGTCTTGCTTGGAAGAACTCAATAATGGCCTTCAGATATTGATTTTCAACATAGTTGTTTGTTAAGCCTCTTTTAGACTTAGCCACGGAAGCTGCACCAAAAAAAATTAGATGGAAAATAAAAAATGTTAAATTTTGAACAATAATAGAAACAATTGATGAGAATTATACCTTCAACCGCTTTCCACGAGAGATCGTATTCATCCTCCAAGTACTTTTTATCACGTTGAGACATCGAGAACCTCGGAGACACGATAGGAAAACTCTTGTGTGGAAGATCTGTTAACCTCTATATGTTAGAAGGTGTGATTGTGAATGACACTTGTTTATTTCGAACTATCACATTCACTGTTGCATGGTCATGGTCATAACCATCAATGATAGTTTGTAGAAGGTGCTTGTCAGTCTTGAACTACGGTATTGTAAGCAAGTGCTACAAACCTGATGCAGATAGCCACATATTGTCATAACCAGGGGTGGTTGACAAATCTATCATGGCGGTACAAGTAGCGTTCTTGAAAACTAAATTTCCAATGGTAGTTTGAGTAGAGGTGGTAGCATTGGCCATTGTTCATTGATAAAGGAGAAATTGGATTTCGAAGGGTGCGAGGTGATGGTGGATCGGGAAGAGTTCGAGTGCAATCATAAAAATGTAACCAAAAAAATGACTTGTCGATGTCTATTTATAGATAAAAATGACAGGATTTGGACACATGGTAGAATATCATTCGGCATGCAATGAGGCTGACCGATCGCCTGACACGTGGTAGAGTAAACATTGGTCTAGTGATGGATCTTGTTTTCCACCCAATCCGTTTCTTAGACCTTATTTTTCACCCAATCCATTAACCGATTTTCGTTTTCCACCCGATCCGTAAACCGGTCTCTCATTTTCTCCCGATTCGTTAGCCAGACATCATTTTCCACTCGGTCTGTTAGATGATCCTCGCTTTCCACCTGGGTTGTTGGCCAATCTCTAATTTTCACCCAGTTTGATACCTGGACCTTGTTTTACAATCGATCCATTAGTCGGTACCTATTTTTCACCTGAATCATAAGTCGATCCCTATTTTCACCTAGTCCATGAATCGGACCTTGCATTCCACTAGGTCAGTCAAGCGGACCATGTTTTACACCCGATCTGTTATCCAAACATTTTTGGCACCTTCTATTCATCCGATCTGTAATCTTGTGGAAATAAAAAAATAGAAAGAAAAATACCAAACTAAGTTAACCAATCTCACTATGCTTTTAATAAGAAATTAGGAATAAATAATTTAAACTAAGCATAAAGATGAAATACATAATAATTGTTGACACTCAACAATTCAAAATAAAATTACAATTTTATTATTAACCTCAAACATTTCACATATGCAGTTATTTATAGTTTAGCAATTTACAATGAGCTACTTGCATATCAAGAATGAACAATACATTTGAGATAGAACCTGATAGCTTATTCAAAATGTCCTAATATCTTTCCTAATTGTCTATATTTTGAAAATATTTTGGAACCGCTCTACACAAGGGGCAACTACGGTTACCCATATCCATCCACTTGAAAATACAATTTGTGTGGAATATGTGTGTTTGATGGCAAGGCATGCATGTTACTAATGCTCTCGGTTCAAATTCATCCAAGCAAATAGGGCAATGCAGGACTTCATCCAATTCTTTCAAAGACTTCCCTGCTTCTTCCATCCTATCTAGCAACATCCGATTAAAAAATATTCCCAATTAATCATTGGCAGACCATTAAACCCTAGACACAATCCCCATGAAATCCCCTTGAAATATGGAAACAAAACATTAACAAAAATCCCCCCAAAATCTAGAAATCTGGAAACCCTAGCACAAAATTTTGCTCTTGAACAACAAATTTACCTTTTTTCTTCAACGATTTACAAAAGAGCAATCAACTGTGACACCTCCCCCTTTTTCAGAAACATTCTCCCAGGCCATCCAAGCTCCAAGATCATCCACGCTCATAGGTCGTCCACTCTCCCAAGTCATCCATGCTCCCAACTTGTCTATTTTTTTGAAATATTTGTTCAAATTTTATCTCTTTATTATTTTTTTGTTTAGATTTATTATTTTCTACCCGGTCCGTAATTGGACCATATTTTCCATCTGATCTATAGCTAGACCATATTTTCCACCCAGTCCATCATCGACCATGTTTTCCATGCAGTCTGTGATTCTCACGTTGTTCGTGTTTTCCATGCAATCCATGATTCCTATGCGGTCCATTTTTTCCATGCGGTTTGTTGCTAGATCATTTTTTTCCACACGGTTCATTTTTTCCACATAGTCCATCGTCAAACTGTGTTTGTTCACATGATATATGATTAAAAAATGGAGCATATTTTCCACATGTTCCATAACTGATTTGTGTTTTACACCTGATCCATTTCCCATCTTGTATTTGACACCCGATTTGTAACCGGGTTACGTTTTTTCACTTGGTCTGAGCCCAAACCATGTTTTCCATGCGGTCTAGCCAAAACTATGAAATTTTCTAATATTTTTTAATTTTTTTTTTTAAAATTAAGGTAATTCACCATGTCCTTCGATATGAGGTCGGCCAGGGTTTCACAATGGATTCACCAATTTTTACAAGTACATTTCGGGTTTAACCCCTTATGCATAACCCTAGGATCCTCATGGAGGGGTTGAGTATGACAGGGGTTAAACTTACATCCCAACTAGAGGAATGGGAAAAATGGAAGAGTTATTATGGAAGCAAAAATCTAGAATCCATTGGCTCCAGGAGGGGATCAAAATACAAGATTCTTCCACAAATCTCTTCTAGATCATAAATCACACAACTTTATACCCTCCTTGAGAATAAAAGTAAGATATACTATCCACACATGGGAAGGCATGAGGTATATAATAGTAAACTATTTTTTTGAATATATTCACAATAGAACCTATGGATATGAAAGCCCAACAAGAAGTGCTACAAGAGATACTTGCACTAATAACAGAAGAGGACATTTTAGTTTTTACTACATCAATAACTACCAAATAATTACAAGTGGTTTTCAAAATGTAGAAAGGAAAGAGTCTTGGGCTAGATGAATTCCCCATTGAATTCTACATAGAATTTTGAGATATCCTACATGAGGACCTTCTGGATGTGGTTGAGGAAGCTAGGAAAGCTAAATATGTGCTAAAGGAAATCAACAAATCATATATAGCATTGATCCCAAAGGCATAAGATGCAGATCATATTACCAAGGTTAGACCAATAGCTTTATGTAATTTCATGCTTAAAATAATCACCAAGGTAATGACGAAGAGGCTCAAACCACTTCTGCATAATATTATCTCACTAGAAAAAGGTGGTTTTGTGGAAGGTAGATAGATAGTGGATGAGATAGTTTTGGATGAAGAGGCTATTCACTTCATGGAAGCACATAAATATCCATCCATGTTCATTAGATTATAACTATTCAAAGCATATGATAGGGTGAACTGGGCTTTCCTCGTTAGAGTAATGGGTCAATTTGGCTTCTCACAAGAAAGGATGGATTGGATCAAACGATGTATTTCATCAGTGTCCTAATAAATTTTTATCAATGACTATCCTTCATAATTGTTCACCACATCTAGAGGTATTAGGAAAGGAGATCCTCTTTCCCCATATTTATTCGTCATTTTTGATGAATATCTAGGAAGGATAATAGATAAATGTAGGGAAAACAAAATTTCAATAGGAATCATTATTGCAAATGGAGCTAGATCAATTAATCATATCCAATTTGTTGATGAATTTACTCTATTAGGGAAAGCAACAATGAAGGGAGCTTCAAGAATCAAATATATTATAAGTTGTTTCTCAAGAGCCATAGGGTAATAGATCAATGAGAAAAAGTCCAAAGTCATTTTCTTCCACTACTCACCCAGATAGGAGATCATGATTCTTAAGAAACTTAGATACTAGAAGTTCTCCCTTCTCATAACATACTTAGGCATTCCTCTAAAAACAAGGAGAAAAAAAGGAGGATTGAGCCTTGCTAGTGGACAAAGTAAAAATAAAAATAGAAAAATGGATTAATATATGGCTATCATCAGGGAGAAGAATAACCTAGGTTAAGCCAATCCTTCAATCTATACCTTTTTATGTCTCCAAAATTTTGGATGTTCCCAAGGTAGTGCTAAGAGTGTTGGATCAAATAAATCATCAATTTCTATAGAGACACTAAGGAGGAAAGGAAATGGGCACTGGTGCATTGGAAAACTTTATGCCTTCACAAACATGAAGGGGAACTAGGATTTAGATCAATAGTCAAGAACAATAAGGCACTTGTAGCTAAGCTGTATTGGAGGATGCTAAGCAATCCCAATGCACTATGGGCCTAAAGTCTCAAAGCTAAATATACAAAAAAATAAAATTTTGTCAACTATTGTTTGACATCAACTACCTATTAGAAATAGAGTTTATTCCATCATTTGGGTTATATAAGTGTATCTTCCAAGGTACATACTTATATTACTTTAGGGTCAAGTTATCTAGTTACTTCATGCAATGTAATAAGTGCACAAGTGTCAATGTGCAAGTTGTCCCTTGCACAACTAGATAGAGTTTTGGCCAAGTATCATATTTTACCTATATAAGGATGGCCTCTTAGATAGAGGTAGATATATAGTGATAGATAGAGTCATAGATAGAAAGTCGGGGGATATAGTGTAGCATAGTGTGTGATACCATCCATTGGTGATGGATGAAATGTAGTTCAATAACTTTATATTGGAGTGTTCATTTCCTCCATAGCTACATTATAATATTTTATATTTTAGTCATCTAGTAGATTTACTTTATTTCATATTATTCTACATCTCGTGATTGCTATCTCTCCATACTTGCTACATAAAAAGCTAATAGTGGTATCAAAGCTATGGTAGATCTAGTTTGTGTAGGTCTATAGGAAATCCACCATTATCATTGAGCCTGAGCATTTTGATAAACTAATGTGCCACTGGAACAACCACTATCAAAAGCCCTAAGAAGAATCTAGGTGGTAGAATAAGGGAGAGTCACAAGTGATGACTGAAAGAAGTCTCAGTTCTAGGAAATATTGAGATTGCAATTGACCAGAATATTTCCATAAGAGTTTAAAAAAAAACTCGTGAAGACTAGGACTCAGGATTCAATCCATTGGATTGATAAATCATTTAGTGAGGATTATCTAGGATATCTGGAAATTTTCTAACTAGTGCCTAAAGTTTCTTTTATTTGTAGAAAAATATTTCTTAAAGGATTGGGACTTCTCCTACAATGGAAAGCTAGGAGACTCCAACTTCATTGCCTAAAGGTCGACATGTCCTCATAGTATAAAGATCGGTTCTTTATGCAAGAGAAGAATACTGCAGAAGAAGACTTCTTGTGAAGAGTTGTGGTAAAGTCAGAAGACTGAAGATCTCCATTGTTGAATCAAAGAACTTCACAAGTTGAAGAACAAAACATAAAAGCCATGATATAAAAAACCATAAAAACATTGGAGAAGATGCCATAGGAGCCTTGAAGGAGAAGCCATGGAAGTATTAATATGAAAAGGCCACAGGAGCCTCGGTATTGAAGAAGTCCATAGAAGCCTTGATATTGAAAAAGGCCATAGTAGCCTTGGTACTAAAAAATCCCATAAAAGCCTTGATCCTGAATTTGAAGAGAATATCAAATTCAAAAGCAGACTAAAGATTTTAGTTTTAATACTTTGTTGCAAGGAAATAAGATTCAATGAGTTGGAAAACTTCCTAAAAGAAATTTAGGAAGGGTATCTTCTTTGAAATCAATTCAGCACCTAAAGAAAAACAAAAGAGATTAGGAGAATATATCATTGTAGATATTCCAGTCAAAGAAGAAGAAGAAGAAGAATAAGGACTAGGTGAGTCCTAATCGAATCTAAAAGTAGTATAATCATAGATCCAAAGTAATATCTCATCACCAACACTTTTAGGAGTAGAAGGTTGAAGAAAATGTCTCAAAGAAGACCATCAGAATCTAAAATATTAGAGACATTGAGAAGGTCTTATCGAGCATCCAAAAAAAGTCTAGGAGAGCCTTACTGAAGATTTTCTCAAAGGATAATTCATTGGAGAAATCCACTATCAAGGAGAAGTCTCTAATAGTGAAGGACTTGGGACAATTATCGCCATTCGATAACAATCCCAAGTGAAGAAGAATTTGGAAAGGAGTGTGAAATTCATGAAGAAGAATTTGTCAAGGAGTGCCAAATCTCAGAAGAAGATCCTACTTGAAGCTAGAAATTGACAAGATGATTTGAAGATAGAAGAAGCTCACCAAGTCTTGAATATTTGAAGATTACCTCTAATAGAATGAAGGCATCACTTCAGAGACAAAAAATTCTCTAAATCTACATAAGCAAGAGAACAAAAGAGGAGAACAAACCATCAAATCCCAAGATCATAAAATAAAGGTCGAGACCATCATTTGGTGAAGAAGGAGCTATTCAAAATAGTCTACAAATAGTTGCAAGGAAATTCTAGTAGCAACAACTTGGTGATTCTAGACACCAAGATCTACATCCTCTATAGAAGCAATAAAAGAGCTACAACAAAAAGGTATGTAAATTTTTGGTACAAATAGGTTTATTAATTCATCTGCCTATTAGATTTGTTAGATGCACCTGAATTTGGATTAAAGTTGCATATAAAAAATTGGATTACAATCTTCAAAAGTGCAAAAATAAAAAATTATTTTTAAGGTTCATTTGCACTTTTATTAGGATTTGATTAGATTTGATAATAATTTCTATCAACTACCTATTATATATTTTGGAAAAAGAAAAAGAAGACTAAGCTCTACAATATTAGTTGTAGTGACATTTTAGGTTATTCTTGATTAGTTTCAGTAAATGCTTAGTGCATTAATTTGAGAGTTGATCAGAGTGATAAGGTGTAATCTTAGTGTATTAAAAGTGAAAAAACTTGTACTATTACACCACTCTAAAAATAAATTAGTTTTGTGTTCTTGAAGGGCACAAAATATGATTTGTATCAAGTGTCTAAAGACACTAGTGAAAGCACAAAAATTTGCAACTTGTAGTGGCCTAAATAATCCACCCAAAAAGGTTAGAATCCTCCAAAACTTGGAGAAGAACATAACTAACCAAAAATAGAAATAGAAGCTTTAAAGGATGAGACTTGGTGAATCTCAAATCCAAAAGCATTAAAGGATTGAATGCAAGAAAATAATTCCAAAAAATAAAAAGCTTCTAATTATTGTTGTATATGATTGGAATTTTTATCTAAGTGTCCAAACAAAAATGGGGAAGGTGTCTACTTATAAAAGATAACCTCAAAACCCTTGTATTGCAAAAAACAATCTACCATAAAATCATAGTTTTTGATCTGAAATAAGAGTGCAAAATAAGGTGCATAAAAGGAACTTTATGTACACACTATAGTACATATTATAACACCATTTCAATCTAGTTTTTTATAGTCTAAAAATAGATTTGAATGTGCCCCAAAAAGGGACAACAAAAACAGGAAAAACAACCAAGAAAGGGTTGAACGTAAGCACTATTTACAACTATAGAAGCCACTAAAAGGGGCTCATCATGGACGCATGAACCTATAAAAGACACAACATAAAAGAAGATCAAGCAGTGTACAAAGCAGAAGATAAAGCATAGAAGAAGATCAAGCAGTGTACAAAGCAGAAGATAAAGCAAACAGACGTCAAAGGAAAGGAGCATTCTTATCAAAGCATTTATACCATTAGTAAATTCTAACAATGGAGTAAATAATCAAGGAGTATTCATCCAAGAACTAAAATTCAGACTCCATTCAATGGCCACCAAAGCTACTCCATATCTCCACCAAAGCTCCGCCATATCTCCACCATAGCTCAACCATTAGTTGGAGATACTTCAACATCTACGTAAAATAATAAGGATTAAGATGGAAAACATATTGGAGAGTCTTAAAATAAGCATTGATAGAAATAAAGGCATGCAACCGCAACTTTTCATCTTTTGAAAGATACTCTATAATGCTCACAAAGAAGATGTTACACTTCTTGGTTACCATACTGCAAACAGTGGAGTTACATACAACTTGAAATACATTACAGGAAAGATAGCTTGGAGACATTGACGAAGGAGCATTATTTGGACAACGCTCAAGAAATAATTAAAAAAGAAACCTTTTCAACTCAAAAGTGACACTTGTCACGAGTAGTGGAGTGAGTTCAACACCTCCACCAACAATTATGGGGCTTCCATGAGTATTTAGAAACTCATACAGTGATACTTGTCACTCCTCCTATCTTGTATTAAAGACATGTTGGACTTTGGAAAGGAAGCCTAGTAGTTAGAAACATCATGAGAAGTAGTAGAATCTACTCAACAGATTGATAGTAAATGCTCGATAAGAGTTCGGATACTACACGACAAATCAATGGTAGATGCTCAACAACTGTTCGAGCGTGATTTGGTAGAGTGATAGTAGATGTTCAACACCAATTCGGGTGTGATTCTGTAGGGATCCAAAGTAAGATGGGTACAATTTGAAAACTCTTGGTCAACCAAAATTTATGGAGTGCATTAAAGCCTTGGGAATACATGGGAGATTTTATATCCGCATTCACCCAATATCATAAAGGTACAAAGCCTTAATTTCTTATTCAATTTGCTTTTATTTTCAAAAAGGGAGTTTTAAGGTTATAAGATAAGGTTGATATATTATTTAAAATTAATCTTTGTTTGAAAGCAAAAATTAGGGAATTAATATAATATTTGCAAAAATATAACTTCAGAGCAATAAAGGAATCTACTTTGAATTAATCCATTTAAAGTTTGCAAATATTAATGTGTTCTAGTTTTCCAAATTTGGGAGTGATAAGGGTTACAACTTCAAACTAGTCTTTTGGAAATTAGAAACACTTAAATAAAATTCCTAAGGGTTTCAAAAAGGGTTATTAAAAACTTTTATCAAAGTTGGAAATTTATGTTCTTGTCTCAAAAAATTTCTCCTTAGGGACAAAATAAATCCAACATTAAATCCTCTTCAAAATTGATTTTTTTTTAGTTCAATAGGAGTATTAAGCAGATTAAGAAGTTGATTTTTGATCCTTACAAAACTTGTACAAAATAAACCAAAAATTGAACTATATTTTGCAAAAGCACTATAGAATAATCCAAAACATATCTAGGGTGTCATAAAGAATTCTACAAAACTTGATAATAATATTCTTCAAAGATTTTCAAGTTGTGAAGATAAAAGCTTTCTTCAAAAACCTAAAATTAGGTATTCATAACTAGGGAGATATAAGGAAGCCTACAGGACTAATAAATATTTTATCAAATCAAGATAATATACTTCAAATTAAGGAGCACATATTCGAAGACTAGGGAGCTATATAGGAATATATATTGCTACTAATAAGTGCTTTAGAAAGCAAAAAACCAATGCCATAAAACTTGGGATCATGAATCTTCTCATGAAATCAGAAGGAATGTTAGATCTAGCTTAAAAAATAATCCATAGTGAAGCCTTAGAAAAAAATTGTGATACTATGGAATGTTATCTTCAAACTCATATCAATGAAGCAATAGCCAATAGAAAAAGTGATATTTTAATTTCCTTAGACTTTACAAACATATTATACATGGCACTGCTCACATATAAACACTACAAGGCAAAAAATGAATAACAGAAAGGATTGATATAATTACTCAAAAAGAAGTCAGAACTTGATGAATCATATCTAGAAAAGTTTTTTCAATCCTCATGTAGCATCAACACTTCCTGTTCTACTAACTCAAAATATTATCATGATGCCTTAAGTAGTTGTTCAGAAGATTCTGTACAGACTATAGATAGGAAAGGAGAATCATCTTCACAAGAACCTAGTAGCAGCTCGACCTCCTATGAGAACACATAAACTAAAATCAAAGGCAAAGCCAAATATGAAGAAGAAAACACAACAAAAGAAGAACCAGATCAGGACTATTGTGAACAAGCAAATAAATAAGGAATATAATGCAAATTCAATTGAAAGAATAAGACTCAACTCTAGATTACTTTGCATCATATAAAGACACAAATTACCTACTGAACCTGAACATAAAGAATGTAGAGATAGAAGACAAAGTTTAGGAAGAAGAAGAAGATCCATATTGAAGACTGAAGTCTTCAATACCCAAATAATGTAATACAAGGGGGTGTTAGAAATAAAGTCTATTCCATAATTTGGGTTATGTAAATGTATATTCCAAGATACATACTTAGATTACTTTAGAGGTAAGTTATCTAGTTGCTTCATGCAATGCAATAAGTGCACAAGTATCAATGTGCAATTTGTACATGTGTAAGCTATCCCTTGCATAGCTAGATAGAGTGTTGGTCAAGTATCCTATTTTACCTATATAAGGATGTCCTCTTAGATAGATATAGATATACAGTGATATATAGAGTTATAGATAGAGATCCAGGGAACATAGTGTAGCATAGTGTATGACACCATCCGTTGGTGATGGATGCAATGTAGTTTAGTAGATTTATATTGGAGTGTTAATTTCCTTCGTAGCTACATTAGAATATTTTATATTTCAGTCATCTAGTAGATTTATTTTCTTTCATATTATTTTTCATCTCATGATTTCTATATCTCCATGCTTGCTACATTAAAAGCTTACTCTACCTAGTAGAGGATCCCCATCTTAGCAGTTTTGAGAATAGGAGAGGAGCTGATAAAGAAGGTGCTCTTTTGGATAATTCACAATGGTTAAAATGCACACTTTTGGATAGACTCTTGGGATGGGCACCAACATTTGGTGGCTCAATTTCTAGAGTGGAGACCTTTCATGGAATAACTACATAGAGCAAATTGGATAAAAGTAGTAAAATATTGTAGGTACCAAACTAGAAATTTTATAGTTGGGATAAACTAGGTCCCCAAAATCAAATCACCAATTCAAATCCTAGAGAGGTAGAATATCAACATCCAAAATCTCTATAAATGAGACCATTTTATTGGTCTCAAGTGGAGGATTCTCTTGGATGGGGAAATATGAGTTAGGGGGAGTATAAAGTAGCAAGTGGATATGCATTTCTATGCCAAAGTACTCCTAATCTACTTTGAGACTTATCCAAACAAATATGGGTATAAAAGTTATGGCCTAAGGTGTGATTATTAATTTATCTTCTTCTACATAAAAGGGTACAAATAGGGCAACAACTTATCAAAAGAGGTTACCATGGTCTTGTTATGTATGAGATGTGTGGGGAGAACCTTGAAACACTCTGTCACTTATTTATTGAATGTCTTGTAGCCTCAAAGTTATGGAAGATGATGGCTATATTACTTGGTATTAACTAGTCTGATTTTACCATCCTAGAGCACATGCAGAGGGAATGGACTACACAATATGGAGTAGACTAGTATGTTAGGCAGATAATATGGGTAGGAACTACTCTCCTAATTTGGAAAATATGAAAGGAAATGAATAAACACATATTCAAACAAGATTCTAAGGACATCCACTATATTTGGTAAAAGACCATAGCCAATATAGTAGAGACAATCCAACATACACTAAAGTATCCCCAGGAACCCCACCAACAATTGGAACAAATCATGAGTAGATTACAAATTATTTCTAAGGCTCTTAATCAACAAATAGAAACCATAAGGTACCCAAAAGTAGTCAAAAAAGAAAAGTGGTAGCCTCCCCCAAAGGATTGGGGAAAAGTTAACATAGATGGAGCATCATAAAGGAATCAAAGAAGAGCTAGTGTGGAAGGGATATAAAGACAATGGTCACCTTTGCAAAGAATCTTGGCATTATTTCCAACAACCTACCAGAGGATTGTGGTATCCTTAGGGGGCTCCAAGAGGTAGTTAAGGTAGGCTAAAATAAGGTCTAAATAGAATATGACTTACAAGTCATGATAAACCATATGTAGAATCCAAGGGAGAATAGGAAACTTGACTGCAAACTAAGGAGAATTATAGAGAAGATAAATGGTACAAACAAGATTTCTATGGAATACAATAAAATACCTAGAGAATAAAATAAAGTTGCAGATGTGATGGCCAACTGGGCTCTAAACAAAGGTAACCTCACTTTTTATGGCTATCCTCGTAGATGGTGGGCAACACAAACTAGGGAAGATATTATATCTATTCTATATCTTGATGGTAGCAACATTAGATGTATTTAGTGTTGTAATTCACTGTATTAGGATGTTCCTTTTATACATGGGTTAATATAGTTGAATAGTTGATAGAGATTGTAACATTACATATGCTAAATCCTAGATCAAAAGTCTATGTTTATGGAAAGATAGATGATGTATCTCTTTTTTTTAGGGAGCTATTCGTAATCACCAACATGCCATATTTGTAGATTCTCTTCGATCCATGTTTTTAGATCTCACTATGTATGTTTTCTCCTACCAGTTCTATGCCAAACCCTCACCCTCTAAGTTTTTTTTAGATTTTTTATTTCTAAATCTCTCTTTGTCTGTGTTTCTCACATTTTTATTTTTCCATATCTCAGTTTGACTTTGTGTTTCTATATCTCACTTTTTTTATGTTTTTCAAAATTTTGAGTTTCTAGTTCTCAATTTTTTTATGTTTTTTCTAGAACTTGCTCTATCTGTGTTTTTTTAAGATTTTTTATTTCTAGATCTTACTCTGTATGTGGATTCTCTCTAGTATATGATTTTTTAATATCACTATGTATTTTTTCTCCTACCATTTCTGTGCCAAACCCTAACCCTCTATGAATTCAAATTTCATTATGTTTGTGTTTTTCCAGATCTTTATCCATGTTTTTAAAATTTTTGTATTTCTAGATCTCACTCTATCTGTGACTTTCTAGATCTCACTTTGTTTATGTTTTTCAAAATTTTGAGTTTCTAGTTCTCTTTTTTTAATGTTTTTCTAGAACTTGCTCTATCTATTTTTTTAGTTTTTTTATTTCTAGATATCTCTTTGTCTATGTTTCTCATATTTTTATTTTTTCATATCTCAGTTTGACTTTATGTTTCTAGATCTCATTCTATCCATCATCTCTTTTTGGTTGTGGATAATGAATGAGTGGAATACTCTTTTTGATAGATGGTTAAGGCAGGGATGTGAGTGCTTTGATTGCTAGGTGAAGAAGCAAACAAGTGGGAATTTTTTAGATCTCAGATTGAAGATGGTGATGGTGTGCTAGATGGGAAGGAGCCAATAGGAATCAAGGTGGGTACAACCCCCCTAGGAAAGTGGATCCTAGGATGGGAGGGAAATTTTTTCAAAATTTTGAAATGAAAGTGAGTGGGAAATTGAAATAAAGTGAGAATATCTCTATATGAAAGTCTCTTCTTGGAGTCGATCTTCCTGTTGGGAAGGAGTTTTCCAAATTTGAGGTGGTTTCTTAGTATGAAATTGGAAATCTACTATTGGAAGACTATGATATGATATCTCATTCTTGGTTCACCCCTAGAAATGGTTAGGCTAATGAGGTGGATACCTCTAGAGTATGCATTGATCTACAACCCCCCTTGGAATTGATAAGACCGATGGAGAGGAGACCCCTAGTGTTTGCATTGATCTGCATCCCCTCATGGAAGTGCAAATATTGAGTCTCTTCCATAGGATAGCCCTTCATTACCATACAAGCTAGGAGTTAAGTCCTTTTTTTAGGTAGTTCAAAAGGATTCAGGCTTTCAGATCATGAGGGGAAAATATTTTGACCTATGTCCTTATCAAGGGAAACTCCATGTCTTGATGAAATTTTTGAATATGGAGTTAGCCCAGGAATCCAATAATTTAGTGGATAAATTCTTCAAATATTTTCCTAATATTGACTCCATATGAAGATGGGCCTTCTTCAAATGGAAGCCGCACAGACATAAGGAGATAATGGTGCTCTCCAAGGGCTTATTTCTCATCAAGTTGAGTTGTACAGAATATGTGATTCAAATCCTTAAAAGAGACCCCTAGTTATTTGGAAGGCATGGACTTTTCCTATGGAAATGTGGTTTGGACTTCAACCCAAACACTCAAAGCATCAACTCAACTTTGGTTTGGGTAAGACTTCCTGGTATTCCTATATAGTTTTAGCATGAGGATATCCTTCTTGGAATAATAAAATCCCCTCAAAACAAAATGAAATTAGAAGAATGACACAAAAAAATCAACCACAACCTGTCTTCCTTCATGAAACAAAGATGCTAGTGGAAGAGATGGAGACAATTGCAAAGTGTGGCCTGCTAGAAGAATGGAATCCCTTAACTCCCAAGGGATATCAGGAGGTAGTGCATACCTTTAGGACTCTAAATAGCTAGTTATCCACCAAGTTGTGGATAGGTGATATCTCTTATTGGAATTAGCTCAAAGTAGACAATCAGACCAAGTTATGCTCAACTTGAACGTTTATACACCTACTAGCCTAGAGAAGAAACACAAATAGTGGAAGAACATAAACTATATTATTACCCAATTCCCTCAAGCATGGGCCCTAATAGGAGGATATTTCAATACCATCCTATCCTTGGAAGAGAAGTTGGGAGGAAATGGTAGCTTAGATGGGAGCACATGCCTCATGAAGGAATATAACAAAAACCTTCATCTTGTGGATGCTAGGCCAGATAATGGTCTAATGACCTGGTCTAATAGGAGGTACGGCTCTACTTGTATTCTAGAAATATTAGACAAATTTCTGCTATCATACAATTTTTTATTCATGGGCACATTCCTAGGGTGAAGATCCTAAACAATGTAGGCTTAGATCATTGGCCAATCATGATAGAACTATGGAAATCCAAGGTGAGACACTCACCATTCAAATTCCAATTAATGTGGTTTAGAGATAAATATTTTAGATCTAGAGCACAATAATAATGAAACAAAGGCAAATATCAACATGGGATCAAGATATACTACTTTTTGAGGAGGCTTCAATATATTAGAGCCAAGATAAGGACCCAAAACTAGGAAGAGTTGAGAGATGTTAAGAAGAAAAAGTTGGAAGTGCTATCCCAACTCAAATATTTGAATGAAAAAATTTGCATGGATGGCCTCATGTAGGGTTATGCACAATGGAAAATATTTGCAAATTGGGCAAATATTAGCATTTTCAAAAATGCAAATTGGTGATTTTGAGGGACCCTGGATGTCGATCATTTCGCCCAAAATTTTTGGGTCAAAAAATTATCAGGTGTTGATTCACCATGCGTTGAGAATAATATTAAATATATTTTTTAAATTTGATAAAACTCCTACCTAAGTCATGGACCATTTTTGCCAATTTTTTTTAAATTATCTCGTCAAATTTACCAACTATACCACTATATATAAGTAACATGCCAGAGATGCTTTTTCATTTATAACATTCAAACTATTAGAAAATTGAGCAGAGACAGAGAAAAGTAAAACCTTAAAGCAAAAAGATGAACAAAAGCATTTGATATATTGCAGAATTCCATCGAACTTCAACCATGTGTAGAAACCAGTCGATTCAGATAAAAAATCTACTCAAACCAAAACCCGGCATTGTTTTGTACTCGGATCGACACTCGAACATAGTTCTCCATCCAACCCATTGTTGGAAATTATTTCCATTGGATTGATTGTTGATATTCTTGTTTAACTCAGATTGATTACTAGACTACTACTTCCACTGAAATTGATTACCAAACTTCTTGTTCCACCTAGACCATTTTTTAGAACGCTTGTTCCACTCGGATCGATTGCCAAACTACCTGTTCTACACAGTTCGACTACCAGATATTTCTCCCATCCATAACGATTACCAAATTGCCTGTTCCTCCTAGATCACCTGCCAAATTGATTGTTCCATATAGACTGACTTCCAAACCATATTTTCCACCCAAACCGCCCGAAAAATGTTTTTTTCATCCGAATCAACTACTGGTCCTCTTTTCCTATACAGGCCACCTGACGAATCTCTTTTTAGATGGAATTTTTCCTAAACTAGGTGCTCTATTTTTCTTTAGAAATTTTGAATCTATGATCCTATGTTTTTTTTGGTTTTATAGAGAATAATAATTGAATCCGTTGTAATAATAAAATCTATTTTTTTGTCATTTAAATGCTGGATTTTCTTTTTCTATTTTTTATTAGTTATTGAAAATAAGTCAATGCTCTGTTACAATATTTTAAATAGGTAAATATTTTGGTTCTCTAAGGACATAGTGATGCTCTATTTCTTGTCCATTTTGTACTATAATTTTATATTTTCAATATTTGTATCTTTGATTAAATCTCGCATACACGATTTTTTTTTACATTTTTTTCAAATTTATATCGATTGTTTTTTGCTCTTATTAGTTACAAGTACTAAATATAGAAAATAGAGTATTTGAATACACTAAAAAATCACAATAAAGAATGATTGGAAACATGTATTTATTTTCTACCAACCATCCATACGCTTATTATAATTACAATATTATCTTGAGGCTTCACAGAAGTAAGATGTCTTCAATATTTTATTACTTTTCTAAATTGAAAAATACTTTCTTTACAAGTAAAATGTCACTTACTAGCGATGCAAAGAAGGGAGCCCAATCTTGAAAAGAGTATCCTGAATTATTTTAGCCATATGTTGAAATCCAGTGAGCCATCGACATATGTGCAAATTCAAGGTGCAAATGATATTTGTCTACTTAATAGTTAGATGTATTTGTTAATTTAAATAATGTTTTCTTCCTCAAATGGTTTATTTTTTGTTTGTGCCTCTAGCCATATTGCATGATGATATGAATTATATTTATGTTTATTTGTTTACTTTGTTAAATTTAAAAATAATTAAGAATTGTATTGTATGCTACTATGCAGAATAGCTTGTCGACCCTGATATGCCTCCAATTGAAGATATTTATCACCAAAAGATACCTTCTAATAAAAATTCTCTTAACAATGACATCCAAAAATCCCTTGAAGATAATCCTCAAAATAACATGATAGTTGAAAATGAAAGCGATAAACCAAATACATTACAAAATTCTTTTGAATCTACAAGCGAAAAAAATAAAAAGTGAAAGGCATCTAACTAGGCTATTGGAAAGGTATTTAAGAATGAATTGGTAGAAAAATTTCCTTGGATAGAGCCTATCCTAACTAATGATAACCAAGTCAATGGTAAAGTATGTAGATGCAAAATTTGTAGTTAGAAACTGGGCAAGGAGCATAGGTTGCGGAATAAGATAGATATAATAGAATAACATTTTGACAAAGTTTATGTAAAAGTTAAAGGAAGTGATGGTGAAATTAATAAAATAGTTATGTGGAAGGATGCATCATAATGTATACATGTTAGATATGCAATAGAATATGACAATATCTTAAAGGAACAACTATCTCTTGTTGAGAAAGGTGCAATTATTGAAGCCCAATTTCATAAAATTAAAAAGACCACCTTAGCTGCAAAAAGTTTACATTTGTTGTTGTATATATAATTCTCAAGAAGGGTAGACCCATGTACGATTTTATTGATTATAAGCACTTGTTTCAGTTGGATGGTGTGCAAAATATTATGAGTTCCCATTGGTATGATCGAATTGGTTGGGAAATGGTAAAATATATATCATTAGTAGATATGGAGGACATGAGGGAGAAAGTAAAACTTTCCAGATTCATTTCACTATCTATTTATGAGGTGATGGCTATGGAAAACACATCCTAGATTTGCATGAATGTGTATACTTTTCAAAACAATGTCAGGTAGCCTAGTTTGCTAGGATTACATAAGATGGTTAAAAATTCAAATGTAGAAAATATTTATAATGTTGTTGTTTATGACTAGTTTAAAGGATATTTTGGGAATTAATGACATATACATAGCCTCAAAGTTAATATGCATTGGAGCTGATGGTGCTGCTATAATGCAAGGGTATAGAAGTGGTCTCTATGTTCAACTACAAACCACAATTGGTCCATATATGATACCCATTCATTGCATGGATTATAGAGTGAATATTGCATATAAAATCATGAGCACTTTTGAAAATGTTGTGAGAGTGGAAGACCTCATTCATGAAATACATTCTTATTTTTCTTGTAGTCCAAAAATGTTTGCAGTATTTCAATAGTTTGCACTAGGAGTTATAGAAGGAAAAAAATGTTAAAATATGTGGATACAAGGTGGATTTTATTATATCAACTTGCACACATATTTTTTACAGAATATCAATCATTAATAGGGTTTATGTATGCAAATCATAGAGGATTTGATAAGGCAAAATATTTATTGTTTCATTTGACTAACTTTGAAACCCTATTGACATTATGTGGTATTATTACAATGTTACATGAAATGAGTAGATTGATTAAATTTGCACAAGAGAGATCCATCTATATCACTGATTTCATGAGGATGAGAAAATAAATATGTATGGTTATTGATAGTTTATGTGTCCAAAGTAGATTTTACTGATCCCTTGTTTCATAGTTGGAATACATTGACAAACATGAATGATCCAAAAAGATTTTTGAAGTTTGACATCAATGATCATATTTGTATTAATAATAATTGAAATTTGATACCTCTTTGTTGTTTTGAAAGGCAATCAAGTATAGTTGTGGACGATGTTTAAGAAGTTCCTGTAACACACAATAGAGTTCATGATGTATTATAGAAAACTAGAAAAAAATTGTCAAATATAGAAAAATATTTGACAAGTGAGATAAGAGATCGATTTTAGAGAGATGAGTTGTTTGAGGCCATGGGTGTGGTTAACCCCATGTTTTGGGCTTCTAGTAATAAATTAAATTCTACAAATGAGTTGTTTATTAAATATATGCTCATACTTATTCAACATTTCAATAAAAGTGTGGAAGTGAATGGTGTTAAAATCAATGGTATACTCAACAAAAATATTTTGAAAGAACAAGCAACACATTTTGGAAGAACAATGGTTGGGCAAACATCACTTTTGAGTAACATCCATGAGAATGGTTCTATTGCATGTTTATGGTAAAAATTGTATCCAAGTAATCTCTTACAAGATACTATAAGTGAATACTTTTGTTTATAAGAGTTATGTCAAACAATGATTTTGGGATTAGTGGAAGACGAGAGGGTTTTCAGTGCACTATCTTTTGTTAAATCTAAGCTCCAAAATAGGTTGGATAAAAATTTAAAAAATTTCTTGAGAATTTATGTATCATCCTATTAGTTGGACAAATTTCCCTATGACAGAGCATTGGCATGTTGGAATTCCCTTATAGGAAGAAGGGGCACAATGAATATAACCGATATGGAAGATAATGATGCTTTCAGTGATCAGATTGTAGAGACATAGATATTCACTATGTTTAAGTGATACTGAACAACCTAAAAAATATTTGTTTCAACTACTTGATTTGTGATTGTTTCAACTATTCTAAATAAGCTGAAAAATATTTGTTTCAGCTACTTGATTTGTGATTGTTTTAGCTATATTGAACAAGCTAAAAAATATTTGTTTCAGCTACCTGATTTGTGATTGTTTCATGTATACTGAACAAGCTGAAAATATTTATTTTAGCTACTAATTTGTGATTTTTTCAACCATATTGAACAATGATAAATTTACCTCACTTTGTTATTAGATTTCACAATATTGTTTCATAATATTGATAAATTTGAATTCAAAGATAAATTTGTTTTATTGGAAATATTTTTTCACTACTTTCATACAATTATATCATTAATTATTTTGAAATTCTTTTAAAGCTTCCATATAATGATAAATGTATGAGTATTGTTGTTTTTGAAATGATTTAACTGCTTCTTTTAAAGCTTCCATACAATTATATCATTAATTATTTAAGTTCTAGACAAGATGAGAAATATTTGGTTCAGATTATTAACCAAACTGGTTTTATTTGAAGTTTTTCAATATTCGTATATTGTTATATTATTGTATATTTTCTTTGTTTGAGATTAGTATTGTATATATAAAATCGTATTGTCATAGATGAAAAATGCATCAAACTATTATAAACAACAAGAATCATAAAATTAAAGAGGACACAAAATTTATAAAATGCCTTTTTCATATATAGATTAAAGTATATTACAATGTGTTTAACTGTTGACTGAAATACAACAAAATGTTCAGTCAACATGGAAATTTTTCAACCTAATTTTCATATTGAGGATTTGCTTTCGATGATTCTCTTGGACATGAGGATTCTCATGCACCTACCTATTCTATTGCTTTTTCTTCTTTGTGTACACCAGGTGTTGGCAGTGCTTTGAATCTTACTAAAATTTCTTCTCCTTTTTTAAAATTTCCCAACAATCTGAATTCTTCTTGGGTGGGATCTTGAAGCACTTTCAAACCAAGATTTTTCTCCAGTCCCTCCCTTATCAGGAGATCCAGATCCATTTTAATTTTATCCCTAAAATAATATTTGAGAATGTTATTATTCCTTACTTTCTATTGGGTTGTCCTCTTCATAATTATTATCATTTCCAAAAATTTCTTTGCAACCTCTCTATTGATTTGCATGCTCTTAAATTATAATTTCAAATTTTTAAAATTTGACTACAAAAGAAAAAAAGCATAAGTTAGGAGAGTTATATGACATAATTTAAACACAACATATGCATCTAAATTATCACCTCGACCACATATCTTGCAACCAAAGCAACTTCAATGATTTTCTTATTAAAAGCCCATTGGTTATAGTACGCTTGGGCTTCAACATTGATGTTCTCAATTCTATTCAACATAATATTTAAAACTTCATCATCGGATGAAGTCCTACACATCACTGATCCCGATTTGGCCTACTGTAGCAGACCACTAAGCTTCTCTGGTTTGTTCTCATACCAAGAAAAAATAGTCTCCCTTCTATTAAAATTTTTATAATGGGTATTTATTTGCTTTATAAGGACTTTAGCCTAAATTTCCCATTCTTTCATAACTTGTAAATATTGAAGCACCTTGTCTTGGAGGGTTGCTTCAATACCATAACTCATAGAAGATTGTACATCAAAATTAACTTTCTCATCCTTGAATTGAGAATGAGAGTGGGATTCCTTAGCAGGAGGTAATAATATTTGCTCAACTGTTGGGGGTGTTGTTTCTTCTGCTTTTGCATGTGGATCTTCAAGCACATCTATCGCCTGAAAGCACTCAATGTTGCCTTGCAAATTTTTTTCTCATTAAGCAAAATATTATCTAATCCAACATTATCGGTTGACACCTCTTGTATGACACTTGTATTAAATGAAAACATGGGAAAAAATACCTATGATCTTGGATGCATAAGTGTTTTTCCCCTTCCATGGACCATATTGACCTGGCCTCTCATTTTTTGTTGTGCTGGTGGTGGCCTCATGAATTTCTGCTCTTGGATTCTCACCAATTGATCTTGAGAGTCACTTGAAAACACTCAACTAAGAAATTGCCAAAATTATTTAAAAAAAAAAAAAAAACTTTAATTTCAAGTAAAGAGAATGATTTACCTGACGACGATTGGATCTCATATACAATGTTGTGATCGAGGGTTGTGCGTAATTCTGAAAAAATATGAAAATTATAATAAAACTTATTATAATTTTATGTAACAAACTAAGAAATATACTGATAAAATATTGAAATAGAAACTTACGTGTAGGATGGTTGATCTGACTCGATTCAGGTTGATTTCCAAATAGAGGTGGATGAGAAGAAGACCGAGGAGTAACTTGTTGCATATATTTTTCTAGCCTCACCACTAGTGATTATTTTGATTCATTTTATTCAAAATCACCACACGCCTCATGCATGTGACCCCTTACGCCAACATCCTATTTTTTGCTTTTTGGCACTGCCTTTCTCTGTATTTAGGTGCAAAAAAAATTAAAACTAAAATCAAAGCTAAAATATATTAAAAATGGATGTGAAACATTGATTTACCCTTAATTCCTTTGGTCTCATACCAATGTTCACTAGTGTAGAATAATACAATTGGTATTTCAGCATTTTGTAGATCATAAAAAATTTCATAAAAAAAGAGATAAAATAAAGTTAACGGTCACCACTATTTTGAATTCCTCTATCTCGATGTCGTGCAAATCTATTATGATGCATTCTAAAATGTACGTGCACCAATAAAAATGCATACCTTGAATACTTTAAATGATATACGTCAATGCCCATAACAAAAATTTTGTTCTTCCAAGCAAAAATAGTCTTTCTTGGAAGAACTCAATAATGGCCTTCAGATGTTGATTTTCAACATAGCTGTTTGTTAAGCCTCTTTTAGACTTAGCCACGAAAGCTGCACCAAAAAAAAAAATATGGAAAATAAAAATGTTAAATTTTGAACAATAATATAAATAATTGATGAGAATTATACCTTCAACCACTTTTCATGAGAGATCGTATTCATATTTCAAGTATAATTTTAATGCTGAGACATCGAGAACCTCGAAGATACGAGAAGGAAACTCATGTACGAAATATCTGTTAACCTCTATATGTAATAATATGTGTTGAATGATGCTTGTTTTTTTCAAACTATCACATTCACTGTTGCATGGTTGTGGTCATGCTCAAAATAATCACCATGGTAATGATGGAGAGGCTCAAACCACTTTTGCATGATATTATCTCACTAGAACAAGGTGGTTTTGTGGAAGGCAGATAGATAGTGTATGAGATAGTTTTGGCTCAAGATGTTATTCACTTCATGGAAGCACAAAAATATCCATCCATGTTCATCAGATTATAACTATCCAAAGCATATGATAGGGTGGACTGGCCTTTCCTTGTCAGAGTAATGGGTCTATTTGGCTTCTCGCAAGAATGGATGGATTGGATAAAAAAATGTATTTCATCAGTGTTTTATTCAATTTTTATCAATGAATACCCTTCACAATTATTTATTACATCCAAAAGTATTAGGCAAGGAGATCCTCTTTCCCCATATTTATTCATCATTTTGGATGAATATCTAGGAAGGATAATAGAAAAATTTAGGGAAAACTAAAATTTAATAGGAATCATTATTGCAAATGGAGCTAGACAAATTACTCATATCCAATTTGTTGATGAATTTACTCTATTAGGGAAAGCAACAATGAAGGGAGATTCAAGAAGCAAATATATTATAAGTTTTTTCTCAAGAGCCATAGGGCAATAGATCAATGAGAAAAAGTCCAAAGTCATTTTCTTCCACTACTCACCCAGATAGGAGATCATGATTCTTAAGAAACTTAGATACTAGAAGTTCTCCCTTCTCATAACATGCTTAGGCATTCCTCTAAAAACAAGGAGAAAAAAAGGAGGATTGAGCCTTGCTAGTGGACAAAGTAAAAATAAAAATAGAAAAATGGATTAATATATGGCTATCATCAGGGGGAAGAATAACCTAGGTTAAGCCAATCATTCAATCTATACCTTTTTATGTCTCCAAAATTTTGGATGTTCCCAAGGTAGTGCTAAGAGTGTTGGATCAAATAAATCATCAATTTCTATAAAGAGACACTAAGGAGGAAAGGAAATGGGCACTAGTGCATTGGAAAACTTTATGCCTTCACAAACATGAAGGGGAACTAGGATTTAGATCAATAGTCAAGAAAAATAAGGCACTTGTAGCTAAGTTGTATTGGAGGATGCTGAACAATACCAATGCACTATGGACCAAAAGTCTCAAATCTAAATATATAAAAAAAGAAAATTTTGTCAACCATTGTTTGACACCAACTACCTATTATAAATAGAGTCTATTCCATCATTTGGGTTATGTAAATGTATCTTCCAAGGTACATAATTAGATTATTTTAGGGGCAAGTTATCTAGTTACTTCATGCAATGTAATAAGTGTACAAGTATCAATGTGCAAGTTTTTCCTTGCATAGCTAGATAGAGTGTTGGCCAAGTATCATATTTTACCTATATAAGGATGGCCTCTTAGATAGAGATATATATACAGTGATAGATAGAGTCATAGATAGAGATACGAGGGATATAGTGTAGCATAGTGTGTGACACCATCTATTGGTGATGGATGCAATGTAGTTCAATAGCTTTATATTGGAGTGTTCATTTCCTCCATAGCTACATTGTAATATTTTATATTTTAGTCATCTAGAAGATTTACTTTATTTCATATTATTCTAGACTTAGGATTTAAACCACTAGATTGATAGATAATTCAGTGAGGATAATCTAGGATATCTGGAAATTTGCTAACTAGTGCCTAAAGTTTCTTTTGTTTGTAGAAAAATATTTCTCAAAGGATTGGGACTCCTATGATAGAAAGCTAGGAGACTCCAACTTTTTTCCTGAAGGTCGACGTACCCTCATAGTGCAAATATTGGTTCTTTGTGCAAGATAAGAATACTAAGGAAGAAGACTTCTTGTGAAGAGTTATGGTGAAGTTAGGAGACTGAAGATCTCCATTGTTGAATCAAAGAACTTCACAAGTTGAAAAACTTGCCATAAAAGCCTTGATATAAAAATACCATAAAAGCCTTGGATAAGAGGCCATAGGAGCCTTGAAGGAGAATCCAAAAAAGTCTTAATACCAAAAGGTCATAGGAGCCTTGGTACTAAAAAATGCCATAAAAGCCTTGATACTGAAAAAGGCCATGGAAGCCTTGGTATTAAAAAAGGCCATAGAAGCATTGATCCTGAATTTGAAGAGAATATATGATTCAGAAGTAGACTAAATATTTTAGTACTAATATTTTGTTGCAAGAAAATAAGATTTAGTGAGTTGGGAAACTTCCTACAAGAAATTTAGGAAGGGTGTCTTCTTTGAAATCAATTCAGCACCTGAAGCAAAATAAAAGATATCAGGAGAAGATCTCATTGCAGAACTTCCAATAAAGGAAGAAGAAGAAGAATAAGGACTAGCTGAGTCTTGATCAAATCCAAAAGTAGTAGAATCAGAGATCCAAAGGAATATATCATCACCAAAAATTTTAGGAGCAGAAGGTTGAAGAAAATCTCTCAAGGAAGAACATTAGAAGCTAACAGATTAGAGACCTTGAGAAGGTCTTATTGAGCATCCAAAAAAAGACTAGGAGAGCCTTACTGAAGATATTCTCAAAGGATAACTCATTGGAGAAATCCACTATCAAGGAGAAGCCTCTAATAGTGAAGGACTTGGGATAATTGTTTCCATTCGATAACAAGCCCAAGTGAAGAAGAATTTGGTAAGGAGTAGGAAATCCATGAAGAAGAATTTTGCAAGGAGTGCCAAATCTCATAAGAAGATTCTACTTGAAGCCATAAATTGACAAGATGATTTGAATACAAAAGAAACTCACCAAATCTTGAAGATTTGAAGATTACGTCTCACAGAAAGAAGGCATCACTTTAGAGATAAATACTTCTCCAAATCTACATAAGGAGGATAACAAAAGAGGAGAACAAGCCATAAAATCCTAGGCTTGTAAAAGAAAGGTAGAGACCATCATTTGGTGAAGAGGAAGCTATTAAAAATAGTCTACAAATAGCTGCAAAGACATTATCGTAGCAACAACTTGGTGATTCTAGACACCAATATCTACATCCTCTACATAAGCTATAGAAGAGCTACAACAAAAAGGTATGCAAATTTTTGGTGCAAATAGGTTTATTAATTCATATACCTATTAGATTTGTTAGATGCACCTGAATTAAGATTAAAGTTACAAATAGAAAATTGAATTACAGTCTTCAAAAGTGCAAAAACAAAAAGTTATTTTTAAGGTTCATTTCCACTTTTATTAGGAATTGATTAGATTTGATAATAATTTCTATAAACTACCTATTATCTATTTTGGAAAAAGAAAAAGAAGACTAAGCTCTACAATATTAGTTGTAGTGAAATTTCAGAATAACTCTTAAAGATTCATTTTAGGTTATTCTTGATTAGTTGCAGTAAATTCTTAGTGCATTAATTTGAGAGTTGATCAGAGTGATAAGGTGTAATCTTAGTGCATTAAAAGTGAAAAAACTTGTACTATTACACTAATATCAAAAGAAATTAGTTTTGTGTTCTTGAAGGGCACAAAATATGATTTGTATCAAGTGTCTAAAGACACTATTGAAGCATAAAAATCTGCAACTCGTAGTGGCCTAAAGAAGCCACCCAAAAAGGTTAGAATCCTCCAAAACCTGGAGAAGAACATAAATAACCAAAAATAGAAATATAATATTTAAAGTATGAGACTTGGTGAATATCAAATCCAAAAGCATTAAAGGATTGAATGCAAGAAAATAATTGCAAAAAATAAAAAGCTTTTATCTACTGTTTTATAAGCTTGGAATTGTTATCTAAGTGTCCAAGCAAAAATGGGAAGGTGTCTACTTATATAACAGACAACCTCAAAACCCTTGTATTGCAAAAAATAATCTGCCATAAAATCAGAGTTTCTGATCTAAAATAAGAGTGCCAAAGAAGGTGCATCAAAGGAAATTTATGTACACACTATAGTACATCTTATAGCACCATTTCAATATGCTTTTTTACAATCTAAAATCATATTTGAATGTGCCCCAAAAAGGGATAATAAACACAAGAAAAATAGCCAAGAAAGGTTTGAATGTAAGCACTCTTCCAAAGCTATAGAAGCCACTCAAAGGGGCTCATCATGGAATCTTGAACCTACAAAAGATACAACATAAGAGAAGATCAATAAGTGTACAAAGCATAATATAAAGCATAGGAGAAGATCAAGAATGTGTACAAAGCAAAAGATAAAGCAAAAAAATGTAAAAGGAAAGGAGTATTTTTATCAAAGAATTTCTACCGTTAGTAAATGATAACAATGGAGTAAAGCATCAAGGAGTCTTCATCCAAGAACTACAATTCAATCTCCATTAAAGGGCCACCAAAGCTACTCCATATTCCCACCAAAGCTCCGCCATATCTCCACCATAGCTCAACCATTATCTGGAGACACTTCAACATCTATGTAAAACAACAAGCATTAAGGTGGAAAACATATTGGAGAGTCTTCATATAAGTGTTGATAGAAAGAAATGCATGCAGATTCCACTTGTCATATTTTAAAAGATACTCTTTAACACTCACGAAGAAGACGTTACACTTATTGGCACCCATACTCCAAACAATGGAGTTACATATAACTTGACATACATTACAAGAAAGATATCTTGGAGGCATTGAGGAAGGAGCATTAATTGAACAATGCTCAAGAAATAATTAAAAAACAAAGATTTTCAACTCAAAAGTGACACTTGTCACAAGTAGTGGAGTGATTTCAGCACCTCCACCAACCAAGATAGAGTTTTCATGAGCATTTAGAAAATCATACAGTGATACTTGTCATTCCTCCTATCTCGTATTAAAGACAGGTTGGAATTTGGAAAGGAAGAAAAAATTTTGGAAACATCATGAGCAGCAGTGGAAGCTAATCGATAGTAGATGCTTGACAAGAGTTTAGGTGCTACAAGACAGATCGATGGCAGACGCTCGACAACTATTCAGGTGCGATTTGGTAGAGTTATGGTAGGTGTTCAATATAAGTTTAGGTGTGATTCGGTAGGGATCCGAAGCAAGATGGATATAGTTTGAAAACTCTTGGTCAACCAACATTCACAGAGTGCATTAAAGCCTTGGGAATACATGCTCAAGAAGGAGAGTTTATAGCCACATTCACCCGATATCATAAAGGTACAAAGCCTTAATTTCTTATTCAATTTGCTTTCAATTTCAAAAAGGGAGTTATAAGGTTATAAGACAAGGTTGATATATTATTCAAAAGCAATATTTGTTTAAAAGAAGAACTTAGGGAATTAATATAATATTTGCAAAAATATAACTTAGGAGCAATAAGGGATTCTACTTGGAATTAATCCATTTAAATTTTACAAATATTAATGTGTTATAGTTTTCCAAATTTGGGAGTGATAAGGGTTACAACTTCAAACTAGTATTTTGGAAATTAGAAATACTTAAATAAAATTCCTAAGGGTTTCAAAAAGGGTTATTAAATTTTTTTTTATCAAAGTTGGAAATTTATGTTCTTGTCCCAAAAAATTTCTCCTTAGGGACAAAAGAAATCCAAAATTAAATCCTCTTCAAAATTGAAAAGTGTTTAGTTCAATAGGAGTATTAAGAAGATTAAGAAGTTGATTTTTGATCCTTACAAAATTTGTACAAAATCAACCAAAAATTGAACTATATCTTGCAAAAGCACTATAGAATACTCCAAAACATATCTAGGGAGTCATAAAGAATTCTACAAAACTTGATAATAATATTCTTCAAATATTTTCAAGTTGTGAAGATATAAGCTTTCTTCAAAAACCTAAAATTAGGCATTCATAACTAGGGAGATATAAGGAAGCCTACAAGATTAATAAAGGTTTTATCAAATCAATATTATATACTTCAATTAAGGAGCACATATCCTAATACTAGGGAGCTATAGAAGAATGTCTAATTCTACTAATAAGTGCTTTAGAAAGCAAAAAACCAATGCCATAAAACTTGGGATCATGAATCTTCTCATGAAATCAGAAGAAAGGTTAGATCTAGCTTAAAAAATAATCTATAGTGAAGCCTTAGAAGAAAATTTTGATACTACGGAATTCTATCTTCAAACTCGTATCAATGAAGCAATTGCTAATGGAAAAAGTAATATTTTAATTTCCTTAGACTTTGCAAACATATTATACATGGCACTGCTCACATATAAACACTACAAGGCAAAAAATGAAGAACAAAAAAGATTGATAGAATTAATCAAAAAGAAGTCAGAACTTGATGAATAATATCTAGAAAAGTTTTTTCAATCCTCGTGTAACATCAACACTTCTTTTTCTACTAACTCAAAATATTATCATGATGCCTTAAGTAGTTGTTCAATAGCTTTTGTATAGACTAAAGATAGGAAAGGAGAATCATATTCACAAGAACCTAGTAGTAGCTCAAACTCCTGTGAGAACATAGAAACCAAAATCAAAGGCAAAACCAAATATGAAGAAGAAAACGTAGCAGAAGAAGAACCAGATCAAGACTGCTGTGAACAAGAAGATAAATGAGGAATATAATGCAAATTCAATTGAAAGAAGAAGACTCAACTCCAAATTAATATTCATCATATAAAGACACAAATTACCTACTGAACCTGAACACAAAGCATGCAAAGATAGAAGACAAAGTTCAGGAAGAAGAAGAAGATCCATATTGAAGACTAAAATCTTCAATACCCAAATAATGTAATATAAGGGGGGTGTTAGAAATAGAGTCTATTCCATCATTTGGGTTATGTAAATGTATATTACAAGATACATAATTAGATTACTTTAGGGTTAAATTATCTAGTTACTTCATGTAATGTAATAAGTGCACAAGTTCCAATGTGCAAGTTGTAAATGTGTAAGCTATCCCTTGCACATCTATATAGAGTGTTGGCTAAGTATCCTATTTTTCCTATATAAGGATGGCCTATTAGATAGATATAGATATATAGTGATAGATAGAGTCATAGATAGAGATACGGGGAACATAGTGTAGCATAGTGTGTGACACCATACATTGGTGATGGATGCAATTTAGTTCAGTAGCTTTATATTGGAGTGTTCATTTCCTCCATAGCTACATTGTAATCTTTTATATTTTAATCATCTAGCAAATTTACTTTCTTTCATATTATTTTGCATCTCATGATTGCTATCTCTCCATGCTTGCTACATAAAAATCTAACACTACTTAGCAGAGGATCCCCCATCTTAGCAGTTTTGAGAATAGGATAGGAGATGATAAAGAAGGAGCTCTTTTGGATAATTCACAATGGTCAACATGCACACTTTTGGATAGACTCTTGGGATGGGCACCAACCTTTGGTGGCTCAATTTTTAGAGTGGAGACCTTTCATGGAACAAATACATAGAGTAAATTGGATAAAAGTAGTAAAATATTGCAGGTACCAAACTCAAAATTCTAAAGTTGGGATAAACTAGGTCCCCACAATCAAATTACCAATTCAAATCCTAGAGAGGTAGAATATCAACATCCAAAATATCTATAAATGAGACCATTTTCTTGGTCTCAAGTAGAGGATTCCCTTGGATGGGGCAACACCAGATAGGGAGAGTATACAATAGCAAGTGGATATGAATTTCTATGCCAAAAAAGTACTCCTAACCTACTTTGAGACTTATCCAAAAAAATATGGGTATAGAAGTTATGGCCTAAGGTGTGATTCTTCATTTGGCTTCTTCTACATAAAAGGGTACATATAGGGGAACAACTTATGAAAAGAGTCTACCATGGTCTTATCAGGTGTGAGATGTGTGGGGAGAACCTTGGAACATTCATCCACTTATTTATTGAATGTCTTGTAGCCTCAAAGTTATGGAAGATGATGGCTATATTACTTGGTATTAACTGGTATGGCTTTAACATCCTAGAGCATATGTAGAGGGAATGGACTACACAAGATGGAGTAGACTAGTATGTTAGGCAGATAATATGGATATGAACTACTCTTCTAATTTGGAACAAATGGAAGGAAATGAACAACCACATATTCAAACAAGAGTCTAAGTACATCCACTATATTTAGTAAAAGACCATAGCCAATATAGTAGATACAGTTCAACATACACTAAAGTATCTCTAGGAACCCCACCAACAATTGGAACAGATCATGAGCAGATTAAAAATTATTCCTAAATAGAAATCATAAGACACCCACAAGTAGTCAAAAAGGAAAAGTGGTAGCCTCCCCCAAAGGATTGGGAAAAATTTAACATAGATGGAGCATCATAGGGGAATACAAGAAGAGCTAGTGTGGGAGGGATATAAAGATAGTGGTCATCTTTGCAAAGAATCTTGACATTCTTTCCAACAACCTACCAGAGGGTGTGGCATCCTCAGAGGGCTCTAGGAGGTAGTTAAGGTAGGGTAAAAGAAGGTCCAGATAGAATCTAACTTACAAGTCATGATCAACCATCTATAGAATCCAAGGGATAATAGGAAACATGAATGAAAACTAAGGAGAATCATAGAGAAGATAAATGGTATAAACAAGATTTCTATCTATGGAATACAATCACATCCCTAGAGAATAAAAATAAAGTTACAGATGCGATGGCCAACTAGGCTCTAAACAAAGGTAACCTCACTTTTTATGGATATCCTCCTAGATGGTGGGCAACACAAACTAGGGAAGATATTATATATTTTCTATATCTTGATGGTAGCAATATTAGATGTATTTAGTGTTGTAATTCACTATATTAGGTTGTTCCTTTTATACATGGGTTAATATAGTTGAATAGTTGATAAAAATTGTAACATTACATCTGCTAAATACTATATCAAAAGCCTATGTTTGTGGAAATATAGATGATGTATCTACTTTTTAAGGGAGCTATTCACAATCACCAACATGCCATATTTGTAGATTCTATTTGATCCGTGTTTTTAGATCTCACTATGTATGTTTTTTCCTACTAGTTCTGTGCCAAACCCTAGTCCTTTGTGTTTTTTTTAGATTCTTTATTTCTAGATTTCTCTTTGTCTATGTTTCTCACATTTTTATTTTTCCATATCTCAGTTTGAATCTGTGTTTCTAGATCTCACTTTGTTTATGTTTTTTAAAATTTTGAGTTTCTAGTTCTCATTTTTTATGTTTTTTCCAGAACTTGCTCTATCTGTGTTTTTTTATCTTTTTTATTTCTAGATCTCACTTTGTTTATGGATTCTCTCTAGTATATGATTTTTCAATATCACTATGTATTTTTTCTCCTACCATTTCTGTGCCAAATCCTAACCCTCTATGAATTAAAATTTCATTATGTTTACGCTTTTTCTAGATATTTATCTATGTTTTTCAAATTTTTGTATTTCCAGATCTCACTCTATATGTGACTTTCTAGATCTCACTTTGTTTATGTTTTTCAAAATTTTGAGTTTCTAGTTCTCTTTTTTTAATGTTTTTCTAGAACTTGCTCTATCTATTTTTTTTTATTTTTTATATCTAGATCTCTCTTTGTCTATGTTTCTCACATTTTCATTTTTTCATATCCTATTTTGATTTTGTGTTTCTAGATATCATTATATCTATCGTCTCTTTTTGGTTGTGGAGAATGAATGAGTGGAATACTCTTTTTGATAGATAGTTAAGGTAGGGATGTGAGTGCTTTGGTTGCTAGGTAAAGAAGCAAACAAGTGGGAATTTTTTAGATCTCGGATTGAAGATGGTGATGGTGTGCTAGATGGGAAGGAGTCAATAAGAATTAAGGTGGGTCCAACTCCCTGGTAAAGTGGATCCTAGAATGGGAGGGGAAAATTTTCAAAATTTTGAAATGAACGTGAGTGGGAAATTGAAAGAAAGTGAGAAAATCTCTGGATGCAAGTCTATTCTTGGAGTCGATCTGCTCGTTGGAAAGGAGTTTTCCAAATTTGAGGTGGTTTCTTAGCCCCCCATGGAAGTATGAACCTTGGAAATCTCCTATTAGAATACTATGATCTATTCTCTCATTCTTGGTTCACCCCTAGAAATGGTCAGGCTAATGAGGTGGAGACCTCTAGAGTATGCATTGATCTACAACCCCCCTTGGAATTTATTAGGTTGGTGGGGAGGATATCCCTAGTTTTTGCATTGATCTGTATCCCCTATGGAAGTGTAAATATTGAGTCTCACCCATAGGATAACCCTTCATTACCATCCAAGTTGGGAGTGAAGTCCTTTGTTTAGGTAGTTCAAAAGGATTCAGGATTTTAGATCATGAGGATAAATTGTTTTGACCTATGTTCTTCTCAAGGGAAACTCCATGTCTTGATGGAATTTTTGAAGATGGAGTTAGCCCAAGAAGCCAACAATCTAGTGGATAAATTCTTCAAATTTTATCCTGATATTTATTCCACATGAAGATGGGCTTTCTTCAAATGGAATCCACATGGACATATGGAGATAATGGTACTCCCTAAGGGATTCTTTCTCATCAAGTTGAATTGTACAAGAGATGTGATTCAAATCCTCAAAAGAGACCCCTAGTTCTTTGGAAGGCATGGACTTTTCCTATGGAAATGTGGTTTGGACTTCAACCCAAACACTCAAAGCATCAACTCAACTCCAATTTGGGTAAGACTTCCTAGTCTTCCTATCCATTTTTGGCATGAGGATATCCTTCTTGGAATAATAAGAGCCATTGGTGACATAGTCTTGATTGAACCTACCACTAAGGCCAAATTGAAAATGGTATTTTCCAAAATACATATCAATGTGGATCTAGAAGTGAAACTTCCTAGATACATAGAGTTAGTTTCGGATGATTATTCCTATGTCCAGGAAATTGATTATGAAACAAAACCTTGAGAATTGCCCTAATCTCAAGAAAGTTGGGCCACAGTCGAAAGTAGCTGAACTCATTCTTTTTAAAGTAGGATATTTAAAGGAGTCTCAAGAAACCTTGCATATTCTTGAAGTCCAACAAGGGAGAGAAGAGGGAGAGATTCTAGAGACCTCAACTTAGGTAAACCCCCTATTTTTTGTTACAAATTGTTCCTTTATTAAAAATATTTTGAATGTTTAGGAGAAGTCTATTCTCATCCTATGGAAGAAAATAGGGCATGTCATGACCCTCCTTGGTGGAATTTTTGGCACAAAGAAACAATGTATTAATATATGTTACTTTAGTACCTAACTTGAGCAATTAAACCAACTATGTGATACTTAATTATTTTGAAAGAGTATGGTATTGCTAACATATTGCCAAGATGTGCAGGATCAAGTACACTCATAGGTGGAAGAAGCTGAATCATCCACCAGAAGCGGGGTACTTAAGGTTAGGGAAATGATGAGTAAGGCAACTCGAGGGTAACATGGATAGATACCTTCATATAGGTATGCATTATTGGTAGGGATAATCATCAAAATCTAGTCACTTTGAGCCCCAAATTGATAGCCTAGTAGCTATCATAAAATCTCGAGGCTGAGATAAGTGACTAGGTTAATGGAAATATTCCTTCTTTATCTGTGAAATATGTTTTATTATCTTTTAATTCATCACTATCTGCATTTATTAATTACGAAATGGAAAGCATGTGTGATTTGATTTTTTATTTGCTTAGAAACCATTTAAAAGAATAGCATGATGTTAGTGTTGACAAGAAAACTCTTTATTCTATGTTTTAATGCTCATGGAAAAATATATATGTATATATACATATATATTGAATCATTATTTGAATGATAAATATTATTTCATTTAAATCTATTTATTTAAATGATAAAAAATATTTCTTTTAAATTACTGTATTTTAAAAGATAAAGGCTATGTCATTTAAAATGTTTTATTTTAAAACAATACAAAAAAAAATCATTTTCTTAAATAATGAATCTTTTTATATTAAATGGCAACAAAATCTCATTTATAAATAAATAGTTGTTAATTTCAAATGATAAATGAATTTCATATATGAACGAATAATTGTTTATTAATGGAGGGGTTTCATTGATACATATACATATTTATTTATTTATGTATATATATAATAGTTACCAATAAAAGGATTTGATCTTCTATAAAAGATGTATTATTTTAAATTGTAATATACATATATCCTTTAAAGTAGCTAATTATCCTTCGATTAAGTGAGAAGAAAAATCTACCATAAATGGTTATTTTCAAGTTGGAAATTTGAGTTAATGGGCGTCTGCCACCATAGGATAAGGTTGGTGGCTACGTGTGATCTAGGAAAAAATCCTTCGACCGAGGAAGCTTCAAATGACCTTGGTGTGGAATTCAATGGATGGAAAGATCTAGTAGATCATAAGATAATGTTTTTATCCCTCATTGACCAAGTGGATGGGGTGATCGTTCAATGTAGGTTGGTGAAGGAGTAATGAGAAGAGATAGGGATGGTGGAAAAAGGATGAGGATTGGAATCGCGTGTTGAAAGAGATTGTAGACAAGTTTGAATGGGTAGGAAGTATGTTTGATAAGGAAGAGTGCTCGTTGTGTAAGTGATCATCATGAGAAGAAAGAGTGCTCACTGTGTAAGAGATCACCGTGTAGACACCTAAAATACATCATGTTTAGGAGACTACTCATATGGGCATCCTTGCAGACCATATGAATGATCTTGGACCTTTCCAAGAGCTAGCAGTGGTTCTAACCACTCATTTGGGGTAGTCTTGCCCTATGCAAGCTCAGCTGATAATGCTTAGAGTGATCACTAGTCTAGCTGTTGATGATTAGAACAACTTCCAGACCAGTCATTGATGCTCATCATGGCTAGCTTTGTAAGAAACTCGGGCTCCCAAAGCCAAGAAAAATTAGTTGCAACTATCAAATGGCAATGGTTGGTTTGGGCTTGGAAGTCTCCAGAAGCTTCCTCTCAATTGCATTTTCTTGTTCTTGTCTTCTCCATGAAGCTAGAGCAAGGCCTTGTAAAATATATAAGATCCCTCCCAAAAATGAAATAAAGAGATATTGGATATACCATTTTTTATGTAGTGAAGCTCTGTCGAATTGGATAGCAACTATACAACCCTTGAGGACTATCAAAATGCTACCCAATTATGGAGTGATAAGCATGAAGATAACCATGGAGCTCCCAAAGAACTAAGGAGCATAAATCACAAATTGACACCTATCTAGCATGAATCCATTTGATTGCAACCGTCAATTCATCTTGGGAAAAGTAGGCGATCCTTGACCATCAATTTGGATGGAAAATTGTGTGCCACATACCCTGATTCAAGAGAAATAATACTCATTTCATGGCCACTATCATTGATAGTGGGTCACAGGCTAGCACCACCGATGGCAGCAGTGGTTAGCAACAACTGCTCTGAGCGATAGCGGCCAAAGTTTGATGTCATTTTCATTTCCTTTTAGCCGTAGGATTTCAATTTCATTCATGCAATTAGTTAGATCTAGCTTAGATTAACCTTCATTTACATATTTGTATGGTTAATTTGAGATATTAGAGGTAGCTTTCCCTTATTTCATCATATTTACTAGTTTGCATTAATCTTCTTAGATTAGATCTATTTCATGCTTTCATTGCAAATTATGTACTAGATTGACTAGATTTACTATTTTTCAAGTATGCTTTACCATAATTTAGACATTTTGTAAGCATATTTACAAGTCTTTATGCTTTCTTTGCATATTTGCCATATTTCTTACAATTTCTTGGTCAAAGCCTCATCATGAGAGGCCTCATATGCTCTTAATTGTGTTTTGTTGTTTCTTGCATGTAGGATACAAATTCTTGGCAGCTTCAAGGCACTTTCAAATCAATTTCCTCAAAGCAAGTGAGAAGAAGGCATCCATAAGCCCTTAAGTAGTTCATGTCAAATCTAGAAAGCCTATGGATTGCACTACCCCCATTTAGGGGCTTCAAAATATTGTATTCATTGTATCAAGATTTTGGTATCCCTAAGAGGGACCTACTTGTAACCAAGATTCATCATGATTTAATAAAAGAAAGTCACATATTCTTGTTAATTCATTGTTTTACATGCTTTATTGCTTTATTCTTGGTATTAATGATACAATATCTTAGGTGCATGTTTTCTAGGATCGTATAGATGGTGATCATGATGACATACCCACATTTTATGATATTTTGCTGATCTATTGAGTATTTTTTGCATACAGGCACAACCACTCTAATTGATAGTGGCCAATAAATATTAGCCTATTTTGAAGATAGTAGCTAGGAACATAGTTGCCCTAAGTGACAGTAGTTGATAGAAAAACCTACAAACAATAGACAGTCAAATATTCAACAGACTTGGATTCTAGGTTGGTTGGAATTCCTTATAATTTTACTTCTCTGTCTGTGTTTTTGTCATCTGAAATGCAGTAGATGAAGATTAAATAGAAAACATAGAGAAAGTGTAAAAGCAAAATTCATAATATCTCTTAGCTTTTCTACTAGTCATTGCTAGGAGCAGTGGTCTAGATTGTGTGTTAGAGTTTGAATGCTTGGGGCCTATCTAAAGGCCAATTTTCATGTAACTTTGCATTGCATTATTTTGAAATAGCATTTAATTTTGCATCCTTCTAAAATTAAAACGTCAATTTCTTAGGCATGTAGGAAAAATCATGGATGCTCTATGATGCACTTTCCTTTTATGCAAATTTAAAATGAACCCTCACACACCACGTCACATTTAAATGTTAGTGAGTTGGAATTCATACCCAACCACTAATAGAGATCAATGACGGTGGGCTTCATCTCCATCCATTGGCTCAAATCCTATGAACCCTATTTTTGGCCAATACCGGATCCAAGAACCGACGTAGCTTGGAAAATTTGCATGTACTTCTCTTTGAAGGGTATAACACTGACCAAGTGAGACTGGGTGAGGACCGATAGGACCTATGCTCCCTGATCGGGTATGGGCTTCATCTCCATACTTTGGTGGGTTTACGTGACTGAAATTTCATTGTCGATTGTTGAGCTACGAGCATACAGGTGAAAACCATTAAACTATACAAGTATATCATCAACAAATCTGAAAACATGATGAGAGATAGTTTATGATTCAACACACCAAAAACTCACAAAATAGTTTAGGGATCACAAAGAAAATTTAAAAGAGATAAATACCCTTGTATTCTTTGTTTTCTCTAAAATTTACATAGGAGATAATTCAAATAATGGTCAACACACGGAGAGGCCGACCTCAAAAGATAACCGAGGTGGAGGCCAAAGCTCCAGGAGACACACAAAACAATGTGTTGAACTCTCAACCACAGGATCCTCCCGAACGATGTTCGATGAGTATTAGAGGTGATAATTCAATGCGTGGGGATTCTATTCAGAATACCCCAATCAGAGGATGTAACACACACTCCTCGTGGGATAGAGCTAAGGGTGGCTCAAGGCCCCCATCATCCCATGGTAGACAAAGAGAAAATCCACCCAATCAGGGGTAGGAAGATAGGGCTACATCAGAGCATAGACCCCTAAAAACTCCAAACCCTAGTGGACCTAGAAATTTCATGATAGATCTTGCCATGCTTGGAGCCAATGGCACACCTCCTAATGAGCCATGGAATACTAGGCAACTTGATGGACTAGAACAAGTTTTAGGGTGACTAGGTTGTAAGCCCTCCACTACCCACTCTCGCTCAGAGAGTTCACGTAGTGAGAGCACACATAGGCATACCATTGAGCCAGGAGAGTGCTCAAAGTGCTCTTATAGCGTGCATGCCCCATCCACATAGGTGGGCATAGATAATAGACTACAGCACAACATGAATGTCATCTACATAGACAAGGGCAAGAGTGTGGTGGATAAGTCTGTTGGGGCTCACACTAATAAAGCCCCTCAAATAGAGTTGAACAACCAAAGGCCTCACACTATCGATCTTATAGATCGATCTCAGAGGTTGGTCTTAGAGTAGAGGTAATGTATCTTCCAAGACCAATTGGAATATGTGCACGTAGAGCATGAGCACCTTGAGAATGAGGATACTCAACATCAAAGGTTGCTTAGGCAATATTTGTATGAGCAATGCATGAGAGAGCAACGCATCCTAGATCAAAAGGAGCATGAAGAGAGAGAGGATAGATTAGCTTGAGCTAATATTCCCCCTCAAAGTGAATATAGGGAGTGCAACCAAAGATATGTTGCATCGTAGCCAGAAATGCACCCTAACCAAGTTGAAAATTATACTCATCGTACGGCCCAGAACATGCTACAATACCAAGCGCTAGAACAACCTAGGCATACCCAGTATGCAAAGTTAGAAGGAGATGAGCAAGAGTAATAGTATCCTGAGATCTCCTTAGTAGACATGGAGGATGAGCCCAATCCTCCACCTCGACCCAAAAATAATCTACCTCCAGTAGCTCCGTAGAGACCTCTTAGGGAAGAGGAAATCTTGTCCTCGCAAGCATACAAAGCCTTAGTAGAAAAGGTGAGAGCTATTGAGAAACAAGGCATGGCTTATCAAAAGCCTACCTTGAATAAGATTCATAATGCACCCTTGTGCTCTTCAGTTCCTAGCCCAGTGTATCCCGATCATTTTGAGATGCCCAAGCTAGATAAATTTCAAGGTGATGAAGACGCACAGGAGCATGTCACAAGATTTATGAACATGTGCTTCCAAATATAGAGTAATGATGCCTTGTTACTAAGAACCTTCATAATGACCCTTTTAGGCCCAACCCTAGAATGGTTCAATCAATTGAAGAGGCACAACATTACCAACTTTGAACAGCTAGCAAATGCATTTCTTGAATGCTTTTCCTTTGGCATCAAGAAAAAGACCAATTTAACTGACTTGGCAGCTCTAAAGTAGTATGACGATGAGCCAGTCATGGATTTTGGCAATAGATGGAGAAAGTTGATGGCTAAGCTCCCATTTTCTATTCCTACTACTGAACTGACTTGAATGTTCACCAAGAGTTGTGCAAAACACATCTCACTGTTATTGCAATTGTAGCAATATCAGACATTTGAGGAGGCCTTGGCTCAAGCCAAGGTTATAGAGGATATCAAGTTGCAAGAAGGTGACTTGAAACTCTGAACTAAAAAGGAGTGGAATAATAAGAATACAAAGAACCAACACCAGTAGGCCAAACCTGCACAAGTAAATTAGGTGGTGTTGAATCAACAAAAGGGGAATCAGGGCCAACAACCTCAAAACTATCAGGCTCAACCTCCCCCTGCATAGTACAATCAGTGCAATAACAAGAAGCAGGGTAAGAACAAAGATCAGTGCCCTCCTCACTAGTTTACACCATTATCGGAGACTATGGCATCAATTTTTCAATAATTGTGTGAGGCTAACGCCATAAATTTACCCGAAGTCAAATTAATCGATCCTAATCAACCTAAATCAAAAGCATTTAGGGAAGATCTATATTATTCATACCATAGGCAAAAAGGGCATGACATCGAAGGATGTCATAGTTTCAAATATTTGGTATAGAACATGATTGATAGGAATGCATTAATCATTGAAAATCCTTAGGCTCCAGATAATCAGAACATGGGGATATTCAAAAATCCCCTACCAAACCATGAGCCTCCGAGGAATAATGTCGGACAAGTGAATCAAGTGTGGATTGAACCGCCTACACAAGGCTTTGTTGGCATGGTGAACATTGTCACCAGGAATAGGAGGTATAATCAGCTAGATCCTCCTCCTGCTCTAGTCAGAATTCAAGTTGCACCCCCTCAAAGGCCAGCACAAAATAACTTGCTAGGCCCACCAACTAGACCGGTGGTGACCATAAGGAATAGGCTTATTCAAAGCCTACAGATGGCCTCGACAAAGCTATCAATTTATGAGATAATACAATAGTCTCCTAAGCATAGGGAGATGCTAATGGACATTCTGAGGTCCATAGAAGTGTAGTCCCAAGATCCAGAAGCATTCACTAATTTTATGGGACATGTGCAGTAGTGTCAAGAGCCTATCATACAATTCTATGATCACAAAATTAAGATAGTCTCTACTACTATAGTGGACCCATCGCTTCACATAATTGCATGTGTAAACCACACACCCTTCAAGTGGGTGTTGATCGACACAAGATCTTCGATCAACATTATTACCACAAAGGCCTTGGCACATTTAAAATTGCCTAAATCACATATTGTGCCTTCGACTTTCACACTACGAGCATTCAATGATGCATTATGCTCGATAGTGGGTACTATAATTCTACCTATCCAGGTGGGATTGAAGACCATCCTGATGATGTGTCACGTACTTGAAGGTGCGATGCAATACAACATTCTCTTAGGTAGGCCTTGGATAAGAGAGATGCAATGTGTACCCTCGATATTACATCAGTGTATCAAATATGTACACGAGGGGCAAGTGCATGTGGTTCCTTTGGATGAGGAGCCCTTCAAGTATGTTAATCAAGTAGATTTACCAAGATATTTTATCCTCCCATCAACGCATTTGGATGTAAGACCTACATCACCTATCAGGAATCCAAAGGGTAAATCAAAGGAAGTGTGCATTAGTCCTTCAACATCGGCACCATGACCATATGTACATACAATAGCTACTTCTGCAAAGCCTACGACATCGATAATGCTTAGGAATGATCAAAAGCTAAAGGTAGTATTGGATGAAAAAGAGTCAAAAGAAATCCCCAATGTAGCAACTACCGAGGTCCCAAATCCCATGGAGGAGGGAAACTCATAGAAAGAAGTCGAGGAGGTACCTCAACCTACCTCACCTGCATCTTCAGTTGGGTCATCTACACCATAGGTGACAATTCATTTAGTTAATCTAGGGTTAGCAGAATACCTAGTGTAGAATGTGACTTTCACACCAATCATCAAATCTGCACAAGATATGGGTAGACCTCAAGCCCATCGCTTTCCTATAGGGATGGTGGTACCACTAGGGGTGCCACCCAATCAAACAAACTTCATCTATGGAGGCCTAGATCAACTTGTAGATCATACACCTATAGAAGAAGATGATGATGAACCATTCATAGTGAATGTTCATTATCTATCTAACCCAAAGTTCACCCTTTGATATTTTGAGTGTTACCATTGGCATGGTTATGAGCTAGGTCTATTCGAACAAGGGCATCAAACTCCATATGAACCATGATATCAGTTGCCAACTGATCGGTTCGGGTTGGGCTATGACATAAGAGGTCAGGATGAGCTTCTAGCTATATCGTTAGATCACCTGAACCTAAGCATGGGGGTAGATGATGTCGATTGGAACCCCTACCATCCTAACCCTTCATATTCTTGAAGGGGTGATTGGCCGGTGACCATGGTTGCCATAGAACCACCTTTGATCTATCATGACAATATCTTGGTGGAGGCTAGTCCAGAAGATATTCCAAACATTGAATTGGTGATTGGAAACCATGAATATATCGATGACACTGGCATTGAAACCCAAAATCTTGGTATAATAGCAGAGCCTGAATCAGAAGTCACTTCTGAGGAAGGAGATTTAGAATCCATCCCTAAAAGAGGTGGACCAAAATATAATTCTAGAGAAGATGATGATGAGCATTTCTCAAAAGATGAGGAATACGAAGATGAGACTGAGTTGGCCTACTTAGGCCCTCAACATTTATTCATCATCTGTAAACTCATATAATATACCTATGATTTCTGGTCCTCAATCTCGAAATACTGAAATTGAATGAAATATATCACATAGTTTTCCTTGATCCCCCCATATTTAGATAGCTCTTATACCTAGAGGATCCCATATTCCTATCTATTCATAGATCAGATCCTGAGTTCCCATACCCCTAGAGCCACATATTGGGTATGGAAGTCATATCAACAATGTAGAGTTACAATCATGTGGTCCTAGAGATTTCATCCATTCCATCAACATGATCTCCATTGATTTGACCACTCCACTCTACAATCCATATGACCCTTTGAAACCTTTGTACCTCAATCTTGAGGCCATTGATTTTGATCATACCAATTCACCTTTAGAGCCTAAATATTTCTTCCCTAATAAAGAAATGTTACAACCATTTCATTTTGTGCCAGGTTGTGCATATGATGTTTATCATGCTAAGGGTAATTCTGATGTGGAACCTATAAACCTAGTGGATGACATCCATTTGATCCCTACGCCTCACCAACTTGAGGAGGGGTCACACATGTCAATAGAGGAAACCTTCAAAGTGGATATCAACGAAGATCCCATGAATCCAAGGAAGGTTAAATTTGGAGAGAGCTTATCTCCTGAGGAGCATGCCACCCTCATTCCTCTATTGAAAGAGAAACCTGATCTCTTTGCTTGGACATACAAGGATATGTTGGGACTAGATCCAAAATTGGTTACTCATAACCTTTCATTGGACCCCAACAAGAAACCTGTGAAGCAAAAACTCAGGAAAATGCATCCAACCATCGCTTTGATGGTTAAATATGAGTTGCAAAAACTATTGGATGTAGAATTCATCATTTCCATCGACTATCCAAAATGGGTATCAAACATGGTACCTATAGGAAAACCTTGATGGAAGGATCCGTATCTGTACAGATTTTAGAGACCTCAATAAGGCAACACCAAAGGATTCATTCCCATTGCCTAATATCGATGCTCTAGTAGATGCGACTGTAGGTCATGAGATGCTCTCCCTAATGGATGATTTTTTTGGTTACAATAAAATTTGGATTAAGCCCGAAGACCAACATAAAACCACATTCACAATGCCATGGGGGACATTTTGCTACAAAGTTATGCCATTCGGTCTTAAAAATGCTGGTGCCACATACCAACGGGCCATGACATATATCTTTCATGACTACATGCACAAGATCCTAGAGGATTATATCGATGACTTATTGGTGAAGTCATTGTTGCATTTAGAGCATGCTGAGGTTCTCAGGAAAGTCTTCGATCACCTGATAGAGCATAATGTCAGGTTGAATCCCAAGAAATGCATCTTTGGCGTAACATCAGGTAAACTCTTGGGATTCATCATTTCTAAATGAGGGATCGAAGTTGACCCAACAAAGGTCAAGGTCATTTTAGAAATGTGTCCTCCCACTAATATCAAGGAATTAAGAAGCCTACAGGGCAAAGTAGCATCCATAAAGTGATTCATCGCATAATTATCAGATAAATGTCGACCCATGAATCGACTACTACACAAGGGAGTCCCATTCAAATGGGATGAGGACTATCAAAAGGCCTTTGCTGAGATCAAGTAATACCTAGAAATACCACTAATTTTAGCTCCACCTCGACCAGAGGTGCCATTCCTATTATATATATCTACCACTGACTTTGCATTGGGAACCATGTTAGCCCAAAAGAACGTGCAAGGCAAAGAACAAGTAATATATTACATCAGCCAAACTCTGGTTAGCTATGAGCTACGATACACATATGTGGAAAAACTATGCTTAGTAGTAGTCTTTGTGATGAAGAAGTTGCGCCACTACATGTTAAGCCATATGACATATGTGGTATCAAAACAAAATCCTTTGCAGTACATGATGAGTAAAATGTATCATAATACACGTACTGCAAAGTGGATCATGCTATTGATAGAATTTGACCTAGAATTCATAAGTCAAAATTCTATCAAGGGATAAGTCATAGCAGATCAACTGGTAGAGGCTCCTCTTCAGGATCATAGGCCTCTTGTCATAGAGCTTCCTGATGATGCAGTCTTTGCATTATCAGAGTCATCAAAACCTGAAGAACCTGATAATCAAGCAGATATGTCTTTGTTCTTCGATGGTTCCAAATGTGAGCAAGGGGGTGGTGCAGGAATTGTGTTCTTCATGCCACAAGGTGCTCCAATGCCCTTGTCATTTAAGCTCAATTTCCCTTGTACCAAAAATAATGTTGAATACGAGGCCCTAATATTGGGTCTCCAAATAGTGGTCACCATGAAGATCAAAAAGCTAAATATCTTTGGTGACTCCTTGCTCATTGTGAATCAAGTTAAGGGGATCTACCAGTGTAGATGTCCCATTTTGAAGGCATATAAAGAGCTTGTGGACACATATCTAGCCTAGCTAGAATGGTATGACATCGAGGCAATCCCTCGAATATCCAATAGATTTGTAGACACCATGGCATCTTTGGGATCCTTAATCCCTCAAAATATATCTACTGACTTTACTACCATTCATGTGAAGATGCTCTCACAATCCATGATGCAACATGAGGCTTTTGAAAATCAAGAATCAGTCCACATGATTCAAATAGAACCAACCCATGAATGGTTCTACAAAGCCAGAGACTTTCTGAAAAAGGTGCCTTGGGGATCTTTGCTTTCACAAGGTCCTGCAGAGAATGGTACTACTATTCTCCATAAGGTAGTTTCCCAATCAGCTTTTGTACAAGTCGAATTGCAAGGGGAACATGTCATTCAGTCAGTTGAAGTTGTTGCCTATCAAGATTGGATGTCGCAAATACATGATTTCCTTAAGCTTGGTGTAATCCCCTAGGGATTATTGTGTGCCACAAAATGAGCATTCAAATAGAAAGTGACTAAGTATGTCTTGCTAGGAGACATCTTGTACCATTGAAGCTATGATGGAATTCTCCTTCATTGCCTTGAGCCCCAAGAATCAACTTGGGCAATCTCTCAAGCTCATGATGGTACATGCGGTGGTCATTTTAGTGGCATGGCCATCATCAAGTGCATCCTTTGAATGGGTTATTATTGGCCCACTATGGAGAAGGATTGCATAACGTATGTCAAGAAATGCATCAAATGTTAGCATCATGCTAATCTTACGCACTTGCCATCATAGGCCTTACAACCCATTCAAGCGGCTTGGCCATTTTCTCAGTGGGGTTTTGATCTGATTGGTAAGATCTCTCCCCCATCATTGGGCCAACATACATTCATTATAATGGCCACTGAGTACTTTAAAAAATGGGTGGAAGCAATCCCTTTAACAATGACAATAGGAGCACGTATTGTGGAGTTCATACTCCACAATATCATATGTCATTTTGGGATACCATCCAAGATCATATCGGATAATGGAACATCATTCAAAAATAAAATTGTAAGGGCTTTAATGTCCAAGTACAATATACAACATAGTTTTGTGACTCCATACTATCCATAAGCAAACGGGTAAGCTGAAGCTTCTAACAAGATAGTGGTAGCTATCTTGAAAAATATTGTTCAAGAGAACCACAAATATTGGCATATCTAGCTACCCCTTGCATTATGGGCTTACAGGACTAGTATACGGACACCCACTAGGGCAACCCCATTTTCACTAGTATATGGCACTGAGGCCATTATGCCCTTAGAGTTGGAAATTCCAACCCTGCATGTCGCATTGAAAGAGTTCATCGATGATGACACTGCACGACAAGCTCACCTCGACCAATTGATGCTTCTTGATGAACATCATGTGAATGCCCTTGAGCATCTCCAAGTTTATCAAGAATACCTAAAATGAGCTTATAACAATAAATTCCATCTGAGAGACTTTAAAGTTGGGGATCTTGTACTGAAAGAAAACCAACAGAACTCAAACCTACCACCGCACTTACGAGATAAATTTATGGCCAACTGGTTAGGTCCATATATCATCTCAGAGAAGATAGGACCTGGAACATATCGCCTAACATCACTTGAAGGTGTTGAAGAGCCTTGAACCTCTCAACATTCTTCATCTTAAGGCGTTCCACACATAAAATTCAAAAATTCAAAAACATTCAAAATAATCTCAAAAACATTCAAAAATAAAATTAAAAAAAAAAAAAAGCAATAAAATTCAAAAACATTGCAAAACATCAAAAACACAAAAATATTTACATTATGCATTTCATTTTGCATATGCATTCATTTAATTGCATTGCATTAGGCATATTTCATCCATTGCACTTGCATTAGGATAGGTTGTGTTTACAATCTTACAAACGACACCATGTTTGTATCTAAATCATGCATCTATTCATCATCATCATCCATCACCCTTGTGAGTAATTGTGTTTTTCAACACAACCCCTCCTATTGCTATAAGGAATATACTAGGGTTTTTCAGTCATTCAGCCATACCTAGTGATCTTCTTAGATTTTGTAGAAAGCTTGCTTTGCTTTTGAAGATGAGGTCTAGTTTTGATAGCACCTAGCATATTTCAAAATCCCATCACTAATCAAACACATTAACAATCCTAATTAGGACAAGGAAATATGAACACTACAAAGTGGTCCTAGTCACCTTAAGCGAAAGGTTTTTACTTGCTCATCTTGTGATGCGCATGGTCTAGAGTGTTGATCATTGGAAAAAGGACAAGCTCCCCCCTACCCAAGAAATCCCTTGCTTACATAAAAATGAGAAAAATCCCAAAATCAAAACAAATCCCTTGCTCAAAACAAAAAAAAAAAAATGCAAAATAAACAGTGATTTTCATCACTATGCATGAGCAAGTATCCCAATAAATCAAAATAAAAGAAGGGGGTGAAGAGCTTTGTTGGCAATTTTGGGTACCTTGAGTACATTGCCTTTGCCTAAGTTCAGTTGTTGTCATTGATGTCAAGAAGCTCTTGGTAGTTGTTGTCTTTGATATCAAGGAGTTCTTGGAGCAATTTTTTTTATGTCTAAGTATGTGTTTTGATGAAGGTTTCAGCTGGTCAGTAAGTCTCCAAGAAAATCAGAGTAGCCCAGTTGCCAAAAATCCAAAAAAAGATAAGTTAGAAAAAGGTTGCAGGCTGCTGGAAAAACTATCGCGATTTCATGACATGTTTGAGGAGAGAGAAAGCGTTGGAGAAACTGTCACGATTTCGTGACATATTTGAGGAGAGATAAAGTGCTGGCAAAACTATCATGATTTCATGACATGCTGAAAGGCAGAGGCAAAGCAGGCAAAACTGTCACGATTTCGTGACATGGTTGAGGAGAGAGAAAGTTTAGGCAAAATTGTCGCAATTTCGCGACAAGTTGAGTTGGCAGTGTTGAGTTGCAGGGAGTGTCGCAATTTCGTGACAAGATGAGTTGGCAGTGTTGAGTTGCAAGAAGTGTCACGATTTCATGACATGTTTCAAAGAAGTTGTACGGATGCAGAAAGCATCGTGATTTCGTGACATGTTCCAATTTCGTGAGCAGTTGGCAGAAAAGTGCTTAAGGCAGCGAAAGCGTCGCGATTTCGTGACATGTTCCATTTTTGCTGGTGCAAACCAAGAAAAGGCTTTGAAGTTGAAAGCATCACGATTTCGTGACAGAATGGTAGATGACATCAGTAAGAGGCAAAGGTGTCACGATTTCATGATAGAAGCCGAGAAGAAGGTTTGGAGTCTAAACCATTGTGATTTCATGACAGAGTTGCTGATGACATCAGGAAGTGGCAAAGGTGTCACGATTTCACTACAGAAGCAGAGAAGAAGGCTTTGAAGTCTAAAGCATCACGATTTCGTGACAAAAGTGAGATGACGTCAGCAAAAGACAAAAGTGTCACGATTTCACGACATAAGAGTGAAGGAAGCATACAATTGCAAAAACATCATGATTTTGCTACAGCATGCTAAAGAGGGTGTACGACAAGAAAAGGTGTCGCGATATCATGACATGTTGAAGTTTTACGCCAGGAGCTTCAGGGAGACAGTGAAGTCGACAGAGTTAAATCTGGGCCGACGCAGCGCAGGGTTTACAACCGACGTATTTGGAGGTTGAAAAACCGACTAAGAACAAGATTTCATATTGATATTGTGAGTATTAGAGGGCTGTTTGAGCAGTTTCAAGCATTGATCAAAGTGTGCATTCGAAGAGTGGCATTCACAGAGTTAGTGCAAACAATGAGGTTCGATCATCGAAGAAGCAGAGAGCGAAGTTCAACTACAACATTAGAGTGCATTTCGTTGAATCGTCTAAGTGTGGAAGACTGTGCTGCTGTATGCGTGAAGAATGTACTGCTATTCATGAGAAGACTGTGCTGCTGTTTATGCGAAGACTGTGCTGCTATATGCACAAAGAAGTGCTGCTGAGTTTTTTGCAGAAGAGTTTAATTAGATCAAGTGCTGCTGTCTTTGCGCAGATTGTGAAAAAGTTTATTTCGACCAACTAGGAACCACAACATAAAAGAAAATAGGAAGAGGACAGATTTGTGCCAAACCAAAGGACTGTGTTTGGTGCAAAAAAGAGGACCAGCTTGCTGTGACAGAGTTGAGGACAGAGATCTCTAGCTAGAGCAGGGAAGATAGGTGTCTTCTGTGGATAGAGTTCCACTTGCTAAGGGTAGAAGAGATAGAGGTCTTCTAGAGGATCATCAGCCAAAGAAAAATTAGGGGAAAGTGTCTCCTTTGAGCTGAGGCTCATAAACATTGTAATCGAGAAGTATTCCCAGAGGACTTTGACAAAATTTAGTAAGAAATTTTATCCGTGGAGTAGCCCGCATTGGGTGAACCACGTAAATTGCTATGTCTCTTTGTTGTTGATGTGTTGTGCATTGTTTTAATTGCTGCTCTTGATAATGCTATCTGTTCTCTGCATAAAGCTGATTTGAAAGTTGATTTAGAGCAAAAGTAAAAAGTGGTCTTATACTTTTCACCCCCCCCTCTCAGTATAAGCTTGTGTTCTTCAATTGGTATCAGAGCGGGTTCCTTCAAAAATGTTTTACAGTTGGAAGGAAGAACTGGTTAAGAACACAATGGATTTTTTAGGTGGCAATGCAGCACCTATTCTGGATGGATCAGACTTCGATTTGTGGAGTGCAAGAATGAAAGTCTATCTTATGGCCCTTGGTAATGAGGTATGGGAAGTTATTGAAGATGGGTACACCATTCCTGCAAATGGTCCTTATACTAAGGAAGATAGGCTCCTTCATCATAGCAACTCAAAAGCCATGAATGCAATCCTGAAAGGTTTACAGAAGGCTGATCTTACCAAAGTTATTCACTGCAAGACAGCTAGTGAAATGTGGAAACAATTGCAGGTTGTTCATACAGGCGATGCAAATGTATGAAAGGCCAAGTTAAGACATTTTAAAGGTATGTTTGAACAACTCAAGATGAATGATGATGAAAAGATTAGTGACTACATGCTTCGGATGGATGAGATTGTGAACTCCATGAAAGACTTAGGTCTTGAACTTGCTGAAAATGATGTGTGTGATAAGATTTTAAGATCTCTTCCTAATAGATTTAGTGAAAATATTTCTGCTATTGAGGAAGCCAAAGATTTAGATAAGTTGAAAAAAGATGAGCTCCATAGTATTCTTGCAGATTTTGAGCTGAGAACTCAAGTGAATATTGATATAAAGAAAGAGGCAACTTTCAAAGCTACCAAGAAATCAAAAGGCAAACAGATTCAAGAGAGTGATGAGTCTTCTAGTGAGGAAGAAGCATATTACAACAAGAAAGGAAAATTATTTAGAAAGCATAAAATCAAGAAAAATATAAGATGTTTCAACTGTGGAAAGTATGGTCATTATGCTACTGACTGTACTGTTTCCAAAGATGAAAGTGATGAAGATTTATAGGATGTTAAGAGCAAGGATTCTGAAAAACACAGGTATTACAAAAAGAACAAAGATGAGCACAGCAATCAAGGAAAGAGGCATTCACACAAGAACAAGAAGAGCTTCTACCTAGACAAAGCAAGTAAGTGTTCTAGCAGTAATAGTGAAAATTCTTCTAGTGATGATGAAAATGAGATGTTGTTCATTTCAAAAAAGGAGGAAGAACCGAAACATAAATTCACGGTCATGAAATGCTTTAGATGTGGAAATTTTGGGCACCTTGAGGATGATTGCACAAATAATGAATTGGTTACTAGTATGTATGAGGATGCTTCAAAAAATTATAAGGAAGATGCGTGTATGGTTTTTGAAAAGGGTAGCACATCTAGTAATAAGAAATCAAAAAGAGGTCTTGATAATTCAAAGTGCAATCAAATAGAGAATCTTGAATGTGAACTCAATAATGCTCTCAGTGTTTTGGAAAAAGAAAGGAAGAAGAATGATAGACTCAAGGTTAATTTAGATGAATGTTGTATGGAGAGAGATGATATTATAGAAAGTCTCGACTTCTCTATAGCAAAAACACAGGAACTCAAGGATGAGTTAGAGTCTAAGATTCTTGAGTATAATGAGTTAGAGCAGAAAATGGTTTCTTTGAAAAAAGAAAATAAAGATTACAAGGATAAACTCTACAGATTTCAGGATAGCTCTAAGAAGGTTAAGTCTCTCATCAAAAATCAAAGAAATCCAACAGATAAAATAGGTCTCGATTTTGTTGAGCCGCACAAGAAACAGGTTGGGGAATCTAGCAAGAGATTTCAACAAGAAGAAATTTTTTATGAAGAAAGTACTTCAGATCATGAGTTTGTGAGTGATGAATGTGTAGAAACAGAAAACAGATTTTTGAATGTGTAACAGAAGTCGATTAAAAGAATATTTTTTGGTAGATGTTTTGCATGTTATAGGTTTGGACACATGGCTGCACATTGCATGTCTCAAATGAAGAAGGTTAACAATAATTTCAGAAGTCGTAATTTATTTCAAGGGTATTGCTACTCTTGTAATCAGTTCGGGCACAAGGCAATTTTTTGCAATTCAAATAACAGGAACCGGGTTAGTCAGAACAGGTAGATTCAAAGAACAGCTATACCTGAAAGAAATAATGTTGTTTGTTACAAGTGCAACAATATAGGTCACTCAACCAAAAAATTTAGAGTTGATATTACAAGGTACAGGAACAAAAACAATGGTATAAAAATGTCCAAGGATCAAGGTGTGGACAAGAAAAGAGATGAGAACAAGAACAAGATAAGTGCCAAGAACAAAAAAATTAACAAAGAGCTCAAGAAAAGGCTCGAAAAAGAAATTGTAGACACTAATGATGATGAGTGTCTAATGGGAGTTTCACTCCCAACTCTGTTTTAAAATCACCTCATTAGGAGGTGGGGGAGGGACTAAGCTAAGAGACTCATTCTTAGTCCCAAGCCCTAAAGGTGACCCTTTGCCATTGATGACAAAGGGGGAGAGATTTGTGTAAGGGGGAGAGATATGAGTAAGGGGGAGAGATTCAAGTGAAAAGGAAAGCCTCAAGTGAGGGGGAACAAAACTTCAAAGAGATTGATTTCAGTTTTGGATCTATTTTTAGTAAAGGGTTGCCATCAATGACAAAGGGGGAGATTGTTGGCAATTTTGGGTACCTTGAGTACATTGCCTTTGCCTAAGTTCAATTGTTGTCATTGATGTCAAGAAGCTCTTGGTAGTTGTTGCATTTGATATCAAGGAGTTCTTGGAGCAATTTGTTTTATGTCTAAGTATGTGTTTTGATGAAGGTTTCAGCTGGTTAGTAAGTCTCTAAGAAAATCAGAGTAGCCCAGTTGCCAAAAATCTAGAAAAAGATAAGTTAGAAAAAGGTTGCAGGCTACTGGAAAAACTGTCGTGATTTCGTGACATGTTTGAGGAGAGAGAAAGCACTAGAGAAATTGTCGTGATTTGGCAATATATTTGAGGAGAGAGAAAGCACTGGAAAAACTGTCGTGATTTTGCGACATGCTGAAAGGCAAAGGCAAAGCAGGCAAAACTGTTGCGATTTCGTGACATGGTTGAGGAGAGAGAAATTTTAGGCAAAAATGTTGCGATTTCGTGACAAGTTGAGTTGGCAGTGTTGAGTTGCAGGGAGTGTCGCAATTTCACGACAAGATAAGTTGGCAGTGTTGAGTTGCAGGAAGTGTCGCGATTTTGTGACATGTTTCAAAGAAGTTGTACGGATGCAGAAAGCGTCACAATTTCACGACATGTTCCAGTTTTGTGAGCAGTTGGCAGAAAAGTGCTTAAGGCAGTGAAAGAATCATGATTTCATGACATGTTTCAAAGAAGTTGTATGAATGCAGAAAGCGTCGCAATTTCATGACATGTTCCAGTTTCGCGAGCAATTGGCAAAAAAGTGCTTAAGGCAGCAAAAGCATCACGATTTTGCGACATGTTCCATTTTCGCTGGTGCAAACCAAGAAAAGGCTTTGAAGTTGAAAGCATCACGATTTCGTGACAGAATGGCAGATGATGTCAGCAAGAGGCAAAGGTGTCACAATTTCACGACAGAAGCTGAGAAGAAGGCTTTGGAGTCTAAACCGTCACGATTTCACGATAGAGTTGCTAATGACGTCAGCAAGTGGCAAAGGTGTCACGATTTCACGATAGAAGTAGAGAATAAGGCTTCGAAGTCTAAAGCGTCATGATTTCATGACAAAAGTGAGGTGATGTCAACGAAAGACAAAAGTGTCATAATTTCATGACAGAAGAGCGAAGGAAGCATACAATTGCAAAAACATCATGATTTCGCTACAGCATGCTAAAGAGGGTGTACGGCAGGAAAAGGTGTCACGATATCATGACATGTTGAAGTTTTGCACCAAGAGCTTCAGGGAGACAGTGAAGCCGATAGAGTTAAATTTGGGCCGACGCAGCACAGGGTTTACAACCGACGTATTTGGAGGTTGAACAACCAACTAAGAACAAGATTTCATCTTGAGATTGTGAGTATTAAAGGAGGGCTGTTTGAGCAGTTTCAAGCATCGATTGAAGTGTGCATTCGAAGAGTGGCATTCATAGAGTTAGTGCAAATAGTGAGGTTCGATCATCAAAGAAGCAAACAGCAAATTTCGACTATAGCATTAGAGTGCATTTCATTGAATCGTCTAAGTATGGAAGACTGTGTTGCTGTATGCGTGAAGAATGTACTGCTGTTCATGAGAATATTATGCTGTTGTTTATGCGAAGACTGTGCTGCTATATGCACGAAGAAGTGCTACTGAGTTTTTCATAGAAGAGTTTAATTAGATCAAGTGCTGCTGTCTTTGCATAGATTGTGAAAAAGTTTATTTCGACCAACTAGGAACCACAACAGAAAAGAAAATAGGAAGAGGACAGATTTGTGCCAAACCAAAGGACTGTGTTTGGTGTAGAAAAGAGGACTAGCTTGCTGTGACAGAGTTGAGGACAAAGATCTCTAGCTAGAGCAGGGAAGACAGGTGTCTTCTGTGGATAGAGTTCCACTTGCTAAGGGTAGAAGAGATAGAGGTCTTCTAGAGGATCATCAGCCAAAGAAGAATTAGGGGAAGGTGTCTCCTTTGAGCTGAGGCTCATAAACATTGTAATCGAGAAGTATTCCCAGAGGACTTTGATAAAATTTAGTAAGAAATTTTATCCGTGGAGTAGCCCGCATTGGGTGAACCATGTAAATTGTTGTGTCTCTTTGTTGTTGATGTGTTGTGCATTGTTTTAATTGCTGCTCTTGATAATGCTACCTGTTATCTGCATAAATCTGATTTGAAAGTTGATTTAGAGCAAAAGTAAAAAGTGGTCTTATACTGTTCACCCCCTCTCATTATAAGCTTGTGTTCTTCAAGCTTGAATCCCTAGAATGGTCACTAATTGAAACCATAAAGTGATACCCAATAAAATAATGGGATTAATGAATCCTGCCTGGCATTAGGGTAGGTCTAAGCAATTTATAAATGAGCTAGCTTTAGGTGGCCTGTATTACCTAGTAGTCTAGTCCAACTGCATCCAAACTTAGGATCATGATGAAAATTCGGTGATCTTCATTACAACAATGGGCTGAATTAATTTCACATGACAATGAGGTAGTCTTATCTATCATATAATATATTCATTTGCACACATAGGGATAATGAATATCTTGGTCTTTAATAACAAAAACTTGGTCTTTCAAGAGTTTAGTATGGTCATTTTACAACTTTTGATTAATAAAATAGCGTGTCTGAGTCTCATGGAACACCTCAAAAATTCCTCATAGCAACAAATTAATCATCTCATCAGTCATTACATATCACAATTCCTTCATCTCAAATATGGATGCTTAAATGATTAATTCTTATGATAAGATTTAACATTTACATTCATGATTTCCTTACATTTCGTGGTGTCATCCATTAGATTGTTAAACTAATATTATATTTATTCCTTATGTTTTAAGTGATTAAAGCATAAAGGTTCATTTATATTAGATCATCATCATGTACATAATGCATTACATACATTGCATTCACCATACCATAAATTAGATGCATACAATTAAATAAAAAATTAAACATGCATTCAACACAAATCATTGCATCCATATATGCATACATAGTAGTCCATCTACGCATCTAGATCACAACATCTAATAATACATCATCTAGCTATTGCATGTCATCAATACATCACATCATATACCATCTAATCAAATCATCTAAGCATTGCATACATATTGCATCACATGAACATAAAGCACAAACATAATACACATAATGAATCTCAAAAGATAGTATCATATATATGTGTGTCAAGTGTCTCAATACATAAGAGGTACATCAAAAATGCTTGTAGGCTACAACTGTGTAGGTCCTCAGACCTTATACTAAAGAATGATACAATGTGCTTAGAGCATGATCATGAATGGCCTACACCACTAGTGTCACATCCACCCTCTCCACTCTCTCTACGAGACGATATGGAGCTAGTACCTGTAGTCCGCTCTATTTGAGCCCCTGACCTATGATTGGGATGCACTGATGACTGCCCTGAATCACTCTACCTACTCTGGTGGGATCCCCCTACTGTAGACCTCTCTTGAAAAGTTCAACCTAACATTATGATCTAAAGCTATAGAGTGACAAAGTACCCAACATCTATTGACTATGGGCCTGACAATACTCTAAGAGCCCTTGTAGGTACCTAATATCTGTCCCTGGGTCTAAACTTGTTGGCCCTTGAGCAACTGGAGTGGTTGGTGTAACATGTAGTCATAGAGTATCTCTATCTATGGTGAGCTCCTCTATCCTAAGTAGTGTTAAGTCAAGTCATATCTGCAGAGAGGTCCTCTCCTCCTTGTATCCTTTCCAGGTGGCCTTCCCTACTACTAGCTAGCTCTATATTGTAGTGAGAGAGGTATCTCACTCTAGGATTTATTGTCAAGTCATTCAAAGCTCAACCTCCATGTTGTGTAGTTTAACTTGGAGGAGAGACTTCTGCTCCTCTAGAGCCACCTCTTCCTCCTTCTTTGGAACTTCCTGCTCCTCTATAGCCAAGTCCCACTCCTCTGTTGTTGGCCACACTCGTTGTGCATCAAGATCCTCCTTAGGTGCCTCATCCCTTGATTGCCCTAGGTGGCCACCACCCTACCATATCCATATAACCCACCACTGGGTTTACACCTCTATAGTATTGGAATATGATACACTAGTGTCTACTGTAGGAGGATCTACCTCCTTCGCTAGAGCTATAACATGGGAAACTAGGAGATCCTTATCTACCTAAATGTGTTGGTACAATACTAACTCCAATGAGATATACTATCGAATCCCAAACTACATGGTCACTTGGGAGAGATGAAAAAACTCCCTCACCACTGCTTCACAACCGATGACCCATCAATCATGTCTTATCCATGCCAAAAATTGATTTACCTTAGGCCAAGCAGGATGATCCACATAGGGTCTCCATATGATGTCTCTTGCCTGTAACCTAGTCAAACTACCTGCATAATGTGCCAAGTCCCCTACATGACGGTAACTCCATCGCTCCTCTACATCCCAAGGCCACCTAGCTCCATAGCACTATGACCTAGCTATGATAGAGGTGATATCCTGAGGTAGACCTACTGGGAGATCTATCCTAATGTGCTCCCAGCCCCATATATGCAAGAGTAAGCTACAAGCAACCCCAACCCAAACTTGTCACTAAATCTTGTACAACTCATCATAGAGATACACAAGTAGGGCACTCCTACAAGCCATAATGATCAGCCTATGACTATCTATTAGATCCTACACCATCACTAGGAGGTTCCATGGGAACCTTGCTCCAGACATATCAGGTAGAAGCACATTACAGATAACGTGCATCAAAAGGGCTTGACATCGTGTGAATACATTGACTTAATACCAGCGGGCAATAGGAACTCCTCCATGCTAAATATCTAGTAGGGCTTCCTGTGCCTAGTCACCAAAAAACCTATCAAAGAATACTACTCTAGAATCGATCTGCGAGGAGACAATGGCTCGTCCATCGAAAGGGATCCTAAAATTCTTGTAGACTTCCTCAGGGATAATTGTCACCTCATCGGTCGAGAGGTGGAATATGTTGGTATGACAATCCCATCTATGGGCTAACATAGTGAGGTAATCTTGATCTGACATCATTGTCAGTAATCGAGCAACGTACATTAGGACCCATGCATCAAACCAATCCCAATCTACGTGAACCATAAGAAGTAGTATCTCGGCTAGCAACTTCGGCTCCTGAGCCCATGCAAACAAGAGCTAATTTGTAAAATAAGTGCCTAATTAGATGTACTTACAAAAAAATAAAAAAAAATTCAAAATTTTTCCTAAGGTTTCCTAGCCACTCGCAAATACAACAGCTACCGCAACAACCACTAATGTCGACAACGACTAGCTACCAACGGTAAATTTTTTGATCGTTGGAGATTTTAACCAGTCGTTCTCAGTGATAGTAGCCCCTCTTTTCCAATTTGGGGCCATCCTAAGCAATAGCAGCCGTGAGGCAACACGTAAACGATGTCCACCCTCGCCCAAAAATAAAAAAATAACAAAATACAAAATCTAAGAGAAACCCACCTAAATTAGCCTATTTATAAGCCTAGCTATGGGTGCGGTTCGTTACCAACAAGCTTAATGAGGTTTATTTACCAATTTCTTAATTTGGTTTATTTTTACCCATGAATTAACAAGACTAAGGTTTGATAAGTACCCATGAAGCTCCAACTCCTCTGCTCGTAGAAGCCTCATCGTGCTCTGCCATGGTGTCTAGTAAATTGACAGCATTCTGGGTCACTTTCTCACTTTTCTTCTCAGAGCTCACTATTACAAATTGATAGCTAGAAAATAATGAATTGAAAACCCTAATTTTATTTTTATATTTTTTAGTTTTTTTGTAGCCACTGATGCTGACAACTTCTAGCAAGTGCAAGCCACCTATGCTAATAGCAGCCACAAAATTACAAAATTAGGCTGCTATTGCTAACAGCGGCTGAGAAGTAGCAATTATTGCCCTAAATTTCTCACCATGGGAAGATTCAAAATAGATAATTAAGCGTATCTAATAGTCCAGAATCATCAAAAATTACAAAATAACAACAAAAATCATTAAATCAAAATTTCAAAAACAATTAAAAAATCATCAAAATTAACAAAAAAATCAAATAACAATAAAATTTCAAATGCACCTCGTACCTAGTTATTTACCCTATACACTTGGAGGTTGTAGTGACTTGCACTCCATGCAATCCAGTAGGATGAGTAAATCACCATAAGGTCATTTGAGCCAAATTAGTCATTTCTGAATTGAAATGCTTTACTTCATTTTTGAAGAAGGCCATGGCACCTAGACTACCCCACAAGAATGAGGCATTCATTTCATTTCTTCCATGACATTTTAGCAGATCATCGAGTGATTCTTCACATGCTACATAGAATTGCTATCATTTTGTTTCCTTAATAAGGCCATTGCAGTTGGAATGCTCCATGGGATAGATATGTATAATTACTATTAAGGATTGAAATCATGCTTGTGATAGGACTTTCCATATAATAACAAATGCAAAACTCTTCAATCATCCAAATTATTCATCTTGGTCAAGAAACTTGTCCCTTTAATTAAATTGTCCTTTCCTCATTGAATCATCACTTGAGGGGGTAGTCATAATATCAAAATCATAATCAAAATCAACAAAGGATCACTTGATCATGTAAAATTGCATTCGTCTTACGAATCATTGCTAAAAAATCTCATAAGATTACCCCTTTGTTGGGGCAAAAAGCATTTATGTCAATTTTAATCTTGAAGCTCTCCACCTATTGGAACAATAGTAGCATTGACACTACCCGATCGCTATTGGATGTGTGAAAGCTTTGCAAAATTAAGCCTTCCATCCCATTGAAAGAAATAATTCTAGGATTTGCATCCTTTTGCAAGACTAGGCATATAATATTGATCAGATCAATGGTCATCATTCAACTGAAAACATGGATTTAGGTGGTTTATTTTTGTTCAACATTATGTTCTTCCATAATGCATCCCAAAAGTGGCATCTGTAGACACCTAAAATACATCATGTTTAGGATACTACTCATATGGGCATCCTTGCATACCATATGAATGATCTTGGACCTGTCCAAGAGGTAGCAGTGGTTCTAACCACTCATTTGGGGCAGTCTAGCCCTCTGCAGGATTAACTGCTAATGCTTAGAACGATTTCTAGACTAGCCATTGACACTCAAAATGGTTGCTAGACCAACCACTGATGCTCAAAGTGGCTAGCTTTGTAATAAACTAGAGCTCCTAAAATCAAGCAAAATCAGTTGCAACTATCAAATGGCAACGGTTTTGGAGCAGTTCAGGCTTGGAAGTCTCTAGAAGCTTCCTCCCAACTGCCTTTTCTTATTCTTGTCTTCTCCATGAAGTAGAGCAATGCCTTGGGAAATATATAAGATCCCTCCCAAAAATGAAACAAAGAAAGATTGGATATACCAAATTGGATAGCGATTGTACAGTCCTTGAGGACAATTATGGAGTGATAAGCATGAATATGACCATGGAGCTCCCAAAGGACTGAGGAGCATAAATTGCAAATTGACACCTATCTAGTATGAATCCATTCAATTACAATTGTCAATCCATATTGGGATAAGTAGGTAAGCCTTGACCATCAATATGGATGGGAAATTATGCACCATAGACCCTAATTTGAGAGAAATAATACTCAGTTTACAGTCACTATCATTGACAATGGCTCATAGGCCAGCATCGCCAATTGCAGTAGCAGCTAGCAACAACTACTCTAAGTGATAGCGACCGGGATTTGATGCCATTTTCCTTTCCTTTTATCCATAGGATTTCAATTTCATTCATGCAATTAGTTAGATCTAGCTTATATTAACCTTCATTTGCATATTTGTATGGTTAATTTGAGAGATTAGAGGTAGCTTTACCCTTATTTCATCATATTTACTAGTTTGCATTAATCTTCTTAGATTAGATCTATTTCATGCTTTCATTGCAAATTATGTACTAGATTGACTAGATTTACTATTTTGCAAGCATGCTTTACCATAATTTAGACATTTTGTAAGCACCTTTACAAGTCTTTATGCTTTCTTTACATATTTTCATATTTCTTACAATTTCTTGGTCAAAGCCTCATCATGAGAGGCCTCATATGCTCCTAATTGTGTTTTGTTGTTTCTTGCATGTAGGATACAGATTCTTGGTAGCTTCAAGGCACTTTCAAATCAATTTCCTCAAAGCAAGTGAGAAGAAGGCATCCATAAGCCCTTAAGTAGTTCATGTCAAATCTAGAAAGCCTATGGATTGCACTACCCCCATTTAGGGGCTTCAAAATATTGTATTCATTGTATCAAGATTTTGGTATCCCTAAGAGGGACCTACTTGTAATCGAGATTCATCATGATTTAATAAAAGAAAGTCACATATTCTTGCTAATTCATGGTTTTATATGCTTTATTGCTTTATCCTCGGTATTAATGATGCAATAACTTAGGTGCATGCTTTTTAAAAATCGTACACATCGTGATAAGGAAGAGTGCTCGCTGTGTAAGATATTACCATGAGAAGGAAGAGTGCTCACTGTGTAAGAGACCGTTGTGAGAAAGAAGAGTGCCCATTTTGTAAGATACCATTGTGATAAGGAAGAGTGCTCATTGTGTAAGATACCACTGTGATAAGGAAAAGTGCCTGCTGTATAAGAGACCATCATGAGAAGGAAGAGTGATCGCTATGTAAGAGACTACTGTGAGAAGGAAGAGTGCTCATTGTGTAAGAGATCATCATGAGAAGAAAGAGTGCTTGTTGTGTAAGAGACTATAATGATAATGAAGAGTGCTCATTGTGTAAAAGACCACCATGAGGAAGAATAAGTTCTCGTTGTGCTAGAGTGTTGTGAGAAAGGGGAGTTTCTCTTTGTGTTAGGGTCACTCACCGCGTGAAGGGAAAGATGGTTTCTAAATGTGCAAGGATGAAGCGTGGTAGTGAAACTTGAAAGAGAAAGACATACACCCTATTGTTGAGGTAGGTTGTCTTAAATCTAAATTTTGCACCTGGTTTTGAGTAAAGGGAAACTATGGAATGTTTACTTCCATTTGATTTTGACCTCTATCTCATAGCAAGCAAGAGCCTATTGTATATCTCCTCGTTGGTCATGGTCGGCTCTCTCTATCTAGGTCACCCTACCAGTTCATTATGGAAGCCTTTAATTTCTATAAAATATTTCTTTTCCTCCATAGGATCGATATAAAATCCTTTGTGGCTCACTTATTATAGTCATAGTAGTGACTATCAGTGTTCAATTCATTGGGGTCAGATTGCTCTTCCCCCTACTAGCTCTTATGGTTTTTTATCGCATCAAGTCGAGTTGGTTGGTTGTGTGTTGGTGAAACCCATGCTTTGGAGTCACCCTTGGAAACCTGTTGTTACTTGATGCTCTTTAACCAAGATTCCTTAGCTTTGGTTTTTCAATTTGGGTTATCATGGGTAGATTTTCTCGTGCCTTGTAGCAATACGTGGCTGAGAGGTCTCATTGCTCATTTGGTCGTAGGATAGTTGCTCTCCCAAGTCATTGGACCCCGATGAAGTCCAAAACACTTCCTTAAGCTTAGGCTTGTTTTAAACTTTGGTTGGGAGTTCATCCTTGGGAACGAAATTAAATTTATGCATATTTAAACATATTTGATTAACTCTAGAACTGAATCTTTGGTTAATTAATTTAAGGTATTTGTGTAATATTTTATAGATTAAGGGTATGGGACCTTGATTGTAAAATAATGAAAATAATGGTTTATTTATAAATTGAAGTGGGAGGGCTTTAATTTAATAAATAAAAGAGAAGGTTATTTTATAGATTAAGGGTATGGGACCTTGATTGTAAAATTTATGAATTAAATATGTTATGTCGTGGTTCATTGAATAAAGTGAAAAGGTTATTTTATAGATTAAAGGTTATGGGACTTTGGTTTATAAAATAATAATATGGTGATTTATTTATGAATTAAAGATGTTATGCTTTGGTTCATTGAATAAAGTGAAAAGGTTATTTTATAGATTAAAGGTTATGGGACTTTGGTTTATAAAATAAGAATATGGTGATTTATTTATGAATTAAAGATGTTATGCTTTGGTTTATTGAATAAAGTGAAAATGTAACATCCCTCTAAAATTTAGCCATTAGTGTGATTACTTCATCTGCAAGGATGAGATACTGCTGATCAGTCTATGGTTGCAGGAATAGGTAGTTTTCGAGGAAGCAGGTCAAGAGAAAGATACCTCCTCCTGCTGGCAGATAAAAAAGCACTGGAAAAAAGGTAAGAAGGGGGATATGACAAGCGACAGGGTACTTGTAGTTGTTAGGGATAAAAAAACCTTGCTAGCAATATACCTGTCAAGCAATCCATGTAGTTGCATCCATCTAGCTGCATTTAGGTTTTGCGTCTTGAATGTATTATGTGTATTGGATTGCATATAAACATCTTAGTTTACTATATTAAATCAATTTATGATTAATATATATATATATATATATATATATATATATATATATATATGTGATAATAATATAAAAAATAAAAAATAATACGAGATGGAATTAGGCAGAAAATGCATCCCATTTGTTGGGGCACTGGGATGTGACAAGTGTACAGATACGACAACCTAGTGTTAGTAAGTGCTAGGTGTTGTTTGGTTTTTGTTTTATCTTGAATAGTCAAGCGACAAGTATAGGACTGTGGACTCTAAGTATGGCTTAATGTGAGTCTTAGAAAGATCCATTTTGTATTTTGATTATACGGGCTTGATGCTAGAACCAGCCCATTTTGACTTTGTAAAAGGTTTGTGGACCTTATAACCACCTCTACCTTATACCAAAAAAAAATAATATAAAAAATATATATATATATATATATATATATATATATATATATATATTCAACCAAAAATTAAAATGAAGTTAAATGATATGTAAATATATATAAGAACACCATTTGTGGATACCATTTGGCATATAAGAAATCATCTTACCCGCATGGAGGAAAATAGGTGTTAATAGACTATCATGGTTTGATCACCTATTTAACGGATGTAAGGAAATGTGAGAGGACATTCTATTCAGTTAATGGTATGGTGTGGTACTCATGGATGGTGACTAGAGGGTTGAAAGACTAATTTGGTAGTAGAGTTCTGGAAGGCACCATAACAGGTTGGTTATGCCTTGTCTGCCTCTATATATGATTGCTTGTATCATGAGAAAATTTCTAGTAAATTGGTGCTTGTATGAATCTTTACTATGTTAAAATTATATGTTAGTATTGAATGATGTTTTTATTGTGTTTATCTTCCTTTGATGCGCCTTGATGTGGGAATGGTAAAATATAAATAATAATAACTAGTGTTTTGTGCAAACCGCCTGGTCAAGTAACATGTTAATTGTCTAGGGTCCATAATTTTTTATTATTATTTTAAAACCTTTTATACCTTGGTTAAATGAATTAATATCACATAGAAAGACATGTGACTCCGGTGAGCCAAGTTCATGTTAGTAGCATCATTATTAGTTAAACAAAATTTTTAGGTGTTCGAATTTTGTAGTCTCAAGTCTATTAGCTTTCAAATATATTATTGTTAGGATACCTAGAAGTCCAACTCAGTTGATAATAGCCATTATATTAATTTTTTAGGGTTAATATTATGGAAATTTTGGGAAGTTGTCTAATTATGAGTAAAATACTTATTGCTACTGGTGTGCAATATTTGCCCTGACGAAATCCTCCTCGGAAGGTGTGCTTGTTATCAGTAGAAACTAAAGCTAGCTTTAAAACGTCAAGGCATGTATTCCTTTGTCACTAAATGAAAATTTTATTATAATAAAGGTTAATAGAATTAATAGAAAGCACTTTATAATATATAATGGTTTTGTTATCACCGAAGGTACCTAAACCTGAAAATAAATAGACTCTAGCTTCATACGTAGATATTGTTAGAATATAATGTGTACTATGCCTTGTATGTGACACTTTTCAGTTTGTCCTTAACACATGTCACCTTCTCATATAGGCCTTCTGCCTATATATTGTAACTTATTTATGTATCAATACATATCATCTGTTCAAATTCCAACATCAGCAATGAGCGTTGTGACAAGCTGCAGGAACTACAATGAGAGTCGAATGGTGGATGAAGATAGTAACTAGAAGCTGGGTGAAGATGATTGGATTCTACGAGAGGATTGTACAACAAAAAATATTTTTGATATGAGAGCCGTGTGTTTTTTGATGCCCAGATATGAAATGTCCATGTGGAACAAACCCAAAGTGCACGGCTATCATTATCACAGGGATTTATTTTTTGATATTAGATATTTATATTTGTTTTCAATGAAGGTTTATATAGCTAGGTGTCTACAGTGTAGGGGTTTTAGATGGTCTTCATATTGGTGCCCCTTTGCATTTGATGTTGCTATAGTGGAGAAGTTTGTGAGGTGTATGTGATGGGCTGATACCCACTAAAAGAATGTGCAATGAGTTGATGTCCAAGAGGTGAAATTTTGATTGGTTGTGGTGTAGGCAAAAATGTTGGAATATAAGTTCCTGGTACATGTAACATAGAAGTAGCTGAAGGTGAGAGATATGGATAAATACTCACTCCAACTACTGCTAGTGAATTGTATTGAGGAAACTTGGGAGGTTGAGAAGTTTGATGTATTAAAGAGCCATGGAGCAACAAGTGCTTGTTAATCAGTGAATGATGGATGATGTTTCTATCAGAGGTCATCGGCACATAGATACAACAAGGAGAAGTCATTTATATTTTAATCCATATGTTGTTTTAGATCATTTTTTGGAGAACATTGTTTGATGTAGACCCTCGATGATTTTTTATCACCCAGAAGAAGCGGGTATTTTTTTCTTGGGACATGTGCTATAGTGGAAGTTTTCTTTTTTTCCACATTGCTGAATTTATCCATAGAATAAGAATAAACCTAGATGCTATTTTTTATTACAGCCATTACGTCGACCAATGAGGTTATTTTAGTGTCATTTTTTCTTTTTTGGAGGCAGATCTCTTCTCACGGTTAAATTCAAGGAGCCAAGCACATGAAGCCGCTAGATGGAAGTTGTTCATCCAGTTGAAAAACAACAGATAATGTTGTTCGGAGTCTATGATACCATTGTAAGTGCATATGCGGTTGGTCATGTCAAATGAAAACAAAAATAACCAGTGTTTAATACTGTTTAATACTCCATATTTAAGCATATTCTATTTAATACTGTTCTATCCTGAGATAAACTGTGTTGAAGGAGATGGAAACTTGAAAATCCCATTTGGTTTGGCCACACAAGAATATGGGTACATTATGCATGCAAATTTTTAAATGAAAGTGTAAAGGGAATGTTTTATTAAAGTGGAAGTGGACCACTTTATCATGTAAGGGGGCTTGCCATGTATACAAAAGTGACAATGTTCATAAAAATGGTCGAGCATATAATCTGATTGGGCATTTTTTATTGTTTTCCATATGGAGAGTGGAAGTGATGACCCACATGGCCTTTGTATGGTCTCATGGCCATTTTTTAATTATTTTTTTACATGATCAATGGAAATGGAATGCCCACATGGCCTATGTATGTAATTACCTTCAAGGGAATATTGAAAACTGTATGTTTTTTCTGCCAGAGTGTGATGCCAAGAATATTTTATTCCTGATGTTTATTTTGCTTCCTAGAGAGGCATGTTGATGTTTCTCCAGCAAGATGAAGTTACACCCAAACATAGGGGTATTTATAGTCGTCAAAAATATTTTTCCAAGATGGACACATTGGTGATGTCCAATTTATTTTTTGAGGCTGTTACATTTACATTATTTAGCCTCAAAATATATTGTACCTTGGAGTGCACTCTTGATTGTACCCGACACTCCCAAGGTAAATTTATATGTGATCCTTGTACCTAGTAACCTTCTCTATAGACCTAGAGGATGCAGCGACTGGTTACCCATGCACTCCGATGGGATGAGAGGTCACCATAAGGACACCTACTCTAGGAATTACATCCTATCCGAGGACTTTTTTGGATCGACTTTTGAAGACTACAGACGAAGACACTTTAGAAGATTCTCTTCTTTCTTCTTCTTCTCCTCCACATTTGGATTCTATAGCTCATTTTTTATTGTATTTCATGGCTCGTATTTCCTTTTGTATTAAGGTGCATTTTTGGCAAGACCGACACCTTCTAGATTGATTTCACCATGAGGGGGATGATATTCATGGTGAATCTAGTCAGTGACCTACGAGAGGCAATATACCTAGAGGATGAATTGTAGAGGCAATAGAACCAGAAGTGGCTGACCCTGAGGCACTTAGACGGCTGACCCAGAGGCAATAGATCCAAGGAAGTGGTTGACCCTGAGGCAACATACCGAGATGTATACACCGTTGATCTAGAATTATTCACAGTTGGAGAGCCAAGCACAAAGAGCACGAGCCTAGACCAAATCATGTAATAAAGGAGGATGATAGGGTTCTTTTAGAGAAGTCAATATTAAGGGGGAATGTTACCTAATGTTGACTTATTTTTTTCTATAGTTAGGATAGTGCACATTAAAGGGGAATGTTAGAATATAATGTGCACTATGCCTTGTTTATGACACTTGTCAGTTTGTCCTTGACACTTGTCACCTTATCATATAGGCCTTCTGCCTATATATTGTAACTTATTTCTGTATCAATACATCTCATATGTTCAAATCCTAATAGATATTACCCGATACATGAGTTTGCTACGAGATCCAATAGTTAGATAACAGTGTTAATTAATGTTTTGTTGCATGGTTACAACATGATTAATAGAATTTTAAATTTACCTTCTACCGTGTATCTCTGATGCACTGAAGATAATAATAAATATACTAAGACAACCTGATGCAATATAAAAAAAATTGTCTTAAAAACTTCGAAGGTCTGATATGTTGGCAGTAACATAGGAGAGAAGGGTTGTCATATTGATGACCATGATGAGCATAAAATAGAGGGTCTAGTACATCTTGATGGTTACACTCATCAACAACCGAATAATCAATCCTTCAATGGATTAAAATTTAGAACAAAAATTGAGTAAAAATAGATAGATATTTTATTATTTGGTTGATGTTATAAACCTATTAAATTTTGGTCTAAGGTAATATTCCTCAAAATATAAAATTATCACAATATCTTTTGTGATGAATTTGAGGCTGATGAATAATCAATATGCAACATTTATACTGAAGAAATTTCTACCTTTAATTTCCTATTGTAAAATGGTATGAGAAATGCATATTCAAATATTTCGATTATATGCAATTTATAAAATGTTGCTTGTCACCCTAAATGAAATACAAGTTAGATGGAAGGACATAATGGGTTAAATGTATGATAACTTTAAAATATAATATTCACGTTGTAAAAATGTTAGTGGAATTTTCCTTGGGAATAAACAAATGGGTGTGCCCTTTTGCCTTGTCAAATATTCTTTCTTTAGGGTCTAAAAATAAAGTGGGGGTTTGAGTTAAGAAGTTCAATGGTTACTATTTTATAAAAAAAAGGCTAGAATTCAATTTAACCTTTTACATGGATTAATTTTTTTCCATTTTTCGGAGCGATTTCTGGGATTCCCATGGTTGGTGGGTGGTTGGTGGGTGTGGGTGGTTTAGCCCACGGTGTTGTGCCCATTGTATTCTAATACCACATAGTGGTTTAGGGTTGTAAGAGTTTCCTTTATATTTTATTGTAATGTCCCATTTTTGGGCAAGAAAGAGAATAATAATATCAAGGAGTGGCTCTTGTTTTGCTAGAGTAGCCCACATCGGGTGAACCAGGGTAAATCTTGTGTGTCATTTGTACATTGTGTGGTGTCATTTATTGTAAGTTATTTATTTTTGCATTGTTTCTGGAATAATTTTATGCAAATCTCTTCAGTTTTTTCATACAAAAGAGGATTCAACAATCAAATTCCAACATCTTATCATTTCAATGCATGCACAATAAACAATAGAAGTGGCACACTATAAATTTTTAGAGTGCACTATTATGTGACATGTGGAGTCACCTAGTTCTCTAAAAGCTTATTTAGTGTTCCACATAAATATCCCAGTTGCATCCCCTTGCATAGAGCAATGACATGTAGCAACATCATATTCATTAAATTTTTCTTAAATCACCATTGACTTGGCAAATCTCTAGCCAATTAAGCAACAACATGTGGCACCTCCCATGTGTTGTAGGTGCTAAATTATTTTTTGATTAAAAAAAATTGAAAGCATTTGTTGTGACTTTAGGGTTAAAATTCTAGGGGCTATAACTTTTTTATACGTAAGTATTTTGAGACCATATTTTTAAATCACATGGTTGTTCAAATTCTTCACATTGATATTATTATTTTTTATCACACATGCATGTCAAAGACTATTTTTTAATAGGAAAATTATGGATTAGTATGTGTCTTTGTTAAATAGACCAAACTATACCACATGGAAAATAAAACTTGAATCTTTGCTCTAGATTAAGGGAATTCTTAAATATGTGAATGAGGATCCCGAAGACAAATTTTGAGGAGAGGAAGTAAATTTTTATGGATAAGAAGAATGAAAAAATTGGTATTATATCTCTTCATATTGCTAAATTTATGACACTCATCTCAACATGGTATCAAATCCAAAGAAGTTTCTTGGGAAATTCTAGAACTTGTTTGACCATAATGATTCTACTCAAATTAGTAGAATGGAGGCATAGATCACCAATTTACTCATGGATACTTTTGAGACCATAGATGTGAAAATCAATTGGTTCAAGAATATAGAAGATGGTATATAAACTTCTAGGGGGATGAAAAATAAGGAGAAAGAAAAGGAAGCTAATAGTGGGAATAAGGACATTGAGCTCCTCAACATTGTATTCAATAACATATGCGAGACATATGGTGCAAATGTTATTTTAAAATGCTTCAATATATTTTACCACATATCATCCTCCTATCAATGATGTGTTCAACTATCTTATTCATTACTAAATTCAAGTAGATATAGAAGGATCAATATTACACTATTTAGGCTCATACAAAGTAGGTCACCAAAGAAAATGTCAAGAAGAAGTCCAAGTAGGAGGAGAAGAAAAGAAATGATCCTTTCAAGAAACCTATTTTTACCTTTTATAAGAAGAAAGGGCATAATATAAAGTTTTTTCAAAATAAAATAAAAAATGTGAAGAAGAATCTAAATAAGGGGTGTTGATGCTACTCTCATATATACTTACGATGAGGATGATCAATGTGGTGAAACCTCATAGGCTCATGTTGTTCATTCAACATGTTGAAAATCAATGTATTTTGATGAGTGGATTATAAATTTAAAAGTGACTCAACACATGACCAAACATTGCCATATTCTACATGACTATAACACACAACACTTTGAAAAGCATATTGTCATTGATTATGATTCATTATTACAAGTAGATGAATGTGGTGAGGTTAACATTAGTTCTTTTGATAAATTTATTCATGTTCCTAGTGTGGGCCCTAATATATTGTCTATCTATTATATCACCCATAAAAATAAAAATATAAAACTGTAGCTTGATTTATGGATGATCATGGATATTGATTATGGATTCAAAACAATTGCCTAAGGGTATTATGGTGAGTTAGATCAGACAAACAAGTTGGAAAAACAATCAACTCCTCTATTTTCCTTTGCTTTAAAAAAATATTTTATGCCTATTGTAGCACATGTAGTTGATGTTAGTCAATGATGGCATTATATAATTAGATATCTCGACTATGATTATTGAGGTATATAAGTCATTATCAATTGACTATTGGGATTTCACCTATTTCTCCCCCTAGTGGTTTTTATGAGGGGTGTTTTTTGGGGAAGCATTTTAAAGAGTTTTTTTAAAAGATATTGCTAGGTGTGCCACATGACCCTTGGAAATCATTCATAGTGATATTTGTGGACCCATGGGTGAACTATCTCTCTTAAAAATATATATATTTTCTTCTCATCATCAATGATTTCTCCTAGTACATACAATTGTCTATTATTTGTACCAAATATGAGGCTTTCATGAAGTTCAATATCAAAGCATTAATGGAGAATTAGTTCATATGAAATATTAAGTGTCTCTGGACATATGGAGGAGGTGATTATGTGAGCAATGTTTTTTTAAATCTATTTTCTCTTCAATTTATTACCTTGTAGAATATTATCCATTATACTCCATAGTAGAATAGGCCAGCTGAGTGGAAGAAGGTGATTATGGAGATGACTTGATGTATGTTGCATGTTAAGGGGATGAATCCCAAGTTTTAGAGTGGAGAATTTACTTGTGCAACACATATTATCAATCAAATTATAACCCAGGATTATTTAGAGGATGACTCCTCTTGAGATATTAAAAAGTGATAAGCTTGATGTATCCTTGTTCCATGCTTTTGTATCTATAGCATGGGCCCATATCTTAAAATATATTAATAAAAAAGAGGTATTGAAAATTGATATATGAATTTTTTGGGGCATTGGAAAACCATCAAGTCCTATTATAATTATGATCCCAAGATATGGGAGGTTCTTATTTGAATAGGAAGAGATAGGAGGTTCTTATCTCTTCTTGCTCTTATGGTTGAAGATCTTCTAGTCTTTTTTATTATTCTAGAGACTCTATTAGATACCCTCATTGGTACCACTCTAGTTATTTCTATCCCTTCATCCTCCAATGGAGACTCTATAATTGATATTATTGTTTTGACTCCTCTTTAGACAATACCCTTTCTAGCACAATCAACTTTTTACTCCTAGAGTCATGAGTGATGCTAAGGTAGATGGTTAGTATAGATTAAATGCTTTAGTTTTGGATTACAATGTTGCCTCTTCTTAGAATGTGTCTTGTTGTTCCATGGTTCATCTATAACCTAAGTGGATTTGGATCCTCCTTGAAAGGTTATCTATGGATAATCATTGAAAGGTTCTTTCTTAGCTTTTTGTCTATAAGGTTGATTATTTTGAAGACCCTCTCACCTATACCTAGGTCAAGGGCTGAACAAAGTGGGAAGATTCTATGCTTACTGAGTAAAAATATCTAGTGAAAAATTATACATGGGAGCTTGTTCCTCTTATAGAAGGGAAGAAGGTTGTTGGGTGTAAATGGGTATATAGGATTAAGTATACTTCTAATGATTAGGTGGAGAAGGACAAGGTCCACATTTTTGCTAAATATTTCTCTCTCAAAAAAGGAATTGACTATTTAGAGACATTTGATCCAATCACTCAGATGGATTCTATTTGAATGATTATATTGATACCTACTTCATATGGCTGGAAGGTACATAAGATGGTGAAGAGTGAATTTCTTCATGGTGAGTTTTAGGAGGACATCTACATGCAAATACCTCTTTATTTTAAGGTTAAGGGTTCAACCCTCTTGGTGTGTCATATGACCAAGTTCTTGTATGGATTTAAGTAGGGTCCACATGTTTTATATGATAAATTAATTAATTATTTGTTAGTTATGGGTTAACATTGTGAGGTAGAACATGATATCTACATCAAGCATTAGGATGGCTAGACATTGATGATTGTGTTATATGTTGATAATCTTCTCATCATAGGCATCACACCCTCTTTGATTTAGGATATGAGGTAATGGATTCAATATACCTTTGATATGATAGACTTGGTGATTTTGCATGTTGGGTATTCAGATTGATTAGAATTATTTAAGGATCACCATCTCATACCCAAGTATGCTTTGCATATTTTATATCATATTAGGATGGAGGATTGTAAATTTGCTCTTAATTCCTTTACTTTTTTCTTGAAGCTTTGAGCGGATTGGACTAATTCCATGGTATATGCTACTTTATATTGATTCATTATGGGAGGTCTTCTTTACTTCTGATATTGCATTTTCCATTAACTATTGTTCTGGGGATATGTAGGCACCTAAAGAGGGAGTCACTATATTGTAGCCAAGTGAATCCTTTGATATATCAGAGATACATATCAAATGGGTATTCACTACTCAATTAATGTAGCTTTAATTTTGAAAAGCTTTTTAATGCAGATTGGGATAGTGATTTAGATCAATAGTACTCCAATATTGGTTTAGTATTTTATCTTGGTTCTAGACCTATTTCTTCGTGTTGTATATGATAGTTCACTATTTATCAATCTTCTATGAAAGTTGAATATTTTTTTGTCAATAAGGTAACCAAGCATATTTGATGGATGCCCATGATTTTAGATCTAATGGAAATTATTCAGTTATTTGCAGTTACTCTTCATTGTGACAATCAAAGTACTATTAAGCTTATTTGCAATCTAATGTTTCATCAGGGCACAAAACACGTTGATATTTATATGCACTATGTGTGATGGCTTTATGCCCATGGGATACTTGATCCAATTTTTATGTCATAAACAGAGTAATGAACAAATATATTTACCAAGGTCATATCCAAGGTACCATTCATATGCATGTGGGAGCATATTGTCATAGTAGAGTGTCCCTTAATGGGGGATGACTAATAAGGGTCTCTTTTTGTGTCCTCCATTCAACTTAGGGGGGATGTTATAATATGTGGTGGTTAGGCTTCACTTGAGGTCACAACTGATTATACTCTTTATATAAGCCCTCTAGGCCCTTGTACATCATGTATAGGTAAATGCTTCGTAATATTTTATTATTTAACCTAAAGGTTGGTTACCTTGACCTAAGCGTCTCTTGTAATTGGGTATAAATACCGCTCACTACCAACCATTTTGTTATTAATTAGAGTGTAATTCTATTTCCTTTAGTGATATATTTTATTTTCTACAAGTATTTTTTATATCATTTGTATTCTTTCTAATTTATTATTGTTTATCTAGGTAATGTATGAATTGTATTCATATTTAGAAGTATTATGAAATTCAATAGTGAGGAGATTGAAAACAAGGAGGATTAGGATGAAAAGAAAAATAATTGGGGCTCAGAGAAGTAAGACAAAGTAAGGGAATGAGAATGAGGGATAGTGACACAGTAAGATGATATAAACATGGGAAAAAAGTTAGGCTATAAAATAAGATAGTAACCATCACACAAATAAAAGGGGCAAGTTGAAGTAATGCACACCAAAATTACAACTTGGAATGGTATGGCATAATTCTTTCTAAGATGTCAATACCGATTTACACTTATTATCATTTATAACAAAGAATTCCCTTTGAAGAATTAAAAATATAAGGGCACCAATACCTAAAAATTAAAGCCCAATGTTGAAGGTAAGTTATATCTATATAAACTAGTTGTATAATAATAAGAACTGATTTAAATTATACTAATATGCATTTTCTTGATTATAATTTTTCTATTGTATGTATTCTCATGCTTTGTAAAATAAAATAACAAGGTTTCTTGTGTCTTTGTAATAATACAATATATTGGGTCTATGAATACCTTGATAACATAGTCCTTATGGTTGACGTGGAATCAAATTATGCATGCAAGTTTGAAGTGTCAAGTCTTATATGTAAATTTATAAATATGTATAGTTGGGTTTCAAGTATAAAATCATATTGAAGATTAGTATGTTCTACCAAGATAACCATCATAAGGTGAAGTGGTGGCTTCTCTATTTTGGGCATCATAAGAGAGGAGGTGGGAGAATGAGATTCACCAATTGTACATGCTAGAGGGAGTTGGTCTTCTCCAAAGTATTAAGTGAATTATGAGTTGGATAGAGTTGGTGTAATTATTTAAAATTAACTTATGAGAATACTAGGAGCCCAAATGTCAATTCTTGTGTGTTGCCTATCCATATTTTTCTATAATTGCAAGTTTTGGTATATGAAATTCTCTTGAAATATCAGGTTTTTGAAATGTTGGTGGGGCTTGTACGAAGGTAGGGCAATAAAAAATTATTCCTAATCATATTCTTAAAGGTTTGTAGTTGCTTGGAAGATATTCTAAGAACCTATTGGTAAAGTTATATGAAACTCCCAGTACCAAATAATGGACATGAATGCTTATGTGTTTGTGCATAAGTTTAAAGTCAAGAAAAATATAATATTTTATTTTGTCATGAAAATTATACATATTGTATGCAATTCTTGGTTAAAGCTTAAGTGTTCACTAAATGAAAATAGAATAAAAAATTGAAACTTATGAAACAATAAATTACTAGTTCCTTTAAGAACTATGGAACTTATAGAAAGTGTTTTTTTAAGAGTTGGATTCAATAGTTAACTCTACTTCTATGAAATTTCTTATTTTGATTGTGAGACATATTCAGTATGTGAGCATTAAAGAATCATTTTTTTAATTTGTTGAAAAGGGTTTTTGAAAGGATCCCTGAACCTTTTACAAAAGAACTCCAAAAAAGAGACCATCTCCTGAAGATAATCTCTATGATACAAACAAGGAAAAATTAAAACAGTGAGATGATCTTCGTAGGAAGACAATATCCATAGAAAAATCTACAAATCAATAAAAAATGAAACAAAGGAACCTCCCACTCAAAATTGAGACACAATTTAAAATAGGGAGATGACCGCAGGGAGATGATATTCAAAGGTCCAGTTGTAAAATCATTCAAATTTGAAATAAAGGAACTTCCTACTCAAATTTGAAACAAAAATTGAAAAAAAATGGAGAACCCTTCCCAATCAAAGTGAAATAGGGATCCCTACCAAGAGGAGCCTGGGAAAAACAAAATTGAAATGAAGAATCCTACCTAGGAGGAACAAACTTGAATCACTTGTTTCCTACCCAGGAGAAACAAACAATATGTAAAAATAGCTCTAATAGGCAAGCCCACAAAAAATTCTTTCCAAAGGCCTAAAAATAGAATAACAATAAATGGAGGTCTCCACAAGTTGTGAGATCTCCCTATAAATGGGAATGCACTGCATGAAAATAGATGAATTTAGTATGAACAATGGATCCCACAAAACCTGAAGTGCAACAAGAACCAACCTAAAATATGAAGAAATACTAAGAACCATTGAGAGAGCTTAGGGTCCCCCCTAGACCAAAAGAATAAAAAGTAAAGGATTTGTCAAAATCCACAAAAAATAGATATGCAAACCTGTAGTTGTAAGTCCAACCGGTAGCAATTTTAGGAGCATCTCATCTACAAATAATAAGCATGAGATCTCCCATAAAATATCAATAAGAAATATATAAAATACCTCATAGAATATAAAAAAATAGATCAGACAAACAGGAAGCCCTTGAAGCTAGGAACCTAGACTATAGATCCAACACCCGAGTCAAATAGAGGAAACCCACCAATGACCTGAATACATCCATAGGAGCATCTCAACTGTAGATACAAAGAACATGGTCCAAAGACCAAAAAGGTTATAGAGAATTAGCCCCTAGGATACACAACAAAGGATCATAGACACACCCAAACTAAAAGAACCACACCACCTAAACCCGCGTCAAAGAAAACAATAAATTCATCCATCAAAATAGTAAAAATCCACCAAGGTCTCCCAGGGAAGGTCCCAAGAGCAAGCAGAAACCCTCAAAATAAAAGAAAATGAGGGAGCAAGAAAAATAAATTGGGAACCTATCACCCAGATGGGAGGTCACCTACTCTATCAACAATGACTCGAGAAGTGAAGGTCTTGAAAACTCACCAGGAAACCCAGGAATGGTCCCAAAAATACACCAAGCCCCAGGATCAAGAATAAACCCTCAAAACTGGGGCAGAAGAGGGAGTAGGAATATTTAAATTGGGAACCTCCTACCTAGATGGAAGGTCACCTACTCCATAAACAATGTCCCAAGAAGAGAAGGTCCTAAGAACTCACCAGGCACTAGGAGCAGATCCAGTTATAAACACCATTTTTTGCTTGTGGTGAAGTTAAGATTTTTATATGGGTAAAGTCAATTTTAAGAAGTGAAATCAAGCAAGAAAAGAACCGTGTATTCTATTTTTATTTATGTGAATTTGGAAAAAAAATTATTGGTATGGAATTGCTACCTTGATTTTTTATTATTGTAATTGGAGATAAGAAAAGTGTTTTATTGATTAAAAAACTCTATGTATGTTTCCTTATATTTGGATTATAAAAACTTAGTAGCTTTGTTGTTATGAATCAATTTCGTAAATTCTTTACAATATATTTTGCTTCAGAAATGTTATTAGTTGAAATGTAACTTGCTTATGTAGAACACTAAGTGAACTTTCCAAATATTGTAAGATTTGGGAGATTGAGTCAAACTTAAACTTAACCTATCTGAGAAATCCTTTAACTGATCTTAGTTAGAGTAAATTGTTCTTCCATTATGATATTAGTAAGGAATCATATATGGTTATCCAACTATTTGATTACCATCAAAGTATAGTATACACCCTTACCTTTCAATATTTGAACCTTAAACCTCTATTCAAAGTTTTGAAGTTTTCATCATTAGACCCACTGATGTTGTTATTTTCTTTTGGATTATAAGTACAACTTATTTTACCTTTTAAATATATATTATATTGAGTGGGGTTATATACTATTCTATAGATAAACATATATTGAGTAAACATGTTAAATAAGGTTTGTGTACATAACCTTGCAAATGTTAAAAATTAACTTTATCAGGTTACATAGGCCTGAAGCAAATAGTTAAAAAAAATATCCCACCTCATATTGTAAAGTAAAATAGATTTTAACATTCATAAGGCCATAGGTTTAAATGAAATGAATGAAATTATGTCCATGAAACCAAAACAATTTATGAGACTAATAGCTTTAATACAAAATAATGTATAATGTACATCCATACTTCCTTTTGGATTCAAAACAATCTTGAACCTCATATTCATAGTTCCAAAGTTTAACAACATATATATAATAGAAGTAATGTTTTTCAAAAAAATAAAAAAGCTCAACATCCTCTTATCATATTTTAGAGTGTGTTTCTTCTATTGTTGACTTTCATGAGAAGTTTCATTATTTTTTATTCTCAATTCTTCAAAAATTTCCTTTAGTAAGCTTACTTTTAGAGTGTCTTTATATGAAATCTTGATGTTTTGTAGGCTTACATTCCATGATAAATTGCTTTTTGATCTCCACTACTCTTGCTATGCAAAAGAAACATTTATTTTGACCATACCTCTTGAGGTATTGTCCATATCCTAATTTCATATCTCAAATATTGTGAACTAATCTTTAACTAGGCTATTAACATGTTTTCCTTTCATTTTATGTTAGGAACCTACTATTAAAAATAAACACACTCACACAAATGCAAAAAATAAACATATATTCTCACAACACACTATAGAAATAAAATGCATACTATGGAAATAATTTGTAGAAAAGGAACAATCTCACAATAGCACTGAATTGCAAGCCTCTTCGAGGGGTAAAATCCTTCAATAATTTATTCAATTATGCAAAAAGATACATACAATACTACCCCTCATAGTTTTAAGGAATTCCTCTAGCACCTAACTCCCAAGGTTGGCTTACATGAAAAATGCCACCCGGGATAGAATCTCCTACCTACAATTAGTTACATTCTTGAAAATAGTTACATAAAAGGATGTCATTTGGCATAGGTGATTCTTAATCTAAAACTGTAATAAAATATTACAAAATATTAACATGGGTACTACCCATGTTCCACAAGGACTATTACATCAAGGTGTTACGATGGGGTCCTAACATACCCTTCCTCTTCAAAAAGCTTTGCCCTCAAAGCTAAAGGTGAGAAAAATGCTACTGGATGTGGTGAAGAGGTTCTCATATCGTATCTTCGGGTTGTAAGCCATGCCACTAGACCAAGACATTTGTGATAACATGCTGACAAAGGATGCACAATCTATGGTCAAGAACACATTTAGGTTCAAGAATTATGGACCCTTCCTTCTCCAACTCTAGAAGTGTAGACTACACTTGCACCTTGTTGTCATTAATCTTATTGAGAGATGACACATGGAATACTGGATGAATTTTAGAACTAGTCATAAGGGCTAGTTTGTACACTATAACTCCAAGATTTTGTAATACCTGATAAGGACCATAGTAATTAGTGGTAAGTTTCTGACAACTATGCAACTGGAGAGATGATTGTTTATATGGTTGTAGGCAAAGAGAGACCATATCACCAATGACAAAGCTACGTTTGATACGGTTTTGATATGCTTGTTGTTTCATATGGTTCTGAGCCATGTCCAAGTTGATCTTGATTTGGAGTAAAATTAAATCATTCTAGCAGGGAGTGGAATCCATCGCTGAACCTTGGAGATACCTAGGATGTAAGAAGTTGGAGTTGGTGGAAGCTGACCATAGATTGCTTCAAATGGAGTTACCTTAGTGGCAGAGTGATAGGTTGTGTTGTACCACCATTCAACCAAAGGAATCCACTTAGCCCATTGAGTAGGATATTTAGAAGTAAAATAGCAAAGGTAGATCTCCAAGCATTTATTGGCAATTTTGGTTTGGCCATAAATTTGAGGATGGTAGGTCAAACTCATCTTGAGCTGTGTTCCCTACAACTTGAACAGTTCCTACCAAAAGTTACTGGTGAAGGTAGGATATTGATTAGAGATAATGGATTTAAGCATCCCATGGAGATAAAAAATAGAGTCAAGGAAGATTTTGGTGACAATGGATGCAGTTAAGGGTGGTATAGGGAATAGAAATGAGCATACTTTGAAAGACGATCCACTATCACTAGAATAACCAATTTACCTCTAGATTTGGTAATCCTTCAATGAAGTCCATAGATATATCTATTCAAACTTGCTCAGGATTGGGAAAAGGTTGAAATATCCCTAGAGAACTCATAGTTTCACATTTCATGCGCTATCAATGATCACATTTAGCAATAAATGTTTTGATGTCCTATTTCATTCCCTTTCAAAAAAAGGTATGTTTGGTTCAGGTATACATTTTGAGAAAACCCAAATGACCAATTCTGGGAGAAGCATTCATTTCTTGAAGGAGGAGATCCTTGATTTGAGATGAATGGAATAACCAAACGATCATGAAATCGTAAATCCTAACCATCCCAAACATAGCCAAGGTGGGAATGAGGATCCTCTTAGAGAGTGTGGATGAGAGTTTGCAATGATGAATCCTTGGCCAAATCCTCATGAAGTTGATGAATCCATTATGAAATAGGAGTAGAGATAGCATGTAACATGGCCTAATCTTCATGGAGATGAGACAAGGCATCGACCACCACATTATCTTTACCTTTCTTATAAGAGATGTCATAGTCATACCCCAAAAATTTGGAGATCCATTTTTATTGTTTTGGAGTAGCCAACCATTGTTATAAATAATATTTTAGACTCTGATGATCAGTTTTAATAGAAAAATGTTGACCAATGAGATATGGACACCAAAGGATGACCGCATGTAAAGTGGCAAGCATTTCCTTCTCATAAGTAGACTTACCCAAATTTTGAGGAGAGAGTGTCTTGCTAGTGAAAGCCAATAGTTGACCCTCCTACATTAAAACTACCCCAATGCCCATGCTCGATGCATCACTCTTAATGATAAATGGTTTAGAAAATATGGAATTTCCAAAACATGGGTGGTGGTCATGACATACTTCAAATAAAAAAAAACCATCTCGATCAAATCATTCCACACAAAAAAAAATTCTACAACATGGTTGTCAAAGGAGCTACGATCTTGCCATAATTTTTCACAAATTTCCTGTAATATCCTATAAGATCCAATCCATGAAGGCCTTTCAATGTATGAGGTTTGGTTTGATTTTGAACCACCTAGATTTTCTTAGGATCCACCTAAACTCCTCACTTAGTGATTGTGTTCCAATTATTCAACCTCCTACTAACCAAAATAACATTTTGATTACTTTGCATAAAGTTGATGGTCAGACAAAAGTTTGAGGGTATCATCTAAGTGGAGAAGATGATCCTCCCATGCGTGACTATAGATCAATATGTCATTAAAGAAGACTAGAATGAATTTGCAAAGATAAGGATGAAAATTAGAATTCATCAAAATTTGAAAGGTGGAAGGTGCATTAGTCAAACCAAAAGGCATAAAAAGAATTCATAATTTCCTTCATGAGTTTTTAAGGCTATTTTAGAAATATCTTCGTTCTTGATGCAAATTTGGTGATAGCCCGATCGTAAATCCAACTTGAAGAAATACTAAGCCCCATGCAACTTATCAATTAGTTCATAAATTATAGGAATAAGGAACTTATCAAGTAGTTCATAAATTATAGGAATAGGGAACTTATATTTATAGTTCAATTAGTTATCTTGATCGGTTGACTGGTCTATGGTTTTTGGTTCTTGAGAATCCTCCTCATCCTTAGAAGATTTTGTAGTGGGAACTTCATCCATATCGAGCAAGTATAATTTTTGTTGCACACACCTATGCCCTTTGGTATATTTATAATTACAATTGTAACATAACCCTTGTGCCTTTCTATTCTCCATATCCTCATGACTCAATATTTTTATAGGTGGATATTTAGTAGTAGGATTTGGCATTGGCTTGGCCAAAAAAGATGGCTTAAATGGAGAAAATTTAGAAGTTTGAATGAGAGCCTTGAATTTTTCTTCTACCAATTTGGCCAATTGTATGGCATATGGTGGTGATTGAGGTTGTAACAACTTAACCTTTGCCCTGATGTCATCCTTAAATCCACTCACAAAACAACTTTGAAAAGAGTTAGCACATACCAGTGGTTCGATTGGCAAGTTTTTTAAATTTAGTTTGGTATTCTCAAATGGTTGAGGTTTCTCTAAGTTTGAAAAGGGCTCTTGTAAAATATTCAAACTTGCTAGGACCAAAATGAGTGAGTAGGCATTGCCCAAATTAGACCAAGAGAGTTCAGGTTCGGATTTTCTAAGCCATAAAAACCAATGAAGTGCATCTGATTCAAAATTAAAAGAAGCAATGATCAAACATAAGAAACGATCAATATTATGAAGAGTGAAATATTGTTCTGCATTACAAATTCACCCCTTAGTATCCTTTCCATTAAACCTGGGAAAGTCTAATTTTGATAATCTTATTCTATTGTGAGTTGGTATAATTCATTGGTGATTGCTTGTACCAACTTATTCTTGGTCATAGTTACCCATTAAACCTGGGAAAGTCTAATTTTGGTAATCTTATTATATTGTGAGTTGGTATAATTCATTGGTGATTTCTTGTACCAATTTATTCTTAGTCATAGTTACCTATGAAACCAAAATATGTATGACTATCCAACTCAACCTTCATTTCCTATTGTGCAATGGAAATTCCACTCATAGTTTCCTAGACAGTTTAGAGTTGTGATTGTATTGCTTTTAGGGTTTGGTCAAATGAATTCCATATTTTTGTGCCCACAACTTCCACTCTGGCTTGAATATCCCTATCTAATGCTTGTTTTCGAGTACCCTCAACCATATTTGGAGGTTGGTAACCTTTTTAGGAACTTACTAAAAATATAAAGGTGATTTCTAGGAGTTACTATTTTTAGTAAGGGTCCGAAAAATGGTTTGGGTGTGGTATATCAAAATAGTTAGCTTAAAAAAATAATCAGAATGAGCTATTTACTACAATAGTGATTTTTGGCACCCCATACTTTTTTTATTGTTATTTTGATGAGTCTACTAGTGTGGTTGGTTTTTTCTTTGGAGGTTTGGATCAAAAATTGAGTTAAGTGTTGAACACCCTTTTCTAATGCTTGTTGTGACTATCTGGCCACTAATTGATTCCCGACATTGTTTTGTTCCTTGTATAATTATAACTCATAAATTCCTTGTCTGTTTTCATTCTGATTATCACAGGTAATTATTCTAACTGTATAGGTGACTATTATGACATTGATATCCTAACAACCTTGTATTGACTGTTATTGATAAAATATTCCTGACTATAACTGAATCTGACCCCCCTGTTTACCCTGTTTTAGATTCTAAAGCTTCCTATACACCTGTTATATTTTTAGTGATTTTGTATTATCTATTTTGCATGCAAGAATTCTATATTAGGGATGTCTTCTTTGTATGCTCAACTTCTATTAAGGATATGGTAACAGGTTTGAATTTTTGGTTGTAGTTTAAGCAAAATAGAAATACTTGGAGAACAAACTATGTTTACAGGTTTAAATAGAACTATGGTACGCTAGGCAAAGGTGTATGTAATACCCATAAGCCCTCTGTTATACTGCAGTGATTAATAATAATGCTCAGACCAATATTTTAGGCCACTACTCAAGGAGGATTCCACGCATACCCTTAAGCACACTATATACCTCTATAAAAGTAAGGGAGGCTAGTATTTCGGGATGTGTCCCATGCACTATGGATAACACAAGGTCAAAAAATCTTCCTAGGGAAAAAATGTTGTTTAATCCTAGATGGTCTCCCAATATAACTAAAGACATGTGGGAGATCAAATCCGTACATTAGTGCTATTTGAGGCCTAGATATTGGAGTTTGATCACCCCTCACTTAATTAGACGCTTTATGGGCTATCTAGCTTAGCTAATAACAACAACTCCTTCATGATATTTTAAAATACATGACATAGGGTTTCTAACCTACTCAACTACTGTGGATAAAAATACTATATATTTTTGTTGGTTTTCTATTTTTTTATAATAAGAAAAAACTAGCATAAGGAAAAATTGGAACACAAAAATCTTATACCTAATAGTTGAAATGGTAGAAACCATCATAGTCATAGTAGAACACGACCCTAGAAAGTGCTCTGATACCACTTTTTAGGAACCTACTTTTAAAAATAAACACACTCACACAAGTACAAAAAATAAACGTATATGCTCACAACACACTATGAAAATAAATTACAAAAAATGAGCAATCTCACAATAGCATTGAATCGCAAGCCTATTCAAGGGGGCAGCATCCTTCAATACTTCATTCAATTATGCAAAATATACATACAATACTACCCCTCACAGTTTTAAGGAATTCCTCTAGCACCTAACTCCCAAGGTTTTCTTACATGCAAAACGCCACCTAGGCTAGAATATTTTACCTACAATCAATTACATTATTGAAAAATGGTTACATAAAAGGACACCATTTGGCATAGGTGCTTCTTAATCCAAAACTATAATAAAAAATTACAAAATATTAACATGGGTACTATCCACATTCCACAAGGACTATTACATCAAGGTGTTAGGATGGGGTCCTAACATTTGATATTTGCATCTATGTATTTCTTTTAGCCTATTCTAGATTGAATTATTTAATGTTAATTTTCTTTCATACTTTTTTTTGCTTCTTAAATTTTCAGTCCATATGATAAGTTTGGGTTATAAGAAGGATATTGTTTACCAATACATTGTTATTCAAACAATACTCTATTGTTGATACATGGTGTATAACCCTATCTTACTGGGTTGAACCATAGTTTTAAATTCTGTTGATAAACCACAATAACTCGGTAACTCGTGGAACTCATGAGCAATAAGATTATTTATATTTTCTCATATTGCAATAAGTTTCTCACCATTTTCTTGTTGATTTATCAATGATTTCTTAGATAAGGTTGCAAAAATAGATGATCAATGCTAGATTTGCTTTTAAAAGCACATTTATAGGCATTTGCTTATTTTTTTTCATCTCTCCAACATAGTGAAAAAAATTGTTAGAGGTTAAAAGACTGAAAATAACAATCCTAAACCACTTTTTCGGATCACAATGAATATTGGACGCTGACTCAATTTTTTTTAGCCAGTTTCTACAAATTCTTCTGAATTATTTTTGAATCCCCAAAAAATGAAAAACTAGGGTTTTCTTAAAAAAAATTAGTTCATTTCAAGCATGTAGGCTAGGCTATATTTTTTTGGTTTGTTTTATCTCCCCATCCTAAAAAAATGAGGGATTTGTTAAGTTTTTTTCATTTTTTTGCTCTTTTCAAGCGTGTAGGCTACAAAGTATTTTTTTTGTTTGTTTTTAAGCATGTAGGCTAGGGATTTGATAAATGAATCATTTTTCCCTCCTATTAGGAAATAGATATGGATTCTTGAGGTGAGATCCCTAGAACCATTATGTGTAGCAATCTTCCTACTACAAGTGGAAACCAATAGAATCCTTTATTTACAACCCCAAGTCAAAACCTAGGAAGAGATCCAATGTGGAAGCATGGAGTTAAAGGAAACATGTCGAATCAAGTGTTTTGTAAACATTATGGAAAGGACATGCAATAAGGAATCCATAACCTCAAATTCCATTTGTTTGGACAACCAAGGAATGATGTGGACCCCTACCCTAAAGTACATGATAAAATAAACAATAAGGTTATGACTTGGATGTGCAACAAAGAGGCCAAAAAAATCAAGCATAAAAGGATAAGAGATACAAAAGGATAAGAGTCCTATGGAGTGGGGCCATGGGACTTCTTTTATGGGGATAAGGCTAAACTAAAAGATATAGATGATGTGGTCGAATAATCTATTCTTAGCCCCCATATTCAATTAGGTAGTTCTAGTGGGAATGAGAGAAGTCCCGGAGGCTCTAGCACAATATAAACCATAATTTACAATACTAGATGGCGGAGGGAAAGGCAAAGGATATCAAGACAACTATAGCAATTTTTTGGTATTACTACAATATTCCCTTCCATTGTGTGAAAAACCCATGTTGGGAAGCCAAAGCGAGGGCATTGAGTGAGTTTGACAAAGTAATTAAGACATGTTTGGTCTATGATTTAAGTGGACCATTATTGGAGTGTATATTTAACATACATGCTCTTGTAAAAGAGAAAAGGATTACATGGAGGAAAAAGAGTTGCACCATTCTTTATGATGGATGGATGGATGTAAGAAATCACACACTCTTGAACTTCACAGTGGCTTCAGGTGGATCCATGGTATTTCTGAAGTTGGTTGATGCCTCACAAGAGGTAAAGAATGCACAATTATTATTCAGTTTGTTAGATGAGGTTGTGGTAGAAGTAGAAGTAGAGAATGTTGTCCAAGTAGTGATGGAAAATGCAAAAAATATGTATCTATAGATAGACTTCTCAAGGAGAAGTATCCTTATGTTTTTTTGAGCCCATGTGTTGCCCATTGCATTGACCTCATGCTTAAGGACATTAGCAAAATATCATAGGTAAATATTGTTATAGAAGTGCAAAGAATATAATATGGTTTATCTATAACCGCATGGGTGCTCAACTTGATGAGGGAGAATAATGACAAAATGAGTATTCCTCACCCAAGGATCACTTGATTTACCTTCAATTTCATCAACTTGTAGAACCTTTTATTAGCATTAGTTACTTTGAAGTAAATTTTTTTGTAAGGAATGACATATCTCACCATTTCATTCTAAAGAGGAGGAGCAACAAATATATAACCAAGTGGATGATAATTCATTTTGGGAGAGCATTCAAGAAATTCTCAAGGTAAATACAATTTTCTTTTTGAGTTCAAATTTAAATTTCAAAATCTTATTTTATACTAGAGTATTACTTGTCCTAAATTTTAAATATTTATTATTTAATTGCAAATTACTAAACTCTTGGTAAGGGTTCTTTACCTTGTATATGGTGAGAAATTGTCCATGGGCTATCTATATGAGGTAATGGATAAAGCCAAATAGGCCATTCAACATTAATACAATGACAACCAACACAATTTTAAAGCAATTTGCCATATTATTGATAAGATATGGATAAGGCAACTTTGTCAACCAATTCATTCTGAGGGGTGCCTATTAAACCCCAAATTATTTTACACTAATAACCTTATTAGTAATGAAGAGGTCCACGAAGGTTTTATACTTATGTAGAGAGGATGGAAAATAACCTTGACAAACATTGCCTTATCCCTATTGAATTGCAATTGTATAAGGCCACATGAGGGAGCTTGTTTGCATCCCTCTTTGTTAAAGAAGCAAGGTCAAGCTTACGGCCAGGTAATGCATTTAAAATTTTAAAGTTTAACATTTCTTTAAAATTTTATGTAGTTAACATTCTTGTAGTTTATAAATGTAAATTAATACATTGAAAATTATCATTTTTGTAGATTTATGGTGGGGGGCTATGCTCCAAAACACCTTATTTATAGAGAATTATTGTCTATAACTTGAGTTAGACTTGTAGTGCTTTTGGATGCGAGCATAATTGTTCTCTATTTTAGGATATACACACCAATAAGCATAACAGATTGATCCAAGAGCACCTCAGTGACCTTATATTTGTGTAATACAATATTAGGTTTCACACAAGACAAGCGTAGGATAGTGAATCCTATGAGGTAATTCAATTGGATGAGCTAAATCCACTATGGGATTGGATGGCCAAGAGTTTTGTGGATCCTAAGTTTACTACAAAGGATATTGAGGCACTTGAGAAGGAAGCAAAATATTTAAGAGGATTAGAGGAGATATACCATGATGATACCGTTATAAGACCCGTATCTTATCTTAAAAATTTAATATAAATTATTAAAAAAATTATTCAAAAATTGTAAACAGGAGAAGAAATTGTATTTTATATGAAATCGCAATTACACTAGAGGAATAATTATCTTCCAATGAATACAAGTAAGTTTATAATTTTCTTCATTGATGCCCTTCTACTTACTACCCAAAAAAACTATATACCTACTTCTAAGGACACAAGTGGAAAGACACAATAGTTCAATAAAAAGAAAAATATAAATGAATAATTAGTTTATTAAGAGATTAGGATAGAAATCCTAACATGCCACCCTCCTTAAAAAGAGCTTTGTCCTAAAAGAAAAATGAGGAAATTATTGTTGGATATGATGAAGCATTTCCTAGGTAGCATCTTCAAAGGTTAAATCCCACCACTGAATCAAGAGTTCAGTTATGGTGCGATGATGGAGTGTATGAGTACGATGATCCAAAATGGCTTCTGGTTCAACCATGAGTGATCCATCCTCGATGAAAGTAGGTAATTAAGTTTGTGTGGTAATGTTGGTGTCGATGACTAACTTAAAGCAAGATACATGGAACACGAGATGAATTTTAGAACATTATGGTAACTCAAGTTTATAAGCAACGGATCCAATGTGTTGTAAAACTTTATAAGGCCCATATAATTTAGGAGCTAACTTTTATGAACCCTTGAGCTTGAGAGAATTTTGGCGATAAGGTTTAAGGTGAAGGAACACCATATCACTGACTTGAAATGCTCGTTTGATCCTATGTTGATCTGCTTGTTGCTTCATTTGATGTTGGGCCATAAGTAAATTATCTTTGAGAAGGCAAAGGATATTAGCTCAAGTAGAGATTTTAGAATCCACGACAGGCACCTTGGTACTTCCTGGAATATAAGAAGTAAGAGAAGGTCGTATTTGGCCATATAACGCTTCATATGGGGTCATCTTAATGGCAGTATGGTAGGAGGTATTATACCACCATTCTGGTAAAGGAAGCCATTTGACCCAATGAAGGGGTTGAGAAACAATAAAAAAACATAAGTAAGTTTCCAAGTATTTATTTACAACTTCTGTTTGACCATTGGTTTGAGGGTGATAAGCAAAACTCATACGGAGCTGAGTACCTTGGATTTTAAACAAATTTTGCCAAAATTTACTAATGAAGGTGGGATCACGATCACTAAAAATGGTAGAAGGTATACCATGTAGTTTAAAAATATTATCAAGAAAGAGTTGTGCAATGGTACTAGTTGTGTAAGGGTGGGTTAAAGAACAAAAATGAGCATATTTAGATAAGAAATCCACCACAACTAGAATAACAGTTTTACCTTAGGAGCATGGAAGTCCTTCAATAAAGTCCATCGAAATATCGATACATATTTTGGTTGGAATAGGAATAGGTTGGAGAAGGCCAGGAGTACCTACCATATCTCCTTTTTGTCATTGGAAAGTCTCACATTTAGCCATAAATTGCTTAATATCATGTTTCATTCCTACCCAGTAAAAATATCAAGCCACATGTTTATAAGTTTTGAGGACTCCAAAATGTCCTGTAATGGGAGTGGTATGTAACTCATGGATAAATTTAGTTCGATATAAGGAGGGAGGACATAAAACAATACGCTATTTGTACCGAAGTATACCACTGTTCCAAGTATAGTGAGGCTTGCTCATGGGATCTTGTAGGATTTGTTGAATTAATGGTTGTGTTGAAGAATCATTAAACCATTCTTGTGTCACTTGGTCTATCCATTGGGGTATAGGGGATGATAGCGCATGCAACTAGGATAATTCTTAATTTTTTTGGAAAATGGCATCGAAAGCCATGTTGTCCTTTACCTTATGGTATATTATTTCATAATCATATCCTAGTAATTTAGTAACCCACTTTTTTTGCTCAAGTGTGGATATACATTGCTTAAGGAAATACTTTAAACTATGGTGGTCGGTACAAATAATAAAATGTTGACCGATGAGGTATGGTCTCCAATGTTGAACAACATGAATAATAGCCAACATCTCCTTCTCATATGTAGAGCGGGCTAAATTCTTCCCAGAGAATGCCTTGCTAGTAAAAGCTAATGGTCATTCATCCTGCATGAGAACAACTCCCATTCCCAAACCCAAAGCATCACTTTCAATTACGAAGGGTTTGGAAAAATATGACATGGCTAACACATGAGTAGAAAACATGGTATTATTTAAGTTAGTGAAAGCATCGTTAGCCTTGGAGTACCAAAGAAAAGCATTCTTCTTGAGCAAATCTATTAAGGGGGCAACCATATTTCCATAGTCCTTGAAAAATTTGCAATAATACCCAGTTATGCCCAAAAAACCATGTAAAACTTTTAATGATTTAGGAGTGCGCCAATTTTTCATATCTTCAATATTGTGAGGGTCTTAACCCCATCCTTGGAAATGATGTGACCAAGACATTCAATCTCCTGTTGGCCGAAAGAACATTTTGATCGTTTGGCATATAGTTGGTTTTCTCCCAAGGTTTTTAAGACTTTATCTAAGTGAAGCAAGTGATCCTCCCATGTTTTGCTATAAATTAGAATATCATCAAAGAAAACCAAGACAAATTTACAAAGATAAGTGTGGAATACCTTGTTCATTAAACTTTGGAATGTCGAAGGACCATTGGTAAGGCCAAAAGGCATAACCAAAAAATCGTAATGCCCTTCATGAGTTTGAAAAGATGTTTTTAGAATATTATTTTCTTGGACTCGAATTTTATGATATCCCGATCGTAAATCTAATTTCAAAAATTATTTAGCTCCATGAAGCTCATCTAATAACTTATCTATAAAAAGGATGGGAAATTTATCCTTAATAGTGAGTTTGTTAAGGGTACGAAAATCTACACATAAACACGATGATCCGTCCTTACGGAACAATAAAACTGGGGAAGAGTAGGGGCTAACGCTTGGTTGGATTACTCCTGCTCTTAATAATTCTTATACTAGGTTTTCTATTTTAGTTTTCTGTATATAGGGATATCAATAAGGTCGTATATTCAAGGATTGATGCTCAGGAAGAAGTTGAATTGCATGATCATGACTACGATGAGGGGGTAACTCTTTTGGTTCATTAAATATTCGAGTATGGCATGTTAAAATTTGTTGTAATGTGGGCTCCTCTATTTTTTCTTCATGGGTGGGTTGGATAGAAAATAGTTGTGCAACCATACCTTTACCACCCTTGCGAATACTTTTATCCATATGATGATAACTTACTATTTGGGAAGGTCATGATTATAATCCTTTAAGAGTATACTCTTGATCATGTAATGTGAATTTCATCCACAATTCCTCAAAATCCCATTGAATTGTCCCTAGCATTTATAACCATTGCACTCCTAAGACAATATCACAACCTCCTAATGGAAGAGCATACATGTCAGTTTTCACACTGTAATATCACATGGTGAGATTAATATTTCGACACTTCCCTTTGCATGCGATCTTTCTTCTATTGCCAATCATGACCTCAAAATTATTACAAGGTAGTATATAGCAATTGGTTCTCTTCACCAATCATGGATGGATGAAATTATGTGTGCTACTAGAGTTAACAAGCACAATGAGATTTTGACGTTTGTTGTACCCCTTAATTTTCATAGTTTGAGGGGAAGAGAAATCGACAATGGCATTGAAAGAAATTTTTGGTGTGTCTTCAATAGTATCATCAAGTGTGTCTGAAACTACCTCTATCTCGATATCACGCTCTACAGTTGTTGAATCACTAGGATTAGTGGCATCTAGAATATATAACTTTTTTGTAATGCATTTATGATTTGGCACAAATTTTTCATCGCAATGATAGCAGAGGCCCTTTGCTCGTCTTTCCTTTATTTCTTCAAAAATAAAACGTTTAATTGGTAAGGTTTAGTTAGTTTTGGGTGTGTTGAATGTATTTTATGGTTTCCTGAGAGGTGGTTTGTCGCTTAGTCGACGTTGAGTGTTAAATTTATCTTCTACCAATTTAGCCAATCCGATGGTCTACATCATGGTAGTGGGATTGAACATTTGTACTTCCAATCAAATCTCCTCTTTTAAGCCACCGATGAAACAAATTTTAAATGAGTCATCCAAACCTATTGTGCGATTAGCTAATTTTTCAAATTGTGCTTGGTATTCACACACTGAAGTGCTTTGGTGTAGCTTGGTAAGGGCTCCAGTAAAATATTTGAATTTACTAGGGCCAAATCATACCAAAATATTCTACATGAAATATGGCCAAGTAGGAACATTATTAGTCTTTTTGTACCATTGGTACCATTGGATGGCATCGTGTTCAAGGTGGAAGGATGCAATACAAATTTATTGTGCCTCAAGGATTTGATTGAGGGAGAAATATTGCTCTGCTCGATAAATCCAATCTGTGGGGTCTCCTCCAAATTTAGGAAAATTCAACTTAGTAGTTTTTGGAAGGATGAAAGCTTGTGATTCCCCAAGTAGATTTTGGTGTGTGGATCCTCCGATAGGTTGGCCAACTTGAAATAGTGCCATATGTTGTTGTAATGAATCAATAGAGTGTTTGTAGGTATCAATTCTTAAGTCCATTGCTGATAATTTTTCCTCAACATTCGTCCTGATTTGTGTAGTATTTTGAGAAATTTCATCCTTCCATTGGTGAAAATTGTGATATAATTTATCGAGGGTGAGGTATTGCGATCTCTATCCATAAACCATTAAATAGTGGGTTGTATATTTTCAAGTTGAAAAAATTAAATTTAAATTTGGGCAAAAATAAATTAAATAATTGACCAAAAATTTAAATTTAATAAGGTAAAAATTTTGTTTTAGCAACTTTTTTGAATTTTTGCCCTCCCACGGCTAGTATTTCAATTTGAATGGATAACATTCAAGTGTTTTGCAAAAAAAATTTGTGGAAAGTACAGTGGTAGGTCGTCCAACAGTGAGCAAGCACAATGGACCAACGGAGATAGGCATGAGACACAAAGTAGAACAGGTACGATACATGAGCGAGCATAGTGGATCAAAGAAGATAGGCATGAGACACCAAGTAGAATAGGCATGAGATATGAGCGAGGAGCAAGCACAAGATATGAGCGAAGCAACAATGAAGTCACACGAGCTCAAGAGGACATGTGACCAAAATCACACTGCCTTATTAGCAACTTTGCATATATAAATTCCTAGTTTTTCCTTATCATCCCAAATGTGGGATAATATTTTTATAAAAAAATTTGCTTCACGATGCTTCTAGCGGTCAAAATAATTGTAACTTTTGATTTAATTAAAAGTTAGATTTTAATCCTTTTACTCCTTTAGCCGAAAAACGTCGCAGGTGATGTTGTTACTCCGAGTAGACGTCAAATGGTAGGTTATGGAAGTCAAATCATAGAATGACGTCGATGGTTTGCTAGCCTTTACTCATTGAGCAAAAATAACTTTGTACTTGTCACCCACAGTTGGCTCTGATACTAAAATGATAAGACCCATGTCTTATCTTGAAAATTTAATATAAATTATTAATATTTATATTCAAAAATTGCAAATAGGAGAAGAAATCATCTTTTATATGAAATTGCAGTTACACTAGAGGAATAATTGTCTTCCAATGGATACAAGTAAGTTTATGATTTTCTTCGTCGATGCCCTTCTACTTCCTACCCAATGAAACTATATACCTACTTCTAAGGACACAAGTGGAAAGACACAATGGTTCAATGAATAGAAAATTATAAATGAATAAACAGTTTATGAAGAGATTAGGATAGGAATCCTAACATACTACTCTTGAGAAAATTATGATTCACCCACCGGTTTAGAGCCGAGGCCAAACATAAAGTGCTAGGGAAAGAAAGGAAAATTACTTTACTTTTTGAAATGTTATATTTTTATTTTGTATTTGGGTTAAATTTTGATTCATAAACTATATTTGTACTTCTTTATAATGAATATTTATATAAAATAAACATTTTTATCTCTCTAACTATTGCTTAAGTTTTTTTCTTGTTTATTGAATTTTTTTTGACAAGTTTTACATAGTTATGAGTTTTAAAACTATAGGTTGAATATGAAAAAATAACATATATCATTGTTGACATGGAAGCATCACATCGTCCACCTCCGAATGGAGGTCTCCTTTGGCACCAATGACCAACAAAACATTTCACCCAATTATTATTCATGCAAGCATAAAATACCAGGGCACACATGCATGTTAAAGCTTACCTTAGAAACCTGTTATATTTTACCCGATATGAGCTATATTTTGAATTACAAAGTGAGATTTTAATATTCTATTTGATCAGATTTGTGCCTCATAGTAATTCAAGGTCTCATCTCCATTAAAATATTCAAATATATTAATAGGATAAGTAAATTTTTTTATTGTATTAAGTTTTTAAAAAATAATCAATTTGGTGAACAAGAACTTAATGTGAATGTGAATAGTTGAAATTTGATAGTTTATTTAATGTTATTTTAAATTAAATATTTTGAATTTTAGGAGTAAATCAAGAAGTTACATAGAATTATTAATTATATTCTAAAAATCTTTAAGAGTATAGACATATATATAATTGGTAGATTTAGTTTGATTATATTATCAACTAAATTCTAGTTGTACTAAAATATAGTCAAACATGAAGATTAATTATGATTTGAGTAAAAATGACATAGTCATGTAATTTAAAGCATAAAAAGAAGATTGAGAGGCTACATAATATCCATTATGGAACCATAATACCATGGTTATGTAAAGGTTAAACTTATTTGGTTCTTGGATAATACGGGTAAACCCATTGATCATGAGATGATGATATATCAAAGATAGTTCTAAAATAGAACTAAATAGATTGTAACCATCTCTACAAAGGCAAAAAATATACTAATTATTTTCTCACCTAGAAAGTATTATTTAATGTGATTATATTTTGACATTGTTAATAGTTGAGTAGGATAACAAGCCATTATCAAAATCATAGTTATAGTTAGACCCTATAATGGAACATGGAATTACCTTATACATCAAAAGAAGCACTTTTTGATTAAGAGGTCCTAAGAAACATTTTTTTATTAGGAGACCCTATAATGGAACATGGAATTACATTATACATCAAAAGAAATACTTTTTTTTATTGTTGTTTTGATGAGTCTATTGGTGTGGTCGATTTTTCTTTGGAGGTTTGGATAAAAAATTGAGTTCTATTTCCAACAACCTTTTCTGATGCTTGTTATGACTATCTGACCACTGAATGATTCTTAACACTATTATGTTTCCTATCTGGTTTTAACTCTATCACATAAATTCCCTATCTCTTTTCATTCTAGCTATTACAGGTTACTGTTCTGACTATGCAGGTGACTATTATGACACTGATATCATGACAACCCTGTATTGAATATTACTGATAAAATTTTCTTGAATGTAACTGGCTTTGACCTCTCTTTTTTCTCTATTTTAGAATCTAAAGCTTCTTGTCTACCTGTTATATTTTTTAGTGATTTTTTATTATCTATTTTGCATGTAAGAATTCTGGAATAGGGATATCTTGTTTGTATGCTTAAATTTTGTGAAGGATATGGTAACACATTCAAATTTCTGGTTGCAAGTTAAGCAAAATAGAAAGACTTAGAGAATAGACTTTGTTTACAATTTTAAATAGAACCATGGTATTTTGGGCAAAGGTGTAATAACCATAGGCCCTTTGTTATACCGCAATGACAAACAATAGTGCTCAAACCAATATTTTAGGCCACTACTCAAGGAGGATTTCATACATACCATTGAGCACACTATTTGCCTCTTTGACTGTATGAGAGGGTAGTCTTTTGAGATGTTGTATCCCATGCACTATGGATAATATAAGGCTAAAAAAGCTTCCTAGGGATAAAATATTTTTTAATCCTAAATGGTCTCCTGATATACCCAAAGATACGTGGGAGCTCAAATTCATGAATGAGTGTTGTTTGAGACCTAGGTATTAGAGCCTAATCGCTCCTAACTTCACTAGACGCTTTATGGGCTATCCAGCTTAGCCAATAATGATATCTCTTTCATGATATTTTAAAACCACTAACATAGGGTTTCTAACATACTCAACTATTGTGGATAAAAAGACTATTTTTGGTTGGTTTTTTATTTTTTTAATAAGGAAAATTAGAGTAATGAAAAACTGAAACATAAAACTCTTATACCTAACAGTCGAAATGGTAGAAACATTTGTAATCATAGTAGAACATGATCTTGGTTAGCGCTCTCATACCACTTATTATAAACCTACTATTAAAAATAAATACACTCACACAAGTAAAAAAATAAACATATATGCTCACAACACACTATGAAAATAAATTATAGAAAAGGAACAATATCACAATGACGTTGAATCACAAGCCTCTTAGAGGGGGCAACCTCCTTCAATACATTCAATTATGAAAAAGATTCATGCAATATTACCCCTCACAGTTTTAAATAATTCCTCTAGCACCTAACTCCCAAGGTTGGTTTACATGCAAATGCCACCCGAGCTAGAATATCCTACCTAAAATCAGTTACATTCTTGAAAAACGATTACATAAAAGGACATCATTTGGCATAGGTGTTTCTTAATCCAAAACTATAATAAAATATTACAAAATATTAACATGGGTACTACCCACGTTCCATAAGTACTATTACATCAAGGTGTTTGGATGGGGTCCTAACATTTGATCTTTGCATCTATGTATTTATTTTAGCTTATTCCAAATTGAATTCTTTAATGTATAAATTTTTTCCATAATTTGTTTTTGCTTCTTAAATTTTTAGTCCACATGATAATTTTGGGTTATAAGGAGGATATTTTTTATCAATACATGGTTATTCAACCAATACTCTATTGTCAATACATAGTGTATAACCTTATCTTAGTGGGTTGAACCATAGTTTTAAATTTTGTCAATAAACCACAATAACTCAATAACTCATGGAACTCATAAGAAACAAGATTATTTTTATTTTCTCATCTTGCAACAAGTTTCTCATCATTTTCTTGTTGATTTATTGATGATTTCTTAATTGAGGGTGAAAAAATAGATGATTAATACCAAATTTGCTTTTAAAAGCACATTTCTAGGCATTTGCTTATTTTTTCCTTCTCTCCAGCACAGTGAAAAAATTGTAAGAGGTTAAAAAACTGAAAATAACAATCCTAAACCACTTTTTTGGATCACATTAAATATTGGACCCTGAATAAAAAAAAAATTAGCCAGTTTCTACAAATATTTTTGAGTTATTTTTTAATCCCCAAAAAAAGAAAACTAGGGTTTTCTTCAAATTTTTTAGTTCTTTTCAAACATGTACGCTAGGCTATATTTTTTTTGTTTGTTTTATATCCTCACCCTATAAAAATGAGGTATTTGTTAGATTATTTTCATATTTTTTACTCTTTTCAAGAGTGTAGGCTACAAAGTATATATTTTTATTTGTATTTTAAGCATGTAGGCTAGGGATTTGATTAATGAATTGTTTTTCCCTCTTATTATAAAATATATGGATTCTTGAGGTGAGGTCCCTAGAACCATTGTGGGCAGCAATGTTCCTCCTACAAGTGGAACCCAATAGAATCCTTTATTTTTAACCCTAATTCAAAACCTAGGAAGATATCCAATGTGGAAGCATGAAGTTAAGGGAAACTTGTTGAATTAAGTATTTTGTAAACATTATGGCAAGGACATGCAAGGAGGCATCCATCACCTCAAATTCCATCTGGTTAGATAATCAGGGCATGATGTGGAACCCTATTCTAAAGTATATTATACCATTAAAAATGAGGTGATGACTTGGTTGTGCAACAAAGAGGTCAAAAAAATCAAGCATAAAAGGATAAGAGCTAAAAAATATAGGAGTCCCATGGAGTGGGGCCATGGGACTCCTTTTATGAGGATAAGACTAAACTAAAATATATAGTTGATGTGGTCAAATAATCTATTCTTAGCCCTCACATTCAATGAGGTAGTGCTAGTGGGAGTGGGAGATGTCCTGGAGGCTCTAGCACAAGATAAGCCACAATTTACAATACTACATAGGGGAGGGAAAGGCAAAGGATATCAAGGCAACTATAGCAAATTTTTGGTATTACTACAACATTCCCTTCCATTGTATGAACAATCCCTATTTGGAAGCCAAAGTGAGGGCATTGAGTGAGTTTTACAAAGGAATTAAGACATATTTTTTCCATGATTTACGTGGACCCTTATTAGAGTATGTCTTTGGCACACACGATCTTGTAAAATAATAAAGGATTACATGGAGGAAAAAGGGTTGCACCATTCTTTCTAATGGATGGATGGATGAAAGAAACCACATACTCTTGAACTTCACAATGGCTTTATGTGGATCTTTAGATACCTAAAATATGCCATATTGAGGAGACTACCTATAATGGACTCCCTAAAGACTATATGATCCACCTTGGAAAGCCCTATGGCTTAAACAATGGTTTTAACCACTCAAAAAAAGGATATTTCCCTTTACAACCCTGGTATTCCATCTAAGGGATGGCCTCAAGAGGCCATCCTACCAAGGGATGACCCCCAGTCAGGATCATCCCACCCCAGGACGGTCACGCTAGAAGCAAATCCAAAAAAGAACGAGATATGACTGGCAGCCGAAACAATCAATTAAACCCATGCATGAGTTCACGCCACAATTTTGTGTGTGCATGAGCCCAATTTAAGCAAAAATCGTGACGTAATTAGTTCACATGAGATCTTAGAGAAAAGCATTTGATTTCTTAGTGCAAATTGATCCTTCGCTTTTTCATGCATAGGTTGGTACTAATATTAGATTCCTTTTGAGGAATCTATATAATAGTGCTCACATTTTTTTTAAACGATATGCAAAGCTCTTAAAATTTGAGTAACAAAGAGTTTCTATATTTTCACCATGGATCCTTGAGCATTTCACATTCTTCTCACCATTGAATCTATGTCATTTTCTCAATCCGAGAGTTGAAGGTCGCATCTCCATCCATTGCATAACTAATATTCTAGCTGCAAATACTGATCCAAATCCACCAAGACACTTCCACCAATTGCAAAAATCCATCCATAAAATCCCCAATCAACCTGGATATCACCTCACATTAGCCACAAAAAATTACTTACAGTTTCATGGTTGTCTTGCTTAGAGATGGTCCCTAGAGTTTAGATCTAATTTCTTATTTTATACGTAATTAGTTTTAACAGTATTTACATTTACTACTTTGACATAGTTAGATTTTATTCTAAATATTTATTTATCATATTTCAATCAATTATTGCTTTTATTTACTATTACAACAACATATGCTATTAACCCTTTTTGTGTTCCCTATGTGCAGGTTGTAAATCTTCACAAGGAAAAGGGAGTGCAAGAGTTTGATGATTATTACCCCTTTCAAAGGTCATGAAGAAACCCTTTGTAGGACAGTTTATGGATACAAGAAGAACCCTGTGTGGTGCACCCATTTGTCATGAATGTAACTTATTGTATCAAAGTGGTAGCAAATCCCTAAGAGGGATCTATTTTGTAACCAATCTAAGGAACAGTTGATTTATTAATAAAAGAGGTATCATTTTCTTATTAACTATTTGTCATTATGGTGGTTATGATTTCTATGTATTCACTTTAATTTTATTGTATGGTTTGCACAATTTTTCTTGCACTTTAGTGGAGATCACGATGGGACCTAGTCCCTAATTTTTATCCATTTGACTAATTTCTATCTATTTTTTTGTTTTTAGGTTATAGGTTTAACCATCTCTGCCTAAAATGATCCTTGTTGTACGACCATATTTTTCTGATATGGACCTATTCTATAATTGTCTTAACTAGATATGGCCCTGTTATACAACCATTTGAACTTGAGACAACCCCTTTTTGAAGCTATTTTGACTTGAGATGGTCTTACGAATGGTAAAAAAAATTATTTGAGAAAGTACGAGACTAGGCAGTACGAGAGGAGCGAAGAATGGACCCTAGAGCTAACATGGGGCCCACAAGGGAAATCAACCAATGGAAACCACACATGGGGAGAACTCCACACTCACCACCATCGAGCGATGCTCCCATAGGAGAGGATGGAGCATATGGCTTGGCCATGATTCGCTCATTTGAGGGGCTGGGTCATGGTTGGCCTGCTTCCACTAGGGCATTTCACCCAAAAGCCTGCTTCCTGATTTGCAAAGCTCTATGTGGGTGTTGTGCTTTATATACCACCATGAGGGCCATCATGGGATACATGTGGGATAATGGCTCAAGACTCTCGCAACATTGCTCAAGGTATTTTTAGAATTTTTTATTTGAGAAAGTACGAGACTGGGTAGTACGAGAGGAGCAAAGAATGGACCCTAGAGCTAACATGGGGCCCACAAGGGAAATCAACCAATGGAAACCACACATGGGGAGAACTCCACACTCACCACCATCGAGCGATGCTCCCATAGGAGAGGATGGAGCATATGGCTTGGCCATGATTCACTCGTTTGAGGGGTTGGGTCATGGTTGGCCTGCTTCCACTAGGGCATTTCACCCAAAATCTTGCTTCCTGATTTGCAAAGCTCTATGTGGGTGTTGTGCTTTATATACCACCATGAGGGCCATCGTGGGATACATGTGGGATAATGGCTCAAGACTCTCGCAACGTTGCTCAAGGTATTTTTAGAATATTTTATTTGAGAAAGTACGAGACTGGGTAGTACGAGAGGAGCAAAGAATGGACCCTAGAGCTAACATGGGGCCCACAAGGGAAATCAACCAATGAAAACCACACATGGGGAGAACTCCACACTCACCACCATCGAGCGATGCTCCCACAGGAGAGGATGGAGCATATGGCTTGGCCATGATTCACTCATTTGAGGGGTTGGGTCATGGTTGGCTTGCTTCCACTAGGGCATTTCACCCAAAAGCCTGCTTCCTGATTTGCAAAGCTCTATGTGGGTGTTGTGCTTTATATACCACCATGAGGGCCATCATGGGATACATGTGGGATAATGGCTCAAGACTCTCGCAACATTGCTCAAGGTATTTTTAGAATTTTTTATTTGAGAAAGTACAAGACTAGGCAGTACGAGAGGAGCAAAGAATGGACCCTAGAGCTAACATGGGGCCCACAAGGGAAATCAACCAATAGAAACCACACATGGGGAGAACTCCACACTCACCACCATCGAGCGATGCTCCCATAAGAGAGGATGGAGCATATAGCTTGGCCATGATTCACTCATTTGAGGGGTTGGGTCATGGTTCACTTACTTCCACTAGGGCATTTCACCCAAAATCCTACTTCCTGATTTGCAAAGCTCTATGTGGGTGTTGTGCTTTATATACCACCATGAGGGCCATCATGGGATACATGTGGGATAATGGCTCAAGACTCTTACAATGTTGCTCAAGGTATTTTTAGAAATTTTTATTTGAGAAAGTACGAGACTAGGCAGTACGAGAGGAGCAAAGAATGGACCCTAGAGCTAACATGGGGCCCACAAGGGAAATCAACCAATGGAAACCACACATGGGGAGAAATCCACACTCACCACCATCGAGTGATGCTCCCACAGGAGAGGATGGAGCATATAGCTTGGCCATGATTCACTCATTTGAGGGGTTGGGTCATGGTTGACTTACTTCCACTAGGGCATTTCACCCAAAATCCTACTTCCTGATTTGCAAAGCTCTATGTGGGTGTTGTGCTTTATATACCACCATGAGGGCCATCATGGGATACATGTGGGATAATGGCTCAAGACTCTCACAACATTGCTCAAGGTATTTTTAGAATTTTTTATTTGAGAAAGTATGAGACTAGGCAGTACGAGAGGAGCGAAGAATGGACCCTAGAGCTAACATGGGGCCCACAAGGGAAATCAACCAATGAAAACCACACATGGGGAGAACTCCACACTCACCACCATCGAGCGATGCTCCCACAGGAGAGGATGGAGCATATAGCTTGGCCATGATTCACTCATTTGAGGGGTTGGGTCATGGTTCACCTACTTCCACTAGGGCATTTCACCCAAAATCTTACTTCCTAATTTGCAAAGCTCTATGTGGGTGTTGTGCTTTATATACCACCATGAGGGCCATCATGGGATACATGTGGGATAATGGCTCAAGACTCTCACAATATTGCTCAAGGTATTTTTTAGAATTTTTTATTTGAGAAAGTACGAGACTAGGTAGTACGAGAGGAGCAAAGAATGGACCCTAGAGCTAACATGGGGCCCACAAGGGAAATCAACCAATGAAAACCACACATGGGGAGAACTCCACACTCACCACCATCGAGTGATGCTCCCATAGGAGAGGATGGAGCATATAACTTGGCCATGATTCACTCATTTGAGGGGTTGGGTCATGGTTCACCTACTTCCACTAGGGCATTTCACCCAAAATCCTACTTCCTGATTTGCAAAGCTCTATGTGGGTGTTGTGCTTTATATACCACCATGAGGGCCATCATGGGATACATGTGGGATAATGGCTCAAGACTCTCACAATATTGCTCAAGGTATTTTTAGAAATTTTTATTTGAGAAAGTATGAGACTAGGTAGTACGAGAGGAGCAAAGAATGGACCCTAGAGCTAACATGGGGCCCACAAGAGAAATCAACCAATGAAAACCACACATGGGGAGAACTCCACACTCACCACCATCGAGTGATGCTCCCATAGGAGAGGATGGAGCATATAGCATGGCCATGATTCACTCATTTGAGGGGTTGGGTCATGGTTCACTTACTTCCACTAGGGCATTTCACCCAAAAGCCTACTTCCTAATTTGCAAAGCTCTATGTGGGTGTTGTGCTTTATATACCACCATGAGGGCCATCATGGGATACATGTGGGATAATGGCTCAAGACTCTCATAATATTGCTCAAGGTATTTTTAGAATTTTTTATTTGAGAAAGTATGAGACTAGGTAGTACGAGAGGAGCAAAGAATGGACCCTAGAGCTAACATGGGGCCCACAAGGGAAATCAACCAATGGAAACCACACATGGGGAGAACTCCACACTCACCACCATCGAGCGATGCTCCCATAGGAGAGGATGGAGCATATAACATGGCCATGATTCACTCATTTGAGGGGTTGGGTCATGGTTCACCTACTTCCACTAGGGCATTTCACCCAAAATCCTACTTCCTAATTTGCAAAGCTCTATGTGGGTGTTGTGCTTTATATACCACCATGAGGGCCATCATGGGATACATGTGGGATAATGGCTCAAGACTCTCATAACATTGCTCAAGGTATTTTTAGAATTTTTATTTGAGAAAGTACGAGACTAGGCAGTACGAGAGGAGCGAAGAATGGACCCTAGAGCTAACATGGGGCCCACAAGGGAAATCAACCAATAGAAACCACACATGGGGAGAACTCCACACTCACCACCATCGAGTGATGCTCCCATAGGAGAGGATGGAGCATATAACTTGGCCATGATTCACTCATTTGAGGGGTTGGGTCATGGTTCACCTACTTCCACTAGGGCATTTCACCCAAAATCCTACTTCTTGATTTGCAAAGCTCTATGTGGGTGTTGTGCTTTATATACCACCATGAGGGCCATCATGGGATACATGTGGGATAATGGCTCAAGACTCTCATAATATTGCTCAAGGTATTTTTAGAATTTTTATTTGAGAAAGTATGAGACTAGGCAGTACGAGAGGAGCAAAGAATGGACCCTAGAGCTAACATGGGGCCCACAAGGGAAATCAACCAATGAAAACCACACATGGGGAGAACTCCACACTCACCACCATCGAGCGATGCTCCCATAAGAGAGGATGGAGCATATAGCTTGGCCATGATTCACTCATTTGAGGGGTTGGGTCATGGTTGACCTACTTCCACTAGGGCATTTCACCCAAAATCCTACTTCCTAATTTGCAAAGCTCTATGTGGGTGTTGTGCTTTATATACCACCATGAGGGCCATCATGGGATACATGTGGGATAATGGCTCAAGACTCTCACAATATTTCTCAAGGTATTTTTAGAATTTTTTATTTGAGAAAGTACGAGACTAAGTAGTACGAGAGGAGCGAAGAATGGACCCTAGAGCTAACATGGGGCCCACAAGGGAAATCAACCAATGAAAACCACACATGGGGAGAAATCCACACTCACCACCATCGAGTGATGCTCCCATAAGAGAGGATGGAGCATATAACTTGGCCATGATTCACTCATTTGAGGGGTTGGGTCATGGTTCACTTACTTCCACTAGGGCATTTCACCCAAAATCCTACTTCCTAATTTGCAAAGCTCTATGTGGGTGTTGTGCTTTATATACCACCATGAGGGCCATCATGGGATACATGTGGGATAATGGCTCAAGACTCTCATAACATTGCTCAAGGTATTTTTAGAATTTTTTATTTGAGAAAGTATGAGACTAGGCAGTACGAGAGGAGCGAAGAATGGACCCTAGAGCTAACATGGGGCCCACAAGGGAAATCAACCAATGGAAACCACACATGGGGAGAACTCCACACTCACCACCATCGAGTGATGCTCCCATAGGAGAGGATGGAGCATATGGCTTGGCCATGATTCACTCATTTGAGGGGTTGGGTCATGGTTGACCTGCTTCCACTAGGGCATTTCACCCAAAATCCTACTTCCTAATTTGCAAAGCTCTATGTGGGTGTTGTGCTTTATATACCACCATGAGGGCCATCATGGGATACATGTGGGATAATGGCTCAAGACTCTCACAACATTGCTCAAGGTATTTTTAGAATTTTTATTTGAGAAAGTATGAGACTAGGTAGTACGAGAGGAGCGAAGAATGGACCCTAGAGCTAACATGGGGCCCACAAGGGAAATCAACCAATGAAAACCACACATGGGGAGAACTCCACACTCACCACCATCGAGTGATGCTCCCATAGGAGAGGATGGAGCATATGACATGGCCATGATTCACTCGTTTGAGGGGTTGGGTCATGGTTCACCTGCTTCCACTAGGGCATTTCACCCAAAATCTTACTTCCTGATTTGCAAAGCTCTATGTGGGTGTTGTGCTTTATATACCACCATGAGGGCCATCATGGGATACATGTGGGATAATGGCTCAAGACTCTCACAATATTGCTCAAGGTATTTTTAGAATATTTTATTTGAGAAAGTACGAGACTAGGCAATACAAGAGGAGCAAAGAATGGACCCTAGAGCTAACATGGGGCCCACAAGGGAAATCAACCAATGAAACCACACATGGGGAGAACTCCACACTCACCACCATCGAGTGATGCTCCCATAAGAGAGGATGGAGCATATAACTTGGCCATGATTCACTCATTTGAGGGGTTGGGTCATGGTTCACCTACTTCCACTAGGGCATTTCACCCAAAATCCTACTTCCTAATTTGCAAAGCTCTATGTGGGTGTTGTGCTTTATATACCACCATGAGGGCCATCATGGGATACATGTGGGATAATGGCTCAAGACTCTCACAATATTGCTCAAGGTATTTTTAGAATTTTTTATTTGAGAAAGTATGAGACTAGGTAGTACGAGAGGAGCAAAGAATGGACCCTAGAGCTAACATGGGGCCCACAAGGGAAATCAACCAATGGAAACCACACATGGGGAGAACTCCACACTCACCACCATCGAGTGATGCTCCCATAAGAGAGGATGGAGCATATAACATGGCCATGATTCACTCATTTGAGGGGTTGGGTCATGGTTCACCTACTTCCACTAGGGCATTTCACCCAAAATCTTGCTTCCTGATTTGCAAAGCTCTATGTGGGTGTTGTGCTTTATATACCACCATGAGGGCCATCATGGGATACATGTGGGATAATGGCTCAAGACTCTCCAAGCATTGCTCAAGGTATTTTTAGAATTTTTATTTGAGAAAGTATGAGACTAGGCAGTATGAGAGGAGCAAAGAATGGACCCTAGAGCTAACATGGGGCCCACAAGGGAAATCAACCAATGAAAACCACACATGGGGAGAACTCCACACTCACCACCATCGAGTGATGCTCCCATAAGAGAGGATGGAGCATATGGCTGGGCCATGATTCACTCATTTGAGGGGTTGGGTCATGGTTCACCTACTTCCACTAGGGCATTTCACCCAAAATCCTACTTCCTAATTTGCAAAGCTCTATGTGGGTGTTGTGCTTTATATACCACCATGAGGGCCATCATGGGATACATGTGGGATAATGGCTCAAGACTCTTACAACATTTCTCAAGGTATTTTTAGAATATTTTATTTGAGAAAGTATGAGACTAGGTAGTACGAGAGGAGCAAAGAATGGACCCTAGAGCTAACATGGGGCCCACAAGGGAAATCAACCAATGAAAACCACACATGGGGAGAAATCCACACTCACCACCATCGAGTGATGCTCCCATAAGAGAGGATGGAGCATATAACTTGGCCATGATTCACTCATTTGAGGGGTTGGGTCATGGTTCACCTACTTCCACTAGGGCATTTCACCCAAAATCCTACTTCCTAATTTGCAAAGCTCTATGTGGGTGTTGTGCTTTATATACCACCATGAGGGCCATCATGGGATACATGTGGGATAATGGCTCAAGACTCTCACAACGTTGCTCAAGGTATTTTTAGAATTTTTATTTGAGAAAGTATGAGACTAGGTAGTACGAGAGGAGCGAAGAATGGACCCTAGAGCTAACATGGGGCCCACAAGGGAAATCAACCAATGAAAACCACACATGGGGAGAACTCCACACTCACCACCATCGAGTGATGCTCCCACAAGAGAGGATGGAGCATATAACTTGGCCATGATTCACTCATTTGAGGGGTTGGGTCATGGTTCACCTACTTCCACTAGGGCATTTCACCCAAAATCCTACTTCCTAATTTGCAAAGCTCTATGTGGGTGTTGTGCTTTATATACCACCATGAGGGCCATCATGGGATACATGTGGGATAATGGCTCAAGACTCTCACAATATTTCTCAAGGTATTTTTAGAATTTTTTATTTGAGAAAGTATGAGACTAGGTAGTACAAGAGGAGCAAAGAATGGACCCTAGAGCTAACATGGGGCCCACAAGGGAAATCAACCAATGGAAACCACACATGGGGAGAACTCCACACTCACCACCATCGAGTGATGCTCCCACAAGAGAGGATGGAGCATATGACATGGCCATGATTCACTCATTTGAGGGGTTGGGTCATGGTTCACCTACTTCCACTAGGGCATTTCACCCAAAATCCTACTTCCTAATTTGCAAAGCTCTATGTGGGTGTTGTGCTTTATATACCACCATGAGGGCCATCATGGGATACATGTGGGATAATGGCTCAAGACTCTCACAACATTGCTCAAGGTATTTTTAGAAATTTTTATTTGAGAAAGTATGAGACTAGGTAGTACGAGAGGAGCAAAGAATGGACCCTAGAGCTAACATGGGGCCCACAAGGGAAATCAACCAATGGAAACCACACATGGGGAGAACTCCACACTCACCACCATCGAGTGATGCTCCCACAAGAGAGGATGGAGCATATAACATGGCCATGATTCACTCATTTGAGGGGTTGGGTCATGGTTCACCTACTTCCACTAGGGCATTTCACCCAAAATCCTACTTCCTGATTTGCAAAGCTCTATGTGGGTGTTGTGCTTTATATACCACCATGAGGGCCATCATGGGATACATGTGGGATAATGGCTCAAGACTCTCATAACATTGCTCAAGGTATTTTTAGAAATTTTTATTTGAGAAAGTATGAGACTAGGTAGTACGAGAGGAGCAAAGAATGGACCCTAGAGCTAACATGGGGCCCACAAGGGAAATCAACCAATAGAAACCACACATGGGGAGAAATCCACACTCACCACCATCGAGCGATGCTCCCATAGGAGAGGATGGAGCATATAACTTGGCCATGATTCACTCATTTGAGGGGTTGGGTCATGGTTCACCTACTTCCACTAGGGCATTTCACCCAAAATCTTACTTCCTAATTTGCAAAGCTCTATGTGGGTGTTGTGCTTTATATACCACCATGAGGGCCATCATGGGATACATGTGGGATAATGGCTCAAGACTCTCACAATATTGCTCAAGGTATTTTTAGAATTTTTTATTTGAGAAAGTATGAGACTAGGTAGTACGAGAGGAGCAAAGAATGGACCCTAGAGCTAACATGGGGCCCACAAGGGAAATCAACCAATGGAAACCACACATGGGGAGAACTCCACACTCACCACCATCGAGTGATGCTCCCACAGGAGAGGATGGAGCATATAGCTTGGCCATGATTCACTCATTTGAGGGGTTGGGTCATGGTTCACCTACTTCCACTAGGGCATTTCACCCAAAATCTTACTTCCTAATTTGCAAAGCTCTATGTGGGTGTTGTGCTTTATATACCACCATGAGGGCCATCATGGGATACATGTGGGATAATGGCTCAAGACTCTCACAATATTGCTCAAGGTATTTTTAGAATTTTTTATTTGAGAAAGTATGAGACTAGGTAGTATGAGAGGAGCGAAGAATGGACCCTAGAGCTAACATGGGGCCCACAAGGGAAATCAACCAATGGAAACCACACATGGGGAGAACTCCACACTCACCACCATTGAGCGATGCTCCCACAAGAGAGGATGGAGCATATGGTTGGGCCATGATTCACTCATTTGAGGGGTTGGATCATGGTTCACCTACTTCCACTAGGGCATTTCACCCAAAATCTTACTTCCTGATTTGCAAAGCTCTATGTGGGTGTTGTGCTTTATATACCACCATGAGGGCCATCATGGGATACATGTGGGATAATGGCTCAAGACTCTCATAGCATTGCTCAAGGTATTTTTAGAATTTTTTATTTGAGAAAGTATGAGACTAGGTAGTATGAGAGGAGCAAAGAATGGACCCTAGAGCTAACATGGGGCCCACAAGGGAAATCAACCAATGGAAACCACACATGGGGAGAACTCCACACTCACCACCATCGAGCGATGCTCCCATAGGAGAGGATGGAGCATATAACTTGGCCATGATTCACTCATTTGAGGGGTTGGGTCATGGTTCACCTACTTCCACTAGGGCATTTCACCCAAAATCCTTCCTAATTTGCAAAGCTCTATGTGGGTGTTGTGCTTTATATACCACCATGAGGGCCATCATGGGATACATGTGGGATAATAGCTCAAGACTCTTACAATATTGCTCAAGGTATTTTTAGAAATTTTTATTTGAGAAAGTATGAGACTAGGTAGTACGAGAGGAGCAAAGAATGGACCCTAGAGCTAACATGGGGCCCACAAGGGAAATCAACCAATGAAAACCACACATGGGGAGAAATCCACACTCACCACCATCGAGCGATGCTCCCACAAGAGAGGATGGAGCATATAGCATGGCCATGATTCACTCATTTGAGGGGTTGGGTCATGGTTGACCTACTTCCACTAGGGCATTTCACCCAAAATCCTACTTCCTAATTTGCAAAGCTCTATGTGGGTGTTGTGCTTTATATACCACCATGAGGGCCATCATGGGATACATGTGGGATAATGGCTCAAGACTCTCACAATATTGCTCAAGGTATTTTTAGAAATTTTTATTTGAGAAAGTATGAGACTAGGTAGTATGAGAGGAGTGAAGAATGGATCCTAGAGCTAACATGGGGCCCACAAGGGAAATCAACCAATGGAAACCACACATGGGGAGAAATCCACACTCACCACCATCGAGTGATGCTCCCATAGGAGAGGATGGAGCATATGATTGGCCATGATTCACTCATTTGAGGGGTTGGGTCATGGTTCACCTACTTCCACTAGGGCATTTCACCCAAAAGCCTACTTCCTGATTTGCAAAGCTCTATGTGGGTGTTGTGCTTTATATACCACCATGAGGGCCATCATGGGATACATGTGGGATAATGGCTCAAGACTCTCACAACATTGCTCAAGGTATTTTTAGAATTTTTTATTTGAGAAAGTATGAGACTAGGTAGTACGAGAGGAGCAAATAATGGACCCTAGAGCTAACATGGGGCCCACAAGGGAAATCAACCAATAGAAACCACACATGGGGAGAACTCCACACTCACCACCATCGAGCGATGCTCCCACAAGAGAGGATGGAGCATATAGCTTGGCCATGATTCACTCATTTGAGGGGTTGGGTCATGGTTCACTTACTTCCACTAGGGCATTTCACCCAAAATCTTACTTCCTAATTTGCAAAGCTCTATGTGGGTGTTGTGCTTTATATACCACCATGAGGGCCATCATGGGATACATGTGGGATAATGGCTCAAGACTCTCATAGTATTGCTCAAGGTATTTTTAGAATTTTTTATTTGAGAAAGTATGAGACTAGGTAGTACGAGAGGAGCGAAGAATGGACCCTAGAGCTAACATGGGGCCCACAAGGGAAATCAACCAATGAAAACCACACATGGGGAGAACTCCACACTCACCACCATCGAGTGATGCTCCCATAGGAGAGGATGGAGCATATAACTTGGCCATGATTCACTCATTTGAGGGGTTGGGTCATGGTTGACCTACTTCCACTAGGGCATTTCACCCAAAATCCTACTTCCTAATTTGCAAAGCTCTATGTGGGTGTTGTGCTTTATATACCACCATGAGGGCCATCATGGGATACATGTGGGATAATGGCTCAAGACTCTCACAATATTGCTCAAGGTATTTTTAGAATTTTTTATTTGAGAAAGTATGAGACTAGGTAGTACGAGAGGAGCAAAGAATGGACCCTAGAGCTAACATGGGGCCCACAAGGGAAATCAACCAATGGAAACCACACATGGGGAGAAATCCACACTCACCACCATCGAGTGATGCTCCCACAAGAGAGGATGGAGCATATAACATGGCCATGATTCACTCATTTGAGGGGTTGGGTCATGGTTCACCTACTTCCACTAGGGCATTTCACCCAAAAGCCTACTTCCTAATTTGCAAAGCTCTATGTGGGTGTTGTGCTTTATATACCACCATGAGGGCCATCATGGGATACATGTGGGATAATGGCTCAAGACTCTCACAACATTGCTCAAGGTATTTTTAGAATTTTTTATTTGAGAAAGTATGAGACTAGGTAGTACGAGAGGAGTGAAGAATGGACCCTAGAGCTAACATGGGGCCCACAAGGGAAATCAACCAATGGAAACCACACATGGGGAGAACTCCACACTCACCACCATCGAGTGATGCTCCCATAGGAGAGGATGGAGCATATAGCTTGGCCATGATTCGCTCATTTGAGGGGTTGGGTCATGGTTCACCTACTTCCACTAGGGCATTTCACCCAAAATCCTACTTCCTAATTTGTAAAGCTCTATGTGGGTGTTGTGCTTTATATACCACCATGAGGGCCATCATGGGATACATGTGGGATAATGGCTCAAGACTCTCACAACATTGCTCAAGGTATTTTTAGAATTTTTTATTTGAGAAAGTATGAGACTAGGTAGTACGAGAGGAGCAAAGAATGGACCCTAGAGCTAACATGGGGCCCACAAGGGAAATCAACCAATGGAAACCACACATGGGGAGAACTCCACACTCACCACCATCGAGTGATGCTCCCATAGGAGAGGATGGAGCATATAGCTTGGCCATGATTCACTCATTTGAGGGGTTGGGTCATGGTTGACCTACTTCCACTAGGGCATTTCACCCAAAAGCCTACTTCCTGATTTGCAAAGCTCTATGTGGGTGTTGTGCTTTATATACCACCATGAGGGCCATCATGGGATACATGTGGGATAATGGCTCAAGACTCTCGCAATGTTGCTCAAGGTATTTTTAGAATTTTTTATTTGAGAAAGTATGAGACTAGGCAGTACGAGAGGAGCGAATAATGGACCCTAGAGCTAACATGGGGTCCACAAGGGAAATCAACCAATGGAAACCACACATGGGGAGAACTCCACACTCACCACCATCGAGTGATGCTCCCACGAGAGAGGATGGAGCATATGGTTGGGCCATGATTCACTCATTTGAGGGGTTGGGTCATGGTTCACCTACTTCCACTAGGGCATTTCACCCAAAAGCCTACTTCCTGATTTGCAAAGCTCTATGTGGGTGTTGTGCTTTATATACCACCATGAGGGCCATCATGGGATACATGTGGGATAATGGCTCAAGACTCTCACAATATTGCTCAAGGTATTTTTAGAATTTTTTATTTGAGAAAGTATGAGACTAGGTAGTACAAGAGGAGCGAAGAATGGACCCTAGAGCTAACATGGGGCCCACAAGGGAAATCAACCAATAGAAACCACACATGGGGAGAAATCCACACTCACCACCATCAAGTGATGCTCCCATAGGAGAGGATGGAGCATATAACATGGCCATGATTCACTCATTTGAGGGGTTGGGTCATGGTTCACCTACTTCCACTAGGGCATTTCACCCAAAATCCTACTTCCTAATTTGCAAAGCTCTATGTGGATGTTGTGCTTTATATACCACCATGAGGGCCATCATGGGATACATGTGGGATAATGGCTCAAGACTCTCACAACATTGCTCAAGGTATTTTTAGAATTTTTTATTTGAGAAAGTATGAGACTAGGTAGTACGAGAGGAGCAAAGAATGGACCCTAGAGCTAACATGGGGCCCACAAGGGAAATCAACCAATGAAAACCACACATGGGGAGAAATCCACACTCACCACCATCGAGTGATGCTCCCACAGGAGAGGATGGAGCATATAACTTGGCCATGATTCACTCATTTGAGGGGTTGGGTCATGGTTCACTTACTTCCACTAGGGCATTTCACCCAAAAGCCTACTTCCTGATTTGCAAAGCTCTATGTGGGTGTTGTGCTTTATATACCACCATGAGGGCCATCATGGGATACATGTGGGATAATGGCTCAAGACTCTCATAGCATTGCTCAAGGTATTTTTAGAATTTTTTATTTGAGAAAGTATGAGACTAGGTAGTACAAGAGGAGCAAATAATGGACCCTAGAGCTAACATGGGGTCCACAATAAAATCTACACACCATCAGTGATGCTCCCACAAGAGAGGATGGAGCATATAACATGGCCATGATTCACTCATTTGAGGGGTTGGGTCATGGTTCACCTGCTTCCACTAGGGCATTTCACCCAAAAGCCTACTTCTTGATTTGCAAAGCTCTATGTGGGTGTTGTGCTTTATATACCACCATGAGGGCCATCATGGGATACATGTGGGATAATGGCTCAAGACTCTCACAACATTGCTCAAGGTATTTTTAGAATTTTTATTTGAGAAAGTATGAGACTAGGTAGTATGAGAGGAGCGAAGAATGGACCCTAGAGCTAACATGGGGCCCACAAGGGAAATCAACCAATAGAAACCACACATGGGGAGAAATCCACACTCACCACCATTGAGTGATGCTCCCATAGGAGAGGATGGAGCATATAGCATGGCCATGATTCACTCATTTGAGGGGTTGGGTCATGGTTGGCTTACTTCCACTAGGGCATTTCACCCAAAATCCTACTTCTTGATTTGCAAAGCTCTATGTGGGTGTTGTGCTTTATATACCACCATGAGGGCCATCATGGGATACATGTGGGATAATGGCTCAAGACTCTTATAGCATTGCTCAAGGTATTTTTAGAATTTTTTATTTGAGAAAGTATGAGACTAGGTAGTACAAGAGGAGTGAAGAATGGACCCTAGAGCTAACATGGGGCCCACAAGGGAAATCAACCAATGGAAACCACACATGGGGAGAAATCCACACTCACCACCATCGAGTGATGCTCCCATAGGAGAGGATGGAGCATATAGCTTGGCCATGATTCACTCATTTGAGGGGTTGGGTCATGGTTGAACTACTTCCACTAGGGCATTTCACCCAAAAGCTTACTTCCTGATTTGCAAAGCTCTATGTGGGTGTTGTGCTTTATATACCACCATGAGGGCCATCATGGGATACATGTGGGATAATGGCTCAAGACTCTCATAACATTGCTCAAGGTATTTTTAGAATTTTTTATTTGAGAAAGTACGAGACTAGGTAGTATAAGAGGAGAAAAGAATGGACCCTAGAGCTAACATGGGGCCCACAAGGGAAATCAACCAATGGAAACCACACATGGGGAGAAATCCACACTCACCACCATCGAGTGATGCTCCCACAGGAGAGGATGGAGCATATAACTTGGCCATGATTCACTCATTTGAGGGGTTGGGTCATGGTTGACCTACTTCCACTAGGGCATTTCACCCAAAATCCTACTTCCTAATTTGCAAAGCTCTATGTGGGTGTTGTGCTTTATATACCACCATGAGGGCCATCATGGGATACATGTGGGATAATGGCTCAAGACTCTCACAATGTTGCTCAAGGTATTTTTAGAATTTTTTATTTGAGAAAGTATGAGACTAGGTAGTACGAGAGGAGCAAAGAATGGACCCTAGAGCTAACATGGGGCCCACAAGGGAAATCAACCAATGGAAACCACACATGGGGAGAAATCCACACTCACCACCATCGAGTGATGCTCCCATAGGAGAGGATGGAGCATATAGCTTGGCCATGATTCACTCGTTTGAGGGGTTGGGTCATGGTTGGCTTACTTCCACTAGGGCATTTCACCCAAAATCTTACTTCCTGATTTGCAAAGCTCTATGTGGGTGTTGTGCTTTATATACCACCATGAGGGCCATCATGGGATACATGTGGGATAATGGCTCAAGACTCTCACAATATTGCTCAAGGTATTTTTAGAATTTTTTATTTGAGAAAGTACGAGACTAGGCAGTACGAGAGGAGTGAAGAATGGACCCTAGAGCTAACATGGGGCCCACAAGGGAAATCAACCAAAGGAAACCACACATGGGGAGAACTCCACACTCACCACCATCGAGTGATGCTCCCATAGGAGAGGATGGAGCATATAGCATGGCCATGATTCACTCATTTGAGGGGCTGGGTCATGGTTGACCTACTTCCACTAGGGCATTTCACCCAAAAGTCTACTTCATGATTTGCAAAGCTCTATGTGGGTGTTGTGCTTTATATACCACCATGAGGGCCATCATGGGATACATGTGGGATAATGGCTCAAGACTCTTGCAACATTGCTCAAGGTATTTTTAGAAATTTTTATTTGAGAAAGTATGAGACTGGGCAGTACGAGAGGAGTGAAGAATGGACCCTAGAGCTAACATGGGGCCCACAAGGAAATGGAAACCACACATGGGGAGAAATCCACACTCACCACCATCGAGAGATGCTCCCACAGGAGAGGATGGAGCATATGGCTTGGCCATGATTCACTCATTTGAGGGGTTGGGTCATGGTTGGCCTGCTTCCACTAGGGCATTTCACCCAAAAGCCTACTTCCTAATTTGCAAAGCTCTATGTGGGTGTTGTGCTTTATATACCACCATGAGGGCCATCATGGGATACATGTGGGATAATGGCTCAAGACTCTCGCAATGTTGCTCAAGGTATTTTTAGAATTTTTTATTTGAGAAAGTATGAGATTAGGCAGTATGAGAGGAGTGAAGAATGGACCCTAGAGCTAACATGGGGCCCACAAGGGAAATCAACCAATGGAAACCACACATGGGGAGAAATCCACACTCACCACCATCGAGTGATGCTCCCATAGGAGAGGATGGAGCATATGGCTTGGCCATGATTCACTCATTTGAGGGGTTGGGTCATGGTTGGACTTGCTTCCACTAGGGCATTTCACCCAAAATCCTGCTTCCTGATTTGCAAAGCTCTATGTGGGTGTTGTGCTTTATATACCACCATGAGGGCCATCATGGGATACATGTGGGATAATGGCTCAAGACTCTCGTAACATTGCTCAAGGTATTTTTAGAATTTTTTATTTGAGAAAGTATGAGACTAGGTAGTATGAGAGGAGTGAAGAATGGACCCTAGAGCTAACATGGGGCCCACAAGGGAAATCAACCAATGGAAACCACACATGGGGAGAAATCCACACTCACCACCATCGAGTGATGCTCCCATAGGAGAGGATGGAGCATATGGCTTGGCCATGATTCACTCATTTGAGGGGTTGGGTCATGGTTGGCCTACTTCCACTAGGGCATTTCACCCAAAACCTTGCTTCATGATTTGCAAATCTCTATGGGTGTTGTGCTTTATATACCACCATGAGGGCCATCATGGGATGTTAGACTTACAATGGCACTGAGAGGGGGGGGGTGAATCAGTGTAGCTTTTTAAACTTAAATCTGCAACTCTTAAATCTGAAATAATGAAAGCTTAAAACCAGATAAAGCAAATATCAACAAGAGAGCATCACATAACACAAGATGTAATGAGGTTCACCAGTTTTGGCTACTCCTCAAAAATAGACTGCTTGGACTTCCATCCAAATCTAGCCTTTGCAAAGCACCAACTTTACAATCAATTTACCAGCACCCATTGGAAGGAGCACCAACCCCTTAATTTATCTACACCAACAGAAAGGAGCACCAACCCCTGATTTACTAGCACCAACTGGAAGGAGCACCCACCCCTGATTCCAAGCACCAACTTGGATTTCTATTTTGAATCTTAGATTGACATAAATATGCCTTCGCTTTTACAAGACCCTCACTAGTCTATTGCTCACATCAACATCATAGAAGCATAAAGAGAATTGTTAGAGACTCAATATGTTCTATACTCAAATCGCAAACTCAACTCAAATCAATCTCATAGAAGCATAAGGAGAATTGTCAGAGACTCAATATGTTCTATTCTCAGCATAAGAAGCAATCTCTTTTGTGCTCTTATAGCCCTGTCTTACGGCTTTCTTTTCACAGTCACACTTTGTCTTTCAGTCGCTCTCTCTTAGTTGTGCTGTCTCAGTCGTGCTCTCTTAGCCACGCTATCTCAGCCATGCTCTCTCGGCTCTGCTCAATGCTCTCTTACAGCCTTGATCTAACCCTCCTTTTTATAGCTCACTTTCTCTTGCGATAGCGACACCCTTTTATCTCTTACTGTACTAAGCTCAAACCCTAAATTCTTAACTTACTGTCCATGAAACATACACATTCTTGCGGCTCTGCTTACTACGCTCTAACAACATTCTCTGTGCTTTGACAGCCTTCTCTACGCTCTGACAGTCTTCTTTGCTCACTTACGGCTCTAAAAACCTTATCTGCTCATTTACGGCTCTTTGACAGCCTTCTCTGCTCATTTTGATGCTCTGACATTCTTATCTGTTCTCTTACACAGTTCAGAGCTCAACCCTAACCCTAATTCTTAACTTACCGTATATGAAACATACACATTCTTGTGGCTCTCTTCAACAACCTTTTTCTCAGCACATATATTATTTTATCAGTGACACTTTCCCTCTTTATGGTGGCACACTATTTAGTTCTGAGCTACCCTTTCACTTCTGCACGCAACTGCCCTTTTATAATAATATTTTCATCTTGAAACTCAAGTCTTCTGTAACTTCCATAATCCCGCATGCAGCCTATTAATAGCCACTCCTATAAGTAACTCCTTTCTGACACAATATTCTTACACGCAACCTATTAATAGGTTTATCTCTTTATTTGGAACTCTCAGTATGGCCACTGCTCGATGAATTTACTCCGTAACGGGCCCTGTAACTATTGTTCTGACTTTAGTTCTCTGTTCTTATTTTAGCTGCATGAATTTATTCTGTAACTGCCTCTGTAACAGTCGAACGGACTTTAGTTTACTATTCTTATTTTAGCTGCATGTTTTCTTTCTATAACTGCCCCTGTAACTGTCGTTCTACTCTAGTTAACTTAACTTCAGTTGGGTTCTTCATTTTTGCTTTTTGTCACACAAAAACAATATGTCGCGATATCGTGACATTTCTGCCCCTTTGACTTTTTCTTGGTTGTTGACCGCAAAAACATGACATGTCACGAAATCGTGACACTTTTCACTTCCTTGCACTCTTCTCGGCTTGCACCAGCGAAAACATGACATGTCGCGAAATCACGACACTTTTGTTGCCTTGTGCTTTTCTCTGCCTTTCGCCCGTGAAAATAGAACATGTCACGAAATCATGACACTTTTGATACCTTGTGCTTTTCTCTGCCTTTCACCCGTGAAAATGGAACATGTCACGAAATCGTGACACTTTCACTGCCTTGTGCTTTTCTCTACTTCGGGTCGCAAAAACCCGACATGTCGCGATATCGCGACATTTTTTCTCCTTAGCGCTTCCTCTTGCAAATTGTCACGAAATCGTGACACTTTTTATCTTGCCTTTCTCTCTCCTACAATATGTCATGATATTGCGACACTTTTTCTCCTTAGCGCTTTTCTTCTCATTGGATCACGAAAACCCAACATGTCACGAAATCGCAACACTTTTTCTCCTTAGCACTTCCTCTTGCAAATTGTCATGAAATCATGAAACTTTTCTTTGTAAGCTATTTCTCTCAAACATGTCACGAAATCATGACACATTTTCGTCCGTACTGCCTCTCTTACAGATTGTCGTGAAATCACGACACTTTTCTTTGCAAGCTCCTTCTCTCAAACATGTCACAAAATCGCAACACATTTTCATCCGTACTGCCTCTCTTACAGATTGTCGTAAAATCGTGACACTTTTCTTTGCAAGCTCCTTCTCCTTGAACATGTCACCAAATCATGACAGTTTTCTTTGCTTGCACCTTCTCTCCAAATATGTCATGAAATCATGACACATTTTTGTCCGTACTGCCTCTCTTGCAAATTGTCGTGAAATCGTGACACTTTTCTTTGCAAGCTCCTTCTCCCCGAACATGTCGCGAAATCATGATAGTTTTCTTTGCTTGCGCATTCTCTCCAAACATGTCATGAAATCACAATAGTTTTTCTTGCATGCGCTTCTTCTTCAAACATGTCACGAAATCGCGACAGTTTTTCTTGCATGCGCTTCTTCTTAAAACATGTCACGAAATCGCGATAGTTTTTCTTGTGCTTTCTCTCTCCTCAAACATGTCACTATATTGCGATATTTTTTCTTGTGCTTTCTCTCTCCTCAAACATGTCACAATATCGCGACAGTTTTTCCAGCTTTTCAACATGTCGCGATATCGTGACAGTTTTCTTACTTGCCAAATATGTCACAATATCGTGACAGAAAACATGTCGCGATATCGCGACAATTTTCTTACTTGTCTTTTTCTTTGATCCTTTGAATCTGGGCCACTTTTGTCTTCTTGGAAATTCACTATACATGCTCTGACTACTCTGAACTCTTGTTCACTTCATCAACCGATCTATCTAATGACCTCTACACTCCTGTCCATTGCATCAACCGATCCTCTATCTGTGTTGACAACAATGACAATACTTTGGCTGCACCTTGCTCAACAATGAACTCCTGTCCATTATACTTTGGTTGCACCTTGCTCATCAATGAACTCCTATCCATTGCACTTTGGCTACACCTTGCTCATTAATGAACTCCTGTCCATTGCACTTTGGCTGCACCTTGCTCATCAATGAACTCCTGTCCATTGCATCAACTGATCAACCTGATTGTGTTGACAACAATGACAATACTTTGGTTGCACCTTGCTCATCAATCTCCCCATTTGGAATTGTTGGCAACACATGTAATTGTGTGCAATTACCTGTAACTCTTCTCCCCATTTGACAATAATACCAAAGGGCTGCTACAGACTCCCCCTGAGTCCATGCACAACATTCTCAAGCAAAAATTATTACAGTTAGCAAAAATCATAAACATGAGCAATAAGATAAACAAATGCATAAATGCTCCCCCTAAGTCCAAGACCACTTCATTTCACTGATTGACAACATCATGATAAGCATAATAGGCATCAACAATATCAATAATGTGAATAGCAGCAATAACCAATGAATGACACCATCATCGTCAACTTCACCAATATAACATGTGTACGAACATGACTGGACCACTGTCTTCTGTGCAACTACCCTATGTTGCTTTGCAAACTCAAACTTGTCCACTATTAGTGAAGGCATACACTAATTGTATATATCCAATTGTTTGTTCTGCAATGCTGGCAGCATCTACAAATGCATCTTGGATATTCTCAACAAGCTTGAACCTAATGTCAGTTGTTTGTCTCTCTCTTTAGTGAGAATCCAACAGGCTACCTCAATCCACTTTCAAATCTGTGTAAGCATCAAATATTGTACTGCAGCACAACCAAATTCCTTTTTATATTTACAACCTGATCTGAGTTTTCTACAGTTAGTGCAGATCACACCTTACTTTCAACTGTGCAAATGAGGAGAAGACATTTTGTCAAACACTTTATGGCCAACCATAGTGCACCTTACTCAGCCTCATACTTCTTAACCTCGAATTGGCATTTTATCAACAGTTAAAACGAAACTGACTATGAATTAAATAATTTCACCAATGCATCATGAAAGATCTCACAATCTTAATCATCAATGTGTCGAAAAAATACACGTTGCTATTATTGAAACACAAATACGTAGCTAGGGCAAGCATTCTTTCATTAAACAAAAACAATCTAAACTGTTATAATCCATAGCTATGAACAGTGGCAGTAAGAACCATCAACAGAACAACAATGACATAAGCAATACTACCAATGGTGACGATTCTCAATTCAATCACTACCCTTCACGACACCTCCACAAACAACTACAAGAACTGAAAACACACTTGACAACTAAAACAACAATATCCCGACTACTTGCCTTTCATCCTTAGATAACAAAAAAAATACATAGGAGAATTTAAAATAAGACTTTAATATCGCTCCCCCTGAGGATGTGCCACCTGGAGTGGCTTAGTGTAATAGCGAAGTAGTCTCCTTCAATCCAAGGAGACACAATTCCCTTTCTTCTGTCTTTCTCCAGACTTTCCTGAACTTGGGCTTGAGTTTTTCAACTACATCCCTATTTTGCCCCTGTTCGTGAACTTGAACATTTCACTTGTGGGGTTGTCTCTTGTGCATCCTTGATGGATGAAGATTTTCCTTTCTTTTATGCACATGATATGTTCCCTATCTGTATTGCATTCTTTGTGTCTGATGAACTCTACGGTCTTGCCTTAGATAAGATACAGAAGTGCTTGGACAAAACCTTGCTATGTGCCCATGACCATTACATTTAAAACATCGCACATGGTGTTTACTCAGAACAACAGATGTATTTCTACCAGCATAACTCTTTGATCTATTATTCAATCCACAATAAATTGCCTCGTGACCATAATGGCCACACCTAAAACAATAGCCATTAAAAGCATTATTATGAAATGAGTGAGAGTGAGAGAACCTCTTTTGTTGTGGTTGCTTTGCTATAGATCTTCTTTGATATTTTCTTCCTTTTGAAGATTTGGCTTCAGACTTTTCTTGCTTCAATCCTTCAACCGTGGACTTCTTCTTCTCTGCATATTTGGAGGATGAAGGTTGTTCAACTTCATATCCAAGACCAAACTTAGCCGTGGAGCTTCTTTGTTGCTTTATCATTGTATCTAGCAACTCTGTGCTCTTCTCAAATTTGAGATTTATATTGGCCTCTTCTAGTTGTTTCTTCAATGAAACAATTTCTTCTTCTTCTTTGCAACAAACAATCTCTTTCTCATTGATCTGTGACCTGAGAAATTTTTCAATCCTTTTGAACACTTCTACTTGCAGCTTTATCAACAATATCTTTGTTAGATTCCTCTTCACGTTTGCTATATACATCGACTTCATCATCCAGGTGTGTCTTCAAGGCTTCTATTTTCTTGGCCTTTTGAACTTGTAAGAAGATATCTTCAATCTCATCCCCATATTCTTCCAACTTCTTGTACAGTCTTTTGTTATTTTTCCTCTCTATACTCAACTCTTCAAGTGCAGCGATCAACTCACCTCTTAGATTTACTTCAGCCTCAGCCTCAAGGTTTTCATCACATTCTTGTTCTTCTTCTATGTTTTTTTCTTCGAATGCATGAAAAGAGCTTCACCTGTTTCCTCTTTGAAATCCTCACCGAGAATGTCTTCTGATGAACTGACATTCTTGGAGATGAAACTTTTCTTCTTGAAGTTGTCCTTTCTAAAATTTGTCTTTTTCTTCCAGTCACTTCTTTCTCGGTGTGATTCTTCATCACTTTCATTCTCCTTATTTCATGGACATTTAGCTGCAACATGCCCAATGCCTCCATAGGTGAAACATTTGAATGGTAGATTTCATCTATATTTTCCTTGTCCCATTTTTAGTTTCCAAACAAAATTTGCTTCCATTTCATCTGATGTCTCTTCATCTTCGGATTCTTGTTTTGCTTTCGTATTTTTGTGGGCTTTAAAATTAGCTTCTCTGTTTGAGGGCTTAGTTTGTCCTATTCTCATTTCATATGTAGTTAAAGAACCATGCATTTCATCCATGCTAAAATTATTTAGATCTTTAGCTTCTTCTATAGTAGAAACTTTAGAATCAAATCTTTTGTGAAGAGTTCTTAGTACCTTTTTCACGACGACCGCATCTTCCATTTCCTCGCTGAGTCCTCTAATCGCATTAATGATTCCATTGAATCTCAGCATATAGGCCTCTATGTTCTCATCATCATTCATTTTTAATGCTTCAAACTAAGCTCGATGCGTTTGTAGCTTGGATTCCTTGATCTTGGCGTCTCCTTCATGAATGCTCTACGATTTGTCCCACATGTCTTTTGCCATTTTATAGCTCATGATCCTTATCATTTCACTGTCTACTAACCCACACATTATAGCATTCTTTACTTTAGAGTTATTCTCAAACTTTTTCTTCTCAGCAGCATTTGTTGGAGTAGAGGGTATTGTGTATCCACTATCTACTAACTCCCAAATGTCATATCCCAAAGCACACAGATATGTCTGCATCTTGAGTCTCCAAAAAGAGTAATTAGTTCCATCAAACAAAGGAGCTTTGTTGGATGAAAATCCTTCACCATCGGCCATTGTGTTTCTTCCAAGATCACCTTAGCTGATTGAGCTTGTTCAAGAACCTTGCTCTGATACCAATTGTTAGAATTACAATGGCACTGAAAGGGGGGGGTGAATCAGTGTAGCTTTTTAAACTTAAATCTATAACTCTTAAATCTAAAATAATGAAAGCTTAAAACCAGATAAAGCAAATATCAACAAGAGAGCATCATATAACACAAGATGTAACGAGGTTCACTAGTTTTGGCTACTCCTCAAAAATAGACTGCTTGGACTTCCATCCAAATCCAACCTTTACAAAGCACCAACTTTACAATCAATTTACCAACACCCACTAGAAGGAGCACCGACCCCTTAATTTATCTGCACCAACAAAAATGAGCACCAACCCCTGATTTACCAACACCAACTGGAAGGAGCACCAACCCCTGATTCCAAGCACCAACTTGGATTTCTATTTTGAATCTTAGATTGACATAAATATGCCTTCGCTTTTACAAGACCCTCACTAGTCTATTGCTCACATCAACATCATAGAAGCATAAAGAGAATTGTTAGAGACTTAATATGTTCTATACTCAAATCATAAACTCAACTCAAATAAATCTCATAGAAGCATAAGGAGAATTGTCAGAGACTCAATATGTTCTATTCTCAGCATAAGAAGCAATCTCTTCTATGCTCTTACAACCCTGTCTTATGGCTTCTTTTTGCAACCGCACTCTGTCTTTCAGCTGCTTTCTCTCAGTCGTGCTCTCTCAGCCATGCTCTCTCAACCATGTTGTCTCAGTCGTGCTCTCTCAGCTCTGCTCAATGCTCTCTTACAGCCTTGATCTAACCCTCTTATTTATAGCTCACTTTCTCTTATGGTAGCGACACCCTTTTATCTCTTACTATACTGAGCTCAAACCCTAAATTCTTAACTTACTATCCACAAAACATACACATTCTTGCGGCTCTACTTACTATGCTCTAACAGCCTTCTCTGCGCTCTGACAGCCTTATCTGCTCATTTACGACTCTCTGATAGCCTTCTCTGCTCATTTTGGCACTCTGACAGTCTTATCTATTCTCTTACATAGTTTAGAGCTCAACCCTAACCCTAATTCTTAACTTACCGTATATGAAACATACACATTCTTGTGGCTCTCTTCAAAAACCTTTTTCTCAGCACATATATTATTTTATCAGTGGCACTTTACCTATTTATGGTGGCACACTATTCAGTTCTAAGCTACCCTTTCACTTCTACACGTAACTGCCCTTTTATAATAATATTTTCATCTTCAAACTTTGTAACTTCCATAATCCCGCATACAGCCTATTAATAGCCACTCCTATAAGTAAATCCTTTCTGACACAATATTCTTACATGCAACCTATTAATAGGTTTGTCTCTTTATTTGGAACTCTCAGTATGGCCATCGCTTGATGAATTTACTCCGTAACGGGCCTTGTAACTACCGTTCTGACTTTAGTTCTCTGTTCTTATTTTAGTTGCATGAATTTATTCTATAACTGCCTCTGTAACAGTCGAACGGACTTTAGTTTACTGTTCTTATTTTAGCTGCATGTTTTCTTTCTGTAACTACCCTTGTAACTGTCGTTCTACTTCAGTTAACTTAACTTCGACTGGGTTCTTCATTTTTGCTTTTTGTCACACAAAAACAATATGTCACGATATCACGACATTTTTGCCCCTTTGACTTTTTCTTGGCTGTTGACTGTGAAAACATGACATGTCACAAAATCGTGACACTTTTCGCTTCCTTGCACTCTTCTCGGCTTGCACCAGCAAAAACATGACATGTCATGAAATCGCGACACTTTTCGCTTCCTTGCACTCTTCTTGGCTTGCACCAGCGAAAACATGACATGTCGCGAAATCATGACACTTTCGCTGCCTTGTGCTTTTCTCTGCCTTTCGCCCGTGAAAATGGAACATGTCACAAAATCATGACACTTTCATTGCCTTGTGCTTTTCTCTGCCTTTCACCCGTGAAAAAGGAACATGTCACGAAATCGCGACACTTTCGTTGCCTTGTGCTTTTCTCTGCTTCGGGTCGCGAAAACCCGACATGTCATGATATCACGACATTTTTTCTCCTTAGAGCTTCCTCTTGCAAATTGTCATGAAATCACGACACTTTTTATATTGCATTTCTCTCTCCTATAATATGTCATGATATCGCGACACTTTTTCTCCTTAGCGCTTTTCTTCTCATCGGATCGCGAAAACCCGACATGTCACGAAATCGTGACACTTTTTCTCCTTAGCACTTCCTCTTGCAAATTTTCATGAAATCACGACACTTTTCCTTGCAATCTCTTTCTCTCAAACATGTCATGAAATCGTGACACATTTTCGTCTGTACTGCCTCTCTTACAGATTGTCGTGAAATCACGACACTTTTCTTTGCAAGCTCCTCTCAAACATGTCACGAAATCATGACACATTTTCATCCGTACTGCCTCTCTTACAGATTGTCGTAAAATCATGACACTTTTCTTTGCAAGCTCCTTCTCCTCGAACATGTCATGAAATCATGACAGTTTTCTTTGCTTGTGCCTTCTCTCCAAACATGTCACGAAATCGTGACACATTTTTGTCTTTACTGCCTCTCTTGCAGATTGTCACGAAATCGCGACACTTTTCTTTGCAAGCTTCTTCTCCCTAAACATGTCATGAAATCATGACAGTTTTCTTTGCTTGTGCCTTCTCTCCAAACATGTCGCGAAATCATGATAGTTTTTCTTGCATGCGCTTCTTCTTCAAACATGTCACGAAATCGTGATAGTTTTTCCTGCATGCGCTTCTTCTTCAAACATGTCACAAAATCATGACAGTTTTTCTTGTGCTTTCTCTCTCCTCAAACATGTCACGATATCGCAATAGTTTTTCTTACACTTTCTCTCTCCTCAAACATGTCACGATATCGCGTCATTTTTTCCAGCTTTTCAACATGTCGCAATATTGCGACAGTTTTCTTGCCAAATATGTCGCAATATCGTGACAAAAAACATGTCGCGATATCATGACAGTTTTCTTACTTGTATTTTTCTTTGATCCTTTGAATCTGGGCCACTTCTGTCTTCTTGGAAATTCACTGTACATGCTTTGACTGCTCTGAACTCTTGTTCACTTCATCAACCGATCTATCTAATGACCTTTGCACTCCTGTCCATTGCATCAACCGATCCTCTGTCTGTGTTGACAACAATGACAATACTTTGGCTGCACCTTGCTCAAAAATGAACTCCTATCCATTATACTTTGGCTGCACCTTGCTCATCAATGAACTCCTATCCATTGCACTTTGGCTGCACCTTGCTCATCAATGAACTCCTATCCATTGCACTTTGGCTACACCTTGCTCATCAATGAACTCCTATCCATTGCATCAACTGATCAACCTGACTATGTTGACAACAATTACAATACTTTGGTTGCACCTTGCTCATCATGGGATACATGTGGGATAATGACTCAAGACTCTTGCAATGTTGCTCAAGATAATTTTACATTTTTTTATTTGAGAAAGTACAACACTAGGTAGTACTAGAGGAGCGAAGAATGGACCCTAGAACTAATATGGGCCCCAAAAGGAAAATCAACCAATGGAAACCACACATGGGTAGAACTCCACACTCACCATCATCGAGTGATGCTCCCACATGAGAGGATGGAGGATACGACATGGCCATGATTCGCTCGTTGAGGGGTTGGGTCATGGTTGGCTTACTTCTACTACGAGATTTCTCCCAAAAGTCTGCTTCCTTATTTGCAAAGCTCTATGTGGGTGTTGTGCTTCATATACCACCATTAGGAAAATTATGGGATACATGTGGTATAATCACTCAAGACTCTTGCAACACTGCTCAAGATATTTTTGGAATTTTTTATTTGAGAAAGTACGATACTAGGAAGTATGAGAGGAGCGAATAATGGACCCTAGAGCTAATATGGGGTTCATAATAAAAATAAACTAATGAAAATTATACACGATGAGAACTCCACACTGACCATCATCGAGCGATGCTCCCACAAGAGAGGATGGGGTATACGACATGGCCATGATTCGCTCGTTTGAGGGGATGGACCATGGTTGGCTTGCTTCCTCTAGGGCATTTCACAAAAAATATTGCTTCTTGATTTACAAAGCTCTATGTGGGAATTGTGATTCATATAAAACCATGAGGTCCATTGTAGGATAAATGTGGGATAATAGCTCAAGACTCTCATAGCGGTGCTCAAGGTATTTTTAGAATTTTTTATTTGAGAAAGTACAAGACTAGGTAGCATGAGAGGAGCAAAGTATGGATCCTAGAGCTAACATGGGGCCCATAAGGAAAATCAACCAATGTAAACCATATATGGGAAGAAATCCACACTCACCATCATCGATCGATGCTCCCATAGGATAGGATGGAGCATATGACATGGTCATGATTCGCTCGTTTGAAGGGGCTGGGTCATGGTTGGCTTGCTTCCATTAGTGCATTTCATCCAAAATCCTCCTTCCTAATTTTCAAAGCTCTATGTGGGTGTTGTGCTTAATAGACCACCATGAGGGCCATCATGGGATACATGTGGGATAATGGCTCAAGACTCTCGCAGTGTTGCTCAAGGTATTCTAAAAAAAAATTATTTGAGAAAATACGAGACTAGCCAGTTGAGAGGAGCGAACAATGGACCCTAGATCTAACATAGGGTCCATAATGGAAATCAACCAATGGAAACCACACATGGTGAGAACTCCACACTCACCATCATTGAGTGATACTCCCACAAAAGAGGATAGAGCATACAACATGACCATGATTCACTCGTTTGAGGGGTTGGGTCATGGTTGGCTTGCTTCCACTAGGGCATTTCATCCAAAATATTGATTCCTAATTTGCAAAGCTCTATGTGGGTGTTGTGCTTCATATACCACCATGAGGGCCATCATGGGATATATATGGTAAAATGGCTCAAGACTCTTGCAATGTTGCTCAAGGTAAAATTTATAATTTTTTATTTGATAAAGTACAATACTAGGTAGTACGAGAGGAGCAAAGAATGGACCCTAGAGGTAACATGGGGCCCACTAATTAAAAAATAAACATGGAAAAGTAGTACTCTAAAAATGTAAACTTTGGGTACAACCTCTCTTTATAAAGATGGAAAAAAGAAGAGATGTCCCAAGCTCAACCCCTAAAAAAAACACCCACCCATAAAAGAGAATAAACACATTAAAAATTATGAAAATACAATGTGGGAAAGAGTCCCTCAAAAAAATATATTTTTACAAATATAATATCGAAGATGTTTTTGGTTCCTCCAACAAATGATGCCTTGAGCAATGTGCTTGAGCTCTCTATATTTTCTCCATTTTTCAAACATTGGAGAAATAATATATGTGCTGATTCGAAGATCTCTGACAAAATTATAGTTGTCCAACTTCAAAATAAGAGAAATTGTTTTTATTTTGGTTCCATGTCTATGTGTTGCTCGCTCTAAAACTCTAGCCAACAGTGAAGGCTTACCATAAAAATTACTTTCTCAAACAAAGAAAGGAAGTAGGGAGGAAGCAACAAATAAATCTATTGAGTTCACTCATGATAAAGGATTTTTTCTGATAAATTGAATGATGGGAGGAAGTTGATATTCTCACAATGACACTGAGAGGGGGGGTGAATCAGTGTAACTATTTAAAATTTGAATCTGCAACTCTTAAAACTTAAAAATGCAAGCTTAAAAATAGATATAGCAAGTATAACACAAGAGCATCACACAACACAAGATTTAACGAGGTTCACCGATGTGGCTACTCCTCAAATAATGACTGTTTGGACTACAATCCAAATCCAGCCTTTGCAAGGATTCAATCTTTACAAATAGTTTACCAGCACCCACTTGGAAGGAGCACCAACCCCTGATTTATCTGCTACAACGAGATAGGAGCACCAACCCCTTATACCAAGCACCAACTTGGATTTCTATTTTGAATAATAGTTTGACATAAAAATGCCTTCTCTTTTACAAGACCCTCACTGGTCTATTGCTCATTCAAATCAATCTCATAGAAGCATAAAGAGAATTGTTAGAAACTCAATATCTTCTATTACAATCTAAAACCTCTCTTTTGATTTTTCAAGAATAATAACGAGTTTCAGTTACGTAGCTATTTTTTTTATAACACTCTTACCCAACCACGCTTTTTGTTTTTCAAGATAAAACACGGTTGCAGTAACCTCACTTACTGCGCTTTTTCGATTCTTTATACTTGATTTCCTCGAACGGCTCTTTTTGAAATGGCTCTAATTTTCCCTCCAATTTTTCATGCATTCTTAGCTACGTTCAATCTGTCAAACCCTCTCTGACGTGCTCTACTTTTAGCCGCTTTCTTTTTGACTTATTCTGACATTCTTCTCTGCACATTCGACCTTTAGCCTTTTTTACGTATCTGACGACTTTTTGCGTATCTCGACGCTCTGTTATTCTTCTTTCTTCTCTTTTGAATTATGTGCTACCTTTTACTTCTGCGTGCGACTGTGATTTCTTGATATACGCAACCTATTAATGAATTTCTCTGTAATCGTGATTCTCGGTATATCCACCCTAATTATTCTATCTTTAATGTTGTTCTTGTAACTTCCCCTTGTAACTCCAGTTAACTTTTACATGGTTGGCTGCATGATTTTCCTCTATGCTTTCCCTGACAACTATCACTTGTAACTGCAGATCTGACTCCAGTTAACTCTTACATAACTGGTTGCATGATTTTCCTTTGCGCTTTCTTGAAACTATCACTGTGCATGCTTCTTCGACTTTTACCCGCCAAACTATTACCTGTCGTGATATCGTGACATTTCTGCCCATTTGACTTTTTTTGGATAGTTGACCATGAAAACAGGACATGTCGCGATATCGTGACATTCTTCCACCTCCTAAGTCCTTATCTCGGCATGCACCAAAACAGAACATGTCACAAAATCATGACCATTTTGCCTCCTCTTTCTCTCCTACCAAAAACGAGACATGTCACGAAATCGTGACACATTCACTACCTCTCGCTCTTTTCTACCTCCTCCCATGAAAATGGGACATGTCATGAAATCATGACACTTTTTGCTTTCCTGCACTCTACTTCGCTTGCACTCGAAAATGGAACACGTCACGAAATCGTGACACTTTTTGCTGCCGTACACTTTTCTCCGCATGCCTCAACGAAATCGAAACATGTCACGAAATCGTGATGCTTTTTTGCCTTAGCGCTGTTCTTTGCCTTTCGCCCATGAAAATGCAACATGTCATGAAATCGTGACATCTTTCGCATCCGTACAATTCTCTCTTCATGCACTAGCGAAATCAAGACATGTAGCGAAATCGCTACACCTTTTTGACTTTGCACTTTCCTTTGCTTCGACCTCGAAAATTCTAACATGTAGCGAAATCGCTACAACTTTTGCCTTAGCGCTTCTCTTTTCTTCACCACGAAAACTTTACATGTAGCGAAATCGCTACACCTTTTTGCCTTGCACTTCTACCTTCCACTTAGCAACCTAAACTTCGACTTGTAGCGAAATCGCTACACCTTTTCTTGCAGCTTTGCTTGAAACTTCGACATGTAGCGAAATCGCTACACCTTTTTGACTTAGCACTTCTTCTTTGCTTCAGCCAGTGAAACTTTGACATGTAGCGAAATCGCTACAGCTTTTTGACTTACCGCTTCTACTCCGACTATCGTGAAATCGTGACACTTTTCATCCTTAGCGCTTCTTCACCAAACTTGTCACGAAATCATGACACTTTTCATCCTTGCGCCTTTACTCCAAACATGTCACGAAATCATGACAGTTTTTCAACTTTGCTTCTTTCCTTCCAGCATGTCGCGAAATCGTGACAGTTTCTCCAACTTTTTCTCTCTCCTCCGATATGTCACGAAATCGTGACATTTTTGGCTATGCCTTCTCTCTCCTCATTTTTGTCATGAAATCATGACATTTTTAGCTGCGCCTTCTCTCTCCTCATTTTTGTCACGAAATCACGACAGAAAACATGTCGCGATATCGCGACAGTTTTCTTACTTGTCTTTTTCTGCAAATTTCTGAATCTAGGCCACTTCTTTCTTCTTGGAAATTCACTGTACTTGTTTGACCCCTCCTGTTGACAACAATGACAATACTTTTGCAATGCTTTTGCTGCACCTTGCTCAACAATCTCCCCCTTTGGAATTGTTGGCAACACATGTGCAATTTCAATTTCTTCTCCCCCTTTGCCAATAATACCAAAGGGCTGCTGCAGACTCCCCCTGAGTCTATGCACAACATTCTCAGGCATAAATAATTTTAATGCTCCCCCTGAGAATGTGTTCCCCATAGCTAGTCAGTGCTTGGGTAGTGTGACTACTCCCAACTTATTTCGAAGGTACTCAAAAACTTCCTTGGGCAATGGTTTTGTGAATATATCTGCTACTTGCTCTGTAGTTGGAACAAACTCCAATTTGACCTCTCCTTCTGCAACTTTATCTTTCAAAAAGTGATACCGGATTGCAATATGTTTGGTGCGGGAATGCATGACCGGATTCTTTGAGATGTTGATTGCACTAGTGTTATCACATTTAACTGAAATTGGCTCATTGAAGTGAATACCAAGGTCTTTCAGTGTTTGTCTCATCCATAATATCTGTGTACAGCATGTTGTTGCTGCAATGTATTCAGCCTCTGCTGTGGATAGAGAGACTGATTCTTGTTTCTTGTTGTGCCATGCTACCAGCTTATCTCCAAGATAAAATGCTCCTCCACTGGTACTTTTTCTGTCATCAATACATCCTGCCCAATCTGCATCAGAATATGCAAAAAGAGTGAAGTCTTTTCCTTTTGGATACCATAGCCCATACTCCATAGTACCCTTGAGGTACCTAAAAATCCTTTTCACAGCTGTCACATGAGTCTCTTTGGGACTAGCCTGAAATCTTGCAACCATGCAAACTCGCCTGTAAGATATCCGGTCTGGTGGTTGTCAAATACAATAGGCTCCCAATCATAGATCTGTACATTGTTTGATCAACATCTGGAGATTTGTCATCCTTGCTCAACTTGCAGCTTGTTGTCATGGGAGTGCTAACAGGCTTACTATCCTCCATTGTGAACTTTTTCAGCATTTCTTTCACATATTTAATTTGAGAAATAAAAATCCCCTTTTCAGTTTGATTAACTTGCAATCCGAGGAAATATGAAAGTTCACCAATCATAGACATTTCAAATTCTTTCTGCATTTTATTTGCTATGTCTTTGCATGATTCATCATTGTTGCTCCCAAATATTATATCATCTACATAAACAACAAGGACAATGAAATTGCCATTCTCAGTTTTGATATATAAATTGCTATCCACCATACCTTTCTTGAATCCTTGCTTAGTGAGATAGTTGTCCAATCTTGCATACCAAGCTCTAGGTGCTTGTTTCAAGCCATACAATGCTTTCTTCAGCTTGCAAACAAAGTTAGGATTATCACAGAGTTGAAAACCATCAGGCTGTTCAATATACACTTCTTCTTCAAGATTTCCATTTAGAAATGCTGATTTCACATCCATCTGATAAACTTTGAAATTCCTATGAACTGCTAAAGCCAAAAATAGTCTGATTGCTTCAAGTCTGGCCATTGGTGCAAAAGTTTCTTCAAAATCAATCCCTTCAACTTGAGCATATCCTTTACAGACCAATCTTGCTTTATTCCTTACAACCTGTCCGTCTTCATTCAATTTGTTTCGAAATATCCATTTAGTACCGATTATGTTTTTATTTTCAGGCCTTGGTACTAATTCCCAGGTTTTGTTTTTCTCAATTTGATCTAGTTCTTCATTTACTGCCTCCATCCAGCTTTCATCTGTGCTTGCTTCAATAATATTTTTGGGCTCAATGCTGGATAACAGAGAGTAGTTGTTTACTACTCTTCTTCTTGTTTGAATACCAACTGTGGGGTCCCCAATAATCTGCTCTCTGGGATGATTTTTCTGCCAGTTTCCTGTTTTGAATTTCCTATTTTCTTCTATTTCTAAATCATCTGAATCTGATTTCTGTCTCTCTTCTTTTTCTTGATCTTCATCTTCTTCAATAAATTCTTCATAAGTCGGGTAGTTTTCATTATGGCTGATTTCTTGTTTCCTACCTTCATCAACCTTAACATCCGCACTCTCCACAATTTTCTTTAGTCTTTTGTTGTAGCATGTGTAGGCTTTGCTTTTTGTTGAGTAACCAAGAAAAATTCCTTCATCAGCTCTATCTTCAAACTTGCCAAGATTGTCTTCAATTCGTTTAATGTAACACTTGCTGCCGAACACTTTGAAGTATTTTGTTGTAGCCTTTTTGCCAAACCACAGTTCATAAGGTGTTTTGCTTTCATGTGGCCTCAACATGCACCTATTCCGGATGTAAACTGCAGTATGAACTGCCTCTTTCCAAAACCTGTCGAGCAATTCTGCTCTCTGTCAACATGGTCCGTGCCATTTCCTGCACGATTCTGTTCTTTCTTTCTACTACTCCATTCTCGTTGAGGTGTTCTTGTTGCCAAAAACTGTCTTCTAATCCCATGTTTTTCATAGTATTCTGCAAACTCATCTGAAATAAACTCTCCTCCTCTATCTGATCTTAAACATTTAATTCTTTTTCCTGATTGATTCTCAACAAGATTTTTGAAAGTTTTAAACATCTCAAAGGCTTCTGATTTAAGTTTCAGAAATAGTACCCATGTCATTCTTGAATAGTCATCTATACACAACATAAAATATTTGTATCCATTTATGCTTTCCGTTCTCATGGGTCCACATAAATCAGTGTGAATTAGTTCTAACGGCTTGCTCGTGAAGTACTCTTTTGCTTTGAAAGTGGCTCTGGTTTGCTTCCCCTTTTGGCATGACTCACAAATACTATTTGAAGGTTTACCAATAGTGGGTATGTCTCTTACTGCCCTTTTTGAGCTGATTTTTACCAGATTATCAAAGCTTATGTGACCGAGTCTCTTGTGCCACAGCCAATTTTCTTCTTCCTGTCCAACCAAGCAAGCTCCTTCTGAAGTCTCTGAGAGAGTATACAGATTTCCAGAAGTTCTCAGTCCAGTAGCTATCAACTTCCCATTTTTTGTCTTTCTTACTTCACAACCCTACTTCTTGAAAATTACTTCATGACCTCTGTCACAAATTTGACTTACACTCAGTAAGTTATGCTTCAGACCCACCACAAAAAGGACTTCTTTAGAGTTGATTTTTCCGTCACTTAACTTAACTGATCCTTTACCCACTATCTTGGCTCCATCATTGTTTCCAAATTTTATAGAACCACCTTCGTAAGTCTGTAACTTATCAAACTTCTGTTTATCTCCGGTCATATGACTGGAGCATCCACTATCCAGAATCCATGGTGCAAATTTGTTCTGGGCTTTGAGAGCTGTTTGAACGATCAAGGATTCCTTATATTTCTTAGGTTGTTCCTTTTCTTTCCACTATGATTTGACAACAGATCTGGTCACTTGTTTTGCCTTCTCCCTTTCATTGGCTTGTGCCTATTTTTCGAGAAATTTTCTATTTTGTTTCAATCCAGTTGGTTGAAACTTTCTTCCCTAGTATTTATTTCCTGCAAAAGAGCTACGACAATTTCTTGCAATATGTCCGAAGTTATGACAGTTATAACATTCTACAGCATAATCTATCAAAGGTGAAAAAATATTTCTACTAGTGAAATTCCTTTGTTCTACATTATATCTACAATTTGAAATTTTATGACCATATGCATTGCATTTAAAACAATAACCAGAAAAGGAACGAGTGTACCTGGGTAATGGTTGTTGCCATGTTGTAGTAGGAGCCATGGGTCTTCTTCTTCTTTGATATGTGACTTTGGTGAATCCATCATTGGCAGTACTTCTTTCATGCTTGGCCTTATGGTTTTCTTTTGCATGATACGGTTTTTCTTGATCAACCCGGATCTTATCTTTATTCTTTATTGGTTCTATAGTTATAGCCTTTGAATCCTTTGAGGATTCTCCTTCATCAAAGCCCAAACCAAATTTGATGCCCGTAGGCCTTTGATTATTTAACATTTTATTCAGCTTCGTGAACTGTCTTCAAATTTATGATGACAACTCAATTTTCGATTCATCTCTTCTAGCTGCATCCTTAATCCAACTATGTCTTCTTCTAGCTTATTGCACTCATCTATTTTCACGGTTAGTTGTGCTTCAAAATCTTTAGACTTTTTCTTAAATTCTTCAGTCTGTACTTTCAAACTGATTATTAATTCGTTGGCATCCTCAAATTTTCTTGAAATATTTTTATTCTTTTTCCTTTCTGTACTTAATTCTTCAAGTGCAGCAACCAACTCACCTTCCAGATCTACCTCAGCCTCATCCTCTAATTTTTCATCACACTCCTAGGTTTCCTCTATTCTTTCTTCTTCAAAAGCCATGAACAAGGCTTCACCAGTTTCTTCTTCAGAGTCCTCACTGGAGTTGTCTTCAGAAGAGTCAACATTCTTGGAAATGAAACTTTTCTTCTTGAAGTTCCTCTTTCTAAAATGTGGTTTCTTCTTCCAGACACTTCTTTCTTGGTGTGTCCCTTCATCACTTTTGTTTTTCTCATTCATTGGGCATTTTGCTGCAAAGTGCCCGATGCCTCCACAATTGAAGCACTTGAACGGTAGCTTACCTCTGTACTTTCCTTTTCCCTTTATTAGTTTCCTAACAAAGTTTGCTTCAGTTTCATCTGCAGATTCTTCTTCCTCAGATTCTTGTTTAGCTCTTATATTTTTCTGTGCTTGAAAAGCCGCTTCTCTGTCTGAGGGCTTAGTTTGTCCTATTCTCATTTCATATGTTGTTAAAGAACCATGCATTTCATCCATACTAAAAAAATTTAAATCTTTAGCTTCTTCTATGGCAGAAACTTTAGCATCAAATCTTTTATGGAGAGTTCTTAGTACCTTTTTCACAACAACTGCATCTTCTATTTCCTCACCGAGTCCTCTAATAGCATTTATGATTCCATTTACTCTCAGCATATAGGCCTCTATGTTCTCATCATCATTCATCTTTAATGCTTCGAACTGGGCTCGATGTGTTTGCAGCTTGGCTTCCTTGATCTTGCCATCTCCTTCATGAATGCTCTGCAGTTTGTCCCATATGTCTTTTGCCGATTTACAGCTCATGATCCTTATCAATTCACTGTCTACTAACCCACACATAATAGCATTCTTAGCTTTAGAGTTGTTCTCAAACTTTTTCTTCTCAACCGCATCTGATGGAGGAGCGAGAGGGTATTGTGTATCCATTTTCAATAGATTCCCAAATGTCATATCCCAATGCACACAGATATGTCTGCATCCTGAGTCTCCAGAAAGAGTAATTTGTTCCATCGAACAAAGGAGCTTTGTTGGAAGAAAATCCTTCACCATCGGCCATTGTGTATCTTCCAAGATCACCTTAGCTGATTAAGCTTGTTCAGGTACCTTGCTCTGATACCAATTGATATTCTCACAATGACACTGAGAGGGGGGTGAATCAGTGTAACTATTTAAAATTTGAATCTGCAACTCTTAAAACTTAAAAATGCAAGCTTAAAAATAGATATAGCAAGTATAACACAAGAGCATCACACAACACAAGATTTAACGAGGTTCACCGATGTGGCTACTCCTCAAATAATGACTGTTTGGACTACAATCCAAATCCAGCCTTTGCAAGGATTCAATCTTTACAAATAGTTTACCAGCACCCACTGGAAGGAGCACCAACCCTTGATTTATCTGCTACAACAGATAGGAGCACCAACCCCTTATACCAAGAACCAACTTGGATTTCTATTTTGAATAATAGATTGACATAAAAATGCCTTCTCTTTTACAAGACCCTCATTGGTCTATTGCTCATTCAAATCAATCTCATAGAAGCATAAAGAGAATTGTTAGAAACTCAATATCTTCTATTACAATCTAAAACCTCTCTTTTGATTTTTCAAGAATAATACTCAGGTTTCAGTTCTGTAGCTATTATTCATACAACACTCTTACTCAACCACATTTTTTGTTTTTCAAGATAAAACACGGTTGCAGTAACCTCACTTACTATGCCTGTTCGATTCTTTATACTTGATTTCCTCGAACGGCTCTTTTTGAAATGGCTCTAATTTTCCCTCCAATTTTTCATGCATTCTCGGCTACGTTCAATCTGTCAAACCCTCTCTGACGTGCTCTGTCTTTTAGCCGCTTTCTTTCTGACTTATTCTGACATTCTTCTCTGCACATTACGACAGCTTTTTGACAGCCTTTTTCTGCGTATCCTGATAGCCTTTTTGCGTATCTCGACGCTCTGTTATTCTTCTTTCTTCTCTTTTGAATTATGTGCTACCTTTTACTTCTACGTGTGACTGTGATTTCTTGATATACGCAACCTGTTAATGAATTTCTCTGTAATCATGATTCTCGGTATATCCACCCCTATAACAGTTGTTCTGTCTTTAATGCTCTGTTCTGTAACTTCCCCTTGTAACTCCAGTTAACTTTTACATGGTTGGCTGCATGATTTTCCTCTGCGCTTTCCCCGACAACTGTCACTTGTAACTGCAGATCTGACTCCAGTTAACTCTTACGTAACTGGCTGCATGATTTTCCTTTGCGCTTTCCTTGACAACTGTCACTGTGCATGCTTCTTCGGCTTTTACCCGCCAAACTATTACCTATCGCGATATCACGACATTTCTACCCATTTGACCTTTTCTGGATAGTTGACCATGAAAACAAGACATGTCACGATATCATGACATTCTTCGCCTCCTAGACCTTATCTCGGCATGCACCCGCAAAAACAGAACATGTCATCGAAATCGTGACCATTTTCCTCCAGCTCTTTTCTTCTCCTACCCACAAAAAAGACATGTCACAGCTCTTTCTCTACCCATGAAAATGGGACATGTCACGAAATCGTGACACTTTTTGCTTTCTTGCACTCTACTTCGCTTGCACCGAAAATGGAACACGTCACGAAATCGTGACACTTTTCACTATCGTACACTTTTCTCCGCATGCCTCAGCGAAATCGAAACATGTCACGAAATCATGACGCTTTTCTGCCTTAGCGTTGTTCTTTGCCTTTCACCCACGAAAATGCAACATGTCACGAAATCGTGACATCTTTCGCATCCGTACAACTCTCTCTTCATGCACTAGCGAAATCAAGACATGTAGCGAAATCGCTACAACTTTTTCACTTAGCACTTTTCTTTGTTTCTGCCTCCAAAAATCTAGCATGTAGCGAAATCGCTACAACTTTTCACTTAGCACTTTCTTTCTGCTTCAACCCGCGAAAGTCCAACATGTAGCGAAATCGCTACACCTTTTCCTTACACCCACTTATTACAAAATCGCTACACCTTTGTCTTTGCTCTCTCGCTTCGCCACGAAACTTCGACATGTAGCGAAATCGCTACAACTTTTTGACTTAGCGCTTTTCTTCGCTTCTGCCAGCGAAACTTCGACATGTAGCGAAATCGCTACACTTTTTGCCTTAGCGCTTCTACTCGAACCTGTCGCGAAATCGTGACACTTTTCATCCTTGGCGCTTCTTCACCGAACTTGTCGCGAAATCGTGACACTTTTCATCCTTGGCGCCTTTACTCCAAACATGTCACGAAATCATGACAGTTTTTCAACTTTGCTTCTTTCCTTCCAGCATGTCGCGAAATCATGACAGTTTCTCTAGCTTTTTCTCTCTCCTCCGATATGTCATGAAATCATGACATTTTTGGCTATGCCTTCTCTCTCCTCATTTTTGTCATGAAATCATGACATTTTTGGTTGTGCCTTCTCTCTCCTCATTTTTGTCATGAAATCACGACAGAAAACATGTCGCGATATCGCGACAGTTTTCTTACTTGTCTTTTTCTACAAATTTTTGAATCTGGGCCACTTCTTTCTTCTTGGAAATTCACTGTACTTGTTCTGACTGACCTCTGAACTGCATCAACTGCATCAATCTGTCTGTGTTGACAACAATGACAATACTTTTGCAATGCTTTTGCTGCACCTTGCTCAACAATCTCCCCCTTTGGAATTTCAATCTCCCCCATTGAAAATTCACTGTACTTGTTCTAACTGATCTCTGAACTGCATCAACTACATCAATCTATCTGTGTTGACAACAATGACAATACTTTTGCAATGCTTTTGCTGCACCTTGCTCAACAGAAGTGGGGATGTATTGATAGGCATTCATCAACTTCTAAAATAATTTGGTGCAAAGAATTCCAGTCTAAGCAAAATCAGGCCCCTTAAAAAACATAGTATCCAAAAGTGTTACTTCAGAATAAGAAACAAAGGAAGTAATTTTAATACTATCATAGAAGGAACCATAGGCAGCAAGAAAACCATTAAGATCCTCCTTAGGGCCATGCCAAACTCCAATGGCATCATCAATGTATCTTTTATAAAATAAAATATTTTCCACAACATTATTAAATACATGTTCCTCTAGATGACAGAGAAATAAATAAGCATAAACCACAACAAAATTACTTCCCATGGTTGTTCCTCTTATCTACCTATATGTTTTCCCTTTGAATTCCAAGTAGTGTTGTGTTAACACTATCTCTGCAAGCCTTACCACAAAGTTTGTCTTGGCCAGATCAAATTCATTCCTCAAAAAATGATGGAGGGTTGCCAATCCTTGAGAGGTGGGGATGCTGGGATAGAGGCTCTCAACATCAAAAGAGAAAAGAATGATATCTTGAGGAAAAGTATGACCATGCAAATATTTAATTAGAGATATGGAATCCAAGAGATGATTTTTTTGCTTCAATAAAATTGGCAAGAGCAGATGATGAAGCCATTTGGAGGTAAGTTCGAGCATGAAACCATAATAGGAACAGATGGGTCAACTAGAAAGCCTGGGCTTGTGGATTTTGGGGAGTAGGTAAAAGACACACTCTAGCAGAGGATGGTGTTACCTGGAGCATAAATTTCTTATGGTTTTCTGAAAGTAGATTCCTCCTAAAAGCCCAATCAAGCAAGTCTTGGAGCTGATAAAAAATATCCTTCCAAGGGACTATGTTCACTTCAGAGTACACATTTTAATCTAAAATTTGGGAAAAGCCTTCTAAAATGTACCAATCCATGGACAAAACACAAACACCCAAGTTTTTATCTATGGGCCTAATGACAATGGATTTGTCATTGGCAAGGGAACGAATGGCAGACCAGATATGGGGTGGAAAGGCACATTGGTGGGTGGGATTGGAAGCAGATAATTTGTTATTGAGGAATATTTCATCCATGCCAATAATTTCTTCCAAAGGCCTATAAAACTATGAGGGATTAAAACTTGGGTTGGAAACATGAAAAGGATCAATGGGCTTAAGCGATTTTGGAGGGCCACCTCTCAGTCCAAAGAACCATTCAAGATGAAGACATCTACAAAAGGTTAAAAAATCCTATTTTAGAACCTCTTTGGCCATGGGAGGAGGAATAGGGAGGAACTTTAAACCCAGGCTGAGGGCCTCAATTTCATTCTAGGTAAGTTTTCTGGAGGAAAAATTATGGATAACAAGATTTATGATTTTGCCATCCATAACCCAAATAGGACTCCTATAAAAATACCGATGACCAAAATCTTGTGGGCTAAAAATTATGGACCAAGGGGTTATTTTTTGTTTCTACCACCATTTTGGTGATGGAAGAACCCCTACCCTTGCTACTTCTAAACAAATGGGGCAAAACCCTTTCTTGGATTCTTGAAACTAGAGTTGCAAAAATTTCTTCCATTGTCCTATTATAATTGTTATTACACAGAGGAAGTGTGGTTCTGGAAGTTTCTTCCCTTCTTTCATCTTCTTGGAGAAGGGCCCCAAAAGTTTAAATTATGTCCTTATTGTTGTTGTTGTCTTTTTGTTGTTGTTGTTTTGGTTGTTTATTCCTTTGTTGTGGCTATCATTGTTGTTGTTTATTTCTATGTTGTGGATGTTGTTGTGATTGCCTTTTTTGTGTAGTAGAGGCTCTCTGGTTTGGCCCTCTATTATGACTTCTATTCCTATTGTGTTGTGCAAGAAAGTTCTTTTGTGCACCTATGATTAGTTTTTCTAGATGATCGATTTGTTGCTTGATTTCTCTTTTAACCAAGTCAGCTATGCTTTCTGTAGCTTCTGACATATTAACTTCTGGGACTTCTAAAGCAGCATTCTCTCGAGCAGCTTTGGCTTTCTCTTGTATATCTTTTTGGATTTGCATTTCAACTCTCCAGGCCTGAAGCTTTCCCTCAAAAAGCTCTTTAATCTGGGATTCCCATTCCAAAGCAATTTCTTGAGAAATTATCTTATGTTTATTTACAGAATCTACAAGAATTTTCTTAATTATAGGTAATAAAATATTGGGAATATAATCATTGGCCTGAGTAGCTAATTTATCTATGTATTTTTTGAAATTACAGATGTACAATTTAGCCATTTCCAAGAAAAAAATTTTGTGAGTGCCTCTGACTCATCAGAAAATTGTTTATTAATATCTTCATCTAGAAGTTGAAGATGTGGTTTTTCCATTCATAGGCTATGGGGAACAATGCCTTTGCCCAAATTCTCTTCAAGTTGGGCTAGCCTAGAATGGCATTTTTTTGCCTTTCTACTCAAAATCTTGAATTCTTCGAACCTTATTTCCAACAGCTTGTCCAAAGACTCTGGTCATGGAGGAACATCATGCATTGCACCGATTCCATCTATGAAGGTCCTTCTATCCTGTGTAGAAGGAACTCTTCCATTCTGAGCAAAAACTTATGTTTCTATTAGACCTCTACAAAACTCTTCCATTTTATCTATGTCGAAGACCCATTCTTCAAGCTCCCAAATTTGTTGTCGTGAACCCTCTTACCATAGATGCTTGTGAGGAAGATGAACAGGGGAACTAGGGGGACTATCAGGAACTATGGGAGAGGATTCAAAATCTGAAAGGTCAATAACTAGTAGAGCAGCATGTGCCATTAATGGGTAAACTCATTAATGAAAAAAGAAACATGGTGAAGTAGTACTCTAAAAATGTAAACTAGTTTCTGATTCACCAGATCACAGATGTGCAAGTGAAGAGCATACTCCTAGTGTTGCAAGATTTCTGGTTCACTAGATCACATTACGTGCAAGTGAAGAGCATAATACCGATAACAAAAATATATTAGAAAATAGAAGGAAGAAAAATGAGGGATTATAAACTTAAAGAAAGAGATGAGTTAGGAAAGGAACAAAAAACATTTGATTGAATTTTTATTCCAAAAAAAGAAGTGATACATCTACAAAACTTTGAATGTGTTTTGACCTATAGGTCTCATCAGTAGAGTGAGCTTCGAAGAGGTACAACCTCTCTTTATAAAGACCTAACTCTAGGGGGAGCTGAAGAGTAATGCATGTGGGATAAAAACACCCAAGCATTATTACAAACCATAGGTTTATAGACCAAGATGGTGAAAAGAAGAGAAGTCCCAAGCTCAACCCCCCAAAAAACACCCACCCAGAAAAGAGAAGAAACACATTAAAAAATGTGAAAATACAAGGTGGGAAATAGAGTCCCTCAAATAATTTTATTTTTACAAAGATAAGATCGAAGAGGTTTTTGGTTCCTCCAACAAATGATGCCTCGAGCAATGTGCTTGAGCTCTCTATCTTTTCTCCATTTTTCAAACATTGGAGAAATAATATATGTGTCGATTCGAAGATCTTTGACAAAATTGTAGTTGTCCAACTTCAAAATAAGAGGAACTATTTTTATTTTGGTTCCATGTCTGCATGTTGCTCGCTCCAAAACTCTAGCCAAAAGTGAAGGCCTACCATCAAATTTAACTTTCTCAAACAAAGGTAGGAGAAAATTAATTTGATATCCCCTAGCTCTGAGTCTGTTAAAAAATTATTTTTAACAGAAATAAATCCATCCCTAGAGCTTTCTCTAACCAAAAATCTATTGAGTTCACTCATGATAAAGGCCTTTTGTTGATGAACTGGATGATGGGAGGAAGTAGGGATGTATTGATAGGCATTCATCGACTTCTAAAATAATTTGGTGCAGAGAATTCTAATCTGAGCAAAATCAGGCCCCTTAAAAATATAGTATCTAGAAGTGTTACTTCAAAATTAGAAACAAAGGAAGTAATTTTAATACTATCATAGAAGGAACCATAGGCAGCAAGAAAACCATTAAGATCCTCCTTAGGGCCATGCCAAACTCCAATGGCATCATCAATGTATCTTTTATAAAATAAAATATTTTCCACAACAACATTATTAAATACTTGTTCCTCTAGATGACAGAGAAATAAACAAGCATAAACCACAACAAAATTACTTCCCATGGTTGTTCCTCTTATCTGCCTATATGTTTTCCCTTTGAATTCCAAGTAGTGTTGTGTTAACACTATCTCTGCAAGCCTTACCACAAAGTTTATCTTGGTCGGATCAAATTTATTCCTCAAAAAATGATGGAGGGTTGCCAATCCTTGAGAGGTGGGGATGCTAGGATAGAGGCTCTCAACATCAAAAGAGAAAAGAATGATATCTTGAGGAAAAGTATGACCATGTAGATATTTAATTAGAGATATGGAATCCAAGAGATGATTTTTTTGCTTCAACAAAATTGGCAAGAGCAGATGATGAAGCCATTTGGAGGTAGGTTCGAGCATGAAACCATAGTAGGAATAGATGGGTCGACCAAAAAGCTTAGGCTTGTGGATTTTGAGGAGTAGGTAAAAGACACACTCTAGAAGAGGATGGTGTTACCTGGAGCATAAATTTCCTATGGTTTTCTGAAAGCAGATTCCTCCTAAAAGCCCAACCAAGCAAGTCTTAGAGTTGATAAAAAATATCTTACCAAGGGACTCTGTTCACTTCAGAGTACACATTCTGATCTAAAAGTTGGGAAAAGCCTTCTAAAATGTACCAGTCCATGGACAAAACACAAACACCCAAGTTTTTATCTATGGGCCTAATGACAATGGATTTGTCATTGGCAAGGGAACGAATGGCAGACCAGATATGGGGTGGAAAGGCACGTTGGTGGGTGGGATTGGCAGCAGATAATTTGTTATTGAGGAATCTTTCACCCATGCCAATAATTTCTTCCAAAGGCCTATAAAACTATGAGGGATTAAAACTTGGGTTGGAAACATAAAAAGGATCAATGGGCTTAAGCGATTTTGGAGGGCCACCTCTCGGTCCAAAGAACCATTCAAGATGAAGACGTCTACAAAAGGCTAAAAACTCCTATTTTAGAACCTCTTTGGCCATGGGAGGAGGAACAGGGAGGAACTTTAAACCTAGGATGAGGGCCTCAATTTCATTATAGGTAAGTTTTCTAGAGGAAAAATTATGGATAACAAGATTTGTGATTTTACCATCCATAGCCCAGATAAGACTCCTATAAAAATATCGATAACCAAAATCCTATGGGCTAAAAATTATAGACCAAGGGCCGTTAATTTCCCTTCTTTCATCTTCTTGGAGAAGGGCCCTAAAAGTTTAAATTATACCCTTATTGTTGTTGTTGTTGTTTTGGTTGTTTATTCCTTTGTTGTGGTTGTCATTGTTGTTTATTTCTATGTTGTGGATGTTGTTGTGATTGCCTTTTATGTGTAGTAGAGGCTCTCTAGTTTGGCCCTCTATTATGACTTCTATTCTTGTTGTGTTGTGCAAGAAAGTTATTTTGTGCACCTATGATTAGTTTTTCTAGATGATCAATTTGTTGCTTGATTTCTCTTTTAACCAAGTCAACTATACTTTCTATAGCTTCTAACATATTAACTTCTAGGACTTCTAAAGCAACATTCTCTCAAGAAACTTTAGATTTCTCTTGTATATCTTTTTGGATTTGCATTTCAACTCTCCAAGCCTAAAGCTTTCCCTCAAAAATCTCTTTAATATAGGATTCCCATTCTAAAGCAATTTCTTAAGAAATTATCTTATATTTATTTACAAAATCTACAAGAATTTCCTTAATTATAAGTAATAAAATGTTAGGAATATAATCATTGGCCTGAGTAGCTAATTTATATATATATTTTTTGAAATTATAGATGTACAATTTAGCCATTTCCAAGCAAATTTTTATGAGTGCCTCCGACTCATCAAAAAACTATTTATTAATATCTTCATCTAGAAGTTGAAGATATGGTTTTTCCATTCATAGGCTATGGGGAACAATACCTTTGCCCAAATTCTCTTCAAGTCGAGCTAGCCTAGAATGGCATTTTTCTACCTTTCTACTCAGAATATTGAATTCTTCAAACCTTGTTTCCAACAACTTGTCCAAAGACTCTAGTCATGGAGGAACATCATGCATTGCACCGATTCCATCTATGAAGGTCCTTCTATCCTATGTACAAGGAACTCTTCCATTCTGAGAAAAAACTTATATTTCTATTAGACCTCTACAAAACTCTTCCATTTTATCTATATCAAAGACCCATTCTTCAAGCTCCCAAATTTGTTATCATGAACCCTCTTATCATAGATGCTTGTGAGGAAGATGAATAGGGGAACTAGGGGGACTATCAAGAACTATGGGAGAGGATTCAAAATATAAAATGTCAATAACTAGTAGAGCAACATGCACCATTAATGGGTAAACTCATTAATGAAAAAGAAACATGGTGAAGCAGTACTCTAAAAATATAAACTAGTTTCTAATTCACCATATCATAGATGTGCAAGTGAAGAGCATACTCCTAGTGTTGCAAGATTTCTAGTTCACCAGATCACATTACATGCAAGTGAAGAGCATAATACCAACAACAAAAATATATTAGAAAATAGAAGGAAGAAAAATGAGGGATTATAAACTTAAAGAAAGAGATGAGTTAGGAAAGGAACAAAAAATATTTGATTGAATTTTTATTCCAAAAAAAGAAGTGATACATCTACAAAACTCTAAACGTATTTTGACCTACAGGTCTCATCAGCAAAGTGAGCTTCAAAGAGGTACAACCTCTCTTTATAAAGACCTAACTCTAGGGGGAGCTAAAGAGTAATGCATGTGGGATAAAAACACCCAAGCATTATTACAAACCATAGGTTTATAGACCAAGATGGTGAAAAGAAGAGAAGTCCCAAGCTCAACCCCCAAAAAAAACACCCACCCAGAAAAGAGAAGAAACACATTAAAAAATGTGAAAATACAAGGTGGGAAATAGAGTCCCTCAAACAATTTTATTTTTACAAAGATAATATCGAAGAGGTTTTTGGTTCCTCCAACAAATGATGCCTCGAGCAATGTGCTTGAGCTCTCTATATTTTCTCCATTTTTCAAACATTGGAGAAATAATATCTATGTCGATTCAAAGATCTCTGACAAAATTGTAGTTGTCCAACTTCAAAATAAGAGGAATTATTTTTATTTTGGTTCCATGTCTGTGTGTTGCTCGCTCCAAAACTCTAGCCAAAAGTGAAGGCCTACCATCAAATTTAACTTTCTCAAACAAAGGTAGGAGAAAATTAATTTGATATCCCCTAGCTCTGAGTCTATTAAAAAATTATTTTTAACAGAAATAAATCCATCCCTAGAGCTTTCTCTAACCAGAAATCTGTTGAGTTCACTCATGATAAAGGCCTTTTTTTGATGAACTAGATGATGGGAGGAAGTAGGGATGTATTGATAGGCATTCATCAACTTCTAAAATAATTTGGTGTAGAGAATTCTAGTCTGAGCAAAATCAGGCCCCTTAAAAAACATAGTATCTAGAAGTGTTACTTCAAAATCAGAAACAAATGAAGTAATTTTAATACTATCATAGAAGGAACCGTAGGCAGCAAGAAAACCATTAAGATCCTCCTTAGGGCCATGCCAAACTCCAATGGCATCATCAATGTATCTTTTATAAAATAAAATATTTTCCACAACAACATTATTAAATACATGTTCCTCTAGATGATAGAGAAATAAACAAGCATAAACCACAACAAAATTACTTCCCATGGTTGTTCCTCTTATCTGCCTATATGTTTTCCCTTTGAATTCCAAGTAGTGTTGTGTTAACACTATCTCTGCAAGCCTTACCACAAAGTTTATCTTGGTCAGATCAAATTCATTCCTCAAAAAATGATGGAGGGTTGCCAATCCTTGAGAGGTGGGGATGCTGGGATAGAGGCTCTCAACATCAAAAGAGAAAAGAATGATATCTTGAGGAAAAGTATGACCATGTAGATATTTAATTAGAGATATGGAATCCAAGAGATGATTTTTTTGCTTCAACAAAATTGGCAAGAGCAGATGATGAAGCCATTTGGAGGTAGGTTCGAGCATGAAACCATAGTAGGAACAGATGGGTCGACCAAAAAGCTTAGGCTTGTGGATTTTGGGGAGTAGGTAAAAGACACACACTCTAGAAGAGGATGGTGTTACCTAGAGCATAAATTTCCTATGGTTTTTTGAAAGCAGATTCCTCCTAAAAGCCCAACCAAGCAAGTCTTAGAGCTGATAAAAAATATCTTGCCAAGGGACTCTATTCACTTCAGAGTAAACATTTTGATCTAAAAGCTAGGAAAAGCCTTCTAAAATGTACCAGTCCATGGACAAAACACAAACACCCAAGTTTTTATCTATGGGCCTAATGACAATGGATTTGTCATTGGCAAGGGAACAAATGGTAGACCAGATATGGGGTGGAAAGGCACGTTGGTGGGTGGGATTGGCAGTAGATAATTTGTTATTGAGGAATATTTCACCCATGCCAATAATTTCTTCCAAAGGCCTATAAAACTATGAGGGATTAAAACTTGGGTTGGAAACACGAAAAGGATCAATGGGCTTAAGTGATTTTGGAGGGCCACCTCTCGGTCCAAAGAACCATTCAAGATGAAGACATCTACAAAAGGCTGAAAACTCCTATTTTAGAACCTCTTTGGCCATGGGAGGAGGAACAGGGAGGAACTTTAAACCTAGGTTGAGGGCCTCAATTTCATTATAGGTAAGTTTTCTAGAGGAAAAATTATGGATAACAAGATTTGTGATTTTACCATCCATAGCCCAGACAGGACTCCTATAAAAATACCGATGACCAAAATCCTATGGGCTAAAAATTGTAGACCAAGGGGTTATTTTTGGTTTCCACCACCATTTTGGTGATGGAAGAACCCCTACCCTTGCTACTTCTGAACAGATGGGGCAAAACCCTTTCTTGGATTCTCGAAACCAGAGTTGCAAAAATTTCTTCCATTGTCCTATTGCAATTGTTGCTGCACAGAGGAAGTGTGGTTCTAGAAGTTTCTCCCCTTCTTTCATCTTCTTGGAGAAGGGCCTCAAAAGTTTAAATTATGCCCTATTGTTGTTGTTGCCTTTGTTGTTGTTGTTGTTTTGGTTGTTTATTCCTTTGTTGTGGTTATCATTTTGTTGTTTATTTCTATGTTGTGGATGTTGTTGTGATTATCTTTTCTATGTAGTAGAGGCTCTCTAGTTTGGCCCTCTACTATGACTTCTATTCTTGTTGTGTTGTGCAAGAAAGTTCTTTTGTGCACCTATGATTAGTTTTTCTAGATGATCGATTTGTTGCTTGATTTCTCTTTTAACCAAGTCAGCTACGCTTTCTGTAGCTTCTAACATATTAACTTATAGGACTTCTAAAGCAACATTCTCTCGAGCAACTTTGGCTTTCTCTTGTATATATTTTTGGATTTGCATTTCAACTCTCCAAGCCTAAAGCTTTCCCTCAAAAAGCTCTTTAATCTGGGATTCCCATTCCAAAGCAATTTCTTGAGAAATTATCTTATGTTTATTTACGAAATCTACAAGAATTTCCTTAACTGCAGGCAATAAAATACTAGGAATATAATCATTGGCCTGAGTAGCTAATTTATCTATGTATTTTTTAAATTATAGATGTACAATTTGGCCATTTCCAAAAAATTTGTGAGTGCCTCCAACTCATCAAAAAATATTTATTAATATCTTCATCTAGAAGTTGAAGTATTGGTTTTTCCATTCATAGGCTATGGGGAACAATACCTTTCCAATTTCATTAATTCTTCAAACCTTATTTCCAACAACTTATCCAAAGACTCTGGTTGTGGAGGAACACCATGCATTGCACCGATTCCATCTATGAAGGTCCTTCTATCCTATGTACAAGGAACTCTTCCATTCTAAGCAAAAACTTATGTTTCTATTAGACCTCTACAAAACTCTTCCATTTTATCTATGTCGAAGACCCATTCTTCAAGCTCCCAAATTTATTATCATGAACCCTCTTATCATAGATGCTTGCGAGGAAGATGAACAGGGGAACTAGGGGGACTATCAAGAACTATGGGAGAGGATTCAAAATCTGAAAGATCAATAACTAGTAGAGCAACATGTGCCATTAATGGGTAAACTCATTAATGAAAAAAGAAACATGGTGAAGCAATACTCTAAAAATATAAACTAGTTTCTGATTCACTAGATCATAGATGTGCAAGTGAAGAGCATACTCCTAGTGTTACAAGCTTTCTAGTTCACCAGATCACATTACGTGCAAGTGAAGAGCATAATACCAACAACAAAAATGTATTAGAAAATAGAAGGAAGAAAAAAGAGGGATTATAAACTTAAAGAAAGAGATGAGTTAGGAAAGGAACAAAAAATATTTGATTGAATTTTTATTCTAAAAAAAGAAGTGATACATCTACAAAACTTTGAATGCATTTTGACCTACAGGTCTCATCAATGGAGTGAGCTTTGAAGAGGTACAACCTCTCTTTATAAAGACCTAACTCTAGGGGGGAGCTGAAGAGTAATGCATATGGGATAAAAACACCCAAGCATTATTACAAACCATAGGTTTATAGACCAAGATGGTGAAAAGAAGAGAAGTCCCAAGCTCAACCCCCAAAAAAACACCCACCCAGAAAAGAGAAGAAACACATTAAAAAATGTGAAAATACAAGGTGGGAAATAGAGTCCCTCAAATAATTTTATTTTTACAAAGATAAGATCGAAGAGGTTTTTGGTTCCTCCAACAAATGATGCCTCGAGCAATGTGCTTGAGCTCTCTATATTTTCTCCATTTTTCAAACATTGGAGAAATAATATATGTGTTGATTCAAAGATCTCTGACAAAATTGTAGTTGTCCAACTTCAAAATAAGAGGAATTATTTTTATTTTGGTTCCATGTCTATATGCTGCTCGCTCTAAAACTCTAGCCAAAAGTGAAGGTCTACCATCAAATTTAACTTTCTCAAACAAAGGCAAGAGAAAATTAATTTGATATCCCCTAGCTCTAAGTCTATTAAAAAATTATTTTTAACAGAAATAAATCCATCCCTAGAGCTTTCTCTAACCAAAAATCTATTGAGTTCACTCATGATAAAGGCCTTTTGCTGATGAACTGGATGATGGGAGGAAGCAAGGATGTATTGATAGGCATTCATCGACTTCTAAAATAATTTGGTGCAAAGAATTCTAATCTAAGCAAAATTAGGCCCCTTAAAAACATAGTATCTAGAAGTGTTACTTCAAAATCAGAAACAAAGGAAGTAATTTTAATATTATCATAGAAGGAACCGTAGGCAGCAAGAAAACCATTAAGATCCTCCTTAGGGCCATGCCAAACTCCAATGGCATCATCAATGTATATTTTATAAAATAAAATATTTTCCACAACAACATTATTAAATACCTATTCCTCTAGATGACAGAGAAATAAACAAGCATAAACCACAGCAAAATTACTTCCCATGGTTGTTCCTCTTATCTACATGTATGTTTTCCCTTTGAATTCCAAGTAGTGTTGTGTTAACACTATCTCTACAAGCCTTACCACAAAGTTTGTCTTGGTCGGATCAAATTCGTTCCTCAAAAAATGATGGAGGGCTGCCAATCCTTGAGAGGTGGGGATGTTGGGATAGAGGCTCTCAACATCAAAAGAGAAAAGAATGATATCTTGAGGAAAAGTATGGCCATGCAGATCTTTAATTAGAGATATGGAATCCAAGAGATGATTTTTTTGTTTCAACAAAATTGGTAAGAGTAGATGATGAAGCCATTTGGAGGTAGGTTCAAGCATGAAACCATAATAGGAACAGATGGGTCGACCAAAAAGCTTGGGCTTGTGGATTTTGGGGAGCAGGTAAAAGACACACACTCTGGCAGAGGATGGTGTTACCTGGAGCATAAATTTCTTGTGGTTTTTTGAAAGTAGATTCCTCCTAAAAGCCTAGTCAAGCAAGTCTTGGAGCTGATAAAAAATATCCTGCCAAGGGACTCTGTTCACTTCAGAGTAAACATTTTGATCTGAAAGCTGGGAAAAGCCTTCTAAAATGTACCAGTCCATGGACAAAATACAAACACCCAAGTTTTTATCTATGGGTCTAATGACAATGGATTTGTCATTGGCAAGGGAACAAATGGTAGACCAGATATGGGGTGGAAAGGCACGTTGGTGGGTGGGATTGGTAGTAGATAATTTGTTATTGAGGAATATTTCACCCATGCCAATAATTTCTTCCAAAGGCCTATAAAACTATGAGGGATTAAAACTTGGGTTGGAAACATGAAAAGGATCAATGGGCTTAAGTAATTTTGGAGGGCCACCTCTCGGTCCAAAGAACCATTCAAGACGAAGACGTCTACAAAAGGTTGAAAACTCCTATTTTAGAACCTCTTTGGCCATGGGAGGAGGAACAGGGAGGAACTTTAAACCCAGGTTGAGGGCCTCAATTTCATTATAGGTAAGTTTTCTAGAGGAAAAATTATGGATAGCAAGATTTGTGATTTTTCCATCCATAGCCCAAACAGGACTCCTATAAAAATACCGATGGCCAAAATCCTATGGGCTAAAAATTGTAGACCAAGGGGTTATTTTTTGTTTTCACCACCATTTTGGTGATGGAAGAACCCCTACCCTTTATTTTGCTAAACAAATGGGGCAAAACCCTTTCTTGGATTCTCAAAACCAGAGTTGCAAAAATTTCTTCCATTGTCCTATTGCAATTGTTGTTGCACATAGGAAGTGTGGTTCTGGAAGTTTCTCCCCTTATTTCATCTTCTTGGAGAAGGGCCCCAAAAGTTTAAATTATGCCCCTATTGTTGTTGTTGCCTTTGTTGTTGTTGTTGTTTTGGTTGTTTATTCCTTTGTTGTGGTTGTGGTTGTTGTTTATTTCTATGTTGTGGATGTTGTTGTGATTGCCTTTTTTGTGTAGTAGAGGCTCTCTGGTTTGGCCCTCTACTGCGACTTCTATTCTTGTTGTGTTGTGCAAGAAAGTTCTTTTGTGCACTTGTGATTAGTTTTTCTAGATGATCAATTTGTTGCTTGATTTCTCTTTTAACCAAGTCAGCTACGCTTTCTATAGCTTCTGACATATTAACTTCTGGGACTTCTGAAGTAGCATTCTCTCAAGCAACTTTGGCTTTCTCTTGCATATATTTTTGGATTTGCATTTCAACTCTCTAGGCCTGGAGCTTTCCCTCAAAAAGCTCTTTAATCTGGGATTCCCATTCCAAAGCAATTTCTTGAGAAATTATCTTATGTTTATTTATGGAATCTGCAAGAATTTCCTTAATTACAGGCAATAAAATATTAGGAATATAATCATTGGCCTGAGTAGCTAATTTATCTATGTATTTTTTGAAATTATAGATGTACAATTTAGCCATTTCCAAGCAAAAATTTTTATGAGTGCCTCTGACTCATCAGAAAATTATTTATTAATATCTTCATCTAGAAGTTGAAGATATGGTTTTTCCATTCATAGGCTATGGGGAACAATGCCTTTGCCCAGATTCTCTTCAAGTTAGGCTAGCTTGGAATGGCATTTTTTTACCTTTCTACTCAAAATCTTGAATTCTTCGAACCTTATTTCCAACAACTTGTCCAAAGACTTGGTCATGGAGGAACATCATGCATTGCACCAATTCCATCTATGAAGGTCCTTCTATCCTATGTAGAAGGAACTCTTCCATTCTGAGAAAAAAATTTATTTCTATTAGACCTCTACAAAACTCTTCCATTTTATCTATGCTAAAGACCCATTCTTCAAGCTCCCAAATTTGTTATTGTGAACCCTCTTATCATAGATGCTTGCGAGGAAGACGAACAAGGGAACTAGGGGGACTATCAGGAACTATGGGAGAGGATTCAAAATCTGAAAGGTCAATAACTAGTAGAGCAGCATGCACCATTAATGGGTAAACTCATTAATAAAAAAGAAACATTGCAAACTCCAATGGCATCATCAATGTATCTTTTATAAAATAAAATACTTTCAGCAACATTATTAAATACTTATTTCTCTAGATGATAGAGAAATAAACAAGCATAAACCACAATAAAATTACTTCCCATGGTTGTTCCTCTTATCTACCTATATATTTTTCCTTTGAATTCCAAGTAGTGTTGTGTTAACACTATCTCTGCAAGCCTTACCACAAATTTTATCTTGGTCAGATCAAATTCGTTCCTCAAAAAATGATGAAGGGCTACTAGTCCTTGAGAGGTGGGGATGTTGGGATAGAGACTCTCAACATCAAAAGAGAAAAGAATGATGTCCTGAGGAAAAGTACGACCATGTAGATATTTAATTAGAGATATGGAATCCAAGAGATGATTTTTTTCTTCAATAAAATTGGCAAGAGCAGATGATGAAGCCATTTGGAGGTAAGTTCAAGCATGAAACCACAATAGGAACAGATGGGTTGACCAGAAAGCTTGGGCTTGTGGATTTTGAGGAGCAGGTAAAAGACACACACTTTGGTAGAGGATGGTGTTACCTAGAGCATAAATTTCTTGTGGTTTTTTGAAAGCAGATTCCTCCTAAAATCCCAATCAAGCAAGTCTTGGAGATGATAAAAATATCCTGCCAAGGGACTCTATTCACTTTAGAGTAAACATTTTGATATAAAATCTAGGAAAAGCCTTCTAAAATATACCAGTCCATGGACAAAACACAAACACCCAAGTTTTTATCTATGGATCTAATGACAATGGATTTGTCATTGGCAAGGGAACAAATGACAAACCAGATATGGGGTGGAAAGGCATGTTGGTGGGTGGGATTGGTAGTAGATAATTTGTTATTGAGGAATATTTCACCCATGCCAATAATTTCTTCCAAAGGCCTATAAAACTGTGAGGGATTAAAAATTGGATTGGAAACACGAAAAAGGATCAATGGGTTTAAGAAGTTTTGGAGGGCCACCTCTTGGTCCAAAGAACCATGCAAGACAAATACGTCTACAAAAGGTTAAAAACTCCTATTTTAGAACCTCTTTGACCATGGGAAGAGGAACAACAAGGAACTTTAAACCCAGGATGAGGGCCTTAATTTTATTCTGGGTAAGTTTTTTGGAGGAAAAATTATGGATAACAAGATTTGTGATTTTACCATCCATAGCCCAGATAGGACTCCTATAAAAATACCAGTGGTCAAAATCCTATGGGCTAAAAATTGTGGGACCAATGGGTTATTTTTTATTTTCACTACTATTTTGAAGACGGAAGAACCCCTACCCTTACTGCTACTAAACAAATGGGGCAAAACCCTTTCTCTAATTCTTAAAACCAAAGTTGTGGAAATTTCTTCCATTGTCCTATTGCAATTGCTACTACACATAGGAAGTGTGGTTCTAGAAGTTTCTCCCCTTCTTTCATATTCTTGGAGAAGGGCCCCAAAATTTTAAATTATGCCCATGTTGTTTTTGTTGCCTTTGTTATTGTTGTTGTTGTTGCCTTTGTTATTGTTGTTGTTGTTGTTGTGTTAGTTGTTGTTTTGGTTGTTTATTCCTTTGTTATGGTTGTCATTGTATTTTATTTATATGTTGTGGATGTTTCCATGATTACCTTTTCTATATAGTAGAGGTTATCTGGTTTGGCCCTCTATTGTGACTTCTATTTTTGTTGTGTTGTATCGAAAAGTTCTTTTGTGCACCTATGATTAGTTTTTCTAGATGATCAATTTGCTTCTTGGTTTCTCTTTTAACCAAGTCAGCTACGCTTTCTATAGCTTCTAACATATTAACTTTTGAAACTTCTAAAGCAGCATTCTCTTGAGCATATTTGGCTTTCTCTTGCATATCCTTTTGGATTTGCATTTCAACTCTCTAGGCCTAAATCTTTCCCTCAAAAAGCTCTTTAATTTGGGATTCCCATTCCAAAGCAATTTTCTGAGAAATTATCTTATGTTTATTTATATAATCTGCAAGAATTTCCTTAATTAAATGCAAAAAAATATTGGGAATATAATCATTGGCTTGAGTAGCTAATTTATCTATGTATTTTTTGAAATTATAGATGTACAATTTAGCCATTTCCAAGCAAAAAAAAATTATGAGTGCCTTTGACTCATCATAAAATTATTTATTAATATCTTCATCTTGAAGTTGAAGACATGGTTTTTCCATTCATAGGCTATGGGGAACAATGTCTTTGCCCAAATTCTCTTCAATTTGGGCTAGCCTGGAATGGCATTTTTTTATCTTTTTTCTCAGAATCTTGAATTCTTCGAACCTTTTATTCAACTTTTCCAAAGACTTTGGTCATGGAGGAACATTGCACATTGCACCAATTCCATCTATGAAGGTCCTTCTATCCTATGTAGAAGGAACTCTTCCATTCTGAGCAAAAAATTTTGTTTCTATTAGACCTTTGCAAAACTCTTCCATTTTATCTGTGTCGAAGACCCATTCTTCAAGCTCCCAATTTTTTTTCGTGAACCCTCTTGTCGTAGATGCTTGCGAGGAAGATGAACAGGGGAACTAGGGGGACTATCAGGAACTATGGAAGAGGATTCAAAATCTGAAGGGTCAATAACTGGTAGAGTAGCATGCACCATTAATGGATAAACTCATTAATGAAAAATAAACATGGTGAAGCAATACTCTAAAAACATAAACTAGTTTTTGATTCACCAGATCACAAATGTGCAAGTGAAGAGCATACTCCTAGTGCTGCAATCTTTCTGATTCACCAAATCACATTACGTGCAAGTGAAGAGCATAATACCTGCAAAAAAAATGTATTAGAAAAAGAAGGAAAAATGAGGGATTATAAACTTAAAGAAATATATGAGTTAGGAAAGGAACAAAAAACATTTGATTGAATTTTTATTCTAGAAAAATAAGTGATACATCTACAAAACTCCGAACGTGTTTCGACCTATAGGTCTCATCAGTGGAGTGAGCTTCAAAGAGGTACAACCTCTCTTTATAAAGACCTAACTCTAGGGGGGAGCTAAAGAGTAATGCATGTGGGATAAAAACACCCAAGCATTATTACAAACCACAGGTTTATAGACCAAGATGGTAAAAAGAAGAGAAGTCCCAAGCTCAACCCCCAAAAAAAACACCCACCCACAAAAGAGAAGAAACACATTAAAAATACAAAAATACAAGGTGGGAAATAGAGTCCCTCAAACAATTTTATTTTTACAAAGATAATATCGAAGAGGTTTTTGGTTCCTCCAACAAATGATGCCTCGAGCAATGTGCTTGAGCTCTCTATATTTTCTCCATTTTTCAAACATTGGAGAAATAATATCTGTGTCGATTCGAAGATCTCTGACAAAATTGTAGTTGTCCAACTTCAAAATAAGAGGAATTATTTTTATTTTGGTTCCATGTCTGTGTGCTGCTCGCTCTAAAACTCTAGCCAAAAGTGAAGGTCTGCCATCAAATTTAACTTTCTCAAACAAAGGCAGGAGAAAATTAATTTGATATCCCCTAGCTCTGAGTCTGTTAAAAATTTTATTTTTAACATAAATAAATCCATCCCTAGAGCTTTCTCTAACCAAAAATCTGTTGAGTTCACTCATGATAAAGGTATTTTTCTAATGAACTAGATGATGGGAGGAAGTAGGGATGTATTGATAGGCATTCATCAACTTCTAAAATAATTTGGTGCAAAGAATTCCAGTCTGAGAAAAATCAGGCCCCTTAAAAAACACAGTATCTAGAAGTGTTACTTCAGAATAAAAAACAAAGGAAGTAATTTTAATATTGTCATAGAAGGAACCATAGGCAGCAAGAAAACCATTAAGATCCTCCTTAGGGCCATGCCAAACTCCAATGGCATCATCAATGTATCTTTTATAAAATAAAATATTTTCCACAACAACATTATTAAATACCTATTCCTCTAGATGAAAGAGAAATAAACAAGCATAAACCATAACAAAATTACTTCCCATGGTTGTTCCCCTTATCTACTTGTATGTTTTCCCTTTGAATTCCAAGTAGTGTTGTGTTAACACTATCTCTACAAGCCTTACCACAAAGTTTGTCTTGGCCGAATCAAATTTATTCCTCAAAAAATGATGGAGGGTTGCCAATCCTTGAGAGGTGGGGATGCTGGGATAGAGGCTCTCAACATCAAAAGAGAAAATAATGATATCCTGAGGAAAATTATGGCCATGCAGATATTTAATTAGAGATATGGAATCCAAGAGATGATTTTTTTGCTTCAACAAAATTGGCAAGAGCAGATGATGAAGCCATTTGGAGGTAGGTTCGAGCATGAAACCATAGTAGGAATAAATGGGTCAACTGGAAAGCTTGGGCTTGTGGATTTTGGGGAGCAGGTAAAAGACACACACTTTGGTAGAGGATGGTGTTACCTGGAGCATAAATTTCTTGTGGTTTTTTGAAAGCATATTCCTCCTAAAAGCCTAGTCAAGCAAGTCTTGGAGCTGATAAAAAATATCCTTCCAGGGGACTCTGTTCACTTTAGAGTAAACATTTTGATCTGAAATCTAGGAAAAGCCTTCTAAAATGTACCATTCCATGGACAAAATATAGACACCCAATTTTTTATCTACGGGTCTAATGACAATGGATTTGTCATTGGCAAGGGAATAAATGACAAACCAGATGTGGGGTGGAAAGGCACGTTGGCAGGTGGGATTGGCAGTATATAATTTGTTATTGAGGAATATTTCACCCATGCCAATAATTTCTTCCAAAGGCCTATAAAACTGTGAGGGATTAAAACTTGGGTTGGAAACATGAAAAGGATCAATGGGCTTAAGCGGTTTTGGAGGGCCACCTCTCGGTCCAAAGAACCATTCAAGATGAAGATGTCTACAAAATGTTGAAAACTCCTATTTTAGAACCTCTTTGGCCATGGGAGGAGGAATAGGGAGGAACTTTAAACCCAGGATGAGGGCCTCAATTTCATTCTGGGTAAGTTTTCTAGAGGAAAAATTATGGACGACAAGATTTGTGATTTTACCATCCATAGCCCAGATAGGACTCCTATAAAAATATCGATGGCCAAAATACTATGGGCTAAAAATTGTGGACCAAGGGGTTATTTTTTGTTTTCACCACCATTTTGGATATGGAAGAACCCCTACCCTTGTTGCTTCTGAAAAAATGGGGCAAAACCCTTTCTTGGATTCTTAAAACTAAAGTTGCAAAAATTTCTTCCATTGTCCTATCGCAATTGTTGTTGCACATAGGAAGTGTGGTTCTAGAAGTTTCTCCCCTTATTTTATCTTCTTGGAGAAGGGCCCCGAAAGTTTAAATTATGCCCCTATTGTTGTTGTTGTTGTTGTTTTTGTTGTTTTAGTTGTTTATTCCTTTTTTGTGGCTATCGTTGTTGTTGTTTATTTCTATGTTGTGGATGTTGTTGTGATTGTCTTTTCTATGTAGTAGAGGCTCTCTGGTTTGGCCCTCTATTGTGACTTCTATTCTTGTTGTGTTGTGCCAGAAAGTTCTTTTGTGCACTTGTGATTAGTTTTTCCAGACGATCAATTTGCTGCTTGATTTCTCTTTTAACCAAGTCAGCTATGCTTTCTGTAGCTTCTGATATATTAACTTTTGGGACTTTTGAAGCAATATTCTCTCGAGCAGCTTTGGATTTCTCTTGCATATACTTTTGGATTTGCATTTCAACTCTCCAAGCCTGAAGCTTTCCCTCAAAAAGCTCTTTAATCTGGGATTCTCATTCCAAAGCAATTTCCAAATATATTGTCTTATGTTTATTTACGAAATCTGCAAGAATTTCCTTAATTGTAGGCAATAAAATATTGGAAATATAATCATTGGCCTGAGTAGCTAATTTATCTGTGTATTTTTTGAAATTATAGATGTACAATTTAGCCATTTCCAACCAAAAATTTTTGTGAGTGCCTTCGACTCATCAGAAAACTATTTATTAATATCTTCATCTGGAAGTTGAAGACGTGGTTTTTCCATTTGTAGGCTATGGGGAACAATACCTTTGCCCAAATTCTCTTCAATTTGGGCTAGCCTAGAATGGCATTTTTTTGTCTCTTTGCTTTAGAATCTTGAATTCTTCGAACCTTGTTTCCAATAACTTGTCCAAAGACTCTAGTCATGGAGGAACATCGAACATTACATAGATTCCATCTATGAAGGTCCTTCTATCCTATGTAGAAGGAACTCTTCCATTCTGAGAAAAAAATTCTATTTCTATTAGACCTCTATAAAACTCTTCCATTTTATCTGTGCCAAAGACCCGTTCTTCAAGCTCCCAAATTTGTTGCCGTGAACCCTCTTATCGTAGATGCTTGTGAGGAAGATGAACAGGGGAACTAGGGGGACTATCAGGAACTATGGGAGAGGATTCAAAATCTAAAGGGTCAATAACTGGTAGAGTAGTGTGCGCCATTAATGGGTAAACTCATTAATGAAAAAATAAACATGGCGAAGCAGTACTCTAAAAACGTAAACTAGTTTTTGATTCACCAGATCACAAATGTGCAAGTGAAGAGCATACTCCTAGTGTTGCAAGCTTTCTAGTTCACTAGATCACATTATGTGCAAGTGAAGAGCATAATACCAGCAACAAAAATGTATTAGAAAATAGAAGGAAGAAAAATGAGGGATTATAAACTTAAAGAAAGATATGAGTTAGGAAAGGAACAAAAAACATTTGATTGAATTTTTATTCTAGAAAAATAAGTGATACATCTACAAAACTTCGAATGTGTTTCGACCTACAAGTCTCATCAGTGGAGTGAGCTTCAAAGAGGTACAACCTCTCTTTATAAATACCTAACTCTAGGGGGAGCTGAAGAGTAATGCATGTGGGATAAAAACACCCAAGCATTATTACAAACCACAAGTTTATAGACCAAGACGGTAAAAAGAAGAGAAGTCCCAAGCTTAACCCCCAAAAAAAACCACCCACCCACAAAAGAGAAGAAACACATTAAAAAATGTGAAAATACAAGGTGGAAAAGAGTCCCTCAAACAATTTTATTTTTACAAATATAATATTGAAGAGGTTTTTGGTTCCTCCAACAAATGATACCTCGAGCAATGTGCTTGAGATCTCTATATTTTCTCCATTTTCAAACATTGGAGAAATAATATTTGTGCCAATTCGAAGATCTCTAACAAAATTACAGTTGTCCAGCTTCAAAATAAGAGGAATTTTTTTTATTTTGGTTCCATGTTTGCGTGTTGCTTGGTCTAAAACTCTAGCCAAAAGTGAAGTCTTGCCATCAAATTTAACTTTCTCAAACAGAGGAAGGAGAAAATTAATTTGATATCCCCTAGATTTGATGAACTAGATTATGGGAGGAAGCAGGGATGTATTGGTATGCATTCATCGACTTCTAAAATAATTTTTTGTGAGCTACATATACCACCATGAGAAGAACCCTACGTGGTGCACCCATTTGTTCATGAATATAACTTATTGTATCAAAGTGGTAGCAAATCCCTAAGAGGGATCTCTTTTGTAACCGATCTAAGGAACAGTTGATTTATTAATATAAGAGACATAATTTTCTTATTAAAATTATTTCATTATGGTGGATATGATTTCTATGTATTCACTTTTATTTTATTGTAGGAGTTGCACTATTTTTCCAACATTTTAGTGGCGATCACGGTGGGACCCAGTCCCTAATTTTTATCCACTTGACTAATTGGTTTTTTTTTTTGTAGGTTTAACTGTCTTTGCCTAAGAAAGACCCTATTATATGACCATATCTACCTAATATAACCCTATTTAGCAATCATATTAACCATAGATGGCATTGTTTTGCAACCGTTTGGACTTTAGTCGACCCCTGTTTGAAACCATTTTGACCTAAAATAGTTGTACAAATGGCAAAAAAATAATAATGAAACATGGTGAAGCAGTACTCTAAAAAAGTAAACTATTTTTTGATTCACCAAATCATATATGTGCAAGTGAACAGCATACTCCTAGTGCTTCAAGCTTTCTAGTTCACTAAATCATATTACGTGAAAGTGAAGAGCATAATACCGACATCAAAAATGTATTAGAAAACAAAAGGAAAAATGAGGGATTATAAACTTAAATAAAGAGACAAGTTAGGAAAGGAACAAAAAACATTTTATTGAATTTTTATTCCATCAAAAATAAGTGATACATCTACAAAACTTTGAACGTGTTTCGATCTACAGGTCTCATCAGCAAAGTGAGCTTCGAAGAGGTACAACCTCTCTTTATAAAGACCTAACTCTAGGGGGAGCTAAAGAGTAATGCATGTGGGATAAAGGTACCTAAGAATTATTACAAACCATAGGTTTATAAACCATTATGGTAAAAAGAAGAGAAGTCCCAAGCTCAACCCCCAAAAAAAACACCCACCCACAAAAGAGAAGAAATGCATAAAAAATTGCAAAAATACAACGTAGGAAAGAGTAGGCTTTTTTATTTGATAAAGTACGAGACCGGGTAGTACAAGAGGAGCAAGGAATTGACATTAGAGCTAACATGGAACCCATAAGGGAAATCAACTAATAGAAACCACACACACTCCACACTCACCACCATCGAGCGATGCTCCCACAGAAGAGGATGGAGCATATAGCATGGCCATGATTCACTTGTTTAAGGGGTTGCATCATGGTTGGCATGCTTCCACTAGGGAATTTCAACCAAAAGCCTACTTCCTAATTTTCAAAGCTCTATGTGGGTGTTGTACTTTATATACCACCATGAGGGCCATCATGGGATACATGTGGGATAATGGCTTAAGACTCTTGCAGCGTTGCTCAAGGTATTTTTAGATTTTTTTATTTGAGAAAGTACAATATTAGGAAGTATGAGAGGAGCAAAGAATAGAATCTAGAGCTAACATGGGGCACACAAGATAAATCAACCAATGGAAACCACACATGGGGAGAACTCCAAACTCACAACCATCGAGTGATGCTCCCACAAGAGAGTATGGAGCATACAACATGGCCATGATTCGCTCATTTGAGGTGTTGGGTCATGGTTTGCCTACTTTCACTAGGGTATTCACCCAAAATCTTAATTCCTAATTTGCAAAGCTCTATGTGGGTTTTATACTTTGTAAACCACCATGAGGACCATCATGGGATACATGTGGGATAATGGCTCAAGACTCTTGCAGCATTGCTCAAGGTATTTTTAGAATTTTTTATATGAGAAAGTATGAGACTGGATAGTGTGAGAGGAGCTAAGAATGGACCCTAGAGCTAACATGGGGCCCACAAGGTAAATCAACCAATGGAAACCACACATGGGGAGAACTCCACACTCATCACCATTGAGCGATGCTACCACAAGAGAGGATGGAGCATACAACATGGTCATGATTCACTCATTTGAGGGGTTGGGTCATGGTTGGCCTACTTTCACTAGGGAATTTCATCCAAAAGCCTACTTCCTAATTTTTAAAGCTCTATGTGAGTGTTGTTCTTTATATGCCACCATAAGGGCCATCATGGGATACATGTGGGATAATGACTCAAGACTCTCACAGTGTTGATCAAGGTATTTTTAGAAGTTTTTATTTGAGAAAGTATGAGATTAGCTAGTATGAGAGGAGTGAAGAATGGATCCTAAAGCTAACATGGGGCCCCAAAGGTAAATAAACCAATGGAAACCACACATGGGGATAACTCCACACTCACCACCATCGAGCGATGCTTCCATAGGAGAGGATGGAGCATACGACATGGCCATGATTCGCGCATTTGATGGGTTGGGTCATATTTAAAAATGCAAAAATATTATTATTAATAGTGTGTGACCATCCACCTCAGATCAAAGAGTAGAGAAAGTAGATAGTTGGAACATCGTCAAACGTAGGCTTTCGTGGTAAGTACATCTATTTTGACTCTGTAATTTTGAGTAAAAATTACAAAAAAAATTAAAGTTGCAAAGATTAGATAGAGAAAATCATTAGTGTCATGCTTCTATCTATGACCATATCTGGTCCAAACAGCCCCTGTCTGCAACCGTATCTCTATGAGATTGCCCCTGTTTGCAACCGTCTCTCTATGAGATAGCCCCTGTTTGTGACCATCCCTGTGCAGGATGACCCTTGTCTAAAGCCATATCTATCTGAGATGGTCCTTTTTTTATTGCATACTAGACTGATTGCTTACTACCTAACCCCAGGCTACTCATGTAGGGTTTTGCATACTTTAGATTTCTAAAATTTAAACATCATTTTACTTAGGAATTTGAATATAAAATGTTATTTATGCATTAGTGAAAAAGTCATCGATTGCTCTTTGATTTTATTTTCCTTGCATAAAATGAACCCCACACACCACGTCCCATTTTAACATCGACGAGTTGGATTTCATCACCAACCATTGATCGAGACCAATGATGGTGGGTTTCATATCCACCTTGTTGGCTTGTATGTTGTTACTTCATACCCCATTTTTGGCCAAGGCCAGTCCAAGAACTATCATAAGGTGAGGACTGGTAGGACCTGGGCTCCCTCATCGGGTTTGGATTTCATCACCAAGCCCTGGTGGGTTTCACAACTTGGACTTCATCACCAAGTTAGTGTGTGAGAGCATCTAGGTGAAAACCATTAAACTAAGTCAATATCATCAACAAAAAAAAATGAACAAGAAAGAAACAACAAACAAACATCAAAACACACCAAATAGTTTAGGGATTCACAACTAAAACTTAAATGAGATAATCACATTATTTGATTGTGTGTTTCTTTGTTGTTTATTTGGGTAATCAAGACCATGGTAACTACGCATGGCCAAGCTCGATCAAGGGCTAGTGCCATAGAATATTTTCAAGGAGGCATGGAACGCCTCCACATTAGTCCTAAGGATATAGCCATTCCTGAATGGCATCCTGGTTTTTATAGAGAGTCTAACCTAGAGGAAATCCCCATTCAAGATGCATCTATCAATCCTTGATATGATCGCAATGATGACCTCCATAGTCAAGATACTTTTTATGCTCACCATAGACAAACCCTACAGCATAGAGAAGGTCCTAGTAGGGTGATGCTACGAGTTCACATTTTAACTCACCCTATACACCAGGTAGAGAATGATCAAGAGTACACACCATGGATGAGGTTGGATGATCATGCCACTCCTCTTGACCATCCATGGATGAGTCGACAATATGCCTTTTTAGACAGGTATGGCACTCACCATCCTACTCGAACACCCATGTCGGCTCATACAATCCTAGTCAATGAGGAAGAGGGAGATTTTGATCATCCTCATACTCCTCAAGAAGAGTATTCCATGCAAGCATATTGTGCCTCTATACCACCTGAGTACATCGAGCTTACATATAAGCTCGAATACCAAGTCAACATGGCTTCCCTCGATCATGGGAAATAGATAGCTTATAGAGCTACAGAGCAAGCCAAGGTCCTTCATATTAATACGAAGGTCAATCGACCCCATACTACTGACCAACTAGATCAAGCCCTTAGGAATAATGTTGATAAACAAGTAATGTTGAACCAGCTACGATTGGATAAACAATGCTTGGATGAATAATATCAATTGAGTCAATAGAGACTGCAAGAAAATAGGGTGTACCAAGAAAGGCTATACCAAGAGAAATTACAAAAATCCATGCAAGAGGTGGTTCCTACACCAAGTACATATAGGTAGTAGATCCAACAAAAGTGCATGGTGCACAAGCAAAAACTACCACCTAGACCTAATCAGAACCATCCTCCTCATGCACCCCCTCAATAACATAGGCCCCTACAACATCAAATCAATAATGCTCAATAGGAGCATGAAGCCTATGAGGACTTAGGGTCAGAGTATCAAGATCAAGGGTACCTCAAGTCACATTATGAGGATATGGTTGATGACCATAATCAACCACCTCACCCCATTAGGCATCTTCCACCTCCCCCTCCTCGAGGGCAAAGGTGAGAAGATGAGATCATTTATTTTGAAGCTTACAAGGTGCTCATTGAGCGCATTCAATCACTGGAAAAACAAGCTTTAGGAATGGGTTACAAGAAACCCACACTAAGTCAACTTTGCAACAAACTGCTACATCCTTCTATCCCATCTCCCCCATATCTAAAGCATTTTGAAATGCCCAAGTTAGATAAGTTTAAAGGGGATGATGATGCACAGGAGCATGTCACTAGTTTCATGAACCTATGCTTTCAACTTTAGGATAATGATACCTTGTTGCTGAGAACCTTCTTGATAACACTCTTGGGCCCAACCCTAGAGTGGTTCAATCATTTTCCAAGGCACAACATTCATAGCTTTGAACAACTTGCAAATGCATTCCTAGAATGCTTTTCATTCAGCATAAAGAAGAAAGCTACCTTGATTGATTTATATAATCTTCACCAATTTGATGATGAACCAGTCTTGGACTATGGAAATAGGTGGTGAGTGATCATGTCAAAGTTACCATTTGCCTTACCTATGATAGAGCTCACTCATTTATTCACAAAGAGTTGTTCAAAATAGATTTCATTATTGTTACAACTCTAACAATATCAAACATTCGAGGAAGCTCTAGCTCAGGCTAAGGTCATAGAGGATATTAAGATTTAGGAAGGGGAAATTAAACTTTGAAAGAAGGAATGGAACAAAAACCCAAAAGGCAACCATGCTCAATAAAAACCCTCAATGGTTAATCAAGTTGTCTTAAATGTTCTAGGGCCTACAAAGCCAAATCTACCACAACAAGATAATTATCAGGCCCAACCCCCTCCTACATAGTATAATCAACCTCAACAGAATCAGGGGCAAAGGCAACAATACCATCAACCTCACAATTATACACCATTGCCTGAGTCTTTGGCATCACTCTTTAATCGATTATGTGAGGCCAAGGCTATCAAATTGCCAGAGATCCACCCCTTAGATCCTAATAAGCCCAAACCAAAGTGGTATCGAGAGGACCAATACTATCCTTATCATCGAGTAAATGGTCATGACATTCAATCATGTATCACATTTAAGAACAAAGTACAAGATATGCTTGACAAGAATGAACTTCAAATCGATAATCCTCTCACAACCAACAACCAATAGATGGGCATCTTTAAGGATCCATTACCTACACATGAGGTGCCAGATAGATCAAATATGATAGGTAAATGAAATCCATACAACCCCACCCAATCAAGGGTTTGTAGGGATGATCAATATTGTGACATAGAATAGGAGGTATCCAAATCAAGTTGCACCACCTGCAACTCCAATAAACATCCCTTCCACATCATAACCTTTGCCATCAACAAATCCTATCCAAGGTCCTCCACCTCACCCGATGGTGACTATTAGAAGTAGACTTACTCAAAGTCTATGGATGGCATCGACCAGACTCTCCATGTATGAGCTAATACAACAATCACAACCACACAGAGAAGCTCTAATGGAGATTCTGAAATTAGTTGAATTGCAAACCCAAGATCCCAACTCATTTGTTAATTTTATGGGGCATATTCAACATTGTAGAGAGCCTATCATTACATTTCATGATCATGAGATCAAGGCAACTCCCACTACTAGGCCCGATCCTCCACTGCACATCATCGCTAGTGTGAATCAGATTCCCTACAAGTGGGTGTTGATCGACATAGGTTCCTCAATAAATATCATAACAACTGATGCACTAGAGCACCTTAGCCTTCCAACCTCACATATCATAGCATCTACATTCACCCTTCAAGCATTCAATGATGCTTTATGCTCCATCATTGGCACAATAGTCCTTCCTATTCAGGTTGGGCTAAAGACTATTCCTACATTGTGCCATGTCTTGGAGGGTGCAATGCAGTATAATATATTGCTTGGAAGGCCTTGGATGTGAGACATGAAGTGTATCCCATCCATTTTGCATCAATGTCTCAAATATATACATGAAGGGCAAGTCCATGTGGTTCATGCCGATATAGAGCCCTTCAAGTATTGTAATGTGGTGCACCACCCACAAGAGTCTACCTTGCCATCCATACATCTAGACATCAAACCTAATGATCCCATCAAGAGTCTAGATCTAGCACCACATTCAACCATTAAAACATCTCCATCTCTACCATTACCATCAGTTTCTCCCGATATCCCTTCTTCATCCTCGAATCCTTCGAGCGAGAAAAAGTTGAAGGAGCCAATCGAAGAGATTCCTCCCTCCATTTCCACCATCTTAGTAGAAGATGCTCCAACTCCTATGGAGATAAAAAATCATTTGCTACTATGGATGAGTCAGATCAAGCCATACATCCATCATCATCATCCACCCCACCATAGGTCATGGTTCATTTGGCCAATCCTAGACTCATTGAGTATCTGGTACAAAATGTCATATTCACTCCACTCATTGAGTCTATGCAAGACATGGGTAGGCCTCACTTGCCATCACTACCCATTGGTACCATTGTGCCCTTGGGGGTTCCCCAAACCAGACAAACTTTATCTATGGGGGCCTTGATGATTCCACAAGTCTATCACCTATGGTGGTAGATGATGATGAGCCATTTTTAGGGAATGTCACTTATCTATCAAACCTAAAATTTACCCTATGATACTTTCACCACTACCATTGGCATGGGAATGGTCTTGGTCAGTATGAACAGGGTCTTCGAACACCTTACCAACCATAATATCAACTCCCTACAGATAAATTTGGCTTAGGGTATTCATGCATATGCCAGATGAACTCCTTGTAGACTCCCTCCAATGCCTAACCATAGGCTTTGAGGAAGAGATTGATGAGAATGATTATATCGATCCAGGCTATTTTCATCTACTAGGAGATCATATTCCCATTACAATAGTTTTATGAACCTCTAACTCTTCTAGCGAGGCATTATAAGAGTATGAGGATGAGATAAAATTAGCATATCTAGGTCCTACCCACATGCGATGGATTAGCGATCAAATTCACATGAACTCTCTCTTATCCTCTAATCAAGAACACATAAGTAGTTGGATCTCTGATATAGAAGAAGAGACCAATGAGCAAGAAGAGTCTAGCCTAGCCAATGACCCTAAGAATGATTGGCTTGAAGAGGGTAGTGGATCCACTCAAGATCATGATGACATATCCATTTATTCCTCTTACCATGAGTCTGATGCAATATCCATTACTTTAGATAGCTCAGAGGATGAAACAACTATTATTGAGCCCTATCAATGATCTTGATGAATTCTACCTTCATATATTTCCTAGGAGGATACCCATTTTATGGTAGCTACTACCACCAGAAGATCTAATCATCTTAGCTCCTCCTAGGCCTCATCCAGTCATTCCACCCCTACCTCAGCCACCTCTGATGCATTTGAGGCCACCCATCTATGATAGGCTCTTTCCACCTAAGAATGGAAACCATCCACCATCCATCAATATGGTTTCCATTGACCTGACCATACCACTTCATAATCCTAATGACCCTTCAAAACCATTGCACCTCAACCATGAGGCCATTGATTTTGATCATGCCATGATTCCACCATCACCCATAGAGTTCTTCCCTTATGAAGAGATGTTACAACCATTTCATTTCTCCCAAGGGCCATCTAAAGATGTGTGTCAAGCTGAGATCAACCTGATGAAGAGATCAATTCTCCAAATCTAAATGATGACATCCATTTGATCCCTACACCTCATCAACTCGAGGAGGGATCCCACATATCAATTGAGGAAACAATTGATGTAGATATCGATATCGATCCCATAGTTCCTAAAAATGTCAAGTTGGGACTCAATCTATCCCTAGAGGAACAAGTCATTATCATAGCTCTCTTGAAAGAAAAGAGAGAAATATTTGCTTGGTCATATAAGGATATGTTAGGTCTTGACCCAAGTTTGGTCATGCACAATCTGACGCTCGATCCAAAAATTAAACCATTCAAGAAAAAGCTTAGAAATATGCATCCAAAAATTGCATTAATGGTAAAATATGAACTTCAAAAATTATTGGATGCAAGATTCATCCAACCCATCGATTATCCTCCATTGGGTCTCCAACATGGTACCCATAAGAAAACCCGATGGGAGGATTCACATATGCATAAATTTTTGAGATCTCAACAAAGTGACTCCTAAGGATGAATTCCCACTTCCTAACATCGATGCTCTAGTCGATGCAACTATAGGACATGAAATGTTATCCCTCATGGATGGTTTTTTAGGCTACAATCAGATTTGGGTCAATCCTGAAGATCAACCCAAGACAACCTTTACCACACCTTGGGGGACATTCTATTACAAAGTCATGCCATTTGGTCTCAAAAATGTTGGTGCCACATATCAATGGGCCATGACATACATATTTCATGACTACATGCATAAAATCCTGGAGGATTACATAGATGATTTACTAGCTAAATCTCTATTGCATCATGAGCATGTAGATGTTCTTAGGAAGGTCTTTGATCACCTCATCGAGCATAATGTTAGACTTAACCCCAAGAAGTGTGTCTTTGGAGTTACATCTGGAAAACTCTTGGGTTTTATAGTCTCCAAGTGAGGCATCAAAGTTGATCCTACCAAAGTCAAGGTGATACTCGAAATGCTTCCCCCTACCAACCTTAAGGAGCTTCACAACTTACAAGGAAAGGTAGCATCCATCAAATGCTTTATAGCATAATTATTGGATAAATGTTGACCCATGAATCAACTATTACACAAGGGGGTCCCATTCAAATGGGATGATGAGTGTCAAAAGGCCTTTGATGAGATCAAACAATACCTAGCATCCCCACCAGTTTTAGCTCCACCTCGACCAGGTGTGCCATTTTTACTATACATATTAGCTATCAACTTTGCTTTAGGGACCATGTTGGCCCAAAAGAATGAAGCAAATAAGGAACAAGTTATTTATTACATCAGTCACACCCTAGTGAGCTATGAGCTTAAGTATGCATACATTGAGAAGCTTTGCCTAGCAGTGGTATTTACCACTAAGAAGTTACACCATTACATGCTCAATCAAACAATGTATGTCATATCTAAGGAAAACCCTTTGTGGTACATGATGAGTCAAACATATCATAATAGTCATACCATAAAGTGGATCATGCTATTGATAGAATTTGACCTTGAATTCATAAGCCAAAAATCTATCAAAGGTCAAGTAATTATTGATCAATTAGCAGAGGCTCCTCTTCAGGACAATCAACCTCTTACCATCGAGTTGCTTGATGATGCAATTTTTGCATTATCCAACTCACCTGAACCAGAAGAACCTAAAAATCAAGTTGATATGATATTGTTCTTCGATGGTTCCAAGTGTGAGCAAGGGGGTGGTGCAGGAATCATGTTCTTCACACCACAAGGGGCTCCTATACCCCTATCATTTAAACTCAATTTCCCATGCACCAATAATAATGTTGAATACGAGGCCCTCCTTTTGGGCCTTCAAGTAGCTATCACCATGAAAATCAAGAAGTTAAATATCTTCGATGATTCCTTGCTCATTGTCAACCAAGTCAAAGAGATCTATCAATGCAGGTGTCCAATATTGTAGTCTTACAAAGCCCTTGTGGATAAGATCTTAGCTAAATTAGAATGGTATAACATCGAGGTAGTCCCTCATTCATCTAATCATTTTGTGGATACTATGGCTTCTTTGGGATCCTTAATTCCATAGAACCCTTTAGATGATATTACAACCATTCATGTCAAAATACTTTTGCAATCAATGATTTCATATGAGGCTTCAAAAGATGATGAAGTTATCCACATGATTCAGATTGAGCCATACCAAGAATGGTTCTCTCACATACATGAATTTTTGAAACATGCTTCCTAGGGGTCTTTGATCCCAAACAGTCCTTTTGAGAACAACACAATGATTCATCTTAAGGTTGTATCCCAATCAACATTCATGTGGGATGAATCTCAAAAGGAGCAAGCAATTCATTCAATCAAGACTCAACAATATCAAGATTGGTTCACCCAACTCAAATATTTCTTGAAGCTTGGTAATATCCCATTAGGATTATCGCATGCTACAAAATGAACATTCAAGAAAAAAGTAACAAAATATGTCTTTCTAGGAGATATCTTGTATCATCGAGGCTACGATGGTCTTCTCCTTCATTGTCTAGAGCCCCACAAATCTGCTTGGGTAGTTTCGCAAGCTCATGATGGTACTTGTGGTGGCCATTTTAGTGGCATGGCTATCACTAAGCGCATCCTTTAAATGGGCTATTATTGGCCTACTATGGAGAAATATTATTGTGCTTATGTCAAGAAGTGCATGAAATGTCAACATCATGCTAATATTTTACATGTACCTTCTCAGGCCTTACAACCGATTCATTCGGTATGGCCTTTTTTATAGTGGGGTTTTGATTTAATTGGGAAAATATCACCCCCATATTTGAGCCATCACACATTTATCTTAATGACCATAGAGTACTTTACCAAATGGGTGGAAGCAATCCCTCTTACCACTATGATTGGACCAAGAATTATGGAGTTCATACTCCATAATATCATATGTCATTTTGGTATTCCATCCAAGATTATTTTAGATAATGGGCCTCCATTCAAGAACAAATATGTGTGAGCTTTGACTACAAAGTATAACATTCAACACAACTTTTCTATGCCCTATTATCCATAAGCCAATGGGTAAGCAGAGGCATCAAACAAAATAATCATTGCCATTCTTAAGAAAACCATCAAAGATAATCATAAATATTGGCATCTTCAACTACCTCTTGCATTATGGGCTTACAGAACTAGCATTAGGATGCCCACTAGGGCAACTCATTTTTCACTAGTATATGGCATTGAGGCCATTATACCCTTGGAATTAGAGATTCCTTCATTGTGCATATCACTCCAAGAGTTCATCGATGATGATACTGCATGACAAGCTCACCTTGATCAATTGACCCTTCTTGATGAATGATGTGTTAATGCTCTCGAGCACCTCCACATTTATCAAGATCACCTTAAGTGAGCTTATGATATGAAAGTCCATCTTAGGGACTTTAAATTTGGAGACCTTGTGCTTAAATAAAATCAACAAAACTCCAACTTATCATCGCACTTGCGAGACAAATTCATGGTAAACTAGTTAGGCCCATTTATCATCACACAGAAGATAGGGCCTGGGACGTATAGGTTAGCATCTCTTGAGGGTGTTGAGGAGCCTGAACCTCTCAACATCCTCCACCTACGGGTATTTCATGCATAAATCCCCCAAAATCCTTAACCTTTCAAATATAAAATAATTATTAAAATCAAAAAACAACAAAAACAACATAAAATCAAAAACACAAAAACATTGCATTTTCATTTGCATTTCATCATGCATTTCACATCATTGCATTTATTGACTACTTGCATTAGGCATATTCATTCATTACATTAGCATTAGGATATTTGTTCTTGCATTACCACAAATAGCACCACGCCTATATATTGTCATCCTTCTTAATCAACCTTATCCATCATCATCATTTATAGTTTTTCTTATGAGCTTTTGCTTATTAAGGGGTCCTCATAAGATAGGGTAGATACCGGATGAACATCAACAATGATGTTTAGATGACCACTGACTATTTTATGCACACCTTTTAGTTTGCAAAATATCATAGGAAAAACCCCACATTTCACATATCATATCATCCACATTCCCCTTTGTGAGTAACTATATTTTTCAACACAACCAATAAGTTGCTATAGGGTGTTCACTAGGGTTTTCGATCATTCAACCATTCCTAGTTTTCCTTTCAGATTTTGTAGAAAGCTATCTTGGATTTTAGAAGGTAGGGTCTTGCTTTGATAGTACCTTGCATATCTCAAAATCCCAAACACATTCACACATTAAAATCCAATTTTGAACAAGGAAGGATGAAGCTACAAAGTAGTCCTTACCCCTTAAGCGAAAGGTTTCCCTTGCTCATCCTATTATGTGCATGGTCTAGGATGCTAAGAATTGACAAAAGGACAAGCTCCCCCTACCCAAAGCAATAAAATCCCTTGCTCCACAAAAATGAGCAAGTATCCCTAAAAAAAAAAGTGGTTTTCACCACTAAGCAAATAAATCCCCTTGCTCCTCATAAAAAATGAGCAAGTATCCCAAAGAAATCAAAAGAAAAGAAGGGGGTAATGAGCTTGAATCCCTAGAATCCTTAGTTATTCAAAAGTCATGGGATGATCTCCATTACAACAATGGGTTGAATGAAACCCGCCTGGAAATGGAGTAGTCTTACGCATGGTGATATGTCTATCACATTAGTGACCTTATTTTGTATAGACCAATGTCAACTTATGGATGAGCTAGCTTTTGGTGGCTTGTATTACCTAGTAGTCAAGTCCAACTACATCCAAAATCAGGATAATGATGACCATAAGGTGATCCTCATTACAACAATGGGTTGAATGAAACCCGCCTAGCAATGGGGTAGTCTTATGCATCATTAATGAACATCACTATGCACACACAAGGATATTGAATATCTGGGTCTTCCTAGCAGACTTTTATCTTTCAAAGTCTTGTGTAGTCAGTATACATATTTTGACTGGTCAACTAGGGTGTTTGAGTCTCATGAAAACCATGTTGTTTCCCTATAGCATCTTACTGGTCATCCATCCATCATATACATTTTTATCATATTACATATGGTTGGCTTTCAAATGTATGACTTTTGTGAAAAGGTTAACATTTTGATTGATGACTTTTATACATTCTGTGGTGCTTACATTTAGGTTGTTTTGCATCTTAGATTCATTCATTATGTTTTAGCATATAAACATAAAAATAAAAATTACATTAATCATATCATTAGTACATAACATCTATGCATACATACTACAATGTCTAGGCATACATCCATCATCCATAATTACATCCATAAGTGCATCCATGCATAAAATAAAATATCATCAATAAAAATCCCCAAAGGCACTTAAGCCCTTTGGTCACATCATCAAAAATCCCCAAAGGCACTTAAGCCCTTTGGTCACACATCAAAAAGCCCCAAAGGCACTTAAGCCCTTTGGTCACATCATTAAAAAGCTCCAAAGGCACCTAATTCCTTTGGTCAAAATCAAAAGGCTCCAAAGGTACTCAATTTCCTTTGGTCACAATCAAAAGGCTCCAAAGGCACCTAACCCCTTTGGTCACATAAAATCTAAAAAATTTGAGTGAATCTCATATCTAGTGATTTACTCTATAAACCTGGTGATTGTAGTGATTGGTTGTCCATGCAATTTGGTAGGATGAGTAAATTACCATAAGATCACTCACCAAAAAGAAGTAATAAATGGGTCAAATCAAGGTTGTAATGAGGGCATGAGCCCTCTAAACTTTTGTAATGGTCCTAGAAAACCCAAATCAAATCATCTTGGTCAAGCGACTCATCGCTTTCATCATTTTTCCATTTCCTCATCGACTCGTCGCTTGAGGGGGTAGTCATATACATCACAAAATTCATAATCAAATCAATAATCAAACACTCAATCATGCAAGTTGCATTCATTCAAGAATCATTGCCAAAGATAATCATGCCCTTCTTTCTTGGGGTAGATAACAAGCAAAAATTTAAACTAAACACATAATAGGACATACCAAAAAATTGCCTAATTGGTATCCCCATGATAAAAAGGCTACGAGTTCAAGTATACCTCAAAGTCATAACTGGCCGAAAGGTTTACCAAAAACTCAAGTTCCTCAACTTGTCAAAAGCAATGGTTCAAAAATGCATGCTCTTTCCATGATTGGGGCATCTAACATTGATCAGATCAATGAACATCATCAACCCTCAATTTGACTCTAGGTCATCTATTTTTGCTCCGCGTTGTGTTTTCACACAATGCATCCCAAAAAGGGGCATCTGTAGACACCTAAAACATGTCATATTGAGGAGACTACCTATATGGACTCCCCTTTGGGTAGCCCTAGGGCTTAAACAGTGGTTTTCACCACTCAAACAAGGGATATTTCCCTTTACAACCCTGGTCGTCCATCCAAGGGATGACCTCAAGAGGTCATCCTACCAAGGGATGACACCCATTTGATGATTACACAATGACACTGAGAGGGGGGGTGAATCAGTGTAGCTATTAATTTTTATATCTACAGCATTTAATATGAAATAAAGAGAACTTGACAACTGAAAAACAACTTAAACAAGAGAGCACACCACAACACTCAATATACCGAGGTTCACCAATTTGGCTACTCCTCAAAAATGACTGCTTGGACTCCAATCCAAATCCAGTCTTTGCAAAATCAATTTTACAAACACTTTACCAGCACCAACTGGAAGGAGCACCAACCCCTGTAATTTTCTGCTGCAACAGATGGAGCACCAACTCCTAGTACCAAGCACCAACTTGGACTGCAATTACGATAAATTTAGAATGACATAAAAATGTCTTCACTTTATGCACGACCCTGATTGGTGCTGCAATTAACTCAACTCTGCACACTCTCACGGCTCTGCTTATTTTTCTCTTGATTCTTTTCTAACTCTCCTTTTACAGCAATTTCTCTCTAACAGCAGCAACATCTTCTCTGTACGATTATTCTTTTATAACCTTTCAATTCTGCATGCAATCGAATCACATACTCTGACTGTTCGAATCCATGCAATACGACTGTTCGGTTCCATGCATTTGACTGTTCGAAACCCTGCAATACGTCTTTTGGAAACCATGCAATACGGCAATTTTGTTTCAAGCACTTCGACTGTTCAATATCTTCGAATACGGCTTTTCGAATGCTTTTTTGAAACTCCATATGTGATTCTTCGAAAGCTTTTCGATTCTTCATGTTCGGCTTTTCTGTATGCTTCAAATACGTCTGTTCGATTTCATGAGTGCGACTGTTCGAAGGCTGTAAAAAAGACTTTTCGAAAACCTTTCGATACTTTAAATTTGATTCTTCGAATACATGCAAACGGTCATTCGAATGCATGAGTGACACTTGTCAATCTAGCTGAGATCGACATCGATTACATTTTACGTAATCGGTTGCATGATTTTCTATCTACTTTTCGACACGTGTCACCTTGCATGTTCCTGCGGGTTTTACTGCCATCATTATTACTGTCGCGATATCGTGACACTTTTGACTTATGCTGACGTCACCCTGAAGGTTGTCGTGAAATCGTGACCATTTTGGCCTTGAAAGCTTTTCCCCCGCTCATGTCGCGATATCGCGACACTTAGAACTTTTGCTGACGTCATCCTTAAGCATGTCGCGAAATCGTGACCGTTTTGGCTCTTGCAAGCTTTCCCTGCATCTTGTCGTGATATCGTGACACTTTGAACTTTTGCTGACGTCATCCTCAATGCTGTCATGAAATCGTGATGCTTTCGGCTTCCAGCAGCTTTCCTTTCATCCTATCATGAAATCGTGACACTTTTCAACTTTGCTGACGTCATCATCAAGCTTGTCGTGAAATCGTGACACTTTCGGCTTCCGTACACTCTTCTTTGCCGCGAAAAAGGAACATGTCGCGAAATCGTGACACTTTGTTCTTTCGTACAACTCTCCTTGCCAACTCCACGAAAATGGAACATGTCACGAAATCGTGACGCTTTCGGCTCTTGTTGATGTCATCATCCTGCTTGTCGCGAAATCGTGACACTTTCAGCTTCCGTACGCTCTTCTCCATGTAGTAGCGAAATCGCTACAACTTTGTGCCTTGTGCTTTTACCTTGCCTCTTTTCATGAAATTTTGACTTGTAATATCATTGCTGCATCTTTCAGTTCTACACTTTTGACTAGTAGCGAAATCGCTACACCTTAGTTTCCCTTTGTTCCAACATGTAGCGCCATCGCTACACCTTAGTTTCTCTTTGTTTCAACCTGTAGCGAAATCGCTACACCTTAGTTTCTCTTTGTTTCAACACGTAGCGAAATCGCTACACCTTAGTTCCATGTATTTTCATCATGCAGCGATATCGCTACACCTTTGTTTCCATTCATTTCAACATGTAGCGATATCGCTACACCTTTGTTTCCTTCTCTGCCAGCATGTCGCGAAATCGTGACAGTTTTGCTCGCATCTTCTCTCTCCTCGGCCATGTCGCGAAATCGCGACAATTTGGCGTGCATTTTCTCTCTCCTACTTTTTGTCGTGAAATCGTGACACATTTTCTCTCTCCTCAACGAAAACTCGACATGTCGCGAAATCGTGACTTTTTCGGCTGTGCCTTCTCTCTCCTCGACCATGTCGCGAAATCGCGACACATTTTCTCTCTCCTCAATGAAAACTCGACATGTCACGAAATCGTGACATTTTCGGCTACGCCTTCTCTCTCCTCGACCATGTCGCGAAATCGTGACAGAAAACATGTCGCGATATCGCGACAGTTTTCTTCCTTGTCTCTTTTTGCCAGTTTCTGAATACGGGTCACTTATGTTTTCCTTGAAACTTTTTGCACTTGATCTGACTGACCTCTGAACTGCATCAACTGCATCAATCTGACTGTGTTGACAACAATGACAATACTTTTGCAATTCTTTTGCTGCACCTTGCTCAACAATCTCCCCCTTTGGAATTGTTGGCAACACACTGCAACCTTGCTTAATTTCTTCTCCCCCTTTGCCAATAATACCAAAGGGCTGCTGTAGACTCCCCCTGAGTCTATGCACAACATTCTCAGACTTAAAAAGTTTGAATGCTCCCCCTGAGAATGTGTTTCCCATAGCTAGTCAGTGCTTGGGTGGTGTGACTACTCCCAACTTCTTCGGAAGATATTCAAATACTTCCTTTGGCAAAGGTTTTGTGAATATATCGGCTACTTGCTCTGTAGTTGGAACAAAATCCAATTTAACCTCTCCTTACGCAACTTTATCCTTCAAGAAATGATATCGGATTGCAATATGTTTGGTTCTTGAATGCATTCCTGGATTCTTGGATATGTTGATAGCACTAGTGTTATCACATTTAATTGAAATTGGTTCATTGAAATGAATACCAAGATCTTTCAACGTTTGTCTCATCCATAATATCTGAGTATAGCATGTTGTTGCTGCAATGTATTCTGCCTCTGCAGTGGATAGAGATATTGATTTTTGTTTCTTCGTTGTGCCATGCTACCGACTGTCACCAAGATAAAATGCTCCTCCACTTGTGCTCTTTCTGTCATCAATACATCTTCCCAATCTGCATCAGAATATGCAATCAAAGTGAAATATTTACCTTTTGGGTACCACAACCCATAATCCATAGTGCCCTTGAGATATCTGAAAATCCTCTTTACAGCTTGTTACATGAGTTTCTTTGGGAGTGGCTCGAAATCTTGCAACCATACATCCTGCTTGTAATATATCTGGTCTAGTGGTTGTTAAATACAGCGAGGCTTCCAATCATAGACACGTACATTGTTTGATCTACATACGGGGATTTATCATCCTTGCTCAACTTGCGACTGTTGTCATGGGAGTCTTGACCGGTTTCTTGTCTTCCATTGTGAACTTTTTCAGCATTTCTTTTACATATTTAACTTGAGAAATAAAAATGCCTTTTTCATTTTGATTGACCTGCTGTCCTAAGAAATAAGAAATTTCACCAATCATTGACATCTCAAATTCTTTTTTCATTTTAATTGATATGTCTTTGCAATATTCATCCATCTTTCTTGCCAAATATTATGTCATCTACATAAACAACAAGAACAATAAGATGACCCTTCTCTGTTTTGACATATAAGTTGCTATCCACCAAACCTTTCTTAAACCCTTGTTTAATTAGATAATTATCCAGCCTTGCATACCATGCTCCGGGTGCCTGTTTTAATCCATATAAAGCTTTCTTTAACCTGCAAACAAAATCTGGATTTTCACCAAGTTGGAAGCCATCGGGTTGTTCAATGTAAACCTCTTCTTCCAGTTTTCCATTCAAAAATGCTGATTTTACATCCATTTGATATACTTTGAAGTTTTTATGAGCTGCTAATGCCGAGAAACATCTCGATTGCCTCTAGTCGGCTACCGGTGCAAAAGTTTCTTCAAAATCAATGCCTTCAACTTTGAGCATAGCCTTTACATACCAATCTTGCCTTATTTACGACAACCTTGCCCATCTTCATTCAATTTATTTCTAAAAACCCATTTAGTGCCAATTATGTTTTTATTTGTTGGTCTAGGTACTAATTCCCAGGTATTGTTTTTCTCTATCGGATCTAGTTCTTCATTGATTGCCTTCATCCAACTTTCATCAGTGCTTGCTTTAGCAACATTTTTAGGTTCAATACTAGATAACAGAGAATAGTTCCTCACTGTTGTTCTTCTTGTTTGAATACCATCTGTGGGATCCCCAATAATCTGTTCACTTGGATGATTTTTTTGCCAGTTGCCTGTTTTAAATTTCCTGTTTTCTTCTTCTTCAGATTCAGTTTTTACACTATCTGGATCAATTTTCTGATTCTTCTCTGTTTCTTTTTCATCATCACCTTCAATGACTTCTTCATACATAGGGTAGTTTTCTTGATAAGTAGTTTCTTGTTCTCTACCTTCATCAACTTTTACATCAGCACTTTCAACAATTTTCTTCAACTTCTTGTTGTAACATGTGTATGCCTTGCTTTTTGTTGAGTAGCCGAGAAAGATACCTTCATCGGCTCTATCTTCAAATTTACCGAGGTTATCTTCGGTCCGTTTTATGTAGCACTTGCTGCCAAATACTTTGAAATGTCTTGTTGTTGCCTTTACTGCCAAACCACAACTCATAAGTTGTTTTGCTTTCATGTGGTCTCGGCATGCACTGTTTTGAATGTAAGCTACGGTATGAGCTGCCTCTTTCCAAAATACGTCGGCTATTTTGTTTTACGCGACATTGTCCTTGCCATTTCCTGCCTCTGTTCTATTCTTCCTTTCTACAACACCATTACTGCTTGAGGTGTCCTAGCTGCTGAAGCTTGTCTTCTTATCCCATGTTTTTGACAGTATTCTGCAAATTCTTCGGAGATAAACTCTCCTCCCTGTCTGATCTTAGGCATTTAATTCTTTTTTCTGATTGATTTTCAACAAGATTTTTGAAGGTTTTAAACATTTCAAAGGCTTCTGACTTGAGTTTCAGAAATAGTACCCATGTCATTCTTGAGTAGTCATCTATACATAGCATAAAATATTTGTGTCCATTTATGCTTTCAGTTCTCATGGGTCCACATAGATCGGTGTGAATTAGTTCTAATGGCTTGCTAGTGAAGTATTCTTTTGCTTTGAAAGTGGCTCTGGTTTGTTTTCCCTTTTGGCATGACTCACGGATGCTATTTACGGGTTTGCCAATGTTTGGTATATCTCTAAGTGCTCTTTTTGAACTGATTTTTGCCAGATTGTCAAAACTAATATGCCCAAGCCTCTTGTGCCATAGCCAGTTTTCATCTTCCTGTCCCATCAAGCATGTTCCTTCTGCAGTTTCTGAAAGTGTATACAGATTTCTTGAAGTTCTCAGTCCAGTGGCTATTAACTTTCCATTTTTTGTCTTTCTTACTTCATGACCCTCCTTCTTGAAGATTACATCATGACCTCTGTCACATATTTGACTTACACTTAGCAAGTTATGCTTCGGGCCAATTACAAACAAGACTTCTTTTGATTTTATATTGCCATCACTGATCTTGGCTGATCCCTTTCCAACAATCTTTGCTCCATCATTATTTCCAAATTTCACAGAACCACCTTCATAATTCTGTAAATTCTCAAACTTTTGCTTGTCACTGTCATGTGACTGGAACAACCACTATCAAGTATCCAAGGTGCTGATTTGTTTAGAGCTTTAAAAGCAGTCTGGACAATCAAAGATTCCTTTTCTTTCCATTCTGGTTTGATAGCAGATTTTGCTATTTGTTTTGCCTTTGTCCTTTCATTAGCATGTGCCTGTTTTTCAGGAAATTTCTGGTTTTGTTTCAACCCACTTGGCTGAGATTTTCTACCCTGATAATTATTTGATGCAAAAGTGCTTACTGTAGTTTCTAGCAATATGTCCAAAATTATGACAATTATAACATTCAACTGCATAATTCATTAAAGGAGAAAAAACATTTCTACTTGGTAAAATTCCTTTGAGATACATTATGCACTGCAATCTGAAATCTTATGGCCATAAGCATTGCATTTAAAACAATAACCAGAAAATGCATGATTAAACACTGGGTGCCGGTCTTTGCCAGTTTGAAGTAGGAGCCATGACTCTTCTCCTCCTCGGATGTGTGACTTTTGTGAATCCATCTTTGTCAGTATTCTTCTTGAATCTGGCATTATTGTTTTCTTTTGCATTATTTTGTTTTTCTGGTTCAACCCTGATCTTTTCTTCTTTCTTTGTGGGTTCTATATTCAAGTTCTTTGAATCCTTTGAAGATTCTCCTTCATCAAAGCCTAAACCAAATTTGATGCCAGAAGGCCTTTGGTTATTTAACATTTTATCCAGCTTTACAGTACTTTCTTCAAACTTATGAAAACAGTTCAATTTTCTATTCATCTCCTCTAACTGCATCCTTAACTTAACAATGTCTTCCTCTAGCTTGCTGCATTCAACTGTCTTTACAGTTAATTGTTCATCAAGAACTTCAGACATTTTCTTGAATTCCTCTGTCTGTATTTTCAGATTGTTTATTATGTCTGTGGCATTCTCTAATTTCTTTGAAAAATTTTTATTCTTCTTCCTTTCTGCACTCAACTCTTCAAGTGCAGCAACCAATTCTCCTTCCAAATACACTTCGGCTTCATCCTTGGAATTTTCATCACCTTCCTGATTTTCCTCTGTTCTTTCTTCTTCAAGTGCCATGAACAGAGCTTCACCTCCTTCTTCTTGAGACTCCTCATCTGTGCTTTCTTTAGAACTGCTGACATTCTTGGTTATGAAGCTTTTCTTCTTGAAGTTATTCTTTCTAAAATTTTGTTTCTTCTTCCAGTCACCTTTTTCTTGGTGTGACCCTTCACCATTTTTGGTTCTCTCCTGCATTGGACATTTGGCTGCAAAATGACCGACTCCTCCACAATTGAAGCATTTAAAAGGTAGCTTCCCTCTATATTTTCCTTTTCCTTTTGTGAGTTTTCGAACAAAATTGGCTTCTGTTTCATCCAGTGTTCCTTCATCCTCAGATTCATGTTCGGCTTTTACATTCTTGTGTGCTTTAAAAGTTGCTTCTCTGTCTGTAGACTTGGTTTGTCCTATTCTCATTTCATATGCTGTCAGGGAACCATGCAACTCATCCATCCTGAAGTTGTTTAGATCTTTTGCCTCTTCTATTGCGGAGACTTTGGAGTTAAATATTTTGTGAAGTGTTACGAGAACCTTTTTCACAACAATTGCATCATCAATTTCTTCACCAAGTCCTCTGATTGCATTAATAATTCCGTTGACTCTCAGCATATAAATTTCTATGTTTTCATCTTCCTTCATTTGCAGTGCTTCGAACTGTGCTCGATGAGTTTGCAGTTTTGCTTCCTTAATCTTCCTGTCTCCTTCATGGATGCTCTTCAATTTATCCCACATGTCCTTTGCTGATTTACAACTCATGACTCTTATCAGTTCACTGTCAACAAGCCCACACATTATGGCATTCTTAGCTTTGGAGTTGTTTTCAAATTTCTTTTTCTCAGCGGTATCTGTTGGAGGGGTAGTGGGTTTTGTGTATCCACTATCTACAGAATCCCAAATATCGTATCCCAATGCACTCAGATATGTTTGCATTCTGAGTTTCCAGAAGGTGTAATTTGTTCCATCAAATAAGGGAGCTTTGTTGGATGAAAATCCTTCACCACCTGCCATTGTTTCTTCCAAGATCTCCTTAGGCTGATTAAGCTTGTACAAGGAACCTTGCTCTGATACCAATTGATGATTACACAATGACACTGAGAGGGGGGGTGAATCAGTGTAGCTATTAATTTTTATATCTACGACATTTAATATGAAATAAAGAGAACTTGACAACTGAAAAACAACTTGAACAAGAGAGCACACCACAACACTCAATATACCGAGGTTCACCAATTTGGCTACTCCTCAAAAATGACTGCTTGGACTCCAATCCAAATCCAGTCTTTGCAAAATCAATTTTACAAACACTTTACCGGCACCAACTGGAAGGAGCACCAACCCCTGTAATTTTTTCTGCACATGAGATGGAGCACCAACTCCTAGTACCAAGCACCAACTTGGACTGCAATTACGATAAATTTAGAATGACATAAAAATGTCTTCACTTTATGCACGACCACAGTGAGTCTGCAATTAACTCAACTCTGCACACTCTCACGGCTCTGCTTATTTTTCTCTTGATTCTTTTCTAACTCTCCTTTTACAGCAATTTCTCTCTAACAACAGCAACATCTTCTCTGTACGATTATTCTTTTATAACCTTTCAATTCTGCATGCAATCGAATCACATACTCTGACTGTTCGAATCCATGCAATACGGCTATTCGGTTCCATGCATTTCTTGTTGAAACCATGCAATACGTCTTTTGGAAACCATGCAATACGGCAATTTTGTTTCAAGCACTTCGACTGTTCAATATCTTCGAATACGGCTTTTCGAATGCTTTTTCGAAACTCCATATGTGATTCTTCGAAAGCTTTTCGATTCTTCATGTTCGGCTTTTCTGTATGCTTCAAATACGTCTGTTCGATTCCATGAGTGCGACCGTTCGAAGGCTGTAAAAAAGACTTTTTGAAAACCTTTCGATACTTTAAATTTGATTCTTCGAATACATGCAAACGGCTGTTCGAATGCATGATTGACACTTGTCAATCTGTAACTGCAGATCGACATCGATTACTTTTTACATAACTGGCTGCATGATTTTCCTGTCTGCTTTTTTGACACGTGTCACCTTGCATGTTCCTGCGGGTTTTACTGCCAGACTGTTACCTGTCGCGATATCGTGACACTTTTGACTTATGTTGACGTCACCCTGAAGGTTGTCGCGAAATCGTGACCATTTTGGCCTTGAAAGCTTTTCCCTCGCTCATGTCGCGATATCGCGACACTTAGAACTTTTGCTGACGTCATCCTTAAGCATGTCGTGAAATCATGACCGTTTTGGCTCTTGCAAGCTTTCCCTGCATCTTGTCGCGATATCGCGACACTTTGAACTTTCTTGACGTCATCCTCAATGTTGTCGTGAAATCGTGACGCTTTCGGCTTCCAGCGACTTTCCTTTCATCCTGTCATGAAATCGTGACACTTTTCAACTTTTCTGACGTCATCATCAATGCTGTCGTGAAATCGTGACACTTTCGGCTTTCCGTACACTCTTCTTTGCCAACGGTAGTGAAAAAGGAACATGTCACGAAATCGTGACACTTTGTTCTTCCGTACAACTCTCCTTGCCAACTCCAACGAAAATGGAACATGTCACGAAATCGTGACGCTTCTGGCTCTTGCTGACGTCATCATCCTTCTTGTCGCGAAATCGTGACGCTTCTAGCTTCCGTACGCTCTTCTCCATGCAGTAGCGAAATCGCTACAACTTTGTGCCTTGTGCTTTTACCTTGCCTCTTTTCATGAAATTTTGACTTGTAATATCATTGCTGCATCTTTCAGTTCTACACTTTTGACTAGTAGCGAAATCGCTACACCTTAGTTTCCCTTTGTTCCAACATGTAGCGCCATCGCTACACCTTAGTTTCTCTTTGTTTCAACCTGTAGCGAAATCGCTACACCTTAGTTTCTCTTTGTTTCAACATGTAGCGAAATCGCTACACCTTAGTTCCATGTATTTTCATCATGCAGCGATATCGCTACACCTTTGTTTCCATTCATTTCAACATGTAGCGATATCGCTACACCTTTGTTTCCTTCTCTGCCAGCATGTCACGAAATCGTGACAGTTTTGCTCGCATCTTCTCTCTCCTCGGCCATGTCGCGAAATCGCGACAATTTGGCGTGCATTTTCTCTCTCCTACTTTTTGTCGCGAAATCGTGACACATTTTCTCTCTCCTCAACGAAAACTCGACATGTCGCAAAATCGTGACATTTTCGGCTGCGCCTTCTCTCTCCTCGACCATGTCGCGAAATCGCGACACATTTTCTCTCTCCTCAATGAAAACTCGACATGTCACGAAATCGTGACATTTTCGGTTGCGCCTTCTCTCTCCTCGACCATGTCGCGAAATCGTGACAGAAAACATGTCGCGATATCGCGACAGTTTTCTTCCTTGTCTCTTTTTGCCAGTTTTGAATACGGGTCACTTACATTTTCCTTGAAACTTTCTGCACTTGATCTGACTGACCTCTGAATTGCATCAACTGCATCAATCTGACTGTGTTGACAACAATGACAATACTTTTGCAATTCTTTTGCTGCACCTTGCTCAACACCATTGAGGCCATCCTACTGAGGGATGGCTCCCATTCAAGGCCATCCCACCCTAGGACGATTGCACTAGAAGCAAAGCCAAAAAAAAGAGTTGGACATGATTGGCAGTTGAAACCACCAATTAAACCCATGCATGAGCTCAAACCATAATTGTACGTGTGCATGAGCTCGATTTAGGTAAAAATCATGATGCAATCAGTTTGCATGAGATCTCAAAGAAAAGCATTTACTTTCTCAATGTGAAATAATCCTTTGCTTTTTCATTCACAGGTTGGCACTATTATTAGATTCCTTTCGAGGAATCTATATAACAATGCTCACCTCTCTTTCAAACAATATGCAAAGCTCTTGAATTTTGAGTAATGAATTGCTACTAGATTTTCACCATGAACCCTCGAGCATTTCACATTCTTCTCACCATTGAAGCTATGTCAATTTCTCAATATGAGAGTTGAAGGTTGTATCTCCATCCACTCTACAACTAATCTTCCACCTTCAAATACTAATCCAGATCCACCAAGTTGCTTCCACCAAGCACAGAAGTCCATCCTGATCGAACCTCGACATCGCCTCACATCGCCCATAGAAAATTACTTACAAATTCGTGATCGTCTTGCTTAGAGATGACCCACTATGGTCATCCTACACAGAGATGAGCCCTAGGGTTTAGATCTACTTTCTTGTTTCTTTACATAATTAGTTTTAACAATATTTACATTTACTGCTTCAGCATCGTTATATTTTATTCTATGTATTTATTTATTTATCATATTTCAATCATTTATTACTTTTATTTACTATTACAACCACATATTTTATTAACCCTTTTTATGTTCCTTATGTGTAGGTTGCAGATCTTCACAAGGAAAAGGGAGTGCAAGAGTTTTATGATTATTACCCCTTGCAGAGATCACGAAGAAACCCTTTGCAGGATGGTTTGTGGATTAGAGAAGAAACCTACATGGTGCACCCATTTGTTCATGAATGTAACTTATTGTATCAAAGTGGTAGCAAATCCCTAAGAGGGATATATTTTATAACCAATATGAGGAACAATTGATTTATTAATAAAAGAGGCATCATTTTCTTATTAACTATTTTTCATTATGGTGGTTATTATTGCTATGTATTGTTGTGTTTGGTCGAAGTAGCTTGGTGGATTTAGATCAGTCTTATTTATTTATCATATTTCAATCATTTATTGCTTTTATTTACTTTTACAACTGCATCTATTTTTAACCCTTCTTGTATTCCCTATTTGAACAAGGAAGGATGAACCTACAATGTAGTCCTTACCCATTAAGCAAAAGGTTTCCCTTGCTCATCCTATTATGCGCATGGTTTAGGATGTTGGGAATTGAAAAAAGGACAAGCTCCCCCTACCCAAAGCAATAAAATCCCTTTCTCCACAAATGAGCAAGTATCCCTAAGAAAAAAATAGTGGTTTTCACCACTAAAATAAATCCCCTTGCTCCTCATCAAAAACAAGTAAGTCTCCCAAAAAAATCAAAAGAAAATAAAGGGGTAATGAGCTTGAATATTTGGAATCCTCAATTGTTCAAAAGATATGGGATGATCTCCATTACAGCAATGGGTTGAATGAAACCCACCTGGAAATGGAGTAGTCTTATGCGTGGTGATATGTATGTCACATTAGCGACCTTCTTTTGTATATACCAATGTTAGCTTGCAGATGAGCTAGCTTTTTGTGGCTTGTATTGCATAGTAGTCAAGTCCAACTACATCCAAAATCAAGATAAGGATGACCATAAGGGTATCCTCATTACATAAATGGGTTGAATGAAACTCACTTAGAAATGGGGTAGTCTTATGAATCATTAATGAACATCACATGCACACACAGGGATATTGAATATCTAGGTCATCCTAGCAGACTTTTATCTTTCATAGTCCTGTGTAGTTAGTATACATCTTTTGACTGATAAACTAGGGTGTTTGAGTCTCATGAAAACTTTGTTGTTTCCCTATAGCATCTTACTGTTCATCCATCCATCATCTACATTTTTTATTATATTACATATGGTTGGATTTCAAATGTATGACTTTGGTGAAAAGGTTAACATTTTTATTAATAACTTTTATACATTCTGTGGTGCTTACATTTAGGTTGCTTTGCATCATAGATTCATTTATTATGTTTTAGCATATAAACATAAAAATAAAATAAAAAATTACATTAATCATAACATTAGTACAAACATCTATGCATCCATACTACAATGTCTAGGCATACATCCATATCCATAATTACATCCATAATGTGCATCCATGCATAAAATAAAATGAGTCATCTCTTAAAAATCCCCAAAGGCACTTAAGCTCTTTGGTCAACATTTAAAATATCCCAAGGCACTTAATCCCTTCAGTCAACATCAAAAATCCCAAAAGGCACTTAAGTCCTTTTGTCAACATAAAAGGGCTCCAAAGAAACCTAGATTCCTTTGGTCAAAATTAAAAGGCTCCAAAGGTACCCAATTTCCTTTGGTCACCATCAAAAGGCTCCAAAGGCATCTAATCCCTTTGGTCATATAAACTCTAATAATCTTGAGTACATCTTGTATCTAGTGATTTACTCTATATACTTGGTGATTTTCACAATTGGTTGTCCAAGCAATTCAATAGGATGAGTAAATTACCATAAGGTCACTCACCAAAAATAGTAATAAATGGGTCAAAATCAAGGTTGTAATGGGGTCTTGCACCCTTTTAACTTTTGTAATGGTCCTAGAAAAACCAAAACAAATCATATTGGTCAAGCAACTTGTTACTTTCATCATTTTTCCATTTTCTCATCGACTCATTGCTTGAGGGGGTAGTCATATAATCACAAAATTTATAATCAAATCAATAATCAAGCACTCAATCATACAAGTTGCATTCGTTCGAGAATCATTTCCAAAGATAATAATACCTTTTTTTCTTGGGGTAGATAACAATCAAAAACTAAAATTAAACACATAACAAGACAACCAAAAAACTGTCTGATTGGTATCCCCAAAGGCTAGAGCGTAACTTGTCTCCCTACCACCCCAAAGGTTTACCAAAAAATCAATTTCTTTAACTTGTCAAAATAATTTTTTTGAAAATGCATGCTCTTTTCATGATTGGGTCATTGATCAGATAATGAACATCATCAACCCTCAATTAACTTTGGGTCATTTATTTTTGCTCTGCATTGTGCTTTCACACAATGCATCCAAAAAAGGGGTATCTATAGACACCTAAAATATGTCATATTGAGGATAATATCTATAATGGACTCCTTCAAGACCATATGACCCACCTTGGAAATCCCTATGGCTTAAACAATGGTTTTTACCACTCAAACAATGGATATTCCCTTTACAACCTTGGTCGTCCATCCAACGGATGGTCTCAAGAGGTTGTCCAGCCAAGGGACAACCCCCAATCAAGGATGTCCCACCTCATGACAGTCATGCCAGAAGTAAAGCCAAAAAAATAGCGGGACATGACTGGCAGCCAAAACCACCAGTTAAACCCACACGTGAGCTCATACCATAATTTTGCGTGTGCATGAGCCTGATTTAGGTAAAAAGCATGATGCAATCAGTTTGCATGAGATCTTAAAGAAAAGCATTTGCTTTCTCAATGCAAAATGATACTTCACTTTTTCATGCAAAGATTGGTACTATTATTAGATTCCTTTAAAGGAATCTATATAATAATGCTCACCCTTCTTTCAAAATATATGCAAAGCTTTTGAATTTTGAGTAACGAAGTGCTACTAGATTTTCACCATGGAACCTTGAGCATTTCACATTTTTCTCACCATTGAAGCTATGTCATTTGCTCAATATGAGAGTTGAAGGTCACATCTCCATATACTATGCAACTAAGCTTCCAACTTTGAATATTGATCTAGATCCACCAAGTGCAACAATTTGTTAATAAAATCTTGATCGAACATAGATATCGCCTCACATCGACCACAAAAAATTACTTATAGGTTCATAGTTGTTTTGCTTAGAGATGACCCATAGGTACGATCATCCTGCCTAGAGATAGCCCCTAGGATTTAGACCTACTTTGTTATTTATTTATGTAATTAGTATTAAAAATATTTACATTTACTACTTCATCATAATTAGATTGTATTCTACATATTTATTTATCATATTTAAATCATTTATTTCTTTTATTTACTATTACAACCGCATATGCTATTAACCCTTTTTGTGTTCCTTGTGTGTAGGTTGCAGATCTTCACAAGGAAAAGGGAGTGTAAGAGTTTGATGATTATTACCCCTTGCAGAGGTCATGAAGAAACCCTTTACAGCTGTTTGTGGATGCAAGAAGAACCCTACATGGTGCACCCATTTGTTCATGATTGTCACTAATTGTATCAAAGTGGTAGTGAATCTCTACGAGGGACCTCTTTTGTAACCGATCTAAGGAACAGTTGATTTATTAATAAAAGAGGCATCATTTTCTTATTAACCATTTATCATTACGGTGGTTATGATTGCGATGTATTCACTTTAGTTTTATTGTACAAGTTGCATGATTTTTCTTGCATTTTAGGATCCATGGTCTTTTTAAAGTTGGTTTATGCCTCGCAAGAGGTAAAGAATGCACAATTATTATTCAGTTTGTTAGAGGAGGTTATGGTAGAAGTAGGAGTAGAGAATGTTGTCCAAGTATTGAAGGAAAATGCAACAACATATTAATCTATAGATAGACTTCTCAAGGAGAAGTATCCTTATATTTTTTGGATCCCATGTGTTGTCCATTACATTGACCTCTAAGGACATCGGAAAAATATCATAGGTAAATATTGTTATAGAAGAGGCAAATAATATAATATGGTTTATCTCTAACCACATGGGTGCTCAACTTGATTAGGGAGCGTAGTGACGGAAGGGGCATTCTTCACCCAAGGATCACTTAATTTACCTTCAATTTCATCAACTTGCAGAGCCTTTTATTAGCATTAACTACTTTGAAGCAAATTTTTTTGTGTAAGGAATGGCATACCTCACCATTTCATGTTAAATACGAGGGGCAACGAATATATAACCAAGTGGATGATAATTCATTTTGGAAGATCATTCAAGAAATTCTCAAGGTAAATCAATTTGCTTGTTGAGTTCAAATGTAAATTTTAGAATCTTATTTTATATTGGAGTATTACTTGTCCTAAATTTTAAATATTTATTTTTTAATTGCATATTACTAAACTCTTAGTAAGAGTTATTTTCCTTGTATATGGTGAGCAATTGGCCATGGGCTATCTGTATGAAGCAATGGATAGAGCCAAAGAGGTTATTCAAAATTATTACAATGACAACCAACATAATTTTGAAGTAATTTGCCACATTATTGATAAAATATGGACAAGGCAACTTTGTCAACCAATTCATGCCAAGGGGTGCTTCTTGAACCCCAAATTATTTTACACTAATAACCTTATCTGTAATGAAGAGGTCCATGAAGGGTTTTATACTTATGTAGAGAGGATGACAAATTACCTTGAAAAACATCGCCTTATCCCTACTAAATTGCAATTGTATAAGGCCATAGGAGGGAGCTTGTTTGCATCACCCTTTGCTAAAGAAGCAATATCAAGCTTACGACCAAGTAATACATTTAAAATTTTAAATTTTAATATTTATTTAAAATTTTTATGTAGTTGACATTCTTGTAGTTTATGAATGTAAATTAATACCTTGAAAATTATATTTTTTATAGAATTAAGGTGGGGGGACTATGCTCCAAAATACCTTCTTTACAGAGGATGAATATTTGTAACTTGAGTTAGCCTTGTAGTGCTCTTGGGTGTGAGCACAATTGGTATGTATTTGATGTTGTACACACCAAGAAGCATAACAGGTTGATCCAAGAGTACCTCAATGACCTTGTGTTTGTGCAATACAATCTCAAGTTTCACACAAGACAAGTGTAGGCTAGTGAATCCTATGAGACAATTCAATTGGATGAGCTAGATCTACTATGTGATTGGATTGCTAAGATTTTTGTGGTCCACAAGTTTACTACAAAGGAAATTGAGGGACTTGAGGAGGAAACAAAAAAATTTAGAGGATTGGAGTAGATATACCATGATGATATTTCTCTTGAGAAACCTCTTATTCACCCACCAGTTTAGAGCCAAGGCCAAGCGTGAAGTGCCAAAGAAAGAAAGAAAATTTGCTTTACATTTTGAAATTTTATATTTTTATTTTGTATTTGGGTTAAATTGTTGATTCATAAACTATAATTGTAATAATTTTAATGAATATTTGATATACGATCAACATTTTTGGCTCTCTAACTATTACTTAAAATGTTATTTTCTTGTTTATTAAATTTGTTTTTCCAAGTTTTCTAGAGTTATGAGTTTTAAAACTATAGATTGAATATGAAAAAATAGCATATGAGGTAGATAAAATTTTGTTGACGTGGAAGTACCACATCATCCACCTCCTAATGGAGGTCTTCTTTTGCACCAATAACCAACAAAAAATTTCATCCAGTTATTATTCATGTAAGCATAAAAGACTAGATCATACATGTGTGTTAAAGCTTACCTTAGAAGCCTATTATGTTTTAACCAATATGAGCTATATTTTGAATTACGAAGTGAGATCTCGATATTTTTTTTTATTATATTTGTGCCTCATAGCAATCTAAGGTCTCATCTCCATTAAACTATTCAAAGATATTAATAGGATAAGTAGACAATAATTTTATTGTATTAAGTTTTTAAAAAATAATCAATTTGGTGAACAAGAACTTAATGTGAATATGAATAGTTGAAATTTAATGGTTTATTTAATGTTATTTTAAATTAAATATTTTGAATTGTAGGAGTTAAATCAAGAAGTTACATAGAATTATTAATTATATTCTTAAAAACTTTAAGAGTATAGACATATATATAATTGGTAGATTTTAGTTGTACTAAAATATAGTCAATAATTAATTATGATTTGAGTTAAAATGACATAGACATATAATTTAAAGCATAAAAAGCAAATTGAGAGGCTACATAATATCCATTATGGGACTATAATACCATGGTTATATAAATGTTTAAATTATTTGGTTCTTGGACCTTAAAGAATGGAATAAAAGGGTTTTTGGAAATATTTTGCAAAATAAGAAAGACCTAAAAATCCAACTCAAAGCTATTGAATCTGAGATAGAACTTGGAATCATGAGATGATGATATATCAAGATAGTTCTAAAATGGAACTAAATAGATTGTAACCATTTCTACAAAGGCAAAAAATGCATAGAATATTTTCCCACTTAGAAAGTATTATTTAATGTGATTATATTTTCATCCGCCCATGTAGAGGAGTTGGAGAGCGAGTGGGTAGTTAAACCTCTCTAGTTGCTGAGAGGCCCAGGTTCAAATATCTCACCTCACATGTTGCGGATATGTTATGTAATGGTTCCCTCGTGGTCACAGTCTGTTTACCCCTTGTGGCCACCACCAAAAAAAAAAAAAAAAATGTGATTATATTTTGACATTGTTAAAGTTGATTAGGATAACAAACCATTATCATAATCATAGTTATAGTTAGACCCTATAATGGAACATGAAATTACCTTATACATCAAAAGAAATATTTTTTTATTAGGAGATCCTAAGAAATATTGGTCAAAATCCATCTACGGATTATTGCATATTCTTGTTTATAATCATAGTTATAGTTAGACCCTATAATGGAACATGAAATTACCTTATACATCAAAAGAAATATTTTTTTATTAGGAGATCCTAAGAAATATTGGTCAAAATCCATCTACGGATTATTGCATATTCTTGTTTATAAATTATCACTAAACATAGAAACCTTATTACTATGGGACTAATAGAAATCTATTGTGGCAAACTCTAAGTTCCATGAGAAGGATTTTTGCTCAAGAAGCCTGGTGCCTAGCAGAGGATTTTAATTCCCCTCTATTTTATTGGATAAAAATAGAGAGAACTCCCCAATCTTGAAAAGCATGGAAGAGTTTGCATATTTTGTGAATGGCAATGAGCTATTGGATGTTGAGTTGAAGGGTTCAAGGTATACTTGGATAAATAGAAGAGTGGCTAACCAGCTCATCCAAATCAGGTTAGATAACGTTATTGTCTCCAAGGAGTACCTTCCACTGTTTGGAAATTTATCTCTCCATTATCTACCCAGAATTGGCTCTAACCATAATCTCTTATATTTTTAAGTGGACCAGGAAGAAACCAAATTTCCTAGGCCATTTAGGTTTAAGGCAATGTGGTGCTTTCATCCTCAGTTGAAAGCTAAAATAAAAAATGGTGGTCGACAAGGGTCCAAGGCTTCAACCTTTCCAAAATTGTGAAAAATATTAGAGTTGTTAAAAGTGGCCTTAACTAATGGAATAAAAGGGTTTTTGGAAATATTTTGCAAAATAAGAAAGACCTAAAAATCCAACTCAAAGCTATTGAATCTGAGATAGAACTTGGAAATCAATCTCAAGAGATCAGATACAAAGAAAAGGAGGTGTTGGCTGAATTTCATAACACTATTGCCAAGGAGGAGGTTTTGTGGAAACAGGAGTCTAGGGAACTTTGGCTAAATAAGGGAGATAAAAATTCTAATTTTTTTTACATCATGGTCTTGAAGCACAAAAATACCAATAGGATTAGAGAAATTTGAAAAGTTGATGGATCCAATGCTACTCACATTAAGGATATAAGAGTTGAGGCTATGATTTTTTTTAGAAATTTCATCAGGATGGAAGAGGTTTGTAATGAGGAAGCCTAAAATAAGCTACTTGGTAGTATTCCCATACTTTTTATGACTGATATGAACCAAGCCCTTGTCTCTCTCTTCAATGATGAGGAATTTAAAGTTGTTATCTTTGTGATGAAAGAAATGAAATTTATGGGTCCTGATGGTTCCCCCCTCTTTTTCTAGAAGTATTAGCATACTATGGGGAAGGATATTATTGATACCCTTAAAGAGGTCCAAACCACCAGTCATATCCTGTTCAGAGTGAATTCTACTTTTTAAACTCTAATTCCAAATATTGTTGGTGCAAAGGACTTGGGTGCCATTAGACCCATCAACTTATGTAACACCATTTATAAAATTTTGACAAAGGCCCTTGTTAATAGATTAAAACTTTTCTTCCAGCCTTGATTGATTCAATCCAAAGTGGATTCATGTTAGGAAGATAGATCCTGGATAGTATCATAGTTATCCATGAAATCCTTCATTTAGCTGATAAAAATGGTAGAGATAGTCTCCTCCTCAAATTAGACATGAACAAGGCTTATGATATGGTTTTTGATGAGTGTCTTTATTTTCATCATTTATTTTTATATTTGTCAAATCCAAGGTGATGTCCAAGGCTATTTGCAATAGAAGGCTTTGGCTAGTTACAGTTCACACATTCAGTTCACAAGCATTTATTCAGTGAAACCGGTATTTTTGGGTGGTTTTAAGGTCACACTAATCCTAATGTGCATAAATTGAAAATAAATTAAATTGCAAAATTGAAAATTGCTTCTAAGGCATAAAATTGACAATTAACTATAGTTGTAGGAAATTGAAAATGCAGAATTGAAACTTGTTGAAAATGGAATCTATATTACACTTGAAAATTTGAAATGACTGAAATGGAAAGATGCTTTAATTGAAATCAACAAAATTTAATTCATGCCAATTTAAAACTTACAAATTGGCATGAATTAAATCCAAAAATATTCAAAACTCCTTTCATATTTGAAGCCATGTGGATGCTACATCCTGATTTCAGAGAAAGGATCAATCAATGGTGGCAATCTGATATCCAAGGAACTCCTTCATTTGTTTTGGCTCAGAAACTCAAAAATATTAAAGAAAATATAAAAATATGGAACAGAGACATTTTTGGAAATATTTTCCAGAACAAATAGGATATTATGAATAGGTTAGCCATAATAGAAAAAGAGACCCAGGAAAATGAAAATTGTTCTGCCGAGGTGAGAAGTGAAGAAAGGAACTTATTAGCTCAATATCACAACATCCTACAATGTGAAGAAATATTCTGGAGATAGAAGTCTCGTGACATTTGGCTCAAAAAAGGAGATTCCAACACCAAATTCTTTCATGTCTCCACCATGAGACACCGAAGTAACAATAGGATCAAAGAAATTTGTAGCCAGGATGGAAGGACTATTACTGATATCAAGGAAATCAGAACTGAAGGGATAGCTCACTTCATGCAATTACTCCAAGAGGAATGCAGACCTAATTCTCTAGCAGGCAAGGACTTTTTCCTTCAATTTATTCCTCATCTTATTTTTGATGATATGAACAACAAACTTACAACTGTTCTTTCTGATGAGGAAATCAAAGAGGCCTTATTCTCAATGAAACCTGATAAAGCACCTGGTCCAGATGGGTTTTCTCCAAGATTTTTTTAGGCCTTCTGGGATGTTGTTGGTAAAGATGTTTGCAAAGCCATCAGGGAAATCCAAGGTTCTAAAGTCATTCCCAGAGGCTTCAATTCTACATTTATTGCACTCATACCAAAAATTCCAAATGCTTCCAATTTTAATGAATTTAGGCCAATCAGCCTCTGCAATGTCATTTACAAGATTTTAACGAAGGCCATCACTATCCGTATGAGAGAGGTTATGCCTTTAATCATAAATCAGTGTCAAGGAAGCTCGGTCAGGGGGAGATCTATCTTGGATGGAATCATCTTTGTCCATGAAGCAATCCATTCCATATCCTTCAACAAAAAAGTTGCTTTCCTTCTCAAGCTTGATATGAACAAAGCCTATGACAGACTGAGCTGGGATTTCCTCCTTGCCATCCTGCATAAGTTCGACTTTCATTCTGACTGGATTTCCTTAATTAAAGGATGCATCTCTTCAGCTTGGTTTTCTGTCCTCATTAATGGATCACCTGCTGGTTATTTCCAGAGTAGCAGAGGCTTAAGGCAAGGGGATCCTTTGTCCCCTCTCCTTTTCATTATTGCAGCAGAGGCTCTTGGCAGATCAATATTGGCAGCAAAATATGTAGGATTAATTTTTGGACTTCAAGTTACTTCTCAGTGTAATCCCATTACTCATCAATAATTTGTTGATGATACCCTGTTGTCCACTTTCACCTCTGTCAATGAAGCCAAAATCATCAAACGTATCCTTCTCCTGTATGAAGAAGTTGTTGGCCAAAGGATCAATTTTTAGAAAAGAAAATTGTATTTCCTCAATACTCCTTTAAGAAGACAGAATATGATTGCCAACATACTTGAATGCTCCATAGCCAATCTGCCTTCTTCCTACCTGGGCTTACCTCTCTTTATTGGAAATGCCAAAGAAAGCCTATGGGATAATGTCATCGAGAGACTTCAAAAAAAGTTGTCCACTTGGAGAGGTAATATTCTATCCCAAGCGGGTAAAATCACTCTTACCATGGCCTACCTCCAAAGTATTCCTGTCTACTTCCTTTCTTTGTTCAAAGCTCCTGCTACTGTTTACCAAAATATGGAAAAAATTCAAAAACATTTTCTTTGGACAGGATCTAAAAATAAACACAGATTCCATTTAGTTGCTTGGGACAAAGTCTATAAACCCAAAGATCAGGGAGGCTTAGGACTAAGAAGGATCTCTCTTCTCAACCTTTCCCTCCTTTCTAAGCAAGCCTGGAGACTCATTTCCAATGAAAAAGTTGAGTGGGTCAAAATCATGAGAAGGAAGTATCTTCAAGCCTCTGAATTCCTATATGGTCAGGTCCCCTCTACTGGGTCTATTTTCTAGAAATCCATTTGTGAAGCTCATTCCCTATTGCAAAAAGGACTCCGATGGCAACTTGGAAATGGTAATTCCATTTTCTTCTGGGAGGACAAATGGACTGGTGATAATCCTCTTATTCAGATTCCTATGTTTCAAAGGATTATCAACATAACTAAACATTTGGTTGGTCCTTTAGTGGCTAATTTCATATCCTCTTCCAATGGTATTATGAGCTGGAAAAGACTTGATGTCCCAAACTATGAGGATGAAATTTCTTGCTTGCAAGCTCAATTGTCTTCTATCAAAATTCCTGCTGGTGATCTTAAGGACCAACCTATTTGGGAACCTACCGATTCTGGAGAATTTTTAGTCAAATCAGCTTACTTGCTTTCCCTCAACAATCTTGAAACACCTATTCCATTTAAGCTGGTTTGGACCAAGTACCTGACTCCCAAAATTGCCTCCTTTTCTTGGATTTGTATTCAAGATCGTATCCTTACTATTGAAAACCTAATCAAAAGGGGTATTCCTCTTCCTAACAGATGTTATCTCTGTCTTTCTGATTGGGAGTCTACCTCTCACCTTTTTTTGTTTTGTCCTTTTTCAAGAATGGTGATAAGCAAGATTTTTCTAAATTTCCAGCTGGTTTGGGCTCATCCACCTTCCATTGTTGAGTTGTTCCTTTAGTGGCCCAATCCTTTTAAAAATCCAGTGCTTAAAGGACTTTGGAAATTCTGCCTACAACATTACCTTTGGCAAATTTGGCTTGAATGCAATAGAAGAATATTTGACAAAAAAGCCTTGCATGCTGATATCATTGCTCATAAAATCATCCTCTATGCCAAGGAAAATGTCCATGTAGCTCCTTTTGATCCTTTTCCTTGTCCTCCATTTGAGAAAGCCATCCTCAATTCCTGCAACATATTCCTTGATACTTCAAAACCTGTCAATCCTTCAACTTTGAGAACCAACATCAGATGGTATCCTCCCCCAAGTGGATGGGTCAAGCTTAACTTTGATGGAGCTACTAAAGGAAATCCTGGAAATGTTGGGGCTAGAGGAATTCTTCATGATCATTTAGGCAATTCTATTTTTGCTTACTCCAAACCTTTAGGCATCATGTCCAATCACTCTGCAGAAGCCAAAGCAGTTTGGAGAGGCCTCCAATTCATTAAAAACATTCCAGGGAACATCATAGTGGAAGGGGATTCTCTAAATATCATCAATTATTTAAAAACTTCAAGACTTAGCAGTTGGAGGATTAGAACAATTATGGAGGAAAGCAAACAAATCCTCTATCAATAGCATAACACTATTGTCCAACATGCCTACAGGGAGGCCAACGTTGTTGCTGACAGATTGGCAAACATTGGAGCTAACGCCCAAGGATTGTTGACGTGGACTGATACTCTACCTCCTGAGGTGGATGAACTTGTTAGACGTGATCAAAACAATGGTACTCATGTTGATTCTTGAAAATATCTTCCAGTTCATTCTCCAACATTCCCTCTTCCACGTGAAGTATTGGGCTCACATTCCAATCCTTTTGTTGGGTTTTCCTTCAAGGATTCTACCTTACCTTGAAAATTGGCCGCATGACCCTTTGTGTTTTAAATTTAAAATACCCACCACCTCCATCCATGCTAGCACTTATTTCTTGGTAACCGATTCATTTTGGCATCCCAAGGTGAGGCCTAGCATGATTATTAATCATTCTTCTCCCATGTGTATTGATTTGTGCAATCTTGCCTCATCGAGAACCATATTCCACCATTTAACCAGTCGCATTGTTTTGAGACCTTGTGTGGTGAACATCCCTATCCTTTCTATGTCTTGCACCAGGACCTCTTATTGGCTTCATTTTTTGTGCACCCTCGATGGTCAACTATTTCATTTGACATTGATTCTCTCAATTATCTGGTGCAACGTCCGATGCCTAAAAATCTGCTTTGTTATCTGCCCTAGCCAATCCTTTTCCTTCAGGGGTTTTTTTCCCTTTTTGAAGCATCCTTCTTGGATTTCTTGTAGAACCCAGAGTGATGATAATGCTTTCCTTTTATATGACTCATTGCATGCTTTGCTTAATCATCAACCCTATACTATTGTGCCTGTTCTATTTAACCTAAGCCATTCTCTGTGCCTTCCTTCTCGCTATTTTTTGTCTACCACCATGAAGGAAGGTAAACCCATTTTCATTGAGCCTGAGGTGTTTGATCTTGAACCCATGGTCAGAGACTTGTGGAAGGATAAAGGCGCACTTATTGATTTCTTCAAGTTGTTTTTTGGCGTTGACGAGGAGGTGATGAAAGCCTTTGTTGAGACCTAGAACAAGGGCCTGGTTACTATTCATGGGGTGGAATTCCAAATTACTATTGAGTTGTTGGTGGACCTGATGGGACAACCTATGGATGGCAAGGTGATCCGGAGAAACAAACATAACTGGGAAGCGAAGCTGACATTTTTTGAGAAGAACTCGATGATTCACAAGATGTATAGAAAAGGTTTGTATCGTAAACATCTTTCCACTCCTTGGCAAGAAATATTAAAACCTATCATGCAATACCTTACTTGTGACAATCCTGAGTCCCAACTCTGTTGTTTTCATTTGGCTTACGTAAATCACTTTCGTGATGCCAAAATGATGAACATCCCTACTGCTATATTTTGGTCTATCGATTACACCATTGTTTCCACCCGGTCCAAAAAGGAGGAGGGTTTACCATGTCACCAAGGGCTTTTCAATGTCCTTTATAGATTCCTCCTTCTAAAGTTCCCCAAAGGTAACATCCCTACCCCTGAGTCTGAGGAGGAAAATTCTTCCTCAATGCCCAGTCCCAAAAACTCCAAACCTAAGAGGAAGGATAAGAACGATAAACCCCATCCTGAATTCAACATCAAAAAAAGGTCAAAGTTGAAAGCATACCTGTTAGATGCTCCCAGAGACTTAAGCATAAATATTTGGTTGAAACCCCTCCTTCCACTTTTGTTAAACCCACTAAGGATCATTCCAATTCGCCTGACCTGGTTGAAAAGTACCTTCATAAACTGGTCATCCATGCCACCTCTGCTACAATTGATCACCTAGAAACAGCTCACATGGCCATTGGTAAAGCTATCATGAAGCTTAAGGAACAACGCCAGGCTCTGAGCCTTCTATTATTTTGTGATACTTTTGATGACACCCCTGGTTTCTCCATTGCTGAGGTTCCTTCCGATGCCAAGGGTGTAGCTAAATATGAGGATGTGGTTGAAATTGCCAAGGAAGCCTGTTTCAATGTTCTGAAGGAAAACCTGAAGGATGTTTCGAAGGATGAAGTGAAGGACACTACGTTGGACACTGTTGTAGCTTCACCTATGCAAACTGATGCTCCTCTCTGAGCGTGTTGGTGGACATTCCTACTGTTGTATTTTTCCTTCTATTTTCTTGGTCCTTCGGTCTGAAGGTTTTGTTCTGGTTTGGTTCTGCTGGCTGTTAGCTCCTCTTTTTGTTCCTTTCTGTCAGAGGAAGTCTTCCTTTTGTTGTTCTAGGCTTTAAGCCTCTTTGTTGTGTTCCTCTCGAAGTTCTTCTTGTGTTCCTTTTTCTGTTTCATTGTTGTACAAGGCGTTGGGGCACCTTTCAAATGCCCTATTTTGAATAAAATTAACTTACCAAAAAAAATGAAACTTACAAACAATTTGCTATAGAAAGTTGTCAGGAATATGCTACAATAAACTAACAAAAAAAGTTGTTGAAATCAAAATGCAAAAAATATGAAAAATAGAAACACATCATAGGGGTCATATGACTATAAATTTTGCACATAAATCACACTTTACAATATTTATAAATCAATATTATAAAATAGGGGTTAGTTCTACTTAAACAATCTTGAGCAAGAATCTGATAAGAAAATGTTGCAGCAAGAAAATGTCAGAAAACCTGCTAAATTAGCTCCTTCCTCTAAGCTTGAGAGTGGGCCCTTGCTCTCCAATAAAAAATAAGGTAAATGCACTTCTAAGAACTAAAAACTAATCACTCACAACTCACAAAATTAACACATGAAAACTGCACTTTTATTCAGACTGTCAATTCATATTACAACAGTCACAAGAGCACTTTCTAACTATTTCCTATTTATTTCTAACTAAATACTTAACTTCTACTTGGAATTCTATCTAGACTAGCTCAACTAATTATGGAGCATATTATATATAATACTTTCTACATGAGTGTTTGAAAATACTAAATCAAACCTATGTGTTGTTTGTTCCTAATTTGCCTACTTTATTGTAGGAGACCTAGTCTAAATTAAGACACAATCTATTGTTGTATCTTATCTACATCCTCCAACTGGTGTAAATAAGTCAATAATAGTGTAAGAGCATTTTTTACACATTTATTCACATCTATATATCTCATTCCTTGTGAATTGGGTGCACTTGTGTCTATTTTTGTCAAAATAGTTTGTTTCTGCACTTCATAAGATAAAATTGTAGGAGTGTACTATTCTCGCTAATTTTGATTAAGTGGGAGTGCTTTCAAACATGAAACTAGTATTTTCTTATCCTTTGAGATATAGTATAACCATTCACACATGCCTCCTTTGACCTGGTATGGGACTTCCTTTAAAATTGCACAAAATTATTCTTTGTATGTTGTTTCCACTTGTTCCTACATTTTTGTCTTTGTGTCTTGTTGCTCTTATTTGGACCGCATGGAAGTGCTACCAGGTGGATCAAGAGTCTTCCCTAGTCTTCCTCAATAGTTTCCCATAATTTCCTTTTGCTTTTGTTGACAATTTCCATGCCTCCCTTTATTATGACAAGTGGCTGGAAATTGTATGGGATTGCGACTGTAGCTGAATTGTCCTATTTTTCAGTAGAATAGTGGATTTTGGTACCAAATCATCTTACCAATTGTTTTCAAAGTGGGAAAATATTCAAATTATATCATGCAACCATAAATATCAGCACTTCTTATTGGCTACCAATTTTATTATGCATTTTTCACTAACTAATCATGCAGAAAATAGAGTAAAAATGCTAAAAAATAGTCAAAAATAGGGGTACAGTGCTCTACACATTAAATCATGCAAACAAATAACAAATAATGCATTCTAATCACACATTTGGCATAAAATAATATCATATTTGGTTTTTATGGCAGTATTTTAGTGTTCAAAACATGACAAAAATGAGGTATTTTTGGGCCTCATCATTCCCCCCAACTTGACCTGATGCATGCCCTCATGCATCCTAGCAAAATTTGAACCAGATGTTAAAACCTATTTTTTCTCTTTTTTCATCATTGGATGGTGCAAGGGGTGTTATTTCTTGTGTTGTAGAGTTTCTATATTTTCTACAATTTCTATCATTTTTGCAATTTTCTGTAATTTCTATAATATTTTACAATTTGTTTCTTTTTTTTTAACAGAAATTATAAAATTTTGATTTCCATCTGCTTGGAGTGGTGTACTTATTTGTATTGGTATTTCTTGTGCTTCATGGACCTCACTCTTTGAGGTGCTTTACCTTTTCTATTGTTCTAGAGCATTTTTAAGGCATTTTGGCACAATTTCTAGATGTTTCAAAGCTGCTTCGAAATGAGACTTTGTTTTTGTAAGATGTTTCGGAGTTGACCCAAGATGTTTCAGAGTTGTGTTCGAAAGTGCCACAATGGCCTCTTTTTCAAAATTTTGTTATAGAATCTATTATTGGCTCATCTCCAAGGTATGTGAGCCTTCCAAGACATCAACAATCCCCTCTCCATCCCTTTGTTTAGATGTTATTTCTTGTTCTATATGTTGTTGTGCTACTGCAACAGTAATTAAAATAAAAATTTTAGGTGCATTTTCTAGATTATCCTCCTTAGATCTATGAGGCAGTTGTGGGGTATCAACTTGTATTTCTTCTTCTGGAACCTACCTTGCTAATTCAAGTAGAATTTCTACCACCTCCTTGCCAAAATCTGAAATTGTGGGCAGTGCCTCCAATGGTGCTAGTCTTATTTTCAATTCTTCTATTTCTTGCAATAATTGATCAATGTACTCTTTATTTTCTTTAATTTTTGCTTCTTTATTATCAATTTTTCCATTTTTATTGATCTAAATGGTGCAGAAGATGTTTTTTTAGTGGTTGGATTGTGTTGGAGATATGGTTTCAACACCTGCAGTTATACCTTGTTGTTTCTTCCTTAGACTCCTCAAAGGAGGAGGTGAAGGTGGTTGTGTTTGTGTCTCATATTTTATTTATATTTCTTCAGCTAGATCCTCTACAACAAAGTTTTTTTGTAGCCTTGTAGACCTCCTTAGCTATTGTGTCCCTGTTGCTCCCTTAGCTTGTTCAGTTCTTGCTGATGTTTTTCTCGTAGATTTTACTAAAAAAATTAGAATCAAGTTCTTCTTCCTCTAATGAAAATGTTGCTTTAGCCAAAGACCTAATTATTGTAGAATTTGAGCATTTTAACTATGCATATGTTTATACCTGAGTAGTAACCTCTTCACTAAAAGTGACTTTCTTGGATTTTGGCTATTTTGCAGGGTTGCCTTCAGTTTTTTTGCTTTCTTTGTGTCCTATTTTTGATAGCTGGCTGAAAACAGTGCACCAACTGTTGTTGCTCTCTTGCTATCATTTTTTCAACTTTCCTATTTTTTTGGTAAGGCCACTACACTCAGGAATAGAATGTACTTCAACTATGCACCCACTGGGACTTCCTAGGATGGTCACCCTTCCTAGTTCTAATCTAGCTGGTCTTGCTTAACTATTTTCAAAATTCAAAAATACGGGTAAAATAGCAAAACAAAAAATGCAAGGTACATATTTTTTTTTCAAACGTACTTCTCGTGCATTTTTTAAAACTTTTGTGGATGTTGTAAAACACGTTGGACAATGCCCTGTTGGACTACTACCACGTATACTTGAAAACTCATGCCCAAGTTCATGGAAGTTATGGCTTGCTTCACATGGATTTTTTTCATACATGTGCGCCAACTGAATTTGAATTTTCGCATGAATTTTCAAACTTTGTTTTGGAGCTTTATTTCATTCTAGAGCTTTGTATTATTTTCCTGTATACAAATGACAGAACATGCATTTTTATTTTTGAGCTTTGTTTTCATTCTAGAGCTCTATGTTTTTTCCTACATACATATGATAGAACATGCAATTTCATTTCGGAGCTCTGTTTTTATTTTGAAGCTTTGTGTTTTTTCTTGCATACATACGACAAAACATGCAATTTCATTTCAAAGCTCTATTTTTATTCTGGAGCTCTGTGTTTTTTTGCATATATACAACCAAAATTGTATTTTCATTCGAGAGCTTTATTTCATTTCGGAGCTCTGTATTCTTTTTGCTATTTTCTTGCAATCGAACATGAATTTCTCATTCAACCAAGGGTATAATAGGGTGCTTTTTGATATTTTGGAGAGAATATCCATTTTTACTTGCCAAGTTTATAAATTATTTATGCCAAATATTTAATTATCATACATTACATGCTAAATGCCTACTATGATAAAATGCAAGAAACACATACCTAGTTGTCCTGAAAATTTATCATACACCTTATGAATTGTTGCTTCTAATGATTGTTAGCTGATTATCTGAAACCAAAAATATAACATGTGTAGTGAGTGATTTTTATACAATGGCGGATAGTACTACGAAGGAAAACATGCCGAAAACTGATTTTCATGTAAGCTTCAATTCAATAGCGCCTCCGAAAAGGTTTTCACTACTTATTTTTTCATCTCTTTTTCTTTTTCATATTTATTTCTTTCTTTTTTTCATTTTTTTTCATATTTTTTTGAGGTGCTTCAATGAGAGAGAATGTCTCTCATGAGGCTTTAATGAGAGAGAATGTCTCTCATTTTTATTTGGATAAGAACAATCCTTATTTTACAAAAACACATCTTTTTTTTGCAAGAAAACAACAACAATGAAGCATCAACCTTTCTTTTCATATGAGCAATAAGAATCTTCTCATGTCATCATTTCCTCCTTATTGCTGAAAATGAAGTATTGACTTCATTCTTTCTCCTCCTTGCTAAAATTGATGCATGTCCTCACACATCCTCATTTTGTGGGACATGATTTATGCTACAACTTTCTCTCTCTCTCTCTCTCTCTCTCTCTCTCTCTCTCTCTCTCTCTCTCTCTCTCTCTCTCTCTCTTCTCTTTTTTCTTTTTTTCTTTTTTTTTCTTTTTATCTCTTTTTCATGATTCAAAGATATGATCATTCGAAATCTCTGTCAGAAGAGGAAGCCTCTTCTATCATATGCAAGTTTGACTGTGAGAAATATTGAGCAAATTCCACCTTTGTTAGTGGCTTATGATACCATCGTAAACGATGTTCATTCACCACTAATGTCCTCCTTGAATTATCAACCGAAGAAAGTTGAACTCCATTCTCAAACACTTTTGGTTCATCCTTGCTGCTCCTAATGTGATCATCATGCCACATTTTCCATTGTTTTTGAATGAACTCTATTTGGTGAAGTGCCTCCAACCAAAGTTCATCCAATGCATTCAACTACAAAATTCTCTTGTTTTGTACCTGCAACAACTCAATGCCAACTTCTAAAGATGTATGAAGTGTTAGTAAAGCATTAGGATGTTGTTTCAATGCATCAAACAATTTTACTTCCTGGTCATTAGTCAACCAACTACTGATATTCAAAGGCTGTTTTGGTTGTGTTTCAATTTATTTTGGACCAGGATGTATTGAATTGATTCTTTGAAAATTATGCATTAATGAATTGAGAGAGCAATGATGGAAGATTTGTGTATCTTTATCAAAAACAATTCTTGAAGGAATTAAATTTGATAGATGGAAATGAAAATATGAAAGAATATGATGATGCCATCCATGTGGTAAATGAAAGGAATTATCTTGTATTGGAATGGGTGACAAATGTTTAAGTTCTTGTTCTTCATTCCATAGTAATTGTTGGATAGTAATTGGTTCATCTTTAAGCTCTGAATCATGCAATTTGTTGATTAGAACATTTTCATCAAACATAAACCTTTTGGATGAATCCAACTCTTCTACATTATCCTTTACAACTATGGAGGCCAAAGTTGAAATGTCCTTTTCATTTTCCTTATATGTTTCAAGAAACCATGGGCTTCCTAGATAATCATACTTAGGTGGAGTAAGTTTTCCTACAAGCAAGTCTACTAATTTTCCACCTACTTGTATGGTTTTAGGATATATTTTCTTCTTTTTTCTTGGTTTGTTAAAACACATTTCCTAAACAATCTTATTAATGATTGGTACATCTTTAATAGCTTGTAGTAAAGGGATTATAACATTTAAATGTTTTAATTCTTTTACCACATCTAATTTTGAAGATGTTATTTTTGATATCTCAAATTGTTCAAGATATGATACTTTCTTCATTAAATCACTTTGAGAGAGGTTTTGTTTTTCTTTTTGATGTTCTTTTTGTTGTTTCAATGTAGATGGGTTTTCATGTTTCTTTTCTTCAGGTCCCATTTCTACATTGATAAGTGGAATAGATTCAAGAAGTGGTTTTCTTGAACACAATTGAGTGTTGTCATAATCACTAACATTTATTATGGTTGTATCTTTTGATTCAGCCATAGAGATAGGGGTTACTTATTTAACATTATTTGGATTGGCCATAGGTTGAACTAAAAGTGGAGGTTGTTTTGCTTGTTTTTGTTGTACCCATTGTTGTCCCTACATTTTTGGTTGCAACCATGGTGGATGTTGTTGATTTGATTGTTGATTCATCCATCTAGGTTGAGACCACTCTTGGGAATATGCCCATGGTGGTTGACTCCAATGTGGTTGAAGTGGACCTGAAGTAGACCATGGCATATACCAAGGATTATTTCCCCAATTTTTAGGAAATTGAGAAGCATTTTGATATGGAAATTTAAGAAAATTACCCCCTTGTCTTTGTCCTATAAAATTGAGTTCTTTCATAGGTTGAGATTGTTTTTCAAAGACACTTTTGAGTCCTGGTAACAAATCACATTGATTTGTGGGGTGTCCTTTTTCACAAATGCTACATGTAGTAGATATAAATATTTTGTTCAAAGGACATTCATGAAGAGAGTGCTTCTTCTTACATCTTGAACAATAGATGGCTAAAGATTCAGTGGATTCATTCTTTGTGTTCATTTCATCTAATGTTGTGTCAAGATGTTCTAAAATATCAACTTTTAGATTAGCAAATTCTTTCATGAATTCTTTCAAATCATTTTTATTATTACCAATTTTGTGTTTTCTATGCCTTGAATGAGAATAATTTTTATAAAGTTCAATGATTTCCTAAAATTCAAGTGTATTTGCATCTCCTCTTCCCATAATATCCAATACATCTCTTAATTCATCTTGTAGTCCTCTCAAGAATATGGCTTTGGTAAGTTCAGTTTCAACACCTCCACATCTCTTATGAACAAAAGAAAATCTGTCTAGATAGTCTTCTAAAATTTCATCTTCCTCTTGTTTCATTCTAAGCAATTCATCATTTTGATTCTTGACTTGACAATATTCTTGGTATCTCTCCAAAAATATATTTTCCATCTCATCCCAAGTTCGAATTGAATTAGGTGCTAAGGTGATAAACCATCGTAGGGCTGATTCTTTAAGAGTGGAAGGAAATAATTTGAGCTTTTGATTGTCATTAGTGTAATCATGAGCTTGACATATAATCTTAAACTCAAATAAAAACATATCAGGATCTTCAGATGTTACTCCCTTGAAATTTGGTAACACAAAGGGTGAAATGACTTTCATGGGAGAGTTTTTATTAGGATCTAATTGAATGGGGTTTTGAAAAGTTTTGGTAGGTGTACTAGATGCACTAGGGTGGAGCACATTACTAGCTCTTCCTAGATTCTCTTGTGAGCCTACCCTTATGGGTTCCCAACAACAATTATAAATCCTATTAAATTGTCCTGATTGTATGGATTTGTCAAAAGAAGGTGGTGTTGAACTACTGATTTTTCCTCTTTGTAATGATTTCTCAAGGAATCCTACACTTCTTGAAGTAGATGATTGTGATTCTCTAAAAATTTCAACATTTTTGGGAATCATAAATTTAGACAACTTTGGCATAGTTTCAACCTCTTGTCATGAAATTTTTCTTCCTGTGGTAGGCAAAGGGTTTTTAAGACATCATCCTTTTGCATCCTTTAACCTATTCATACTTGCTATGCTTGTGTTTCTAACTTTCTGAATTGCAACTATCAGTTTCACAACTATGTTTCATGCAAGTTGCTCTATTTCAAGTTTTTACTCTAAAGTTCACAACTTAGCACAACCAACAATTGTTTGACTATTTTATCTCCTAACAACACCATGTTCCCTAGAAATGGTGCCAAAAATGATGAGTGTCATTATTGTCATCATTTAATTTTTATATTTGTCAAATCCAAGGCGGTGTCCAAGGCTATCTACGATAGAAGGCTTTGGCTAGTTACAATTCAGGCATTCAGTTCACAAGCATTTATTCGATGAAACCAATGTTTTTTGGGTGGTTTTAAGGTCACACTAATCCTAATGTGCATAAATTGAAACTAAATTAAATTGTAAAATTGAAAACTGCTTCTAAGACATAAAATTGACAATTAACTACAGTTGTAGGAAATTGAAAATGCAGAATTGAAACTTGTTGAAAATGGAATCTATATTACGCTTGCTAATTTGAAATGACTAAAATGGAAAGATGCTTTAATTGAAATCAACTGAATTTAATTCATGCCAATTTGAAACTTGCAAAAAGTTATCAAAAAACTGTTGTAGAAAGTTGTTAGGAATCTACTGCAATAAACTGATAGAAAAAGTTGCTAAAATCAAAATGCAAAAAATAGGGGAAATGGAAACACATCACAGGGGTCATATGACTACAAAATTTGCACATAAATCACACTTTAAAACATTTAGAAATCATTATGCTAAAACAGGGGTTAGTTCTACTTAAACAATCTTGAGCAAGAATCTGATAAGAAAATGCTACAGTAAGAAAATGTCATGAAACCTGCTAAATTAGCTCCTTCCTCTAGGCCTGAGAGTGGGCCCTTGCTCTCCAATCTAGAAGAATGTAAAAACACTCCTAAGAACTAAAAACTAATCACTCACAACTCACAAAATTAACACATGAAAACTACACTTTTTCAAACTATCAATTCATATTACAACGATCACAAGAGCACTTTCTAACTATTTCCTATTTGCTTTTGACTAAGTACTTAACTTCTACTTGGACTTATATCTGGACTAGCTCAACCAATGAGGGAGCATCCTATATATAATACTTTCTACACGAGTGTTTGCAAATACTAAATCAAACCTATGTGTTGTTTGTTCCTAATTTGCCTACTTTATTGTAGGAGACCTAATCTAAATTAAGATACAATATCCTGTTGTATATTATTTGCATCCTCCAACTGGTGCAAATAAGTCAAGAATAGTGTAAGAGCATTTTTTACACCTGTCTTCACATCCATATATCTCATTCCTTGCAAATTGGGTGCAGTTGTGTCTATTTTTATCAAAACAATTTGTTTTTGCACTTCATAAGGTAAAATTGTAGGAGTGTATTGTTGCCGCTAATTTTTATTAAGTGGGAGTGCTTTCAAACATGAAATTAGTATTTTCTTGTCCTTTTAGACATATTCCAACCATTCACACATGTCTCCTTTGATTTGGTATAGGACTTCCTTTAAAATTGCACAAAACTATTTTTTGTATGTTGTTTCCAGCTGTTCTTGTATTTTTACCTTTGTGTCTTGTTGCTCTTATTTGGACCATATGAAATTGCTGCCAGGTGGATCAAGAGTCTTCCCTAGTATTGCTCAACAGTTTCCCATCATTTCCTTTTTCTTTTATTAACAATTTTCATGCCTCCCTTTGTTATGATAGGTGGCTAGAAATTGTATGGGACTACGGTTGTGGAAGTTGGTAAATCAAACTAAAACTAGTTGGGTCAACATTGTGTCGGCAAAATACTTGAGATGAGAATTTTTTACTTGTTGATCCTCTATCAACCTCTAGTTTAGCCTTTTGGTTGAATTTGTAAAATTTGAGGATGTTAGTCTCTAAAGTTTGTAGGTGGAGGTTGGGTGATGGACTCAAGATTGATTTTTGGAAAGATATTTGGTTGGCTAATGGACCAACCACTTACACAAAATCCAATTCTAGCATGTTTGAAGCCTAGGACCAGATTGGTCTTTGGGTCTAAGGTGGTTGACTTTATCGAGGTGGTTAACTGGTTGAAGGTTTGGATATCATTAGAGCAGTCTATTCTCAATAATGTTGAACTTGAAGCTTGGATTCTAATTGCTAATAAGTTGAAGTTTTAGGTCATTAAATAGAGAAATGAAGAGGATCAAATATTTTAGGTAGGTGAAAATAATGAATTACTTTTAGTCAAGTCTGCCTACAATATGTTGGCTATTAGGACCCCTCTATGGGCCCCACATTTCAAAGTATAGCTTAGGGATCTAATGCCAAAGGTGAATATATTTTTCTGGTTACCAACTAAGAATAATATTTTGACCATTAAAAATCTAAAAAAAATAGATTGGTCGATGCTGAACAGATGTTACCTCTATGGTGCTAATGAGGAATAGATAAGCCATCTTTTCTTTCAATGCTCATTCTATATGGAAGTTCTTAACTCTATTTTTAATTTTTTGGGACTGAGTTGGGTGGTGTCGAGTTCATTTTTTTATTTTTGCACTCAATGGTCATCTACTTTTTACTCTCCAAGGCTGAAATAATTTTGGAACTTCCGTTTACCGCATATTTTTTGGTAAGTGTGGAAGAAGAGGAATAATAGAATTTCTAAAAACTTCAAAAGAGATCCTACCTCTGTTTGTGCTAGAGCCTTGGCTTCAACATTGGAGAATGTTTCTTCTCTGGCTTTGGATGGGGGTATATTTGAGGAGGTTGACCTTGAAAGGAAAATTGGATTTCAATAAAGCAATAGGGTTTTTGTTCTTCCTAGTCCTAATCCCTAGGCTCTTGTGATGTGGGAACCTCCTTCTCTGGGTTGGGTTAAACTAAACTTCAATGGAGATTCAAAGGGTAATCCTAGTAATGCTAGCATTGGTGGGGTGCTTAGGGATGATAGAGGTGGGCTTCTATTGGTGTATGTTGAATTCTTAGATATCCAAACTTGCCATGTTATGAAGGCCAGAGCCCTATACCAAGATCTCCTACTTATGGAGAAGATGGGGTACCAAAAAGTTTGCATTGATGGAGACTCACTTAATATTATAGAATTGGTCAAAGGTGATTCAATCCTAAATTGGAACATCAAGGTTGTAATTATGGAATATATGTGTGTTCTTTAAGCTAAAGAGGATAGGGAGATAAAGCATGTCTTCAGAGAAGGAAAATGCCATGCTGACTTTATGGAAAATCTAGGTATAAGTCTCAATGGTCTATCTGTTTGGAGAGACATTTTTCTTGAGGGTCTTCTTCAATTGGATTTAGCGATGCATGCTTCTTGATGCTCTATAAGCTTTTACTATTATGAAGAAAGGTTTTATACGTAAATGTGTCAGAGTGTTGGTTGGTTGGGGGTCTCACCAATATTGTTTTAATTTTGTTTTTTGTATCAAGTTGTAGCTATTTTACTTGGTGATGGGTGGCCAATTGTAGTTCTTTATAGTTTTTCTTGTCTTAGGACAAGTTTTCCTATTGTAAAAGGTTTATGTACCCTTTCAAAACCCCTTCTATATCTAATAAAAAAATATTATTGAGAACCTAACTTATTTCATTATGCTAAGTATTTATTATAGATTATGTGTAAGTCAATGTGTTAAAAATTTGTTAGTTGATTCATATCTTTATGAACATTGTTTTTTCTTGGTGTATGGATGATGCACCATAACAAACAATACCTCCAAAACCTAATATTCATGGAAGAGCTTTGTCCTAACTTGGTGAACCATTTAATACCCAGAAAGTCTAGGAAAGGGATACTTCTTGTTTCATGACTCTCTATAAAGCAGATCAAATATTTTCCTCTAATAACATCACTTAAAGAACCTGAGAGAAAAAAAGAGAAGCTCCACAATTCCATAAAGACACTTCTTTGGGTAGGAGGCATATTTAACAATATTTGTCTAAACAATACTATAGATGACAATTATCAAAGATGTGTTGTACCTATAGATTATAAGGAAGATATTGTTACTTATTCTTTGGGAAGGAAACATATTTATCATAATATTTTACATTATCAATAACAAATGAAATGCAATAAATAACAATTTTCAAAAATGTGTTGTACCTAGATATTTTAAAAAATATGTTCTTACATAAGAGTATGCTATATTTTTTAAGGGTCACAAAGAAACTATAATGTCTACATTTTTTACCCCTTGATAAACTAAAAAATATATGGATGATATTGGTATAACATAGATAGTAGTGAAGTGTGATATGGATTATTAAATAATGAAGGGATAGATAACACTAATGTAATGTACCAGGATTTCTTTTTTTTCTTAAGAAAAAGGGGTTGTACTCGGTCCCCCACCCTTTACAAATCACAACTCTCTCCTTGATATTTTACAAACATATTCAATTCTAATATCAATTGATATGTTATAGCTAAATACCTACATCTCTTTTCAAAAGAAATTTAAATTCTTGATATTCATTTTCTAGGTCTTCTTCAATTTTCTTTGTAAATACAAATATTTAGCATCTTTCTTCTTGACATTTTCCAATCTTGTTCATCCATCCATCCAAGTGAAATATTGATTAGTGGTGGTCTTTGATGATGCTAATATACCATTTTGCCTCTTGAATATCCATAATTGCTTGGTTGTATCCATGCTTTTGTTGCTCTGCTTTAATATTTCGAATGGTTTATCTTGTTGTTCCTTGATGTCGTTGCACCCCTTTGAAATCTAGAACCACTATGATTTTTTTTGCCAAACATTTCCATGCTTGATGAATTTATGATTCCATGTAGATATATAATATTTATGCCTTAATACATGCCTCCAAGATTGTTTTCACTTAGGGTGGTGTGGGTGTCGATATGCTGCAACCTTAACCTAACATTCTATTTTTCTATTCTTCAACAATTTGTTTCTTAATTTTAAATTCTTCTTCATAATCTTATCTCTTATAACCTTCTTTTGGTTCATCCTTGTAAACTTTTGAAAGAACTTCCTTGGACTTTTTTGTTGCTTCTTCCATGGTCTCTATTGTTGTTGGTACTATAAATTCAACTTTTGAGTCTTCTGTTGGTTCTTCAACTTGTCCCCCTACCATAATTGCTTCTTTATTCTCCTTGGATCCTTGCTTCTTAAGTTTTCCTTATGAATGCATCCATGACCTTGCACATTTTCATTTGTATTTTCCTTTTATTATATCCTCTTTATTCATTTCTTCCAGTTCCCTCTAAAGCCTTTTTATTTCTTCTTCATATCCTTTGACAATGACCTTCAAATTAACTATATTTTTATATGGGTCTTATTGACTCAAGAATGCATGCTCCATTTCATCCCAAGTGTAATTATAATTTTTTTCTTTATCAAAACTTGCCCACCAAACATAAGTTTCATCTCTTAAATTTTTTATAAGTTAGATTTGCCAAAAATGGTCACCAAAATATAGAGATCTAAACTTCTTCCACCATTCTCGAGCATCAATGTCATCATTTCCAATGAAAATTGGTAACTCCGTGATATTTAAACCAAAAAACAATTCTAAAGCAACTAGGATTTGGAAAAAAAACTAGGGTTTTAAAAAAATTCAAATCTCCTCTATTCCTTACTATCAACAAATAATTTTGTAGATTTTCTTCAAAAATAAATTAAATTACAATTGATTTGCTTACCCTGATTTACTGAGATATCTGTAAATTTATTTTTTATGATTTGAAAAAATCCTCATTGTCCTTGTCTTGGATGACTGACTTCATAGGGTCATAACTCCCTCAATACTACCACAATGCATAAAATTAAGTAATAAAACAACTTACAAATTTCAAACAATGACAACTCCAATTCAAAGGTTCATCAAATCCTAAGTCTTTCTTCAAGTGAGCTCGTCGATATTTGATCATAAATATCAACTTATCTTGATGTACCATGCTTTATGATATTGTATTATATTTTTAATATATATATATATATATATATATATATATATATATATATATTTTTTTTTTATAAATCCATGCAATATTTTTGAGGTATGACGTTAACCATGTAGAAAACAAGGTGTTCATATGTTTCATAGATGAAAATTATAATAGATGATGAGATAAGGTAATTAAAAAACTATAAGGATGATATATTATCATTATGTTGTCATGTTATTGCTTGCAACCTATAAACCAAAATTGTTGGGAAACTTGTCTTGTACTAAATATCAAGTCTAATGTACCCTAGCATGACAAGGAGAGGATATTACTAAGACATTTAAATTGACTATTGAAAAATATTACTTTTTGTTGATTACCTTAATACTTTGGATTATTTAATAATTATGGAGGCTTAGAAAATTTCCAAGCCAACAAAGAAAATACCTTAGATCCATTTTCAACCAACACATTATTCACCTACTTTTAAATTAATGTTATAAGTAAACATAAGAGAAACTATTGAAACCTAACTAATTTCATTTTTCTCACACAAATTGGACCCACATAGAGTAGTGGAAAAAGTTACATGAGTCCATTAACCATCATGCAAAGCAAATGGGAGGAAGAATAAAAATGAGGATAGAAAATGAAAAATAGGTTGGAGAGGAAGAAAAAAGAGAACACAACTAAGGAAAGAATCAGATTCTAAACCTACAACTACAAAGCTAAAGAGAACAAGTAAAAATTCATAGTTTAAATTTGCTAAGCCTATAATAGTACAAGTGAATTAAAAATTTGTCTAGCAATAATCCTCTTCCTAACTAGACTCTTTGTAATATGAGATTGAATTGGATCAAGTGGTTTATATTTAATCATCTAAACCAAGTAATGTAAGCATGGATGGATATATCCATATGTTTGAGATAAAGTTCTACTTGTTGTGCCAACATGAGGTATTATTTAATTTTTACAATTGTAAAAAAAATTATATTTAAGTTTTAAACATGGGGTCAAGTCAAATGGTAGCATGACTATGAAAATGCTCAACATGGAATAAAGGAACATATTCTCCATGTTAGACATTATAAAAGAGGATATGGGAATAACACCTAGTTAAATTGATGAAATTATGATGGAGCAAGTGGGTCTTCTCTAAGGTTAGATAAGGAGGAAAATATGCTAAAGCAAGTGTGACTTCTTCAAATATGGATGTGATCCATATATACCAACCGAACCTATGAGGATGTTAGGATATTAAATATAGAATTATATGTTTTGAATGTGTTGATTTATTACTCAATGTTCTCCATATTTTTATGTTTTTGAAATTGTAATATGGTGAATAGATGTCTTATGAAGTCCTATTTTTGGAATCCTTATGGGGCTTGGAGGGAGGCAACGAGGTAAAACTTTATCTTCAATTATGTTTTTCCAAGATGACTATAGATCATGGAGGTATCAAACAAACTTGCTATATTTATTGGAATGACTTATTTGTGTTAGAAACAAGAAACTTATTTACTTGGCCACAATATAGAAAGTTATTGATCATCATAAGAATGTATACTAATTCAATTTTAGATATGTAATTGTAACACATACTCTATTTAAATCTTATTAATTGTATGTTAGACTATGAAATATGTGTATACAAAGTTCTTCAATGGTTGGAGTGTAAATGTTGAATAAAAAAATTGTCTTGACTTCTAATTTAATGGTGTGCTCCAATTCTATCTCAGAAAGGTATTTCCAATGGATCCTTCTAACCTCTTAATTGAGATCGACTCCCTATTATCCCCATGGAATACTCTTATGCTAACCTATACTAATTGCACAAAAAATGAAGTGCAAATACATAAATATGTGTAAAATAGTAGGGGTGCAAGGGATTCAAATTTAATATGGGTTATAACCATAACAAGGAAGAGTGCATGATCAACGAACACATGATAATTCAAATAATATTAATGTTCTACCATTCCTTAAATATGAAATTGCTAAGAAAATATCAAAATGTGTAAAGGAGTAATGTCTCAATTAATTCACAATTAGCAAACCATGAGGGCAATGCCATTGATGGAATGCCTAAGGACTTGCCAATTTCTCAATACTATCATGATACCAAAGCACAATGTGAGTTTCATAGAGTGTAGCTCTAAATTATCATGACCTAATGATCAATACAATGAAGCCTATGACTCTTATTTATGATTATATTTTAACCTTGAGTTACCTAGGGTGAGAAATTCTTACTCTTGGTAAAAATAAATATTTAGGAATATATTTACCAAAACGATGTACCTACAAATGTTATATACCTCCAGATGGGCCTCTAATAGGATTATAAGGCTTTAAAAATCATTTTTTGTGCCACTACATGCCAAAGTATCACTTTTCAAATATTCTCCTAATGATATACATATGTACTTTTACCCCTCCATAAATCTATGAGGAATTTGCTCTAGGAAGTAAGTGAATCACTCCAATTTCCTAGCAAATCATTATCATTTGCTAATTAATCCCTCTTGCAATCCAATTGGATCACTTTGCTAGTAGATTGTTCCTAAGCCATTCGAAACTTTGCTTGTGACTCAACACTAAATAATATTGGTCCATTGTGGAGACTTAGACAAGTTTTATCAATTTTGTAAGCTTTTACTATTTTGTAATGTTGTTCTTGGGTTTGCAAAATCCTTTTTTTCTATGGATAATTCCTTGGAATTAGAAGGTAGCACATAAGCAACTACATTTTTGGTAATTTCCTAGGATTCCAAGCTCAATTGGCAAGAGATTGTAGATATTGCTTTTATTGTTGGGCATGGAGTCTTCAAAATTGGGATCCTTGCTACAAAATTATGAAATTAGGGGTCACTTTCTTTGGATCTAAGGTAGAATATTCAAAACTACCTACCATTTAGTGTGTGAGGGTATATTTTGAGCATCCATATTTCAACATCCAATTCTAACTCCTCATACTAATTATTTGGGAGGCTCTTCCCTTGATCATATTTAATCCTTGACCTCCCCAATAGGTTTTCTGGTTCAATGATATTCTTTGAATTATTTAAAATTATTATCTATGGACATCTCCACTTTGACTTTCTCTTCATCAATGGCAATGACAACATCTATGGATTTATCCTTGATATGAGAGTACCTTAGGCAATCCCTTGTTTAGGAGTTCCTAAATATCCTTTATTAATTTTTTTATTATCACATTGGGAGTGTCATAGGAATCTTGCACCACTAGAGTCTCCCTTACTTGTAGAATGTGTCCTTCAAATATGTGATTATCATCTTCTTATCTGACCTACCCATATACTTCACTTGTTCATTAGTTTAGGGAGTTATTTGGTGCACTTTTCCTTAGATGTTGCCTCCTCTTCTACCTACTTTATTACCTTTTAAGAGCAATATCTTGCACTTATTGATATATATGGGGTATAACTTAGCACACTTTGTCCCAAAGGGACTTGATTTAAGAAATACTAAGTGCACCTTAGAACACGTGGTTCTAAAGGGACTTGGACTACCCCACCAGTGAGCTCTTGACTTTAATATTATGGATTGAAATTGCCTTTATGATCAACAACTCTCCTTTTCCATTTATCAACTAGAATTGAAGCTCTTTTCACTAGCATTGTTTTAATCAATCTAGTTTCTTGCCTCCTATATGTTTCTCGATGTTTCCTCTTTATCTTTTCTCTTAAGGACCATTTTCACCAAATGAGGGAATTTCTATTGGATATTGATAGTGAGGTGCTTCTTCATAGTATGGATTACATTGGATGATTTTGATGCTATTGTAAGAAATTTATTGTTGTACTTGTGACTAGTGGACTAATGAAGATAAGGATACCAAATTGACATAATGACATGGATGATTGTGTGTACCAAGTGGTGATGGATGATGATAAGGATTGTAATGATGACACATGGTATGAAACAATGACACTTGTAGTGTAGGGGGACCAAATGGTGGGTATAGGGGGATGGAAAGTTATGGTGACATGAATGGTGATAGGGAAAATTAGATTGAGGATGGTGTATGAACAACCCTTCATTGTGACTATGCAATCCTATTGATAACCCTAAGACTTGGTTCATGCTTATTTGAGGTGGGATGGGTGTAGCAGAAGAAGTTAGGGAGATCAAAGAAGTGGTAATAGAAAAAATAAAAAGGAAAGAGATAACATAGATGGGAATAGAAGAAACACAAAGGAAATGAATTTAAGATGGCTATAAGAAAGATGGTGGAAGATATATAAGCTCCTAGGTTAAATACTTACATTCTTGTCATGCTTTTCCTTATTTATAAACCTTATTTTCTTTAAGAAATATTATCTTTAGGGCTATTAATCATTTCTTCCTATTCCTTTCTCTTTATTTATCTTATTTTTTAAAAGAAACTAAATAAGGATAAATAAGAAGAAGAAATTTATATAAATAAATAACTATCTCTGCAAGTAAATGGTAATCACATTCATAGGTTTGATAAAGTAACTTTCTAATTGTCTAATGTCGATGTTTGAGCTTAATATTATTCAATACCTATGTAAATTTAGCAAGTTAGATAGCATTAATGGAGCATATGGAGGGTCTTTACCAATTTAGATACTCATGGGACTTTCAAGATGATAGTATGTTTTTTAATCAAAACAACTAGAACCCTAAGTGATTATCATAGTCTAGGAAGTTAGAACAACTTTTTCTCTTATCATTCGCTCATGATCTGCCTCTTGATGCCAACTATTTTTAAAATAATACCTTCATTTAAATCATAAGTAGTGGGAATTATGGATGGACATTATAATTTCTATAACTATGATACCCTCTCCACTTTTTATCTTATTCTATGATGGATTTTGAAAGGTGATTATCGGTTTGGGTGACAATATTTATGCAACTAGGAAACATAATGTCACTCAATAATAATAGTTCCTTTTATTTTTATTCTTTGATCAACTCTATGTCATCCTTTAGAGCATTATATTGTTGAGATATAAATTTTACCTTGGCTATACTCCCTAATATTATGAAAAAATTACCCTATTTTTAGAACTAGAGCTTCTCTGTTATTCAATGTAGCTTATTTATTTGAAATCACTTGAATCATCTCAAGGTCATGGATGAATTATTCTCTATTTGTTGAGTAGTGTTGCTTCTTGGATTTTTCTATTAAATATAAATATTTATTTACAAAAGGGATCCCATGAGCTTTCTCCAAACCTTGTAAGCATAGCTTTCTTCAAGACAAAATTGTATGTTTCATATTATGGCTTAGTTTCTCCTCTATTTGGTCCTTATCCTTTAGTATCAATTCTAGCTATGATAAAAATCCCTCATGTTCTAGTTGTAAATCACCTCTACTTATTACATAAGATATTTTACCTCTAAAGAGAAATAAAATACCCAATATTTTAGAGCAAATATTTCACCATCCTTTAATGATTTATGAGGATCACACATGATGATATCTTGGATAAGAATATGGCATTCAACAACCTCAGGTGCCTCAGTTGTAGCAATGAATTCAACCTCACATGGAATCTCAAGAACTTGATAATTTTCTTTTGAACTTTATTTGTTGAGGAAGAAAATGCCTTCATGAAAGTATTGGGGTCTGAATTGACATCAAGGAAAACTTGAAATGTGACAATGAATCTATGACTTTATTGGAGGCATACACCCACTAATCATAGCTCAAAACCTAATATTATATGGATCAAAGATTACTTCAATCCAACCTCCAGAGTAGGCTGGTATACCTTGTAAACTAATTGGTGTTGACTCAATTAAGCTCAATTAAAAATGTAAGTTTAAGGATAGAAATGAGATAAGGGTTAGAAAAAAATAAAGTGAATAATGGTCGGATAAATCAAACAACATTGAAAAATATCAAGAATTCTTTGATCAATTACATTTCTAGTACGCCACACTTAAGACTAACAACATTCAAAACTAATCATCTTCGTCATTAAAAAATAATAAAACACTTAGAGAACTATTTCAAACATCTAAAATGTTAATAATCCAAATAGCAGAATTAGATCAACCTTCATACTAACAGAAAAAAAAGCTCTCTACAATATTTTTTTAGGCACGAACCATTCCAATTTGCTCCAGATTAGCAATCCAATATCAGCAAAATTTACTAATCATAACAACAGTAGTAGAAATGAATTCATAGAATAAACTCATAGAGATGAAGATACAATCCTGAGGCAAACATCCAAGTAATGATCCTATTGATTTATCAACAAAATTACATGAATATATCATGCAAACACTCCAGAGCCAACCCTTAAAAATGAGGGCTTAACCTCTTTATATAGATTTTACAATAACAGTAAAAGAATAAGAAAATTACAAGGATTTTATTGCTAGATCAATAGAATGTTGAGGTTGTAGTCTCTTATTTTTTTACAAGAAAAAGAAAGGAGTTGCATTTCATGAACTTTGCAACTCTGAGATCTGCAAGTTTCTTGGAATTCAATGGAATATGGCGGTTGAACTGGTTGCAAGTTGATCTGGATCATCCCTTGTTCTCAATCAAGCTTTTCATCCATAGATCTGTAATTGAAAACATAGGTAAATACTGATTCAGGAAACACTTAGTATCCCCTAGTTCTTTTTTTTATGGTCTTCATATTCTATTGTATTCTCTTCATTTTTTTGAAATCTGCTATTTCAAATTCTACCTGGTCAGGTTTGACCAATTTTATTGTGAAATGGAAGGTCTGAAATAAACTGCGTCTTTCTCTAAAATTCACTGCTTCAAATTCTGCTAGGTTGAGTTTGGCAAGTTTGACCACAAAATGGGAGCTCTAAAGCAAATTTTGTCCTTCAAAATCAGTTTCTTTGAATTTTACTGGGTTAGGTTTGACCAATTTGATTGTGGAATGGGAGCTCTGAAACAAATTGTGCCCTTCTCTAAAATTTATTGCTTCAAATTCTACTAGGTCTAGTTTGACCAGTTTGAGCATGGAATTCAACATCCTGTATTATCCGAACGAAACTTTCAACCTCTATAAAAAATTGCCTTATATTTCATAATATTTTGTTTTAATTTCTCTACTCTAAATTCCATTGAGCACCATTTGATCGTGTCGATCGTAGAATTTTAATCTCGCATCGATTATTGGCAGACTTTAACACTGCATCGCTCTTTCTTAGTCAAAATCCATTGGTCTCATTTATGCTATGTATTGTTTAACTATGTTGACTGTGGGATTCAAACTCAAATGGATTTTAGCATTGCAAACACCTAGCAGATTTTCTTTCCAACACTTAGCTGATTTTACCAAACTTGCTGTGTGTAGCCTTCCACTACGAAAACTAACCTCGAGCTGAAGTTGCTCTTCTAAATTCTGCTACTCCAATTTTCACTGAGCATTGCTTGACTGTATTGATAATGAAATGTTGAACCTCAATGGAATTCAGCATTCCTTTGAGGGTCATTCACAACTTAGCCAAAAAAATAAAAAAATTCTATGTGGCCTTTTTAGGCCTACATTTTGGTGCCTCTCGAGGAAATTTGCTCGCAAAGGAAAATAACTCAGAGATTTATCCACTTAAAATTCTAATAGAATTTTAGGTAAGCAAGGGTGCCACTAGGAAGGGGGGAAGGGATAATCAAAAAGGGAGGGGAAGAGTTACCGACCTAGAATTAAGAAGAACAAAAACAAATGAAAAATGGACAAAGATGAAATGGGATTAGATTAGTAGTCAACAAAGTGAGATAAAACAAATCCCATGTCACCAATCAAACTAAGGTGATCAAACAAAGAGAAAATCCTAAGAGAAGGGCTATGTGTTATTTTTACAGGCGAATAAGATGAATTAGCACTAGTGTGCTGGGAAAGTAAAGAAAATAAAAACAAACAAAGAGAACTGGAGCTACACAAAAATAGGAAGCCATGCATCACATAATGTCTATGTATGCATACTCCATCATGGTGTAAGCTCCATATGCATAATCCATCGAGGTGCAATATTTCTTCCAAGGTAGATAGATTACCATGAATTACATTTTCTTTTTTGTTTTGCTTCACTTACGGTGTTTAGTAAGGGTTAATAATACCACCTTCATCTGTTTGAGATCTCCTATACCACATTTCGTGTGCATATTGTGATCAATTTCAGATGTTGAATTGTTGTCAAACTGCTACTCTTCCTTTTATATACTTGAGAAGGCATAATGTTAGCTGACAATGCATAGATCCTGACTCTAGATTTTGGAAAGTACTTAATTTATTCATCTGGCATTCCTGTTCTTGCTAATTCCTTTACCTCTGTGACCTTGGTCAATTTGACTTCTTTTATGTAGGGTATTTCCACAACCTCCTCATTAAGCCTTACACTTGACTGTCTAGTATCCATTAGGAAACAGATTCAAAAAACCTTATCATGATTCAAAACGTAAAAAAACAAAATGCTGGTGTTATACTTTCTACTGTACATGTTGTCCTTTGAACTCAATCTTGGCCTCTCTTTCATTCTCTTTGTATACAAAATGGCAAGGTTTGGTGTTCTCATATGAACCTACCTCTGCTTTATTATGATGATTGTAGTCAGCCATTTTATTTACCTATCAGCTATGTACACAAAAATGTGGTGTGTATGCCCATGCCTAGTCTTAAATCTTCTTTGGAAATCTATCCAGTGAATCTACAGAGTCTGGACCATATGGCTCTAAATTTGTAGTTCTCTTTAAAAACTTTTTTAATGTGATCCATATATCCCATCTATCTGGATGTAATTATGCTTTGATCCTTCACCGATCATGTTGTATGAGTCAATCTTACCTTTGTAATCTATGCAGTTGAAAAGTATCCCTCCTACCAATGAGTCATGTCAGTGACATGTATCTTGGTACATTCATACCTTTGGTGACCTTGGTCATTTACTATTTTGTCCATTATCTATTCAAAAATATAGGCATCAAGACAATAGGAATTACCCTTTTCTCTTTCTCAGGGTAAATGAGGGGTCCTTATAGCCCACATTCTATTTGGATAGCAACATCCATGTTGGTCTTCTGGAGGAGGAGCTATTGTTTCTAACCCTATAATGTTACACACATTGGGCAAAAATCTAGTGCGTGTTTGCTTATAATATTCGATGATGAAGGGGTGAAAGCCTTGGCTAGAAATCTCAAATATATTCCTTCTTTCAAATATCCTAATATAGTTTGTCTCCTTATCAAGACAAAACCCAAAAGGTTCAATTACAGCTTCAAAAAGACAAATGCCAAATAATGGAGGTATGTCGATGACCATGATATCTAGTACCATGTACAAGTCAGGCAGCCCTCCCAGCATCATCACAAATCCTTTTAGAACACCTAGAACTTTTATAACTTCCCCTCTGAATTGTAGGTATTTGGGTTCTACTTTCTCAAAAACCAACTCCAAACCTTCACATACCTGAAAAGGTATTATAGGCACTTCAACTTCTAGGTTTATGTTAGGATCCCATATCATACTATTTCCTTATTATTAATAATAGTGTAATTAATTTAGTAATTAATAATATAATTTAATAATATAATTAATCATACTATTAATAATTAATAGTATAAATATTAATTATATAATTAATTATACTATTAATAATTAAATTAATTACACTATTATTAATAATAAGGAAATGGTAGGATATGAGATCCTAAAAATTTACTATGCAATTGTGCATCATCCCGTTTTCAACAGTAATTGACACATAACATGGGTAGGACTACTTCTTATAGATACCTAGAGCGTTACTTTGAGGGATTCTTCTACTTGCTTTGGCATATCCTTTTAAAGAGAGGTCAACCAAATCAACCCCTAAGTATACCAGCAAATTTACCCTTAAGTCTTGCTCTAATTGAAACGACCCTTCAAAAAGACTCCAAAAATGATGCACCCTTTCCCTTCATTGTTTCAATGTTATTTCTGGAAAATACAAGTCCCTCAAAGCTTCAACCTTCCTTTATTTTAGGGATTTTCCTACTAAGACTTCTTGGATCAGCACTTGACTTTCCTCATCTTGAGTGGGACTTTGCAATGTAGTGTTCAAATCACCGGTATTGTTCCTCAAAGAACCTGCTTTTATGTTGCAAACCCTTTCACTACTTAGATAGCTATAACTTGAATCCACCATCTGCCTAGGGCTGAACAAAGAAACTAGGCTTAGGAATGGAGTATCATTGTTAGCCATCTCTTCAATTTTTGAACACTATTCTTCTTCACCTTTGTCTTTAGCCCAATCTTCAGTGCACCACAGGTTGCAATAGAAATAGGGGTTGAAACCTTGTGATATCCCCTTACCAGGGTATAGGTCATCCCTTTCCTCATAATATTGGGAGTATCGCTCAATATTTCTTAACTCTTGCTTTTAAATCGCTTGGCTAATCTGTTTACCTAATAACAATTTATCACTAGTTTTATGCTTAGCCCACAACTTGCTTCGTCAACGTCTCTACTACAAGGGTAGAGAGGGAGTTGGAGAAAGAGGGATTCACTTTTTTGGGAGGGAATTTTTTGTAGTGATTAACATATTTTTTCTCTCATGGCTTCTTGAAAATTTTATGAGAATATCCTTTATTTAGAATACTGGATAAGGAGACTTAAATTAGGATGTAGTGCATGAATGTAATACAAGTATGCCTAGGGGTGGAGGGTTGATATTCTTGGGGAATTATTTTCCACATCCTTTTAAAACAAACATTGAACTCAGAGAGGCTCTCATGAAAGGATTTATTTGTGAATAAAAACTGAGTGAGGAGTAGGAAGGGATCCTTAGGATCATCAAACTTATCTATGAAGGCTTTGACCAAATCATCCTAAGTTCTAATACTCCCACCATCCAAGGATTTATACCATAACAACACCTTACCCTTTAACAACAGAGTCAATAATCTTAACATAACATCTTCAAACTCTATCTTGTAAACAGATGACAAGGAAGCTATATCTTGGCAATGTTCTTTTGCAATTTTCTCTTTCCCTTGATAACTGGGCAAATTTTTTAGGGTGATTTTAGGAATCTCATGTAAAATTGGGATGTCTAGGGGTCCATATTCATGCCAAGGGAGGTAATGATGACTAGTCATTGGGCCTACAAAATTTTATAATTAAAAAGAGAAGTTATATCCAATCAAAACAGTCCTTAATGATACTGGTCATAATATCTAACTTTACTTCCCAGCATAGTCACCAAGTGAACTTACTTTTGCCACTGAATGATTTCAATACAAATCACTAAATCCTTATTCCTTCAGGTATTATCAACAAATAAATGGGTAGGGGAAAGACAATGTGTCTTCATTATCTCATCGAGCATGCCAGAACTGTTGGGATCTAAATTGACATCAAGGAAAACTTGAACTGTGACTATGAATCTATGACTTTCTTGGAGGTGCACACCTACTAATCACAGCTCAAACCCTAACATTGGATGGATCAAATATTACTTCAATCCAACCTCCATAGTAGGCTAGTATACCTTGTCAACTAATTGGTGTTGACTCAATTAAGCTCAATTAAAAATGTAAGTTTAGAGATAGAAATGAGATAAGGGTTAGAAAACAATTGAGTGAATAATGGTTGGATAAAGCTAACAACATTGACAAATATCAAGAATTCTCTGATCAATCACATTTCCAGTATGCCACACTTAAGACTAATAGCATTCAAAACTAGTCATCTTCATCATTAAAGAATAATAAAACACTTAGAGAACTATTTCAAACATCTTAAATGTTAATAATCCAAATAGTAGAATTAGATCAACCTTTAGACTAACAAAAAAATAAGCTCTCTACAACATTTTTTTAGGCATGAACTATTCTAATTTGCTCCAAATTAGCAATCCAATATCAGAAAAATTGACTAATCATAGCAGCATTAGCAAAAATAAATTTACAAAATAAACTCATAGAGATGAAGATACAAGCCTAAGGTAAGCATCCAAGTAATGCTTCTTTTATTGATTTATCAGCAAAATTACAATAATATATCAGGAAAACACTCTAGAGCCGATCCTTAAAAATGATGGCTCGACCTCTATATAGATTTTAAAATAATAGTAAAAGAATGAGAACATTACAAGGATTTTATTTCCAGATCAGCAAAATGCTGAGGTGGTGGCCTCTTATTTGTTTATAATAAAAAGAAAGGATTTGCGCTCCATGAACTCTAAAACTTTGAGCTCTGCAAGTTGCTTGGCCTTTAATAGAATATGGTGGCTGAACTGGTTGTAGGTTGATCTAGATCATCCCTTGTTCTTTATCGATATTTTCATCCATAGATCCATAACTAAAAATGTAGGAAATCTTGATTTAGGTGATGCTTGGTCTCCCTGGTTCTTTTCATTGATGCTCTTCATATTCTACTGTATTCTCTTTATTTTTTGAAATTCATTTTTTTGAATTCTATCGAGTCATGTTTGACCAGTTTGATTGTAAAATGGGAGCTCTAAAATAAACTACGTCCTTCTTAAAAATCCATTGCTTTGAATTCAATTGGGTTAGGTTTGACCAGTTTTACCGTAGAATGGGAGATTTAAAGCAAATTGCATCCTTCTTCGAAATTCGTTGCTTCAAATTCCATTGGGTTAGGTTTGACTAGTTTGACCATAAAATGGGAGCTTTAAAATAGATTGCACCCTTCTTCAAGATCTGCTACTTTGAATTCTGTTGGATCGGGTTTGACCTATTTAACCATGGAATTCAACATCTTGTATCATCCGAATGGGCCTTGCAACCTCTACCAAACTTTTCCTTACCTTCGATAATGTTTTGTTTTAATTTTTCTACTCTAAATTCCACTGAGCACCGTTTGACCGTGTTGATCATGGAATTTTAATCTTGCATCGATTCTTGGAGTACTTTAACACTACATCACCATTTCTTAGTAAAAATTTGTTGCTCTCATTTCCGCTATGCATTATTTGACTGTGTTGACTGTGAAATTTGCACTATGAAAGATTTTAGCATTGCCAACATCTAGCGGATTTTCTTTCCAACACTTAGCCAATTTTACCAAACTTGCTATGCATGTAGCCTTCCACTGCAGAAACTAACCTTGGGCTGAAGTTGCTCTTCTAAATTTCGCTACTCCAGTTTCCACTGAGCACTTCTTGATTGCGTTGATCATAGAATTTTGAACCTCAGCTAAATTATGCATGTCTTTGAGGGTCTTTCACCACTTAGCCAAAAATTTTAAAGTATGTGGCCTTTTTAGGCCTATAGAAAGATGATTCACATGTTTATTCTATAGGCTTTATATTTTTTTCTTCTCCTTCATATTATGACCTATTTCCAATTTATATTACTCTTGTATTATCTAATTAGTTAGTTGAAGGAGGTACCAATGCTTCATGATCTGATTATATGTTTACCTTTTTTATCCAGATAGGTAGAACATCCTCAAAGGGGAACCCAAATCCCTTATATTTGACTCAATTTTTGCTCCCATTATAGGCTCTTCTTCTTCTAGGAAAAAATTAAATAATTCACATTCTTCTATGGAATATAATTATGTATCAAAAGGAAGGATCAATGGATTCAAAATCTTCTTTATCCTTCATTCATTTCTATTTAGAATATTTATTTTCAAAATTCAAGCCTTTTTTAGACCATAGGAGAGGTGCCCCTTGATGGAAGAGTGGGGATTTCACCATATGGCCTATTGTTATTAGAAGCTTCCTTTGTCACCTTAGGTTTTTTCCTATGAAGGAGTGTGCTTCTTAAGAAGTGGGTTGAAGACATTTTGGAGAATTGTAATGTGCTTCAAGTAAGGAGATAATGACCATCATCAAGTTCTCTAAGCACTGCATAGGCTTGTGCCACACCGATTTTGGGTACAATCACTAGATTTACCATTGGTTGGCATATCATGGGTTGATTAACCATTATTGTATTGATAGCAATAGGTTGATTTGGTACTATATGATGATCTGATGCTTGTTGATTCATTGCATGAGCATAGTAGATTGTCATATCACAACTTGCTATGTTATGGAGCATTTATAGGTAGGAAAATAAAATTTTGAATTCATATTATGATCATGGTGGATTTCCATGGGATATTTTGTTGGATTTAGGGATATTTTATAGGTAAGAAACTATTTAAAAAATTCTAGAGTGTTCTAACTTGAAGGTCTTATTAAATGCTAAAACTTCCTCATGAGTAGGGGTTGGTAGGTCTTGTTGTTGAGTCACTAACCATTGAGGCTCTTATATACTTTTTTTTTTAATTCTCCAATTCTTCTCTTCAAAATCATCATCTAATTCCTTTATCTATTTAAGAACTACAAGCATACCCTTGAGTTAGTATAAAATTATTTCTTGTTTTGTCGTTCCTAGGGAACTTGTTTATATTATGTTAACAAATGGGTTTAGTTCAATAAGCCAAATGGTTTTACTGCAAGGACACCATTAGATTTTTTTGTTGAAACAACTAATATTATTGAGGCACTTGTCCAGATTGCATTTATGTACATAATATTTGGTGTGTGGGTTTCTCTATTAGAGTATATTTTGGTTGTTGTTTAGTATATTAGATCCACTATTGGTTTGCTACCACTTGGTAACTAGGTGTGACCTCTTATTGTTGCATGAACTACTCCATTGGTTGATAATGCAATATATTTGGTTGCAAGATCTATAGGAAATTTTGTTAACCATAGGTAATATACATGCAATGGGATAGTTGAGGATTTTTGCCCATGACATGCTTTCTACTATCTAAGGTTTCCCCCATATTTAAGCCACCATAATGCTACTCGGAGCTTGAATATGTCAAATATAGGAGCAAAGCTCATAGATCTTTTGGGAGTTTTTTTTTCTTTTTTAAATCAAGAAGGTCATGTTTTTTTTATGAAGTGAATTATTTGTTGAAGTTAATAATAGTTTCCATACCACTAAACATCAAACTACATCCTCCCATGTATGTACCTATGTAAACCAATATTTAGGGTCAAAATGTGAATATTTATAAAATTTGGTTAGCCAAGCAATTTCCCTCTTAATTGGAGTAAATCAGTAGAAAATCAAGTGATTCACTAGCTAGTCAGAGTGAATTATTAACGAGTTAAAGTGAATTAATCCTAGGAATACAACTTAGAAAATTTTGTAAGATTTGGTTTGTAGAGTGAGTCATCAATGAACTAGAGTAAATCACTAGTAGATTTGAATTAATCACTTACTAAATTGAACTTTGAAAACTCTTGACAACCTGAGGGCCAAGTAAATCTCTCTTTATGAAGGAGTTAGAAATTTTTTCTTTTATAAATTAATTACTCCTTAAAACCTAGGCAAATTGCTCCTTGGATTCCACTTGGAGAAATTTTTCTATTTTAGGGCAAATGGTCAACTAGATGGAGAAAATTGCTAGATGGCTTTGAATTGACTTTTTTATGCAATTGGCCTCAAATGGATTGAATAATTCCTATTTTATATTGAATTTATTCCCAAGTTAGGTCTATTAAAATACTTCTCAAACTCATATTAGTTGCTTTAGTCTTGTGGTAGATGCAAATTTGTGGTCAAAATTGATAAATCTATTGATCTAGTGTTGAATTGCTTGCTTGCCTCATAATTTTTTTATATTTTTAAAGCTCATAATAGATTCACCATTTGTAAAGCATATACAAAATTTGAACACAAAAAAATGAAATTTAAGGTCAATTTGAGATTGGGATCAATAAATCAAGTCCCTCATCTTGACGAATTGTTTTGAACTCAATTTATGCAAAATAGAAATATTTAGAATGAAACACTTACAAATTGAAGCAAATAGTTTGTAGAAATAAAATTAGTCTATTTTCTAAGTGATTGAATCATTTCAAATTTGGAATGAAACACTATTTATGTTCAAACTTGAAAAAAAATCTTTCAATTTTGAGCCAATCAATCCATCTGTGATGAATACAAATTTGGCACAAAATTGATAATTTTACCAAATTTGGGCAAAAATAATGTATAATGAGGGTCAGTCTCATAAGCCATCCCAAAAACTATGTTGAGCTAGGGAATTTTCCTAACCTCTAATTTAATTATGCACCCCAATTCTAGCTTAAAAAAATTAAAAGGAAGTGTCAATGGCTCCTTCCAACCTCCAAATTGAGGTTGATTCCCCACTATCCCTGTAGAATTCTACTATGCTAACCTACACTAATTATATGAGGTAAAGTAAAAAATATAAACATGCATAAAATATTAAAGGTGTGAGGGATTCAAATTAAATACAATGTTTAACCATAGTGAAGAAGTATGCATGATCAAAGAGAATGAAAAAAATGTCATCCACAGCTGCCTCTACAACTATGATTTCTGCAAGAGGGATTCCCCAGGCCCCCTCTGGGGATATGGAGCAAGATGAGATCCCCCCCTCAAAGGATGATCCCATGAACCCTAACCCGAACCTTGATGGGATGACTTACCTTGATAAGGTAATGAGGACAGCAAAACCCAGCCCCACTGGTAACCCTCATCACCCCCCCATGATCGCTTCTGGGGAAAACTTGGTCCTTCTCATCTCACTTATGGCAAAAAAAATTTCTACTGAATCCCTCTCCCTTGTTGGAAAGTTTTTGGGGGGGATACCTGATATGAAATCCTTAAGAATGTGGTCCAGATTCAAATGGCGCACAACAGGGAGCCTCCATATTGTGGCCCTATCAAGGGATTTTTTTGATCTGTTTAAACAACCAAAATGATTATGCCTGAATTCTCATTGGGGGGCCCTGGTTCTTTGGAAGGAAAATTTTATTTGTGATAAAATGGAAGGAAGAATTCAACCCCCAGACGCAAGATATAAATTTTTCTCCGATATGAGTTTGTCTCCAAGATCTCCCCATCTAGTTCTTCCACGAAGATATCCTAGGGTGGATTGGGACATACATTGGGGACCTCGTCGCTTTCGACCTTGAAACTAAAGCTTAGTACCGCATGGCCTATGCTTGAATTTGTATCAATTCCAACCTTGCATCCCAACTCCCAACCCGCCTAAACATCATTTATGGGGATTTCCATTGGTTTCAAGCTATTGAGTATGAAAATAAACCTTCATTCTACATCGAACGCAAATCCCAGGGACACCTCCAATCCCATTGTCCTTCCCTTAAGCCCTAGCAATATGTACCAAGAACCAAGGCTCTCCCCCTCTTCAACACCAACACAATCAGGTGGAAGAGTGCATCAACTGATCTAGAGGACTCGAGAACCACATATCAGACAGAAAAAGGAAAGCAGGCCACTCTCCAGGACCCTTCATCCAGCAACCCTTCTTCATACACAAATCAGGAATGGTCCATGTTTGCATTTCCTAATAGATTTGGGCCCTTAAATTGTTCTAATGATGATGTTCTCTTCCCTGAATCCATTCCCATGCATCACCCCTCCACCCTTCCCCACCTCCATCCCTCCCCCTCCAAATATGGACCCTCCATCCCAACCCCTGATGTCTCCCCCCACCCCTCTTTCCCTAGTCTGATCCCTTGTTGGAGGTGAACCCTCTTCCCCTCATCGGAGCTGCTCTCACTTGCCCTTCGAAATAACCTCTATCCCCCATCTGAATCCAATCCCAAATCCCAGGAGGATTCTTTCAGCCCCACCCATTCCATAACGGACATTAACTCCATCATCACCAAAAGTAGGAGGGTCCCCATTGATACTGGGAGTGAAAGGAAAAGATGTCAACCCACATCCTATGAACAAAGCAATAAATACATCGACCACCAGGCTGCCAATGGAGTGCAGTTAACCCTCAGTCCAACCTTGTTGGCTCAGGAAAATTATGAGATTAAAAATCCCAAACCTCCCCCTATCTCAAGCAAGGAAGGCAAGAAACCTGCCAAAATATCTAAATGAAGATCCTCTTTTGGAATATCAGAGGGCTTAATAGCATGAAAAAACAAAGGTTATCTTGAACCACCAAGAAAGAGTACAAACCCTCTATACTCATCCTTCAAGAAATGAAAACTAATATTGACAGAACTCATAGCGTAGTACAAAAAATTTGGAATACTGGGAAATGGGCCTCATCCCCAATTGAGGGACCTGCAGGAGGTCTCCTGTGTCTTAGGGACCCAGATAAGGTGAAAGGAAAAGTCATTTCTAGATCCAGAAGGACCTTAAACATAGTTTTCTACTACAAGGAAAACAAATTCACGTGGGTGTTGTCCAACATCTACGCCTCAAATAATCCCATGGAAATATTCAATATGTGGAAATCCTTCTCCCTCATGAAGGATGCATTTTCCCACCTTCCCTGGATGATAGTAGAGGATTTCAATTCCCCCATTTTCCATTCTAATAATAAAGGGGGAGTCTCCACCCCCTCCAAAAGCATTTTGAACTTCTAGACATTTATCGCCAAAAATGAGCTCATGGACATTCAAATTCGCAGTCACCAATTCACGTGGAGCAACAAAAGGGTGGGCTCTACGCATATTCAGGTTAATTTGGACCAGTTTTTTCTCTCCCAGTATGTCATCCCTCTGTTTGGAAACACATCCCTGATCCCCCTTCCTATAATCGGCTCTAATCACTCCCCCATCCTCCTGGAATCGAATAAGGCCCCATCTTTCTCAACCCCTTTCAGGTTCGAAAGCATGTGGATTCGTCACCCGGAGTTGAAACAAAGGATTGAAGACTGGTGGAAGACCCCTGTCCCTGGTTCAACTATCTTCTAAGTATCCCAAAAGCTCAATATCATCAAAGAAAACCTTAAAACTTGGAACAAGGAAGTATTTGGGGATATATTTGATCTCAAAGAAAAAACTTTAAGCAGACTCAAGACTTTAGAGCAGCAGATTCAGCATGATCATTGGACCCCCCAACTCAGGGAAGAAGAGAGGCAACTGCTAGCTGAATATCATAACATTCTAGCCAGGGAAGAGACTTTTTGGTGCTAAAAATCCTGGGTCCTTTGGCTCAAGTATGGGGATGCCAATACTAGATTCTTCCATGCATCTACCCTCAAAATAGAAGCACAAAAAAATTAGAGAGCTCACCTTGAGGGATGGCTCTATCACTTAGGACATCTTCAAGATTCGATAAGAGGCCTCCACATTTTTCATCAACATGATGGGCACTAAAACTCCCTCCAGCCTTGTAGTCCAGGAAGCCTTGCTAGAAAACATCCCCCCTTTGGTAACCCCTGAGATGAACCAATCCCTGATCCAACCCCTCTCTGAGAAAGAAATTAAAAGTGCTTTGTTCTCCATGAAATATGATCAGGCCCCTGGACCTGATGGGTTTCCCCCTAGGTTTTTTCAGAATTACTAGGACATTGTGGAAAAATATGTGGGTGATGCCATCATGGAACTCCAAAGAACCAAAACCATCCCTCAAGGGACCAACTCCACATTCATTGCCTTGGTTCCCAAAAACCTCTAATGCAAATCCATGAATGACTTCAAACCCATAAACCTGTGCAACATCCTTTACAAGATCCTAACCAAATCCCTAGCTCTTAGGCTGAAGAAACTCCTCCCCTCCATTATTGATTCATGCCAGGGAAGCTCTATATAAGGAATATCAATCACTGGTAGCATCATATCTCTTCATGAAACCCTCCACTCTTCCTAGTGCAACAAAAAAATGGCCATGTTTCTAAAATTGGATATCAGCAAAACTTTTGATAGGGTGGATAGGGGTTTTCTCCTTAAAGTTCTATCTCGATTCGGCTTCCACATATAATGGGTTCATCTCATCAAATGTTACATCACATCTCTGTGGTTCTTAGTCTTGGTCAACGGGTCTACTATGGGTTATTTCCTTAGCATCAGAGGGATCAGACAGGGAGATCCCATATCCCTTTTTTTATTCATCATTTTGACCGAGTCCTTGGGCAAAGCTTTCAAACAGGTCTTGGTTTCAGAATGTATTATAGGTATCAAGGCTTCTTCCAAATCTCCCCCCTGTCCCACCAGCATTTTATCGATGATACTATCATTGCAACATCAGCTTTCATTGTCTAAGCTAAATCCATTAAAAGGATCCTTGATACCTACACATTTGCTGCAGGCCAAGAAATCAACTATCTCAAGAGTAAGTGTTATTTCCTCAACACCCCAGGCATCAAAAAATGGAAAATTATTCATATCCTTCAATGTTTTATTGCTGCTCTCCCAACTTCCTACCTAGGTCTCCCCCTATTCACCAAGAGCCCTAAGGAATCTATATGGGATAATATTTTTGACAGGATCAATCACAATATTACTGCTTGGAAAGGCTCCCTCATGTCCCAAGCAGCCAAAGAAACCCTCATCATTGCATTCCTCCAAAGTATCCCAGTCTATTTCATGTCAGTATTCAAATATCCTACCTCTGTTCACTCTAAAATTGAGCAAATTCAAAAAATATTTATTTGGGCAGGCCCAAAAAACATGAGAAAGTTCCACCTTGTTAGCTGGGATAAATTTTGTCAACCCAAGGACTAGGGGAACCTTGGTATGAGAATATAGGCCAACATGAACATTGCCTTATTGGTAAAATAGACTTGGAAGCTATTCACCAACTACAAAGTGAATTGGGTCATAATCATCCAAAACAAATATCTCAAGAACTTAACCTTAGCGGACAACAACATCCCTACTAATGGATAAGCCTTTTGGCGGGGTGTAATCCAAGTGAAATCTCTTATTATGATAGGTACCCAATGGCAGCTAGGTACAGGCACATCTATTAAATTTTAGGAAGACACATGGTTGAAAGACAAACCCCTCAAGGATCTTCCTAAGGTGTCCAGACTTAGACCGAGTCTCGAAAGGATATGGGGCAGCAAAGTGGAGAACTACATGAATAGGGGTAAATGGAATATCCCCCTAGAAGATAGTGAGCACCTCATGCGGGCCGAGAAGATCCTATCTGAGATGCTTAGAACCACCATCATCCCTATAACTATCTCCTCTAACCACCCAGTGTGGGCAAGAACTGATAGTGGGGATTTTTTAGTCAAATCTACCCATTCCATGCTAGTCAACTCTCAGGTTCCCGCTATTCCATTCAAGTTATCCTGGGTTAAGTGCCTTGTCCCAAAAATTGGGTTCTTTGCCTAGACAACCATTCAAAACAAGGTTCTTACCACTAACAATCTCATGAAAAGGGGGATCCCTATCCCCAACAGATGCCACCTCTGCCTTTCCAACTGGGAATCTATCAACCACATCCTTTTAGAGTGTGATGTTACTAGGGAAGGCTTAGATCACATTTTCTCCGTCTTTCAAATTTAGTGGATCCACCCCAACTCCCTCTTGGATATGTTCATCCAATGGCCTACTCCCTTTATAAATCCCAAAGTAGCTTTCCTTTGGAAAATTTGCCTCCATGACTTCATCTGGTAGGTTTGGCTCAAACGCAATCGTAGAGTCTTCTCAGCCACCTCATACAACTCCATCTCCATAGACATTAAATCCATTTCATACACTTCAGATAAATCCCATCTTCTTCCATGGCCCAGATTCCTTTTAAGCAATATTGAGGTTGACATCATCATTTCCCTCAACATCCCCCTTCCCACCTTATCCCCCTCCATGACCCATCCTCAGGCTAAAACTCGCTATATCCCCCCTCCTAAGGGACGATTAAATTTGAACTCTGATGGAGCGTCTAAAGGGAATACCTGCATGGTCGGGGTAGGGGGAGTGATCAGGGATCACAGAGGAAATATGGTTATGGATTTTGCAAAGAATCTTCATCATAAAACCAACAATATGGCTGAGGCATGGGCCCTGTGGCAAAGTTTACATCTTATCAAGGGTTCATGTGTTAAGATCCACATAGAAGGTGACTCCCTCAATATCATTGGATACATAATCTCTAACAAAGCCCCTCCATGGAACATCAGATCCCTAATCCAAGAAAGCATGAAGCTTTTAAATCAGCATTGCCAGGTGGAGGCCACTCATGCGTACAGGGAAGCCAATCGTCTTGCAGACAGATTGGCCAACATGGTCTTAGGCCAAACTCCCATCATCGTGTGGTACAATTCATTCCCGCCATATGTCCTTCAAATTGTAGCTTTGAATAGTCATGGTAGGTACTCCAAACCCATCCATGCTAACCAATAATTTATCTTTTCAATATTGTGCAGGATGTGCTCCGGGCTTCCCATCATTCGAGAGCCTTGTGATGTGTACTCCAATACCACCTTGTTATTGGCTGCCCTGTTGTAATTCATTACAATAATTATGTAGAGTCAAACCGTTGGTTTTCCTCCGTGGCATCCCAAAGCCTTTTGCCAAATCCCATAGCAACGTTTTCAGCCACACATTTTTTCATTTCCCTACCGCTATATACATCTGTAAATTTTTCCCATAAAATCAACTTCACCCATGCATATTTGGCCCCTAGGCTTCCACCCAATCCTCACCCTCCTTAGTTTGGCATCCTCCCATCCACCTGTCACCCATCCATGAGGCTCAGCATGGGCTACTCGCCTCCCCCAGCCTATTTAATTCCCCAATTTGGCTTAGTCCACGATGCTCCCCTCTGCAAGCCTATCTTGTGGACCTCTTCCATCACCTTTCTTCTTGTCCCCACCATCGCCACCATGGCCTACCTAGAAGTGAGCTCTCTCCAGCTGGACGTCCTGATGTCTACTTACCTACAGGGCGCCAGGCTTACCACCCTCTTTTCAAAATTTTATGGAGAAGAAGAAGATATTACTAAGGATTTTTTTTTTACATGGTCGAATGGCCATGTTTGCTTCAAGAATTTGTGCTTTAAGGTCACTCCAGAGCTGATAGGTGAGATTGCAAAACTGCCAGTCACTGGTCACCTTGTCTGTCGTGACAAACACTGCTGGGACCCAAAATTGGAAGGATTCCCCAACTATCAAAATTTCTTGTGGGATGGCCATGCCTTGAACATTAGTCCCTTCCTCCCCCATTTTCCACTATTATTATTCCCCTCATTCAATACTTGGCCTGTGATGATCCCAACAAGCCTATGGCTAGCTTCCACCTCACTCTGGTCAACCATATCCAAGGATATAAACCCATGAACATTCTTGGGTTCCTTTATTGCTCCATGTGTCTCTCAGTGGTCGTTGCTCACAAAAAAGGTGCCCCCTCACCCACCAGGGACTATTTACTGTCATCTACTATCATGTTCTGGCAAACCCTCCCATTGCAGGAACCCCCTTGCAATCCTCCCCCCCTTTCCCCATCCCCCCAAAGCCCTACTCACTCTCTGTCTAGTGAGCTTCTATCCAGTGATGGTGTTCCTAGTACCCCTACCTCTAAGAAAGGTATTGTTGTTGCATCCCCATCCAAGCCATCTCTTTCCCCCTCCAAACCAATCCCTTCCCCTCCCAAACCCACCCCTTCCCCATACAAACCCATCCCTTTCACCAACAAGAAGCTTTCTTTGGGAAAGCGTAAAGTCAAAACCGAGGAGATGACTACTCCTGTCCGAAGGTCTTCCAGGGCCAAGAATCCCAAAATTGAATCCAACCAAAATTCTCCTTTGGAGATTGAGGACCTTAGCGGGGACTTGACCCCCACATCTGGCATCTAAAATCGTCTCACCCAAATGTTTCTTTAGAGCTTCATCATAGCATTTGATACTGTGAGCACCGCTCTGAAGCAAGCCCTCCAGCAGAGTGTTGAGCATGCGGAAGAAGATATCATGGAGGTCGAACCCTGATCTGCTTTGGGACTGTCAATTTTTTTTTGGAGTTACTTATGGGATTTCTTACTGTAATTTTTGGTGATGTCTATTTTTGTGCCTTCTGGCTACCCACCTGGTTGGGTTTCTCTATGTTATCCCCAGTGAGGGCCCTAGCAATTACCTATAGGTTAATTTTTTTTAGTTCTAGTAGCCCCTGCGTAGGCAAGCACCCTTTATCTACCGATATTTATATCCCTTGCGAGGGAATTTTGGCAACAGTATCCCCTACGTGGGATTGGTTAACATGGCATAGGTCGATCCCTCATGGCAAAGGATTATGCAATATGAATGTACTTTGGCCTTTTGAAGGTTTTGTTTATCTAGGATTGGGACCCAGTTAAAACCCTCAAAAATTAAATTCCAACTTACCAAAAAAAAAAAAGAAGTGTGCATGATCAATCAACATATGAGAATTTGAATAATATCAATGTTTTCCATTCATTGCATATAAAATTATTAAGCAAATTATAATATTAGAAAAGAGGAAATTTCTTAGTCACTATGCACTTAGAAAAATGGGAGGGTAGTTCCACTAATGGAATACCTAAGGCCTTGCCAATTTATCAACAATCTCATGAGATGAAATAACTATATGGATTTTAAAGAGTGTAGCTTAGAATTCTCATGGCTAAAATATCAAAAAAATATAGACCGTGAATCCTATTTATAGTTGGAGTTTACTCCTGAGTTATGCAGGGTGATAAATTGTTACTCATAGTAAAATTTAATATTTTGGGGCATCTTTAGCAAAATGATGCACCTCCAACTATTACATACCTCCAAATATATCTCTAATAAGCTTAGAATGCTTCCAATATGAGTTAGTGCATTACTACATGCCAAAATGTTACTTTCCAAATATTCTCCTCAGAATTTTTGCTTTTAATTTCACCCTTATGCATATTTGCATGTTATTTGCTCCAAGAAGTGAGTGAATTGCTCAACTTTTCTAATGAATCACTCTTGCAAGCCAATTGCATCACTTTGCTAGTGGATTGTTCCTGGGCCAATTGATATGTTGTTAGTAAATTGAAACTTGATCAAATTGGTCCTTGATAAAATTGATACTTAGTCAAATCAACACTTGAGAAAATTGGTCCACCTTAAAAACAACCAATTTTTTTCAATTTTATAAACTTTTGTTGTTTTGCAATATTATTCCTAGATTTTCAAAATAAAATTTTCTATGGATACTTCATTGAAATTAGAAGGTAGTAGGTAAGATACTATACTAAAGTAGGACTAACCTTAATTTCTATAAACTATTGAAGGAAAATGAAAAGTATGATTTTGTGGCTTGAAATGTGAAGTAAAAATGTAGGTATTTATTCCTTGATTTGCAAGTAAATTCCTTTAAGGAATAAATGGATTTATGGTTATTTTATTCAAAATGGTTACATGAATTAAAATATTCATATGATAGAATGATAAAAGAATTTAGATTTGATATTAATGTAATAAAAGAGTATCATGGTGAAGTATAAGTTCACCCTTAGATTTGTATTTAAATTTTTTATGTTGCAAGATGTTTAGGACCAAAATTGACAAATGATGTTGGATTTTAATTTAATGCTTTTATTATAACTTTTGAAATCCTATAGAAAGGAATTATGATGAGCAATTAATCTTTTCAGGCCTAAGAATTTTCTCTTATATACAAGTGATAATTATGCATAAATGTATTGAAATGTTAATTATGTCCTAAGAGCAAATGTTAAACCAATTAGGAGAATGCACTCCATGTTTTTTATTCATAATATGGATTTAAGTAGGGTCCACATGTTTTATATGATACATTTGTTAATTATTTGTTAGGTATGGGTTAACATTTTGAGGCAAAACATGTTATCTGTATCAAGCATTAGGATGGTTATACATTGGTGATTGTATTATATGTTTATGATCTTCTCATCATAGGCATCTCACCCTCTTTGATTCAGGAGATGAGGTCATGAATTCAAGATATCTTTGAGATGATACACTTGGTGTGTTTGCATATTGGGTGTTTATATTGATTATAATTCTTTAAGGATCACCATCACATACCCAAGTATGCATCTTAGGATGAAGGATTGTAAATTTACTCTAAATACCTTTACTTTTGACTTGAAGCTTTGAGCGGATTGCACTACTTCCTTGGTAGATGCTACTTTATATTGATCCCTTATGAGAGGTCTTCTTTACTTCTCTCACACTTGGAATGATATTGCATTTTTTATTAACTATTGTTCTAGGGACATGTAGGCACTTGAAGAGAGAGTCACTATATTGTAGCCAAGTGAATCCTTTGATACATAAGAGATACATATCAAATGGGTATTCACTACTCAATTAATGTAGCTTTAATTTTGATAAGCTTTTCAATGTAGATTGATATGGTGACTTGGATCAGTAGTACTCCAATATTGGTTTAGTCTTTTATCTTGGTTCTAGACCTATTTCTTTGTGTTGTATATGATAGTTCACTATTTATCAATCTTCTATGAAAGTTGAATATTGTTTTTTCAACAAGGCCACCAAGCATCTTCGATGGATGCCCATGATTTTAGAGCTAATGGAAATTACTCACTTATGTTTAGTTACCCTTCATTGTGATAATCAAAATACTATTAAGCTTATTTGTAATCTAGTGTTTCATCAAGGGAACAAACATATTGAGATATAGATACACTATGTGTGATGGATTTATGCCCATGGTATGTTTGATCCAATTTTTGTATCATCAACAGAGTAAGCAACAAATATTTTGACAAATGTCATACCCAAGGTACCATTCATATGCATGTGGGAGCATCTTATTATAGGAGAGTATCCCTTAGTTGGGGATGACTAATAAGGGTCTTTTTCTATGTCCTCCATTTAGGGGGGAATGTTATAATATGTGGTGGGCAAGCTTCACTTGAGACCACAATTAATTATACTCTTTATATAAGCCCTCTAGGCCCTTGTACATCATGTATAGGTAAATGTTTTGTAATATTTTATTATTTAACGTAAAGGTTGGTTATATTGACCTAAGCATCTCTTGTAATTGGGTATAAATACCACTCTCTAACAACCATTTTGTTATCAGTTGGAGTCTAATTCTATTTTCTTTAGTGACATATTTTATTGTCTATGAGTATTCTCTATATCATTTGTATTCTTTCTAAGTAATTATTGTTTATCTAGGTAATGTATGAATTGTATTCATATCTAGAAGTATTGTGAAATCCAATAGCAAGGAGATTAAAAACAAGAAGGATTAGGATGATAAGAAAAATAATTGGGGCTTAGAGAAGTAAGACAAATTAAGGGAATGAGAATGAGGGATGGTGACACAGTGAGATGACATAAACATGGGAAAAAATTTATGCTATAAAATAAGATAGTAACCATCACATAAAGAGAATGGGCAAGTTGAAGTAATGCACACAAAAATTACAACTTGGAATGGTATGGCATAATTCTTTCTAAGATGTCAATACTGATTTACACATTTTATCATTTATAACAAAAAATTCCCTTTGAAGAATTAAAAATATAAGGGCACCAAAATCTAAAACTTAAAGCCCAATGTTGAGGGTAAGTTATATCCATATAAACTAGTTGTATAATAATAAGAACTGATTTAAATTGTACTAATATGCCTCTTCTTGACTATAATTTTTCTATTGTATGTATTCTCATACTTTGTAAAATAAAATAACAAGGTTTCTTGTGTCTTTGTAATCATAAAATATATTGGGTCTATGAATACCTTGATAACAGAGTCCTTATGGTTGAAGTGGAATCAAACTATACTTGCAAGTTTGAAATGCCAAGTGTTGTATGTAAAATTATAAATATGTATAGTTGGGTTTCAAGTATAGAATCATGTTGAAGATCAGTATGTTCTACCAAGATAACCATTATGGGGTGAAGTGGTGGCTTCTCCATTTTGGGCATCATAGGAAAGGAGTTGGGAGAATGAGATTCACCAATTGTACATGCTAGAGGGAGTTGTTCTTCTCCAAAGTATTAATTGGGTTATGAGTTGAATAGAGTTGGTGCAATGATTTAAACTTAACTTATGAGAATACTAGGAGCCCAAATTCTAATTATTGTGTGTTGTCTATCCATATTTTGCTATAAATGCAAGTTTTGGTGTATGAAATTTTCTTGAAAGATCAAGTTTTTGAAATGTTGGTGGGGCTTGTAAGAAGGGAGGGCGATAAAACCTTATTCCCAATCATGTTCTTAAAGGTTTGCAGTTCCTTGGAAGATATTATAAGAACCTATCGGTAAAGTTATATGAAACTCCAAAGTACCAAATAATGGACATGAATGCTTATGTGTTTGTGCATAAGTTTAAAGTCAAGAAAAATATAATATTTTATTTTGGTCATGAAGATTATACATATTGTATGCAATGTTGGTTAAATCTTAAGTGTTCACTAAATGAAAAAAGAATCAAAATTTGAAACCTATGAAACAATAAATTACTAGTTCCTTTAAGAACTATGGCACTTATAGAAAGTATTTTTTTAAGAGTTGGATTTAATAGTTAACTCTACTTTTATGAAATATCCAATTTTGATTATGAGACATATTCAGTATGTGAGCATATAAGAATAATTTTATGCTTGTGGTGAAACTAAGGTTTTTATATGGGTAAATTCAATTTTATGAAGTGAAATCAAGCGAGAAAGGGACAATGTATTCTACTTTTATTCATGTGAATTTGGAAAAAATTTGATTAGTATGGAATTGCTACCTTGATTGTTTATTATTGTAATTGGAGATAAGAAAAGTGTTTTATTGATTTAAAAAATAAACTCTATGTATGTTTCCTTATATTTGGATTAGAAAAACTCAATAGCTTTGTTGTTATGAATCAATTTCATAAATTCTTTATAGTGTATTTTACTTCAAAAATGTTATTAGTTGAAATGAAAATTGCTTATGTAGAACACTGAGTGAACTTTCCAAATATTGTAAGATTTGGAAGATTGAGTCAAACTTAAACTTAACCTATCTAAGAAGTCCTTTAACCAATCTTAGTTTTAGTAAATTGTTCTTTCTTGATGAGATTAGTAAGGCATCATATATGGTTATCCAAGTATTCAATTACCATCAAAGTATAGTATACACCCTTACCTTTCAATATTTTAACCTTAAACCTCTATTCAAAGTTTTAAATTTCTCATCATTAGACCCACTTATGTTGTTATTTGCTTCTGGCTTATAAGTACAACTTTTACCTTTTAAATATATATTATATTGAGTGTGGTTATATATTGTTCTATAATTTAGATATAATTAAATAAACATATATTGAGTAAACATGTTAAATAAGTTTCATGTATATAACCTTGTAAACGTTAAAAATTAACTTTATCAGGTTACATAGTCCTGAAGCAAATAGTTAAAAAAAATATCCCACCTCACATTGTAAAGTAAAATAGCTTCTAACATTCACAAGGCCATAGGTTGAAATGAAATTATTGAAATTATGTCCACGAAATCAAAATAGTTTATGATACCAATAGCTTTAATACAAAATAAAGTATGATGCACAACTATACTTCCTTTTGGAGTAAAAACAACCTTGAACCTCATATTCATAGTTCCAAAGTTTAACAACATATATGTAATAGCAATAATTTTTTTAACACAATCAAAAAGCTCAACATCCTCTTATCATCTTTTAGAGTGTGTTTCTTCTATTGTTGACTTTCATGAGAAGTTTCATTATTTTTTTTATTCTCAATTCTTCAAAAATTCCCATTTGTAAGCTTACTTTTAGAGTGTCTTTATATAAAATCTTGATGTTTTATAGGCTTACATTCCATGACAATTTGCTTTTCGGTCTCCATTACTCTTATTGTGCAAAAGAAATATTTATTTTGACCATGCCTCTTGAGGTATAGTCCATCTCCTAATTTCATATCTCAAATCTTGTGAACTGATATTTAACTAGGCTATAAGCATATGTTCCTTCCATTTGATCTTTATATCTATATATTTCTTTTAGCTTATTCCAAATTGAATTCTTTAATGTATAATTTTTTTCTTAATTTTTTTGCTTCTTAAATTTTTAGTCCACATGATAAGTTTGGGTTATAAGAAGGATATTGTTTATCAATACATGGTTATTCAATCAATATTCTATTGTCAATACATGGTATATAATCCTATCTTATTGGGAAGAACCATATTTTTAAATTTCATCGATAAACCGCAATAACTCGATAACTAGCAGAACTCGTGAGCAACAAGATTATTTTTATTTTCTCATCTTACAATGAGTTTATCACCATTTTTTGTTGATTTATCGACAATTTCTTATTTGAAGATGAAAAAATAGATGATTAATACCAAATTTGCTTTTAAAAGCACATTTCTGGGCATTTGCTTATTTTTTCCTTCTTTCCAACATAGTGAAAAAATTTGTAAGAGGTTAGAACACTGAAAATAACAATCCTAAACCACTTTTTTGGATCACATTGAATATTGGACGCTGACTCAAAAAATTAGCTAGTTTCTAAAAAACATTCTGAGTTATTTTTGAATCCCCAAAAAAGAAAACTAGAAATTTCTTCCATTTTTTTTAATTCTTTTCAAACATGTTGGCTAGGCTGTATTTTTTTTTTGGTTTGTTTCATCTCCCCACCCTAACAAAAACAAGGGATTTGTTAGGTTTTTTCATTTTTTTTGCTCTTTTCAAGCGTGTAGGCTACAAAGTATTTTTTCTTTATTTTTTTAAGCTTGCAGGCTAGGTATTTGATTAATGAATTATTTTCCCCTCGTATTAGGAAATAGAGGTAGATTATTGAGATGAGGTCCCTAGAACCATTGTGGGCAACAATGTTCCTCCTACAAGTGGAACCCAATAGAATCATTTATTTGCAACCCCAACTCAAAACCTAGGAAGAGACACAATGTGGAAGCATGGAGTTAAGGGAAACTTGTCAAATCAAGTGTTTTGTAAACATTATGGCAAGGACATGCAAGGAGGCATCCATCATATCAAATTCCATCTAGTTGGACAACCATGGCATGATGTGGACCCCTACCCTAAAGTAGATGATACAATTAAAAATGAGGTGATGACTTGGTTGTGCAATAAAGAGGTGCCAAAAAAATCAAGTACAAAAAGATAAGAGCTACAAAAGGGTAGGAGTACCATGGAGTGGGGCCATGGAACTCCTTTTATGGGGATACTAAACTAAAATATATAGATGATGTGGTCAAATAATCTATTCTTAGCTATCACATTCAATGAGGTAGTGCTAGTGGGAATGGGAGAAGTCCCGAATACTATAGTACAAGATAAACCACAATTTACAATACTATATAGGGAGGTAAAGGCAAAGGATATCAAGGAACCTATAGCAAATGTTTGATATTACTACAACATTCCCTTTCATTGTGTGAAAAACCCATGTTGGGAAGCCAAAGTGAGGGCATTGAGTGAGTTTGACAAAGGAATTAAGATAACTTCGGTCCATTATTTAAGTGGACCATTATTGGAATGTGTCTTTAACACACATGCTCTTGTAAAATTGTAAGGATTACATGGAGGAAAAAGGGTTGCACCATTCTTTTTGATGGATGGATGGAGGCTATAAATCACACACTCTTGAATTTCATAGTGGCTTCAAGTGGATCCATGATTTTTTGAAGTTGGTTGATGCCTCGCACGAGGTAAAGAATGCACAATTATTATTTAGTTTGTTGGAGGAGATTATGGTACAAGTAGGAGTAGATAATGTTATCCACGTAGTGATGGACAATGCAAAAAAATATGTATCTACAGATAGGCTTCTCAAGGAGAAGTATCCTTATATTTTTTGGAGCCCATGTGTTTCCCATTGTATTGACCTCATGCTTAAGAACATTGGCAAAATATCATAGGTGAAGATAGTTGTAGAAGAGGTAACTAATATAACATGGTTTATCTATAACGACATGGGTGCTCAACTTGATGAGGGAGCACAATGATGGAAGGGGCATTATTTGCCCAAGGATCGCTTGATTTACCTTTAATTTCATCAACTTGTAGAGCCTTTTATTAGCATCAACTAATTTGAAGAAAATATTTGTGTAAGGAATGGCATGCCTCACTATTTCATTTTAAATAGGAGGGACAATGAATATATAACCAAGTGGATGATAATTCATTTTGGGAGAGAATTCAAGAAATTATCAAGGTAAATATAATTTGCTTGTTGAGTTCAAATTTAAATTTCAAAATCTTATTTTATACTTGAGTATTACTTTTCCTAAATTTGAAATATTTATTGTTTAATTACATATTACTAAACTCTTGGTAAGGGTTCTTTGCCTTGTATATGGTGAGCAATTAGCCATGGGCTATCTATATGAGGTAATGGATAGAGCCAAATAGATCATTAAACATTATAACAATGACAACCAACACAAGTTTGAAGCAATATGCCACATTATTGATAAGATATGGATAAGGTAACTTTGTCAACCAATTCATACCGAGGGATGCTTCTTGAACCCCAAAGTCTTTTACACTAATAAACTTATTAGTAATGAAGAGGTCCATGAAGTATTTTATACTTATGTAGAGAGGATGAAAAATAACCTTGCCAAGAATCACCTTATCCCTACTAAATTGCAATTGTATAAGATCACGGGAGAGAACTTGTTTGCATCCCCCTTTGCTAAAGAAACAAGGTCAAGCTTACGACCAGGTAATGCATTTGAACTTTAAAGTTTAACATTTCTTTAAATTTGTATGTAGTTAACATTCTTGTAGTTTACAAATGTAAATTAATACCTTAGAAATTATCCTTTTTTATAGATTTATGGTGGGGGGACTATGCTCCAAAACACCTTCTTTATAGAGGATGATTATTTGCAACTTGATGTAGCCTTGTAGTGATTTTGGGTGTGAGCATAATTGGTCTCTATTTGAGGTTGTACACACCAAGAAGCATAATAGGTTGATCCAAGAGCACCTCAATGACCTTGTGTTTGTGCAATACAATCTTAGGCTTCACACAAGACAAGTGGAGGCTAGTGAATCCTATGAGGCAATTTAATTGGATGAGTTGGATCTACAATATGATTGGATTGCTAAGAGTTCTATGGTACTTGAGTTTAATATAGAGGATGTTGAGGCACTTGAGAGGAAGTAGAACATTTTAGATTATTGGAGGAGATATACCATGATGTTATTGCTCTTGAGCAACCTCTAATTTGCCCACTAGTTTAGAGCCAAGGCCAAGAATAAAGTGTCAGGGAAAGAAAGAAAAAATGTTTTACATTTTAAAATGTTATATATTTATTTTTAATTGGGTTAAATTGTTGATTCATAAAATATAATTGTATTCTTTGTAATGAATATTTGATATAAAATCAGCATTTTTGGCTCCGTAAATGTTGCTTAAAATATGTTTTTCTTGTTTATTGATTTTTTTTTACCAAGTTTTCCAGAGTTATGAGTTTTAAAACTATAGGTTGAATATGAAAAATAACATATGAGGTTGATAAAAAAAATTGATGTAGAAGCACCACATCATCCACCTCATAATGGAGGTCTCCTTTGGCACCAATTACCAACAAAAAGTTTCACCCAATTATTATTCATGCAAGCATAAAAGACCAGAGCACACATGTGTGTTAAAACTTGCCTTAGAAGTTTGTTATGTTTTACCCAAGATAAGTTATATTTTGAATTATGAAGTGATATCTCGGTATTCTATTTGATTAGATTTGTACCTCATAGCAATCCAAGGTCTCATCTCCATTAAACTATTTAAAGATATTAATAGGATAAGTAGACAAAAATTTTATTGTATTAAGTTTTAAAAAAATAATCAATCTGGTGAACAAGAACTTAATGTGAATATGAATAGTTGAAATTTGATAGTTTATTTAATGTTATTTTAAATTAAATATTTTGAATTGTAGGAGTTAAATCAAGAAGTTACATATAATTATTAATTATATTCTAAAAAACTTTAAGAGAGTATATATATATATAATTGGTAGATTTAGTTTGATTATATTCTCAACTAAATTATAGTTGTACTAAAATATAGTCAATCATGAAGATTAATTATGATTTGAGTAAAAATGACATAGACATGTACTTTAAAGCATAAAAAGAAGATTGAGAGGTTACATCATATCCATTATGGGACCATAATACCATGGTTATGTAAAAGTTAAAATTATTTGGTTCTTGGATAATACTAGTAAACCCATTGATTATGAGACGATGATATATCAAATATAGTTCTAAAATAGAACTAAATAGATTGTAACCATTTCTATAAAGGCAGAAAATGCACTAATTATTTTCCCACTTAGAAAGTATTATTTCATGTGATTATGTTTTGATATTGCTAATGGTTTATTAGGATAACAAACCATTATCATAATCATAATTATAGTTAGACCCTTTAATGGAACATGGAATTACCTTATACGTCAAAAGAAACACTTTTTTATTAGGAGATACTAAGAAATATTGGTCAAAATCCATCTAAAGATTATTTCATATTCTTATCTCTAAATTATCACTAAACATGAATAGTTAAATGGTATTATTAAGAACCTAACTTATTTTATTATGGTAAGTATTTATTGTAAATTATGTGTAAGTCAAAGTGTTAAAAATTTGTTAGTTAATTCACCTCTTTATGAACATTGTTTTGTCTTGGTGTATGTATGATGCACCATAACAAACAATACCCGCTAAACCTAAGAGTCATGGAAGAGCTTTTTCCTAACTTGGTGAACCATTTAAATCCAAGAAAGTCTAGGAAATGGTTACTTCTTGTTTCATGATTCTCTATAAATAAGATAAAATATTTACCTCTAATAACATCACTTGAAGAACCCAAGAAAAAAAAATAGAAGCTCCACAATTCCATAAAGAAACTTCTTTGGGTAGGAGGCATATTTAACAATATTTTTCTAAATAATACTATAGATGACAATTATCAAATATGTGTTGTACCTGGAGATTATAAGGAAGATATTGTTACTTGTTCTTTGGGAAGGAATCATATTTTACATTGTCAAGAACAAATGAAATGCAATAAATAACAATTGTCAAAAATATGTTGTACCTAGAGATTTTAAAAAATATCTTCTTACATAGGAGTATGATATATTGTTTAAGGGTCACAGAAAAACTATAATTTCTATGTTTTTAACCCCTTGATAAACTAAAATATATATGGATGATATTGGTATAACAAAGATAGTAGTGAAGTGTGATATGGATTAGTAAATAATGAAGGGATAGAGAACACTAATATAATGTACCATGTTTTATTTTATTTTGATTAAGAAAAAGGGGTTGTACTCAAGTGCCCCACCCTTTACAAATCACAACTTTCTCCTTGAGATTTTACAAACATATTCAATTCTCATCTCAATTGAGATGCTATAGCTAAATACCTACATGTTTTTTTTTTTAAGTTTAAATTCTTGATATTCATTTTCTAGGTCTTCTTCAATTTTCTTTGTAAATACAAATATTTAGCATCCTTCTTCTTAACATTTTCCAATCTTGTTTATCCATCCATCCAAATAAAATATTTATTAGTGGTGATATTTTATGATGCCAAGATACCATTGTGCCACTTGAATATCCATAATTGCTTTGTTGGCTCCATGCTTTTGCTGCTCTCCTTTGATATTTTGAATGGTTTATCATGTTGTTCCTTGATGTTGTTGCACCCCTTTGAAATCTAGAACCACTATGTTATTTTTAACAAACATTGCCATGCTTGATGACTTTATGATTCCATGTAGATCTATAATATTTATGTCTTAATCCACACCTCCAATATTTTTACCACTTAGGATGGTGTGGGTGTCGATATACTGCAACCTTAACCTAGCATTCTATTTTTTTTATTCTTTAACAATTTGTTTCTTCATTTTAAATTCTTCTTCATAATCTTATCTCTTATGCCCTTTTCTTGGTTCATCCTTGTAAACTTTTGATAGGACTTCCTTGGACTTTTTTGTTGCTTCTTCCATGGACTCTATTGTTGTTGCTACTATAAATTCAACTTTTGAGTCTTTTGTTGGTTCTTCAACTTGTTCCTCTACCATATTTGCTTCTTACTTCTCCTTGGATCCTTGCTTCTTAATTTTTTCCTTCTAAATGCATCCATGAACTTGCACATTATCATTTGTATTTTCCTTCTATTATATCCTCTTTATTCATTTCTTTCAATTCCCTCTAAAGCCTTTTTATTTCTTCTTCATATCCTTTGATGGTGACCTTCAAATTAGCTATATTTTTATATGGGTCCCATTGACTCAAGAATGCATGCTCCATTTCATCCCAAGTGTAATTATAATTCTTTTTTTTATAAAAACTTGTCCACCAAATATAAGCTTCCTCTCTTAAAAAATTTATAAGTTGGATTTTCCAAAAATGGTCACCAAAATATAGAGATCTAAACTTCTTCCACCATTCTCGAGCATCAATGTCATCATTTCTAGTTAAAATTGGTAAAACCATGATCTTTAAACCAAAAATTATTCTAAAGCACCTAGGGTTTTGGAAAAATAAAGAAGTTCAAATATCTTCTAGTCCTTACTATAAACAAATAATTTTGTAGATTTTCTTCAATAAAAATTAAATTACAATTGACTGCTTACCCTGACTGACTGAGATATCTGTAACTTTATTTGTGGTAATTTAAAAAATCCTCATTATCCTTGTCTTGGATGATTGACTTCATAGGATCATAACTCCCTCAATACTACCAAAATGCATAAGATTGAGTAATAAAATAACTTACAAATTTCAAACAATGACAACTCCAATTCAGAAGTTCATCAAATCCTGAGTCTTTATTCAAGTGAGTTCATCGATATTTGATAATAAATATCAACTTATCTTTATGTACCACACTTTATGCTATTGCATTAGATTTTGAATATATATATATATATATATATATATATATATATATATATATATATATATATATATATATATATATATATATATATATATATATATATATATAATATTCAAAAATCAATATTTGATATTTGATATTTGATAATAAATATCAACTTATCTTTATGTACCATGCTTTATGATACTGCATTAGATTTTGAATATAATATATATATATATATATATATATATATATATATATATATATATATATATATATATATATATATATATATATATATATATTATTATAAATTCATGCAATAGTTTTGATGTATGATGTTAACAAATTAGAGTATATATTGATGATGATTTTATGGAATTATATTAACCATGTAGAAAAAATAAAGTGTTCATATGTTTTGTAGACGAAAATCATTATAGATGATGAGATAATGCAATTAAAAAACTATAAGGATTATATATTACCATTGTGTTGTCATGTTATTGCTTGCAACCTATAAACCAAAATTGTTGGGAAACTTGTCTTGTACTGAATATCAAGTCTAAATCATAGTAATGTACCCTAGCATGGCAAGGAGAGGATATATTGAAAAATATTATTTTTTGTTGATTACCTTAGTACTTTGGATAATTTAATAATTATGGATGCTTAGAAAATTTTCAAGCCAACAAAGAAAATATCTTAGAGCCATTTTAAACCAACACATTATTCACCTACTTTTAAATTAACTTTATAAGTAAACACAAGAGAAAATATTGAAACCTAACTAATTTCACTTTTTCACACAAACTGGACCCACATAGAGTAGTGGAATAAGTGACATGACTCCATTAACCATCATGCAAAGGCAATAGGAGGAAGAAAAGAAAAGGATGAGAGCAAACAAAAAAGATATTGGAGAGGAAGAAAAAGAAGAACACAACTGAGGAAAGAATCGGATTCTAGGGTGAAGAATGAAAACCTACAACTACAAATCCAAAGAGAACAAGTAAAACTTCATAGTTTAAATTTGATAAGATGTCAATAGTACAAGTGAATTAAAAAATTATCTTGCAATAATCCTCTTCCTAAAAAATACTCTTTGTAGTATGAGATTGAATTGGATCAAGTGGTTTATGACATGTTTTCTACCAACAAATGGTCTATAGGAACTTTTGTTAACCTTGGGGAATCTACATGCAATGGGATAGTTGAGTATTTTGGCCCATGACATGTTTTCTACCATCTAAGGTTTTTCCCATGTTTAAGCCACCATAATGCTACTCGAAGCTCGAATATGTCAAATATAGGAGCAAAGCTCATAGATCTTTTAGGAGTTATTTTTTTCTTTTTTAAATCAAGAAAGTAATGTTTTTTTATTGAGTGAATTATTTGTTGAATTTGGTGATATTTTCCATACCACCAAGCATCAACCTATATCCTCCCTTGTATGTCCCTATGTAAACCAATTTTTAGGGTCAAAATGTGAATATTTATAAATTTTGATCGGCCAGGCAATTTCCCTTTTAATTGAAGTAAATTACTAGAAACTCAAGTGATTCATTATCTAGTCAGTGTGAATCATTAACAAGTTAAAGTGAATTACTCCTAGAAATACAACATAGAAAAATTTATAAAATTGGGTTTGTAGAGTGAGTCACCAATGAACTAGAGTAAATTGCTAGTAGATTTGAATTAATCACTTACTAAATTGAACTTTGAAAATCCTTGACAAGTTGAGGTCCAAGTGAGTCTCTCTTTATGGAGGAGTTAGAAAAAAATTCTTTTCTAAATGAATTACTCCTTAAAACGTAGGCATATTGCTCCTTGGATTCCACTTGGATACATTTTTCTATTTTAAGGCAAATGGTCAACTAGATGGAGCAAATTTCTAGATGGCTTGAATTGACTTTTTTGTGCAATTGGTCTCAAATGGAGTGAATAACTCCTATTTTAGAGTGAATTGCTTCCCAAATGAGGTCTTGGAAAAAACTTCTCAAACTCATATTAGTTGCTTTTTGCTTGTGGTAGATGCAAATTTCGGGTCAAAATTAATAAATCTATTGATCTGGTGTTTAATTGCTTGCTTGCCTCATAATTTTTTTATATTTTTAAAGTTCATAATACAGTCACCATTTATAAAGAATCTATAAAAATTGAACACACAAAAAAATTAAATTTAAGGCTGATTTGAGTTTGGGCTCAATAAATCAAGTCCCTCATCTTGACGAATTATTTTGAATTCAATTTGTGTAAAATAGAAATATTTAGAATGAAACACTTACAAATTGGAGCAAATAGCTTGTAGAAATAAAATTATTCTATTTCCTAAGTGATTGAATCATTTCAAATTTGGAATGAAACACTATTTATGTTCAAAATTGAGAAAAAATCCTTCAAGTTTGAGCCAATCAATCCATCTATGAAAAATACAAATTTGGCACAAAATCGATAAATTTAACCAAATTTGGGTAAAAATGATTTATAATGAGGGTGAGTCCCATCAGCCATGCCAAAAACTATGTTGATATAGGGAATTTTCCTAACTTCTAATTTAATTATGCACCCCAATTCTAGCTTCAACAAAGTTAAAAGGAAGTGTCAATGGCTCCTTCCAACCTCTATATTGAGGCCGATTCCCCACTACCCCTGTAGAATTCTACTATTCTAACCTACACTAATTACATGAGGTGAAGTAAAAAATATAAACATGCATATAAGATTAAAGGTGTGAGGGATTCAAATTAAATACAAGTTTTAACCATAGTGAAGAAGTGTGCATGTTCAATCAACATATGAGAATTTGAATAACATCAATATTTTTCCATTCATTCCATATAAAATTACTAAGCAAATTATAATATTGGAAAAAATGAAATGCCTTATTCACTATGCACTTAGAAAAATAGGAGGGTAGTGCCACTAATAGAATTTCTAAGGCCTTACCAATTTATCAACAATCTCATGAAATGAAATAACTATATGGGTTTTAAAGAGTGCAACTCATCATTCTCATGGCCAAAATATCAATACAATATAGATCGTGGATCCTATTTATGGTTGGAGTTTACCCCTGAGTTATGCAGGGTGAGAAATTGTTACTCATAGTAAAAGTTAAGATTTGGAGGCATATTTAGCAAAATGATGCACCTCCAAATATGTCTCTAATAAGCTTAGAAGGCTTCCAAAATGAGTTAGTGCATTACTACATACCAAAATGTTGCTTTCCAAGATTCTCCTTAGAATTTGTACTTTTAATTTCACCCCTATGCACATTTGCATGTTATTTCCTCCAAGAAGTGAGTGAATTGCTCAAATTTGTTAGTGAATCACTCTTGCAAGCCAATTGCATCACTTTGCTAGTGGATTTTTCTTAAGCCAATTGATAGTTTGTTAGTAAATCGACACTTGAGCAAATTGGTCCTTGAGAAAAATAGTACTTAATTAAATCTACACTTGAGCAAATCGGTCCACCTTGAAGGCTTAGCCAAATTTTGTCAATTTATAAACTTTTGTTGTTTTGTTATGTTATTCCTAGGTTTTCAAAACCCATTTTTCTATGGATACTTCATTGAAATTAGAAATTAGTAGCCAAGCTACTATAGTAAAGTAGGACTAACCTTAATTTATTATAAACTATTGAAGAAAAATGAAAAGTATGATTTGGTGGCTTGATATGTGAAGTAAAAATGTAGGTATTTATTCCTTGATTTGCAAGTAAATTCCTTTTAAGGAATAAATGGATTTATGGTTATTTTCTTCAAAATGATTACATGAATTAAATATTCATATGATAGAATGCTAAAAGAATTTATATTTGAGATTAGTGTAATAAAAGAGTATCATAGTGAAGTATAAGTTCACCCTTAGATTTGTATTTAAATTTGTTACATTGTAAGATGTTTAGGACCAAAATTGACAAATGATATTGGAGTTTAATTTAATGCTTTCATTACAAATTTTGAAATTCTATAGAAAGAAATTATGATTAGCAACTAATATTTCTAGGCCTAAGAATTTTCTCTTATGTACAAGTTATAGTTATGTATAAATGCATTGAAATATTGATAGTAACCTAAGAACAATTAGTAAACCAATGAGGAGAATGCACTCTATATTTTTTATTCATAATAGAAGTTGCGAAATCTTATTTATAAAATGCCCATGCAGGGCCTACCTATATTCTTGGAGCCAAATGGGAAATTCCTTGCCAATTTTATACTTTAGAGACATAAAACATAACCTTTGGAAAATTGTACATGGTTGTTGCTATATCTTCAAGCAAATTTTATTCTTTGTGAGATTTTAATGGTACTCTTATCAAAAATTTGAGTGAAACTTGGAAAATGTTAAATCTAAAGTTGCTTCCACCTTCAGATCTTAGACTTGTAACAATCTTAAAAATGATATTAGTAGTTTGTGTTGGATTTTTTTCCCAAGTTTAGAACTTGGATAATGTCCATACTTGACACATGTTCACCCTTTAACACTACATATAGCAAAGTAAACCTTAGAACTTTAACTATTTTTTTTGTTGAGGAGTACCTTTTATAAAAAAATAAATAATAATTGATCACAAAAAAGGTGGGTTGAAAGAAAGGTGCACCCCCAAAAGTCATACTAAAATTCCACCTAGAGGAGAAGGAAACAACCTCTATGGATTACAATGAAATTCAAGAGCTTAATAAAAGCAAAAAAAAAAAGTCACACCAAGGCAATAAATGCTAAGCTATGACAACACCACTAGATAGGAGAGGTTCCTTACCTTTAGTGTTACCCCCTGAAGCTGAGTGGTTGACTCTTCTGGAGTGGGCTCCCAACCAACATATACATCAAAAAGTTGTTATACCCTTCATTCAAGTTATGCTGCAAGCCTTAAGATTTGGAATCACTTTCCTTTATTTCATTCAAATTCTCTTTACATATGTGTCTACTTGTCTGATAATCAATGGCCGACAATCATCATCCTTTAGTATTTATAAATCCATCCATCAAAGGTGTTATCTCAATCTAAACTTCTATGTTCTAGCACTTGAGGGCTTTAAATATCTTCTAGATGACTTGTTTCTCACAATGCCTAATTATCTCTAAGTTATCCTACCTCAGAGAACAATGAGCAAGCATGTTGTTGCCATCATTTTAGGTGTAGTATACAACCTCCTAAACTTTGGATAAAGATGGCTAAATTTTACAGATGAATTAAATCAACGTAATGCTAGTAACTCATTCAGGTCACACCTTTCATCACCTTTATAAGTTAAAAAGGTTATGTGGTCAAGCTCAATAAAAGAAATAAAATTGAACTCAACTTGGGCACTATTGCAGAAGTATCCTAAATATTTGCTATATTTTTCTCCATAGAGAGGATTTACCTTCCCCATAGAACTTCTGCTTGGGGTAGCACTGAATGCAAGGTCATTGTACAATGACCTTCATTAAGATACCAAAGCTCAAAGCTATGCCACTTATGATCTAGAATTAGCAGCAGGAAGATGACTTCTCCAATAAATTTCCAACTCGGGTCAAGCAAGAACCAGAGAAGGACAAGGACTTTGGAAAGATTTTTTGTACTCTAGGAAAGGGATCGAACTGGATAGTAGCAATTGAACTAGGTTTCAAAATGAGGAACCACTTTATAAAGAGAAGAAGACCACCGAAGAAATCCTCTGAATAACTTTAGATATTCCATAAGGATGGAATACAAAGTGGGACACTCCGAAATATCGTATAATGATCGAATTGGACACTATCAAGACAAGAAATACATCACAAGCTTAAGGAAGTCTTAAAACCGCTAAAAGAGCTATGTTGATCTTAATGAAACAGTGAGGGAATTCTCTATAAGAGAGAGTTTTCTCAAGGGTAAAACCTTCTAAGCACTCTATTAAATTTTTCAAGCTTGACCCCAGATTTGTATGATCCTTTGATATTGTTGACAACATCAGCCCTGTTGCCTATAAGTTGGCCTTGCCACCCAATTTATCAAAAATTCATGGCACCATCCACATGTCCCTCCTTAGCAGATATCTTATTGACCCTTTACAATTTTTTGCAAATGTCCGATCCCCCATCACCTTGAAGTTCGTCCAACTAAAATCCTTGGATTTAGAACCAAAGATACAAATAGATCAATGTAAGGTCCAGTAAGACCAATACTCCCAAAATAATACCACATGGGGAGGATATGGTTGATATGCAAAAATAAATTTCCTTTTGAATGGACATTAATAAATTAGTTTTATCCTGAATTAGATTTATGAATGGATGTGAACTTATTTGATTTAGCATTATGATGAATGTATAATTTATTTGAGCATGCATTACAAACATAGGGACTGTGTTTAATCCTAATGGGGGAGAATGTAACAACCCCACTAAAATAGTTACTATTTAAACAAACATCTATACTTATTTTATTTCTAGGATGAGATACTACCGATAAATTTGTGAATGTAGGAACAAGTACCCATTTTAAGGTAAGCACGTCAAGAGGACTAGGTACCTTCCTTCAGGTGGGTAGAGTGGGTTTGGCCGCAAGAGGTAAGGAGGTATATTATGGAAAAACCACGGTCCGTGAGTACATGGAAGCTCACCATAATGCATTTCATATAGGAGAATCCTGATTGTTGGTTACATCATGCATATACCTTGTTTGATTGATTAAATGCTATATTTCTCTTATTTTTGAATAAATTGATATGGTGTTTAGATCATTGTTTTATGTTTAATTTTATAATTGTCATTTAATGTTAATATGTAAATATTTAATTAAAATAAAATAATATATAACTTTAATAACTATAAATATATAATTTTTCTTCTCATAATATGTTACCCTTTTAATATAAGTAAATTTTCTTAATGTGGGTCATGAAATGAAGTGCCACTCGACAGTTGCTTAAAAGAATTTGCGTGCATGTTTTGCCTATGTGTCAACCGTCTTCCATGCTTAATTTCTATTTATGAACGAATGAAACAATCTCAAGGGCATTCTTTCTTCTGTTGGTCTTAGTTTATCCCAATTGTTCTAGATATTTAGTGTGGTTTTCTCGTGTGCTTCGCATGCCTTTACAGAAGGACAATTTGTGGCATGGAAATTTTAATTCTATGGATAAGCATACCAGGTGGGAGTTACTTTTGCTTATATTCTATAGTCTTTTTTTCTTGTTTGTGAGTGTGAGAATGATATCTTTTATTTAGATTGTTGTTTGGATTGATTTCCTTGGAGAAATGCTAGCCGAATTGCTTTTAATTATATATGGGTGTATTTATATAACATATCGGCTAGATAACATAATAACCCAGTGACCAATATACGGTATTTTTTGGCTACTTGACAACTATGTATTATATTTGATATATAAATATAAACGTTATAATTGTATGAGAAGAGAACTCGACCTAGAATTATGTCGTATGTACTATAGACAAAGAAATAATAATTTTTAACTTATGGGTGAATTTTTGGTTTATAACTACTTGTTGCATATTACAGTGAGGATGAGATTTGTTGGAATGAGTAGGCGGTGCTACTCAAGAAATTATCTTATCTTTAGAACTAAGAATATTTCATAAATTTAAACATTCTGGTTGTGCATTTGTATGGAATTGCATTCTTGTTTGTTATTATAAAATATATAGTTGCATACATTTGGGTTGTGTTGATCCCACATCCCCATTTATACCCACTCTACCGAGATGACACGGACTAGGCGCTTCCTGTAAGCATGCAATGGTGTAATGAGCTATGGAGGAGCCAGCACTTGACTATGATCATAACCTGAATTAATATCTTATTAAAAGAAATATTTTCAGCACTTCATAACGAATATGCGGAGACTGCCTACATTTGTGAGAACGTGTATGGCTTGCTTATATTCAAATTCTATGTAATAGATTGTATAAACTAAAGCTTGAAATTGGATCTTTAGGTCACAACATTAATTAGCTTCTTTGGAAAAACGTATTTGAAGGTAACAGTGGTAATGTTTGTAGAAATAAGTTGTATTTTGATGTATAATGTAACACCGCTTAAACTTCTATAATAACTACTATTAGAATTGGGATATGAGCTCTGTCAAGATTATAAATAATACATTAGTTTATTAGTTGATACTATTCTGGATTTTTCTTTAAAAGAAATTAAAAGGCTCTCCTACAGTGGTGTTATATAGCTAAAGGATTTGTTTATATGTTATAGATTTCAATTTTAATAGTAGCTATTCCTTGAAGTTTCTTTTTATTGGTATTTATAAACTGAAGATGATCTGTAATATACTATTCATCATGCCTTTCTATCTGAGTTCCTCCAATATCGTTCATTGATTATTGCAACTTGTTTTACTAAAATTTAAGCATAGGAGCTTAAATATTCCTGAGGTTAGTGGATGGGAGAGTAATGAATGCTTTGTTAGAAGAATTTTTGAGCATCTTGTGCTAAGTTTGGTAGCCAAATTTATTTATTATAGTTTTCCAGTCCTTTTTTAGATATCAGCAGTGACAAGAGTTAAAAACCATACCTCCGAAAAATGTTTGGGTGTATTCTCCTGAGCAATATCTAGTTAAAACAAATTAATCTCAAGTTATGAATTTTAAATTCTACCAACCACCACATTGATCTAAGAGGTGCCCTAAATAAGGCCCTATGTTGCGACAAATAGGCTATTGGATCTTTTTCCTTAAAATAGGGTCGCTTGAAACATCTCTTAAACTAATTTGTGATGTTTTTTTTTCCTTTGTTCAGCATGCTTTAAGCGAACCCTAGTGTCAAAATCATAAACTATTACTTTTGTTTGTTTGTATACATTAATATTTTTTTTTTTTTTTTTTTTGGTAAGTAAGAGAATATTTATGATTAACACCGGGTTTTAACTGGTTGACCCAAAACCATTTTACAAAATAGGGTCCACTGACCAACTGGACAAAGGCCAAGCCCTGAAAGTTTAAGTTTATTTTATAAATATTCTCAAAATGCATTAGTGTCAAAATCATTAATATACATTTTTAACATGATGTATAAGTTTATTTTATAAATTGCTTTAGTAGGTAGAATAAAATAGTCTTTATATACCTTGATTACATATGTGTGTAAAGTAAAAAAAATAAAGTATTGTGTAATTGTTGGACGTGGAAAGGATGTGAAAACATAACAGACATATTACTCTCATAAGTGCCTAGGTATTTCATTTGACCGTCATCTTATTTATTTAAGAGTTGATTTATTCCTTTAATATTTGAACTCGATATTGTATATTAGTGAACTATTTATGTTGGTTCTTACTTAAGTATTGATAGAATCAAATATATTGGTTTATTGCAATTTTGCATATTTAATTCTTATGTTCTCAAATGTTGGATGATATTATTTAATGTAATCTTCGGTTGGGTTTAATTATCCGTGGCAATACAAATATCACATTAATTATAAAGCCTAAAGTATAGTAATTGGTTTTATATAAAAACTATGTTGAAAGTATTCTCAGTTGTGTTTGAGAGGAATGGCTTTTGTGGTGTTCTAATAAATAATCTATAATATAATATAGTGACCCATATGTCATATAAACCATTTAACGAAAGAAATGAAGAAAGCATTATTGTTTTTTTTTTAATTACTATGCTTCTCTTATGCAGTAGTCATCAAATCAACATGTTTTAATGATGGCTCATTTATATCAAGAAAATAAAAGCATTAATTATGGACGCCCTCGAGTTCGTTCTTACCAGTCGACATAAATTATAACCATGATACATTCTTGTTAAATAAACTAAGCCTAATATAAAAATTGTATACCTTAGGTTAATTGTTTGAGTGGAAGAGTGTCATCATCCGAGGTCTTGAATATAGTAATAGGCAACCTCCAAACCCTTCTAGTAGATGAGAGCAATTCCGTTTACCAAGTAGCCTGAGACCGGACTTAAAAAGTGTGCACATGAGACCACATTAACTTGTCGGTGAAGAGGCGACTAAAGGGAGTTCCACATTAGTTTAAGTTAACACGAAACCTACACATAATCCTAACCTTGTGCTTTCTTTAAAAGCTTCATATGATTAATAAGTTAAGAGTATAAGCTTTAAGCATAGAAGTTGAGACACTTTGGAAAGTCTCGGTGGCACCCAAAAATTAACTAGAACTTAACTTTAATGAAAAAAAAAAAAAAGGTATTATGAATAACATTTTATATTTTGGTAGTAATATGATTTAGTCTTTTCATTTGTTCAACCCTAATTTGAATACTTTTGATTGATTTAGTTGACCTTAGCTTGGATCAATAGCAGGGTTGATTTGACTATAGTTATTTCAATTTAGAATTAAACTTTTACAATAATTAAGTTGATTATTTGATCTTTTAAAATGAAATAGAGCTTTTCTTTAGGATGTTTAATTAATTTAACTATTGAATCAAAAGCATTTTTGTTGATCCGACAACAAAGTCTTGCTCACGAGCTCCTATCACAAATAAAAGAAGCAATGTGAACCTAGGGTTTTTCGTGTTTAGATTCTACACAGACCACTGTTCTTCCAAAATTGTCGTCTGAGTTTTGCTTTACGAGTTTGCCTATTTGGGATGGGATTTCATACAGCCACTAGTGTGAGGGTCCTAATCAAATGAAATTATGGTTTATTTGTTTGGATGAAAGTAAGGTTTATTCGATTTCGAGATGGAGGGTTTCAACAAAGATGCATGCACTAAGCCAAAAATAAATTTTAAAGAAGCTATCTACGGAGGACCACCTCAAACAGGAGGGAAACACAATGAACGATTGCCAAGGAAACCACTGAGGATGCCAAAGGTCGATTCAAGGAAAACATAGATGGGTTGCATGAAAGCAACTAATGGATCCCCATTAGTGAAGTTGGAAATAACAAATCTTTAGAAAGGAATAGCTAAAATGGAGATGAGAGCGTTAATTTATCAATTCATGGGATTTGAACCAACTCTTGCTACCTTCAAGCAATAGGCTACCAAAAACTGAAGCACTAAAGGTGAGTTCCAAATTAATACTTACCCTAATGGCTACTTATATATTTTGTTTGCTAATGAAGAAGATGGGGAGGACATTTTTCAAGGGGGACCTTGGTTTTTTGGTAGGGCAGGGCTCTTCATTAAGCCCTGGCATACCAATTTCAAAGCTAAGGAAGAAATACCATCAACTACCCCTGTTTGGGTTCGTTTATTGTCTTTCAATAGAATACTGGAGTCCAAAGATATTTGCAATAATTGGGAATTCTTTAGGAGTTTTCATGATGAATTATGATAGCACTTTACACTTAGAGCATATGATTTATGCAAGGATCTATTTTTTAATTGATTTTGACAAACCACTTCTAGAGAAGATTACTTTACAATATGGGAAACAAATATGGGAGTAAGTAGTATATTATGAAAACATTCCGTTTAGATGTAGAATTTGTCATTAATATGGCCATCTAGCCAAGGAATGTCCACATAAGGTCCCTAAAAAAGAGAAAGAGGATGGGGACTTGGCAAGGTTTAAAATCTTTAAACAAAAAAGAACAAAGAAAAAAATAGCAACAAAAGAGAAAACAGTAATTTCACCTAACATCTTTGAAATTCTCTCCACGGATGAGCAAGCAGATGATGAGAATGGTCAAATGGAAACAATAAGTATGGAAACACAATTGGATGAAGAGAGAGAACAGGAAGGATTGCATGATGAAAAACACTAAAAGAGCTTACCCTGATGTTGAGAAATAACAATCAAAGAGAGCCATCTCAATCAATTTTAAACTATAAAAAAATAACAATGTAGAAAATCAACCCAAGTGCAAAACCAAAGGGCAGATTCAAACTACAAACAAAATGGATCCTCAAAAAGACCATACAAATTCCAATAGTAGTGTCATGGTTCTAAGTAACCATCCTATAGTCCCAACTGGAATGAAGCAAGATACAAATAAAAGGATGAGGATGCCTTAATCCTAAGGTTTTATAGGATGGGTGTTATCCTATAGTCTCTTGATGGAAATGTCGAAAGCTATGGCTAATTTGCTAAGCAATTTCTCTATTTCCAGTAATTTCTTTAGCTCTGGTTTAGTTTTAGTGTTATCTTACACGGTCTGATTTGTCAATAACTCCATTGGATTTTTTTTTCATGTTTTTGTCTGTGGTGTTTTTGTATATTTTTATTGTTTTTGTATTGGTTGTGTTTTGTTATGTTGTTTTTTATGGTTTTATTTGTGTGGTTCGTGTTCGTGTTCTATTTTTTTTAGGTTGTGGTGTATTTGTTTCATTCGGTTATTTTTGTTATGGTAGTGTTGTGTTTTGTTGTTTTTTGTGGTTTTTTTTGTCTCGTGTTTTTTTTTTTTTAGGGGGGGGTTGTCTTTGTTTATGTCTATGTATGCTTGTTTTTGTGTTTTAGGCATGCTCCTTGAGTGTGTCGTAGGTGGTTTTTTTTTCGTACATTTTTTTGTATTTTAGGCATGCTCCTTGAGTGTGCCAGAGGTGGTAGGCCAGGTGCGAGCCCTGGGTATTTTTGGCGGAAGAGATACCCCTGCCTCCTTGGGTCTTACCCGAAAGTGGCATCCCTTTTGGGATGTTTTCCACAAATAAAAAAAATTAATTTAACTATTTGATTTTAAATGAAAAAGAAGAGTTTTATATAACTATTTGAGCTTTGTATTCTTTGAATGTATTTTATTAAGTTGATTATTTGAGCTTTAGATTCTTTAAATATATTTTCCTAAATAAGTATTTACGTTTGTTTCTTTTAAAAAATAATTTTGTCATATTAATATTATTCTTTATTTTTGGAAGTAGAAACCATTTTTAAACTAGGGATTTTAAGTGACTTACACTATAATTGAATCTTTGAGAAAAAGTAATTCAATTTATTACAAAGAATAGCAAAGTTTTATAGAAGTTTAAATAATATAAAGAGATGATATATTGATATAATCCATTTAAGGAAAATGTTTTTATATTGTGTTGGTATAGAAGGATGCCTTTTAATGATAATAAACCTCTTTATTTTAAATGGTTACATGGTTTAAAAATGATTTATTGTTGCATGTATTTATTGTTAATAATTAAGTTTTTGCTAGTTATATTACACAAAAGTGTAATTTGGTATTTATAATTTTTATTTGGTTATCATAAAGTAGCTCTCGGGTTTTCTATTAAAGATTGACATGTAAGAGAGAAAGTAGACTTTTAAATTATGATAATATTGCTTTAGTTATAATAAAGTAGCTCTTGGGTTTTCTATTAAAAATTTCCATGTAAGAGGCGAAAGTAGACTTTAAAATTATGATAAGATTCTTTTATAGTTAGATAATTTAAAAGCACGTTTGAAATTGTAGTCAATGGATTAGTTATGTTTAAAAATTTGTTCTTATGTTTAAGACTTTATTCATTTAGAAAAGAGTTATTAGTTGTATTTATGTAAGCCTTATTTACACATGTCATTAAAGCTTTAGGTATTGTTTATGAAACAAGTCTCTCAAAATTTTGATAAGGGCATTCTTCAAAAATTGCATGAGAAAATTACCCCTTAAATATTTTACGTGAAGTCTTTTTAAAACCAAAATAAAATTCATCAAGAAGGATGAAGTATCAAGCTAGTTTACTCAAATTCATCAAGGAGACGAATTATTAAACCCTTTTGATTTTCATCAAGTAGGATGAGCATCCACCCAAAACTGATGATTGAGAGTTAGACAATCACTGTAATTTGAGAATGGTTGATTTCTAGCAAACTAGCCCGGGATGAGTGGTCCTTTTGCCAAAAACAAGTAATGAGGGGTGGTATGGGATATCACCTCTAGGTCATTGTGTGAGTAGTATGGTGAGGGGTTCTTTGCTCATTGTATAATTAGGATATAACTAGCAGGATACCAATACTAGGTGGTAGCTAGCAAGATACCGATGCTAGTAGACTCAGCGATGATTTGGTATGGGATAACTCCCTGTCAATTGTGTCATGACAAGAGATACCTGGACCTGATCCAGTGTAATGGTGGGCCCTATTTGACTCCAAAAGAAGTTATACTCTCAACTAGGCACGAGGCATATTTATGCTACACCCTTGCATGTTTAAAAATTTAGGTTACACATGTCATTAAAGCTTTAGGCATTGTTTATGAAACAAGTCTCTCAAAATTTTGATAAGGGTATTCTTAAAAGCTTGCATGATAAACTTACCCCTTTTATTCATTTAAGTGGAGTCCTTTTAAAACCAACTTAAAATTCATCAAGAAGGATGAAGTATCAAGCTAGTTTATTCAAATTCATCAAGGGGACAAATTATTAAACACTTTTGATTTTCATCAAGTAGGATGAGCATCCACCCAACACTGATGATTGAGAGTTAGGCAATCACTATGATTTGAGAACGGATGCTTTCTAGAAAATCAGCTTGGGATGAGTGGTCCTTTTGCCAAGAACAAGTAATGAGGGGTGGTATGGGACGTCACCTCTAGGTCGTTGTGTGAGTAGCATGGTGCGGGGTCCCTTGCTCATTGTATAATTGCGATATAACTAGCAGGATACCGATACTAGGTGGTAGCTAGTAAGATACCGATGCTAGTAGACTCAGTGGTGAGTTGGTATGGGATAACTCCTCGTCAATCATATCATGACAAGAGATACCTAGACCTGAGCTAGTGTAATGGTGGGCCCTAGTTGACTCCAAAAGAAGTTGGACTCTCAACTAGGTATAAGGCATATTTACGCTACACCCTTGCATGTTTAAAAATCTAGGACAAAAATTAGGTCAAAGAAACCTAAGTCCTCCATGCTAAGGGATGAAGAATTATGCTTCCACCATCTAGGTGTTATGGGCCGTAGAGAATAACCCCAGTCGTGAACATAGACCTCTAGTAAAGGAGAATACGGGTTCACAAAAAGGTACCTTTTTATGAGATTTGGCCAATTTTGACCACTTTAGAGACCATCTACAATGGTCAGTATTCTCAAAGTGAGTATCACTATGTCTTTGTACCAATAAAATATTGGGTGACCATAAAAATTCCTCCTTGTGCTTTATTAAAGACCTTGAACTGGTCAAAATTTTCACTTTGTGATTCGAGAAAGCAAGACTAGAATGGACAACCGAGTGTGTTAGACCTGGGTTGTTACAGGTCTCCTCCTTGAAAGTTAAGGAATTTAACTAATTGAGGTAATTTTATTTGATTAAGGTTCACCCCATGAGATTTGAACCTTGGTTAAGGGTATGAAACTTTCATTCCCTACAAATTGTTCTAAACCTCATAGGCGTTTATGATTTTATTATCATGGAACTAAAAAATACAATATAATTTTAATCATTCTTATATTAAATAATCTTTTAGAAAATAATGATTACATAAATATTTTCTATTTTACACATATTTATTTAATATCTCTTATCCATAATCATTTGTTATTACTCAAAAAAACTTAAATCATTCCCTATTGAGGTCTTCTTAAACGATCTAGTGCAATTGCAAGTATTAATTTTTTTGAGGTGTCTATCAAGAGTGACATAGGACTTTACCACAAAATAGATTTTTGAGTTTTTTATTTAATTTTACTCTAACTATCATTGTCAACATACCTTATATTTAGATAAGAATAATATGAATGGAAAGTATCTTTGTCACTTTACAATATTTTTTCTATTTTAAATTTAATTTCATATTGATAAATTTTGTACATAATTACTAGTATATTATATTTATATATTAACATTTATTTTCTATTGATATTAAAAAAATATTGAAGTATTTTCTATGCAACATGATGCTTTTTCCATCATATGTTATAATCTCAACTAACCAAATTTAACAACATGATGGCTATCATATATATATATAGAGAGAGAGAGAGGTAGATAGATAGATATGGCTTCTATTAGGGACCACTCCCATTAAAAACCAAAACAATACATTGTTGTCAAGTTAGTTAAGCCATATTTAGCTTGTCTCTTTATCAAAGATATTCTTCATTTTTCTTTCTATTAACAAAAAATTTATCTTTTTCAAACTACTATGTTTTTACAATCAACTTCATGATGTCATTTATATTAAGAGATTAAATATCACTTGAAAAATTGTCTTCTAAAATTTAAATTTTGTAAGACAAAAATTAATATATTGAGTGGCTAAAATATCTACTACCTTGTTTCCTTTTCTATAAGCATACCCTAATACCTATTTTTTAGGTGTCTTATTCATGACCCAAATATTCCAAGGTATCATTTCTATCATCACTTCCTATTTTTATTTTGGGGCTTAGTCCCACTTCTTATTAACACTTGCAATATTTGCTTTTGTTTTTGCATATTAATATCCCTTTGACTTTCTTTTTCTCTTTGTTTTTGCTTATTAGGTCTTCCTCTCTTTTTCATTCCCACAAATATTTTCATATTTATCAATCTCTTTAATATTTTATAATGTTCATAGTGATACTTATCATCTATAGGTTTGTCTTGCTTTGAAGGATCTGAAGTGCAGGTTATAATCTCAAAGCACTTTCTTTTTTATGTTGCTTTTGAAACCCTAAAGTATAAGGATTTTACTCCATAGTAATTACCTCTTTATGCTTCCCTAAAATCCCTAAATTACTTTGGATGTCCTCCACCCTTGTTTCTTAATTATGTTGTTCTTGAAATCCTAAACTGCAAGGGATAAGTCTATACTATTTTCATTTCTATTATAAGGAGAGTATTTTATGATACTTGATAAAAATGAAGGTGATTTACCTAGAATAAACTTAACCTCTTACATCTCATTTTTTTTAAAAGAATTCTTCGCATCCTCCTTTGTAGCTTTAATTTATTCAAAAATTGAACTTTCACATTGTACGTCCTCATCCATTTTATCCTTCCTTGTTTCTTCTAATTGTTGGTTTGTGTGAACTATAATATCCTTTGTCATCTAATGTTATAGACAGGCATCCTTAACCCCTTTTTTTGGAGTAGAATATCCTAGATCTAACCCACATTTTAGTACAATATGATCTCCTTGCTTTATCTTGAAGTTTATCTCATGACCAATTTTTTGTCTCTTTCTCCATTGTTTTCATATTATAATATCTTACCATGTGTCTAGTCATATTATTTGTAATATAAAAATGCAATATTTTCATAGTCCACTTGTTGATTCCATTCTTTTGATTTAGATTTAATCTTAATTAATTGTGGCTAAGGTTTTGAAACATTTATAACAACACATATTCAAGTATATATGATATGATTTCACTCCTTTGTAGTTGGTCCCTCCTAGATGAACTCCCTTGGGATATTACCAATATTCTTCAAAACATCCTTATTAATAATGTGGTAAGGGCCTATTCAAAAACATAATCTAAAAATCCTAACCCACATTGGAAGTTTTTAAGTTTTTGTCTCAATAAAAATTCTCACTCCATGGTCTTCAATATAGAGCATCTCTCCCCCTAAACCATAAGTCACCACCCATTATTTTATCCCTAATTTTTAAACTTAAAATAATGATGAGGAAAAAACCTATAGGAAATCATATCATGGAATAATTTGAATTCAATCCCCACTTGCACTTTCTTAAAGGATTGTGGTTGAGGTTTTGAAATATCTATAAAAACATAAATCCAAGTATATATAGCATGATTTCACTCCTTAATCGTTGTTCCCTCTTGGATGAATTCCCTTAGGGTATTACCAATATTATTTAAAACATCCTTATTAATAATTTGGTATGGAAGTCTAAAGAGCCTAAGTGACACTAGAAGTTTTTTAATAGTTTTTTATTTCAACAGAAAAATTCTCACTCCATGGTCTTAATATAGAGCATCTCTCCCCCTAAACCTTGAGTTGCCACCCATTATTTTATCCCTAATTTTCAAAATTGAAAAGATGATAAGGAAAAATCCTTTAGGAAGAATTATCATGAAATAAATTGAATTCAATTCCTACTTACACTTGATCCAATTTTGAATATTCAAAAACCTTAGCCACTGTTTACAAAACTTACATGTTAATCCTCTACTTCTAAAAACCACCATATCATGCTCATTCATCTCATCCTTGATAATAACTTTTGGTATGACATATTTTCCCTAGATTAGAGTAGTCATATATTCACTCTTCTTCTTATCTCCAACTTGGGCATCCGTACTTCCAACTAAGACATCCTTACTTCTCATTAGGACTCTAAAATATCACTTTCCTTCCATGTTACCTAGTTTTTCCTCATATGAATCCTTTTATTTTTTTAATTTTCGAAAGGTCTAAAGCAAGAAAAGATGTGGGATCATTACTTGCATTTCTTATTTGTAGTTTCTTGTTATTCCCTAAAGATCTAAAACAAGAAAAGGTGAGACTCGCTTTCAACTTGCACTAGCTCCTAGCTTATTGTCAATATTGAAAAAATAAATTTCATGTTTTTATGTAATGGCTTAATTATTATTTTTTTCAAAATGTATAATTTATTAGTTATATAAACACAATTTATTTGGATTTATTAGTATTTATTTACTTTAATTATATTACATATATAAGTTATCAAATGACATGAATTTAGTCACTAAAATACTTCAACATTTGAGGAAACATTAGTTTAAAAACTACCAAAAATACTCTAATGTGGATTTATTTCAATTTCATATAGCCACTTAAAAATACAAACTAAATTATAATTATTAGTTTTTTAAAGTTTGATGTGGCTTCTATTGGAGTCACTTCCATCAAAATACTAATAGTGTTAGGTCAATTAAACCATATTCAACTTGCCTTTTTATCATAGATGTTTTTCATTTATTTTCTATCAAATATATTCTTCATTTTTCTTAAATTGCTATGTTTTTGCAATAAGCTCCTTCACACCAATTTTATTAAAAGATAAAATCTCACTCTACTAGTTGTCTTCTAAAATTTAAACTTTACCAATATGAAGATAAACATTGAAGTTTTCTACCCAATTTCTTCTCTATAGATATGCTCACATTTCCAAGAGATTACCTCCAATAATAGGTGATGAACATCAAAAATAATATTATTTTTTTAATTGTCACATCCATTTTGTTGAATGCATCAATAATAATTTGTGAATTCCCTTCAATTGAAATTTTAATCCATGTAAGAAGTGCCCTAGCCTTTGCATAATTGTTAGTTGAAGTGCCATATGATTCTAAGTGAGGATGCTTTTGTTTTTATTATTTCAAAAAACACCACCTCCACCAGTTTTTTCTTAATTTTCTTTGGAAGTATCATCAAAACTAATTTTGATAAACTCAATTTTTAAACATTTTTAATTTACCCTAGATCTAAACAGATCCTTTTTGTTAATCTCATTGTCATAAATGACTCCTCCATGTATATTCAAATACTATAACCAAACGGATACCACTTTTTTTTTCGCATTTGATACTTTTCATGATAAGCACTTAACATCCTATAAGAGAGACAAGAATACGATTCCAAACAGAAACATGATTTTGAGATTTATTTTTAAAAATTATATTATTCTATAATTATGAAGTTTTAACTTATCCAAAATAAAGCATGACAACATTTAAATCAACTTTTACATTATAGGATTAATTGAATTCAAAGTCGGTCTATTGATTTTGTAGTTGATGGGATAGTTGAACCCCAAGTATGTAGGTTGATAGTCATTGTGTAAGCTTGTTCTTCTAGGGTAGCAGAATCACTTATCCTCATCCATAGAAATTTAGGGAGGTAAATGCATCATAGCCCTCGCAATTGTCAATGTAACATAGGCATTCAATTGAGATTTAGTTCTTGATTAGGTTTGAAAAGGAATAAATATTGATTTCCTGATACTACAATTGAGTATATGTTAATTGATTTATATTTTGCTTTACCTTGTGTATAAGATCTTCACCAGTGAGAACCAGTGAGAAGGTCTCGGATAATAAGTTGATTAACTAGGCTAAAAATAGCACCTTATAAATAGGCTAAATATATTTCTTATGTTGATGTAAGCACCATGATGGAAATAATGGTTCGTTAACATAATTCTATTACATGGGGTGAGCCATGGGAATGAGGTATAAATTTTAAATTCAATAACAAATAGAGTATCAAATGATATATAATTTAATCAATTATATTTTTTTATTTTAAAGGAGAAGACTTGGATTTTATTTTATTTAAATAATATAGTATAATTATCAAATTATTATAATACCTTTATATAATAATTTTACAAGAATACAAATAATATTCTATTTTTCATTGGCACAAGATTTAGAATTTTCTTTGGTGTTGTTAGAAGGAAATAAATTTTCTTTTTTTTCCTACTATCTAAAAGATCTACAAATCATTCCCATTTTTCAAAGTCTAGATAAAGGTTTCACTAACATGTATTGTATGTATTTTATCAGTAGTGTTTATGTTGGAGTATAATATTATTTGGTGCATGCTTATTATAACCCCATGGTACCTTCATGGTAAATTTATAAATAATATTATGGTTGATTCTATGGTTTAGAGTGTGATTTATATTTCCCTCTTTATGTAAGTGTGAATGTGCAGAGAAATGCACAAGTGTCATGTGAGTTAGAGTGCAAGTGTAGGTTAAGTAAATGTGCACAAGTGTTTTGTATGCAAGAGTGCAAATATGTAATGTAAAGATGTGCACAAGTGTCCTAGATTAGAGAGTGCAAGTAAGAAGTGTAAGAGTCATGTAAAGGTGAGCAATTATTGTAAAGTCAAGTGTTCATCAAGTATGCAAGTGGTAAGTAGATAGGCCAAGAGTTATGAGACATGGCACATGGATATCAATGATCAAGAACCAAAATATTCACACTACTATGGCTATATTATAGAGTAAATTCGCCATAGACAAATATATCACATCGAAGATTATTTTTGAGTTTTGATAATCCGTTTGTAAAAAATAGTGAAGTAATAAAACTTGTATACATTTTGAGCAATTAATATTGTAAGTTGTTATTCATGCATAGTACATGAATGATTCAAGCTTTTTACATTCATATTTTAGCATATAATTGAATTTTTGTTTATTATAATCCTTGATATACATATTAATTTGCTCATATCATTCTACTCTTATTATTATCTCGATCTTTAAATATTGTGGCTATTTTATATTAGGTCCTATGTGATATAACCTATGATATTATATGGTAGTATAAGGCTTAAAAATCCATCAGTGGTATCAAAGCTACCACCAGACTCTATCCAGATTGATAGAGTTTATTTTTAGCCACTATTATAAATTGACTTTGTCCATATTTTACAAGGTTGATTAAGAGTCTATCTACTTTAAAGGCAGTGAGACTTGAACTCTAAAGATCATATTGAGTAGAAATTCTAGGGTCTTTCCATAGTTGAAGAATAATAATCCAATCGTATGACTTAGCTATATTGATTGAAAGGTGAATCAAATTTGAGATAATTGATCATTTTGGGCTATAACCAACCCTTGACATTGAATATTTGTAGAAGAAATTTAATATTTAAGGATATTCAAAGTCACCTTGAAATTATATTGGATTCTTTAGTAAGAAGGATAATCATATTGAGTTCCTAGTGCACCTAAGATATTGGATATATTTCAAAGAAGAGAGTTGTAATAGAGATCAAGCTATAGAAGTGTGAGAAGTTTCCTACAAAGGATAGAGAAGAATTTTAGCTTCTAAGTGCAAAGTACAAAAGAATTAAAAGTTGCAATGGATTGAGAAGAATTCAAATATTCCTAAGATAGATAGAAGAAAGCAGCAAATAGAGAAAGAAAAAGTTTTAAGTCATAAAAATATTGACCTTGACAAGATAAATATATCCAAGTCCTACAAACCTTGACATTGATAAGTGAAAGATATTCAAGTACTAAAAACCTTGACATGGATAAGTAAAGGATATTCAGGTCATATACACCTTGACATTGGAAGATCATTATAAGAAGAAAAATATTCTAGTTTTTAAAACAAAAACCTTGACATTGGCTAAAGAAGCCAATATAGAGAAATACGATATTACAACAATAGAGAAAGAGCTCTTATAAGGATTCAGCTCAAGAAGCCAAGAAGAGCATGATAGCATAAGAAAAAGGAAAAATCATATAGAACATATATAAAATAAAGGAGAGCACACGAAGCAAATCAATTTGTAAGGATAAACATCGATTATCTTCACTTGGATTGCACACCTGTATATAAGTAGAAGAAGTAAAAGGTTAACAACAAGATAAAGTGAGCATAGTAATAGTGAATTAAAATAACATAGAACAACAAGAATTATAATATTTACAATGAACTAGAGGAGCATATAGCAGTAAACAAACATAACAAAGGTCTAAGAAGCATTAGTGGGACAAGCTAAAGAGGAATTAGAGCACTTGAAGACTTAAAGAGATCAAAGGTTTAAAGATCTCAAAAGTTTAAAGGGCTTTAAAAATTAAAATCTAAGAGGATTAAAGACAAAGGAATAAAAAGAGCAAAGCAATGAAGTGCTAACATTTGAGCAACAACATAGCTCTAGCAGCGTAATCCTAAAAACAAGTGAAAGCGTCAAAAATTAAAAGCTAAGAGGATTAAAGACAAAAGAATCAGAGCAAAGCAATGAAGTGCTAACATTTAAGAAACAACATAGCTCTAGCAGCGTAATCCTAACAACAAGTAAAAGTGAAAGCATCAAACACATAAGATATTAAGAAATGTAGCAATATCATAGCAATTGCAAGCTTGAGCGATACACAACAAAGAATCTCAAGATTCAAGTGAAGAGGAATTATAACATCTCCAAGAGAAGCAATGCATGGTGCAATGTAACAGATAAGACATAGTGAAGAAGCATCTATAATAACATAATGGTAAAAGCAATGGTGGAAGCAACATCTATAATAGTGTAAAGATAGTGTAACAACAACAAGAATATTTGTAATGGTGAAACTATTGGAAGAGGTAGTGAAACCATGACAATAACATCTGGAGTAAGGGGCTTAGCATTCAACGTTTGGTAGTAAGCTTTGCCAATCAGCAGTTGGTATGTTAGGGTTACTTTCCCTAAGCACTGATTAACCCGTTCAAAGAGGAGTCTAAGTGCAAGTATTAATTTTATCAAAAAGTGAGTGCCAATTAGTTTGAGAATGAATTTCCTTTGGAGGAGTTCAAATATTGAAGTGAAGTGCTTAATGTTGGATTAAATGTATGAATATTTAGTTTCTCTTATATTTAGGAGTTATAAGGAGGTAATAAAAAAAAGGATTAGTGAAGTTATTTAATTTAATTATTAGGTGTTATAAGAAGATAAAAAATATTAGTTAAATTTTTTCAATAATATTACATTATTTGGTACATGCTAATGTACCCCCTTGGTACAACCTTGTAGACATTAGATTAGGATTGTGTCCTAGATTAGAGCGTAAGTAAATATTTTATGTAATGTAATAATGTATAGGAAATGCACAAGTATTATGTAAATGAGTGTGCAAGTGTTATGTGCGTAAATGTACTAATGGGGGACGAAAAATCGCACGCCAAGAAATCCCAAATTTTCATTTGATATTTTGGAATCACTCTCCAGTAACAGCCCGCAGGCTTTACAATAACTAGCGCACAGGCTTAGTTCTTCAATCCTCTATGTGTGATCTCCAAATCCACCACCCTATCCTATTACAATGCTTGGGTTTTTATAGAGGCCCCGACCCTCTATCACAAAACGGTGGAGTGCTCTGTAGCCGCCTGCACCTCGATCCTCTGAGTCATTATTGCACTCCCACTGCAATCGCCACCTGACTCCCATTCACTGTCACACTTACTCTGTAACGTCAACTCGACGCTCTGAGTTTTCAACCTGTTCACAAAACTACCAACTGCCACCTGGGTCAAATGCAAAAAGATGCATTGATGAGCTGTCTGCATGTACTTGGCCTCTGCGTGTCATGCGCGAATGGCTGCCATGATCTCTAGGATCCTCTGCAGAGACTGATGCTTCGGTTCCAGTGGCTATAAATGTGCAACGCACTTTTTGGGCATGAAACCATGCATTTATGAGGCACTTGATTGCCTCGAGAAATACCCATCTCGAAACGCATGCCCCTCCTTCTGAGTCATGAACCAGCAGTATGTCGCGATATCATGACATCTTCTCCATCTTGCTCTTCTTCTTCTCTTTCGATCGTGATATCGCGACATGTCGCGCTATCGCGACATTTCCCTTCCTCGTTCCTCTTCTCCACTTTGGGTCATGAAATTGTGACATGTCACAATTTTGTGACATCTTCTCTTCCTACTTTCTTTTGCTCCTACGGGTCATGATTTCATGACATGTCATGAAATCGTGACATCTTATTCCGCCTTCTCTCCCCTCTTCGTGTCACGAAATCATGACATGCCATGATATCATGACGTCTTTCTCCTTTGGCTCCTTCGCTTGCCCTCTGGTCACAAAAATGCGACATGTCATGAAATCATGACATCTTTCTTCCTTGGCTCCTTCTTCACCTTCTGGTCGTGAAACTGCGACCTGTCACAAAATCGTGACATTTCTTTCTCCTGGCTTTCTCTCTCCTTGGCGGGTCACGAAACTGCGACATGTCACGAAATCACGACATCTTCTCCTCTGTGCCTTCTCTCTCTTCTACGGGTCATGAAACTATGACATGTCACGAAATCGCGACATCTTCCTCTTTCGCTCTTCATCCTGCCTTCGGGTTGTGAAATCACGACATCTTAGCTTTCAACTTTCTCTTTCTTCCTCAGGTCATGAAATCGCAACATCTTTGCGTTTTGTACCCTCCTTCTGCTTTTGGGTCGTGAAACCGTGACATGTCATGAAATCATGACATCTTTGCTTGTAGCCTCCTCTTGCCTGATTGGGTCATGAAATCGCGACATCATTGGCACCCTTGCTTCTCCTATGGAACCTGTTGCGATATCGTGATAGTTGGCCCTGTTGGCTTCTTTCTCCATTTTGTGTCGCGATATCACGACACATTTTCTGTCGTGATATCACGATAGCTTCTCCTCGCTCACTTCTCTGCTCCACTTGTGTCACGATATCGTGACACATTTGCTATCGCGATATCGCGACAGCTTCTCCCCGCTGGCTACGTTCTCCGCTTGTGTCGCGATATCGCAACACATTTTTTGTCGCGATATCGTGATAGTCTTCTTCGTTGGTTCCTCTCTCCTCTTTGGATCGTGATATCATGACACTTTTTCTATCGCGACATATTTTTCTTCTTGCCTTCTTCTGCTTCTTTTGTTGCAATTTTGCAACACGTCATGAAATCGTGATGTCTTCCCTCAGTCAACTTTTTAGAAGTGGCCCTCCTGCCACTAGATGCTTCTACATCAGGTGCCATTGGATGCTCCTACATCAGACACCCGAGGTTGGTGGAGAAGTGACCTTCACTTCGGTGCTATTTGGGCACCGCCTTCTGCAACATCTCCAAATGCGCACCTGCCTCTGCAGTCCGCTCAAACCCCGTCTTCGACCCAAAAAAATTTCTACCTTCTACCAGGCAGATTCTGGCACTGTTGCACACCTCCTCATCTGTAGCCCTCAATGGCTTCAACTTCTGACGCACTCCATCTTCTCTTCTACCAGTTCTTTTGCCCTGGCCTCTACTTCTCTGTTTATCCTCACACCTTCTGTGCAACTCCTCTTGTAGGGCTTTCACTTGCCTCTGCAAATCTCTTCTGAGCAGTTCTTCTTGCAGGGCTTGCACTTGCCTCTGCAAATATCTGAACATCTATAACTATGAATCTTCAGATCTCATATCTCTCCCACCACCATGGTTTCTTCGTGGAGGCATTCTTCTACACTTTCTTCTCACAAAATTTATAGAACCTGGTGTAAAACTGCCTCACGTTCGGTGATCTATTTTACATGCTCAGGAACTCTCGCTCTGTCTTCTTGCAACCCTTCCCATAGATCCTGGTGCAAGCTGCCTCACGTTCGGTGCTCTGCTTACACGCTCAGAATATTCTAGCTCTGATACCACTTGATGGGGGATAGAAAATCGCACACCAAGAAATCCCAAATTTTCATTCGATATTTTGGAATCACTCTACAGTAACAGCCTGTAGGCTTTACAATAACTAGCGCACAGGCTTAGTTCTTCAATCCTCTACGTGCGATCTCCAAATCCACCACCCTATCCTATTACAATGCTTAGGTTTTTATAGAGGCCTCGACCCTCTGTCACAAAATGATGGAGTACTCTGTAGCCGCCTGCACCTCGATCCTCTGAGTCATTATTGCACTCCCACTACAATCGTCGCCTGACTCCCGTTCACTGTCACACTTACTCTGTAATGTCAACTCGACACTCTAAGTTTTCAACCTATTCACAAAACTGCCAACTGCCACCTGGGTCAAATACAAAAAGATGCATTGATGAGTCGTCTGCATGTACTTGGCCTCTGCATGTCATGTGTGAATGGCCGCCATGATCTTCGAGATCCTCTGCAGAGACTGATGCTTCAGTTCCAGTGGCTAAAAATGTGTAGCGCACTTTTTGAGCATGAAACCATGCGTTTATGAGGCACTTGATTACCTCGAGAAATACCCATCTCAAAACGTGTGCCCCTCCTTCTGAGTCGTGAACCAACAGTATGTCGCGATATCGTGACATCTTCTCCATCCTGCTCTTCTTCTTCTCTTTCGGTCGTGATATCGTGACATGTCGCGCTATCGTGACATGTCGTGCTATCGTGACATTTCCCTTCCTCGTTCCTCTTCTCCACTTCAGGTCACAAAATCATGACATGTGATTTTGCAACATCTTCTCTTCCTGCTTTCTTTCGCTCCTGCGGGTTGCGATTTCATGACATGTCACAAAATTGTGACATCTTCTCGTTCCACCTTATCTCCCCTCTTTGTGTCATGAAATCATGACATGCCATGATATCGCGACATCTTTCTCCTCTGGCTCCTTCACTTGCCCTCTGGTCACAAAAATGCGACATGCCACGAAATCGTGACATCTTTCTTCCTTGGCTCCTTCTTCACCTTCTGGTTGCGAAACTACGACCCGTCATGAAATCACGACATTTCTTTCTCTTGGCTTTCTCTCTCCTTGGTGGGTCACGAAACTGTGACATGTCGCGAAATCATGACATCTTCTCCTCTACACCTCTCTCTTCTATGGGTCACGAAACTGTGACATGTCATGAAATCACGACATCTTCCTCTTCTGCTCTTCATCCTGCCTTCGGGTCACAAAATCGTGACATCTTAGCTTTTGGCTTTCTCTTTCTTCCTCAGGTCATGAAATCGTGACATCTTTGCCTTCCGCACTCTCCTTCTGCTTTTGGGTTGCGAAACCACGACATGTCGCGAAATCGTGACATCTTTGCTTGTAGCCTCCTCTTGCCTAATTGGGTCACAAAATCATGACATCATTGGTACCCTTGCTTCTCCTATGGAACCTATTGCGATATCCCGACAGTTGGCCCTACTGGCTTCTTTCTCCATTTTGTGTCACGATATCGCGACACATTTTCTGTCACGATATCACGACAACTTCTCCTCACTCACTTCTCTGCTCCACTTATGTCGTGATATCGTGACACATTTGCTATCGCAATATCGTGACAACTTCTCCCCGCTGGCTACGTTCTCCGCTTGTGTCGCGATATCGCGACACATTTTCTGTCGCGATATCGCAACAGTCTTCTCCGTTGGTTCCTCTCTCCTCTTTGTGTCGTGATATCGTGACACTTTTTTTGTCGCGATATCGTGACATATTTTTCTCCTTGCCTTCTTCTGCTTCTTTTGTCACGATTTCGCGACACGTCGCAAAATCGCGATGTCTTCCCTCCTTAGTCAACTTTTCAAAAGTGGCCCTCCTACCACTGGATGCTTCTGCATCAGGTGCCACTAGATGCTCCTGCATCATGTACACAAGTGTCATGTAAATAAGCGTGCAAGTGTTATGTGTGTAAATGTGCATAAGTACCTCATATGTAAGTGTGCACATGTGTTCTTATATTAGGAAGTGTTATGTGAAGAGTCATGTCCAAGTATGCATACAAGATAGAGTCATGTGTATGCAATTGTCAAGTCGAGAAGCCAAGAGTCACGAGACTTGGCATAAGGAAAGGAAGAGTCAAGCAACCCAAGAGTCATTATACAATGGCTATATATTACTCCATAGAGAGGCATAGTAAAACATCACCAATATCACCTACAGAGTCTACATAGAGAATATTATGATTATCTTGTAATAGAGTTTTATGATACATTTGTAAGAGGAGGAGTAATAAATATTGCATACATTTGAGCAATTAATATTGTAAGTCTTGCTACATGCTTTTACATGTATGATTCAGGCTATTTATACATTCATATTATTGCTTATTAATGAATGTTATTTGACATATTATTAGCCTTTATTTACATATTAATTGGCTCATATTATTTTGGTTACATTATTATTTGATCTTATTATATTGCGGCTATCATATATTTGATCTTGTGATAATTATCTTGTGATATTTACATTAATAATAAGGCTTCAAAAGTCATCAGTGGTATCAGAGCTACAACAAGAAGTTTCTTGTACAAGATTTGTTTAGCTGCAAAATCAATTCTTGTCTAGTGTGACAAAATTGGTTAGAGTCTATCTAATTTAAAGGGAGTTATACCTAAACTCTATTGAACAGTTAAAGGAAGTAATAAAGCTAGCGTCTTTCTACAATTGAAGGAAGCATTAAATATAGGGTCTTTCCATAGGGTCTTTCCGCAATAGAGTAGATAATAGATATATTTACCAAGGTCATGGATAAGGTGTTATTTATGTAATTACAAGAGCATCATGGAGTAGGAGAGTGTCCTATAAGGTGGGATGATTGATTAGGATTTCTCTCCATGTCCCCCATTTAGATTAATGATGGATATTGGAATATGTGGTTTAATCTTAACTTGACGCCATGTCAACATTTTGTATTGTAATAAATTGTATTGCCATGTAGGCCATTGTATACCTTGTATATATGACTTTATTATAATATTATAATAATAAACCGTAGGGTTGGATATTTAACCTTGACCTAAGGTCATTTGTAATTTGGGTGTTTATACCCTTTAAGACAAACTACTTTATTATCACTTGGAAAGCATTATTATTTTCTAGTGATATTGTTTGATGTCTAAGATCACCCTTCATATTGTGTTATGCTTATCTAAGATTTATATTTTCTTTGTTGGGTAATGTGTTGATTTTGTTTATTCTAGAATATATTAATAAATCTAACAAGGCTTGAGATAAGCTTACATAAAATATTCCATCAATTATTACACAAAGACCTAATAAAGGCCTAATTAGAAAAACCTCTACAAAGGAGCTAGAGGAGGTAGTTTTTTCCATCCTAATAAATCACCTGATCTATATGGATTTCCTATAGTTCTCTTTATAAAATTTGAATTTACTAAAGAGCAACATTTTGGTTGCAATTGAAAAGGTCAAGAAAAAAAGGCTATAATAAATAATACCAATGCCATATTTATTGTATTGGTTTCCAAGAAATAATATACAATATAGTTTGATAGCTTTCATCCAATAAGTCTTTATAATGTGATTTATAAGACAAATTCAAAAAATATGAAAAGTAAGATTGCAAACATTCTAGATTATATTATCTTAGAGGAATAAGGTGGTTTTTTCATGGTAAACAAAGTCTTGATAAGTATATTCATTGCACAAGATGTCATACATTCTCTTTATTCCATGAAAATAAAATATTCTTGTAAAATTAGGTATGAATAAATCATATGATAGGGTTTGCTAAAGTTTTCTAGATGGTATTCTTAGAAAAATTGGTTTTGGCTATGTTTGGTGTGAATGAACAAGATGTTGTTATAGTACTCCAAAATAATCTAGTTTGATTAATGAATCCCTTACTATATAGTTTGAATTATTCTATAGACTCTGCTAGGAAGACCCATTATCTCATTATCTCTTCACTATTCATGTTAATGCATTAGGGAGAACTTTCTTAAAAGCAAAAATATAATACAAAATCAAAGGTATTCAAGTGACATTAAATAACCCCTTTGAATATTATCTTCAATTTATTTATGACAATTGTCTTTTGGGTCATCTACAAATTAAAAATATCCTAGATTTTACTATGAGAATATTGTTAAACAATTGGTTAATACTAGACAATCTAGGTTCTTTTTAATTAACACTACCTAATGCAAGAGTCTATCTTCCGGAGGGCATAACTTTTGATCCGACCATTGGATCAGCTTGAAATTTTATGGGGAGTTAGATAAAGAGGTGGACATGCCATGGGCTAGACCACTCTAGTCATCTAGTTGTTTTTAGGTTTTTTTCAAGTTCTAATTCCTTCATCTAGTGCCCCAAAAATGGGATTTAGTGTTTTTTGAAAATTTGGAAGAAAACATATCTGGAATAACTTCTTATTTAGGCATGGGTAGGTGTTGAGATTTTCTAGGAGGCTTAATATAGATGATACGAAGGTGCATATCAATTTTGAGGGCTATCCAAGTTTTTTGGGTGATTTAGGTTTTGGCACTAAAGACGAAATAGCCTAGAAAATAAATAAAATAAATAAAAAATAATTTTTTTATTTTTAGGGCTTAAGATTTAGGGTTTTGTTTTAGGGTTTCTTTTGGGATATATATTCCCTTGGTATCACATTGTAAAAGGGGTGAAATCCAGGAATGAGAAAGAAAGCATTTATCAGATTATTTCCATCTATTGTAACTTTTGTGTGATTGGGAATTTTATCTTTTGCTTTGTTTCTTTTTGTCACAATTTTATGTGATTGGAGGTTCTTGTTCTAACCTCTTGCAGCTGGATTTACACCATTTGGTATCAGAGCAAGTTGGATCTTGCTGGGGGAGAGAAGGTAATCTTGTCGATTACAATTATTCTGCTATTCATATTTTTTTGTTTAGAATAACACAGATCAGATTAGCATGAGGAGAGGAAGAGGAGGTTATGCCCAGCTCAATAGGAATATGCAGGAGCTGCAGGTACAAGTTACTCAATTGACTGGAATGATGGCCCGCATGAGGGAAAGATATCCCTCTAAATTTGCAGATCTGGATTCTGATAGTGAGACTGTGGAAGGAGACAACAAGCTAGAGGTTCATGATGAGGAAGAACCAGAGAAGAAGCCAGAGGAGCATCAATTTGAGAATAGGCTAATTAGGGCCTTGGAAGGAAATAAATATGGGATCAAGATTGATGTCCCTGAGTATGCAGGAGGGTTGAAACCAGAGGAGTTGATAGACTGGTTGAATAGCATGGAGAAGTTCTTTGAGTGGAAAAGCCTTTCAGAGGAAAAGAAAGTGAAGCTTGCATGCACAAAGTTGAAAGGGCATGCATTGATTTGGTGGGATCATCTACAGAAGGAGAGGCAAAGAAAAGGAAAGGAAAAGATTAGGGTCTGGTGTAAAATGGAAAAAAAATTGAAGGAGAAATTCTTACCCAAAGATTATGCCCAAACATTATTTCGTAGACTTCAGAACCTCAGACAAAAGGATCAAAGCATCGAGGACTACACCAATGAATTCTACAAGTTATCAATTTGGGTGGGTCTTGAAGAGTCAGAAGAACAGAAGGTTGCAAGGTATGTGAATGGATTAAGCTATGCCATACAAGATGAATTAAGTATGCTTTAGACCCATAGTGTAGAGGATGCATATCAGTTAGCATTAAAAGCAGAAGAGAAACATAAGAGGAGTAATTTTAGAAAAGGAGTGAAGAAAGGACCATCATCACCTTCAATCAGAGGGTATCCCTCAAAGGGAGAATCTTCTAGTACAAAGAAACAAGAAGAGTCTAGGCAGAATCAAGTTAACCACCAGAGAGGTGGAGGATCTCAAAGAGGAAGAGGTTATGGTGGAGGATGAAATTGGGATGGCCCACGAAGACCATATACATGTTATAGATGTAGTGAGGAAGGGCACAGAGCTTATGAGTGTCCACACTATCCTGCACAAGAAAGAAGATAGGGAGAAGAAGCTAGAGTCAATATGGTTGAGGTAGAAGAGCAAACTGAGGTAGAAGTTGTTGCAGACATGGGAGAAAATCTCATGATAAGGAGGACGATGATCATACCAAGGAAGGAGAAAGTGGAAAATAATGATGGTGGTGATTCTTGGTTGCGTACGAATATCTTTCGAACTAGGTGCACATCTAGAGGAAAGGTATGTAAGATGATTATTGATAGTGGTAGTTGTGAAAATATGGTTTCAGATGAAATGGTCAAGAAACTTAACTTGAAGTGTGAGAAGAACCCGTATCCCTACCGCATATCATGGTTCAAGAAAGGGAATGAGGTAACTATAGATAAGAGGTGTCTAGTTAAGTTTTCAATTGGGACTACCTACAAGGATGAAGTATGGTGTGATGTAATTCCAATGGATGCATGTCACTTATTATTGGGGAGGCCTTGGCAATATGATAGGAAGGCTACCCATGATGGAGGAAGGAATACTTACACATTCTAGAAGGATGGAGTAAAAGTGGTCCTATTACCACATAAGGAAGAAGGGCAGAGCAAAAGCCTATTAACGACTAAGGAATTTATCATAGGGATGAAAGAAGTTGGGGTTTGTTACGTGTTGACAACAAAGAAGGTGGATACTGAGGATGTTGCTATACCACCTACAATAGCAAAGTTGTTGAAAGAGTATGCAGATGTCATGCCAGAAGAGTTACCAGATGGATTACCCCCAAAAAGGGATATCCAACATCATATTGATCTAATTTCAATATCAGCTCTTCCAAATCAGGTAGCCTATAGGATGAGTCCCATGCAGAATGAGGAGTTGAACAGACAAGTGATAGAATTGATAAAGAAGGGAGTTGTTAGAGAAAGTATGAGTCCTTGTGCGACTCCTGCACTATTGATGCCAAAGAAAGATAATACATGGTGGATGTGTGTGGATAGTAGGGCAATCAATAAAATTACAATCAAGTATCGATTCCCAATTCCAAGACTAGATGATATGATGGATGTGCTAGTCGGAGCATGATGCTTTAGCAAAATTGACCTACGTAGTGGATACTATCAGATTCAAATCCGGGAAGGAGATGAATGGAAGACTACTTTCAAGACAAAATATGGGTTGTATGAATGGATGGTGATGTCATTTAGGTTATCCAATGCACCCAGTACATTTATGAGGATGATGAACAGAGTATTACGAGAATATATTGGTAAGTTTGTAGTTGTGTATTTTGATGATATTCTGATATTCAGTAGGAATGAAGAAGAACACTTGTTGCATTTGAAATTAGTGTTAGAGTTGTTAAGAAAAGAGAAGTTGTATGTCAATTTGAAGAAGTGTAGCTTCCTTCAGAAGAGTCTAGTGTTCTTGGGATTTGTAATCTCAGAGGATGGAGTGAGGATGGACAAAGAGAAGGTGAAGGTAATTTTGGAATGGCCCATTCCAAGAAATGTGACAGAGGTGAGGAGTTTCCATGGCTTGGCAACTTTTTACAGAAAGTTCATTAGGAATTTTAGTAGCATTGTTGCACCTATAACAGAGTGTACGAAGGGAAGAGAATTTGTATGGACAAAGGCAGCAACAGAGGGTTTTGAACTATTAAAGAAGAAGGTGACAGAAGCACCTATTTTGATATTGCCATATTTTAGCAAGTTGTTTGAGGTTGATTGTGATGCCTCCCATGTGGGAATTGGAGTTGTATTGAGTCAAGAAGGGTGACCTATAGCATTCTTTAGTGAGAAGTTGAATGAGGTAAGGAAGAAGTATTCTACTTATGATGTGGAATTCTATGCTATTGTGCAGGCATTGAGACACTGGAGGCATTATTTAGTGTCTAAAGAGTTTGTGTTATTTATTGATCATGAAGCATTGAGGTATGTAAATACCCAGAAGAAATTAAATAATAGGCATGCAAAGTGGGTATCATTCTTGCAAGAGTATACATTTGTTTTGAAGCATAAGTCAGGTAAGCAAAATCAAGTTGTTGATGCTTTGAGTAGATGTGTAGTGTTATTGACTACTATGGAGCATGAAGTAGTCGGATTTGAGGTAATTAAGAAAATGTATGAAAATGATCCAGATTTTGGTGATATTGTGAAGTAGTGTAAGAATCCAATATTGGGAGAAGTTGGTAGTGGTGTTTGTGATTATCTAATACAAAATGGTTATTTGTTTAAAGGGAAGCAGTTGTGCATTCTTGTTGGTTCAATGAGGGAGAACATTATTAGAGAACTGCACAATGGAGGTTTGGTTGGGCACTTTGGAGTGAGCAAGACGATTGCTCTTGTAGAGGAGAAGTATCATTGGCCAAAGGTAAAGAGGGATATAACCAAGTTTGTGTTAAGATGCAGAGTGTGCCAAATGGCTAAAGGCCATGCGTAGAATACAAGACTTTATATGCCTTTGCCCATCCCTACAGGACCATGGATAGATTTGAGCATGGATTTTGTGTTGGGGTTGCCTAACACACAATGGAGTAAGGATTCAATTTTTGTTGTGGTAGATAGGTTTTCTAAGATGGCACATTTCATTGCTTGCCAGAAAACCAATGATGCTACTAGAGTTGCAGATTTATTCTTTAGAGAAGTTGTTAGACTACATGGTGTCCCAAAAACAATCACCTCAGATCGGGATACAATGTTTCTAAGTCACTTTTGGAGGACTCTATGGGGGAATATGGGAACAAAGCTACAGTTCAGTAGTGCATATCACCCCCAGACTGATGGGCAAACAGAAGTAGTAAATCATAGTTTGGGAAATCTTCTAAGGTGTATTGTTGGAGAAAAACCAAAATAGTGGGACTTAGCCTTACCACAAGCTGAGTTTGCATATAATAGTTCAGTCAACAGATCAATAGGAAAATCTCCTTTTTAGATTGTTTATGGTAAGAATCCCAATGGTGTGTTAGATCTGATTGATCTACCGATTTAGGGTAAAATCAGTGATGATGCAGAGGCATTTGCAGAGCACATACAGGAATTGTAGGAAGGTGTCAGAAAGAAGTTACAAGATAGTAATGAAAAGTATAAGGTAGCAACAAATGCAAGTAGGAGACTGAAAGTCTTTATGGTGGGAGACATGGTGATGGTTCACCTCAGGAAGGAGAGATTTCCAAAGGGCACATATAACAAATTGAAGTATAAGAAGATTGGACCATGTAGAATTCTGAAGAAGATGAATGATAATGCCTATAAAGTGGAGTTGCCTGATGATTTTGATATTTCACCAGTTTTTAATGTTACATATTTGTATGAATTTCATGGGAATGAAGATGAAGTTGAAGAAGAAGAAGACATAAACTGGGAGCAACAAATACCTAAGAAGAAGAAAGAAAAAGTTATGCAAGTACTTGATAAGAAGACAATTAGTACCAGGCAGGGAAACTACAGCAAATACTTGGTACAATGGGAAGGTTTACAATAGGAAGATAATACTTGGATTTCAGAGGGGGAACTAAAAAATATTGATAGCAGAAAGTTGTAGGAGTTTGATCAAAGGAACTCGCAGGAGCAGAGTTCTTTTCAACCAGAGGAGAATGATGCAGGAGCCTATCTTCCGGAGGGCATAACTTTTGATCCGACCGTTGGATCGGCTTGAAATTTTATGGGGAGTTAGATAAAGAGGTGGACATGCCATGGGCTAGACCACTCTAGTCGTCTAGTTGTTTTTTAGGCTTTTTTCAAGTTCTAATTCCTTCATCTAGTGCCCCAAAAATGGGATTTAGTATTTTTTTGAAAATTTGGAAGAAAACATATCTGGAATAACTTCTTATTTAGGCATGGGTAGGTGTTGAGATTTTCTAGGAGGCTTAATATAGATGATACGAAGGTGCATATCAATTTTGAGGGCTATCCAAGTTTTTTGGGTGATTTAGGTTTTGGCACTAAAGACGAAATAGCCTAGAAAAAAAATAATAAAATAAATTAAAAAGTAATTTTTTATTTTTAGGGCTTAAGATTTAGGGTTTTGTTTTAGGGTTTATTTTGGGATATATATTCCCTTGGTATCGCATTGTAAAGGGGTGAAATCCAGGAATGAGAAAGAAAACATTTATCAGATTATTTCCATCTATTGTAACTTTTGTGTGATTGGGAATTTTATCTTTTGCTTTGTTTCTTTTTGTCACAATTTTATGTGATTGGAGGTTCTTGTTCTAACCTCTTGTAGCTGGATTTACAGCATTAACCTAGATTTATGATGGATTATTATGTATGTAATATAATTTAAAATATAAATAATATCATCAACATATCTAAGTATTTCTTTGTCTAATAAAGGAGAAAAAATGGAGATTTCCTTTGTCTAATAAAGGAAAGAAAAAGAAGATTTGGGATTTAAATTTGAATATAATAAAATCTTGTTTGGTAAGTTGGAAAGGTATATTCTTCACTACAACTAGAATGCTATAATTCATATGATTATATTGTAAACTATCTCTCTATATAGGATGTCACTTTCAATATTACAAGCAAATATAAATCCAAGTTCAATAAAATTCAAAGATTTTTCTTTGGAAGGGGTGTGAGAAATAAATAGGTTTTATTTTTGTAAGTGTCTGACAATATTTAAATAACTTGTAGGCTTGTAAAATTATGTACTTATGATTTTGGCATTAGGGGCAAATCTTAGAATACTCAAAGATATAAAAAAATAAAGTTGGATGAAAATATTACCTTGAAAGCATATAGATTATATGAATGTAATAAAGTTGTTAAGGAATCCCAAGAGGTTTAGACCAAGTGGTGGAAGCAAAGAGTTTCATACCATAAACCAAGGTTCAAATCCCATTGGTGAACCTTAACTTTTATTAAATGACTTGGGCTCAATCATTAAATATCTCAACTTTCAATGATGAGACCTAGGATCGAATGTTAACAAGAGATACATACAAAATTGACAGCTATTATAATACCATTATTTGGTCACGATGTAATATGAGTAGGGCCTATTTCAATACCATATAACCAATTTTAAAAATAAAATTATTAAGGAAATGAACCTTACATAGGGACATAAGAACATCAAACTTTGCATCAGAGAATTTGCAAGTGATAAAGAAACCTATTAGGTATTCAATCAATGAATTATATGAATATTTAATATGGTGTTTCATTAAAGTATTATCCTCTTATTTCTAATCCAAAATGGTAATTGTTATCTCTGGCATGTTTACCTTGTAAGGGTTCAAATATCAAAATTTATTTGATTTGAAAAGAAATTATGGATCATGGATTTATATGAGCAAACTTGTTGAAGTAGAGGACCTCAAGTAAATAGAAAATGCAATTGCGGTTCAAGAGTTGTATTTTCCATTTTTATGGCAAATTATAACTTGCTTTGAAATCTATCAAAAGATGGTGGAATTGATCAAGTTGGGATATTTATTCAAAGCAATTCGAATTTCCTACTCCCAAAGATTTTTTTTGAAGAATGTTTGGTAATTTGAGGTCTCCCTAAGGCCCTGACATTCCTTTTGTTAGCATTCTAAATAAAATTTCTTACATGTGAGAGTGTGTAAAGAAGAGTGTAGGTGTGCCTTGTGTAAGAAAGGTCTAAAAACATTAGATCATTTACTTCTTGATTGTCCCTTTGCTTATACCAATTGGGGATTATTTTAAAAAATAGAGAACATATTGGATAGGTCCATCAATATTGAAAGAGGGGTTGAAGTGTTAGATTAAATATTTCAAAGCTAAAGAATTATGCATTAGATGGAGGATTGGTTAAACCATTATTTATTGGAATCTATGGTTTGAAAGGAATAATATAATTTCAAAAAAATAATCTCAAAATTATTGTCTATGTTTGTAATTGTATTATTGCATTTCATGCAAAATTTTATAGGCATGGTACTCATCATGGGAAGCCTAAAGTGTGAAAAAATAGATGTTTTCCTTTTGGTTACAAGATTTGAATATACATCCAAGGGTTATCTATTATTACAAAATTAACACAAACAATCTACATCTATTTATAGAATGTGGAAATGACCAAAAGTTGGGTTCATTGAAATTAATTTTGATAATGCTTCCAAAGGGCATTCAAGAAAAGCTAGCAAATGTGGTGGTTTTTTTCTTTGGGAATAAGGAAGGCAAAAGTCTCCTCACTTAGTAAGAATCATATGGAACTTTAACTAACAACTATGCAAGCGTTAGGTCACTTCTTATAAGAATCAATATTGTCATTGAAAAATGGAGATATACTTCAATTAAGAAGGTTCCACAAATATTACCAATCAATAAAAAAGCTCATGAGGATTAGATCATCAATAGAATCATTTTTTATGTCCATCAACTATTATTGGAGGTAGTATCTTGGAAATGTCCATAAATGTATAGAGAGATAGTGTAGTAGATAATTAGCCAATTGGGATATTGATCATTATCTTGGTTAAAGTCAAATTTTAAAAATTAACTCGTCAAGGAAAATTTGTATCTTGTAATGGAAATGATATCAAGGAGTTGATAGAGGAAACATTGTAATTTGAGGAAGATGAAGAATATATTTGATAAAAAGGCAAGTTAGATAGTGTCTAATTAACCCAATAGCAAATGTAATGATTTGATATTTTATGGGAGTGGCTCTCGATAGAAGCCATATATAATTTATAAAAAAATAACTTATGACTAGAAGTCTAATATATTGAATAGAAAAATATAAACCTAATACTCCTCTCTCCTATACAACTTAAACCATATGATCTAGAGATTAAGTTCTAATCTTGAATAATTTTATAATAAAGCCATGATAGTGTCAAGTTGAATCAACACCCACATTTATAGAAATTAAAATATAACATAAGATATGTGGGTTTTTGTCTATTTATACAATACTTCACTAGAATAATACACTCAAAGTTTCATGATTACAATAATTTATGATTGGGGTTCTTTATACTCTCCATAACATATTTCATGAGTTTAAATAATATCACATATCAATATATTTTTAGCTTTTCAATTAATTCATGGATCATTTTATAAATATATATTCATGGGCCTTTTATAAATATCACAAAATCAATTACAGGCAAAATGAATGACTACACATTTTAACAAAAATTATGTAAATGTTATAACAAGGGCATTATCCCCTGAAAATTGAAATCTTATGTCTAAAATCTTAATCATGCAAAATGTAACCTCTAAACTCAAATTAAAAATGCTAATTATAAATATCCATAATAGATCCCCATATCTTAAACTTTCAATTATAATGTAAAAACATAACCTTTTCAAAAAAATTATTCTTACATTTAAAATATTAAAATCCAAACAAAAAAATTAAAACTATACTCTTAATAAGGGCAAGAATATTTTTGTAATAGCCTAGAGCAAGGGCATGTCGAGAGTAAGCATAAGGTGTGCAAGAAGAGTAAGTAGGAAGCAAAGTGCAAGCAAGAAGCAAGTGCCACTTCTTATTGTTCTAGATCTTAGGAGAAACTCAAAAACTAAAGGACTCATGTGAAGAAAATCTAGGTAACATGGAAGGAAAGTCATTTTTTAAAGTCCTTACTAGAAGTAAGGATGCCCTAGTTAGCAATAAGAGGAAGAGCAAATCTATGGAAAACCCTATCTAGGTAGCAGATACTACACTAGAAGTGATTATCAAGGATGAGATGATCAAGCATGATATAATGGTTCTTAAAATCAGAGGGTTAATATGTAAGTTCCATGGATACTAGCCAAGTTTTTCTGAGATTCAAAATTGGATCAAGTGGAAGTGGGGATTGAATTCAAATTACTCCATGACTTTTCTTCCAAAAGGATTTTTCCTCATTATCTTCTCTAATTCAAAAATAAGGGATAAAATAATGGATGGAGGCCCTTGGTTTAGGGGCAAAGATGCATTATATTTAAGACCATGGAGTGAGAATTTTTTTGTGGAGACAAAGACTATTAAAAGGCTTTTAGTGTGGATTAGGCTTTTTGGACTTCCTTATCAACTCATCAATAAGGAGGTTTTGAAGAATATTGGCAATACTCTAGGCGAGTTCATCCAAGAGGGACCAACTACTAAGGAGAGAAGGCATGTTGTATACACTCGAATATGTGTTGCCATGGATATTTCAAAACCTTTACCACAGTCCATTAGGATTAAATCTGAATCAAGAGAATGGGATCAACAAGTGGATTATGAAAATATTGCATTTTGATGTCACAAATGTCATGAAACTAGACACATGGCAAGATATTACAAAGTGAAAATGATGGAGAAAGAGATGGAAAATTTTGGGCATGAGGTAAACTTCAATATGAAACAAGGAGATCATATCATAGGAGAAGCTGGGTCAAATCAAGGATTTTCCACTCCTAAGAAAGTGGCAAGAAAAATCCCTCTACATCATCAAATGGCAAAGGCCATTATAGTTCACTCGAATCAACCATTAGAAGAAAAAATGACACAAGGGATGAGGAAGTACAATGCACAAGTTCAAATATAGGAGTTAAAGGTGCAAAGGAAGATGGGGAGGCAAATTTTAAAGCAAAGGAATATGGGGAGGAAAATTTTAAAGCAAATGAGGTGAAGGAGGTCAAGGTTAATCCAAGTAAATCATCTTCATTTTCCTCAAGTAGCATAAAATCTTCTCCTTGCAATAAAAATGAAAGTAGTATAGAGTGTATTCATTGCACTTTAGGGTTTCAAGAGTAGCACAATAAAGAAAATGCATATGGAGGATATCCAAGGAAATTTAGGGTTTCTAGGGCAGCATAAGAAAGTAATGACTATGGAGGATCATCCATGCACTTTAGGGTTTTTAGGGCAACATAAAGAAGAAAGTGTTTATGAGGCTATTCCTTGCATTTTAGATTCTTTAGGGCAACATAAATCTTTAGAAGATAAGTCTCATTATGAACAATATGAAAAAATAGAAGAGATTGATGAAGATGAGAGTGTTGGTGGGAATGGAAAAAGGAGAGGAAGGTCATCAAAGCATGAACAAAGAGAAAAAGAAACTCAAAGGGATATCAATTTGGGAAGCCAAATAAAAATATCACAGGTGTTAACAAGAAGTGGGGCTAAGCCCACTAATAAAAATAAAAAGTGATGATGATGAAAATGATATCATGGAATATTAGGGGTATGAATAAGACCCCTAAAAAAAGAGTTATTAAGGAATTAATAGGTTGTTATAGTCCTGAGTTTATTTTAATACAAGAAATAAAATTAAGTAGTGAGGAATGTAAGGATGCTTTTAAAAATATTTGGAAGATGGGTGATTGTCTAGAAGTTTCTTCTATAGGAGCTTCAGGCAGTATTGCAACAATATGGGACAAACACAAATGGGATGGGCAATTGTTAGAAGCAAAAAATAATTGGGTTGTTGGACTATTTTGTAGGAAAGAGGAAAACATCAAAGTTGGGGTTATAAATGTATATGCTCCAACTATAGTTACTCCTCATGAAAGATGTTGGAAGGACCTTAGCATATTTTTGTCAAACACAATGATGATTCATAATTGTGATCTATGGATTCTTGGGGGTGATTTCAACACTATTCTATCTCCTTTGGAAAAGAAGGGTGGTACTCTAGGATGGTCTAAATCAATGCAATATTTTATTTCATTTATAAATTCAAATGGTCTTTAGAATGTTAGTCCTTCAAATTTTCAATATACATGGCATAATATACACATTGGACAAACTCATATAGTAAAAATATTGGATAGATTATTTTTATCAAACACATGGTTGTAAATAGAGTATACAACATCTTTAGATATTTTATTAAAAACAAGATCAGATCAAAAACCCATTCTTTAACTTGTGATTTACCTATAATGGTCATCCAAACCCATTGTCTAGAAGTTTCTTCTATAGGAGCTTCAGGCAATATTGCAACAATATGGGACAAACGCAAATAGGATGGATAATTGTTAGAAGCAAAAATAATTGGGTTGTTGGACTATTTTACAAAAAGAGGAAAACATCAAAGTTGAAGTTATAAATGTATATGCTCCAACTATAGTCACTCCTCATGAAAGATGTTGGAAGGAACTTAGCATATTTTTATCAAACACAATGATGATTCATAATTGTGATCTATGGATTCTTAGGGATGATTTCAACATAATTCTATCTCCTTTGGAAAAGAAGGGTGGTACTCTAGGATGGTCTAAATCAATGCAAGATTTTGCTTCATTTGTCAATTCAAATGGCCTTTGGGATATTAGTCCTTCAAGTTTTCAATATACATGGGATAATAGATACATTGGGACAAACTCATATAGCAAAAGATTGGATAGATTCTTGTTATCCAACAAATGGTTGCAAATAGAGTATACAATCTCTTCAAATATTTTATTATGAGCAAGATTAGATCACAAACCCATTATTTTGACTTGTGATTTACCCAATAATGGTCATCCAAATCCATTTTACTTCTAGTCTATATGGCTCCAAGACCTTAATTTCTTCTAGATGGTTATGTTATGGTGGGATGAAGCAAATTTTGAAGGATCATATATGTATAAGTTTATTCAAAAGATGAAATATCTAAAGGAGCAAATGAAGATTTGGAATGCCAAATATTTTGGTAACATTTTTAAAGAAAAGAAAGAAATTGAATCCAAGCTCAAAATTTACAAGAGATAGTAGAAATCAATGGAATGGATCAAGATTCTTATGTGAAAGAAAAATAATTACTTTCTAATTATCATAATGCATTGAAAAAAGAGTCATATTGGTTCCAAAAATCTAGGGAGAAATGGCTCAAGGAAGGAGATAGAAATACAAAAAATTTTTTTTTTATCACATCAAAAATATTTGAACTCCAGATGGAAGAAATATTGAGGAAGAAGAAGATATCAAGAAGGAAGCAATTAATTATTTCAAAAATATTTTGTCAATTAGGCAAGATAAGGAGGCACAAGATAAGCTTTTACAAAATATTCCATCAATTATCACACAAGGACAAAATGAAAGCTTGATGAAGAAGATATCTATGGAGGAGCTACATGAAGCAATTTTCTCTTTCCATCCTAACAAGGCACCTAGCCTTGATGGATTTCCTACAATTTTATTTCAAAAATTTAGATTTATTGAAGAGTGATATGTTAGTTATAATTGAAGAGGCCAAAAAAGGAAGGCTACAATAAGTGAGATCAATGCCACTTTTATTACATTGGTTCCCAAGAAAGGTGAGACAAAATATTTTGATAATTTTCATCCAATAAGCCTTTGTAATATGATTTATAAGATCATTTTAAAAATTATGGCAAACAGGTTGAAAAGCATTCTAGATTGTGTTATCTCAGAGGAACAAGGTGGTTTTATTCATGGTAAACAAATTCTTGATGGTGTAATCATTGCATAAGAGGCCATACATTCTCTTCATTCCATGAAAAACTAGGTATGCTTATGAAATTAGATATGAACAAAGCATATGATAGGGTTTCCTAGAGTTTTCTACATGATATTCTCAAAAATTTGGTTTTGATTAAAGTTGGTGTGAATGGATTAAATATTGTTATAGCACTACAAAATATTCTATTTTGATCAATGGTTCTCCTACTAGTTACTTTAAGTCATCTTGTGGACTCTACCAAGGTGATCCACTATCTCCTTATCTATTCATTATTCTTGTGGAGGCATTAGGGAGAGCTTTCTCAAAGGCAAAAATGGAAGGAAAAATCAAAGGTATTCAGGTTGCAAAAAATGGTCCCTTTGAATCTCATCTCCAATTTGTTGATGATACTTTTCTTTTGGGTCATCCCTCAATCAATGAGGCCATGGAGTTTAAATCAATATTATCATGCTATGAGAAGGCTACTAGACAATTGGTTAATACTACAAAATCTAGGATTTTTCATTAACACTACCCTAGATTTACAATGAATTATTATGGATATTTTAGGGTTTAAAATTGAAAATTTCCATCAACCTACTTGGGTATTCCTTTGTCTCATAAAGGAAATAAAAAGGAGCTTTGGATCTCATGTTTGGATAGAATGAAAGCTTGTTTGGTAGGTTGGAAAGGTAAGTTCTTAACCATGGCAGGAAGGCTACAACTCATAAAGACTACATTGCAATCCATCCCTATTTATATGATGTCACTTTCAAGATTGCCAATAGGTATAGCATCAAAATTGATAAAATTCAAAGAGACTTTCTTTGGAAAGGATGTAAGGAAAAATTTAGGTTTCCTCTTTGTAAGTGGGATAGGGTTTGCAAAGGAAAGAATATTGGAGGAGCAAGCTTGCAGAATTGTAGACTTATGAGTTTGGCATTAGGGGCAAAACTTGGGTGGAGATTATTCAAAGATCAAGGAAAGAATTGGGAAAAAATGTTACTTCAAAAATATATAGGTTCTCTTGATGCAATGAAATTATTTAGGAAAAGAACCCTACCCAAAGGATCACCAACATGGAACTTCATATCAGATAGTTTGCAATTGATCAAGAAACATATTAGATGGTCAGTCAATGAGGGGAATTATGCAAATTTTTGGTCTGATGCTTGGTTGAAGCCTTATCCTCTTATCTCTAACTCAAAATGGCAACCATTGGCTTAAGCATGTCTAGCTTGTAAAGGTCCAAAGGTCAAAGATTATATTAATATGAGCAACAACTCCAGATCATGGATTTCTATTAGTAACCTAGTTGAAGGAGAGGAACTCAAACAAATTGCAGATGAACTTCAAAAGATGCTTCAAGAGTTTTATTTACCAATTTTTACATGAAAAGATGAGTTGGTTTAGAATCTATCAAAAGATGGTGGATACTCAATCAAGTTGGGATATGAGGATTTAGAGCAATCAAAATTTCCTACTCCCAAAGATTTTCCTTGGAAGAATGTTTGGTCACTAGAGGCTCTCCCTAAGGCCTCAACATTCCTTTGGTTAGTAATTCAAAGTAAGATTCTTACAAGAGAGAGTCTACAAAGAAGAGGATATCATGGACCTTTCAGATGTGCCTTGTGTGAGAAGGATTTAGAAACATCAAACCATTTACTTCTTCATTATCCCTTTGCTCACACCATTTGGGGTTACTTTTTAAAAATATGAAAATATATTGGGTAGCTCCATCAACATTGAAAGAGTTGATGAAATATTGGATTAATTATTTCAAAGCTAAAGCATTATGTATTCTATGGAGGATTGGTCCTACCATTATTTGTTGGAATTTATGGCTTGAAAGGAATAATAGAATTTTTAAAAATAAATCTCAAAATCATGCCCAAGTTTGAAACCATATTATTGCCTCTCTTGCAGAATGTTTATAGATATGGTGCTCATCATGGGAAGTCTCAAGTGCAGAAAAAGAGGTGCTAACAACTTGGTTATAAGATTTGAATATACATGGAAGAGTCATCTATGATAATGGAATTAAAACAAAGGATCTACTTCGATCTATGGTAAAATGAAAATGTCCAAAAATTAGGTTTATCAAAATTAATTTTGATGGTGCTTCTAAAGGAAATCTAGGAAAAGTTAATGGAGGTGGTGTTTTTCAAAATAATGAAGGCAAAATTCTCCTCACTTAGAATCATATGGAACTTCAACTAACAACTATGTAGAGGCTAGGGCACTTCTTACAAGGATTAAAATTACAATAGAAAAAGGATGGAAATATATTTCAATTGAGGAGGATTCACAAATTATCATTAATGCTATCAACAAAAATGGAGGATTGGATAAAAAATAATATTATTGTTGATGTTCATCATCTATTATTGGAGGCAATCTCTTGGAAATGTGAGCATATCTATAGAGAAGGAAATCGGGTAGCAGATAATTTAGCCAATCGTAGTGTTGATCTTCATCTTGGTGAAATTCAAATTTTAGAAGGCAACTGGCCAAGTGAGATTTTATCTCTTAATGAAAATGATGTCAAGGAGTTGATTGTGGAAACATAGCACTTTGAGGAAGATGAAGAATATATTTGATAGAAAAAGAAATGAAGAATATTTTTGATAAAAAGGCAAGTTGGATATGGTTTAATTGACCTAACAACAAATGTAATATTTTGGTATTTTGATGGGAGTGGCCCCAATAGAAGCCACATATAACTTATTTTAAAATATTAAAAATATATATAAGGTCAAAGACCAATATCCTAAATAGAAAAACAAAGGCCCCAACTAAAGAGTATATATCATGACATAAATACAAACATAAATAGTTCAACCTTAAATCCTCATTTACTAACCCTATATCTTAAGGATAAGAGTCTCCTAAATGATAAAATGTTAACTTAAAACTACCTTAAAACCCAAAACTATTCTTTAAACCTAAAGATTAAAATTTGAACACTATTTTTGAACCCCTATAACTGTAAAAAAAAATATCCCTAGGATCAAAGGCTAAGAATTACAATATAATAAGCATTAAGCTTTACATTAAACTTTAAAGCTTACATATTAATGTTAAAATTATCTAAATATCAAATCTCAAAATCTATCAATAAAGTAAAAAAAATTAAGCTCCAAAACAAAAACAAAATAAAAGTCCCAAAACCTAAACTATAAGATCAAATCCCCCTAAAACGAGAAGTTTAATTTCAAAATTAAAAACATAAAGGTTAAATCCATGATATTAAAATTTCAAATATTAAACACAAAATTTCAAGCTATGAAAACCATACTAATATGAAAGTCACCTATATACTAATTTGTTAGGAGTTCGTCTTGCATTAGCAATGATTTTTCCATTCTCTACTTTCCTTATCTCACATCTATCAGAATAGAAAGTCACCATATGACCCTGATCACAAAGTTGGCTAACACTCAAAATATTATGTCTCAATCCTTCTACATAAAGCATATTTTCAGTTCTGGTTTTTCCATCTAAACTTAGAGAACCCTTTCCACAAATTTTAGCTGATCTGTTATCTCCAAAGCTAACTGACCCTCTACTAGTTTCTTTGAGAACTATAAACTTTTCTTTTTCTCCAGTCATGTGCCTAGAACATCCACTATCAAGGTACCATTTTTCTTCCTTATCTTGAGCATGAAGAATAGATTGAATTATCATAGATCTAGTTTTATTTCCATTTGTTTTCCTAACATTCACTTCACTAGATATTTCCAATTTACACATTCTAGCTATATGCCCAAAATTATTGCATTTGTAACACATAATACTATCATCCATGAGTGGTATAAAATAATTAATGTTTTTCTTAACATTGTCATTCACAATCCTAGTACAATGGATAGCTCTATGACCATATTTATTGCAAGAAAAACAATAGCCATGGAAAGTATTATGTAACCTGTTTGGAAGCCTTTGATGAGTGTTTCTTCTTTTGTGATCAACTCTTGTCCATTGCTCTCCTTTGTTTTCTTCTTTTATGGTATCCTTTGGTTTTTGAAAGTTGACTTTATTTTTTTTGGATGTTCCTGCTTCTTGGATATGGAGATCTTCTTCCCTTTGATTTCCAAGAAAAATATTTTGTTTAAGACTCATTTTTTCAAGTCTAACTCTTAGAGAAACCACATCTTCTTCAAGTCTCTCACATTCAGCTTCCTTCCCTTTCAAACCCTCTGCCTGCTCAACTTTCTTTCCTTCTTCAGCTAGGATATTGAAGTCTATGAGATTTTGAGATAGTTCTATTTTGGCCATCTCTTCTTCTTGATTTTGTTGTTTTAAAACAAAATTCTCTTCCCTGAATTTTTCCAGATTTCTTAGGGCCAAAAAGAATTCCCCTTTCAAATCAAATTCAATCTCTTCATCACTTTCCGTGCTCATATGATCTTTTGAGGTATCCTTCTCCAAGTTGTTAGGCTCTTCCTGGAGAGACCCGCTCTGATACCAATTGAAGAACATAGACTTATACTGAGAGGGGGTGAACAGTATAAGATGCAACCATTTAAAAAACTTTACTTTAGATAGTAGTGGCATCACCATAACATTAACCATCACATAAAGCAACACACAAAGAAGAGCCATTTTAATGTGGTTCACCCAATATGGGCTACATCCACAGAAATATTTTCACTAAAAGCTTTCTCAATCAAGTTCTTTGGGAAATCCTTTCCCTATTACAAATTTTATGAACTTCCTATCCAAAGGAGAATCCTTCCCCTCAACAAGTATTTATGAGCCTCCTACCCAAAGGAGAATCCTTCCCCTCAACAAGTATTTATGAGCCTCCTACCCAAAGGAGATGTCCTATCCCCTCAACAAGTATTTATGAGCCTCTTGCCCAAAGGAGATGTCCTATCCCCCAAAGCTCTAGAAATGATACTTCAAAATATCATTGCCTCTTCTGCCGCTAGCAGGTGGAACTCCTTTCCACATAAGACATCATGTCCTCCTTGCTCTAGCTCTAGAGACTTTTGTCCTCATTGATCACCTCCATAGCTGCTCATCAAAACTTGTACTAAACATAGTCAGTCGGTCCAGGACAAGTCCTCTCAAACTCTGTCACAAATTTGCACCAAACTCAGTCCTCTGGTCCAACACAAATCTGCTCTCAAATCTCTATCAGATCTATCCCAAGATTAAGCCAAAATCTTGAACAAATCAATCACAACTGCTCACAAGTCTTCACCAAGACTTCATCAAATTTGTCCACAAGTTCTTCAACAAGAACCTGTCCAAATCAGTCCTAGCAAGCTCACCAAGAACTTGCCCAAATCAGCTCAAGCAAGTTTACCAAGAAACTTGCCCAATGTGAACACACAAAGAGAATTGTTAGAGACCCAATGTGTTTCATCCAATCATATCAAATCAATATCATAGAAGCATAAAGAGAATTTTTAGAGACTCAATATGTTCTATCCTTCAACTTTCAATCTCAACTCAAATCAATCTCATAGAAGCATAAAGAGAATTTTTAGAGACTCAATATGTTCTATCCTTCAACTCTCAACAACCAAACAACTCAATTAGGGTTTCAACAACTTATAGCAATGGCATAAGCTTCTCACTCAAAAACCCTAAAGAAAACTTCAAATGCTTCCACTCTCATAAACCAAAATTATGCAATAACTCATAAACTCATCATGATCTCATAATGAATAATCAATACTTCCACTTTCAGAAAATAAGATCCACTCCAAATAAGGAAACTTAATTTAATCCTTTTCACTCCAAACTTATTTTCAGAAAACCATCAATCAATAATAACCATGGAAGAATGTGCCCATACCTTTACTTTGATGAAGAAGGAGAACTCAAAATTTGTCACAACACTAACTCTCAATTTACCACAAATTAGAGTTAGCAACAATGGAATAATGCACAATGATAAGAGTCCTAATAACACCTTATCACTCCAACTCATCAATAATCAAAACTCACAAATATACATATCAACAATATTCCTTTACACCTTATAACTCCTACTTAATATATCACAAAATAACTTCAACCTCAAAAATAATTACAAGAGAATATCCACTCAATAACTCCAAAGGCTTTCTAACCCCAATATGACATTAAGCATAATTATTCCTTAAACCCTTATAACTCCTAAAATACATTTACTTCTAAATGCATTTACCACATAAACATTAAGCATCAATAATAACAATGTCAAAGCAATATTTCTATTTAACCTTATACCTCCATCCAATTACCAACAATAATTTGCCAAGTCAAATCAAATATTCCACATTATCAACAAAAGATCTACCTTGGCCAAAAATCAATTCTCCAACCTTAGGAGAAGTGTGGAGACACCAACATAAGCGCCAAAGCGCTTCCTCCTCCAAACTCATGGCCCAAGGCAACTGTTGTACCACGTGCACAATAATCCACGACCAAAAACAAAACACGCCCAACGCGAATCGATATCGACACCTCTGCCTAGCGAGCGCCTTCGCTCATTGCCTCCGTCATTGGAGCACAAGTGCCCAACGAAACTCTCAAGTGCCACTCGTCAATTTACCTTCCCTTTGATCGCAAAAATTAAAGACAAACAGATTTATCTTCCTCACAGGTGTACGAAATCAAAACTTAAACACAAAGCAATACGAAACTCGAAAATCATAGAGCAATCCAAAATCGAAGGTCACAGAGCAATACGAATTTGAAGGTAATCATGCAAATTGGAGGTGTATTGAACCTTAGGAATTAATGCCCTTTAATAGTCTTTTGCATCCCATGCAAGTTGACGTCGGTGCTCCTTCCAAACAAACGACGTCGACGAGGTAAGTCTTCTACATTGGCGTCGCTAAGGCTTTAGAAACCCTTTCAATAATAATTATTAAATTAATAATTATTATTTTATTAATAATAAACTTAACTTAAAACCTTTTCAAAGGTTTGAGTTAATTTATTTATTAATAATCAAAATGGACTTTTAAGGTTTTTTCAAGGAGCAAAAACCTTTTCATTAAGCCAAGATGGTTTTAATAAAAACCCTTAATGAGTCCAGATGGTTTTAAGAAAAACCTTTAACCTTGTCACCATGGTTTTAATTAAAAACCCTTAAACAAACATCATGGAACTTTCAAGATCTTTTTGGCACCAAACTCTTTTGACATCAGCACAAATTCCTTTTGATATCAACACAAACTCCTTTTGACATCAATGACAACTCACAACCATGAAGCTAGGCAACATACCCAAAATTGCCAACATAGGTGGATTGGTAGTGTCTGACTGGCCAGGCACTCACCAAGTAGAGAGTTAGGTTCAAAACTTGGGGGCATGTTTGTCAGCTTGCAAAGGTAGTAGTTTTTTCTAAATCCTCTGAGTGCATGCCAGACCTGCGATGATGGTACCAACCTTGAGCGATCGGTGGTCTAGTTTGATGTTAGGTTAAACAATAACGAGGTGGCATAGGGGTTATAGGGGGCAGCCCTAAGATTTGAACCCTACTTTGTAGTAGAAAAGGATTGTGGATATAACAGGTTCCCCTATGTATCAAAAAAATTCAGAAACCCTTAAATAAAATTTTAAAACCACAAACATCAAGTTTAAGACCCCAAACCATAAGTATAAATTTATTGGCTTGAATTTGGTAATTCAATCTATTTTAAAGTAAAGCACCAACAAAAATTTTATAGTGTGGCATATATATATATATATGGAATATTTTAAAATAAAAGAGAAAAAATATGGATAAGTTTAATACTGAAACTAATTAACTTATAATATAAAGACTAATAATGTTTAGTTAAGAATTATACGTATGAAGATATAAGACAACCTTGTTTGCAGTATGAAATTCAAATTATGATTAAAAAGAAAATATTAAACTTATTTAAAATAATCTAAAATAAGGGAAGGAAGATGGCAAGCGAAAAAGAGGCGAGCGAGATTTTGGCGATTGGAGCACCGACGAACGGAAGGTAGAAAGGCAGGGACAAGGACGAACACTCATCAGAAGACCCTTTTGCGAATGGGAAGCAACGAGAAGAAAGCAGAGACACAAGGACGAGCTCACGATCACAAGAAAAATCAACCACTGAAACAACAAACAAAAATATCCCAGCTATAGGAGAAGGGAAAGGCGGTCGCAGAGGCAAAGAACCGCCTGATAAAAACTTTCCAGAGGATAAGGCAACCAGTAAGTCATCTTTCGTAAAAATATTGTGAGGTAAACCTAAACCTAGGTCCTCGATCACAAATGCTTTCGTAACTCAAGGATACAATGTTCTATGCTCTGAACAAGTCATGTCAGAATACGCTAGTCGGGATTCATTCTCCTTGATAGGGAAATTCGTCGGTGGGAGACCAGACATGGACTCACTTCGGCATTGGGCAGTGACCAAATGGAAAACCAGAGGATGCCTTGAGCTGTCAGCTATGACCAGGGGTTTCTTCATGATCCACCTCAATACCCAGGAAGACGTCGATAGCATCCTATCAGGAGGTCCTTGGTTTTTTGGGAGAAGAAGTTTGTTCTTGCGGAAGTGGGTAGAAGACTTTAATCCAGAATTGTAGAGCATAAATTACGCCCCCATTTGGGTGCGGCTCTCGAATCTGCCACCACACTTCTTCTATGAAGATGCTCTCCAAGGGATAGCTCGAACTATAGGGGAACTGGTAGCCATTGACCCAGCAACCCGGGCTCGATCGTGATTGACACACGCACGCATTTGCATTAATGTTAACCTAGAAACTCAGCTCCCAAGCTAGATAAATCTAATCTATGGGACCTACAAGTGAAGTCAATCACTGGAGTATGAGAACAAGCCAACATTTTTCTCTGAGTGCCAAATGCAGGGGCACCTATCATCACAATGCCTAAATCGCAAGAACGCGCAGATGGAGATCCAGACCGTAGCCAAAATAGACCAGGGCAAAAGTCAAAATGCGAAAGTGGGAGCAAGCGTGAACCAGTATCTCAAGGGCAAACGACAGGCTTTTCCCCATCCAAGCAATGACAAGCAAAAGGTAAGTAATCTCCTTACCATGTCCAACAAATTTCTTTTGCTCAGCAATTCTAGTCAAAATAATAAAATCCAGGATGAGGAATCCCCTTGTGAGGAAACCCTAGACCCAAACCCTACTTCTCTCCTTGAAGCCATGGATGTCTGCGCTCAAGAAAACCCCACCCCATCCCCATCTCGATGCCCTTCCCCCACCTCCGCTATCGGTTGTGCTCCCCCGCCATCCCCTCCTAGACCCCTCCAAGCCCCATCTCCCCACCCTTCATCTTCCCCACCCGGTATGGCTGGGACACCCCATTCTCCACCCATCTCCCCTAAAGCTGAGGCCGATAGTGACGTCCCACCCCAAGAGTCCCCAGATCAGTGGAGCCCCAAACAAACCAAAAGTTACAAGAAATCCTAGATTGATGTGGGAGGTGACATAAATAAATGTAGACCCTTAGGAGCAGATATTATAAACAAATATGTAGCTAAAGATATATCTAATGGCACCCAAAAGACCCTATTTTAGGATCTAGGGATAACAAACAAAGAAGAAATCAAGAGAACCAAACCCCCCGCATAGTAGGGCAAGGGGGGCAAAAAACCCTCCAAGAGTGCCAAATGAAAGTCCTCTCCTAGAATGCGAGAGGACTGAATGGGGTAGCCAAACAAAGATTGGTTGCTGCCATGAGAAAGGATTTGAATCCTACTATTTTCCTTATCCAAGAAACCAAACTCGGTGACTACTGGTCCCCTAGAGTTGCCAAAACCATATGGAGGAAATGTGAATTTGCTTACACTCCAGCTCAGGGCACCTCAGGTGGCCTTCTATGCCTCTGGAACCCTACAAAAGTTAAAGGATAGGTCATCTCAAGGGATGAGCGCTTAGTCAATGTCCTCTTTCAAGAAGCCAACGCCCAACTCTCATGGGTCTTGACCAATGTGTACGCTCCCAATACCCCTCAGGGCAGAAATATCCTTTGGAACAACCTCACCAAGATGAGACAAGCATTCAGGGACGTCCCCTGGATCTTAGCAGGGGACTTCAATACCCCCTGCACCCATCGAAAAAGAGAGGCAAGAATATCATGGCATCCAGAACCATAGATGATTTTGCATAGTTTGTCAACTCTAATGAACTGATGGACATTCAGCTGAAAGGGTCCCAATTCACCTAGACCAATAGAAGGACTGGCGGTGACCTCATCCAAGAAATATTAGACCACTTCCTATTGTCCCAAGAAGTGCTCCCGACCTTCGGGGATGCTAGTTTGTAGGCCCATACAAAAATTGGGTCTGATCATAGTCCACTAATGTTTGAAACTACCAGCAAACCATAGTTCAAAACCCCCTTCCATTTTGAATCTATGTGGACCCAACACCCAGACCTCAAAAACTAGATTGTTGAGTGGTGGGGGAAAAGCACACAGGGACTGCCATTAACCAGGTTATGCAAAAACTCAGAGCAATCAAAGGTAAGCTGAGAGTGTGGAATAGAGAGACTTTCAGAAACATCTTTGACAACAAAAATAACATAAAAAATAGACTCAATCAGATTGAGGACATGTTCCAACAGGGGCAAGGGAATGATAATCTCAGAGTTGAAGAGAGGATTCTCCTCTCAGAATATCACAACACCCTACGAAAGGAAGAAATGTTTTGGCACCAAAAATCAAGAGTGTTGTGGCTTAAGGAGGGAGATTCTAATTCAAAAATTTTCCACATCTCTACCCTTAGACACAGAGGAGCCAATAGAATTAAGTCCCTCACCAGGCAAGATGGGACCTGCACTTTTGATATTTACCAAATTTGGGAGGAGGTTGTCAACCACTTCGAATCCCTCCTTGGGACCCCTTCTCCCCCCTGGTTAGGCCATGGACACCCTTCTTGAGAACATCCCCAGATCCATCACTGATGCCATGAACTCCCTTCTTCTCAGCCCCCTCACCCCCAAAGAGATCCATCAGGCCCTCTTCTCCATGCAGCCTGACAAAGCTCCCGACCCTGATGGGTTCCCTCCCAGATTTTTCCAAACTTACTAGGACATCATTGGGCCTGACCTATGCCTGGCCATTTCTGAAATGCAAGCCAACAGTTCCATCCCTAGGGATGTCAACTCCACTTTCCTTGCCCTCATTCCCAAGGGGCCCAATTCCAAGTCTCTATCCGATTACCGCCCCATTAGCCTATGCAATGTCATTTACAAAGTCTTGTCCAAAGCCTTGGCCAACAGGCTTACCAACATCCTCCCATCCATCATCGATCCCTGCCAGGGTAGTACTATCAAAGGCCGGAACATTATTGACGGAGTCATCACTATCCATGAGCTTATCCATTCAGCCCATAAGTCTAACAAGTCATATTTTTTCCTCAAATTGGACATGAATAAGGCTTTCGATAGAGTGGACCATGAGTTTCTAACCAGAATCCTCCTTAAGTTTGGCTTTCACGAGAAGTGGGTCAATCTGATTTCTAGTTGCATTTCCTCATCCTAGTTCTCGATTTTGGTCAATGGTTCAATAGCAGGGTATTTTCCTAGTTCAAGAGGGTTGAGTCAAGGAGACCCCCTTTCCCCTATCATGTTCATCATTTTGGCTGAGAGCCTAGGAAGAGCTATCAAGTCTGCCTGCTCTAGAGGAATGATTTTCGGCATCAAGGTCGCTTCCAACCTCCCGCCCTCTACCCACCAACAGTTTGTGGATGACACCTTGTTGGCCACCTCTACCTCTGTTTCTGAGGCCAGGACCATCAAAGGCATTCTCAACCTTTATGAAGAAGTTGCAGGCCAGAAGGTTAATTTTAGCAAAAGTAAATTGTACTTCATCAACACCCCAACAAAGAGGCAGGCCAAAATTATAGGTATTCTGGGTTGCACAATCGCTGATCTCCCAACCACTTATCTGGGGCTCCCTATGTTCCAAGGAAGGGCGGTCAAGACCATGTGGAACAGTGTCACAGAAAGAATCCACAAGAAGTTGGTAGGATGGAGAGGGGCCCTCCTCTCCCAAGCAGGTAAAGCCACTCTAGTTAAGTCTATCCTTCAAAGCATCTCGGTGTTCTTTCTTTCTATTTTCAAAATCCTAAATATGGTGGGAGAGAGCATAGAGAAGATTCAGAAGCACTTCCTCTAGGTAGGAATGGATAATCAATGGAAATTTCACTTAATGGCCTAGGACAAGGTCTGCTCCTCGAAGGATAGAGGTGGGCTAGGCCTGCACAGAATCAACCTCATGAACCAGGCCCTCCTGGCCAAATAGGCATGGAAGGTGGTTACCAATGCCGATCTAGAATGGGTCTCCATCATTAAAAGAAAGTACCTCCAACAACATTCATTCAGGGATGAAGGGATGCCCACCCATGGATCCTACTTTTGGTGATCAATTTCCCAAACCAAACATCTCATCCAGTAAGGGGCGATATGGCAGCTCGGGAATGGCATGAGCATCAACTTTTGGAATGACTCTTGGGCTAGGGATGAGCCCCTCATTAGAGACCCAATCATTGCACCAATCAAGCACCTGACTGATCATAGATTCAGGGGGTAGAGTTGCAGACTTTATCTCTAGCACCCACAACAGCCATAGGTGGAAGGTGATTCAGTTGAGAATCAGTAATGCCACTCTTGACAGAGCTAAGTCTACCCTCCAATCCATCCTTAGGGTAAACTTCATCCCTCAAACCCAAGCGGAAGATAGGCTATGTTGGAAAGGCACCAACGATGGGCAGTTTTTAGTAAAGTCTGCTTACCAGATAGGGTACTCCCTCCCTAGGCACCCCATCCCCACCAACACCCCCACCATTGCTAGATCCATTTGGCTGAAGCATCTTGTCCCAAAAATTACCCATTTTTACTAGCTCATGGCTCACAATAGAATTTTGACCATAGACAACCTGATCAGAAGAGGTGTCATTATCCCCAACAGATGTTACCTATGTACCCAGGCCTGGGAGTCCACTCAACACTTACTCATCGAGTGTCCATTCACCATGGAGGTTTTTTCTTCCCTGACCTGCAGGTTCAAGGTGAGTTGGGCCTAGCCCAAGACTATCTCCGAGGTGATCACCCAGTGGCCCAACCCCTTCAGACACCCTAGGCTCAAGTTTTTGTGGAAAGCTCTGATGCATCACAGGTTTTGGCAAATTTGGTTAGAACGGAACAATCACACTTTCAACGATAATCCTAGGAGCCCTGAAGCTGTTGCCAACAGAACATTATCCTTTGCTATGGAAAATGCTAGCATCATCCCTATTTTGGATATCAGTGATTGCGGTGGTGAGATGGCTGTGCTCAACAACCTGGGCATATCTTTTCAGTGTTCCAGGCCTCAGAAACCCCCTAGCTCCCGAAGAAAATGCCAAATGGATTCCCCCTCCCCCTGGGTGGCTCAAAGCCAATTTTGATGGATCATCCAAAGGCAACCCGGGAGATGCAGGGGCGGGGGGTCATAAGAGATCACATGGGCAATATCATTATGGCTTTCGTAGAGAATGTGGGGATTCAAACTAATAACTATGCGGAAGCACGAGCTCTTTGGAGGTGCATCCAGGTCAGCAATCACATGGCCAATCCCATCATCTTCGAGGGGGATTCTCTCATTGTGGTTAACCACATCACCAGCAACAACAATGGTGGTTGGAACATAGCCAACATCATCCAAGATTGCCAGGCCTCTCTCAGGCAACACCCTCAAAGCATGACTTGTCACGTTTTCAGGGAGGCTAACAAGGTGGCTGACCTTCTGGCCAACATGGCAGCCAACCAAACCAACCTGTCCATTTGGGAAGAAGCATTCCCTCAGGAAGTCTTAACAACAACCAATCATGATGCAAGGCACATTCACCAAATGCAGTGTTAGCTACCACATCGGTGTTCTTTCAATACCTATGGTGTTTTTCAACACCATAATAAATTTCAAGAAGCTTACCGATAATTTTAGTTGCCACAAGGGTATTTTTTCAATGCCAATAAGGTGTTCTCTTAACACCACGAGCATCGAGAATCCATGTCTCTCCATCATTCCCCGAGGCCATGTGAGTTCGATCACCCGTGTGATCTCCCCAACTCGTGACAACATAACCAACATCCCGCCGTCTTCATTTCTACCAGGCCACCGCCTCATTTTCCCTTGTTCCTTGGCTTCCACTCACCACTTCCACCCTTTCTCCATTTTCAACCATTTCTCTCACCGCCCTCTTCGATCGCCACCTTTCAAACCTAGCTAAACCGTCTATCCATGCCTGGTGCTCCGTTGATTTCCTCAGTTTACCCGGAGTGGCTGGTAGCTTTTCTGGCAAGATTGCCTAGCGTTTTAGCCCATCCATCGGTGTTTTTGTGCCCACTCGCTCGAGACCCCTCTCTTCGCTGGGCATAAATTCTATCACTAGTGTGTTTGATCCCATTTCCCCCTTGGTGTGCGGCTCCATGGAACCCACCAGCCTTCAAATCGACGCTAGGACCGAAGCTTTGCTCGATGCCAAGAATCTCGTTACATTCTTCAAGCTCTTCTCGGGTAAAGATGATCAGGTTACCAGGGATTTTGTCAACACTTGGAATGATGGTGAAGTTGAGGTGCGTGGCCTATGATTCATGGTAAGCATCCACTCCCTAGCTGATATTTTTGGGTTATCTCCTGGTGGAAGAACTGTCCATAGGGACAGGCATAATTTTAAAGAGGAGCTAGACCATTTCCCCAACAATGGGAAATATTTACAGTGGGAGAAGGGGGAGTCCTTCGTTCTTCTCTCCCCAAACCTTGGGATACTATTGTAGTCCCAATTATTCAGTACATGGTTGTGGACAACCCCAATCATCCCCTCCATGCCTACCACCTAGCTTTTGTGAACCACCTCAGAGATGCCAAAATTATGAATTTCCCTGACTTCCTATTCTGGTCGATCAACATTACCATAACCAACTTTAGGGAGAGCAAGTCCCCCAAGCCCCCCATCATCAAGGCCTCTTCCTCATCCTTTATAGACATGCACTTGTGCACCAGGTTTCTAGAGGCATGCATGCCAGTTCCCCCAACCCCGAGCCCTCGTCCCCCATTGCTGCTAAGCCTAGTCCCCCTCATTCCCCTTCCTCTATTGATTCTACCCTAAAGTTAGCTTCCCCCATCACCTCCCCTCCAAACTCCCCCACCTCCGCCCATCCCAGTGACAAGAAGAACTCTCCCCCAGACCCCTCTCCCATGAATGATGCTCCATCTGAGTTCCGCCCCCGCGATAAGGTTCTGAGAAGCAAGCGGAAGTTTGTTCATCCTTCTCAAAAAAGCAAGAAATCCAACCATCTGCAGTCAACAAGTGCTCCAAGAAAGAATCCCAAAATCATAATCGATGAAGATGACAAGATCCCTAGAGATGTTGAAGGTATGCTCTGCACAACCACCATCTCCCGCATCACCAGAACAGTGGATCTTCTGAAGTCAGCATCCATCATTTTCAAGGAAATGGGCTCCAGTCTCTCCAATGCAATCAAAGAAGCTCAGGAACTCCCGGGTGTGCTCGAGAGCCTCCTTGGCACCAACCAGAATGATGTCGCACAACAGAATGAAAAGGAAAAATCCCAGTAGCTCTGGGAAGACTGTTTTAGGCAGATGGGTTGCCTTTGAATGTAATGGTCTCTGGTTTTTCTGTGTTGTAAGTTTGGTTCTGTACTGCACTATGGTTGGAAGGGGAAGACCCCTGAATTTTGGTTTCAAATTTGTTGCTTTTTTGTAAATATAGGCACTGGATATGCCCTATGTAACAGGGACAAGCCCCTTCAACCTGATCAGTAAATATTTTTTTTTTTTTTACCTACCAAAAAAAAATAATCTAAAATAAAACTTCTACTTGTATCCCATGAGAATTTACAAAGTTAAAAAATTAATTATGTGAAAAAACCAAATCTTTAACTTAGTTTAAAATGGAAAAAGTTAAGTATAAATTTATTGGCTTGAATTTGGTATTTCAATCTATTTTAAGGCAAAACACCAACAAAAGTGTGGCTTCTTTATATATATGGAATATTTTAAAAAAAAAAAGAGAAAAATTATGGATAAGTTTAATATTGAAACAAATTAACTTATAATATAAAAACTAATAATGTTTAGCTAAGAATTATAGGTATGAAGATATAAGACAACCTTGTTTATAGTATGAAATTCAAATTATGATTAAAAAGAAAATATTAAACTTATTTAAAATAATCCAAAATAAAACTTCTACTTGTATCCCATGATAATTTACAAAGTTAAAAAATTAATTATGTGAAAAAACCAAATCTTTAACTATAGTTTAAAATGAAAAAGTAAATATAAATTTATTGGCTTGAATTTGGTACTTCGATCTATTTTAAGGCAAAAGATATATATATATATATATATATATGGAATAATTTAAAAGAAAAGAGAAAAATTATGGATAATTTTAATGCTAAAACTAATTAACTTATAATATAAAAAACTAATAATGTTTAGCTAAGAATTATAGGTATGAAGACATAAGACAACCTTGTTTATAGTACAAAATTCAAATTATGATTAAAATGAAAATATTAAACTTACTTAAAATAATCCAAAATAAAACTTCTACTTGTATACCATGAGAATTTACAAAGTTAAAAAATTAATTATGTGAAAAACACAAATCTTTAACTTTAGTTTAAAATGAAAAAATTATGTTTTTATTAACATATTTAAAGAAAAATATTAAAAGGTTTCCATGAGTATCACAAATAATTTAGATATCTCATTCACATGCAATTTATTTGAAAGTTAACCAATTTCATGTTTAGTTTCTTAACCAACTCTATTGATTTTTCCATATATCTAGTGCTCTAATGTATTTTAAAAGAAAATTTATTTATAAGAATAAATATAATTAAAACCCAATTCAATGCACTAACTTTTATAAAATCCCATTTCTTTTTTTTAAGTACTTCAATAGATAAGAAGTTTTATATATAATCTCCATCTATTCAATCAGTATATAATTGGATATAGATATTAATGCTACAAGGAAAAATGGATCACCAATAACATTATGTTTATGCCCATGAATTATTGTTGGATGTAGTATTGTACAAGTGTTGTACAATTAAAAGATATAGAATTAGACAACAATGTTATTTTTATTAATAAGAAAGTACAAAGGTCTTTAAACTAACACAAAGCTTAAATTATTAGGATTCACGGACTAAATATCAATAGGAGTCTAAAACAAACTAAAGAAAACTTCAGCTCAAATTTATGAGTGTTGTTGTGAACACACCTCACCATCTCATAAATATAGTCTATGCCAACATACTCTCCACGTGTAGCTCAATGAATGGCTCTTGCAGTTATAATTACCACAACATTAAACATAGTGTTACATATGTTGGATTTAAACTCATTGACAATAATGTTGTGGATATTGCTCTCAACCTTTTAGGCCACCATTCTCCTTAGGTTATTGCCAACCTTGTCCACAATCATATGCTTCAAATCAAACTAAGAATGAGCTTGCCTTGTTTCTCACTCATTGTCTCCATATGCTTCATCAGGCAAATAGTGAAGTTCAGGGTATATTGGCCATAATACCCTTTGTCAACTTCCCTCTACCCACTTCCAACCCACAAAGGCCATAGATTATACCAAAATGAGAAAAGCCATCCACCATTATAGGAGATACTTTGGCCACAAATTGATAGATAAATTCTACTTAATGATTGGCATCATCCATCAACATTGGCACATCCATTGGTTAAGATGGAAATTCAAATGATAATTCTATAGCAACATGCATATGGAGTTGAACAAGTTGCCACCCACCCTCATGTCCCTTTTCATAAAGAGAATGAGATTTCTTTAAAATAGTCTCCTAAGAACGGACAAGTGACTACTACATTTTTTGTGGTAATATTACACCACTGAGTCTTTTGTTTTGAAATCAATACTCCTATTTGCTCTAGTAAAATCCTTAGCGTCCTAACTCCCTCATAAACTTTCTCCTCATCCTAAACTTCAAGCAATTCTTCAATCAAATGCTTATCCAAGGGCCACAAGTCTATCTCCATTTCCAAATTCAAAGTCAACTAAAAATGCAATCAAAAGCAATCATGCAAGACTAATACATGTCCACCTTTGCATATATGATGATGTTAGTCATTGGAAGCTGAAAGGACACCCAAATTTGATGAAGCCGATATATCATACCTTTCTACACCCTTGTCTAGGTTGATACCCACCGTGCCATTACTTTTAAAGGGATTAGAGCCAATAGATAATGATTTGTTAGACACTAGGATGAATTTTCACTAACTATTTTTGCAAGCACCATCAATAAAGGTTTTTTATCTTCTCCCTTATATCCTAGATGCACATTCTCAAGGTGTCTTTTGGCTTTGCCACCACATAACATATTTGAACAAGACCTCCAAATTCTTCCATGCCAATCAATGCTAGCACCACGGTATTTTCTTGGTTCAATGATATGATACTTCCTTCTCCACCTTTATCTTTGATATTCATGTGACAGAATCCCAAGGAAGTCTCAAAAGCATGACCTTTGCAGATACTCTCAAAGCAAACTTCCCTTTCAAAATAAACTTCCATCTTTGAGCATTGCTCGTTCGTCTTCCACCTTTCTCCACAACGCATTTAGTCTTTACAAGTCATAAAGAGTTTTTCTAGAGGCTTTGTATGGAGAACCCACCATTCCAAATCATTATTACTTCTATCTAATGCCATGTTTCACTTAACAACATGTCCATGTGCATTGACCCACCTATCAATCCTATAGACCACAATATTACATTGCTAGCACTTGATAAGATCTCATTATATTATGTTAAGGGCTTTGTTTTAGTAATTTTACACTCCACGGAAATCATGATGTTCATGTTGAGCATTATAATACCAAACTCTCTTTATAATCAATTTAAATAATGAATACAATAAAAAACAATACAAAATTTTGTTTAACATTATATCAGCATTATAGTATGATACAATACAAGAATATAATACCAAACTCTCTTTATAATCAATTTAAATAATGAATACAATAAAAAACAATACAAAATTTTGTTTAACATTATATCAGCATTATAGTATGATACAATACAAGAATATCTATGACATTTTTAGTATATACTAAATAGAATAAGTAATAGACATTGAAAATATTACTTCAACTAAACAAAATCTGATATTGTACTTCGAACATTGTAATATATATAAGACATGCTACATCCCTATAAGCATGAAAATAGCAATCAAATACTATGTTATTTTTAGCTAATATATAACATGAGAACAAAGACTAGGTTTTGTATTTGAGAATTGTAATGAACTAAAACCAAATATATAAAAGTAAAACAACTATAAGGGGAAGCAAATAATAAATGCAAAAATAGTTATGCAGGGGTAAAAGCATTCAGATATATCTGAGATATAAAGCCACGTATGTATCAAACAGCCATCAATTTTTAATTGATTCTTAAAAGTGATAAGAGTATGACTAGATGTATTTAACAAGCTTTTATATTGTAACATGTGAGAGTTAATATCCGTTCAACCTTTTCTCATGCTAGACGGTGAAATCGGATAATTGGTATTCCAATTCTCAAATAGAATTACATTTAAACTTTTTATTGTCCATTACAAAGAAGAGTCACCAACTTCATTGTTAAATTGTGTTGATTTTTATGCACAAGCTTACAATTTAATTTTTTATTTGTCCTCCATTACAAAGAAGAGTCACAGCCTTCATTGTCAAAATTGTGTTGATTTTTATGCAAAAGATTGATATTTAAAGATAATCATAAAATACTTGATCTATATGTAAAACAAAGACATTTTCATACTCAAGCAAAGAATCGCAAACCTAAATTTTATAAGATTGTGGGCTGGTTAGAGCAAAATAATGCCTATAATAAAATAACTTATTCAAGCAAACTTCAGACGTGTCATACAAACCAAACCACTTCCAATGTTTTGCATTTACTTGACCATAGACATCATACTAAAGCAAAGCACACGTACTATCCATGAATTGCAAACATGAATTTTATAAGAGTATTGAACTTTACAAAAGTATGAGCTAGTTAAGACAGAACAACACAACATGTCGAAAAAATTAGTGAACTTTTATCTCAGACAGGCAAAATATCCAAATGTTTTGTATCTTCTTATGAACCCATGGTTCATTTCTACATGGACATTTTATTAAAATAGAACATGGAATGACAAATGTGAGTGGAACCTTATAGTAGAAGGTTTACCTTACAATATTTTCCCAACTGAACATAAGAATCAATTAGCAGTAAGTTGTTATAGAGATTTGAGGAAGGGCAAATTATCAGAATTAAATCACCAGATACCATCCAAAGCACTGTGGAGGAATGGTAAGATGAGTTCATAAAAGCACAACCGAGGTTCAAATCCTCACTCTGATAAGACAGCCCACAACTATGAACAGTCCCACGATAAGGCAACCAATGATAACATAGCTAATGTTGTTATATCTTTTGAAAGTCAGAGGAACTATTCAAAAGGAATGGAAGAAGTGATTCCTTTATAATCTTTCATGCTCATCAAGTTTTTAAGGTAAACTTGAAGTATTATAAGAACTCCTAAAGACCCATTTGAAACATGGCTTGTGCTAGTATACAGTTGCTGGTGGATGGAGATTAACAAAGATTATTAGACATCAAAGTTATTCCAAAGTTACACACGGAAAGAATCCAAGGAATTTAAAAGTTTGCACAGAAGTAATCCCTTAGACATCCAAGGGCATTCCAAAGTTATCAGCTCTAGGTAAACATTTTATGCATTACAGTGGGCTGCAATCAGCAATGATGTCCTAGTAGCAGATTTGATGACTCTATCTGTCTGCAAGTTGGTGTATTCCTCACTTGGGAAGAAGATACTTTTATTACTGTTCTCTCCTGAACCTGCTCCTCCGCTGCAACATACTTCTATTACTGTCATCTCCTGAACCTGCTCCTCTGCTGTAACAAGCCTGCATCAAAGGCTGAAATTTGGAGAGAACTTTTGCAGCTATGCCACTCCTCACTTGTGTAATTGAACCACTGAAATATATTAATATAATTGAGTTTTTGCAAACAAGTTTGATTTGTTTTCCTTTTTTGAGCATTACAGTCTTGATTATTTATCAGAATATCTCGCTCTAGGTGACCTTGGACTAGAACTTGTATAAAGAAAGGAAATAAAGAAATTCCCTCTAGCTGGTGGTATCCATAGCATGTCTTTTTCACAATGATTTTCCTTTTTGAATGGTTCTATTACATAGTACATAATGGGCCTGGTTGCACATTGCATTGCTGGTTATCTCAATGCCTAACAGATAGGCCATGAAAATTACCCCAGATCACAGTAACGTTGTATATTTATGCATATGCACATTCATACAAGTTATTTCTGTTTATGAGTTTTTGATGCATTGGGTGCCATGTCAGGTGTTTGCTTAGACAGAAGGGGAGAGAGCACATTTGCATGTTGGCACCGAGCACCATTTTGCACTGGTGGAATGGTTATGTTATTTACATTTTTACCTTGGGTAAGAGAAGGGCTTGAGGCATTAAAAACATGCTTCATGAACCTGACAAATTAGGAAATAGTAATGAAGACATACGCAAGCCACTGACAGTCAATGGGATAGAAATGAACTTAATGGCATTATCTTAGAGTGGCTACTCCTTTTAGGGAAGTGTGCTAGTTGCAACTCTTTCTCTACTGAGGTGATTTAGCAAGTATGCTTACGGACAAGACACATGTGCCTAGGCTTGTGTTTGAGGTTGCTTTTACATGCTAAATTAATCGAGCAACAATGCTTTGCTAAGCCAGATTTTCAGGTTCAGAAGTCCAGTCTTGTAACAGGTTTGATCACATTATATTTATTAGATTATCATTTTAATGTTTATTAAAAACCAGAATTGACTATAGGATATTTGTATTGAAACAACTAACAAGCACGCTGTAGTTGGGATTAGCCCTATTCACAAATTACAAAAGGTTTGTTAACTTAACTGTAGCTTAAAATTAAATTTTGTGTATGCAAGTGTATATGCATGAAGAGGGGAGAGAAAAAGATACCTTGATCCACTGCTCCACTAAGGAGCAGGAGTCGTATACAATGCCGCTAGATACTGTTTAGTAGCAACTGAGTTCCTTCGTTGAAAAAAGGGGTTGAGAATTTTCTGTTTGTTCTGGCCAGGCTCCCCATTTTTTCCTTTACTGTAAAATAGATTATGTGCAGTGTAGCAATGATATATGTGCAAATTTGTGGTGTTTCAAAGTTTAGAATTAACTTGGTGATGAATGGCAAGTAATATAATCTTGATTTTCCCCCACTCATTAATAGAATAGCTAGTTCCAGGCCATAACAAAGCCCCCTTTCCCTGTAGCATTATGGCCCACATTCTTTACTTTCTGAAACTCTCAAATTTTCATTAGAGTTTCATTTCAAAACCTATCATAAGGCCTATAGGTAACCAGGCAATATTTACAAACAGAGACCCCTAATGAGGCCTTGTACGGCTCCTCCAGTAAAGTTGGACGTAAAATCAGAATCTAGTAAATCATAAAAGTTAATAAAGCCTCTTGACAGGTAGACGAGTATTTGATAGAGTGAAAGGCAAATATACAAGAAACCAAAATGAACTATTTCCTAGAGAGAGGGATGTTGTGAGTATTACATTATTTGGTCTAACGTATGTGTCACTTTGTGAAAGTGCAATGTGTCAAAAGAGAGAGGAGTATGAAGAGTCACATTGACATGTGGCATGTTGAGAGCTTGTCTTAATGACAAGAATGTGAAAGGTTGCATTTCCTGGATTTGTAGGGGAGAGCAACAATTTGAGGACTGAAAAGTCATGTATTGTATTATATTGGAGATAACTCTCCATGGTTGTATCATACCTTGAATATGGAAGAATAATACAGTGAGATCTCTCTTTTGTGCAATTTCTATCTCAATATTTCTGTGTACATTTCATGGTTGTGATCTTATCTTGATGTTGTTATGTTTCAATGCATAATATTATGATCCTAGTTAATATTTTGTTAACAAAATAGTGTCATGTTCCAACAAGGGAAGTTGCTATGGTGCACATCAGTTGGCATCCACTGGCGTTGATATTTCCTTAATCTCCGGCACAATATAAGGTACATCACAGCTATGGAAAGTTACGTAAGTCTCCTCCATGTCTTAAGAATAATGCAAATTTGACTAATGGACTACTTGTTTCAATCTTCACTTTATCAAACTATCAAGCTCTTTTTCAGACAAAACCGCTCCTTACACTCTTTTTAACTGCAACATTCAATTTCTCTCATACAACAGCCTGTTTCCAGCTAACACTGCTTTACAAAAAGTCTTTCATATATAACAAATCAACATTTACATAGAAACCAGTTATGGCAGCTTCTGCATCTCAAGGCATTTACAACAGCATAAGAAGAGATGGATTACATACATCCACCCACAAAAAGCAGAACCGGACCTCAACATTAAATTTACCATACATGTGGTGCAATAATTTTTAAAACAAAGCAGCATCCTGAATACAATAAGCATCATTTCTCCATAGGGATGCATGAATCATTTTAGATGTAAATAACCCCCAAAAATGCTGCTATTACACTCAACAAAGATCACTTCCCTGGCTTGATGAGTCAAAAGAATCTGAACTATCTGAAGATGATCTGTATATTGGTACACTGCAGTAATTTTTGTTTGGCAAGGTTACATTGCAATTACCTGTAGACCAGTGATGTGAAAGAGTTCTGGATGAGGACAAAAACATGCCTTCTGTATTTGATGTTTGTGAAATATTATTCTGATTATCCGCATCTTGTGCTAAAATACACAATGCTGCCTGCCTTCTATTAGGGGAAGAGGCAAGTGAATATGCTGTTGAATAAAGAGAATTTGCAGCATATGTTTGAGTATCCACAGGAGAAGGTGCTTGTATTGGTATAGATGGTGTTTCAGTCAGAATTGGTGACCTTGAAACAAAAGATAAAAGTGGGGTTTGCTCTGAGGGTGGACCAACAGAACTTTTCAAATGCATATCCCTTTTGCAAATTGGACAAAATGCCCTCCGAGTAGTGAGCCACTTATCCACACACAATGCATGGAAATCTGCACAGTCCAGAAGCAATCAGTGACATGGTAAGTTCAAATAATTTGTTAATGACCAACTATGCAGTGTAGAACAAATGTGAGTCTTACAAAACCCTATCATATTTCTTCTCTGTTAAAGAAGACTAGTGATTTGTCCAAAAGGGAGGGAGGTGGGATGCAGAAAGTAGTCATGTAAGACATGGATGCTTCAAAGCATGAAGAGAATCTCAGGAGGTGCCATTGCAACATCATATGTGAAAATAATTAGAAATGTGCTAGAACTGTTCAACAATAGAAAAGAAGGAAATCAGGCAAGAGGAAAAGGAAAAAAATACATAAAAGGTATCTGCTCTCAATACCTGAACGCTTTGCTGGAAAACAAAGTATGATACAGGTACTAGTAAAAAGTAGATATTACAAAATTTTGATACTTTAGGAAACTAAGAAGTTAGAATAAAGATTGGAACAGAAATTATTTTTAAGTTAATCATAGTTATAAAGCTCTGCTAATATTGTCAAAATGATATGTCATACTCCAACCATATCTTCATCATATGCAACATTTCCTACCAATGGAGGTATTTGACTGAAAGATTAAAAATATCACATCAAAAATTTTCATAAACTTAATTATGCTCTGCCATAGTATTTTGTTGTCATTCTTGTGAGTCATGCAAATTTTAAATAGATTGAATATTTGCAGGATTTAAAGGATTAAATAATATGGGAGGCCAATGCTGTATGAAATAATAAAAATGTATCCAAAAAATAGCATCAACACAGAGTCCCCAGTTCATATCACAAAGAGAAGACAAGGACTGAATTTGTCTGTTTAAAAGTATTTAGAATTAGAAATCCTGAGTACCATCCAGGTACTCTTTATGCATGAGAAAATATGATAGCAGGGGGCATCATATTTCGTCTATTAGAGTGGGTTTCATCCTCGCAACATTTGTCTAGAAAGAAATAACGGAATCTTCACAAATAAATTCTCAGATCCATTTCAGACGTGGTCTAGAATCACTCAGAATGTAAAAGAAGGTAATGACCCATGTTAGGCCCCAGGACACTAATGAGATTATTTCACAAGTGCCCATTGGGCATTTATATACTTGTTTGCCTAATTGAACACATATTTGGGGAATGAGTTAGCTATACCCTAAGCAATCACCTTTTACAACCATAACAGGTAAGTAAGGGATAGCAGGGTTTTGGTGAATATATTACAATAAAATGAAATTTCTGCGGCTGCAATCAAACAACATAGCATTCATTTGGCTTTTGGACTCATCTCACAGAGCTTGCAATTGTATCATATCTTCGTCGTTCTGCATTCCTTCTTGCAATTGAGATAATATAACCAACTGTAGGCATAGTGAAAATCTGGTTCTTGAATCTGTTCAAGAATTGATAAAGGGGTCACACCTGAGACTGATTAATACCCATGACCATTTCACCCATGGCCTCCCCCTTAAGGGACACAACTATTTCATTTAAGTTGCAAGTCTCTTTAGCTGGGCTGCTGGTGCATGCCATACCTCACCCATCTCGTAATGCATAGACTTAACTCATGGATGCCAACTGCCAAGACTTACAAATTTTAATATTTTATAGATCCTTTCCTGCAAATTGTTTATTAGCCCAAGGGAATAGAAGGTTGAAGGCTGTTACTCTGACTGTGAAAAGGGAGAAGACAAATGAAATGGGCCTCGCGGGAAACAAATACCTGCCTTCCCAGCCTTGATTGCTCTCCAACCATGACATGTTGCAGGGAATGCCATCCAATGGCTGAAATTGGGAGGGCCTTTGCAAAAGAGGAATGTATCTTTGACAACCTCCTCAACCTTGCATGCGTTGGTTGGGTTGTCTATTCATTGCTTTAAAGAGGAAGGTAGAACCTTTTTCAGGCATACAAGAGATGAGGGGGAAGGGATAAGGCAGTGCAAGAGGCAAGGAATAAGGCAGTCTGGTTTAGCTGTCAGGACATTTGGGTTAGAAAACCCCTCTGAACTTCCAGAGGACCCCACTGGTGCAGCAGCCAGGATTATGATTACATCAAATATAGCCAAACGATGCTCAGAGTACAGGCCTAGTGATCCCTAATCTGAAGAAATGAGGTCCTCCATCTATCAGCTCTCGGTGGGATTCCAGGTCATGCGAGAGTAGATGTAGCAGATGAGAGATTAGTTCCACAAAAAGGATGAAGCTAAGAGCTTATGGGAAGACCATAGAAACTCTAAGTGGGGACAAACTGCAAGGTAAAGTCTCAGGCTATCCAAACCATGTGGATTCCTTCATACCTGAGCCTCCATCTCCAAACAGAATCCAGATATGGAAACAGAACCAATTACAATCTCTTCATATGTAAATTTTGTACTGGGCCCTAGTTCAAAGTTTTGAGCAGTTTCTTCATCTTGGGCATTTTTTTCAAGGTAAAAGTCTTACTTTGCCATCATCACACCACTAATGATTTTTTTTTAATCATTTTTTCTTTTTTCCAATTTGAGAAGGAAGCGTCAGAATATTCAGACAGACAAAATATTCTGTCCAGTCATCCAATTGTTTCCCATCCCCTTTGCATTGCTTGATAGAGGGGGGCACAGTCCTCGACAGGACCTCGAATGGGTACATTGGAGGTGATAACCACATACAGGGGGCCCCCTTTTGCTACCTATCAAGTCACATGGATGGCATGGCCAGCCTAGCTAATTCAAGTCATTCCCACCCAGAAGGTGGGGTTCAAGCTTGCAGGCTGTTGACTCGGCATGACATTTTTCTGGATGCCCAAGAGGGACGTCTTGAGTCATCTTTACTCTCCAACGAAGTGAGACGCAGAGCACCCAGCTAACCTAGCTCATGCAAGGCACATGACTAGTCTAACCAGCAAAAGGCACCAGTGACCAAAAGGTTGAAGGTTCAAACCCTGCCTTCCTCCATTTGCTTTACATTCTAGCTTTGTGATAGGGGTGTGGACCCCCACCAAGGACTCTCCTAAATGGCACTTGGCGGACCCCTCCAGACAATGGTTTGTGTCCAAAATCATAGCTTGGGTGACCTACATAGCACCTTGGTGGAGAAATCAAAACAAATTATATATAAAGATGTATAGATACGTACCCATGCCCAATCCAAAGCCAAAAGATGCCATCCCTTCATTCAACAATCGTCTCAGATATCAGAGTCCTATCAGCACAAGGGTACAGAGAGGTAGACCAATCAGATTGCACTAAGTGAAAGGGATAATTTTGGGAGGAAAGAATTATCATTAGAATTTTTAATTTCTGGTGCACTTGGGTCTATTAATAGAGTCTAACTTCCTGAGGCCATACCTTCTTTGTACAAAAGCAAATTTCATCCATTCTTTAAAAACTGCATAATTTTCCAAGCTTTGAGCAGCTACCTAGGTTCTGAAATTGTGTAATTCCTTGATATTATCCCATGATGCTCATTCCCCAATGAAAGGGGTAGTTAGTGTTTGGGTGGACCAAATGATTGCTCTACTCAGAAGTAGAGGCTTCTGCATGTATATGGACATGAAGAATCCTCCTCCTTGCAACACTGATGACTCGATGAGATCATGAGGTTGAAGAAGGATGAGGCTCATGGTCTAATCACTTTGTATGTTGAACCTGATTTGATCCTTCATACCAAGGACTGTAAGGAACCAAATGATAATTGGAAGAGGTTCAAGGAACAATTTTGTATAGTTCAATGCCGCTCAGGTCAGCAGATTACAGACGAAGCCAGCCAATCTTAAGCTCGGTGACTTCGAGAATGATGAAGAGTATGTAGCATACTTCAAGAATTGGAGTCTCAATATTTTTAATGATGGAGGAAAATTAAAGATAAACTCAGGAACATTGTCCTCTATAATCTATCCCCGATCTTTGAAAGCTTTGTTGTTAGTATTCACAACATTGCATTGTTCATGAGAAATCACAGGCAGCCTTCACCTGACAAGATATTTGCTAGTCTTATCCACACCAAGTTGCCTTGATAAATTTATGGAAACTGCCACCAAAGCAACAAGCCCATCCAAGGGCTTTCCAATGTCTTCAATGAATGACTCAAAGAAGCCAAAGAGTAGCAATTCAGTCTTCCAAGAAAAACTCAAAGAAGGTCATTTGCAGGTCCAATAGAAGGGAAGGTCACACTTTCCAAATCCTGTTTTGTTTGGATTCAGAAGCTTGAGGATTCTGTTAAGAAGTCTGAACTGCTTGAAGCTCCACAGGACAATGAACGCAATGCTTCACATAGTGCACATGTGACCATACACTCTACTTATTGGTCTTCTTCTTCTTCTTCTTCTTTTTCTTCTCAGTAGTACATTGCTGATTCAAGAGCCACAAGACATTTGACTAAGCATCACCATCTTCTTTTCAATTATTGTCAGCAACATGGCAAAGACATTCATTATTTGTGACGATTCGGCTTTGTAGGTTGCAAATTGTGGTGGTCACTATTGGCACCATCAAATTTGGAGAAGTCCATCTTCTAGGAGTTGGATCAAATCTTCTCCTCATTTATCACATCACACACCAACAAGGTGGAATTTTGGCCAGCTCGGTGGGTGGTCAAGGAGATCGATGATGATTTCAAGGAGGTTGCCTCAAGGTATTGTGATTAGTTAGATCATATGTATAACCTAGGTGATGCTTCTTCATCTTCTGAATTGGCAGGGCATTGCTGCAATGGTTATAAGGCATATAATACAAGTGAGTTATAGCATCAACGTTTGAAGCAGCCAGTTTTTGGATCCTTGAGACACATAAGTCGCCTTCATATGGTCGATGATCTTTCATTGATTGATCCAACAAGTGAGGTGTGTGAGGGATGTGTCGGAAAAACATTAAAAGGAGTCCTTGGGGCAAAGCGCGACATACTTCTCAGCCTTTAGAGTCAATCCATATTGACATTTATTGTTCTATATCTAACTGCTACATGGCCAATTCTAGATTTTTTCCATGATTATTGATGATTTTCCTAGGTTTCTTTGGATTTCTACAATCAAATCCAAAGATAATGCTTTTGTAAAATTCAAGGCCTTCAAAGCATTGCAGAAAACTAAAGTGAGAAGAAGATCAAGAGTCCAAGGACTAATCATGGAGAGGAGTACATGAGCAACAAGTTCAAGGATTATCTCACTTCTCAAGCCATTACTTGGTAGTGGACCATTCACTACACTCTGCAACAAAATGGGTAGTGTAGTGAAAACATAGAGCAATCATGGAAATGACTTGTTGCATGATTCATGCTATGCAAATGGATCTCAAATTTTAAATGGAGGCAGTACATGGCGTAGGTTACACTATCGACAAGACACTCACTCATGTCATCAATAGCATGATCCCCTATGAGAGATAGACAAGAAAGAGGCCTTCTATTTCACATTTTAGGATATTTGGTTTGATTGTGTGGGTACATATCCATGTTGAGCAGCTGAACATGCTTCAGCCTAAGAGTCCCAAATAAATATTTGTTAGGTATAGTGAGGAGTAGAAAGATATATCGGATCAATGATCTAGCCATTCATGATTTCATCACTTGCAGAGATCTTTTTGAGGCAGTTCTCACTCATGGGCCTTCTTGATCTCTCCCAACTCTTCTTGTTGGTTCTTCATCATCTTTTCTAGTTCCTATTGATATGCATCTCCAGCGTCTTGATGATGTTTAAACTTATTGCTTTGTAGATACTTCATTAAGTGAGGTTGCTCCTCCTTCCTCCACCATTTCACTTATGGATATTCCTTAAGTTTTTTATGGTCTAAATCCTCTGTTTCTTTCTAATGTAGTTTCAATGTGAGATCTTCATATGTTGACTCAAGACAAGATCAATATTCCAAAGGAAATGGGATCTTAGATAGATTAAAATGAGATCTAAAAGGGTTGCCTCAAGACAGGATCAATATTCCAGAGGAAATGGCATCTTCGATTAAAATGAGATCAATTAGGGGAGAGACAATCTTGAAATCTTGTTGTTACAAAAAAATCATTAAGGGCCAATGTGATCACAAGAGTCGAAAAGATTTTGGTTTATTCCTTTCTGTGGGAAGCCACCATTTCTCTAATGTTTCTCCCTCCCTACGCCTCCCTCCCTCCCCGCGCTTCCCTGAGCCCGCGCAGCCCCGCGCTCGAGCGGCCCAGGCTCTCGCATGACAACATTCGTGAGGCCATGAGCTCGTGCGGCCCAATGCCCCAACGCAGCCCCATGCCCCAACGCAGCCCTTGTCATGCCCTAGCACAACCTCTATGGGGTTTCTGAGCATGCCCTCCTATGGTCGTACCCTCGCAGTCATGCCCTAACAAAACCTTTCGACACCTCTTCGCTATTTGCAGTTGTGTCCTCATAGTTGTGCCCTCTCAACGACTCGTTTAGCAGCCTTGTGTTCCTGGTGCTATGGGGATTCTCAAGGAATAAAGAATTGAGGAGACGTGAGCTTCTCCTCATAAATCTGTCCAACGCACACAATAGCTCATATCAGTGTTTGTCTAAACAGATAAATTCCCTCCAGAAACAGATAGATACATAAGCTAGCATTATACTCTCCTTACAAGACCAAGTGAAAGAGGGCAGCCGCATTATCACGGATCTGCAAATTAAGCTTTAGGATCAACAAGCCATTATTATTCAATTGCAGACTGCACAACCTCCTCAAGATTTTGTGAATTTTTATTGTGAAATTTTAAAAATTCAAGATGAAAAGGTTGTCCTTTTAGCTGAACAGGAACGTCTCAAGGAAGCATCAACTGCACAAAGCCAAAAATTAGTCGACCAACAATCTTGGGTTCAGGTTGTAGCCGGAAAGAAAAACCCCCCTCCCATAGTTGAACTGGTTGTTCAAGCTAAATTTGAAGAAAATATCTATAATGCTAAAGCGGTTCAATCTCAAGGTTCGTGGGGTGCCCAAACCTACAGATCCACTTCAAGTTGGCAATGCCTTCATTCACAACACTCTTGAGTTAAGAGACGTTACTCTTGAGAAAGCATGGGTCTCTCCCAATTCCACATTGGTCATATGCTTCAAGAATGCGGAAGAGCGTATGAAGGCGTTGGGGGCCAAACAGAAATTATTTACTCTTCAAGACAAGATCTACCTTGATGAGGACCTTACGCGACTCCAAGTTGAAGAATTGAAAAAAGCTAGGGAACAAGTAACTGTAGCTAGGAAAGCCAACAAATGGGCAGTTATTCGTAATTTGCATGCACTGATCAAGGACTCTCCCCCACCAGGGTGGTCCAAACCCTTGCCTAATAAATGAGTCCATCGGCATAGAAGGAGGGTGACAGATAAACTAGTTGTAGTTTGTTGGAACTACTATGGTATAATATGGTCTACCCCAGGGTCCCTTTCTAATGTGATTGACGGACATGACATCATTCTTATATACACACGAGAGTCCTAAACGGGCCCTACTAGTTATCTCTGGTTACTTTCAATGATCCAATTGTCGACAACTCACTCGACGCTCTAGGGGGGTTAGAGGATCAAGAGATGTTGTTGCTCTCATCAAGGATAGGCTCCAGGGTTCGGTATCCCTAGTTTCGACTGATCCCCACTCCAAATTTTTATGGATTAAAATCCATTGTCTCCCACCTCTTTGGGATACTACATTGCCACCTGTTACTTTCCCCCCACCACGTCCAATTTTGCTATTCACACGGATGGAGACCCTTTCCAGGTTCTCTCTGAGGACATTACTAGATACTTAGCTTCAACGAAGATACTTTTGTTGGGGGACTTCAATGCTAGAACCGGATCTATACAAGTTTCTCTTCACGACCTCACAACAGATGAGATGCAGACTCGAGAATTGGATCCTAATGACCTTGGTTTTGCTCGAACCTCCATCAACACAAGTTATTGCTTATGGTAAGCATCTTCTTGAGTAGGGTGAATCCAACAGGTTGGTTCTTCTCAATGGTATATCTTGTTTTCTAGATTCCAGTGGGTTTACTTGTTTTCCTCACAGTGGTGGTGCCAGTGTCGTGGACTATGCTATTTCCTCTACCACCCTCATCCCATTCATTTCCCGATTCAACGTCTCTGATAGCCCTCCCCCCTTACTAATCATTCAATTCTTTCTCTCATTTTATCCGTTGTTTCCCTTCTTGTTATTCCTCCACCTCTTCCCTCCACTTCGACCCCTCGAGTCATTATGGACTTTGACTATTATTATTCCTTTACCTACATGGACCGATTGCGTTAGGTTCTACCCAAGATGTCTTCTCTCCCCGATGTTTCCAATCGTTTTGCTTCCTTGGTCCAAGCCATTTGGAATGCACCATAGGAGTGAAACAAGGTTGCCCGCTTTCCCCAACGATCTTCATCGACGAGCTTGAGACTTTTATTAGGGAGAACGCTCATGTAGAGGATGGTTGCCTTCTCCACTGTGTTGATTTCTATTCTCCTCTTTGTTGATGACGTTGTTCTTTTAGCCTCATCACCTGAGAGGCTTTAACGTCATCTAGACACACTTGCCGCTTTTTGTGACTTGAGATAGTTGACGATGAATTTTTCTAAGACCAAGGTTATGGTGTTCAATACTACCAAGGAGGCTCTACCCCATCACTTCTTTTTCCAAGGTCGAGAGGTTGAGATCACCACCTCTTATCTGTACTTGGGAGTTCTCTTCATTGTTCCCACTTTTGGTATGATGCCTGCCGCCCAGGCCCATGTGTAAGGGGTATGCAACTCTGTCTTTGCTCGAGAGAAATTGCTTCAAAGCACATTTTCAGGATATCCCTATGAAGATGAGGATCTTTGACGCCTTGGTCAAGCCAACTATTACTTGTGGGTCAGTAGTTTTGGGTCCTAGTCTTGGCGCGATTGATTGGTCACAGGACGAGTACAGACAGTATTTCTTCGACGATTCATTCATTGCAAGGGCACAGTCCCCCGTTCTATTATTCTGGCAGAGTTTGGGGCCTCTCCTCTCCAACTTGAGATTATCTTCTTGATTATTGGTTATCTTCACAAGATTCGTACTTTAGGTGATACCCCTGCAGGTTGCAGGTGGTACCCTTACCTCGCCCTTCGCTCCTCGATGGAACTCCTTTTGAGTTCTCGAAGAGGCCAGTGGAGCTAGTATTTTCATGTCTTTGTCCTCCTGGCCAGCATTCAGATACAGATAGACAGGCTCCCCCCTTATTCCTTGAGTGTTCTCCCCCCTCTCAACATAGTAAGGAGAAGATGCTCCACAATATCCGAAAGGATGTTAGTCTCCAGTACACTAGATGTACATGGATCTCTCCTGTTGCCCCTATTTCCCCCAAGCTGTCTTTCTACCATGAGCACTTTTTACAGATTCAAGAGGGCAGAATAGTTCTTCCACATTACCTTCAGCAGCACACAATGCATAGTCTTCGGATCCCAATTGGGCAACTCAAGGTGTGTTCTCACAAACTCCGAATTGAGTCAGATCACCATCTTTCGATGGAGGAGCGGGTTTGCTTGTTTTGTTCCTTGGGTAAAGTTGAAACCCTGCATCACTTTATTTTTTGTTGTCCCATTCATTACGAGATCCGAGGCAGATTCCATTGCCTTTTCAAGGATAACTCTTGGTTTGTTTCTATCTTCTTCAGATACCCGGACCAGTGGTCTCTCACACTCTTTCTTAGGGAGACAACTCAATTTCATCGACATAAAAGCTCTCCTCCAGATGGATCTCACCCCCCTCAACATCGGCTCATCACAACATACTTCACCAACTCCGACGGACCAGGTGACACCGGACGGAAACACCCCGCTTCATCTAGTTCGGACGAGAGCAAGGTCACTAGACAATGCACCCATAGTTTGTTAGGGTCCCGAACTAGAGATGGACAGAGACATATCATGGACTTCTTCAACTTTAATACTTCGACCTCGACTGTTAGAAGAGATTAGTTTCTGAGGGTTCTTGGAGCTTGCCCTTCCTGAGCTGCTCCCTCCCCCCTCCCTCTCTCTTCGGTCTTGGCGTGCACTCCGCTCTTCTGGACTGCAACACTCCCCCCCTCGTCTCTCCCTTCTCTTTTCCCCTTCTCTTTCGCCCAGTTGTCGGGTTACGTCTTGTATTTATCTTAGTTTCTTTTCTTTGTTGGGATTTTTAGCCTGCTAGCCGGTAGTCATTACTGTCCTTTTTATAGTCCCTTGGATCTTTTTTGGCCCATCGCGGAAATTAATAATATTTCATTTCATTTCATTTTCCAGCGACAAGTTCTACAAGTCAGCCTGCAAATACCTTCGAAAAGGCCATGCCATAGGCCACCTCCATCAAATTGCATAATCATATTAGCATGGGATAGCTTCCATTAAGAGGGGATGTTCAATAATGTCTTCTCTTCATGGTCCCCATCCAAATTAAGTGAGGGATGTTGGAAAAGCTATAATCCTTCACTTTTGCCCATAGTAGAATTTGTTTCGTTATTGTATCTGGCCACTAGCCCCTTGTCACCTTGCAAGGTGATCTATGTATTATATCATAATTTAATGATATGGTGATTTGAGAATTACAAGGATTCATGTATTTGTATCCAAGTGGGTATTTATACCCCCACTCACACATCATTGTGTACATCGGTTGGAGATCTTCTCATTGTTAATGAAGCATTTTGGTGTCCAAGGGAACCATCTCATATCTTTCAGTTTCTTCTTCATATTTTTCTTTTGTCTTCCTTTTCTTTTACTATTGTGAACCTAGGTGTTGTGTTGATTTCGTTTTATTCTCTCTAGTGTGAAATTCTTACCAAGAACATGTTGCAAACCTGAAAAATATAGATTGGTGCAGGCATGTGACCTTTTTGGGGCATGGCTTTATGTCTAAAAAATGCCCAAAACTCTATTTTTTATCCTAACCACCCTATTAGGGGCATAACTTTGTACTCAGGGGTCCATTTGGATCCATTCAAGAAGTGTTGGAAAGATTTGATGGATAACAAAAATATTTGTGGGCAACTTTGTCACAAACAAGTTGCCACCAACTTTGTGGAAAAAAATGCTTCAAAGGACCTCAAAACGCAAAACAAAATATTTACTAAAAACAGTAATTTTTAGTAAAAAATTATCCCGTAGGAGCCTACGAAGACCAATACATGCAATTGAAACAATTGCGTCAAGGTAAAGACCAGTTTGTTCAAGATTATACTTATGCTCTTCATTCCATGGAAACAAAATTAGGTATTCAAGGTATTAAAAGGCATCGAATCCTCAAGAACCGTAGTGGGCTGCAATGGTACATTTAAGAGGACATGGACCTATTCGAATTCAAGACATTGGGAGAGGCATACAAAGTTGCTGTCAAATTTTGAGCAGAAGCTCAAAGACAAAAGTAGAAAAGGAAGAGCAAATAACAAAAAACAAAACACTAAGTACTAGCCAAAGAATCAAGACAAAGGGGGTCAGCCACAAAATTCGAATTGGATGTAGAAAAAGGACTCCTAAGAAACGAATCCCCCAAAGGAAAAGACTCGCAAATGGTACGATTATCACAAGAGCAACAGACATTCGAGGGAGGATTGTCGAACAATTCAGTTATTGTTTGTTGAATCACAACCCGCTACATCCACTACACCACCTACTCCACATCCATAGTCTAAAGATAGAGGAAAGTGGATCATGGAAGTCAGACCAAATGTGACCATTGCCACCACACATGTTGCACCAAAGGAGGAACACCTATTTCACTCACAAACGTGGGTCAAGCATAAGCTGTTACATTTCATTGTTATAGTGGGAGTCAAAAGGATCTTATTTCTGCTCAAAGGGTGAAGGATTTGTATTTGCTTATCACAACACACCCACAACCATCTAATGTTAGATGCTTACAACACGGGAGAGACATTCGTGTCACTTAACAATGTCTCCTCTCTCATGCCATCAAGCCCTTCAAAGATGAAGTTTTGTGTGATGTGTGCTTGGATGTCTACGATGTGATACCGGGCCAACCATTTATGTGGAAAAGGCCTAGTGCTTATAAGTCTAGGATCCAAAATATGTTCATCATTGTCAAAGGTCAGTGCATCAAGATACCAAAGGTATCTCCTACTACCTCTATTTCCTTGACCAGTGTTGATAGCCACAACAGGGAAATTCATTCTATTGATGATTAAGCCGCAAAGCAGGAGGACCCTTGCTACATCTATCGCAAGCTCTGCACAACAAAAGCAAATGGACCACATTGTAGTGGAATACAATGACTTGTTCAATTCACCGAGGTTCCACTTCATTGTGAGGTAAATCATTCCATTGATATAGTTCTTGCTTCTTTGTTGCCTAATGCACTTGTTTATCGTAGATCAGTCCTTGAAAATGATGAAATCAAAAGGCAGATCCAAGAATTGATTCAAAAGGGGCATATCAGACCAAGTGTCTCACAATGTGGTAATCCGATTGTCTTTCCTCCAAAGAAACATCGAACATGGAGACTCTAAACTGACTACAGAGCTTTGAATAAAATCACTATGAATAAACTACATTCAAATCCAAGAAGGGTTTATTTGAGAGGCTTGTTCTGCCTTTTGGCCTAACCAATGCACCTACCACATTCATGAGGATGATGAATGACATCCTGTGTCCCTAGACCAGCTCATTTGTGGTAGTCTACTTAGATGACATTCTCATCTATAGTAAGACATGGGAGGAACATCTACATGTTCAATAGGTACTTCAGACTCTTCGAAGACACAAGCTATATGCTAATTTGTATAAGTGTTCATTTGGCATGACGAAGATTAAGTAGCTCGAGTATATTGTTGAGAAAGAGGGAGTCCATATTGATCCTAAGAACATTTAGGTAATTAGAGATTGGCCTAACCCAAAGACTAACAAAGTTTCACAGCTATTTGCATCTTGCCAATTTCTATCAAAGATTTGTATTGGGGTTCTCACACATTGCTTAGCAACCACACCAAGTGGCCAAAGGTTGTGCCAAATTGGAATTCAACTAGGGAGATACACAACAAAGGGCATTTGAGAGATTGAAGGGCCAATTGCATTCAGCCCCTACACTTCCCCTAGCCGATGTGCATTAGCCTTTTGAGAGGTAATGACATGCATCAGAGTATGCATTGGGAGTTGTCCTCACACAGTATGGACATCCAATTGCCTATCATAGTGAAGCATTCAATGAGGCAGTTCAAAAATACCTCACATACAACAAAAACTTCTATGCCATTGTCCACGCATGTAAACGGTGGAAGCACTCCATCATAGGCAAGGAAACCATCATCGATAGAAATCACAAACCTATGGAGTGCATTCAAACACACAATAAGCTAAGAAATGAAAGACATCAAAAGTGGGCCACATATTTGCAGCAGTTTCATTTGATCATCAAGGACAGGAAAAGGAGTGTCAATCCAACAAAAGATTGTTTGAGCCAACCTCCAATCATAGCACTCACCACCATTCTTGATTCTTGTGGGCATGATACTTCCAATTGGTCCACCTTGTATGAAGTAGATTCTGATTTTGCAGATGCATACCAAGCTCTTTGTGTGGATAAGCATGTTTCTGATTTTTATTTGCAAGATAACCTCCTCTACACATGGGACATATTTGTGTACCAACTAGAGAGCGCTTAGAGATGATTTAAGAAGCACACTTCAGCAGCGTAGCAGGTCACTTTGGGGTGGAAAAAACGTTGGCAGCTCATCAAAAGTATTACTGATCCAAAATGAGGAATGATGTCCAAAGGTACATCAAGTCATGTATCCCCTGCATTGTTGCCAAGCCAACCAACAAGAAACAGGGACTATATACACCATTGCCAATGTCATCCAAGTCTTGGGAATCTTTCTCTATGGATTCCCTCTCAGGTTTGTCCACATTTAAGCATGGTAATAAGTGTCCTTTTTGTAGTCTTTGATTGTTCTTCAAAAATGACTATCATGATTCATTGTAAGAAATCCTTTTCAGCCGAGGAAACAACTACGCTCTATTTTAGTCATGTGTTGATCCAGGCAAGTGACTTTTGGGGGGCATGGCTTTATGCTCAAAATTTTATTTTTATGATCCTAACCACATTGATGGGGGCATAACTGTGTGCTCAGGACTCCGTTTTGATCCATTCAAGAAGCGTTGGAAAGATTAGAGGAAGAAAAATTTCAGCAGGCAACTCCTTCGCCAAAAACTTTGTGGAAAAAATGCTCGAAAGGCCCTAAAAAAAGCACAACATATTTACTAAAAAACAAAAATTTCTAATTTTAGACTTTTATAGCCAAAATGCATCTCTAGCTACGTCGATACATCAGTACAAGACAAAATACAAAAGGACAAGTCATACGTATGTAAGTTTCAATGAATCACTACATTTTCATATGGGTGACCTTCTAACTCATGGAAGGTGAACCACCAGATTTTCCATGTGGGTAACCTTCCATATTCACTACAGTGGATTTCAACACATCAAAAATATTGTATAAAGAGAGATGCACCCCTAACTGTAAAAGTCTGAGTAATGAATGCAATGTTATAGCCTCACATCTCTTCATAGAGAATGTTTGCATTGTACTTCGTTTTTGGAGCAATAAAATCATGATGCTATTTTGCTTATATATATTTTTTTTTTTTGAGTAAATACTTCTTATACATATCCGCCGTGGGGGTTGAACCCGGGTCACATCACCGATAATGCAAGTGGCATCCTTGCTTATATATTTTTGTGTTGTGGTTTGTTATAATCTATTATTTCTGAATTGCATTCTTTTTTTATCATCCTTAACTCAAAATGCTAAGTTTCAAAACATTCAAAATTGTAAGTTTCGGATAATGTATGGCTCAACTTTGGCTTGCCAAAGTCCATTGGATATGATAGGGACCGTAGATTTTAGACCATTTTCTGGTCCACCCTATGGAACATGATGGACACCAAATTGACCATGTCCACAAGCTTCCATCCTCGAACTAATGGCCAGACAAAAGTTGTGAATTGATTGATTGTACATCTTCTTCAAATGTACAGTTCTAAGAATTCAGCATGGGTACAATCAAGCTTTGCATAGCTCTACCAAACACATCCCATTTCATCTTTGTTTCGAGTTCCAACCCTTGGCACCCACTGATGTAGCTCTCCCTATACAACCCATGGAGTACTCACCTCACAGACAGAAAGAATCAGAAAAGGCAGCAAGGATTGTGGAACAGATTCAGCATATCCAACAACAATACCATGACCTCTTGGAAAAGACAAATCAGAAATCCAAGCAACGCCATGACCAGAAATGGGTCCCACATCAATTCAACGTTGGAAATGAGATATGGTTATTTCTTCAGAAAGAGAGACTTGCAAGACCCCATAGGAAGATCAGACCTCTTAGTCTTTACTATATACCATCACCAAGAGGGTGCAAGAGAATGCCTTTAAATTGAATCTTTCATCTTATCTTGGTTTGCATCCAATCTTAAATGTTGTTCTCAAGCCCTATCACTCACCTTTCTTGGACACTTCTAAAGTAGCAAAACAGTTGGACATTGAAGAACTAAATCCAAACATTTTAACACCAATAGAGGAGGATCAGATTGTTGACACGTACTAAGAACAACAAAAGGCAGTCCATTCAGATTTGCAGAGTGGTCAAGGCAAGACAACTTGGTCACCAAGGGGAATGGCTCACAGAAAATCCTATAAAGAAACAATTTCCACACGTGATGTCAAAAGTTGGTGTAATGAGGACCATTGCTTTTCAAGGGGGGACGAATGATCCAAGCATGTGACCTTTTTCGAGGCATGGCTTTACATTTGAAAATGTCCAAAAATCCATTTTTTTACCTAACCACATTGTTACGGACATAACTTTGTGCTCAGGACTCCATTTTGATCCATTCAAGAAGCATTGCAGCAAGCGACTCAGTCATAGACAAGTTGCTAGCAACTTTGTGGAAAAAAACGTAGTTGGGAAAATCAGAATCGGATTGAAACCGGCATGGAAATAGAATTGGGAAAAATCAGGAATCGGCAAAAAAAGGGGGAAAAATCGGGCAAAAAAAAACTGAAGAAAATGCAATTTTTCATTGAAAAAAAACTTTTTTCATGCATATCACAATTTTTTGGAAAAAACAACAAAAAATCAGGATTCCAATGCAATTTAAATTGGCAACCCTGCTAAATTGAAAAAAATTGGATCAGATCAAAGATTAAATCAGGATTTTTGTAACAATGGAAAATACGCTCCGGAGGCCCTCAAAAATGGAGGGGGGTGGGGGAAGCATGTATTAAAAATAGTAATTTGTTTTTAGATTTTCGTAGCCAAAATGCACCTCTGACACATTAGGAGAAGACAAAACACAAATGGACAAGCCATGTGTATGCAGTTTTCATTTAATATGGACTTTGTAACTCATGGAAGGTGAATCACCACATTTCCATATGGGTGACCTTCTAACTCATGGAAGGTGAACCACCACATTTTCATTGGGTGACCTTCCATATTCAACACAGTGGATTTCCAACACAGCAATTATTGTATAAAGAGAGATGCACCCATGACTGTAAAAGGCATGAGTAATAGATGCAATGTTATAGCCTCACGTCTCTTCTTCGAGATTGCTTGCATTGTACTCTGTTTCTGAGCAATTAAATCATTATGCTGTGTTGCTTATATATATTTGTGTTTTGTTTTGTCATACTCTACTATTTCTACAATTGCACTATTTCTTGATCTTTCTTGACTCCAAATTCTGAGTTCCCGATCACAATTCATGATAATGTAGTATATCCAAGGAGGCCTTAACTAGGTTTCAATTCTTTTATATAGGCGAACCTATGGAGATTGCTACAACTTTTTATTTTTTAAAGCGAAAAACCCCTTGCGGGGCCGCCTTGGTCTGAGAGACCACGACCATGGGGTTCTACACCGTCAAAGTCACCCGGGAGTCGCACCCGGCCTTGCCCGCACCAACATTATCAATTGGATTTTGGGTACCCAATTCAACTTTTGGTAGGGTGGAGATTCGAACCTGGGACCTCCCTTGGAGGATTGCCCTCTCCTCTCCAACTCACCTACAACACCTAGGTAAGATTGCTACAACTTTGGATTATTGGGTGCGGACGCAATTTACAAGATAATCTCTGAGTCTAAAATAAACTGCCCAAGAATATTTATGTAGGACATTTGCCTCACTTTCAATTTTGGCAAGCAAATGTTTCCATATACATTACCAAGATATCTATTATGGTTCAAAGGTTTGGGGCCCAAATGTAGGTCATGCAGATTAGGCTCATATTGAGGGGATCCAAACATTCATGATTAGCTTATAATTCGTTGCAAAAGGACAGTCCCATAACTTATTGTACAAGCTAAATTTGGTGCTAGGCCTCTCCATCTACCAGGCTCCATTGTTGTTAGCATCCAGAGGTCAACTTGCTACTCCAATCCACTGTGATTCCATTGTCTGCCTTCCTCCTTCAAGTTGATCTTTGGATGTCCTTCATCATCAGGACTTTTAGGTAGAATGATAGTTGGACTTCTCCTTCACGGCCTCTCAGCTCCAAGTTAGCTTTCTATGTTGCCCATTTCATCTAGATTGTTAATTGCAGTATCTTTCAACAGGGCTGTCCCCAATAACATTGGTCCCATGGTTTGCTAATCCCTTAAGTGAGAGTCTGCTCTCACCAACTCCATGTGCAAACAGATCAACAACTCCCACATAATAACAAGGTTCATCAATCGTTACCTTTGCTCTCTTTGGAAAATGGAAGATGAAGAACATATTATCTTCCAGTGCCCCCATCTACTATAAGATCCATGAAAGATACTATTGCCTTGCCCTTTACCAGGTTTTAGGGGATCCACTCACCACTCCATTCCATTACCTTGACCAACATCATTTGGCTCTCTTTCTCTGAAAGGCTATGGTTCCATGTGTATGGATCTACATCAAAAATCTCTTTCTTCTGCCATACTTACGATTCTTACACATTGCTGGTAAACAGTGATAGATCTATGAGAAAACATCCCTCTATACCCCCTGTTCTATTAGAGAACCCCAACACTCTCAGCTTTGACTTGGACAGGGCAACCTCATCTTTTCTAGGCATCAGAGTTCCTAGTGGCCTTTCCAAACAAAGACTCATATTATCAGCATCCTTTCCATCTCCAGCTTGTTGAACTTGAATGCTTACAAATTCTACCACCTTGATTAAGGACATGCATGTAAACTCACCATGGAAAAATGACACTGCCATTCTCACTCCTCCTTGCTTAGTCTGCAAAAGAACCACTGCTATTTTGATAGTGCTCTTAATTCTCATGCAGTAGGGTTTGCCCTTCCAGTTAGACCCTCGAGCGTTTTCTCTTTGTTCTCTTAGTTTGTTCATTTGTTTTTTCATCATAGTCCTTCTATTTTTGTTGTCAAGGGGTTGTTAATACTACTAGGGTTCCTTAACACTCGGCACTGTTCATTGTATCCTGCTTCTTTGCTGACTTCCACTGATATATTTTTCTCATACATGGACATTAATATAATTTCCTCTCATTTCCAAGGCATTAATATAAACTCTTCATTACATCCAAAAAAAGGATAGCCTGCAGTTGGACGGCACTTGGTTGTATGATGCACTTGTTTGTGCTAGCCCTTGTGTTTGACTACGAAGTCCAACCCTTCGGCACAGGGTTAAAGAGTCCCATTAGTTAATTTTGGCCTTAAGACGCATCAAATTTTTTCTTCTATTTTTTTTTTCTCGTAAATAGACAATTCCTGAAACATTCTTGTCACCGGTCGCAAACTCGAGCTTTCTTTCTATATGGATTAGTGTTATGCCAGGTTGGAGGTTTCCTATCAGCAAGGACTTCCAATATTGGTGTTTGGATTGAGGTTAAAAAAAGATTTTACTTTCAGGCCCAGTTTTTATGCCTACTATGTTTTATGATGTAATAATGTTTAATATATCTTTATTCTAGAAGTTAGTATTGTGGTTGTAATAGTCAGCCAGAGGCGTCTTGTCCATGAAGCGCCGTTTCTGAGAGATTAGTTTGTCTTCTTTGTTAATGAAGAATCTGCTTTGCCGGCTTAAATTGCATCCTCAATGGTCTCCAACTCTTTTCTGACCACGATTTTCAACTCTTCTAAGGCAGTAAGCAAACTAATTATTTATCCCAATTTAAAAAGTAAAAATTAAAAATCAAAAAAATAATAATAATGATAATAACAATAATAAACAAACTTACTTGCAATGCAATTCTTGATGTTGACTTGCACAAGCTGTTTATTTGATCATTAACTTAATTTTTTCTGTAATGCACAGCTCTGTGAGAAATATTGCATAAGCATGTACTCAATTAGTTGTTTAGAAAACATACAAGACTGATAAGTTTAACACTCTGCATAGACTATGAATGCACAGACTAACAGTGGCACCAAGGAGGGTAAGATGCTATGCACAGAACCCATTATAATATATTGTGTATTAGAGTTACTGGTGCCCATTACACCAGGTTAGGTGGTCAAATCGTAAGTTATAGTTGACTTTACACTCAGTATTATTCATTAAGATAATATACATGGCATTCATATCATACACCATAATCATGAAATGAATCAGCACCTGTTGAATAGTGTGTTCTGATAGTATTTTGGTTAATTTAGCTCTCATATCAGGAGATCTTGTGGAGGAATTCCATCCTTATGGTGTTGCCCCGCCTTACATCTATTTTCTGCAGTTATTAAAGATTTAGGTACAACCGGTACCCACCATATATCTTGTGCATGATTCTCTTGTATGGTGCATTTTTGTGATAAAGTTTGACTGTACAGGAACCATATCTTGGGAGCACACGCAGAGCTAATGAAGTCTAACATATGCATAGACAGGAGAAGAGATGTCACTCCTTTTGTGTTGGCAGCTGTTGTCACCAAAACAATGTGCAGCACCAGCTGAACCAGTGAAGCAGTGAAGCAGTGATTGAATTTGTGTTATGGTTGATGAACTAATAAAGGATCTAACATCAATATATTTAGTTTCATGTTTGGCAAGTCTTGTGAACTGTAAGGGAAATATTTTCTCTATTTTATGTGTAATGTCAAAATACTAATATGTACGACTTGTGAGCGTGAGAAGTACGTAGACTATGCAAGAAATAGCCTTCAGGTAAAGCTTCTCCTATTGTTACCCTTTTTTATTTGTTACTAGTTTCTTGTCCTCTTCTATAGGTTCCACAGCCATGGATGCCAGAAGACTCTTGAAGGATCGAACTCTATGTCCTCCCAAAATTATCTATGCAGGCCCTCTTAGTCCTGGCCATTCTCCTAGGAGCATCATTAGATCCTGTGTTGGCCCTTTTGGGATAGTTGGTGATGACAACAACTGTGCTTCTACTTCACATCCCACTATAGATTAATGTTAGCACTTGATCCATTGGAGATCCTTTCTATCTCTTTTGTACCTCGACTCCTAGATCTCTCTTAATCATTACTTTTAGCAAGTTAGGATTTATCCATTTTGGGTAAACCTGGAGGCTCTAATTTTATGCCATACAGTTGTTCCACTTTAAAGTAGTTTACACTAGATTCTTCACTCTAGTTTAGCTTATTTTCGTAGTACTTTGGGGTTACCACAATGCATTGTAAATTGCAACAACTCTTTTCAATGAATCCCATTGGCCTACTTTGGTCATCTGTGGACATCAATAAAAATATCTTATCGTTTCTGTGGTAATGCAAGGGAGCCAACACATTAATAGATGTTATGAAAACAAGCTTAGCAACCATAACTGAGCAAAATGTTCTGTCAATACAAGTTGACCACAACACAAAATGATATATAGAATTATGCTGCTGCTAAGAATTTAGTCACAGAGGCATTAGATATCCGTTACCACAAATAAGTGAATTGTAGCTCCCACATGTAATGCACAGTGACAATATTTAGCATTTCAGACCTAAATATTAAAGAATATTGGAATTGATTATTCTGCACAGTGCATATAATATCCCCATACTTCATGTTTGAAAGGACCATTTTAAGGAGACAGTACTTCCCTGACTTTATTTGTCATCTACAGTGTTAACCAATTAAGTGTGAAAAACAGCCAAGTATTTAGAATTTTGATAAACTAGCAAACGTTGCTCGAGCACATGACATCTGTACAGACTTCAGCAAGCTGGACCTATATTTGTCTTCTGATTTGATTACCTAATGTCCCATACTTCAAGTTCCAAAGGGCCATTTTAAGGTGAGAGTGTTTCCCTGACTTTAATTGTGATCCACAGCAATAACCAATCAAGCATGAAAAACGGTTAAGTATTTAGAATTTTTGTAAACAAGCCAAAGCTGCTGCAGCATGTTCAATCTCTACATGCTTCAGCAAGTTGGACCAATACATCTTCTAAACCTGTTTTTACTTGAAGGGACACTTCATCACTTTGTTTAATATTTGCAAACAAAAGATTACTTTCTAATTTATCCAGACAGAGAGATAACTTACCATGATGACAAGGAAGAATACGAAGCTTTTCACCAACCTCGTAATCTTCTAGACAGATTGCACATGCATCAGTAGTTCCACTGCCTTCAAGTGATTTGAATATAATCGAAGGAATTGCCTTTACTTCACGAGTGCTCAATCCACGAGGCTCACGACTTAGTAAAAACCTTGAACTACGTATACGGTATCTCCGAACAAAGAAAAAGGTCAATAAGACAGCAGATACTGCAAGCAGAGATAAGAAAGAGACTGCCATTACTGACCAAGCAGTGTTGTCGAATGCTGGCAAAATATAGCATCTTGTATCCGCATCATTTACATATTGTAAGAGCACATTTGCTGTTTCCTTGCTCACAAATACAGCATTGATATAAATGCCCACAGAATCTCCCGACACTGAATTTCAAAATTATATGAAAAATGTTATTACATAAGAAATCAATGCAGCCCTCATTCAATCTTTGATTTAAATTAAAATGATCTCCCACCATACAAGTGCTACATAGGTAAATGCCTACGGCAATAAGCAATGGCAGTAGCAAGAAATAGAAATATTGATCGTATGCATCGCATGCATGTACATATATAGGATCCTGCAAAAGTTTGTAAACACATCACTACATCTTGAGTACTGAATAAAATGAAAAAAAAAATTAAAAACCATACGAGCCTCTGTGTATTCATTAACAGTTGTAAACATAATGCCAATGGAAAAAAAGCAAAGATTCAAACAATGTAGTGAATGCCCATGAGATTTCCCATGTTGAAATCTAAGAGTCCTTTTTGCTCCAAACAATGCACAACAATTAATACAGAGTATATGAAAGAATCTATTAATGTCAAGAATGCCAAATTACCCATGAAAATGATATCTAGAAAACTAACAAGATATATGAGCTAAAGAAAGCAAATCATTTCCCCCAAACAAATTGTTACAAGGATACAATCATCCAATCATGATCAAACGAGCCACGTAAGGTGAGAATGGTAGCAAAAGGTTACTAATGCACATAAAAAGGATCCCCATGTCCTACAATTTTGAAAGAATAATCCATCTTCTCTAAAAAAATTTGAAGGAAAACAAATAGTTGTAAAAACTACAGCTTTGAATCCATCGAAAGATTATAAAGTAATCAAAGATACATGCAAGAAATACAACCATTTATAGCAACTCAAAATAACATAAACAATTGTTAGGCCATGTGTTAGACATGTAGGTCATGGGTGGTTCATGTATATACACTTACCAAATGTGCATAGGCACAAATCATCTAACATGCATTCCGGAAGACCAAGCCCATAGCTGGAGTGCGATCTAGTCTGTGATAGTAGCTGATGTAGTGTAACCAAGGTTTTGAACAATTGTTTTAAAAAAAAAAATGTTTTAACAAATGAAAAGGAAATGTATGCTAATTATACATGTTAGTTATTACCACATCATTGTTCATCCTGCATGCTGCATAAATAGGATCTTCAAAAGACAAGTATGATGTGGCCACATCTTGCAATAACTATGGGGAATTAGAGAGGTGCCCTCAGTTAAGAGCTTAGAAGCAAGAAGCAACATGAGCCACCCCATTTGGTTCAAATATTCAGCTGAATATTCCCTGCCACATCAAAAGCTGTTGTGCCTATAATAGACTGTAGTCATGGTTTTGGACCCTGAACTTCCAGAGGCCATATCTCCCTCATCCAAACCTGGATTCAGACAACTGTTTTTCAAATTGATCAGAATTTCATGCTCTACATTTCTGAAGTCTAATCATACTTTATTGAAATTTCAGCATCCTGAGGCCCCACTTTTGCAGTTTTCAGAAACAACTCCCTTTCATCCTCATGCTCTGCTACTTCAGGAAGCCATGTCTTAGTCATATGGAGTCCGTTTTGGGTGATCCTTGAAACTGAGCTTTTTGTCAAGGATAGACTATTTAGTAACATCACTTTGTTTCAGATTCCTTATCTCAGTATGTCCTTTATTTGGGCATAATTAAGGCATTCAACATCACAAACAGGGCCAACTTGCCTTGAATCAAATTGAAAAGTGGTAATTATTGTCTAACTTGCCTTGAATCAAATTGAAAAGTGGTAATTATTGTCTTTGAACTGATTACCCGGAAGATATTTTGAATAGCAATATATTGTTTCTCCTTGTTTCTGCTCAAGAAAAGTTGCCACTTGATGAGCAAATAAGGCTAAATGATACAATTGATGCGTAAAGAGACAATTGATGCGTAAAGAAACAGGAATCATTGATTTGTCCATTTCAGGAGATTTCAAGTTCCATATCAAATGGATCCGTGATCTGAACAAAGCTTGGAATTGCTCAACTTCTTGGGCAAAACCAATAATGTACAAGCACATCAGCTATGGAAACAACTTATTCATCTTGATCTATATGATTTTGAACTTTTTTGACAAGGAGGAAGTCTGCAATAACAAAGGTAAAGCAACAAAAACCCAACTAAACAAATATGTTGTTACAAGGTCAGATGATCAAATAATTTATACTGTTCTTACCTATTTTCTATTCAAGTTGCACTTGAAGACACTAATGTTCCACCTTCTGCTGATGCTTTTGTCATTAACTCATTAAAGAACAGGATAGATTGCATTGTAGCCGTGAAATGAAATCTAATGCCTCCATAATGCAAGCCTTTGTAGCAAAATCCTCAAGGAAGCTATCTCTGAAGATATCGAGGGGTTCACCTCAAAGTCCTAAATGGGAAGCAAAATTCTCTCCTCTGCGTTCCTCTTCAATTTGTGCAGATTCACAAAACAATTAGAAGAAACAGAAGGTGAAGAATTGCCCTTATTCTGGCAAAAATCAGTCATTCTGAGTCACTATGATGGAAGAAGATGAATGCACTTGAGGAGGATACAAAGAAATACAATATCTATACTGAAGAATCATGTTCATGTTGTCACATTTTGCACGGGGTGCAATGTCTTCAGTGTTGTAACAGTGCTGCTCTTCTTTTCCCTCTTCCTCTATTTTCCTTCCTTCTTCTCTCCCTTTCCTTTTCTTTCCCACATTCTCTTTCTTCCCCCCTTTCTTGGAGTCCCCAGTTGATTTTTTAACTTTCCAGCAGGTTACCTGAAAAATGGCTAAGTGTTGGTGCGAAGTTCGCACTTCGCCCAGTCTGGGTGCGAAGTTCGCACTTCGCCCAGTCTGGTGCGAAGTTCGCACTTCGCCCAGTCTGGGTGCGAAGTTCGCACTTCGCCCAGTTTTGGTGCGAAGTACGCACTTCGCCCAGTTCTGGTGCGAAGTACGCACTTCGCCCAGTTTTGGTGCGAAGTCTGACTTCGCCCCACTTTCTGGGCGCACCTTGCAACTGGCAGGCTGGCAGGCTGACAGAAGATGACAAAGGGCTGGAGCAAGTCCGTACGGCGGCAGACGCCAGTTTCCACCTGTGCGCAACCCGACTTCGCAGCGAAGTCGGAGTGCGCCCTTGACAAGTGCACAGTAGGAAACAAACTCGGAAATGCACCTAAGGCATGAAGGCCTTCCCGACTGCACTGTGTTCTGCCCGCGCAACCCGAGACGCTCCGATCCCAAGCGAAGTTGGATAACCTGCCTTTCAAGGCCGACACGTGTCAAACAGCATCACCCATCATCTGACAAGTGTCCAGCTTCGGGATTTGAGCCGAGACGTGCCGAGCAAAAGGACGATTATGGGCTGCAATACCTGTGCCAGGGACCTCATTTAAAGCTGATCTGAGGTTCTACCTGCTCCAGCTACCCACATACCTGCCGAGATGAAGTTTTGCTCAACACACCGCCACGTAGCTGTCCAGCTTCCAGGAAGACCATGCTGCGGGTACAGTTCGGTCCGACAAAAGGTCAGCATTTGCAGCTCTTTCGCCGCTTTTGTCAGCTTGTGTTTGATTGGGACCTTGTGCCCATTAATGTAATCGGGAGGGACTCGGGCTATAAAAGCCCACCATGAATTCATTGTAAAGGGTGGAAGGGGAATGTCTGTTAAGGAACCAATGTAACCGTGCTTCTGCTTATAAATATAATTTGTATGCCTGGTTTTGTTCTGCTGCTTCTGTTTTTTATGCTGCCTTTCTTTATATTCATGCCTAAGGCTAACCTGTGTCATGGCTCGTTGATTCATTTCAGCATTTGGTGATCAGGTGCCTTTAGCATTGCTTGTTTAAAGCACCCTCTGTACTTCATAGATTAAAAGGATACATAGAATAGATGTGGTAGCAGTTTCATCAGTTGTGTGTTAAGTTGCTGGTCCGTAGTGGTGATTGATGTGCTGCCGTACTGTTAGTTCCTTGTAAGGAATGTCTGTTAGGGAGCCATTGTAGCTGTGCGGTTAAATTCTCTACACGACACATATACCTGGCTCTGACATCTCTAAGTTGCTTTCTACCCATATTAGTGTCCGTATCTGGTGATTGATGCGCTTCCGTACTGTTAGTTCCTTGTAGGGAGAATGTTTGCTAGGGGACCATTGTAGCCGTGCGTACACTGCTTAGGTATCGGAAGTATACATTAGATTTTGCAGTTCTCAGTCGTGCTTTATATTTATGATGCAGTAAGTATTGGTGATTGCTGGTTGCCGTACTGTTAGTTCCCCCCCACCAACTCCAAGTATATTTGTATATTCTTTCTGTACATTTATCTCTTTCCTGCACTCTTATCTTGAACATAAACCCCCCCCAAAAGGAGCCAGCCTTCTCCGGAGATTGGCTCGGAAGGCATCTCTTCCTTCCGGCCTTTCATGCTGGTGGGCGAATCTGGGCGCATTAACCCAAAATCCTTTCCTCATGGCAGATTCGTAACCAACAGTTTCTCTGCACACGCCGGTGGGACACGGGTCCCACATTTGAAGAGAGGTTTTCTGATCAGTCTCCACCTGGCGCTGACAGTGGTTTCTGAGCACCTGGTGAGACAAGGAAGTTTCTCACCCCCGACGAATTGAAGCACCGGTGTTCGCTTCATTGCTGTTCCAAATCTGAACACCTGGCGACTCTGCACGAACAAATCCTCCGAGTCCGAAAGACCGGTCCCGCACCTTCATGCACACAAGAAGGTGGCAAGCAAGGGATCCGAGAAGCCCGCTCGAGTTCTACGAACCGGACATCAACGCTCGAGGCGAAATTCCCAGGCTGGCTGACCCGCGAGCTCGTGTCGACGAAGCCGAGGCTGAGATCCAAGAAGAAGCCGAAGCTGAAGTCGGCGGAGCTGAGTACGAAATAGAAGAGGCCGAGGAAGAGGAAGCACCTACATCCTCGGAAAGTACCGACACTGAGTACACAACCGACGGCGGAGAAGAAGAAGAAGAAATGGCTGCCCAACAGCCGAATGATGATGATCTCTTCCCGGCGGTGGACTCTACGGGGCCCTTGGCCCTGGTCGGACAGCAAGCTGTGCCCCTTGCTGCTTTAAAGTCTATTCCCACATACGACGGCTACGGTAAGACGGCGTACGAGCACATCCAAGACATCCTTGCCCTGGCCGCACTACATACCATTACCGACGAGAGTGTGAAGACCCGTCTGCTGGCCCTTTCCCTGAGGGGGAAGCTTCTCTACTGGTGGAGATCGCTGCTAGAGGGATCCATCACAGGGTGGCCCCAGCTTGCCAGAAGGCTCGTGAAAGGATGCAACGAGTCTGCTGACCCTACATCTCTACTGCATCAGTTCCAAGCTATCCAGAGACATCCTCAACGAGGTGTCCGATTTTAACATCGGGTTTGCGAGATCCCGGAAACGGGTACCTCGTGAACTTCGGCCTTCACTGGCATGGCTGCTCACTACTATCCGAGATCTTTCAACTCGGACATATGCCTCGTCGCTAAAGACCGCCGGAATCGACGAGTTTCTGCGCTGTACGAGGCTGCCCGACAAGCTGAAGGCGACATTATTTCCATCGGCAGACTCCCGTCCAGGGTGCGGGAACCTATTCATCCCGACTTCCCCAGATCACAGTACCCTTCTGCTTCTGGTGGTGCGCCGTCCACATCAGGGCAGCAACCCCAGCAGCAGTGGAATCCGGCGCCGGTCGTAACTCCTTACGGCCCGCCTCAATTGCATTACCCTCACCCGCCTCCTCCCGCTCCGCATTTTCCAGCACTTCCTGCTCCCCCACAGTACGCATCTTATCCTAACCCTCCATTAGCCGCATTGCCTCCACCGGCACAGTTGCCACCTCCTGACAGTAGCATTCAGAACACGATTCTACAAGAGGTGCGGGCTTTGGCCTCCGGATACCATGCCATGTCCAATGACATGACCGCTCTGAAGAAGAAGCAGGCCCAGATGGACCTCGCTCCTAGGAGGCCGTATGCGCCACCGGCGCTGACGAAAGATAAAGCCCCAGAACATCAGCCGCAGAGGCGTCCGCCTCCGAAAAATGCTGCTATAGAAGACCCGCCTAGTCCTCCCGACCAGGTCAACTGGTGCACTATGTGCAACGACCCGCATTCGGAGGAAGACTGCACTTTGCACCAGCACTACATCCAGACCTTGGCCGGCAGCGCTATAGAGGACGATGAACTGTACATGATCTTGGACGGCGAGGCCAACTTCGCCCTCCCAGAAGAAAATCTAGCGCCGCCCGCCAAGGAAGAAAAGAAGGCTGCGGATGCGGCCAAGCCTTTGCAAGTCTACGCAAGAAGAGAAAAACCGCAGCCCACCGTACAAGCGGCTGTGGCCTTACACAGCCCAGGAGAAGGCGTCCAAAGATAAAATTCCAGCCAAGCCTTCTCCGACAAAGGCTGCCCCAGTTCCAGCCAAACCTCCAGCAAAGGCCCCAACTCCGGCTAAAGCTCCCGTACCTCAGCCTCCAGCTGAAACCAAAGAACAAGCCCAAGAGAAGCTGAAGTACCCGTCTCTGACCAAGAGACAGCGAGTTGAGGCCACCCAACAGTACCGGACGAAGTATGAGCCGGCAAAGCAAGCAGAAGGAGCTAGTACCTCGGGCTACAGCATTGTAGACGAGTTGAAAAGAACACCTGCTAGAATCAGCATGTACGATGCTCTTCTGCTCCCAGGCCAGGTGGATCTGCTGCAAGAATCACTGAAGAACATGAAGAGCGGCAAGCAGATGCAGCCCGCTGTCCTGGTTCAACCTTTGACAGTCTCAGCCACTGGGAAGAACAGACCGCCACCCTTTTATCTGTCTTTACGGATGCAAGGGCACATAGTTCACAACTGCATGGTGGATTCTGGTGCTTCCACGACTGTGATGAGATCGGGATGGAATACACACGAAGCAGCCAAGGCGTGCTGCAATTAGACGGCACCCTTGTCAAGACAGTTGGTGTCATAAAGGACATCCCTATCCGGCTGCACAAGGCTCTCGACATCGTGGTCATCCAAGAAGTCGTGGTTGTTGACCTAGAACCCTACTTCGGCATGTGTCTCTCTCGGGAGTTCACTGCGAAGTTGGGCGGGTACCTGTCTCTAGACTACTCGCACATGGAAGTGCCCTTCAAAGGAAGGAGACTGAAAATTTTCAATGAGAAGCCTTCCACCTTCCTAGTAGATAAGATACCCGGAGGAGAATTGGACTGCATGGTCCAGTTGTCAGAGGAGGAGCTGGTGACAGTGGAGCTGACTGAGCAAGCTTTCGAAGTGCTACAGCTTGAAGATGAGTTCTCGTTGCGGGACTTTAATGCCGTAATCGGGACAGAGCAGGGCTGTTACTCCATTATACAGCCCGAGAGGCTTGACATGTCAGCTGCGAAAGAAGTAGGACCTGCACCCGAAGAGCTGTGGAAGCTTTTCTTTGACGGCGCACGATGCAAAAGGTGCAAGGGTACTTCTGGTTTCTCCAACTGGAATCCAAAAGGACTATACCTACAGACTGGCCTGGAGCTGCACTAACAACTCAGCGGAATACAAAGCCCTGTGCTTGGGTTTGCGAAAGGCGGAGAGGCTCGGAATCAAATACTTACAGATTTTCGGAGATTCAGAGCTGGTGTGTCACCAAGTTACGGAGAAGTGCGCATCCAAACAGCATTATCTTAGAGCGTACCGTAACCGGGTGTGGGACCTGATGGAGTCATTCGACTCATTGAATGTCAAAGCAATATCGCGTGAGAAAAACAAGCACGCTGATATTCTGGCGTCTGTTGGAGCCAGGTACGTTCCGGCTGAAGACGTTGTCTAGAAACCGAAGCCGGTTCGCACTATCTACAGGCCTTCTGTGCCTGATAAGGACACCCACTGGCAGGTGTTCAGTTGTGACGAGGAAATCGTCACATTCCTGGTTAACGAAGTGTGTGTAATCGAAGGTAGAGACCATGATGACGAGCAATATGAGGGGTTGATACAGTTACGGAATAATCATGTCCCAAAAGGACTGATTACATTAGAGTCTCTTTGATCAGAATGACAGAGCAATATCTCACAGAATCAAAGTAGACCCGAGGCAGTATGCTGACCTGGAGCTTGAACCTGGTAAAACTATCAAGGTCGGAACAGACTGCACGTCGGAGGAACTTGGGCAGATCAGATCACTGTGCCAGGAGTTCCCCGACATCGTGGCCTGGTGCTATGAGGATTTGAGGGGGTATGACAGAACTGTCATCCAGCATACCATTGAGCTAGAGGATGGCGCCAAGCCATTCCGACAGAAGCGGAGGGCCGTGAATCCAAAGATTGAGGCCATGATGAAGACCGAGCTTTTGAAGATGCTGGAGGCCAAGATCATCTACCCCATCAAACATTCATCCTGGGTCGCGAATTTGGTGCCCGTGAGGAAAAAGAATGGCGACATTCGTCTCTGTGTCGACTTCAAAAACCTAAATCAGGCTTCCCTCGGGGACCACTATCCGCTTCCCCAAATCGACCAGATTCTACATATCGTTTCTGGAGCCCAGAGATTTTCACTTTTAGATGGATTTTCCGGCTACAACCAGATTTGGGTCAAGGACGAAGACTAGCATAAGACGGCGTTTACCACGAAGTGGGGGACGTTCGCCTATCAGCGCATGCCGTTTGGCTTATCCAATGCTGGTGCCACGTTCCAAAGGGCCATGGACCTGGCCTTCCGAGAGCTGCTCAATAAGATTATTGTCATCTACCTCGATGACATGATTGTTTTCTCTCACCAACGAGGAGATCATGTTTCGCACCTACGGCAAATATTTGAGAGGTGTCGAGAATTCGGCATTTCTATAAACCCGAAGAAGTCTGTCTTCGCGGTAAAGGAAGGAAAGTCTGCTGGGACATGTCATCTCCGAGGAAGGCCTCGCCATTGACCCTGACAGAGCAGAAGCCCTCGTTCGCTTGCCGGCCCCCATTGATAAAAAAGGGCTGCGGTCCTCTCGGTCGGATTAACTTCGTGCGGAAGTTCATTCCGGACTTCGCACGGGTGATCAAGCCTATGGCCGAGCTACTGAAGAAAGATACACCTTACGAATGGACTGATGAGAGAGAGCAAGCCTTCAAGGAAATCAAGGCTCGAATTGCGCAAGCTCCGGTATTAACAAACCCGGACTACTCCAAGGACTTCATCCTGTATGCAGTGGGAGAACCCGAAAGTTACGCTGCAGTCCTAACTCAGAAGGGAGACGATGGTGAGGAGCGCCCCATAGCGTTCCTGAGCCAAGTGATTATGCCGCATAAAGAAAAGTACAATTTTATAGAGCGGCAGGTTCACGCTGTTATGAAGTCCCTTCAGAAGTTCAGGCATTTTGTCTCCCAGAGCAAGACCACTGTCTTTGTGATTCACCCGGATGTTCGAAGCTTCATCTTACAAGGAGAACCGGGTCACAAGAGAGCGGGATGGATTGCCAAAATCCAGGAGTTTGACATTGAAGTGTGGCCCACCAAGCTTATCAGAGGCCGAGCCTTGTGTCAGGAATTGGCCCAAAGCGCTGCAGCCGGCATCTCCGCCTGTAAGTGGGAGGACACAGCGACACGCATCTACCTAGCCGACTCCTTATTAGAGGGGAGTGATTGGACAGATGAACTGGTGAGATTCTTCTGCACTGGAAGATGTCCCGATCACCTGAACGCCTCATAACGAAGGAGATTTCGGCTAGGTGCACTTAGGTACACTCTTCGCCCCGGGGGGCTTTACTTCAAAAACATCGACGGCATCCTCTTGCGGTGCGTCAGAAAATCAGACCAGCCTAGGGTCCTCGGAGATTTTCATTCCGGGATGCCTGGAGGTCACCATTCTTCAAGGCCAACGGCCTTAAAAATAATAAGGGCTAGGTACTATTGGCCCACTCTGTTTACAGACGCTCATGCGGTCTGCTCTAAATGTGATCAATGCCAGAGGTTTGCTGGCCGAAACATAAAAGCACCCCTGCCCCTTCAACCGATTCAGGCCAAGACTCCATTCCAGCAATGGGGTCTAGACTTCATTGGGGTGATTTCTCCTAACTCCTCTGCCGGACACAAGTTTATTCTTACAGCTACTGACTATTTTACACGGTGGGCAGAGGCAATCCCGACCAAGAACGCAGACCAAGAGACGGTCATTAGGTTCATTGAGAGCCTGATTACCCGCTTCGGGGTTCCAGAGTCGATTGTGACAGACAACGGTCCGGGATTCGTAGGCGCTGTACTCACGGAGTACAATTGCAGACTTGGCATCTATCACAAGATGTCTTCTAATTACTACCCGCAGGGGAATGGCCTTGCCGAGTCTACTAACAAGAACCTCCTGAAAATCATCCGGAGGACCATTGAAAGAAACAAGCGGACTTGGCACTTACTCCTAAACCGGGCGCTGTGGGCGGACAGAGTTGCATTCAAGAAGTCCATCAGAACGTCCCCCTATGCGCTCGTTTATGGCAAAGAAGTTGTCATGCCATCACACATTGAGATCCCTGCCCTGTGGATGTTGGACGAAGACAGGAGCAACGAAGACCCGGTGGACGACAGACTGTGCCAACTCCTGCAGTTGGAAGAAGACAGAGAAAGTGCATACCAGGCCTTCATTGATCATATTGCTACAACTCAAGGCTGGTTTGCAAAAGGCACTACTACCCGAGTTTTCGAAATCGGGGACCTAGTGCTGAAGTGGGACTCATATAAAGCAAAGCCGGGTAATCACGGGAAGTTTGATGCTCTCTGGGAGGGCCCTTATCAGATTGCCCGGGTGAACCAGTTCAATGCCTATGTACTTCGGGATATGGAGGGTCAGCTCCTACCTATCCCTGTCAACGGGTTCCATTTAAAAATTTACCGCTGCTGAAGGTGCCCGAGTGGCCCTTCCTTGTAAAAATTTCCCTTATGCACTTTCATTCCCCAGCATGTACAGTTTCCGGTTTTCAGCTTTTAATTTTATTTTTTATTATTTTTTGAGCTTAACTGTGACATGGGAGAGAAAGCCAGACTTCGCAGCGAAGTCTGTCGTCGCCCCTCAGGAGGGGCGAAGTTCGAGCTGCGCAAAAGAAGGAGAAAGCAAACAAAGTAAAAAGGAAAAAAGGGCTAAAAAATGGCTAAGTGTTGGCCGAAGTCCGACTTCGCAGCGAAGTCGGGCTTCGGGCCAGCCAAAATGCGAAGCTCGAACGAAGGAAAAAATGCTAAGGCACACAAAGGACAGGCTCCGCTCAGCTTTGAGCGAAGACTGACTTCGCGCGCGAAGTCCGACTTCGGCCGGCTTCCATGCGAAGTACGCACTGCGCACAACTTCCGCGCGAAATGCGAACTTCGCGCGAAGTTCGTACTTCGCCCGAACTTCGGGCGAAGTCCGAACCCGCCTCAACGTACGCACTGCGCAGCTCATCCAGTTCAGTCTAAGGGAGCGGAAAATGTTAAGTGTTGGCCGAAGTCCGAAGGTTGCAAAGAAACCAGACTGCGCTCAATCCTTGAGCGCGGCGAAGAAAAGAAGAAGGAACGGTTGCAATGCGAATTTCGCGCAAAGTTCGAACTTCGCGCAAAGTTCGAACTTCGCGCAAAGTTCGGGCGAAGTCGGATCGCGCCCAACTTTGGGCGAAGTCCGACTGCGCCTCGTCTTCTGGGCCAATTTGGACAATGGTTTAAAAAATTGAATAAAAAATTCAGAAAGTTCCAAACTGGGCCCAAGTCATATTCTAACCGTTCTAAAGTAGGTTTTCGCACCAAGGATTCTGTCTTGAGCAGTGTGCCCAGATGGTGGCAGTGACGTCAGCCATGGTGCAGTGTCCAAAGTAGAATTAATGATTGCATGTTCCTCAACGAAAGTGCAAGCAAAAGGACATGGCACGTCTGCCGGAGTACACTTTTTCCAAACATTCTCCTACGCAGCCACCCAAGAACCTTAACTCAGCCGACCTACCCCCTCCTGCGCGGCATTAATGGCGTTGTCTTTATCTAGAAAAGGAGGTCAAATGTTTTCAAACATTCCAGACTACACAGATTATTCCTCGGACAATGCAAATTATTCCTGTGACAGCGAAATCTGCTGCAGACGCCCTGAACCTGTAATTATTGCTGATTCGGAGAGATGGACAGAGGAAAGATGCCAGTGTCAGCGCAGTCCAACGAAAGTGGCGAACCAAAGGATTTACCGCGGCCGGGCGTTTTCAGAAGTGAAACCCCGCCAGAGAGAAAGTCAAAGTCCCGGACGAAAAAAGTATAGCGTGGGCAAGCCCCACCACCTCCGGTAAATTACTTGGCGGGATACAAGGACGGCTCGTTTTCTATGAGCTTGACGAAGCTGCGGACAAATGTGGAGAGTTGGGCTGACAAAATTTCGCCCTCCCACCATTTTGGAGCGGCGTACAAATCCAATCTTTTCAGATTCTTGTGCCCTCCTGTCCACCAATGCCCGAAACTGGTAGACCTAATTGTCAGACACTACAGACCAGTTACCCGGCAAATTTGCAGCTCCAGCGGTAAACCCTTGTTCACACTACGCAGGGAGACTGTCCAGCCAGCTTTCGCCCCAGGGTTGGAGTATGACTCCAGCACCATTCTCAGAAAGATAAATTTGGGCAAGCAGGCGAGACGTTTCACGCAAACAAAAAGGATGAGGGATTTCCTCAATTCAGAGCTGAACGCCCCGCTCGCAGCTGGACAGTGGCCGACTGGCCCCATGCCCTTGGCACAATTTCAGAGCAAGTACTTGTACACCATTTTGGCATCGATTCTTGGCTGCGACTCTGATGAGCTGGTACAGCCGTACCAGCTAGCGCTGGCAGAATGTCTCCTATGTGGAGAATCCTACGAACCGGCAACACAGAGAAGTGGAAAGCGTCCCATCTTTTTCGACTGGGCAGATTGGTTAGCATACACCATCCACTCCAGCCTGGTCAAGATCCAGAAGAAGCAGTCCACCGATTTTCGGTTTAGTTCTGTTCTAGCCTGGCTTTGTTTGTACCATTTGCACTCCCGAATGCCGATCCCGAACCTGAAGAAGGTCAACGAGAGGGGAGAGCCACAGCCCGTCTATAACTGGACGGATGACTTATACCGGAAAGGGTCCTACTACAAGTTCAACTTCAACTTTCTAGGATTCGTCATGTCAGTCTTCAGCGAAAGCGAAATCCCCCGTCCCCCGAGAGAAATGACGAGCGCTTTGCTAAATCAGAAGCTCGGGGACGTTTTTAGACTGACGCAAGGAATTGTGGTCAGAATCTACGGATTCAAGGGCAAACCCCATTTGCTGCCCTACTGGTGCTCGGAGCATCTGTTCGGGATGGAGGTTGCCCGACAAATGGACTATGTTGAGGAGGAGTTCGGCCTAGGAAAGAAGAGAGGACAGATTTTTCAATATCCTCTTTCCTGGGCAAACGTTGAGATTTTTGAGGTAGGACAGCATGTCTACCTCGAGCAGGAGTTGTCCCGGATTGGCCTGGTTTTGTTGCCGCAACGCTGGAAGTATGACCCGTATGGAATAAGGGGAAAGTTCGCACATCTCTGCCCCCGGGCAGACATAGTCGAAGATAAATGCGACGTGGTCCATGTGGACCTTGACTGGGAAATTGAATTGATGGAAGCTTCTCCTCCCTGGCAGGATTTTTACTGCGAGGAGGCGACATATGACCCCAAGAGAAACCCGGACCACCAGTTCTCATCTCCAGGATTTAGAAAATTCCTATCCAAGATAGCAGGCCTTAATTGGTCAAAAGAAAAGAAAACTGAATGCTGGAAGATGAGATGTCGCACGCAGCACGACAAATCAACAAGGAGAAACCTGGCCGTAGATGACGACTTTTCGGTTCTCTATGGCCAGCATCATGACAGCTGGCGGCCGTTCGCATATCAAGGTTACGTTCCTCGAGGTCCCTTTGAGAACTATAACGGAGGGTCTTCCTCCCAACAGTTGTACACTTTGGCAACTGCCAGCGTGGGCCCAGCAGACATTCAGGTCGATCCAATGCAGCCCGTGGCTTCCAAGGCGGCGCCTGAGAAGGCGAAAGAATTAGTCAAGGCAACGCCCGAGGCAATCCCTCAGGCACAAAAAAACGCCAGTGCCGCCAAAGGGCAGACCGGTTGCGGCAGACCTTCTGCAAGTCAAACCCCGGTACAAGTTCACCGTGGGAGCATCAACGCCTGCTGCACCTGCTTCATCTCCTTCACCTGATCCAACCGTTATTCCAGAAGAGAAGAAAAGGAAGAGAGTTGAAAAAATCAGGCGACCTAGCCTGACAGTGCAGCAGCCAGTCGCAGAGCCGCAGCCGCGTCCTGTTGCCGCAGAGACAGTCCCTCTGGGCAGTCCCAAGCCAGCCGCCGAAATCAGAAGCACAGACATCCATCCGGCATCGGCTCAGGCGGAGCCCGCAGGTACGTTTGCTGCCCCTGTCTCTTTGGTCTCATCCAGTCCTACTCCCACTCCGTCTCCCGCTCAATCTGAGCAAGTCATGACCGCATCCTCCTCCCCGTCTCCACGCCCTTCTAGCGGCCCCCATTCTTTTGATCAGTTTGCTCAGAACCCCAACGTTTCTCTGTCTCTGAGTCAAACTCCAAACCCTTCGCCTGAAGTTAGCGCTGAGGTCGTCCATTCGCCGTCACATCCACCGTCCCAGCCGCTTCAAACCCTCACAGTATCAACCGCTCCCATCTCCATTTCCCGGTCGCCCCCAGAAGCGGCCGATTCTTCCAAGGTCTGTCCGGTTCCTCCTGATCCCATTCCCGCAGGAGAGACGTCTCAGCAGAACCCTAGGCTGGGGGAACCAGATTTTATGGACGACCTCCAGAATACAGACGACTTGCCCCTGGCAACAAGAGCTGTAGAATATTCTGTCTCTTTCCTCCAGAACCTGAAACGGAGGAGACCTGAAGAGATAGCCGCCCCGGTAAAGCGCACCAAGTACAATTTCGAGAGGAGAGTGCTTACAACAGAGAAGATAATCCCAAAAGTAAAGAAGCCTCTCCGGGAACAGGGCGGACTACGAGCTCCAGACAAAGGAGAAGAGCTTTGACAACATCAACAAGCAATATGAGATTCAGTCAATCATGCACAAAGCTGATAATCTCTTTGTCAAAAGTCTGGAGGAGCAGGAAGAGCTTTTCGGGTTGCAGGATAAAACAAGGCAGCTTGAAGAGGACCTGTCTAGGTCCACTGAGCAGCTGGAAGCGGCACGGCAAGAAATAGATGAACTCAAATCCCAGCTGGCCGCTTCTCAGCAACAAGCCGCAACCGAAAAGCAAGCAGCCTTGGAGCAGATTTCTCAGCTCCAGGAGTCTTTGAAACAGGCGCAGTTGCAGTCTGCAGAGATAGCATCTCAAGCAGCGGTCTTTTCAAAGAAGAAAGTTAAGGAGATGCGGGCTGGTCTGCTGCGGGAATGCAAGCCCCACACCTATAAGGCGATGGCAGTTCTGGATTTCACATCCAGAATTCAAGAAGTTTTGCCCAGGGAAAGCCTGTGGTAGAGGAGGCCGAACGTCAGGCGAAGCAATGGCTGGACCTGGCGATAAATCTTCAGGAGCGCGAGCGCGATGGCCTCCAATTTTCCCCCGTGTCCTCATTCGCTACAGAATGGGCAAATGCAAGGGTAACCTTGCATAAATATTTCAAAAAAGGGGAAGAGGTGAGAGTTGCCAGACGAATGCTTTATGCATTTGGACATGAAAGAGATATCTGTCTGGCCCCCTTTCGCGCTCTTTCTGAACTAGGGTGCCCAGGTTTTGTTGAGAATGGCGAGCTTCTCACCCTAGATCAGGTGAAAAGGAATTGGCAGTCCTTCGAGCGGATACGACTGAAATTGATAGCTGGACTGAGCCAATTCAGGAAAGTCAGGTCACTCAGATGGTGTCCAAATATTGCAAGATCAGCTCCTACTTCCAGGAGCTAGAAAAGAGATACCTCACCATCGATCTGCACGCGGTCGCTGCTTTCCACGCAGCATTTTAAGAAGTTGTTGACCGCCGTCCATTCGAAGCAGAAGCCTGGCGTCAGGCCCAGGCCCCATACACTCGCATCTGCGAGGCAGAAGCAAGAGCTGGAGAGCCTTCGGAAGGCGATTCTGAGGAGGCAGCTGACAAAGATGAATCTGAAGAACAGTTGCCGCAGGGAGAACAGCTAGAGCAGCAAAAGGCAGGGGAGGCAAGTTCCTCTGCACCCAATGGATGAAGGCATGGATTCTTTGCGCCGAGGCGAGCTCGACACCCCGCGAGCCGCCAGAAATGTTGTCACATTTTGCACGGGGTGCAATGTCTTCAGTGTTGTAACAGTGCTGCTCTTCTTTTCCCTCTTCCTCTATTTTCCTTCCTTCTTCTCTCCCTTTCCTTTTCTTTCCCACATTCTCTTTCTTCCCCCCTTTCTTGGAGTCCCCAGTTGATTTTTTAACTTTCCAGCAAGTTACCTGAAAAATGGCTAAGTGTTGGTGCAAAGTTCGCACTTCGCCCAGTCTGGGTGCGAAGTTCGCACTTCGCCCAGTTTTGGTGCGAAGTTCGCACTTCGCCCAGTCTGGGTGCGAAGTACGCACTTCGCCCAGTTTTGGTGCGAAGTCTGACTTCGCCCCACTTTCTGGGCGCACCTTGCAACTGGCAGGCTGGCAAGCTGACAGAAGATGATAAAGGGCTGGAGCAAGTCCGTACGGCGGCAGATGCCAGTTTCCACCTGTGCGCAGCCCGACTTCGCAGCAAAGTCAGAGTGCGCCCTTGACAGGTGCGCAGTAGGAAACAAACTCGAAAATGCACCTAAGGCATGAAGGCCTTCCCGACTGCACTGTGTTCTGCCCGCGCAACCCTAGACGCTCCGATCCCAAGCGAAGTTGGATAACCTACCTTTCAAGGCCGACACGTGTCAAACAGCATCACCCATCATTTGACAAGTGTCCAGCTTCGGGATTTGAGCCGAGACGTGCCGAGCAAAAGGACGAGCATGGGCTACAATACCTGTGCCAGGGACCTCATTTAAAGCTGATCTGAGGTTCTACTTGCTCCAGCTACCCACATACCTGCCGAGATGAAGTTCTGCTCAACACACCGCCACGTAGTTGTCCAGCTTCCAGGAAGACCATGCTATGGGTACAGTTCGGTCCGACAAAAGGTCAGCATTTGCAGCTCTTTCGCCGCTTTTGTCAGCTTATGTTTGACTGGGACCTTGTGCCCATTAATGTAACGGGAGGGACTCGGGCTATAAAAGCCCACCATGAATTCATTGTAAAGGGTGGAAGGGGAATGTCTGTTAGGGAACCAATGTAACCGTGCTTCTGCTTATAAATATAATTTGTATGCCTGGTTTTGTTCTGGTCGCTGCTTCTGTTTTTTATGCTGCCTTTCTTTATATTCATGCCTAAGGCTAACCTGTGTCACGGCTCGTTGATTCATTTCAGCATTTGGTGATCAGGTGCCTTTAGCATTGCTTGTTTAAAGCACCCTCTGTACTTCATAGATTAAAAGGATACATAGAATAGATGTGGTAGCAGTTTCATCAGTTGTGTGTTAAGTTGCTGGTCCGTAGTGGTGATTGATGCGCTGCCGTACTGTTAGTTCCTTGTAGGGAATGTCTGTTAGGGAGCCATTGTAGCTGTGCGGTTAAATTCTCTACACGACACATATACCTGGCTCTGACATCTCTAAGTTGCTTTCTACCCATGTTAGTGTCTGTATCTGGTGATTGATGCGCTGCCGTACTGTTAGTTCCTTGTAGGGAGAATGTTTGCTAGGGGACCATTGTAGCCGTGCGTACACTGCTTAGGTATCGGAAGTATACATTAGATTTTGCAGTTCTCAGTCGTGCTTTATATTTATGATGCAGTAAGTATTGGTGATTGCTGGTCGCCGTACTGTTAGTTCCCCCCCACCAACTCCAAGTATATTTGTATATTCTTTCTGTACATTTATCTCTTTCCTGCACTCTTATCTTGAACATAAACCCCCCCCAAAAAGGAGCCGGCCTTCTCCGGAGATTGGCTCGGAAGGCATCTCTTCCTTCCGGCCTTTCATGCTGGTGGGCGAATCTGGGCGCATTAACCCAAAATCCTTTCCTCATGGCAGATTCGTAACCAACAGTTCAAAGGTTCTTTTCTGATTGCTCATAAGTCTTCACAATTGAACTGGATAATTCATTCTACAACATCAAATATTATGTCTAAGCAAAGGCACCTATTCTCTCCCATTCATAAGAGTTCAGCCCTTGGTGGGCTTTCTCATTCTCCTTCTTTGCCAACTTCTACTTCTACTCCTACAGAGATGTGTTCATTTCTTGAGACTACTTCCGATGATGATAAGATTGAGGAAGCTCCCTGACTTAGGCATGCGACCTATCCACCTTGTCGGGGTCACAACTTGGTGCTCGGGACTCTGTTTTGAGCCGGTCAAAATGCGTTAGAAAGCTTGAGGAACAAGAAGTTTAAACAAGGAACCAATGCCATTGGCTTGGTTACCAGCAATTGGATGAAAAATGTTTCCGAGGTCCTCAAAAATGCAAAAAAAAATAATTACTGAAACTAGTAATTTTCTATTTTTAGATATTTGCAGCCAAAATGCATCTCTAGTCATGTTCACAACTAAGTAGAGAATAAAACACAAATTGACAAGCCAGATGTCTACAATTTTCATTTAATATGCACTTTGTAACTCATGGAAGGTGAATCACCATATTTCCACATGGGTGACCTTCAATATTCAATACAATGGATCTCCAACCCACCAAATATTGTATAATGAGAGACATACCACTACTGTGAAAATCATGAGTAATAGATGGAATGTTATAGCCTCACATCTCTTCTTAGAGATTGTTTGCATTATACTTTATTTTCTTAGCAATAAAATCATTCTATTATTTTTCTCGTATGTTTTGGTATTCTGATTTGTAACTTGTACTCTGTTAATGTTCAAATTGCAATATTTCTTGATTTTCCTTAACTCAAAACAGAGTTTCGGGTCTGTGATATCAGAGCAGTTTATCTTTGAATATATGTCCATTAAAATGATATCAGGCTATTCCAAGCTCGGGTATCAGATGCGAGATCCCTTTGATTACCTCCATTGTCATTCCAAATGATCTCAGATGGCAAATAGAATGGACAACACCAAGACAGTCAATCCTTTCAAGGAGACATTGAATGAAGCCCTCACGAAACAGAAAAACAAGATGATGGATCATTTTTCTTAAATTCTTCAAATACTTACTCCTGCAAATTTTATAAACTCCCGCTTCACACAACCTCTCATTGCCCTAGCACCATCGATGCTCCCACACCTTTTAAGTGAGTTTTGAATTCCTGTTTTTTAAGGTAAAATTAGTGTTGATGAAATAGAAAATTGGTTGGAGTAATTGTCTTCGTACTTTCCTATAAAGAAATTCACAAAATGTGAGAAAATAACTTTTGCACTTTTGAAAGTTTCAATACTATATTAACTCGATACTACACACTCCAAACATGAATTTGTCACATAAGCTGAGGTCGAAGACAATGCAGGGAAGAAATCGGCAAAAACTGTCTAAGTGTTTGAAAACAGTACCCCCTACTCTATCCGAGGAGCCCTACTCTCCGAAGTGCCTCATTCAAAGCATCCCGCTCCCCAACATACCCTGCTCCCAGAAAGAACCGCTTAGAGCGACTTCTCGAAGCGCCCTACTCGGAGCAATCGATGCAACCCACTTTCTAGAGCACCCCACTCAGAGCGACTTCCCAAAGAACCCCGTTCGAAGCGCCCCGCATGAAGCGACCAATGCACCCCGCTTCCCAACACACCCCGCTATGAGCCTTCACACCCCACTCAAATCAACACCCTGTGTGTCTCGCTCTAGTTTGTGCATCAATTATAAGGACGATGAACCCACATGAAACTTTAAACTGCTGGTCCAAAACTAGATTAGAGTTTTATTCTTCAAGTATAAATAAGAGAAAGATTCTCATTGTAAGGGGCCTTTTGGCTACCCAACATACTAGAGCTACTCTCTAGAGATCATTGTACTCAACACTTTGAGATCAATAAAACAAAGAATTGTGCTTGACATTCATGGATGATTGTGTCTTTGACCTTTAATTTATGAATGTGTGGAACTAGTAGCTCCGATCCTTTTTCACTCTGTTAGTCATTTTCTTTGTGGCATGGCTAATTACTTTGGAGATCTGATCACAATGAACTTCCTTGGTATCTGCTAGAATTGCCAATTGCACCAACCTTGAACCTCACTACGGCTCTAGCCATATTTTTGATTTCTTGTTTTCTTTCTCTTACCCTTTTCCTCACAAAGTAGATTAGATTTACTTTTCATGCACTTAGATTAGATTTTACTTTCTGCACAATTAGATTAGTTTCTTTTTACGTTTTCAGCAAGATTAAAAAATGTATCGACCCAAGATCCGAAGGTTGGGGAGAGTAAAACCTTCCCCATCCATTTGTTGAAATGTAGTCACAAGCAGAAATCACACATAACTATTTCCATGTTCAACAATTCTAGCATGTCTAGTGGGACACGCAAACACGATCTCAACAAGACATCAATCTTAACCCACCCACATATAATTATGTATAAATAAATCTCATTTTTTTCAGAATTTGTAAAACAATTGGTGCTTTTCACTAACACACACGAAACCCTCTAATCTTTTTCGCATTGGAAATCTACGAGTTTTCCCCGCTTTGCCAATGAGCCCCACTCTGCCAGCACGCTCCATTCTGGCCAGTGCGCCTCGTTTTTTGTTCCCTTTGGTGCAATTCTTGAGGTTTTTTCCCATTTTCATTCATGAATATCAAATAAGATCTTTGACCCAAACAGATTTCAGTCAATGACATGACAAGCCTGTTGGGAGGAAATGCTCCAATGTTGTCATGTATGTCCTAGGTACCAAATCACTAGGATCCTTCAACAACTAGATTATACCCCTATAGAACCACCTGTATGCCAAATATCACATAAGCAAGGGTAGTATAGCCATCTCATACAATACAGGCAAGTACCTCAACCGTCTCAATTCATTCAACAACAAAACCTTATAATGTTCGTTCAACAAGGATACCGCACCCATATGACCCCTATGCCCATCCCACAATTCCAATATTCTTCCCCACAACAATTACCCCAGTATCTACAATTCCCCCAAGATCCCCAATGTCAACCAACCCCTCAGGACCAACAAGAATTGCAAATGCAACTAATCAAACTCAAGTATATGGTTCCAACACTTCAATCACTCTTTACACAGGAGTATGAACTCGATGAAGGGAACACATTGATTCCTTAGCATAGAATGGCTAAACAGGCATAGAATTTAGATGGCTAAACAGGCATAGAATTATTTGGTGAATCAACCCACCATATTCAATCAACCAATGGTTGATCAGTTCACAATAAACCAACCAGCGACGAGTCGAGTGGTTTTACCTCAGGTTGAAAAAATGCAAGTTCATGTGATATTTGAAACATCCTCAATGAGAAAAAATCGTTCTTCCCAAGGTGTTGTTATGTACAATAATAGTTATGATAGGTTGAGAGCTCCTCCAAAAGATTCCCCACCTAAGCATCAAGAGTCATGGCTCCCTCCACCAGGGATAAAATATGAGATAGTAAATGAAGATCTTGAAGATGAAGGGTCAGAATCGATAGAGTGTGAAGTATTTGATCTCACAAATAGAAAAGGAAAATCTATAAAGGTGATGGAGGCAAGTTAGCAACTAGAGCATAAGATCATTATTTTGGACCCTGCTCAAATGACACAAAAGGAAGAAAAATCGACAAGACTTGAAGAGCTATCAGACGAGCCCCCATTGGTGGAAGTGTTTCCTTCCTCGAACCAAAAATCCTAAAAAAAAAGGCTACCAAATTCGCTGAACATCTTGTGAACCAGAAAGAGAATTTAAAGTGGAGAGTGGATATTTGGCAGATAAGGACTCAAAGGTTGAAACAAAATACGTGGCATGTCTGTTTTCACTAGAAAAGTAAAAACCTATAGGAGCGATGGAAGCAAATTTTCCTCCAGAGTATGAAACATTGAGTTTTATTCTGGAGAAAAATTAATTCTATAGGAAAAAGAATCTTCAGGTCTCAAAGAGTTTACGACAAAAAGACCTATTGCAGAAAAATTAATTCTATAGGAAAAAGAATCTTCAGGTCTCAAATAGTTTACGACAGAAGGACCTATTGCAGAAAAATTCTCCCTAAAGAGGAAATCTCAAAAACAAACATTGTTCAACCAATAGGTATGGATCCACCTACAAGTCCCAAAAGTGTCCAAAAGAGTTCACACCGAAGAACCAAGCTAAGAAATAGGGAGATCATAATTCTACGAATGATGCGTTTTCCCAAGAGTTTGGGGAGTAAAGCTGAGGTGGAGCACACAATCCAATTGTTTAATGCTATGAAGGACAATAGCAGGTATTTCAAAGGACAACAAGAGGGATTGCCACTCTTGAGTAACGATTTGTCATTTAGTCACAAAGGAACAAGGGCCCAAACTAGCTACCGACGCCAAAGTCCACCATGGGATGAGATGAGAAGCCATAAGGTGGTCATAATCACAAAAGCTCATGCATCCACCCTTGTTGCCAACCACTTCAGGGCTGAATGCAAATATTCTCCTCTAGATGTATTGTATCAAGCCTTCAATTAGTGAGAGATCAAAAGGGAAAAATCGGACTTAGTTCCCAGAACTTTGGTTTTGTTTTCAGATCTGCACAATCCTCTAATGAGGGGGTATATTGTTCACTAGAGGACATCCATGAAGTTCCAAATCAAGGAAGACCTCTTGGAAATACATCGTTAATGCCATTTGACCCTATACTTTGTTTGCATAGGTGTTGGAAGATCCTGAGTTGGAACATCGACGTCAACAAGAAAGGCAACAACCTTTTGGAGTCGGTCAATGGAAGCAACCCACTCAACGAAAATAGCCGACAATGAATCCATGAAAAGTGATTCATGATCTACATCAAAGAGAGAGAGACAGAGAGAAGGGAGTAAAAAATATTTCATCCAATCAAGCAAAACCCCCATGGGGACATTCATCTTCCCCTTACACTTGTTTCGGGTTGTTTGGCTAATTTTAATTTTTTTTTAAATGCCTTGCCTAAGTGAAAATCTCACAAGAGACACTTAGGTTCCCACTTCTTCTCATCCCTTTCTTTCACCATTTGCCTCATGATCACTTCACCTCCACCTCCTTTGTTTCTTCTTTTGTCACTATTCCCTCTTCCCCTCTTATTTCTTTTGTTCTTGCTTCTCAAAATCCCCTCACTTCTTTTGTTGCACCCATATCAACTCTTCTTGTCACCCATCATCACCTTGTTTGTGCCATCATCTATGTCGCTCCATAAAACTAGTATCCTTGCCATAGTAGATAAAATCGGAATAGAGTAGTAAATCGGCAAAAAATCGGGGAAAAAATTGGCAAAAAAAAAAAACCGAAGAAATGAATTTTTTTTTTTTTTTTTCATGCATATTACAATGAATTAACATTATGCAAATCAAATATTGCAATAAAAGCAACAATTCAAGTCAAGACATCATACAAGGCTCAAGATTTAAGTACACATGAAAGTGACAAAAGTTCACAAAACACATCCTGTATTGCTTATAATATGAAAAGGTACAAATTACAAAATGTGTCAAGACTCAAAATGCCTCAATAGGCCCACTATCTATTGTCTTCCTTTGCCCCTTGTCCTAACATTAGCCCTAGTCTCTCTTGTCCTAACAACAGCAATAACAACAGCAGCAATAACAGCAATAGCAGCAGCAATAACAACAATAGAAGCAGCAATGACAATAGCAGCAGAAATGTTAGATATTAGATAACAGTAAATACAGGTAGTTTTATATTAACAATGGCATTTACAGTTCACAATTACAGTTTTAGCATTGCAATCTGCAACCTGCAAATCCTAGGCAGAATATCCTTCATGGCTGCATACAAGACTAGATTGCATCATGCCCTATGCACATATGCTTCAACTCTTACATCATGAACATCATGAACGTGACGGGCAACATCCGTCACCACCTGTGTCGGGGGTCAAAGGGGCGGGAGCCCCCTTGCAGGGTCAAGGGACAGCGTCCCTTGCAGGGTCGACATGCTGAACCACTGTAACCATCAATGTCTGAACTAAATTTTGCTCCTCAGCAACATTCTAGAAGCTGTTTTATTGGCTAGCAAGCTTAGATAAGGTAGAAACATTCTGGAAGCTGTTTTAATGTCTGAAAATTTATTGCTTATAATAAATTTTGTTTTTTTCTATTTATCGGCCGCAGCCTCTACCCGCGCAGCTGCGGCTGATTTTTTGACGATTTTTTGAAAAAATCGTCAAAAAATCACCGGACTCGCGATAAGTTGCCGAGTCACTTGTTTCACGAATGACTCGCAATTAACTCGCGATTTTGGCAATTTTTTTCCGATTTCGTAACAGAGATCACAGCTATGTATCAAAGATCACTCCTTGAAAACGATGAAATTAGGAGGCAAATCCAAAAAATGATCTAGAAAGGGCACATCAGACCAAGTGATTAACCATGTGGTAGTTCAATTGTCTTGGCTCCAAAGAAAGATGGAACATAGAGACTTTGTATCTAATATAGAGCTTTGAATAAAATCACTATGAAAAACTGCTATCCATTCCCTTGAATAGACGACTTGCTCAACCAGCTACACGGTGCAAAGTTCATCTCAAATCTAGATATCATCAAATACTCATTGAGCCTTGTGATGTATGGAAGATTGCATTTAAATGCAAGGAGGGTTTGTTTGAATGGTTGGTTATGCCTTTTGGCTTGACCAATGCACCTACCACCTTCATGAGGATGATAAATGACATCCTACATTCCTAGACCAACTCATTTGTAATAGTCTACTTAGATGACATTCTCATTTATAGAATGATGTGGGAGGAGCATTTGCAACATGTTTGAGAGGCATCTCAAACTCTTCAAAGACACAAGTTGTATCTAATTTGGAAAAGTGTTCATTTGCAATGACAAAGATTCAATACCATAGGTACAATGTTGACAAAGGAGTCCATGTTGATCTTAATAAGATTCAATAATAAGAGATTGGCCTACTCCAAAGACTGTGACAAAGCTTTGTAGCTTTTTGAGTCTTGCTAATTTCTATCGAAGATTGGTATTGGTCTTCTCACGCATGGCTTGACCTCTACACCAAGTGACCAAAGGAGGTGCCAAATCCAAACTAGAGAGCATTCAAGTTGAAAGACCAATTGTGTTCAGCTCCTATACTTTCCCTACTTGACCTGCAACAACCTTTTAAGATAATGACTAATGCATTGGGAGTTGTTGTCACGCAGCATGGGCATCTAGTACCTTTTGAGATAATGACTGATGCATCGGAGTACGCATTGGGAGTTGTTCCCACGCAGCATGGGCATCCAGATGCCTATCACAATGAGACATCCAATGAAGCAGTTCAAAAATACGCCATATATGACAAAGAGCTCTATGCCATTGTCCAAGCATGTAAACAGTGGAAGCACTACATCTTGGGCAAGGAAACAATCATCCATACAGATCACAAACCTCTGGAATTCATTCAGACACAAAGTAAGCTAAGAAATGAAAAACATAAGAAGTGGGTCACATATCTACAACAGTTTCATTTAATCATCAAGCATAAGAAAGGGAGTGGCAATTCAGTAGTAGGTTGTCTAAGCCAACTACCAACTGTCGCACTCACCACCGTTCTTGATTCCTATGGCAATAAAACTTCCAATTGGTCCACCTTGTAATGATTCTGATTTTGTGGATACATACTAAGCCCTTCATGTCAGTCACCATGTTCCTAACTTTTATTTGCAAGATAATCTCCTCTCACATGGGACATATTTGTTACCACCCAACAAGCGCTCAAAGCAAATTGTGAAGCACACTTCAGCAAAGCCGCAGGTCACTTCGGGGTGGAGAAAATTTTGTTAGTTTTCCAAAAGTATTCCTATTAGCCCAAGATTTGGAATGATATCCAGAGGTACATCAAGTCATGCGACCCATGTGTTGTTGCCAAACCAACCAACAAGAAGCAGGGGTTGTGCACACCATTGCCAATGCTAGCCAAGCATTGTGAATCCATCTCAATGGATTTCCTCTCAAATTTTGTTAGGAAGTGAAGTCACTATGCAAGTACAGGCAACAAAAAATCAAGTTGCAGTAGACTAGACGTCTGACCTGCTAGACGTCTAGGTCAGACGTCTAGGCAGTAGGCCAGACGTTTGACCGGCTAGATGTCTAGGTCAGACGTCTAGGCAGCACGCCAGACGTTTGACCTGCTAGACGTCTGGGCCAGACGTTTGACCTGCTAGACGTCTGGGCCAGACGTCTAACCTACTAGACGTCTGGGCCAGACGTCTAGGCCATATGTGTGGGCTGCCAGACGTCTAGGCCAGATGTATGGGCTGCCAGACGTCTAGGCAGCAGGCCAAACGTCTGACCTGCTAGACGTCTAGGCCAGACGTATGGGCTACCAGACGTCTAGGCCAAATGTCTAGGCAAGTAGACGTCCAGGATAGACGTCTAGCCACGAAAGGCGAACAGGTGCAGGCACCTTCTTTGGGAGCGGAAACGAACAGTTTTTGGAGGCTTTCATTGGGAGAGGAAACAAACATTTTGGAGTCTTCCTTCCACTCTATAAAAGGGACTTGATCCCCCTTGCATATGTGATTTTGGAGGAATGTTGAAACGTTGTAAAACGTGAATGTAAAGTTTGCTGAAAATAATAAAAGAAGAAGTTTTTCCTGACATCTGGTATCAAAGCTCAAGGTTTTGTGCGAGTGGGAGCTGCAACAATGACAGGAGGTGTAACCAAGTTCGAGATTGAGAAATTTGATGGCAAGAACTTCGCTCTATGGAAGATGAAGGTGGAGGATTTGCTGGTTCAAAATGACCAAGCTCAAGCCTTGAAAGGGGTCGCGAGTAAACCGAGCAACATGAAAGATGAGGAGTGGGCAACGCTTGACAGGAAGGCGGTTTCTACAATCCGTCTTTGCCTAGCGGACTCTGTCTTGTTCAATGTAGCTCAAGAGAAGACCGCTGAAGCCCTTTGGCAAAAGCTTGAAAAGTTGTATGAAACAAAATCAACAACAAATAAGGTTTTTCTGAAAAAACAGCTTTATAGATTGAGGATGAAGGAAATTTCATCCATGGTAGATCATTTGAATGAGTTTAATACTCTTATCAGTAAACTGGTTTCAGTTAATGTGAAGATGGAGGATGAAGATAGAGCTATCACCCTACTTTGTTCCCTCCCGAACACTTGGGATCATATGGTGATGACCATATGACTATTGCATGAGTGGTTAAAACCACTCATGCACTAGTCATATGAAAATTGTTAGTTAGTTGTGATTTCCACTAATCATGGAAACCACATTGTTGGTGTCATTGCTCTATATTGGGTAATGTAATTGGTATTTAAATAGGCTCTTGATCGATGAAAATCAATGCAGCATTTCTTAAGTGTGAGATGTAGCATTGTTAGGGCTTGGAGGGTTTGATATCTTTGTTGGAGAGGTCTTTGCAAACGCGTTCTTCATTTGATTCGCTCCTTCCTCGGCTTTTGTGAGCGTGCGGGTGACGGAGGCAGAGGCCTTGGCCTTGAGGCTGTAGATGGCAATGCTTAGATGGCAAAGATGGCACTTAAAAAGATGATGGAAGGTGATGATATCATCTAACACATAAGTAAGTTTCGCTCTTTGATGAATCTACCATCTGGAATTAATACCAAAGTACAAAGTGATGATGCCAAAGCTATATTGTTAAACAACATATGCTAATATTGTGTTCACATTGAACAAAATTAATCCACTTTAAAAGATGTAATTTCATCTTTGATTGACAAAGCAGGTCAAGTTAAGAAAATGACTCAATTAATGAACACAAGGTATTGTTTGTAAAGAAAAAGAAAATAACAAGGTATTGTTTGTAAAGAAAAAGAAAATAACAAGGTATTGTTTTTAAAGAAAAAGCAAAAAAGTAAGGCTTCTTCATCCAAGGACGGATTTGTGTGCTTCTACTACAAACAATGGGGTTACATAGTGATGAACTACATCCAATGAGCCTAGGACCTAATAGATGGAAAGGTGAAAACAAACAAGGCAATGGTTGCAAATGAAGACAATAATGAAGAATGTGGTCTTGTAGCACATGACAAAGACCCTCCCCACAAGGATAGTGAGGAGGAATATATTTATTGAATTGATTCAAGATTGATCCTTGTGAATAGTTGTGTCCCTATTCACAAGGGGATGTTCAGTGTGGTTGTAATTCCCACTAAAATTGTGTTTGATGTATTAAGTGGAGGCCCATGCCACACTTATCTATGATTGGTTGTGTGTGTCTCTAATCATAATTGTTGTGAACAATAGTGTGTCCCTATAATAATTGTTATGATGTTGGCCAATTATGTTGTATGACCATGGATAGAAGAGTTTGTCCCTATCCTTGGTTAAGTGTCCAGTGAGGCCATTCCCATTGAAGAAGCATAGTGAGGCCATTCCCACTATTGCTTGTTGTGAATAGTTGAGTGTGTCCCTATTCGTACTCTAAGTGTACTTGTCCTAGTTCATCATATGGTTATTTGTATTGTTGTCAGTATCCCTACCCATGTTTGGATCATGGTAAGGGGGGAATGTTGGGATTTATTACATCATATGATGTGATAAATCATAATAAGGTAAAAACAAAGAGGTTAACCACTCACGCAAGTCATGTGTGAGTTGTTAGTTAGTTGTGATTTCCACCAATTATGGAAATCACATTGTTAGTGTCGTTGCTCTATATTGGGGAACGTAATTTGTATTTAAATAAGCTCTTGATCACTGAAAATCAATGCAACATTTCTTATCACTACCATATTTTTAATTAGGGTTTCACAGCTGATAAGATGCATCTATTCAGTTAAAAGTCAAAACAATCAAATAAATTGCAGTAAGAAATCAAGACATGTAAAAAACCCTTGATGGGGTTTCAGACACAAGAAAATTACGGAAAGACTTTCCAATTTTCTACTGGCTCGCAGATTTTTGTCAGGTCACAAGGTGGAAAAAAAAACCTTTGATGTTATTTGATACTATAAGCCAGTTAGACATCTGTACCAGACTGATACTATAACATACAAAGGTAGGTCTTACAAACTTACTTGTCACAAGTTCCTCTCTATCATCATCATTGTAAACAATAACAGCAGCATAACCAGCTTGTTGAGCAATGCAGCATTTCTTATCACTACCGTATTTTTAATTAGGGTTTCACAGCTGATAAGATGCATCTATTCAGTTAAAAGTTAAAACAATCAAATAAATTGCAGTAAGAATTCAAGAAATATAAAAAACCCTTGATGAGGTTTCAGACACAATAAAATTATGGAAAGACTTTCCGATTTTCTACTGGCTCACAGATTTTTGTCAGGTCACAAGGTGGAAAAGAAAACCTCTGATGTTATTTGATCCTATAAGCCAGTTAGACATCTGTACCAGACTGATCCTATAACATACAAAGGTAGGTCTTACAAACTTACTTGTCACAAGCTCCTCTCCATCATCATCATTGTAAACAATAACAGCAGCATAACCAGCTTGTTGAGCAATACGAACTTTTTCCTCAAATGTGCATCCACCACGTTCAACTAAAAGAATGGGAGAAAATTGTCTGTCCTTTGGGGCTGGATTTCCAAGGTCCAAACAGGCATTCAAAGGTTTCGCAACATAAAGCACCCCCATAATGCCAGCTCCTGAGATTCTCGGAGCTGCAATCCAAATACACTGATGAGAAAACAGAGCAACTCTTCTTGCGATTGTAAACAACTAATAGCCACAAAAGTTGCAATCAAAAGCTAATCCCACCTTCAATCATAATTTACTATTAAAAGATAACTATTGCAGAAACTGTAAACTAATACGTGGGCAAATGAATTATCATGGATTATATTGTTTATTATGCATTGCGTTCAAGCAAAAGAATACCGTTAGACTTTTCCAGTTTAGACATTTGTAAGTAATAATTTTTTATTAAGAAAAATGCTAACAAGAAAAATCCTTCAAAATGAAATGACTAACAAGCAGCAGCAATATTTTAAGATTTAATTTTTAAAACATAAAAAAAATTTAATTTAATATTAAAAAAAAAGCTATGTATAAAACTAACAATATCATCACAAAAGCATAATTATGGGTATAAGTGCTAGCATCTACATGGTTTAACACATTCATAGGCATCAACCCTAAGTGATGCTTTTTGCCAACTGCAGTATTGCAAAAGAAACCCCTTTCTGCTACCTGTTTCCTTAAATGCAATGCTTGTTCCTTGAAAGTTTACTTACACTACAAGTCCAATAATGGAAATTTGAAGCACCATTTTAAACTCTCATGCTGGGAATTACACAATGGAGCATTGTTTTGGGCTTACAAACACCTCTTTCAGCACAAAAATAAATAAAAATAGGGCCAGAAATGAATGCTTTTCAGATAAGGTATTTTATGCACAACCGCCATTTATTTGTTTTCTTACATCTAGGGAAGGGGAAAGACTTTGATCTTCATATTTCCCCTTTGAATTTCATGTCTCTTTCTATCTTGAAACTCTCAATTGATCCATCTGGAATACAAAAACTAGTACTTATTTACAGTGCATTATAAAGCAATGATTCAGCCTGTCATTGAGCCCAAAGATTCTCGTGCTCCAAGTAGTCGGCAATATTCACATTCAGGACTCTGCCATTGAGTTTGGACAATTTGTCCCCAATCATAACTGTGGTATACTTACCAGGTTTTCAGCTGTTCATTAAATTGTTGAAGAGATCGATAAGGTGCTTAAACCAAGAAGAGGGAAATCTCAATCAAAGAGCCTTATTAAGCAGGTCAATAATTGGGAAGGCAAGTTTACTAACAGCATATTTTTAGAACCTTAACCTGGTCCGTCACAATCAGCTACTCTGCTAGTGCATAATTTCAGATCTACTCAGAATGTCTCCGGAGGAAAACAAGTGATATGAGAGAGACAGGACTGAGGTGACACTAAGGAGAAGCTGGTCCAGAATATCATATAAATGAGCTAGCATTGGAGATCCAAGCCTAAGGATCAATATTGGAAGGGAGAGATTTCCCTGGAAGGAGAGTGAGCAAAAAGTATTGGAAGAATTGTGGAGGGTACTAAGGTGCTCTTGATATCTATGAAAGATAAACTCATGATTCTTCCAGCAAAGAAAGACACCTATAATCCCTTAGAGTAGCCCATATAAAAAAATCATGGGCAAGAGCACAGGGATGATCCCTATGCATGGATTTGTACTAGTCATCATATCGCCAATTCAGAGGAAGTGTTCTATGACAGCCTGGCCCTCAATTTAGACGGTCTAAGGACTGTCCGGGGTTTTCTATCTCCCAAACAGCACGGGGTGGTCCAAACGGCCCGCCTTGCTAGTTGTACATCCTAGGGGCAGTCTAAGGGAAAAAAAACTTCCCCTTAGACGATCGAGAAAAAAGCCAAACAGCCTCCTCCCTTCATCAGCAAATCCAAACGACTAGGGGACCTGACGGCCTTCCTAGACTACCTAAATTGCCTAAGTCATAAGCATGCCTTGGGTCGTCTAGTAGTCTTTGCAAACTACTTTGACTTCCCAAGGAACCATTCAAGTTTGGCGGATCTTGATTTCTCCAACTCATCCGCCTACCTGCCTCGAAGGCATTTTGGCTCTAAGTTGCTTGTTGTTGTTCCTCCCCATTGCCTCTAGGTTGATTATCTTGGTGTCTTTGTGGTGTCATCCTTCTTGCTCTACTTCCAAGTTCCAAGCCTGAACTATCACTACTCCAATCTTCTTCATTACTGCTTGAACTTGTCAAGGATACACTACTTGACTCTTGCCTTGAGTTCTCAACTTCTCCTCCCCTTCTTGGCAATGGTACTTCATGTATGTCCCTCCATACTTCTTCACTTGCAGCAAGTCTTCTTGCGGGGTTGGTAGTCTGCCTCCAGAAACTCAGCTTTCTTTGCACAGCCATTAGCAACTCCCAACACTTGCTTGTTTGTTGCACACCTCCAGGAGTTTCCTTCAGACTTGTCCCATTCCCAAAAAAACTTCTCCTACCCATTGCTTGAATATCCTGCTGCATTCTTAACAATTCTCATGCACGTTGTCTCCTTAGTTCTTCCATTCTGTTATTCAGTTGCTCACTCTGCTCTCGCAATTGTTGTGTTTCTTCTCTCATTCGTTGTTGTGCACGACCAATGGCTGCAAGCAAACTCATGCCTTCATACTCACTAGCCTCACTATGAGGCTCTTGTTCTAGTGGTTCTCCTTGCCCAACATACACTACCACCATTCGTTGTATGTTTTCTGCATTCAGTGACCTCAATCATTCTTCTTCCACGTCTGGAAATCTGACATGCACCCGAATCCGTCTATGCTCCGTAGACTGAGGCTGCAATTCCTCCTATTCGATCACGGGTTGCATATTTTCTCCTTGTCTACTTGCGTTCTCCCCTTCATACAGCCAAGCTAGCTGCTCCGCAAGTTCATTATCTGAGTCATTGCTTTCTACTGCACCATCTTCCTCCTTGGTACGACTCGACTCCCCAACTTCTTGAATCGAGATTCCCACAAAAGGTTTTGAAGACTGAGTTGGTGCCACTGTCAGCCTTCCTATACTCGTTCCTTCTCCAGTTGGTTCAAAATTCACCATGTTGACTTGTGCTTGCATCTTATATGGCTTCAACTTCGAACCATTAATTGTTTCGGGGCACAATGTCCCATCCAGTTTTTTCAATCTCACTACACCATTACTCATCAACTTCATCCACTTGGAAGGGTCCAAGCCATAAAGTCTTCAACTTGCCTAGCTTGATTTCTCTCTTGCCATTATATTTCAGGACCAAGTCACCTGGCTTCAAATCCATCTTCCTCAGGTGCTTGTCATGCCACAACTTCCTACGACGTTGGGCAACCTTCGTGGCCCACTGAGCCATCACTCTTCTCTTGTCCAACCTGATAAGTGTCGTTAGCCTCTCTTCCAGGCTCTCCTAGTCACCTAGACGGTTTTGTACCGCCACTCTCAAACTTGGTACCAAAAACTCCATCGACACAACTGCCTCCTGACCATACATCAGTTGGAACGAAGTGTGATTCGTCGTTGGCTTGAATGTAGTCTTGTATGCCCACAAGACCACTAGCAATCTCTCCTCCCAATCAGCATCTTCAATTCCACATGTTTTATACATTATTGAAACTAAGACCTTATTCATTGCTTCTGCTTGCCCATTTGCTCTGGGGTAATATGGACTAGACAACGAATGCAAGATCTTAAATTTTGTGGTCAACTTCTGAATAATCTCATTGACAAAGTGTCCTCCATGATCACTTGTCAACTGAAGAGGTATGTCGAATCTTGTAATCACTTGCTCGTACAAGAAATGCACAATACTCTTTGCGGAATTGTCAGGCAATGCCCTTGCCTCGACCCACTTTGTCAAATATTCAGTTGCTACCACAATGTATCTACACCATCTTCTGCTGGTCTTCAATGGTCCAACAAAATCGAGACCCCATCTCTCAAACAATTCTTGCGGTTGTGACGGGTGCAATGGCATGAAGTCCCTCCTTAGCAACTTCCCAACTCTCTAGCACGTATCGCATGCGGTCACAAACTCCTTCGCATCACGATAGAGGGTGGGCCACCATAGCCCTACCAGAAGCACCTTCCTCACGGTCGCATCTAGTCCCATATGCCCTCCTGCCAGCCCTTCATGAGCTTCCTTCAACGCTGCATTCACTTCCTCGTCCATCACACACCTCCGCAACACTCCATCAGGTCCAATCTTGTACAACAATCCAACTATCAATTGAAAGGGTGCTGATTTCACAATAATCTTCTTCTTTTCGACTGTTGTCAACTCCTTTGGCAGCTCTCCCGTCGACAAGTATTCTCCCACATACTTGTACCATGATGGTAGCACAATGATTGAAAACAAGTGAGCATCCAAAAATTCATCCGACACTCCTTCGTAGGCTCTCCTGAGCGAATCCTTGACAATTGATCCACTATTACGTGCTTCTTCCCTGGTCTGACTACCACTCAAAACACGAATTCCTACAACGTGACGAGCCACCTGCTAACTCATCTGTGAATAGTCGGCTTGTTGATTAAATACAACAATGCTTGATGGTCCACATAGAAAGCAAAAGGATTGGCGAGCAGATAATGTCTGAACTTTTGTACCGCATACACCATTCCCAAGGCTTCCCGCTCCGTAGTGCTATAATTTTTCTCCACACGAGACAACCGACTAGAAAAATATATGGGCTGATCCAACCCATACTGCCCCTCTTGGGCCAACCCACATCCAATTGCAAAATTGGACGCGTCAACATGGACATGGAACTCCTTTTCCCAATCTGGAAATACCAAAATGGGTGCGCAAACCAACTTTGCCTTCAATTCCTCAAAGGCCTTTTGATGCTCCTTCATCCATCGAAAAGGAACATTCTTGCGTGTCAACACATCTAGAGGGTGCGAAACTTGTGCAAAGTTTTTGATGAAGCATCGATAATACCCGACATGTCCCAAAAAGGACTTCAACAAACTCACGTCGTATGGCTCCTCCATGCTCATCACGACTCGTATCTTGTCAAGATCGGTCTTCAAACCCTCCTTACAATATGTCCAAGTAACTTCCCATATGGTACCAATAGCTTACATTTCTTTGGGTTCAAGGACAATCACGCATTCATACACATGTCATGCATTCCTCCAATGCCTTCAAATGCTCATCCTTCTTCCCATACAACGACCAATCGTCCAGGAACACTTTGAATTTGCCTATGGACATTTGTTAAAAGATGTACAAAATTATTCGTTGAAATGTGGCAGGGGCATTGCATAAACCGAAAGGCATTCGATTATATGCATAAATGTCATTCTCTACTACGAAAGTGGTCTTCAACCTATCTTCCTCGACTATACTGATTTGATTGTATCCCGAGAATCCATCCAAGAATGAATAGATCTCGTGTCCTTCTACCTCTTCCAAAATCAAATCAATGAAAGGTATTAGGAAGGGATCTTTGATAGTCACTGCATTCAAACTCCGAAAATCAATGCAAATGCGGATCTGATTACTTTCCTTCTTCAAACTAATCACAATTGGTGACACCCATTCACTCATAGTCACCTTGAAAATTATTCCAGCATCCAACATCTTCTCGATTTCTGCATTGACTAGGGCCGCGTACTTTGGATTCATTTTGTATGGCCTTCTTCACATTGGTTGTGCACTCGGAACCAACGGAATCCGATGCACACACAATTCAGGCAAAATCCCCTTCAAATCCTTGTAAGTCCATGCAAAGACCTTATATTGCATGAATATTTTGAAAGTTGTTGCTTTCAAGATTGGATCCCAATCATCCTTGCAATGGATCATCTTTTCTTCATCTCCTTCACCGAGGTTTACTTGCACCATCTTCGGTCCTTCATACTGTATGGTGTTAGGTTCTTTTGCCACTTTCTCCACATCAAATGGGTGTGCTGGCTTTTCATCAATCAATGCATCACCAACATTGTATTTTGCAAAATTTCGTGGAAAAGTCCACTTCTCTTCAACCTTGGCTGCAGACTTGGTATTCTAACTACATTTGCCAATCTCATATACTTAGTCCATCTTGGTCCTCTTCTTCTATGTTGATACACATGCAATTTGGCTGGAAGACTTTGTAGTCTTCCATTTGCCAAGCCCATTATCAGAGTGCTCCTCATCGTTCGTGCACTCCTCCATCTCCAGCATGCCTTCTTCGTTTCACATCCATTTTTGTCCTCTGATGATGAACTCCCAGACTCATCGGATGTCGCCAATTCTTCACTTACAGACTGATTTTTCAAGTTAATCACATATTTGTGACAGCCTTTCTTGAGTGTCAAACGATTCTCTTGTATAGGCCTACAAACAATCATTGTATAATTGTCTTTAATTTATTGCAATATTTTATTTTGTAGGCCCTATGGGCTGCAATTAACCTTCTTATGGTCAAATCCACCTTATAACTTGTAATCAACCTGAAGCCCTCTTGCTATGTCTACTTAGGTAAAACTCAATTATGTAATTGGGGTTTTGGTATTGGTATAAACATCCCCCGCACTCCATCCATTGTATCAGAGTGTTGTAATTCTTATTCAAGGATAATACAATGATTATTTATAAGGGCACCCATCAATTTTTGTGTCTCTTTTCTTTCCTTTCATCCTTTTATGCTTTTGTATAAGATTTGAGTGGATGGAATGCTTCTTTTTGTGTTTGGAAATGGGTGTGAATTCCAACAATAGATACTTTGAATCATCCTGTAGACTTTGCAAAGGTGACTCACTATATCCTTATCAATTTTTTTTTCTTGATAAATCACTAGGGACAGCTTTCTCAAAGGCAAAAATGGAAGGAAAAATCAAAGCTATTTAGGTTAAAACAAATGGTCTTTTAGAATCTCATCTCCAATTTGTTGATGATAACTTTTTTTGGGCCATCCCCCAATTAGGGAGGCCATTGAGTTTAAATCAATATTATCAAGCTATGAGAAGACTTGTTGGAAGGTTAGTAACTTAGTACTACAAAAATCCAGGATCTTTTTCACTAACATTGCCCTAGATCTACAACAGATTATTGAAGAGATATAGGGTTGAAGGTTGGAAAATTGCCATCAACATATTTGGAGATTACTTTGTCTGATGTAAGGAAAGAAGGAGCTTTTCGACTCAATTTTGGATAGAATGAAACCTTGTTTGACAGGTTGGAAAGGTAATTAATTAATAAAACTCATAAAGACTATATTAAAATCTATCCCTATACATATGATGTCACTTTCAAGATTGCCACCAAGTAGAGGATCTGAATTTGATAAAATTCAAAAAGATTTTCTTTTGAAAGGATGAGAGGAAAATAATTAGATTTCCTCTTTGCAATTAGGATGGTGTTTGCAAAGGAAAAAATATTAGAAGGACAAGCTTGCAAAATTGCAAACTTATGAGTTCTACATTAGGGGCAAAACTTCGTTGGAGATTATTCAAAGATCACGGAAAGGGTTGGGCAAAAATAATACTTCAAAAATATATAGGTTCTGTTCATGCAATAAAAATGTTCAAGAAATGAACCCTACCCAAAGGATCGATAACATGGGACTTAATATCAAATAGTTTGCAATTGATCAACTAACATATTAGATGGTCAATCAATGAGGGGGATTCTGCAAATTTTCAGTCTGATGCTTGGTTGAAGATTTATCCTCTTGTTTCTGATACAAAATGGCAATTGTTGGTCAAGCATGTTTAGCTTGTAAAGGTTCAAAGGTCAAAAATTATATTAATGTGAGCAACAACTATAGATCATGGATTTCTATTAGCAACTTGGTTGAAGGAGAGGACCTCAAACAAATAGCGGATGAGCTTCAAAGGATGCTTGAAGAGTTCTATTTGTTTATTTATATGCAAAAGGATGAATTGGTTTGGAATCTATCAAAAATGATAGATATTCAGTCAAGTTAGGACATAAGGCTTTAGAGCAATCAGAATTTCCTACTCCCAAAGATTTCCCTTGAAAGAATGTTTGGTCACTTGAGGCCCTTCCTAAGGCCTCAACATTCCTTTGGTTAGCAGTCCAAAGCAAGATTCTTACAAGTAAGAGTATGCAAAGAAGAGGATATCATGAACCTTTCAGGTGTGCCTCATGTAACAAGGATCTATCATTTACTTATTCATTGTCCCTTTGTTTGCACCATTTGGGGCCGCTTTAATATGAGAATATATTGGGTAGCCCCATTAATGTTAAAAGAGTTGATGAAATGTTGGATTAATCATTTCAAAGCTAAAACATTATGCATAATGTGAAAAACTCGTCTTGCCAGTATTTGTTGCATAAATGTTTTTCACATTTGTGGCCCCCAATAGAAGCCACACATAGTTTTTATATATAATAAGATAGATAGATAGATAGATAGATAGTCCAACGCATTGTAGAGTAACTATAAATAGAAATCAATTGAATGACTATCACCTGAGTTCACATTCCCACATTGTGATAGATACTTCCCCTACATGGAGGCCGGGATAATACGGTTTGTTGGAATACCATGATAATGTGGTTCACTGAAATACCACAATAACGAGGTCAATATATAACACAGGTGGGGTTCATTTCAACCCCATAGAACCAATTTTAAAAATGACATTAATGTGTTGACAAACACTAATATTATGATAATCATACAAAACTCATTAGTATTTTATTGAACCTAGCATTGCATAACATATCCCTTCTAGATGACTTTCAAAATTTTGGGTATCCCAAACATTCCACAACATGTAATGCCTATTAAAATCAATCCAAATCCATCTAAATTTAATGATTTACAAGAATTCAATCACAAGTGTTTCATGTCAATTTCTTTTGTGTCAAAAAGAAATACACCAAATTTGGTCCCTTAGGTTACACCAATTGGATGTAAATAAATAGTCCAAGGACATTTGGGAAGACATCAATAAAATTAGTTGGTACAAAAGCATGAACATCAAATTCAAGCTGAAGAAACATTTCTTTGCATTTGCTCAAATGACAAGCCATACAAACATGCTAAGTTCATCTGATGTAACAACTTTTAAATAGAGGAGTTATAGTTGATGAAGATCATGTCAAAGCAGTGTTACCAAATTATTTGCCTCAATCGCTAGCATTGTTCATACACTCAGCAACATGGCCAAAGGTTGAAAAACATTGTTTCAACAGTCTTTAGACAATGACTGAAAACATATTTTTCAACGCCCTTTGCAATATAGAAGCAATTAGGTGTAGAACACACTAGCAGGGACATATGATCTCCTTGTTAGGAACTATAAAAAAGGAACATCTAAGATGAATGAAAAATATCGTTGCCTATTGTTGCAATAAACCAAGTCATATAACATAGAATTGTGAAGTAGCAACTGATCGGCTCAAAGAAGAGAAGAAGCAAATAAATAAATGTAAAATGAAGAAAGACAAACATTCAGAACCAGACAATGAGTGATGAAAGTAAAGCACTCTAATATGTTTTGATCAATTCCAAAAATAGGAACTTAAGTGGTTCATAGCTTGGCATTGATGATTGTCTAGGTCATAGAAGAATCCTAGCCATACATAATTAAAATTCAACTTCCATTGGAAACTAATGGTCAAGAAACATCATCAACACTAGAATAACTAATGGTAATAAGTGACAGCAATATATATTCTAAAGGTCATGTAAAATCATTTGTATGGCCCCATGATTCAAGAAGCTGAACATATAGTTTACAAATTATTAGTGCTTTGATATGAGTTTGTTTGAAGGAAATATAGGAGTTGGGCAACTTCACATCTCCATGTGCCTAGAGATCGAAAAATCAAGAAGTAACAACTAAGACTGCATTTTCCGGCTTGATGGTTAGATGGCCCAAGAATTTTCTAGACTTGATACATTTTTTTGTGACATCAAGGATCCGGAGTATATTTTATGGTTTCGTAGCTTTGAAAATATAAAGGATCCGGATGACATAGGTGAGCCCTGCTAAACTAAATAACAGGTCTTAATCCCATGTTCCACTTGTATATCCATGTTCATTTTGAATTGCTTTGCTCACTTGCATCCTTAAATGCTATGTTCCACAAGGAAAAGTCCCCACTTCTTGATAACCTTTGGGGATGCAAACCCACAGGAATTAGGACACTTGGAGAACATCCCCACCATGTCCAAAGGCGGCAATTGGATTGATCACATGCAAAGGGAACATTTAGGCCCACTATGTTCCCCTTCCCTATCCTCATGGAACATGCCTTCACATCACAATTTAAACATAAAAAATGCCTGAATCTTCCCCTTTCTTCATTATGCATTTTCTAACTGCATTAAAATTGTGTTGTAGGATGAAATTTTCAATTCTGTTCAATCCTGATTGTTCAACTTAAGTCAACCTCAACTGTACCTTGCAAATTTTTTCCATGGCATGGTATTTTCAGTTAACTGAATCATTGTGTTTATCTTTGGTAATAAGAAAATCAATGACTACCCTCTGTTCATGAAGTTCTCAGGGCAAGGACTGTACGAGACAATTGGGCACATTTTTGGGACAACAAAACACGTTTGTGGGACAGTGGCAGAACAGTAGGACACATTTTTGAGACAGCAGTATGCATCTTTGAGATGGCTCCTAAATCCCTGTACGCATCCCCCCCATGGAACATTGTGATTACCTCAACTTTGTGTATCCTTTAATATTTTCAAATTTTTAAAATTTTGCTTTTATTAATTATTTAAAAAAATTTAAAGTAGCCATCCCCTTTTTGCCAAGATTTGCACATGTCTTCCAGCAATCCCTTCTCATGTTCCCCCAAAGAGAAGATTTGGAGGATTTTAGCTTAAGTGTCACTGCTTCCACCATTTTCCAATGCATATGAGATAGTGTGCCTCTGTAATCCCTTCAACCACCAATTGCAGATCAGACCCACTAATTCTGATGTTCAGATCATTGCTACGATTAGCTCTATATTCTGGATCCAAACATGCTTTGTCTGTATAGTGACCAATCTGTCAAAAGAATCTATTACATCATCTTTGTTATATGTAAGAACCGCATCCCTAAAAGTGTCAATCTGTCTACTACATTAACTGATAGTCTCAGACCGCTTTCAAATCTGCTGCAAGTGTGAAGCTTCGGACTGGGGTCTATCTTATTTAAATGATCAATCCTCAAACTGCTCATTGCGACACATCCTGGCATTGACACATTTTCAAAATGTCTAGGTGAATTGGATAGAATACTACGCCTACAGTACAGAAGGATGATGACAGTTTGACCAGATCCAGCTTTATGGAGCCTTAAAAGTCAGTACAAGATCCAAATCTAAGAGTAATTTTAGATTCAAGCCTTGTCTAAGTTTTTGATTTCAATTCTTTTCTTGAAGAAGGTCATAGTTGTTTGACATATTTTCCAATAAGGGCAGTGTTAGGAATATAACATTCAAATTGTGAAAAATAATCTTAGCGTCAGAAGGTTGTGGTAGTTAATAAGTTAGAGCATGGTCTTAATGTATAAATCAATTTCTCATGTTGTAGGTATCTACATTCCTGTTAATAAAACATTAGTTTTAATGAATTTGGGAGAATGTACCAAAGTTTACATTCCAAATAAAGGGACAAATCAACCTAGGCCTAGGCGCATCAAAATCAAATGTTATGAAGTAAACAAAAATAGAAGAAAACCAGATGACAGCCCCTCTCACAGAGATTAGAAAATTAAAAGGCCGTTAAAAGAAAAGTGGAAAGGAAAAGTTGTCCTTTTCTCAAAAAGGCAAGACCATAGCTCATTATAGGTTCAACATTTTTTGAAGCAGTAGAATGTTATCCAAAAGTATTCTATGTTATTCTGTGAGACATCTCTATTGATCATAGCAGACAACTTAGATTCTGCAAGTGTTGTATGTCTCTGTGTTATGTTCATGTATACATCATATTGCAACCAACAACGAAAGCATTGTCAAATATTGAAGAAAGCAATCAAGGAAGATAATAAATCATAGAGGATGCAGAGATTATTACAGCACATTCTGGAAAGTTGAAAAGACACCATTCCAATAGCACAAGTTGAACAGTCAGAGAAGCATCTACAGACATTGAAGAAGCACTCAAAGAACAGACTTCATAGCACTGACACAAGTTAAAAGGGTAATGGTAACACTAGAACAGGCAACAAGCCTTTTCTAGGAGCTAATTTGTCAGGGAATCACTGTTGCTGATAGACTGTCAAATCCTCATATAGTAGCACCATAAATGGCTAACATTCATTTGTACGTCTGGTCGTATAACAGTTACACTGAACTTGGGCATTGCAGAGTCCAAAGCATGACACTTAGCTTTTCGGGAGCACTTCTACAGCTGGAGACCCACCTGAATCATGTACTTGAAGATTTACCAGCAAACTAGATATAGTTCTTCAGAATTGGAGAATGTGTCATTTTGGTATTCACATGTTCGTCTTTTAAAGCAATTTCTGGGCCCTGTGCTCCTCAATGCTTTGAAGCAAGACTAGAATGACAAGCTAAATCACCATTTCTATAGATTTATAAAATAACACCCACCATCCCAAAACAAACTCAGTCAAAAGAAATCATACAAGTGAAAAAAGGCATCAAGCTTAAGTTGTAGGGCAGTTGCAAAATGCACTCATTCATATAGTGGGAAGCAGGAAGGTCCACAGCCTTTACTGTAATATTAAAAACTTTGGGTCTGTGAGGTGGCATTTATGCGGAACTAGCAAGAGAACAAGTCAAAGTCCCTGATAAAGTCCCTAATCAAAGACGGTAGCATTGATAAAACATTACAATGTACATGAACTAATAGCAGAAGCTAATTTTCCTGTAACTGACAAGAGAGTATTCTCTAACAATACAAGATTACCCCACTTACCACCAATTAAATGTATAGTTTAGTTCATACAACTGATAAGTCAATTGGGTAATTTTCAAGGTTACCAGGTGCGGGGGTGCGGGTGCAGCGGGAATTGGGGGTGCGGGTGCGGGTGCGGCCCCCGTCAAAAATAGGGTTCGCCGGGTGCGGGTGCGGCTAGTTTTTAATTTTTTATATATATATATATATATATATATATATATATATATATATATATATATATATATATATATATTTTATCAAAAAAATTAAAAAATAAAATAAATATGCACATTGCGAAATAATTAAATAAATGATAAATCATACACATTGTGAAATAAAATAAATCATTCATACACATTGCAAAATAATAAATGGCATCATAAAAGCATATTGATATATGATATTTCATATTCATGTAAAAAAATTACAAGATGTCAAGTCATAAAGAGTCAAGAGATAACAATATACTATATAGTAGTGGACATGTGCAAAGATAACATCAAATATCTGATATTCGACTCTCATTGGCCATATTCTTCATCATCATCTTCTAGGCCCTCCTGTAAATTTTCCAAACCCTAGATAACTGCTGTCCTATGTTCTTTTAAAATAAATCAGATCTGAGAATAATTTATTCAAACATGCAACAGTCACACGGATGGCTGGAAAACATAAACAGCGTGAACAGCGGAAGTTAAATATATTTCTGAACCTGAAATATTACAAATAAAAGAGGCTACAGCTACAGCAGAACACTTCTGCTCTCTTGCTGCTTTTCTAGCCAGCAAGCACTGTTCTTCTCCTCCTAAGCTTGTATTTTTCCTTCAACAATCTGTTCTCCTCCCATTCTTTTCTGTGTCTTTGTCTCTGTATCTAAAACACTCTTGATCTTCCCTTACGAATCCTTGAAAAGTCTAACCCTAAGATTAGATCTCATCTCATCTTGAGATGTAAGGTTAAAAATAGAAAATCACTTAAGTGAATATCAAAATAGAATCACTTAAGTGAATTACAAAATAGAATCACTTAAGTGAACTTAAAAATAGAAAATCACTTAAGTGAAATTCAAAATAGAATTAGAAATGTCTCGAACCACTTCTAGCACGTTCATACTGAAGCCTCGTGCAAGAAGTTCCCTGTCCGAGCTACATTTCTCAACACTCCCTCTTAGCGAGGAAGGAATTCTGCACCAATCCAAGTTTGTCTCTCAATGCTTCAAACTTCCCTTTCACTAAGGGCTTGGTCGAATATCAGCTACCCGCTGATCTCGTGGGAATATACCGGAGCTTTACGGCTCCCTTCTCGAATCTGCCATCCCATAGATGAAGCTAAAGACATAACTGCTCTAATGGAAGTGTATCCGGCGACCGGAGCAAAAGTCTCCTCATAGTCCACTCCCTCTTCTCGGGGAGAACCCTCTCGCCACAAACCTTGCCTTGAACTTCTCGATGCTGCCATCTGCAACATGCTTAATTTTGTAGAGCCACTTGGAACTCACAACTGACTTCCCTCCGGTCTTGGCACTATGTCCCAAACATCATTCTTCATGATGGAGGTGTACTCCTCCACCATGGCATCCCGCCAAACCTCTTGGTCTGTTGCCTCCTGAAAACTGGTAGGCTCTGAATTTATGATGTTACTCATCAATGCCATGTAGCTTGAAAACTTCCTTGGAGGTCTCGCTCTCCCTAATCATGCCGCTAGGAGCCTCAACATACTCCTCAAGATCCCTCAATGTCTGTGTAAGCCATTGAGGTCTCCCCGATAGAACCGGAAGGGGCTAATGTCTCCACCTCCTCACCCGAAGGTTGTTGTTCTGAACCGGAAACCACCGGTGTCTTTGGTGACCCCGGCTCAACCTTCGGAGCTTCTTGCTCCTCATTCTCTATCACCGGAATAGGCTCATGGGACTTCCCGGATGCAACGTCCTCCTCAAACTTTACATCCCTCGCTCACTACCGTCTTCCTCTTCTCTCGGAATATAAACCCCGTAAGCTTTTGAAGTCTCACCGTATCCTACAAATAAACCCTTCCTACTCGAGGGCTCCAACTTGGTCCTCTTCTCTACCGGAACATGGATATAAACCGGACATCCAAAGATGCGGAAATGACTCACCTCCGGTTTCACACCACTGAATGCCTCCTCTCGGTGTCTTGTCCTCCAAGATCCCGTGAGGACACCTGTTTTGGATGTAGACCGCTGTGTTGCATGCTTCTCGCCCAAAGAAACATTGGCAAGCCCCGGTCATGAATCATGGCCCTAGCAGCCCCTATGATGGATCGATTCTTTCGCTCCGCAACCCCATTCTCGTTGTGGGTTGTATTGAACAGTCGACTCCCTCTTGATTCCTCGCCTCGCTTGCGAGAAACCATCGAACTCCTTGGAGGTATATTCACCCCCATTGTCCGATCTCAAGACCTTGATCTTCTTCTCTCGTCCGGTTCTCAACTAGAGCTTTGAACTCCCGAAACCTCGCTAAAGACTTCATCCTTGGTCTTTAAAAAATAGATCCATGTCTTGCGAGAGAAATCATCAATAAAGGAAACATAGTACATGCTACCCGAAATTGATGCTACTGACATCGGTCCACAAACATCCGAATGTACTAGATCTAGTATCTTCTTAGACCTATGCTCACCGTTTGGGAAAACAGCCTTGGCGTGCTTGCCAAGCGTGCACCCTCTGCATACTCCTTGTTGCTCAATGCTGAACTTTGGAAGACCTATGACTATCTCCTCTTAATAGGCAACACTCTATGATGCAAGTGCCCCATCCTCTTGTGCCACAAATCACACAAGTTGTTACCGCTATGAACTAGGGCTCGAACAGGTTCACCCCGCAACCTGTATAAACTGCCTTCTCTAACCCCTATTACTTGTGCTGTTTCCGGGCTAGATTCTTTTGGTCTAATAAGGACATGCTGGTTCTTGAACTCCACTGCATAACCCTTATCCTCCATAACCGAAACTGAAAGCAAGTTCTTCCCGAGACCTGGAACAAACAAAACATCATCAAAGTCTAAAGATTTCCCTGACTGGAGTCGAAAAGGAATGGTACCAATTCCTACAACCGGATATTTGGTATCATCACCAAGCTCAACCCGAACCCCCGAGTCCCGCTCTTGTAGACCGGTAAAACATTGTCGGGCTGATGTCATGTGCCGAGATGCCCCACTATCCACATACCAAGCATTCCTTGGAACCGTGTCGGTAGAAAGGCAAGAGACCAATGAGAAATCCTTCTCGAATTTGGCAAGCAAACTCACTCATCCGAGTTTCTCGCAGAGGCCGCTACCTCGCATCCGCTGTCGCTTCCCTTTGCCCTTCTTGTCCGGACACCGTGATGCATAATGGCCGTGCTTATGACAAATGAAGCACTTGATCTTGCTCAAGTCCTTCTTCCCCGACTGTGAGGTTGACTCCTCATTCTTTACCTCACCCTTGTTGGGTCCTTTACCTTTGCCCTTCTTGGTTTGCCCAAAAAGAGCTAGGTTATCGTCACCACCTTTCTTGTTGGCCTTTGACTCCATCCGAGTCTCCTCCCCGGATGAAATCATCCCACAGCTTCTCAAATTTGGGAAGGTTCTCACGAGCACAAATGCCTTTGACAAATGGTTCCCATGAAGCCGAGAAACCATTAAGTGCCACGTTCACCAACTCGTGTCTTCAACCTTCTCCCCTATCGCTGCCAATTGATCACGAATCTGTGTGATCTTCATTAGGTAATTGGTAACGGTGTCAGATCTGGTCATCTCCATAGATCTGAGTTTGTTCCGCAATATCATCTTCCTGTTTATGTTCTCGCTCTGGTAGAGGCTAACCAGGGCATCGAACATCTCCTTTGCCTTAGTCTTCTCGGATATGTGAGGAATCAGGTGATCCTTCACCGCATCCAAGATCATCCGCTTGGCCTTCACTTCCTTCTTTTTGTGAGCTGCCAATTCCTCGCGGATCTATAGGTAAAGTCACATCAGCCTTGACAATATCCCGGAGATCATTCTCTTCCAATAAGAACATTACCCTAACTTTCCAGGGCAAAAAATTGGAGGCACCTTCCAATCTATCCTCAAATCTGAGGCTAGCTGCTGCCATTTCTGAGATCTGCTGAAATATTAATGACTGAAAAAAAACAGTCCTGCAAATAAGCTTAGTCCTTCAAGCCAAAAAAAATATGAAACCCTAACTGTTTTTTTTTTTTATTTGCTTGAAACCCTAACTGTTTTTTTTTTTATTTGCTTGAAACCCTAACTGCTGAAATATTAATGACTCAAAAAAACAGTCCTGCAAATAAGCTTAGTCCTTCAAGCCAAAAAAAAAATGAAACCCTAACTGCTGTTTTTTTTTTCGCTTGAAACCCTAACTGCTGTTTTTTTTTTTCTTAATATCCAGCAGTGATCTACTGCTGTAAACCCTTGAGGATCTCAATCACAGAACCTAGCTCTGATACCATGTAAATTTTCCAAACCCTAGATAACTGCTGTCCTATGTTCTTTTAAAATAAATCAGATCTGAGAATAATTTATTCAAACATGCAACAGTCACACGGATGGCTGGAAAACATAAACAGCGTGAACAGCGGAAGTTAAATATATTTCTGAACCTGAAATATTACAAATAAAAGAGGCTACAGCTACAGCAGAACACTTCTGCTCTCTTGCTGCTTTTCTAGCCAGCAAGCACTGTTCTTCTCCTCCTAAGCTTGTATTTTTCCTTCAACAATCTGTTCTCCTCCCATTCTTTTCTGTGTCTTTGTCTCTGTATCTAAAACACTCTTGATCTTCTCCTTTTATCCTTGAAAAAGGTAACCCTAATCTCTCTAACCCTAAGATTAGATCTCATCTCATCTTGAGATGTAAGGTTAAAAATAGAAAATCACTTAAGTGAATATCAAAATAGAATCACTTAAGTGAAGTACAAAATAGAATCACTTAAGTGAACTTAAAAATAGAAAATCACTTAAGTGAATTTCAAAATAGAATCACTTAAGTGAATTACAAAATAGAATCACTTAAGTGAACTTAAAAATAGAAAATCACTTAAGTGAAATTCAAAATAGAATTAGAAATGTCTCGAACCACTTCTAGCACGTTCATACTGAAGCCTGTGCAAGTTCCTGTCCGAGCTACATTTCTCAACAAGAGTCAAGTCATAAAGACAGGATGTCAAGTCATAAAGAGTCAAGAGATAACAATATACTATATAGTAGTGGACATGTGCAAAGATAACATCAAATATCTGATATTTGACTCTCATTGGCCATATTCCTCATCACCATCTTCTAGGCCCTCCTCCTGTGGATCTGGTGGTGGTAGATCTGAAAAGCCATCACACCTATTGTCATCTCTGGTGTCATCAGGAACTGCATCCCAACGTGCAAAAGGCCCCTCTGTATAACCCTTGTCCCTACGAGACATGAGTCGAAGAGTACTATGGACATACACGAGGTTCTCTAATTTTTTTTTAATAATTTTTTTTAGCCCGTATGGGCTGGGTGTGGCTGGGCCCACCTTAAAAAAAAATAATAAAAAAAAAAAAAAAAACGTTTTTTTTCCTATGTTAATGCCCAAACTAGGTTGGGTTTGGCTGGGTGAACCCTGATTGACCACAGGGTTCGGCTTCGCCGAACCTTGACTAAAAGGGTTCGGTCAAAGCTGAACCTTGTCAGACAGGGTTCGGATGGGGTTCAGCCCAGCTGTACCCGATCGTGAACTCGCGAACCTGGTGCGGATGCAGATTTGCGCACCCAATTGGTTGGGTGCGCGAACCCGGTTACACTGGTAATTTTCCTTTTGAGAAGAGCATGACATTTAATGTATGGAAGTCTCATTATTGAAGGAAATGGTTAGCAATTTCCTCCACCATGTCCCAAAAGCATATATAGCTGCTAGTTATGAGAAAAATGAAGACTGTTGTATTTGCTGGTGAGAAAGCCAAGATTAGAGATAGGTGGAGGGATTCTGGGGTCTCCACTGTATCAGAGGATTTATCAGATATTAATCATCAACCTCTTTATCAATATATCAATGGGCTTATAGTGCAATGGAATGATGTTCTTAAGAAAGTTGTGTCGGAACATAAAAGATGGTGCATATTTAATAAGCCTCTTAAGAGATGCAATTGAGTAGACAAAGACAGGAACTTTGGTGCACATTGTAAAAAATAGTGTTTGCTACAATGTACCTGTAAGAAGAATGATTACGAACGAGAACTGGAATAGATTTTAAACCCCTTATGTTGCTATATTTCATGGGTTGGAGTATTTGAAGCAACGAAAAAACAATCAGGGTTTCCTTGTTAATCATTCTGGACCTCTGGAACTTTATAGGAAACCACTCTGCAAATTCTTAAGTTGACAAAACTAGATTTGCATTCACCTTTATCATGTTTCTCTGCTTACTAAAGCATGCCCATCCCTTATTAGAGATTGTAGCTTTTATTAAGTGACACATATGGAAGGTTTCCAAGTTTGGTAATAGTGGAAAAATCCAATTACTTTGGATTCCTCATCTAATAATTTTTGGATAGAGTGGAGCATAATGACCATGATTGACTCTATAAGGATGTCCCCTGCATATTTCAGAGTGACAAATCATGCTTAGGGGTGCACCAGACGCATGAGGAGCTCTAGGAAAACGTGGGTGGTAAAGATTGTAGAATTGATCCAGATCCTAAGGATAATATATGGGGTCTTAGTCTTCAGAGATGCACTCGTCCAAAGAGTGGCATTTCCACTCAATTCAAGATGGTTCTATAATAAATCAAAATAACACAGAGGTAATGCAAATTTAAACGTGGGTCGAGGGGGGTCAGGACCATGAATTGTGGGAAATATTTGAAATCAAAAGGGCAATTTGCAAAAGAGGGATGAACATGTATGGTATACAGATCTCAAATTGGATTCACATACTTATGAGAGTCATTTTTCAGCTACTTATCCTTTGTTTATACAACTTTAAAGCAATTCTTGATTTTTTTTAAGTTTAATTTCCCTACAATTCCATCGGGTTTTCTATTGTTAGACTGCAATCACAATAACAATCAAGACATTTCACTTAATAAGCGATGATCTCAGCAGCAACCAAGCACAACTGAAGTCAATCCAATTATGTACATATCCACTCCATAAAGTATAATTGCCTTGACTCACAAAAATCACAACGGTTTACTTTTATTGATTATTCTATCAAGCATTTGCCTCCTATCTCACCATCTCGAGCACCAAATTGGACCCTTTAGGATGAGGGATTATGGTGGCTTACAAGATGATGGTAAGGATGACTTTTCTTTGGAGGTTTTGCATGAGAATGCAGAAAGTGTGACGAATAGCCTCCCCCCTGGTTAAGGTCAAGCTGTTGATTCCAGATCAGCTGTAAATCCACCAATGACTGAAAATGAAGCAAGCTAAAAATGGCATCATTGATCAAGATGATTTGATTATTGCTAGTAGAGATTTTTTGTGCTCTTACCAAAAGGTATCAGTATTTGCTTGAAATTCGATAGACTTAACATTTTCCAGACTTCAAAGGCAATATGCATGTAGACACCCAATTTTGGAACATCTAGCTAACTCATAAGTTCATCAATTCCACCAATTAATCCTCATACATTAGCCCTCTAATCAACCAAACCAAATCCGCCTTTCTTTGACCAAAACTTGGAGCATTTATCACTCCAAAAAGTAACATCATCTTTGAGACATCATTTTCCCTATCAAATCTTTACAAAACTTCACAAAACCACCACCATTAGAACAGGTTCAAAAAGATCTTTCCAACAAGTATATATATGCCTATACTCCTATGACAATCAATGCCTCAAAATGCAGAAAAATGGTGTCTGGCAGTGCTCAAAACAAGTTCGCTGCTCACAAAAAGTTCCCTAGCAGAGAACTTGAACCCTTGGCGGCGAACCTTTTTGGGGATAAAATTTGAATTTCTCCTCCCTCCAACAGTCAAAATAGGTGAATTTGCCGCCCAAATGAGTTCACGGCCACGAATTTGCCTAGGTAGTGAATTTGTCCCTAAACTTGCAAAACAGAAAGTTTCCTATCTTGGTGCCCATGCCTATCCATTCCAACAATCTGCCAACATGACTTGATCTTGCCAACTCTCCAACTTTGCTTTCTTGCCAATTTAGATTAGCTTTTACCAATCCAAACTCTTGCATGTGAACTTGGCAACTTTGCCTCGCCCTCTCCTTTCCAAAATCTATAAATTGAGGCACCTCCTACACAAAAACAAGTGACTGAATAATAACGAAGCTCTACCAAAATTCCTTTGCACTCTAAGAACAAACAAGACGTTTTTTAACTACCATGCCTCCTCAAGCATTGCATGCAAGAACACACTTTAGAGACATATTCTTGAGGAAGGAATTCACAGCGAAGTGCTGCCCTCTTATTTCCGCAAGCTTGTAGGACCTCTTTTTGCAAGCGCTTTTGTGTCATCAAACATCCCATGATGCCGCATGAAAGAGCGCGGTTCTCGTAGTGGAAGAGAAGTTCATTTTGTTGTGCTTTTTGCACTAGGAGGCTTTTAAATTCTCTATTAAGCTTAGTATTCTAATCTATTATGCTTTTTCTTGCTATTTGACCCCTCTTCGCAAAATCCACACCTTTTTATTCAATATTGTTTTGGCACTCTGACTTTCCGGTGTGTCAGGTCCAAGGGTTTGGTCAATTGGTAAAGCGCCTCGTTTGACGTGTGTAACCCCGATTCAAATCCTAGGGCCTCGTAGTACCGGAGGGCGTGTTGCACCAGCGCCATCGGCCACATCAAATAGTTTACCCAGCGCAATTGAAGATTATAGTGGCAGCAAGGAGCACGATTCGAACCCACGAAGAGGCAATGAAAAAATGTAACAAGTTACCGATTCCTCTAGTATATGCAAAAAAAAACACTTTCTAATGTGTCAAATTTGTCGAATTCACCTTAATCTTCTTGCAGGACTTGCAGGTATCAATCAAGACCTCTTATTAGCATCTTCCAGCCAACATCTTCCAGACTCAGATTCAACTATACCTTTGCTGCCACACCCTGCGAATTCGCTACCAGCAGAACTGGTAGAGGGCAAATCCATTTCGATGGCCCTTTGTCTGAATTTTTGGTGGAATCATGACTTCTAATTCTCTAAAACTAGCTTAATCTATCCATCTTATTTGCATCTCAACAACTTACTGCTGCACCCTTGAAATCAAGTTCACCGTTCATAGGTTCTGCAGGCTACGAACCTGACCTGCCCTGCAGCTGATGAATTTGTCTAACTTGTTTTTTGTCTAGCATTTCAGTGATTTTCTGGCTTCTTTAGAGTCTATGACATTAATTCAATCTGTTCATATGTTTATTGCATTATAACTCATCTTTTGAACCTATGAAATCAAGTTCGCCGATAACAAGCTCTGCAGGCTGCAAACCTGTGCTGCAGGCGGTGAACCCACCCTGCAAGCAGCGACCTTGCCTCATCAAGTAATTTCATCAGTTTTAGAATCAAAAACTTTCATCTAAGCCTAAGTATACCTTATCATCTTTTCAATTAGGTAAACTTGGATTTGCTACTTTTCTGTTTCAGTCTTATACAGATAATCGGCTTCCAAAAGGTTCAAATTCAAATTTGTGTAAAGAACAAGGGGTTTGACTGCAAACAAGAAAGTTCAATACTTTCCTAAGCATCAAGCAAAGCCCCTAAATCTAACTGATCTTTATTTTTCTCCCTTTTTAGCACTTTCCTGCAGGTTCACAGGTCACTGGACGAGTTCACAGACAGCGAAACTAGTTCGCTAGCAGTGATCCTCAGGAAGTGACGAACCTGATCTCAGACCTCAAGTTTGCCAGTTGCAAATCCCAGGTTCCTTTATTTATTTCTATCATTTCATTGTGAATTTAAAATTTGTTGTTTGCTCTGCTTCAATTAAGATAATACACTAAAAACAAGAAAAAAAGCTTAGATTCTACCACATTTCTTTTCGTAGGCATCAAATCTTGAAAAGTATTTAGCTTGCATCTCTGAGCTAAAACTTGTTTGATGCATATATCTCTTGAGCCCTTGCTAAAAGACAAGGGTTTTTCTTTTCATAAAACTCCAACTTGGTTTAGTTTTTGCAAAAAATTAAAAAGGCATATAGGCTAGTATTTGTTTCGCTGCATCTTGTTTTCATTCTGCATTGCATTTTGCATCATTTCCATTAAGCATATTCTCTTTTAGATCCCAGACTTAGGTGATGGTTAAATCAACACACAATACCACAGATTTAGGATGAATCTTTTAGACCCCCTTGGTAAACCCTTCCTCTCCACCAAAGAAAAACTCACACAGACGACAGGGTTCAGCCACGAATCTCTATCCAAGTGTGAATCACAGATTTGGGGACCAACATCCCCGAACCCTTATTTACAATGAACATTTATAAGTGTTCATGATTATAAGTTCTAATGTGGATGTGACTGAATGCAATTACTTTTGAGTTAATCTTCTAATCATCAATGAGTCCATTGTTCACAATTCACGTATTGATATTAGTCATGATAACGACATAACATAATTGACAAAATTATGAATTTACTTTGGGTAAAATTCATTTCTGTGATTGTTAGAGATATAAGTCATGATAACGACTTAACATAATTGACAAAGTTATGAATTTATTTTGGACAAATTTGATTTCTATGATTGCTGGAGAAGATAGGGGTGAACAACAGTATCTTACAACCACAAAAACTTTGTGCCCCATATTTGTTGTTCAGTCCCCATTTTCTGTTCTTTTAACATTTGTCATCTCTTGTCAGGTAGGCAGACATCCAAATTGGCTCCATAATTGTCCTCCTACATCATGAGCACTCACTTTAGACCATATGGTTCAGGTTCTCTGCTTGGAGACCTTAATCAGTAGATTTTTATTTATTTATTTTCCTTCTCTTTTTCCCTTTTCGCTGGACAAGTTTTGCAGTTTGGTTTGCTCATTGTCTACAAAATCAAGCTCATGTGCTCTGATATATGTTGCTGTGAAACATTTTGCCGAAAGGCCCATCTTTTCAGTCACTTACGGTGCAATTGGTTGCACCATACACAGAGGAAATCCATGGATGTTGAATTTTCCATCACTGTTTTCTCATTATCAATCACGCATGGATGTTACAGTTAGCTTAAGGCTCACCGCTTAATTTCAGTTGGTCTCAGTGTACTTGCCACTGCCAGTCAATAGACTGTGTACAAATTTGTTGGCATGTAATCTAAGATAGCATCCAATCAGCCGCCGTGTACGTAGACCTATCAGCATGAAACATATGGATGTTCAAACTTTTCCTCCGGCATTATTGATCCAAATAAATAAATAAAAGATTAACGTAAACCTGAATTCTTAGGCCACAGCCTAACCAGCAGGCCAGTTTGGTGTATGTGAATTTATTCAAATTTTTCTAGGTTTCAATCCTTTAAGAAGGCTAATGGTAACTTGGGCCCTGCCAATCCGTTTGAGAATCAAAAGTAGCAAAGATAAAAAGGAAACTGCAGATTCCTCGATGGTTAGATTTTATAAGTGCAATAACCCAAACCAAATTTAAGATTAAAAAAAAAAATGGGGCCTGAAATTGCTTACCAAAACTTGCCTCAATGTCGGGAAAAGGAATGGATTCATTCAAGTGGGTGATTAGCACAATGCTGGAATGGGCCCTTCCCAAAATGGCGATCAGGAACACCACGATAAGTCCAGCAGAGGCAATCATAATTCCTTTCTGAATCATCCTTCACAATTTAAAGCGCCCCCAACTTTCTCAAACTGTAAAATTCACCCCAATTTCTCGCAATTCTCTTGACATAAAACGAAAATAAAAACATACCACCCCAACTCAAAAATCAAAACTTCCGGTCTGCCACAACTTGAATTTCCTTTGCCGGATTCTAGGGTTTGCAAACCCTAACCAACGCAAAAAAATTAAAGAGACGCTTTTAATAGCTTAAAATTGTGCGTGCCCATGTTGCGGGTTTCGAAGGCCGTCTGTTTTCAGAGCTGCCAATTTGCTGAAGGAAGACAAAACCCCTGAAATTCCATGCTCTTTTCATTTATAGCTATGGCTGTGTGAAGGATAACCTCACTTGGATTTTACCTACATCTAGACAAATAGGACGCCCGATGTACGAAGTGGTGGAAGGAAAATTAGTTATTAGTGCTCCAGCAGGCAACGCTTTTTTCTTCTTGTTTCTTTAACCTTTTATTTTTTGTTTATAGTTAATGTTGATGTGACATTTTACCGTAATAGTTTTCGATGATTTTGTTTTTACTTCACAAACTAAAAATAATATAAAAAATCCTATATAATCATTTAAAGGATTTCTTAATTTGTTTTCTTTCCAATGAAGATTCCTTATACAATTAAAGTCAAAGAGAAGACAGGATTGAGGTGACAGATAATAAAAATCAGGGAGGTGTGACGTTGTAACCTTTGCATCTATTATAAAAGGTCGAAAAAAGAGTTTTTCTTAATTATATTGTCGTATTATTTAAAAAATAATAATTAAAAATTATTTTATTATTTTAATAGGTTATAAAATATTAAAAGGTTTTATTTATATAACATCATTATTATATAGTGATATTATAAGAGCTTGATTATGTGGCACGTTTATCACTATTTGAATTTTGATTTCTTTTTAAAGATCAATAAATTTAACGTTTAGTTAATGGCATTTGATATTTGTTTTTATATTTTATACTAAATTATTATTTTGTATTTGAATAAGGAGTAGGAGCACGGAACAAGTAGAGAGCCTTATTTTTTTTTTTTTTTTATAAAGTAAGTGTTACAATTATGATCCAGAAGCAAGAAGAGAGCATCACTTCTTCTTGTTCCATATCTTAGGGGAGACTTAAAAAGTACAGGAATTATGTGAAGATAATATGGATAACATGGCACAAAAGTTACTTTTGAAAGTCATTACTAGAAGTAGAGAAGTATGGATTTCTTAATTAACTTTAAGAGGAAGAACAAATCTATGGCAAACCTTATATAGTGGTTATCAAGGATGAGATGATTAAGTATTATATGATGGTTCTTAAATGTAGAGGGTTAATATGTAAGTTTTATGGATATTGGTCAAATTCTTCAAAGATTCAAAATTGGATCAAGTGGAAGTGGAGATTGAATTCAAATTACTCCATGACTTTTCTTTCGAGAGGATTTGTCCATATTATCTTCTTCAAAAATAAGGGATAAAATAATGGATGGTCGCCCTTGGTTTAGAGGTAAAGATGCATTATATTTTAAGACCATGGAGTGAGAATTTTTTGTAGAGACAAAGACTATTAAAAAACTTTCGATGTGGATTAGGTTTTTTGGACTTCCTTAACAGCTCATCTAAAGGAGATTTTGAAGAATATTGGCAATACTCTAGGAGAGTTCATTTAGGATGGGCAAACTTCTAAGGAGCAAAGGTATGTTGTATACACTTGAATATGTGTTGTCATGGATACTTCAAAACCATCATCCTAGTCCATTAGGATTAAATACAAATCAAGAGTATGGGATCAACAAGTGGATTTTAAAAACATTGCATTCTAATATTGTAAATGTTATGAGATTGAATACATGGCAACAGATTGCAAAGGGAAAGTGATGGAGAAAGAGATGGAAAAATTTGCACATGAGACAAACTTTAATATGAAATAAGGAGATTAAATTATAGTAGAAGTTGGGTCAAATCAAGGATTTTCCATTATTGTCAAATGGCAAAGGCCATTATAGTTCATTCGAATTAACCATTAGAATAAAAACTGATGCAAGGGATGAGGAAGTACAATATGCAAGTTCAAATTTAGTAGTTAAAGGTGAAAGGAATATGGAGAGGAAAATGTATAAGTAAATGAGGTGGAGATCAAGGTTAATCCAAGTAAAGCATATTCATTTTCCTTGAGTAGCGCATAAAATCCTCTCCTTACAACAAAATTAAAATTAGTATAATGTATCTATTACACTTAGGGTTTCAAAAGTGACATAATAAAGAACTAGATATGGAGAATATCCGTGGAAATTTATGGTTTCCAAGAAAATATATAAAAAATAAAAAATAATTACTATAGAGGATCGTCCTTATACTTCAGGGTTTCTAGGGCAATATAAAAAAAAAGTAACTACTATGGAGGATTGTCTTTGTACTTTAGGATTTCCAAGGTAACATAAAGAAGAAAGTGTTTACAAGGCTATTCCTTGCATATCATATCCTTTAAGGCAACATAAGTATTTAGAAGGTAAGCCTCGTTATGAACAATATGGAAAAATAGAAGAGATTGATAAAAATGAAAGTGATGGTGGAAATAGAAAAAAAGAGAAAGGTCGTCAAAGCATGAATAAAGAGAAAAAGAAACTCAAAGGGATATCAATTTAGGAAACCAAATAAAAATATCATAGGTGTTGACAATAAATTGGGCTAAGCCCATTAATAAAAATAAAATATGATGATGAAAATGGTATCGTGGAATATTAGGGATATGAATAAGACCCCTAGAATAGAGTTATTAAGGAATATATAAGTTGTTATACTCCTACCCATCAACAGTTTGTAGATGATACAACCCTTTTTGGGAGGGCAAGGATAAACAAGGCCAAAGCTTTGAATAACTTGTTAAAGGAATACAAAAGAGCGTTAGCGTAGAAAGTTAATAGCACAAAATCTAAAAGTTACTTCTTAAACACCCTAGCTAGAATCAAAGCATGGGATATGCAAGTTACTTTAAATAGAGGAGGCAAATTTGCCAACAACTTATCTAGGGATGCCCTTATTTAAGGGGAGAATGAGGATATAATTATGGAATCCAATTATAAGTAAAGTTCAGAATAAACTACCAGTATGGAAAGGAAGATGGTTATCATTAGCAAGAAGAGTGCAACTAATTAAATCGATCTTACAGGCCATTCCAACTTATTATATGTCCTTGTATACTATACCAAAATTGATAGAAAATTTTAATCTATATTATGCGGTCTTTTTTGTGGTCAGGTGTACATGATAAAAGGAAATTTCTTTTGATGAAATGGAGCAAGGTGTGTAATGATAAAACTAGGGGAGGTCTCGATTTAAGAGTTCTTATGGATGTAGACTTAGCTCTTAGAGGAAAAGTAATTTGGAGATTGTACAAAGAGATTCAAAGACAATGGGCAATAATTCTTTTAAGTAAGTTTGTTGAACCTAATGACCCAAGCTTAATATTTATTGCATTCTCACTTCCAAATGGTTCTACTCTATGGAACGATTTACAAAAAAAAATGATCTAGTGATTATAGGTCTAAGATGGGTGGTGGGAACTTGAAAAAATATTTCTATTTGGATGGATACTTGGTGTGATAAAAAAATGTTCAATCTTAGATCCAATTTTGAAACCATGGATGAGATTACTTCAACATAAATATAGTGATAGGATTTCAAATATTATGTACAAGGATCGAGAAAGAAGATATTTTTGCAAGTATACATTACAATGATGCTAGGAGGCAGTTGAGCAAAAAGATAACAATGATTATTCCAAGGGAAGCCAAGGGCTCAATAGAATACACAAGAAGAAGTGAATATAATGTATAACACCAAAAAATTAGAAAAATCACAAGAATATGGAGAGATATTTGGGATAGCCCAAGAATTCCTAAAGTTAAAATGTTTATTGGCTAGTAGGTTGGAAGATTTTTATTTGAGGATGACCTTATGAAAAGGAGTTTTCATGGCCCCTCACAATGTGTTCTTTGTAAAACGGAGGAGGAGATTACAGATCTCTTGGAACACTACTCAATAGTCTAGAATCTATGGAAATAGATTCTTAATATATTTGGTAAATGCATGGTGATGAATGATAAAATTGAAGAATGATTAAAGCAATGGCATGACACTTTTAAAAGTAAGGCTTTATAGACAATCTAGGATATATCAAAATACTTTGGACTGTATGGCTAAAAAGGAATAAATAATATTTAAAGGAAAGGAAAGCATTTTAGAGGTAATGAAAAAAAATATTTGTTTCATTATAGAGGAGTCTAAACCAGCCCTATCAACTCATCTCATCCCTAATATGGAAGTTGTAATGGCCCAAAATTTAGCTACAAGAAAACACACACAAAAAAAAAAAAATTACTAAGGAGAGGGATTCATAAACCCCTATCAAATTCTTAATAGACCTATTGTTTAAAACCCCTAAGTTTCCCAAAGAGCTACACCTCACCAAATACCCTCACACAAATATGTTTGTGTAGGTGTATTATGTGTTACTACAAATTAGTTTATCCCTCCCATCACCTTTGATGAGCTAAACTTATCACCTTAAATCAGTTGAAGGTATACACTCATATCCATACCATACACAAATCAGTATGTATGGGTATGTTATGCATATTGCGAGTTAAGTTATCCATCTCGTCTACACAACGGCTTAACTCAGGTGTAGTCCTTCCACAACTTAGTTCCAATCTTCCTAAGGGGGTGTTCTCAATTCTCTTAGGTCTCCTATGTTCACCCTAAGGGGATATTAATTCCCTTAGGTCACCACTAAGTTCACCCTAGAACTTCATACTTAGGTTTATGTTGTTTTAGCAAGAAAGCAAGAACAAATACTAAATCTAACAAAAACATAATTCAAAAAGCATACATAAGATACTAGAAAGAATCCACATTTAAATAAGGTAAACATTGATAGAAAGGAATTTAAATGCAAAACATAAGTAATTTAAAGTACATCTTCCAACCATTAAGCAATTATTACAATTAAGCAAGTATGATAAATCCTTCATACCTTTAAAGAATAATTCATTACATCAATTTCATCAAGGAAATCTCCCCACAATTCATATCTATTTAAGCATAAGTAAATATTTAAAGTTAGAATCAACTAACACATTGGTTCCAACTACCTCTGTGGTCCTCCTCAGCTTCCATCGATCATTTGAGGATAGTAGGGGATCATGGCACTCATGGTTCCATGATAGACATGCTTTTAAATGCATCTACTATGCTTATTGCCAAATTGCAACTATACAATCAAATTAAAATATCTAATCATTTATTACATAGTTGACTTTATAAAAACCGAAATTTTTATTTCTCCTTTCATTATCAATGAGAGTCATTCAACACATGCAACTAAATAACAAGTCCTACTTTAATGAATTCTTTTCCAACCCTTATTTGACAGATTAAAGTCTCATACTTTTAATCCCCAAATAATTAGGTTATTTTACTTTCACTAATTAAAGCCCCATATCTTTAATTAACAAAAATAAAACATAATTCACTTACTTTACCAAATAGAGTCCCATACCTCTCTTTAATAAAATAAATCAACATCCACTAATTAAAGCCACATATCTTTAATTAACAGAAGTAAAACATTATTCATTTACTTTACCAAAAAAAATCCCATACCTCTATTTAATAAAATAAATTCACATCCATTTACTTTTACTAATTAAAGCCCCATATATCTAATTAACAAAAATAAAGCATCATTCATTACGCCGATAAGCGTCCTACAATGGCAACCAGGAAGGTCAGCCACGTCGTAAACAATATTAATATTTATTAAAAAATCCGACATTAAGAAAATTATCCGTCGACATTAAGGGTTACGAAAATGAGATAGGCGCCTCGAGATTGATAACTCTCGACGTTTATAGATATATATATTTTATGTATCTAAGCTAGTTTATTTTACCAAATAGAGTCCCATACCTCTATTTAATAAAATAAATCCAAATCCATTCACTTTCACTAATTAAAGCCCCACATCTTTAAATTACAAAATAAATCCAACACCCTTTACTTTTACTAATTAAAGCCCCATATCTTTAATTAAGAAAAATAAAGCCTAATACATTTATTTTACCAAAAGAGTCCCATACCTTTAATTAATAAAATAAATCCAAATCCATTCACTTTCACTAATTAAAGCCCCATATCTTTAATTAACAAAAATAAATCCAACACCCTTTACTTTCACTAATTAAAGCCCCATATCTTTAATTAACAAAAATAAAGCCTAATACATTTATTTTACCAAAAGAGTCTTATACCTCTAATTAATAAAATAAATTCAAATTCATTCACTTTCACTTTATTAATTAAAGATCCCTACCTTCTAATTAATAAAAAAACAGAGCTTCCCTTAAATAAAATAGTGGAGCAACCATAATCACAACTTAAGTTGTTGCTGGCATCATACACAATCAAACAACTCTTGGCTTTCTGTCGCACGCAAAATAGACTCTCAAACAATCAAGGACGATTATGCCTTCACAAAGGTGACCAACCTTAGGCAAGCTCCTATGAAGTTCTACGAGAAACTCGCGGATACCAACCCCGCGGTCAACGAATCGAGACTGGGTTTTCTTAAGCTAGACGAGGATCTTGACATGGCCAAAACAGTAAGGGTGAGTGACATTGGAGCCATCACTGTCCGAGTGGCGCTCACGAATTTACAACAGTGGATCACTGTAATAGTTGATCCTTCGGTCACCCTATAGGCAATGCTAACAGTCTCCCTACAAGGCAATGCTGACAGTCTCCCTACACGATAATGTTGATAGTCTCCCCACAAGACAACACTGATGGAGAGAGAAGATAACAAAGTAAGCCTAAATTATCGATCCTCATACAAGGCAACCCTGATGGAGAGAGAAGATAGCAAAGTAAGCTTGACATCTTGGTTGTCATACTAACACGAACAACACAGTCCCCTCCTTGCGACGAGCAAGGGTCGACTACAAGCACACATATTACTTCTAAAAACTTAAGAGAAAAACACTATCGATGGTTGGGTTTTAGTTTAGGTTTCTTACAACGCCCTCAAGGTGCTATCACAATCGCAACCCGTGCCAATGCACGCCAACTTGGGCATAAACCACAACCATAACACCATGAACGCAACGTTGGGCTAACCAAGGGAAAGGGTCCCAACTCTATTGGATCAAGGTGCCTTCTCTTAGGACTCAAGGAGGTAACCTAGGAAGACGATGCACATCGATGCCCTTGAGCAAAGGAAGCATTACGAAAGAGAAACAACAAAGTTTCTACACCCTTCTGACCCAAGATGAACATCTTACCACAAAGCAACAATCATTGATTAAAAGAGCATAGAACCAACCTATGAATCCCTCGTTGAATTCCTCCTTGCTTTTGGACGTTGCCTTCACCAATTTGGCTTGTTGGTTCTAGTTCTCCTTCATGTTCTTAGTCCCTCCTTCGTTGCCTGCCAGGTGCAGAAGAGTGACTAACCCTTTTCTTTTGCTTTGTTTTTACGTTAAAACTGCTAGAGACTTCCCTCTTACGCCTTCGGTCTTGTCTTCCACCAATGTTCTAGCTACCAAAATTGAATCTTGACCTTCCCTATAAGCTTGGCAATCGAGCTCTTCTAAATCATGTCCCCTCTATCGATCATCTTCTTGACTCCCATTACTTTTTCACCCACTCTATTTTTAATAGTGTTCTTCCCATTTACCAAAATTTTTACCATAAAGGAGTTGATGACGAGAGGGTTATCTTCTCAAAACTTTATTTAATTTATATATAAATGTTACTACATACAATAAATCCAAGTTATATATATATATATATATATATATATATATATATATATATATATATATATATATATATATATATATATATATATATATATATATAAAATATATATATATATATATATATATATATATATGCATGCACAAAGGATAGCTTTGAATCATTTATTCGAAACAAATTTCTTTTATTGCTTAGAATGAGGTTTCTCCAAAGTCTTATTTAATAGAGGTTCAAGTTCCCACTAATGAAAATCTATTATTATTTGGAATAAACCAATTGTTATAAAAATGAAGTCCTACTATCATTTTATAAAAGTAAAGCAACCATTTTTTTATAAAATAAATTCCTTTATCATTTACAATAAAGCAACTATTTATTTATGGGTCCGATGTCTTGGTTCAACGATCAAAACGTTTATGTAGGAGTGCGGAGACCAGGGTTCCAATCCCTCGGGCCCCGTAGTATCGATGGGTGTGTCGCGTCAGTGTTGCTAACTACGTAAAAGGTTTACCCCGATGCAACTGGAGGTTATAGTGGCGACAAGGAGCAAGATTCAAACCCACGAAGAGGCGTAGAAAATTGTAATGTGTTACCAATTCCTCTAGTATAATAAAAATACAACTATTTATTTATAAATGAAGTTCCTTTATCATTTAAAATAAAACTACTATTTATTTATAAATGAAGTTCCTTTATCATTTAAAATAAAACTACTATTTATTTATAAATGAAGTTCCTTTATCATTTAAAATAAAACTAATATTTATTTATAGATGAAGTTTTTTATAAACTACTATTATTGAAAAAACCCTTCTTCAAATCATGCCATTAACATAAAATTATATGTTGGGGGTGAGGGAGGAAAAAAACTAAGAAGCTAGGGTTTCAGAAGTTTGGAGGTGCCTGAGAGGAGATATGAGGAATCAAACTAGGGTTTCAAAAGCTAGGGCAGAGGTCTATCAATAGTAAGGATCACGGTCAATAATGGGGGACATAGGTACTTAGGTACCAAATACTCCAAACGAAGGAATCTCATTTTGGGATAAGCTATGTGGAACCCAAGATAGCTTCAATGACTGTCAAACACAAGCAAATAAAATCATAAACACCATGGAAAAGTGAAAAAAGGAGGATTCTCTTCCTGGGAGGGTGAATGGATGTCTACCACAAGCAAAAGAAATACCAGTATTAGAAATAGCTTAGGACTATATAGCTGAGGATATTGTTTATAAGTCAAAACACAACCTGATAGGTAAATTTATGGGTTTCATATCGTTCTTGCACTTCTTTCACACGTGGATAAGGAAACAATGGCATCTAGAAGGAGAATACAAAATTTTGACTCTCCCAAATGGGTATTCTTTTATAGAGTTCACATCAATGGCATATCGACAAAAAGTATTTGAGGGAGGGACGTATCATCACGGACCAGCGAGAATATTCTTGCAACCATGGAATATGGGATTCGATCCAAGGGTGGAACCAACTGCAGTACCAATATGGGAAAGATTATTTGCCCTTCCCATTGAATTTTGGAAATAGGAGGTACTCGAGGCAATAGTGATGCACCTTGTTGGAGCCATAACTAATGAACCGTATGGTCGTTTGCCTTGAAATTTAACAAGTGGTTTCGCGTGCGTGTTCTGCATCAAGCTCATCTCTGATGCACTTGACCCTTCAAAAAATATACTTTTGGGACCTAACTCCTCCATCTAGTGTCCCAAAATTAGCTTTTAGAATAGGTTCCCGAGTTTTTTGGGTTTTTTTTAATGTTAGAAGTTTATTATCTTTTGTTATACCTTAATTTGAGACCTAATATTTTAAAGTAAGGTTCATTATTGTAATAGGGATGTGTGCACCGAATTTGGGCGCAATCCGACTCATTTATATTTTTAGTAGTTTTTAGAAAAAAATATTTTTAGGGTTTCTTTGGTTTTCGGTGGCTATATGATGGATTGTATTCTTTTGGAGAAGGGGTGTGAATTCAGGAATGAGAAGAATATCGATTTGCAGGTTTCTTCCATTATATTACATTTGTGTTATGTGATTGGAGTCCATTTTGTTGGTCTCCAATCACACCATTTGGTATCACAGCGGGTGTGATCTCACTAATGAAGGGAAGATGCCACCTAGAAGATATGCCCAAATGAATAGGCAGATCGAGGATCTGAATGTAAAAATAACATAGTTGACTAGTGCGATTGATCACATGGGAGAGAGACATCCCAAGGTGCATGCAGATCAAGGATCTGATAATTAAAACATACCTAAGAAACGTGGATCTAAGGTCCACGAAGAAGTAGAACTAGAGGGCCTAGAGGAAGAAGGGCACGGTTTTGAAAATCGATTGTTACGAGCTCTAGAGGGGCTTAAGGAAAATCGAGATGGGATCAAGATCGAGGTTCCCGAGTATGCTGGTGGGTTGAAACCAGAGGAGTTTATCGATTGGATCAATAGCCTAGAAAAATATTTGAATGGAGTAACCTTGTTGAAGAGAAGAAGGTTAAGCTCGCATGCACAAAGTTGAAGGGATATGCATTGATTTGGTGGGATCATTTACAGACTACACGATAGAGGAATGGAAAGGAAAAGATCAGGGATTGGACAAAGATGAAGAAGTTACATGAAAAATTTATACCTGTAGACTACTCCCAAACCCTATTTCGTAGATTTTAGAATCTCCGATAGAATGATCAAAGTATTCAGGACTATACTAATGAATTCTTTAGGCTATCCATTCAAGTGGAGCACAATGAGATGGAGGACAAAAAGGTTTCCAGGTATGTAAATGGCCTAAGTTTTGCTATCCAATATGAGATGAGCATGCATCGCACTCTTACAATGGAGGATGCGTATCAAATGACCCTCAAGGCAGAGGAGAAATTGAAAAGGGTTAATAGAAGAGATAAGAAGGGAATCACACCCTCTTCAAGTCAGGGTTGAAGTGGATCTAATTTTCACAAGGGAGGATCCTCAATACCTGCTAAACAAGAAGAAGATGGGCAGAATCTAAGAGGAAGAGGATACCAACGAGGTAGAGGTTACGGTGGTGGACAAAATGGGAATGATCTAAGAAGGTTGTATACCTGTTATGGATGTGGTGAGGAGGGGCATAGAGAATTTGAGTTTCCCCAACGTGATGTCCAAGAAAGGGGTCAAGGAGGACAGGGAAGGGTCAATCTGGTTGATATGGAAGGGCAGGATGAGGATGAAGTTGTTGCTGACAAGGGGGAAGCACTTATGATAAGGAGGACACTGATTGTTCCTAATAAAGAGAAGGTGCAGAGCAAAGCAAAGGGGTAGACCATAGATGGTAATTATACGAACGAACATCTTTCGAACAAGGTGTACATCAGGAGGGAAGGTATGTAACATTGTCATTGACGGTGGTAGCTGTGAGAATATGGTGTCAAATGTCATGGTTGATAAAATAAACTTGGAATGCGAAAAGCATCCTTATCCATATCGCATCTCATGGGTTAAGAAGGGAAATGAGGTAACAGTAGATCATAGGTGTTTAATTAAAATTTTCAATTAGGAGCATTTACAAGGATGAAGTGTGGTGTGATGTGATCTCGATGGATGCATGTCACATTTTGTTGGGAAGACCTTAGCAGTACGACAGGGATACTAACCATAATGGGAGAAAGAATACTTACACATTATATAAGGATGGTGTAAAGGTAGTTCTTGTACCTCTGAAGGAGGATGGGCCGAGTGAGAGCTTGTTGACGATGAAGGAGTTTCTTGCAGAGATCAAGGACGCTAGCTTCTGTTATGCCTTAACATCTAGGAAGCTAGAAACAGAGGGAGTGGTTATACCTACAACAATAGCTAAGTTGCTAAGTGAATATAAAGATGTCACACTAGAGGAGTTACCATATGGGCTACCACAAAAGAGGGATATCCAACATCACATGGATTTGATTCTAGGATCAGCACTCCCAAATCAGGCAACTTATCGATTGAACCCGACACAGAATGCAAAGTTGAGTAGGCAAGTGATAGAGTTGATAAAGAAGGGATTAGTTAGGGAGAGTATGAGTCCATATGCGACTCTAGCATTGTTGACCCCAAAGAAATATGGTGACTAGAAAATGTGTGTGGGTAGTAGAGCCATAAATAATATCACAATAAAGTATCAATATCCTATGCTGAGAGTGGATGACATGATGGATGGATTGGTTGAAGCTAAATACTTCAGTAAAATTTATCTACAAAGTGGCTACTACCATATCATAATTAGAGAAGGGGATGAATGGAAGACAACCTTTAAGACAAAATATGAGTTGTATGAGTGGATGGTGATGCCGTTTGGGTTGTCTAATGCTCCTAGTACATTTATGTTGTTGATGAACAAAGTACTACGAAAATATAATGGTAAGTTTGTGGTTGTGTATTTTGATGATATTTTGATTTATAGTAAAAGTGAAGAAGAGTATTTATTACACTTGAAATTAGTGTTAGACATGCTCAGGAAGGAGAAATTGTATGTCAACATGAAGAAATGTAGATTTCTTCAGGATAGTTTAGTGTTTTTAGGATTTGTAATCTCAAGAGATGGCATGAGGATGGATGACGAGAAAGTGAAGGCAATTTTGGAATGGCCTCTTCCACGAACTATAATAGAAGTAAGGAGCTTTCATGGCCTAGCTACCTTTTACAGAAAGTTCATAAAGAACTTCAGTAGTATAGCCGCCCCTATAAATGAGTGCACAAAGAGAAAAGAGTTTGTATGGACTACGACAACAATAGAGAGTTTTGAACTCTTGAAGAATAAGGTGTCGAAAGACCCTATTCTCGTTTTACCAGATTTTAGTAAGGTGTTTGAGGTTGATTGTGATGCCTCATTTGTTGGAATTGGTGGTGTCTTAAGTCAAGAGGGTCGACCTGTAGCATTTTTCAGTGAGAAGCTGAATGACGCAAGGAAGAATTATTCTACATATGATGTGGAATTTTATGCAATTGTGCAAGCATTGCATAAAATTCCAGGCACTACTTACTCTCAAAGGAGTTTGTGTTGTTTACTAATCATGAAGCATTGAGGTATGTCAACTCTCAAAAAAAGTTAAATAGCAGGCATGCCAAATGGGTTTCATTTTTGCAACAATATACATTTGTCCTGAAGCACAAGTCGGGCAAACAAAATAAGGTTGTTGATGCATTGAGTAGGAGAATATTGTTGTTGACCACTATGGATAATAAAGTGGTAGGATTTGAGGGGATTAAAGATCTGTATGAATCTAATGCAGATTTTGGGAATATTGTGCAATAGTGTAAAAGTGCGGTAGAGGGTGAGTCTCGTACTATTTTTGAAGAGTATTTTTTACATAATGGTTACTTGTTTAAGGGTAATCGATTATGCATTATCAATGGCTCTATGAGAGAAAGCATCTTGATGGAATTACATAGTGGGGGTTTGGATGGTCATTTTGGAGTAGCCAAAACTACCACTCTTGTAGAGGAGAAGTACTATTGGCCAAAAATGAAGAGAGACATAATCAGGTTTGTCTCTAGATACAAAGTATGTCAAATGGCTAAGGGCCATTCACAAAACACAGGGTTGTATATGCCACTGCCAGTTCCTATAGGACCATGGACCAATATGAGTATGGATTTCATGTTGGGGTTGCCCAAGGCATAGAGGGGTAAGGATTCAGTTTTGTTGTGGTAGACAGATTTTCAAAAATGGTGCATTTCATTGCTTGCCAGAAAAATAATGATGCAACTAGGATTACAGTCTTATTCTTTGATGAGATTGTGCGGTTGCATGGTGTTCCAGAGACTATTACTTCTGATCGGGATACTAAGTTCTTGAGTCACTTTTGGAGGATGTTGTGGAAGAAGTTGAAAACCAGGCTGCAGTTCAGTAGTGCTTACCACCTACAGATCGATGGACAAACAAAGGTAGTGAATAGAAGCTTGGGAAACCTCTTATGGTGCATAGTTGGAGAAAAACCAAAACAATGGGATTTAGCCTTATCACAAGCCAAATTTGCATACAATAGTTCAATGAACAAGTCGACAGGTAAATCTCCTTTAAAAATTATTTATGGTCAAAATCCTAGAGGTGTATTATATTTATGGTCAAATTATTTATTTCAGGACCTAACTCCTCCATCTAATGTTCCAAAAATAGCTTTTAGAATAGGTTCTCGGGTTTTTTTGAATGTTAGAAGTTTATTATCTTTTGTTATACCTTAAGTTAAGACCTAATATTTTAAAGTAAGGTTCATTATTGTAAGAGGGATGTGTGCACCGAATTTGGGCACAATCCAACTCATTTCTATTTTTAGCAGTTTTTAGAAAAAAAACATTTTTAGGGTTTCTTTGGTTTTCGATGGCTATATGATGGATTGTATTCTTTTGGAGAAGGGGTGTGAATTCAAGAATGAGAAGAATATCGATTTGCATGTTTCTTCCATTATATTGCATTTGTGTTATGTGATTGGAGTCCATTTTGTTGGTCTCTTGCAGTTGAGTTTACACCAAATATGCAACTTACTAGGGCATTATCAAGGTAGATAAAGAGAAACAATTTTAGGAGGATCGACAATGTTTGCTAGGTTTGTGTAGAAATGGACCTCAGCAAACCTCTTCCAATAGAGATAAACCTAAAAAAAAGGGATTTTGTCTGGTGCCAACAACTGGATTATGAAGTTATTCCATTCAGATGTCGGGTGTGCCACGCTCATGGACATATGGCTAGAATGTGCCCAACATTTAAGGATCATCAATATGAACAATAGGGGACAAAAACAAATATTAACATGGTGGGTCAATCTCTCCAGTAAAAGGGAAATTAGAAGGAAGGGAAAGGCCCAATAAACTCTGAGGGCTTTCAAAAAGTAATGAGAAGGCCAAACAAAAGAAATCGGCATAGTAACCAGAGACAAGGAGAAAGAGTTGTAAGAACAAACAACAAATATGAGATATTCAAACAACTGGAAAACTTGGAAATAGAAGGGGATTTTCAAATGGAAAGGTTAGAGAAGGATACTCAACAAGTCATACCAGTTGATCAAGAATAATATTCCAATTTAGTATTAGGAAACAAGCAAGGAGCAGAACCAAACATAACCTCTCTCATGGAAGAGGAGATTCAACCCACGAGGGAGACCATAGGAGGGGAAATAGAGCAGAGGATAATTTTGACACAAGAAATAGAGATGAAAGAAGGAAATAAGAACAAAGAAAGCCCAAAATTGAGAAAAGTGAAGAAGATGGCAGGAGCAAGAGTGGGAGCTGGAGCAGGTGCAGGTGCAGGTGTGGGAGCAGGAGCAGGTGTAGGGTTGGGGGCAGGGTCAATGCTTGGTGTAGGCTCAGGTTCAGGGTCAGGCATGTCGAGGCCAGGTCCGTCAGGCACGTCGGGGCCCGTCCCGGGCCCGTAGGGCCCCCAGCGGGCCTAGAGGATGGGTCTGCGCTCGATCCGTTTGGGGGCCAGGGTGTCCTGGGCCCTGGCCCATAGTCTAGCTTCGATGCGAGCGCTGGGTCGGGGAATCAGTCCCCGGCTCCTGAGCGGGGCTTTGTCTCGGGCGGGTCTAAACCCTCCTTCCAGCAGATCTTGGCGGGCACCAGGACCCCTTCCTAGGCCCCGAGGCTAGGCTTGTCCCTCGAGGGCACGCACATCTCTATCCAGGAGGAGGTATTTTCCTCCTTAGTAGCTGGTTCTTCTGCCTCCTTGGTAGGGAAATTCCTGGGAGGTCGTCCAGACATGGAAACCATCTGCAGGTGGGCAGCTACCAAATGGAAGGTGTCCGGGCACATCCAACTGGTTGCCCTAACCAAGGGCTTCTTCATCATCAAATTAAACAACAACGAAGATGTCAAAAAGATTCTATCGGGCGGGCCCTGGTTTTTGGGGTGCAAGAGCCTCTTCCTCAGGCGGTATGGAGCTGACTTCCACCCCAGCACCCAAAGCATCAACTTCACCCCGATTTGGGTTCGCCTCCTAGACCTTCCCTTCCATATGTGGCACGAAGACGTCCTTAGGCTCATTGCCCAGTCATTCGAGGACCTGGTGGCCTTTGACCTCGCTACCAAGGCAGGATCCCAAATGGTGCATGCCCAGTTTTGCGTCAACACCAACCTTGAATCCGTGCTCCCCTCCTCGGTCACCATCTCCTCTGGGTCCTACTTCTGGAGCCAGGCCTTGATCTATGAAAACAAACCTGCCTTCTGTCCCTCTTGCAGTACTCAGGGCCACCTTTCTCACCAATGCCCGATTTCCAAAAAGGCGAAAGGCCCTCCACCCAAACCCCCTTCTCAATCAGGTCGGGCCCCGCCTCGGGGGCCCCCCACGATGGCCCTAGATCCCAGGCCTGGGCCACCAAGGGCCACCCCCCGGCCCCAAAGGATTCTCCCTTGGACCTCGGCCTGGAGAGTGGCCTCCCTTAGGCTTCCCTGCCTGTTGCCCCCTCCCCTGGGTCGTCATCCGTGGCCCCTATCCCAGGCTCTCCCGCCCAGCCCATTTTGAACCCCTCCCCGTAGGGCCCTGCTTGCGCAAGCGAGCAGGCCTGGCCTTCTTCCTCGTCGGCTCCCTTGGTCGAGGGCCCCTCTTCCCCCCATCCTCGCTCCTCCCCTGACCCCTTCCTGGCCCCCCCGATGTTCCCTACTGGGCTTCCCCTCTTGGAGTGCGGATCTGAGAAGTCCGATGAAGAGATCGAAGCCAGTTCTTCATCTGGGCCCAACGAAGTCAGTCCTAAGATGACCCGAAGCAGGTCTTTTGCCATAGATTTTGGCAACAAACTCAAAAGAGGGCGCCCCACCCTGGGCGATCAGCGGACCAGGATCACCAAAGATGACATAGCCAATGGCTCTCAGGCTACTCTGTCTGACGTGGGGGCAAGTTTCTCCAAGTCGGATGCCAACCGATCCAAACCCCCCGCTCACTCCGGGAAGGGGGGCAAGCGACCCCTCAAGGGTGTCAAATGAAGCTCATCACCTGGAATATCAGGGGCCTCAATGGGGCTCCCAAGAAAAGGATCCTCGACCAGCTCCGTAGGGATCACCGTCCGTCCTTCCTCCTCCTCCAAGAGACCAAAATAGATGAGGCTGTCGCCCGACGTGTAGCCCAAGCTACCTGGCGTAATTGCGAGTCCCTATCTACCCCTACGATCGGCTCAGTCGAGGGTTTGCTGTGCATGTGGGACCCCTAGTGCTTTGAAGGAAGACTCATATCTTCGTCCCCTAGAATCATCAACATGCTAGTTCACTGCATTAAGTCAAAGCGATCGTGGATTTTGTCCAACGTCTACGCTCCCAACAGTCCCATCGAGAAGGCAGCCCTATGGAAGGAGATTAGCTCGATGAGAGAAGCCTTCACCCCCTACCCTGGATCTTGGTCGGGGACTTCAACATCCCCTTGTTTCCTTTTGATAAAAGTGGGGGCTCAGCGGCTCAGGGCAAGAGCATGGAGGACTTTAGTGCCTTCACTGCCCTCAACGAGCTCATGGATGTCAGCCTGAAAGGTGCCAGGTTCACGTGGTCCAACAGAAGGGTGGGAGCAAATCATATTCAGGTCAGACTAGACAGAGTTTTCTTGTCCAAGGAAGCCCTGCCTATGTTTGTTGATGCCACCCTACTGGCCCTTCCCAAAATTGGGTCTGATCACAGCCCCCTCCTCCTTGAAATCGATCACAGGCCCTCACCCAGGAGGCCTTTCCGGTTCGAGTCCATGTGGCTGCATCACCCTAACTTTCGGGCCCAGGTTGGGCACTAGTGGGCTCCCCTGGTCCCTGGACGCCCTGCTGAACAAATCTACCATAAGCTGAGGTGCCTTAAGGATCAACTCAAGACATGGAACAAGGAGGTGTTCGACAACATCTTTGAAAACAAAGTTGTTCTCAAAGATAAACTTGAAGCCCTTGAGGCTAGATTTCAAGCTGGCTCCCAAGACCCGGGGCTCAGGGATGAGGAGCGCCTTGTTCTCAACGAGTATCATAACATCCTAGCCCGGGAGGAAATATTTTGGAGACAAAATTCGAGAGCACTGTGGCTCCGAGATTGCGATGCTAATACCAAGTTCTTCCATGCGTCAACCCTCAGGAACAGGGGCTCCAACAGAATTGCTGAGTTGGTGGGCAGTGATGGCGGTATCATTAAGGAAGAAGAGGACATCCGGGCAGAAACCACTCGCTTCTTCCAAGAGCTCCTGGGTGACAGCCCTCCCATGTCCCCAAACACGGCTGACTCCCTTTTGGAGCACATCCCTTCTTCGGTTTCTCCCTCGATAAATCAGATGCTGGTGCAACCTCTGTCTGACTCCGAAATCCATGCTGCCACCTTTTCCATGAAGGCCGAGGCAGCCCCGGGCCCGGACGGTTTCCCCCCCGTTTCTTCCAATCGTTCTGGGACCTGGTCGGGGCGGAGGTGTGCGCTGCCATCCGGGACCTGCAGACTGCCCGATCCATCCCCAGAGGTATCAACTCCACCTTCATAGCTCTAATCCCCAAGTCCCAGGCAGCCCGATCCCTCTCGAATTTCCGCCCCATTAGCCTGTGCAATGTCCTGTACAAAATCTTGACTAAGTCCATGGCTTCCCGTCTCAAGGACATCCTCCCCCTGATCATTGCCCCCTGCCAGGGCAGTTCGGTCAAGGGTAGATTGATCACTGACGGGGTCATTATCATGCACGAGGCCATTCACTCAACTGTCCTATCCAAAAAGGCCTCCTTTTTGCTCAAGCTGGACATGAACAAGGCCTTTGATAGAGTTAACTGGGCCTTCCTATCCAAGGTCCTCCTCAAGTTCGGATTCCACCCCTCTTGGGTCAGGCTCATCAGTAACTGTGTGTCCTCCCCGTGGTTCTCCATCCTTGTCAACGGGTCCCCTGCCGAATTTTTCCCCAGCTCTAGAGGCCTTCACCAAGGCGACCCCCTGTCCTTGATCCTCTTCATCATCCTAGCTGAGGCCCTGGTGCGGACCATCTCGGGCGCTGTGACTCATGGTCTCATTTCAGGCATCAGGCCTGCGTCGGGCCTGCCCCCTGTATCTCACCAACAGTTTGTGGATGACACCATCCTGGCCACTTCTGCCTCAATCCCCCAAGCCAAAATTCTCAAGCATATTTTGACCCTGTTCGAGGAGGCGGCCGACCAGAAAATCAATCTTCGAAAGAGCACGATTTTCTTCATCCACACCCCCTTGGCTAGACAGATCAGAATCGGGCAGATTTTGGGCTGCTCCCCTGGTTCCCTCCCCTCCTCGTATCTCGGGCTCCCCCTATTCATAGGTGCATCCTCCAAGGCCCTGTGGGGCGGGGTGATTGAGCGGATTAAGAGGAAGCTGGCCCCCTGGAAAGGCCACCTTCTTTCGCAGGCTGGCAGAGCCACCCTCTTGACGACAGTCTTGCAAAGCATCCCGATATACTTCATGTCGGTCTTCAGAATCCCGGCCTCCATTGCAGTTCACATCAAACAAATTTAGAAACGCTTTCTCTGGTCGAGAAGTGAAGACAAGAAGAGGATTCCCCTGGTCTCCTGGTCCCTGGTTTGTCGCCCCAAAGCTGAGGGAGGGATCGGGCTCAGGAGGGTGGTTCCCATGAACAGGGCTCTCATGGCCAAGCATGCATGGAAGGTGCACACCAATACCCCTGATGAGTGGGTCAGCATTGTGCACAGGAAATACTGTCATAGCCACCCCTTCCTCAGCGGGTCCCAGCCCCATGATGGATCCGCCTTTTGGAAGTCCCTGATCTCCACCATAGACATTATCCGAAAAGGAAGCAGATGGATCCTCGGAGATGGTGCCAAGATTGATTTTTGGGATGATAGATGGATTTAGGATGAGGCCCTATCTGCTGACAGAGAGCTCCTCATTCTCAAGCCAGGCCTGGCGGATAGAGGCCCCAAGGTTGCGGGCTATCTCTCCCAGATCCGGGGCGGCACGTCCTGGGCGCCCATCCTGGACCCCAGGCACCCGCTTCAAGCTGGCAGACTCCAGGGCCTCCTCACGGTGACTGTCATCCCGTCCTCTGGAGGTGACGACAGATGTGTTTGGCATGGTACCCCCAACGGAGTCTTCTCCGTCAAATCTGCTTACAATCTCCAGAGAGTCCCCGACAAGGCTCCCTTCCCAACCCATCAGGTGTGGGCCAAGAAGCTGATCCCCAAAATCAGCCACTTCGTTTGGGCGGCCGTCCAAAACAAGATTTTGACGATCAAAAATCTCATCAAGAGGGGCTTCCAGATCTCGAATAGATGCTACCTTTGCTGTGACGCCTGGGAATCCACCAACCACCTCTTTGTCACCTGTCCCTTTTTGGCTGAAGTCTTGGGCCTCATCCTTTCCCAATTCTCCATCCAGTGGGCGGGCCCTAGATCCATTGCTGACCTCCTGTTGCAGTGGCCCAACCCCTTTGTCCATCCCTTCACCCACTTTCTCTAGAATTCGTGCCTCCCCCATATGCTCTGGTAGCTCTGGCTTGAGCGCAACAACAGAGCCTTTTCCTCCTCGGCCCATTCCCCCTATGGATTACGACCAAGGCAGTGACATTTGCCCTTGAAAACTCTCGATCCATTCCCTTGATCGAGACACCTCAGCGGCAGGGCGAAGCCGCTCTCCTTTCCTCTCTCAGCATCCAGCTCCCCCCTGGTCCCCCCTCCCCCTCTTATCATGCTTTGACCAGATGGACTGCCCCCTCGGCTGGGTTAAGCTCAACTTCGACGATGCATCCAAAGGCAATCCCGGGCCCTCCGGGGCGGGCGGGGTTATCCGCGATTGCCACGGGGCCCTGATCATGGCGTTCGCTACTCCGCTTGGCCTCTAGACCAACAATTTTGCCAAAGCAACTACTCTGCTAAGTGGTCTGAACGTCCTCAGGGAGTCTCCCTCTCAAGTCATCATTGAGGGTGACTCCCAAGTCATCATCAATGCTGCCAGCAGTCTGGGTATCCGCTCCTGGCGCATTCACAACTTCATCCAGGAAGCCCTCTCTATTCTTCAGGGATTCCCCGACCATAGCTTCCAACACGTGTATAGGGAAGGCAACAGGGTGACCGACTTCATGGTGAACCAAGCCATTTCTGCTGATGCCTTCACTACCTGGACCATGGACTTTCCTGAAGCTCTGGTTCTCATTATCTCGCAAGATCAGGTTAGCAATGTGGAGGACCTCGGTGTCTAACCTGCCCCGTGTCGGGGCCCCATATTTCCACTGGCGCGGTCTCCAGAGGACCGAAGTCTTCTTTCCCTGTGGCGCCTCGTCGCCTGGCCTAGGCCCGCCTCCTGCCCGCCTCGTGCAGAACTCTAGCCTAGGGCACAGGTGGGGCCCCGAATCCTGGGGGCACCTGCTAAGACCCCTTCCTTGGCAGTAGCAGGGCTACTGACAGTGCTAAGAGATCCAAGCAGGTAACCCTAGAGCCCATCGACATCAGTTTTGAGGTAGACAGTAGATTGCAGAACCTGGATTTTAGAGGCCTCCTCGACGTGGCTATCGACTCTCTAAACGCGGCTGCCCAAGCAGCCTCCTTCACTGCCACTGCCCTGGTTGAGCTCCGACGCAGGCTAGGTGACAGCCCCGACAGGGAGTAGCTTGTCCGGCATGGGGCCTTGTCTGGTCAGGTGTGACCGCTGGGCCCAGTGGTTCCTGGCGTCCAGCTTCTATGAACTTTCGATGGTGGTTTCTCGTTTTGATGGCTTCTAGCCATGGTTTTGTGGGTGACTAGCTATTTTTGTAGGGCCCGAGGCCAGGGCCCCGGGTCCCGGATTGCCGCCTTAGGCGCAGCCCCATTTTTTGGTTTGCTCTTTCAGTCTTGGCTGACGCTGTAACTAAGGTTTTGGGATCCTGTTTAAAAAACCCGTTGTAAATATTCTGTTACTTACCCAAAAAAAAGAACAAAGAAAGCCCTACTCTAGGGATTCATCAAGTGGAGAAGAAACAAAAACCAAACCAATATGCATGGAGGAAGTTAAACAAGGAAAATATGGAGGAACAAGGAAGAGATTTGAGCCAAAATGGAAAGGTAAAATAAATGGTTGATTTTTCTCTCCTAATTCTCAATTATACTAATCACTTGGAATGTGAGGGGTTTAGGCAATCGCCCCCAAAAAAAGGTAATTAAAAAAATTATCATAGATATGAGTCCAGATATAATTTTGTTACAAGAAACCAAAATGCAAGGAGAAGACTTACAAAAAATAAACAGGAGGATATGGCAAAAAGGAGAGATCCTTACTCAATTGACATAGGGGAAATCAGGTGGATTGACCACTATGTGGAATCACCAACTATTCCTAGAGATAGGGGGAGCCTCTATGAGAGGGGTGTTGATGGTCCGGTTACAAAATAGGAAAACTGGGAAAATTTGGACTATAGTTAATTTTTATGGAGCATAGACGAAAGGATCAATGGGCAACCATCCAAAATTTCAAAGACAACTACCCAAAGGACCAATGGATTGTGGGAGGATATTTCAATGCAAATCTTATAATAGAGGAACAACAAGGAGGTAGAGCCATGTTGGAGGAAAAGGACAAGTTTTTTTTAGCAATAACATGTCAAATGAATCTAATAGATATCCCAACTATGGATAGATCCATGATGTGGACAAACAAAAGAAAGGAAGGGGAGACAGTAAAATCTTGCTTGGATCATTTCTTTGTGGGGGAGGAATTATATTTGCATACCAAGCATCAAGAGAAGGTCATGGATAGGCTTTCTTCATATCATTTTCCAGTAAGCCTAACCATAGAAGAAGATAATCTTAAAGTTGCAAGAAATTTTAAATTTGAGCTATGGTGGCTGAAAGATGAGGAGTTGGGGGATTGTATAAAGGAATGGTGGAAATTAGGGAAACCAAGATTTGGGATAGCCCAATTCAAACTCCACAAACAACTAAAATATGTAAGGACCCAACTAAAGGAGTGGAGTAAACAAAAGAAGGAAATAACTAGAATCCAAAAGAACAAAATCAAGGATCAAAAGGAGAATATTGCTTAGGAGATAAGACAAGGAACTATTACGGAAGAACGGTTGCAGTGTGAGGCATAAATTATTAGGAGAGAGGAAGCTTTGGATGAACAAGAAGAAATCTATTGGAGGTAAAGAGCCAGAATCATATGGTTAAAGGAAGGGGACCAAAACACAACATTCTTTCATAAGACAACAACAACCATGAGACAACAAAATAGAATTATAGGTCTTACAGATATGATGGGTCAGGTAAAAACCAATGGAAGTGAAATGAAAATTGTAGCAAATCAATACTTCCATACTCTTTTTAGCAGTAATGAAAATTTGGATGCAATATGGTAAGCGAAGATACTAGAGGCAATTTCGCAATTAGTCAAACTTGAACACAATAAATTACTAATGGAGGAAATTTCTTTGGAAGAAACCTCGTAGATTATACAAAAAATGCAAATAGGAAAGACTCCAGGACCAAATGAATTCCCCATTGAATTTTATCAGAATTTTTGGGAAATTATGGGCCAAGCAGTGTTGGAGACACTAGAGGAAATTAGACAATGTAAGCAAATGTTAAAAGCCTTGAATCATACTTTTATCACATTGATTCCTAAGGGCCCACCTAGTGAGATAATTGATAATTATAGGCATATTTCACTATGTAATGTAGTATACAAGAACTTAACAAAGCTTATGGAAGAAATATTAAAACATTTTTTTACCAAATATGATTTCAAGTGAGCAAGGTGGTTTTGTTGAAGGCACACAAATTCTATATGGAATAGTAGTGGCCCATGAGGTGATACACATAATGTTAAAACAAAAGGACTTGTGTATGTGTATTAAACTAGATTTTTAAAGCCTATGATAGAGTAGACTAGTCCTTTATGCAAAGGATTTTAGAAAAATAGGCTTTGCAAAGGGGTGGAGAGATTGGGTAAAAGCCTGTACACAAACTACATTATTCTCAGTTCTGGTAAATGGTAGTCCCTCTCCCATGTTTACAATAGGAAGGGGGTTGAGGCAAGGGGATCCTATCTCCCCTACCTTTTTATCCTTTACACAAAGGGTCTTGGGAGACTGTTAAAAAAAAGGAGACAAGAGGGGAGGCTATGGGGCCTTAAAATAAGTTCTCAAATTGAGATAAATCACCTCAAGTTTGTGGATGATACTGCTCTCATTAGTCAAGCTAGTCTCATAGTAGCAAGAAACATAAAAGAATGTTTAGATGGGTATACTCAAGCTACTGGGAAAAATTTTAATGAAAAAAAATCTCAAATTGATTTTTCAATACAATGAAGAGGGTGAGAGATAAAATTATACAATTGTTGAAATTCATGGAAAATCCTTTACCCATACAATTTTTAGGAGTATCTTTATCTGCAAAGAAAACAAAAAGCAAGGAGTGGAAAGGGTTGATGGATAGACTTCAAGATAATCTGAGCAATTGGACTCATAAATGGCTAAGCTTGGGAGGAAGGTTTACAATGATTAAAGTTATGCTACAAGCTCTCCCAATTTATAAATTTTTCGTACTTCAGGCTCCAAAGAGAATTCTAAAAGATATTGACAAACACACAAGAAATTTTTTGTGGTCAGGTGCAAGGGAAGAACAAAAAATAGGACTAGTGGGTTGGGCGAAGATATGCCAACCAAAAAACAAGGAGGATTGGGGATAAAATCAACATCCCACAACAACAAGATACTAGTTGGGAAGCTATATTGGAGATGGATTACAACTATTGGGGGTTTATGGAGTAGACTCTTACAAGCCAAATATTACCCAGGAGTGGCTAAGAAAAATATTCCAAGACACAAAGTGGATGGAGAGGGATCTACAGTATGGAGGACAATGCTAGCAAGCCAGGAGTTAATAAAGCCATACTTATATTAGCAGTTAGGGGATGGAAAGGATGCTCTATTTTTATAGAATTCATGGAATAAATCTCAACCAATTATTTAGACATTCCCAGAGATGGAGAGTTGGAGAGCAGAGCTCCAAAAAATAGGGTGGTGGAAATCCTCTTACTATATAAAATCATGGAATCAACAAGTGCCAGACTTACTACAATGGAAACATCCCCAATAATGGCCAATGAGGGGATAGAGAAACTAACGGAAAAAATGTGGAGACATCTCCAAAGACACCCAATTCAAGATGGTTCTAAGAGGGATATACTTGGATGGGGAGGAAGTAAGCTAGGAATTTATAGGGCAAAGGAGGGATACAAGGTAGTTTGTGGATATGAGATTACCCCTACACCACTTCCATGGACATTTGTTTGGCAAAAGGAAGGATGGCCAAAAATTAACATTTTCTCATGGTTGATTAACCACAAAAAGTGCTTGAGTTTTGATAATTTTAGAAAAAGAGGTTTCTTTGGGTCTTCCAAATGTGTTTTGTGTGGAAAGGCAGAGGAGACCTTGAATCACCTCTTTTTTGGGTGTTCTTTTTCTAAAGACATATGGATCAATTGGTGGAGGTAGATGAGACAACATTGGGAAGTTTTTGAGAGCCAAGAAAGCTTTTATGAGAAATGGAAATAGTGCGGCTTTAATACTAAAACAATGAAAATGACATGGAAACTAACACCTAGCTTCATATGGTGGGAGTTATGGCTAGAACGAAATGCACACATATTTATATCAGATCATAGAACAAGGGAGCAAGTATGGGAGAGGATTATGAGCAAGGTAACAAAAACACTATCTATCATATTATAGGAGGAAACAAACATAAAAATGGAGGAAGTGATTATTCTATGAAGCCTTGGAATAACTATAACAGAGAAACAACTTAGGGATGGATACACAGGTGAGATCCCCTCGAATAACATAGAGTGGAGGCCACCTCCCAGAGAGCCGATGAAGGCAAACACAAATGGGGCTTCTACTAAAAACCTTGGGAAAGTTGGTTTTCATATTATCATGCAAAATTGGAAAGGAGAAGAGGTGTATTGGAGAGCAGAATGCATGGGGGAGGCAACAAATAATGAAGCGGAAGGACAAACAATCTTGTCAACATTAGTGATAGTTGCAAATCTACAGCTACATAAGATATGGATAGAGACAAACTCTCATGTATGGGATGGAATCTTGGATCCGATAAGACCCTTTTAGGTGCTAGGAATTGGAGAGAGAAGAAAGGTGGAAGCAGTTCGATCTGATAGGTTTTTCAAGATGTTTTTATTACACATATCTAGAAAGAAGGAAATAGGGTGGCAGACTATTTAGCAAAATGGGAAAAATATCTGGAGGAAGGGTAATATGTGGACTCTCAGATGGAAAATCAGATAAACCAGTGCCAAAGAATCCAAGGGATGCGGGAGGTGATACAAGCAGATAACAAAACAGGAAGAGCAAATTGTGAGTTTAATGAATTTGTCATAGTTAGGCCATAGAGCAACACAACATGAAGATAAATGGATGGTTTATGAAATTCATATATATTGGATAAATTGGAATTCAACTATGGTAGTGCTAAGGTGTATGGATATTTGCATTATATATGGTAATGTTTTATGGGTAATTTTTGAGCCAGGAGGGACTGGAGGAGGATTTTCTTTCTCCCTTGATGCCTGTCCAGCTCATTTTACCTTGTAATACAACTTCTATAAATATAACATATTTTCCATTTTTTCAAAAAAATAAAACTACTATTTATTTACAAAATAGCGAGTAAGAGATCTTAAGCAAACAAACAATAATCAAATTATGCATGCTTTTATTTCCCAAACTACCAATTTAGATAGTGGTGAAGTAAAAGATAAACCAAGCATATGCAATAGACAAAAAGGGGGTATTTTCGTCAACTCAATCACCTATCTCAACCCAAGAATTTACAATAGCTACTAGGCTATCCACTTGAGGCTCAACGTGGCTAGTTGTTGACTATTATACCATATCGAATGCATGCCTATATGAGGGTATCTATCCATGTTACCCTCGAGTTGTTTTAATCATAATTTCTCCAACCTTAGGTACCCCCATTTTTGGTGGATGATTCTACCTCGTCCACCTACGAGTGTGCACAATTGGGTAATTTGTTAGAATTACCATGCTCTCATAAATCAATTAAACATCACATTAGTTGGTTCAATTGCTCAAACTAGGTATTAAAGTATCATTAATTAATACATTGTTTCTTTGTGCCAAAAAGCCTGCTAGGAAGGGTCATGACATCCTACCCCCTAGGACTAAACACCATCCTAGGTGTTTCCAGTTCCACAACAATAAGTAAAAATTATTATGTTATATATTTTCAAATAAGAAGGAAAAATGTTTTTGCATATCATCCACTTTCTCCCAAGTGGAACTTCTTTCTGAAAATCGGTCCCACTGGACCTTACATTGCTTAAGAGTTTGATTTCGCATAGTCTTGGAACGAAACTCAAGAACCTTCACTAGCAGCACTTCAATTTCCTTTGGATTTGCCATTTGCAATTTAGAAACATCCCACACATGTTCAAGGTCAACAACATATTTCTTAAGCAAGGATATGTGGAAGGTGTCATGGATCTTTGACAAGTTAGGTGGTAAAGCGAGTTTGTATGCAATAGAACTGATGTTTTCAATGATCTCAAAAGATCCCACAAACTGAGGATCCAACTTTGTAGATTCGATAGCACTTTTCATCAGTTTCACCCTTAAAAATACTTTATCTCCAACTAAGTACTCTCTTGGAGTTCTTTTTAGATCAGCATAAATTTTCTACCCATCGACAACTTCTATAAGTCTTTGTCTGATTACCTTTAACTAGTCTTTCATTTATCTGACCATATTTGGTCCAATCACAACTCGATCTTCCAGGTTATCCCAAGATAAAGGCGTTCTACACTTTCACCCATACAAGGCATCAAAAGGAGCCATTCCTAAAGAGGAGTGATGTCCATTATTGTAGGTAAACTCTACAAGATGTAGGTAGTCTTCCTAATGCGTCTTGTGATCCATGCAGTACATGTGAAGCATGTCCTCTAGTACTTGGTTTACTCGTTCAGTTTGACCATCCATTTTAGGGTGGTATACTGAGCTCATATTCAGTTTTGTGCCTACTACACGATGTAAGGATTTCCAAAATTCTAAAGTGAACTTGGAATATTTATCTGAAATGATCACCTTAGGAAATTCGTGTGATCGAAATACTTCTTTGGAAAATTTGTTAGCCACCACCTGAGCATCATCCTTGATGTTTCTTGGTATGAAATGTGAGACCTTAGTCAATCTGTCAACTATTACAAGGATTACATCATGTTGATATTTGGTCTTGGGTAATCCTACTATAAAATATATAGATATGACTTACCATTTCTGCGTAGGTACATCATGTAGATATAGTTGTCCTGCTGGATGCTTGAGTTCTACCTTAACTTTTTAAAATTTGAGACATCAAGTGATAAAATTGGTAATATCCTTCTTCATTCCTATCCACAAGAAGGTTCTTTTCATATTTTATCTCATTTTGGCCCCTTCAGGATGAGCAGAACAAGGAGATTTATGGGCTTCTTGCATTATTAGCTTCCTTAAACCATTCATTTTTTTATGATAATCCTACCTTGGTAGCATAAAAGGTCATGTTTTATGTCAAATTCCTTATTACACTTAGGGTCTCTATTCATCCTAGATCTAATTTCTTGGTAATACTCATCATGAGATTGCTCTTGCCTCACCCAATCCATCAAATCCATGTGACTTCTAGTTATGGTTTCTATGTGCTTCCTTCTACTCAATGCATCATCAACCTTATTCTCCTTCCCTTTTATGTACTCAATTTCAAAGTCATACTCAGTAAGGAATTCTACTCATATTCTCTATCTCACATTGAGTATAGGTGGGTAAATATGTACCTCAAAATTTGATGGTCAGTCCTTAATTCAAACGACCTTCCCACCAAGTAGTGGTGCCAGATCTTTAGAGCATGTACTACTAAAACTAACTCTAAATCATTTGTAACATAATTAACTTCATTCTTTTTTATCTTCCTTGAAGTATACGCTACCATTGACTATTCTTGAGAGAGTACTCCCCTTAACCCTTCCAATGATGCATCTGTACATACTAAAAAGTCCCCTTGAGGATCAAGAATATTTAGTTTTGGTGTGGTAGTAAGTTTATGTTTCAACAAGGTGAAGGCAACTTCACATTTTTTTGACCACTTGAATTCTCCCTTCTTCTGAAGGTTATTTATTGTCACAACAATCTTGGAGTAATTCTTTATGTAACGCCTGTAATAGTCGTTAACCCATGAAACTCTGTACTTCAGTTACATTAGTAGGGGGTGGCCAATTTAGGATGGTCTCAATTTTATTTGGATCCACAACAATTCCTTTTTTTTTTTAAGTGAAAAACCCCTTGCGGGGCCGCCTTGGTCTGAGAGACCATGAACAGGGAGTTCTACATTGTCAAAGTCACTCGGGAGTCACACCCGACCCTGCTCGCACCAACATTATCAATTGGATTTTGGATATCCAATTCAGCTTTTTGGTAGGGTGGAAATTTGAACCTGGGACCTCCCTTGGAGGATTGCCCTCTCCTCTCCAACTCACCTACAACATTTGGGTGCACAACAATTCCTTCTACTAATATGATGTTTCCAAGATAACGTACCTCTAAAACGTAAAAATCACTCTTGGCCAGATTCCCATAGAGTTAGTTTTCCCTTAGCAACTCCAAAATGATCTTGAGATGTTTATCATGCTCTTCTTTGTTATGAGAGTATACTAATATATCATCTAGAAATACAAGGACAAACTAGTCCAGGTACCTTTTGAATACACTGTTCATTAAATTCATGAACGCAACTGGGGTGTTAGTCAGTCCAAAGGGTAGAACTATGAACTCATAATACCCGTACCTAGTCTTAAATGTTGTTTTGTGATAATCTTCCTTACGTATTCTTAATTGGTAATACCTTGATCTCATATTAATCTTAGTGAATATTGTAGCATCTCTTAATTGATCTAACAAATCCTTGATTCTAGGTAGGGAATATTGGTTCTTTATTGTAGCCTTATTTAGCATCTTGTACTCAATACACAATCTTAAGGAACCGTCTTTCTTTTTCACAAATAAAACTGGTGCACCCCAAGGTGATACACTTGGTTTTATAAAAACCTTTTCTAATAACCCCTACAATTGAACCTTTAGTACATGCATCTCAATAGGATTCATCCTATATGGATATCTATGAATAGGTTCTGCTCCAAGCATAAGATCAATTGTGAAATCAAATTCTCGCATAGGAGGAAGTTTAGGTAAATCTTCTAGGAATACATCCCTAAAATCTTACAAGATTGTGTGCTTTCCTAGCACTTCTCTCCTTTGATCATATCCTACCTCATTGAACTTTACAACATATACTATCCCTCCTTTCTTGAGGACTTTCTTCAATTGCATAGTCGATAGCATACAGGGTTTGAATGCCCCTTACTCGCTATGAATTCTTAGTCTTCCCTTGCCTTTCTCCAAATATTCGATCCACCTATCTTGGAAATTGATTAAGGCTTTATGGGCCTGTAACCAATCCATCCCTAAGATCACATCAAAGGCATGCAGTGGAGCTACATATAAACAACCTTTGGTGGTACCACTAGCTAAAACGATCTCTACCATTGGATAACATTGGTTTACTGAGTAGGTTTATCAAGAACCATACTCAACCTTCTAACCATGGGCTAAATATCTTGGACTCTTGCTAGACTAGAAGAAATAAAGCTATTTGTAGCCCCACTATCAATTAAAATTTTTACTTGCTTATTAAAAATCTTACCTTTCATAAGAAAAGGGGTAGCTTGCCCACCTAACTTTTGTTTCCCAATTGCAACATAGATCCGATGCTCAAGTTCCTTTCCCTTAGCGTTGGATGAACTTAGCCCTGGTTGATATGGACACTGCTTAGCATAGTGTGGGCCCCTGCAATGGTAACATCCGTCTTTGGGTCCTTGTTTCTTTTCTAATTTTGGCTCCTCTACCTTGATTTTTGGAGCTGAAGTTGATGATTTCTAAGGGTAAGGTTTTGCGTTTTTGGGATTATTGTTGGTTTTCTTTTGGAAGTTTTTCTTGAACTTATATTTTTTCCATTATTATTCTTCTCAAAATCTTGAGGGTTCATAGCCTTTCGACTCTCTTCCTCTTCCCATTCCAAGAATCCTTGGCTATTCCTCTTCCTCAGTGGTTGCCGATATTGCTTGGATAGGGCAACATAGTTGAATTGCAAGTGATACTCTGGTTTCTTTGCCAAATCATATGCCTTTTACAATGATTTTGGTTCATGCATGTTTACATAATGTTTTATTTTGGATTATAATCCATGAATAAACTTGTGAACCCTCATATCCGCATCATAGTTAAGCACATACTTAAGTAGCCAAACCAATCTCTTATAGTATATCTCCACTATCTTAGTTCTTTGTTGAAGACTGGAAAATTATTTGAACTTTAAGGTATAGTAGTGCTTTGTGAGAAACCTTTTTTTAAAGATTTCAACAAAGTCTTTCCATTTAATATCGACAGACTCAACCTTATTCTTCTCATAGTAGGTCCCCCACCAATCTAAAGTAGCCCCTTCTAAGTTGATTGTTCGGGTTCCTACGGAATAACCCTTTACTATAAAATAAACTTCTAATTCTCTTAGCGAGGCTTCAGCTGCATCCCCTTCACCTTCTCCATCAAAATTGGAGATATAAATGTTTTTCAGATCCCTAGTCATTTCTTTTTCTATAAGGGCTCTAGCTTGTAATTGTTACTTAGTTAGCCCATCAACTTGGCCAACCTCTAAATATCTAACTTGCGAGTTATGATTCACAGTGGTTTCCAACATTTGTTTCATCTGATCTGACATAGCAACTGTCAGGAGGGAAAACTGAAGGGGGTTATTTTATTGATAAAAAGGTTACAATATATAGGCATAATCCTATATGATGAACATGACACTTGTCAATGAAACTGACAAGTGTCAAACTAGCATAGTGCACATTACATTAACTCTAACATTCCCCCTTAATGTGCACTATCCTAACTAAAGAAAAAAACAAGTCAACATTAGGTAACATTCCCCCTTAATGTTGACTTAGGCTCGTGCTCTTTGTGCTTGGCTCTCCAACTGTGAATAATGCTAGATTCACTGTGTATACATCTTGGTCTGTTGCCTCAGGGTCAACCACTTCCACGGGTCTATTGTAGGTTCCACCGCCTCATCGGCCCTCGGCTTCCTCCTTTTATGTTACCTAATGTTGACTTGTTTTTTTCTTTAGTTAGGATAGTGCACATTAAGGGGGAATGTTAGAGTTAATGTAATGTGCACTATGCCAGTTTGACACTTGTCAGTTTCATTGATAAGTGTCATGTTCATCATATAGGCTTATGCATATATATTGTAACCTTTTTATCAATAAATTAACCCCCTTCAGTTTTCCCTTCTGACATTTGGTATCAGAGCAGGCTTTACCTGCCTGTGAAACCTCTTGAGGGGGGATTTCCATCATGGAAATCCTCCATCCCCTAATTTTTTTTTTTGGATTATTTTATTCATGAAATGAGTTACAATATATAGGCATAAGCCTATATGAAATGCATGACACTTGTCAAGTGAACTGACAAGTGTCAAGGAAGGCATAGTGCACATTACATTAACTATAACAACAACAACCATAGTAGTGAGGTCTTCTACCTATCTATTAGAGTTTTTTAGATCCTCCTCTTGGATATCTTCTTCGACATTATTTTGTCAAGTTCGTCTAGGTGTAGGCCTCTCTTTTCTGGCCTTAGGTGGCATGTTTAACCTGGTTACAACCAAGAAAAATATTAGGCTAAAACTTCACCTTAAATTGTATCACTAATTCAATCCATAGTCATAGAGTTATTTTTTTAAAAACATCAGTAATCTAACTAGGGTGATATTTCCAAGATCATGATGTAACATTAATAACATAGCCCATACTAAGGTATCATAACATTCATTTGCCCTTGGAACTAATTCCTACTAGATTCTAGCAAATAGAACATTCCAGGTTATCCCAGCTTCAACTTATACTTTAATCAAGCCTTCATTGGAGAAAACCAAATCCCTTTAGCACACAAGAAGCTCTATATCCTCATACCTAGAGCTTTGATACCAAATGTAATGACCCAAAATTTAGCTACAAGAAAACACATAGAAAGAAAATATTTTTTTTTACAAAGGAGAGGGATTCATAAACCCCTACTCGATTCTTAATTGACCTATTGTTTAAAACCTTTAAGTTCCCCAAAGAGCTACACCTCACCAAATACCCTTACACAAGTTCATCGTGTAGGTGTATTATGTGTTACAACAAATAAGTGCATCCCTCTCATCACCCTTGATGAGCTAAAATTACCACATTTAATCAGTAGAAGATATACGCCCATATCTATACCATACACAAATTAGTCTGTGTGGGTATGCTACACGTATTGTGAGTTAATATATCTATCTCGTCTACACGATGAGCTATCTTAACTCAGGTGTAGTCTTTCCACAACTTAGTTCCAATCTCCCTAAGGGGGTCTCAATTCCCTTAGGTCACCTATGTTCACCCTAAGGGGGTCTTAATTCCCTTAGGTCACCACTAAGTTCACCCTAGAAATTCATACTTAGGTTTATGTTTTTTTAGCAAGAAAGCAAGAACAAATACTAAATCTAACAAAAAACATAATTCAAAAAGTATACACAAGGTACTAAAAAAAAACCACATTTTAAGAAAGTAAACATTATTAGAAAGGAATATAGATATAAAACATAAGTAATTCAAAGTACATATTCCAACCATTAAGCAATTATCACAATTAAGAAAGTATGATAAATGCTTCATACCTTTAAATAATAATTCATTACATCAATTTCATTAGGGAAATCTCCCCACAATTCATATCTATATAAGCATAAAAAAAACTTTAAAGTTAGAATAAACTAACACATTGGTTCCAACTGCCTTCGTGGTCGTCCTTAACTTCCATCGATCATTTGAGGATAGTAGGGGATCAGGGCACTCATGGTTCCATGATAGACATGCTTTTAAATGCATCTACTATGCTTATTGCCAAATTGCAACTATACAATCAAATCAAAGTATCTAACCATCTATTGCATAGTTGACATTATAAAAACCAATTTTATTTTCCCTCTCATTATCCATGAGAGTCTTTCAACACATGCAACTAGATCACAAGTCCTACTTTAATCAATTCTTTTCCAACCCTTATTTGACATATTAAAGTCCCATACCTTTAATCCCCAAATAGCTAGGTTCTTTTACTTTCACTAATTAAAGCCCCATATCTTTTTTTTAAGCAAAAAACCCCTTGCAGGGCCGCCTTGGTCTGAGAGACCACGAACAAAGGGTTCTACATCGTCAAAGTCACCCGGGAGTCACACCCGACCCTGCCCGCACCAACATTATCAATTGGATTTTGGATACCCAATTCAACTTTTTGGTAGGGTGGAGATTTGAACCTGGGACGTCCCTTGGAGGATTGCCCTCTCCTCTCCAACTCACCTACAACACCTGGGTAAAGCCCCATATCTTTAATTAACAAAAATAAAACATAATTCATTTACTTTACCAAAGAGAGTCCCATACCTCTATTTAATAAAATAAATCCACATCCATTTACTTTCACTAATTAAAGCCCCATATCTTTAATTAACAAAAATAAAACATAATTCATTTACTTTACCAAAAAGAGTCCCATACCTCTATTTAATAAAATAAATCCACATCCATTTACTTTCACTAATTAAAGCCTCATATCTTTAATTAACAAAAATAAAACATCATTCATTTACTTTACCAAAAAGAGTCCCATACCTCTATTTAATAAATAAATCCAAATCCATTCACTTTCACTAATTAAAGCCCCACATCTTTAATTAACAAAAATAAATCCAACACCCTTTACTTTTACTAACTAAAGCCCCATATATTTAATTAACAAAAATAAAGCCTAATACATTTATTTTACCAAAAGAGTCTCATACCTATAATTAATAAAATAAATCCAAATTCATTCACTTTCAGTAATTAAAGCCCCGTATCTTTAATTAACAAAAAATAAATCCAACGCCCTATACTTTTACTAATTAAAGCCCCATATCTTTAATTAACAAAAATAAATCATAATAAATTTATTTTACCAAAAGAGTCCCACATCTCTAATTAATAAAATAAATCCAAATTCATTCACTTTCACTAATTAAAGCCCCATATGTTTAATTAACAAAAACAAGTCCAACACCCTTTACGTTTACTAATTAAAACCCCATATCTTTAATTAACAAAAATAAAACATAATACATTTATTTTACCAAAAAGAGTCCCATACCTCTAATTAATAAAATAAATCCAAATTCATTCACTTTCACTTTATTAATTAAAGATCCCTACCTTCTAATTAATAAAATAAAACAGAGCTTCCCTTAAATAAAATAGTGGAGCAACCTTAATTACAACCTAAGTTGTTGCTGGTATCATACATAGTCAAACGACTGTCGGCTATTTGTCGCATGTAAAGCAGACACTCAAACAATCAAGGATGACTAGACCTTCATAAAGACGACCAATAGTGGAGCAACCTTAATTACAACCTAAGTTGTTGGGTATCATACACAGTCAAACGATTGTCGGCTATCTTTCGTACATAAAGCAGACACTCAAAAAATCAAGGACGACTAGACCTTCATAAAGACGACCAACCTTAGGCAAGCTCCTATGAAGTTCTACGAGAAACTCGTGAATACCAACCCCACGGTCAATGAAATGAGGTAGGGTTTTCTTAATCTATATGGGGGTCTTGACACGACCAAAATTCGAAAGGGTGAATGACGCCTGAGCCACCACTGCTCAAGTGGTTCTTATGGATTCACAACAATGGATCACTGTAATAGTTGATCCTTCGGTCACCCTACAAGAAATGCTGATAGACTCCCTACAAGGCAACGTTGACAATCTTCCTACAAGGCAACACTGACATCCTTCCTACAAGACAACACTGATAGAGAGAGAATATAACAAAGTAACCTTGAAATCTCGGCTGTCATATTGACGTGAACAACATAGTCCTCTCCCTACGATGAGCAAGGGTTTAATACAAGCACACATATTACTTCTAAAAGCTTAAGATAAAAACACTATCTACGATTGGGTTTCAGGTTGGGTTTCATACAATGCCCTCAAGGTGTTGTCATAGTTGAAACTCTTGTTAATGCATGCCAACTTGAGCATAAACCACAACCATAACGCCATGAACGAAGTGCTAGGCTGACCAAGGGAAAGGGTCCCAACTCTACCAGACCGAGGTGCCTTCTCTTAGGAGTTAAGGAAGTAACCTAGGAAGATGACGCATAGCAGTGCCCTTGAGCAAAGGAAACTTTACAAAAGGGAAACAACAAAGGTTTTACTCCCTTCTAACCCAAGGTGAACATCTTACCACAAAGCAACAATCATTTACTAAAGGAGCATAGAACCAAACTGTGAATCCCTCGCTGAATTTCTTCTTGATTTCGAACGTCGCCTTCACCAATATGGCTTATTGGTTTTGGTTCTCCTTCGTGTTCTCAATCCCTCCTTTGCTACCCGCTAGGTGCACAAGAGTTATTAACCCTTTTCTTTTGATTTGTTTTTGCCTTAAAAATTTCAGAGACTTCCCTCTTACGCCTTCGGTCTTGTCTTCCATCAATGTTATAGCTAGCAACATTGAATCTTGATCTTCCCTACAAGCTCAACGATCGAGCTCTTCAAGCTCACGTTCCCTCTGTCGATTGTCTTCCTAACTGTCATTACTCTTTCACCCACTCTATAGCAAAAATATGATCTTGGTTTTTAATAGTGTTATTCCCATTTGCCAAAACTTTTACCATAAAGGAGTTGATGATGAGAGGATTATCTTCTCATAACCTTATTTAATTTATATAAACATTATTGCATACAATAAATCCAAGTTATCTATATACATGCATAGAGGATAGCTTCGAATCATTTATTCGAAACAAATTTCTTTTATTGCTTAGAATGAGGTTTCTCCAAAGTCTTATAAATAGAGGTTCAAGTTCCCACTAATGAAAATATATTATTATTATTTGAAATAAACCAACTATTATAAAAATGAAGTCCTATTATCATTTTATAAAAGTAAAGCAACCATTTTTTATAAAAGAAATTCCTTTATAATTTAGAATAAAGCAACTATATTTGCTTGTTGTGGTGCAGTGGTAAATGCCCTGGGTGATGGTAGAGGCCGACCCAGGTTCCATTCCCCTTGTCTCCATCCTGCAGATATATGGTATAGTTAGGAATGTCCTATGTACTGGTAGAGGTCGACAAGGCTCCATTCCTCCTATGCCCAACTTGTTGAAAGTGGCACCTCGAAAGGGGTGTTTTTCACTATAAATTAGTTTTTGGGTAGGACTATAGCCAAAAATATGGAAAACAAAACCCTTGAGGGAGTTACCATTGCTCATGGATCTAGACCTATCTCTCATCTTCAATTTGTGGATGACTTTACTCTTTTAGGTAAAGCTACAGTTAAGGAAGCTTCTAATATTAAGCAAATAATTAGTTGTTTTTCTAAGGCTATCGGGCAGTTGATCAATGAAGACAAATCTAAAGTTATTTTCTTTCATCGCTCTTCTAGACAGAATCCATGGTCTTGGATAAATTAAGATATAAGAAGACCTCTCTTCCAATCACTTATTTAGGTATTCCCATAAATATTCAAAGGCAGAAAAATAAAGATTGGAATTGGTTGTTGGACAAAGTCAAGAAGAAAATTGGAAAGTGGACCAACAAGTGGCTTTCTTCTGGAGGTAGAATCACCTTGGTAAAATCAGTCCTTCAAGCTATTCCTATTTATGTTTCTTTCGTTTTGAATATCCCAAAGGTTGTTCTTCGAGAATTGGATCAAATCAATCATCGTTTCCTTTGGAGTGGTACTAAGGAGAAAAGAAAATGGGCCTTGGTGAAATGGGATACTTTATGTCTTCCTAAGAGTGAAGGGAGGTTAGGATTCCAATCTTCAATTAATAACAACAAAGCTTTAGTTGCTAAATTATATTGGAGGATGTTGCATAACCCCAATGCTCTTTGGGCCAATAATCTCCGTGCTAAATATGTTGAGAACAAAAGTCTTGAAGACCTTGTTCGCTATCAACTTCCTACCAAAGGTTCTCCTATTTTAGCAGTTCTTAAGACTGGTGAGGATTTGATAAAAAAAAAATTATTTTGGATCATTCATAATGGTCAACATGCAAATTTTTAGATATATTCTTGGGATGGTCACAAGCCTTTAATAACTCAGTTTCCCGATTGGAGGCCTTTGATGGAGGAGCTTCACCGAGCTAATTGGATAAAGGTGGCTAATTACTGTCGGTACCATACTGGTAATTCAAAGGTTGGTAGATATTGGATCCCTATTGAGGACTGGCCTATTCAAATCCCGTAAAGGTAAAGACAAGATATCCAAGGCATACTTCATATGAGATCCCTCTCTTGGTCCCATGAAAAATATTGTTTTGGATGGAACAACACTACTAAGGGTGAGTATTCCGTTGCTCAAGGTTATTTGATCTTATGCCATAATAATCCCAACCATTCTTCTCGACATATTTTCTCAATTGTGGGCTCAAAAGCTTTGGCCTAAGGTGAGGTTCTTTAATTGGCTTTTATTGCATCGTAGGGTGCTTACTCGGTGAGCAACTTATGAAGCGTGGTTTTCATGGCCCTTTTAGATGTGAAATGTGTGAAGAGAATGTAGAAAATATCAACCATATTTTTATTGAGTGTACTTTAGCCTCCGAGCTATGGAGGAGAATGGCCACTTTACTTGGCTTACAATGGTCCAATTTTTTTACTTTTGAACAGACTTTGGAGGGATTGGCCTAATCAAGAGGGTGTTGATCATTTTATTAGGCAATTAGTTTGGATGGGTTCTACCATTCTTCTTTGGAATATTTGGAATGAAAGGAACAATCAAATTTTTAATCAAGAGAGGAAGGATATTCACTATATTTGGCAAAAGACCATAGCCAACTTAGTTGAATCATCCATCAACTCCTTAATCACCCTCAAAACTCCCACCAAAGATGGGATCAAGTGATGCAAATATTGAAGATTAAACCTTCTAAGGGCAACCAACTTAAAGGGAATGTGAGTATTAGTAATATGGATAGGACTAGAAATTGGCAACCTCCTCCTAAGGATTTTGGAAAAGTCAATACCGATGGAGCCTCTAGAGGGAACCCTGGAAAAGCCAAGGTGGGAGGAATTGGTAGACTTTTAGATGGCTCCCTGGTTTTTACTTTTACTGAGAATTTGGGTATTATTTCCAATAACCTTGTTGAGGAGTATGGTATCCTCGGAGGCCTTTAGGAGGCTACTAAGGTTGGATAGGAAAAGGTGTTAGTTGAGTCTGACTCTCAACTTATGATTAATCTCTTGAAGACTCATTCTAAGAATCATAAGGTGGATTGGAGAATAAAAAGAATTATTGAGAAGATTCAGTTAATCCAGATGGGATTTTTGAAAGTTGATTACAATCATGTGGTCAGAGATCAAAACAAGAGTGTTGATGCTTTAGCTAATTGGGCTTTGGACAAAGGTGATCTTACTTGTTATGGCCACCCTCCTATATGGTGGGCTTCTCAAATTAGGGAAGCTCTTCTTTCTATCATTTCTTTGGATGTCTCCAGTTTTGAAGGTACCTAGTTTCTTCTTGTTTTTTTTTTTTTTTTGCTTCTCTTTGGTTCATTCAGTTTTTTTTAGTTCCCTAGCTCATTCTATTCTTTATTTTGTTTCCTCCGTTGATTCTTGCCTTAATAGTCTTCTGGTCTAGATAGGTCATTGTTTTGTTCATTGTTTTTTTTTTTTTTTTTAAGGTGGGTGGGTTCTTTTGTTTTGTTTTGTTTTTGTGTTCTTTGTGTTGTTTTTCGTTGTTCTTGTGTTTTTGTTGTTTTGTTTTTTTTTTATGTTTTTTGTTATTGTTCTTGTGTTTTTTTCGTTCTTGTTCTTGGGTTTCTCTTTGTTTGTGTTATTTCGTGTTTTTATGTGTGAGTGTCTTCTATGTCTTTTGTTTTTGTTTATTGTCTCGTTGTTGGTTGTTTTTTATTTTTATTTTTATTTTATTTATTTTATTTTTTAGGTTTTGGTTGTGTTTATTTTTCATGTTTTTTTTGGGTTATGTCTTTGTAGTGTTCTCGTTGTTTTTGTCTTGTTTGTGTTTTGTTATGTGGTTCTTGTGTTTTTCTATGTGGTTTGTGTTGTGGTTTCTTTTTTCTTATTGTGCGTGTTTGGTTGTGCTTTTGTTTTTGACACACTCAAGGAGCATGTTGTTTATTTTATTTTATTATTTTATTTGTTATTTACTTATTTTTAATTGGTTTTGTGTGTTTTTTTGCTCCTTGAGTATGTCAAAGGTGGTAGGCCAGGTCCGAGTCCTGGGCGTTTTTGGCGGAATGGATACCCTTGCCTCCTTGGGTCTTACCCGAAAGTGGCATCCCTTTTGGGATGTTTTCCACAAATAAAATAAAAGAAAAGAATAAAGCAACTATTTATCAATGAATTTCCTTTATCATTTAAAATAAATATACTTTTTATTTATAAATGAAGTTCCTTTATCATTTAAAATAAAACTAATATTTATTTACAAATGAAGTTCCTTTATCATTTAAACTAAAACTACTATTTATTTTCTAATGAAATTCCTTTATCATTTAAAATAAAACTACTATTTATTTACAAAATAGAGAATAAAATATTTTAAGCAAACAAACAGTAATAAAATTATGAATGATTTTGTTCCCCAAGCTACCAATTTAGATAGTGATGAAGTAAAAGATAAACCAAACATGTTATAGACAAAAAGAGAGTCATTAGTCAACTTAGTCACTTGTTTCAGCCTGAGAATTTATGATAGCTACTAGGTTATCCACTTGAGGCTCAAGGTGGCTAGTTGTTGATGATTATCCCATACCGAATGCATGCCTATATGAGGGTATCTATCCATGTTACCCTCGAGTTGTCTTAATCATCATTTCCCAACCTCAAGTACCCTCATTTTTGGTGGATGATTCTACCTTTTCCACCTATGAGTGTACCTGATTCTGCACAATTGGGAAAATTATCAGTAGTATCGTACTCTCATAAATCAACTAAACATCACATTAGTTGGTTCAATTGCTCAGACTAGGTTTGAAAGTATCATTAATTAATACATTGTTTCTTTGTACCAAAAAGCCTGCTAGGGAGGGTCATGATAGAAGCAAAGATCCTTGATAGATGGACTCAAGTCATCAATTGGAATTATGATGTTGGGTACAAGAGAAACAAAAAGAAGGCAACAAATATAAAGTGGAAACCACCGGATGCAAAGTTGGTCAAATTGAATTTTGATAGAGCATCTAAAGGAAATACAAGACCAATAGGAGGAGGAGGAATAATTAGAAATAATAAAGGAGAGATTTTATCTCATTATGCTTTCAATAGTGTATTTAAGACAAATAATGAAGTTGAAGCTTTGGGCAGCTTTGGAAGGGTTAAAACATGCAAAAAAATGAAATGAAACATAATATGGATGGAAGGTGATTCACTCATAGTCATAAATGCAATTTTGAGGGAAGCAAAGGCTTCGTAGAACATACAAGAGGTAATCATGGAAATTCAAGACCTTGTTATAGAGTTTTAAGAAATCAGGTTTATACATACATTAAGGGAAGGAAATAAATGTGTAGATAGGCTAGCCAATAGAAGGGTTTTAATTGAGGATCGTGAAGTTAAATTCTCTTTTCCATGGTTAGAAGAAGTAGTAAGTTTAGTTGAAGCTAACAAGAAAATGTTGATTGCCTAAATTAAATAATGATTAAGATTTTACTTTTATGTTTTTCATTGGTAATATTTGCTTTGTTTTATAACATTCACGTATTTTCATTTAAACAATTTATTATAATTTTTGTGGTTGCATTTATGCTTCAGGAAGGAAACTAGCAATCCAAATTTGGTAAAGTGGACTATGATAGTGTGATGTTTTGAAAATATTACTCTACTAAGATGCAATGCATAGATAGTAGAGGTGGATTTTTGGTATCATGAAGGCCGTTGTAGGAAAACTTCAAGAAGGATGTTGAATTCTGGAATATTTATATTCACACAAATAATTGACGAATATCTAGAAAATGAAAAATCAAGAATTCAAACATTTTTATGGAAAATTAGGTAGGTATTTAGCTATAGAATCTCAATTGAGATGAAGATTGAATCTATTTTTAAAATCTCAAGCTCTAAAGGAGAGAGTTGTGACTTGTCAAGGGTAGGGACCCATCTACAATTGCTTGTTCTCTACCAAAAAAAAATTGTTATGCTCGTAATCAAATGACATTAGTTCAACTAGTTAGATTCCTCAACTTTCAAGGAAGAGACTAAGGTTCGAATCTTGCCAAGATATGAATGCATAATTGCCAAGATGGTGTAATATCGCTATAAGGTTATGATCTAAAACGGGTGGGGAATGTTTCAATCCTATATAACCCATTGAAAAAAGTTGTAGTCTTGATTTTATTAATACAAGAAACAAAATTAAGTAGTGAGTAATGTAAGGATGCTTTAAAAAAAATTGGAATATTGGGGATTACCTGGTAGTTTCTTCCTTAGGAGCTTCACATGGTATTGCAAAAATACAAGACAAACGCAAATGGAATCGATAATTGTTAAAGCAAGTTTTTTTTGGGTTACTGGACTATTTTGCAAGAAAGAAAAAAATGTCAAAGTTAGGCTTATAAGTGTATATGCTCCAACTATAGTTACTCCCATTGAAATATGTTGGAAGAATGTTAGCATATTTTTTTTAAACACAATGATGATTCATTGTTGTGATCAATGGATTATTTGGGGTGACTTCAACACAATTCTATCTCTTTTGGAAAAGAAAGGTGGTACTCTTGGGTGGCCAAATAAAAGCAAGATTTTGCTTCATTTATCAATTCAAGTGGCCTTCAAGATGTTATTCCTTCAAGTTTTCAATATACATGGGATAATAGACATGTTAGGCAAACTCATATAGCATAAATATTTGATAGGTTATTGTTATCTAATACATGTTTGTAAATAGAGTATACAATTTTGACTTGTTATTCAAACCTAATAATGGTCATCCAAAGCCATTTTGCTTTTAGTTTATGTGGCTCCAAGACCCTAATTTCTTCTAGATGGTTATAGTGGGATGAAGCAAATTTAGAAGGATAATGTATGTACAAGTTTATTTAAAAGATGAAATATCTAAACAAGCAAACAAATATTTGGAATTCCAAATATTTTGGTAACATTTTAAAGAAAAGAAGGAAATTGAATTTAAGATTAAAAATTTACAAGTAATAGTAAAAATCAATGGAATGGACTAGAATTCTTATGTACAAGAAAAATAATTACTTTTTCATTATCATAATGCATCGAAAAAGGAGTCATATTGGTTCAAATTATCTAGGAAAAAATGGTTGAAGGAAGGAGATAGAAATACCAAAGTTTCTCATGTTAAAAATAAAATAAATATTGCATAAAAAATATTTTAACTCTAGATGGAAGATATCAAGAAGGAAGTAATTAATTATTTCAAAAATATTTTGTTAGATGTTGAGAAATATCATGCGGCACATGGTAAGCTTTTACAAAGTATTCCATCAATTATCACACTAGGGACAAAATGAAAGCTTTACAAAGAAGATGTTTATAACGAAGTTAGATGAAGCAGTTTTCTATTTCTATCCTAATAGGGAACTGGCCTCGATGGATTTCCTATAAATTTCTTTTAAAAAAATTGGGATTTATTGAATAGTGCTATGTTTGTTATGATTGAAGAGGCCTATAAAAGGAAGGCTACAATAAGTAAGATCAATGCCACTTTTACCATATTGATTCCTAAGAATGTGAGACAAAATATTTTGATAATTTTCCTCCAGTAATCCTTTGTTATATGATTTATAATATCATTTCAAAAATTAAGGCAAACAACTTGAAAAGTATTCTATGTTATCTTACAAGAACATGGTGGTTTTGTTCGTGGTAAGCAACTTCTTGAAGGTATAATCATTACATAGGAGGCCATACATTCTCTTCATTCCATGAAAAAACCAAGTACGTTTACAAAATTAGATATGAACAAAGCACATGATAAGGTTTGCTAGAGATTTCTACATGATATTTGTTGGTGGTATTATATTTTTTGGTACATTGCAATAATTTATTTTAAGGAAAAGAATTAGTTACTTAACAAAAGTATACAAAACTCTCTGATCAAAAATATTAAAGTGAACAGAGCATTATAGAAAATAGAATATGAAGATAGAAAATGACCTCATTATTGGAGTCCTCTTCATCCTTGCATACTACCCTTACCCTTCTACTCCTTGATGATTTGGCGACAATAACCAAGGGCTATATTTGTAGCCTGATTCACTAGTGTGTCGGTTTCTTTGTTGAATTCTTGCCTTATGTGTTGATAGGATATTATGCCAAATAATCTAGCCTAGTTGTCGAATCCTGTCTTGAACAATATTTAATAGTAAATATCTAAAATATTTATTTTTAGCAAGAGTTGTTATTATCAGTTTATAATCCCCGTAAACTATGATCTCTGTGATTTCTTGATTTGCCACCAATTTTAAGTCAATTTCGCATCCAATAGCCTCTATCGCATTGTTAGATGTTGTTCCTAAGCTGATCATGTATTTGAGTAGGATCTCATGAGGTCCTATAAAAATCAGTCCCCCAATCGCTGCTTGATCAGAGTTAGACTTTAAGGCAACATCAAAGAAGAGCACCAAAATGTTGGACTTGTGTCGAATATTTTACATGTTATTCAAGTGGGGCTAAATCTGAAAGGACTTTACACTTTGCCCCTATCCTCGTCAGGGTTCGAGGCTAGGCCAGGCCCCGAGCAAGGGTACAGGGACAGTAACACCTGTTTGGGGGTCTAGGGGCATTAAGCTATTTTTTGGGGGTTTAAGCTATTTTTAGACCCATATGGGCATTTTTGGGGTTAATGTAATGTTGGCCCATGGTTTTGTGCCCATGGTATTGTAAAACCCCTTCTTGTGTTGTTGGTATATAAAACAACACTTGCATGAGGTTTTGGTAATGAATTTGCAAGAAATGTAATCGCAAGTGAAAAATGAGCAAAAGGATATTATTGTATTAGAGATGATCAAGTTTATATAATACGAAGATATTTTTGCTAGATTTTTCTTGAAAGGGTTTTCCAAGATAAATTATTGGGTAATGTGTTCTTCTTCTCTCTTTTTTGTTTTGATTCTACACTTACTGCTTTTCTAGATTTTGTTTATCAGGGTATTATTTCTCTTCATTTGGTATTAGAGCTAGGTTTTAGCTTTGTTTGAGGAGTAAGGGTTTTAGCCTTGGGATAAATTGATTCTTGAGTGGGAGTAGTGTACAGAAGAATCTTGGTGAAGGAAAAATGACAGGAAACACACACGAGTAGAGATTAAAAAATTTAATGGATAAAATTCTCAATATGAAGGATCTATTGGTGGATAAAGATCAGTGAGTCACGATCTCGGGAGTAAAACCAACAAGAATGATAGATGAGAAATGGCTAAAAATTGATAGGAAGGCAAGGAGCTCTATCATATTATGCTTATCTAATTTGGTATTGCTAAATGTATCGATAAAGACCATGACAAAGTTGTTATGGGAAAATCCAGGACCACTGTATCAGATAAAGTCATTGGTAAATAAACTCTTTATTTGAAATAAGTTGTATTCTCTTTGGATGAATTATGGTGACTTTATGGCTGAACATATGAATGCTTTTAACACTGTGGTAAGTCAATTAAACTATGTAGATTTGAAAATGGATGACGATAAAATGTGTATTTCTTTACTTTTTTCATTACTTGACTTTTGGGATAACCTAGTTATGGCTATCATCAATACTACTTCTAAATTGAAAGTAGAGGATATAGTAGGAACATTGTTATATGATGATATGAGATGAAAATATTCTAAGAATTAATATCAGAAGGATGTCTTGGTTGTGAGAGATCATTCTCAAGAAAGAAGAAAAAATAAATCAAAATCTAGGGGAAAATTTGTTGTTCTTGACAAAAGGAAATGCAAAAAGTGTGGTAAAATAGGACATTATAAAAGAGATTGCAGATCTAAAAAGGTTGATGAAGGAACATCTGTATAAATGAAGACCACAAATGAAGATTCATGGGACTTGTTTGTATCTCCAACATGCTCAAGTAAACACTATGACTCATGGTTGATTGACTCAGGTGCTTCTTTTAATATGACTCCTCATAGGGAGGGGTTTTGCGAATATGAAAAGATAAATGGAGTTGTGAAGTCTTCTTGGGAGATAATTTGAGAAAGAAAATAATAGGTCGAGAAGAGTCAAATTGAGGTTAAAATATGGAAGAGTTAAAACCCTTCTTGGTGTGTTGCATATTCCAGGTTTGGCAAGGAATCTGATATTCGTTAGTAAGATGAATGACGCGAGTGTGACTGTGGAATTCAATAAGGACAACTGCAAGATGGTTTGTAGATTCTTAGTGTTGGCAATTAAAGTTCGTATATAACTTTGTTCAAAATTGAGGCTAACACTATAAATATTGATTGTAATAACTCTTTAGTTGAGGAAATTAATACGGTAGAAGAAGCTCCAAGTATTTTAGCAAAGACAATGTGGTGGCATCAACGCATGGGGCACATTGGTGAGAAAGGCATTCGAAAATTGAAAATAAAAGGTATGGTTGAAGGAATTTTTTATTACCCATTAAATTTTGATTTTTGTGAGCACTGTGTTTTTGGAAAACAAATCGGAGTTAAGTTTCCCAGTAGTGCTACAATATTTGAAGGAATTTTGCATCTAGTTCACAGTGATGTGTTTGGACCTGCAAAAGTACCATCATTAGGTAAATCCATCTATTTTGTTACATTTATAGATGACTTATCAAGAAAGACTTGGGTATACTTTTTATAGTACAAATATGATGTTTTCAATCAATTTAACAAGTTCAGGGCTCTTGTAGAAAATCAAATAGATAAAAAGATAAAGGTTTTGAGAAGTGATAATGGTGGTGAGTATTGCTCTAATGAATTTGAGAAGTTTTGCAAGGACTATGGAATAGAAATGCATAGAACAACTTCGTATACTCCACAACAGAATGGAGTTGTAGAACAAATGAACTGAACATTGATGGATAAGGCCAGAAGCATGCTAAACGATGTAGGGTTAGAAAACAAATTTTGGGTAGAAGTCGTTTTAACTGCTTGCTACCTCATCAATAGATCTCCTACCTCAACTTTGGTGGACAAAACTCCATAGGAAGTGTGGATTGGTAATAAATCCTCTCTCAGTAATATAAGGATTTATTTGTTGTGAAGCTTATATGTATGTTCCAAAAGAGAAAAGGACTAAGCTAGACTATAAATATGAGAAATGCATATTTTTGGGTTATAGTATTGGTGTGAAAGGATATAAGTTATGGAATCTAGAAACACAGAAGATTACTTATAGTTGTAATGTGATATTTAGATAAACAAAAGGCATTCCAAATCAAGAAATGCAACTAAGCAAAGAATAAAAAATAATTTAGGTAAAATTGGAACAGAAGGAAGAACTTGTGGTAGAACCTGATGCTATAGAAGAATATGAATTATAGAGAGAGTCTGAAGAGGAATATTCAGAGGAAGAAGGTGAGGAGGAAGTTGAAGATGTAAATCCTAAAACTCCAATTTTGAGGAGATCATATCAAGTGAGAAGACTCTCATAAAGGTATAGCCCTTCAATTTTTTGTTCTACATTTAATTTATGAGTTACTAAAGAACCCAAGACTGTAAAGGAGGCATTTTAGTCAATTGAGAATAAGTCTTGGAAAAGGGCTATGGAAGAAGAAATGGAGTCCCTAGATAAAAGCAAGACATGGGACTTGGTGAAATTACCCCTTGGTAGAAAATTTGTTGGTTGTAAGTGGTTATTCAAGAAAAAATACAATATAGAAGAAAAGTTAGAGAAGTACAAAGCTCGTCTGGTAGCAAAAGGATTTTCTCAAGTTGAGGGAATTGACTTTGGTGAGATTTTTCTCTTGTGGCTAAACTAACATCAATTAGACATTTGTTGGTTGTTTTTGTTGCTTTTAATTTTGAAATAGAACAGATGGATGTAAAGATAAATTTTCTACATGGTGAACTTGATGAAGACATATATATGTCACAACCAAAATAGTTCAAGGTAAAAGGTAAGGAGGACTTGGTATGCAAGCTGAAGAAGTCTCTTTACGGGTTGAAGCAGCCTCTAAGGATGTGGAACCAAAAAATTGATAAGTTTGTTTTGACACTTGGGCTTGGAAAAAGCAAAGCAGATCCATGTGTATATTTCAAAAAGGAAGGTGAAAATTTGGTATCATTGTATTGTATGTGGATAACATGTTAATTGGTACCAATAAGAAGATGATAAGTTTACTAAAATCTTAGTTATCTTCTGAATTTGACATGAAGGATTTGGGTACTACAAATTTTATTTTGGATATGGAAATAATAAGGGAAATTGCAAATAGAAAGTTGTGGTTAAATCAAAGAAAATATGTTGATTTGATACTACAAAGGTTTAGGATGCATGATTGTAAACCAATATGTACTCCATATCTGGTTGGTCAAAAGTTATTTGTTGAACAATATCCTAATACAAATGAGAAAATTGAATAAATGCATCATGTTCCTTATGCTAGTGTTGTGGGCAGTCTAATGTATGTAATGGTTTGTATTAGACCTAATATTGCACATGCAGTGGGAGTATTTAGCAAATATATGTCCAATACAGGAAAGGAACATTGGATTGTTGTGAAGAGGATCTTCAAATACTTGTGTGGAACTACATATTATGTTATTTGTTTTAAAAAAAATCTGGAGACAATGATATTGTAAATCTATAATGGTTTGTGGATACTGACTGGGCTAGAGATCTTGACAAGAGAAGATCCATGAGTGCTTATGTGTTCAGGTTGTTTGGAGGGGCAGTAAGTTGGATGAGTAAAAAGCAATCAGTTATTGCTTTGTCCACTATAGAAGCAGAGTATATTGCAACAATTCAAGCTTGTAAAGTAGTGTGGCTACAAAGGTTGTGTTCAAAATTTAGAATTAAGCGGAAGGTTGTGAGAATTGATAGTGACAACCAAAGTGCAATAGTTTTGGCAAACAATCTTGGTTTTCATGATCAATCCAAATATATTGATATCAAGTACCATTTTGTGAGAGAGATGGTTGAAAAGAATCAAGTGATGTTGAAGAAAGTTGATACATAGAAGAATAATGTTGACTCATTAACAAAGGCTATTTTTGCTTAAAAATTTTCTTGGTATAGAAGATCTATGGGCATGATTGCCCTTGACAGTTGACAATGGCAATTTTTAGCCCCTTATGAAAAGTATTCAACAAGTGGGAGAATGTTGGACTTGTGTTGAATATTTTCCATGTTATTTAAGTGGGGCTAACTCTGAAAGGACTTTACACTCTATCCCTATCCTTGTCAGGATCCGAGGGCATTAAGCTATTTTTTGGGGGGTTTAAGCTATTTTTAGACCCATATGGGTGTTTTTGGGTTAATGTAATATCGACCCATGGTTTTGCGCCCATGGTATTGTAAAAATCCTTGTGTTGTTGGGAAATAAAACAACATTTGCATGAGGGTTTGGTAATAAATTTATACAATAGGGAGATATTCTTGTTGGGTTTTTCCCGAAAGGGTTTCCCAGGATAAATTCTTGTGTAATGTGTTCTTCTTCTCTCTTTTCCCTTTTGATTATGCACTTACTACTTTTCTAGATTTTTTTTATCGAGTATTATTTCTCTTCACAAAAAACAAATGTTAGGCGAGGAATTGTTTGCTCTACGACATCCCTTTGTCAAGAAAACTTGGATATTAAGTTGATAGATCATTCTTCTTTCTATGCATGACATGTCTTCTTCATATTGTTGTTGAAAAAAACTAGATATGACATTTAAGACTAACTCTTCTTTTATCCTTCGTATTAGTGTTTTTTTGTCCTTACATTTGCCTTAAAAAATCCTCTGGTTTTCATCCAACCAGATGTACCGGATAACAAAATATGGTATAGAGCTCCACATGTATTTTAGGAGGGGCTTACTCGCCAGTTTACCTTCATATTATTTGTTCCACTTGGTAAAACATGTGTTTGTGGTTAATTGTCTAGAGTAGGAAGTGCCAAGAATTTTGGTTACTCCTAACTAAATTGAAATTGCCTTTGAGCATTCAAACAAAATATGGGAAACTATTTCATTATATTGCATGCACTTGTAACAAACATGAGGCCTTGTTGTACTCCTCTTTTGCATATATCACTTGTTAATATTTTGTTTTGAGAGACTAGCCCGATGGATACTTGCAGTTTAGATGGTGCTCAATTTTTCTACACTATTGATAATTTTTTGTTAGTAGGCCCAATTTGTTGATGTTGGAATTCCTAATGCACTGAGTATTCCCCATGACTATTGATTCTACCCCAAATAAGTTTGTTTGGTTTTGTGGGATTAAGAGGTCTAATGCTTTCCACATGGGACTTAAATGATCCCAGTATCTATGAAGTTGAGATGGAATAGGAGGGGATATCCAGTTCAGAGTTTCTAAGGTCCAATAAAATAAGTCACCTAATTTGAGTATTCTTTGGATTTCCAAGTGATTTTGCAATTTGATTAGAGTTCTCTCTCTTAATGGTGGATTTCCTAGGATCAGGTCCTCCAATAGATTAATGGACTTACCATCTCCCGGTAGCCAAGAAATGTTTTCCTCTATTATGCTCTTTGCTACCACTATATGTTTCTAAACCAATAAGGCTCTGGGAATTTTATCTATGTGTTTGAGCATTTCAATACCCAATTTGATATTTACATACTTTCTCACTAGTATTCACTGCCATACTCAATTGTGCTTAAGCATGTTCCAAATAAGTTTTGCTCCGAATGCTTTTGAAACTATCTCCATTTTTCTAATTCCTAGTCCTCCTTGAATTTTACCTTTGGTGACCATCTCCTAGTTGACCAAGTCGAACTTTTTCTTTTTGATTGCCTACCTCCCTGCCATAGGAAATTATGTATGATTTTATGTGCCTTTTGCAAAATAAACTTGGGGGCATGATATACTAATATTTGGTAGATTGGAAGAGAAGCTAACACCTATTTGATTAATATTGTCCTTGTTCAAGACTGAGCCAACTATTACTATAACTTTGTATCCTCCTAACCACCTTGTCCAATGTTGGGGTCTAGTAGTTTGAAGCTTTGAGGTGGAAGCTCATGGGCACTTCTAGGTATCTAAAGTATTTATCTATGAGAAACCAAAATCCTAGGATAGTGCAAAAGAGTTTGAATCTTGTTGTTGCAACATTTTGTGTGTAGAATTGACTCTTTTGAGTGTTTATACAAGCCTTGGTAACTTGTGTGAACAAATATAAACATTACTTGAGTTGTCTAACATTTTGCTTGGTGGCTTCGCTTAGAATAATTGTAACATCTGCAAAATTGGGTGTGTTTTATAGCTTTGCATCCTATTGTAGACTCTATCCCTATTATTTTTCTTTCTCTTCAAATATGGTTAACTAATATTCCAAGAGTCTTAGCTAAAATGATGTAAAGGTATGGTGATAATGGACACCCTTGTCTAATTCCCCTTGTAGCTTGAAAGAATTTTTTTGGTTCTCCATTTATTAAGGGGGCTATGTATGGGCTTTTTATGCATGCTTCGATCCACTTGATGACCTAATGTGGGAATCCAAACTTGTGTAGGAATTGTTCTACAGATTGTATATTAACTCGATTAAAGGCATTTGCCATATCAAATTTTATAATAATTTGTTTCTTTTTTTATTTTCTACTAGTATGGAGAGCTTCATGCACCATTATGATATTATCATATATTTGTTTCCCAGGCAAGAAACCCCCTTGCTCTTTTGATATTACTTTGTCAAGTTTATTCTATTGGCCAATGGTTGGTAATAATTTAATAGGAAGAGTTACATAGAGAAATTGGTTTGGATCTAGAGGAAGTAATGTCATTTTTGTGTTTAGAAATAAATGCTAGAAAGATGGATTTGATGGCTTCAATAAGCTTACCTTTCACCCTAAAATCCTCAATCTTGTGTAGCAAATATTATTCTATAGTGTGTAAGCATTAATGGTAAAATTTGTTTGTGAATCCATCAGGTCTAGGAGCTTTTTCCTTTTGTAGAGTTGTTATAATATCCTTAAGTTCCTCCATAGCAACTAGATGACTAAGATCTTGTTTGTGTTCCAAACTTAATACTATTAGTATATGTTGCAACAATATTCCCTAGGAATGTGGGTTTCCATTTTCTTTGGAGAGCAAAGTTGAGTAGTGTTGATTGGCAAGTTCCCTAATTTTCTTCTTGTCTGTATAAGTGGTTCCTTCATGCTCTATCTCCTTGATTATGTTTCTTTGGTAGCATTGCATGGTTTTTAGATGAAAATATTTGGTGTTTTTGTCCCCCTTGCTTAGCCAAACCATTCGGGATCTAAGCCTCCAATGTGTTTCTTCTTTAGCATTTAATTTATTGAGCTTCTGAATTAGGTCATTTTTTGCATCTTCTTGCCATGTTCAAGGAGGATGGTCCCCAATTTCTATTTATAGTTGCTCTAGTTTTTGCATCAACTGCTTCTTATCTAGTTTTTTTCTCGCTTTTTTCTACCAAACCTTTTTTATTCACGTGCTTCAATTTTGAATTTTGCTTTTCCACTTTTCTTGGGGGTTGTTGGATAGACCTATTGGTTCCAAGTGTTTTCTAAAATTTCACATAAATATTTTTTTGGGTTGTAGGCTTTGGTCATTATCCAAGAAAATTGGCTTGTGATCTGAGATAAAGTTTTGAATGATGTGACTAGTAGTGAGGGGAAAGTGTGTTAGGAAATTTTTACTGATAAAAAATATATCCAATATTTCTATAATATAATATGCCCCTGCTCTTTTTTTGCTCAAAGTGTACTTCCCTTTGGTCAATTGAATGCCTTATGAGCTTTCATAAGCCATAATTTGATTAAGTGGATCTATATTTGGATCCCTTGCTAAAATTACCCTAGCCATATCCTAGTAGTAGAGTATCATGTTGAGATCTCCTCCCAATATTATGGTGTCAAACTTCTTAGTGTCTAGCCATTGTGCTAAGTTTTGCCATGCTTCTCTTTTTTGGATAGGATGATTTGGACCATAAAAATTTATTATTATTACACTACTTCCATCTAGTAAGAGGAATTTTATTCCTATCCAGTTATTGTGCTTATGTTGTAAGCTATAGACTAATTGTTGTGTATCCCAAGCCAAATTCAATCCCCCTAGAGCTCCCACATAATAGACAATTATCAATTATGATTATGCCCATATTTTATACCATTCTTAGTTAGTGTTGCCTCTAATGTTTTCGTTTCTTGAATACAAACTATTGTTGGATTTTTCTCCTATATTAGAACTTTGAGATAGTTTCTTTTCAAAGGACTTCCTAGTCCCCTACAGTTTCATGACATAATATTCATTTTTTGGATTGCTTCTTATTTCTTGCACAACTCTCCTCAATTTTGACTTGCATTTTAGATTGCAAGTCTTTATATGCTTACTCATTTTTGAGTTGTTGGTTTGATTTTATTCCCTTAGCCATAAATCATGTGGTCATCAAGCCTTCAGGAAACACCATTTCCTCCACTTGCAATTCTTCTACCTCTTCCTTTGAGTTTCCATCCATTTCTTCTCCATTGTTGTATTCTCTAGTACATATCCTAAGATCTTTAGTGATTCAGCTTCAATCCCAAGTGTCTTCTCTTTACCTTTAGGAGCCATCACATCAAGAGAGGTGATTTCCTTTTCTCCTTCACTAAGACTTGCAAATTTATTTTTGTGTTGGATGCTTTTTATCCTGTGATTGAGGTTGTCACTTCTTACTTCTTGATTTGTGTGGTCTCCTTTTATTTCTTGTGCTTGTTTAATTGGGCAATTTTGGGAGAAGTACCCATGCTCATGGCAAGTTATACACTTGAATGGTATATGCTCGTAGTCCAAGGATTGGTTATGTATATAATCAAACATCTTTATTCCAATAGCTCAAGCAAACCTTTTTTTAGATTGACTTACACATAAATGTGTGTGCATATAGCGTTATTGTACTTTGGAGGAGCCCAATCAATGAATGTTCCAATAGTGTTCCTTGTTAATTCCATTGAAGGTATGTTCCATAGGTGCAATGGTATAAATGGTAACCTCACCCAAATAGAAACTTCTTCAGGCTCCTCTTGAGAATCAAATATCATGCTCCATGGTGTCATGTAGAGTGTGTTGGATCCTAGAAACCAGGAACCTCCATGAAAGATAGCACTCTTATCCTTGGTAGAGTTAAATGTAACAACAATGTATCCCTTGCTTATCATCATGAATTCATAAGAGAAAACTTTACCTCCCCAATGTGTGTTAATCCATTTATGGATTGTGACTAGGCCATATACCAATAAATTTGTATGCAAGTGCTTGGGTGGAAAGTGTGAGCAAAGGATGTTGGATGAGAGCTGGAGGCACCTCAATCATTGAAGAATCATCTTAGGCACAAAGGTACCATTGTTAGAGTGAGCAAGTGGTTTTGGATGGGGTTCTTTTCTCACTTTAAGCACTTGACACATATGATCCAACTTCTCTAGTTCAAAGGGAAACAATTGCAAAAATACAGAGAAGACCTCATTGCCTGCTTGTTTGAAAAGTGAGGTTGTTGTCATCATTGCAACTAATAGACTGCCATAAATTACTTCTCAAATAAGAGGTCCCTATTATTTGTAATTTCTTGACTCGAGCCCTAACCAATGAAATATCTTCAAAGCTAAAGCCAAAGGAATACCATACCTTAACTAATAATTACAATCACTCCTGGTAAAATCACTCGACACTAAGGTTTTTTGTATTACCCCAAATTTGTTCCTCCCCTAGTTTGTTTCTGCTCTAGTATTTTTTAATTTATTAAAGCTTCTCTATAAAATTTAAAAAAAAAACCTTGATCATTTGGGATATAATATTATATTGTATTACACCAAAGATTTTGGTAAACTTGTATCATTGTAATACATCCTTATTTCCATTGTGTGCTTCTCTCATAGACATTAAAAAACAAAAGCTTAGGGTACAATCTTCCTTAGATCCCAGCTCCGGTTTTAGTTGCATGCACAAAGGCAAAAGAAGAGCCAAACATCCTTGTCTGATTGTTGTCCCTTGCAATATTAATGCAAGAACCTTTGTAAATAAATTAGAGTAGAGTGTATGTTTAATATTTGAGTCTATAGTATAAACTACAAGCTTACTAAAGTGGTAAGGTCTTTGACCTCTCTTTGAGAGGTCCAAGGTTCAAACCCTACTTAGTATGAGGGGATTGATACCCCTTACAAAAACCTATGTAAACTCATTGAAAAAATATTTGTCTATAATGTGTGTCATGTTATTAAGTGTGGATTATGTGTCATATAAATAAGTGTGAGTTATGAGTGTGAGGTGTCATGTTAGTAAGTGTGAGTTATGTAGGTTATGTGTCATGTTTAGAAGTGAGGAGTTATGAGCAATCATGAGAGACTTTATCTTTATGTAAATATGTGAGAGAAATATGAAATGTAATATCTCCCATGAGTGTGAGGAGATTAAGAGTCTATGTAAGTGTAAAGGTCAAATGTCATGGGAATACGAAGAGTCCGATATATGTATATATTGAAGACAAAGCCATGTAACAAGGTATTCGAATAAGCATTGCATGTATGCATTGTTTTAGTAAATTTCTTTTTGAGTAGGTTGAAAAGTTGGAGGCATATCGGGACCACCCTTCATGTGAATTGAACTTGGGTCTCTATTAGGAAAAACCAATACCTTTTGTCATTGTGGTGTCTTTGTCAAGATTGCTCTAGTAGATATTTTATCAATAATATTGTGTGAGATTTATGTTCATTATTGTAAAAATTCTATCTGAAATATTATGATATTATGTGTGATTGAGATCCTAGAGAAATAGCATCGAATTGCTAACAATATTCTCAAAAAAATTGATTTTGATCATGGTTGTCGTGAATGGATCAATTATTTTTTCAATGAATTTACATAGGTTTTTATGAGGGATCCTGGCCCCCTCATACTGAGTGGGGTTTGAACCTTGGACCTCTCAAAGAGAGTCCAAAGCCCTTACCACTATAGTAAGCTTATTTTGATCCAACACTCCAAAATATATTATTTTGATCAATGTTTCTCTCGTTGGTTATTTTAAATCATCTTGAGGACTCCACTAAGGTTATCCACCATCTCTTATCTATTTATTATTCTTGCAAAGACATTAGGAAGATCTATCACAAAGATAAAAATGGAAGGAAAAATTAAACGTATTCAAGTTGCAAAACAATATTCCTTCAAATATCATTTCCAATTTATTGATGATACTTTTATTTTTTGTCATACCCCAATCAATAAAGATATGGAGTTTAAATCAATATTATCATGATATATGAAGGCTATTAGGTAAGTGGTTAATACTACAAAATCCAATATTTTTTAATTAACACTGCCCTGCATTTATAATGGATTATTGGGGATAAGGGAGGTTGCCCCCGTTAGATCAGCAAATCTAAAGGCTGAAGGAGTGTGGAAGGCTAGGTTGGTTGATGGAGTGTAGAAGAATATGTTGGATGAAGGAGCATAAAATATTGGGTTGGTTGAAGGAGCTACAATAGAAGGCTAGGATGTTGGGTGGAAAGTTGGGATGGCTAAAGGAATGCGGAAAGTCGATAAGGCTGAAGGAGCATGGAAGGTTGGGTCGGTTGAAGGAGTTGCAATAGAAGGCTGAGATGTTGAGTGAAAGGTTGGGAAGGCTGAAGGAGCATGGAATGTTGCTTAGACTAAAGGAGCATGGAAGACTGCTTAGACTGAAGGAGCATTGAAGGCTGGTCTTTGTTGGGTGAAAGGCTTGTTTAAGACCAAATCAGTTGAGGGAACCACAACAACAGGTTGGGTTGTTGAATGTAGTGTAGCAATAGGTCGGGTTGTTGGGTGGAAGGTTGGGTCAACTAAAACCCCATATTTTTATCTTTTTTGTGCCCGTGGGTTTGGAACCTACAGGTATTGGGGTGGTTTTTCCCTCCTCTTTACTACAAAAATGTGCCAAGGATTAGGGATTTTTTTAAAAAACATCTCATCTTTTAGGATCCATATCTTCATGAAAAGTTATTTGATTTAGCCGATTCTTGGACCAACTTGTGTGGAATTCGAATAGCTTTAAAATGAGTAGTCATATGAAATAATTCGAGCAATATTGAGGGATATTCCACCCTATGAAGTCAACCATTCAAAACAAGGGCAGTGAAAAATTTTCAATTCGAGAAAAATAAAATTGCAAATATTGTTAGCTAGGGTTCGAATGATGGGAAGAGCAATGAAGGGCTAGGACTTCAGTGAGGAAGGAAACTAGCAATCTAGATTTGGTAAAGTGGACTATGATAGTGCAATATTTTGGAAATATTACTCTACTAAGATGCAAAGCATAGATAGTAGAGGTGAAGTTTTGGCATTGTGAAGGCTACTATAGGAAAATGTCAAGAAAGATGCTAAATTTTGGAATAATTGTATTCATACAGAAAATTGAAAAGATCCAAAACCTGAAAATAAAGAATTTAGTCATTTTATGTAAAATCATGTAGGTTTCTAGCTATAGCATCTTAATTGAGATGAGAAGAGTATTTGTTTATTAACTCTCAATCTTTAAATAAGAGAGTTGTAATTTATCAAGGGTGGGGGACCCGAGTACAACCCCTTATTATCCATAAAAAAAAGGATTATTGTGGATATTGTAGGGTTCAAAATTGAAAATTTTCCAACAACCTACTTAGATATTCCTTTGTCTCATAAAGGAAATAAAAATAAGATTTGGATCTCTTGTTTGGGTAGAATGAAAGCTTGTTTAGCAGGTTGAAAAGGTAAGTTCTTAACTATGGCGAGAAGGCTACAACTGATACATACTATATTTCAATCCATCCTATTTATATGATGTCACTTTCATGATTTCCAGTAGATATAACATAAAAATTAGATCAAATTTAAGGAGAATTTCTTTGGAAATAATGCAAAGAAATTTTAAGTTTTCTTTTTTTAAGCAAGATAGGGTTTATAGAGGAGAGAAGATTGGAAGAGGAGGTTTGTCAAATTACTAAATTATGAGTTTGACCTTAGGCACAAAACTTGGATGGATATTATTCACAAATTAAGGAAATAGTTGATAAAAAATGCTACTTCAAAAATATATAGGTTCTCTTGATGCAATAAAACTATTTAGGTAAATAACCTTACCCATAGGATCGCCAACATGGAACTATCATATAGTTTGTAATTGATCAAGAAACATATTAGATGGTCAATCAACGAGAGGAATTGTACAAATATTTGGTTTGATGCTTGGTGGAACCCTTATCCTCTTATATTTTATTAAAAATGGCAACCATTAGCTCATGCATGCCTAACTTGTAAAGGTCCAAAGGTCAAATATTATATTAATATGAGCAACTCTAGATGATGGATTTCTTTTAGCAAACTAGTTGAAGGAGAGGAACTTAAGCAAATTATAAATGAACTTCAAAAGATACTTCAAGAGATTTATTTGCCTGTTTCTACATAAAAGGATGAGTTTATGATGGATACTTGATCAAGTTGGGATATGAATATATAGATCAATCAATATTTCCTACACCCAAATATTTCCCTTGGAATAATGTTTGGGCACTAGAAGCTCTCCCTAAGGCCTCAGCATTCCTTTGATTAGTATTTCAAAGTAAGATTCTTATAGAGTGAGTTTACAAAAAAGAGGATAGTATGGAACGTTCAGATGTGCCTTCTGTAAGAAGGGATTAAAGACATAAGACCATTTAATTCTTCGTTGTCCTTCTACTCATACCAATCAAGGTTATTTTTTTAAAATACGAGAATATGTTGGATAGTTCCATCAACATTGAAAGAGTTGACGAAATGCTAGATTAATTATTTTAAAGCTAATGCATTATGTATCCTTTGGAGGATTGATCCTGCCATTATTTATTGGAATTTATGATTGAAAGGAATAATAGACTTTTAAAAAATTAAGGTTGTATAAACTTAAAAATAGTGTAAAAAACCCTTCAACCAAAAATGCCCTTTTGAATCCTTTCCATAAGGGTTTTAAAGAAAACTGATAGAGGATTCACTCATGGAACGAACTCCACAACTATCCATAAGACATTTAATTATGTTTGGATTTTAAATTTGTTAAATGCAAAGCCATTCCAATATTTTCTAATGTTCAAAATATTATTTTCATTCACTATTATTAATAAATCCTTGTTATTAATAATATATTGGAAATCCACTTTAAAATCCAAAGATACGGGATGTTAATAAGAGAGATTCATTAATATAATTTTCATAGGCAAATTACTATTTGCAAGCATAAGATATTAATCATTCCTCCCTACTTCCATTCCTTAAAAGCAAACACCAAACATGCTAGGTTACTTTATATCAATCTAAAGTAATTCAAACCACATGAATATTTAGGAATGATGACAAGCACTCAAATGTAGTAATATTAAATACAAAATGTAAAATACATGAATCAAGTCTAAATACAACATAGTATACATAACCATAGCATACATCCATCAAAAGTATCAACACTAAGCATTAAACTTCATTCTTTAATACATGGTTTAAAACTTAAGTAGCAAGTTCTGTCAAGGTGGGTTGTGACATACTACCCCCTTGGAGTAAACACAGTCCATTATGTTTCCTGAAAAACATTACATTTTATATCTATTCAAACAAATAAGGAAAATGTCTTTTCATTACATTGGAAAGGAATAATAGAATTAAAAATACATAAATCTCAAAATTATGCCCAAGTTTGGAATCATAATATTGTCCCTCTTACAAAAGGTTTACATATATAATGCTCATCATGGGGAAGTCTCATTTGCAATCACTTGGTTTAGGATTTGAATAAAAATGGAAGGTTCATATCCAATAATGGAATCAAACTAGGTCCGAGGTGTAGACCAATTGGTTCCCCCAAACCCCTTAAGGGGGGCAAATGTCCAAGGTTCAAATCTCAAGCCTCTCTAGATTGAATGCTTGTCCCTTTCCTAGTGTTTTCAATAGCGTAAAAGGTTTAATATGATCGTGGCATGGTGGTTATAGGGGCAGACTGCATGAAGACATGTGTGGCTACTTTCAAGGTGGACAACGCAAAATACTATGGCGGCCATAAAAATCTGGATAGCCTGTCCAGATTCATGGTGGTTACCGATTCCACCATGTAAAAAAAAAAAAACGATGGAATCAAACAAAGAATCTACTTTGATCTACGATAAAATGAAAATATCTAGAAATTATGTTTATCAAAATTTAATTTGATGATGCTTCCAAAGGAAATTTAGAAAAATTATTTGGAGTTGGCACTTTTTGAAATAATAAAGGTAAAATTATCCTTACTTAAAATCGTATGGAACTTCAACTAACAACTATGTAAAGGCTAGGGAACTTCTTATAGGGATTAAAATTGCAATTGAAAAATGATGAAAATATATTTCAATTGAGGGGGATTCATAAATTATCATTAATGTTATAAAAAAGGATGTGAGAATTGGATAAAAATATTATTATTGCTATGTTCATCATCTATTGTTAGAGGTAATCTCTTGGAAATGTGAGCATATCTATAGAGACGACAATCGAGTAGGTAATTTAGCCAATCACGTTGATTTTCGTCTTAGTAAAATTCAAATTTTAGAAGGCAACTAGAAGAATGATATTTATATTTGAATGAAAATGATGTTAAGGATTTTATTTTGGAAACATATCACTTTAAAGAAGATGAAGAATATATTTGAAAGAAAAAGAAAATGAGAAAAATATTTGATAGACTGGCTGGATATGGTTTAACTAACCTAACAATAATTGGAATATTTTGGTATTTTGATAAGAGTGGCCCCCAATAGAATCCATATATAACTTATTAAAAAAAGAGTGAGTGTGAGTAAAGAGCGAGTCTCACCTTTTTTTATTTATTTTAGAAAGCAACCAAGTGTTACAAGTGTCAGTAATAAGCAAGTGTAAGCAAGGATTAAGCATCACCTTTTTTTTCTATATCTTTGGCAATTTAAAAAACTAAGGGATTGTTATGAAGAAAATCTAGGTAGCATGGTAGGAAATTCAAAATTTAAAAATCCATGCTCTAGTTGGGGATAAAAGGATTTGCAAATTTATAGCAAACCCTATTTTGTGTTTGAGAAAGAAGTGAGTGCAAGTTATGAGTGATTCTCATCTTTCCTTATTTTAAAAAGTAATTAAGTGTTACAATTGTGAGCAATAAGCAAATATGAGAAATGAGTGAGCATCATTTTTTCTTGTTCTAGGTCTTTGGCAAAATAAAAAAACTAAAGGATTTTTATGAAAAAAGTAGAATGGCAAGTCATTTTTTGAAAGTCCTAACTAAAAGTAAGGATGCCTTAGTTGGCAATATAGATGCCCTAGTTGGTGACAAGAGTAAGAGTAAATCTATGGCAAAACCTATTTATGAAGATATTACACCATAAGTGATTATCAAGGATGTGATGATCAAGCACGACATTATGGGTTTTTGAAGTAGAGGGTTGATATGTATGTTCCATTGATATTGTCTAGGTTTTTTAAAGATTTAGAATTGGATCAAGTGGAAGTGGGGATTAAACTTAAATTACTCCATGAATTTTCTTCCAAAAGGACTATTCCATATTATCTTCTATAATTCAGAAATAAGGGATAAAATAATAGATAATGGTCCTTGGTTTAGGGGTAAAGATGCATTATATTTAAGACCATGGAGTGAGAAATTTTCTATGGATATAGAGACTATTATAATATTTTCAATGTGAATTAGACCTTTTGGACTTTCATACTAGCTTATTAATAAGGAGGTTTTGAATAATGTTGGCAATGTTCTAGAGGAGTTCATCTAAGAGGAACCAAATACTAAGGAGCGAAGACATGTTGTATACACTTAAATATGTGTTGTCATAAATATTTCAAAACCCTTAACAATCCACTAGGATTAAATATGAATAAGGATAATGAGATCAACACGTGGACTATGGAGATATTACATTTTGATGTTGTAAATGTTATAAGACTAGACATATGGCAAGAGATTACAAATTGAAAACAACGGAGAAAGAGATAAAAAAAATTAGGTATGAGATAAAATTTAATATAAAGCAAAGGATTATATCATAGTAGAAGTTGGGTCAAATCAAGATTTTTCCACTCTCAAGAAAGTGGCAAAGAAAGTCCCTTTACATCATGACAAAGGCCATTGTAGTTTACTCAAATCAAGCATTCGAAAAAAAACAACATAAGAGATGAGGAAGTAAAATTCCCAAGTGTTGGTCTTTTAGCCAAATTAAATCACATGTCCACTTTCTAGGATCTAATGTAAATCACAATATCAAAGCATACAATTCTCTTACCGGTATAGATTGATCACATTCGTGAAATAATAATATTTATGAATAATAAAGCTCACAATGTTAATGATCAAATATACAAGATCTATGTTACAATTTTTAGATACACTTCTTCGATACAATGCATGGAGCTTTGTCTCCATAATATAACCTTAGAATATGACTCTTCAATACTTGACTATTGCTCTCCTCACATATCTAGGAGATGCATCCTTTCTTATTCCTCACATATGACATTTTTCTCTTGACTCTTGACTTTACACATTGCACACTCTCACACTTTACACACTTGCACACTTTATTACATGACACTTGGAATCTTCTCACACATTGACACATACTTTAGGGGAAATATAAATCATAGTCGCTAACCTAATAAATCACTCCTAATCTAAAATTTACAAGTGTACAAATGTACGATGAAGATATTTTATATTTACCAAATTATTTAATATCTCCAACACCTCCCTACATTACATTATTTGGTTTGAAGAATTTTAGTCTTCAATATTTATCTTCAACTTTGATTCATTTTATGTTCTTCTTATGTTGATTCTTTGCTTTGTTCTTCTTTTTCTTGATCTTGGTCTTTTCCTTTTATTTCTCTGAGTTCTTTCCTATTCTTGTTACACTTCTCAACAAATCATCATAGTAATATGATTCATATCCTTCATCAATATTATTTTTGTTGTTGTCTAATTTATTATCAAATGTAGGATATAAAAATTCATCATTTTCATATTCATTGTCAACATATGTTGAATGCATTAACATATTATATTGTTCATTCTTTGGATATTTTTCATTTGTATCTAAGTCATTTGTATCACAACTGACATCTTTCATTTCAGATATTTATTTGTCTTTTATCTTGATAGGTCTAAAAAACAAGTGATGCCATGCACATTACTATGCCTACTTTAGTAGGTAATATAATAGCATTTTGAGAATTCCACCATGCTCCAAAGATTTTTTCATGAAGATAGTTTATGAATGTTCCAAACTTGTCATCTTTGCAAATTTTAAGAATTAAAGATAATCTCTTCTTTAATTTGATTGGTACATGTTTTTGTTTATCAAAACTATCCATCATATTTTGTGTATAGAACATTTCTTCATGATCTTCTAAAAATGCATTTCTAATAATTTCTTCCATGATGAATTCCTTTGATGTTGAATTCCTTATTTCTCCAAAATTTTCAAATTCTTCAATTTAATTATTTTGATATAAAATACTTTATATCTCCCAAATTTAATTAATCAACAATTTTTAAAATAATGTCTTCAAACAATCAATTTCTATCTTTCAAACTTCAATCAAGCAATCTATCAATTTCAATTATCTTCTTATAACTCCCAAATCATCAAGCATTCATTCATTCATTTAAAAATTTATTTCACTTATTATATCTCTAATTAATTCAAATACATCCTTACTCCTCTACGTTGCAATATATTTCTTAAACCTTATGGCTCAAAAAATAAATTAGGCACTCGTAAATCATTCAAATATTCCTTCTAAACCTTATAACCCCGAATTAAAGTGAAGTGGCCAAAAAAAGAATCAAATGCCCCTTTTAAAAGCTTAATAAGTTAAACTGCTTACCTTAAGCCTTTGTCATGTCTGCTATGTTAAGCAATAGAGCATCAATCATTCTGAGATTTTATAGTATGTGTTACACTTTGAGCTACGAATCTTCTAATTTTGGCTTTGCTTTGAATTCAAACTCTTATTCTCTTTGAATTTTTTAGACTTCATTTCAGGCTCAAGCAACAAACATGCTATCTCAAGTGGCTTCTCTAAAGAATACACCTCGACTTCTTCACACCAGAGCAACTTCAACTCAATATTTGTGTTTGTAGGTGCTATTCTTTTTGGAATTTATTGATTCAAATACGCTCACTCTTCATGTTCTTTCACCTCTTATCTTTGGCTCTACCAATTCAACTTCCACCTTTTCCCTTTGGCATCACATTCACCTTGGCTCTGCCTTCAATATAATCAATATTGCTCTCTAAATGGAGATTCATCTTTGGCTCTTCTTATATGTTGTCTTATGACCTTTGCTCTTTTCTATCAGGCGCTCTTAACTTCTCTTTGGACTCTTCATCAAATTTGACACACTAGGATTTCCCATTCCATCACAACAATAATAGTATTCAATATATTCTTCCTCCTCAACTTAGCAATAAGCAACTTCAATACAGTCTGGCTTATCCCTCCAAAAAATAACTTAACACAAGATTCAACTTCAATAATTTTCAAATATCTAGTGTTAGAGTACAACTCCAATAATTTGCCAAATCTTCTTCTATCAACAAAATTCTCACATTCGATGTTCTCCAAACATCTAATATTTCTCTCACTCGTCCAAAAATATTTACAACTTTTCCTCAAGTTACCAACTTGATTTTATAGTATTCTCACAATTAAATTACTCCTTCAAATGGCTTCAAATGACTAGAGTACAACTCTAGTATCTCCTTTCAATTAAATTTGAGCCACCAACTCTATTCTTCTCAAACTTCCTCCACAAATTTTCAAATCACAATTTGTCCATAGTGCAACTCTAATATCATTGTTGAATTTTTAGCAAAATTAAATCACAGGTCCACTTTCCAAGATCTAATATTAATCACAATATTGAAGCATACAATTCTTTGACCAATATAAATCAATCATATTCATGAAATATAATATTTTTGAATAGTAAAGCTTACAATATTATTTATTAAATATACAAGATCTCTATTACAATTTTCATATACACTTCTTCAATACAATGCATGGAGCTTTGTATCCATAATATAAACTTAGAAGATGATTCTTCAATAATTCACTATTGCTCCCCTCGCATATCCGAGAGATGCATCCTTTCCTATTCCTCACCACGACAAAACTATCATGACTCTTGACTTTACATCTTACCACATATCATGTGACTCTTCACTTGTATATTTGACACCTACACATATGAATCTTGACTTACATGACACATTGCACACTCTCACACTTTACACACTTGCACACTTTATTACATGACACTTGGACTCTTCTCACACATTGACATGTACTTTGGTAGAAATAAAAATCACACTCCCTAATCTAAAATATCACTCTTAATCTAATAATTATGAATGTACAATTGTACCATAGGGTACTTTAACATCTACCAAATGATGTAATATCTCCAACAATAAGTTCAAATTCAGGAGTTAAAGGTGAGAACAAAGACAAGGAGGCAAATTTTAAAGTAAAGGAGGTGAAAGAGGTCAAGGTTAATCTAGGTAAACCATCTTAATTTTCCTCAAGTAGCATAAAATTATCTCCCTTTAATAAAAGTGAAAGTAGTATAGAGTATATCCCTTGTACTTTAGGGTTTCCACAACAACTTCTAGGGTTTTCAAAGGAACATAAGAAAATATTTACTATGGAGGATCATCCTTGAGCTTGAGGGCTTACAAGGAAGCATAAAGAAGAAATTTTTTTGAGACTATACATTGCATTTCAAATTCTCTAGGGTAGAATACACCCTTAGTAGATAAGCCTCATTATGAATAATATGGAAAAATACAAACATAAGAATAAGAATAAACTCAAAACAATACCAAAGAGAAAAGAAAACTCAAAAGGATATCAATTTGGCAAACCAAAAACAAATATTACAAGTGTTAATAAGAAGTGGGTCCAATCCCACAAATAAAATAAAAAGTGACAATGAAAATGTTATCTTAGATTATTAGGGTTATGAACAAGACCCCTAAAAAGATAGTTATTAAGGAATTAAGAGATTGTTATAGTACTAAGTTTATTTTAATATAAGAAATAAAATTAAGTAGTGAGGAATGCAAGGATGCATTCAAAAAGACTTCAAATATGGGTGATTATTTGGAAGGTTCTTCTATAGGAGCTTTTGAAGGTATTGTGATAGTATGAGACAAACACAAATTGGATGTACAAATATTAGAAGCGAAAATTAATTGGGTCTCTAGTCTATGTTGTAGGAAAGAGGAAAACATCAAAGATGGGATTATAAATGTACATCCTCTAACTATAGTTACTCCTCATGAAATATGTTGGAAGGATATCAATATAATTTTATCAAATACAATGATTATTCATAATTATGATCTTTGGATTCTTGAGGGGACTTCAATATAATTCTCCATATGGAAGAAGTATTGAGGAACAATAAAGATATCAAGAAGAAACAATTAAATATTTAGAAGACATTTTGTCATATGTTGGGCAAGATAAGGAGGCTCAAGGTAAGATTTTGCAAAATATTACATCAATCACATAGCGATAAAATCAAAGGTTGATGAATATCTCTATGGAGGCACTGCATGAGCTAATTTTCACTTTTTATCATAACAAGACACCTAGCCTTGGTGGATTTATTGCAATTTTCAAAAATTTTGGGATTTATTAAAAAGTAATATATTGGTTAAAAGTGAAAAGGCTTAGCAAAAGAATGCTACAATAAGTCATAACAATATCATCTTTATTACAATGATTCCCAAGAAAAATGAGATAAAGTATTTTGATAACTTTCATCCAATAAGCCTCTGTAATATGACTTGTAAGATCATTTCAAAAGTTATGGCAAACAAGTTGAAAGGTATTCTAAATTGTGTTGTATCTCAAGAACAAGGTGGTTTTGCTTGTGGTAAGCAAATTCTTGATGGTTTAATCTTTACACAAGAGGACATGCAATCTCTTAATTCCATGTAAAAGCAAAATATGCTTATGAATTTAGATATGGACAAGGCATGGGATAAGGTTTGTTTAATTTTCTCTATAAGATATTCTAAAAAAAATGATTTTGATTAAGGTTTATGTGAATGGATTAGATGTTGTTATGGTGCTCCATAATATTCTATTTTGATCAAAGGATCCCTTGCTTAGTACTTTGAGGCATCTCAGGGACTCCACTAGGGTGACCCACTATCTTCTTATCTATTTCTTATTCTTGTTAGGGCATTAGCAAGAGCTCTTTCAAAGGAAAAAAAGGAAGGAAAAATTAAAGGTATTCAAATTACTAGAAATGGTCCCTTAAATCTCATCTCCATTTTTTCTTTTGGGTCATCCCTTGGTCGATGAGGCACTAGAGCTTACATCATTATTATCATGTTATGAGACAACTATTGGATAGTTGGTTAATACTACAAAATCCAAGATCTTTTTCATTAACATTGCCTTAGATTTACAATGTATTTTTGTGTATATTTTAAGGTTTAAAATCGTTCATTAACATTATTTTATTTTATAAAGGAAAGAAAGAGCTTTAGAACTCAAGGCTACAACTCACAAAGACTACATCGAGAGAGAGAGAGAATAGGTTTAAGTGAGTAATAACCGACTTGTGATTTTGGATTTAGGGGTACAAATTGTTGGAGGTTATTCAAAGGAAAGAGAGTTTAAAATTAAGTAAAAGTGTGGAGAACCCTAGAAGCAAAGACTACAGAGGAGACAACTACCAAAGTTAAGGGAGATTTCGAATACGAGCAAAGGTAAATATAGTCTCACAACATTGGGCCATAAAAATATTAAAATGGTAAATAAATTAATAACAAAAACTATATAGCCTTCATCTTTATGGTTACGAGACAATTTGTGGGGAATGAAGAGTTTCACATCATAAACCCAAAGATTCAATTCAATGGGTAACATATAATTAAATGACAATAGTTCAAGTGGCTAAAAAACATGGACTTTTGATGTAGAAAAACAAATCTAATTCCTCTTAAGTGATATGCATAATTGTCATTTACAAATTGAAATATTGGAATTCTAAAATTATATATTTATTTTTTAATGTTCATTTTTATATATTTTAAAAATAAATTTATATAAATATTTTAATATTAAATTTAATGTTATCTGGGTTGATTGTGATGTAATTAATATGTCTTATAATATTAGTAAAATTATGAATTAAATCTTTGTGGCCTGTCAAGGTCTCTATTTTCTGTAGATCCACTTTTCAGGCTTTCCAGTTCCAGTTGTTGGTGGTTCCAGTTTCAAATCCCTTTGCTATAACTATTTTCCTTAGTTTTATCAATTTCATTTCTCAGAAGGTATGGATTTTTTGGGAGTGGTGTCGGTGTCTATGTTTGTATTTGATTTATTTGTAAAAGGTTTGGGATTTTTTTCAAAATATTTTTTGTTGTTTTGGGAGCTTTGCTTGGGTCGATATTATTTCATTATCCTTTGGTCTCCTCTATGGGCAATCTTCGATTATATTTCGTTTCAGTTGTGGATTCATCTTGTATTAGACTCAAATTTGGGTTGTAGTTGAAAATCATGGTGTATTTGTAAAAGGTTTGGGGACCCTTTCAAAACCCCTTCATCCACCAAATAAAAAGAAATATGAATTAAATCTCCTTGAGATTTAGTTAATTATAACTCATTGGGTTTAAGATAATTAGTGGGAAGGAAAGAGTTTCACCTCGTAAGTCAAGGTCTCAATCCCATCGATGAACCTTAACATATAATTCTAGAGCATTACAAAGATGGTGAAACAAAAGTAATGAAGAGCAAAAAGTTTCACATTACAAGCCAAGGTTTAGATTCTATAGGTGAATATTAGCAATTAAGTGTCTTGGGGGACAACGTAACGATTTGGGCTTTGGCTTTTCTTGAGGAGGTTAAAGGTTTAAACCACTATGTGTGTTAATAGTAAGGGTTCCTGATACTATCCAAATATATATATATATAATATGATAAATTGAGATGTAATCATGTGACTATAAGTTGAATTCAAATCCCCACATTAAAATATACACTCTTGTAGCAAGGTAGTAAATAATAATACAATTTACTATAATAATACATTATGTTTTTTAAATGCAACCTTTAAATTTTACATTATGATAGACACTCCCGTAGTAAGGTGACTTATGATATTACAATTTATTATAATACTACATTTTAGTTTGTTGAAATGTAGCTTGTGATAGTATAATTGGTTAAAATGTAGCCCATAATGGAGGTCCAAGGTTCAAACCGTGGCGTGGGCGAGTGTGTGAGGGGTGGATGTGTGGTGGCTTTGTGTTAAATTCCCTATTGATAAATATAGCTCTCGGTTTTACAAGAGGTCATGGTTGAGAGGAGACTGTTCAACCCTTCGGTCACAAAGGTTTCTCACAATAACCAAATCTAAAAATAAAAAATAAATAAATAAAAATAAAAATGTAATCATAATAATGCAATTACATTTTATTGAAATGATATAATACAAGGCTTAAATTTAATCTCATCTAATCAATTTTAAAAAGCATTGTCATACTACCTTGTATAGGTTAAAACTAATGATAGTTACATTGACACACACTTTTGGAGATGAGGATCTAGGTTTGAGTCTCTGCAGTAACCTTAGGTGTACTTGTGGAGTGAATTAATCTAACCCTTGTGTAGGTTTTATTATTGGTTCCTAAAACACTTTGAAGATATAGTTAGATCAACATAGGCTTTAATAAAGTAGTATTAAATAAATAATATTATATAAAATACATAAGACTTTAAAAATGTGCAAAATAATATATTTAAGAGATAATATTTATAATTTTTTTTATTTGAATAGTATGATAAATTCATACTTTTTTGCGGTCAGAGGTGTCTTGTGTCGCGATTTCACGACTTGTAGTTTTTTCGCGGACAGAGGTGAAGTTGGTGTTTACTGCGTGTTTTCGCGATAAGTTGTTGTAACTGACCTATCAGCTCTCTCAGCTAGCTTGGTATTGGTTCAAGAGATTTGGATCCAGTGCAAATATTCCTCTTCTCTTGTAATCATGTGCTTTCATTATTTTCGGCTGGGATGTATCTTATCCCAATTGTAACTTATCAATGTTTTAATACAAGTTTTTTCAATTAAAAAAAAAAAAAAAAACCTCTTGTATAAAAATAATGAAAAAAACATTATGCCTTTGGATTTGCTTAGAAGAGTTTGTATTAAATATGCTGAAGAATTCGTAAAGAAAGTTTTAGCAATGAAATCTTAGATTCTTAGTTTTACATAGGTGTTAAACTATTACTATTTTAACGTACAACTTGTTATGTGCAGGCTAGCTCAATGCTCAATATGTACAATGGCAAGGTAATTGTAAGTGAGTAGTATTGTGTAGAGTATTTAACACTATTCTTTTAAATAAAAATCTATTTATATAAAAGAAACGGTACCCATGATTTTATCACTTTTTATTTTCAAACCTAAAATAGGTGTTTAATGTCTAACATCAACTAAGCTGAATTTTATATTAGGAAACTTATATTTTGAACAAATACATGTTAAACCAACCAAAGTCTTGCATCAAAATCTAATATTATTTCTTTCGGAATTGAACTTTGAAATTTCTATATAAAGTACTCGAGTTGTGGTGTACATTTTTTTTTTTTTTTAATTTAGCAAAAAAAAAAAACTTGTCGGGTCGCTTTTGTTTAAAAAATCACGATCAGGGTTTCTATACCATCAGAATCACCCGGAGGCATCCGAGAGTCACGCCTGGCTTTGATCGTACCAATATTATTAACTCGATTTTGGGTATTCAATGTGTGTTTGGCAGGGTAGAGATTCGAACCAGGGACCCCCTCTTGGAGAATTGTCTTACCCTCTCCAACTCACCTACAACACGTAAAAAGTAAATGTTAATTCCTTGTATTTAGTTTTAGATTTTTTTTTTTAATTATTTTTTAATATAAAGGAGATTCGGTAATATCATTGGGTGTTGCTACTATAAACTCTAGTTCATTAGATTAGACGAAGTCAACATTCGGAGCATCGAATTGAAGCAGCCAACCAACAAACACCTGATCACTACCATTCAACCTAGCCCCGTTTGTGTAGGTTGTGGTTTAAACCTTGGACCTTGCAAAGAGAGACCAAAGCCTTAACCACTGCATTGTCCTTGTCACACTTGTTCTAATTTTTTAATTTTACATAGTTGTTAAACTTTCTCTACATAGTCATTCTAAAGAGGATTTAGAAATGTCTAGTTATAAATAATTTTAAAATAAAAACTTCAATTCCATACGAGATTGTTCTAGCATAAACATGTATAAATATGTATTTTTCTATAGAGGCAACTATTATGGTTTGTCTTGTTCTAGCATAAACATGTATTTTCTTATAGAAACAACTATTATGGTTTGTCATATAAAATATGTGAAAAAAATTAAAAAAAAATAAATAAACATAGATAAATGATCTAACGTTGTAATAGAAAAATATTTAAACAAAATATAAATGAATGAAACAAAATAAAATAACAAGTGAACTATGAGATGGAACATTAATTTAAATGAATATCTAAATGAAAACAAAGATAAAATCACATTTATTGAGTAAAAAATAAGAACCAACATATAGAAAAATAAGTTGGAAATATGAAAGAAAATATTATTTTGTTGAACTTAACCCTATGATAATCATCAAAAGGTCTACTTAGGAGCAAACATGAATGAGATAATAAAAATGCTCATAACTAATTTTTTTGATTATGTTGGAAGTAAGGGGTTTTGAAAGGTTCCCCGAACCTTTTACAACCTTTTTAAGATTTTGTCATTAAGCTCTTCATCTAAAACAAAAGCAAGACAAACAAGATCTGAACCTACTAGAAAGATAGAAAGAGATCATAGACGAAAGGAACTAACAACAAGAACAACCATTACATGACACAAAACTCCGACATACATAAGAGAAAAAAACACAACAATCATTAAAAAAAAAGATTGACAATCCTGACATCCTCCATCTAGGTATACTATCACGACCCATCTTGATAAGACTTGTTATATAAAATCCACTATGTACTGATAGATGATATTGATGCTTATTTTTGTTGCTTTTAATGGATATATGCTTATGTTATTGGGTCTATTTTATTTAAGGACATGGTACTGTTGATGCTCTACATGGTTGCAGGATCAAGTACTCTCGTGGGTGGATAAGAGAATTGGTCAAAAGGAACGAAAGACCATATTGAAAGGGAAATTATGACAATGACTTGTTCATAAGCAGCTTAGGGTAACATGGACAAATACCCTTCATGTAGGTGCATCACATTTTTGTTTATGACTCATGTTCGCACCATTGGACCAAGAAGTTGCTTGCAATGAGTCTCCTTATAGTGAACCGATGATAGCTTAGTCTATCTTAAAAGAGAGGCTACCCACTTGAGGATAACACAATGGTGTAAAACATCGAGGAAATACATTGCATTTGTTATTATCCTTTGCTAGTGGTGATGGTGGAGTCGCCTTAAGACTTTATGAGATACTTTGTTCTTTTTCTCCCTTCGCTTCGTTGAGTGGCTCATGAATGAGGATGGTTGGGTATTGGAAGAAACACTCTTGGCGTTACTCAACTCTACATGAAGGTGCTTGGTCTTCCCCATTTACCTTTTAAAGAAATACGATGGATGAAGAGAAAGCATGTTACAGGGAGAAATTGAAGTGGAGAAGTTAGAAGTGACTAGAAAAATTAGAACGCAGCGCAGGTGGCAGGTTGTAACGAGCGAAAGAGACACAACACCTCTCAACCTCCTTCCTATGGATTCCTTCTAGAAGGTAAATCCATGACTTTGGTGGTTTAATTATTAGGCTGGTTTTTGTTGATATTTCCTTGCACCGCTAGGCTTGTTGGCTTGTTGTTGGCTCAAGCCCTAAACTATTGTTATCTTAGTTTGTGCTCTCCTTGTTACCTACATATTCTTTTTGCTCTTCTTGTTCAACGCTAACGCATTATGTGCATGAGTTGGTATCTTTGTACTTGTTTTGCATACTCAACTTTTTCCAACTTGGGACTTATTCTCCTTGCATGGCAAGAGAAAGTACAGTGGTTACAGTGCAATTTTTTATGGTGCCTTGCTTACGTTACCTTCGGTTTGATTAGTGTTGAGTTGAAACCCTAGAGGGGCTTGGTGCTTGGTATTATGTTATTGGATGCCTATGCCTTCTACATCAAGTGGCACCCCATTCAGCCCTTTAGGGTTAGGGTCATCATGGTTTCGAATTATCCTTTTCACGATGATGGTTGACAATGCCCTTGTTGTATTATTTTGCACCTTAGCCTTTGCTTTAATTTTAAGGTTGCCTTTGGTTTTGTTTTGGGGCCTTTTGTGTTATTGCATAGGTTTTAGGAAGCATTCCTTTTGTTTTGTGTATCCTATTGCTCTTTTAACCTAGGCTCCTTCGTATGCTTTGGTTCGTGCAATGTTTGAATGCAAGTTAACCAATGTTAGATTAATACTGGATTTAATCTTTAGCTTTCATTTCAAACTAATGTTAGATTAATAATGGATTTAATCTTTAGTTTATTTTAAACAAACAATAGATTTAATGGAACTAACTTAAAGCCTTAGCAATCTAATGATAGATTAATTATAAATCTAATAATGGATTAATTAAATTAATCTTAGATTTCTAGCCTAATCTAATGATAAGTAATTATCACTCCACTGTCGGTATTTATTAGAACTAGCCTTAGGTTTTGGATATCTTTGGATTATTCTTTTTTTTGGTTACATAGGAGAGTTGGTCACAACCACACTATTTTTAGTAATTGACAAGTGTAGGGTTCAAACCACAGGGGTTGCTTCCACCAAACCTATTTCACTTCGTTATTGTTGACCCAGCGTGAAGGGGACCACTAGTCGCTTGGGATTCATACCGTCATCGTTGGGCTGGCGCGCACTCAGAGGATTGAGATTAGAATACCACCTTTACAAACAAGTTGACCCTGAGGTTTGAACCTAGGTGTCTTCTTGGTAAATGCCTGGCTAGACAAGCACTTACCAATCCACCTAGCCCTTAGGTGCTAAACCTTAATTTAAGAAAAATTGTTCCCCGTATCCCCTAAGGGCTAGGACTTTCCCTTCCATGAGGCCTGTCCCATTCAGGTATACCCCTCACGCTAGCTAGGGGTTTTTTTTTTATATCTGACGCAAGCCACCAGGTATGGCCCTCGGGCCTCCTTCTGAGGATTGAGGGAACTTGCTAGTAAGGTACCTGGTGTGGATTATTCTAAAGTTAAATTTTAATGGATTTAATCTTTAGATCTAGTAATAGATTCAATGGATGTAATTCCTTCAATCATAGATTCAAGTGTTTTGTTCTTTAGATTATTGAAGGAATACTAATGCTACAATAGTAGAATATGATCTTTAGATGTGTTTACTTATCTTATAGAATAGAAAAATATTTATAGATAATATTTTGGAAAGAAGTATGGGCTTATTTTGCTTGTGTTTGCTATATTGAATTAAATCATATAGAAATGCATGGTTTGGGTAATGTTAGAAAAGGAATCAAAAAATATTTGTGGAAAACATTTTGGAAAGAAGTATGGGGTTATTTTGCTTGTGATTGTTATGCAACGAATCACGTAGAGATGCATTCATACCTGCTTATGAGTTTTTATAATCCATGCCTTCCTATCAAACTGCCATGGAGGCCAGAGGAAGAAGATGGCAAATCATGAAGTTAGTTTCTTCATTTTATTTCGTGGAACATTGTGAAGGTTTAAGTTGGAAATCACTCTTAGTGGAAGAGGATTTATTGTATAGAAGCTAAGACTATTCATTTGTATGATCTAAATATTTAAATGAATGATTATGCTTGGTGTCATGATGTTTATTGTTATTTCATTGATCTTATCTATGTTGTTGGAACTAATGCTTTGATCTAAATGACTATGCTAGATTTATTGCACGCTTAAGTTCAATCTAGATAAGAATGTACTTTGCTTCCTTCTTGGAGAGTGCACTTATTTAGATGCTTATAGAGAGAGAGAGTTAATCTTTAGGATCGGGGGTTTTATTTCGAAAGGTATCTAAAGGTAAACTTTTTTATCAAGCCAAACTAAAGGTTGTTGCGGGGTAGCAACACCTAGTTCCCTGTGTCCATGAGAGGATAATCACGTAGAGTGGTTTATGCTTAGTCATTTATCATGGATACGAGGAAGATAAATATTAAGTTTAGTGGATTGTCGTGAACATAGATTATTAAACTCAAGGTATTACACCCTAAGGGACCAAGCATAGATTGACTTATGGTTGGTGGAAGGAATTGGTGTTTCCCCCTCTCTAAGGATTGAGAAGGGATAATCCTAACGCTAAGGTCAAGAATTCTACATTCATGGAGAATGCCAAAAATTTGGGGTGACCTTTTTTTAAGCATCCTTTGACCATGGAGGTATACAAGGTAAACCCTAGTACCTACGAGAGTTTGGTGTTGAGGATAAATTGTACCTTAGGCTTAATTATAAGCCTAAGATATTATATTTCTTATTTCTTGCATTGTAATACGTGAGGTATAGTATGCCCATGTTGGATATGTGTTTGTTATTTGTTAGGATGCATAGTTAGACTATTAGAGATATGTTTTATCATCTAGCAGTTAGTTGTTTGTTTGCATCCATGTTTGGCAGGTGGTTATCCCTACATATCTTTTAGTTACAAGTGGTTGGCCTTGCATGGCAAATTATTACAACCACTATAACCTATGTGATTCTTTGTATGTTCTATATATTCATTGCACATAATGGAATAATCAGCTTCATGTTTGGTATTTTTGTATCACTGGTAATCAAAGATATGGGAAAATTTTTGCAAGAAGGGAGGCAAGGTTCCAACTTCATTGCTAGGTGACTAGTGGATATTGTTCAGCTAGTGCATGAGTTCCTAGGCTAGGTGTTGCGAGGATTTGGCTTGGACCAACCCGTAGCATCCATTTGTGAAGCTCTTGAGGTGGCAGAGGGTTGAATATTATGCCTACACTGAATACCGCTGACTAAAGATCAGAGGGTAACAATATTTACCTTGAGGAAGGCAAGAAACATTTGTATGCTTTGAAGATTAAAGAGAATGTAGTGTTGTTGACTGAAGATCAGTTGCACAAATTTAAGGTCATTTTTTTTCCAAGAGAAGCCATTTGCACTCCTTGTCGAGAGAGCACCAGGTTTCCGAAAGGGTTGTCAAAGGTTATTTGAAAAATATTGGCCAATTTTTTCTTCATGCAAGAAAATAATTGAGCTAATAGCTCCTTTCCATGATTTTTTTGGGTTATTCGTCATGCATTAAAATTTTAAAAATAAAATATTAATATTTTATTGATATTTTATTTTCATAAGCCTAAGTCAAAAATAGGCTTTAGCTTATTTAGGGGGTGTTTTATCGAATTTGCTGAGCAGTTGATTGGTCGTTAGCTAGTGGACCTCCAACACCGACCACCAACCTCCAACAACCCCTCTAATGACCAACTTCTATCACCAGCCAATTTCCTTTTCCATCGATCAGCCCTTAACCACTGACGACTAGCCCCACCAAACCCGACAAGTCCATTTCGGTGACCAACACCGACAACCAGTCTCAATGGCCCTCCAACAACCAACCATCCGTGACATCTCTTCTTGATGACCTCTTCAATTTTGGTTGAACTTGGTATACCGATTCGAATTTTAGCATCCTTCAAGATAGGCCTACACGTCTTTGTACAAATTGTTGAACCCCAACGATGGTCGTGGTGTGGAAGCTACAGTGGAGGGAAAGTGTTGGCCAAGCATTTTTTGGACGCATTTATTTCTCAATGGTCGTATTTATTTCCTTCTGGCAGTGTTGTCAAGATGACTAAAATTTCCGCATAAAATATGAATCACGATGGATAGTCGATAGTGAAACAAACTCGTAGACAAGTTTTCATGAACAAGTCGTAATTGTAGCATAGACAAAAGAAAGATGCAAGCAACAAAAGATAAATTAAAAACTACAACCCTAAGGTTAAATTTCCAACCAACCAAAAAATACCACATGGCCCGTTCCAATTTGTCAACCATATTCAGGTGAAATCCATCCAAAGACAGACACGTGGTAGCGATTGAGTGGATTTTTTGATGCTAAGTTGGCATCATTTGGTTGGTGGTTGTGGGTTTGAAGTGACACTTTTTGTGCAAAAATAGAAATAGTCAATTTAATTTTTTTATGGGACTTTTAGTCCCACATTGCCCCTATTGTGGGTGAAGGTTGATATAAAAGCGTGAAGACGTGCTAAGTAATTGTGACAACCAATTGGTGGTCACGTTGGCTATTTTTAGGTGATCGTACCAGTTGCAAGGTGCAAGCACATCATGCCACCTAGCAATATTGCATGGAATTACATAGTTTGATTTCGTTACGATTTTTTGTTGTTCGATTATTGGACCTGCAACTTGTTACCCGTGCCAGTTTACTCTTTGTTGTGGACAAGTGGCTGATATGATCAAACAATTTTTTGTGAGAATAAACAAGGTTTTAAAAACTTTAGTGGTGAATTCTTACATAGAGCACTCACAAGTTGCTCACCCTCTTGCGTAGTTCAACACGCTTACTTGGCGGACTGCGTTGGAAAATTTGAAAACACCGTTGTCTTTGAACCATTGACCAACGTTGACTTTCAAACCTATTGACCTGCTCGTAGTTGCCATTGATCAGGAGTTTAAAACAAATATTTTGCCACTAGAAGCAATATTTCCCACCTAATTTAAAATTTTCAAAATTGAATTTTGGCACCAAGGTGATTTTTTCAATTTTTGTAAATTTTGGTAAATTTATTTTTGCAAAAATTAACAATTTTGCCCTTGGAAGCCAATGTTTTTTGCCTTAAGGGTTAATTGGTCAAAATTTTAGTGTTATTTTGATTTTGTTGCCTCAAATTGAAGGGAGAAAATTGTAATTGTCAATTTTTGTAATTTTGTAAAAAGCACTAAAATTACCCTTTTGCAAGTTGTAAAGGCAAAATTGTCATCTAGATTTTTTGCATTATAAGTTTCACAAATTGTCCTAAGCAATTGCCTAGATAGTTCTTGCAACCACATTATATTTCTCCTAGTCTAGCATATACACGTCACCAAATGGCTTCTGACCTCCAAACAAACATGGCAAATATTACCGTTGTAGTAGATGTTTTGGCGGATAAAGTGAAAGATATTACTATCCAATTGACTCATGGTGATGTCAAAATTTATAACAAATTTGCCAACAAGGCAAAATGTGAGGTCAAATTATATGATGGATCAAGGGATCCAGATGTCTTGTCTACTTGGATTTTAGATTTGGAGTCTTGGTTCTCCTATGCAGAAGTCCCTTCGGATGAACGAGTTGCTTTTGCCATAGTCAAACTCACAGGCTTAGCAAAAGTTTTGATTGTAGAAAGACAAAGCCAAAATTCTACCATGTCTTGGAAAGAACTGATCCAAATTTTGAAGAACACATTTTTCCCACCAAACTATCAAAGTGACCTCATGACCAAGTGGTATAGGTTGAGGTAAGCCTATAGTATGTTAGTTGTAGACTTCATTTTTCAATACAATAGGCTAAGTTTTCTTCTTGGTGTAAAATATTCAGAAGAGGATTTGATTAACAAGTTCACTCATAGATTGCAAGATTAGATTTTCAGGGAAATCAAATTCAATGATTTCCTCATTTTGGATGTGGCATTCAAGCATGTAATTCTAGTATAGGATAAAGTTGGTGCCTCTCACATATCTCGATCTTCACAGAAAAGTAGTTCCAAAGGTTCAAATCAGCATCAACAAAAGGTGAAGAACACTTCTCATTATTCCTCTAATTCTTCTTCTCCTCCCACTTCACCTAAAGCACATTCTTCTTCTTCTCACTCTAAATATTCTTCTTCTTCTACATTGTATTATGACTTTTGTAAAAAGAATGGTCATACAAAATCTATATGTTTTACATTTGAAAGAATGAAGAAGAAAAAGTCCCTAATTGTACAACCTACAAATGAGGAACCACAAGATGGTCCCATTGTGACTACAGGGACAGAAGAAGAATATCCTGCTTTTAAGGGTAAACTAAACAAATTTACCCTCATATCAAATGTTTTTCAAGGGGGTCATGACCATTTGTTTGTCACTAGAACCCACCTTACTCATGATTTGTATGTGGATTGTATCATAGATAACAGCTCGCAGAAGAATCTCATCGCGAGGATTGTTGTCAAGAAGTTGAAGCTTCCCACAAAGCCACATCCTCAACCCTATGCACTTAGGTGGAAGGATGTAGACTCTACATCCAACATCACACACACTTGCACCTTATCTTTTGCTTTTGGTGACAATTTTGTGGATAAGGTATGGTATGATATCTCTGACATGGATTGTTGTGGACTATTGCTTGGTAAGCCCTATAAATTTGATAGAAATGTAGTGTATCATGCTAAAAAGAACACATACACCTTGGAATTACATGATAAAACATATTTGATACAAAGCACTACACCCACATCAAATTTGATGCTAATTTGTAGGTAAGCTCATAAGCCATTAAGTAAAGCACTTGTATTGGCTCCCACTTGCATAAGTCCCACACAAGATAAAGAATAAGCACCTCCAAAGACTTGTGATAAAGAAGAATCTTCACTTCCAAAAATTGAACAATCACAAGAGCTCTTGGTTAAGGAACCCATCACTCTCACTCATGAGAAAGATGCCAACCATTCCATTGGCATCATTTTTTGGTACACCTATGAACACACAACCACTTGCTCCACAAAATTTACCTTTAGCTTTGTCCTCTTCCACCAATACACATACAGAGAAAGAGCAAGCTAAGGTAACTTCCTTCATACAACACCAACAGAGCCTTTAGGATAAGATAACATAGGACTTACAGAATATGTAGCAAGAGTAGTAGAGAGCGATGAGCAAGCATCGCAATCCTCATCCATTTCAAGTTGGAGATAGAGTTTGACTCCCTCTAGATAAGTGATGCTCTTTAAAGATGCCATATCAGGTTCCTCCTTTGGCACCTGAACCTATCATCAGCCCTACAATAGTAGTGGCACCTGAACCTCAGCTTTCACTCATTATAGATAGAGTTTTTGACACGAAGACTCACCACACTCAACAGTGTTCTTCCACTTATTACCTTATCATCTGCCACAATCACTTTCCATATATGGCTTGTTGGATTCCTCACCATCATATGGCTCGTGACTTTTCACATTTTCTAAGAACATTGGGGTCCAATGCTTCTATGGTTGGGAGGAGTGTTGAGGATAATATTATTGTACCTTAGGCTTAATTATAAGCTTAAGATATTATATTTATTATTTCTTGCATTGTAATACATGAGGTATAATATGCTCACATTGGATATTTGTTTGTTATTTGTTAGGATCCATAGTTAGGTTGTCAGATATATGTTTTACCATCTAGTAGTTAGTTGGTTATCAGCATCCATGTTTGGCAGGTGGTTATCCTTGCATATCTTTTACTTACAAGGCCTTGAATGGTAAATTGTTACAACCACTCTAACCTACGTGATTTTTTGTATGTTCTATATATTCATTGCACATAATGGAATAATAAGCTTCACATTTGGTATTTCCATATCACTTGGCCTCTCTTGTCCACTCAAGAGACATCTGTAGCATCATATAATAACTCAACAAGGTTCAACCAAAGTATCCATGATATATACTTGACTAGGCATATCCACATTTTGAATATATATCAGGCTAGTAAGACTTTTTGGGTTGTTACAGTTGGTATTAGAGTTCTAGGTCGTAGGACTAGAAGCTTCCATGGAAAGGACTTAGAGGTATTTTTACTTGATGGATGACTTGTGGGAAGAAATATCTTCTCTTGGAAGATGGTATTTTTATGTGGAATTAGAATGTCCATCAATACTATCAATGGATGATAGTATTTAGTTGTTAGTACATATGGAAGATGTAACTAGCTAGTAGGTAGGAGGCAATGTGAATGAGGATTGCAACCTAACCTAGGAACTTTTGTGTGGCCAAAAAACCATAGCACCACACTTAAGTAGAGGAAGAAGAGGATATTCCATACCACCAAGACAGACTAGGCAGGATGTTACTGTCTAACTATTGCAAGAGCAAAAAGAGCAACAGAGAAAACAAATGGATCAACAAAAACAACTGCTAGAAACTATTGTGATTCAAAATAGAAATCATGAGGTTAGATAAGAAGGAAACCCTACTTCAAATGAACAAGAAATTAGGGCTCTTATAGAGACAGAACTAGCTACAAATTTGAAGAATGTTAAGACCTCCAAATTAATAGAAAGAAATAGGGGTGATTTTAGCTAAAACTTGGTTGAATGAGTTGGAGACCTATTATGCCATGAAAAACTATTCTTCAGTGACCCGAAAAGTTTGGGCCACTCTCCACTTGCAGTAAATAGGGTTGGATTGATGAAATACTTTTAGATCTAGGCAAAAAATTTGTTATGGAAAGGTTTTGTGAAGGTCTTTAAGAAAAGGTTCCTCATAAAATAACATTATATGGTAAAATTTGAAGAATTTTCCACACTTCTCCAAGGAACCACAACAATAGAGATTTATTACCAAAGATTTGTAAAATTGCTTAAGTATGTACCACATTACGAGAAGGATGAGACTATGAAGGTACATAAGTTTATCTTGGGAGTGGATCCTAAGATAAGATCTATGGTAAACATGTATAAGCCTGAGACTATTCAAAAAGCTTATGACTTAGCTTGTCAAGTTTAGTCCAACCTGCAATTGAACAAGACTCATTTTAACTATGCAGTATTGTTAGAAGAAGATCAAAAATATCTAAGAAAATGGAAAAGTGTTGGGTTCATGAAATGGGAACAAGAGTAGGGTAAGAAAAATAAGGTAACCCAAAGTTTGAAAATAAAAACAATGGAAAATATGGTAATTCCAAAAATAACTTCCATAAGAGGAAGGATAACAGTACCCGTAAAGCACAGAGGCAACTAGAACCATCTCAAACCGAGCAAACAGGGGAGAAGAAATAGGAAAGACACTCAGATCCTGTTGGAGCCAAATTTGACTCAACTTTGAAACCCCCAAATTTAAATTTTTGGTTTCAATCAAACTACTTATACTGTTGGTCATTGCTTAAAGTTGTTGTGAGTAATTCAATTTTTCATTGGTTGGTTTGATAAAGTCTAACCTTAGCCTTTTTTAATAATGTGGGCTTCATGGTATAAATCAAATTACCTCAAATGGTTAGGGAAGAATTTTTCAAATTAAAAATCTAAATCCAAAGTCCGACCTTTAATTAAATATTTTCTTGGGCCTAAAAATTGACAAATAAAAATATTTTAAACTAAAGTCGATTAATTCATTTCACCATGGTTTCAAAATTCGAAAGGTCTAAGGTTAAAGCAAATATTAATTAATTAAAACCTAAGGGTATGCACCCCACTAAGCTAACAAGCGAGCACCTCAAAATTAATCCAAAGGTCGTGCTCGATCTAGACGAAATCGGACGACAACGCATTAATAAAATCGACCAAGGGATAAATCAAAAGTCAAAGCCATGGTAAGAGTTAAAGAGTTTGCATCTTAAAATTAATCGAATGATTGCGCATTCATCATAAAAAATCTAACGGATGTGCATTCCAAAAGAACCCGTATAATAAGACAAAGGGTCTAAAATATTCTAACCCAAGGTTTTTAAACGAGCAAGTTGTCTTCGATCTAACGATAGCGCTTTGTCGAGGAGTAAATCCAACGGACGCGCACTCACTAAGATTCTGAAGGTTAAGTCATAGACTAATAACAAACATGATTAAAGTCCTTGCACCTTTAACAATATCAACGGACGCGCTGACCCCAAGATCAAATCGACGACCGCGCGCTATTCGAAAAGTCAAAAATTTAAATGCAAGACTTGATGGTCAAATGTTTCGATTAAACAGTGAGTAAGTCCGACAGATCAGATGATCGCGATAAAAAAAGTACAGATTGATGGTTGCAATTGCTTTGATTAAAGCAAACTTTAGAAGTCAATATTAAAAAGGATGTGCCCCATTTGATCAATCGTTGGGCTAGTTACCAAGATCGAACAACCGCGCTCGATCAATTTTTAATCTAATGGTGGTGCACTAATTGAAAATGCATTAAAGAGTGTTAAGGTTTGAAAAATTAATTAATGTTAATCATGTAATTAAAAAAGGGTTTAATACATTGGCTAATTTTCCCCCTTTCACCTTAATCACGATTAATATTATACGTGCTTGATTAAACTAACTTGTAGGTTGACTAGATCCAACGACTGCGCTTGTCTCCACTCAAAATCCGACGATCGCATCGAAACCACGAATGGTAAAGGAAAGGCTAAGGTAAAGATAAATATTAATTGTGTTTAGCAAGGGTTTAATACATTTACTAATCCCCCCCTTCGCATTAATCATGATTAATAGAAAATCAAAAGTTTTTACATTGATTATATGGTGGGCATCTTATTGGTAATCTAACGATGGCACCCAAACTAATCCAAAAATCGATGGTCATGAAGGCTTGTAGTGGTGAAAAAAGATCCAAAGCTAAATAAAGATGCTTTAAGGATACACAAATCGGATGACAATGATGCTCATTGATCACCCAGATCCAATGGTGCACATACGAGAAAATCAATCGAAGGTTAATCTAAGCATTATTATTTCAAAAGGTTGATTAATTAAACCAAGGTATGTATAAGTGTTTCCCATTTATTAAAAACCATGTGCATATATACAATCCAACGGTTGCACCTCACCATAGTAAGATCTAACGGTGATCACAAAATAAAAATGCCCGTATCATATGTTACCATCGATTAATACGAGTTGCTAAGGTTTGAAAATATAAGGATTAAACATTGGATAATCATGATTAATTGAAGACCATAAAATATATTATGTCAAGTGTTTATATGCAGCTAGGTACATTAACCATCATGCAGGTCTCGGGATATCAACGATCGCACTAGCATCCTACCCAGATCGGACGATAGCGCATCAATCGACATTCCAAGAGCAAAACCAATCACTTGAATCTGATGGTTGCGATTAATCACGGTTGACTTAAGGAAAAGGGGCATCATAGGAAATATGAAAACCAACGCTCACATCAAGAATCAGATGTCACAAAAATCTCGAAGGAGACATAATCGATCCCAAAGATCTAGTTATCACTCGGATTTGAGGTGGCACGAGGTTCAAAAAGGACACTACCCCCGTGGCACATACCATTCCATGTCATATTAAAAGATCCCCATTGACGAATGAATAGAAAGCATGAATGATTGCAGGCACATGGATCAAAGGGGCCCAGGCACATAAGTTAACATATATCGACCCATCATAAAACACAAAATTCTAGAAATGGCTGAGTTGGCACGATTCCATTGGCCAATTTTGAACAGCGATTGGTGGCATCGGGTTGATAACGAAACATGCAAATTTATCAAGTTCACTCCACCACCCTGTATATGAACTTATGAAACCAGTCAAGGCCACTCCACTGGTATACCAAGAATTAGAATTAATACATTAGAAGCACAGAGGGAAGAGAGTATTCGTATTCTGAGAACTCAAAGAAGAACTTGACCAACAATCACGAGAGTAATGGCATCATGGGGAGATGTGTTCGTACTTGAAGATACACGAGAAGCCATGAAGTTTATCATAGATAAATCACCCTATTCTGTGATTTTTGGATTGTCTATTCTTGGTACCACTATGTATGATTTTGCCCAAAAATGTGGGGCAGATAAAAAGCCCAACTCAGCTCAACTATACGAGATCGAAAATGCCTGCATTAAGAGTTTCGCCCGAGTGATGGAAGGCGATAACAAAACCCCATGGATAATGGCAGATTTGTTCTATAAAGCTTGAAGGTGGCAGTACGAGGGTTTCCCTAGAGAAAACATATGGAATAGTAACCTTGGGAAGCTGATATGCCCAAAAGTGCATTTCTCCTCATATTTGATGGCTTGGCTAGCAGTGGCATATCACAAAAGAACGAGGACCTTTCGAGACCACAAGAATCGAAAGGTGTTCAACGCCAAAGTCAAAGAAATCCAGGAAGTGTTCAATCTGACGAAGTATACCACATTTTTGGTGGACCAGGTAATCGAACACCAATCTCGTATGTTCACTGATATGGAAATTTTTAAAAAATTATTTGATACACATGTGACAATAGAGAAAAATTTCCCAATTAATAAAAACGCTTTTAAACCCTGGGTACAAGACTTCTATGACATGATAAACATAGTATTGGGAGTACAGGATATGAGTAGAATAATGAAAAGGGTTTTGTATTTAGTTGCACAATGTAATAGAGGACATAACACCCCAATCTACGCTTAGGAATCGAAATTGAGCTCACAAATACACAGAGAAATGGTAGAACTAAAGAGAGCAATTTTTGAATAGAGGCAGGAGATGCCTTGCTTTTCACAATATTCTTTTCTCACTCACTTAATAGCGGGCCAATTGGGGGAAGAAGCTCATAAGAGATTAAAAGCCATAGATAGCCCCTATGTACAGAATAACTTTTGGAGACTTCATGAAAGATGAACCCACATGGGATGGTTTTGTGATCGCTTCCTGGTAGAAATCCATTGGGCCTTAACTAGGCTAATTCCAGAAAGATTAGGGCCAGGGGTAAGAGCATTCATTAAAGAAAAAGAGATAGGAGATTTCTTCTTCACATAAGGTTTTACTTACATCAGATTATATGGAGCTAAAATCCCTCCTAAGGTGTTACCCCAATACTTCCCACTGTCCATAGTAGCCCTAGAATTATGCAGACAAGTGGCAGAAGAGGCTAAAATGAGACTGGTTAAGAAGCATGGAAAAGTCCCCTGGCTTGATTTTCCCTGTCGTTTTGGGTATTATTTATTTGTTGGATATCCTTCCCTACTCAAGTGAATTTTTGAATTGGACAATATGGGATTCGATGAAGTGTCATGGATATTTTATGACCCAAAAAGAACTTACAACAAGATGATGGAGAAGAGAGAGTATGCTCGAATCAAGCACCGAGAAGATGCTTTTGAAGAAATATTATTAGAAGCTATAGAGAAAGGATCAGATTTAAAGATAGTATGGGATAATTTCCCTCCAGAAAAGAGAGGTAGCACATGGGTTTGTGAAGCCTATGACTACCCAAAAGAACTAATAAGGCTTTGGGAAATTTTAGTAGATACTACAACACATGTTATGCCAAGGACAAACCCAACAATTAAGGAAGACCCTTTGTTAGAATTGATAGAGGAGCAAGACATAGAATTAATGGAGGTCATTGTTAGAACTGTTGATGTAGTAGAAAAATAGGTTAAACTTCTAGTGAATGATCAACTCAGAATAGAAGCAGCACCAAAAGAAGTTCCTCAACAGACATGTACAGACAAAGGTAAAGAAATAGTAACTTCCTCTTCTCAAAAAGCATCACCTATAGAGCAAGTTGTAGTTCCCATATTTGATAATGTGCTAGCTATAACCAGTGTGAGGAAATTGGCACCCATGGCCATCCCTACCTCCATAACCATAAAGGGACAAGAGATCAAAATCCCATCAATGATACAAATGAATCCTAGAAAAACTGGTGGACTGGGTGGCCTTTTCTAAAGTTACTTAGTGAAGAGTCAAACAAAAATAACTCCAGTAGAAGCAAAGAAGCCCATATTGTCTTTACCAGTTGCCAAGGTTGTTTTAGAAAGAGCATATGAGCAGGTTGCCTTCATTGCTACAGATGAACAAGAGTTGCAGTTAGTAGTAGGGATGAGAAATACAGAAGAACAATCTTCAGAAAAAGTAGATTTGAGGACAACTATGTTAGATATTGTTGAGATTAATCTCCCTCTTTTGTAAGACCCACTAGTTCTCAGTACCAATGAGGAAACAGGAGGATCATCAGTATTGGGTAAAGATGCTGATATAGCAAAACTTGTCAAAACAGTGAATGCTCAGGCCATTGATCAATTTGTTGAAAAGATTGAAAAACTCAAAAAACAATTGGACCAAGAAGAAAAGGAAAAGGCAGAATTAAAAGTTGTGATAAGTAAGCAACAAGAAGAATTAAATAAGAGAGATGCTTCAATTGCCCAACCCCATATAGTAACCAAAGTTCAAGATCATGTATTATTTGAATGTAATGAAAAAGGATATGTACAGAAGAATAAAAGCTCAAGCCAAAGGTTCTTGAAATGTTCAAGCAAATAAGGGTGATTCAAATAACCCCCCAAGAATCATGACATTGATGTAGGAAAAAAAGATTTAAATTCATTCATCCAACCCTAGACTACATAGGGGATCATTTTGAAGAAGCGAAAGACAAGAAATAACGACACCTGGAGGCAATAAGATTCAAACCAATTTTGAATTTTTCAAAGCAGCCCTGTTTGGATAAAACCAAGAGAAATGGATATATTCTCTGATCGAGATGAATAACCTAATAAAGGATGCTACAAATAAACTGATAGATATTGGCCTATCCTTAGATCAATGCCTGGAAGACCTAGTTGGATAATATCTAAGGATTGCACTCTAGACATTTTTCGGAGGACTGCCCAAACTGCCGAACTCGTTTCGGCCATATCTCACTCATCCGAACTCGGATTGAGCTGAAATTTTGAGGGTAGATGCCTGAAAAACCCTAGAACGTCTCCACCAATTTTCATATCATTTGGAGCAACACATATCCTAGCGCATCCCTATGTGTGAACGATATATTTGGCAAGCGACTATGCGAGGGTTTCATCTGGGTTGAGTGCAAGCAGCTCCAGAGGTTGGTTTTTAGGGCCTTCGGGCCCTAGCGGCCAATATTTTTGTGGTTTATGCTCAATATTTTAGCAGGAAATGTTGCAGGGGATACAATATGGGTTAGAAATTTGTCTTTCAATAGATCATACTATGAACTTGAGTGACAACGGCTTCCAATTTGTCTGCACAAAAGAAAAGTGAAAACCATACCTTTCCACGGCGTCTAGGGCAAGGATTAAAGAGACCACGAAATAAGTTTCAAGCGAGTTGATCAAAAAATGGCTCATATCTCAAGTGAATCTGGTGCTAAGGTGCACCCACAAAATAATTCTACTAGTGAAAACCCCTGTCAAGGGTAAGAATTTTGAAGACTCGGTCCCAAAAATGAATTTTAGGGATGCCCTTCGTGGTGGACAACCTCAGCCCAATGCTAATATCAATATTAGGGCTTCTCATAAACCTCTAAGAATGCCTAAGATTGATCCCAGGAAAAGGAGTCGGGATGTCTTAAAGCAGGTGATGGAACTCCTATTGTTAAGCTTGATATGGGTAACATTCAGATCGGCATTGAAGATTTGGAAAAAAGAGGACTAATTTGTCGGTTCGTGGGTTTTCGTCCGAGTCTATCTGCTTTCAAAGTCCGGGCTGCAAAAAGCTGGAAAACTAAAGGTGAGTTACAAATCTCTATTTATCCAAATGGTTATTTTCTTGTTTTATTTGCTAATAATGAAGATAGAGAGAAAACTTTTCAAGGGGGTCCTTGGTTTTTTGGAAGGGCAGGGCTTTTCATGAAGCCCTGGCATACTAAATTTAAAGTCGAAAAAGAGATGCCTTCTATAGCTCCCGTGTGGGTTAGACTCTTTGGCCTCCCTATTGAATTTTGGAATCCTACTATTTTTTCTTCAATTGGAAACTCTTTAGGAACTTTTATGATGATTGCTGATTGTACTCAAAATTTTGAACATATTATTTATGCTCGAATTTGTGTTTTAATGGATTTTGACAAACCCCTACCTAAAAATATCACATTACAATTTGGGGAAGACACTTGGGAGCAAGTAGTGGACTATGAGAACATTCCTTTTCGTTGTAGAATTTGCCATGAATATGGTCATTTGGCCAGTGCTTGCCCAAATAAAATTCCTGATCAAAAGAAAGAAGATATAAACTCAGCGAGGTTTCCAAATACCTAAGAAGAAGAACACTCGAAAAAAAACCGGTAATGAAGGATCAATCAAAGTCATTTGCTAATATGTTTGAAATCCTTTCCACAAATGATGTCCCAAGTGAGGAAGAGGAAATAATGGAAACTAAAATCTTAGAAACACAATTTAAATATGAAGGAAAGAACTCAGAGACAAACCAACAAATCAAAGGTTTTCAACGAGAAAAAAAGGAGAAAATTTACACAAGAAAAACAATATTTCAAATGTCAAAACTTCAAATAATGCAGGTCCCAATATAGACTCCATTGAACCATCTAGTAAAATTTTGGATGTGTATGAGCATTCTTCAAGGTTAGAAGCCATCTCAGATTCAATTGGAATAAGTCAAGAAACAGGGAAAAAAAATTGAAGATGGATTCTAATAAAAAAGTAGGTCGCAAGACCAATCAATATCATATGGTAAAAGAAGGTGAAAAGCTTGTAGAGGAAGGTAAGATTAATGCCCTTCCCAACATTTTTAGCCCTGGTATTAATGAAGATCATCACTTGGAATATTAGAGGACTCAAAGGGAGTCTTTCAAAACAAAATGAAATTAGAAGAATGATTCAGATAAATCATCCACATCTTGTTTTCCTTCAAGAAACAAAGATGTCAATGGAGGATATGGACTTAATTGCCAGTAAAATTTGGCCAGCTGGAAAAGTGGTTTCCCTCAGTTCCCAAGGGACTTCGGGTGGCATTGCTTGTCTTTGGGACCCAAAAGAGGTAGTTATTCACCATATGGTTGGCGGTTGGGGTTTGTTGGCTATAGCTATTCAAAGTAGACATTCCAACCAGATTATGCTCTGCATTATTGTTTATGCCTCGACTTCTTTGGAGGAAAAAAGAAGACAGTGGAAGGATATTACTCATATTATCTCTCATTTTCCTAAAGCTTGGATCTTGATCGGAGGAGATTTCAATACCATCCTCTCTCTAGATGAGAAAAGGGGGGAAATAGAAATTTGGACAAAAGCATAGACCTCATGAGCGAATATATTGCAAACCTCCATCTTGTGGATATCCAACCGAGATAATGGCCTTATGACTTGGTCTAACAGAAGGCAAGGCTTAGCTTGTATAATGGAGAGATTGGATAGGTTTTTGCTCTCTAAAAATTTCTTAATCCATGGTCACATTCCTAAAGTGAAGACTCTTAATAATGTTGGTTCGGATCATTGGCCAGTCATGGTGGAAATGTGGAAAACCAATGTGAGTTTCTCTCCTTTTCGTTTTCAATTAATGTGGCTTAGAGACATTTCCTTCAGACCTCGTGTGCAACAATGGTGGAAGGAAGGTAAACCTAGGCATGGGACTAAGATGTTATGTTTTGCCAAAAGACTGCAATACATTAAATCCAAAATCAAGACTTGGAACTGGAAAGAGTTTGGGGATGTTCATAAAAAAAAACATGAAGTTATTGCTCATCTTGAAAATTTGAATAAGAAAATCCGTTTAGATGGCCTCACAGAGAAGAGAAGTGCAGATGAAATTAAACTCACAACTCGATTAGAGGAATGGGAAAAAAGAGAAGAAATCTTATGGAAGCAAAAATCTAGAATTCAATGGCTCAAAGAAGGAGATCGAAACACAAATTTCTTCCACAAATCTCTTCTAGCTCGAAGATCTCACAACTTTATTTCTTCCTTAAAATCAGATTCTGGAGATGTTGTTTATACTTGGGATGGCATGAACTCTATTGTTGTTGATTACTTTTCCAATATTTTTGCTGCTACTCCTCTTGACTCGACTTCACAACAAAATGTTCTTCAAGCAATCCCTTCTCTTATCACTTCGAGGAGAACTCTATTTTGACTACTCCTGTTACTATCAATGAGCTTCAACAAGTAGTTTTTAAAATGCAAAAAGGAAAACCCCGAGTCTCGATGGTTTTCCTATTGAGTTCTACCAAGAGTTCTGGGATATCCTTCATGTTGATTTATTAGAGGTGGTGGAAGAAGCCAGGAAATCCAAAGAAATTTTGAAGGTTATCAATAAAACTTATATTACTCTTGTTCCAAAAGCTCAAGAGGTTGATCATATCTCAACTTTTAGACCTATTGCTTTATGTAATGTTCTTCTCAAAATTATTACTAAAATCATGGCGAGAAAGGTTGAAGCCTCTTTTGCATAAGATTATTTCCCCAGAGCAAGGGGGATATGTGGAAGGACGTCAAATAGTAGATGAGATAGTTCTTGCTCAGGAAGCCATCCATTCCATGGATATGCAAAATTCTCCTTCTATGTTCATTCGGTTAGACTTATCCAAAGCTTATGACAGAGTGGATTGGCACTTCCTTATCAAAGTTTTGAGGCAATTTGGTTTCTCTAAGGATTGGATGGATTGGATTATGGGATGTATCTCTTCAATTTCCTACTTAGTTCTTATCAATGGCAGGCCTTCTCAGTCTTTCCCAGCTTCCAGAGGTATTAGGCAAGGTGACCCGCTATCCCCTTATTTATTCATCATTCTTGCTTGATGCTTGGGTAGGACTATAACCAAAAAGAGGGAAAACAAAACCCTTGAGGGAGTTACCATTGCTCATGGAGCTAGACCTATCTCTCATCTTCAATTTGTGGATGACTCTACCCTTTTAGGTAAAGCTACAGTTAAGGAAGCTTCTAATATTAAGCAAATCATTAGCTATTTTTCTAAGGCTACTGGGCAGTTGATCAATGAAGACAAATCTAAAGTTATTTTCTTTCACTGCTCTGCTAGACGAGGAATCCATGGTCTTGGATAAATTAAGATATAAGAAGACCTCTCTTCCAATCACTTATTTAGGTATTCCCATAAATATTCAAAGGCAGAAAAATAAATATTGGAATTGGTTGTTGGACAAAGTCAAGAAGAAAATTGGAAAGTGGACCAACAAGTGGCTTTCTTACGGGGGTAGAATCACCTTGGTAAAATCAGTCCTTCAAGCTATTCCTATTTATGTTTCTTCCATTTTGAATATCCCAAAGGTTGTTCTTCGAGAATTGGATCAAATCAGTCATCGTTTCCTTTGGAGTGGTACTAAGGAGAAAAGAAAATGGGCCTTGGTGAAATGGGATACTTTATGTCTTCCTAAGAGTGAAGGGGGGTTAGGATTCCGGTCTTCAATTAATAACAACAAAGCTTTAGCTGCTAAATTATATTGGAGGATGTTGCATAACCCCAATGCTCTTTGGGCCAATAATCTCCATGCTAAATATGCTGAGAACAAAAGTCCTGAAGACCTTGTTCGCTATCAACTTCCTACCAAAGGTTCTCCCATTTTAGCGAGTTCTTAAGACTGGTGAGGATTTGATAAAGAAAAAATTATTTTGGATCATTCATAATGGTCAACATGCAAATTTTTGGACAGATTCTTGGGATGGTCACAAGCCTTTGATAACTCAGTTTCCCGATTGGAGGCCTTGGATGGAGGAGCTTCATCGAGCTAATTGGATAAAGGTGGCTAATTACTGTCGGTACCATACTGGTAATTCAAAGGTTGGTAGATATTGGATCCCTATTGAGGACTGGCCTATTCAAATCCCAGAAAGGCAAAGACAAGATATCCAAGGCATCCTTCATATGAGATCCCTCTCTTGGTCCCATGAAAAAGATTGTTTTGGATGGAACAACACTACTAAGGGTGAGTATTCGGTTGCTCAAGGTTATTTGACCTTATGCCATAATAATCCCAACCATTCTTCTGACATATTTTCTCAATTGTGGGCTCAAAAGCTCTGGCCTAAGGTGAGGTTCTTTAATTGGCTTTTATTGCATCGTAGGGTGCTTACTTGTGAGCAACTTATGAAGCATGGTTTTCATGGCCCTTTTAGATGTGAAATGTGTGAAGAGAATGTAGAAAATATCAACCATATTTTTATTGAGTGTACTTTAGCCTCTGAGCTATGGAGGAGAATGGCAACTTTACTTGGCTTACGAGTGGTCCAATTTTTTCACTTTTGAACAGACTTTGGAGGGATTGGCCTAATCAAGAGGGTGTTGATCATTTTATTAGGCGAGTAGTTTGGATGGGTTCTACCATTCTTCTTTGGAATATTTGGAATGAAAGGAACAACCAAATTTTTAATCAAGATAGGAAGGATATTCACTATATTTGGCAAAAGACCATAGCCAACTTAGTTGAATCAGTCCATCAACTCCTTAATCACCCCCAAAACTCCCACCAAAGATGGGATCAAGTGATGCAAATATTGAAGATTAAACCTTCTAAGGGCAACCAACTTAAAGGGAATGTGAGTATTAGTAAGATGGATAGGACTAGAAATTGGCAACCTCCTCCTAAGGATTTTGGAAAAGTCAATACTGATGGAGCCTCTAGAGGGAACCCTGGAAAAGCCAGTGTGGGAGGAATTGGTAGACTTTCAGATGGCTCCCTGGTTTTTACTTTTGCTAAGAATTTGGGTATTCTTTCCAATAACCTTGATTAAGGGTATGGTATCCTTAGAGGCCTTCAGGAGGCTACTAAGGTTGGATGGGAAAAGGTGTTAGTTGAGTCTGACTCTCAACTTATGATTAATCTCTTGAAGACACCTTCTAAGAATCATAAGGTGGATTGGAGAATAAAAGGAATTATTGAGAAGATTCGGTTAATCCGGATGGGATTTTTGAAAGTTGATTACAATCATGTGGTCGAGAGATCAAAACAAGAGTGTTGATGCTTTAGCTAATTGGGCTTTGGACAAAGGTGATCTTACTTGTTATGGCCACCCTCCTATATGGTGGGCTTCTCAAATTAGGGAAGCTCTTCTTTCTATCATTTCTTTGGATGGCTCCAGTTCTGAAGGTACCTAGTTTCTTCTTGTTTTTTTTTTTTGTTTCTCTTTGGTTCATTTAGTTTTTTTTAGTTCCCTAGCTCATTCTATTCTTTATTTTGTTTCCTCTGTTGATTCTTGCATTAATAGTCTTCTGGTCTAGATAGGTCATTGTTTTGTTCATTTTTTTTTCTTTTTGTCTTCTTTGTTTTTTTGTTTAGTTTTTTAAGGTGGGTGGGTTCTTTTGTTTTGTTTTGTTTTTGTGTTCTTTGTGTTGTTTTTTGTTGTTCTTGTGTTTTTGTTGTTTTGTTTTTTTTTTATGTTTTTTGTTATTGTTCTTGTGTTTTTTTCGTTCTTGTTCTTGGGTTTCTCTTTGTTTGTGTTATTTCATTTTTTTATGTGTGAGTGTTTTCTATGTTTTTTGTTTTTGTTTATTGTATGTTGTTGGTTGTTTTTTATTTTTATTTTATTTTATTTTATTTTTTAGGTTTTGGTTGTGTTTATTTTTCATGTTTTTTTTGGGTTATGTCTTTGTAGTGTTCTGTTGTTTTTGTCTTGTTTGTGTTTTGTTATGTGGTTCTTGTGTTTTTCTATGTGGTTTGTGTTGTGGTTTCTTTTATCTTATTGTGCGTGTTTGGTTGTGCTTTTGGTTTTGACACACTCAAGGAGCATGTTTTTTATTTTATTTTATTATTTTTGTTGTTATTTACTTATTTTTAATTTGGTTTTGTGTGTTTGTTTGCTCCTTGAGTATGTCAAAGGTGGTAGGCCAGGTCCGAGTCCTGGGCGTTTTTGGTGGAATGGATACCCCTGCCTCCTTGGGTCTTACCCGAAAGTGGCATCCCTTTTGGGATGTTTTCCACAAATAAAAAAAAGATCAATGCCTAGAAGCATAAGACATAGAAGAAATATTCAAAGAAACCCTTGAGAGATTTGACTGTGAATAAGGTGATGAGGAAGATATGATTAAACAAACTACACTCATGGTGAATGCTACATAAGCCTTACTACTTTAGTATGACAGAAACATGCCTGTTATTGTTAAACAAAAAAACAAAATTTTGCAAGAAATGAATATGCTCAGGATTGCAGCCACTTTTGACACAAAAATATGGAGGTTGATTGATGAGCATTGTAAGCAAAAGAAGACAACACCTTGCAAGCAAAATAATGAAAACAAGCAATTGCAGAATTAAAGGATTTTGTATTGAATTTTATTGGAGCCTTAGTCTCCTTTTTACAAGTGATTTGCCCCAAGTGCATAGGGGTATGATTACAATAAGTGAATGCTTGCTTTCACATGATAGAATGGGCACAAAGAGGGGAAAAACCCCTTTGGCTAATCAAATTATTGGTGGTGTCTTTGGTCTTCTTTCGCTCCAATCCAATTGGTGAGTGGGCTTGAGTATCCAATGATGGGCCACTCCTAGCTTCAATAGCTCTTCAAATACATGTTATTTGCACACATGCAAACCGACAAAGGGGGATTAGTAGCACCCGTATATTCAAGCGATAAACCTAATGCTACACATAAACCTATTACTGATATGGATGAAAAGCAGATAGCACAAAACAATTAACAAACAAAGCCTTGCTTAATACTCAAATCGCTAATCTCTATCGATGAAATCCATTTTTGTTCTCGGGACTATGGAACCGCGGAAGCGCGGTTGTGGGCTGGAAACCACGGATGCACATTTTTGACTGTGGAACCACGGATGGGCGATTTTGGCTGAATAACAGATTGCCTCAAAATTCGAGCCAACGGTCAGAGTCAAGCTTGCGCTCTCAATTTCTCGTTGGGTCTAGATCTATTTCGATAGCCTATCGGTATGCAAATTCAGCTCCCTTTGTTTGGTGGATTGATGGTGTCTTTATAGGCTACCTGGGGCTTTGGAGGGAAATGTGAGGTGGCAAGCCTGACTTGCCAAGTGGTAAATCTGGACTGCCAGGTGGAAGGGGTAGTTACAGTGAGTCACTCAGTGTGGCTCACTTAACTGGGGTGATGTGGCTCCAAGTGGAGTGGGATGTGGGATGTTGTTTTATGTGAAGGGACAAAGGGGACAACAACAAAGGAGTTGTGGCATGGGTGTTGGGAATCTGTCTCATGTGCAAGGACAAAGGGGACAGGAGTGGGTAAGATGTGGCATGGATGTTGGATGAAGTGTCCAGGACACATGTCCAATGGGTAGACAGGGTATCCTAGGGTGATTTTCCTGATTAAATAAATTAGGAAAGTATAATGATGTGCAGGATTTTATATCCCTAAGTTAGAACTTAGGCATATATCTTTATTATGCAGGATTTGATGGTGAGGTGGTGAATGTGAACTAAAGGGTGCTAGATTTTGGTGTCTACTAGTTGCCCCTTTTTGTACTGCGTTGTGTACAACACAATGCGGTGCAAAAACTAATGACATCTAACTTTATTGGATGAATGGGTTCATTTCTCTTTGACACATAGAATGAATGAATTTAAAATTTTTGATTTGTTTGCTTACCCCCTCAATTGACGATTGGGTAAAGGTTGACACCCATAAGTCAATTGACGAAATATGGATGTTGAAAGTGGGTTGTAATTGAATGATGTTGATATTGTTAATGAATTTTGTCTTGATTTCTTTGTGCCCCAAGCTTGGGATTATTTGTGTTCTTGCAATTTTGCTTTTGGTTTCATTAATGTGTAGAATACATGGTAAAAATCTGACCACTCTTTGAGTTTTCATCCACTATGACTTTAGCAATTCCTTCCAAATGATGGGTTTAAGGAACCAGTCGTCGAGGATTTGATGCTCTAGCGGTTTTTTATTTTACCAAATTGTTGTTTGTTGTCCCGCTTTTGACCCAACGGAAGGTGTTGTAGGATTACCTTGGCAAATATGTTTTTGAACACATTTAAGCTCATAGATTTAGGGGCTTATCGTCTTGATTCATTGTTGCTTGTTGCGATTTTTGAATGAGCTTCCTTATGGTGATTTACCCATCCAACCGGATTGCATGGATTGCTAGTCGTTGCAACCGCTAGGTGTATAGGATAATCCACTAGATACGAGTTTCACTCCAGATGATTAGGTGGATTGCATTTTTTTTAAACCGCTGACTTGCGGTTATTTTGGTGAAAAACGTGGATTTGTGTTTTCCTTTATGAAACTGCGTTTTTGCATTTTTGTGCCTCAAAACACGGGTTTGCATTTTCGCGTGCCGCGAAAAACTCAGACGCGCATTTTTGCCGGTAAAAGCAACTATTTATAGGTTGCTATCATTTTCAAAATCATTATGCCAGTTGTCATTGGTTGATTGGTTGAAGTGATGAGTGAGATGGAGGTTGGCGAGGGAGCGAGTGGTGGTGGCTCGGATGGAGCGGAAGTTGGCGGCGGTTTGCAGAGGTAGGCGATTTGGCCTTTATATTTTTTTTTTGCGTTTGTTTTTCTTGTTTGAAAATTAAGTGGGGATGGTAAATTATTATTATTTGCTCATTAAGCGGGGCTGGCAATGAACTTGTTTTTTTTTTTTTTTTTTTTTTTTTTTTTTTTTTTTTTTTTTTTTTTATTATTTATGGTAGGTAGAAATTTTTCATTTTTGTTTTTATTACCTAGGGTAGGTAAAAAAAATTCGTTTTTTGCTTTTATTACCTAGGGTAGGTAAAATTTATTTTTTATTTTTTATTTTTTATTATCATGCATAGGTAAAAAAATTTTGTTTTTGCTTTTATTACCTAGGGTAGGTAAAAAAAAAAAATTTTTTGTTTATTACCATGCCTAGGTAAAAAAATTTCGTTTTTGCTTTTATTACCTAGGGTAGGTAACATTTTTTTCTTTTTTGTTTATTACCATGCATAGGTAAAAAATTTTCGTTTTTGCTTTTATTACCTAGGGTAGGTAAATTTTTTTATTTTTTTGTTTATTACCATGCATAGGTAAAAAAAATTATTTTTGCTTTTATTACCTAGGGTAGGTAAAAAAATTCTTTTTTTGTTTATTACCATGCATAGGTAAAAAAATTTCGTTTTTGCTTTTATTACCTAGGGTAGGTAAAAATTTTTATTTTTTTTTTTATTACCATGCATAGGTAAAAAAATTTTGTTTTTGCTTTTATTACCTAGGGTAGGTAAAAAAATTTCTTTTTTGTTTTATTACCATGCATAGGTAAAAAATTTCATTTTTGCTTTTATTACCTAGGGTAGGTAAAAAAATTTTTTTTTTGTTTATTACCATGCATAGGTAAAAAAAATTTTTTTTGCTTTATTTCTAGCATGTTGTGCTAAATTTCATTTTTTTATATGTTTTCTTTTCAGGTTAAGCTTCTTGATGCTCGGCATAGGTGGTCGAGGACCATTCGAAAAGTGCGGAAAGCACTTTATGATGATGATTGGACTCTACTTCAGACCATTGGTTTAGATGGTTGCGGGCGGTTAGGCACCGTTCGAGCTGATGAGGATCTCCTTTCGGCACTTGTTGAGCGTTGGGATCCAGACAAGGGCACATTTCAGCTCCCAACAAGGGAGCTGACTATCACTCTCGAGGATATCTACCGTATCTTTCATGTCCCTATCGAGGGTCCTACCGTTCGTGTTGGCCTTGACAAGAAGGAGGCCCTTTTCCCTCTATTTGGTGAGATGTGGGACATCGATTGTAGTAGGGGCGACATTGCGTATCTGGATCTCTTTACGGCTGGCAGCTTGGGTGCATTGCTTGCCTTTATGATGTACATTTTGAGCAACATGTTGTTGCCCAATTCCATGGGATCGAGGATCCCGTGGAACCAGGTGTCTATTGTTCTTGACTTGATAGCTGATCCTCGTCGGTTAGCTTGGGCTCCTGCTCTTCTCTACGAGGTTTATAGCGAGCTCTATGAGGTGAAGCAACGTGGGTGCAAGGGCCTGGGCTATAGTTTGTTGCTCCAGATTTGGTGTTGGGAGCATGTTATCATTGGTCGCCCTGTTGGTTTGCCTTGTGGCATGGATGCCACCTCTCCCCGGGCATACAGGTGGTTACTTAGTGAGGAGGTCAGTCGATCTGTTGTGAGTGCATCGGAGTTCAGAGATATCTTGAGTTCTCTGACTAGGGACCTGATGTGTTGGCGGCCTTGGAGGGGTTTGGATTGGGTGATGGATGCAGTGGAGCTTCGTCGCATTAGGCGGGGACGATGGGTTGTTGGCGCCCATTTGAGGGATATGGAGTTTATCCAGTTCTCTCGTGTACTATGGCAGTTTGGTCTTGTTCAGGATGTTTCGGTTGCTCCTAATTTCTGGTGAGTCGATGATCCTGTTAATGACTCAGACTTGGAGGTGCTTGACTTGGATGATGTTGGCATGACTGCTGAGTATGATGCTTGGTTTGTGAGTCAGCCTCTATGGACTCCTAGCATCATTGTAGATGATGATGGGAGCGGTGATGATGTTGATGTGGGTGGATGGGTTCCTTGGTCGATGAAGCGCCAGCATGGTAGCTCTTCGAGAGCTGACATGGGCACGGACGTTCAACAGCCTAAGGAGGGTGGTGGCGATGATGATGAGGGTTTACCTCCTCGACGATCAGAGGAGGAGTGGGGGATTCTCTAGGCTGAGCGAGATAGCCTGGATTTGGAGCTGGGTCGAGTGAAGGCCGAGTTAGCACGGTATCAGGGTGAGGTGACTCGTCTTCAGGCTGAGGTGGATGGGCTACGGGTTGGACCTAGTAGCACTATTGTGGTTGCTAAGGATGCAGAGATCACTAGACTCGGTGGTGAGATTACCCATTTATAGGGTGAGCTTTCTCGGTTGCAGTCAGGTGTTGGAGGTGATGATTCTGCTCTGACTATTGCTTCTCTACGAGCAGATATTTCTCAGAGGGTCGCTCGCCAGGGTGCTGATTTGAGGAGCCTACGTAAGCAGGCTATCTACATCGAGATGTTGGAGAACATTCTTCATGAGCGTCAGATTCCTTTACCTGTTCCTCCTTCATCATCTTGCTACCCGAGGGATCGAGACGAGTCGCAGGACTCATCGTACTTCTAGCTCTCACGGGGCTTCTACAGCGCAGGGTCCACGGAGGGATCCTGCTGGCACTAGCTAGATGTTGTATTTGCCTTATTTTTGTTTTTTGTATATTTTATCTTAGTATGAGCCTCAGTGCTCCGATGTATACTGCCTTCGGGCATTTTGTACTTTGTAGACTTTCGTATTTATATATATACATGGCATTTTATTTTGGTATTCACATGCGTTATTTGTATATGTATTCTTCTTGTTTATGCTTTTGCAATGTTTATATTATGCAATCTTATATTTCTATGTTAATGCTATGATAATGAATGCAAGTGAACATGTAAAATGCATTTTGATTTATAGTTATGTAACTGAATGAAGGTATGCATGGTGCTCATGTAATCTTATTTAGCTCGGAGTAGTTGACCTTTACTCATTCATATTTGCAATTGGGGGTTCCCACTTGATTATTCTTTGTGGTGATGTATGTGGTATGTATAAATGGTATGTGGATGGTGATATGGATAATGATTTTGCTTTTGGTATGTAACTGAAAATATTCTCAAATACTCAAAGAAGCTAGTAATGTTAACCATTTTTCTTGAATGTTATCTTACTTTCTTTAGGACCATATTGTGTGCAAGTGAAGTTCATTTTCTAAATCTTGCGTGTCGATGACCCTAAGCAATCCAGAACCAGTGCATGTGATTGTGATGTTTATTGCCCCATCTTGAGTAATTTTTGGATGGTACCTTTTTGGGTTTTCCTTTTTGGCTAGCTTACCCGTATGTGCGTTCAGAGGTCTCCCTCTTAAGAGAGAGACATGTCGCCCGCATGAGTTTACTCCACTGCCAGTCAAGCATCTATAGCCCCGGTGGAGGCTCACTCCATAGTCCAATGGTTTGATCTTTAAGCCTTTGTGATGACTACATAACTTTCTAAGGGGAACATAGTACGATCTTTTCAGCTTTAGAGATCTGTGGTGTGTGTTGTTAATTGTTTTTTGTGTAGAGTTTTGGGGAATCGGATTCTCAACCGAAGTATGATGAGAATGTTACCCTATCCTTACTACTCTACATTTATTTATATTTGTTGTTTCACTTGTGGTAGTGGTGATAACCACTATTTTTGTTTTTGGACTATGTTGCGTGATAGGGTAAGCGAAGAATTTGACTTTTTTCGCTTTGAGGTTTACCCAAATTGGCGTTATCTTTCTATTATTCAAGATGTTTTAAGATTTGTAAAAGTGTATTTGGTTCTAGATTGCTTTTGGGTCAATCTACCATACTCAAGATTTTCTTAATGTGATGAAAGTGCTTTGGTCCTAAAGAAAATTGGACACTTCATGAAGTTTGGTTTTTCACTAGACATGTTTGAGTGACTGAAAATTGTATGATATATCATATATGATGTGTATGATTTGTGAGTTGTAAAGAATCTTAGTTGAATACCCCCAATTCTTGGAATTTGTTTTCTTGGTCTTATCATCACCACTATTAAAGATTACTGAGCAAGGGATGGGATGGATGCAACTATATATATATATATATATATATATATATATATATATATATATATATATATATATATATTTATTTATTTATTTATTTTTTTGTATGAACATATAATTGAAATGCAAATGCAATATGAAAAATGCAATTTAAAATATGTCTATTTACAATGTGAAATGCATGCAATGTTGTAAAATGGAATCTTTTGTTTATTTTATTTTTTTAATTTTTGTTTTAGCCATGTACATATATATACATATATTGCAAGTCGTTTTATGCATAAAATGCCTTTAGGTGCATAATGTTCAGTGGTTCTGGCTCCAATTTCCCTTCTAAATTGGAAAGTTTGTACGTTCCTTGTCCCAATTTTTGCTTTACTATATATGGGCCCAACCAATTTGCTGCAAATTTATCCCTTAAGTGCGGTAAAGCATTAGTATTTTGTTGATTTTCTTTGAGCACTAGGTCCCCCACTTGAAATTCACGAGGATGGACTTTTGCGTTGTAAGCGCGCTTGACTCTATCTTGATATACTCGTAAATGTTCTAGAGCATTGATACGTTTCTCATCAATTATTGTCAATTGGTCAAGACGCTCCTGTCTAGTTGTATCATCGTTCATGAATTCTTGTATCTCGATTCGCAAGGATGGTATCTCGAGCTCCAATGGTAATATTGCTTCTGCATCGTAAACTAGTGAAAATGGTGTTGCTCCCATTGGCGTTCTTATGCTTGTTCTGTAAGCCCATAGTGCTAAAGGGAGGTGAGTATGCCAATCTCGATGATTATCTTTTACCACTTTCTTGAGAATGGATATGACTATTTTATTTGTTGCTTCGGCTTGCCCGTTTGCTTGTGGGTAATAAGGTGTTGAGAAGTTGTGTAGTATTTTGAATTTATTGCACAATGCTCTAACATCCTTATTCTTAAATGACTTTCCATTATCAAAAATTATTTTTGAGGGTATTCCAAAATGATAGATAATATGTTGAAGTATAAACTCCGCTATTCGAGGTCCGGTCGTAGTTGTCGAGTGGAATTGCTTCCACCCATTTTGTGAAGTATTCTGTAGCAGATTATGATGAATTTATGTTGTCCTGATGAAGCAAGTGTTATTTTACCGATCAAGTCAAGGCCCCATTGTGAAAAGGGCCACAAAATTTGAATGGGTTGCAAATTTTGTGATGGCACATGGGTCAAGTTTGCATGATGTTGGCATTTTTGGCATCTTTTGACATATTTGCAATAGTCATTTTCCATTGTCGGCCAATAGTATCCCATGCACAATATTCTTTTTGCAATTGCCATTCCGCTAAAGTGACCACCGCAAGTACCATCGTGGGCTTTTGATATTGCTCTTTCTACTTCAATTGGATTTAAACATCGTAGTAGTATTCCATCATAACTACGTTTATATAACACATCTCCAAGTAAAGTGAAACGAATGGCTCTTTGTTTGAATGTTCTTTTTGCAGTTCGTGTCATTTCTATTGGTAGTGTACCCGATTTGAGAAAATATTTTATCTCATCAAGGTAAGAATTTTAAGGTTCGATATGCATCAAACAAACATTCTTCTCACCTATAGATTCTGCTTTTTGAATTGATGGTTTAGACACTCGTTGTTATGATTAGCGGTTGCATTTCTCCATGTTCATTTTTAGGGATGAGAGATCCCAAGGAAGCCATTGCATCCACAAATCTATTTGTCGATCGTGGCAAGTTACTAATTTCATACCAGTCAAATTTTCCTAGCAACTGTATCGCTACTTCATGATATTTCTTTAATACTGGCTCTTTACATTGGTATTCTCCTTTTATTTGGTAGACAACCAATTGAGAATCACCAAAAATGCTTATTCTTTTTATTCCCATTGCTATAGTTGATTTAAGACCTAGTATTAAGGCTTCATATTCTGCATTATTGTTAGTGCATGTGAAGTCGAGTTTGAATGATAAAGGAATGGGTATTCCTTCGGTGTGTAAAACACAACTCCTGCACCTTGCCCTTTTTCGCACTTTGATCCATCAAAGAACATTGTCATATCTGCTTCATCCTCAGGTGAAACTATTTCTTCTTGTTCTGTGACAGAAAACACTGAATCATCGAGAAGTTCAATTATTAATGGTGTATCATTGTGCAGTGGAGCTTTCGCTAATTGATCAACTATTACTTGCCCTTTTATGGATTTTTGACTTGTGAATTCGAGGTCGAATTTCGTTAAAAGCATTATCCATTTAGCAGTGCGGGTGTTGTTGTAAGTGCGAGTCATCATGTATCGCAAAGGGTTTTCTCTAGCTATAACATAGGTGGTATTGCTTAGCATGTAATGTCTAAGTTTCTTGGTGGCGAAAACCACTGCTAAGCATAAATTTTTGACATAAGCATATCTTGTTTCGTAACTTACCAATGTTCGACTGATGTAATAAACCGCTTGCTCTTTATTTTTCTCATTCTTTTGTGCAAGCATTGTTCCTAAAGCAAAATCTGTTGCAGAAATGTATAGGTGAAATGGGACTCCTATTTTTGGTGGCGTAAGAACCGATGGTGAGGCTAGATATTTCTTTATATCATCAAATGCCTCCTGACATTCAGTTGTCCAAGAAAATATCACTCCTTTTTGTAATAGGATGATTAAAAGGCTTGCATTTATCTGAGAGTTGCGCAATGAATCGGCGAATAGATTGGACTTTTCCTTGCAAACTTTGCAACTCTTTCAAGTTTTTGGGAGGTGACATTTCTAATATTGCTTTTACCTTGCTTGGGTCTACTTCAATGCCTCGCTTTGAGACAATGAATCCTAGAAGTTTTCCTGATGTTACACCAAATACACACTTCTTAGGATTTAACCTTACCTTATGTTCTATTAATCGATCGAATGCCTTTTCTAGCACATCTATGTGTTCAAGACGCATTTTTGATTTAGCAATAAGATCATCTACATAATCTTCGATTATCTTATGCATATAATCATGAAATATGTACGTCATGGCACGCCGATATGTAGCTCCTACGTTCTTTAATCCAAAAGGCATCACTCTATAGCAGAATGTCCCCCAAGGCGTTGTAAACGTTGTTTTATGTTGATCTTCGAGATTAATCCGAATTTGGTTGTATCCGGAGAAACCGTCCATTAAGGAGAGCATTTCATGACCAGCACAAGAGTCTACTAATTGATCTATATTTGGCAAAGGAAAATCATCCTTGGGACACGCTTTGTTTAAATCTTGAAAATCAGTGCATACTCGTATCCCCCCATTCGGTTTGCGAATGGGTACCATGTTTGAAAGCCATTCAAGATAATCGATTGGTACTATGAAGTGTACATCCAATAACTTTTGCAACTCTTCTTTCACAATTAATGCGACTGTTGGATGAACTTTCCTAAGCTTTTGCTTGAACGGCTTGGCATCATGTGCTAGCGTAAGGTTGTGGACTACCAAGTCCGGATCTAAGCCAGGCATGTCTTTGTAGGACCATGCGAACACTTCCTTCTTTTTAATAAGCATGTTTATGATGCTTTCTTTTTCTTCTGTGGATAATTCTTTTGCTATTTTGACAATCTGGGGATTGTCCACGTCTTCACTAAGGTTCACATCTATAGACTCTTCTATTAGCATGTGAGAACCTTCTTCTAGTTGATGTGGAGTCGGGATGAGGTGGATATCACCTGCCACATTTTCAAATGTGTTCGGGGTGTCCCCCTCTATCTCAATTTGAAAAACTGAATTGTTTGATGATGAAGGTTGTTGCGGAATATAAGCGTTTGAAGCGTGCAACAACTCTTCGGACAGGATGAAGTCAGTAGTGGATGGCGGGGATGAAATCCTATCCATGGCTATGATACTGGTGTCGATATAGATCGGTTTTATCTCATTATATGGATTGCGGAGTGGGGTGAGCAAATCAACAAAAATCATGTTGACTTGATGGAAATGAGGTGGTTGCGATTCAAGAATTGATGACTCGTATTCTCTAGGTTGCAACTGACCTAATGTGTGTGATTGGTTTTGTTGTATGCTTTGCCAATGTGATGGAGGAGGTTCTGGTTCAGGACCCTCACGCTCTTTGTTTAGCCAAAAAAGTGTGCGGTCTATTGGAAACTTTTGTTGATACCAGTTATCCTTCTGCATGGTTTCTCCATATATTATCTCTTCCTGAGGTTCTTCTTCTTCTTGATTAAACCATTCAGGATGTGCTTCATCTTGGAGCATTCTCCTGGCTTGTATCTCAAGAGCATGGTTGATAAAAATCATTTCAGTTTCATCATCATCACTGTCACTCATCCAGAATCCATTAGCGTTTGTATGAGGTCCTAGCATTAGTGGCTCAAGGTCTTGCCTAAGGTATGCTATCGTAGTAGGATCTTCATAATCTGCCTCTCATTGTAAAGCTTGCTCTCGAGGGTAAAAATTGTAGATTTGGTATCTACTTTCTAGTTGTTCATCCTCATCATTAGGTTCATCCTCATCATCGCTCTTTTCCTCCTCTTGTTCGCATTCTATGTCAAGTTCTTGGAAAGCTTGATTAAGCGAAGAGCTTGCGATGGAAGGTTTATAGCCTAGACCGGAGCGGTCACTTGGCTCTCTATATTCTGGTTCAATAATGTGGTGAGGACCTTGTTCATGTCTTCCAAGTCCATATCCTTGCCAATTAACCCTTCGAAAATATCTGACTGGGAAACTTGGGTTCGATAGATAATCAATGTTTTCATTAAACTCTTGTAAAGAGTTGTCATTTTGAGGAGGTGGGTCCGATGAAGAATCCATCCCTCCATATATGAAATTGATTGCATTTGTTTGAGAACCCATTCTATATATATCACCAATAGCTAAAGGTGGGTCGCGAGGGCGACCGTAATCTTTGACTGACTCGATAGGTGGTGTAACTGTGACACTTTCAATAATGTACTCACCAATACTTGGATTGGCGAGATGTACTGCAACTCTAGATGGTTGTGTGGCTAATGGCTCGGCGGATGAAGAGGGTTCTTGAGCCTTAGCTCTTGGCTCTGCTGGCGGCGTTGGATTATCTCTAACAAGTGGCCCTATTTGTGAGACTACGGGTTCTAATGATTGTGAAGTAGTGGCTGATGATGTGGGTTGTGCTTTGAATGTGAATGGTGGCTTTGAATCTGGAAGTGTACTAGATGGAGCTAGCAATTGATTAGCAGGATGAGTGGGTGTAATTTGAAAATGAAATGCGATGTTTGAAGGATGCGTTGAGCTAACGCTTTTAGATGCGAAAGTTGGATCAACTATAGGCAACTCTTCTAGAATGGGTGCTTTTGATGATGTGGTGTTTGATGGAATGGTTCTAATGACTAGTGGTTGGATGGTTAGATGTGTTGATGGGAGTAAAGGCTCATAAGGATTTGAAATAAAGTTGCAGTATTTGAAAGGTTCAGTGTCACTGGTATGCAATGTACCTTGCCTTCATGCACATATTTTAAGCATTGATGCAATGTTGAAGGCACACATTTCATTTCCCTAATCCAAGGGCATCCAAGAAGTATGTTATATTGCATTTCCCCTTCCAATATGTGAAAGAGAACATGTATTGTTTTCACCCCCACGGTGATGGGAAGAACAACATTCCCTACAGTTGAGCATAAAGCGTCATTAAAGGCCCTAAGAGTGAATGTGGATGTTGTGATGTGAGATGATGGGACGTTGAGCTTCATCATGGCAGGTGTGGTAATGAGGTTGATTGAAGAACCTGTATCAATAAGCACTCTCTTGAAGGGTTTCCTGTCAATGTGAGCTACTATGTGCAATGGCGGATCGGGTGAATCTACTGATATTTGTTTTTCCTCGAAGTCATAGAATGTCCATGCACTTTTGCACACTACCCACAAAGAAATTGAATGCATTGGGGTCTTCTGATTGTACTTGAATAGACTTTAAAATTTCCATCAATGCTTCCCTGTGAGGTGTTGATTGTTGTATTAGTTCATAAATTGACAATTTTTTTGAAGCCATCTTCAAACTCTGTGTTAATCGGTTGTTCAATGTAACAACAAGGCGGTTGTGGAACGGTGGTGGTGGCCCATTCGATCCAAGTTGTATGGGCACATTAGTTGGTGATGTTGTCGGAGCTTGGGTTGTGCGATTAGCTTACCTTTGTCCATGGGTAACTATATTGATAGCCCCTACAAAACCTTGTGGCAGTTGAGACACATAATTAACCTGATTGGGAGGAACTGTAGAAGTTGATGCTCCTCGTCGGTTGTTGATTCACCTCTCGATGTGGCAAAGGTGTCTGATATATGCCTAGGTTTTGGTTATTTTGGGCTAGTGGGTTGTCAATTTTGATTGTACCCGCTTCCAATAAATCTTGCACAATTCCTTTAAATCCATGACAACCTTCAATATCATGTCCTCTTTGTCTATGATAGATGCAAAAGAGGTGTTCTTTGTAACCTTTTGTCTTTGGTTTGTTAGGATCATCAGGTTTCATTTTCGGTAAATTAAAAAGTTTTGCCGCATACAACTTCTGAAATACTAATGAATATGGCTCTTGTATTGGCGTGTAATTTCTTTTTGGCTTAAAATGATGTTGTTGCCTTTTCGCAGGTTGTGTCTGATTTTGTGCCTACTGTGGGGGTGGAACCGCTTGATAATTTGGTTGGTGTGGTTGTTGTTGTTGTTGGGGTTGTTGGATTTGTGTTTGAGCCGATTGATTTGACTGTGGTTGGCTCAAAACTATCTGATTAACCTGTGCGGTCTTGGACTGACCATGGTTATTCCCCTTTTGATTCTTATTGTGCCACTCTTTCTTCTTAGGCTTAATCTCGCCTTCTTGAATTTTGATTTCTTCAATCAGTTTTGCTTGGGCGAGTGCCTCATCGAATGTTCTATACTGTTGTAGTTGTAGCAATGAAGAGATGGGTCTACCAAAACTCTTCGTGAACATTCGTATTATCTTTGGCATAGGGAGTGAAAATGGTAACTTGATCATGACTGATCTCCATATGTTGCCAAAGTCATAGACTGATTCATCGTCATATTGTTTTAGGTAAATCAAATCAGTCAATGTTGTTTGTTTTCTAACATTTAGGGTGAATCTTTCCAGGAACTGGTCCGCTAGTTGTTCAAAGGTAAAAATACTTTGATGCGGGAGATGGTTGTACCGAGTCTTGGGCTTCCCCCTAATGTTTGAGGAAATGTATGTAATAGCAATGCATCGTTGCTTTTGATTCTGAAGCATGCATTCACAAATCTTGTTACATGCTCATGGGGATCCTCTTCTCCTTTAAATTCAAGCTTCGGTATTTGGAAATCATGTGGATATGGTGGCTCTAGTATCGAAGCGTGAATAGGGTGATTGAGTAGTTGCCTTAAAGTTGGCTTTTGGTATTGCAAGCCTGGGGTTTGCATGGCAAGACTATCAATCTGACTCTGTAAAAACTGGTATCTGGGATCATCTACAGGATCGACACTCGAATGTACTTGATGTTGCTGGTAATGGGGTGGATTGTATGTAGGTTGGGGATGATAAGACATGTTTGGTGGAAATGTGTTATGGTATGGATGTTGAGGGATGTTATGATATGGATGGGGTGATGAAGGTATGATATTATGCTGACCTACTGCATTAGCATATGGGTGCGGTGGTTGATTGTGAACCACAGTGGTAGAGGGAGGACGCATTACCCAAGATGGATCTTGGATAAAGGCATTAGGTTGATGAGATGTAGGTGGAAGATTTTGCTCAATCCCTTGCAAATGTTGGTTAGGGTCAGGGTTCATGCTACGGTTAGCATTATCTAAAATCCTTTGCTTGCAACTGTAAGAAAGCCTGTTGCATAGCAATTGCATTTGACATAGGGACTGCTACCTGTGATGTGGTGGACTGAATTGGTTGTGGAACAACCATGGTAGTGGAGGTAGATGGGGGTAAGTAGCAAAGGGTATCGCCACTGACTATGGAATGGTATGAGATGTATGTCCTACAAGTGTGGATGGAGGAATGGATGTTGGGGCTTGTGAAACAATAGGAATTGTTTCATACAAGGGATTAGTGGTAATGGTCATTTGTTGTGATAATGTGGGGGGAATTTGGTTGGATGACAATGGTTGATTGGCTAATGCTACAACAACCAACTCAAAGAGAGGATTGGTGAAAATCTGTTGTGACTATTGTGGATAGGCGAATATGGATTCTTGTTGTGATGAGGGTACGACACGTGATGGGATGGAGAGTGGTGGTAATTATGGGAAGACCATTCCAGCTGCATTCAAGTACATTCTAATAGTGTCCATATCTATCATGGTGACCTGACTATCTACCGTTGTAGGAGGTTCACTCCTAGGTGTCTCAGGTATAGCTGTGTGAGTAGCTCTATGCATAATGTCTATGTCCATGTTGGGGGCATTACTAGAAGGCCCTATATCAAGACTCGAGGACATAGAAAGGGGCACATCTACTTGTCCCACCACCGAAGTGTGAGGGACATTGCTAGACTGAGAGGCCATAGGGGATGACCATTGACTTCGGCTTGACACTAATTTCTTAGCTTGATTACGAGTCACTACCATATGCTAATATGCAATCTATGTGAATGAAAAAGAAAGTACAATGCAATACAACACGCCAAGAAAATAAACATACAAAGTGTTTGACCCTAGTTTGCACTAAGTTTTTGAATTTTTTTTTTTGGTGTGTTTTTGTGTGTGTGTTTTTTTTTGAAGTTTTTGAAGAGATTTTGTTCTTTTTGGAATAGAATAATAGAACTCAATGAAGATGGTGATTAAGAACACTAGCACCAAGCGTGATTTCTCAAAAGAGGCTAGGGTACACCGCTTAAATCCCAGTGGGGGGTTCGCCTAGCTCTTCCACTTTGATTCAACAATCGTTCCAATAGTGGGAGACAACTTGAACACCAATGACTTATACCAACTTAAAGAGTGCTTTTATCCTGTCTAAGGATGATCTAGGGGGCAAGCCGATGGAAGGAGATGAATTCCAACGTCACCGGTCTGAATTGGGGGTTGGTGATGAAATCCAACCGGACCAATGTTTTAATTATATGTGTGTGTGTGAAGGTTTTGTTTTCTATTGTGCGATGCAAATCTAACATGCAATTCTATTTTTATGCCTAATGCAAAAAGCAGGAAAGACATAGAATAGCAGACAAAATCATATCAGGGGTAAAATTGCAAATCCAGGTAAGACTCGGCCAAATTCTGTTTAACAGGGCTAACCGCGGGTGGGCGGTTAGTTCTGGTAAACCGCGGGTACGCGGTTTGCCAACCGCACATGCGCATTTGGGAGATCCCAACCGTGGGTGCGTGGGTCCTTTTGGTCAATAGAACAAAGTCGAATACAAGCCCAAACCCTAAAAAAGAAATACCTGGGTTATTTCTAACCCGGTACATGCAATATGATTATTCCCTACTATGCATATGCAGATTCTCGTTTATTTTGCTTTGTTATTGTGTTTATGAATGCAATATTTAAGTAGATTTTTCTATCCTAAGACCTAAATGCAAGCATTGGCATACAAAACTGAAACCCTTAATCTACTTAAATGCAACCTAAATCCAAAACTAAAGGAGAAATTAAAAAGATGGCACAGGGTACATACGTGTGTTCCTTTTGCTGCTCCTTCTAGCTTTCAACCGTTGGTCTACATTTCAACAGTGCAAAAATCATGAATGCGCATTTCCTCAAATTAGAAACCATGGATGCACGGTTTCACAGTGACAGGTTAAGCACAATCCAAATTTGCCAACCCGAGATTGAATTCTCACGCGTTTCAAATCATTAGCACCTATACATGCAAACAGAGATTAGTAAGATTAAAATAAAGCAAGGCAAAACAAAATGAAACCCTTGGGAGGTCCCACCATGATCGCCATTTTGTAAGCAAAAGAAGACAACACCTTGCAAGTAAAATAATGAAAACAAGCAATTGCAGAATTAAAGGATTTTGTATTGAATTTTATTGGAGCCTTAGTCTCCTTTTTACAAGTGATTTGCCCCAAGTGCATAGGGGTATGATTACAATAAGTGAATGCTTACTTTCACATGATAGAATGGGCACAAAGAGGGGAAAAACCCCTTTGGCTAATCAAATTATTGGTGGTGTCTTTGGTCTTCTTTCGCTCCAATCCAATTGGTGAGTGGGCTTGAGTATCCAATGATGGGCCACTCCTAGCTTCAATAGCTCTTCAAATACATGTTACCTGCACACATGCAAACCAGCAAAGGGGGATTAGTAGCACCCATATATTCAAGCGATAAACCTAATGCTACACATAAACCTATTACTGATATGGATGAAAAGCAGATAGCACAAAACAATTAACAAACAAAGCCTTGCTTAATACTCAAATCGCTAATCTTTGTCGATGAAATCTGTTTTTGTTCTCGGGACTGTGGAACCACGGAAGCACGGTTGTGGGCTGGAAACCGCGGACCTGCGGTTGTGAAACCGTGGATGCACATTTTCGACTATGGAACCACGGATGGGCGATTTCGGCTGAATAACAGATTGCCTCAGAATTTGAGCCAACGGTCAGAGTCAAGCTTGCGCTCTCAATTTCTCATTGGGTCTAGATCTATTTCGGTAGCCTATCGGTATGCAAATTCAACTCCCTTTGTTTGGTGGATTGATGGTGTCTTTATAGGCTGCCTGGGGCTTTGGAGGGGAATGTGAGGTGGCAAGCCTGACTTGCCAAGTGGCAAATCTGGACTGCCAGGTGGAAGGGGCAATTACAGTGAGTCACTCAGTGTGGCTCACTTAAGTGGGGTGATGTGGCTCCAAGTGGAGTGGGATGTGGGATGTTGTTTTATGTGAAGGGACAAGGGGACAACAACAAAGGAGTTGTGGCATGGGTGTTGGGAATCTGTCTCATGTGCAAGGACAAAGGGGATAGGAGTGGGTAAGATGTGGCATGGATGTTGGATGAAGTGTCCAGGACACATGTCCAATGGGTAGACAGGGTATCCTAGGGTGAATTTCCTGATTAAATAAATTAGGAAAGTATAATGATGTGCGAGATTTTATATCCCTAAGTTAGAACTTAGGCATATATCTTTATTATGTAAGATTTGATGGTGAGGTGGTGAATGTGAACTAAAGGGTGCTAGATTTTGGTGTCTACAAGCATATTAAAGGGTTGCAAAGGAGTTTAAAGGGAAAAAAGGTCAATACCTGCAAATAACAAAAAGTAGATTCTACACCACAGACATCTGCAATAACAGGAGACATCTCTAGGGCAGTTAAAGGGTCAAAGGATCAAGGAAAGGCAACTCAAAAGAGGCCAGTTTGGAAAGCAGTAGCTAAACGCACCAAGAAGTAGCAGAATTAGATGAAATTTCTCCTCATACTTAAATCACCAGTTTAGTGGAATTTGTTTGAACAAGTCAAATAAGGGAGCACAGTCAAAACCTCAAAGCCAGCTGGATAGCAGTAATTTTGGAAATTCAATCAAATGATGCCAAGTGTATAGCCATAATTCAACCAGAAATAATAGAATCAAGAACCAACAACTATAAAATGAAGCAGGCAGGTCTGGATTCTGCATCAAGCAATTAGAGAATAGCATTTTTGCTAAGAGGTATACTTGAGTGCCCTATTAGTTGTGTTGTTGTATTTCTTTGTGTCTATTTTCTTTTATTCATTCTTTCTTCCTCCCCTTGCTTTGCAGGATTGTGATAGGAAAGCGTTCAAGAAGCTGAGATCATTTTCTACCTTCTTGAGCCTAGGATTCAGAGACTCTACTATTACCAGATTGGAACAAGGAGAGTTGGAGAAACCTGTTACATTATTTGAACAGAGTCCTCTCCATTGTATTGATGTATTTTTTTAATAAAAATAGAGTTAAAAGGCATCTCACCCACTCTCCATGTAATATTTTATGAAACAAATACAATTCTGGGTTTTATTCCTATCATATCTTTGTCATTGTACTGTGTGTCACTGTGTAATGGGTTACATTATTTGAACGCATTATATACTTTTCTTTCATTGGTTAACTCTTGATTTTATTACGATATTCGAGTGAGATTAAGAATGCCAATTTCCTTCTCCCCTTCTCTTTGTTTCATATTAAAATTGTTGTTAAATTGCTATAACAACCCAATGAATCTAGGCACCGGTCTACATAAGGCATAACAGTTGGTTATTTTCATGCTTGGTCATTTTAATAAGAATACTTATAGTTTAATATAAATCCAGAGCGTGCAAATAAGAAGTTTAATTAAAGAATTGCCATTAGGGTTTCTTTACCCGTTCTATCGTCTTCTTTAGCAATATTCAGGTTTAGCAGAACATGAGGCAGGTCGACCAGAGCCTGTAATAGCTCGTTGGTTTCAAATGGATTCTTGTAGTGTGACAATTGATTTCCTACGAATGCAAGAATCGGTTCCAATAGTATTTTGGCACCGTCGTCGAGGAGGACTTATTAGAAAGATTCAATTATCTTCTTAAAAGTTTTCTTCAACGATTATTTTTAATCAACGAACGACCAGTTAAAGTAAAGAACTAGCATTTTAATTTTCACTTAGTTAGAAGTTCTTTATTTTTCATTATGTCCGTAGTTTATGCCTTGAAGTAAGTTCTTTATGTTCTTGATGTTCTTGAAAATTCTCGTTTCTTGATTTTCTTGAATTTTGGTTTCTTGATTTTATTTATTTTCCCCAAGAACCCACTCCTGTGAGGATGAGAGATAATATCAGGAATTCTTGATAAGAGTATACGTTGTACTTTCTACACCCCAATTTTGGCGACTCTGCTGGATGAACCCAAAAGAAAAATATATATAAAAAAATGAGAGAACAGAACGTGCTGGCAAACACTAGGAGAAGTGGTAAGGAGCTGTTTCTAGAACTCAAGAATCCAGAGGTATTTATACATACCTAGAAAACTCCACTTTTTAAGAATGTTGTTTATAATAGTAGATTAAATTCTAGTGGTAAAAGGTATGTGAAGAAAATCCAGAATACTATTACTACTGATATTATTGTAGATGAACGTTTAAAATCAGTAGTAGAATATATATGTGATTATTCTCATTCAAAGGTAGATAATCCATCAATCTACATTCAAACTACCCAGACCCATACCACCGTAGGTACTACATCTATGAAATTAAATTCAATAGTAGCTATGGCTTAGGGTAATGTTCATTTGTGGAGAACTAACAAATATAGACCTTTTGTGTACCAGTAAATTTAAATGCCTTACCGAGTAAAGCTCACAAATACCTCCTTAAGTTTTTAGGAAAAATAATGCAGTAATTGGAGATGATCATATCAAAATTTTCTTATATGCAATGGACAGTCTGGAAGTTGAACATGAAGATGTAGTATTAAGACTATTTCTACAGACTTTAGAAAAAAATGCTAGAGAATGGTTTAATTCCCTTCCTAACAATGATATCCTAGACTTCACCAAAATGGAAGAGGTGTTCCTAAAGAAGTATGGTGAAAGGAAAAATGAACAATCATTGTTAACTTAGCTAACCACTATGAAGAAGAAATAAAATGAGGTTGTTAGTGATTTTAACAGAAGATTTTCAAAAACAAGAAACAAAATCCCTACCAACCTCAGGCCTAGTGATATTCAGTCTATTTTTTTTTTAATAATGCTTTTCAAGGAGAGTTTAACTATGAATTAAGGCAAGAACAAGCCACTACCATTGATGGTTGTATGGAAAAAGCAATGGATATAGAAAAAATATGCTTGACAGTGGTAAGATGAAGCCTTATTCTTTAGAGGTTAACATGCCTGAGAGAAAACCTAAGAGAGTGGCTTTTGATATACAAAGAAGAACTGAAATTGATCCTGTGGAGAAGTTGACCAATCAAATGACAAAAATGTTCAACAACATGAGTAACAGGTTAGCAAGAATTAAAATAAATGGAAATAATGGTGAATCTTCATAGATAGAGCGACCACATGTTGACAATCGTCCCCCATTTAAGAAAAATGACAAGAAGAATTGGGGAAACAACAATGGTTTTGAAGAAGGGAATAGGAATAGGGGTAATGGGAATAACAACTGGAGAAATAGAGATTCTGTCAGGGATCAAAACAATGTCCCTAACCTAATGCCATCTGCTAATGTAGCTGAAGGTTTTCCTTATTTTTGCTCTACTTGTGATGCACCTCATAACCTTGATGCATGTGGAATACACCTGAGTGATAAAGGTAATGTAGATATGCATGCAGAATCAGAGGAAGATATAAGAATCAATGAATGTTGGTCCATTGAAGATGAATCCAGAGAAAGGTTATTTGAAGAAGACATGGATAAATATGCTTCAAATCATCATCCTCAGATCTTAGTAACTGAAGGAACTAAAATTTGCATAAGTCACATGAGTCAAGATATGATAAGATGAAGCAAGGGAAATTGATTCCCACTACTCAAGAGGTTGAAGAATTAGAGGCAACCCATGTTTTAAATTTGAGGAATAGAACAGTCCCTGAAAAAACAGAGAAATTATCTACAAATGAAACAAGAAGACAAACTCTCACCAATAAAAATATTAGTAAAGAGAAAACTGATAGGAACCCTAACAAAATTACTCTTGAGGTAATAGAATCAACATAATAAGTTCCCAAAGAAGAAAGTAATAAACCTTTGGATAGAAAGAAAATAGAATTTGATACTGGGTCATAACTCAGTAAGCAAAAAGTTAATATCACATTTGGTGAACTTATGAAAGTTTAAACATACAGAGAACAAGTATGCAGAGCTTTTGGATTAGTAGAACAGAACGAAGACCCTACTTGTCATGCTACTAGACAAAATCAACATGATACGATATCACCATCTTCTGTCAGACCCTTCTACGTGTCATTAAGATATAATTTAGATGAAGGGGAAATATATGTGATTCATAATTGCATGCTCGATAGTGGAGCTTCACATAATATCATGCCTAAGCTAATAGCTGACTAAATAGGATTAATCTGTACTAGAGATTCTGCTCCTGTTTCTATAATGGACAGCAGACAAATTCCTTATGTAGGGGTGATAACTGGATTATTAGTTTTTCTAGACCAACACCCCAAAAAGGGCATTGTCATGGATGTAGCAGTAGTTGATGTTGACCCATTCTTCTCACTATTACTCAGTAGCCATTGGGCAGAACAACTAGGGGGATCAATACAACTAGACCGGTCTTATGCTACCATCCCCATATCAGATAAGGAGAATATAATTTTGAGAAGTAAACCATTCAACAAACACTTCATAGAGTTAATTCAAATAGATGCAACCGTGATTAACTTAGTTAACTCAATGGAATAAAAAAGGATGGGAGTCTATTCAATATGGCACAACCCATTCCTGATGGAAGTACCAGATGCAAAGAACATGGATCCAGAAGATATGAAAATAACTAATACTGAATCAAATCAAGTATTAACCCAAGAAATATGGACCATATCATTTGATGGGGCTAAATCCCAATATGGAGAAGGTGCAGGTGTAATTTTGACTAATATTAAAGGAAATTACCTTGGTATCCCTTACAAATTGCAATTTCCTTGCGCACACAATGTAGTTGAGTACGAAGCTTTACTATTAGGGCTAAGGAAAGCAAAAGAGTGTTAGCGTACTATAATATACTTTGTCTGTATTTCATTATTAGGCATACTGTTACAACTCCTGTAACAGTTCTGTTTACGTCGGTGACTATTCCCGGCATTGTAACCTCTATTTAAACACTGCTGAATAATAAACATCAGTTCGTTGTTCTAACATGGCATCAGAGCCATTTCTGTAATTTTTTTTTGGGCAGAGAATTTTTTTTGCAGAGAAATTTTTTTCCATGCACAGACGGAGGAAGGAGTTGATGCTGAAAAAAAAAAGCGAAGGAAATTTTTTTTCCTCGCTGGGCGTGATTACGCCACACCGCAACCCACTTCCCCATCCCTTTTGCGCTGCAACTGCGTCGCGCGACCGCTAAAACGCAGCGCGTAGGCATAGAAGAAAAAAAAAAAATGTGTCTCGCGACAGTCGTCGCGCATCCACACGCGACTACGGGAGGGGAGACCCCCCCGCTGCGGACCGCGCAGGCAGGCCGCGACGCGGGAGCTGTGACACGCCCACGCCACGCGGAAGTCCCCAGGTGGAACCCCCCCGTTGAGCGCGCGCTGCGTCGCGGGAGTGCCCAGCCCGCCCCCCCCGCTGCATCGCGGGAGTGCCCAGCCCCCCCTGCTGACGCGCGGACTGCGCGCTCTGCGTCACGGGAGTGCCCAGCCCCGCCCCTCGCGGGCTAAATTTAAAAAAAAAAAAAAAAAAAAAAAAAATCCGACTGCGGACGTGAACGACGGCCGCGACTAGGAGAGGAGGCTGCTGCGGAGGTGGCAGAGGCAGCCACAGAGGGCTCGGGCAGACTGAGGAGGGATATACGAGGGGGCCACACTGATCCTTTCGGATCAGCCCGCTGGCTCACGTGGTCGTGAGCCGTGCGGTAAGGCTCTGGGAGCCTGCAGGTCGGGGGTTCAAATCCCGCCGACTTCCCCCCTTTTCAAAGGTATAATTTTTTTTTCAAAGGTTTTTTAATTATTATTTTTTAGTTAAAATTTTTAATTTTAATTTATTTTTTTTATAGTTTTAAAACTTTATAAATTAAAATTTATTTTTTCATAAGGTTTTAAAACTATATAAATTAAAATTATTTATTTTAACTTTAAATACATAATAATTATTAAAATGCTTTGTTAAAGAGATTTTTTTTGGGGGGGATATTTTTTCAAAAAATCAAAGGGGGAATGTGAGTAATTTTTTGAAAAAGCAATTTGGCGAATTGTAAAAGGTGCATTTTCGGCTGCGCCCGACACCTAGTGGGTTAATTCTTGTGGGCACTTTTTATGTTGTATATTGCATATTTCATTTTTGCACTAATTCATTAAAAGTTAAAAAAAATCAAATACACTCCCTAAGTCCCCGGAATAATTAAAACCCATCCGTGCAATTTATTGCACTGCAGCGTTCGGTATTTGTGATACCTCTGGCCAGCACTTACAGGTAAAGCTGTCGTGATTGGGCTACTGTATCCGCTGCCTAATATAGCTGCTACAACGACGTCTGAGCTTGTTCTCTATAAATCGTTGGGGAGAGATAAGTTTGCCATTTTTTGCATTTTTTTACTCCATCCACTACCCTTAATCGCTCTTGTGTTTAGGCATAAATCCTGACGAAGTATTCTTCATAGTGTTTAGGGGAAGTTACGCCCCACGCATGAGAAGAATCTTCTATGGTAGGTGCCATCAACAAGGCGATTCCCTTTCGATCTTGCTTATGTTCCACATATCGCATGATCTCTAAAACTCACCTATAGTCTCCCTCACGTAAGGGCGGGTGATTTTTGTTGATCTTTCTAAATACCTATAGTTTCCCTCACGTAAGGGCGGGTATTTTGTACGGTATAACGGCCTAGAAAAAGGTATATCGAAAGGGGGACCAATTGGTGATATAAGGAACCTTCACTATGGCCGCTGTTGCAAAGTTGATGACTGATCCTCATCAGTTATTGAAAGGTCCAAATTATACACCATGGAAACATAAGATGAAGGCAATTCTCCAAATGAAAGATTTATGGGATATTTTTACTGGAGTAACATCTAGGCCTTCATCAGCATCAGGATCCACAACTCCTTCTGTTGATCAGATAGCTTTTGACAAGAAATACAGTCGAGCAAAGGTGCTCATTTTGTTTGTTGTTTCAGATGAAGTGCAACCTCATATAGCTGACAAAGCAAGTGGTAAAGAGGCATGGGATGCCCTTCAAACCATCTATGATGGAAAGAATGATTCCACCATTCTTCATCTTCAACAACAACTTCATAACCTAAGTTTGAGACAGGGTGAAACAGTTGAACTCTTTCTGTGCAGAGTGTCTGAATTGAAAGAGAGATTGAATTCTTTGGGAGATTCTGTGGACGAAAAGCTTCTCGTTTCAATTGTGATGAGAGCTTTACCTTCTTCATTTGATATGTTGATCACCTCCATCCAGGTGTCTCAACGACAAATTACCTACATCGAGTTGGTCAATCTGCTTCAACAACAGGAGGCACGCCAACTTCACAAGGATGATTCTTCCAATACAGCCCTATACACCAACAGACAGGGTTCTAGGAAGAAAGGTAATGGGAAAAAATGAGGTAACTTTCAGAAAGGAGGAAATTCTCAACAGGACATGAAAGTAAAAGGAAAACAACCTCAACAGAAGAAGAGGTGGTGCAAGATCTGTGAGAAAGACAACCATGACACCAACAGGTGTTGGCATAAGAACAAGCAGAAAGGCCAAAACAAACCACAAAATAAAAACAAGCAACCCCAGGTGAATGTTGCTGTTGAAGAATCTGACTTAGATTTCGAATGGGCACATAAGGTGCTCATGACTACCACAGATTCCACACAGAGGGATCCTGTTTGGTATGTCGATTCTGGAGCTAGCAAACATATGACCGCGACGGATCATGGTTTGAATCATTCGTGGCCAAAGAGGGCAAACTCTGTCACCATTGTTGATGATAAAACCTACGGGGTTCGGGGAGAGGGTACGAGTTTCAGTCACTCTTCCTGATGGCAAGTGTCAGATTGACAAAGTCCTCTATGTTTCGGGATTGGCTAACAATTTGTTGTCAGTCACACAAATCCTGGATAGAAATATGGTTGTCAACTTTCGTGTTGAGAATGGAAAGAAGTGTTGTACTATTACCAGGAAGGGTAAGCAGATTACAACAGCTTCATATAAGCACGACTTATTTGCCCTAGATGCTATCTCTACTCCACATGTTGCCATGACTGTCTCTACCAAGGAGGCAACTTCCCTATGGCACAAGAGATATGGGCATCCTAGTTCTGGCTACTTACTTGAGCTCAGTAAGTATGAGATGGTAAAGGGTCTTCCTTCCCTTTCTTCCACATTGCCAGTGTGCTCTAACTGCTTGGCAGGAAAGCAACATAGAGTACCATTTGAGATGAGCTCAACAAGAGCACGAAAACCTCTGGAGTTAATTCACACCGATCTGTGCGGTCCTTTCACACCCAACAGTTGTGGAGGGAAGAGGTACTTTCAGTTATTCGTAGATGACTACTCACGAAAGATGTGGGTTTTCTTTCTCCAATCGAAATCGAAGCTTTCGCATTCTTCCAGCGATTCAAGAAATCCGTTGAGAAGGAGTCAGGAGCTTCTATTAAAACCCTCCGCTCAGATCGAGGGGGGGAGTTTACCTCTAATGAATTTTTTGCATTCTTAGATAAGCATGGAATCAAGAGACAGTTAAAAACTGCCTTTAATCCTCAGCAAAATGGAGTTGCTGAGAGAAGAAACCATTCTATCATGGAAATGGTTCGTTGTATGCTCACAGGAGCTACTCTTGGGCAACAATATTGGGCGAAGTTGTCACCACTCGTAGTATATCTGTTGAATAGGGCACCCACAAAGGCCCTAAAAGGAATGACTCCACGGGAAGCATGGAGTGGTCAAAAACCCTCCATATCTCATCTATGTATTTTTGGATGTCACGCTTTCATGCACATACCAAAAGAGAAAAGGAAGAAGCTAGATGAGAAAACATTGAGATGTATTTTTCTCGGTTATGATGAGCACTCTAAAGGATATCGTTTGATAGATCCTTTGACCAAGAAAATTCATGTCAGCAGAGATGTTGTCTTTGATGAAGCTTTCACATCACAGAGCACATCTAAAGTACACTTAGATATTGTGGAATCTAAGGAAGAGAAGATTCCTTCGTCAACACAGACAGGAGGTCCTTCTACATCTTCTTCAACACCACCGAAGAAGAATCCAAAATGGTGTACAAATACAATCAGAGATGCAAATTTATCCACTCCTCCAAATTTGAACTTGGATAGACCTCGTACACGCAGTATGGCTCAAAAGGAAAAAGAAGCCAAAGAAACTGGTGAGGTTGATGATCTTTGTCAATATTTTGAGGAACTTTCTGTAACTCCACGTACAGAAGTAGAGGATATGGATATTGATGATGACAGGGCGTTCATGTCTACCATAGACGATCTTGAACCTGCATCAGTGCAAGATGCTCTTAGTGAGCCTCAGTGGAAGGCCGCTATGGATACAAAGTATGAGTCTTTGATGAAAAATAAAACTTGGAAGCTTGTTGATCTGCCGCATGGAAAGAAACCCATTGGCTGCAAATGGGTATATAAAGTCAAGTACAAGGCAGATGGAACAATTGATAAGCATAAGGCCCGTCTTGTTGCAAAGGGCTATGCTCAAAAGGAAGGCATTGACTACGAGGAAACTTTTGCACCTACTACTCGGATGACCATAATTCGAGTTATGTGTGCTATGGCAGCACAATATGGGTGGAAAGTTCACCAGATGGATGTCAAAAGTGCCTTTCTAAATGGTGATCTCCAAGAAGAAGTCTACATGACTCGACCAGAAGGATTTGAAGTGGAAGGCCAAGAGCAGAAAGTTTGCAAATTGGTCAAATCCTTATATGGTATGAAACAAGCTCCTCGAGCTTGGTATATAAAAATGGACAATCACCTTATGCAGCATGGATTTAAGAGATGTCCGTCAGATGCAAACCTCTATTTCAAGAAACAGGAGATAGTGTTGCTTGTACTCTATGTTGATGATCTGCTCATTACAGGGAGTTCAGAAACTATGATCTCTATTGTCAAAAGAAACTTGTGTAAATCTTTTGAGATGACAGATCTCGGACTTCTCCATTATTGTCTTGGTCTGGAATTCAGCCAGAAGGAGCACTCCATCAAAGTGTCTCAAAAAAAATATGCCAAGACATTGCTGGAAAAATATCGCATGACTGATTGCAAGCCAATGGCAACTCCGATGGAGAATGGACTTCGGTTATCGCGATATGATGATTCACCTCAGGTATATGGTACTCTCTATCGACAGTTGATTGGGAGTCTCATATATCTGACCAATACTAGGCCAAATCTCGTATTTACTGTCAACTATCTTTCGAGGTTCATGCAGGAGCCTAAGACCACTCATTGGAAAGCAGCAAAACGTGTTCTTCACTATGTCCATGGTACTACGGAATATGGCCTAGAATACAAGAAGAACAACAAATTCTTCTTGCAATGATACACGGACTCTGACTATGCTGGAGCATTTGATGATCACAAGTCAACTTCTAGATACATTTTTCATCTGGGATCCGGTCCTGTCTCTTGGCACAGCAAGAAGCAACAGGTGGTTGCTATTTCATCAACAGAGGTAGAGTATCGCACCGCACGTGAAGTCGTGTGCGAAGTGATATGGTTGCGTCGCATTCTGACAAGTATGGGCCATCCATCAAAATCTCCAATACACTTGTTTTGCGACAATCAGGGTGTTCTAAACCTCGTCAAGAATCTAGTCCATCATGAAAGAACAAAGCACATTGACACACAATGTCATTTCATTCGAGATGAAGTTCCAAAGCACCGAATTCAGCTTCAGCACATTCCCACCGATGCTCAAGTTGCAGACATTTTCACTAAGGCACTTGCACGTGTCAAATTTGAATTGTTTCGCAGCTCTCTTTGTATTGCAAAATGATGTAATCAGGGGGGATGTTAGTAGTCTAGTACAGCTATTAGTTATTACATTACCCAAATAATGTAATAAAGGGGGATGTTAGCGTACTATAATATACTTTGTCTGTATTTCATTATTAGGCATACTGTTACAACTCCTGTAACAGTTCTGTTTACGCCGGTGACTATTCCCGGCATTGTAACCTCTATTTAAACACTGCTGAATAATAAACATCAGTTCGCTGTTCTAACAAAGAGTTAGGTATTAACTACTTAACTGGAACAAGGGATGTAGAACTTATTATACTGCAAATAAAAGGTAAATATCAGACCAAGCATCCTAGACTTAAGCAATATAGAAATGCAGTACTGGAAGAAATTGATAAATTTTTGGCTTTCAATATTTTATATATTCCTAGAGAACAAAATCATGTTGCAGATCTCTTAGCTGTGAATGCCTTAGGTCTAGATCACCCAGAAATAACTATAGAATATATGGACAGATTTCCAACTATCTCACTCTATAAACCTTCTGTTCCAGATAACATAGGCTATCTTCAGGTATTTTAAGATGATATAGATATTAAGGATTTTATGACTTTTCAAAATCAGTATGCAGATGTCATCTATGATGAAAAATATGAAGAAAATCTAAAAGATCAAATAGAAGAACCAGTAGAAGTAATCCAGTTGAAAACTAATAGAATACCCAAAATATTGGTGTCTCTTGAAAGCCTATTTGACGATTTTGACAAAGCCTATAAACCTATATGCAGAGAAGTGATATATGAGGATATTAATATTGGCTCACGAAAGAACCTATAATAGTGAAAGTAGACATGGCACTACCTGCTAAAGAAAAAATTGGATATATCAGTTTCCTAAAAAATAACAAAGAACATTTCGCTTGGACCTATGAAGATCTCAAAAATTTCAAAACGGATGTGATGACACATATAATACCCTTGAAAGAAGAGGCCAAGCCTTTTAGACAAAAACAGATAAAGTACAATCCAACTCTGCACCCAGTAATGCAAAAAGAGGTTCAAAAATTGTTGGACTCCAAGATAATAAGAAAAGTTAGATTTTCCTCCTGGATATCCAACTTAGTACCAGTTAGGAAAAATAATGGGGACATTAGACTATGCGTAGATTTTGGAACAACTTTTGCAAGCAGTAGTAGGTTCAACTAGATTGTCCTTGTTAGATGGATTTTCAGGGTACAATCAAATTTTGATAAATCTACAAGATAGACACAAGGCAACATTCACCACACCCTGGGGTACATTTGAATATTTAAGAATACCTTTTGGATTGATGAATGCAAGTGCTACTTTTCAAAGAGCGATGGACTTTGCTTTCAAAGGACTAATGTTTAAAATTGTAGTAGTTTACTTAGATGATATTACAGTTTTTTCTAAAAATCCATAAGATCATCTAAAACATTTGACTGAAGTTTTTGCTCGATGCAAGAAATTTGGAATCTCTCTAAATAAAAAAAAATGCATATTTGGAACTACACAAGGAAAATTGCTAGGTCATATAGTTTCAGAAAAGATGATAAACATTGATCCATAAAGGATAGAAGCCATTTCTAAAATTCCCCCACCCAAGAATCTAAAAGGAGTAAGGTCATTCTTTGGCAAGATAAATTTTATCAGAATATTTGTCCCAAATTTTGTAGAAATGACCAAACCCATAAATGATATGGTGAAGATAAATTTTATCAGAATATTTGTCCCAAATTTTGTAGAAATGACCAAACCCATAAATGATATGGTGAAGAAAACTGGAGAAATAAAATGGACATTAGAAAATATGCAAACATTTACAAGATCAAAGCAGTCATATCAACCACACCAACCCTAAGTTGCCTTGATTATACAAAGGATTTTAATATCTACTCCTATGCATCTCAACATTTTATTGCAGCAGTTCTTTCACAAAAATATGAAGAAAATAATGAAAGGCCAATATCCTTTATGATCTCAGGACTAAAAGGAGCAAATCTTAAATACACCTTGCTAGAAAAACATGCCTATGCAGTCATCCAATATTTGGAACACTTTAAAGGTATATTTGGCTCAAACAAAGTTTATTGTTGTATTCCCTTTATAGAAATAAAATATATATTTTCTTAATCAGAGCCATTGGGAAGACCAACAAGATGGATGGTAAAACTTTTGCAATATGATGTTGAATTCAAAATAGTTAAAACATTCAAAGGGCAGGGTTTAGCTAAACTGTTGGCTAACAAAGAAGAAGTAGGATATGAAAATATTCTTACCATAGATCAGACATATGATGATAGAAGAATAAAAAATGAAAAATGTAAATGGTATGAAGAAATATTGTAATACTTACAAACGTTGTCTTTTCTCGGAGATATGACAATAAACAGAATGAGGTCAGTCAAACTTCAAGTTCAAAATTATTATATACAAAATGGAGTATTATATTGGAAACATCCTGATGGAGTATTATTAGTCTGCTTATATGAAAGAGAAGTCCCAAAAATAATTAATGAATTTCATAATGGTTTATGTGGGGGACATTTTGCTCCAAGAGCTACAACTAATAAAATCATGAGAGCAGGATATTATTGGCCATCCTTTTTTAAGGATGTATATAAATATGTTAGGAATTGTCATAACTACCAAGTTTTTATAGGGAAAAAGCATCTACCAGCCATGCCCCTCAAGCCAGTAATCATTGAAGCACATTTTGCTCAATGGGGTATTGACTTGATTGGAGAGATCAAGCCTAATTCATCTGGCCAACATAAGTGGATCATAACTACAACATATTACTTCACAAAGTGGGTGGAAGTTGTACCTTTGAGAACATCTACATCTGCTACAGTCATCAGATTCATAGAGGAAAATATCTTGACCAGGTATGGAGTTCCTAAAAAGCTTGTAACTAATAATACTCAATATTTTGTGTCATATGAAATGGTAGAATTTTGTGTTGAATATGGAATTGAATTATCTCATTCTGCTAATTATTATCCCCAAGGAAATGGTCTAGCTGATTCATCAAATAAAAATGTAATAACAAGAATAAAAAGGTCATTAGGCAAAAACAAAAGGGGATGGGACAGTGAACTTAAATTTGCTTTATGGGCTAATAGGTTGTCTGTTAAAAGAAATACAATAACCCCCTATGAGATGGTTTATGGATAAAAAGTCCTACTGCCCCCAAAAATGGAAAAAATGGAACTTTCCCATTTATTGCAAGATCATGAAAACCCTGATCCCATTCAGATAAGGCTTGACCAAATTGTCTTGTTAAAAGAACGAATAAGAGAGACCCTCAATAGAATGATGGAACAAACCCATAAAACTATAAATTTGTTTAATAAGAAAGCCAAGGGTACTCCTTTTTCTCAAGGAGATATAGTCATCTATTGGGATCATAAAAATGATAAGCATGGTGAAAAGGGTAAGTTTGAACCTAAATGGATTGGCCCATGTTATCAGTAAGAATACTTACAAGCTACAAACTTTGCAAGGAGAAATAATGGCTATCCCTATTAATGGCCAACACCTCAAAATGTACAATCCCTGTTGAAGGTGTACTTTAAAAAAAAAAACATTATAAAAAAAAATAGAAAAACAAAAATCCAAAAACAGAGTGGTGTATTTTATTTATTAGTTAAGCTTCACTTTTGTTCTTGAATAATTTTGAGTTTATTGTACACATGATATCTTAGTTTGATGAGTATATCTAACTGTTGATTCCACCAAAAACAATAAAAAAAAGGGAATTTATTTTAGATGTTGATGAGCTTTACAATTCTATCAAAAATGAGTGTTTATGCAATAGTTGTTTGATATGAGATAAAAAAGACAAAAAACAAACCTGATTGAAACATCATGTCAAGCCTCACATTACAAATGATACTTAAAGTGACTTCAAAGGTCCAAATAACTGAGTTATATTTGAGAGGGTAGTTGTAAAAAATTATTGCACAATTTGCTTATATATCCAAACACTTCTCACACGAGAAAGAAAAATAAAAAATAAAGTAAAATTGAGTCACTGCCTAAGATATCTTGGAAAACCTCTATCGGGACTATAGACGCTTGACTGGCAATAGGGTAAAACCAAGATGGGATTAGAAGGAACTCCACCGAGGCTATAGATGCCTGACTAGCAGTGGAGCCCCGTAGAATGGTGAAAATTTTTAAAGAGTGAAATCATATATTAGGCTTGGCTATTTTGCTCAGATATGATAAAGTTCTGAAAGATTTAGAAATCCAAAAAGGAATGCACAAACACACACATGGGCAAAAATATGATGAGACAAATGGCTGTGACAAAGTCTGTGTAATCATATCTTATGACTTAGCTAAAACAAGCATTACAATATTTCTAAACAAAACTCATTCATTTCTAAAATTTTCTAACCTTTGTTTCCAAACTGAATGAAAAGGAATCTACAGTTTTTCATTCTCTACTAGCTTTGATATCATGTTATTCATACATTTTTTCAGTATATAGAAAAAATGATGAAGAAAAGAAAGAAAAAGAGGAAGGAAGTTTGTTTTGTTATGCATTTCAATTTTTTGCTTAGCAATCAAATTATTGTTGTTTTTTTTTTAATTTTTGCAAAATAAAACTAGGAGATTCTTTGGTTCTCAAGTGCTTCATGTTTTCAACACATTGTACCAGTCAGAACCTATGTTGGAGCTAAATTTGACTCAACTTTGAAACCCCAAAATTTAAATTTTTAGTTTCAATCAAACTGCTTATATTGTTGGTCATTGCTTAAAGTTGTGAGTAATTCAATTTTTCATTAGTTGGTTTGATTTAGTCTAACCTTAGATTTTTTTAATAATGTGGGCTTCATGGTATAAATCAAATTACCTCAAATGGTTAGGGAAGAAATTTTCAAATTAAAAATCTAAAGCCAAAGTCCGACCTTCAATTAAATCTTTCCTTGGGCCTAAAAACCGACAAATAAAAATCTTTTAATCTAAAGTCGGTTAAGTCATTTCACCATGGTCTCAAAATACGAAAGGTCTAAGGTTAAAGAAAATATTAATTAATTAAAACCTAAGGGTATGCACCCCACTAAGCTAACAAGCGAGCACCTCAGAATTAATCCAAAGGTCGTGCTCGATCCAGACAAAATCGGACGACAACGCATTAATAAAATCGACCAAGGGATAAATCAAAAATCAAAGCCATGGTAAGAGTTAAAGAGTTTGCATCTTAAAATTAATCGAACGATTGCACATTCATCATAAAAAAATCTAACGGATGTGCATTCCAAAAGAACCTGTATAATAAGACAAAGGGTCTAAAATATTCTAACCCAAGGTTTTTAAACAAGCAAGTTGTCTTCGATCTAACGACAATGCTTCGTCGAGGAGTAAATCCAACGAACGCGCACTTGCTAAGATTTTGAAGGTTAAGTCATAGAATAATAGCAAACATGATTAAAGTCCTTGTACCTTTAACAAGATAAACGAACGCGTTGACCCCAAGATCAATTCGACGGTCGCATGTTGTCCGAAAAGTCAAAAATTTAAATGCAAGACTTCATGGTCAAAGGTTTCGATTAAACAGTAAGTTCGACAGATCGGACGATCATGCCAAAAAAAGTATAGATCGATGGTTGCAATTGCTTCGATTAAAGCAAACTTTAAAAGTCAATATTAAAAAGGATGTGTCCCATTTGATTAATCGTCGGGCTAGTTACCAAGATCGAACGGTCGTGCTCGATCGATTTTTAATTTAATGGTGGCGCACTAATTGAAGATGCATTAAAGAGTGTTAAGGTTCGAAAAATTAATTAATGTTAATCATGTAATTAAAAAAGGGTTTAATACATCGGCTAATTTTCCCCCTTTCGCCTTAATCACGATTAATATTATACGTACTTGATTAAACTAACTTGCAGGTTGACTAGATCCAACGACTGCACTTGTCTCCACTAAAAATCCGATGGCCGCGCTGAAACCGCGAATGGTAAAAGAAGGACTAAGGTAAATACAAATATTAATTGCATTTAGCGAGGGATTAATACATTGACTAATCCCCCCCTTCGCCTTAATCATGATTAATAGAAAATCAAAAGTTTTTACATTAATTATATGGTGGGCATATTATTGGCAATCTAACGATGGCGCCCAAACTAATCCAAAAATCGATGGTCGCGAAGGCTTGTAGTGGTGGTAAAATATCCAAAGCTAAATATAGATGCTTTATGGATACACAAATTAGATAGCAGCGCTCATTGATCACCCAAATCCAACAGTGTGCATACGAAAAATCAAGCGAAGGTTAATCTAAGCATTATTTTAAAAGGTTGATTAATTAAACCAAGGTACATATAAGTGTTTTCTATTTATTAAAAACCATGTGCATATATACAATCACATGGTTGCACCTCACCACAGTAAGATCTAATGATGATTGCAAAAGAATAATTCCCATATCATATGTTACCATCGATTAATACGAGTTGCTAAGGTTTGAAAATATAAGGATTAAACATTGGATAATCATGATTAATTGAAGACCATAAAACATGTTATGTCAAGTGTTTATATGCAACTAGGTATATTAACCATCATGCAGGTCTCGAGATATCAACGATCATGCTAGCATCCTACCCAGATCGAACGACAGTGCATCAATCGACATTCCAAGAGCAAAACCAATCACTTGTATTTGACGGTTGCGATTAATCATGGTTGACTTAAGAAAAAATGGGCATCATAGGAAATATGAAAACCAACGCTCACACCGAGAATCGGATATCACAAAAATCCCGAAGGAGACATAATCGATCCCAAAGATCTAGTTATCACTAGGATCTGAGGTGGCACGAGGTTCAAAAAGGACACTACCCCCGTGGCACATACCCTTTACTATCAGATTAAAAGATCCCCATTGACGAATGAATAGAAAGCATGAATGATTGCAGGCACACAGATCAAAGGGGCCCAGGTGCGTAAGTTAATAGATTTCGACCCGTCATAAAACACAAAATTCTAGAAATGGCTGAGTTGGCACGATTTCATTGGCTAATTTTGAACAACGGTTGGTGGCATCAAGTCGATAACGAAACGTGCAAATTTATCAAGTTCACTCCACCACCCTGTATATGAACTTACGAAACCAGTCAAGGCCACTCAACTGGTATACCAAGAATTAGAATCGATACATCAGAAGCATAGAGGGAAGAGAGTATTCGTATTCTGAGAACTCGAAGAAGAACTTGACCAGCAATTGTGAGAGCAATGGAATCATGGGGAGATGTGTTCATACCTGTAGATACATGAGAAGCCATGAAGTTTATCATAGATAAATCACCCTATTCTGTGATTTTTGGGCCACATGTTCCTGGTACTACTATGTATGATTTTTCCCAAAAATGTGGGGCAGATAAAAAGCCCAACTCAGCTCAACTGTATGAGATCGAAAATGCCTGCATTAAGAGTTTTGCCCAAGTGATGGAAGGCGATAACAGAACCCCATGGATAATGGTAGATTTGTTCCATAAAGCTCGAAGGTGGCACTACAAGGGTTTCCCCAAAGAAAATAGATGGAACAATAACCTTAGGAAGCTAATATGCCCAAAAGTGCATTTCTCCTCAAATTTGATGGCTTGGCTAGCAGTGGCATATGATGAAAGAACGAGGACCTTTTGATACCATAAGAATCAGAAGGTGGTTAGTGCCAAAGTCGAAGATATCCAGGAAGTGTTCAATCTGACGAAGTATACCACATTTCTGGGGGACCAGGTAATCGAACACCAATCTCGTATGTTCACTGATATGGAAATTTTTAAAAAAATTGTTTGATACACATGTGACAATAGAGAAAATTTTCCCAATTAATAAAAACGCTTTTAAACCCTGGGTACAGGACTTATGTGACATGATAAACATAGTATTGGGAGTACAGGATATGAGTAGAATAACAAAAAGGGTTTTGTATTTAGCAATTTTTGAATAGAGGCAGGAGATGCCTCACTTTTTACAATATTCTTTTCTCACTCACTTAATAACGGGCCAATTGGGGGAAGAATCCCGTAAGAGATTAATAGCCATAGATAGCCCCTATGTATAGAATAGCTTCTAGAGACTTCATGAAGGATGAACCCATATGGGCTGGTTTTGTGATCGCTTCCTGGTAGAAATCCATTAGGCCTTAACTAGGCTAATTCCAGAAAGATTAGGGCCAGGGGTAAGAGCATTCATTAAATAAAAAGAGACAGGATATTTCTTCTTCACAAAAGGTTTTACTTATATAAGATTACATGGAGCTAAAATCCCTCCTAAGGTGTTACCCCAATACTGCCCATTGTCCATAGCAGCCCTAGAATTATGCAGACAAGTGGTAGAAGAGGCTAAAATAAGACTGGTTAAGAAGCATGGAAAAGTCCCCTGGCTTGATGTTCCCTGCCGTTTTGGGGATTATGTATTTGTTGGATATCTTTCCCTACTCAAGGGAATGTTTGAATTGGACAATATGGGATTCGATGAAGTGTTATAGAGGTTTTATGACCCAAAAGGAACTTACAACAAGATGATGGAGAAGAGAGAGTATGCTCGAATCAAGCACCGATAAGATGCTTTTGAAGAAAGCTTATTAGAAGCTATAGAGAAAATATCATATTTACAGATCGTATGGGATAATTTCCCTCCAAAAAAGAGAGGTAGCACACAGGTTTGTGAAGCCTATGACTACCTAGCATAACTAAGAAGGCTTCGGGAAATTTCAATAGATACTACAACACCTGTTATGCCAAGGACAGACCTAGCAATTAAGGAAGACCCTTTGCTGGAATTGATAGAGGAGCAGGACATAGACTTAATGGAGGTCATTGTTATAACTTTTGATGTAGTAGAACAATAGGTTAAACTCCTAGTGAATGATCAACTCATAATAGAAGCAGCACCAAAAGAAGTTCCTCAACAGACCTGTACAAACAAAGGCAAAGAAATAGTAACTTCCTCTTCTCAGAAAGCATCACCTACAGAGCAAGCTGTAGTTCCCATATCTAATAATGTGCTAGCTATAACCAGTGTGAGGAAATTGGCATCCATGGCCATCCCTACCTCCATAACCATAAAGGGATAGGAGGTCAAAATCCCATCAGTGATACAAATGAATCCCAAAAAAATTGGTGGACTGGCCTTTTTTCGAAGTTACGTAGTGAAAAGTCAAACAGAAATAACTCTAGTAGAAGCAAAGAATCCCATATTGTCTTTCCCAGTTGCCAAGATTGTTTTGGAAAGAGCAGATGATCAGACTGCCTTCACTGCTACAGATGAACAAGAGTTGCAGTTAGTAGCAGGGACGACAAATACATAAGAACAATCTTAAAAAAAAAACAAATTTGAGGACAACTGTGTCAGATATTGCTGAGATTAATCTCCCTCCTCTGCAAGATCCAATAGTTATCAGTACCAATGAGAAAATAGGAGGATCATCAGTACTGGGTAAAGACGCTGATATAGCAAAACTTGTCAAAACAGTGAATGCTCAAGCCATTGATCAACTTGTTGAAAATATTGAAAAAATCAAAAAACAATTGGACCAAGAAGAAATGGAAAATGTAGAGTTAAAAGTTGTGATAAGTAAGCAATAAGAAGAATTCAATAAGATATATGCTTCAATTGCCTAGCCCCTTATAATAACCAAAGTTCAAGATCATGTATATGATTTGAATGGAATGAAAAATGATATGTACAGAAGAATAAAAGCTCAGGCCAAAGGTTTTACTGAAATGTTCAGGCAAATAAGGGTGATTCAAATAACTACTCAAGAAATCATGACCTTGATGCAGGAAATAGAAAAATATTTTAAATTCATTTTGTAAGCAAAAGAAGACAACACCTTGCAAGTAAAATAATGAAAACAAGCAATTGCGAATTAAAGTATTTTGTATTGAATGTTATTCGAGCCTTAGTCTCCTCTTTACAAGTGATTTGCCCCAAGTGCATAGGGGTATGATTACAATAAGTGAATGCTTGCTTTCACATGATACAATGAACACAAAGAGGGAAAAGAAACCCCTTTGGATAATCAGATTATTGGTGGTGTCTTTGGTCTTCTTTCGATCCAATCCAATCAGTGAGTGGGCTTTGGTATCCAATGTGGGGACCACTCCTAGTTTCAGTAGCTCTTCAAATACCTATATCCTGCACACATGGAAGTCAAACAAGGGTCAGCAACACCTGTATAAATGATTGAAAATCAATGCAAATGAAAACCCTTGAAGGAATGCTTGCAAGAAACATAGAAATACTAATTAAAAATGCCTTGCTAAAAAATGACTAACTTACTAATCTCTGCTGCTCCAAATAGCCTAAAAATTTATGGAGATGTTATATGGGATGTCAGGAACCTACCCTCAAAATTTTAGCTCGATATGAGTTTAGATGAGGGATATATGACCAAAACAAGTTTGGTAGTTTCTGTAGAACCGCGGGTCTGCGGTTGTGACTGTGTAACCGTGGGTTTGCGGTTTAGAAACTGTGGGATTGCGGTTGTGACTATGTAACTGCAGGTATGTGGTTTAGAAAACATGGGCCTATGGTTGGGACTATGTAACCATGGATGCGCGATTGTGCAGAGATGGGATAAAACCTTGAAATATGATCCATGACCTCGATGGCTCGAACTTCGCGATCATTGGCAATTCCCTGCAACAATTTTGACAGTGTGACGACGTATTTTCCAGCGCCCCTTGCTTGATGGAATGGTGTTTCTTTTAGAGGTAATTTTATGTTTTGGAGGAAAATGAGAGCTGGCAAGCCAGGGCTGCCAAGTGGTAGTCCTGGGCTGCCAAATGGAGGGAGCAGTTAGAGTGAGTCACCCAGGGTGTCTTACTTAACTGGGGTGATGGGGATGCAAGTGGAGTGAGGTGTAAGGGTTGTCCCATGTGAAGGGAAAAAGGGGACAAGGGTGTATGAGATGTGGCAAGGTGGGGTAGTGAGGTGGCTAGGACACATGTCTATTGGGTAGGCAGGGTATCCTAGGGGGATTTTCCAGATTTATTAAAATCTAGAAAATAGGATAATGTGCAGGATTTTTATGCCTAAGTTTAGACTTAGGCATATATTATTATGTATAATTGTGGTGTGCAGTGTGGGTGAAGTGTACATGAATTAATATACCTAAGTTTAGACCTAGGCATATATTTTATCATGCAAAATTATGCGATGAATTGAAAATGCCTAGATTTTGGTGTCTACATATGCCCCTTTTTGTATCGTGTTGCATGAAATACAATGCGGTGCAAAAAAATGACACTTGTCTTTATTGGATGAATGGACTCAAATCTTCTCGACACATAAGAATGAATGACTTTTGAAAATTTTAATTTTTTTTTTTGCTTACCCCCTCAATTGGAGAATGGTTAAAGGATGAAACCCACGAGCCGATTGACCAAATGTGGATGATGAAAGGATGTGGTTGATTGAATGATGTGGATGTGATGCAAATGTATGTCATTTTGACCAACTTGATGCCCCAAGTTTTGGATTTTGTGTGTTCTTACAAACTTGCGTTTGGTTTCATTGATGTGCAAAATATATGGTAAAATCTTTAGCCACATTTGGAGTTCTTGTTCCACTTTGACTTTAGCAATTCCTTCCAAATGATGGGTTCAAGGAACCAGTCGTTCGGGAATTTGATACTCGAGATATTTTTTATTATTACCAAGTTGTTTTTTGGTTGTTTTCATCTTTTGACCCAACGGAAGGGGTTGAAGGATAACCTTGTGCAAATCTATTTTAAACACATCTATCTCAAATATTTAGGGATCTAGTCGATTTAATGTCATAGTGATTTGATGTTGAATATTTGAATGAGTTTCCTTATGGTGAGCTACCCATATTATTGGATTGCATGGATTACTAGTTGCTTCAACCACTGGGTGTATAGAGTAATCCACTAGATACAAGGTTCACTTGAGATGATGATGATGCGAGATGATGATTTTGTGGGGTTTGTAATTTTTTTGTAGCCATTTGTATTTGAAGGGGAGTTGTGTAAGATGGTCATAAATAAAAGTCAACTTGTGTTACCCCAATATTAGAAAAGATGCTCATTTTAATGAGCGCAATTTGCTTAATTGAGTATTTTGAGTGTTGACTTTGATTATGAAACTCAAATTTATTGATTTTTTCTCTCTTTAAGCAATGAGTCGATGTAGAAGATATGGAATGATGAACGCAATGAAACAAATGATGATGGTTTGAATGAAATAAATGTTTTTATTTTTGTTTCAACTATGATTTTGACCTTTTTTGATAATTGTGCACTTCTATCCCTTGGAGCAGTCCAACCGTATGGATTTTTAGGGAATTGAGATGATAACAATTCAATTTTTGCGACATGTTTGGAGAAAAAGCGCTAAGGAAGAAAACTGTCATGATTTCGCGACATGTTTGGAGAAAAAGCGCTAAGGAAGAAAACTATCGTGATTTCGCGACATGTTTGGAGAAAAAGCGCTAAGGAAGAAAACTGTCGTGATTTCGCGACATGTTTGGAGAAAAAGCGCTAAGGAAGAAAACTGTCGTGATTTCGTGACATGTTTGGAGAAAAAGCGCTAAGGAAGAAAACTGTCGTGATTTCGTGACATGTCGGGTTTTCGCGACCCGAAGAGGAGAGAGAATGTACGAAGGCAAGTATGTCACGATTTCGCGACATGTTATGTTTTCACGGGTGAAAGACAGAAAAGAGCTCAAGGCAGCGAAAGTGTCGCGATTTCGCGACATGTCATGTTTTTGCGGGTGCAAGCCGAGAAAAGGACAAAGAGGCGAAAAGTGTCACGATTTCGTGACATGTTGAGGTTTCGCAGGTACAAGCCAAGAAGAGAAGCAAGAAAGAAAAAGTGTAGCGATAGCGCTACATGTTGTATTCTCGTGGGCCAAAGTTGAGGAAAGCGTACGAAAGAAAAAGTGTAGCGATATCGCTACATGTATTCTCGCAGGCCAAAGTTGAGGAAAGCGTAATAAGGTGAAGGTATTATTATTACTATAATTTTTCATTATTTCTATTGAAGTCCAAGTTGCAGCTTGGCATAAGGGGTTGGTGCTCCTTCCAGTAGGTGCTGGTGAATTAGGGGTTGGTGCTCCTTTCTGTTGGTGCAAAAACATTGAGGGGGTTGGTGCTCCTTCCAGTTGGTGCTGGTAAATAAGTTGTAAAGTTGTTGCTTTGCAAAGGCTGGATTTGGATGGTAGTCCAAGCAGTCATTTTTGAGGAGTAGCCACATTGGTGAACCTCGTTAAATCTGTGTTGTGTGTGATGCTCTCTTGTTATATCTGGTTTGAATTTGCTTTATTTCAGCTTTAAGTATTGCAATTTTAAGATTTTAAAATATCACACTGATTCACCCCCCTCTCAGTGTCACTGTGATTATAACATCATGTGCACTTGATTGACCAAGTTAGGGTAATGCAAGCACAAGACCAACATTGTAGTGAAATTCGGTCCAAGATGGAAGGGAATCCTAAAGAGAATAAGGATTTTGACATAAAGGATGGACTTTTATGTTTTAAGGATAGGATGGTGATCCCTAAAACTAGTGATTTAAGGATATTGATCATGCAAGAGGTGCATATATCTCCTTACTCCACTCACCTAAGAGGGGCAAATATGAGGGAGAACATGAAAAGATATTTTTTTGGTCGGGTATGAAGAAAGATATCATTGAATTTGTGGCTCAATGTATAGAATACCAAAAAGTGAAAGTTGAGTATAGGCATCCAACAAGACTTTAATACCCACATGATATACCAATACAAAAATTGTAGGTGATATATATGACCTTCATAGTAGGGTTACCTAAGACTAGGTACCAACATGATGCAATCCTAGTAGTGGTCAATAGATTGACCAAGGTTGCTCATTTTATTCTAGGAAACACCAAGGATGATGCCCTAATAGTGGCCAATAGATTTTCCAAAGATATTTTTAGGTTGCATGGTTTTCCTGAGGTAATCATCTTAGATAAGGACTCCAGATTTACATCTGAGTTTTGGTGGACCCTTCATCATATAGTTGGCACGAAGTTGAATATTAGTTTTGCATATCATCCAAAAATAGATGGTCAAACAGAAAGGGTAAACCAAATCTTGGAAGACATGATTCGCATGTATTGCATGGAACAAAAGTCTCGTTGGGAAGACTTTTTGAATCTAATGGAGTTTCCTTATAACAATGGATATCATGCTTCCTTGAAAATGGCCCATTTGAAGCCCTGTATGACAGAAGGTGCAAAACTCCTCTATCTTGGGATAAGCTAGAGGACCGGGTTATCATTGGACTAGATCCAATAAAAGAGATCAAGGAGTAGGTTAGGATGATCAGGAAAAGGCTTAAGAAAACCATCGATTATCAAAAGAGCTATGCTGATTTGAAGTGCTCACATAGAGAATTCTATGTGGAAGACATAGTTTTCCTAAGATTTAAACCCATGAAGAGAGTCATCAAGTCCTCTAAGTTGGATCCCCATTTTGTTGGGCCCTTTGAAATCACTAATAAGATCAATCTGGTGGCTTATAGACTTGCCTTACCACCCAACCTATCAAAATCCATGACTCTTTCCACATATCCTTGCTTAGGAAGTATATTGTTGATCCTAATCATGTGTGGGATGTCTCAAAATTGCAAGTGATAAATCTATCGATCACTGAAGTAAGGTTAGTGAATATTTTGGACTTTTGTTCCAAAGCGATGAGGAAAATAACTCTAGAATAGTGCAGAGTCCAAAGGGACCAATATTCGAAGAAAAGTGGCACTTGGAAAAAAGTGGATGAAATGAAAATACATTTTCCTTGTTTGTTTGAATAAAGATAAAATGTAATGTTTTTGCAATAAACACAAAGGATTGTATTTAGTCTAAGGGTGGTAGTATGTCATGACCCACCTTGGTAAGACATGTTATATAAAATGGACTATGTATTGACAGACGATGTTGATGCTTAGCTTTGTTGCTTTTAATGGATATATGCTTCTGTTATTGGGTCTATTTTATTTAAGGATACAATATTGTTGATGCTTTGCATGGTTGCAGGATCAGGTACTCTCGTGGGTGGATAATAGAATTGGTCACAAAGAACGAGAGACCATATTGAAATGGAAATGATGACGATGACTTGTTCATCAAGCAACTCAAAGTAACATGGACAAATACCCTTTATGTGGGTGCACCGCATTTTTGTTTGTGACTCATGTTTGCACCATTGGACTATGAAGTTGCTTGTAATGAGTCTTCTTAAAGCGAGTCTATAATAGCTTAGTATATATTAAAAGAGAGGCCACTCACTTGAGGATAAAACAATGGTGTGAAACATCAAGGAAATACATTGCATTTGTTATTATCCTTTGCTAGCGGCGATGGTGGATCCGCCTTAAGACTTTATGAGATGCTTTGTTTTTTTCCTCCCTTCGCTTCATTAAGTGGCTCATGAATGGTGATGATTGGGTGTTGTAAGAAATGCTCTTGGAATTACTTAGCTTTACGTGAAGGCACTCGATCTTCCCCCCTTACCTTTTAAAGGAATACGATGGATGGAGAGAGAACACACTACAAAGGGAAATTGGAACGAAAACATTAGAAGTGACTGGACAAGTTGGAATGCAGCCTAGGTGGTGAGTTGTAGTGAGTGAAAGAGATGTAGCACCTCTCAACCTCTTTACTATGGATTGACATTAGAAGGTAAATTCGTAGCTTTGGTGGCTTTGTTGTTTGGTTGGTTTTCGTTGATATTTTCTTGCATCACTAGGCTTGTTGGCTTGCTATTGGCTCAAGCCCTAAATTATTTTTATCTTAGTTTATGCTCTCCTTCTCACCTGCGTATTCTTTTTGCTCTTCCTATTCAATACTAACACATTATGTGAGTGAGTTGGTATCTTTGTGCTTGTTTTGTGTACTCATTTTTCACCAGCTCAAGACCTGTTCTCCTTGCATGGTGAGAGAAAGTACTATGGTTACAGTGCAGTTTTTCATGGTGCCTTGCTTATGTTACCTTCCGTTTGCTTGTGTTGAGTTGAAACCCTAAAGGGGTTTGGTGCTCGATATTTTTTTCTTGGATGCTTGTGCCTTCTACATGGAATGGCACCCCTTTGAGCCCTTTATGGTTAGGATCGTCATGGTTTCAAATGCTTATGTTCACAACGATGGTTGATCGTGCCCTTGTTGTATTATTTTTGCACCTTAGCCTTTGCTTTGATTTTAAGGTTACCTTTGGTTTTGTTTTGGGGTCTTTTGTGTTATTGTGTAGGTTTTGGGAAGCGTTTATTTTGTTTTGCATAACCTATTGCTCTTTTAACCTAGGCTCCTTCATATGCTTTGGTTCATGCAATGTTTAAATGCAAGTTAACTAATGTTAGATTAATATTGGGTTTAATTTTTAGTTTTGATTTAAACTAATATTAGATTAATAATGGATTTAATCTTTAGTTTGTTTCAAACAAATGATAGATTTAATGGAACTAATCTATAGCCTTAGAAATCTAATGATAGATTAATTATTAATATAATGATGGATTAATTGGAATTAATCTTAGATTTCTATGCTAATCTAGAGATAAAGTAATTATCACTCTAATGTTGGAATTAATTGGAACTAGCCTTAGATTTTGGATATCTTTGGATTATTCTAAAGTTGAATTTTAATGGATTTAATATTTAAATCTAGTGATAGATTCAATGGATGTAATTCCTTCAATGATAGATTCAAGTGTTTTGTTCTTTAGATTGTTGAAGGAATACTAATGCTACATTAGTAGAAGATGATCTTTAGATGTTTTACTTATCTTAAGGAATAGAAAATTATTTGTGGAAAATATTTTGGAAAGAAGTATGGGCTTCTTTTGCTTGTGTTTTCTATATTGAATTGAATCATATAGAAATGCATGGTTTGGGTAATGTTAGAAAAGGAATCAAAAAATATTTGTGGAAAATAGTTTGGAAAGAAGTATGGGCTTCTTTTGCTTGTGGTTGTTATGCAATGAATCACGTAGAAATGCATTCATACCTGCTTATGAGTTGTTCTAATACCTACCTTGCTATCAAATCGCCATGGAGGCCAGAGGAAGAAGAGGGTATATTATGAAGTTAGTTTCTTCATTTTTTTTCGTGGAACATTATGGAGGTTTAAGTTGGAAATCACTCTTAGTGGAAGAGGATTTATTGTATAGAAGCTAAGACTATTCATTTGTATGATCTAAATATTTAAATGAACGATTATGCTTGGTGTCATGATGTTTATTGTTATTTTATGGCTCTTATCTATGTTTTTAGAATTAATGCTTTGATCTAAAGGACTATGCTAGATTTATTGCATGCTTAAGTTCAATCTAGATAAGAAATTACTTTGCTTCCTTCTTGGAGAATGCACTTGTTTAGATGCTTGCAGAGAGAGATAAAGAGAAAGCTAATATTTAGGCTTGGGGGTTTTCTTTAGGAAGGTCTATAAAGGTAAACATGTCTAAAACTCTCTTTGTCAAGCCAAACTAATGACTATTGTGGGGTAGCAACACCTACTTCCATGTGTCCATGAGAAGAGAATCACACAGAGTGATTGATACTTAGTCACTCATCACGGAGATGAGGAAGATAAATATTAATTTTAGTGAATCACTATGGATGTGCATAACTGAACTCAAGGCATTACGCCCTAAGGGACCCAACATAGATTGACTTATGGCTAGTGGAAGGAATTGGCATTTCTCCCTCTCTAAGGATTGAGAAGGGATAATCCTAACACTAAGGTCAAGAAGTCTACATTCGTGGAGAATGCCAAAAATGTAGGGTGACCTTTTTTTCAAGTGTCCTTTATACTACGGAGGTATACAAGGTAAACCCCGATACCTATAGGAGCTTGGCCTCTCCTGTGCACTTGAGAGACGTCTGCAGCATCATAGACTCAAAATGTGGATATGCCTAGTCAAATATATATCATGGATACTCTGGTTAAACATTGTTGAGTTCCTTTCCCACCTCTGATATCCATCCAAGAACACTCCTAGGTTCGCCAAACAATCAATTGTCCCATTTGCTTCCCTATATACATGGTTGAATTGAACATTCTCTAGGGGGATGGTTTTACATTTAGCCTCTGAGATCATATCTACAATATTCTAGCTAGGAGGTTGATTACCTTTCAGAATATTGATAATATTTTGTGAATCCCCTTCAACAATCAAATTTTTGACATTAAGCCTCTCAATGAGAAATAGTCCCAAAAAAGCCACCCTGGTTTCAACAAAATGGCTTGTTTGCTCCCCCAAGGGTTCAGCATATGCCAAGACTACCATGCCCTTATGGTCACGAAAGATCCCACCTGCCCTAACCCGACTAAGATTCCCTTTCGTTGCTCCATCGAAGTTTAACTTTAACCAGCCAGGGGAGGTGACTTCCATCTTGATTGAGCCCTTGAAGGATTTGGGGGTGGCACCAGACTACGAGCTCTAAACTCCAAGCCCCAACCACACACTATCTCTTTCTCTCGATCAAACTCCTAGGCATCTTTAAACTTAATTATTTTGAGATTTTCCACCGCAACATTGGCAGATCTGATCTCAACTAAGGGACAATCTCTTTTTCTATCCTTGAAGATCCGATGGTTACGTTCTTTCCAGATTCCCCATAGAGCATGGGGAAGGCTTAACTTCCACAATATTTTTAGTCTCTTACTACTGAAGGGGGATTCCCATTGGATACAAAGGTCTGGGAGTGACTTGGGGAGAACCCATGCAACCTAAAACTTGCTAAGGACTCTGTTTAGGAGATCAATAGTGAAGGGACACTCTAAAAAAAGGTAATTTGTATCCTCCTCATTCTTTTCACACAACACACATCTGTTTGGAAGTATCATCCCCCTTTTGCAGAGATTGTCCATAGTTAAGATCTTGTTTTGGATTGAGAGCCAGTAAAAGTATGCAATCTTAGGAATTAAATCCTTGATCCATACTCTTGAGGCTGGCATCCATCCTAGGCCCTCCCCTTCCAGCAAGTAGTAGCCCGATTTAACTGAATACACACCTTCTTTTTGGTTCTTCCAGATGAGGGAATCAAAATATCTTGTGCTGTTAAGAAAGTAGACCTGTAGAAGCCTGTTAAGCTTCCTCAATCTCTGTTGGTTCCTTAAATCTAGCCCATCCACCTGGAGGTGTCTCCAACGTTTTCCAAACTCATCAGAAATTATGTAGTCTTGCACCAAGTTTCCATATTGAGTAGACACAACTTGTTCTAACCCAACAAACTTTGGATCCTCACAAAGAGGAGTGTTTTTCAGCCATTTATCAGTCCAGAAGTGGACTTGGGAGCCATTACCAATCTGCTAGCATTTACCTTGTCTAAGCAATGGTCTGATAAGCTGAAGGTTATTCCAGAAGTTTGACCCTCTCAGATGGTCCTCTTCCCCAATAAAGTTGGAGGTATGCCTAAGGTATTTGGCCTTTAGTATATGGACCTAATTGAGGTTTTCATTAGTTACAAGTTTCCATCCTAATTTGCCCATCAGGCCTTTGTTCATTCTCCCCAACTTCCTGAAGCCAAGACCTCCCACTTCCTTTCTTGTACAAACCTTATCCCATGCAACCAACACCATTATTTTTTTATTCTCTACCCCAGACCACAAAAAATTTCTTTAAATCTGCTCTATTTTATCACAGATCTTAGCCGACATTTTGAATAAAGACATAAAATAGATTGGAATGTTTTGCAATGAGGACTTTACTAGTTGGGCTTTGCCAACCTGGCTAAGCAAAGAGCCTCTCCATCCTGAAAGCTTTCTTGTTAATCGCTCAACCACTAGATTCCATAGCACTTCAATCATCCTTCCCTTAAAAAGGGGCATCCCAAGATAGGTAGCCGAAAGGTCCCCAATACTACAACCGAAGAGTCTTGCTATTCTTACCTATCTAGGACCAGGAGTGTTCAAAAAATAAACCTTACTTTTATCAAAATTCACCTTTTGGTTAATTACCTGCTCATATCTTTCCAAGATCAACTTTAGTTCCCTAGCCTATGGAATGGAGGATTTTGTGGTTATGATCATGTCATCCACAAATTGTTGGTGGGAGATAGGAAACATAACAGAAGCAGGTTTAATGCCATCAATCTTCCCATTTGTTGTAGTGGCTGAAATCACTCTTCCTAAGGCTTCAACAAGGATAATGAAGAGGTAGGGAGACAAGGGGTCTCCTTGACGAAGTCCTTTCCTATTTTGAAAATACCCTATTGTAGAACCGTTTACTAAGATTGAGAACATGGTTGAAGAGATACAAGCCCTGATAAGATTGATCCACTCTTGATGGAAACCAAAATTGGACATAGTTCAAATTAAAAAATCCTAAGATACCCTATCATAAGCCTTGTTCATGTCAAGTTTTAACAACATCCCCACATCTCCACTCCTATCAATGGAATGAATTACCTCATGGATAGTAATAATTCCATCCAGGATCTAGTGGCCCTTTACAAAGCCCCCTTGTTGGGGATCAATTATAAAGGGAAGAATAATTTTAATTCTATTGGCTAAAACCTTGGACACAATCTTGTATAAGGTATTGCAAAGGCTTATAGGTCAAAAATCTGAAAAAGACCTCGCACCTACCACCTTTGGGATTAGAGCCAAGAAGGTCGAATTAACATCCCGGGGTATATGTTGAGTTCTTTGAAACTCCATAACAGCCTGAGTAACTTTTACCCCAACTATATGCCAGAATATTTGAAAGAATACAATTGGGAAACCATCCGAGCCCGAAGCTTTATCCCCATGCATGTCAAAAACTGCTTTCCTAATTTCCTCCTCTTTGAAGGGGTTGAGAAGGTAGTCATTAAGTTGATTTGTTACTAGGCATGGAATGTTCTACAACATGGCAATAGTTGAAGCATTATCAGTAGGAGCCTCCGATCCTATTAGATTGAGAAAGAAATTGATTACCTCCTCTCTGATTTGAATGGGATCTTCAATGATCGAACCATCCATCTTGACAACTTCTTTAATCTGATTATAACTTCTATGCCTTAAAGTAGAAACATGAAAAAATTTGGTGTTTCGATCACCTTCCTTTAACCAAGTTACTCTAGATTTTTGGCGCCAAAAAATCTCTTCACAGGCTAGGGTGTTATGATACTCAACCAACATATTCTTTTCTTTGTCTCAGATTTCACTGGTCAGGTTCACAGATTGCAAGGCTAGTTCAATGTCTGATAACTACTGCTTCAGGTTTGATTTCTTCTTAAGGAGGTGACCAAAAACATCTTTGTTCCAAGTTTTAAGGTTCTTCTTAATGTATCTTAGTTTCTTAGCAACTTGGGTTAATTTGCTACCTGTAAAAACCTATTTCCACCATTCAGAGATTCTGCTTTCTAATCCCTCATGAAGCAACCACATTTTCTCAAAATGAAAGGGGCTTTTGAAGATTCTCCTTTGTTCCTCCATCTCCCACACCAAGGGGTTATGATCAAATCCTATTTTTGGGTGGGCTGTAAGGGTTGTGTCCCCAAAAATTAGAAGACTCTCCTTAGATAGCAAAAATCGGTCCAACCAGATTTGAATTAATTGATCCCCTAGTCACCTATTGCTCTAGGTATACTTGGCCCTTCTCAGTTTGACATCCATAAGTTCATTGTCATTCACAAACTGGGCAAAGTCCATCATTCCTTCCAAAATAGAAGAAATGCCACCCTTCTTGTCTGATGGGTATAGGGGGGAATTGAAGTCACCCACTAGTACCCAAGGTAAGCTAGAAAAGGCATTTCTAAGTTGGCTTAAATCCCTCCAAAGGTGTTTCCTACCCATCACTATGTTAGGAGCATAAACATTAGTGACTATCCATTATTGATTCACCTCCTTTACATAAAAATGGATAGCTATGAATCTTTCATTTGATACAATCAATTTTCCTTCAATCTTGTTTTGATCCCAAATACACAGAAGGCCTCCAGAGGCCCCTACTATAGGGCATGCTACAAAATCAACACCTCTCCATATTCTTTGCTTAATGCTTTCAGAATGTGGTTCATCAAGCTTTGTTTCTTGTAACAGGATAACCTGCGGGTTGACCTCTTTCCTCAATGCTTGTAATACTCTATGCTTAGAGGGGGTATTGATACCCCTCACATTCCAAGAGATAACCTTCATTTTTTGGGTTTAGATTTTTGCTTCTTCCCCCCACCTAGATCCAAAGTTGATTGGGTGCCATTAGCAATCTCTACAACTACTTCTCTCAATTTGATCTCTTGATTAGAGGGTCTCCCATGTTTGGATTCATATCCTACATCTATCGACCCCTTTTTTTATTCCTAGTAACTCTGCTAGGAGTAGCATATTCTTTGCCCTTCTTATTTCTAGCATCAAACAAAGTTATCTCCTTATCCCCACCCAAGGGGAGGATTTTAGGGCCATTTTTTGGATTTAAATCATAATGGATCTCTGAAGCAACTAGGTCTTTATCTGATTCAGTCACCTCTTTATGGATTTTGACACATACATCAATAGGATCATCTAACTCATCCCCTAGACATGCAAAGGAATTTTCTTGAGGAATATCATTTTGAGGATTAAAAGGGTTTGAAGTGGGAAGACTTACCTGAGATGTTTTCCAAGATTTCTCCCTCCTCTATTGTCTGAGGCTCTAAAACTTCAAGTGGGACTTCTTGGGTTTTAGTTTGGCTCAAAATATTCTCCTTCGAAGAGTCAGGTTCTTCCATTTGATTATTTTTTGGGTTGGAGGACTCCTTTCATTGCCACACTCGACACAAATTACTTTCCTTCTTTTTGTTAGGGTAGTACTTTGTTGAGTGCCCTAGTTTTTTGCATAGATTACAAAAGGGAAGCCTATTCTCGTATTCAATCTCCTGCATCCAGTTCCCCAAATCTGATATAAGTTCAATAGAACTAGGAAGCTTCGACTCCAAATCAACATTCATGCACATCCTTGCATGGATCAACCTTGACTTGGCTCTCGTTGCTGGGTTGATGGTAACTAAGTCCCCTATCTCTTTTGCAATACCCAGAAGAACCTCCTCATGCCAAAACTGAAAAGGTAAGCCTGGAAGTCTTACCCATATCGAAGCCTTATGGATGCTCTGAGTATTTGGATTAAAATTTGGTCCCCATTTTTGCAAAAAGAGGCCTCATCGCCCAAAAAACCACGGACCCCCAAGGGATACAATCAACGTCTTCTTCGTAGTTAAGTTTTATCATGAAAAACCCTCGAGGTAATGCAACTATCTCCATATGCCCTTACGGGTGCCACTTCAAGAATGCCCATTTTTGAATGGCATCCAAATCGGGGTGAGCACCTATAAACTTCCCAACCAAATTCCAGGCACCATGAGCCATCGTCAAGGCCATGAGTTCGGATGGGATGCAAAGTTTTCCTTGTTCAGGGAAAAGATCGAAATGAAAATCCACACCCTTCAAATTTCCTTTCACAATATTTGACCATGACCATGCTCCTAGGTCAAAAGGCTTCTGCAGAACCTCTGGGGCTTGCTGTCCACCTAGCACCATCGAAAGACCCACCCCATGGTCCTATCCTAGGCCCTACAAACCCTGGTTCCCAACACCAGTCTCCTTGTCGCCTTCCTCCATTCTCAAATATATGCTCATAACTAAATTGAGGAGCAACTCGCACCAACTTAAATATCATGAGGACAAACATAAGAGACCAAAATAGAATGAGAGGAAATGATATGTAGCTTTGCATATTTAAGACAATGAAAGCAAAAAAGCATTTTACTTAAGAATGTGAGGTAAACAACTATATGTGAACTTTCTATGGTGGTGGATTTGTTTCAAATGGAAAAGTATAAGAATTCATCATCAAAATTAATAATAAAAAAATAAATAAACACTATATAAAGAAAAATATTTAGATCAAAATTTAGTGTTAGTAACCATTTTTCTTTATAAAATTGTTGTCTCGTAAATTGTTTTTGATATGGAGGAAGTTAACAACCTTATATTCTATTTAATTTAATTCAAAGGTAAAATATTAAGTCAAGGTATCAATCCCATAGATGAATCTTAACATATAAGTCTAGAGCATTACAAAGTTGGTGAAATAAAAGTAGTGAAGAGAAAAAAATTTTACATTACAAGTCAAGATTTAGATTCTATGGGTGAATATTAAAAATTAAGTTTTAAAAGTTGTAAAACAATGATAAAATGAGATGTAATCATGTGACTATAAATTGATTTCAAATCCTCATGTTAATATAGACAAGCTAATAATACAACTAAAAAAAAAATTAGGTTAGTGTGAGAAACCCCTAGGACCAACGCACAGGGTTGAGCAATCTCCTCCCAACCATGACCCCTCGTAAAGTCGAGAGCTATGCTTATCAATAGGGAATTTAACACACAACCTTTATGTCCCCCTTTGCATCATAGAGGTTCAAACCGTGGACCTCTTGTTCAACAGGGCCAAGCTCGCCTTCTCCACTTGTGCTACAAATATAGAAAAAACCTTATTTTAAGGAAATTGTTCCCTGTATCCCGTGGGGGCTAAGACTTTCCATTCCACAGGGTCTGTCCCATCTGAGTATACCCCTCAAGCTAATCGAGGGGGTTTTTTGTGTATCCGATGCAGGTCACCAAGCTTGAATCCCATACCTCCCAAGGATTGAGGGAACTTGCCAGTAAGGTATTGGATTGGTAAATGCATGTGTGGCTGGGCACTTACCAAGAAGAGACCTAGTTTCAAACCTTGGGGGGAAGCCAACCCTTTGCAAAGGTAGTAATCTGCTTCAAATCCTTTGAGTGCGCATCAGATCGACGACGACGGTACAAACCCTAAGCAATCGGTGGTCCCCATATCACGTTGGGTCAATAAGAACGAGACGAATAGGTTTGTTGGAAGTAGTCCCTATGGTTTGAACCCTGCGCTTGCCAGTTACTAAAAATAGTGGCTATAACCAACTCTCCTATGTAATAAAATATACAATTTACTAAAATACTACACTTTGTTTGTTGAATGTGGCCTTTAGATTTTACATGATGATAAACACTCCCATGGTAAAGTGACTTATAACAATACAATTTGTTATAATACTATATTCTAGTTTGTTGAAATATGGCTTATGATAGTATAATTTGTTAGTCCATGATAATATATTTTTTTAATAAGTTATAAAAAAAATATTATTTACAAGGGTTTTTATGAAAGGTTTCGGTTCCCTCTTACCAAGGTTTGAACTTGGATCTCTTAGATGAAACTTGAGGACTTATCACTATGGTATTGCTTATAGGTCTTTCCATGATAATACAATTTATTATAATAATACAATTACATTTCATTGAAATGACTTAACACAAGGCTTAAATTTAATTCCATGTAATCAATTTAAAAAAATATATGCGATACTACTTTGTATAGATTAAAACAAATGATAGTTACATTAGCAGGTTGAAGCACTTATCACGATGTGTTGAAGTCTCTCAATTAACCCTATGTGTACGTGTGGAGTGAATTAATCTAATCCTTGTGCAGGCTTTATTATTGGTTCCCTATAACACTTTGAAGATATAGTTAGATCAAAACAAGCTCTAATAAATAATTCTATGTAAAATACATAACACTTTAAAAATGTGCAAAACAATATATTTATTTCAAAAGATAATACTTATCATTTTATCACATATTTTATTTATAAAATTAAGATAGATAGGTATTAACGTGAACATAATTCCAATCATGAAATATGCCACTAGACTTGCATTATCACAAATACGAAATCAACCAAACTTTCGTATGAAAATAATGCAAAAAAACATTATACCTTTGAAATTTGAACGTATAATTCATTAAAAAAAATAAAATTAACAATAAAAACTCAATTCTATTTTGACTTAGATTCTTAGTTTTACATAGTTGTTAAACTATTACTGTTTTAATGTAAAACTTGGTATGTGAAGGGTAGCTCAATGCTAAATACATGCAATGGCAAGGTAATAGTAAGTTGGTAGTATTGTCTAAAGTATTTAACACTTTATATTTATATATATATATATATATATATATGGTATCCATCACCAACTTCAATTTTATATTTTTAATAAATATACGCTAACTTCTTACATCAAAATCTAATATTATTTCAACTTGATATGTGAAGGGTAGCTCAATGCTCAATACATGCAATGACAAGGTAATAGTAAGTTGGTAGTATTGTCTAAAGTATTTAATACTTTATATAATATATATATATAAAAGATGGCACCCATCAACCAACTTCAATTTTATATTTTTAATAAATATATGCTAACTTCTTACATCAAAATCTAATATTATTTCTTTGGAGATTGAACTTTGAAACTCTTCTTAGTTTTACATAGTTGTTAAACTATTACTATTTTAATGTAAAACTTGTTATGTGAAGGGTAGCTCAATGCTCAATACATGCAATGGCAAGGTAATAGTAAGTTGGTAGTATTGTGTAAAGTATTTAACACTTTATTTTTTAGAAATAAAATATATATTTATATAAAAGATGGTACCCATTAATCAACTTGAAATTTATATTTTTAATAAATATACGTTAAACCAACCAACGTTTTACATCAGAATCTAATATTATTTTTTAGAGATTGAACTTTGAAACTCTTATATAAAGTACTCCAGTTGTACCCGTGATTTGTTTTTTATAAGTTAAAAAATTCATTAAAAGTGGGTTTTGAAAGGGACCCCAAAACCTTTTTACAAAAGGTCACTAAACTAAACAAAGGTTGAAGGATAGGCCAAAGGAAATGTCAAAGGATAGGCCAGAGGAAAAGCACATTAAAAACCTATTCAAGAAGGAAAATAAAACCAATTTTTTTAAAAATCCCGGCCAAAGCAGGAAAATTGAAAAATCCTACCCAGGCAGGATAAGTACAATTTGAAAAATCCTGCTCAGGGAAAAAACTAGAAACTAGTATTTCGCCAAGGAAAAACCAGAAACAAAAATTCCAAGCAGGAAAATCACCCTGAATAGTTGGATGGGCAGAGGAACCACCAAGAAGGATCGTCTCGCCTAAGGAGGGCCAAGATAAATGCAGGGACGCAAGAAAATAGGACCAGAACAACATCCTGCATAGGGCTTGGAAAATGGAGCAGCAAATCTGAGGATCTCCACAGGCCATGAAATCCTCTTGCACATGAGGTTGAGCTACGTGGAAACCAGAGGAAACAGAGGAAGCAGTAGAGGTAGAACCGTAAGCCATGGGAAAGAGGGTGGGAAGGTCTTAGGGAACCTGAACTGAAGGAGCCACAAGGTTAACAGGCTGTAAGCAATAAGCACAGGTCCACCCAAATACCAAAAGATGCAGCAAGAAACCCTAGACAACCTCCATATCCACCATTCAATGCTTTTTGGGAACCTAGAAAAGGAAGACCAACGAGATTTCAACAGTAAGCAAAGTAGAGGCCACACCCAAGCTAAGAAAGATACACTGAGAACCCACCACATAGACCAAATCTAAGAACCCGAAGAGCAGATACACAGGAAAGAAGCACGTGGTCCCCCCAGACGAAAAAGATGTGAAAACCTGCTCAAGAAGCACCAAGATGGAGTCAAGCCCCACTCCCAAAGTCACGATGCACCACAACCGAAAAACCATAAAACCTGGCTCCAAGTAGAAACCTGTAACAAACCTGGGATAGATCTAAGAGCACCAAGGAAAAAATATCTTTGAAGCACCATAAAAAACCCAGGAAATGTCCCAGGGATGTCCCAGAATAGAGGTACATAAAAGAAACCCTCAATCAGGCTGGGAGAGGGGCAAAAAAATGAAAAAGTGACCCCCCACCCCAAGGATATCATATGCAACAACAACCAACCAAGAAGGAAGGGCCAGGAAGGTGCCTAGGGACTGGTGCAAAACCAGGGGAGGGGGAAGCAGGGAAGCAGATCGGGACATCCCACGGGATGTCCCCTGCATTTCCCCCTGATGCTTAGCAATCATTGTACCGATGATTTTATCAAAAAAATTATTTTGTTTAATGTTTAGTAGCTATCAACCAAGTTGAATTTTATATTTTGAACAAATACATGCTAAACTAACCAAACAATTGCATAAAAATCTAAAATTATTTATTTGGGAATTGAACTTTAAAAACGTACTCGAGTTGTATTATGTATTGGATATGTTGGAGGACTCTAAAATTAAAAAAGTTAATTCTTTTTATTTTGTTTTAAGTTTTTTAATATAAATATATTAATAATATTATTGGATGTTGCTATTATAAAATTTAGTTTATTGGGTTAGACAAAGTTAATAGGACCCCAACCTTTAGGGCAAAGTTGTATCATGTATTAGATATGTTGGAGGACTTATAAGAAAAGCTTTAAATTTTTTATTTTTTTGAACAAGAATCAAATTATAGTAATAGGTCTACCACGTTTGGCAAGCTCTAAAATATAAGTAAAAATCGAATTAACATTTCCAAAAATAACAAAAAATTGAATACCATCTACAGAGCAGAAAATTTGAACCTGTACACTGATCCTAATAAACCTAGCAAGCTTGATAGTCATGCGAACACTACCCATGCTATCCCAAAAAGGGCCAAAGAGTGCTGCAAGAGGTAGCAAAAAACCCAACAAATAATTGTTCATCCTCCATTGATCCATAAGACTCAGTGGACTTTGGACCTATCCTCATCCTTAGCTAAGTCTTTGGTGGCCAATTTAAGAACCATTTGGTTCACCTCCCACCATTCAGAAGTGTCCCTATCCTGATTAGAATTCAGCATGTATCCAACCGGACTTTCATTGCCATGTTTAGCCAAAAAGTTAGTCACTACATTATTTTATTTGTCAACATAGACAAGGATGGTATCCTCAAACTGCTACCAAATGGACTTAATTTGGCTCACAATGTTTATTATCCTCCAAGTCTATGGTCTGAAATTTCTAATAGCATCCAGAAACCCCACCATAATTTGCGAACCAAACTCAACTATGATCTTTCTAACCCCATTCTCCCAAGCATTGAGAGAACCTCGTCTGATAGTCAGGCCTTCAACTTCATTGTTAGTAGACCTTCCAAGATCCTCTAACTCCCATTGGAGGATCTTCCCCTTGAAATATCTTATGAGAAAACCAATGCCTGTAGCCCCCATGTTATCCTTAGCTACACCATCAAAATAATTTTTTTTCCAACCTAGGGGAGGGGGCTACCATGGTACCAACTTCTGTGGCTTGGGATTCTTCTCATTCACCTGAGTTTTCTTATCCCTAAAGTGAGTTGTGAGAGTTTCATAAATCTTGGTAACAATTTTATGCCAAACCAACTCCATTGGATTGAACTCCTCTCTAAAAATTCTAGAATTTCTTTCCAACCAAATGTGCCACCAAATGAAGCTCGGGCCTAGGGACCAACCTAGCTGAATGGAGGTATTCTTGATTTTTTTGCATTTCAAAACCTCCTAGATATTAGAAAGAGTCACCTAAAAGTTTAGGTGAACCTTAAAGAGGTCTAACCATATTTTTCACAACTCTGTTGCAAATGCACACTAGAAAAGCAGATGATCAAGTGTCTCCTCCTGGGAGTTACACATGATGTAGTTGGAAGGGCCATAAAAACCTCTCTTCATAATATTATCATAGGTGAGACAACTCCTATGCATCACTTCCCAAGCAAATAAATTAATTTTAGGCCAACTCTTAGCCAACCAAACTCTATCCCATGGGGCATCCTACAGGATCAACGGAGGAGAGAGCAAAGCATTATAACCATCACGAACAAAGAAAACACCTACAGTACCAAGGCCCTAGACAATCCTATCTTCTTCCTCTTTCCTTGTAAGGCACCTTTGTTTGAGGATCTTATCAATAAGAAGCCTTTGATGAAGAGGGACATGAATAGACCATTCTTCTAACCTCTTCCACTAAAAGAAAGAGAAATCTCCAATTTGTCGGGAAGTAATGTATGAAGCCATATTTATCCATCCTCTACCCTCAAGGATTTGTTGCAAGGGCTGCAACTTTGGGAACTCATAGATTAAGGAAGGATGTTGGTCCCAATAATCACTTCAAAAGTTAGCTATATCTCCTTTACCTACTTTCCATAAAAGTCTAGATTTTACCAATTGTTCACCAACTTTCAGAACCTTACAAATAATGGAGCCAGGGCCCCTTAGAGGAATGCACCAACTTCTTAATGAGGTAAAATACTTACGAGTGATGACTCTACTAAAGAAAGCCTCTGTGTTGGATATCCATCTCCAATAAAGCTTCCCAACAAGAACTTGATTATTTAAAGCTGCTTTATGAAAACCACGGCCCCCCTCGAGCTTTAGGCTGACATATTTTATCCCAGCTCACCAGAGCCCACTTCTCACCCATCCTTGGGCCATCCACAATTTTTTTCTCATAAGCGAATCCAACTCTTTGAGGACTCTCATACAGGCAGCTAGGATGGAGAATTTATAAATAGACATGGCTTGGATCACCGATTAGATGAGAGTCATTCTTCCTCCAAAGGTAAGCCAATGGTGAGTCCAATGATTAACTTTAGCAATGATTATATCCATTAAATATTTCCAATCAATTGCTCTTAGGCTCTTAAAATGAAGGGGAATCCCTAGGTAATCAAGTGGAAGGGTACCTTGGACAAATCTCAAAATGCATAGAATCTGATCCTGCATTCTTCTATCTATATTGAAGAAAACAACCTTGGATTTGACCTCATTCACCTGTTGACCAGTAGCATCCATGTAGGTTTTTAAAATGGCTTTCAATGTTCTAGCCTCCCGAATGCTAACCTCCCCAAAGAGACCTGTATCATCCACAAATTGAAGATGAGTTAATTTCTTGTATCATGTTTTAGTTTTTTTTAATACATAGAGCAATCGGTAACACTATTGGATGCTATGGAACGTTAAATCTCGTTCTCTGATTAAATTCAAATAAATTCTTCAAATTGCAGTATATGAAGTAAACACGAACAACAACCGTAGATAAAATAAATCAATTTGGAATAGTTCGCCACTCAGGGAGGGCACGTCCCCACCGTGAAGGCAATTGTGCGAAATACGCAGTGAAAGAATAAAAATCAAGATGATATGAATTAATGAAACACTATGCTAATAAATATGAAATTTTATGCACTTGGAGAACCTAGCCGACGGCTAGGTTTGGTATGTAGCATGACTCCCCTCCTCGGAAAGCTTTGTCCTCAAAGCTGGAAATGTCTGGAAAATACTTTCATGTTCCCATGTGGCATCTTCCTCTGGTAGGTCTTGCCATTTGATGAGAAATTCTTGAATCTGGCGTGATCTTAGTCTTCGTATTCTGTGTTGTAATATATCTTCAGGTTGGAGATGTATGCGTCCTTCCTCATCGAGCACTGGTAATTCTGATTGACTTTGCACTTTCTGACCAATTACTTTTTTGAGACATGAAACATGAAATACCGGGTGTATTCGTGATGATGAAGGTAGCTCTAACTGATAGGCTACTTCTCCAATGCGGCGCACAATTTTGTAAGGACCATAGAATCGTGGAGCCAACTTTTGACTGGTCTTTATCCTTAACGATGCTTGTTTGTAAGGTTGCAACCTTAGGAAAACCTTGTCACCGACATTAAAAGTTCGTTCTGATCGGTGCAAGTCTTGTTGTTGTTTCATGCGATTTTGTGCTTGGAATAAATTCTCTTTGAGTATGGTGAGTGTAGACTGCCTTTGTTGAAACCAATCATCCACTTTGGCTACTTTGGATGAACCCGGTACGTAATCTGCTACAATTGGAGGCTTGGTTCCATACAATGCTTCAAAGGGAGACATCTTAATTGAGTAATGGTAAGAAGTGTTGTACCACCATTCTGCCATTGCTAGCCATTGGCTCCATTGATATTGTTTATCTTGAACGAAACATCGTAAGTACGTACCCAAACATTTGTTAACTACTTCTGTTTGACCATCTGTCTGGGGATGGTAAGCTGAGGACATGTTCAATTTGGTACCACTAAGTCGAAATAATTCTCGCCAAAAGTTACTAGTGAAGATGGGATCTCTATCACTTACAATATTTTTTGGCATACCATGTAATTTGAAAATTGAATCCATAAATACCTTTGCCACCTTGCTTGCGGAAAATGGATGTTGTAAAGCCTGAAAGTGAGCGTATTTGGATAACCGATCTACGACTACGAAGATTACTCGTCCCGCCTTCCGACTTTGGAAGACCTTCAATAAAATCCATGGATATATGTTCCCACTGACGTTCAGGGATGGGTAATGGTTGTAACAACCCTGGTGATTTGACTGTTTCTCCTTTATTGCACTGGCAAACTTCGCATTCTGCTACCCATTGTTTGACTTCTGCTTTTAATCCTTTCCAACAAAATGATTGTTTGACCCTTAAATATGTTTTCAAAAATCCTGAATGTCCCGCTGATGGAGAAGCGTGCGATTCGTCGAGGATCTTCGATTTGAGTTCTGAGTTGTGTGGAATGTAAATGCGGTTCTTCTTCCGGAGGATTTTATCTTCATAAGAGAACAAAGGGTGTTTAGAGGACCCTATAGATAATTCTTGAATTATCTGAGCAGTTTCGCTATTGGACAACCATTCATCTTGTAATTGATTCACCCATTGGGAGCAAGGACCTGAAATAGCGTTAATGACTACTTCGTCTTCATATTTCCTGGATAGCGCATCGGCGGCTACATTTTCCTTCCCCTTCTTGTATTCGATAACAAAATCATAACCCAATAGTTTGGTTAACCACTTATTTTGTTTCGGATAGGAAAACCTTTGCTCAAGAAAATGTTTGAGACTACTATGATCTGTTTTTATAATGAAGCGGCTACTGATTAGGTAGTGTCTCCATTTTTCTACCGCGTGAAGAATAGCCAACATTTCTTTTTCGTATGTTGATCTTCCCAAATTTTTCCCCGATAGTTGTTTACTTTCAAATGCCAATGGATGACCTTCTTGCATTAATATAGCCCCAATTCCTGTTCCTGATGCATCACATTCGATAATAAATGGTTTGTGAAAATTGGGAGTTGCTAAAACTGGAGTTGTACACATGGCCTCCTTAAGAGCTTTGAAGGCTTGAGTGGCCTCTTCCGACCAACGAAAAGCATCCTTCTTTGTGAGTGCTGTGAGAGGTGCTGCAATCTTACCATAATTTCGTACAAACTTGCGATAGTAGCCCGTGAGACCCAAAAAACCACGAAGTTTCTTGATGGTTTTAGGTAAAGGCCACTCTTGAATTGCCTTAATCTTATTGGGGTCGACTTTGACGCCCTCGTGTGAAACTATATGACCAAGATACTCGACTTCTTGGACACCAAATGAACATTTGGAACGTTTGACAAATAACTTTTCTCTGTGTAAAATGTGAAGGGCTTTATCCACATGATGTAAATGATCCTTCCATGTTTTGCTATATATGAGAATGTCATAAAAAAAAACTAACACAAACTTACGGAGGAGTGGACGAAACACTTGGTTCATGAGACTTTGGAATGTGGATGGTGCATTGGTGAGACCAAAAGGCATGACCAAAAATTCGTAATGACCTTCATGAGTACGAAAAGCAGTTTTGGGAATATCTTCTTCTCTGACACGGATTTGGTGAAATCCCGAGCGAAGGTCTAATTTTGTAAAAAATTTTGCACCATGCAACTCATCTAGTAGGTCATCTATGACAGGGATAGGAAATTTGTCCTTGATAGTGAGTTTATTGAGAGAACGAAAATCAGGACACATACGCCAAGAGTTATCTTTTCGTCGAGCCAGAACTACAGGTGAGGAATAAGGGCTAGTGCTGTGACGAATGACTCCATGATCTAGCAGATCCTGAACGATCTGTTCGATTTTTGTCTTTTGTGGTTGAGGATAGCGGTAAGGACGATTGTTAGGTGGGACACTCCCTGGAATCAAATGGATGGCATGGTCATGAGATCGTTTAGGTGGTAATCCTTTAGGTTCTTGGAAAACCTCTTCGTAATTTGTTACGATGTCTCGTAAATCTGGAGCAGTAATATCCGAAGTTGCTCGAGATTGTTTTTCCAAACAATTAATTTGAGCTATAAATCCATATCCACCCTTTTTTAACATCTTCTCCATACTATGAGAGCTCACCATTTGTGATGGAGGAGTAGTAATGCCTTGTAAGCGAATGACTCGTCCGTTTTCCTTCCATTCCACAAATAATTTTTTGAAATTGAAGCTAACCGTGTCTAATGTTTCCAACCATTCAACTCCCAAAATGACATCAGAGTTCCCTAAATTCATGACGAAAAGGGATCCAAACCAGGTATAAGTTCCCATTTTTATGGAAACTTGAGATGTTCTACCAACACATTGAGCGTTCACCCCGTTGGCTACTAGAACCTGGAATTTGTCTTTGTTGGAAGAGTTAATGAATAAATTCAAAGCTTTTGCTGTTTTGATGTCGATAAAATTGTGGGTACTGCCGAAATCAATTAGCACATTCACCTTTTTCTGGCGGAGAAATCCTGGTACCTTGATGGTATGGTGGGCGGTTAACCCCATGAGGGCATGCACGGAGATCGCCATTGTATCCTCTTCCTTCTCTTCTAGAGTACTTGGTAGTTCTTCTTGCATAGGTTCTTCTTGGTGGTAAGTTTCTTCCTTTTCTCCTTCATATTGATCGCATTCAATATGAAAGTTTTGTTTTTGGGCACATGCTTGTTCCCTGGGATGATGAGTGCGACATTTATAGCAAAAGTATCTTGATGGTTGATCATTTCTACGAAAGGAATTGTTGCGATACGAAGGACGACTATAAGTTTCACGTCGTGCATACAACTGAATTCTCTTCTCAGCCAGCTTGGCTATTCTTATACAATCGTTCAACGAGGTTGGATTTTGAATGTCCACCTCCACCCTAATATTTTCTTTCAATCCATTGCGAAAAGCTCCTACCACTGTGTCGGGACTGAGGTCTAATGTATATGGTAGTAAACTGGTGAATTTCGAGACGAACTCACTAACCGATCCTTCTTGTTTAAGAGATAACAGTCTTACTGTGTATGACGATGTAGCTCCTTCATCAAATCTTTCTAAAAAATAGGTAGTGAATTTTTTCCAGTTAATAGTAGCTCCTTTCTCTCGCTTAAGCCATACGAACCATTGGTAGGCCTCAGTGCCTAATTTTGATGCAGCGAAAGGGACTTTATCAAAATCCTTAATTTGGTATAAGTCGAGAATGCCTTCCATTTTGGCTATCCAACCACGAGGATCATGACCCTCAAAAGTGGGCATATCAATGCGTGGAAAATTATTAGGGCCTCTCGGTTGGTGATAACCCATATCCCTCTCCTGATCTTGGTTATATCGTTGTCTATGATAGCGATTCCCGTAATTATCCGGATTGCCTCTTTGCTGCTCCCAATCTTCATCCTGGTCGTCATTTTCTTCATTCCTTTGTTCATGGGAGTGATTTTGGGGATTAGTATTGGGATTAGGTCGGTTTTGTGCGCTCAATAGTTTAGTTAGGTTGACATTAATTTTGCGCATACCATCTAGTAAGAGTCGAAGAGTTTCATCCGTGGTAATGGCCGAGTTACTTGATTCTCCTTGTGTGATGTTTTCGTGAGTTGGGGGAGGGTTAGTAGCCATAGGGTCTACCAGTGGATGATGTGGATTATAACTGCCAATTTTGAAAGGAGAAGGAGAATTTTTTGTACCTTGGCTTCGATGAGGTCTTCTTGCGTTTTTATTGGGGGTCTCCGAGCTTGATAGTCGACCGTCAGGTCCTTTGGTCCAACTTCTACTCATGCACTGTTCAAACTTTCCTGCTTAGTAATCCTTGAGCATCAAATTCTGAAAAGTTTGGTTGAATTCGACAAAAAATTTGGATTTCGCTTCAACTGTCGCTCCAACTGCGATGCGGAGTTTAATGTGGCGCTAACCCTTGACTTCACGGATTTTAGTGTAACTCACCTGAACCCGACTGACACAACACGGACGCTAACTAACACAGGCGACAGCGAGGTTACTGACAATGAGGACAGCGACAGCGAGGACTAACAATGACGATAGCGACAGTGAGGACTGACAACGAGGACAGCGACAACGACAGCGAATAGCTAGCGAGAGAACTGAACGAAAGGGACAGTTGGCGATGGGACAGGGAACAGCTGGCGACGGGTGGGACAAGGATAGTGGGCAACGAATGGGATGCATGAGGAAATGAAAGGGTGTGACCAAGTCACAATGGCGTTAGTGCACCTTGTGAGTTATAAACCCTCACACGGTTTTCCCTTAGCGCGTGTGGGATAAAGGTTTAAGCCCACTGACGACCGCGATTTAAATTAAAAGAAGATGACCTTAGCTTTGCACTAAATATTTACGAATTTTTGTGAATGGTGATTGGTCGGGGCGTTCGTGGCGGATTGATGAATTTTTTCGTCTGCAATTGCATCTGGAGTGTACAACTTGTAACGCGTCTGTTAATTAACAATTTGAGGATTGCTATTGTTCCATCAAGCGGATTTACAAATTTTTTCAAATGATTTAGGGATTTACAGCCTGTACGCTGTCGTTAATTAACGCCTGAACCTGCTGATCACTCTGTCGATCACTGTGACGATGTTTACGTCGAGCCGAGGAACTGCCACCGAATGCCCAGGAAGTTCAAAACTTGAAATCTGATACCACTTGGAACGTTAAATCTCGTTCTCTGATTAAATTCAAATCAATTCTTCAAATTGTAGTATAAAGAAGTAAACATGAACAACAACCTTAGATGAAATCAATCAATTTGGAATAGTTCGCCACTCAGGGAGGGTACGTCCCTGCCGTGTAGGCAATTGTGCAAAATACGCAATGAAAGAATAAAAATCAATATGATATGAATTAATGAAACACTATGCTAATAAATATGAAATTTTATGCATTTGGAGAACCTAGTCGACGACTAGGTTTGGTATGTAGCATGCTACCACTATAAACCTTTACCTATTTGGTTAGACAAAGTCAACGAGACCCTTGACCTTTAGGACATTGAATTGGAGCAGCCAGTCAAGAAACACTCGATCACCACCATCCAACCTATTCTCGTCTGAGTATGTCGTGGTTTGAACCTTGGACCTCACAAAGAGAGGCCAAAGCCTTAATCACTGCATTATCCTTGTCGCACTTGTTCTAATTTTTTTTATTCTACATAGTAGTTAAAATTTCTCTACCTAATCTAAAACATGTTGTAACAATAGTTTTAAAACAATCTTTGACATTGGACATTCTAAAGGGGATTTAGAAATGGCAAGTTATAAATAATTTTAAAATAAAAAATTTAGTTCCATATGAGATTATTCTAGTATAAACATGTATTTTCTTATAGAGACAACTATTATGGTTTGTCTTCTAAGATATCTGAAAATAATTGAACAAATGAATGAACATAGATAAATGACATAAGGTTGTAATAGAAAAATATTTAAACAAGAGAAAATAAATGGATGAAACAAAATAACAAGTGAATGATGAGATAGAATATATATATATATATATATATATATATATATATATAAGCTTATCCATCTCCAATAAAGCTTCCCAACAAGAGCTTGATTGTTTAAAGTTGCTTTACAAAAATCATGACCTCCTCGAGGTTTAGGCTGACATATTTTATCCCAACTCACTAGAGCCCACTTCTCACCCATCCTTGTGCCATCCCACAAAACGTTTATCATAAGCGAATCCAACTCTTTGAGGACTCTCATAGGGGCATCTAAGATGGAGAATTTATAAAAAAACACGGCTTGGATCATCGATTGGATGAGAGCCATTCATCCTCCAAAAGTAAGCTAATGGCGAGTCCAATGATTAACTTTAGCAGCGATTCTATCCATTAAATTTTTCCAATCAATTGCTCGTAGGCTCTTAAAATGAAGGAGAATACCTAGGTAATCAAGTGGAAGAAAAGCTCAAAATGAATAGAATCTGATCCTGGATTTTTCTATCTGTATTGAAGAAAACAACCTTGGATTTTACCCCATTCACCTGTTGACCAGTAGCCTCCATGTAGGTTTTAAAAATGGCTTTAAACGTTCTAGCCTCCTGAATGCTAGCCTCCCCAAATACAGCCAATCGATAAACACTTGATCACCACCATCCAGCCTATTCTCGTTTGAGTATGTCGTGGTTTGAACCTTGGACCTCACAAAGAGAGGCCAAAGCCTTAACCACTGCACTATCCTTGGCGCACTTGTTCTAATTTTTTTATTCTACATAGTGGTTAAACTTTATCTACCTAATCTAAAACATGTTGTAACAATAATTATAAAACGATCTTTGACATTGGACATTCTAAAGGAGATTTAGAAATGGCAAGTTATAAATAATTTTAAATAAAAACTTCAATTCCATATGAGATTATTCTAGTATAAACATGTATTTTCTTATAGAGGCAACTATTATGGTTTGTATTCTAAGATATCTGAAAAGAATTGAACAAATGAATGAACATAGATAAATGACCTAAGGTTATAATAGAAAAATATTTAAACAAAAGAGAATAGATGGATGAAACAAAATATCAAGTGAATGATGAGATAGAATATATATATATATATATATATATATATATATATATATATATATATATATATATATATATATATATATATATATATATATAAGTTATGGGTGGCTTCTATTGGAGCCACTCCCATTATGAAAACAAAACATTAAAGTGCTCTCATTATATTTCTAACAAGTTAATTAAAGCATAGCCAACTTTGTCTTCCTATCGAAGATATTCTTTATTTACCCTTCTATCAAAGATATTCTTCATCTTCAAAATGCTAAGTTTCCACAATCAACTCCTTTTATATTAAATGCCTTCAAAATTTTAAATTTTGTCAATATCAAATTAAAAAATTTAAATTATGTCAAGATGAAATTCAATAATGTGAATGACTAAAATATTTGTTGCCCAACATCTATATCCAAAAATATATTGCCTATGACAACCTCACAATTTCTTAATACCTTTTCTTTAGGGTTCTTTTTCATTACTCTAATATTCCAATATATTATTTTCATTGTTATTTTTTTATTTTATTTGTGGGTTTAGCCCCACTTCTTGTTAGTGATATTTGCTTTTATTTTCCCATATCAATATCCCTTGTGTTTCTTTTTCTCTTTGTTTTTGCTTCTTGGGTCTTCCTCTATTTTTTCATTCTCAATAATACTTTCATCTTCATCAATCTCTTCAATCTTCTCACAATGCTCATAGTAAGACTTATCATCATTAGGTTTACCTTGTTTTGAAGGATCTGAAGCACAAGGAATAACCTCAAAAGCATAATCTTATTTATATTCCTTGGAGACCCTAAAGTGCAAGGAAGCTCTTATGTAGCAATTACCTTCTTATTCTGCCCTAAAAATCCTATATTGTTATGGGTTTCCTCCAACCTCATTTCTATATTATTTTGCTCTTGAAACCTTAAAGTACAAGGCATAACATCTTCACCACTTTTGCTTTTACTACCTAAAGAGGATTCTATACTACTGGAGGAAAATGAAGATGATTTGCTTGGAATAAACTTGACCTTTTTTGTTGTCTTTGTTTTGGGTTTTATCTCCACATCTTCTTTTGCACCTTTAATTTCTTCTAAACTTTCCAATTGATATTTTCGATAGGATTTATTTGCCTCTTCTTTTGGAGTGGAATATCCTTGATCTAATCTAGATTCTATTATTAAATGATTTCCTTGCTTCATTTTGAAATTTATCTCATGGCTAGAATTTTTTCTCTTTTTTCAAATTTGCAAACTCTTGCCATGTGTCCAATCTCAAAATAAATGTGGCAACGAAATGCAATATTTTCATAATCTACTTGTTCATCCCATTCTCTTGATTCAGATTTAATCTTAATGGATTGTGGTAAAGGTTTTAAAATATCCATAGCAACACATATTCAAGTACATATAGCATGCTTTCGCTCCTTAGTTGTTAGTCCTTCCTTGATGAATTCCCCTAGGGTATTTACAATATTTTTGAAAACATCCTTATTTATAAGTTGATATGGAAGTCCAAAAAGCCTAACCCACACTGGAAGTTTCTTAATAGTTTACGACTCAACGAAAAAAATTACGTTCTATGGTCTCAAATAAAGTGCATCTCTTCCCCTAAACCATGGGCCACCAACCATTATTTTATCCCTACTTTATAAACTGGAAAATATGATGAGGAAACAACTTTAGGAAGAAAAGTCACATAATAATTTGAATTCAATCTCCACTTCCACTTTATCCAATTTTGAATCTCCAAAACCTTGGCCATGATCTATGGAACTTACATATTAGCCCTCTACTTTTAAGAACCATTATATCATGCTCAATCATCTCATCCTTGATACTTACTTGTGGTGTACCATCTGCTACCTGGATCGAACTTACCATGTATTCGATCTTCTGCTTATCTCTAGCTTGGGCCTTCATACTTCGAACTAGGGCATTTTTATTTCTAGCTAGGGCATTTTGACTTTCTATTAGGGCTTTCAAAAATGACTTTCCTTCCACAATAGCTAATGGGACTTGCTCTTGGCTTGCACTCCCTCTTGGCTTGCACTCGCTCTTGCTCCCAGTGTGCACTCTCTCTTGCCTCACACTTGCTCCCAACTTGCATTCCCTCCTAGCTCACAATTGCTCGTATCTCTTATTTTTCAAGATGTTTCTTTGCTTCGATAATTTTTTGGAAATAATGTTCTACGCATTCGTGTAAGGGTTTGAAGCATTAATGCACTCTAGATGAACATGTTGCTCTTTTGCTATGATTGAATCCCAGCTTGCACTCCCGTTAGGTTCACACTCTCTCTTGCCTCGCACTCACTCCTAGCTTGCACTCTCTCTTGGCTCACAATTGCCCTTGTCTCTTCTTTTTCCTGACATTCCTTGGCTTCAACAATTTTTTGGAAACAATGTTCCACACATTCATGGTAAAGGTTTGAAGCATTAATGCACTCCAGATGAACCTTTCGCTCTTTTGTCATGATTATATATCGACTTGCACTCCCTCTTGGTTCACACTTCCTCTCTGATCTCATTTGCTTTCAACTTGCACACTCACTCCCAGCTCGCGCTCGCCCTCACTGTTGCACTTACTTTCGGCTTGCGCTTACACTCACTTGCAATCACTTTCAATTGCACTTACTCACACTTGTTGCTACACTTAGTCCTGGCTCGCACTTGCACTCGTTGCTGCACTTACTCCTGGCTTGCGCTCGCACTCACTGCTGCACTTACTCACGACTCGCGCTTGCACTCGCTGCTGATGGCTCACACTTGTTGCTGCACTTACTCCTAACTCGCGCTCACAGTCGTTGCCGATGGAAGAAAATTATTATCAAATATTATGAGATAGAATATTCATTTAAATAAATGCCTAAACAATAACAAAAAAAAACATTTATTTAGGAAAAAATAAGAATCACCATATAAAAAAGAAGTCAAGAAATATAAAAACAAATATTATCTTGTTGAACTTAATCTTATGTATGATAACCATGAAAATGTTTACTTAGAAGCAAACATGAACGAGAGAATACAAATACTCATAACTAAATTGAGGAGCAACTCACACCAACTTAAATATCATAAGGATAAACATAAAATACCAAAAGAGAAATGAGAGGAAATGATATGTAACTTTGCATATTAAAGTCGCGGAGAACAGGGCAACAATGAGAACAGGGCAACAGTTTGGGCTTTGGCTTTTCTTCGGGAGGTTCAAGGTTCAAATCGTGGTGTGGGTGAGTGTGTGAGGGGGTGGGTGTGTGTTCATTAAAAAAAAATTTACACATTAAAAGCAATGAAAACCGAAAACATTTTACTTAAAAATGTGAGGCAAACAACTATATGTGAACTTTGCTATGATGGTGGATTTGTTTTAAAAGAAGGAATATAGGAATTTATCATCAAAATTAATAAAAAATTAAATACTACATTTGATTACATAGAAGAGTTGGTTATAGCCACTATTTTTTAGTAACGGGCAAGAGTAGGGTTCAAACCATAGGTATTGCTCCCAACAAACTTATCCGTCTTGTTCTTGTTGACCCGACGTGAGATGAGGACCATCGATCGCTCGAGATTCATATCGTCGTTAGTATGGCGTACACTCAAAAGATTCAGAGCAGAGTACTACTTTTGCAAAAGGTTGGCTTCCCCAAGGTTTGAACCTAAGTCTCTTCTTGGTAAGTGCCCAATTAAATTAAAATTTATGATTAACAACCATAATTCTTTATAAAATTGGTGCCTCATAAATTATTTTTGATAGAAAGGAAGTTAACAACCTTTTATTTTATTTAATTTAATTCAAAGGTAAAATATTAGTGAAAAATAATTAAAATATATCTTATTCTAAAAACCCAGTTTTAAATAAAACTAGCTTAGATATAAAGGATATATATCTAAAGATAGGCACCTCGAGATTGATAACTCTCGTCGTTTTTAGATATATATCTTTTATATTTAAGCTAGTTTAAATCAGGGTAATTGGGTTCTCGCACCCACTTGGTTGGGTTCGCAAACCCGCACCTGTACCCGCATTAGGTTCACGGGTTCATAGTCGGGTATGGCTGGGCCAAACCCTATCCAAACCTTGTCAGTCAAGGTTCAGCTTTGATCGAACCCTGTCAGTTAGGGTTCAGCGAAGCTGAACCTTGTGGTCAGTTAGGGTTCATCGAACCGAACCCAACCCAGTTTGGGCATTAACATAGGGGAAAAAACATTTTTTTTTTTTTTATTATTATTTTTAAGGTGGCTCGATCCACAAGAGGAGGGCCTAGAAGATGATGATGAAGAATATGATGAATGAGAGTCAGATATTTGATGTTATCTTTGTACATGTCCACTACTATATAGTATATTGTTATCTCTTCACTTTTTATGACTTGACATCCTGTCATTTGTTTACACACATATGAAATATCATATATCAATATGCTTTGATGATGCCATATTTAATATTGATTATTTTGTAATGTATGAATGATTTATTTTATTTCACAATGTGTATAATCTATCATTTATTTAATTATTTTACAATGTACATATTTATTTTTATTTTTATTTATTTATTGATAATATATATATAAAAACTAGTTGCATCTGCACCCAACGAACCTTATTTTTGATAGGGGTAGCATTCGCATTTGCACTCGCGATTCCCGTCGTATCCGCACCTGATAACCTTGGTTTAAATGTTTTTGTTAATGTCGGCTTTTTTAATAAAATAAAAAAATTGTTTACGGCGTGACATGTATGACCTCTTTACCTCCCACCCCTGTCTGCCATTGTAGAAACGCCTTGCGTAATTATTACTTAGTAAATTGTTTGTTGTTTTTGACTATTCTATTTAATAACCCTCCTTTTAAAATTATTATCTAGTAAATTGTTTTTGTCTTGTTTGTTGTTTTTTAACTAAAAAAATACTTCTATTCTATTTAATAACCCTGGTTTTAAATAAAAATACTATCTCTTAAACTTTTCATCTTTTTTAATTCAATTTAAAAATAAAACATTAAAACATATTCCCACAATAAAATGTTTTAAATACAAATACTATCTCTTAAACTTTTCATTTTTTTAATTCAATTTAAAAATAAAACTTTAAAACATATTCCTATAATAAAATTTCATATATATAATGACTGTCCCTAATGATGATGTGACTTCAGTCTACTACCACTTTAATATCTAGTGACTCTCGACTCCACCCCTCATGATGGTGTGACTTCACATCATCACTCCACTCCTCATGAAGAGCGACTCTTACCAACTGAGTAGTTTTTTTTATTTATAAAAGTGGTTTTATTTGATTTTTTTAAATTTTTTTTTATTAAGATTTTATTTAAAAGAATAAGTGAATTGGTGAAGTTAAATGTTTGTTGTTAAGTTGTCTTAGTTTTATTTTCAAAGACAATCCAAAGAAAAGTATTTACTAATCATGTCTAAATTCTATTTCTTAGAGAGTTCTGTTAATCTAAACTCTATTTTTAGATAACAAAATAAAATTTATAATAACATCTAAATTTAAAGTGTTACACATATATGGACGTTTACGGCGGATTTGTTAGTCTTTCACTGCAGGTAAGGACAACCGGCCTTCCTTTTTCCCTTCTCCGGCCTGTTTACGTCGGATTTGTTAGTCTTTCACTGCAGGTAAGGGACAACCGGCCTTCCTTTTTCCCTTCTCCGGCCTTCGTTGTTTTTTCCTTTGTATTGTTAAATATCCAATTGGTTTATTATCTTCAAAAGTATCTTGGAAATGCTTCAACTAAACCACACTTCTAAGAATGTCGGTGTATTATTGTTGGGAATTGAAGCACTTTGGAATCAGCTTGCTGTTATTCATTCTCCTCCTCTTTGGATGCCTTTGTATGTTTTTATAATATTCTCATTGAAATCAATAGCTTTTATTATTATGCATTGAAGTCTCTGGAGCCAAAATTTGAATATAGAGAGAACATTCATTCATTACGACAGTGATGTATATTGATTCAAATTTTCAAGCTGAGAATTATGTAACATGAACATGATCAATAAGTGATGGGGGACTATAATTTACATTGTCTGTTAATGTTATCTTCAACATTGTATTTCAGAGCCGGCACAGATAGATTTGATTGGGAAAATAGGAATGGGGGCCGGAAGAAAAACTTACACTTATACTTTGGATGAGAGCAAGAGCAAAGTAGGGTACAATTCATGGGGAAGTGGAGGTGGAAATTTCAGACGATTGGACAAAGGCGATCTTGCGGGCGTTATATTTGGATGCACCCAACAGACCTTTAAGGAATGTGTCAATCAGCTCATATTTGGTACTGCACTTTTCTTTTATTTTATTTTCCTTCCAATTATTTACGAGTACCCGCGAAATGAATTAATTTAGTTTATTTTTTGAAATTTGAAATAGCAATGTGGTTCTGTTTAGGGCATGTTGATGATAATTTGGTAGAGAATGTGAATTTGCAAGGGTTAAGTTATCTTATTATTTTAGAATGTGAATTTGGAGGGATTTTTGTGTTTGATGAGAATGCAAGTTTGGAGGAATTCTGTGTTTTAAGATATTATTACTTGAGAATGTGAATTTGGAAGGATTCTATGCTCATTATTTTATGGGTTTAAATTTTCGCATACATGCAGCATCGCTCGCTGTTTGTTAATAATTGCTTTATGTGAACTCTATAATTTTGCTAATAAGATCTCATTTGTCCTGGTTTTGCCTTTTTGGTGACCATATGGTTCTAGGGTTTCTGTTTGTGGTACATTATAAATTTCTTATTCAGCCATACTGTTATATGCCAAATCTCATGTTTTTTTAATGTGGATTTTTCCACGTGCATGTGTGGTGAAAATGCTCTTCTATAGTGGTCCATTGCTCCTGTGTTTGACTCTATTGTCCTGGAAAAGAAAATGAAGGTTTAGGTTATGGCCGCAATAGTGCTGTTAATTGGCGTTTGAGACACTCTTGAGTCACTTCCCTTAATGTGGTGTTTCAAATTTTGTGTTTGCTTATTGTAACTTGGCCCTTGATACTTCCGGTAGGCCTGAAGTACAATTCGTTTTAAGGTCAAAGCCCTAATGTAGTACTTCAATTTTTGTAGTTTGCTTATTGTAAATTGGGTCTTTGATAGTTCTTCTAGGCCTGAAGTACAATTCATCTTAAGCCCAACGGACAACATTTTTACAAGTCATTACTGATTTTTGGATTAATCATGAAATTTGATTTATTATGAACTTTTATAAATATTCTTGAATTAGATTGTATGAGTATATATGGAGTGAACTCTTTTGACGAGGTACTATGGAATTTTGCCATGTTTTTGCCTGAAATGTTTTTCAATTTTTACTGTGTTCTACAAGTCTGAGTTGTATGACTATGCGTGTATGCTGATTTTTATGGATACAAGCATAAATATCCATGACACATTTCCCGATGGAAAAGTCTCGTTGCTTGTTTCATCTACGACCGTAGTCCCCTGAATATTAAAGATTTTTTTCTCTGTAAACTTATTTTCATATGACATTGTATGGATATTGCTAAAGCTTTAAATCATATTAAGTGGTATCAACTAGATCGTAGTCTGATGAAATGATTATATAACATTTGGAGCATGGCAGGTTTGCCGGCTCCACATTTTGTCTATGTACAGAACATTGGACTTGGCATGCCGTTGTTCCTTTTTAATTACAGTGATAGAAAGCTGCATGGTACTTTTGAGGCAGCTAGTCCTGGACAAATGAACATCAACCCATATAGCTGGACAGAAGGCGGTGCTGAAAAAACACAATTTCCTGCACAGGTAATAGTTTTTTGGAAATAGCTATACTTATCCAATTGCATATCTTACTTATTTGCAAATGTTAATTATCACTTTCTTTGTTAATGTGGGCTGGAATTTAGTTTGTTTATTTATTTATTTTTTAAAAAGAACGTCACAAGTTCTTTATACTTGGAAATTTCTTTTACACTCTGTACTGTTTTGTGTGTTAAGGTTCGTGTCTGTATCAGACAGCATTGTGAGCCCCTATCAGAGTTTGCATTCAGAAATGCTATTAGTGCAAATTATTACACTAATACGCATTTTTGGTTCGAGTTAGACCATTCTCAGGCTGATTCATTGGTGTCTATTTTCCTAACTAGACCGATCAACAGATATAGTGAGATTAATTTCCAAAAAGTTTCAGAGGTTGGGGTATTGCAATCTAAAAAGGTTCCGAGTTATTTCAGTGGGTGGCAGACTTCCTCTTCTGGTACATCACAGGATTCTGCAGAGATTGGTTTGGACGGAACCAATTCAGGAGATTGGACTATGGTGTCTCAAAAAGGTAAGGATCTGTCATATGGAAAAGTGGATGCATGGCAAGAAAGTAGTGAATCCTCCAGCCAGGATGATGAAAACTGTAAAAACATAGCTTCAACAGCAAAAAATTCAGATATTGAAAAGGAAGTTTCTGGTGATCTAACAAACAAGAGAACATTGCCTGTACTTCTTGACAATAAATCTGAATCAGTTGGAAGAGGATCAATGTCAAATCAACTTGTTGCAAATGGGTCAGATGGAAACCGTGAGCTTCTTGTGCTTGAAAAGCTCAAACGATTGGCTACAAACCGTCAGAATAGTTCAAATAGTCCCAAATCAGACACATCTGTAAAAGACTTTAACAACAATACAGATTTTAACAACAATACAACCATAGCAGGACCTTTTCAAAAATTTATGGAGCAGGTATCAACATATATATAGTTTTGGAATGTTTTGATCCTTTAAACTGCTTTTTCAGGATGCTTGTTTATATCTCATGCTTTTTATATGACAATAGTTTATTGTACACAATTTTGAAGATGCAACTAGAAATGGCTGAGTTGAGATACTATGCGGAGCAAACTCGCAACGGCTTCCCAAATGCAATGGAGATTAAAGAACTTCGAAACAAAAATGCACTTTTGGAGCAGAAACAGGTATGTGCATTTTTACCTCAAAAGCAAATTTATTTGATGGATTTGAAAGGAAGAATTGCACCTATGGAATCTAACCAACCTCGTGATGACATCCAAGATGAACTTTAATAGCAATGATAGAAAATCTGCTGCATACTTGTGTTATATGGGTTGAATCGATAATGCATATGTTAGTTTATGATTTTTATATTTGCAGTGATAAGTAAGAAAACATGACTTAATTTAGATTATCAAAAAATATTGCAATTGTAAGTTCCAATTTATGGGTTAGAATGAGTTCCCAAGGGGGCAGTGGTTGTGAGTTGATTGCAAGTACATTTATCCTTTCAGCATGCAGATATCTGTCGTGTATCTGTTTAGGACGAAAATGATGGCCTTTTAGTGTCCTTGGTTCAAAGAGATAGTAGAGAGCTGTCCTCATCTAATTGTGAAGGATCAAAATGATAGCTTTTTAGTTTCTTAGGTTCAAAGAGATGGGATTATGTGGCATGCATCCAGACAATAGTGATATTATGTTTTATACAATATGGCACATGCAATAGTGCATTTCATGAATCAGCAATCACATGGTGAGATGATCATAGCAAAAATCTTGTCTGTTTATTATAACGTGCATAATTTACTACGACATATATTGCATTGATCAATCTCAATGGTAAAATGTCACTTTTTTAGTGTAAGTGTATCTAAGACATCAAATACATATGTTTATGTTGACCTATCATATCAATCAAAGCAGGGCATTTCGGTATATGTTAAGAAGGCAACATTACATACTAGCATCAAGCATATTATTATAAAGTTAACTTAGTATATCTTATGCTTTCGTACCATAGTTTTTTGTGCATTTGGTGATCAAAATTAAAAATAACATGGTAAATAAAGAGACTTACGGTGGCATTGTACATTGCCGTAAATGCAGCATGGAATAACCTTAAAAGTTGCCTCTTTTTGTATAATGGTAATCAACATGTGTCAATATGTATTCCTCTGCTTTCAACTAACATAACTATTTAATAAGTTGGGCTATAATTTGTTCCCTTATTTATTCACAAGCAACTTCTCTAAGGAGATTGCTTCAACTATGTATGTTATGTAAGGTATCTTCATTCAAGAACTACGCTCATGCTTTATCACTGAAATTCTAAATCTTTTGAGATGCATTCATGGTCTAACTATATGTTCTTTTTTTCTTTTCTTCTTTTCGCCATAGATGGTGCTCCACCTTCTTGCTTTGTTTTATTAGTCTTGGTTTTCTATTTATTAATTAAGCTGAAATCACCCCCACTATGTGACTCATCAAATACATCTTTAACTGTTTTTTATAAATTGAAATCAGTTTTAGGGAATAGAATGCTGACTAGGTTTGTTTCCTGTGCAAAGCTTTGCAATTTTAAAGTAAACACTTATGGTTTGCTCAAGCATGAGAGATAATAAAGAACACATAAACATGCTTTATGCATTTATTTGATGTGGATTAACTGTGCGGTAGAAAATTCCATGGTGCAAACATGGATCTTTTCTTTCACTAGAAAAATGGAAAAAATTTAGGGACTTAGCACAAAAAATGATACATTGTAAGTTTAAAATGCACCCTACACTAATTCAATGGTTTTCTATGGTATTCTCAGGTGTTTCCTTTGCACTCTGAAACTTTCTTTTTCTCATGGAAATGCAAATGACCTTTCTAGTCCCTTTTTTGTTCCCCCCTTGGCATTTGTTCCAATTCTTCATTTTTTTTCAATGAATTTACACAGGTTTTTATGAGGGGTCCTGGTCCTCTCATACTGAGTGGGATTTGAACCTTAGACCTCTCAAAGAGAGGCCAAAGCCCTTACCACTGCAGTAAACTTGCAGCTTAAAAAAAATAAGCTCATTTTTTTCAATGATTTTACATAGGTTTTTATGAGGGGTCCTGGTCCCCTCATATCGAGTGGGGTTTGAACCTTGGACCTCTCAAAGAGAGGCCAAAGCCCTTACCACTGCAGTAAACTTGCAGCTTTGTTCCAATTCCTCATTGTGAATGATGGAACTTTTGTTTTTAAGGGAATATTAGGCGATGTTTGAAATGCTTCACACCCTCAGATCTAAAGTTTGGAGATCAACTGTACCTGTCACCTACCTCGCCCACCTTGTCAACTGGCTTGGAACCGTGGTTACCATATACAGTTCGTTTCGGAGGTTTCGGAGGTTTCAAAGGCCAATGTTCTGTGGTTCTGTTTTTCGAGGGAGGTTCGATTTGGTTTGGAAAAGTTTGGATTACACCACCTATACAAAATATTTATTAACAAATATATGCAAAAAAAACATAGAAAAATTCATATTCTTCCATATTTTCTACATTTAAGTATATTTTACGCTTCATAAATATATAAGTTATATTTTATGTTTGAATGTTTTAAAAAAAATTTAAAGGAAAGGAAAAAAAAAAGTACCACCCAACCAAACCAAACCGGTTTTGACTCTTGGTCTAGGTTTGGACAAACCTGGTAACTATGCTTGGAACAAAAGAGGAGCCTGTTAGTGCTTGAGGGTGACTTTGTCAGGTTCTCATGGGTCATCAAGAGTTTGTGTAGGGATTTCTTGTTTCTTAAGGGTCTTCCTATTGGTTGAGAGGACGACTGTGGCCATACAGCTGATGAGGTGCTCCTTTTGGTGTCTGAGTCCTTCCAGAGCCTGAAAACCTTGCAAGAAGGTCCAAATGGGTCACACAAGATGGCCTCTTTGCTTGCAAATTCATAAACATTTAAAATTGGTCTAAGAACTTTTTTGGATTTATCCCTAGAATAAACCTTGCTTTTGTTTAGGTTCAAAATGCAACTTTGATGCAAGGTCGGACTAGTTGATTTGTTCATGTTTTGCCACTTGCACTTGATGCGACTTTTGTTGACTCTCTAATAGTAATCTTTTGAGCCTTTTAAAACCTTCCGACATGTTATCCAACTCATTGATGTTCATATTCAAAGTGTCACTTTGTGTTCTTATCAATTGAATATGGTTTGACAAATTGTTGACTCTTGGATATCAATTGGCCTCAAATGATCCACTTCAGATCAGACCTCTTGAAACGTGTGGATTCTTTATCTTATTCTTATGTATCTGTCCTTCTCAACAAGTTGCCCCTTAAAGCTAATTAGCCTATGTTGTTACTTACCTTGCCAATTTGGTTGCTTTTGTGTTTGAAGCATTGTGGCATTACCCACTTCCACTTGGTTGGATGCGAAATCATCTAAATTTGGTAGTATTTTTCTTCTTCTCTTTTGAAGGGTTGTGTCGTGTTCCAATTCCACTTGGCTACAAGGTGCAAAATCATCTATAGTTGATAGTATTGCCACCTCCTCCTTTTTATTATGATAGAATTAATATTTACTTCAGACTTTCAATTATGAAATGGTAGTTTTTATGTATTAATGAGGTATGTTATGAACCTTATCATGATTTAAGCGACAATAATTTCGCATCTATGTATAATGACAAGTGTCTAGTATGTAGGGATCCATAATTCTGTAGTTATACTTAATGACTTATTGAACAACCTACAAGTCAAGAGCCAATGACATTGGACCCAAATGACGAAGGCTTCAATTAAAAAAGTCATAAATCCTATTGATAATAGTGAAAATCAATTACAGTAGTGTTTAGTCAATAAAACCTCCGTGGGTAATGAGTTACTGTACTTGCAGATGGAGGATTATGAAGTCTTTTCATCATCACATCTTGCGATTAAAGTAGACATTTAGGAAGACCATGCATGGCGACTTCAAATGCTGTCTCAAAATAACACTTCAAGATTTAGTGCCTAACCCTAATAGAGAATACATCGGTCAAGGATGGTTTTCCTTCATATTTAACTAAGTTTGATTTTGAAGGCACCATAGTCAACAGTGGGTGAAAACACAAGTCCATTGACAGGGGGAAAACAAGTATTTAGGTCCTCCAATAATGACACTGAACTTGATAATGATGATGATTTTGCATGGATTAGTAAAAGTATTAACGGAGTGGCACTTGAATTGTGTTTCATAGGATATCCTTGGTGTTAGGCACACAATCCATTATAAGAAAACCTTATCAAACGAACTGAAAGTACAGAGGTAGAGATTGACAAAATTTTAGAAGTCAACATTAATTTGAGTGGAGCACTAGTGAGCGGCTATTCCCTATAGTTACCAACATGAAGAATGAGATGCAGATTTGAATTTGTGTTGATTCTAGGAGCCTAAACATTGTGATAATCAAGACCTTTTTCCAATGTTCTTCATTGATTCAATTTTTGAATAATTGGAAATTTTGAGATTCATTCATTATTAGATGACTTCTTCAAGCTAAAGGCAACATTGGTGTTCAAGAATCACATATATGACCTCAAGAGGATGCCATTCAACTGATTCCATGCATCAACCATTTTTTTAATGACGATCTTTCACATTCTTGATAAGATGATGAATTGAAGTGTCAAAGTCTTCTTTGATGATTTATTGGTTTATGGTGAAGTAACTATCCATATTTAGAGCATTTGTGATGTGCATGAACTTGTTCCAACATTCTATTCATGGCCTTATATAGAATTATTATTAGTATGATTTATAATCTACCGAAGAACGGGCTGAAGATGCACTTGATAAAATAAGAATAAAAATACATATGGAGGTTCCTTAGGATATAAGCACAATAATGATGTAGTGGATCACAAAGAACAAGGTCCAGAAAACACAACTTAACACATCATATAAATTGAGACAGATTTACGCTCATATTATCATCACATTCATACACATCAGTTCATCAACGTTATGTCATACTTCCCATGATGCGATATATTCCAAAATACACACCTAAAATTGTCTAAATCTGTCTACCTACACAAATACCCCAGCTTCCATTTTATAGACTCAAAACCTTAGTCCTAAAGCCACAAGCTAGAAAACCATTAAGTAAACCTGCCAGCTAAAACAACTATCTATCCATCTTTATTTACTGTACCACCTACGTGACTCAAAACATTAAGTACATAATCATCGCAAGATGCAAATACAAATATGAAATTTAATGCTATCTCATGATGCTTCTGCATCGAACCTGCTTAGTTAGTAAGATTGAACCTCTGGATTTAACGTATAAACATGATATCTTCCTCTTTTCCATGTGTACAACACACTCTTTAAAGCAGAATGTTTTCTCTGTGCTCAGCTTCTTGCCCTCTATTTCAACATGTAATATCTTAACTCATTTTCCTCATGTCACTTGTCAGTCCTTTCTTGAGTGCAGTCTCTTGATCCATAGCTTTCATTGTCTGATCTCATCATCCAAACACATTCTTCGGCATCTTTTTCAATTTTCTTTATTTCCATCTTTGGATCATTGTTTTAGGTTCATGTACTTCACATTCAGGTTAATTAACTTCTTTGTCACTTAAAGAATCTTTTTCTTCACTTAAACTTGCAAGTTTAGTCTGCAAATTTTCCAACTTCTTTTCCATTGCATCAACGGTTGTTTTTCGTAAAGCTTACACTTGTCTTTTTAGATCATTTATTTCCATCTTCATCAACATCTTTCTTTCTTCCCTCTTTAGATCTGGGCAAAAATCACTCTTTTATAGCAAGTTTTCTCTCAACCTGGACAGTCTCCCAATATGTGCAACTCAGTTCCCAACGTGCAGAATTTGTCTGACCATGTCCTGACCTCACCTGCGCTGATACTAAATTGATGCGGCAGATCATAGAGAACAAGATCCGGAAAACAAAACACACCATTGCTCAACACATTATATAAATCGAGAAAGATTTACCTAAAATTGTCTAAATCTGTCTATCTACACAAATTCTCTGGCTTCCCTTGTATAAAGGGAAACATATCTTGAAACCATAGTCCTAATTCCTGAAAAAATATGCTAGAAAACCATTAACTAAAACCACTATATATCCACCTTTATTTACTGTACCACCCACATTACCTCAAACATAAAATACATTAAATTCCAAAGATGCAAACACAATCATTAAATTTAATGCCATCCCATGATGCTTTTGCATCAAACTCCCTTAGTTAATAAGATTGAACCTACTGTTTCAACATACAATCACGATAACCTTCCTCTTTTCCATACGTACAACTTCTTCTCTGAAGCAGAATATTTTCTCCATGCTCAGATTTCTCTTTCTCTGAAATATTGTTGTCTATTTCAACATGTCATGTCTTCACTTATTCTTCCGCATGCTTTTAGGTCCGTTCTTGAGCATAGTATCTTTATCCTTAGCTTTCATTAGCTGATCTCATCATCCAAACATATTCTTCAGCAACTTTTTTAATTTTCCTTCTAGCTCATTTTTTTTTTGGGATCATTGCCTACTCTTTCTTATGTTTTGAGTTCATTTTCTTCACATACAAGTTCATCATCTTCTTCTTTGTCAATTTCAGATTCTTCTTCTTCACTTACATGTGCAAGTTTAGTCTGAAAAATTTTCAGCTTCTTTTTCATTTCATCAATTAATGCTGTTCATAAGGCTTCCACTTGTCTTTTTATATCTTTTAATTCTATCTCTATTAGCATCTTGTCATCCTTCCCTTTTTGATAATCTCCCAATATGCGTGCAAAACTTGTTCTGACCTCATTCGCTTTGATAACAAATTGATGCAGCAGAATATAAAAAACAAGATCCAGAAAACAAAACATGCAATTCTCAACTCGTCATATAATTCGAGAGAGATTTACACTCATACATCCCCAAATACACACCTAAATATGTCTAAATATGGCTACCTACATAAATGCCCCAGGTTTCATAGAGGGAATCACATCTCAAAACCATAGACCTAAAACCACATGGTAGAAAACCATTAACTAAAACCACCAGCTAGAACCACTATCTATCCACCTTTTATTAATGTGCCATATACATGACCTCAAACATTAAATGCGTAACCATCGCAAGATGCAAACACAAACACAAACACAAACATTAAGTTCAATACTGTCCCTGATGCTTCCACATCAAACCTCTTTAGTTAATAAGATTGATTCTCCTTGTCCAACATACAAACAGAATAATCTTCCTCTTTTCCATGCATACAACTTTTTTTTTTGAATCAATGTATTTTCTCTGTGCTCAGCTTCCTCTCTCTCTAAAATATTGTCGTCTATTTCAACATGCAGTATCTTCACTCATTCTTCCCCATGCCACTTTTCTATCCTTTATTGAGCATAGCCTCTTGATCAATAGCTTTCATTGGATGATCTCATCATCCAAACATATTCTTCAGCATCTTTTTCAATTTTCTTTCCTTCCATCTCATTTTTCTTTGGATCGTTGCCTACTGCATATTCAGGTTCATCATCTTCTTCTTTTTCACTTTCATATCATTCTTCTTCATTTAGATTTGCAGGTTTAGTCTGCAAATTTTCCAACTTCTTCTACATTGCATCAAATAATGCTTTTCGTAAGGGTTCCACTTGTATTTTTAGATTACTTATTTCCGTTTTTATTAGCATCTTTTCCTTCTTCCCTCTTTAGATCCCTGTAAAAATCACTCTTTTATAGCATGTTTTCTTACAAATTGGACAGTCTTCCAATAGGTGCAAGTCAATTCTCCCAACGTGGACAATTTGTCTTGACCATATCCTGACCTCACCTGCCCTGGAACCAAATTGATGCAGCAGATCATAGAGAATAAGATTCAAAAAACAAAAAACAACAATTCTGAACACATCATATAAATTGAGAAAGATTCACACTCATACATCTCCAAATACACACGCCTGAAATTGTCTAAATCAGTCAACCTACACAATACCCTAGCTTCCCTTTTATAGAGGGAATCATATCTTGAAACCAAAGTCCTAAAATCACATGCTAGAAAACCATTAACTAAAACCACTATCTTATTTGATGTACCACCTACATCACCCCAAATATAAAATAAATACATAACAATCGCAAGATGCAAACACAAACATTAAATTTATTGCTATCTCATGATGCTTTTGCATCAAACTCCCTTAGTGAATAAGATTGATCCTCCTGGTTCAATGTACAATCATAGTAATCTTCCTGTTTTCTGCGCGTACAACTCGCTTTCTGAAGCAGAATATTTTCTCCATAGATTTCTCTTTCTCTGAAATATTGTTTTCTTTTTCAATATGTGATATCTTCACTTATTCTTCCGCATGCCAGCTCTAGGTCCTTTCTTTAGCTTTCCATCTTGATTCATAGCTTTCATTGGCTGATCTCATCATCCAACATAATCCTCAGCATCTTTTTCAATTTTCTTTCCTTCCATCTCATTTTTCTTTTGATCATTGCTTACTCTTTCTTCTGTTTTGGGTTTATCTTTGTCACTTTCAGATTCTTCTTCTTCACTTAAATGTGCAAGTTTAGTCTGAAAATTTTCCAATATCCTTTGCATCGCATCAACTAATGCTTTTCATAAGGCTTCCACTTGTCCTTTTAGATTATTTACTTCCACCTTTATTAGCATCTTGTCCTTCTTCCATCTTTAGATCCCTGCAAAAATCACTCATCTACAACAAGCTTTCTCTAACTTGGACAATCTCCCAATATGTGCAGCTCAATTCTTCCAGTGTGCACAGCTTGTCTTGACCTCACCTGCTCTTATACCAAATTGATGCAATAAATCATATAGAACACGGTCCAGAAAACAAAACACAAATTACGAAGACATCATATAAATCGAGAAAGATTTACACTTATACATCCCCATCTACATGCCTGAAATTGTCTAAATTTGCCTACCTACATAAATGCCCTAGCTTTTATAGAGGGAATCACATCCAAAATCATAGTTGTAAAACCACATGGTAGAAAACTATTAATAAAAACCACCATCTAGAACCAATATTTATCCACCTTTATTTAATGTGCAATATACATGACCCCAAACATTAAATACAAAACCATCGCAAGATGCAAATACAAACAGTAAATTTAATACTATCCCATGATGCTTCCGCATCAAACCTCTTTAGTTAACAAGATTGAATATCCTTCTTCAACATACAGACATGATAATCTTCCTCTTCTCCACATGTACAACTCGTTTTCTGAAGCAGAATATTTTCTCTGTGCTCAACACCTCTCTCTCTCTCTCACACACACATGCATGCACACATTGCAACATTTATACTCATTCTTCCTCATGCCAATTCTCTATCCTTTCTTGAGCATAGTCTCTTGATCCATAACTTTCATTGTATGATCCTGTCATCCAAACATATTGTCAGCATCTTTTTCAATCATTTTTCTTTTGGATTATTGCCTACTGTTTCTCTTGGATTGGGTTCATGTTCTTCACATTCAGGTTCATCCTCTTCTTCTTTGTCACTTTCATATCATTCTTCTTCATTTAAATTTGTAAGATTAGACTGCAAATTTTCCAACTTCTTTAGCATTGCATCAAATAATGCTTTTTGTAAGGCTTACACTTGTCTTTTTACATCACTTACTTCCATCTTTGTCAGCATCTTTCCTTCTTCCCTCTTTAGTTCCCTGCAAAATTCAATCTTTGATACCAATTTTTCTCTCAACTTGGACAGTCTTCCAATATGTGCAACTCAGTTCTCCCAATATGCACAATTTGTCTTGACTGTGTACCGACCTCACCTGCCCTGATACCAAATTGATGCAACAGATCATAGAACACAACAGTTCTGAATACATCATATAAATGGAGAAAAATTTAACTCATACATTCCAAAATACACACCCAAAATTGTCTAATTCAGTCTACCTACAAAAATACCCTAGCTTCCCTTTTATAAGGGAATTATATCTCAAAACCACAGTCCTAAAACCACATGCTAGAAAACCATTAACTAAAACCACTAGCTAAAATTACTATCTATCCACCTTTATTTAAAATTTTGATGTACCACCTACATCACCCCAAATATAAAATACATAACAATCTCAAGATGCAAACTCAAATATTAAATTTAATGCTATCCCATGATGCTTTTGCATCGAACTCCCTTAGTTAATAAGATTGAATCTCGTGGTTCAGCATACAATTACAATAATCTTCCCTTTTTTCCGTGCATACAACTCGTTTCTGAAGCAGAATATTTTATCCATGCTCATATTTCTCTTTCTCTGAAATGTTGTTCTCTATTTCAACATGCCATATTTTTACTTATTCTTTGGCATGCCACTTCTAGATCTGTTCTTGAGCATAGTATCTTGATCCATAGCTTTCATTGGTTGGTCTCATCATCTAAACATTTTCTTCAGTTAGTCTGCAATTTTTCCAACTTCTTTTACAACATGTCAACAATTGCTTTTCATAAGGCTTCCATTTGTGTTTTTATTTCACTCACTTCCATCTCTATCAGCAACTTGTCCATCTTCCCTCTTTAGATGATGCAAAAGTGACTCTTCAACAAGCTTTCTCTCAACTTAGACAGTCTCCCAATATGTGCAACTCAATTCTCCCAATGTGCAAAACTTGTCCTGACCTCACCTGCTGTGATATCAAATTGATGCAGCAGATCATAGAGAACAAGATCCAGAAAAAAAACATGCAATTGTCAAAACATCATATAAAATTGAGAAAGGTTTACACTTATACATCCCCAAATATGCACCTAAAGTTGTCTAAATCTGCCTACCTACATAAATACCCCAGCTTTCATAGAGGGAATCACATCTCAAAACCATAGTCCAAAAACCACATGGTAGAAAACCATTAACTAAAATCACCAGCGAGAACCACTATTTATCGACCTTTATTTAATGTGCCATATGCATGACCCTAAACATTAAATATGTAACCATCGCAAGATACATACACAAACATTTAATTCAATACTGTCCCTGATGCGTCCACATCAAACCTCTTTAGTTAATAAGATTGAGCCTCCTTGTCCAACATACAAACACAATAATCTTCCTCTTTTCCATGCATACAACTTGTTTTTTGAAGCAATGTATTTTCTCTGTGCTCAGCTTCCTCTCTCTCTAAAATATTGTCCACTATTTCAACATGCAGTATCTTCACTCATTCTTCCCCATGCCACTTTTCTATCCTTTCTTGAGGATAGCCTCTTGATCAATAGCTTTCATTGGATGATCTGATCATCCAAACATATTCATCAGCATCTTTTTCAATTTTCTTTCCTTCCATGTTTTTTTTTTATTTGGATCATTGCGTACACTTTCTTTTGTTTTGTGTTCATCTTCTTCACATTCAGGTTCATTATCTTCTTCTTTGTGACTTTCTTATCATTCTTCTTCATCAACTAATGCTTTTTGAATGACTTTCACTTGTCTTTTTAGGTCATTTACTTCCATCTCTATTAACAGCTTGTCCTTCTTCCCTCTTTAGATGCCTGCAAAAATCACTCTTCTACAACAAGCTTTCTCTCAACTTGGACAATCTCCCAATATGTGCAACTCAATTCTTCCAATGTGCACCAGCTAGTGCTTTTTCGTATGACTTTCACTTGTCTTTTTAGGTCATTTACTTCCATCTCTATTAACAACTTGTCCTGCTTCCCTCTTTAGATCCCTGCAAAAATTACTCTTCTACAACAAGATTTATCTCAACTTGGACAATCTCCCAATATGTGCAACTCAATTCTTCGAATGTGCACCAGCTAGTGCTTTTTGTATGACTTTCACTTGTCCATTTAGGTCATTTACTTCCATCTCTATTAACAACTTGTCCTGCTTCCCTCATTAGATCCCTGCAAAAATCCCTCTTTAGTCTCCAAATTTTCATCAACTAATGCTTTTTGAATGACTTTCACTTGTCTTTTTAGGTCATTTACTTCCATCTCTATTAACAGCTTGTCCTTCTTCCCTCTTTAGATCCTTGCAAAAATCACTCTTCTACAACAAGCTTTCTCTCAACTTGGACAATCTCCCAATATGTGCAACTCAATTTTTCCAATGTGCACCAGCTAGTTCTTTTCGTATGACTTTCACTTGTCTTTTTAGGTCATTTACTTCCATCTCTATTAACAATTTGTCCTGCTTCCCTCTTTAGATCCCTGCAAAAATCACTCTTCTACAACAAGCTTTTTCTTAACTTGGACAATCTCCCAATATGTGCAACTCAATTCTTTCAATGTGCACAACTTGTCTTGACCTCACCTGCTTTGAGACCAAAATGATGCAACAAATCATGTAGAACAAGATCTAGAAAACAAAAAAACAAATTCTGAAGACATCTTATAAATCGAGAAAGAATTACACACATACATCTCCAAATTGTCATGCCCCAATTTTTGGGCTTGTATTTGATTAAATTGACGATCCATTGGATCTATTTAGCATAGATGTACCTTGTGTATGACATGAGATTATACATTGGAGCTTGCAATAGGGCAAGGGATTGGATCATTGTGGATGATTTCTTTTTGATGCTTAATGGATTTTAGTATCTTATTCATATGTTGATGATCTGGAAGTGTCATGGGGATGTGTATTAGACTTGCATTAAACGATTAATAAGATGATAAATGTGCTTTTGTAACATTTTTATGATAGAATTTAATGCATATAGATTTTTCCTTCCGTAACTAACCAAAAATCCTAATCATTTTTTACATCAAAATTAACATTGCTTAATTCTATCGACAACCGAGGATCGTACCTCAATTTGCAAAAATGGAGGATGTAGGATACTGAATTTGTTCATCCTCCTTAGATTTCTTCCTTCACCCACTTCTTTGCCCAAAAACAAAATTTATGAATCTACCTTCTTAGTTTTCCTTTTATATGTAATAATAACAAAGGAAATGGTCCTCCAATCAGGGATTGACATGTGTCCCTTCCTCGAGCCTCCATTAGTTTTTTTTTTTTGGGGCACATTACATTTCTTTCCATTGCCTTTAATCTTAATTCTGAATTTACTATTTCTAGAAAGAATTGATTATTTTATCTAGGCATAATACTATGGTAGCATATTTATCATTTAGTTAATCGTTTAATATATGATTAATACTCATCACCATGTCACTTTAAAATCATCTACACATGATCAAGATATTAAAATCTGTTAGGCATGTAAAATAAATAATGCACAACCTTCCAATCCTGTATAATCTCATTTCAAATACAAGATACATTGATACTAAATGGGTCCAATGGATCATTAGTATAATCAAATACAATCCCAATAATTGGGGTATGACACAAAAGTGCACCTAAAATTGTCTAAATCTGTCTACCTACATAAATACCCCAGCTTTCATAGAGGGAATCACATCTTGAAACCACAGTCCTAAAATCACATGCTAGAAAACCATTAACTAGAACCTCTATCTAAAACCGTTATCTATCCACCTTTATTATTACATAACTTCAACCATCTACATGACTTCAAACATTAATTACATAACCATCGTGTAGCATAGTGGAAACCACACAATGAAAGGTACGAGCAAAAATACATCAAGCAATGCAATATTAAAAGGAACTATGTATGCCAAATATAGATCACACAAAGAGATTATGTATTAACAGTACCATATGGTACAATGTTTGCAATTGGAACTACTATGCATCACAACACAACCTTTAATGCACTACATGATCAACAATAGGATATAATGCGATACCAAAGATTGAAGGAATGTATATATACAACCAAATGAATGGAATGTAGTTTCGTAACAACTTAACTATTCGCTCAGACTTGTATATACAAACAAATTATCCCTTTACTTTGATATACAAAACTATTATCGTTCATTCTTGAGCGATGTGTAACAACATAATCTATATAGGCTTGATGTGTAACATAACCTATGTACAAACCATAGACTATGTACATACAAAATTGTCTGTGTGTGTGCAATGCATACGCATGTGGGCTTGGTGGTGCTTATACTTGCACCAGGTCAGAACTGTTGTCTATACATCGCATGATGCAAACACAAACTTTTAAAAGCAATGCTATGCCGTGATGATTTTGCATAAAGTAAAATCTTTGGTTGGCCCTTTGAGGTACCATGGGTAGTTTATGAAATTTTTGCATAAATATCTAACCCCAGTGGCATCCTAACTAGAAAGGAAATACTTTTCATTTGGACAGCAATGCAACAAAACACCTTTGAGGATGTTAAATCGAAAGTATATAGCTTGCATGCATATATTGGCTTATTGTAATATTCCAGCCAAAAATAACACAAAAAAATGCAGTTTTACAGAAAATTACAGCAATCACACAGTTCTGATCACACACAGAAAACTCAGCAAAACTGATGTTTATTTGTAGCAAACATGCATAGCAGATCTAATTACTCCAGAATGAGTAATGGACTGCAACTCAGAAAATAAAACAGGAAACACACCAGATCTGGTTCAATGAACCAAGGGTCTTGGCTTGAATTGCCAAGTTCTGATACTGATGCAAAAACAGCTCTCCAAAGCCTGATGTAGTCTTCAAACCTCTGAAATGGCCCCTCTAGGGCAGAACCTCTCACCTTGGGGTGAGGAATTGCAGATCTAGTCTCTCCAACTGATTTGTTCAATGAAGCACCAATGCAAAGCCTGTGTGACTTTGCCCTAAGGAATATGTGAGCTTTGGGGTTTCAATGGAATTGAAATCACAAAGCCTCTAAGAGGTTGGAGTGCTCTTAGGGTCCCTTCTCCTGAAGCTTGTCCACTCTTCAAGAGCCAAATACAAATTGCTAGCCACAACAAATTGTCCAGAAATATCAAAATGAGAATAATAATCAAGGCCCTTCACAAATGAGATGTCTCATCCTTATATAGGCTTCCCCTCTCAATGGCTGATTAAATCGTGGCCCTTAGATCCAATATGAAATAATGAATGGTGGGGATTTCATCTTGGAAATAATGAAATTCGGATGTAATGTATTTAATGCCAAAATAGGCACTCAAACCACCCAACTTCTAGCTGGAATGGTCCCAAATGGCCTCACAACTCCCAATGTTGGCTTGGGATCTCTTAAAATTTGCCACACATCCTCCAAAGTGATAGCCATCCTCCAAAGTGATATCCATCTCCCATTAATGGGAGGACACTAGGGTTGATAGGAGGCTTTGCTAAGCTCACTAATTTTAGGGATACTTCTTGATACCAATAGGTATATATTTCCATGGGTATTAGGACAAATAGTGATAGAGATGATTGAATGATAGGTTATTTATGCTTGGGGGTCATCTATTTATGCCAAGATCTACCACGAGTTGCATTCAGTAGGCTACAAGGGAGGTTAGAGCATCACGTGCTACAAATTGCTTTAGGTCTAGGCATGGAAGCATATAATTGTTGTTCAACCACCTAGGTTGCCTACTGTGATAGATGATGTAGATTCTCTTTAGGCCTATTGATGGGCTCAATTTTCTATTTTAAGTGATTATATTTTAATTTTAATGAGTCTTGTAATATGATGCAAATGATGAGTTAACAATTTCATTAAATGCTTTCTTGCTTATGTATGCCCCTTCAGTTTTTATGGGAATATTCTTAGTGGAATGAGAAAACAAAACCATCTATGTAATTACATAAGAGGATTGAATAGAAAGACGTTGAAAATTGATGAAAGACAAAAAAGAGGGGTGGGGTAAAAACAAGTGGGAGGGGGTAAAAGTAATTTATATTTTCCACACAAGATATAAAATAAGATTTATGCCCTATTTATATATATTGGGTTTTTGTGGCTCATCGTGCACACCCTATTCATCGTAACGACCAAGTTTGATCATCGACACTTGGTGGGTGAGGTACCACACATGTGTGAACCTTGAAATTTGAACCCTTTTAGTTTTTAAGATGATTGTAGAACCTCAAAAATTAATGACACTATGATTATGCTACAACACTTTTGCACAACACTACAAGTTCTTGATGACACTATTGCATGGCATGTTTGGTTTTCTTGTAGTGTTCTTATTTAGCGCTACTATTATTATAGCACTACTGTGTTCAATTGTACCATTAAATATTAGAATCACTCATACTCTAGAATTTTTATGGCACTTTTGCAACCTTAGGTTTTTGACAAGTTAGTTGTTGGCTTTTGGATAGTAGAAGTCAAAGTAGACATTTGTTTTATTTTAAATTTTTTATGATTTTAAAATATTGTTGATTTAATGATGCAAATGCAACTATGGACTTTAGGAGTGCAAGAGTGATGATCAGATACTCTCAAATTTATTTCTATAGTATTGGGTATGGAGGATCATGTATTGTTGGAAATAATTGGTCTCTAGCATGTCTTACTAATGACAAAAGTAGCTTTCAATATGGCTTTATAGGCAACCCTAGTAGAGATATGGTATATAGATATGAATACATTCTAGCTACCTAATTGATAGATGACGATCACTTTGGAGAATATGTGGAGGATTGTGAGAGTTCCCATTCGAGGTGCCCAATTGAGGACAATTAATCTATGCTACGATGTCTTCGAAAATTGATTGGAGACCCTTTCTTTCTCATTATTTTTTCTAACATTGATATGAATATCCCATTTATGGAAGGATACCTAGGATGAAAAGAGGCATTGTTGGTACTACTAACTTTAGATGTAAATCTTCTTGATAATAGTTGGTGGATATTTCCATGGGCATTAGGATAAATAGTGACATAGATGATTGATTTGTAGGTTATTTATTCTTGGGGGCCATCTATTCTAGCCAAGCTCTACCTCAAGTTAAATTTAGTAGGCTACAAGGGAGGTTAGAGTATCACATATTGCACATTGCTTTAGGTATTGATATAAGAGCATATATTTGTTGTTCAACCACTTGGGTTGCTTGATATGATAGATGATACAAAGGTTCCTTAGGCTAATTGATGAATTCATTTCTTACTTTTGATTGAATAAATTTAAACTTCGATGAGTTATGTCATATGATGCAAATGATTGATTAATAGTTGCATTAAATTTTGCCATGCTTATGTGTCCCCCCTTGCATTTTTTAGGGGATTTATTGGTGGAATGAGAAGTTGACCATGCATGCAATCACATAAGAGGATTAAAGAGAAAGATGTTGAGAAGTGATGAAAGGTAAAAAAGAGGGGTGGGGTAAAAACAAAGGGAAGGTGGCACAAACAATTTATTTTTGCTATATAAGATAGAAAAACAGAGCTATATGCTATTGATTTAGCTCATTTTTTGATGGCTCATCATGCACATCCTATTCATCATAGTAACTAGGATTGATCATATACACTTGGAAGACGAGGTACCACACAAGTAAAAACCTTAGAATTTTAACTTTTTTAGTTTTTAAGATGATTTTAGGATCTCAAAAATTAATATGAGACTATTGTTATGTCATAATGCTTTTGCATACCACTACTTTTTCTAGGTGGTGCTATTATAGGGCGTATTTGGTTTTGTTGCCATGCTCTTGTTTTTCACTAGTGTTAAATTGTAGTGGTACTACGTTCATTAGTGCCAAACAAAGTAGAAGCACTACTCTAGAATTTTTGTGATTTTTTTGCAACTTTGGATTTTTGACAAGTAAATTGATGGATTTTGGATGATAAACATCAAAGCAGATGTGTTATTTTATTTTGAAAATTTTATTATTTTAAAATGATGTTAATTTAAGGATGTGATTTATGATATGTAGATACAATTATAAACTTTATACATGTGAGTTTGATGACCACATACTGTTGAGTATATTTTTCTAATGTTGAATATGGAGGATCATGCCTCATTGGTAGCAATTGGTCTCTACCATATCTCACTGATGACCAGGGCAAATTTTGAGAAGGCTTTGTTGACATCCCTAGTAGAGAGATTGTATCTATAGATAAATACCTTCTAGTTACCTATTGGGGAGATGACCCTCACTTTTGAGGATGTGTCATAGATTGTATGGGTTCCCCTTTGAGGTGCCCATTGAGGATAGGTTGCTCTATGCAATGGTGTCTTTAAAGATTGATTAGGAATCCTTGATTCCTCATTGTTTATTCTAACATTGATATCAATATCGCATTTGTGGGAGGACATCGAGTCCAATAGGAGGCCTTATTAGCATCAGTAATTTGAGGTCTACTTCTTCTTGATACTAGTAAGCAGATATTTCCATAGATACTAGGAGAGATAATGAAGGAGGTGATTTACCACTTGGTTATTTATGCTTGGGGCCATCTATTCTAGCCAAGCTCCACAAAAAGTTGCATTTAGTAGACTATAGGGGAGATTAGAGCATCGCATGTTACACATTTTAGGTCTAGGTATGGGAGGATATACTTGTTGTTCGATCGTCTAGGTTTCATGGTGTGATAGATGATGTAGAGGTTCCTTGGGCCTATTTGGTTCCCTTATAGAGGCCACCTAGGTTGGGTTGAGGATACCTACCAACTGACACAAATTATATAGAGGAGGTGGTTTATGGGTACGTATAGCGATAGCGAGATATTCCATGATGAGCCTACCATATAACACTTTAGGTTTGTATAGGATATATTACCAATTATCGTATGGTACACGAGGGCCAACATGGAGTAAACCTTTAGAGCACCGCCAAACCTTGACTTGTACCAAGAGGTAAATGAGGATGACCTTGTTATCGATGATATAGTTATTGACGATGTTATATTCATTGATTCATACTGGGCCCTATATCATGAATTTTGTCCTTAGAGGATCATTATGGTGGGATTGTAGACAAACCAATGGACCCATCGAAGGTAGATGACTAAAGGGAGGATATGGCCTATGCCTCAACTAGTACAATTATGGCAATTCTAAATATTGATACAGGGTGTAGGTGACATAATAGAATTTCCTATGGAAGGCAAGGATGTAGGACATAGAAGATCCATCATGTTACGAAGGTTGTAGAGAGATGCCCTCACCTAGAAGGCGACCAACTTGTAGGTAATCACCACTTCACTTACTATGGACTAAAACCAAAGTCAATCAAAGGTGGATGTGTGAATCTAGGAGAGGGAACAATTGGTGCAATGGGTTGCTAATTTATAAGCTACCATTACATATTTGATAACTAAGAGAGATGCAACTATGTAGCAAGCATATTAGGCTAACACCATCGGTGGGGTAGATGGATAGACTATATAATTTTTATTAGATTGATTGATGACAAAGGACTAGACTCACTAGGTCAAGGTGACTTGTGTTCAAGGCAAGTTATCCTGAGTTGAGAGGACATGACCAAATTATAAGAGGACCTAACAACAAAGATTTTAATGTCAATATATTGTCATGTACTTGTGCCTGTGAGTCATTGACTAACTTTTCTTATTCATACATCTACACTATCGTAGACCATGTCTTTTACTTGGTCCTATACATGCAACTCCTAGAGGCTTGTCATGATGCAACTACCTTAGGGACATGTTGGAGGAGGGTCTTCCCCTGACACCATGTTTGGAATGTAGGGGTTGTTTTATGATGATGATGATGATGTACAAATTTTGGCAATGTACAAATATAATTTTCCTTGATCATTTATGATTTTTATATGATGTGTGAATTATGTTGATGAAACACTTTAATGATTTTTATATCTTTGTTATGTTATTTGTAATTATACTTTTAAAGTGTAATAACACACATCGAGCATGGTATTACCTCAATATGTGTATGTTCTAAATCCTAATACTACGTTTAATGTGTTGATTAGCAAACACTTAGGGATTCACGTTCTATACCTAAGCCTTTAAAGAGAGAGATCTAAAGTATAAATTCAAAAGGTACAAAAACAAAAGTTATGCAAACAAACAAAACCTAAGCTACATATCTTTCTCAATTCAAATTATTATGAGGAAAAACAAAATATACTTAAAGGAAACAAGTGATTGATGCAAGCTTACAAGGATAACCTAAAATAAAACTATATGCTTTCTCTCTCCTTGCCTAAATCAATTTGATAAAACTAAACTTAGTATTTTTCCTTTAGTGATTTAGTTACAAAAACCACACAACAAAATTAGAACATAGAGACAAACAACAAATATTAAACTACATAAATTAGATAGACAAGATTCAAGGAAAGGGGTAACCAATTTTTTCCAACTATGAATATATTGTCTATAATCGACGTAACCATGAGATAGTGATATAATAAGAAAAAACCTTGCACTACATTGCATTTGCATTTTTTGTATTGAACATTCATCAATAATATTATTTAGTAAGTGTGTTATTGAATGTATGCATTTGTATGAATATTTTATATTGCTAGATCCTATGAGAGTATAGATGGATCGCTAATAAGAAATACACGTTATTATCATATTGTTAGGCTGAATTCAGTTCATTAATACATTGGTAAAATATTATGATAGAATTCTTAGTGGAAAACACAAACTAAAAAAGTTCCTAGCCTTATAGGATGAAGATCCTAGTCAACAATTAAAATAAATCAACCATTAGAACCATCGCTCTTTACTCTTTAATGCTCCTTCAAACACGGAATGCCATCATGATGCTACTTTTGATGTCGTTGCCATCGAAAGCTCAAACTAGCGACCACAGTGGTATTTGAAGCAAGGGGAGAGTGAATTATAGATAACCTAATACGAGGACAAGGGATATGTGGACGTCGAAGGGCGAGTCAAAGAACAAGAGAAGAACCTGTGAGGAATCAAAGGATTACATAATAGAAAGGAAGAATAATTCTTGATAGTGTAATTTGTGATGATGGACAAACTCATGATCGAGGAAATATGCAATGATGAACAAATACAAAGTGTTAGAGAAACTGATGACACCAAGGAAATAAGTGACAACAAGGAAATTTGTGACAGTAAAGCAATTCATGACAACAAATAGAAATTTTATGGCAAAATACACAACGTCGAAGAAATACACAATGACAAAATTCATGATGACAATGCTGGCAACATGCAAACTACCAACATGTTAAGTGAACTTGTTGGCAAAGAAGTACGCTTAAAAGACAACAACAATAAAGTTTTGTTGTAGAACCCTCAAGAGGAGGGAAATCTAGATGAAGAAAAAACTAATCTATGGAAGCCATTGCTTTTGATGATAGAGGAAGATGCGCAAGTTGAGGCACAACAAAAATTTCATAATCAGGACAAAGAAAACATTCTTGCAAGTGGGGAAGAAGGTGCGGGTTAAAACTAGCGATCGCAGTGACATTTGAAGAAGGGGATAGTGAATGATAGATAACCTAACATGGGGACAAGGGAGACGTGGATGCCTAAGGGTGAGTCAAATAACAAGAGAATAACCTACAAGGAATCAAAGGATTGTGGAATATAAAGGAAGAAGAATTCTTGATAGTGTAATTTGTGATGATGGACACACTTGTGGAAGGGAAAATATGTGATGATGAAGAAAGAAAAGATGTTAGAGAAACTCATGATGCCAAGAAAATAAGTGATAATGAGAAAATTTGTGACAGTCAGGTAAATCGTGACAAAAAAGAAAAATGTGATGACAAAATACACAACGTCGAAGAAATACACGATGGCAAACTTTGTGAGGACGAAGTTGGCAACGTGCAAACTGCCAACATGTTAAGTGAACTTGTTGGCAAAGAAGTATGCTTAAAATATAGTGATAAAATCCCGTTTCCAGAAGTGGAGCGCATGTGGAAGTCTTAGGAGGAGAGCAGTGTAGACGAAGATCAAACTAAGCGATGACAAACACTAAGTTTGATGAGGGAGGAAGACATGCAAGTTGAGACACGACAAAGAAACCATAATTAGGATGAAGAAAACGTTCTCACAAGTTGGGAAGAAGGATCCAACGTGGAGCATGTACAAGAGGAGATGAAACAAATAGTAACTCTAGCATATGTGCATAGGAGAGTGCTTAGAGGTGTAGAGGGTGAGATTCAATCATAAGGGAAACCACAAGGACATTTATATATATACACATGCTATATCTTATTTTTTTAATTTTAAATTTAATATCATTTATCTATTGAGTGCTTTATTATTTTTAATTTTATATTTGATATCATTTATTTATTAAGTTCATTCTAATATCTAATATGTATTAGTTTTTTGTGGGTGAAATATTAGGTTACCCTTCAAATGAAGAGTTGAACCACTTACTGAAGGGATTTAAAGGTTGTGATTTTGATCCTTGCACACATGGATAGCTATGCTATTTATGAGAGCTTTGAAGTTTATGACTATAAAGATGTAGAGAAGGGTAAAATAGGTTTTAACGTCCTTGAGGATGTTGAGCATATGAGACGGATATTGTTTATCAAACATATGGTTATCCCAAATCACACTTTGGTTACCGAAGCATGGTGTACAACCCTACCCTCCTCAGGATTCGAACCTTGGATCTCTATTAAGAGTTTCAAAGTATCCACCATTAGGCTTATTAGGTTGTACTACAATAGAAGACATGTTATTTGTGTACTACCCTCGTTATTGATCCAATATTTTTTAAGAATGGAAGATGTGTTTTTAATATTTTACTATTTAAAAAAAATTAAATGAAATAAATGGATATACATTAAATGCATTAAACTTTTAGTAGGTTAAGAAGGGGATTGAAAGGGCCTCGTCCCTTTTACAAAAATTCCTTACAAGCGAATCGAGAAGGTAGATAAAACAGTGAGCCCGACCTAACATAACTATCAACAATTAAAAAGGACCGACCTACAACACCCAAATAAGAAACACACAAAAAACAATGCCTAACACAAGATAAAGACGATAAATACCATTACAAACAAAGGCTTAAAACGAGGCTCTATCCCCCTGCACAACTTGGCCAGAATTTTAGCCACCCTAGATGATCCCTCATCGACCTTCGAATCCCAACGACCCTTACATGTATCCAGAATGGTATCAATTTAAATGCATTAAACTTATTTGTGCTTTAAGGTGAATTTGCATTAACATTAAAATAAGGAGTTAAACGTTGAATGAGGTGTAGTCCAACTTTTGCATGTGATGTTATCTAGACTTATGAAGCCATCCATCGAAATTTGCTTTTTTAAAGATGAAATTTACGTGAAAGAATATCCTATATTGTGGTTTCTTGCAACCCCTAATTAGGGGTAAATTTTAGGGGTCCTTAGGCCCCTTGGTTGGGATAGATCATTGCCTTTCATACCCCACTTCCTCCCCATATCTTTGTATGGATGGTAAAACCTACATCCTAGTCTATTTGATTGGCTTGTGTGTTGAACGAACGTAGGCATCCATGTGATTGAAGAGATGGCATTACTTGATGCCTACTTCACAAAATGTGATAGGATGGTCTAAATGAATGTTAATGCAAACATTCTATTTATCTTATCAAAATTTACAATTGTAATAAAATTGAATAAAACAACATATTACCTTGATTTTGGACAAGAAGAGGGACAACACAAGGACCGAAAGGAAACATATACAAAAAATTTGGGATGGTATACTTAGATAACAAAAACAAATGATGATCAAACTTGATGTTATAACGGTTTGCAAGTGGAGGTATCTTTCTACTTCATAATACATTTCATGAAACTTAATAATACCACATATTGATATATTATTTTTTCAATGAGTTTACACAGGTTTTTATGAGGGGTCCTGGTCCCCTCATACCGAGGGGGGTTTGAACCTTGGACCTCTCAAACAGAGGCCAAAGCCCTTACCAGTGCAGTAAGCTTGCAACTTACATATTGACATATTATTAAATAATACAATGATCACCTTGTGAGTGCATAGGCCTTTTACAAAATATGATAGATTCAACCAATGACCAAAGTGAATAACTATACATTTCAACATGCTCCCTTAATTTGAAGGGAGGCATTAGAGAAACGAAATTATTTAACAATCCCCCCTAATGACAAATCTCACATGCCAAGATGATATCGCAACAAAGGAGCTTAGATTCCTTCATAATGCCATTTTTAATATGGTAGAATATAAATAAAACAACCATAGTATAGTATACTATTGTATAGAGCTCAAAAGAATTTGTGATTTGGAAAATTTTGCTTTTGTATGAAGACCATACAACCTCTCGACATTTATCTTCTAAATAGACCTAAAGTGTTTTTTTTTTTTGAAAAAGCATCAAAAATGAAAGAATAATAAATAATGTTGAATTGGGATTTCCATTATTTTTTATGTAGTGTCTAATTTTTTTGTCCATTTTCCATAATTCTTGATGGTTGCTCCTCTATAACCATTTGTTTTAGAATATGGAGCTATATTGAATTTTCCTTTATCTAGACTTTGGGCTTGGAAGTGCCAATGTTTTAATGCATGCATATAAGTGATATGATGCAGGAAGGAAGTTGTGAATGTTTTAATGGATCCATAACTGATAAGTGATATGATGCAGGAAGCAGGAAGTAGGAAGTTGTGCGTTCACGTTCCTCCTGAGCTCTGAGGTGAGCTTACCTACCTATGGCGGGTAAAGAAAAGAAAACATGAACATGAAAATGAAAATGGGAGCCGCAGTGGAGCGAAGCGAAAGGGCAAGGCATATGGCATGGCAGTGAGTGCGTGTAAGAGTACGATCAGCAAGAGCAATAAATATATCCCACACGTGGCAGAAGATTATAAATAGAGCGTTGAAAGGGCGCGCGTAGCAATGGTTTGGATGCCGAGCTCAGTAGCGAGAGCTTGTGACCCGAGCGGGGGCACATAAGATGGAGGAACAGTGTGTGGCGGAGCGAGAGGAGGGGAGATGCGCGGCATGGAACGTGGTGCGCCCTGCTCCAAGTGGAGAGTTGTTGCATGGCCCTCCCTCGAAAGAGGGGGACCTCATCCTCATTGGGTGTAGGTCGTGCAGCTTAGAGTGGAGGGGACCGCGTGAGGCTGGTTTCACAGAGCAACGAAAACCTCCCGCTCCCCACAGTGGAAGGATAACGCGCCGCTTGTCCCTCTTCCCACCATCCTCCCGCTCCCCTCATCCGAGGACCTCCATCTTTTTATCTTTAATTTTCAATAATACACAATAATCAAATGGATTTTTAGGTGTGTCTATTTCAATTTTATTTTATATATGAAATGAAATGAAATGAAAGATTTTAATTACGTCCGAATATATGTTGTGGGCCCAAAAGGAGAAAAAACTCCCCAATTTATATTATGTTTTTTATCATTTGTGGGGGGGGTTCTCCCTCTCTCTTCTTGTTGGTTTCCTCTCCCCTTTTTTTTATTTTTTTCTCTTCAAATATATCCCCATACCCCCCCCCCCTTTTTTTTTTTTTTTTTTTCTGAGGGGCGCGGGAACACGTGGGTATTTTGATGGGGGGCTCCCCCCCCCCCCCCCCCCCCTCCTCTGCAGTACCACCCCTCCCCCCCCCCCCCCCCCCTCCTCCCGCCCCCCCCCCCCCCCCCCCCCCCCCACCGAGACGGCGGGGCCTATCTCTGATAAGAGGTTCTCCTCCCCCCCCCCCCCCCCCCCCCCCCCTCTCCCCCCCCCCCCCCACACGCACAAAAAAAAAAAAAAAAAAAAAATCAAATGATTTTTTTAGGTGTGTTTATTTCTATTTCAATTTCATATAGAAATCAAATAAATTAATCAAGTAATATACAATAATCAAATGAATTCTTAGGTGTGTCTATTTCAATTTCATTTCATATAAAAATCGAATAAATTATTAAATCTGGTATTTGAATTATTCAAGGCATTTATTAAAGGGTTACAGGCGGGAGCAAAGGAACGCACACAAAAAAAAAAAAAAAAAGGAAAAGGGATAAAAGGGGGGGAAAATTTATTGAAAGCATTTACATGCATGTAAGCCAAATGGGTTGCACCACCTTTGTCATACTTGCCATAACATATCTTCTCTCATAATTTTGAACAAAAGTGAAAAATATTTTTAAGTTTTGAATGATATCGCTAGTTCCAGTTCTATGGGATCCTTCCACTCTTTTATTGGTGTATCCACTCCATAAATGTAAGGTTCATCCATATGAATAACGTTAATCTTAAGTCATAATTGATGTTTCATTAGATTTAACAAGGGCATCTACTAAAATTTGGTGGTATTTGTTCAAATCTAGTGAGAATTATTCACGGCATTTTATGTGCATGCAAGCCAAGCGAGTTATACTAGTATTTCTAGGCTTATATCCCCTTTCATAATCTTGAACGCAGGTAAAAAATAGTACCATGTTTGAACAACACTACTAATCCCACAGGATGCTCCCACTCTTTTATTCCTTTTAGCCACTCCACAGATGTGAGGTTCAAGGATATGATTGATCGTAGTCATAAGTGATCATTGATGTTTCATCAAATTTATGTTCACGTTTTGCAATTTCTAAGATTATGATGAATAATTCAACACACAATAAATATCCTCCATACCTTGACAATACCCATCAATTGTACCCTCATCCTCTCCTTTTTTGTTATGATAACGGTCATCACCCTCACCTTCCATGTGATGATGGCGATCCTAAATTATGATGCTAAACTCAAATGTCTTCTATCTCATGATGATGATGATACTCGTGCATGTTTTCCTGTGATGATGGTAACCGCTATGTCTTTTTCTTATGCATAATGATGGTGGCCCACACCCTCATCTATTATTTGATGACAATGACCCTTATCTCTATCTTCCACATGAGTACGACATCCTCGTTGCTCATATTTTTTTAAAGAGAATGATGATTCTCATCCTCATGTGTTCAATGTTTCAAACAGTCCAATGGTAGTTCTAATATCTGGTGGCATATCATGTTCCTTGATGGTGATTTCCACACGCAACCCTGTCTTAAATGACCCAAAACGGACTTCCTTTGAGGAAAATGTATTAATTGACACAATTATGATTCCATTTTATTGAACAACATTTTATTTGAGGAAAACGTATCAATTGACACAATGCTGACTCTTTAGTGAATTTCATCGATGGAAGTTTTTTTGGCTCCCTCAGATGGTCCTTTAAAGGATCACATGATAGAACCTAGATTCTAGGCCCTTTACATGGACCTTAACAACTCTCATGGATAGAACATTTTTTTGCTCCCATGGATTGTCCTAAGATGAATCCGTTGCATTACCCTTGAGCTCCAAACATTCTCCTAAAAATAATATGATGTATAAATTCCCACACTTACATGGCCTAAAATTTGATGTTGGGATATTAAGATCCCAAATCAAAAACTTTTATAGAATATGGCATCTCCGTTAATGATCACATCCTTATGATAACATAAAATATCTACAATATTTTGATATTTATGAACAATCCATCATGTGATGCATTGATGAATTTTGGTATCCAATTTTGGGTGCCTCTCTTTAGGAATATGGACACATCTTATACAATAAACTATCATGAGATGCTAAAAACTTGGTTTTTTGGTGACCCCAATTTATTTTACCTATTAATCTTGGAGCAATCCTAGTAGAAACACCACTCAATATGTAGTTTCTATAGTATGTTTTCTTCTCCAAAATATTTTTCCTCCAATCCCCTTAGTTGAATAATACATCTGCTCATTTCCAAAAGCATCCTGTCTTTCATGCAACAACGGTTTGTTGAGAATTATTATTTGCTATCCTTTATCATGACACCTTATTATCAACTACAAAATATTTAAAATCATATATTATGTAATCTACGAACCTCCATCAATGTTAAGGTGCCTAACATGACATGTCCACTTCGATCTTTAAACAAGTGCTTGAATTCAACATAATTCTCGAGTGTCATGTCCTTGATATTTTATTATGATTTTGTATCATTATTGAGAAATCATTGTTAAAGGTCAACATGTACCTGTTAAATAAAAGAGTAAGGTAGACCCGTGAGGGATAACGTAGTGGTAAGTCCTTGGGTTTTCATCTAGGAGACCCCATTTCAAACCCTGGTAAGAGGGGGCCATGACCCCTCATAAAAACCCGCGTAAACTAAAAATATTTATCAAGTGGCATTAGCTCAACCGGTTAGATTCCTCAATATTTCAAGGAGGAGACCTAGGTTCGAATCTTGCCAAACGATACATGGATAATATCCAAGCTTTGTTGTAATACCACTATGTGGTGATGATGTAATACGGGTGGAGGCCATTTCAATCCCATATAACCCACTGAAGAAAAAAACTAAAAGAGTAAGGCTATCAATTAGCATGAACTCAACGGGTTAAATTCCTCAACTTTCAAGGAGGAGACCCAACTTCAAATCCTGCTAAGTGATATATGCATACTTGTCGATTTGTTATACTACAACTATGTGGTCATGATGTAATATGGGTGGGGCCCATTTCAATACCTATATAAAAAAATTATTAGAAACCTAATGGATATAATCGTGTTCATTGTGTAAACGTTACTATGAACGAGTACCCTTTTTAAATTTTCAAAAGGATTCTTTTAGAGCATGCAATATTCAAGTAATCCTTCTAGGTTTCTTGTTATGATAGATGATATAAAAGTTCCTCAAGTGTATTGATGGGCTAATTTCTTGCTTTTAATATATTAATTTTTAACTTTAATGAGTTATTTCATATGATGCAAATGATTGAATAATGGTTGCATTAAATGATTCCTTGCTTATGTGTGTCCCCTTGATTTTTAAAAGGAAAGTTATTGGTGGAATGAGAAAACTTGATCATCCATGCATTCACATAAGAATATCGAAGAGAAATATGTTGAAAAGTGATGAAATATAAAAAAGAAGGGTGGATTAGAAACAATTCAGTTTTAGGTTCAAGGTTCAAACCCCACTCAGTATGAGGGGACCAGGACCCCTCATAAAAGCATGTGTAAACTCATTGAATTAAAGTTGTAAGCTTACTATATTGATAAGGGCTTTGGCCTCTCTTTGAGAGGTCCAAGGTTCAAACCCCACTCAGTATGAGGGGACTAGGACCCCTCATAAAAACCTGTGTAAACTCATTGAAAAAAAAAACAATTCAGTTTTACCATGTGAGATAAAAAAATAGAGCTTTATGCTATTGGTTTAGTTTATTTTTGATGGCAAATCATGAACACTCTATTCACCATAGTGACTAGGTCCAATCATCAATATTTGGATGGTGAGGTACCACATAGGTGAGAACCTTGAGCTTTTAACCATTTTTTTAAAGTTTTTAATATGATTTTAGGATATCAAAAATTAATGTGAAACTATTGTTATGCCACAATGATTTTATATAACACTATTATTTTTGTGTGGCACTATTATATGGCTCATTTGGTTTTATTGTGACGCTCTTGTTTGACACTACTATTAAATTGTAATGCTACGATGTTCAATAGTCCCATAAAAAAGCACAAGCACTAGCACTCTAGCATTTTTATGTGATTTGTAACTTTGGAATTTTCACAAGTTATTTGATGGTTTTAGAAAGATAAAAGTCAAAGTAAATATGTTATATTAGTTTAAAATTTTGTTATTTTAAATAATGTTGATTTAAGGATGTGATTTACAATGTGTTGATATAATTATAGAATATAGAATACAAAAATGACGATCACATGCTCTCGAGTCTATTTTTATAATATTGAGTATGGAGGATCATGGCTTTATTGGAAACAATTGGTCTCCACCATGTCTCATTGATGATGAGGGTAGATTTCAATAGGGCTTTACTGACAACCCTAGTAGAGAGATGGTATATAGAGTTGAATACCTTTAGTTGCCTATTGGGAGGATGGCTATCACTTTGGAGGATGTGTGGCAAATTTTACGAGAGCCCATTAGACTGTTAAGGATTTTGTTATAGAAACATAGAACCAGGTATTATTGTGGAACGAAATTCCATCATTGGAATATGTCACTGGAAACAACATCTCATAAAAGAAGAAGAGCATCGCAATGAACCAGTTAGAAAGCAAGAGGGCAAACACCCACTCACATGCCATGACACAATATTAATAGGGGTGAGGAACCCCACATAAGTGGGACGTAGGGCTTGCCCCTCTAAGCCTGTTACCCCATTGACAAAGAGTTTGGCAAGTCCAATCCATGTATGAGATATATTTTGCAATTTTGGATCCAACTGGACCAATCTGAAGTCAAACTGGATTGATTATGAGCACCATGGTGGAATTAATGTAATTGGTTGTGATGGTTTTGTCTGATTTGAACATCTTAGTTATGATTGTAAATGGAAGCTGTGGATTATAAAATTTTTGTCCTAGCATAAAAGATTACAAATCTGTTTGAGTTTCATATGTTTCAGACTTGAAATTGAAAATATTAAGCAGTACGTTAAAAACAATTCTACAAGTTGTCTGTAAAATAGTCTTGGGATCCCTTTCTCAGCACCTTCTATTCCTAATCGTTTGAAGTTTATGTAAATATTATAACACATTTATTTCATGTGCGAAAATGTGAAACACTGCAAGTAACAATGTTGAAAGTCTATTTTTTCAGATTTCATCATTCTTACAAGTGATATCTCTGATCTGTTTTATCAGATAGAAATGGATTTAGAACTTCAGAGTCTAAAGGAGCAAGTGAAAGGACTTGAGCAGATAATTGAAAGAAAGGGTGTAATCAGGACCGATGATGAATTACCCGAGCAGCCAGAGAGTCTTGAACCTTCAATCTTTCTACTTGGAGGACATGATAAATTTTCATGGTTGGGAACACTTGATTCATATTTACCACAAACAGACACAATCAAATCTCTTGCACCAATGCCTAGTGCTCGCTCATATGCTGCAGCGACTATTCTTGAGAAAAACATTTATGTTTTTGGTGGGGGCAATGGAAGTCTGTGGTATGATAGTGGTATGCATATTTTCAGATTTAATTTTTTTTTTTTGTTTTAACATTTTTACTACACCTAGTCTCTCGGTTGCATTTCAATATTTTGAAAATGGATTAATTTCACTATAGAAATGGTAGACCCTTGTTATTTTGCTCTGTCTACAAAGTCTGATAAATTTATGAATTGTTCTATAAAGTCGAGCGATACGATCCAGAGAGTAATTCTTGGACTACATGCCCTACAATGACTCGGGAAAGAGGCAGCTTAGCAGGAGCTTGTCTAGATAGTAAAATCTTTGCACTGGGTGGTGGCAATGGGGAGGAATACTTTTCCGATGTGGAGATGTTTGATCCCTTTCTTGGCAGATGGTTGCCCTATGGACACATGCTTCAAAAAGTAAGAAGTGCTGCTTCTTTTGTCTCTCGAGTCCTGAGTCAACTGAGTTGAAGAGTATAGAATCGCACTAGTCTAAGATTCATAAAATAGATAATAGCTTTTTACACTTTAAACAATTTTTGTTTACAGTAGATTCTTTATTGTGCAGCGATTGTTTGATGTTGTAATTGGTTTTATATGGTAGTAGTTTTTTCTCTGTAGCCTAAAATAGGTTCATTACAAACACACTGCAAATATTTTTGATGATGTGGATGATATCTGTTTTAACAAATGATCTAGAAAATTCCCTTGTAATAGATCATATCCTATTAAAAATTATATGTAAATTTTTTTTTTTCAAGAGTGTCAATAATGATTTTGCTGATCTTGAAAACTAAAGTAAAAAGCGAAGTTAGGGCTTTTGTTATTGCTACTGGTTACTAAGTAAATTGAACTTAGTCAAAAGAATCAGTAGATAGAGTAATTTATTATCTTTATGCTTAAATGGACTATAGACAATTAGTCAGAGGAATATATAAAAAAAGAATTGTTCACTTTTTATGTGCCAATTGCTAGTATGTGTCATGCTTCTTGTGGTAGAGTTATCTTGAAATATTTCCATCTAAGTGGCCTTAGTCATTCCGAAAAAACTTTAGCAAGCATTTCAGCAAGTCAGACCATAATATTGCAGCATTTATATGCGAAATCTCTACCCAGCTTATGACAAGAAGTATCATGCAATTGTGTTTGAGCTTCATTGTGCTACAAAATATGGGATTGGTCGTTTGTGTAAGTTATCAGTCAATTTCGTTTTTGCCTAATTCATATGAACCTGATCATAAAACAGGTTATGAATATGAACAACAAGGTTTCACAAACCTTAATGCTCCCTAATACAACCCGTCTCCTATTGGAATATGTATTTTCAAATTATTGTGGTGCTTTCAGATGCTTGGTGCTTGCTTGCGTTTTGGGCTAAGATGTTACTGGAAATCTCCAGTGGATAATACCATGGAAGGAGCAAATGGAAAATTGTGTATGTGAGTTAGTAGTTATTTGTTCTGCTTTATTGATTATAATTTTTAACTGAATTAGCCTAAAATCCAGATCTAGATATTTCATATTTATGTCCAAATTCATGTAACTTGTGTCTTTGTGTGCAGATGTGTTTGAAGGAGTGAGTATGCTAGTAAGCTTTCCTTACCAAAAGAATGTATTATTTGATTTTTCAAAGTCTTAAAAAGCCCAATGAAGGCAGCTAGTCTCCATATTTTAAAAACAAATTAACAAAGAGTTCACCTGAATAAACTGGACTTCACCATTAATAATTTTGAGTTTTCAAAAGAACTCAAAATTATTTTGGTGGTAATACTTTAGTAGACATACGTGCTTTTGAAGTCATTAAGTCTCATATTGGTACTTAGGTTAATGAATATTAGATTTAGGATCATCACATTTACAATAGTAAATGGTGCAGTATTGTATTGTTATTTTATCTTTTGGGTAGAATAATGAAGTGAAATGCTGAGGTGCCCAATTTAAATATTTAGAAGTGTATTTTTTGTGTCTGGCAATACTTAAATACTTGAGCATACATACGTGCTTTTGAAGTCATTGAGTCTCATATTGGTACTTAGGTTAATAAATAGTAGATTTAGGATGATCAATTTTGCCATTGTAATGGTGCAATATTGTATTGTTATTTGATCTTTTGGGTAGAATTATGAAGTAAAATGCTAAGGTGCCCAGTTTAAATTTTTAGAAGTGTGTTTTTTGTGTCAAGGTCTTACATACGTTATTGCTCTATGATACCTACATGTTCACGCTGAATTATTTATTCAAGGCATGTAATATAAGATGCCTTGGGACTGTTGTTGATTGGCTTGGTTCTGAGCTCGGATGCTACTAGTCGTCATCATTGGAGGGTTTTGTCATAAGAGTAAATGGAATTTGTACATTTCAGATGTATGGTAGCCTAAATTCCATTTTTAGATATTGGATTTTTTCTTCCAAATTCTGATAGTTTGTGTCCTCATCTGCATGTGTTTTTAGGAACATCCCCTAATAAGCTCTTTACCAAAAGAAAATATATTTGAAATTTCACAAGCTTCAAAAGATTAATTCCACTTTTATATATATAGTCCAAGGCATTCTGGAGCAACAGTAAACAAAATGCAGCCATATGTTCGATCTGAGTTCAAATCCCTTAATTATGATGGACACTCATGCGCTAAGGTGGCTTGAGATAACATGGTATTGTTGTAATACCATGACAATGTGGATTGTTGAAATACCTTTATAATTCTGTCAGGATGTAATATGGGTGGGGTTGGCCTTGGGTAATTATAAATTTGAGCTTTAAAAACTTAATTATTTTTGGATTGCAATTAATTGCCATGGATTTGGTTGCATAGAAATGTATATATACTATAAGCAATATGGATGTGCTATTTTTTGATGAGAATTTACGTTAACTATTAGCCAAGGAAACAAGTAGTGGATAATAAAATTTTCCATTGCAAATAACATATCGTTATTTCATCTTTGAGGTAGAACTATGAAGCACATAGATGAGGTTCCCAATTTAAAACTTCGAGTGTCTCTTTTGTAGCATATTTTCCCAGGGATTGAGAACAATAGTTTTAGCCTTTCCTGTGAGCAAGGGCTAGCTTTGAAATGGGAAAACTTTTTGTTTCTGTAAATTTTGATTGGTCCATTAATTGTCATCTTTGGAAGCAATTCATTGAGTTAGCCTCTGGACAAGCTGGCCTTGGGTGGTTAAAAATTTGAGCTTTAAAAACTAAATAATTTTGGTTTGCAATTATTTGCCATGGATTTGGTGACATAGGTATGGATATATACTGTAAGCTATATGCATGTGCTATGTTTGATGAGAACTTATTAACTAATACTCAAGGAGACAAGTTTTGGCTAATACAATTTTTATTGCAAATAACATATCATTATTTCATTTGTGAGGTAGAACTGTGAAGCAAATAGATGAAGTACCCAATTTAAAACTTCAGAAGTGTCTTTTTTCGTAGCAGTATTTCTCAGGGATTTATAACAATAGTTTTAGCCTTTTATGCTAGGAAGGGCAATCTTTGAAATGGGTAAACTTTTTGCTTCTATAAATTTTGATTGGTCCATTTATTCTCATCTTTGTGCCTTAGATATGTACATCTTGTTTTTTTTTTTTGGTCATATTGGATTGAAGTGGGTGCCACTTGTGTTACATCATATCCACCTAGTGGTATTACAATAACATTTTGTCAATTATTCATGTAATGCTTGGGGTCTCCTCCTTTAAAGTTAAAGTATTTAATTGGTTGAGCTCATGCCATTTGGTAGATATGAAGATCATGTTACCGATGGTTCTCTTTTTTAATTTATTTTGTTAATTTAGAAAACTAAGGGAAGGCGGATTTCTTGATGAAACTTTACTTTTAGTTTTTTTTTTTTTCTCTCATGCACAAATGAGCCTTTTGCCTATTTGGTTATTACAATATTGTTTCTATTAGAGGCAAGCTTTACTGCCTATTGATGGTATGTTCGAAATTTCTCAATTAAAAATACCTTATTGACATTATGGAAATCTTTTTTGTTGCGAAACCGCACAATTATTTTAATATCCGCAACAACACTTCAATATTGAATTATTATTAACAACATGCAAACAATAATAATTCCGATTCAAATACCACGAACAATATGCAATTATCAAATCCAATCCAGACAACAAGCAAATAACAAATCCGATCAAATCAATGCCACAACAAATCCACAGCCACTCGGAGAAGGCAAAGTCTCATAGCCACTTTGAGAAGGCGAAGTCTCTTATGCGCACAAGACGTGAATTAAATCCAAATTCTTCGATGATTTCCACTAAGGAATATTTCACCTTATTTATAAATAAAATCAAACCTAAATGCTCAAAGGCCGACTATTGCACCTAGGGGCCTGAGCTATTAATATTTAATAATTAAATATAGCCAACATGGCTATATTGGAACCATAACATGGCCCCTCCCTTAGAAAGCTTTGTCCTCAAAGCTAGAAAAGACTAGAAAATGCTCTTAGGCTCCCACATATAGTCTTCTTATGGAAGGTCCTGCCACTTGATGAGAAACCCCTAAATTTGTCGAGATCGAAGATGATGCACTGTGGACCGCAATATTGCTTCAGGTTGAAGAGATAGTCAACCTTCTTCATCAAGTAAATGGAAGCTTTGTTTGGGATTGCACCTTTTGGCCAATAACTTGTTTGAGATAGGATACATGAAAAACTGGATGGATGCGGGAAGAGGGTGGAAGCTCCAACTGATATGCTACTTCACCAAAGCGACGAACCACCTAGTAGGGACCATAAAATCGAGGAGCCAACTTTTGATTAGACTTGGTCTTCAAGGATAATTGCTTATAAGATTGTAGGTGCAAAAAGACCATATCTCCTACATTGAATTTTTGTTCAAAACGGTGTGAATCTTGTTGTTGCTTCATATAGGTCTGGGCCTGGGTCAAATTATCTTTAAGAAGTTGAAGCACAATTTAACGTTGTTGTAATAAATCATCTACCTGCGCCACTTTGGAAGATCCTGGAACATAGTTTGTGATTGATGGAGGCTTTTGACCGTACAAAGCATCAAATGGAGACATCTTAAGGAAAAAATGGTAGGAAGTATTGTACCATCATTCTGCTAATGAAAGCCATTGAACCCAGTGATATTGCTTGTCTTGAGCAAAACAACGAAGGTAAGTACCCAAACATTTATTAACGATCTCTGTTTGACCATCAAACTGGGGGTGATATGAGGACGACATACTCAACTTGGTACCACTAAGACGAAACAATTCGTTCCAAAAGTTGCTAGTGAATATAGGGTCACGGTCACTCACAACGGTTTTGGGCATAACTTGTAACTTAAAAATATAATCAAGAAATACCTTGGCAACCTTACTTGCCGAATAGGGATGCTGTAGTGCACAAAAATGAGCATACTTGGAAAGGCGATCTACTACCACAAAGATCACTGTTTTGCCCTCTGATTTGGCAAGACCCTCAATGAAATCCATGGATATGTGTTCCCATTAGCAATTAGGGATAGGCAAGGGTTGCAACAATCTAGGAGATTTAACTGTTTCTCCTTTGTTACATTGACATGCCTTGCACTCAGCCACAAACTTCTTGACATTTGCTTTTAATCCTTTCCAAGAAAACGATTGCTTCACTCGGTGGTATGATTTCAAGAATCCTGAGTGTCCCGCCAAAAGAGATACATGCAATTCTTGGAGAACCTTTGACTTAATAGACAAAGATTGAGGAAGATAAATGCAATCTGTTTTGCGAAGCACTCCATCCGAGTATGAGAAGTAAGAATGCAATGATGATCCTATTTTCATATCTTGAATGATTTGGGTAGTCTTTGAATTAGCAAGCCAATCTTCTTGAAGTTGAGAAACCCATTGTGGACAAGGACCGGAGATGGCATTGATAGCCACATCATCCTTGTATTTGTGAGATAAAGCATCAACCACCACATTTTCCTTACCTTTCTTATATTCAATGACAAAATCATAACCCAAGAGTTTGGTCATCCATTTATTTTGTTGAGGGCATGAGAGAAGTTGTTCTAAGAAATGCTTCAGGTTACTATGGTCAGTCTTAATGATGAAACGACTACTCAACAAATAATGCCTCCATTTCTCTATGGCATGTAAAATAGCTAGCATTTCCTTCTCATAAGTGGACCGTCCCAAATTCTTGCCCGAAATTTGCTTCCTTTCAAAGGCCAATGGGTGACCATCTTGCATTAAAATAACTCCAATACATTTGTCAGAAGCATCACACTCAATGACAAAAGGCTTGCTAAAAATAGAAGTGTCCAAAACTAGAGTGGAACACATAGCTTTTTGGAGGGCTTGGAAGGCTTGCAAAGCAACTTCGGTCTAAACAAAAACATCCTTTTTGGTAAGGGCAATGAGAGGCGTGACAATCTTGCCATAGTTGTGGACAAATTTTCTGTAATAACCTATGAGTCCTAGAAATTCACGAAGTTTTTAAGGGATTTGGGTAAGGGCCAATCTTGAATAGCTTTGATTTTATTAGGATCTACCTTGAATCCTTCGTGAGATACTATATGTCCCAAATATTCTACCTCTTGGACCACAAAGGCACATTTGGACCTTTCAAAAATGAGTTTTTCTTTTTGTAACGGATGATGGATTTTGTCAATATGAACTAGATGATCCTCCCAAGATTTGTTGTATATTAAAATATCATCAAAGAAAACTAGGACAAACTTCCAAAGAAAAGGCTGAAAGACATGGTTCATGAGACTTTGAAAAGTGGAAGGGGCATTAGTGAGGCCAAAGGGCATGACTAGGAACTCATAACGACCCTCATGTGTATGAAAAACAGTTTTAGGGATATCCTTTTCTCTAACCCTAATTTGGTGAAAACCAGAGCGCAAGTCTAGCTTAGTGAAATATCTAGCACCATGCAATTCTTCCAACAAATCATCTATAATAGGGATAGGAAACTTATCTTTGACAGTGATCTTGTTGAGAGGACGAAAATCAGGAAACATGCGCCATGAGTTATCCTTACGCCGTACCATCACCGTCGGAGAGGAATATGGACTGATGCTTGGATGGACGATTCCATGCAACATTTCTTGGACCAGCTTCTCAATATTTGACTTTTGGGGTTGTGGGTAGTGATAAGGTTGCACATTAGGAGGTTGACTACTAGGAATCAGATGGATGGCATGATCATGTGTGCGCTTAGGAGGTAGATCCCTTAGCTCACTAAAGACCTCCTCATAACTATTCACAATGTTTTGGAGATCCATTGGAAGAACTAGAAGAGACGAATCCAAGGATTGAACCTCTATGCAATTTGCTTGGGCAAGGAATCCATAACCACCTTTCTTTAATATGTTCTCCATGCTATGTGAACTCACCACCTTTAAGGGAGGAGGTTGACTTCCTTGGAGACAAATGTCCCTTTCATTCTCTTTCCACTTGACATATAATTTTTGTAGATTAATAGTAACATCTCCGAGTTGAGATAGCCATTGTGCACCCAAAATGACATCTGAATTTCCCGGGTTCATACCAAAGAGATTGCCTACCCAAATAAAATCCCTCATTTGGATTGAAACTTTAGTTGTTCGACCCACACATTGAGCAGTACCCCCTTTTGCAATTAAGACATGAAATTAATCTCGATTTGAAGTATTGATATACAAGCCCAAATATTTTTTTGTCTTACAATCTATAAAGTTGTGTGTACTACCTGAATCAATATACACATTAACATGTTGTCATTTAATGAATCCATATACCTTGATAGTGTGGTGAGCTTGAAGACCCATAAGTGCATGAACATAGAGAGCCACGGTATCATGCTCTTGTTCTGCTTTATCTACTTCTATTGGTTGTTTTCCTAATTCTACTGATTACTCCTGCTGTAATGAATCTTCCTCCTCAGAAACTGATGCATCTCCACATTCCAAGAGAAAGTTACGATGTTCTTCACAGGCTTGATCTTGGGGATGGTTTGAACGACATTTGTAACAAAAAAAATCTTGTGGAACGCTCAAAATTGTAATAAGAATGATGGGAGTTGAAGTCACGTCTATATGGAAGACCATAATCTTGGAGCTTTTGTTCGGCTGCCCAAGCAATACGTTGTGCATCGTCAAGAGTATAAGGATCATGCATGTCGACTTCCTTTCGAATTTTATCCTTGAGACCATAGTGGAAGGCAAAGACCATAGCGAAAGGCAAAGACCACCATTGCTGGACTCAATTGATGGGTATAGGTGAGAAGACTTGTGAACTCAAAGCAATACTCATCCATTGTTCCTATTTGCTTAGTTTGCATAAGACGTACCACATATGATGTGGAAGATCCCTTGTCAAATATTTGGAGAAATCATTCCTTGAAGTCAGGCCACAAAAGAGGACCACCTTGTTGGTGGAGCTGCCATAACAACCATTGATAAGCTTGGGTACCTAACTTAGAAGCTGCCAATGCTACACAACTTTTTTTTAGAACATGGTACAAACAGATAAGGCCTTCCATTTTGGCCAATCATCCTCGAGGATCATCACCTTCAAGGGTGGCATGTCAATGTGAGGAATAGTAACATCACCAGGCCATTCAAGGAAATTAGAAGCACCTCCTACAGAGGAATCCAAATCATTAGCAAAACCTAGGTCGTAAGGGTCAAAAGTTGGAGGATTATGACTAGGTGGTGGTTGAGGATGAACAATACTTGGTACTTGTTGAATGGTCAAAGATTGTTGCCCAATGGTTTGTTGAGACCTCACGAGATGAGGAGGTATAATAGGGGATAATTTTAGGTATTTTGCAATGTTACGTAGTGTTTGGGAAATGGAAGAAATTGACTTCTCTTGCTTGCTTAAGTTTATGAACATTGAAGCAATCAAATGATCTTGATGCCCAAGATATGCATGTAGGTTAGGGTCAATAGTATTAGGAAGAGGATTACTAGTTGGAGTGGTAGCGGTAGGAATGACCATGGGAGGGTTAGGAGGAGAGGAACAACTTGAGGTGTTGAGTGGAGGTGAAGCCATAGCACTCAAGGAAGAAAGAAGACGTTGGTCAAAACTATTGATATTAATGGGAGTGTTATGATGCTTACCAAGATTTTTGGGTTGGCGCTTCTTCCTGTTCATACACACGTCCTATGAAAAAACTATACGTTGTAATCGATTGTTGACTTGTGTCCAACCAGTAGCGGTAGCAGGTTCACTCATGCACTTTGATCAGCTTGAAGAGACGAACACCAAATGATAGGACTTCCGCAAAAAACTTACAATACCTGATTCTTCTCTTTTTTTTTCTTTATTTTTTTATTTAAATAATTTTATTAATTAGGGAGAAAAGGTTTAAAAATGAGAAAGAGTGTGAGCGGGGGGTTTAATTAATAAGATCAATATGAGAAAGAGCGGAAGTAGGTGGGGTTGGGCGGAATTTAATAATTAAAAAAAATTGAGGGGGTGTGTTTAATAATTAAATAAAATGAAATGTGAAAGCAGGGGGTTTAATAATAATAATAAAAAAGAAATTTGAAAGCGTGGATACTTAGGCAGAAGAACGAAAAGACAAATGACAAGGGGTGTTTAATAATTAAAAAAAATGAAATGTGAAAGCGAAGGGTTTAATAATTAAAAAAATATGAAATGTGAAAGTTTGGGGGATGTTTAATAATTCAAAAAGATATGTGAAGTGAAAGTGAGGGTAGGTGTTTAATAATTAAAAAAAAAGAAATGTCAAAGCCGGGGGTGGGCGTTCAATAATAAAAAAGATATGTGAAGTGAAAGTGAGGGTAAGTGTTTAATATTAAGAAAAAAAAAAATGTGAAAGTCGGGGGTGGGTGTTTAATAATTCAAAATAATGAAATGTGAGACAGTGGAAATGCGGAGCGGAAGAAAATGTAGCGGAAAGACAATGGAGATGCTTGCTCTCTCTATTAATAATTTAATTATTAATATAAAGTAGGGAGTTGTGCCAAATAATTTAAAAATATCCCTAATTAATTATGGGAAATACGAAGAACAAAAAGACAAATGAAAAGGGATGCTTGCTTTCTCTATTAATAATTAGTAGGGAGGGGAGTTGAGCCGAATAATTTAAAAAAACCCTAATTAATTTCGGGAAATCAAATGTACCTTTTCTTCTAAGAAAAATTGAAAGCTTTATTTTTAGGGCATGAGATGTCTTCGTTAGTTTCCACTGGTTTTGGAATTGTGCTTTGATACCACTTGTTGTGAAACTGCAAAATTATTTTAATATCTGCAACAACACTTCAATATTGAATTATTATTATTGTTTTGCAATTGGTTATATGGAATTGAAACGGGCCCTACTTGTATTACATCGTCACCACATAGTGGTATTACAACAAAGTTAGTATATTATCCATGTATCGCTTGGCAATATTTGAAGCATAGTCTCCTCCTTAAATGTTGAGGAATTTAACTAGTTGAGCAAATGTCACTTGATGAAAAATTTGAGTTTACACGGGTTTTTATGAGGGGTCCCGGCCCCCTCGTACGAGGGTTTGAACTTGGGTCTTTTGGATGAAAACCCAAGGACTTACCACTACGGTATCCCTCATGGGTCTATATTGAATTATTATTAACAACATGCAAACAATAATAATTCCGATTCAAATACCACGAACAATATGCAATTATCAGATCCAATCCAGACAAGAAGCAAATAACGAATCCAATCAAATCAATGCCACAGCAAATCCACAGCCACTTGTAGAGGGCGAAGTCTCATAGCCACTTTGAGAGGGCGAAGTCTCTTATACGCTGAAGATGCGAATTAAATCCAAATTCTTCGGTGATTCCCACTAAGGAATATTTCACCTTATTTATAAATAAAATCAAACCTAAATGCTCAAAGGCCAACTATTGCACCTAGGGGCCTGAGCTATTAATATTTAATAATTAAATATAGCCGACATGGCTATATTGGAACCATAACATTTTCCATCATTTCAATAGTCTGCTACTTAAAAATCATGTAAAGTTTCTTCCCTTTATTTGTGAGACGCAGAAGTGACGTTTTCTGCATTCATCTTCTTGACTTCTGACGAAAATAGTGCTGCATGCTGGTATGTCTTTCCCTTGCATTCCGCTCCCCCCCCTGAGTTCTTTTTTGAAACCTTTTGAGTATCAGTTAGAGTTTGAACCTTGTACTATGCTGATCTTATCCAGGGAACACTTGAAAAGAACCTTGTTATGCAGTTATCCTGCCATCATGATATTCTGAAGCTTTCCTCTTGAAGTTTCTATTTTTCAGTTGTATGTCATGCCTAAAATAGAAGTGTTTCCTTGATCAATATATTCTTACGTGCTTGATTTTGTGGTGATCTGTATTGAGTGAATTGCTACCATTTCAAAACAAGCGACTGTCATTGGTAAGGAGCCCTAGCACATGTCTAACTCAGGTTTAAACAGGACTGAAAAGAATGAAAACAAGCATTAAAATGACTGCCAGGAAAAGGGAGTTGATCTTAGAATGTAAATTGGCTTTAACTTCAAGCTAAACTGAAGCTGTTCCTCTTTGACGATTATGAATTTTATAAAATGAAGTGCATGGTTAGTTAGCTGCCAAATTTTTGATGCTTTTTGTCTTCAGTTGTGGATTACAATTGTTGTAATAAAAGTAAGGCCGAAACAAGGTAAGAGATTAAACGAGTTTAAATCAGATCAAAGTTGCAATTAAAGAATTCAGTTTCATGGTTTATGAGATGCCTTGGGATATTGTGACAACATCTCTTGCTTGATTATTCTAAGGGGCTGGTACATGTATATTCCCAAGCCATGGTAAGACATGGAGCAAAATGCAGCATTAATATCAACATTGAGTTTGATAAATGAAATAAAGAAAAGGTCATGAATGCTGAAAATGAACCCTGCATTGAGACTAGGACCCATAGGCTGAGTTACTCCCAAATTCGCCTTTATCAACGTGTATAAGTGTAGTATTGTATCCTTTACCGGAAATGAGTGAATTCTTTCTTTGAGGACTGAAATTAATGTGTAGTCTGCAACCTGTCAGTTGTAATCTGCGTACTGTGAATAATGTTTATGCTCACAAAATCTTAAGATACATTTGACTAACTATTGTGGCATGGTCATAAATACCTCAGTGCTTTTTAGAAATCTTTCTATCCATATAAATATGAGCGTTGCAAATCCTGTAAGTTGCATGTGGAATATGATGGGTCAATTCTTTGAATGTAATTTTAAGAAATGAAGGTGCATTTGACATATTGAGTGCATCAATTAGTGTTTTCTATGCTCACAGTCATAAATTTAATATCAGTAGGACCTTTGCTTACATTTTTCAAAACAAATTGGCATTGTGCTTCTTCATTCTCTTCATGATTGACTTGCGAGCAATATATCTTAATTTTTTTTTAATCAGTAGGCCTTAAAGCCTATTGTTGCTACTGCATCCGCCCCCTTTCACTAAGTGCTTGTGCTGCTGTGAAGCAGAGCTCAGTGCTTTAGTCTATAGGAGCAATAGTTGAAACAAATGGTGTTTAAATTGACCCAACCACAATATCTGCTTACTCTTCGCTGATGGTCAATGGCCAGTAGTGCTATTGTGCACAAAGAAAGTTAATTAATGTTTGGAAACCTTATTGAAAGTAAGCACTAGGCAATATGGGTCACTTCATCCATCCATAGATTACTATGATCATTTATTGAACAAGCACATGAGTGTCCATTTTTCAGTTTTTGCTGTGGAAAAATGTTTTCCTTTGAAAAGCAAAATTGAAAATTTCTGTAATTTGGTGCTATTCTGTAGTCCACGTTGCAGTACTTCCCTTTTAACATCTGTTATTAAAAATTCAAAACATTCTTGTGTTAAAACCCGAATCATTGTTGTTGGCAGCGCTTTGCCTTAGCAGGAGCTGTTTTGGGTGGAGCATTGTATGCTGTGGGTGGTTTTGATGGCAAACAATATTTGAAGTAAGTTCATGTTTACAATTCTGAATTTTTTTAAAAATGTAAATTTGTGGTGTTCAAGATATGATTCTTCTTCTTCTTCTTATTATTTTTAAATTGGTTATATGGGATTGAAAGGGCCCACCCATATTACATCATGACTTGGTTACTGTGGTATTTCAACAAACCACGTTATAGCGGTATTATAACAAACCGAATTATCATGGCAGCCATGAGCATTGAACCCTGGTGGGCTCTTTGTGAGCCAAACATTCTCACCAGTTGGACTTCAAACCCATGGGCTAAAATGCTAATGTTAACCTATGGGATTGAGATCTTAGTTTACAGTGTGAAACTTCTTGCTCCTCACCGCTTACCACAAACCACTCAGGCTGTTCAAGACATGTTTTTATTGTCAGATAATATGTTTTTAATGGGCTACTTTTACTTGTTTAGTTTATACTGTAGCATACAATATAATAACTGTGTTGAGTTTTAGTGGGGTTCTTAAATGCAAAATTTTTATTTATAGGACTAGACTAAGAAAATTGTGTTATAGCAGTAGGCTTATTTGAATCTTCTGCAGTGACTGTCTTTATTAATCTATGCATCCTACACTACAACCAGCCTGTTGTGGGTTGTTCTTTTCTTGTACTTTTGTCAATACCATAGCTGTGAGATTCGATAAGTTTTCTAAAAACTTGCTACTTGGCTCAATTCAAGCAATAGTTTTGCCGGTTGACTCATGGTTTCAAAAACCGATTTTTAGGAAAAACTCACCAAATCTCATGACATGTTGATAAAAAAAATATGAGGACAAGCACAAAACATGGAAGTTTCTCATTGTCCCTAGTGCAATTAAATGTTGTTTAGTTGATTAAGGTTGCATGGCATTGAAGATAATTTGATATGAGATTAAAAAAACAGCCTTCTATTGTGGAAAACTGTATTTGAAGACTATTATATTTGCCCTTTTCTGTGTGGAGTCCAAATTTTATAATGTTTTGAATGAAATGTGTATTTTCCAAGTCCTTGTTTCATAACTAAGGTTGATTCTGATGTTGAATTTCTGAAGATGCAGGCGTAATGTTCTTTCTTTTTTAGTCCGAATTTTCATGTGGAACTTTATACATGGATCTTGAAGTTTATATGCATTGCTTTTGTGTTGAAGTTTATGGGCTTCGTGCTTCTTGTTTAATATTTTTCGCTTTATTGTGCTTTGTTCTCGTAATTTATGGCACACATTCCACAATAATTGATAGATATTCTCTCTTCCAGGAAAGCAATATTTTAATGACTGTTGAAGAGTTATTTAAGATTATTTAGTGTTTGTAAATGAAATTTCATCTAAATTATTCTCTGCATAAAGGCAATCAGTGCTCACCTTCCAATGAGATGTATTAACTTATTTAAAAATACAAGACATTCATAGTCACAGCCTACGTCCATAATGGTATGTAACTACTGCTTGTGAAGAAAGGTCCTATGTAATTTGTATCTAGAAAATTTCCACCGTTGTAATGAGTTCAGTGGATCAACCTCTTTAATTTTTCCTGCTAGATTTTTAGATTATTTTCTGAGAATAATTCATTATTGAAGTAACTTTTTGCGCAGAACAATATTTTATCAAATCAAAAGAATTTTATGTGATCAATAGAAAGGTTCTGTTAGGGTCTCAACATGTTTTATGATTTGTAATTTTGGTTACAGCTCATTTATTGTTATATTCTCATTCTTTCCCCTAGTAACAGTTCATTAGATGTGTATTTCTTAGTGTCTGTTCAGATTAGTTTCATTTGTACGCATTTACAATTCCACTTGTTGACTAAACATGGGAGTTATATGGTTGTCCCTCATATTTTTCACCTTACTTTTCCCTCATCACATGGTGCTTTTTGTCCAGCATATTTTTCACCTTATTTTATTTCCTCATCACATGGTGCTTTTCTTTAGTTAGCACAGAGCCTATTGGCTAAGACTGCCACTATTAAGTACTGTTACACCAGATTTGGCCAGGACTCTCACCTATTTTAGCTATCAACGTTGTTGTATGTTTTTCTATGCATAACAGTTGGTGTTGTTGCCCAATGAGCCAGCCAAATTAATCAAATGTACATATATCAAGTGCTTTTCATTCATTGAGCCTTGAACCGAAGGGGTCTTCTATGTTCATTCTTGATAGAAATAATGCCTTGTTTTCCCTGGTAGATTGTGCATGGTTTGCAACTATGGTGAGCAATAATAGACTTGCAATTGTTGTTGGTATTTTCGAACATCACTCTGTGTCAGCTGTATAATCCACAATTCTGTAAGCATTTGTTAGTATGTTAGCCGTGGAACAGTTCACAACATTCATATGGAATGTTTAATTCAGTCTTGCTGGAATACAGGAAAAAAAGGTACTTACAGACATATGGAAATATACGGAAAATTATGATAAATTAAATATTTTTAAATATAATAATTTATAACAAATTTCTTAAATTTTTTAAAAATTTTGAAGGAAAAAATACATTATTTTGCTGGTTCCTTCAAATTTATTACAAATTTAGTGTTGCTGCTGTTTTTCTCTTTGACGGAGAAAAGATTTATAAAATTTATCCTCTCGTCAAATCTCTATATTATCCTGCCTCACTGCTCTCTTTTTTCTTCTGTTTTCAGTAGGTGAGTTTAAAAATACAGTAAAAAACAGTAAAAAGTTGGAAATTGACTGAAGTTTTTTACCATGATTTACAGAGAGGGACTATTTGTAATTTTAACAGTTTCCTCCTGTCACCTGTAAAATCTGCAAGTCAACAAATAGATTTTCAGACTTTCCCTTGAATCTTAAAATTTCCAATCTTCAACTGATCTGTCCATTGTTGCGATTCTCCCTCTCATGTTTTCTGAACTTGTAATCAAGTCTTTGTTCCATGGTGAGGTCAAGTATATAGACATTTGAACGTTGTCTTTGGATTGAATTTGTGCTGGATCAAATAAGAAGTCTCTAGTTTGGAGCAGGTTTCTGATTCAAAATGGAAATCTTGCCATGCTGACAAACTCTCTCTGTTGGTAGAAACCTTGTTTTGGGATGTCTTGAAAGCCGTAGTTATTACGTAAAAAAAATCCCTAGTTGATTTGTGGATCTGGAAAGACTAGGCGGTGGGTTTCAATATTGGTTTCAAAACCATCTCCACAGCTTTAAGACCAATTGCATGAGGACACTAATATTGCAAAGAGTCAAATAAAATTACCTATGTTACACAGGGACACATCCCCAGGGTTGTATGCCTGTGGGGATGGGGACAGGGGACGTTCCCTAGTCCCCTCTAGGAGGAAACGGCTGGGGAATGTCCTCACTGCTTCTCCTCCCTTACCCTCATATATGTGGGGATGCATAGGGTATGTCTATGCATCCCCTATGTAATTTATAGTGTTTCACAGAATAAATCTGGAAACCTGATATAGACAGACACATATACATATGAATGGGTGTTCCACTACAGAAATTTGGAAAATTGTTTGTGTTATAAAGTGTTGTCAGATTAGATAAACAACTGAAATTCGGAAAATTAATCTCCATCTCCTCATATTCCAGAACTTAAAGACCTTTAAGTGAGACAAGAATGCACATATATAGGTACCTGCGTAGCTTTTGTTGAAAGTTAACTCTAGCTTCTCTAAAGAAGTTTTGCAATCCAGTTATGCAGATGGAGTGAATGTATGACATTGCCACATAATATTTTCAGATGTTTTGGGTCAAACCAGAAAATAAAAAAGTGAGCCATCGTAAATGAAAAGTTGAACATGATACTTTGAAGGACATCCTTGGCAGTCAAGTGGCCTACTCACATTGAACGAATCACTGAACTCTTCAAATAGTACATCATTGTATTTTCATTTTGTCTATAAGTACTGATTAGCAATGATTAGACCAATGATAAACTCAAATTTGTGCATTTTAAAAATTTCTTTGATTTGTAATTTTAATTTTTTATATTTCTATATGTTTTTAATCTTCTAATACAGCCGTCCCCTTTGCTGTGTCCATTTTACCAAAATTTAGGGGGGGTCTTCTACCCGTCTCCTTATCACATCCCAAGGTTTTCCTGTCCCCACAAGAAGGGTACTGTTGGTTACAAATCTGCCATGAGGAAAGGATTTGGTATTATTGTGCCCTCGATTCGCCCAACAGCTTGAAAGGCCGTAAGGAAGGGATGCCTTCCGTGCCAATCTCCGGAGAAGGCCGGCTTCCTATGTAACTTTTTGGTTTTAAGATAAGAGAACTGGAAAGAAATAAAAGAGTTAAAGGATAGAAATGGTGATTTATCAGCTTTGGGAAAGAACAAGCAACACAGTCACTAACTAGATACTAAACCAACAACAATCAAAACAATACATGTAACAGAAACCAGTTATGAGATTCTTCCCTATGTATCCTTAAACATGCATTCCAGGCTCAGATAATTGCCAATGCTGCGATCCAGAGTTCAGAATGACAACAATCAGAAAAATAAATGAGTAAATGCAGAAATGACACGGATAAGGCAGCATAAAAGAAAGAGACACAATTGGAGCCAAAGTATGGATTGCATTTGAAGCAAACAATATTAGTTATAGCAGCTTTCTTTAGCAGTATGTTCCCCCCCGATTACAATAAACTGATCTGCTATTAATAGCAGAATTTCCCCCCAGATTACAATGTGGGCATAGATAACCAAACCTGCAAAAACTGTAAAAAGCGGCCATATTTGATCTTTGCTGGCCGTAGCTGTACCTGCAGCATGGTTTTCCCTGATTTCGGTATGGCTTCTGACAGGTTTGGTAGCCAGGAGGAGATGGCCCATTACTGCGGTGAATGCAGCGGTATGGCTTTGGCTGTACTTTAATGGACCCTGATCCCGAAAAATCTTGACTTTTCTGCTCCGGGGAGTTCAGCTGCTTAACTGGCAAGATTTGGGAGGGAAACAACATCAAAATGCTTAAAAAGGATTATTGCTGTCTTGGAACTGCTTGGCTGCCAACATCTTCAAAACTTTAATAAGTGTCAAAATGCTGCCCTAGAGCGCTCCAGATGTGAGAATTTGCCCTCTAGCGCTGTCAAACAACAACGATTTAGGGTGCTTTTCATTCCTTGACCAAAATTGCCCTTTTTTCTTTTTTCACTGAGTGTTCGAAAATAACCCTAAAGCGCTCAACCTCAGGATTTTTGCCCTAGAGTGCTCCATACTAGAGCGCTTTGGGGCTCATTTTACACTTAAAAAATTTCGAGCCTCCTTGCTCTCTTTTGGGCAGCACCAAAATTGCTCCAAAGCGCACCAAAAATGGAAAGTTGCCCGGGAGCGCTCCAAACTGCAGCGACACGGGGCACTTTTTGCTACTTAACCCAAAAAACACACTCCTTGTTCATTTTTACAACCCGTCCAAAAATTGCTCCATAGCGCTTTGGGAGGGAAATCTGCCCTGCAACGCTCAAGACTGGAAAATATGCCTTGTAGCGCTCCAAACCGCAGCGATTTAGGGTCAAATTACACTTAGACTATTTCTGGCCGTTTTTCCACCCTTCTCCTCCAACTGCCCGAAATTTGCTCCAAAGCGCACTAGGGTGGAAAAAGTGCTCCAAAGCGCTCCAAGGAACAACGATTTGGGGAGAAATTCTAGACTTAGTTAAAAAAACATAATTTTTCAAATTTTTCAATTTTGCCCTAAAGCGCCCAGAATTGGCAGTTTTTCCTCAGATTGCTGTCTAGCTGCTGCAATTTAGGGCCGAATCCGGAGATGACAAAAATTTTCAAAAATTTTCAAAATTTAAAACCCCTTACAAAATGTGGCAACATTCCTGGCGGCTCGCGGGGTATCGAGCTCGCCTCGATGCTAGGACCCAGGCCTTTATTCATTGGGCCACGGAGTCATCTTCGGTCCCTGTCTGATCTTTCTGCTGGCCTTGCCCTGGCAGGTCTTCTTCATCAGCGCTCTCCTCAGCGTGTTCTTCTGTACCTCCTTCCTTTTGTTCTTCTTCCTCGGAGTGGTCTCCCTGACCTTCTTCTTCACCCTGCTCCTGCTCAGTTGGGGCGAGGCGTTCCTGTATCTCATCGAATACGGACTGAACCCGAGTCCAAGCCTCCTCTAGAATCGGCTTGAAAGTACGGATGTCCTCCACCAGGTGCCTGAAAAACTCAACTTGGAGCGTATCAATTTGTTCCACCTTCAGGTCCAAAGTGGTGAAGCAGGAGCGGATCTGACAAAACCTGGCCGAAAGCTGCGTCACCTGGGCCTCTTGGATTGGATCAGTCCATCCGTCAATATCTGCTGTGTTTGCCTCGAAGGCATTCCATCTCTGCTGCAGCTCTTCTTCAGGGAGGACATTCCCGTTAGCATCTGTGAAACTAGGGAACCCATGTGACGCTAGGGTTTGGAAGGAAGCCAGGCAAAAGTCCTTTTCCTTTTCCAATTTATCCAGGATAGACCTGGCCTTCTGAATCTTTTCAATTTTTTAAAGTAAAAATGCAAGGTTGCCCTTGCGGTTGCCCAATCATAAGCAAGTGGGTCTGTTGGGGAAACTTGGAGACTGCGACGCTCAAGGTTCCCAGCCTTGAGCGCTAAATCGAGCCAGCCCTCTGTCTGGCGTTCAGCCTCCTCTACCACGGGCTTACCCCGGGCAGATACCTCTTGAATTTTTGTGGCAAAAGCAAGGACGAACAAGGACCTAGAAGCCCTGGGCTTAAAATTTTTCAACAACCGGGCCCGCATCTCCTTTACCCCTTCCTTGGTGAACATTTCTACCTTGGCGGCCTGCTCTTCTAGCTACTGCTGCGTTTGCTGCAACAGGCCCTAAAGTTTGACGTTTTGGGCCTGTACTTCTTTTTTCCTCTCTGCCGCTTCCAATCGTTGCTGCAGTATCTGGCGCTGGTTCTCATCGTCATTCACCTTAGCCCGCAACTTTGCCAAATCTCCTTCCAGTTTAGCCCGCAACTTTGCCAAATCTCCTTCCAGCTTGGATTTTTCATTTTCCAGCTCATAATATTGCCCCTGCAGTTGGTAGTGATTCGCAAGCATGGACTCAGTTCTATCCTGAATCCCAACTGTCGTGTTCTCCCAGTTAAGATTGCTTATGTCTTTCTCCTTAGGGATGTACTCATAGTCAGCATCAGTCATGTCCTTCCTTGGCTTTTGCACCTTAGGGACTCGTTTCTCCTTGTAGAGTATCATCCTATCTGGGTCGACCCTGGAGCGTTTTTCAACCTGGGCGAGCTCCTCACCCTTCCTCTTCATCACGTTTCGCCTCCATTTGTTGGAGCTGTGGCCACCCTGGGTCATAAGGGGTCGCTCATCCATGATTCTAATCAGATCCATGCTGTTGTAGCCCTGGGATAGGTGCCCTTCGGCAAACAGGCTAGTAGAAACGGGTTGTTGGGGCTCGGGCTCCTCTAGGGGCATTTTGGCTACAGGGTTTTCGACAGGAGGGCGCTTTGGACTCTGAACTAGGGTTTCGACTGGGTTGGCGGATACAGATAAGGGTCGCGGGGATTGCGAGGGTTCTGGTGCGGCGGCACCTGACTGGCTCTGAGTTAGGGTTTCGGAAGAACGCACAAATGCTGGATGGCTAGATTTGAGTTCTGCGGAGGGTTGAACCTCGACGAAGGGTGCTGCGGCGGCAATGGAATGGGCGGCTGCTGTTTCGCTAGCCAAAGAAATGGCCTTAGGGACGGGTCCAGCAACAGAAGATGAGGGTGCCGCAGCTCGGGACTTAAAAGATTCAAAGATGGCGGAATGCGTACCTGCGAGCCCTGTGTGGGCCGGTGAGGAGATGCACTGAGTAGCCCACTGTTCTACGTCCTCGGCCTGCGAGGGGGTGCTTTCTTGTACGCAGATGACTTCTGAGGGTACAACCCCTTGCTGCGTGGTCTCTTTCACGGGTGTAGCCCTTTCCTCCTTGTATTTCTCCGTTCCCTTCTTTCTTTTAAGAGGAACCTCCTCCTCTTGGTTTTTGGGCGCAGGGCTAGCAGGTCTGCCTGAAGCGGCCCCCTTCTGAACAAAAGATATTTTCGGCTTTTTCTTTGGAGGTTCTGGAGGAGCATGCACAACAGCGGCAGCGATTGTACTTTTAAATGAACCTTTCTTTGGTGGGGTCTTCTTAGCTGGTCGCTTTTCAGTAACCGGCCGTACCATTGGCGCTGTAGATTGACTTTTCTCTTTTTCTTGACCTCTCTCCACGCCACTCCTTGACCCTTCTCCTAATGCAAGTGGTTGTTGAGGTGGGTCCTGGCCCTTATATAGCCGTAGGATGCTTTGGGGCACGATGTCCCAGAAAACGATAGGCCGCCACGTGGCATGGTGAGCATCATAAAGCTCGGAGAATTCGTCGTCATTATCTAGGTTCTTGCTTGATTTTTCCTTTCTTGTCCGACAGCGCATTACCCACCATTCTGATATTTTGCCGGGAGTCCATCCTTTCTTTCTCAGCTTCTTTTGCCACCTCTTGAAGCTATCAGCATCCGCCTTATGGTCTGCGTTGTTGACGGGATCATACTCTGCTTCTGCTTCATAAAAGTCATGCCATGGCGGGAACGATTGCATATCCTCTATATGCCATTCAAGGTCTCGCCTTTCGGGGTTATTGCGCTCGGACATTATGTCCTTCCTAGGGCAGACATGGAACTCCTGGACACCTTTAAATTTTTTGATAATATCCAAAGGATCATATTTCCACCGCTGCGGCAGCTGAATCAGCCCGAAACTTGAAAGCACGACGGTGAAGAACCGATGCTGCCCATTGATGCCAATCTCCACCTCTCCCCATGTGATCGGGTATTTGAATATATGCCCTTTCTTCTTGCCCTGGCCATGTTTTTGGTCAGTATAGTCCATCTTCCGGGCAGCCTCAAGCGCAAACAGGTACTCTGGGGTGTAATAGGGCAACAAAAAGGGTTTGCCCGTGAATCCGAAGACTCTGAGTACTAAACCTTGCGTCAGCCGGAAAGTATCCCCGAAGGGCATCTCCCCGCTTATGAAGTGCTCATTCATTATGTCGGGAACGCGCGAGCAACCGCCTTGGATGACAGTTAGGGCACGGCTCAGAAAATATTTGTTAAACTTGTAATAGGACTCTTCCTTATACAATACACGGGTCCATTCATAAACCGGACGCGGGGCACCATTTTCATCCCCACGCTGAACTGGGATTGACCTCATTTTGTCATGGAAGTGAAACAGGAACAACCAGGCCAAGTATGAACAAAACCTGAAGGTGTTTGACTTTTTTTGTTTGAGGTCGCAGAGGGCGAGATGCATTGCGCGGGCCAAGTAATCAGCCCGTCGAGGGGGCGGGGGTGGGGCCTCCCCCCCCCCGCCGGGGGCGGGGGGTTCCCCCCGGGGGGGCCGGGGGGTGAGAGGGGGGGGGGGGGCCGGGCGGCCCCCCCCCCCCCCCGCCGGGGGGGGGGGGGGGGGGGGGGGGGGGGGGGGGGGGGGGGGGGGGGGGGGGGGGGGCCCCCGCGGGGGGGGGGGGGGGGGGGGGCCGCGCCCGCGCCGCCGCCGCCCGGGGGGAGGGGGTGGGGGGGGGCCCCCCCCCCGCCCCGCGCGCGCCCCCCCCCCTCGGCGGGCGGGGGGCGGGCGCGGGGGCCGGGCCGCGGCGGGCGCCGCGGGGGCCGCGCCGGGGGGGGGGGGGGGGGGGGCGCGCCCGGGCGCCGCGGGGGCCGGGGCCGGGCCGGGTCCCGCGCCCCCCCGCCCCCGCCGGGCCGGGGGGGGGGGGGGGGGGGGGGGGGGGGGGGGGGGGGGGGGGGGGGGGGGGGGGGGGGGGGGGGGGGGGCGGCCCCGGCCGCCCCCCCCCCCCCCCCCCCCCCCCCCCCCCCGCGGGGGGGGGGGGGGGGGGGGGCGGGCGCGCGGCGGGCGCCGCGGGGGGGGGGGGGGGGGGGGGGGGGGGGGCGGCGCCGCCCCCCCCGCCGCCCCCCCGCCCGCCCCCCCGCCGCGCCGCGCCGCCCCGCGGGGCGCGCGGCGGGGGCCCCCCCCCCCCCCCCCCCCCCCCCTCCCTCCCCACCCGCCCCCCCGCCCCGGGCCGCGGGGCCGGGGCCGCTCCGGGGGCCCGGGCGCGGGGGGCGGCGGGCCCCGCGCGCCTCAGCGCACCGCCACGCCGCCGGGGGCGGGGGGGCGGGGGGGGGGGGGGGGGGGGGGGGGGGGGGGGGGGGGGGGGGGGGGGGGGGGGCGGGGGGGGGGGGGGCGGGGGGGGGCGGGGGCGGGCGGGGCGGCGGGGGGGGGGGGCGGGGCGGGGGGGGCGCGGGGGGGCCGCCCCCCCCCCCCCCCCCCTCCCCCCCCCCCCCCCCCCCCCCTCCCCCCCCCCCCCCCCCCCCCCCCCCCCCCCCCCCCCCCCCCCCCCCCCCCCCCCCCCCCCCCCCCGCCCCCCCCCCCGCCCGGCCCGGGGCCGGCGCCCCGGCGGCGGGGCCGGGGGGGGCGGGGGGGGGGGGGGGCGGGGGGGGGGGCGGCGGCGGGCGGGGGGGGGGCGCCGCGCCGCCCCCCGCGGGCCGGGGGCCGGGCGGGGGGGGCGCGCCCCCCCCGCGCGCGCCGGGGGCGCGGGGGCGGGGGGGCGGCCGCGGGGGGGGGGGGGGGGGGGGGGGGGGGGGGGGGGGGGGGGGGGGGGGGGGGGGGGGGGGGGGGCGCCGCCGGGGCGCCCGGCGGGGGGCTTCAGATGAAAGTCGTTGACCGGAATCGGGAGGATGTGACCCTCCATATCCTTTAGCATGAAGGCATTGTGCTGATTCACCCGGGCAATCTCGAATGGGCCTTCCCAAAAGGAATCGAATTTGTCGTGGTTGTCGGGCTTGGTTTTCCAGACGTCCCATTTGAGCACCAGGTCTCCGACCTTGAAAACCCTTGCTGTGGACCCTCTTGAGAACCATTTTTTGGTAGAGCCTGCATGCTTCATAAAAGCCTCATAGGCTTTTTCTCTTTCTTCTTCAAGCTGTATCAGCTGAGCAAGTCTGGCATCCAGGGGGTCTAGATTGCCCTTATCGTCGTCCAACATCCATAGTGCAGGCATCTCAATGTGAGTAGGCAGGACTGCCTCTTTCCCGTATACGAGGGCATATGGAGACGTCCCGATGGATTTCTTGACTGATATACGGTCCGCCCATAGCGCTTTGTCGAGGAGTAGGTGCCAAGACCTCTTGTTCCGCTCCACAGTATTTTTAATAATCCTCATCAGGTTCTTGTTTGTAGACTCGGCCAGGCCGTTACCCTGAGGGTAATAGTTAGAGGATGTCTTCAGATAAATGTTGTGCTTGCAAGCGAACTCCGTGAGATCCGCTCCTATAAACCCCGGACCATTATCTGTCACTATGGCTTTTGGGATTCCGAAGCGAGTAATCAGGCTTTCCAAGAAGGCGATGACCGTCTCCTGGTTGGCATGCTTTGTGGGTATTGCTTCGGCCCACCTGGTGAAATAGTCCGTGGTAGTCAAAATGTACTTATGCCCCGCCGAAGAATTTGGCGATATCATACCGATGAAATCCAGGCCCCACTGCTGAAATGGAGCCTCAACCTGAATCGGCTGGAGGGGCATTGGAGCATTCTTGTTGCGACCAGCAAACCTCTGGCACTTCTCACATTTCTGAGAGATTGCGTGCGTATCAGCGAAAAGGGTGGGCCAGTAATAGCCCGCTTTGATGATTTTCAAGGCCGTAGGCCTTCCTGAAAGATGTCCTCCCGACATTTCGGAGTGGAATTCCTCGAGGACCTTCTCTTTTTCTGTTCCCTTGATGCATCGCAAGAGAACTCCGTCAATGTTTGCATAAAACAGCCCCTCGGGGCGCAGTACAAACTTCAGAGCCTTGAGTCTGAACCTCCTTCTTTGTGAGGCATCGAGGTTATCAGGACATTGCCCAGTATTGAAGTACCACACTAGGTCATCGGTCTAGTCTCTGGCTTCTTCTGAAGAGTTGGCAAAATCGGCCTCCATCATAGGATCTTCCCACTGACAAGCGGTCACTTCTGCGGCGACACTTCTGGCTAATTCTTGACAAAGGGCCCGGACCCTGATAAGCTTGGTGGGTCGAACTTCTATGTCGAATTCTTGAATCTTGGCGATCCAGCCAGCTCTTTTATGACCCGGTTCCCCTTGAATGATGAAATTTCTGACATCGGGGTGGATGACAAACACGGTAATCCGGCTCTGGGAGACAAAGTGCTTGAATTTCTTCAGAGACCTCATGACAGCATGCACTTGCCGCTCGATAAAATTATACCGCTCCTCATGTGGCTGGATTACTTGGCTCAAGAAGGCAATAGGCCGTTCTTCGCCGTAATCTCCCTTCTGGGTCAAAACGGCGACATAGCTCTCTGGCTCTCCAACCGCGTATAGGATGAAATCCTTGGAGTAGTCTGGGTTAACCAGCACAGGGGCCTGAGCAATCCTGGCTTTTATCTCTTCAAAAGCCTTTTTTCTCTCCTCAGTCCATATGAACTCGACATCTTTCTTTAATAGCTCGGCCATTGGCTTTATCACTTGAGCGAAGTCTGGCACAAACTTCCTCACGAAGTTGATCTGGCCGAAGAAGGATTGAAGACCCTTCTTGTTTGCTGGGATGGAGAGCTTCATCAGAGCCTCTGCCCTGTCGGGGTCGACTGCTAAGCCTTTCTCGGAGATGACATGACCCAACAACTTTCCTTCTCTCACCGCAAAGACTGATTTCTTCGGATTAATAGATATGCCGAACTCTCGACACCTTTCAAATACTTGTTCCAAGTGAGAGTTGTGCTCTTCCCTCTTGTGAGGACCCCCATCTAATAATTATTTTGTTCGCCAAACCCCGCATCCCCCCCCAACGTCCCCCATTTGGGGGTGACGTCTCTGTGTTGGTCTTCATCTTTCACCCGATTGGTGTGTCCCGAGAGCCAGGCGGGAGGGAGAGGCTGCGCCCCGACCACAGAGGCAGGTGGGGGGGGGGGGGGGGGGGGGGGGGGGGGGGGGGAAGGCGGATATCTCCGTTCTTTCTGATTGGAACCAGATTTGCGACCCAAGAAGAATGCTTGATGGGATATATTATTTTTGCTTCGAGCATCTTCAAGAGTTCGGCCTTCATCAAGACCTCGATCTTCGGGTTCATCGGCCTCTGCTTTTGCCTACAGGGTTTAACCCCTTCTTCAAGTTCAATCGTATGTTGGATAACCTCTCGGTCGTACCCCTTCAAGTCTTGATAACTCCAAGCCACGATATCAGGATACCTTCTGCAGAGGGCCTGAATTTGGTCCAGCTCCTCGGGAGTGCAGTCGGTCCCGACTTTAATTGGCTTGCCTGGCTCAAGCTCCAGGTCTCTATACTGCTTGGAGTCCACCTTGATCCTATGCGATATTGCTCGATCATTTTAATCAAAGAGACTCTCTAGGGTAATTAGTCCTTTGGGGACATGGTTGTTTTTTAACTGTATTAACCCCTCATACTCCTCGTCATCAGGGTCTCTACCTTCGATTGTGCTAGCTTCATGAATCAAAAAGTTGATGATTTGCTCATCAGAATCGAACCCCTGCCAGTGGTTTGTGCCTATAGATGGTTCTTACCGCCTTAGGCTTCTGCATTAAATCATCAGCCGGGGAGTATCTGGCTCCGATAGACGCTAAGATGTCTGCGTGCCTATTTTTCTCTCGGGGAATGGCTCGGACATTGAGGGCTTCAAATGACTCCATCAGGTCCCAGACCCGATTACGGTATGCCTTAAGATAATGCTTCTTCGAGGCACACTTTTTGGTAATCTGGTTGCAGACTAGCTCTGAATCTCCGAAAATTTGCAGTTGTTTGATTCCCAACCTCTCTGCTTTCTTCAGCCCTAAGCACAAGGCTTCATACTCTGCACCGTTATTGGTGCAACTCCAAGCCAATCGGTAGCAGTAAGATTTCTCTTCTCCTGTAGGCGAGATAAGTAAAACCCCTGCCCCAACGCCATTTTTGCATCGGGCACCGTCAAAGTACAACTTCCATAGCTCATTAGGGGCAGGGTTTATATCTTCCTTTGTCGTTTCTTTCGGCTTTTCGGGCTGAGTAATAGAATAGCAGCTGATCTCAGACTCAATCATAGCATTGAAGTCCAACAAGGAGAATTCTTCCTCCGCTTGCAGCTCTTTTATAGTTTCACCCACTATGTCCACTTCCTCAACTTCTTCTGTCACAAAGCGAACTGCCTCATCTTGCTGTCCTTCCTCGGGCAACTTCTCAACCAAGAAGGTGGAAGGCTTGTCATTATAAATCTTCACTTGCCTTCCTTTGAAAGGGACTTCCATGTGGGAGTAGTCCAAAGACAGATATCCGCCTAGCTTGGCGGTAAACTCCCTTGAGAGGCACTGAAAAGGGGGAACACATGCCAAAATAGGGCTCTAGGTCTACAACTACGACCTCTTGGATTATTGTGATCTGCGGAGCTTTATGCAATTGAATGGGGATGTCCTTTATGATACCGATAGTCTTCACGGGAGTGTTGTCTAACTGGAGTACGCCTTGGCTGCTCCGTGTATATTCCATGCTGATCTCTTCACAAACTGCCCTGGGCATGACTGTAGTTGAGGCGTCGGAATCAACGATGCAATTGTGCACCACGTATCCTTCCATCCGCAAGGACAGATAGAACGGCGGTGGTCTATTCTTCCCGGTGATTGAATTGGTTAATGGCTGGGCCAGTACTGGTTGCTGCGCTTTACCCCCTTTTACAGACTTCAAATATTCCTGCAGCAAATCAACCTGGCCAGGGAGCTGAAGGGCATCGTACATACTGATTTTGGCCGGGGTCTTCTTGAGTTCCTCAACAATGTTGTAGGCCGAAGCGGCAGGCCCTTCAATCTCCTTTGCAACTTCGTACTTGCTACGGTACTGTTGCGTTGCTTCAACCCTCTGCCGTTTGGTCAACGAAGGGTACTTGAGTTTCTCCCTCGCTTGTTCTTTTGTCTCGACTTGAAGTGGAGCCGCGGAGGCTGGAGCCCTCTGAGGGACATTCTTTTCATCTGCCGACGACGGTACAGGGTTCTTGTCGGGAGCTTTAGCCGTGGGCTGCTCCTTGTTCCTCCTCGTGTACACCTTTAACGGTTGCATTTGAGCCGCATCTGCCTCAATTGGCCTTTTACCATCTTTGGTCAAAAGGGACACCTTCTCCTCCTCAGGGACCACTAAGTTGTGATCCTCTTCTCGAAGCATATTTACTTGGTCCTCCAGGTCACTGCTTGGCCGAGTACCCGCCATGGTCTGCACATAATGCTGATGAAACATGCAGGTACTCTCGCCGTGAGGATCATTGCAGGTCGAGCACCAGTGCACAGGGTCAGAAGTGTTCGGTCCCTCGTTAATGGTAGCATTCCTTGCAGGAGGTCTGTTATCTTGGGCTGCCGCTTGATCTCTTGTCAGTGCCGGAGGAGGGTAGGGCCTTCTGGGAGCAAACTCCATCTGAGCTTGCTTCTTCTTGATGATTGCCATGTCGTTGGACATTGTTCGATAGGCAGAATTGAGCTTTTGCATTTCTTGCAGCAATTTTGCTTGGATATCAACGACCGGAGGAGCCGTTGAAGCGGGTGGTGGCAATGGAGCCAACGACGGGGCCGAAGGCAATGGAGGGTATAGCGGAGCAGCGGGAGGAGGAGGCAGTGAGAGATACGATGGGGTTGTTGTAGGCGATGGTGGAGGTGGAGTAGACTGATGTATTTGAGGGGGATAGTGGGTAATCGCAGGTGCAGGATTCCACGGTGCAGTAGAATGCGAAGAAGAAGAAGATGCTGAATATGGTTGAGCGGATGCACTAGGATACTGAGTGGATTGTTGGAAGTCAGGATAAATCGACGTCGGCATCCTATTTGGAAGCTTGCCGACTGAGATCAAGTCCTGTTTCGCTAACTGAGCTAGCTCATACAATGTAGGAAAGGTATTAACGCGGGCGACCTTGATCTGCATGGCCATATCGGCATTAAAAGATCTAAGATAGTAATGCGCGGCTTGACCGTCACTTGGCCGCAGCTCCTTGGGCACCCTTTTCCATGATCTAGCAAACCTCACATTAAAGTCCGCTATTTCCTCTTGCGGGTGTCTTTGGATTGACTGAAATTGATGCAGGAGGGACGATGGATCAGCGGATTCATTAAAACTCCTGGCCAAACGTTCGGCCAACTCGGCCCAACTGGTGATGGACCCGGGCTGCAAGGAACGGTACCGAGTATAGGAGCTTTCCTCTCAGTGAGAGAGCCAACAATCGAACCATGACGCTCTCGTCTGTAATGCGATGAAACGCGGCCAAAGCTACGATGTCTTGCATGTGTTCATAGGCCGTCTTGCCGTTTCCATCGAACGTGGGCAAAGCCTTCATGGCCGCTTGCGGAATTGGATCATCTCCCAATAAGTTCAGTGGAGAAGCAGAATCCCAAGCAGGAAACATGTCATTCTGCTGATTTTGATTTTGATCTTGATCCGCCATATTGGCGTTTTGATTTGGCGGTAATAGCGGAGGCTGCAGCGGGTCCGGTTGAACAGGTTCTTTCGGCACTTGTTGCTGCCAATCGAATTGCTCAGGAGCAATCGGATGATCTGGAGAGTTGGGCGGACCTGGGGGGCAGCCGGTTGCAGTGCTATCTGGAGTTGGACCTTGTTCGGCAACTTCAGCTTCCCTTGATGATGATCCGTCCCGAGAAACGTGTGTTCTTACTAGCCGGGGATGCTCTCCAAAAGCGTCGATGTCGAGCTCGTAATACTCGGGTTCTTCTTCAGAATTTCTTACTCTCCATCTCGTTTGCATGAAGACAGGATATGCTTGGATTGGTCTGCGAGACTTGGAGGGTGTCTGAGTTCGACAGAGTTAGAGTCGCCAGATGTTCAAAAAACCGTCAGCAATGAAGTGAACATCGACACCTTCAATGCTGCTTATGCGGTGGGACTGGTCCCACCGGGCGTGCCAAAAAAGTACTGTTGGTTACAAATCTGCCATGAGGAAAGGATTTGGTGTTATTGCGCCCTCGATTCGCCCAACAGCTTGAAAGGCCGGAAGGAAGGGATGCCTTCCGTGCCAATCTCCGGAGAAGGCCGGCTTCCTATGTAACTTTTCGGTTTTAAGATAAGAGAACTGGAAAGAAATAAAAGAGTTAAGGGATAGAAATGGTGATTTATCAGCTTTGGGAAAGAACAAGCAGCACAGTCACTAACTAGCAACTAAACCAACAACAATCAAAACAATACATGTAACAGAAACCAGTTATGAGATTCTTCCCTATGTATCCTTAAACATGCATTCCAGGCTCAGATAATTGCCAATGCTGCGATCCAGAGTTCAGAATGACAGCAATCAGAAAAATAAATGAGTAAATGCAGAAATGACACGGATAAGGCAGCATAAAAGAAAGAGACACAATTGGAGCCAAAGTATGGATTGCATTTGAAGCAAACAGTCTTAGTTACAGCAGCTTTCTTTAGCAATATGTTCCCCCCCGATTACAATAAAATGAACTGCTATTTATAGCAGAATTTCCCCCCAGATTACAATGTGGGCACAGATACCCAAACCTGCAAAAACTGTAAAAAGCGGCCATATTTGATCTTTGCTGGCCGTAGCTGTACCTGCAGCATGGTTTTCCCTGATTTCGGTATGGCTTCTGACAGGTTTGGTAGCCAGGAGGAGATGGCCCATTACTGTGGTGAATGCAGCGGTATGGCTTTGGCTGTACTTTAATGGACCCTGATCCCGAAAAATCTTGACTTTTCTGCTCCGGGGAGTTCAGCTGCTTAACTGGCAAGATTTGGGAGGGAAACAACATCAAAATGCTTAAAAAGGATTACTGCTGTCCTGGAACTGCTTGGCTGCCAACATCTTCAAAACTTTAATAAGTGTCAAAATGCTGCCCTGGAGCGCTCCAGATGTGAGAATTTGCCCTCTAGCGCTGCCAAACAACAGCGCTTTAGGGCGCTTTTCATTCCTTGACCAAAATTGCCCTTTTTTCTTTTTTCACTAAGTGTTCGAAAATAACCCCAAAGCGCTCAACCTCAGGATTTTTGCCCTGGAGCGCTCCATACTGGAGCGCTTTGGGGCTCATTTTACACTTAGAAAATTTTGAGCCTCCTTGCTCTCTTTTGGGCAGCACCAAAATTGCTCCAAAGCGCACCAAAAACGGAAAGTTGCCCGGGAGCGCTCCAAACTGCAGCGACATGGGGCACTTTTTGTTACTTAGCCCAAAAAACACACTCCTTGTTCATTTTTACAACCCGGCCAAAAATTGCTCCATAGCGCTCTGGGAGGGAAATCTGCCCTGCAGCGCTCAAGACTGGAAAATATGCCCTGTAGCGCTCCAAACTGCAGCGATTTAGGGTCAAATTACACTTAGACTATTTCTGGCCGTTTTTCCACCCTTCTCCTCCAACTGCCCGAAATTTGCTCCAAAGCGCACTGGGGTGGAAAAAGTGCCCCAAAGCGCTCCAAGGAACAACGATTTGGGGAGAAATTCTAGACTTAGTTAAAAAAACATAATTTTTCAAATTTGCCCTAAAGCGCCCAGAATTGGCAGTTTTTCCTCAGATTGTTGTCTAGCTGCTGCGATTTAGGGCCGAATCCGGAGATGACAGAAATTTTCAAAATTTAAAAACCCCTTACAAAATGTGGCAACAGGTAGTCTTAAATGAAATGAAATATTATTAATGTCTGCGGTGGGCCAAAATAAGACCCAAAGGACTATAAGAAGTACAATAATGACTGCCACCTAGCAGGCTAAAAAGCCCAACAAAGAAAAGAACTAAGAAAAATACAAGATCAAACCCGATAAACGGGCCAAAGAGAAAGGGAAAAGAAAAGAAAAGGGAGAGCAGAGGGGGGGAGGGTTGCAGTCCAACAGAGAGAAGTGCATGCCAAGAAGAACGGAGAGAGAGGAGGGGGGAGGGAGCAGCCCAGGAGGGGCAAGCTTCGAGAATCCCCCAAAAACTAATCTCTCCTAACAGTCGATGCCGAAGTATCGGAGCTGAAGAAGTCCATGATATGTCTCTGCCCATTGCTAGTTCGGAACCCTGACAAACTGTTGGTGCGCTGTCTAGTGACCTTGCTTCTGTTCAAACTGGATGGTGTGGGGCGTTTCCGGTCGAAGTCACCTGGTCCGTCGGAGTTGGTGAAGTATGTTGTGATGAACCGATGTTGAGGAGGGTGAGATCCATTTGGAGAACTTTTATGTCGTCGAAATTGAGTTATCTCCCTAAGAAAGAGTGCTAGACAACGCTGGTCCGGGTATCTGAAGAAGGTAGAAACACATCGAGAGTTGTCCCTGAAAAGGCAATGGAACCTACCCCGGATCTCATAATAAATGGGACAACAAAAAATGAAGTGATGCAGGGTCTCAACTTCACCCAAGGAGCAAAACAAGCAAATCCGCTCCTCCATCGGAAGATGGTGATTTGACTCAATCCGGAGTTGGTGAGAACACACCCTGAGTTGCCCAATAGTGATCCGAAGACTATGCATTGTGTGCTGTTGAAGGTATTGTGGAGGAACTATTCTGCCCTCCTGTATCTGTAAGAAGTGCTCATGGTAGAAAGACAGCTTGGGGGAAAGAGGGGCAATAGGAGAGATCCATGTGCATCTGGTGTACTGGAGACTAACATCCTTCCGAATCTCGTGGAGCATCTTCTCCTTAGTAAGCCGAGAGGGGGGGAGAACCCCCAAAGAATAAGGGGGCATCTTGTCTATCTGTATCTGAATGCTGGCTAGGAGAGTAGAAACCTGAAAATACCAGCTCCTCCGGCCTCCCCGAGAACTCGGAGAGAGTTCCATCGAGGAGCGAAGGGCGAGGTAAGGGTACCGCCTGCAACCCTCAGGGGTATCTCCGAAAGTCCAGATCCTGTGAAGATAACCGATAATCAGGAAGATAATCTCAAGTTGGAGAGGAGAAGCCCCAAACTTTGCCAGAATAATAGAACGAGGGACTGTTCCCTTGCAACAAATGAATCGTCGAAGAAAGTGTTTCTGCACTCGTTCAACCCATGACCACTCAGTCGGGCCAAGACTAGGGCCCCAAACCACTGACCCATAAGTAATAGTTGGCTTGACCAAAGTGTCAAAGATCCTCATCTTCACAGGTATATCTTGAAAATGTGCTTTGAAGCAATTCCTCTCTAGCAAAGACAGAGCTGCATATCCCTTACACACCCGGACCTGGGCGACGGGTTTCATACCAAAAGTGGGACCAATGAAAAGAACCCCCAAATACACATAAGAGGTGGTGATTTCGACCTCCTGGCCCTGGAAAAGGAAGTGGAGATGGGATAGAGGTGGTGATTTCTGAGTAACTAAGGAAATTACTGGAGAGAATTTGCAAATTGAAAGAGCTGGAAACACCTTATGCATTCTTAGTTGAGGGTTTCCTTAGTCTTGAATAGGTTCCAATATAGAAAGTAAACAATTTGAACTTATTATTCAGCACAAGAATTTGTAGAATGGATAGATGGCCTGCTAACATTCTTGATCCATCAAGAAGCAACTCCAGGAATACTACTGTTGGGTGCAGGTGGTCAAGGTCAAGAAGGTGCCTTCAATTATTGACTTAGGTGGAAGGGACAAAGTAAACGGCACACCAAGTCAAAGAACTTATTGGGTTTGTGGCCTTTCAAAGCCTGCTGATCTTTTAAAGGCAAGCAGTGAATTTTCGCAAGATATCTTGGAGCTGAAGGAAATCACTCTTGACAAGGCTTGGGTGACTTGTGATGGGACTCATCTTATTTAATATTGGTCCACATATGGATGTCTGAGAGGCTTGCAAGCCAAGAAGGGATTATTTTCAGTTTCAAATAAAGTCTATGTGGATGAAGATCTCGCCGAATGTCATGAAGGCCTACATGAATTCTGATGGGATGCTTCTCATATTATTTTGGATCATTGAGGAATGTTTGAGAGTGTTTCAAGCCAAGAAGTGACTATCTTATGGAGGAACTTCAAAAAAGCTGAGTATAATTGGTCATTGGAAGGAAGGATAATACATAGGCAGTCTTTCCAAATCACAAAGTGGTGGTCTCTACTCACTTTTGTTGTTGGTCACATCGTTATGCTACCAAAGGATGGTTTTCATGAAGCCTTGTTGTCAGCTGTTAGAATTTTAACCATGTAGTATGGCTGTTTCTAGGCACTTTTTAAGGATATTTTTTCTCCTCAGGATCTATTTTTCCTAAATAAGACACATAAGAGCTCTGAATGGGCCTGTCCTTCTAAGGGAATTTTCATCTTGCCACTATGATTGTGGGATCATGGTCTGCCCAGCAGCCAAGGAAGGTCTAGGGGGCAGTGATAAATGTGCAAGGGACTGAGGATTAAGGACATCCTTACACATTTGGAGAAAACGGGTGGTTTTGAGTACCTTTAGCAGTGTAGCCACCATGTTGGGATGATATCCCTGCCACAAGGAGCATTGTTTTAACGTCACACATGTGACTCATCTTGGGCTGCCTGGAGAGGGTTTGTTTAGTAGGGGTACCGATTGGGACAATGTCTCTCCTAGTTGGCAACGAGATGCTTAGACCAAATGGGGCAAGGAGACCCCATCTCCAAGGGAAGGTGAGTCCCTTGGCATTCCAATGCTGGTATGGGATGACATTGTTTAGGCTGCAAGGAAGAAGAGTACTTGTGCATCTCTGTGTGTTGTGCAACCCTAAGTACATAAAGCTTAAGTCTTCTACTGCATAGTGACTGGTGCCTAGCCACAAGGGTAAGCATCAGGAGTGATAAGGTGTAATATGGTTCTGCAAATGGGGACAAATGCCAAGGGAACATCAAGCCAGCCTCATGATGGTTGGTATCAGAGCATGATTCAAGTCCGGGATAGGATCACGATGGTTTGCATGATCTGCATTCAATAGAACTTCAATTGGTCCATGAAGGTAGTTAGTCATCGAGATAATGTGTAGCATATGAATGGAATGGTAGGATAGACGTTTCTCTTTTTGTGGAGGTTTTCTCTTCATGTTGGAAAAAACCCCATGTCGCATCATCATACAGAATATGCCTAGGTGCTCTCTAGGACCCAAAACAAGCTTAGTTCCTAAAAAATGATGTTTTTAGCTGGTTATTTGTGCTCTTTTCTTCTCTTGAGCAATTGTTGGGTTAAAACTTGCATTGGATCCTCTTATAGGATAGAAAACCCACTAAAAGTATCCGATTTATTTTTGCCCAGCTGTTCCAGATCATTAAAATTATCATTTTTCTCTCATTCTATGATGCAGACAATTTGCTGATTTTTCTGCAGCAATTGATTCTTCTAAAAAAAGAAAAATATATCACAAAAATGTTGTCGTATTCTTCCGACTCTTCCCAGTTTGCTTAAACCTTGACTTGCTCATTCCAAGTGTTTGATGAAATGTTCATGCAAAATATTTCAATGTTTTTCTGGGTGATGTGGTTTGCTCATGCAACCAAGGATGCTTCTAGATCAGATATCCAGGTTAGGTAAGAAACATGAGCTCCAGCTCATGAGACTTGAGTGAGTTCTTCCAATGATCGACCATACTGATCAATCTCAGATGGACTCGTCGAAGTAAATTCTTCGGCAATTTTTTCTATCTTTGTTGTAAATTATTCTTTGAACTCTTTATCTCATGTTCGCTTGATGATTTTGGAGTTGATGATTGCTTCAATCTTTGATCTTTCTTTTTCAGTTTTCTGCTATCTCCAATCTGGAATTTGTAGCTCTGAACCAGCGTCAACCTTGGTTGTCCTTCATGGTAAGGGTACAAATCTGCAACATTGAAGATAGCAGAAATGTCAATTCCATCCGACAACTCTATGTCATATGTGTTCGCTAAAAACTGTTTCAACACTCTGCATAGTCCTTTTTTCTTCCAATTGAGCTTGTTGTAGGTCACACTTGGGAACCTCTTTTTCCTCAAAAGAGCAAAAACTAAGTCACCCACCCAAAATTCTATTTCTCTCATTTTTAAATCAGCACGTTTCTTGTGCTTGGCAGTGCTTTGCTTCAGCTGTTCCTGCACTTCTTTCATGTAATCAGCAAAATCTTCTGCTTCAGCACTTCTCATGTTGACATCTATCGAGTCCCTCGACTTGGTAACACCTTTAGGACCGTGCCCATACACGATTTTAAATGGTGTCTTGCTGGTAGCCCTGTACACTATATTGTTATAAGCAAATACAGCTTGTGCAGACTAAGTCCCACTGTCATGTCTTGTCCCCTACAAGACATCTCAACAAGTTTTCAAGACTTTTATTTACTACCTCAATTTGACCATTGGATTGTGGATGATAGGCTGGACTGAACTGTAATGTTGTATTCAGTTTCTTCCACAGCATCCTCTAGAAATGGCCAACAATTTTTGTGTTTCTGTTTGAGACTATGCTTCTTGGTAGTCCATGCAACATTACTACTTCCCTAAAATTCAAGTTTGCTACATTTGTAGCATCATTAGACTTGTTTTATGCAACAAAATGAGCCAGTTTAGAAAATCTGTAAAGAATGACAAAAATGGAATCGTTTCCTGTGTCCTAGCCTAAGATAAAGTCCATGCTTATGTGTGCTTAATGCCTTTGTTGGAATAGGTAGTGGTTTGTACAGCTTAGTTCTGACTTTTACCTTTGGCAAGTTGGCACACTCTACAGTACTTTATAAACTTCGTCACATCTGCTGCCATCTTTGGCCAATAATACCTTTTGTTCAATTTTGTCAATGCCAAAATGTCCTGCTAAACCCCCCTTATGCATCTCCTTCACCAGCTTCTCTCATTGAACCTTGGGGCACATATAACTGCTGTCCTCTAAACAATAAACTATCTTGAAGAAAGTAGTCTAGCCATGGATTTTTAAATTTTTATCCATGTTGACTGGATTCTTGCATGCTGCCCATGCTTCACTAAAATATGCATCGTCTTTGTACATATCCTTAATAGAATCGAAGCCAACTGCTTCTACTTGCATCTGAATTAGCAAAAAGCTCTTCTACTTAATGCATCAGATACTTGGTTAGATTTTCCACTCTTGTGCTTGAGGACAATTGAATAACTATGAAGGAACTCTACCACTTCATATGGTATTGATTGAACTTACCTTGGCTATTGATGTGGTGCAAGGTTGGGTGTTCCGTGTATGAGACAAATTCCATTGGTAAAAATTAACGTTGTCATTTCATAAGAGCTTGCATAATAGTATAAAATTCTTGATCATACACCAAGTATTTTTTGTTTGGCATCGTTAAGCTTCTCACTGAAATATGCTACAGGTCTTCCTTCTTGGCTTAGAACAGCTCCTACCATTGTCCCACTTGGATCAAAATGCACCTGCAACACTTAATGAAATCCTGCAAAGCTAATACTGGCCTTTTCATGATCTTCAACAATTCAAAACTTTTTGCGCTACTGCTGTGCATATAAACTCTTTTCAATCTCCTCTCCTGATTTCCTTAATTGGTGCACAAATATGACTGAAGTTTCTTACGAATTTATGGTAGAACCTTACTAAACCATGAAAACTCCTTGCATCACAATTGGAGTAGGCCACTCCATTATTGCTTTTACCTTCTGTGGATTCATTCTCAATTCATTATGAGATGCACAAATCCTGAATATATCAACATGTTTTGCATAGAGCTGTACTTAAGATTTAGAAATAACTTCTCCTCCTTCAGTATCTCTAATGCTTGCCACAAAAACAAAATGTACTCTTCCTTTGTTCTAGTGAAAATAAGAATATCATCAAGGTAGACAATAAGAAACTTACCCAAGTATGTTTTTTAGCAATTCGTTCATAAGCTGCATGTGTTATGAACGTTGCAGTAAAATAAAAACACATCCACACAATATTGCAATAATAACAGAAAAATGAACTTGAAATTAACAATATTGCGAGATCAAATGGAAAATCAGCAGATTATATTGCAGAAAGCAAGAACACAATACAGTATCGCGGGCCTCTTCGAGGGGGCAACCTCCTTAGAAGCAGAGCTTCAATACAAAATATGAGAGATGCCTTCATCTATGCCCCCTTGCCTTTTTAAAGACTCTTCATAACCCTAACTATAACACTCAAGGGTTGGCTTCACATGCAAGTGGCCACTCGAGCTAGAATCTTCTACCAAGCTAGCGGTTACATTCTTTATAACGGTTACATGATAGGGCCCCAATATTTTAAATTTCAACACCCAATTACCTTGAGAGTTTTATGCACACTTACCCAAAATGAATCATCAAAAACTTGCCTCCAGACCTGCGACCCCTTTTTTTTTGGATGAAATGGCAAGGCATACCATTTCTTTCTCACTAACATTTGCTTCAAAGTAGGTGATGCCGACAAAAATCTTTGCAAGGCGATGAAATTTGAGGCAAATCGGGTGATCCATGGGCAAAAAATGTCCGTCCCATAATCATGCTTCCTCATCAAATTGAGCACCCATGTGTGATTGTATATAAACCGTGTAATGTTCTTTGCCTCTTCCACCACGGTCTTCACCCATGTGAGTTTGCCAATGTCCCCAAACTTGAGGTCAATGCAATGGGCAATGCATGGGCCCCAAAAAATAGAGGGGTACTTCTCAAGAAGTCTGCTCGCAGATACATATGTTGCTGCATTCTATATCACTACTTGGACAATGTTCTCCACTCCTACTTCCAACACGAATGAGCAAATTGAATAGCATTTGTGCATTCTTCACCTCTCGTGAGGCATCAACCAACTTCAGGTAGAGCATGGATCCACCCGAAGCCACCATGAAGTTCAGGAGCATGTGGTTCCTTGCATCTGTACATCCATCAGAGAGAATGTTGCAGCCCTTTCTCCTCCATATTTCCTTTTGCTCTTCTACAAGAGCATGTGTTCATGACACACTCCAACAATGGCCCACTGAAATATTCTACCGAAGTTGCCTTAACCCCTTTGCTAGCCTCGCTCAATGCCCTCACTAGGGCTTCCCAATAGGGGCTGTTTGCACAATTGAAGGGAATGTTGCAGTAATACCAAAAATTAGCTACAACTGTCCTTACTTCCTTCACCTTGCCCCTCCCCCATGTGGTATTCTGAAGGGTTGTTTGTCTTGTATTGGAGCCTCGACCAACACTTGCACTCCTCCCACTCCCACTACCTCGTTGGATATGAGGGCTAAGAATGGATTCTTCAGCAGCGGCATGAACATCCTCCAGTTTGGCCTCATCCCCATAAAAAGAGGCCCAAGGCCCTACTCCATGTCCCATTGCAACTCTCATTCTTTTGTGCTCTCTTTTTTGGCCTCCTCACTGCACAACCTCATTTTTTATATTGGAGCCTCGACCAACACTTGCACTCCTCCCACTTCCATTACCTCGTTGGATGTGAGGGCTAAGAATGGATTCTTCAACAACGACATGAACATCCACCAGTTTGGCTTCATCCGCATAAAAAGAGGCCCAAGGCCCTACAACATGTCCCATTGCAATTCTCATTCTTTTGTGCTCTTTTTTTTTTGCCTTGTTACTGCACAACCTCATTTTTTATCATACCATTTGCTCTAGGGCAGGGGTCCACATCATGCCTTGGTTGCCCAATCAGATGGTATTTAAGGCGATGGATGCCTTCGCACACGTCGTTGCTGCAACGCTTACAAAACACTTGATTTGGCAAGTTTCTTTTAATCCCATGCTTCCACATTGGGTCTCTCCTTGGGCTTGGATTTGGGGTTGAACTTGAAGGAGTCAGCTCATTATTGCCGGTTTTGGTTCTATGTAGCTCACCCGAAGAATCCATTTATTTTTCCAAAGAGGGGGAGAGGGTGGGTGGGGGAGGCACATACAAAGAGAAATAAGTAACTAAACAAATACCCTAGGGCCTAGACCTACATGTTCTAGGAATAACAAACAAAATAAAAAAATTGACAAAAGCCCAAATTCCTCCCCGTCCCCCATCTCTAGAAAATGAATAGAATCTCTTTCAAATGGTTTAAAATTCTCTGATTTGTTCTCCAACAGCAGTTTAAATTTGGTGGTTGACCTCTAGCAGGAGAGAAAAAAATGGAAAAAAGGAGCCCGATTTGCTTATAAAAACTTTCTTTGCTGTTTTCAGCCGTGGACTGAGAGTTTTGCCGAGTCTTCAGTGAGAAATTGTGAAAAATATCGTTGCGAGTTGGTGATTTTCTCGACAGTGAGAAATTAAAATAATAAATAGTCGCCTGTAATTTCTTGCGAAAAATTGCAGGAAACTGGTGATTTTTACAACTATGCTTCTTACCATGTTGGCAGCATTAGGTCCACCATGGACCGACAGCTACACCTCTTAGTAGAGGCATCTTTGTATCTTTCAACTGCACCTACTGCTCCTTTTGAACATTCTATGTAGGCAGCTCTTCTTCCACTCTTCATCGTCAACCCCTCTGATACCAAACTAGTGCAAGAGAGGTAAGTATCTCAATATGAAACTCTACACCTTGCTGCAATGTTCAGAGTACATGGGAACAATGCAATTACTGATTTAAAATACCATTCTTTCATTTCTTCACGAGACCAATGGCACATAGACAAAGAATATAGATTAGCTTATCGATGCCTCCAAGGATTTATTCAATATAAGAATAAAGTGCACACAAGAAAACAAGCTCATCCATTACAAATGCATTTTAACAAACAATTTGCCCATATTTTGGTCACTAAATCTACACATTCTACAAGAGAACGATAGATCTGTTTTGAATGATCCTAGATATGCTAAAAAATTCCAAATCAAATAGGCAACCAGAATCTGGAAACGATGCAGAGATTTGTTGAACTGATCCCTTTAGTGTGGCCAAAAAAGATTGAAAATGCCTTTACACAGCTATTACATGGGTTGTTTTTCATTTTTTGAAGATTTCCTCTCCATCTTGGACAAAAGCCCATGCCAAATCTCCTGTAGAATTTGCCCACGTGTTCTCTGATCCCCGAAACCTCCTCTGCTCCTCCAAACATGTTGTTTTAAGCAGGGCATTTTTGCTCCTTTCTCCTCCTCTGCATATGCTGGGCTCAAATTGGCATTGTATCCTCTTATATAAGGAAAAACCTATGAATATCCAATTTATTTTTGCCTAGTTGTCTTGGATCATTCAATCATGCAGACAAAACTTTTCTCCATGTACAACAGTTTTTGAAAAAGTGTGGCAGTTGATCCTCATATAAAAAGAAACAAATATTTTCTTGGAATTTTCAAACTCACCTTAGTCTGCCCAAATCATAACTTGGTGTTGTGACAAAATGTCCAATGGGAAAAGTTAAATAGTTTTTCTCTTTTTTGGGTTTGGGTGTGTGTGTGAGGGGGGATGTGGATTGCTTATGCAACCGAGGAGGTTTCTGCATCAGGGACCATATAAAAATATTATAGCATCTTGCTGCTATCTTTGTTGATTTATAGACAATCAACTATTTTTAGACATTTTTATCTTCGTTGTGGTTTCAAGTTCAATATAATTGATTATAAAGTCCTTTTGGTTTCCAATACAAGAAGGAATATTTAGTTTGAACCAGACACACAGTCTTTACTTCACCAACATCTCTATTGCTGTCTATTATTTTCCTCTATTATTTGTTGTGGTTTTAAGTTGTTCAGGGCTTTAATGATTCAAATTGGGTTTAACTCATTCAACATTAAATAATACTTATATTGAAATAAGAATCTTTCAATTTAGCGATGCATTTTATTTTGTTCAGGTCAGTTGAAAGATTTGATCCTCGTGAGGCTCAATGGGTCCAGCTCAAAGAAATGAATTCTAAGCGAGGAAGCTTATCTGCTGTAGTATTAAATGAAAAAATGTAAGCTTTGAGAAATCTGTGTACGAAGTTTAGTATGTTGAATTTATATAAAATTATTATTTGTATAATCTGTCACATTGCTAACATGCAAACAGTGATCTATAACTCTGCTACAGTTATGCTGTGGGTGGTTTTGATGGCTCAAAGCTTTTGTCTAGTGTGGAGGTCTTTGATCCTCGTGCAGATTCTTGGCTCACGGTAAAAGGCCTTTTCACAACTCAAATACAAGTACTGCATAACTTTTAGCATCAGATGCATCTGAAAGACAAAATTTGTTAAATCTTTGGGATCCTCTTTCTGGTCACCATGTCAGTGATGTCCTGTTTGGCTTTTTCTCCCTTAATCTTAAATGAACATGCAAACAACGTAATTCTAACTATGTCAAGTTCTGATTTTATTATATATTAAAAATTTATTTGTTTTTTTAATGTAAATTTGCTGGATTTAAACAGACCGATCCACTTGCTTGTCCACGAGGCTATGGGGCTACAGCAGTTCTTGGAGATTCCATCTACTTAATCGGGGGCCTTGGAGAGACAGAATATGTTGATTCTGTATGCAGGCAGTTACTTTGAAATGTATGAAGCTTCATAGTGATTTTTTTCTCAAGTTTTATTTGCTGCCTTTTGTTTCTCATTGGCACAGGTTGAATGTTATCGTGATGGTGTTGGTTGGGAAGTTCATTGTTCAACTGCTGTTGGCAAGCGATCCTTCTTAGCTGCTGTTGTTTTATAAGTTTATCCCAATTGCTCTTGGACACACACACTTCTTGATGAAAGAGTAAGTCAGTTGGGGCCCTTTACAGTTAAAAAATCTTCTAGGTTTAAGTGGGTGATTATTTATGAAGACATACCTTTCTTTGGACTTTCATGGTATGATTGTAGGTGCATGTCATCTATCTTGCTACACTAACTAAAACATCTGTGGTGTTTAATTTTTAGAACAAGTCAACTTCTACGGATGTGCATTTGGATTTTATGTCATAACAATCCAAGCAACTTCCTCTCTATTTCTGGTATTATTTCTCCTCACTCCTCATCACTGATATTTTATTCTAAAGTGATGCCCCATTGATTGAGATTTTTGCAATCTAGGAAATAATACATTTCGATGTATTGGTTTATTGAATTTTAGTATATTAAAGGCTTGCCTTATATCCTTAATGTTTTTATTTTTTATCTCATCAATTACAGCTGTAAATTGTAATCAATTATTCTGAATCATACTTCAAAGTGATTATGTATGTTCCATGGAGTTTCTGAAACGACGAGGGTTTTTCCCCAAAATGCAGGACGACTTATATAAATGTACAAAATATATATATTTAAGCCTAAAATTGGATTGTTTAAGTAGAATTTATAGATATGTAACATGATGAACATCAAACATCAAACAAACAATGAAATATCTGTCAAACAATAAATGAAGACCAGAGGCAAGAAGATAGAAAACAATCTATTGGAAATGTTTCCAGAAATTGTTTTTGCCTTTCTTGAATGTTTTCATACAGAAAAAGAATTCAGCATCCTGAAAATGAGTTTCCTACCTACCAGAAATTGTTTACAAGATTTAGAGATCATACACTAATTTTTTATTTTTATTTTTATTTTCTTTTAATAAATTTGCTCTATGTGTGTGGGGTGGGGTGGCAGGCATCTGGGAAGGGGAACACCTGGGCATCCTACCCGTGTCCTAGGGACACCCAGACATCCCCATGATGGTATGGGCCATAGTAGAGAAAATCAGAATCAGCTCGAAATTGGGTTGGAGAAAGAATTGGTAATCGGTTAAAAATTGGCAAAAAAAACCGAAGAAAACACAAATTTTCCTTGAAAAAAAGTTTTTTGCCATGCATATCACAATGAATTAACATTATGCAATTCAAATATTAATGATATAAGACTGTAAGCTTAAACTACACATGAAAGTGGCAAGTGATACATCATACAAGCTTTAACTACACATGAAAGTGACAAAACACATCTTGTAATGCTTATGATATAAAAATGTACAAATTACAAAATGTGTCAAAATGCCTCAATAGGCCCACTATATATAGTCTTGCAAGTCCTTTTCCCTTTTGCCCTTGCAGATTTTCTAGTCTCTCTTTGTTGACGTGCCCTTGCCGCTTCTTGTGCCCGTGCCTCGTCTTGGTCCTTGGCTGCTAGCTCCTTTGCTAGGCCTTCAAAGTTTTGTAATTCATTTGTGAAGAAGAGAGGCTCTTCCTGTTGCTTCTGCTTTGGAGTTGTGATCCATTTAGATTTTGGATCAATGTCACTTAGGTCAATGGCCTTGGTACTTGTTTCTGTAATACTTTTATGGTGGAGGTGAATGTTGTAATAGACAAACACAAGATCGTTCAACTTTTCTTGTGTAAGCCTATTGCGCTTCTTGGAGTGTATGTGCTCACAACTTGAAGTGCTACATGGTTGAGATAAAGATTTTGATGGGCATGTGTTGCAAATTGGGTGGTAATCCACCATAGTCCTCCCATCATAAATCTAGAAACAACAACAAAAAAAATAAATTTAATAATTCACCTGTAAAATAGTAAATTGAGATTAATTTTTCAACCAAAATCAAAAGACAAAATAGATAATAATTCGATGAGGTTTACCTGGCCTCAATTTTGACCTCATTCTCTTGCATTGCTCGGATGGGAAAAGGAGGCTTGGGCATTCATTATAATCCTGTATCTTTTAACATACCTTATCATGCAATTCCGTATCAAGGAACATGTGATCAATGTAAGCTTGAAGGCCAACCTTCACCTCATAATCAACATGAAATGTAGCAAAATAAAAAATTTGAGGGTTCAAGTAGTAACCCATTGCATGAAGAGGGCTATGGAACTGAGATGTCCATCGGTTATCGATGATTCTCCGAATGGGATTGTATTTGGTGCGGGTATATCCATGCTACAATTGCCTCTTTTGCCTTGTCCATAGCCTCGTATACATATGCCATTGCAGACTTTTCTCCATCAACAAGACGAAGAACCTTCATCAAAGGCTCTGACACCTGAAAAAAAGGAATAATAATTTAAAGAACAGTATTTTACAACAAAAAAAAATTACAATACAAGATTCCTAAATGGAAAAATATTTCAAATTAAAATAATAAATAATAAATTAAATTAATAAACTTAGTCTTGTACCTTGATGGCCTCATCCATGGCAATCAAGAAGGGCTCCTCAAACAAATAGGCATATACATTCTGTCCTTCTTTGGAGAATTGGTATCTTGCAGCTTGTTTAAAATTTTAGTCATCGCTCAAAAACATTTGCTTCAATGACCCTCTTGCATTGTAGATGCTCTGCAATGTCACAGTTTGTGGCGAAGCATGTAACTCCAGCTCGCATTAGCTCCCTCCCACTAGTAAATCACCTCACGAGGCTAAGGACCCATGCGTGGTTGTAGATGAATTTTGTGATAGCCTTAGCCTTCTTTACAACCTCTGCCACCCAAGGTAATTTCCCAATGTCTTCGAGTACCAAATCGAGACAATGGGCTGCACACGGGTTCCAAACAATAGTGGAGAATCTCTCCTCCAAAATCTTATCGGTTGCTTTATACGTTGTTGCGTTGTTTGTGATGATTTGGACAACATTCTCCTCCCCGACCTCTAATACTGCAAGCATTTCGACACTCTTAAATTGTGCCGATGCATCTATTGACTTGAGAAATGTAGTTCCTCCTGTAGAAGCAACCAAAAAATTAATCAAGGTTCTTACGATCTCATCCGTCCAGCCATCAGACATGATACTGCAACCCTTCGTTCTCCACACCTTGTGCTGGTATTCAAACACATCCTGAAGTAAAAAGAAAAATATTTAATCATGCATGTGTATAAATTTAATCCCCTTTGATATTTTTGAAGTTTGCTTTTTAAAAACATAATTTAATCATGCATGTGTATAAATTTAAGCACAACCTAAATGTTGTCCACAAATGTAGACAGGGGTGAGTACATTCCCGGGATAGGGTGATGACAATCGGAACAGTAAGTTTTCAGGCTTAGGCAATAGGCACTCCAATGGGCTGGTTATAGGCTACAAAGATCAACTACCCAACTGTCATAGGTAGACGTCTAAGACCAGACGTCAAGGTGTCAGGTCTAGACGTCACAGGTCTAGATGTCAAGGTGGCAGGTCTAGATGTCACAGGTCTAGACGTCGAGGTGGCAGGTCTAGATGCAAGGTGGCAGGTCTAGACATCACAGTTGTGGAGTCAGACGGCTAGCCGTCTGACGGTTGCCCAGACGTCAAGGGCTAGACGTCTACAACCCTCTGTACCTGCAATCAACAATTCTCGTCTGTACTATGACAACCGATCTGCAATGCGTGTTAGTATGGAAAACCTGCAACTCACACATCAATGTAATGCAACCTGCAATATCATAAACTCACAACAGCACCATACACAGAATAGAACATCCGCACAAGAGCATTGGCATTTGTATTCAGATGGATAATGACGCTGTACAATGTTTGAAAAGGGGGTATTAATAGGGAGGCGAAGTAGTTCCTCCAACTACTTCGCCCAACCACCCCAACCGTTCAGCCCTTAACCATTTCTAACTAAACCAAAACTGACGTCTAACAATGGACGTCTAACTAGACGTCTAAATACTAGTTAGCAAATGGCGGCTAGTTTTGTCATCTAGTGCCTTGTGCGTCTACAATCAAGCCTTCTTTCTTATTGGCTGATTTTACAATCAAATGCAAACACAAACATTACCAAAATTGTTATGTACAATCAAAATTGGTGGACAACATTATTCCAGCCAGTTCTATGGTTTGTCATGCTTAGAACTGTTGTCTACAACAAATTGCTGAAGGAGAGGGCTCCTAAAGTCATCAAAAGTTGGCGCCTTAAATCTTGTGCCGTAATTTGCGATGGCATCTATCATGTGCCGCTAGTATGGAGACCTTGCCACATTGAAGGGAAGGTCGAAAAAATACCAAAAAGTAGCTATGGTTCTCCTTGTGTTGTGCTTCTTTTGGTTCCACGCAGCCATACCCTCAATCGTAGGTTGTGCCCCTGGCGTGCAACGCTCTACAAAATGGGACTTTTGTCCCACTCCCTCCTTGTGCAATTGATGGACTTGAACTCTCGTGTTGAAACCAACTAAAGTTGTTGCCGGTACAAGGCATTCGAGAACGGAGCGATGACCTGGGGATTCCTTCAAACCGCAAACAATCCGCTGTTAGGATGCCCTAGAGTGTTTGGTTTGGTGTGGTAGTAGGTAGGCAGACCCCTTTCTCCAATTTGCAATAGGTGAAATGAAGGAAAATGAAAAAAAAAAAAGACTTTTAACCTTTTCCTCTATGTGTGTGGCTGTGGCCAATTTTTCTTGTCGGTAATCATGAAGTTTTTGAAAAAATCGACGATTCCCAAATTTTTTGGAAAATTGGAAAAAATCGCTGAAAAATTGGCAAATTCCTGATTCTAGGCGGAGACGACTCGGAAATCTTGCAGAATTGCAAAAAATTGAGAATCACCAATTTCCGTAACTATGGTATGGGCAACACTGGGCGCCTCGTTTCGGGGACCACATGTCTACATCCTTGAAACATCTTGGGGATGGCTGCCCCTGCATCTGCAAAAATGGGACACCTTGGGCACGTTTTGGCCCCCCACGGGATGTTGCAAAATGACACGGGGGAGGGGGGGATTGCATCCCTGTGGAACACTAGTGATTACAATTTCTTCCTTTGTTTTATCAAAAAGTTTAATATTTTTGATGTTCTTTAGAGCCTGCTTCGTTGTCCCGTGTTTTAGGGATAGGGGGACAAGGAAGAAATGCCCCCGAAACATTCCTAGGGCCTTAAGTAGGGGGCGTCCCCAAAATGTCTTGGGGACTCTTGAGGCTGTTCCCAAAATGGGTCTGTCCCTAGATGGCGTCCTAGGGATGTTTGGGCATCTTTGGAGGATGCTAGGGACATTCCACGATTGTCCTTGGGATGGTGAGTGTAATGTCACCTATGACAATGAAGATGATGACGAATATAATTGAAGACTTTAACATTTTACTGTTTCAGTGTTTTTACCATTTGGTTTCATTTTGATATTTTGGTTATAGTTGGAACTTGGAACTTGGAACATGAGCTATAGCTGAAAATTTGAATTTGAGAATTCATAATTTCCTATGGTTTTCATTTATTGTTTGATGAATGATGGATGTTTGATCTTTTCTTTTTTTTCCTAATTAGTATTTTTTTTTTTGCCAAAAATCCAAGTTCAGGCCTAAATGTATCATATATATATATATAGTCCCCTAGTCGTCCTGTTGTCGTACTATATTTTGGGGCCAAACACCTACTTTCCTGGAGACGCATCCCAATGTACTGTGCCATCCTCATCTTGGAAACTCTGTGGAACATAGATGTTCTCCAAGTTTTAATCTTTGCTTTTCAATCTAATATACTTTCTGTTTTTAGATTAACTCTGCCCCTTTCTTCTTCTATATATAATGCCTTATATGTTAATCATCAATATAAATGCTGTGAGGAATAATGTAACCGAGTTCAGTTGGGTGCAAAAGTTTCAAATTTTCCATTACTGGGAATTAGTATTACCTATGTAATGTTGATTGTGTGCTACTTTTGGACTTGAATCTTATATGGCAGTCTTGGAGAATGACCTTTCTGATTGTTTATGCCAAATTTTAAAAGAATCCTAAAATGATAGGTATTTAAGCGATTCAAACCTGAGCTTTTATTGCTGATTTAGAGCTAACTAATTTGTTTTTTTTTTTTCTATTTGCAGCCTGTGTACGTGACTATCAATTGAGGAGAATGATAGTTGTCCTAGTGGGAACCTGGCTGGAGAGTTGAAGAATTTTGATGCTGTAGCAACTAATAATTTATCCGATATGTATGGCAATTAATAGCTATATTTTAATGGGAGCACTCCACGGTGTTTGTTCTCATGGCTATGGGTTGAAAACTTTGAATGCAGCTTTTGAGTTTCAGAAGCTGCCTGCCTGCAGTTATGTTTTTCTAGATGAAATTTTTTGCCTTTGGCAGCTTGAGTCAAATCAAAAAAGGAAAATACGTTTATTTTGAAAGTCTTTGTGTTTTTTGGAAGTTTCTCCAATGGACAAACACACTACAGTCTGGGTACAAATGTTTTGCTTTTTAATAAGGGATTTAAGTTTTTCTTTTTCCTTGTGGGATGGTTAACTGCTTAACACGGGGTTACATCTATTTGTCCAAAGAATAAAAATTCCAAAATCCGGTCTTCTTTTTATCATCACACTAATCTTGAAATCTTGACACAGTTCTTACTATCAGTTCTCAGTCGCAAACTATTTCCAATCCAGATTTAGTAATTTATACACATGTAAAATACACTAGTGAAAATTATCAAAGATTGCTATACCAAACTGGTTTTAGTTTTCTGTAATGACACTGTTCACCACTGCTTCAAGGATGAAAACTGAATCAACAAATAGGAATTCACAGGAATGAATACACATCTATAGTTATCATAACATCCTGTCACAAACTTCCACTAAATTGCTAATATTTAGTAGGCAATCTCTAGTTAACTTACTGTCCTGTCACAGAGTTCCACTAAACCGCTAGCAGTTGAACACACAGAAACAGCATGAGTCTTTCTGTAGGAGCAGTGATAGAGAAGAGCAGCTGGTCGACCTGTTGGGTTTGATTGGCTTGAAGGATTCCTGCATTTGATTCCATCATCATGGCTTCTTTTTTTTGATGACCAATGAAGAGCGGGTGATTCCAAGCTTGAAAACAAAAACTGGGTAAATTCATACGTCAGTCAACATCCCAAGTTTTCTACTATGACTCAGAAATGTTATTCATATATATAAAATTCCACAGCAGGATGGTATTTTTGTCTTCAAAATTATGTAAACAGTAATATGTTTCAGATGACAAGTACACTATGAAGAAATATATCTGACATATTGAATTGCTGAGGATAGTTGTTATATCATTTTCCTGAAAAAGAAGAAATAATTACAACATACAGTTCTACAAACTCTTCACGGTAAATGGATGGAGAATAGTTAAGAAGTGAAGTAATGTTAGGCATTAATATCCAAGGCATTCATGTGAGACTTGCAACTCATGACATGCAGGCATATTTTATGTTTACATATAATGCTTAAATGTGATATGTATACTAATGATTTTTGCAGTCACATAGATGATGAGTTGGTACGTAAACATCATATTTTGCATGAATGCACGTGTGTCTGATTGTATGGATGCACGTACTACCTCACCATGGAGGAAGATTTCATGCTTGCATATAATGTGCGTACACAAAATTTTAGTAGGTACCCAAATGGCGAGTTTCCGTGTGAACATTTCATTTGCATGAATGCATGAGTGTCTGATTGCATGGATGCATGTACTAATTGGTGTAACGTAGTGTTGTCATAGACGTACATGATGGTATGTTTTTTTTAATAAATATAATGCATTTTTATTTTTTATTTTTTTATTTTTAAATGGGCAACTATGAATTTTAGTTTAGTGGGGTAAGGACAGCTTAGTTGAGGGTCAAGCATACACACTTAAATACATTGGGCTTCTAAGTGGAAGATGACCCATCTTAGCGGCTTGAGCATATGGACAAATGCAGTGAAATACTATGTGGTATTTTAATGTTTTATGTGTTCAGGTAGTTTGGTGGTGGTAAGGTAATTGTCAATCGTCTAACAAATACTATGATGCCTATAGGTACACTATTTACCTTGGTCGAGGTATATTGTTGTTTGTAGGAGAATGGTCATGGAGTTATGATCATTGCTTATGTTTGTTGCTTGGGGCACTTTGTGGATGTTATATGCTTGACCAAGCCACGATGTATTTTTTGGTTGAAATATGAAAGTTATATGTTGTGTGCTATATATTGAGATTTGCATTAACATATAAGTGTGTTGTAATTTCTTTGTGTGGGAGTTTACATTTTGGTTTCTTTGCTTGCATGAAGTTGGATCGAAGCTGGTGACATGGAGTAGTGACGAGCATTTTGCTTTGGAAGATAGATGATAGTGATGGGTTGATTAGAGCGTGGTTAATGAGCATCATCATCCAAGTATGTCATCGAGAGGGAAGATGGGTACTTGACAGGAAAAGTGAAGATGGGTACTTGACAGGAAGATTTTTTTGTTAAACATTGACAATGCAAGTTGTGACGAAGGTGCGCATGATGATGTCAACTACGATGGAGGAGTGTATGATGATAGGAGGCACAAGGAAGATGTGGATGACAATAGGACACAATGAAGGACAAAGTGATGATAAAGGCATCTATGATGAGGCATTACGAAGCATCAAGTGACAATAGTGAAAACTTGGTTAGTTAAGAAGAGCTATCATCGACTGAAGTGGGTAATATGTCCAATGGTGAGTAGCAAGGAGTTAGATATCAAAATAAGTGCAAGTTGGTGTATTCAATGGCAAGTGAGATGAGAGTCTAACATCAGAGCAATTGTAGGTTAGCATCTCCAATAATGTATGGGATAAGTGTCTAGGACGAGAGCAACTATGTTGGTTGAGCTCAACACAACCTGCAACGAGTCTAATATGGAAGCGACCATTTAATCAGCCACAAGGATCGATATTGGTAATCGTGTTTTAATGTTGTGAAAAAGAGGATCGAGAGTTGAACATTAGTAAATTTTACATTACAATTAGAAAAGCCAATGGGTTCTAGAATTAAGTTGATTGGGGGAGGTTATCCTTTTAGTAATGCATGGAATTGCAAGCGACTGGTATATGGAACTGTCATAGAGCAAGTGCTAGACCTACGAGGAGTCGAGGGAAGTATTGAGGGAATTCAAGTTCAATGATGATGTTAATATCATTATAGAAGTCCATAGAATAGAGCAACATAAGTTTGAATCTATTCAGTCCTATCTTGAGGAGTCATTAAATGTATAGGAAGAAGATCCCTTCATATCAAGAGACCTTTGAGTAGACCATGAATTAGGAAAGTGATGCGAAGACATGTGGTTAGGAAGTTAGCGACTCTAAAGACAAAAGTGACTACTCAAGAACATGAGCAACTCAGAGGATGATTCAAGGATATCGTCCAAACATTGGGGCTAGGAAGTCAATGAGGAGAGTGACTCAAAGATGAGAGCAATAGATTCAATAATGTGTCACTAGGAAAGAATAACGCTAAGTGTGCTCTTTGAGGAGATGATCCATTTGTGTGATGAATATAAAAATGAACAGGCCTTGGGGATACATTAAGTCATAAGAAACAAAATAAATGTTTTTTCATAATTGTTGAGAGCATATATATTCATTAATGTCTTTGGAATTTAAAGACCAGTAAATAGGTGCATGTGGTACGAAGGAAAAATGTTTTGACAAGAGACGCCATTGGTGGTGCGTTTAATGACAACCATAAGGCAATAGACGAAAATGAATTGCATATGATACTAAGATCAAACCCATAGTATAATGTTGACGATGTAATTGGGCCACTTTCCATGAGATTGCCAAAGTAATATGAGAGATCATGGGCTAAAGATGCATAAAGGGGTAAAGAATCATGAGGAGTCGAAACCCCAAACAAGTAGGGGACAATGTAAAATTGATTGTAGTCAAAGAGTTGTGTCATGGCGGATGTGCATGAGATATAAGAAGGTTGACATTGATGTTGACATGATAAGAAGCATGTACCTATGACACAAACATGGCATTTGTAGAGGGGGATGTGTAAAACTTGGGAAATGTTGGCGTCTTTTGTTTTTACTTATTTTAATCACAAACATAGAATGATGACATGAAAGGAATCAACAATTTGTTTGATGCTAAACGTGAAGATCAGTGAAATTTGAACAATGAATCATTGCCATCTAGATACACAAGCTTGTCAACTTAAGGAAGTAGATTGTGCAATTAAGGATAAAGACTTGTCAAATGATGGAGGATGTCATCTCGGGGCAAAGAGGCATGTTGTCTAGATGATTATGAGTGATGCAACAATCTAAGAGAGACAATTTGTGCAATTACATTGCTAGTTTGAGTGAAGATAGTTTGGATGATCTTATAATAGTTTTTGAACCAAAGCAATGATGGGAAAGCATGAGGTGTGAAGAGGGTTGGTATGACAATAATTGGAGCAAAGGCGTAACATGGAAAGTGATGAACTATAGATTTAAGAAAAAAATAAAATAATGGTGGTATCTCACAAATTTTGGGGATTCCACCAAGAAGGAGACAACTAGATGTCATCATAAATATTTTTGAGTGTTTCGAGACTTGAGCAAGGACTCTTGACCCTAAGTTGAGATAGCAAAGCAATTCAAGGAATAAATCACAATATTTTTTTATAATAATTTAGATGGTTTAAATCATAGAAAAAGTCGTGAAGAGATCATTAATCAAATTAATGATGACATTTAGAGGAAAAAGTGGAAAGCTAGGCAACTGCATGATAGAGTCCACCACCTTTGCAACACCCCACATTGGTGATGATGGAGGAAAATGAAATCAAATGAGTTCTTATTTCAATACGTAGGCAATACATTAAATCTTTCTAATCACCATGCATGTAAAAGAAATCATATAAAGGATTGCACCATGGGGTATTAACATTATTTGAAGGAAAGCCAAAGTTAATTCCACCAACAAAATTGTAGCCAATATTGCAAAACACAAATTTTCAAATTGCTATGGGAGCAATTAGTGAGTGAGACAATCACAATTCAAGGATTGACTAAGCATTCCCATACTTGGATGTTGAGCATGTTGAGAGGAATAATGTTTTGACCAACATAGGTATTGCCTTCGCTTAATGAGAAGGCAATAATTTGTCCAATTATGAGGATTTGTCTTGGGCTTTGAAGAAAAATATTGTTGATACAACATTGCCAAAAGAGTTGTTGATTTCCCTTTTACATGTGCAAAAATCCAACTACCATAAGACATGAAGGGTTTTCTTGTAACAAAATAAGGGGAATAAGCGGTTTTTATGGAAGAAGAATCCTAACAAGGATGTGAATTTGTGAAGAAACCATGTTGAGTTGGTATCAAGGTCGACTCTACTCTAGATAACCCCTTGTTAGCAAGTTGTGTTAGCCTCTTAGCAATTCCATTGACAATCATGTTGAACCTTGGTTGGTCATGCCAATCCCTTATTAAATGTCATTAATAGCTTTATTGAACCCTTATTAGCAAGTTGTGTTGACCCAAGTCGACAACTTTGTCTATTGTGCCACCAATCGATAATACCGACTTTGTGTAATTGTTGGCAAATTTTCCAATGTTATGCCTACAACTAACCTCACTGTGAATGCACTAATAATCAACAGTCTTGTTGACACTATGCTGATATTTGGCCCTATCGATTCTATGCTGACAATTAATGATGTTGTTGGCCTTATGTTGATAGTCATCCTTGTTGAATATATGTCACGAAACCTTGTCAACCCCACATTGATAGTCAAAATTACTCACAGGGTGTAGGACGAAGGGTGTTCTGAGTCATTGTTGATGACCAATTGTATCAATCCATTGTTGGCCTTCATATTAACCAATGAGAAGGGTGTTTTCAAGGCAATTTCTAACTAACATGCCACTCGTCAGACTATTTTCTAGGATGTCATCAGGGCAGTTGTTGCTCAATAATCCATCCATGCCACACTACCCAAGCCATGTTGTCTTGGACTATCATTTGCAACGGCATTGCCTTAAAGTTTGTGCCAATTAGGTCACTAAAATGTTGTTTATAATGGGTGCTTTAAACATTTGTCATTGCATTGTAGGTAATTATTGCTAATACCATGACATTCTAGATGTAAGAAACTAGTAGAAGCATGCCAAGTACTTTAGGGAGGTTAGTAGATCTACCCCAAATATTGTTTCAAGTTGGTCTATGGATGAGATCTTGAAAAGTCTAAATGAGGGGGTAAATGTTAGACAAATGACAAGTTGGTGTGTATGTCACAACTACATGAATGCATGTGTTTAATTATAGAGATGTGTGTACTATGACACTATGTTGACAACACATGCAAATAGAGTTTGTTGAAAGTGTTGCCATGCATTATTGGCACAAGTATATGTGGCAATATATGTTTTGACTAAATGAAATGTACTCTTATGTGGTATCTTAATGTCTCATGTACATGAGCAGTTTAATGGTAGTTGCTAATTGTTTATCGCATCGTGTGATACCTATATGTACATCATCTATTTTGTTTGAGGTATGTCAGTGGTTACAGGAGGATGATGATGGAGATATGATTGCCATTTATGTTTGTTACGTGTATGGTTTGTGTTATATGCTTGGCTAACTATGATGTGTTGAAATTGATTATAATATTAATAATAGATATGCGTTGCTTATTTATATATTTATATGCATATTTAAGTTCTTCCCTTAATGTATCTTTATATAAATTTAATGGAATTATATTGTAATGTATTTTATTTTATTTTTTTGGGTAGGAGTTATATAAATTTTAGAGCACAATGGTATATTTGAATTTGATATAATATAGACAATTAAAATATCAAGCTCATAAGTACATTATAAAGAAAAGATAAACATATATTCTCTTAATCTTGAATTAATATATATTACACAATATTAATCTATCATGCAAAAGAGATGGCAACAAATACAATTTTGAAACTCTTGACAGAAATATAAACTATGAACGAATCTTAGACATTCATATGCCAAGCATTCATGTGAGATGACAACTCACATGATAAGAGATAAATAATTAAAATTAAAATTGTGAATATGATATTATAAAGAATGCATTCAACTAACAATAACTTAATAAAATGGAATTTCAAGGACATGTGAAAGGTGGGTTGAAAGGTTGTGAAAAGAATAAAAAATGAAAAATGTCTTAATATACATACCTTTATGATTAATTCAAATAACAAGATTTAAAAAATATAGGACATGAAAACTAATATTCCCAAACATAGATGTTAAACTTTATAGCTTTAATAGACTTCCATATTATTTGTTCCATGCCTTTTCTTTTAATGGTTTTTCAATCTTAAAATTTTCCTTACATAAAGGTTTGATGAGAGTATTGACCATTTAATCATATTTGGAATATAACCAAACTCAAATGTATCACTATACACTTGCTTTATTCACATACAATGTTATAGGACCATTCTATAGAATCCCTATATATATATATATATAATAGTTAAACTTATCTCATAAGTAGTAGAAATTGTTGTTTTACTTAGGTCGATGATAAAGCTAAACAAACTTATATCTTTCTATACCAAGAAAACACACAAAAGCCAAAGGAGAATGTATAGTCTGATCTTAAATTTGTTGTCAATAGCTTAATTTGAATCTATATAACTATTAAGATTAAGCTTATCAAGCAAATGAAGAGGAGTCCAAATTTGAGTCCCTGATCATAAAATCCTCTTTCTAGCCTTCTAATGAGTAATGTAGAGAAATCGTAATCATGACATGAAAGCATCAAGATAATGGTTTTAAGGCCTTATGATAGTCAACTAAGTTGGGACTTTCCACAAGTTACCTCTATTATGTACCATTAAGAGTTCTATCACAAGTATATCTAGTCAACTTATCACCAACTTTTATGGTGGGCATGGGTTTACAATATTTCATATGAAAGTGTTGTAATAGATTGCATGTACTTCGACCACAGTCTTTTGGTCACTAATGCAAATGCTTCAAAGTCTACACCTTCAAATTGAACAACACATTTGGCCATAAGTTTGGTTTTGTAGTAGTCAATTGGACCACCATAGTTAAACAAAAGAAAACTAATTGTATGCCTTTAGCTTGGGAAATACCGTTGGCCACAAGTAGAGCTTTGCACTCATTAATTTAACGATAGAGTTAAAAATAATTGTATAGATACCATAGACAACTAATTTTGCACCTTTAATGTGAGTAATATATTTGGTCAAAATTTTGAGTTTTGTACTTGTCAATTAAACAATCAGAGTTAAAATTAGCTTTATAAACCCATAGATACTCAACGAGTCTTTGTTTTGAGTAAGTACAACACATTCTCTAGAAGTTGATTTTGGCCCTTCTTATGACATACATTTATCAATGCTTAGAGCATCAGTACATAGTTTTTTTAATCAATTATATAGGATTGAAACATGTCCCACCTATATTACATCATGATCACATAGTGGTATTACAACTCAACAATTATTCATGTATTGCTTGGTAGGATTCGAACATGGGTCTTCTCCTTGAAAGTATAGGAATATAACTATTGACAATTTTGTCACATTGCCTAGAGGGGTAGAAAAATCAAATGTTTGTAAAGTATTTCTTTTAATTTCATGAATTTGTTCCCTTGTTTTTTAGAAACAACATTTTCAAGCATTGCAACAATTTTGGCTTTCCCTGCCACCCCTTTGTATATAGAATGGAGATGTAAGAGCTTCGCTACTAACAAAGCTAGGAAAAGAGCTTCGTAGGAAAAGGAAGATAGCTTCATCGAAAGAAGTAGAGGAGGAAAAGAGCTTCGCACCCGAAGCATTTCAAGCAGCTACTTCGGGCGAAGGTTTTGCGAAGCAGCATTTCAAACGCGCAACTTCGCCGAAGAAGAAAAGTCTAAATCGCGGTCCGAATTTGCTAAGGCGAGAAAACTACTTCGGACCCGAAGCACTTCAAATAGCTACTTCGGGCGAAAAACTTGCGAAGCGAAAGTCAAAGGAGTGCAACATTGAAAATACTTCGCCAAAAAACCGTCGAAGCACCCACTTCGGGCCTCTCCATCAGCGAACCATTTTACTTCGCCGAAAGTCGTTGCGAAGCATCTGCTTCGGCTAACTTTCGTGCGAAGTACTTTCACCCAAAGTAGCAGCAGTCGTGAAGAACAAAGCATTTTAAAGGCAAGAATGCGCTTCGATCAAAATCCCCCCGAGCCACAATTTTGAAGGAAGATCGCGGTGAAGCATTTTTACGATGCATCAGCGAAGCAGTTTTGGCACGTCTTCCAGCGAAGCAATAATGAAGAGCCCCACCTTGAGGAGGAAATCTGCTTCGGCACTCTCCATCCCCGAAGCCGTTTTGCGAAGCTCCACCATGCGAAGTGCAAACCAAGAAGGAAGATCTGCTTCGGCTCAAATCCATTGCGAATGAAAATCTAGCGAAGTGCTTCAAGGGGCACGCACTCCAAGCCGGGTATTTTTCTGAGGTGATCAAGTGCCTCATAAATGTATTTTTATGTGCCCGATAAACTCGCTACTCATTTTTGGCAATTGGAAATGAGGTATCAGTCTCAGAAGGAGATCCTGTCGAGCATGGCGGCCACTCGAGCACTGCACCCAGAGGCCAAGGACGTTCAGGCGGCTCATTAAATGCATATTTCCCCAGCTGACCCGGTCGTAGTTGCTAGTTTTGGTAAAATATTTGAGAGCTCAGTCACGAGGGCCGCGAAGAGCTAACTTCTCAGGTTTCGAGGATGTACTCCTCCATTTTGTGCATTAATGGCTCATAGGGTCGGGTCCTCTATAAAAACCCAAACATTGTAATGAAAAAGGGGGGAAATTTCTGCTAAGAAAGCTGCTGTAACTTGAATCCCTGCGTTTAATACTAAAGATATTTGGGCTTGATTTCTCTCTTGTATGCTGCCTTCTGCGTTTATTTCTTTCATCTTTCTTCATTTGCATACTATAACTCTGAATCCTGAATTTAGGTGTGCGATTGGGGACTGAACCCTGAAATTTTCCCGAAGGATACATAGGGGAGGAAAACACCATATTAGTTTTCTTGTATGTCGCCTGTGGGTAGTGTTTCTGTTATATTCACTTTTTCCTAATCGCCGTTACTCTGAACTCTAAATTTCGACGAAAGAGGAAGGGGAATCCTGGAACTTGTCCAGAGGATACATAGGAGAGCTAATATTGTGTTCATTTCGTTTTATTCTTGGTGTTTCTTGCTGTTGTTTCAAGCTATTGGCCAGCAATCGTGCTTCCGGTTCTTTCCCACTTCAAATTATTGATATCTCTTCCCTTACCCCCTTTTATCTCTTTCCTGCACCCTTACTCTGTTTATCTCTTTCCTGCACCCTTATCTTAAACACCAAAGTAGTTTAGTATAGGAGCCGAATTTCTCCGAAAATTGGCACGAGGGGCATCTCTTCCCTTCGTCCTTTCAATGTTGGTCCAGGTCTAGGGCGCGAACACTTACCCAAAATCCTTTCCTGGGTAGATTTGATGACCAACAATAACTAGTTGAGATAATGCCATTTGATAGACATTAGTACATGGTTTTATGCATATCTTTTGTTTGAACATCAACACGATTACTATTTTCAACCTTTAAATATTTCATGGTTTATAAGTACCATTTTTGGAAGCGTTGATTTTAGAAGGGGAGAAGATGAAGATAATGATGTTGTGGTGTTCACTTGTCTCTTGGCTACTATCTTCATTCTCTTACTTGTAATGCTACTTTATTTTTTACATCATTTTAATTAATTTTGTGATGGGAATTTACAATCCTTTCATCATAATCATCAAACGAAATATCACTACTAATTACAATATTGAAAGGATATCAAGGGTTATAAACTTTCAAAGGCTTAGTGCCTAGCAAAAATATATTTGACATTGTTAGTAATAACTTTTTAAATCTATTTTCTTGATGTACATGTCTATGCATAGTACAATAAAAAATGTGAAAGTAGTAGATTGAGTTTTAATAGGATTTAACAAGGAAACAATTGTATTGATAACTTTACTCCAAATTCTTTGAGATATTTTTGGAATGGAATATGTGTCTAGAAATTTCAACAATTTTTTGACTCTTTCAAGCACACCATTTTATTTTTGAGGTGTATATTTTTGTAAACTGTAGTGTGATTACATGGCCTCAAATAAATTGATAAACTCATTATATTTGAGTCAATCCATTGTCACTTCTCATAATTCAGATTTTGTAATTCTTTTAAAAATTTGGCTTAACTTATGGTTGAGAAGATAAATCAATATTTTCATGGTGTAATTCTTACTATGGAAAACTAAAATTTGATTTTACCAAAGGTAAATCATGCACTATATTTAATTTGTGCAAGAATTGAAGATTGTGAGTGTCTAACTGTAGAGGGGAAAAACTTCCTTACCACGCACGATTCTCATCTTGATCCGTTGGGAGCCGAGGTGACCTCAAAGGTGTGTTATATTCTCTACACTCAAGGGCTTGAGGATCGGTTTAAGGACTCACTCCAAGTCCAATATGGAGTGTTTGATGTGGTTATTTGAACAAGCACTTATGTTTGATCTTTTTAAAAGCTAAGCTATAAGAAATTAAAGAACAATGTGGGGAAACAATGATGCAATTAAACAAAGAGCCAACCCTAGAATGATTTTTGAGTTCAATGAGGACTAAAACCCTAGTTTTAAAAGAAGGAAACCTTTTTATTTTAGCAAAGGCTTAAGAGAATGCACAAAGAAAATTAACCCTAAAATGCAAACTATATGTTTTTTCTCTTTTGAATGCCTAGAAAATAAAGTCATAGTATTTCCTTTTATTTATGATCTAGGTTTTGAACAAAAATACAAATAAAAAAAAAACATCCTAAAAGCTTATCTAGACCACTTATCTGGTCTTGCAGTTGATCCTAGCTTCGACTTGTGTCCAAAATATCCAAACAACTTCAAACCTACAAAACTTCACAAAATCCTAGAAGATTTGATCAACGTTTGGGGGCCTTTTTAGGCCACTATATGATTGATCTTGAAGGTGAAATAGTCAAGCTCCCTTGGTCCTTTTAGATTGTCATTCAAAAATTAAATGATCTTGACCTTTGGAACAAACACAACGCTCTATGATAGCATGAAACAGTGAAGCAGATGCAAACAAATTGAACACAACTCTAAACTAATATGCAATTAAAAATCTAGGGTTTCGAGGATAGAATGCTTTCCCCCAAGCTAATGTGATTTAGATGCAAGTGAAACAAAATAACAAAAGCTGAAATCGAATGATAACAGAAGGGGTACAATGTGAAACAAAAATACAAGCCAAAAATTGGGGATAAATAAATTACCCCAAAGCCTATCTAAGCCAAATTCTTGCTTGATAATTTGGTAAACAAAGGTAAAAGAGCAACTAAATACACGATAGACAAAAACAAAGTTTTTTGAATTTGCATCCTATAGCAGACAAGATGAAGATTCACACAAGGCAGTTTAAAACAGAAAACTAGGTTTAAAAATGCAGCTATGACAGAGCAAAATGATCAAAAGTTTGATGAATGTAAAAGGACAACCTGATAAGCTTGTAGAAGAAGCAAGAGCAAAGGTAGAGGACCTCTCCTCCTTCAATATGACAAGTTTATCGTCAAGGCTCCTCCACTTGTAAATCATAAGAAGCACACCAAAAGCAAAACACCAGAACACCAATAGAAGTGAAGATTACCAAAAGCTTGCTTAGATCAAGATTGCACCAAAAAGGATTCTCTTTTTCGTGTGCAATTTATCTCTTGCTAGCTCTATAAAAAAGGGGATTCAATATCTTTTCTATAGAGGGTTTGGAGGGCTAAAAAGGTGGAAAAATGAAAGCTAATATTGGCCAAGCTGACGCCACAAAAGTTAATCTTGGCCATCACTCTATTTGGCTAAGGGGTAGGGGGACAACATGAGATACCCCCACGACAACATAGAAAAGACCTAGCAGGACCACGGGTTTGAGGGATCCAACGGAGTAGGTAGAGGGACTTCCAACCAGGATAGTCGCTATGCAAGGGGGGATAAACACCCTTTACGCACAACTAGACCAGGTCATAGTAGAGTGAGACACAATAAGGGTTGAGGCTAATTACCTTAAGGAGGATATGGGTTGGTTGTAGTAGGAGCAACAACAGGTCCAAATAGAGGGGATGGTTATTGTTACCAGAAACTAGCCAAGAGAGGCAATATACCTTCTACAAGAGCAACTACAAAGGTAAAAGGAGATGTGGGAGGTGTTAGTATGGAGGGAGACCTTCCACCAGACCCTGTTTCTTTAGGCAATGTCGATGGATCATAAGGTACCTCCATCAACCTCCCTTTAGATATAGAGTCAATCATGATCAAGGTCATGGATTGCCATATAGTCCGTGAACATGCCCCCACCAGGACCAACTTAGATAGGAAAATCAGAGGAGATGACCTCATAGAGCTAAGGATAGGATCAGGGTGACATGTAAATTTTTTATTATGGCATGCATCCTTAGGGAGGGTCGAGTGCACTGGGCTTGGACTATGGTGCACCGACCTAGCTGACGTGTACTCTTTGCTATCGATTAATATCATGTTGCTATTTTGTTATTTATGGTGTTAAAATGTGTGTGCATTATGTGTATGATTTTTAATTTATTTTTGCTATGCATGATTATCACAAACATAATGAATGCAATGCATAATGAATCTAACTAAATGAATGCAAAAATGAGCTTAACTAATGAAATGCATAAAACTAACTAAAAATAAAATGCAAACGAGATGAACAAAAGAGTGGATAGAAAGAAATAAGGAAAGAAAAGATAAGGGTAGAAGGAAACAAACGGTGATAGGAGAAAGAAAGATGAAATGAAGAAAAATCAAATATCCAAAAGGTCAAAAAAGAGGAAAACAAAAGAAAAGTAAATAGGAGCGAAACCTTGTAAGGATGTATGCTCGCAAGTGACCGAATGGAAGCTGTACCTCACTTGTGGCCATGAAGCTATCTTGTAAGGGTGTTATTCTTACAAATATTGTCAAGAGAGAAGCAATATCTACTATGGGCATAGTGCTCATTGATGGTTAGAGAGAAATAAATACTCACTAGGATGTATGCTCACAAATGGCCAAGATGGAGGTTGCCCCTCATGTGTGGCCATGAAGCTTATCCTCTATGGGATAAAATAAAATATTGATTTTATAAAGTGAAAACTACCTGATAGGGGTGTGGTGTGTGCAAGAGATGAATGAGTAGAGCAAAACACAACTAAAGAATGTGTGTGTGCATGTGTTTGAAGAATATAGAATAATGAGAGAAGCAAGGGAGCAAACAAGTATGTGTGTGTGTGTGCATCCTTAGTGAAATTTTGAGAGCCAAAAGGTGTGCGTGAGATAGTTAGTGACCCTATGAACACCATAAATGATGTTCATGTAGTATATACCCTATCCCACAAGGACCCCTTAATAGGCACGCGATCAAGAAGGAAAATGTGTGAACAAAAGCAAAAGAAAATGTAGAAGCAGATAGAAAAGGAACACACATCCTTTGTCTTGAGCAAAAGAAGAAAGAAAACATACAAAGGACAAGGATATACAAAAAGAATTATATCCTTTGACTTGGAAAAATTTGATGATCATTTTATACTTTCAAAGGTCAAGAATTATAAACAAGAAGAGAAGAAGATAAGACATGAGCAAATGCAATGATGAAAATGCATGGTGATGGGTCCTAGGTTGGGGATTTGCTAGGCATTAGAGCCCTAGTATGAGTGCAATGCATGCGAGATAAGACCTAACTAGGTTTCATCACTTGCCATCCTCACAAAATCCTAAAAAATATATATGATCAAGTAGTCATGCAAATATAATCAAGAAACAATGTAATTATAGCATAAGCAAAAATGCAAGTGGAACATAATGTAAGCCAAAACCATGCAAAATATGATAGACAATCATGTAGTATGAGCAAGCAAACCAAATGCAATATGAAAACTAAGCTAAATGCAATATGAGAAAATAAAAATGCAGAGTCATGCATAGTATATTTTTAGATGCATTATATTCATTGGTTCTTTAAGTTCTTTACCATCTAAATAAGCTAAACAATAGACCCCTAAGCTAAACATGGCCATTATGACAAAGAGGCCTAGCCAATTGGGCTAGAACTTGCCTTTAAGATCAAACTGATCATTGGTGTTCTTTTGGTTCTTCTTGAGGATAAGGTCCCTAACCTCAAAAGAATGATTATGAACTCTCTTGGAATAAGATTGCTTTACCTATTTTGATAGGCTCAAAGATGCTCTAAGGCATGAATGCACTTTTCATCCAACAACTCCAATTTGTGCAAATTATCGAAAAGATACTCATCATTGACTGAGACATCTTGCAACAAGATGCACAATGAAGGGACCTCTAACTTAAAAAAAAAGCTACCTTAGTCCCATAGACCAAGATATATAGAGAAGCAGCTGTAGGAGTTCACACACTAGTACAATAAGCCCATAAGGTAGGATAAAGTTAGATATGCCAATCACGATCAGTCTTACTAACCAACTTATTGAGGATCTTGAACAAGGACTTGCTGGATGCTTTGGCTTGACCATTACCCTGAGGGTAATAGAAGTTGACCACTTGTGCTAAATTTTTTACTTAGCACAAAGTTTATGGACATCCTTATTCTTGAAAGGAGTGCCATTATCACAAAAAATCACTGAAGAAATCCAGAACGTATAGAGGATATGGTTGAAGATGAACTTAGAGACCTGAGCTCTAGTCACTATGGCCAGGGGTATGGCTTTGACCAATTTAGTGAAGTAATTTATCGTTGTTATGATAAAATTGTGACCATCAAATGACATTGGGTTAATCTTCCCTATGATGTCCAATCCCCACATGGAAAATTACCAAAGAGAAGAAATATCCTGAAGGTTTTGAGAAGGAGCATAAACAAGGTTGTCATGGCATTGACACTTGTTGCAACATCGAATATGGTCACATGCATTTTTCTCCATGGAAGGACAATAATATCCCATACAAAGGATCTTATTGGCAATGGAATTTCCACTAAAATGACCTCCACATGATCCTTCATGAGCCTCACTAAGAGCTAGTCGAGCTGCTTCGAAATTATAGCATCACAAGAGGATGCCTTCAAAATAATGTTGATATAAAGTATTGCCAATTATAATGAATCAACACACTCTTTTGCACAAAATATTACACTGATTACAATCTAAACCATCAGGGATCGAACCATCCTTAAGGAAGTTAAAGATTTCATTATACCAAGGCTTATATGGGAAGCTTCGATGGTTAAAAAATCTAATGAAACTAGACTAAAACTAAGTGATGCAGGTTATTGGAGTTGTCTGAGGATAATCGATGCTTGATCATCTCCCAAATCTAAGGAAAACGAGGATGCAATAGCGGCCATGTCATCTATATGGTAGTTGGAGGAACTAGGGACAAACTCTATGGTCACTCAATCGAACATGAATAAAAGCTTGGTGAAAATTTATTTGTAAGGTTTTAGCTTATCATCGTGAGTATGATAAACATCGTTAATATGATTTACCACAAGTTGAGAGTCACCAAAAACTAAAAGAACTCTAACCTTCAAGGATAAGGATGGTCTAAGACCAACGATCAAGGCTTCATACTTTGTAGTATTATTCATGCAAGAGAAATAAAGCTTGAAGGAAAGGGGGATGAGCTATTTTTTGTGGGGTGACTAGGACGATGCCAACACCAGTGCCCTTTAAGCATCAGGCTTCATCAAAAAACAAAGTCTAGGACTTAGGATTTTTGACTTCTATACTAAAGCACTCGTTTGGAAACTCAATGACTAAGGTATGGGTGACTTATAGGGAAGTAGAGGCTAACTAATCAATAATCACTTAATCCTTGATAGCCTTATGACCTGTGAAGGTTAGGTTGAACTCACTAAGAGCTAAAACCCACTTAGCATCTCAACTTGAAAGGTTAGTTTTAGACATTAAGTTGCGCAAGGGATCAAACTTCTTAAAAACCAATGTCTTATGGCTAAGCATGTAGTGTCTTTACTTTTGGGAAGCAAACACCACAAGGTAAATATTCTCTAAGGGAGTATATTGGTTCTACTAATATAGTAGATAGATCGTTCTTTGTTCTAATCATCGTGCTAAGCCAACAAGGCTCCCAAAGCATGAGCTGTGGCTACTATGTAAAACATAAAATGCTTATCCAGTCTAGGAGAAACTAAGATAGACAGGGAAGTTAGATATCTTTTGAGTTCATCAAAATCTTGTTAACACTTAGAATCACACTGAAATACGACATATTTCTTAAGAAACTTAAGAAAGGATTGACACTTATCGACTAACTGAGCTATGAACCGATGAATAGCTTGAAGTTTACCTTGCAAGATATGCAACTTGGTTAGGGTGTGGGGAGGAGGTATATTAGTAATAGTCGTTATCTTAGTGGGGTCCACTTCAATGCCTCACCTAGAAATGATGAAACCTAACAACTTGCTAGATGTGACTCCAAATACACACTTGGTGGACTTAAGATGAACCTTGAACTATCAAAGCCTTTCAAAGATTCATCTTAGATCATGAAAATAATCATTTTGATGTAGGGAATGACCTAGAAGATCATCCACATAGTCGCATAAAATCTCATGCCTGTCATGAAAGATACAACTCATGGATCTCTGATATGTGGCACCAACTGTCACATCCCACCTCGACCGAACCCTTGTGCTTGAAAAAGAAAAATGAAACTAATGCTTATTTTGTGAAGTCGTAGAAAGTATTGGAAATTTGAAAGGTTTTGGAAATTGTGACGATTTATTTAATGCTTTTGAAAAATACACCCTAGAAGGAAAACATATTTTAATGGAAAAAGGAGGATTACTTATGAATTATATTATTAGGATATTTTGCATATCAATAAGGAGTTAAAATTTTTAGGGAGAAGCATTTTGGCTCTAAGTGCCATGGGAAAGAAATATGTACTCATAAGGCTGTAGAATGAATTTAAAAATTATAATATAGCCATCCTAAGTCTTCTAAGGCACTGTTTCTCCACCTTGTATGCATCATGTCCTTAAGTCTTCTAAAATACCATTCCCCACTTTGCATACATCACCACCATAGTGGGTCTGCACTCCCAAATGACCCCTCCAACAAGTCATCACATAGCTTGTCCTTCACCATCTGAAAGGGGCACCTTAAAATATTTATAAAAGACCACCATTTGGTAGCCAGGGGGGACATGCATAAAGGAAGTACTGGTGGACTAAGAAGGAGAAGCCTAGAAATTTTCAATAGAAGGATTAATAAGGTCAGATCCTCTTTTAAACTTGGCATGTCTCAATGGTTGTTTTACGATTTTGAATGGATTGCTTGAATCAATTTAGAGAATAGCATATACTTTTGGTTCAAATGTTAATTTGTAAAGATAGCATGTATATTATAAGCACTGTATATGGGTGTGGTTAAATTGTAAGTTGTTTTCATTGTATACATTATATGGGACAATCCTCTCAATCTTAGTGCCCAAGTAAACATTTCTGAATTCAACTCACAGGGGTCTCGTTCAAAGTGTTTTCCTCTTTTTGTTGTCTCGTTCAAAGTGTTTTCCCCTTTTTGTTGATTTAAATCACTAGTTAAATATCTGTGGCTAGCCTTTACGTATGTGATCCCAAAGGCAATATAATTTTGAATCAATTATAGATTATACTCTTGAACTCTGTATACTTATATACTTATGGATTCGAGCCTAGTAGGATCACTTCGTAACTGATGGAGGAAGAATTCAAGCATCCTGCATAAGTTTTAGGAACCCAGATGATGTTTAAGTCCTGCGTATACATTAATAGATTTATCTATCGGCGATGAGTTTAGGGTGATTAATTTTGAACCTATAATTATTTTTGAAATTCACCTCTATCGCTATAAGTCAGCCTGTGAAGGACTAACTCTGCAGGAAAATCCTGGTTATTGCTTAATAATTACCAAACCAATATGCGATGTATCCAGAAGTTTAGACCTGGTTTATCCCTGAAAACCTTCATTGAGCTACTTGAAATCACCATCCGAGGGAAGATCCTACTCGATCTACGAATGTGTTGTAAAACACTGGTTGTTATTATAACCAACTCTCTGCTGTTTGAAATTATTATATTTTGCTTGGCGTCCTATCACAGGGATGCTTTAGTTGGAAACCCAAAAGAAAAGTTTACCTACTAACATCTACGTCTGACTTCGCCCTTCAAAAAGAAAAACCCTTACGCAATGTGCACACTGACCAATAGAAGGAAGAATATATATATATATATTTATTTATTTGTTTGTGTGTGCGTGTGTGTTATAAAAAAAGGTATTAAATCTAAGCCACCGACTCCATAATCATTTATCTTATAGATATTGGATAATCGACAGGATGTCTTAGATAATACGCAATTGGTAGCAGCAAATAGCTAACATAAAAATTCTTCCTTAAAACAACATGAAGTCGATGATACACCAGACAAGTGCAAAGTGTCATGGAATGTTGTAACAGACACCGGTTTTGAATTTGTAATGGGAAGGACAAAGACCCTTTGTAATGTGTAAGATATGTAGGGACTTAAAATCATAAACCCTGCATAAACCTTGGTGTGATGTTAACACCTAACTAGTTGCTCTTCGGTACCTGCACTATGATAGAAACATAGTATTGCTGGCTAAGGGTCAATGCCCCCATTGCCTTGATAAATTCCTTTTAAGAGATGTATAAATTAAATAAAATCTCTTTTATTATCAAGTCAAATGAACTCATTAATGGTTGTTTTTAAAAGTAACTTTAAAGAATCATAGCAATAACACCACTAATAACCTATAGTACAATTTGTTGTAAAATTGGTAAAGATTATCACCAGCAATTAAGACAAAATTGTTAGTAATCATATAATATTTTAGTTGGATATGAAACAAGTTGAAATCCAAATTTGTGTGCAAACTTGTAGATTGATTGTGAAGGAAAAGGATGATAAAATTGGTGTTTTCTTTAGACGGGTTCGTAGTGGAAATTTGGTAAACCATGGAAATTTCTTGTTAAAAGACTTTGAGATAAATTTGGAAGGAAATTTGTGTAGGTAATAGTCTTGTTGATAGACTATGTAATGCCCTTTTTAGAACTATAGTTTAACCTTGATGAAAGATTGGTCAATAAATCCTATTTGCTAATATTGTGTATCTATAGTGTATTCCTGAAATAAATTAAGGGCCAAGTTTGTAAATCTATAGTGTAATATTGTAAGTAGATTACTAGGCAAATTATAGCTAAACTTGAGTAATCTTAGTGTTAGATTGCAAGATAGTTGTAGCTAAATTTGGGCAACTATAGTACAATCTTGTTGACAGATCTTGAGACAACTTGGTAGCTAAATTTATGGAAAACTATGGACTACAAGGTAAATTAGTAAATATATTTGTGAAGGAACTATAGTATGGCCATGATGATAGATTGTGGGATAAATCTGGTATATGATCTCATAATAGATTATGAATAAACCCTTGGAATGATTTGCAGACCTACAATTGAATCCATTTGTTTAAATGTTATTTCTGGTTGAAATAAATATGAGTTATTGTGATAGTGTTGTCTATTTCATGTACGAAAAAAGATTAATTTTAGGAATGAATTTATGATATTATCTTTGAAAATGAACGGCAAAAGTTGGCTGTAATAATATTTATTTCAAAGGCATATCTTTGTGGAAAATTATATGAGATGAAAATGAGATTTTCAGTCTTAGGAAAGTATGGGATTTCTTTCCTTTGAATTTTGGGAATGCTTTAGACAATTATATTACGAGAAAGGTATCATGTTTAGTTGTATTATTTTGAAAATTATTACATGCTATTGCTTGCCTAGATTACATTTTCATATACATGTATTGGGCTGTCCTGATCCTGAAGTACCTACAACCTAGTACTAGTGGCTTGAGTGGAGTGAAGTGAAGATTGGATCTATTCGACTTCTACTGGGTTTGTATATATATTGTAACAAGGTCTTTGTAATGTAAGGCCTTCATTATTGTAAAATATATCCATTGAGAATGATTTGTAAGTTTATTGTATCAGTCTGCAAGAGGATTGATAAACAATGTGATTCTCAATTTCAAGCAAATATGGCAAAAAATGTAAGATTATTCCATGGCATGAAGTTATCATATGTTAGGACTTAGATATTTAAACAATAATTAAATATTGTGTCTATATGACATAGAGTAACCCTAGATTGAAAGAATTAATAAGTCATACAAGATACTTAAGATGTACCTCTAGTGGTTAAATATGAGAATGGTCATAAGGGATAATTTAAAATTTATCTCATTTCGTGGATATTATAGTTGAATACAACAAGTAAGGTATAATGGTAGACATTAACAAGTCTATGAGGGTTTGTGTGATAACCCCCTTACCTACCCATTGTTGATATGGGGAGAGATAAGCATTGCAATGATTGTTGTTTTGTCCTTAAGGAGGAAAAAGCAAATCTTCAAGGCATACGCCTAATGTACGGGTTGAAAGAGACCTAACATAAAAACTAGCTTAGTGTGGATTTAAGCTAGTAGGGAAAATGACATTCCTATTTTAGATAGGAGAATTCCCAATTGCAAGGTAAAGAAACTTACCTGTAGGTCATTATAGGGGTTGGCCTCTCCTATCCATAGGATAAACACTAACCACGTTGATTCTTGTGAAGTGCAGCCTTGGATTTACTTGGATACTCATCTATAAAATAACCACATGGAGATACTTCTAATTCACTTATGAATTGATGATAATGATAAGAACTTTAAACAAAAAAAATTCTCTCTAAGATTGGTTGGTTTTGGTAAGAACGTTACACCAACATTCTTCAAGCCAAATAACATAACTTTATAACAAAAGGTACCCATGGAGTAATGAAAGCTATCTTGGCTTGGTCCTCAGGGGCAACCATGATCTAATTGTATCCTAAAAAACCATCCATAAGCAAAAGCATTCCATATTTGGCAATGAAATGTATGATAATTTCTATGTTGGAAAGAGGAAAATTATCCTTAGGATATGCTAAGTTAATGTCCCTAAAGTCAGTACATATTATGATTATTCCTACATTCTTAGCCATACGAACGATGTTGGAGATCCAATAAAAATAGTTGCTAGCTTTTATGAAATATACATTAAGGAGTTTTTGGAGATTCTTCTTGACTAAAAGGGTGACCTTAGGATGCATCTTCCTAAGTTTTTGCTTAATAGGCCTAGTACTAGGCTTCACTACCAAATGATGCATAACAAAGGAGGGATAAAGCCCTGATATGTCAACATGTGACCAAGCAAAAATATCATGAAATTGCTTCAACAAATTGGTCAATTGCTTCTACTCATCCATGGATAAGGTTTTACCTAGCTTAAGGATTCTATGGCTCTCCTAAAAATCTATGTTAACACCTATGGTATCCTCAATGATAATATGAGACTCATCCTCAAAAAGAGATGGGGTAGGGATCACTCTTAGTTTCTCAATGTCCTCAGGAGACATAGAACTGAAGTCATCTTTAGAACTAGAAGACTCAACATGCACAACACAAGGGAATGACCCATCAAAGAAGAAACTATTTTGAAGGATATCCTCATGATCCATATCACAAAGAGTATCCCCTTCAGTATACTACCCTAGGATCGCAACAAATTCAAGATGCACCAAAGTTACCACATTGCAAAATATAATGTTAGTGGGATAAGGTGGTCCCTCATCCTCATCACTCCACTCCAAGCCTTGATGATTCAAATATTTAGCATAAGTAATGACATGATCATCATCATAAAATGGTAAAGGTTGGTGTTTATTGTGTATGTAGCCTATGCCACATATCCTAGGACAAAGCTCAACTTCCAAAAACTCTTAAATGCATTTCTGTTGTGGCCTCAAACCTTTACCTATATATCCCATACTAGACAATATTTGCTTGGGAAGTAGGTAATCATTGGATAGGTAACAATGGGTGAAATAACACTCTACAAGAAGAGGGTTGCTACCAAAAATATTTTCTTCTAGGGCCGTACCCATGAAGATAAATGTACACGTGCAAATGTGTACAACTTCACCTCTCTAATAAGGTAAACCCATAGTCCTTGGTGAAGGTGGTAGCTTGGATAAATCTAGAAGAGGCTCTTGAAAAAATGAATTGACTAGATCTTACGATGAAACACTGATTATCGACTCCTCACTCACCTTTAAATTTTCAAGTTTCTTAGTGATGTGAAATGAAGAAATAGATGGACATAAATTGAGATTAGATTGAGCTTGGTCAACCATTAAGCAATATTTAAATGGATGAGGGTCTCCCAGAATGGTGACAAGCTGATATTTGAATTCGAACTTCAAACATTGATGAAAAGTAGAAGGGACAATCCTCATTAGATGAATCCAAGGGCGTCTACGAAGAAGATTAAAATATGCCGAGCAAGGTACCATATAGAACAAGGTATCTAAGATCTTAGGTCCAACCTAAGGGGGAGGGATACAATATCACATGCCTCTTAGGACTCATTGTTGAAATATTTAATGATGACATCAGATTTAGTTAAATTTTCCTATTTTAATTCAAAATTTTTGAAGAACTGATAAGTGCATAGATTGAGAGAGGAACCATTGTCTATCAAAATTTTCTTGATAAATATTTTTGTAATAAATGCAGTGATGCAGATGGAAGAATTCTCTTGCAAGTCTAAGGAAGTAATATCATCATCAAAAAATGTGATATGATGTATCCCAAGAGAACCTACAACATCAACTATAGCGCTAGGGGAAATATCTTGAGGAAAAAATTGTTGACTTAGAAGATTCAACAAGGCTTTCCTATGAACAAGAGAAGATTGCAAAAGCTCTAAGAGGGAAATCTTGGCTGGGGTACTAGATAACTGCTGTTGAATGTCGGAGGAGTCTTTAGGTTGTGGCTTTAACACTAAAGGTGGAATTTCTATTCTTGTACTCATTTTTTGAGTACTATTAAAAACTAAGGGTGGTTTTAAAGGTTGATTGGATGTAGAACTCGTCTCCTATTGATATTGTTGAGTTGGTTGTGCTTGATATTGTTTTCTTGTTGATACTATCATTCCAACCATGTTATTTTAGGGAGGTGGAACATTACGATATGACACTTGATTAGTTGCCTGTTGCCCATGGTTAGATATGGGGTCTTGGAAGATACCCATGTATTTATTACTTGTGGGTTCTTATTGAGTAGGAGGTTGATTGTTTGTTGGAGGATTAGGTTGATAACCCTCTATAACAGACGACTTGCATCAATTAGTAACTGAACCACATGTTTCAACCTCTTACATGAGTTTGTCATGTGCCCCTCCACTCTATGATACTCATAATGTTGATCAGGATTATACTAATTAGCCATGGTGTCGGGTTACCTTATGGGAGGCAACTCAAATCATATTAGCTTCCAAAAGCTATTTTAGGACCAACGAAATAGGCTAGTTGAGTCTTGTGAAATTCCTTGGTGAGGGTTTTTGAGGAGAACTAAGCACCATATTTTATAGGGTGTTAACAACACTGTTAATAGGTCTACTATCCATTACAACATCACAAACTACATGCTTGTTCTTATATTAAGTTTTTGTGATCCTATCTTCTTCTTTCTTTGTATTAATTTGACATCTTTGAATAAGGGCTTGCTCTACCCTTCTTTCCAGATCTATTGCTTGCTCAAAAGACGTAATGATTGTTGTTTCCAATTCATAAGATATTTGCTCTTGCAAATTTTTGATAAAAATATCCAACATGTCTCAAGGAGGTAAAGTATATCTCAATCACCCAACTAAAATTCTCCATTGAGATAAGAAATCCAAAAAAATTTCATCTTTACCTTGTTTCAACATATAAAAATCTTTCATATTCACATTTTTCTCAATGTAAGCTTCGAATTGTTGAACAAAAAATTTCATCTTCTCTTCAAAATTTCTCAAAGAATGATGAGGCAGTTGATAATACCATTCCAATGCCATACCAGCAATTCTCTTAGAGAATGTTTTTAGCAACAACATGTCATCATATATAATATCATGGTATGCTGTCCTAAACATATTTAAGTGTTCAATTGGATCTTCTATTCCCTTATAAACAAGAAAAATCAACATTGGAAAATGCTTAAGGTAGGGCCTTGAAGCGATAATAAGGTCTAAGGGATGATTGCATATTTTATTATAACTTTAGATGAAACTTGGAGGTTGAATGATATCCACTCTTGAGACCACTTATTTCACCATATTTGTCAAACTTTGCACATTAATATTGTTGTTGTGCAATACCCCTAGGTTCCTTAAGGGAGGGTTATAGGTAGGCTGTTAAAATGGAACTTGGCTAATATTGGAGCCATTGACATTGTTATGGTATGGGTTGTGATATGTGGTATCTTGCTATGAATGATAATTGAAATTTGGTGGAGTCGAAGCATGAATGTTGAGATGAGTAGAATGATGAGAAAATTGAGCATAATCTCGAGATGCACTATTAGTTAGAGGATCTTGTGGAATTATTCCAACATTGGTGGTTGTAGTAGTGGCATATGTTGGTTTATGAAAATGATTAATATGATGTAAATATTCAAACAATAGATTGGTGTGAACATTTCGAGGAGAAATGGTTGGAGGATGAGAAGTCCCAACTTCTTCAAGTCGGGCCTCCTCATCCATAGCCTTAACCAAAGCACCACTATAATGTTTCATGAATTCCATATATGATCATATGATGTGAATGTAAGGTGTCCATTGGACCCCTCAAGAGGATCAAGGTCAATACCAATTTCTACCTATTCTTCCTCATCTAGATTAGGGTTCTCCCTATCAATCTAATCAGATTCTAAAAGCTTTCACTTACTTCTAAGGTTGGGAGCCATTAGGAGAAAGAGAAAGGATAGAGGAGAAAAATGAGGATCTAGAACCTAGTGAAAAATACAAGATTTTAAGATGTTTTTAATGTTTTTAGGTTCCAAGCAAACAAATTTAATGGTCTTACTTAAAGTTATAAAAAGAAGAACAAAAGGAAGAGGCTTCATTATTTGGCCATTAAAGATATGCCTTCACATTGGATTCACCAAATATGTAGAGGGGTAAAACTTCCCTATCACGTATGATTTTAGATTGGATTCGTTGGGAGCCGAGGTGATCATAGGGGTGTGTTATATTCTCTACACTTAGGGGCTTAGGGATAGAAGGGTTCACCAAGAATAGTTTAAGAACTCACTCCAAGTCTAGGATGGAGTGTTTGATGTGTTTATTTGAACAAGCACCTATGTTTGGTCTTTCTAAAAGCTAAGCTATAAGAAATTAAAGAACAATGTAGGGAAAAAAATGATGCAATCAAACAAAAATCCAACCCTAGAAATATTTTTGAGTTCAGTGAAGACTAAAACCCTAGTTTGCAAAGAAGGATTTTTTTTTTAGCAAGGGCTTAAGAGAATGCACAAACAAAGTTAACCTTAAAATGCAAACTATATGATTTTTATCTTTTGAATGCCTAGAAAATAAAGTCATAATATTTTCTTTTATTTATGATCTAGGTTTTGAACATAATACAAACAAACAACAAACATCCTAAAAGTTTATCTAGACCACTTATTTGGTTTGGTGGTTGATCCTATCTTCGACTTGCATTCAAAATATCCAAACAACTTCAAACCTACAAAACAACTTCACAAAACCCTAGAAAATTTTATTAGCATTTGGGGGCCTGCTTAGGCTGCTATCTGCTTGAGCTTGGAGGTGTAGCAGTCAAGCCTCCTTGGTCCTTTTAGTTGATCATTCAAAAATAAAATGATCTTCACATATGGAACAAACACAATGGGATATGACATCATGAAATAGTGAACCAAATGTAAACATAATGAACACAATGCTAAAATAATATGCAATTAGAAATCTAGGGTTTTGGAGATAGAATGGTTGCCCCCAAGCTAATGTGATTTAGATGCAAGTAAAATAAAATAATAGAAGCTAAAATCGAATGATAACAAAAGGGATACAATGCAAAATATAAGTACAAGCAAAAACCCTAGGGTTTGGGGATAAATAATTACCCCAAAGCCTATCTAAGCCGAATCCATACCTTGTAAATTATTGGGCATGAATTTGGTAAACAAAGGAAAAAGAGCAAAAAAATGCACAAAAAACAAAAATAAAGTTTTCTCTAAATCCGTACCCTATAGAAAACAGGGCACAAATTCGTAAAAGGTGGTTTAAAATAGAAAACTAGGTGCAAAAATGTAGCTATGACACAAAGCAAAATAATCAAAAGGCTGATGAATGTAAAAGGACAACCTGATAAGCTTGTAGAAGAAGCAAGAGCAAATGAAGAGGACCTATCCTCCTTCAAGATGATAAATATGTCGTTAAGGCTCCTCCACTTGTAAATCACAAGAAGCACATCAAAAGCAAAACACTAGAACACCAACAAAAGTGATTATTATCAAAAGCTTTCTTAGATCAAGCTTGCACCAATTTTTTTTTCGTGTGTGCTTTCTCTCTTGCTAGCTCTAGGAAAAAGGGCATCCAATCCCTTTATTTATAGAGGGTTTGGAGGTCTAAAAAGGTAGGAAAATGAAAGTGTATCTTGGCCAAGCCAACACCACAAAAGGCTAGCTCAAAATTTAGATATTTTAAAAGAAAAAAATCCAAATTTACCGAATCCATGTCTTGTAATTTATCGATGTGGATTTGGTCAAGGTTAAGAAAAACAAAGTAAAACACAAGAAAAGAGGGTACAAATTTACACTTAGCAATTTTGAGAGCCTCCCAAGGGATTCTAAGGAAAAATGACTCATTTGGATGGGTCAATTTTCCATGTCTACACTAACTCACTATATTGATCACATTAGATTTTTTTGAGAACATTCGGTTATAAGTTTATATTAAACATTTTAGAAGAGACTACAATAATAACTTGTTGAATATCTTGTCCAATTACATCATCTTATTTTAGGAAACATTGTCTTTGGTGAGCACCACTCCAAAAATTTCTGTATTATTTGATTGACTGTGGATAAAAAATGGTACATACAATATGTTTTTATTTTGAATATGCCATAACTAAAGTTCATGATTATATTGCCTTTGCCAATAATTTTATGAGAAAAGCTTTTGCCAAACACAATAAGTCGATCATAACCATCAATATTTAGTTCATTAGACCATTCTTTATGGTGTTATATGCTAGATGCTTCTAAATCAATTACCCAAGTATAATTCATTGGTTAATGTAATTGCAATAAAACCTTAGTTAGAAACTTTATTTTCTCAAGTGTTGTTTTTTAACGGGTTATATGTGATTGAAACGAAACCACTTGTATTACATCATGACCAAGTTACAATGGTACTTCAACAAACCACATTGTGTTATTGATATGCTAATATTTTGGACAATTATGCATACATCTTGGCTTACAATATTTAAACCTAGGTATCTACATTAAAAGTCCACATATTTAACCACTTGAGCTAATGACATTTGATTCTTGAGTGTTTTTATTACCTTCATTTCATTTTTAAACTATTTTCAGCTTGTTATCTCGATGATATTTTTAATTATGATGATGCCAAGTAAATATTTTAACCTTTGATTGTGTGTTTCACATAGTCATATTATTTGTTTTATAAACTTGTCAAATTCTCAATAGTGAGTAATTCTTTTTTATTTTGATAAATAGATTTGTTACAAAGATGTGATAGCTTTCATAAAAAGTTTTTTTGATTGATATTAATAATTTTTATCTTCTACTGTCATGTACTATAACTAATTAACCTCTATTTTTTTTTAAATTTTTGAAGATTATAAGAGAAACTCATCCCTTCATATTTTCAATGCATAGAATTGATTACAAAAAAAATATTTTGTCTCATTCTGCAAGGTATACATTCCTTACACAATTTTCTATGCTTTATGTGAAGTCTTTTCTTCTTATAAGTGTGAAAGTAAATTATTTGAAATGATAAGGCCAATAATAACCTAGAATTGTCATTCTTTTTATTGTTTTTTGCACTTTTTTTTATTTGGTTACATAGGGGAGTTGGTTACAACCACTATTTTTTTTTTTGTTAATTATAGTGTTTGTATTTATAGCGGGTTTTAACAAGGATCCCAAAACCTGATTACATAAGAAATGGGCCTAGGGCATCAATCCCTTGAAACTGAACACCAAAACAGAAATCCCGCCTAGCGGTAACAGTAAGCATGAAAAAATCTCTCAGCGGGAAACAAACAAATAAGAAAGAAAGAAGTTTTGGAGATCCCGCCCAGCGGGGAGTAGCCAAAAACCACCATCGAGAAGATCCCGCCCAACAGGAAGCAAAGAAAAACCGTTACAATAAAATCTTGCCTCGCGGGAAGCAGTCAAAACCACCACAAACAGTCCCGCATAGCGGGAAGCAACAGGGAAATCCCGCCATCCGAGAAACCAGCAGAAAAGAAAGGATCCCGCCTCGCGGGAAAACCGACGGAATTGGCGGATCCCGCCCTGTGGAGAAACCATCCCGCCCACCGGGAAAACATTTCGTTCAGCGAGAGCCATCCTGCAGGAAGCCGACAGCCAGCACAGAGAGGATCCAGCCCATCAGGAAGTGACCAGAGAGTTGCACCACAAGGAACCCGCCCCGAGAAAACAGAAGAGGATCCCAGCAGCAGGGACCAAGAATCCCGTCCAAGCACAGAGCCTGCCGAGGATTCACAAGAAAAAGGGGAAGCTGTCCAAACCCTAAACCGTCACCTCCACCACACTGAGAAACGCAGGGGACCAGATCCACGCGAATAACCTGCAAAAAACCCCAGGGGAAAGCCTGAGGGAAAAAGGGAAGGGATCCCCAACCAAACAAGGAACCCTGGGAAGCACCAGTCTGAAAAAACAACCAAGGAAACCCTAGCCGACCGGGAGGGGCGCAGATAGTGGAGAATGATCTCCCCCCAGGAGATCATCTGCAAACAACCACTCCCCGGGAGGGATGACCTGGATTGAGCCAAGGACTGGGCAGGAACCAGGAGCCATGGGAGGGGGAGCAGGGGAGGGACCAGAGCCCTCCCCTCTCTACTTTCTTCCCTCCGGAATTGTCGGTTACAACCACTATTTTAATAACTGGTAAGTGCAGAATTCAAACCACAAGGACTGCTCCCAACTAGCCTAGTCGTCTTGTTGTTGTTGACTTGGTGTGATATGGAGAGCATCGGTCGCTCAAGGTTCATACCATCATTGTCAGTATGGTGTGCACTCAAAGGATTCAGATCAAACTACTTCCTTTGCTAAATGGCACCCCTAAGGTTTGAACCTAGGTTTATTCTTGGTAAGTGCCCAACCACACTAGCACTTGCCAATCCACCTAGCCCTTAGGGGCTATTGTTTTTTGCACTTTAGTAACAAATTTTCTATTAATAGCTTTTGGCTTCTTTTTTCTCTAAAGTTGAGTCATAAATTCTAAATGGCAAGATGTTAGAAATCTTAAATCTTCAAATGAAAAATAATTTTCATTAAATTTGTTCCCATTAAAAATCATATATAATATAGCCATCAATAATGATAATTGACATTTTCAAAGTTTGATTTATAGCTAAAAACAAGAACATTTCATCTTTCTTCTAAAGAAACCAAACCTAGAAACTTAGATTTGAGAGAGGATATAAGATACAAGAAGATATTATAGCATATTTTAAGCAAAAGTTATTCAAAATTCTCAAAATTTTAACATTTTAAAAATATATCTAAATATCAAATATGTAGAAATTGTGTTTTAAAAACACTATAGATTTTATATAAAGGAATTTTAAACCTAGAATAATATTTTATGAATGTAGAGTTAGTTATATATTTCAATGATGGGTTATTAAATCAAGAAAGAAAACTGAAAAATATCAAGAGAAATTCACCAAGGAAGAGTTTCATCAATTGTTCTTTTCTATTGCTTCCTCCATGAAAATACAAATAGTATGTCAGATAAATAATGCAGTTATGCATGAAATTATGGAGTATATGTTAAAGCACATACAATAATATAATTTCACTCAAAAAATCTAACACTAAAGGCTCTTAAATTAACTACTATATGATAGACTATCTCTTATGAGAAAGATATGATTCAAAATACATTTCTAGAGTCTTTTAAACATATCATAGATGGAGAATAACTTATCTATGTATATGACCTCAAGAAAGATAAGTTTTTTTTTTACATGGTGGAATCAGTAGCCACCACGATGATCTGGGTATGCTGTCCATATTTTATGGTCGTCATAGTATTCTGCACTATCCATACGAAAGCTGCCACACAGTACTCTGCGTAGTCCACCCCTATAACCACCATGCCACAATAAATTTAACCTTTAATATCGCTAAAAGTACCAAGAAAGAGACAAGCGTTCAATCCGATGAGGCCTAAGATTTGAACCTTGGACCTCCATACCCTTACGGGGTTTGGCCAAACCAATTGGTCTACATCTCAGACATCTCAAGCAAGATAAGTTAGATGATATATCCTATTCAATAAAGAAAAATATATATATCTAAATTATTCTTATAACACCTTATAATAAGAATTTATCATGAGAATGTATACTATTAAGGTAGGAATTTAATGTCTTATGGCATCGTATGAGGAATATTCAATAAGTTATAATAACTTAAGTCATTGTATGATAAGTATGAAAACTAGTAATACAAGTAAAGTGAATCATAAAAGGAAGAATTAAATAAAAAAATAATATTATTGTGCGTGTTCTTATAAACCATATTTGAACAAGACACTATCCTAGATTAATATAATAATAATATTTTCAAAATTTAATGAATTGTTAATTATAACAATATTAGTTAAGTTTTATTATGGAAGAGTGGTGGGTGCATCAATGTTTCAAACCATTACCGCGAATTCATGGAACATTATTTCCAAAAAATTCTTGAAGCAAAGGAATGCTGGAAAAAAGAAGATACAAGGGGCTATTGCGAGCCAAAAGAGAGTGCAAGCTAGGAGTGAGTGCGAGGCAGGAGAGAGTGCGAGCTAGGAGTGAGTGCAAGCTAAGAGGAAATGCGAACCAAGAGAAAGTGCAAGCCAAGAGCGAGGTCCATTAGCTAGTATAGAAGAAAAGTCATATTTGAAAGCCCTAATGGGAAGTCAAGATGCCTTAGTTAGAAGTATGGAGGCCCAAGTTGGATATAAGCGAAAGAGCGAATACATGGCAAGTTTGATCTAGGTAGCAGATGTTACACTAGAAGTGAGTATCAAGTATGAGATGATTGAGCATGATATAATGGTTCTTAAAAGTAGAGGGTTAATATGTAAGTTTCATAGATCATGGCTAGGGTTTTTGGAAATTCAAAATTGGATTAAGTGGAAGTGGGGATTAAAATTCAAATTACTTTGTGACTTTTCTTTCTAAAGATTTTTTCCTCATGATATTTTCTAGTTCAAAAATGAGGGATAAAATTATGGTTGGTGGTCCATGGTTTAGGGGAATATATGCACTTTATTTGAGACCATGGAATGGATTTTTTTGTTTAGACAAAAATGATTAAGAATTTTCTAGTATGGGTTAGGCTTTTTAGACTTCCATATCAACTTATAAATAAGGATGTTTTTAAGAATATTGTAAATACCGTAGGGGAATTCATCAAAGAAGGACTAAATACTAAGGAGCAAAAGCATGCTATATATACTCAAATATGTGTTGCTATGGATATTTTGAAACCTTTGCCACAATCCATTGAGATTAAATCTAAATCAAGAGAATGGGATCAACAAGTAGACTATGAAAATATCACATTTTATTACTATAATTTTAATGAGATTGGACACATGAAAAGAGTTTGCAAAGTGAAAACTATAAAGAAAGAGACAAAAAGTCTAGCCATGAGATAAAATTCAAGATAAAGCAAGGAAATAATACAATAATAGAAGCAAGATGAGATCAAGGATATTCCCCTCCAAAAGAAGAGAAAGAAAACCTATCTACAATATTATTTGGCAAGTTCAGAAAGAATTAAAGGTGGAAAATAAGATGTGGAGAGAAATCCTAAAACACAAATGACAAAAGAGGTCAAGTTTATTCCAAGTAAATCATCTTCATTTTCCTCAAGTAGTATAGAATCCTCTTTAGATAATAAAAGTGAAATGGGTGAATATGTTATCCCTTACACTTTAAGGTTTCAAGAGCAACATAATAAAGAAATGAGGATGGAGAAAACCCACAATAATTTAGGTTTTCTAGGGCAGAATAAAAATATAATATCTATTGAAGAGCATTCTTGCACTTTAGGGTTTCTTGGGCAACACAAAGTAGATTGTGCTTTTGAGGTTATTCCTTGCACTTTAGATCTTTCGAAACAAGGAAAATCTAAAGATGAAAAGTATTGCTATGAACAGTGTGAGAAGATTGAAGAGATTGATGAAGATGAAACAATTGTTGGGAATGAAAAAAAGAGAGGAAGAAGACCCAAGAAGCAAAAACAAAGAGAAAAATAAACCTAGAGGGATATTGATATGGGAAAATAAAAGCAAATATTACAAGTGCTAACAAGAAGTGGGGCTAAATCCACAAATAAAAACAAAAAATAACAATGAAAATAATATCTTGGAGTATTAGGGGAATGGATATGAACCTTAAGAAAAAGTATTAAGAAACTGTGAGGTTGTTATAGACAAGATATTTTTAGATATAGAAGCTAGGCAACAAATATTTTAGCCATTCACGGTGTTGAATTTCATCTTGAAAAAATTTAAATTTCATAAGGCATATGATATAAAAGGAGTTGATTGTGAAAACTTAGCACTTAGCAGTTGAGGAATATGGAGAATATCTTTGATACAGGCAAATGAAGAATATATTTAATAGAAAAACAAATTTTGATATGCTTTAACTAACTTGTTAGAAATGTAATGAGAGCAATGTAATATTTTATTTTTTAATGCGAGTGGCCCCCAATAGAAGCCACACATAGCTTATTACACAAAAAAATATTAGTTAAGTTTTATGTATCATGAAGCTAACTTTAAATAAGTATAGATAAATAATTAGAACTTTGTTATATCTCTTTGTGTTGCAAATTAACTTATCTTAAACCTTATTAGTAACTTAAGAGAAATTATTAATGAATGATGAGTCTCAACAAATTACTTTTTTTTATACAAACATGTCAAAGTTGTTTTAACAAGTAAAAATGTTTAAATAATCTAAAATACATTATTTTTTTTAAGGAATACTCTTATGAAATGTTTCCATCTGACATTTGTTCACTCTTATATTTAAGCAGGGATGGAATAAGAAATCCCTATTAAGATGGAATATGGCCTATATCTAACTTATACGCAAAGGATAAATGTTTTTCTATGTAGTAAAATGCATCATGAGAAGTCGAGAAGCATCACCATAAGATTCATATTGGAGTCATTGGAAAACAACATAAGAAATATATATGGTAAATTTTGTATGTGAATAGCAAGACAAATATTTTCTAATGCAATATTTCTTCTAGCAAATGAAGTAGACAATATCAACTATCTTGTTTAGAGGTGGTTATGAAGGCCTATGATCATAACATTTACTCTTCTTCATCATTAAATGAACTACTATGGTATTATATTTAAAGCAATTTTTAGGTGATTGGGAACTTCTCTATATAGTATCATACTATCATGAAGCTTTAATACTATCACTAACATTGTTAAATTCTAGTTTTGACATGATCTCATAATGTTTTGGATTATGACCAATTTGGTTTCTCCTACTAACAATCAATTAGAGAATTTTAGAAACCAGCAATGAGGGAATCAAATGGAACTATCTCAACATCTAGATCCAAGAAAAAAAATAGACTTTACTAAATATCAAAACATACACAATGCATAGAAATGAAAACAAACATATGGAATGGTATTGCTAGACACCAATAATATACTAAAGGATATGCGTATTGCATGATGATCAAATAAGATATATCTAGAGATATGTATACACTTCATAGTATATTTCATGGGTACTAACGATGTTACAAATTGATATAGTATTAGTTTATTAATTAATATAAGGATTACAAGTTATCCAAGGGTCCATGACTCTCTTTATAGTATATAATAAACATTACATTCATGGTCCTATGATAATAAGTCAAGAATATATGTAATCCATTATATATATTTTTTGGTAAGTTAAAATTATATTACGAGCAGGTTTTGAAAGGATCCCAAAACCTTTTTACAATAGGTCAACCGACCAAACCAAGGGTTAAAACAACCAATTTGGCAAATCCCACCTAGTGGGAAAACGAATAGGATGATGAAGTTGAAAATCCCGCCCAACGGGAAGTAGCCAAAAACCACCAAAATGGAAATCTTGCCCAACGAGAAAAACCAACATATTTGGAAAATCTCGCCTAGCGAGAAACCCAATAGAAAACAAGAAATCGTCCCATGGGACAACCATAAGAAACCAGATCTAAGCAATCCTGTCCAACCAAAAAAACAATAGATTTAAAAAGTCCCATCCAGCGGGAAGCAGTCAAAAAACACCAAAATGGAAATCCCACCCAGTAGGAAAAACTAGCAAATTTAGAAAATCCCACCTAGTGGGAAAAACAACAGCAAAAACTAAACCCCGCCTCACAAGAAAACCACTAGAAAACCAAATTTGGACAATCCTGTCCAGTAGGAAAAATAGCAGATGTGAAGGATCCCACCCAATGGGAAAACCAACATATGAATAAAACCTACCCAATAGGAAAACCAACAAAAAACCCTATTTGAGAAACCTACCTAGGAAAACCAATAGGTTTGGAGGATCCCGCCCAACGGGAAACCCAACAAAAAATGGTTTGAAGAACCACAACACTAGTATCCTACCAACAGGAGTACAAGGTAACCAGGCTGGGGCAGGGTTTGAAAATGGAACAATAGGAATGAGAGATCCCCAAGACTACCTGATATCCCCTGTAACCAAATATGGGATGCAAACTACAAAGGAGAGACAAGAAAAATTGTCCCACGAGCGCCCGTGACTGGAGAATATTTTGTGATCAGGTTGAAACCTACAGTACTGCCTTTGCATTAGATGATCATGAGCCCCCATCCCAAGATCAATAAACCTACAAAGAAACAAACCACTAAAACAACTAGTAAGAAATATTCCAGCCCCACCCTTGCCTGCCAAAAGATGGATCTAGGGAAAGTCGTAGATGCACGCTTGGGATCCCTCCTAGGACCAAAAGGGTAGAATGTAGGAGGAAACTAAGGATCCATAAAAAAAAAAACAAGCAGCTACTGGATCTACAAGGAGATCTTGAAGGTAAAGAGTTCCTGGAATGATTGAGAAAGAACATCATCTATGGGAACATGCCCCCCCGAAGCCAATAAGAGTGCAAATGAGGATCCCAAGCAATGAATAGGAAACCAAAGCCAACCCTCTTCTAGCAGCCACTCCCAAGCTAGCCAAAAACCCGCCAAACCAGGGTACTCAGGGCCAGAAACCACAACACCCTCCTTGCAGAACAAAAAATCAGTAAAAAATGGGAAACCTGAGAAACCTAGGGATCCCGAAAACTAGGTCTGAGAACAGCCTAGGGAGGGGGTCAGGAAAATGGAAAAGTGGGACTAGACAGTCCCAGGGAACCTGGCACTGGAGCCATCCCGCTCTCCCCCCATATTTCTTTTAAATTTTAGTTCACATCATTGAACACCCAGTCTTGTTGTTTTCATCCCATGTGGTTTCTCCCAGTAATCCATTATATTTGACCTTTGTGGTTTTTTATTAATTATCCTCTCCTTATGTATAATAACTTTATTGAATTAAATATTAAATTTTATTAGACTTGAGGGAGTAGAAGATGAAATATTTCCTTAGTTGCAATGAGAATATCAACAAACTAGAAAGCAATATGGGCAATATTATTTTCTATTTAAATGATATGTTTGGTAGTACCATTAGTTTAGATAAGTCATATAGCCATATTGTTATAGTTAGTGTTAGGCATGTAGGCATAAGTTCATGTTAAGGAAAATTTTGGTCCATCATTCTATAGGAATAAAGAAGAATTCACTATAGGATATTATAATAGTTTCAAATGAGATTTTGATCAACTAACATATGCATAATGGATTGTGGTATTTTCACAATTCAATTCTATGTTTAGTCAAATTTCATATATTTAATAAAAGTTAAAGTAGTAACTAACGAGGTATAAAGTTACAAAATATACAGTGGCTTTTTCATAATAATTGAAAAAATTAACATGATTTTTAGGGCCATACTTACAGGTTTGACCTTTGAGTGTTTATGATAGGTATTCATAGCCAATTAGCACATCATAGTCCCATACATTTTTTTTAATTTTTTTTTAAATTTATGATGATTGTTTAAAATAAAAACTTTTATCACTCAGTATTCAAAATAGGAGTAGTTCATTAAACTATATTTTATTCAATTAGTCAATTAAATTATTTCAAGTACATCAAAGATAAGCTTTATAGATCTTTAATTTTTATCTTAGTTTGATCCCCTTACTCATAAATGGTATTGATGTTTTTATTGTTTATTTCTGTATAAATCCAACCATTAACAATTTTTAATCTCACAATCAAATAATTCCATCAAATATTATTCATAGTTGTATTTAGGTTCTAAAGATCCTCTATTTTGTCACTCATATTTTCATATCTTATAATCCTAATAGTGTAAAATAAGTGAACATCTTCTATATTGAGCATGGTTGTGCACCTATTTGAGGCTTTAACATGAAACACTTTCAATATGTTTATAAGTGTTTCATAATAATCATGCATGCTAACATAAAATTCTATGAGAGATCTTACAAATAGATCCTATAATATTTTGGTCTTAAATTTCATAAGCTTAAACATACGAATATCAATTGATAATTTATCCTTTGCATTTTCACCCTAATTTTTTAATTGGATATATGCGATTGAAAGGGGCCCAAAATGTATCACATCATGACTACATAGTGGTATTACAACAATTTGGAAATTATATATATTTCTTGGCACGATTTCAACTTGGATCTCCTCCTTGAAAGTTGAGAAATATAACTAGTTGAGCTAATGCCATTTCATTTTCACCCTATTTATATTACCATATTCATGGAGGATTTGATTGCTTTGATTGAAATTTTTGGATTCTATTTGTTTGATTATATTTAAGTATGTTATATTTAGTCTTTTCCTTTTGTAAAAACTTGTTTCTCAAAAGTTATTAGCATAGACATTCATATTCTCGAGTTCTTTTCTTGTCAACACTATTAAATAAGGTAAAAAATAGTATAAGATCAACCAATGAAAAATATTAGTAAATTATATGTGGATTCTATTAGAGGGCACTCCCATCAAAATACCAAAATATTACATTTGCTGTAACATACCTTTTTTATCACAAATTTTTCATTTTTTTTTCTATTAAATATATTCTTCAACTTCCTCAAAATTTTACGTTTCCACAATCAGCTTCTTTACATAATTTTTATTAAGAGATAAAATCTCACTTGACCAGTTGCCTTTTCAAATTTGAATTTCATCAGGATGAATATCGACAGTGCAATTCACTAATTTATTTGCTACCTAATTTCCTTCTCTATAAATATGCTTACACTTCCAAGAGTTTTCCTATAGTAATAGATGATGAACATCAAAAGTAAACCAAAGACAAATATTTTTTTTTATCGGTTAAAGAGATTAGATTTTAGACGAGTTTTAACAGGGCCCCAAAACCTGATTACAAAATGGCAATAGATGCCAAAAAGGTAGAAAAGTTCATAACATGGTGCCAACCTTCAAAATTCTCATACATTAAGGTTGTCCTCAACAGGCAGCAAGAACAACAAGACTTAACAAAAGAAGCTATTGAAAAGACCCAAAAAATAACATAAGGTATTAAACAACAAAAATGTGACCAACAACCTTCCAGAATGGAAGGGGAACACTTAAATCTCCATGCCAGGTTCAACAACAACATCTTGGAGTCCATCATTGGAAGTATCCATTTCAACAACATTTTCTTTAGTAGGGACATCCTCAGGAAAACTAGTCACCTTTATATTTTTAGTAGGAACACCTCCCACACCCTCAGTAAAGGACTTCCTAAAGAACCACAAATTAAGGGCATTACACAGATCAACAAGTTGGGTAATGCAGTTTGTTATGGATTTGATGATGAACATCTGCATACAAAGATCGGGGTTGTCCTTGTCCTCATATTTAGACTCAATGACCAATGATTCTTTCTGCATAGCTTTGTTCTTTAGATGCACAGAGGAGCGCAAAGGTTTTTTCTCAGGCTCTATTTCAGGTTTAGGGGAGGCATTGCAGGGTCTCTTCCTTAATTTGTTGATAGCCTCAATAATTTTTTGCTTTTTGGTGGATAGCCTAGGGGTGCATGAGGATTGAGGTATGGTTTGAGAAGAGTTGGGTTTCAAGGGACTCTGCTTGGGTTTGGGAGGGGGGTCACAACAATACCCTCAAGGCAGTGAATTAACCAGTGTTTAAACAAGACATTAAAAAGGCCATGGTGGGTGGGTAATTCTGACCCATTTTTTTCCCTACAATGCTCAATGGTATAACTAATAGAGTTAAATAAAAACTGAGGTATATTGACTACACTTACATCACGAAAGTGATTGTAAAAGGTGAAATGAAAACTACAGAGGGGCTTATCTGGATCATCAATAGTTACATACTCCATAATGGGCTTTAAGACACTCCCCCATGGAAAAGGTAGCTCATCATGCCGCATACCCAAATGAGCCTTTCTGCAAATCTCCTTGTCCTTGACATCCTTCAATTTGGCATCCCAATTATGCTTCTCTCTCCTGATGGATCATCCCTTAGGTTTCTACCCAGTCAATTCAGCTAAAACTTTGATGTCGATGACATAAGTCTTGTTGCGGATGGTGACCCTGCCATTGTCCCATGTCTCCATGAATGCCAAAGTAATTTTAGGGTCCTCCCCTTTGAATTTGTGGAAGAACGGGAGGAAACCTTTACCTAAAAGGATTCCCTCAACAATGGAGTCCAAACAAACCTTGGACGGTTCAACAAAACTCATGATGGCCACACAAAAATGAGATCACTTTTGGATGAACAATTGAAGAGCACAACAATGGAGGAAATCCGAGACTTGACCAATATAAAAGGAAACAACCAAGAAGGCAAAAGCAACAACAAACCAATGACAATCTCGACAAAAGTGCCACATAGAATGGTGATGAGTAAGATTGCACGACCCAAGGCAATCCTGGAAGACAAGGTAATTCCAATCACCAAAGAGGATCGTGTGAGAATCCAAACCAAAATCCCACAAGAGGGAAAGAACAAAGTGGAGCAACAAAACACAAGGTGAGACACACGGGAAGGGAATGACGTGGATGGAAAATATGAAAGGTTGGAAAGGGGTAATGAAGCTAGAAGGGATTGGGGTGGTGGAGAAATGGTGAGGAGAAAAGGCTATGGATCGGGAGTTGAAAAAATGAAGACTTTCAAGATGAGTGAGAACAACAAAGGCTCTATCTTGAAAGGTGGGAAACCGACATCCAAGGTTGACAAGACCAAGTAGCATGTGATGCCCATGAACCGAGGTAGCATGGGAGCGATTGATAAAAAAATTAGGACACGCTAACATTAGATTCATTCGAAAGATGGCTGACTTGCTCCACATCAGCGTTAATGATGCTTGAAGATGAAGTTTCTTTATTAATAACCTGAGTCAAAAACTGAGGAATGTCAGTGGTCCATGTCATCAAATTTGTAATCCGGGTTCCAAAATTTGCCAAGATGTTAGCAGCTTTGTTGTTCTCCCTGAATGTGTGCTGGAAAATTATATCCTGGAAGTTTCTGCTAAGATTTTTGGCTTCATCGATGCAACTTCTTATTTTCCAAGAAGGGACTTTAGAATTTTTAAGGTAATTAATGGTAGTAAGGGAATCACCCTCAACCAAAATTTTGTCAGAAAAGTCTTTGGCCAACACTAAACCACGCCATAGAGCATGGGCTTCAACAACTTGATTTGACTGAGTCCCTAAAAATTTAGCAAAAGCAAGGATAACCCTACCTTTATTGTCTCTGAGGATACCACCCACTCCTGCCCGACCAGGGTTACCCTTTGTAGCACCATCAACATTCAATTTAAGCCACCCTGATGGAGGAGGAATCCAAGGTGACTGAGCCCTATTGATAATAGGTTGTAGCCGAGTATTGTCCACAATAGGGAAATTAAGAGCCTACCCTATAGAAACTTCAAAATGGGAAGCAGGATGAGAAGGTAAAGGACAAAGGGAAGCATTCTCAATAGCAAATGAGAGGATTTTATTCAAAACTAAATCAAAGTTTTGACTAGTGTTGGAAAACACTCTACGATTTCTTTCCAACCAGATCTACCACAAGAAATGATGAAGGTAAAACTACCACAACACTTTGAGATGGAGGTTCCTAAAAGGGTTGGGCCATTGGATAAAAATATCAGGGATAGAGCAAGGTTCAACCCAAGAAATGTGGAAGCAATCAAACAATCTATTGAGTATGGAAAAAGTGAATGGAAAATCAAGGAAAATGTCATGGGGGGATTCCTAGTTAGTTAAACATAAAAAAACATCTATTGGGAATGGGTAAGCCTCTTTTCAAAAGATTATCAATTGTAAGGATATTCTCCTGGATAGCTACCCAAGCAAAGGTGGCAATTTTAGGAATCAACAGCTTGATCCAAACAAGATTAAAAGGAATTAAGGATTCATCATGAGGTAAAAGAAGCTGATAAGCAGTTTTAACAAAAAATTCTCCAGATTCAGTAAGTTCCCAAACTAGTTGATCATGAGGATTCCTAGAGGGGATGATAGAATATCTTAGAAGAAACTGTAGTTCTCTAGCTTCCTCAGGATGAGTAGGACTGAAGATATGCTTCCATGTTCTCCTATTATCCTGGGAGCAGATAAAATTTGAGACTTTTGGTCCAAAGGCAATGTCAATATATCCTTTGAGGATAGCCAAGCTGGGATTATTCATGAGTGGTTCATTGAGAAGCCATTTGTCCTACCAAAAGTTGATTTGATGCCCATATCCTAATCTCCATCTAAGGCCCCTTTTAACAAGAAATCTAACTTGCAAAATAGATTTCTAGAAGCAAGACCCTCTCGGGGAAGGGACAACATTGAAAAAATCAGTTCCCTATATATATTTGTGATAGACTATAGAAATCCAATCAGACCCATCATTTGAAATTAACCTCCAAGCCTGCTTTGCTAAAAGAGCTGAGTTGAAAAGGTGAATCCTTCTGAGGCCAACCCCACCAGAATGTTTCGGCTAACAAACTTTATCCCAGGCAACAAGGTGAAACTGGTTTTTATTTTTAGATCCTGACCATAGAAAATTCTTTTGAATCTATTCTATTTTGTGATAAACCCCTGTCGAAACTTTAAATACAGACATGAAGTAGATAGGAATGCTCTGAAGAGAAGCATGTGTCAGGGTAACTTTACTAGCTTGAGACAAAATATTACCTTTCCAACCTGCTAATTTCTTTTGTAGTCTTTCAATCACATTATTCCACATTGAAGCATCAGGTTGTCCCAAAAATAGAGGAAGCCCTAGATAAGTAGCAGGGAAAGATGATATTGGGCATTCAAGGATGGCAAAAAAATTGCTTTGTCTCTGGATAGGTATATTTAAAAAATAGATTTTGCTTTTGTAGAATTTGATCTTTTACCCAACAGTGTCTTCATATAACAGTAAAAAATGTTTGATAACTCTAGCCTCAAAGACAAACGCTTTAGAAGAGATAATTGTGTCATCCACAAATTGTTGGTGAGAAACTAGTCTGGTTTGAGAGGCTACTTTTATTCCTGAAATGAGGTTGAGATTACAAGCTGCTTTTATGGTTCTACCCAAAGCTTCAGTAGCAATTATGAATAACAAGGGAGATATAGGATCTCCTTGGTGAATGCCTCTATTGCTTGGAAAATAACCAACAGTGGATCCATTAACAAGAACTGAAAACCACAGAGTGGAAATGCACCCTTTGATTAAATCTACCCAGTCAGAATGAAATCCAAACTTTAGGAGAATTGACACAAGGAAATCCCAGTTTAATCTATCATAAGCTTTATTCATGTCCAATTTTAAAACAAAAGTAGGTTTTTTGGACATGTGAACAGAATGAAGGGCTTCATGGATAGTAATAACTCCATCAAGGATGGATCTACCATGAACAAAGCTTCCTTGAAAAGGATCAATAATGGAAGGAAGGATGTCTCTCATTCTATTAGCAATAACCTTTGTGAGGATTTTGTAAACCACATTACACAAGCTTATAGGTCAAAAATCAATCATGGATTTAGCATTTGAATTTTTTGGAATGAGAGCGATAAAGGTTGAATTGAATCCTCGAGGGATAGATTTTGCAGATTGAAACTCTCTAATGGTAGAAAAAACATCATAGCCCACTATATCCCAAAAGGTTTGAAAGAAACGAGGAGGAAATCCATCAGGGCTAGGGGCTTTGTCAGGATGCATTGAAAATAGGGCTGAGTGGATCTCCTCATCAGTAAAAGGGGCTAAAAGTTTGGAATTGGCATCATTTGAGACCAGCTTGGGTATATGATAAAGCATGGAATTTAGAGCAAGGTTAGAAGGCACCCTATTCTCACCAAGGAGGTTGGTGAAATAAGAGACAACCTCATTTTTGATTTCCTGCATATCAGAGGTAGTGGAGCCATCATTTTTTATCAGTTATTTGATTCTATTGTGGCTTCTGTTTCGCATGGTGGAAGCATGAAAAAACCTTGTGTTCAAATCTCCTTATTTAAGCCACAAAGCTCTAGATTTCTATTTCCAGAAGATTTCTTCATGAGCTAGAATATTGTGATATTCAGCCAGGATGTTTCTCTCTTCAACACGGGTTTGATTATCACACTGACCTACTTGGATTTTATTCTCAATGGAAATAAGTCTATCTTTAAGATATTGTTTGATCTCAAACAAGTTTCCAAACACTTCTTTATTCCATATTTTAAGGTTTTCCTTAACATGCTTTAGTTTTTGTGCTAGGTGGAAGGAAGGACAACCTTGGCCAGCTTTTTGCCACCATTGAGAAATTTTGAGCCTTAGATCAGGATGTTGGATCCACATTGATTCAAATCTAAAAGGTCTTCTGAAAGGGTTATCCTTGATAATATCCAAAAGGAGGGGACTATGATCAGATCCAACTTTTGGGAGAGAAAGAAGGTTGGCATCCCCAAAGGCTTGAACAACTTCTTGGGATAAATTTTTTTTGTCTAATTTTACTTGAATGAGTTGACTCCCTGATCTTCTATTGCTCCAAGTGTACTTTGCATTTTTGAGCTTGACATCCATAAGGTTGTTGGTGTTAACAAAATCAAGAAAATATTCCATGCTTTTCTTAGTACACCCCGAACCCCCAAATTTATCTGAGGGGTAGAGAGGTGTGTTGAAATCTCCAACAACAATCCAAGGGATATTATTGAAGGAGTCTTTAAGGCTACTGAGCATGTTCCAAAAAAGGGCTCTTTCAGCTAAAGAGTTTGGAGCATAAATATTTGATAGAATCCAAGAAAAATTGGAATCTCTTTCTTGAAACCTAACACTGATAATCCTTTCACTGGACTGAACCAATTCTCCATCCACCTTTCTTGGATCCCACAAATAGATGAGACCACCTGATGCACCTCTAGTCGGGCTGAAAACAAGTTCTCCTCTACTCCATATTTTGAGCGTAGCTGAGGCAAAATTGTTTGGATCAAGTTTTATTTCTTGTAAAATGAGAATAGTAGGTTTTATTTCTTTTTGTAATGAGCTAACAACCCTTTGTTTGGTTAGCCCATTCAGACCTCTCACATTCCATGAGAGGAGCTTCATTTGGAAACCTTGGAAGATTTCTTGCCTCCCTTACCAGCGGTTTGGGGAGGTTTGGTGCTTTTTGGTTCATCCCTAGCTTGAGAGCTGACGAGGGGGAATAAGGTTTTCTGGATGCCATTATCTATGTCATCCTAAACTCTATTTTTCCATTGCTCACTCACAGAAGGTCATCCTCATTTTTTATCACTCCCACAATCAATTGGGGATTTTTTGGAGCTACGAGTGTGCTTGGGACTAAATTTTGATGGAGCTATTTGCTCGACTATAGAGCCTGAAGACATTAAGATATTTGAGACTTTAGAGGGGCTAAAAGTCTTAGGTGGGGGAAGGGACGGTCCAAAATTTGTAGGGGAATCAAGATTTTGAGGAAGATGAAGCTCATTATTTTGGATGATTTGTTGATTTTCTTGATCAAACAGGTTGGAGTCAGCCAGAACAAAAAATTTATTAGTTGCTATGTGGAGCAGGACATACCTCTTCGCTGGTATCCAGAGATGGGTATGGAGAAGTAACCATATGCTTACCCTTTCCAACAATATCTAGAGGATTAGGTGGGGGTTGTAGGTTTTCAGGCTCACGAATGACAATACCTTTATTGCCATGATGTTGTCCTTGCTTAGACTACTTGAAACTCTTTTTGGTACCTACACTCTTCCAACCTTGAGTATTATGACTTGGAACTTTAGGTCCAACTTTCTTCCATCCCTACACTTGATGGTTAGGGACCTCAGGCATCTGAGTTGGTTCATCTGAATGTTTAGTATTTAGCGAAGGATAGTGGATCCAAAGATGACCCTGAGTGCGACATTCCACACAAAAAGTCGGTTTATTTTCATACTCAATAGCCTACTTGTGATAGTAGTCACTGTATTCAAGCTCCATAAAAGTTGGAAGTTCTGAATCAAGATTAGCATTGACACATATTCTAGCTGTGGTCATTATGGTTCTGGCTAAGGTAGCATGATCAATAGCAACCAAAGTCCCTATGGTTTTGGCAATAGCAGTAAGGATGTCCGGATTCCATAAATGCGAAGGAATATTGGGAAGTCTAACCCAAATAGGTGCAAAATTTATACTTTGGGTCTCAGGGTCAAAATCAGGATCCCATTTGTGAAGAAAAAGACTCTTTCACCCTAGAAACCAAGGACCACTGATGAGAATTCTGTTGGCATCATCATGGTTACTCAAACGAATCCCAAAGAAGCCCCTGGTCAGACCAAAAATATCCATGGACCCAATAGTATTCCACTTGGAAAGAGCCCATCTTCGAATGACTTCAATATTAGGATGCCCTCCTATCAATTTACCAACTAAATTAAAATATTCAAAAGACAAATATTTTTGAATCAGGGTGTCAAGAATTTTTACTTTTGACCCAGTAGGCTCTAAAGTAGAATGAAGCTCAGGTATGCAATGTTGTCCTCCTCCTACCACCTTGGAGAAGGATGCTTTTTTGGACCAGGGCTATCAACAGAAGGGGGGCCATGGGGATCACCTTTGTTGCGGGGTTCATCACCCCAAAACCTGATCGGATTGATAGTAATAAATTCTCAAATTTCCTCATCCTCAGGGATTCTTCCAGATTGACTACAGTCGAGGATACCCTTGGTTTTAAAATTTTGAATTTGGGCATTCCTGCCCTTCGAATTTTGAATATTTTACTTCCCACCAACACAGTGGATGCAACCACCTAGGACTGGATTGCTATATTTGGGTTTTGACATGGGTATTCAATTCCTTCAGAGAAGAGTTGATTAACCAAAGACAAATATTAAATAAATATACATATTTCTTTTTTTAAACAATGAAGTTTTTTGATATAGGAGTCTTAATTATGTATTATTATGTTTCGCTTTGAGAACACTAGCTTGTATATTTTTTTGAAAAAGGTGAAAATTATATTGAGGATATATTCAAAGTTACAATAATTGGCCTGCTACTTTTGGATAATCTAAATATCCTAATAAAACTAAATCTAAAATCTCCTTGGACCTCAAATTTCTTAGTGTGATTCAAAGAGTAGAAAATCATATTATGATTACAATTTTTATTAATACTATTCTAGAGAACTCGAATTTACTTCTCTATATTGCCATGACTTTAGGGGCTATCCCAAATTAGGACTAAGAGCATTACAAGTAAAAAAATGATGCCAAACCAAAGGTTAATCATCATAAACATCTATCCTAGTCCCACACACTTTATTACCTAAATCACTATTGGCTTGTAATAAAACTTGTTTGTTCACCTCCATCCAATTTACAATATCCCTATTCTAATGAGATTTTGATCGATATCCAAAAATATGATCACTTCCCTTTTTAGCCAAAAAGATTCATTGCATTCTTTCCTTTTCCTACATTAACCAAAATGACATCCTCAAACTACTGCTAGATGGCTTTAATTTGACTCACTATGTACCAAAATTTCAAACTCCATTCTCCCAAGCATTAAGAGATTCTTGTTTGGCTACCAAAGCCTTCACTATTTTTTTGTTGCTAATACTAGGCCTTCTAATTACCAATGAATAACCTTCACCTTGTAGTCTCTTCTGAGGAAACCAATGCCCATTGCCCATAGGTTATTCTTGGCTGCTCAATCCGTGTTGATTTTTCCCTATCCTAGGGATGGGGGTTTCCAAACCCCATGAGTTTACCTCATGGTAGAATTATCTCCCTTCTGGTTTTTTAGCTTCCTCAAATGTTATTTTATTGTTTATGTAACCTTGTTTAATATTTTTTACCAAACCAACTCTATTGGAGTGTATTCCTCCCTAAATTTTTTGATATTTTACCAGATAAAGCTTGAACCTAAATATCAACCTAGCTGAATTGATTTATTTTTTAACCTTCTTTGTTTCTAGACCTCCCATATATTAGTATGTATTAACTACTGGTTGAGATGAGCCTTGAAGAGATCAACCCATCGACTCCATAATTTTAGGACAAATTCACACTAGAAGAGCAAATGATTTATCGTCTCCTCTTTTGTAAGTTATCATGAGGAAGCTTCGATGCATAACCTACCAAGAAAATAAATTGATTTTTGGCCAACCTTTTGCCAACCATACTCTATCCCATGGAACATCTAGTTGCAATAAATAGGGAGAGATAAATTCATTATAACCATATCGGACTATATAGATGACTAAATTACAATGAACCTAAGTTATCTGATCCTCTTCCTCCTTTCCTATAAGGTGGTGTTGCTTTAATATCCTCTCTAAAAGCAAAAACACATTCTAATAGATCGAGACTGGCCACTCTTCCCATTACTTTAGTTACATAAGAGAGATTTAAATCTACCTTGTATGTAGATAACATGTTGTGTTGGTCCAACCTCTAGCCCCCAAGATTTGTTGAAGGGGCTCCATATTTAGAAATTCTAAAATTAAGGGGGGGTTATTGGTCCCAAGAATAAATCCAAAAATTTGCTTTATCCCATTTACCCTGTTAATTTTTGAGGATATGTGCAATGGAAGAGATCTAATACAAGTCCTAATAAGATGTAATAAATATTAAAGAAAGTGAGTCTACAATATGATTGAAATATACTATAAATAGAAATGATAAAATTACAATGCACTATGGAGGAAATGGTCACTCCATTACTATGAGATAAAGAGCTACATTGTGCTCCATACAGGAGCACCACTATATACTACACTGCACTAGATAAAAACTTGACTTTATATTGATCTATGAGACCCTTTATATAGGAAGATAGATTCCTTGGCCAACACTCTACCTAGCTATACAAGGGGACACCTTGCATATTACAACTTGCACATTGCCACTTGTGCATTTATTACATTGCTTGAAGTAACTAGCTAACTTTCCCTTGTATTATATTATTTGGGTATTGAAGATTTCAATCTTCAATATGGATCTTCTTCTTGATTATGGTCTTTGATTTGATCAAGTTCTTTCATCAATTTTATTTTGCTCTATAGTCTTCCTTTATTTGAACCATCTGCTTCTTCTTCTTTAGATTTTCCTTTGAGTCTGGTTTTTGCATTTCTATAGGTGGTAGTACTGATGCTTATCCCTACAAAGATGTTTCTCCTTATTTTTTATTACTATGTATAAAAACTTCTTTCAAGATATCAAGATCAGATCTTGGATTAGTGGATCTTGAGGTATCAATACTGCATGAGGATTGAAATATCCTTTTTAAGTATAATTCACTTAGTTTGGATTTCCTTCTATGAGATTCTATCAAACTTTATGGTTTTGCATTCTCATTCTTGGAGCATTTGTATGTAAGTAATGCCATATGCAAAATGCTTATGAAATATAAGGAAAGTGGAATGTCATACTTTCCATTCTCAATTGCTTCTTTGAGTTTATCTTGTAGATATTGTTCCATGGTATCAAAATCATCATCTAAGGATTCACTATGAATCATTTTTGAAGTAAGATCTAAATATACTTTACCTTTTATTATTAGATTCATGATTTCAATTTTTTTGGCACATGTTTTTTCCGTTCTAGAAATATTATTCATGTAATTGTTTGTTGTATTCCTTGGGATAGACAACTAATAGCTTCTTTTAAAAAAAATCTTTGATTGGAATAAAATCTTATGAGATAGAATCTACTAAGTGGTCTACCTTATAACTCCCTAGTTATGAGCTTGATTTGATGGAACCTTTTAGAGCTTAGGTTTTGTAGGCTTCCTTATATATCCCTAGTTAAGAGATGTGAATTAGTAGAATCCTTGTAGGATTTGTAGACACCTTATGATTCCCAAATGGATTGAGTACTTGATAAATTTTGAATGAATGTTATTATTATCAAGTTTTGTAGAATGCCTTATGTCTCCCTAGTAATATTGCATATGTTGAATGATTGATAAAGTGCTTTTGGGAATAATAGTTCAATTTTGAGTTGATTTTGTAAAGTTTTATGGATAGAAAAAATTAACTTCTTTTACATCTTATTTCTCCTATTGAACTTAAGCACTTTCTATTTTTATGAGGTTCTATTTTTTGGAATTCTTTTGTCCCTTTAATGTAAGTTTGAGATGAGTATAGTAATTAGTTTCCAACTCTTGATTTTCCTTATGGAACCTTATTTTATATCCTTTGATAATTTGATACTTAATATTTCTAAATGCCAACCACCTATTTTGGTGTAGTATTCCTTGTAACTCCCTAATATGAAATTTTAGAAAACAATGATATTTGAAATGTTAAGTAATTAATCTATCTAGGTATAAATCCTTATTTCTCCTATGCTTTAGATTGCTAATATTAGGTTATTTAATATATATTCCTTTTTAATATTGCTTTCAAATATGATTGATTTCTATTAATGTTTCAATTTTATATTATATCTTATATCTCCCTATTAATGAAAGTAACTTGGAATGGGATATAGTCTTACCTTTGTGATGCCTCAAACCTCTACGTATCTAGCATTGATTCTTATACGTAGATGAAAAAACTCTTTAGTGCTCTTTTGATCATTGTTTCCAATGTATGGGCATAAGCTTTAGCTTCTCTTTAACTTGGATGATGGCTAGTTTCTTTGATGATACTGCTTGGATAATGGATGCTTCATGTTTGACCGCTTTGACTAAGAGCATTCAATGCTCTCTTCCTACTACTATTAAACTAACGCTACTATGTAATTCTACCACATGCTTAGCTTTTGATGTTGCTACAAACTCGACCTTCAATGCTCAACTTTTCTTTGACTTCATTCTGATGCTTTCTCTAAGATGGTCACTTCTATATAGAATGTAATACTCCTCCTTTTGAACAAGTGGTGAATGAGAGTTACAAATTGGGATTCTTTCAATGCTCATGCAAAGATAACATATGAAACCTCCCCAATATTCCTTGTAACTCCTCTTGATTAGGCGCTTGAAATTTCTTGAGCCTTACGAGTTGGGATGGCATCTTAGAATGTTTGTGCCAAGTGGAACTCAAGGTCTTTGCATGTAGAACTTTACTATAATGCTCCGGAAAAAATGTTATAACTTATCTTACCCTTTTGCATGCTTGTTTCTTGGCTTGCTTCATTTCTTGGACAACAAGCAACCTTTTTCTTTTGCAGGCATTTTGATGAGGATGTTGGATGGTGCTAGTTGTGATGCTCCTTGGTTCTATGGAGCTCTGAATGATGGTTTTGTAATTTATCTTGGTGCTACTTTGGTGGACATTCTTTTCCAAGTTTGAGATATTGGATGTAACATATTTTTCCCTTATTCTCTATGCTTTCAACATGCTGATGTTTGTACTCTTTTGTATTGTAGATAGTCCTTTGTAATAGCTTCTTATAATGCTATCCGTTCCACATTGTGAGAAGTATATTTTGACATCTTTTTATGTAGATGAGTATCCTTTACTATAGATATTTATGTTGTCATTTTTTTCCATGTAGATGTAGATTAATAATAATATTATGTGGGATTTTATATTGCAGGTGAATGCTTGCTTTTGGATGCTTTGACATGGAGCAATGGTGTCTTTTGACACCTTAAATATTGAGCAATATGTGCTCCTCGACAACTTTCTTTTCTTGCTTGAAACCTACCCTTATACCTGCTCGGATGATGGTTGTTATTTTTATTGTATTATAAGACCTTTTATCATTTTTGAATGGATAAGAATGGTGCTTGTACTAGATATATTTTGCACCAATATGATGGGCCGAATGTCTCTTTTTGAAATGCTTCTTTTCATTTTGATGAGGCAACTCCTTGCCTATAGTAATTCCTTTTGCTTGGATAATTAGTAAGAGTAAAACCAAGCTAATAATTTGTACATAATATGCACCCTTTTGAAGTAGAAAATTTTGCATTTATTCTTTAATGAAACCCTAAGTGCACTTTAAATCTTCGACTCTCCAAGTCTCGATTTGAAACTTCTATTAATGTTTTGATGGTGGATTTCTTCTCCACTCCTTGGAGGAATCTGATTTGATTTTTTGTGGCTTCTTTGGGCCATGAAATATTGTAGGTTTTATGCACCAAATAGTGTCTCTAGACACTTTGATAATCTGTTGGTTTTTGTGTCCTTGATATTTAATCAACAAACACAAACTAACCCTTTTGAGAGTAACTAGTTAGAGATCAACTAGTATAGTGCCAATGCACTTTTAATGGTAAAAATAATCTCACCTTATTGCTCCAATAAATAAACTCTAAAAATAATTTTAGATGCACTTAATAATATCTGCAACTATTAAAAGTAATTTGTAATTTACCCTTAATGAATATTCTGCAATTTTTCACTACAATCAATATTGTAGAATATAGTCTTCTTACTTTCTAGATAGCAAATAGGTAGATGATAATTTTATTTCTTTTAAAAATATCCAACTCCTATTTAATGTGCAAATAATACTTAAAATGATTTTTCCCTTTTTGCACTTGAAGACTATAATGCAATCTATCTTTTTGCAACTTTTAATCCAAATATGGTGCTTAATAGAATTTGATAATGAACCCTAATTTGAAGTTCAACTAATTACACCCTAGTTGCTTACCTCTTTGATGGATTCTAAAGTAGATTTGAATCTTGGTGTTTTTGATTCACCAAGTTGCTGCCTTGCAATTGAATTCGTAGCTTCTTATTGGCTGTCTATAATAGTTTCCTGTTTCACCAAACTATAGCCTTAAACTTTCTATATTGAGCCTTGGATTTGGTGGCTTGATCCTTCTAGTGATCTTTGATTTTATACTATAGATTCATAGAACTCATTTCTCTAAACTATACCTCCTTGTTGTGAGAGGTAATCTCCAAATTTACTAGATTTGGTATGCTTCTTCTATCTGAATCTTCCTTCAAGCTTATTGTAAAATTCCGACTTCAAACAAGATCTTCTTCTTCTTAAGATTTTGAATTTCGTGAGGTCTTAATTGGATTATTCTTCTAGATTTAGCACTCCTTGAAAAATTATTCTTCTAGGATTTAGCACTCCTTTCCAAATTCTTCTTCTCTTGGACTTGTTGTCGGATGGCAAAAATTATCCCAAGTCCTTCACTATCAGGAGCTTTCTCCTTGGTAGTGGATTTCTCCAATGAGTTCTCCTAGGAACTCTTTTGATGATGCTTCCGTGAGCTCTACAACAAGGATCTCCAAGCCTTCTTATTTTTCCTCCTTGAGACCTCTCCAAGATCTTCTATCTTGTAGCTTATCTAGTCTTCCAACTAAGACCTTTTCTTCAACCTTATGCTTCTGGAAGTGTTGGTGATGAGATATTTTTCTTGGATCTCTGATTTTGCTACTTCTAGATTTGAATATAACTCTCCTATTCCTTCTCTTTCATCCAGGAATGAAAGTTCTTCAATGAGATCTTATCTTGATCTCTTCAGCTTCTTTTGAAATAAGTCTTTAATCAGTAAAGGAGATCAACAATTTCCTATTTCTTGGACTTTTCTTAAAAGTCTTATTCAGGATCTCCTTTCTAGAATTTTCTTCTAAATCAAGAAATTTCTTCTGGAATTTTCTTGAGAGATCTCTTCTTTGGAGTCTTCTTCTGAATCAAGAAATTTTCTCTAAAATTTTATTTAGAAATTCTTCGTTGGAGTTTTCTTCTGAATCAGGAATTCTTCTTTTGAATTAGAAATTTTTCTTTGAAGTTTTATTTAGGAGCTCTTCTTTGGAGTATTCTTCTGAGTCAGGAATTTATTTTCTAAGTTAGGAATTTTTTTTTGAATTTTTCTTTAAAATTAAGGCTTCTATGGTTTTGCTTCAAGGCTTCTCTGGCCTTTTCTTCTTTAAGGTTTCTCTAGCCTATTCTTCTTCTAGGCTTCTATGGTATATTCATCTTCTAGGATTCTCTGGCATATTATTCTTCTAGGATTCTTTGGCCTTTTCTTCTTCAACACTCTGTAGGTATTAATCTTGAATGGATATCACCAATATCCTATCTCCTTATATGACTCAACTTCTAGAGTCTATTCTTTCTTGAGTCTGCTCTAAGGCTAGTATGGCCTTTTTTTTCACTTCTACACTTCATAAGATTACAACTCTTGTAATGGGCCCTTTCTTGAGGTCTTTGAAATCCTTAATCTTCTCCTTGTTGCTGCAAGTGCTGGAATGATTCTAAGAAGATATTATTCCTAACTCTCTTGTAGGAAGCTTCCCAAAATTTTGTTGAATCTCCTTTTCCTACAACAATTTGTTAGAAACTAGAACAAAAGAACTTATAAATTTGGAGATAATAATCTTCACTAGTTGATTTGTCAATCTAGTGGTATGAATGTTGAGTCCTAGTATTCACAAGTTTTTTTGCAACTTTATGGAAAGACTCTAGCCAAATATAATATCAAAATTTTTGCAAGTGAGATTTATTTTAGTCCTCAATTTTCTAATCCTATTGACTATTGTGGCTATTTCTATCAATTGATTCCTAATGGTAACTTTCACATGTAGCAGCGCACAATGACATATCTAGTTTGTGAAGATGTAGGTCAATAGTAGTAATGGTGACTCTCCCTATTCCTCTTGACCTAATGGACGTATCTTATGATGGATGTAGGCCCTCCTATCTCGATTCACCATGGCTTTGATACCACTGTTAGCTTTTGAGGATATATGCAATGGAAGAGATATAACATAGGTCCTAATAAGATGTAATAAATATGAAAGAAAATGAGTTTGCAATATGACTGAAATATACTATAAATAGAAATTATGAAATTACAATGCAGTATGGAGGAAATGGTCACTCTATTACTATGAGATAAAGGGCTACATTGTGCTCCATACAGGAGAACCACTATCTACTACACTGCACTATATAAGAACTTGACTTTATACTGATCTATGAGGCATTTTATATAGGAAGATAGATTCCTTGGCCAACACTCCACCTAGCTATACAAGGGGGCATCTTGCACTTTACAACTTGCACATTGCCACTTGTGCATTTATTATATTGCTTGAAGTAACCAACTAACTTCCTCCTAAAGTAATCTCCTACTCTAACTATGTACCTAAGGTGGTGCATTTACATGACTCAAATGATGTAATATACTCTAACTCTAACATATCCACTTTCCAAAATTGTCTTGGTTTTACCACTTTCTCTACTAATTTTAACACCTTCCAAGCAATAGAACCTTGGCCACTCATAGGGATGCAACCACTTCCTCATGATGAATGTTACCCAAATACTTACTAGTAATAACTTTTCTAAACAACGCTTTTTGATTAGAGATCCATCTCCAATAAAGCTTACCTACTAGAGCTTGGTTATTCAATGTTGCTTTTCAAATTCCTAATCCTTCGCTTGCTTTAGGATGGAATATTTTGTCCCAACTTACTAGAGTCCATTGCTTACCCATCCTTGAGCCATCTCAAAATAATTTTTGCATGAGTGAGTCTAGCTCCCTTAGGATTCCAATTGAAGCCACAAGGATAGATAACTTGTAAACTAGCATTACTTGAATCATTGATTGAAGAAGAGTCACTCTTCCTCCAAAAGAAAGCCAATGATGCATCCAATTATTTACCTTCCCATAAATTATTTCCATTAGTGTTTTCCATTCTACCACCTTTAGCTTTGTATAATGGAGTGGAATCCCTAGGTAGTCCAGTAGGAGGGAGCCTTGATAGAAACCTAAGATGTTTAAAATCTAATCTTGGATCCCCCTTTCAGTATTAAATAACACTAGCTTGGACTTGAATACATTCACTCTTTAGCCTATAGTTTCTAAATAGGTATTTAAGGTATATTTTAGAGCTCTTGCCTCCTTGACATTGGCTACCCCAAGCAAACCTTGTCATCCATAAATTGTAAATGGGTTAGATTCATAACTTCCACTTGCACTCCTAAGATAACTTCTTATTACCTATTCCTTCAAATAAATATACCCAATCCTTCAACACGAATAATAAACAGGTACGATGTTATAGGATCTCCTTGCCATATTTCCCTAAAGGCCTAAAAGGGAACCAAGGGAATACCATTGATGAGGATTGAGAAGGAGGTCAAAGAGACACAACTCATGATTCACTCTCTCCATCCCTAAGAGAAACCAAAGTTCTCTAACATTCAATCCAAAAATTTCCAAGGGACTCTATCATAGGCCTTAGACATGTCTAATTTGATAAACATACCTCTTCGACCTTTCTAATGTAATGTGTAAACTGCTTCTCGTGCCAAGATTATTCCATCCAAAATTTGTTGACCCTCCACAAACCCTCCTTACTTCAGAGAGATAATACTATCCAATACCTTCTTAAGCCTTTTAGCCATCAGTTTGGTAATGATCTTGTAGACTATATTGCAAAATGCAATTGAGCAAGTCTTCAAGGTTGGAAGCCTTTCCTTCTTTAGGAATCAAATTAAGGAAAATATAGTTCATAGCCTGTAACATAATTTTATTTACATTAGATTCTTCCATTGCCATGGTTACATCCTCCCTTATGTTGTCACAAAAAACTTGGAAAATTTTAATCGAAAATCCATCAAGGCCTATGAGGAAATTTTGGTTCTCATGTGAAAAATATGTCTCACCTATTATAGATCCATAGTTTTTAAGAGGGCCTATTTTTGTTCAACTTTTATAATCTGTGGGATACAATTAAGTTTTATCTTGTTGCACTACAATATTAGGATGAGCAAAAGTAGAGAAAATATTTTTAAAGTAGATATTTATAGTTTGCTACATGCCTGGGATAATGTCCATCACATTACCATGAAGGTGTTTTAGGCTAGGTAGTGTGTTGAAGTGTCTTCTTGTCGAGGCCAAGCAGTAGAAGAACTTAGTATTTCGGTCCCCCTATAGTAGCCAAGAAGTTCTAGCTCTTTGTTTCTAATAGATCTCCTCCTATTTGTCTATACTCTCTAATTATTTTTTGACTAACTTATCTTCTTATTTCAAGTCTTATATGATTGTTTCAGTTTGAAAGAGTGCAACCAAATCCTATATCCTTGCAGCCAATGGAACCCTATGTAGTTGAAAATATGATTTATTTTTTTTCCCAAAATTTGAGTTGGGTTTTAACATGTTGGAGTTGTTTAAATACTCCAAACAATGTTGTACTATGGAATGGTACCCCTCCTCCCACCAAACTGGGATTTTATCCCTAATCTTCTCCTTTTCCAGCTAGAAATTCTCAAACTAAAATGGTCTAGAGAAAGATTTATGGCCCATATCCCATTCTAAGAGAATTGGAAAGTGGTATGATTTTGTATGATTGAGGATTTCCAACATGAGTGACCATCATATAAAAGCCTCTTTGGACACCAAGAATATATCTAGCTTTACCTTCCTATTTTCCAACCCTACTTGTTTATTTGTTCAAGAATGATAAGTCCTTGCATACTAGACATCAATCAAATTTAGCTGATTTATTTTAGAGATTATAAATTTGTTCCTCTAATCTAAATATGGGATGCCCCCTTCCTAATCCCTAGCTAAAATATTAGCATTGAAGTCACCATACATTATGCAATTCACCTCTTCCTTTTCTATCCTACTTAGTTGTAAAACTTCCCATTGGTTCATTGCTCCCTAAAAAATTTTGAACTATAGAAATTTAAAATTAACAAAAGTTCTCCCAAAATATTACTCTTGAAGAGAGATGTGAGAACCCCTATTCCTACAACATGATCAATTGCTATCCAGTTTAGAGGATTCCATAAAGTCACTATATCCCTTGAAGCACCTTGGGATGCTATAGCCATATGCTCTACCTATCTCCATATTTTCTTGGCTATTCTATCCATCACTTGTATTGAAGATTTCATCTCTTAAAGGAGAATAAAATCTAAATGATGAATTTCAATTAATTATGAACTACAATTTGATGAGACCTACTGTTAAACCTCTAATATTCCATTATTATACAATCATTAAGAACCTAGAATCCAATATCAATCTGCTTCTGTATGCAAAAGTTATGGCTTATGCAAGTTTTACCCTAATGGACCTCAAAAATAAAAAATTAAAGCCCTAAAAATTAGAGATGCAATCACAAGATGTCACTTGACATTCTTTGTTTTGCTGGTGTCTAATAACTTTTTGTTGCCTCAATGCCTATGAACTATTGAATTGTATGAGATTGCAACACTTGTTGATATCTCATTGGTTGGTTGAATATAAACAAGTAAAATTTGATTAATCATGGTTCTAAAAGAGGCCATGTAGACTATTACCTTTGTTTGCAAAATGGTCAAATAGTATTAGAGGGATTCAAACCATAATCTCTCCTATGCTAAACACAAAGTGTTATCCATATTTCCACCTTTACTATTGGGAATAGAGTTGGATTCCCCTCTATATTCCATTTATCTAAACAACGACAAAAGGAAAGGGTAGTACATAATTCAAACACACAACCTTCCTTGAATAAATATATTGCACTATCAAACCTATCATAACATGTTATTTTAATAGAGTTACTAGTGTTTCTATGGAAGACCATTCACTTGGTCACATACCACAAAATAAATATTTGGCATGATTTGAACCTACACCTTGTCTCAAACCCATAATGCCTACCACCATGATACAAAAAAGATCAAGGAATAAATGGATCCTTCTAGAATATGAGATTTTTCTCTTATACATAGATGAAAAATAGATGTCATATCCTTTAAAAATTAATATTTCTATGCAATCCTTATGATAATTCAAAATTGAGAATTTGGTAGTCAAACACCTTGATACAAACTCCTCTATCCATAATGCCATAAATTTATTCTAGGTGGAAGTATGTCCCTTATCCATGAAAAAGGGTATTGTATGCTTATTTTCAAAAGAATTCCAAGCCAGAGCAATGATACAATCTAAATAAAGGAGTTTAATGAAAAATGCTTTCTTTATATCAACCTTTACACTTGACTTGTATGACAAATTATTCTTCCCTTGAACAACACCATGTTCAAATGATATACTATATGAATGACAAATAAGGTAATTGACAATATTTCCTCCACTTGAATGACTCTTCGATTCGTAGTTTGAGTGACACCTAAGTATTCACTTAATTTGAATAGCAGACTTCTTTGGATGACACTTTACAACATGCACTTGAATGACACATGAACACTTGGATGATAGTAACAATAATCATGTGCACATAAATATAATCTTGAATGGTTAGTTTCTAATTAGACAACTGACTTCATCAAAAAAACCAATGATCAATTGACGGTGCTATTTTCTTCATTTGAACAACACTCCTATGTGAATGAAACCTTGTTCACAAATCCACTCAAATGGAGAGGATATTTCCACTTGAATGATATTCATGTTCTCCCACTTGAATGTCAACTAACTTTATACTTTTTCAACCCTCAAAATGATATCTGCTTGCAATCACTGGACTTGAATATCACTCCCCATGATGTCTTTGCTTGGACTATAACCACTCTTCACCTACAATCCTATATAAATTCCAATCTATGTAATCTAAAACATACAATGCCACCACTATTCAAATATTTATATATAGAATAAAATTTGAGGTGGAAAGTTAATATTATTGTCAATATGCCTATTGGTTATATATAACATATTACAAATGGACGTCTATCCTTAGGTCTCTCTCTCCCTTTTCTCTCTCTTATATTTCTTTGTTCTTACCTTTTTCTATTATTTTTCCTACCAATTTCTCCCATATTGTTTCTATATACACATCGTCCTCTCTTTTCTTCTCTCCTTGACATGCTGCTCCTCCTCTTCCTCTTCCTCTCTTTTCTCACTTTTTCCTTGCAAGAAAGGATTCATTTTATACCTATAGATGGTAGTTATCATAACAAATTTTCCATAATAAATTTTGATCAATCTTTAATATAAGGAGATTTATATATTTTGGATGCTCCTACATCATACTAATTAAGTAAGATAAATGCTTCATGAGCTCTCTCTCATAAACACAAATTTATCTTCCAAGTTATTACCATTTGAGCTTGGATTTCCTTATAAGGCCACATTTTTTGTCCTATCCTTGAATTCCTATGAGAATAAAATCTTCTATTGTATAATGCACTCAATGTTTAATATAATATTTCCGATTCCTTGACATTCATCCAACCACAATCAACATGTATTTTATTGGTTACTTTCTCTTGTTGTTAACAATTTCTTTTGGAGTGATTCCTCCATAAAGAGGATATAGGTTCCAACACCTAGTTGTCACATGTCTAGGTCTTCCACACTGACTACAACAACCCATATTAGGGCCTTCATCTCTTATACCAATTTCTCTTCTCATAAATTTAGCCTCATTTCTTCCTCCTTGACTTGTATATTCAAGGCCTTCATTCTTTGGCCTTATATGTGGCATTATGAGAATTTTCACACCTTGCCCATATCTTCCCAATCCTTAACCATTATATCCAATTATTTTCATTAACTTGTAGACAATAACATTGGTGTATATTTCAAAGGACCCAATTCCTTCATCATCATTATGTTTTTCAACAATATGACCTTTGTCACAACCATGAATGACATGATGAGGTTCATCTTCCTCTACTATCTCTTTATCATTCCTTTTCTCTTTATCTAAAATGCCACTTAGGGGTGGGTTTAAAACAAGAGTAGAAATTATTGCATTATCATCTTCATTATCACTACTATTGGTGACTTGGGCTAATTACCTCTTTTCCATGTTTATTATCTTGCTTGTTTCTACCTTTACCTCCATTTGTTTCACAACTTCTCAAAACACTGCCATTTATCTCTTCAATTTTATCTCATAAGCATTCAAGAATTTTTTTTATATGCTCAAGCACACTATAGGACTATTATCCACTTTTTCTCCTTTGTCCTTTAATGGACTTAATGTGTACCTCTTGCAATATTTCTCAATAGTGTAGGTGTTCACCCTACCATCATGCACTACATTTCTATCAAACTACCATGGTCTTCCCAACAAGACATGACAAACATCCATAAGCATAACATCACATAGTATCTCATCCTTGTAAGAAACAATTTGAAAGTTTACCATACATTGTTCACTTACCAAAGTTTGATGTTTCTTTTGCAACCACAAGAATTTATACAGATTTGGTGTTCAACCCTCTTCAAGCCAAGCTTTTCTACCATCTCTATAGACACTAGATTATTTATACTTTTGCTATCCACAATGAATTTGCAACACTTACCTACTAATTTGCATATGTTTTAAAAATACTTATTTGCATTGGTTCATGCTCCTCTTTGGTTGGTTTTAACAATACCCTTTTCATCATAAGGGATTCTCCTTGTTCTAGTTCCTCCATGTGCTTTGGTGAAGCAATACTTTTCTCATCTGCTTATGCAATCTAGTTATGGGATTCCTTTCCATACCATTTGGTATGCTATGCTTGATGGTACTAAATGCTTTATTCCATTCTTCCAAGCATCTATAAAAATTTAAATAAAACCACATCCTCTACCTCTACCAAATCCATCTCTTCCTCTTGAGAGATCTCCACTTTCTCTAGTATTCTAGCTGAAATTACCTTGAGAAGTACTAGCTTCTCCTTCTTGCACATGTTGCCCTCTACCATTATTTCATTGTTCTCTTCTTATGAAATTGTTTTGTTGCTTGCTTCCTTAAATCCTAACTCCTTTTGCTTAAGGTTTTGAAGTCTTCTAAACATTCCAATTTGATATTTAATAGGCAAAAATTTAGATGTTAATTTGAATATAAATTTATCCCATGTTTGGATTCTCTCCTTTCCCTTTCACTATCTCTATTTGGACATGATCCCAAAAAATCAAAGCATGTATCTTTATCCTTTTGCATGTAAATTTGACTAGTTTTGGATCCTCCATATATTCATAATCAAATAATCTCTCCATGTTTGTTATCTAGCATATCAAATCTTCTAGGTTTAAACTTCCATTAAAATTGGGAGTATCCACTTTTAGTTTACTTCCCATGCTAGAGATTGCCCAAATCAATTGCTACTCTAGTTCTTCTCCTTGCTCCTCCCTCATATTGAGCTTTTGAGTGACCAGTATCCTCCTCTTCACTGTCACTAATCTCCTCAAGATGATCATATCTTCTTCGGGTAGTCTCAATTGCATCTATTCTAGTGATAATTCCTCTCAACATTTTAGCTATATATGTTGGCCCAAGCACAAGGTCAAAAAAATTTTCTCTTCATTGTTATGATATATATCCTTTGGCATATATCACAAAACTATGAAAAAATTGGCTTTGATACCAAAAAATGTAGTCTAAAGAAAGGAGTTTGATGAAAAAATACTTTATTTAATGGTAACATTTACACTTGGATCATACGATAATTTATTATTCCCTTGAATGACACCATGTTTGAATGGAAGACTATATTAATGGAAAACAACATGAATGATAATTAAATAAATGAAAATATTTCCTCTACTTGATTGGTGCTCCAGTTTCTAGCTTGAATGATAATTAAGTCTTCACTCAATTTGAATGATAGAGATTATGGATGAAACTTTACAACATGCGCTTGAATAACACATGAACACTTAGATGATAGTAACATTGATTACATACATGGCAATATACTCTTGAATATTCAATTGCTTTCTAGATAACATGATTGATAATGCCAAAAATCAATTGATGGTGCCACGTACTTCATCTGAATGACAATCCTATATCAACAACACCTCATTCATAGCTACACTCAAATGAAAAGAATATTTCTACTTGAATGGTATTCACATTCTCCCACTTAAATGTTGACCAAATTTTTGCTCTATCAACCCTCAAAATAATAATTATCTGCAATCACTAGACTCAAAAGTCACTCTCCATGACATATTTGCTTGGCCTACAATCACTCTTTACCTACAATTCTACACAAATTCCATCCTATGCAATCTACAACATACAATGCAATCACCATTCAAACATTTATACATAGAACAAAATTCAAGGTGGAAAGTTAATGTTATTTTCAATATACGTATTGTCTATACATAACATATTAGAATTGGACATCTATCCTTAGGCCTCTCTCTCCCTCTTCTTCTCTCTCTCTATCTTCTATTTATTTGTACTTATCTTTTCTCATTTTTTTTCCAATTTCTCTACTCTTATTTCTCTATACACATCATTCTTTCTTTTCTTCTCTCCTCTGCATGCCACTTCTTCCTTTATTTTCCTACTTTTGCCTTAAAAGAAAGAATTTATTTTATACCCATAGGTGGTAGTTACCAGATTGACTCACCCATAACCAATTTTAATCAACCTTTAATATAATGATATTTTTATATGTTGGATGCTCTTGCATTAAGCAAGAAAAACATGCCAAAATCCATGGTTTGAATTTGAATTTCAAGTGTATGATTGTTTGAAGAATCAACCTCTTTTTCCTATCAAACCATTTGTGTTTTTTGAAGAATTTTAGCTTAATGAGACCATAATCTCTCCAAATTGGTATTTTGAATAATTTTTGGAAGAAGCAAAGTATTTTTCCCAATACTTTCAAAAATATGGATAATAAGGAATAGGGTAAAAAATCCTTTTTTTTTTTATCTTTTACAAAAATGGCTTATGTTACTTCAAGGAGAAAATCATCCAAGGATTTAGAAGAAATATTGAAGATTGAAAATAACATTTCTATGTGACCAAGTGAGGTAGCTCCATACTTGCTCTGATATATGTTGGAATTCACACCTAGTTTCAAAAACAAATAGAAGCAATCTATTCACTCAAATATTATACACAAAGTATACAAGGATTAAAAAGGAAAGTGAGAGACCTCCTAAAAAAGAGGGATGGTCATCCCAAATAGATGTTATCTTTATGAAAAGGGTGCTAATACCTCCAACCACTCATTTTTTCATTGTTCCTTCTCTCTAGAATTTATTTCTTTCCTTTTGAATTCCCTTGGGGTTTGTTGGGTTGTCCTACATCTCCTTTCTAATGTTTTTGACTAGTGGACCTCCCCTTCGCCAGTTTGAGAATTTTTTCTTTTTGTTGTGAAATAAACTGAACATTTCTATTGATTAGAACCAACTTAAATATTACAATGAGAGCCTAGATTAGCTCGTAAACGTAGGATCTAATAAAAAACTTAGGTCTGTAAATAAAAAATTAAAATAGACCAAATATTAGTACGCTAACAATAGCGTAACTAATCTAGGTAGTTAACTAACTACCCTATCAACATAAATAAAGTAATAATAAGAATTACTGTAGTAAATCTAACATCCCCCCTTATGACATTATTTATGTAATCTAAAAATGACTAACATCCCCCCTGATTACATCAGTTGGTAATACAAAGAGAGCTGCGAAACAATTCAAATTTGACACGTGCAAGTGCCTTAGTGAAAATGTCTGCAACTTGAGCATTGGTGGGAATGTGCTGAAGCTAAATTCGGTGCCTTGGAACTTCGTCTCGAATGAAGTGACATTGTGTATCAATGTGCTTGGTTCTTTCATGATGTACTGGATTCTTGACAACATTCAAAACACCCGTGTTGTCGTAGAACAAGTGTATTGGAGATTTTTATGGAAGACCTATACTTGTGAGGATGCAACACAACCATATCACCTCACACACAGATTCATGTGTGACACGATATTATGCCTCTATGGATGAAATAGCAACCACCTATTGCTTCTTGCTGTGCCAAGAGACAGGACCAGATCCAAGATGAAACAAATATCCTGAAGTTGATTTACGGTCATCATATGATCCAGCATAGTCGGATTTCGTGTATCCTTGTAAGAAGAATTTTTTGTTCCTCTTATATTCTAGGCCATATTACATTATGCCACGGACATAGTGAAGAACGCGCTTTTCTTATTTCCAGTGTGTAGTCTTACGCTCCTGCATGAACCTCAAAAGATAGTTGATAGCAAATACGATATCTGGCCTAGTGTTGGTTAGATATATGAGACTCCCAATCAACTGGCGATAGAGAGTACCATCTACCTAAGGTGAATCATCATATCATGATAACTGAATTCCTATTTCCATTGGAGTAGACATTGGCTTGCAATCAGTCATGCGATATTTTTCCAATAGGGTCTTGGCATATTTTTTTTGAGACACTTTGATGTAGTGCTCCTTCTGGTGACTTCCAGACCAAGACAATAATGGACAAGTCCGAGATCTGACATCTCAAAATATTGACACAAGTCTCTTTTGATAGTAGAAATCATTGTTTTTGAACTCCCTATAATGAGCAGATCATCAACATAGAGTACAAGCAACACTATTTCAGAACCTTGTTTCTTAAAATAGAGGTTTGCATCTGACGGACATCTCTTAAAACCATGTTGCAAAAGGTGATGATCCATTTTTATATACCAAGCCCGAGGGGCTTGTTTCAAACCATATAAGGATTTTACCAATCTGCAAACTTTCTATTGTTGGCCTTCCACTTCAAATCCTTCCGGTTGAGTCATGTAGACTTCTTCTTGGAGATCACCATTTATAAAAGCACTCTTGACATCCATTTGGTGTACTTTCCACCCATATTGTGTTGCCATAGCACAAAGAACTCGAATGGTTGTCATCCGAGTAGTAGGTGCAAAAGTTTCCTCATAGTCAATGCCTTCGCTTTGAGTATAGCCCTTTGCAACAAGGTGGGCCTTATGCTTATCTATTGTACCATATGCATTATACTTCACTTTATACACCTATTTGCAACCTATGGGCTTCTCTTCGTATGGCAGATCGAAAAGCTTCCAAGTTTTGTTTTTCATCAAATACTTATACTCTACATCCATAGCGACCTTCCACTAAGGCTCACCAAGAGCAACTTGCATTGATGTGGGTTCAAGATCATCTATGGAAGACATAAATACCATGTCACTATCAATATCCATATCTTCTGTATCTCTCTGGATCTATAGAAAGTTCCTCAAAATATTGACACAGCTCATCAACCCCAGTATTCTCTATTGCAGCTTTCTCCTGTTGAGCCATGCTGTGAGTACGAGGCCTATCCAATGTTAAATCTGGTGGAGTGGATAGCTTAGAGTCTTTGATTGTATTTGTATACCACTTTGGATTCTTCTTCTAAGGTGTTGAAGAAGATGAAGACGAACCTCCAAATTTTCATGAAGGAGATTTATCAACCTTAGGTTCCATAAGGTCTAGGTATACATCAGATGTGGGTTCTGATGTGAAAGCCTCATCAAAAACTACATCTCTACTGATGTGTATCTTCTTGGTTAAGGGATCAATCAAATGATAACCCTTAGAGTTCTCATCATACCCAAGAAGAATACACTTCAATGTCTTCTCATCTAGCTTCTTCCTTTTCTCTTTTGGTATGTGCATGAAATCTTTACATCCAAAAATGCATAGATGAGAAATGGAGGGTTTCCTACCACTCCATGCTTCCTGTGGAGTCATTCATTATAGAGCCTTTGTGGGTGCCCTATTCAACATATATACTGCTGTGGTGATAGCTTTTGCCCAATATAGTTGCTCAAGACTAGCTCCTGTGAGCATGCAATGAACCATTTCCATGATGGAACGATTCCTCCTTTCAGCAACTCCATTTTGTTGAGGAGTATAAGCAATAGTTAACTATCATGTGATCCCATTTTATTTCAAGAACTCAGAGAATTATTTAGAGGTGAACTCCCCCCATAGATCTGAGCGGAGGGTCTTTATAGAATTTCTTGACTCCTTTTCAACAGATTTCTTGAATTGTTTGAAAGAAGCCAAATGCTTCAGATTTCAGTTGAAGAAAGAATACCCACATCTTTCGTGAGTAATCATCTATGAATAACTAAAAATACCTCTTACCCCCACAAATTTTTAGAGTGATGGGACCTCACAAATCGATGTGAATCAACTCCAGAGGTTTATTTGCTCTTGTAGAGCTCCTTTCAAAAGGCACTCTATGCTGCTTTCCTGCCAAGCAGTCAGAGCAAACTGGTAAAGTGGTAGAAAGGGAAGGAAGAAATTTTACCATTTCATACTTACTTAACTCAAGTAAGTAACCAAAACTCAAATGTCCATATCTCTTGTGCCATAGGGAAGTTGCCTCCTTTGTAGAGACTTTCATGGCTACATGTGGAGTAGAGATAGCATCTAAGGCAAATAAGCCATGCTTATATGAAGTAGTGGCAATGTTCTTACCCATCCTGGTAATAGAACAACACTTCTTACCTCCCTCAACACTAAATTTCACAACCATATCTTTGTCTAGAATTTGTGTGACTGACAACAAATTGTTTGTCAATCCTAGAACATAGAGAACTTTGTCAATATGACACTTGCCATCAGGAAGAGTGACTGAAATAGTACCTTCACCCTAAACCTTGTAGGTTTTATCATCAACAATAGTGACAGGTTTGCCCTCTTTGGCCTCAAAAGACTCAAACCATGATTTGTCACCAGTCATGTGCTTACTGGCTCCGGAATCAACATACCGGATAGGATCCGTCTGCTTGGACACTGTGGTAGTCATGAGAACTTTGTGGGCTCTCTCAGAATCCATGTCAGATTCTTCAACAACAACATTCACTTGTTGTTTGTTATTTTGTGGTTTGTTCCAGCCTTTTTGTTTGGATTGTTTATTCTTATGCCAACATCTGTTTGTATAATGATCTTCTTTGTCATAGATCTTGCAATATCGCTTTTTTTGTTGAGGTTGTTGAGTTTGTTTCCCTTTTGAATCTTTTTGTGAATTCCCTCCCTTCTAAAAATTACCCTTCTTCTGGTTCTACCCTTTCCTGTTGATGTAGAGGGCAGTGTTAGAAGAATCATCTCGCTGTAGTTGGCGTGCCTCCTCCTATTGAAGCATATTAACCAATTCTACAAAAGTAACTTTCTGTTGCAACACCTGAAGGGAAGTGATCAACACCGGATAAGAATTAGGTAAATTTCTCAATACAATTGAGGTAAGGATCTTATCTTCAACTAGTTCTCCTAAAGAATTCAACTTTGCTTTCAATTCTGACACTCTGCAAAGAAAAAATTCAACAGTCTCCCCCTGCTTCATGCTTAGACTGTGTAATTGAGATTAAAGAAATAGAATAGTGGAATCATTCTTTCCCTCATAGATAGTATTAAGGGCATCCCATGCCTCTTTAATATTTGCACAATCAGCAATATGGGGTTGAACTTCATCAGCCACAACAAGCAAAATGAGCACCTTTGCTTTGCTATCTAGCTTGTCAAAGTCTATTTGAGCAGTAGATGGAGCTGTAGCACTAGCAGCAGATGAAGGTCTTGTTGTTGCTCCAGATACAACATCCCATAAGTCATCCATGACTAGTATAGCCTTCATCTTGTTTTTACATGGTGTGTAATTAGGACCTTTCAACAAGCCGATGAGAATCGGTCATTAATTTTGCAGACATGGTGAAGGTTCCTTATAACACCAATTGGTCCCCCTTTCGATATACCTTTTTCTAGGCCGATATACCGTACAAAATACCCGCCCTTACATGAGGGAAACTATAGGTATTTAGAAATATAAAAAAAAATCACCCGCCCTTACGTGAGGGAAACTATAGGTAATTTTTAGAGATCATACGATACGTGGAACTTAAATAGTACTGAAAGCGAATAGTCTTGTTGATGGCACCTACCATAGAAAGTCTGCAATCCTCATGCGTGGGGCGTAACTTCCCCTAAAAACTTTGGATTACAAAACTTTTGTCAGGATTTATGCCTAAACACAAGAACTATTAGGGTAATAGATGGAGTAAAAAAATGCAAAATGGCAAACTTATCTCTCCTTGACGATTTATAGAGAACAAGCTCAGACATCGTTGTGGCAGCTATATTAGGCGGCGGATACAGTAGTGCAATCACAACAACTTTACCTATAAGTTCTGGGCAGAGGTATCACAAATACCGAACGCTACAGTGCAATCAATTGCACGGATGGGTTTTAATTATTTCGGGGACTTAGGAGTGAATTTCATTTTAATTTTTAATGTTATAGTGCAAAAAAATGAAATATGCAACATACAACATAAAAGTGCCCATAGAAATAACCCACTAGGTGTCGAGCGCAGCCGAAAATGCACCTTTACAATAATGCCAAATTTGCTTTTCAAAAAATTACTCACTTTCCCCCCTGTGATTTTTGGAAAAAAATACCCCCGAAATTTTTTTTCTTAACAAAGCATTTTTTTTATAATTATTATATATTTTTAAAGTTAAAAAAATAATTTTAATTTATATAGTTTCAAAACTATGAAAATATAAATTAAAAATCAAATTTTAATTTATATAGTTTAAAAACTATAGAAAAAATAAATTAAAATTAAAATTTTAATTTAACTAAAAAAATAATAATTAAAAAAAAACTTTGGAAAAAAAAATTTACCTTTTTTTTTTTTTTCTCCAAGGGGGAATTCGACGGAATTTGAACCCCTGACCTGCCGGCTCCCTGAGCCTTACCACACAGTCCACCACCAGGTGGACTAGCGGGCTAATCCAAAAGGATCAAGGACCCCCTCCTATTTGAGGAGGGTCCCCAGCCCATTTCCCTGCTAGCGTAGCCGCCTGACCGCAACTCCCTTCATGGATGCCTTTGCCAGGTGGCCACCGCTGCGCCCTTCCTCTGCTACTAGTCACGGCGGGTGGCGCCGGCTGCTGGTGGCAGCAGAAAGACGTCGGTCGCTGCTGGAAACAGCTAGGATGGCTGGGCGCCATGCGACGTCGCACGATGTTTGTTGCTACAAGCAATTGCAGATGTGGCAAAGTCGTCATGGCTGCAGCAGTTGGCCTGCGTCATGGAGGGGGGGTGCGACGTGTGTTGCGTGACAAAATAAATCACACGACGACGCGCAGGGGGGCGATGCACGTCGCATGAAAAAATTAATCACGCAATGACGCGGGGGGGTGGGGTGGCGCGTGGCGCGGCCACGCGTGATTTTTAATCACGTCACGGCGGGGGGGTGGCGCGTGGCGCGGCCGCACGTGAATTTTAATCACGTCGCAATGGGGGGGGTGGGGGCAGAATTTTTTTTTTATATATCACGCACGGGGGGGCGTTGAGTGGTGTGAAGAAAAAAAACATGCACAGGAGGTGCGTAGTGCAGGGGGGTCTGAGTGTTTTTTTTTAAAGATGCATGCTTAGCAAAAAAAATGCATAGACCAGCACTGGGAAAAAAAATTTCCCAGACCAGTGCTGGAAAAAAAATCCCAGACCAGCAAGCTTCCGCTTCCTCCCAAAAAAAATGCTTTTCTCCAGGCAAGACCAGCTCAAAAAAAATGTCGCCTCCTCTCTTTCTCACCCTTCTGGCTCTGATGCCATGTGAAATAAACCGAACAACATTTCTATTGATTAGAACCAGCTTAAATATTACAGTGAGAGCCCAGATTAGCTTGTAAACGTAGGATCTAATCAACAACTTAGGTCTGTAAATAAAAAATTAAAATAGACCAAATATTAGTATGCTAACAATAGCGTAACTAATCTAGGTAGTTAACTAACTACCCTATCAACATAAATAAAGTAATAATAAGAATTATTGTAGTAAATCTAACATCTGTTCCTTCAATTTTCCCCACCTATTTTGGGAAATTTGGAAATAAAAAAATAATAGGGTGTTCAAGAACTCCAAAATAGATGTTTATGTTTGGCCCAAGATCCTTCCGACTATTGTGAAAAATATTTCAATCTTGGATAGTAGTGATGGCTTTAAGAATGAGGCCCTTATGGAAGAGGCTTTAGGTTTCCATCCAAGAAGGAGAAGAGTGGATCAACCTCTGTTAAATGTAAGAGCTTAAACCAAAAGATGCTCCCTCCGCTAGACTGGATTAAGCTTAACTTTGATGGATCCTCTAATGGAACCCTGGAAAAGGAGTTGGATATGTGTTTAGAGATCAAAATTATGATATCATCCTTGCTTATTCTAAAAATCTAGGTTCTCAAACTTGTCACTTTGTGGAATCCAAAGCTCTCTTTCAAGGTACGTTGTTGATAACACCATTAGAATGTAAAAAATTCATCATTGAGGGAGACTTTGAATATAATTAACATAATTATTGGATCTCAAAGCCTCAAGTAGAATATAGCCAACATGATAGGGGAAGTCATAAGGGTTCTCCAAGTCATGGAAGGCATTCAAGTGAGACACACCTACAAAGAAGGTAACAAATCTATGAACTTTATAGCCAATTTGGGCCTGCACCAAATGGGCCTTTCTATTTGAAGGGAAGACTTTCCCTAAGGTTTGAAATAGATTGAGTAATGAAACCTGAACCTATCTCCTTGTGGTGCATTGGCTAATGTTTTCCTCCAAGGAACCATTTTTTGACAAAGTTTTAGAAGGGATTACTACCCTTTTTCTAGGTTCTCGCCATCCCAGATTTGTGATGTATTCTCTTGAGACCTTCATGATATTGTTCAAATTTGAATCCTATCTATTGGGGCCCCTTCTCCTAGGTGGCACTGTAGGCTTGAACAAGTGGCATGATACTTTGGTGGAGTTGACTTTCTGCTACCATCATGGAGGGTTTTAAGGTAGTTTAGGAATGGAATTGGCCCCTCTCTTTTTGATGGTCAAGAAATTATATTTAAGTTCCCTAAATGGTCCAATATTTTCAATGATTCCCTTGCTTCATCATGGTCCACAAGTCATTCTAGCTAGTGCTTCTCTGGGGTGGTTGTCATGTCTAGGATGAGCCTTTCTATTTTTGGGTGTGGCACTTTGAGATTGGTAGCTCATGCTATTTTTTTTCTTACCCACGTTAGTGTCCTTGGGCTAAGGTGGAAAGTCAATGATGCTCTAGGATGTGTTGTTGATGGTGCATTTACAAAATTCTCCCTTAATCATTATTAGGTTGGGAGCCTTATCTCTCCATGGTTCTTTCATATTTCCATGCTAGAGGTTTTGCCTTAGGCATTGTCCTGTTGAATTATGGTGGTGGTTACTTAGTTCTCATGTGCATTATCTTCCTACCAAGAATCATACCAATTTTATGATTTCCATTTCCACTCTAAAGGATTGATATGATAACTAATTTTTGATCATTTCCACTGCCTACCCCTATTTCTTGAGGCTCCCCAATTGCTATCATAATTGGTAATATTTTTTGCATGGTAGAGTTGGGTCCTTCTCAATTAAGAAGCATTATGTGGTTTTAGATTTTGAGGCCACTCTCCCCCTTATTAGTCACATTGGTTGCTCTGTTAATTTCCCATTCTCTACCACCTCGATCCAAAGGTGTGTCATTAGAAGGATTTTGAGCATGGATGATTTCATTCCAGAACTTATCATTCAAAAATTGGATGATGAAGTTAAAAACATTATGAAAAAATAGACCTTTTGGAGTTCCTTAGGTGGTTCAATAGTTTTGACAGGGATATATCTCGACAGATGGCCTATTCGTGGAGGAAGGGAATGGTTAAATTTGATAGCCTAGAATTCAAGATATCGATCCCTCTTATTACAAAGGTCACATGGCTGCCTACGAATGGTATTTGATTAAATAGGGAGAAGCATTCCCTAGCTAAATATCTAAGGCATTCTCGGGTGAAGATGAGGTAGTGGAAAAAATTTAAAACAAGTACTCATGAAGCTTACATAAAGCACCTTGGGACAGGGTTGTTATTGTCATCATGGACTACTTCACTCTGATAGTAATAGAGATATTCTCAGAATTTCCACTTTACCTTCCTCAACCAACACTACCATAGAAAAAATATGAACATTCCTACTTTTTTGTGTATGTCCCTAGAGAAGTCGATGATGAGTGTTAAGAATGGGGACTCCTTGTATCCCCTTCATCGAGGTTTGATCAAAATGATCTTTGAGCACGTGTCTAGGAAAAGTGATAGCCTGGGAAATATGAAGGTGCCTTTGGTGGACTACCATGCTAATTCCTATTTTAATGAGGAATATCCTACTTCTTCTTAGGTGAATTATTTTAACACTTAGGTCGTGAAGGCTAGCTTGACTATTATTGAGTTTGCTCTAGGTGGTAGGGTGATGGAGATGTTGCAAGTGCATAACATAGAAAATGTTTTTCCTAGTGGGACTAGTAGGAGCATTGAAAATATTAGATGATAAAAGCATTCTAAAGTGACTAAAGTTGAAAATACCCCAATGTATATCTAAGAGTCAGATTGGGAAGGTTTTTGTATAACCAGAAAGAAGACAGTTCTTGGGTGGTACTTTGGCGAAGAAATAGCCTATATCCCTAGAGGTTCCAAATTCATTGAATTCAGGAAGAGAAATGAAGGAAATATTTTTGAGGTCCCTAATAAGCACCCTCAAAGTTGCTATTAGTTATATGAAGAAACTCAAAGATATTATGGACTGGGATCACTAGGAACCAAAAGTCTCTAAGGCACGAAAGGATTATGAGAGGATCAAGTATCTTATTTGAGGCCTTCTTTTGGTATATTTTCCCTTCTTGTAGTTCTATGGTTTTGTGGGTTGATGCCCTATTTTGTGGTTAGGCCTTAGTTTAGGTTGGTGGTTCTGTGTTAATTTTACTTGCCATCATGTAGATAAGGCTATTTCGATTGGAGGATATCTCCATTATTTGATCCTCCCTTTCCTCTTCCTGGTCCCTATGTGGATTTTGTATAGTGGGTTGTTAGACCCACTGTGTGGTTTATCTTGGTTTCAATTCTCTCTTGGTCTTATTTCTAAACTATTAACTTCCATTTTGTAAAAAGGTTCAGGGACTCTTCCAAAACCCCTTATTTTACCCAATAAAAAAAGGAAAGTAAGAGTGTTGGCATTTTTGCCACATTAAAATTTTGTTAAAATTTTGCCCAAAGTAAAATGTTTTTAAAATTTTGCCCAAATATGTAAGCAATTTTGCCAGCGAAATCCATTTTGAGCATTTTTGCCACATTAAAAAATTTTGTTGAATTTTTTTCTAAGTGTTTGATGGGTGTCATTTTGGGCAAAATCTGAGTGAAATTCATTTTTGCCCCCAGGTGCAGTGAAATGCCTTTTTGCCCCCCATGTGCAACGAAAGTCTTTTTCAGGCAAGTTCGCAACGAAGTCAATTTCCAAATAATTTTGCTAGTGAAATCATTTGTTGGTAGTTTCGCCCAGTTTCTGGCCAAACTCCCATTTCGTCCAGTTTCTAGAAAAACTCCCATTTCACTCAATTTCAGCGAAATGCTCCTTTTGCCCAATTTTTTAGTGAAATGTATTTTTGAGTGCGTTCTGAGCGAAAATGATGGCAAGAGCACGTTCCAGGTGCATGTCCAAGTGAAAGCCCATTTCGGGCATGACTTGGGTGAAACCATGATGAAGGCCATCACCCCCAGCATTTTTAGTGAAGATCTTCTTTGGGAAGGGTTTAAAGCTAGTTTATTCTATTCCTGGGGCGACACAATTAATATTTCTGGGATCACTACTGAAGAACTATTGAAGTTGAATATTGCGCTCTTGAATCTGGTGTAATATTTTTCATTTTTGAAGCACCATCAACTTTAGTAGATATTCATTTCCTAGGCACCATCATGGAGATTAAAATCGAACCAACGATTTTCACCAAAGTCTCGATACGCCATGTGATGAAATCACTTGACACTTCCCAATGTGTTTGTTGATTTTTTCATTATTGGTACCAATGAGGAATTGTTGTTTGATTTTAGAATAGCTAGCATTTTATTTAATAAGCATTTAATTTTGGAGGTGAAATCCTCTATAAAAACTAGAAAAATTAATTTAAAAAAGGATGGACATTCTACTGAAGAAAACACTTTAAGTTTAATTTTCTGCTTTAATCTAAATACTATTGGCTTTGGTTCTTAGATCAATGGTGTATGTTATTACTTTCTGCCTGTCATTTCTGCTATATTCATTGACTTTGTTAGATGAATTAAAATTTTACATTTGAATTTAATTGTTGATAAAGAAATGAATGTTGAAATGCTAATTGGAAGTTATATTTGTGAGCTATGAATGGTCCCTGTGTTATTCTTTCTGATTAAATGTTGGTTATAACTTGATCTGGTTATTTAGTTGTTAGTTCATCCCCGCACTCTATTTTTGGCTCATGACCATATTTCCCATTTCTTTCAGTCATTTCCCATTTCTTTCAATCAATTTATCTCCCTAAGCTTAACACCAATTTTTATATTAGTCAGGTAACCAACCCTCTTTGGATACTATCCCGAAGGACATCTCTTTCCTTTTGCATTTCAATGTTATCCAGGTCTAGGGTGCATAATTTTACACTTAGGATGATTCGTGACCAATAGAGAGACATAGAACTTATGGGTGCCTTTGAGTGCCATAAATAATAATTATATTATTCATGGATAAGGATCACAACAATTTTATGTAATGGATGGAGTGGGGGGTATTTATATGAATATCAAAACCCCAATTGAAGAACACAAGCTTATACTGAGAGGGGGGTGAACAATATAAGACCACTTTTTACTTTTCTTTACTTGAATAATAATATCCAATATATCAATGGCAATATCAATAGCAATAATCAAAGCAATGCAAAAATCACCACACATAATTTAACGTGGTTCACCCAATGTGGGCTACTCCACAGAGTAAATATTTCACTAAAATTTTCTCAACAAATAAATTGGGAAACCTTTCCCTATTACAATGTTTATGGACCTCTTTCCAAAGGAGACACCAATTCCCTGATCAAGTTCATGGATCTCTATCCATAAGAGACACCAATCCCCTCATCTGGTTCATGGATCTCTATCCACAAGAGAACTCCTTCTCCTCTACTCTGGTTGGTGATCCTCTAGAAGACTACTGCCTCCACTACTATGGCTTGTGGATATCTCTCCATTGAAGACTCTTATCCTCACTCAGAATACCTATCCTCACTGCCTTGGCTAATGGATATCTATCCACTAGAGACTATTATCCTCTGCTCTATCACCTCCAAAGCTTGCTCTTAGCTCTATCTCAAATATGTACTAAACACAATCCTTCATTCTAGCACAAATTTGCTCAATATCTGTCTCTGATCTACACTAAACATAGTCCTTCAGTCTAGCACAAATATGCTCAATATCTGTCTCTAATCTGCACTAAACACATTCCTTCGGTCTAGCATAAATATTCTCAATATGTGTTTCTAATCTACACTAAACATAGTCCTTTTGTCTCGCACAAATCTGCTCAATATTTATCTCTGATCGACACTAAACATAGTCCTTCGGTCTAGCACAAATGCACTCCATATTTGTCTCTTGGTCTAACACAAACCTATCCTCAAATATGTACCAAACTCTTTCCTCTAATATATCCTCAAGCCTTAACACAAAGCTTGATCTAATCACAAACCAAATTTGCTAGATTTGCCCCAATCCTTAACACAAAGCTTGATCTAATCACAAATCAACTTTGCTAGATTTGCCCCAAGCCTTAACACAAAACTTTAACAAATAAATCAAGCAACTCTACTCTCAAGTCTTCTAAAATACTTACCTCAAATCTGTCCAACAAGTCCTCTCAAGAACTTGTCCAATATTCTCTCAAGTTTTCACCAAGACTTACCTCAAATATGTTTAACAAGTCCTCATTAGAACTTGTCCAATTTTCTCAACAAATCTTCACCAAAACTTGTCTCAAATCTGCATTGTAAGCTTCTAGAAAAGCTCACACAAATATTTCCAATGAGTCTTCACCAAGACTTCAACTCTATCCAATCTAATTGTAAGCTTCCACAAAAGCTTACTCAACTCAACTCACTCTATTACAAAAAACCTCTTCAATAACACAAACAAGCTTCACACAAAATCTTGTTTTAATCTCACAAAAATATATAGAGAATGGTTAGAGACTCAGTATGCTTCACACTCACAACAATACTCAATCACTTTCAATCTCTCTTGTTTTACCACGGAAACATATAGAGAATGGTTAGAGACTCAATATGTTTCACTCTCACACAACACTCAATTACTTCCAAACTCTTTTGAAATCAATTAAGAATAAAGAACAATTTATCCTTTCAAATCATTTTTTATAATATAACTTTATTTCAACAAAAATATCTAACATACTTGGCACACCTTATTACTCCTTTTAACCACTTAAAAATCAAACACCCAAATTAAAACTTTGCATATCCTTTTATCTCCCTTTATAATTCATAAACCCTTTTAACTATGCAAATTTTAATTAACAAGACCTTAGGAAATTAAAAAATAATTTCCACCCTTTTCAATTTTTGGATGCAATGACAAACCTTAGCATATGGCACATACCTTGTAATTTTACCCAAAAGGACTTTGGTGGGATTCGAACCATCGATCCCTCTCTCCCAAGTACCTTCACACAACGCGTGCCACCAAGTGGGCTACGTGCCCACACATAATGAATGAGGCTCGCGCCCCCCTCTTAATCTTCCTCCGATGGCCTGCACAAAATGAAAACCAACTCTGCCTTGCCCAAAACATTATCGTGCAGATTCGAACCCGTGACCTGTCACCTACGAGCAACCTAGCACTACCCTCACTACCAACTGCACTACCAACACTTTGCATTTGAGAAGTGTGCTTCACTAATACTTATGCCTTAGTCTATCTCCTTAAAGCTTCTAACACATACGATTCCCTTCAGACCTTTGGCACATGAATTCATTTTTTTATTTACTCGATCGCATGGATAATTTTTCTAAGGTAGGTTATTACCCCCTTTTATATGCATAGCAATATATTCAAACATGTCGGTGGATGAAATAATTCGGTTTTGAATTTAATTTGAATTATGGTCCTTTAAATTAATTTAAATTTAAATTTAACCTTTAGGTAAAATATTTAAATTTAAATAATTTAAAACTTAGGGCATTATAAAATTTCACATGGGTCTTTTGGAAAATAATAAATTTATCACTCCACAACCTTTGTTTCTCTTCACACCAAACTATAACTGGAAAATATTATAATATTATATATTATAATATTATTATTTTTATCAACCTGCTTCTTGCCTTGCTAAAAAAACCATTGGAGGACACTTAAAACACCAAAATTTGGACATCAACCTTTTGGCATAAATGCATGACAAACCTTGCTTTCTTCTTGACATCAATGACAACAAACCTTTCTCATATTTCCAATAATCTCCTCCTTTGTCATTGGTGGCAACCCATTTTCCTTTTACCATTTCTTTTACCTCTTTCTGCTTTGCTCCTCCTGAGAAACTGCTCCCCTTGACTGAATGCTCTTCCCCTAACTCAAATATCTCCCCCTTTGACATAAATGGCAAAGGGTCACCTTTGGGGCTTGGGGCTAAGAATGAGACTCTTAGCTTAGCCCCTACCCCACCTCCTCTTGAGGTGGTTAATTCGGGGTGGGAGTATTTCTACTCCCAACAAGCACTGATATTTACATTTGTCCACTTTCTTCCTCAACTGACCCTTCTGATTCCTCTGACTATTCTTGTTTCTGCTTGTCTATGGAATTTTTGCTCTACACCACTTTGTTGTATGCCCATTATTATTGCACTTATAACACTTAATGTTGTTATTCCTTAGAGGTGCAACTGATTTGAAATTTCTTTTGGTGAAGCCATATCCATTTCTATCATGAACCTTGCAATTTACTACCTTGTGACCAAACTAATTACAAGAGTAGCAATACCCTTGAAAATATGCATGTTTCTAAAATTTCCATATTCTTGTTTTCCTTGTGTCCTACACTATGAAGCCTTGTGCCCAAACCTGTGACATGAGAAGCATCATCCATTGAAACTACCTTGCCTTGATCCCATTAGTCTCTTAGTCTCTTTTGCCCTATTGACCTTTTTATCTCCTTCATATATACCTTTCAAATTATCCCAAATTTCCTTTGCTGATTTATAGTGCATAACCTTTATAAACTCTATCTCATGCAAACCTTTCAAAATTTCATTCATTGCTCTTGAATGTTAATGATGTAGAAGCTTACCATATTTATTTATAGGTGGAGTAGCTGGCGGTATGTATCCATTCTCAACTGCTTCACATACCTCATTTCCAAGTCCCATTAGGTGAATATTAATTCTCACACTCCAAAGTACATATTGCTTCCATAAAAAAATGGTGTTTAATTCCCTAAGGATCCATCTTTAGAATCCATTTATGTTCTTGTGAGCTTTTTCTTCAAGCTGTTAAACTCTTTTGAAGGAACCTGCTCTGATACCAATTGAAGAACACAAGCTTATACTGAGATGGCGGTGAACAGTATAAGATCACTTTTTACTTTTTTTTTGCTTGAATAATAATATCCAATATATCAATGGAAATATCAATAACAGTAATCAAATCAATGCACAAATCACCACATACAATAGAGACACCAATTTAACATGGTTCACCCAATGTGGGCTACTCCACGGAGAAAATATTTCACTAAAATTTTCTCAACAAATATCTTGGGAAACCTTTCCCTATTATAATGTTTATGGACCTCTGTCCAAAGTAGAAACCAATCCCCTAATCAAATTTATGGATGTCTATCCATAAGAGACACCAATCCCCTTAGATGGTTTGTGGATATCTATCCACAGGAGAGCTCCTTCTCCTTTGCTCTGGCTGGTGATCCTCTAGAAGACTACTACCTCCACTACTATGGCTTATGGATCTCTCTCCATTGAAGAAACTTGTCCTCACTAAGAATATCTATCCTCATTGCCCTGGGTAATGGATATATATCCACTAGAGACTACTATCCTCTGCTCTATCACCTCCAAAGCTTACTCTCAGGTCTATCATAAATCTGCACTAAACACAGTCCTTCGTTCTAACACAAATATGCTCAATCTCTGTATCTGATCTGCACTAAATATAATCCTTTGGTCTAGCACAAATCTACTCAATATCTATCTCTGATCTACACTAAACACAGTCCTTTAGTCTAGCATAAATATGCTCAATATTTGTCTCTGATCTGCACTAAACACATTGCTTTAGTCTAGCATAAATCTTCTCAATCTCTATCTCTTGGTCTGACACAAACCTATCCTCAAATTTACACTAAACTCTATCCTCAAATTTGTCCTCAAGCCTTAACACAAAGCTTGATCTAATCACAAATCAACTTTGCTAGATTTTCCCTAAGCCTTAACACAAATATTGAACAAATTAGTCAAGCAACTCTGCTCTCAAGTCTTCTCAAAGAATTACCTCAAATCTATCCAACAAGTCTTCTCAAGAACCTATACAATATACTCTCAAGTCTTCACCAAGACTTACCTCAAATCTGCTCAACAAATCCTCAATAGAACTTGTCCAATCTGCTCAACAAGTATTCACCAAGACTTGTCTCAAATATGCATTGTAAGCTTCTATAAAAGCTCACACAAATCTGTCCAACAAGTCTTCACCAAGACTTACCTCAACTCTGTCCAATCTGATTGTAAGATTCCACAAAAGCTTACTCAACTCAACTCACTCTATTACAAAAAACCTCTTCAATCACACAAACAAGCTTCACACAGAATCTTGTTTTAATCTCATAGAAACATATAGAGAATGGTTACAGAATCAATATGCTTTACACTCACAACAATACTCAATCACTTTCAATCTCTCTTGTTTTACCATAAAACATATAGAGAATGGTTAGAGACTCAATATATTTCACTCTCACACAACACTCAATTACTTCCAAACTCTCTTCAAATCAATTAAGAATAAATAAAAAATTGTTTCACAGAACTTGAACTATCACTCCAACACTTCCAATAAACTAAGCCCAATCAACTCCACTCAACCAATCACTTAATGAAATATTAGTCAACAATTCTTATCAAACAAACCTCACATAACAATGATACTCATAATATTTCACAAACCCTAGTTCAAGATAGTTCTCAACTTCACATAACAATGACTCAATATTTCCAACAATTCTTATCAAACAAACCTCACATAACAATGATACTCATGATCTTTCACAAAACCTAGTTCAAGATAGTTCTAAACTTCACATAACAATGATACTCAATATTTCCAACAATGCTTATCAAACAAGGTTTTTAGTATCAACTTTCATTCCAGAAAACCCACATCAATCAACATTGGATTTGTCAAAACCAAACTCAACAATGCTTATCAAACAATCCTTTTCACTCCAACTTAGCATTGATAACATCCAACAATATTTCACTCACAAGGAAGATATGTGATGGGGGACCAAAAAAATCACACACTCTCAGACCCAAATTTCTCTTCTATTAATCTGCAAATCGCTTTTACAAAAATAGCCCACAGGCTTACAAATAACCAGCGCTCGGCTTGGTTTTCACTATCACACTCTGCGTGTGATCTTCCCAAATCCACCATCTAATCTATTACAAAAATTGGGTTTTTATAGAGGCTTCGACCCTATGAAAAAACTCTCCAAAAATAGGTTCACCAACCCAATTTATGGCTCCACTCCGCATGGCCCTTGTCATCACCGCTTCCTGTCAGATCACTCTAACTTTCGCTCCTTGTCAGATTATTCTGTATGACCCATCCTCTTTATTTCCCATGCTTTTGGGTAATCGCTCACTTTTACTGCACCCTAGGTGCCATGCGTCGTCCTCGTTCTGCAACTGTCGCTTGACCTTTGTCGTCTTCTTCCTCCAGTTGTACTGTAACAGGTGTCATGATATCATGACATGTCACGATATCATGACATCTTCCTTTCCCTGCTCCTCATTTTCTTTTTTGGTCATGATTTCGCCATAGCTTGACTCCCGCCTTCGCTTTCTTGCTTCGGGTCGCAATTTCGTGACATGTCACTATATCGCGACATGTCGCGATATCACGACGATTTCCTGCATTGGCTTCTTCCTGCCACTTCGATCACGATTTCGTGACATGTCATGAAATCATGACATTTTCCCCTTTCTGCTTCTCCATTTCTTCGGGTCACGATTTCGTAACCTGTCATGAAATCACGACATTCTTCTCCCATGTCCTTCCTTGTCTGCTTCTGTCACGATATTACGATCGGTCACGACTTCATGACATTCTTCCTCTGACCCTCTCTCTCCTTTGCTTCGGTCACGATTTCGCAACGGTTGTGATTTTGCGACATGTCACGAAATCATGACATCTCTAACTGCTCTGCCCCGACTGTCTATTCCTTGTCGTGATTTTGTGATAGTCACGATTTCACATGTCACAAAATTGTGACATTCCTCAGCGTCTCCCCTTTGGTTGCTCCCTTGTAGCGATTTTGCGACAGTCACAATTTTGCGACATGTCACAAAATTGTGACATTCCAACGACGTCTCCCCTTTGGCTGCACCCTCATCGCGATTTCGTGACAGTCACGATTTCGTGACATGTCGTGATTTCGTGACATTATCATAAACGTCTTCCCTTGGCAAAATCGTGGCCCTTCCAGCGACATTTTCTCTCTCTAAGTCATGTCGCGATATCGGGACACTTTTTCTGTTGCGATATCGCGATAGATTTTTCTCCTCGCTTCCTTCTCCTTTTTCTATCGTGATTTCGTGACATGTCATGAAATCATGACGTTTTTCCACCTTAGCCGATTCTTTTGAAGTGGCCCTCCTACCACTGGATGCTCCTGCATCAGACACTCGGGGTTGGTGGAGAAGTGATCTTCACTTCTGCACTGTCTAGTTACTGCCTTCTGTAGCACCTCCAGACATTCATCTACCTCTGCAGCCTGTTCCAACCCTTTCTCCTGGCCCAAACAACTTCTGCCTTCCTCTAGATAGATTCTCCCACTGCTGCACACTTCCTCATCTATAGCCTGCTTATACTTTGACTCCTGGTCAGATAAATTTATGCCTTCTTTCAGGTAGATTCTGGCACTACTGCACACCTCTTTGTCTGCAGACTTCAATGGCTTCAACTTTTGAAGCACTCCATTATCTCTCCTTTTCTATTTTTCCTCATGCTATTTATGCAGCTCCCTTTGTAGGGCTTTCACTTGCCTCTACAAATCTCTTCTGAGCAGTTCCTCTTGCAGGGCTTGCACTTGCCTCTGCAAAGCTTTAAAATCTTTCATTGTCATCATATCCGCTCTGAGATCCTAAACTCTCTTTTCTCTCTCTCTCAAAACCCTACCATAGATCCTGGCGTAAACTGCCTCACGATCGACGATCTGCTTGCGCACTCAAAAACAACCTGGCTCTGATACCACTGATGGGGGACCAAAAAAATCACATACTCTCAGACCCAAATTTCTCTTCTATTAATCTACAAATCGCTTTTATAGAAACAGCCCGCAAGCTTAAAAATAACCAGAACTCGGCTTGGTTTTCACTATCACACTCTGCGTGCGATCTTCCCAAATCCACCACCTAATCTATTACAAAAACTGGGTTTTTATAGAGGCCCCAACCCTATGAAACAACTCTCTAAAAATCGGTTCACCAACCCAATTTATGGCTCCACTCCGCACGGCCCCTGTCATCGTCGCTTCCTGTCAGATCACTCTGACCGTCGCTCCTTGTTAGATTATTCTGCGCAACCCATCCTCTTTGTTTCCTATGCTTCTGGGTAATCGCCTGCTTTTACTGCACCCTAGGTGCCACGTGTCATCCTCGTTCTGCAATTGTCGCCTGACCTATGTCATCTTCTTCCTCTAGCTGTACTGTAGCAGGTGTCGTGATATTGTGACATGTCGCGATATCATGACATCTTCCTTTCCCTGCTCCTCCTTTTCTTTTCTAGTCACGATTTCATGACAGCTTGACTCCCGCCTTCGATTTCTTGCTTTGGGTTGCGATTTCATGACATGTCGCGATATCGTGACGGTTTCCTGCCTTGGCTTCTTCTTGCCCCTTCGATCGTGATTTTGTGACATGTCATGAAATCGTGACATTTTCCCCTTGCTGCTTCTCCATTTATTTGGGTCACGATTTCGTGACCTGTCGTGAAATCGTGACCTTCTTCTCCCATGTCCTTCCTTGTCCGCTTCTGTCATGATATCGTGACCGATCATGATTTCGTGACGTTCTTCCTCTGACCCTCTCTCTCTTTCGCTTCGGTCACGATTTCACGACGGTCATGATTTCATGACATGTCACAAAATCGCGACATCTCTAACTACTCTGCCCTGGCTGTCTGTTCCTTGTGATTTTGTGATAGTCACGATTTCATGACATGTCATGAAATTGTGACATTCCTCAGCGTCTCCCCTTTGGTTGCTCCCTTGTCGCAATTTCGCGACATGTCACGAAATCGCGACATTCCAACGACGTCTCCCCTTTGGCTGCCCCCTTGTCGCGATTTCGTGACAGTCACGATTTCGTGATAGTCACGATTTTGCGACATGTTGTGAAATCATGACATTATCATAAACGTCTTCCCTTGGCTGCTCTCCGTCGCGATTTCGTGACGGTCACGATTTCATGACATGTCATGAAATCACGGCCCTTCCAGCGACATTTTCTCTCTCTAAGTCGTGTCGCGATATCGCGACACTTTTTCTATTGCGATATCGCGACAGATTTTTCTCCTCGCTTCCTTCTCCTTTTTTTGTCGCGATTTCGTGACACGTCGTGAAATTGCGATGTTTTTCCACCTTAGCCGATTCTTCTGAAGTGGCCCTCCTGCCACTGGATGCTTCTGCATCAGGTGCTGCTGGATGCTCCTGCATCAATATGCCCATACTTTTTTTTGAAGAATATTTGATTCTCAAAACCTGTCTCAATCACACTCACTCTTTTTGCCAATATCAAAGGTTAGATAGCAAAAATTTATCCTTAATATTTTCTTTCAACAATATTTCACCAAGTCAAAATATCAAAAATCAACTATGCCTTATTTCTCCTTTCAAATCAATTTTTATAACATAACTTTATTTCAACAAAAACATCTAACACCCTTGGCACACCTTATTACTCCTTTTAACCACTTAAAAATCAAACACCCAAATTAAAACTTTGCATACCCTTTTATCTCCCTTTATAACTCATAAACCCTTTTAACTATGCAAATTTTAATTAAAAAGACCTTAGGAAATTAAAAAATAATTTCCACCCTTTTCAATTTTTGGATGCAATGACAAACCTTAGCATATGATGCATACCTTGTAATTTTACCCAAAAGGACTTCGACAAGATTCGAATCGTGGATCCCTCTCTCCCAAGTGCCTTCGCACAGTGCACACCCACCAAGTGGGCTATGTGCCCACATGCAATGAATGAGACTTATGCCTCCCTCTTAAGCTTCCTCTGATAGTGCGAACAAAACGAAAACCAAATCTACCTTCCCCAAAACATTGTCACGTAGATTTGAACCCGTGACTTGTCTCTTGCGAGTGACCTAACACTACCCTCATTGCAAACTGCACTACCAGAACTTTGCATTTCTCACTCCACTAATACTTATGCCTTAGTTTATCTCCTTAAAGCTTCTAACACATATGATTCCCTGGAGACCTTTGGCGCACGAATTCATTTTTTTTATTTACTCGATCGCATGGATAATTTACACCCTTTTATATGCATGGCAATATCTTCATACACATCTGTGGATGAAATAATTCAATTTTAAATTTAATTCGAATTATGGACCTTTAAATTAATTTAAATTTTACCTTTAGGTAAAATATTTAAATTTAAATAATTTAAAACTTAGGGCATTATAAAATTTCACATGGGTCTTTTGGAAAATAATAAATTTATCACTCCACAACCTTTGTTTCTCTTCACACCAAACTATAACCAAAAAATATTATAATATTATTATTTTTATCAACTTGCTTCTTGCCTTGTTGGAAAAACCATTGGAGGACATTTAAAACACCGAAATTTGGACATCAACCTTTTGACATAAATGCATGAAAAACCTTACTTTCTTCTTGACATAAATGACAACAAACCTTGCTCATATTTCCAACACCAATTGCATATATGAGTTTAACCTAAGCTAACACAATAGGAGGGCTTTTGTTAGCTTTTGATGGATATATAATATAGGGAATGCAACCACAAGATGTAAGATAAGTAGTCTAAGATGACCATATGATAATGACACTATAATATGAAGGAAAGTAATAAGATAAACATCTACAATAACTCAGAAATATGCTATTAATGAAAGCTCATAAAAATAGTACAATATAGTATAATGGAGGACATGAACACTCACTGATTTTAAAGAGGCTACATTGTACTCTAACTAATCTATACTATGCACTCTCTATATTATATATCCCTGATTTCACTCACTATAAGGCCTATATATAGGAATATAAGTTCCTTGGACCTCAATCTACCTTTGAATCTATCCTATGACTCATGTACATGTGGACTACATGCACATTTACATCATTGCACATTCTAACACTTGTGCATTTATTACATTGATTGAAGTAACTACTTAAATTTACTCTAAAGTAAACTCCTACTATAGTAATGTACCAAAGGTGGTACATTGACATGTACCAAATAATGTAATATACTCTAACATCCCCTTGTATTACATTATTTGGGTATTGAAGACTTTAGTCTTCAATATGGATCTTCATTTTAGTTCTGGAGTTTGTATTATCCTCTATTTTTTGTAACTTGTTCAAGAAAGTAGTAAGTATCTTCATAAAATGCTATATTTGTTGAGAGAGCTTTAACTTCATGTTATTCTATAGGTTCTTCTAGTTCTTGAATCTCTTGGATCTCATGAACTATGTATCCTTTTTTATTTCCTTCTCGATATTGCAATCTAGGATAATTAATTGTATTGATTCTGAGAAGGATTTGGATGCTAAAATTGTTGCTTATGTGAACTATACTGATTATGATATTATATTGATTGGAATGGCTTGTTTGGTTGGCTTCCATAGTTTGTTTTATTTCCTTGATGCTGATTCTAGGATTGAATCTATAGTAGTCGGTATTATGTCCTTTCTTCTTGTAGATTTGAAAATATCTATTATTCCATGGTCTTCATCCTTTTGAGGATGAGGTAACATTTTCCTATAGATTATCTTTTGAAACGAACACATTGTTAGTCATTTCATAACTATATTTTCCACTTCATATTCTTGAAGAATATTGACTAACTCATCAAAAGATATATATTTACGTAGGATTTGTAAAGATGTGACCAAGTGCTTGTAGCTGTCTAGAAGTGCTCTCAAGGTTACTTGAACAAGAAACTTATCTTCAATATCTTCTCCTAAGGTTAATAATTTTTATTTTATATCTGCTACTTTCTGGAATAGTTCTATACTATCACCACTATTAATTTTCAATGAATGTAATTGTGTTTGAAGATTTAAGATAATGGCTTTATTCTTCCCTTCAAATATTTTGGATAAGATTTTCTAAGCTTTTGTAGATGTTCCCGTTGAGCTAATGTAAGGTTGTATTTCGTATATAATGGAAAATTTCTTATCATTAATGCTTTTGCATCACTTTATTTGAACTTTTGAATCTCTATATCACCTGAAGTAGGTTTATTTGTTGTTCCTTTGACAATTTCTCAAAGCTTTTCAACTATCAAAATTTCTCTCACTTTATTTTTCCACAAGGATTAATTTGGACATTTGAGTAGTTGGTATTTTGCAAGGAAGAATTTGTTTGCTGTCATGAAGGTCCTTGTAGGATACCTTATAAATATTTAGTTTAGAGTATACTATAACTTGATAAAGTGCTTAGCTATTATTAGTTCACCTTTTGAGTTGATTTTGTAATGTTTTGAGAATGATAATAATCAACTCCTATTTTCACCTTATTTCTCCTATTGAACTATGCACTTGTCAATTTGATGGAGTTCTCTATGGTTGGATTTATTTTATCCCTTTAATGTGATTATGAGACAAGTATAAGCAATAAATTCCAACTCTTTCAAGAAAACAATAATTTTGCTTCTCTATCCTTAAATTTTCAATGGTTCAATTTTCTAAATTCCAATTAATTAAAGTTTGATGTAGTACTCCTTATATCTCCCTAATTTGGAATTGTAGAAATTGATGATATTTGCAATATAATAATAATTTATTTTTACAATTAGAAACCCTTATATCTCCTATGATATTGATTGCAAATATTAATATATTTGTATTTCAACTAATGTGATTTGAAATACTAGCTAAGGATATAAAATCCTATTGAATTGCTTTCAAGTTTATGAAGGTTGAGTTTGCAATATCTCCAACGCAAATGATAATGATTTCAACATTTTTTTTTGGTAGATAAGATACTATAGCATTAATACCGGGTTTTACAGGTTGACCCAAAACCTTTTACAAAAATCAGCCCAGGGTTGTTGATGAACATGTCCTTACTAAGGATCCTATATATGTAAAATCTACATGCCGCCAAAGCCATTACATCCGATAAGGCACATAGCCTGTTATAAAAAAGAAACTTCCCATACAATATTTTGGGTATACCCCGAGAAAACACACCTGCATCATAATTACAAAAAAAGAAATAGACACAGATCCCTTCCTTGAAATAGTGGAGAAACAAAAAGCTGCAGACACACATAGCAGAGTACTGAAAAAAACTCCCATAAGCTCCATATTGATAGTTACTCTTAATAATTCTTTGGTAATTGCTTTCTTCTGTATATGACATGCTTTGGGACCACATCTCGTCTTGGCTAATCAGTCCTGGAGAAGTGAACCTGCTGGCTAGATTTATGTCGATGGCTATCTAGTGGTCCACGTGGCTCTGGTTCGAAGTCTTGTATTGCTGTTTCTTTCCTGCCCTGTGATTATCAACCAACATCAAATTACTAAGATGACTAGGAGCCATGTTATCTGACATGTGATTGTCTCGATTAGTCTTTGTGGTATTTCCAAGCAACAACCACCAATATTGACAACTTGGATATTTTTTATTGTGAGTCCATTTCAAAAAAGAGACGAGAATACTCATAGCCTTTGAACTTACAGTGCCTTCCCTGTTGGTAAATTCGACTATCATTTTTGGAATTCTTGTTGAATAAGCTCCTTTACTTTGCTCGGGACACCGTGTTCCCATTTGAAAAGTTTGTCACCATCGACACCCAAATTGGCCAGCTTATCAACAACTTTGTTAGCTTCCCTAAAGACATGTTGGGATTTTCTGTCCTGTCTTCCGTGGAAAAGGATCCTAGCCTCTTCAACAATTGCTTTAATCCTCCAAGGAGGTGTTTTCCAATTATTGAAGAGATTTATAACATGCATAGAGTCTCCTTCTATGATCAAATTGCCTTCTAAGTCTTGAGTCATTTGAAGGCCTCTCGACATAGCTCTAGCTTCAGCTTCGTTGTTCGTCCTTGTTCCTAAATATTCGTAAAATGTAAGAATCATATTCCCATTATGATCTCGTACAATGCCGCCAGTGCCTACTCTGCCAAGATTGTCCTTAGCTGCTCCATCAAAATTAAGCTTAAACCAACCCGTAGGAGGTGGGGACCACTTAACATTAGCTCTGGGGTTGACTACCCTAGGCACATACTTATCTAACAAGGTTAAGCTTAAATATTGAGCAATCGTGGTCTTCTACATATGAGGTTTACGACTATCAAAAGGGATAAGGTTCACATTCTCATTGGCAAAGGATAATATCCTGGCAATGATAGTTTGATGATCATGGATAGACTCATTAAAGACTCTATGGTTCCTTTCTAACCACACTTGCCAAAGATAGTGATTGAGACAAATTTTCCACATGTATCTAAGTCTTTGGCTTGAAAATAGGTAAGGCCACTAGATGAACAAATCAAGTACGATGGCTGGTTTAACCCAAGAAATATTGAAGGCCTGAAAACCCCTACTTAGGACAGTCAAGGAAAAAGGGCACTCAAGGAAAATGTGATAAATGGTCTCCCAATTAGACCTACATAGATATCAATGATTAGTGATACAAATACCTTTACGCATCATATTATCAATGGTTAGAATTCTTCCTTGGATAACCAGCCATGAAAAGACTACTATTGTTGGAATTAAATTTTTATCCAAACTAAGTCCTTTTGGAGGACAAAATCCTCGTCATCAAGCAAAAGCTTGTAAGCAGATTTAACAATGAACTACCCATTTTCCATAGGAGCCCAGATCACTTGATATTCCTTGGGTATCATGGGGATAAACTATTGCTCGAGAATGCTATAAAGATCATTTGATTCCGCTTGAAATCCCTAAATCCTTATTTGTTTCCACTTCATTTTGCCTCTGTCCTCAACCATATAATTGGAGACTTTTTTGCTAATGAGTTCTTTCGTGATATCTCTGATTTAGGCTAAGTTAGGATATTGCGTCAGTGGTTCATCCTTAGCCCACTTGTCATTCCAACAATTTATCCTCTCACCATTGCCTAAAACCCATCTTAAACCTTTTTTGATGATTTCCTTACAATTGAGAATTGCTTTCCAAAAAGCAAAACCTCTGATTGGAACTGAGTCACTTAGAAATTCCATATTTTGAAGATACTTTCGTTTGATGATAGTTGTCTTCTTCACCAGAAATGAGGCACCATGCCTGCTTAGCTAGTAAAGCTAAATTCATATGAGCAATTATCCTCAGACCTAAGCCCCCATTTTCCCTGGGTCTGTACACTTTGATCCATCCTACAAGGTGTATCCTTTTTTTCTCCTCTGATCCAGTCCATAAAAATTCTTTTTGGAGTTTCTCAATTTTATGGAAATCCTTCATAGGGGCTTTGAAAACAGAGAGGAAATAGACTAGAATTCTCTAAAGAGAGGCCTTAGTGAGGTTTAGCTTTCCTTCTTGAGATAGAAGATGACCTTTCCATCCAACAAGTTTTTTTGAATTATTTCAATAACCCTATCCCACATTGACTCTCTCGGAGAACCAATGAAAAGAGGGAGACCAAGATACAAAGTGGGGAGGTTTGCTATATCACACCCTAAAATTTTTGCAATCCTTCCTTGCCTCTAAATGGGGGTGTTCAAGAAATATAACTTGCTTTTACTAAAATTAACTTTCTAACCAGCAACGTCCTCGTAGAGTTGCAGGATGTATTTAATTATTTTGGCCTCAACCACCGATGCCTTAGTCAATAGAAGGGTATCATCGACGAATTGTTGGTGAGAAACAACCCTAGTGAGAGATGTTGCCTTGATTCCTGATATTAGCCTTGAAATACAAGTATTTTTTATGGTTCTGCCTAAAGCTTCTACCACAATGATGAATAACATGGGGCTGATAGGGTCCCCCTGTCGAATTCCTTTGCGACTTTGAAAATAACCAGCAGTTGTTCCATTAACCAGAATCAAGAACCATGCTTTAGAAATGCATTCTTTGATCAAATTAACCCATTGGTGGTGAAAACCAAACTTAAGGAGGACAATAATTAGAAAGTCCCAATTTAGCCTGTAAAATATTTTGTTCATATCAAGCTTGAGGGCAAAAACAGACCTGTTAGTCTTATGAGCAGAGTGCAAAGCTTCATGAACTGTGATAACTCCATCCAAAATTGACTTGCCTTGGATATATCTTCCCTAGAATGGATCTATGATGCAGGGCATAACATCTCTCATTCTATTTGCAATGGCTTTAGTTAGGATCTTGTAAGAAATATTGCACAAACTGATTGGCCTAAATTCAGCCATAGATTCAGGGGTTTGCTTCTTAGGAATTAGAGAAATAAAAGTAGAGTTGAGACCTTTTGGGATATTATTGCTTGCTTGGAATTATATGACAACAAAAATTACATCCTCACTTATGATGTCCCAAAAATATTGATAGAAACGAGGGGGAAAGCCATCGGGTCCTGGGGCTTTGTCTAGCTCCATGCTAAACAAGGCTTCCTTAATTTCCTCATCAAAAAAGGGAGCTAGAAGCTTAAGGTTTATATCCTCATTTATTATGCTAGGAATGGATTTCAAGAGAATATCTTTGGCCTCCTAATTACACTACAATTCCTAACCAAGGATAGAATTGAAATAAGTTACTGCCTCCTTTATGATTTTTGTTAAGTCCTGATAAATAGAACCATCTATTTTTTTTTAATTTTTATCTTGTTATTGCTTCTGTTTCTAAGCATGGTGACATGAAAAAACTTAGAATTTGAATCTCCATATTTCAACCAAAGAGCCCTTGATTTTTTCCTCCAATAGATTTCCTCACAGGCCAAAATGTTATGAAACTCTACTAGTTTTGTCCGTTTCTTCTGCCTAGTAGTTTCATCAGCATTAACATGTTGAATCCTCTGATCAATTATCTTAAAAATTTCAACAACCTATTTTTTATTTTCAAAGAGGTTCCCAAATACCTCTTTGTTCCAAGTTCGAAGCTTTTCCTTAAGAAAATTTAATTTTCCAGCAAGTTTAAAAGCTACACTACCCCTGACAGGCTGTTGCCACCACTGAATTAAGTTATCTTTGAAACTGGAATGTTTGATCCACATAGATTGAAATCTGAAAGGTTTCTTGAAGGATAGAGAGTTAGGGATCTCTAAAAAAATGGGATTATGATCAGAGGCAATTTTAGGAAGGGCTTGCAGGGTAGAATCATCGAACAGAGTTGTAGCCTCCTTTGATAGAAAAAGCATGTCAATCCTTTCTTGAATGAGATGACACCCTATCCGCTAATTGCTCTAGGTATAGTTCACTCTTCTAATTTTTACATCCATCAACATGTTGGAGTTCACAAAGTCATTGAACTCATCCATGCTCCTGATAGGTGGTCCATTTCCATCCATTTTGTTTGAAGGGTAAAGAGAATTGTTAAAATCCTCAGCTAGAATCCAAGGGACATTATAGAAGATTTCACTAAGATTGCCTAAGTACTCCCACAGTAGAGCTCTCCCTTGAATTAAAGTCAGGGCATAAATATTTGAAAGTATCCATGACCTGTTGCTATTTATTTCCTAAAATAAAATGCTAATAACCCTATCATATTTCTGAATAATGATGCCTTCTACTATTCGGGGATCCCACAAAGTCATAAGGCCTCCAGACACTCCTCTGGCTGATTTGCAAATCATCTCCCCTTGATTCCAGATTTTTTTTGCTACTTTTGACCGAATATCATCAGTTTTTGTTTCTTGCAACATGATAACAGTCGGATTCACTTGATTTCTTATTGCACTGAATTCCCTGTGTTTGGTTAGGCCATTGAGGCATCTCATGTTCCATGAGAGGAACTTCATTTAGATTTTTTGGGATTTCTTCCTCTCCACCTCCCTTGAGGGGGTTTTCCTAATTTGTTATCTTCAAAACCCGAAATAACCTGTTGAAACAAGGTTCTCTATTTTCCATTGGCAATGTCATTATCAGTTTTAATTTTTTGATGCTCAGCATTTGATAATATCCCTCTTCTTTTTCACTGCCAAAATCTATAGGAGAATTCACAGTGCTCTTGGTTTGTTTAGGACTAAATTGGGTGGAGGCAATTTGTTGCAGAACCAAACTGCCATATTCCTTAGTCTGAAGAGTTTCACATATCTCCACCCCTACATCCAAATCTTCTCATTTTTTCCTATATTCCCTTGCCTGGTCTACAGGATGACCCCTCATTTGGATTCACCTGGCTCCTAGTGATGATGTTAGGGAGATGAGATTTTTTATTTTCCAATGCCTCAACTTTCTTCCTAAGTTCTTCAACATTAGGGTTTGGATTTGGGATGCCCACCAGGGTTGAAGTATTTTCAGTATTGGGGTTTAAGGATCTCGACTTGGATAGGGATTCTAGAGATCGGGCATTAGGGTTTGGCTTTGTGATGCCCACGAGGCTTACTGTAATTTCAACATTAGGGTTTGAGGATCTTGACTTGGATGGGGATTCTAGAGAGTCAGAAAGGTTAGCCTGAAGGTTCTAGGCTTCCATGTCTTCTGATAATTCTCTTACTCCCATATTGGATAGAATTGAAAATTTATTTGAAACTAGAGGATTGGAACTTACTTGAGTATTTTGGTTGCCAACAACCTGTTGTTTTCCTTTGTCTTGTTGGGATCCTGCACCCTCTATTTTATTTTTTTGGTAGACATAGTTTGCCTGATTGAAATTGCCTCTACCAAGGAAACTCCTTAAATTTCCTCTATCTAGCATTCCCTGCTTCTACTTTTCTCTATTCATTGTCAGGTTAGGGCACTAATTGCATAGATGTCCTTTATTTTTTCATTCTACATAGAATGTTGGTATGTTCTCGTATTCTATCGATTGTTTTTGATAGTATTATCCATACTATAGCTCTACAAACCTTGGTAATTTATTATCCAAATTAGCATTTATGCAGATTCATGCTTGAGTCATCCTTGTCCTAGCCAAGATCGCATGGTCAATGGAGATTAGGTCCCCTATAGTTATGGCTATGCCCTGCAACCAATATTCATTGAAGAACTAGGTAGGTAGACTCGGGAGATGAACCCAAATAGGGGTAATGTTAATATTTTTCTTTTCAGGGTCAAAATATTCACCCCATCATCTGAGAAAAAGGCTCCTTTTTCCCAAAAACCAAGTACCTCTTGTTAAAATGTGGTTAGCATCATCCATATTGTTAAAAAGGATAATGAAGAACCCTTGAGTTAGAGCTACCAACTCCAAGCTGCCTATCGGTCACCATTTACCCGTCGCCCAAGCCCTAATAGTCTCCATGTTTGGCCTACCTCCCAAAAACTTGCCTACCAGGGAGAATTCTTCCATTGAAAGAAAAGGGCTCATGGAACTTATCGGAGTCAAAATTTTATTATTTACTGGAACTAGGGGTAGAATAGAGAGAACCTCCTTTATTTTTCCTCTAAGAGTATCAGCAAAAGACAACCACTTCTTGGGCCCCGCATTGTCCTTCATATATTTTTTGTCGGGGTCTTTCTGAGGAGGGTCGGGCCCCCGCGTGATGCCCGCCTCCAAATCTGTCGTAGCCTAACCGCATTCCTCTAGATCCTTGCTTGATCCATGCTCGAGGTTCCCACCCGCCCCTTCCATACTTGCTCTACCTCTGATGCCTTGGCTAAGATTCCTTCCTAGAAAATTCAAAGCCTCACTCCCGCTAAACCTCAGCTCCCTCATTCATTAGAATTATAATGATTTCAAACTTATATACTATGCCTTATCACTCCTTAATGAAAGCAAATATTATAATGTGTATATTTCTACTAAGGGCACTTTTGAAATATCATTCAAGGAAATAAACTTTTAGGTTTGCTTTCTAATCTCTAAGGTTGGAATTTACCTATATCTTCAAGCAAATAATAAATAATCTCAACCTTAAATAATAAACCACCTTATAACTCCTTAATCTCAAAGAAAGAAAATATAAAGTTATATAAACCTTTACCTTCCTATGAATATTTTATGCTACACTATGATTGGCCCTTTGATTTGATTCTCTATCCAAACCTGAGCATTGAATTCACTGGTCTCCTACATATGGCAATGAGCAATTAATGCTCAACGTTTGAGCGCTCCTCGTAAGAAATTTTTCTCCTTTATTTAGTGTGCTTTGACCACTCTAGCTTGAATCGCTCCTCTTTTGCACTTCTCTTTCATTGTTTGTCTGTGTCTTTAGCTATTAAATACCTTACATCTCCCTTGATGTGAATGTCAAGTGGCATGTTCTTTCTAGAAATGCATTCTTAATGGAATTTTGGAGGCTATATTCTTGGATGCATTATTTGGGTGGTGCCAACCTTTACTTGAGCATTGAATAATGATTAAAGAAATGCTTCACCAACCTTGAGTGCTCATCTTCCTGAGTGTAAGTGTTATGAGAGAATGCAAATGCTCTCTCTTCCCTAGTTCCAAGTGGCACTTGATTCCTAGTAGTGTTAAGACAAATGGAAGCACCTTCTTTGCATGGAATCAAACAACTCAATATTCATTTTAACCTTGGAGCTTATCTTGGCTTCTTTGTTTCCTTCAACACCTATTCTTTCTAACTCCATTCATAGGTTAGCTTGGCTTCTTGGCAATGGTTGTTCTCCAACGTAGATGGATGGCCCTTCGAGTTATTTTAGCACTTGGGTAACTCACCTTGTCTTTGCCAACTATCTTGAGTTATTTCCAACTTGCACTATCGACCCTTGGCTTACCTTGCTATTCTCTTTTTGCTGTAGGTTTTGCACCATGACAGGTGTCCTTCACAATGGTGTTGCTCTCGTGTTGCTGTAGCACCGAGCTATGGTGTCTTTTAACACCTTGATGAGTGGATATCGAGCCTTTTGGATGGATCTTCTCTTAAGCACTTAGGCTTGTGCTTCCCCTTGCTAATGGTAGGTATTGTACCCTTTGGATGGAACTTATTTTAAGCACTTAAGCTTCTAATTCTACCCTTGCTAATGGTGGGTATTGTGCCCTTTGGATGGCACTTCTTTTAAGCACTTTAGCTTGTGCTTTTACCCTTGCTAATGGTGACTGCTTGTAGATGTACCAATGAGCTATGTAGTGTGTCCTTAAGACACTTAAGCCTTTGTCTTATTTTGGTGTAAAGTAGAAGATAAGTATGGTGCAGTAAACAACTCTGTAATAACCTATAATAGGTTACTTAATTGCACCTTAATCTGAGACTCTCCTAGTCTCCTTTTGTAGCTCTTTTTCTGATTTGAGATGTGGCTTTCTTCTCCACTCCTTGGAGGTATATCACCCTTTTAGGTGGCTTCTCTATGCCACAATAAGTTGTAGGTTTTCTGCACTGAATAGTGTCTTTAGACACTTTGATATTATGTTGATTTGTGCACTTTGGTCTTCCACCTTAACTTAACAACCAATGCACTTAATAACTTTTAAGAGTAAATAGTATAGTGCACTATTAATCTTACCTTATTGCTCCTTTGAATGAACCTTAAATCATGCACTAGTAATTTCTCCTTATTGCTCCTTTGAAGAACTCTTAAAAGTAATTTGAAACTTGCACTAAAATCAATGCTTTAGAGCATAGTCTTCTTTGCTTCTAGTTGATAATAGGAAGATGATATTTTTCTTTCTGTTGAAATATATCTAACTCCTATTTTAATGTGCAGGTATTAACCTTATAAGAAACTATCTTCTACACTCCCTTGAAGACTTTAATATGTAACCTTCTCCTTGCAACTTTAACTCTAATATGGTGCTTAATGAAACTTACTAATCGAGCTAAGTAACTTAATGTTCAGTAATGAACCTATTGCACCAAAGTTGCTTACCTTAATGAACTCTGTAGATGAAGGATTGCAAGGTGATTAGATTCACCTTATTGCTGCCTTTTACTGGATGAACTTGCAGCTCTTCTTGACTGTTCGGAACAGTTCTCTAACTCACCTATTTACAGCTTTGAAACCCTCTAACTTGTTACCCTAAATCTGTAGTAGGTGACTTTAACTATCCTTCAGAATGCACTCTGTAAATCTGAAGTTTTGCAGCTAGTAATTTTGTCCTAATTGCTTCCCTTTCATAGTCAATTTCTCCACTGAAATGCTGTCCTTGAATCTCAAAAATTTGGTAGGGAACTCCTCCAAATCATAGCTAAATTTTCCTTCAAGAACCCTTTAGTATTCTGCTATAAATTCAGCAAACCCCTATCTCCAAATGAGCCTTCTAGCCTTCAAAGGTAATCTTCAAACCTTTCAGGTTTGGTAGTAATGTCTGGCTCCTTTCTCCTTGTTGAATTTTGACTTCAATCTAGGCCTTCTTCTCAAGAATCTAAAAATCTTGAGGTCTTCACCAATCTCCTCCAAAATTTGGCAAGATTCTTACCAAATCTATCTTTGTTTGGGCTTGTTGTCGGATGGTGAAAATTGTCCCAAAATATTCCTTTATCAGGAACTTCTCCTTGGTGGTAAATTTCTCCAATGAGTTCTCCTAGGAACTCCTTCAATGGCCTTCTTTGAATCTCCTTCAATGAGGCTCTCCAAGCCTTCTCCTTGTTTCTCCTTGAGACCTCTTCTCTAGGGTCTTCACTCTCAACTTCTCTGGTCTTTCTCAATGAGATCTTTCAACCTTATACTATGGAAGTGTTGCAATGAGATCTCCCTCTCGGATCTCTGAAATCTATTGTTGCTAAAATCTAGAACATGACCTTTGCTAGTCCTTCTCTATCTTTGGAAGTTCTTTAATGGACCTTATGTGGGTCTCTTCAACTTCTTTAGGGTGAAGTCTTCAATCTTCAATGGAGATCACCAATCTCCTATCTTCACCAGGACTCTTCTCTGGAGTCTTCTCTTCCAAGGCTCCTATGGCATTTTCTTCTTCTGCACTTTGTAGGTCTGCAATCTCTAGCAATGGGACATTTTCTATAGGCCTCCAAATCTTCGATCTTCCATTTGTTGCTTCTGGTGTTGGATTGATTCCAAAGAAGATATTCTTCCTAGCTCTATGTAGGAAGCTTTCCAACTTTCTTTGAATCTCCTTTTCCTACAACAAAGTATTAGGACTGTAATGGAATAAACTCTAAATCTAGAGATAATCAATCTTCACTAGTTGATTTGTCAATCTAGTGGAATCAATGTTGAGTCCTAGTCTTCATGAGTTTTTCTACAACTCTGTGGAAATACTCTAGCCAAATGCAATCTCAAAAATTTTGAAAATGAGATTTCTGGATTCCTCTCAATCTCACTTGTGGCTCTCCCTATTTCCTATTGATCTACCATGTGCTCTGATACCACTGTTAGCTTTTGATGGATATATAATACAAGGAATGCAACCACAAGATGTAAGATAAGTAGTCTAAGATGATTGTATGATAATGGCACTATAATATGCAGGAAAGTAATAAGATAAACATTTGCAATAACTCAAAAATATGCCATTAATGAAAGCTCATGAAAATAGTACAATACAGTATAATGGAGGACATGAACACTCCATAAACTATTTTTAAAGAGGCTACATTGTACTCCTCTAACTAATCTATACTATGCACTCTCTATATTCTCTATCCCCTGATTTCACTCACTATAAGGCCTATATATAGGAAGATAAGTTCCTTGGCCCTCACTCTACCTTTGACTCTATCCTATGACTCATGTGCATGTGGACTACATGCACATTTACATCATTGCACATTCTAACACTTGTGCATTTATTACATTGCTTGAAGTAACTACTTAACTTTACTCTAAAGTAAACTCCTACTCTAGTAATGTACCAAAGGTGGTACATTGACATGTACCAAATAATGTAATATACTCTAACAACTTTAGGTTAATTACAAATTATAAGCTGGGTTTAACCATAAAAATGTTAACCACAACCTATAGGGATTACATAATAGAATAATAATAAATTAAATACAATTGTACAATAATTGCCACTAGGCATATACAAGATTCATACAATATCAACCTTGGCCATAAGTCAAATTATACTTTCAATATATATGTTATAATTTACTCTTGTTTAAAGGGAATATTATGTTCCTTTTTCTTGTAAATGGGATTTATGAAAGCATGGTTAACTTCAACATTGGATAATCTCATAGAGAACATGGGGATCACGATAGGTCCATAGTATATTTAGATTTTATCCTTACCTCTAGGCTCCCCTATAGAAAAACCTAGAGGTGGGCTTAGGTCCATTCATTGGAATAATTTCAATCCTTGCATTCTAAATTTACTATTTTTTCAAGGTTTATAATTTTGGGTATGGAATATTAGATTAAAGTATGAAACTCTGAATTTCCCACTACCTTCCAAATCCTATTAAAATTCTTGTTAAGAATATTATACAATTAATTATACAAAATCCTTTGGATTTGAGTAGTGTTGTAACCCAAAAAATAAAATGATGTTTAATGACCTATTTTTGGTCTCTTATTCAAAGGATTATAAGCAAATCATTGGATATATAATTTGAGTGGTGCCACAATAGATTTACAATCCCTATCCACTTCTTAAAATGCATCAAATTTGAGTATCTTCACATATAATTAATTTAAAATAAAATTCCTTAAATACAAAAAATAAACACTTGATTTTTTTAATAAGATATATGTTGTTATTATTGGGGGTCATTCCCATCAAAATACCAAAATTTTACATTTGTTGTTAAATCAATTAGACCATATCTAGCTTTCTCTTTTACCAAAGATATTTTTTATTTCCTATTCTATCAAATATATTCTTCACCTTCCTCAATTACTATATTTACATAATTAATTCCATGACACCATTTTCATTAAGAGATAAAATATCACTTGACCAATTACCTTCTAAAATTTTAATTTCACCAAGACAAAGATCAACATCACGATTGACTAAATTATCTGCTACCCAATTTCCTTCTCTATAGATATGCTCACATTTCCAAGAAATTACCTCTAATAGTAGATAATGAACATCCAAATTTATCCAATCTCCACATCCGTTTTTATTGATAGCATTAATGATAATTTATGAATTCCACTTAATTGAAATATATTTCCATCCTTTTTAATAATAATTTTAATTCTTGTAAGAAGTACCCTAGCCTCTCCATAGTTGTAAGTTGAAGTTCCATACAACTCTGAGTAAGTGAAGAGAATTTTATCTTCATTATTTCAAAAAAAACCACCTCCACTAACTTTGACTAGATTTGCTTTGGAAGCACCATCAAAACTAATTTGATAAACCCAATTTATGGATATTTATATTTTACCATAGATTGAAGTAGATTCTTTGCTTTAATTTTATTTTTGTAGATGACTCTTCCATGTATATTCAAATACTATAACCAAGTGCCTAGCACATATTTCTTCACAATTGAGACATCCCATGATGAGTACCATATTTGTAAATATTCTATAATAGAGGTAATAATATGAATCTAAAATTAGACATGATTTTGATATATTTTTAAAATTTTATTATTCCTTTCAATCCATAAATTCCAATAAATAATGGGAGGACATATCCTCCACTAGAATACATAATGCTTTAGCTTTAAAAAAATTAATCCAAAATTTCATCAATTCTTTCAATGTTGATGGATCTACCCAAAATGTTCTTATATTTTTGAAAAAGTAACCCCAAACAAAATAAGTAAAGGGACAACGAAGAAGTAAATGGTTTGATGTTTCTAAATCCTTTTTATACAAGGCACATCTAAAAGGTCCATGATATCCTATTCTTTGTAGACTCTCTCCTATAAGAATATTACTTTGAACTACTAACCAAAGGAATGTTGAGGCCTTAGGGAGATCCTCTAGTGACCAAACATTCTTCCAAGCGAAATATTTGAGAGTAGGAAATTTTAATTGTTCTAAATCCTCATATCCCAAATTTATCAAGTATCCACCATGTTTTGAAAAATTCTAAACCAACTCATCCTTTCATGTAGAAATAGGCAAATAAAACTCTTGATTTGAATCATATTTTAAAGCTCATTTACAATTTATTTGAGTTCCTCTCCTTCAACTAGGTTACTAATATAAATCCATGATCTAGAGTTGTTGCTCACATTAATATAATATTTGACCTTTAGATATTTATAATCTAGACATGCTTGAACCAAGGGTTGCCATTATGAAATAGGGATAAGAGGATAAGACTTCAACCAAGCATCAAACCAAAATTTTGTATAATTCCCTTCATTGATTGACCATATAATATATTTCTTAATCAATTGCAAACTATCTAATATGAAGTTCCATGTTGACTATCCTTTGGGTAGGGTTCTCTTCCTAAATAGTTTCATTGCATCAAGAGAACCTATATATTTTTGAAGCAATTTTTTTTCCCAACTCTTCCATTGATCTCTAAATAATATCCACCCAAGTTTTACCCTAAGGCCAAACTCATAATTTTGCAATTCTGCAAGCCAACCCATTAAATATTATTTCCTTTGCAAACTTTATCCCACTTACAAAGAGAAAGCCTAAATTTTTTCTCACATCCTTTCCAAAGAAAGTCTCCTTAAATTTTATCAATTTTTGATGCTATACCTACTAGTAATCTTGAAATTGATATCATATAAATACAAATTATTTACCATTTATTAATCAATAATAAATAATTTATGCTAATTATTATTAAGAGTAGCAAAATCAGTGGTCTCCATTTATTATTAAAACTAATTCCATTATCCCTATTTAGGTTTTTGGATGATTTACTATTTCTAATATTTTTCTAAATTTTCTAAGCATTGTTTGGTTTATATTTCATTGGAGATTCACACCTTCCATATTTATGTGGTACCTAGTTGCACTGATGTTGTTTATCAATGCTAAGTTACTAGTTTTATGAGGTTTCAAGTCCTTGACCCTTCTATGGATAGACCTTTGTATTGCCAACATAAATTTTTTCACATTTCCCACTTGATATAAGGTAACATTTATATTTATTTTTTGGGTCTATGTAGACCTTTTCTATTTTTGTAAGGATATTGACTTTCTTTTGTGTGCGAGTCACAAAAAGACTACTAAATATTTATTTGGTTAAGATCCTCATCATGTTTTACACTCCTAGGCATGGTAGGTATATTTATAATGGTATTTTTATTTTATTTTTCTAACATTCTCCTTACTTTCATCTTGCTTTGATTTGTATACATCATGTTTTGAATAATTTCTTGAGATATTCCATTTGATCATTTAAGTAATAATTTATTATTCTTATAGACCTAGTTGCCAATGTGTTAAGGACATCTTATTTATATGACCAGTGGCAATGCAAGTTTGCATCCACATATATATTCATGCAAGTAATGCTTTTATAAGATTTTCATGGATGATACCATTATATTTTTATATTATACGCACATCTCTGAAAGGGGTACAATAGTTTAGTTTTTATTTGAATAGGTGGAAGAAAAAACGGTTTTGAAAGGGTCCCAAACCTTTTATAAAGAGGATCCAAAAAATATTAGTCTCTAAAAGAGATAGGAAGAGACAAAATTCAAATCACAAAATACAACCCCAATTAGAACAAGAGAGAACAAAAGAAAGAGGAACCCAACAAAATGAAGGATAACAAAGTGAAACTAGTTTTGATCAGAGTCCTCAAAGAGATCAACCTCCAATCCTAGAGTAATGGGTCTTGAACCTACTTTAGCTTCTAGGATATCTTGTTAACATAGAAGGCTGACATATTAATCGATCTCTTAAGATATTTCATCAAGTCTCTCAAAGATTCATATGACTTGCTCGGAGTAGCTTTTGTTTCCCCTTAGTAATTGTTATTGAACAAAGGAATCACAAGGATATTCAGAGAGGGAGAAGGGTCCACAAAATTATTATATTACTGAGACATATGGATTTTTTACTTCTTATTTTTATTTGAATTCAAATGACTTGATCTTCTTATTCCCTTCAATTCCAACTTTAACTTCTTTAGAGAATCCTTTGTCTTCAGAGTAGCCATATCTTCCTCTGAGGAAGAAAAGTCATGGATCACTAAGGGCCCAACAAATAAGTATGGGGGTTGGTTGATAATGGTATTCATAGTGGCCAGAGGAGACTCATTACCACTCAATTTAAAACCCTTAGTAACATCCACTATGAGAGTACCAAATTTTATTTTCAACTCTGCCTTGTTAACATCTATTCCAAAAATATACTCTTGCAAATGACTCACAATAATATTTTCCACACAAAGATTAGGCAAGTTAGACTTCATAACAAGATTTATGTAAGGGCTTATAACCATCTCCTTTCTGTGGAAAGGGCTGCCCAATTTGAGCTAGATCCAACTCCATTATTACCCACAACAATAGATTTCTTCTTTTGAGCAACATAATTGAAGATTAATTTGAATAAACCTTGATGGTTAATGGAAGAAGATTTATCTTGTTGCACATTAAAATCCATTCTTTCCATCTCCTTGAATATAAAACCTAGAATATTAATTATCTTTTTACCTCTAAAATGATTAACAAAATGCTAGGTGAAAACTCCTTACGACATCCTGGTACATTAGTATAGTTGTGTTTCCATGAAAAATTTAATAATATGACATTCAATGTTTAAATGTACTAAATAATCCTTTAGCTTATTGTATCACATGATTTTGGAAAAGCTTATACAAACAAGACACCCAACATGGGATTTACGAGGACAAGTCAAACAAAGTGAATACCACTTAAAATAATATAGAATTAGAGATTGTGAAGTTGAAGTCTAGAAAGGCATATATAAGACAAATGCAAAGGATATACAGATACAATAAATTAATAAATAATTATACAAGAAATTATAAAACAATTGAAATAAGATTTTTATAATCAAACATAATGATCTCAAGTGATTGAAAATGTAGGCTTTCAAGGCAAAAACCTAGGTTCAATTCTTGCTAGACAATATATGCACGATTGCTAAATACCACTATGTGGTTTGCTAAAATATAATGGTAACATGATCATGATATGATATGAGTGGGGTATGTTTGAACCCTATATATCCATTTAAAAAAGAATGAATAATATATAGATAATAATTAATATAAAGTTTGTAATATTAGTATAAGAGAGATGCTTGGCATTATTAACTTTTCTTGTTGACAACCTACACAAATAAACTTGAGGTAGGGACATGAACTATTGGGAATTCCTAACAAGAGAAAAGGAAATACAAGGCATAATAAAAGGATTATTATCCCTTAACAATAAATCTTACAATTTTTTGGTTTCTATTGAAAGATAATATTATGTAGCTTATATTTCCCTTAATTCTACCACAATTGAATTTTCTAATACTATGAGTTATTAAACATTTCATGGTTGGATGTAGGATGGAATAACATGTGAATACCACATACATGATATTTTACTTGAATTTCTCTTAATGATAACACCCATCGACATGGGGTACATTTGTCATTTAAGGAGAAAATTTGAAATGAGGGATGAAATATAAAGTATTTTTGGAGAATATTACATTATTTTATGCATGCTAATGTACCTCAATGTTACCTCCTTGTAAATATTATATTAGGATTATATCCTAGATTAAAATGTGAGTAAATATTTTATGTAATGGAATAATGTGTAGGAAATGCACAAGTGTCATGTAAATGAGTGTAAATGTGCACACATGTCTCATATGTAAGTGTGCACATGTGTTCTTAGATTAGGAAGTGTTATGTGAAGAGTCATGTCCCAGTGTGAAGAGTCATGTCCAAGTGTGCATACAAGATAGATTCATGTGTATGCAAGTGTCAAGTAGAGAAGCCAAGAGTCATGAGAATTTTCATAAGGAAAGGAAGAGTCGAGTAACCAAAGATTCATCCTACAATGGCTATATATTACTCCATAGAAGACATAGCCTATATCATCTATCATCACCTACATAGCCTACAATGTATACATTATCTACATAGTGAGCATAGAAAGCATTGATATTGTAAAAGTGGATGATACATTTTTAAAATAAGGGGGAGTAGTAAAGTTTACATACATTTAAGCAACTAATATTGTAAGTCTTACTACATGCTTTGTATATGTATGATTCAGGCTATTGCATTCATATTTTTGCTTATTAATGAATGTTAGTTGATATATTATAGCCTTGATTTTACATATTAGTTGGCTCATATTATTTAGTTTACATTATTATATTGATATACCTATATTGCAACTATCATATATTTGATCTTGTGAATATTATCTTGTGAGATTTACATTAATAATAAGGCTTCAAAATCCATCAGTGGTATCAAAGCTACAACAAGAAGTTTCTTGTACATGATTTGTTTAGTTGCAAAATCAATTCTTATCCAATGTGACAAAATTGGTTAGAGTTTATCTACTTTAAAGGGAGTTAGACCTAGACTCTATTGAATAGTTGAAGAAAATAGAAATCTAGGGTCTTTCCACAGTTGCAAAAATAGCTAGTGAAGACTAGGACTTAACTAGGGTCTTTCCACTAGGTTGAAGGATAACCAATGAAGACTAGGACACATATTTGGGCAAATAAACTTGAAGACAATTGATTATTCAAGGAAATATCCAACCCTGACATTGATAGAAAATTTTTAGGGATAAAAATCCCTTGATATTGATATTATCTAAAAGAAGGAGAATAAGTATTGATTGATAGAGGTAGAACCAACTCAAGATAAATTTGGTCATTCAAGAAAGATCCATCTTAACATTGATAAGTTTTTTTTTAGGGACAAACAAATTCTTGACAACTGATTTCTATCAACACTTAGAAGAAAGTTGGAGAAGTTGGTACAATCAAGCTATCTTTTTTGGAGCATCAGGGAAGTTTATAGTCACCTTGAAATTATTGGGTTCTCTAGTAAGGAGGAGAATCATTATTGGAGTTCTTAGGATAAACCTAAGAAATTGCTACAATAGAGATTGATCTTTAGAGATGTAACAACCCAAAAAAACAAGAAATAAGAAAACACATAGAAAGAGAAAGAATTCTTTTTCTTTTTTTTCTAAGGAGAGAGATTCATAAACCCTTTACCAACCTTAGATTAACTTCATATTTAAAACATCCCCTAAGTTTCTCAATAACTATACCTCACAATATTTCCCTCACACAAGTTCCTTCTGCATAGGCTTATCTCATATTATGCACATAAGTCCATCCATCTCATCAATCCTTGATGAGCTAGACTTTTCACCTTCAATCATTAGAAGGCATACACGCATCTCTATATTCTACGCAAGCCATTATGCGAGTTAAGCTATTAATCTCATCTCCTAACAAGCTATCTTAACTCAGGTATGATCTTCCATAAACCTAGTTACCATTTTTCCTAAGGGATCATAATCCCTTAGGTCCACTATGTTTACCCTAAGGGGGTATCAAGCCCTTAGGTTATCCTCTAAGTTCACCCTAGAACTTACTACTAAATTCTATAAAAAATTATTCAATCATAAAAATAAAATATAGATCTGCATACTAAATATAACAAAATATAATTAATCAAACATGCAAAATATAACTAGAAACATAGAGCAATATTTAAAAAATAGACATGAAATAGAAAGATTCAAATACATTCACAATAAATCAAATAGAATACAAAGGTGCATTTTCCACATTGATCATTTATTACATAAGTATGTATGGTAAAACCTCCATACCCTTAAACAATACATTACATCAATTTCATCAAGGAAATCTCCCCATAAATCTAGTCTATTTGCATAAGTAAATAAGATGTAAAGTAGAGAGCAAACTTGTGCATTGGTCCATCTGTAACTTTGATCCTCCCGCTCTTCCATCGATCATTTTAGGATAGTAGAGGATCAAGAAACTCATACTTCAATATAGGTATACCTCTAAATGCATTTACTCATTTCATTACTAAATTATAATTATACAACTAAATCAAGCAATCTAACTATCTAATGCATAGTTGATATCATAGAAACTACTCTTTCTATTTTTCCTCTCTTCCTCCTACGAGAGTCTTTCAACAATGCATCTAGATCATAGATATTACTTACAATAAATGACCCAACCCTTATTCAACAATTAAAGTCCCATACCCTTAATTGCCAAACAATCTAGGTTCCTTCAATCAAGAAATAACCATTTCTCTTTGTTCTATAAATTAAGTCTCATAACCTTAATTCACAAACAAACTAGTCTCTTATTTATTCATTAAATTAAAGTCAACTACTTTAATCCATAAATAAACCCTTTCCTTTCATTTTATAAATTAAAGTCCCATACCCTTAATTTACAAAACAAACCAATTTCATATTTATTTATTAAATTAAAGTCACTACTTTAATCTATAAATAAACCCTTTCCTTTCATTTCATGAATTAAAATCCCATACCCTTAATTTACAAAACAAACCAATTTTATATTTATTTATTAAATCAAAGTCAACTACTTTAATCCATAAATAAACCCTTTCCTTTCATTTCATAAATTAAAGTCTCATACCCTTAATTTACAAAACAAACCAATTTCATATTTATTTATTAAATTAAATTAAACTACTTTAATCCATAAATAAACCATTTCCTTTCATTTCATAAATTAAAGATCCATACCCTTAATTTACAAAAAAAACGGATTTCATTATAAATAAAGTTATCTAACTCTACGTAATAAATAACTCATTTTATTATAAATAAAATTCTCTAACTCTACTCAATAAACAATTCATAAATTATTTTATTATAAATAAATTTATCTAACTCTGCTAAATAAATAATTGATAAATCATTTTATTATAAATAAAGTTCTCTAACTCTACTTAATAAACAATTCATAAATCATTTTTTTATAAATAAAGTTCTCTAACTCTACTTAATAAATAATTCATAAATCATTCTTTTAAGTAGCCAAACTTTGGAACATTAGAGATGGCTCTATTTTAATTAAAGTTCCCAAAGACTTAGGGATACAGTAGTAGCTCAACGTCAAACATGACACTCTTATAGTCGTATAGTTCGTCGTAGAGACCAATGACTGCACTGGTCCGTGGAAACCATGACTTCATGGCCCAAGTTATGGAAAGAGAAGGGTGTTATCTACTGCTACGAATGTCGCATCCTTTGCCAAGAGTGACAGTGACTTTCGGTTCATAGTTTTGAAGGAGTGGATGGTGGTAAAAGAAGATGCCCTTGAGCTTACAAGCTCTCTCTCTATCTCTCTAATGGATATCCAACCACAAAAGCAAACAACACACGACCAAGATCTTACGCGGCTTGGGTGATAGACCCAACTTTCAATGATGAAAGGCTAGCATGGCATGGTTTACTAACTGGAAAAAAATATCTCCCATTTTATGTTGGAAGTCTTTCATAGTCAACAACAACGAGGGTCTCTAACGAAATAAGGACACTACCATGATAGCTAAAGCAAAGCTAGGGTGATGATGTTACAAGAGAAGCATACGCAACTACAAAGGAGGGTTCTAAGGGATTAGAAACTTGTCTTTCCATAACTAGAGGACGGGCAGTGATAGCCCAACTAAAACCACATAAAACGATGAACTAGTTATTGACACAAATATGACAGTGTTTAAACCCAACCTGGTTACTCTTGCTTCCTTTGAGATAGTCTAGGCAACGTTGTCTTAGCATGTATTTTTTGAGCTCTCTATCATGACCCATTACCCTCCTACATTATTTAAAGAATATTAATTGATCTTGGGGGATCAATTAATGCCTAATAGAAGGGGCATGACCCTAAAGAATCCTACAAAAATTCCAATAAAGGAATTTTAGGGAGGATAGAAAAATATTAATTATATTTTAGAGAAGGTAATTAATTATGAGATTTTGTGAAAAATAAAAGTAAGAAATTATCTTTTACAAAATTATAACCATACAATAAATCATGTGAAGATTTAGTGGACCCTATGTGGATGGGACCCAAAAAGGACTAAGGAATTTTTAAATAACTTATGGGTCATCCTACCTTTTTGGGAAGTACTCCTATGGATGCCTGATATTGGTGGAATTATGAGAGAAATCTCATAACTTATCAAGAATAGTTCTAACCTTGTAACTATCCTATGCCTCAATAGTATAAGTTTTGTCACTCACCTCATCCCTAGAGGACCCTTGAAGGACATGATGATGTCATAATGGGTCCAAGGTATCTCTTTAATATTATTATAATGTGGCCACTATTTGGCCCATGAGTGGAGAAAATCCCTATAAATAGAAGGCATTTTGGAAAAAAATGGCTATCTAGGATCCAGGAGTTCTTAATGGTTTAAGGAGTATGCTCTCCACCTTGGGTGGATCAAAAACCAAAATACTTGAAAGATCTCCTAGTTAGAAAATCATATCTAGGATAATCCTGATGGTCTAGGAAGTATGCTCTCCACCCTTGGGGTGGATAAAAAACTAGAAGACCTTGAAGGATTTCTATAGTCATGCTATCAAAAGAAAATTAAGGAGCTCTTGAGGATGGAAGGATATGAATAGATGGAAAAAGGAAATATGGAGAAAGAAGGGAAAGGATTGCTGAAGGAGCATTTGGAAGTCCACAACTTGGAAAAAGATCAGGTTGGATCTTTCCTTAATCTAAATATGCTTACATTTAAATTCGCACAAGATAAATGTGTGTTTAGCTTATGAAAAGGAAATTTGATTTCTTAATTAAAGCCTTGGATATGAAATAGTTTAAATCGTTGATCTTGAATAAAAGTTTTCTATCTATAGCTTTTAATTACTTTAATAGAAAATATTGAAATTAAATAAGCCGACAAGGCCTTAGTGGGATTAATTAAGCCAATATGTTATAAAATATCATGACCCTTTTGATCCTATCTATCTATTCAACACCAACTTTGGTGTCCGAAGGGTACCACTTGATGGTTATTGGATAATCTAGATCCTCATATTCTATTTAAAAAAAATGGTCTCCCAAGGAAGTGGAGTTGGGAAACTAACTACATCCAATTAGTTTTGGGATACCCTAAAGGGAACCAAACCATCGGTCAGTATCTATCCAACTAACCGAAAGGATTCATCACCATTAGCGGTGCACCCGTGGCCACCATCTGAAGGTTATCCTCCAACGAGCGTGAAGACACATTTATGGTGTAATATGCTTCGAATCCAACACAAATGGGATAGATTGATTATACTTTACAAAGTGTGGCATGCCCTTTCTAAACCCTTGTAAGAAAGCATATTGAGAATAGAGTGACAGACAGGAAGGAAGACGCAAAGGAAGACGCAGCAACTCGGCAATAGATCAGCTTAATTGTAATCTTCTCGAATATAGAAACTCCCACATTCAGTTTGGCAGAAGCTTTAATCAGGGGATTCGTGAACCAAGGTTCTACTGTTCAACCTCAAAAATTTGAAACCCCTGTGCAGATGAGGAGTAGCATGTTGTGTACGCGATGATATGCCCTAGATCTACAGGTGAATGCGTAAGTGGAACAATGTTACCATCGATAGACCAACGCAGCCTCTATAACCCCCCCATAGAGATATGATATAGGACCCTGATGTTGATTACATTTACATTCCCTTTCGCAAAGATGTGTTGGTTCGCAAAATGGGTGTTCCATCATCGATGCAGAATCCTTTAACTCCCTTCGGATAGTCACAAAAGGAATCAAAGGTTATATGTGTGAATCTGCTCCTAATACTACCGACGTTGAAATGACCTCACAAAAAACTTGGCAAATTATCATTCTACAGAAATGTGGACATCAAACCTCTATGTTTCCACTCAAATCGAAGTGTGGTTCGAAGCTTGAAGTCCTGCTTTGGGTAAACTCCCCACTGCAGAAATATGAAAGAACATATATTTTATTCGCCCCTGATGGAGGTCACAATTCTCTGTCTCGAACCTATTAAACTAATGTAGTACTGATAAAGAGGTACCTGCATCGATTTAGAATGATAAGGTGTGAAGTCTTGTCATCCATGAAATTACATAACCACAACAAGGTTGCAATTGCCTTGCGTCACTCAAGTCGGTTCAAATTAGAGAAGTCGACCCCTTTATACACCATTCGCACCCTGGTTTCGAATAATTATCCGTAACATGTGAAATGCCTTGGGAACAATTCAAGTGGGGTCGCCATAGTGGTTAACCTATTCATAAACGTGGAGAGAATTACAAAGTGGTCACTGAATTAGCCAACGGTGTGAAAGCCCCTTTGAGAAGGTAGGCCTATTATTCCTTGGGGTTTCCTAAACTACACTCATGGATTTAGAAAATTTTGGTTTCCAAATTCCCTCTATTTGATTAAAATACATTCAAACCCTTGGTTTTTGATCTCCTACTTTACATTCCAATTACTTAATCATCTAAATCAAAACCTTGGAATAGACTATTGCCTAAACCATTTAATCCTTAGCCCAAGGGATACATAAATTAATATCTAACTTAATTTATTAACTAAAATATCATCATTTTTAGGTGTATCTTTGCTTTACTTAAAACCTCTGATAGTAAGACCTTCCTCTGTGCCAAAATATATAGTAAGATTTTAAATCTAGTTTAATCTACATATCTCCAAAGGTAGATATCCTCTACTACAGCTTATGCTTAATTGTCCCTTATCCTTTGCAAGGGTTAAAGAAGTATTCACCTTTAGCCTAGGATTTAATTTAAATATTTCTTATACTTTAGAGGGGCTTACCTTTCCTTCCCTATTCTCATGACTAACCCATAAGTATCCCTTTCTATTAATTCGCTAAGTTGAAGCGGATCAAATCTAAGATCTATGAATAATCATGGGTGTGGTTATTTCATCTATGATGGTTTTTCATTGGTGTGGTTCTCCATCTTCAAGATATTCACTTGGTCTTGGTGGACCATTTGCTGATTTTTCCCTTTTATGAGGGATGAAACTTAACGCTCTAATCAGCATTCTCATATCCATGTGGTATGAAGGTTTCGTAGAAGCTGATCACTTCTACTCAAGAGTGACTCTGATCAAGTCTTAATATCTCTTGATAACTTACAATCCAATTGAAATGGTTTTACCTTGGAATATGATTATGCCCTTACCTCATGAAAGATGGATGTATATAAAATTTTTGTGGATAAAAAGTGGTAATATTCTCTTCCATACTTTCAACCCAAATGGGATGATTATTTATCAATTTAAAAACATAATGATATAAGATAAAAGTTATGATTACAACTTGAGGAAAGATTGTAATATAACATTGTTCTTGATATACTAGGGAATGGTCCTTAAAACAAGAAGTGGAGAGAGTACATTCTCTCACAAGATGAGGCAAATTGAAAGCTCTAGAGGAAAGTTGAGAATATTGGGCGAAATGGTGGAGGACCTATTTGCAATTATTTTTGAGTTGAAAGAACAAGCAAATGACTTGAAGGAACAACTGGTCCAATAGGGCCAACTGTTAGAGAACTTGGTCAAACAAGAAGCTCAAAAGTGTGAGCCTAAGGTATTGCAAGATGAGTCCAATTTAATTGAAAAGAAACCTATTTTCAACTACGTCATTTTGCTAGAACCCAAAAAATAAAATTTAAGGAAGAGAAAGAGTGTCGGATTTATGAAATTGGAGAAAGAACAAAATCGAAAAAAGAAGCAATTTTTCTCCATGAAGGAATTCTAAAAAACCGAGACTCCTAAGCTACTAGAATCATCTTCCATTGAACAGGAAAATGGAAAGAAACCTGTAGGACCTTCGGGGGATGTTTCACCTATAAAGGGAAAAAATATGAAAAGAAGTGTCCACAACGTATGGGAACAAGTAAAATTGTGATGAATCACAAAATCCACGTCACCACAAGAAGCCCAAATTTGGGAGGACAAACCACTCTTTTGATCATGAGTGATGGTGAAGCCTTTGGTTGTTACAATGGGAACAACTAAGATTCTAGAGATTCACTCCAAAATTAGGAAGAAACATAATATCAATCAGTGTAAGGTCTAGGGAGACCAGTATTCTGGGAATAATTCCACTTGGGAAAAAGTGAAGGACAGGAAAAGACATTCTCCTTGCTTATGTGATAATGCTATGTAATAAAATTGGTTGAAATATTTACCACTTAGGAAAGTGGGAACTAAGCAAACCTTATGTTTTTATTGATTGATATGTAATATTACAAGAAACACAGAGGACTGTGTTTATCCTAAGGAGGGGAGTATGTCACAAGCCACCTTGAAAGAACCTTGTTAAGATGCTATTTGTATTTTGATAGTTGGTTTTGATGCTTGATGTAATTGCATTATAATGGTTTTTATTAAGAGAAAATGATGTTGCATGCATTGATTTATGTGCAGGAACAGGTATTCTCTTATGTAGGAGATATTGACCACGAGATATGAGAAGGAAAATGATGACATAGACAACTCAACAGGTAAGGCTCTCATCTCAACCATCACTAGTTACCTCCCTGAGAGCGGTGTACTTGAGTTTAACTCTGAAAAGTCCCACTCAATCAAAGGAAAAATAGTGATGGGAGATGTTGAGCACATTCATGGAGTGCTTGTTTACCATTTAGATGAATTTAAGATGTTGCATAATTAAATTTGCATAGAGGAACCCCACCTTAGAAATGCATATTTATTGGTGGTTGATATTTCAATATTTTGAAATATATGTTTTATGCATATAATTTAAAGTATTCTCTAGAGTAGAGATTATTTGTTTTGAGCTCAATTATTTAATTTGATTAACTTTATTTTTGAAAAGAAATCAGGTAGATTGTCTTTTATGAGCTTGTCAAAATTTTATTGGGTCAAATTATGAAAAGACCACTCTATAAATTAAATATTGCATTTTCCTTACACATGGCAGTTTTTGGGATGAGTGTTCTAGGAGATGAGATTATTTCCTTATCTCTAACAGTTCCAAATATTTACTGCCCAGACTCTTAATAGTGTTAGTACCCTTGGGTAAGGAACAAGAGACAAAAATCCTGCACACACCTTATCCCTAGAGAATCCCATGGACGATAAAATTATATATATATATATATATATATATATATATATATATATATATATATATATATATATATATTGTAAGGAACTTGCATGTGAATGAAAAGATAGAAAATAATAAAATAATAAGGAACATCCTTCCTAGTTAGAGGAGATGGGTCTATAAATTACCTTAAGGGCCAAGAAAGAAAGACATGCCATGCTTGTAAAGTTTTAAAAGGGCGAGAGCAAGAATAGGAGAAAGTCTTTCCAGTATATTGGCATCACGAAAGCTCCAGATGTGAGAGCTTTCTCTTTTCACTTATTGCATGCACTCCGTATATTCCTTCTTGCTAAAGTAATAAGATTGGTGTGTTAATGTAATATAGTGATTTTATAATATAGTAAACTTCTTTGCTCTTAAATCTTTGTGTATGTTTGATGGCTATGAACTATTGGCTATATAATTTGGGGTGCTCGTTTACTTTTGGTAATAATGGTTGTACAAAGACAACACTTTAGATAGTGAAGTGTAATACACCGAACGTTTAACCAAGTCAATCCATAACTCTAGATTTTATCCATGATGATGCAGCTAGTAGCCTTTCTCCTAGGCCATCACTATAATTCTATCAAAGTACCGGTATCTGATTCACATGGAAACTTTATCCATAGGTTATAATTGTAGTTGTCATCGTATACTTGTATGAAAACCCAATCTCTAACTTGACACCAAACATGTTGGTCATAGACTATAGCATACGGGTGATGCCTTATAGCTTGGCCATCTAAGTGTTGATATCATATCGCATTCATCATCCTCTATTCAAAATTCTACAAAGAACCCTCTAGGATATGTTATTTCGTAAATGATCACACTTATCTATCATGTGCTCGATGCCCAAATCAAAGCTAGAATCCCATGAGAATAGAGGAAATTCCTTCCTCCATTCCAACTATGGTTCTAAGTTTAAATCTATAGCCACCTAGGTGTTCAACGACTTGTACTAATAAGGGATTCTACTGAGACACCAGATCATAAGGGAGAAACGATAATCAGTCAATGCAACTGAGCACGCTGTCAAAACCCTCGATGATTTTTGTGTTCGAATAGATGCACCTTATGTAAAAATTGCTAGTCAGATATTCAATTGATGCTCAGAATGGAAGTTGTGATGTAGTCTTCGGTTGGAGTTTCATTCCACTTTAACACCTCTTCCTCCTCTAAATACCTGAGCTTGAATCTCATTAATAGATCTGTGGTATCATTAGTGTGAAAGAAAACAATCAATCAACCTTGATAATGCATATTTAGAACTATGGTTCATTTGTTGAATGTGGAGTTACATGCTTTCCATTGAAAATAACCATCCCTACATCCAGGATCTAGATTGTCACTGCAGAATAATGCATCCCCTTCACTGTAGATTTCCCTATATTTGAACCGGTAAACCCCCAATGCAGTGGAAGCTATTGTATAAGATTTTGATATGATAGATCACTGTATTAATTCGATCATAATACTTAATGACTCGTCCAGATAGAATTAATAATCTGATTCTCGAAAAATGAAATGCGGCAGTATTAAATATTTTTTTTACACCATGTTATAGTGTTGCTTCCTTAGGGCTGTGTTTATCATGTATCCTTGAATCCTTGGCTGACTTCACATTACAAAATTGAACCGCTGGTAGATACCGTAGGATAACCATCCAGACGTCATCAGGTTTGAACAAAACCAACCGCGGGTAATTTCGATTATTGTCTGCATGTTTTGCCCAAGACTCATCGAATAAAATGACCTTTTCTCTGCAAGCCAAATCTCTAAAGTTGCTATGACCTAGAAATTTTTGTTGTAAGCTCGGTTAATAAGATGATTTCTCTCCTCGGGTCGTCAATTTTATATTATATTAGCGAGTGACAAGTTTCCTTTAAGCCTTTGTGTCTATTAGTCCTAAAAGCTAATCGTAAAATAATGCGATCATATTGGTCCTCCTTCAAACCATAGTGATTATATATATACCAACAACTATTTCTTTTATAAACTGTTTTAAGCACTGCTAGCTGTAAATAATTGAGGATTAATAAAATTCTCTTAAACATATAACTGATGTCATGCTTTCTTACAAATTAGACATGAAATTTACAACTTTTAGGTTTTCCATAAACTCAAATTGGAGTCAGGGATTGATGTTAAGAACATTTTCATTATAATGCTCTTACAATTGGCCATAGCAAATGATTATGAGTAATAATACTAAATATATATATAAATTTAGTGACTCTTATATCAACATAACTGTTATGGTTTGTGGTCAAAAGAAAATATATGCTTCACATTCAGGTGAATCATAATTTAGTAATGGAAACATAGTAATGTTGGGTATTTAAGTCAGAATTTAGAACGAGTCAAGTGAATCTAAATGGTGTAGATATGGAAATTATACATTATGGAATCCAAATGACAAAGTATGTCTTGATTAGTGAATTTACATCAATTTCATTATCAAATTTGGTGTCGAGTGAAAGTATGTGTCTTTACATTTATGTGTGACATAGAAAAATTATGATGTGGATATATCCAATTGGAATATGGGAAGATGTTCTAGATTGTGAAGGAATGGATTGTTGTTCATACCTTGGGAAGAGGTATGGGACTCTTCCCTATGTTTGGAAAATTAACCAAACAAATGATGATGTTTTTTTTTTTTTTTGTATAAATTATTGTTATGCTTTGTTAAAACTGAAATATCAAAATTTGTATGTTTTAGAATAATTATAGTCTTAGAATTCTATAAGATTTATATTGATTTATGATATGGTGATCTTGAGGTATGATTATGAATATATTAGGAGTGAACTTATTAGTGTTGTTTACTGTCTGGGATTGATCTGAATAATGAATTAGGGAAATTATAGTCTATGCATATTGCTTGATATTAGAAAGAAATAGATAGTATATCTGTGTGACATGGGTTCGAAAAATTAATATCTGAATGAGATGTTGAAGTTTTTAAATAAGATGAATTAATGGAGAGTTTTATTGACCCTTTCTTGTTTAATGAGGTTGGATTGGTGTCCAATCCTCGGGAAGAGGTATCGGAATCTTTCGATATTTGGATATAATTCAATTGATTATTGTTGGAATATGAATTGATCCTTATCATGATGTATGTGGAAAAGAATGATCTACCTTACATACTTGGTGATTGCATTGAATGTGACATTTTTTAGCATTTATGTAATGCTTAATTGCATAAGCATGGTGTGCTTGTGATGCATTAGCATTTTCTGCACTCGAGTTGTCCTGATCCCTTACCACTCATCTCTCACCTCATGAAGATGCAAGGATTATAGAGAAGACACAAGAAGCCACTATTGAAGACTTTGATATGCATTGATTATATTCGTTATTAATGTAATTTAGAAAGGGCTAAAAAGATAAGCCAATGATGTAAAGTTAGATGTAATTTTTATTCCTGCTTTGTAAACTAGAAAGGGGGTTTTTATGGATGTAAGCACCTCCATAAGAAAGAAATGTTGGATAGTATGGAAGCATTGTAAATGATGTATTTTATATCCTTAGGTGTAGATGATGTAAGGTTTGAAAGGAATATCAAATGGAAGTTTATTGCATCAAGAATGTTCTCTATTTGCTTATGTACTTACTAATTTTAAGATATAGGAATGTATGCTTGACAATTGAACATTCGAAATATAGTAGGAGAATATTAATTCACATACAGAAGGCTCACCATGGTCTCAAAAACTCACAAACTAAAATCACTTCTAATAAAATTGTCAACACCTCAAGGATGAGTAATTCTCATAATGATTTTTAAAAAATTTAATCCCATGATGCTTGCCATAGTTGCAATAGATGGATAATTCTTTTAAAATACTAACCTCGTGGGTAGTATGGAGAATTGGAAAGGGAATCCTTGGGTGAGGATCCCTACCTTATATGGTTGATAAAACCATGAGATGTTCCTTGTTATATAGCGATAACATAAAGGGGATTTGAATCCTTTATACAATAATATCCATCTACCAGTATGGGATGGTGATATGGGAGGGCCGGAATGGGTGTTCCTACTCGCATTTGGCTTTAAAAAATTATAGAAGTGGGTGCTTCTATATGTTCAATATATTGCAAATCGGATTGCCTTCTCTATGGGATATCCATGTTTTTAATCATTATTATAGTTATGACTTATCAATGGGTGAACGATGAGTTTTAAAAAAAAATAGTGGACAATTTAAGATCGTTACAGTTGGTATCAAAGCTTAGGCTAACTGATAGATTTAGATAAATCTTGGTTATTGAAAAGATTTGGGACATGATTCAAAACGTGAACGCTCTAACTCTTGACGATGCTTACTTGTTAAGGAATTGCTTAGTTATTGAGACCACTGGTGTCCGAGTTATTTTCTCCCATGAGTAGATCCGCAGTCAGTCAAAAAGTGGAAGAGCTAAGCGAATCCCCTATATGGGACTTGAGTGGTGTACCTTAGACTCTTTTGGGAAACTGCTCAGAATCTATGTCTTAAAACCTACATATCCTTAATTCAAGGACGTATCATTCTCAACCGAAGTTAGAGGAAGAAAACTAGGACTCAACCTAGAAACAATAAACTATTTAGAAACTGTTCTAGGATTTTGGATCCTGGAAAAAACAATAATCAATACAACTCTTTACCTCTAAGTTAATATGGTAGCAAGAATTGGAGGAAATAAGTAAATTACCTCGCAACAAGCTAGTTCTAATACTCATGAAATCAGACAGATAGGAGTAAATTCTGGAAATTCAAATAAAAAAGTAGAACTAGGGTCCGTATAAAGAAATAAAATGGACAATGATCTAAAGTATATTAAAGTGACCAAGTTTGCTAGAAAAAGGGGGAGAAAATATAGTTGAGATATGGATAGAAGATCTGTAACCTCATAAGTCACTACTCCTATACAATTAAAACGACATTTGCTCTTTCTCATCTGGGAGAAAGAGGAATAGAATGGTGGAATTCTTAAGGAATGGATTCTATTGAATTATAACTATCCTACAAATGTTCGTGGTTTGTGTAACCCAAAAAGTTATGAATTAAACCGAGTTGGAACTTAGAGGGAAAAAGCAATTGGGACTTGAGTTATAAATAAAGTCAAGCCTTACATTTTGAGTTGATAAATGATTGGATATTAGGAGTTTGCACCACAATGATGGCTAAATAATGCCCTAATATTCCAAAGGGATGGCTACATAAAAAGGTAATTCAATGAGCCTTAATAGGAATAAGGAAGTATAATCATGCTTAAGGTACTATTCCAAGGGATTATGTAAGTCTAAATCATGTATAGTGATTTTATTGTCTTAGTGACCTCTGCTACTTGAAGAAGATAAAATCTAAGATCTATGAATAATCATGGGTGTGGTTATTTCATCTATGATGGTTTTTCATTGGTGTGGTTCTCCATATTCAAGATATTCACTTGGTCTTGGTGGACCATTTGGTTATTTTTCTCTTTTATGAGGGATGAAACCCAATGCTCTAATCAGCGTTCTCATATCCATGTGGTATGAAGGTTTCCTAGAAGCTGATCACTTCTACTCAGGAGTGACTCTGATCAAGTCTTAATATCTCTTGAAAATGTTTGTCTTGATAACTTACAATCCAATTGAAATGGTTTTACCTTGGAAGATGATTATGCCCTTGCCTCATGAAAGATGGATGTATATAAATTTTTTGTGGATAAAAAGTGGTAATATTCTCTTCCATACTTTCAACCCAAATAGGATGATTATTTCTCAATTTAAAAACATAATGATATAAGATAAAAGTTAGGATTACAACTTGAGGAAAGATTGTAATCTAACATTGTTCTTGATATACCAGGGAATGACCCTTAAAGCAGGAAGTGAAGAGAGCACATTCTCTCACAAGATGAGGCAAACTGAAAGCTCTGGAGGAAAGTTGAGAATATTGGGCGAAATAGTGGAGGACCTATTTGCAATATTTTTTTAGTTGAAAGAACAAACAAATGACTTGAAGGAACAACTGGTCCAGTATGGCCAACTGTTAGAGAACCTGGTCAAACAAGAAGCTCAAAAGTGCGAGCCTAAGGCATTGCAAAATGAGTCCAATTTACCTAAAAAGAAACCTATTTTCAAAAATGTCATTTTGCTAGAACCCGAACAAAAAATTTTAAGGAAGAGAAAGAGTGTCAGTTTTATGAAATGGGAGAAAGAAGAAGCAATTTTGCTCCAGGAAGGAATTCCAGAAAATTGATACTACTAAGCTACTAGAATCATCTTATTTATAAACTTCAACGTCTCATTTAGATAATAATTTACGAATCCATATCACTCAGATATACTATAATTTCCATAATTCTTTAATCAAATCAATCCTAGACAATAAACACTAATAAGTTCACTTATAATATATTCATAATCATCCCTCAAGATCATCATATCATAAATCAAGATAAATCTTATAGAATTTCTACAATTCTTCTAAAAACTCACAAATGTTGATATTTCAGTTTTAATAAACCAAATCATAAATTTTTCTTTATCACAACAAGAATTTCTACAAAACCACATCATTATTTGGTTAATTTCCAAACATAGGAAAGAGTCCCATACCCCTTCCTTCCAAAATTAGAAGATATTTCATTCTTCTAGTTAATAAATTCTATTCAACATATAGTATAGAAGAAATTTATGATATAATAACTTTCCAACCAAAGGTAACTAACAAATCATTCAATTTTAAATAACAAAATTGAAACATTCCCATCTTTGAAATTCATTCACTATATTAAGCAATACTTTCACATTATTAATTCATGAGCATTCTATACCATGAAGAAACTTTCATAATACTCGCAACAAAATACTTTTCAAATCACAAACATCACATCCTCTTAAATTTTAGAACATATAAAAAAACACAACTTTATATCCTATTTTTCCTTAAATTAACTATAAGATTTTATACATATATATTACCATCCCCTTCTATACTAAAAAGCTTCATATTATAACTTCAGAACTCACTCCAACACAATATGCATAATCTGTACTCCCAATGATTTTTAAATTGATCTCAAACCATTACTCACAACTATTTGACTTCCATTCCATATACATTATTAAACCTTAATAGTATCTAAAATAAGAGCAATAGCTTTAGACCATTTTGTACCACCTATGGATATTCATTTCCACTAAAAGGTCATACATAAGAAAAGTGCTTTAATCAATTCCCATAGAAGGACTTTAATCACCCCACAATTATTCAACCTTAAATCCTTTCTATAGCCAATCACTATTATTTCACATCCCCATAACATCCTTATACACTACAAGCGCATAGAAGTTAATAACTATGCCAATACAGAAATAGTAATTTCTCTTTTGGAGTTCTATCTTACACGTTACCTAGTTGGCATGTAAGAGGTCTCGACTATGGTATGATCTCCATGTATTTTATTAAGGTTCACTTTTAATTACTAAAACTAATGGCTTAACAAACTTTTTTATATAATCAAGAAAATAACTACATTAAAGTACAATTTAAAAGATCATAACTCCGTCTGCAAGCAAGGTGTCATAACTCCGTCTGCAAGCAAAGTGTCCCCAAACACCTAACCTATTCTGAAGTCATATTTCATATGCGCTGGGGTTAAGTATGCCTAGAAATGTGGAGCAATTTCAACCTAGGTTATATTTGGACATAACCATCTGAATACACGTGTGACCTGTCCAATTGACACCTGTAGCGGAGCGGATATCTAGAGTACATGTAAGAACATACTAAGCAACCGACAATGGGAGGATTTGAGTTACCTAATAAAATAAACGATTAATCAAATCAAATATAGGGGATCGATGAGAGATCATTTTCTCATGCTACAGGAGGAGTACAGTTGGTGGGTCACACGTCAAGGTCGGATCAACAGTGGAATGATCAGGCATTCTTAATAAATTTTTATTGGTGAATCCTACTGTCGATATCGAGACCCACCAGTGGTGTCCTGACTGCGAAACCGGAGAGTGATATACAGCGCTAGATGCAGGTATAACTGCAGTGCAGGGGAGTCCTCAAAATACTGTAAGGTGCAGTGCAGTTAATCTGAGATTGAACGCAACATATCTACAGTAGAAGGAACATTTAAAGTGGAACGAAATCCCAGCAGGTAGCTTAGACTATCCATTTTATCACAATAGAAAGAGAAATGTTGTAGTCTGAAGCGCTTCTAGTGAACATCAAACATAGAAATATGATGACCTACAAATTTAAAGATAGTGATATTAGACTGCAATTCAGCCACAGCCTACGGAGACGTTAAATTGTTAGTCACTCGTGAACCGAAAGTGTCCAACAAAATGATTGGCTAAGGTTTTATACTATTTGGTTTACTAGGCCAACGGTGGTAGCTAGGATACAGCCAAAAGGATAAATTTTTTATTCCCGAAGACTGCTTCTTTAGAATACAAAGCCTACTAGCTATACTATCGTGGGCCATAGGCTTTAGGACGATGGTTCGATTTAAAAAAAAAAAAACATCAAAGAGTCCTACACCTGTAATCTAAGGCATTCTTTACTGATAACATACTGGCAGTAACATTGAAGACCAAATAATATAGATGGCATCTTGCAGTCCACCCTTCATAACTAGAGATATAATAGTAAGGAGGACTTTACAAGATGAAATTACCATAATGTAATAAAGCATCTAAGCACATCATTCGTATTATTTTTAGTAATGAAGAAACATTCAAGCACATGTGATAAATGAAAAGAGGGAGTTCTCACATGGAACTTCCGCAATGTCACTAAACCAAGATGTTGGGAATCCTTCTCCTACTCCCGCTCTAGTCTCTTTCCAAGTTTTTGCCCTCAACTCTCATTCCCCATGTTAATTTATAGGCCCATTTCATCTAGATGGAAAAGATGTTCCAGGGAATCCTTCTCCTACTCCCGTTCTAGTCTCTTTCCAAGCTTTTGCCCTCAACTCTCAATCCCCATGTCAATTTATAGGCCCATTTCATCTAGATGGAAAAGATGTTCCATATTATTTTAGTTTTTTCTGTTTTTTCATTCACATGCATATATTATTTTATTGTATATGAGATTCTTTAGGGATAAGGTGTATGCAGGTTTCTTGTCCCTTGTTCCTTATTCAAGGGTACTAACACTATTAATAGTATGGGCAGAAACTATTTGGAACTGTTAGAGGTAAGGGGAAGAATCTCATCCCTTGGTACACTTATCACAAAAATTGTCACGTGTAAGAGAAATGCAATATTTATTTTATAGAGTGGTATTTTCAAAATTTGATCCAATAAAATTTTGACAAGCTCATGAAAGACAATCTACCTAATTTCTTTTCAAAAATAAGGTCAATCAAATTAAATAATTGAGCTCAAACAAATAAATTCTACTCTAGAGAATGCATAAAACATATATTTCAAAATATTGAAATATCAATCACCAATAAATATGCATTTCTAAGGTGGGTTTCCTTTATGCAAGTTTTAATTATGCAACCTTTTAAATTCATATAAATGGCATACAAGCACTCCATGAACGTGCTCAACATCTCCCATCACCATTTTTTCCTTTGATTGAGCGGGACTTTTCAGAGTTAAACTCAAGTACAACGCTCTCAGGGAGGTAACTAGTGATGGTTGAGATGAGAGCATTACTTGCTGAGTTGTCTATGTCATCATTTCCCTTCTCATCTCTTGTGGTAAATCTTCCCACTTAAGAGAATACCTATTCCTGCACATAAATCAATGCACGCAACATCATTTTCTCTTAATAAAAACCATTATAATGCAATTACATCAAGCATCAAAACCAACTATCAAAATACAAATAGCATATTAATAAGGTTCTTCCAAGGTGGGTCATGACATACTCCCCCCTTAGAATAAACACAGTCCTCTATTTTTCCTACAATATTACATATCAATCAATAAAAACATAAGGTTTGCTTAGTTTCCACTTTCATAAGTGGTAAATGTTTCAACCTGTATTATTACATAACATTATCCAATAAGTAAGGGAAATGTCTTTTCATGTCTTCCACTTTTTCCTAAGTGGAATTCTTCTCAGAATATTGTTCCCCTTAACCTTACGTTGATTGATATTATGCTTCCTCCTAATTTTGGAGTGAATCTTCAATATCTTGGGTGTTCCCATTGTAAATACTAAGAGCTTCACCATCACTCATGAGAAAAAGAGTGGCTTGTCCTCCCAAATTTGGGCTTTTGGTGGCAACATGGATTTTGTAATTCATCACAATTTTACTTGTTCCTGCACGTTGTGGGCATCTTTTTCATAGTGTTGTCCTTTACAAGTAAAGCATCCCCCCGAAGGTCCTACAGGTTTCTTTCCTTTTTCCTGTTCAATGGAAGATGATTCTTGTTACTTAGTAGTCTTGGTTTTTTGGAATTCCTTCCTGCAGCAAAATTGCTTCTTCTTTCGATTTTGTTCTTTCTCCCATTTCATAAAACCGACTCTTTCTCTTCCTTAAAATTTGTTGTTCGAGTTCTAACAAAATGGCATAGTTGAAAATAGGCTTATTTTTAGATAAATTGGACTTGTCTTGCAATGCCTTAGGCACACACTTTTGAGCTTCTTGTTTGACCAAGTTTTCTAACAGTTGGCCCTATTGGACCAGTTTTTCCTTCAAGTCATTTGCTTGTTCTTTCAACTCAAAAATCATTGCAAATAGGTCCTCCACCATTTCACTTAATATTCTCAACTTTCCTCCAGAGCTTTCAATTTGCTTCATCTTGCGAGAGAATGTGCTCTCTCCACTTCCTGTTTTAAGGGCCATTTTATGATATGTAAAGAACTGTGTTAGATTACAATATTTCCTCAACTTGTAATCCTAACTTCTATCTCATATCATTAATGTTGATAATCATTCCATTTGGATTGTAAGAAAATATTACCACTTTTTATCCACAAAAATTTCATATACATCCATATGTCATGAGGTAAGGGCATAATCATGTTCCAAGGTAGACCATTTCAACTGGATTGTAAGTTATCAAGACAAATATTATCAAGAGATATTAAGACTTGATCAGAGTCACTTTTGAGTATAAGTGATCAGCTTCTATGAACCCTTCATACCAATTGGATATGAGAATGTTGATTAGAGTGTTGGGTTTCATCCCTCATAAAAGGGAAAATCACCAAATGGTCCACCAAGACCAGGTGAATACCTTGAATATGGAGAACCACACCAATGTAAAACCATTATAGATGAAATAACCACACCCATGATTATTCATAGGTCTTATATTTAATCCGCTTCAACTAGAAGAGATCACTAAGACAATAAAATCACTATACATGATTTAAACTTACATAATCCCTTGGAATAGTATCTTAAGCATGATTATACTTCCTTATTCCTCTTAAGGCTCATTGGATTACCTTTTTATTTAGGCATCCCTTTGGAATCATAGGTATTATCTAGCCATCATGGTGGTACAAACTCCTCCCACTTCAATTTGTTGGATGAGATATTATGTTTTTCTTTGTAATTATTCCACCCTTCTATTCCTATTTCTCCTAGATGAGAAGGAGCAAATGCGAGTAGGAACACCCATTCCTACTCTCCCATCTCACCATCCCATACTAGTATATGGATATTATCGTATAAAGGCTTCAAATCCCCTTTATGTTATCGCTATATAACAAGGGACATATCATGGTTTGATCAACCAGATAAGGTAGGGATCCTCACCCAAGGATTCCATTCCCAATTCTCCATACTACCAATGAGGTTAGTATTTTAAGAGAATTATCCATCTATTGCAACTATGGCAAGCATCATGGGATTAAATGTTTTAAACATCATTATAATAATTACTCATACTTGAGGAGTTGACAAGTCTATTAGAAGTGATTTTAGTTTGTGAGTTTTTGATACCATGGCGAGCCTTCTGTATGTGAATTAATTTTCTCCTACTATATTCTGAATGTTCAATTCTCAAGCATACATTCCTATACCTTAAAGTGAGTAAGTACATAAGCAAATAAAGAACATTATTAATGCAATAAAATTTCATTTGATATTCCTTTCAAATCCTTGCATCATCTAAACCCAAGGATATAAAATACATCATTTACAATGCTTCCAAACCATCCAACATTGCTTTCTTATGGAGGTGCTTACATCAATAAAATCTCCCTTTCTAGTTTACAAAGCGGAATAAAACTTACATTTAACTTTACATCATTGGCTTATCTTTTCAGCCCTTTTTAAATTACATTAATAATGAATATAATCAATGCATATCAAAGTCTTCAATAGTGGCTTCTTGAATCCTTGCATCTTCATGAGGTGAGAGATGAGTGGTAAGGGATCAGGACAACTCGAGTGCAGAAAATGCCAATGTATCACAAACACACCATGCTTATGCAATTAAGAATTACATAAATGCTAAAAAATGTCACATTTAATGCAATCACCAAGTATGTAAGGTAGATCATTCTTTTCCACATACATCATGATAAGGATCAATTCAAATTCCAACAATAATCAATTGAATCATATCCAAACATCGGAAGAGTCCCATACCTCTTCCCGAGGATTGGACACCAATCCAACCTCATTAAACAAGAAAATGTCAATCAAACTCTCCATTAATTCATCTTATTTAAAAACTTCAAAATCTCATCCAGATATTAATTTTCGAACCCATGTCACCCAGATATACTATTTGTTTCTTTCTAATATCAAGCAATATGCATAGGCTACAATTTCCATAATTCATTATTCAGATCAATCCCGAACAGTAATCAACACTAATAATTTCACTCCTAATATATTCATAATCATCCCTCAAGATCACCATATCATAAATCAAGATAAATCTTATAGAATTCTAAGACTCTATAATTCTTCTAAAACACACAAATTTTGATATTTCAGTTTTAACAAAGCATAACAATAATTTATACAGAAAAAAAAACACATCATCATTTGTTTGGTTAATTTCCCAAACATAGGGAAGAGTCCCATACCTCTTCCCAAGGGATGAACACCAATCCATTTCTTCCCAATCTAGAAGATCTTCTCATCTTCCAATTGGATATATCCACATCATAATTTCTCTATGTCACACATAAATGTAAAGACACATACTTTCACTCGACACCAAATTTGATAATCAAATTGATATAAATTCATTAATCAAGACATACTTTGTCATTTGAATTCCATAATGTATAATTTTCATCTCTACACCATTTAGATTCACTTGACTTGTTTTAAATTCTGACTTAAATACCCAATATTATTGAGTTTCCATTACTAAATTATGATTCACCTGAATGTGAAGCATATATTTTCTTTTGATCATAAACCATAACAGTTATGTTGATTTAAGAGTCACTAAATTTATATATATATATATTTAGTATCATTACTCATAATCATTTGTTATGGCCAATTGTAAGAGCATTATAATGAAAATGTTCTTAACATCAATCTCCGAATCCAATTTGAGTTCATGGAAAACCTAAAAGTTGTAAAGTTCATGTCTAATTTGTAAGAAAGCATGACATCAGTTATATGTTTAAGAGAATTTCATTAATCCTCAATTATTTACAGCTAGATGCTTAAAAACGGTTTATAAAAGAAATAGTTGTTGGTATATATGTACTCACTATGGTTTGACGGAGGACCAATATGGTCACATTATTTTCCAATTAGCTTTTAGGACTAATAGGCACAAAGGCTTAAAGGAAACTTATAACTCACTATTATAACATTGGCAATCCAAGGAGAGAAATCATCTTATTAACTGATATTATTACCAAACTTTTGAGGTCATAGCAACTTTAGATATTTGGCTCGTAGAGAAAAAGTCATTTTATTTGATGAATCTTGGGAAAAACATGCAAACGATAATTGGATTTACCCGCGGTTGGTTTTGGTCAAACATGATGATGTCTATGAATGGTTATCCTATGGTATCTACCAGCAGTTCAAGTTTGTAATGTGAAGTCAGCCAAGGATTCAAGGATACATAATAAACACAGCCCTAAGGAAGCAACACTATAACATGGTGAAAAAAAAAATTTAATACTACCGCATTTCATTTATCGAGAATTAGATCATTAATTCTATCAGGATGAGTCATTAAGTATTATGATCAAATTAATACAGTGACATGTCATATAAAAATATTATACAATCATTTCCACTGTATTGGTGGTTTACCAATTCAAGGATAGGGAAATCTACAATGAACGGGATGCATTATTCTACAGTGACAATCTAGATCTGGATGCACAGATGGTTATTTTAAGTGGAAAGAATGTAACTCCACATTCAACAGATGAATCACAGTTTTAAAGATGCATTATCAAGGTTGATTGATTGTTTTATTTCACACTAACAGTGTCGTAGATCTGTTAATGAGATTCGAGCTTAGGTATTTAGGGGAGGAAGAGGTGTTAAAGTGGAATGAAACTCCAATATGAGACTACATCATAGATTCCATTCTGAGCATCGATTGAATATCTAACCATCAATTTTTACATAAGGTGCATCAATTCAAACACAAAAATCATCGCGGGTTTGGACAATGTGCTCAGTCGCATTGACTGATTATCGTTTTTGCCCTGTGATTTGGTTTCTTGGCAGAATCACTTCTTAGTACAAGTCGTTGAATGCCTAGGTGGATACAAAGTTAAACTCAGAACCAGATTTGGAAGGGAGGAAGAGGTTTCCTCTATTCTCATGGGATTTTAGCTTTGATTTGGGCATCGGGCGCATGATAGATAAGTGTGAGCATCTATAGAATAACATATCCTACAGGGTTTCTTTATAGAATTTTGAATAGAGGATGACGAATGCGATATGATATCAAAACTTAGATGGCCAAGCTATAAGGCATCACCTGTATGCTATAGTCGACGTTCAACATATTTGGTGTCAAGTTAGAGATTGGGTTGTCATACAAGTATACGATGACAACTACAATTATAACCTATGGATAAAGTTTCCATGTGAATCAGATATCGATACTTTGATAGAACTGTAGTGATGGCCAAGGAGAAAGGCTACTAGCCGCATCATCATGGATAAAATCTAGAGTGATGTATTGACTTGGTTAAATGCCCGGTGTCTTACACTTCGCTATCTAAAGTGTTGTCTTTGTACAACCATTATTACCAAAAGTAAACGAGCACCCCAAATTATATAGCCAATAGTTCATAGCCATCAAAAATATACAAATATATAAGAGCAAAGAAGTTCATTATATTATAAAATCATTATATTACATTAACACACCAATCTTATTACTTTAGCAAGAAGGAATATACAGAGTGCATGCAATAAGTGAAAAGAGAAAGCTCTCACACCTGGAGCTTTCTTGATGCCAATATACTGGAAAGACTTTCTCCTATTCTCGCTCTCACCCTTTTCAAACTTTACAAGCATGGCATGTCTTTATTTCTTGGCCCTTAAGGTAATTTATAGACCCATCTCCTCTAGGTAGGAAGGATGTTCCTTATTATTTTATTATTTTCCATCTTTTCATTCACATGCAAGTTCCTTATAGTATATATATTATTTTATTGTACATGGGATTTTCTAGGGATAAGGTGTGTGCAGGATTTTTGTCTCTTGTTCCTTACCCATTGGTACTAACACTATTAAGAGTCTGGGTAGCAATTATTTGGAACTATTAGAGATAAGGAAAGAATCTTATCTCCTAGAAAACATCCCAAAAGCTGCCATGTGTAAGGAAAATGCAATATTTAATTTATAGAGTGGTCTTTTTATAATTTGACCCAATAAAATTTTGACAAGCTCATAAAATACAATCTACCTGATTTCTTTTAATGATAAACAAGCACTCTATAAACGTGCTCAACATCTCCCATCACTGTTTTTCATTTGATTGAGTGGGACTTTTCAGATTTAAACTCAAGTACACCTCTCTCAAGGAGGTCACTAGTGATGGTTGAGATGAGAGCCTTACCTGCTGAGTTGTCTATGTCATAATTTCCATTCTCATATCTCGTGGTCAATCTCATTTAAATGGTAAAAAAGCACTCCATGAACGTTCTCAACATCTCCCATCACTATTTTTCGTAGATGGTGGTCCATATTGCCAAACTCTTCAATCATATAGTTACTCATGGGTTCCCATCCTCTTGGTCGTCGTATAACAATCTTAAATTGTCCACAATTTTTTTTTAAAACTCATCGTTCACCCATTGATAAGTCATAACTATAATAATGATTAAAAACATGGATAACCCATAGAGAAGGCAATAAAATTTTCAATAGATTGAACATATAGAAGCACCCATTCCTATAATTGTTTAAATCCAAATGTGAGTAGGAACACCCATTCCTACCCTCCCATATCACCATCCCATACTAGTATATGTATATTATCATATAAAGGCTTCAAATACCCTTTATGTTATCGCTATATAAAAAGGTACATCTCATGGTTTTATCAACTAGATAAGGTAGGGATCCTCACCCAAGGATTCCCTTCCCAATTCTCCATACTACCAATGAGGTTAGTATTTTAAGAGAATTATCCATCTATTGCAACTATGGCAAGCATCATGGGATTAAATGTTTTAAACATCATTATAAGAATTACTCATCCTTGAGGTGTTGACAAGTTTATTAGAAGTGATTTTAGTTTATGAGTTTTTGAGACCATGGTGAGCCTTCTGTATGTAAATTAATCTTCTCCTACTATATTCTGAATGTTCAATTCTCAAGCATACATTCCTATACCTTAAAGTGAGTAAGTACATAAGCAAATAAAGAAAATTCTTAATGCAATAAAATTCCATTTGATATTCCTTTCAAATACTTACATCATCTACACCTAAGGATATAAAATACATCATTTACAATGCTTCCATGATATCCAACATTGCTTTCTTATGGAGGTGCTTACATCAATAAAAAATCCCTTTCTAGTTTACAAAGCAGGAATAAAACTTACATCTAACTTTACATCATTGGCTTATCTTTTCAGCCATTTCTAAATTACATTAATAACGTATATGATCAATGCATATCAAAGTCTTCAATAGTGGATTCTTGTATCTTATCTAGAATCCTTGCATCTTCATGAGGTGAGAGATGAGTGGTAAGGGATCAGGACAACTCGAGTGCATAAAATGCCAATGTATCACAAACACACCATGCTTATGCAATTAAGAATTACATAAATGCTAAAAAATGTCACATTTAATGCAATCACCAAGTATGTAAGGTAGATCATTCTTTTCCACATACATCATGATAAGGATCAATTTAGATTCCAACAATAATCAATTGAATCATATCCAAACATCGAAAGAGTCCCATACCTCTTCCCGAGGATTGGACACCAATCCAACCTCATTAAACAAGAAAGTGTCAATCAAACTCTCCATTAATTCATCTTATTTAAAAACTTCAAAATCTCATCCAGATATTAATTTCCGAACCCATGTCACCCAGATATACTATCTGTTTCTTTCTAATATCAAGCAATATGCATAGGCTATAATTTCCATAATTCATTATTCAGATCAATCCCGAACAGTAATCAACACTAATAATTTCACTTCTAATATATTCATAATCATCCCTCAAGATCACCATATCATAAATCAAGATAAGTCTTATAGAATTCTAAGACTCTATAATTCTTTTAAAACACACAAATTTTGATATTTCAGTTTTAACAAAGCATAACAAAAATTTATACAGAAAAAAAAACACATCATCATTTGTTTGGTTAATTTACCAAACATAGGGAAGAGTCTCATACCTCTTCCCAAGGGATGAACACCAATCCATTTCTTCCCAATCTAGAAGATCTTCCCATATTCCAATTGGATATATCCACATCATAATTTCTCTATGTCACACATAAATGTAAAGACACATACTTTCACTCGACATAAAATTTGATAATCAAATTGATGTAAATTCACTAATAAAGACATACTTTGTCATTTGGATTCCATAATGTATAATTTCCATCTCCACACCATTTAGATTCAATTGAATTGTTTTAAATTTTGACTTAAATACCCAATATTACTGAGTTTCCATTACTAAATTATGATTCACCTGAATGTGAAGCATATATTTTCTTTTGACCACAAACCATAACAATTATGTTGATATAAGAGTCATGGAAAACCTAAAAGTTGTAAATTTCATGTCTAATTTGTAAGAAAGCATGACATCAGTTATATGTTTAAGAGAATTTTATTAATCCTCAATTATTTACAGCTAGCGATGCTTAAAAACGGTTTATAAAAGAAATAGTTGTTGGTATATATATACTCACTATGGTTTGAAGGAGGACCAATATGATCGTATTATTTTACGATTAGCTTTTAGGACTAATAGGAACAAAGGATTAAAGGAAACTTATCACTCACTATTATAATATAAAATTGACGACCCGAGGAGAGAAATCATCTTATTAACGGAGCTTACTACCAAAATTTCCTAGTTATAGCAACTTTAGAGATTTGGCTCGTAGAGAAAATGTCATTTTATTTGATGAATCTTGGGCAAACCTGGGAACAATAATCAAAATTACCCGCGGTTGGTTTTGGTCAAACCTAACGACATCTATGGATGGTTATCCTACAATATCTACCAGTGGTTCAAGTTTGTAATGTGAAGTCAGCCAAGGATTCAAGGATACTTGATAAACACAGCCATAAGGAAGTGACACTATAACATGGTGCAAAAACAATATTTAATACTGCCGCATTTTATTTATCAAGAATCAGATCATTAATTCTATCAGGACGAGTCATTAAGTATTATGATCCAATTAATACAGTGACCTGTCATATCAAAATTTTATACAATACCTTCCACTACATTGACAGTTTATCAGTTCAAGGATAGGGAAACCTATAGTGAAGGGGATGCATTATTCTACAGTGACAATCTGGATCCTGGATGCAGGGATGTTTATTTTCAGTGGAAAGCATGTAAATCCATATTCAACAGATGAACCACCATTCTAAAGATGCATTATAGAGGTTGATTTATTGTTTTCTTTCACACTAACAATGTCACAAATATGCTAATGACATTTGAGCTTAGGTATTTAGGGGAGGAAGAGGTGTTAAAGTGGAATGAAACTCTGACTGGAGACTACATCATAGCTTCCATTCTAAGCATCGATTGAATATTTGACAAGCAATTTTTACATAAGATGCATTAATTCGAATACAAAAATCATTGCAGGTTCAGACAACGTGCTCAGTTGCATTGACTGGTTATCATTTCTCCCCTGTGATCTGGTGTCTCAACATAATCCCTTCTTAGTACAAGCCATTTAATACCTAGGTGGCTACAAAGTTAAACTCAAAACCAGAGTTGGAAGGGAGGAAGTAGTTTCCTCTATTCTCATGGGATTCTAGCTTTGACTTGGGCATTGGGTGCATGATAGATAAGTGTAAGCATCTACAGAATAACATATCCTATAGGGCTTCTTTATAGAAGTATGATAGAGATGACAAATGCGATATGATATTAACACTTAGATGGCCAAGCTATAAGGCATCACCCATATGCTGCAGTCGACGACCAACATTTTCTATGTCAAGTTAGAGATTGGGTTGCCATACAAGTATACGACAACAACTACAATTATAACCTATGGATAAAGTTTCCATGTGAATCAGATACTAGTACTTTGATAGAACTGTAGTTATGGCCAAGGAGAAAGACTACTAGCTGCATCATCATGGAAAAAATCTAGGGTGATGGATTGACTTAGTTAAACGCCCAATGTCTTACACTCCGCTATCTAAAGTATTATCTTTGTATAACCATTATTACCAAAAGTAAAGGACCACCCAAAATTATATAGCATATAGTTCATAGCCATCAAACATATACAAAGATATAAGAGCAAAGAAGTTAATTATATTATAAAATCACTATATTACATTAACACACCAATATTATTACTTTAGCAAGAAGGAATATACGGAGTGCATGTAATAAGTGAAAAGAGAATACCTGTTGAGATGAGAGCCTTACCTACTGATTTGTCTATGTCATCATTTCCCTTATCATATCTCATGGTCAATCTCTCCCACATAAGAGAATACCTATTCCTGCACATCAATAAATGCACGCAACATCATTTTCTCTTAATAAAAACCATTATAATGCAATTACATCAAGCATCAAAACCAACTATCAAAATACAAATAACATCTTAACAAGGTTCTTCCAAGGTGGGTCATGACATACTCCCCTCCTTAGGATAAACACAGTCCTTTGTGTTTCCTGTAATATTACATATCAATCAATAAAAACATAAGGTTTTCTTAGTTCCTACTTTCCTAAGTGGTAAATGTTTCAACCTATGTTATTACATAGAATTATCAAATAAGTAAGGAAAATGTCTTTTTTTGTCCTCCACTTTTTCCCAAGTGGAATTCTTCCCAGAATACTGGTCTCCCTAGACCTTACACTGATTGATATTATGCTTCCTCCTAATTTTAGAGTGAATCTCTAGAATCTTGGTTGTTCCCATTGTAACGACCAAGGGCTTCACCATCACTCATGAGCAAAAGAGTGGCTTGTCCTCCCAAATTTGGGCTTCTTGTGGCTACGTGGATTTTGTGATTCATCACAATTTTACTTGTTCTTGCACGTTGTGGAAACTTCTTTTCATAGTCTTGCCCCTTTACAGGTGAAACATCCCCCCGAAGGTCCTACAAGTTTCTTTCCCTTTTCCTGTTCAATGGAAGATGATTCTTGTAGCTTAGTAGTCTCTATTTTTTGGAATTCCTTCTTGGACCAAAATTGCTTCTTCTTTCAATTTTGTTCTTTCTCCCATTTCATAAAAAAGACACTCTTTCTCTTCCTTAAAATTTTTCATTCGGGTTCTAGCAAAATGACATAGTTGAAAATAGGTTTCTTTTTAGGTAAATTGGACTTGTCTTGCAATGCCTTAGGCTCGCACTTTTGAGCTTATTATTTGACAAAGTTCTCTAACAGTTGGCCCTGCTGGACCAGTTGTTCCTTCAAGTAATTTGCTTGTTCTTTCAACTAAAAAATCATTACAAATAGGTCCACCATTTCGCCTAATATTCTCAACTTTCCTCTAGAGCTTTCAGTTTGCCTCATCTTGTGAGAGAATGTACTCTCTCCACTTCCTACTTTAAGGGCCATTCCCTGGTATATCAAGAACAATGTTAGATTAAAATATTTCCTCAAGTTGTAATCCTAACTTTTGTCTTATATCATTAATGTTTTTAAATTGATAAATAATCATCCCATTTGGGTTGAAAGTATGGAAGAGAATATTACCACTTTTTATCCACAAAAAATTCATATACATCCATCTTTCATGAGGCAAGGAAATAATCATATTCCAAGGTAAAACCATTTCAATTGGATTGTAAGTTATCAAGAAAAATATTTTGAAGAGATATTAAGACTTGATCAGAGTCACTCCTGAGTAGAAGTGATCAGCTTCTATGAAACCTTCATACCACATGGATATGAGAATGCTGATTAGAGCGTTGGGTTTCATCCCTCATAAAAGGGAAAAACCACCAAATGGTCCACAAAGACCAGGTGAATGTCTTGAAGATGGAGAACCACACCAATGGAAAACCATCATAGATGAAATAACCACACCCATGATTATTCATAGATCTTAGATTTGATCCGCTTCAACTAGGAGAGGTCACTAAGACAATAAAATCACTATACATGATTTAGACTTACATAATCCCTTGGAATAGTACCTTAAGCATGATTATACTTCCTTATTCCTCTTAAGGCTCATTGGATTACCTTTTTATTTAGGCATCCCTTTGGAATCATAGGGCATTATTTAGCCATCATGGTGGTACAAACTCCTCATATCCAATCGTTTATCAACTCAAAATGTAAGGCTTGACTTGATTTATAACTCAAGTCCCAATTGCTTTTTCCCTCCAAGTTCCAAATCGGTTTAGTTCATAACGTTTCGGGTTACACCAACCATGAACGTTTGTAGGATAGTTATAATTCAATAGAATCCATTCCTTAAGAATTCCACCATTCTATTCCTCTTTCTCCCATATGAGAAAGAGCAAATGTCATTTTAATTGTATAGGAGTAGTGACTTATGAGGTTCCAGATCTTCTATCCATATCTCAACTACATTTTCTCCCCCTTTTTCTAACGAACTTAGTCACTTTAATATACTTCAGATCATTGTCCATTTTCTTTCTTTGTACGGACCCTGATTCTACTTCTTTATTCGAATTTCCAGAATTTACTCCTATCTGTTTGGTTTCAGGAGTATTGGAACTAGCTTGTTGCGAGATCATTTAATTATTTCCTCTCATTCTTGTTGCCATATTGACCTAGAGGTAAAGAGTTGTGTTGATTATTGCCTTTTTCTAGGATCCAAAATCCTAGAACAGTTTCTAAATAGTTTTTTTTTTCTAGGTTGAGTCCTAGTTTTCTTCCTCTAACTCTGGTTGAGGTTGATACATCCTTGAATTAAGGAATATGTAGGTTTTAAGACACAAATATCGAGAAGTTTCCCAAAAGAGTCTAAGGTACACCACTCAAGTCCCATATAGGGGGGTTCGCTTAGCTCTTCCACTTTTTGACCGATTGCGGATCTACTCATGGGAGAAAAGAACTTGGGCATCAGAGGTCTCAATAACTGAGCAAATTCCTTAACAAGTAAGCATCATCAAGAGTTAGGGCATACATGTTTTGAATCATGTCCCAAATATTTTTACTAACCAAGATTTATCTAAATCTATCAGTTAGCCTAAGCTCTAATACCAACTGTAACGATCTTAAATTATCCACAATTTTTTTTTAAAACTCATCGTTCACCCATTGATAAGTCATAACTATAATAATGATTAAAAACATGGATAACCCATAGAGAAGGCAATCAAATTTTCAATAGATTGAACATATAGAAGCACCCACTCCTATAAGTGTTTAAATCCAAATGTGAGTAGGAACACCCATTCCTACCCTTCCATATCATCATCCCATACTAGTATATGTATATTATCGTATAAAGGCTTCAAATCCCCTTTATGTTATCGCTATATAAAAAGGTACATCTCATGGTTTTATCAACCAGATAAGGTAGGGATCCTCACCCAAGGATTCCCTTCCCAATTCTCCGTACTACCAATGAGGTTAGTATTTTAAGAGAATTATCCATCTATTGCAACTATGGCAAGCATCATGGGATTAAATTTTTTAAACATCATTATAAGAATTACTCATCCTTGAGGTGTTGACAAGTTTATTAGAAGTGATTTTAGTTTGTGAGTTTTTGAGACCATGGTGAGCCCTTTGTATGTGAATTAATCTTCTCCTACTATATTCCGAATGTTCAATTCTCAAGCATATATTCCTATACCTTAAAGTGAGTAAGTACATAAGCAAATAAATAACTTTCTTAATGCAATAAACTTCCATTTGATATTCCATTCAAATCCTTACATAATCTACACCTAAGGATATAAAATACATCATTTACAATGCTTCCATACTATCCAACATTGCTATATTATGGAGGTGCTTACATCAATAAAAGCTCCCTTTCTAGTTTATAAAGCAGGAATAAAAATTACATCTAACTTTACATCATTAGCTTATATTTTCAGCCCTTTTTAAATTACATTAATAACGAATATAATCAATGCATATCAAATTCTTCAATAGTGGCTTCTTGTGTCTTATCTAGAATTCTTGCATATTCATGAGGTGAGAGATGAGTGGTAAGGGATCAGGACAACTCGAGTGCAGAAATGCCAATGCATCACAAGCACACCATGCTTATGCAACTAAGCATTACATAAATGCTAAAAATGTCACATTCAATGCAATCACCAAGTACGTAAGGTAGATCATTCTTTTCCACATACATCATGATAAGGATCAATTCAGATTCCAACAATAATCAATTGAATTATATCCAAACATTGAAAGAGTCCCATACATCTTCCCGAGGATTGGACACCAATCAAAACTCATTAAACAAGAAAGTGTCAATCAAACTCTCCATTAATTCATCTTATTTAAAAACTTCAAAATCTCATTCATATATTAATTTCCGAACCCATGTCACCCAGATATACTATCTGTTTCTTTCTAATATCAAGCAATATGCATAGGCTACAATTTCCCTAATTCATTATTTAGATCAATCCCAGACAGTAAGCAACACTAATAAGTTCACTCCTAATATATTCATAATCATCCCTCAAGATCACCATATCATAAATCAAGATAAATATTATAGAATTCTAAGACTCTATAATTCTTCGTAAACACAAAAATTTTGATATTTCAGTTTTAACAAAACATAACAAGAATTTATACAAAAAAAAACACATCATCATTTGTTTGGTTAATTTCCCAAACATAGGGAAGAGTCCCATACCTCTTCCCAAGGGATGAAAACCAATCCATTTCTTCCCAATCTAGAAGATCTTCCCATATTCCAATTGGATATATCCACATCATAATTTCTCTATGTCACACATAGATGTAAAGACACATACTTTCACTCGACATAAAATTTGATAATCAAATTGATGCAAATTCACTAATCAAGACATACTTTGTCATTTAGATTCCATAATGTATAATTTCCATCTCTACACCATTTAGATTCAATTGACTTGTTTTAAATTCTGACTTAAATACCCAATATTATTGAGTTTCCATTACTAAATTATGATTCACTTGAATGTGAAGCATATATTTTCTTTTGACCACAAACCATAATAGTTATATTGATATAAGAGTCACTATATATATATATATATATATATATATATATATATATATATATATATATATATAGTATCATTACTCATAATAATTTGCTATGGCCAATTGTAAGAGCATTATAATGAAAATGTTCTTAACATCAATCTCCGACTCCAATTTGAGTTCATGGAAAACCTAAAAGTTGTAAATTTCATGTCTAATTTGTAAGAAAGCATGAAATCAGTTATATGTTTAAGAGAATTTCATTAATCCTCAATTATTTATAGCTAGCGATGCTTAAAAATGGTTTATAAAAGAACTATTTGTTGGTATATATATACTCACTATGGTTTGAAGGAGGACCAATATGATCGTATTATTTTATGATTAGCTTTTAGGACTAATAGGAACAAAGGCTTAAAGGAAACTTATCACTCACTATTATAATATAACATTGATGACCCGAGGAGAGAAATCATCTTATTAACTGAGCTTACTACCAAAATTTCCTAGTCATAGCAACTTTAGAGATTTGGCTCGCAGAGAAAATGCCATTTTATTCGATGAAACTTGGGCAAAACATGCAGACGATAATCAAAATTACCTGCGGTTGGTTTTGGTCAAACTTGATGACATCTATGGATGGTTATCCTATAGTATCTACTAGTGGTTCATGTTTGTAATGTGAAGTCAGCCAAGGATTCAAGGATACCTGATAAACACAGCCCTAAGGAAGCAACACTATAACATGGTGCAAAAATAATATTTCATACTGCTGCATTTTATTTATCAAGAATTAGATCATTAATTCTATCAGGACGAGTCATTAAGTATTATGATCGAATTAATACAATGATTTGTCATATCAAAATATTATACAATACCTTCCACTGCATTGGCAGTTTATTGGTTCAAGGATAGGAAACCTACAGTGAATGGGATGCATTATTCTACAGTGAAAATCTGGATCCTGGATGTAGGGATGTTTATTTGCAGTGGAAAGCATGTAAATCCATATTCAAAAGATGAACCACCATTCTAAAGATGCATTATAGAGGTTGATTTATTGTTTTCTTTCACACTAACAATGTTGTCGATATGCTAATGAGATTTGAGCTTAGGTATTTAGGGGAGGAAGAGGTGTTAAAGTGGAATGAAACTCTAACTAGAGACTACATCATAGCTTCTATTCTAAGAATCGATTGAATATCTGACAAGCAATTTTTACATAAGGTGCATTAATTCGAACACAAAAATCATCGTAGGTTCAGACAACATGCTCAGTTGCATTAACTGATTATCATTTCTCCCCTATGATCTAGTGTCTTGGCATAATCCCTTATTAGTACAAGTTTTTGAATGCCTAGGTGGCTACAAAGTTAAACTCAAAACCAGAGTTGGAAGGGAGGAAGCAGTTTCCTCTATTCTCATGGGATTCCAACTTTGATTTGGGCATCGGGTGCATGATAGATAAGTGTAAGCATCTACGAAATAACATATCCTACAGGGTTTCTTTGTAGAAGTATGATAGAGTATGATGAATGCGATATGATATCAACACTTATATGGCCAAGCTATAAGGCATCACCCATATGCTACAGTCGACGACCAACATTTTTGGTGTCAAGTTAGATATTGGATTGCCATACAAGTATATGATGACAACTACAATAATAACCTATGGATAAAGTTTCCATGTGAATCAGATACCAGTACTTTGATAGAACTATAGTGATGGCCAAGGAGAAAGGCTACTAGCCACATCATCAAGTAAAAAATCTAGGGTGATGGATTGACTTAGTTAAACGCCCAGTGTCTTACACTTCGCTATCTAAAGTATTATCTCTGTACAACCATTATTACCAAAAGTAAAGGACCACCCTAAATTATAGCATATAGTTCATAGCCATCAAACATATACAAATATATAAGAGCAAAGAAGTTAATTATATTATAAAATCACTATATTACATTAACACACCAATATTATTACTTTAGCAAGAAGGAATATACGGAGTGCATGCAATAAGTGAAAAGAGAATACCTGTTGAGATGAGAGCCTTACCTACTGAGTTGTCTATGTCATCATTTCCCTTATCATATCTCATGGTCAATCTCTCCCACATAAGAGAATACCTATTCTTGCACATCAATAAATGCACGCAACATCATTTTATCTTAATAAAAACTATTATAATGCAATTACATCAAGCATCAAAACCAGCTATCAAAATACAAATAGCATCTTAACAAGGTTCTTCCAAGGTGGGTCATGACATACTCCCCCCTTAGGATAAACACAGTCCTTTGTGTTTCCTGTAATATTACATATAAATCAATAAAAACATAAGGTTTTCTTAGTTCCCACTTTCCTAAGTGGTAAATGTTTCAACCTATGTTATTACATAGCATTATCAAATAAGTAAGGAAAATGTCTTTTTTTGTTTTCACTTTTTCCCAAGTGGAATTCTTCCCAAAATAATGGTCTCCCTAGAACTTAAACTGATTGATATTATGCTTCCTCCTAAGTTTAGAGTGAATCTCTATAATCTTGGTTGTTCCCATTGTAACAACCAAAGGCTTCACCATCACTCATGAGCAAAAGAGTGGCTTGTCCTCCCAAATTTGGGCTTCTTGTGGCGACGTGGATTTTGTGATTCATCACAATTTTACTTGTTCCTGCACATTGTGGAAACTTCTTTTCATAGTCTTGCCCCTTTACAGGTGAAACATCCCCCCGAAGGTCCTCCAAGTTTCTTTCCCTTTTCCTGTTCAATGGAAGATGATTCTAGTAGCTTAGTAGTCTCTATTTTTTGGAATTCCTTCCTGGACCAAAATTGCTTCTTCTTTCGATTTTGTTCTTTCTCCCATTTCATAAAAATGATACTCTCTCTTCCTTAAAATTTTTCATTCGGGTTCTAGCAAAATGACATAGTTGAAAATAGGTTTCTTTTTAGGTAAATTGGACTCGTCTTGCAATGCCTTAGGCTTGCACTTTTGAGCTTCTTATTTGACCAAGTTCTTTAACAGTTGGCCCTGCTGGACCAGTTGTTCCTTCAAGTCATTTGCTTGTTCTTTCAACTCAAAAATCATTACAAATAGGTCCTCCACCATTTTGCCTAATATTCTCAACTTTCCTCTAGAGCTTTCAGTTTGCCTCATCTTGTGAGAGAATGTACTCTCTCCACTTCCTACTTTAAGGGCCATTCCCTGGTATATCAAGAACAATGTTAGGTTATAATATTTCCTCAAGTTGTAATCCTAACTTTTGTCTTATATCATTAATGTTTTTAAATTGATAAATAATCATCCCATTTGGGTTGAAAGTATGGAAGAGAATATTACCACTTTTTATCCACAAAAAATTCATATACATCCATCTTTCATGAGGCAAGGACATAATCATATTCCAAGGTAAAACCATTTCAATTGGATTGTAAGTTATCAAGGCAAATATTTTGAAGAGATATTAAGACTTGATCAGAGTCACTCCCGAGTAGAAGTGATCAGCTTCTACGAAACCTTCATACAACATGGATATGAGAACGCTGATTAGAGCGTTGGGTTTCATCCCTCATAAAAGGGAAAAACCACCAAATGGTCCACAAAGACCAGGTAAATGTCATGAATATTGAGAACCACACCAATGGAAAACCATCATAGATGAAATAACCACACCCATGATTATTCATAGATCTTAGATTTGATCCGCTTCAACTAGGAGAGGTCACTAAGACAATAAAATCACTATACATGATTTAGACTTACATAATCCCTTGGAATAGTACCTTAAGCATGATTATACTTCCTTATTCCTCTTAAGGCTCATTGGATTACCTTTTTATTTAGGCATCCCTTTGGAATCATAGGGCATTATTTAGCCATCATGGTGGTACAAACTCCTCATTTCCAATCGTTTATCAACTCAAAATGTAAGGCTTGACTTGATTTATAACTCAAGTCCCAATTGCTTTTTCTCTCTGAGTTCCAACTTGGTGTAGTTCATAACATTTCGGGTTACACCAACCATGAACGTTTGTAGGATAGTTATAATTCAATAGAGTCCATTCCTTAAGAATTCCACCATTCTATTCCTCTTTCTCCCATATGAGAAAGAGCAAATGTCATTTTAATTGTATAGGAGTAGTGACTTATGAGGTTCTAGATCTTCTATCCATATCTCAACTACATTTTCTCCCCCTTTTTCTAGCAAACTTAGTCACTTTAATATACTTCAGATCATTGTCCATTTTCTTTCTTTGTACGGAGCCTAATTCTACTTCTTTATTCGAATTTCTAGAATTTACTCATATATGTCTGGTTTCAGGAGTATTGGAACTAGCTTGTTGCGAGGTCATTTACTTCTTTCCTCCCATTATTGTTGCCATATTGACCTAGAGGTAAAGAGTTGTATTGATTATCGTATTTTTCCAGGATCCAAAATCCTAGAATAATTTTTAAATAGTTTATTGTTTCTAGGTTGAGTCCTAGTTTTATTCCTCTAACTCTGGTTGAGGTTGATACGTCCTTGAATTAAGAAATATGTAGATTTTAAGACACAAATATCGAGCAGTTTCCCAAAAGAGTCTAAGGTACACCACTCAAGTCCCATATAGGGGGGTTCGCTTAGCTCTTCCACTTTTTGACCGATTGCGGATCTACTCATGGGAGAAAAGAACTCGGGCACCAGAGGTCTCAATAACTGAGCAAATTCCTTAACATGTAAACATCATCAAGAGTTAGGGCATTCATGTTTTGAATCATGTCCCAAATATTTTTACTAACCAAGATTTATCTAAATCTATCAGTTAGCCTAAGCTCTAATACCAACTGTAACGATCTTAAATTATCCACTTTTTTTTTTCAAAACTCATCGTTCACCCATTGATAAGTCATAACTATAATAATAATTAAAAATATGAATAACCCATAGATAAGACAATCAAATTTGCAATATATTGAACATATAGAAGCACCCACTTCTATAATTGTTTAAAACCAAATGCGAGTAGGAACACCCATTCCTACCCTCCCATCTCACCATCCCATACTGGTAGATGGATATTATCATATAAAGCCTTCAAATCCCATTTATGTTATCGCTATATAACAAGGGACATCTCATTCTTTTATCAACCAGATAAGGTAGGGATCCTCACCCAAGGATTCCCTTCCCAATTCTCCATACTACCCATAAGGTTAGTACTTTAAGAGAATTATCCATCTATTGCAACTACGACAAGCGTCATGGGATTAAATGTTTTAAACATCATTATAAGAATTACTCATCCTTGAGGTGTTGACAAGTTTATTAAAAGTGATTTTAGTTTTTGAGACCATGGTGAGCCTTTTGTATGTGAATTAATCTTCTCCTACTATATTCTGAATGTTCAATTCTCAAGCATATATTCCTATACCTTAAAGTGAGTAAGTACATAAGCAAATAAAGAACATTCTTATAGCAATAAAATTCCATTTGATATTCCATTCAAATCCTTACATCATCTACACCTAAGGATATAAAATACATCATTTACAATGCTTGCATACTATCCAACATTGCTTTATTATGGACGTGCTTACATCAATAAAAGCTCCCTTTCTAGTTTATAAAGCAGGAATAAAAATACATTTAACTTTACATCATTGGCTTATATTTTCAGCCCTTTTTAAATTACATTAATAAAGAATATAATCAATGCATATCAAATTCTTCAATAGTGGCTTCTTGTGTCTTATCTAGAATTCTTGCATATTCATGAGGTGAGAGATGAGTGGTAAGGGATCAGGACAACTCGAGTGCAGAAAATGCCAATGCATCACAAGAACACCATGCTTATGCAACTAAGCATTACACAAATGCTAAAAAAATTGTCACATATAATGCAACCACCAAGTATGTAAGGTAGATCATTCTTTTCCACATACATCATGATAAGGATCAATTTAGATTCCAACAATAATCAATTGAATTATATCCAAACATCGAAAGAGTCCCATACCTCTTCCTGAGGATTGGAAACCAATCCAAACTCATTAAACAAGAAAGTGTCAATCAAACTCTCCATTAATTCATATTATTTAAAAACTTCAACATCTCATTCATATATTAATTTCTGAACCCATGTCACTCAGATATACTATCTGTTTCTTTCTAATATCAAGCAATATGCATAGGCTACAATTTCCCTAATTCATTATTTAGATCAATCCCAGACAGTAAGCAACACTAATAAGTTCACTCCTAATATATTCATAATCATCTCTCAAGATCACCATATCATAAATCAAGATAAATCTTATAGAATTCTAAGACTCTATAATTCTTCGTAAACACAAAAATTTTGATATTTCAGTTTTAACAAAGCATAACAAGAATTTATACAAAAAAAACACATCATCATTTGTTTGGTTAATTTATCAAACATAGGGAAGAGTCCCATATCTCTTCCCAAGGGATGAACACCAATCCATTCCTTCCCAATCTAGAAGATCTTTCCATCTTCCAATTGGATATATCCACATCATAATTTCTCTATCACACATAAATGTAAAGACACATACTTTCAATCGACACTAAATTTGACAATCAAATTGATGTAAATTCACTAATCAAGACATACTTTGTCATTTGGATTCCATAATGTATAATTTACATATCTACACCATTTATATTCACTTGACTTGTTTTAAATTCTAACTTAAATACCCAATATTACTAAGTTTCCACTACTAAATTATGATTCACATGAATGTGAAGCATATATTTTCTTTTGTCCACAAACCATAACAATTATGTTGATATAAGAGTCACTAAATTTATATATATATTTAGTATTATTACTCATAATCATTTGCTATGGCCAATTGTAAGAGCATTATAATGAAAATGTACTTAACGTCAATCCTTGACTCCAATTTGAGTTCATGGAAGACTTAAAAGTTGTAAATTTCATGTTTAATTTGTAAGAAAGCATGACATCAGTTATATGTTTAAGATAATTTCATTAATATTCAATTATTTATAGCTAGCGGTGCTTAAAAACGGTTTATAAATGAAATAGTTGTTGGTATATATATACTCAGTATGGTTTGAAGGAGGACCAATATGATCATATTATTTTGTGATTAGATTTTAGGACTAATAGGCACAAAGGATTAAAGGAAACTTGTCACTCGCTATTATAATATAACATTGATGACACGAGGAGAGAAATCATCTTATTAACCGAGATTACTACTAAAATTTCTAGGTCATAACAACTTTAGAGATTTGGCTCATAGAGAAAAGGTCATTTTATTCGATGAATCTTGGGCAAAACATGCAGCCGATAATTGGAATTACCCGCGGTTGGTTTTGGTCAAACCTGATGATGTCTATGGATGGTTATCCTATGATATATACCAACGGTTCAAGTTTGTAATGTGAATTCAGCCAAGGATTCAAGGATACCTGCCCTAAGGAAGCAACACTATAACGTGGTGCAAAAACAATGTTTAATACTACCACATTTCATTTATCAAGAATCATATCATTAATTCTATCAAGACGAGTCATTAAGTATTATAATCAAATAAATACAGTGATCTGTCATATCAAAATCTTATACAATACCTTCCACTGCATTGGCGGTTTACTAGTTCAAGGATAGGGAAATCTAAAATGAAGGGGATGCATTATTCTACAATGATAATATGGATCCTAGTTGCAAGGATGGTTATTTTTAGTGGAAAGCATGTAACTCCACATTCAATAGATGAACCATAGTTCTAAATATGCATTATCAAGGTTGATTAATTGTTTTATTTCACACTAACGATACTACAGATCTGATAATGAGATTCAAGATCAAGAATTTAGGGGAGGAAGAGGTGTTAAAGTGGAATGAAACTCCAACTAGAGACTACATCACAACTTCCATTATGAACATCGATTGAATATCTCACCAATAATTTACATAAGGTGCATCAATTCGAACACAAAAATCATCGCAGGTTCGGACAACGTGCTCAGTAATATTGACTGATTATCGTTTCTCCCTTGTGATCTGGTGTCTCGATAGAATCCCTTCTTAGTATAGGTCGTTGAAAGCCTAGGTTGCTATAGAGTTAAACTCAGAACCAGATTTGGAAGGGAGGAAGCAATTTCCTCTATTCTCATGGGATTCCAGCTTTGATTTGGGTATCGAGTGCATGATAGATAAGTATGAGCATCTATGGAAAAACATATCCTATAGGGTTTCTTTATATATGTCCGAATAGAGGACGAAGAATGCGATATGATATCAACACTTAGATGGCCAAGCTATAAGGCATCATCCGTATGCTATAGTCAAAGGCCAACATATTTGGTATCAAGTTAGATATTGGGTTGTCATACAAATATATGATGACAACTACAATTATAACTTATGGATAAAGTTTCCATGTGAAGCAGATACCGATACTTTGATAGAACTGTGGTGATGGCCAAGGAGAAAGGCTACTAGTTGCATCATCGTGGACAAAATATAGAGTGATGTATTGAATTGGTTAAACGCCCGGTGTCTTACACTCCACTATCTAAAGTGTTGTCTTTGTACAACCATTATTACCAAAAGTAAACGAGCAACCCAAATTATATAGCCAATAGTTTATAGCCATCAAACATATACAAAGATATTAAAGCAAAGAAGTTAATTATATTATAAAATCACTATATTACATTAACACACCAATATTATTACTTTAGCAAGAAGGAATATACGGAGTGCATGCAATAATTGAAAAGAGAAAGCTCTCACAACTGGAGCTTTCGTGATGCCAATATACTGGAAATACTTTCTGATATTCTCGCTCTCGCCCTTTTCAAACTTTACAAGCATGGCATGTATTTCTTTCTTGGCCCTTAAGGTAATTTATAGACCCATCTCCCCTAGGTATGAAGGATGTTCCTTATTATTTTATTATTTTCTATATTTTCATTCACATGCAAGTTATTTACGGTAGTATATATATTATTTTATTGTCTATGGGATTTTCTAGGGATAAGGTGTGTGCAAGATTTTTGTCTCTTGTTCCTTACCCAAGGGTACTAACACTATTAAGATTCTGGTCACTAACTATTTGGAACTGTTAGAGATAAGGAAATAATCTCATCTCCTAGAACACTCATCCCAAAAATTGCCATGTGTAAGGAAAATGCAATATTTAATTTATAGAGTGGTATTTTCATAATTTGATCCAATAAAATTTTGACAAGCTCATAAAAGACAATCTACCTGATTTATTTTCAAAAATAAAGTTAATCAATTTAAATAATTGAGCTCAACACAAATAATCTGTAGAGAATAATTTAAATTATATGCATAAAACATATTTTTTAAAATATCGAAATATCAACCACCAATAAATATGCATTTCTAATGTGGGGTTCCTTTATGCAAATTTAATTATGCAACCTCTTAAATTCATCTAAATGGTAAACAAGCACTCCATGAACATGCTCAACATCTCCCATCACTATTTTTCCTTTGATTGAGCGGGAATTTTAACAATCCTATGCCTCAATAGTATAAGTTTTATCACTCACCTCATCCCTAGAGGACCATTGAAGGACATGATGATGTCATAATGGGTCCAAGGTATCTCTTTAATATTATTATAATGTGGCCACTATTTGGCCCATGAGTGGGGAATTTCCCTATAAATAGAAGGCATTTTGGGAAGAAATGGCTATCTAGGATCTAGGAGTTCTTAATGGTTTAGGGAGTATGCTCTCCACCTTGGGTGGATCAGAAACCAAAAGACTTGAAAGATCTCCTAGTTAGAAAATGATATCTAGGATAATCCTGATGGTCTAGGGAGTATGCTCTCCACCCTTGGGGTGGATCAAAAACTAGAAGACCTTGAAGGATTTATACAGTCATGCTGTCAAAAAAAATTAAGAAACTCTTGAGGATGGAAGGATATGAATAGATGGAAAAAGGAAATATGGAGAAAGAAGGGAAAGGATTGTTGAAGGAGCATTTGGAAGTCCACAACTTGGAAAAAGATCAGGTTGGATCTTTCCTTAATCTAAATATGTTTACATTTAAATTTACACAAAATAAATGTGTGTTTAGCTTCTGAAAAGGAACTCTAGTTTCTTAATTAAAGCATTGGATATGAAATAGTTTAAATTGTTGATCTTGAATACAAGTTTTCTATCAGATTTATCTATAGCTTTTATTTACTTTAATGATTAAGATTGAAATTAAATAAGCCGACAAGGCCTTAGTGGGATTAAGTAAGCCAATCTATTATAAAATAACATGACCCTTGTGATCCTAACTATCTATTCAACACCATGTGTGGCATTTGAAGGTTGCCACTTGATGGTTATTGGATAATCTAGATCCTCATATTCTATTTTAAAAAAAAATGGTTTCCCAAGAAAGTGGAGTTGGGAAACTAACTACATTAAATTAGTTTTGGGATACCCTAAAGGGAACTGAACCTTCGGTCAGTATTTATCCAACTACCTAAAAGGATTTATCGCCATTAATGATGCATCCATGGCCACAATTTGAAGGTTATCCTCCAACGAATGCGAAGACACCTTTATGGTGTAATATGCTTCAAATCCAACACATATGGGATAGATTGCTTATACTTTACAGAGTGTGGAATGCCCTTTCTAAACCCTTGTAAGAAAGCATATTGAGAATAGAGTGATATATGGGAAGGAAGACGTAGCGACTCGACAATAGATCAGCTTAATTGTAATCTTATTGAATATAGAAACTCCCACATTCAGTTTGGTAGAAGCTTTAATCAGGGGATTCGTGAACCAGGGTTCTACTATTCAACCTCAAAAATTTTAAACCCCCATGCGGATAAGGAGTAGCATGTCGTGTACACAATGATATACCCTAGATCTATAGGTGAATGCGTAAGTGGAACAATGTTACCATCTCTAGACCAACGAAGCCTTTGTAACCCCCCTATAGAGATATGAGATAGGACCCTGATGTTGATTACATTTACATTCCCTTTCACAAAGATGTGTTGGTTTGCACAATGGGTTCAAATTAGATAAGTCGGCCCCTTTATACACCATTCGCACCTTGGTTTCGAATAATTATCCGTTTCCACCATGGGGTTAAGTTTGGTAACATGTGAAATGCCTTGGAAACAACTCAAGTAGGGGTCGCCATAGTGGTTAACCTATTCATAAATGTGGAGAGAATTACAAAGTGGTCGCCAAATTAGCCAACGGTGTGAAAACCCCTTTGAGAAGGTAGGCCTATGATTCCTTGGGGTTTCCTAAACTACACTCATGGATTTAGAAAATGCTAGTTTTGAAATTGTGCTATATATTGATTACCCCCTAGATTCACTAAATTAGCAAATTAATAAAAAGGGATACTTTTGGGTTAGTCATGAGAATAGGGAAGGAAAGGTAAGCCCCTATAAAGTATAAGAAATATTTAAATTAAATCCTAGGCTAAATGTGAATACTTCTTTAACCCTTGCAAAGGATAAGGGACTATTAAGCATAAGCCATAGTAGAGGATACCTACCTTTGGAGATATGTAGATTAAACTAGATTTAAAATATTACTATATATTTTGGCACAAAGTAAGGTCTTACTATAAAAGGTTCTAAGTAAAGTAAAGCTATATTTAAGTTAGTAAATTAAGTTAGATATTAATTTATGTATCCCTTGGGCTAAGTATTATATGGTTTAGGCAATAGTCTATTCCAAGGTTTTGATTTAGCTGATTAAGTAAATGGAATGTAAAGTAGGAGCTCAAAAACTAAGGGTTTGAATGTGATTTAATCAAATAGAGTGAATTTGGAAACCGTTCTTAAGAAATGATTATTGATGGATTTAAAGGTATGGGACTTTAAATCCATTACTCAAGGGATTGATTATAAATCAATTATGAAGAGTGAATTTGAAACTTCATTATAAAGGGATCTCTTAGGGCTCCCTCGAATTATGATATCTCCAAAATATAATTCCAATGAATTTCATAAAAAATGTAGGATATTAAATGACTTAGAGAAAGGAACTTAAAAAGAATGAAGATTTCTCAATGGTATTGGGAATCTTATATTGATGTCATAGAATAGGGAATTGGGTGATTCCTTAATTACATCAAAAAAGAAGTGTTGTACTCCTTGATCTATATTTGAGAAGAAGGGCATGTAGATGCCCTGCTATTATTGTAAGATTCACCATTTAAGTTTATGAAAATGAGGAAGTTAATATTTTGGAGGTTGGGTTTTTCCTGAAAGGGTTTCCCAGGATAAATCCTTGTGTCAATAATTTGTGGTTGCTTTATGAGATCTTGTGGATGTTGCAAAATGATATATGTTTAATTTTAAGCACTGTAATGTATGCTAAATTTTCAATAGGTAAAATAGGTATGGATGCTAGAAAAGGATGCTCAATTTCTAATATGTTGATTCAATTGTTTTATTTATTTATGAAATATTATGGGTAATGATGAATTATTTTAGTAGGTAGAGTTGCTCAAATAATAATCTCATGTGAAGGATGGATGTTTATTTAAATGTGTTAATGAATCAAAGGCATTTGTCTAATTTACTATAATATTGTGGGATAATTATTTATGAATGATGCACCTTCCCATATGCAACACCATTTATATTCACAGAAAACAAATCTTAAGGGGATAATTGGATTTATGCATTATATACTTATTCTTGAATGAAACACAAACCTTGTTTAAGAAGAAGCTTATTATAGTACTTCAAACCTAAGAATTAAATTTACATGGGACAAGTATTGTCCATTTGTAAAGAACTCAATAGAGGGATTGCCTAATCAAGGGTGTACTAATGTGTTAAAGAGGATTAAAGATAGACGTTCCATGGATTCTTATCACAATAGTGATATAGTGGTCTTAGAACTCCCTTCTAGATGGATTAGATCGGAGCTAAGATTTATGAATAACCATAGGTGTGGTTATTTCATCTATGATGGTTTACCATTGGTGTGGTTCTCCATATTCAAGGCATTCACCTGGTCTGGGTGGACCATTTGGTGATTTTCTCATTTTATGAGGTTGAAACCTAATGCTTGGCCAGCGTACTCATACCAAGTGGGGTATGAGGGTTTCATAGAAGCTAATCACTTCTACTTAAAGAGACTCTAATAAAGTCTCTACAGCTGGCAAAGCTATTTGCCTTCAAATTTATGATCCAAATGGAATATGCCTATCTTAGGATATGGATTAGGTCTTTACCATATGTAGATGAACATTCATATATGTTAAAAAAAAAAATTGTGGACAAGGAGTAACGAATGGGTTCGTTACACTCTCCTATCCTCTATCGCCATTCTCTACCTTCACCTAGTTTTGCTTCCTCCAAACATCATCTCCTCCCTCTTTCTTTCTTCTCTCTCTCTATCCTTTATTTTTACCTCTATCGTCATCCCTATTTCCTTTATATCCATCCCATATCTCATTGCTATGATGCCTACCTTATCCACCTCGACTATCGTGCTCACCATCTACCATCACTTCCCATTGAAAAACCATTCTCGTCTATAGCAGGTCACCCGCCCCATCCTTTGCTCAAGACATCATAAATGGAGCTCCCCTTTGTCAAAGTTGGTAGGCGCTCCCATACCCGAACGCATATTTCCCAGCGTTCGAACTTATGGCAGATCCTCTCCATCTTATTATTTTAAATATTTAATTGCCTTAAGGGGAGGTTTCGAGATGGGAGTCCATATTTACCATTTCTTTTTTTAAATGGTAAAGCCATTGAATTTCATTAATATAATTCAAATATTATCTTGAAATGAAATCTCCTTTATTATTTAAAATAAGATATTTACTAACTTTTAAATGAAACCTTTTATCATTTAAAATGAAACATTTATGAATTTTAAATAAAATATTTATGAATTTTAAATGAAATCCACTATCATTTAAAATAAAATATTTATAGTTTAAATGAAATATATTATTTAAAATAAAGAATTTATAAATTTTAAATGAAACCTATTATCATTTAAAATAAAGCATTTATTAATTTTAAATGAAACCTACTATCATTTAAAATAAAGCATTTATTAATTTTAAATGAAACCTACTATCATTTAAAATAAAGCATTTATAAATTTTAAATGAAACCTACTATCATTTAAAATAAAACATTTATAAATTTTAAATGAAACCTACTATCATTTAAAATAAAGCATTTACTTTATCACTCTATTTGTCTAAACACACAAGGAGTTATGAAGACAACCTATCCATCCATACTTCCCAAATCATTGAGGCAAATAGTGCTGAAGTAAAAGACAATCAAACATGTGCAACAGACAAAGAGGGGAATCTTTCCATCAATTTAGTCACCTATCTCAGCCTCTAGAACTTACGATAGCTACTAGGCTATCAATTTGGGGCTCAAGGTGGCTAGCTATTGATGATTATCCCTAATCGAATGCATGCCTATATGAAGGTATCCATCAATGTTACCTTCGAGTTGCCTTATCATCATTTCCCCAACCTCAAGTACCCTCACCTTTGGTGGATGACTCAACTTCTTCCACCCACGAGCGTACCTGATCCTACACATTGGCAATTTGTTAGCAGTATCATGCTCTTCAATATCTACTAACATCGCATAGCTGCTTAATTGCACAAAATCGAGTATTAAAGCACCATCAATTAATACATTGTTTTCCATGTCACAAGGTCCATCAGGGAGGGTCATGACATCCTCCCCCACTAGGACTAAACACCGTCCCGGTGTTTCCTAGTTTTACACAATCACAACACAATCAAAAGTAAATTATTACATTTTAGAGATCTTCAAACAAAAAAGGAAAATATTTTTGCATATCTGCCACTTTCTCCCAAGTGGTATTCCTTTCAGAGAAATGGTCCCACTGGACCTTACATTGCTCAAGAGTTCGATTTCGCATAGTCTTAGAGTGAAACTTGAGAATATTTACTAGCATTACTTCAATTACCTCTGGATTTGCCATCTACAAATTAGAAACATCCCACACATGTTCAGGGTCAGTAATATATTTTCTAAGAAAAGATATGTGGAAGGTGTCATGGATTTTTGATAGATTAGGAGGTAAAGCAAGTCGGTATGCAACTAGACTAATCTTTTCAGTGATCTCAAAGGGTCCTACAAACCGTGGATCCAATTTTGTGGACTTGATCACACTTTTCATTGGTTTGACCCTTAGGAACACTTTGTCTCCCACCGAGTACTCCCTTGGAGTTCTCTTTAAATCAACATAACTCTTCTACCTATCAACAACTTCCTTGAGTCTTTGCCTGATTACCTTCAATTGCTCTTCCATTTCTCTGACCATTTATGGTCCAATCACAACTCTATCCTCTAGGTTATCCCATGATAGTGGTGTTCTACACTTTCATCCATACAAGGCATCGAAAGGTGCCATTCCCAGAGATGAGTGATACCCATTATTGTAGGTGAACTCTACCAAAGGTAGGTAGTCTTCCCAGTGAGACTTGTGATCCATGCAGTACATGTGGAGCATGTCTTCTAGTACTTGGTTTACCCACTCTATTTGACCATCTATCTCAGGGTGGTATGCCGAACTCATGTTCAACTTTGTACCTATTGCATGATGAAGGGCTTTCCAAAACTTAGAAGTGAACTTGGAATCCCTATCTGAGATGATTACCTCAAGAAATCCATGCAATCGGAACACTTCCTTGGCAAATCTATTAGCCACCACCTGAGCATCATCCTTGGTGCTCCTAGGTATAAAATGTGCAACCTTAGTCAATTTTTTGACTACTACTAGGATTGCATCATGTTGGTACCTGGTCTTAGGTAAACCTACTATAAAATCCATAGATATGACCTACCATTTCTGCGTAGGTATACTATGTGGATACAACTATCCTACGGGATGCTTGTATTCTACCTTAACCTTCTGACATTCAAGGCACCGAGTGATAAAATCGATAATATCCTTCTTCATTCCTACCCAGAAGAAGGTTCTTTTCATGTTTTCCCTCATCTTAGCCCCTCTGGGGTGAGCTGAATAAGGAGATCTATGGGCTTCTTGCATTATTAGCTTTCTTAAATCACTCGATTTTGGTATGATAATTCTACCTTTGTAGCACAAAAGGTCATCTATCATTCCAAACTCCTTATTGCCCTCAGGGTCTCTATCTATTCTAGCTCGAATTTCCTAGCAATATTCATCCTGATATTGCTCCTGCCTCACTTGATCCATGAGATTTATGTGACTCCTGGTTATGGTTGCTATGTGTCTCCTTCTGCTCAAGGCATCAACAACCTTATTCTCTTTTCCCTTTATGTACTCAATTTCAAAGTCATACTCAATGAGAAACTCGATCCACCTTCTCTATCTCACATTGAGTATTGGTTGGGTAAATATGTACCTTAGACTTTGATGGTCAGATTTTAACTCGAAAGGTCTCCCCACAAGATAGTGGTGCCAGACCTTTAGAGCATGCACCACAATGGCTAGCTCTAAATCATGAGTAGCATAATTGACTTCATGCTTTTTAAGCTTCCTTGAAGTATAAGCTACTACTAACTCTTCTTGCATGAGTACTCCTCCTAACCCTTCCAACGATGCATCAATGCATACCAAAAAATCTCCTTGAGGGTCTAGAATCTTCAATATTGGTGTGGTAGTGAGCTTCTACTTCAACAATGCAAAGGTAGTTTCACACTTTTCCATCCATTTGAATTCCTTCCCTTTCTTCTGAAGGTTAGTTATTGCCGAAGCAATATTTGAGAAATCCTTTATATAACATCTATAATAGCCCGTTAACCCCATGAAGCTTCTTACTTCAGTAATATTAGTAGGGGGTGGCCAATTTAATATGGCTTTGATCTTCTCTGGATCCACAACAATTCCTTCTACTGATATGATATGCCCTAAATATCGTACCTCTAAAACATAGAAATCGCTCTTGGCCAGATTTTCGTAGAGTTGATTTTCCCTTAGTAACTCTAACATGATCTTGAGATGTTTATCGTGTTCTTCCTTGTTTCGAGAGTATATTAGGATATCATCTAGAAATACAAGGACAAACTAGTCCAGGTGCCTTCTGAACACATTATTCATTAAATTCATGAAGGCGGCTAGGGGTATTAGTCAGTCCAAAGGGTAGGACTGTAAACTCATAGTGTCCATACCTAGTCTTAAATGTCATCTTGTGAGTATCCTCCTCACGTATTCTTAACTGGTGATACCCTGACCTCAGATCTATCTTAGTAAACACCTTGGCATATCTTAGTTGATCGAATAAATATTTGATTCTAGGTAGGGGATACCGGTTCTTGATTGTAGCTTTATTCAACATCCTGTAATCAATACATAATCTTAAAGAGCCATCTTTATTTTTCACAAATAAAATAGGTGCACCCCAAGGTGACACGCTTGGTTTTATCAGCCCCTTTTCTAATAACCCTTGCAATTGTACCTTTAATTCCTGCATCTCGATAGGTGTCATCCTATACGGAGATCTATGAATTGGTTCCGCTCCTGGCATAAGATCAATAGTGAAATCAAATTCTTGCACAGGAGGGAGCCCAGGTAAATCCTTAGGAAATACATCCTTGAAATCCTACAAAATTGGGTGTGTTTCCAACACCTCTTTCTTTCGGTCTTCTCCAACTTCATTTAGCTTAATTACATAGACTATCCCTCATTTCCTAAGGGATTTCTTCAATTGCATAGCTGACAACATCTAGGGTTTGAATACCCCATGCTCGCTATGAATTCGTAGTCTTTCCTTACCTCCTTCAGAATATTTGATCCATCTATCCTGGAAATTGATTATGACTTTATGGGCCTGTAACCAATCCATCCCTAGGATCACATCGAAGGCATGAAGTGGAGCTACATATAAGCAACCTTCCATGGTTCCACTAGCTAAAGCAATTTCTATCATAGGAAAACATTGGTTTACGGAGTAGGTCTATCCAGAACCATACTCGACCTTCCATCCATGAGCCAAATATCCTAGCCTTTCTAGCATATATTTTGCTAACTTACAAGAAATGAAGCTATCAGTGGCCCCACTATCAATTAAAATATTCACTTGCTTATCAAAAATATTACCTTTTATAATCAATGGGGTGGTTTGTCCCTCAAGATTTTGACTCCCAATTGCAGTGTAGATCTGGTGTGTAGGTTCTTTTCCTTTAATACTGGATGTGCTTGGCCTTGGTCGGTATGGGCACTGATTAGAAAAATGTGGGCCTCTACAATGGTAACACCCATCCTTGGGCCCTTGTCACTTTTTTATTTTTGATCCTCTCCTTTGATTGTTGGAACTAAAGCTTGTGGTTTTTGTGGTTGAGGCTTAGCATTATTGGGGTTGTTGCCTTTCTTATAAAAGTTCTTCTTGAACTTCTTCTGGTTTCCATTAGATTTCTTCTCAGGATTTTGGGGGTTTTTGGCCTTTCGATCTTGTTCAGCCTCCCATTTTACAAGCCCATTGCTATTCCTCTTCTTTAGTTCCTATCGATCTTGCTCGAACAAGGTGTCATATTTATAATGGAAGTGCGACTCTGCTTTCTTTGCTAGGTCATATACCTTTTGTAATGACTTAGGTTCCTGCATCTCTACATCATGCTTTATCCTAGATTGCAACCCATGAGTAAACTTATGAACCCACATTTTCTCATTATAGGTAGGTACATACTTCAGCAATTTTACCAGCTTTTTGTAGTATATCTCCACCAAGTTGGTTCCTTGCCTTAAACTGGCAAACTCCTCAAATTTTAGGGCATAGAAATGTTCTGTGAGGAACCTCTTTTTGAAGATGACTATAAATTCCTTCCATGGAATATCTACTGGTTCAATCTTAGTTTCCTCATAATAAGTTTCCCACCAGTCTAGGGTGGCTCCTTCAAGGTAGATAGTAGCCCAAATAGTTTGGGTTCCTGGGGAATATCCATTTACCATGAAGTAAACTTCCAATTCCCTTAACCAAGCCTCAGTTGCATCTCCATATCCTTCTCCATAAAACTTGGAGATACAAATATTCTTTAGGTCTCTTACCATTTCCTTTTCTAGGAGGGTTCTAGCTTGTAACTACTCCACAGTCAGCCCCTCAACTTGGTTAACTTCTGAACCTCTAGCTTGCAAATTTTGGTTCACAATGGTTTCTAACACCTATCTTAACTGATCTTGCATGGCAACAATTGTGGTAGTGAGATCTTCCATTCCCCTATTGGGAGTTTCTGGATCCTCATTCTGGATCCCTTCTTCGACATTACTTTGTCGAGTTTACCTAGGTGTAGGCCTCTCTCTTCTAGCCTTAGGTGGCATCTTGACCTAGTTTCAACCAAGAAAAGTATTAGGTTACAACTTCATCTTAAACTGTACCACTAATTCAAGCCACAATACAAAGTTCTCCTTGCCAAAACATTAGTAATCTAACTAGGATAATATTCCAATATTATGATGTATCATTAATACCAAAGCCCATACTGAGGTATCATAACATTCATCCACCCTTGGGATCAATTCCCATTAGATTCTAATAAGCAGAGACTCTAGGTCATCCCAGCTTTAGCTTAAACTTAAGCAAGCCTTCATTGGAGACATCCAAATCTCTTTTAGCACATAAGAAGCTCTATACCCTCATACCTAGAGCTCTGATACCAAATGTAACGACCCAAAAAACAAGAAACAAGAAAACACATAGAAAGAGAAATTTTTTTGTCTAAGGAGAGGGATTCATAAACCCCTAACCAACCTTAGATTAACTTAATGTTTAACAAAACCCCTAAGTTTCTCAAGAACTATACCTCACAAGATTTCCCTCATGCAAGTCCCTTCTACATAGGCATATCTCATGTTATGCACATAAGTCCATCCATCTCATCAATATCCCCATAAGTCCATCCATCTCATAAATCCTCCATACCCTTAAACAATACATTACATCAATTTCATCAAGGAAATCTCCCCATAAATCTAGTCTATTTGCATAAGTAAACAAGATGTAAAGTAGAGAGCAAACTTGTGCATTGGTCCATCTATAAATTTGGTCCTCCCACTCTTCCATCGATCAAGTGAGGATAGTAGGGGATCAAGACACTCATAGTTCAAGATAGGCATACCTCTAAATGCATTTACTCATTTCATTACCAAATTGTAACTATACAATTAAATCAAGCAATCTAACTATCTAATGCATAGTTGATATCATAGAAACTACTCTTTCTATTTTCCCTCTCATCCTCCTATGAGAGTCTTTCAACAATGCATCTAGATCACAGGCTTTACTTGCAATAAATGACTCAACCCTTATTCAACAATTAAAGTCCCATACCCTTAATTTCCAAACAATCTAGGTTCCTTCAATCAAGAAATAACCATTTCTCTTTGTTCTATAAATTAAAGTCTCATACCCTTAATTCACAAACAACCTAGTCTCATATTTATTTATTAAATTAAAGTCAACTACTTTAATCCATAAATAAACCCTTTCCTTTCATTTCATAAATTAAAGTCCCATACCCTTAATTTACAAAACAAACCAATTTCATATTTATTTATTAAATTAAAGTCAACTACTTTAATCCATAAATAAACCCTTTCCTTTCATTTCATAAATTAAAGTCCCATACCCTTAATTTACAAAACAAACCAATTTCATATTTATTTATTAAATTAAAGTCAACTACTTTAATCCATAAATAAACCCTTTCCTTTCATTTCATAAATTAAAGTCCCATACCCTTAATTTACAAAACAAACCAATTTCATATTTATTTATTAAATTAAAGTCAACTACTTTAATCCATAAATAAACCCTTTCCTTTCATTTCATAAATTAAATATCCATACCCTTAATTTACAAAACAAACAAATTTTATTATAAATAAAGTTCTCTAACTCTACTTAATAAACAATTCATAAATCATTTTATTATAAATAAAGTTCTCTAACTCTACTTAATAAACAATTCATAAATCATTTTATTATAAATAAAGTTCTCTAACTCTACTTAATAAACAATTCATAAATCATTTTAATATAAATAAAGTTCTCTAACTCTACTTATGGAACATTAGAGATATCTCTTTTTAATTAAAGTTCCCAAAGACTCAGGGATACATTAGCAGCTCAACGTCAAACATGACACTCTCATAGTCGTACAGTTCATCACAAAGACCAACGACTGCACTGGTCTGTGGAAACCATGACTTTGTGGCCCAAGTTATGGTAGGAGAAGGGTGTTAACTACTGCTACGAATATCACACCCTTTGCCAAGAGTGATGGTGACTTCTAGTTCATAGGTCTGAAGGGATGGTGGATAGTGGGGAAGGAAGATGCCCCTCAAGCTTACAAACTCTCCCTAATGGATATCCAACCACAAAAGCAAACAACACACGACCAAGCTCTTAGGTGACTTGGGTGACAGACCCGAATTTCAAAGATGAAAGGCTAGCATGGAGTGGTTTACTAACTGGTAAAACTTGGTTCCCACTCTACGTTGGGAGTCCTCCATAGTCAACAATAATGAGGACCTCTTATGAAAGAAGGACACTACCATGACAACTAAAGCCAAGCCAGGGTGGTGGTGTTACAAGAGAAGCACAGGTAGCTACAAAGGAGGGTTCTAAGGGATTAGAAACTTATCTTCCCATAACCAGAGGATGGGCAGTGATAGCCCAACAAAAACCACATAAAATGAAGAACCAATTATTAACACAAAGGTGACAGTGTTTAAACCCAACCTAGTTTACTGTTGCTTCCTTTGAGGTAGTCTAGGTAACATTGTCTTAGCGTGCATTTCTAGAGCTCTCCTCTCCTCTATCACCGTTCTCTACCTTCACTTAGTTTTTCTTCCTCCAAACGTCATCTCCTCTCTCGTTCTTCTCTCACCATCTTTCCTTTTTTTCTCTATCATCGTCTCTCTTTCCTTTGTCGCCACCCTCTCTCTCATTGTTGTGATGCCTACCTTATCCACCTTGACTACCACGCTCACCGTCCACCATCACTTCCTATCCATTCTCATTGGTAGTAGGTTGCTCCACCTCATCCTTTTGCTCAGGATGTCATAAATGGAGCTCCCCTTTGTCAAAGTTGGTAGGCGCTCCCATACCGAACACATATTCTCCAACATCCAAACTTATGGTAGATCCTCTAAATCTTATTATTTTAAATATTTAATTACCTTAAGGGGAGGTTTCGAGATGGGAGTCCATATTTACCATTTCTTATTTTTTAAATGGTAAAGCCATTAATTAAATTTCATTAATATAATTCAATTATTATCTTGAAATGAAATTCTCCTTTATTATTTAAAATAAAATATTTACTAACTTTTAAATGAAACCTTTCATCATTTAAAATGAAATATTTATGAATTTTAAATGAAACATTTATGAATTTTAAATGAAACCACTATATTAAAAAAAAAAAAAATATTATTAAAAAAAATTTATAAATTTAAAGAAACTACTATCATTTAAAATAAAATATTTATGAATTTTAAATGAAACCTACTATCATTTAAAATAAAGCATTTATAAATTTTAAATGAAACCTACTATCATTTAAAATAAAGCATTTATGAATTTTAAATGAAACCTACTATCATTTAAAATAAAGCATTTACTTAATCACTCTATTTTCCTGAACACACAAGGAGTTATGAAGACAACCAATCCATCTATACTTCCCAAATCATTGAGGCAAATAGTGTTGAAGTAAAAGATAATCAAACATGTGCAACAGACAAAGAGGGGAATATTTCCATCAATTTAGTCACTTGTCTCAGCCTCTAGAATTTATGATAGCTACTAGGCTATCAATCTAGGGCTCAAGGTGGCTAGCTATTGATGATTATCCCTAACCGAATGCATACCTATATGAAGGTATCCATCAATGTTACCTTCGAGTTGCCTTATCATCATTTTCCCAACCTCAAGTACCCTCGCCTTTGGTGGATGACTCAACTTCTTCCACCCACGAGCATACTTGATCCTACACATTGGAAATTTGTTAGCAGTATCATGCTCTTCAATATCTACTAACATTGCATAGCTACTTAATTGCACAAAATCGAGTATTAAAGCACCATCAATTAATACATTGCTTTCCATGTCACAAGGTCCATCAAGGAGGGTCATGACAAGAGAAGTGAGAAGTTTCCTACAACATATAGAAAAGACTTTCATCTTCAAGTGCAAGAGAAGGTAGAAAGCTTTCATCAAGCTAGGATTGATTTAAGTTACAAAATATTAAATTTTTAGGTCATTGAGATATTAACCTTGACAATGGTATATCGAGGTTACCTATTCTAGAATTCTATTCAAAATAGAAGGTGGTCTATGAGATTGATTTAGGTCTTGAAGGTAGACCTTGACAAAGAAAGTTTTAGGTCTTGAAGATAGACCTTGATATTAATACAGAGAAGATAGAAGTCTTGAAGAAAAAGACCTTGATAAAAGTTTCAGTGATATAGGTCATACTAACCTTGAAATTGGTTCAAGAAACCAATAGTATAGATTTGATTTTAGAGAACCAAAGAATAAAAATATTTCAGAGAAAAATATCTATAGTAAAGATAGAAAAAGACCTTTATTAGTGAAAAGAGAAGAGGCCATATTTGATATAAACAAACCCAATATTACAAAAGATAAAAGAGGCTTGAAAATAAGAGATGTAGATTCTATAGAAACAGAGAAAGAGGTCGACTTATAGGAGATAACATAAAGGAAATAAGGATTGAATACCTAGAATACTAGTGAAAGAAGACTCATAAAAGAAGGCTTTATATGTAGGTTCTAGAGAAAAGATAAAAGAATCCCACATAAGATAAAAGAGGATTTAATTAGAGTTAAAGTTTGCTAAAGATGGAAGGCTCATGAGGTAGAGAATCTATTATATTACCAACCACATAAGGAAGAAATAAGGCTAGAAGTTCATTTATTGTTTACATAAAGATTGCAAGCATTAGGAAAGTTGTTTCATGCAAAGAAGATGAAAGAAGAGTACAATTAATTTAATAACTCTACGTATTAAAGAAAAAGCAACAACACTATTTCCTGTAGCAACAATGGATATAAATCTGCCTAGCAATATTTTAGTTAAAGAGTTAAAGGTATACATTGCATTAGAGTTAAAGAGAAGAAATAATAGCACACTTAGAGAAGTGCCCAAGCTGAGCCAAAGCTCAGCTCAGAGAAGCACTCAAGCTAGTGCTTAGCCAAAGGAGCACCCAAGCCTAGCCAATGCTCAACTAGAGGATTACTCAAGTTAAACCAATGCTTAGCTAGAGTATTGCTCAAGTTGAACTAGTACTCAACCAAAGGATTGCTCAAGCCAAACCAATGCTAAGCCAAAGAAGCATCAAACCAACACATAGTAGGGAAGCACCTAAGTCAACTCAAAGAAGCACTCAAGACATGTATGCTCAGTGTCTAAGCCATCTAACAAAAACAATGGTCAGTAGCACTCAAAACATAAACAAATGACACCTTGAATATAACACCAATAAAACTCATTATGGAATGCAAACAGAAGGCAAATAGACATTTGAGAAGAGAAGGTTGAATGTTTTGTTTTGAATCAAATAATTTTCCCTCGCAAGGATAAGCATTAGAAAGCCATCCAAGAGAGTCATTCAATGAATAAGCATTTGGAACGTTATATTTTGTAACACAAGTTGTGGCACCTGCCATGTATAATGTGAAAGGTCGGGCATTAGGAGGTGAAACATTAGAAGAGCATGCAATTTAAAGAAGAACATGTGGCAAAGATGCTTTAGAATTCTTTTATTTTAATAGTCCATTGAAACATAGAGGGCAAAGAAGGAGCACACACACCAATACATTTTATGAGCAGAGGTAAAAGTTTTAGGTTTGAATTTCAAATTTAAATTTAAGATTAATTCGGAGCTATAAGGTTTATTTAATTATTTGGAAGTTATAAAGTTTAGAAGTCTATATTTAATTAAGTTATGGAGTGATAAGTGACTTAATAGAAGAATTATTTTTATTATCTTAGATAGTGGAGAGATAAGTAGATTAATGATAGATTAAAGAATTATTAATTTTTTGGAGTTATAAGTTTTAAAGATTAATTTACTTTATTTTATTTTTTGAAATAATTTGATTATTGAACTTTTGCAAATTAAATAAGTTGGGAGTCAAAAGGTATTCAACCTCAAATTTAGAAAATTATTTTTTGCAAAGTTCATATTTTCTAGTTTCTAAATATTAGGGAGACAAGGAATTCTACTTCATAGGTTTTACGACTTAGAAACTTTAAAATTATTTAAAACCTAGGGAGATAAAAGGATGCCTACTTCAAAAGAATCAATGAATTCAATGGATAATATTATGGAATTCATGATTAGAATAGAAAGAGTAAATGTCAAAAAAATTGGGATAAAAAATTTGATTGAAAAATCTAAAGGAAAGATAGATCTAGTTTCAAATTTGATCTATAGTGAAGCCATGGATGAAAACTTTGAAATATTTGAATACTATCTATAAGTAAGAATTGTTGAAGTGATTTATGATAGAAAGGATCTTAGATATTGGTAGCATAATGTATATGGAATTGCTTACACTCAAGTTTCATAAAGAAGAGAATATGAAACAAAAGGAATTGATTGAATATCTTAAGAAGAAAGTAGAAGTAGATGAATATTTTTTGGAAAATTTATTTTGTTTTTCTTGTAATATTGATATTCCAAGTTCGTCTATCTCGGGATCCTATTATAATGCTTTAAGTGAGTGTTCAAAAGTCTTCATGCAGGAAAATAAAGGATCATATGATTCTAAGGACAAAGGCAAAGAAAATATTCTTATAAAAGAATATGATAATGAGAAATTTCAAGAGATATATAATCTTGAAGCTACAAAGACTGAAGAACATGAAGTAGAATTCAAATATGACATCAAGAAATAAGAGAACCAGTTGAATATTAAGCAAAGATCAAATCCATTACAAAGTCACTTTAAGGAAGAAGACCTATGATTGAAGACTAAAGTCTTCAATAACCAAATAATGTAATACAAGAAGATGTTGGAGAATATTACATTATTTGGTATATTATAATGTAATATAAGATTAGGGTTGTGTCCTAGATTAGAGTATGAGTAAATATTTTATATAATGTGCAAGAAATACACAAGTTTCATGTAAATTATTGTGTAAGTGTAATAAGTGTAAATATGCACAAGTGTCTCATATGTAAGTGTGCACATGTGTTCTTATATTAGGAAGTGTTATATGAAGAGTCATGTCCAAGTATGCATACAAGATAGAGTCATGTGTATGCAAGTGTCAAGTAGAGAAGCCAAGAGTCATGAGACTTGGCATAAGGAAAGGAAGAGTTAAGTAACCAAAGAGTCATCCTACAATGGCTATATATTACTCCATAGGAGACAGTCTATATCGTCTATCATCACCTACATAGACTACAATGTCTACATTGTCTACATAGTGAGCATAGAAAGCAATTTTATTGTAAGAGTTGATGATACATTTGTAAGAGGAGGAGTAATAAAGTAAGCATATATTTGAGCAACTAATATTGTAAGTCTTACTACATGCTTTGTACATGTATGATTCAGGCTATTACATTCATATTTTTGCTTATTAATTAATGTTAGTTGATATATTATTATCCTTGATTTTACATATTAGTTGGCTTATATTATTCACTTTACATTATTATATTGATCTTACTATATTGCGGCTATCATATATTTGATCCTGTGAATATTATCTTGTGATATTTACATTAATAGTAAGACTTAAAAAACCATCAAGTATAGGGACAAATAAAGCTAGATAAGAAAAAATATTTTGATTTATTTAGGTGAAAGAACCACTTTATTAGTGCTACACATATTTTAGTAAATGCTTTAGTTTCAATACATAACATTGTAGTAGAAACATAATTATCTAGATGAATAGGAAGTGTTGTGGTTTTTTACACATAATGCGATAATATGAATGAAGGGAAAATAAAAGGTTCTAAAGTAATTATAGATAAGGAAAAATGTAAGCCATTTTCTCAAGGCTTGCATAACCCTCATCCTAGATATATTAGGTAAGAAAAGTTCAAATAAAATCTTGTTCAGTACACTTACCTTTGATTATTTCATAGTATACATATTATTGAGGGTTAATATTGATTTGTGTCTTGTGTTTCACTTGAAAATCCTTTATACTATATATTTTGTAATATTTTATTACATGAGGTCTTGATTCACCCTAGTTATTGGAAAATTTACTATGAACATTGATTTGGATACATCCACATAGATCATGCCTTGGTTGAGTTGGTCATAAATACCCTACTTACCTAAACATTTTTATCATCTTGTGCTCTTAATTCATTGTATCATAAAGAATTTGTGCTATGATAATTCATATTTGTGCCTATTATTTTCTTATTTTATTTCTTTTATTTTCTTGTAGTGTTTGCTAAGGTTTTTATTCTTAAATAAAATTAAGACTAATTTTTCATGGTATCAAAACCCTATCAACAACACTTAAGAAATTAAGATTCTAGATAAATCATATGATAAATTGGTATTAGGAAGGAGGTTGACATTAGATATTTGGGTGATAGCAACGAGGTTGTCAATATGCACTCTTTGAGGGAACACACATCCAAATGGTAGATGGAAATTTATAGTAATAATAAGGCTATGAATAGATGACTTGGTGTTAATGAGGAGGTTGTTATCAAGTACCTACATTAGTAAGGAGATTGACATAGGATTATTTGGTGGTGGAAATGAGACTCACTAGTAGGAGCTTTGGAGATGATGAAAGTCATTTAACTAGATTATATAGATGTGAATTTAGTGGGGACTGGGGTTTAAATGCAAGCATGATATTAAAAAAAAATCTTTGATATTGATAGTTGGATGTGTACTTGGAGTTTGACCAAATTTGGGTAACAAATAAGTTTTTAAGATTCTTTTATTTTGCTAAGGTCTTCAAAATTATTTTAATTTTTTAAGGGCAATCAATTCTGGGTGAGATATTTAAACTTCTTTAAATTTTTGAGATCAATAGTTTTTTTGTCATTCCTCCATTTTGGTGTTTTTTCAAAACTTTCACTATCAAACTATATTGGACAACAAATTTTTGAATGCCATAACTTTTGTATATAGAAGCATTTTAATTCAAGCTCTTGATATTAGTGGTATTTTTTCAAGGACTTGCTATAGGTGGATGAATACCACATTGTTTGATGGAATTCAATAATCATTACCCATTTAATGGGGTAAAATTTTAGGATATTAATAAATTGAAGTGCACTTATTACAACTTAAAGCATATTGAGGATTAATACTTCAAGAAGTTGAATATTTTGAGGGAGAGCTGAAGGCTTTAAGCTAGGAATGGATTGAAATTCAAAGCAGATAATTCCTAGTGCTAGGGGTTTATTTTGTTAACTTTAGATGAGAAGCTATTATCTTGCATTGATAATGATTTTTCATCTTTTAATGATTGGTATTTAGGTTTAGGTGCTACCCACCACACAATCATAAAAAAGTTCTTTTATGACAATGAGGCTAGTATAAATTATGGATTGATTAATTAAACAACAAATCATGATCTTAAAAATAATATGGATTAGGGATGTTAAGAACAAAGGGGATAATATTTAATATTTATACTATGTTGCAATCATGTCTGTAAATTTATGCTCTATTTACTAACTAGCTTGTAAAAAGAAGATAAAAGTAAGGTTTATTTACTAACTAGCTTGTATAAGAGAAAATAAGATAACTATGAGATGATTGTTATTGGGTTTATGAATAATGAGCCAATAGTTTGATCTATTTGATACAATAAAGAATTGCAAGGCTTTGATTGGTATATTGGAAATACCCCAAGCAAATACATCATGTCATCCATTTTGAGGTACCTATATTTTTTATTTAATTTTTGTTCATTATTTGTTTTTCATATATGTGTGTATGCTTGGATAAATTAATAGTCATAATATTTGATCCTTATAATGATTACTACGATCCCTTAGTGTGTAGCTTATCTCCATGGGTGTGTTTGTATGTGTACCTATTTGTCTTATCCCCTCTCTGACCTTTGGGATAACCATTGTCCCTTTATCACTCTATGTGGTAGTCTCCTTAGTATGGATATAGCATCAACCAAAGTGCTCTCATCAAAGACTCCCATAGCTAAGGAATCCACCTCTACCCAAGCTTGTCTATTTTATGGATCCCCGTAAATAGAAATACATTAGTCTTTGACTCCTAGTAATTAAGGGAAACTCCTACTCCTCACCTATTTCTTCCCTATAGAGGGGTATATCCTAAGCTAGAAGTATATATCATGCTTCCATGATGGTCATCCTTTTATTCCTTCCTATTATCCCATTTATTATATACTTGTTCTAGCCACATTTGATGGATTCCTCTACTAGTCCTATGTATACCTTGACATGAAATTGGGTAGAAATGGAATGGGTATCCAACCCTAGATAATAACATTGTATCAACATTGGATGCACCTCTATGATATACTCATGATGGTCACACAGTTGATCCTATTTTAGTTATTATTTCATTTAATATCAATCTATAGTTGTAACTACATATTAATACCATAGGATCCATCTTAGCCATTGTTGGGATACAAATTATCCATGTCCCCACATCATCTCCTAACTCCAATATATGAATGAATAGATAATCCATCATAATATCCTTGGGTATCCTATATTATCTATTGTAAGGAAATATCTTGTAGAACCATCCTATGAAAATTGATACAAAACCCATTTCTTGATTTACCTACTACATCCTTAAAATTTCATAGAAGAATTTTTCCAATATGACCTCCCCAAAATAAACCTCTCCCCTTGCTTGATCATGTATTTTTACTATCCAATGTAAAGGAAAAATGGTATTTTGTTGTAGAATATTTTGGGCCAAAGCAACCCAACCACTTCCCTTTAGAAGGGAGGATGTCTAGAAGCTTCCACTTTTGTGTACTTCACCATCCTCTTTTTCTAAAATTTACTATTTATTAGATACCCCATGTACATCTAACACATAGTAAGCAGGGAGATACTTCTCCATATATCCCTAACACCAGTGCCCTAATAATCTCCATACAACATCTAGTGCAATGTCAATCTCATGTATAGCACCATAAAACATCCATCTAAACTTGTTTGGAATTTCTTCCTAAGGACATAGAATATTCTTAACAACCTCACTTCAAGGCCTTACATACAACCTTTATACAATCTCCTTGAGGTCTTGGTCATCCAAGGCCCCTTAATCCTTTATCATTAGCCTTACCAATGCCTCCACCAACCATGATGGGAACCTCACTCACCATAAATGGGTCTCCATTCTCATGGGTATCCTATCCATAGGTGGTCCACATACCTTGGCCATCATAATAATTTGTAATGTCAAATAATGCCAAGCATCATAAAATTTGTTAAACATTATCTCATAGTAGCAAGTATTTACAAAAAATTGGCCAACCTTTTACTAAGAAATTTTGCTCCTAAAATTAGTGAATATACTACTTAGGACCACCACAAAGGTGAGTGAAATACTAAAATAAATGACCATTGGAATTTTATGAGTGCATTTAAAAGAGAATTGAAATTTTATAGACTATCGTGACACACTTGTCAAAAGCAAAAAAAAATAAAAATTCAAATATTAAACATTGATCAATCTAGAACTTACCAAAATTATAACCTAGACAACTATACAACATTGTTCATGAAATATCAAATCAATTATAGTAAATATGACAATAATTTCAAAATTTCTTGGATTTACTAATAAACTAGAATATCACTACATCTTGATTCCATGGAATTGCTTAACTTTTTATTCTAAATAGTTTCACTGGAATAGATTTTTAATTTAACATTTAGAAGCCTACCTATCAAAGGACATCCTAAATTGGTTAGTAGGGGCAATTACAGAAGTTTACATGTCTTCCAATGCCAATTTATATGTAAGAATGATCCACACACTCAAGCTAGTATACCTTTCAAATCAAATTCTCTTTTAGCTTATAGGACACTCTTTGTTAATTTTGAGACCCCCATAACAAATTCATAAAAATTAAAAGGCATGCCCACTCTTCCCTGATATTTATATGTTGACCTCCAAAAGTGAAGTTTGATCACAAGCATAAAATTAGTAATTACTTAAATACCAACCTAACTTCTTGAAAAATTTTGCTTCACCCACCCACTCCACCCTATAATTTTCATGCAATCTAATTTTTTACTAACCAATGATGGTCTCCAAATGTCATGGTAATTTAATTGTCCTATGTTTTTTTGTTTTGTAGGATTGATCATATATTTCTTCCTAAGCTCTTTTATTCTTACTTCACCTCGTGGGAAAATGACAACTTTGCGAGGGTAATATGTATAGTAGAAAAATTTCTAGAACATGTTCCAAATGGGAATCTACATATTCTCTAACCTATATCTACTTAATGGATGTCTATGTCAGGCAAAGAGAACCTGTAAGTAGGCCTTGAGATTCAAAAATTATATATACCCTTAGGATCCTACTTGATTGACCAAGTCAACATGGAATAATGTCATCATTAGCTCATCATGTAGACCCCTAGGTCCATTAGATTGCTTTGGATAGGCCCAATATCCCTTAGAAGTTGTCAAGTTATTTTTGTTACTTTATTGACAACAACAAAATTGAAATTATAGTGGATTTTCCAAAATTATAAGAGCACCAAACTCATGTTCTAGATTGATATAGATTAGATCTTTTAAAATTAAAGGTTTTTCCTAATTTTATTGTGTATTCAACATTTGTATCTCCCATAGATCACATTTACATCATCATTTTTCCTAGTTTTTCCTAGTCAACTAGGATGCCACTTATCAACCTATGATTTCAATACATTAATTTTAAATAATTAATTTAATATAATTAATAAGTCAAATTATTATTTTCAACACCTTCCCATTGAATTCCAAGTGATTTCTAATAGATAGGAGGAGACTTGTATTGAATTTGGAAGAAGTAAGAAGAAGACACTTGGAGGTTTGTTTCCTTCAAGTCCATATCTAACACTATGTGCTAAGTCTCTCACAAGTCTCTACAAAGACTCTCTATCATCAAATACCTCCTTAGGAATATTTTCTCAAGCATACTTGCTCTCTATGAAAATAATTCTATTATTTGTTTCCTTAGATTAGCATACTTTCCTAGCAAGTAGTCATTATCTCAAGGATAATTTGGTTAGGCTTCCCATAAAACAAGAAGGTTAGAAGATGAATAAGGAAACTCAAGATCACAAGGATTATTAATTATGTCAAGAATATTCATTAACCATCACGATCAATACCCTCCAAGGCTAGTACTCTCTCGCCCTCTCTCACTCACTACTTATATTTTGTTTACTTACACTCTACTTAGTTTATTTTTTTTATGGGTTATATGGGGTTGAAATGGGTCCCATCCATATTACATTATGACCACATAGTGGCATTACAACAACTTAGCAATTATACATATATCACTTGGTAAGATTTTAACCTAGGTCTCTTCCTTGAAAGTTGAGGAATCTAACTGGTAGAGCCAATGACTTTTGATATTTTTTGAATGGATTATATGGGATTGAAATTATCCCCACTTGTATTACATCATGACCATATAGTGGTATCACAACAACTTAGCAATTATGCATGTATTTCTTGGAAATATTCAAACTTGGGTCTCCTCCTTGAAAGTTGAGGAATATAACTGATTGAGATAATACCATATTATACTCTACTTAGTTCTTTTATTGAATATGATCAATTAATTTTTTACATTACCTTTATTAGATAGATTCAAATTCTACACTTCTTACACTCTTATCCTACTTCTCTTCCCACCTGAATTGTCCCCTAGAAATATTTGCATACTAGATCCAACCCAACCTTGCCAGACCTTAGATATTATTTTTCTAGAGTTTTACTTATGTTTGGACTAACCTTACATTACCTTTTCATGTAAGGTAAATTTCCTTCCTTGGCTTGTCCAAATATAGGTAAAAAAACATGGTGAACCTAGCATGCATCACTCCTTATGAGTGTGAATTGATACTCTCCTATATAATTTATACTTAGTCATTCTCTATGGACCCTAATATGGGTATCCCTCCTGTCAATACCTCTATGGGTGGCTAACCTCCTAGAATCCAAATTATTTTTACTAATAAATTTAATAACCAAACCAATCCCACTCATCTAATCTATGTAATTTATATAAGGAACCAATCTAGGAATAACCATAAAAATCAAGACAATTAACTAAATAACCCCAAAAACATGACTTTTGAAAATGATAAAAGTTATCATAGTATCCAAGATAAGGAAAATCAAGATAATGAGGTGGTGGTATTTTTACCTCCCAGACAAGAAAAACTAAATTTTCTATTAAGCGCTCCTCTTTGTGACATAGATGATTTGGCACCAAATAGATATTAATTAGTTAGACTAGGAAAACATACTTTAGATATTATTCTAAACATAGGCATAAGATATATGGATAAGATGTTAAATCATTTAGCCAATAACAAGATCCATGAAGACAAAAAACTAAGCTAGTAGAACATATCACTTAAATACTCGATCAAAGGCTCAAAAATAATATCAAATTATAATTACAAAGACCTTGGAAGAGATGCTTATTGATAATCCTACATTTAGGCAATTACCTGAATAAACATAATAGATTTTTTTCCTATCATTATAGGTTCAAGATTCTAATACTTAGCAAGATACCAACCAACAAAATACATCCCAATAAAAGCTAGTTTAACAAAATATCACTACCCTTCAACAAGTGGTTCAAAAAACACCAATACTCAATAGCAATAAAATCAAAAAAATATCACTCAACATAATGTTAATCAACAAAATATATCTAAACCTAAGATAAATCAACAAAATATGACCTATTATCATTATCAAATTCAATTTTGGAAAATGAATAAAATGAATGTACAAGTCATAGAGAATCATAGGCTTAAAAAGTATTGAAAGACTTAACAAAAAAAATTCAAACTATGCAAGCACAATACAAATAATAATAATAAATTCCCTAAAAAGTAAACCTAGGGAAACTATTTTTCCTGGTGAAAATTCCAATGGTCATTCTTCTATATTGAATGGAAATATAATAAGCTTCAACATTATCTAAGTGCAAAATCCTAAACAAGTAGTTTTATGAATCTCTAGCACCTCATATACCTACCTATATTTGACCTCCACCATATCCACTTGCTTATGATAAATAAAAAATAGTTAAATATCATCGTAGTGGGTTCTTTGACACTAATAAAGATTGTATAGGTGTCAAAATGACTCTATCATAATATTACTTGTAAAATCATTCAAAAGGCCCATGTTGGAGTGTTATGCAAAATTACCTATAGGTTCTATTTATATATTTGAGTGACTAGTTGACATGCTAACATCTAAAATTAAAACTATAACAACACCAAATGATACCATTTGCAATTTTTTTATGGCTAAAAAAAAACCAAATGAAACTATTGATTTCTTTATTGCAATATGGAAAGACCTTAGTTACCAATCCAAACACAATATTGATGATGTTAATCTTAAGTGGATATTCATTAAAGCACTCTTTCTTCCAATTAAAAAGACCATCAAAAGACAATTCAACCTTCCTTCTTTACATGACTACATGCAATATGCTCAAACCATAGGAAGGGTAGAAGTATAAGAAGGTTGTTTAAATTTAAAGTCTAAGAACAATAAGACAAATGTTAGTGGTGATGGTATCAATAATATTCAAATCTTAATAAAAGTTGTAGCAACTAATTCCATTGGACAAGAAGAGAATCACCCTATCTACATGTTTAATAAATATGAAGGAGATCATTAAAATCAAATTCCAAAAAGAAATTATTCCTTTTTTGGTGTCTTATGTGATATTAGACCAACTCAAAATAGTTATGCTTAAGCATCCTAACAAAATACTCATATGGAATAAACAAAAGCCTAATCACCCTCAATCCCATGATGACTTATTTTTATTTTGACATGGTGTTCTTGGATATTCCTATGATTAATTCCACAACTTCAAGAATTTCTTATATGAATCTTCCATTGACCACTAGACTATCAATGATGATATAGGCATGTGACCTTTTTGGGGCATGGATTTATGCCTAAAAATACATATTTTTTTTATCTAGCCATATTTTTAGAGGTATAACTTTGTGCTTTGGACTCCATTTTGATCCATTTAAGAAACTTTGAAAATATTAGAGGGATAATATTAGAGGGAGAACAACAATTTTAGTAGGTAAATCTATCATAGATGTCATTGTCGATAACTTTATGGAAAAACACTCTAAAGGCCCTAAGAATGCTAAATTTTTTTTAATTAAAAACAATAATTTTTTTTTTAATATTTTCATACCCAAAATACATCTCTAGCAATGTTGACATCTTAATAGAAGATAAAACATAAAAAGGATAAGTCATATGTATGTAATTTTTAATTAAATGCACTTTGTAACTCATTGAAGGTAAATCACCAGATTTTCATATAGGTGATCTTAGGTGAACCACTACATTTCCATATGGGTGAATTTCCATATTCAATACAGTGGATTTCCAACACATAAAAAGTATTGTCTAAAAAGAGATACACCCATAATTGTAAAGACATGAGTAATAGACACAATGTTATAGCCTCACAACTCTTCTCAAATATTACTTACAGTGTATTGTGTTTTTTTGAGCAATAAAATCATTATGCTATCTCATGCATGTACTTTTGTGTTATGGTTTATTTTAATCTATTATATCTTAAATGCACTCTTACATAATCTTCCTCAACTTGAAATTTTGAGTTTCAAATCAATAGTATAAAATTAGTCTATCTTTTGAGTGTATTTCCATAAACACAAGATCACAATATTGAAAGTTTGGGTATCAAATGTGAGATCTCTCTAATTACCTATCTCATAATTTCAAATGATGTTAGTTAGGAACTAAAATGGACAACATCAACAAAAAATCCTTGTGAAATAGAGGAATCAAATGATGGATCAATTTGCTTAAATTCTTCAAAGACTCCCTACTACAAATTCTACATCCTCCTCTATATAACCTCTCACTACCCTACCACCATTTAGTGCTTCCACATATTTTAAGGTGTAGGTGAATTTTTTTATTCCTAATTTTGAAGGAAAAATTAATTTTGATACCTTCAAAGTTGGTTGGATCAGTTATCTTCATACTTCTCTATAAATAAATTCACCAATAATAAGAAAATTACTTTTGCATTTTTGAAAACTTCATTACCTATTCAAAATTGATGGGAAGCATATTGTAACATGGTTAAGAAGGAGAATAAAGATGAAAAATTAGTGTTCATATAGGATTATTTTATGTGGACTATCAATAAAGCATATTATCCTATTGGAGCCTATGAAGACCAATACATATGATGGCAAAAAATGTATAAAGGTAAAGACCAATATGTTCAAGATTATATTGATGATTTCCATTCCATGGCAATAAAACTAGGTATTTAATACATCAAAAGGAATAAATATTTAAGTACTATAGTGGGTTGTAATGGTATACTTTAGAGGATATGAACCTCTGGAAATAAAGATCAAAACACTGAGTACTAGACAAAGAAAGACAAGAGTGATATCCAAAAAATTAAGATAAAGGGTGCCAAACCTAAAATCAAAATTAGAAGATAAAAAAAGGTTTCCAAGAAAATAATTCCTTGATGGTCAAGACTGACAAATGGTGCAGTTATCACAAGAGCAACTTACATCTAAGAAAAAAGTATTAAAAAATTCAATAATTGTTTGATAAGTCATAACCCTCTACATCCACTACACCATTGTATCTACATCCATAGGTTGCAGACAGAGGGAAGTGAATCATGAAAATTGAACAAAATGTAACCATCGAAATCACACATGTTGCACCAAAGGATTCATATAAAGTATTACAAAAGGATAAACACCTATGCCACTCTCAAATATTGATCAAATATAATCCATTATATTTCATTGTTGATAGTGGGAGTCAAAAGCATATAATTTCTTCTCATATGGTAAATTATTCGAATCTACCTATCATGACACACCCAAAACCATGGTTACTACAAGGAAGAGAAATTTGTCTCATTCAATAATATCTTCTCTCTTATGACTTAAATCCTTTCAAAGATAATTTTTTTATGTGATGGTGTACCATTTGATGTTTGTGATGTGATTTTGGGACAATAATTTAAGTGGAACATGTATGTGTTTATGAATCTAGGTCTCAAAGTATCATCATCACTATCATAGGTTAGTGCTATAGGATACTAGAGGTACCTCTTACTACATATGTTTTCCTAATAACTTCTAAACAATGCAAGAAGATGATAGCCAAAATAAGGAAATAAATTCTATTGATGATCAAGCTACAAAAGCAAAATGTGGACCATTGTTACATTTATTACAATATTTATACAACAAAAGTAGATGGACTAGATTATAGGAGAATATGATGACTTATTCAAGTCACCAACTAGGGTTCCATTTCATTGTGAGGCAAAGCATTCCATTGATTTAGTTCCTAGTCCTCCTTTGCCTAGTGAACCTATTTATCATACATTAGTCCTTGAAAATAATGAAGTCAAGAGGTAGATCCAAGAATTTATTAAAAAATGGTACATCATACCAAATGCTTCACCATGTGGTAGTATAATTGTCTTAGCTTCAAAGAAATATGGAATGTGTAGAATATTTATTGATTACAAATATTTGAATAAAATTAATATCATTAACTTCTATCTAATCCATCAAATAAATAACTTGCTAGACCATGACACAAAGTTCTTCACCAAAATTGATGTCAAATTTAGTTATCATCAAAGATCCATTGATCCCATTGACATATGGAAGACTACATTCAAATTAAAGGAGAATTTATTTGATGGTTACTTATACCTTTTGGCTTGATCAATGCCACTACTATATTCATGAGGATGATGGATGGCATAATGCATCCCTACACCAACTAATTTATGGTGGTCTAATTATATTACATTCCCACCTATAGTAAGACATGGTAGGAACATCTGTAACATGTTCAATAGGTACTTCAAACTCTTCAAATACACAAGATATACATTAATTTGGAGAAGTGTTCATTTGGCAAAAAAATATGCAATACCTTGGGAATATTGTTGAAAAAGAGGGAGTTAATGTTGATCCCAAGAATATTTAAGTAATTAGAATTTGCCTAAACCAAATACTCTAATAGATATTTGTAACTTTTTGGGTCTTGCCAATTTCTATCAAATATTTGTATTGGGGTTCTCACACATTACTTGGACACTACAAGTAGTGGCAAAAGGAGGTTTCAAATATAAGTTTCATTAGGAAGCACATAATAGAGGGTAATTGAGAGCTTAAAGAACCAATTGTATTCAACTCCTACACCTTCCCTATCTAATCTACATCAATATTTGGAGGTAATGATTGATGTATTAGAGTACACATTGAGAGTCATCCTCACATAGCATGGGCATCTAATTAGTGAAACTTTCAATGAAGCAATTAAAAAATGTACCATATACAACAAAGAGATCTACTCCATAGTCCAAGCATGTGAATAGTGGAAGCACCACATAGTGGATAAGAAAACTATCATCCATATAGATCACAAATCTTTGGAGTTCATTCCAATGTAGAGTGAGCTAAAGAATTAATTTATAAAAATTGGGCCATATATTTGTAATAGTATTATTTGATCATCAAGCACAAGAAAGGGAATACCAATTCAATAGTAGATTATTTGAGCCAACATCTAATCATGGAACTTACCACCATTCTTTATCCCTATAGGAATTTTACTTCTGATTGGTCCATCTTGTATGGAGTAGATTCTAATTTTATAGATGCATACTAAGCTCTTCAAAATGGTAAGCATATTTCAAAATATATTCATATTCATCAAGGAAGAAGCTCAATTATATAATGAGGGAGTGCTTCTTCCTATTATGACAAGCACCATCAACTAGGAGACCTTTCACCTCCACTACTAGAGATATAGAGATTTGGAACTCCAAACCACCAACTTGGACCCATCATTTTATCCATGAGTATACCATCTATCTAGACAACCCTCTATGTTGTTTGTGAAAAGCTTGTATGCAATCCGATAGGCCATCTTTGTGAAGGATCTTCTTAACCTCATAATCCACCTTTAAGTAATTTGGCTCCAATGACAACCTTTAATACTTATGAAGCGAACATTGACCCATATTATTCAGCCAAAAATAGATAGATTTGGAATCAAATCCTCCACACCTATAAAAAAACATGCTAAAAATAAAATTCCTAAATGAATTCAATGAGCAAAGAGATATGCTTAGTCCCTAATATGCAGTTTCAAGGAGGATTTGAAACTCATGTCATAAAGTGCGGTGCCACAGATAAAGAGGATGACCACAGAAGGAAAGTACACTTCCAAATACATGATGCTGATGAAGCCCACAATAGATCCAACAGTTCAAACTAGAGATCTTAAGCTTACCACTTCCTCCCACATTCCAAAAATAATTGAAATTTCTTGTCAAATAAATGTGCCATGGGTTAAAGAGGAGTTTTATTTCCCACATGAAGGAATAAAAGATATCACTAAGCCATATTGAAAAATCACCCTTGAAATCTAGGGATGAAATGACCAAATCCATTCATAAACATTGTGAATAGTAGTAGCCCAAATTATCAAGAAGCAAGTATAAGTATGATCGTTGATTTGGCTTCCCACCTTGCAAAAGAGCATGCCAGCAAAAATGCTCTTACTCCATCTGTTCTTGTCAAACCAATCCACATACTTAAGAGAGTTTCTCCAACACTAAAGGCAACAAAAGATGTGGACAACCACCTCACTATAATGTAATATGTTAGACCATCCATTATTAAAAATTGACCAAGCAAACTAATCCTTGAATCTAGGGAGGATCCTCTAGCACTAAGGGTTAGTTATGATGTGGCCAACCACTCACATGCCACCATGATGCCAATGACTCCACATGGTCTTATCAAACCTGACTGCTTTCTTAGGAATATTTTCCATGGAGGAGTAGCATTTACAATGCAATAATCCTCTAAGCTTCTTGGAACCATGTCATCTATGTGATCATGGAATTTTTCATTTTGGACTCCAATAGGGAGGTATTACGCAACTTCCACGTAATGTTTCCAAACTAGTTGAGGCATTAACTACTCATGAATATCCCATATTTTCTTTTTCATTCCCTGGTGGAAACATCGATTGATGTGAGGGGAGATAAAGGGTCAGAGCCTATCCACTAGGGCTTAGTATTACTAATTTTTGAGCACATGGCCAAGAAAAAAGGAGTGGCAATGGAAGAGGCTCTACCAAAAATTGAGTACAAAAAAATCCCTCCTATTTTTGACCCACCACCGATCTCTTCCAACTCCTCTTTTTGTGACTCCTTGGAATTTGAGTCGAAAGAACTCAAACTCCATGGTGTAACTTTATTTTCCAAAATTTATCTCAAATTTAGTTATCATCAAATATCCATTTACACTCAAATCAGATGAGGGTTATTTGAGTGGTTGGTTATACCTTTTAGATTGACCAATGCATATACCACATTCATGAGGATGATAGATGACATCCTGCATCCCTACACCAACTCATTTATGGTAGTCTACTTATATGACATTTCCATGTATAATAAGACATGGTAATAACATCTAAAAATATGTTTAATAGATACTTTAGACTCTTCAAATACACAAGCTATATGTAAATTTGGATAAGTGTTCATTTTAATTAACAAAGATTTAGTACCTTGGGCATATTGTTGACAAAGAGAGAGTCCATGTTTATCCTAAGAATATTCAGGTAATTAGAATTGGACTACCTCAAAGACTCTAATAAATCTTCATAACTTCTTGGATCTTTCCAATTTCTATTAAATATTTGTATCGAGGTTCTCACACATTACCTGGACACTACAAGTGACCAAAGGAGATTCCAAATCCAAGTTTCATTGGGAATACATATAATAGAGGGAATTTAAGAGGTTGAAGGACTAATTGTATTTAGATCCTACACCTTCCATACCTAATCTACATAAACCATTTGAGGTAATGATTAATGCATTAGAGTATGCATTAAAAGTCATCCTCACATAGTATGGGTATCCACTTTTCTATCATAGTGAAACATTCAGTGAAGCAATTAAAAAATATACCATTTACAAAAAATAACTCTATTCAGACTTGTGAGGGATGTCGTAGTGGTAAGTCATTAGGTTTTCATCTATTTGACCCAAGTTCAAACCTCGGTACGAGGAGACCATGACCCCTCATAAAAATCCGTGTAAAATTAAAATTTAAAGCTACAAGCTTACTATAGTGGTAAGGGCTTTGACCTATTTTTGAGAGTTCCAAGGTCAAACCTCACTCAGTATGAGGGGACCAAGACCCTTCATAAAAAATTGTGTAAAATCATTGAAAAACAAAGATATCTATTCTATAGTCCAAGCAAGTGAATAGTGGAAGTATTACATATTGGATAAGGAAACTATCATCTATATAGATCATAGATCTTTAGATTTTATTCAATAGAGTAAGCTAAGGAATGAAGACATCAAAAGTGGGCCACATACTACAATAGTTTAATTTGATCATTAAAAAAAATAAACATAATACCAATTCAATAGTATATTGCTTGAGCTAACCTCCAATCATAACACTCACAACCATTTTTGACTCCTATAGGCATGATACTTCCAATTAGTCCACCTTGTATGAAGTAGATTCTATTTTTATAGATGCATATCAATATATTTGTATGGGTAAACCATGTTTTTTTATTTTTATTTGGAGGATAATCTCATGTATCACATGGGATATATTTGTTTACCAACTAGTAAACACTCAAAGATGATTTGGATAATACACTTTAGTAAAGTAACAAGTCACTTTGGTGTGGAGAAAACATTATCAGTTCTTCAAAAGCACTATTGGCCCAAAATGAGGAATGATGTAGAGAGGTATATCGATTCATGTACCCCTTACATTATTTCCAAACAAATCAACAAGAATTAAGGGATGTATACATTATTGGAAATGCCATCCAAACCTTAGGGTTATTTATCCATAGACTTCTTATGTTTGACCACATATAATCATGGCAGTGATTGTGTTTTTATAATAGGTGATCATTTTTATAAAATGATAATCATAATTAATTGTAAAAAGTCCATTTCAATTGAGGAGATTACTAATATTTATTTTAGTCATGTGTTGATCAACATTGGCTTGCCAAAGTTGATTGTATGTGATAAGGATGATATATTTCTAAGAATTTATTTGGTCCACCCTATGGAGCATGATGGAAATCAAGTTGACCATGTCCACAACCTTTCATCCTCAAACTAATGGTAAAAAAAAAGTGGTGAATTGATTGATTGCACATCTTATTTAAATATACGATTCTAAGCATCCATGCATATGCAATAAAGCCTCCTCTACACTCAACATGGATAAAATAGATCTATGTACAAATCTATTGAATATAATTTATTTTATGTTTGTTTTGGATTCTAACCCTTGGTACCCACTTATGTAGCTATCCCTATGCAACCCATGGAGTAATCACCTCATGAACAAAAGGAAGTAGAACATACAACTAGGTTTGTGGATTAGATTCAATAGATCTAGTAACATATCCATTACCTCTTAGAAAATATAAGAAATACAAGCAACACCAAGACCAACATTGGGTTCCACATCAATTCAAGGTTGGTGATAAGGCATGGTTACTTATAAAGAAAGAGATACTTGTAGAACTTCTCAAGTCCTATCAACCACCTCTATTGGAAACTTATGTAGTAGTATAATAGTTGGAAATTGAATAACTAAAATAAGATGGTTTAACGTCAGTGGAGGAAGATTAAATTATTGACACATGGAATAAGACCACAAGAAGGCAATTTATTTAAATGTATAGAGTGGTCAAGATAGGATGACTTAGTCACCAAGGAAAATTTCTAACAAAAAATAAAACAAATAAATAATTTCCACACCTGATATCAAAAGTTGATGCAATGGAGACAATTAATTTTCAAGGGGAACAAATGATCCAGTTATGTGACCTTTTTTCAGTATGGCTTAGGGCCTAAAAGTACCTAAAAATCGATCCTAACCCTACTGCTAGAGGCATACGTTTGTGCTTGAGACTTTATTTTGATCTATTCAAGAAGCTTTGGAAATATTAGAGGGAGAACATCAATTTCAATAGGTAACTTTATCATATACATAGCTATTGATAACATTGTGGAAGCTCTATAAAATGTGAAATGACATATTTACTAAAAATAGTAATTTTTTTATTTTTAGATTTTCATAGCCAAAGTGTATCTCTAGCCACATTGACACCTTTTTAGAAGATAAAAGATATAAGGAGTGGCCATATCTATATAATTTTAACCACATACACTTTATAACTCATGGAAGGTAAATCACTAGATTTTCATATGGGTGACTTTCTAACTCAGGGAAGGTGAACCATCACATTTCCATGTGGGTGACCTTCCATATTCAATATGGTGGATTTCCAACATACAAAAAATAATGTATAAATGGAGATACACCCCTAATTATGAAGATATGAGTAATAGATGCAATGTTATAGCGTCATATCTCTTCTCAAATATTACTTGCATTATGCTCTATTTTTTGAACAATAAAATCATTATGCTATTTTACATATGTACTTTTGTGTTCTAGTTTGTTGTACTCTATTATTTATTAATTGCACTTTTTCATAATATTCCTTAACTCAAAATTATGATTTTTAGATCAAATAATGATTTAAATCCATTCAAAATGATGTCTAAGATATTCAAATCAAAGAACTATATGGTGCCAAGCCTTAGGGTCCACTCCTCTATCAATGATGCCACTAAGGTGCCTTAGAACCATAAATACTTTCTTGAGTGAAAATACATTAACCACACATCCAATAGACTCCCTTAAGGTGAAACAGGAGGATTTAAATCTACATCTAAAAGAGAGGAGTGCCTTAACAAAAGGTTAGCACACCACTATGTCATGCAATGCATCAAGCATATAATCCAAAGGGAGAATCCAAGGTGATATCTCATAAGTTTGAGGAGGAAGTGTATGTGCTCCAATATCCCCACGACCTCCAAAAACACTTATGTAAATGACCACCTATCAATTTAAACCTAGTAATAGGAGGCATCCATGCATTATAAATGCATGATGTTGTCATATCATGACTTCTAATGGACTTGAGGATGTTGAATTCATAAAATAAATCCCACTCTTAGAAAATTATCTCTATTCACATTGTGCCATCAGTGGTTTTACCTTCAAAAAATAGAATATTTCTTTCTTGAATACATTTTTTTAAAATTAAAGATAAAATGAATAATATTTGATGCTAAAAATGAAGCACATGGATTCAAAATGAAAAAAAGTGTTGCTTTATGACCCCCTTGAAATTTCACAAATAGTATAGAAACACAATTTGTTTATCTATCATGGTATTCCCTACACACCCTTTTTTTATAACATATCCAATTAAGCCATCATATTTCAAATGTTGTATAAAATCATTGAAATATTTTTATAATTATGTCAATTGGCTCTAAGGTCTTCTCCATGCATGAAAGTATTCTGATGACTTCTCTAACATTTGGGGATGATGAAAATATTTTTTGGTCTCTTCTTTTCTCCTTCAACAATCTTGTAGTCTATCCCCTCATTTGTTCTCTATTGATACCAAAAAACAAATTAGAAAAGAAAATGGATTTTTTTTTTTAATTTTGTGAGACAACAAAGGCTTTCAAATATCCTTGAAGAATTCAATCTAGTAATTAGGGTATTATTGTGGTAAAATAAATAATACAAATTGAATATAGAGGAAAAGAGGAACATGTTATTGATATTTTTCCTAGAGCAACAAATTTGTTATGATATAGTGAGATCCTCATGATCCAAGTCCACCTAGGGTTTCAACACACGACCTTAAAAGAAATATCACCAACATAGAAAATATTCCCACAACTATATTCAAGAAGAACATTAACTCTAAAAAATATCATAGAGGAGAGATCATAAAAATACTCGAGATTGAGTAATGGAGATTCACACTAGCTTTGATACCAGGTTGAATTTATCAATACTTTCTAGAAATTATTGGAATCACAATTATTACCCAAAATAAATTACTAATTCATGGAAAGATACAATGTAAAATTAAGGGTATCCATAGAAATCAATGCAATCCCACTAAATAAAATAATGAGCACTCCAACCATTGAATAAATGGTTCATCTCAAGAGGTACATATACCCGATTACATGTGATATTAAATCAAGGTTACAAGATCCCATAAGGCTATACATCAAATATAATATAAAATTCAATTGTGGCCTCAAGTGAATCTTAACACCATATATTCCAACACTATATTTATTTGGGGTATCCCAATCCATTGTCTTTAGGCTAGTTAATGTATCTTCCATGAAAAAGGACACCTAACACTTTATAATTATGTCCCCACCTACCTAGGATTCCACTTAGGATATTGACCATATTTTCCTACCAAATAATTACCGATAGCCAAATCCAACATATCAATCAAATATCCTCATAATAATATCCAACCAAAAAGGAAAAAAATATAACTCATGCATGCATTCAAAATGAGGGTGCTATTGCATTTAGTGAAAGTGCTAGTCATATGAGGGCACTGCCCAAATCTGAAGAGTATCATGGTAGATTATCAATAATTAACAATTAATAGGAGTATCAACCATTCAAAAATAAAGCTTCTATAAAATGAATGTAAAAATATAGTTCTCGCAAGCACAACCAAAAATTTGTAAAATAAAAGTAACAAAATGACCCTCTACATACTCAAAAGATTTATTGCAAGTATGGTTGACTAAATACAAGCAATAAATTAGTCATCTTAATACAAGGCTTGGCTTTTTCTAGAACCTAGGTATCACTACCCAATATCTTAATCAATTCCAACCCTTAGATTTTATTTCATTTTATTTTTTTAAGCGAAAAACCCCTTGCGAGGCCGCCTTGGTCTGAGAGACCATGAACAGGGGGTTCTACACCATCAAAGTCACTCGGGAGTCGCACCCGACCCTGCCCACACCAACATTATCAATTGGATTTTGGATACTCAATTCAAATTTTTGGTAGGGTGGAGATTTGAACTTGGGACCTCCCTTGGAGGATTGCCCTCTCCTCTCCAACTCACCTACAACACCTGGGTACCCTTAGATTTTATTTTATTTTTATTATATATAGACTTATAATTAAATACCTATGTCCACAGTCTAATTATTTAAAGACAAGGATCACTTACTCATTTCACCTATCTCTACTTCTTACGCAATTTCTTTCTACGTAAGAGTATTAGGTGACACACGCTATTAAGTTACTAGTCTCATGGGCTCGATGAGCTAGCTTAATTTCTTTCTTTTAATCCATTGAAAGAATCAAACTAATCTTTGCTCCTCACACAAGTCCCTCTGCATGAGTGCACTTAGTACGATGGGTGTTGATTACTACTCACATGCATTGGAGAACTAGTATTTAATCTTGAGATCATTTTAACTCATGATGGTATCCATTCCTTGAGTACCTACTAGAGAAATTCTCTAATAATTCCCATTAATAAGAATATTTCCTTAAATTATTTTCACAAGAAGTTTCACCAATTTAAAGAACCACCATTACCCTAACAAATTAATAATCATACATTATTAATTCTATCCATAAATACAAGTGAGATCTACCCATAAGGTAAGGAGAATCATAATTCCCGATGTACATAAAAATGGATTTACCTACATATGTAAATTAAATATTATCATTTAACGAATACATAAAAAATCTTCCACAATTTTGATGTATGGGAGTTCTAGTTTATGAGAATTTGCTAACTACTATTTCTATTAGAGATTTAAATCATTTGGATCTATAACACGAGATTAAATATTGAAAGGTCAAAATAAAGTATCTATTCAATTAAATACAATTAACATTCGACCTTCGGCTATGATAATCAACACTCCATGTGTGAAGGGTAAAATCCTTTCCTTTAAAAAACTGAGCCAGTTAGCCACACGATGATTATTAACAAATCCATCACTTGATATCGTGTGCTACTAGATAGACATCCATTACTTAGTTTAGAATGGAGATCACAAAACATAGATGATATTTAACTATTATCATTTCAAATATGACATCTACCAGAATCTTAAATCCATCACCAAGAGTCTTTGATTCCTTAGAAGAAATCCTAGTCGACCTCCACGTCCACCAAGACTGCATGAAATGGAGCTACCTTATAGGTATCTACTCCATCATCATCGACCAACCAAAAACATCACTTCTCCATTGCATATTCAATAACCATAGAGAGGGAATTCCTTTCATACGGGGATCAAAGATGGCTCCAACATAATTTAGCAAATCACCTTGTCAGTAGTGTAATTTCAACTACCCTTTCTCAATATCGATTCCCATATAAAGTTTTAACATAGAGCATATAATATAACATTCCATGTATTTCCAAGGACAACAAAATCATAAACATTGTTTCCCTTTAATGTGATATTTTCTAGTCAATCAACCACATCGATTCCATTCATACTGTTTTAGCTTGCAATAAAAAATTGAAATGCTTTAAATCAAATTAAATCTCAATTTCTTTCATCTTAGATCTAAATTTAAATCTTTTCCTTTTTATAGGCGATCAAAATAACAAAACCACTATCATTGTCATTATAGCCATTGAATTCATTTTTCACTATCAATGGACATACATCTATCTATATTCTATATTGAAACACAACAACAAGATACAATTCACTACCAAAAATCTTTAATACAAAATATTGTTTTAGTTTCCTTCTACAAACATGACATATCATCTCTTTTGCACTCACAGACAAATAAAATAAGACAACCATTATGGTCAGTCCACAACAGTCAAGCAAATTTGTTCTTTTCCTACTATGCACACTCACATTTTTTTCTCAAGTCACTAGTTACCACTAGATAACAATGGACAATCAATTTCTAAAGCTTGCACATATCACACTAATTTAATCATTCAACAATTTCCAAATACTAGTAGAGATCCTTCGTTTTAAAAATAAGTCTCACACAAAATTTGTTTCCATTAAGACTTACAAATTTTCTCATTCATTGCATATCAATAATCACTTCTACAACAATCGACATAGTGGAACGTTAATCAACCCCCCCGATTTTCATCTCAATGTCTAATTCCATATTTCACTAAATTTTTTAATTCAAGATAGTTTGCTTCTACCCAAACCTTTCTCTGCAAATTAAAACAATAGACATAGTAAAAATACAGTTTAACTAAAATATGAAAATATGAAATCCATTCATTCCTTGTTTATTAAAATCAATATAGCAACCAACAAAGAAATCAACGTGTTCAGAACAAGGTAAAAACCAAAAGAACTTGTTTTCTTCTGTAACCTCCAAAGCTCTTATACGAGGCCAAAACCATGTATGTTCCTCTCTTCCTTCCACTACTGTCCTTTGCATCCAACTCCCCGACCATACTTTTGTTTTGGTTTTTTCTTCCTCATCCACCCGTTTAATGGGTTCTCCGATGTCATTTACTTCACCACTCACTTACCATAAAGGAAGACGTTCGGCTAACCACGAGACATGAACACAACAAACACTTCATACATGGTTTCCAATTTAAGATTGGAGTTTTTTGTTCTAGTTATAAAGTTTACAACTCTTAAAATCGTAACTCTATGCTTATGTTCTTTGGATCTTTTTTCAAAGTAGTTTTTTGAATCCTAAAAAATAATTTTTTTTTTTTTTTTACATAAAAATACTCATAAAAGAAATCCATTTCTTTTATCCTTTTAAAGTCACAAACTCCTATTCATTGCAACTTTATCAACAATAAATAATTATTTTTAACTATTTGAAAATAAAGGTACTCAAAGAGATCAACATTCCTTTCTTGCAATTAATGTCATTTTCAAATAAAACTCTTTCATAAGGAAAAATATGATGCAAGAAGAAATAAAAACTTGATATATCTTTTCTTATGCAAATTATGATATGCATATCCTTGAAAGAGGGCATTCATTCATGTTGTCTCTCCAATTTTCCTGACAAATATCCCATTACACCATTTCCCATAGGTATTTTTTTCTCGATGGTTATTTGTTTCTACCACCTTAAGAACCCTATTCATGCAAAAGTGAAGTCCATTAGCAACATATTATCTTTTCATAAAATCTATATAGTTACAAACCAAACATGAAATAATCTATCATTTCATTAAGGATATATTTACATCTTCCATAACATACATGTTCTCTTGGAAATAAACATAGTCAAGTATCTCATCCATAAGATAACTATTCATGGGAGGAATTGGTAGACTTTCAGATGGCTCCCTGGTTTTTACTTTTGCTGATAATTTGGGTATTCTTTCCAATAACCTTGCTAAGGGGTATGGTATCCTCAGAGGCCTTTAGGAGGCTACTAAGGTTGGATGTAAAAAGGTGTTAGTTGAGTCTGAATCTCAACTTATGATTAATATCCTGAAGAATCCTTCTAAGAATCATAAGGTGGATTAGAGAATAAAAAGAATTATGGAGAAGATTCAGTTAATCCAGATGGGATTTTTGAAAGTTGATTACAATCATGTGGTTAGAGATCAAAACAAGAGTGCTAATGCTTTAGCTAATTGGGATTTGGACAAAGGTGATCTTACTTTTTATGGCCACCCTCCTATATGGTGGGCTTTTCAAATTAGGGAAGCTCTTCTTTCTATCATTTCTTTAGATGGCTCCAGTTCTGAAGGTACCTAGTTTCTTCTTGTTTTTTTTTTTTTTGCTTCTCTTTGGTTCATTCAGTTTTTTTAGTTCCCTAGTTCATTCTATTCTTTATTTTGTTTCCTCTATTGATTCTTACCTTAATAGTCTTCTGGTCTAGATAAGTCATTGTTTTGTTCATTTTTTATTTCTTTTTTGTTTTTTTGGTTTGGTTTTTTAAGGTGGGTAGGTTTTTTTTTTATTTTTTTTGTTTTTGTGTTATTTGTGTTGTTTTTTGTTGTTCTTGTGTTTTTTTTTTTAATGTTTTTTGTTATTGTTCTTGTGTTTTTTTCGTTCTTGTTCTTGGGTTTCTCTTTGTTTGTGTTATTTCGTGTTTTTATGTGTGAGTGTTTTCTATGTTTTTTGTTTTTGTTTATTGTCTATTGTTGGTTGTTTTTTATTTTTATTTTTTAATTTTTTAGGTTTTAGTTGTGTTTATTTTTCATGTTTTTTTTGGGTTATGTCTTTGTAGTGTTCTGTTGTTTTTGTCTTGTCTGTGTTTTGTTATGTGGTTCTTGTGTTTTTCTATGTGGTTTGTGTTGTGGTTTCTTTTATCTTATTGTGTGTGTTTGATTGTGCTTTTGTTTTTGACACACTCAAGGAGCCTACTTTTTATTTTATTTTATTATTTTTGTTGTTATTTACTTATTTTTAAATTGGTTTTGTGTCTTTGGTTGCTCCTTGAGTATGTCAAAGGTGGTAGTCCAGGTCCGAGTCCTAGTCGTTTTTGGCAGAATGGATACCCATGCCTCCTTGGGTCTTACTTGAAAGTGGCATCCCTTTTGGGATGTTTTCTACAAAAAGAAAAAGAAAAAAAGATAACTATTCAAACCATAAGTCCAATCTAAATAAAAAGTTCTACCAAGGGGTGGGTCATGACATCATCCCCCCCTTAGGCTTAACACAATCCTCTATGTTTTAAAACTTATAAGCACATAAAATAGTATCTATTCAACATTTTCAAATAGAAATGGAAAATGTTTTTGCATATCCACTACTTTCTCCCAAGTAGCGTTCCTTTCAGTGTAATGGTCCCACTAAACTTTGCACTACTCCAAAGTTCCTTTCCTCATCGATTTAGATCAAAACTCAAGGATTCTTACTGGTTGAACCTCTATAGCCTCTGGGTTCACCATCTACAAATTAGAAAAGTCCCACACATGCTCTAGATTAGCAACATACTTTTTAAGCAAAGAAATATGAAAAGTGCTATGAATCTTGGATAGATTGGGTGGTAAGGCAAGTCGATATGCCACAGGACTAATCTTCTCTATGATTTCAAAGGGTCCAACAAAGCGAGGATCTAGCTTTGTGGACTTAATTGCACTCTTTCTTGGTTTTACCCTCAAAAACACTTTGTCACCCACAACAAACTCTTTTGGTGATCTCTTAAGATCGGCATAACTTTTCTAATGGTCTGTAGCTTCCTTCAACCTCTCTCTGATCACTTTCAATTGTTGCTCCATTTCTTTGACCATGTCTAGTCCAAGCACAATATGATCTTCTAGATTATCCCATGTCAATGGTGTCCTACACTTTCTACCATACAAAGCTTCAAACGGAGCCATGCCTATGGTCGAATGGTGACCGTTATTGTAGGTAAATTCTACCAAATGCAAGTAATCCTCCCAATGAGTTTTTTGATCCATACAGTACATGTGAAGCATATCTTCTAGCACTTGATTCACTCTTTCAGTTTTCCCATCAGTTTCTGGATGGTAAGAAGAAATTGATGTTCAATCTAGTACCAATGGCATGATGCAAGGATTGCCAAAACTCAGATGTGAATTTTGGGTCCCTATCTGATATGATTACCTCCAAAAAACCATGAAGCCAAAATATTTCCTTGGAAAATCTATTAGCCACAGCCATGACATCATCCTTGGTGTTCTCGGGTATAAAGTGTGCAACCTTGGTCAGTCTATCGACCACTACTAGGATTGCATCATGCTGAAACCTATTCTTAGGTAGCCCTACTATGAAATCCATCGAAATCACTTGCCATTTTTGCATAGGCACATCATGCGGATACAACAAACCAGCAGGATGTCTATGTTCTACTTTTACCTTTTGGCACTCTAGGCATTGAGCGACAAATTTAGTTATGTCTCTCTTCATTCCTAGCCAGAAGAATATCTTTTTCATATTCTCCCTCATATTTGCTCCTCTTGGATGAGAAAAATATGGATATTTGTGCACTTCATTCATAATCATCTTTCTCAAATTTCTAGTCTCAAGAATTACTACCCTATTCTTAAAACATAAGAAACCATCCTTGATGTCAAAGTCCTTGTTTTCATCAGGTTTCCTTTCCATCCTTTCTCAAATTTGGTTGTAGTATGCATCCTGATTTTGCATTTCCTTGACTTGTTCCATCAAGTCGACATGGATGTGAGACAAAAATGCTATATGTCTTCTCCTACTCAATGCATCAGTGACTTTATTCTCTTTTTCCTTTATATACTCAATGTCAAAATCATATTCTACAAGGAATTCCATCCACCTTCTTTGCCTAGCATTGAGTAAAGGTTGAGTGAATATATATTGCAGACTCTGATGGTCTATCCTTAGCTCAAAGGGTCTCCCAACTAGATAATATCACCAACTCTTGAGAGCAAACACTATAGCTACCAACTCTAAGTCATGGGTTGCATAATTAACCTCATGTATTTTTAGTTTCCTAGATCCATAGGCTACCACTACTTCTTCCTGAGAGAGCACTCCTCCCAAACCTTCTAATGATGCATCTATACAAATAGAGAAACTTCCCTGAGGATCAGGTACTTTTAGTATAGGAGGCATGGTAAGCTTTTGCTTAAGCAAACCAAAGGCTTCCTCACATTTATCTATCCACTTGAATTATTTTCCTTTTCTCTGAAGGTTGGTTATTGGTGAGGTGATCTTGGCATAGTCCCTCACATAACACCTATAGTATCTAGTTAAGCCCATGAAACTTTGAACTTCTATCACATTTGTAGGTGGCAGCCAATTCAAAATGGCTTCTATTTTCTTAGGATCCACTATGATCCCTTCAACTGAAATAATGTGTCCTAAGTATTGCACTTATGACACATAAAATTCACACTTGGATAGGTTCCCATACAACTGATTCTTCCTTAATAGTTCTAGCACAATCTAGAGATGCTCATCATGCTCTATCTTATTTTTAGAATATATCAAAATATCATCCAAAAATACTAGTACAAATCTATCCAAGTACTTCCTGAAGATACTATTCATCAAATTCATAAATATCGTTGGAGCATTTGTTAAACCAAAAGGTAAGACAACAAACTCATAATGTCCATAACGAGTTTTAAAGGTTGTCTTATGTGTATCCTCCTCATGGATCCTCAATTGGTGGTATCCTGACTTCAAATCAATATTTGTAAATATTATGGCATCTTTGAGTTGATCAAAGAGATCTTCGATTCTAGGTAGAGGATATATGTTCTTGATAGTTGCCTTGTTTAACATTCTATAATCTATGCATAATCTCAAGGAACCATCCTTTTTCTTTACAAATAACATTGGTGCACCCCAAGGTGATACACTTGGTTTGATCAACCCTTTCTCTAGTAACCCTTGCAATTGCACCTTCAACTCTTGCATTTCTATGGGATTCATTCTATAAGGAGCTCTATGTATGGGTTTTGTTCTAGGTTGAAGCTCAATAGTAAAGTCAAATTCTTATTTAGGGGGTAATCCAGGTAAATCTTCTAGAAAAACATCCCTAAAATCTTGAAGAATTGGGTGTTTCTCAAACACCTCTTCCTTCTTCTCTTTATCCATTTCATTTATCTTAACTATATAGACCATTCCTCATTTCTTTATGGCCTTCTTAAGTTGCATTGTCGATAGGATTTGAGGTTGAAAAGCCCCTTGTAGACTATACATCCTACGCACAACACCCCTATCATATGTGTACTCAATCCATCTATCCTGAAAGTTGAGTATTGCCTTATGCATTTGCAGCCAATCCATTCCTAGGATTATGTCAAAAGCATGCAAAGGTGCTACATACAAACATCCTACAATTATTCCACTAGGTAAGGTGATTTCTGCCATAGGGTAACATTGATTAATAGAGTAGGTTTATCCTGAACCATACTCAACCTTCCACCCATGAGCCAAGATTCTTAGTCTTTCTAAAATATCTTTAGCTAAACTAGTGGAAATAAAACTATCTGTAGCACCACTATCAATCAAGATTTTAACATTCCTACCAAAAATATTACCTTTAATCACTAGTGGCGTGGCTTGACCATCAAGATTCTAGTTTCTTATAGCTACATAAATCTTGTGCATGGGCTCCCTAGGTGTAGTTTCTTTGTACATTGGTTCCTTTCCCTTAGAATTCATTTCTATTCTCCATGGACAATTAGAAGCATAATGTGGTCCTCTACAAAGATAACATCCTTATTTCGGTCCTAGATGTTCTTTCCACTTCTATCCCTCTTCTATTTTTTTATAGATGGAGAATTAGCCTATCCCTGTAACTATCTATTGTTACCCTTGCTATTATTTTGGTTCTTCCCTTGGAACCTTTTCCTAAACTTCCCTTTCTTCCTATCATTTCCTCGGTCCTATTGAGAGAAGTTCTTGCTTGCCTATTTCTCTTCCCATTTTACAAAACCTGCACTATTTCTCTTTCTTAGTGCCTCTTTACCCTCTTCATCTAATATTTCATAATCAAAGTAGGGTTTGAGATATATTTCAGCTTTCCTAGCTAAATCATAGGCCTTCTATAGAGTTCTAGGTTCTCGCATATCCACTTCTTATCCTATTCTAGGATCCGCTCCTAGAATAAACTTATGGATCTTCATTTTCTCATTATATGTAGGCACATACTTCATTAGTTTGACAAATATTTGATAATACTTTTCCACTATCCTAGTTCCTTGGTGAAGTCTAGTGAATTCCTCAAATTTTTGGGAATAAAAGTGTTCCATGAGAAATCTATCTTTGAAGGCTTTTACAAACTCTACCCATTTTAGGTCAACTATTGCCTCAAGACCTAGTTCATCACTATACACTTCCCACCAAGCTAAACCATCACCTTGCAGATGCAGTGTGGCATAGGATGTTCGAGTGCCTGAGGAGAAGTTCTTCATGTTGCAATATATTTCTATTTCTTTCAACCAAGCCTCAACCTTGTCTCCATCTTCCTCTCCATTAAATTTAGAAGATTTCAAATGTTTCATTTCCTTACCCAACTCGACCTCTAATCTGATCCTAGCTTGTTGTGCCTCGATAAGAGGTTCATTTGGCTGACTCACTCTAGGGTTACCCACCTGTGTTTCTTGACTCAACATGACATCCAACAACTATTTTTGGGTTTCTACCTATTCCTAGAGTAGAGCCACTATCTCAGTAAGATTCTCATTACTAGGATTTTTCCTTTCATCACTAGGGTTCCTTGAACCCACATCTAGATTCCTATCCTCCACATTATTCTATCATGTCTACCTTGTTGATGGGACAACACTTCCTCTTCTTCTCTTTGGTGGCATTGTCCCTAGCCATACACAAAAGAGGTAGTAAGAATTCATTAGCAATTAGTCCTTCAAATTGCTCCTCTTACTAAATATTTACCCAATCATCTCAAGTAACTTCAAGCAGATTTTACTTCTAATGGGTATTCTATTGGCAAGGTTCAATTCCTTTATAAGTATATTTTCTATTACATATCAAAACTAATTTTTGCATAGTGAACCTATCCCACTACGAACCATGCTCTGATACCAAAATGTCACTACCCAATATCTTAATCAATTCCAACCCTTAGATTTATTTATATATAGACTTATAATTAAATACCTATGTCCATAGTCTAATTCTTTAAATACAAGGATCACTTACTCATTTCACCTATCTCTACTTCTTACACAATTCATTTCTATGTAAGAGTATTAGGTGACACACCCTATTAAGCTATTAGTCTCATGGGCCAGATGAGCTAGCTTAATTTCTTTCTTTTAGTCCATCAAAAGAATTGAACTAATCTCTGCTCCTCACACAAGTCCCTCTGCATGAGTGCACTTAGCACGATGGGTGTTGACTACTACTCACATCCATTGGAGAGTTAGTCTTTAATCTTGAGCTCATTTTTAACTCATGGTGGTATCCATTCCTTGAGTACCTACTAGAGAAGTTCTCTAATCATTCCCATTAATAAGAATATTTCCTTAAGTTATTTTCACAAGAAGTTTCACCAATTCAAAGAACCACCATTACCCTAACAAATTAATAATCATACATTATTAATTCCATCCATAAATACAAGTGAGATCTACCCATAAGGTAAGGAGAATCATAATTCCCGATGTACATAAAAATAGATTTACCTACGTATGTAAATTAAATATTATCACTTAACCAATACATAAAAGCTCTTCCACAATTCTGACGTATGGGAGTTCCAGTTTATGAGAAGTCGCTAACTACTCTTTCTATTAGAGAATCCAATCATTCAGATCTGTAACATGAGATTAGATATCAAAAGGTCAACATAAAGTATCTATTCAATTAAATACAATTAACATTCGACCTTCGGCTATGATAACCGACACTCCATGTGTGAAGGGTACAATCCTTTCCTTTTAAAAACCGAGTTAGTTAGCCACACAATGATCATTAACAACTCCATCACTTGAGCTTGTGTGCTACTAGATAGGCATCCATTACTCAGTTTAGAATAGATATCACAGAATAGATATGATCTTCAATTGCTATCCTTTCAAGGATGACATCTACCAAACTCTTAAATCCATCACCAAGAGTCTTTGATTCCTTAGAAGAAATCCCAGTCGACCTCCACGTCCACCAAGACTGCATGAATCGGAGCTACATTATCGGTATCTACTCCATCATCATCGGCTAGCCAAAAACATCACTCCTCCTCTATCACATCTTCAATAACCACCAAGAGGGAATACCTTTCATACGAGGATCAGAGATAGCTCCAACATAATTTAGCAAATCACTTTATCGATAGTGTAATTTCAACTACCCTTTCATAGTACCCATTCTCGGATAAAGTTTTAACAGAGAGCATATCAATATAATATTCCATCTATTTCCAAGGACAACAAAATCATAAATATTATTTCCCTTTAATGTGATATTTTCCAGTCAATCAACCACATCGATTCTAGTCACACTATTTTAGCTTGCGATAGAAAATTGAAATGCTTTAAATCAAATTAAATCTCTATTTCTTTCATCTTAGATCTAAATTTAAATCTTTTCCTTTTCATAGGTGAGCAAAATAACAAAACCACTATCATTGTCATTATAGCCATTGAATTCATTTTTCACTATCAATGGATATACATCTATCTATATTCTATATTGAAACACAACAACAAGATACAATTTGCTACCGAAAATCTTCAATACAAAATATTCTTTTAGTTTCCTTCTACAGACATGGCATATCATCTCTTTTGCACTCACAGACAAACAAAATAAGACAACCATTACGGTCAATCCACAATAGTCAAGCAAGTTTGTTCTTTTCCTACTATGCACACTCATATGCGTTTCTCAGGTCACCAGTTACCACTAGATAACAATGGATAGTCAATTTCCAAAGCTTGCACATATCACACTAATTTAATCATTCAACAATTTCCAAATACTAGAAGAGACCCTCCATTTTAAAAATAAGTCTCACACAAAATTTATTTCCATTAAGACATACAAATTTGCTCATTCGGTGCATATCAATCATCATTTCTATAGCAACCGACACAATGGAACGTTAATCAACCTCCCCCATGATTTTCATCTCAATGTCTAATTCCACATTTCACTAAATGTTTTAATTCAAGATAGTTTGCTTCTACCCAAACCTTTCTCTACTAATTAAAATAATGGACATAGTAAAAACATAGTTTAACTAAAATGTGAAAATTTGAAATCCATTCATTCCTTGTTTACTAAAATCAATATAGCAACCAACAAAGCAATCAACATGATCAAACAAGGTAAAAACCAAAAGAACCTAGTTTCTTCTGTAACCTCCCAAGCTCTTCTATGAGGCCAAAATCGTGTTTGTTCCTCTCTTCCTTCCACTATCATCCTTCACATCCACTTCCCCGACCATCCTTTCATTTTGGATTTTTATTTCTCATCCACATATTCGACGAGTTCTTTGGCTTCATTTACTTCACCACTCACTTACCATAAAGGAAGATGTTTGGCTAACCATGAGACACGAACACAACAAACACTCCATACATGGTTCCCAATTTAAGACTGGAGTTTTTTCTTCTAGTTATAAATTTTACAACTCTTACTTAAAATCGTAACTCTATGCTTATGTTCTTTGGATCCTTTTTCAAAGTAGTTTTTAGAATCCTACAAAATAAATTATGTTTCTTTTTACATAAAAATACTCATAAAAGAAATCCATTTCTTTTATCTTTGTAAAGTCACAAACTCCTATTCATTGCAACTTTATCAACAATAAAGAATTATTTTTAACTATTTGAAAATAAAGGTACTCAAAGAGATCAACATTCCCTTTCTTGCAATTAATGTCATTTTCAAATAAAACTCTTTCATAAGGAAAAATATGATGCAAGAAGAAATAAAAACTTGATATATCTTTTCTTATGCAAATTATGATATGCATCTCCATGAAAGAGGGCATTCATCCATGTTGCCTCTCCAATTTTTTTGACAAATATCCCATCACATCATTTCCCATAGGCATTCCTTTCTCGGTGGTTATTTCTTTCTACCACCTTAAGAACCCTATTCCTACAAAAGTGAAGTCCATTAGCAACATCTTATCCTTTCATAAAATCTATATAGTTACAAACCAAACATGAAATAATCTATCATTTCATTAAGGATATATTTGCATCTTCCACAACATACATGTTCTCCTAGCAATAAACACATAGTCAAGTATCTCATCCATAAGATAACTATTCAAACCATAAGTCCAATCTAAATAAAAAGTTCTACCAAGGGGTGGGTCATGACACTAGGGTGTCACCATACAAGCCTAATCCTATGAACAATTTTGAATTTGAATTTGCAAGCAATATTAGAATATAATTTTATTTTTTCTACTAGCTTGAATTTAAAAAATTCACATAGTAAAATCCTACTTCTCAATTGTATCATTTTCTAAATGCAATGACAAATTAGAAATTATAGTTATCCTCAAAGACCATGTAGCATGATGGTGAATACTTCAACAGTTGGAGGAACAATTTGATATGACAGATTGAATAGTCAACCAATTTTGCAATCAACATATTCTATGTGTACAACAATGACTGACAATATCACTTGAATGGAAAGTGATTTCACATTCTACTTGTACAACAAACACTTGAATTATAAACACTTGTGCAACAAGCACTTGTATGACACACAATTGTATAACAATCACTTATACAACATTATATAAAATTATATGACACCCCTCATTGGCACATCCTTGTATGATAAATCCTATCATACAACACTCCTAGTTTGCACTTCCTTGTATAATACTCCTTGATTGTAACTTAGATCCAACATGCATATAGAAATTAGGATGGACATATAGATAACTACTTGCTACAAAAATCAAATCACATAGAATATATACACAATCACATATATGAAGTATGTATTACTTCTAGATACTTCCAATGATATGGTTGATACACCTGAATGAATGGGAGGTCCCATTTATACTTGAGGATTTGAATTAACAAAAATGATCATTCGAGACACCTCTAAATGTCCTCCACCTACACATATTCATTACATTTATTTACCTATATTACAAACTTGAATTATCAATGCTTACATCATCACCCTTGATGTAATTAAATTATAAAATGCATCTCCTTTACATTCACATTTCATGTACATGTGTCCACATTTGCACTTCTTTTATGATTTATATTATTTTTTTTGAGGCTGATCAAAACTAGCTCCAACATCTACCCTTTCTTTAAAACTAGTCTACATCCTTGTTGAGGACTGCTTCTGTTCTTGGGGATTCATGTTCTACTAGTGTTGAGACATGGAAAAAGGTAAACCTCCAAGCTCTTGGATATGTAGCTTCAAGGTCTCATTATCTCCTTTTAACCATTTAGCATAGGCCTAGTCTCAAGTCCACTAAAGACCATAATGATTTGATCTTTGCTAGATTTTTTCTAGCCCCACCTTCAATTTGACCTCTCTCTTTGCAAATTTAGCCTCAACTTTCTTCCTGGATGATTCTATGGCTTTCCTCACTATTTCCACTTCATTTCTTGTTGCAATTATCAACTGCTCATCCTTCTCTACTAGCAACTGATCTTGGTGAGTGAATTCAAGGTTCTTTACTTCCAATAATTGATCCCTCACTATGCATTTAGATTTTAATTATTTGATCAATTGATCCTATCTCCTTCAATGTTGGTAGTTCTACATTGGCATCCCCTTGCACTTGCTAAAGTTGTGCTTCCATCACCTATAATTGGTTAGCTTGTTCCTTCTACCTTAGCTTCATGCTAGAAATTATTTTCTAGAACTTATCCAACCCAACAACTAACCATTGGATCAAATATGCCAAGGTATTTAGTCTTGCTTATGATCTCAACAACTAAAGTGCAATTTTTACATACTTGACACTTTATTATTCCTTAGGAAGGGCTACCAAACTCCCTTCATCTACATACACTCATGTTAGATGCTAGTAGAATGCTTGAGTTCCTTTTGACAGATTCTTCACTACCAATATTATTTTCACACTACTAGTGTCTAGCTCCCATGGTTGTGTTTTATGGATGTTGGCAAGCTTCTTCATCTTGAGCCTAATGTACCAACTTGCCTAGTTTATTCTCCATATTTAGATATTGTAGTCACCAGTTTCTAATGCATATAGCTGTAAAATCCATGCACACTCTCTCTAACACTCTAGCGATCTTCTCAAATAAAGCATCAACCTATTCATTAATACTCTCACCTAGAATTGGATGTCTCCTTAAATTTGACATGTTCAAAATTAAATGCTTGCTTGTCTCATTTTCTAGTTTTGTATTAGTATTGTCTTCAATGGTAGTATCTTCCTTGTCCTCCTTGGCATGACTTGTTAGGTTTATTGTTCATTTGGCCACCTTGCCCTCCTATATATGCTGGCCTACATCAATTGTTTGTCCTTCTTCAATTGTTGTGCTTTGTCTCCTCTCTAATTTTTCTAATGGCTAGCTACTCTTGTATTTATTTTGTAATCTAAACTCTAATGATTTTTTTTTCCCTTATCCCTCCTTTCTTCTAGCATAACCAAACTTGGTGCCATCTCCTATGCCACAGATGTGATCTCAATATGTACATTTTCATCTAGTAGAGGTGATCCACAGGGATCTACGTGTTGTACAAACTACATTAGTGTACTATAATTTTTTCTGGGTGAATTAAAATTCTCTACTTGCCCATCACCTTCAAATTCTTTTTTTACTTGATCACATTTACTACAATCTAATTCCTGCCTACTATTGCATAGTCCTCTCCTCTAGTTGTTGGGTTTTACTCTCCTATTCCTTTGCAACAAACTCCCTTGGCTACTGTTCACTCACTATAGCCTTTTTTTAAGTCATCCTCTTGGTACTCAAACATACACCTATAATTAATCCTTGCATAGTTTGAACTCTTGGTTATGTAGGAACTTCCTCTCACACTATCTCTTATGACATTCCATATTTCTTGCTCTATCCTCCAACTATTTATAATGTACTACCACTTTCTCCTATCGTGGCCTATTGTGGGTTCCAATTTATGTTGATATTATTGTTTATGTTGTGGTTGGGCTCCTATCCACTGCTACTTCAACCTCCTACATCATTTTTCTCTCCACACCAACTCCTTAGCCTATGGATGATCCTCAAATTCCTCTAAATCTAAACTTCCCTTGTCTTCTAAGGCTTCCTAAATCTTCCCCTTATCAGGGTGCCCTTATTCTTCATCAAAGTGCTTGGATTCATTAGTAGAATCATGTGGATCTCCTAATTATACTTGATGCATGCTTGGGAGTCACTCTAGACGGATTCAATCTTGGAAACTATAGGATTTTTCTATATCTTAGCATTCATCATAAACATAATGGCATGGAAAGCCATTGAATTTTTTTGATATGCTACATCAAAAAAATCTTTATATAGTTCAACAAGTATGATTCCCAACCATATGCTACATTATTCCCAAGTGGGCATCTTCAAGGATCTTTGTTATTCGAAGAATTTTGACATGATTATGTTCATGGTGTATTATAGTAATTTTATCTTCAACTGTTGAATTTCTAGTCTAGTATTCCATGGCTCAATAATTTTACCACCTCCTTCTAATTAAGTTTAGGGACCTTGTCCATCAAGTTCTTCCATAGATGTAAATCAAATACTTCCTTCACTAGTATCCAATTATTCAACAATCCAAAAGTCCTAAAATTGCTAGGAGAGAATACTACCCATATCTCTTGGTCACTAATCATTACTCTAATCAAATTATGCTTTGAATCATACATTTAAAGAATTTGCAACAAAATTTCTTGAAGAACTCAAAATTAGTAATCTACAAAATGTGATGTACACCTACATTAGTAAATGTAATCTTTAGTAGATGATCTAGAAAATTTCCTGCCATCAGTTCCTGCAATACTCTCCTACTGGATATTACCATGAAATTTTTTATAAGGGTATTTTCATTTGCTCTCTTCTCTTATCTCTATCCTCCTGAGGAAAATCCTCAATTTCCTTCTCTTTTGGAGTGTTGTCTCTTGGTTTGACCCTTGGATCTTTGCTATGTTGGATACACCTACTTGCTTAGTGTCTTCGCCATATTTCCTCTCTCATAAGCATTCTACAATGCCTATCCTAGGAACAAATTTGATACCCTTTCCTTGTGAATGAGGTTCTAACTACAACGTTGTTTTAGGTGGATCTCTTCACTATTGTTGCTCCACCTATCCTTTCCATGATCCTCAACTATTTATGCATCTTGTGTACTTCCAACAACTCTAACTACAACCTTTATTTGTGCTTAAACAACCCTTAGCGTATATGTCCTTGAATTGTATGGTAGTATAATTATGCTTGTATGACCTTGCTATGAACATCATCAACTTGTATAGTAGCACAACTTGACTTGTACAACATTACATGTAACCCCCTACTTGTATGGTATTTTTTGCTATTTTTTAGTGTATATGGTGTGATGAGCCCTAAAAATGCTTATTTTTTGTAATACTTTACCTATAAACTGTGACACTTATTTATGTAGATATATATGTTTTATGAGAATTTTATATATGTTTAACAATTTATTTTACATGTTATTTAATATTTGTTTCTGAGTGCATTGTGTGTAGATTTCATAGAATTTGTTGTATTTTAGCATGTTTATGTCGAGGTCCCACTTAGACCTAGCACTTTCAAATTCATGAAGGTAAAACATCTACAGTACATCGATGTGAAGCACTAAGTCAAACGTCTAATTCCCTTTGAAGCACCCGACTCCCATTTGGCGCTTGATTGACAAGTGCTCGATTCACATCTGGTGCTTGACTATCGAGTGCCTAATTCTTTTTAGGTGCCTAACTCTCGTATTGGCTCCTACTTCCTGACTTCTATAGATAAGGCACCTGATTCCCATTGAAGTTGAGTTCTAGCATGACTCTATTATCGGTAAAATAGAACATAATTTTAGCAAAGGATACAAATGAAGTTTCAACATTAGATATAGACTAGGGACAATGTCAAATATGATTAGGCATCTATTTTTAGCTGTTATGTAAAGATCTATGTAAATTTAGTAAAGCAAATACCAGACGTATTCTGATAAAACATAATACGCTGAAATAGTCCAAAAGTTTGATATTTTACCCGATTTCCTTTATTCATGCATACTGTTGTAGAATAGAATCGAACATGTGATTTATTTCCAATATGTAATAGGGATGGCTGCATATCTTATAAATATGTAGGCCACCCCTAAAAACGTGATCTCGAATTTCTCCTATGTATTTTTTTGTTGCAATTTTGATAAATATTTCTAAGTCATTTTTGACTAAATCGACTTGCATCCAGTGAATGATTAATGCAGGCAAAACCTGCTGGAAGCGTGGGCCCACTCCCAACAACATTCCTACCTTACCTTTCCCCTATTTTTCTATATTTTTCAATTCTTATTTATTTCTTGTAGCTTAAATTCAATTTTTGTTATTTTCTCTATTTTTTGTACTTTCTAATAGATGTGTAGTTTTAGTTTCTGAATATAGTTTAGTCATGTTTTGATAGTATAGGATAGATTAGTGGTTTGGAAATTAAATCAAAACTTCAACAAAACACCAACACCCCCAAACCATAAATTTGAGGGACTCATCTCATTGGAGGAAATTATAAGCATATATTGTGCAAGGCTACTCACAAGTCTACGAGCTACCCCGAGTTGACAAATTAAATGAGGTAATGAATTTGAACGTAGAAAACTAACCAATATTTTTACCCAATATTTTGGCACCATTGCTGGGTAGTAGAATATTGTAATTTCTCATTATGAAGGAATAATGTTAGTTGTAGTTTAGGTTGCTACCTAAAAAACCTCCATTCCTAAATATTTGTATGAGTTCGCCTAACAATATAGGACCATGCGGTTGTTTTGTTAAAACAATTATGTTTCTCAAAATTCTTCTACTTTAGTTATATCTGATCCTAATACCGAATCCTCTTCTCCACAATCTCCACCTATGTATTGGAGTGAACATCCATTATTTGCATAAGATCCTTCTGAAACAAATCAAAAACATTATAGAGAAGGATATGAGATAAGTAGAGTTTAGTCTAAGGAAGACTTATTTAATTTTCAACGTTGGCAAGCAGTTAGAGAAGGAACTATATCAAACATAGATCTAGTAATCCTTTTGCAATATAAAATAAATGAACTAGAAGCCTTGAAAGATGCTTTGAACAAAACTGGTACAGATCATCTATTCACAAACAAGATGGATGACGTAGAAGAAGCATCTACTAGTTTTAATTTTCCTATAGGAGAGGTAGGGGGAGATCACAAGATGAAGCATATCTCCCCTGCCCACCTTACAACATTTAGAGGACTACCAACAGAAGATCCAAATATGTTTCTATTTAAATTTGATGTTTTATGCATATCTATGGATTATACAGTTGATTCTCAAAAACTAAAATTATTCCCTTCCACTCTTGATGATTCAGCTTTATGCTAGTTCATCAGTTTGGGGGATAAACGGATAACTACCTGGGAAAAATTAAAGAAACTTTTCTTAGATCAATACCAGGATTTTGGTAGAGCACAATATGCAATGGAAGAAGTCCTAGACATGACACAAAAGGAAGGGGAATATGTGGAGGAATATTGGGATAGGCTCAACTTTAATTTGCAAAGATCACCCCATTCGAAACTAGGAGACAAGTCCTTAAGAATTATTTTCTTAAAGGGACACACAAATGAATATTTGGAAGCTTTAAGCATGATTTTTGGAGGGGATTTTATCAACATAATATGGATGATATTTAGTGTTTGTGTCAAAAAAATTCAAGAAGGAAAGGTAAGTTGATCCCTAGAAATATCAAACAATCAACCACTATCACTAAAACAAAAATAGGCAATATGCTTGAATACCTCAAGAGTGAGATGTTATCATCTCTGGATATTCAAATGGAAACCCTTCTACTTTAGAAAAAGAAGCAGGAGAATGAGGTAACATTGACCTACTTTTGTTCCAAATGTAGGGGAAAACACCCTAGAAATGAATGTCTAAAAAATAAAGTTTGAGTGTGTGTTGTATGTTCAAAAGATCATAAAATAAAGCTGTGTTCATAGTTATCAAAACCTAGAGAGGAACCTAAGGTATTAGAAGCATATTTCATGGGTAATAGGAGAAACTAGCAGCAACCTCCTATGAGAAACAACATGCCAACAAGAATTCCATCTTATGGGTGAAACAATTTTTAAAATCAAGGTCAAGCTCAACAACCCAACATGGGTTGATGGGGGTAACAACTTTGGAATCAGTTTCCCCAAGAAAAAAATCCTTAAAACCCCTATTCATGGATGCAATACCAGTAGCCTAGGTAGCAGTGTAGGAACCAAAATGCTTGGAATCAAAACCCACAATAGGCTGATCTAGTTCCACTACAACCAACCCTGCCAGCTCCTCCTACTTTCAGGCCTACTCAATTTCCAACACAACCTACAACCAATCCAAATAACAAATAACAACCAGCTTATCAAGTGGAGAATGAGATGTAACCCATGTACATTATTAAAGTAGATTGTATTCCAATAGAATTAAGAACAGGGAAACAAGTAGGTGGATAAGTCACTCCTCTAGTAGAAGAGGAAAATATAGAATTAGGAAAAAAGGAATCACCTCTTATAGTAGAATTAGAAGAAGAATAAACACCTGTAAATATCAGAGAAGAGGTTCCACCTTTCCATAAATATTTTGGAAACCCAAAAAACCAATACAATCACATTTTGATATTCTCTCTAGTCTAAAGAACCTGACAGTCATAATCCCTCTCTTTCAGGTCATCAGAGATATTTCTATCTATGGCAAGGCCATAAGAGAATTGTTCTTGAAGAAACCAGGAAGAAAACCTGTAAAGTCAATTAGTTTGGTGGGTCAATTAGCTGATCTTATGTTAGGGAATACCTATAGCCAAAAATACTCAGATCTAGGAAGTCCTGTCCCAACTGTACAAATAGAGGGCTACGTCTTACCCAATACATTAGTAGACTTTGGGGATGCCATTAATGTCATGCCCAAAGAAACCATGCAAAATATTAAGCTATAAAACATGAAGCCAACCAAGATTTTTTTATAGTTTGCAGACAGGTCTACAGTGGTCCCAGAGGGAATACTGGAGGATAGCATAGTTACAGTAGATGTATGGGAGTATCCAGTAGATTTCTTAGTATTACAATCCAAGTCTAGGTTGGATGGATATCCATTAATCTTAGGTAGACCTTGGTTGGCAATAGTTGATGCTTACATAAGCTATAGAGATGGCCAGATGACCATTTTTGATGGTCAGAACATAAAAAAATTGATCATCCATCCACCTGCACAATCTATAGAATTTTTAGGAGAACCTACAAAATGAAAATCAGAACATTGGTGGTCTATCAATGATCTAGTATGTCATGACACTTGATGAATTGGAAGATGAGAGTGATGAGGATAGGGTAATATCAAAAAAAAAAAAAAAGGGATAACCTTCCTGTCCTACCCTTGAGTTTCTATAAGTGGGAGGAAAAGACCACCATATTCAGCGAATAGAGGTTGCACCTGGTAAAGTGTTGAACATAGATGTCAACTTGACAGCTGAACAAAAAATAAAACTGAAAGAAACATTAGTAAAAAATCAAGATGCCTTTGCTTGGGAGTATTCATACATGAGAGGAATAGCTCCTAAAACTTTTACTCATAGGATATATCTAGAAGACCAGGTAAAATCAGTAAGACAACCACAAAGAAGAGTGAATCCAACAAAGAAGGAAATTATTAAAACTAAATTATAGAAACTCCTCATAGTTGGGTTCATTTATCCCATTTCAAACAATGAATGGGTATCACCTTTGGTGGTGGTGTCCAAGAAAAATGGCAAGTGGCGAATTTGTGTGGATTATAGGCTACTAAATAAAGCAACTAAGAAAGACCACTTCCCTTTACCCTTCATAGATTAGGTCCTTGACACCTTATCAGGTAAGAAGTATTTTTCTTTCCTTGATAGGTTTAGTGGATACAATAAGATTCAAATAGGGGAAAGAAGATCAATATAAAACCACGTTTACTTGCCCTTGGGGGGTTTTTGCTTACCGAGTTTTGCCTTTGGTCTGTACAATGCACCTGCCACATGTTAGAGGGCAGTTTTGAGCATCTTCTCTAACATGATTGGAGAAATTGTGGAGGTATATATGGATGACTTCACTGTATATGGTGAGAATTTTGAAATAGCCACAAAAAATTTGGAGAAAACACTTAAGCGGTGTGAGCAAACTAACCCATCCCTCAGCACTGAGAAATGTTATATGCTAATGCAGTAAGGGATAGTTTTAGGACATCATATTTCTATAGATGGGATTAAAGTAGATAGGAATAAGATAGAAGTTATCCAAAACCTACCTACTCCAAAAATACAGAAGGATATCCATAGTTTCCATGGATTAGGTGGTTCCTATAGGAGGTTTATAGGAGATTTTAAAAAATGCTAAATCCCTGAGCACATTATTGTCAAAGGATATAGAGTTTATCTAGACAGAGGAACATGAATAAGCATTTAACACCTTAAAGGAAAAATTGATTACTGCCCCAGTACTGAGAGGTCCAAATTGGACCATACCTTTTCACATATATGCCGATGCATCTAACAATGCAATAGGATCAGTGTTGGGATAGAAGGATGGTGATGATTTCTATGCCATCTATTATGTCAGTAAACACGTCATAGGTACTCAATTCAATTATACTATCACAGAAAAGGAATTTCTTGTAGTTATGCATGCTATTAACAAATTTCATAATTATATTATAGGATATCAAGTTTTTTTACATACTAATCACTCAGCTATCAGATACTTGACAAAAAAACCTGGTATTAGTAGTAAAATTATTAGATGGTTGTTGCTTTTATAGGATTTTTATGTGACAATAGTAGACACGTCAGGGAAAGATAATGTGGTAGTTGATTTCTTGTCCAGGTTGACACCTCCAGATCATGCAGCTACAAATGACAAATTTCTAGATGAGCATTTGTTTGCTTTGAATGAAAAAATACCATGGTATGCAGATATGGCTAATTATTTAGCCACTGGTAAAGTATCTCCTGCACTTTCACCACATGAAAAATAAACTTTAATTGAGAAAAGTGCAGACTTCTCATGGATTAATGTGTGCTTGTTTAAAATAGGTCCTGATTAGATCATGAGAAGGTGTGTTGCTGAGAATGAGATAATAGAAATATTGAATGCTTGCCATGATGAACCTTGTGGTGGTCATTTTTCAAGAAAAAATACTGCATATAAAGTGTTGCAAGTTGGTTACTACTAGCCTACACTATTCAAATATCCAGCCTAGAATGTGAGTTAGTGTGATCAATGTCATAGGATGGAAAGACCTACTCTTAGATATGAAATGCCACTCCAACCACATGTTCACATAGAGCCATTTTATAAATGGAGGATGGACTTCGTAGGACCCATTAATACACAATCAAAAGGTAAGAGGTTTATCTTAGTATATACTGAATATGTGACCAAATAGGTTGAAGTGCAAGCTTTATGTAATTTAAAAGAGAAGACATTAGAAAAATTCTTGTATTCATTTATTTTTACAAGGTTTGGGGTTCCAAGGGATATCACAACTAATCAGGGACCTCAATTTACTTCAAATATGATTCAGGAACTCATGTAGCAATATAAAATCAGGCATAACAAAACCACTCCCTACCACCCACAGGTGAATGGGAAAATTGAGGTAACCAACTAAGAGTTGGAAAATATCCTAACAAAGATAGTGCAACACCATAGGAAGGACTGGACCACTAGATTACCAGAAGTAGTGTGGGCCTACAGGACCACCTGTAAGACTACTACTAGTTTCACATCATTCTAGCTAGTCTATGGGAAGAATGCTATGATGCCTATAGAATTTAAAGTAAATAAACTTAGAACGATAGAAGAATCATTGATTTAATTTGTTTTGGAAGTGTCTACAACCCACCATTTCCTAAAGAATTCCACATTTGTGCTATCATATCAACAAATTGAGGATGGTTTTCCCACATCTACTCATATTTAAAATATGATATAAATTCACTTACCACCATTTTAACTCTTATTGTCCAGTGATCTAAACCAATACTTGTCAAGGTATTAATTTTAGCACAAATTCCTTCATCTAGCCAATGATCTAAGAGTATGAATATGTTTAATTTTTTGCTATCAGGTTTTAGCATCTCCAATTGTTGGTCCATGTATAGTTGTCTTCTTCAAACTCAACCTCCCATAGATTATTGTTTTGAATAGACATTGAGCAAACTCTCATACTTTGGGTTAGTTTTCTAATTCCTCCAAATTTTTCATCTAGCTTGGTTATGGCATTAAAATATCCTATGATTATGAATTGGGTTTCTTGATCTTTACTTATCATAAAGGCTTCAATCCCACTCCAAAATTCTAATCTACCTAACTAAGTTGTAGGTCCATAGACATTGATAAGGATGAAAAAAATATCTACAAAGTAGCATGTGACTAAAGAAGCTATCCAATTCCTAGTTTTATGAATGGTTACATAGGAGGTTCTAATAGGATTCCAACATGTTAGAATTTCCCCTACCACTTCTTTAGAATCCATAGCATCCCATTCATATCTCATCCATACCACTTTCACATTTTTAGAAACTTCTTTTATCATTCTAGTTTCCTGGATACAAAGAATATCAAGCTTATTACTTAAACAAAGGTCCCCGATACACATTTTCTTTGAGGGGACATTAGAACCCCTTATATTCCATGATATGATAATGACTTCTCATTAGGGGCTACTGGCCCTGCTTGTGAATTACCAATATCATTTTGTTATTTGGCAAAGAGAAGTTCAACCAACGTAGTTTGTGTCCCTTTATCTATGTTTTTTCTTGCTTCCTTGGACCTCGCTTGATAATATGAGGGTCTTTATCTTTTTGCCTTACTTGTATCAGGAGTAGATCTTATTATTTTATTCCTCAATATTTTTTCACAACTTTCTCTTTATCAAATTTATCTTCTCCTATCTCTATTACAAAATATTTTGACTTGCCCTATTCATTTTATGGTATTTCCTTATTAATGGTAGAGGTATTAACATATAATAATATATTTTGTTTACCAAATTTTTTTCTCTTGAATGGTGCATGGTACTTCAAGAGAGTCTTACAATTTTGATGAGACACATTCCTTAGGTCAATCGATAATGTTTATCCCTAAATGTTGAACCTGTTGTACTGTGTCCTCTAAGCTTTGATCTACTTATTATTCATAAGCTAAAGCCTCAAAAGAGTTGTTATTTTTTCCAATACCATTTCTTATTGGTATCCACTTTATATTTTCTTTCATTTATCTATTTTTTGGAAGTTGAAAACTGTCCTCATCCATATCAATTTGTAAGTTTCTCTTGTGATTTTCTACATATGATTTTACTGGACTCTTCTTAGGGCATGATATCTCAATATGCCCCACCTAATGACATCTTCTGCATATAAAATATATTTTTCTATAATCTATGGTTTGAATCCACATCTTATCTCCATACTTAAGAATGATTGATTTTGGTAAAGGTTTACTTATATCAATCATGACCAATATTTGAGCATAAATAGTCAAGAATCCATCTTTTGTAGTTTTTGAAATCTCAAGGAATTCTCCCAAAGTGTTTTTTATTTCCTTTAAGGTATCCATATCTAAAAATTCAATGGGCAACCCATACATCCTAACCCAAACTGGTACTAGGGATATATTTACATTTTCAAGTGAAAAGCCTTCATACCAACGAGTAAGGAAGAGTCTTGCTCTTCCCATAAACCAAGGACCCCCTTTTTGGACTCTATCTCTTTCTTCCCTAGAACTAAAAATGGCTCAAAATAAACCTTTGGGAAGAAAGAATAGACTCACTTCTAGAGACTTCCAACTCCTATCAATCCATTTTCTCAAGGTTAAAGCCCCTGGCCAATACCCATTAAATTTACCTAAAATTACCTTATCTTTGAGCAACAAGGATCGATCCTCTATGATGTGATCACTAATCTCTACTACTAGAGTTAATTCTAAGGATTTATATATAAATAGGTCCATGGAAAGGAAACTAAAACTCAAGATCTACTAAAATTTACTAGAATATCCTATAGCAAATATACTATCTTGGAATATTCTGATAAAAATACCTTACATCCTTTTTTATTTCATTTTGGTCTTCAATCCAAACCCCTTATACCAATTTAATTCTACTAATTTTGGATGTTGATCTATTTACTATAGCCATCCTATGAAAAAAATTTGTATTTTTATCTCCTTTTAATCAATTGTGTCTCAATTTTAATCTTCAAAATTTCTCTTCTTACTAAACTATTATGATATTCACTAAGCAACTCCCATTCCTCCTAGCTTGGTTTATTATGATCACCTTTTTATAACTTTGAAAGCTTATCTTTTAGTTCTTTATTTTCAAAAATATTTCCAAAAGTTTTCTTGTTCTATTCTTTTAATCTAGATATCATTGATTTAATTTATTTTGGAAGTGTATACAACCCACCATTTCCTAAAGAATTCCACATTTGTGCTATTATATCAACAAATTTAGGATGATCTTCCCACATCTATTCATATTTAAAATATGATATAAATTAACTTACCACCATTTTAACTCTTATTATCCAATGATCTAAACCATTCCTTGTTAAGGTATTAAATTTAGTACAAATCCCTTCATCTAGCCAATGATCTAAGAGTATGAATCTGTTTAATTTTTTGCTATTAGGTTCTAGACTCTCCAATTGTTGGTCCATGTATAGTTGTCTTCTTCAAACTCAACCTCCCATAGATTATTGTTTTGAATAAACATTGAGCAAACTCTCATACTTTAGGTTAGTTTTCTAATTCCTCCAAATTTTTCATCTAGCTTGGTTATGGCATTAAAATATCCTATGATTATGAATTGGGTTTCTATTGAGTGTTAATTTTACCCAATTGTGAAATTACACTCTCCCTTAGGGTTTGAACCTCAAAACCCTCTCTTGCAAAGAAGTTAAGCAAACAACTTCTCCAAGGTCTCCACTATATTAACATTTGCATATGTTTGTTAGTAATCTCAAATAAAGATGTATCAATTTAAATGCTTGGAACACCTTAGTAATTGCAAGTCATTGTAAACAAGGGACATGTGTTGGTTTATTTTACTATGTTACTTTAATGATTGTTCATGAAACCAAAATAAAGCAAATGTGATTTGGTCCTCATATGACCACAATGTAGTGCCTTAATTCCTTTTATCTTGAGGATTTTAAAGTAGATTTTATCTTCCCTTATTAAGTGGGTTTTACTCAAATTTTATCTTGCACTAAATCCTACTTTAAATGTGAAAGTAAATATTAAATCTATTTATGAATGTGAATCCTAAATGAAGAATAGGGTCTTAAAATGTAGCTTCATAACATGGATATTAATCCACTACACCGTGGTCATATGAGGACCAAATCACATTTGCTTTATTTTGGTTTCATGAACAATCATTAAAGTAGCATGGTAAAATAAACCAACACATGCCCCTTATTTACAGTGACTTGCAATCAATAAGGTGTTCCAAGCATTTAAATTGATACATCTTTATTTTAAATTACTAACACACATATGCAAATGCTAATATAGCGGAGACCTTGGAGAATTTTTTTGCTTAAATTCTTTGCAAGAGAGGGTTTTGAGGTTCAAACCCTAAGGGAGAGTGTAATTTCACGATTGGGTAAAATTAACACTCAACATTTTGGCACTAGAAGGAGGGCCTGAAATGGTTTATCTTGTTGTGATTTTAAATGCTATAGGGATTTAAAATTTTGGAATATTTCATGCCCTATGATTATTATCTTTAGACCTCTTTTAACACAACATTGTAGTGCTAAAAAGAGGACATAAATTACTATGCATTATTCTAACACTTTTGGATTGTTCATACAAGAATAATGTGATTTGATGTACTTTTAAAAGTTTGGAATTGCTAAATATTTAAAGTTCATTTGATTAGAATCTTTGGTGTCTTTTAACACTCATACTTTGGGAGCTAGAAGGATGTGAATTGATTTATTTTATTACCATTTAGATGCTAAATTGTTCATGTAACTTGAAATATTATTTACAAAACATTGGTCTTGACTAACGAGATTTTGTTTCCATGTGATTACATTCATTTGATTCTAAAATTCTCTATTTTTGATGATGTATTTATGCTAACATGTTACAAATTTGAGAATGTTCTTCAATTTCATGGTTTAACGGATACATATCTCTTGGTTGATGCTAACATGATGATTCATATATTACATATTTGAGATTGGTTAGTCATCTTATGCATATTTTTGAGATATTTTTATTTGACTAACGAATTGGTTTTGAATTTATCCTTTGAGTTTCACTAATGGCTACAAATACCGAAAAGTGGTATGGGGTGCATGGTAATCCTTTGAACATTAGTGGAGATGCTCATGACTTACCCAAGAACATAGAGAAAATTTTGCCCAAGTTTAAGCACAATGGCACAATTTCGGCCGAGGAGCACATTCGGTCTTATGTGGATATCCTAGTTAGATGGAATGTCAAACATGAGTATGTGGCATGTAGAATATTTCTTGGGACCCTAGATGAGGTGGCATATGATTGGTACATCAATTTACCCACTAGTTCCATTACATCTTGGGCCCAATTGAAAAATGCTCTTATCAATCAATTTAGGTTGCCCATTGATCCTCTCATGATTTATCAATAATTTGCTTCTTGCAAAAGGGAACCTAATGAGCTAGTGAGAATTTTCAACATGATATTTCGAAAGCTCTATGCGAGATTAATGGATCCTTATATTATTGAGGAGAGTGGTGCTATTCAAATATACTTTGGGGCATTGGATCCGTTATTTGCCATGTTCATTAGGACAAATACTTTGGTCACTAATCTTGCATCAGCCTACACAAAAGCTATGATTATAGATCAACAATTGAGGCCATAAGGTTATGGGATGGAACAATCAACTATGGTAGGAAAACTAGGGGCTTGCAATCAAAACTCGGTGGTAAATAAAGTGTGGGCACAACAGAATTTGATATCAAATTTTTTTCCCCATAATCAATTTTACCTTACCATACCCACTTATGCTCCCACATGTGTGTATACGGGTACATCTATCCATCCAACAAATCTATAATTAGAGAATCATGTGATCACTCATGGAGCCATTGCAATAAATGTTCAGGTTTTGTCTATTGATGTTAATCCAACTAATCCCACTACTTTCACCACTCAACCAAAGAAGCTTATATCGAAAGTAAAATAGCAAAAGAAGGTGGTTAATAAGTTAAGTGGAGATGTGGTTCTATCGCAAAAACAAGCACATCAATGTATGCATCCAAATCATCCTAGGAAGAAAATTCATAATGCTAATCTTAATGATATTTCATGTTATGATCCTTTAGATGATAGAAGAGATTTTGATGTAACTTACGTGGAAGTAAATGCCTATTTAGAATGTCTTGAAGAGCATGAATATTTTGATGAAGAAATTCTATGGATGGATAACAAGAAGTTGGAATCAAAAGATCAACATTTTGTTTCGAAAAGAAATGATTTAGAATCATTACCCAAAAATGAGGATTTGGATAAACAAATCTATGAGGATATGATTTGGGCATTTGTACTCGCAAAGAAATTTTAGCCAAGTGGTAGTGATTTACACAACATGGCAGAGTGTAGGGTCGACGCGGTGTTCATAAAGACACAAAATATGTCAGGGCATATAATGGTAGATTTATCAAAATGACTTTATCGAGAATTCACAGTAAGACTAATTGCATGAAAGGAGCATCTACGACTTCCCGATACGAACAACTTTTTGATAGTGGGCAAAGCCTAGAATTATACCACGATAAGATTTGGATGATTTTCGGACAAATGGGTGACAAAGCTTTGAATAAAAAATTTCAATAATGTTTAAAAAATCATTTTGTTGGGTAAGCTACATAACAAACCACAACAATGAGAAAAAATGCAAAACTATTTTTCTCGACTACATAGAGCGACGCAGTTGGAGACTTACCGGGTGTACATCCTCCATTCATGATGGATGCACGATATCATGGCGGGCCCTATCGGATACATGGATGGCCAAATGGAGACGACGACAACTCTCGGATACATGCATCAAAGGGGGTACATAGTGTACCAGTGTCCAACATCGATGACAATGTATCACAGTGATGAATGTATGGATAATATTGTTGGTATGGTTACGTTACATGGCAAAAGTCTGATGAAAGAAAAGCACAGCATGCAACAACATTTTTTTAGGTCAATCTCGAACATGGAAGGAATAATCACGCACATCTCCTTTCATGTGGAGGAATAATTGGTTGGCCTTAATCATAATAATGATATAGCTATGGATGAAACATGCTTGTCATTAGTTAGATATAAGTGTGCATATGAAGGAAAGTTCCAATGTAGGAACGTGCATTGAAGAGTGGTGTAAGGGTTATGTTAATAAATAGAATGTTCTATTTTAAAATTAATGAAGGACCATACGTGCCCACTTGCCATCATGAGGATATGCTTTCTTGTGAACACATTCCTCAAATAAAAATGGAAAATGTAAACATAATATATAACGCACGAATGCACATAGAGAACGAAGCCAAGCATTACACAAAATAATGAATGTAAAGGAAAATCAAAGTTTCGGGAAGCCAAACGAACAACCATGAAGTTTGCGTTTGGAAAGAGGAAACAAAAATCCAGGAGAATGAAACAAAAAATACATGAGAAAACTTTAAATACTCCATGGTAAGATGAAAGAAGTGTTGGAAACCGGTTTGAAAACGAGATTGCAGGTTTGTGAGCAATGGCTACTTTGGATCTGTTTTGGACTATTTTTCTTCCACTTGGACTGGTTTTGGAAAAACCAAAAATTCTGCCATTGTAAATGAAACATTTTTAATGCAGAATTTTTTTAGAAATTTGCGTCTTATGGGCAAGAAAGGAGGAGATTTTTCCTGCATGTTAGATTTTAAGTGTTTATATTTCTTTTTCAGATTTCAGGCTTATAGATGAAGTTTATGCATGTTTATTGGTTGCTTCATGCGAATGTTTGAAATCTGAAATTTGTTTTCGTACCCTAGGAGCTAGCACTTAGCTTGTTTTGATTGTGCAGAATTGCAGGTCTAATAGGTTAGGTTGCATGCATGGAATATCTCACATCTTCGGTTTTTCCGGAATGGGATGGCATCATACTGATTGCAACATATTTTACATTTTCAGCTTTCATTTTCAGTTTTATAGATTTTATTTTATTTTTTAACTTTTATTTTTTCGGACATTAAAGTAAAAAAAATTCAAAATCCAAAAATAATTGTATGGTTGCATAGACTGCACTTCATACTGCCATTACGCACTTAGACATTTTTACTTCGGAGTTATTTTAGTATTTTTAAAAATTATCCGAAATTGTTTTTATTGCAGATTTTAAAATGTCAAAATTTCAAAATTTTCATTTTTGGGCCAAATTTTATTTTTTCAGCTTTATATATCATTCATGAGCCTATGATGACATTTCCCTCATGAAAAATTCAATTTCATTGAAGACGTTATGTTTTATGGCATTTCATAAATCTACCACGTTTGGGTCCTAAATTGCCTTCTCTTTATAAAAATTTTGATTTTATGAAAGATGGGTAATTTCTACACTACATTGAAGGTTATTATTTCAAAGCACTAAATTATTCATCTTTATGAAAATTTGATTTCATTTAAGAGGGATAAGTTGAAGTGACATTTTAAAGCCCTTATTTTAAGGCCATAAATTATTGCCTCTTTGTGAAAATCAATTTCACCAAAGAGGGATAGTTTATTAATCACATTAAAGGCTATCTTAATCTCCATGATAAGAAGCTACATTTGAAGACCCTATTCATCATTGAGGATTCACATTCATAGATATATTTAATCTTTACTTTCACATTTAAAGTAGGATTTAATGCAAGATAAAATTTGAGTAAAACCCACTTAATAAGGGAAGATAAAATCTACGTTAAATCCTCAAGATAGAAGGGATTAAGGCACTACATCGTGGTCATATGAGGACCAACTCACATTTTTTTTTATTTTGGTTTCATTAACAATCATTAAAGTAGCATGGTAAAATAAACCAACACATGCCCCTTGTTTACAGTGACTTGCAATCACTAAGGTGTTCCAAGCATTTAAATTTATACATCTTTTTTTGAGATTACTAACACACATATGCAAATGCTAATATAGTGGAGACCTTGGAGAATTTGCTTGCTTAACTTCTTTGCAATAGAGGGATTTGAGGTTCAAACACTAAGGGAGAGTGTAATTTCACAATTGGGTAAAATTAACACTCAACAATTTCTTTGATCTTTACTTCTCATAAAGGCTTCAATCCCACTCCAAAATTCTAATCTGCCTAACTAAGTTGTAGGTCCATAGACATTGATGAGGATGAAATAAATATATACAAATTAGCATGTGACTAAAGAAGCTATCCAATACCTAGTTTTATGAATGGTTACGTAGGAGGTTCTAATAGAATTCCTGTTAGAATATTGTTTAATGTGAACTATGCCTTACTTAGGTCTTTCCACTTGTATTTAATCTAGTTTGAGTTGAGATGTGTCATGTTGGAGTGGAGATTATGACACTTGTCATATCTCCCTCATAGGCTTTATACCTATATATTGTACTTTGTTCTTGTATTAGATAGGTGTCGGTCTCTACCAAAAATGCACCTTAATACAAAGGAAATACAAGCCATGAAATACAAAAAAAATGAGCCATAGAATCCAAATGTGGAGGAGAAGAAGAAAGAAGAGAATATAATCTTCTGAAGTGTCTTCATTTGTAGTCTTCAGAAGTTGATCTAGAAAAGTCCTCGGATAGAGTCTAGGGTGTCTATGTTTGTAGTCCCTAGAGTAAGTGTCCTTATGGTGACCTCCTCATCCCACCAGAATGCATGGGTAACCTATCACTGCATCTGCTAGGTACTATAGAGAGGGTGACTAGATACTAGGATCACTTACAATTGCCTTGGGAGTGTCGGGTTCAACCGAGAGTGCACTCCAAGATATAAATTTTTGAGGCTAATTTTTTTTGATAAGATTACCTCAAAATTATAATTGGACACCACCATTGTGTCTGTCATGTAAAAACCTTTCCAACGACTATAAATACCCCTATGTTTTACCATCAATGGGGTCTTCATTACTGGAAAAAATAGTAGCATGCCTCACTAGGCAGTAAATAAACATCAGAAAAAAAATTTGGCATCGCTCTCTAGCGACATAAAAAAAATAGATTGTTTTCAATTACATTACATGGTCCCTCCAGTTTCATGTGAGAAAATATTTAAAGGCTAGAATAATGCCTACCCATGCTCCACATGGGACAAACTTAAAAAAATGCACTTTTTTTTTTTAAATGCAGTTACCCATGTGAATAAATCAAGCACATTCAGCAAGTGGCACATGGTCCCACTGCGTTGGTTCCTCCAACTAGCGACTTGACAGACCCATGCTAGGAGCCCAATGACCACCTTCATGTGGTCATTCTAAATAATGAGCCATACTCATTTTAAACATGTGCAAGGGCCTTGCACAATTAAATTTGGGATTTAACCCACATTTAAAAAAACAAACGCAGGAGAAGCTTGCTGCTTTTTGTTTCCTATAGAGAATTATACCAATAAAACAAAAATCTCCCTTCTGCTATGTACGTGGATACGCCAAGTAGGTTTTGCCATCGGGAATCACCACTCCTTCACCACCATCATTGAGTTGCACGTCCTCCATCAACAAGGCCACATACCTAGCAGTCAAAAATGGGACCATGTTGTTAATAACATCATTGATATCAGTTAAAAATATCCCCATAGTCAAGCACAAAAATTTATGATTTTAGTCTGCATTTCTAGGTGGATAAACAACATCTCCGGACGGTCCATAATCGACATTTTCTCATCCCAAAAAAAACTTTTGTTCCGCACATCGTATCGTAGTGATTCAAAAATTTGTTCTAATTCAATATGGGAAATGTGCACATATGAATTTTCCCACCATGTATAGAATCTTGGGAGTGACGCGATCGATGCCACCATGTGTGCCATTTAGCTTGTGTAAAAAACTTGTACTCCTCCCATAAAAACTTGTACTGCTCCACTATTCCTTAGGCATAGAGGTATGGCAACAGCATAGTAATATTTTTATCTCACAAGCTAAATACATTAAGTCTATTTTAGAGAGGTTTTGCATGGAGGAGTGTAAGCCCTCTCTCAATCCCATGGAAACTAGGTTGAAATTGATTAATAATGATGATGAATAAAGGGTTGATGGTACCCTTTACAGGCAGCTAGTTGGAAGTTTGATCTACTTAAATTCAACTAGACTAGATATTTCCTATTTAGTTGGTCTTATTTCCATATTCATGCAAGATCCTAAGAAGAGCCATTGGATAGCAGCTAACAGTATTGTGAGATTCCTCAAGGCCATTCCTCATCATGGCCTTATGTATACATCATGTGATGAATTTTATTTGATTGGCTACACATATTTAGATTGGGCTAGTTGTCCTGAAACTAGAAGATCCACATCAGGTTATTGTTTTCAGCTAGGCCAGGGCTCTATTTCATGGAGTACCAAGAAGTAGAACACAGTTTTATTATATTTAGCAAAGGCTGAATATAGAGCAGCAGTTGAGGCAACAAAGGGGGCTATTTTATTGAGGCAATTACTTCAGTACATTGGGCTATTCATAGATGGTCCAACTTACATATATTGTGACAATCAAAGTGCCATCAATATGAAAAAGAATCCAGTTTTCCATGCCAGAACAAAGCACATTGAGATCCATCATCACTTCATCAGAGAAATGGTCCAAGAATATATTATACACATGGAGTATGTACCAACTCAATATCAAGTGGTTGACATCTTCACCAAGTCACTTGGGCAAGACAAGTTTTCTCAATTTAGAAAATTGCTCTATCTATGTAATAGAAGTCAACATTAAAGGGGGTTGTTATCTAATGTTGACTTATTCTCCTTTATATATAGTTAGGATAATGTACATTAAGGGGCATTGTTAGAATATTGTTTAATGTGCACTATGCCTTACTTAGGTCTTGCCACTTGTCTTTATTTCAATTTGAGTTGAGATGTGTCATGTTGGAGTGGATATTATGACACTTGTCATATCTTCCTCATAGGCTTTATGTCTATATATTGTAACACAACTTGTAAATATATGGTGCCTTATTGTTAAGTCCTAAAATTTCCAACAAGTTAGTATTTCCCCTACCACTTCTTTAGAATCCATAGCATCCCATTCACATCTCACCCATACTACTTTCATAGTTTTAGAAACTTCTTCTTTTATCATTCTAGTTTCCTAGATACAATGAATATCAAGCTTATTATTTAAACAAAGGTCCCCAATACATATTTTCTTTGAGGGGACATTAGCACCCCTTATATTCCATGAGATGATAATGATTTCTCATTAGGGGCTACTGGCCCTGCTTGTGAATTACCAATATCATTTTGTTATCTGGTAAAGAGAAGTTTAACCAACTTAGTTTGTGTTCCTTTCTCTACGTTTGTTCTTGCTTCCTTGGACCTCGCTTGATAATATGAGGGTCTTTATCTTTTTGCCTTACCTGTATCAGGAGTAGATCTTATTATTCTATCCCTCAATATTCTTTCACAACTTTCTCTTTATCATATTTATCTTCTCCTAGCTCTATTACAAAAGATTTTGACTTGTCCTACTCATTTTATGGTATTTCCTTATTAATGGTAGAGGTATTAACATCTAATAATATATTTTGTTTACCAAATTTTTTTCTCTTGAATGGTGCATGGTACTTCAAGAGAGTCTTAAAATTTTTATGAGACACATTCCTTAGGTCAATCGAGAATGTTTATCCCTAAATGTTGAACCTGTTGTACTATGTCCTCTAAGCTTTGATCTACTTATTATTCATAAGCTAAACCCTCAAAAGAGTTGTTATTTTTTCCAATACCCTTTCTTATTGGTCTCCACTTTATATTTTCTTTCATTTTTCTAGATCTATTTTTTGGAATTTGAAAACCATCCTCATCCATATCAATTTGTAAGTTTCTCTTGTAATTTTCTACATATGATTCTACTAGACTTTTCTTAGGGCATGATCTCTCAATATGCCCCACCTCATGAAATCTTCTGCATCTAAAATATATTTTTCTATAATCTATGGTTTGAATCCACATCTTATCCCCATAATTAAGAATGGTTGATTTTTGTAAAGGTTTACTTATATCAATCATGACCAATATTTGAACATAAATAGTCAAGAATCCATATTTTGTAGTATTTGAAATCTCATGGAATTCTCCCAAAGTGTTGTTTATTTCCTTGAAGGTATCCATATCTAAAAATTCAATGGGCAACCCATACATCCTAACCCAAACTGGTACTAGGGATAGATTTACATTTTTAAGTGAAAAGACTTCATACCAATGGGTAATGAAGAGACTTGCTCTTCCCATAAAACAAGGATCCCCTTTTTGGACTCTATCTCTTTATTCCCTAGAACTAAAAATGGATCTAAAGAAACCTTTGGGAAGAAATAATAGACTCACTCCTGGAGACTTCCAACTCCTATCAATCCATTTTCTCAAGGCTAAAGCCCCTAGCCAATACCCATTAAATTTACCAAAAATTACCTTATCTTTGAGCAACAAGGATTGATCCTCTATGATGTGCTCACTAGCCTCTACTACTAGGGATTTATCTATAAATTGGTCCATGGGAAGGAAACTAAAACTCAAAATCTACTAAAATTTACCAGAATATCCTATAGCAAATATAATATTTGATAAAAAATTATAATAATTTGCATGTAAAATTTCTAAGATAAAGAAGGAAAAAATAAACTTAGCTAAAAAATTACATGCCTAGATAGAATTTCTTGCCTCACTAAATCCCTAGACCTCCATTGCTCCTCCCATCATCTCAACCCTGACTAGTAGATATTTGTAATTTTATTTTTTTTGACTTGAAAATTCATCGCTACCCTTATTTTGGATTGTTGACTTCATCAAATCATATCTCCATCAATATTTCTTAGATTCTTCAAACTTGGCATAAATTGGTCCAATAATCAGCTTTATCAGACAACACTTTGTAAAGATATGGATCCTAAAAGACTATACATTTTTCAGAAGAAAAAAATACCCTAATCCTTCATAGGGGTAATCTATGCTATCTTGACAGTATATCTATCATTGCATCCTATAATTCTATACCATTACCATGAATCAATTTATACAAAATTTTCAAGCCAATCATCGTTTTAGAAAGCTTATCTACTACCTTATTACCTTTAGGAACTATATAAAGAAACATTTAATTCTCATTCTGTGCTTAAGGCCCAAATACTCTTCTATGAGAGTATTAAGTCTATTATTAATAAGCTTTTGTTTTTTAAAGGCTTCAATTATGATATTTGAGTCCTTATTAATATTTAACTCATCAAAACCTTGCTTAGTGGTCACTCTAAAGCTTGTAATAAAACTAACTGCCTCTGCTTAATTGAAAGTAGATGGCAAAAAGCAAACAACATATGCATATAGAAATTAACCATTACTATCTATAAAAATACCTCCTTTGCTAGTTGAGCCTAGTTTACCATGGTCACCATTAAAATTTAATTTTACTATCCCAATTGGTGGTGGTGCCAACATGTAAGGCTCCTTTATATCAACTTATCATCCTTGAAGTTATCAATAACTTTATTCACAATTGTTAATCTAATATTTTTTATAAGAAAGAAATAAAAATTAGTCTAAATTTAATATAACATGTATTAACAAACATTTGGAGTGTAAAATATCTAAAATTAAATATTTTTAAAATGATAATTGATATTGGAACAAACCCTTAACATACTAAATCATGATTTTATTATTGCATATTATATAAAATATTATCATGTTTGTGTTTAATTTTTAGCTTCAATTAATCAAATGGCATGGGCTCAAGTAGTTAAATACAAAGGGTTTTAATGTGCATACCTAGGTTTAACTTTCCAAATGCTATTACCACTACATAGTTTGTTGAAATATTGTGATGACACAATCATGACATAATATGAGTGGGGAACATTTCAATTTCATATAACCAATTAAAAATAATAATTTTAATTGCTCTTGTTGAAATAAGTGTTAGCCTTCACTTGAGGCCATGGCTGGCCTTATATTATAAAGCACCTTGAAAGGTATCGTTTGACACCAATAATATCATGAACAAATAAAGCATAATCTTAGACCTATAATAAATGGTCAATAAGATGGAGAATAAATATAAAAAGTACCACCAAAACTCTTAAATTTGAAAATTCAAAAATACGTTTGACCAATCACTCGCTACTATGTGGAACATAAAATCCTAGTAATTTGACAAATGAGATCTTATAACTTGTTTGTTGCATCTATTGTTGACTAGGTCAAGAGAAAATGTGATGTGTCTAATTATCATATTATGATTGGGCATAACACCATACTACAAAAAAAAAAAAAAATTAAAAGCCAAAATAATTCTATGTTAGTGATTAAGTCTATAACCTCATCCATTAAGAGCCATCCATGAAGAGTAGGATCAAATATAATAAGAGAAGGTAAGAGTTTTGAATTATTGACCTCTTTCCAACCAACACCAAATACATAATACACTAGCCAAGGAATCCATAATCCTATCAAGGATGAGAAGTATGCATTGCCACTTTATCCATGCTTATCATCTCAAGTGAAAATACAAAATATAGGGATGGGATTCCACCCAATGTCATGGGCTCCCCAAATTCTTAGATTTACATGCTTCATCCATTCTATTGCTTAGCCTTCTAATATTTGGAGCTCATTCACAATGATATTTGCATCCTTATGGCTATTTATTTTCTCTCTAAGAATAAGTATTTTCTCACTTTTATTAAATATTTCTAATTTGATAGATCTATAGTATTAAGACCATGGATGAAAATTGTGAGAAAAATAATTTCAAAGATCTATTGAAGAATAAATATAAGAAAAATTTTAAGTGCCTTCAAACCAATAGTGATGGTGATATCATGAGTCATGCCTTTCAGTATTTTTTAAAGCTTCATGGCATTCATTTATAGTGGATGATTTACTACAATTCCTAATAGAACAAAGTGGCTAAGGAAAGAATAGCATTATTCTTGATGAGTATCATAAATTCTCTTAATTTAATTATTTTGTCAATCCAGAGGGTATCCTAAGGCTATATGTGATAGAGGTCTTAGAATAATGTCTTGGATATTAGGGTTCTAGACTAACCTATGGAAACTAAGAATCATAATGTCTTTGCAACATTCATAAAGAAAACTATACTAAATATCACACTTTGTTACTAAAATGAATCCTATTTAGATGGAGAATAAATCAACTAATAACTCATACTTCAATTGAAAATAACTAAGATAATTCAAATTGAAATAAAACATAATCCATTTTTGAAAGAAAATAAAATTTAATGTTGGAATGAAACTAGATCTAATAGAAATTAGGTTGTAGAATTCGACTGAAAATAACAAGCTAAAATTAAATTAAAATTAATAGAAATCATGTTGCTAAAATCAACTAAAAATAACAACACATACTTACAAAAAAATAAATCAAATTACACTATGCCAGAAATGGAAATTAACTACAACAATTCATCAAATTTAACTATGTTATTTAATTGTTGGAATGACAAAAAATTAATTATGAAAAACCTGCAACTACGCTAATGGTGCTTCCATTGTTCTAGAGAGTGGGCCCTTGCTCTGAGGTTTAGTGGGAGGAAGAAAGATTCAACAAAAAACTGGTCTAAAGGGTTAAAATATCATATGCAAAAGAGTTGAACAATTCAGACTTAAGACAACATGTGGAAAGGTCAAATCACTTCTATTTATTTATTCTCACTATTCAACTATTTTACCTTGCCCAATGGGCATACAATATTATTTATAACTTAATTTATAATTTTTTAGCCTATGAATGTGGTGAATGGGACTTATTTTAGGGAATAACCCCTCTTAATTTAACACATAAGCCTACATGTTAAATTTGACCAATCATATTAGAACAATAAGTTGAGTTGGATAAGGCATCTTATTTTTGCTCTATTGTTGGTTTTTGACTAGCTTGAAATAGATATGAAGTAATCTAAGACCTCTAACGTGCTTTCCTAGCTCCAATCTATGTGTATCAAGGTTTCTATCATCATGTAGTTCTATTTTATTTTGATGCAGGATAGTAGCACGGGCTCCTAAATAAGTGATAGGTCAACTCTCCATTCATGCACGCAAATGCAGATTCACACTCATGCTAATTGGTTGGCATTAAATTCAAACTCATGACTCATCTCTTTGATCAAATGCTTCCATGATGAATTGACCACTTATTTTATCCTTTTCTCCCTTGCACAAAAATTTTGAAGTGCTTCTTATTCTATATTCTAATAATTGTTGATTTGGTGCCCAATTAGCACACAAATTTATTTGGCACATAGCTGGTACTAGATTGTTGTTTAGGCAGGGCAATTTCAAAACGTACTCCGAGGGTAGTCCATCAATCACTTCAGATTAAAATATCTTATGCACAAGACTTAGTAAAATTATTATTATTATATTCTACCCTTAAACAAGAATAATTCATGCAGTTAGTACCTAAAAATGCATAAAAAATCAATTCAAAACAATTAAATAAAACATCTCTTTTAATTCACTATACTAGCATTTAATATAAACATAAATAATTATTAATACTTGGCAAGTACTATAATATATTTTAATCAAAAATGGACAAAAAAGTTAAAATTATCTAAAAATTGAGAATTTTGTAGTCTCATCACTCTTCCCCACTGATTCTAATGCATGTCCTCATGCATTCTACCTTGCCATAGTTGTGTGCATATCTATCTCCTTATGAATACTGCTCCAAAATCAATGTTCTAGAGAATGATATCCCCTATTCATTCATACCTTTGATAACCATTCCTAGAACTAGTATTATGGTTGTGGTGTATTATCAAAATATATAGAACAGGGACAAGCACAATGGATGGACAAAACCACAAACCTATCCATTCATGTTGTAATGCTCTAATTATCTTCACCATTGTAGTTAATCTCTGATGAGACCAGATGAGGTTGGTTGGATAAATAAGTGTCTTTTTCTTAAGGTGATAGACAACTCATCCCATCTCTATCTACTTGTAAGGCTGGCTATTTTGAACATATCTCTGCAAAAAAATTGAAAATTTTCCAAACATTCATTGACATGATTTAGATATCTTTCTTTGATTTTGTATTTCACACCATAGAATAGTGTGCACCAACAAGAGCTCTTGGGTTTGGTTGATCATGTCATAACAAGTCAGGTCCTAATTCAACTGACTTATATTACTTCATATTTTCCTACCATTTCAACTGATGATGCATAGTGGAAGTAAATGCTCGTATCTAAACATCACATGTATATATATGTGGTAGAAATTGGACATCATTTGAAAGTGTAAATTTATACAAATAAAATTTGTATAATAAATCCTTTTGTTCCATTGAACTATGTAGGAGTGCCTTAACAAAAACTCAAGAAGAAGTCAACTCATATGGTAGGTTGGAGCAAATTCTCTTTACCTGTCATTGATAATATTGTTCTTTTAAGAACAAATTGTAAATTATTCCAGGTGGTCTGCACTCTATTACTTGTTCTACAATATGGCACAGAGTCATGAACTTACCCTTGAGGTTGGTTATTTCTTTACTTTGTTGTCTATTTTGTTCTTCCAAAGCCTTGAGTGTTACAAGTCACCCTTACAATTGATGGCATCATGTCATCCACCTTGAAATTGCTACATTATAATCATCTAATGTGACCATGGCATGTGGAATGACAATAGTATAAGGAGGGACTAAAATCTCCATAAGTTCAATTTATGTTGCTCTACCTATGGACTATCCAATATTCATTGTCTTAATGATGATGTTTGATCATAATTTATGGCTTTGTTTTAAGTTTTTCTGGTGTATCCTACCATTATGATACTCTAAATACTATGGCCCCCTACTCTGGAGCTCTTTCTTGTCTTTTTTTTGTTCTGGATCTTGTTGGGTTAGTGTCTATTTAGGTGTCTCTTGTGGTGGTGCCTACTCTAGATCATTTTTTTGCATATCCCTTGCCTGTGTGGAGCTCTCTCTGACCTCCATAAGTGCTTTTCCTTTATGTCATACAAAGAATTCTTTCAAAGCATTTGGATCTACTCCTAAAACATATTTGTTGGTAGTATTGTCATCTAGGTTGGATGGAGTGTGGCCCTACTCTCAATCCTCATGATCATTGTTAACTCAACAACCAATACTAACAAAATGTCAATTGCTTCTGCTCTTGGAATTGACCTAGAAGATACATCATTTCCAAATCAACTTTTTAATTCACTTAATTCTTGCAGTAATTGAGAGATGTACCTATTTTTCTCTTAGATTGTTGTTTGGGATTCATACAAATATTTTTTTCCAAGTTTTGATAATATCTTGGGTATGTGTAGCTTTAGCCTCTTTCTCTATCATATCCTCATTTTTTTCCTTGCTTTTGTGTAGAGGTTTTTGTATTCTTGAGGGGATATATGGGATTTGTGCATCCTCATTTTCATTCATAATATGCCTTTGTATTCTTCGATTCGGAGAACAAGACAATATTAGTACTTAATCTAGAGCAGCTAAATTTTTTCTTTGCCTTTGACTTTACCTAACAGGAGTTTTTTTTGGTGTAACCTATTCTTCACAATGTTGTTCTAGCACCTCTTCTTCTCCACTGCTAGAAATAATCTCAATTGATTTTTCCACTTTCTTTTGTGCACCAATTTATTTCGGTACTGGTTCTTGTACAGTAAGTTGTGCAGGAGCTTCTACTTGTGCACCAAATTATTTTGGTTCCTCGTAATACTATTTTATTATATGAGCAAAAGATCTCATCCTACCTTTATTTATCAATTACTTTATTTTTTGGGTAACCCTAGGCTGCTTCCTCCTACTTTGAGAAGTACTCATTTTTTCTAGTGTAAGATATTTTAGTACAAGAGTTGATTCTTGAGTATGAACCTCTTCTTGCTCAAAAAACCCCTCTAGAGTCCCTATAGATTCTTTTGGTATAGATATTTCCTTCAATGTAAGGGTTTCCTCATGTATAGAACTTTATTCTTAGGTCAATACTTCTATCACCATATCGAAAGATAACCCTGCACTACTTCTTCTATTGCATTAGTGTCGATTGATCTACTACCACTATGGTTGCAATAATAGGTATGGACTACTCTACCATAGATATGGTTGCAATCTATCTTTTCCTACTGGTTCCCAGCCTCTTCCTGGTAGATACAAGATTTTTTAATGGAGAAGGTTCTCCCCCAACATGCATTTGGGTAGCCTTAGGATGTTTTTTAACACTACCCATAGATCTTTGGGAATTTGGGGTTTCATTTTTTAGGGTCTATATAGCACCTATTCTTTGTACTCTCAAATGCTTCTCCTTTTCCTTGTGAGCTTTGCAAGTAGAAACCTCCATTTATGAATCTAGAAATCATTTTATTGAGCATGCACTTCCCTTGAAGTGATGTTTAAACAATAATTTTATTAAGTCATGGTGCCTTACAGAACCCTACCCCTTCTAAACTCTCTTGGTCATATCATGTATATCATGATGCAAATATAGGGTTAAGTTGATTCTTCTTTCAGGAATTTGAACACCATACCTTAGATGAGTTAAGATTTTAATATGATGTCCAAACAACATGGTGAATTGATCTTCATATATCACATACTTGATAACCCATATGGTAACCTCATCCCATGGTTTCTTTAGATTGTTTCATTCAAGGACTTTGCAAAGATGATTTTTAATTTCAAACTTGGGCTCAAGTCACCCTCTATTCTAAATGCACTAACAATATCAGGCAGAGTAGCTCAAAATTTTTTTATGACTTTCTCTCCTTCACATGGAATCTTATAAATTTGAATAAGGATCTTGGGGGTTACCTTAATCATTGTTTTATGGATATTTATCTAGTTTTTTTGAAGGGTTTATGCAAATTATCCTACCAAGTTATACACTTGACCTTTGATTTTCTATAGGAATTGTATCCAACCAGCTTGTTTAAATATCATGACCACCTCAGGATATCTTTATAATTCATCAACATTATCTGGTTTAGCCTTTTATTTTTGCTCCCCCATGTTGTTCTACTTCTATTTTACACCCCAAATTACACTATTTCATTGAAAATAATACAACTCCTGCAATCTCTATTACTCTCCCTCATTATAAAGTGAAAATGGCAATTGTATTTCGTAATCTTAGTGCATGCAGATAACTATTGATTATTGTGCAATCATATTTTGAAAATTTTCATATGCTCTATAAGGAAGGTCATCAGGTGCATGCAATGAAATAATCACTTTCCAATGAATGATAAGGATTTTACATGATCCCGATGCCTGGTTGTATTTATGCATACCCTTTTTTTTAGGGGGGAGGCAAACAAGTCAGAAACTAGTTTTCATATAAGCCTTAATTCAATTGCACCTCAATGAGGGTTTTACTATAAAAAAAAATTTAGAGTCAAATTGATCATTCTAAGTGTGTGGTAAAAGAGGAATCCTCTTCAATCACATGTAAGTTTAACTTTGAAAACTATTGAGAAAATTCCACATTTGATAGTGATTAATGGTACAATCATAAATGATGTTCATTTACCATAAATTTTCTCCTTTAATAATCGATAGGAGAAATTTGAAAAACTCCATTCTAAAACACTTCAATTTGGTACAGTCCTAGCCATCGATTTTGTAGTTTACCAAGAAAATCAGCATAGCAAGAATCAAACAATAATGCACAATCACCTAGTTTGTACTTGTTGATCCTAATGTGACTATCATGCCATATTTTTGTTGTTTTTGAATGATATCTATTTTGTGAAGTAACTCTAATAAAAATTATTCCAATGCATTCAATTGTAGAATTCTCTCTTGTTGTACCTATGACAACTCAATGCCCACTTCCAAAAATGTACAAAGTGTGAGTAATTCAAATTCAATTGGAAAAAGAGGTTTCTTACCATAGACCAATTCATAAGGTGTGAATATCATGGTGGATTTCCATGTAGTATTGTATACCCATATGGCCTCTAGAAACCTGTTCATCCAATATTTCCTATGATAAGCCATTGTTTTTGTTAAAATATTTTTTAATTCTTTGTGTGACTTCTACTTGACCATTTTCTTGGGGGTGATAAGGCAATTATTTCTTATGTTTGATTTCATAAAATTTAGCAAACACTTCTTGTTATAATATATTACGTACTTTGGTTATGTTAGATTACTTTAAGGGAAATTTATATAGTTACTTCATGTAACATAGTAATTGCACAAGTATCCATGTGCAAGTTGTGTGTGTGCAATTTGTCCCTTACACAGTTAGGTAGAGTTTTTCCCAAGGAACCTATCTTCCTACATAAAGGGTCTCATACCCTTAATTGAATGTATTAGTTTTTCATTCTCAATAATATATGTTTCTTTCTCTCTCTCTTTATTATTATGGAATGGTGCTAAAGTCATCAGTGGTATTAGAGCACACGGTGAATATAAAGAGAAATATGGAAAGCTATCATTGTTTTTGTTTGTCTATGTATTTGCAAATCAGATCTGTCATTGTGCATCGCTACATGCAAACATTACAAGCATAGAAGCTACAATATCAAGGACCTTGGAAGGGTCTCATCAAAAGGCTATGAGAGTATTACTGAAGAAATTCTTAAAGAAGAAATCATTGGAGAAATCCACTACCAAGGAGAATCCCCTGATAGTGAAGGACTTGGGACAATTGTTGCCATCCGACAACAAGCCCAAAAGAAGAAGAATTTGGCAAGGATTTCCAAATTTGTGAAGAAAAATTTGGCAAGGAGTGCCAAATTCTAGAAGAAGATCCTGCTTGAAGTCAGAATTCAATAAGAAGACTTGAAGACAGAAGAAGCCCATCAAATATTAGATATTTGAAGATTACCTCTCATAGAAATAAGGCATTGCTTTAGAGACAAAGACTTATCCAAATCTACAATAGAAGGAGGATACCACAAGAGGAGAACAAGTCACCAAATACTAGGCTCATGAAAGAAAGTTTGAGGCCATCATTTGGTGAAGAGGAAACTATTCAGGACAGTCTACAAGGAGATGCAAGATCCTACTCGAAGCAGCAACTTGGTGATCCTAGACACCAAGATTTACATCCTCTATAGAAGCAATAAAATAGATACAAAAAATTTCAAAAGGTAAGAAAATTTAGGTGGAATTAGATTCATTAATTGGATTACTTATTAGATTTGTTAAAGCACCTTTAATTGGATTAAAGTTGCAAGAAGAAAATTGGATTGTAGTCTTCAAAAGTGCAAAAAGAGAAAATGTTATTTTTAAGGTTTATTTGCACATTAATTAAGAGTTGATTAGATTTCATAATTACTTCTATCAACTACCTATCATATACTTTGGAAAGGGAAAAAGAATACTAAGTCCTACAATATTAATTGTAGTGAAATTGCAGAATAAATCTTGAAGATTCATTACAAATTATTATTGATTAGTTATAGTAAATTTGATTAAGTGCATTAATTTAAGTTTTGATTGGAGTGATAATGTGAATTTTTTAGTATATTAAAATAAAGTCTATTATATATATTTTCACTATTCTATTGCTCTCAAAAGGATTATTATTTGTGTTCTCAAGAAGGGCACAAAATCAGAAATTGTCAAAGTGTCTAAAGACATTATTAGTGCACAAAAATATGTAACACATAGTGACCAAGTAAAGCCACCAAAATAGGTTAGAATCTACCACATCTCCACCAAATATCCACCAAATATCCTCCATATCTTCACCATAAGCCTTGCTTGATTGGAAATATCTTAACACCAATGAAGTACAGTAATGAACAAGGTGGAATAATAGGTTGAAACGCTTGCAAGAAGGTGTTGATAAGACAAGGGAATGATACCACTTGTCATGTTACAAAATAACCCTAGAAAATACCCATGAATGAGATGTTATGGTATCATCTTGGAGGCAGAAGAGTTACATATAGTAAGGAACATTACAATCAGGTAAGTGCTAAAGCAGAAACATCTTTGTGGACAGCGCATGAAGAGGGAGTGAAGAATAATGTTTCAATTGAAGGTGACACTTGTCACAAGCATTGATACAAGATTGGTGCCTCCACAAAACATCCAAAGCTCTCATGGAACTTGTCACACCTTTCACCACCTATTAAATATGATTTGGATGCAGCAACGAAAGCAAGCAATTTGGCAACAATGGTAGTAAGCGAGTCTGAAGTGAATCAGTAGTGACACGGTAGTGACGTGGCAACACCTCAATAGTAACATGGTAGTAGCTTGGCAACAACACAGTAGAAGCTCAGTAGCAACTTGAAGAGCAATCCGAGAACAATTCAAAGTATCCAAAAGCAACAAATAACATTACTCTTGGTCAAACGGTTCAAGGAAGCATTTAAATGAGTGTTGAAGCAAATAGCAAGTGGTAGAATCTTCCATTACTCATAACACCCAAGAAGGACAGTATACCGCCAGTTTCATAAAGGTACAATTTCCTATCTAATTTGCTTTCCTTAAAAAAGGGAGTTATAAGGTTATACTATAAGGTTGAATTATTGAAAGAAATCAATCTTCATTTTAAAGCAAAACTTAGAGAAATTAAATATCAAAGTTGACTAATATTTGCAAAACATAACCTAGGATAAATAAGGGATACTACTTGGAATTAATCCATTTAAAGTTTGCATATTTTTTTTATCGGTTAAATAAATTAAAATTTATATATCAAGCGGGTTTTGATAGGGCCCCAAAACCTGTATACAAAAATCCAACCATGGCCAAAGAAACAGATTAAATTTTGCAAATATTAATGTGTTCTAATTTTCCAAATTTGGGAGTCATAAGGGCTACAACACCAAACTAGGTTATTGGAAATTAGAAACAATTAAATAAAATCCAAGGGATATAAAAAGAGGTTATTAAGATTTTTACTAAGGTTGGAAAATTATAATATTCTTGTCTCAAAAACTTCTCAAAAGGGAAAAAATAAATCCAACATTAAAACCTCTTCAAAATTGAAAAGTGCTTAGTTCAATAGGAGTAATAAATTGTTAAGAAGTTGATTTTTTATCTTTACAAAATTTGTACAAAATCAACCAAAATTGAACTATATTTTACTATCTATAGGGACACAAAGTACTCCAATAATAACAACATCATGGAGTTTTGATATATAGATTTAGGTGCAACTAAGCATATGATAGGAAATATACATTGGTTCAATTTTTTGAAGAAAAATGAAGAGCCAATTGCAGTAGTAGATAGCAAAATATATGAAGTGAAAGGAATAAAAAATATTCTAGTAAATATTAAGGATGTAAGAGGTATAGTAAAAAATGTATTATATGTTCCAGGATTAACAACCAATCTTATTTTTGTTTCTCAGATTATGGATCAAGACTTAACTATTGAGTTCAAGGTTCTCACTCGCAGAAAACAATGTCACATCTCTAGACAGGGAAGAATGATAACAACAAGATCATATAAAAATGGTCTATTTGTCCTAGACATTGCTATTCACTCAGCTCTTTCAATAAATGCTTCAAAACTATGGCACAAATGACTATGACATACCAGTGAGACATCAATGAAGGAATTATTCAGATATCAATTGGTAGGAATACCCATATTATCTCCAGAAACTACTGTATGTGTAGAATATTTAGCAAGAAAACAACATAGAATTCCTTTCAAACTTCATCAACACATATCTCAACATCCTCTAGAAATACTATATACATATTTATGTGGACCAATGAAAGTTAATAGTGTTGGAGGACACAAATACTTTCAAATATTTGTTGATGATCATACTAGAAAAATGTGGGTATATTTCATGAAATACAAATCATAAGCATTTAGTCAATTCAAACAATTCAAACTTCAAGTTAAAAAATAATCAAGAAAGACCATAAAAGCACTTCGTTCATATAGAGGAGGATAATTTATTTCTAAATAATTTGACTCCTTTATTGAATACAACATAATCAAAAGACAACTTACTATAGCATACTCACCTCAAAAAAATGGAATTGCAAAAAGAAGAAATAGATCAATAATAGAAATGGTAAGATGTATGTTACAAGAAGCACAACTTGATCATAAATACTAGGCTGAAGCAATACAAACAGTAGTCTACATACAAAATAGACTACCAACAAGAGTACTCAAGCATATTACACCAGAAGAAGCATGATCAGGACAAAAGCTCAACATAGAAATACTAAAAATATTTGGATGCAAATCCTACATGCATATTCCAAGGCAACAGAGGACTAAGTTAGACGACAAAACTATGATAGGAATATTTTTTGGTTATGACAATGAATCTATAGGATACATAATACTAGATCCATCTACAAAGAAAGTTTACATTAGTAGAGATGTGATCTTTGATGAGTCAAAATCAACATATATGAATCCAATGGTGACACAAAAGTTCTCCTAAATATACCTGAAGAAGATACAATGAGCATAGATCCAAAATTAGAAGAAGAGGACATAGAAGCATCAACGATACTTTCAAGAAAAGAACCAATATGGCTCAAAGATATGCTCAAAGAATAAAATCTAGAAAGGATGCTGGATCTTACCACCATAGGACCTCAAACTCACAACATGACCAGAATGAATAGAGGAATGCTAAGTAACACAATGGAAACAATATCAGCTTCTCAAGCACTAAAAAACTCACACTGGAAAGTAGCCATGGAATCTGAATATGCATCATTCAAGAAGAATAAGACATGGGATCTAGTAAACCTACCTCCATGAAATAAAATAGTGGAATGCAAGTGGGTGTACAAAATAAAATACAAAGCAGATAAAATACTTGATAAATACAAAGCTCGACTAGTGGCCAAAGGGTATACTCAGACATAGGGAATTGACTATGAAGAAACATTTGCACCAACAGCTTGAATGACTACTATCTAAAAAGTTTGCTATCTAGCAGCACATCACGGGTGGAAACTTCATCAGATGGATGTAAAAAGTGCATTCCTTAATGGTGACTTAGAAGAAGAATTCTATATGGCACAACCAGAGGCTTTGTCATTCAAGGGTAGGAAAGTAAGGTATGCAAATTAAATAAATCTCTATATGGCTTGAAACAAGCTCCTAGAGCATGGAACATCAAGATCAATAATCATCTATTACATCATAATTTCAACAAAAGTACAACATATCCCAATCTATATATCAAGAAAATTGGAACTGATATCTTGATCCTCATAGTATATGTTGATGACATAGTGATTATTGGAAGTTCAAAAAAGTTAATAAGTGATATCAAAAAATATCTAGAAAAGGCTTTCGAAATGACAAATCTAGGCCTAATGAACTACTACCTTGGTTTAGATATTTATCAAGGAGAAGACAAAATAGTTATCACTCAATCAAAATATGCAATATCTATTCGTGAAAAATACAAGATGATAGAGTGCAAGCCCAAAGATACACCAATGGAACAAGGATTTCAACTATCCAAAAATGATAAAACACCATTGATTTCAGCAACAATGTATCATCATTTGATTGGAAGCCTTATGTACTTAACAAACAACTGACCAGACATAGAATTTGCAGTAAATTATCCTTCACAGTTCATGCAATAACCAAGAGAAAGTCATTGGAAAGCTACAAAAAGAATATAACAGTATATCAAGAAGACTATAGATTATGGACTAACTTATATGAAGAATGTTAATTATTTTTGTCTACAAGGATACTCAGATTCAGATTATGATGGGTCTATTTATGATATGAAATCTACCTCAGGTTATGTCTTCTATCTCAGAACATGACCCATATCTTGGCACAACAAGAAACAACATACAGTAGCACAATCATCAACTGAAGTAGAATACAGAGCAACAAGAGATACAACCTATGAAGCCCTATGGTTACAATACATACTATCTAACATGGGAATCAAATGAACTCCAACTATGATATTCTATGATAATCAAGGAGTACTAAATCTAATCAAGAATCCAATCATACATGAAAGAACAAAGCATATTGAATCCCAATGTCATTTCATCAGAGAACACTTTCAGAAAAAGCACATCATCCTCAAGTATGTTCCTATAGAAGATCAGCTAGTAGACATATTTACAAAAGCACTTAGAAAAATCAAGTTTTAAACATTTAGAGATAATCTATGTGATACCAAATAATGTAATACAGGGGGTGTTAGAATATATTACATCATTTGGTTATGTTATATTACTTTATGGATAAGTTATCTAGTCACTTCATGCAACATAGTAATTGCACAAGTGTCCATGTGTAAGCTATATGTGTGAAAGTTTTCCCTTGCACAGTTAGGTAGAGTGTTGGCCAAGGAACTTATCTTCCTACATAAAGGGTCTCATACCCTTACTCCAATATATTAGTTTTTCATTCTCAATAATATATGTTTCTTTCTCTCTCTCTCTCTCTTTTTCTTATGATGGAATGGTGCTAAAGTCATCACTTCTATAACCTTGGGTGTAAATTGGGTTCCCTAATGTAAAACGATAGAGCATGGAGCACCAAATATTTGAAAATTTTTACTATACAAAAAATTATATACCTTTTCTTCATGAGAATATTTAAAAACATGCACTTCAACCCACTTTGTCACATAATCAGTGCACACTATAATGTGTTGCTTTCCTTGAAAAGGTGGGTCAATGGGTCCAATAAAATACAGTCCCCATCACTCAAATGGTTCTAAAACCACTTGAGGTTGAAGAGGTATTTCATTATTGTGGTTGGCTTACCCATTTGTTGGCATGAATCACAATGTCTTACATATTTCTTTACATCTTGATGAAGCAATGGCTAGTAATAGCCTACACCAAAAACTTTTTGAATGATACATTTTACTAATAATGTCCTCCTATTGGTTCATTGTGACATGCACAAAGGATATCATACACCTCATATTGTTGAATACATTGACACAAAACATAATTGGATCCTTATTTAAAATTTAGACCATTAATCCACTCAAATGATGAACTTTGTTTAATAAATCATTATTTTTACCTATGAGTGAAATGAGGAGAAACCTTTCTTGTTGCTAGATAGTTGACAATATCATCAAACCATGGTTATTGTATTAAGATTGCAAATAATATATCATCAATAAAGGAATCTTCTACTAGCTTGTCTTCACCTATGATGTTTAGTCTTGACAAGAAATCAACTACTATATTAGCTTTATCAGGTTTATCGACTATAGTTATGTCAAATTCTTGTAGTAGAAATAACCATAATATTATTCACCCACTAACCAATGATTTATTCATGAAGTATTTAATTCTAGCATGATTAGTATGAACAAACACTTGATACCCAGTAATATAGCAATAAAATTTATGATTGGCATATACTACAGCTAAAAATTCCTTTTAGTGGTAGTGTAATTTTTCTCAACCTTTGTCAAATTTTTACTAATGTAATAGATGGTATAATGTTCTTCATTTTCTACTTGACCCAAATTTGCCCTGATTGTAGTGTTTGATGCATTGATTTGGATGTGAAAAGGAAGTTTCCAATTTGGACCTTATAACACAGATTGAGTAGTCAGTTTTTTTTTTAATGTGTCAAATGTAATTTTGTAACAACCCAAATTTTTTTCTAAAGAGGGATTATTAAAAGTAAAGGGTCATAGGGGAAAACCCTTATTTCAATTTATTAGCATACAAGGCTTCACCACATTGGAGTTATAGTCGTTGTAGATGACACTTAGTGGATGGGAGTGGCCAACTCCCATGGTTTCTAGGGTTCACCTTACTAAACCTACATGTTTAGAAGGATGTCAAAAGTGGTCCCCCCACATTTTCCATACCCTCATCGACATAGGACCATGTGACCATGATGTAGGAATTATCCTTTAAGGCCCATAACACTTAAAGGGGTATGCCTATTCCCTAACCTTACTCTAAGTCCATCTAGGTAGGTTAATCAAGTGTAGAGTCTTGGTGCTTAGTTACCACACCTCCATGGGCTAACTAAGGTAACTACCTCTTGTTGGCAACTAACACGATCACCTAATCCTACATTTTCAAGGGATCTCCATTGCTAACTTATGAATTGTTCCACAACTCCTAGGTGGGATACACCTGATCCTACTCGTTCAAGGTACAGTGATTCATAAGAACCCTGGCTATTGTATTCACACAACTCCTTCTATATTTATGAGCTCCTAGCTATTGCATTCCCACAAATCCTAAAAATCATATGTACCTAGTTATTGCATTCATGCAACTCCTCCCAATATTGGGCTTTATGGTTTACAAAAGGAAATTCTAACCACCCCAAGGATAAATAAACTTTGTAATATTTTCCTTAAAGTAAGCAATGCACTTTACATAATATCAAAGCAATACATAATCTATTTATTCAAAATGCCATATCAATAAACAAGGATTCATCTTAACCATAAGTCATATTATGTTGAACTCAAATGCTTGACATAAAGCTTTAAATCAAATGCTTTCCAATCACATCAATATGTAAGCATGAAAACCCAAGTAATTAACATCAATAATTAATAGAGTTTGATACTATATATTCAAGGTATAATATTGCTCAAAACCATAATGTACAAATTTAAACAACCAAATCTTCAGTTTGTACAATAATTTGGGTTTACAAAACCCTTGAACAAAACATTCTTTTACATAGATTTTGTTTATTTTTCCAAATCAACTATACATTTCAGAATCTATGAAGCCAAGATCTTCAAATCATCTATAAACTACAACTCCTTTCCTAATAGGGTATCCATCCATAGTTTATGAGGGATATTTAGGGATTAGGACAACTCTATATGCAATGCAACTTTAACATGCCATTTTCACAATGCAAACATCCATGCATTAAACAAATAAATAGGCCAACCAAGAAGATAATCCTATACTTCTCTTTATAATGATTCCTTAACCCACAAGAGTCTCAAGAATCACTATAATAGTTTCTCTTTCAAAACCCATATTCAATAATCCATATTATAAAATATAATCCTATACTTCTCTTTACAATGATCTCTTAACCCACAAGAGTCTTAGGAATCACTATAATAGTTTATCTTTCAAAACCCACGGTCAATAATCCATCTTATAAAATATAATCCCATACTTCTCTTTATAATAATCCCTTAACCCACAAGAGTCTTAGGAATCACTGTAATAGTTTCTTTTTCAAAACCCACATTCAATAATCCATTTTATAATAACTACCCTTTTAAAGCAAACAACATACATCCCATTTTCTTTCAAATCAATAATACAATGGATAAATAAAACCAAATAATTTACTATTCATAAAGTTTCTTTTTAAATATCAAACCCACTTCTTACTTAAGAAATTGTAAGCCAATGAAAGATATTTATTTTGAAGCCATCACTTTTTTTTATATAAATAAACCAATGTTCATTTATGAAACTAAAAATAATACTTTAATAATCTCATATGGTTCTCCCTAGTTATCTTTTATAACATGGAAAGAGTGGTAAATTTAAACAATTATTTTCATTTAACAAGAGTCATGATCGCACAACCATCGAACAACAAAAAGCAAAATATACATAGATGAACTCTTATATGCAAGGTAACTATTAGCACAAACAAAATAATGACTCGCTACCAATGGAGACAAATGTTCCAGCCTCTACTAAGACAACCCTACCTGGCTATAAAGTTCTCAAGCTACTAAACTCTTCTAACATAGGTATAACCCATAATTTAAAGAAGATGACATGCATTGGTCTAAAAAAAATATAGATCTGCATAGAAAAGGAGAAATGGACGTGGGCTAAGGATGAAACAAAACCTCCCTAAGCAAGACAAAATTCCAACAAAGACAAGCACACCCAAAATATAGTCAAATAACAAAAAACTCTATGCAGATGAAAAGCATACGCCAAGCAAAAGAACAACATTCGAGCATCACACGCAGGCCAAACTTAGGATTAGATTATGGAAGCATTAGAGAGAGAGATAAACCAAAATATCAACATCAACTAAATAAGCACATGCTAAAACCAACATAACAAGGATAACACCTAGTTATTCAAGCTTTTTGTATGTCTCCTGAGATAGACGTTGCGCTACTTCGGATATCCCTTTCTTTCCTAGCTTATGAGCTCTCTTCATTTTTCTCTAAAAAAATATTCTCTGGCCATCATAGGCTTTAAACAACAATTAGAGTATGGGCACATCTTCTTACATGGAGCCGAATGCATAAGAAATACCCAAGAAGGCATTATTCTTCCAAGACTTCTACCACCTAAGCACACTAAAATAATAATGTGCTCCTTAATTGATCTAACCCCATTATTTTAATATGATGATTACTTTTATAAAAACCAAAAGGATTAGTATAAAATATTACTCCCCTCAATAAGCATTCTAACCAAAATTTGCTTTATTAATTTCAAATCTAAAAACAACTTCTTTTTTGTATTTGACATTTATTTAATGTTATCAAACTAATTAATACTTTACTAGTCTAAAGTATTAAAGCCATCATTTAATTAACTTAATAATTTATAAGTATTAATATTATCCACTAATTAATACTTAATGATTCTATGGTATTAATGTTACCAATATTATTCAACAAAATCCATGCATACCATAAACAAACATAGATTCACACCAACAGTGTTTTACACCATTGTTTTATCCCTAAGTAGGTGGTCTCCTTTAAGATAGTCTAATGTTATTGCCAACCTATTAAGGAGACTCATTGCACAAGCAACTTCTTGGCCCAATGGTGTGAACATGAGAACAAGCAAAATTTAATGCATCTACATGAAGGGTGTTTTGTTACCCTAAGTTGTCGATGAGCAAGTCATCACCATAATTTTCTAAAATATCTCTCTTTATAGGTGGTTCACCCATATGATCCCACCAAAGAGATCACTTGGTCCTACACCCACAAATACGTCAGTAGTACCACATTTTAATCTCAAAATAATGCAATCATCCATTATCTTGACATCATAAAATGAAGTTATGCCATTAAACTTTCACATCAATACATAGTTCATTGTCCATAAAGAGTTCTGCCAAGGAGGGTTGTTACAAATTTGACACTTCTTCATCCATTTGAACTCAAAGTTTTAAGTCAATAAAATAAACATGATAATTATGATTGTACTAAATTTCTTGATAAAACAACGATAAAAACCAATGTGACCCAAAAAAATTCTAACATTCGTTTGAGTTTGAGATGAAGATAAGATTTTGATATTCTCTATTTTCTTAGGATATGTCTATATTCCTTTAGAATAAATATGGTGTCCAGGAACAATGTCTTTGTCCATCATCATGAAATATTTTTTTAAGATTTTGGGCCAAATTATAGGTTTCACATTGGGTTAATACTTTATCGATATTTTCTAGGGTTTTATTAAAAGTTTCACCACATACTATGAAATCATCCACGCATATTTCAACGCAATTATTGGTCAAGTTAAAGAAAATAGCAAGAACTTGAGCTAATGACCTTCGAAAAAATAGAGTATGATGGGGGACCCCATGGCAGCTAGTTTTTGGTTCACAAAAATTGTCTTCGGTGCAGTTCTTCCTTTACTATTGTATGACTGTGTCCTCTCGAACCTCGACTGGGAAGAGGCTCTTCCCACATTGTAATTGATCTGTCTTAATACAAGTTTTTTTTTCAAAATTTCAAAAAAAAAAGAAAATAGCAAGAATACCTTGTTGGAAATTTGTTGGGGCATTGTAGAGTTTGAAATATAAAACTCAATAAGCAAAATTTCTCCATGGGCAAGTAAAAATTGTTTTCTCTTGATCTTTAGGATCAACCTACATTTGATTGTATCCACTGAATCCATCAAGAAAATAAAAATACTTTTTCCCAGTGAGTGTGTCTAACACTTGATCTATAAATAGCAATGGAAAGTGGTCCTTGTGTTTGGCTTTATTTAATTCTTAATAATCAACACACTTGCATATTTCCATTTTTCTTTAGAATGATAACCAATGGGGAAACCCATCGACTACTAAAAATAGGGTAAATGAATCCTATAAAAAAAAATTCAATTTATCTTTAACAATATCTCTGAAGAACACAAGATTATACTAAGAGGGGGGGGTGAACAGTATAAGACCACTTTTAACTTTTTCTTTCAAAGCAGCTTTCAAATCAATAACATGCAGAATAAAGATAGCAGTAATAACAGTAGTAAAATAATGCACAAAATTGTTGAGTGGTATTTTCACCCAATTGTGAAAGTACACTCTCCCTTAGGATTTGGATTCCAAATCCCCTCTTGCAAAGAAGTTAAACAAACAACTTCTCCAAGGTCTCCGTTATATTAGCATTTGCATATGTGCATTAGTAATCTCAAATAAAGATATTCAATTTAAATGCTTGGAACACCTTAGTGATTGCAAGTAATTGTAAACAAGGGGCAATGTTGGTTTATTTTACCATGAAACTTTAGTGATTGTTCATTGAACCAAAATAAATCAAATGTGAGTTGGCCCTCATATGACCACGATGTAGTGCTTTAATTCCTTTTATCTTGATGGTTTTAAAATGGATTTTATCTTGCATTAAATCCTCAATGATGAATAGAATCTTCAAAATGTCACTTTAACTTATCCCTCTTAAATGAAATCAAATTTTCATCAAGATGAACAATTAAGTGCTTTAAGGCAAAGACCTTCAATATAATACTCAAATTATCCCCCTTTCGTAAAATTGGAATTTTTATGAAGAAAGGATAATTTTAGGCCCGAAATGGAAATTTGCGAAAATGCCGTAAAACATAACTCCTTCAATGAAATTGGAATTTTCATGAAGGGAATGTCATCATAGGCTCATGAATGCAAAACAAAACTGGAAAAATGAAATTTGACCTTAAAATGGAAAATTTCTATTTTCGGATTTTTAAAATCTGTGACAAAGCAGCAACTTCGGTGAATTTTTAAAAATACTAAACAACTCCGAAAATGAAATTTCAAAGTGCGTAATGGAAGTCTGAATTATAATCTACGCAATGGTGAAATTATTTTTGGATTTTGAAATTTTTTGATGTTTATTTTAATGCCTGAAAATAGGAAAAAATTCTAAAATTAAAATTTCTGAAAACAGAAAATTCAAATTTTGCATCAAAATAATTTCTGGAAATGCAGCAATGCAAAAGCTCCTTCAGTTTGATGCTCAAATTACCCCTCTTTCGTAAAATTGGAGTTTTTATGAAGAAAGGGTAATTTTAGGCCAAAAATGGAAATTTATGTAAATGCCATAAAACATCACTCCTTCAATGAAATTGGAATTTCCATGAAGGGAATGTCATCATAGGCTCATGAATGCAAAACAAAACTGGAAAAATGAAATTTGACCTTAAAATGGAAAATTTCTATTTTCGGATTTTTGAAATCTGTGACAAAACAGCAACTTCGGTGAATTTTAAAAAATACTAAACAACTCCGAAAATGAAATTTCAAAGTGCGTAATGGAAGTCTGAATTATAATCTACGCAATGGTGAAATTATTTTTGGATTTTGAAATTTTTTTAATGTTTATTTTAATGCCCGAAAATAAGAAAAAATTCTGAAAATTAAAATTTTTCAGAACAGAAAATTAAAATTTTGCATCAAGATAATTGCTGGAAATGCAGCAATGCAAAAGCTCCTTCAGTTTGATAGCACCCCGTCCTGCAAAACCGAATACGTGAGAGTTTCATACATGCAACCTAGCCTATTTGATCTGTACTACACACAATCAAAGTAAACTAAGTGCTTGACTTCTAGGGTTTAAAATAATTTCCAAATTGCAAACATTCACATGAAATAACCCATCCCATGGCGTAAATTTCACATACAAATCTGAAATTTGGAAGGGGAAAGATAAAACAATTAAAATAGAGCATGCAGAAAATTTCTCATTCTTTCTTGCTAACAAGGCCTGAAATTTCTGAAAAGAAGCTTTCCCATTCAAATTATATTCCTCTTTTACACATCAAATTTTGCCGCATTTGGCCATGCCAAAAGTTCCTCCCTTGTGCATGCATTTCAATGGGTATTTAAAGATTTTCCTCCATGGCTTTTCGTTTTCTCCTCCATGACTTTTCGTTTCTCCTCCATGGCTTTTCGTTTCTCTCTTCCTTTCTTCCATATGCAATACCTTGCAAAAAAAACAAAAAACTAAACTTTACTTAAACCAACATGAAAAAATTAAAAACTAACAAAAAACAAAAAAGCTAAAAATAATCCTATTTTATTTTTATTATTATTTTTTTGTTTTTTTTTTTTTATTTTATGTTCATTTGTTTATATATATATATATATATATATATATATATATATATATTATTTTTACTTATTCCCTTTTTCTTTTTTCTTTCTTTTGTTCTATTAATTTATTTATTATTATTTTTTTTTTATTCCTTTTTTTTTTTAGTTTATTTATTTTTTTAAACATGAATTAACCCAAAAGTTAATGTTTGAATTACAAACACATTAATAGACAAAAAAAACCACACCAAAAATTTATCAAAAAAATGTGGGTCCCCAAGCTTTGGGGCTAGTTGTGAAATAGTCACAACAAATGGCGACTCTGTTGGGAAATGCTCCTGAGCATTTCGATGAGAACCCAAAAAGAACACCTGAAAACACACTTCAAAAATTTAACACAAGCATCAACAAATATCCAAAGAATGCCAATAGATCAAAAATACATGAAACATCAGAATCGCTAAGCATTAGCTCAGTGTGTGCAATGAATTTCTTTCCTCATCGTTTGAAATTGATCAACATTCCATTGTCAGTTTTGCATGAATGCATATGCGAGATTGTGAATGATTTGTGTACCCTAATGAATATGCCATGAGATTTTGCTTTTATAAAATGCATAGTCACTCTTCTAGTATTATGTACAAACATTCAAGACTGCCAAACCCTCTTAGGATCCACTAGTGAATGGTTCATTATATCCCAAAGTTGGTTGTGAGTCCCTACTATCTTGAACCCATGTGCGAGTGGATGTGAAATCAGAACTTTGGGGAATCAGACTCCCAACCAACCGAGATGAGAGTTTAACCCTATCCTTACTATTCTCGATTTAGAATTCTTTACCTCACTTTGAGCAAAATAATTAAACCAATTATGGAAGAAATGGTCATGCTAGTCTAACCCTCTAAACAATCAGTGGTCTTGTTTTTAGGCAAGACATGATGCCATGCATGGGCATATCTAACCCCACAATCCAAAACTTATCTTCATTTCTTTGGACCTTGGGGATGACTATCCATCCTTTGCAGAGGACAAGTAGTACGATCCTTACAATCCGATATAAATATGAGATGGAAAAAATTTATTTTTACTTCTTGGACCTTGGGGATGACTACCCATCCTGGTTAGGGACAAATAGTACGATCCTTACAATCCAAGATTTAAATGTAAATGGAAAATATTAATTTTGTTACTTAGACCTTGGGGATGACTACCCATCCTTTGCAGAGGACAAATAGTACGATCCTTACAATCCAAGACTTATTATGAAATGAGACATAAGAGCTTTGGGGAATCAGATTCTCAACCAACCGAGATGAGAATTTATACCCTATCCTTACTACTCTATGTGGGTCAAATCAAAGCTTTGGGGAATTGGATCCTCAACCTAAGTTTGATGAGGATTTAATCCTATCCTTACTACTTTGATTTTAGGCTTTAAGCTCTATGGAAGTGGTGACAACCACTTTTTTAAGGATCATGTTGCATAATAGGATAGACAAAAACTTCTTTCGCCCAACCTTTTCCTCCAAGTTAGGTTTTGATCATTTTGCTCAAGATCCTTTTTAATGTATGAGACGTGCTTGGTTCTAGACATTTCAAGACTCGGTTTCCAACCTTAGGATTTACTTAGATTTATGTTATAACATAACCCTAAGAGGATTTGACATACTTAAATAATTTGCACCTAAGATGCATATGCCACTAAGATGAAATGTATGAAAAGTGAGATGGAAAATGAATGTATTACTTCTTGAATTGCAAATGAAATGATTTGTCATGCAAAACTGACTCTTTCATGCATCACAAGTTTCAAATGATATAAATTAACTGTTTGTATTACATGTGGAGCTTTTACAACACAATTCCAATGTTTCATATTCTCCTGATCTTAGGCATAAGTTGACATCTCAAATTTATCGAAACACGTTCAATAAAATCAAACACACGACTTAAATCCTAATCCAAATAGCAATCCCAAAATGAAACTTGAAAACACAAACTCAAACCAAAATCAAAATTTATATACAATATAGTACAAGATGATGCAAAGCTTGGATTATCACTTTCCTGGATCCCAAACATGATTAGAACATTTCAAAAGGCATATGTCACAATACACATGCCAAATGTTGTAGGAATCCAACAACAATAAGATCATACCAAGCAATGCAACAAACTTCAACTTCCCTCTCTCACCCCACCAATTAAATTTAGTTTCATTAGTATTCATATAGGTGAGATTCAAAATTTTAAATTGATCAGACAATGATTGATTTTCAATTTTATCATGTCTATTCTTTAAAGTGCAAATTTCATCATTCCATTCATAATTTAGAAGTAGGCTTTCCTTTTCAAATGTGAGATATTGCAAACAAGAGCCTATTTCTAAAAGTCTTGCATTCAAATTCTTCAAGAATTTAAAGCCATCAAAATCCATCAAAACATCACCAAGATTTGACATTTCATCATTAATGACATTAGCATCCAAAGGGACATCATGTAATCTATCACTTGAAATTTTTATAGCTACTACCAAAGGTAAAGATTTCACCTTGTCATCCATACTCAACCCATCATGGTTAGAATTTACCACAACTTGATGAGTGTTAGTAGCTTTTTCTTCTTCCTCATTGTCTTCTTCATCATCCAACACCTGTTCAAAAACACCAAAGTTAGGCACCCAATCAAACATGCATCCATCCTTTTCAAAACAAGAGCCTAATTTTTCAAGATATGTGTCACGTGACACCTTTCCATGATCAATGGCTTGAGTTGCCTCAAAATTCATATTTTCATTAGGATCATCAACATTATCAAACCCACACCACTTAGGTTTTGTAATTTCATGATTTTGAGATGGCATGGACATTGTAGAAACAATAGGTGGATCAAGATTTTCTATTTCTTGCCCCTCAAGGGGAACAAAAACAATTGATTCTCCTTCTTGATCCATGGTAGTAACAACATTATCCTTCTCAAACCTTTGATGAGATTCCAATCCTTCTTCCAAAACATTTTCAGATTGCACAAGACTTGTAATATCCTCATGTGAAAGGGCAATTGTATCATCCCGCATATCAATAGGCATACAAATTTCATTAGCAATTTTGGAGTGAGCATACTCTTCCCAAGAATCATAATGATCATCTTTCAAAATTAAATTGTGATGCTCAACTATTTCTTCTTCATCTTTTAATTCATCAACATGTTTCTCATCAAATTTATCTTCACCTTCCTTAGATGGTTCAATTACTTCCAAAATTGGGTTATTGCTTGTATTCAAATTGATAAGGCTATCATAATCCAAATTTGTAACCCATGATTCAATTTTATCACAATTTGGAAGGTGTGAATTTTCTTGGCCATCATTTTCAACAATGTCATCCGAAACAAATTCATCCTCATAGAATTCATCTTTTGGTGAGTCAAGGGTTTCCAATTTGTCACATGTTTCAATACTAGTTGGATCTAGCACTCCTCCCTTGCTTAAAATCATCTTCTTATGAAAATCATTAAAATCGATTTTAGAACCATCTTTTGAATCAAGATGAGTACTTTGAAGTTGATTCATACTTAAGAAAGATGGTTGATCTTGCATAGTAAGTTGAGGATTTTGAAATTGATTGAAGCTTGGGAATGATTGTTGATTCTGAAATTGATTCACATTCGAATTTGGTTGAGGTGGATAAATCATTGGGTGGGTAAAGGAAGTATTAAATGATTGAAGATTACATGATCCAAAACCCACACCATAATTTTGACAACTCAATTGTTGCTCAATTGCCATTGCTTGAGCATAGGCTTGAGACAAAGAAGTGATTAAGGGCATCCCTCGCAAATATGTGGAAATAAGTGGGTCAAGAGCATTGACATATATTTGGAGAGCCACTTCTTCTTGCAAAACATAACATGTCACTAATTGAGCATATAATCCAAAGAACCTTTCAGAAAATGACTTCACATTTTCACTTGGTCCTTTTCTGATGGTGAAAAATTGCTCATATATGCGGATTGGGTCAACTTGCTTTTTGTTGAATTGATTAAGAAATGTTGCCTCTAGTTGAGCCCAAGAAGTGATAGACCCTAAAGGTAGACTTGTAAACCAATCAAATGCCACTTTGTCCAAGGTGTAAGGGAACATTTTACAAACAACATCATCATGCCAAATTATTAATTGATTCACAACAAATTTGAATGCTCGAATGTGTTCTCCTACAGTAATTGTCCCATTAGACCAAAATCGAGGAAGACAACTCTCCCAACCGACGGGCAAATAATGTTGAACTCCTGGTGTGTTCAATGGGCTACCTGTCATCCATGGTGAAAACATAGCCATTAGTGAATCTTAAAGAATATAACTTTAATACCCAAAAATTTTCTTTTTTATTTTTTATTTTTTATTTTTATTTTTATTTTTAACATCAAATCAAATCCCATTATTCCTGTATGAACAATCAAAGCGTTAGAACAATGCATAGCAATTCATGTCCTCCTTTTAACAGTACCAATTTGTAATATTAAAAGAGGGCTACAGATAATAATCAATAGGGCATGAAATATTCAAAATTTAAATCCCTATAGCATTTAAATCATACTAAAATAAACCAATTCAAGCCCTCCTTCTAGCGCCAAAATGTTGAGTGGTATTTTCACCCAATTGTGAAAGTACACTCTCCCTTAGGATTTGGATTCCAAATCCCCTCTTGCAAAGAAGTTAAACAAACAACTTCTCCAAGGTCTCCGTTATATTAGCATTTGCATATGTGCATTAGTAATCTCAAATAAAGATATTCAATTTAAATGCTTGGAACACCTTAGTGATTGCAAGTAATTGTAAACAAGGGGCAATGTTGGTTTATTTTACCATGAAACTTTAGTGATTGTTCATTGAACCAAAATAAATCAAATGTGAGTTGGCCCTCATATGACCACGATGTAGTGCTTTAATTCCTTTTATCTTGATGGTTTTAAAATGGATTTTATCTTGCATTAAATCCTCAATGATGAATAGAATCTTCAAAATGTCACTTTAACTTATCCCTCTTAAATGAAATCAAATTTTCATCAAGATGAACAATTAAGTGCTTTAAGGCAAAGACCTTCAATATAATACTCAAATTATCCCCCTTTCGTAAAATTGGAATTTTTATGAAGAAAGGATAATTTTAGGCCCGAAATGGAAATTTGCGAAAATGCCGTAAAACATAACTCCTTCAATGAAATTGGAATTTTCATGAAGGGAATGTCATCATAGGCTCATGAATGCAAAACAAAACTGGAAAAATGAAATTTGACCTTAAAATGGAAAATTTCTATTTTCGGATTTTTAAAATCTGTGACAAAGCAACAACTTCGGTAAATTTTTAAAAATACTAAACAACTCCGAAAATGAAATTTCAAAGTGCGTAATGGAAGTCTGAATTATAATCTACGCAATGGTGAAATTATTTTTGGATTTTGAAAATTTTTTGATGTTTATTTTAATGCCTGAAAATAGGAAAAAATTCTAAAATTAAAATTTCTGAAAACAGAAAATTCAAATTTTGCATCAAAATAATTTCTGGAAATGCAGCAATGCAAAAGCTCCTTCAGTTTGATGCTCAAATTACCCCTCTTTCGTAAAATTGGAGTTTTTATGAAGAAAGGGTAATTTTAGGCCAAAAATGGAAATTTATGTAAATGCCATAAAACATCACTCCTTCAATGAAATTGGAATTTCCATGAAGGGAATGTCATCATAGGCTCATGAATGCAAAACAAAACTGGAAAAATGAAATTTGACCTTAAAATGGAAAATTTCTATTTTCGGATTTTTGAAATCTGTGACAAAACAGCAACTTCGGTGAATTTTAAAAAATACTAAACAACTCCGAAAATGAAATTTCAAAGTGCGTAATGGAAGTCTGAATTATAATCTACGCAATGGTGAAATTATTTTTGGATTTTGAAATTTTTTTAATGTTTATTTTAATGCCCGAAAATAGGAAAAAATTCTGAAAATTAAAATTTTTCAGAACAGAAAATTAAAATTTTGCATCAAGATAATTGCTGGAAATGCAGCAATGCAAAAGCTCCTTCAGCTTTGATAGCACCCCGTCTTGCAAAACCGAATACGTGAGAGTTTCATACATGCAACCTAGCCTATTTGATCTGTACTACACACAATCAAAGTAAACTAAGTGCTTGACTTCTAGGGTTTAAAATAATTTCCAAATTGCAAACATTCACATGAAATAACCCATCCCATGGCGTAAATTTCACATACAAATCTGAAATTTGGAAGGGGAAAGATAAAACAATTAAAATAGAGCATGCAGAAAATTTCTCATTCTTTCTTGCTAACAAGGCCTGAAATTTCTGAAAAGAAGCTTTCCCATTCAAATTATATTCCTCTTTTACACATCAAATTTTGCCGCATTTGGCCATGCCAAAAGTTCCTCCCTTGTGCATGCATTTCAATGGGTATTTAAAGATTTTCCTCCATGGCTTTTCGTTTTCTCCTCCATGACTTTTCGTTTCTCCTCCATGGCTTTTCGTTTCTCTCTTCCTTTCTTCCATATGCAATACCTTGCAAAAAAAACAAAAAACTAAACTTTACTTAAACCAACATGAAAAAATTAAAAACTAACAAAAAACAAAAAAGCTAAAAATAATCCTATTTTATTTTTATTATTATTTTTTTGTTTTTTTTTTATTTTATGTTCATTTGTTTATATATATATATATATATATATATATATATATATATATATATATATATATATATATATATATTTTTACTTATTCCCTTTTTCTTTTTTCTTTCTTTTGTTCTATTAATTTATTTATTATTATTTTTTTTTATTCCTTTTTTTTTTTAGTTTATTTATTTTTTTAAACATGAATTAACCCAAAAGTTAATGTTTGAATTACAAACACATTAATAGACAAAAAAAACCACACCAAAAATTTATCAAAAAAATGTGGGTCCCCAAGCTTAGGGGCTAGTTGTGAAATAGTCACAACAAATGGCGACTCTGCTGGGAAATGCTCCTGAGCATTTCGATGAGAACCCAAAAAGAACACCTGAAAACACACTTCAAAAATTTAACACAAGCATCAACAAATATCCAAAGAATGCCAATAGATCAAAAATACATGAAACATCAGAATCGCTAAGCATTAGCTCAGTGTGTGCAATGAATTTCTTTCCTCATCGTTTGAAATTGATCAACATTCCATTGTCAGTTTTGCATGAATGCATATGCGAGATTGTGAATGATTTGTGTACCCTAATGAATATGCCATGAGATTTTGCTTTTATAAAATGCATAGTCACTCTTCTAGTATTATGTACAAACATTCAAGACTGCCAAACCCTCTTAGGATCCACTAGTGAATGGTTCATTATATCCCAAAGTTGGTTGTGAGTCCCTACTATCTTGAACCCATGTGCGAGTGGATGTGAAATCAGAACTTTGGGGAATCAGACTCCCAACCAACCGAGATGAGAGTTTAACCCTATCCTTACTATTCTGATTTAGAATTCTTTACCTCACTTTGAGCAAAATAATTAAACCAATTATGGAAGAAATGGTCATGCTAGTCTAACCCTCTAAACAATCAGTGGTCTTGTTTTTAGGCAAGACATGATGCCATGCATGGGCATATCTAACCCCACAATCCAAAACTTATCTTCATTTCTTTGGACCTTGGGGATGACTATCCATCCTTTGCAGAGGACAAGTAGTACGATCCTTACAATCCGATATAAATATGAGATGGAAAAAATTTATTTTTACTTCTTGGACCTTGGGGATGACTACCCATCCTGGTTAGGGACAAATAGTACGATCCTTACAATCCAAGATTTAAATGTAAATGGAAAATATTAATTTTGTTACTTAGACCTTGGGGATGACTACCCATCCTTTGCAGAGGACAAATAGTACGATCCTTACAATCCAAGACTTATTATGAAATGAGACATAAGAGCTTTGGGGAATCAGATTCTCAACCAACCGAGATGAGAATTTATACCCTATCCTTACTACTCTATGTGGGTCAAATCAAAGCTTTGGGGAATTGGATCCTCAACCTAAGTTTGATGAGGATTTAATCCTATCCTTACTACTTTGATTTTAGGCTTTAAGCTCTATGGAAGTGGTGACAACCACTGTTTTAAGGATCATGTTGCATAATAGGATAGACAAAAACTTCTTTCGCCCAACCTTTTCCTCCAAGTTAGGTTTTGATCATTTTGCTCAAGATCCTTTTTAATGTATGAGACGTGCTTGGTTCTAGACATTTCAAGACTCGGTTTCCAACCTTAGGATTTACTTAGATTTATGTTATAACATAACCCTAAGAGGATTTGACATACTTAAATAATTTGCACCTAAGATGCATATGCCACTAAGATGAAATGTATGAAAAGTGAGATGGAAAATGAATGTATTACTTCTTGAATTGCAAATGAAATGATTTGTCATGCAAAACCGACTCTTTCATGCATCACAAGTTTCAAATGATATAAATTAACTGTTTGTATTACATGTGGAGCTTTTACAACACAATTCCAATGTTTCATATTCTCCTGATCTTAGGCATAAGTTGACATCTCAAATTTATCGAAACACGTTCAATAAAATCAAACACACGACTTAAATCCTAATCCAAATAGCAATCCCAAAATGAAACTTGAAAACACAAACTCAAACCAAAATCAAAATTTATATACAATATAGTACAAGATGATGCAAAGCTTGGATTATCACTTTCCTGGATCCCAAACATGATTAGAACATTTCAAAAGGCATATGTCACAATACACATGCCAAATGTTGTAGGAATCCAACAACAATAAGATCATACCAAGCAATGCAACAAACTTCAACTTCCCTCTCTCACCCCACCAATTAAATTTAGTTTCATTAGTATTCATATAGGTGAGATTCAAAATTTTAAATTGATCAGACAATGATTGATTTTCAATTTTATCATGTCTATTCTTTAAAGTGCAAATTTCATCATTCCATTCATAATTTAGAAGTAGGCTTTCCTTTTCAAATGTGAGATATTGCAAACAAGAGCCTATTTCTAAAAGTCTTGCATTCAAATTCTTCAAGAATTTAAAGCCATCAAAATCCATCAAAACATCACCAAGATTTGACATTTCATCATTAATGACATTAGCATCCAAAGGGACATCATGTAATCTATCACTTGAAATTTTTATAGCTACTACCAAAGGTAAAGATTTCACCTTGTCATCCATACTCAACCCATCATGGTTAGAATTTACCACAACTTGATGAGTGTTAGTAGCTTTTTCTTCTTCCTCATTGTCTTCTTCATCATCCAACACCTGTTCAAAAACACCAAAGTTAGGCACCCAATCAAACATGCATCCATCCTTTTCAAAACAAGAGCCTAATTTTTCAAGATATGTGTCACGTGACACCTTTCCATGATCAATGGCTTGAGTTGCCTCAAAATTCATATTTTCATTAGGATCATCAACATTATCAAACCCACACCACTTAGGTTTTGTAATTTCATGATTTTGAGATGGCATGGACATTGTAGAAACAATAGGTGGATCAAGATTTTCTATTTCTTGCCCCTCAAGGGGAACAAAAACAATTGATTCTCCTTCTTGATCCATGGTAGTAACAACATTATCCTTCTCAAACCTTTGATGAGATTCCAATCCTTCTTCCAAAACATTTTCAGATTGCACAAGACTTGTAATATCCTCATGTGAAAGGGCAATTGTATCATCCTGCATATCAATAGGCATACAAATTTCATTAGCAATTTTGGAGTGAGCATACTCTTCCCAAGAATCATAATGATCATCTTTCAAAATTAAATTGTGATGCTCAACTATTTCTTCTTCATCTTTTAATTCATCAACATGTTTCTCATCAAATTTATCTTCACCTTCCTTAGATGGTTCAATTACTTCCAAAATTGGGTTATTGCTTGTATTCAAATTGATAAGGCTATCATAATCCAAATTTGTAACCCATGATTCAATTTTATCACAATTTGGAAGGTGTGAATTTTCTTGGCCATCATTTTCAACAATGTCATCCGAAACAAATTCATCCTCATAGAATTCATCTTTTGGTGAGTCAAGGGTTTCCAATTTGTCACATGTTTCAATACTAGTTGGATCTAGCACTCCTCCCTTGCTTAAAATCATCTTCTTATGAAAATCATTAAAATCGATTTTAGAACCATCTTTTGAATCAAGATGAGTACTTTGAAGTTGATTCATACTTAAGAAAGATGGTTGATCTTGCATAGTAAGTTGAGGATTTTGAAATTGATTGAAGCTTGGGAATGATTGTTGATTCTGAAATTGATTCACATTCGAATTTGGTTGAGGTGGATAAATCATTGGGTGGGTAAAGGAAGTATTAAATGATTGAAGATTACATGATCCAAAACCCACACCATAATTTTGACAACTCAATTGTTGCTCAATTGCCATTGCTTGAGCATAGGCTTGAGACAAAGAAGTGATTAAGGGCATCCCTCGCAAATATGTGGAAATAAGTGGGTCAAGAGCATTGACATATATTTGGAGAGCCACTTCTTCTTGCAAAACATAACATGTCACTAATTGAGCATATAATCCAAAGAACCTTTCAGAAAATGACTTCACATTTTCACTTGGTCCTTTCTCGATGGTGAAAAATTGCTCATATATGCGGATTGGGTCAACTTGCTTTTTGTTGAATTGATTAAGAAATGCTGCCTCTAGTTGAGCCCAAGAAGTGATAGACCCTAAAGGTAGACTTGTAAACCAATCAAATGCCACTTTGTCCAAGGTGTAAGGGAACATTTTACAAACAACATCATCATGCCAAATTATTAATTGATTCACAACAAATTTGAATGCTCGAATGTGTTCTCCTGCAGTAATTGTCCCATTAGACCAAAATCGAGGAAGACAACTCTCCCAACCGACGGGCAAATAATGTTGAACTCCTGGTGTGTTCAATGGGCTACCTGTCATCCATGGTGAAAACATAGCCATTAGTGAATCTTAAAGAATATAACTTTAATACCCAAAAATTTTCTTTTTTATTTTTATTTTTTATTTTTATTTTTATTTTTAACATCAAATCAAATCCCATTATTCCTGTATGAACAATCAAAGCGTTAGAACAATGCATAGCAATTCATGTCCTCCTTTTAACAGTACCAATTTGTAATATTAAAAGAGGGCTATAGATAATAATCAATAGGGCATGAAATATTCAAAATTTAAATCCCTATAGCATTTAAATCATACTAAAATAAACCAATTCAAGCCCTCCTTCTAGCGCCAAAATGTTGAGTGGTATTTTCACCCAATTGTGAAAGTACACTCTCCCTTAGGATTTGGATTCCAAATCCCCTCTTGCAAAGAAGTTAAACAAACAACTTCTCCAAGGTCTCCGTTATATTAGCATTTGCATATGTGCATTAGTAATCTCAAATAAAGATATTCAATTTAAATGCTTGGAACACCTTAGTGATTGCAAGTAACAGTAAACAAGGGGCAATGTTGGTTTATTTTACCATGAAACTTTAGTGATTGTTCATTGAACCAAAATAAATCAAATGTGAGTTGGCCCTCATATGACCACGATGTAGTGCTTTAATTCCTTTTATCTTGATGGTTTTAAAATGGATTTTATCTTGCATTAAATCCTCAATGATGAATAGAATCTTCAAAATGTCACTTTAACTTATCCCTCTTAAATGAAATCAAATTTTCATCAAGATGAACAATTAAGTGCTTTAAGGCAAAGACCTTCAATATAATACTCAAATTATCCCCCTTTCGTAAAATTGGAATTTTTATGAAGAAAGGATAATTTTAGGCCCGAAATGGAAATTTGCGAAAATGCCGTAAAACATAACTCCTTCAATGAAATTGGAATTTTCATGAAGGGAATGTCATCATAGGCTCATGAATGCAAAACAAAACTGGAAAAATGAAATTTGACCTTAAAATGGAAAATTTCTATTTTCGGATTTTTAAAATCTGTGACAAAGCAGCAACTTCGGTGAATTTTAAAAAATACTAAACAACTCCGAAAATGAAATTTCAAAGTGCGTAATGGAAGTCTGAATTATAATCTACGCAATGGTGAAATTATTTTTGGATTTTGAAATTTTTTTGATGTTTATTTTAATGCCTGAAAATAGGAAAAAATTCTGAAATTAAAATTTCTGAAAACAGAAAATTCAAATTTTGCATCAAAATAATTTCTGGAAATGCAGCAATGCAAAAGCTCCTTCATTTTGATGCTCAAATTACCCCTCTTTCGTAAAATTGGAGTTTTTATGAAGAAAGGGTAATTTTAGGCCAAAAATGGAAATTTATGTAAATGCCATAAAACATCACTCCTTCAATGAAATTGGAATTTCCATGAAGGGAATGTCATCATAGGCTCATGAATGCAAAACAAAACTGGAAAAATGAAATTTGACCTTAAAATGGAAAATTTCTATTTTCGGATTTTTGAAATCTGACAAAACAGCAACTTCGGTGAATTTTAAAAAATACTAAACAACTCCGAAAATGAAATTTCAAAGTGCGTAATGGAAGTCTGAATTATAATCTACGCAATGGTGAAATTATTTTTGGATTTTGAAATTTTTTTAATGTTTATTTTAATGCCCGAAAATAGGAAAAAATTCTGAAAATTAAAAATTTTCAGAACAGAAAATTAAAATTTTGCATCAAGATAATTGCTGGAAATGCAGCAATGCAAAAGCTCCTTCAGTTTGATAGCACCCCGTCCTGCAAAACCGAATACGTGAGAGTTTCATACATGCAACCTAGCCTATTTGATCTGTACTACACACAATCAAAGTAAACTAAGTGCTTGACTTCTAGGGTTTAAAATAATTTCCAAATTGCAAACATTCACATGAAATAACCCATCCCATGGCGTAAATTTCACATACAAATCTGAAATTTGGAAGGGGAAAGATAAAACAATTAAAATAGAGCATGCAGAAAATTTCTCATTCTTTCTTGCTAACAAGGCCTCGAAATTTCGAAAAGAAGCTTTCCCATTCAAATTATATTCCTCTTTTACACATCAAATTTTGCCGCATTTGGCCATGCCAAAAGTTCCTCCTCTGTGCATGCATTTCAATGGGTATTTAAAGATTTTCCTCCATGGCTTTTCGTTTTCTCCTCCATGACTTTTTGTTTCCTCCCTCGCTTTTTTTTTTTCTCTCTTCCTTTCTTCAATGCACTCCCCCGCCAAAAAAAAAAAAAAAAAAAATTTTCCCAACCCCCCAAAAAAAAAAAAAAAAACAAAAAAAAACAAAAAAGCTAAAAATAATCCTATTTTATTTTTATTATTATTTTTTTGTTTTTTTTGTTTTTATTTTATGTTCATTTGTTTTTTTTTATATATATATATATATATATATATATATATATATTATTTTTACTTATTCCCTTTTTCTTTTTTCTTTCTTTTGTTCTATTAATTTATTTATTATTATTTTTTTTTATTTCCTTTTTTTTAGTTTATTTATTTATTTTTTAAACATGAATTAACCCAAAAGTTAATGTTTGAATTACAAACACATTAATAGACAAAAAAAACCACACCAAAAATTTATCAAAAAAATGTGGGTCCCCAAGCTTAGGGGCTAGTTGTGAAATAGTCACAACAAAAATATAATCCACAAAGTGACACATCAATTTACGTGGTTCACCCAAGGTGGGCTACTCCACGGATAAAACTTTTCTTCTAAAAGTTGTATCTTAGTCCTCTGGGAATCCTTCCCGATTACAATGTTTATGAGCCTCGAGCTCAAAGGAGACACCTTCCCCTAATTCTCGCTTTGGCCGGTGATCCTCTAGAAGACCTCTACCTCCTATGCCCTTAGCAAGTGGAACTCTATCCACAGAAGACACCTGTCTTCCCCGCTCTCGGTCGGAGATCTCTGTCCTCAACTCTGTCACCGCAAAACTGGTCCTCGAACTTGCACTAAATGCAGTCCTTCGGTCTAGCACAAATGTCCTCTTTCTACCTCAATCTCTGTCCTCAATCTGTTTAAGGAAAATGGTTCACAAGCTTTCAAATGCTTGCTCAATGCTATCCCCAAGACTTCACTGTTCTATCTCAGCTGTGTTAGATGAAACCAACTTTTGCACAGACTGTGCAACACAGCAGCACATAGCACTTCGGCTATCGAACTTCTCACCTCTACGCGTTGTCTTTGAATGTCGCAACACCAACAACTTCTGCTCCTTTGCGCATCCACCGTAGAATAGTCTTCGCACACTTTGTGCAACCACAATAGCACAGACTTTGCACACTCTGCTTCTCGATGATCGAACTTCTCCCCTGCACTATAATTGCATAGATCGCACTTCGAACGCACACTTCGATCGATGCACAAAACATTCAAACAACCCTCCTTTAATACTCACAATCTCAAGATTAGAACCTTGATCTTAGTCGGTTGTTTACACTTTAATCACGTCGACTGCAAAACCCTGCGCTACGTCGGCCTAGATTTAACTCTGTTGGCTTCACTGCCTCCTTGTAGCTTCTAGCGTGAAACTACAACATGTCGCGATATCGCGACATCTTTGCCTGTCGTACACCTTCTATGCTTGTTGTCACGAAATCGTGACACTACTGCCTTTGTCGACCTCCTTACCGCTTATGTCATGAAATCGTGACACTTCCTGTCTTTGCTGACGTCATCTTCTCTTCTATCACGAAATCGTGACCCTTTTGTCTTCATGCCCTTCCTCTCAGCTTCTATCATGAAATCGTGACACCTTTGCCTCTTGTTGACGTCATCTACACTTCTGTCGTGAAATCGTGACACTTTAGTCTTCATGGCCTTCCTCTCAGCTTCTGTCACGAAATCGTGACACTTATGAATTTTGCTGACGTCATCTCACTTCTGTCACGAAATCATGACACTTTCTGCAACTGCAAGCTGCCAACTCAACCTGTCACGAAATCGTGACACTTTCTGCAACTGCAAGCTGCCAACTCAACCTGTCATGAAATCGTGACACTTTCTGCATCCGTACAACTTCTTTGTAGCCTGTCGCGAAATCATGATGCTTCTAGCTTTCGAACGCTTTCTCCATTGCCTGTCATGAAATCATGACACTTTTGGCTTTCGTACGCTTTCTCCACTGCCTGTCGCAAAATCGTGACGCTTCTCCTTTCAGGCTCTTCTCTTTGCTGCAAGTCGCGAAATCGTGATAGTTCTCACTTTGAGCTTTTTAGCATGTCGCAAAATCATGATAGTCCTCAACTAGAACTTTGCATCATGTCACGAAATCGCAACAGTCCTCACTTTGTCTTTTGTAGCATGTCGCGAAATCGTGACAGTTCTTGAATCACTTTCTCTCTCTTCAAACTTGTCGCGAAATCGTGACAGTTAACACTGTAGACTTCCTCTTCTTCAACATGTCATGAAATCGTGACACTTTTCCTTTTGGACTCTCTCTCCTGCAACATGTCATGAAATCGTGACACTTGCTCGTCCGAACAACTTTCCTGGCAATGTGTCACGAAATCGTGACACTTTTCTTTCTCTGCCTTCCTACGCTTCCCGAGTCGCGAAAATGTGACATGTCGCGAAATCACGATAGTTTTGCCTGCTTCGTCTCTGCCTTCTAGCATGTCACGAAATCATGACAGTTTTGCCAAAACTTTCTCTCTCCTCAAACATGTCACGAAATCGTGACAGTTTTGCCAGTGCTTTCTCTCTCCTAAAACATGTCACGAAATCGCGATAGTTTTTCCAGCCGCCTGCAAACTTTTTCTAACTTATCTTTTTCTGGATCTTTTGCAACTGGGCTACTCTGATTTTCTTGGAGACTTACTGACCAGCTGAAACCTTCATCAAAACACATACTTAGACATAAAAACAAATTGCTTCAAGAACTCCTTGACATCAAAGACAACAACTACCAAGAGCTCCTTTGACATCAATGACAACAACTATACTTGAGCAAAGGCAATGTACTCAAGGTACCCAAAATTGCCAACAATCTCCCCCTTTGTCATTGATGGCAAACCTTTACTAAAAACACATCTTCAAGAGCCAAAACTGAAATCAATCCCTTTGAAGTTTTGCTCCCCCTGACTTGAAGCTTTCCTCTTCACTTGAAGCTCTCCCCCTTACTCATATCTCTCCCCCTTTGTCATCAATGGCAAAGGGTCACCTTTGGGGCTTGGGACTAAGAATGAGCCTCTTAGCTTAGTCCCTCCCCCACCTCCTGATGAGGTGATTTAAAACAGGGTTGGGAGTGAAACTCCCATTAGACACTCATCATCATCAGTGTCTACAATTTCTTTGTCGTGCCTTCTCTTGATTTCTTTGTCTGTATTTCTGTTTCGTCACTGTTTTGATCCTTGGACCTGTTCATACTGCTGTTCTTATTTCTTTTATCATTCCTGTTCTTATCCATACCTTGATCCTTAGACCTGTTCATATCACTTTTTTTGTTCTTGTACCTTGGAAGATTAGCTTTGCACTGTCTGGCTGTGTGACCTGTATTGTTGCACTTATAGCAAGTAACAGTATTATTTCTTTCAGGCATAGCTATTTTTTGAATCCGCCTGTTCTGACTAACCCAGTTCTTGATATTTGCCTTGCAAAAAATTGCTTTATGCCCAAATTGATTGCAAGAGTAACAATACCCTTGGAAGAAATTACCACTTCTAAAATTATTGTTAACCCTCTTCATTTGAGATATGCAATGTGCAGCCATGTGTCCAAACCTGTAACACGCAAAACATCTGTCGTGAAATATTCTTTTAATCGATCTCTTGGGTCCCGAAAACTTTTGCTTCACATTCAGAAATCTGTTTTCTGTTTCTGCGCATTCATCACTCACGGACTCATGATCTGAAATACTTTCTTCATCAGAACTTTCTTCCTTTTGAAATCTCTTGCTAGATGTCCCAACCTATTTCTTGTGCGGCTCAACAAAACCGAGACCTGTTTTATCTGTTGGTTTTCTTTGTCCTTTGATGAGAAATTTAACCTTCTTGGAGCTATCCTAAAATCTGTAGAGCTTATCCTTGTACTCTTTATTTTCTTCTTTCAAAGAAGCCATTTTCTGTTCTAAATCATTATACTCAAGAATCTTAGACTCTAACTCATCCTTGAGTTCTTGTGTTTTAGCTATAGAGAAGTCAAGACTTTCTATAAGATCGTCTCTCTCCATACAACATTCATCTAACTTAATCTTGAGTCTGTCATTCTTCTTTCTTTCCTTTTTCAAAACACTAAGAGCATTATTGAGTTCACATTCAAGATCCTCTATTTGATTGCACTTTGAATTATCAAGGCCTTTTTCAGATTTCTTATCACTAGAGGTGCTACCTTTTTCAAAAACCATACAAGCATCTTCCTTATCATTTTTTGAAGCATCCTCATACATACTAGCAACCAATTCATTATTTGTGCAATCATCCTCAAGGTGCCCAAAATTTCCACATCTAAAACATTTCATGACAATAAATTTATGTTTCGGTTCTTCCTCTTTTTTTGAAATGAACAGCATCTCATTTTCATCATCACTAGAAGAACTTTCACTATCACTTGCTAGAACACTTACTTGCTTTGTCCAGATAGAAGCTCTTCTTGTTCTTGTGTGAATATCTCTTTCCTTGATTGTTGTGCTCATCTTTGTTCTTTCTGTAATACCTGTGCTTTTCAGAATCCTTGCTCTTAACATCCTGTATATCTTCATCACTTTCATTCTTGGAAATAGTACAGTCAGTAGCATAATGACCAAATTTTCCACAGTTGAAACATCTTATATTTTTCTTGCTTTTGTGCTTTCTAGAGAACTTGCCTTTCTTGTTGTAATATGCCTCTTCCTCACTAGAAGACTCATCACTCTCTTGAATCTGTTTGCCTTTTGATTTCTTGGTAGCTTTGAAAGTTGCCTCTTTCTTTACATCAATTTTCACTTGAGTTCTCAGCTCAAATGCTGCAAGAATACTATGGAGCTCATCCTTTTTCAACTTATCTAAATCTTTAGCTTCCTCAATAGCAGAAATATTTTCACTAAATCTATTAGGAAGAGATCTTAAAATCTTATCACACACATCATTTTCAGCAAGTTCAAGACCTAAGTCTTTCATAGAATTAACAACTTCATCCATACGGAGCATATAGTCACTAATATTTTCATCATCATTCATCTTGAGCTGTTCAAACATACCTTTGAAGTGTCTCAACTTGGCCTTTCGGACATTTGCATCACCTGTATGAACAACCTGCAATTGTTTCCACATTTCACTAGCTGTCTTGCAGTGAATAACTTTGGTAAGATCAGCCTTCTGTAAACCCTTCAGGATTGCATTCATGGCTTTTGAGTTGCTGTGATGTAGGAGTCTATCTTCTTTAGTATAAGGACCATTTGCAGGAATGGTGTACCCATCTTCAATAACTTCCCATACCTCATTACCAAGTGCCATTAGATAGACTTTCATTCTTGCACTCCATAGACCAAAATCTGATCCATCAAGAATAGGTGCTGCATTGCCACTTGAATAATCCATTGTGTTCTTTGCAAGCTTTTCCTTCAAGTTGTTAAACTTTTCGAAGGTACTAGCTCTGATACCAATTGAAGAACACAAGCTTATACTGAGAGGGGGGGTGAACAGTATAAGACCACTTTTAACTTTTTCTTTCAAAGCAGCTTTCAAATCAATAACATGCAGAATAAAGATAGCAATAATAACAACAGTAAAATAATGCACAAAATATAATCCACAAAGTGACACAACAATTTACGTGGTTCACCCAAGGTGGGCTACTCCACGGATAAAACTTTTCTTCTAAAAGTTGTATCAAAGTCCTCTGGGAATCCTTCCCGATTACAATGTTTATGAGCCTCAGCTCAAAGGAGACACCTTCCCCTAATTCCGCTTTGGCTGGTGATCCTCTAGAAGACCTCTACCTCCTATGCCCTTAGCAAGTGGAACTCTTTCCATAGAAGACACCTGTCTTCCCTGCTCTGGCTGGAGATCTCCTGTCCTCAACTCTGTCACCGCAAAACTGGTCCTCGAACTTGCACTAAACGTAGTCCTTCGGTCTAGCACAAATGTCCTCTTTCTGCCTCAATCTCTATCCTCAATATGTTTAAGGAAAATGGTTCACAAGCTTTCAAATGCTTGCTCAATGCTATCCCCAAGACTTCACTATTCTGTCTCAGCTGTGTTAGACGAAACCAACTTTTGCATAGACTGTGCAACACAGCAGCACACAACACTTTGGCTATCGAACTTCTCACCTTTGCACGTTGTCTCTGAATGTCACAACACCAACAACTTATGCTCCTTTGTGCATCCACTACAAAATAGTCTTCGCACACTTTGCGCAACCATAGCAGCATAGACTTTGCACCCTCTACTTTTTGACGATCGAACTTCTCCCCTGCACTATAATTGTGCAGATCGCACTTCGAACGCACACTTCGATCGATGCACAAAACATTCAAACAGCCCTCCTTTTATACTCATAATCTCAAGATTAGAACCTTGATCTTAGTCGGCTGTTTACACTTTAATCACGTCGGCTGCAAAACCCTGTGCTACGTTGGCCCAGATTTAACTCTGTCAGCTTCACTGCCTCCCTGTAGCTTCTGGCATGAAACTACAACATGTCGCGATATCGCGACATCTTTGCCTCGTCGTACACCTTCTATGCTTGTTGTCACGAAATCGTGACACTACAGCCTTTGTCGACCTCCTTACCGCTTATGTCACGAAATCGTGACACTTCCTGTCTTTGCTGACGTCATCTTCTCTTCTGTCGTGAAATCGTGACCCTTCTGTCTTCATGCCCTTCCTCTCAGCTTTTGTCATGAAATCGTGACACCTTTGCCTCTTGCTGACGTCATCACACTTCTGTCGTGAAATCGTGACACTTTAGTCTTCATGGCCTTCCTCTCAGCTTCTGTCGTGAAATCGTGACACTTATGAATTTTGTTGACGTCATCTCACTTATGTCATGAAATCGTGACACTTTCTGCAACTGCAAGCTGCCAACTCAACCTGTCACGAAATCGTGACACTTTCTGCAACTGCAAGCTGCCAACTCAACCTGTCGTGAAATCGTGACACTTTCTGCATTCGTACAACTTCTTTGTAGCCTGTCACGAAATCATGATGCTTTTGGCTTTCGAACGCTTTCTCCACTGCCTGTCATGAAATCACGTCACTTCTGGCTTTTGTATGCTTTCTCCACTGCCTGTCGTGAAATCATGACGCTTCTCCTTTCAGGCTCTTCTCTTTGCTGCAAGTCACGAAATCATGATAGTTCTCACTTTGAGCTTTTCAGCATGTCGTGAAATCGTGACAGTCCTCAACTGGAACTTTGCATCATGTCACGAAATCGCAATAGTCCTCACTTTGTCTTTTGCAGCATGTCACGAAATCGTGACAGTTCCTGAATCACTTTCTCTCTCTTCAAACTTGTCACGAAATCATGACAGTTAACACTGTAGACTTCCTCTTCTTCAACATGTCGTGAAATCGTGACACTTTTCCTTTCGGACTCTCTCTCCTACAACATGTCACGAAATCGTGACACTTGCTCGTCCGAACAACTTTCCTGGCAATGTGTCGTGAAATCGCGACACTTTTCTTTCTCTGCCTTCCTGCGCTTCCCGAGTCGCGAAAATGCGACATGTCACGAAATCGCGATAGTTTTGCCTGCTTCGTCTCTGCCTTCCAGCATGTCACGAAATCGTGACAGCTTTGCCAAAACTTTCTCTCTCCTCAAACATGTCGCGAAATCGTGACAGTTTTGCCAGCACTTTCTCTCTCCTAAAACATGTCGCGAAATCACGACAGTTTTTCTACCCACCTGCAAACTTTTTCTAACTTATCTTTTTTTGGATCTTTTGCAACTGGGCTACTCTGATTTTCTTGGAGACTTATTGACCAACTGAAACCTTCATCAAAACACATACTTAGACATAAAAACAAATTGCTCCAAGAACTCCTTGACATCAAAGACAACAACTACCAAGAGCTCCTTTGACATCAATGACAACAACTATACTTGAGCAAAGGCAATGTACTCAAGGTACCCAAAATTGCCAACAATCTCATAGAGTAGGATTCAATTTCCTTTGTGGTTGTCTTACAGGTTTAACATCCTCAATATAAATATGATGAGTACATATGTTTGGATGAATTCCTATCATATCTTTATATTCCCATGCAAAAACATTGGGATGTCGGTTTAGCACATTAAAAAAAATTATTTCCTGATCATTATACAACTAACTATTGATATTCAAAAGCTTTCCTAGTTGTATTTTAATTTATTTTATGCCAAGATGTATTGAATTGATCCCTTCAAAGTTATTAACCAGGGAATTGAGAGAACAATGGTTTGGCAAAAGAGAATGGAAAATTATAGTTTCTTTATCAAAATAAATTCCTAAAGGGATTAAATTTGATATAGGACAATAAAATTATGAGAGGAGATGATGATGACCTCCATGTGGAAAATTAAAAGAGTTGCCTCATATCAAAATAAGTGATAAACATTCAGGCTCTTGTTCTTCGTCATTCCATAGTAATCGATGAACGGTAATTGGTTCATTTTCAAGTCCTAAGTTGTATAGTTTATTTATCAAATTAGTATCATCCTCAAAGATAACTTTTTCTGATGGGTCCAATTTTTTTGCATGATCCTTTACAAATATGGTAGCCAAGGTTGAAATGTTCTCTTTATTTTCCTCATCTGATTCAAGAAACCATAAGTTACCATAAACGTTGACTAAATATTTTACAGGAGGATATAAAGAAAATTTCTCTTAGTCAATTCCATTATAAATGATCATATCCTATGACCTACAATCATTAAAAGTGGTTTTCGTAGCAAGCCAAGGTCTTCCTAAAGTTATTGGGTAGCCATTCACAGTAGTTTGGGGTTGTAATACCAAAAAATCAATAGGATATTCCAATGACGAAACTATTACAAGAATATTTGCTATTATTCCTTCTAGTTTTGCAACTGATCTATCAACCATTTCTCATATTATAGATGTAGGAATTAGATTATTTAATTATAATTTTTGCATTGTATATTTTGTCATAATATTCATAGTTACCCCTAGGTAAATTAGAACATTAGATATTTGAAGTGATCCTATGGTTACTATTATTACTAAGAACATTAGATATTTTAAGTGATCCTATGGTTACTATTATTACTAAGCTTCCTAGATCTCCATACTTTGGTGAAATAAGTTTTTCTTGCAAGGAGGTCTGCTAATTTTCCATCTACTTCTATGGCTTTAGGATACATTTTCTTTTTTCTTCCTTGTTTATTAATGCACATTTCATGAACAATCTTGTTAATCATAAGTACATCCTCAGTAGCTTGTAGTAAAAGGGTTGTAATATTTAAATTTTTTAGCTCCTTTAGCAAGTTAAATTCTAAATATGTTGTTCTTGTTATTTCAAAATTCTTAGGATATGGTACTTTCTTTAATGAAGAGGGTAAATTATCTTAAGGGAGGTTCTCTTTTTCTTTTTCTTGTCATTGTTGCTTAGGTTTAAATGGTTCTTTTGGTTTATTCTCATCATTTCCTATTTCTACAATGATAGGTGTAATAGGTTCCATAAGTATTTTTCCTAAACATAATTAGATGTTATCATAGTCACTGGCATTTAGCATGGTTATATCTTTTTATTCAGCCATATAGACAGGGATCATATGTCTAGTATTATTGGAGTTTGCCACTGGTTGAACCAAAAGTGGAGGTTATTTTATGTATTGTTGTTGTTGTTGTTGTCATCCCTGAGGATAATTATGGACATGACCAGGTAACAAATATTTTGTTGGTTTTTTACTAACATTGTCCTTGGAACAGTTGGTGTTGTTGTACCCATTGATGACCTTGTATTTGTGGAGGTAACCATGGTGAATTTTGTTGATTCATCCATCCATGTTGATACAATTATTGGGATGATGCTCATGGTGGTTGACCCCAAGGTTGTTAAGGTGGTTCTAAAGTGGACCATAGCATGGACCAAGGATTGTTTTTCCAAGCATTTTGGCATGGGTATTGAGTAAAATTATCCCCTTATCTTTTTCCTTCAAATTTAAGTTCTTCTATAGGTTGAGGTTGCTTTTCCATGACATTTTTAATCCAAGTAACAAATGACATTGGTCCGTAGGATGTCCCTTTTCACAAATACTATATATAGCAGATATAGAAGTCTTATTTAAAGGACATTCATGAAGAGCATGCTTCTTCCTGCATCTTAGACAATAGACATCTAAAGATTCAACAGAATGTTTCTTTGCATTCATTTCATCTAATTTTGTATTAATATGTACTAAAATATCATTCTTTATATTAGCAAATGCTTTCATTAATTTTTTCAATTAATTTCCATTGTTACCAAGTTTATATCTTCTATGTCTTGTACGAGAAAATTTTTGATAAAAATCAATAATTTCTTGAAATTCAAGTTTATTTGCATCTCCTTTTCCCATAAGATCCAATACATCTCTTGATTATTCCTACAATCCTCTCAAGAATATGGTTTTACTTAGTTATGGTTCTACACCTCCACATCTCTTATGAACAAAGGTAAATCTATCCAAATAATCTTATCAAGTTTCATCTTCTTCTTGTTTCATCCTAAATAATTCATCCTTCTAATTCTTCACTCTACAATATTCTTGATAGTTTTTCAAGAATACCCTTTCCATTTTATCCTAGGTTCGAATCGAATCAAGTGTTAAACTCATAAACCATCATAGGGTAGAGTCTTTTAAAGTGGAAGGATATAGTTTGATTTTTTTATTGTTGTTCATATAATTTTAAGTTTGACAAATAGATTTAAACTCAAATAAAAATTGATCAATATCCACGTATACAACTCCCTTAAAATTTGGTAATACAGAAGGTGAAATGACTTTCATGGGAGAGTTTTGATCAGGATTTAATTCAATGAGGTATTGGAAATTCCTAGCAGTGTTGCTAGTTTCACCAAGATGAAGGACATTACTGACTCTTTTGGAATTGTTTTTTAAATCTACCATTATATGTTCCTAACAATAAATATAAATCCTTTTAAATTATCCTAATCAGATAGATCTGTCAGGGGTAGGTGGTGTTGAACTACCTTGCAATTCTCTCTTGGGGTCCTGAAGCTTATGACTATGATTCTTTTAAAGTTCTAACATTTTTGGAAATCACTATCACAGGTAACTATTGGACATTTTGATTCCATAAATTTTTCATTGATATCAAGGCATGAGGTTGTTATTGATGCCAAGAAGTGAACCACCATTGATTCCAAAAGGTCAAAAGGAGAAATGCAAAATGTTGATGGCAAAAGAGCTTCATAATATTCATTTTTGATATTATAGGAAGCATAAGTAAAACGTTTTATTAAAAACCATGGATTGGTAAAATAAAAGGTTTTCATTAAAACCATGGTTAGAAGAAATAAAAGATTTTCATAAAAACCCAAGGAGGTTTTTTATTCCAAATTAAAAAGTCTAAGGAAGGTTTAAATATTTAATTTATAAATATTTAAATTCAAATTGAATTTAAATTTTATAAATAAATATTTATTTATTTGGAATGGTATAACCCTAAGGTTACCCCGCCGACGTGCAAGTCAAAAACCACCCCATCGACGTGTTGGAAGAAATAACAAAGCAAGGCACTTAGCAATATAAATATTGCCTTGCTAAGGCCAAAAGAAAAGTATTCGAATTTGAAAACGTGCTACATTTCATGGAGGAGAAGATAGAGGAATTTGTGCACTACGTTTATGCCGAAGTTTGAGGCATTGAAGAAGACAAGGTGCTTGGGTTCTAGCACCACCCGTTGGCTAGCATAGGTGGTAAGTTCTTAGTGTTTGCAGAGGGGAGGTTACGGATTAAAAACCTGGTGGTAGCAGTTTTGGGAAGCCCCTTTTCATTTTTGGTTTCAGTGCTAGTAGAAGGAATAGATTTGCCACAAGTTCTAGAGAGGACTTATGGACAATTTAAATTGGCTAAGGTGCTTGAGGAGGCAGTGTCGTGGGTTCAAAACCCACTAAGGGCAAAGGTACAATTTTTGATTTAATTTTTGTTTACCCTAAGGTTGTTGTGAGTAAATTGGGAGGTATAAGGTGGTAATTAAATTGGATTATTTACCTATATGTTAAAGTGATTTTTGGGCATGGTAAAAAGTTGTTTTTGATAAAGTAAAAACTAGGGTAATTAATTTTTACCTTAGAAGAATAAATTGCATTGTTTTATAAATTATTTTATTTGATGAGTGCAATTTAAGAAAGGAGTTATAAGTAGAAATTGTGTTATATTTTATAAGAGGGTTTTTGATGAAAATTATGATGTTGAAATTTATTATTGAGATGGAGCAATAAGGTGTATTTGGGATTTAATTTATCTTTGTGTTTAAGGTAAATTGTGAAAAGTGTTAGGGTGATAATTCTTGTCATCTAACCCTTTTTACTTGGCAAAGAAAGTAGTGATAATTGAACAAGGTTTTTGAAGATCATTCTACATCAAAGAAAAGGTATGGGCATATTCTTCCTTGGTTGAGTTGATTGGTTGGTTTTCTGGAAAAAAACTTTGGATTGAAAAGGAATTAATTAGGTTTCCTTATTGAGTTGTTGAGCTATATGTGAAGATAATTTTATAAGAATTGTTGAGTGTGTTTTGAGTTAATGCTTCAAGGTTTTCTGGAATAAAAAGTTGTTGATAAAACCTTGTTTGATAAGCATTTTTATTGAAGCCATTGGTTAAGTTAGGAACTTGAATTAGGGTTTGCAAAGATCATGAGTATCATTTTTATGTGATATTGATTGATGAGCATTTTTGGAAATATTTGAGTGAGTGTTCATATGCTTGGACTAGGGTTTGTGAGCAAGGATTATTTCATTGAGTGATTGGTTGAGTAAGAGTTGGTTGAGCCTAGTCAAGTGGATGTGTGAAGTAAAAGTCCTAGTTCTATGAAACAAATTATTCTATATTCTGAATTGATTTGAGAAAGAGGTTGAGTATTGATGAGTGTGAAGCATATTGAGTCTCTAAAAATTCTCTGTATGTTTCTAAAAGAGTGATTGAAAGTGATTGAGTATTGAAGTAAATGTGAAGCATATTGAGTCTCTAAAAAATTTCTTTATGTTTTTATGAGATTGAACAAGTTCTAGTGAAGACTTGTTGAGAAGATTTAATGCAAGTATTTGAGAATACTTGTGGATATATTTGTGTGAGCTTTTGTGGAAGCTTACAATACAGATTGAGAGCAGAATTGAATAAGTTTTGGTGAGGACTTATTGAGAAGATTTGGACAAGTTCTAGTGAGGACTTGTTGAGAAGATTTGGACAAGTTCTAGTGAGGACTTGTTGAGTAGATTTGTATAAGTTCTAGAGAGGACTTATGGAAAAATTAGTGTGAGATTTTATGGAAGCTTACGAGGTAGATTTGAGATAAGTCTTTAAGTAGACTTATGAGTAGATTTGATTGATTGATTTGTTCAAACCTTGAGTTAAGGGTTGGGGTAGATCTAGTAGATTTGATTTGTAATTGAGTCAAGCTTTGTGTTAATGCTTGAGGATAGAGGTTGAGGATAGATTTGTGCTAGACCGAAGGACTATGTATAGTGTATATCAGAAGGCAAATTTTGGTGCATATTTGAGGATAGGTTTGTGCCAAACCAAAGACTGAGATTAAGAAAATTTTTGCTAGACCGAAGGACTATGATTAGTATATATTTGAGATAGAGCTTTGGAGGTGACAAATTATAGATGATGACAGTCTCCAGTGGATAGAGATACTTCAACCAAGGCAGTGAGTACAGGTGTCTTCAGTGGATAAAGATCCATTATCCAGAGTAGTGGAGGCAATAGTTCTTCTAGAAGATCACCGATCAGAGCTAAGGAAAAATGAGTTCTCTTGTGGATAGAGATCCACGAACTTGATTAGGGGATTGGTGTATCCTTTGGATAGAGATACATAAACATTGTAATAGGGAAAGGATTCCCAAGAGATTGATTGAGAAAATTTTAGTGAAATATTTTCTCTATGGAGTAGCCCACATTGGGTGAACCACGTTAAATTGGTGCCTCTATTATGTGTGGTGTTTTGTGCATTGTTTTGATTACTATTTTTGATACTGCTATATTTACATTGCATAATATTGATTGGAAAATAAAAGTAAAAAGTGGTCTTATATTGTTCACCCCCCTTAGTATAAGCTTGTGTTCTTCAATTGGTATCAAAGTGGGTTCTTTCAAAAGAGTTTAACAGATTGAAGGAAAAGCTTTCAAGAACACAATGGATTTTAATAATGTGTCCTTAGATAATCCAATACCAATATTTTATGGAAGTGATTATATATATTGGAGTATGAGAATTAAGATTCACTTGATGACACTTGGCAATGAAATTTGGGAAGTAGTTGAAAATGGATACATACCCCCAGTTGACCCACCTACAGATAAGGAAGGTAAGATTCTACAAAATTACAATTCAAAAACAATGAATGTAATTTTGAGAGGTTTGCATAGAACAGAATCAATAAAATTTATGCATTATAAATATGCAAAATAAATTTGAGATAAGTTGCAAAGAATATATGAAGGAGATAAAGGATTCAATAAGATTTAAAGATACAAAATATGTTACATGTTTCAATTGTGGAAAATATGGTCATTATGCAACTAATTTTCAAGAAGCTAAAAATAACAATGATGAATAAAAATAAGATCACAGGAACAGGGAATCAGAAAGATATAGGCACCAAAAGAAAGGCAAGTAAGTGCTCAAGTGATAGTGATAATAATTTTTCAGATAATGACAAATATGAAATCCTATTTATGATTTAAGAAAAAGAAGAAGTTAAGAAAATGACATCAATAATTCTCAAGTGCTTTAGATGTGGTAATTTTGGACATCTTGAAGATAGTTGTACAAGGAATGGTTTTAGTTTTAGTGATGATGAATATGAGGATGCACTAGTAGGACCAAAAGAGAATATTCTAATGGCACTAGAAGAAGAAGGTGAGCCTATAGAAGATAAGTCAAAAGAAAATGAAGATGTAGACAAAGGCAAACAAATAGAGGAAGAATCATAAAATGATGGATTTGATCTTAAGGTAGAACTTATTTATGCTTTTGACACAGTAAATATGGTAAGAAAGCAAAACTCTAAACTAGAATTTCAATTTCAAGAATGTGATGAAGAGAGAAGAATGCTTATAGATGATCTAAACAAGTCAATGGCTAAGACAAAAAAATTCAAGGATAAGTTAGAAGCAAAGGTCTTAGAATGTGAAAATTTAGAACAAGAAGTAGCTCTACTGAGGGAAGATTTAAAAAAATCCAAGGATAAGCTACACAATTTTGGAAAGATTTCAAATATTATAGATAAAATGATCAAGGTACAGAGAAGGTCAACAAACAAAACAGGTCTTGGTTTTGAACAAGCTCAAAATAATAAAGAAGAGGAATCAACCTCAATTTTTGAAGAAGATAGTGTGAGGGAAAGTGAGACTTATGAGGATGAGTTCGACAACATAAAGTTCAACAAGAAAAGAAATAATGCATAAAGAAGAAATAGATGGAATAACAATCAAAATAGGTTAAGAGATACTAAGAGACCAATGAGGTCAATACAAGGAAACTTCAATGGAAGATGTTTATCATGTCACAGATTTGGGCACATGGCTTCACAGTGTAGGACACATGAAAGACAAGAATATGGGAACAGATAGCTTTTCCATGGGTATTGCTACTCATGTAATCAGTTTGTTCACAAGGCAATGAATTGCAGGGTTCATGACAGAAAGGGATATGGCTTCACCAGGAGAAATCCTAAGATATTTGTACCTCCAAGTAATAATAACATTAAATGTTATAAGTGCAATAATGATGGACATACAACAAAGTGGTGTAGAACAAACATTCCAGAATCAAGCATGAACAAGAACAGAAATAGGAATATGGATATAAACAGGAACAAGAACAGGAACATGGACATGGAGAGGAACAGTTAAATAAATCATAAGGATCAAATAAGAAGGAAAGAGGATAACAGTAAATACCAATGCTTGCTGGGAGTAGAAATACTCCCACCCTGGAATTAACCACCTCAAGAGGAGGTGGGGAGGGGCTAAGCCAAGAGACTCATTCTTAGCCCCGAGCCCCAAAGGTGACCCTTTGCCATTGATGTCAAAGGGGGGAATATTTAAGTAAGGGGGAGATATTTGGTATTTGAGTAAGGGGGGGAGATGTGGTTTAAGAAGAGAGCATTGATTCAGAGGGAGCAATTTCCTAGGGGGAGCGGAATAAAAAGGTCAATAAAATAATAAAAAGTTATTGGGTTGCCATCAATGACAAAGGGGGAGATTGTTGGAGATATTGAGTCCATAAAGTTGTCATTGATGTCAAGGCATGAGGTTAAGAAGTGAACCACCATTGATGCCAAAAAGTCAAAAGGAGCAATGCAAAAGGTTGATGGCAAAAGAGCTTCATAATATTCATTTTTGATATTATAGGAAGCATAAGTAAAAGGTTTTATTAAAAACCACGGATTGGAAAAATAAAAGGTTTTCATTAAAACAACGGTTAGACGAAATAAAATATTTTCATAAAAACCCAAGGAGGCTTTTTATTCCAAATTAAAAATTCCAAGGAAGGTTTAAATATTTAATTTATAAAAATTTAAATTCAAATTGAATTTAAATTTTATAAATAAATATTTATTTATTTGGAATGGTATAACCCTAAGGTTAATAAATATTTATTTATTTGGAATGGTATAACCCTAAGGTTACCCCGTCGACGTGCAAGTCGAAAACCACCCCTTCGATGTGTTGGAATAAATAACAAATCCAAGAACTTAGCAATATAAATATTGCCTTGCTTAAGGCCAAAAGAAAAGGATTCAAATTTGAAAATGTGATGCATTTCATGAAGGAAAAGATAGAGGAATTTGTGCACTACGTTTATCTCAAAGTTTGGGGTATTGAAGAAGACAAGGTTCTTGGGTTCTAGCACCATATGGTGGCTAGCACAGGTGGTAAGTGCTTAGTGTTTGCAGAGGGGAGGTTATAGGTTCGAAACCCAGTGGCAGCAGTTTTGGGAAGCCCCTTTTCATTTTTGGTTTCAACACCAGCAAAAGGAATAAGGAGTGCATGGGGAGTTTAGCTCCCATGTGAGCACTTAGCTCATGCGGTAGCCAAGGCCACAGCTAAGGCGCTTGAGGAGGCAGCGTCGTGGGTTCAAAACCCACTAAGGGCAAAGGTACAATTTTTTATTTAATTTTTTTTTGCCCTAATGTTGTTATGAGTAAATTGGGAGGTATAAGGTGGTTATTAAATTGGATCATTTACCTATATGTTAAAGTGCTTTTTAGGCATGGTAAAAAGTTGTTTTTTTTTTTGTGGAAAACATCCCAAAGGGGATGCCACTTTCGGGTAAGACCCAAGGAGGCAGGGGTATCCATTTCGCCAAAAACACCCAGGACTCGGACCTGGCCTGCCACCTTTGACATACTCAAGGAGCAAACAAACACACAAAACCAATTTAAAAATAAGTAAATAACAACAAAAATAATAAAATAAAATAAAAAACATGCTCCTTGAGTGTGTCAAAAAAAAAAGCACAACCAAACACGCACAATAAGATAAAAGAAACCACAACACGAACCACATAGAAAAACACAAGAACCACATAACAAAACACAAACAAGACAAAAACAACAGAACAATACAAAGACAGCCAAAAAAAAAAAAAAACGAAAAATAAACACAACCAAATCCTAAAAAATAAAAAATAAAATAAAATAAAAATAAAAATAAAAAACAACAACAGACAATAAACAAAAACAAAAAACATAGAAAACACTCACATATAAAAACATGAATTAACACAAACAAAGAGAAACCCAAGAACAAGAATGAAAAACACAAGAACAATAACAAAAAAAAACACAAAACAAAAAAAACACAAGAACAACAAAAAACAACACAAAGAACACAAAAACAAAACAAAAAAAAAGAACCCACCCATCTTAAAAAACTAAACAAAAAAGAAAAAAAAAATTGAAAATAACAATGACCTATCTAGACCAGAAGACTATTAAGGCAAGAATCAATAGAGGAAACAAAAGAAAGAATAGAATGAGCTAGGGAACTAAAAAAAATTGAATGAACCAAAGAGAAGCAAAAAAAAGCAAGAAGAAACTAGGTACCTTCCCTAATTTGAGAAGCCATCCAAAGATATGATAGAAAGAAGAGCTTCCCTAATTTGAGAAGCCCACCATCTAGGAGGGTGGCCATAACAAGTAAGATCACCTTTGTCCAAAGCCCAATTAGCTAAAGCATCAGCACTCTTGTTTTGATCTCTGGCCACATGATTGTAATCAACTTTCAAAAATCCCATCTGGATTAATTGAATCTTCTCAATAATTCTTTTTATTCTCCAATCCACCTTATGATTCTTAGAAGGAGTCTTCAAGATATTAATCAAAGTTGAGAGTCAAACTCAACTAACACCTTTTCCCATCCAACCTTAGTAGCCTCCTAAAGGCCTCTGAGGATACCATACCCCTCAACAAGGTTATTGAAAAGAATACTCAAATTCTCAACAAAAGTAAAAACCAGGGAGCCATATGAAAGTCTACCAATGCCTCCCACACTGGCTTTTCTAGGGTTCCCTCTAGAGGCTTCATCTTTCCAAAATTTTTAGGAGGAGGTAAAAAGTTGTTTTTGATAAAGTAAAAACTAGGGTAATTAATTTTTACCTTAGAAGAATAAATTGCATTGTTTTATAAATTATTTTATTTGATGAGTGCAATTTAAGAAAGGAGTTATAAGTAGAAATTATGTTATATTTTATAAGAGGGTTTTTGATGAAAATTATGATGTTGAAATTTATTATTGAGATGGAGCAATAAGGTGTATTGGGATTTAATTTATCTTTGTGTTTAAGGTAAATTGTGAAAAGTGTTAGGGTGATAATTATTGTCATCTACCCCTTTGTACTTGGCAAAGAAAGTAGTGATAATTGAACTAGGTTTTTGAAGATCATTCTACATCAAATAAAATATATGGGCATATTCTTCCTTGGTCGAGTTGATTGGTTGGTTTTCTAGAAAACAACTTTAGAGTGAAAAGGACTTAATTAGGTTTCCTTATTGAGTTGTTGAGCTATATGTGAAGATTGTTTTATAAGCATTGTTGACTTTGTTTTGAGTTAATGCTTCAAGGTTTTCTGGAATAAAAAGTTGTTGATAAAACCTTGTTTGATAAGAATTTTTATTGAAGCCATTGGTTAAGTGAGGATCTTGAATTAGGATTTGCAAATATCATGAGTATCATTGTTATGTGAGATTGATTTATGAGCATTGTTGGAAATATTTGAGTGAGTGTTCATATGCTTGGAATAGGGTTTGTGAGTAAGAGTTTGTTAAGCCTAGTCAAGTGGATGTGTGAAGTAACAGTCCTAGTTCTATGAAACAAATTGTTCTATATTCTGGATTGATTTGAGAAATAGGTTGAGTATTGATGAGTGTGAAGCATATTGAGTCTCTAACAATTCTTTGTATGTTTCTAAAAGAGTGATTGAGTATTGAAGTAAATGTGAAGCATAGTAAGTCTCTAACAATTCTCTTTATGTTTCTATGATATTGAACAAGTTCTAGTGAGGACTTGTTGAGAAGATTTAAGGTAAGTCTTTGAGAAGACTTGTGGACATATTTGTGTGAGCTTTTGTGGAAGCTTACAATACAGATTGAGATCATAATTGAATAAGTTCTAGTGAGGACTTATTGAGCATATTTGGACAAGTTCTAGTGAGAAATTGTTGAGTAGATTTGGACAAGTTCTAGTGAGGACTTGTTGAGCATATTTGATAAGTTCTAGAGAGGACTTGTGGACAGATATTTGAGACAAGTATTTAAGTAGACTTGTGAGCAGATTTGATTGATTGATTTGTTTAAACCTTGAGTTAAGGTTTGGGGTAGATCTAGCAGAGTTGATTTATTATTGATTCAAGCTTTGTGTTAAGTCTTGAGGACAGATTTGTGCTAGACCGAAGGACTATGTTTAGTGCAGACTAGAGGACAAATTTTGGTGCAGATTTAAGGATAGGTTTGTGCCAGACTAGAGATAGAGATTGAGCAGATTTGTGCTAGATCGAAGGACTATATTTAGTACATATTTGAGACAGAGCTTTGAAGGTGACAGAGTATAGAGGATGATAGTCTCTAGTGGATAGAGATCCATTAGCCAGGGCAGTGAGGATAGGTGTCTTCAGTGGATAGAGATCCATTAGCCAGAGCAAGTGGAGGTAACAGTTCTTCTAAAAGATCATTGATTAGAGCTAAGGAGAAATGAGTTATCCTATGGATAGAGATACACATATTTGAATAGGGGATTGGTGTCTCCTTTGGATGGATATTCATAAATATTGTAATAGGGAAATAATTCCCAAGAGATTGATTGAGAAAATTTTAGTGAAATATTTTCTCCATGGAGTAGCCCACATTGGGTGAACCACATTAAATTGGTGTCTCTATTGTGTGTGGTGATTTGTGCATTGCTTTGATTATTTCTATTGATACTACTATCTTTACATTGCATAATATTTATTGGCAAAGAAAAGTAAAAAGTGGTCTTATACTGTTCACCCCCTCCCCTCTCAGTATAAGCTTGTGTTCTTCAGTAACTCAGGAGTGGGTATAGGTTCAACCTCTCATTATGGATGTCTTATTTTAATGGCTCATGGAAAGTTCACTCTAATGAATTTACCTCTTTTGTCTCTATGTTTATTCATACATCCTATTTTTGAAATCTCATATTCTAGTGTCCTAATGTCTTAAATGCAATTCTTGGTAATGCAATTGTCTTTATGCAAAGTTGTTTTTTTAAAACATATTTAAAACTATTCAAGGAATTTTTAATGTACAGAACTTCACAAGAAAATAATTAACTTCGAACAACTTATTTTTTCTCTAAAAATACCAATTTAGTCCTCGACAATGATACCAAAAAATTGTCTTTAATTCTCTCATTTTAATTCTTCTTTCAATCCAAGGTGGCATCCTAAGGCTATATGTGATAAAGGTCTTAGAATTATGTCTTGGATATCAGGGTTCTATACTAACCTATGAAAAATAAGAATCATAATGTCTTTGCAACATTCTTAAATAAAGGGCTTCAAAAAGAAGGTGGTCCGAAGAAGAGCTCTAGCGATTTGGCATTTTGGCGGGAAACTCTCTGTGCAGGCGACAGGCGATGTTCTTGGACTCCCGAAGCGTAGGATAATCCAGGCCTTCAGGTAGTTTTCTGTGTTGTTCTATTTCTGTGGTTTTGAAGGATCGTGTGCCGCTTCAGGAGGGCCCAATGGGGTCTCCTCCAAGTCCTCTTTCTGGGAGAAAGAGCTCCTATGCTGAAATGCTTAAGGACAATCCTTCGTCATCTAATGGCGAAGCGCAGAGAAACACTTTGAATATGATGCTCAAGAATGCTGGTAAGGGTTTCGCGGCACATCGTGTCAATGGTTGCCTTCCACAATCTGCTTCAAGACCTAAGATTGTAATCGAACCAAAGTTGGTAGAAGACACAATTTTATACAAAGCTAATCATGATTTGATTTGCAAATTCATGGGTATACGACCAACCCTGAATTTCTTGCACACTTGGGTCAGACAGAACTGGGAGCCCCATGGTGAGTATTCCCTTTGGTTTATCAGCAACGGGTATTTCATCGTTAGCTTCTCTTCCTTAGCTGATAGAAACAGAGCGTTTGAATCAGAGAAGAGAAACCACGGCCCGACAGGGTTATTTGTCCAACCCTGGAGAGTGGGATTCGATCCCCGCATTGAACCCACGGCTGTCCCGATCTGGATTCGGCTGTACGCTCTGCCAATGGAGTTTTGGGGGGAGCCGGTCTTGGAAATGATAGGTAACTCCCTGGGTAGATACCTGGGCATTTCAAGGGATACTATAGAAGGTATCTCTGGTGTCTATGCCAGAATCTGTGTGGAAATGGACATCAGCCAACCTCTACCAGCAGAGGTGGAACTGGAACTGGCAGAGGTATCCTGGATCCAACAGTTAGACTATGAGGCACTGCCTTTCAGATGCAGAGTCTGCCATAAACATGGGCACTTGGCCCGGTTTTGTCCAAACCTCTTGAACTCCAAAACGGAAGCCCAGAATGGTATGCCAAATCGCTCCAGAGAGGAAAAGTCTTCTTCTGCTAAAGAAACATCTAATACTCCTCAGGGCAATGAGGGTCAGAAAGATGGCTTTGAACAGGCCAAGCGAAGGAGAAAGCCGAAGAAAAATGGTAAGGAGCAATTTCAATCTAAGCCAACTAACAGATATGAAATCTTTAAGTCATTAGTGGATCAGGAGGATCAGAATATGGAAGGTGTAGATGGGAATATTGAGACCCATAACCTACAAACTCATGTCTCTCCTTCATCTCCTCCTATTTTAGAACAGGTGTTTGTGCCCTCTGAGGTATTGCCGCCAGAAAATGCAGGGACACTGATAGTGCACTCCCAAGCGCCGCCAGTAATTAATGACGTTAGCATGGGAATTGCAAAAAAAAATAGAGAAAGGCCAGCCCTGGGTATCTCTCAGGTAGAAAAGAGATCCAAAAACTGCAACACTCAAGGAGCGGGCAGAAAGTCAAATAAGGATCTGATTGCAGCTCAAGGGGATAAACTGATCAATGGAGGATCGGTGAGGACTATTGATTCTTACTGCTCTCAAGGTTTTCAATGATCATACAATCTTGGAATGTTAGGGGTTTAAACAGTAGAACCCATCAATCTGTTGTTCAAAGACTCTTAGGAAAATGTAAAACAGACTTTTTGCTTATTCAGGAAACAAAAATGTCTTTAGATATTATGAGTAAAATAGTTAATAGAATCTGGCGGGGCGCTGGCCATATGGATGTGGCTGCCCAAGGAGCTTCAGGGGGGATTGTCACTCTCTGGAATCCTTTGGACTGGACTGCAGTAGAACATATAGCTTGGAGGGGTGTCCTTACATCTCACTTCAGAAATAACTTCACAATAGAACATGTCTTAATCACTAACTTTTATGGGGCCCAAGACCTTGATGGTCAGAGGCTTCAATGGAAAGTTGTTCATAATATGAGGTCATCTAGAGAATACCTAGACTGGATTATTGCAGGGGATTTTAATGCAAAGTTATCTGCTCGTGACCAGGAAGGTGGCTCCCCAATTTTGGATCCTGGGGACCGGCTTCTGATTGCCCAAGTCCAAGCCTTTCAATTAGTTGATGTTCAAGGCCCTGGATCCTATTTCACTTGGACAAACAAGAGGCAGGAACCACACGGCAGGAAGGTCAAGTTAGATCGGTTTCTGGTCTCTGAGGAAGCTTTTGTAAAATGGAATACTAAGTTTCAGATTTTGGAGGGCCCATGTTTCTGATCATTCTCCCATTTTGCTGGAGGGAGGGACTTTGATAGAACAGCATCACAGGCCTTTTAAATTTGAGAATTTTTGGTTGCAAAAGGAGGATCTTCGTCAGAAAATTCCACAATGGTGGGAAGCAGGCCGTCCTCCTTTTGGGACAGCAATGTTCAAATTTCATAAACAACTTCACTATGTTAAACTTCAACTGAAACAATGGAGGAAAGAAAATAAGTCAGATTTTCAGCTCCAAAGGGCCCCCTTGATGGCCAGATGGGAGGAGGTTCAGAAACTCTTTAGGGAAGGAACAATTACTGAGCAACTCAAATCTGAAGATGATGCCTTGCGTAAAGCGGTTGAGGCCATTGATAACCAAGAAGAGACATACTGGAAACAGAGGGCAAGAAATACTTGGTTACTAGAAGGGGACAGAAATACCAAATTTTTTCACCGATCAGCTTGTGCTAGGAGACAGCTGAACAATATGGAAGCCCTTAAAGATGAGAATGGTCATACCTTTGATACCCTTCCTGATATGCACCAACACTCAATTGATTACTTTTCTAAACTTTTTACTGAAAGTATGGAACAGGATCCTTGAGGCTCAGTTTGAAGTTCTTAATGTCATTCCTGCTATTATCTCTGAAGAAGAAAATCGGGCCCTGCTTAGACCCATTGAGAGAAATGAACTGAGAAATGTGGTCTTTGGTATGAGTACTGGTAAATCTCCTGGCCCAGATGGCTTTCCTATTGAGTTTTTTCAAGCCTTTTGGGATACTTTGGGGGAGGATGTTTTGGCTGTGACAGAGGAATCCAGAATCAATAAAAGAATGCTCAGGGCTATTAATCATACCTTCATTTCTTTAATTCCAAAAGGGGAGGAGGGAACTCAGATCTCGGATTTCAGACCTATTGCTTTATGTAACGTGATTTACAAAATAATCACCAAGACAATGGTTGAGCGGCTTAAACCACTTCTCCATAACATCATCTCTCCAGAACAAGGGGGCTTCGTTGAGGGAAGACAAATCTTGGATGGGGTGATTCTTGCCCAGGAGGCTATCCATACTATGCAAAAATCGGGTAATAAAGGAATGTTTATTAAATTGGATATGTCCAAGGCTTATGACCGGGTGGAGTGGAGCTTCTTGTCAAAAATTATGGCAGCCTTTGGCTTCTCCCAGGACTGGATTGATTGGATCATGAGCTGTGTGTCTACACCTTCTTATTCTGTTCTTATCAAGGGTCTTCCCTCGCTCCCTTTCGGAGCCTCTCGTGGCCTTCGTCAAGGAGATCCCTGCTCTCCCTATCTTTTCCTCATTATGGCTGAAGGATTAGGCAGACTCTTCTTGAGGAGAAGGCAACAAGGCCTGCTAACTGGTGTCAAGGTTGGGGAGGAAACCTTGACCCATTTGCGGTTTGTGGACGATCTTTGGATTGGTTGGTGTGGCCGGTCTCGGGGAAGCCGGAGGAATCGAGAGATACTCTTAATGTTTACCTTAGGGCCTCAAACCAGGTCCTCAATGACAGGAAGTCTAAAGTGGTCTTTTTCAATCTTGACCAAAGGCTGCAGGATAGGATTATTGAGATCCTGGGATTCACAAGGACTTCTCTTCCAATAGTTTACTTGGGCGTTCCCCTGCATTTCAAAAAACTAAAATTAGATATCTGGAAGGATCTAATAGAAGGTATCAAAGATAGAATGAATCACTGGTCCCACAAATGGTTAAGCTATGGGGGTAGATTAACCTTCCTGTAGTCAGTTATTCAGGCTATGCCAATCTATAAATTCTCTATCCTGGCTGCCCCTCAATCCATCTGGAAAGAGCTGGACAAAATGGCTAGAAGATTTCTATGGGAAGGTGCAAACGGGGAGAAAAAATGGGCTCTGGTTGGGTGGGATAAAGTTACCCAACCTAAGGATAAAGGAGGGCTGGGCCTGAGAAGCTCCATGCTTAATAACAGAGCCTTGGCTGGAAAATTGTATTGGAGGTGGATTTCCCAGCCAACCTCCCTATTCAGTCGACTCCTATCCAGCAAATATTTGGGCCCTGTCCACCCTACTGAAGTGGGTCGCTTCCCCCTGGATGGCACTGGTTCCTTAGTGTGGCAGACTCTCAAGCTTGGATCTCAGGTCATAAAAGACCAGCTTTTTTGGAAAGTGGGAAGAGGGGATAAGGCTCGTTTCTGGACCGATTCTTGGGACCAGTACCCACCCATCATTGCTATGTTTCCTGAATTACAGCCAATCAAGTCCGCCATAGAAGCCCAGGGATGGATCCTCATTGAAAGCTATTTTAACACCAGCCAATTGGGGGAGTATAAATTTAAAAAGTTTAAGAGGTGGGAGGAGTGGCCAATAACAATCCCTCCAGAGCTGGCACCCATCTTGAACAAAATCTTGTCTGAAAGGTTCCTTACAGGGAGGGATGAGGAGGATGAATTAGCCTGGGGCTATGGGAGCCTTGGGGTCTATTCAGTAAAGGATGGTTATGAGCAGATCCTCCCTGCGCCTCCCCCGCATTCATTTTCGGTCCAAGATTGGAGAAGGATTTGGCATCCCAAGGGCTGGCCGAAAGTGAATTTCTTTGCCTGGCAGCTCATGCACAATGGAGTTCTCACCTTTGACAAGCTCAGAAGTAGAGGAATCATCGGTCCCTCTCAGTGTGCTCTGTGTCATAAACATGAGGAAACTGCTGATCACCTGATGTTCGAGTGCCCTTTTACGCATCAGATATGGAAGCGTTGGTTCTCTCAATATAAATTTCAGGCAAATGGTGAATTAAATCGTGCCAAAATTTGGGAAATATGGAAAAGGGGCAGATTTAAATCTACAGCTCTCCGTATTGGATGGGAGCTCGGCTTTCTCTTCATTTGGTGGCAAGTTTGGCTGGAGAGAAATGCCCGGATCTTTAGAGAAACTTTCTCCTCGACAGACGGCGTCTGGCAGGTCATTTGGAGCAAAGTTACAGAAACTGTGGCCATCAATGCTGATGAGGAGAATCAGGTTGGTCTTGGGCTTTCAGAGGAGGGGGTAGAGGGTCCAGAGAGACAAGATAGAGAATGTTGGAAACCTCCCCCAGTAGGCTGGATCAAGATCAATACGGATGGGGCTGCAAAAGGCAACCCGGGCAGTGCGGGTATTGGTGTTGTCTGTCGGGATCATGTTGGTTCGGTGCTCTACTGGGAACTGCAGGGTTTGGGCAGAGCTACAAACAACGAAGCAGAAGCCATTGCGATCAAGTCCGCTTCTATTTGGGCTGTTAAGCAGGGTCATAGGAGGATAATTATTGAATCTGATTCACAAGTTCTGGTCGGCGCTCTTGACTGCATGCGAAACTTCTCCTCGAAAGCTTGGAGGCTACGGATTTTGATTTCCCAAATCAAGGATTTATGGAGGGAGTTAGATGATGTGATCCCGGTTTATGTGAGACAAAATTTGAACAAGGTGGCTGACTTTCTTGCAAAGATGGGCGCTGAGAAAGAGGTAGGAGTGCAGCTGCACAGTGACATGCCTCTGATTGATGAAGTGATTCGGGTAGGTTTGGAACGATCCCTGCGTCAATGAGTAAAAAAATGGCTAAGGTTGGTTTTTGTCGCGATTTCGTGACTTGTTGTGCTGTCGCGACCTCCGCTGGTAAGATGTCACGATTTCGTGACTTGGTGAGCCAACACGGCCTTTGGCTGGCAGATGCAGCGATTTCGTGACGTTTTTGGCGAAGGGTCGGCAAGGAGGAAAACCGTCGCGATATCGCGACAATTTTTGGGAATTGGAGCACAGTGCATATTTCGTCGCGATTTCGTGACCTTTTTGCTGTTTGGAGGATGCAAGGAAAAACCGTCGCGATATCGCGACAGTTTTGGTGAACTGGCGCCATCTGGAAAACTTGTCGCGATATCGCGACACTTTTGAAGACTGGGTGCAATGTGAAAAACTCGTCGCGATATCGTGACAGTTTTGAGGTTTGGGAGTTGCAAGGAAAACTTGTCGCGATATCGCGATAGTTTTGGCGAACTGGCGCCATCTGGAAAACTTGTCGCGATATCGCGACACTTTTGAAGACTGGGTGCAATGTGAAAAACTCGTCGCGATATCGCGACAGTTTTGAGGTTTGGGAGTTGCAAGGAAAACTTGTCGCGATATCGCGACAGTTTTGGCGAACGGGCACTATCTGGAAAACTTGTCGCGATATCGCGACACTTTTGAAGACTGGGTGCAATGTGAAAAACTCGTCGCGATATCGCGACAGTTTTGAGGTTTGGGAGCTAAAAGGAAAACTTGTCGCGATATCGCGACACTTTGGGCAAACTGGCGTCATAAGGAAAACCTGTCGCGATATCGCGACTCTTTTGCCGACTGGATGCAAAATGGAAAATTGGTCGCGATTTCGCGACACTTTTTGTGGTTGGGTGCCGAAAGGAATTCTTGTCGCGATTTCGTGACACTTTTGGCACTTAAGAGGCTTTTGGAAAAACTGTCGCGATATCGCGACCCTTCTACGGCTTGGGCACCAAATGGATAATTCGTCGCGATTTCGCGACACTCATGCTGGATGGGCGATTTGGAGAAATCTTGTTGCGATTTCGCGACCTTTCTGGAGTTCGGGAGCTCTTTGGATTTTTGGTCGCGATTTCGCGACACCTTTGTTGCTGGAGCGCCGGAGGGAGGTGCCGTCGCGATTTCGTGACCTTTTTGGCGGTCGGCTGCCGAGGGCTCTGGTTGTCGCGATTTCGTGACATGTCGCGATTTCGTGACATGTCACGTTTTCGCGACTAGGGGCGCCGTGGCGGTCGAGACGGGGCTGACTGTCGCGATTTCGCGACATGTCGCGTTTTCGCGACATGTCGCTTTTTCGTGCCCTGTTGGCTTTTGTGCTCTTTGTTGGTTTGTGCAGACTTTTCTGCTCTGCTCTTGTTGTCTTGGTGTTTGCTCTTGGCTGGGATGTGCTTTCTCCCGTTTGTAACAGCTCTTTGTATTAATACAAGTTTTTCATTTTTTCAAAAAAAAACATTCTTAAATAAAACTATACTAAATCTCACACTTTGTTACTAAAAGAAATAAAATTTAAATACATAAATAAATCAACTAATAACTCATACTTCAATTGAAAATAACTAAGCTAATTCAAACTGAAATAAATTAAAATTCATTACTAAAAAAAAAATAGATTTTAATGTTGGAATGAAACTAGATTTAATAGAAATCGGGTTGTAGAATTTAAGTAGAAATAACAAACTAAAATGAAACTAAAATTAATAGAAATCATGCTGCAAAAATTAACTAAAAATAACATCACACACTTGCAAAGAAATAAAGCAAATTACACTATGCTTGAAATAGAAATTAACTACAACAATGCATCAACTTTAACTATGCTATTTAATTGTTGAAATAAATGACAAAAAAAATTATTATGAAAACCTGCAACTACACTAATGGTCCTTCCATTTTTCCAAAGAGTGGGCCCTTGATCCAAGGTTCAACAAGAGGAAAAAATATTCAACAAAAAACTAGTCTAAAAGGTCAAAATATCATATGCAAAAGAGCTAAACAATCTAGACTTAAGACAACATGCAAAAAGGTCAAATCATTTCTATTTATTATTCTCACTATTCAAGTATTGCTTCATTACCTTGCCCAATAGGCATACAATATTATTTATAACTCAATTTCTAGTTGTTCATCCTATGAACAGGGTGAACGAGGTTTATTTTAGGGAATAACCAATCTCTTAATACAATACATAAGCCTGCATGTTAAATCTGACCAATCATATTAGAAAAATAGGTTGAGTTGGATAAGCCATCCTATTTTTTCACTCCCATTGGTTTTTGACTAGCTTGGAATAGATATGAAGTAATTTAAAACCTCCAACATGCTTTTCCAGCTTCGATATATGTGCAATAATATTTCTATCATCATGCAATTCTATTTTATTTTGACATGGGATAGCAACAAGGACATTTATATAAGTGGTAGGTCAACTCTCCATTCATACACAAACGTAAATTCACACTCACACTGATTGGTTGGCATTTAATTCAAACTCATAACTCATATCTTTGACCAAATGCTTCCATGAAAAAATACATATTTTGTCCTTTCCTCCCTTGCGTAGAAATTTTAGAGTGCTTCTTCTTTTATTTTGACATGGCATTCATGCCCTATTATTCAAGTTCTCGAGTTGATTTTGTTCCTACTTGGCACACAAATTGCTCTAGCATACAGCTAGTTCTAGATTGTTTTTTAGGCATGGCAACTTCAAAACATACTCTAGGGGTAGTCCGCTAACCACTTCAAATTAAAATATATTATACACAAGACAGTAAAATTATTACTATTTTATTCCACCCTTCAAAAAGAATAATTCATGCAATTAGTCCCTAAAAATGCATAAAAAATCAATTCAAATTAATTAAAGGAAACATCTATTTTAATTCACTATAATAGCATTTAATATCAACATAAATAATGATTAATACTTGACAAGTACTATGATATTTTAATCAAAAATAGACAAAAAAAAGAGTTAAACTATTTGAAAAATGAGATACTTTTGTAGTCTCATCAATTCTAATGAATTGTCAATGTATGTTGCATTCTAAACAAATACAGACCAAGTTTTAGGATGAAATAATGACTTGTGTTGTCGTATTATCAACACAATGATAATAGTCAAATGTATGACACCTCTCAAGAAATTTACAGGGGTTAAGCCTAATATTTCACTCTTTTGTATCTTTGGGTTAGTTGCATGGGTTTGTATTCCCAAAGATAAGTAGAAAAAAATTAGGCTAATAGTTACTAGTGTATTCATATGGGATATAGTGATAGTTCTAAGGCCAATCACCTCTATGATCCTTCCACTTGGGATATTCTTAGTTGGCATGATGTTGTGTTGATGAGGTCCTTCCTTTGGCTCTCTCTACTCCACTTTGAATTCTATTAGTAGATTATTCCTCCCTTTTTATTGATTCTCCTCCCCTCCTAAGTGATTATCTTCCACTTGATTCCTCTCGAGGTATTCTAGATTCTTAGATTACTTGTCCTTATTTCTACTATGGATACTGATAGTATGCTTTTTATACTTCAAATTCTCCATTAACATGTGTTCCTTCTCTAGTTTTGGATCACTCTTCAAATGATCTTGATCCCCAATGCATTATGTAATGATATCAAATGTTGTGGTAGGCTTTGAGGACATGATGGACCCTTAATTTTCTTTTTTTCTTTTTTTTTTAATTTAGTATGTACCCAAGTCTTATATAGATTTTTTGATGTCAAAATGAGCTTGGATCCTTCTTTAGGATGCACAACCCTTTTTTCATATAAACATCACTAGAATATCCCTCTTTATTTAGCTTTGATTTCAAAGGTTTATAATTAGAGATCCGCTCACTTGTTATTAGTCCAAGGGTTGTCCTAAGTTGGAATATGTTCTATTGGTATAATATGAGTCTCCAATAAATAATCAAACTTAGAAGTTGGATTCTCTAATTGATGGTAAAAATGTTGTTACTATAAGTGGGTCTATAAGACCAAATTCTTTGCAAATGGTGAAGTTAAGAAGTATAAGGTATATCTTGTTTCTAGGGTTTCTCTTAGAAAGAGATAGTTTACTACTTAAAGGTGTTTGCCCTTGTGGCTTGCACATATTCAATGTAGATGAGTCTTCTATTGTAGCTTCTTATGAATAGAAAGTTCACCATATGGATGTGAAGAGTGCTTTTATTCATGAGGATATTTATATATAGTTGCCACATGGATTTGCCTTAGATGACTCAATTCCTCTAGTTTGTCTATTTAAGAAGCATTTGTATGGGTTTAAGCAGGCACCTCATGCTTTGTATGAGAATATCCATTCCTTCTTTCTTAATTAAATATTTCATTAATGTGAGGGAATATCAACATCCTTGATTTAGGATATGAAACTATGGCTTTTTTATACCTTTGAGATGATACATTTGAGTCATATTCACTTTTTTTTGTGGATTCAAATTGATAAGTTAGCCTTCAAAATTACTATTTCACAACCTAAGTATGCCTTACATCTTTTGCAATGATTTAATATGGAGTATAAGCCCATTTATATTTCATTTGCTTTAAGTTTGAAGCTCCAAGTAGAATGTTCTACTCCCTTTATTGATGTCATTTATTATTAGTCTTTTATTGGGGATCTTCTTTACGTCACGCACATTAGATTGAATATTGTATTTTCTATTAGATATTTTTCCACATGTATATAGGCACATTATGATGGTTATTGGACAATAACTACATATATTTTATAGTTGCTAGATGAATATTCATTATTTTACTAGGGCTCATCTTGTTTAATATGGTGATATCAATTAGAAGGGATTTTCTACTACATTTATGCTTTGTTATGTTTTTGGACCAATCTCCTAGTATTTTATGAATATTCCACCATATCTAAATCATCCATGGAGGACGAATATTTCTTGTTGATGAGGCTACCAAAAATCTTCAATGGATGTTGATGATTCTTGAGTAATTCAGACTTCCTTAATGATTTCCTATCACTCTCTTTTTTTGAATATCAAATATCCATCAAGCTTATTCACAATCTTGTTTCCCACTAATTACTGATGAATATTGAGTTATGGATGTACTATGTTTAATGGCTTTATGTTCGTGGAATGTTTAAGCTAGTTTATGTCCCTTTAATGGAGTAGTTTGTAGATACCTCAAGCAATATTATGCTATATATGACTTTTGTATGGTTGTAGAAGTGTCTCAGGGTAGAAAAACATCTCTTAAGGGGGATGATTAATAAAGGTTTCTCTCCATGTCCCCTATTTATTTTAGTATGGGATGTTGAAATGTGTTGATCCATAATCAACTTTGTATTATAATCATTTGTATATTGCCCTATGAGCCCATGAGCACATTGATAGGTGACCTTATTGTATTATTTTATTATTATCCATTAGGTTAGTTCTTTAACATTGACATTCAATAACTTGTATTATGGTGGTATTTATGCCCCACCTTGTCCAACCATTTATTATTGGTTGGAGATAATTATTTATTCATTATTGATATTATTTGCATTTAATGACACCTTTCATATCTTGTTGTTCTTATGTGATATTTTATTTTGCTTTATTGAGTAATGTGTTGATTTAGTTTTTTCTAAAATATATTACAAATTCCAGAAATTTGAAGGGGTTTGAAATAAGTGGTTGAAAATTAAGAGTTTCATATGATAGACCAAGGTTTTAATCCAATGGTTAAACCTTAATGTTTCTCAAATGGCATAACCTCAAGTGGATAAAAATATGGACTTTTAAGGTGGAGACCTAGATTTAAATATTGCCAAATAATATATGCATAGTTTCCAAATACCACTGTGTGGTTTATTGAAATACCATGTCAATACAATCAAGATATAATATGAGAGGGACCCATTTCAATTCCATTTAATCAGTTAAAAATAATAATTTTAATTGACCATTAATTATTACAATTAATTCTTTAATGCATAAGTAATATTATATCCATATTGCGATCCTTTTTATGGTCAGGTTTACATGATAAAAGGAAATTTTCTTTGGTGAAATGGAGCAAGTTGTGTGATGATAAAACTAGGGGAGGACTTGGTTTAAGAGATATTACATATGGGAACTTAGATCTTAGGGGAAAGTATTGGAAAGTTGAGCACTTTGGTTGTCATTGATGTCAAAGTTGCATGGTCATTGATGGCAAAGGTTGATGTGCTATGAAAGCAAGGCAAGATTATATCCAAAGCACTTGGGACCATGGGTTCTAAGTTAATATATAATAGGGATGAAGGAGTCTTGAAGGCCCAATTTTAAGACTATGTGCAAGAGAGCAAGTGAAAAAGGATAATATTATAATATTTTAATATTATAATATCTTGGCCATCAAGGCATTTCAAAGAGGATATTGGATAATGCATTGGCCAAAAAATTTATCAAGGAGCTAAGTATATTATTCAACACTAAGGTTAAATAATATAATTAATTAATATTTAACCCTAAGGTTAAATATTAATAAAAATAATAATTAAATTCAAAGCGCCAATTTGGAATTGCAAGTGAGCCCATGTCAAATGTAAAAAGACGTGTATTTATAGGCTAAAGTTTAGCCTAAGCCAAGTAGTGTTTTTGAATTAATTTTCCCCCCAAATTATTTTCTTGCTCAATTTTAGTTCAGACGTGGTGGAGGAAAAAGACAATAGCTTTCATGATTTTCGAATCAGTGCATTGGTCAAAGTTTGGAAGGGGTTTGTCCCCACCTGAAGTAAGGTGGTAGCCAAGATAGCAAGCTTGGCTTGGGCAGAGCATGGAGGGCAGAAGGAGTGGTGTTTGATTTGCACGGAGGGTCTTTTCTTTTGCATGGTCAAATTTTATTTTTAGCATCGATGGTGGAGAATATCAAGGAGCTCATGCTCCTTTGGTTCACATGAGCAGCTAGCCCATGCGGTGATGTCCCTTGTGTTAGGGCACAATGGCCAGCAAGGTTGCGGGTTCGACCAGTGATAGCAGCGCTTTAAGGAGGATTAATTTTTTTAAGGTATGTATTATATCTTTTGTTTGGGAGTCATAATGGTTGATTAAATATCTTTGATGTGCCTAGCTAGGGAGTCATAAGGGTTTTGTCATTATTTTTGATGTGCTTGGAGATGGAGTTATAAGGGTTCATATAATTTTCTTGAAATTTTATAAGGGAAATATAAGGTATTATATTGAAATTTGTTTTGTGAAAATTAGAAAGGGGATATATTTTATTTGACAAGTTTAGGAGTAATAAGGTGTAAAAATGATTTGATAATTTCAATGTAATTCTTGCATGGTGAAAAAGGAATTGTTGAAAGGTTTTGAGAGTTTTTATGCATCATCTTTGAGAACACAAGAAGGGTCCTAGAAGATTATTTTCAGATTTCTTTGAGCACCTTTTGGAGGAGAAATTCATGTGGATATTTTGAAATAGAATCTTTCTATCTAACCCTTGAAGTGGCACAAGAAATATTGGTTGTTTGTGAGACAGGTTTTTGTGACATATCTTCATCAAATAAAATAAGAGGTATGGGCATATTATTCCTTCTTTGAGGTGTATTTTTGAGCAAGGTTTTTTGGAATATAAGGTGGAATTAAAAGGGTTGTTAGTAAGCATTGTTGAAAATATTTGAGGGTTTGAGACCTACATTGTGCATCCTTGATGAAAAGAAAGTTGAAACACCTGTGTTAGGGTTTGTGATCAAGTTGTGCTTCATTGGTCGAATGATTGTGTGAAAATTTTAAAGCATTGGTTTTAAGTGATATTGAAAGTGAATGTGCAAACATTAGAAATCATATTTATGAAAGAAAGTTTGTGCATCAAGAAGATAGGTGTCATATGCTAGACTAGATCTATCTTTAAAAGAGAAATAAATGTGAGACATGTGAAAGAGACAGTCTTAATGATTGAGTAGAACATATTGAGTTGTTTGATAGAGCATATCATTCTCTATATGTTCCAGAGGTTAGATGAATTATAAGTAGAATATATTTTGTCTAAAGAAAGCATTTCTGAAAAATATATAAGCTTTGCTTGTGTGCAAGGTTTGGAAATATTTGCTACAATTTTATGAGCAGTTTTAAGGACAGATTTGAGCAAGTCTTTTGAGAAGTCTTGAGAGCATATTTGAGCAAGTCTTTTGAGAAGGCTTGAGGGTATATTTAAGCAAGTATTTTGAGAAGGCTTGAGGGTATATTTGAGCAAGTATTTTGAGAAGGCTTGAAGGCAGATTTGAGGAAGTCTTGTGAATACTTGAGATAGATTTGAGAGCAAGTTTGGTTGCTGATTTGTTCAATATTTGTGTTAAGTCTTGGGGCAAATTTGAGATAGATTTTGGTGCATATTTGAGATAGCATCTAGTGTAGATTTGAGATAGATTTTGGTGCATATTTGAGATGGAGTTGAGATTAAACTTTGGATGTGATAGAGGAAAAAAGAAAGCAACCTCCAGTGGATATAGATTCATCAACCAGTATAGTAGGGATAGAGGTCTCTTATGGAGAGAGATCCACAAGCTAGAGTAGTGGGGGTAGAAGTCTTATAGAATATCACCAGCTAAAGTAGAGGGGAAAGAGTTCTCCTATGGAGAGAGATTCACAAAACTAGAACAGAGTGGAGTGGTGTCCACAAAACTAGAGCAAGGGGAAATATTTCTCCTATGGAATGTGATCCGTAAACCAACTAGGAAGATAGAGTTCTTTTGTGGAGAGAGACCCATGAACCAGTTGAGTAGATAGAGTTCTCCTGGATCAAGTTCCATGAACTAGAGCAAAGGGGATAGAGTTCTCCTTTGGATAGATATCCACAAATTAGAGCATAGGGGATTAGTATCTCCTTTGGACAAATTTCCATAAACATTGTAATAGGGAATTAATTCTCAAGAGATTTGTTGAGAAAATTTAGTGGAAATATTTTCTTCGTGGAGTAGCCCACATTGGGTGAACCACGTAAAATTTGTGTCTCTCTTGTGTGTGATGATTTGTGCATTTCTTTGATTACTTCTATTGATATTGCCATTGATAATATTGGATAATATTGTTTGGGAAAGAAAAGTAAAAGTTGGTCTTATATTGTTCACCCCCCCTCTCAGTATAAGCTTGTGTTCTTCAAAAATTTATCTAGAGATTGTACAAAGAGAGTCAAAGACAATGGGAAAGAATTCTTCTAAGTATGTTGATCCCAATAACCCAAGTTTAATATTTACTACTTTCTCTCTTCCAAATGGTTCTACTCTTTGGAATGGTTTAAAAAATCTATTGATATTATGATTAAAGGTTTAATATGGGTGGTGGAAACTGGAGGAAAATTTTCTATTTGGATGGATACTTGGTGTGATAAAAAAAACACTCAATTTAGATCCAGTTTTGAAATCTTAGATGATATTGCTTCAAGACAAATACGGTGATAGGGTTTCAAACATTTTATGCAAGGATCAAGAAGGAAGATACAAATGGAAAAAGTATTTTTTTACAAGCATAGAAGACATTGATGCTAGGAGGTAATTGAGTAGAAATATAACAACTGTAATTATTCCGAGGTGTGCCAAGGATAAATTAATTTGGGAGTTGAATAGCTCACAAGAATACACAACAAGAACTGGATATAATTTTCATCACCAACATAATAATATCACTAGAATTTGAAGATACATTTGGGATAGCCCAAGCATTCCTAAAGTCAAAATGTTTGTTTGGCTATTATGTCATAGAGGAATTTTATCTTGCGATAACCTTATGAAAAGGGTTTTTCATGGCCCCTCTAAATGTGTTTTCTATAATAAGGAGGAGAGTATTGACCATCTCTTAAGACATTGCTCAATAGTTTGGAATCTATGGCAATGGATTCATAATATGTTTGGTAAATGCATGGTGATGAATAGCAAAATTGAATATTGGTTAAATAAATGGCAGAGCACTTATAAAAGTGAGGCTTTACAGACAATATGGGATATATCAAAAGATATAATACTTTGGACTATATGGCTAGAAAGGAATAGAAGAATATTTAAAGGAAAGGAAAGTAGTTTAGAGGTAATTAAAAATAAGATATGTTTAGCCATAGAGGAGTCTAAACCAACCCTATCAACTCACCCAATTCCTAATTTGGAAGCAGAGAGTCTTGATAGATGGATTCAAGTCATTAAATAGAATTATGATATTGGGTACAAGAGAAGAAAAAATAAGGTAAAGAATATAAACTGGAAACCACCAAATGTGGAGTGGATTAAGTTGAATTTTTATGGAGCATCTAAAGGAAACCCAGGACCAACAGGAGGAGGAATAATTAAAAATAATAGAGGAGATATTTTGTCTCATTATACTTTCAATTATGGATTTAAGACAAATAATGGAGTTGAAGCTTGGGCAGTTTTAGAAGAGTTAAAAATATGTAATCAAATGAAATTTAATAGAGTTTGGATGGAAGGTGATTCTCTCATAGTAATAAATGTAATTTCAAGGAAAGCAAAGGCTCCATGGAACATACAAGAGATAATTATGGAAATTTAATATCTTGCTAAATAGTTTGAAGAAATCAGGTTTGCACATATATTAAGGGAAGAAAACAAATGTGCATATAAGCTATCCAATAGAGTGGCTTTGGTTGAGGATCGTGAATTTAACATCTCCTTTTCATGGTTAGAGGAAGTAGAAAGTTTAGTTGAAGCTGACAAAAATTGTTGATTATCTAAATCAATTAATGATTAATATGTACTTTAATATTTTCCATTGGTAATATCTATTTTATTTTGTAACAATAATGTGTGTTCATTTATACTATTTATTATATTTTTTGTGGTTGCACTTGTGTTTCGGGAAGGAAACTAGCAATCTAGATTTGGTAAATCGGACTATGTTAGTGCGATGTTTTGGAAATATTACTCTAAAGATGCAAGGCATAGATAGTAGAGGTGAAGTTTTGGTATTGTGAAGGCTGCTATAGGAAAATGTCAAGAAAGATGCTAAATTCTAGAGTAGTTATATTCATACAAAGATTTGAAAAGATCTAGAAAATGAAAATCAAGAATTCAGATATTTTATGCAAAATGATGTAGGTTTTTAACTATAGCATCTCAATTGAGATGAGAAGAGTATCTATTTGGAAAATATCAAGCTCTAAAGAAGAGATGTAGTTTGTTAAGGATGGGGGACCCAAGTACAACCCCTTTTTATCAAGCAAAAAAAAATATGATATCCATATTTTTTAATTATTTCATTTGGAGACCTATCTTTAAATTATTGTGCATATAACCCATTAAAAATATAGTGTATATTATAGAGGATGTTTTTATTATTATCGCTAGAAAAATATAAAGATAGTTTATAAAGGCTTTCTCAACCTTGGAAAAAATTTATAGGTACTATGAAATGAAAGTTAACGTAAATAAAATAAAGGTAACAAAAATTGTTTCTCACGATAAAGATATTAATAATTGGAAGAAATTATTTCTTGAGTATATGGGCCTTTAATTTGAATTATACTAATAATAGAATTCTTATGGAAAAAAATGTATAACATGAAGAATTGAAGCTCTTTATTCCATGCTAAATAAATGTAGATAGATCCAATTACGAAATTGGATAGTAAAGAAGATTGAAGTACTTTTTAATGTCCACAAGGCCATAGGCCATATGATATGACCCTCATGGATGATGGTGTTTACCCAATATATGGTTACTAAATCATGGTGCACAACCCTACCATGGAGGATTTGAACCTTGGACCTCTATCTAGAGTTCCAAATTCTCCATCATTAGGCTACTCAGACTATACTTATATTTAAAGTGATTATTTTAAATATATTTGTAAAAATAATAGTTTTATATGGTTGTCATGTTTAATATTAGAATCTAAAAATACATATTATTAGAATTAAGGTTCAAGGTTCAAACTCCTTACCCTACTATATTATTAGAAACTTGAATTTTACCATTAAAAGAAGAAGCATTACATCAATTTGTGTATAATAAAAAATATATGTGAATAAAAACATCTTATCACATCAAATGATGCATGTAACTAAAGAAAATGATTGATATGAAGACAACATATGATTGATTAGAAAATGAAGAGTAAATGGAAGTGATTTACCAAAATATTCATTAAGATTTGAGACTTCATACAAAAAACAAATATTTTTGACAAGATCATAACAAGAGAATAAGGTTTTATGAATATGAGAGAAATAAAATAGTCACCTAAAAGAAACAATATCATCTCTAAGAGGTCTTAATGCAAAAAATAATATATGTTATCAACTGATTTGGATAAAGTTCTCATTATCTTGCAATTGAAATAGGAAGATGGAAAATATTAATTGAGAAGAGTATTAATGTTTACTACATAAGGGAAAGTCAAGAATGAGAAAAATATGATGCTATATTATCCTACATACCAAAAATTAAGAAGAAACACCATTTACAACATCATAACTTGAGTAGCTTATTCAATTCACCATCCTTTATAATAGCCCTCCTTGGTAGGACTTGTTATTGATAAATGATTTATGTATTGATGTGTGGATATCTAATGTATAATCTCATTTTATGCTATCAAGATGTGTTGATAGCTTCACTTTATGCTTTGATTATACTTTTGGAATATGGTATTTCTGATGAAATTTGTGGTTGAGGACCAAGTACTCTCTTGGGTGGATTTGTATGGGAAACCACCAAAATTGAGAGAAAAGAGAAATTATGGATGACTTATTCATTGACAGCTCAAGGGTAAAAAACTACCCTTCATATAGATGCATTGCATATGTATTTTTTGGATTGAATGCACCATTGGGCAAGGAGGTTGCTATTAGAAAAATAGCCATCCTTAGTAGAAAACGTTTTAGTTATCTTAAAAGCCTTCTACTTAAGGAAAAACTTTGGTTGTGCTTATTGTTGTTTTGCATTGGATGCATTATGAATGTGTTTGCGGTAATACAATTGTTGGTTAATATTTTCATCCATATTAGTATTAATAATAATGTTGGTATTATTAATACTTAAGATATTAATATCAATGTTAATAGTTAATATTAACATTTGGTATTAATTAAATTGGATGGATGATTAATTATGGATATTCTAATATTTGGCAACATTAAAAAATAATAAAAATAATAATAATAGGGGATTAATGAAAGGAAAGAATGTTTTAATTGTTAAAACATTAGTATAAGAAAGGAAATTTATTATTGTTAAATATTATGTTGTAATTATGGGAAATGAGGGGATGGTGGCAACGTATCTTGGAAACATTACATTGTTACGTAACGGGAAAGCATGCAGAGGGAACCCCTCTTTTGACTATTGATCTCCCTTCTTCGAAGGGATTATTTGAATGCCTTTATAGCTTAGTTTGGGGAGCTAGTGGAGGAAAATTGAAGGATCAGGGAGAAAGGATTTTGCAAGGTAGCAACCTGAGAGGAGAGCTTATTTGCTAAGAAGAGGTAAGAACGTTTACAATTTTATATGTTGGATGTATTGCTTGTTGTTTGCGGATGGTGCAACTATGTTTTTGCTTTAGAAATATATGGGTTTTTAGTGGTTCTTGTCTTGAGAAAGCTTAGTTCATAGTGAACCTTTTATATTTTGTTTTGTAGCCGTGTTTTCTTGTTGCCTCGAATTTTTATTTTGGTTTGGCAAGTTGGTCCAGGGCTTAATATTTTGGGATACATTTTGTTGTTTTTATCTTCCCTAAGTTTTATTTTTCCTTGTTGTTTGTGCCTAATGTTATGGATGTTTCAATTGGAAATATTTTACGTATACATGGTTGACTACTCCACCAAGGTATACGTATAGCTCTTCTATTGTGCCTGTTCAGTTTGGAATCTTAGCTTATTGGTCCTTCTGTAGCATTATACAGTGTAATCGGGGTGGTTGTTTTTGGTTCTTTGTTAAGATTAAGTATAGGGATCCATAAGCATCTTGGTCCATTCTTATCCTTTAACCTTAGCCATTTCGATTCGTAGGTGTGGTCGTGAGTAGGTTTGTGTGTATGCATAAAGGTTGGTGCCTAGTGTAGTTTGAGTTTGCGTGAGCTTGCATCTTGTTGTGCATTATGCATGTTAATTCCTTTGTTATGTTCTTTCCTAAATTAGGTTTTATTTTGTTGTTATGTTAGCAAGTTTAATTTTTAACTTTTAGTTATAAAATTTGAGAAAATAACTAATAGTTAAATGGAATAACGTATTTGAATGAAAAATTATGGTTTTCATTTATGTTAATGATAGCTATATCTTAAGAGCATGTTAGCATTGTAAATTGCTTTTTATGACCTTATTATGGTAATGACCTTTCAAATAAAGATAAGGGTAGAATTTATTACATTTTTGTTTTATTAATATTAAAATGTGGGGTAGATAGTGGGCTATGTTTTATTTTAAATTTATTTTAGAATATGAAGATATATTATTTAATATGGAAGTGGCTTGGGTAGCCAAGGGATTTCATATATGAAAGAAGTATGGGATTCTTCCAATTTTATTTCATGAATTATTTGGTGCTTTATTGTTTGTTTAAATTGCATAGTGCATATTAGGCTTGCATATGCATATTAGAGTTGTCTCGATCCCTACTCAAGTTCATGGGAAGATCTACCAAAAGGAATAACTTGAAAGTGAAGGTGGAACTAGGGACCCTTATGTTGAAAAGTATTATTATATTTTTGGAAAGTTGTATTGAAAAATGTTTATATTAAAATTATGTTGAGCTTTGATAAAGATAATATGTATTGTAAAAAAACTTGATATTGTATTTCAATATTTGAACAAAATAAAATATTTATATGTTGTTATTCTTCTATGAAAGATTTTAGATTTTTTTATTTTATGAGTCAAATGGAAAGTTTATGTTATCAAAATGAATGGTGGAAATTAATTCCTAGATTATGGTTATAACCCTTACATGTTGTTACATTCTTTCCATTATTAGTAAAGGAATTGCTAAATGTTAGTATTATGAATTGAAATGTAATTGAGATTACTAGTTTAGCAATGTGCTATGTTAAATTTATAAATGTATTAGCATTATATTTCCTTTTGGGAGATATGTTATTGCTTTGTTTTATATATGATTATTGGGCTTGTATGGGGGTTCTTGGGCATGAATATAGAGCCATATTAGAGAAAACCCTAAGTCAAGAAGATAGCCCAATCCTAGGAGGAGTTGTGGTGATGCAATAACTAGGTATTTGCAAATCTGGGAGGAGTTGTGGTGATGCAATAACTAGATAATTATGAATGATACACCTTGAATGGTGAGGCTTGGGTGTTCCAAAGTAGTGAGGCTTTTGGAATCATTCACAAGATAGTATAGTGGTGGCACCTTGAACAATGAGGATCGGGTGACCATGTTTATTACCAGGTGAGTGGTAATGGCCTTAGTTAACCCATAGAGATGTGGTAACTAAGCACTAAGGCATTACGTTAGAATAATCCTACCTATATGGACTTATGTATGGTTAAGGAAAAGGCATCCTCTTTTAGTGTTATGGGCCTTAAATGATAATACATACATCGTGATCAAGTTATCCTATACCGATGAGGGTATAGAAAATTTGAGGGGACCACTAATGGCACCTTTTCTAAACAGTGAGGTTTAGAAATGTGAACCCCAAAAATACAGGATGTTGGCCACTCCTATCCACTAGAGTATCATCTGCAGTGACATTGAACTCAAAATGTGGTTTTACCTTATAATACTAGAAAATATTGGGACTTCTTTTTGAACCTTACTTATAAAAAATATATTTATCTCTCTGTTGAGTTATTTTTGGTGGGTTGTTACATCCTTACCATCTAAAAGAGTGAGTGACTATTTTAAAGATATTTTGGAACATTAAATAATGAACACATATAAAATTTATATGGCTTAATGTAGTGATATTATTAAAGTGAATTACAACTAATCTCAAAGGAATTTCTTTTTTCAATTAGTTATATAGGGTTAAAAATAGTCCCACCCATATTACATCATAACCGTATTATAGCGATACTTTAACAAACCATATTATTGTGGTAGTATAACAAAACATATCATCATAAATATATTTATTATAAAAGTTTCTATTATAATGTAAATTTAGGTTATACCCATACAATTGCATCTCATTTACAATTTCTTTGTAATACTTAAATTTATCAAGGTTAACATTGGGAAATATCTTGTACATGAGGACGGGTTTGGATCCATAATATGGTTACACTCAATCCTAAGCATATAACCACTCAACCTTAGGTCCATACATTATCATAGGTTTTACCCTTAGCTCTAGGTATCCTTGTGTCTTTACAAGGTGTCTATTTATGAGATTAAAACCTTGGATTATGATATAAAACTTGATCCCCATTAATTGCCTTAAAATTGTTGAGCTAAGTTGTTAGTATTAATATTTTCCAATTCTCTTATAGAGCATGAGAGTGATCTTGGATCCATGATATGTGTACTATTAATCTGAGGTCTCTAACCACTCAAACCAAGGTCCATACATTATCCTAATTTTTATCCCTTCCTTGAGGTGTCTTCATGGCTCTACAAGGTTATTGCCTATGGAATTGAAACGTTGGATTATGATGTGATAATCCTCACTTGTTGTTGCTTCTCCCAAACTTAACAAGCTAAAATTTACAATATTCACACATTTGACCAATAGGCAAATAGTGACTCAAACATGGGTGTGCAACATTATAAGCATGACCCATATTTTCTCATGGCTCTAGAAGATACTCACCCATGGGATTGGAAGCTTGGCTTATGAAATGAAACTCCTCACTCCTCGCCACTTATCCTAATCCTATTGTATATTAGAATTTTAAGGTTAACATTGAGGCATGGCTTGTAGAGAACATAAAGGTGGGCTTGGATCCATAATATTGTTATGCTAATTCTAGGTCTATGGCCACTTGATCCTAGGTTAGTGCATTGTCATTCATTTATTCCCTATAACTAGGTTTCCTCACGGATCTACAAAATGTCTATTCATGAGATGAACTTTAGCCTATTATATGAAGCACTACCCTCTTCATTGCTTTCCCAAAACTTGTTGGATAGGTAAAAACATATATATGATCTATTTTTCTCTTTTTTTCCTTCCATACATTCTATAGGGTCTCTTTTAGACAAAATAAAAAACATTTTATTTCATTTTCTAAAGATTTTTAAATGGGTTGCCATGGATTTTACTTTATAATGAGTAACCAAGACAACTCACTTGGAAGTCAAGAACCCAACACTGGCACAAATTAGAACTTTATTCCCATTAAGACTTAAACTTGATCCTTCTCTATGGAAGTTAACATGTCTCAACTACTTTATCTTAACTCAATGGATAAATGTTAAAATTCATCAATAGGATTACAAGCTTTATTATGATTTGAAATTTATTTCTCTTCATCCCTTGTCTCAAACCACCTATCTAAAAATACAAGTTCGCCTATGGGATTAGAACCTTGGATTATGATGTGAAACTCTTTATTCCATATTGTTTGCTCTATAATCTGTTGGGCATATTTTTTAAAATATTGAACATCAAAATGTTATAAAAAACCAAGTTTATTTTTCTAAAGCGTGATGGAGCAATGATAAACAATATGCAATCACAATTGCGCCTCAAGTTCAACTCCTTGTATTATGATGGACACTTATACAATAATACAAGTTGTGATAGTATAATTTATTGTAATATCATGATAATATGGTTAATTTAAATACCTTGATAATGAAGTCATGGTATAATATCGCTCACACTAATTTTAATCAATATAACCAATAAAAATATTATGCTTGTTTTTAATTTAGTATTCAAATATTACATAAAATAGTATGTGTATATATAAATTAAACGTAGAGAATATCAAACATGAATATATATATATATATATATAATTTTTCACGTAGAATTAAAATGGATCCTACCCATATCACATCATAATTGTTTTACCATGGTATCTCAACAAACCACATAGTGGTATTATATCACCTGACAATGTTTGGCATTATATTGCATGAAAATATTTGAACCTAAAGCTTCACATTATAAGCCTACATTTTTAATCAATTGAGATAATTCCATTTGATTACACACATATTATTAATTACTATTATATAATTATTTATTAATTTTTTATTGAATACATTATAAAGCAACATTAAACAAGAGTTCACATAGTGATGTAATCCTTTCCTTATGTTGTGCATTATAATTGTAAATGGTTGCTTATTTTTTGGTGTTTGAGATTGGAGATGATAACTCTAAAGAGCATAACCCTACACCTAAAATATTCCATAGATACATTTCTAATTGGATAGTAGTCCCATTTTCCATTGTCAAAACATGTCAAACACTCACTAGGGAAAGAGGGGAGAAAGGTCATACCTTCTCCATTCCTTGCAACATGACTATCCTTGTTTAATGATAGCCAAGTGTCGTCAAAATCCATATAAAAACTAATGGTATAGATGGGATTAATCATAATGAAATAGTTTTATGTTTTTAATATTTTACAATATCTTTAATATGGTGTTTAACCTTCTCTTATTTTTTAAACTTTTAGTGTTTTTCAAGTATATCCATATTAAGAGAAATTTACATAGATTTTTTACCATATCACAATATAGTTCTAAACTCATTTTGGTATTCACTCTTATAAATATGGGGTTTCAGCTATAAAAAAAAGGATTGGCTATTTAAAAAACTACATAGAGTATTTTACATTATCTTGAATATAATATTGTGGAATCTACATATTTGTAAATGCAAAAAAATGAAATAAAATTTGTTGGTCACCATAGTTCCCTTTAAATTACTATTTGCAATGGGTCAACAACCAAATCTTGAAACAATAATACAAGATAACATTTATGCAACTAGAGAATCTTGTAATCTCAACATGGAATGCATGAAAATTCTTATAGTTTTGGAATCATAAATTTAAATCACATGATAAAAACAAACACTCTATTCAGTGTGAGTTATCATTTTTTAAAGATTAGGGGGAGAATTTGGGTAGGGACAAAGGGGAAATTCTCAGATAAACTCTCCCTAAGCCTTGGGATGTCATCATGATTACCATTTTGTATTAATTCACTCTGGATAGTCCTTGTGTGATTTTGAGGAGTTTTCACCTAGCTTTCCTCAATCACCTGAGGGGAAAGAAGACTATCAACATTTTGGAGTATCTTTTAAAGTCAATAAAATGCTCAATTTTGAATTTCAAGAGGAGAGTTTCTTCTTTTCCTCTTTACCAAGGGCTCCACATGGTCATATATAGGTACGTGGTTGAGAGGTAAACTAGAAGAGCAATGGCGACAGTTGTTGGGCCTGTGGATGACAATGGTGGTGACAACCCTTCATCTCCTAAAATCAATCATGTGCTATATTATGATGTGAAGGTGGAGGGGATCCCGAGTTCTCTTAAGTTTTAAACTCAATGTTATACCACCAGAAGAAATACTAGCATTAGCAAGCACAAGGCTTCTATCATCATAGACAACAATGACAACTCATATGACTCCTTGTCGTTCTAGATCAATCCTGGAAGCATATCCAAGAAAGGCCATCCTATGTAAGAAACCTTCACATAACCACCCATGTTGGCCTTTTGAGTATCATGCTAGCCAAATCTTTTTGATCGGGGCCATCTCCAGGACCTCCACAATATTATGAAAGCTATCAATTGGGCTGCTAAGATGACCTCTTCTCTTCTAACTCAGGCAAAAACTCTCCTGGATGAATACAAGTACTAGTATGGAATCCTGGAAGAATTTAAGAGCCTAGTGGGTGTTGAACGCATTGATGCAGGCCGAGACAATGGAAATCCTAGCAATTAATCATGTGGTCTTGACTATGGTTTTTTTTATTGGGAAGAATGTTTTTTTGTTGTCCCATTTCTTGTTTTCCCCTGTGTGGGTTTCTTCTATGGATTTTTAATATTTTCTCTATAGCCCCTGTGTGGGCCTTCTTGTCCTTTTTGTGGTTTCTCTTGATGGCCCGTAGAGGGCCCTTGGTGTTGGATACTTTTTTTTGGAGAACATATCCTATCTATCTCTGTTTTGTAAAATGTTACGAGACCATTTCAAAACCCCTCTTACCAATAAAAAAATAAATAAATTGTGAACAACATGAAAAATATCAAATACTCCAAATCTAAAAACAACAATACACCCTAGATAAAAATATGGATGCCCAAGTTGGAGAAAAGAATAACAACTAATATATGGTAATTTTAATCCAAGAAATAGATGTTACACCAAAAATGATTATCAAGGATACAATGGTATAAGTTCTATGGATATGTAAATTCCAATGATATAATAGTTCTCGAAAGTAGACGGTGGATATGTAAGTTCCATGGATATTGACCAAGGTTTTTGGAGATTCAAAATTGGATCAAGTGAAAGTGATATGCTATGAATTTTCTTTCTAAAGATTTGTTTCTTATCATCTTTCCCATTTTGGAAATCAGAGATAAAATAATGTGTGGATTGTGGTTTAGGGGAAGATATGCCCTTTATTTAATTCCATAGAGAGGATTCTTCTATTGAGATAAAAACTATTAAAAAGCTTCTAGTGTGGGTTAGTCTTTTTGGACTTCCATTAAAGTTTATCAATAAGGATATTTTGAAGAATATTGGAAATACCCTATGGAAATTCATAGAGGGACCAAGTACTAAGAAGTGAAATCATGCTATATATACCCAAATATGTGTTTCTATGGATATTTCAAATCCTTTTACACAATGTACTAAGATTAAATCTAAATCAAGATAATTGGATTAACAAGTAGATTATGAAAATATTACATTCCAATATCGTAATTGTTATGATATTGGATAAATTAAAAGAGATTAGAAAGTGAAAATGATGAAGAAAGAGAAAAAATGTTGGTCATGGGATAAATTTCAAAATAAATAAAGGAAAACATATTGTAATAGAAGTTGGACTAGATCAAGGATATTCCACTCCACACAAATAAGCAAAGAAATCCTATCTACAACATCATATGGAAAAATTCATCATAGTTCACTCAAATAAACCATTAGAAGAAACAAAAAAGGATACAATGGATGATAAAGTACAATGTGTAAGTTCAAATTTAGAAGAAATTAAAGGTCCAAAGGAAGGTGTGGAGAAAATTTTTAAATTAAAGACAACATAAGAGGTCAAGTTTATTCTAAGAAATTATCTTCATTTTCATCAAGTAGTATGGAATCCTCTCCTAGAAATAGAAATGAAAGTAGAGTAGAGGTTATACCTTTCACTTTAGGGTTTTAAGAGCAACATAATAAGTAAATAAGAATGAATGAAATTCATAGTAATTTAGGGTTTTTAGGGTAGCATAAGAAGGTAATTGCTATGGAGAAGTGTCCTTGCATTTTAGGATTTTTAGGGTGACACAAAGAAGAAAGTGCTTTTGTTGTTATTCATTATACTTTGAATCCTTTAGAGCAAGACAAATCTATACATGTTAAGTCTCACTATAAGAAATGTGAAAAAATCAAAGAGATTGATGAAGATGAAATTGTTGTTGGGAATGCAGAAGACCCATGAAGTAAAAACAAAGAGAAAAACAAACTCAGACAAATATTGACATGAAAAAACAAAAGCAAATCACAAGTGTTAACAAAAAGTTGGTCTAAACCCATAAATAAAAAGTGATGATAACAATGATGTCTTGGAATATTAGGGGCATGGATAAGACCCCTAAAAAATAAGTATTAGAAAACTGACATGTTCTTATAGACAACAAATATATAGATATGGAAATCAGGTAGCAAATATTTTGGCCATTCATAGTGTTGATTTTTATCTTAGGAAAATGGATGAATGAGATTTTTTCTCTTAATAAAAATGATATCAAGGAGTTGATTGTGAAAATGTAGTAATTTGAGGAAGATGACAAATATCTTTGATAGAAAGGCAAATAAAGGATATATTTGATAAAAAGGCAAGTTGAATATGGCTTAATTAAACTAGTAGTATTGTAATGAGAAAAATGTAATATTTTTCTATTTTAATGGGAGTGGCCCCCCATAGAAACCATACGTAGCTTATTTAAAAAAAGAACAAATTTACTTTTGAGTGAAGTATGAAAATTTTAGAAATTAGAGGTTAAACAAAAAATAAAATTGTTTTGTATGAAGTCATAGAACCTTCAATTTGAACTTCTCACTAGAAAAAAATGATAGCATGTTTGGAGTCACAAAAGGAATTTTTCCCTCCATAGCAAATAAACTACAAGTCTCAAATAAACATATCCCCAAAGAAAAATATCATCACATAAATTAGCTAAAAATGTAGAATCCCAATTAAGGCCAAAATTTATGTGGTTAGTGAAAAACAATAGAACCAATAATTAATGAATGGAAAAGCTTAAACATCTAAAGCAAAAAATACACAACAATGCTTTGAACAAAATGGTAGAACTTGCAATTGCTACCTCAAGAAAATAATAACACATATATTGTTGGACATTTTGAGTCCTAAAAGTTAAAGTTGTCATTGATGTCAAGAAATGAAGTCAACATTATTATCAAGATTTTACGTCAAGGAAAAAAGTTGTCAAAGTTGTTATTTGATATCCAAGAAGAAGGCCAAAGGTTAAGAGATTCAGTGCAAAGTTAAAAATGAGATATAATATTTTTTATAAAATATTTAAATTCAATAAGAATTTAAATTTTATAAATAGATATTATTTACACCATGGAATGCAATGTGAAGGAAGCAATAATATTATCATGGTTAAAAGGATATAATATTATAATGTTTGATATTATAATATTAAAGTGATTTGGTTAAAAGCCCAAAGTAAAATATTTAATATTTTACTTTACCCAAAGATGGGCTTGGAGTTTAAAATATTCAAAGCACTTTATCAAGGTTCTAATATTCATCGACGTCTCATGGTAATAAAAGCTTCAAAGGCATCGATGTTTTACAAAGCATGGAGGAATTTAATATAAATACCTATGCCAAAGGGCATTGAACCTTATCCTTGCTCGATCAATTATTTTGCATATGAATTATTTAAAGTGAAGAGCTCATGAAAGAAGGACTGCGATTTTCTTGTTTGTGCCAATGAATAGAAACTAAGTGGAAGGCGTCGAATGGTTGAAGCCCAACCAGGAAGCTTGGCCTAGTGGCAAGTGGGAAGGTGGTAAAATGTTTGTTGGCAAGGGAGCCAACGTTTGAAACGCGATGGTGTGCATTGGCAGGCATGTTGGTTGAAGGTGCCAAAGGTGCACGTTTTTTCAAAGGGGCAAGAGCATGATACATTTAAAAGCACATGGTGTTCCTCCATCTCAAACGAGCATGTAGCTCATACGACTGTTAGAGCCGTAAAAAGGCATACGTCATGGGCATTATTGAGGGTTTGAATCTCTCCAAAGGTAAGGTAAATATTTTACATTAAATTTTTGTTATTTGCCTATGTTTGGAGGTATAAGGATTGTTAGTGGAATTGTTTAGAAAGGGTGTTTGTTGGATAGTGGTGGTAGTTGAATATTATCATTTGAAGTAATAAGGAAGTTTTGGATTTAATTATTTTTGATGAAGTCTTAATTTACTATATTGGCATATTGAAGGATTAAGACTTTTGAGGGTTGTTTAATTTTAATAAGGGTTTTTTTTTTTGGTTAAAGAATATTATTGTGAAGGTATTGAATATTATTTAAGTTGGAGTAATAAGGTGTAATTTTGATATCATTTTGCATTGTGTTTTGTTGAGGAAATTATTATCTTCTAAATCTTATTGAGATTGGCAAAGAAGTAATTGTGAGTGTGGCATATTTGTGAGATCAAATTCTTAACAAGCAAAAAGGTATGGGAAAATTCTTTCTTGGTTGAGTTGATTTATTGTTTACTAGAAAATAAAGTTTGGAGTGAAAAATATTTGACTAGGGTTTCCTTTTCGAAAGTGCTTGAGTTAATGCTTCAAGGTTTTCTAGAATTAAGAGTTGTGATTAAAACCTTATTTGATAAGCATAGTTTTTGAAGTCATTGAATTGTGTGAAGAATTGAGTCAGGGTTTTGAAAATAACATGAGTATAATTGTTATGTGAAGAATATTTTATGAGCATTGTTGTTGAAGTGAGTTATTTTGCAAAGAATTTGAACTAGGGTTTGAAAAAGACCATGAGTATCATTGTTATGTGAGATTTGTTGTTGAGCATTGTTGGAAATATTTTGAGTTGGTTGATATATGCTTGGAATAGGGTTTGTGAGAAAGAAGTGTTTCATTAAGTTATTGGTTGAGTTGAGTTGGTTGAGCCTAGTCAAGTGGTTGTATGAAGTGATTTTTCAAGTTCCATAAAACAAATTATTCTATATTTTATTTGAGTTGTGAAAGTAATTGAGCATTGAGTACAGAACATATTGAGTCTCTAACAATTCTCTTTATGCTTCTATGAGATTGAGAAAATTGAGAAAGTGATTGTGAATTAAGAATATAACATATTGAGTCTCTAACAATTCTCTTTATGCTTTTATGAGATTGGACAAGTTCTATGTGTGGATTTGTTAAGCAGATTTGCGACAAGTATTTTAGAAGACTTGTGGACTAATTTTGTGTGAGATTTTGTGGAAGTTTACAATACAGATTTGGTTAAGTTCTAGAGAAGACTTATTGAGTAGAGTTGAGCAAGTTCTATGTGTGGACTTATTAAGCAGATTTGAGGTAAGTCTTTGAGAAGACTTGTGGACTAATTTTGTGTGAGATTTTATGGAAGCTTACAATATAGATTTGGTTAAGTTCTAGAGAGGACTTATTGAGAAGAGTTGAGCAAGTTTTGTGTGAGCTTGTTGAGCAAATTTGAGCAGGTTCTGAGTGGACCTGTTGAGCAGAGTTGAGCAAGTTCTATCCGAGCTTGTTGAGTAGATTTGAGCAAGTTCTAAGTGGACCTATTGAGCAGAGTTGAGCAATTTCTGTGTGAACTTGTTGAGAAGATTTGTGATAGACCAAATGGATTGTGTTTAGTGCATATTTGAGTGGACTTGTTGAGCAGATTTATGCTAGATTGACTAGACTGTGTTTAATGTAGATTTGAATGGACTTGTTGAGCAGATTTATGCTAGATAAATTAGATTATGTTTAGTATAGATTTGAGATAGAGCTTTGGAGGTGATAGAGCAACGAGGACAGTAGTCTCCAGTGGATAGAGATCCATCATCTAGGGTAGTGAGGACAAATCTTATAAGTGGGGATAAGAGTCTTCAATGGAGAGAGATCCACAAGCCAATGTAGTGGAGGTGGCAGAATCCTAGAGGATCACCAAATAGAGCAGAGGAGGAGTTCTCCTATGGATAGAGATCCATAAACAAGATTTAGAGGATCAACATCTCCTTTGGACAGAGGTCCATAAACATTGTAATTGGGAAGGATTCCCAAGAGATTATTTGAGAAATATTTAGAAGAAATATTTTCTTCGTGGAAGTAGCCATATTTGGGTGAACCACGTTAAATATGTCTCTATTGTGTGTGGTGATTTGTACATTGCTTTGATTACTATATTGATATTGCTATCTATACATTGCATAATATTGATTTGGAAAGAAAAGTAAAAAGTTCTCTTATACTGTTCACCCCCCTCTTAGTATAAGCTTGTGTTCTTCAATTGGTATCAAAGCGGGTGCATTCATAAGAGTTTAAAAGCTTTAAGGAAAAGCTAACAAGAACACAATGAATCCTAAGGAGGTGTCCTCAACTAAATCAACACCAATATTTGATGGAAATGACTACATGTATTGGATTATGATGATGAGGATCTACCTAATGGCACTTGGCAATGAAGTTTGGGATGCAGTGGAATTTGGATATGATCCAACAATCAATCCTCCTACAGATAAAGAAGGTAAGCTTCTACAACACTATAATTTAAAAGCAATGAATTCACTTGTGAAAGGTTTGCATAGAATAGAGTCTATGAAAGTTATGCATTTTAGAACTACAAAAGAAATGTGGGATAAATTGCAAAGTATATATGAAGGAGATAAAAGTGTCAAGAAATCAAAGATACAAAATCTCAAAGGACAATTTGAAACATTGAGAACGAATGAAGAGGAAAATATCAGTGCTTATCTAATTTGAATTGATGAGGTTGTTAATGATATACAAGAACTTGGAATGAAGATTGATGAATCAAATGTTTGTGATAAAGTCTTAAGATCTCTTTCAAATAGATTCAGTGAATAGGTTTTTGCTATAAAAATTTCATTTGATGGTGATAATTTGAAAAGGGATAAGTTGCTTGGTATGCTAACAACTTTTGAGATAAGAAAAAAATATCCTACTCCCCAAAAGGAAGCAACATTCAAAGCAATCAAGAAAACAAAGGGTAAGAAGTCAGAATCAAGCAGTGATTCATCCAGTGATGAAGAAGCTAATTATGGTAGAAGAAATAAAGGTTCTAGAAGAAATAAAGGTTCTAGAAGATCCATAGATCTGAGATCTAGTAAGTGTTTCAATTATGAAAATTTTGGACATTTTGAAATAGATTGTAAAGAACTGAAGAACAACAATGGTGAAGAAAAAAAAGATCATAGGGATAGGGAATCAGAAATATATAGGTACGATAAGCATCAGAAGAAAAGAAAGGATGGATAAAGCATACAAGGGAAGAAGTTCTTTAAAAGACAAAAGATGAGCTACTATGTGGATAATGCAAGTAAGTACTCAAGTGATAGTGATCCTAGTGTTTTAGACAATGATAGAGATGAAGTTTTTTTTATTATTAAAAAAATTAACTAGTTAATAAAACTTTAGTTATTCTCAAGTGTTTTATATGTGGTAACTTTGGACATATTGAAGATGATTGTACAATGGATGGTTATAGTTTTAGTGATTATGAGTATGAGAATGCACTGGAAGGACCATATGAAAATCTTCTAATGGCATTATAAGAAGAAGTGAGTGATCCTATAGAAGATAAGCCTAAAGAGAGTAATGATGTGGACAAAGGCAAACAAATAGAGAATTATTCAAAAGAGAATGGTTATGATCTCAAGGGAGAACTCATATATGCCCTTGACACGGTAAATAAGGTAATAAAGCAACACTCTAAACTTGAAATTTAGTTTCAAGAATGTGATGAAGAAATAATATTGCTTATAGAGGATTTAAAAAAATCAAAGGCTAAAGCAAATAAGTTCAAAGATAAGTTAGAAGCAAAGATCTTGGAATGTGAGAAGTTAGCACAAGAAGTGGCACTACTAAAAGAATATTTAGAGGACTCCAATATCAAGATGAAGGGATTTAAAAATAGATCAAATAACTTGGATAAGTTCATCAAAACACAAAAGCTTACATCAAGCAAAACAGGTCTTGGATTTGAACAGGTTCAAAAGAAATGGGAAGGAGAGTCAACTTCAAGTTTTGATAGAGAAGAAACCTCAGATGAAGATACTTCATAAGAAGATAGTGTAAAATAAAGTGAGACATCAGAGGATGGATTGGACAATAGTGAATTCAATAGTAACAGTGTGCAAAGAAGATACAAAAGGAACAACAATCATACTAGGAGACCAATGAGGTCAAGATGAGGAAGCTTCAATGGAAGATGTTTTTCATGTCATAGGATTGGGCACATGGCTTCACAGTTCAGGACACATGAAAGACAAAAATATGGGAATGGACATCTTTTCCATGGATATTGCTACTCATGTAACCATTTTGGTCACAAGACAATGAATTGCAGGGTTCATGATAGAAGAGGATATGGCTTCACTAGGAGAAATCCTAAGACATTTGCACCTCAAAGGAATAATAACATTAAGTGTTATAAGTACAATAATTATGGTCATACAGCAAAGTGATGTAGAGCAGACATTCTAGAGATAAGTATAAATAGGAACTTGAACATAAATAGGAACAGGAACAGAAATATGGATATGAACAGGACCAAGAACAGGAACATGGACAGGAACAGGAACAGGAACATGGATGTGAACAAGAATAGGAACAAAAATATGGATAGTAACAAGAACAGGAATATGGATGTGAACAGGAATAGGAACAGTAACATGGATGTGAATAGGAACAAGAATAGGAACAGAAATAATGACATGGACAAGAACATAGACATGGATAAAAACAGTTAGAGGATTCAAAAAATTTAGAAAATAATATAAGAGGATAAATATAAAGAACGGTGCTTTTTGGGAATAGAAATACTCCCATCCCATAATTAACCACCTTAACATAAGGTGGAGGAGGGGCTAAGCTAAGAGTCTCATTCTTCGCCCGAGCCCCAAAGGTGACCCTTTGTCATTGATGTCAAAGGGGGAGAAAGATTTGAGTATAGGGGAGAGATTTGATATTTGAAAGAGAATTAACCACCTGTAACTTGACTTCTTCTTTGATATTATAATGTTTGATATTATAATATTAAAGTGATTTGGTTAAAATCCCAAAGTAAAATATTTAATAGTTTACTTTACCCAAATATGGGCTTGGATTTTAAAATATCCAAAGCACTTTATCAAGGATCTAACCTTCTTCGATGTCTCATGGTAATGAAAGCTTCAAAGGCATCGACATTTTTCAAAACATAGAGGAATTTAATATAAATACATATGAAAAAGGGTATTGAACCTTATCCTTGCTCGATCGATTATTTGGCATACGAATTATTTAAAGTGAAGAGCTCATGAAAGAAGGACTACAATTTTCGTGTTTGAACTGCCAATGAATAGAAACTAAGTGGAAGGTGTTGAATGGTTGAAGCCCAACTAGGTAGCTAGGCCTAGTGGCAAGTGGGCAGGTGGTAAAAAAATTTTTGGCAAGGAATCCAGCATTCAAAATATGGCGGTGTGCATTGGTAGGCATGTTGCTAGAAGGTGCCAAAGGCGCACATTTTTGCAAAGGGACAAGAGTGTGATACGTTTTGAAGCACGTGGTGCTTCCTCCATATCAAGCGAGTGTGTAGCTCGTGTGACTGTTGGAGCCGTGACAAGGTGTACATTGTGGAAATTATTGAGGATTCAAATCCCTTCGAAGGCAAGGTAAATATTTTGCATTAAGTTTTTGTTATTTGCCTAAGTTTGGAGGTATAAGGATTGTTAGTGGAATTGTTTAGAAAGGGTGTTTGTTGGATAGTGGTGGTAGTTGAATATTATCATTTGGATTAATAAGTTTTATTTTTAATTATTTTTGATAAAGTATTAAATTACTATATTGGCATATTGAAGGATTAAGACTTTTGAGGATTTAATTTTAATAAGGGGATTTTTTGTTAAAGAATATTATTGTGAAGGTATTGAATATTATTTAAGTTGGAGTGATAAGGTGTAATTTTGATATCATTTGCATTGTGTTTTGTTGAGGAAATTATCATCTTCTAACCCTTATTGAGATTGGCAAAGAAGTAATTGTAAGTGTGGCAGATTTGTAAGATCAACTTCTTGACAAGCAAAAAGGTATGGGAAAATTCTTTCTTGGTTGAGTTGATTGATTGCTTACTAGAAAATAAAGTTTGGGGTGAAAAGGATTTTATTAGGGTTTCCTTTTTGAAAGTGCTTGAGTTAATGCTTTAAGGTTTTCTGGAAATAAGATTTGTGATTAAAACCTTGTTTGATAAGCATAGTTTTTGACGTCATTAGATTATGTGAAGAATTGAGTTATGGGTTTGAAAAGAACATGAGTATCATTGTTATGTGAAAAGTGTTTTATGAGCATTGTTTTTGAAGTGAGTTGTTGTACAAAGAACTTGAACTAGGGTTTGAAAAGAACATGAGTATCATTGTTATGTGAAGAGTGTTTTATGAGCATTGTTTTTGAAGTGAGTTGTTGTGCAAAGAACTTGAACTAGGGTTTGAAAAGAACATGAGTATCATTGTTATGTGAAGAGTTTTTTATGAGCATTGTTTTTGAAGTGAGTTGTTGTGAAAATAACTTGAACTAGGGTTTGAAAAGAACATGAGTATCATTGTTATGTGAGATTTGTTGTTGAGCATTATTGGAAACATTTTGAGTTGGTTGATATATGCTTGGACTAGGGTTTGTGAGAAAGGGGAGTTTCATTAAGTAATTGGTTGAGTTGAGTTGGTTGAGCCTAGTCAAGTGGTTGTATAAAGTGATTTTTCAAGTTCCATAAAATAAAATATTCTATATTCTGATTTGAGTTGTGAAAGTGATTGAGCATTGAGTATAGAACATATTGAGTCTCTAACAATTCTCTTTATGCTTCTATGTGATTGAGAAAATTAATAAAGTGATTGTGCATTAAGAATATAATATATTGAGTCTCTAACAATTCTCTTTATGCTTCTATGAGATTGGACAAGTTCTATGTGTGGACTTGTTAAGTAGATTTGAGGTAAGTCTTTGAGAAGACTTGTGGACTGATTTTGTGTGAGCTTTTGTGGAATCTTACAATACATATTTTGTTAAGTTCTAGAGAGGACTTATTGAGCTAATTGGGACAAGTTCTGTGTGATCTTGTTGAGCAGATTTGAGCAGGTTCTGAGTGGAACTGTTGAGTAGAGTTGAGCAATTTTTGTGTGAGATTATTGAGCAGATTTGAGCAGGTTTTGAGTGGACCTTTTGAGCAGAGTTGAGCAAGTTCTGTGTGAACTTGTTGAGCAGATTTGTGCTAGACTAACTGGATTATGTTTAGTATAGATTTGAGTGGACTTATTGAGCATATTTGTACTAGATCGACTGGACTATGTTTAGTGAATATTTGAGTGGACTTATTGAGAAAATTTGTGCTAGGTCGATTGGACTGTGTTTAGTGCATATTTGAGTGGACTTGTTGAGCAGATTTGTGCTAGACCGATTGGACTGTGTTTAGTATAGATTTGAGATAGATCTTTGGAGATGATAAAGCATAGAGGATAGTAGTCTCTAGTGGATAGAGATCCACCAGCCAGGGTAGTGATAATAGGTCTTATGAGTGGGGACAAGAGTCTTCAGTGGAGAAAGATCCACAAGCCAATGTAGTGGAGGCAATATTCTTCTAGAGGATCACCAACCAGAGCAGAGGAGGAGTTCTCATGTGGATAGAGATCCATAAACCAGATTTAGGGGATCAGCATCTCTTTTGGATAAATTTCCATAAAAAAATTAATTGGGAAGGATTCCCAAGAGATTATTTGAGAAATATTTAGAAGAAATATTTTCTCCATGGAAGTAGCCATATTTGGGTGAACCACGTTAAATCTATGTATCTATTGTGTGTGGTGATTTATGCATTACTTTGATTACTGCTATTGATATTGCTATCTATACATTGCATAATATTGATTTGGAAAGAAAAGTAAAAAGTGCTCTTATACTGTTCACCCCCCTCTCAGTATAAGCTTGTGTTCTTCATATATGGCTAGAGAAAGGTATTTTTTGCACTAACTATAATAATTATAAGTTATTATTACCCCAAAACAAAGTATATGATATAAATAATAATAATAAATATATAGTAATAACTACATATAATTTTTGAATGTGTAGTCATAGAATTAAAAAATTAACTAATTGCAACATCTAAATCCATAGAGAATTATTTCTCCTACCAAACTATATAGTTTACTAGTTTTAGGAAAAGCTACAAGCAAAACAATTTATTCAACACAAAACTTATAAATAAAAATAAATCACATAGTTGCCCCATAAGGAATCATAGAACTTGCAATAAACAATAATAAAATATACATACATACAGTTGCTCAATGTGTAGTGGTAGAACTTATACAAAGAAAATATCAATGTATGAGAAGTTAAATAAATGCATTTGTTCTCAATAGATATTACAATTCACTACTTTAAACCAAAATTGCCCTTGAAACAAAATTTATACCACAAAATTGAAAAAGGATAAAATAGAACATCTAATTTTTCAACATGGAGCCATATAGATTTAATGAGAAATTATGAACATGTCTAAAGCTAGTGAAAAGAAATCAACATCAGGGGTTGAGCATACCATGGGCATAGAAGGGTTTTTTCCTAGATAATGAAGTCAATAAGGATGGGGCATATTAGATGATGGTGAAGGAGAGCTTTTGGGTAAGGGAAATGGAGTGGAAGCATAAGATCACTCCCATCAAGGACACCATCCATGATATGATCTTGTTGGAAACACTTCATATGACTAAGTTATTACCAATGTTGTGCATGTCCTTGTATAGATCAAACAAAACCAATGTTGATTTTGTTGTGACTAAGCCTTATCTATCATAGATAAAATGTAGAAAAATCCTTGACAAAGATGTAATGTAAAGTCGATGTGATAATACTTTTCTTGAGCATGAAAAAAAATTGAAAGGGACTTTGATGTTTAAGTGCATTTGAACTCTTCAGTTCCATTGATCATAAATCCAAGTTTGGTGTCCTCTTTCTTTACTTTGAGTTTTAAGGGTATTTCTTTGGTTGTGGGGAAGTACCATAAATAGAATTTACTCTATATGTCAATGTCAATATCATGGTAGTCCTCAAAGTCATATATTATGGCTATGTTGGAGAGGTCCAATAGTAAGAAATATTTACCTACTTGAGGCCTTCTCATAAGATATCTAAACTTCAAGAAGAATTGCAACAAATTTTATTTTCTCTTATAAACCACAAATTAAAAAACTATCAAACAAACCTATAAAAACTTATTACTAATTTATCTCTAAACCTATTAGTAACTCATAATTAATTGAAACAATGCTACACAACTCAAAATTATATTATCCATGAATATTTATTACTATGATGCCCCAAAGAACAAGGGAGGCCACTCTTGGCTTTATTCCAAGTGACCCTGGGGAAGTAGAACACTAGTTTATCAACACATGAAACAATGAAGAGAGGGCCAACACAATCATACCACAACTCCTCATGCAATACCTTGTTGGTAACTACATCACCAAATCCATCCATTTTACCATGAATAGATCTAACACACACCGATCGGGTACTTGAAAAATAAGTTGATTCAATTCAAGGGCATTAAAAAATTGATAGGAGGGCCAATGACTACTTACCTATTTTAGTTCCATTAAATGAATAATTTGGTTATAAGTAAATTTATCTTGTTAGACTAGCCATAGAGCTCCTAAAATTTATCTCTAAACACCATTGATACCTCAAATCCTTCAAAGTAGTTTCACACACAATAAAGAAAAAATAAAAATAAAAGTTGTGAATGAGATAAACCTCCAATATTTAGATTAATGGATTGAACAATAATAAACATGGTTGTTTTTATTTATCATGATAAATATTTTTTTGTTGAAGGAGGATGTGAAGTACAACTAGAGGCACAACGGTGGTCACCCTCCTTGTAATTCAAACTTGGTTCTCCTTGATGAGAGCCCAAAGACATAAAAACTTGGATGTCCTGACCATGATAAATATTATTTTCATGGTCATTATACTTCCCATAAGTTTAAAAATAAATTATATTTAAAACTTAATACTAAGTTATAAATATCAAATAAATCCTCTTATTTCTTATGTATTAAATATATATATATATATATATATATATATATATATATATATATATATATATTTTAAGCTTAGAATATTGTCTTAAACAAATTTAATTATACATTATGATTGACTTAGCTAGCCACATGAAAAAGGAAGGGAATTGACTCATCAACATAGGGCATGGATTACCCACCTGTTGTAGGTGAGTTGGAGAGGGTAGGGCAATCCTCCAAGGGAGGTCCCTGGTTCGAATCTCCACCCTACCAAATGCACATTGGGTAGCCAAAATCCATTATGCTAGTGTGGTCAGTATCGGGCACAAATCTCGAGTGATTTTGATAGTGTAGCATCCCTTGGTCATGGTTTCTCATACCAAGGTGGCCCTGCAAGGGATTTTTCACTAAATTCAAAAAAAAACATAGGACGTGGATTTTTTTTGTTGGAGAACAAGGGGTTATACTAGGTCCCCCACCCTTGAAAAATCATAACTCTTTTATTTATAGCATGAAATTTTACAAACAAATTCAAATCTCATCTCAATTATGTTGTTATAGCTAGAAACCTACATCATTTTACATAAAATATTTGAATTCTTGATTTTCATTTTTGGAAATTTTTCAATTTTCTATGTGAATACAAATATTCTAGAATTCAAAATCCTTCTTGAAGTTTTCCTATGGCAGCCTTCACAATACCAAAACTTCACCTCTACTATCTATGCATTGCATCTTAGTAGAGTAATATTTCCAGAACATTGCACTATCATAGCTCGCTTTATCGTATCTTGATTACTAGTTTATTTCCTAAATCATAAGTGCAACCACAAAATTTGTAATAAATAGTTTATATAAAAGCATATTAATATTATAAAATAAAGCAGATATTACCAATGGAAAACATTAAAGTAAATCTTAATCATTATTTGATTCAGGCAATCAACATTTTCTTGTTAGCTTTAGCTAAACTTACTACTTCCTTTTAACCAAGGAAAAGAGAATTTAAATTCATGATCCTCAATTAAAACCCCTCTATTGGCTAGCCTATTTGCACATTTTTTTCCTTCCCTTAATGTATGTGTAAACCTGATTTCTTCAAAATCTATAGCAAGGTCTTGAATTTCCACAATTATCTCTTGTATGTTCCATGGAGCCTTTGCTTTCCTTAAAATTGCATTTATTACTATGAGTGAATCACCTTCCATCCACACTTTGTTCTATTTCATTTTTTTGTAAATGTTTAACCCTTCCAAAGTTGCTCAAGCTTTAGCTTCATTATTTATCTTAAATACACTATTGAAAGTGTAATGAGACAAAAATATCTCATCTATTATTTCTAATTATTCCTCCTCCTACTAGTCTTGGAATTCCTTTAGATGCTCCATAAAAATTCAACTTGACCAACTCCACATATGGTGGTTTCCACTTTATATTCTTTGCCTTCTTTTTGTTTCTCCTATCCCAAACATCATAATTCCATATGATTATTTGACTCCATCTATCAAGGCTTTCTACTTCTAAATTAGGGATTGAGTGAGTTGATAGGGTTGGTTTAGACTCTTGTATGGCTAAACAAATATTCCTTTTCATTACCTCTAAATTGCTTTCCTTTCCTTTAATTATTCTTCTATTCCTTTCTAGCCAAACAATCCAAAGTATTGTATCTTTTGATATATCCTATATTGTCTATAAAGTGTCACTTTTAAAAGTGCTCTGCCATTACTTTAACCATTCCTCAATTCTACCATTCATCACCATGCATTTACCAAACATATTAGGAATCCATTGCCATAGTTTTTATACTATTGAGCAGTGCCCCAAGAGATGGTCTGTACTCTCCTCATCCATTTTACAAAGAACACATTTTGAGGGGCCATGAAAATCCCTTTTCACAAGGTTATCCCAAGATAAAATTATTCTATGACCTACTAGCCAAACAAACATTTTGACTTTAGGAATGCTCGGGCTATCCCAATTATCTCTTCATATTCTTGAAATATTCCTATTTTAAAGGTGCTTTATACTATATACACTTCTTGTTGTGTATTACCCAAGGCTATTCAACTCCCAAATCAACTTATCCTTGGCTCCCCTCAGAATAATCATTGTTGTTATCTTTTCAATCAATTTCCTCCTAGCATCAATGTCTTGTATACTTGTAAAAAAATACTCTTTCTATTTTTATCTTCCTTCCTGATCCTTATGCAAAATATTTGAAACTCTATCACCATATTTATCTTGAAGTAATATCATCCATGGTTTAAAAATTGGATCTAGATTGAGTGGTTTTTTATCACACCAAGTATCCATCCAAATAGAATTTTTTTCTCTAGTTTCCACCACCCATATTAAACCTTTAATCACTAGATCAATTGATTTGTTTAAACCATTCCATAGTGTAGAACCATTTGGTAGAGATAATGTAGTAAATATTAAGCTTGGTTCATTGGTCTTAACATACTTAGAAGAATTATTGCCCATTGTCTTTGACTCTCTTTCTACAATATCTAAATTAATTTTCCCCTAAGAGCTAAGTTTGCATTCGTAAGAAATTTTAAACCAAGACCTTCCCTAGTTTTACCATCACACACCTTGCTCCATTTCACCAAAGTAAATTTCCTTTTATCATGTAATCCTGACCTTAAAAATGACCACATGATAAAGATTAAAATTTTTTCTATTTATTTTTGCATAGTATACAAGGACATATAATATGTTGGAATGGTTGCACTCTTCCTGTTAATGATAACCATCTACCTTTCCATATAGGTAGTTTATTCTAAACTTAAGTTATAACTAGATTCCATAATTCTATCCTCATTATCCCCTCAAATAAGGGCATCCCTAGATAAGTTGCTAGCAAATTTGCCTCCATTTGAAGTAACTTGTATATCCCTGCTTTGATTTTAGTTGGGGTGTTTAGAAAGTAAATTTTAGATTTTATCCTATTAACTTTCTACCCTAATGCTCTTTCGTATTCCTTTAATAATTTATTCAAATCTTTGGCCTTGTTTATCCTTGCCCTAATGCTCTCTCATAGAAGCATAAAGAGAATTTTTAGAGACTCAATATGTTCTATTCTTAATGCACAATCACTTTATTAATTTTCTCAATCTCATAGAAGCATAAAGAGAATTGTTAGAGACTCAATATGTTCTATACTCAATGATCAATCACTTTCACAACTCAAATCAGAATATAGAATATTTTGTTTTATGGAACTTGAAAAATCACTTTATACAACCACTTGACTAGGCTCAACCAACTCAACTCAACCAATTACTTAATGAAACTCCCCTTTCTCACAAACCCTAGTCCAAGAATATATCAACCAACTCAAAATGTTTCCAACAATGCTCAACAACAAATCTCACATAACAATGATACTCATGTTCTTTTCAAACCCTAGTTCAAGTTATTTGCACAACAACTCACTTCAACAACAATGCTCATAAAACACTCTTCACATAACAATAATACTCATGTTCTTTTCAAACCCTAGTTCAAGTTCTTTACACAACAACTCACTTCAACAAAAATACTCATAAAATGTTCTTCACATAACAATGATACTCATGTTCTTTTCAAACCCCTAACTCAATTCTTCACACAATCCAATGACTTCAACAACTATGCTTATCAAACAAGGTTTTAATCACAACTCTTAAATTCAGAAAACCTTGAAGCATTAACTCAAGCACTTTCAAAAAGGAAACCCTAATCAAATCCTTTTCACTGCAAACTTTATTTTCTAGTAAGCAATCAATCAACTCAACCAAGAAAGAATTTCCCCATACCTTTTTGCTTGTCAAGAAGTTGATCTTACAAATCTGCCACACTTACAATTACTTATTTTCCAATCTCAATAAGGGTTACAAGATGATAATTTCCTCAAAAAAACACAATGCAAAATGATATCAAAATTACACCTTATCACTCCAAGTTAAATAATATTCAATACCTTCACAATAATCTTCTTTAACAAAAAAATCTTTAAGCACTAGATCAATTGATTTTTTAATACCATTCCATAGTGTAGAACCATTTGGTAGAGAGAATGTAGTAAATATTAAGCTTGGGTCATTGGTATTAACATAATTAGAATAATTATTGCCCATTGTATTTGACTCTCTTTCTACAATCTCTAAATTATTTTTCCCCTAAGAGCTAAGTTTGCATCCGTAAGAACTTTTAAACCGATACCTCCCCTAGTTTTACCATCACACACCTTGCTCCATTTCACCAAAGGAAATTTCCTTTTATCATGTAATCCTGACCATAAAAATGATCGCCTGATAAAGATTAAACTTTTTTCTATTGATTTTTGCATAGTATACAAGGACATATAACATGTTGGAATGGTTGCACTCTTCCTGTTAATGATAACCATCTACCTTTCCATACAGGTAGTTTATTCTAAACTTTAGTTATAACTAGATTCCATAATTTTATCCTCATTATCCCCTCAAATAAGGGCATCCCTAGATAAGTTGATAACAAATTTGCCTCCTCCATTTGAAGTAACTTGTATATTCCTGCTTTGATTTTAGTTGGGGTGTTTAGAAAGTAAATTTTGGATTTTATCCTATTAAATTTCTACCCTAATGCTCTTTCATATTCCTTTAATAAGTTATTCAAAGCTTTGGCCTTGTTTATCCTTGTCCTAATGCTCTCTCATAGAAGCATAAAGAGAATTGTTAGAGACTCAATATGTTCTATACTCAAATCCCAATCTCAACTCAACTCAAATCAGAATATAGAATAGTTTGTTTTATGGAACTTGAACAACCACTTCACACAATCACTTGACTAGGCTCAAACAACTCTACTCAACCAATCACCACAAGGAGCAACTCTTTCTCACAAACCCTAGTCCAAACATGAATCAACCAACTCAAAATGTTTCCAACAATGTTCAACAACAAATCTCACATAACAATGATACTCATGTTCTTCTCAAACCCTAACTCAGGTTTTTCACACAACTAATGGCTTCAACAACAATGCTTATAAAACAAGGTTTTAACCATAACTCTCAAACCAGAAATCCTTGAAGCATTCAACCAACAACTCTCAAAAGGAAACCACAATCAATCCTTTTCACTCCAATGATATTTTCAGAAATCAACCACCCAATCAAATTAATGGAGAATATTGCCCATACCTTTTTGATGCCAAGAAGTTGTCCACAAAATCTGCCACACTCAACACACTTTCTTTTTCCAATCTCAACAAGGGTTAGTGGACTTCAAATAATAATCACAAGATAAAGTATAACTCAATTTACACCTTTTTACTCCAACTCAATAATCACATCCACCAAAGTCCATCTATAGAAAAACCCTCTAAAATAATAATCAATAAGTCACTATTATAATCCTCAAATTCAAAACCCTTATTTCTCCTAAAATAATGCTCTCAAAAATTCAAATCAATACCATAAGGCTCAAATAATCATCTATGGCTTTCACCAACAAAATAATTATTTAACCTTTTAAACACAACAAAGGTTTTACAAAATGAAATATTTTCTAACCCTTATCACTCCAAACTTTAGGGCATCAATAAAAATTAATTAACAAAAAATTTCATACCTCCTCAAGGGGTTTCGACCCCTCAACCTGCCCTCACCACTGAGCGCCTTAGCCATGGCTAAGGTTGCCACATGAGCTAGCCACTCGTTCGCAAAGGGAAAGGCACAACGTGCCTTTTCTTTGCCTCACTGCCCACGTGCGCCAAATCACCATGCGCCTTGGGCGCTCCACTTCGCAATTGCCAAAATGACTCTGCCAAAACTCGAACGTACGACCTCGTGCCTCCCAATGCCTTTGCACTGCTCGAGTTGCCAATAGGCCACACTACCCATGTTGTCTTGGGATTCGACCACACCCCGATTTATTCATTGCCTCTACCTTTAAACGTTTTTTGCACGAGCTCGATTCGCATACACTAGCCAACAAAAATAGCATGAGCAAGGATAGATGTTAATAAACCTTAGGCACCCCTTTATATAGTCTTCTCCCTCATATTCGATGACGTCGCAGGAATTTCCACTTTGGAAATTTAAATTTAAATTTTAAAATATTAAAATTTAAACTTTAAACTTCAAAGTTAAATAACTTTGTCATCGGGACTCCTTTTTCGATGAAACAAAAAGCCAACTTGGGTTTTAAGAAAAACCCATTTCAAATATGCCATCCATGGTTTTAAATAAAAACCCTTTGCTAAGCTTCCCTTGAAGCTCCTTTTTGGAACCAAATGCCATGCATCCTTTTGATCAAAACCTTTGCTTCTCATGAAGCTCTTTGTGGAGAAAATCATAGTGCTTACTTGCATAGGTCCTTTTGACATCAATGACAACTTTTTAGCTTAGGGACTCAAAATGTCCAACAATCTCCCCCTTTGTCATTGATGGCAACCCATATTCATTTACTAAAATCTGACCTTCTTTTCTGCTCCCCTGGGACTTTGCTCCCCTGGCTCAATGCTCTCTCAAATATTAAATCTCTCCCCATATCAAAAACTCTCCCCAATATACAAATCTCTCCCCCTTTGTCATCAATGGCAAAGGGTCACCTTTGGGGCTCGGGGCTAAGAATGAGCCTCTTAGCTTAGCCCCTCCCCCACCTCCACATGAGGTGGTTAATTCTAGGGTGGGAGTATTTCTACTCCCCGAAAGCATAGATCTATGCTTTTATCTTTCTCTCTTCTTTTGTTAGTTTTCTGAATCCTCTCACTGTTTCTTTCCAAGATATCATCCATGTTCCTGTCATCATTTATGTTCCTATTTGTGCTCTTGTTTTCATCCATGTTCTTGTTCTTGTTCTTTTCTGAGTCTCTATTTTTTTAGTCTCTATTCCTATTCATGTTCCTATTCCTATTCATGTTCATGTACTTGTTTCTATTCCTATTCATGTCCATGTTCTTTTTTTATTTTTGTTCCTATTCTTTGTTCTCATCCATGTTCCTATTCTTGTTCATACCTGCTTCTAGAATATTTTCTCTACACCATCTTGTTGTGTGTCCATCATTATTGCACTTATAACACTTAATGTTATTATTCCTTGGAGGTGCAAATGTCTTAGGATACCTTCTAGTGAAGCCATATCCTCTTCTGCCATGAACCCTGCAATTCATTGCTTTGTGACCATACTCATTGCATGAGTAGCAATACCCATGGAAAGGTTGTCCTTTCCCATATTCCTGTCTTTCATATGACCTGCACTATGAAGCCATGTGCCCAAACCTGTGACATGAGAAGCATCTCCCATTGAAGCTTCCTTGCCTAGACCTCATTGGTCTCCTGTTCTGATTGTTGTTCCATATGTATCTTCTTTGTGCATTGTTCCTCTCTTTGTTGAACTCTTTGTTGTCCAACTCAGCCTCTGATGTCCCACTTTTACTTAAACTGTCTTCTTTTGATGTATCTTCTTCTGAAGTTTCTTCTTCATCAAGACTTGAAGTAGATTCTTTTTCCTATTTCTTTTGAACCTTTCCAAAGCCAAGACCTGTTGAACATGATGTTCGTTGTTGTCCACTAGATGAACTTATCCAAGTTCTTAGAGCTATTTGTGAAACTCTTCATCTTGATCTTGGAGTCCTTTAAGTCTTCTTTTAGAGTAGCCACTTCTTGTGCTAACTTCTCACATTCCAAAATCTTTGCTTCTAACTTATCCTTGAACTTGCTTGCCTTAGCCTTTGACTTCTCTAAATCCTCTATGAGCAATAACCTTTCTTCATCACATTCTTGAAACTGACTTTCAAGCTTAGAGTGTTGCTTTCTTACCTTCTTTACTATGTCAAGGGCATAGATAAGTTCTCCCTTGAGATCATAACCATTCTCTATTGAGTAATCCTCTATTTGTTTGCCTTTGTCCTTATCATTACTTCCTTTTGGCTTGTCTTCTATGGGATCACTTACTTCATCTTCTAGAGCCATTAGAAGATTCTCATCTGGTCTTTCAAGTGCATCTTCAAAACCATCATCACTGAAACTATAGCCATCCCTAGTGCAATCATCTTCAAGATGTCCAAATTTACCACATCTAAAACATTTGAGAATAACTGGAGTCCTTTTCTCTCTAACCATAAATAGGACTTCATCTCTATCATTGTCTGAAAAACTAGCATCACTATCAATTGAGTACTTACTTGCATTATCTGCATAGTAGCTTTTCTTTTGCCTTTGGAAGAACTTCTTTCCTTGTCTATTTTGTCCATCCTTGCCTTTCTTTCGGTACCTGTGTCTTTCTGATTCCCTGTACCTGTGATCCTATTTTTCTTCATCACTATTGTACTTTGGCTCTTTGCACTCTGTTGCATAGTGTCCATACTTTCCACAATTGAAGCACTTAATAGATCTTATATCTATGGATCTTTTGGAACCTTTATCTCTTCTACCATAGTTAGCTTCTTCATCACTAGATGACTCACTACTTGATTCTATCTTTTTACCCTTTTTATTTTTGTCCACTTTGAATGCAACTTCTTTCGGAGGAATAGGATCTTTTGTTCTTATCTCAAAAGTAGTAAGCATGCCAAGCAAAGAATTCCTTGTCAAAGAATCACTATCAATTGATGTTTCTATAGCAGAAACCTTTTCACTATACCTTTTTGGAAGAGTTCTCAAGATCTTATCACAAGCATCAGATTCATCAACCTTCATTCCAAGACCTCTCATCTCATGTACAAGCTCATCAATCTTACTGAGATAATCATGAATATTTTCATCATCTCTCATTCTTAAGTTCTCAAATTCTCCTTTGAGATTTTTGATCTTAGCTTTCCTGACACCTTTATCACCCTCATATATGTCATGCAGTAGATCCCACATATCTTTTGTTGTTTTACAATCCATAACCTTCATAGATTCTGATCTACCCAATCCTTTTATAATTGCATTCATAGCTCTTGAATTTGCATGCATTAGAAGCTTACCTTCCTTATCTGTAGGAGGATTGACTTTTGAATCATATCCAAGTTCCACTGCATCCCAAACTTCATTTCCAAGTGCCATCAGGTAAAATCTCATCAACATACACCAATACAAGAAGTCACTTCCATCAAATATTAGTACTGCATTATTGAATGACCCATCCTTTTGATCCTTGTGATCCATTGTGTTCTTAGACCACTTTTCCTTCAAGCTATCAAACTCTTCTGAAGGAACCCGCTCTGATACCAATTGAAGAACACAAGCTTATACTGAGAGGGGGTGAACAGTATAAGACCACTTTTTACTTTTCTTTTCAATTCAATATTATGCAGTGTATAGATAGCAATATCAATAGCAATAATCAAAGCAATACACAAAACACCATCCACAAAAGTGACACAACAATTTACGTGGTTCACCCAATGCGGGCTACTCCATGGAGAAAATATTTTGCTAAAACTTTCTCAATCAATCTCTTGGGAATCCTTCCCAATTACAATGTTTATGGACCTCTATCCAAAGGAGATGTTGATCCCCTAAATCTCAAGTTCATGGATCTCTTCCATAGGAGAACTCTTTCCCCTTCTGCTCTGGCTAGTGATCTTCTAGAAGACTCTGTCTCTCTATTGCACTGACTTGTGGATCTCTCTCCACTTGAAGACTCCTCACTCAGATCTATCTTCAATTGTCCTGGTTGTTGGATCTCTATCCACTAAGACTCTATCCTCTGTACTCTATCACCTCCAAAGCTCTATCAATAGGCTCACTCAGAACCTTCTCAAATATTCTCAATAGGTCCACTCAGAACCTGCTCAAATCTACTCAATAGGCTCACTCAGAACCTGCTCAAATATGCTCAATAGGCTCACTCAAAACCTACTCAAATCTCTCAACAAGCTCACTCAAAACTTGTCCAAATATGCTCAACAAGCTCACTCAAAACTTGCTCAAATATTCTCAACAAGCTCACTCAAAACTTGTCCAAATATGCTCAACAAGCTCACTCAGAACTTGTCCAAATCTTCTCAATAAGTCCTCTCTAGGACTTGCTCAAATATGCATAGCAAGCTTTCACAAAAGCTTACTCAAAATCAGTCCACAAGCCTTCTCAAAGACTTACCTCAAATCAGCTCAACAAAATCTCAACTCAATCTCATAGAAGCATAAAGAGAATTGTTAGAGACTCAATATGTTCTATACTCAAATCCCAATCTCAACTCAAATCAATCTCAACTCAGCAATCTCATAGAAGCATAAAGAGAATTGTTAGAGACTCAATATGTTCTATACTCAAATCCCAATCTCAACTCAACTCAAATCAGAATATAGAATAGTTTGTTTTATGGAACTTGAACAACCACTTCACACAATCACTTGACTAGGCTCAAACAACTCTACTCAACCAATCACCACAAGGAGCAACTCTTTCTCACAAACCCTAGTCCAAACATGAATCAACCAACTCAAAATATTTCCAACAATGTTCAACAACAAATCTCACATAACAATGATACTCATGTTCTTCTCAAACCCTAACTCAAGTTTTTCACACAACTAATGGCTTCAACAACAATGCTTATAAAACAAGGTTTTAACCATAACTCTCAAACCAGAAATCCTTGAAGCATTCAACCAACAACTCTCAAAAGGAAACCACAATCAATCCTTTTCACTCCAATGATATTTTCAGAAATCAACCACCCAATCAAATTAATGGAGAATATTACCCATACCTTTTTGATGCCAAGAAGTTATCCATAAAATATGCCACACTCAACACACTTTCTTTTTCCAATCTCAACAAGGGTTAGTGGACTTCAAATAATAATCACAAGATAAAGTATAACTCAATTTACACCTTTTTACTCCAACTCAATAATCACATCCACCAAAGTCCATCTATAGAAAAACCCTCTAAAATAATAATCAATAAGTCACTATTATAATCCTCAAATTCAAAACCCTTATTTCTCCTAAAATAATGCTCTCAAAAATTCAAATCAATACCATAAGGCTCAAATAATCATCTATGGCTTTCACCAACAAAATAATTATTTAACCTTTTAAACACAACAAAGGTTTTACAAAATGAAATATTTTCTAACCCTTATCACTCCAAACTTTAGGGCATCAATAAAAATTAATTAACAAAAAATTTCATACCTCCTCAAGGGGTTTCGACCCCTCAACCTGCCCTCACCATGAGCGCCTTAGCCATGGCTAAGGTTGCCACATGAGCTAGCCACTCGTTCGCAAAGGGAAAGGCACAACGTGCCTTTTCTTTGCCTCACTGCCCACGTGCGCCAAATCACCATGCGCCTTGGGCGCTCCACTTCGCAATTGCCAAAATGACTCTACCAAAACTTGAACGTACGACCTCGTGCCTCCCAATGCCTTTGCACTGCTCGAGTTGCCAATAGGCCACACTGCCCACGTTGTCTTGGGATTCGACCACACCCCGATTTATTCGTTGCCTCTGCCTTTAAACATTTTTTGCACGAGCTCGATTCGCATACACTAGCCAACAAAAATAGCACGAGCAAGGATAGATGTTAATAAACCTTAGGCACCCCTTTATATAGTCTTCTCCCTCATATTCGACGACGTCGATGGGAATTTCCACTTTGGAAATTTAAATTTTAAATTTTAAAATATTAAAATTTAAACTTTAAACTTCAAAGTTAAATAACTTTGTCACCGGGACTCCTTTTTCGATGAAACGAAAAGCCAACTTGGGTTTTAAGAAAAACCCATTTCAAATCTGCCATCCTTGGTTTTAAATAAAAACCCTTTGCTAAGCTTCCCTTGAAGCTCCTTTTTGGAACCAAATGCCATGCATCCTTTTGATCAAAACCTTTGCTTCTCATGAAGCTCTTTGTGGAGAAAATCATAGTGCTTACTTGCATAGGTCCTTTTGACATCAATGACAACTTTTTAGCTTAGGGACTCAAAATGTCCAACATGGAAAGCTTTTAAAATTCAAGTTTTTTTAAGAGCGTAATTTGGTTTATGGTTAAGAGGAATCTTCTTTTTATAATGCTTTACCTTTGAGATGAATATTACAATGTGCTTAATACTTTGGTTTAGATTTATGGTATTTAGTGGTTGTTATCTATCCTTGGGGTGGATAGAATTTCCTCTTGTAAACCATGAAACTCAATCTTGGAAGGAGTTCATGAATGCAATAGCCAGGTATTCAAGAAACCTAGAAGGAGTTACGAGAATGCAATAGCTAGGATCTCACGAACCTGGAAGGAGTTGCATGTATACAACAACCATATTACTTGTGAGTACTCGCACCTTGATCGAGTAGGATTGAGTATGTGGGAAAACCTATTCACAAGATAGTAGTGATGACTCCTTGATCATGTAGGATCCGGAGATCATGTTAGTTGTCATTAAAGTGACAATAACCTTATTTAACCCATGGAGGCATGGTAACTAAGCACCAAGGTTCTATATTGAATAACCTATCTAGGAGTAGCTAGAGTTAGGTTAGGGAACTAGCATCCTCCTTTAAGTTTTATGGGTCTTAAAGGGTAATCCATACATCATGGTCACATGGTCCTATACTAAGAAGGGTATAGTGGGGGACCACTTAAGTTGTCCTTCTAAACATGTAGGTTTAGTAAGGTGAATCTTACAGGAGTTGGCCCCTTCTATCCACTAAGTGTCATTTATAGTGACTTGGAACTCAAATGTGGTAAAACCTATGTTGAATTAATTATTATAATTGTGTCTCCCTTGAGAGCCTATGTTGTTTAAGTTCTCTTCAAAAAAATTGGGTTGGTAGTTTTGGGTTGTTACAGCCACTCCCATCAAAATATCAAACCATTACATTCGTTGTTAGGTCAATTAAACCATATCCAATTTATATTTTATCATAGATATTTTCATTTCTTTTTATATCAAATATATTCTTCATATTCCTCAAAGTGTTATGTTTCTTGTCTTTTATTATAGATATTTTTCATTTCTTTTTCTATCAAATATATTCTTCATCTTCCTCAAAGTGCTATGTTTCTATAATCATCTCTTTGACATCATTTTCATTCAGATATAAAATCTCACTTGGCTAGTTTCCTTTTAAAATTTGAATTTCATCAAGACAAAGATCAATACTATGATTAGCTAAATCTACTACTTGATTTCATTCTCTATAAATATGTTCACATTTCCAGGATATTGCCTCCAATAATAGATAATTAACATTTTAATCCAATCTACACATCCATTTTTGTTAATAGCATTAACGATAATTTGTAAATCCCCTTAATTGAAATATATTTCCATCCTATTTCTATTGCAATTTTAATCCCTATAATAAGTGCCTTAAAATTTGCATAGTTTTCTTTTTGTTTGTGGAAAGCACCCCTTTTAGGGTGCCACTTTCAGGTAAGACCCAAGGAGGTAGGGTATCTATTCCACTAAAAATGCTCAGGGCTCTCACCTAGCCTGCCCCTTTTGACACACTCAAAGAGCATGCCTAAAACAACAAAAATAAAAATGACAAACAACAACAACAAAACACAAAAACGCACCAAAAAACACAAAAATAACAAAACAACATAAAAAACTAAAAAAAATAACACAAAAAAAATAACAAAAACAACACGAAAATACAAAACACAAATAAATAACAAAAAAACAAAAAAATAAAATGAAAACAAAACACACACACACACACACACACACACTAAAGAAATAAAGGAAGGAAAAAACATATTACATCTAAGGCCAAACCAAACCAACTGGCCTTTTAGCCAAGATTCAACAAAAGAAACAAAAGAAAGATTTATCTAAGCTAGGAACTTAAAACCCTGACTGAACCAGAGAGAAGCTAATACAAAGAAAAAAGGAACAGGGTAACTTTATAATTGAAGCCATCTAGAGAAAGGATAGAAATAAAAGCATCCCTGATTTGCAAAGCCCACCAGTATTTTCATCCTTGATTTGCATTTTCCCCTAATATTTTCATCCAAAGGCCTGTTGAAACCAACTTTTCCCCTTCTTTTTGAATTTGAACCACATTTGTTTTCCTTCTTGCCTTCTGGTTTGTATCCAACTTCATTTTTTTACTAGAGGTTTGACTAACTCTTGATGGCTCTAGATTTAAATCTTTTTTTTTAAATACAATACTAAAGCTTGATTCATAGATCCTTGGGATCCTCCTTGATAACTAAAGCCTTTTTTGACCTTCTCCTCCATTTTGTGTTTTTTTTGTGATTTTTCCTTTGCTGAGGACAAATCTTAAAATTACTGTTAACCAGACCAGTGGCTTTCTCTAAGGAGTCTTTGACTATTTTTGGGTGGGGAATCTATGAGCTATCCAAAAACTGGGTTTCCAAAATCTCCATCTCCATAGAATCATCCACATCCTCTAAATCATCTTCCACTACAAGTTTTGAAAACCTATTATCTAAGGAGGTTGACTTATCTATAGGATTCATTTTTTTAGTAACAAGCTTTATTTTAGAAACCTTAAATTCCTCCGAACCTTTATATTGCTTTGTTTTATCCAAGACTACATATTTGCAATATTTTAGTAAGTGATCGTATTCATGATAGACCTGACACCTAAAGGGAATGTTTTCATAATCAACTTGTTGCTCCCAAGTTTCTTCTCCAAACTGCAAAATGATTTTTTTAGTAGGGGTTATTAAACTCTATGAGCACACAGATCCAAGCATAAATCAAATGATCAAACTGCATTATGCTATCTTTTGTCATCATGTAGGTGCCTAAAGCGTTACTAATTACTAAGAAGACTAGGATTCTAGAATTTAGTAGATAAACCAACAATTCTGACCCAGACAGGTCCTATTGAAGGGATTTCCTCCTCAACCTTAAATAAAGCATGTCAAGGTTTCATGAACAAGCCAGCTCGACCAAAAAACCAAGGACCACTCTAGAATATTTGTTTTCTATCCTCCTCATTAGTAAATAACACCAAAAAATATCCATTAGAAGAATCTAAGATACTAAACTCACCTGGAGTTCATCATTGCTTCAAAGCCCTCTGAAAATAGCGAGCAAGATTTCATTAATCAACATAGACTATATAGTACAACTTAGGCTATAGTTAGCATGTAGGAATAGCTAACCACTAACCAAATAGTGCTAACAACTAATAAGAAATATTCGCTTAACAAAGTGGTTAAGCGAACCTTAGGTAGATAACTAACTACCCTAACAAACCAAATGAGGTAATAAATAGAATTACCATAGTAACTCTAACATCCCCCCTTATTACATTATTTGGGTAATAATATAACTACTAGCTACACTATCATCCCCCATACAACAATATTTGGGTAAAGTATATAACTGCCCCAATACAGTGAAGAAGAAGTTGATCTGCTGGTTCTTTGCTCTGTCACAGTGCTCTGGCTGCTTCTAAGCAAAAAGTGGGTCATTCCTCACTTTGTCTTCATGCCAACAAATGTCCTTATGGTAATCACATCATCCAATCGATTTGCATGGGTAACCAACCGCTGCAATCACTAGGTGTAGTAGAATAGATCACTTCATACAAGGTTCATTCATTTACAATATGAATTTGCAAAAGATAAGGTAGCTAAGGTGTTGGTCGCTGCCAAAAATGCACCCTTATAAGTTCCCCCCTTCTTGTTGCAAAACATAGTGTAATTAATTTTTGAAGGAAGTGTGACTAAGGTGTCGGTCAAAGCCGAAAATGCACCCTTATAAGCCTTCTTCCCTATTTACAAAAATCAATGAAGAAAAGAAATGGATATCCCCCCTCAATTGCAAAAAATATGCAACTCAAGAGTGTTGTGAAGGATTTTACAAAGATGGCCTACTAAACAATTTTACATCACAAAATGTTGCTCCTCTTGTTACAAGTACTTCAAACACCTAGAATTTGATATTTATGAAGCCTAAAAGAGGTACAAGCACCCCTTATTGCAAGGTATTCAAACAAAAAACTTATGCTATTTATGAAGCCTAAAAAAGGAGAGAGAGAATATGGTGTTTTTGCCCAAGGGACACATGTGTTTTCCCTCTACAAAACTATGTTTAGCAATTTAGCACTCCTTGTGCTATCTTTGAACCAAAAACAGAATCAGAATGAGACACTTCACAAGAAAGATGGCTTCTATGTTGTGCCTTTGCCATTTTAGTTTTGCTTGTTTTGAAACCAACACTGAATGTTGTCTTGGTTGTCATTTTTACAATTTGTGCAAAACTATGCTTTCTAGGCAATTTGATCAAAAAGTTCACCAATTTGTCCTTTCTTATTGTAAGTACTTCAAGCATGATTGCTATTATGAAGTCTAAAAGAAAAAAGGATTAATGTTGATGACTTGGACTTTTCTGATTGCCTTTACAAGTTTTATTTCCCTCTTATCAAAATCTATGTTTGAAGGAAGAAAGGAATTATCCCCCTTTAGTGCAAAGGATTGCAACTTTTAAGGTTCCTTATTTCAAAAAAAAACTTGTTCTTTCTTTTGATTACCCTAAAAGAGTACCAAAATATAATTCACTCAAACAGATATTTAATGGCACCTGCCTTAACACCCTTCAGAAGGATGAGAAGTTGGAGGAAATTAAGCCAAATAAATAAGAGTGAATTAGGGGTTTTGTTGATTTAGGAGAGAATATCAATTAATTTTGGCTTTAAATTTGTGCAAGGATTTACACAAATTTGTGAAATTTTGGGGTTTAGTGTGTTCTTTATTCTATGACTTATAATTGCAAAAGAAATAATGCAATAATCAAACAAGAATGCCCACAAAAATCTTATCACCTAGGTGTCGGATGCAACCGAAAATGCACCTAATTTGCTAATAAAGGTGTTGAGTAAAATTGAAAATGCACCTTTTAATTTTTGCAACAAAATGTGTGTTTTGTGTTGTGCAAAAAATGATATTTTTATGTCTCCTACTTTGTTTTCCAATTTTGCAAAAGAAGTACAATGTTGTCTTCTCCCTGAATTTTGCAAAATTAACAATTTTGAGCACTCCTTCCAAGACAAGTCGACACACGACCCGCATTTGGAAAGCTTCCAGAACTAGTCGACACACGACTTAGTTTTTGATGGACCAAAGGTTACAATTACTTCTCAATTTTTTGCAAAAAATAATGTGCAATTTTATGTCTTATATCCCCCCTTGGAGAAAACAAATGCACACTTGGCCTTTGAATTTTACAAAAAAAATTGGGTCTCCTTGTGTTACAATTTGGCAAAAAAGAATTCATGTTTGAACCTTTATTGTATGCTAAATTAACAAGGTTGAGAAGAGTTTAGGGTTGTCTTATTTGCAACAAAAAATGAGGCTCTTATATGTCTTATATCTCCTTGTTTGTGAGAAAACAAAAGCACTCTAAAATTTGTAAAGTTGCAAAAAAAATTCCCCCAAAATTGATTTTTAATATATTAATCTAATTAATTTTAGCTAATTTAAATTAATAATAAAATTTGTTTCATAAAAAATCACTTAATACAAATGTAAAAGGATTTTCATATAAAAAAAATTAAATTATTAATAAAATTAACGAAAAAATAATTAAAAAATAAATTAAAAAAAATCTGACCTTAGGTTTTTTGGCCGCGGGCTCCTTGCGGCAAAAAATATTTTTGCCCCCTGCAATGGGAGTCGAACTCGCGACCTCCCATCGGGCAAAGCCTTAGCGCTGGCCCCTCCACCGGTCAGGCTAGCTGGCCTGACGGAGAGAGAGGTGGTGCACCTTCGATTTGAAGGCTTTCTCGCCTCTTGGCGGGAAAAAAAATGTAGAATGTGGCCACGTAAAAGTGTCCATGTGGGGGTTTGACCACAAAACCTTTCGCTTTCAAGGCTTCGGCCTTGACCACTGCTCTGCTGGGGCGGCTTTGAAATCTAGCCCGCAGCGGTAGTATTAAAACTGCTTGGGCCTTTTTAATAGGCTCTGTGGGATTAATCCCACATTCATCCCACGAGGGATGAATAAGGCCTTTAAAGGCCTTAACGCGTTGTTAAACGCATGATTGCCTCTGGGAAATCAGGGTCCAGTCGGACCCCTTTTTTGTCACCCACGTGGCACGGCCGGAGGGGTCCACATGTCCGGTGGTCCATGTGGCTCTGCCACATGGCCACCACGTGTCCAATTCGCGTCAGGTGCCACGTGGCCAGTCCACCACGTGTTGCCTTGTGTGTGGTCTATCCAACGTATGTAGTCCATGTCAAGTATAGTGGATGTTCGCCACATGTCTTGTCCAGTGGCAGTGCCATGTGTTCGGTCTCATCTAGGTGTCCTATCGAGTGGTTGTGCCACATGTCTGATCCAGTGGTTGTCTGCCACGTGTCTGGTCCAGTGGTCGAGTTAGTGCCTTGGGATCTATGCTCGAGCACACATGGGTCCCAGCTGTGATTATCCTCAAGATTTATGCCCAAGATTTTGTCCGTAGGTGTAGGGTCTCTGATCTGGTCATCGAAGATTAGAGGGCACTCTTGCCCTCTCAGATCCCAATCACTGGATCTGTGTCATCGATCGTCAGATTCATGCCACTAGGGATTTGATAGGGATGTCCCTTGTCAGTGTTGATCAAACCCGAGGGTGCTCCTGCCCTCGGGTTTGGGTCCGGTCTCTGCCTGGGAGGGTGCGCCTGCCCTCTTAGCTGTGTGCTGGACCCACGGGGGCAGCACTAGCGACTGTCGATAACCGGAGGGCCTCCTGCCCTCGGGATCCGGGCCCTATGCTATAGGCTCTAGCCTCCTATCAGGCCCGACAGGTCAGACAACATAGTGCTATCAGAACTGTTGGGGTCGATGGGCCTGCTCTTGTGGCCACCCAATGATGTGGGCCTACGGGTCCTCTCTTGTGGTCACCCGATGATATGGGCCTGTGGGCCCTGCTGCCTACGAGCCACCTCGATCCACGTGTCAATGCCAGATGCAGTGAGCCTAGTCAGCAATTCAGTCAGCAACCTTAAGATCCATGTCCAATCTGGTGGAACCACGTCAGATCCTCGACCTCAAGATATGTGCCCGAGCAGGTCTAGCCCTACCTCAGGAAACGTGTCCACATCTCAAAAATCATGATGCCGAGGTCAACCAAGAGCCACCTGCTCTGATACCATGTGAAAATAGTGAGCAAGATATCATTAATCAACATAGACTATATAGTACAACTTAGGCTATAGTTAGCACATAGGAATAGCTAACCACTAACCAAATAGTGCTAACAACTAATAAGAAATATTCGCTTAACAAAGTGGTTAAGCAAACCTTAGGTAGATAACTAACTACCCTAACAAACCAAATGAGGTAATAAATAGAATTACCATAGTAACTCTAACAAGCCCAACTTTTAAAAGTAGGTAAGGATGGATGAAAGCCCAAGACTCAATATATCAACCCTCATTGCTCCATTGTAGCAATTTCATCTTGAATGTTAGTTCATTATATATTAACAATTGGAGATCCATTCATCGCTTGCATGCAACCAGAGTCTATTTTTCTAGGATAAATCTTTGGCATACGAAGAGGTTGATGCAAAAAACCTCGTCTACTAGTTGAAATTATTAGAGTTTGATAACCCCTTACAGCATATTGGAAATACATTATATCCATAGCTCCACCTGGTCCCTTCCTTGCATCCCCCCTCCTTTTGTGACTCTTGCTCTTCAAACCCTTTTGCGACTCTTGTTGTTCAAACCCTAGTTTTTCCTCTCGACATAGAGCTCCTTCTTTCTTAGCCTTTGAATGGTGGTTATTCAAAGTTCCATATGATTCCAAGTAAGTGGGGAGAATTCTTCCTTCTTTATTTCAAAAACCACCTTCATCAATTTTTCCTAAATTTCCTTTGGAAGCACCATCAAAATTATTTTGAAAAACCCAATTTATGGACTTGTTCTTTTTACCCTGTATTGAAGCATATCCTTTTTTTAAATGTCATTATCATTGATGACTCTTCCATGTACGTTCAAATTTTATAACCAACATCTTACCTCCTCTTTTTTTGCACTTGAAGCTTACCATGATGAGCACCATATATGTAAACACTCTACAAGAGAGGCAATAATACGATTCCAAACTTGGGCATGATTTTGAGATTTATTTTTAAAAATCCTTTCAAGCCATAAACTCCAAAAAATAATGAAAAGATCAATCCTCCACATAATACATAATTATTTAGATTTGAAATAATTAATCCAACCTTTCATCAACTCTTTCAATGTTGATGAAACTACCCGATATATTTTCATATTTTTTTAGAAAGTAACCGCAAGTGGTGTGAGCAAAGGAACAACGAAGAACTAAATGGTTTGTTGTTTCTAAATCCTTATCACACAAGGCACATCTGAAATTCCCATGAAATCCTCTTCTTTAAATACTCTAACCTATAAGAATATTAGTTTAAAACTCTAACCAAAGTAATGTTGAGGCCTTAGGGAGAGCCTTTAGTGACCAAACATTCTTCCAAGGGAAATCTTTAGGAGTAAGAAATTTTGATTGCTCTAAACCCGTATAGTCAAACTTGATTGAGTATCCATCATATTTTAATAGATTCCAAACCAACTCATCCTTTCATGTAAAAAATGATAAGTAAAACTTTTGAAGCATCTTATGAAGCTCATCTATAATTTGTTTGAGTTTCTTTCCTTCAACCAAGTTACTAATAAAAATCCATTATCTAGAGTTGTTCATCGCATGAATATAATATTTAACCATTGGACCTTTATAACCTAGTCATTTCTAAGCCAATGGTTGCCATTTTGAATAATATATAAGAGGATAAGGCTTCAACCAAGCATCAAACCAAAATTTGATCATTTGCAAACTATCTACTATGAAGTTTGATGTTGGCAATCCTTTGGATTGGGTTATTTAATTTCCTAAATAATCCCATTGCATTAAGAGAATCTATACATTTTTGAAGTAACACTTCCCCAATTATTTCTTCATTCTCTATATAATCTCTAGCCAATCTTTGTCCCTAAGTCCAAACGCATAATTTTACAATTCAGCAAGATTGTTGTCATGACCCTCCCTTGGTAAGCTTTTCCATATGATGGACTTATGAATTGTTATGTTGTTTTAAAGATAGACTAAATGGTATTATGTTGATTATTTGCAATGTATGATTGGTTTATTTAAGAATATGGTACTACTGATAGTTTGCATTAGTCTACATGGTTGCAGGAGCAAGTATCCTTCGGATAGAGTGGACGAGGGAGTCACCACTGAGGATGAGAAATATCCATAAAGGTCCTAATGATGATTCAATATTAATTAAAATATTAAGTAATTAATTGTGATTAGATTTAATTTGGTGATTTGATTATTTAGCCTATTTTTGTAAAATAGGAAATTGAGTTGGAAATTGGGTGACAAAGACCCCTTCCAAACCAAGGGAGGAGAAAGAGCATCTTCCCCTTGGAATAAAATAATAGTTTTCCAAATTGACCCCTCCTCCAAATGAAGGGAGGAGGATTGGCATATTTGCTAATGGGAATTTAATATTGATTAAATTAAGGCATCTTACTATTTCAATAGTAGTCCTTTTAAATTTAGCAAAGGGACCAAAATTAGGGAATGACTAATGGATTTGGACACCCTCCAAATATATGGAGGATAAGGGAAGGGCTTAAAGTATCATATTTATAATATTAAAATAAGAGCCACTTGATGGATCATAAAGGAGAAGGAAGAAATATTTTAAAATATGGCTTTAGTTTTTAGAAAAAACTAGCACTAGGAGGTAGATTAGGAGGACTTGGAAGGACACGAGGAGGTCGATTGGGAGACAAACAAGGAGGAGACCTAGAGATGGAAGGAAGAAGCCTAAGAAGCCTAATTTTGCAAGGGTTCTAGGTTGGTGGTTTCTTATTTCTTGTGTCTGATAATGCTTCATTGAGGTTGTTATGCTTATTTAAATGTTTTTCTTTGTAACTTCTTTTCTATTGAATCAGGGGGTTAAATTTCCTTATTAAAATATTTTTTTGTGGATGGTTTAAAAACCTTAATAGTAATTTTAAGTCTGCTTAATATCAATTATGGATGTCTACATGGAGTGATATCAGTTGATTTTGTCTTTGTGTGTGTATTATTTGGCTTTGATTAATCCTCTAAAATGAAGTTTGAAATAAATTCTAAGATAAAATTTGAAATAAAGTCTAAAATAAAGTCTAAAATAAAGTCTGAAATGAAGCCTAAAATGAAGTCTAAAATGAAGCCTGAAATCAGCCTTTCACAAGCTATACTTGAACCACCTTTAAGGGACCTCCTATCCCTTAGTTGAGACGTATAATGGTGGCCTTATTGAGCTTGAATTGATGTAAATATTCTATTGTATCCTTCTATGAACACCACTCTGAAACACTTGCATTGAACGAACGTTCTCAGTCAAATAACAATGAGTAATAGTGGAAGAAATTTGTCTTATATGCCATGGCATAGGGTTGGGATAAGTTTTATAAGGACCTATTGGTCCATTGGAAGGGTCTCATGGGGAATTAATACCCCCTATTCGATACCCCTAAGCCACTCTCATGCCCTGTGTAGTGCAATGTGAGCTTGAACAAAAGAATGTAACAGTCTTTCATGAGAATTATCCCACATGGGACGTGCTTAGGATTGAGGGAATTTTATAGGGAGTAAAGCTCCCATAAACTCTCGACCACCAAGTGGTGGTTGAGGATTGAGCCATGTGGTGGCTAAGCTAGCACCAGTTGGTGGTGCACATACCTTGACATTCAAAATGTTGACCTATTTACCTATGCCTCATAGGATGCCCAATGTTTGAGATTGTTTGGTTATCATATTAAATTGTTCATGGTTGATAATCTTCTTTTTATATCAATGGGATTAATAATCCCACATTGGTCGTGTCAAGGAAGTAGTAGAGGTTTATAAGAAATAGGACTTCATTAAGAGAGTGACCACCACTCAGTGATCAAGGTGGCCACTAAGCGATGGCCACTACGTGCCATTTGGGGGTATTTTGGATACGTGTAAAGTTTTGATCGATTTTTTACCTACCTAATTGATCATTGTCGAAATAGATGACCCACTTGTGCCCACCATGTGGCATGATTTTATTAGTTGGTTGCTAGTATTCTATGGTTGACTATGCCCAGTTACCTAGGGGTAAATTGGTCCAAACTATTTAAAGTAACATGTGGAATTTATCCCACATGCTCCCAGTGAGAGCATTCGTAGAGTTTAAATAGGGGAAGCCTCCCCTATTACCATGACCATGAGATGGTGGTCAACCTAGTCAAGGAGGCTAGGGTGTTAGTTGCTAAGCATAGAGGTTTGACTTTACTAGTGAAGATTTGACTTAATTGTTGGTGGTGGTTTGAGCATTGTGTGTTGAGGAAGTTGATTGGTTGGAAACCAATTAATAGTTTTACCTTCTAAATAAACCCTTCTTTTGGTGAAACAAACATTAAACCCCTTTTTGGAGTAATAAGAGATTAAAAGGACAAATCTCTTCTTTTAAAATAATTTGATATTAAAAGGATTAATCTCTACTTTTTGGAGTATTTAGAGATTAAATGGACTAATCTCTTATTTTATAATAATTTGAGATTAAATGGATTAATCTCCCTTTTTGGAATAATTAGAGATTAAATGGACTAATCTCTTCTTTTGAAATAATTTGAGATTAAATGGATTAATCTCCCCTTTTGGAATAATTAGAGATTAAATGGATTAATCTCTTCTTTTGGAATAATTTGAGATTAAATGGATTAATCTCCCCTCTTTGATTTGCTAAGAGATTAAGTGGATTAATCTCCATTTTTATTTAATTGAATGCATCCTTAGGTCAAATTTTGGAGAAAATTTGATAGGATTTGTAAAACATTTTGTGGAAAAATTGAATGCATCCATAGGTCAAATTTTAGGGAAAATTTGATAGGATTTGTAAAAATCATGGCTTGATTGTAAAGATAATTTAGAGAAAATACTTTTCTTATTGAATGGTTGTAGCCATTCATGGATAGAACTGTGGAAGTTCTAAAATGATGATAGAATTATGGAAGTTCTAAACTAATGATAGAACTGTGGAAGTTCTAAGATGATGATATGAACATGGAGTTCATTCTTGAAGGGATTATAGGGTCCCTTCTTGAAATTTATTTTATACAATATGATTGTTGAAAATATGATACCTTGTTTGATGAAAATAGGTTGTTACTAAATATATTTGGAAAGAATGGTGTTCTTTCGTAACATAAAGAATTGTGGAAATTTTTATGTAATATATGGATGCTTTTGGAAAATAGAATTGTGGAAATTCCTTAAATTGATTGTATTGGAGAAAATTATGATTATATAATGAAAGGATATTTTTGAGGCTAGGTTTTTCCCTTTGGGGTTTTCCAGGATAAATGTGGTGTTATATTTTATACTTGCATCTACTGTTTTAGTTTATTATATGCTCTTCAATGGAAAGTTATTATTATTATGGATATGAATTGAACCAAGAGTTTCTTTGATTTGCAAACAAACTTATTTATGATGTTATATGCATAGTCTTTTGCTAAGATGGAATATGAATGAAATCATGTTTTATTTATATGATGGAATGTTTTATATTCACTTGAGAATGTTTTAGCTCAAGTTATTGTCCATTGCAATAGCCATATAATGGTAAAGAAAAGGATTATAATATGCCTAGAGAGAGATGGTAAATCATATGTGGTTTAGTTATGTTCATGTCGGGGTGAAGAACACAAGCTTATACTGAGAGAGGGGGTGAATAGTATAATACCACCTTTTACTTTTCTTTCCCAAACAATATTATCCAATATAATCAATGGCAATATCAATAGCAGTAACCAAATAAATGCACAAATTATCACACACAATAGATATACCAATTTAACGTGGTTCACCCAATGTGAGCTACTCCACGGAGAAAAAATTTCACTAAAATTTTCTCAACAAATATCTTGGGAATCCTTCCCCTATTACAATATTTATGGACCTCTATCCAAATGAGACACCAATCCCCAATCTAGTTTATGGACACCAACCCATAGGAGACACCAATCTCCTTAGTTGGTTCATGGATCTCTATCCATAGGAGAACTCCTTCTCCTATACTTTGGTTGGTGATCATCTAGAAGACTATTGACTCCACTACACTGGCTTATGGATATCTCTCCACTAAAGACTTCATCCTCATTTAGAATATCTTTATCCTCACTACCCTGGCTAATGGATCTCTATCAACTGGAGACTACTATCCTCTGCTCTTGTCACCTCCAAAGCTTGCTCTTAGCTCTGTCTCAAATATATACTAAATATAGTCCTTCGGTATAGCACAAATCTGCTCAATATTTATCTTTGATCTACACTAAACACAGTCCTTCGATCTAGCACAAATATGCTCTATCTCTATCTCTAATCTACACTAAACATAGTCCTTCAGTCTAGCATAAATATGCTCAATCTCGTTTTCTAGTCTAGCATAAACCTATCCTCAAATATGCACCAAAATATTTCCTCAAATCTATACTCAAATTTGTCCTCAAGCCTTAACACAAAGCTTGATCCAATCACAAATTAACTTTTCTAGATCTATCCCAAATCTTAACTCAGGGTTTAAACAAATAAATCAATCAACTCTGCTCTCAAGTCTTCTCAAAGACTTACCTCAAATCTATCCACAAGTCCTCTCAAGAACTTGTCCAATCTACTCAACAAGTCTTCACTAATACTTACATCAAATTTTCTCAACAAGTCCTCACTATAACTTGCTCAATATGCTCAACAAGTCTTCACCAAGACTTATCTCAAATCTGCTCAACAAGTCCTCACTATAACTTGTCCAATCTGCTCAACAAGTCTTCACCAAGACTTGTCTTAAATTTGCATTGTAAGCTTCCACAAAATCTTACTCAACTCAATCTATTATAAAAAACCTTTTCAATCACACAAACAAGTTTCACACAGAATCTTGTTTGACTTCAAAAACATATAGAGAATGATTAGAGACTCAATATGTTTCACACTCACAAAACTCAACTTGATCTCTTCCAGAAAACCTCTTTAATCTCACAAAAAAATTTCACTCAGAATTTTGTTTAACCATAGAAACATATATAGAATGGTAAGAGACTCAATATGTTTCACACTCAATCACTTTCAATCTCTTTCTCAAATTAGTAAAGAATAATTTGTTTCACAGTATTTGAACTATCACTCCAACACTTTCAATCAATTATGCTCAACCAACTTAAGTAAACCAATCACTCAATGAAACACAGCTTGCTTACAAACCCTAAACAAGTGTTTCACAATGCTTTCAACAACTCATGCTATGGAACTTAACCTTGACTCAAGATGATTTTAAATTCACATAACAATGATACTCATGGTCTTTTTCGCAAACCCTAATCAAGCACATGAAATATTACTCAAATATTTCCAACAATGCTTATCAAACAATCTCACATAACAATGATACTCATGGTATTTCTCAAACCCTAGTTCAAGATAGTTCTTAATTTCTCACTCAAATTTTCTCACTAACATTCACCAATCATGCACATGAAAGCTTACTCAACAATGTTTATCAAACAAACCTTTTCACTTCAACTTAGCATTCATAATATCCAATCCAACAATATTTCACTCACAAGGAATATATGCCCATACCTTTTTCTTTATGGAGAAATGACCTCAAAACCTGTCTCAATCACAATCAACCTCTTTGCCAATCTCAATGGTTAGATAGCAAAAATCTTCACCCAAATATTCTCTCAATATTAATTCAACATTACAAGATTAACAAAACTCAAGTACACCTTATTATCTCCAACCTTTATCAAATAAAGACTTCAACCATTCAGTTTCACAATAATCCCTTTCAAAAATTTAATTCATGAAGCAATCCAAACACTACTTATGTCTCCCTACTCAATATTGCATTTTTCAAGTAATTTACTTTATAAAACAATGCAATATATTTTAACCCTCAATAAAAATATTTTTCACTTTTTCTAAGGTAAAAATTAATTACCTTACCCTTTTAACTCCCTAATCACTTTAACAAAATCAAATAAAACCACGTGCTAATAATTTTCCTCTTCACACTATAGTCCAAGCACCAAAACAAACCATGCACCTTAGCACCACCAAAGACCTTAGGCAATGCAAATTTTAATTAAAAATTAATACCTCTTTGTGCACTCCCATGGGATTCGATCCCTGGTCGAAGCACCTATAGCGCCTTAGTCATGGCTCCCTAGCCACATGAGCTAAGTGCTCATATGGGAGTCAAAGGCGTTAAAAGCGCTTTGACTCTTCCTTTGTTGCCAAGAGCCAAAAAGCTCTTATCCAATGTTATCGACGATAATCGAACACAACACCTCTACATTCCAAAGACTTCGCACACACCGGATTCATCGCTAGCCTAACTGCTGGTTGGTTGCTTATCCCTTCTACCTTTAACACTTTGACTTTCACAAATATTGGGAGCACCTAAAAATTGTAACTTTGTCCTTTGCTTGCTCATGAGAATATTTCACTATTCCTCAAAGTCGCATGCATTAAAATATTTTGGAGACTTGCTTTCTTAAGGGTAAGGTTATGGTATTTATACCATATGCCTCCCTCTCTCCCACGTCGGTGGAGAATATAAAAATTAAATTATTTTTGGCACCCAACCCAACTTTGGGTTATAAACAATATTATTTTATAAATAAATTTATAATATAAATATTATAAATTATTTATAAACTACCTTAGGCATAATTAAACCTTTTAATATTATGATAAAATATTATAATATTATTTCCACTGGGCCTTGGTATTTTCCTCTTTCACGTTCAAACCTTTTCTGATTGTCTTTAATATTATAATAATGAATATTATAATATTGTTCCTTTTAAACCTTTTCTTCAGGGTATTTAACCATCCTTTTGACCAATCATGTGGAGCTCTTAAACCAAATCTCTTGGGCTTAAAATATAAATATTTTAACCCTTATTTTGCCAAGTCCTGCACTGATTCCTGACACTAACTCTTGATATCAATGACAACACAACTAACTCAAAATTTCCAACAATCTCCCCCTTTGTCATTGATGGCAACCCCTTTTTTTTTACCAAACCTTTTCCTCTTTTAAAAACTGCTCCACTTGACTGAATGCTCTCCCCCTAACTCAAATCTCTCCCCCTTTGACATCAATGGCAAATGGCCACCTTTGGGGCTTGGGTCTAAGAACAAGACTCTTAGCGTAGCCCCTCCCCCACCTCCTCTTGATATGGTTAATTTTGAGGCGGAAGTATTTCTACTCCTAGCATACACTGATCTTTACCTTTGTCCACCTTCTTCCTCAACTGATCCTTATGATTCCTCTGAATATTCTTGTTCCTTCTTGTCTCTTGAATTTTTTCTCTACACCACTTTGTTGTATGCCCGACATTATTGCACTTATAACACTTAATGTTGTTATTCCTTAAAGGTGCAAATATCTTGGGGTTTATTCTGGTGAAGCCATATCCTTTCCTATCATGAACCCTGCAATTAACTACCTTATCACCAAACTGATTACAAGAGTAGCAATACCCTTGAAAAAGATGCCTATTTTTGAAGTTCCCATATTCTTGTCTTTCACGTGTTCTACACTGTGTAGCATTGTTCCTAAAGCTGTGACCTAAGAACCATCATCCATTGAAATTTCCTTACCTTGACCTCATTGATCTCTTAGTCTCTTCTTTCTTATGTTGTTTCATGTTCCATTTGTTCCTATTTTGTGCATTGTTCCTTTTCATGTTGAACTTTATGTTGTCCAACTCATCCTCAGAAGTCTCACTTTCTCTTACACTCTCTTCTTCTAAAGCTTCTTCTTCTTTGGATCTTGATATTGACTCCTCTCCTTGTTTCTTTTGTACCTATTCAAAACCAAGACCTGTCTTGTTTGATGAAGATTTTTGTACCTTGATAATCTTATCCAAGGTCTTTGAGCTTCTTCCAAATCTGTTTAGCTTGTATTTATACTCTTTTACCTTCCTTAGTGAAGCTACCTCATGCTCTAATTTTTCACATTCCATAACCTTAGCTTCTAACTTCTCTTTAAATTTCCTTGTCTTAGCTATTGATTTGGTTATATCCTCTATAATATTTCCTTTCTCTTTATCACATTCTTGAAATTTAATCTTGAGTTTTGAGTTCTATTTTCTTACCTCTCTTAATGCATCAAGGGAAGAAATAATCTCACCCTCAAGATCAACTTCTCCTTCCTCTGATTCTTCTTCTATTTGTTTACCTTTAGGATCATTTTCATTCTTTTTTGATTTATTTCCACTAGAAATACTTCCTTCTTCTTCTATTGCCATAAGAAGAATTTCTTTTGGTCCTTCAAGAGCATCATCATATTCATATTCACTAAAACTGAATCCATTGCAATAACCTACATCATGACTGAGTTGACCACAAACAAAACATTCTTCATCATCCTGTGAACAATAAGTTGTATGGTGACCTTTCTTCCTACATCTGGTACAAAATTTTATCAATCTGGCCTTTTCTACACTACTTGATTCATCTCTTGAATCTATTTCCATTTCTCCTCTTAGAACAACAAAATCAAATTCATCTTCCTTTTCTTTCATGGCCATGTTTGTTCTTTTCTTTTTAGGTCTCATGGTTCTGCTTTTGCCTTTCTTTGCCATGTGTGTTCTTGTAAGATCTTCCCTCAAGATTTTAGACCTTTTTCAAAGGAATTGACTCTGATACCAATTGACCTATGCTAGACCAAAGACAGAGATTGTGTAGATCCAAGATAAATATAGAGAAAATTTGTGCTAGACCAAAGGACTATGTGTAGTGTAGATCAAAGACAAATATTGAGCATATTTGTGCTAGACTGAAGGACTATGTTTAGTATAGATTTGAGATAGAGCTAAGAGTAAGCTTTGAAGGTGACAAGAGTAGATGAGCACAAATCTGCTCAATATTTGTCTCTAGTCTAGCATAAACCTATCTTCAAATTTGCACCAAACTTTGTCCTCAAATCTATCCTCAAGCCTTAATACAAATCTTGATCTAATCACAAATCAACTTTGCTAGATCTATCCCAAACCTTAACTCAAGGTTTGAACAAATCAGTCAATCAAATCTACTCTCAAGTCTTATTAAAGAGTTACCTCAAATTTATCCACAATTCCTCTCAAGAACTTGTCCAATATGCTCAAAAAGTCTTCACTAAGACTTACCTCAAATCTGCTCAACAATTCCTCACTAGACCTTACTCAATCTACTCAACAAGTCTTCACCGAGACTTGTCTCAAATCTGCTCAACAAGTCCTCAGTAGAACTTGTCCAATATGCTCAACAAGTCTTCACCAAAACTTGTCTCAAATATGCATTGTAAGCTTCCATAAAATCTTACTCAACTCAACTCAATCTATTATAGAAAACCTTTTCAATCACACAAACAAGTTTCACACATAATCTTGTTTGAATTCAGAAACATATAGAGAATGGTTAGAGACTCAATATATTTCACACTCACAAAACTCAACTTAATCTCTTCCAGAAAACCTCTTCAATATCACAAACAAATTTCACTCAGAATTTTGTTTAACCATAGAAACATATAGAGAATGGTAAGAGACTCAATATGTTTCACACTCAATCACTTTAAATCTCTTTTTCAAATTAGTAAATAACAATTTGTTTCACAAAACCTGAACTATCACTCCAGAAATTTCAATCAATTATGCTCAACCAACTTCACTCAACCAATCACTCAATAAAACACAACTTTATTACAAACCCTAAACAAGTGTTTCACAATGCTTTCAACAACTCACACTATGGAACTTAACCTTAACTCAAGATGATTCCAAATTCACTTAACAATGATACTCATGGTCTTTTTCACAAACCCTAATCAAGCACATGAAAACTTACTCAAATATTTCCAACAATGCTTATCAAACAATCTCACATAACAATGATACTCATGGTCTTTCTCAAACCCTAGTTCAAGATAGTTCTCAATTTCTCACTCAAATATTCTCACAAATATTCACCAATCATGCACATGAAATCTTACTCAACAATGCTTATCAAACAAACCTTTTCACTCCAACTTAGCATTCATAACATCCAATCCAACAATATTTCACTCACAAGGAAAATATGCCCATACCTTTTTCTTGATGGAGAAATGACCTCAAAACTTATCTCAATCACAATCAACCTCTTTGCCAATCTCAATGGTTAGATAGCAAAAATCTTCACCCAAAGATTCTCTCAATATTAATTCAACATTACAAGATTAAAAAAAATTAAGTACACCTTATTATCTCCAACCTTTATCAAATAAATACTTCAACCATTCAATTTCACAATAACCTCTTTCAAAATTTTAATTTATGAAGCAATCCAAACACTACTTATGTCCCCCTAGTCAATATTGTATTTTTCAAGTAATTTACTTTATAGAACAATGCAATATATTTTCACCCTCAATAGAAATATTTTTCACTCTTTCTAAGGTAAAAATTAATTACCTTACCCTTTTAACTCCCTAATCACTTTAACAAAATCAAATAAAACCACGTGCTAATAATTTTCCTCTTCACACTATAGTCCAAGCGCCAAAACAAACCATACACCTTAGCACCACCAAAGACCTTAGGCAATGCAAATTTTAATTAAAAATTAATACCTCTTTGTGTGTTCCTATGGAATTAAATCCTTGGTCAAAGCGCTTGTAGTGCCTTATCCGTGGCTCCCTAGCCATGTGAGCTAAGCGCTCACGTGGGAGTCAAAGGCGCTAAAAGCGCTTTGAATATTCCTTCACCACCAAGAGCCAAAAGGCTCTTGTCCCACATCACCATCGGGAATCAAACACAGCACCTCTGCATTCCAAAGACTTTGCACACCTCAAATTCACCATTGTTTGGTTGCTTGTCCCTTCCACTTTTAACACTTTGACTTCCGTAAATATCGGGGGCACCTAAAAATTGTAACTGTCCTTTGCTTGCTCACGAGAATATTTCACCGTTCCTCAAAGTCGCATGCATTAAAATATTTTGGAGACTTGCTTTCTTAAGGGTAAGGTTATGATATTTATACCATATGCCTCCCTCTCTCCCACTTCAGCGGTGAATATGAAAATTAAATTGTTTTTGGTGCCCAACCCAACTTTGGGTTATAAACAATATTATTTTATAAATAAATTTATAATATAAATATTATAAATTATTTATAAACTACCTTAGGCATAATTAAACCTTTTAATATTATAATAAAATATTATAATATTATTTCCATTGGGCCTAGGTGTTTTTCTCTTTTGCCTTCAAAAAAAATTTGACCATCTTTAATATTATAATAATAAATATTATAATATTGTTCCTTTTAGGCCTTTTCTTCAGGGTATTTAACCGTCCTTTTGACCAATCATGTGGAGCTCTTAAACCAAATCTCTTGGGATTAAAATATAAATATTTGAACCCTTCTTTTGCCAAGTCCTGCACTGATTCCTGACACTGGCTCTTGACATCAATGACAACACAACTAATTCAAAATTTCCAATAGGGGGTACTTAGAAATGCCATGCTTTAGACATCTTGGTTAGTAATTATCAAGATATTTCCATGATTTGGGATAATCATGAGAAGAAAACTACCAAATCAATTGAAGAAACACTTTTTGAGTTGTAGCTCAAGAGTACATTTTGGGTTGTAGCCCGAATGCATTTGAGTTGTAGCTCAAACGAGTTCCCATATTTGATTGCAAGGAACACATTCTGAGTTGTAGCTCGAATGTACATTTTAGGTTGTATCCCGAATGCATTGAGTTATAGCTCAAACAATTTCCTACATTTTGAGTTGTAGCTTCAATGTACATTCTAGGTTTTAGCCCGAATGTGTTTGAGTTGTAGTCCAAATTACAAGGAGGTAGCTAGCAATCATTGGTAATAGAACATTCTAGGTTGTAGCCCGAATGTGTATTTTGGGTTGTCGCCCAAAGGTGTTTGAGTTGTAGCTCAAATAAGTTCTTGCATTATGAGTTGTATCTCAAATGTACCTACTAGGTTTTAGCCTGCATGTGTTTGGATCAGAGCCCAAAAGATAATAACTCTAAGCTATGGGATATTGACCAATGCTATCCACTTGAGTGTCATAAGTTGTGATCAATCTCAAAAGTGGTTATACCTTATGTGAAATTGAAATATCTTATGAACATATCTTGTGAACATTACTTATGTAACCTTAGCTTGTGAATTCCACATGGGTCGTTACAGTTGGTATCAAAGCGCAGACTATTAGATGGATACTAGTATATGATCCAGGCTAGTAAAAAGATGTTGGTAAGAGAACCAAAGACTAAAGGTTGCTCAAATTGAGTTTAAGGTTGTTTGAACCATTGATAACATCATTTTAGTTATTAAATCTCTAGGTCATAGGACTATAAGTTTCCATAGATGAGCTCTAAGTTGTAGGATTAGAAGTTTCCTTGGAATGTGCTAAGGAATCAAGTAACTTCTTATTCAGTCCCTTGCTTAGTTCTTAAACTAAAGTTGGGAAGACCTACAACTTCTAAATTGCTAGAATTCTAGAGAATTGATCCTAGGAAAGGTAGCTTTACTTTGATATGGTACTTTGCATGGAGCAAGAGACAATCATTATCAGGTGAGTGATAATGTATAAGCTTACCTAGGAGTAGTATCTTGCATGGAGCAAGAATAACCATAACCATTATCGAATGAATGATAATGAGAAAAGTTAGTTAAAGAACTAACTATAAATAACTAAACTCAACTTTTTGTAACCCTATTCATTATAGAATGAATAATTAAGTGCAAAATTTTTTGAGATAACACCTTGGAGGTAGGCAAGCGTGACCTAGATCATTATCAACAGAATGATAATGGTTATAATTAGAATGGCACAAAAGGATAATACGTATAAATAGATCTATACAGTATGAATTGATGGAATTATATGATGGGATAAGATGCCATAAATGTGGGACATGCATAAAGAAATAATAGGATTTCAATCGCATTGGATAATATTGTAGTCTCGAGCAGCTTAAAGAAATGATATGTCCCTAGTTAATTAATACGAGAAAGTCAATGGGCAGCATAAGAGGAATAAGATGGCCTAAGATGATCGAGACATGATTCATAGAGGATGAATGTGGAGACTCGAGATGATCAAGATGTGATTGGATATATGGTTGCAAGATAGATATGTCGTAAACCAGTGATTGGCTAGACACTTGGCATTTATAAAAGGAGTAATGCTAACTTCGCAGTGTCAAGAAAACAGGTGGTATATAAAAAAAATCTTGGAAGATTTTTATTCAACACCAAGGAAAGAATTAACCTATCAACTACTCATGACATTTAATATGATTATACTCATAATAGAGTTTTTGCTCTTGATATTTATTATACTCAAAGTAAATCCCATAGTATGCTTCATGATTCTTCTTCTTATGATTGTTGATATACTGGTGTATACACTTTGAGAAGAGATGATGGATTCTAGTGATGTTGGAACAAGCTGGGAAGGCATTGCAGAGCCAAAAGAAATAAGGCTACTGAAGATTTTTGGACCATGCAACACAATTAGAATCATCTTTCGAGATGTGCAAAATATGTTGGATGTTGATGATTTGCAATAGTTGATATAAATAGGATTAGAAGGAGCAACGCATCTAGAGTCGATGCATGTAGATAAATGTTTTTTTTGGTAGATAAGATACTATAGCATTAATACCGGGTTTTACAGGTTGGCCCAAAACCTTTTACAAAAATCAGCCCACGGCTATTGATGAACATATCCTTACTAAGGATCCTATATATGTAAAATCTACATGCCGCCAAATCCATTACATCCGATAAGGCATGGCCTATTATCAAAAAGAAACTTCCCATACAAAATTTTGGGTATACCTCAAGAAAACACACATGCATCATAATTACAAAAAGAAACAGACACGGATCCCTTCCTTGAGACAATGGAGAAAAAAAAACCTACAGACACGCATAGCAGAGTACTGAAAAAACTCCCACAAGCTCTGTATTGACAGTTACTCTTAATAATTCTTTGGTAATTGCTTTCTTCCGTATATGACATGCTTTGGTACCACATACTATCTTGGCCAATCAGCCTTGGAGAAGTGAACCTGTTGGCTATATTTATGGCGATGGCTATCTGCTGGTCCACGTGGCTTTGGTTCGAAGTCTTATATTGTTGTTTCTTTCCTTCCTGTGATTATCAACCAACCTCAAATTACTAATACGACTAGGATACATGTTATCTAACATGTGACTATCCCCATTAGTCTTTGTGGTATTTCCAAGCAACATCCACGAATACTGAGAGCTTAGATAATTTTTATTGTGAGTCCAATTCAAAAAAGAGACGAGAATACTCCTAGCCTTCGAACTTACAATGCCTTCCCTGTTGGTAAATTCCACTATCATTATTGGCATTCTTGTTGAATAAGCTCCTCTACTTCACTCCGGACACCGTGTTCCCATTTGAAAATTTTGTCACCATCGATACACAAATTGGCCAGCTTATCAGCAATTTTGTTAGCTTCCCGAAATACATGTTGGGCTTTTGTCCTATCTTCCCTGGAAAATGATCCTAGCCTCTTCAATAATTGTTTTAATCCTCTAAGGAGGTGTTTTCTAATTATTGAGGAGATTTATAACATGCATAGAGTCTCCTTCTACAATCAAATTGCCTTCTAAGTCTTGAGTCATTTGAAGGCCTCTCCACATAGCTCTAGCTTCAGCTTCGTTGTTTGTCCTTGTTCCAAAATATTCAAAAAATGCAAGCATCATATTCCCATTATGATCTCACACAATGCCACCAATGCCTGCTCTACCAGAATTGTCCTTAGTTGCTCCATCAAAATTAAGCTTAAACCAACCCGTAGGATGTGGAGACCACTTAACATTGGCTTTGGGGTTGACTACCCTAGGCATAGACTCATCTAACAAGGTTAAGCTTAAATATTGAGCAATCATGGTCTCCTGTAGATGAGGTTTACAACTATCAAAAGGGATAAGGTTCACATTCTCATTGGCAAAGGATAGGATCCTAGCAATGATAGTTTGATGATCATGGATAGACTCGTTAAATACTATATGGTTCCTTTCTAAACACACCTACCAAAGATAGTGATTGAGACAAATTTTCCACATGTATCTAATTCTTTGGCTTGAAAAGGGGCAAGGTCACTGGACGAAAAAATCAAGTACGATGGCTGGTTTAACCCATGAAATATTGAAGTCTTGAAAAAACCCACTTAGGACAATCAAGGAAAAAGGGCACTCAAGGAAAATGTGATAAATGGTCTCCCAATTAGCCCTACACAGACAACAACGATTAGTGATACAAATACCTTTACGTATCATATTATCAATGGTTAGAATTCTTCCTTAGATAACCAACCATGAAAAGACTACAATTTTTGGAATTAAATTTTTTATCCAAACTAAGTCCTTTTGGAGGACAAAATCTTTGTCATCAAGTAGAAGCTTGTAAGCTAATTTAACAATGAATTACCCATTTTTCGTAGGAGCCCAGGTCACTTGATCTTCCTTGGGTCTCATGGGGATAAACTGTTGCCCGAGAATGTTACAAAGATCATTTGATTCTGCTTGAAATCCCTGAATTCTTATTTGTTTCCACTTCATTCTACCTCTGTTCTCAACCATATAATCGAAGACTTTTTTGCCAATGAGTTCTTCTATGATATCTCTAATTTAGGATAAGTTAGGATATTGCGTCAGTGGTTCATCCTTAGCCCACTTGTCATTCTAGCAATTTATCCTCTCACCATTTCCTAAAACCCATCTTAAAGCTTTTTTGATGATTTCCTTACAATTAAGAATTACTTTCCAAAAAGCAAAACCTCTGATTGGAACTGAGTCACTTAGAAATTCCATATTTTGAAGATACTTTAGTTTGATTATAGATGTCCATTCATTTTCTTCACCAAAAATGAGATGCCATGCCTGCTTAGCTAGTAAAGCTAAATTTATATGAGCAATTATCGTCAGACCTAAGCCCCCATTTTCCCTGGGTCTGCACACTTTAGTCCATCCTACAAGGTGTATCCTTTTTTTCTCCTCTAATCCAGTCCCTAAAAATTATTTTTGGAGTTTTTCAATTTTTTGGAAAACCTTCATAGGGGATTTGAAAATGGAGAGGAAATAGACTAGAATGCTCTGAAGAGAGGCCTTAGTGAGGGTCAGCTTTCCTTCTTGATATAGAAGATGACATTTCCATCTAGCAAGTTTTTTTTGAATTCTTTCAATAACCCTGTCCCACATTGACTCTCTCGGAGAACCAATGAAAAGAGGGAGACCAAGATATGAAGTGGGGAGGTTTTCTATATCACACCCTAAAATTTTTACAATCCTTCCTTACCTCTGAATGGGGGTGTTCAAGAAATATAACTTGCTTTTACTAAAATTAACTTTCTGACCAACAGCGTCCTCGTAGAGTTGTAGGATGTATTTAATTATTTTGGCCTCAACCACTAATGCCTTAGTCAATATAAGGGTATCATCGGTGATTTTTGGTGATAAAAAACCCTAGTGAGAGATGTTGCCTTGATTCCTGATATTAGCCTTGAAATACAAGCATTTTTTATGGTTCTGCCTAAAGCTTCTGCCATAATGATGAATAACATGGGGCTGATAGGGTCCCCCTGCCGAATTCCTCTGTGACTTTGAAAGTAACTGGCAGTTGTTCCATTAACTATAATTGAGAACCATGCTTTAGAAATACATTCTTTGATCAAATTAACCCATTGGTGGTGAAAACCAAACTTGAGGACAGCAATCAGAAAGTCCCAATTTAGCCTGTCAAATGCTTTGTTCATATCAAGCTTGAGGGAAAAATAGACATGTTAGTATTATGAGCAGAGTGCAGAGCTTCATGAACTGTGATAACTCCATTTAAGATTGACCTACCCTAGACGGAGCTTCCCTGGCATGGATCTATGATGCGGGGCAGAATATCTCTCATTCTATTTACAATGGCTTTAGTTAGGATCTTGTAAGAGACATTGCACAGACTAATTGGCCTGAAGTCAACCATAGATTAAGGGGTTTGATTCTTAGGAATTAGAGAAATAAAAGTAGAGTTGATACCTTTTGGGATATGATTGCTTGCTTAGAATTCTCTGACAGCAAAAATTACATCCTCACTTACGATGTCCCAAAAAGCTTGATAGAAATGAGGGGGAAAGTCGTCGGGTCATGGGGCTTTGTCTGGCTCCATGCTAAACAAGGCTTCCTTAATTTCCTCATCAAAAAATGGAGCTAGAAGCTTAAGTTTTATATCCTCATTTATTATGCTAGGAATGGATTGCAAGAGAATATCTTTGGCCTCCTCATTACACTATGATTCTTGACCAAGGATAGAATTGAAATAAGTTACTGCCTCTTTTCTGATTTCTGTTAAGTCTTGAGTAATAGAACCATCTGCTTTTTTTAAAAAAATTATCTTGTTATTGCTTTTGTTTCTAAGTGTGGTGACGTAAAAAAACTTGGAATTTGAATCTCCATATTTCAACCAAAGAGCCCTTGATTTTTGCCTCCAATAGATTTCCTCACAGGCCAAAATGTTATGAAACTCTGCTAGTTTTGTTTGTTCCTCCTGCCTAGTAGTTTCATCAGCATCACCATGTTGGATCCTCTGATCAATTATCTTCAAGCTTTCAAAAACCTATTTTTTATTTTCAAAGAGGTTCCCAAAGACCTCTTTGTTCCAAGTTCAAATATTTTCCTTAACAAACTTTAATTTGCCAGCAAGTTTAAAATTTGCACTACCCCTGACAAGCTGCTGCCACCACTGACTTAAGTTATCTCTGAAACTGGAATGTTTGATCCACATAGATTGAAATCTGAAAGGTTTCTTGAAGGACAGAGAGTTAGGGATCTCCAAAAAAATGGGATTATGATCAGAGGCAATTTTATAAAGGGCTTGTAGGGTAGAATCACCGAACAAAGTTGTAGCCTCCTTTGATAAAAAAAAACTATCAAGCCTTTCTTGAATGAGATGACACCCTATCCGCCGATTGCTCCAGGTATAATTCGCTCCTCTAAGTTTTACATCCATCAACATGTTGGAGTTCACAAAGTCATTGAACTCATCCATGTTCCCGATAGGTGGTCCATTTCCACCCATTTTGTCTGAAGGGTAAAGAGGAGTGTTAAAATCCCCAGCCATAATCCAAGGGATATTATGGAAGATTTCACTCAGATTGCCTAAGTACTCCCATAGTAGAGCTCTCCCTTGAATTGAATTTGGGGCATAAATATTTGAAAGGATCCACGACATGTTGTTGTTTATTTCCTTAAATAAAACACTAAGAACCCTGTCATATTTCTAAATAATGGTGCCTTCTACTATCCGGGGATCCCACAAAGTCATAAGGCCTCTAGATGCTCCTCTAGATGATTTGCAAACCATCTCCCCTTGATTCCAGATTTTTTTTGCTATTTTTTTGACTGAATCTCATCAGTTTTTGTTTCTTGCAACATGATAATAGTTGGATTGACTTGATTTCTTATTGCATTGTTTTCCCTGTGTTTGGGCAAGCCATTGAGGCCTCTCATGTTCCATGAGAGGAACTTCATTTAGATTGTTTGGTATTTCTTCCTCTCCCCCTCCCTTAAGGGGGTTTTCCTAATTTGTTGTCTTCAGAACCCGGAATAACCTGTTGAAATAAGGTTCTTTGTTTTCCATTGGCAATATCATTATCAATTTTAATTTTTTGATGCTCAGCATTTGATATTCTCCCTCTTCTTTTTTCATTGCCAAAATCTATAGGAGACTTCACAATGCTCCTGGTTTGTTTAGGACTAAACTAAGGGGAGGTAATTTGTTGTAGAATTGGACTGCAATATTCCTCAGTCTGAAGAGTTTCACATATCTCCACCCCTACATTCAAATATTCTCCTTTTTTCTTGTATTCCCTTGGTCTGCAGGACGGCCCCTCAGTAGGATTCACTTGGCTCCTAGTGATGATGTTAGGGAGATGAAATTTTTTATTTTCCAATGCCTCAACTGTCTTCCTAAGTTCTTCAGCATTAGGGTTTGGCTTTGGTATGCCCATTGGGCTTGAAGTATTTCCAACATTGGGTTTTAAGGATCCTGACTTGGATGTAGATTCTAGAGATTGTGCATTAGGGTTTGGATTTGTGATGCCCATGGGGCTTACAGTAATTTTAGCATTAGGGTTTGAGGATCCTGACTTGGATGGGAATTCGATAGAGTTAGAAAGGTTAGCCTGAAGGTGTTGGGCTTCCATGTTTTTTGATAATCCTCCTACTCCCATATTGGATAGAATTGAAAATTTATTTGAAACTAGAGGATTGGAACTTACCTGAGTATTTTGGTTGCCAACAACCTGTTGTTTTCCTTTGTCTTTTTGGGACCCTTTGTCTTGTTGTTTTCCTTTATCTATTAGCCTTTATCAAAATATGGGATCCCGATAGGGGGACATTCCATTTACCCACTAGAGAGATGACCATCACTCTAGAATATGTATATTGAATATATTAGTTACCAGTAGAGGGATGTATGGTAATCATTGTAGATGAAGCAAAGAAGGGATGGTTATTGGAAAGAGTTTTTATATTAGAATGGAGAGATGTAAATACTAAGAAGGGTAGTATAATGTATGATATATATTGTGTGTTGGACAAACTGACACATAGACAGGCTATGGTGATGGTGCTTATATCAGGCATTATTTTACCTGATTCATATGGTGCATGATTTTTCTAGAACATGCTAGGAGTGGTGTAGGACCTAGTGGAGAGTTCAATCATGTTTGCATGGGCACCAACCTTGTTGGATCATACTTATAAAGAGTTATTCGAAGTGTGAATGATGAAGTGAGCAAGGATGACCTATAGTCTCTTACAAGTATGGTCCTAGGAACATGTGGTTATGGAAAGACCCTGAGGATTACCCTATGATGCACACCATTTGGTGGGGCTAGAGATACCTTATGCATTAATATGGCAAAGGTGGGAAGAGATGAAGGTTAACAGAGCACATGAAGGCAATAGTGAGCAATATTGCTCTATATGTGAAAATTTGAGACCATAATATGTGATCTAGAGACCATGGAGGAAAGGCCCAATGTGGGTAGAGGATGGAGTACAACTAGCTTGAGTGTGATAAGTAAGGTGGATGATTGGGCGAGTGAGCATGCAATATGATTATTTTCAATATACTCAAGTATTGTGATAGTTTGATATTAGATAAATAATATCAGATCCACCTATGATCTATACGAGGAAGGGGAGGAATATAGTAGTACCACCATGGATGGAACCATTGATCATAGAACTAGATGAGGATATATGGGTTCTATATGATGACGACGTTGGTATAACCTTAGAGTACAATAGATGGTGGGCCACTCAACGATGGTAAAAAGAGAAATATATGGATGAATAGGTAGACATGGAGGAAGCTAGTAAAGCAGTTGGAGAAATAGTAAAGGTTGTTAGCAGTGAAGAGGAGCTTCCTATATGATATGTACATCATAGGATAGATATGGAAGCAGGTCCATCAGATTATCAAGAATATGATGGATGGTATTTGATGATGGATGTAATGCGTGAGATAAATTCTTTGAGGAAGCAAGTTTGACAACTAGAATCACAACAGCTGGAGCAAGAAGGCTTGTGGTCATAAGAAAAGATGAGGTTTGAGACTAAGAGATATGTTGTCATAGTAGAGTGATATAGGATACATCTGGAGGTAGCACAAAGGAATAGATGAAGAGCAATAACATCGATAGCCATTCAAGTAGAGAATGCACAGCTACAACAAGCAAGGGAAGAATACAAGACTACATACTTGGTCTCATGTTTTGATGCATTGGTAAGCCATGGTTTGATCTTTCCCTTACAGCTAGTTGTCAGAGCACAACACAAGTGTGGGAGGACAACATGAGAAATTCAAGCAATGTCACAAGGTAGAGCTCAGGCAGCTTCTCAAAATGCTTCTCACATAGCTTCTCAGACAACTTCACAAGCAACCTCCCAGATAGGAGAATTAGGTCCAACATAGAGTGGTGAAAGGATCGAGAGGTAGATACTGTGAAGTTTGTTTTTCTAGTGTGTATGCCAGTGGATTTTGTAAAAATATAACCAATAAACATGAATTAATATATATATATATATATATATATATATATATATATATGCAAATTAATTCTTGGTTAAGTTTTGATCATGCTTAATGAGAAAGAATAGAAATGGAAAATTCTATTCTTAGTTAAGTTTTGACTATACTTAAATGGGATTCTCTCATTAAGTATGATAAAATAGAAATGGAAAATTCTATTCTTAGTTAAGTTTTGACTATACTTAAATGGGATTCTCTCATTAAGTATGATAAAGTATGTCCTAGAACATGAGATTTATGAGCAATAGAATTTACATAAGTCCATCTTAGGAGTGAATCCTAAGACTAAAATGGGATAAACCTGTTCAAGTCCTTGAAAAAGGCTTATAACTATTTTGACCCATAGTCACGTTGACTTAATGGGCTAAGTTAATAGAATGCAATCTCAGGATGGATATTACAATGAAAATCCGGCTAAAATAGAAGAAATCCTAGATAGAACAAGGATTTCGATATAAGGAATGGACTCTTATGTCCTAAATATTGGGTACTTATACCCAAAATTGGAAAAATGAGATTGATTTTAAGGGAAGCACATAGTTTCCTTATTTTAATCATATTAGAGGGGTTAAGATGAGTGAGAGCATGAAAAATACCTTCTTCTAGGAAGTTATGAAGAAAAATATCATTTATTTTGTTGCTCAATAATTTGGAATGGCACCTTACGCGAAGTAAGTGTGACCATTGCTATTATCAGTGAAAATAATATTCTTGGAATGACACCTTACATGGAGTAAGTGTAGTCATAGATATTATTAGTGGATGATAATATTTTTGGAAAGACACCCTACGTGAAGTAAGTGTAGTCATAGATATTATCAATGAATGATAACATTCTTGGAATGACACCTTACGTGGAGTAAGTGTAGTCATAGATATAATCAATGGATGATAATATTCTTGGAATGGAACCTTACATGGAGTAAGTGTGACCATTGATACTTTGCAAGGAAGAAGTAAATACTTGGAGACTACTTATGTTCAAGTCTTTTCCTCCCACTATTGGAACCATTGGTGAATCAAGTGGAAGAGCTAAGCGAACCCTCCATATTTTGTGGGTCTTAAGCGGTGTACCTTAGACTCTTTTGAGGACCTCACTTGGAATATGTATCTCTTGAAGTATACCAGGGGACATCTGTGTCAATAGTCAATAATTTGAGTAAGGAGATATACTAGGGGACATCAAGGATGATGCATTAGTGGTGGAAAAAATATTTTTCAAAGAGAATTTTAGGATATATGGGTATCCAGAAGTGAGATTTATGACATTATGTTCTTTTTTATCTTTGATGACACTTGTTGTCTATGAAGTTAACTCATGGTAAGGGCCATTAAATCATAGGTTGGAACTCCTTTTTGAGATATTTTGATAAACCTAGCTGCATTTAGACTTGTGTCTAAATTGTTATGGAAATATAATTTTATATCATCTCTATGAAAATAAAACAAAACAATGTTGAACAATGTGCCACTTGTGGAAAGAGGAGGTTATGTAAACCTATGTTCATATATGCTTTGTATTGCAGGAAAACATAGAGGATTGTGTTTATTTTAAGGGGGGTAGTATGTCATGACCCTCCCTTGACAAGCTTTTCCATATGATGGACTTATGAATTGTTATGTTGTTTTGAAGATAGACTAAATGGCATTATGTTGATTATTTACATGATTGGTTTATTTAAAAATATGGTTCTATTGATAGTCTGCATTAGTTTGCATGGTTTCAGAAGCAGGTATCCTTCGGATAGAGTGGACAAGAGAGTCACCACTAAGGATGAGAAAGAAGAAAAAGATGGATGAATATCCATAATGGTCCTAATGATGATTTAATATTAATTACAAGTTTAAGTAATTAATTGTGATTAGCTTTAATTTGGTGATTTGATTATTTAGCCTATTTTTGTAAAATAGGAAATTGAGTTGTAAAATTGGGTGACAAAGACCCCTTCCAAACCAAGGGAGGAGAAATACCATCTTATCCCTTGAAATAAAATAATAGTTTTCCAAATTGGCCCCTCAAAATAAAGGTAGGAGGATTGGCATCTTTGCTAATGGGAATTTAATATTGATTAAATTAAGGCATCTTACTATTTCAATAGTAGTCCTTTTAAATTTAGCAAAGGGGTCAAAATTAGGGAATGACTAATGGATTTGGACACCCTCCAAATGGATGGAGGAGAAGGGAAGGGCTTAAAGTAGCATCTTTATAATATTAAAATAAGAGCCACTTGATGGCTCATAAAGGAGGAGGAAGAAACCTTTTAAAAGGTGGCTTTAGTTTTTAGAAAAACTAGCACTATGAGGTAGATTAGGACTTGGAAGGACACAAGGAGGCCAGTTAAGATACAAGCAAGAAAGAGACCAGGAGATGGAAGGAAGATGTCTAAGAAGCCTAATTTTGTAGGAGTTTTATGTTGGTGGTTTTCTATTTCTCTTGTATAATAATGCTTCATTAGGATGAGGTTGTTATGCTTAGTTAAATGCTTTTCTTTGTAGCTTCTTTTCTATTGAATCAAGGGGTTAAATTTCATCATTAAAGTTTATTTTGTGTATGCTTTAAAAACCTTAATATTAATTTTAAGCTTGCTTAATATTAATTTTTAAGCTTGCTTAATATCAACGATGGACATCTGCCTAGATTAAGATTAGTTGATTTGATCTTTGTGTGTGTATTATTTGGTTTTGATTGACCCTCTGAAATAAAGTTTGATATAAAGTCTAAAATGAAGTTTGAAATAAAGTCTGAAATGAAGTCTAAAATAAAGTCTAAAATAAAGTCTAAAATGAATTTGAAATAAAGTCTAAAATGAAGTCTGAAATAATTCTGAAATGAAATCTAAAATAAAGTCAAATGAAGTCTAAAATAAAGTCTAAAATGAAGTCTGAAATAAAGTCTGAAATGAAGTCTGAAATAAAATCTGAAATGAAGCCTAAAATTGATCTTTTAAAGAGATATACTTGAACCACCTTTAAGGGACCTCCTATCCCTTGGTTGAGATGTATATTGGTAGTCTTATTGAGATTGAATTGATGTAAATCCTCTATTCTATCCTTCTATGAACACCACTCTAAAACACTTGTAATGAACAAACATTCTTAGTTAAATAACAATGAGTAATATTGGAATAAATCCATATTATAAGCCATGGCATAGGGTTGGAGCAAGTTTTAGAAGGACCTACTGGTTTGTTGGAAAGATTTCTTTGGGAATTGAGACCCCCTGGTCGACGCCCCTGATCTATCATTGCATCCTTTGTAATGTAAGGTGAGCTCAAGTGAAAGACTATAATAGTCTTTCACGAGCATTTTCCCACATGGGATATGCTCAGGCTCAAGGGGATTTTATAGGGATAAACTCTCCCATAAACTCTTCACCACCAAGTTGTGGTCAAGGATCGAGCCACTTTGTGGGCGAGCTAGTACCATTTGGTGGTGCGCATACCTTGACATTCAAATCGTTGACCTATTGACCTATGCTTGATTGGATGCCATGTATTTGAGATTGTTTGGTTATCGAATTAAATTATTCATGGTTGATAACCTCCTTTTGATATCCATGGGATGAATAATCCCGCATTGGTCATGTTAGGGAAGTAGTAGAGGTTTATAAGGAATATGCCTCTATTAAGAGAGTGACCACCACTCGATGGTCAAGGTGTTGGCAATTTTGGGTTTGAGATCCTAGCTTCTTGTCTATGAGTTGTCATTGATGTCACAAGGAACTGGCATTAATGTCAAGAGGATTTTTTGGCTTCAAAGGTTGAAGATTCTAAAGAATCTTTTCTAGAAGATTTCGGAGAGATTCCATGTGGCAGATGAAAAGGTTTTTATCAAAACCATGGCAGGTTTAAGGGTTTTTATTAAAAGTATGTGGATACATTAAGGGTTTTTCTCAAAACCACTCTTAGCTTAATGCAAAGGTTGGAGACACTTATTAATTAAATAACTTAATTAATAAAACCTTTTAAGGTTTTTTAATTATTTATTTATTTGATTTAGTGATTAAATTATTTTAATAATTTAATGGGTTCTCCACCTAAGGTCTAAGGTCTAAAAGACCTTTGATTATTTTTTAAATAATCAAAAGGGTTTCATAAACCCTAAATTTGTTTCGAAGGCGCCAAAATAATATTAATTTGAAAAGTTTGAATTATCCTCCCGTCGACGTCGTGCATAGCATGGAATTTTGGCTATATAAGCCATAACCTATAGTCCAAAGCAATGGTGTGAAAGAAATTCGAATTGCACAAAATTTGGGAAGTAAAAGCTACGGCTATCATTTTTTTGCCACATTTATCCGCCGCCAAAGGGTTAAGGAGAAGGAGACTCTTGCTAGCCTTCAAGCTAGCGTCGTTGGCCTAGTGGCAATGACTGTTCTGCGAAGGCGCTTGAAGGGAGGTCAAGCGTTCGACTCCCGTCGTGGAGTGTGAGAAGAGTTTTTGCGCTCCGATTTTTTCGGAGGCACTATTGACCCATGATTTTTGGAAGCATTTTTTTGGTAAGGTTTTTTAAATAAAATCTGCATTTTGTTAAAGAAGAAGTGGTTGGGCAGATTTATTTAAAATTATTTTTAAGGTTAAATGCTTCTTTGGAGATATAAGGTTGATAGTGTGTGGTTGAGATTTTTGGCTTGATTGTTGAGTGAGATTTTCTTAGAAGCTATTATTCCTTGAGCATGGTTTAATTAATTTGGAGAAATAAGGTGTAAAAGGATATATTGTTTGTATGTTTTATATTTTTGGTAGTTGACTTCTAAGGGGTGGAGTCATAAGGTGTTTTATGGAATAAATATTTTTGTGGTTACTTTTATGATCTAACCCTAACTTGTTGGTAAATTTGAGGGTGGTGTTGGTAACAAGTTGAAGAACTATTCTCTTCTTCCTCAAACAAAGGTATGGGCAACTTCTTCCATGTATATTGTTGATGGTGTATTTTCTAAAATTAAGTTTGGAGTGAAAAGGTTGTCTACTAGGTATTCTTGTTGGTGTAAATCCTATTTTCTGGATATTGAAGATTGTTTATGCATTAAAATCATTGATGAGTTTTTGGGTGAATGCATAATTCTGGTTGAGGAAGAGGAAGCATTTTTGCACTAGGGTTTATGTTAGTAAGTCTTGCTACTTGCATTGAGTTGGTGAAACCCTTAGTTGGCTGTTTTGAGATTGATGGTTGAGTTGCTTCCATAGAGGTTGTTTTGATCAAGTTAATACTTTACTTGATACATGATTTGGGCTTACTCCATTGAGATTGATTTGAGCAAGTTATTCTTTGCATTGGTGATTTATGTTGGTGGTTGTTTTGTTCAAATACCTTTGGAGGGAAAAGGATGTCTACTAGTTTCCTTTTCATGTAGTGATTGGTTGAATGCTTCAAGGTTAATGTTGAGTTGAATGATGTTGGTTAAACCTTGTCTAGAAGCATTGTTGTTAAAGACCTAATTGGTTGAGAAAAGATATTGGTTGTGGAAAGAACATGAGTATCATTGTTATATGAGATATTGCATGGTTGGCAATTGTTGGGTTGTGTTTCATGTTCTTGAGAAAAGCATACTACATCTATCTTATTCTTTTGAGATTGAGATTGAGTTGAGATTGAGATTGGGAGTTAAGTATAGAACATATTGAGTCTCTAACAATTCTCTTTATGTTTCTATGATATTTGAGATTGAGATTGGGAGTTAATTATAGAACATATTGAGTCTCTAACAATTCTCTTTATGCTTCTATGAGGTTGATGAATCACATTGGGTCTCTAACAATTCTCTTTGTGGGTTCATGCTAAGCAAGTTTTTCTTGATGAACTTATGAGCTAATTTGGACAGGTTCTAGTGAGGACTTGTGAGTTGATTTGGACAGGTTCTAGTGAGGACTTGTGAGCTGATTTGGACAGGTTCTAGTGAGGACTTGTGAGCTAATTTGGACAGGTTCTAGTGAGGACTTGTGAGCTGATTTGGATAGGTTCTAGTGAGGACTTGTGAGCTGATTTGGACAGGTTCTAGTGAGGACTTGTGAGCTAATTTGGACAAGTTCTAGGGAGGACTTGTGAGCTGATTTGGACAGGTCCTAGCAGAGGACTTGAGGACAGAGTTGAAGTGGTTCTTTGAGAAGAACCTGAGGATAGTTTTCACAAGTCTTTGAGAAGGCTTGTGTGCAGCAGAGATTGATTTGTTCAAGCTTTATGAGTTGAGCTTGGGACATATCTGATAGAGTGAGGAAGACTTGTGCTGGACCGACTAACTGTGTTTAGTACAGGTTGATGAGTTGTTGTGGAGGTGATCAGTGAGGACAGAGGTCTCTTGAGGCTGAGCATTGAGGATAGGAGGTCTTCTGTGGAAAGGAGTTCCACATGCTAGCAAAATAAGAGGCAGGTGATCTTCTGAAGTATCATTTCCAGAGCTGAGGGGAAGGATTCTCCTTTGGGTAGGAGGCTCATAAATTCGTGCTGAGGGGAAGGATTCTCCTTTGGGTAGGAGGCTCATAAATTTGTGAGGAGGGGAAGGATTCTCCTTTGGGTAGGAGGCTCATAAATTCATGAGGAGGGGAAGGATTCTCCTTTGGGCAGAGGCTCATAAATACTTGAGTAGGGGAAGGTTTCTCCTTTGGGTTGAGGCTCATAAACATTGTAATTGGGAAGGATTCCCAAAGAACTTTGAGAAAGCTTTTTAGAGAAAATTTGTGTGGATGTAGCCCATGTTGGGTGAACCACGTTAAAATTGGTGTCTCATTGTGTGTTGCTTTATGCATTGCTTTGATATTGCTATTTGTTCATTGCTTTGCGAAGTTGAAGTTAAATAGAGAAAGTAAAAAAAGGTCTTATACTGTTCACCCCCCCCTCTCAGTATAAGCTTGTGTTCTTCACAAGGTGGTAATTGAGTAGTGGCCACTACGTGCCAATTGGGGGTGTTTTGGACACATGAAGTTTTGGTTGGTTTTTGAACTACATGATTGGTAGTTGTTGGAATAGATGACCCACTTGTGCCCACCATGTGGTACGATTTGAATAGTTGGTTGTTGGTCTTTTGTGGTTGACTATGTTCAGTTCCCTAGGGGTAAATTGATCCAAACTTTTTAAAATAACCTATGGGATTTATCCCACATGCTCCTAGAAAGAGAATGTGTAGAGTTTAAATAGGATAAGCCTCCCCTATTACCATGACCACGAGGTGGTGGTTAGACTAGCTAAGGAGGCTAGGGCATCGGTTGTTAAGCACAGAGGTTTGAATTTGATAGCAAATATTTAACTTGCTTTATGAAGGTGATTTGAGCGCTATGCAGTGAGGAAGTTGATTGGTTGGAAACCATTTAATAGTTTGACCTTCTAAATAAATCCTTATTTTAGTGAAACAAACATTAAATCCCTTTTTGGCGTAATTAGAGATTAAAATGACTGGTCTCTTATTTTGAAATAATTTGAGATTAAATGGATTAATCTCCCATTTTTGGAGTAATTAGAGATTAAAAGGACTAATATATTCTTTTGAAATAATTTGAGATTAAATGGATTAATCTCCCTTTTTGGAGTAATTAGAGATTAAAAGGACTAATCTCTTCTTTTGAAATAATTTGAGATTAAATGGATTAATCTCCCCTTTTTGGAGTAATTAGAGATTAAAAGGACTAATCTCTTCTTTTGAAATAATTTGAGATTAAATGGATTAATCTCCCTTTTTGGAGTAATTAGAGATTAAAAGGACTAATCTCTTATTTTGAAATAATTTGAGATTAAATGGATTAATCTCCTCTTTTGGAGTAATTAGAGATTAAATAAATTAATCTCTTATTTTGGAATAATTTGAGATTAAATGGATTAATCTCTCTTCTTTGATTTGATAAGGGATTAAGCGGATTAATCTCCCTTTTTATTTAATTGAATGCATCCTTATATAAAATTTTGGAGAAACTTTGAGAGAATTTGTAAAACATTTTGTGGAAAAATTGAATGCATCCATAGGTCAAATTTTGGGGAAATTTTGATAGGATTTGTAAAACAAATCATGTCTTGATTGTAAAGATAATTTAGAGAAAATACTTTGCTTATTGAATGGTTGTAGCCATTCATGGATAGAACTGTGGAAGTTCTAAAATGATGATAGAACTATGGAAGTTCTAAAATGATGATAGAACTGTGGAAGTTCTAAAATGATGATAGAACTATGGAAGTTCTAAACTAATGATAGAATTGTGGAAGTTCTAAGATGATGATATGAATGTGGAAGTTCTAGGTTTTTGATAAAACAATATTTGGGAAATAATAAATGTGGAGTTCGTTCTTGAAGGAATTATAGGGTCCCTTCTTGAAATATATTTTATACAATATGATTGTTAAAAACATGATACCTTTTTTATAAGTTGTTACTAAATATATTTGGAAATAATGGTGTTCTTTCGTAACATAAAGAATTGTGGAAATTCTTATGTAATATATGGATGCTTTTGGAAAATGGAATTGTGGAAATTCCTTAAATTGATTGTATTGGAGAAAATTATGATTATATAATGAAAGGATATTTTTGAGGCTAGGTTTTTCTCTTTGGGGTTTCCCAGGATAAATGTGTGTTATCTTTTATACTTACATGTACTATTTTATTTTATTATATGCTCTTCAATGGAAGCTTATTATTACTATGGATATGAATTGAACCAAGAGTTCCTTTGATTTACAAGTAAACTTATTTATGATGTTATATGCATAGTCTTTTGCTAATATGGAATATGAATGAAATCATGTTTTGTTTATATGATGGAATGTTTTATATTCACTTGAGAATGCTTTAGTTCAAGTTATTGTCCATTGCAATAGTCATGGAATGTTAAAGAAAAGGATTATAATATGCCTAGGGAGAGATGGTAAATCATATGTGGTTTAGTTATATTCATGTGGAGGTACTTGGGAATGCCATGCTTAACAACCTGGTTAGTACCTTATCAATATATTTCCATGATTTGGGGCAGTTGTAAGGAGATGACTACCAAATCGGTTGAAGGAACATGTTGGTCAAGAATCTGCCTTAGGTATAGAATGTTTCATCTATGCGCCCTAGACCCGGCCAACATTGAAAGGCCGAAAGGAAGAAATGCCTCCCGTGCCAATCTCCAGAGAGGGTTGGTTCCCTTACTAACTATTTTTAGCTTGCAGATTTAGAGAACAAGAAAGGAATGGGAAATGACTGAAAGGAATGGGAAAAGGGTTGTAAGCCGATTGAGAAGGGGTGATGAACAGATAGCAAGATCAACAATTTTTCACCTCAAACCAGCAACATTTCACACAAAGAACAAAATAGAAACCGAAACCAAAATTCCTTAAACATGCAGTTTCTAGGGATATTCCAACATTCACCCTTTACCGACAGCTAAATCCAGGAATAGAATTTAAACTTTTCGATAATGAAATGAGTTTGACAGAAATAAATGATAGAAAATCTGCACATAGAAGTGGATTAGAATCAGAGCCAAGATTTCCTTGCATTCATAGCAGAGCTTGAGTTTACAAAGCTTTCAAGCAAATTGTCCATCCTTAAAACATTGAATTTGCTAGTTTTTATAGAGGATTCTACCTCTAAAACATTAATGCTCAACTGCAATCCATCGCCATGGTAGGAAGGATTCGATTTGGTGGCACTTCAAGAGTTATGGGGCATGGCAACGTCTGACTCCATTGCTGGAAACATCGCATCTCATCAACGCGGTTGGTAAGATTTACTATCGACACCACCTCAATGGCAAAGATCGGATCCTAAAATATCTGGGCATTAAATTTTGATCACCCTTACACCCACCACCATTAAACAGATGAAAGCACACCCTCTAAATTAGATTTCATTGTTGAAATAGTGCTTTGGGGTGGTTTCGCTGAAGGGAGAGGCGCTAGGGGAGTTTCACCCAAAAGAGATGCGAAAGAGAGTCTCACCACCCTCTTTGAGCAAAACGCCAACCTAGAACTATGGGCCCCATAAGCATTGCACTCAAAAAGTAGCCACGTAGATTGCATTGACTTTGACTATGCTTTGTTGCTTGGGTGGCATGGTGAGCCAGTGCACGACTTTGATTATATATGGTATTTCACCCTTTCCTGCAATGAAAAGGAGTTTCATTCCATAATGGGCATGAAAGAGACTAGGCCCCATGTGAGTTTCACCCAAACGTAAGCCCAAAAAGGCTTTTCGAAGCCCTCTTTGCCCAAAACAACCTTTCCCATTAGTGGGGCCCGCTACGAACTTTAACTTAGGTGCTTCTCTTTCACCCAACTCATAGCCCAAAAAGGGGTTTCACTCTTCATATTGCCCGAAATGATCCTTTGTGGTCGTAAAGGGGCCTTTGCTGGAGTGTGGGCGTGAAACGCCTCACTTAGCGCGTTAATGCATGCTTGTTTTTGCCCATGACCTCAATGTTTTCATCCATGCACCCATCACAAGGAGTGTTGAACATAATTTTTTCATGAAAGAACTCTTGCTACGAAGGCTTGGCAAAACCTGGCCTTCACATCATCAACATAAACATGATAAAATATAAACCAAAAAATTTACTTACATGCCGAGTGGAAATGATCATTTTTCATTCTTTGACTTGGATGAAAAGAAAATTTAAACAAAAGTTCTTACAAAAGAGAAAGGGGAGCAGGAATTTTTACAATGAGTTTCAAAGAAGAAAAAGCATTTTTAAAACTTAAACAAAATTTTACAAAAAATTGAATGTGGCAGAGATGCCAACATTTTTGGTGGCTCATGGGGAATTGAGCTCACCTCAATGTGATGATCCCAAGCCTTTATCCTTCGAGCTCAGAGTCATCATTACTTTCTACTTCTTTAGAGTGCTTGTTGTCGGTACCTACTTCTTCCTCCAACCTTTCTCTCTCTTCTTCCTTATCTCGTTGCTCTTGATGGTCTCCCTCCTTCTCTCTTGCCAACTTCACCTTGGTCATTATCATTTTCTGTTCTGTGTCCTTCTTCCTCTTATTGTTGGAGATGCATCAATATCAGAGGGTGCTTGTAAATATATTCATAAACTACCTGTGCCTCGGCCCAAGCATCCAGAGGGAATGGTGGGTGGTTTCTGAGCTCCTTGACCAGATATCAAAAAGTTTCAACCTGGTCTATGTTGGCGAAGGTAGCTCTTTGGCTAAGCTCCAACAAAGAGGTCTCTATCCATGCATACTTTGTCATAAGGGGCATTACTTGTTTCTCTGCAATGGGGTCTCCCCAACCATCAATCTCGGAGGTGTCATTGGTGAAGGCAGCCCATATCTCCTTTAACTCCCCATGGGGCAAAATATTACCCTCATCATCAGTGAAGCTGGGAAATTCCATTTGTATGAGGGCCTCAAAATGGAGTAATGAAGTAACCCTCTCCTGCTCGAACGCATCCCATAATTTTTGAGCTTCTCTGATCAATTCAAGCTTTGTAAAATAAGATCATAGAGTGACCTTTGTAGTAGCCCAAGATCGAGCCAATGGGCTCATGGGAGTAACATGGAGTTCTATCTTCTCCAATTTCTTGATCTGCATGGCAATATCTAGCTAGTAGTCCACATCTTCCTCGATAGCTTCGACAATCGGCCTACCAAGGGCAACTACCTTCTGTACTTCCCACATGAATATCAGAACTATGACTACCTTTGAAGCCCTAGCCTAGAAATCGGTCAGGAAGTTGTAGCGAATCTCTTTGATGTGCTCCTTAGTAAAGACAACCACTTGCATCTCCTTTTCTATCAATTTGCCCTATAGTTCCTGAATTTGGGTATTCAAAACCTGCACCTGGCTCTCGGCCTGCATGCACACCTTGAGGTGTTGTTCAATTGCTTCTTTATATTTTCCCACCTCTTCCTCCAAACCGGTTGTGTGCTGCTACCATCTTGTAGATTCAGATTGGGCCTTCTCTAGTTGGGCTCTCACTTATGCTAGAGCTTCCTCTAGCTCCACATTCTTAGCTTTGACTTCAAAGAAGTGCTCCTTATAGTGCTCCCCATGAAAGTAGATGGAGCCCATTTCTATCTAGATGTTGCCCATCTTCTCCATTGTGTTGATCATCCTCAGGTCCTCGATAACTACATGGTAAGAATAATCTATGGGCACCATCTCCCCTAGCAGCTTCTAGACATTAGGTACTTTTTACACCGTATGGACCTCCATCCTCTCTGGGTCGAAGATGGCCCTTTTCTCTACCTGAGTAGGAGCTAGCGCACCCTTTCTTTTTTGGCCCTTCAGCCAGCTCGAGGAACTTTGTTGCGCTCGACGTATGCTCTCTACAACTAGGTGTTCTTGGAGGACCTCCAACTCTATTTCTAGTGGCTCCTGCACTCCAAAAATGTTGCATATGGGAAAAGAGCATGTTGAGGCTGGAATTTGATGGATGGGATGGAAGTTGATGAGGTGAAAATTATGCTTACTTTGGGAGATGTTGGGGTTTGGATAGCAGTGACTGAAGGCATAGGACTAGGTATTGGAATATCAATAGACATTGTCACTATGATGGAGGTTGATAGGGATGAAGTCCGGATAGGATCAAGGATGGTAGTAGACATAGCGATGGAAGAAGAGGTGCTAGTGGAGGGTCCAAGAAACGTGAATGCATTGGTGACAGATGTGAAAGAGCTGAACATCAAGGAAGTAGAGGGGATGGGGGTGAGAACTAGAGAATGGGTAACCAATGACTGGGAGACTGGAGATAAAGTGGAAGACACAGGGATATCGAATGGGGGTAGACTAGCAATAGGGGTTTTGAGTATTTGATGAAATGGGTACCAGTCGCTCAATTGCAAGGGAAGGGATCAAAGAACATGTACCTGAGGGTTCAGATACCACCAGAGCCAAAGAGGTAAACTACTACATGATTGGGCTCACCCTTCCTTCTCCTTCATCCAAAGCTTCTGTCTCAAGATCGATCAACTCTATCTCCTGGTTTGGTTGCCCTTGTTGCTCCAAAATAGGTACTTCAGGAACATTCACCTCCATGGTTGATAGTGTTATAGAAGGGTTCATACTAGGGAGCCTTGATGCACCGGTCCTAGGATTTTTGGTGATGTGAGAAGGTGAGAGCATCATGCTAGCACTTCTCTTCATTGGGGTGCCTTGCTCCTCTAGGAGTAGTTATTCACCTTTCTCTTTGATAGGTGGATCTTCTATAGTTAGTTGGCCCCTTTCTGATGTCACATCTTCAGTTTAGCCAAGGCTCGAAGTACCCCGAGGGACAATACCGACAAAAGAAATAGGTTGGTATGTGTCGATGTTGGCATCATAAATCACTAAGAAATTTTCGTCTAACACCATCGGGTAATCAGACGATGGCTTCGCATTATGGACCCTCATGATCCACCAATTTGTAATCTTGTCATCAGACCAATCGGGTAATTTGTCTTTCATTTTTTGCAATGTATCCTTGGGAGGGACATGCTCCGGGTTGTGCGTAGGGTCATACTCGACTTCCAACGTGTAGAAATCATGCCAAGGGGGAAGCACCATCATTTCCTCCATGTGCCATTCCAAATCATGTCCGGTAGGGTTATTCCATTGAGCTACAATGTCTGGATGAGGGCAAGAATGGAAGATTTTTGCATCAATAATTGGTCTAAAAATGTCCAGTGGGTCATACCTCCAATGTTGGGGAATCTCGACTAGCCCGTAGTCATACAATGTCACTGCGATGAACCGGTTCTGCCCAGTCAACGTTACCTCAATATGGCCAAACTTGAATGGCATGGGACACGTGTGCGGCTTCCTCCTTCCATGCCCATATGTATCATTGATGAAATCGCATTGCCTAGCGACCTCTAGGGTGAAGAGGTACTCCATGGTGTAGTAAGGCAGGAGAAAAGGTTTTCCAATAAAACCATACATCCGGATAACAAGGCCCTATGTAAGCTGAAAGACATCACCCTTCACTTTCTCCACTACTTCATTCCTCATATCCTTCGGTACTCGAGTGCAGACACCATAAAGTAGCTCGAGTGTAGGGCCCAAAAACATTATGTTGAAGTTATAATAAGACTCCCTTTTTGACAAGACCTGAGTCCACTGGTAGATCGGTAGCGCTTCACCCTTCTCATTCATCAGATTCTTGGTGATGAAAGCGAAATGGTCTCGCATATGGTAGAAAAAGTACCAAGCAAGAAAAGAGTAGTGCCTAAAAGACATATCTTTACCACTCTACACATCGCTCAACTATAAGTGGATTTGTTGCACCACCCATTCTACCCAATCGAAGAAAATGGGTTATATTTCTGGTCTCATAGCAGTAGGGGAATAAAATTTACCATGTGAAATGCATTCTACGAGAGAAACCTGCCACTTGTAGACCATCGCATCTATGGAAAGACCCATAACCCATGCCAACATGGAGTACAGATCAGGGTACTTAAACTCTCTCAAGGGTCTGGGCATCTCGGGCAGCTCCCCAAATGTTGGCTTCTCCAACAATATTTCCTCCATAAACCATCGCATCGATGTTGTAGACTTGTATCTATCATTTTGCTCCATTATGTTTATTCTTCTGATAGTGAAGTCCATTGGAGGCTGCTCACCACATGCAAAGGCATCTCTGACACTTTCGGTAGAAATCTAAAATAACTTATCCCCCTTGGCATTTTTGACTATTCTGGTATGAGGGTCATAAAATTGAGTGACTCCACACACCAATTCTGGACATGTATGTACTAGCATGCACAAGTACCAGTACAGGTGAGAAAAATAGGCCATAATCCACTTACTTTGAGGAGAAACCTTTTTAAGCATGGCATCAATGGTCTGGCATAGCGTCTCTACATATTTGTTTGTGAGCATGCAATCTCTCATTTTACTAAGCTCATCATTGTGTGGTGCCAGCACCACTTGCCTTTTCTACACTTTCTTCTTCTAGCTCTTTGCACCTTCTCCTTGCTTTGCTACGGCTAGATTTTTATGAGTCTTCTCCTTCCTAGATTCAGTGCTCTTCTTACCCATATTAGATGACCTTTTCTTTTTATCAATAAAATAACTCAAGTGCTTATTCAAGGATAGAACAGAAACCTCCTTAGCACCTAGCACAAGTGCTTTACCAACAATTCACCCGACGCTCTTTGCACTCACAATTTTCTGTAGCAACCAAGTCCTCTAAAAAATATTTTTGTATCATTTCCAGTGTGGGAAAGCCTTCTTATAGTAGAGCAACCATATCTACCACCTTAATTGCTCATGGGAGGAATAAATGCATGTGGAGATCATGCATGATATTAGAGACCTCCTATTTTCTCTCATGCATGGTGGATCACTTTCCTTTAATGATAGATTTTAGCATGCACCATAATCTTCCTCGTAACTCATGCCCTACCACTTTGTGCTTTTCAAGGTGCACGTTCTTGCTCTAACGACCCTCCTCAGGCTATGTATTCACTTTCTTGCCTTGGGATATGTGTTCAGAGTATTGCAAGAGTGAAACCTCCTTGCGCTCGCTTGGGTTGCCAAAACCCTTTTCACTTGATTAAAACATTGAAACACTTCCCTATTTTAAAAATGTTGTTTGTTGCTTTGCTCTAAAGAGAGAGACTTATGCCAAAAAAAGCAACTATGCCGATGTGGCGCAAGCAAGGTGCACTTATCTAGAGCATGCTCTTCTATATTGGGTGCTTCACCTAAAAAAACAAGATGGAAAGAATTTTTCTCATCCTTTAGACTACTTTTCACCTTAAAACAAGGTCAAAAAATAGCTTTCCTTAATTTTAGACATTGAAAAATAGATAAATTTTAAATTTCCATGCACAAAAGCTTCGTTGAGGCAAGGGAGCTTCGACCCTTCCTTTTCGCCACATGGCACTTCTAACTCATGGGCCCGATTTCACCTTCTACCCAAAATGGCAACTAATCTTTGCTTGGAGCAAAACTTCCTTTTGGAAATGCAAGGCACTCAAAAAAGTAAGCTTAGCCAAAAAAGCATGCAAGCTCTTGTTAACTGAGAGAGGCACCCATGATACTCTTCCTTTGGAAAAAACCTTCCTTTTAACTCCTTGCCACATGGCATTTGCAAAAGCAACTTTAAGGAAGTTTTAGTGGGCCTCGACTTGCATCTCGCTAAAAAGGGGAGCGAAAGCACTTTTCACTCAACGGAGCACCCAAAATGACCTTTGACCAATATTTGACGTCAAAAAATAATTTAAATGCTTAAAAAAGCTACAAAAAATTGACCCTTTTAATGAAAGTGCTTCCTCCTTTCTTTTCTGACACGTGGCGCTCAACGCAAGATTTGTCTTTTTCGAACATTTGCATGGGTGAGAGAGCACGCATTTGACTTTGACTACGAGGGCTTTCACTAAAAAATGTGAGCGCAACTTAATTTTGAAACCTTTGGGGGCCAAAAACATCTTTGTGGCTCCCACCTTAGCCATGGCTTTCACTTCTTAAGATGTCAAAACATAGTTTCACTCCCATGGTAGAGCGAAACCATCTTCATTTATCTTTGAGATGCAAATGACATTTTTTTTTTTTTAAAGGAGAAAAGCCCCTTTCGCTCAAGAGGAGAAAAACTTCTTCTTTTAGCACCCTGAAACCACTCTTTCTTCTTTTTCTCATGATAGAAAACACACAAACTTAAAATATTTAAAATGATTGATTTAATTCTTCTACCACGTTCCTCTACCAACTCGACTCCATACCTTGGTAGGGAGCTTGGTCGATGCCACACAACTGAGAGTGCAAAGGGAAGGGAAGTGAAGACACTTATTCTAGAGAGAAAAGATATATACATACATATATACAAGGGAATCGAATATGTACACAATTGAGGAACCTTTCCTACTACTTCTCACTGGTAGTATGCCTTCAAATGAAGGCCATTGACTGATATAGGGAGAGTGAAACCCTCCAAATCTTGTAGAATGAAAGATTTTACCTGATTAACATCGGAGATTCAAAATGGACCCTCCTAGAATGCATCAAACTTGTCATGATTCCCTGGTTTAGATTTTCTCTCATTCCATTTCAACACCAAGTCACCAACCTGGAAAGTTCGGTCGGAGGTCCTTTTGCCAAACCAATTTTTTGTGGTCTCCGCATGCTTGATAAAAGCTTCATAAGATTTTTCTCTTTCTTCTTCTAATTGTAGCAATTGAGCCAATCTAGCACTCATGGGATCAAAATCCTCATTTTCATCACCAAGCAACCAGAGCGATTGTAATGCGGGCAACTCAATGTGTGTAGGCAGAACTGCCTCCTTCCCGTACACCAAAGAATACGATGATGTCTTGATCGATTTTTTAATTGAGATGTGGTCGGCCCATAGGGCTTGATCCAAGAGTAGGTGCCAGCTCTACTTGTTGCCTTCCAAGGTTCTCTTCAGGATCCTCAGTAAGTTCTTGTTCGTGGACTCCGCCAAACCATTCCCCTACGGGTAATAGTTAGATGAAGTTTTTAAGTAAATTTTGTACTTACTTGCAAATTCATAGATTTTGGCACCGATGAAGGGAGTGCCATTATCTATGACAATTGCATCTGGTATTCTAAAGTGAGTTATCAATCCCTCCAAGAAGGCAATAACCACCTCCTGGTTAGCTTGCTTAGTTGGCACTGCTTCCACCCATCGGGTAAAATAATTTGTAGCTATTAGAATATACTTATGCCCTATGGAAGAGTTAGGATCTATTACCCCAATGAAATCTAAGCCCCACTATTGGAATGGAGCTTCGACTTGAATTGGGTGCAAGGGCAGAGAAGCATTTCTGCTCTGATCGACGTATCTCTGGCACTTATCGCACTTTTGGCTGACTTCGAAGGCATCAACAAATATGGTGGGCCAATAATAGCCCACTTTAATGATTTTTAAGGCCATAGGCCTTCCTACAAAATGTCCTAACATTCCAGAATGGAATTCATCGAGGATCCTCTATTTCTCTATCCCCCTGACACACCTCAAGAGAACCCCATCAATGTTCCTATGAAACAAACCATTTGGCAACAATACATACCTATAAGCTTGAAGCCTGAACCTTCTCCTCTACGAAGCATTGAGGTGAGAAGGGCACCTTTCAGTATTAAAGTATTCGACAAGGTCCTCTGTCCAATCCTTATCATCTATAGACCGATTCGCAAGGTTACTTTCTAGCACTAGGTCTTCCCACTGGCATGCTATCACTTTAGAGGTGGTGCTCCTAGCAAGTTCTTGGTACAATGCTCGACCATGGACCAGCTTGGTAGGTCTAACTTCAATGTCAAATTCTTGGATCTTAGAGACCCAACCAGCTCTTTTGTCTCCCATTTCTCCTTGAATGATAAAATTTTTGACATCTGGATGCACAACATACACTATTGTCCTGCTCTAGGAAACAAAATATCTAAACTTTTTTAGTGACCTCATAACCGCATGGACTTGCCTTTCAATGAAATTGTACCTCTCCTCATGTGGTTGGATTACTTGGCTGAGAAATGCTATTGGTCGCTCATCCCCATATTTGCCCTTCTGCATGAGGACTGTCGCATAGCTCTCTAGTTCTCCAACTGCGTAAAGGATAAAATCCTTGGAGTAATCTAGATTTACCAAAATTGGAGCTTGGGTGATCCATGCCTTGATTTCCTCAAATGCTTGCTTCCTCTTCTCCATCCATTTGAATTCGGCATCCTTTTTCAAGAGTTCGATCATTGGCTTGACTACTTGGGTGAAGTCAGATACAAACTTTCTAACGAAATTGATCTATCCAAAAAAGGATTGTAGGCCTTTCTTATTCATTGGTAGTGGAAGCTTGAGAAGGGCTTCAGCTCTATCAGGATCAACAACTAGCCCCTTTTCTGAAATCACATGGCCCAAAATTTTACCCTCTTTCACCGTAAAGATAGATTTCTTTGGGTTAATAGATATCCCAAACTCTCGATATTTTTCAAACACCTACCGTAGATGCAAGCCATGCTCTTCCCTCTTATGTGAGAAGATGGTCATGTCATCCAAGTAAATCATAATGATGTGGTTCAACAGCTCACCAAATACTAGATCCATGGCTCTCTAGAAGGTGGCTCCAACATTTGAGAGACCAAAGGGCATCCGTTGATAAGCGAACGTGCCCCATTTAGTGGTGAACACCATTTTGTATTGGTCTTCATCTTTCACCCAAATCTGGTTATATCCAGAGAAACCATCAAGGAGAGAAAACCATTGTGCTCCTACCACTACATGAAGAATCTAATCAATTTGAGGTAGTGGGTAATGGTATTTTAGCGATGCTTGGTTCAAGTTTCGAAAGTCAACACACAAGCGGATGTCTCCATTTTTATTTTGCACAGGGACCAAATTGGCCACCCAGGAAGAATGCTTAATTGGATATATGATTTTTGCTTCGAGCATCTTCAAGAGCTCGACCTTCATTAGTGCCTCGATCTTTGGGTTGATAGGCCTCTATTTCTGTCGAAATGGTTTGACTCCTTCCTGCAACTCTATTGTGTGTTGAATGATGCTTTTGTCATATCCCTTCAGGTCTTGGTAGCACCAAGTAATGATATCCGGATATTCCTTGCATAGAGCCCTGATTTGCTCGAGCTCTTCAGGGGTGCAATCGGCTCCAACCTTGATCACCTTCCTAGGTTCTAGCTCCAAGTTTTTATACTGTCTCTCATCTACTTTGATCTTATGGGTAACCGACCTATCATTTTGATCGAATAGACTTTTGAGTGTGATCAACCCCTTTGGGATGTGATTATTTTTTAGTTGAATCAATCCCTCGTGCTCTTTCACATCCAGGGTTCTCTTCTCGATGGTGTTGGCTTCATTGATCAGGAAGGTGATGATTTGCTCATCATTATCAAAAACTTGCCAGTGGATATTTTTGTCAGGTACTGAAGGCCTATAAACTAACCTCACCATTTTAGGCTTTTGCATCATATTATCAATCAAAGAAAATCTGGCACCAAGGGATGCCAAGAGGTCGGCATGCTTATTCCACTCTCACAAAATTGATTGGACATTCAGTGTTGTGAAGGACTCAAATAGGTCCCACACTTTGTTACGGTAGGCTTTCAGGTAATGTTATTTTGAAATGCATCGGTTAGTGATTTGATTGCAGATTAGCTCTGAATCTCCATAGATCTGTAACTATTTGATTCCTAGCTTCTCCACCTTCCTCAGCCCTAGGCACAAGGCTTCATATTCAGCTACATTATTAGTGCAGCTCCAAGTAAGTCTATAAGAATAGGTGTTCTACTTTCCTAAAGGAGAGATAAGGACAACCCCTACTCCGATGCCATTCTTACATCATGCACCATCAAAGAAGAGCTTCCACAGTTGATCAGAAATAGGGTCTTCATCACTTGGTACTTCAGCCTTTTTGGGCCTGGTGATCGAGTAGCACCCTATTCCTATTTTGATCATGGCATTGAAATCGTGCATGGAAAATTCATCTTCTATGTGAAGCTCATCCAGAGCTTCCCCCATCAGTTCTACTTCTTCTACTTCCTCAACTTCCTCAATCAGATTGACTGAGTCCACTTGCTTCTCCGCATCTTGGATCCTTTCGATATGAAAGGTAGAGGGTTTTTCATTAAAAACCTTAATCCTCTTTCCTTTGAAGGGAATTTCTAGATGTGAATAATCCAGGGACAAATAGCCCCCTAGTTTGGTGGTGAATTCCCTTGATAGGCACATACTAAAATATGGCTCTAGATCCACCACCACAACTTCTTGTATCATGGTGATTTACGACATCTTATGCAACATGATCAAAATATCCTTTATCACCCCTACTATCTTGATCAAAGTTTCATCCAGCTGGAGCACTCTAAGACTACTCCTTGTGTACTTCATACGCATAATCTTGCAAACAACCTTGGGCATCATAGTAGTTGCGATACCAGAGTCGATCATGCAATTATGCACAACCCATCCCTCCATCCTAAGGGATAGATAAAATGGTGGTAGCCTATTCTTCCTAGTGGCCGAGGTAGTTAATATCTGAGTCAAGATAGTCTAAGTCAGCTTTTCCTTACCTTTAGTAGACTTCAATGATTCTTGTAATAGATCCACTTGGCCAAGTAGCTAAAGTGCATCAAAGAGGCTTACCTTAGCTAGAGTTTTCTTTAGTTCTTCAATGATACTATATGCCCCTATACCAGACTCACCTCCCTCCTTCGTAGTCTCATATCTAGTTCGATACTGTTATGTTGCTTCTACCCTCTAACGCTTAGTCAATGAGGGGTACCTGAGCCTTTCTTTTCCTGATCTCTTGTCTCGATTTGAGGCTGGGAGGTTGAAGCCTATGGTTGAGGAATTCTCCCTCTAGATCTCGGAGGTAAGAGATCCTTCAACAAGATGGGTCCCTCCGACTTTGACATTTGGGTAGGCTCTTTTACTGGTGGTAGCATCTTCTCACTTGGCATCTTGGAACTAACAGGTACTTTTAATGGTTCCATTTGAATCGGATCAACTTCAATGGGTTTTTTACCTGCTCTCGTAAGAACGAAAACTTGTTCGATAGGGGGGATCATAAAGTTGTGGTCCACCTCTCTGATCATGTTCACTTGTCCACTAGGTACGTTGTCTGCTAGGGTCTGCACATAGTTCAAATGGACCATGCAGGTCTCCTCATCGTGCGGGTCATTGCAGGTAGAGCACCAATAAGCTCTATCAGATAGACCAACTTCTTCATTATTTAACATGATTGCATTTCTTTTGGGAGCTCTACTAGTGGAAGCAGCTTGTTCTCTAGTAATCGGGGGAGGAGGGGTGAATCTCCTTGGTTGGAAGCTCTGATCAGACTACCTCCTTTTTAGGATGGTGATCTCATTCGCCATTGCCCTCATCGATGATCGCATATCCTACAATTCTTTGACCTGGTCTAAATTTGTAGGTGTTGAAGGTGTGGACAATGGTAATGGTGCCAATGGTGCAGGTAATGTCGGATATGGGATAGGAGCTAGAAGTTGGGGGATAGCAGGTGCGGGCAACTATGAGATGGGTACCATCTAGTTCTGAGAAGAACTAGGATTCCATGATGGAATAGGGTACATTGGGGATGTAGGCAATGATTGAGAGGATGCACTAGGATACAGATGTTGAGGTAAATCCAAAAAAATTGGCATAGTCATTTTTGGAGGTAACTTACCAATAGCAACTAAGTCGACCTCGACCTTCTATGCTTGAGCGTACAAGGCTAGAAATGTGTTGATATTAGCATATCGGATGCTCATGCTGATGTCAGAATGGAAAGCTCTTAGGTAATAAAATATTACTTGCTCTAGGGTGGGTCGAAGGCCATCAGTAACTCTCTACCAGGTTCGGGTGAACCTAACATTAAAATCAGCTATCTCCTCCTATGGGTGTCATTGAATAGTGGTGAACTGATGCAATAGTGAAAAGGGGTCTGCTTGCTCATTAAAACCTTTTATCAGTTGCTCGGCCAACTGGTCCCACATGGTGATGGTAACAGGTGGCAAGGATCGGTACCAGTAGAGGAGTTTGCCTCTGAGTGAGAGTACTAACAATCTCACCATAACATCTTCATCTGTGATGTTGTGAATAGTGGCCAGAGAAGCCACATATTGAATGTGCTCATAAGCTATCTTCCTAGTACCATCATACGTGGGTAGAGCCTTTAACATTACGATTGGGATCTGGTTCTGAGCCTACAGATTTAGTGGTCCTAAATGATTCCAGGTTGGAAACTGCCTAGGTAGATTTTGTGCCATCTGGACCGGAGTGCTTGGTTGAGGGGGTAAGCTAGCTGTGGTGCTGGAAGGACTTGGAGTTTGTGAAAATATACCGGCTACTTGCGAGGATGTCCCAACTAATGGGATAGTCGAGGGAACTACTCTAGGATGTTCTCCCAGAGCGTCGATGTTAAGCTCAAAGAACTCAACTGTATCTTCTGGATTTCTAGCCTTCGATCTTGTGATCATGAGGGGGAGGACTTTTAACCGGCTTCAAGATTCGGAGGCTTCTAGGTTTAGTTGAGTCACTAGATGTTCTGATTTAACCAACAAAAATATGAACATCAAGTCTTAATACTCTTGGAGGTGGAACGTTTGCGTCCCACTGGGCATGCCAGAAACTGTTGGTCAAGAATCTACCTTAGGTATAGAATGTTTCATCTATGTACCCTAGACCCGACCAACATTGAAAGGCCAAAAGGAAGAAATGCCTCTCGTGCCAATCTCCAGAGAGGGTTGGTTCCCTTACTAACTACTTTTAGTTTGCAGATTTAGAGAACAAGAAAGGAATGGGAAATGATTGAAAGGAATGGGGAAAGGGTTGTAAGCCGATTGAGAAGGGGTGATGAACAGATAGCAAGATCAACAAATTTTAACCTCAAACCAATAACATTTTACACAAAGAACAAAATAGAAATCGAAACCAAAATTCCTTAAACATGCAGTTTCTAGGGATATTCCAACATTCACCCTTTATCGATAACTAAATCCAGGAATAGAATTTAAACTTTTTGATAATGAAATGAGTTTAATAGAAATAAATGATAGAAAATTCTGCACATAGAAGTGGATTAGAATCAGAGCCAAGATTTCCTTGCATTCATAGCAGAGCTTGAGTTTACAAAGCTTTCAAGCAAATTGTCCATCCTTAAAACATTGAATTTGCTAGTTTTTATAGAGGATTCTACCTCTAAAACATTAATGCTCAACTGCAATCCATCATCATGGTAGGAAGGATTTGATTTGGTAGCACTTCAAGAGTTATGGGGTATGGCAACATCTGACTCCATTGCTGGAAACATCGCATCTCATCAATGTGGTTGGTAAGATTTACTATCGGCACCGCCTCAATGGCAAATATCGAATCATCCTTACACCCACCACCATTAAACGGATGAAAGTGCACCCTCTAAACTAGATTTCATTGCTAAAATAGTGCTTTGGGGTGGTTTTTCTCAAAAGAGAGGCACGAGGGGATTTTCTCCCAAAATGGAGGCACCAAGGGAGTTTCACCCAAAAGAGAGGCAAAAGAGAGTCTCACCACCCTCTTTGAGAGAAATGCCAACCTAGAACTATGGGCCCCACGAGTGCTGCACTTAGAAAGTGGCCACGTAGATCGCATTGACTTTGACTATGCTTTGTTGGTTGGGTGGCATGGCGGGCCAATGCACGACTTCGATTAATGGTATTTTGCCCTTTCCTGCAACGAAAAGGAGTTTCGTTCCATAGTGGGCATGAAAGAGACTGGGCCCCATGCGAGTTTCACCCAAATGTAAGCCCAAAAAGGCTTTTCGAAGCCCTCCTTGCCCGAAATAACCTTTCCCATTAGTGGGGCCCGCTATGAACTTTAATTTAGGCGCTTCTCTTTCACCCAACTCATAGCCCGAAAAGGGGTTTTGCTCTTCATATTGCCCAAAATGATCCTTTGCGGCCGTAAAGGGGGCTTTGTTGGAGTGTGGGTGTGAAACGCCTCACTTAGCGCGTTAATGCGTGCTTTTTTTTGCCCATGGCCTCAATGTTTTCATCCATGGCACCCATCACAAGGAGTGTTTAACATAATTTTTTCATGGAAGAGCGCTTGCTGCGAAGGCCTGGCAAAACCTGGCCTTCGCTTTATCAACATGATAAAACAAAAAATTTACTTGCATACCGAGGAAAGATCATTTTTCATTCTTTGACTTGGATGAAAAGAAAATTTAAACAGAAGATTTTTTAGAGGGGAAAGGGGAGCGGGAATTTTTACAATGAGCTTCGAAGAAGAAGAAAAAGCATTTTTAAAACTTAAACAAAATATTTACAAAAAATAATGTGGCAGAGATGCCAACTAAACACTTTATGAGTTGAAGCTTGAGAGTACATTATAGGTTGTAGCCTGAATGCATTTAAGTTGTAGCTAAAATGAGTTCCCGTATTTTATTGCAAGGAACACATTCTAAGTTGTAGCTTGAATGTACATTTTGGGTTGTAGCCCGAATGCGTTGAGTTGTAGCTCAAACGAGTTTCTACATTCAGAGTTGTATCTTGAATGTACATTCTGGGTTGTAGCCCAAATATTTTTGGGTTGTAGTCCAAATGATAGTTACAAGGAGGTAATTATCAATCATTGGCAATAGAACAGTTCGGGTTGTAGCCCGAATGTGTCTTCTAGGTTGTAGCCCAAGGGTGTTTGAGTTGTAGGTCAAACAAGTTTTTACATTTTGAGTTGTAGCTCAAATATACCTGTTGGGTTGTAGCCCACATGTGTCTGGGTTGGAGCCCAAAAGACAAGAACTCTAAGGTATGGGATATTGATCAGTCCTATCCACTTGAGTGTCATAAGTTGTGGTCGATCTCAAAAGTGGTTATGCCTTATGTGAAATGGAAATATCTTGTGAACCTTACTTGTGCAACCTTTGCTTGTGAATTCCACACAAATATATATATATTCTCTCTTGGGTTGTGTTGGGTAGAGTAATGAGTGGGTTCTTACAACTGCTCCTCCAATATTCTTTTCTTTGTAAACTTTATCCCACTTACAAAGAGGAAATCTAAATTTTTCCTTACATCCTTTCTAAAGAAAATCTCTTTGAATTTTATCAATTTTTGATATTGTACCTATTGGCAATATTAAAAGTAACATCATATGAATAGGGATGGATTGCATGTAGTCTTTATGATTTGTAGCCTTCCTATCATGGTTAAGAACTTCCCTTTCTAGCTTGCCAAACAATATTTTATTCTATCCAAACAAGAGACCCAAAGCTCCTTTTTATTTCCTTTGTGAGACAAAGAAAAACCATAGTAGGTTGATGGAATTTTTAAATTTTTAAACCCTAAAATATCCATATCAATTTGTTGTAAATATAGGGCAATATTCATGAAAAATATTGCATTTTGTAATATTAATAAACTATCTAGTATAATATTGAGTCAAACTCCATGGCCTCATTGAATGAGGGATGACCCAAAAGAAAAGTATCATCAACAAATTGGATATGAGATTTAAAGGGACCATTTTTTGCAACCTAAATACCTTTGATTTTTTCTTCCAATTTTATCTTTGAGAAAGACTTCCTTAATGCATCTACAATAGTAATGAATAGATAAGGAGATGGTGGATCAACTTAGTGGAGTCCACAAGATGACTTAAAATAACCAAAAGGATAATCATTGATAAAACTAGAATATTTTGAAGTGATACATCAACATTTAGTCCAATCACACCAACTATAATCAGAATCAATTTTTTTTAGAATATCATGTAGAAAACTCTAGGAAACCTTATCATATGCTTTGTTCATATCTAATTTTATAAGCATACTTGGTTTTTTTATGGAATGAAAAGAATGTATGGTCTTCTATGTGATGATTACACCATCAATAGTTTTTTTATTATGAACAAAATCACCTTGCTCCTATGTATTTACATTGTCTAATATGCCTCTCAACCTGTTTGCCATAATTTTTGAAATGATCTTATAAATTATATTATAATGGCTTATTGGACAAAAATTATAAAAATAATTTCTCATATTTTTTTAGGATCCAATATAATAAAAGTGACATTGGTCACACTTATTGTAGCCTTCCTTTTTTTGGCCTTTTCAACCGTAAACAATGTATCACTCTTCAATAAATATTAAAATTTTGAAAGAAAAATATAGGAAATCCCTAAAGGCACTTGTCTTGTTAGGATGAAAAAGAAAACTACTTCATGTAGCTACTCCATAGATCTCTTCTTCATCAAGCTTTCATTATGTCTTGTGTGATAATTAATGGAATATTTACAAAAGCTTATCTTATGCCTCCTTATCTTGCCCAATATTTGATAAAATATTCATGAAGTAATAATTGCTTCCTTCTTGATATATTCTTATTCCTTGATATTTCTTCCATCTAGAGTTAAAATATTTTTGATATGATGAAAATAAAAATAAAAATTGTTGTAACCTTTTTATTTTATGTATTTCTATATCCTTCCTTGATCCATTTCTACCTAGATTGGAAACAAACTTTTTTTTCACTATTTTATGATAATTATAATCTAATTATTTTTCTTTCACATAAGAATCCTGGACCATTCCATTGATTTTTACTATCTCTTCATAAATATTTATATTTTTTAAATATGTTACCAAAATATTTGGCATTCCAAATCTTTTCTTGCTCCTTTAGATATTTCATCTTTTGAACAAACTTTTACATATAAGATCCTTCTAAATTTGCTTCATCCCACCATAACATAATAGTATGGAAGAAATCAAGGACTTAGAGCCACATAAATTGGAAGCAAAATGGATTTGGATGGGCATTATTGGGTAAATCACAAGTCAAAGAATAGGTTTGTGATCCAATCCTGCTTGCAATAAAATATCTCAAGAGATTATATACTCTATTTGCAACCATATGTTTGATAATAAGAATCTACCCAATATTTCTAGTATACAAGTTTTCCCAATACATCTATTATCCCATGCATATTAAAAACTTGAAGGAATAGCATCCCAAAGACCATATGAATTGATAACAAGATATTGCATTGATTTAGACCATCTAGGAGTACCACCCACTTTTTCTGTCATACCCCACCCTGGAAGGATCTTTTTGGCTAATAGACTATGTAGTTATTAATGACTAATGGATGCTTTGTTTAAATTCTTAAATGATTGTTGCATTTACTATAGGGATTTATCTTGAAGAATACGATATTGCTAATGTATGTCAATGTGCAACACTAGGTACATTTATGGGTGGTAGAGGTAGAATCGACCACCAAGGATGGAGTACTTGAAAAGGGAAGTGATGATTTAGATGGCTCAGGGTAACATGAATGACTACCCTCATATAGGTATGCATTATCGATTTAGGGATAATCATCAACTAGCCAACCACCTAGAGCCAAAGTTGGTAGCCTAGAAGCTATCATAAATTCTCTAGTTGAGACGGGTGACTGGGTTGATGGAAAAACTCCCGCCTTGTTTGATGCACCTGATTGTTTGTATTGTTTGGTTGTTTGTTGTTTTTATTTTATAAGGTTTTATTTGAAGAAATGCTTTTATTAAAAGAAATGTTTTTATTTGAATGATAAAAGGCTTTTATTGAAAGGAATGCCTTTATTTAAATAAATGTTTTTATTTAAAAGGTAAAAGGCTTTTATTGAAAGATGCTTTTGTTTTTATGATAAAAGGCTTTTATTCAAAGGAATGCTTTTATTTAAAGAAATGGTTTTATAATAAAAGGCCTTTACTTAAATATGTTTGTCCTAATGAAATATATATATATTATTTAATAAGAGAATTCTTTTTAAAAGGGGTAATAAATAAGTTGTTCTAATGGAACAAATATCTCATTCTTGGAAGGCTTTTATTATATTATTTTAAGCTTCTTGAAACCTATTTAAAGAGGGACGTTCATCCCTTGCTTCTCAATAGGAAAAATAATATATAAACAATGTACATAGGGAAAACGTTATATGTGTAATTAAAAGCATATATATAACTTAAAACTTGATATTTGAAAGATGATAAATTATTCAAGAATAGATTGTCATTGCTAACCGCCATGGGTGGATAAGGATACCTTCAATATTGTAGATGACATTAAATTTTAAAGGGACCCCTACGCGCTTTGGTGGATGGAAAAAATTCCTTCATATGGAAGATCGAACACCTAGAAGGACCATGTGTGATCTGGGGGAAATTAAAGGAAACCAAACACAAAAAGCTAGGATGGCAAAAGGAAGAAGAAGATAAGGTTGATTCTACAATGGAGGAGGAATGCACAACTCATAACCTAAACTATCAAGTTGGGTCATATAATCTCTTCCTCATTGAATTAATAAATGTCTAGAGATAATCTATGATTACTTAGATACCTTGGATTTGATGTTATATGTGTTAGAGCTCCTCGAGTATTTTGTTGAACCTCGCTTGCACCCTTAGTCCCTTACACCCTTAGTCCCTTGGAGGGATCGTTGCTTCATGCTTTAAGTTGGACTCTACCTTAGCCTTTGTTTTCGTTGTTGTCCACGTTATCTCGTTAGACCGGTGAGTTGGACTATGGAAATGTATTTTGGTGGTTCTATGGGCGCTGCCAATTATTTGCAGTTTCTTATAGTCCCAACACCCTTGTCGTTGTCCGACTGTGTTTCTCTCACCTTTGTTCTTGATCCTAGATGGTCACTGTAATGTGGAAGGTTAAAGGCCAAACCTACCAAGCAAACCTCTTTCTCGTCCTTGTAATTGCTTAGCTACTCCCTAGATTGTCGTTGCTCGCATGACCTATTTTAGCCATGTCTGGCCCCTTTGTTATTTGTTGAACTCCATCCTTCATCGCCACCCTTTGAGCAACGCATCTACTCTTGGAATGCAAAATTTCTCTAAACCTACCCCAATATCCCACATGGGATATGTGGGATATTGGGGGGTTTTGATAAGAATCGACTCCCTTGCTATTGTGTTCACTTCACTGTGGACACAAAGGTCCAAGACGCTCATTCTCTTCCTTGGGGGTGTGTCACCATTTTTTACGTGTTGATTACCTTATCACTGGTCGTGTTTCACCTCATTCTTATGACTTGTGGTTTAATCGTGGCCAATCGATCGCCCTTGTTGTCACTATGATTTGGGAGTGGGTCGAACCAATTTTGTTGGGTTGTTTCAACTAACCTAGTTATTGTGTGGTTTTAAGCTTTGTTGGACGTTGTTGTTTAATTAAGAATGTAATGGTTTCCATAACGATAGTAAAAAGGTTCCTCACCTTTGGATAAGAATGGTTATCTAGCTGAAAAGAATTTAAAGAGGGTTACTAAAGGAACATGGACAAAATGTAATGAATGTATATATATTGTTTATATTAAAATAGATAATTTAAGGTAAAGAAATGTAGTACTTCTATCATTGAAAGAATCTAAATTAGAAAATATATATATATATATATATATATATATATTATGAGTTAAATATTATGATAAAATGTGATAATAGATTTGATTTAAAGATAAACTTTCAATTAATAAAATTATTGTAAGAAAGAAGTTTTTATATTTGGAAATAAGACTTATATGCGAGAAATGTATTCTTTATCTATTGATAACTGAATGGTGTTAAAAGGAAGAGTTACATTCTTTGTATTAGAAAGGGAAATAATTTAAAGAATATGGGAAATGGCTATTTAAAAGAAAGAAGTAAGTTTTTAATATTTTTCAAAGTAATTGCTAATGAATAGGTTATGGTTTTTGATTAGATGATAAGTATTTAGTTAATTAGGGTTAATAAGATGCTAATTAGCTAAATAAAGTAGGTGTTAAGTATTTAGTTAATTAGGGTTTATGGGGCCCTAGTTAGCTAAAGAAAGTAGATGTTCAGTATTTAGTTAATTAGGGTTTATGGGGCCCTAGTTAGCTAAAGAAAGTAGATATTAAGTACTTAGTTAATTAGGGTTTATGGGGCCCTAGTTAGCTAAAGAAAATGGATATCAAATAATTAAATTAGTTGAGGTTTATGGGAGCTTGATTAAACTAAAGAATAAGTAAGTTTAATTGGGGGAAACTCTTATATTCAAACATGAACCTTGGAATGACTAAAGAGATGATATGATGAAACAAATGATGGTTTTCTTAGTTGTTTAATGAATGATCTATAAAGACTTATTGGTGATTGTATAGTTGCAATTTGGCATGTTAGATGCACTAGATTAAATGATCATCTAGTAGATGCATGATTCATAGTTTCATGAGTTGTCCTAATCCCTTACTACCATCAATGAGAAAATGGTGAGCTAAAGGACCGGGAGAACATCAGGATCCAAGATAAATATTTACCTATGTTATGATTGAAACATTATTAGAGCAACCTTTGTTTAAATATTTATGTAATGTTATTCCTTTAAAAGTATGGACTCTTTTACCATACTCAAACTATGTAATAATTATAGACTGATGGAAGTGTATCTCCTGATTGTAATTTATAATTCTTCTTATTGATTAATGATGTTAGCTTTCTTTATATATACATGATTTAGATAGATTTATTTCTTTCAATCATCTCTTTTATAGTTTTGTACCCTTATTCCATGCTTGTTTAAAATTGATAGATTTAAATGCTTTCTCTTTGATGATGATTCTTTGATGTCTAGAGTGTTATGTGTCAATAGAGTAGGAGATCCTAGGGGATTATGGGATCCTTTAGGGTCAAATTAGGTAAACTTAGCTTAGATGACTAAACTGGATGACTTACACAACCTAGCAGTTTCAAATGAGGTAAACTATCTATGAAAGGATTGGACTACTCCATCATAATGATAGGACAAGTGGTCTATTTTTTGTACGTGCCAATACCCACACAAACTTGTTTGTGTGGGGTAAAGAGATGAAAGTACGTCTTCAATTGATCAAAGGAGATAAGCTAACCCTAACTGATATGTGGTTATAGCTATCTCAATACGCATAGTATACCTACACAGATTGGTGTGTGCATGGTATGGAGATGGACATATCCTGAATTAGATGTTAGATAGAAGGTTGGTGTAGGGGGAAAAGATAGATAACTTGAATTTAGGGTTATCTTAGATATCTTTGCAATATTATGGTAGTGTTTAGCATTGTTGTGTTATTGTTTAGTCTTGTATGTTTGTTGCAAAAAAAAAATAGCAACCCCTTTAGTTAGATTTTGGGTTGTTACATTTTCCAAATGAGATATAACTATGTTGAAGTCACCCTCAAGAATCCATAGATCACAATTATGAATCATCATTATGTTTGACAAGAATATGTTAAGGTCCTTCCAACATCTTTCACAAGGAGTAACTATAGTTGGAGCATATACACTCATAAACCTAACTTTGATGTTCTCCTCCTTTCTACAAAATAAATTGGAAACCCAATTAGTTTTTGCTTCTAATAGTTGTCCATCGTATTTGTGATTACCTCATATTATTGGAATACCACACGACTCATCAATAGAAGAAAGTACTAGACAATCACCCATATTTTAAATATTTTAAAAGCATCCTTATTCTCCTCACTATCTAATTTTGTTTCTTGTATTAAAATAAATTTAGGACTATAGTGATCTATTAATCCCTTGATAACTCTTTTTCTAGGGATTTTTTCCATACCCCTAATATTCCATGATATCATGTGCATCACTTTTTATTCTTTATTAGTGGGCTTAGCCCCACTTCTTGTTATCACCTATGATATATTTACTTGGCTTCCCAAATCGATATCCCTTTAAGTTTCTTTTTCTCTTTGTTCTTGTTTTGATGACCTTCCTCTCCTTTTTCCATTCCCACCAACACTTTCATCTTCATCAATCTCTTATATTTTTCCATATTTTTCATAATGAGACTTATCTTCTAAAAATTTATGTTTCCCTAAAGAATCTAAAATGCAAGGAATAGCCTCATAAACACTTTCTTCTTTATGTTGCCTCAAAGACCCTAAAGTGCAAGGATAATACCTCATAGTGATTAATTTCTGATGCTACCCTGGAAATCCTAAATTTTAGTGGACATCCTCCATATGCATTTTCTTTTCATTTTTTCTTTTTTTAATTTTCCTTATATATAAAGAGAATCTTATGATACAAAATTCTTACCCAATTTCCATGGGTAAAATCAAAATTTATGAAATAACCATGGTTTATCTAATCCAAGCACTCTCTTGATCTAGACTATCATATGCTTGGTGAAATAAGTAACATATATAATATGCATTACTACTAAAAAAATTGAATCTCCTAATCCACACATAACTCTACTTACATAAAAACTATAATATCGATAATGTGTAGCACCCCTGACATGCAACACCACTAATGTCTACCATCTATGATGTGTGATACCAATGATGTGTAGCACCAATGGCATGTAGCCCCATTGGAATGTAGCACCATCAAAATAGATCTAGTTGTATGTAGCACCAACATTTATCACACTTTTCTCCATCACTTTTGTATTATTGTGTAGCTTATGTGAATCACACTACTCCTTTACTAGTAACTCCTTTTTTAGCAATGTAAAAATATAATATTTTTATCTTTCCATGCTCCATATGAACTCCTTCATTGGCAAGTTGATCAACCTTTTTGTTAAAGTTTCTTCTCACATGTACAAAATTTATGGATTTGAAATGGTTGCATATTTTTTGATTCTCTTGTAGAATCACATCTAACATTAGATTTGATATTTCTATATTTTTTCTCAATGATCAAATTTGAATCTCCATATGCTATCATTTCTAATCACTCTACCCACCTGGCAATTTTCAATCTTCTATTCAAAGTTGACAACTCTACAAAATTATTCAAATTTATTCCTAATCATTTAGTGAATTATATCACAACTCTCTTTGAGTCATTTATTATAATCTCTCATACTCCCACTACTTTTGGATTATTTTTTGATGCACTTTCAAAAAACATATGGTATACTTCAGTACTAATTCTTGGGGGCTCATCTTTCTTACTTGCTTGGTTACAAACAATATTTCCAAAAGTTGAATTGTTTTTTCAGCTTCCACCAATGAGTCTTCATTCTCAATCTCATTTCTATTGGATTTAATTAAGAGTTTGAGGATTGCTATGCTATGTAAATATTTTCCAAAAGGCTACATATTTCGATCTCAAAAGATTACTACATTTTAATATTTCCATATCTTCCACAATACAATTTATGATAGTACTTCCCAAATTAACTTTATTGTTGATTTTCCATATTTGCAAAAAGGATAATTAGTGTTCCATTTGGTTAAAAATCCCTCACACCCCTTAATTTTGGAACATATGTCAAATCTAAAGCCTAATGCCAACCTTATGCTTGCCACATTAAGTTCCAAACTTGGTTAAAGACTTCACAGTGAATGAATAAGTGTTCAATATTTTCTTCTTGTTTCTTGCATACATACATATTTATGATCCATGTATACCCCTTCTACTTAGATTTTCAACAATAAGAATCACTTTGTGAGTTAAGATCCACATAAAATGATCAATTTTTAGAATGGATCTTATATGCCATTTTTCCTAGCACCTGCTATTTCGAATTAAGTGACCATATGTACTAGCTAACAACTAGTTGTATCCTTTTTTGATATGATATTTTCCTATTTTATTTATTGGTCCCCATATTATCTAGTATGGTTCGTCTATAATTATGATATTTCTTTCTCTTACTAACCTAAAAAAAATTTCATATTAATTATTCAAGTCTACTGATTCAATCTCCTATTCCCCCAACCTTTTATTATGGATTTTGGCCATTCACTATGAATATTATTACTTTTAAAAACAATTAAAAAATTTCCATACCTTTAGTTCTAAAGTAATCTCTTAGTTGGAATATTTCTATATATCCTCCTATTGGTGACATGTCATTGATTGCACCTGTCCATATGTCCACTTTTTTTCCATCCATGATGAGCCATGAACATTTTTTTTCTAATAAAGAATAGCACTACACACAGTTTCGACCATGTAGTAGATCTCTAATATGAAGTTACATCCATTGTTAGTATATGTTTCGATGGGTTGCCTCCAAGATACTTGTTCACCATGATCTTACTCCATAGTGAGTTGCTTTCTTGATTAATATGCATAATATTTTAGTTTCATACACCTTCGCCAACAAGGACAAATGCTTTATTCCTAATCCATCCCATTTTTTGGATAAGCATACAATATCCCACTTAAACAAATGTAATTCCTTTATTTTTTGTTCTTTGGCACCTTTCCATGGAAATGTTATTATCTTCTCAAAGTTTTTAACTATCCCATCTGGTGCATGAAGATATGACATTAAATATATCGAAATATTAGAATCACTCTCTTAGCTAGATTCAGCTATCTATGGGACCACATATTTAATATCTATATTAATTTTTTGAGTATAATATCCCATTGCTTTTTAGCATGCTTGCATGGGCCAATTGGCACCCCTAGATACACAAATAATTATTTGGATTTGCATATTTTGAAGCCAAAAAATTTGTCAAGTTTTCTCTTGAAAGTTATTGAGCAATTATAAGCATAAAATATACTTACCACAATTAATAGCAACTCCTCTTACTATACATATATCTAATATATCTTTCATGTTCTTGGCTTCCTTAATAGATGATTGTCCCATTAACATAAATTCATCTATAGATTGTAGGCAAGTGGCATTTACTACATTTGAAGTAATCGATGCTCCTTCAATTTTTCCCTGCATTCTTGCTTGCTTGATAAGATGGCTCAATACCTCAACCATGATGACATATAAAGTTTGTGATAGCAGGAAGCCGTATTTTGTGCCTCTAGAAGAGTTGAAAATTTAGATGGCCCTCCATTAACTAAAATTGAGAATGTACTAGAGCTAATATAACATTCTATCCCTTTTACCCACTACTCATAGAACCTCATTTTGTGGAGGATCATTAAGAGAAACATTCTATTGAGTCTATCATAGGTTGTAGTAAAGTTAAGTTTGATCATCATTGTCCTTCTCCTTTATTTAACTATAGAGTGAATTGTTTCTTGCGCAATGATGACTTTATCTAAAATTTGTCTTCCTTTAACCACTCTCCCTTGCTCTTTTGATATGATCATAGGCAACCATTTTTGCAATCTACTACCATTATTTTTTAAATTACTTTATAGGAAAAGTTTCATAGAGAAATGGGTCTGAATCTATCAAACTTACTTACCTTCTCTTTTGGGATAAGTACCAATAATGTTGAATTTATTTACTTTAATTTTTTCCCTATTATTCTCACTTCTTTCACCATTGCTGGCAAATCCTTAGCTATAATTTTCCATGCTCCTTTATATTTTTTCCTAAAATACATCTGGACCTAGAGCTTTGTCTAGTTTAAATGAATACATTATCTCTCTTAATTATTCCATGTTGAATTCCTTCTAGATGAGTATTCATTTCTTGTGTGACTACTTATAATATTAATTCAACCACTTCTTTTTGGATGTCTTCTCTATTAATGTTATCATCTAATAATGTGGTTTGAAAATAATTATTTGTAACATTTCTTATTTCATTATCCTCTACCATCTCCTCCCCATTGTCTTGCTTGATACATGATATGTGGTTCTTCATTTTGTAAGCAATCAAGGCTTTATGGAAAAACTTAGAATTTGCATCCCCTTTATGTGCCTAGAGCACTCTTGCTCTTAACCTTAATAGATCACTCTCCTCCTTCTCAATCCTTTCTATGTGGACAATTAACTTAGCTTCTTCATCTCTACTCAAATTTGTATCTATTATATTTTGTGCTAGTTTGTTTAATTCTTCCAATCTCACATATTTCTTTCTTCTTTTCAGCTTTAGTTTTCATTATGATTCTCTACCATCCTTTAATTTTATTCTTGATATATTTTATTTTGCTATAGAATTTGAACATTGTTGTTCCTTAAACTTTAATATCATTCCACCATTTTTTAACATTTTTTTAAACTCCTCATGTTCCATCAACTAAGGATTAAATTTGAAGAACACATTTATTGGAGGTTCAAATTCCTATATCTTCAAAAATATTGGTGTATGGTCTGATCTTGCTCTAGACAATATAAAAGATTCCACTAATAAATTTATTCGTAAGATGCATTCATATACTAAAAACCTATCTAATCTTTCTCGAATTAAGACTCCTCTTCTATTTTTTTATTTGTGTAAATCACCCCTTTTGGGGTGCCACTTTCAAGTAAGACCCAAGGAGGAAGGGGTATCTATTCCACCAAAATCGCCTAGGTATTGCACCCAGCTTGCACCCTTTGACACACTCAAGGAGCATGTCTAAAACAACAAAAATATAAACAACACAAACAAGAAAACACAAAAAAACATAAACACACACAAAAACAAAAAAAAACACAAAAACAACAAATAACAAAACACAAAAACAACAAAATAATACAAAAAAAAAACACAAAAAAAACAACAAAAACAACACAAAAACAAAAACAACACAAAAATATACATACACCAAAAAATTAAATTGATGGAAAAAACAAATTACATCTTTGGCCTTTCCAAGCCAATAGGTCTTTTAACCAAGAATCAACACAAGAAACATAAGAATGATCTTTCTAAGTTGGGGAACTAAAATACCTTAACTAAACCAAAGAGAAGCTAATACAAAGTAAAAAGGAACTAGGTACCTCTAGTATTGGAGCCATCCAAATAAAGGATAGATAGGAGAGAATCTTTGTGTTGCGAAGCCCACCATTTGGGAGGGTGGTCATAGCAAGTAAGATCACCTTTTTCCAATGCCCAATTAGCTAAAGCATCAATAGTACAATTATATTCTCTGACCACATGATTGTATTTAACTTTCAAAAAGTCCATCTGGATTAATTGAATCTTCTCAACAATTCTTTTTATTCTCCAATCAGCCTTATGATTCTTAGGAGTCTTTAATAGATTAATCATGACTTGGGAGTCAGATTCAACCATCACCTTTTACCATCCAACCTTAGTAGCTTCACGATGGCCTCTTAGGATACCATACACCTCAACAAGGTTATTGAAAAGGATACCCAAATTCTCAATAAAAGTAAAAATCAGGAAACCATCTAAAAGTCTACCAATTCCTCCTACATTGGCTTTTCCAAGGTTCCCCCTAGAGGCTCCATTCATATTGACTTTCCCAAAATCTTTAGGAGGAGGATTCCAATTCCTTGTTCTATCCATATTTCAATTACTCACATTCCCTTTAAGTTGGTTTCCAATAGTAGAGTGAATCTTCAATCTTTGCATAACTTGATCCCATCATTGGTGGGAGTCTTAGGGGTGATTAAGGAGTTGTTGGACTGATTCAACTAAGTTGGCAATGGTTTTTTTCCAAATATAGTGAATATTCTTCCTTTCCTATTTGAAAATTTGGTTGTTTATTTTCTTCCAGATATTCCAAGGTAGGATGGTTGTTCCCATCCAAACTAACTGCCTAAAAAATGATCAACAACCTCATGTTTAGGCCAATCCCTCCATATTTGTTCAAGAGTAGAAAAATTTGACCATTTTAAACTGATATAGACACTCTCCTCCATAGTTTAGATACTAAGGGACACTCAATAAAAATATGACTAAAATTTTCCACATTCTTACCACACATTTCACATCTAAACGGGCCATGAAAGCCACATTTCTTAAGTTGCTCACTAGTGAGAATCCTTCAATGCTATAAAAGCCAAATAAAAAACCTCACCTTCATCCAGAGCTTTTGAACCCACAACTATGTAACTATGTCATAGGATTGGTTTGGATTATTATGGCACAAGGCCAAATAATATTGAGTAATAGTATATTCATCCTTAGTGGTGTTGTTCCATTTAAAATAGTCTTTATCATGGGACCAAGAGATATCTCATATGAAGGTTATGTTGGATATCTTTCCTTTGATTTTTTAGAATTTGAATAGGCCAATCCTCAATAGGGATCTAATATCTACCAACCTCTAAATTACCAGTCTGGTACCAACAATAATTAGCTACCTTTATTTAGTTAGCTTGGTGTAGCTTCTCCATCCAAGGCCTCCAATCAGGGAACTGAGTTATCAAAGGTTGGTGACCATCCCAAGAATTTGTCCAAAAATTTACCTATTGACCATTATGAATGATCCAAAATAACTTCTTTATCAAATCCTCACCAGTCCTAAGAACCACCAAAATGGGAGAACCTCTGGTAGGTAGTTGATAGCGAACAAGGTCTTCAAGACTTTTGTTTTCAACATATTTAGCACAAAGATTATTGGCCCATAGGGCATTGGGGTTATTCAAAATCCTCCAATACAAATTTGTAGCTAAAGCCTTATTTTTTTATAGTAGATCAAAATCCTAACCCCCTTCATGCTTGGTAAGGCATAAACTATCTCATTTCACCAAGGCCCGTTTTCTTTTCTCCTTAGTACCACTCCAAAGGAACCATTGATTTATTTAATCCATTTCTTGAAGAACTACCTTTGGGATATTCAACATAGTAGAAACATAAATAGGTATAGTTTGAAGGACTGGTTTTACCAAGGTAATTTTACCCCTAGATGAAATCCACCTATTGGTCCACTTTCCAATTTTCTCCTTTACTCTGTCCAACAACCAATTCTAGTATTTTTTTTAATCTCTAGATGTTGATAAGAATTCTTAAATAAGTTATCATAAGGGAAATCATCGTATATCTTAATTAATCTAAAACCATGGAATCTTGTCTAGGAGAGTAGTGAAAGAAAATGACTTTTGATTTATCTTCATTGATCAATTGCCCCATAGCATTAGAGAAACATCGAATGATTTGTTTAATTACAGATACTTCCTTAACTATAGCTTTGTCTAATAGACTAAAGTCATCAACAAATTAAAGATGAGAGATAGGCCTGGATTCATGAGCAATGGTAACTCCCTCAAGGATTCTATTTTCTCTATTTTTGGTCATAGTCCTACCCAAGCATTCAACAAGAATGATGAATAAATAAGGGGAGAGGAGATCGCTCTGCCTAATATCTCTAGAAGCTAGGAACAACTGTGAAGGGTTACCATTGATAATAATTGAGTAGGACACTAAAGAGATACATCTCATAATTCAATCTGTCCAATCCTGAGATGCCAAATTGCCTTATTACTTTGATGAGGAATTGCCAATCCACTTTTTCATAAGCTTTGGATAGGTCTAAATGGATAAACATAGAAGAAGATTATGTGCTTCCATGAAATGGATGGCTTCCTAAGCAAGAACTATCTCATCCACAATATATCACCCCTCCACATAACCTTCTTTTTCAAGGGAAATAATCTTATGGAAAAGAGGTTTCAACGTCTACCCTATGATCTTGGTAATGATTTTGAGAACATTACATAAATCTATTGGTCTAAAAGCTAAGATATGTTCTGCATATTGAGCCTTTGGGACCAGAGCTATATAAGTTTTATTTATTACCTTCAAAATATATTTGGCCTTCTTGGCTTCTTCCACCACCTCTAATAAATCAACATGAAGAATATCCCAAAATTCTTGGTAAAATTTGATGGGAAAACCATCAAGTCTCGGGGTCTTCCCTTTTTGCATTTTAAAAACCACTTGTTGAAGCTCATTGATAGTAACTAGAGCAATCAAAACAGAGTTATCCTCATAAGTGATAAGAGTAGGAATCACTTGAAGAACATTCTATTAAGAAGCTAAGTCAAGAGATGCAACAATGAACAGTTTGGAAAAGTATTTTATTGCGATAGACTTCATGCCATCACAAGTGTGGACAGAGTCCCCATAATCTAATTTAAGGGAAGAAATAAAGTTGTGCGATATGCAGGCTAGAAGAGATTTGTGGAAGAATTTCATGTTTTGATCTCCTTATTTGAGCCATTGGATCCTATATTTCTACTTCCATAAGAGCTCTTCTCTTTTTCCCATTCCTCCAATTGTGTTGTGAGTCTAATTTCATCTATACTTCTACTCTCAGTGAGGTCATCTAAATGGATTTGATCATTCAACTCTTCAAGCCAAGCAATCACTTCTTATTTCTTCTGCCTAACATCTCTAAACTCCTTCGAATTCCAAATCTTGATTTTGGATTTTATGTATTATAACCTTTTGATAAAATAAAAATCTTAGTTTCATACATTGGATTACCTTCTTGCCACCATTGCCACACTTGGGGTTTGAATGAACTATATCTAAGCCACATTAACTAAAATTGAAAGGGTGAGAAAGAGATATTGGTTTTCCACATTTCAACCATGACTAGCCAATGATCCAAACTAGCATTGTTAAGAGTGTTCACATTAGGAATGTGTTCATGGATTAAGAAATTATTAGAGAATAATAACCTATCTAATCTTTCCATGATACAAGTTGAGCCTTATCTTCTATTAGGTCAACCAAATAATGGCCTCATGACTTAGTCTAATAGAAGACAAGACTCAACTTGTATCATGGAAATATTGGATAGATTCAGATGTCCACAAGGTGAAGGTTTGTAATATATTCACTCATGAGGTCTGAGCTCCCATCCAAATTCCTATTTCCTCCATTTTATCATCCAAAGAGAGAATGGTACTAAAGTCTCCTCCGATCAAGACCCAAGCTTAAGGAAATAGGGAGATAATATAAGTTATATTCTTCTATTGTCTTTGATTTTCCTCCAAAGTAATTAGAGCGTAAACAATCAAGCAGAGCATAATTTGATTAGATTGTCTACTTTTTGCAACCACAACCAAGAGACCCTAGATACCAACCATATGATGAATAATGATCTCTTTTAGGTCCTATAGGTAAGAAATACCACCAATAGCCCCATGGGAGTTGAGGAAATCCACTCGTCTAGCTAATTGGATTTTACTTGCAATTAACTTCATTTCCCCTATAGACATCTTCATTTCTTAAAGGAAAACCAGATGTGGTTGGTTTATCTGAATCATTCTTCTAATTTTATTTTTTTTTGAAAGACTCCCTTTGATTCCTCTAATTCCAAGTGATGATCTTCATAAATAATGGGGCTAAATATATTGGGAAGGGCATTAATCCTACCTTTCTCTACAAGCTTTTCACCTGCTTTTACCATATGATGTTGATTAGTCTTGCGGCCTACCTTTTGGTTAGTGTCCATATTCATTTTTTTGTTTCTTATCTTACCCAAATTGAATATGGGATAGCTTCTAACCCTGAAGTATGTGTATACACAACCAAATAATTATTGGAAGGTTCAAAAAAGTATATCTTGGGTTTGAATTATTTGAATTTTTAGCATTTAAAAGATTGTTCTTCTTGTCTATGTTTTCTTCCTTATTTTTTTGTTGAAAACCTTTGATTTCTTGGTTTATATCTAAGTCCTTTCCTACATATTTAAACTACGTTTCTAATATTTGTGTCCCCATTATGTCCTCTTCCTCACCTAGGAGGTTATTTGTTGAAATAATTCCAAATATATTAATCGACAACATCACTTGATCCTTCATAACTAGTTTTTTTTTGTGTTCTTCTTCTTAGGCATTTAGAAACCTTCTAATTTTGTGTCCTCTTTCTTTTTATCTAAAATCATATTTGAATATACACTAGTCAAATGACCATAATCACGACATATTCTACAATGGAAATGAATGTTCTTAGAGTCCACAACTTGATCCCAAGTGTCCTCCCCAAATTGTAATGAGAACTTTTGTGGAATGGGTTTATCAAAATCTATTAAGACACAAATTTTGTTAGATTATATTACATTATTTGGTACATGATAATGTACCACCTTGGGTACATATTTATATTAGGAGTGTGTCTTAGAATAGAGTGTGAGTATTTACTTTATGCAATGTAATAAATGCACAAGTATTATTAGAGTGTGCAAAGTATTTAATAATGTAAATGTGCATATTAGTCCATGTGCACATGTGTCCTTAGAGTAGGAAAGTGAAGAGTCTCAAGAAGAGTGAAGGACAAGAGTACTCCATATTAAGAATCAAATCCCATTATATATGTGTCTATGTGTGTGTGTTTGGAGACACAATGTAGAGTGAGAGTGTGTGGAAGTATGGTGTATTTGAGATCTTTATTCTATATCAAGATACTATTTTTGTGAGCATTTGTTAATGGTAATTTTATGAGTTTTTGTAGAATTTATTTATGATTTTTATATGATTATAATTTTACCATTATATTATATTTAATATAGCAACTTTATTTTAGATATTATGGTTATTTTGCTTTAAGTATTAAGCATCAAAAGATAACAATGGTATTAGAGCCACAAGGGAGATTGATAGGAGATAGGGAGAGCCATAAGGGATATTGAGAGGAGATAGGGAGATTTCATTTACAAAATTTGAAAGTTGCTATTTGGTTAGATTATTTCCATAGGTTTGCAATAAAACTCTAGAAGACTAGGACTCATCATAGATTGCTTTCCACTAGATTGAAGAATAACTAAAGAAGTTTATTGATTTCAGAAGTCTGGATATTTGGATGTATTTGGTTGCTATTGTCTAAGTTACAAAATTAGTTCTTAGAAGTTGAGAAGCTTCCTACAATAAATAGAGAAGAATTTTACCTTCGATTTCCTAAAAGTCTATGTGCTTTCCTCGTGCAAGGATTAGTTTTGGAGTTGAAGGAAAAGAGTAGACATTGAATATTAAGAAGGTTCAAGAAAGAGATCCCATTGAAGATTGAAGATTAAGGAGGTCCAAGAAAAAGGCCCTATTTAAGATTGAATATTAAGGAGGTCCAATAAAAATGCCCCATTTAAGATTGAAGATTGAAGATTGAGAAGACCCAAGAAGGAGGTCCCCATATAAGATATAATATTGAAGATTGAATATTGAGGAGACCCAAGAAAGATGTCTCATAGAATATTGAAGACTGCAAATTGAAGGAAAAAAGAGTAAGATGCCAGAGAAGCCCTATTGAAGTTTGAGAAGGAGGATACCCAAGAGAAGAGGTCCTCATTGCATATTTGAGAAAGGAATTAGAAGATTAAGGAATTTGAAAATCCAAAAGAAGAGGTTTTAAGAAAATTTGGGAGAAGAAAAAAGGAGAATAGAGAAGCCCTATTTAAGAAATTGAAGAAATTTTCATTGGAGAATATTTGAAGTTTGAGATAGAATTTTGCAAGAAGAAGAAACTCCTGAAAAAGAGATAATCACCTCAAAATTAGAAAAATTGTTGTCATCCAACAACGAGCCCAATAGGATTTGTGAAACTAATTTAAGGAGAATATTTTTGGCAAAATGTTTTCCAAATTTGAGAAAGTATTTTTGAAGACTTCAAGACATTCAAATTCTTAAAAAAGATGCCAACATAGAGGTCAAATTAAAAGACAAAATTTAGCAGAAGCTAAGGAGGAGAAAGAAGATTGAAAGAGACTACAAATTGATATTTTTGGAGATAGCCATTAAAGTTTTGAAGGTTGATTTTTTAAGAAGAAGAAGTCAAAATTTCATAGTAGCATTTGAAGAGTTTATGACTATAAATTTGGGCAACATTTGAAGATTTTATGACTATGAATTTGGGCAATATTACAAGGAGATAGAAGAGTTGCGAATTGGAGAAGTTTTGGGAAGATTTGGAAGTGATTTTGGATAGTTGTTTGAAGAAGGAATTGACGGCAATTAAGATAGAGATAGAGGCAGAGTTTGCAAATATTAAAAGGAAGCAAATTTAAGGAGATAGAGTTGTATTTTGAACAAAATTTGAAGAAGTATTTGAGCTGCAAAATTACAAAGTTTTTGGATAATAAGAAGATAGCATTTTGGGTAGCATTGAAAGTTGTAAATATCATAAAGTTTGGACATCTTTTGGAGAAATAAGAAGTTGTTTTTTGACAACATAATTGAAAGGAGAGAATTTTTTTTTGAAGAATAAGTTGAAGGAGAGGAGAAAGAAGAGTTTGGGCAGCAACTAAAGCAAACGAATTACAACACATTTGAAAGTTTTGTGCATCGAAATAGTGAAGGAAATAAGCAAGTAAAAGGCAACAAAAGGAGGAGATATAGTTTTGTCTTTTGAAGGAAAAATTTTAAGAGCTTGCTATCACCAAAGAACCAACATTATACCTACAAAATAACAAGTTAGTTTGAGGAGCAAGAAATAATAAAGAACAAAGCTAGTAAGTTGCAGAGAAGATAAGGTAGCAAGGAAGGAGGAGAACAAGTTGGTTGAAATATAAGACAACAAGGTAGAGTTGTAGTCATAGCATAGGGAGAAAGTACCCAAGAGTTTCCAATCTTGAGAGCAGAACCATCGAGCAAGCAAATGAGGAGCCATCGCGTAGAGGATAAAAGCCACCAACTGAGAAAAGAAGAAGCCACCAACCAAGCCGAGGAAGAGGTACATTATTCTAGTTAGCCATCAGGGGTTGGAGGAGCCACTAGAAGCTCCATTCTAAGTAGATGAATTGTCAAATACATACATTAGAAAGTGTACAATCGAATAGATTTTGGTTGGACATCGAAAGGGAGTGAAAAGACAACTGGTTTATTTGGCATTGTGATAGTCAAAGAGAAGGCAAATGTTGGCTTTCATAACTACCAATATGTTATAGAGCACGTGATATTTGGTGCATGGTGAGGTAGAAAAATTGCACAGTCGACTAAGCATTATTTGTTGAAAGGATTCATAGGATTTCGAGTGCAATATGAGCATTACTAGATAACAAGAATTGTAAATGAGGTAAAGATCCATTTGGAAGGTCGTTGAAGAGATTTTTTCCACTTGGCATGATGGAGGAATTACAAGGGTCATTGGTGGAAGAAATAACGCCTTACGAACTACATTTAATGCATTGAAGGAAAATACATTGAGTGTAAATTTGAAGAGTGGAGAGCCTAAAGGAGAGCATTGTTTTGGAGCATAGAGAAGCTCATACATGGAGAGTGAGGAAGTTGAAGTTATTTCTAAGTTTGGAGAAGTTATTTATGAATGAAACCAAAAGGTTCAGAGCCCATACATGGAGGAAGTTGAAAGCTTTAAATCCCACTTGTGGAGAGCAAAGTAGTTGAAGGCTTTATGAAGCATTAGGTTTGAGTGTGGTAGAGTGAAGAGAAACGCCATATGTGAGATAGAGGAGTGATATTTCATGTAAGAGCACCATTCAATGGTAGGTCAAACATCTTTGATCGAATATTTTGTGCCTCAAGTTGGGAGCTGGTAAAGCAAGTTATTTAAAATTTGATTATTTACCCAAGTTAGGAGTTATAAGGTTGCGTAATATTATTATTTTCTAAGGTAGAAGGAAAATTAATCTATTTGCTTATAAGATTAATTTAATTATTGGAGAGATAAGGCATAAAAGTGAAATTTGAAATCTTAGAAATACTAATAGTTATTATTGGAAAGTTTTGAGAAGCCTTCAAATCATTTTGAGAAGTTTTGGAAATCAATTTCAAGTTTTGAGAAGATTTTATAAAGTTTTGTAATTGAATTATTGAACCATTTTTAATATTTGCAAATATTTTGAGGTTTGAAGAAATAAGGTTTTCTACACCAAATTAGGAATAATATTTTTGCAAATAAATTATATTGAAGTTCTAAATTTCTAATTTTGGAGTTATAAGAACTTCAACATCAAATTAAGTTTTTGAAATTTATGATTTATTCATTTATATACTTTAAATTTAGGAGATAAAAGGGTTTCAACTTAGAATTTTAGAAAGTTGTAAATTACATTGATATCTAGTCTCTCATTCAAAATTAAAGAGACATAAAATTGGAAATTTTGAAAATTGAAATTATGTCAAAATTGTTGTTTGATCATTTATAACTAGGGAGTCATAAGGTAGTCAACCTTAAAGGTCTAAATAATTCAAGTATTTGTTCAAATATAAAAGAATTGTGGATTATTTGTACATAGATTCAGGAGCAAGTAAACATATGACTAGAAACAGACAATGGTTTGATTATCTACGAGAAAAAATGAGAAACCAGTTGCTATAGCAGATAGTAATACTTATGAAGTAAAATGGATAGGAATTATACTGGTCAATCTAATAAATGGAAAAGGAATAATTAAAAATGTGTTATATGTTCCTATATTGACTACAAATATTCTTTCAGTTTCTCAACTTATGGATCAAAATATGATAGTAGAATTCAAAGTCATCAATGGAAAGAAACAATGTCATATTATAAAATAAGAAAAAGAAAAATGGATCAATTGTGATCCAAATTAATCTACTTTATCCATACATAAAAAATCAAATAAGCTCAAGCAATTTTTAAATCAAATAATGAAGAATAAAAGAATGGAAATGATGAAGCAGAAGTTTCCATATAGGAAAATAATGAGTCATATAATTCTAACGACAAAGGAAAAAGAAAGATTCTTATGTAAGAATCTGATGACTATAAAAGCATTCAAGAAATTTGTATTTTTGAAATTACAAAGGATAGAATATACTAATCATTCATTTGATCAGAATACAGAAAGCGAAAAAAATGAAGAAAGTAGAAAAGAAGAGCACAAGTTCTAAAACTAGGACAAAGACCATATTGAAGACTAAAGTCTTCAATAACCAAATAATGTAATACAAGGGGGTGTTAGAGTATATTACATTATTTGGTACATGCTAATGTGCCACCTTGGGTACATCTTTAGATTAAGAGTGTATCTTAGAATAGAGTGTGAATATTTACTTTATGCAATGTAATAAATGCACAAGTATTATTAGAGTGTGCATATTAGTCCATGTGCACATGTGTCCTTAGAGAAGGAAACTAAAGAGTCTCAAGAAGAGTGAAGATCAAGAGTACTCCATATGAAGAGTCACATCCCATTATATATGTGTCTATGCGTGTGTTTGGAGATACAATGTAGAGTGAGAGTGTGTGGAAGTATGGTGTATTTGAGATCTTAATTATATATCAAGATACTATTTTCATGAGCATTTTTTAATGGAAATTTTATGAGTTGTTGCAGGAGTTATTTATGAGTTTTATATGATTAGAAGTTTGCCATTATATTATATTTAATATAGCAACTTTATTTTAGATCTTGTGGTTATTTTGCTTTAAGTATTAAGCATCAAAAGCTAAAAAATTCAAGCATAAATAATGTGTTCAAATTTGTGTGTACAATCAACAATCATCATGAAAGTTCCAAGGGAGTTTTCGATTGTAGAAAATACAATCGGATTCTAAAATTCAACTAGGAGGCCAAAGAGTCTAACCCACACAAGTCTTGTAGAAGGTATCTCTTCTTTAGCTTTAAATTTAGTGTGCCAATACTTCATGAAAAAACCTATCCTTCCAAAGAACCAAGGACCCCCTTGAAATATGTTTTTTTTGTCTTCATCATTAGCAAAAATAACAATAAAATAACTATTGGGATAAATAGATATTTGTATCACCCAGATGTTGTAGGTGAGTGGGAGAGGAGAGGGCAATCCTCCAAAGGAGGTCCCAGGTTCAAATCTCCACCCTACCAAAAAGCTGAATTGGGTATCCAAAATCCAATTGATAATGTTGATGCAGGCAGGGTCGGGTGACGGTGTAGAACCCCTGTTCGTGGTCTCTTAGACCAAAGCAGCCCCACAAGGGTTTTTCACTTTAAAAAAAAAAAAATAGAGATTTGTATCTTACCTTATGTTTTCCAATATTTTGCAGCCCACACTTTGAAAGCAGATAGGCTCAAACAAAAACCCAAGGAATGACAAATTAATCCTCTTCTCTCCAGATATTCTATGCCATCTTGAATGTTACCCATTTTTAGCTTGATAATTAGGGTTCCATCAGCTGCTCTTAGACATCCCAACTCAATTATTTAGGATCAATCTTAGGCATTCTTAGAGGTCTATGAGAATCCTTAATATGAATTTTAAGATTAGTCTAGGACTATCCACCATGGAGGTTATCCCTAAAATTTATTTTTGGTGTTGAATCCCCGAAATCCTTACCCTTGAAAGGGGTTTCCATAGTGGATTTGTTTTGGGGGTGTTCCTTAGCATCAGGATTGCTTGAGTTCTTAACCATTTTTCTTTTCCTAAGGAGGCTTCTCTTATTTGATCTGCAACTTGAAACTTATTTATGGGTCTCTTTAATCCATGCCTTGGATGCCAAGGAAAGGTGTGATTTTTATTTTTTCCTTGGGTAAAAAATTGGAAGCAATTTTTAATCAAGTCCATAGCATGAATATTTGTTGAATGATAGATTCCTAACCCATCATGGGTCTCCTACAACATATCTAATATTTATCTTGGGCAAAAACAACAAAAAACAAACTAGCTGCTAGGGCCCGTAGGCCCCAAAAAATAGCCTCTACTGCCACTTGCACTTGATCCACAAACGAAACCCTCACACAATCTCCTTTGAAAACCTCATATCATCATCTTGTCATTTGAACACTTGAAAATATGGACTCCTCCTCTTCTATTTGACCATATGAAAATACCATCTTTTGGAATGATATCTACCAGGTTCCTCTATTCCATCATATCTAATACCATTCTTAAATTATTCTTTAGACTTATAATTCTTCCTTTCTTCTCCTCTAATTTGAGAATTAAATTAAAGTCTCCTCCTATTATCCAATTTTCAAGGCTATTTGATGATCCATCTTGCCATATTCTTTGCCAACATTCTTTTACCAAGGATTGATGAGTGGGTCCATACACATTTGTCAAATGATATATTTTCTTGGATCTCTAACATTCCAATGATATTTGTATCCAATGTGTATTTTTAACCACTTTTATGAAATTCTATTTTCTTATGCTCTATATTGTAGTAATTCCTCCTTCCTAGCCTCTCAAGCCAATACATTCACTCTTGTATATATAAATGTTTCATATTATTTACACAATTGTCCATTCATTTTCTACTATCATAGTTTCATGAAGAAAAATTGTACTAGGACCAAAAACTTAAATCTTTCCCTTTAAGGTTCTTTTTGTTGAGGTAGAACCCATACCTCTTATATTCCAAGAGAATATAATAATTTTCTTAGGTTGTATGTATAACCTTCTTACTTTTTCCTCCTTGTCCACTTGGAGGATTAAATTTTTCTATCTTGTCCTCTATACTTATTTGCTTTTGAGATCTCTCCTTAATGGCTTTTCTCGAATATGTTTGCAATACCTCTAATCTTGCAATACCTCTAATATTGTGGGTCTTTCTACCTTCTTATTGGTACTTATACCACAATATACTTGTGATTCTATTTGAGTTAGGGATGGTATACCATCCTACATTATTACCTCAACTTCCACCTTTTCACCTTCTATTATGTGTTCTTCTTCTCGAATTTCTACTTTTTCCTCTTCTCCTTTTTGAACTTATTCAATTGGTTCAAACTCCTCATTGTTCATTTCTAAATTATTTTCCCCCATTGTAATCTCTTCTTGTGGTTTTCCTTCTCCAAGGCCTCAAATTGATTTTTCATTGATGTCTCTTTTGTTGTTGGTACCCACTTTCCTTTAGTCTGCTTTTTCTTTGATACATTCATAAATCCTTCATTATCCTTCTCATTACCCTGTTATTTCAATACTTGTATTAATTTTTTGGACAATTACAAACTTAATATCCATATTCATGGAAATGGGTGCAATTAAATGATATTTTCTCATAATCCAGCTCTTGTTTCCATACTTGACCTTATAGTTAAATTCCAATATGCTCTGGTAAGCCTTTCATTATGTCCATCTCCACACATATTTTGGCATATATGGTTAACATTTATTATTTTGTCATCTCAATTGTTTTAATGAACTACCCTAAAGAGTCTCCTATTAAAAGTAAAATATTATTTCTTCCAAAACTAATATGGAAAAAAGGCATCTTAACCCATATTGGAATGGAGTTCGGAATTTCTTCTCTTGGATCAAAATTATCATCCCAGTACTTCATAAACAATCCACTTCTTGCCATGAACTAGGGACCTCTCTCAAAAATCATTTCCCTGTCTTTGGGATTGTTAAATGTTACTAGAAAAAACCTTCTTCCTACATATACTATCTTTGGTTCTTGCAAGATTAATGGGATCCAATTATGTTTAACCTAAATTTCAATACCCTTGATATCATAAATTAAAGAACCGACATATAAGTCCACATTTAGTGAACTTGTTATAATCCTCTATGAGGTTTTGTTCATCAAAATTTACCTTTGGAATTTGTTCTTTTCTTTTTACAAATCCATCCTTTTTGGGGAAAGAAGAAATCTTCATTTTCATCTTCTTATATTTAACCGTTGCTTGTATTATTAGTAGTTGTCCTTTTTGGATCATCCATTTGAAGATGAAGATCCCTAGGTAGCCATTTTGGGAAACCTGAATTATTTATACTTTAATTGTTTTATCTTCTTCATATATGATCTCAAACCTTTGTTGTTTGCCCTGTATTTCTTGCAGACCTCCTCTGGCATATTTTGATCATTAAAGTTTGAAATCTAGCCTATTTACTAGTTTCACTACTCTCCTCTTGTACCTATATTTCCCTTTCTCAAAACTTTCTTTTCCCCCATATACATTTATTTATTATGCTAATCTTAAAACCATGGAGAATATTTTATGCCACTTGAGGAAAATGAAGATGATTTACCTGGATTAACCTTAATCACTATAAATTTACCTCCCTGTATTCCTTTGCATCTATAAATCCTTTTGTATTTGAACTTGTATATTGTACTTCATCATCCCTTGTGTTAGTTTTTTCTAGTGACTAATTCAAGTAAACTATAATGGCATTTTCCATTTGATGATGCAAAGGGTTTTTTTATCACTTTCTTAGGAGTAGAAAATCTTTGATTTGACCCAACTTCTACTCATACATGATCTTGTTTTATATTGAAGTTTGTCTCATGTCCAAAAATTTCCATCTTTTTCTCCATCATTTTCACTTTACAACTTCTTGCCATTTTTTTTATCTCATGATATTTGCAACATTGGAATGAAATCCTTTCATAATCCACTTGTTGATCTTATTCTCTTGATTTGGATTTAATCCTAATGAACTGTAGTAAAGGATTTCAAATATCCATGGCAACAAATATTGGAGTGTATGCAACATACCTCTCTCCTTAGTATTTGGTCCCTATTGGATGAACTCCCCTAGAGTATTGTCAATATTCTTTAAAACCTCCTTTTTGATGAGTTGATAAGGAATTCCAAAAATCCTAATCCACACAAGAAGCCTTTTTAAAGTTTCTATCTCCACAAAAACAAATTGACTCCATGGTCTTAAATATAATGCATCTTTTCCCCTAAACCAAGTACCACCATCCATTATTTTATTACTTATTTATAAACAAGAGAAGATAATGAGGAAATAATATCTTTAAAATAAAATTCATTGAGTAATCTAAATTTATTCCTACTTCCACTTGATCCAATTTTAAATCTTAGAAAAACCTAGTTGGTATCCATGAAACTTACATATTAATCCTTTGGTTTTTAGAACATTATATCATGCTCGAAAAACTTATAATTAATAATCACTTTTGGTGTAGTATTTGTTACCTAGATAGGGTTTACCATAGATTCACTCTTCCTCTTACCATTAACTAGGGCATCCATACTTCTGACCAATACATCCTTACTTCCAATTAAGGCCTCCTTATTTCTAGTAAGGACTTTAAAAAATGACTTTCTTTCCCTGTTACATATATTTTATTCACATAAATCCTTTATTTTTTAAGTTTCTCCCACTATTTGGAACAAGAAGTGGCGCTTGCTCCTTGCTTGCACTGTGCTTCCTACTTCCTGCTCATGCTTCTTGCTTGCTCCTAGCTCATACTCGCTCAAACACATATAACCTATTAAAAATTTGTATGTATATATGTATTTTAAAAATATCATATAACCTACTTTTAATTATTATTTATAAAGTTATCATACAATTTTTAATATCCTTTTTCCATTAAAATGGATCTCATACATTACCTCTTAACCATATAGTGTTATAAAATAACTTAATAATTTTTAAATCTAGTCTTTTACATTGATTTTTGCTTTTTGCTTGAGAAAAAAGGGTTGTACTCGAGTCCCCCACCCTTGACAAATCACAAATCTCTCCTTTAGAGATTGAGAGTGTACAAATATATTCCATTCCCATCTCAATTGCGTTGTTATAGCTAGATACCTACATCTTTTTAATAAAAAGTCTGAATTGTTGATTTTTATTTTTAGGATATTTAATTTTCTTTGTAAAAAGAAATATTCTAGAATTCAATATCCTTCATAATATTTCTCTGCAACAACCTTCATAACACCAAAACTCCATCTCTATTGTCTTACACATTACATCTTAGTAGAGTAATATTTTTGAAACCTTATGTTATCGTAGTCCACTTCACTAGTTTTGGACTACTAGTGCATAAGTGCAACCACAAGAACTATAATCAATTGTTTAGAAATCTCAATAATTATTGAAATTCCATGATTAAATCTTATTAAAATATATGCATAATCACTAAACTATGGATCATTATATAATAGAAGTGGAATTCATTTTAATCCCAAATAAACAATTAAAAAAAAAATCATTTTAATGAGTTATGAAATGAATCTCATTCATAATATAAGGACATTTTGACAAATTCTAATGGTATTCTTTTATTAAATAATTTAGCAGTCTCAAAAAGTTGAAAGTTCCAATCAAAACTCTATCCCATAATCCAACCAACAACAATAACTCAAATAATCGATTCATCCAATGAAGTCCATCTTATATCATCTTCTTATGCTTTAGCATACAAAACTTCTACTCACTTCATATAGTTCACTTTACCAAATATGGATTGTTAGTTTCCTCTAATGCATTGATCTATAAATTGGCCCCTTGAAAAATTTATAATCCTCTAGACCACTATTTTGAATTTGCTCCTTTGTAATGACCCAAAAACATGTTACAAAAAAGAATACACAAACAAGGAAAGGATTTTTTTTTTTAGGACTAAGAAGAGGGATACATAACCACTAACCAATCTAAGATTCACCTATCGTTTAAATCCCTTAAGTTTTCATGAAGAGATATATCTCACCAAATACCCTCACACAAGTTCCATCTGTGTAGGAGTATTATATATTACCGCAAATAAGCCTATCTATCTCATCATCCTTAATGAGCTATACTTATCATCCTCTATCAATAAAAGGTATACACACATCACCATACCATACACAAGTCAGTCTGTGTAGGTATGCTACGAGTACTATGAGTTAAGATATCCATCTCATCTTCACGACGAGCTATCTTAACTTAGATATAGACTTCTTATAACTTAGTTATCCTTTCTCCCTAAGGGGTCTTAATCCTTTAGGTCTTCCTATGTTCACCCTAAGGGGTCTCAATCCCTTAGGTCATCCTCTAAGTTCACCCTAGAACTTATTTTCTTAGGTTTTAGTGATTAACAAAAACCAAAAATAACAATCAAAACATATGATACAAATATAACAATCAAAGATACTAGGAAATAAGTAACATTTTAAAGAAGGTAAGCATTAAATAAAAGAGAATATAACACAAAACATAAGTAACTCAATCAATAAATTTAAAAATATAATCTTCATCATTCCCCAAATATTACATACATCACAACATGGTAAACCCTCATAGTTTTAAATAATAATTAATACATCATGATAGTTTAGGGATATCTCCCTACAAATCTAGTCTATTTGAGCAAGAGTAAGTAAATGGTAAGTAGAGAACAAATTGTTGCACTGGTCCCATTTGCCTCTTTGATCCTTCTTCTCTTTCCATTGATCATTTGAGGATAGTAGGGATCAGGGCACTCATGGTTCAAGATGGGTATGCCTCTAAATGCATTTATCACTTACTTTGCAAAATTACAACTATACAAATCTTATCAAGTTTCTAACCATCTAATGCATAGTTGATATCATAAAAGAATCATTACTTTTATTTTCACCTCTCAAATACTCTTAGAGAGTCATTCAACATGCACAACTTAGATTATGGTTTTTACTTTAATCAAATCTTGCCTTTGTTTAATAAATCAAAGTCTCATACCTTTAATCTATAAAACATACCTTCTATTTACTTACTAAATAAAAGCTTCACTCCTTCAATTTAAAAGTAAACTATTTCTATTTATTTCATAAACCAAAGTGACATTACTTTAATATATAAACCATCCCTTTTATTTACTTACTAAATTAAATCTTCACTCCTTCAATTTAAAAGTAAACTATTTCTCTTCATTTCATAAACCAAAGTGCCATTACTTTAATCTATAAAACATCCCTTCTATTTACTTACTAAATTAAAGCTTCACTCCTTCAATTTAAAAGTAAACTATTTTTTTTCATAAACCAAAGTGCCATTACTTCTAAAAAACATCCCTTCTATTTGTAATACCCCAAATTCACACGAAACAAGAAAATATACAAAAAAAAAGAGAAAGAAAGTTTATAGATATATATATATATATATATGTGTGTGTGTGTGTGTGTGTGTGTGTGTGTGTGTATGTATATATTTGACTAAGGAGAAGGATTCATAAATCCTTGCCCAACCTTAGACCGACTTACTGTTTGACATCCCCTAAGTTTCTCAAGAACTATACCACACAATATTCCCTTCATGCAAGTCCGTCTGCATAAGCCTATCTTATGTTGAGCATATAAGTCCATCCCTCTCATCAGTCTTGATGAGATAGGCTTACCACCTTCAATCATTAGAAGGTATACACATTTCCATATCCACACAAGTAGTTATGTGTGGTATGCTATGTGTACTGCGAGTGAAGATATTGATCTTATCTACTGACAAACTATCTTAACTCTGGTACAATATTCCAAACCTAGTCACAATCTCCCTAAGGGGGTCTCAAGCCCTTAGGGTATGAACTAAGTTCACACAAGAGCATTAAATATCTAGACACTAAATCTAACAAAATGAATTGACTAACAACAAGAATATTAGAGCGTAAAGAAACAATCACCAAATAAACATACATTAAATATTTAAATGCAATAATATGAATAAATAAGTGCTAAGCATAGTAGTTGCAATATTCATTCAGATAATTAAATAAGTATGGTACATCCCATAATTTCCATGATACTTTACATCCATTTCGTTGGGGAAATCTCCCCACAATCTAATCTAATGCATAAAAGACAAGATGTAAGGTAGAGAACAAACTTGTGAATTGGTCCATCTCATGATTTTGGCCTTCCCGTGCTTCCATCGATCAAGTGAGGATATTAGGGGATCAGGACACTCATGGATCTGGATAGACATGCTTCTATATGCACTTACTTAATTCATTGCCAAACTGCAACTATACGAATAACCTAAGCAATTCAACTTACTAATGCATAGTACTAATCATGGAAACTACCCTTTCCATTTCCCCCTTAGTCAACTTGAGGAAGTCATTCAATCATGCATCGGCTCATGCACTCTACTTGTAAATAAATGAACAAACCTTCTCAACAATTAAAGTCCCATACCTTTAATTGTTAGGAACTAGGTTCACACATCTCAATACTCAAACAACTACCTTCATTCCCAATAAACCTTTTTCTTCATTTCATAGCATAAGGTCCCATACCCTTAAACTACTAATAATCTTCATTCATTTTATTTCATAACATAAGGTCCCATACCCTTAAATTACAAAATAACCATAAATCATTTTATTTCATAACATAAGGTCCCATACCCTTAAATTATAAAATAACCATAATTCATTTTATTTCATAACATAAGGTCCCATACCCTTAAATTACAAAATAACCATCATTTATTTTATTTCATAACATAAGGTCCCATACCCTTAAATTACAAAATAACCATCTAATTCATTTATTTCATAACAAAAGGTCCCATACCCTTAAATTACAAAATAATCATCTAATTCATTTATTTCATAACAAAAGGTCCCATACCCTTAAATTACAAAATAATCATATAATTCATTTATTTCATAAAAAAAGGTCCCATACCCTTAAATTACAAAATAATCATCTAATTCATTTATTTCATAACAAAAGGTCCCATACCCTTAAATTACAAAATAATCATCTAATTCATTTATTATCTCCTAAATTCTACAAAGAAGACAATGGACGGTAACTAAAGGAGACTCTCAAGCTGGCTGTAACTTTGCAAAGGAGGGTTCATTCACGGCATCCAATCAAGCATCTTAACAGATGACCCTCCCATGCATTTATCCTAATACATCCATCACACGACGATGGATAGAAGGATCTGATGAGCTTTTTTGCGGGCCAAACAAGGTTAACTTATTTCCTACTTTTGTCACATGCCCGTGCATTTAATTTATCAACCTAGGGAGCTTCGTAAACTTGCGAAGGGTCTTGAACAAGATTGCTTACAATACCACTTGATATGAGTCCGCTAGTTCTACTATTGGGGGGTGTTTCAAACGGTTGTCAATCATTCATACACTCCTCAATAATTTACGTAAAAACAATTAAATCTACAGAAAGGAAATATTCATGCATTCCTAGAAATAAACCTACTGCACTACTGGAAATAACAATGTGATAAACAATCTTATAAAAGTGGTAAACTAATCTAGAAAACATAGGAAAAATAGGGGAAGAAATACTGGCTTGGAGTGGGCCCAGGCTCCAGCAGCTTCCTCCTAGCTAAACAAGCACTTAAAAACTCTTAGAACTGTATTATAATTATCAAAGTATGACAATGTTTCTTCTGTATATCTCTCTATAATTAGTATCAAAAAAAATTATATATATCCTTAGAGAGGTCTGTGTGTGTTTATATAGCACACCTGCAGATCTATTACAAAGAAGTTATAACAGTCGATTCATTCCAGACTAAACTAAGACAGTATGGTAAATGTGATAGACGTCTGCTAAAACTGGCATTCATTTCTAACGGTGGCATGTTCACTGATTGGTTTGTGCTTCACCTAAAATTGGTAGGATGTTCTCATATGTCGGTGTGATCCCCAATTTAACTCTACATGATGTAGATTTGGAACTACACTAGTCATTGTTGTCCACATCGTGCTTATCTGGTCAACAGGCGAAGAACAGGGGTGCCTTCCCTATGAGGAAGGTGCCTAAGTATGTCGAGCACCTTCTCTATGCATAAGGTGCCTTACTACCGTTGGTGCCTTCTTGAAATAGGAAGGTGCTTCTCTTTTGTTGGCACCTTCCTGTGAGAAGAAGGCGCTTGCCTTCTAGTGGCGCCTTCCTGTCGACGCCTCCTTATGAGAGGGAGGTGCTTCTTTTCCTTTGGTGCCTTCCTGGAAGAGGAAGGCATTGGCCTTCAATTGGCGCCTTCCTAGAAGAGGAAGGTGCTTGTCTTTCCTTGGTGCCTTCCTGGAAGAGGAAGGCGCCTACTTACGCTTGGTGCCTTCCTGGAAGAGGAAGGCGCCTACCTTCTCTGCGTTGATTCCGAAAGAAACAAAGTGCTAGGTCCATGAAAAGACCTCGACTGATCCAAATCTAACTAAATCAACTACAATTCCACAAAAACACACTAAAAACACATGAATTAGATAACATGCATAATTTCATCAAATACTTATATAATCATTCATAAACATATGCAATCCTTATTATACAGCCGCATAATAATCAAGAAAATGTATACAAAATATGAGCATTTTTTATGCTCATCATCCCTCCACATCTAACATATGCCACGCCCTCGTGGCATCAAAACTGTAGGTAGCCCTATTGACCCCTCATCGTTGTCATTTCTTGGTGGATTCGGTTGTACTTGCAACTTGTGTCTGCCTCTTCTACATGCTAGCATCTGGAGGTGTGGCTCCTATTTTTCTACGCAGAGCTGCGGGTGTTGTTGTCAACTATGCTTTCCTCGTCCTAGCTGCTATCAGAGGTGATCTAGCTAGCGTCGTCTCTGCTGCCTGAAATTAAGCTTCTACAGCTTGCCATAGGTCAACGTCTGGAGGTTTGATCGCTACAAGAGGGATATCTGAATTATCCCTCTTGAGATGAACTACTTGGTCTTTGTACAATCGGGCTGCTTCAAGAGTAAGCCCTGCGTTCTCCTTTGCAATGGCAGTGACTTCCAATTCGGGGCCATATACCCCCCATCGTTCAAAATACCTTCTTATCTTAGAGGGTCATCCCCGGGATGACCCGTAAATCTCCCAAAACTGGTTGTCCTCTATCGGATTGACGCAAATACTAGAGTCCCCCTGCATCCTTGAAATTCTCTCGAAGAGAATACTCATTCTGCAAATGTGGGAGAATTCATCGAGACCTCTTTTGCCCAGTCAGTTTGGTTCGATGCGTCCCTTATTTCTGTTCCCCTATCCTAGAGTAGCTGGTTCTCCTCCCACAACTGTTGGACCAGCTTCTCGAGCTGGGTGATTCATCTTTCTTGTTCATCCAATTCCCCTCTATGCTCGTTTTGGTAGTCCTCCAAAATTTGTTGGGCCATCCAACAATTGGTTTGCCACTCTAGAGATTCCTCCAAGGCTGTGTCGACCTGATCATTGCTCCCGAAAGTCCCTACATCTTATGGGCTCTAGTTTATCAATTCTCAAAGGGTTTGGGCTGTAACATTGACTTTCGGGTCGTTCTATTCTTCTTCTGTCGAGAGGAGGAGTCGTCGCAGGCATTTCCTCCTAGGTATTGGTTCTGGTGGCTAGAACTCGACCTCACTTCTAATAAGAAGCACTCCTTCCTCTTCATACTCGGGCACTGGGGAATGCCCTCTTTCCTCTATGTATTCGGGCACTGGTGAATGCCCTCTTTCTTCCAAGAAATAGGGCAATGTCAATTACCCGATACTTGCCATCTCTTCTGTAGGGCTTCCCTCTTCTTTCCCTATTTTGGCAATAGCATTTTGTTGCCTTTCTTGGTCGCCATCTCCCTCTGCATCGGGGTTCTACCTCTGTGCTTCTACATGGTGGACCAGTGTTGATATCAGCCCATGGTGGGCCAAGGTAGACGGTGCTCCCTTCTGGTACCTATCCACTTCTTCCTTCAGGGCATTTTCCAGGTATAAGGGCACGTTCAACTTCCTTCCATGCACCAGGTAATTCAAAAACTGCACATGGTTAGCGTGCAAATGGGTATACTTCCTGGTGCATGTAAAGAACGAGCAACCTGCTTGAATATCTTCAACAGATTCATGGGAAGGCTACTTTTGGGTAGCCCTTATCTATCTGCACATTTTCTTCTGGCAACAGCACTTCGACATACGGCTTCAGCAGTCTGCCTTTGTATATGCATTCCCCTATGAGGGGCAATCCAGTCGCCTACGATATGTATTCGAGAGTGACCAAAATTTCTACCCCTCGCACTTGAGCTACATCGCCCCTCAAGGAGGCAATGAATTCCTTGGTTGCCTCCATATCCTGGCCCTTATTTACCATGGTACAATATTCGAACCATCCCTCTACCTCGAACTGTGTTTTTACTGCCCCCCTGATTCCTTTCGTATCACTTGGTTCATTCTTTTTCACCTTGTGATTCTTCGACCTTCCTCCCATGGCGTCTTTCCTTACTACTGCATTTTTTTTTTGTCCTTACTTCTTCAGGAAGGCACCTTCTTATAGGGAAGGCGCTTAACCTTAGCATTTAATTTTAGGGTACACCTTTCGAGCCATATCATTGGCACGTGGTTTCAGCCATGGGGGGATATGATTTTTATGATGGCAATATTTTTTTTGGTATTGCATAATTTATGAATAATTATATAAGATTTGAGTTAGTAATGTGTACCTTATTTGGTGTTTCATGCATCGTGAAGAGCATTGATTCGTTGATTTGTGACATGGGGGAGGGGTATGGTCATCTGATGTCGCTCGTTCATGTGGTGATTTTGTTTTATTGAGGCATCTGAGAGACTTAAGTGTTGGTTGTACGTGGAAGGCGCTCTTTGGTACCTTCCCAATGTGGAAGGCACTTATGTGGTGCCTTCCCGATGTGGAAGGCACTTATATGGTGCCTTCCCGATGTTGTCGGTGTTCTCTGATTAGATGCACCTTCCGATGGTGGAAGGCGCATCGACGCCTTCCCGATGTGGAAGGCACTTATATGGTGCCTTCCCGATGTTTTCGATGCTCTTTGAATGGATGCGCCTTTTGATGGTGGAAGGCATCTCTGATTGGATGTGACTTTCGATGGTGGAAGGCATATCTGATTGGATATGCCTTCCGGTGGTGGAAGGCGTCTCTGATTGGATGCGTCTTTCGATGGTGGAAGGCACATTTTTTGATGATGGTGCCTTCCTGCTACGGAAGGTGCTTCTCAATGGGTGCGCCTTCCTGATGTGGAAGGCACTGCTGAATACCTACGCCTTCCTGGGGTGGAAGGCACCTCGGTCTGTATGCGCCTTCCTGATGTGGAAGGCGCCTCGGGTTTTTTTTTTTTTTGTGTGGTGCCTTCCAGCCACAAAAGGCGCCTATTTTTTTTTTTTTTTTTGTGCACCTTCTCTATAAGGAAGGCACCTTCTTTATAAGGAAGGCACCTTCTTCTGGCTAGGCATCGTATTTATAAGGAAGGCACCTTATTCTGATGGGGCGCCTTCTTCTGGATGGGTGCCTTCTTTATAAGGCGCCTTATTCTGGTGTGGCGCCTTATTCATACGGAAGGCGCCTTCTTCTAGCTAGGTGCCTTCTTTATAAGGAAGGCGCCTTCTTCTGGCTGGGTGCCTCCTTTATAAGGAAGGCGTCTTATTCTGGCAGGGCACCTTCTTCATATGGAAGGTGCCTTCTTCTTGGCAATCATGTTGCGATTGACTAGGAAAGGGTGATCAAGCCTTCTCAGTCTTGCTTCACGCTGCCTCAGCTTCAACTTACGAGTGTCGGTGTCAGAATGTTGAGCCAAATCAGGCCTGGTTTCCCAGATACCTATTCCTTGTGCTGTCAGGTCTTCCACCTGTAAAAATCAAATGAAAAGAAAGAAAAATAAAGGCAATTAGACACATTATGTGCCTATTAGGCCCTAGATTAGGATGCCTGCAACTTGCATGCGGGCGTTGTCCCTGCAAAACACATCGTAAGAAAAAACTAAATTAACTTATTTTGGTGATCACCTCCATGCCCATTGTTTCGCCTATTAAGAGTTTGGTCCGGATCTAACAAGATGGGGTCTCCCCCATGTCTATTCTAGATTCCACCTGTAAGGTTTCGGATGTGTTATAGGGGCACAATCGGTGGCCATTGACCGTTAACACAGTGTTGCTACCGTCTATTGTTCTAACACGTACTGTCCTGTTCTTGATGAGATCTACCACCTCATATGGTCCCATCCATATTTGCATTAATTTACCTTTTCTTTCTTGGAATCAAGAATCGTACAACAACACCCATTCTCCTTCTTGGAATTGCTTCAGTTTAATGTGGCGATCATGTCAACGCTTTCTTTGCTTTTGTATGATTTTTTTTCTCTGCAAAGCGTCCATTCAGATTTCATCCAACTGATATAGCTATCGAATCCTTTCTTTTTTAGTGTCATCCAAGCTCAAGTTCAATTCTAAAGTCGTCCTCAATGTCTTGATTTCAAATTCAATGGGCATCATCGCACTCTTCCCATAGACTAGTTGGAAGGGTGTGAAGCCTGTGGTGGATTTCCATGTGGTATTATATGCCTAGACTGCCTTCGACAACCATGTAGCCCAATATTTTCTATGTTGCTGCACGATCTTCATCAAGATGTTCTCTATTTCTCTGTTCATCACTTCCACTTGCCCATTTACCTGTGAATGGTAGGGTGTAGTTTTATTGTGCCAAACTCTGTATTGCTCCATCAGCTCCTTGATCAACTTGGAGGTAAATTGAGGCCCTTGGTCTGTTGTTATCTCTCTAGGGACCCCAAATCATGTAAAAATGTGGGCAAATAATAAATCGGTGACTGTTCTTTCTTTTGAATCTCTCAACGCTTGAACTTCAACCCATTTGGTGACGTAATCTATATAGACCAAAATAAACCTCCTCCTTATTGAAGGTGGATTAATTGGTCCCACGAAGTCCATGCCCCACTTATCGAAGGGTTCCAGGTGTACCTGAGGTTGGAGGGGCATTTCATATCGATGGGTTGGTCTACCCATTCTTTGGCATTCATCGCACTTACTGATGTATGCATCCGCATCCTTGAACAGAGTGGGCCAAAAGTACCCAGCCTGTAGGATTTTATAGGCAGTTCATTTCCCTGCAAAGTGTCCTCCGCATGGTTCGTCGTGACATGCTTTGAGTACTTCTGAGAACTCTTTTTCTACTACGCATCTCCTTATAACCTGGTCCTATTTTGAACAGGAGACCATAAATCCAAATGAACGATGTGCTTTTCTCTATGACCACCTACTTTTCTTGGAAAGAGAGAGCAGGTGAGGTTCTTTTGGTGGCTAAGTAATTGGCTATATCTACGTACCACGGGATTTGCTCACTAATTGTGAATAAATGTTCATCCAAAAATAGGTCTTCCACTGTTGTATGGTTTGCCGATATCAATCTGGATAGAAAATCTGCTACGATGTTGTCTTTGCCTAGTTTGTCGACTATTGTGATGTCGAATTCCTGTAGTAACAAGAGCCACCTGATAATTCTTTCGCCAATGGCTGGCTTGCTCATCAGGTATCTGATATCTGCATGGTCCGTGTGGAAAAAAACCTTATACCTGATGATATAATGGCAAAATTTATTTATGGCATGCACAAATGCAAGGAACTCCTCCATCACTGTGTAGTTGAGCTCGGCTCCTGCCAAGTTTTTGCTGACATAGTAGATGGCGTAAAATTCTTTGCCATCCTTCTGTCTAAGGATTGCTCCAATTGCATTGTTGGATGCATCACAGTAGATATGGAATGATATGGCCCAATTTGGTCCTCTTAAAACCAATGCGGATATCAGTTTCTCTTTAAGCAACTGAAACGCTTATTTGCAGTCTTCCGTCCAATTGAACTCCACATATTTAGATAATAGAGTGTGCAGTGGTTTTGCAATTTTATTGAATTCGACGATAAATCATCGGTAGTACCCGATTGATCCAAGAAAACTCGTCATCTCTCTCTGTGTTTTGGGGCTGGGTAGGTATTTGATCACCTCAATTTTTCTTTTATCAACCTTTATTCCTTCTACGGAGAGGTGGTGTCCCAGTACGATGCCTTCTTGCATCATCATAAAGCATTTCTCGTTGCTCAAGGACAAATTGTTTTCCTTGCTTCTTTCGAGCACTCTTTCTAAGTTTGTCATTGCTTCATCAAAGGTTTCTCCATAGACGGTGAAGTCATCCATGTATACTTCGATTGCGTCTCCCATCATGTTTGAAAATACGCTAAGCATCGCCCTTTGAAAGGTGGCAGGTGTGTTGCACAATCTAAAAGATAATACCCGATAGGCAAATGTTCCCTATGGGCAGGTGAATGTTGTCTTATCTTGATCCTCTTATCCTATCTAGATCTGGTTGTATCCATTGAATCCGTCTAGAAAGGAGAAATACTTCCTCCCGAAGAGTGTATCCAAGACTTGATCAATGAAAGGGAGCGAAAAGTGGTCCTTCTTGGTCGTTTTGTTTAATGTTTTGTAGTCCACATAGATTCACCATTTCTTATTCTTTTTAGGGACTACCACTAACGGTGATACCCACTCACTGTTGGAAATTGGATAGATGAATCTGACAGTGAAGAGTTTTTGCAGTTCTTACTTGACAATGTCTTTCATTGTCAGATCCATTCTTCTCTGTGGTAGCCTGCTTGGAGTTGCTTGATCATCGAGGTATATACAATGGGTATAGATCTCTGGGCTGATACCCTTCATATCTGAGTAATCCCATGCAAATGCATGTTGGTGTCTAACCAGGAGCTCTTCTACTTTCATCAATTGTGTGGGAGTCAACCCACTGCTAACATTCAACATTCTTCCTGGCCCGACGTGTATCTGCTAAACATGGTGATCTTGGGCCCCAGCCAATAGTGATCTAGGTGCAGAGATGGAGGACTCCCCATGGAGGAACTCCACAATAACACCATCTTCATTTTTTTTTGCCAACTCATCCAACGTCATCACTGGCTGGATCATGGATAGCTCAAGATTTTCATGCTCGATCAACATGGGTTCTCCTAATGAGTCGACGGACTGCACTGGGGGTGAAATAGTCAACCTTTTAATGTTTTTTCCATTGAAGATGGTCATCAACCCATCCCTACAGCTGATGTAAGCGTCAGCTGTTGCCAACCATGGCCTTCCCAAGATGAGCGGGTAATTGCCCAGCCTAGTTTTAGATTGCAAGACTAAAAAGTCGGTTGGGTATTCCCATGTGCTAACTATCACTATTACGTCTTCTAAAATTCCTTCCAGTGCCATGATCGATAGATCGACCAGTTGCAGCACTGTCATAGTGGGTTTTAGGTTCATGAGTTGTAGCCTCTGCATGGTCTCCTGAGGCATTATGTTGATGGCTGCTCTGAGATCGACTAACGTATTGGATAGGGAATATCCCTCAATTTTTATAGTCAACATCGGGCTGCCCGGGTCTACATACTTAGGATGGCATGTTTTGCCCATCATCAAATATGCTAGTTTACCCATGACATTGATAGTCTGGGTTGCTCTTCGTCCTGGCTTCCTTAGACACATCTCTCTTATCGCCTTGGTATATATTGAAACATATCGGATGGCTTAAAATAATGGAATTATCACGATGAGGTTCTTCAAGCTAGACAAGATATCAAACTTCGGCTGCGTTACTTTCCTCTGTTCTTGTAACCAGTTGGGAAATGGATCCTTTGATCTCTCAGGCATTTCTTCTATCATCCCTTCTACAAGAGGTGTTTCTCCTACCTCTTCCTCCTCTTCTACCAGTGGAGGCATTCCTACTCTTAACTTTCTACCAGACCTAAGTTGAATATGGTACATCGGATACATCTCACCCTCCACGTTGTATGTTGGCTGGTTCACCCTGTTAGGGATTTGTCATCGGTTGTACGGGTAGCTGCGCAGGTCTCACTACTGGCAATGCCAATAAATTATGTTGGGGGTGAGCTGGTGCTACATTCTGTGGAGCCTAATTCCATGCAGTGTGGCCTCTCCACTGCTGCCTAGGATATGGATATGGCATCCATGGCTGCTGGTTTGGGAATGTTGTTGGGGTGCATTGGACCAAGGTGATGGCCCCCACCACCCCATGTTAGGTGGTTGAGGCGGGCCTTGGGTCATGTATGGTCCTCCCCCATATGATGGCATTTTGGTTGGCATATTCCCTGTAAGGGATTGTGGCCAACTCTTTCGATTGCCTATGAAATAGGCATTTGCGCTTTTAGCATCCTCCTGATTACTAGGCAATTTTGGGCATAATCGAGTTTTATGGTTCAGCTTGCAAACTACACATACTCTGACTCTATTCTTCGGGCATGCATTCTTTGCATGCTTCCCTCTGCATTTTGGACATAAATAAGCCAATACTGCTTTATTTTCTTGCTTCTTTTTCTCTAACAGTAGCGTATCCATCTGTAATGCTAGAGATGAGAGCATTTTGCTCTTTAAATCTTCCAGCATGTTACCTATTTCTATCTTTGTGACTGAAGCAGTCGCTTTCATGGTTCTAGAAGTGGTCTTGCCTCTCCTTCTTGAGTAGTTTCGACATAGTTATCGGATGTCTTCCATAGCGTGCTAGTAGACATCACCTCCAAAAATCATGTTAAGAGCCTCCAATGATTCATTGGTAAGTCCTCTCAAAAATATGTTTTTGAGGGACTTATCAAATAGTTTCGTGTGAGGAGATCATTGAAGATTGAAGTTGAATCTCTCCCAGTATTCCTCGAGAGACTCATCTTCTTTCTACGTCATGCTCAAGACCTCTTCTCTAGAGTCTCTTGCTCTCCCGAAATCTTGGTATTGCTCTAAAAATAGCTTCTTCATTTGATCCCAAGTGGCAATGTGTTTTTCTCCCAGACCGATGAACCACCTCAAAGCTGCATCGTCCAACGTGGAAGGAAAGATTTTCAGCTTTTGTGTATCAGATTTGTAGTCCACAGACCTGCATAAGACATCAAACTTAAATAAAAATAGGTCAAGGTCCTCAATTGGGTATCCTCTAGAGGTCGAAAGGTGAGTAGGGGATATGTTTTTCATTTTGGTATCTCCTACTCCATCAATCGAGAAACTAAAGCCATTTTTTTAGGAAATGCGGACTCTAATGCAGTATTTATGGCCTTACGATTGTTTAAGAAATTTTGAGTCAAGGCTCTAAGGTTGTCTGGTGTTATCGTCCGATCTTCTACAGCTTTCCACAAAAGGGCTTCCTCTAAGGGTGTCCTATTAAATAGGGGATTTATGATGATTCGTTCTCCCCACATTGATGGGATGAGGAGGCACTTTGTACAAAGTGCGGCTCCTCACTCCAATGGATTGTTGGTGGTGGGTCGAGTGAGTCTAATTCAAATTCAGAATGTTTGGCTGACTCAGGTTCTGGTGGATTGGTTTTTATAAACCAACCATCAGGTCCTCTTCTTCTCGAAGAACTCATATAAGGTCAAATGAAGGTTTCCAGTTATAGTAAATAATCTAGTTGAGACACTTCCCCGACAACGGTGCCAAAATGTTACGGGCCAAACAAGGTTAACTTCTTTCCTACTTTTTTCACATGCCCGTGCATTTAATTTATCAACCTAGGGAGCTTCGTAAACTTGCGAAGGGTCTTGAAAAATATTGCTTACAATACCACTTGAGATGAGTCCGCTAGTTCTACTATTGGGGGGTGTTTCAAACGGTCGTCAATCATTCATACACTCCTCAATAATTTACGTAAAAATAATTAAATCTACAGAAAGGAAATATTCACGCATTCCTGAGAATAAACCTACTGCAATACTGGAAATAACAATGCGATAAACAATCTTATAAAAGTGGTAAACTAATCTAGAAAATACAATAAAAATAGGGGAAGAAATACTGGCTTGTATTGGGCCCAGGCTCCAGCAGCTTCCTCCCAACTGAATATGCACTTAGAAACTTTTAGAACTATATTATAATTATCAAAGTATTACAATACTTATTCTGTATATCTCTCTATAATTACTATAAAAAAAAATTATATATATCCTCAGAGAGGTTTGCGTGTGTTTATATAGCACACCTGCAGATCTTCTGTTACAAAGAAGTTATAACAGTCGATTCATTCCAGACTAAACTAAGACAATCTAGTAAATGTGATCGACGTCTGCTAAAACTGGCATTCATTTCTAACTGTGGTGTGTTCACTGATTGGTTTATGCTTTGCCTGGCATTGGTAGGACATTCTCATACGTCGGTGTGATCCCCAATTTAACTCTACATGATGTAGAGTTGGAACTACACCAATCGTTGTTGTCCACGTCATGCTTGTATGGTCAACGGGCGAAGAACAGGGGCACCTTCCCTATGAGGAAGGTGCCTAAGTATGTCGGGCACCTTCTCTATGTGGAAGGTGCCTTACTGCCATTGGTGCCTTCCTGGAAGAGGAAGGTGCTTATCTTCTGTTGGTGCCTTCCTGTGAGAGGAAGGTGCTTGCCTTCTAGTGGCGCCTTCCTATCGGCGTCTTCTTTATTATAGGAAGGCACTTCTTTTCTTTTGGCGCCTTCCTGGAAGAGGAAGGCGCTAGCCTTCGATTGGTGCCTTCTTGGGAGAGGAAGGTGCTTGTCTTTCCTTGGCACCTTCCTGGAAGAGGAAGGCGCCTACTTACGCTTGACGCCTTCCTAGAAGAGGAAGGCGCCTACCTTCTCTACGTTGATTCCGAAAGAAACAAAGTGCCAGGTCCATGAAAAGACCTCGATTGATCCAAATCTAACTAAATCAACTACAATTCCACAAAAACACACTAAAAACACACGAATTAGATAACACGCATAATTTCATCAAATAATTATATAATCATTCATAAACATATGCAATCCTTATTATACATCCACATAATAATCAAGAAAATGTATACAAAATATGAGCATTTCTGATGCTCATCAAGCTTCAACGATGCCCACCTAGCTGCCACCACCACACCCAATCGACTGCTAACAACCATGGTAACTATGACACCCTTACATCCACATCACAACAGTGGAGTACAGCAATACCACAATGTTGCGCGTCCTCCAGCACATAGTTATGAACTACAATGCTCTTTGCACACATAGCTATGGTGCTCTAAAGCACTGAGCTATGATGTTCTAAAAATAATAAAGAGCTACGATGCTCTTATAATGCAGATTCAAGCTCTTAAACACATGGAAGCTTAGTGCTCATTAACATAGAGCTATGATCTCTTAAAAACATAGAGTTATGGCACTCTAAAACACAAAGCTACGATCTCTCAACATAGAGCTATGATGCTCTTAAAAACATAGAGCTATGGTGCTCTAAAATATAGAGCTACAAGCTCTTAGCACAGAGCTATGAGCTCTTAAAACATAGAGCTATGAGCTCTTAAAAACATAGATCTTTGACACTCTAAACATAGAGCTACGAGCTCTCAACACAGAGCTACGAGTTCTTAAAAACATAGAGCTTCGATGCTCTCAACACAGAGCTACGAGCTCTTAAAAACATAGATCTTCAACGCTTTAAAAATGGAGCTATGAGCTCTTAAAAACATAGAGCTTTGACACTCTAAACATAGAGCTACGATCTCTTAAAAACATAGATCTTTGACACTCTAAAAACAAAGCTACGAGCTCTCAACCCAGAGCTACAAGCTCTTAAAAACATAGAGCTTTGACACTTTAAACACAAAGCTACGAGCTCTCAACACAGAGCTACGAGCTCTTAAAAACATAGAGCTTCGACACTCTAAACACAGAGCTACAAGCTCTCAACATAGAGCTACGAGCTCTTAAAAACATAGAGCTTTGATGCTCTAAACACAAAGCTACAAGCTCTTTAAAACATAGATCTTTGATGCTCTAAACATAGAGCTACGAGCTCTTTAAAACATAGAGCTTCGATGCTCTAAACACAGAGCTACGAGCTCTTTAAACACATAGAGCTTCGACACTCTAAACACAAAGCTATGAGCTCTTTAAACACATAGAGCTATGATGCTCTAAACATAGAGCTACGAGCTCTCAAAAACATAGAGCTATGGCTCTCTAAAACATAGATAGCTATTCAAATATAACAACTAGATTTGTACGAAGACCAACCTGGTTTACCCATGGAATTGGTTTGTTTGCACTTCTTGGAATTCGCTCAATGCTTCCACTCAACGAATGCTCGTCACTCCTGCTTAGTGGACACTCCTCTCATTTCTTGTCCTTCCTCCCTTTTCTTGGAGCCTTTTCCCCTGACATCTTCTCTGCCTCCTCAATCCATGTTCCCCGCCTACCCGCCATTACTCCCCGACCAACCTCCGATAGGAGGTAGGGTGAACACCCCTCTCCCTTCTCTTCCCAAGGTGATCACCATAAAGAGTCTTCCTCTTATGTTAGAGGAGCTTCACACATCTTTGGCCTGACCAGTTCTCCAAAGGGTAATTCGGCCTATTCTGTCGAATGTCATCTTATCGCCATAACGTCTCAAGGGGGTCGATCGATGGGTGGGCGACGACTTCCTAGGCACACCGAGGCAAACACTTTTTTTTTTTTATTATTAAGCATTATCTTTTACCTTTCTAAAATAATTCAATTATTTATTTTAACAATATTTCTTTTGTCCTTCTTAAATAAATAAACTATTTATTTAGCAACATCTTTTGCTCCTTCTAAATAAATAAACTATTTATTTAGCAACATATTTTACTCTTTTTAAATAAATAAACTATTTATTTAACATTTTTTTCTCTTCTTAAATAAATAAACTATTTATTTAAACAACATCCATTGCTCTTTCTAAATAAATAAATTATTTATTCAACATATTTTATTCTTTTTAAATAAATAAACTATTTATTTAACATCTTTTGCTCTTCTTAAATAAATAAACTATTTATTTAAACAACATCCATATGAAGTTTGTGAAGGCAAACCATCTACCCCATGATCACCGGTTATCAAGGTTAATAATTTTGAAGTAAAAGACAATCATGCAAGTGCATCAAACAAAGAGGGAGTCTTTCCATCAATCTAATCGCCTATCTCAGCCTCTAGAACTTACGATGGCTACTAGGCCATCAGTCTGGGGCTCAAGGTGATTAGACATTGATGATTATCCCTTAACCGAATGCATACCTATATGAAGGTATCTATATGTGTTACCTTCGAGTTGCCTTATCATCATTTCCCCTTCCTCAAGTACTCTCACCTCCAGTGGATGACTCAATTTCTTCCACTCATGAGTGCACCTAATCCTACACATTGGCAATTTATTAGCAGTAACATATCCTTCATTACTTATCTAATATCATGAAGTTGCTTGATTGCACAAAATCGAATATTAGTCATATTTGTTAATACATTGTTTTTCTATGTTTCAAAAGTCCATCTAGGAGGGTCATGACATCCTCCCCATCTAGGATTAACATCGTCCCCGGTGTTTCTTAGTTTTTCAACTGCATATAAAATTAAGAAACTTGTTACAATAGCTTAAATTTCATCAAACAAGAAAGGGAAATGTTTTTGCATGTTTGCCACCTTCTCCCAAGTGGTATTTCTTTTCAAAAAATGATCCCATTGGACCTTACAGTACTCAAGGGTCTGATTATGCATAGCTTTAGAGCGAAATTCAAGGATCTTTACTGGCATTACTTTGATTGCCTCTGGGTTTGTCATATGCAAGTTAGAGATATCCCACACATGTTCAGGGTCAACAATATATTTTCTAAACAAATATATGTGGAAGGTGTCATGGATTTTTGATAAATTTGGAGGTAAGGCAAGTCGATATGCAACCGGACTAATTTTCTTAGTGATCTCAAAGGGCCCTACAAACCGTGGATCTAGTTTTATGGACTTGATCACACTTTTCATTGGTTTGACCCTTAGGAACACTTTATCTCCCACTGAGTATTCTCTAGGAGTTCTCTTCAAATCGACATAGCTCTTTTGCCTATCAGCAACCTCCTTGAGCCTTTGCCTGATTACCCTAATTTGCTCTTCCATTTCCCTGACCATTTTTGGTCTAATTACTGCTCTATCCTTCGGGTTGTCCCATGACAGAGGTGTCCTACACTTTTTCCCATACAATGCATCAAATGGTGCCATCCCTAAAGAGGAATGATATCCATTATTGTAGGTAAACTCTACCAATGACAGATAGTCTTCCCATCGAGACTTGTGGTCCATGCAATACATTTTAAGCATATCTTCCAAAACTTGGTTTACCCACTCTATCTGACCATATGTTTTAGGGTGGTATGCTAAACTCATATGCAACTTTGTGCCTATTGCTTGATGTAGGGATTTTCCAAAATTCTGAAGTAAACTTGGAATCCCTATCTGATATAATTACCTCCTAGAATACATGCAATCTAAACACTTCTTTAAAAAACCTATTAGCCACCACTTGAGCATTGTCCTTGGTTCTCCCAGGTATTAAGTGTGCAACCTTGGTTAATTTGTTGACCACCACAAAGATTGCATCGTGCTGGTACCAGGTCTTAGGTAAACCTACAATAAAATACATTGATATGACCTACCATTTTTGAGTAGGTATACTATGGGGATACAAATATCCTACGGGATGCTTGCATTTTGCCTTGACCTTCTGGCATTCAAGGCATCGGGCCACAAAATTTATAATATCCTTCTTCATTCCTACCTAAAAAAAGGTCCTTTTTAGGTTTTCTCTCATTTTTGCCCCTCCGAGGTGAGCCATATAAGGAGATCTGTGGGCTTATTACATCAATATCCTCCTTAAATCTCCTTATTTTGGTATGATGACTCTTCCTTTATAACATATGAGGTCATCTATCACCCCAAATTCCTTATTGCCCTCAAGGTCTTCTCTTAACTTGGCTAGAATTTCCTGACAATATCCGTCTTGAAATTGCTCTTGCCTTACTTGATCCATGAGTTTTATGTGGCTTCTGGTTATGGTTGCTAGGTGTCTCCTTCTACTCAGGGCATCTACAACCTTATTTTCTTTTCCTTTAATGTACTCAATTTCAAAATCCCACTCAACAAGGAACTCAACCCACCTTCTCTACCTTGCATTGAGCATTGGTTGAGTAAATATGTACTTAAGACTCTAATGGTTCGATCTTAGCTCGAAGGGTCTTCCTACTAGATAATGGTGCCAGGCCTTTAGAGCGTGCACTACAGTGGCTAGCTCTAAATCATGTGTGGTATAATTAACCTCATGCTTTTTAAGATTCCTTGAAGTATAAGCCACTACTGACTCTTCTTGCATGAGCACTCCCCCTAGTCCTTCCAATGATGCATTCATGCATACCATAAACTCTCCTTGAGGATTTGAAATCTTTAGTATCGATGCAGTGGTGAGCTTTTACTTCAACATGGCGAAAGCAGCCTCGCACTTCTCCATCCACTTGAATTCCTTTCCCTTATTTTGGAGACTAGTTATTGTCGAGGTAATTTTTGAGAAATCCTTTATGTGATATCGGTAATAGCTCGTTAGCCCCATGAAGCTTCTTACCTCAGTAACATTTGTAGGGGGCAACCAATTTATCATGGCCTCTATTTTCTCTGGATCCACAATGATCCCTTTCTCCAATATAACATGCCCCAAATAGTGCACCTTCGAAACATAGAAATCGCTCTTGGCTAGATTCCCATAGAGTTGATTCTCTCTTAGCAGTTCCAACATGACCCTGAGATGCTTATCATGCTCTTCCCTACTTCGAGATTATATGAGGATGTCATCAAGAAATACAAGGACAAACTAGTCCAAGTGCCTTTTGAACACACTATTCATTAAATTCATGAAGGTAGTGGGTGCATTGGTTAGTCCGAAGGGTAACACGGTGAACTCATACTGCCCATGCCTCATTTTAAATATCATTTTGTGAGTTTCTTCCTCATGAATCCTCATTTTGTGATACCCTAACCTTAGGTCTATCTTGGTAAACACCATGGCATATCTTAGCTGGTCGAATAAATCTTTGATCTTGGGTAGAGGGTACCGGTTTTTTATTGTGGCCTTATTCAACATCCTATAGTCAATACACAATCTTAGAGATCCATCCTTTTTTTCATAAATAAAATAGGTGCACCCCATGGTGACACACTTGGTTTTATTAACCCCTTCTCCAATAACCCTTGTAGTTGTACCTTTAACTCCTGCATATCAATAGGTGACATCCTATATGAAGATCGATGGATGGGTTTCGCTCTTGGTATAATATCGATAGTGAAATCAAATTCTCGCATAGGAGGGAGCCTTGGTAGATATTTTGGAAATACATCCTAAAATTCCCATAGAATTGGGTGTGCCTCAATCACCTCTTCCTTTCGATCTCTCTCAACTTTGTTAATTTTTACAATATAAACGATTCCCCCTTTCATGAGGGTTTTCTTCAACTGCATTGGAAGACAACATCTAGGGCTTGAATACCCCTTTCTTGCTATAAATTTGTAGCCTCTCATTAATTCCCTTGAAATACTCAATCCATCTATCTTGGAAATTTATTACGACTTTATGGCCCTATAGCCAATCCATCCCTAGGATCACATCAAAGGCATGAAGTGGAGTTACGTACAGGCAACCTTCTATGGTTCCACTTTCTAAAGTAATTTCCATCATTGGGAAACATTGGTTTATGGATTAGGTCTATCCAACCTCATACTCAACCTTCTATCTATGAGCCAAATTCCCTAGCCTTTCTGGCATATCCTTGGCTAATTTACAAGAAATGAAACTATAAGAGGCTCTGCTATCTATTAAGATATCTACTAACTTATCAAAAATCTTACCTTTGATGATTAATAGGTGGCTTCCCCTTCAAGTTTTTGATTTCTAGTTGCAGTGTAGATCTTATACATCGGCTCCTTTCCTTTATTGTTGGACGTGCTTATCCCCGGTCGATATGGTTTATTAGCTTAGTGAGCCCCTTTGCAATGGTAACATCCATCCTTGGGCCCTTGTTTTTTTCTATTTTTTGCTCCTCATTATTAATTGTTAGTACTGGAGCTGATGGTTTCTACGGAGGAGGTTTAGCATTATTGGGTTTGTTGCCTTTCTTGAAGAAGTTCTCAAATTTCTTTTGACCTCCATTGAATTTCTTCTCTAGATTCTGGGGGTTCTTAGCATTCCATTCTTGCTTTGCCTCCCATTTTATAACCCCATTGCTATTCCTCTTATTTAGTTCCTGACATTCCTGGTCGATAAGGTTTTCATACTTATAGGGAAAATGAGACTCTGCTTTATTTGCCAAATCATAAGCCTTCTATAATGACTTCGATTCCTACATTTCTACGTCATGCTTTATCCTAGAATACAATCCATGAGTAAATTTATGAATATGCATCTTCTCATTATAGGTAGGTACATATTTCAACAGCTTTACCATCTTTCGATAGTATACCTCCACTAAGTTACTCCCTTGTCTTAGGCTAGCAAACTCTTCAAACTTATGCATAGAAATGTTCTGTGAGGAATCTCTTTTTGAAGATGACTATGAATTCCTTCCATGGAATATCTACCAATTCAATCTTAGTCTCCTCATAGTAAGTCTCCCACCAATATAGGGCAGCACCTTCAAGGTAAATAGTAGCCCACACTATTTAGGTACCTGAGGAATACCCCTTTACTATGAAGAAGACATTCAACTCTCTCAACCAAGCTTCAGCTACGTCTCCCTCCCCTTATCCATCAAACTTGGAGATATAAATATTCTTTAGGTATCTCACTGTCTCTTTCTCTAAGAGGGTTCTTGCTTGCTTCTGTTCCGCTGTCAACTCCTCAACTTGGTTGACTTTCAAATCTCTAGCCTGCGAGTTTTGATTTGCCATGGTTTCCAGTACTTGTTTTAACTAATCTTGCAACTCGGTAATTGTAGTAGTAAGTTCCTCTATTCCTACGTTGAAAACTCCTAGATCCTCATTCTGGATCTTTTCTTCAACATTGCTTTGTCGAGTCTGTCTAGGTGGAGGTCTTCCCATTCTGGTCTTGGGTGGCATCTTGATCTAGTTTCCACCAAAAAAAGAGTTAGGTTGCAGTTATCCCCCAATTGAATCACTAACTTGACCACAATACAAACTCCTTCTTTTGCTAATCATTAGAGGTCTAACTATGATGAGGTTCCTAGGTGAGGATATATCATCAATACCAAAGCCCATACTAAGGTATCTTTAATATATGTCCTTCCTCGAAATCAATTCCATTAGAACCTAATAGCAGAGACTCTAGGTTACTTCAGATTTCAGCTTATTCCCAAGCAAGCCTCTTTGGAGATCCTTGAATCTCTTCTATAGCACATAAGAAGCTCTATACCCTCGAACCTAGAGCTCTGATACCAAATGTAATACCCCAAATTCACATGAAATAAGAAAACATAAAAAACAAAAGAGAAAGAAAGTTTATCTATATTTTTTTTTACTAAGGAGAAGGATTCATAAATCCTTGCCCAACCTTAGACCGACTTACTATTTTAAATTCCCTAAGTTTCTCAAGAACTATACCACACAAGATTCTCTTCATGCAAATCCGTTTGCGTAAGCCTATCTGAATTTGAGCATATAAGTCCATCTCTCTCATCAGTATTAATGAGCTAGACTTACCACCTTCAATCATTAGAAGGTATACACGCATCTCCATATCCACACAAGCCATTATGTGTGGTATGCTATGTGTACTACAAGTTAAGCTATCAATCTTGTCTACTTATAAGCTATCTTAACTTTGGTACAATCTTTCACACCTAGTCACCAATCTCCCTAAGGGGGTCTCAAGCCCTTAGGGTATCCACTAAGTTCACCTAGAACTTACTAATGATTCATTCTTTTAATCACAGAAGAGAATTAAAGATCTACACACCAAATATAACCAAATGAATTGACTAACATCAATAATAATCAAGCGTAAAGAAACAATCACCAAAAAAACATACATTAAAGATTTAAATGCAATAATTTGAATAAATAAGTACTAAGCATAGTAGTTGCATTGTTCATTCAAATATATAATCCCATACTTTCCACGATACTTTATGTAGTGAACCCAATAGAGAAAGATTGATTATAATGCCAGGAATCGTTTTTATTACGGAATCGTTGTTGAATTGTATGAAAATACCAAAAAATTAATTAATAATTATATTCTTCGATGATGCTTATTGCAATATCCTCTTTGTCCTAATATACCTATTTAAGGGGTGTGAGAGTGAAGGGGTGCAACCCTTATAATATATTGGATAATAAAATATAATTAATAAAGTATGTTAGGAAGGTCTTAACATGCCACCCCCCTTAAAAAGAGCTTTGTCCTCAAAGCTCAAAGGGAGGAGCTTCGTCCTTTGTCTTCCCAGATGCATTTGCTCATGTTCTTGCACAACTTTAATATCCTTTTTCCACAAGCAGGGATATCGAGAAGGTGGAATAATTAGAGGTGGATTGCCAATAAGGAGAGTAGGAACAAGACGACTATGAGGAGGTAACCCTTGGGGTTCTTTAAACTCTTTAGAATGATGTATGACGAGTGGGGTAATATGTCTATGGGTTTTCGGTGTTCCTTGGAAGAGGCAATGGAAAATGAGTGTGGAGTCACCTTTTTGCCTTGCTTTCAGATAGGTTTTACCATGTAGTTAGAACTCACTATTTGTGAGGAATTTATGTGTAGTATTTTTAGGGTGTATGTATGGCTAGCATTGGTTACTTCGAGTATGTCTACCTTATCATTTCCTGGGGCTGCTATTTCTTTGTATACCTCGACCGTATTATCGTCATGGTGGTGAGTAGATAATGTGGGTAGTGTGGGTTCATGGTTCTCACTTTCCACCTCTCCCTCATCTTGCTCATCCGGCTCATCTTGCTCAGCTTCCTCAGCTTCACCCGTGATGGATTGACAAGGATCATCCATAGTTAATAAATACAATGTACAATGACTGGGCCCAAATTGCTCATTACAAGTATCGCAGAGGTCATTTGCTCGTCACTCCTCCATTTCTTACAAGCTAAGGTACTTAACTGGCAAGGGTTTATGTTGTGGAATAGTGTCGTGAACGACAATTTATCAATAGGTTTCTCCCTATGTTGATGTTGAATATTGAATTTATCTTCGGCTAATAAAGCCAATCCAATGGCTTCCTGCAGGGTGCGGGGAGTGTACATCATGATCGCTACTCTAATTTCTTCTTTTAATCCATTGATGAAAACGCTTATGAGAACTGATCCGTCCAACCCTATGATGCGACTGGTGATATCCTGGAACTGAATTTTATATATGCACACTGATGTGATTTGACGTAGGTGGCCAAGATTAAGCAACAAAAGTAGGTTGGGATCATGATATATTCCTTCGTTATCCATTTGCATAATCGTTTGGTGAAAATAGTTGTCATAAAAATTTTCTAAAAATCATCGTTAATTTTCACAGCAAAAATTTTTTGCAATTTGTTTAAAAAATGTCATCAATTTCTTTATCAAATTTCTCGTCGTCAAAATTTTTATTTTTATTTTTGTTGGTAAAATTTATTTTCAATTTTTTCTAAAACAAAAATAATTTTTGTTTCAAAAATTATTTTAAACTTGAGGACCTTAGGTTTTATTTTTTGAATTTGCAATGGCACAGTTTGGTAAAACGACTGGCAGAATACGAGATAAGTGCACGACACACGCGACAGACAGCAGGCAGAGAGGGTGGGTGGCAAGCATGAGGTAAGCAGCAGAGAGGGCGACAAGGCAAGAGAAAGGACACGCATCATGTGGTGGGAGGCATGAAGGAAGGAGGACACATGTCAGGCGACGGGAGTGGCACGGAGGAAGGCAAGCTCGACAGCTGAGGTCAAAGCAGCGTATGAGGGTTGTGCGGCTAGATAGCGATGGGGTGGAGCAGAAGCGACAAGGCAGAGGGCCTGTGGTCACAATTTCTACTTCACGATTTCCCTTTTTTATTCCCTACGTTGGCCACAACAAGACCAATGTGGGATTAATCTTTAGAAAAATATATCACGCTCCTCTTGTTCCGATGTCGAAATTCTTTTTCGATCGTCAAAATTTTTATATATGTATATATATTATTTTAAACCGTTGCCTTTGCTATCTCTGACGTCGGGAGTCTTTTTTCGACGATCGATAAGTTAAAAACCTTAGTCAAAGAAAAACATTTTTATAATTTTCCACTGGAGTTTCTAACAGTTGTCGAAAAACATCTCTCTGCCTCCCGGATTAATTTATTCTGCGTTCGCCTGAGAAATCTCTGCGTCGGTGTTCTGTGTTCGCAGAAGGTTTCGATGTCGTCGAATAATTTTCAGTGGAAGAGTCTAATGGTGTAAGGTTTTTGCTTCGTCGGGGTTTTATTTTTTATAGCCAGAAAAGTTCTTTTAACTTTATATTATGATTTATTCGTTATAATTGTTCATCAGATTTTCGAATTTGGTGATGAAAAATGAAGCTACTGTAACGTCAATATCTCCTCCCAACGATTTTCTTATGGGGTCTGGTTGTTTTTTCAGGCGAATTTGCTCATCCATTTTAACTAATTTTGTGTTTTGTTTGTCAAAACTTTGTGCCGACGTGCGTCTACCTGTTGTGAGCTTTTGTGACACCGGTTGTCATCGTTTGGTGATTTTTTCCTTGCATCATCAAATTTTATATCGATTTCTTGGTCTGTAAAATTGATTTCGACGTCTACTTCGGATTAAAGACTGGCAGATGCTGGCGGCTTTCAGAAAGGTTGTGCTCTGGTTTAGGTTGTGCTCTGGTTTAAATTTATTACCAATGGATGCTTGAGGACCCTGTTCGCCTATTAAAAAGAAAACAATCCCAAAACTTGACGTTTGTTTATGCCACGGTCGCCTGCACTGTTGTACCCGAGCCTAAAACAATGACAAGATTATGCGTTCGAATATGACATTACTTTCTATATGCTGCAAATCTCTTCGTTGTAGCTGTGGTGTATGTTCACGAAATGGATATGGCAGAAGCTTGGGATCAAAAGCCTCTAACACCAAATGTAGTGAACCCAATAGAGAAATATTGATTATAATGCCAGGAATCATTTTTATTAAGGAATCGTTGTTGAATTGTATGGGAATCCCAAAAATTAATTAATATTTATATTCTTCGATGATGCTTATTGCAATATCCTCTTTATCCTAATATAACTATTTAAGGGGTGTGAGAGTAAAGGGTGCAACCCTTATAATATATTGGATAATAAAATATAATTAATAAAGTATCTTAGGAAGGTCTTAATGCTTTACATCCATCTCATTGGCGAAATCTCCCCACAATCTAATCTAGTGCATAAAAGACAAGATGTAAGGTAGAGAGCAAACTTGTGAATTGGTCCATCTCATGATTTTGGGCTTCCCGCTCTTCCATCGATCAAGTGAGGATATTAGGGGATGAGGACACTCATGGATCCGAATAGAAATGCTTCTATATGCACTTACTTAATTCATTGCCAAATTGCAACTATACAAATAACCCAAGCAATTCAACTTACTAATGCATAGTCCTAATCATGGAAACTACCCTTTCCATTTTCCCCGTAATCAACTTGAGGGAGTTAATGAATCATGCATCAGCTCATGCACTCTACTTGTAAATAAATAAACAAACCTTCTCAACAATTAAAGTTCCATACCCTTAATTGTTAGGAACTAGGTTCACACATCTCATTACTCAAATAACTACCTTCATTCCCAATAAACTTTTTTCTTCATTTCATAGCATAAGGTCCCATACCCTTAAACTACCAATAATATTCATTCATTTTATTTCATAACATAAGGTCCCATACCCTTAAATAACAAAATAACCATCAATCTTTTTTTTTCATAACATAAGGTCCCATACACTTAAATTACAAAATAACCATAATTCATTTTATTTCATAACATAAGGTCTCATACCCTTAAATTACAAAATAACCATCATTCATTTTATTTCATAACATAAGGTCCCATACCCTTAAATTACAAAATAACCATCTAATTTATTTATTTCATAACAAAAGGTCCCATACCCTTAAATTAAAAAATAATCATCTAATTTATTTATTTCATAACAAAAGGTCTCATACCCTTAAATTACAAAATAATCATCTAATTCATTTATTTCATAACAAAAGGTCCCATACCCTTAAATTACAAAATAATCATCTAATTCATTTATTTCATAACAAAAGGTCCCATACCCTTAAATTACAAAATAATCATCTAATTCATTTATTTCATAACAAAAGGTCCCATACCCTTAAATTACAAAATAATCATCTAATTCATTTATTATCTCCTAAATTCTACAAAGAAGACAATAAACGGTAACTAAAGGAGACTCCCGAGTTGGTTGCTACTTTGCAAAGGAGGGTTCACTCATGACATCCAATCGGGCATCTTAACAGATGACCCTCCCATGCATTTATCCTAAGACATCCATCACACGATGATGGGTAGAAGGATCCGAGGAGCTTTGATGCTGCCCACCTAACTGCCACCATCGTATTCAAATGACTGCTAACGGTCGCAGTAACTATGACACCCTTGCATCTGCATCACAACAATAGAGCATAGTAATGCCATGATGCTATGCATCCTCTTGCATGTAGTTATGAATTACGATGCTCTTACCACACAAAGCTATGGTGCTCTAAAGCACAGAGCCACGTCGATCTAAAAAACACAGAGCTGTGATGCTCTTATAACGTAGATTTGAGCTCTTAAACACATGGAGCCTCGATGCTCATAAACATAGAGCTATGAGCTCTTAAAACATAGAGCTATGTCACTCTAAAACACAAAGCTACGATGCTCTTAAAAACATAGAGCTATGGCGCTCTAAAACACACAGGTACGAGCTCTCAACATAGAGCTACGAGCTCTTAAAACATAGAGCTATGAGCTCTTAAAAACATAGAGCTACGAGCTCTCAACATAGAGCTACAAGCTCTTAAAAACATAGAGCTCCAACGCTCTAAACACAGAGCTACGAGCTCTCAACATAGAGCTATGATATCTTTAAAATATATAGCTTCGACGCTCTAAACACAAATCTATGAGCTCTTAAAAACATAGAGCTTTGACGCTCTAAACACAGAGCTACGAGCTCTCAACACAGAGCTACGAAACATAGAGCTTTGACACTCTAAACACAGAGCTACGAGCTCTTAAAAATATAGAGCTTCGACACTCTAAACACAGAGCTACGAGCTCTTAAAAATATAGAGCTTTGACACTCTAAACACATAGCTACAAGCTCTTTAAAACATAGAGCTCAAACACTCTAAACACAGAGCTACAAGCTCTTTAAAACATAGAGCTCAAACGCTCTAAACACAGAGCTACGATCTCTTTAAACACATAGAGCTTCGACACTATAAACACATAGTTGTGAGCTCTTTAAACACATAGAGCTCTAACACTCTAAACATAGAGCTACGAGCTCTCAAAAACATAGATCTATGGTGCTCTAAAACATAGATAACTATTAAAATGTAACAACTAGATTTGGACAGAGACCAACCTAGTTCACTCGCAAAATTGGATTATTTGCACTGCTCGAAAGTCGCTCATCGTTCCAGCTTGATGGACGCTCGTCTCTCCTGCTCGGCGGACGCTCCTCTCATTTCTTGTCCTCCCCTCCTCCCTTTCCTTCGAGTCTTTTTTTCTCGACGTCTTCTCTACCTCCTCGATCCATGTTCCCTTCCTACCCGCCATTACTCCCCGACCAACCTCTAATAGGAGGTAGCGTGGCCACCATAAAGAGTCTTCCTCTTATGTTAGAGGAGCTTCGTGCATCTTTGGCCAGACCGGTTCTCTAAAGGGTAATTCAGCCTATTCCGTCGAATGTTATCTTATCGCCATAACGTCTCAAGGGGGTCAACTGATGGATGGGCGACGACTTTCTAGGCACGCCGAGGTAAACACTTTATTTTTTTTATTATTATTAAGCATTATCTTTTGCCTTTCTAAAATAATTCAATTATTTATTTTAAACAATATTTCTTTTGTCCTTCTTAAATAAATAAACTATTTATTTAGCAACATCTTTTGCTCCTTCTAAAAAAAAAACTATTTATTTAGCAACATCTTTTACTCTTTTTAAATAAATAAACTATTTATTTAACAACATATTTTGCTCTTCTTAAATAAATAAACTATTTATTTAAACAACATCCATTGCTCTTTCTAAATAAATAAATTGTTTATTCAACATCTTTTATTATTTTTAAATAAATAAACTATTTATTTAACAACATATTTTGCTCTTCTTAAATAAATAAACTATTTATTTAAATAACACACATATGAAGTTTGTGAAGGTAAACCATCCACCCCATGATCACCGATTATCAAGGTTAATAATATTGAAGTAAAATACAATCATGCAAGTGCATCAAACAAAGAGGGAGTCTTTCCATCAATCTAATCGCATGTCTCAACCTCTAGATCTTACGATGGCTACTAGGCCATCAGTCTGGGGCTCAAGGTGATTAGACATTGATGATTATCCCTTAACCGAATGCATACCTATATGAAGGTATCTATCCATGTTACCTTCGAGTTGCCTTATCATCATTTCCCCTTCCTCAAGTACTCTCGCCTCCGATGGATGACTCAATTTATTCCACTCACGAGTGCACCTGAGCCTACATATTGGCATTTTATTAGCAAAAGCATATCCTTCATTACTTATCTAATATCATGAAGTTGCTTGATTGCACAAAATCGAATATTAGTCATATTTTTTATGTTTCAAAAGTCCATTTGGAAGGGTAATGACACTATTTACTTACTAAATTAAAGCTTCACTCCTTCAATTTAAAAGTAAAATATTTCTTTTTATTTCATAAACCAAAGTACCATTACTTTAATCTATAAAACATACCTTCTATTTACTTACTAAATTAAAGCTTCACTCCTTCAATTTAAAAGTAAACTATTTTTTTTTATTTCATAAACCGAAGTGCCATTACTTTAATCTATAAAACATCCCTTCTATTTACTTACTAAATTAAAGCTTCACTCCTTCAATTTAAAAGTAAACTATTTCTTTTTATTTCATAAACCAAAGTGCCATTACTTTAATCTATAAAACATCCCTTCTATTTACTTACTAAATTAAAGCTTCACTCCTTCAATTTAAAAGTAAACTATTTCTTTTTATTTCATTAACCAAAGTTCCATTACTTTAAACTATAAAACATCACTTCTATTTACTTACTTAATTAAAGCTTCACTCCTTCAATTTAAAAGTAAACTATTTCTTTTTATTTCATAATCCATAGTGCCATTACTTTAATCTATAAACATCCCTTCTATTTACTTACTAAATTAAAGCTTCACTCCTTCAATTTAAAAGTAAACTTTTTCTTTTTATTTCATAAACCAAAGTGCCATTACTTTAATCTATAAAACATCCCTTCTATTTACTTACTAAATTAAAGCTTCACTCCTTCAATTTAAAAATAAACTATTTATTTTTATTTCATAAACTAAAGTGCCATTACTTTTTTTTTAAGCGAAAAACCCCTTGTGGGGCCGCATTGGTCTAGGAGACCACGAATAGGGGGTTCTACACCATCAAAGTCACCCGGGAGTCGCACCCGACCATGCCCGCACCAACATTATCAATTGGATTTTGGGTACCCAATTTAGCTTTTTGGTAGGGTGGAGATTCGAACCTGGGACCTCCCTTGGAGGATTGCCCTCTCCTCTCCAACTCACCTACAACACCTAGGTAAAGTGCCATTACTTTAATCTATAAAACATCACTTCTATTTACTTACTAAATTAAAGCTTCACTCCAATTTAAATGTAAACTTTTTCTTTTTATTTCATAAACCAAAGTGCCATTACTTTAATCTATAAAACATCTAAGTTCTTCCTTTTAATAAATCAAAGCTAAACCACTTTAATTCACTAAATAACCATTTCCCTTTTAATCATAAATCAAGGTCCCATACCCTTAATCTATAATCATTCCTTTATTTACTAAATTAAAGTCTTCCCGCTTTAATTTACAAATAAATCAACCATTTTCATCATTTCACAAATCAAGGTCTCATACCCTTAATCTACAAAATGACCTATTACCTTTTACTTAACATAACCAAGTCTCAAACCTTGACTAATTAAATAAATCATTTATTTCCATTTATAAAACACAACTAAATTTCTTTTGTAAATCATGAACTAAAGTCCATTTTTTAAAAAATAAACCAAAGTCCATTTATAAATCACAAACTAAAATTCATTTAAAAAGTATAAACTAAAGTTATTTTATAAAATAAAACTAAAGCTTTCTTATAAAATAAAGCACGACCAGCACTTCATAAACCATGACCCAACACAGGTCTCACAGAGCGCATAACAACGTACATGTAGTGTATGAACAACGAAGAGGAAGACAGTGACTAGGCCGGTAGGGGAGAACTCATGACAAACGCCACCATCAACACAATGTTTGTGGGATAGAGGAACACTACTGTCGACAGGGTGTTTGCAAAACAATGAAACATCGCTGCCTACACAATTATCTCGAAACCACCGGTGACTACCTAAGCTCAGCTAACCCGTTCTAGGTGCTTCTAGGGAAGAGGAGTTGCTCAACACGACTGATTAGGCAAAACCTAAAACAAGGGTTCATGTGGTTCAGGGTAGAGTGAGGTCGATAGAGATTTGTAAGAGGCATCCTCTGAAGAAAGGGAGGTAAACAACAACTTGGTAAAAACCTATCGTGGTCAACGAACACAATGGTGACCAATCCCACCACATCATAATAGATGGCTCACAACCCAACATACATCAGTGCATAGCTCAGAGGTTTTCCTGACTCCTATGTAGTTCTCTAAAGCACGATACCCATCATATGAATAGATGCTCAACAAAGGGGTCAGTATGATAGCACATACCCAAGCTAAGCAAGGCTTCCCAACAAAGATAGATATCACCCGACCATAGAATTGTAGGTAACATAACTATTTTAAAAACATAACACAAAAAGATACATAAAACTTGCTACCAACCGGATATCTTCCAAACATTATGGGAAGATTGCTTCTACGTTGCTAGCTGACTTTCGAGGTTGCTAGTTTCTCTTCCAGTTACTCTCTTTCTTTTCAACGTAGCAATTTCTCCTTTCGTAGGTGTGAGACGATAACCCTCGACAATGTCACCATCTTCCTCCTTAAGGGGTCGACTCCTCCTTTCTCTTACATCCACTATCGTGTCATTACTTCTCCATTCACCACCTTATGGTGGTAGCCTATCTTTTCTATTAAGATATCCTTATTTTAAGACTCGCAGTTAATGAAGATCCTTATCCAAGGTCGATAAAGATGTTCGTTCGCCTGAACGCATGATGCAACATTTTCTTCTTTAAGGCTAGAGTATGATAGTCATTTTAATATGTAATTTAAATCTAAAGGTTCAACGATTTGTTTGACTTGTAGTCTATCACTAGATAAGCTCTCTTTTGCCATTAATAAGAGTTCGTAATGCTTAAAGAATTTTATTTACACAAGGTCTTTTGTTGCCCCCTTTTTAAACGATATTTCCATTTCATTATAAAATACCAATTGTTTTTTCGAATGAAAATCGATCATTAAGCAAAACAATATAAATTACTCTATTATCCTTTATAATTTAAGATAACACAATCATTAATTATAAATAAAATATGTTTATCATTTTAAAATAAAACAATTGTTATTTACAAATGAAATTCATTTATCATTTTTTTTAATTTTACATGGTGGAATCGGTAGCCAACACAAATTCGGGTAGGTTGTCCAAATTTTTATGGCCGCCATAGTATTATGCACTATCCGCCCTGACAACCACCACATAGATCTTCACATAGTCTGCCCCTCTATCCACCATGCCACGATCATTTTAAACCTTTTTACACTGTTGAAAGCACCAGGAAAGGGACAATCGTTCAGTCCAATGAGGCCCGAGATTTGAACCTTGGACCTCCCCCCCTTATGGGACTTGGGGGAACCAATTGGTCTACACCTCGGACCTAATTCATTTATCATTTTAAAATAATCATTTACTATATATACTCTATATATATATATATATATATATATATATATATATATATATATATATATATATATATATATATATATATATATATATATATATATATATATATAATACGGTTTTTTTCTTTCAAAACTAACATCATGCTATTCTATTCCTACATTTATTAATGCAGATAGTGATGAAGTAAAAGACAATCAAACATATGCAATAGATAAAGAGGGAATCTTTCCATCAACCTAGTCACTTGTCTCAGCCTCGAGAATTTATGATAGCTACTAGGCTATCAATTATGGGCTCAAAGTGACTAGATTTTTATGATTATCCCTAACCAAATGCATGCCTATATGAAGGTATCCATCTATGTTACCCTTGAGTTGCCTTAATCATCATTTCCCCAACCTCAAGTACCCCCACTTCTGGTGGATGATTCTACTTCTTCCACCTATGAGTGTACCTGATCCTACACATCTTGGCAATATGTCAATAGTACCATGCTCTTCCAAAACAACTAAACATCGCATAGTTGGTTCAATTGCTCAAGTTAGGTATTAAAATATCATAGATTAATACATTGTTTCTTTGTGCCAAAAATTCTGCCAAGGAGGGTCATGACATCCTACCCCCTTGGACTAAACATCGTCCTAGGTGTTTTCAATTTTCACAAAAATAAAAGTTATTACATTATATATTTTCAAACAAAAAGGGAAAATGTTTTTGCATTTCACCCACTTTTTCCCAAAATGTATTTCTTTTAGAAAATCGGTCCCACTAGACCTTACATTGTTCAAGAGTTTGTTTTCACATAGATTTAGAACGAAACTCAAGGATCTTTACCGATATCACTTCAATAGCCTCCGAATTTTCCATCTACAAATTAGAAACATCCCACACATTTTTAGGGTTAGCAACATATTTCCTAAGCAAGGATATGTGGAAGGTGTCATGGATCTTGGATAGGTTAGGTGGTAAGGCAAGTCAGTATGCAACCAAACTGATATTTTCAGTGATTTAGAAGGGTCCCACAAACCAAGGATCCAACTTCATGGATTTGATAATGCTCTTCATTGGTTTAACCCTTAAAAACACCTTGTCTCCAACTGAGTACTCTCTTGGAGTTCTCTTGAGATCAACATAACTCTTCTACCTATCGATAGCTTCTTTAAGTCTTTGCCTAATTACCTTCAACTGATCCTCCATTTCTCTAACCATTTTTGACCCAATCACAACTCAATATTCTAGGTTGTCCCAAGATAATGGCGTCCTACACTTTCACCCATACAAGGCATTGAAAGGAGCCATTCCTAGAGAGGAGTGATGTCCATTATTGTAGGTGAACTCTACAAGATGTAAATAGTCTTCCCAATGAGACTTGTGATCCATGCAGTACATGTGAAGCATGTCCTCTAGTACTTGGTTTACCCATTCTATTTGACCATCTATTTCAGGGTGGTATGCTAAGCTCATATTCAATTTCATGCCCACTGCATGATGTAGGGACTTCCAAAATTCAGAAGTGAACTTGGAATCCCTATCTGAAATGATCACCTCAAGAAATCCATGTAAATGGAATACCTCTCTAGAAAATCTATTAGCCACTACCTGAGCATCATCCTTGATGTTCCTAGGTATGAAATGTGCAACTTTAGTCAATATGTCGACTATTACCAAGATTGCATCATGTTGGTACCAGGTTTTGGGTAAACCTACTATAAAATCCATAGATATAACCTACCATTTCTGCGTAGGTATATCATGTGGATATAATTTTCCTACAAGATGCTTACGTTCTGCCTTAAATTTTTGACATTCGAGGCATCGAGCGATAAAATCGGTGATGTCCTTCTTCATTCCTACCCAAAAGAAGGTTATTTTCATATTTTCCCTCATCTTAGCCCCTCCAGGATGAGTAGAATAAGGGGATCTATGGGCTTCTTGCATTACTAGCTTCCTTAGATCACCTATATTTGGTATGATAACTCTACCTTTGTAGCATAAAAGGTCATCTATCATGCCAAATTCCTTATTATTTTTAGGATCTCTATTCATTCTAGCTTGAATTTCTTGGCAATACTCATCCCGAGATTGCTCCTATCTTACCTAATCCATCAGACCCATGTGACTTCTGGTTATGGATACTATGTGTTTCCTTCTACTCAAGGCATCATCAACCTTATTCTCTTTCCCTTTAATGTACTCAATTTCAAAGTCATACTCAACGAGGAATTCAACCCATCTCCTTTGTCTCGCATTGAGTATAGGTTGGGTGAATATGTACCTCAAACTTTGATGGTCAATTCTTAATTCAAATGGCTTTCCCACCAAGTAGTGGCACCAAACCTTTAGAGCGTGAACCACAACTACTAGCTCTAAATCATGTGTAGCATAATTGACTTCATGCTTTTTAAGATTCCTTGAAGTATATGCTACTACTGACTCTTCTTAAGAAATTACTCCCCCTAACCCTTCTAGGGATGCATTCATGCATACTGAAAAGTCCCCTTGAGGATCAAGAATATTTAGTATTGGTGTGGTAGTGAGCTTATGTTTTAGCAATGCAAAAGCAGCTTCACACTTTTTTGACCACTTGAATTCCTTTCCCTTATTCTGAAGGTTAGTTATTGTTGCAATAATCTTGGAGTAATCCTTTATGTAACATCTATAGTAGCCCGTTAACCCCATGAAGCTTCACACTTCAGTCACATTAGTAGGAGGTGGCCAATTCAGGATGGCCTCTATCTTCTCTAGATCCACAACAATTCCTTCTATTGATATGATATGTCCAAGATATCGTACCTCTGAAACATAGAAATCACTTTTGGCTAGATTCCCATAGAGTTGATTTTCTCTCAATAACTCTAACACGATCTTGAGATGTTTATCGTGTTCTTCTTTGTTTCAAGAGTATATTAAGATATCATCTAGGAATACAAGGACAAACTGGTCCAAGTGCCTTCTAAACACATTGTTCATTAGGTTCATGAATGCAGCTAGGATATTAGTCAATCCAAAGGGTAGAACTGTAAACTCATAATGCCCATACCTAGTCTTAAATGTCATTTTGTGAGTGTCCTCACGTATTCTTAACTGGTGATACCCTGATCTTAGGTCAATCTTAGTGAATACCATGGCATCTCTTAGTTGATCAAATAAATCTTCGATCCTAGGTAAGGGATATCAATTCTTGATTGTAGCCTTATTTAGCATCCTATAATCAATACACAATCTTAAAGAATCATCTTTCTTTTTCACAAATAAAACTGGTGCACCCCATGGTGACACACTTGGTTTTATCAGTCCCTTTTCCAATAACCCTTGCAATTGAACCTTTAGTTCTTGCATCTCGATAGGATTCATCCTATATGATGATCTATGAATAGGTTCTGATCCTGGCATAAGATCAATTGTGAAATCAAATTCCCGTACAAGAGGGAGTCCAGGTAAATCCTCTAGAAATACATCTTTGAAATCCTGCAAAATTGGGTGCTTTCCTAGCACTTCTATATTTTGATCATCACCTACTTCATTAAGTTTTACAACATACACTATCCCTCCTCTCTTGAGGATTTTCTTCAATTGCATAGCCGACAACATCTGGGGCTTAAACACCCCTTGCTCACTATGAATTCTTAGTCTCTCCTTACCTTTCTCTGAATACTCAATCCATCGATCTTGGAAATTGATCAAGGCTTTATGGGCCTATAACCAATCCATTCCTAGGATCACATCAAAGGCATGAAGCAGAGCTACATACAAACAACACTTCATGGTTCCACTAGCTAAAGTAATTTTTACCATTGGATAACACTGGTTTACCAAGTAGGTCTGTCTAGAACCATACTCAACCTTCCACCCATGGGCCAAATATCTTGGCCTTTTTGACATAGTCCTTGCTAGACTAGAAGAAATAAAACTAAGAAAATAACTTTCATGAAAAGGAGAAGAACTTACATTCCCAAATTCGTGGTATGGGTGTTCTATTCCAACATCGACTTCTTTCTACCATCTATGCCCCAAGACTTATCTCCTTGGTTTGGATGCTTAGACATATTTTGCTTGGAGTAGTCTGATTATATAATGAGAGCATCCACACAGTAGCAACCTCACTTGAGGGGTTTTGGCTTTATCTAAGTTCTATTTTCAATGATTTTAGTTCGGGGTGACTTCGGTTGCATTTGAATCTCCTTGAGAAGTTGAGGCAGCTCCAGGTTGTCCTTAAGTCAATATCAATGGTTCGGATGCTTGGTATCTCTTTTCCTAGGTAATTGACTACATAATGTGATCCTCCACACACATAACAACCTCTAGAGGGGCCTTTGTGCTTTCTCTGAGTTTGTTTTCTGATTTGCCCCGTTTGAGGTGCCTTTTGTTGCCTTTGACTCTCCTTGTAGATAAGTTGAGGTGATCTCCATTTCCTTAAGTCAATATCAATGGTTGGTTGGGATTGGCTTATCTTCTCCTTATGTTAGCTTTTCCACTTTAGGAAGCCACTACTTATCCTTGCATTTTAGGGTCGTTGGTCCACCTTTGGGCAATTTGCCAATAAACATTCATTCAACTTCTTGTATCGATTTAGTTGTTGTATTTGTTGGTCTATTAGTTCCCCTTGTTTTCTTTGTCCTTGCAATGTTGTAGTAATGGTGATAAGAGTTTTCACCTCTTTACTTAAGCTCCTTGAACTCTCATCTCGAGTCTCCATTTCAACATTATTTTATCGAGTCCATCTAGGTGTAGGCCTCTCTCTTTTGGCCTTAGGTGGCATATTTAACCTAGTTACAACCAAGAAAATATTAGGCTATAATTTTACCTTAAACTATATCACTAATTCAAGCCACAATACAGAGTTCTCTTGCTAAAGCATCAAAAATATAACTAGGGTAATATTCCAAGTTTATGATGTATCATTAATACCAAAGCCCATACTAAGGTATCATAACATTCATTCACACTTGGGATTAACTCCCATTAGATATTAGCAATAGGGCATTCTAGGTCATCCTAGCTTTAGCTTATACTTTAAGTAAGCCTTCGTTGGAGACATCCAAATCCCTTTAGCACACATAAGAAGCTCTATACCCTCGTACCTAGAGCTATGATACCAAATTTAATGACCCAAAAAAACGTTACAAGAAAACACACAAAGAAGAAAATAATATTTTTTTAAGACTAAGGAGAGGGATTCATAACCCCTAACCAATCTAAGATTCACCTATCATTTAAATCCCCTAAGTTTTCCTGAAGAGCTACATCTCACCAGATACCCTCACACAAGTTCCATATGTGTAGGCGTACCATGTGTTACTACAAATAATCCTATCTATCTCATCATCCTTGATGAGCTAGACTTATCACCTTCTATCAATCAAAGGTATACACGCATCACCATACCATACACAAGCCATTCTGTGTAGGTATGCTATGAGTATTGCGAGTTAAGTTATCCATCTTGTCTCCATGATGAGCTATCTTAACTCAGATGTAGACTTCCCATAACTTAGTTTTCCTTTCTCCCTAAGGGGTCTTAATCCCTTAGGTCTTCCTATGTTCACCCTAAGGGATATCAATCCCTTAGGTCATCCTCTAAGTTCACCCTAGAACTTACTTTCTTAGGTTTTAATGATTAACAGGGAAAACCAAAGATAACAATAAAAAAATATGATATAAACATAAAAATCAAACAAAGATACTAAATCTAACAAAGATAACAATCAAAGATACTAGGAAAGAAGTAAAATTTTAAAGAAGGTAACATTAATTGAAAGAGAATATAATACAAAATATAAGTAACTCAAACAATAAATTAAAAGATATAATATTCATCATTCCATAATTATTACATACATCACAATATGGTAAAACCTCCATACTTTTAAAAATAAGTAATACATCATGATAGTTTAGGGATATCTCCCTACAAATCTAGTCTATTTGAGCAAGAGTAAGTAAATGGTAAGTAGAAAACAAACTATTGCACTAGTCCCATCTGCCTCTTCGGTCCTTCTTCTCTTTCCATCGATCATTTGAGGATAGTAGGGGATCAGGGCACTCATGGTTCAAGATAGGCATACCTCTAAATGCATCTAATATTTACTTTGCCAAATTGCAACTATACAAATTTAATCAAGTCTCTAACCATCTAATGCATAGTTGATATCATAAAAGAATCATTACTTTTATTTTCACCTCTCAAATACCCTTAGAGAGTCATTCAACATGCACAACTTAGATCATGGTTTTTACTTTAATCAAATATTGTCTTTGTTTAATAAATCAAAGTCCCATACCTTTAATCTATAAAACAATCCTTTCATTTATTTACTAAATTAAAGCTTCACTACTTCAACTTAAAAATAAACTATTTCTTTTCATTTCATAAACCAAAGTCCCATTACTTTAATCTATAAACCATCCTTTCTATTTACTTACTAAATTAAAGCTTCACTCCTTCAATTTAAAAGTAAACTATTTCTTTTCATTTCATAAACCAAAGTCCCATTACTTTAATCTAATCTATAAAACATCATTTCTATTTAAATACTAAATTAAAGCTTCACTACTTCAATTTAAAAATAAACTATTTCTTTTTATTTTATAAACCAAAGTCCCATTACTTTAATCTATAAGACATCCCTTCTATTTACTTACTAAATTAAAGCTTCACTCTTTCAATGTAAAAGTAAACTATTTCTTTTTATTTCATAAACAACCGTGCCATTACTTTAATCTATAAAACATCACTTTTATTTACTTACTAAATTAAAACTTCACTCCTTCAATTTAATAGTAAACTATTTCTTTTTATTTCATAAACCAAAGTGCCATTACTTTAATCTATAAAACATCCATTCTATTTACTTACTAAATTAAAGCCTACTCCTTCAATTTAAAAGTAAACCATTTCTTTTTATTTCATAAATCAAAGTCCCATTACTTTAATCTATAAAACATCCATTCTATTTACTTACTAAATTAAAGCTTCACTCCTTCAATTTAAAAGTAAACTATTTATTTTAATCCATAAACCAAAGTGCCATTACTTTAATCTATAAAACATCCCTTCTATTTCCTTACTAAATTAAAGCTTCACTCCTTCAATTTAAAAGCAAATTATTTCTTTTTATTTCATAAAACAAAGTGTCATTACTTTAATCTATAAAACATCCCTTCTATTTATTTACTAAATTAAAACTTCACTCCTTCAATTTTAAAATAAACTATTTCTTTTTATTTCATAAACCAAAGTGCCATTACTTTAATCTATAAAACATCCTTTCTATTTACTTACTAAATTAAAGCTTAATTTCTTCAATTTAAAATTAAACTATTTCTTTTTATTTCATAAACCAAAGTGCCATTACTTTAATCTATAAAACATCCTTTCTATTTACTTACTAAATTAAAGCTTAATTTCTTCAATTTAAAATTAAACTATTTCTTTTTATTTCATAAACCAAAGTGCCATTACTTTAATCTATAAAACATCTAAGATCTGCCTTTCAGTAAATCAAAGCTAAACCACTTTAATTCACTAAATAACCATTTCCATTTTAATCATAAATCAAGGTTCCATACCCTTAATCTATAAAATAACCATTCCTTTATTTACTAGATTAAAGTCTTACTACTTTAATTTACAAATAAATCAACCATTTTCATCATTTCACAAATTAAGATCCCATACCCTTAATCTACAAAATAACCCCATTACCTTTATTTAACATAACCAAGTCTCGAAAAATAATAGTGTAACAAAACAAAACATAAGGATTCCGAGCTCTGGCAATTTGGCGTTTTGGCGGGAAACTCTCTGTGCAGGCAACAGGCGATGTTCTTGGACTCCCGAAGCGTAGGATAATCCAGGCCTTTAGGTAGTTTTCTATATTGTTCTATTTCTCTGGTTTTGAAGAATCGTGTGCCGCTTCAGGAGGGCCCAATGGGGTCTCCTCCAAGTCCTCTTTCTGGGAGAAAGAGCTCCTATGTTGAAATGCTTAAGGACAATCCTTCGTCATCTAATGGCGAAGCACAGAGAAACACTTTGAATACGATGCTCAAGAATGCTGGTAAGGGTTTCGCGGCACATCGTGTCAATGGTTGCCTTCCACAATCTGCTTCAAGACCTAAGATTATAATCGAACCAAAGTTGGTAGAAGACACAATTTTATACAAAGCTACTCATGATTTGATTTGCAAATTCATGGGTATACGACCAACCCTGAATTTCTTGCACACTTGGGTCGGATGAACCGGGAGCCCCATGGTGAGTATTCCCTTTGGTTTATCAGCAACGGGTATTTCATCGTTAGCTTCTCTTCCTTAGCTGATAGAAACAGAGCGTTTGAATCAAAGAAGAGAAACCACGGCCCGACAAGGTTATTTGTCCAACCCTGGAGAGTGGGATTCGATCCCCGCATTGAACCCACGGTTGTCCCGGTCTGGATTCGGCTGTACGCTCTGCCAATGGAGTTTTGGGGGGAGCCGGTCTTGGAAATGATAGGTAACTCCCTGGGTAGATACCTGGGCGTTTCAAGGGATACTATAGAAGGTATCTCTGGTGTCTATGCCAGAATCTGTGTTGAAATGGACATCATCCAACCTCTACCAGCAGAGGTGGAACTGGAACTGGCAGAGGTATCCTGGATCCAACAGTTAGACTATGAGGCACTGCCTTTCAGATGCAGAGTCTGCCATAAACATGGGCACTTGGCCCGATTTTGTCCAAACCTCTTGAACTCCAAAACGGAAGCCCATAATGGTATGCCAAATCGCTCCAGAGAGGAAAAGTCTTCTTCTGCTAAAGAAACATCTAATACTCCTTAGGGCAATGAGGGTCGGAAAGATGGCTTTTAACAAAGCCAAGCGAAGGAGAAAGACGAAGAAAAATGGTAAGGAGCAATTTCAATCTAAGCCAACTAACGAGATATGAAATCTTTAAGTCGTTAGTGGATCGAGAGGATCGTAATATGGAAGGTGTAGATGGGAATATTGAGACCCATAACCTACAAACTTATGTCTCTCCTTCATCTCCTCCTATTTTAGAACAGGTGTTTGTGCCCTCTGAGGTATTGCCGCCAAAAAATGCAGGGACACTGATAGTGCACTCCCAAGCGCCGCCAGTAATTAATGATGTTAGCATGGGAATTGCAGAAAAAAATAGAGAAAGGCCAACCCTGGGTATCTCTCAGGTAGAAAAGAGATCCAAAACCGCAACACTCAAGGAGCGGGCGAGAAAGTCAAATAAGGATCTCGATTGCGACTCAAGGGGATAAACTGATCAATGGAGGATCGGTGAGGACTATTGATTCTTACTGCTCTCAAGGTTTTCAATGATCATACAATCTTGGAATGTTAGGGGTTTAAACAGTAGAACCCATAAATTTGATGTTCAAAGACTCTTAGGAAAATGTAAAACAGACTTTTTGCTTATTCAGGAAACAAAAATGTCTTTAGATATTATGAGTAAAATAGTTAATAGAATCTGGCGGGGCGTTGGCCATATGGATGTGGCTGCCCAAGGAGCTTCAGGGGGGATTGTCACTCTCTGGAATCCTTTGGACTGGACTGCAGTCGAACATATAGCTTGGAGGGGTGTCCTTACATCTCACTTCAGAAATAACTTCACAACAGAACATGTCTTAATCACTAACTTTTATGGGGCCCAAGACCTTGATGGTTAGAGACTTCAATGGAAAGTTGTTCATAATATGAGGTCATCTAGAGAATACCTAGACTGGATTATTACAGGGGATTTTAATGCAAAGTTATCTGCTCGTGACCAGGAAGGTGGCTCCCCAATTTTGGATCCTGGGGATTGGCTTCTGATTGCCCAAGTCCAAGCCTTTTAATTAGTTGATGTTCAAGGCCCTGGATCCTATTTCACTTGGACAAACAAGAGGCAGGAACCACACAGCAGGAAGGTCAAGTTAGATCGGTTTCTAGTCTCTGAGGAAGCTTTTGTTAAATGGAATACTAAGTTTCAGATTTTGGAGGGCCCTATTTCTGATCATTCTCCCATTTTGGTCGGAGGGAGGGACTTTGATAGAACAAAGATCACGGTGCCTTTTAAATTTGAGAATTTTTGGTTGCAAAAGGAGGATCTTCGTCAAAAAATTCCACAATGGTGGGAAGCAGGCCATCCTCCTTTTGGGACAGAGAATGTTCAAATTTCATAAACAACTTCACTATGTTAAACTTCAATCGAAACAATGGAGGAAAGAAAATAAGTCGATTTTCAGCTCCAAAGGGCCCCCTTGATGGCCGGATGGGAGGAGGTTCGAAACTCTTTAGGGAAGGAACAATTATCGAGCAACTCAAATCGAAGATGGCGCCTTGTGTAAAGCGGTTGAGGCCATTGATAACCAAGAAGAGACATACCTGGAAACAAGAGGGCAAGAAATACTTGGTTACTAGAAATGGACAAAATACCAAATTTTTTCACCGATCAGCTTGTGCTAGGAGACAGCTGAACAATATGGAAGCCCTTAAAGATGAGAATGGTCATACCTTTGATACCCTTCCTGATATGCACCAACACTCAATTGACTACTTTTCTAAACTTTTTATTGAAAGTTTGGAACAGGATGCTGAGGCTCAGTTTGAAGTTCTTAATGTCATTCCTGCTATTATCTCCGAAGAAGAAAATCGGCCCCGCTTAGACACATTGAGAGAAATGAACTGAAAAATGTGGTCTTTGGTATGAGTACTGGTAAATCTACTAGCCCAGATGGCTTTCCTATTGAGTTTTTTCAAGCCTTTTGGGATACTTTGGGGGAAGATGTTTTGGCTGTGACAGAGGAATCCAGAATCAATAAAAGAATGCTCAGAGATATTAATCATACCTTCATTTCTTTAATTCCAAAAGGGGAGGAGGGAACTCAGATCTCGAATTTCAGACCTATTGCTTTATGTAATGTGATTTACAAAATAATCACCAAGACAATGGCTGAGCGGCTTAAACCACTTCTCCATAACATCATCTCTCCGAACAAGGGGGCTTCGTTGAGGGAAGACAAATCTTGGATGGGGTGATTCTTGCCCAGGAGGCTATCCATACTATGCAAAAATCGGGTAATAAAGGAATGTTTATTAAATTGGATATGTCCAAGGCTTATGACCGGGTGGAGTGGAGCTTCTTGTCAAAAATTATGGTAGCCTTTGGCTTCTCCCAGGACTGGATTGATTGGATCATGAGCTATGTGTCTACACCTTCTTATTCTGTTCTTATCAAGGGTCTTCCCTCGCTCCCTTTCGGAGCCTCTCGTGGCCTTCGTCAAGGAGATCCCCGCTCTCCCTATCTTTTCCTCATTCTCGTCGAAGGATTAGGCAGACTCTTCTTGAGGAGAAGGCAACAAGGCTCGTTAACCGGTGTCAAGGTTGGGGAGGAAACCTTGACCCATTTGTAGTTTGTGGACGATACCTGGATTGGTTGGTGTGGTCGCTTCTCGTGGAAGCCAGAGGAATCAGAGATACTCTTAATGTTTACCTTCATGCCTCAAACCGAGTCCTCAATGACAGGAAGTCTAAAGTGGTCTTTTTCAATCTTGACCAAATGTTGCAGGATAGAATTATTGAGATCCTGGGATTCACTAGGACTTCTCTTCCAATAGTTTACTTGGGCATTCCCCTGCATTTCAAAAAACTAAAATTAGATATCTGGAAGGATCTAATAGAAGGTATCAAAGATATAATGAATCACTGGTCCCACAAATGGTTAAGCTATGGGGGTAGATTAACCTTCCTGCAGTCAGTTATTCAGGCTATGCCAATCTATAAATTCTCTATCCCTGGTCGCCCCTCAATCCATCCGGAAAGAGTCGGACAAAATGGCTAGAAAATTTCTATGGGAAGGTGCAAACGGGGAGAAAAAATGGGCTCTGGTTGGGTGGGATAAAGTTACCCAGCCTAAGAATAAAGGAGGGTTGGGCCTGAGAAGCTCCATGCTTAATAACAGAGCCTTGGCTGGAAAATTGTATTGGAGGTGGATTTCACAGCCAACCTCCCTATTCAGTCGACTCCTATCCAGCAAATATTTGGGCCCTGTCCACCCTACTGATGTGGGTCACTTCCCCTTGGAAGGCACTGGTTCCTTAGTGTGGCAGACTCTCAAGCTTGGATCTCAGGTCATAAAAGACCAGCTTTTTTGGAAAGTGGGAAGAGGGGATAAGGCTCATTTTTGGATCGATTCTTGGGACCAGTACCCACCCATCATTGCTATGTTTCCTGAATTACAACCAATCAAGTCCGCCATAGAAGCCTAGGGATGGATCCTCATTGAAAGCTATTTTAACACCAGCCAATTGGGGGAGTATAAATTTAAAAAGTTTAAGAGGTGGGAGGAGTGGCCAATAACAATTCCTCCAGAGCTGGCACCCATCTTGAACAAAATCTTGTCTGAAAGGTTCCTTACAGGGAGGGATGAGGAGGATGAATTAGCCTGGGGCTATGGAAGCCTTGGGGTCTATTCAGTAAAGGACGGTTATGAGCAGATCCTCCCTGCGCCTCCCTCGCATTCATTTTTGATCCAGGATTGGAGAAGGATTTGGCATCCCAAGGGCTGGTCGAAAGTGAATTTCTTTGCCTGGCAGCTCATGCACAATGGAGTTCTCACCTTTGACAAGCTTAGAAGTAGAGGAATCATCGGTCCCTCTCAGTGTGCTCTATGTCATAAACATGAGGAAACTACTGATCACCTGATGTTCGAGTGCCCTTTTACGCATCAAATATGGAAGCGTTGGTTCTCTCAATATAAATTTCAGGCAAATGGTGAATTAAATCGTGCCAAAATTTGGGAAATATGGAAAAGGGGAATATTTAAATCTACAGCTCTCCGTATTGGATGGGAGCTCGGATTTCTCTTCATTTGGTGGCAAGTTTTGCTGGAGAGAAATGCCCGGATCTTTAGAGAAACTTTCTCCTCGACAGACGGCGTCTGGCAGGTCATTTGGAGCAAAGTTACAGAAACTGTGGCCATCAATGCTGATGAGGAGAATTAGGTTGGTCTTGGGCTTTCAGAGGAGGGGGTAGAGGGTACAGAGAGACAAGATAGAGAATGTTGGAAACCTCCCCCAGCAGGCTGGATCAAGATCAATACGGATGGGGCTGCTAAAGGCAACCCGAGCAGTGCGGGTATTGGTGTTGTCTGCCGGGATCATGTTGGTTCGGTGCTCTATTGGGAACTGTAGGGTTTGGGCAGAGCTACAAATAATGAAGCAGAAGCCATTGTGATCAAGTCCGCTTCTATTTGGGTTGTTAAGCAGGGTCATAGGAGGATAATTATTGAATCTGATTCACAAGTTCTGGTCGGCGCTCTTGACTGCATGCAAAACTTCTCCTCGAAAGCTTGGAGGTTGCGGATTTTGATTTCCCAAATCAACGATTTATGGAGGGATTTAGATGATGTGATCCCAGTTTATGTGAGACAAAATTTGAACAAGGTGGCTGACTTTCTTGCAAATATGGGCACTGAGAAAGAGGTAGGAGTGCAGTTGCACAGTGACATGCCTCTGATTGATGAAGTGATTCGGGTAGGTTTGGAACGATCCCTGCGTCAATGAGTAAAAAAATGGCTAAGGTTGGTTTTTGTCATGATTTCGTGACTTGTTGCGCTGTAGCGACCTTCGTTGGTAAGATGTCGCAATTTCGCGACTTGGTGAGCCAACACGGCCTTTGGCTGGCAGATGCAGCGATTTCACGACATTTTTGGCGAAGGGTCGGCAAGGAGGAAAATCGTCGTGATATCACGACAATTTTTGGGAATTGGAGCACAGTGCATATATCGTCGCGATTTCGCGACCTTTTTGCTGTTTGGAGGATGCAAGGAAAAACCGTCGTGATATCGCGACAATTTTGGCGAACTGGCGCCATCTGGAAAACTTGTCGTGATATTGCGACACTTTTGAAGACTGGGTGCAATGTGAAAAACTCGTCGCGATATCGCGACAGTTTTGAGGTTTGGGAGTTACAAGGAAAACTTGTCGCGATATCGCGACAGTTTTGGTGAACTGGCGCCATCTGGAAAACTTGTCGCAATTTCGCGACACTTTTGAAGACTGGGTGCAATGAGAAAAACTCATCGCGATATCGCGACAGTTTTGGCGAACGGGCACTATCTGGAAAACTTGTCACGATATCGCGACACTTTTGAAGACTGGGTGCAATGTGGAAAACTCGTCGCGATATCGCGATAGTTTTGAGGTTTGGGAGCTAAAAGGAAAACTTGTCACGATATCGTGACACTTTGGGCAAACTGGCATCATAAGGAAAATCTGTCGCGATATTGCGACTCTTTTGCCGACTGGATGCAAAATGGAAAATTGGTCGCGATGTCGCGACACTTTTTGTGGTTGGGTGCCGAAAGGAATTCTTGTCGTGATTTCGTGACACTTTTGGCACTTAAGAGGCTTTTGGAAAAACTGTCGCGATATCGTGACCCTTCTATGGCTTGGGCACCAACTGGATAACCCGTCGTGATTTCGCGACACTCATGCTGGATGGGCGATTTGGAGAAATCTTGTTGCGCTTTCGCGACCTTTCTGGAGTTCGGGAGCTCTTTGGATTTTTGGTCGCGATTTCGCGACACCTTTGTTGCTGGAGCGTCAGAGGGAGGTGCCGTCGCGATTTCGCGACCTTTTTGGCGGTCGGCTACCGAGGGCTCTGGTTGTCGCGATTTCGCGACATGTCGCGTTTTCGCGACTAGGGGCGCCGCGACGGTCGAGACGGGGCTGACTGTCGCGATTTCGCGACATGTCACGTTTTCGCGACATGTCGCTTTTTCGCGCCCTGTTGGCTTTTGTGCTCTTTGTTGGTTTGTGCAGACTTTTCTGCTCTGCTCTTGTTGTCTTGGTGTTTGCTCTTGGCTGGGATGTGCTTTCTCTCGTTTGTAACAGCTCTTTGTATTAATTCAAGTTTTTCATTTTTTTCAAAAAAACATAACCAAGTCTCAAACCTTGACTAATTAAATAAATAATTTATTTCCATTTATAAAACACAACTAAAGTTCTTTTATAAATCATGAACTAAAGTCGAATACGTAGCACAAAGGGAATTTGAGATGGCGGGAGCAGGAGCAGGATCTGGGACAACAACGGGATCTGAAGTAGGAGTCCTAGTAGCAGGATGTGGAGTAGCGGTAGGTCTTGGGGCGAGTTCGGGCCAGGCTGGGCTTGGCACCGGACCTCGCCTAGCAATTGGGAGCCTGGGCCCTAAAGGCAGCAAGGACGGCCCTAGGGGCTCTTCCCCAAACAAAGAACCATCGGATAAAATCATTGAGGAGTCTGCCCTCAGGAGCCCAATAAACCCTCGTTTGTGCAGATCCTAGTGGGCGAGTCCAGTCGCCCCCGAACCTTGTCCTCAGGGTTTTCTAGTAGAGATGCACATTTCGATCAAGGACGACCTGTTTTTGTCCTTCGTGTTCGGTTCCTCTTTCTCCCTGGTCGAGAAATTCATCGGGGGTCGCCCGGATATGGAAACCATTCATCGATGGGCTTTCTCCAAATGGAAATTCATAGGCAACATGCAGATCATTGCCCTCTCAAAGGGGTTCTTCCTCATCAAGCTTAACAATAGGGAAGACACAAGCAAGATTCTCATGGGTGGGCCCTGGTTCTTGGGGCGCAGAAGCCTCTTCCTTAGGTGTTGGGCTGTCGATTTCAACCCCAACACTCAGAGCATAAAATTTGCCCCAATCTAGGTCAGACTGCCTGATCTCCCCTTCCACCTTTGGCAGGAGGACGTGCTCAGACTCATCACCCAGGCCATAGGGGAACTCGTAGCTTTCGACTCAGCCACCAAGGCCGAATCTTGTATGGTCCATGCCAAGCCATGCGTGCTTGCAAACCTTGAATTAAAGCTCCCATCCTCGATCACCATCTCGTCGGGGTCCTACTTTTGGCACCAAACCCTGGATTATGAAAATAAGCCTACTTTTTGCACCCTCTACAACATGCAAGGGCATCTCCCCTCTCAGTGCCCCCTTTCCAAGAAGCCTGAAGGTCCAGCTTCGATAGATCCCCCCGAAGGTACCGTCGCATGATAGGTTCCCCCCCATAGCCCCCCGATATGGGTGCCTTCCTCATAGACGTCCACCCCAGGAGTGGCATGGGAAGAGGGCTGATCCAACCGATAAAGGAAAATAGAAGGTGGACCCCACCCCAATGGATGATCAAAACCAGGTATGCACCAACCCTGACCCCAACCTCAAGGTTTCATCTACGACCTTGTGATGTCCTGAGGAACTTCCCCACCAGGCCGACGACCCTCCCGAACCCCCTTCCTCTCAGGTGACCACCCGAGGTGAGTCCCTCCCCTCCCATCCCCCGGTCGTGGGTGATCCCACCCCGGAGCTAGAAGCCTCCTTGAGCATCCCCCTCCCCCTCACATAGAGGACCCTCCTCTTGATGATCCCCCACCCCTCTCGAACCTCTCCCTCCCTCTTTAGGATTTCTCAGAAGTTGAATCAGAGGCATCCGAGGGTGATGATGATGGTAGCTTCTCCCAGTCCACCCCTAAAGGGTTCAGCCCCAAGCGGACTCATGACAAAAAAATTGCAATGGATTTTGGAAGTAGGAAGAAAAGGGGCCAGCCCACGCTCGGTGAACAACGCATCAAGCAAGCGAAGGATGAGATTTCTAGTGGCCTCCAGGTGACCCTCCTGGCTGATGCCCTCAACCTCTCGAAAGATGAACTCTTGAGAACCAAACCTCCCACCCAATAGGGGAAGGGAGGCAAGCGACCCCCCAAGGGTGTCATATGAAGATCATCACCTAGAATGCAAGAGGGCTCAATGGATCCCCCACATGGTGCATCCTAGCCCAGCTCCGCAGGGACTACAAACCTACTATTTTGCTTCTCCAAGAAACCAAGCTTGACGAATCATCCTCCCCCAAGGTTGCCAAGGTGATCTGGAACAATGGCGACTCCCTCTTCACCCCAACCCTCGGCTCTGCAGGGGGGTTGATGTGCCTGTGGGACCCTGGTACAATCAAAGGAAGATTGATTTCATCCTCTCCCAGAATCATCAACATCATGTTCCACAGTCTAGAGTCAGGGCACACCTGGATCCTCTCCAACATTTATGCCCCCAACAACCCAGTCGAAAGAGCCTCCCTATGGCATGAGGTTAGTCGCATGAGAGAGGAGTTCGCACCCCTCCCCTGGATCTTGGCGGGTGACTTCAATAGCCCCCTCTTCCCATCAGACAAATGTGGGGGAACAATCCTAAATTCCAAAAGCATGGAGGACTTTGAGGAATTCATTGATGTCAATGAGCTCATGGATGTCCACCTGAAGGGTACCAAGTTTACATGGAGCAACAGGCGAGTAGGGGCCAACCTCATACAGGTCAAGCTTGATAGAGTGTTCCTGTCTAGGGAGGCCATTCCCCTATTTGTCGATGCCACCCTCCTGGCACTCCCCAAAATAGCTTTGGATCATAGCCCCCTCCTCTTCGAGGTTGGCAGACGCCCCCCCACAAGCACCCCTTCCGGTTCGAGTCCATGTGGTTTCATCACCCTGACTTCAAGGATCAAGTAGGCAGATGGTGGAGCCACCCCACCTCGAGGCACCCCACTGGACAACTCTACCAGAAGTTGAGGGTTCTGAAGGACAACCTCAAGGTCTGGAATAGGGAGGTGTTCGGTAACATCTTCGAAAGCAAGGAGATCCTAAAGAAAAAATTGGAAGACCTTCAGTGCAAATTCTAGGATGGAAGTGAGGATCTAGGCTCGAGGGAGGAGGAACAGAGAATCCTAGCTGAATACCACAATATTTTGGCTAGGGAGGAGACCTTCTGGAGGCAAAATTCGAGAGCCCTTTGGCTCAAAGACGATGATGCCAACACCAAATTTTTCCACACCTCCACCCTCAAAAATTGGAGCACCAATAGAATCCCTAAGCTCATCTGCAGTGATGGCAGGACCATGAGGGATGAGGAAGAAATCAGATCAGAGGCAACTAGCTTTTACCAGGAGCTCCTAGGCACTCACTCCCAGCCTTCCCCCAAGCGGTCATGGCCCTCCTCGAGCACATCCCCCCTCTATTTCCCTTGAGACCAATGAGGTGCTTCTCAGCCCTCTCTCAGATGATGAGATCAGAGCGGCCCTATTCTCCATGAAACCAGACACCGTCTCGGGCCCGGATGGCTTCCCTCCCCGCTTCTTCTAGACCTTTTGGGACCTGGTCGGCCAAGAGGTGTGTGCTATAGTCCGAGACCTCCAGTCCACCAGATCCATTCCCAGAGGCATTAATTCCACTTTCATTGCCCTCATCCCCAAAACCCCGATGGCCAAATCCCTATCAGATTTCTGCCCCATTAGCCTGTGCAATGTCCTCTACAAAATCCTCACCAAGGCCCTGGCGAACAGACTTAAATACATCCTCCCCCTCATCATTGCCCCCTCTCAGGGGAGCTCTGTCAAAGGAAGAGTGATCACAGACGGGATCGTCATCATTCATGAGGTCCTCCACTCAGCGTCCCTGGCCAAAAGACCAACGTTTCTCCTCAAGCTGGACATGAACAAAGCCTTCGATAGGGTCAGCTGGGAGTTCCTCGCCCAGGTCCTCCTCAAATTTAGCTTCCACCCCTCCTGGGTTGATCTCATCAAACGGTGTGTGTCATCCCCGTGGTTCTCAGTATTGGTCAATGGGTCCCCGGTTGGCTTTTTTCCAAGCGCCAGAGGGCTCCAACAGGGCGACCCTCTCTCCCCCATCCTTTTCATCATTTTGGCAGAGGCCCTGGGGTGCACCATCTCGAATGCAACCAACAGTGGGCTCATATCTGACATCAGATCGACCTCAGGCTTGGCCCCGGTGTCCCACCAACAGTTTGTGGATGACACCATTTTAGCTATCGTCACTTTGGTGGCTCAAGATAAAGTCATCAAGCAGATCCTTCACCTGTATGAGGAGGCAGTCGGGCAAAAAATCAACCTCTAAAAAGCAAAATTTACTTCATCCACACTCCCCCGACCAGACAGGCTAAGATAGCCCAGATTCTGGGATGCTCCCGGACACCCTCCCCACCACCTACCTTGGGCTTCCCTTGTTCGTGGGCTTCCCCTCCAAGGCTCTATGGAATAACCTGGTTGAAAGGATCCAAAAAAATTTGGCCTCGTGGAAAGGGCATCTCCTCTCTTAGGTGGGCAAAGCCACCCTCACGACCGCCTGTCTCCAAAGCATCCCGATGTACTTTATGTCCATTTTCAAAATCTCGGCCTCGATTGGTGCCCGCATTGAGCAGATCCAGAAGCACTTCTTGTGGTCGGGAAGTGAAGAGAAGAAGAGGATTCCTCTGGTCACGTGGCCCCTGGTCTGCCACCCCAAAGCTGAAGGTGGGATCGGCCTCCGTCGGGTTTCCTTGATGAACAAAGCCCTCTTGGCCAAGCATGCCTGGAAGGTTTTCACCAACTTCCCAGTCGAGTGGGTCAGCATTGTAAGAAGGAAACACCTCCAGCAGCATCCCTTCCTTAGTGACCACCAACCCCGGGATGGATTTGCCTTCTGGAAATCCCTGACCCTCACAAAAGACCTCATCCGAAAGGAAACCAGGTGGATCTTGGGTGACGGGACCAGGATCGACTTCTGGAACGACAGGTGGCTCCGGGACGAAGCCCTGAGTGAAGATGCTAACCTTCGTGTCTTGAGACCATCCCTAGAGGCCTTCAGAGGGCCCAAGGTGGCATACTATTTCACCAAGGGCTATGGAAGAGCTCACTAGGGCCCCATCGAAGCTCCCCAGTTCCCCTGCTAGGTCGACAACCTCTCGACCCTTCTTGACACTGCTATCATCCCTTCAGGTGAGGGTGAGGATAGGTGTGTTTGGCACGACACCAGCAGTGGCTCCTTCTCGGTCAAGTCTGCCTATGCCCTCCTGAGGGATCCCCAAGAGGTTCATTTTCTAGTCAAGTAGGTGTGGGCTAAAAAGCTAATCCCCAAGATCAGTTTCTTTGTCTGGATGACCATCCAAAACAAGATCCTTACCATCAAAAATTTGGCCAAGAGGGGATTCCTGATCCCGAATAGATGCTACTTGTGTTGCGCCGATTGGGAGTTGATGACCCACCTCTTCTTTAGATGCCCCTTCTCCTCTGAGGCTCTAGGACATCTCCTCACCTAGTTCACCATCCAATGGGCCCCTCTTGGATCCATCCCTGACCTCTTCACCTAGTGGCCAAATCCCTTTTCCCACCCCACCCTCCGATCCCTCTGGACCTTCTGCCTTCCCCACCTGCTCTGGCAACTCTGGCTTGAGCACAATGACAGAGCTTTCTCCTCCCCACCCCGGGACCCCCGGGGGTGGCAGTCAAAGTGCTCGCCTTTGCGATCGAGAACTCCCGCACCCTTCCCCTGGCCTACCCTCCATGGAAGGTGAGCGAGTTAACCCTCCTTAGCTTCCTTGGAGTGCAGACGCTTTCCCCTTATCTCCACCCCTCCCCCTCCCCTAGAGCCTCTGCGATATGGTTGGTCCCCCCTCCTAGGTGGGTCAATTTGAACTTTGATGGAGCGTCTATAGGCAATCCTGACCCCTCGAGTGCCAGTGGGGTCATCTGCGACCACTCAGGGCATTTGATCCTCACCTACATGAAATTCCTGGGAGTTCAAACCAAAAACTTCGTGGAAGCTTCGATGCTCCTCCATGGGTTGATCGTTCTTTAGGATTCCCCCAGAAGGGTGATCATCGAGGGTGACTCCCTAAACATTATCAATGCCATCACCAAGCAAGGGGAGTTGTCATGGTGAACAACCAATATCATCCAGGAAGTCCGAGTCATCCTTTAGAGGCTCCCCCAATTTTCCATCCACCACATCTATCGTGAAGGGAACAAGCTAGTAGACTTCATGGCCAACTCAACGGCTTCATCAGTAGGCCTCCACATTTGGCGAGATGACTTTCCCGATGACCTTCTGGATGCGGCATCCCGAGACTAGATTTCAAACCATGATGCCAACTCAGAAGCTTAGCATTCTCGATCTCAGGGCCCCATTGACTTGGAGCCCCAAGTCTCATTCTACTTTTCTAGGGGTCGTTGACATTTTCCCAAAGAGTCCCAAGGTCACCGCTACCGATGGTCCTACCCATAGTCGCCACCTCAGCACCAGGCCAAATTTGAGCAGGTCCCACCGCATCCATGTTGGCCTCATCATTAGTACCCGATCAAGCCTCACGCCACCTCAACCCACCTACCACGCCATCCTCATATTATCCTTACCTCTTTATGACGAGGCAATTACCCCATGCGAGTTGTCCACCTGGCCCATTCCTAATGCGCCACCTCATTTTTTGCACCCCAAGGAGCCCGATTCTCATTGGCTTTCTTTCGTTTGCCGTGCTCGCCACTCTTTTCCTCGTCTTCACCTCCTTTCGAGCATGTCGTCCACCTCCCTCGACGTAGAGTCCCGATGCATGCGACTATCTGCTTCCCCTTCGTCTTCCTCCTCACCTATTTCTCCCCACCCGATCACGCTCGCCTCACTTCCCCCCAGTCCTTTCCCCTTCGTCAGCTTCCTGCGTGTGTGCACTCTGCTAGGCTCTAGCCCCCTCCATTGCTATCCGTCATTGTCTACCTTTGTGGTCACCATGTCCTCATCCAAAGTCATCTTCGTTGAGCCCTCTTCCCTCATCATGTCTGAGTCAGCCAGGGTGTTCATGGATGCCAAGTCCCTTACCCCTTTCCTTCACAAATTTGCAGGTCCCGACGAGGAGATTACCCAGGCCTTCCTTGACACCTGGAACAATGGGGAGGTGGTCGTGAAAGGCATCCATTTTAAGGTAACCAAGGAATTTCTTTTTGAAGTTACAGGGCTTCACCATGAAGAGAAAGGAAAGTATATTCGGCACGATAGGCACAACTAGGAGGAGGAGCTCACCCACTTCCCAGAGCATGACTGGGACAAGACTGCCCTCTTCAAAACACAGCTTCCCAAACCCTTCGATGAGGCCATTGTCCCCATCATGCAATTCGTGACCTATGATGACCCTGACCAGAAACTGTGCAGCTTCCATCTCAGCTTTGTCAACCATATCCGCGATGCCACCCTTCTGTGCACTCCTCGGTACTTACTGTATTCCCTCACCCTTGTTGTCAAGAAGGCCCAGAAATCCCACACCCGCCCCATCCACCAAGGCCTCATGGTAGTCCTTTACCACCATGCTCTAGCTAACCAACCCCCTGCCCAACATATCCCTCCCCTCTCCGCCAATCCCCCCTTGGGTCTCCGGCCTCATCCACCCCTGATTCCAAGGCTAGGGAGGGCAGCCCTAGCGAGCCCGACAATTCTCCTCCTCCCAAGAAGCGCAGACCCACTCTCAAGCGACGGGCATCGGCTCAGGCCCCTAGTGGTAGCAGCACCCCAGGTGGTTTTACTCCCGGTGGCAGCTCCACCCCGGGGGGCTTGAACCCTGGCGGCCCTAGGGCTCCTAGTGGAAGCAGATCTTCTAGCAGGCTCAAGAAGCCAAAAGTGGAAATCAAGGGCACCATCGAGATCAGCTCAGACTCTAAGGGTGAACTGGGGGTCTTCCCGATTAGAATTCTCCTGGACATGGCGATTAACTCTCTGACCTCGGCTGCCAATGCGGCTTTGACCTTTGTGCACATTTTCAAGGAGCTCCGATGTAGGCTAGGGGCTAGTTTTGATGGGGACGAGAAATAGTCATGGCAACCCATCCTCGAGATGAGTTTGGTGGTCCAGTTTTGGTGGTAGGATGTTCAGGTTGTGTCCGAGGTGGGGGCTTTTTGCAGGTGTGTGGTTGTTCAGTTGCATCTTTGTGGGGTCCTGTCCTGTCTCGGACCCTTGACTTTATTATGGGTGTCCATCCCTGGTCTCTGTACGGTTCTGCCCTATCCCCGGAACAGGTGACTCTTGTGGGTTGTCTGGGATTTCGGACCCCAATTTTTGTGCAGGGGTGTCCTCCCCCGGTCTAGTTTGTCTGGTTTTTTCGGTATTCTAATGTTGCGACATCTTTTGTAATAAGGTTTTGGGTCCCTTCAAAAAAATCCCTGTATATAAACTGTTACTTATAAAAAAAAATCATGAACTAAAGTCCATTTATAAAATAATAAACTAAATTCCATTTATAAAGCACAAACTAAATTTCATTTAAAAAGTATAAACTAAGGTTATTTTATAAAATATAACTAAAGCTTTCTTACAAAATAAAGCACGACCAACACTTCATAAACCATGACCCAACACAGGTCTTACAAAGTGCATAACAACGTACACGTAGCGTGCACACAACGAAGAGGAATATAGTGACTAGGTTGGTAGGGGAGAACTCACAATAGATGCCATCGCCAATGAAATGTTTATGGGATAGAGGAACTATACTATCGACAGGGTGTTTGCAAAACAACAAAATATTGCTGCCTACATGACGCTCTCAAAACCACCGACGACTCCCCAACCTTAGCTGGCCCACTCTAGGTGCTTCTAGGGAAGAGGAGTTGCTCAACGCAATTGGTTAGGTGAAACCTAAAACAAGGGTTCATATGGTTGAGGGTAGAGTGAGGTCTATGGATATTTGTAAGAGGTGTCATTTGAAGAAAGGGAGGTAAACAACAACTTGGTAAAAACCTATCATAGTCAACGAACACAACGATGACTAATCCCATGGTATCATAACATATGGCTCACAACCCAACGCACATCGGTGCATAGCTCAAAGGTTTTATCGATTCCTAAGCAGTTCTCTAAGGCATGACACCCATCATATGAATAGATACTCATCAAAGGGTAAAGTATGACAACACAATACCCAAGCTAAGCAAGGATTTCCAACAAAGACATATACCACCCGATCATAGAATCACAGGCAACATAACTATTTAAAAAGCATAGCATAAAAAGGTACGTAAAACTTGCTATCAACCAGATATCTTCCAAATGTTATGAGAGGATTGCTTATGCGTCCCTGGTGGACTTCTAAGGTTGCTAGTTTCTCTTCCAGTTACTCTCTTTTTCCAACGTAGCAATTTCTCCTTTCTTAGGTGCAATATGATAACCCTTGACAACGATGTCCTCTTCCTCTTTAAGAGGTCGAGTCCTCCTTTCTCTTACATCCATCGTTGTGTCATTACTTCTCCATCCATCACCTTATAATGGTAGTCTATTGTTTCTATTAAAATATCCTTATTTTAAGACTCATAGTTAATGGAGATCCTTCTCCAAGGTTAAAAGAGATCTTTGTTCACTCGAAAACATGACACAACATTTTCCTCTTAAAGGCTAGAGTATGATAGCCATTTTAATATGTTATTTAAATCTAAAGGTTCAACAATTCGTTTGACTTGTATAAATAAAATCTCTTCCACATTAGATAAGCTCTCTTTTGCCATTAATAAGAGTTCACAATGCTTAAAGAATTTTATTTACACAAGGTCTTTTGCTGCCCCCTTTTTAAAAGGAATTTCCATTTCATTATAAGATACCCATTGTTTTTTGAATGAAAATCGATCATTAAGCAAAACAATATAAATTATCATTTATAAATGAAGCTCTATTATCCTTTATTATTTAAGATAACACAATCATTAATTATAAATGAAATTCATTTATCATTTTAAAATAAAACAATTGTTATTTACAAATGAAATTCATTTATCATTTTAAAATGAAACAATTATTATTTATAAATGAAATTCATTTATCATTTTAAAATAATCACTTACTATATATACTCATATATATAGAACATGATTTTTTCTTTCTTTCAAAACTAACATCATGCTATTCCATTCCTACATTTATTAATGCTGATAGTGATGAAGTAAAAGACAATCAAACATATGCAACAGACAAAGAGGGAATCTTTCCATCAACCTAGTCACTTGTCTCAACCTTGAGAATTTACGATAGCTACTAGGCTATCAATATGGGCTCAATGTGACTAGATTTTTACGATTATCCCTAACCAAATGCATGTCTATATGAAGGTATCCATCAATGTTACCCTCGAGTTGCCTTAATCATCATTTCCCCAATCCTCAAGGACCCCCGCTTTTGGCGGATGATTCTGCTTCTTTTACCTATGAGTGTACTTGATCCTACACATCTTGGCAATATGTCAATAGTACCATTCTATTTCAAAACAACTAAGTATCACATATTTGGTTCAATTGCTCAAGTTAGGTATTAAAATAACATAGATTTATACATTGTTTCGTTGTATCATAAAGTCCTCCAATGAGGGTCATGACATCCTTTCAGTTTTTTCTTGTTAGCTTCAACTAAATATACTGCCTCCTCTAACCATGGAAAAGATAATTCAATTTCACAATCCTCTATTAAAACCCCTCTATTGGCTAGCCTATCTGCACATTTGTTCCCTTTCCTTAACATATGTGTAAACTTAATTTCTTCAAACTCAATAGCAAGGTTTTGTATTTTCATAATGATCTCTTGTATGTTCCATGGAGCCTTTGCTTTCCTCAAAATTGCATTTATTACTATTAGTGAGTTGCCTTCCATCCATATTCTATTCCATTTTATTTGTTGGCATATTTTTAATCCTTCCAAAGTTGCCCAAGCTTCAACTTCAATATATATCTTATATCCACTATTGAAAGCGTATTGTGATAAAATCTCACCCCTACTATTTTTTATTATTCCTCCTCTTGTTGGTCCTAGATTTCCTAAAAAAGCTCCATCAAATTTTAGTTTGACCAGCTCTACTTTCAATGGTTTCCACTTTATTTTTTTGCCTTCCTTTTGTTTCTCATATACCCACCACCATAATTCCAATTAATGGCTTGACTCCATCTATCAAGGCTATATGCTTCAAGATTAGGGATTGGTGAGTTAATAGGGTTGGTTTAGACTTCTCTATGGCTAAACAAATCTTCTTTTTCATTACCTCTAAATTGCTTTCCTTTCCTTTAAATATGATTCCATTCCTTTCTAGCCATACAATCCAAACTATTGTATCTTTTGATATATCCTAGATTGTCTATAATGCCTCACTTTTAAAAGTGTTCTACCATTGCTTTAACCATTCTTTAATTCTTCCATTCATCAACATGCATTTACTAAAAAAATTTAAAATCTATTGCTATAGTTCCTAGACTATTGAGTGGTATCCCAAGAGATGGTCTATACTCTCCTCCTTTTTACATAAAACACATTGTGAAGATCCATGAAAACCCTTTTTCATTAGGTTATCCCAAGATGAAATTTTCCTATGACCTACTAGCCATAAACATTTTGACATTTGGAATGCTTGAGCTATCCCAAATGTCTCTCCATATTCTTGTGATATTACTATTTTGTTGTTGTTTTACATTATATCCACTTTTTGTGTTCTGTTGAGCTATTCAACTCCTAAATTTGCTTTTCCTTAGCTCCATTCAGAATAATCATTGTTATTATCCTTCTGCTCAACTATCTCCTAATAACAATGTTTGGTATACTTGTAAAAAACCTTCTTTCCATTTGTATATTCCTCCATGATCCTTGTACATAATGTTTGAAACCCTATCATCATATTTATCTTGAAGTAATCTCATCGTGCTTTCAAAATTAGATCTAGATTAAGTGATCTTTTATCACACCAAGTATCCACCCAAATAGAATTTTTTTCTCCAATTTCCACCACCCTTCTTAGACCTTTAATCACTATATCAATTGATTTTCTTAAATTGTTTCATAGTGTGGAAAATTTTGGAGGTGAGAATGCAATACATATTAAGCTTGGGTCATTTGGTTCAATGTACTTTATTAGAAGAATTATTATCCATTGTCTTTGACTCTTTGTATAATCTCTAAATTAATTTCCCCTTAGAGCTAAGTTTGCATATGTAAGAACTCTTAAAAAAAGACCTCCCCTAGTTTTATCATCACACACCTTACTCCATTTCACCAAAGGTAATTTCCTTTTATCATGTAATCCTGACCATAAAAATGACAACATATAGATTAAACTTTTTTTACTAATTTTGGCATAATATACAAGGATATATAATATGTTGGAATGACCTATAATACTGATTTAACTAGTTGCACTCAACTACCTTTGCATGTTGGTAGTTTATTTTAAACTTTAGTTATAACTAGATTCCATAATTCTATCCTCGTTCTCTTCTCAAATAAGGGCATCCCTAGATATGTTGTTGGAAAATTTGCCTCCTCCATTTGAAGTAACTTGCATATCCCTACTTTGATTCTAGTTGGAGTGTTTAGAAAGTAAATTTTGGATTTTGTCCTATTAACTTTCTACCCAAACGCTCTTTCAAATTCCTTTAATAAGATATTCAGAGCTCTGGCCTTGTTTTTCCCTGCCCTCCCAAAAAGGATTGTATCATCGACAAATTGTTGATAAGTGATATTATCGATGTTATTACTAGCCATAAGTCTACTTATTAGCTCATTTTTGTATGCTTTATTTAGGGTCCTTTCCAATACCTTTACCATAACAATGAACAAATATGGTGATAGAGGGTCTCATTGTCTAAGACCCCTCTTAGCTTTAAATGATTCTATTACTATCCCATTGACCAACATTGAATATGACATTGTAGAGTCACAAACTTTAATCCATTTGACTCATTTCTTCCCAAATTCAAACTTTTCTAATACTGCAAAAATCAAATCATTTTTAACCCTATTATAAGATTTATTCATATTAAGTTTTAAGATAATTGCTCACTCTTTTTAGAAGTTGTTGAATGCATTACTTCATGAGCTACTATGATCATGTCCAAAATATGTCTCCCTTTCATAAATCCTCCTTGCTCTTCTAAAATAATTTTGTCTAATAGTGGTCTTAACCAATTTGCCATCACTTTGGAGATTATCTTATATGTCATATTATATAAGTTTATGAGACTGAATGAATCAAACAATTATGTATCCTTCTTTTTTGGAACTACGACAAGATATGTTGCATTTATTTTATAAGATATATATTGTTTTACCCTAGACTACTCCACTGCCACCAATATAAAAACCTTTACTATTTTCCAATTATGCTGATAGAATCCTATAGAGAATCCATCCAGACCTAGGAATTTATCCTTATCAAAATTGAAAAGAGTTGAATAAAATTCTTCCGGAGTAATAGACTCCATTAGTTTGTTATTGTCTTAATTTGTTGTAATTGAAGGTACTTCTTGTAGTAACTTACCTTTAAGAACTTCAATTTCCTCAAATCCTAGAATATTTTGGTAAAAAAGGCTTGCCTCATTTCTGATTTTTCTCTAGTCTTCAATCCAAACCCCCTCTACTAATTGTAGATGTTGATCTTTGTATAATTGCCATCCTTTGAAAAAACCTTGTGTTTTTATCTCATTTCTTCAAGCAAGTCTATCTCGATTTTTATCTCTAAAATTTCTCTTCCTTGTCTTAATTTGTTGTAGTTGAAGGTACTTCTTGTAGTAGCTTACCTTTAAGAACTTCAATTTCCTCAAATCCTAGAATATTTTGGTAAAAAAGGCTTGCCTCATTTTCGATTTTGCTCTAGTCTTCAATCCAAACCCCTTCTACTAATTGTAGATGTTGATCTTTGTATAATTGCCATCCTTTGAAAAAACCTTGTGTTTTTATCTCATTTCTTCAAACAAGTCTATCTCGATTTTTATCTCTAAAATTTCTCTTCCTTACTCAAAATATTATGATATTCACTAAGCAACTCCCTTTTATTCGAGCTTGAATTGAAATTGAAATATTTAACCAAACATTTGATAATTTTTTTAATATTATATTTTTTCAATTAATTGTATGCGATTGAAATAGGCCCTACCGATATTACATCATCACCACATAGTGGTATCACAACAAAGCTTGAATATTATCCATGTATGGCTTTAACAAAATTCAAACCTTGATCTCTTTCTTAAACATTGAAAAATCTAACCAATTAAACTAATGTCATTTAATTTTTTATTTATTATTTTAAAATATTTATATTTTTAATATGTATTTTATTCTTTTGAAAATATAATAATAATAATATATATAATAAAACATTTTTTTTATTAATATTTCTTTAAAAATTAAATATTTTTAAATAAAAAATAACTATAACAAAAATCTAAATTTAAAAGGGGTTGCCCCCTAAGGGACCTAACAATTGGTATGGTGCTTTAACGTTCAAAAAATCCGAAGGTTGAATGAGCATGGAAGGTTGGAGGTTGAAGGAGCACGAAAGGCTGAATGATGAATTGATCTTTGGAGTATCAAGGTTGAAGGAACGTGGAAGGCCAGATTGGCTGAAGGAGCATAGAAGGCTGGGCTGGATGAAGGAGCTACAACGAAAGGTTGAGATGTTGGGTGGAAGGCTAGGATGGCTAAAGGAACATGGAAGGCCGATAAGGCTAAAGGAGTGTGGAAGAATGGGTCAGTTGAAGGAGCTACAACGGAAGGCTGAGATGCTGAGTGGAAGGCTGGGAAGGCTGAAGGAGCATAGAAGGCTGGCCTTTGTTGGGTGGAAGGCTTGTTTGAGAATGGGTCAGTTGAGGGAACCACAATAGCTGGATGAGTTTTTGAGTGTAGTGCAACCGTTGGGTGGAAGGCTGGAGCAACTAAAACCCCTTATTTTTGTCTTTGGTGTGCTTGTGGGTTTGGAATCCACAAGTATTGGGGTAGTTTTTCCCCTCTTTACAATGAAAAACTTACAATAGAAAAATGTGCGAAGGATTATGATTTAATTCTAAAAAACATCTCATCTTTAAGAGCCATATCTTCACGAAAAGTTATTCGATTTAGCCAATTCTTGGACCAACTTGTGTGGAATTTGAATAGCTTTAAAATGAGTGGTCATATGCAAGAATCCAAGCAATATTGAGGGAGATTTGATCTTGTGAAGTCAACCATTTAGAACAAGGCCAGTGATGATTTTTCAAGTCACGAAAAATGAAATTGCAAATATTTGTCAGCTAGGATTCAAATGATGGGAAAAGCAATGAAGGACTAGGACTTCAGTGAGAAAGGAAACTAGCAATCCAGATTTGGACTATGATAGTGCGATATTTTGGAAATATTACTCTACTAAAATGCAAGACATAGATAATAAAGGTAAAATTTTGGCATTATGAAGGCTGCTATAGGAAAATATCAAGAAAGATGCTAAATTATGAAATAATTATATTCATACAAAAAATTGAAAAGATTCAAAAAAATGAAAATCAAGAATTCAAATATTTTATGTAAAATGATGCAGGTTTCTAACTATAACATCTCAAATTGAGATGAGAAATGTATTTATTTATAAACTTTCGCATTCTAAAGAAAAGAATTATAATTTATAAAATGAAGGACCCGAATATAACATCTTATTATCAAGCAAAAAAATTAAATTAAATTATTAAAAACTTTACCATCAAAACTTAAATTCAAATTATAATTGAAAGTATATTATAACTATAACAAAAATCTAAATTCAATTATGATTAAAAACTTTACCATCAAAACCTAACTTTAAACCATTACTTTAGACTTTATACCCTTAATTGGAAGCAAACATTTCAAAAATAATAAATGGACCATTTGAAAAAGATAAGGTTTTGCATGAAAGATACCTACAAAGAACCTAAATTCAAGCTCAAAGTGGACTTTTGCATCTTGGATAAAGTTGGAAGCAATCTTTTCAAAACTATCATCCATTTAGGTGTATTAAATTATTTTATTTTTAATTTTTTTAATCTTTTAATTAAAAGAAAAATTAATGGCTTCAACTTGTGTTTTTTGGATAAAGATAAAGTTAATAAGACTTTGACCTTCTACAAATCGCATCAAAACAATCCACCAATAAACACTCCACAACTATCAACCCACCTATCCTTTTTGACCATTTTCCTTTAAATTTATGAGAAGTTTAGGTTGCATTATCTTTTTACTTTGTAATTTGAACTTTAAACTTTATATTTAGATTGTCTAAGCTTTAGTCATCAAGTTTATTTATATTATGATTGAATATTAATCATCAAGTTTATTTAGATTATGATTTTTCATTAAGTAATTTTATTAAGCTATTTATCTTTAAAATATTTGTATTTTTGTCGTATTTCAAATTTTAATCATAAACCTAAAAAATAATCATTAAAAAATATTTTGGTTTTCTTTTAAGAGTTTCAAGGTTTAAACCAGAACATACCTGGAAAGGGATAGGTTGGATGTAGCAACCGAATATTTGCCTATTAACTGTCCCAATTTGAGGTCCAAAAAAATTGGGTCATGTTGATTTCGTCTAACCTAACAAACTACAATTTATAATGGTAGCACCCAATAATGTTACCAACTCCCTTATATATTTAAAAAAAACACATTCATTATGATATTTTAAGCACAAATATAAAAATTTATAGTATGAATGCTTAAATGTTATTTGTTGTTATGGATGAATTCCACGTCAGCATATCATTATTTCAATGTACCTAACCATTTTTAATTAAAAAAACATTAACACATAAAACTCATTCTACCAAACCCCTAGGTAGCTCTTACCCGTCAAATATTTTCTAAATAAAATTTATCAAAATAATTTTTTCATCCAATCCTTTCTAATAAAATAAAATTTCCGTCAAATCCTTTCTAAAAAAAAATTTATTAAAATAAAAATTTCTTTGTGATTAGGACTGTCGCGACAGGCGTCAGGGTCACACGTGCTTGTCTTCCTTCTTTCACAAGCTTATTTTATTATCATCCAAAATGGTAAAGAAATGAGAGAGGGGAAAACTCGAAGACATTATATTATTAATAATAATAATATAAAATAAATAATAATAACCCTTAGGTTCGGTTAAACCGTGGCAAAGTTTGCAATTGGGAAAGTAATCGAGGAGTCATTGATCTTCTCTTCTCCTCTCCTCAAATTCAAATCGATTTCAGTTCATCAGAGAAATCCGAAGAAGGCCGCTCAAAAAGTCGGAGCAAAGCCATCCAGAAATGAATTCCAGAAGGTTAGTTTTGATAATTTTATAAACTTTTAGGTTTTATTATTATTTTTTTTTTAAATATATTTTTAAAAATCTTTGTGGGAAGAATTTGTTCTATCAGATTCTACGAGTTTTGCAGAACTTAGGTCGTAATTTGGAGTTTGTGTTGGAATATTTAGAAATCTGGCGGGAACTTTTGTGAGATCGATGAGATCAGATCAGATCTCTGTTTGTTGTCGCAGAACTGGCAATTACGCTTTGAATGGAGTAATCAGGGTTTGCCTAAGGATTTAATTTAGAACTGGTGGTCGTAGATACGATTCTCCTTAAGGAGATGTATTTATTTGTCGTGTTTGCGTTCGGTGTTGAGTATTTGTAGGGCATTTTTATAGTTATTGAGTTCGTTTAATTTTGGAGTCGCTGTAATTAGGAAAATTTTGATTTTGACAATACTGACGGGATTCTGTAAATTTGAATGCTCTTGGAGGCTTAATTCTTATTCGCTTTGTGAGTTTTTTTTGTTAGATACGATTTTATCCTTTTTTTCTAGGAGTTGAAAACATTCTGCCCATTATACTGATAAGTTGGAATTCAGGAAAAAATCGTTGTACACTTTCGGTCAAATATTAATGCCGTGGAAAATGAAGCAGGTTGATGCATTTTGATATAGTTACAGATGAAATGTTGTCTGCTGAAATCTAAGGGCCATTTCCCCCCTGCTTGATAATTTAGGGTACACTTAGTCTGATATGCAGTTAGGATAAGCGTAATTTTATTTCCATGCAGCTGTGGACAAAGATATTGCAAGTGGATTAAACTCAACAAACACACGTGGCCTGAAAGTTTCACTTAACGAATAAAGACCTGGAGAGGGGACTAAACCCCCGATTTTATATTATACAAACTGATAAACCAGAAGGAAATGGATGAGATTGTTCCGTGATTGAATAGTTGGACCTATATGAAACAAAGTTTCTGCGCGTGGGTATTATCGTGGGTATTATTGAACGGGGAGGCTCCAAATTTTGTAATCAACATGAAGTTGAATCTGTTGATTCTTGAGTTTTTAGGGATATTGAACGGGGATACATTACACTGGCATGGTTCACTTTGACCAAGCCTAAATAAGATTCATAGAATAGTTAACAAAAATACTTTGTTTACAAGGTGAAAAGAATTGCAAGGTTTAGTCAAATTTCAACAGAGTTTGGTATGTGAGTTAAAAGAACTTTATTCTAAACTTAGGTTAATTTGTCTGTATGTGCAAAAAATCTCTAGGGTAGGTTGCCAACAGTGGTTAGAAAATCTCTACGTTATCAGATTGGCCTTGTTCAACATGTGAACATGGTATTAGTTGGATGTTGTTTCCATAGACATTATGTTGATTGCATTCAAAGTTCTGTGCAAGATGTAAGTTGTGAATCCTTATTTGTTTGCAAAATTAGCAGTTAGTTTTGCAAAGCTGTTGACAGTTTTTCTTTGTGGGCAATTTTGCTCATTTGGTTTAGGGTACTTACTTAATCGCCTTGAATTCCTATGTCACTTGGTCAGAGTGAAGTGAAGGGAAACCCGTTAGAAACCTTCATTGTAATCCTAAAGATACTTTAGCTTGGGTGAAAAAGGTGAAACAGTCATCAAATATTTGTGGTGGCCCACTAGCTTTTGTTTTGCAGAAAGTTTCTTGGCCCACTAGCTTTTGTGGAGAAAATTTCTCAGTTTCAAACTATCTACTGTATCATAAGGGACCCTGTCAAGGACTAGTCAAATTTTAATGTCAACATTATTGTATCTTCTTTTATCTCTATTAATGTGGCTGATGAATTTGTTATTATAGTTTGATCACATCTGACAATAGTTGATGCAATTTACCTGGGAATTATGTGTGCACAAACTAGTCCTTTGTGCCAGAAGGTTAATAACAGTAAGTTTAGACTTGTAGAATTTATACAACTTGGGAGTAATTGTAAGTTGTCTGCACAAATTGGGAGATCTAAGTTGAATCTGAATACAGTGAGCCCAAATTTTTGATTGTAGCCATATTATCTGTTGTAGCCTTGTAGGCTGTGTAGATGCTCTTTTAACCAAAAAGTGCATCTATACATTTCTATATCCTTGCTGTGTGTAGTGTTCCTAGGTAATGGTTATGGCTGCTAGGAATAGGAGAAAATATGACATACTCTTCTTGTGGGGAATTTATAAAATATTAACTTGCGCCATATACATTGGGACCATCGACAAGCAGTTCTTATTCAGTTGGAATTCAAAATCTGTAAGTTAACTTACACTTCTTTTCCGCCTCCTCTGCTCAACTCTATATCATTCTGATATTGGCCAGGGATGGTATGCAATTTCCAGCATAAAAAAATGCTTACTGTTTTAAAATTGGAACATGCATTTGTAGATCATGAACAGTGTATGTAAGCAATTATTAAAATTGAAGACATTGTTGTATCATAATTAATAAATCATAGAAAGCAGACACTACAAGTCAATGCAAAGAACATGCAGGTTCTCATCTCTTTCAAGAGTCTTATGGGACAAAACCCAAGCACATTCACGGAATAAAACTCAAGCAGATCAGAGGACATGGACAAGTATTTGGATATCAACCGGCCAAAATGTGCTTGAATTCTTTAGTGCCATGCATTTTAGTCACCGGATGTTTCAATTATGTTGTGTATGCTTGTTTGTGCTTGCTTATGTGTGTGTATGCGTGTGGATACCTGTGTGTGTACATACATGCTAAAGTACATCAACCTGTATTACATCAGGTATATTCTCACCGATAAATATTTTGCAAGGGTGTTTGTGGACATTAGGTATCTCGGTGATCTTCAATAATCCACTTCCAAACAATTACCATTGCAATGCTTCACCTTGTAGTTTGAAATTTAGCTAAGGTGTTAAGACAACCTGGCTGAATTTCACGTAATGTTTTCTTTGGGTCTTAGTTAATAAGTTAATTGTGCCCATTGGTTAAAACCGACAGACATACCACTATGGTTTCCCAAAAAGGACTCGAATTTTAGGGTAAAGCACGGGTTTTTGAAAGGGCCCGGTTCCTTGTGCAGTGGTTTGAACTTGGGTCTCCTGGATGATAATCCAAAGACATCACACAGTATCCCAACAGGGATAAAATTTTAGGGTAAAACATGGGTTTTGAAAGGGTCTTGGTCCCCTTGTACCGGGGTTTGAACTTGGGTCTCTTGGATGAAAACCCAAAGACATACCACTACGGTATCCCTCATGGGACAGTGAGGTTAACTTTTACCCAAAGAAGACTTACACCCAACCTAGACCATTGGAAACTTTTTGGGGCATAGCCTCAGTAAGGATGTAACTCTGGTGGATGCTGTTGCATGCTGCCTAACTTACTAAGTGAACCATGGGTTAATTAGTGAACAACAATAATTTGAATCTGACCTATGATTACTTCTCAATTTACCATTTGATTTGTCTAGAAGCTATGAATCTTACCCAAGGGCAGTGAACTAATTCTTTTGTTCTTTAATGTCTTTCATAGGTACCAACCAGTTCTCTGATTTGATTGACCTAAAATATTTAGGTCTGCACTACATCTGCAGGATGCGATGATGTGTAAACACTGTAATTGATGAATCAAAGAAATAGCAGGAAACTGTCTTACCAATATTTTTCTGGTAGTGCTAATTTTATTGTGAAGGGTTGAGTGTCATATAGAACTCTTTGTTTTCTATTAGTACTCCTTCGTTTGTTTCTCTTGTTTTGATGGTCCTATTGACCATTGATGGTCCTGAGTTTATGCAAATTATTAACTTTTCATCCAGTTTTTTCCCCTTCATTGTCTCCAATGCAATATCTGTTCAGCTCTTTTTTTTCAGATTTTTCTTCTTCACAAGAATGCTCTCCCATCTTCTCTGTGGGAAACTAGTTGTCACAGGTGGTTTGTTTCATTCTCCTTAGTGGGAGGGGTATTTTATGGGGATATCTTTAGCAAATTCTTTGACAACCAATGAACATGAGTGCTTCTGTAGGTCTTTAGACACTGTTGTGTCTGTGACAACTTGTGATACTTTTACTAGCATGGTCTAGTGGGAATCTTTCTCTCAACATAGAAATAGGGTTTCAGGCTTACTCATCAGCAGGTGATAGAGATAGAGTTTCTCCTTCCATTTGATTGTTGATATCATATGGTGAGGTTGAGACATTTCTTTATTGGCTTCTTCAATCCTTTCCTTTACTTCTTCATTTAGCCTACTTGGTGTCTCTTTATCTTATTAGTCTTATTGTCCCTGCCTGTTCAAATTTTGAGACTACGTTTTCTAAGAGATTATGTGTTGCCTTAGCCTTTTCATCTCCTGGGGGTCCGCAGGATCTTCTCCTTGTAGGTCTGGCACTTCCTCATTTTTTCCGAGAATTGATGCATTGTTTGGCTTTCTTATTACAGTATTTGGCAAGTTGAACCTCATTCATGGTATTGATTACACATGAATGGCACATGCTGATATTGGAACTTTTGGATGATTTTTCAGTCATCCAATTGTTTGGCTTTCTTATTACAGTATTTGGCAAGTTGGACCTCATTCATGGTATTGATTACACTTGAATGGCACATGCTGATATTGGAACTTTTGGATGATTTTTCTGTCATCCAATTTGGATTTTGCTCTGAGAAGCAATTTATCACGATCCACTTCTCGGCATAATCAAGTGCAAGAGATATTCCAATTTTAGTGTTCATCACACTTCACAAACTTTCTTATTTTGTTACATATTTTCTGCCATAACTTCTTAATTCCCAAGATGTATTGGATATAAGGGGAGAGAGACCCAGATCTCCTCCATAGTGGGCAGATTATCTGAAAAGTCAGTATTCAGACTCAACATGAAAGCAATAAAAATTCCAAACTGCAGAACTTGATATGACAGACTAGATGTTTTCTGCTTTTGAGTTACACACTCAGGCTTCTGTGTAGATTAGCCATATTCTGTCAATTTTTTTAACAAGAGCTAAATTTGAGAGTTTTGTATTTGTATAATGAACTAAATGAGGAGGAAGGAAAAGGAAAGACACCTTTTCTCATTTCTTAATGAAACAAACTTGATTTCTTCCAGCATATGTCTTTTAGTGAACACTGCATCAGAGGGCAGAGTGAGAAACCAGCAAGAAACTTAAGGCACTACGTTGATGTTGGAGAGGGGAGCTCTTTCTTTCCTTAGGAATGGATTCAGGAAGAAGACCCTGCTTTCTATCTTCAACCGTTTAAATTCTTCATCTCCTAGCCGATTTGACTGAATACTTGAAACTTAATGAAGCAATGAGTCTTATAAACTTGATATTTATAAGATTGAAGAGAAACAGTTTATTGGATTATAAAGTTAATGCAATTCAAGGAACCAGAAAAGAGCTTAAGGCTCTAATATTGATATTGGAAGGGGGAGCTCTTACTTTTCATCAGGCATGGACATAGGAAGAAAACCCTACGTACTGCCTTCCACTGTTAAAGTTTTATCATCTTCTAGTTGAATTGACTTACAGCTGGAAACTTAATGAAGCAATCAATCTTACAAAAATTGTAAGTATAGAAGTGAAGAGAAACAGGGTATTGGATCACAGAGCTAATGAAACTCAAGGTTGTAAAAATTGGTTAATATAGTTTACCAAAGGCTTTGGTGAAATTTGAAAAGAATGAGAAAAACAAGTGAATAACTTGTGATGCTAATTTGAATTTTAATAGCTTTTCTGTAGCCTCTTGGTCTTAAAACATACGTGTAATGTTAATTGACAATTGACTTTATAAAAGCCCCATAATACAGCAAATGTAATAAAATCAAAGCAAAAAGTCGCTTTGGACAAAGTCAAACAATATGAAATTTTTTTATTTCTTCAGTTGATGAGACTAAATATCGAAAACTGCACTAAGCAGTCCAGGAAATGTTTCTGAATATATTCTGTTCGAACAGGCAGAGGAAGTATGACACCTTGTTGAACTGATTTGATGCTTTCTGACCAAGGGATTTTTGAAGGATGCAATGACAAGTGAGATAATGAAAGCAATAGCACATAGGTATTGCAAATTCTTTGGAAAAAGTGGAGGAAGAATTTGGTTATAGTCCTGTGTCTTATTCAGGTTGCAGTGCTCCATATTCACATTTCAGAACCAAGGATGGTTGAGAACTGCTATAGGCAAGTTCAAATATAATCCATGCATTTTTAAAGTTCAAGAGAACTCTCAAGTATTTAAGAAAAGTAAAAAATAAAGAAAATCTGATGCAGTTGAAGCAGCCTTGGTGGCAGGCAGTGAAGTCCTTATTAAAAGCTTTGCAGTCCAAAGCTACATTAAAACAATATGCTGAGTTAAATATTGACTCTGGATAATGAAAAATTGTCTTATACAATGTCCATAAATGATGCACTTTTTGAAGGATTAGGCTGGAAATACAGCAAATAAGTCAATGACTGTGTCATTTTATACTTGTTCCATAATATTACAAAAACCTTATAAAACTTGTAACTTGGAGGTCATGTCTGCTTCCCAAGAGCTATGTTGTGAAACTTAATTTTTTAATAGGATCCTGCTGAGTTTGCACTGTAATTGTTATTTTGATATTAATGCTAGCATATGTCAAACTGTTGAGTTATGACCAATCCAGCTTGTATTATTTTAACTGATGGTGTTAAAAAAAATATTCTTTCTAATGTTGCTTGTAGCATTGTCTGTATTGTTTTGTTTTAAATGGTTATATATGATTGAAACTGGCCCCACCCGTATTACATCATGACCACATCACTGCAGTATTTCAATGAACCACATAGGGGTACCACAACAAAGTGTGTTATCATGGCACCCTTGGGAATTGAACCTTGGTCAGCTCAGCATTGTCTGTATTGTTATCATGAAAAGATAGTAGCATAAATATTTTCTCCAAAATAGTTGTTGCAGTTTACTCTTTTTGAATCCTACTTTTAAGTTTTTAGGTCCCATCTACAAATATTGGATGCATATGTATGTTGAATCTGTTTCAAATTTTTCTGCTTTTGGTTCTAAATGCATTTGCTTATTTGTGAAACTGCTTCCATTTTTAAATGCATTTTTTTATTTGTAGACATTATCTATAATGCATTTTCCTTTGTCTTCTTTTTTGACACTTGAGATTCATAATTACACTACCATATCTTACTATTTCAGCACTGTTAGTGACTTTTTGCTTCTTTCCTAGCATTTGTAGCCTTTATCATAGCTCTGTGACATGTGGCCATAGCAAGAAACTGGATCTTAATTTCTATTGCAACTTCAGAAATGTAATCTAAGTTATTACACTCTTGGAAGTAAATGGATCAAATTTTGAAATATACTTTCACAGTGAATGGATTTCTGATTGATCATATCTGTCATGAATTAAAGCATATACTTAATTGCATTTTATTTTTATTTCAATCTTCTAGGGATTATCGTTCGAGTCGAAATGCTTTGTTTGATTTGTTTGATGGAATAGAAGAAGGGGGGTTGAGGGCATCTTCCTCATATACAACTCATGAGATTGCCAAGCATGACAATGAAATTGCTATGCATGGGCTTCAGGACAGAGTGAGTGTGCTTAAGCGGGTATGTGTCTTTTTTCCTACCTTGTCTATGGTGATAAAATTAGACCTGTGTGGATGAGGGACTCCCAAATATCCTTACTGTGGGCCTTACAATTTGGAAAAACCCTAAATAAGGAGGACTTTATGTTGCAACTGCTAATATTACCCTCTCTATGCATTCTGCATCATCGAACTGCATTAAAATGTGTTGTAGCATGGAATTTTCAGTGCCATTTAATTTTTGTTAAAATTAGAGAAATTTTGTCATCTCAATGGTTAGATATTTCGACTATGATGTTAATGGAGATAGACTACAATAAAATTTTATATATATTTATTTATTTTTAATTGGTTATATAGGATTCAAATGGGCCCCACCCATATTACATCATGACTACATAGTGGTATTACAACAACTTGGCATTTATGCATGTATTGCTTAGCAAGATTTGAACATGGGTCTACTGCTTGAAAGTCAAAGAATTTAACTGGTTGAGCTCATGCCATTTGATAATTTTTTTATATTTATTAATAGTTTAGAAACATGGATTTAAATACCTTCAATTTTTTTAGTGACTTAGGGGCTATTTGAACATTAGGATTGCAGTAACTTTCTGACTTTGAATGCATTGAACTAAATATCAAGAACTTAAATTATGATTGTCTAAATGAAAGTTAATTATTTATTTGGAGGTAAATAAACCAAAATCCTTCAATTTTTCTAGTTATGTAGAGGTTATTTGAGAAATTAGGATTGTAGTAAGTTTTTGACTTCGAATGGATTGAACTAAATATCAAGAACTTAAATTATTATTGTGTAAGTGAAAGTTCTCATTTTTTGCTATTTAGAGGTAAATAAACTCCAGCTACTCACTCTCTTGCACTCTTTTGAGTGCAAATGGAAATCCTTGTATCAATGTTTTTAATGGAAAAGAGATAAGTAGAGATACATGAAGCTTACACTTCCATTCATCATGATGTTCTATGGACAACCACACTTTCAAATTCACTTGGGGCTTTCACCTAGCTAACATAGTTGTTGACCCCAATTAATGTGGGATTGCCTAAATGCAGGGAGGGTTGGCCTTGGTGAAGACTTGAACTTTAGCCTTTGTGGTGATATCATGTCATCTTTGTTGATAAGCTATGTCTATCGAACTTGTAATGAATGCTTGTTAGTGTTCATTGCACCTAAAATTATTTTCTATACTTGAGCTTCATTGTTGGTTCAATTTATAGATGTTAGTAATTCTTTTTAATAAGCTATGTGTGGCTTCTATTGGGGGCTACTCCTATTAAAATAACAAAACATTACATTGTTCTCATTACATTGCTATCAGGTTAATTAAACCATATCCAACTTGCCTTTTTATCAAAGATATTCTTCATTTGCCTTTCTATCAAATATATTTGTCATCTTCCTCAAATTGTTACATTTTCGCACTCAACTCCTTGATATCATTTATATTAAGAGATAAAATCTCACTCATCCAATTGCCTTCTAAAATTTGAATTTTGTCAAGATGAAAATCAACACTGCAAATGGCTAAAATATTTGCAACCTGGTTTCCATTTCTATAAATATGTTGTCTATAACAACCTGTCAATTCCCTAATACCTCTTTTTTAGGGGTCTTATTCATGCCCCTAATATTCCAAGATATCATTTTTATCATCACTTTTTATTTGTGGTTTTAGCCCCACTTCTTGTTAATACTTGCGATATTTGCTTTTGTTTTCCCATATCAACATCCCTCTGAGTTTCTTTTTCTCTTTGTTTTTGCTTCTTGGGCCTTCCTCTCTTTTTTCATTCCCACCAACACTTTCATCTTCATCAATATCTTCAATTTTTTCACATTGATCATAGTGAGACTTATCATGTATAGGTTTGTCTTGCTTTGAAGGATTCAAAGTGCAAGGAATAACCTCAAAAGCACTTTCTTCTTTATGTTGCTTTGGAACCCCTAAAGTGCAAGGACACTCCTCCATGGCAATTACTATCTTATGCTACCTTAAAAAACCTTAATTGCTATGGATTTCCTCATCCTCATTTCCTTATTATGCTGCTCTTGAAACCCTAAAGTGCAAGGGATAACCTCTACACTACTTTTATTTCTATTTCCAGAAGAGGATTCTATACTACTTGACAAAAATGAAGACAATTTACTTGGAATAACAATATTCTTCAAAACTTTCTTATTGATAAGCTGATATGGAAGTCCAAAAATCCTAACCCACACTAGAAACTTTTTAATAGTTTCTGTCTTGATAGAAAAATTCTTACTCCATGGTCTTAAATAAAGGGCATCTCTCCCCCTAAACCATGGTCCACCACCCATTATTTTATCTCTGATTTCCAAACTGGAAAAGATGAGGGAAAAACCTTTAGAAGAAAAGTCAGCGTAATTTGAATTCAATCCCCACTTGATCCAATTTTGAATCTTTGAAAACCTCTATATATTAAACCTCTACTTTTAAGAACCATTATATCATGCTCAATCATCTCATCCTTAATAATCACTTATGGTGTAACATTTGTTCCTTGGATCGAACTTGCCATATATTTGCTCTTCCTCTTATCTCCAATTTGGGCATCCATACTTCTAGGTAGGGCATCTTGACTTTTCATTAGGGCTTTCAAATATGACTTTCCTTCCATGCTACCTAGTGGGCCTCGCTCCATCTTGCATCGCTCTTGGCTCGCACTCGCACTCACTCTAATAAAATTAATTTATAGATGTTAGTATGACTTTTATGACTTGCAGGTATTTATATTCTTTAATAAAAGGGCCCTTAAATTGTATTTGAGTAATTGAACCTTTTTATTTTTATTTTTAAATCATGATTTGTATATCCCCTATAGGTGGGGTAATCTTCAGTTTGGCTACCATAATTGTGGAGTATCTCTTTTGTCTAATTAACCTAGGACTTGCATGTGGCTATCTTCATTGGGGTATGTAGCAAGCAAAGTTGAATGCGGTGGTTTACCTGAATAATACAACACATTATAATTCCATTTCACATTTTTCAGTTCAGATGTTGCTTGAGAATCAAAATTAGGTCTCAACTTTGGAGCCCACACACTTCAAGCACTTGATCTCATATTACTTAACATTCAATAGAGACTGTGGGGTGTCTCTTTTGTCTAATTAACCTAGGACTTGCATGTGACCATGTCCCTTGTGATATGTAGCAAGCAAAGTTGGTTATGGTGGTTTACCTGAATAATACAACATGTTATCATGCCATTTCACATTTTTCTATTCAGATGTTGCATGAGCATCAAAATTAGGTTTCTGCTTTGGAGCCCACACACTTCAAGCACTTGATCTCATCCCATTTAACATATTTGAGTAATTTCATTACTTAAGATTCAATGGAGACTTTGGATTATTTTGAATTTATTTTGGCTTATCATTGATGTCTAGTTGTGGTCTACCAAACATTGGTGAACTAGAGGTAAGCATATGCTTTTTATGGGTTATTTTCCAGAACCTTACTGAGGTGATCTCTTTGCATGGTTGCAAAGGATGTGAAAGAAATTCTTGTTGATACAAAAAATTTATCCATGAAAATGATAATCTGACTGCATCAAATTTGTAGTAGGTAAAGCATATATGAGCTCCAAATTAATAGTCATTGGGAAATTTTGGTAGATCATGATAATGCCCTACGAAGAGTCAAATCTCTTTTTTAATGTATCACTAGACATACATGTATTAGGAGTGAGACCTCCAAGTTTAACAAAATATTATAGGGGTGCTTTGGTTATATGATTTTATGTTCAAAGTTTACATCATTCTAAATTTCGAATGACTTGGAAGAGCTGAAGAATAAGAGTGAATTGTACTTTGCAAATACTTTGACAATACTCAACAAATAACATAAAAATAAATTTTACTCAAAAATCAAGAATATAGAAAAAGTTCATTATTTTTCATTTCCTGAAAATTCTACATTGTAGACATTAAAATAAACATAAGATCAAGTTTGAATAGGCAACATTTTACATGCAGGTAGTCATCAGATACTAGCAATGAACGTGTGCATTTTAAATTTTGAAATTTCAACAGGAAATTTGATAAATCTAGTCTTGGAGTCACTCTTTAATTCTTTAAAAAAAATCTAGAATGAGATAAAAATAACATAAATACGAAATATTTGATACTTGAAAGGAACCAGAACTACCAATTAATGAATGTAGAGATGAAAATTGTGATGCACAAAGATCAGATCACTTAACCATTTTCTGTTGCTGACCTGGTGTATTTGTGGTCAACCATATTCTAACTATGCATACAAATAGAAAATTTTAGCTTATGAGAATTGGTACCAGAATCTTCTCATCATGTACCTCAAATAATATAAGAAAGAATTAATTTTGAAATAATAGGAAGAGAAATTGGATTTAACTTCAAGATTGAAATTAAAAAAAAAGAAAGGAAAAAGAAAGATAAATTATGGTTCTTAACATTGTTGGTTGTAGTCAATTGCAATGGAATATGCAAACAATCCTTTAAGAGCATTGTATGTTTGAAGCCAGTCAATGAGAGGCTACCTGGTTGGGGTAGAAATTTTGTATATTAGAATAGGCCTTTATTTACTTGCCTATCAACATTGAAGGATGGACAACAAATTAAAGCCTGGTTTTAGACGATAGACATCAAGATAACTAGAAGCATCATTCTTAGTCTGTCTGATTGCATGTAAAAGGGCCACAAGGTTTTCAAAATTAAGAAGTGGAGATTTAGCAATAATAGGTGTTTAAAGTCATATATATTTAATTTTTAAATATATACTTAAAAGAGAGAAACAAATAATTTTAATATCCATGACTGATGGAAGTATGCCCATGGGACTCAAACCTACAAGAAGTTACAATGGTTGCATCAAACAAATATAGAAACAAAGACTAAAACTAGTATTATTTGTAGGAAGCCAAATAACCTATGAAGGCCTAAATAATAATACTAGTTTTAGACTCCACATTCAATCACTTTGAACCACAAAATCTACAAAATGCTTTGTTTCACCTTATCAGCAAGGCTTGGGTAATTAATTAGGAAAAATTGCCAAAACTTGTAAGTTTTTCCACCTTTTGGTGAAAATATTGAAATCTTTTGAAAGAATTGGCTACTCGTGAACATATTGGGAGGCTAAAAAAAATCATGATATACAACGTAATCATGATTTTTTGAAGTTTTTTCAATAGTGGTTACATCATTGCCTGATACCAAGGCAAAATTGTACTTGAAATGGTTTCTTGCCTCCCATTCATGTCTTTCCAACAAAGGTTCTTTATTTCCTCCTATGCTTGTGCAGCAGTTTCAAACAAAGTTCTTGTGCCTTGCCATTTTAATTATTCAGTTTTAACTTATGTTGAAAAAACCTGTAAATCAAAATAGCCAAAATATCATAAACGAGATTGAGGACATATACCCCCATTCTTTGAATTTGTGTTAAAATTTTCATGACAAAGGTTTTAGTGTGCCCTTTGCTGTAAAAATAGTGAAACATCACTGCTCAATTGTTTTGTGCTGCAAAAGTCTATCTTCTAAATAGTCTCTTTTTCGCTGCTTGCAAGAAATTCCCTAAAATTCATGGAAAAATGCTTGGGATGTCTTTTTGTCATGAAGTGGCTAAGAAAAGGCAAAATGAATATTTGAGAATGGTTCTTTTTCACAGTTATAATAGATAAGTGATGGTAGTCAATTTGGGCCAGTCTTGCTGAGTATTAGGATGCCTGTTTGGTATTGGGAGTTTTCCATGATACTAAATACACAAAGTATTGACCATTTCAACTCAGTTTGACTGACACTGCAGTGGACTGGGTAAAATTGGTCTGTTTTGGGCATGAGCGAGTAATACTTGTGAGTACTCACAATATGTGATAAATTCAGACTTCTGATTTTATTATTCTGAAGAAATGACTAATATGATTCAAGCCCCTTTTGTTTCTTGACTGTCATTTGTTTTCTTTTTTCTTTTTCTTTTTGAATCAAATTGTCCTTACACCTTTAGTTTAATGTGTTTCCTTGTTCTAGTGACCCTTGCTAATGGTTAAATCAATACAATTTAAGTATCTTCTAGAAGTTTCCATGATATCAAGTAGAGGAAATATTGACCATGTCAAATTGGTTTGATTGAGTGTGATGAGGTCTATTTAGAATTGGCTTGTTTTAGGACTGAGTGGTTGTTATCTGCCAAAAAATACAAACAAGGCATAACCAAAGGCTGACGAGGTTGGTTGATGTATACCCAAGGCAACATTAAGTTATATCCCTGAGGCTAGTGTTCTTATTATGGACGATGAATAGATGAGTGCCCATAGCCTAAGGAATGCAGAGATAATATGAAGCTGCTTAAAGCCAGAGATAATACGAATCTCCTTAAAGCCACAACTGGATTAGTTGATCTTTGCATAAGACAAGATTGTGGAACTCTAACAAGAATAAGTATACTAGGCAATATGCTGGAAGAGATAGCAGCTTGTACAAGCCTGCATAGACAGGTGGAGGAACTCACAAAGCAATTGGAATGCCAAGCCCTGCAAAGAGCATTGGGTGGAAGGCACAGGTCCTCAAGTACTAAATGCAGAACATAAATTGTAACAATGACTAGCATCAAGGTCATTTGTGCAAAGATGTACATGCTGGCATTGACAACTATTTCATAAACAAATATTTGAAGACCAGAAGATGAAGAAAAAATATAGAAGATAAACAAACTGAAACAGATCATATGTTTCTGTTTGATTGTACTTAGAAATAGGCTTAAAAGCCATTCTAGGTTTTCTCAAGAGAGGAAACTATCAGAGACTACAGATTGGAGAGTATAACTTGTATAAACAAAGTACTTGGTTGGATTAATGATATGCTATGAAAGGCAAAGAGGGTTAACAACATATTTATATTTAGTAGAGCGAAAGAGCACATCGTTGACATATAGATCAATTCGTCTCAATTCATAGTGTTATCAAAGCTACAAGCAATGAGTCGAGAAAATTCCTAACATACTTGGGATGTACAAAATAAATTTAGAAGGTAGAAATTAGAATGCACATAAAGAGGAGACAATGATCATCGATGAATCTTATTGTTGTTAAATAAACAAAATTCATTTTTGGACGCTAGAGATAAAATTGCACAGACAAAGAAGTGTCAAGGTCAATTACAACTGATAGATTATGGAAAGGGATGTTGGGCAGAGTAATTGGAAGTGCTGAGCTGCCCGACTTCGCAGCGAAGTCGGGCTTCGCTCACTGACCTGTGCGCACTCGGGCAAAGAACGTTGAAACCTGCCTAAAAATTTTCTAAGGCACGGAGGTCCTCCCGACTGCGCTCATCCGCCCGACTGCGCTCATACAAAGGCTGAGCTTAAAGACGATTTCTTCCCCCTCCATCAGATGCTGACAGGTGTCCAGCCTCGAGATTCGAGTCAAAGATGTGACAGAAGGTGTGCCGCCAGGGTACCGGACAGATGAGCGTGAACTGACAGATTGTACCGCATCTGCCCCCATTCAAACTGACTCAACTTCCCACCTACCGGATTTCCACGGAGTTGCCACGTTTTTAGGACCTTGCTGCAAGTACATTCTTTACCCGCAGAGGTCAACATCGCCGCTTTTGTCGCCTTTTGCAGCTTTTTGTCAAGTCTGGGATTCTGTGCCCAAAATGTAATCGGGGGGGAAAATTGCGCTATAAATAGCAGCCTCATTTCATTGTACAAGGGCAGAGGGGGAACATATTGCTAGAGGACTCTGCTGTGACGGACCACCTTCTAATTAAATTCAAAGCATCCTTGGCTCTGCTTCTTGTCTCTGTCTTTTATGCTGCCTTCTACTAGTATTTCTGCTTCATGTCCATTTATATTTCTGTCTGTTTGAATTCTGAATCCTGGATTTGAGCATTGGTGATTATTTGGATTTGGAATACAAAACGGAAGGATACATAGGATAGAATCGCAGTTGCAATTTCTGTTACATGCTTTGTTTTAATTGTTGTTGGTTCGGATGCAAATTTGCGATCGTGCTGCTTGTTCTCCACCCAACCGAAACGCATGATATTTACATCTCTTTTCTGTTCCCTTATCTTTTTCAATCTCTTTCCAGTTCCCTTTACCCCTTTTTTTAATCTCTTTCTTGCACTCTTATCTAAAACCCCCCAAGTAGGTTAGGAAAGGAGCCGGCCTTCTCCGGAGATCGGCACGGGGGGCATCCCTTCCTCCCGGCCTTTCAATGTTGGTCTGCGGGTCTAGGGCGCATTGACACACCAAGTCCTTCCCAGGTGGCGGATCCATGGCCAACAGTTTATGGCACGCCCGGTGGGACGAACAGTCTCCATAAAATATGGAAGCCCGGGTTAGTGAATCTCTGGCTTGCCTTCATCTGGCAAAATCACCTGGCGACTCTGACTGAGCTGAAGATCTAGATTTCTTGATCGCAGACACCTTTTTTTAAGCTAATAGAAGACACCCCGGAGGAATCAAGGTTTGGTGAGTAGCCTTGACCTCACAAGCGGAGAAATGAATGTTCACCTACAGTCTCCATATTTTCAGGAAGCCCGAGTTTGGTGAATCTTTGGCTTGCCTTCATCAGTCAAAATCACCTGGCGACTTTGACTGAGCTGAAATATGGAAGCCCGAGTTGGTGAATCTCTGGCTTGCCTTCATCTGGCAAAATCGCCTGGCGACTCTGATTGAGCTGAAGATCCAGATTTCTTGATCGCAGCGCTTTTTTTTAAGCTAATAGAAGACACCCCGGAGGAATCAAGGTTTGGTGAGCAGCCTTGACCTCACAAGCGGAGAAATGAATGTTCACCCACAGTCTCCATATTTTCAGGAAGCCCGAGTTTGGTGAATCTTTGGCTTGCCTTCATCCGACAAAATCACCTGGCGACTCTGACTGAGCTGAAATATGGAAGCCCGAGTTGGTGAATCTCTGGCTTGCCTTCATCTGGCAAAATCACCATGGCAAATCCCTCATACAATGCAAAGCCCTAGAATGCAGCTGTGTGGAGCTCGAGAGGCAGATCTCGTCCAAAGTCACCAGTGGGAATATGCAAACACCGCCCAAATGATGAATAATATGGTTGCTTGCAGTTTCCATCAGGAGACGGGCCAAGAGGAGGAACAAAATCCAGTGGCAAATTCTGAACACAAAGAGGGCACATTTTTGCACCCTTTTTGTGTCCCAAGGCATAGCACGCAAGCATTCAGCCAAAGCCCAATAGGCATGCCTCACCAGGAGGTTGATCCTGAGGAGATCCCGAAAAAAGGCCTATCGCCGGAAAGCTCCTGCTATCGCATCAAGGAGTTGGAGGAACTCGTGCTCGAGAGCCCACGGGTGGTGGACTCTCTAGAGTGGTGGTATTGGCTCCAACCATCACCGCAACCGGTACCCGAAGAGGGCTCCCGTATGGCAAATCTCCTTGCCACATTGTTCATCAATTGTATGGGTACCGACATGAATGATAACCAGCCACGTTGCACCATGTTCGCGACCTGGCAAACTATGGGAGGCCAAGCCGGACTTCAAAGATCAATTGAAGTACAATCAGATCTGGTCCGGACACTGCAGTTTCACCGGATAGGCAACCAAAGCTAGATTTGTGTTGGCGGCATGCCAATCATGCCGCAAAAGTTTGTGTAAACAATATAAATAAGCCGGCTAGTATGCAAAGTTTTAGTTGTTTTCTTAGTTTAGTTTATGCAGTGCTTTTTTTTAGTGTTCCAAGAGGGCCATGGGTGCCAAGGGTTTGAGAAAGAGGTTGTTGCCGGCAGTGAGTATCAAGAGGACGACGAGGGTGACTCTGTTGCCCAATGGATAAAGGCTTGGGTCCTCACATTGAGGCGAGCTCAATGCCCCACGAGCCGCCAGGAATGTTGGCAATTTTGCCACATTAAATTTTTTGATAACTTTGGCCTAAGTATGGAGCTTTAAAGCGGCAAGGAGCATGCGGAGGTGTTCGGGTTTTCGCGGGCCATAAACGGGGGCGATAAAATGGATGAAATAAGCTTTGGATATTTTATCATTGCAGATCTTTTCGCTAGCTTTCTGACGATATGTTATAATAGGTGATCGGGCCAGCGGATCAAAAGTTATGGCCCCGGGAAGCAGGGACCGGGAAGCTCAATTTCGGGCCAGAAAATTGACTAAGTGTTGGGCCCTGCTCGACTGCGCTCATTCTCCCGACTGCGCTCATACAAAGGCCCAAAATTTTCTTAGTGTTAGTGTTGCCGCAACCAGACTTCACTGCGAAGTCGGGCTGCGCCCCTAATTTTGTGCGCACCTGGGCATTGTCAGTGAAGGACATCCCAAAAAAGTCTAAGTGTTGGGTGCGCAACCCGACTTCGCAGTGAAGTCGGGCTGCGCCCTCAAATTTGTGCGCAGTTGGGCAGCTCACTTGAAGAAAACGACTAAGTGCTGGGACTGCCCGACTTCGCAGCGAAGTCGGGCTGCGCCCTGGAAGAAGAGCGCAGTTGGGAAGCCCATCATGGTATCTCCAGAAAAACGACTAAGTGCTGAGCTGCCCGACTTCGCAGCGAAGTCGGGCTTCGCTCATTGACTTGTGCGCACTCGGGCAAAGAACGTTGAAACCTGCCCAGAAATTTTCTAAGGCACGGAGGTCTTCCCGACTGCGCTCATCCTCCCGACTGCGCTCATCCGCCCGACTGCGCTCATACAAAGGCTGAGCTTAAAGACGATTTCTTCCCCCTCCATCAGATGCTGACAGGTGTCCAACCTCGAGATTTGAGTCAAAGATGTTACCGAAGGTGTGCCGCCAGGGTACCGGACAGATGAGCGTGAACTGACAGATTGTACCGCATTTGCCCCCATTCAAACTGACTCAACTTCCCACCTACCGGATTTCCACGGAGCTGCCACGTTTTCAGGAGGACCTTGCTGCAAGTACATTCTTTACCCGCAGAGGTCAACATCAGCCGCTTTTGTCAGGTCTGGGATTTTGTGCCCAAAATGTAATCGGGGGGGAAAATTGCGCTATAAATAGCAGCCTCATTTCATTGTACAAGGGTGGAGGGGGAACATATTGCTAGAGGACTCTGCTGTGACGGACCACCTTCTAATTAATTCAAAGCATCCTTGGCTCTGCTTCTTGTCTCTGTCTTTTATGCTGCCTTCTGCTAGTATTTCTGCTACATGTCCATTTATATTTCTGTCTGTTTGAATTCTGAATCCTGGATTTGAGCATTGGTGATTATTTGGATCTGGAATACAAAACAGAAGGATACATAGGATAGAATCGAAGTTGCAATTTCTGTTACATGCTTTGTTTTAATTGTTGTTGGTTCGGATGCAAATTTGCGATCGTGCTGCTTGTTCTCCCCCCACCCGAAACACATGATATTTACATCTCTTTCCTGTTCCCTTATCTTTTTCAATCTCTTTCCAGTTCCTTTTACCCCTTTTTTTAATCTCTTTCTTGCACTCTTATCTAAAACCCCCAAGTAGGTTAGGAAAGGAGCCGGCCTTCTCCGGAGATCAGCACGGGGGGCATCCCTTCCTCCCGGCCTTTCAATGTTGGTCTGCGGGTCTAGGGTGCATTGACACTAAGTCCTTCCCAGGTGCCGGATCCGTGGCCAACAGTACCCCTACTATTGCAAATGATTCGGAATTTGATCTTGGTCTCTTTTGCTTATATATAGGAGAAAAAATTCTCAATCAGTGTTCAAATGCCTTTCCTTGGAGTTCCACTTATGAAGTAGCAATAATATCTCACACGATCAGTAATTCAGCCTTTGAATGTTACATTCAAATTTGAATTAAAGTTGGAGATACCAGTGTGTGAGAGGCACTTTGCAAAAGATTTGAGACAATTAGCTGCAGTCGTTGGGCACACACTAGTCCATCCAAGGCTAATTGTATACCTAAAAGATAGCCTTTAATAGATACAAGAAAACAACAGAAGAGTTGAAGACTTAATAACTAGGAATATTTCAAAATACTCATACATAGGAAGCAATGTCTATCAGAGCATATGGAACAAGAAATCTCCTGGTAATGTCTTTAGTTGAATTGGGGCAACCTCTCAGGCCATATGCTCAGGAATTGAATCATTAAAATGTTCATTTGCTAAATTGTGAATGAAGAGTCACACCTCCTCCCAAAGGATCTCCTGAGAGTAACAGGTGCCAGACATCTCTAGTGATTTAGATAGGCTGAAATAACTTGTCAATCTGGTGCCTCCAAAGTCCCTTGGAAAGTCCAATGTCAGAAAGTAGAAGGTGAAGGTCCAAACCATAGGTATGAAACTCGGCCAGTTTTTGAAAAACTCGCTGAGCCTGTGCCCAAGACAGCCCTCCTGGGTTTTTTTTGACTTGGCTCTGCGAGATTTTCTGGACTTACCAAGTTTTTTTTTTAACTCGCGACTTTTTTTTTTTTTGTTTTAAATTATCAAGTCCAAGAAAAAAAAACTCTGCTGTGGCGGCAAAAAACACAGAAAATCGAATTCAAATCGTTGTTTTCCAAATTGGCCGCATTTTTGTTGTTTCCACTTGCAGAGAGAGCAGAGAGAAGGTGAAATCAGACCCAAAAATATATTCATTTGCATCCTAAACCCAAAATTTTCCTAGTTTTCAAAAATCTAACAACCACCCAGCAGTTACATTTGAGGTGAAAAACCAAGAACCAAAAGGAATGCTAATGCCACGAGGCCCACCTGATTACAAAGGACCAAAGTTGAAAGGAAAATCAAAATTAGTCAGCAGAGTACAGGGATAAGGTCAAAAAAGATCAACAATGGAAGTTGAGACCAAAAGGGTAGACAACATTGAGAAAAGTCTAAACCAATCTCGTATGGAGTTCCATGGCAATATGTCCCAACCCATGCAAAGTGTAACACCTTCAATAATCAAGAGCAAAATTTCTTTGCACTTCACTATGATATAAATTCTCTATAACATTTATCTAACCACTGGTCCAAGGAACAAACAAATGCTTCCAAAATCCTAACCAACACAGGAAAGGTTCACCATGTTTGAGGTAACTTAAAGGCGTCAAGAACACGAAAGATTGGAACAGTACACTGCTTGGGCCCTCTCACAATCCCAGTGAGATTTATAAGACGCACAATAAAGAGCAAGAGGCCATTTGAAGAAGCACAAAATGTCTTGTGGTTTGTTTCTAAGGAAGACAAGTTGACTAATAATTGTAATATTTAGATATGCCCTTTGAAGGATAATATACTATCGATACTTTGTCAGAGAATAGCATCAAACCGTTTTCAGTGTTGTTTTGAGAATTGCACCTGTGTACGGGCACAAAACCAGAATGGGAGATAACATGACTTGAAGGATTTTCTAACAGTAGCCACTAGCCCATATATAACCATTCGTCTATGGAAGGCATCCCCTAGTCCAGCCACAATCTGCAAACCATGGAAATTAGAAGGGGTATGTGCCTTATGTACTCTCTCTAGACTTTGGCTCATTATGAAATATTAGCAAACACTACATATTCATCAGGAGGAAATAATTACAAATAAACAACACGTTAAATGACGTCAAAAGGACTTGCAGATGCTCCAAGATTGAGTCTAACAGCAATCCAACAGTTACATTGATGTGTGTTTTGTCACTTTTATGTGTAGTTTAAGGTTGTATTGCTTACAATATTAATTTTGGATTTATATAATGTTAATTAATTGTGAAATGCATTAATATTTTTTCCAATGAAAATTTACATTTTCTTCAGTTTTTTTCTTTTGTCAAGTTTTTTTGCCGAGTCCGAGTCCGAGTCAAACATTGGCCTTGCCAAGTCCACACCAAGTCCGAATTTCTCTCTTTTAGTCCAAACAACTTTGGTTTGGATATGGGGAAAAAAGACAGCAGGGAACTTTCCTGAATAAGATTTCCCCTTGGATTTCATAACAAACAGGGAACTTGAATATTAAGTGTTTTTTCGTCTCCACATTCTAGAGAAAACAGGGATGATCCTGCTGTCTCATGGAATATGATTATCAGTCTGTACCAAGGTTACCAGGTGCGGGGGTGCGGGTGCGGCGGGAATCGCGGGTGCGGGTGCAGCCCCCGCCAAAAATAGGGTTCGCGGGGTGCGGGTGCGGCCCCTGCCAAAAATAGGGTTCGCCGGGTGCGGGTGCGGCTAGTTTTTAATTTATATATATACATATTATCAAAAAAATTAAAAAATAAATATGCACATTGCGAAATAATTAAATAAATGATAAATCATACACATTGTGAAATAATTAAATAAATGATAAACATACACATTGTGAAATAAAATAAATCATTCATACACATTGCAAAATATTTAAATATGGCATCATAAAATCATATTGATATATGATATTCATGTAAAAAAATGAGAGTATGTCAAGTCATAAAGAGTCGAGAGATAACAATATACTAGGCCCTCCTCATCATATTCCTCATCATCTTCTAGGCCCTCCTCCTGTGGATCTGGTGGTGGTAGATATGAAAAGCCATCACACCTACTGTCATCTCTGCTATCATTAGGAACTGCATCCCAACGTGCAAAAGGCCCCTCTGTATAACCTTTGTCCCTACGAGACATGAGTCGAAGAGTATTATGGACATACACAAGGTTCTCTACCCTGCTCACCTCTAATCGACCTCTCCTTGCTGAATGGATAAATCCATAAGTACTCCAATTCCTCTCACAAGCTGAGGAATTGGCCACTTGAGACAATAAACGACATGCTAATGCCCAAACTGGGTTGGGTTTGGCTAGGTGAACCTTGATTGGCTGTAGGGTTCGACTTGGGTGAACCCTGACTGACAGGGTTCGGTCCAAGCCGAACCCTGTCAGACAAGGTTCGGATGGGGTTCGGCCGAGCCGTACCCGTTCGTGAATCCGCGAACCCAGAGCGGGTGCGGGTGCGGGTGCACGCACCCAGCCAACCGGGTGTGAGAATCCGGTTACGCTGGTCTGTACGAACTTGTGAATGGTGAAAATGCAGGGCTACATAAATTCTCCGAGTATAGAAACTATCACGATAAAAAGCTATCATTTGGCTGAGAGATCAAGTGACATAGAAGCAAGTATTTGAGACAGAGGAAACATTTTAATGAACCCTGTCTATTTGCCTGGAGGTATTTGGAAAAATGTCCTCAGACCAATTCCAGATGTTTACTTTTATAGTTTGACACAGGATGACAAATCAACAAACATGTAGCTAATATAAGATTAATTGATATCAGTTCTCCAAATGATTCCAAACATGAGACATGGTGCATAATTAACTTATTTCTTGTGTAGATTTTCTAGGTTTCCAAGTATAGAACTTGTGCTAGTCAAAGAACTCGGAGAAATAGCCATGTGATGGTGGTTCTTCGTTACTGGTACAAGTTGGAAAATGACTGACATAAAATGTCTTGAAATTGTGGTTCTTGAAGGGCCATGTTATTCTGTGCTTGAAAATTGAGATCATGTTCTGGGATGTACAGAGATTCACTTTATTCAGTAATTTTACAATTTGTCCTCAGAAATTAAAATATCTAGAAATGGATGTTCTAGGCATGTGAATACACTTCTGTTATCTTGGGACAATAGTCCTGAAATTCATCTTGTTCTTGACTTTCAGAAGTTAAAAAATGAAATTTATAAGACAATCTTCAGTGCCCACTGTCCTTGCTTGCCCATGTAAATAGATCTGTAAGAAGAGGGGATGGAGAGACAGACTTCATGATGGTGCTAGATCATTCATGTGTGTGTGGCCTTAGACCTTTTATCTGCAGCAATTTATATTTGGGAGTCTCTGACATGGTCAGAACACTGATGCCTCAAAATCTCAGTTCATTGAAGCTCTTTGCAGTTGTTAAACATAAATCTGAAACATGTGAAATATTCTTCTAAATTTTTTTCCAAATGCATACACAATTATTCTTTTTTCTAACGACTTAATTGGGGGTTGAAATGGGGCTCATCATAATAGAGAAACTTGGCTTTGAGTGGACTTGACAATGCTAATTTTTGACTCGGACTTTTCATTGGGAAAAAGTTTTTTTAATGCATATCACAATTAATTAACATTATACAAATCCAAATTAATATTGTGAGTGATACAACCTTAAACTGCACATGAAAGGATATTATAATAATATATTGTTAAAGAGGGTTTAACACAGTAATGGCAGGAGTATGGGCTGATTGAGATGGACTGGAGGAATGTTGCGATGGCGTCGGGCCCGTCACAGAGCGTGCATGCTAGTGACGTTTTTTCATCTAAAAATGATTGGAAGGAACAGGATTTCCCAATGCATGTCGGGAATCGTTTGTTAAAGAACAATGGATGTTTGGAACGATGTGAAGCCAGGCCGGTTCTAGTGGTTCAACCAGACTCGGTGGCGGAAGATGTGGAGTATTTAACCAAGCATGCGCTTATTGGCAAATTTATGGGCATCCGAATTTCTCTTCCCTTTGTGGAGGCTTGGGTTAGGAAGACTTGGAACCCTGACGGTGACGTGGAGGTGATGTTGAGTGCGAATAGCTATTTTATGGTGGTTTTCTCGTCTTGCGGATCGTAACAAAGCATTTGAAGGGGGTCCCTATTTCTGTAACCAAGCTGGACTCTTTCTTAAACCTTGGCATGTGGGTTTCAACTCGTCAGAGGAGCGGTCGTCGCGGGTTCCAGTGTGGGTTCGGCTCCCGTGGCTCCCGTTGGAATTTTGGAGAAACGACATCTTGCATATGATTGCCCTTCTTCTTGGGAAGCCGGTTGGACCATCACAACAGACGATGGAGAAAAAGGTAATTTCTGTTGCCCGTATCTATGTCGAAATTGATTTAAACAATCCTATTCCAGATTCTGTTGAAATACAGTTTGGATCGTCTACATGGGTTCAACAACTTGACTATGAAGCTCTTCCGTTTCGTTGCCGGATCTGTCATGAATACGACCACCTGCAAAGAAAATGTCCTAAGTTTGTCCCGCCCGTGGCTTCAAATCCCGGGCCCTCTCGATCTGCACAAAATTTGGATAAAGAAAAAGCCCCGATAAAGGAAGGGGATCGGGATAAGGAAGGCTTTGTTCCTGTAAAACCCCGAAACAGAGGAAGAAGGGTAAAAAGAGCCCTTAAGGATAGCCAACCAGATGCTCTGCTCAACCGTTTTGAGATACTGGATGATCTTGATCAGTGCATGGAGTTACCTGAAACGTCGCTACCTGATGCAGATATAACAAGGCCGAATCAGATGTCTCTTCTTGAGGTGGAACCTAAGGAATCAGATCTAGTGGGTTTAAATGAAGAACATATGGCTTTGGCTCCGAGTACAGGTGATATGGTTGGCTCTAGCCCTGGAAGGAAAACTATTTTGGAAAGTGGCACATATATAGTTGTGCTCTCTCCTACTCAGGCACTGATGCAGTCATCCTTGGACTGCAAAACTCCTACGGTGTTGGGATTGCAGCAGAAAACAATTAAAAAAGGTGCTTCGGATAAGAATATGAAGGTGGGTCGAAAGAAAGACCAGGACAAAATTAAGTTAATGGGGGAGACTTTGGTGGAGTCAGGCTTGGTGAGAACATTGGACTCCCATTTTTCTAACCCCCAGAAATGATTATCCTCTCATGGAATGTAAGGGGGTTGAACAACATCCCCAGACAAAAAGTTGTTCGTGATTTGATTCGTGTACATTCTCCGGATGTGGTGTTTATTCAGGAGACTAAATTGGCTACTGATAGTATGTTCAATATTGCTCCCAAGTTGTGGAGAAGGGGTCAATGCCAGTGTATTGGCGCATGTGGATATGTTGGTGGCGTTGCTTGTTTATGGGATCCGGTTAAGATCTCTCCTCTTACTTGGATTTCCAGCAGATGTTCTATTTTGATGATCGGGCATGATAATGAATTTGGTGAAACCATCCTACTTACAAATGTGTATGCTCCTGTTGATTACAATGGTAAAGTAAATTTGTGGGAGCACATTGGCTTTGTGAGAAGTCTGGCTCCCTTGTACCCATGGATTTTGGTGGAGATTTCAATTCTATCACTTGTCTGGAGGAGAAACGCGGTGGAGTTGATCGTCTCGAGCCTTTTTCTTCTGTCTTCAGTGCTCATATCCGGGCCCTGAACTTGGTTGACATCAAGCCGGATAATGGGATCTTTACCTAGCACAATAGAAGATGTGGGGAAGAGTCCATCTCAGAGAGACTGGATAGGTTTTTGATCTCTAGTTTTTGGATTGGTAATAACAAAAGCTCTAGTTCTGTGATTCTGGAGGGTAGGGGATCTGATCATTGGCCTATCAAACTCTCTGCTCTTGAGTTTGGGCTAAAGAAGAATCCTTCCTTTAAGTTTCAACTTATGTGGCTTCGGGATCCTAAGATTCATGATTTCATGCGAGGCTGGTGGACCAATGGCAAACCTTCTCATGGCACCGCTATGTATTCCTTTATGAAGTGGCTACAATTTGTTAAGCATAAATTGAAGAGGTGGAATAGTCTAAATTTTGGGAACCTTTCCTTGGCTAAGTTGGCGGCTCTTAAGAAGGTGGAAGAAGCTTCAAGGAAGATTAGAGATCATGGACTCACGGAGGAGCTTCTCTTTGAGGAATCTGAGGCTGCGAAAGAACTTGTTGAATGGGAGCTGAGGGAAGAAATTTTTTGGAAACAAAAAGCTCGAGTGGATTGGCTTCAGGAAGGGGATAGGAACACGACCTTCTTTTTTAACTCAGTTAAGGCTCGTCGTAATGGTAACCTGATTTCCTCTCTTGTGAATTCTCAAGGTGCCCTTCTCTCTTCTTTCAGGGAGATTTCAGAAGATACTAGGAGGTATTTTTCCTCTCTCTTCAAGGAGGACTCCCTCTCAGATGATGAGGATGAAAAGCTTATTCTAAATTGTATTCCCTCGATTGTTTCTAGAGAGATGAATGAGCATTTGATGGGCCCAATTTCCCTTGAGGAGTTGGAAAATGTTGTATTCAAGATGAAAAAAGGGAAAGCCCCGGGCCCGGATGGATTCCCGATTGAGTTTTATCAGGAGTTTTGGGAGTTAATCAAATTTGATCTTCTGGAGGTGGTCCATGAGTCCCAAAAGAACAAACAGATGCTAAGGGCCCTAAATGCTCTACCTTTGTGGTGCTTATTCCCAAAAAAGAGGGAGCGAATTCTCTGGATATGTTTAGGCCTATTGCTCTATGCAATGTTGTGTATAAGATCATTACAAAAATTATTGCTGAGAGGTTGAAGATATGGTTGAGCAAAATCATCTCTGAGGAGCAAGGTGGGTTTGTTGTTGGCCGACAAATCCTGGATGGGGTTGTTATTGCTACGGAAGCTATTCACTCGATGGAAACTTCTAAGGAGAAATCTATGTTCATTAAGTTGGACATGGCCAAAGCCTATGACCGGGTCAAATGGTCCTTTCTTTAGAAAGTTCTTGTTGCTTTTGGCTTTGAGGAGGAATGGATTAGATGGGTGATGAGTTGTGTTTCTTCTTCCTCGTTCTCTGTTCTTGTTAATAATGAGTCATCGGAGTTGTTTGAGGCCTCGAGGGGATTGAGGCAAGGAGATCCTCTATCTCCTTATTTGTTTATCATTATGGCGGAAGGGTTGGGAAGACTGCTCAAGTCTCAGGTTAGGCATGGTCTTATTCAGGGTTGGAAGTGGGATAGCAGTTCGTCGCCTCTTTCCCACCTTCAATTTGTTGATGATACAACTTTGTTGGGAGTTGCCACTACCAGGGAAGTTGGCAACATTAGACGGTCTCTTGACATATATCTTGGTGCTTTTGGGCAGTTGATTAATGAGGACAAGTCTTCTATTTTCTTCTTCAATACCCCTCCTCTTATTCAAGCCAGGATTGCTAGAATTCTAAGATTCCAGGTCGGGACTCCCCCTTCATTTATCTTGGTATTCCGATTTCGTCTCATCCTCTGCCTAGATCTTCTTGGCAGTCTATGCTTGATAAGTTTAGAGGGAAGGTGAATCACTGGATCGTCAGATGGCTCTCCTTTGCGGGTAGAGTGTTGCTTTTAAAATCTGTTGTTCAAGCTTTACCCATTTACAGGTGTTTTGTGCAAACAACTCCCTCTTGTTTTATCAAGGACATGGATGCTTTGTCAAGACAGTTTTTGTGGTCTAGAAAACTTGCTCAATCTAAATGGAGTTTGGTTAGGTGGGATTCTGTTTGTAGGCCGGTTCAAGAGGGAGGCCTTAGGTTGCGACAGGCGGCTCTTTCTGGGCAGGCTTTGGCTACGAAACTCTATTGGAGATGGTGTACTTCTCAATATCAGATTTGGGCTAAAATCTTATCTTGTAAGTACTTGAGAGGTATTTCTGAGGCTGAGATCCCTAGAGAGTCAACTTAGTTGGGAAAGGTTTGGTTATCTGGGACACTCTGAAAAAAGGGGCTAATATAATTAAGTAGGGTTTGTTCTAGATTTGCAATCGGGGATCGGATGCTCTTTTTTGGGAGGATTCTTGGGATGGCCACCCTCCTATCTTGAATCAATATCCCAGGTTACGTTCCCTAAGTTTTTGTTTCTTGGAAGCAGGCCGGTCTTGTGTGGAGGACTGTAATGTCCCAAAATAATTCCAGCATTGTAAATATTGTCTTTTGTGTCTTGAGTGTGTTTGGGCGTCATTGAGAGTATTTCGTCATATTTTGTGGTTAAAATAGGAGTTATAGGGGTTAATAAGTGTGTTTTGACAAGTTTGAAAGTTGGTATGTGGGTTAGTAGAGTTAATTATGGTATTAGGAGGGTTTTTGTGTAAAAAACAAAGCTATATTATAGGCATTTGACAAAGTGACGTTTCGAAAGTTATTATTATTATTATTTCTTTGTTGTGTGGGGTCCAATATAACTTAAGTGACTTTAAGTGATCTCAACATGAGATTATATCATAGCCATTGGATCTTATGAGATTGAGATCTAATCTCAGCCCTCCATGGTTAAATCTAAGGTCGGGACTTAATATCACTTTAGGGTTTGAGAATAAAAGGGACTTTAGGGTTTCATTTGTGGGTATTGTGAATTTGGAGAATTTGGAATTTGGGAGAGCTTTGCTCTTTTGGGCTCTTGCATTTTGTTGCAGGAGATTATTGGGGTTCCCTTTGGAGAGATCCATTGGAGGCTTGAAAGGGTAAAACCCTAGGGCTATCTACCCATTGAAGAGGCAAATCCATTCAGGGTTTGCATGTGTGCATCCATTGTTGAGATTAGAGGTTTCAAAGACTGATTTTGGCATCAGATTTGAGAGGGCTTGGAACCCTAGGTGGAGAAATCAACCTGGGAAGTGATTCATTGGCCAAATATTGCTCCAAGAAGTGAACGTCCAGCCTTGGAGAGGTTGTCATTGCAGTTTTGGAGGCAGTTTTGTGTTTGACATGTGCATATCAGATTTGTAAGGGTTTCTTAGTCTATTTCTGTTGCGGCAAATATAAATAAAAAATCAAAATATTCTACTGTTATTTCTGCTATATTTTCCAGTTTTCTGCAACTCAGGTATTGAGCAATATTTTGTTGTAAAATTTTGCAAGTGTTTTGTTTTTCCTGAGTTGGTATATTTCAAGGACTTTAAAAGAATCCAACCTTTTGGTAATTTGGAGATGTACAAGTGGAAAGATCCACAGGAATGGCCCCAGGGGGGATTGGTCGAGGACAGAGATGTGATTGCGCTTATTCTTGCGGGGAGGCTCTGCTCTTCGCTGAGGGGTAAAGACATTTTGGCTTGGAACCCTGACCCCAAGGGAACCTACTCTATAGCCTATGGTTATCAGGTTCTTGATATGCAAAAGTTCGGGAGCCTCCCTATCACATGGTGGAAAAAGGTGTGAAACAGATTTGCTTGGCCTAAATGTAACTTCTTTCTTTGGTTGGTCGCTCGTAATAAATGCCTCACTTGGGATAACGTGAGGAAGAGGGGATTTTAGGGTCCCTCTTTTTGTGTCCTTTGTGGTAATAATGAGGATGACTCTAGGACCCTTGCCAGAGAAATTTGGCACCGTTGGTGGAGTGCCTGGAACCATCCTTGTTTTCATGTGCTCTCCCTGGTGGAGTTTTGGAGCAGTCTGGGTAGACCTCCAGCCAATGCCCCCTTCCTCCAAGTGGCTTGGAATTTTGGCCCTTCATGCATCATTTGCCAGTTTTGGCTCAAATGGAACCGTCGCATCTTTCAGGGTAGACATTTGGCTATTCAACAGATCTGGCAAAGGATCTTGTGTGTGGTTCAGGAAACTATCCATAGCAAATCTGATGTGGATCCTCTTTTGGAATCTAGGGAGGAGAAGGTATGGCAGGCCCTTGGTCTCTTTGGGGTTGGTGCGGTCTTGTCGCCCTAGTAGGGTTCCCCAGCTCAGTAAGAAAGTTCAGAGAGATGGTAGGTGGAGGCCGCCCTCTGGAGGAGTTTTAAAAATTAATACTGATGGGTCATCTAGGGGCAATCCTGGACATGCTGGAATTGGCGGTGTTGGGAGAGACTCTGCTGGCGTGGTCAGATTTTTCTTTTCCATTTATAAAGGTGTTCACTCCAACAATTTTATGGAAGCTCTTGTGATTCTCGAGGCCTTGCAGAGGGGGTTTTCTCTTGGCTGGCGCAGGAGCATTTGCGATCTAAATCTCAAATTTTGGTTAATCTTTTAAACAACAAAAGGTTGGAGGATGTTAATTGGCAGTTGGCCTCTGTGGCCATTCAGATTCTCAGAATTAGTGAAGAGTTCGAATTTATCTCCTTTGTGCACATACCAAGGGAATGGAATGGGGTTGTTGATTATTTGGCCAAAAGGGCTTCGAGCTTTCGGGTCCTTGGATTATGGATAACTGGGAGAGTCTCCCGCTGGGGACTCTCAACGCCTCTGGGAGTTGCTTCACAAGGATGTCCAGACTTAATGTGGTTTGTTCTTGTTGTTTTCTTCGGGTTTCAACCCTGTCTGGTGGTTTTAGCTTGTTTTGTTATTTATTTGAGTCTTGGTTGGGGGCTTCGTTGTACTCTGTAATCTTGTCTTCTTATTAATAATTTTTTACCCCTTTATTTAAAAAAAAACTGCACATGAAAGAAACAAAACACATATTAGTTAAAGAAATTTTAACGCCACTTAATATTCTTATATTGATTATCATAGAAAAAGGTACAAAATGTGTGAAAATGCCTTAATAGGCCCACTACGACAGTCAAGTAATCTATCAGGCGTCTAGCAATGCCTTTGTCCTTTGCCCTAGCTGAAGCTCTAGTCCACATATCAGTTAAAGTATTGATTATCATATACAAAGGTACAAAATGTCTGAAAATGCCTCAATAGGCCCACTACGACAGTCAAGTAATCTATCTAGAGTCTAGCAATGCCTTTGTCCTTTGCCCTAGCTGAAGCTCTAGTCCTATCTCTTTGTGCCTGTGCCCGTGTCTCTTCCTTTGCCTTTGCCGCTAACTCCTCCGCCATATTTTCAAAATCATCCATTGAAAAGAGAGGCTTTTGCTGCTTCTCCTCTGGCTCTGTTATCCATTCAGATGATGGATCAATCTCATATAAATCAATGGCTTCATAATTTGATTTTACAAATACAAGCTCATTCAAATTTTGCTGTGTGAGTATCTTGTGCTTCTTGGAGCAAATGTGCTCAAACATACTCCAATTGCGAAGCGTTGTAAGATTTCTCAACATTTAAGGAGGAGACCGAGGTTTGAATCTTGTCAAGCAATACATAAATAATATCCAAGCTTTGTTGTAATACCGCTATGTGGTGATGATGTAATACTATTGGGGCCTGTTTCAATCCCATATAATCAATTAAAAAAAATAATAATTCGATTCATAAGGGTTACTTGGCCTTTAAGTTGCCCTTCGCCGAATGCACTATGGGGTTGTGAAAAGGTAGCCCTATCTCTTTGTAATCTTGCAACTCATCCTGTATCATATTGCGAGTGTTTTCATTTGTCACCATCCATGTAAGGCATTATTGAAGGCCTGACATCACCTCATATTCAGCCTCAAATGAGTCATCATAGAAGAAATTGGGGTTGAGGTAGTACCCCATTGCATGTAGTGGGTTATAGAGCTGAGAAGTACATCACCGGTCAATCAGTTCCCAAATGGGATTGTATTTGGGCGTGAAATAATTATAAAATGAGGCAATTGCCTCTTGGTCCTATCTAAGGCCTCATATAGGTAATGCCATTGGTGATTTTTCTCCATCAACAAGACGGAGAACCTCCACCAAAGGCTCTGAAGAGTTTTTAGTTATTGTTAGCAACTTAGCTATTTGAAATTTGGATTACAATTCAAAACAAGAAATAGTCTTGTACCTTGATTTCGTCATTCATAGCTGTCCAAAAGGGCTCCTCAAACACATAATTGTACACCTTTTAGCCCTCATTGGAGAATTGATATCTAGCAACATGTTCTCCATTCTGCTCCTTGCTCACATTGCTCACAAACATCCTCTTCAATGCACCCTTTGCATCAAAGAGGCTCTGCAATATAATGAAGTTTTTGGTGAATCGTGTAACTCTAGCTTGCACAAGCTCCCTCCCATTAGTGAACTGTCTCATTAGCTGGAGAACCCAAGTATGGTTGTAGATGAATTTTGTAATACATTTTGGCCTTATTTACAATCTCAGACACCTAGGGTAATTTTCCAATGGGCTGCATATGGTGTCCAAAAAATTGTGGGGAATCTCTCCTCCAAAATCCTTCTAGCTGCCACATACATTGCTGCATTGTCTGTGATAACTTGGACAACATTCTCCTCCCCTACCTCCAACACAACCTCCTCCAACAACCTAGCAAGCATTTCGGTACTCTTAACTTGTGTCAATGCATCCACTAACTTGAGGAACACAATTCCTCTTATAGAAGCAACCCAAAAAATAATCAATGTCCTATTCTTCATATCTTGATCGGACGTGATCGTGCAACCCCATTTTTTTCATATCTTGCGCTGCTCTTCAACCAAAATTTGGATATCTTCCACGGATTCCTGGAGGAGAGGGCCCCTAAAATCATCATAAGTGGGTGGCTTAAATCTTGGGCTGCAAACTATGAGGGCATCAACCATTCCCTACCAATATGGAGACCTCGCCACATTGAAGGGAATGTCAGAAAAATACCAAAAGCTTGCACAAGCCTTCCTTGTGGCCTTGTGCCTCTCCTGGTTCCATGCAGTCATACCCTCAAGCGTGGGTTGTGACCTTGGTGTGGAACATTCCACAAAAATTGACTCCTCTGTCCCACTCCTTGGGTGTGTCACTAATGGACTCAATCCATTGCGGCACCGCTGAAAATGGCTAAAGACGCTGCCGCTACCCTCAGAAGGAGGCAGAGAAGCCCCTCAGAAGGAGGCAGAGAAGCAGGAGTAGCCATTGCTTCGCTTGTTTTTCTTTTTAGTTCTTTCTTCTCTTCATAATCTGTTAGGAGGGCATTGCATTCCCTCATTACTTCAGGTTCCACTTTTTCACATAGCTTGACATCATGGCCAGCTAACTTTGCCAAGTGGTATTTGAGGCAGTTTATGCCTCCACAAATTTTTTCATCACAAAAGTTACAATAAACCTCCCCTTTCTTCGAACCATCCCCCGCATACATAGAAGCTGGGTCCCTTTTTCCCATAATTTTGTTTCAATGTAGCTGCACATGGAAACAATAATCAAGTAGTTAGAAACTGAAAAAAAAAAATCCCTAGGGTTTGAGCAGTAACAGCTGAAACTTTGTGTTTTAACTAAATGTAACTGCTGGGTGGCTGCTTCTTGAAAACTAGGAAAAATTTGGGTTTAGGATGCAAATGAGTGTTTTTTTGGGTCTGATTTCACCTTCTCTCTGCTCTCTGCCAGTGGAAACAGCAAAAATGAGGCCAATTTGGGATTCATTTTTTATGCAGTATATTTTTTTTGGTGGTTGCAGCTGAGTTTTTTTTCTCAGACTTGTGAGTAAAGAAAAACCTTGGTGAGTCCAGAAAAACTCACCGAGCCGGGTCAAAAGAACCTTGGAGGGCCAACTCGGGTGCGGACTCGGCGAGTTTTTCAAAAGCTCGTCGAGTTTCGTAACTATGTTTCAGACTAGCTTTATCAATATCATGTTCATGTTCTGATTGTTTGAGGCTTCTATATATTGTACTCGAGGTAGGTCAACTAGATCTAGAGTTGTCCTGAGATTTTCATTGACTGGTCCAAAAGATAGTCTGAAATTATCTTAATACATTTCTGCATCTGTCTTATGTTGTATCTGGCTTTGGAAATTGGTAGGTTGGAGAAAAATCTCTTATGTGTGAAACGGTAAAAATTTGTTTCACTGGTCATCAACAGCTTTATGCTTCCACCACCTCATTTAAAAATTCAAAAGAAGCACCAAAGCTGTAAGATGCATAATATTAGGAATGCAGTGCACCATCCCTTAAAATTGCAAAATTTACTGCTAATCAAATAGAAAATGTTCTTTATATCTGTCTCGAACCATAATTAAACTCTCTAATTGCTTCTGGGAAGGCCATTATTTCCATGCTTCTGTATTCTTGGACCCTGTCCAGTTGCTTTCTTGGGAATTAATACTAATCAAATGTTCAATACCGGCACTATATTCCATGTGTGCCCCTTCGAACCTCCTGGCTTTGAAATCACTTATACTATTACGATCAATTTTAAGTGCATTGAGTGGGAAGTAAGATGAGTAAGAGGAGCAGTGATTGGATACCCTGCTTTGTAGAACTTAATAAATTGCTGGAACAGTTTAGGCTAAATGAGAAAAGCTAAAACAAGGTTTGATTGAAAGTTCCAACTAATTTCAAGTTAAAAATATGGTTGAGGCATTATTATGAAGATCTTTCTATGAATTCAGTAGACGGCAATGTTTAAATAACTCGAGAAGCAAAAAAACATGTTGTTCTCAATATATATGATATAGGACTAGTTGTTTAATATAAATTGCTGGAACAATTTAGGCTATATGAGAAAAGCTAAAGTAAGGTTTGAATGAAAGTTCCAACTAATTTCAAGTTAAAATATCGTTGAGGCATTATTATGGAGATCTTTCTATGAATTCAGTAGACGGTAATGTCTAAAGAACTGGAGAAGCACCAAAAAACATGTTGTTCTCAACATATATGATATAGGACTGGTTGTTTAATGTATGCGGCATTTACAAGAACCATGGAAATGGGTTACAATTTCAATTCATTGATTCGATGATAGTTTCCATTTTGCAACTGATAATATAAATGTTGAGTTACTTTGATTCTTTTTGGGTGAAGGAAATAAGCTTTGATTTTATATTGAAATGTTAGGTGTACAAACTTTTGCTATTTTCCCTTTCTATCGATATACAACAAAGCTCCTTTTCTTCTTGTCACTTTTGTCTCTGACAAGGCTTAAATGATCATGGCAATTGGTTATTCTAATACTGTGGGCCATTCTGTTCAGTTAACAGCTGACATTCACGAGGAAGTTGAAGGCCAGAATCGGTCATTGGATCGCATGGTACTTTAACCTTTTACGACTGTGTGTCTATCTTAAGAAAGTGAAGTGATTCTACTCCTTACTAAAAATTTGTTCTATCTTGAGGCTAAAATGTTTTACATGTGGGAGTTTGGATCTGGAAATTCACTTGAATATAATGATCAATGCGACAGGGCAGTGATATGGATGCATCAAGAGGGATCCTATCTGGAACCATGGATCGATTTAAGAGAGTGGGTATTAGTGTTTGGTTGAATTAGCATGGGAGAGAGCTTTTATTTGCAGCAAGGAAAAACAACTACATCCAGAACTAAATTTTGACACGTTTCTGTTAATAATGCAGGTTTTTGAGACAAAGTCAAGTCGAAACATGGTTACTTTGGTGACCTCTTTTGTGGTGCTGTTTCTTCTGATATATTACTTGACAAAGTGATGATATATGACAAAATGTAAATCATTCGGATGTTAATCTTGCTTAAACTGTCATGTAGTTGCTTCTATTTCTATCTGTTTAACTATAATTTCTTTGAGATTTGAATTTTTTTGCCTCTAGGCAGGATAATCACTGATCTATCCATGTTTTCTTAGCAGTCAGCAATATCATCTCTGAACAAAGTATGGTGATATTTGGTATGTTGGAGCAAGTGTCTTGTCTACTTTTGCACACACACTATATATTCTTGTATCAAACGATTTTCTGTATGTATCCAATATTCATGTCAACGTATCTTTTGTTTGTGTTGACTGTCCTAGGTAAATGTCAAATGTGCTGTAAAGGGGTTGTTGTGAATATGCATTACTGTCAATCATTCTCTGCTTGGTTAAAAAAGGCTCATTGCTTGGAGCACTTGTATACAGGGGCATTATATAGGAATATGTTGAAGAAGTTTGTCTCCATGAGAACTGCATGTTTGTAAAATTTTAGTTGATTCAATTAGGCAATCATTACATTCTTGTTTCTCTCACCCCTTCACAGTTAAACTAATATAGGGTTCAGGATCATATAAATCATCTGAAAAGTTGATGCATGTATGATTCTCTCAAACCATGCAATGTAATGCAAAAAGAATAATATGATCTCTTTATGTTTGCTTTGCTAACAATTGCATAGGCCAAAAAAAAATGAAAAAGGAATTATGAATGTAAATGATCTAGCTACCATTTTAACATTTTGACAAGTTGTTTTTGGGTTTTTATCAGGAGACTTAAGTTCAATGCTCGGTACAAGGGAATTGGAATCCCGTTCAAAATCTTGTGCTTTACCTGAAAACTTTTATTCGGAAAAGAGAAAGTTTTAAGGTAAAGCACAAAATTCAGGCAGTTGGGGTCTTATTGACTTCTTTTTGACCTAGTGGTTTAGGGTTTATAAAGGTTATCCTATGCAATAAAAATAATTAAATAAATAAATATTTGAGGGCCATGACTTTATAGAAGTTATTATATTTGGTTTTAATTGGATATTATGAAACTTTCATTTTAAATTCATTTTATTTTATTATTTTTTTAAAACTAGTGATATAGTATCGAAATAAACCCCTATTATTAGGATTTCGCTAAAACCAACTAAAATCTAATGTAATTGTTTAAGGGTTTAGTTTAATTGGTTTTAATATTTCATTTTTACAAACCATAGCGATATTATAATAATTATAATAACATTTTGTTATTATTACGATTTTGCTAAAATCAACTAGAATCTAATATAATTGTTTAAGGGTTTAGTTTAATTGGGTTTAATATTTTATCTTAACAAACCATAGTGATATTATAATAACACTTTGTCGATTATGTTAATGATTTCGTTGCCATGTTATTTCAACAATCATATAATAGTAGTATTATAGAAATTTATTGATAATTATGTGTATATTGTTTGGTAATATTTGAACTTGGGTCTCCATATTGAAAGTTTGTTTTTAAACTACTTGAAATAACCAATGTTTACTATTATGAATTATTATTATTTTTAAATAAGTTTAAATGTTTGTGTTTGTTAACTTGTTACATTTCATGCTATGATTGTTGAAATTGTGTAAAATGATTTTATTGGCCAAGGCCGATATTTTTTAATTTAATCATGTGTGAGCCGAGCAATCATTGTCTAATATTTTTACGTACTTAGCCTAGGGGCTCTTGGTTTAATCTTGTCATATTTAGTCTTATTAAAATCTTAATGTCTAGGGGCCCTTGGTTTAATCTTGTCATAGTTAGCCTTATTAAACTCTTAATGTCGGATGTTATGTCAATGAAGGAATTTAAGCCCTATATCTACCATATCTATTAAATCATTGTGATCTTATTTTGATCATTTGTGTGGGTGTCTAAGGGTATGCTTTGTCTCATGAGTTATCACTCTTTCTTTTTGTTCTTTAGATCTTTTGCTTGATGTTTTAAATTGATGTATTCCTTATATTTGTCCTTATATTTATGTATTCCACATAAATATTTACCCCTTTTAATATAGTATTAAAGTGCTTATGGAGCATCGTCGCTTGGTCATACAAGACCATGATTTGGAGTGCATGGCTTTCAAACCATGGGTTTGGGACATATGCTTTTTAGACCATGGGTTTTGTACATGGTTTTAGAACATAGATTTTGGCATAGTATTTTTGCCTTCTGTTTTGTGTTTCTTTTATAATTGAAAATATATACATAAGTAGAAGGGAGACAAGTGAAGAAGCAAAAGACCATAGAAGCTGGATATAACCTCAGAAGAACATGGAGGAGTCTAGAGTTGGGGTCAAATGATTTGTACTTTGTGAAGTGCTTGCAAGAGGTATATTGGGTATAGTAACCTTAAAAGAAAGTGGTAGAATTCTAGAGTTGGAGCCAACGATTTGATACTTTGTGAGTGCTTGCAAGAGGTATATTAGGTATAATAACCTTAGAAAGAGGAAAGTTGTAAAAGTTTGTCGTAATTGTGGATCTAAGTGGAGTTAAGGTGTTATGTTGCAAATAATTTCATGTTTTTTGTTGTAGATATCACCTGGTTTGCCCCCTTCGGAATACTAAAGGGCATGCCTAAAAACACAAACATAAACAAAATAAAAATAAACCAAAAACATCAATAAACATAAAAAAAACACAGGAAAAAAAACAAGTGAGACAACCAAAAAAATAAAAATAAAAAAGAAAACATCACAAGAGAAAAAAAATAGACGAGACAAAAAAAACACGAGAAAATAAATAGACAAGACAAAAAAAAACATAGGAAAAAATAAATAGACAAGACAAAAAAAACTAAAGCAACAAGCAACAATCATAAGGCTTTCTCCATCCTGCTTTCACCATGACTAGTGCCACCAACACCCTCCTTATCTTTACTGATCAAAGAAATAATTCTATGCTTGATGTCCTCGGGAGCATTTATGTCATCAAACTGGTTGATCCAGGTGGTCTCTCTTAGACCTCTATCCACTCCCTAATTAGCAATAGCATCAGCAACCTTGTTTGCAGATCTTTGCACATGATAAATTCCAAGGATTGAAATGAGTGACGAAATTCTTTAATAGTCTGAATAATATCCGCTAACCTCCAATTAGAGGGAGAGGAGGACCGTTTCTGGTCTTGTAATTGGTTGATGATCATCTAGGAATCCCCTTCAACACAAATATTTTGCCAATTTTGTTTAAGGACCCACAACAATCCTTCCAAGAGGGCTTGAGCCTCAACATGATTATTAGTGGTATCTTCAAGGTTGAAGAAAAAATAGCCTCTCACATTCCCTTGGTCATCACGAAAAATGCTACCCCCATAAGCTTTTCTAGGGTTTCCCCTGGACGCACCATCAAAGTTGAGCTTGACAAACTCTTTATGGGGAGGTTGCCATATGATATTAGAATGATTCCTAACAGTTTTATTAATCTTGATGAGGCACCAAACGCTTTTATCATATAAATGTTGGCCCAACCATTGATTCTTGATATTTCTAAGATTGCTATCCAAGGGTTTATCCCAATCCTCCCACTTCTTGACCAAAATGGATTCGGCTACCACACTCTAAATAGAAAGTCAGGTTTAGGATTTGGAAATTCTTTCTTCCTTAAAATTAATTTTATATCTCCGAAGCTAGATCATCCATATAATGTAAGCGGGTGTCCACTCGCTAATGGCTCTCATATAATCAGGATTAGATTTTTGTCCAAGCCACTCCACTATCTTATCCCTAATAGATTGAAAATTATGGAGGGGATTTTTCTAGGAGTTTGCAAAGTCTTGCTAGAGAGACTGAGCAAAGGGGCACGAGATGAAGAGATGGTTGGTGGTTTCAAATTCAGCTCCATAATTAGGGCAACTAAAGGGGCCAAAATAACCTCTCTTCATCAAGTTATGATCAGTTAGGATTTTGTCTTGCACCACCAGCCACACAAAAATAGAGATCTTGGGCCACACTCAAATTTTTTGCCAAATTCTATTCCAATCCCCATTGAAGTTAGCCTCCATAAGGAAATTATAAGCTTTCTTGGTAGTAAAGTTTCCATCTCCACTACTCCCCCAACACAACATGTCTGGGCCCTTATAAAAGGAAAGCTTCCTTCTAGAGATGATTCCCCAGAGATTACATTTATCAACATCCTTGATTTGACCAAGCCAGGACCGAGGATCTTTCCAAACATGCAATGCGACCCTACCGATCTCATGGGGAATGAGATGGTCCCGAAAATAGTCCTTGACTCAGATCCAACCGTCCTCTTAAAGGCCTCCTTCAAACCAATCAAGGAGTTATCTTCTCTTGAAGGGGCATACTGGTTCCACACATCCTCCCAAAAGAGAGCTTGGCTGCCATCCTTGATCTTCCAAAAGACAGTAGAATGCACCCACGTGCTATGGGACGTCAAGCTAGACCAAAAAGAAGACCCCAGAGGAAAATTTTCAATCCTTATCACCTCTTTCCAGTTCACCTTAGGGATATATTTTTGTTTAAGAATTCTAGCCCAAAAGAGTCTCTCCATTGCAAAATCTCCAAAACAATTTTCCGCTAAGGCTTTGTTGATGATTTTGAAGATCTTTGATACCAAGGCCTGCCTCTTGGAGAGGTTTACAAATTTGTTTCCAAGCAACAAGAGGCCATTTCCTTTCAAGAGAGAGACCACCCCAAAAAAAGTCATTTTCAAGTTTTTTGAGCTGGTTTAAAACCTTTGTAGGCGCTAATAAAGCAGAGAAGTAGATCGAGAGCGCTTGAAGAACATACTTGAGAAGGGTTAATCTACCTACCGAGGAAAGCCATTTGAAAGTCCATCCCTGCAACCTCTTTCTAAATTTGGAAATAATTTCATTCCAATCCAGTCTTTTAGGATTAGAGTTAGATAAAGGAAAGCCTAGGTACTTAAACGGAAGAGAGGACATCTCAAAGTTGAAAATCCTAGAAATATTCACTTGGACACGAATAGGGGTATTGAAGAAAAAATCTTTCATCTTCTGCACATTGATGGCTCCTCCAAAAGCATCTAGATAATCCTCCAAAATTTCCTCAAATCTATGAGTCTCCCTAAGAGTGGCTTCCCCCATAAGCAAGTATCATCCACGAACTAGAGGTGGGAAATCGACTGCTCATCCCTTTCCACAAAAACACCCTTCAAGAGACCAAGGCTCTTATCTTTTTGGATCAATCTCTCAAGACCTGCCAAAATAATAAAGAGGTAAGGAGAGAGAGGATCTCCTTATATTAGGCCTCTAGATGGAGCAAAGAAACCAATGGGAGAACCATTAACCAAAATTGCCACTATGATCGAGGAGATACAAGCTTTCACCCACTCAATCCAATCATGACAAAAACCAAAAATTTCCAAAATATTTAAAAGGAAGGTTCGTTAAACCCGATCATAAGATTTAGCCAAGTCTAGCTTAATAAGCATCCCCCTATCTCTGTTGTACTTCATGGAGTGGATAGTTTCTTGAGCAATGAGGATGCTATCCAGGATTTGTTTGCCTTGCACAAATCCAACCTGCTCCTGAGAAATGATAGAATCGAGGATCTTCTTGAGTCTATTAGCCATTACTTTAGCAATAATTTTATACGCAATATTACACAAGGATATGGGTCTAAAGTTCTCCATACGAGTAGCATGATGGGTCTTAGGGATAAGAGTTAGGAAAGTGGAGTTAAGGGTTCTCAAAATTTGCTTAGAGTGACGAGCTTCCTCCACCACCTGATGGATGTCATTCTTAATGATGTCCCAATAGCGCTGGTAGAAATCAATGGGAAAGCCATCAGGCCCAGAAGATTTCCCTTTCTTAAATCTAAAGACAACATCTTAGTAAGACTTTCATTTTGCTCATGGGAAACCTTCAGGGGAATGGCAAACATGACTCTTTCTCTAGCTTGAAATCTATCAATCAGAGGTTCAGTTAGGAGGTTTTTGAAATAGTTTTTTGCCACCAACCCAATATCTTGAGGATCTTCAGTAATATCTCCCTCAGAGTTAGTCAATCTAGAAATTCTATTCAAATTCCTATGATGGATAGTGGTTCTATGGAAGAAGGCAGAGTTCCTATCTCCTTACTTCAACTAGTTAATCCTTTATTTTTATTTCCAAAACAGTTCTTCCTTCAACTCCTGTTCATCCACTCGTCTACTAAGATCCTTCTCATGGTTAAGAAGGGCCTCTGTAAGCCCTTCGGACTCCACCTGACATTGAAGAAGAATGACATTGTCCAGGGCCTCTCTTTGTTTGAAGATATCCCCAAAGACTTGCTTGTTCCAAATCCTAATAGTCATCTTGATAAAACTAAGTCTTTTTGCTAGCAAAAACATATGAGTTTCCCACTTTGGCTTCCTTTCCCTCCACCAGAACCTAACTTTCTCTTCTAGGTAAGGGTTAAGAAGCCACATGCTCTAAAATTTAAATGGAGACTGTTTAGGGAGAGCAAAAATATGTAAACTTAAGGAAATGGTCCAATGGTTGTAGAGAGAGCTTGGTAAGATAAAGGAATCAGTAACAAAGGATGCCACATATATTCCAAGAGAGGATCTTCATTGTAAACCACTTGTGAAGGGTTCCCTACCAAAAACTCTGTAGTCAAGGGTACCACTAGTCCAGAATCCACGAGAGTTTTCCGTGTGTCTTCCAAGAGCTTGATGAAAGGTTTCCTTCCTTTCTTGAGATGATTAAAATTATGAGTCTTACTTTTGGTATAAGAGGTAGTCTTTAGTCCCATACGACAAGTCTTAGGGGAAAAGTTCCCTAAGTCTTTTTGATTTTTTCCTCCTCTTAACTTTTTCCTTTACCTCTGCTTTATTTCGTTCAAGATTTAAGGACTTTGAGAGACTATAGTTGAAGGGGATAGAAGAAGGGTCATTAACATTAAGAGTTAAGGAGGGATTGGCGGAAGAGGATACTACAATTTCATGACTAGGTCGTTGTTGCAGGATGGTTTGACCACTCTCCTCCCTCTCTGGTTGGCAAGACCCCTTCAAGGGAGGGTCCCAGGGTCTTTCTTCCAAAATTTTCTTGTGCTGAATCGGCTCACTAGCATCCATTGGGGTATCTTCAAGGCTCAAAATTTACTGGGGATTACTCTCGATTAAATCCCTTTCGACTAGGTTTTTCGGATCTTTCATATATTTCTCAACAATAACTTCCACTACATTTTCCCTCATACTCCCTTGTTAATTTGTTCATGTCCCTCTACAAGAATATCCACTGTTTTCTCCATCTCTGGGTTTGTCTCTTGCAGAACTGCAAATGTATTAGTTTGTATATTTTTTTTTCCCCTTTCATCTTCCAATCTTGTTTATCCTTTTTGTTAGATAGTTTGGGATGTTTCCAGTCTTCCTTCTTCCCTGTTGTATCCTTCTTCTTATCTATCTCATCCACTTCTTGCTTAAGGGTAGGGCATTTTCGAAGGATATGACTGTGAGCATGGCAAAATATGCATTGAAAGGGCATATTCTCACAATATAGGTCTTGAGTCCATTCATAATCCCCTGCACTAAGAATAATTACCTCTGGAAGAGGGCACAATACGTCAACATGGATACATATATGAGCAAAGGTTGTAACACGAGCCTCTTTAGTTATTTGGGACATTCCTACATATTCTCCTATTGTATTTCCAATTCCTTTAAGGGTTTTCCTTATTCCAAAATTCTAGAGGGAGAGCATATAGCCAAACCTAGACCAGGGCTTTGGTTAGATTTTCTTTGTTGGGATCAGAACCTATGGTCCAGTTTTGCATAAAGAGATTTGCTCTTACCATGAAATAAGAGCCTCCATATTGAATCCTCTCTTTATCCTTGATGCAACTAAAAATGGCTATGAAGAAACCTTTAGGACAAAGTTTAAGTTCTACTTCTCCCTTTGAATTCTGGACTTCCCTTATCAAATTTAACAGAACCTGCTCCTTCGATTAGAAATCAATGAAGCGATAAATTAATACCTGCTCAGAAAAATAGAAAATTTCTTGTCTAAAGTAATTAGGTTTGACACATAAGCATGGTAACTCTAAATTTTTATCCAAGCATTTGTTGAAGGCTAGGGGTCGGGAAACCTCTTGATTTTTTCCCTCTTTAGAAGCTTCATACTTAAAACCTCTCGATGAACTCCCACTTTATTTGAAGAACCTTTGTTCAACACCACATCTCGAAAATATATTGATGGCAGGCCTCTCGAAGAGGCTGCCATCGAAAGGAGAGAAATTGTACACACACTAAAAAAACCGGAGCAAACAAATACTAAAAGTATCAAAAGAGAAAGAAAACTGCAAGATCACGAGTATGGGACCCTTACCTCACTTTCCCAAGGGAGAATTTTTTTTTTGCAAAGATAGGGATGCTTCCAAAGGCAAATGGATACAACTAGGGTTTCAATAGGCCCGTAATTTGCTTCCTTTTGTAATTTTTTGATGCTGCACTGATCACGTATTGTTTTCAATTCTCCTTCTTAAATAAAACTGTAAATCAATATATTTCCTTCACTGATGTTAAGTTTTGGCTTGATACACAACAATAAATTTGCAGAGCTCTGCAATAAAGATCCCTAAATTCAGAGCCCTAGAAAAATAACAAAAATTGTTATAGAGACAGACTTATGATATTCCTCCTATTATTTGCACTTCAATAATTCAAAATGCTACTCTAATGTTGCAGACCTCCAACATTCCTCCTCCTAGTTGGTTGTATTATTCTATAGTGTTATCTCTTATTTGTTTTTTTGGGTTATCACATACTGTGATCTATTTGTGTCAAGTCTATTTGTAGAGTAAAATCCTGCTAATGACTTAGGAACAATGCATTAGGTGGTATCCCAAGGTATATTCTTAGTGCTTGGAAAATTGAACGAAGAGGCATAGCTAGAGGTGTGCCAATTAGGGGTGGATGAGCAGGCCCTAAGAATACTAGAAATACAAAATTGCTAGAAGCAATTAGAGGTTTATAGGCTTGAATGGAAGCCATGGAAACTATCCAAAGAAGGGAGGAAGAAACGACTCCAAAGATGTTGAATAACTTGAGGAGGAAGACAAACTTGAAGAACGAGTAATTAAGGCAATTGAAAATATTGGAAGCAAACCAAAGATGGATTTGCCCACTTATGTTGGAAGTCTAAACCTAGAGGAGTTGATAGACTTGGTCACAAACATGAAGAAGTTTTTCGACTATGAGTTGATTGCAGATTGAAGAAGGTAATGTTTACCTATACAATGATGAAGGGACATGCCTCATTATGGTGGAATCATGTCTAGACTGAGAGAAGAAGAAAGGGTAAAGAAAATATCTAGACTTGGGATAGGTTTGTGGAGAAGTTAAAGGTAAAATTTTTGCTTGTCGATTACTAGATTAACTTGTTCAAGAAATTGTAATATTTCAATCAAAAGGAGTTAGGGTTTAAAGAGTATACATAAGATTTTTATAAGTTGACTATCTGAGCATGCCACATAGAGGACAATGAAGATAACGTGACGAGATACATCAATAGATTGAGATTATCCATTTAGGATGAAGTGACCTTGATTAGAATCAAGACTACAAAATAAGTGTATCAATACGTGCTATGGATAGAGGAGAAAGTAGCTTGCAAACAACATAATAAAAATAGAGGTATAAAAAGAGCCTCGAAAGGAGAGGAAGTGGACAACAAGCCCAAAGTAAGGAGAATTATTCTCAAACAATAAATTTTAGCTAGAGTACATATGAGAAAGGTGAATCCTCAAGAGTTATAGGGCATGGACACATACGAGGTTGTGGTTTCATAGGAAAATATTGCAAGTGCCAAGAAGAAGGGCACAAGGTATTTGAATGTCCAAAAATATAGCATACTAGTAGGTCAGGAAAGAGTGCCAAGAACCATGTTGCATGTGTAGATGAGGGGAGCATTAGCTTCTCCAAGGGGAACAAAATAACCTGAGTATAGAGAGTCGCTCATGATTAAAAGAGTTTTGTTGAAGCCCATGAAGGAAACAAAGGAACCAACTCAAAGAAGGAACCTGTTCAGGTTTTGAATGGAAATCTAAAGGAAAAGTGTGGAAGGTCATTGTAGACAGTGGGAGCATGAACAACTTAGTGTTTGAAGAGATGGTAGCTAAATTGGGTTCATAGTGCTAGGAGCTTCTGACTCCATACAAGTTATCATGGTTGTAGAAGGGAAACAAGGTGTTGGTATATGAGTGGTGCATGGTTGATTTTTAGATTGGCATATGCAAGGACTCCATGTTATGTGACATCATGTTGATGGATGCATGTTACTTACTACTTGGGAAGCCTTGGCAATATGATCGCCAAGCGATACATGATGGAAGAAAGAACACAATCAACATCACAAAGAATGACCGAATGTATGTGCTCAACCCATTGAAGGAGAAAAAGAAAGAAGTAGAAGGTAGCCATAAGATATGTATTCTTGGTGGTAAGGATTTTCTGAAGGAGAATATAAAGGAAGTATATTTTGCATGTGTAGTGAAACTTGTTGCATGTGTAGCACCTACAAAGAAGAAGAGCAAAGATAAGTCACCATGAGAAGTGGAAGAAATTCTCATAGACTTCAAGGATATACTGACTAAATATTTTCTAGAGGGTTTGTCACCAATGAGAAACATTAGCCATCATATAGATCTGATTCCAAGATTGACTTTGTTGTACAAAAAGGTGTATCAAATGATGCATATGGAAAATAAGGATTTGAAAAAGCAGGTTTAGGAGTTGCTGGACAAGTGGTAGATAAAAAAGAGATTGAGGCCATGTATAGTACTTGTAGTGCTAGTGCCAAAGGAGGGACAAAGTGGTGTAGCAGAAGACTTTGCAAAGTATATGCACAAGTTATATAAAGAGGTAAAGGCAAACCTATAGTGAAGTGCAATGAAGGAAAAGAGTGCTATAGGTGACAACAAAAAAGCAAAAAAAATCCAATTCGGAGTTTTAGTTCTTGCTTATTTGCATAAGGAGAGATTCTCCAAAGGAACCTAAAACAAGTGGAAATGGAAAAAGATCAGACCTATTGGGTTGTGAGTGGTTGGTATCCCAAGGGAAATTTTTGGATATGAATTAGTGCAAAAACAACTCCACAAGGAATATCTAGGCGTTTACCAATATGACGTTCCATTTGAGTACCAAATATTGCAGATGGTTCCACGCGAGCGATCATATCTCCTACTTCAGCATGATCGTCTGTAATCAGTATCTCATCACAGAAACCTTGAATTTGCTCTTTGAACCATTCCGCATCATGTTTACAAAAAGTACCTGCACAACTTACACGAATTCCCATCTCTCGAGCAAGTATCTTAGTGATTGAAGCGGCATGAGTTGCATCACCAAAAACCACTGTTTCTTTACCCGTCAAATTCTGACAATCAATAGATCTTGAGAACCAAGCAGCTTGGGAAACAAATCGAGTTTGTCCATCAATATAGGGTTCATAATCAACCCTTTTGCTCGATGAACTAGGAGCCAAGGTATTCACGTTTTGGTGGATCTGTCGGATCCACTCTGCTATATCTACAGCTCCCATGAGAGCTGTGGATATATAAGGTATTCCAAATTATTTATGCAGGAGTAAGCAAATTTGAAGCATTTATAAGAATGTTCCATAAATGGAATAAATGTTACAGATATGATCTATTAGCCTATAATTATTTAAATTCCAAGGAGGATATTCACGGACCCGTGGTACAAGATATGGTAGTACGAGATATACCAGATCATCCTAATACCAATAAAAAAATTTGAGTGTTGGGCTCAATATCTGGACATTGATTAGAAGTGATCTAAAATTTGATAAAATGGAATTGGCTAAAAAAGAGACGGCTAAAAAAAGGGTTAAAACAGAGGATAAATTGGAGTTGGATAAAATAGAGAATAAACCAGAATTGGATAAAAAAGAGGATAAACTAGAATTGAATAAAATAGAGGAATACAATTCGAATCAGCAAATGCAGGAGTTCCATACAGATATCGTAGAAGTAGAGAGAAATATTAGTTCAGATTCAAAGTTTAAATTATGGGTACAATGGTTGCTAGAGAAAGAGAGGGAGAAAGCAAAGGAGATAATTGATGAGTGGATTATCAAGAAGACAAAGGATCGTAAGTATAATAAATATATCATCAAGTGGTTAGGAAAACCAACATAAGAGGTGAATTGGATATCATAGTCCAATGCTGCCAAACATAGGATCTCTATTAGGACCTCATGAAATGTTCTTAAGCTTTCCAAACTCAAGAAAAATTTCTTCTTACCTGGGGTTTTTGATGCAAGAGCATGTGAGTGGTCAATAAATTAAAATATAATAATAATAATAATAATGGTTTGAGACCATGATTTAGAGTACAAGGTTTTCAAACCATGGGTTTGGGGCACATGTTTTTAGACCATGGGTTTTATACATGATTTTGGAACATAGATTTTGGTACATGTTTTTTTTACCTTTTATTTTGTGTTACTTTTATAACTATAAGTATGTACATAACTAGAAAAGAGACAAGTGAAGAAGGAAAATGACATTAAAGCCAAAAGTTGGTACTTTGTGGAGTGTTTGCAAGAGGTATACTGGGTATAACCTTAGAAGAACGTGGCTGAAGTCTAGAGCTAGAGACAGATGATTGGTACTCTGTGAAGTGCTTGTAGGAGGTATATTGGATATAGTAACCTCAAAATAAAGTGGTAGAAGTCTAGAGTTGGAGCCAAATATTTGGTGCTGTATGGAGTGCTTGTAGGAGGTATACTAGGTATAGTAACCTCAAAAAGAAGAAAGTTGTAGAAGTCTATGGTAATTGTGAATCTAAGTGGAGTTAAGGTGTTATGTTGCAAATAATTTTATGGTTTTTAGTTGTAAATATTTCAATATTGTGTTTGTAGTTCATGAAGCTTTCTATGTAAGGTTATAATATTGTTAAATGGGTAATTAATTATGTTCTATTAAAAGAAAAAAACATAGTTATCTATTATTAGTTGGTTGTGTTATCTATTATCTATTTTATTTGGATTGTTGAATACTATGATCTAGCAGTGCCAAGTATGTTAGCAGAGTAAATATTACTAACGACTTAAGCACTCTGCGTCAAAGTAGGGCCCTCCCATGGACAAACGTGGTGTTTAGAATCCTACTTAATTGGCCACGAGTTGAAATTACCCCCTTTTTTGTATTTTTTGTACGTTGGAAAAAAGTGGTATGCCTGTATTAAGACAATGTTAATTGTTTGTTCATCGTGGTTGTCATCAATTTGCTGGCTAGAAGAAAGGTATATAGATGGTTGGAGGAGGAGGTTCAACATTCGAGCATTGGGAATGTTAGGTGTAAGCCAAATTATTTTTCAAGTCAATGTTGACCTTCCCTTCACTATGGTTGTCCTTGGTATACGTGCTAAAAATGTGTATAGGCATTTGAGGGAAGGAGGTTGCATGTTCAAGCCTCAAGCTCTCTTTTGGTACTGTTATTTAGGCAAAGACCTTTGAGACCTAAAATGACACCTCTATTCATCTAGCAAGGGTCCACCTTTGGTCCTTGATGAATCCTTTGAGCGTCTAGCTAGTACAACTATTAAGGTTCAAGCTACTTAGGAGACTTAGGTTCACTTCAAAGACCTGTTGTAGTGCTAAGGGTGACCTTGGGTAAGATAAATCCTTTGGCATATGCTATTTGCCTCAATGAGAAAAATTACAGTACTTGGTTAACCCAACTGACCAAATTTTTGAGAAGTAAGAATCTTTGGTGCTTATTAAAAGAAGAAACAACAAAGGTTCTTAACGAAAAAGATCGTCCTCATAAGGAGGAAGGCTTGGGCCTATTTTTGATGTTTGATAGAACATAAAATTATTTTTCACATTAAATATGAATATGGTCCTACCAAGGTGTGGATCAAGTTGCAAGATTTGTTTGGAAAGGCCAAGAAGGATAATCAATTGGTGTTGGAGCTCTTTTCTCTCAAGGTAATGGACTTTGGTAACATTGAGGACTATATTTTGTAATTCAAGGCTCTAAGGATAGATCTTCAAGAGGCATAAAAAATAATTATACAAATGTGTTAAGATTGTCCTCGCTAATCTTTCTTCTTCCTTTCAAATTGTTAGACAAGTTATTTATGTTGTTCTTATGCATATAAAAAGCATGTACCTTTAACCATCCCTCTCTTTTCTTTTCTCATTCAATTTAAGGTTGCTATGCAAAATCATGGTGTTTCCTCTTAGGTATAGGCAAATGCAAAGAATTTCAAATCAACAAGTTGAAGTCTTAAAATAGGTCAAAAATCACTTGCAGATACTATAAAAGGGAAGGACATCTTACAAAGAACTATGTAGAGAGATTATAGAAGACCAAGAAAAAGTTTAGGAAGATAGGAGCTAGTCTTCTAGATAATGATGGATATTCAAATGCGTCCTCCTCATGTTGACATAGTGGCAAATAGGTGATGATAGTGTGGCTAGTCTCACCCTATCATTGTGTGACAAATGACATTTTGGTTCAGTGTAATTTTCCTAAGGTTTAAAGGATTTAATCTATTTTTTTTACTTAAAAGGGAAGGACATCTTACAAAGAACTATGTAAAGAGATTAGAGAAGACCAAGATAGTTTAGGAAGATAAGAGCTAGTCTTCTAGATAATGATGGAGATTTATATTGGTCCTCCTCATTTTGACATAGTAGTAGATAGGTGATGGTAGTGTGGTTAGTCTGATGTGAATCCAGTTGCAAGCCATGCACACAAATCAAACATAACATGCACAAAAAAAAAATTGTAAACACATAACACTATTTTTTCATTTTTTTCTTAATATTTTTTTAACATTCACAATAACACATTACAATGGTGGCCATAATTGCCACACATCTGCAAGCACTCCTCAGAGTACCAATCTCCTTCTTCCATCCAAGGTTTTACATCTCAAACCTCCTGCAAGCACTACATAGAGTGCCAATTCCTTCTTCATGGTGTAAGCACTGCACTGAGTGCCCATTTACTTTGTCTGAGGCTTCATATAAGAAACCTCCTGCAAGCACTGCACTGAGTGCCAAGTTCCTAAGGCTTCGTATCAAAAACCTCTTGCAAGCACTGCACCAAGTGCCAATTACTTTGGAGCCTCTTGCTCCCCTCTCACGCTCCACATCCACTTCTTATTTATAAACATGGGCAATGAGTTGCCAACTAAGCATTCTTATCCATCTGACAGCTAAGCATTCTTATCCATTCTTTATTCGCATGAAGTTTCTAGTTTTTTTTTCTAAAAATACATATTTTTTCTAAAAATCTAGCTTTTGCATGCTTATCTTTATCTAGTCCTCCGTAGTTGGCTCTTGCCAGCTAGATGCTCCTGCATCAAACTCACCGGGTAACAAAAATATTGTGAGCTCCTGCTCACAAAGCTCCTGCATCATACATGACCCCATCAATCTTCTGGCATGTGAATCCAACTACAAGCCATGCACACAAATAAAACATAACATGCACAGAAAAAAAAATTGTAAACACAACATTATTTTTCATTTTTTCTTAATATTTTTTTAACATTCACAATAACACATTACAATTGTGGCAAAAATTGCCACACATCTGCAAGCACTCCGCAGAGTACCAATCTCCTTCTTCCCTCCGAGGTTTTACATCTCAAACCTCCTGCAAGCACTACACAAAGTGCCAATTCCTTCTTTGTGGTGTAAGCACTGCACTGAGTGCCCATTTCCTTCGTCTGAGGCTTCATATAAGAAACCTCCTGCAAGCACCGCACTGAGTGCCAAGTTCCTGAGGCTTCGTAGCAAAAACCTCCTGCAAGCACTGCATCAAGTGCCAATTACTTTGGAGACCCTTGCTCCCCTCTCACGCTCCACATCCACTTCTTATTTATAAACATGGGCAATGAGTTTCCAACTAAGCATTCTTATCCGTCTGACAGCTAAGCATTCTTATCCATTCTTTATTCGTATGAAGTTTCTAGTTTTTTTTTCTAAAAATCCAGCTTTTGCATGCTTATCTTTATCTGGTCCTCCATAGTTGGCTCTTGCCAGCTAGATGCTCCTGCATCATAGTCTCACCCTATTATTGGGTTATAAATGATATTTTGGTTCAGTGTAATTTTTCTAGGGTTTAAAGGATTTAATTTATTTTTTTGCTTGGCTACTTAATATAATGGAACTTGTAGAGGCCATAAATTTTGCATATAATTTTTTTTAAGCCTTTTTAAAGATTTTTAAGTTTTTTGCATTAGTGACATGCTTTCAAGGATCTATTGTAGTGCTAAAGTGATTTTAAATGAGATGGATCCTTTGTCATATGTTAATCACCTGAATGAATGAACTTATAGTACTTGGTCAACCAAAACGACCAACTTATTAAGCAGTATAAATTTTTGGTGCATCTTCAAGGAAGAAACAATGAAGGTTCTTAATAAAAAAGATTGTGTTAATTAGGAGAAATAGTGCATTTTTTTTATGTTGGTTGAACCTAAACCTAATATTCTTTTTCACATCCAAGTTGAAAGTGATCTCAACGAAGTGTGAACCAAGTTATATGATTTGTTTCAAATGATTAATTCCATAGTTTTTTTTTTTGGTTACATAGATGAATTGGTTACAATCACAATTTTTAGTAACTGTCAGCGTAGCTGGCAGGGTTCAAACTATCAGTGAAGGCTTTCAACACACCCACCATCTCGTTAATGGTAACCCAGCGTGAGATGGGGACCGTCGGACGTATAGGGTTCGTACCGTCTTTGTCAGTCTGGTTTAACACATGGCATGAAGGGGGGCCGTCAGACAAGTAGGAAACATATCACCGTCATCAGTCAGGTGCAACATAGAGATGAGTCGAATCGGGCTACTGGCTATGCATGGGCACTCCCGTGGGATTGGAACCTAGATTGATTCCATAAATTATTCAACTAGAGTTGGAGTTCTCTTCTCTTGAGATAGCAAACTTTAGTAACATTTTTTTTTAAATTTTGTTGAGTAATACTTTTTATACACATCCACCATGGGGATTGAAACCAGGTCACATCACCCATAATGCAAGTGGCATCCTTGTTGGTAGACAAAATTTTGGTAACATTAAGGACTATATTTTATGATTCAAAGTTTTAAGGGCATATTGCATTTTTAGGAGGGATCAACCCTTTGTAGGGGTTTATCACACTACCCAAATCCAAAAAAAATTAAAACTTAAATCTTTCTTTGAAAGGTGAAGAATTTAACCAATTAAGTTAATGCTATTTAATTAATTATTATTTTTAAAAATTTTAATTGGTTATATGAAATAGTAATGGCCCTACCCATATGTATTACATCGTGACCACATAATGTTATTTGGCAAAAATAAATTAATAATTTGATAAGATTTGAATATGGGTCTTTGTTGCTATGGGATACCGTAGTCGAGGACAAGGTGTGTAGGATTTTTATAAAAAGAAAAAAAGTTTTTTTTTTTTTAATTGAGAAATATAATTAACCGAAATAGTGCATTTGATTAATTTAATTTATTATTGATTATTATTATTATTATTATTATTTTTAAGTAGGGTTTTGAAAGGGTTTCCTTTGATTTTGTCAAGTGTAGGGTTCAAACTACAGGGACTTCTCCTAAAAAATATATATCACCTTGTTATTGTTGATCCAACATGAGGAGGACTATCATTCGCTTGGGATTGGTACCATTGTCATCGGTCTGACACGTACTCAAAGGATTCGGATCAGACTATTACCTTTGCAACAGGCATGCCCCAAGGTTTGAACCTAAGTCTCTTCTTGGTAAGTGTCGGGTCAAACAAACAATTATCAATCCATGCTCAATTTAGTCACATTAAGCTATATGGTGCCAAGCCAAAAAGACTTATCAATCCACACTCAATTTAGTCACATTGAACTATTTGGTGCCACCAGATTTAAACCTTGGTATGAACTACATCAAATTTTTATGACAAACAAAAACCATTAATAATTTATTATTAACTATTATAAATAATTATAAAATCTTATTTTTATAAGAATTATTATATTTTATTTATTTTTAATTAAATATGTAAAGATATTATTTTTAATATAAGGATAAGACACAAGCATACACCACGAGTTCTCCTAACCTTTCGTTTTACATTTTAATTATTTAACTTTTAAAATAGTATTTTCATAGAACAATTTTTCTTATAAAAGACTTCCTTCAATGTGTTTCAACGTGTTTCGCACGTTTGTTATGAAACTTCTAAAGAGAAACAACTATAGTTAGGCAACTATAGTGTGTGCCTTTGCTTGTGACAAAGATATACCACATCACATCTTTATGACATATTTGAAATCATCCTTCTATGGGAGTATCCATATAAATTATATGCAAGTAATAAAGATTATTTAACTTTAGTTTGGTAGGTTTATGGTCAAGAAAGGATTAAGAAAATATATTTATTTATCTCAAATATCAAACTATGGTTAAACACTAAAAAAAGAGTTAAGCATATAGAGAAATTTATATATAAAAGTAATTAATATATATAATTGGATATATATATGTAGGGTTAAGATGAAGAATAGAAGCTTTGGAAATATTGTGGCATGGGATGGACATCTTTGAACTAGGTTTGCAATGGAGAATTAGAAACTTTGAAAACATAACAACATAGATTGTAGTTCATCTTTACGTTGTATTATAGAACACATACAAGCTACAATATTTACGAGCTAGGATTGTAGTGGAAAACAAAAGCTCTGAAAACTCGATGACGAGCTTCAACATCTATGAGCTAGGGTTGTAGTGGAGAAAAAAAGCTCTAAAATCATTTCAACACGAGCTGTGGCATCTATGATCTAGGGTTACAATGGAGAATAAAAGCTCTAAAAATATGATAGCATGAGTTGCGACATCTGTGAGCTAAGGTTTTAGTGGATAACAAAAGCTTAGGAAACACGATGGCCCGAGTTACGGCTCATATTTTTGTTATATTGTAGAACATGTACGGGCTGCAACATCTATGAGCTAGGGTTATGGTGGAGAATAGAAGCTATGAAAACATGGTGACACAAACTACAACTCATCTGTGTTATATCGTAGAACACATACGAGTTGTGACATCTACGAGCTAGGATTGTAGTGGAGAATAAAAGCTATGAAAACATGACAACTCGAGTTGCAACATCTACGAGCTAGGGTTGTAGTTGAAAAAAGAGCTTTGGAATCATGACAACACGGGCTATGACATTTGTAAATTGGGGTTATAGTGGAGAACAAAAGCTCTATAAACATGGTGGCATAGGTTGTAGATCATCTTTGTGTTATATTGTAGAACACGCACGGACTACGATAACTGTGAGCTAGGGTTGCAATGGAGGACATAATCTCCAGAAACACAGTGTGAATGTAGATTGGAATGAAGTTTTCGATGATGAAGTGGAAGTGGGGGAGGCTGAGGAAGGATGTTCTAGATGATGAAATGCTATTGGTGAGGCAGTTGAAAGTGTTGGGGATGATATAATTTCTATCGTAGAAGTGTGACATAGGGTGACTATCAGGATTTGGTAAAAAAATAACAATTATTTAGGCTCAAGCAAATGAGGCTCTCGTCATTGGTTTTTTGTCAACAGGGCCAAGAAGGAGAGGGGAGGATGGAAATTAAAAAAAAAACAATTCTATAGGAACTCTCGACCAGTGTCGACTTGGCCCACTGATCATTAATAATGGTAGGATAGTTAAGACTTGGCCCACTGATCATTAATAATGGTAGTACGGTTAAGCCAACAATGAATGAAGAAGATGTAGTGGACTACAATGAAGAGCTTGAGGAATATACAAAGGTCTCAATTTTTTTCCTAAGAAATTTTTGACTTGTGGTATAAGGAGGACAAGGTATATGAAGGACTAGACTTAGACCCATGCCTAAAGGTCCAATTAGCTTCAAACCCTAACCCTAGGGTATACAAGGGGGGCAATGAAGAAAGGGAAGTGTTTTCAAATGAACCAGAGGAAACACTGAAGGGAAGTCCATCCAAATTGGGAGATAAACAAACTAACCATAGAAGGAGAAGAAAAGTAAAAACACTATATATGTAGAAAGAGCTAGTTTGAATGGTTGTAGGTGAGAATCTAATGTTAGAGCAATTTTGGTAGGAAGATTTAAGGGCCTCTATGAAACCAAAAAAATTGTAAGAATGGATCAAGGTTACTTGGTTGGAGGTTTTGGGCTATACTCCTACATTTTATGTGATAACAAAGAGTTGGATGGTTTTTATCTTCCAAATGGAAGAAGATGCTACAATCATAAAAAATGGAAGATGGAGTTGGAGGATCAACATTTTAAATATAAAATTATGAACTCCTGGGTTTGATCCATGCTCTGAGGAAACTAATACCCTACCTATTTTGGTCAAACTACTCTCTTTGTCCCTTGAATTCTAGAATAAAAAATGTTATGTGAGATTGAGAACTCCTTGCGAGTTTTCCTTGGAGTAGACAATAACTTAAATCTTGGTGGAGCTTGATATTATTTTAGGGTTACCAAAGAACATGGAGTTCATATCAAGAAATTGGATGTACTTACAAAATCTTGACTACATTGATGTGCCTTTTCGGTGTAGTAGTTGTCATCATTATAGTTATCTTAAAGTGGATTGTGGAATGGAAGAGAAAAGAGAGCAAGAGACTGCACAAAAGGAAGATGAAAGTTCTTTTGGTCTAAAATATTCAGAGTTAGCAATGGTTGAAACTCAGATAGAGGAGGACCCAATCAAGACTCCTAAATTGCTTAAAGAAAGGTTTACTATCATCAATGTCCAATTGAAGGAGAAAGATTTTTTTCCCAACAATTACAATAGAAAAGCTTTCGACGAGGGAAGGGAGACCACACCTATAACCGATAAAGCGTATGGAGGTATTTTATTAAGTAGCCATCAAAGCATGAACCTATTTAATTCTAATAATGATAAAAATAATATATAATATTATCTTAGGCCAAGCTCCTATATGGAGGTTTTGATAGACCATAATTTAGATAGAACATTTCAAGAGGGTGGTGCTATTAAGGGCTTAGAAAAAGTAGAGGAGAAAGCCAAAAATTGACTAAGTTATTACCCTCTTTAGCTAAAGATATTTTAGATGAAGGAAGCAAGTATGTATAGGATCTCTTCCCCATCAAGTTCTCCAAATCACCATTATACAAGCACTTCTAGAAAATATGCTCTAAGAGACCTAAAAAAAGGTAAAGGATATACTGTGTATGGTTAGATATCAGGGGGTTTTGGATCTTAAGTAGATCTTAGGAGTTTATAGTAGGAAGGAAATCCTACTTAAGAATTGCACAAGAAAAACTGAGAAGGAAATTTTATCTTGTAAACAAAAATCCATAGTTGGGGTTCTTAGAGCAGGATAACTCTAGGGGAAAGGGTATCAATTATCATCCTCTATTTAAATGTAATAGGACTTGGGGTCATAAAAAATAACCCTAAAGTATTTGTTTAAACTTCATAAACCATATATAATTGTAATCCAAGAGAATATGTTTGATGCCAAAAAAATAATAGCCATTCTCGCCTATCTCCTATCAAATTGAAACTTTGTAGGGTTAGAATCAAAAGGAAGATCGGGGGAATGTAACAAGATGGAATTCCTCTTTCTTTCTAATTGATAACGATGGCATTGAGACATGTGTGATTATATACTTACATTCTATGGAGCTAGGTAAGATGATTTCTAAAGTTAATTTCTATGGTCCTTATGGTAGTAGAAGGCAGTTTTGGAAATAATTCTTTATACAGTTTTTTTAAAAATCAAATGTAGTGGTGGGAGGGGACTTAAATTTCATAACTAAAGGATCAAAAATATGGAGAGAGAAGACCATAATGGATTTCATCGCTAAGTTTTTATGCAAAAAATCTAGAATGCAAGGCTATGTGATGTAGAACCTATTAAACTCATGGATACTTGGAGGAATCAAAGAAATAGTATATAGAGTATTTCTAAAAGGTTGGACAAATTTTTAACGTCTGAAAACCTCATACTTGAAGTAGAAATATTGAGGTCCTAGATAGATCAAGGTAGGGGATTTGATCATTCATTAATTTTATTACAGTTAGAAAAATATCAAGAGAAACCAATATGACATTTCAAGTTCAATTATATCTGGTTGAAAGATAAGGAATTTATAAATATAGTAAAATATAAGTGGAGACATATCGATCTACAAATAGAAGAGACAACCATGTTTCATTTTTAAATAAGAAGAATAAAATCTGCTACAATTGCATGGGCCAAAGGTAAAAATTAGGAATTATATGCAAAGATAGTGGACATAAAATCTAAATTAAATCATGTATATAGTGGTAAAGGCAATGAGATATTTTTACACAAGGAGAATTTGTAGGTCAAGGAGTTGGGAAAAAAGAAGAGAGAATTGTTAGAATGGGAAGATGCAAAGTGGAGGATGAAAACTAGAGCACTTTGGCTAGAATAGGGGGATGAGAATACAAAATTATTTCAAAAGTATACAAAACAAATAAAAATGATAAATACAATCTGGGAGATGAAAGGGGAGGATGGAAGAAATATGAGAAGGTTTCAAGAAATAACATAAGTAGGAGTCAAGAAATAGTAGAATTAGGAGTATTTCTATTTTAAGAAAATTTATCAAGAACCCAACAAAGCAAATATTAAAGAAATCATTAAGCATTTTATCTACCTAAGATGTTCAATGATGAAGTTAAAGAAATATTGATAATATAAGTCACTAAGGAGAAGCTACAAAAAATAGTTAAATATTTTTAGATAGGGAAGAGTCCAGGACTGGATGGTTGGTCCATTGACTTTTATGTGGATTTTTGTGAGTTGCTAGAAGAAGACCTTTTAAATGTGGTTGAATAATTAAGGAATTTTGGATAGTTACTCAGGTCTATCAATACAACTTTCTTGGCCTTGATTCCTAAGAAGGATAACCTAGAATATTTTGGGGAGTATAAGCCTATATCTTTGTGTAATACTCCTTGCAAAATCATCTCCAAGATTATTTCTAAGAGGTTAAAAGGGGTTTTTTTAGACACCTTATCAAAAGAATAGTCCGGTTTCTAGAGGAAAAGATAAATTTACAAAGCTATAGGTGTTTCTCAAGAAGCACTTCATTCAGTCAAATTAAGGAAGTAATAAATAATTAATTAAGCTTGATTTGGAATTTTTTTAAATAGGGTAAGCTGACTAAACATTAGGCTCATATTAATTCATATTGGTTGTAGTGTACCCTTTGTAAATTGGGTAATAGGATGTATTAATTCTGCTTCTTTTATTATTTTAATTAATGGTTCAACTTCTAGCTTCTTCAAACCTTCTAGAGGGCTGACACACGGATACCCTCCATCACCCTTATTATTCTTACTTGTGGCTGAAGGGCTGAGCAAAATGATTAAGAAACAAAAAAGACTTGGCATGATCAAAGACATTAAATTGGAAAACTCTTTCTTTGGGACTCACTATTTGCATATGGCATACTCCTATTTGGAAATGATACCTTAAGAGAAACACTAAAATATAAAGAGATGTTAGATCTATATTGTGCTGCCACAAGAATTGAAATAAACCTCCAAAAGATAGATATAGCTTTTAGCAAACTATAACCAAAATAAAAAGAAGCAATGGTAAGGATTTTTATCTTCAATTTGATTGAGTTTGGCAAAGGTCAAAAATATTTGGGGTTTATATTGAAACCAAATAATTATAGATACCAGGATTGTATTTGGTTGTACAATAAAGTGGAAAAAATAGTAACTTTATGGTGCAATAGATGGTTATATTTTGGAGGCAATTTAACACTAATGAAATCAGTTTTGGAAGCCATTCTAGTATTTTGGCACTCCATGGCTTATATTCTTGTTAAAATAGTGGAAAAAATAAGGAAGAAATGCTTCCATTTCCTTTGGAAAATAAGAAGGGATAAGGATGCAATGCCTTTGGTTAAATGGAGTAAGATAGCCAAACCTAAATCAACAAGAGGATGAGGGCTTAAGAATATACAAAAATTCAAGAAAGCACTAGCTACCAATAGTTTTTGGATATTGATAGCTATTGAAGGATTATGACATGATGTTATCAAGGAGAAATATTTGGGTTCCATGTCCTTTGAAAAGTGGATTAGACTTCCTATTAAGCCAATGACAAATGCATCTATAATTTGGAAAGCATTAGTGAAGGGTTTTCCATTAGTGTTTGGAAAATAAGAAATGAGAAGATAGTAAGTCCATAAAAATACCCTTGGATGGGGAATGAAGGAAATTACCAGCTATCTCAAAATTTAATGGAACATATAAATAGACAAGGGCTTAAGGTATTGGTAGATGTAGCCTCTATGGATATAATAAATTTATGGAATTAGGGGTGGCTTTAAACAGAAGAATTACTTTTGGAAGGACTTGCATAACACGTCTCAGTCTACATGGACTATGGACCCATTTTTTTTAAATTTTGGTGAATTTTCTCTTGTTTCTTGGGCTTGTGCATAATAGTCAATCATCTTGAAATATTAGGTTCTCAGTTGATTTTTTTTAATTGTGGATGCCTAATCTTTGCATACCTTGAATTTGTCATGATGCTTATTGTTATTGTTATATGCAATCAATTATTTAAAATAGAAAATAACCCCTTCCACTAGAATAAGCTCAAAAAAAGTTTTCCAATGAGTACCCATATGCCTATGTTCTCATAGCTTTAGCACCCTAAGCCTGCAAAAATTAAGACACTGTAAATGTGACATTTCCTTGGGCAACATAGATGGTGTCACTTTCAAGGCCTATATATCCTTCATTATTTAGAAAATTTTTAAGAAAAAAATCTTCATTAGATGTTTTGCAAAAAGATATTTCCAATGAATATAAAATTACGTAGATTTTGAGAATATTTGGTCACCCAAATGACCTGTTTACAACATGCAATTTAATTGCCCTATTAACCATGGCGCATAAATTTTTCCATGGTGTCCCTTTAAAGGAATATATATCCTTCAATAATTGATGAAAAATCATGAAACTACTTCTATTAGATGTGCCTTGAAAAGAGATTTGTGACGAGTATAAATTTGCTTATGTTATGAGCAATTTTGGCATCCAAAATTACTTGTTTTTTACATGCTATCCAAATTTTTGTGCCTAAGCCCTACCAATTATCCATTCTCAGATCAACAACTTTCATGAAGTTGAGAGGTTTTTAAATGCTAAAATATTAAGAAGCCCCATCATTCATTTTATATTAGACCAATGACTCTCGTGAGGTCAAGGTGTTTTTAATTGTTAAAATATTAAGAAGCCCTGCTAGTCATCCGATCTAGATAGGTCAATGATTCACATAGTCAAAATTTGGAAGAAAAGACTTAAGAGATAAAACATTTAAGGGTTCCAATAGGCTTTTCCAATAGTCCAATTTGGATAGATCAATGAATTACAAAGAATAGGAAGTTGAAAGAAAAGACTAAAGATATAAAACATTTAAAACTCTAACAACCTTTCCCTTTTGTCTGATCTGGGAAAAGGAACGACTCATAGAGAGTCGGGAATTTTGAAGGAAAACTTTAGAGATAAAATATTTTAAAATTCTGATGGGCTTTCCCATCCTTCCAATTTGGGCAGAGGATTGAAGAAGAAAATTAAGAGATAAAACATTTAAAAGTCCCAACAAGCTTTCCCAACTATCCGATCTAGACATATCAACAACTTAGGAGTAAACTAAGGTTTAAGAGTAACCAATAAAAAATTGAGCCATAAAAAATTACTGGAAGACAATAAAAGTTATCAGAAAGTGCAAATTATTGTCGGAAAACATAGAAGACCAAAAAACTTATAACTCGTCAAAAACATAAAAATGACCAAAAATGCAAAGAAAAGCCAAAAAAATTTAAAATCATCAAAAACCGTAGAGAATGGCCAAACATTACCAAAAAGCACAAAATGTCACCAAGAAGGCACAAAGGAGAAATAAGTAATAATAATAATAAAAAATAATCAAAAATAAAAATAAAAATAATAAAACATATTTTAGCGCCTATAATTTTTGACTTTGTCTTTCTTGTGATATTTTTGTGTAGGATATTTGACATGGGTTCTTGAAATTCAAATATGGTGGATGCAATGAAGTTAATGACTAACCCACTTACGACTAAAAAAGTAGAAATTAAACTACTTGAGTCAAACAACCCCAAAATTTGTAGGGAGATAAAATTTAAAGAGGCATGGTAGAGGTATGGTCGAGATATTTACATAGCATGAAAGTAGCAAAACAATTAATGCATCATCCACTTGTTGTTGGTGAAAGAGTAAATTTTAGGCCACTTGAGGCAAATTGAGTGAGTAAACCTCGGATGTTGATAAGATTAAAATTTAATACGACATGGTCAAAGTGCAACAAAAGCAATCCCAAGAAGCTCACATCACTTAGAGGAGGGAGAATCAAATCTTAGATTTGATACACCCCATGAATATGAATATAAAAATGATTAAAAATTTGTATAAATACCAACCTACTTGACAACCAAAAGGATCAAAAGCCATCCACTAGCTAGCCCCTTTAGAATTTCTTCTTTCTTTTCCTTTTCTATTTGTGGTCGGATGGGTTTTCAAAACCAAGCCTAACACTACTATGAGATTTGTTCTTGTAATTCACCAAAGTGGGTGAATCCAAATTGAATATAATCAATAATTATATTTATAATACAAGGGTTTTAATATTTGCCGTGTTTAATCTACGAATGTTGATGGTGGTTGCACTCAATCCATTTCACAATTTGTTTTTCCTTTCAATATTGCACCATATTGGAGCTTAGGCTGTGTGAATAATGGTCGGGCTAGGGTTGGTTTTAAATTGAAACCGTTGTTTTTTACCAGATTAGAAATGAATTTTAGGGTAGTATATAACCTATTTATTTTATTTTATTTTTTTCTTATCCTTAAACCTTTGACATTTCTTTGGAGCTTGTTTAGATTAAGAGTAAATTAATTTTATTTAAAACTTTGAAACTTGTTTTCTACTGTCCCAATTTAGAATTCCATTTTGCAAACTAATTATTTTAGTGCAATCAATGTTAAATTGATAATTACAACTTGCATAGTTTAAATGTATCTTTAGTTTACACAGTTTAAATTCTGCTCAAATAAGGTAAGTTATAATGTTAGTGTAGTAGAATTATTCTTAGGCAATTAAACATTTTGATTTTAAAACATTGTACCTAGGAATTTTATTTCTTTGAGTCAGTACTAGCAAATGCCCTTTGAAGGAATATTTATCAACGACTTCTAAGTTTATCCACATTGGCCAAGACCTAGCATACCCAAACCTTGGGGGAAATCAAATTCTCTTTCAAGAGGGAACAATATTTGTTCCAAGTAAGTTGGCTTACCCTTGATACACCAATAATTGGCTTTTACCTCTTCATGCTCAACAAGGAGGGCTGAATTACTGATTCATTAACCCACTAGGCCATTGCACTAAAAAAGAGTGGCATTGAGGAGGGAAAAGTTAGAGTGTGTCATTTGCATGCTCAATAGAACTATTGCTAGAAGGAAGACCTGTAGACTAAAAAAATTAAATTTCCCTTGGTGTAGTGTTATTACACATATTAACAGTTAAACATGGAACCAAAAGTCATCATCACTAGGTCCAAGTCAGCTTTAGGTGACATTGAATTTCTTAGCCTTTCCCCATATAGAAGACCTAAAGCTGACAAAGATAGACCCAATACTCATTAGGTTTCCAATAGTTCTCCTAGAGCTATTGTCCCTTTTGTTGATCCTTTTACCATTCTCCAAGGTCCACCAATGATAGCTCTTGATCCATGCTTAGTAGGAAGGAACCCTTTGAACATACCAGGGCTTGCACATGATATACCTAAGAATCCTAAAATATATATCCCTAGGTATAGGAATGATAGAATGAGGTTAGCTGAAAAACATATTCATGCATACAAAGATGCCTTAGTTCATTTACAAATTGAACATGAGGATGTTGCCTATAGGATATTTCAACACACATTGGATGAATTTGTGTACGATTTGTAATATCAACTTACATTTAGGCTCTATTACTTCTTGGGCCCAACTAGAGGTAACATTTATCAACCATTTTAGGTTACCCATTGACCCAACTATGGTATATCATCAATTTACCTCTGCCCATAGAGAACCTAAAGAACACCTAATACTATTCAATACTAGGTTCCATAAGTTATAATTTAGGTTGGTGACACCCTACACCCTCATGGAGGAAGCATTTATCCAAACATACTTTAGGAATTTGGACCAATTAACTTCTATGTTTGTAAGGAGAGCTCCTTGAATCACATCCTTGCCACTAGCATACAAAGAGGCTCTAAACGTTGAACAATAATTAATGCCTTAGGGTTTTGGTTTGGGTTGATTACCTTCTCTTGGACAACTAGGAGCTTATAATCATATTTCATTATTAATTTAGACCTTTACACAATACCTTCCCATGCTGAATACATTACTAGGAGTTATGTATCCCAACCAAAACTAACCCTTCAACTTAACACCCCTAAATCAAATAATGCTCATTAGGGGTAATCAATAGACCATTACAACATACTTGGATAATCAGGTAACTAAAAACAACATTCTCAATCATATACCTCCAATAAAAAATCAACAAGCCTTACCCATATTCCTAAATACATTTGCACCTGCAATAATGTAACATCTTAACTAGGACCAAGTCAACTTAATACAACATACAAAGGATGGTGTAAAAAATGAGCAACAATATGCTTCAATTACAAAGGCAAGTTCCTCAAAACCCACTTGTAAATAACACTCAGAATAGAAACTTCAACTTTCAAAGGACTAATTGTCAATGGGATACTCGACTAAACAATGGAGTATAAAATTTTGCTACCAACCATAATCAGTCTAATGATAACCCAAAAAATTCTATAAATTTGGATGACCTTGCTCTATCCAAGTAGTGTAGGGTCCATTCCAATGCCTAACATGCTGAAACTAATTATCTAGAGTTTAATATTACTTTGGATATTATCAAAAATGAAGAACACAAGTTTATACCGAGAGGGGGGGTGAACAGTATAAGATAAAATTTTTATTTTCTTTCCAAAATAATATTATCCAATGTTATCAATTGTAATATATTTCCAAATTAGTGTTAACCAATATCATCAATAGTATTAGCAAAGAAATGCACATATAATCACATACAAGAGAGACACAGATTTAACGTGGTTCACCCAATGTGGGTTACATCCATAGAGAAAATATTTTTTCTAAATTTTCTAAACAAATCTCTTGGGAACCAAATCCCTATTACAATATTTATGGACCTCTATCCAAAGGAGACACCAATCCCCTATGCTCAAGTTTATGGATATCTATCCACAGGAGAACTCTATCCCCTCAAATCTAGTTTGTGGACCTCTATCCATAGGAGAAATCTATTCCATAAAATCTAGTTCATGGAACTCTATCGACAGGAGACACCTCTCCTCTTAGCTCTGGTTCGTGGACCTCTATCCATAGGAGAACTCTATCCCCTCAACTATGGTTCATGGAACTCTATCCACAAGAGAACTCTATCCCCTCAAATCTAGTTTATGGACCTCTATCCATAGGAGTAATATATCCCCTCAACTCTGGTTCATGGAACTCTATCCATAGGAGAACTCTATTCCCTCAACTCTGGTTTGTGGACCTCTATCCACAAAAGAACTCTATCTCATCAAATTTGGTTCATGGACTCCATAGGAGAACTCTATCCCCTCAACTCTGGTTTGTGGAACTCTATCCATAGGAGACACCTCTCCTCTCTTATCTGGTTCATGGATCTCTATCCATAGGAGACACATATCCTCTCAGATCTGGTCTGCTCCAAAGCCATATTAATACTCTGCTCAAAAACTACTCCAAGCCTTCACACAAGGCTTGCTCAAATCTACAAGAACATCTGCTCAACTAACTGCTCTAATTTGCACCAACCCTACTCACAAGGCTTGCTCAAATAAAAAAAAAAACCTGCTCACAAATCTGCCCAAATCTACACAAAGCCTACTCACAAGGCTTGCTCAAATATTCTTACCAAAAATTGCTCTTACCTCTGCTTAGATCTACTTAAAGTCTACACACAAAACTTGCTCAAATATGCTTACCAAAACTTGCTCAAGCTACCCAAATCTACACCAAGCCTACTCACAAGGCTTGCTCAAATTAGCAATAAAACCTACTCACAAATCTACCCAAATCTGCACCAAGTCTACTCACAAGGCTTGCTCAAATTTTCTCTCAACTCTTACCCAAAATTGCTTCAAGTCTTCTCACAAGACTTGCTCAAATCTGCACTAACACATGCTCAAAACTTGCTTATAACACATGCTCAAAACTTGCTCATAACACATGCTTTGATCAAAGTACTTTAGACATATTCTACCCAGAATTCTTGTTCAATAACATATAGAAAATGATATGCAATACAATTTCACAATATGTTCTTTCCAAGTATCACTCAAGGCCAATGCACAAATTACTTCACAAATATATTTTTTGACCTTTGCAAGTTTATCCCAATATCAATCAAGCTTATGCATAAAACTTGCTCTCAACCCTAGCACATGTGTTTCCAATATTATTTAACAATGAAGCACAATTTGTTCACAAACCCTAGCATGTGTTTCCAATCTCATTCAACAATGAAGCACAACTTGTTCACAAACCCAAGCACATATATTTCCATAACCATTCAACAATAATGCATACTTTGTTCTCAAACTCTATCTCTTATATTACAATAATTCACTTATATCTCCACCTTAAGATTTCAAAATAATTTTCTCAAAACACAACCACCTTGAAAATAAGTTAAATCAACATACCTCAACAATACCTTGAAGATGATGTGCCTCTTAAGAACCTGTCTCAAATAATATTCTTTTCATGCACTTCAAAATATTAGCAAGACCCTTTTCACATGAACCTCTTCTCAAAATATGTGCACAATAATTCCTGAAAATAATCCTCTATAACTCTCCTTTGGTTTCTCAAGATAATGCCTTCAATTATAAACCAAACCCTCAAAAATATCAAGTGAAAATTACAAACAATAAAAAGACTCAATACACCTTGTAACTCCCTCTTTCAAAATTGTCAACCTAAACCCTTCTACACTTAGACAATAATACAAATATCAAATAACTTTATACACCATAAAACTCCTTCTTTCAACAACAAACCCTTCTCACAATAATATGCAAATTATAACCAAAACCAATATATTACACAACTCCCACTTCTCATAAACCTTATAAAATATTTTTTAGATTAATCCAATGCATGCACCAAACATCTCCCACTAGGCTCTTTAATAAAATTAAATCAAACACCTTTCTTCACTATCACGAATGCATGCAGGTTTAATAAAACAAAATTTTTTGTGTACCTTAACATTGTTGCAATTCGAACCTATGATCTCCAAGATCCAACACTCACACAAGCACCTTCAACCAGCTGTGCTACCATAGCAGGTAGCACCAAATATGGGGACATAAAATATATCTATGATTTGCGTTACCCAACCTTCAATGCTTATAGCCAAAAGGATGTCAGAGGGTTTCAAACCTGAAACCTCTGTTGTAACAACACTCACACCAGCCAACCAGCCTTTGGGCCACCCCAAGTGGTTGGAAACGTCTCAGGCGCATGGAGTATATCAATGTTTAGCACTTGCACCCTTCTCAAAACATTGTCCTTCTACTGTTCCCTGTCCTTCAACCTTAGGACAAGATAATAATCAATTTTCACATCAAAATATTAAAGCATAAACATTAGTGCACACAAGAATTGGTAGAAATACAACCATTTGTCTTTCATATATATATGCACTTCAATGTTATTAGTTGAGTCAGCTCACATGCTTGAATTGGAGTTTAGACCTTGCTTTCAAATTGACGTTGGCACCAAAAACCTTATGACAATATTATAATATTTAAAAAAATATTATAATAAGACTTTTAAAACTTTGGCCCACAAGGAAATATTAAACTTTGGTCTTCTTCTTGCTAACATAACCATGGAAAATATTTTTCAATCAAATGAAACCTTATCTTTTTCTTGCTAACATAACCATGGAAAATATTTTTCAATCAAATGAAACCTTATATTTTTCTTGCTAACATAACCATGGAAAATATTTTTGCCTTGACAACTATTGTACCTTTGACATCAATATTTCTACCTCATGAATCCTTTGATGATATTTGCCTTGCATTTTATTATTTTAACATTGAAGATAAATCTCAACCATTTTGCCTTTGACATCAATGACAACCAATATACTTAATATTTCCAACAATCTCCCCCTTTGTCATTGATGGTAATCTTTCTAAAATATTTCCTTTTACTACCACTAGATTCCAAATCTGCTCCCCTGAGAAGCTCTCTCCCCTTACTGATTTCTCTCCCCCTTACAAAAATTCTCCCCCTTTGACATAAATGGTAAAGGGACTCCTTTGGGGCTAAAAATAAGACTCTTAGCTCAGCCCCCTCACCACCTCCTCTCCTTGAGGTGATCAAGTTTGGGATGGGAGTAAGACTACTCCCAACTTTCCTCTAAGATACTCAAAAGTTTCCTTTGGAAGTGGCTTAGTAAATATGTCCACAATATGTTCCTTTGTAGTAACATATTCCAATTTGACTTGCTAATCCATCACCTGCTCTCTCAAAAAATTATATTTTATTGGAATGTGCTTGGTCCTTGAATGCATCATTGGATTCTTTGAAATGTTTATGGCACTTGTATTATCACAAAGTATGGATATGGGATGATCATGCTCTACTTTGAAGTCTTTTAAAGTTTACTTCATCCATAAAACCTGTGTACAACAAGAAACTACTGCAATGTACTCTACTTTTACTATAGATAAGGATAATGGTGTTTATTTTTTGCTTAGTCAAGAGACTAAACAATTTCCAAAAAAGAATGCTCCTCCACTCATAATTTTTCTATCATCAATATTGCCTACCTAATCTGCATCTATGTATGTTGTGAGAGTGAAATTATTACCCCTAGGATACCATAGTCTAAATTCCATAGTTCCTTTTAGATACCTAAGGATTCTATTTACTGCCGGTACATGTGTTTCCTTTGGCATTGCATGAAATATTACCACTAATCCCACTGCCTGCATTATATCTGGTCTTGTAGTTGTGATATATAGTAAAGTTCCAATCATGGATCTATACAACGTCTGATTTGCCTCAGGATATTCATCATATTTATTGAACTTGCATCCTATAACCATGGGGGTACTCGCTGGTTTGCAATCCTTTAGTATAAATTTTTCCAACATTTATTTTATATACTTGGTTTGTGAGAGAAATATACCTTTTTCTAATTATGAAATCTGAAATCTAAGGAAAAAGGAAAACTCACCAAGCATTGATATTTCAAATTCATTTTGCATACACTTTACAAATTTTTGACACATCTTATCATTATTGCCTCCAAAAATGATATCATCCACATAGACCATCACAATCAACAAGTCATTTTCTTCATTTTTGATGTATATATTGGTACCAACTATTCATTTTCTAAAACCTTGTTCTTGAAGATACTTATCCAACCTTGAATACCAAGCCCTAGGGGCTTGCTTTAGTCCATAAAGAGCCTTCTTTAATTTACATACATAATATTACTTATCTATCAGGCTAAAACCCTCAAGTTGCTCAATGTAGACCTCTTCTTCTAAGAAACCATTGAGAAAAGCTGATTTTACATCCATTTGATATACTTTGAAGTTTTTGAAACTTGAGAATGCCAAAACATTCTTATGGCCTCAAGACATGCAACATAAGCAAATGTTTCTTCAAAATTAATTCCTTCAACTAGTGCATAGCCTTTGCCTACCAGTCTTACTTTGTTTCTGACTACCTGACCATATTCATTTAACTTATTGTTGTAAGCCTATTTAGTGCCAATTACATTCTTATATTTTGGTCGTGGGACAAGTTTCCAAGTCTCACTCTTTTCTATTTGATCCAACTCTTCATCCATTGCCTTGACCCAATATTTGTCTTCTCTTGCCTCATTGAAATCCTTGGGCTCGATTTTAGATAGCAAAGAAATATTTACATGTTCACATGTTCCTATTATCTTCCTCCTTGTTTGTCTTTCATTTGGATTCCCAATAATTAGATCTCTTGGATGATTCTTTTGCACATATCTGGATCGTGTCTTAGGTGGTGTTCTTTGTGTTTCATCTTCTTCTGATTCTTCACCTAATTCTTCTTGGCAACTTTCTCCTTCTTGATATACAATCTCTTGATCTGGTTCTCTTGGCCCTATTTCTTCATCAACTCTTATATTTATACTTTCCACAATTGTATGTGATATTTTATTATAGCATTTATAGGCTTTGCTCTTTGTGGAATAGCCAAGGAAAATACCCTCATCGCACCTTGAATCAAACTTACCCAAAATTTTCTCTTCTCTTCTAATGTAGCATTTGCTCCCAAAAACTCTGAAGTACTTCAAAATAGTTGGTCTTCCCTTCCAAATCTCATATTGGATTTTATAATGATTTACTCTTACTTGAGCTCTATTGATGATATAAACAACTGTATGAGCTGCCTCCCTCCAAAAACCATCTGAAAGCTTAGAATCATTTAACATAGCTTTGGCCATATTCTCAACTAGAAGCTTAGAATCATTTTCTACTAGAAGCTTGAGTGTCTTGAATTTCAAAATTTTCTAAATTTTATTTTAAGAAGTTTACCCAAGTCATTCTGGAAAAATAATCTATAAATAACATGAAGTAACTTTCACCTTGTAAAATATTTGTCCTTGTAGGGCCACATAAATCAGTGTGAACTAGTTCCAAATGTTGAGATGAAGAAAACTCTTTTGACTTGAAACTTGTTCTTGTTTGCTTACCATGCTGACATTGTGCATAAATTGTACTTGGGGGTATTTTTATTCTAGGTAAATATCTGACTACCTGTTTGTTGCTTATTTTTACTATGCTATCAAATTTTAGATGACCCATTATTCTATGCCATAACCAACTCTCATATTCTTGTAATAAAAAATATTTTTCTCCTTTAATCTCACAAGTAGAGATTGTTTGTAGTTCTACTGGCATCTGCAACAAGCTTTCCTGTCTTAGATCTCCTGATCTCACATCCATTTGGATGAAAAGTGACTGTGTGCCTTTGATCACAAAGCTGACTTACACTTAGTAAATTGTGCTTCAATCCCTTAACATACAACACATTTTCTGTTTTTTATTTTCCATTATCTAAACTCAAAGTACATTTTCCAACAATTTTAGTTGAAGCATTATCACCAAATTTTACTGATCCTCCATTGATTTCTTGAAGAGAAAGAAATTTACTTTTGTCACCTGTCATATGGCTTGAACAACCACTATCAACATACCACTGGTTTCTCTCATCTTGTACATGAAGAGTTGTTTGTACCAACATTGACTTCTCTTTTTCTTGTTTTGCTTTCTTTTTCCAAACTTTTGAGGTTGTATCCTTTTGAACCTTTTGATCTTCCCTCTTTTTGCTTGATTTAGGAAATACTATTTTACACCATTTGGCTTTGTGCCCGAAATTATTGTATTTGTAACATATGATGTTGTTATTCATGAGAGGTGTAAATGAATTTAAATTTCTAACATCATTTTTCATATTGATCATGCAATGTACAACTTTATGACCATATTCATTACATGAGAAACAATAACCATGGAAGAAGTATTGAAACCTGTTTGATTTCCTTGGATGATATGGTTTGTTTTTGTAATTGAATTTTGTCCACGATGATTCTTTGCTCTCTTCCTCAGGGTTATGCATAAGGGGTCGGTCCCAAAGTGTATTTATAAAATTAGGGTGAATCTAGTCCTAAGGTGTATAAACATCGGGGTGAATTTTTCAAAATTTTGTAGAAAATTTATCAAATAATGGTGATTTTTTGAAAATTGTGCACCAAATTTTTCAACTTTTAAAATGGTGATTGACAGAAGCGACTATCACAAGGTGACTGATAGAAGTGATTATCACAAGGTGACTGCAAAAGTTACTGTCACAAAGCGATTGCTAAAGGCAACTGACATGACATGACTGTCATAAGGCGACTGTCACATGATTATCACAAGATGACTATCACAAGGTGATTGTCACATGGCGACTATCACATGGCAACTGTCATAAGGCAATTGTCATAAGGTGACTGTCACAAGGTGACTGCCACATGACAACTATCACATGGCAACTATCACAAAGAAACTATCACATGGCAACAGGAAGAATGCGACTACCAAAGATCATTAATAAGATGCTGCCATGTATCCTCTCCTTTACCACGTGTCACTCATCCATAGACTTTAGCCATGCAGACTTCTATAAATAGAATAGCATGATCATTTTTTACCTTTTGCATGATGATTTTAAAAGCAATTTCATAGAGTTTTCTAGCATTTTTAGTGTGTTTTCTACAACGGTTTTAGAGCTTTTTCAGGCGGTTTTCTAAGCATTTTCTGATCATCTTCAGGGTATTTTTTGATCATTTTCAAGATGTTTTTTTATCATTTTCAGGGTGTTTTTAGATCATTTTCAGGGCATTTTCAAAGCTTTCTCCATGAGTTTTCAAAGTATTTTCTAAGCTTTTTCAGAGGGTTTTCAAAGCATTTTCCCAGTGTTTTCCCAGCATTTTTAGAGTGTTTTAAGAGATTTTTCAAAGCTTTATGGAGGGTTATCAGAAATGGCTAACACTTCCTCTCCTCTCCCTTCCAAGGTATATTTCAAGAGCTACTATTTTTTAAACATCAAGAATATTTTTAGCACTCCTAGGAGAGATTACAACTGGATTTACACCTCCAAAGTTGCTAGAGTCATGAAGATGCCATAGTTGGACATCAACATCTCCTTGATGCAATATATTATTAGTTCATACGATCATGATTTGTCCATTGTATAGACAAGAGTTGATAACAAGGATATTGTTTTTATTGTGAACCCCTCAGATGTGTAGCGATTAACAAGGCTACATTTTTTGGATGATCTCCTTGTTGACAACCAATACATGTTGATTGAATATTATAAATCAATGCTAGCATCTAGATATGGCATGAATAGAGACCATTTGAAAGGTAAGTTTTTGAAAATTTCATTTTTATTTATCCTTAATTTTGATGTATTGTTGTTTCCAATGTCCATTCTCTAATAATGTTCTCTCTGTTTTTTAGTTAATTCTTCTAAATCGAAAAGGGGTTTGAACATTTCCAACGTTACAGATAAATTTCTTTATGCCTGTATTGAAATTTTCTTGGTAAGGTTTATTCTGCAGGGTTGACCTAAAGAAATACCATTTTGGGCTTTGTCATTGTTGATTCATTGTTTTGATGGAGGCAGATATGATTGGTCCACTCACATTTCAAACCACCTAAAATACGACCTCCTTTTTGTGTAGAAAATTCAATCTACGTATACAGTAACCTATAACAACTTTATTCTGTCTTTTTCATGAAGAAAATTACAATCTTCAACAAAAAAATCCTCCAACTGCATTGCACCAAGATTTGTTGGCTATTGGGATCAATAAGAATGATATACATGTAAAATTATATATTGCAATAGTCTCTCTTTTCTATATTTTCAATCAATCTTGTTATTTTTTAATTTTCGTTTGAAAACAAAGAAGATTAGCTCACTTATCCAGTAAAAGGGATGCTACTATCAGGATTCAATAAGCATCTACCAATTCTAATACATAGTCACAATTGTCATCGATAACTTCTGCATTAAATGAGGTTGCCTTAAATGATTTTTCAATGTGTAAACATGCATGCAAATCCAAGATGTGTTGTCAACATCAACCACCTCATCAATTGAAAGTGAAATGAATTTGGAATTTTTTATTTTCTCTTTGAGGCCATCCTGCTCAACCAATGACATACATTTTGCCATTTTCTAACCACTTTGATTTGACCAATGGGTGCTAGGTAAGTTTTGCACATCATCTAGTCAAAATAGAGATTTATAATCAATGAAATATGACATAGGTCTACCATTTTTAAGAATACTGAGTACAAAAACAAACTATAAACTTTTTGAAGCTAAAGTGAACTTTTCCATTTTTTGAAATTGGGCTTGAATCGTTGCACCTTTCTCAACCAAAGTTTGCTTTTGTTTCATTTCTTTATCATATTCTTGTGCAAATATGATATAGGCACACTCTGATGCATCCTTCCACCTATAATTTTTCTATAATGGTCCATCACTTTCTTTTGTTTTTATATAAACCTTTCCACAATGTTTTTCTACTGTATCTTTCTTAACTTGCAATTTGTGATCCTTTCCATGTTTCCAGCTGCAAATTATGCATATCAATTTTGTTATTACCTCATTAATATTATTTGGAAGCACTAGCTCAAAAAATGGAAAATCTAAAACCCAATAATGCTGAAATGATATGTTAATTATCCATCTAGATGACCTTGCACGTTTATGTTTTTTAAAAGAATATTCTATGAAAGTAGGTACTGCATAAGAAATATTACTTTGTTTTCCATTTAGGGCATGTTTGTTTTAGGAATAATTTCATGTTGTTGTTCAATTTCTTTAAGAAATTTTTATCTGTGGACTTTATATTATCGTAGATATGTGGAAGTGGATTCATACCAGGGTCAACAGTGTTTTCTGTAGAGATAATACTAGGGTCAATACCAGGGTCATTATCATTATTCTTTTTAAAAGCATACCTTCTTTTAAAAAATACAGATAAACAATGGACAATGCCATCCACCAAAAATCACCCTTCTTAATGAATGAAGAAATTATATATAAAATTAACAATGCACAAAAATTAACTGGCTAGTAAGTAAAGGCGTTCATACCTTCAATTTGTGCAGATGTTGATGGTTGACTGGATTTCAAAATATTATGAAAGTATTTGAGGATACTCCTTTTATCAAAACTAGAATACTGGCCTCCCTTATTTCCACTGCCAATAGGTGACATTTTACCTATATAAATAGAAGAGTAACAAGAATATCATTTTAAAAAATAGAAATAATTGGTAAAAGAGAGAACTACTATTCAAGACAAAAAATATTTCTGACCCAAGCAAGCTTGATATTGGTGCCCAAATAATAGGAAAACCTCCTTATTGAGTGTCAATGAACAAAAATGTATAAAAAAATATAAATGGTAATAGAAACTTATCGATAAATGGTTGGCACTGTCTATTAGTCACCTTATGACAACCACCTTATGATAGTCACCTTGTGACAGTTGCCTTGTGATAGTCGCATCGTGTCAGTCACCTTATGACAATTGGGTTGTGTCAGTAACCTTGTGTCAGTTTTCTTGTGACAGTTACTGTGTTGTGACAATCATCTTGTGATAGTTGCCTTATGTCAGTCGTATTGTGATAGTTGCCTTGTGACATTCACTTCATGTCAATTGCCATATGTTAGTCGCTTCGTGTTAATCACCTTGTGATAGTCGCATCGTGTCAGTTACCTTATGTTAGTCACTTCTGCTGATCACCTTATGTTAGTCGCTTTTACCAGTCGCTTTTTGTGATAGCCTTGTATTAGTTGTCTTGAGACTATGAGTGTCGCTGTCGGGGTTACCTATATATAGTGGGGTACAAGAGGCAAATTGGGTGGGATAATTTTTTTAAAATGATTTTAAGGCAAAATTTAGGTAGGAAAACATATTGTACTGGGGCGAATTTACCCTAAAAAAATAATTTCGTAATTTTTGGGTGAATGGGCCAACCTCTAGGGTCCCAAAATTAGCAAAATATAAATTGTTAAAATCCTAAAATTCACTATAAATTGTGCAATTTTCCCTTGTGCATAACCATACTCTTCCTCCTTGGTGTTTTTACTCCTTTTTAGTTCATCAACATAGGTCATGGGTCCATCATAAATTGCTTTCTTGGATATCCCTGTTGAGCTTGATTTTTCCTTTTGTAACCTTATTTCTTGTTGTGACTTCCTTTTAGACTTTTCAACTTCATTTATCAAAGAGACAACCTCATTTTTCAAATTTTCACATTCCAACTCTTTTGCCTTTAATTTCTCAATCATTACGTCTTCAATTCTTCTTGCCTCTTCAACTTTAACCTTTAGGTCATTGAGATCTTGTAGAAACCTTATCTTTGTTTCTTCATCCTTTTGTACTTGAACCTATAATTCAACTAGAGTAGCAGTAAATTCCTTCTCTAAGTCATCCAATTTTGAGTCTCTTTTATTTATTTCAATCATAGGATCAACCTCTATCATTTTAGTGGCCATTGTGTGTTCTTGTAAGATCTTCCTTCAAACTGTTAGACTTTTCGAAGGATCCTACTCTGATACCAATTGAACATAAGCTTATAATGAGAGGGGGGTGAACATTATAAGATAAAATTTTACTTTTCTTTTCAAAAAAATATTATCCAATGTTATCAATTGCAATATATTTCCAAATAAGTGTTAACCAATATCATCAATAGTAGTAGCAAAGTAATGCACATATCATCACACACAAGAGACACCGATTTAATGTGGTTCACCCAATGTGGGTTACATCCACGGAGAAAATATTTCTTCTAAATTTTCTCAATAAATCTCTTGGGAACCAAATCCCTATTATAATATTTATGGATATCTATCCAAAGAAGACACCAATACCCTATGCTCAAGTTTATGGATCTCTATCCATAGGAGAACTCTATCCCCCAACTCTAGTTTATGGACCTCTATCTACATGAGAACTATATTCCCTCAACTCTAGTTCATGGAACTCTATCCATAGGAGACACCTCTCTTCTCAGCTCTGGTTTGTGAACCTCTATCCATAGGAGAACTCTATCCCCTCAACTCTGGTTCGTGGACCTCTATCCATAGGAGAAATCTATCCCCTCAACTATAGTTCATGGACCTTTATCCACATGAGAAATCTATCCCCTCAACTCTAGTTTATGGAAATCTATTTATAGGAGAACTCTATTCCCTCAACTCTAGTTTGTGGACCTCTATCAATAGGATAACTTTATATCCTCAACTCTAGTTCATGGACCTCTATCCATAGGAGAACTCTATCCCCTCAACTCTAGTTCATGGAACTCTATCCACATGATACAACTCTCCTCTTTTCTCTGGTTTGTGGATCTCTATCCATAGGATACACCTCTCCTCTCAGCTTTGGTATGCTTCAAAGCTAGCTTAATACTCTACTCAAAAATTGATCCAAGCATTCACACAAGGCTTTCTCAAATATGCAACAAAATTTTCTCAACTCACTACTCTAATATTCACCAAGCCTACTCATAAGGCTTGCTCAAATCAGCAATAAAACCTACTCATAAATCTACCTAAATCTGCACCAAGCTTACTCACAAGGCTTGTTCAAATCTGTTTACCAAAAACTACTCTTAACTCTACTAAGACCTACTTCAAGTCTACACACAAGAATTGCTCAAATATGCTTACCAAACCTGCTCAATCTACCCAAATCTACACCAAGCCTACTCACAAGGCTTTCTCAAATCAACAACAAAACCTACTCACAAATCTGCCCAAATATGCACCAAGCCTACTCACAAGGCTTGCTCAAATCTACTCTCAACTCTTGCCCAAACCTGCTTCAAGTCTTCTCACAAGACTTGCTCAAATCTGCTCTAACACATGCTCAAAAATTTCTCATAACACATGATCAAAAATTGCTCATAATACATGCTCAAAAATTGCTCATAACACATGCTTTGATCAAAGTAATTCAGATATATTCTACCCAAGAATTCTTGTTCAAGAACACATAGAAAATGATATGCAATTCAATTTCACAATATGTTCTTTCCAAGTATCACTCAAGGCCAATGCACAAATTACTTCACAAATATATTTTTTGACCTTTGCAAGTTTATCCCAATATCAATCAAGATTATGCACAAAAATTGCTCTCAACCCTAGCACATGTGTTTCCAATATTATTTAACAATGAAGCATAATTTTTTCACAAACCCTAGCACATATGTTTCCAATCTCATTCAACAATGAAGTACAACTTGTTCACAAACCCAAGCACATATATTTCTACAACCATTCAACAATAAGGCATAATTTATTCTCAAACCTACCCAAATTTGTACCAAGCCTACTCACAAGGCTTGCTCAAATATACTCTCAAATCTTTCCCAAACCTGCTTCAAGTATTCTCACAAGACTTGCTCAAATATGCACTAACACATGCTCAAAAATTTCTCATAACACATGATCAAAAATTGCTCATAATACATGCTCAAAACTTGCTCATAACACATCTTTGATCAAAGTACTTCATATATATTCTACCCAAGAATTCTTGTTCAAGAATTCATAGAAAATGATATGCAATTAAATTTCACAATACGTTCTTTTCAAGTATTACTCAAGGCCAATGCACAAATTACTTCACAAATATATTTTTTGACCTTTGCAAGTTTATCCCAATATCAATCAAGATTATGCACAAAACTTTCTCTCAACCCTAGCACATGTGTTTCCAATCTTATTTAACAATGAAGCATAATTTACAAACCCTAGCACACCTGTTTCCAATATCATTAAAAAATGAAGCTGATGCAGGAGCATCCAACGAAAGGCAAAATACCACAAAGAAGAAAAAGTGTCGCAATATCGCGACATGTCGACAAAGAAGAAAAAGTGTTGCGATATTGCGACATGTCGACAAAGAAGAAAAAGTGTCGCGATATCATGACATGTTACGTTTTCGTGACTCAGGAAGGAGAGAGAAGGCACAGAGCAAAAATGTCACGATTTCGTGACATATCGTGAAATCACTACCGAAAGAAGACAAGAAAGGCCAGAGAAGAAAATGTCGTGATTTCGCGACATGTCGTGAAATCGCGACCGAAGGAGCAGAAAGAAAGCAAGGAAGGAAACTGTCGCGATATCATGACATGTCGTGATTTCGCAACCCGAAATTTCACAATATGTTCTTTCCAAGTATTACTCAAGGCCAATGCACAAATTACTTCACAAATATATTTTTTGACCTTTGCAAGTTTATCCCAATATCAATCAAGATTATGCACAAAACTTTCTCTCAACCCTAGCACATGTGTTTCCAATCTTATTTAACAATGAAGCATAATTTTTTCACAAACCCTAGCACACTTGTTTCCAATATCATTCAAAAATGAAGCACAACTTGTTCACAAACCCAAGCACATATATTTCCACAACCATTCAACAATAATGCATACTTTGTTCTCAAACTCTATCTCTTATATTTCCAATAATTCACTTATATCTCCACCTTAAGATTTCAAAATACTTTTCTCAAAATACAACCACCTTGAAAATAAGTTAAATCAACATACCTCAACAATACCTTGAAGATGATGTGCCTCTTAAGAACCTGTCTCAAATAATATTCTTTTCATGCACTTTAAAATATTAGCAAGACCCTTTTCACATGAACCTCTTCTCAAAATATGTGCACAATAATTCTTGAAAATAATCCTCTATAACTCTCCTTTGGTTTCTCAAGATAATGCCTTCAATTATAAACCAAACCCTCAAAAATATCAAGTGAAAATTACAAACAATAAAAAGACTCAATACACCTTGTAACTCCCTCTTTCAAAATTGTCAACCTAAACCCTTCTACACTTAGATAATAATACAAATATCAATTAAATTTATACACAATAAAACTCCTCCTTTTAATAGCAAACCCTTCTCATAATAATATGTAAATTATAACCAAAACCAATATATTACACAACTCACACTTCTCATAAACCTTATAAAATATTTTTCAAATTAATCCAATGCATGCACCAGATGTCTCCCACTAGGATCTTTAATAAAATTAAATCAAACACATTTCTTCACTGTCATGAATGCATGCAGGTTTAATAAAATAAAATTTTAGTGTACCTTAACACTATTGCAATTCGAACCTGCGACCTCAAAGAACCAACACTCACACAAGCACCTTCAAATAGCTGTGCTACCACAACAGGTAGCACCAAAGATGGGGGGCATCAAATATATTTTGTGATATGCATTACGCAAACTTCAATGCTCACAGCCAAAGGATGTCAGAGGGTTTTGAATTTAAAATCTCTACTGTAAAAATGCTCACACCAGCCAGCCATACACTAGGCCACCCTAGGTGGTTGGAAATATCTCAGGTGCACGGAGTTTATCAATATTCAGCACTTACACCCTTCTCAAAACACTGTCCTTCTATCGTTCGCTATCCTTCAACCGTAGCACAAGATAATAATCGATTTTTGCATCAAAGGATTAAAGCATAAACATTAGCACACACAGGAGTTGGGAGAAGTACAACCATTTGTATTTCATATATATATGCACTTCAATGATATTAGTTGTTTCGACTCACGTTCTTGAATTGGAGTTTAGACCTTGCTTTCAAATTGATGTTGGCACCAAAAACCTTATGACAATATTATAATATTTAAAAAATATTATAATAAGAATTTTAAAACTTTGGCCCATAAGGAAATATTAAACTTTGGTCTTCTTCTTGCTAACATAACCATGGAAAATATTTTTGCCTTGACAACTATTGTACCTTTGACATCAATATTTATGCCTCTTGAATCCTTTGATGATATTTGCCTTACATTTTATTATTTCAACCTTGAAGATAAATCTCAACCATTTTTCTTTGACATCAATGAAAACCAATACACTTAATATTTCCAACAAAAAAGATATGGAAAATTTGGAGTTTGTACCCACCAATGAGGATTTTAGAAATATATCTAATTATAACATAGGAAAAACCCTAGTTTTAGAAAAACATGAGCTCTCAAGAGTGGATGAAGAGCAACCTAAAGAATACCTAGAAGAAGAAGTGCAAGCTTACCAGTAGTTTTAGAAAGGTAACAATTATATTCTTCGAAGTAAAGTGAAAGTACCATTGTTTTCTTCCACGCCTCCCAACAAAACTTCTATCTCACCTAATGTACATACCAACAAAAACGTAGTCCCACCTAACGATTCCACATTGACTGTACAACCAAAATTTAATACACCATTACCATAGATAGAGAAAATCCTAGAATAGAATAAGTTTGGATATGACATTATTGAAGACCTTAAGAAAACCAAGGAAAACACTCCTCTATTTGTGGTAGCTCAGTTGAATGACCAAAAGTATTTCTTTCTTAAAACACTTTTTGATTGAAATAATGAAGAGATGAAAAGGCTATTGATGCTTAGGTGGCCATATATAAGGAAAAAATTAAATCTCCACCTTTTCTACTAACTATTAGAATTGCTAGTAAGAGTTTACGTACCTGCCTTGTGGATTCAGGTGTTTCTGGTAATGTGATATCATATGTTAGCAAAATATTAGGGTTAACCCTTGCTCCCTCAAACATGAAGGTTGTTTAGTTGGATAAGATAGATAAATTTGGTTAGAGTACTGCACCATATTCATATGTAGTTGGTTGCTAAACCCAATATACAACAATATATTGATACTTAGGTTATATATGTCTCGAATACATATGGGATGCTACTCAATAGTGATTGGTCAAGAAAATTGAATGGTTATATGGCAACTATTTTTTTACATATGTGGCCTCCTTAGCATAGCATATCAAATCAAATTCATATAGAAAGAGAGCCAAGACTGAAGAAGCTCATCACTGAGTACAATAATATCAATGAGATTCTATGCATTAAACCAAATTTGGGAGTCTATACTATGGTAGTGGAAACCCAACCTGAAGAAAATAATATAGTAGTAGACTGCACCAAGTAAACAAAAAGCAATTAAAAAAATATTGTGTATCCTCAAGATTTACAGATCAAAGTTCAAGCATGATAGTGGTGTTGGAATGGAATTGGATAACCTTAGGGGTTGGTAGGACGAAGAGGTAAAATAATGGTCTTTAGGAATGCAAATTTAATGTTACTACGGGATGAGGCCCATAAAAACTAGTATGCTTATCATGATAGGTGTCTTTCAAATTACCATAAAATTGACCATGGAAAATTTAACACCCTTTGGTTAAGGATCTTTCTAGATATCAATAGGAGATAATACCTTTAGGATTAAAAGCCTAATTGGATAGGATATCCCATTACCAATGAATGGGAAATTCCTCAAATACTTAGTGCCTAAGATATTCTAATTTTGCCCTGTAAATAAGTCTTCTGCATAATTTTGTTATTTTTGAGATTTTGATGTGATAGACCTATTTCATTTCATTTTTGTTTTTTTTTACTTTTCTTTAAATTTTGCTCTATCTCGTGCTTTCCTCCTTTTGCCTCAAATTGGTGAAGTGCAACCAAATTCTAGTTACTCTTATGATAAATTATCTTATGTATAGTTTGGAGATAAAATGTCTCACTCTGAACTTCATGAATTCAAGGTTGGCTTAATCATCTATTTGGTATATATCCATATTTTGAGGCAAAAAAAATCAATCTAAAAGTAGTACAAAAAGATGTTGCAACTTCACAATGAAAATATTTTAAAGAGATTCTCGACCAGGAAAAATGAAACCATTGTGGTTTGTTTTTAGGTGAAAATAATTCAAATATTTACCCTCCTATTTTCCATAGTGATCCCCAATCTAGAAATAGACCCAATACTTGCAAATTGAACAAAATAAATCTATTTTCTATGTTCAAATAAGAAGAAGAAGAAGAAAGGGAGCTCATTTTCTTGGGTCATTTAGATAAAATCTACCACTATGAATGCCCAACTAGTAGTAGATCAAGGTTAGAGTGAGATCAAAGATAAATCCATTGGGGCTATAAAAGCTACGTTGGAAGTGAAGCAATGTCTAGTAATTGATGATATGCCTACCTCTAATGCAAACTTCATCATTAGTAGACCAATGTTATCTTAGGGGTGAACTAGCTTGATTTCTAAACTATGGTGGCAAAATTTTAACCAATTCTAGAATAAGGAGGAATTCACACACACACACACACACACACACACACACACACACACACACACACTTTTGTTGAAAAAAATGAATTATTTATTTTAGGTAAATTACTTAACCCCAACCTTAGATAGATGCCAAATTCTTGGTTTCATTGGTCTTTTATTTTATTATTTCAAAGAGGGTTCTTTCTATTCCTGAAATACCCAAGAGCATTTCCTAATGGAGTCACCATTTGCTATTGCACTTGCATAATATACCCCAATTTGCATGGATTGGGGACCCACTTTTTTTTAATATTTTTGGTGAATTTTCTCTTGTTTCTCAGGTTTGTGCATAATAGTTAATCATCCCAAAAGCTTAGGTTCTCAGTTAAAATTTTTAATTGTGGATGCCTAATCTTTGCATACCTTGAACTTGTCATGATGTTTATTGTTATTGTTGTGTATAGTCAATTCCTTAAACTAGAAAATAACCTCTTCCATCAAAATAAGTGCATAAAAGATTTTCCAATGATTACCCATATGCCTATTTTACCACAACTTCAGTGCCGTAAGCCTATTTAAATTAAGACACTGTAAATCTGACATTTCCTACAGATGGTTTCACTTTCATGGTCTATATATCCTTAATTATTCATAAAATCCATGAAAATACCTTCATTAGACGTGTTTCAAAAATATTTTTCCAACGAATATAAACTTGCCTAGGTTCTGAGAAGATGTGGTTGCCCAAATGGCCTATTTACAACATGTAACTTAGTTGCCATGTTGACCATGGTGCTTGTGTTTTGCTATGGTGTCCCTTCCAAGGCCTATATATCCTTAAATACTTGATAAAAATTCATGAAACTACTTCCACTAGATGCAACTTGAAAAGAAATTTCCAACAAGTATAAATTTACCTATTTTTTGATGCATTTTGGTACCCAAAATTACTTGTTTTTTGCATGTTGTCCAAACTATTACGCCCAAACCCCATAAACCATTTGATATCATATCAATGAATATTAGGAAGTTAGAGGATTTATAAAAATTAAAATATTAAGAAGCCCCACCAGTCATCATATTTAGATAGATCAATGGAAGAAAAAAGAGGGCAAGAAATTGCACAAAAGGAAGATGAAAGTTATTTTGGTCTAAAATATTCAGAGTTAGTGATGGTTGAAGCTCAGATAGAGGAGGAACCAATAAAGACTTGTAAATCACTTAAATAAAGGTTTACTATCATCAATGTCCAATTGAAGGAGAAATATTTGGTTCCCAATAATTATAATAGGAAAGCTTTCGATGAGGGAAGGGAGACCGTACTTATAATCGATAAAGAATATGGAGGTATTTTGTCAAGTAGCCATCAAAGCATGAACCTATTTAATTATAATAATGATAAAAATGATATATAATCATATCTTAGGCCAAGATCCTATATGGAGGTTTTAATAGGCCATAATTTAGATAGGACATTTCAAGGTGGTGCTATTAAGGGCTTAGAACAAGTAGAGGAGAAGGAAAAAAAATGACTAAGTTCTTACCCTCTTTTGCTAAAGATATTTTAGATGAAGGAAGCAAGTAGGTCTTACATAACCCCTAGTAGGATCTCTTCCCCATTAAGTTCTCCAAATCACCATTATACAAGAACTTCTTCTAGCAAATATGCTCTAATAGCCCTAAAAAAAGGTAAAGGAGATACTGTGTATGGTTAGATATCAGGGGGTTTGGATCTTAAGTCAATATTAGGAGTTTATAGTAGGAAGGAAATACTACTTAAGAATTGCACAAGAAAAAGCTGAGAATGAGAAGGAAATTTTATATCGTAAACAAAATTCCATAGTTGGGGTTCTTAGAGCAGGATAACTCTAGGGTAAAGGGTATCAATGATCATCCTCTCTTTAAATGTCATAGGACTCGAGGTCATAAAAATAACCCTAAAGCATTTGTTTAAAATTCATAAACAATATATAATTGTAATCCAAGAGAATATGTTGGATGCCGAAAAAATAATAGCCATTCTTGGCTCTCTCCTATCAAATTGAAAATTTTTAGGGTTAGACTCAAAAGGAATATGGGAGGAATGTAACAAGATGGAATTCCTCTTTCTTTCTAATTGATAAGGATGACATTGAGACATATGTGATTATATACTTGCATTCTATGGAGCTAGGTAAGCTGATTTCTAAAGTCAATTTGTATGGTACTTATGGTAGTAAAAGGCAGTTTTGGAAATAATTATTTATACAATTTTTTTTGAAAAATGAAATGTAGTGGTGGGAGGGGACTTAAATTTCACTGAATTTTTTCTAAAAAAAATCTAGAATGCAAGGTTATGTGATGTAGAACCTATTAAACTAATGAACACTTGGAGGAATAAAATAAATGGTAGATAGAGTATTTATAAAAGGTTGGAAATATTTTTAATGTCTAAAAACCTCATACTTGAAGTAGAAATATTGAGGTCTTGGATAGATCAAGGTATGGGATTTGATCATTCATTGATTTTCTTACAGTTAGAAAAAGATCAAGAGAAACCAGCAAGATCTTTTAAGTTTAATTCTATCTGATTGAAATACAAGGAATTTATAAATATAGTAAAATATGAGTGGAGACATATCGACCTACAAATAGAAGAGACAACTATGTTTCATTTTTTAAAAAATCCAAGGAGAATCAAATCTGCTACAATTGCATGGGCCAAAGGTAAATATTAGGAATTATATGCAAAGATAGTGGACATAAATATTTATTAAATCATGTATATAGTGATAAAGGCAATGAGATATTTTTAGACAAGGAGAATTTGTAGGTCAAGGATTTGGGAAAAAATAAGAGAGAATTGTTAGAATGGGAAGATGCAAAGTGGAGGATGAAAACTAGAGCACTTTGGATAGAATAGGGGGATGAAAAGACAAAAGTATTTCAAAAGTATACAAAAAAAATAAAAATGATAAACACAATCAGGGATATGAAAGGGGAGGATGGAAGAAATATGAGAAGGTTTCAAGAAATAGCATAAGTAGGAGTCAAGAAATAGTAGAATTAGGAGTATTTCTACTTTAAGAAAATTTATCAAGAACCCAACAAAGCAAATATTGAAGAAATAATTAAGCTAGCACTTTATCTACCTAAGATGTTCAATGATGAAATTAAAGAAACATTGATAATATAAGTCACTAAGGAGAAACTACAAACAATAGTTAAATATTTTTAGAAAGGGAAGAGTCTAGGACTGGATGGTTTGTCCATTGACTTTTACGTGTATTTTTGTGAGTTGCTAGAAGAATACCTTTTAAATATGGTTGAGGAATTAAGGACTTTTGGGTAGGTACTCGGGTCTATCAATACAACTTTCTTGGCCTTGATTCCTAAGAAGGATAACCTAGAATATTTTGGGGAGTATAGGCCTATATATTTGTGTAATACTCTTTACAAAATCATCTCCAAGATTATTGCTAAGAAGTTAAAAGGGATTTTTTTAGACACCTCAAAAGAATAGTCTGTTTTCTAGAGTAAAAGATAAATTTATGAAGCTATAGGTGTTGCTCAGGAAGCACTCCATTTAGTCAAATAAAGGAAGTAATAAATAATTAATTAAGCTTTATTTTGAATTTTTTTTGATAGAGTAAGTTGACTATACATTAGGCTCATATTAATTCATATTGGTTATAGTGTATCCTTTGTAAATTGGGTAATGGGATGTTTTAAATTCTGCTTCTTTTGTTGTTTTAATTAATGGTTCAACTTCTAGCTTCTTCAAACCTTCTAGAGGGTTGACACATGGATACCCCCTATCACCCTTATTATTCTTACTTGTGGCTGAAGGGCTATGCAAAATTATTAAGAAACAAAAAAGACTTGGCATGATCAAAGACATTAAATTAGGAAACTCTTTGGTTGGGACTCACTTACTATTTGTAGATGATATACTCATATTTGGAAATGACACCTTAAGAGAAGCATTGAAATATAAAGAGACGTTAGATATATATTGTGCTACCACAAGAATTGAAATAAACCTCCAAAAGATAGATATAGCTTTTAACAGACTACAACCAGAATAATAAGAAGTAATGGTAAGAAATTTGAGCTTTAATTTGATTGAGTTTGGAAAAGGTCTAAAATATTTTGGTTTTTATACTAAAACTAAATAATTATAGATACCACGATTGTATTTGGTTGTACAATAAAGTAGAAAAAATAATAACTTCATGGTGCAATAGATGGTTATCTTTGGGAGATCATTTAACACTAATAAAATTAGTTTTGGAAGCCATTCTAGTATTTTGGCACTCCATGGCTTATATTCTTGTTAAAATATTCGAAAAAATAAGGAAAAATGCTTCCATTTCCTTTGGTCAACAAGAAGGAAGAAGGATGCAATGCCTTTGGTTAAATGAAGTAAGATAGCCAAACCTAAATAAACAAGAGGATAAGAGCTTAAAATATACATAACTTCAGGAAAGCACTAGCTACCAAGAGTTTTTGAATATTGATAACTAGTAAAGGATTATGGAACAAGGTCATGAAGGAGAAATATTTGGATTCCATATCCTTTGAAAAGTGGATTAGAATTCCTATTAAGCCAGTGACCAATGCATCTATAATTTAAAAAGTATTAGTGAAGGGTTTTCCATTAGTGGTTGGATAATAAGAAATGGGAAGATAACAAGTCCATAAAAATACCCTTGGATGAGGAATGGAGGAAATTATCAGCTATCTCAAAATTTAATAGAACATATAAATATATAAGGGCTTAGGGTATTGGCAGATGCAACCTCTATGGATAGAACAAATTTATGGAACTAGGGGTGGCTTTCAGTAGAAGAATTATCTTTGGAAGGATATGCACAACACACCTCAATATGCGTGGACTAGGGACCCATTTTTTAAAATTTTGGTGAATTTTCTCTTGTTTCTTGGGCTTGTGCATAATAGTCAATAATATTGAAATCTTAGGTTCTTAGTTGATTTTTTAATTGTGGATGCCTAATATTTGCATACCTTAAACTTGTTATGATGCTTATTGTTATTGTTATATGTGTTGAATTATTTAAAATAGAAAATAATCCCTTCCATTAGAATAATATCAGAATTTTTTTTTGACGAGTACCCATATGCCTATGTTCTCATAGCTTTAGAACCCTAAGACTGCTTAAGTTAAGACATCATAAATCTAACATTTTCCTGATAAACATAGATGGTGTCACTTTCAAGGCCTATATCTCCTTCATTATTTAGAAAAATTCTAAGAAACCATCTTCATTAGATGCTTTTCAAAAAGATATTTCTAACGAATATAAACTTACGTAGGTTTTGAGAAGATTTGGTCACCCAAATGGCCTATTTACAACATGCAATTTAATTGCCCTATCAACCATGGTGTCCATTTCAAGGAATATATATCCTTCAATACTTTATGAAAATTCATGAAACTACTTCCATTAGATGCATATTGAAAAGATATTTGTGATGAGTATAAATTTGTTTATGTTTCGAGGAATTTTGGCACCCAAAAGAACTTGTTTTTAACATGCTATCCAAGTTATTTTGCCCTACCAATTATCCAATCTCAAATCAACAACTCTCATGAAGTCGAGAGGGTTTTAAATGTTAAAATAAGAAGCCCCATCATTCATTTTATCTTAGACCAATGAATCTCGTGAGTTCAAGGGATTTTTAATTGTTAAAATATTAAAAAGCCCTACTAGTCATCTGATCTAGATAGGTCAATGATTGACATAGTCAAAAGTTGGAAGAAAAGACTTAAGAGATAAAATATTTAAGGGTTCCAATAGGCTTTTACAACCGTACAATTTGGATAGATCAATGACTTACAAAGAATAGGAAGCTGGAAGAAAAGACTAAAGATATAAAACATTTAAAACTATAACAAAATTTTCCTTTTGTCTAATCTGGAAAAAGGAACGACTCATAAAGAGTCGAAAAGTTTGAAGAAAAACTTGAAGAACATGTGCTTATACTTGAGAGGGGGGTGAACAGTATAAGATAAAACTTTTTGCTTTTTAATCCAAATAATAGCATCAGCAATATTAAAGCAGTAAACATCACACAAAGCATCACACACATGAGAGACATGATTTTACGTGGTTCACCCAATGTGGGCTACTCCACGGAGAAAATATTTCTTATAAATTTTTCTCAAATAAATTCTCTTGGGAATCCTTTCCCTACAATGTTTATGGACCTCTATCCAAAGGAGACACCAATCCCCTAAATCAAGTTTGTGGATCTCTATCCATAGGAGACACCAATATCCTAATCTCTGCTCTGGTTGGTGATCCTCTAGAAGACCTCTGCCTCCACTACCCTTAGCAAATGGAACTCTATCCATAGAAGACACCTGTCTTCCCTACCTCTGGCTAGAGATCTCTGTCCTCAACTCTATCACCTCCAAAGCTCTATCTCAAATCTGTACTAAACACAGTCCTTCGGTCTAGCACAAATCTATCCTCAATCTCTATCTCTGGTTTGGCACAAACCTATCCTCAAATCTGCACCAAACTCTATTCCTCAATCTTCTCAACTTCTATTCTCAAATCTATCCTTCAATCTTGTAAGCCTTCCCCAGAAGCTCATCCATAAATCTGTCCACAAGTCTTCTCAAAGACTTGCCTCAAATCTGCTCAACAAGTCAACACTAAAACTTGTCCAATCTCATAGAAACATAAAGAGAATTGTTAGAGACTCAATATATTTCATACTCATCAATACTCAATATTCTTCTCAAATCAATTTAGAATATAGAATAGTTTATTTTATGGAACTTGAACAATCACTTCACACATCCACTTGACTAGGCTCAACCAACTCTACTCAACCAATCACTCAATGAAACAATCCTTGCTTACAAACCCTAGTCCAAGCATATAAACACTCACTCAAAATATTTCCAACAATGCTCAACAACCAATCTCACATAACAATGATACTCATGTTCTTTTCAAACCCTAGTTCAAGTTCTTCACACAACCAATGGCTTCAACAACAATGCTTATAAAACAAGGTTTTAACAACAACTCTTTATTCCAGAAAACCTTGAAGCATTAACTCAACACACTCAAAAAAGAAACCCTAATCAAGTCCTTTTCACTCCAAACTTATTTTCTAGAAAACCAACCAATCAACTCAACTATGGAAGAATGTGCTCATACCTTTTCTTGATGATGAAGGAACCTCTAAAATCTGCCACAACCACAAACACCTCTTTGCCAAGCTCAAAGAAGTTAGAAAACTCTCTCAAAGATACAATGCAAATATCAAACCACACATACACCTTATCACTCCATATTGAAGAAAACATCCATCAACATATACAAAAATAATTGACCAAATACACCTTATAATCTCCCAATTAAAATAATATTCAATACCAAGAATAATATCAATACAATCTCCTTTTCAAAATAACTCAATGGCAAGAAGTCCTTTCAACACTTTAAATCTTCAATAAACCAATGTGACACAAACACTTTATTCAAAAATAAAGCTAACTCCTTATTCCTCCAATTTACCAAAAATAATGATTAATTAAAAACCTTTTAACTAACCCTTTTAACTCCCTAAGACCTCATGTCAAACCTTAGGCATCATAAAAATATATTCAAAATTTATTACCTTTGCCTTGGTGGGACTCGAACTCACGACGCAGCCTCAACCAACGCCCTAGCCATGGCTCCAACCTCCCGAGCTAGGCGCTCGCTTAGGGAGTAAAGAGCACCACGTGCTCTATAAAGCTCCCCTTATGCCTAATAAAAAAACATATACTGCTCCCTTTGACATTCCAAACACAACCAACAAAACAATTGTCACCATGATTCGATCGTAGGTCACTCCGCGCCCAAGCACTCTAGGCTCTGTCCACTTGCCACTAGGCCACGCTGCCTAGATGGCTCTTGAATTTTGGTGCTCATCATTTATCCCTTATTCGATGGCGCTTAAAACAATATTCTTGTCTCTTTCTTCGCACGAGTTCTCACACACAATTGCACATTTTTCTTTTCGAGCAAAAGGATATCTTAATGCCTCTAAGGCATATAGTTTTTATATCAATTTCCACCTTCAAAATTGAACGTCGGTGCTTCAATTTTTAACTCATTAATTTATAAATTATTTAAATTCTTTAGAATTTAAATTTTATAAATTAACTTTTAAATCCCTTTGGCTTTATTAAAGCCTTCTTTGATTTTACCACTTTGTATAAATAATATTTTTGCTCACCCATGGTTTTAATAAAAACCCTTCTAACTTATGCTTCCACATAATATTAAAAATATTATGAAGCTCTTTTGCCTTTAACCTTTGCATTGTTCCTCTTGACCTTTACATCATAGCTTATTCCTTGACATCAATGACAACTTCGTTCCTTGACATCAATGACAACTTTGACTCAAAATGTCCAACAATCTCCCCCTTTGTCATTGATGGCAACCCAAATTATTTTTACCAAAAACTTAACCTTTTCTTTGTTCTGCTCCCCCTGGGACATTGCTCCCCTGGCTCAATGCTCTCCTCTTTACTCAAATACCAAATCTCTCCCCTTTGACATCAATGGCAAAGGGTCACCTTTGGGGCTCGAGGCTAAGAATGAGTCTCTTAGCTTAGCCCCTCCCCCACCTCCTCTTGAGGTGGTTAATTTTAGGGTGGGAGTCTTACTCCCAGTTTTCCTCGAAGATACTCAAAGGTTTCCTTTGAAAGTGGCTTAGTGAAAATATCTGCTATCTGTTCCTTTGTAGTAATATATTCCAACCTGACTTGTTTATCTGTCACATGTTCTCTCAGAAAATGATACTTAATTGGAATGTGCTTTGTCCTGGAGTGCATCACTAGATTTTTTGAGATACTTATAGCACTTGTATTATCACATAGTATGGGAATAGGATGATCATGTTTTATCTTGAAGTCTTCTAGAGTTCTCTTCATCCATAACACCTGTGTACAACTAGCTACTACTGCAATATATTCTGCTTCTATTGTAGATAAGGATACTGAAACCTGCTTCTTACTTAGCCAAGAGACTAAACAGTCTCCAAGAAAGAATGCTCCTCCACTTGTGCTTTTTTTATCATCAATGTTGCCAGCCCAATCTGCATCTGTATATGTTGTCAGTGTGAAACTATCACTTTTGGGATACCAAAGCCCAAAATCCATAGTCCCTTTTAGATACCTAAAAATTATTTTTACCACTACCACATGTGTTTCCTTAGGTGTTGCCTGAAACCTTACCACTAATCCCACTGACTGTACTATGTCTGGTCTTGTAGTTGTAACATACAATAAGCTGCCAATCATAGATCTGTATAATCTCTGATCTACCTCTAGAGATTCATCATCCTTACTCAACTTGCATCCTATGACCATGGGGGTACTTACCGGTTTACAATCTTCTAACCTGAATTTCTTTAACATTTCTTTTATATACTTGGCTTGTGAGAGAAATACCCCTTTCTCTGATTGTGAAATCTGAAGTCCAAGAAAGAAGGACAATTCACCAAGCATAGACATCTCAAATTCATTTTGCATGTTCTTAGAAAATTCTTTACACATCTTATCATTGTTTCCCCCAAAAATGATGTCATCAACATAAACAACCACAATTAGTAGATCATTCCCTTCATTTTTGATATATAAATTATTGTCTGCTATTCCTTTTCTGAATCCCTGTTCCTGAAGATACTTATCCAATCTTGAGTACCATGCTCTCGGAGCCTGCTTTAGACCATACAATGCCTTTTTCAATCTGCATACATGATCTGGTTTATCTGCTAATATGAATCCCTCTAGTTGTTCAATATAAACTTCTTCTTCTAGAACACCATTTAGAAATGTTGACTTGACATCCATCTGATATACCTTGAAGTTTTTGAAACTTGAGAAGGCTAAAAATATTCTTATGGCTTCAAGTCGTGCAACTGGAGCAAATGTCTCATCAAAGTCAATTCCCTCTACCTGTGCATAACCTTTGCATACTAACCTTGCTTTATTCCTGACCACCTGTCCATCTTCATTTAACTTGTTTTTGAATACCCATTTTGTGTCGATCACATTTTTATCCTTTGGTCATGGAACAAGTTCCCAAGTCTTGCTTTTCTCTATCTGATCTAATTCCTCATCCATTGCCTTAATCCAAAATTTATCCTCACTTGCTTGAGTGAAGTCTTTTGGCTCAATCTTAGATAGCAAAGAAAAATTTGCTTGTTGAGATGGTGTTATTATCCTTCTCCTTGTCTGTCTTTCATCTGGATTCCCAATGATTTGCTCTTTTGGATGATGCTTCTATACATACCTGGATGGAGTTTTGGGAAGAAGTCTTTGTGTTTCTTCTTCTTCTTTATCTGATTCCTCACAAAACTCTTCTTGACAACATCCATCTTCTTGATACACAATTTGTTGAATTGGTTCTCTTGAATCTATCTTCTCATCAATTGTTACATTTATACTTTCCACCATAGTACGTGTTCTCTTGTTGAAGCATCTATAGGCTTTACTCCTTGAGGAATAACCAAGAAATATTCCCTCATCACATCTTGGATCAAACTTGCCTAAGTTTTGATCTTCTCATCTTATGTAACACTTGCTTCCAAAAATCTTGAAGTGTTTTACAGTGGTAGGTCTTCCTTTCCAAAGCTCATATGGAGTCTTGTGATGGTTTACCCTCATTTGAGCCCTAGTGATTATGTATACTATTGTGTTGACTGCTTCTCTCCAAAATCCATCTGAGAGCTTAGACTCATTTAGCATAGCTCTAGCCATATTCTCAACAATCCTATTTTTCCTTTCAACTACTCCATTTTGTTGAGGAGTTCTTGCTGCTGAATATTCTCTTTTGATTCCATGTTGTTCACAAAACTCTACAAATTCATTTGAAGTAAATTCTCCTCCTCTATCAGATCTCAGACACTTAATCCTTTTTCTAGTTTCATTTTCAACCAATTCCTTAAATGCTTTGAATTTTTCAAAGGCCTCTGACTTCTCTTTTAGGAAAGCTACCCAAACCATTCTGGAATAATCATCTATAAACAGTATAAAGTAGCTCTCACCCTGAATACTTTGTGTTCTGGTAGGACCACATAGATCAGTATGTATTAGACTCAATGGCTCAGATGACATATATCCTTTTGATTTAAATGTTGTCCTAGTTTGCTTTCCATGTTGATAGGGTGCACAGATTGTGCTTTGAGGTCTTCTTATTTTGGGTAAATCTCTGACTACCTGTTTATTGCTTATGTTGACTATGTTATCAAAATTCAAGTGACCCAATATTCTATGCCACAACCAACTCTCATCTTCTTGTGATAGAAAGCACTTTTCCCCTTTGATCTCATTGAGCATGTATAAATTGTTTGGGGTTCTTCTTGCATTGGCAATGACTTTTCTAGTTTCTGATTTTCTTATCTCACATCTATCTGGATGGAAAGTAACCATATACCCTTGATCACAAAGTTGACTTATACTTAGCAGATTATGTTTTAACCCTTTAACATACAACACATTTTCTATTTTTGTTTTCCCATTATCTAAACTTAGAGTTCCTCTTCCACCAATCCTTGTTGATCCATTATCACCAAAACTTACTGACCCTCTATTGGTTTCTTTTAGTACAATGAATTTGTCTTTGTCTCCTGTCATGTGACTAGAGCAACCACTATCAAGATACCATTGTTCTTCTTTATCCTGAGCATGAAGGGTTGTTTGAACTAACATTGATCTAGCCTTAACATTTTCCCTTTCATCTTTCCTAGTTGTTGAAATTGTTTTTCTAGACTCAGGAAGTATCATTTTACACCATCTAGCCTTGTGCCCAAAATTATTGCATTTGTAACATATAATATCATCATCCATAAGAGGTGCAAAAGAATTGAAATTTCTATTGACATTGTTTCTTGCATGATTAATACAGTGTACAACTCTATGACCATATTTATTACAAGAAAAGCAATGACCATGGAAGAAATTATGTAACCTGTTTGGATGCCTTGGAGTTTGTGGTGGAGTATTCTTTCTCTTGTGATTAACTCTTATCCAAGGTTCTTCTTTGCTTTCTTCCTTTCTGATATCCTTTGCTTGCTTATCCTTGTTTGAAGTTTCTACTTTTTGAAGACTTGATTCCTCTTTCTGTTTCTCATATTCTACATCTTGTAGTGCCTTGGTCCTTTCAACTTCATTCCTTAGGTAGACAATTTTTGCTTCCAATATTTCACATTCTGTTTCTCTGGCTCTTAACAGATCTGTCATATCCTGCTCAATTTTCTTTCCTTCTTCCACCCTTATCTTGAGTTCTATGAGATTTTGTAGAAGTTCCATCCTTGCTTCTTCATCCTCTTGAATTTGTTCCTTCAAGCTTGAATTCTTCTCTCTAATTCTTTCCAAATTTCTGAGAGCAGCAAAGAATTCCTATTTTATGTCAAACATAGTCTCCTCTTCATTTTCTGAAGTCATGTGTGTTACTGATGGATCCTCCTCCAAGTTGTTAGTCTTTTCATGGAGAGACCCACTCTGATACCAATTGAAGAACATGTGCTTATACTGAGAGGGGGGTGAACAATATAAGATAAAATTTTTGCTTTTTAATCCAAATAATAGCATCAACAATATTAAAGTAGTAAACATCACACAAAGCATCACACACATGAGAGACATGATTTTACGTGGTTCACCCAATGTGGGCTACTCCATGGAGAAAATATTTCTTATAAATTTTTCTCAAATAAATTCTCTTGGGAATCCTTTCCCTACAATGTTTATGGACCTCTATCCAAAGGAGATACCAATCCCCTAAATCAAGTTTGTGGATCTCTATCCATAAGAGACACCAATCTCCTAATCTCTGCTCTAGTTGGTGATCCTCTAGAAGACCTCTACCTCCACTACCCTTAGCAAATGGAACTCTATCCATAGAAGACACCTATCTTCCTGCTCTGGTTGGAGATCTCTGTCCTCAACTCTATCACCTCCAAAGCTCTATCTCAAATCTATACTAAACACAGTCCTTCGGTCTAGCACAAATATATCCTCAATATCTATCTCTGATCTAGCACAAACCTATCCTCAAATCTGCACCAAACTCTATCCTTAAATCTATCCTCAATCTCTATTCTCAAATCTATCCTTAATCTATATTGTAAGCTTCCACAAAAGCTCACACAAATCTATCCACAAGTCTTCTCAAAGACTTACCTCAAATCTGCTCAACAAGTCAACACTAAAACTTGTCCAATCTCATAGAAACATAAAGAGAATTGTTAGAGACTCAATATACTTCACACTCATATAATACTCAATCACTTTCTCAAATCAATTTAGAATATAGAATAGTTTATTTTATGGAACTTGAACAATCACTTCACACATCCACTTGACTAGGCTCAACCAACTCTACTCAACCAATCACTCAATGAAACAATCCTTGCTTACAAACCCTAGTCCAAGCATATAAACACTCACTCAAAATATTTCCAACAATGCTCAACAACCAATCTCACATAACAATGATACTCATGTTCTTTTCAAACCCTAGTTCAAGTTCTTCACACAACCAATCGCTTCAACAACAATGCTTATAAAACAAGGTTTTAACAACAACTCTTTATTCCAGAAAACCTTGAAGCATTAACTCAACACACTCAAAAAGAAACCCTAATCAAGTCCTTTTCACTCCAAACTTATTTTCTAGAAAACCAACCAATCAACTCAACTATGGAAGAATGTGCTCATACCTTTTCTTGATGATGAAGGAACCTCTAAAATCTGCCACAACCACAAACACTTCTTTTCCAAGCTCAAAGAAGTTATAAGATGATAAACTCTCTCAAAGATACAATGCAAATATCAAAACACACATACACCTTATCACTCCATCTTGAAGAAAGCATCCATCAACATATACAAAAATAATTGACCAAATACACCTTATAATCTCCCAATTAAAATAATATTCAATACCAAGAATAATATCAATACAATCTCCTTTTCAAAATAACTCAATGGCAAGAAGTCCTCTCAACACTTTTAAATCTTCAATAAAACCAATGTGACACAAATACTTTATTCAAAAATAAAGCTAACTCCTTATTCCTCCAATTTACCAAAAATAATGATTAATTAAAAACCCTTTTTAACTAACCCTTTTAACTCCCTAAGACCTCATGTCAAACCTTAGGCATCATAAAAATATATTCAAAATTTTATTACCTTTGCCTTGGTGGGACTCGAACTCACGACGCAGCCTCAACCAGTGCCCTAGCCATGGCTCCAACCACTGCGTGAGCTAGGCACTCGCTTAGGGAGTAAAGAGCACCACGTGCTCTATAAAGCTCCCCTTGTGTGCCTAAGCAAAAAACATACGCTACTCCCTTCGACGTTCCAAACACAACCAACAAAACAATGTTGCCACTATGATTCGATCATGGGTCACTCCATGCCCAAGCACTCTAGCCTTTGTCCACTTGCCACTAGGCCACGCTGCCTAGATGGCTCTTGAATTTTGATGCTCGTCGATTTATCCCTTATTCACTAGCACTTAACACAATGTTCTTGTCTCTTTCTTCGCACGAGTTCTCACAACACACGATTGCACGTTTTTCTTTTCGAGCAAAAGGATATCTTAATGCCTCTAAGGCATATAGTTTTTATATCGATTTCCACCTTCAAACTTGAACGTCGATGCTTCGATTTTTAACTCATTAATTTATAAATTATTTAAATTCTTTAGAATTTAAATTTTATAAATTAATTTTTAAATCCCTTTGGCTTTATTAAAGCCTTCTTTGATTTTACAACTTTGTATAAATAATATTTTTGCTCACCCATGGTTTTAATAAAAACCCTTCTAACTTATGCTTCCACATAATATTAAAAATATTATGAAGCTCTTTTGCCTTTAACCTTTGCATTGTTCCTCTTGACCTTTTTACATCAACGGTAGCTTATTCCTTGACATCAATGACAACTTCGTTCCTTGACATCAATGACAACTTTGACTCAAAATGTCCAACAAAACTTTAGAGATAGAATATTTTAAATTTCTAATAGGCTTTCCCATTCGTCCAATTTGGACAAATCAATGACTCACAGAGAGTCAAAGGATTGAAGAAGAAAATTAAGAGATAGAATATTTAAAAGTCCCGACAAGCTTTCCCAACTATCCGATCTAGACATATCAACAACTTAGGAGTAAACTAAGGTTTAAGAGTAACCAATAAAAAATTGAGCCATAAAAAATTGCTGGAAGACAATGAAAGTTGTCAAAAAGTGCAAATTATTGTCGAAAAACATAGAAGACCAAAAAACTTATAACTTGTCAAAAAATATAGAAATGACCAAAAAACGAAGAGAAAAACCAAAATTTTTTAAAATCATCAATAAACGTAGAGAATGACCAAACATTACCAAAAAACATAAAATTTCACCAAGAAGGCACAAAGGAGAAATAAATAATAATAATTAAAAAATTAATAAAATAAAAATAATAATTTTTTTTTAGTGCCTACAATTTTTGACTGTCTATCTTGTGATATTTTTGTGCAGGATATCTGACAAGGTTTCTAAAAATTCAAATATGGTGGATGCAATGAAGTTAATGACTAATCCACTTACGACTGAAAAGGTAGAAATTAAGCCACTTGAGTCAAACAACCCCAAAATTTTTAGGGAGATAAAATTCAAAGAGGCATGGTAGAGGTATGGTCAAGAGATTTACAAAGCATGAAAGTAGCATAACAATTAATGCACCATACACTTGTTTTAGGTGAAAGAGCAAATTTTAGGCTACTTGAAGTAAAGCAAGAGAGTAAACCTCGGATGTTAATAAGATTAAATTTTAATACGACATGCTCAAAGTGATGCACAAGCAATCCCAAGAAGCTCACATCACTTAGAGGAGGGAGAATCAAATCTTAGATTTAATACATCCCATGAATATAAATATAATAATGATTAAAAATTATAAAAAATATGCTTTTTTTAGAGCCCAAAAATTGTATAAATACCAACCTAACTGACAACCAACAGGATCAGAAGCCATCCAATAACTAGCCCCTTCAAGAATTTCTTCTTTATTTTCCTTTTCTATTTGTGGTCGGATGGGTTTTTTAAATCAAGCCTAACACTACTTTGAGCTTTGTTCTTATAATTCACCAAAGTGGGTGAATCCAAATTGAATATACTCAATGATTATCTTTATAATACAAGGATTTTGATATTTGTTGTGTTTAATCTGCGAATGTTGATGGTGGTTGCACTCAATCCATTTCACAATTTTTTTTCCTTTCAAGATTGCATCATCTTGGACCTTAGGCTGTGTGAATATTGGTTGGGCTAGGGTTGGTTTTAAATTGGAATTTGCTTTTTACCAAATTGGAAATGAATTTTAGGGTAGTATATAACTTGTTTATTTTATTATTTTATTCTTATCCTTAAACCTTTGACATTTATTTGGAGTTTGTTTTGATTAAGAGTAAATTGATTTTATTTAAAACTTTGAAACTGGTTTTCTACTGTCCCAATTTATAATTCCATTTTGTAAACTAATTATTTTAGTGCAATGAATGTTAAATTAATAATTACAATTTGTACAGTTTAAATGTATCTTTAGTTTATAAAATTTAAATTATGTTCAAATCACGTATGTTATAATGTTAGTGTAGTAGAATTGTTCTTAGACAGTTAAACATTTTGATTTTAAAACATTGTACCTAGAAAATTTATTTCTTTGAGTCATTAGTAGCAAATGCCCCTTGAATGAATATTTATCAATGACATCTGAGTTTATCCACATTGGCCAAGACTTGGCATACCCAAACCTTAGGGAAAAAAAAATTCTTTTTGAAGAGGGAACAATATATGTTCCAAGTAAGTTAGCTTTCCCTTGATACACCAACAATTGGATTTTACCTCTCCATGCTCAAAAAGGAGGGCTGAATTGCTGATTCACTAACCCACCAAGCCATTGCACTAAAAAAGAGTGGCATTGGGGAGGGAAAATTTAGAGTGTGTCATTTGCATGCTCAATATAAATGGTGCTAGAAGGAAGGCCTATAGACTCAAAAAATTAAATTTCCCTTGTAGTGTTATTACACATATTAATAGTCAAACATGGAATCAAAAGTCATCATCACTAGGTCTAAGTCAGCTGTAGGTGCCATTGAATTTCTTAGCCTTTCCCCATATAGAAGACCTAAAGCTTACAAAGATAGACCCAATACTCATTAGGTTTACAATAGTTATCCTAGAGCTATTGTCCCTTTTTTTGACACTTTTACCATTCTCCAAGGTCCTCCAATGATAGCTCTTACTCCATGCTTAGTAGGAAGTAACCCTTTGAACATACCAGGGCTTGCACATGATATAACTAAGAATACTAAAATACATATCCCCCAATTTAGGCATGATAGAATGAGGTTAGCTGAAGAACATATTCATTTATACAAAGGTGCCTTAGTCTATTTAGAAATTGAATATGAGGATGTTACCTATAGGATATTACACACATTGGATGAATTTGCATACGATTGGTAATATCAACTTACATTTAGGATCTATTAATTCATGGGCCCAACAAGAGGTAAGATTTATCAACCATTTCAGGTTACCCATTGACCCAACTGTGGTATATCATCAATTTAATTCTGCCCATAGAGAACCTAATTGACACCAGAAACTATTCAATATTAGGCTGGTGACATCTTACACCCTCATGGAGGAAGCATTTATACAAATGTGCTTTAGGTATTTGGACCCATTAACTTCTATGTTTGTAAGGAGAGCTCCTCAAATCACATCCTTGCCACTAGCATACAATGAGGCTCTAAAATTTGAACAACAATTAATACCTCAGGGTTTTAGTTTGGTTCAATTACCTTCTCTTGAACAACTAGGAGCTTATAATCAGATTCCACTATTAATTTAGACCTTTGCACAATACCTTACCATGCTAAATCCATTACAAAGAGTTATGTATTCCAAAAAAAACTAACACTTCAACCTAACACCCCTAAATCAAATAATTCTCATTAGGGATAATCAATAGACCATTAAAACATACTTGGATAATCAGGTAACCAAAAACAACATTCTTAATCATACACCTCCAAAAAACAATCATCGAGCCTTTTCCATATTCCTAAACACATTTGCACCTACAAATAATGTAACATCTTAACTAGGACCAAGTCAACCTAATAACTCAAATCCTAAGTTAGAAAACATACAAAGGATGGTATAAAAATTGAGCAACAATATGCTTCAATTACAAAGGCAAGCTCCTCAAAACCCACTTGTAAATAGCGCTAAAAATAAAAAGTTCAACTTTCAAAGGACTAATCGCCAATGGGATACTCAACCAAAAAATGGAGTATAAAATCCTGCTACCAACCATAATCAGTCTAATGATAACCTAAATACTTCTATAAATTTGGATGACCTTGCTCTATCCAAGTGGTGTACTGCCTAACATGCTAAAACTGATTGTCTAGAGTTTAAAATTACTTTGGATATTGTCAAAAATATATGGAAAATTTGGATTTCATGCCCACCAATGAGGATTGTAGAAATATATCTAATTATAATGTAGGAACATCCCTAGTTTTAGAAAAATATGAGCTCTCAAGAGTGGATGAAGAGGAACCTAAATAATGCCTAGAAGAAGATGTGCAAGCTTACTAGTAGTTTTAGAGAGGTAACAATTATATTCTTCAAAGTAAAGTGAAAGTACCATTGTTTTCTTCCACACCTCCCAACAAAACTTCTATCTCACCTAATGTACATAACAACAAAAATCTAGTCCCACCTAATGATCCCACAGTGCCTATGCAACCAAAAGTTAATACACCATTACAATAGATAGATAAAATCCTAGAATAGAACAAGTTTGGATACGACATGATTGAAGACCTTAAGAAAACCAAGGTAAACACTCCTCTATTTGAGGTAGCTCAATTGAATGACCAGAAGTAATTTTTGCTTAAAATACTTTTTGATTGAAAGGAAGAAGAGATGAAAAGACTATTGATGCTTAGGTGGCCTTATCCAAAGAAAAAATTAAATCTCCACATTTTCTACTGACTATTAGAATTGCTATTAAGAGTTTACATAACTTCCTTGTGGATTCAGGTGTTTCTGGTAATATGATGTCATATGTTGTTAATAAAATATTAGGGTTAACCCTTGCTCCCTCAAACATGAAGGTTGTTTAGCTGGATAAGACAAAGATAAATTTGGTTGGAGTACTACACCATATTCATATATAATTGGATGCTAAACCCAAGATACAATAATACATTGATATTTAGGTTGTGGATGTACCAAATACATATGGGATGCTACTCAATAATGATTGGTCAAGAATATTGAATGGTTATATGGTAACTATTTTTTTACATATGTGGCTTCCTTAGCATGGCATATCAAATCAAATTTAGATAGAAAGAGAGCCAAGACTGAAGAAGCTCTTCACTGAGTACAACAATATCAATGAGATTCTATGCACTAAACCAAAATTGGGAGTCTATAATATGGTAGTGGAAACCCAACCTGAAAATAATAATCTAGTAGTAGAGACCGCACCAAGTAAAAAAAAAGCAATTAAAAACATATTTTGAATCCTCAAGATTTACGCATCAAAGTCCAAACATGATAGTGGTGTTGGGATGGAATTGGATAACCTTAGGGGTTGGTGGGACGAAGAGGTAAAATAAAGGCCTTTAGTATTGAAAATTTAATGTTACTACGGGATGAGGCCCATAAAAAATAGTATGCTTGGCATGATAGGTGTCTCTCAAATTACCATAAACATGTTTGGGACCCTGGAAAATTTAACCATGGAAAATTTAACACCCTTTAGTTAAGGACCTTTGTAGATATAAAATTTTCTAGGAGATAATACATTTAGGATAAAATCCTAACTGGATAGGATGTCCCATTACCAATGAATGGGAAATTACTCAAATACTTAGTGCCTAAGATACTCTAATTTTGCCTTGTAAATAAGTCTTCTGCATAATTTTGTTGTTTTTGAGATTTTGATGTGATAGGCCTATTTCATTTCATTTTTATTTTGCTTTACTTCTATATTTAAATTTTGCTCTATCTTGTGCTTTCTTCCTTTTGCCTCAGAATGGTCAAGTGCAACCAACTTCTAGTTACTCTTATGATGAAGTGTTCTATGTATAGTTTGGATATAAAAGGTCTCACTTTGAACTTCATGAAGCCAAGGTTGGCTTAATCATCTATTTGGTATATATCCATATTTTAAGGCAAAAACAAATCAATCTGGAAGTAATACAAAAAGATGTTGCAACTTCACAATGAAAATATTTTAAAGATATTCTAGATCAGGAAGAATGAAACCATTGTGGTTTGGTTTTTAGGTAAAAAATCATTCAAATATTTACCGTCCTATTTGCCATAGTGATCCCCAACCCAGAAATAGACCCTAGTACTTGCAAAATGAATAAAATAAATATATTTTCTATGTTCAAAAAAGAAAAATAAGAAGAAGAAGAAGAAGAATAAGAAAGGGAGCTCAATTTCTTGGATCATTCAGATAAACTCTACCAGGGCTATGAATGCTCAACTAGAAGTAGATCAAGGTCTAGAGTGGGATCAACGATAACTCTATTGGGGCTATAAAATCTAGGTTGGAAGTTAAGAAGTATCTATAAGTGGATGACATGCCTACCTATGAAGCAAACTTCATCATTAGTAGACCAACGTTAGCTTAGGGGTGAACTAGCCTGATTTTTGAACTATGGTGGTAAAATTTTAGCCAATTCTAGAATAAGGAGTAATTGACACACACACACACACAAATACACACACATACATACACACTTTTTGAAAAATAAATTATTTCTTTTAGGTCAATTACTTAACCCCAACCTTAGATAGATGCCAAATTCTTGGTTTCAATGGTCTTTTATTTTTATTTCAAAGAGGGTTCTTTCTATTCCTAAAATGCCTAGGAGCATTTCCTAATAGAGTCACCATTTATTGTTGCACTTGCACAACATAACCTAGTTTACATGGATTGGGGACCCACTTTTTTTAATATTTTTGATAAATTTCTCTTATTTCTTGGGCTTGTGCATAATAGTTAATCATCCGGAAAGCTTAGGTTCTCAGTTAAATTTTTTAATTGTGTATGCCCAATATCTGCATGCCTTGAACTTGTCATGATGCTTATTATTATTGTTACATATGGTCAATTATTTAAAATAGAAAATAACCTCTTCCATCAAAATAAGTTCAGAAAATATTTTTCAATGACTACCCATATGCCTATTTTCCCATAACTTCAGCACCCTAAGCCTATTTAAATTAAGACACTGTAAATCTAACATTTACTTGGGCAATATAGATGGTGTCATTTTAATGGTATATATATTATTAATTATTTAGAAAAATACATGAAACCACCTTCATTATATGTGTTTCAAAAAGAGTTTTCCAACGAATATAAACTTGCCTAGGTTCTGAGAAGATTTGATTGCCCAAATGGCCTATTTACAACATGCAACTTAATTACCTTGTTGACCATGGTGCTTGTGTTTTGCCATGGTGTCCCTTAAAAGGCCTATATATCCTTAAATACTTGATGAAAATTCATGAAACTACTTCCACTAGATGCAATGTGAAAATAAATTTCCAACAAGTATAAATTTACCTATTTTTTGATGCGTTTTGGCACCTAAAATTATTTGTTTTTTTCATGTTGTCCAAACTATTACGCCCAAGCCCCATTGACCATTTGATATCAGATCAATAATTCTCATGAAATTAGGGGATTTTTAAATGTTAAATAATTAAGAGGTCCCACCAATCATCAGATCTAGATGGATAAACTGCTCATAGAGAGTCAAAAGTTGGGAGAAAATACTTGAGAGATAAAAAAATTAACAATTTTGATAGGATTTTCCAGCCTTCTGATTCTGGATTGATCAATGGATCACAAAGAGTAGAAATTTGGAAGAATAGACTTAAGATATAAAACATTTAAAATATGATAGGCTTTCCCATCCATATGATCTAGGCAGATTAACGACTCACAGAGAGTTGGAAAGTTTGAAGAAAAAATTAGAGATAAAACATTTTAAAATTTTGATAAAATTTCTCATCTATCTAATCTGGGTAGATTAACGACTCATAGAGAGTTGGAGGATTGAAGAAGAAACTTGAGAGAAAAAATATTTAAAAGTCTTGACAAGTTTTCCCAACAGTTCGATTTGAACAGATCAATGACTCAGGAGTGAACTAAGGTTTAAGAGCAACCAATAAAAAATTGAACCATAGGAAATTTCTAGAAAACAAAGGAAGTTATCGAAAAGTGTAAATTATTGCCAAAAAACAAAAAAGGCCAGAAAACTTAGAACTCATTGAAAAACTTAGAAATAACCAAAAAATGCAGAGAAAAGCCTTTTTTTTTTTAAACAATGAGAATGGCCAAACATTACCAAAAAGAACAAAATGTCACTAAGAAAGCACAAAGGAGAAACAAATAAGAATAATACAAAATAAAAATAAAACATAAAAAATAAAAATACAAAAAATAAAAACTATTTCAGCACATACAGTTTTCGACTTTGTCTCACTCATGGTTTTTTTGTGCAAGATATCTGATATGACTTCTTAAAATTTGAATATCATAGGCATGATGAAGTTAATGACTAACCCACTTACAACTGAAAATGCAAAAATTAAACCACTTAGAGCCAAATAGCCCCAAATAGGGAGATAAAAATTAAAGAGTCATGGTGGAGGTATGGTTGAGAGATTTGTAGAACATGATAACAACAAAATAAATAAGCACTATCCACTTGTTGCAGGTGGAAGAGTAGAAGTCAGACCACTTGAGGAAAATCGAGCGAGTAAAACTGGGATGTCGATAATATTAAAATTTAATATGACATGGTCAAAGTGCAATAGAAGCAATCTCGAGATACTCACATCACTCAGGGGAGGGAGAATCCAATCTTAGATTTGATACACCCCTTAAAGTTGAATATAAAAATGATTAAAAATTGTAAAAAATTAGGCTATTTTAAGAGCCTAAAAATTGTATAAATATTGACCCACTTGACAGTCAGAAGGGTAAAAAACCATCCAATAGGTAGCCCCTTTAAAATTTATTATTTCTTTGGCTTTTTTGGTTGTAGTTGGATGGGTTTTTTGAACCAAGCCTAACACTATTTTGAGCTTTATTTTTATAATTCACCAATGTGGGTGAATCCAAATAAAATATACTCAATGATTATCTTTATAATAGAAGGCTTTTGATATTTTATGTGTTTAATCTATGCATGCTGATGGTGGTTGCACTCAATCCATTCACAATTTATTTTTCTTTGAAGATTGCACCATATTGGACCTCAGGCTATGAGAATACTAGTAGGATTGAGGTTGGTTTTAAATTGGAATTGTCACTTTACCGGATTGAAACTAGATTTTAGGGCAGTATATGGCTTGTTTAATTTTTATTTTTTACCCTAAAACCTTTGATATTTATTTGAAGCCTATTTGGATTAGGAGTAGATTAATTTTATTTAAAGTTTTGAAACTAGTTTTCTACTGTGCTAGTTTAGAATTCTGTTTTTCAAACTAATTACTTTAGTGCAATGAATGTTAAATTGATAATTACAATTTACATAATTTAAGTGTATCTCTTGTTTGCACAATTTAAATTCTACTCAGATCACGTATGTTATAATTTTAATGTAGTATAATTATTCTCAAACAATTTAACATTATGATTTTAAAGCATTGTACCCTAGAAATTTGTTTCTTTGAGTCATTACTAGCAAAGGACCCTTGAACAAATAATTATCAATGACCTCTGAGTTTATTAGCATCGACCAAGACTTGACATACTTGAACCTTGGGGGAAACAAAATTCCCTTTCAAGAGGGAACATTATTTGTTCCAAGTAAGTTTGTTTACCCTTGATACACCAACAATTGGCTTTTAACTTTTCATACCCAACAAGGAGGGCTGAGTTGCTGATTCACTAACCGACCATGCCATTGCACTCAATAGGAGTGACATTAGGAAGGAAAAAATTTAGAGTGTACCATTTGTACTCTTAATAGAAATAAAGCTGATCAATGGAGCAAGTATACAAGGGGTTTGACAAGGGATTTATAAGACTAAGACAAGAAGAATACTCTAAAGTATGTTCATTGAATTCAAGTAGTGGAAAGTTTATAGCTAAGGAAAGATACAAGGTAATATTTGAAGATAACAATGAGGAGGTCCTTTGGTGGTGGAGCAATATTTGGAAGGTAAAAGCACCCTTGAAAATCAAAATTTTTTCTTGGTGAGATTTAGATAAGAAGGCATTGACAAAGGATGTTCTGCAAAAGAGGTCCTAGTAGGGTCAAAGTCAATGCAATTTGTGTAAAAGGAAAGAAGAAATAATAAATCACCTATTGGTTCATTGTGATTTTTTGAGAGAAGTGTGGAGGTCTATTTTACCCATGACTAAGGGTAAGAGATAATGGGCAACAAGGAATCAGTTGGAGAATATGCAACAATGGTTCAAAGACAAAGGCTTAAATAAATACAAGTGCATTCCATTAATAGTGGCATGGGGTTTGTGGTTGGCAAGAAATTCTATGTTGTTTGAGAGCAAGAAAATTCTACCTATACAAGTTCAATCTAAGATAAACTATACTTATGAAGGCATAAAAAAGTCCTAAAATTAAAGGCTATAAGACATGTTGGCAGTTTAACAGTGGATATTATAAAGTCTTGGGATTTTTTCGATGGATCTTGTCAAGACAATATAGATATATATTTGGCAAGAGGAGTGTTATATTAGGATGAAAATCATAAATTCAGTTTCAAAGTGGGTCTTGGTGAAGATAGCAATAATATGGTAGGGTATAAGGCTTTGGTATTTTAGTTAAGAATGGCAGTGGAACAGGGATAACAAAACTTTAAGTTTTTGGTGACTCAAAATTGATGGTGTATTGGGCATCAAGATTAGTAGGGATGTAAAATTTGATACTTAGAACTTATTATGAGAAATTTAAATTGCTAGAAGCATCATTTTCAGAGATATCTTATAAATATATCTACATAGAACTAAATGAGGAAGCATATGGTCTATCGAAAGTTGCCTTGGATATTCCAGTTGGTACTTGGTTAAAGGAAGGAGTAGTGTGTGGGATTGTGATTCCATCATAGTTTACACCTTTTTAATAGAAGTCATGGTTTAGGTCACCTTTTATGTTCTTTTTTATATATTTTGATAATTAAGGTCATATCTATAAGATGACTAATGGCTCTAGGGCTGTAGTACCAAAATAACACTCTATAAGATGACCGAAAGCTTGTAACATATTTTTATTATTGTAACAGGTCTGATAGACTTTTATGAAAATTTTGGGTCATTATTGAGATATTTTAGAATAACTCTAAATGGGGTTGTTTTAGTAAGACCTATATGAGGGTATAAAATACCCATCTCATTGTAATTTTTTTTCAACTCTAAAATGAAAATTACTAATTTTTTTCAAGGAATATATATATATATATATATATATATATATATATATATATATATATATATATATATATAATATTTTATTTTATTTTATAAATAATATAGAGTAATCAATATACAATTAGAAGCATTTTTATAGTAATATATTAATTTATTAACGTCTTTATATATACATTGGTAATAAATATTAAGGGTATATATTTGAAATAATTCTTATATGGGATTATTTATATATATATATATATAAAATTTAACTTTAGTTTGAGGGGTTTGGGGACAAGAATAAGAATTAAGGATATATATTTGAAGTTATTCTAATATGGAAGTATCAAAATATGGTTGGACACATATATATAAAAGTAATCAACATATAGTTGGATGTATTTTGAAAGCAACATATCAATTTGTTAACATATCTATACATACATAGGTAATAAAGATTATTTAATTTAAGTTTGAGGAGTTTGGACCAACAACAAGGATTAAAGACTTTCATAGTGTAGACTAAGGTTTGAATATCATAAGTGAATGTTAATATTTTTATCAAATGATATGAGATCAAGTGGTAAAAGATCCAAACTACCAAAGTGAAGATCTATTTTCAATTCTTGGCAATATATACATAATTATCAATTAATACTACTATATGGTTCATTGTAACACTTTGGTAATATGGTCAATTATGCATGATGTAATAGAGATGATCCCCTTTTCAATCCCATTTGGTTAATTAATAAATAAAATTATTTAGCTTTTAATAAGCTATGCGTGGTTGTTATTGAGGTCACTTCCATTATCTTAACAAAACATTATATTGCTATAATTACATTTTTATTAGCTAATTAAACCATATCTAGCTTATCTTTTATTCAATCAAAGATATTCTTGATCTTCCTTAAACTATGATAGTTTTACATCAACTCAATGAAGTTATTTCATTAAGAGATAAAATCTCACTTGACCAATTGCATTTAAAAGTTTGAATTTTTCCAAGATGAAGCTCAACATTATCATTTGCTAAATTATCTACTATCATGTTTCCTTCTCTATCGTAATTCTAACTTTTCCAAGATATCACCTTCAACAATAGTTGATGGACATTAAAAATGACATTATATTTTATTCAATCCCTAAATTAATAATAATTGTGAACCCCTCTCAATTGAAATATATTTTCATCCTTTTCTAATGATAATTTTTATCCATGTTAGAAGTTCCCTAGCATTTGTGTAGTTAATAGTTAAAGTTCCATATGATTTTAGTTAGTGAGGACAATTTTGCGTTCATTATCTTAAAAAAAATTAAACTTGATAAACCCAATTTTTGTACATTTTTATTTTATCAGAAATAAAAATAGATCCTTGGCGTTAATTCCATTCTTATCGATGACCCTTCCATGTATACTCAAATCCTATAACCAAGAGCCTTGACCCTCTTTTTGCACACTTGAAACTTCCCATGATGAGCACCATGTTTGAAATTTTTTCCAAGAGGCAATAATATGTTTCTAAACTTGGGCACAATTTTGAGCTTTTTTTTTTTTAAATTCTTACTCCTTTTAAGCCATAAAGTCCAACAATTTTTTTTGGTAAGAATACATTCCACATTTTTTTGGGGGATTTGGTTGGAAAGAAACAAACGAATGTTCAAAAATAAAACTAGAGGAATAATTATAGTTTATTCCAGGATAAAAATAACCCTCTTGGAGGATTGTATTAAAATATTATCGGTCAGGTAAATATTGCAATGATCCTCTTTAGATAAAAATATACCTTAAATATGAAAAAAATCAATATGGTGAGACTCGATACTAGATGGGAACGCCCTCACAAATACTGGGTAAAAATTAGCTTTGATGGTGCTGCAAAAGAAAACCCAGGTCATGCTAGTGGTGGGGGTCTCATCAAGAATGACAGAGGTTAGGTAGTGGCTACATATGCTGAGGATCTAGAAATTACCACAAATCACCAAGTTGAAGCAAGGACGATGTTTATGGGCCTTTGAATTATGGTGAATTTGGGTTTTAGGAGAATTGCTCAAGATGGGACTAAAATGGTGAATATGGCGAGTTAGATAGAATTTATTAAGGTATAGTCAGAGCCCCCCGGGGAAGAGAAAGAGGGATTGTAGGAAGTTAGGGGAGAAAGTGGGTAGAGCAAAGGTTGGTCCCCCCCTTTTTTTTTTTTTTCTCAAAGAAGGGAGCCCCCCACCCCAAAAAAAAAAGTCCAACCAATAATGATAGGAAAAATCATCCATAGAATTCATAATAATTTAGCTTTAAAACAATTAATACAATATTTTATCAACCTTTCAATGTTGATGGAGCTATCCAACAAATTATAATATTTTTTTAGAAGTGACCTCAAACATGTAAGCAAAGGGATTAATAAAGAAGTCAATGATTTGAGGTTTTGAGATCCTTCTTACACAAGGCACATCTAAAGGGTCATGATATCCTCTTCTTTGTAGACTCTCATGTGTACGAAATTTATTTTGGACTACTAACTAAAGTAATGTTAAGGCCTTAGGAAGGGCCTCAGACTTGACCAAATATTTTTCCCAGGAAATTATTCAAAATGAAAAATTTTGATTGCTTGAAAACCTTATATCCTAACTTAATAAATATCCATTATATTTTGATATATTCTATACTAACTCACCCTTCTATGTGAAAATAGTCAAATAGAACTCTTGCAATATATTTTGAAGCTCTTTTGATATTTGTTTGAGGTTGTCTCGCTTAACCTAGTTTCTAATAGAAATACATGGTCTAGAATTGTTGGTCATAATAATATAATTTTTGACCTTTGGATATTTTTAAACTAAACATGCCTAGGATAGTGGTGGCCATTTCAAATCATGAATACAAAATATAGCTTCGAGCAAGGAAAATTAAAAATTTGTAGAGTCGCCTTTATTTATTGACCATTGAGTATGTTTCTTGATAAATTGAAAATTATCTAATATGAAGTTCCATGTTGTCGAGCCTCTATGTAGGGAATATTATTTGAATAATTCTACTGCACCAATAAATATTGAAATATGTGATGGTTGAGCTTCACTTGAGGCCATGAACAATTTTGTATTGTATTATATGTATAAGCCCTTTAGGCCCTTGTAAACCTTGTAAATGTATTTTTTATAATATTTTATTATTTAACCTAAAGGTTGATTCTTTAACCTTGACCTAAAGGTAATTTATAATTGGGTTTAATACCCTCTCATACGAACCATTTGCTTATAAATTGAAGTGTATTCTATTTTTCTTTATTGATATTTTTTGGTGTCCATTAACACTCCCTTATATTGTGTGTATTTCTTTTTATATATTTTGTTTTTCAATAATATTAGGTAATGTGTTGATTCCATTCATTTATGGAAACTACTATAAAATGTAAAATTGTATAAAAGCACATGTGAATCTCCACTACTCATTGATTGGATTAATTAAATTATCTCTACGACATCTTCCAAGGGCAAAAATGTTTGGATTAGCTAGAAATTTTTTGTGTAAGATATTGACAATTTATAAAAAGGGTTTTCTAATAAAACCCTAAGTGGACATAGATTGGAAGAATCTTATTGGATTCAATAGATTTACTCTAGGAGAAAAATTGATTGCCAGTTTGATTTCTTTCTCTCTTGTAACTTAATCCATTCATTATTATTATTTTTATTTATGACCAGATGAATGCCATAGTTTCAGGATTTAAATTCTTGAGGTTTTATAAAAATATCATTTTTATTTTATAATTTTTTTCAAAAATACATTCCTTTTTGTCTCTCGGTATTTTGTGTATAGTAGAAGCACATATAAGAGGATAGACTTAATGGTCACTCAAAAGAAGAAAATGAAACTAAATATTTTTTGACAAACCCTAAGTTCTAGTGAAGTCATGGGTAGAATTTTGTGAAAGTCAAATACTTTTGAGTTATTTGATAAAGTTGCTAATATGGTTTGAAAATAATTAAGTTGCATTTGTGTGAGAGCATATCCTAATTGATTGCATTTGAAAAAAATGTTGGGTAGGAAAAACATGATATATATGAACAAATCATCAATATTTTTAGATTCTTTGCAAAATTTTAAGGGGATCCCAACTCAATAATTATCTTTGTTTCACCTCCAAGTACTTGTTTTTTGTGTTGAATATTTACAATTTCCCTTCATCTTATGAAAATTCAAAGTTTAAAATACAAATTTTTCTAGAGAATAATCCATGAGGGGCACATAAATGACATCGTATAGAGTGTACATATATCACCATGTTGCACACTTGTGTCATGTACAATCTTGTGGTAAAGAACATGCAAGACATTTAAAACACAGAGTGATATCTTGTTTGTCATGGGCACTTTTATTCTCAAAAGGTGCCCATGCCAAGGTGGCAAAAGGTGCCCATGCCAATGTGGTAAAAGGAGCCCACCTTAAAATATTAGGCCTTATATGTCTAAGGTTTTAACCCCACTTGCCCGTATTTTTGATGAAAGGTGATGATGCTAGAATCAACTTTGATGATGAATGTAGAAATGAAGTGGCACCTTGATAATGTGGCATTGTATAATGATGTGACACCTAATGAAATAACCTGATTTTATCTATAGATGTTGATGTGGCACATGATGACATGGGATTTTGTGATAATATGAATCCCAATATAATATCTCATGGTGACATGGTAGCTGATGTGGTAACTAACATGGTACTTGTTGACATGGTACATGATGACATGAAGCAAGATGATGTAATGAGTGATGACATGGTAGGTGATGATGTGGTAGGGCCTAACATGTTAGTGGTAAATATGGTAGGAATATCACCACATGATGTGTATACAAAGAGAATTGACCAATCATATTCTACCATCTCATCAAACCTTGTGATTGTACAATCACACAATCAATAGCAGAGGTGGTAAATCAAAAATTTTGGAGTGAATAAAAAAGCAACAAGTGGTGCAACATGGTTTGTAGGTTGTACAACAAATAAAATCATGATAAATGGAATTTTTTGATTTGTTGATACACTACACAATGGCCTGCATAGCTAACATGTAGTTGGTAACCCCATATTCTAAATTGTGACAAGTGACATCACCTCATTCACTAGTGTGTTGTCTAATAAATATATAGTTGGAACCTCTATTGCTACTAACATAAAATCATGTGGAGGCATCTCATTTGATATCAATACATATTTTTTAATTTTTTTTAAAGGTTTTGGAGGTATTTTATGTGATTTTTGAATCAAAATTCTAGGGGCCATTACATTTGCATACAATAATGTTTTGAGCATATATTTCAAATCACATGGTTTTATGAGATATAACTATATGTGATTTGTATTGGTAGTTTAGTTTTAGTTATAAATACATGTAATATTTTATATTTTGGTAGGAAAGTTATGGATTAGCATGTGCCCTTGTTGAATGGTCCAAACTATACCACTTGGAAAATCAAGATTGAAGCTTTGCTATGGAGTAAGAGATTACTCAAATATGTGAATGAGGAACATCAAGAGATTAATTTTGAAGAGATAAAGTAGTTGTATAAGGATAAGAAGGATGATGATCTTGGTGTGATAGCGTACCCTTGTTAAATGGTCCAAACTATTTCACTTGAAAAATCAATATTGAAGCTTTGCTCTACAGTAAGGGGTTGCTCAAGTATGTGAATGTGGAATCTCGAGAGACTAATTTTGGAAAGAGGAAGCAATTATATAGGGATGAAAAGGATGAAGCTATTGGTTTGATAGATCTTCATGTTGATAAGATATATAACACTTATTTTAGTAGCACTATGAATCATAATGAGTTGCTTGGAAAATTTTAAGTGTTGTGTGATTGCATTGATTCCATATAAATTAGTAGATTGGAGGTAGAGCTTGTTGCCTTTACTATAGACCTCTTTGATATCATTTATGAGTATACTAATTAGTTTAAGAATTTTCAAGATGACATCTAGACTATTAGAGGAATTCCAATGGTACATGATAGTAACAATAGACTATGGGCAAGGAGAAAATACTGAACTTCTCAATATTATTTTCAACAGTATCTCAAAGATATATGAGGTAGTTGTTGTTGTGTTTGGGATACTTTATGTCTACTTTACAAATTATCTTATGTCTCTTATTTATTAAGTGTTGAAATACCTTCACTATCAAGCTTGAAGATAGAGGTGTTAGGGTGGGGCATAAGGGTCATTCTACATGAAGCAATCACCTAGTTTTGAGCTTGAGGGTCCCCCTTCCTCGATATGTTGGTTGAATTAGTCCTTGTATGGACTTAAGTAGACACCACATGTTTAGTATGAGAAGATCCACTCTTTATTTATTAGTTATGGATTTTGACAATATGAGGCCAAACATGATGTTTACATCAAATATCAGGATGGGAAAAATTTGGTGATTGTGTTCTATGTAGATGCTTTCCTCATTATGGAAAAATATCTAGTACTGATTCAAGATATGAAGTCACACATTTGAGATTCATTTGACATGAAAAATTTGAGGCTACTAAACTATTTATTAGACATTTAGATTGATCAAACCTCTATTGGTATTACTATTTTACAACCCATGTATGCTTTAGATACCCTTCCATATTTTAGGATGGAGGATTGTAAATCTACTTGGGCTTCTTTTTCTTCAAGATTGAAGCTTCAAGAAAATTGCATAACTACTTTGATGGATTCCACTTTGAATTGGTCTCTCATGGGAGGTCTCCTCTACCTCACTCACACTTGACCTGATATTACCTTTGTTGTCAAATATTATTCTAGGTATATGTAGGCACCTCAAGCGAGTCACTAAACCATGGCCAAGAGCATCCTTAGATACATCAAAGTTATAGAATATATGGATGTTCATTATTTAGTTGGTCCACATCTAATTTTAATAGTATTTTTAGATGCTATTTGGGCTTGTAATTTGGATGAATGGTGCTCCACCATAACTTTTATTTTCTATCTAGTTTTCAACATTGTTTATTGGTTTTCTAGATTGTTGAAAGTATTACATTATTTAGTAACTTGCAAGAATATTGCAAGTACCACACAAATAGTTTAATTTAGAGTATGATTAATATTTGAGTATATAGTAGGTTTCATATAAGTGTGGATTTATGTAAGTGAGGAGTTATGTAAGTGAGGTGTCATGTAAGTATGAAGTTATGTAAGAGTTTTTCATTTAGTATGTGAAATCATTAGAGTCTTTGTCCTTATGTGGATATGTAGAGTCAATAATATATTTATTATTATGTGGTATTTATCCCATGAGAAATATGAAGTGTTAGATCTATCATGTGTATGAGGAGATGAAATATTTATGTAAGTAGAAAGGTCAAGGGTTGTGAATGTGAAAAGTCTCATATCCATATGTGTATAATTGAAGAAAAATAAATGTAATCTATGTAGTAGTGAGATTATAATACAATGAGAACAAACCTTGCATTTAAATTGTTTGTGTTGAATATTCTCAATAATATTATTCAATAAGTGTGATATTGAATATGTACATTTATATGAATATTGTATGTTTTATTCTATGAAAAATATAGTTGAATTGATAATAGTGATATCAGAGCCACGTTATTGGATATTTGGTGAAGAAGAGATTCGATGAAGAGGTGAAGAGAAGTGAAGTAGAGAATTGGAGAAGAAATACCAAGGTGAGGCAAATTTAAATTTGCAAAAGAGGATCCATTAGTGTGAAGAACTGTTATTGTGAAGAGCTATTTTTTGGAAGACAACATTTGGAAAGGAGATACACATTTAGCCACACTATTGTATTGGATAGAGCCACACTAAATGTGTTTATTTAGAGCTGCACTAGTTGTGCTTGGTGAGATCCATTTTTTTAGAGGAGCTAGGTTTATAGGTGCACTTGAATATTGGAAGAAATCAAGTTGATAGGCGCACTCAAATATTGAGAGAAGCTTACAATTATTGGTTGTATTGAGAAAAGTAAACACTACCTACTATGAGAAGAGACTGATAATTTTTGAGAGAAGTTAAAATATTTTTGTCGAATGCCTAAGGAGATAACTCAAGAAAATAAATGTTTAAGAAGATAGCTGAAGAGAGACATAACATTTGAAGAAAGCAACAAACTTAGCTGGATAGAGAATTTATCTAATGAAAGTGTAGTAGAGCACCAAGCTGAGAAATGTCCTAGGTGAAATACTGAAGCATTTACCAAGTTTGAGAAATTGATGCAGGAGCCTATCTTCCTAAGGGCATAACTTTTGATCCGACTATTGGATCGGTTTGATATCTTACTTGGAGCTGGATAACGAGGTGGAAAATTTCATGGCAAGGGTTCTTTAGAAGCCTTGAAGATTTTTCAATGTGTTATCAAGCCCTAATTATTTCATCTAGTACCCCAAAAATGGGATTTAGTATTTTTTGAAAATTTGGAAGGGAGCATATTTGGGATAACTTCTTATTTAGGTATGTGTAGGTGTTGAGATTTTCTAGGAGGCTTAATATGGGAAAACCAATAATATTTATTAATTTATAGGACTATCCAAACTTTTTTTGGCTGGAACTAAAAGATAAAATAGCCAAAAAAAATAAAATATTGTAATTTCTTATATTTAGGATTTTAAGATTTAGGGTTTGTTTTAAGGTTTCTTTTAGGATCTATATATTCCCTTGGTATCACATTGTAAAAGGGAGTGAAATACAGGAATGAGAAAATAAAGCATTTATCAGTGTATTTCCATCTATTGTAGCTTTTATGTGATTGAGAATTTTTTTCTGCTTTGTTTTTTTTCATCGTAATTTTATGTGATTGGAGGTTCTTGTTCTGAACTCTTGCAGTTGGATCTACATCAGAAATACATTAGAAGTATGTTAAAATATTGAGCATAATAGACGTTTGAAAGGAGGTACAAGTGGAAAACACGATGGGCATAATTAGCATAGTCAAAGGCACATGAGTAATGCCCAAAAGGAGCAATGAAATAATTTTATCATGAGTAGTTGGAGATATCAGGTATAAAAAAATTAATGTGCATTGATTAAAGTATTGATGCATGAGGTGATATATATATAAAGAATATTTAAAAATTATTATAACGTTTGGTAGATGAGTCAAAAGTTTTCAGAAGTATAGAGGTAGTGTGAAATAAAAGACATGCATGCAAAGTATTAATTAAGTGCAAAGGTATTTTGAACTATTTGATTTAAGAAAATTAAAGGAGACAAAATTAATTTAAGAAAGGTAAGTTTGGAGAGATTTAAAAGTTGGATAAAGTAAAATTAAAGAATTCATAATTGAGGGTAAAATATTACCTTGAAAAAATTTATATTATTTAAAGAAGTTTTTAATTGTAAGGAAGTTAATTACTATGAGAATTATTATAATTGGTGGAAGTTATAAGGATAAATTAATATAGTGAAGAAAATAAATATTTTAAGAAGGGAAAGATTTGAATAAAGGAAATTGTTAATATATTTGAAGGAAAAATATATTATTTGATTAATTGGAATGTGAAAAATTATTGAGATAGATTAAAGAAAGTTAATTTTTTGTTTAAGATTAAAATATTGAAGAAAAAGGAACTATTTGAGAGAAGAATAATTGTTTGATTTAATTTTAAATTTAGGAGTAATAAGGTTGTCAATAAAGGAAATTAATTTATTAAAGTTAAAGGTAGATTTGAAGAAAGCATAAAATTATTAGCAAACTTATATTATGGCAAATACAAAGATTTTTCTTTCAAAATATCAACTACTAAAAGGACCTAATTTTACCCCATGGAAAAATAAGATGAAATCAATACTTATTGTTGAGAAAATTTGGGAAGTAGTAAATGGAGAGAAAACCATTATAGAAGATACAATTGGAAGATAAAAATATAAAGATAAAGATGTAAAGGCTCTTATGCTAATTATATTTGGTATATCAGATGAGATTCAAGAACACATAAGTGAGCCTAAAACTTCAAAAAATATTTAGAATAAATTATGCATAGTATCTGAAGGAAAAAACAAAGTTACTATTTTACACTTGCAATCAGAACTATACTCATTAAAAGTTTATGATGAAGAAAACATAGAACATTTTCTTCAAAGGATAGAAAAATTGAAATCTAAACTACAAACTATGGGAGAGAAAGTGGAAGAAAAATTTCTTGTTCAAGTTACACTAAGAGCACTTCTAGAAACATTTAAGACATTAGTCACCTCTCTTCAAGTGCTAAAAAAAGTGTATCCTTTGATGAATTGGTCAATATAATTTAGGAATATGAAATAAAAAACCAAGCTAGATATGACATGAAAAATAATGCTTTTATTTCAACAAAAAAAATGCTAAATAATACTGCCTCATCATCATAACATAAACTTAAATAGGTAAGAAGTTATTGTAACATATGTAACAAAGAAGGTCATAAAACTAGTTATTCCTATGTTGGATTTCGTTCCACTTTAATACATCTTCTTCTTCTAAATCAATAGAATCAAATACATAGTCCCTTAAAAAGATAATAGTAGAGATAATATTAGCCTAATCAACAACGATACACATCAACACAACAACAATATCCAAAATATAAAAATAAAAGAGAAAGTATGGTCCAAGAAGTATAGGAAACAAAGAATACCAATGAACAATAAACTAAAACAATTCATAGGGATGTCATGGGAAAAATTATAGATCTATCCATCCTTGACAATGCAGGTTTAGAAAATGAATGTCTTATTAATACAAAATGTATGGATCAAATTGAGAAGCAATGTGATAAAGATAGTAATGATATAAGCCACTCAGAAATTATCAATAGTAATTCAAGAAGAATTGATAATATCAATGGCACTGATAATATTGACAATATAACAAGAAATATTAAAAAGGAAATAAGGGGACCAACATAGAATTGATGGATGTGCTAGAGTTGTAAAATTTATGAAAAGAACAAACAAAAGTCTTGTCAAGAAAAGGAAAATAAAATTGAAGTACACTATGGATGGATAAATAGAATAGAATGGAATAAAATTATGGAAATGCTAAAATGTTTCTATAGAAAGAAAATAAGCTTGATAAGCATAGATTTGTACCTAAGTTATGTAGAGAAAAAAGAAGATGCAGAAATAAAATTAAAAGGACAAATTCTATGCCTGAACTTGAAGGAACACAAGAGCCAAATTCATTACAAGAACCAAAGTAGAAAGATAAAGACTAGAATGAAGGATTAAAAACACATGAAGGCAAAGGACCTTCATATCAAATAATGTAATACAAGGGGGGTGTTGGAAGTATTACATTATTTGGTAACTTGCAAGAATATTGCAAGTACCATGTAAATAGTTTAGTTTAGAATGTGATTAATATTTGAGTATATAGTAGGTGTCATGTAAGTAAATGTGGAGTTATGTAAGTGAGATGTCATGTAAGTATGGAGTTATGTAAGATTTTTTCATTTAGTATGTGAAATCATTAGAGTCTTTGTCCTTATGTGAATATGGAGTCAATAATAGATTTATTATTATGTGGTATTTTTCCCATGAGAAATATGAAGTGTTAGATCTCTCATGTGTGAGGAAATGAAAAGTTTGTGTAAGTAGAAATATCAAGGGTTGTTAATATCAAGGGTTGCACACTTGTTGTAGTTACTCCCCCACCATCCACCCTCAATGTGTGTATATATTGAAGACAAAATAACGTAATCTGTGTAGCAATGAGATTATAATACAATGAGAACAAACCTTGCATTTACATTGTATTTGCATTGTTTGTGTTGAATATTCATCAATAATATTATTCAATAAGTGTGATACATTTTTTAAATTGGTTATATGGGATTGAAATGGGTCCCACCCATATTACATCATCACCACATAGTGGTATTACAACAAAGCTTGGATATTATCCATGTATCACTTGGAAATATTTGAACCTCGGTATCCACTATTAATTTTAAAGAATCTAACCGGTTAAGCTAATGCCATTTGATCAGTAAGTGTGATATTGAATGTATGAATTTATGTGAATATTTTACATTTTTATTGTAAAAAATATAGTTAAATTGCTAATATAGATGATAGTCTACTATTTTTTAGTCTTTCACGAAAGTAAAATATTGTGTTTTCGATGAGGCAAAAAAGCACCTTTTATGGATGCTTATGATTTTGGAGAAGATGAACATTACTTTGTCCTACCTAGTCACTCTTTGGTATGATAATCAAAACACCATGTATCTTGTCTATAATTTAGTATTTCATAAACAAACCAAACACATTGAGATTTGGATGGACTATGTGTAATGACTTTATACCTATGGGATGCTTGATCTAGTTTTTGTGTCATCAATATAGTAGATATTGGATATCCAAAAAAGGTAATGCCCAAGGTTCCTTTTGTGTGTATGTGAGAGCTACTTGGTATAGAAGAGTATCCCTTAAGCATAAGGGTTATTAGAAATGATAAGGCTGTTATGGATGGTGCTTTTTCAATTTTTTTGGAGAAATGACCATCCCTTTGGCAAAAGCAAGATCTATTTATGTTGGTGTTAAATCAGAAAAGGATATCAAGGTTAAAAAATAATTGGTTAAGGTATATTATCTAAATATAATTAATTGCCTAAAAGGCAAAGCTAAATTAAGTTGGAAGGTGACTAGTATCCTTTAGGATACTTTACAAATGTTAGACTCCTTTGAAGAATATGATTTTTGCCATGTTCATAGATAAGGAAATGATATTGCATATTGGTTGGAAAATTGGGGCACTCTTAGAGAGAAGGATAAGAGATGGATCCCCTAGATATTTTCCCTTATGATTTAATTCTAGTTGGGGGAAAATAGTTTGACTTAAATGAGAATGAAAAGGTTTAATCTCAGTAAAATTTATATTCTAGGAAGATCAAACATCCTTCCTAGTTTTTTTAAGGGTATAATTTGGTGGATTATAATGAATTTAAAATAGTTAGTAACCCATGTTGTAGGGTGCTCCAAACAAGATAGGAAAAATGTATTGTTTGACTCTCACCTTTTCTATTGAAAACACTATTGAAGGTCTTCTCCACTAGCCCAAGAGAAGTGATCTCTTTATATGATCAATTATTGAAAGTTGTTTTTATTCAAAAATTATTTTTGTAACTTTATGCAATAGTATCTGTAGCATTTTGTAACTATATTTTCAGCTTTTTCTTTGTGCTATGTTGGTTGTTGGTTTCCAAGTAGCTCTATTCCTATTTAATCTATAATATTTGGTTAACATTGTTTTTAATTATAAAGGGGTACGGGCCCTTTCAAATCCTATTTTCACCTTAAGAAAAATAAAATATATCACTCTTCAACAAATCATAAAATTATTGAAATAAAATTATAGGAAAACCATGGGGGCCAAATGCATTGTTAGGGTGAAAAGAGAAAACTACCTCATGTACCTCTTCCATAGGGATCTTCCCTATAAAGATTTAATTTTGTTCTTGTAATATAATTAATGGAATATTTCACAAAATACTACCTTTAGCATCCTTATCCCATATAAAATATATCAATATATCTTTTAAATAACTAATTACTTCATCTATATTTTTTGCTTCTTACTCAATTTTTTCCATCTAGAGTTGAAATATTTTTTATTCAAGGAAAATACAAATTTGTTTTAGCTATAGCATGGAAAATTTTGTATTTTTATCCCCTTCCTCAATCCATGTCCTCCTACATTTATGGTACCAATATGAATCTTCAATTTTCAATACATTATGATAATAAGAAAGTTAATGTTTTTCTTGCACATAATTACACATAAACATCTTGGGTCCATTACATTGATTTCTACTCTTGTAAATTATTGCGTTTGGATTTAAGTTCCTCATTTGATTTAAAAATATTACCAAAAGATTTTAAATTCCAAATATCCATGTATCTTTTTAGATATTTCATCTCTTGAATAAAGCCATACATAAATGATACTTCAAACCTTGCTTCATCCCACCATAACATAACTATATGGAAGAAATTAGGGTATTGAAGTACATGGATAGAAATAAAAAATGCTTTGGATGAACATTATTGAGTAAATCACATATCAAGAGAATGGGTTTGTGATTCTGTTCATAATAAAACATATGAAGAGATTATAAAATTTCTTTGTAACCATATATTAGATAACCAAATATTGTTCAATATTTCTATGATATGAGTTTTTTCGATACATCTTATTATCCCATGTGTATTGAAATCTGGAAGGAATAATATTCCAAAGGCCATTTGAATTGAAAAATTAAGTAAACTATTCCTTTGATTTAGACCATTTGGGACCACCCTTATTTTCCAAGGAAGGTAGAACTATGTTAAAGTTCCCCAAGAATAAATAGATGTCAATATGAATCATCGTTAAGTTTGACATAAATAAAAAAAGGTCCTTCTAACATATTTCATGAGTAGTAACTATAGTTGGAGCATATATGTTTATGATACCAACTTCTATATTTTCTTATTTTTTGCAAAAACCACGAGCAACCCAGTTACCTTGTGCTTGTAGCAATCATCTATTCCATTTATTGAAGCTCCTATAATAGAGACCATATTCCAAATACTTTTGAATGTATTCTTACATTACTCACTACTTATTTTTATTTCTTGTATAAAAAAAACTTTGTACTACACAAACTTATTAATTCTCTAATAAGTGTTTGTTTAGGGATCTTATTCATACCCCTTAATATTCCAAGATACTATTTCCATTATCACTTTTTATTTTTATTTGTGGTCTTTATACCACTTATAATTAAGACCTATGACATGTGGTTTTGTTTTCCCTTATCAATATCCTTGTGAGTTTCCTTTTATAAGAAATTAGGTCGTCCTATATTCTATAAAACAACCTAAAACTAGACCTCAAGAGAAAATACTTAATTAAAAGTAGGCTATTTAGTATTTCATAAATAAATAAATTATATCATATCAATCTAAATATTATGTAAGAAAAAGAGAAAATGTAGAGAATAATATTTACTATCTATAGATAATCTTAGGGTTTTCCTCTAATAATAAAATTATTTTTCCTCAAAGTGCTAAATTAGGCAATATACTCCTCAATACTATCAAAATCCCTTATCTTGAGAGTGATAAGATTTATATTAAAATATATGATCTTTGTTGTTTTGGTTTTCCTAAAAAGTGCTTGGAACTTCTTCCAATATTTATTTGAATCTAACTCCTCTTTAATATGAAATGCTAATTCTATCCAACAATCAAGGTCATAATATCAAGATTCCCTTTTAATTCTAATATAGGACACCTTCATCAAGACCTGGTGGTTTCTCCATATTCAAAATTATCCATAGAACACCCATATTTGTAGGAAGGCTATTTGGTGACCCTAAAACTAGAATTATGTCCATTCAAATGGGTAATGAACATCTATAAATGCATCAAGTTCCAAAATAGTTTAACTCCAATCAAGTAGACTAGGATTGAATACACAAAATCACTCTATAGAGCATAAAAAATTATCTAATATAAAAGAATCAGTAAAAACCCTTTCAAATAAATGAGTTATAGACTCCAAAAGTATGCCCCAATTAATATACAAAAAAAACAAATGATTGAAATTTTAGAGTTTACTTCTAAAATTTGTGCATGCCATGTTATACAAAAATATTGATCAATTACTTTAGACTTGTACATTAACTACATCATGACTCTTATACACTTAAAAAATGAAGGAATGAAACCACGTTGATGCCATGTTGTCTAGCCTCTTTATTACCATATTGGCTACAAAGTTAAATGTGGATGGGCCTCACACCATATATAAGGTCCAAATCTAACTTGCAAGCCAAATCAAGAGGGGTGATATTTTGAACTTTAAATATTGTTGGTATGATGCCATTTGTTAGCTAAGCTAGCAAGGATCCACATGTGGGATTTAAAACCATAAGGTCATAACAAGTGGGATACTCTTATATTGGTCCCATTTGCATGCATATTCAAAGTGCATGCTCTATCTACTCCTCATATTAAACCCATAACTATCTTGGTGGAAATACCCTATGCCAACTACATTAGTTGGGATATTTGCATGCCATATTAAGTTGGAGAGAGGGCCTCCATTATTATGGGGTTTCTATATTTTCCTCACCCAAAAATTATTCCCATAGGTTGTTTCCTTTTACTTATAACATAAATTAAAGGGATATGGAACATATCAAAGTAGCTAATTGAATATTCCATTTATTTTAAACATTCTAAAATTTATCACATTTAAATATATTTCAATTATTTCAATTTTAAGATAAATTCACAAGTTTAAAATTGAATTGTGTAGCTCGTATTTCATATCTTAATTAAAAATATATTAAATACTATTATATTTCATACTAATTTATAGAAACAAACAAAAACAAAACATTCAAACAAATCGTATATAAGAATAAAGAAAAACAAAGTAGAAACACTAATAGATAAAAGAATAAAAGGGTGCCCATGGGAACCTACACAAGAAATACTATTAAATCACATTAATATAATGGATCAAGTTATTGGGAAAGGCTAGTAAATTGTTGGAGGAAAAAATGCTAGCTGCAAGACTATTGATCTTGCTCTAGAAGAATGAAGATTCCTCTAGGAGCTCCTCTCACAGGGTACCTCACTAGGAATAAAACAAATCCAAAAAATATCAATATGCTCTATTTTATGGAGGTAATGAAGAGAAAAAATAGCAACAAAGAAAATATAAAAGTTTAGGCTTAAAATAGTATGCAAGCCCTATGCAGGAACAAAGAAAAAAGAGGCAGAGAAAACAAAATACAATGGATGTATACCCCAAGTAGAAACAATCCTAATATTGGAGATAGCATATAATATAGTATATAAGTATACAAATTCCTTACTATGCAAGTTTGTAAGATTCCAACCTTCCTCATGGTTCTTGTGCTCTTGGGCTAGGAAACACTATGCTCCACAAGGTGAGTTAAAAATCTTAACAATACTGAATTGATATTTTATAGCATATTTTATACTATCTCTAATAGGGATAGGTCCTTTGAAGGAGGTCCATACAATAGAGACCCCACAATATTATTCATGCAACCTTGACGACCAATATTTTCCCCCCTAATTGAACCATCTACAACTCCAATATGGTTAAAAATATTTTCCCTCCCTTTGGAATTTTGAAAATAGGATATTTTGGAAATGATTGGAAACCTTATTGGAACATATATAGGAAGGTCACAAGAATTACTAGAATAAGTATTAGTTGCATATGCTAAAATTTGTGTGGAGATAGACCTAGGAAAGCCACTCCTGATGAAAATTTAACCTCAAAGTAGGAGGGATTATATGGAGACAATAGGTGGACTATGAATCAGTTCCATTTAGATGCAAAGCATACCATGAGTATGAACACCTAGTTAGAGATTACCTCAAACTAACCAAGTATGAGATACAATATACAAGCGTAATATTAAGATACCAACCACCATAGAAAGAAAGTGAAGCAAGATTCCAAATAATTATGAGAAAAGAAGCAAAAATAATACCCAAGAAAGGAGGAGCAGTCAAAAAAAGGGAGGTGACACATACCAACATCCAAAATAGAGGGCCTCATCCAAAAAAATGAGATCCTTAGGTTAGATGATCCATTGGAGGGAGAAGATTCATAGAATATAGATCTAGATAAGAACCTATATAGACCTGCAAAAGGAGATAAAAAAACCTCCAATCCATAGTAATGGAAGAATAACAACACTTAAAGGGATTGAATAATCACAGATGATAGCCACAACTATCTCAAAAACCCTCAAACCATACCAGTCCATGAGAAAGTGAGAGAGCCCATTAGACCACCACTCTTAGAGATGGAAGGGGCACTAATAATATATAATTAGGTACAAAAACATCAAAGGATATCATCATGGGAATAAAAAATAAGAACAAAGAAAATCCAACCTTGGGATAATTATAATGGAAAAACCAAAAAAGAATGCAAGATCCTAAGGAGTTGGTAGGAGGACCAATAAGGAAAATATGTAACAACAAGGAGAATAAATGAGAGAGTTGGGTTTGGTCAAATCCATATCCAAATTCTATAACACTGAATCTCAATGATAATAAATACATAGAATGTAAGGGGATTAAACAACCACCCCCAAAAATGGTCATTAAAATAATGATAGAGGACATTCACCCAAATGTGGTGTTACTACAAGAAATCAGAGCATCACTGGTCGCAATGCAAACTATCTAAAAAATATAGTAGAGATATGGAGACTATGAGACACAAACCACTTAAGAATTCTCAAGAGTGTCTACAATGTGGAACAAAGATATTTTTTATAAGATAGGAGTAATATTAGCTAGAGGGTCTTGATGTTCAGATTAAGAGATAGAGAATCATATACAATATGGATAATAATTAATATCTATGGAATGAAGGAGGTTCATGACCAAAAATTCCAATGGAAGGTAGCCTAACCTATAAGAGAAGCTTATCCAAAATATTTATTGCTGGTGGGAGGAGACCTCAATGTAAAAATATTTGTGAATGATCAATAAGGGGGTATGACCTAATTGAGTGAAAAGGATAGACTCCTCATTGCCCAAATTGTCAGGCTATACTTTTTAGACATTCCACTCCTAGGATGTAGCACTACTTGGACAAATAATAGGAAATGAGAATAAAATAATCAAATCAAGACTAGACAAAATATTAGTAGGAGAAGAGGTCTTACACTTATGGGGATGTCATTAAGAGGTTCTAAAACATATACCTTTAGATCATTCCTAGTCAGCCTCCACATTGCAAAAAGGGTCTCTCCAAAAAGATATTTTAGATTTGATAATTTTTGGTTGTAGAGTGAGGAACTCCCAAGCCTAAAATAACAATGTTGGAGACAAGGTAAACCATCGCATTGGAAAACACAATACCAATTTTTCTTTAAATTAAAGTTTGTAAGGAATAATTTGAAGAATTGGAGTAGAACACAAAGGATAAAATTTCAAAAATAGAGAGCATACACTTCACAAAGTATGCAAAAAGTGGTAGAATAGATAATATCTAGACTTATATCAAATGATATTTTGAATCAAGAAGAGAGCATGCTAAAAATGGAAGAGGCTGTAGAACAGAAAGAAGAAGAATTCTGGAAGTAGAGAGTAAGAATAACCTAGTTGAAAAGAGATAATAACACCAAGTTATTTCACCACTCACCAGAATGCATGTGGTCCAAGGTTAAGGGAGAGCATAAAAGGTCACTGGTCAGCTAGGATAGACTATGGTAGCCAAAGGAAAAATAAGGATTGGGAATTCATGCAATTACTAATAATAATCAGGCCCTAAATGGAAAATATTACTAGAGATGAATAATGAACCGAAACCAAATGTGCAACAAAATATTAGGAGTAAAATAGTACCCAATGCATACAAGTGAAGATATCCCTCACCTTCCAATCACTAGGAAGGGATCAAAAATTTGGAAAGCTATGAAGAGAGGAGCTAGTATTATAAAGTAGGGCCTTTTTTGCAGAGTGAGGAATGAAAAAGCATAAGAGTTTGGGAAGATTCTTGGGACCACTTCCCACCCATAACTTGTCTTTACCCCCCATATTGTTTACTTAGTCTCAGATTTAAGTAGGAAAGAATGGACCCATATTTGTCACTATATTAAATCATCTACACAATATGATTCAAATAGCCAACAATGGTGCCCCATGGAATATTAGATGGTTGATGGCAGGGAACAACAAAAACAAGAGCTAATGGTAATATTAAACAATAGAACATGTTCAATAAAAAATGAACTAGATAAATTAGCATGAGGGAAAGATAAATTGTAAATCTATATAATGAAAGAACGTTTCACATAAAACATCCCCCAAGTGAGGCAACTACGAGAAGTCCTTTGGTTAAAAATATGGTCATCCAAAGGATGGATAAAGGTAAATTGCTTTTCATGACTGGTGGTACACAATAGTAATATTACTCAGGATAACATGCACAAGGGAGGGTTCATAGGGCCTAATAGATGTATAATGTGTTATTAGGATGAGGAATCAATATCCCACCTCCTCCTTAAATGTTATTATACACAAAGAATATGGAGTCTATGGCATGGCATATTCGACCCTGGAGAGAGACCAATCCTCACCATGGACTCCTTCTAGTGTTAGAGTTAGAGCATATTACATCATTTGGGTCATGTAAATGTACCACCTTTGGTACATAGTTAGAGTAGGAGATTACTTTAGGGGGAAGTTAGCTACTTACTTCAAGCAATGTAATAAATGCACAAGTGTCAATGTGCAAGTTGTAATGTGCAAGGTGTCCCCTTGTACAACTAGGTAGAGTGTTGGCCAAGGAATCTCTCTTCCTATATAAAGGGCCTCATAGTGATAGATTAGGAGAGCAAGAGACATATCAAGCATATCAATTGTATTGTAGTAGATAGTGGTAGAACTCCTGTATGGAGTACAATGTAGTTCTTTAGCTTGTATTAATGGAGTGACCATTACCTCCATACTGCATTGTATTTTTACCACTTTCTATTTATAGTATATTTTAGTCATATTGCAGAATTACTTTCTTTTATATTTTTTGCATCTTATTAGGACCTGTGATAGATCTCTCCCACTATAGATATCCTCAAAATCTAATAGTGGTATCAGAGCCATGGTGAATCAAGAATAGGAGGACCTACATCCATCATAAGAGAAGTCTAGTAGGTCAATAGGAATAGGGAGAGTCACCATTGCTACTATTGGCCTACATCTTTGCAAACCGGATCTACCGTTGTGTGTCACTGTATGCAAAAGCTGCCATTAGGAATCAATTGATAGAAAAATCCATAGTAGTCAATAGGATTAGAGAGAATCACAAGTGAGGATTAAATCTCAGGTACAAAAATTCTGAGATTACATTTGGCTAGAGTCTTTCCATAGAGTTGCAAAAAAAACTCGTGAAGACTAGGACTCAACATTCATTCCACTAGTTTGACGGATCAACTAGTGAAGATTATTTCATTCTAGTTTCTAACAACTTGTTGTAGGAAAAAGGAGATTCAAAAAAGGTTGGGAAGCTTCCTACAAGAGAGTTAGGAAGAATATCTTCTTAGAATCATTCCAACACTTGCAACAACAAGGAGAAGACTGAATATTTCAAAGACCTAGAAAAAGGTCCCATTACAAGAGTTGCAATCCTGCAGACTACAGAAGTGAAGAAAAGGCCATAGTTGCCTTATAGTAGACTCTAGGAAGAAGAGACTCCAGAAGATGAGTCAAGGAGAAGATAGGAGATTGGTGATCTCCATCAATACCTATAGAGTGTAGAAGCTAAAAATGCCACAAAAGCCTTGATCCAAAAGAAAAGGCCAAAGAAGCCTTGATCCAAAAGAAAAGGCTAGAGAAGCCTTGTTCTAGAAAAGAAGGCCATAGAAGCCTTAATTCTAAAGAAATTTTTAAGAAGAATTCCTAATTCAGAAGAAAAGTTCTTGATTCAGAAGAAGACTCTAAAGAAGAGTTCCTAAATAAGACTCCAGAGAAGAGTCCATGAAATAGGAGATTGGTGATCTCCATTAAATCCTACAAATTATAGAAGAAAAGAAGGACCAACAAAGGTCCAATTCTAGAATCCAAAAGTAATAGATTTTAAATATCCTAGAAGAAGATCTCATCACCAACACTTCCAAAAGTAGAAGGTTGAAGAAAAGGTCTCATTTGGAAGACCAGAGAAGTTGCAAGATAGAAGACCTTGGAGAGGTCTCAAAGAAGAAAAGAAGAAGGCTTGGAGAGCCTTATTGCAGAGCTCGTAGAAGCATTATCAAAAGAGTTCCTAGGAGAACTCATTGGAGAAATCCACTACCAAGGAGAAGTTCTTGATAGTGAAGGACTTGGGACAATTATCGCCATCTAACAACAAGCCCAAGAGAAGAAGAATTTGGCAAGGAGTGCCAAATCCAAAAGAAGAATCCAGTGAAGACCTCAAGATATTCAGAATCTTGAGAAGAAGAAGATCATATTTGAAGTCAAAATTTGACAAGAATATTGAAGGAAGATTCAGATAGAAGAAGCCTACCAAATCTAGGATATTTGGAGATTACCTCTCACAGGAAGAAGGCACATTTCAGAGAAAAGAGTTCTCTAAATCTACAATAGAATATTGAAGATCACTAGAAGGATCAAGCCACCAAACCCCAGGCTCAAGATAGAAAGTTCAAGACCACAGTTTGGTGAAGCAAGAAGCTGTTCTAGACAGCCAACAAGAAGCTATAAATTCATCCATTACAAGGCAGCAACTTGGTGAATCAAAACACCAAGATCTACATCTACTACAGAAGCCATTAAAGGTAAGCAACTAGGGTGCAATTAGTTGAACTTCAAATTAGGGTTCATTATCAAATTTCATTAAGCACCATATTTGGATTAAAGTTGCAAGAAGAAGGGCTCATATTATAGTCTTCAAGAAAGTGCAAAAAGAAGAGTTCATTTTAAGGATATATTTGCACATTAAATAGGAGTTGGATATTTTTTGAAAGAAATAAAATTATCACCTACCTATTAATCTATCTAGAAAGCAAGAAGACTACATCCTACAATATTGATTGTAGTGAAAATTGTAGAATATTCATTAAGGGTTCTTTTCAGATTACTCTTAAAAAGTTGTAGAGATTATTAAGTGCATTAGAATTCATTTTGAGAGTTTACTTACAGGAGCAATAAGGAGAGATTATTGTTACCATTAAAAGTGCATTATTAATCCATTAAGCACTATACTAGTTGATATTTAAACTAGCTACTCTCAATTAGTTTGTGTTGTTAAAGGCACAAAACTAGCACAAAATCTATAGCATTTCATGGCCAAAAGAAGCCACCAATATAGATCAAAAGGTGAAGAAGGAAGCCACCATTAAAGTCCTTGAAGGAAGCCTCAAATTGAGACTTGGTGAGTCTCAAGATTCAAGGAAAATAAAAGGATTTCATCTAAGTGCAAAGTGCAAAAATCCTTAAGAATCGGCATTAGCTTGGATTAACTCTCATTAAAATATCCAAGGAAGAAAGAAGTTGCCTCATCAAAATCAAGAAAGGATTTTAGAAAGGTCCTTTATATTGGTGCAAATCTAACTATTACAAAGCACCTCTTTTGTTCCTTCAAAAGGACAAAAGCATTTCTATTTATAGGTAGCAGCATGACCATCATATTCAGTAGGTAGTAGGGTAGAGTTTGAGCAAGAGGAAAGAGCTACCGAAGAGTGCATACTTCATAGAAATCAAGGTGTTTAAAAACACCATTTCTCCATGTCCAATCTAGCCCTAGAAGCAAGCATATCACCTGCAACATTGAAGCCATTACAAGAGGCTATTATCATTCAAGTTTACATAGAGAAAATATGGCATACGAAAGGAGATCATCTACATTGGATAGCACTATCAAGCTAAGTAAAAAAGGGTTGTTTCAAAAGCTACAAAATAGTACCATCAATCGGTTGTTACAAAGGATACACAAACAACATACTACAAGCATCAAGATAGAAAGGGAAAAGTGCTATACCCAAGGCCATTACTTGGAGAGAATGACCAACAGAAAGAAGCATAGAAGCTACCACAAAACCATCATTAGGAACACCATAGAACCATGGAGTATTACAGCTGGAGCCACCCATTATCCTCATCAAGACAATGTGCAAATGGAGAAGAGGAGATGCTTGTATTTCAAGAAATATAGCAAGCCAATATATAATACAAAGATATAGGGCTACAACGCTCATCCTTGGAGCATTAGGAGAAAGGCTACATGCACAAGCCATGAGTGCCACTTGGCACAAGAGTTCTAAGTGCCCAACATTCATGAATAATCCAGTGCTCACCTAAAAGGAGTTACAATTCTTTGGAGGTTACCACCAAACTTATCATTGCATACAGATACATTGGAACACCAACATCTATTTGGTAACGCTCAGGTAACACTTGTCCACAATCCGTAAGGCAACGATCCTATTTAAGGCACCCATTTTGGAGAAGGAGATAGAATGAGGTCAATAGGAAGTCAAGCATTGAATGTTGTGAAGCATGATCATAGGAAGGAGGCTAATTCAAGCCTATGCACCATTCAAAGGTGTAAGCAAGCATTAAAGTGGCTATCATAAACCAACCATACCAGCATTCCAATTTAGAGGATATTTGATGCAAGCCAAGCATTCATTTAAGGAAGAAATCAATGCCATACACGGAGGAGAGAAGTGCTACTCAAGGGAGGAACCGATGACCGATCAAAGAGGGCATTGACTACCCATAAGTGCCATAGATTCAGAAGGTTTAAATCGGCCACCTCACAGCATCAAAGGAAGATAATCCAAGGGATTATTAAGGTAAAGTTTAATATCACTTATTGCTTGCTATAAACTAAAGATATATTGGAGTTATAAGGGTACATTATATTTACTATTGCAAATCATTCACTTAGCATTAGTAATATATTAAGCAAGCATATTTCAAGAATATTTATATTTGCAAATAATAAAGTAGGAGGAATAAGGATTTCAACTTGGAAATTAAATATCCATTATTGCAAATATTATTGTTTTCTAATATTCCAAATTAGGGAGTTATAAGGAATACTACACCAAATAAATTATTGGAATTTAGAAACATTAAAAATCAAATATCAAAGGCTATAAAAGGAGGTTCATTAAGGTATATCAAGAGTTGGAAATTAATTGGTATACTTGTCTCAAAAACACATTAAAGGGATAAAATAAATCCAACCATTAGAACCTCATCAAATTAGAAAGTGCTTAAGTTCAATAGGAGTAATAAGGTGTAACAAAAGTTGATTTTGGTATTTACAAAACTTTACAAAATCAACCCAAAATTGAACTACTATTCTCAAAAAGCACTTCATCATTCATATAGCATATCCAAAAACACTAGGGAGTCATAAGGCATTCTACAAAACTTGATAATAATAGCATTCATCAAAGTTTATCAAGTACTCAATCCATTTGGGAGTCATAAGTCTCTACAAGGATTTTATTAAATCAAATTCACTAGGGAGACATAAGGAAGCCTACAAAACCTAAGCTCTATAAAGGTTTTATCAAATCAAATTCATATACTCTAAACTAGGGAGTCATAAGGTAGACTACTACAAAGGTTCTATTATACCACAATGGAAAGAAGAACATATTTTCACACAAAGATACAAGAACAAGGCACACACACTACATCATGCCACAAATGCAAAAATAATCCTAACATAGAAACAAAGTAGAAGAATACATGGCACATTGACTTAGGAGCTAGTCATCACATGACTAGAAATCTACAATGGTTTGACTGTCTTGAAATTACTAATGGTTATAGACTAAGAATTGTAGATAGCCAAACTTATCCTATACATGGATATGGATGTGTAACACCAAGCAAATCATTTCCAAACTTTCTACTACAAAAAGTATTGTATGTTCCTAGATTAACATTCAATCTCATTTTAGTAAGCAAGCTAGTAGAAAATAATTGGACAATTAATTTTAGATATATGAATGAGATCAATACATGCCTTATCATGAACCAAAATGAGATAGAAGCAACAAGATCAATCCATGGAAATACATATATTCTATATTCAATGGAAATATCACAAGATATTGTTGTATTTAATTCATTTCTCGAGGAGTAGGCTAAAGAAAATGAAGAACTAGTACACCATAAAGGGAAGCATAGAAGAATCAAGATCAAAATGATGAGATGTCAACAACACTATGCTCTACTCAACCAACTACAATATGAAGAAGCAACAAATATAGATACTCACAAAGAAGAAAATAAAGGAGGATGGATAGAAGAAATTGAAGAACTGGAAGAACCTACAAATGGTTATGAAGTGAAATCTCTTTCAATAAGAACAATAGGTTATGAAGAAACTAACTACTTGCTTGAACAAGTTACAGAGAACAGAGAAGAAGAATACAAACTCCAAGACCAAGAAGAAGATCCATATTGAATAATTAAAATCTTCAATATCCAAATAATGTAATACAAGGGGGTGTTAGAGTTAGAGCATATTACATCATTTGGGTAATTGTCATGACATTCCCTAGATGGAATTTTGAAACATAGAAAAATAATGTATTAACAAATGTGAATAATATTTGATTTTCAACAATAAGTAATGAAGGATATGTTACTGCTAATAAATTGCCAATGTGTAGGATCAAGTGCACTCATGAGTGGAGGAAATTGAGTCATTAACCAGATGTGAGAGTACTTGAGGAATGGGAAAGGCAACTCGAAGGTAATACAGATAGATACCTTCATATAGGCATGCATTTAGTTAAGGGATACTTGTCAATGTCTAATCACTTTGAGCCCCATACTGATGGCCTAGTAGCTATCGTAAGTTTTAGAGGCTAAGATAGGTGATTATATTGATGGAAAGACTCCCTCTTTGTTTGATGCACTTGCATGATTGTCTTTTACTTCATAATTATTAACCTTGATAACCGGTGATCATGGGGTAGATGGTTTGCCTTCACAAACTTCATATGTGTGTTGTTTAAATAAATAGTTTATTTATTAAAAAAGTGTAAATGATGTTGTTTAAATAAATAGTTTATTTATTTAAAAAGAGGAAAAGATGTTATTTAAAAAAATACATTTTTTATTTAAAAGGAAAAAATATATTTTTTAAAATAAATAGTTTATTTATTTAAAAAAGTAAAAGATGCTTAAATAAATAGTTTATTTATTTAAAAAGAGCAAAAGATGTTTAAATAAATAGTTTATTTATTTAAAAGGGAAAAATATATTGTTTAAAATAAATAGTTTATTTATTTAAAAAGGGGTAAAAGATGTTAAATGAATAGTTTATTTATTTAAAAGGGCAAAAGATATTGTTTAAAATAAATAGTTGATTTATTTTAGAAAGGTAAAAGATAATGCTTAATTAAAAGGTTGACTATTTAAAATAAAATAAAAAGAAAACCCTCAAAAAATAAAAGAAGGTGTTTTCCTCGGTGTATCTAGGAAGTTTCCACCCACCCATCGGTCGACCCCTCGAGATGTTATGGTGACAAGACAACATTTGGTAGAATAGACCGAATTGCCATTTGGAGACCTGGATGACCAAATGCATGAAGCTCCTTTGACATGAGAGGAAAAATCTTTATGACGATCAACTTGGGAAGATAAAGGAGAGGGGTGTTCACCCTACCTCCTGTCGGAGTTGGTCAGGGACTAATGACGGGTAGGAAAGTGTGTGGACCGAGGAGGGAAAGAAGATACGAAAGAAAAATCTTGAAGAGGTAGAGAGGCAAGGGACAAAGGATGGAGGAAGGAGTGAAGGAAGAGCAGTGAGTGATGAGCGATCGTTGAGTAGTGCAGGTAACCCAATTACCATAGGTGAACCAGGTTGGTCATCATCCAAAGCTGGTTGTTATACTATACTTTATGTTAAAGAGCATGAAAGCTCTGTGTTAGAGAGCGATGAAGCTTTGTGTTAAAGAGCGTTGAAGCTATATGTAAAGAGCATTGAAGCTTTGTGTTAAAGAGCAAGAAATATCTATGTTAGAGAGTGATGAAGCTCTATATTAAATAGCATTGAAGCTCTATGTAAAGAGAATTGAAGCTCTATGTTAAAGAGCATTGAAGCTATGTTTTAAAGAGCATGAAATATTTGTGTTAGAGAGTGATTAAGCTCTGTGTTAAAGAGCATTGAAGCTATGTAAAGAGCATTGAAGCTCTGTGTTAAAAAGCATTGAAGCTCTATGTTAAAGAGTGTGAAATATCTATGTAAAGAGCATTGAATCCCTATGTAAAGAACATTGAATATCTATGTAAAGAGCATTGAAGATCCGTGTTGAAGAGCGTGAAGCTCTATGGTAAAGAATATTGATAGCTTTGTGTAAAAGAGAATGAAAGCTCTGTGTTAAAGAACATGAAGCTCTATGTAAAGAGTGTTGAACCTTTGTGTTAAAGAGCGTGAAATCTCTAAGTTAAAGAATGTGAAAGCTCTGTGTTAAAGAGTGTGGAAGCTCTGTGTTAGAGAGCGATGAAGCTCTATGCTAAAGAGCATTGTATCTCTATGTTAAAGCAAGCATCATAGCTCCGTATTAGAGCATCATAACCCTATTTTAGAGGATGCATAACATCATAAATGACTGTGTTTTGCGCTAGCCAAGAATTTGGATGCTTTACCATCCGATAGCTCATTGTATTTGGTAGAAGCTTATCTACTATTCATTGTATTCTTTATCAATTTTAAAATGGAATGAATGTGTATTTTGTAATGTAGGGGTATGGGACCTTATGTTATGAAATAAAATGGAAATGAATGATTATTTTTTAATGTAGGGGTATGGGACCTTATGTTATGAAATAAAATGGAAATGAATGATTAGTTTGTAATGTAGGGGTATGGAACCTTATGTTATAAAATGGAAATGAATGTTTATTTTGTAATGTAGGGGTATGGGACCTTATGTTATGAAATAAAATGGAAATGAATGATTATTTTGTAATGTAGGGGTATGGGACCTTATGTTATGAAATAAAATGGAAATGAATGTTTATTTTGTAATGTAGGGGTATGGGACCTTATGTTATGAAATAAAATGGAAATGAATGTTTATTTTGTAATGTAGGGGTATGGGACCTTATGTTATGAAATAAAATGGAAATAAATGATTATTTTGTATTGTAGGGATATGGGACCTTATGTTATTAAATAAAATGGAAATGAATATTTATTTTGTAATGTAGGGGTATGGGACCTTATGTTATGAAATAAATGAAATGAATGGTTATTTTTTAATTTAAGGGTATGGGACCTTATGTTATGAAATAAAAAAAATTAATGGTTGTTTTATAATTTAAGGGTATGGGACCTTATGTTATAAAATAAATAGAATAGATGGTTATTTTGTAATTTAAGGGTATGAGACCTTATGTTATGAAATAAATAGAATAGATGGTTATTTTGTAATTTAAGGGTATGAGACCTTATGTTATGAAATAAATGAAATGAATGGTTATTTTGTAATTTAAGGGTATGAGACCTTATGTTATGAAATAAATGATTACTTAGCAATTATGGGTATGAGACTCTAATTGTTGAGGAGGGTAGTTCATTTACTACAAATAGAGCACATGATCTAATGCATGGTTTATTGACTCTCTCAAGTTGGATGAGAGGGGAAGTGGAAAGGGTAGTTTATATGGTAAAGGACTATGCATTAGTAAGTTGAATTGCTTGGGTTATTTGTATAGTTGCAATTTGGTAATGAATTAAGTAAGTGCATATAGAAGCATGTATATCCGGATCCATGAATGTCCTTATCCCCTACTATCCTCACTTGATTGATGGAAGAGAAGGAAGATCAAAGTCTAGAGATAGACAAATCCACAAATTTGCTCTCTACCTTACTTATTGATTATTTTTGCAATAGATTAGATTGTGGGAAGATTTCCTCAATAAAATGGATGTAAAGTAGTGTGGAAAGGTATGGGGTTTACCATACTAGTTCATGTACCTGAAGGAACTTTGTAACTGCCACATATAGTAATTCTTTATTTAGTATTCTGCATTTAAACCTTTTAATGTATGCATAATTGGTTATTGTTTCTCTATGCCTTGACTATGCTTACTTGATGATAATTAATTTTGTTAGATTTAGTATCTAGATATTTTATGCTCTTGTGATTATTAAAAAGGAAATAATATTTAATAAGTTCTAAATTAACTTAGAGGTACCCTAAGGGTTTAATACCCCCTTAGGGAGGTTGGAAACTAGGTTTAGAAGATTGTACTAGAGCTAATATAGCTTGTTAGTGGAAAATATAGATAACTTAGCTTGCAATACACGTAACATATCCACACATAACAACTTGTGTGGATATGGAGATGCATGTATACCTTCTAACAATTGAAGGTGGTAAGTCTAGCTCATAAAGAATAATGAGAGAGATAGACTTAGGTGCACAACACAAGATAGGCTTACATATATGAGACTTGCATGAAGGGAATCTTGTGTGTTATAGTTCTTAAGAAACTTAGGCTATGTCATGAAGAACACAAGATTATACTAAGAGGGGGGTGAACAATATAAGACCACTTTTTAATTTTCTTTCCAAATCAATATTATGCAATGTATAGATAGCAATATCAACATAAGTAATCAAATCAATGTACAAATCACCATGCACAATAGAGACACCAATTTAACGTGGTTCACCCAAATATGGCTACTTCCATGGAGAAAAAATTTCTTATAAATTTATCTCAAATAATCTCTTGGGAGTACTTTCCCTACAATGTTTATGGACATCTGTCCAAAGGAGATGATGATCCCCTAAATCAAGTTCATGTATCTCTATCCATAGGATAACTCCTTCTCCTATGCTTTGGCTGGTGATCCTCTAGAAGACTACTACATCCACTACATTGGCTTGTGGATCTCTCTCCACTAAAGACTCTTGTCCCCACTCAGAAGACCTGTCCTCACTACCCTAGCTGATGGATCTCTATCCACTAGAGACTACTATCCTCTCTGCTTTGTCACCTCCAAAGCTCTATCTAAAATTTGCACTAAAATCAATCTTTTGGTCTAGCACAAATCTGTCCTCAATCTCTATCTTTGGTCTGGCACAAATATATCCTCAAATCTGCACCAAATTCTGCTCAAACAAGTCTACTCAGAACTTGCTTAACTCTGCTCAACAAATCCACTAAAAAATTGCTTAATATGCTCAACAAGTCCACTCAAAAATTGCTCAATTATGCTCAACATGTCCACATAAAACTTGCTCAAATCTGCTCAACAAGTCCACCTAGAAATTGCTCAAATATGCTCAACAAGCCCACATAAAACTTGCTCAAATATGCTCAACAAGTCCATACAAAACTTGCTCAAATATGCTCAACTATTCCACATAGAACTTGCTCAAATATGCTCAACAAGTCCACATAGAACTTGTTCAAATCTACTCAAGTCCACTAAGAACTTATCCAAATATGCTCAACAAGTCCACACAGAAATTGCTCAACTCTGCTCAACAAGCTCACTCAAAACTTGTCCAAATTTCATAAAAACATACAGAGAATTGTTAGAGACTCAATATGTTCTACACTCAATGCTCAATCAATCTCTCAATTCAAATCAGAATATAGAATAGTTTGTTTTATGGAATTTGAACAATCACTTCACACATCCACTTGACTAGGCTCAACCAAATCTACTCAACCAATCACTTAATGAAACATACCTTTCTCACAAACCCTAGTTCAAGCATATAACCACCAACTCAAAATGTTTCCAACAATGCTTAACACCTTTTTTCACATAACAATGATACTCATGTTCTTTTCAACCCTAGTTCAATTTCTTTGCACAACAACTCACTTCAACAACAATGCTTATAAAACAATATTCACATAACAATGATACTCATGATATTTTCAACTCCCTAACTCAAGTTCTTCACACAACCAATGGCTTCAACAACAATGCTTATCAAACAAGGTTTTAACAACAACTCTTTACTCTAGAAAAACCTTGAAGTATTAACTCAACACACTCAATAGGAAACCTTAATCAAGTCCTTTTCACTCCAAACTTATTTTCCAAAAAACCAATCAATCAACTCAATTATGGAAGAATGTGCTCATACCTTTTTATTAAATATGAAGGGATCTCATAAATCTGTTACAACCACAAACACTTCTATGCCAAGCTCAAAGAGGTTAGAAGATAAATCTTTCTCATAATATAATGTAAATACTCAATTACACCTTATCACTCCACCTTTCAAAAACAACCATCAACATACATAAAATATTTATCCAATAACACCTTATAAACTCCCAACTAAAAATAAATTCAACATCCACCAAAATAACTCAAAACCTCTTTAATAAATTTTAATGGCAAGAAGAACTTTGGCATAAATCAAATCCTCTTTCTTTTAAAAACCTCAATAACATAAATCACTTCTCAATAAAACAATATTTCAAAAACCCTTTTAACTCCAAATAACACAAATCAATTCCAATAAAATAATTCTTCACAAACCCTTATAACTCCAAATAGCACAAATCATTTACCAATAAAATAATTCTTCACAAACCCTTATAAACCCAAATGACCCCTTAAGAAAAACTTTACGCAATATAAAATTTAATAAAAAATTACCTTTGCCACTAGTGGGATTCGAACCCACAATATCTGCCTCCGTGAGTGCTATAGCCGTGGACCTTACCACCACATGTGCTAGGCACACTTTAACACTCCACGAGCACCTCGTGCTCCTTCTACCACATTTGGTGCTCAACCCAAACACGAATAAAAACTTTTCCTTGGTGCTCAAGTCAAACACGCAAATCGTCCATGCGAATCGATCGTGGGCTCCTTCCACTCCAACTCTTTCATACAAAATACTATACCATTGGACCACCGTGTCCAATGTGAGTCACACCATGCACTTACACCTTTTGTATTCTTGATGCGCTAATAAGATAAATAAGATCTTTGTCTTATTCCTCAATGTTCACTATTTGCACGAATTCCTTTAGCTTGGTTGCATAAAATTAATTCGAAGAGGGATACTTTTGAATGCCTCTTGGCATATTATTTATACAAAATTTCACCTTATACCTTAGATGTTGGTGCTCCATTTTATTTGTTGACATCGGCGCATTTCGAAACCTTTTATAATTTATAAATTATTTAAATTCTAAGGAATTTAAATTTTATAAATTATATTTATAAACTTTAACTTTAAGGAGATTAAATACTTCCTTAGGTTTAAACTTAAACCTTTAATTTGTAAAGGATTATGCCACCGTGGGTCTTTTAAAATATTAACTGCCATCTCAATGTGTGAGGAGACTTTTATATCCTCATAATTATTTTAATAAAACCATTTAATCTTCCACCATGAGTTTACCATAAACCCTCATAAAACATTATTTTGCCAACTTTTTCTTCAACTCTTCACATTGTTCCTGGTGCTATTGATGGTGTGCTCCATGGTATTAATAAAGCCTTCATATGTTTACCTTGGCATCAATGTTGAATTTTCACCTTGACATCAATGACAACTAAATGAGCTCAAAATTTCCAACATGTCAAACAATAGGTTGATCTAAGTTTGGTTTGGGATTTATGAATCCTCCTCCTTAAAAAAAATTAATAATTATATAATAATATATGTAAAATTTTCTTTTGTGTGTGTGTGTTTTCTTGTTTCATGTTTTTGGGTATTACATTTGGTATCAGAGCTCTAGGTTCGAGGGTATAGAGCTTCTTATGTGCTATAAAAGAGATTCAAGGATATCCGATAAAGGCTTCCTCAGGAATAAGCTAAAAGTTGGAGTAACCTAGAGTCTCTGCTCATTTAGGATCTAAAGGATTTGATTCTAAAAAAGGGTGGATAATATGATACCTTAGTATGGAATTTGGTATTAATGATATATCCTAACCTTGGGACCTCATCCTAGTTAGATATCTAATGAATAGTGAAAGAAGGACTCAGTATTGTGGTAAAGTTAGTAATTTAGTTAAGAGAAAGCTATAGTCTAACTCTTTTTTTGGGTGGAAACCAGATCAAGATGCCACCCAAGGCCAGGAAAGGAAGGCCTCCACCTAGAAAAACTTGATAAAGTAATATCAAAGAAGGGATGCAGAATGAGGATCTAGAGGTTCCCAATGTAGGAATAGAGGAACTTACTACTATGATTATCGGGTTACAAGATTAGTTAAGACAAGTGCTAGAAACTATGGCAAATCAAAATTCACAAGCTAGAGATTCAGAAGTCAATCAAGTTGAGGGGATGACAACGAAACAAAATAAAGCAAGGACCCTATTAGAAAAAGAGACAGTAAGGGACCTAAATAATGTCTGTATCTCCAAGTTTGATGGAGAAGGGGAGGGAGATACAATTGAAGCTTGGTTGAGAGAGATGAAAGTATTCTTCATAGTGAAGGGGTATTCTTCGAGTACTCGAATAGTTTGGGCTACTATTTACCTTGAAGGAGCTACCATGGATTGGTGGGAGACTTACTATGAGGAAACTAAGATTGAACTAGTAGATATTCTATGGAAGGAATTTATAGACATATTCAAGAAGATATTCCTCATGAAACACTTCTTTGCTTTAAAGTTCAAAGATTTTGCTAGTATAAGGCAAGGAACTAACTTAGTGGAGGTATATTATAGGAAGTTGGTAAAATTGTTGAATTATGCACCGGATTCATAAGTTTACTCATGGATTACAGTCTAGGATAAATCATGACATAGAAATGCGAGAACCTAAGTTATTACAGAAGGCTTATGATCTAGCAAATGAAGCAGAGTCTCATTTATGCTATAAGTATGAAAACCTGATCGACTAGGAACGTTAGGAACTAAAGAAGAGGAATAGCAATGGGGTTATAAAATGCAAGGTAGAGCAAGAACGTAAGGCTAAGAACCCCTAGAATCCAGAGAAAAAATTCAATGGAGGCCAAAATAAATTCATGAACTTCTTAAAGAAAGGTAACAAACCCAATAATGCTAAACCTCCCTTGTAGAAGCCATCAGCTCTAGTACCTATGATTAAGAACGAGGAGCAAAAAATGGAAAAGAGACAAGGGCCCAAGGATGGATGTTACCATTGCAAAGAGATACACTATGCTAATCAGTACCCGTATCAACCAAGAATAAGCATACCCAACAATAAAGTAAAGGAGCCGATGCATAAGATCTACACTACAATTGGGAATCAAAAACTTGAAGGGCAAGCCACCCCATTAATCATCAAAGAAAATATGTTCAATAAGCAAGTAGATATCTTAATAGATAGTGGAGCCACTGGTAGTTTCATTTCTTGTAAATTAGCCAAAGATATGCTGGAAAGACCAGGGTATTTGGCACATGGATGGAAGTTTGAGTATGGGTTTGGACATATCTACTCCATAAACCAATGCTTACCAATGATATAAATTACTTAAGAAAGTGGAACCATAGAAGGTTACCTTTACATAACCCCACTTCACACCTTTTATGTGATACTAGGGATGGATTGGCTACAGGACCATCAAGCTGTAATCAATGTTGAAGATAGATGGATTGAGTATTTTAAGGGAAATAATGAGTGGCTACAAATTTATAGCAAGGGGTATTCAAGCCCTAGATGTTGTCAGCCATGCAGTTGAATAAAGCCCTCAAGAAAGGGGGGATTGTTTATGTTGTAAAAATGAATGAAGTTGAGAGAGATCAAAAGGAAGAGGTGATTGAGACACACCCAATTTTGCAAGAATTTAAGGATGTATTGCAAAAAGATCTGCAAGGGCTCCCTCCTGTACGAGAGTTTGATTCCACTATCGATATTATACTAGGAGTGGAACCTATCCATCGATCTCCATATAGGATGTCACCCATTGAGATGTAGGAGTTAAAGGTACAACTACAAGGGTTATTAGAAAAAGGGTTTATAAAACCAAGTGTATCACCATGGGATGCACCTATTTTATTTGTGAAAAAATATGGATATCCAAGATTGTGTATTGACTATAGGATGTTGGATAAGGCCACAATCAAGAACCGGTACCTTCCCATGATCAAATATTTATTCTACCAACTAAGAGATGCCACGGTATTTACCAAGATATACCTAAGGTTAGGGTATTACCAGATGAGGATTCGTAAGAAATACACTAACAAAATTATATTTAAAATAAGGTATGGGTATTACGAGTTCACCGTCCTACCTTTTAGGCTGACTAATGTGCCTGCTATCTTCATGAATCTAATGAATAGTGTGTTTAGGAGGCACATGGACCAAGGAAGAGCACGACAAACATCTCAAGATCATGTTGGAGTTGCTAAGGGAAAACTAACTCTATGAGAATATAGCTAAGAGCAATTTTTATGTTTTAGAGGTATGCTATTTGGGGCATATCATATTGGTTGAAGGGATCACAATGGATCTAGAGAAAATAGAAGCCATGATAAATTGGCTACCCCATAAAAATATTATTGAGATAAGAAGCTTCATGGGGCTAACGAGCTATTATCGATGTCACATAAAGGATTTCTCAAAAATTTCCTCGGTCGTAACTAGTCTCCAAAAGAAAGTAAAGGAATTCAAATGGATGGAGAAGTGCGAGACTGCTTTTACCATGTTGAAGCAAAATCTCACCACTGTTCCAATACTAAATATTCCAGACCCATAAGGAGATTTTACTATATGCTCTGATGCATTTTTGGAGGGTCTAGGGGGAGTGATCATGCAAGGGGAATTCGTAGTAGCTTATACTTCAAGGAAGCTTAAGAAGTAGGAGGTTCACTATGCTACTCATGATTTAGAGCTATCCATTGTAGTTCACACTTTGAAAGTTTGGTACCATTTTCTGGTAGGAAGACCCTTCAAGCTAAAATCAGATCAACAAAGTCTAAAATACATATTTACACAACCAATACTCAACGTGAGGTAGGGAAGGTGGGTCGAGTTCCTCATCGAGTACAATTTTGAAATTGAGTACATTAAAGGAAAATAAAATAAGGTTGTAGATGCCTTAAGTAGGAGGAAACACATAGCAGCCATAACCATGAGCCACATAAAGCTCATGGATCAAGTAAGAAAGGAGAAATATCAGGATGAATATTGTCAAGAAATTTGATCCAAGTTAAGGGAAGACCTAGAGAGCAATAAGGAGTTTATAGTAATAGATGAACTTTTATTCTACAAAGGAGGAATCATCATACCAAAATCAAGGTATTTAAGGAAGGTAGTGATGCAAGAAGCCCATATATCTCCTTATATGGATCACCTTGGAGGGGAAAAATAAGAGAAAATATGAAAATGACTTTTTTGGGTATGGATGAAGAGGGAAATTATAGAGTTTATGGCCCCATGCCTTTAGTGCCAGAAGGTCAAGGTAGAACGCAAGCATCCCGCAAGATATTTGTACCCTCGTAATATACCTACTCATAAATGGTAGGTCACATCAATGGATTCTATTGCAGGCTTACCTAAGACTAGGTAACAACATGATGTAAAATTTGTGGTGGTCAACAAATTGATCAAGGTCACACACTTCATACCTGTAAGCACCAAGTACGATGCTCAATTGGTGGCTAATAGATTTGTTAAAGAAGTGTTCAGACTGCATGGATTCCCAAAAGTAATTATATCATATAGGGATTCCAAGTTTACTTTAGAGTTTTGGAGAGCCCTACATCTAGTGATAGGTACAAAGTTGCATATGAGTTCGACATGCCACCCTAAAATATATGGATAGACAGAGCGAGTAAACCAAGTTCTAGAAGATATACTCCACATGTATTTCATAGACCACAAGTCTCGGTGGGAAGACTATCTACCCTTGGTAGAATTTTCCTACAATAATGGATATCATTCCTATTTAGGGATGGCACATTTTGATGCATTATATGGGTGAAAGTGTAGAACACCACTTTCATGGGACAACCCAGAGGATAGAGCAGTGATTGAACCAAAAATGGTTAAGAAAATGGAAGAGCAAATCAGGGTAATTAGGCAAAGGCTCAAAAAGTCTATTGATAGGCAGAAGAGCTATGTCATTTTAAAAAGAACTCTCAGAGAATACTCAGTGGGAGATAAAGTGTTCCTAAGGGTTAAACCAATGAAAAGTGTGATCAAGTCCACAAAACTAGATCCACGGTTTATAGGACCCTTTGAGATCACTGAGAAGATTAGTCCGGTTGCATACTGACTCACCTTACCTCAAAATTTGTCAAAAATCCATGATACCTTCCAAATATATTTGCTTAAAAAATATATTTCTAACCCTGAACATGTGTGGGATGTCTCTAACTTGCATATGGTAAACCTAGAGGTAATCAAAGTAATGTCAGTAAGGATCCTTGAATTTTGCTCTAAAGCTATGTGAAATCAGACCCTTGAGTAGTGTAACGTTCGATGGGACCATTTATCATAGAGAAATACCACTTGGGAGAATGTGGAAGACATGTAGATACATTTTCCTTTTTTGTTTGATGGACTTTAAGCTATTGTAACAAGTTACTTAATTTTATATGTAGTTGAAAAAATAAGAAACATTGGGGACAATGTTAATCCTAGTGGGGGAAGATGTCATGACCCTCCCAGATGGACTTTTGAAACATATAAAAAAGTATATTAAAAAATATGACTAATATTTAATTTTGAGAAATAAGTAATGAAGGATATGCTACTGCTAATAAATTTCCAATGTGTGGGATCAAGTGCACTTATGAGTAGAGGAAATTGAGTCATCCATTGGAGGCAAGAGTACTTGAGAATGGGGAAATTATGATATGGCAACTCGAAGGCAACATAGATAGATACCTTCATATAGGCATGCATTCAATTAAGGAATAATAATCAATATTTAATCACCTTGAGCCCCATATTGATGGCCTAGTAGCTATCATAATTTCTAGAGGCTGAGACAGGTGATTATATTGATGGAAAGACTCCCTCTTTGTTTGATGCACTTGCATGATTATCTTTTACTTCAACATTATTAACCTTGATATCTGATGATCATGGGGTAGATGGTTTACCTTCAAACTTCATATGTGTGTTGTTTAAATAAATAATTTATTTAAAAAAAAAAAGCAAAAGATGTTTAAATAAATAGTTTATTTATTTAAAAAGAGCAAAAGATGTTGTTTAAATAAATAGTTTATTTATTTAAAAGGGTAAAAGATATTGTTTAAAATAAATAGTTTATTTATTTAAAAAGAGCAAAATATGTTTAAATAAATAGTTTATTTATTTAAAAAGAGCAAAAGATGTTTAAATAAATAGTTTATTTATTTAAAAAGAGCAAAAGATGTTTAAATAAATAGTTTATTTATTTAAAAGGGCAAAATATATTGTTTAAAATAAATAGTTTATTTATTTAAAAAGGGGTAAAAGATGTTATTAAATGAATAGTTTATTTATTTAAAAAGAGCAAAATATGTTTAAATAAATAGTTTATTTATTTAAAAAGGTAAAAGATATTGTTTAAAATAAATAGTTTATTTATTTAAAAAGAGCAAAAGATGTTTAAATAAATAGTTTATTTATTTAAAAAGGTAAAATATATTGTTTAAATAAATTATTTATTTATTTAAAAAGAGCAAAAGATGTTTAAATAAATAGTTTATTTATTTAAAAAGGGTAAAAGATATTGTTTAAAATAAATAGTTGATTTATTTTAGAAAGGTAAAAGATAATGCTTAATTAAAAGGTTGACTATTTAAAATAAAACAAAAAGAAAACCCTAAAAAAAAGGTGTTTGCCTCGACATGTCTAGGAAGTCGCCGCCCACCCATCAGTCGATCCCTAAGACGTTATGGCGATAAGACGACATTCGGTAGAATATGCCAAATTACCCTTTGGATACCTGGATGGCTAGATGTTCGAAGATCCTCTGACATGAGAGAAAAAATCTTTATGATGATCACCTTGGGAAGATAAAGGAGAGGGGTGTTCACCCTACCTCCTGTCATAATTTTTAGGGGACTAATCATGGGTATGCGGGAGCGTGGATCGAGGAGGGAAAGAAGACACAGAAGGAAAATCCTGAAGAGGCAGAGAGGCAAGGGAAGATGGATGGAGGAAGGAGTGAAGGAAGAGTAGCAAGTGACGATTGACCGTCAAGCAGTGCAGGTGATCCAATTATCATGGATGAACCAGGTTGGTCCTTGTTTAAAGCTGGTTGTTATACTATTCTATGTGTTAAAGAGCGTGAAAGCTCTATTTTAGTGAGCGATGAAGCACTATGTTAAAGAGCGTTGAAGCTCTGTGTAAAGAGCATTGAAGCTCTGTGTTAAAGCTTTGTGTTAAAGAGCGTGAAAGATCTATGTTAGAGAGTGATGAAACTCTGTGTTAAAGAGCATTGAAGCTATATGTAAAAAGTGTTGAAAATCTGTGTTAAAGAGCATTGAAGCTCTATGTTAAAAAGTGTGAAATCTTTGTGTTAGAGAGCGATAAAGATTTGTGTTAAAGAGCGTTGAAGCTCTATGTTAAAGAGTGTTGAATCTCTGTGTTAAAGAGTGTGAAAGCTCTATGTAAAGAGCATTGAAGATTTGTGTAAAGGGTGTTGAAGCTTTATGTAAATAGTGTTGAAGCTTTATATTAAAGAGCATGCAGCTCTATGGTAAAGAGCATTGATAGCTCTATGTAAAAGAGCATGAAAGATTTGTGTTAAAGAGCATGGAGCTCTGTGTAAAGAGCGTTGAAGCTCTATGTTAAAGAGTGTAAAAGCTCTATGTTAAAGAGTGTAAAAACTCTTTGTTAAAGAGCATGAAAGGTCTGTGTTAAAGAGCATGAAAGCTCTGTGTTAGAGAGTGATGAAGCTCTATGCTAAAGAGCGTTGATAGCTCTGCGTTAAGGAGCATGAAAGCTTTGTGTTAAAGAGTGTGGAAAATTTGTGCTAAAGAGTATTGTAGCTTTGTTTCAAAGCGAGTACCATAGCTCCATATTAGAGTGTCGTAACCCTATGTTAGAGGATGCATAGCATCATAGATGGCTGCATTTTATGCTAACCAAGAATTTAGATGCTTTACCATATGATAACTCATTGCAATTAGTAGAAGCTTAGCTACTTTTCATTATCTTCTTTATCAATTTTAAAATGGAATGCATGTATATTTTGTAATGTAGGGGTATGGGACCTTATGAAATAAAATGTAAATGAATGATTATTTTGTAATTTAGAGGTATGGGACCCTATGTTATGCAATAAAATGGAAATGAATAATTATTTTGTAATGTAGGGGTATAGGACTTTATGTTATGAAATAAAATGGAAATGAATGTTTATTTTGTAATGTAGGGGTATGGGACCTTATGTTATGAAATAAAATGTAAATAAATGATTATTTTGTAACGTAGAGGTATGAGACCTTATGTTATGAAATAAAATGGAAATGAATGTTTATTTTGTAATGTAGGGGTATGGGACCTTATGTTATGAAATAAAATGGAAATGAATGTTTATTTATTTATTTATTTATTTTTAATTTTTTTAAGCGAAAAACCCCTTACGGGACCGCCTTGGTCTGAGAGACCACGAACAGGGGGTTCTACACTGTCAAAGTCACCCGAGAGTCGCACTCGACCCTGTCCGCACCAACATTTTCAATTGGATTTTGGATAACCAATTCAGCTTTTTGGTAGGGTGGAGATTTGAACCTGGGACCTCCCTTGGAGGATTGCCCTCTCCTCTCCAACTCACCTACAACACCCGGGTGAAATGAATGTTTATTTTGTAATGTAGGGGTATGGGACATTATGTTATGAAATAAAATGAAAATGAATGATTATTTTGTAATATAGGGGTATGCGACCTTCTATTATGAAATAAATGAAATGAATGATTATTTTGTAATTTAAGGGTATGGGACCTTATGTTATGAAATAAATGAAATGAATGGTTATTTTGTAATTTAAGGGTATGGGACCCTATGTTATAAAATAGATGGAATAGATGGTTATTTTGTAATTTAAGGGTATGGGACCTTATGTTATGAAATAAATGAAATAGATGGTTATTTTGTAATTTAAGGGTATGGGATCTTATATTATAAAGAAAAGAAATGAATGGTTATTTTGTAATATAAGGGTATGGGACCTTCTGTTATGAAATGAATGATTACTTAGCAATTATGGGTATGGGACTCTAATTGTTGAGGAGGGTAGTTCATTTACTACAAATAGAGCACGTGAGCTAATGCATGGTTGATTGAATCTCTCAAGTTGGGTGAGAGGAGAAGTGGAAAGGGTAATTTCTATGGTAAAGGACTATGCATTAGTAAGTTGAATTGCTTGGGTTATTTGTATAGTTACAATTTGGCAATGAATTAAGTAAGTGCATATAGAAGCATATCTATCTAGATCCATGAGTGTCCTAATATCCTACTATCCTCACTTTATCGATGGAAGAGTGGGAAGGTCAAAATCAGGAGATAGACCAATCCACAAGTTTTATCTCTACCTTACTTCTTGATTATTTTTGTAATAGATTAGATCGTGGGGAGATTTTCTTGATAAAATGAATGTAAAGTAATGTGGAAAGGTATGGGGTGTACCATACTAGTTCATGTACTTGAATGATATTTATAAATGCCACATCTAGTACTTATTTATTTAGTATTATGCATTTAAACCTTTTAATGTATGCATAATTGGTTATTGTTTCTCTATGCAGTGACTATGCTTGCTTGATGATAATTAATTTTGTTAGATTTAGTATCTATATTTTCATGATCTTGTGATTATTAAAATGAAAGAATCATTAGTAAGTTCTATGTGAACTTAGAGGTACCCTAAGGTATTGAGACCCCCTTAGGGAGGTTGGAAACTAGGTTTGGAAGAGTGAACCATAGCTAAGATAGCTTGTTAGTGGACAAGATCGATAGCTTAGCTTGGAGTACACGTTGCATGCCCAAACATTATGACTTGTGTGGATATGGAGATGCATGTACACCTTCTAACGATTGAATGTGTAAGTCTAGCTCATCAAGGCTGATGAGAGATAGAATTACGTGCACAACAAAAGATAGGCTTTCGCATATAGGACTTGCATGAAGGGAATATTGTGTGGTATAGTTCTTAAGAAACTTAGGCTATGTCAAATAGTAGGTCGATCTAAGGTTGGTTGAGGATTTATGAATCCTCCTCTTTAGTTAAAACAAATTAAGCCTAAGCATGTGTTCTTCATGTGTTCTTCATATGCTTTATCTTAAAATACATATTTGTTATGTTTATTATTTTTATAGTCTATATCAAAAAGGCTTTCTAGAGAAACCATACCTTTAGGGATTGTATTCATTACTAGTGTTACCTCATTGTCTGCATCAACTTTTTCCAAGATTCTATCATATTCATCTATGACCTGGTTTTCAAAAATTCTAGTATTAGTCATGAAATATTGCATATATCTATCATTTTCAAACATTTGAAAATTATGTATGTTATCTGGAATGGATGGGTAGGATACTAATTCTATGCAAATTTTCTTAAGTTTTTTTTACCCATGGGTTTCATCATACTTACTGCTATTGCCAGGGAATCTGTAATTCTATTTTTCTTTCTAGAGATCAGTTTGATGTTAAAATCAAGGAACTCATCGATTAAAATCTTAATCTATTTCTATAATGGATTAAATTTTATCATGGCAAGAATATTGGCTTCTAACTTATTTAACCACAAATGAAGATTCCCCTAGAAATTTTAAGCACTTAATATTCTTTCTTAGAGCTAAGTGCAATCCATATATCAATTATTCGTATTCCATAATATTGCAGGTACAAGGCAATTGCAATCTATATGTTTCTATACAAGACTTTCCTTCGGGGTTAATTAGCTCGATACTTGCTCCATTACCTTACCTAGATTTTGATCCATCAAACTTAAGAGTCCAAACCAAAGTTTCATTTTTAATTTTTTTACTTGGTGATATATCATTTTTAGAATTATTTGTGATTTTTTTGATCTCAAGAGTGTAAACTCCTAAGTCTAATTCATTATAGATAACTTCATTGGTTTTATTATAATCAATAATGAGTTCTTTAATTCTGGGTTATCTTTTTACTCTAATTTGGTTTGCAAACCCTCACCAAGGCAACCACATTTGAAAGAAATTAGTGTTCATATATGCATTCAAGTTCTTATACCAATCTCTACTTAGCAGCATTCCATATCCATTTGGAATATCTACTACTTTAATGTCTATGTATTATTGAATTATGGTTTATGATGCTAACTATATATGAATTTTTTTTAGCACACCAACCACATTAACTTATATTTTATCTAACTAAACTACCACTTTATTGGAAGGGGTGGGTTTTAGACCTAACTTTTGGTAAACAACATGTGGCATGATGTTACCTAAGGCTCCTGAATCAACAATACAATTGTGCAAATTCTTACCTACAATTCTAATAGTCAAGAGGAAAGGAGGGGCTTCCCATTTATCTTTTCATGATACAAATTTGGCATTCATGGTTTTCTTTGATTCAATATTATTTTGATCACTAAATGCTTTAATTAATAGTTCTTGTTAGTCAGTAAGTTGGGCAACTTCAAACAACGATATGCTTACCTTTATTTTATTTAAGTCTTATACAATATTATATGGAGGTTTATCTTGTTCTAAACCTTTGTGTGTTTGTGGTGGGGCATTAGCCTTAGGTGGATTGGGATTTTTGTTGGCTTATGTGTCAGGAGGGATGGAAGTATAATTGGGTGGAGTAGAAGAAGTGACTGGTATTTTACCTTTGCTTCTAAGCATTTAATTGTAATTTACTTTATTAAACTACCTCTAGGATTGTACCTCTTCTTCTAGGGATCCATCATAACCTTCATTATCTCATTTTGATGATTCAAATATTTCAAAAACCAAGGTTGATCCATTATTAGTGTTGGTATAATTAGTATTCTCTTCATTAGGTATTATTTCCATGTTTTCCATTTATTTCTTAAGTATATCTAAAATTATTTTGAACTAAGGACAATTATTTTCACTATGTTGTGGAGTGGAACACACTTTACAACAATTTTTTAAGGCCAAATATAAAATATTGACTATGGTATTAGGCTGATTCTGATTGGAAATGGGGTTTGGTACTCCTCCATTATTTGGACGTGTATTCTATTGACAGTTGACTCTCTATAAATTGAAGTTCTTATTCTAAGGTGGGTTATTGGGAGGAGGATTTTGAGGTATCTACTTCTGCATTTGAACCATATCGCTGCTACGTTGTTGGACTAATCTCTACAAATTATCTAACTAGTAATTAGCATTATTATTCTATCCTACACCAATCTAATTTGCTTTGTTATTTGTAGATGCAGTGGGATTCAAGAAAGCTGGTATATTTTGATTTTAAGTAGCATTCAAAAAAGTTGTAGTCAAATTTGTGTTGGTATTGAGAAAGACAAAGTTATTTTTATTAGGATTAACATTCATAAATATATTATTTTCAATATTCTTATGAGTAGTAAATTGGTTATCTAAGTATTTTGGAGTAATGAGAGGGGTAGGAGTGGTAATAAGATTATATGGCTAATTAAAATTTGTATATGGTAGTGTATTCAACATCAAAAATTGTTGTGAAAGAGCTTGATTAATCATGGGAACTTAGTTAAATGCACCTAGCTATCCTAGTGAAGGTAATTGACCAATTCCAAAACCCTAAGGTATTAATTGTTGTTTTATAGTTAAGGCTTCACTATATACCATGGATAAGGTGGTAATTTGAGGATCTCTCCTTACAAACATGGATGTAAGAGGATCTAAAACTCTAAAATACATTTTTATGGTTGCATTAGCATTAAGTGTGTAGGGTGGGATAATATTGTTATACAAATTTTAGAATCTAGTATTGAATAGCCTTAGAGGCTCACTAGACTCCCTTTTGGCTACTACAAATTGATGATATATGATAGTTGGGTCAATAGGTAATCTAAACTGGCTAATGAATGTTGTTTCAAGATCAACCTAAGAAGTGGTAGAATTTGTAGGTAGACTAATGTACCAGTCATATGCTAGTTCATCTAGGGTAAAGGGAAACATTCTATAGGTAACGTCTTCATGTTCAACCTATAAGCAAATTATAGCATCCTATAATATTGTATGTGCTCTTTAGCTATTCTAGTCTCATCATGTCTATACCTAGGTAAATACCTTTTAGCATTCTTAGGCATATCATGGGGTGGTATAGTAATATTCAATGGACTACTGCCACCTAAACAAGGTGTAAATGCTACCATTTGTGTACTTAATGGAGTGAGAAATGGATCAATGTATAGTGTGATAGGTTGGGGTGAAGTATTAATTGGAGGAAGAGTGCTTGATTGACCCTTATTATTTCTTGGTATTCTAAGAGGAGAAATACTATAAAATTTATTATCACCTTTAGAGGCCTCAGACCTGGTGATAATAATCCTAAGTTCCATTTTTAATAGTCAAGAAGTATGATATGTGAAAATGAATAATGGTAAAATCCAACAATTTTGAAATTCAAGAAATCAGGAATTTAAGCTACAACTTAAAATATCTGTAACAAGAATGAATCAGAGCTTATGACTGAGATTATCAAAATAATTAAATCTATAGTAATAGTGAATCAAAAATTTTAGGCCCTCCTTCTAGCATCATTTCCTTTTGCGCACTGAGGGCTCAGAGGACTTAGAAAATTATCAATTCATGGCCCTAAAAAAATCAATAATTTATGGCCCTAAAATAACAATAAATCAAAAAAGCATGGCTTAAAATAACAATGAATCAAATTTTTCATGGCCTTGCTTCTAGATCCATTTCCTATTAAGTGATACACTAGCCCAATTGCCAATATACACCAATGGTTAAAACAACGATTATTCTCTCTTGAAATGGAATATTGATCCCCTAAGGTTCATGTGATAGGGTACGCTAATGTAAAATATTAAATCAAAATAATAAAAGGGAAGGTAGATGGATAACTCATGGTTACATGGATTGCCAATGGAGAGAGCGGAAGCGACTGAAAACATGACTGTTCTCTCTAATTTTAAGTCCTCTAAAATTCAAAATTTTGAAGGCGAGAATGACCAAATTCAAAATTCTAGAAGAAAGCTAATGCTGCTGGTGCCTCTCTTGTTTTTATCCTCAATCCTTATTCCTCCTAGCCTTTGGTCAAATTTTATCAAGCTTCAGAGAAACCTGCTCAAGTTTCTTTCTCAAGCCCTTTTTTGGGAACCTCTATTCCTAGAGGCAGTTCTGGTGTCTCCTTGGGGAGAAAGGATTCTATAAATCTGTTACCTTCCTCCACTTGTGGGCCTTTTTCTACCTCTGAGTGCATTCCCTCCTGATGGGTTGATGATGTTCCTCCTAGATGGGTTGAAGGGGTCTCTAAAACTTCTTTTGCCAAAATTTTGGGCCGCCCTTCTCCCTCCTTGGATGCTTCCAATCCTCATTTTGAGGTTTTAGGTAACAAGGTCATAATCCCTACCAGTGTTGCTGAACAATTCATTGCTGAGGAATTGGTTTCCCTAGTTGGAAAAGTTATGGGTGGCAACCCTAGCCTCGATGTCATTAGGTTCTGGGCTGCCCCAAGATGGAAGGATAAAGGTTCCCTCCATATTGTTGGATTTTCCAAGAGGTTTTTTGGTATTAGGCTTAATGCCAAAGAAGACGCTGAATTTATCCTTTCTAGAGGGTCTTGGTTCCTTAGAACTAAAAATATCTTCTTGAGAAAATGGTCGCCTGATTTTGACCTTGAAACCCAAATTATAAACCTTGCTCCTATTTGGGTCAGGCTTCCCAATATAACTTCACACCTTTGGTGGGAATCTATCTTCAAATATATTGCTTCCATGATTGGTGACCTCCTTCTCATTGACAAGGCCACTCTTTCAAGATCAAGAATGTATGTTGCCCGCTTGTGTATCAATGCTAACCTTTCTTCTACCTTAACTACCTTTGTGGAGATGGAATGTAGGTCTAGCCTCTTTAAGTAGGCCATTGAATATGAAAATAAGCCTCCTTTTTGTATTCACTATCAAAATCAAGGCCACTTGCGTGCTTAGTGTTCTTTGTTCCTTAAACAGGCATCCCCTGCTGATGATATGCCCGCTTCCAATCGAGACAAAAGAAAGGAAGTCTTGAATCCACTCAAAAAATTTAATAAATGATTCCTTCATTCCAAAGGAGCTGTCTACAGACCGGTCAAAGATCAATGAAAAAAAGATATTGCGGGCAACATCTCCTCCGTCAATGTTCCAAGTGATAAAGGTGACCAAACTTCTCTTCCAGCTGCAAATGCCAATGAGTTTGACCATGAAAATTCTCATGCTAAGAGCTCCTTCTAGGATGCTTTCAATATAGACCAGCCCTTGGTTGATGATATTTCTATTCCTACCTCCTTCTTGGAACCTTCTAGCCCTGTTGTGCAAAATTTCAGTCCTAAAATCACCAGGAGTCATAAGAAATCTCCTATTTACTGTGGCATGAAACAAAAATAGGAAGACCCTATAATTTTGATCATTGGAAACATGTAACCAATGAAGATATTTCTAATGGTGTCCAAAAGACTCTTTTTTCTATAGGCATCATTTCTAAGGAAGACCCAAAGTGTACCAAACCTCCCCAACCATCTGGAAAGGGAGGCAAGAAAGTTACAAAATATTCTAAATGAAGATCCTCTCATGGAATGTGAGAGGCCTTAATGGTTTAGCCAAACAAAGAATAGCTAAATCATTAAGGAAATAAATAAGACCCACCATTTTTGTTATCCAAGAAACCAAAATCAGCGATTCTCTTGATAAACATATAAGTAATCACATTTGGAAATATTGTGAATATTTTGCTTGCAAAGCTAATGGGGCTTGTGGTAGCCTCCTCTGTCTTTGGAATCCTAATATAGTAGAAGGAAACATTATCCATTCCTGTGATGAGATGATGAGCATTCTTTTTTTTGACAAAGACAACAATTCTCCTTGGGTCCTTACCAACATTTATGCTCCAAACTCCATCATTGGTAGGACCCGTTTATGGAACAACCTTACTAATGTCCGGAGAGCCTTTGTAAATATTCCTTGGATTCTCATTGGTGACTTCAATACTCCCTTATTTACTTCTAACAAGAAAGGAGGGGTTGGTTATTATTCCAAAAGTATTGAGGACTTCTAGGAATTCATAAGCGAAAAAAATCTCATGGATGTCAATCTCAAAGGAAATCAGTTTACCTGGTCAAAAAGAATATGCAGTGACCAATTAATTTAGGTTAAACTTGATAGAGGTATTTTTTCTCAAGAAGCTACCAACATTTGGGGGATGCAAATCTTCAATCCCTACTCAAAATTGGTTTTGATCATAGTCCTATTATCCTTGATACAAATAATCTGAAGCTATTCAAAACCCCTTTAGGTTTGAATCTATGTGGATGCTTCATCCCGATTTTAGATAAAGGATTAAATAGTGGTGGTAATCTAACTTCCAAGGATCTTCTTCCTTTGTGTTGGCACAAAAACTTAAAAACATCAAGGAGAATTTAAAAATTTGGAATAGAGATGTTTTCAACAACCTCTTCAAAAACAAACAGGACATCATTAACAGGCTTGACATAATAGAAAAAGAAAGGCAAGAAAAATGTGACTATTCTGGGGAAATCAGAGAAAATGAAAGGAACTTATTAGCTCAATATCATAATATCCTTCAGTGTGAAGAGATATTTTGGAGACAGAAATCTCGTGATATTTGGTTAAAAAAAGGAGACTCCAATACAAAGTTCTTTCATGTCTCAACTTTGAGACATCGCAGTCACAACAGGATTAAAGAAATTCAAAGGCAAGATGGTAAAATGGAGAATGATATTAGAGAAATTAGGTCAGAAAGCCATATCCATTTTTCAAAACTTCTGCAATAGGAACAATGACCCAAATATAGAGTTGCTAAAGATTTCTTTCTTCAATTAATTCCCAAACTAATTACTGATGACATCAACAACAAATTAAATGCAATACTTTCTGACGAGGAAATAAAGGATGCCCTTTTTTCAATGAAATCTAACAAAGCTCCTGGACCTAATGGGTTTCCTCCCATATTCTTTTAGGCCTTTTGGGATATTGTCAATAACGATGTGTGTAAAACCATTAGAGAAATCCAAGTCTCTAAGACTGTTCCTAGAGGCTTCAACTCCACGTTCATCGCTCTCATACCAAAAATCCCCAATGCTACTAGCTTTAATGACTTTCGACCTATAAGCCTTTGTAATGTCATTTACAAAATTTTAACCAAGGTGATTGCCATTCATATGAGAGAAGTCATGCCTATTATTATAAATAAATACCAAGGTAGCTTTGTTAGAGGCAGATCCATCTTAGACGACATTATTTTTGTTCATGAAGCCATTCACTCCAGTTACCTCAATAAAAAGGTAGCCTTTCTCCTTAAGCTTGATATGAACAAAGCCTATGATAGACTGAGTTGGGATTTTCTTATTACCATCCTTCACAAGTTTGGGTTTCACTCTGATTGGATTTACCTAGTCAAAGGATGCATCTCCTCTGCTTGGTTCTCTGTTCTTATCAATGGTTCTCCCATTGGCTACTTTCAAAGTAGTAGAGGTCTAAGACAAGGAGATCCTTTATCCCCCCTCCTTTTCATCATTGCGACTGAGGCTCTTGGTAGGTCTATTTTGGCAGCTAAAGAGGTAGGACTAATTTTTGGCATTCAAGTTACTTCACAATGTAGTCCTATCACCCATCAACAATTTTTTGATGATACTCTCTTGTCCACCTTTGCCTCTATCAACGAAGCTACTATCATAAAACGTATTCTTATCCTTTATGAAGAAGTTTCTGGCCAAAGAATCAATTTCCAAAAGAGCAAATTGTTTTTCCTTAATACTCCCTTGAGAAGGCAACAATTGATTACCAACATTCTTCATTGCTCTATTAGCAGTCTGCCTTATTCATACCTTGGAATTCCTCTTTTCATTGGAATTATTAAGGAAAACCTATGGGACAATGTCATTGAAAGACTTCAAAAAAAGCTGACCACTTGGAGAGGAAACCTCCTTTCCCAAGCTGGAAAAATTACTTTGACCATGGCTTATATTCAAGTCATTCCTATTTATTTCCTATCCTTATTGAAAGCTCCAACTTCTATCTATAGTAACATGGAAAGAATTCAAAAAAACTTCCTCTGGTCAGGTACTGAGAACAAACACATATTTCATTTGGTGGCCTGGGATAAAATATGCAAACCTAAATACCAAGGCGGTCTAGGTCTCAGACGAATATCCCACCTAAATCTTGCCCTCCTCGCTAAGTAGGTTTGGAGACTCATTTCAAATGAGAGGGTTTATTGGGTCAAAATTATAAAAATGAAGTATCTTCATAATGCTGATTTCTTGCATGGATAGGTACCTTCATGCGGTTCTACCTTCTGGAAGTCCATTTGTGAAGCTCGTCCATTGGTGCAAAAAGGGACCCGTTGGCAACTTGGAGATGGCAAGTCCATATTTTTCTAGGAAGATAAGTGGATTGGTGATCATCCTCTCAGCCAGAATCCTATACTTCAAAGGATCATCAACACTACCAAGCATATTTTTAGTCCTCTAGTGGCTAAATTTATAGTTTCAATTAATGGAGCTATGAAATGGAAATAGGTTAATGTTCCAAATTGTGAAGAGGAATCTTCGTACCTAAATAACCATATCTTCTATGTCATATTCCTCGACGTTATTTCTAAAGATCAAACCATTTAGGATCCCATAGACTCTGGGGATTTTTATGTTAAGACTGCTTACCTGCTTTCCATTGATTATATTGAACATCCTCTACCTTTCAAGCTTGTCTGGACTGAGTATTTGATTCCTAAAATTGCTTCCTTCTCTTGGCTTTGTATTCAAGATCACATTCTTACTATTGAGAACCTTATGAAAAGGGGACTCACTCTTCCTAATAGATGTTATATTTGTCTTTCCAATTGGGAGTCCACGTCCCACCTCTTCTTATTTTGTCCTTTTTCAAGGATGGTTATCAATAAACTTCTTCAAATATTTTAGTTGGTTTGGGCCAATCCTCCTTCCATTGTTGAACATTTTTATCAGTGGCCTAATCCTTTTAAAATACTCTACTCAAAGGATTGTGTAAATTTAGTCTTCACCATTATTTATGGTAAATTTGTCTTGAACGCAATCGCAAAATTTTCGACAAGAAAGTTGTCCAACCTGAGTATATTGCAAATAAAATTATTCTCTGTGCCACAAAAAATGTTCTTGTTGCTCCTATAAATCAACATCCTTGTCCTCATTTTGAGAAAGACATCCTAAAGTCCTACAATATAAATCTTGATGATCTCAATTGTATTGATTCTTCTAATCCTAGAAATAGTGTCAAATGGATTCCCCCTCCTATTGGTTGGGTCAAACTTAATTTTGATGGAGTGGCCAAAGGAAATCCTAGAATAGGGGGGTTGGTGGAATCCTCCGTGATCATCTAGGAAATTCTATTTTTGCCTACTCGGAGCCTCTAGGTGTGACTACCAATCACTCCGCTAAGGCAAAAGGCTGTCTAGAGAGACCTACAATTTTTCAAAGATATTCCAGGAAACATCATTGTGGAAGGTGATTCTCTAAATATCATTAACTACTTAAATTATTCTAAGCCTTCCAGCTGGAGGATTAGACCAACCATTGAGGACTGCAAGCAAATCCTTCAAAGGCAACATAATTGCATTATCCAACATACTTACAGGGAGGCTAATACAGTTGCTGATAAGCTGGCTAATATTGGGGTCAATGCCCAAGGACCTTTAACATGGACAGACAGTCTACCCCCTGAGGTGGATGATCTTCTCAAATGGGACCAAATTCAAGGGAGGGACCAAACTCACGTTATCCATGATGAACACTAATTTGCCTATCAATCCTAGTCATCAACTTTTTTTGTCCTTTGTAATCCCCAAGACCCACTTTTCAGATCTTTGGTTTTGTCTTCATTCAATCACCTTGCCTTTCTTGGGATATTGGATTCACATTCCCCTAGGCTCTATTTTCCATTTCCACATTGCCTCTTTCAAGAATTTTAATCATTTTTGGGTGACCACTTATTCTTATTATCCCAAGGTAAATTTTCACATGAGTCTGAATCATTTGAATCCCGTGTGCTTTGATACGTGTAATCCTATTTTTTTGAGAACCATATTTAGCCTTCTCGATCAAAGGCTCATCCCGAAAATCAATTTGGTGATCATCCCAAGCCTTTCGGGGTCTCATGCTTGGATATCTTGTTGGCTAAGCCTTTCATGCACCCCGAATTGCCAAGCTATCATTTTAGAGTGTTGCCAAGTGATTGGTTGGGCTTTTAACCTAATATTGATTTGCAGATCAAACCTTTGCCCTAGCCAATCCCTACTTGTTGAAGACTTCATTCCATTTGCACTAATGCCTTTATGGTCCCAAAGTAGATGTTCACAAGGCAATGCCATTCTTTTATTTGATCATGTGCATGGCCTATTCATTTTCCAGGCATTTGATCTTGTTATTTCTATTCCTTTTCTTGAACGATCTCTATATTTTTCCATGTTCACCACCATGAAAGAGCACAAACTCATTTACATTGAGCCTGTTGTGTTCCAACTCCATCCTTTGGTTCATGATTTGTGGAAAGATAAAACCAACAGTGCTTTGATATAATTTTTAAGATTTTCACTAGGGTTGATGACAACATAACAAAGGCCTTTGTTGACTCTTGGGATAAGGGTTACATCACAATTCATGGTGTCCAATTTCACATCTCCATTGAGTTGCTGGTGGGCCTAATAGGCCAATCCTTGGAGGGTAAAGTTATTCGGTGCAACAAACACAACTGGGAGGTAGAGCTGACCTTCTTCAAGAAGAACTCTGAGGTTTATAAAAATTATAGCAAAGTTTTATTTTGTGAACACATTTCCCCTCCTCTGCAGTAAATTCTTGTTCCTGTAATGCAATATATTTCCTATGATAATCCAGACTCTCAATTATGTTGTATTTACCTTGCCTATGTGAACCATTTTCTTGAAGCAAAAACCATGAACATACCTGATGCTATTTTTTGGTCCATCGACTACACCATTACGTCTACCCGCAAAAAGGAGGATGTCCTTCCCAGTCACCAGGGGCTTTTCAAAGTCCTTTACCATTATCTCCTCCATTTCCCTAGTGGCAACATTCCTAATTCTGAGTCTGGAGGAGATAACTCTTCCTCTACTCCTAGCCCCCAGCCTTCTAATCCAAAAAAAGGAAAATAAAAAATGATAAGCCTCACCCTATTGCTAGGAAGAAAATCAAAGTTGAAACAACCCCTGTTAGAAGCTCTCAACGACTAAAGCTTAAGGAAGTAGTTGAAACCCCACCATCCATCATTGGAAAACCTCCTAAAGCTTAGTCTACTTCACCTGATCTTATTGATAAGTTCCTTCATAAATTAGTTATCCATGCTACTACTGCATCAATCATCCATCTGGAGATGGCTTACATCGCCATTGATAAGGCCATTGATAGCATTAAGGAACAAAAGCATAATATTAGCCTTTTCTTCTTCTACAAAAATTTCAAGGGTTCCTCCATGGTCTCTGCTGCTGAACCCCCTTCCGATGTTAAAGGGGGTGATGTAGTCAAAATTTCTCAATATGCCTGCCTAGAAAATCTGAAGGAAACTTCAAAGGACAAAGAAACCCTAAAGGAGGAAGTGAAGGACAATGTTCTGGAAATTGATGTTCACAACCTTCTACAACCCGACACCCTTCCTTGACGGCATCCATGGCTTGCTACTGGTTTTGCTCTCGGTTGCATTGCTCTTCCTCTGGTATGTTGGTGTGCAAGATGTTTTGTTCTAGATTACTTTTGTGTTTCTCTTTTTTGGTGGTTTTCCTTTGTATTCCTTTGTGCCAAAGGATTGTAATGGCTTTAGCCTTTCTGTTCGTAGTTTTTCAGTTTTGTCAGGTTTTGTTCTGTTTAAGGGGACTCGTTTATCTCTATTGCGTTCCTCTTGGTTCCTTGATGTAAAATGTGACAAGGTGCCTTTCAAATGCCCTTTTTGAAATAATATAAACTAATTTACCAAAAAAAAACTTAGGGTTACATATAATTGTTACAAGAACAAGTATCGATTCACTATCTAAGCTTTAAGACACATAAATCTGGTTCAATTTTTCAAATAAGAATCAATATATAAACATTTCTTATCATAGATTACATCAAAGAATTAAATAAAATGCAATATTCTAGGCTTGCTACCTTAAAATTATCAATCATACATTCATTCATTACATCATAGTCATGATTATTATAGTGGAAAGCAATGTATATTCTATAACTTATGAAAAATAACAAATGAAAATGAGTTTTAGTGATTGAAATTCAAACTCCTATTCTAAGTAGATTTTAAATAAATTCAAAATAAAAGGGTTAGAGAAAGAAATAAAACAAGTCATTGCATTCTTGAGGGTTCATTCAAAATATGTTGAAGCAAAAAATCTAAATTTAAACCAACTCAAACTTGACCAGCCTTTGCATAATCTAAAATCAAAGTGGTGCCATCTTCAAAGAAAAAAGAAACAACACACTAGAATTGACTTAAATGCAACCACCATCAACATGCACAAATCACACCAAGAATTCTAGTATATTGTATTACTAAGATATTCAATCATTACATGCTAGGGTTATGTATAAGGGATCGACCCCAAAATGTAGTTATAAAAATTTGACGAATTAGTTTCAAAATCCAGGTGAATAGTATCGAAACGCATGTAGAAGGTTAACTATTATTAGGGGTAATGTTGGAAATTTAAACTTAAAATGGTCAAATTATTATAAAATTAGGGTGAATCAACCCCCAAAAAATATTGCACCCAAAATGTTCTGGCTAATGGGCCTTGGTCAAGGGTACCAAATATTAGCCAATTCCAAATTTTGAAAATCCTAATTTTAGCCAATTGGCTATAAATAACCGCTATGCATAACCTTGTTACATGCTCATAATTACCAACATCATGTGATTGTAAGACTAAATCTCCAAGGTAAAATGTCAAGTGTTTAGATATCCACCAACTACAAAATAAAAAATAAAATCTAAATTTCTATCGCTACAATGGAATTTGACCCTTTGGAATGGGGTCTCAATGGTTATTTATAGCCTTACAATTTCAAAAAATGTAGTGCTTTATAGTTGTACATATGAGTTATTTGTGGATGATGTGTCAATGTATAATTGTTCTTGATATTTGATCTTCAATTTCAATCTTTGATCTTCTAACTATCTTAGAAGCGTATCTCTGAAGATTCGATAGTTGAATCGTCACACTCTAGGTGGTCTAAATGGTCATGCACTAGTGATCTAGAATCATTCCAAGTTTAGTGTATCTTTCTTGCAGAAGTGTAATGCATTTGAGGGTAGTGTAATCTAGTATAGGTTCATTATATCCTTCTTTAACTCCCTTAGCCTTCATTTTCTCTTTTTGTTTACTATAAATCATATAATAAAGAGAAAATTAGTTTAAACTAGATTTGGAGGTAAAAATATCACACACTGGTTGATGACTAATTTATTTAATTATTTATTTATTTCTTTATTTCTATTATTTAATAACAAAGGATCTTTGACATTGCAACAACAAATTTTCTAGATTTAAATCATCTGTTTCCTCCATTATAGTATTATTCCTCCTTAGGGAATCAATCTAAGTAGCTCTCCTTTGTCCGGTGCTAATTTTATTGCAAGAGCATATTTTCAATCTTTGAGCTTAACTTTCAATTACCAGATTTTATGCCTTAGCCATATTTTATGTGTCATATTTTATATTTAACGTTTGAATTCTAAATTTACATTTCCAAGTTTGATTCTTAATATCCAAATGCTCATTTCTAATTGTTGAGTTTGATTTTGATTGTCGGGCTTGATTTTACGTTTCATTTTTTAATTATCGACATTTATTTTTTATTGCCAAATTTATATTTTTCAATTGTTGGACTTTATTTTCCATTTTTTGGGCTTGACTTTTAAATTTTTAGGTTTCAATCCTTAGAAAATTTTTGAGCGGAGGATATATTTTAGATTACCAGGATTTTGGCACCCCTTTGCTAATGATATTGGTAAAAAAATCTCCAACGATATCCATCCTTAGCCAAATTTTCTCCTTCTTATAGTTGTCGGGTGACAGGATTTTCGTACCTCCTTTGCTTGCACCATGGTACAAGATCTCCAACAACATCCAAACTTAGTCATATTTTTGCTCTCATGTGTTGGGTTTATTTTTCTTACTGCCAATGTTGAGAATTTATCATTTGGATGTTGCATTCTCATTGTAGAGTCTAATTTTTTATTTTTGGGCTTCATTCTTAATCATCAGGTTTTATTTCTTTATTATTGGGTGAAATTTTTTGACTCCTAAGATTCATTGTCTTCGTAAAATTGGAGTGCCAGATTTTCTAGGACTTTGGTTTACAACATCCTCTCTCAAAGTCTCAAACTTTTGCACTTAGTAAATTTTAATTCATTTGGAAATGTCGAATTTTGGTTCCTCTCTCTTGACATTAGTGGTACAATATTTCCATTAAGCTAACAAATTTATGGTACCACTTCACTCATTGAGATGGTACATTATTTTTGGTAGTCTCTATACTTAAGAAAATTTGGATCTAACATTACGAATGGAATTTAGGTACCTCTCCACTTTATGCCATACAATATTTTTGCCAAGACGACGGGATTTCAGTACCACTTCACTTTGCGCTAGGGTACAATATTTTTAGCAGTCTCTACACTTAAGCAAATTTAGATTTCATAGTTGACAAAATTTTGGTACCTCTTTGCTTTACACCATGGTACAAGATTTTCGGCAAGTCGACGGACTTTTTGTACCTCTTTTGCTTGCGCTAGGGTATAATATTTTCGATGGTCTCTATACTTAGGTGAATTTTGGATCCAACATTACACATTCATTCCTATTTCATGTATTTTGGAATTCAATATCATGTGAATGACTCTGGGCATTTCAAATGACCTCAAAATGATTTCTCATTGCTTGGAAATAATTCTCAATAGCTCGAAATTGATCTTTGGATGCCCCAAAATGAATTTTTTATTGCCCAAAAATATTTCTCATAAGCCTAAAAATGAAAACTTATTGCCTGGAAATAATTTTTTTATGCTCAAAATTAAACTTTTCTTAAGGGATACTCATATGTCAAAAATGATTTTGTAATGCTTGAAATTGAATTCTTATGGCCTGGAATTGATTTTCATAAATTCGAAACTAATTTTCAATACCCAAAAATTAATGCTTGATTGCTTGGAAATGAATTCCACATGACTATGGGTCTGAGGGTTTGGTTCAACGATCAAAACACTTTCGTAGGAGTGCAAGGACTAGGGTTCTAATACCTCAGACCTTGTAGTACTGGTGGGCGTATCACATTAGCTTATTCGACTACATAAAAGGTTTACCAGATGCAACTGGAGGTTATAGTGACAACAAGGAGTGAGATTCGAACCCATGAAGAGGCATAGAAAATTGTAACGAGTTATCAATTCCTATAGTATAATAATAAAAAAATTCACATGTCTGGAAGTGATTTTTTATCACTCAAAAAAATATTTCATAAATCTTTGATTACCCAAAAATAGATTTCATAGGACACAAATTCTATTTCCTAAGAATATTTTTTTTAATTACCCAAATATGAAATTTTTATTTCATTTGAATGCTAGGGTTTCAGAAATTGTGAAATATTATTGAGTTTCTAGAAAATATAAACTTTCATGCTTTTAACCTCCTTTTCACATGGCCATTCATATAATTGGGGAAAATTTTGCATTTAAATTATGGATACACAATCATTTTCTAAAAAATTACCCGGATGACCTTGATAGCAATAAATTGGACAAATAGTTGAAGGTAAACAAATTGGGGCATCAATTATCCTTAGAGGTTGACTAAAGTATACTCATTATAGTTTATCGCAAACATTAATCCAATGGAGAATGCAATTTTTTTATTGAAACCATTAAAATTAAATCAATGCAATTGAAGCTCAATACTTTATAAAATATTTAATGAAAGCAAGATTAAAAGATAGATATAAGCAAACTTGAATCAAAATTAAAATTTCAAGTGGGTCCCCAATTGGGGTGAGTTATGCAATGGAAATAACACATCCCTCTCATCGCAATCATCCCTCTCATCTTCATTGATATCACCCACCACTACAACACCTCTACACTATGTGGCCTCAATAACCTTTAGTCTCACCAAGATGGCTCTCATCATATCAGCTAGATCTTTTGTGTGTAAGCTAGAATTGTTTCTACCACCTCCTCTTCCAATTATATGAGCCATATCTATGGTTCACCTACAATGTAGTTGCAATTGCATGAATACTTTAGATAGAACAACTCTTACAAGCCAACACCACGAAACACAAGCCTAAGCTTTGATACCAACTAATGCAGCATCGTATGCGGGTCAAATTGAAAAAAGGTACATGGGTGTAGGAGTATACAATGGAATAAGGAAGAATCATTCGGTCAATGGGTCATGTAGTAAATATTAATCTTGGATCATTGGGTTGAACATAATTAGAAGAATTATTGCCGATTGTATTTGACTCTCTTTGTACAATCTCCAAATTACTTTTCCCCTTAGAGCTAACTTTGTAATTATAAGAAATATTAAACCAAGACCTCCCCTAGTTTTATAATAAAACACCCTGCTCCATTTAACCAAATTAAATTCCTCTATAATGTAATCCTAACCATAAAAATTGTAACATATAGATTAAACATTATTCTACTGATATTGGTATAATATACAAGTACATAATATATTATAATGATATGTCAGATTGGTTTAATTAGTTGCAATCTTCCTAGTAATGATAACCATATACCTTTCCATACTGGTAATTTATTCTAAACTTTACTCATAACTAAATTCCACAATTATATCATCATTCTCCCCTCAAATAAGAGCATCCCTACATATGTTGCTTGTAAATTTTCCTCCTCCACTTGAAGTAACCTACATATCCCTACTATGATTCTAGTTGGAGTATTTAGGAAGTAAAATTTGGATTTTTTCCTATTAAATTTTTGCCTATATGCTCTTTCATATTACTTTAATAATTTATTCAAAGCTATGGCCTCAATTTTCCCTACCCTCCTAAAAAGAATTATATCATCTACAAATTGTTGATGAGTGATGTTGTCAATGTCATTACTATTCTTAAGTCTTCTTATTATCCCATCTTTGTATACCTTTTTTTGGTTCCTTCCCAATACCTCTACCATAATAATAAACAAATATGGTGACAAAGGATATTCATGTCTACAATCCCTCTTGGATTTAAATTATTTTTTTACTAACCCATTGACTAGCATTGAAAATGATACTATAGAGATAATCTTTAATCCATCTAACCCATTTCTTCTCAAATCCATACTTTTCTAATGCTACAAAATGAATATCTCATTTAAACCTGTCGTAGGCTTTATTCATATCAAGTTTTAATATCATTGCTCTCTTTTTTTTAGAAGCTATTGAATGCATTACTTCATGAGCTACTATGATCCCATCCAGAATCTCTCTGTTTGACAAATCCTCATTTCTATTATGAAATAATTTTATCTAATAGTGGTCTTAAATAATTTACCATTGCTTTTGAGATTATCTTATATGACATATTACATAAGATTATAGGTCTAAATGAATAAAAAAATTATGCATCCATATTTTTTTACAATTAGGGTAAGATATGTTGCATTTATTTTATAGCGTATGTACCATTTTATCCTAATTTGTTCAACTTCCACCAAATAAGAGAGTCCATATCTAATAGAATGCTACAAAGAGTCCATCCAAACATAGGTATTTATCCTTAACAAAATATTAAAGAGTTGAATGAAATTCTTCAAGAGTAATATGCTCCATTAGTTTGCTATTGTCTTCGTCTATTATAATTGAAGGTACTTCTTGCAGTAGCTTATCATTAAGAATTTTAATCTCCTCCAATCCTAGAATATTCTAGTAAAAATGTGTCCTTTTTTATTTTGCTCTGATCTTCAGTCCAAACCCCTCCTATTGATTTAGTTCTACTAATTTTAGATGTTGATCTATGTACTATTGTCATCCTATGAAAAAAATTGTGTTTTATCTCCTTTTAACCAAGTTTGACTTGATTTTAATCTCTAATATTTCTCTTCCATTTTAAAAATATTATGATATTCACTAAGAAACTTCCTTTCCTCATATCTTGTATTATTATGCTCATATTTTTTTAGTTTTATTTTTTTCCTTTAGTTATTTCTTCTCAAAAATATTTTTAAAAGTGTTCTTATTCCATTCTTTTAATCTATGTCATTGATTTAATTTGTTTTAAAAGTTTCTACAGTCCATCATTTTATAAAGTATTCCATGTTTGCACTATCATATCAACAAATTGAGGATGGTATTTCCACATCTGCTCATATTAAAATATAATATTTTTCTAAATTTACTTACCACCATTTTAACTCTTATGGGCTAGTGATCTAAACCAATCCTTATCAAGGTATTAATTTTAGCACAAGTCCTTCATCTAGCCAATGATCTGAGAGTATGCATCTAACAATTGTTTTTGCTATCAAGTTTTAGTGTATCTTGTTGGTCCATGTATAGCTATCCTCTTCAAACTCAATCTCCCATAGATTATTGTTTTAAATGAAAGTTGAGAAAACCCTCACTATTTAGTTTATTTTCCTAATTCCCCCAAAAAATTCATCCAACTTGGTTATGGTATTAAAATCTCTTATGATCATGAATCGAGCTTCTTGGTCTTTACTTCTCATAAAGACTTCAATCCCACTCCATACTTATGATTTATCTAATTGGGTTGCAGGTCCATAGACATTAATAAGGATGACATGAATATATGAATAGCATGTGACTAATGAGTCTATTCAATGCCTAGTTTTATAAATGGTTTCATTAGAGATTTTAAATGGATTCTAACATGTTATAATTCCCCTTGTTTCTCCTTATGCCACAACATCCATTCACATATTTCCCACACTAATTTAGTAGTTTTGGAAACTTCTTTCCTTATCATTTCAATTTCATGGATACAAAGAATATAAATTTTATTACTTAAACAAGGGTCCTTAATATACCTCTGCTTTGAAAGGGCATTAATGCCCCTTATATTCCATAAAATGGTAATCATGTCTCACTTAAGGGCTATTGGATCCTTTTATGAATTACCAATATCATTTTTTTGTTTGGTAAAGAGAAGTTCAACCAACTTAGATTGTGTTCCTTTCTCTATGTTTGTTCTTGCTTCCCTAGCTCTCACTTGATAATTTGAAGGCTTTTCTCTTTTGCTAGTAAAAATGATAGGTCTTATTATTCTATTCCTCAATGTTCTTTTACAACTTTTATTTTTATTAGATATATCCTCTCCTGGCTTTTCTAAGGAATATTTTGACTTATTCTACTCATTTTTGGTATTTCCTTATTAATGGTAGAGGTATTAACATCTAACATTGCATTTTATATACCACTTTCCTTCTCATGAATGGTGAATGGTACTTCAAGAGAGTTTTCAAAATATTTTGAGGCACATTCCTTTCCTAAAGGGATTCCCTAAAGTGGTGATTTTATATACCACTTTCCTCTAATGCATTGATCTATAAATGGATTCCCTAAAACATTTTATAATCCTCTAGAACATTATTTTGAATTTGCTTCTTTCAATTTTTTATTGTAACTCTAGATGGAAAAGAGAATTTAACTTCATGATCCTCTATTAAAACCTCTCTATTGGCTAGCCTATCTAGACATTTGTTCCATTCCCTTAAGGTACGTGTAAAACTAATTTATTTAAACTCTATAACAAGGTCTTGTATTTTCATAGTGGTCTCTTGTATGTTTCATGGAGCCTTTGTTTTCCTCAAAATTACATTTATTACCATAAGTGAATCACCTTCCATCCATACTAATGTTCCATTTCATTTATCTACATATTTTTAATCAATCCAAAGACTCCCAAGCTTTAGCTTCATTATTTGTCTTAAATACACTATTAAAAACATAATGTGATAAAATCTCACCCTTATTATTTCTAATTATTCCTCCTCCTATTGTTGGTATTGGAATTCCTTTAGAATATCTAACAAGATTTTATTTGACCAACTCTACTTCCAATGGTTTTCACTTTATATATTTTTATTCCTTTTGTTTCTCCTATACCCACCATCATAATTTCAATTGATGACTTGAATCCATCTATCAAGACTCTCTACTTCAAGAATAGGGATTGGGTGAGTTTATAGGATTGGATTAAACTCCTTTATGGCTAAGAAAATCTTCCTTTTCATTACCTCTAAACTGCTTTTCTTTCTAATAAATATTATTTTATTCCTTTCCATCCATATAGTCTAAAGTAATAATATTTCAATGTATCCCAAGTTTTTTGTAACGCCTGACTTTTTAAATTTATCTATTATTGCTTTAGTCATTATTCACCATGTATTTCCCAAATATATTAAGAATCCATTGCCATAGTTCCCATACTATTGAGTAGTTTCCTAGGACATGGTCTATAATCTCCTATTTTTTACATATTTTACATTGTGAGGGTCCATGAAAAGCCCTATTCATTAGGTTATTCCAAGATAAAAAATTTATGTGACCTACTAGCCATACAAACATTTTAATTTTTTGAATGCTTGGGCTATCCCAAATATCTATCCATATTCTTGTGGTGCTCCTATTTTGTTGGTTATTTACATTATATTTGCTTCTTATTGTGTATTACACTGAGTTATTCAGCTCCAAAATTAGCTTATCCTTGGCTCCCTTCAAAATAATCATTATTGTTATCTTTCCAATCAACTGCCTCCTAGCAACAATGTCCAGTATACCTATCAAAAATCTTCTTTTTATTTATATATTCCTTTCTAATCCTTGTACTAAATTTTTGAAACCCTATCACTATATTTATCTTGAAGTAATCTCATCCATGGTTTCAAAATTAGATCTATATTGAGTGGCCTTTTATCAAACCAAATTATCCATCCAAATATGATTTTTTTCCAAGTTTCCACCACCAATATTAGACCTTTAATCCTTATATAAATTGATTTTTTTTAAATTGTTCCATATTGCAAAACCATATATTAGTGATAATGTAGTAAATATTATGCTTAGGTCATTGGGCTCAAGATACTTAGAAGAAATATTTCCCATTGTCCTTGAATCTCTTTGTACTACATCCAAATTGCTTTTCACCTTAGAGCTAAGTTTGCATTCGTAAGAACTCTTAAACCAAGACCTCTCCTAGTTTTATCATCACACACCTTGCTCCATTTCATCAATTTTTTATTTTATTTTATCATGTAATCTTAACCATAAAAATGACTTCATAATATAGATTAAAATTTTTTATACCAATTTTTGCTGGATATACAAGGACATATAATATGTTGGAATGAACTATAAGACTCATTTAATTAGTTACACTCTTCCTGATAATGATCGCCATCGACATTTCCATGCTGGTAGTTTATTCTAAAATTTACTTATAACTTGATTCCACAAGTCTATCCTTATTCTCCCCTTAAATAAGAGCATCCCTATATATGTTTCTAGCAAATTTACCTCTTCCATTTGGCGTAACCTACATATCCCTACTTTGATTCTAGATGGAGTGTTTAGGAAGTCAATTTTAGATTTTGTCATATTAAATTTTTATCCAGATGTTTTTTCAAATTACTTTAATAAGTTATTCAAATCTCTATATTTATTTTTATCTGCCCTCCCAAAAAGGATTGTATCATCTCCAAATTATTGATGGGTGATGTTGTCAATATCATTACTAGACTTAAGTATGCTTATTATTCCATCTTTGTATACCTTCTTCAAGTTACTTCCCAATACCTATACCATAATAATGAATAGATATGATGATAAATGATCTCCTTATATAAATATGATACTATAGAAACACAAGATTTAATTCATTTGACCCATTTATTTCCAAATCTAAAATTTTCTAATACTGGAAAATGATTATCCCATTTAACCCTATCATAGGCTTTATTCATACCAAGTTTTAAGATCATTGCTCTCTTTTTTCTATAAGCTATTGGATGCATTACTTCATGAGCTATTATGATCCTCTCTATAATCTTTCTCTTTGAAAAATCCTCCTTGCTATTATGAAATAATTTTATCTAATAGGGGTCTTAACTAATTTTCCATCACTTTGGATATTATCTTATATACCATATTACATAGGCTTATGGGATTGAATGAATAAAATAATTATGCATCCTTATATTTGGAATTAGGGTAAGATATGTTATGTTTATTTTATAAGGTATGTATTATTTTACCCTATATTGTTCAACTTCCACCAACAAAGAGAGTCCATATCTAATATATTGCTACAAAGAGTCCACCCAAACCGGAGAATTTATCCTCATCATAAGAAAAAAGAGTTGAATGAACTTCTTCAAGAGTAATAGGCTCCATTAGTTTGTTATTTGCTTCATCTATTATACTTGAAGATACTTCTCACCATAGCTTATCATTAAAAAATTCAATCACCTCCAATCCTAGAATATTATAGTAAAAATCCTTCTGTCCTTTTTTATTTTGCTCTAATCTTCAATCCAAACCTCTTCTATTGATTTAATTCTAATATTTCTATATGTTGATGTGTACTATTGTCATCCTATAAAAAAATTTTGTGGTTTATCCTAATATACTCTAACTCTAACAGCCCCTGTATTACATTATTTGGGTATTGAAGATTTCAATATTCAATATGGATCTTCTTCTTGGTCTTGGAGTTTGTTTCTAGATGGAGTGTTTAGGAAGTCAATTTTAGATTTTGTCTTATTAAATTTCTATCTAGATGCTTTTTCATATTACTTTAATAAGTTATTCAAAGCTCTAGCTTTATTTTTACCTACCCTCCCAAAAAGGATTGTATCATCTCCAAATTATTGATGGGTGATGTTGTCAATATCATTACTAGACTTAAGTATGCTTATTATTCCATCTTTGTATACCTTATTCAGGTTACTTCCCAATACCTATACCATAATAATGAATATATATGATGATAAAAGATCTCCCTATATAAATATGATACTATAGAAACACAATATTTAATCCATTTGACCCATTTCTTTCCAAATCTAAAATTTTCTAATATTGGAAAATGAATATCCCATTTAACCCTATCACAGGCTCTATTCATATCAAGTTTTAATATTATTTCTCTATTTTTTCTAGAAGCTATTGAATGCATTATTTCATGAGCTATTATGATCCTATCTAGAATATTTATCTTTGACAAATCCTCCTTGCTATTATGAAATAATTTTATCTAATAGGGGTCTTAACTAATTTTCCATCACTTTGGATATTATCTTATACGCCATATTACATAGGCTTATGATATTGAATGAAACAAACAATTATGCATCCTTATATTTGGAATTAGGGTAAGATATGTTATATTCATTTTATAAGGTATGCAATATTTTACCCTATATTATTCAACTTCCACCAATAAAGAGAGTCCATATCTAATAGAATGCTACAAAGAGTCCACCCAAACCTACGGATTTATCCTCATCATAAGAAAAAAGAGTTGAATGAACTTCTTCAAGAGTAATAGGCTCCATTAGTTTGTTATTTAATTCATATATTATAATTGAAGGTAATTCTCACAATAGCTTATCATTAAAAATTTCAATCTCCTCCAATCCTAGAATATTCTAGTGAAAATCCTTGTCTCTTTTTTTATTTTACTTTGATATTCAATACAAACCTCTTATATTGATTTAATTCTACTAATTATATATGTTGGTATGTGTACTATTGTCATCCTATAAAAATATTTGTGGTTTATCCCCTTTTAACCAAGTTTGTCTCGATTTTAATCTCCAAATTTTCTCTTTCTTAATCAAAATATTATGATATTCACTAGGCAAATTCCTTTCCTCTGAGCTTGGATTATTATGCTCATTTTTTTGAATTTTTAAAGTTTCGCCTTTGGTTATTTCTTCTCAAAAATGTTTTTGAAAGTGTTCTTGTTCCATTCTTTTAATCTATATGTCATTGATTTAATTTGTTTTGGAACTTTATACAGCCCATAGTTTCCTAAAGAATTCTATGTTTGCACTATCATATCAAAAAACTGAGAATGGTCTTACCACATCTTTTCATATTTAAATTATGATATTTTTTAATTTAATTATCACCATTTTAACTCTTACTAGCCAATTATTTAAACCAATCCTTATCAAGGTATTAATTATAGAACAAGTCCCTTGATCTAACCAATGATCTAAGAGTATGCATCTATCCAGTTCTTTTACTATCAGGTTTTGGAATATCATATTTTTGGTCCATGTATAACTATCCTATTCAAACTCATCCTTCTATAGATTATTGTTTTGAATGAAAGCTAAGAAAACTCTCATAATTTGGGTTATTTTCCTGATTCCACCAAAATTTTCATCCAACTTGGTTATGGCATTAAAATCTCTTATGATCATTAATAGAGTTTATTGGTCTTTACTTCTCATAAAGGATTCAATCCCACTCCATACTCATGATTTTTCTAACTAATTTTTAGGCATCTAGACATTAATAAGGATGGAATGAATATTTGCAAAGTAGCATGTGACTAATGAGGCTATTCAATGCCTAGTTTTATGAATGGTTTTAGAGAAGGTTCTAACTAGATTCCATCTTGTAATAATTCCACATGTTTCTCATTAAGAATCCACAACATCCATTCACATCTTGTCCATACTGCTTTAGTAGTTTTGGAAACTTCTTCCTTTGTCATTTTAGTTTCCTAGATACAAAGAATATCAAGTTTATTACTTAAATAGAGGTCCCTAATACACCTCTAATTTGAGGTGGTATTAGCATCCCTTATATTCTATGAGATGGTATTCATGTCTTAATTAAGGGTTTATAGCCCCTCCTATGAATTACCAATATCATTTTTTTGTTTGGTAAATATAAGTTCAACTAACTTAGATTGTGTTCCTTTCTCTATGTTTGCTCTTGATTCTCTATCTCTCGCTTGATAATTTGAAGGCTTTCCTCTTTTTTCCTTGCCAGTATCAAGGGTAAGTCTTATTATTCTATTCCTCAATATTTTTTTACAAATATTTTTTATTAGATATATTCTCTCCTAGATATGCTAAGGAAGCTTATGACTTGTTCTATTCATTTTTTGGTATTTTCTTGTTAAAGGTAGAGGAATTAACATCTAATATTGTATTTTCTCTACCACTTTCCTTCTCATGAATGGTGCATGGTATTTTAAGATAGTTTTCAAAATCTAATGAGGTACATTCCTTATTTTCAATATTTTCATCCCTAAATAAGGTTCAAACTGAGTAGATAGTTTCTTGTTAATATTTTTATTCTATTGTACCATGTCCTGTAAGCTCCAATCTATTTTTTTGTATAAGCTAAAGCCTCAAAAGAATTTGTGTTTCTTCCAGTATCCTTACTTATTAGTCTTTGCTATTTACTTTCATATGTCTAGACCCATTTTATCGAAATTTAAAACCATCTCATCCATTTCCATTTGTAAGTTTCTCTTGTGCTTTTCTACATATGTTTTTGTTTGACTCTTCTTAAGGCATGATCTCTCAATATACCCCACCTCATGACATATTCTACATTTGAAAAATAGTTTTTCATAATCTATGGTTGGGGTCCATAACTTACCCCCATACTAAATAATAATTGATTATGTTAAATGTTTACTGATATCAATCATGACCAATATCTGGGCATAAATAGCCAAGACTCCATATTTTATATTTTTTAAAATCTCAAGGAATTCTCCTAGAGTGTTGTCTATTGCCTGGAAGGTATCCATTTTTTATAATTCAATAGACAATCCATACATCCTAATTCAAACTGTTACTAGGGATATATTTATATTTTTAGGTGTAAAGCCTTTACACCAATGGATAAGGAAGAGTCCTACTCTTCCCATAAACCAAAGATCCCATTTTAATATTCTATCTCTTTCCTCCTTGGAATAGAAAACAGATAGGAAGAGAAATTTGGAAGAAATGATAGATTCATTCCGAGAGAATTCTATCTTCTATCACTCCATTTTCTCAAATTCAAATCCCTTGACCAAGACCCATTCAATTTATCAATGAATACCTTATCTTTGAGCAATGAGGATCGTTGCTTTGTGAGGTCCTCCCTAACCTCTAACAGTAGGGATGAATTTAAGGATTTAGCTATAAATTTTTCTATGGGAAGGACACTATAACTTAGTATCTACTATAATTTACTAAGTATATCCTATAGCAATAATATTATTTCAAAATAAACCTACAATAATTTGTATGCAAAACTTTGAATAAAATGAAGGAATAAAGGAAATTTAGCTGAAAACATTATAAGCCTAGATGGAATGTCCTATATTTCTAATGCCCTAGCCATTCATTGCTCCTCTCATCATCTAAACCTTGGCTAATAGATATCTATAATTTTATTTCTCATTACTTGAAAAATTACCATTACCCTTATTTTGATGTCTAACTTCACAAGGTCATATCTCCCTTAGTACTACTTGGATCCTTTCATATGACCACTCATTTTACAACTCTTCAAATTCTACACAAATTGGTCCAAGAATAATTTGAATCAAACAACCCTTCATATATTTATGGCTCCTAAAAGATGAGGAATTTTTCTTAAAACATTACCCTAACACTACCCTTGTTCTATATGGTTGTCTTCACATGGACATATATCTATCAATACTAGGATTTTTTTATGAAAAATCATTTTAAAGCTCTTAAATTTCCACTAAAAATGGCACAATAATCATTTGAATTAGACAACTCTATGCAAAGATATGGCTCCTAAAATATGAGATGTTTTTTCTAAAAAATACCAATGTCTTATGTTATGTCATCATGAATTATGTAATTACTAAGGATTTGGTATAAATAACACTTAATAACTTGATCTATTATTTTTTGAGAAAAACTAAAATTTAATTTTAAGTAAGAATATGATATCAAATTGGTGTCTCAATGCTTGCATTTTTTTGGAAAGCCCCAGAATATAAATCAACTTCCTTTCTTTTCCATAATGGGTCACTAAACTCTCAGGTGCTACTAGATGCCTCTTCAAAAATTTGCCATGTCTAACCTCCTCTCTACTTTATTTCTTTGGTCTCCATTCCTTTACTCGCTTACTTTTATTTCTTGTTATCCTCTTCCAATAATTCCTTAGGATCAACCTTACCATCCAGTTACTATTTATTTGAGGTTGCATTCCTTTAATAGTCTCCAAAATTCATACTCTCCAGTTTTATCCATATTGCAACTTCATCTTCTGACATATATTTTTCCTCTGGGATTTTAGCAAGCACTATTTCAACCAACTTCTTTATTGTTATGTGTCAAGTCCACTCCATTGGTTTGTATTATTCCTTGAAGATGCATTCATTCCTCTTTAGCTATATTTTCCACTATATAAAACCTGGTCCTAATGCCCATGAAGTATTTCAATATTTGAATTTGAATTTTTTAATGTTCCAATAGTCCTAGATGTTAGATTTTGAGGATATCTATAGTGGGAGAGATCTATCATAGGTTATAATAAGATGCAAAAAATATAAAAGAAAGTAATTTTGCAATATGATTGAAATATACTATAAACAAAAAGTGGCAAAAATATAATGTAGTATGGAGGTAATGGTCACTACATTAATAAAAGCTAAAGAACTACATTTTAATCCATACAAGAGTTATACCACTATATACTACAATACAATTGATATGCTTGAGATGTCTCTTGCTCTCTAATCTATCACTATGAGGCCATTTATATAGGAAGACAAATTCTTTGGCCAACACTCTACCTAGTTGTACAAGGGGACACCTTGCACATTACAACTTGCACATTCACACTTGTGTAGTTATTACATTATTTGAAGTAGCTAGCTTCCCCTAAATTAATCTCCTACTCTAACTATGTACCAAAGTTGGTACATTTACATGACTATAACACCCAAAAACATGAAACAAGAAAACACACACACACAAAAGAAAAGTTTACATATATTATATATACTTATTTTTTTTTACTAAGGAGAAGGATTCATAAATTCCCAACCAACCTTAGATCGACTTACTATTTGACATAGCCTAAGTTTCTTAAGAACTATACCACACAATATTCCCTTCATGTAAGTCACGTCTGCATAAGCCTATATTGTATTGTGCACGTAATTCTATCTCTCTCATAAGTCTTGATGAACTAGACTTACCACTTTCAATCGTTAGAAGGTGTACACGCATCTCCATATCCACATAAGCCATTATGTGTAGGTATGCTACGTGTACTGTGAGCTAAGCTATCAATATTGTCCACTGACAAGTTATCTTAGCTATGGTTCAATCTTCTAAACCTAGTTTCCAACCTCCCTTAGGGGGTCTCAAGCCCTTAGGGTACCTCTAAGTTCACCTAGAACTTACTAAAGATTCTTTCCTTTTTAATCATCACAAGAGCATAAAATATCTAGATACTAAATCTAACAAAATGAATTATCATCAAGCAAGCATAATCAAGGCATAGAGAAACAATAACCAATTATTCATACATTAAAAGGTTTAAATGCAGAAGACTAAATAAAGAAGTACTATATGTGGCAGTTACAAAGTTCGTTCAATTACATGAACTAGTATGGTATACCTCATACCTTTCCACACTACTTTACATCCATTTTATAGGGGAAATATCCCCAAAATCTAATCCATTGCAAAAATAATCAATAGGTAAGGTAGAGAGAAAAATTATGGATTGGTCTATCTCTTGATTTTGACCTTCCTGCTCTTCCATCTATCAAGTGAGTATAGTAGGGGATCAAGACATTCATGAATCTGGATAGACATGCTTCTATATGCACTTACTTAATTCATTGCCAAATTGCAACTATACAAATAACCCAAGCAATTCAACTTACTAATGCATAGTTCTTTACCATAGAAACTACCCTTTCCACTTCCCCTCTCATCCAACTTGAGAGAGTCAATCAACCATGCATTAGCTCACATGCTCTATTTGTAGTAAATGAACTACCCTCCTCAAAAATTAGAGTCTCATACCCATAATATTTAAGTAATCATTTATTTCATAACATAAGGTCCCATACCCTTAGATTACAAAACAACCGTTCATTTTATTTATTTCATAACATAAGGTCCCATACCCTTAATTACAAAATAACCATATATTTCATTTATTTCATAACATAAGGTCCTGTTGAGTGGTATTTTCACCCAGTTGTGAAAGTACACTCTCCTTTAGGATTTGGGTTCCAAATCCCCTCTTGCAAAGAAGTTAAACAAACAACTTCTCCAAGGTCTCCGTTGTATTAGCATTTGCATATGTGTATTAGTAATATCAAATAAAGATATTCAATTTAAATGCTTGGAACACCTTAGTGATTGCAAGTAACTGTAAACAAGGGGCAATGTTGGTTTATTTCACCATGAAACTTTAGTGATTGTTCATTGTTTTTTTGGATTTTGAAAATTTTTAAATGTTTATTTTAATGCTTGAAAATTTAAAATAAGTTAAAATTTCTGGATAAAATAAAAGGTAGAAAAATGAAAATGAAATGCAGAAAACTGAAAATAAAATGCATTCAGTATGATGCTATTCTATTTCGACAAAATCGAAGATGTGAGGTTTCCATGCACGCAACCTAACCTATTGGACTTGCAAAACAAGCACAATCCCCATAGACTAAGTGATGGTTCCTAGGGTTTAAAATAAGTTTCAGGTTCAAGCATTCACATGAAGCAACCAAGCAAACTTGCATTAACTCCATCTACAAACTCGAAATATGAAAAAGAGAAAAGAAATAGACATTAAATCCATAGCATGCAAAGAGAATCTCCTTCTTTCTTGCCCACAAGATGCAAATTTCTAAAAACTTCTGCATTAAAAATGTGTCATTTTACAATAGCAAAATTTTTGGTTTTCCCAAACGAGTCCATAGAAGAAAAATGACTCAAACAAGTCCAGAATGGCCCTTTTTCCTTCAAATCTGCAACTCTGCTCGCAGCAATTTCCAACCCCCCATCTGGCCTCTTTGAATGGTGTATTTAAACTTCTGAAAAAAAAATTGTTTCTCCTTCCATGACTGTTCGTTTCATTTTCCAATGGCTGTTCGTTTCACCTTCCCCACATGGGATTGCGTCCGTTTCCTTCATGTGTAATGACCGTCTTAAATGATTTCAAATCATTAAATATTCCTTATGTAACGCTTGTCTTATTCATTGGATTTTGTCCTTATGTCCACGTCACTATGCAGGTCTGTTACCTTGGCGAAAATCGGACATGTCATGATATCGCGACACTTCTTGTTTTTCTGCTTTCCTGCCCCTTTTGAATCATGAAAATGCAACATGTCGCAATATCGTGACACTTTTTCTTTCTTCTCTTTTGGCCGCAAAAATGCAACATGTTGCTATATCGTGACACTTTTTCTCTTTTGGCCGCGACGATGCAACATGTCATGATATCATGACACTTTTTCTCTTTTGGTCGTGACGATGCAACATGTCGCGATATCATGACACTTTTTCTCTTTTGGCTGTGACGATGCAACATGTCATGATATCGTGACACTTTTTCTCTGTTGGCCGCAACGATGCAACATGTCGCGATATCGCGACACTTTTTCTCTTTTGACCGCGACGATGCAACATGTCGCGGTATCACGACACTTTTTCTCTTTTGGCTGCGACGATGCAACATGTCGCGATATCGTGACACTTTTTCTCTTTTGGCCATGATGATGCAACATGTCGCTATATCGTGACACTTTTTCTTTCTTCTGTTCTGGCCACAAAAATGCAACATGTCGCGATATCGCGACACTTTTTCCTCCTTTTGCCGTGACGATGCAACATGTCGCGATATCATGACACTTTTTCCATTTTGGCCATGACGATGCAACATGTCGCGATATCGTGAAACTTTTTCTCTTTTGGCTGCGACGATGCAACATGTCACGATATCGCGACACTTTTTCCTCCTTGCTCTCTCCCTTTGCTTTGGACCGCGAAAATGCAACATGTCGCGATATTGCGACACTTTTTATCTTTGTGGTGTTTTGCTTTTTCTTTGATCTTTAGCATATGGGCCACTTCGGTCTTCTTGGAAAACATGCAAAAAATGTGGGTCCCCAATTTTGGGGTACGTTGTGGAACAGCCACAACAAATGGCGACTCTGCTAGAAAATGCTCCTGAGCATTTCAGTGAGAACTCAACCTGAAAATACACATACTCAAATACAAGCGTCAGCAAATATTCCAAGAATGAAACCATATGAGAAATACATGAAGCATTAGAATTATTAAGCATAAGCTCGGTGTGTGCAATGTGCTTCATTCCATATCGTTTGAAAGTCGTTCAACTTTCCATTTTCAGTTTCACTTATGATTCATATGCAAGGCTATGAATGATTTATGCAGGATTTAATGTATGAAAAATATGCTAGAGATATAACAACCTGCTTTGCAAAGGCTCAGAATTTCTAGTATCATGAACAAACATATTAAAACTGTCAAACCCTCTTAGGACCAAAAATATGTATACTGAATTAATTTACTAGATCCTAGAGTTGGTTATGTGCCCCTACCATCTTGAACCCATGTGCAAGTGTAAGTGAAATTAGAGCTTTGGGGAATAGGATTCCCAACCTAAGCGAGATGGGAATTTAACCCTATCCTTACTACTTTGATCTAGAGTTCATTACCTCATCTTGAACAAAATGATTTAACCTTGTTATGGATGAAACTGTCAGGCTAGCCTATCCATTTGAGCAGTCAGTGGTCTTGCTTTTAGACAAAACGTGTTGCCACGCATAAGCATACTCCACTTCCAGCCAGGCGTCTATAGCCCCGGTGGAGATTAACCCCATAATCCATGATTTTGCTCTACTTTTTATTTCTTGGACCTTTGGGATGACTACCCATCTTTGCAAGGGACATGTAGTATGATCCTTGCAATCCAATATTAATAAATAAATGAAAAATAGAATGAAAAATATTTTCTTTGGAATTTCAAGTTCTTGAGTGGGCAAAATAGAAGCTTTGGGGAATCAGATTCTCAACCTAAGCGAGATGAGAATTAGACCATATCCTTACTAATCCATGAAGGTCAAATCAGAGCTTTGGGGAGTTGGATCCTCAACCTAAGTTTGATGGGGATTTAACCCTATCCTTACTACTCTGATTTTAGGCTTTAAGCACTATGGGAGTGGTAAAAACCACTATTTTAAGGATTATGTTGCATAATAGGACAGACACGACATACTCCTTTCGCCTCACCTTTTCTTCCAAGTATGGTTTTGACCATTTTTCTCAAGATCCTCTTTAATATGTGCAGAACATGCTTGGTTCAAGATAGCTCGGGTATTAGTTACCAACCTTAGAATCCTTTTAATATACATTATGTAATAACCCTAAGAGGATTCGACACCTTTTCAATGATTGTATATGAAATGAAGATGCAACTGAGATGAAACGTATATGCAATGTGAAATGTAACATGAGATATGGATGAATGCATTGCTATTTTTGAAATGCGGATGGAGCATATCACCTACTTTGCCATAATTTATAAAAATGACAACTTCATGCATCACAAGTTCCAAACGATATTCTTTAATGTGTTTGCGATATTTGTGGAGCTTTCTGCAATACAATTCCGATGTTTCATATTCTCCTAGTCTTAGTCAACATTCATAAGGACCTGAGTTAACACCTTGATTTTTTTTTTCTTTAAAACAAACCAAAAGTGTCCAAAGGACCAACACACAAAACTTAAAACCAAAGTGAGATCCAATCCAAAACCAAAACACGAAAACCAAAAGTATATGCAAATGTACAATATAATGCAAGATGGTGCAAAAGTTTGGATTATCATTTTCCTAGATCCCAAACCTGATTAGAATTCTTTAAAAGACATATGACATGATACGCAAACCAAGTTTTGTAGGAATCCAACAAAAACAAGATCAAACCAAACAAACAAACCAACTTCCACTTGCCCCTCTCACCATACCAATTTGATTTAGTTTCATTAATAATCCTATGGTGGAGTTTCAAGTTTTCAAATTGATTAGACAATGATTGATATTCAATTCCTTTATGTCTATTCTTTAAGATGTTCATTCTACACTTTGATTCACGGTGTAGAAATAAGCTTTCATTTTCATTCAATAAAGCCATAACATTAATAATATTTGAATCAAACCATTCATTAGGCAAACCTTCATTCGAATTTTGCATGGTGAAACCAAAAAGGTGAGATTTTACCTTTGGCATGTTTTCAATTGACCTTACTTGAAGAGGATTTGAAAATTCCTCTTTTCTCTCATGACATTCATCATCATGTAGAACTTGTTCTTTCTCCATGACTCGTTTATCAAAGGCACCAAACTTAGGTACCCAATTGAAAATATGTCCATCCCTTTCAAACCATAAGTCTTGTCTATCTAGGGGTGGTTTAACTAACACATTTCCGTGATCAATCACTTGGGTTGTTTTGGGTAACGTGAGATTTTCAATTGGATCATCAATGATATCAAACCCAAATGATTCAGGTTTTGTAATTTTCTCATTTTGAAATGGAATAATCATTGTAGCACAAGTAAGTGGATCAAGATTTTCAATTTCTTTTCCTTCAAAGGAATCTAAAGCAAATGACTCTCTTTCTTGATTCATGGTTGTAGAATCCTTATCATGTTCCAAAATTTGATGAGATTCGAATTCCTCTTCTAAAACCTTTTCAAATTGTACAGGATTTATAGTATCCTCATGTGAGGAAGCAATTGAGTTATCCTGCATATTAATTGACACAAGTTTATTAGAAGATTTAGATTGATAATATTTTTCCCATTTCTTCCACGAATCATAGTAATCATCCTCCAAGTTCAAGTTGTGACGCTCAAGTACTTCTTCTTCATCTTCTAATTCATCAACATGTTTCTCACCCCATTCATCTTCACCTTCCTCATTCTCACTCTCTTGACGATATAGAGTTTCCACCACCAAAATGTTGTCCTCTCCTTGTTGATGTTGGGATGGACCCTTATTTGGCACAAGTTCCAAATCATCCACTTGAGTTTGGAGACAATGGGTATACCTAGCAATTTCGGGACAATTTATTTCATTATGCTCCTTTGTATTATGCAATATACACCCCTTTTCCCACGTAAAATCAGAAAGATTAAGAATGGAACTAGAGTGACTTGGTCCTGCAGAAGTATCTATGTGATTAGCAATAGGGGAAGGCACACCCCTATTGTTTGGCTTCATATTCCACTGTATCCCTCTATTATTGAAATTTTGATTTGGGTGAGGGGCATGGGATTCATACTTCTATTTTTGAACCAAATCATTACTCAATTTGTGAACTATCTTTTTGAGTTCTTCAACCTATGAATAAATCTATTTTGGTTGAGCTATGTTATTGCTAGTTCCAATAGGATTTGCATAATTGGTGAGATATTGACTTAACATTTGAGTTGGATTTTGAGCCACTTGATTTGTGTAGGGATTCACACTTTGAATCGGAATTGGATTGGGGAAAGGAACTATAGCCTGAGAATTAATCGGACTAGCTCCTTGCATAGTCTGTTGACTATTTTGCAAAAATGAAGGAATGGGGGGAATGGATGTGATTGGTTGAATTGGAATGGGTGCGTAAGCGGGTGTTGATGAATATGGTTGTTGATAAGGCAAAGCATTTATGCCTGATATTTGTGGTGCCATGATCGATTCATCAGAGGAACTTGACCATATGGACCATATTGTCCTACCATAGGCATCTGGGAAAACCCATAACTCTGTGGTGTCATTTGTTGTTCAATGGTCATAGATTCATTGTAGACTAGAGCAAGCATGGTAACTTGAGGATTTCACCTTGAAAACATTGCTGTCATAGGATCCAATGCCCCAAAATATATTTGCAAAGCTACTGCGGGATCAATGGAAAAATGTCGAATTGCTCTATTATAGCACTTCTGAAATCTCTGATTAAAAGTTCGGATTGGATCACCTTGGCCTCTTTTGCATGTAATGAACTGATTATAGATGATTGTGGGATCTAATGGTGACCTGAATTGGTTGACAAAAGCATCCTCCATTTGTGTCCATGACGTAATGGAACCAGTAGGTAAGAAAATATACCATTCATAAGCCACTTGGTCTATGCTCATGGGAAAGAGTCTACAAGCCACATCTTCATGTTGAACTTGCAATCTTATAAAAAAATCCCTATAGGCCTGAATATGTTCTTCTGCGGTCCTTGGGCCATCCGATTTGTATTTGGGCAAAAATATCTCTATATTCTTAGGGATCTCGTGAATATCCCCTACAATATTCAAAGGAATGTTATTGGCTTCGTACCAAGGAGGTGGTGAAGGTTGGGCCATTTGATTCAAAATCGATGATGATAACCCTACAAGAACCATGGAAATGGTACTGATAATTGGTAAACTAGTGGCAAATGACACCACCGATGCAAGTTCGCTAGATGCGCTTGACACAGAAGGATCTTCTGTAACAAGAATATCTGGTGGAACCACAATTTTCTTGGCTTTATTCCTTGGATTCCTATGAGTGAGTGAGAGGCTTTGAAATATGGTTTGCTTGGTTGCTTTGGACCTTGTTGCGATGCGATGCGGTGGGTCTAGCTTGTAAATGAAACTACCCTACAAAACCTGACAAAACTCTCAATACCTCAAAGAAAACCTGCGACACACAAAAAATCTTGCAATTAATGAAATTCAAAGAATAACTTCAAAATAAATTTGTTAGTCGTGAATGAAAGAATGAACCATGACAAACTAGTATTCTAAAAATGTAAGTTTTTGATTCACCAGATTGCATATGCACAAGTGAAGAGCATACTCCTAGTGTTGTAGGCTTTCTGATTCACAAGATCACATTACACGTAAGTGAAGAGCATAATACCGACAACGAATACATTTTAGACAAAAAATAATTTCTTACAAATAAGCATGAAATGACTAGCAAATATCAAACATGTAACGTATGAATAATCATGTTAGCATCAACCAAGATATGTATCCATTAAAATCAAATGAAAGTAATTGCATGGAGACAACCTCGTTAGTCAAGACCAAAATTTTTCAAAATTAAATCAAAACACATTATTCTTGTATGAACAATCAAAAGCGTTAGAACAATGCATAGCGATTCATGTCCTCCTTTTAACACTACAAGGTCATATTGTTAAAAGAGGGCTAAAGATAATAATCAATAGGGCATGAAATATTTAAAATTTAAATCCCTATAGCATTTAAATCACTCTGAAATAAAACAATTCAATCCCTCCTTCTAGCGCCAATCTGTTGAGTGGTATTTTCACCCAGTTGTGAAAGTACACTCTCCTTTAGGATTTGGGTTCCAAATCCCCTCTTGCAAAGAAGTTAAACAAACAACTTCTCCAAGGTCTCCGTTGCATTAGCATTTGCATGTGTATTAGTAATCTCAAATAAAGATATTCAATTTAAATGCTTGGAACACCTTAGTGATTGCAAGTAACTGTAAACAAGGGGCAATGTTGGTTTATTTCACCATGAAACTTTAGTGATTGTTCATTGTTTTTTTGGATTTTGAAAATTTTTAAATGTTTATTTTAATTCTTGAAAATTTAAAATAAGTTGAAATTTTTGGATAAAATAAAAGGCAGAAAAATGAAAATGAAATGCAGAAAACTGAAAATAAAATGCATTCAGTATGATGCTATCCTATTTCGACAAAACCGAAGATGTGAGGTTTCCATGCATGCAACCTAACCTATTGGACTTGCAAAACAAGCACAATCCCCATAGACTAAGTGCTGGTTCCTAGGGTTTAAAATAAGTTTCAGGTTCAAGCATTCACATGAAGCAACCAAGCAAACTTGCATTAACTTCATCTACAAACTCGAAATATAAAAAAGAGAAAAGAAATAGACATTAAATCCATAGCATGCAAAGAGAATCTCCTTCTTTCTTGCCCACAAGATGCAAATTTCTAAAAACTTCTGCATTAAAAATGTGTCATTTTACAATAGCATAATTTCTGGTTTTCCTAAGCAAGTCCATGGAAGAAAAATGACTCAAACAGGTCCAGAATGACCCTCTTGCCTTAAAATATGCAACTCTGCTCATAGCAATTTCCAACCCCCCATCTGGCCTCTTTGAATGGTGTATTTAAACTTCTGAAAAATAATTGTTTCTCCTTCCATGACTGTTCGTTTCATTTTCCAATGGCTGCTCGTTTCACCTTCCCCACATGGGCTTGCGTCCATTTCCTTCGTGTGTAATGACCATCTTAAATGATTTCAAATCATTAAATATTCCTTATGTAACGCTTGTCTTATTCATTGGATTTTTTCCTTATGTCCATGTCACTATGCAGGTCTGTTACCTTGGTGAAAATCGGACATGTCATGATATTGTGACACTTCTTGTTTTTCTGCTTGCCTGCCCCTTTTGAATCGCAAAAATGCAACATGTCACGATATCGCGACACTTTTTCTTTCTTCTCTTTTGGCCACGAAAATGCAACATGTCGCGATATCGCGACACTTTTTCTCTTTGGCCACGATGATGCAACATGTCGCGATATCGTGACACTTTTTCTCTTTTGGTCGTGACGATGCAACATGTCGCGATATCGCGACACTTTTTCTCTTTTGGCCGTGACGATGCAACATGTCGCGATATCGTGACACTTTTTCTCTTTTGGCCGCGACGATGCAACATGTCAAGATATCGTGACACTTTTTCTCTTTTGGCCGCGATGATGCAACATGTCGTGATATCGCGACACTTTTTCTCTTTTGGCTGCGATGATGCAACATGTCGCGATATCGCGACACTTTTTCTCTTTTGGCCATGATGATGCAACATGTCGCGATATCACGACACTTTTTATTTCTTCTGTTCTGGCCACGAAAATGCAACATTTTATGATATTGTGACACTTTTTTCTCCTTTGGCCATGACAATGCAACATGTCGTGATATCGTGACCCTTTTTCCCTTTTGGCCGTGACGATGCAACATGTCGCAATATCGCGACACTTTTTCTCTTTTTGCCATGATGATGCAACATGTCGCGATATCGCGATAATTTTTCCTCCTTGCTCTCTCCCTTTGCTTTGGACCGCGAAAATGCAACATGTTGCGATATCATGACACTTTTTCTCCTTGTGGTGTTTTGCTTTTTCTTTGATCTTTAGCATATGGGTCACTTCGGTCTTCTTGGAAAACATGCAAAAAAGGTGGGTGCCCAATTTTGGGGTACATTATGGAGCAGCCACAACAGGTCCCATACCCTTAAATTACAAATTAACCATATATTCCATTTATTTTATAACATAAGGTCCCATACCCCTAAATTACAAAATACCATTCATTTCATTTATTTAATAACATAAGGTCCCATACCCTTAAATTACAAAATAACCATTCACTTCATTTATTTCATAAAAAAAGGTCCCATACCCCTACATTACAAAATAATCATTCATTTCCTTTTTATTTCATAACATAAGGTCCCATACCCCTACATTACAAAATAACATTCATTTCCATTTTATTTCATAACATAAGGTCTCATACCCCTACATTACAAAATAACATTCATTTCCATTTTATTTCATAACATAAGGTCCCATACCCATACATTACAAAATAACATTCATTTCCATTTTATTTTATAACATAAGGTCCCATACCCCTACATTACAAAATAACATTCATTTCCATTTTATTTCATAACATAAGGTCCCATACCCCTACATTACAAAATAAATATACATTTATATTTTATTTCATAACATAAGGTCCCATACCCCTAAATTACAAAAAAATCATTCATTTCCATTTTATTTCATAACATAAGGTCAAATTTTCCTTGAGTGCCCTTTTTCCTTGACTATCCTAAGTGGGATTTTTTAGGACTTCAATATCCTGGTCTAAACTAGCCATCGTACTTGATTTGTTCATCCAGTGGCCTTACCCATTTTCAAGCCAAAGACTTAGATACATGTGGAAAATTTGTCTCAATCACTATCTTTGGTAGGTGTGGTTAGAAAGGAACCATAGAGTCTTTAATGAGTCTATCCATGATCATAAAACTATCATTTCCAAGATCCTATCCTTTGCCAATGAGAATATGAACCTTATACCTTTTTATAGCCGTAAACCTCATCTACAGGAGACCATGATTGCTCAATATTTAAGCCTAACCTTGTTAGATGAGTTTGTGCCTAAGGTAGTCAACCCTAGAGCCAATGTTAAGTGGTCCCCACCTCCTACGAGTTGGTTTAAGCTTAATTTTGATGGAGTGGCTAAGGAAAATTCTGGTAGAGCAGGCACTGGTGGCATTGTGTGAGATCATAATGGGAATATGATGCTTACATTTTCCAAATATTTGGAAACAAGGATGAACAACGAAGTTGAAGCTAGAGCTATGTGGAGAGGCCTTCAAATGACTCAAGACTTAGAAGGCAATTTGATCGTATAAGGAGACTCTATGCATGTTATAAATCTCCTCAATAATTGGAAAACACCTTCTTGGAGGATTAAAATAATTTTTGAAGAGGCTAGGATCCTTTTCCAGGGAAGACAGGACAGAAAAACCCAACATGTCTTTTGGGAAGCTAACAAAGTTGTTGATAAGCTAGCCAATTTGGGTGTCGATGGTGACAAAATTTTCAAATGGGAACACGATGTCCCGAGCGAAGTAGAGGAGCTTATTCAACAAGAATACCAAGAATTATAGTCAAATTTACCAACAAGGAAGGCATTGTAAGTTCGAAGGCTATGAGTATTCCCGTATCTTTTTTGAAATGGACTCATAATAAAAATTATTCGAGCTATCAGTCTTGGTGGATGCTACTTGGAAATACCACAAAGACTAATGGGGACAATCACATGTCAGATAACATGGCTCCTAGTCATATTAGTAATTTGAGGTTGGTTGATAATCACAGGGCAGGAAAAAAATGACAATATAAGACTTCGAACCAGAGCCACGTGGACCACCAGATAGCCACCGCCATAAATCTAGCCAGCAGGTTCACTTCTCCAAGTCTGATTGGCCAAGACAGGATGTGGTCCCAAAGCATGTCATATATGAAAGAAAGTAATTACCAAAGAATTATTAAGAGTAACTATCAATACAGAGCTTGTGGGAGTTTTTTTTAGTACTCTGCTATGTGTGTCTGTAGCTTTTTGTTTCTCCATTGTTTCAAGGAAGGGATCTGTGTCTATTTCTTTTTTTGTAATTATGATGTAGGTGTTTTTTCTTGGGGTATACCCAAAATGTTATATGGGAAGTTTCTTTTTGATAACAGGCTATGTGACTTACCGGATGTAATGGCTTTGGCGGCATGTAGATTTTACATATATATTATCCTTAGTAAGGACATGTTCATCAACAGCCCTGGGCTGATTTTTGTATAAGGTTTTGGGTCAACCTATAAAACCCGATATTAATGCTATAGTATCTTATATATAAAAAAAAAACGTCTCATACCCATACATTAGAAAATACACATTCACTCTATTTAAAGAAGACAATGAACATTAGCTAAGCTTATACCAACTATAATAAGCTATCGAATGGTAAAGCATACAAATTCTTGTATAATGCAAAACACAACCATCTATGATGCTATGCATCCTCTAATACAGGGTTAAAACGCTCTAATACGGAGCTACGATGCTCGCTTTGATACAAAGCTACAACACTCTTTAGCACAAAGCTTCCACACTCTTTAACATAGAGTTTTCACACTCTTTAGCATAAAACTTCATCACTCTCTAAAATAGATCTTTAAAACTCTTTAACATAGGGCTTTTGTGCTCTTTAACACAGAGCTTTTACACTCTTTAACATAGAGCTTTCATGCTCTTTAACACAGAGCTTCAATGATCTTTACACAGAGCTTCACGCTCTTTAACACAAGGATTTCACGCTCTTTTACATAGAGCTATCAACGCTCTTTACCATGGAGCTTCACGCTCTTTATAGAGCTTCAATGCTCTTTACATAGATCTTTCACACTCCTTAACATAGAGCTTCAACGCTCTTTAACATAGAGCTTCAATGCTCTTTACACAAAGCTTCAATGCTCTTTAACATAGAGCTTCATCACTCTTTAACATAGAGCTTTCACGCTCTTTATTTAAACAACATGTTTTACTATTTTTAAATAAATAAAATATTTATTTTAAATAATATATTTTACTCTTTTAAATAAATAAACTACTTATTTAAGCATATTTTTCTTTTTTAAAATTAATATACTATTTATTTAAACATCTTTTACTTTTTTTTAAAATAAATAAACTATTTATTTAAACAACACACATATGAAGTTTGTGAAGGCAAACCATCTACCCCATGATCATCAATTATCAAGGTTAATAATTTTGAAGTAAAAGATAATCATGCAAGTGCATCAAACAAAGAGGAAGTCTTTACATCAATCTAATCACCTGTCTTAGCCTCTAGAATTTACGATAGCTACTAGGCCATGAATTTAGGGCTCAAGGTGACTAGACATTGATGATTATCCCTTAAAAAAATGCATGCTATATGAAGGTATATAATTATGTTACCTTTGAGTTGCCTTATCATCATTTCCCCTTCCTCAAGTCCTCTCACCTCTGGTGGATGATTCAATTTCCTCCACTCATGAGTGCACCTGATCCTTCACATTGGCAATTTATTAGCAGTAACATATCCATCATTATTTATTTCTCAAAATCAAATATTAGTCACATTTGTTAATACATTGTTTTTCTATATTTCAAAAGTCCATATAGGAGGGTCATGACACCCTCCCCCACTAGGATTAACATAGTCCTCAGTGTTTCTTAGTTTTAAAACCGCATATAAAATTAAGCAACTTGTTACAATATCTTAAAGTTCATCAAACAAAAAAAGAAAATGTTTTTGCATGTTTGCCACCTTCTCCCAAGTGGCATTTCTCTCTGAGAAATGGTCCCATTGTACCTTACACTGCTCAAGGGTATGATTTTGCATAGCTTTAGAGTGAAATTCAAGGATCCTTACTGGCATTACTTCGATTACATTTGGGTCTGCCATATGAAAGTTAGAGACATACCACACATGTTCAGGGTTAGCAATATATTTTCTAAGCAAAAATGTGTAGAAGGTATCATGGATTTTTGACAAATTTGGAGGTAAGGCAAGTTGGTATGCAACCGAACTAATATTCTCAGTGACTTCAAAGGGTCCTACAAACCTTGGATCCAATTTTATGGACTTGATAGCACTTTTCATTGGTTTGACCCTTAGGAACACTTTATCTCCCACTAAGTATTCTCTAGAAGTTCTTTTTAAATCAAAATAGCTCTTCTACCTATCAGCAGTCTCTTTGAGCCTTTGCCTGATTACTCTTCTTTGCTCTTCATTTTCTTGACCATTTCTAGTTCAATATCTGTTCAATCCTCCAGGTTGTCCCATGATAGTGGTGTTCTACACTTTCACCCATATAATACATCAAAAGGTGCCATCCCTAGAGAGGAATGATATCCATTATTGTAGGTAAATTCTACCAACAACAGATAGTCTTCCCACCAAGACTTGTGGTCCATGCAATACATGCAAAGCACATCTTCCAGAACTTGGTTTACTTCCTCCATCTGAATATTTATTTTAGGGTGGTATGCTTAACTTATATGTAATTTTATGTCTATCACCAGATGTAGGGCTCTCCAAAAATATGAAGTAAACTTGGAATCCCTATATGATATAATTACTTTTGGGAATCCATACAGTCTGAACACTTATTTAACAAACCTATTAGCCACCACTGGAGCATCATCCTTGGTGCTTCCACGTATGAAGTGTGCGAACTTGGATAATTTTTCAACCACCACAATTATTGCATCATGTTGGTGCCTAGTCTTAGGTAAGCCTACAACAAAATCCATTGATATTATGGAGGTAAAAATATCCTATGGGATTCTTGCATTTTGTCTTGAACTTCTAGCACTAAATACATCGAGCTTCAAATTCTGTAATGTTCCTCTTCATCCATACCCAAAAAAAGTCCTTAGATTTTCTCTCATTTTTACCCCTTTGGGGTGAGCCATATAATGATATCTATGGGCTTCTTGCATCACTACCTTCCTTAAATCCCTTGATCTTGGTATGATGAACATTCCTTTGTAGCATAAAAGGTCATCGATTACCCTAAACTCCTTATTGCTCTTCGGGTCTTCTCTTAACTTGGATTGAATTTGTTGACAATATTCATCCTGATATTGCTCCTTTCTTACTTGGTCCATGAGCTTTATGTGGCCCCTGGTTATGGCTACTATATGTTTCCTTCTACTTAAGGCATCTGCAACCTTATTTTATTTTCCTTTAATGTACTCAATTTTAAAATTATACTCAACGAGGAACTTGACCCACCTTACCTTCCTCGCATTGAGTATTGGTTGAGTAAACATGTATTTTAGACTCTGATGATATGAATTTAGCTTGAAGGGTCTTCCTACCAGATAATGACACCAAAATTTCAAAGCATGAACTACAACAGCTAGCTCTAAATCATGAGTAGCATAGTTAACCTCATGATTCTTAAGCTTCCTTGAAGTATAAGGTACTACTGACTCACCCTGCATGAGCACTCCCCCTAGACCCTTCAATGATGCATCAGAGTATATAGTAAAATCTCCTTGCGGGTCTGGAATCTTTAGTATTGGTGTAGTGGTGAGCTTTTGCTTCAACATGGTGAAAGTAGCCTTACACTTCTCTATCCATTTGAATTCCTTTCCTTTCTTTTGGAGACTAGTTATCATCGAGGTGATTTTTGAGAAATCCTTTATGTGACATCGATAATAGCTTGTTAGCCCCATGAAGCTTCTTACCTCAGTAATATTTGTAGGGGTTGGCCAATTTATCATGGTTTCTATTTTCTCTTGATCCATTGCAATCCCTTCAACTGATATGATATGCCCCAAATAGTGCACTTCTTAAACATAGAAATCGCTCTTAGCTATATTCCCATAGAGTTGGTTTTCCCTTAGCAACTCCAACACGATCTTGAGATGTTCATCATTCTCTTCCCTATTTTGTGAGTATATTAGGATGTTATCAAGAAATACAAGGACAAATTGTTCCAGGTCCCTCCTGAACACATTATTCATTAGATTCATGAAGCTAACTGGTGCATCAGAGTATATAGTAAAATCTCCTTGCACGTCTAGAATCTTTAGTATTGGTGTAGTGGTGAGATTTTGCTTCAACATGGTGAAATTAGCCTTGCACTTCTCTATCCATTTGAATTCCTTTCCTTTCTTTTGGAGACTAGTTACCATCGAGGTGATTTTTGAAAAATCCTTTATGTGACACTGATAATAGCTTGTTAGACCCATTAATATTCTTACCTCAGTAACATTTGTAGGGGTGGCCAATTTATCATGGTTTCTATTTTCTCTTTATCCACTGCAATCCCTTCAACCGATATGATATGCCCCAAATAGTGCACCTCTTAAACATAGAAATCGCTCTTAGCTATATTCCCATAGAGTTGGTTTTCACTTAGCAACTCCAAAATGATATTGAGATGTTCATCATGCTCTTCCCTGTTTTATGGGTATATTAGGATGTTATCAAGAAATACAAGGACAAACTGGTATAGGTCCCTCCTAAACACACTATTTATTATATTCATGAAGGTAGCGGGTGCATTAGTCATCTCGAAAGATAGGATGGGGAACTCGTAATACCCATACCTTGTTTTACATATCATTTTGTGAGTGTATTCCTCATAAATACTCATATGGTGACACCTTGACCTTAGGTATATCTTGGTAAATATCACGACATCTCTTAGCTGGTCCAATAAATATTTGATCCTAGGAAAGGGGTACTGGTTCTTGATTGTGGTCTCATTCAACATCCTACAATCAACACACAATCTTAGAGATCCATCCTTATTTTTCAAAAATAAAATGGGTGTACGCCATGGTGACACACTTGGTTTTTTCAACCCCTTTTCCAATAACCCTTGTAGTTGTACCTTTAACTCCTGCATCTCAATAGGTGATATCCTATATGAATATTGGTGTATGGGTTTTTATCCTGGTATAATATCGATAGTGAAATCAAATTCTCACACGGGAGGGAGCCCTGGAAGATATTTTGGAAATGCATCCTAAAAATTCTTGCAGAATTGGGTGTGTCTCAATCACCTCTTCCTTTTGATCTCTCTCAACTTCATTCATTTTTACAACATAAACAATACCCCTTTCCTGAGGGTTTTTTTCAACTGCATGGTTGAAAATATCTGGGACTTGAATACCCATTGCTTGCTATAAATTAGCAATCTCTCATTATTTCTCTTGGAATACTCAATCCATCTGTCTTGGAAATTGATTATGACTTGATGGACCTGTAGCCAATCCATCCCTAGTATCACATCAAAGGCATGAAGTGGGGTTACATACATGTAACCTTTCATGGTTCCACTTTCTAAAGTAATTTACATAATTGGGAAGCATTAGTTTATGGAGTAGGTCTGTTCAGACCCATACTCAACCTTCCATCCATGAGCCAAATACCCTAGCCTTTCTAGTATATCTTTGGCTAATTTACAAGAAATTAAACTATCAGTGGCTCCACTATCTATTAAGATATCTACTTGCTTATCAAACATATTTCATTTTATGATTAATGAGGTGCCTTACCCTTCAACTTTATAATTCCCAATTGCAGCATAGATATTATGCATTAGCTCCTTTCCTTTATTGTTGGGCATGATTGGGCCTAGTCGATATAGTCACTAATTAGCACAGTGCATCTCTTTGTAATGGTAACATCCATCATTGGGCCCTTGTATCTTTTTTATTTCTACTCCTCGCTCTTAATCATCGATACTAGAGCCGATGGCTTCTACGAAGGAGGTTTAGCATTATTGGGTTTGTTGCATTTCTTGAAGAAGTTCTTGAATTTATTTTGGCCTCCATTAAATTTCTTCTCTAGATTTTAGGGGTTCTTAGCCTTCCTTTCTTGCTCTACCTCCCATTTTATAAACCCATTTTTATTCCTCATATTTAATTCTTGACGTTCCTGGTCAGTCAGATTTTCATACTTATAATGGAAATGAGACTCTAGTTTCTTTGCTAAATCATAAGCCTTCTGCAATGACTAAGGTTCCTGCATTTCTACGTCATGCTTTATCCTAGACTACAATCCATGAGTAAAATTCTGAATACACATCTTATCATTATAGGTAGGTACATACTTCAATAATTTTACCAACTTCCTGTAATATACCTCCACTAAGTTAGTTCATTGCCTTAGATTGGAAAACTCTTCAAACTTTAAAGCATATAAGTGTTCTGTGAGGAATATATTCTTGAATATATTTATAAATTCCTTCCATGGAATGTCTATCATTTCAATCTTAGTTTATTCATAATAAGTCTCCCACCAGTCAAGGGCAGCTTCATCAAGGTAAATAGTAGCCCAAACCATTCGGGTACCTAAAGAATATCCCTTCACTATGAAGAAGACTTTTAGCTCTCTCAACCAAGCTTCAGTTGCGTCTCCCTCCCCTTCTCCATAAAAATTGGAGATACATATATTCTTTAGATTCCTTACTATCTCTTTTTCTAAGAGATTCCTTGCTTGCTTTTGTTTCTCTATTAGACCCTCAACTTGGTTGACTTCCAAATCTCTAGCTTGCAAATTCTGATTTGCCATAATTTTTAGCACTTGTCTTAATTGATCCTGTAACTCAAAAACTGTAGTAGTAAGTTCCTCTATTCCTGCATTGGGAACCTTTGGATCTTCATTATAGATCCCTTATTTGATATTACTTTGTCGAGTTTGTCTAGGTGGAGGCCTTCCCATCCTAGCCTTGGGTGGCATCTTGATCTAGTTTCCACCCAAAAAAAGAGTTAGACTACATATTTCTCTTAACTAAATTACTAACCCAATGTGGGCTACTCCACGGAGAAAATATTTCTACTAAAATTTTCTCAACAAATCTCTTGGGAATCACTTCCCTATTACAATGTTTATGGACCTCTATCCAAAGGAGACACCAATCCCCTAATGCTTTGATTTGTGGATCACTCTCCATAGGAGAACTCTTTCCCCTTTTCTCTGGTTCGTGGAACTTGATCCAGGAGAACTCTTTCTCCTCAACTGGTTCGTGGATCTCTCTCCATAGAAGAACTCTATCTTCCTAGCTGGTTCATGGATCACACTCCATAGGAGAACTCTTTCCCCTCTACTCTAGTTGATGATATTCTAGAAGACTTATACCCCCACTACTTTGGCTTGTGGATATCTCTCCACAGAAGACCTCTATCCTCACTACCCTAGCTAATGGATCTCTATCCACTAGAGACTATTATCCTCTACTCTATCACCTCCAAATCTTACTCTCAACTCTATCTCAGATCTACACCAAACTCTATCCCAAGTGTAGTACAAATCTGTCTCATAAACTCTATCCTCAAAAGTCTAAACACAAAGCTTGTCTCATCCAATCTACAATTCTATCTCAAATTCTATCCTCAAGCCTTAACACAAAGCTTGAACAAATCAATCAAATCAACTCTGCTCAGATTTACCCCAAGCCTTAACACAAAGCTTGATCAAATCATACCTTCAAGTCCTCTCAAAGACTTGCTCAAATCTACCTTCAAGTCCTTCTCAAGAGACTTGCTCAAATCTACCTTCAAGCCTTCACAAAGACTTGCTCAAATCTACCTTCAAGTCCTCTCAAAAACTTGCTCAATTATCTCTCAAGCCTTCACAAAGACTTGCTCAAATCTACCTTCAAGTCCTCTCAAGAACTTGCTCAATTATTCTCTCAAGTCTTCACCAAGACTTGCTCAAATATGCTCAAACACATGCTCAAAATAGCTCACAAGATATGCTCAATCAATCTCAAATATTGCACACAATGCTATCAAATGCTTTGTCTAATCTTCAAAGTAATTCCTTTAACTTGAAGCAGTTTAGACATATTCTATTCAAAATTCATTTAACCTCTAGAACATATAGAGAATGATGTACTCTATCAAAAACTCAATATGTTCTACTCAATCATTAAGTCTATCGCTTTCACAAATCTGATTTCTAATGTTTGCACATTCACTTTCAATATCACTCAAAACCAATGCTCAAGAAGTTTCACTCAATCATTCAATCAATGAAACACAACTTGCTCACTAACCCTAAACAAGTGTTTTCATACTTCTTCAAACAAAGAGCACAATGTGGGTCTCAAACCCTAACTCAAATAATCTTCAATCTCTATCTCAAATGTTCTCTAAACATTCACCAATGAAGCATATAAAAACTCACTCAAATATTTCCAACAATGCTTATCAAACAATCCTTTTCACTCCACCTTATATTTCACAACATTCAATCCAACAACACTTCAAACAAAGGATGATGTGCCCATACCTTTTTGCTTTGATGGAGATATGTCTTCAAAACCTGTCTCACTCACAATATCTTTTGCAACTATAAAAGGTTAGCACAACACTTCTTTATGAGTTAGCAAACCTTCAATATGTGTGCCCAATTAAATTCCAAACCACTCTCTTGGTTTCTCAAATTATTGCATCAACTCATATAATCAAACCCTTCAAAATATTTTAGCAAAACATACAAACAATCAAAATACCTCATACACCTTTTAACTCCCTCTTAACACATTCAAAACAAAATCAACAAGGATTCTTATTACTCCAATAATTCACTTTCAAACTAATTCACTATAACTTCCTTCAAAAATTAAATGCATGGAATAAAAAGAAATTATTCCCTTATATCTCCCACTTATCATAAATGCATTTCCAAAAGAAATATAACCACCATTCAAAATAATATTCCAAGGCACTTAACAACTTCACTATATCAAAATCCAAATTAATTCAAACCCTTTTTATGGCAAAAATAAAAATTAATTTTAACACCTTATACCTCCCAAGTTAGTGCATACCATGCAACTTAGAACCTTAGGCAGCAATTTTATTAAAGCAAAAATAAATACCTTGTGCACTGCCTCCATGGGAATCGAACCCCGCTACGCCTACCACCTGTGCCTTAGCCATGGCCTAACCACCATGTGAGCTAAGCGCTCACTTGAAACCTAATGCACCACTCCCTTTATATCCTTTCATTGGTGCCAAAACCATTTAAAACAAAAAACTTTCCCTTCTACTGCCATCGGGAATCGAACGTGAGACCTATCATCCACCAAAGCCTTACACTGCCAAGCCTTGCCACTAGGCCAACCACGTGGTTGGTGATAGGGGCATGCACCCTTGCCTCCTTATCCTTCCACGTGCTCCTCTATGCCTTTTAAAAATAAAAACCTTTATCCTTCTTTGCTCACAAAATTTACATCAACCAATTTAATTAAACATTCGCATATGCATTCAGAGACTTACCTTTGGCCTTCAAAACTTTATGGTATAAATACCATTTTTCCTCCTTGCTTGGACATCGACAGAAATTAAATATTTAAATTTTATTCTTGGTGCCAAACCCACTTAGGGTTATAAAATTATTATAATATAAATATTATAATTATTTTATAATTAACCTTAGGCTTTCTCTTAACACTTTAATATTATAATAATAAATATTATAATATTATTTCCTTTGGGCCTAGGTATTTCCTTCCTTCACCTTAGGCTTTCTCCTTGACAACTTTAATATTATAATAATAAATATTATAATATTATTTCCTTTGGCCTAGGTATTTCCTTCCTTCGGGTATTTAGACAATATTTTGACCAACCATGTGAAGCTTTAAACCAAATCTCTTGGGCTTAAAATATAAATATTTTAACCCTCCTTTTATCAATTCCCTTGCACTGAGATGAACTGACTTTTGACATCAATGACAACATAACTACTCAAAATTTCCAACAATCTCCCCCTTTGTCATTGATGGCAACCCTTTTCCTTAACCATTCCTTTTTCCTTTTTCCAATTCTGCTCCCCTTGAGAAACTGCTCCCCTAACTGAATGCTCTCCCCCTAACTCAAATCTCTCCCCCTTTGACATCAATGGCAAAGGGACTCCTTTGGGGCTAAAGATAAGACTCTTAGCTCAGCCCCCTCCCCACCTCCTCTCCTTGAGGTGATTAATTTTGGGGTGGGAGTATCTCTACTCCTAGCATACAATACTCTTTTTCTTTGTCCACCTTCTTTCTCAATTGATCCTTCTAATTCTTTTGAATATCCTTATTCTTGCTTATCCCTAGAAATTTTTTTCTACACCACTTGGCCATATGCCCAACATTATTGCACTTATAACACTTAATGTTGTGGTTCCTAGAAGGTGCAAATATCTTGAAGTTCCTCCTAGTGAAGCCATACCCATTCCTATCATGAACCCTACAATCAATTGCTTTATGACCAAAATGATTACAAGAGTAACAATACCCTTGAAAGAGATGCCCATCTCTGAAATTTCTCTTAGTGAAACCATATTCCTTCTTTTCATGTGTCCTGCACTGCATAGCCTTGTGACCAAACCTATTACATGAGAAGCAATATCCTTTGAAGAAATCTTGCCTTGGACCCACTGGTCTCTTAGTCCTTTCTTCCCTATGATGTTTCCTATTCCTTATTTGTGCATTGTTTCCTTCCTTGGTGAACCTTCTATTTTTCAACTTATCCTCATAAGTCTCACTTTCTCCTTCACTCTCTTCTTCTTCTTTGGAGCTTGAGCTTGACTCCTCTCCTTGTTCTCTTTGTCCTTCTTCAAAACCAAGTCCTGTCTTGTTTGATGAAGATCTTTGTGCATTGATAATCTTATCCAAAGTCTTTGAACTTTTCCCAAACCTGTGTAGCTTATCTTTAGACTCTTTCACTTCCTTCCTTAGTGAAACTACCTCATGCTCTAATATTTCACATTCTAAGACTTTTACCTCTAACTTTTCTTTAAATCTCCTTGTCTTAGCTATTGAGTTTGTCAGATCTTGTATAAGCTTTCCCTTCTCTTCATCACATTCTTGAAATTGAATCTTGAGTTTTGAATTCTGCTTTCTAACATTTCTTAATTCCTTAAGAGCAGAAATAAGCTCAACTTCTAGATCTACTACTCCTTCCTCTTCATTTTTTGATTCTTCCTCTACTTCTTCAAGAGCATCTTCATACCTTTCAGATTTATCTTCAATAGGAGCACTTCCTTCATCCTCTATTGCCAAGAAGAGAATTTCTTCTTCTTCACTATCTGAGGATCTTCCATCACTATCACTTGAACTCTTGCCTATCTTATCTACATAGAAACTCTTCTTATACCTTTGGAAAAACTTCTTTCCATGCTTGCTTTGTCCATCCCTACTTTTCTTTTCATACCTAGATTTTCTTGCTTCCCTTTTCTTATGATCTTGTTTCTCTTCACTACTACTACTTTCGACTTCTGTACAGTTAGATGCATAGTGACCATATTTACCACAATTGAAACACTTTACTATTTTCATACCTTTGTGCTTTCTTGAGTCCTTCTTGTTCCTTCTACCATAGTTTGCTTCTTCATCACTAGATGACTCATCACTTGAAACAGGCTTCTTATCTTTTGCTTTCTTTGCTACTTTGAAGGCTACCTCTTTCTTGGGGATAGGATCCTTTACTATTCTCATCTCATAAGTTGTGAGAGTTCCATGTAACTCATCCATAGTCAAAGTTTCAATATCTCTTGTTTCTTCTATGGCTGAAACCTTTCCATTATACCTCATAGGGAGTGACCTTAAAACCTTTTGAGAAACATCGGATTCTTCAACTTTAAATCCAAGTCCTCGCATGGAGTTAACAACCTCATCCACATGAAGTAAGTATGTAGCAATGTCTTCCTCATCCTTCATCTTCAAGTCTTCAAATGTTTTCTTGTGATTTTGCAATTTTGCCATCTTGACCTTTTTATCTCCCTCATATGTTTTCTTCAACTTTTCCCAAATCTCTTTTGTTGATGTGCAATGCATAACTTTTACAAACTTTGCTTCATGTAAACCACTTAAGATTGCATTCATTGCCTTTGCATTATACAGATGTAAGAGCTTACCATATTTATCTATAGGAGGACTAGTTGGAGGTGTGTATCCATCCTCAACTACTTGCCATGTCTCAATTCCTTGTGCCATCAAGTAAGTCTTCATTATTATACTCCAGAAAGCATAATTGTTCCCATCAAACAATGGTGCCTTATTTGTTGAAGATCCACTCTGAGATGCCATATGTGTTCTTGTATACTTTTCCTTCAAGTTGTTAAACTCTTTCGAAGGAACCCACTCTGATACCAATTGAAGAACACAAGCTTATACTGAGAGGGGGTGAACAGTATAAGATCAAATTTTACTTTTCTTTCCCAAACAATATTATCCAATATTATCAATGGCAATATCAATAATAATAATCAAAGCAATGCACAAATCATCACACACAATAGAGACACCAATTTAATGTGGTTCACCCAATGTGGGCTACTCCATGGAGAAAATATTTCTACTAAAATTTTCTCAATAAATCTCTTGGGAATCACTTCCCTATTACAATGTTTATGGACCTCTATCCAAAGGAGACACCAATCCCCTAATGCTCTGATTTGTGGATCACTCTCCATAGGAGAACTCTTTCCCCTTTTCTTTGGTTCGTGGAACTTGATCCAAGAGAACTCTTTCTCCTCAAATAGTTCATGGATCTCTCTCCATAGAAGAACTCTATCTTCCCAGATGGTTCATGGATCACACTCCATAGGAGAACTCTTTCCCCTTGCTCTGGTTCATGGATCTCTATCCATAGGAGAACTCTTTCCCTCTACTCTAGTTGATGATATTCTAGAAGACTTCTACCCCCACTACTCTAGCTTATGGATCTCTCTCCATAGAAGACCTCTATCCTCACTACCCTAGCTAATGGATCTCTATCCACTAGAGACTACTATCCTCTACTCTATCACCTCCAAATCTTACTCTCAAATCTATCTCAAATCTACACCAAACTCTATCCCAAGTGTAGTACAAATATTCTCATAATCTATCTCTCCAAACAAAAATCTATCCTAATTTCCTCAAGCCTTAACACAAAGCTTGAACAAATCAAAAAATCAACTCTACTTAGATTTACCCCAAGCCTTAACACAAAGCTTGAACAAATCAAATCAATCAACTATCTTCAAATCTACCTTCAAGCCTTCTCAAAAGACTTGCTCAAATCTACTCTTCAAGTCTTCCTCAAATACTTTCTTCAAATCTACCTTCAAGTCCTCTCTCAAATACTTGCTCAAATTTTCCTTCAAGCCTTCATCAAGACTTGCTCAAATCTACCTTCAAGTCCTCTCAAGAACTTGCTCAATCTACTCTCAAGCCTTCACAAAGACTTGCTCAAATCTACCTTCAAGTCCTCTCAAGAACTTGCTCAATTCTACTCTCAAGCCTTCACAAAGACTTGCTCAAATCTACTCAAACACATGCTCAAAATAGCTCACAAGATATGCTCAATCAATCTCAAATCTTGCACACAATGCTATCAAATGCTTTGTCTAATCTTCAAAGTAATTCCTTTAACTTGAAGTAGTTTAGACATATTCTATTCAAAATTCGTTTAACCTCTAGAACATATAGAGAATGATGTACTCTATCAAAAACTCAATATGTTCTACTCAATCATTAAGTCTATCACTTTCACAAATCTGATTTCTAATGTTTGCACATTCACTTTCAATATCACTCAAAACCAATGCTCAAGAAGTTTCACTCAATCATTCAATCAATGAAACACAACTTGCTCACTAACCCTAAACAAGTGTTTTCATACTTCTTCAAACAAAGAGCACAATGTGGGTCTCAAACCCTAACTCAAATAATCTTCAATCTCTATCTCAAATGTTCTCTAAACATTCACCAATGAAGCATATAAAAACTCACTCAAATATTTCCAACAATGCTTATCAAACAATCCTTTTCACTCCACCTTATATTTCACAACATTCAATCCAACAACACTTCAAACAAAGGATGATGTGCCCATACCTTTTTGCTTTGATGGAGATATGTCTTCAAAACCTGTCTCACTCACAATATCTTTTGCAACTATAAAAGGTTAGCACAACACTTCTTTATGAGTTAGCAAACCTTCAATATGTGTGCCCAATTAAATTCCAAACCACTCTCTTGGTTTCTCAAATTATTGCATCAACTCATATAATCAAACCCTTCAAAATATTTTAGCAAAACATACAAACAATCAAAATACCTCATACACCTTTTAACTCCCTCTTAACACATTCAAAACAAAATCAGCAAGGATTCTTATTACTCCAATAATTCACTTTCAAATTAATTCACTATAACTTCCTTCAAAAATTAAATGCATGGAATAATAAAAATTATTCCCTTATATCTCCCACTTATCATAAATGCATTTCCAAAAGAAATATAACCACCATTCAAAATAATATTCCAAGGCACTTAACAATCTTCACTATATCAAAATCCAAAATAATTAAAACCCTTTTTATAGCAAAAATAAAAATTAATTTTAACACCTTATACCTCCCACGTTAGCGCATACCATGCAACTTAGAACCTTAGGTGGCAATTTTATTAAAGCAAAAATAAATACCTTGCATGCTGCCTCCAGGGAATCGAACCCCCGCTGTGCCTACCTCCTGCGCCTTAGCCATGGCCTAACCATCGCGTGAGCTAAGCGCTCACTTGAAACCTTATCATGCCCTATGTCCTTTATACCTTCCACTAGTGCCAAAACGTGTTTAAAACAAAAACCTTTCCCTCTCTCTACCACCGAGAATCGAACGCGAGACCTGCCATCCACCAAAGCCTTACGCTGCCAAGCCTTGCCACTAGGCCAACCACGTGGTTGGTGATAGGGGCATGCACCCTTGCCTCCTTATCCTTCCACGTGCTCTTCTATGCTTTTTAAAAATAAAAACCTTTGTCCTCTTTTGCTCACGAAAATCGCATCAACCAATTTAATTAAACATTCGCATGTGCATTCAGAGACTTACCTTTTGGCTCCAAAATTTATGGTATAAATACCATTTTTCCTCCTTGCTCGGACGTCGATGAAAATTTAAATATTTAAACTTTATTCTTGGTGCCAAACCCTACTTAGGGTTATAAAATTATTATAATATAAATATTATAATTATTTTATAATTAACCTTAGGCTTTCTCTTAACACTTTAATATTATAATAATAAATATTATAATATTATTTCCTTTGGGCCTAGATATTTCCTTCCTTCACCTTAGGCTTTCTCTTGACAACTTTAATATTATAATAATAAATATTATAATATTATTTCCTTTGGGCCTAGGTATTTCCTTCCTTCGGGGTATTTAGACAATATTTTGACCAACCATGTGAAGCTTTAAACCAAATCTCTTGGGCTTAAAATATAAATATTTTAACCCTCTTTTTGTCAATTCCCTTGCACTGAGATGAACTGAATTTTGACATCAATGACAACATAACTACTCAAAATTTCCAACAATATCCCCCTTTTTCATTGATGGCAACCCTTTTCCTTAACCATTCCTTTTTCCTTTTTTCAATTCTGCACCCCTAGGAAACTGCTCCCCCTAACTGAATGCTCTCCCCCTAACTCAAATCTCTCCCCCTTTGACATCAATGGAAAAGAGACTCCTTTGGGGCTAAATATAATACTCTTAGCTCAGCCCCCTCCCCATATCCTCTCCTTGAGGTGATAAATTTTGGGGTGGGAGTATCTCTACTCCCAGCATACAATACTCTTTTCTTTGTCCACCTTATTTCTCAATTGATCCTCCTGATTCCTTTGAATATCCCCATTCTTGCTTATCCCTAGAAATTATATTCTACACCACTTGGCCATATGCCCAATATTATTGCACTTGTAACACTTAATATTGTGGTTCCTAGAAGGTGCAAATATCTTGAACTTCCTCCTTGTGAAGCCATACCTATTCTTGTCATGAACCCTGCAATGAATTGCTTTATGACCAGAATGATTACAAGAGTAGCAATACCCTTGAAAGAGATGCCCATCTATAAAATCTCTCTTAGTGCAACCATATTCCTTATTTTCATGTGTCTTGCACTGCATAGCCTTGTGACCAAACTTGTTACATGAGAAGTAATGTCCTTTGAAGAAATCTTGCCTTGGACCCATTAGTCTCTTAATCCTTTCTTCCTTGTGATATGTTCTATTATTTATTTATGCATTGTTTCCTTCCTTGGTGAACCTTCTATTTTTCAACTTATCCTCATAAGTCTCACTTTCTCCTTCACTCTCTTATTCTAAAGCTTCTTCTTCTTTGGAGCTTGATCTTGACTCCTCTCCTTGTTCTATTTACCCATCTTTAAAACTAAGTCTTGTATTTTTTGATTGAGACCTTTTGATGCAGGAGCATCCGGTGGTAGCAGCGCAATCTTGCATCAACAAATTTTTTTCTAAGTTTTTAGTCTTTGACAAGGCAGAAGTTGGTCGCGATATCACGACGTCACAATATCGCGACATTGCAAAATCGTGACATACAATTGAAGAGAAGGAAAGGAAGCATGGAGGTCGCGATATCATGACGTCGCAAAATCGTGACATAAAGTTGAAGTCGAGGCAGGGAAGCAGGGAGGTCATGATATCGCGACGTCGCGAAATCATGACATAAAGTTGAAGTTGAGGCAGGGAAGCGGGGAGGTCGTGATATCACGACGTCGCGATATCGTGACATAAAGTTGAAGAGAAGGCAAAGAAGCGGGGAAGTTGTGATATCGTGACGTCGCGGAATCACGACGTAAAATAAAAATCAAGGCTCGAAGGTGGGGAGGTCACGATATCACGACCTGTCGCAATATCGTGACCAAAAGAAGGAAGAAGCACAAAAAAGTTAAACTGTCATGATATCGCGACAAACAACTAGTTTGTGGCTCAAAAAGGCGTGTGCTCCAAGATGATGTTTTTGATGCAGTCAGGAGTCTCATTAATGCACATTTTCGTATCCAGTAAGTTAGCTGAACACAGCGGCCTCTCGAATGCTGTGTCCAGAGGTCAAAAATGTTAGGTGGTTCTTTAAATGCATACTTTCATGGCGGATCGGGGCAGTTGCCCATTTATGGAAAGAAATTGAAGACTCGACGGAGGAAGCCAACTTTGCAGGTTTTGTTTAATGTATTTTTGTAGGTGGGTCCTTAATGGCTCAGAGGGTCGGGGCCTCTATAAAAACCTAAGCATTGTAATAGAATAGAGGTGGTGGATTAGAGATTGCACGCAAAGAGTAGAAGTTGAAAACCAAGCTGAGCGCTGGTTCTTGTAAAGCCTGTGGGATGTTTCTGTAACTATTTTCAGATTTCTAAATGAAAAGTTGGATTTGAGAAGGTGTAGTTTTTGGTCCGCCATCAGTGGTATCAGAGCCAGAAGTTCCTGAGTGTGTAACAGATCGTCAGATGTGAGGTAGTTACACCAGGATCTGTGGTAGGGTTCTGAGAGAGAAGAGAGAGTTTAGGATCCCAGAGCGGATATGATGACAATGAAAGACTTCAAAACTTTGTAGAGGCAAGTGCAAGCCCTGCAAGAGGAGCTACTCAGAAGAGATTTGCAGAGGCAAGTGAAAGCCTTAAAAAGGGGGCTGCATAGACATCGTGAGGATAAACAGAAGAGAAGAGAATATGGAGTTCATCAAAAGATGAAGCCATTGCAGGCTATAGAAAAAGAGGTGTGCAGCAGTACCAGGATCTATCTAGTAGAAGACAAAAATTTATCTGGCCAAGAGATGGAGTTGAAGCAGGCTGCAGATGAGGAAGTATGCAGTAGTGGTAGAATCTGTCTAGAGGAAGACATAAGTTGTTTGGGCTAGGAGAAGGGGTTGGAACAGGCTGTAGAGGCAGATGAATGTCTGGAGGTGAGAGAACTGATGGCAAACGGGAAAATTGCACCTTCTCAAATCTGAATTTTTATTCAATATTCTGTGAATCTCTTTACAAACGTAGCCTGCAGGCTTTACAACAACCAGCGCTCGGCTTGGTTTCCTCAAACTACACTCTAAGTGCATTCTCCAATCCACCACCACGATCTATTACAAAAACTAAGTTTTTATCGAGGTCTCGACCCTCTAGGCCATTAATGACCCACCTGGCAGAATTCATTACAAAAACCTGCAAATTTGGCTTCCTCAGTCGCATTTTCAATTTTCTTTCCATAAATGGACAACTGCCCCGATCCGCATGAATGCATGCATTAAAGAGGCCCTTGACCTGCAACCGTCGTTTTGTCAAAATGTTCTTCTAAACTGTTGCCTCTTTTTCTGTGCACATGGCCATCCATGTGTTCATTTCTTATTTGCTTTCTCTTGCTCACGATATCGCAATAGGTCACGATATCGTGACCTCCCCGCCTTCGAGCCTTGATTTCAAATTCATGTCGTGATATCGTGACCTCCCCGCTTCCCTGCATTGACTTCCATTTCTTGTCACGATTTCACGATGTCGCGATATAAAACATCACACAGGACTTCATCCTAGTATCTCCCAATATTGAACGTGACTAAGCACTATTCACGGACCCATGCTCTGTGGTCCTTCTACAACCATGCAATCCGGTATGGATGCGGGTGTCTCCTCCTTTTCAGCTGCAACTTAGTGACCATTTCCTCGGAGACTAAGTTATTAGTACTTCCATTGTTTATAATAACATTACAGACTTTACCTGTGCTTTTGCACCTCGTGTGAAACATGTTTCTCCTCTGCTCTGGCTTGTATTCCTCAATCAGCATGGCTCTCCTTGCGACCATGACTTCTCCTCTATCTGCCTCCTCAGAGTGTTCTGATTCAGCTTCTTCACCTGCTACAACAGCTCTGGCAGGACCCTCAGGGTGGTGGATTAGAGATTGCACGCAGAGTGTGATAGTGAAAACCAAGCCAAGCACTGGTTATTGTAAAGCCGTAGATGGCGGACCAAAAATTGCACCTTCTCAAATCCAACTTTTCATTCAAAAATCTAAAAATAGTTATAGAAATAGCTCGCAGGATTTACAAGAACCAGTGCTCAGCTTGGTTTTCAACTTCTACTCTCTGTGTGCAATCTCTAATCCACCACCTCTATTCTATTACAATGCTTGGGTTTTTATACAGGCCCTGACCCTCTGAGCCATTAAGGACCCACCTGCAGAAATACATTAAACAAAACCTGCAAAGTCGGATTCCTCCGTCGAGTCTTCAATTTCTTTCCATAAATGGGCAACTGCCCCGATCCGCCATGAAAGTATGCATTTAAAGAACCACCTGACATTTCTGACCTCTGGACGTAGCATTCGAGAGGCCGCTATGTTCAGCTAACTTATCGGATATGAAAATGTGCATTAATGAGACTCCTGATTGCCTAGGAAACATCATCTTGGAGCGCCTACCTTTTTGAGCCATGAACTAGCTATTTTTTGTGATATCATGACATGTCGCGATATCATGACAGTTTAACTTTCTTGTGCTTCTTCCTTCTTTTGGTCATGATATCGCAACAGGTTATGATATCGCGACCTCCTCGTCTTCGAGCCTTGATTTCTATTTTACGTCATGATTTTGCGATGTCACGATATTGCGACGTCGCGACCTCCTCGCTTCCCTGCCTTCTCTTCAACTTTACGTTGCGATATCATGACATCGCGATATCGCGACCTCCCCGCTTCCCTGCCTCGACTTCAACTTTATGTCATGATATTATGACATCGTGATATCACGATGTCACGATATCACAACGTCACGATATCGTGACCTCCCTGCTTCCCTGCCTTCTCTTCAATTTTATGTCGTGATATCGTGACGTCACGAAATCGTGACATAAAATTGAAGAGAAGGCAGGGAAGCAGGGAGGTCACGATATCGCGAAATCATGACATAAAGTTGAAGTCGAGGCAGGGAAGTAGGGAGGTCGCAATATCACAATGTCACGATATCACGACGTCGCAAAATTGTGACATAAAGTTGAAGTCGAGGAAGGGAAGCAGGGAGGTCACGATATCGCGATGTCGTGAAATCACGACGTAAAGTTGAAGAGAAGGCAGGGAAGCGGGGAGGTCATGATATCGTGACGTTACAAAATCATAACGTAAAATAGAAATCAAGGCTCGAAGGCGAGGAGGTCGCGATATCGCGACCTATCGCGATATCATGACCAAAAGAAGGAAGAAGCGCAAGAAAGTTAAACTGTCACGATATCATGACAAACAGCTGGTTCGTGGCTCAAAAAGGCATGTGCTCCAAGATGATGTTTTTGAGGCGGTCAGGGGTCTCATTAATGCATGTTTTCGTATCCGGTAAGTTAGCTGAACACAGCGGCCTCTCGAATGCTGCGTCCAGAGGTCAGAAATGTCAGGTGGTTCTTTAAATGCATGCTTTCATGGCGGATCGGGGTAGTTGCCCATTTATGGAAAGAAATTGAAGACTCGACGGAGGAAGCTAACTTTGTAGGTTTTGTTTAATGTATTTCTGCAGGTGGGTCCTTAATGGCTCAGAGGGTCGGGGCCTCTATAAAAACCCAAGCATTGTAATAGAATAGAGGTTGTGGATTAGAGATTGCATGCAGAGAGTAGAATTTGAAAACCAAGCCGAGTGCTGGTTCTTGTAAAGCCTGCAGGCTATTTCTGTAACTGTTTTCAGATTTTTGAATGAAAAGTTGGATTTGAGAAGGTGCAGTTTTTGGTTCGCCATCAGTGGTATTAGAGCCAAAAGTTCTTGAGTGTGTAACAGATCGCCAGATGTGAGGCAGTTACACCAGGATCTGTGGTAGGGTTCTAAGAGAGAAGAGAGAGTTTAGGATCCCTGAGCGAATATGATGACAATGAAAGAATTCAAAACTTTGCAGAGGCAAGTGCAAGCCCTATAAGAGGAACTACTTAGAAGAGATTTGTAGAGGCAAGTGAAAGCCCTACAAAGGGAGCTATGCAGACAGCGTGAGGATAAATAGAAGAGAAGAGAAGATGGAGTTCATCAGAAGATGAAGCCATTGCAGGCTACAGACAAAGAGGTGTGCAGTAGTGCCAGGATCTATCTGGCAGAAGATAGAAATTTATCTGGCCAGGAGATGGAGTTAAAGCAGGCTGCAGACAAGGAAGTGTGCAGCAGTGGTAGAATCTATCTAGAGGAAGACAGAAGTTGTTTGGGCCAGGAGAAGGGGTTAGAATAGGTTGCAGAGGCAGATGAATGTCTGGAGGTGCTACAGAAGGCAGTAACCAGACAGTGCAGAAGTGAAGATCACTTCTCCATCAACCCCGATTGTCTGATGCAGGAGCATCCGGTGGCAGTAGCGCAATCTTGCGTCAACAAAATTTTTTCTAAGTTTTTAGTCTTTGACAAGGCAGAAGTTGGTCGCGATATCGCGACATCATGAAATCATGACATAAAATTGAAGAGAAGGCAGGGAAGCAGGGAGGTCATGATATCGCGACGTCATGAAATCATGACATAAAGTTAAAGTCGAGGCAGGGAAGTAGGGAGGTCACGATATCGTGACGTCACGAAATCGTGACATAAAGTTGAAGTCGAGGCAAGGAAGCGGGGAGGTTGCGATATCGCGATGTCATGATATCGTGATGTCACAAAATCATGACGTAAAGTTGAAGAGAAGGCAGGGAAGCGGGGAGGTCGCAATATTGTGACGTCGTGATATCGCGACGTCATAGAATCGTGACATAAAATAGAAATCAAGGCTCGAAGGCGAGGAGGTCGTGATATTGCGACCTGTCGTGATATCATGACCAAAATAAGGAAGAAGCGCAAGAAAGTTAAACTGTCATGATATCATGACATGTCGCGATATCACGATAAACAACTAGTTCGTGGCTCAAAAAGGTGCATGCTCCAAGATGATGTTTTTGAGGCGGTCAGGAGTCTCATTAATGCACATTTTTGTATCTGATAAGTTAGCTGAACACAGTGACATCTTGAATGCTACATCCAAAGGTCAAAAATGTCAGGTGGTTCTTTAAATGCATACGTTCATGGTGGATCGGGGCAGTTGCCCATTTATGGAAAGAAATTGAAGACTCGACGAAGGAAGCCGACTTTGCAGGTTTTGTTTAATGTATTTTTGCAGGTGGGTCCTTAATGGCTCAGAGGGTCGGGGCCTCTATAAAAACCCAAGCATTATAATAGAATAGAGGTGGTGGATTAGAGATTGCACGTAGAGAGTAGAAGTTGAAAACCAAGCCGAGCGCTGGTTCTTGTAAAGCCTGCGGGCTGTTTCTGTAACTATTTTTAGATTTTTGAATGAAAAGTTGGATTTGAGAAGGTGCAGTTTTTGGTCTGCCATCACCTTTGTACCTTGATAATCTTATCCAAGGTCTTTGAGCTTTTCCCAAACATGTGTATCTTGTCCTTAAACTCTTTCACTTTCTTCCTTAGTGAAACTACGTCATGCTTTCATCTTTCACATTCTAAGAATTTACCTCTACCTTTTCTTCAAATCTCCTTGTCTTAGCTATTGAGTTTGTCAGATCTTGTATAAGCTTTCCCTTCTCTTCATCATATTATTGAAATTGAATCTTGAGTTTTAAATTCTGCTTTCTAACCTTTCTTAATTCCTTAAGAGAAAAAATAAGCTTATCTTCAAGATCAACTACTCCTTCCTCTTTATTTTCTGATTCTTCCTCTACTTCTTTATCTTCAAGAGCATCTTCATATTTTTTAGATTTATCTTCAATAGAAGCACTCCCTTATTCCTCCATTGCCAAGAAGATATTTTTTTCTTCTTCATTATCTGAGGATATTCCATCACTATCAATTGAACTCTTACCTATATTATCTATATAGAATCTCTTCTTATGCCTTTTGAAAAAATCTTTCCATGCTTGCTTTTTCCATCCCTGCTTTTCTTTTTATATCTGGATATTCTTACTTCCCTATTCTTAAGATCCTATTTCTCTTCACTACTATTGCTTTCGACTTCTTTACAGTTAGATGCATAATGACCATATTTACCATAATTGAAACACTTTACTATTTTCATACCTTTTTGCTTTCCTAAATCTTTCTTGTTCCTTCTGCCATAGTTAGCTTCCTCATCACTGCCTGACTCATCACTTGAAACATATTTCTTATCCTTTGCTTTCTTTGTTGCTTTGAAAGTTGCTTCTTTCTTTGAGATAGGATACTTTACTAATCTCATCTCATATCCTATGAGTGTTACCTTTAACTCATGCACATTTAGAATTTCAAGATCTCTTGTTTCTTATATGGATGAAACCTTTCCTTCATACCTCATAGGAAGTGACCTTAAAATATTTTGACAAACATCGGATTCTTCAACTTTAAATCCAAGTCCTCGCATGGAGTTAACAACCTCATCCACACGAAGTAAGTATGTAGCAATGTCTTCCTCATCCTTCATATTCAAGTCTTCAAATGTTTTATTGTGATTTTGCAACTTTACCATATTGACCTTTTTATCACCCTCATATGCTTTCTTCAACTTTTCCCATATCTCTTTTGCTGATGTGCAATGCATAACTTTTACAAATTCTGCTTCACATAATCTAGCCAATATTACATTTGTTTCCTTTGCATTATACAGGTGTAAGAGCTTACCATATTTATATATAGGAGGACTAGCTGGAGGTGTGTATCCATCCTCAACTGCTTGCCATGTCTCAATTCCTTATACCAAAAGGTAAGTCTTCATTATTACACTCCAAAAAAACATAATTGTTCCCATTAAACAATGGTGCCTTATTTTTTGAAGATCCACTTTGAGATGCCATCTGTGTTCCTGTATATTATTCCTTCAAGCTATTAAACTCTTTTGAATGAATCTACTCTAATACCAATTAAAGAACACAAGCTTATAATGAGAGGGGGGGTGAACAGTAGAAGACCAACTTTTAATTTTATTTCCCAAATAATATTATCCAATATTATCAATGGCATTATCAATAGTAGTAATCAAATAAATGCATAAATCATCACACATAATAGAGATATCAATTTAACGTGGTTCACCCAATTTGGGCTACTCCACAAATAAAATATTTCCACTAAAATTTTCTCAACAAATATCTTGGGAATTACTTCCCTATTACAATGCTTATGGACCTCTGTCCAAAGGAGACACAAATACCCTAATGCTATGATTTGTGGATATCTCTTCATAGGAGAACTCTTTCCCATTTTTTCTAATTCATGGAACTTGATCTAGGATAACTCTTTCTCATAAACTGGTTTATGGATCTCTCTCCACATAAGAAATCTATCTTCCCAACTGGTTTACGGATCACACTCCATAGGTTAACTCTTTCCACTTGTTCTAGTTTGTGGATCTCTATCAATAGGAGAACTCTTTCCCCTCTGCTCTGGCTAATGATCTTCTAGAATAATTCTACTCCCACTACTTTGGCTTGTGGATATCTATCCACAGAAGACCTCTATCCTCATTACACTGGCTAATGGATCTCTATCTACTAGAGACTGCTAACCTTTGCTCTATCACATCCAAATATTACTCTCAACTTTGTCTTAGATCTACACCTAACTCTATCCCAAGTGTAGTAAAAATATGCTCTAACTCTGTCTCAGTTCTAGCACAAATATGCTCTTAAATCTACCCCAAAATTTGTCCTCAAGTCTTAACACAAAGCTTGAAAAAATCATCAATTAAATCTACTCAAATCTACCCCAAGACTTAACACAAAGCTTGATCAAATCTGCCTTCAAGTCCTCTCAAGAACTTGCTCGAATCTACCTTCAAGTCCTCTCAAGGACCTTCTCAAATATACCTTCAAGCCTTCTCAAAGACTTGCTCAAATATGCCTTCAAGTCCTCTCAAATACTTGCTCAAATCTACCTTCAAGCCTTCTCAAAGACTCTCAAATCTACCTTCAATTTCTCTCAAGAACATGCTCAATTCTACTCTTAAGCCTTCGTAAAGACTTGCTCAAATCTACCTTCAAGTCCTCTCAAGAACTTGCTCAATTTTGCTCTCAAGCCTTCACAAAGACTTGCTCAAATCTGCTCAAACACATGCTCAAAACAACTCACAAGATATGCTCAATCAATATCAAATTTTGCATACAATGCTATCAAATGCCTTGTCTAATCTTCAAAGTAATTCCTTTAACTTGAAGTAGTTTAGACATATTCTATTTAGAATATGTTTAAACTATAGAACATATAGAGAATGATCCACTCTCTCAAAAACACAATATGTTCTACTTAATCATTAAGTCTATCGCTTTCACAAATCTGATTTCTAATGTTTGCAGATTTACTTTCAATATCACTAAAAACCAATGCTCAAGAAGTTTCACTCAATCATTTAATCAATGAAACCTAAATTTCTCATAAACCCTAAACAAGTGTTTTCATACTTCTTCAAAAAAAGAGCACAAGGTGGGTCTCAAATCCTAACTCAAATAATCTTCAATATCTATCTCAAATGTTCTCTAAACATTCACCAAAGAAGCATATAAAAACTCAATCAAATATTTCCAACAATGCTTATCAAACAATCCTTTTCACTCCACCTTATGTTTCACAACATTTAATCCAAAAACACTTCATTCAAAGGATGATGTGCCCATACCTTTTTGCTTTATGGAGATATGTCTTCAAAATATGTCTCTCTCACAACATATTTTGCAACTATAAAAGGTTAGCATAACACATTTTCTTATGCGTTAGAAAACCTTCAATATATGTGGCCAATTAAATTCTAAACTACTCTCTTGGTTTCTCCAGTTTATTGCATCAACTCATATAATCAAACCCTTCAAAATATTTTAGCAAAACATACAAACAATCAAAATACCTCATAAACCCTCTCTCTTAACACATTGAAAACAAAATCAGCAAGGATTCTTATTACTCCAAAAATTCACTTTCCAATTAATTCACTATAACTTCCTTCAAATAATTAAATGCATGGAATAATAAAAATTATTCCCTTATATCTCCCACTTATCATAAATGCATTTCCAAAAGAAATATAACCACCATTCAAAATAATATTCCAAAGCACTTAATTGTTAGGAGGGAAAACTGAAGGGGATTTGTTATTGATAAAAATGTGTTACATATATAGGCAGAAGGCCTATATTATAAACTGACAAGTGTCAAAACAGAGGCATAGTGCACTTTAACTCTAACATTCCCCCTTAAAGTGCACTATCCTAACTAAAGAAAAAAAATAAGTCAACATTAGGTAACATTCCCCCTTAATGTTGACTTCTCTAAAAAAAATCTACATCCTCATTTATTGCTGATTTGGTCTTAGGCTCTTGCTCTTTGTGCTTGGCTCTCCAACTGTGAATAATGCTAGATTCACTATGTATACATCTTGGTCTGTTGCCTCAGGGTCAGCCACTTCCACGGGTCTATTGCCACTGGGTCAGCCATCTAAGTGCCTCGGGGTCATCATGGGTGACTTAGGGTCAGCCACTTCTGGGTTTGTTGCCTCTGCAGGTCATCCTTAGAGGATGTTGCCTCTCGTAGGTCACTGACTAGATTCACCATGAGTATGAAATCCCTCCTCATGGTGAACTCAATCTAGAAGGTGTCGGTCTCTACCGAAAATGCACCTAATTAAAGAAAAAATGAGCCATATAAGAGTGTCGATCTCTGTCGAAAATGCACTCAATACAATAAAATGAGCCATAGATCCAAAAATAGGAAGGAGAAGAAGAAAGAAGAAAAGAAGAGAATCTTCTGAAGTGTCTTCATCTACAGTCTTCAGAAGTAGATCCGAAAACAACCTCGGATAGAGTCTAGGGTGTCTTTGTCTGTAGTCCCTAGTATAAGTGTCCTTATGGTGACCATGTCATCCCATCGAAATGCATGGGTAACCAGTTGCTGCATTCGCCAAGTGTATAGAAAAGATCACTAGGTACAAGGATCACATATGAAAGTACCTTGGGAGTGTCGGGTACAACCGAAAGTGCACTCCAAGGTAGAAAAATTTTGAGGCTAAAAAATGCAATTGAAACAGCCTTAAAATTACAATTTGACACCACCATTGTGTCCATCGTGGAAAACCGTTTCCAACGACTATAAATACCCCTATAGTTGTTGCAAAATAAATAGGGGTCATGTGGGCAACATCTCTCGGAAAAAATACAATAAGAAGCCATGAGGGCCTTCTTCCACTTCCACTCTCCATGTGGAAAAAAAAAAAAAAAAACAGCCAAAGTGCCATATTGACAGCTAAAGCTCAAATGATTATGTTTCTATAGGCCCAATGAATTCACAACTTTAGTCTACAAGAGAACTACTTGCCACTGTTCTCACTAGGCTTTACATAGTCTGGATTCAAAGCTAAATACACAGAATTCACTCCCAGCTATACGTTGCATTAGTCAAACCCAAATATCACAAACTAAACCAACTTTTTGAAATGCGAAAACCTCACTATGCAACAATAAAGGGTAACACTGTGAGCATGAAATCATCATACGTCAAAAGACGCTGAACCATCATAGAAGGTAGGTCCCATGTGGGCGGTGGAAACTGACACTGCTGCTTACCTCTCCACTTCGCCAGGGAACCATGGTAACGTCAATGTTGACAACCATGGTAACATCATCATGTTATCCAAGATCCCAATATTAGTAAGTATGGGAGGCCCATTGCCCTGTGTAAAATAAAATGACCCCCTCATCGACGTCATACCCGCAGCCCACGGTGGCACCGACCCTGCTCCACGTCATCCCCGCAACCTGGATCTCGTCAGCACTCCCACTTAAAATCTGGCCGCTCATCGAGTGAAAACTGATGGACACGGGGTCCATGCCAGACAGCCGAAACCACGACACCGTGAACAGCCATAGCTTCTTCCACAAAAATGGTGGCGTGGAATTCTCATCGAACTGCGCGTCTTCGTCAAGATTTACTGCGACTCTCTCGCTGGAGTCGTAAGTGCGCTCCTCGAACTCGGAGTCGAACCTCTCATTTCTCTCCCCACTCGAGCTCCTGTCCTCCTTGTGCACCAGAAGAGGAGTTACGCTGCCACCTTCGTCTTTGCTGGCCATGGCGGTTTCCGGTTTTTGGTTTCCTTCATAGTTTGTTGAGCTCCGAACTAAGCTCGTTGGAGACAAATTATAATGCTATTGGCGAGAGAAGCTTCTACGTGAAGGTTCTAATTTTTTGGTTGGATGCTGGAAGATCAGTGATACAGAAATCTCAGTGACGATGTGTAGCTCTGCAACCTCATCCTTCTTGCCCTCAACATTCCAATGAAACCACCAACAATCTGGCCTTCAGTGCGATAACGATGATCGACGATGCGCACCGAAGAATCGACATTCACCTCAAAGAATTATCATTCTTGAAGGCCATCGAAGGATTGCCTCCCAACATGGAGAACATCGATTCTCTACCCTACAATCTCATGTTTCTCCTCGTTCGCAGTTGTGAGCAGTTTGAAATTCACCCTATTTCGTCTGTAGCTTGTGGACCTCAGCGAAGGACGAGCACAAGACCGAGTGCAATGTCGGGAAGATGTGCATGCTGAGCAGTGCCGACAATGTGATGGAAAGAGACCTAGTCATCACCCTGGCCGTGGCAATGCGCCCTCTGATGTTGCAGCATTCTCTCCATGCCTCCCATTTTCAAAAAAACCCTTGCCCCAAGGGTTTCGTTCCACCGCACCATAAACACAGAAAACCAGAGAGAAACCAATGCAAAACAAGATGAAGACAATACAACAATAGTGTGAGCTCCAAAGTTTGAATTGCCACTAACAATTTCTACATCTCTTCTCCAGTCTTCATCAGGGCAGGCAATTACAAAATACCAAACATAAATTTTTTTTTATCACTTAGTTTGAAAAACAAATAACTTTCAGATAAAAACGAGCACGGTTCAGTTTGAATATATTCGTGTAGGCCAAAAAAACTAGGACGGTTCAGTTTGGAGCACACTCCTCCAACTGTCAACTGTAGTCGTGGCACGTCGATTGTGTTTGCACAGTCACCATAAAAACTCCTCCACCATGCAAAAGGTTTTGCCATCCATAACAACACAATCTATGCCATAGCAATGCACGCCATAGAAGAACTTCATCCAGCTTTGAAACTGATTAAAAAATCTCTGCCAACTCAACCAGGGTCTAAACAGAGAACCAACAAAACTACACCAAGAACCCAATCTAAAATAATAAAAAAATTCTTCATTAAAATGCAAGGATCCTTTCTGATAAACCAGATCGGTTTACACCGGCAAGTTTAGAGCATACTCAGATTTTGCATCGAAAAAGGGAAGGATGAGGGGGGAGGGAGGATTTCCATGAGGGAAATCCCCTCTCAAGCTCACAAGGCCAGAGAAATCCTGGAGCTCTGATACCAAATGTTAGGAGGAAAAACTGAAGGGGATTTGTTATTGATAAAAATGTGTTACATATATAGGCAGAAGGCCTATATTATAAACTGACAAGTGTCAGTATAAACTAACAAGTGTCAAAACAGAGGCATAGTGCACTTTAACTCTAACATTCCCCCTTAAAGTGCACTATCCTAACTAAAGAAAAAAAACAAGTCAACATTAGGTAACATTAATAACTTCACTGAAGCCAAATTATTTCAAACCCTTTTTATGGAAAAAATAAAAATTAATTTTAACACCTTATACCTCCAACGTTAGAGCATACCATGCGACTTAGAATCTTAGGCAACAATTTTATTAAAAATAAAATAAATACCTTGCACGCTTCCTCCGTGGGAATCAAACCCCCACTACACTTGCCACCTGCACCTTAGTCGCGGTCTAACTGTCGCGTGACCTAAGGGCTCACTTGAAACTTTTATCGTCCACACTACCCTTTATACCTTACGCTGGCACCAAAATTGTTTGAAACAAAAACATTTCCCTTCTACTACCATCGAGAAGCGAATACGAGACCTACGATTCGTAAAAGACTTACACTGCCAAGCCTTGCCACTAGGCCAACCACATTGTTGGTGATAGGGGCATGCACATTTTTCTCCTTATCCTTCCACGTGCTCCTTTTTTCTTTTTAAAATTAAAACCTTCATCTTCTTTCGCTCATGAAAAATTTGCATCAACCAATTTAATTAAACATTAGTATGTGCATTCAAAGACTTACCTTTGGTCTCCAAACTTTATGGTATAAATATCATTTTTCTTCCTTTCTTGGACGTCGATGAAAATTTAAATATTTGAACTTTATTCTTGGCACCAAACCCACTTAGGGTTATAAAATTATTATAATATAAATATAATAATACTATAATTAACCTTAGGCTTTCTCTTAACACTTTAATATTATAATAATAAATATTATAATATTATTTCCTTTGGGCCTAGATATTTCCTTTCTTCACCTTAGGCTTTCTCTTGACAACTTTAATATTATAATAATAAATATTATAATATTATTTCCTTTGGGCCTAGGTATTTCCTTCCTTCACCTTAGGCTTTCTCTTGACAACTTTAATATTATAATAATAAATATTATAATATTATTTTATTTGGGCCTAGATATTTCCTTCCTTCGGGGTATTTAGACAATATTTTAACCAACCATGTGAATCTTTAAACCAAAAATCTTGTGTTTAAAATATAAATATTTTAACCCTTTTTTTTCAATTTCCTTGCACTGAGATGAACTGACTTGTGACATCAATGACAACATAAATACTCAATATTTCCAACAATATCCCCCTTTGACTTTGATAACAACCATTTTCCTTAACCATTTCTTTTTCTTTTTTCAATTCTGCTCCCCCTGGAAAACTGCTCCCCCTAACTGAATGCTCTCCCCCTAACTCAAATATCTTCCCATTTGACATCAATGGAAAAGGGACTCCTTTGGGGCTAAAGATAAGTCTCTGAGATCATCCCCCTCCAAACCTCATCTCCTTGAGGTGATTAATTTTGGGGTGGAAGTATCTCTACTCCCAACATACAATGCTCTTTTTCTTTGTCCACCTTCTTCCTCAAATGATCCTTCTGATTCCTTTGAATATCCATGTTCTTGCTTGTCCCTGGAAATTCTATTCTACACCACTTTGCCATATGCCCAATATTATTACACTTGTAACACTTAATATTGTGGTTCCTAGAAGGTGCAAATATCTTGAAGTTCCTCCTGGTGAAGCCATACCCATTCCTATCATAAACCCTGCAATGAGTTGCTTTATGACCAAAATGATTACAAGAGTAGCAATACCCTTAAAAGAGATGCCCATCTCTGAAATCTTTCTTAGTGAAACCATATTCCTTATTTTCACGTGTCCTGCAATGCATAGCCTTGTGAACAAACTTATTGCATGAGAAGCAATATCCTTTGAATAAATCTTGCCTTGGACCCATTGGTCTCTTAATCCTTTCTTCCCTATGATGTTTCCTATTTTTTATTTGTGCATTGTTTTCTTCCTTGGTGAACCTTCTATTTTTTAACTTATCATCATAAGTATCACTTTCTCCTTCACTCTCTTCTTCTGAAGCTTCTTCTTCTTTGGATCTTGAGCTTGACTCCTCTCCTTGTTCTCTTTGTCCCTCTTCACAACCAAGTCCTATCTTATTTTATGGAGACCTTTGTACCTTGATAATATTATCCAAGGCCTTGGAGCATTTCCCAAACCTGTGTAGTTTGTCCTTAGAATCTTTCAATTCCTTCCTTAGTGAAACTACCTCATGCTCTAATCTTTCACATTTTAAAACTTTTGCCTCTAACTTTTATTTAAATCTCCTTGTATTAGCTATTGAATTTGTCAGATGTTGTATTAGCTTTCCCTTCTCGTCATCACATTCTTGAAATTGAATCTTGAGATTTGAATTCTACTTTCTAACCTTTATTAATTCCTTAAGAGCAGAAATAAGCTCAAATTCTAGATCAACTACTCCTTCCTCTTCATTTTCTTATTCTACCTCTACTTCTTTGTCTTCAAGAGCATCTTCATATTTTTCATATTTATCTTCAATAGAAGCACTTCCTTCTTCCTCTATTGCCAAGAATAAAATTTATTCTTCTTCATTATCTGAGGATCTTCCATCACTATCACTTGAAATATTTCCTATATTATCTGCATAGAAGCTCTTCTTATAACTTTTGAAAAACTTCTTTCCATGATTGCTTTGTCATCCCTATTTTTATTTTGATACATGGATTTTTTTGCTTCCCTGTTCTTATGATCTTGTTTCTCTTCACTGCTACTACTTTTAGCTTCTGTACAGTTAGATGCATAATGACCATATTTACCACAATTGAAACACATTTACTGTTTTCATACCTTTGTGCTTTCCTGAATCCTTCTTTTTCCTTATACCGTAGTTAGCTTCCTCATCACTAGTTGACTCATCATTTGAAACAAGTTTCTTATCCTTTGCTTTCTTTGCTTCTTTGAAAGCCACTTCTTTCTTTGGGATAGGATCCTTTACTAATCTCATATCATATGCTGTGAGTGTTCCCTGTAAATCATCCATAGTTATATTTTTAAGATATCTTATTTCTTCTATGGCTAAAACATTTCCTTCATACCTCATAGGAAGTGACCTTAGAATATTTTGATAAACATTGGATTCTTCAAATTTAAATCCAAATTCTTGTATGGAGTTAACAATCTCATCCACATGAAATATGTAGTAATATTTTCCTCATCCTTCATCTTCAAGTCTTCAAATATTTTCTTGTGATTTTGCAACTTTACCATATTGACCTTTTTATCACCCTCATATGCTTTCTTTAAATTTTTCCATATCTCTTTTGCTGATGTGCAATGCATAACTTTTACAAATTTTGCTTCACATAATCCATCAAATATTGTATTCATTACCTTTACATTATACAGGTGTAAGAGTTTACCATATTTATCTGTAGGAGGACTAGCTAGAGGTGTGTATCCATCCTCAACTACTTGTCATGTCTCAATTACTTGTACCATTAGGTAAGTCTTCATTCTTACACTTTGGAAAGTATAATTATTCCCATCAAACAATGGTGCCTTATTTGTTGAATTTCCACTCTGAGGTGCCATCTGTGTTATTGTATACTCTTCCTTCAAGCTGTTAAACTCCTCTGAAGGAACCTGCTTAGATACCAATTAAATAACACACACTTATAATGAGAGGGGGGTGAACAGTAGAAGATAAACTTTTAATTTTATTTCCAAAATAATATTATCCAATATTATCAATGGCACTATCAATAGTAATAATCAAAGCAATGCACAAATCATCACACATAATAGAGACACCAATTTAACGTGGTTCACCCAATGTGGGCTACTCCACGAAGAAAATATTTCCACTAAAATTTTCTCAACAAATCTCTTGGGAATCACTTCCCTATTACAATATTTATGGACCTCTGTCCAAAGGAGACACCAATCCCCTAATGCTCTTATTTGTGGATCTCTCTCCAAAGGAGAACTTTTTCTTCTTTTTTCTAATTCATGGAAATTGATCCAAGATAACTCTTTATCCTCAATTGGCTCATGAATCTCTCTCCACAAAAGAACTCTATCTTCCTAGCTAGTTCACGGATCACACTCCATAGGATAAATATTTTTCCTTGCTCTGGTTCATGGATATATATCCACTGGAAAACACTTTTCCCTCTAATCTGGCTGCTTATCTTTTAGAAGACTTCTGCCACCACTACTCTGGCTTGTGGATCTCTCTCCATAAAAGACCTTTGTCCTCACTGCTTTGGCTAATGGATCTCTATCCACTGGAGACTATTGTCCTCTGCTCTATCACCTCCAAATATTGCTCTCAATTTTGTTTTAGATTTGCACCTACTTTTTCCCAAGTGTAGTACAAATATGCTCTAACTCTATCTCAGGTCTAGAAAAAATCTACTCTCAAATCTACACCAAACTCTATCCTCAATTTTTTCCTCAAGCCTTAACACAAATATTGAACAATTCACCAATCAAATCTGCTCAGATCTATCCCAAGACTTAACACAAAGCTTGATCAAATATGCCTTCAAGTCCTCTCAAGGACTTGCTCAAATATACCTTCAATTCCTCTCAAGGACTTGCTCAAATCTACCTTCAAGTCTTCTCAAAGACTTTCTCAAATATACCTTCAAGTCCTCTCAAAGACTTGCTCAAATCTGCCTTCAAGCCTTCTTAAAAACTTGCTCAAACGTGCCTTCAAGTCCTCTCAAGAACTTGCTCAATTCTGCTCTCAAGCCTTCACAAAGACTTTCTCAAATCTACCTTCAAGTCCTCTCAAAAACTTGCTCAATTATGCTCTCAATCCTTCACAAAGACTTGCTCAAATATGCTCAAACACATGCTCAAAATAACTCATAAGATATGCTCAATCAATCTCAAATCTTGCATACAATGCTATCAAATACCTTGTCTAATCTTCAAAGTAATTCCTTTAACTTGAAGCAGTTTAGATATATTCTATTCAAAATTTGTTTAACCTCTAGAACATATAGAGAATTATGTACTCTATCAAAAACTCAATATGTTCTACTCAATAATTAAGTTTGTCACTTTCACAAATATGATTTCTAATGTTTGCACATTCACTTTCAATATCACTCAAAACCAATGCTCAAGAAGTTTCACTCAATCATTCAATCAATGAAAAACAATTTGCTCATAAACCCTAAACAAGTGTTTTCATACTTCTTCAAATAAAGAGCACAATATGGGTATCAAACCCTAACTCAAATAATCTTCAATCTCTATCTCAAATGTTCTCTAAATATTCACCAATGAAGCATATAAAAACTCACTCAAATATTTCCAACAATGCTTATCAAACAATCATTTTCACTCCACCTTATGTTTCACAATATTCAATACAACACTTCATTCAAAGGATGATGTGCCCATACCTTTTTGCTTGATGGAGATATGTCTTCAAAACCTGGTGCCAAAACCGTTTGAAACAAAAACCATTCCCTTTTGCTATTGTCGATAATCGAACATGAGAGCTATTGTCCATCAAAGCCTTACGCTGCCAAGCCTTACCACTATGCCAACCACATGGTTGGTGATAGGGATATGCATATTTGCCTCCTTATCCTTCCACGTGCTCCTCTTTTCTTTTTAAAAATAAAACCTTCATCTTCTTTCACTCACAAAAAATTTGCATCAACCAATTTAATTAAACATTTGCATGTGCATTCGAAGACTTACCTTTGGCCTCCAAATTTTATGGTATAAATACCATTTTTCTTCCTTGCTTGGACGTCGGTGGGAATTTAAATATTTGAACTTTATTCTTGGTGCCAAACCCACTTAGGGTTATAAAATTATTATAATATAAATATTATAATTATTTTATAATTAACCTTAGGCTTTCTCTAAACACTTTAATATTATAATAATAAATATTATAATATTATTTTATTTGGGCCTAGGTATTTCCTTCCTTCACCTTAGGCTTTCTCTTAACAACTTTAATATTATAATAATAAATATTATAATATTATTTCCTTTGGGCCTAGATATTTCCTTCCTTCATCTTAGGCTTTCTCTTGATAACTTTAATATTATAATAATAAATATTATAATATTATTTCCTTTGGGCCTAGGTATTTCCTTCCTTCGGGGTATTTATACAGTCTATTGACCAACCATGTGAAGCTTAAAATAAAAACTCTTGGGCTTAAAATATAAATATTTCAACCCTCTTTTTGTAAATCCCCTTGCACTGAGATGGACTAACTTTTGATATCAATGACAACATAACTACTCAAAATTTCCAACAACATATGATAGAATAAATATAGGTACTGGTAAAAATTCTCATAATGTTTTAATAGGAAAAGCTTGCACCAGTCAAGAAAGAGAAGGAATTGGTGATTGGCAATGAGGCAACAAGTTGTGACGGATGGAGCAGCAAGGAGGAGGAGCGAGAGGTCTAGGGGCATCAAACCCTAGGTGTGGGACTTCAGAGGGCAGATCAGCAGACGCGGCAGGTGGGGGCTCTGGCGAGATAGCAGGCCCCCAAGCGGAGAATGTGGACAAGGAAGTTCTATTGGAACCGGTCCAAGGGCGTTGGGCGGATGCGGTTGAAGATTTCTCTCGAGGGGGACCAGGACTCTATGCGTCAGGATCAAAGGAAGACCCAAGAAGGAGACAAAGAGAAACCTGGCAACTGGAGACCTTCATATCTTAATGCTCTTCGCGATAAGCAAAAATTATCCGACTCTTGTTTTAATCTAAAATCAGTCAATGGTAGGTTGCACGTCCCGCATTCCTTAGCTCAAGCATGTGGCTATGGAGGGCATAACATCTTTGGTGGCTAAATTTATGGGGGTGAGGCCAGACATGGAAGTCATAAGGAGATGGGCCATCCAAAAATGGCAGCCAAGGGCCGGTATGATGATTAAGGCTTTACCCAAGAGTTTTCTTTTGGTGACATTTCAATGTGAACAGGACATGGAAAGGACTCTCCAAGGAGGTCCTTGGTTTTTTGGGAAAAGGGGCTTGTATCTGAAGCGTTGGTCCCCCGATTTCAACCCCCAGACTCGGGTGCTGGATTTGGCTCCTATTTGGGTTAAGATGCCAGGATTACCTCTACTTTTCTGGAATGAACAAATATTGGCTGGGATAGCTACAGAGATTGGAGAACTAATAGCTATTGATCCTGCAACCTTGAGCAAAACAAGACTCATGTCTGCTCGCATGTGTGTGTTGGCGGACTTGAGTAAAGAGCTCCCTAAATCCATTATTTTGTCGTCTATGTTTGGCCTTCATACTCGTGTATTTGAATATGAAAATATGTCTTTTAAGTGTAGTGTTTGTGGGAAGGTAGGGCACCAGTGGTATCCACCGCATTTCCAAGAACCAACCCCCACTCCAAAATACCGATCCTCAAACCCGCAATAATATCCCTCCCCTGCAGATCTCCATTCCTACCCAACCCGGGCCTCAAGGACGTGGAGCTCGAAATCCGAATATCGAGACCCCGTTCGCCCTATTGTAAGCAAGAGGCAACGTTTTAACCCTCCTCCCAAAAATTCCTATGCCCCAAAACCCTCTCACAGGGGAGCCGGTCCCTTTGATGGGAACCCTCAAGCTCAACTTGCTCCTAAGATGATACAACAAGCCTCGGAGCCAAATCACAAAGGAAAGAACCCCATAGATCAATGCCTGGGGCAAGTAAGTTTGATTGGGTGATACGGGAGGCCTATGGAGGCTCGGTGGAAGTGGTCCCATGTACTGCAGAGGAATTTATGGGAAGAAATTCCAAGGAGATCAACATCCCAAGGGAGAACAGTTTTGATGCATTAAATCATTTGAAGGGAGATCAGATGGACAGCCAAGAAGTGGAATCTGAGGTAGAGGAGACTCAAGAGAAGGATTTAGAGGAGAAAAATCAGAGGAAGGAGCAGGAAACTAATAATACAGGCAAGGATACTCAGGAGGAAGAGGTGAACCACCAAGATCAGTGTAACCCCAAAGCAGGGAAAAAAGAATCTACTAATCAAGAAGCTAAGAGCACGGAATCATCTCCACTGTCAAAAAGACCAGTTAACCTGGAAAGCCAGATTGTTACCCCAAATACCAAGACTGACCTACCCAAGATGGTTACTAGAAGCCAAGTGAATCCCAAGGAACTTCAACCTAGAGCGGATGTATGGGGATATGGTTCGGTAGGGAAGAGGGAAACCTAGCAATGCCGCCTTAAGGCAGAAAGAAGCAGAGCGAGGAGTGGTTGATGGCACTCAAGCAATATTGCTCTTTGGGGCGAAGGCTCGAGGATCCAAAGCCCATAAATGAAGATTCTTTCATGGAATATTCGTGGGAGTAATCCTGCAAAAATAAGAGCTTTGTATGCTCTTAGACAAGAACACAAACCGGATATGATTTTACAGCAAGAAACTAAAATGGAGGAGAGTAGAGTTATTCCTTTTAAGAATAGGACTTGGCGAGAAGTTGAAGTAGTAGGCCAAGAGGCCACCTGGAACAGCAGGAGGGTTACTGGTTATGTGGAACAAAAATGTGATTGATAGTAGAGTGATTCTGATGTCTAGTTGGTTTATTTGTCTCTTATGTGTGGATAAAACCACGCAGAAAGAGTGGATCTTAACGAATGTATATGCTCCAGCTTAGACAGGGACCGAGAAGGGTTCTTTGGAGTCGCCTAGCTGAATTGAGGGAGACGGTCCCCAACTACCCTTGGATTGTGGCGGGGGATTTCAATTGCTACCTTAATCCCGTAGATAAATTGGGGGGCTCTCAAAGAATAACTCATCGATATCTACGAGTTTAGAGATTTTGTTGAGCAACATGAGTCGATGGATGTGGACCTCGCGTAGATTCTCCTATACATGGTCTAACAAAAGATTGAAGGAAAACCAAATTCAGATAAGATTAGATAGGTTTCTTCTTTCTCAAGAATGCCTGGAGAGGTTTGGGGACTCTTCATTAACGACACTCCCAAGAATCGGGTCTGATCACAACCCAATTCTGTGGGAAACAGGGGAGGACTCTAAGAAAAGATACATCAGACCCTTTCGATTCGAACTTATGTGGTTCCAACATCAGGATCTCAAGGATCCGGTTGCCCAATGGTGGGACAAAAAGTATAATGGTTCGAAACCGGCCCAAGTGGCATGTAAACTAAGGAATGTGAAGGCTAACATTAGAGAGTGGAACAAAACTTCCTTTGGCAATATTTTTGTTAAAAAGGCAGAACTAAAAGACAAGATCAATGAACTACAGGAGAAGCTGAAGTCAGAGCAACTTACAGAGGATCTGAGAAACCAGGGAGAGGGAGTTGTTAGCCGAATACCACACGATGCTAGGATTTGAAGAAACCTTTTGGAGGCAGAAATCCAGATTGCGTTGGTTAAAGGAGGGTGACAGAAATACAAAGTTCTTCCATGTCTCTACTCTTCGCCACAGGAGTACTAACAAAATTAAGGAGATCAAGATGGCCGATGGGTCTAACACCAAAGATATGGAAGACATAAGGAGGGAAGCGGTTGAGTACTTTAAATCGTTGCTAGAAGATGTAAATCCGACTATTGAAGAAGAGGACTCTCTCGTTGGCAGCCATTCCACCCCTCAGTAATCGATAATCTTAATGGATTCTTACTTAGTCCTTTCACAAAGGAGGAAATCAAGAAGGTCGTTTTTGACATGGATGGTAACAGCCTCCCCAGACCGGATGGCTTCCCCGTAGCCTTTCTTCCGTAAGTTTTGGGATATCCTAGGCAATGATGTAGTGGAAGCTATAATTGAGGCTCAAAAGGACATGGAAATCCCATAAGGAGTTAATGCTACTTTTTTAGTCCTCATCCCTAAACTAGTGGGAGCAATGGAATTTTCCAGTTTTCGCCCTATCGCTTTATGTAACACTCGATGAAGATTCTCACAAAAACAATTGCCAATAGGTTGAAGGTTATCCTTCCTTTCATCATTGATATGAACCAAGGTGGCTTTGTGAAAGGGCGACAAATATTGGATGGTATCATCACAATTCATGAGGTTATTCATTCAATGGTGACTAGTAAGGAAGCGGGTATGTTACTAAAGCTTGATATGAATAAAGCCTACGATCGGGTCTCATGGCGGTTCCTCACCAAGATTTTGGGTAAGTTTGGTTTCTATTCCCAGTGGATTAAGTTGATTTTTAGTTGTATCTCTACCACAAGATTTTGTCATGGTGAATGGGTCACCCTCCGGTTACTTTAAGAGTGAAAGGGGGTTGCGACAAGGAGATCCTTTGTCTCCATACTTGTTTATTATTTTAGCGGAAGCATTGGGTAGGAACATTTCAACAGTAGTGGCAGATGGTCAATTGGAAGGTTTTAAACCAACCTCAACAACGAGGCCGTTGTCTCACCAACAGCTTTGTGGATGATACAATCATTGTGTCCAAAGCATCGGTGCCTCAAGCTAGGAAGTTGAAGAGAATTCTAACCAAGTATGAGACAGAAGCAGATAAAGACATAAACTATAAGAAGAGTAGCATCTATTTCTTTAACACGCCTGGTGGGAGGGAGGAAAGAATAGCTAACCTCTTCGGTTGTGGAAAGGAGCTTCTACCAAGAACTTATCTAGGCATGCCTATGTTCGAAGGAAGAATGAAGGCTACTTTGTGGAACTCACCATTGACAGGATCTCCAAAAAGTTAGCAGGGTGGAAGGGCAGCCTTCTCACTCCGCAGAAAAGCCTTATTAGTTCAAACTACTTTACAGAGCATTCCAATTCTATCGCATGTCTCTATTTAGAATGCCCGCAAAGGTCCAAGCTACATTGGAGCTAATTCAACGCAACTTCTTGTGGTCAAGTTCGGAGGAGAGAAAGAGAATTTCGTTGGTAGCATGGAATCGGTGTGTGCAAGCAAGGATCGTGGGGCCTCGGGGTTAAAGAGAATGAAAGAATTGAATCAAGCTCCGATTGGCAAACAGTATGGAGATTTATCAATAATGATCAATTGGGATGGGTAAAACTTCTTAAGGCAAAATATATCAGAAATAATCAGGACTTCCTGAAAGCTGATAATCTTCCTAGAGGATCCTATTTTTGGAATTGTTTGCTCGAATGTCGGGAGGTAGTCAAGAAAGGCATCAGATGGAGAATTGGTAATGGAAGACAAGTGGACTTTTGGAAAGACCCGTGGTTGGAAGAGGCCCCTCTGAAAGATAACTTAGACCTTCAGGTCCTCCAACATAAACTTTCGAAGGAAATGGGAGGAAAAGTAGGGGATTTTATTGTCGTAGCACAGAAACTTCTTCTTGGAAGAAAATCGCAGCTCATAATCTGTCGAGCAAGAGAAGGTGGCCCTAACCAAACTCAATGATGCTTTAAGGGTGTTCCCGATCATTCCCGGGGGAGGAAGAGACAAGGCGATTTGGGGCAAAACTACAAGTGGGATCTATTCAAGAAAAACTCGCCTATAAGTTAATCCACTCAGGATTCAATGGTCGGACTCCGACTTCGTTATTTGGTTAAATAATTTAACCCCAAAAATAGCTTTCTTCTTTTGGTTGGCAGCTCAAAATAAGATCCCGACAACGGATAATCTGCAAAGGAGAGGTTTCCAATTCATCAATCGATGTATCTTGTGTGAGAAAGCAATAGAATCAGTAAGTCATATATTTCTAACTTGTGATTTTTCTTGTACAGTCTTCCAAATGATCCTGTCCAAATTTCATATAGATTGGGTCTGTCCAAATAGCATGTCTGACTTCTGCATACAGTGGGCTTCCCCCTTCCGGCAAAGCTTTTGACTTGGCTCGGGAAGCTCAGCTTACCCCATTTTTTATGGGGGATATGGAATGAGAGAAATAAGAGAGTATTTAAAGGACGTAAGAAAGATCCTATGTTATGTGGTAATAAAATAATCGGAGCTTTGAAAGAAAACTGGAAAACTTTCTTCTTCAAAAATGAGACTATGTCTCTAAGGGAAAGGAGGATTTTGCGGAACTGGGGAGAGGAACTTCCAGACCTAGACATTACAACCAACCCACGGGATGGTGTCAAGTGGATACCCCCCACACAAAAGTGGGTTAAGTTTAATTTTGACGGGGCAGCTAAAGGAAATCCGGGGCCTGCAGGAGCAGGAGGAGTTTTGAGAAATGAGGAAGGAAAAGTGGTCCTTGCCTTTGCAGAGCCTTTGGGAACTCAAACAAATCATTTTGCGAAGCCCGAGCTCGCATGCGAGCAATGAGAATTGCCGGACTTGAGGGTTATAAGGAAGTTATCTTTGAAGGGGATTCACTTAATATAATCAAGGCAATTAAGGAGGATAAAGACCCCACTGGACCATATTGGAGCTTATCCTAGAAGCAAAGATTCATAAATCTCATTTGGTTAATGCCCGAATCCAACACACCTTCGGAGAAGGGAACCAAAGCGGCGGATCTAATGGCAAATATTGCAGCTTCGTTGGGGAGATGCAAATTTGGAAGGATAACTTCCCTCAAGAACTATTGGTGTTGGTTGCTAGAGAAGAGCTAAGATCAAACCTCGTTAGAGCATCAGGAGATCGGAGGGGCTGATGATGAGTAATCCGACAGATGGAATTAGGCAGTAAAGGCATCCCATTTGTTGGGGCCTGGGAGGTGACAAGTGTACAATACAACAACCTAGTGTTAGTAAGTGCTAGGTGTTGTTTGGTTTTTGTTTTATCCTGAATAGTCAAGCGACAAGTATAGGACCGTGGACTCTAAGTATGGCTTAATGTGAGTCTTAGAAAGATCCATTTTGTATTTTGATTATACGGGCTTGATGCTAGAACCAGCCCATTTTGACTTTGTAAAAGGTTTGTGGACCTTATAACCACCTCTACCTTATACCAAAAAAAAAAAAGAGAAGGAATTATACAAGCTATTAAATATTATGGAGATGCCATAGCTTAGAGCTATGAAGTTCTAAAAATATATAATCAAAACATTATCTCATTATCCCTTTGAAACCAGAAACAAAGCCATTTAGGCAGAAACAAAGACCTGTTAATATATTGCTATAATCCCTTATTCAAAAGGAAGTTCAAAATCTCGTAGATGCATGTATTATATTTTCTATTAGGCATTCCACTTGGGTAGCTAATATAGTACCTATCTACAAGAAAACTAAAGAAATTCACCTGTGTTAACTTTATGAATCTTAATAAGGATTCTTAGGAAGATAATTATCCTTTGCCTTGTATAGATCACATTTTACAAATGGTAAATGGATCTAAAATTATGTCTTTCTTAGATAAATATTTTGGATATAACCAAAATATGATAGTTACTAAGGATAGGATGAAGACTACATTTACCACTAAATGAGGTACCTTTGCTTATAAGAGAATGCGCTTTGGATTGATTAATGTAGGTGCTAATTTTCAAAGAGCAATGTATTATGCTTTTAAAGACCTAATTGGCAAATGCATAGTCATCTATGTTGATGATATTCTTGTGTTTTCAAAGAAACGTGCTAATCATGTTAACAATTTAAGAAATATATTCCAAAAATACAGAGAACATGGTATCTTAAATCCTAAGAAGTGCATTTTTGGAGTAATGAAAGGAAAATTTTTAGGGCATGTTATTTTTAAAGATGGTATTTCAATTGATCCTGAAAGAGTAGAGGCAATATAGAAAGTTTCTCTCCCAGGTAGTAAGAAAGAACTCAGATCATTTTTTGGAAATATTAATTTTGTTAGAAAATTTATATCAATATTTGTAGAGATAGTCAGACCACTAAATGATATGATCAAGTAAGATGTTAACATTACTTAGATTTCTAAAGACCAAGCAATATTTCAAGGAATTAAAGATGCTATATCCAATGCTCTAATTTTAGTGAGTCTTGATTATACACAACCATTTTACATATATTCATTTGCTTCTAAACATTCAACTACTAGTGTCGTAACACAAAAGAATGAAAATAATGAAGAGAAGCCAATAGCCTTTATGAGCTCCCCATTAAAATATGCTCAACTAAAATATACAACTATGGATAGACAATCATCTGCTTTAGTAAAGGTAGTGAAGAAATTTAGGTTTATATTCTACACAGTAGAATATTTGCAATTGTGCCAGACCCAACTGTCAGAACCATGCTAGTACAAAACAAATTATGAGAAAGAAGAGACAAGTGGATAACAACATTACAAGAATTTGACTTAGAAATCTAGCCTATGAAAATATTTAGAAGCCAAGGGCTAAGTAAAATATTAGTTTAAATAGAACCTCAAATCCTTTTCTAATAATATTCTATAGATAACATCACAATTGATGAGTGCTATAAAGATATAGTGTATTACCTATTTAATAATAAATGCCTAGGTCATTTCAATGCTACTCAAAGAAGAGCATTACATCTAAAGAGTGCCAAATTCATGATCAAAGTAGGTATACTGTATAGAAGAAACCATGAAGGAATTTATCTTAGGTTCTTAAATAAATATGATGCTACTCAAGTCCTTAATGAATTTTATGGAAAATATGGGATTAGACATGGTTCAGCCAATGCCACTGTATATCAAATATTAAGAGCCAGATACTACTGGCCTCATACTTTTAAGGATGCTCATGCCCATGTCATATCATGCCATACTTTCCAAGTTGCTGCTAAAAGAGAAATAAATGTTTTAATTCCTTTATGACTAGTATTTGAGGCTCATCATTTTTTCCAATGGGGATTAGAATTTATAGGAGTTATAAATTCCAATTCTTTAGCTAGTCATAAATACATTTTTACTGTAACAGATTACTGCACTCATTGGTAGAAGCTCAAGCTACTAAGAATTGTACTACAAAAGTTGTAATCATTATCACCAAATTTGGAATACCTTACTCTTTAGTTTGTGATAATGGTTCAACCTTTACCTCACTTCAATTTGCAGAATGGGTTTATGATAACAAAGTGAATTTCTTTTTTTCTAACTATTACCCTTAAGGAAATGGTTTAGTTGAGTCTATTAATAAAATATTACTAACAATAATCAAGAAAATTCTAGATATTGGAATATTAAACTCTAGTATGCCTTATGGGTATCCAAGACCAGAATAAAAGATTCAATAGGAACATCTCCTTATCATTTGGTATATGGCCAAGATTTTATTTTCCCTACAAACTTGAAATTATTGATGTTATAGTTCATGAGAGATCACCTAGAAGTGGATGATAAGATAAAAAAGGCTAAATAATATAATGAATTTAGATGAGAAAAGAGAGGATGCCCTTCAACATTTCAAAAAACACCAAGGGATAGTTAAAATATGGTTTGATAAAAGAGCTTAAATTAAAGCACAAGAAAAGAAAGGAGATCATGACAAATTTGATCATATTTGGCTAGGTCCCTATTAAATATCAGTTTTTTTGGAAGAGAATGCCTTTAGACTGAAGAATCCGAGTGGAGAAAATATCCCTTTGCTTGTCAATGGGTAGTTTCTAAAACACTACTTTCATCCTTGAAATAATTTAACGAAACAATCAATGTACCATTGTTTCTTGTTTTTTTTTTTTGTTTGTTTGCTTGTTTTGATTGTATTATTTTGGTTCATACTTAGTTTTATTTTCTGATTTTTTGAAGTTCTCTATTTTATGTTTAATGTTTTATATGCTTGTTTAATTTTACTATTTTGTTTAGTTCATTTTTTGAAATTTCTTTTCTAGTTTGTAACTTCTAATTGTTCATCATTATCATACTCTCTTTTCTTTCCTTAATTTTGGTAGTTCATGCAATTGTAATTGACTTATGGTTCCTATAAAGCGAAATTTTCTTAATTAATTAATGAAGAAGAGCTTTGAAATTTGATGAAGTTTATGATTAGTAAATAAGTTTATTTGGTTTTATACTTTGATTATGGGGCTAAAACAGATAAAACTAGAAATAGTGTAGCATGATGTCGAAGCTCCACATTTATTAATAATAATTTTAAATTTCTTAGATCAAAAGGATAAAATCATCTTGGTTTGAGGATTAGGTGAAAATACATACACTCTTATTTTAGCCTTGTAGATATCTAACCCAAAAGAGCACATATAATATTTTTAATTTATCTAAATACTTCTTAATCAAGAAGGAAAATAATAATACAAATTAACTCAAGTGCTCGGGTGACTTGGGTAACCTCTATTGAGGCTATAGATACCTGAATGGCAGCAGAGAAATATCTAGAAGGAATCAATGTCATCTCCACCAGAGCTATAGATGCTTGACTGATAGTGGAGCAATGCAAAGGTAAATATTTTTTAGGAGTGAAAAATTTAATAACCTAACTTCAAACCAAGTGATGAAATTTTGATTGATTTAGAATGTAAACGAATGTGCTAGCACACACTTTAAGCTGAAGCAACATAATATATTTATTTTTAGCAAAGTTTGTTTAACCCCATCTTAGAATTATGCCAAATGATTTGCATTTTAATAGTTGAGATTTCATTTATTTCAAGTTGGGTTATTTGTCTAGAATGCTCAGGAGCATTTTCTAGCAAAGTCACCATTTGTTGTTGCCATTGCACAACTTACCCCAATTGGAAAACCACTTTAAATTTTAATTTAGATTCAAGTTTTCTTACATCTATCTTTTAATATTGCTTGCATTAAATATTTTATAAAGGATTGAGCTTCAATTGTATTGATTTCATTTTAATGATTTCAATAAAAAAAATTGCATTCTCCATTGGATTAATGTATGAGATAAACTTAAATGAGTATACTTTAATTGACCTCTAAGGAGAATTGATGACCTAATTTGTTTACTTTCAATGATTTGTCCAAGTTTTTGCTACCAAGGTCATTCAACAATTTTTTTAGAAAATGATAGTGTACCCATAATTTAAATGCAAAAATTTACCAAATTATATGAATGGACATGTGAAAAAAAGTTTAAAATCATAAAAAAATTATATTTACTAACAACTCAATAATATTTTACAATTTCTAAAACCCTAGCATTAGAATAAAATTATTCTTAGGAAATAGAATTTGTGTCCTCCTATGAAATATGTTCTCAAGCAATCAAAGAGTTATGAAATCTATTTCCGGGCAATCAAAATTTATGAAATTTATTTTTTGGTGATAATAAAATCACTTCCAGGCATGTGGAATTCATTTTTGGGCAATCAAGAATTATTTTTTGGTATTGAAAATTATTTTTGGATTTATGAGAATCAATTTTAGGCCATAAGAAATCAATTTTGAGTATTAAAAAATTATTTTCAACATATGAGAATCAATTCTGAACATATGAAAATAAATTATGGATAAGAGAAATTTAATTTTGAGCATAACAAATCATTTCCAAGGAATAAGTTTTCATTTTCAGTTTTATGAGAATTATTTTCGGGTAATAAAAAATCATTTTCGGGCATCCAAAGATCAATTTCGAGCTATTGAGAATTATTTCCAAGCAAAAAGAAATAATTTTGAAGTCATTGGAAATATCTGGAGTCATTCATAGGGTTATGAATTCCAAAATACATGAAGCTGAAATGAATGTGCAATGTCAGATCCAAAATTTGCCTAAGTATAGAGACCATCGGAAATATTGTACCCTAGCACAAGCAAAAGAGGTATAGAAAGTCTGTCAGCTTACTGAAAATTTTGTACCATGGCGCAAAGCAGAGAGGTGTCGAAATTATGTCAGCTATGAAATCTAAATTTGCTTGAGTGTAAAGACTATCAAAAATATTGTACCCTAGTGCAAAGTGGAGTGGTATCAAAAGCCTGTTGGCTTACCATAAATATTGTACCATGGCACATTGTGGAGAGGTACCAAAATTCCATAAGCTATGAAATCTAAATTTTCTTAAGTGTAGAGACTATTGAAAATATTATACCCTAGCGCAAAGCAAAGTGATACTGAAAGCCCGTTGACTTGCCAAAAATATTGTACCATGGCATAAAATGAAGAGGAACCAAAAATCTATCGACTATGAAATCTAAATTTACTTAAGTGTAGAGACTGCTGAAAATATTGTACCCTAGCACAAAGCAGAGTGATACCAAAATCTGATTGGCTTGCTAATAATATTGTACCATGACACAAAGCGAAGAGGTATTGAAATTTCGTCAGCAATGTCAGATTCAAATTTGCTTAAGTATAGAGATTACCAAAAATAATGTACCATCTCACCAAGTGGGGTGGTACTAAAATTCTATCGGCTTGCCAAAAATTTTGTACCACTAATGTCAAGAGAGAGAAACCAAAAGCCATCATTTCCAAAATAATTAAACTTTTCTAAGTGCAAAAGTGTCGAAATTTGTTATCGGAGGTCCAAGGTTCAAATCTCGGACCTCGCCGGACTGAACGCTTGTCCCTTTCCTGTTGCTTTCAGTGGCATAAAAGGTTTAAAATGATTGTGGCATGGTGGTTATAGGGGCGGACTGTACGAAGATATGTGTGGCAGCTTCTGGGGCGGACAATGCAAAATACTGTGGCGGCCATAAAAAGTCGGACAACCTGCCCGGATTTGTGGCGGCTACCGATTCCACCATGTAAATTCAAAAAAAAAAAAAAAAAGTGTCAGAATTTGAGAGAGGATGGTGTAGACCAAAGACCTAAAAAATATGACACTCCAATTTGGAGAAGACTATGAAGCCTGACAATAAAAAAAATTTCACCCTACAATAAAAATAAAACTTGATAATTAAGAATGCATCCTAATAATAAAAAAATTAGAAACGACAATGAGAATGCAACATTTGGATTATAAAGACTCAACATTGGTGGTAAGAAAAATAAACCTAGCACATGAGAGCCAAAGTATGACTAAGTTTGAATGTTACCGAAGATCTTGTACCATGGTGCAAGCAAAGGAGGTACCAAAATCTTGTCACTCTGTAGCTATAAGAAGGAGAAAATTTGGCTAAGGATGGATATCACAAATTTTTTTTTTAACCAATATCATTAGCAAAGGGGTGCCAAATACCAATAATATAAAATATATCTGGTGCTCAAAATTTCTCTAAGGATTGAAACCCGGTAATTTAAAAATCAAGCCTAAAAAGTGGAAAATAAAGTCTGACAATTGAAAAATATAGATTTGGCAATAAAAAAATAAAATCCGACAATTAAAAAATGAAACCTTGCAAATTGAAAATTAAGCCCATCAATTGAAATCAAACTCAACAATTAGAAATGAGCATCTAGATATAATGAATCAAACTTGTAAATGGAAATTTAGCATTGAGACGTTAAATAATAAATCTAGCACATAAAATATGGCTAAGGCATAAAATCCAACAATTGAAAGTTAAGCGCGAAGATTGAAAATATGCTCTTGCAATGAAATTAGCACCCGACAATGGAGAGCTACTCAGATTGATGCCCTAAGGAGTAATGGTACTATAATGGAGGAAAAACATGATTTATATAAAAAAAAATATGTTGCTGCAATGTCAAACATCCTTTGTTATTAAAAATAAAAGTAAAGAAATAAATAAAGAATTAAATCAATTAGTCATCGACCAATGTGTGATATTTTTACCACCAAAGCTAGTTTAAACTAATTTCCTCTTTATTCCATGATTTATAGGAAATAAAAAGAGAATATGAAGGCTAAGGGAGGTCAGGAAGGATATAGTGAACCTAGACCAGATTACAGTGCCCTCAAATGCATGATACTTCAACAAGAAAGATACACTAAACCTGGACTGATTCTAGATCACTGGTGCATGACAATTCAAACCACATGGAGTATGACGATTCAACTACCCAATATTCAGAGATACACTTCTAAGATAGTTAGAATATCAAAAATCAAGAAGAATTATACATTGATACATCATCCACAGATAACTCATATGTACAACTGTAAAGCACTATTTTTTTTGAATGTGTAAGGCTATAAATAGCCATTGAGACCCCATTCCAAAGGGTTAGAGTCCATTGTAGTGATATACATTTAGATTTTTTTTCTTCTTTTATAGTTGGTGGATATTTGAACCCTTGACATTGTACCTTGGAGATTTAGTCTTGTAATCACATGATGTTAGAAATTATGAGCATGTAATGATTGAATATCTTAGTAATGCAATATACTGGAATTCTTAGTGTGATTTGCGCATGTTGATAGTGGTTGCATTTAAGTCAATTTTAGTGTGTTTTTTCTTTTATTTTTGAATATGGCACCACTTTGATCTCAGATTGTGCAAAGGCTGGTCGAACCAGAGCTGGTTTAAATTTAGATTTGTTACTTCAACCATTTTAGAACGAACTCTCAAGAATGCAATGGCTTGTTTTATTTCTTTCTCTAACCCTTTTATTTTAAATTTTATTTGATACCTACTTAGAATAGGAGTTTAAATTTCAATAGTTGAACCTTATTTTCATATGTTATATTTCATATATTTCAAAATATACATTACTTTGTGCTATAATAATCATGATTATAATGCAATGAATGAATGTATGACGATAATTTTAAGGTAGTAATCCTAGAATATTTCTTTTTCTTTAATTATTTGATGTAATATATGATAAAAAATATTTATATCTTGATGCTTATTTGAACAATTGAACAATATTTACATGTTTTAAATCTTAGATAGTGAATTGACACTCACCCTTGTAATAGTTATGTGTAACCTTGAGTTATCCATATGCCTCCCCTTTTATTATTTTGATTTAAGATTTTATAGTAACATACCCTATCACCCAAACCTTGGGGGATCAATGTTACCTTTCAAGAGAGAAAAATCGTTGTTTTCACCATTGGTGTATGTTGGAAATTAGGCTGATGTATCACTCAATAGGAAATGGCTCTAGAAGGAGGGCCATGAATTGTTGGATTCATTGTCATTTTAAGCCACAAATTTTTGATTTATTGTTATTTTAGGGCCATGAATTATTGATTTGTTTAGGTCTATGAATTGATAATTTCTAAGCATACTCTATACCACAAAGGTATATGAGGTAAACCCTAGTACTTATGAGAGCTTTGCCTCTCCTGTTCACTCGAGTGATGTCTTAGCATCATAGAATTGAAATATGGTATGTCTAGTCAATGTATGTATACCATGGATACTCCTCTGAACCTTATTACGTTATTAAAAAAATCTCTTAGGTTGGTTAGCTTTTGGGGTTGTTACAGTTGGTATTAGAGCTCTAGTTCATAGGACTAGAAGTTTACCTAGAAAGAACTTAGAGATGTTTGAATTGATGGATGGCTTATGGGAAAAAATATCTTCTCTTGGGAGAAGATATTTTATGTGAAATTTATAATTTCCATCAATACCATTAGTGGATGATAGTATTTAATTGTTAGTACATTTGGAAGATGTAACTAACTAGTAGGAAGGAGGCATTGTAGAGGAGAACTACAATCTAACCTAGGAACTTTTGTGTGGCTAGAAAACTATGGAACCAAACTTAAGAAGAGGAAGAAGAGGATCTTCCATACCACCAAGAAAAGCTAGGTAGGATAGTGCAAAGGCTATATCCCTAAAAGAAAGTTTGGAGAATTATAGCAAAGAGATGAAGAACCTCACTTCTACTGTCTCACTTTTTCTTGCAAGAACAAATAGAATAAAAAAAGGAATAAATGGATCAACAAAGATAGATGCTGGAAACTATAGTGACTTAAAATAGAAATCCTAAGGTGATATAGGAAGGAAATCCTCCTTTAGATGAGCAAGATTGTAGGGATATTATAGAGGGAGAATTAGCGAAGGATATGCAAAATGTTAAGACATCTAAATTCATTGAAAAGGATGAGGGTGATTCAGATAAATCTTGGCCGAATGAGTTGGAGACTTATTTCTCCATGAATAACTATTCTTCAGTGACCCAGATGGTTTGGGCCACTCCATGTTTGTAGGAAATTAGATATGAGTGGTGGAATACTTTTAAATAAAGAAATTAACCTATCACAGGAAGGGTTTGTGAAGGCCTTTACAAAAATATTTCTCACTGAAAAACATAATATGGAGAAATTCAAGGAATTTTCCACACTTCTCCAAGGAACAATGACAATAGAGGTTTACTACCAAAAATTTGTAAAAATGCTTAAGTATGTATCATTGTATGAGTAGGATGAGAATATGAAGGTACATAATTTTATCTTGGGAATGGATCCTAAGATAAGATTAGTAGTAAACATGCATAATCCTGAGACTCTACAAAAGTCATATGACATAACCCGTAAAGCCGAGCCCAAACTACAGTTGAAAAAGATCCACTTTAACTATGTGGTATTGTCAAAAATAGATCCACTATAACTAACCTTTAGAGAAAGGGAAATGAATACAAATGGATTGGTAAGGGTGAAGTCACCTTTTAATTGCTTAAGTAGAAGCTTACTATTGCACCTATTCTCAAGATTCTAGACCCACAAGGGAATTTTTTAGTTTGTATTGATGCTTTGTTGGAAGGTTTGGGAGGAGTTCTATTCCAAGATGATTCAGTCATATCATATGAGCCAAGGAAACTCAAGAAGCACGAGGTCAACTATGCTACGCATGATCTGGAACTAGTATCTATTGTACATGCCCTTAATATTTTGTGGCATTATCTTCTAGGGAAGCCTTTTAAGTTGAGAACCAACCATAAAAGCTTTGGATATATATTTAACCAACCAATGATTAATGCATGATAAAGAAGGTGGATTTAGTTCTTAGTAGAATATGATTTTGGTATAGAGTATATCAAAGGTAAGGAAAAAAAGGTTGTTGATGCCTTGAGTAGGAGAATGCATATAGCTGCTTTGACCCATAGTCATGTGGAATTAAGGGATCAAGTTAGAGAATTGCAAGCACAAGATCAGTATTGTAGTGAAATTCAAGCCAATATGGAAGGGAATTTTGAAGAGAATCAAGATTTGTGCATAATGGATAAAATTTTATGTTTTAAGGACAGCGTGGTGATCCCTAAAACTAGCGATATAAGGAGACTGATCATGCAAAATGTGCATAGAAATTATTACTCCACTCACCGAAGAGGGGTAAATATGAGGGAGAACATGAAGAAAAACTTCTTCTAGTCAGGTATGAAGAAGGATATCACTAACTTTATGGCCCGATATTTGGAATATCAGAAAGTAAAATCTAAGCATAGACATCCAACTAGATAATTATACCCATATGACATACCAGTTTGAAAGTGGTAGGTGATATTCATAGTGGATTTAACTAAGATCCATTATTAGCATGACGAAATCCTAGTAGTGGTTGCAGATTGACAAAAGTTGCACATTTTATTTGAAGAAATACCAAGGACGATGCCCTGATAGTGGCCAATAGATTTTCCAAAGAAATTTTTAGGTTGCATGATTTTCCTAAGGTAATTATTTCAGATTAGGACTCTATATTTACATTTGAGTTTTGTCAAACCCTTCAACGTGCAATTGGCATGAAGTTGGATAATAGCTATGCATATCATCCAAAAATATATGGATACAACTAGGGAGATGGAGGAGAAATTTAAGATGATCAGACAAAGGCTTAAGAAAGCCATTGATCGTTATAAGAGTTACAATGATTTGAAGTGTTCACCTAGAGAATTCTTTATGGGGGATAGAGCTTTCCTAAGAGTGAAACCCATGAAGAGTACCACAAAGTCTTCTAAATTGGATTTTTTAGCTTTTGATGAGTATATTATATAGGAAATGCAACCACAAGATGAAAGATATGAACGTTATGACATCTATATGATAATGAAACTATAATATGCAAAAAAATAAAGAGATAAAATTATGCAATAACTCAGAAATATGCCATTAATCAAAGTTTTTGGAAATAGTACAATGCAATATAATGGAGGACATGAACACTCCATAAACTATTTTAAAGGAACTACATTGTACCACACTACAAATATATACTATGCACTCTCTATATGCTCTCCTACCTATTTCACTCACTATAAGGCCTTTATATAGGAATACCGGTTTCTTGGCCCTTACTCTATCTTTGACTCTATCCTATGACTCATGTACATGTGGACTACATGCACATTTACATCATTGCATATTATAACACTTGTGCATTTATTACTTGTTGAAGTAACTACTTAACTTTACTCTAAAGTAAAATCCTACTCTAGTAACATACCAAAGGTTGTACATTGATATGTATCCAATAATGTAATATATTCTCTAACACCCCCTTGTATTACATTATTTGGATATTGAAGACTTTAGTCTTCAATATGGATATTCATCTTGGTTATGGAATTTGATCTCTTCTCTCTTGCTTCCTTCATTGTCTTATTTTTCTAAATATGGATGAGTATATTGTTCTGGTTCTTCTTCTTCTTCTTTAGTTTGTAGATGACCAAGTAGTGCATAGTTTTGTTGTCCTCTCATTCTTTTAATTTTGAACCTTCTATTTCTTCTTTTGCTTTTATGATATATAGGTTCTTCATTCTCACCAATTTGTTCTTCAGGAAATGCATTAGTATTGTTTTGAAATACAACAATATCTTGTGAAGTTTCAATAGAATCCAAAGCATATATTTCTATGGATTGATCCAATGGCTTCAATCTCATTTTGATTTATAATGTGACACATATTAACTCCATTTATGTGTCTGAAATAAATTATCCTTTTGCTCTCTACTATTTTTGCTATTGAAATAAGATTAGATGATAATCTAGGGACATACAATACATTATGTAGTAGAAAATATAGAAATGATTTACTTAGTGTTACACACCCATATCCATGTATGTGATAGAATTTTCCATCTGCAATTTTCAACCTGTAATTATTAGTGAGTTCAAGATAATCAAACCATTGTAGATTTCTTGTCATGTGGTGACTTAAACCAGAATCAATATACCAAATGTCCTTTTCATATTGACCTATGAAGTTTTTTGAGTTTGAAGTGATTTTGCATCTTTGATATGGTCTATTGAATGAATTCTTATATTGAGTCCTCTTGTAGTGTGCATTGTGATGAAATGTCCCTCTTGTTATTTTTTCCATTGTAGTATATGATAGGATTCCTTTAGCTCTTTAGTATTTTAAGAACACTTTTGATAGATCCTTTGTAGTAGACTACCTTATGAATCCCTAGTTTAGAGTATGCAAACTAATTTGATAAAATATTTCTAATAATTAGATGTTGTAGGATCCTCATGTCTCCCTAGCGATTAGAATATACTATAATCTTGGTAATAGTTCACCTTTTGAGTTGATTTGGTAATATTTTGGGAATGATTCAACTCCTATTTCACCTATGCAATTATCAATTTGATGGAGTTCTCTATGGTTGGATTTATTTTATCTCTTTAATGTGTCTATGAGATAAGTATAACCAATTAATTCCAACTCTTAAATATTTAATGAACTTCCTTCTTCAACCTTTAAAAGTTCAATTTTCTAAACTCCAATAAACTAAGGTTTGATGTGGTATACCTTATAACTCCATAATTTAGACTTTTAGAAAAAAATAATATTTGTAAATTAATATTCCAATTTACCAAGGTTGAAAACCTTATGTATCCTACTTAATTATTTACAAATATCTCAATGTTTGAATATCAAGCAATTAATAATATCTTCAACCTTTGCTAGAATTTTTTTCTTAATTTTAAGGTTGATATTTCAATGCAATAATAATAAACTTTCAACCTTATACTAACCACATTATAACTCCATTTAAATGAAAGTATGTATTAAATGATATGTCTTTTACCTCCCTTCAATGTATAGCGAGTGAGTTGATTGACCTACGATGAGATTTCTAAGTTCAGGCATTGATATTTACTATGGGATACAAGCATTAAATGCTCTCTTTCAAATTATACTGGTCTTCTCCTCACAACTCAAGAATTCAATGCTCTATTTCCTTTTGAAAAATATCTGTCTTCTCCTTATAAATCGAGCATTCAATGCTCCACTTTGATCGATGCTGGTATGTGGAAGTCTCTTACTACACTTTGACTTCATTCATGATGCTTCACTATGTGCTTTCACTTTGATATTGGTTGAAGCTCTTCACTCCTTTGTGTGCCTTTCGACTTGGGCTATTAATAGTGATACATCCCTTCTTGGGATGTAATTTACTTCATGCATTACTATACCTTCTTCCTTCTTGATGCTCTTGACACTTGGTGCATACATTGCTCAGATAAATGGAGGTTACAAACTTTACTTCAACACTCCCTAATGTGATGAGCATTAATTCTACCCTCAATGTTCCATGATGAGCGTTAATTCTGTCCTAAACACTCCACGATGAGCATTACTACTTCATTGGGCACTTCCTTTGTATACGTTATAAGATGGAAATTATAGAAGATGTCTAAAACCCTGAATTTTGTTATGCCAAGTGGAATTTGCATATGAGGATACCTTCAACATCTCTTTAACCTTCTATACTTCTTCCCAGAAGGTGCAAGTTGTTCAATATTAGCTTCAATGCTTTTCTCCTTTTTGCCAATGAGTGCAAGCTATGCTTTTCCAATGAGTGATGATAATATTCTCTACAAGGTTGGATCCAACTATGGTGATTATGGAGAGCTCCAACACTGCCCTTTTGGCTAATGATTTATCTCCAATCAATGGTCATTATTGGTTACTTTGATCTCTATCTTCCTAGTTGATGATTCATCTTCAATCAATGGTAGCTCTTGAGAGTTTTAGTTGGTGGTTCGACACTAATATGGTTTGGTAATGTACCTTTTATTTTTGCTTTAACTTCCTTATTTTCACTGTAATGAGCTATACTTTAGCGTTGTTCCTTCTCATTGATATACAATAGATGATAGCCATTTTAAGTAGACTTTGTTATGCTATATTTCTGTAAGGAACCTACTATTGAAATAAAACTCACACACACAAAATATTGAAATATAACTTAAATACATGCCATAACAGAATAATACTATGTAGAAAGTAATTGTAAAATTGAAAAAATATCACAAATAACTCATAATCGTAGGCCTCTTCGAGGGGGCAACCTCCTTCAATATTTCATTAACTTGTAAAAATATACATTCGTACATGGCTTCATGCATTTTAAAGAGAAAGTTGCATGCAATCCTACCTAAAGGCTCAAGAGTTGGTTTATATGAAAAATGCCACTCGAGCTAGAATATTCTACTAAACATCGGGTACAATATTGATAATAGTTACATGCAATGACACCACTTGGCTAGGTTCCTTACTTGCCACATACATTACAAATTATTACAAAATAACATTATAATAGAATCCCCCACGTTGGAAGTGGGTCATTACATAATAATGAGAATTACAAAATAAATTTAGGATGGGATCCTAACATGTCCTTCTCCTTCAAAAAGCTTTGTCCTCAAAGCTAAAGGTGAGGAAACTAGTGCTAGAGTTGATGGAGAGACTCCCATGTAGCATCTTCTGGTTGGAGGCCACAACATTGAACAAAGAATTCAGTAATGGTGCAGTTGCAGAGAGTGCAAGCTCAATAGTCCAATAATTGTTTGGGTTCAAGAAATATAAAGCCTTATTCATCTAACTTTGGGAGTGTAGATTAAACTTGTACCTGTTTTCCCACCACATTTTTGAGAGAGAAAACATGAAAAATAGGATGGAACTTGGATGTAGGTGGAAGGGTCAATTTGTAGGCTGTGGCACCAATCCATTGTAACACCTAGTAGGGCCTATAGTATTTTGCAACAAGTTTTTGGCATCTAAAAAACTGGAGGGATAACTATTTATACAGTTGCAAGTGAAGGAAAACCATATCACCCATGTAAAAACTACACTCAAAACAATGTTGGTCAGCCTATTGGCGCATCCGATTCTAGGCTACATCCAAATTCATCTTCAATTGATGGAGGACATTGGCATGCTAACTGAGAGTTGTGTTGACTACCTAGACCTTGGAGCTACCTAAAATATAGGAGGAAGACATGGGTGGAGGGCACCTATAAACTACCTCAAAAGGAGTAACCTTGGTTGCTATGTGATAGGAAGTGTTGTACTACAAATCATCCAATGGAAGCCATTTTGCCTAATGCATAGGATGATCAGAGGTAAAGCAACGAAGGTAGGTTTCCAAATATTTGTTGACAATATCCATATTTCCATCCATTTGCAGATGATAAGATAAACTCATTTTGAGCTAAGTTTCCTATAACTCCTATAACTTAAATAATTATTTCCAGAAGTGACTAGTGAAGGTGGGTCATGATTAGACATGATGGAGGAGGGTAGACCATGAAGGTGAAAGACAGAATAAAGAAAAAAATGGGAAATGGTGGATGTTGTGTAAGGATGGGATAGGAAACAAAAGTGAGGATATTTTGAGAGACGATGCACTACCACGAAGATAACAAATTTGCCTCCAGAATTAGGTAATCCTTCAATAAAATCCATAAAAATATTCACCCAAACCTTGTCAAGAATGGGCAAGGGTTGAAGAGTGCATAGAGAGTGCACCATTTCACCTTTCATTCATTGACAGGTATCACAAGCTACCATAAAATATTGAATGTCCTTTTTCATACCCTTCCAAAAAAAATGTGCTTAAGTCATTCATATGTTTTGAGAAATCCTGAATGCCTGGCGAATGGGGAAACATGCAGTTCTATCATGAGAAGTTCCCATAGTGGGGACTTGTGGGGAACAATAAGGCATTAGTGGTAATGCAAATATTGGCCATCCCAAGTGTACCCTGGACATGAAGTAGGCTCAGTGTGTAGAGAAGCAACCAAAGTCTGCAATTCAAAATCTTGAAGTACCTCCTGGTGTAAGGAATCAATCCATTGGGGAACCAATAATAAAATGACACACAACATACTACGAGCCTCAAATTGGCGAGAGAGAGCATCGACCACAATATTATCCTTACCCTTCGTATAGGTGATATCATAATCATAGACCATGAGTTTAGAGACCCATTTTTGTTATTTAGGGGTGGAAACCCATTGCTCCAAAAAGTATTTGAGACTTTGATGGTCTGTTTTAATAGAGAAATTATGCCCGATGATATACGGTCGATAATGGGTTATTGCATGTAGAATTTCCATCATCTCCTTGGTATAAGTGGATTTTCCTAAATTATGGCTAGAGAGAGCTTTACTAGTAAAGGCAAAGGGTATCCCTTCTTGCATCAACATTGCACCAATACCATGACCTAATGCATCGCTTTCAATAAAAAAATGGTTTGGAGAAATTTGACATGGCCAAAATAGGTGTACTGGTCATAACATGCTCAAATTCTAGGAAGGCCTGTTCAGTGGGTCCCATTCAAGTAAAATAATCCTTCTTTAACATGGAAGTGAGGGGAGCTGCAATTTTACCATAGTTATAAATAAATTTATGGTAATAACCTGTACGCCCTAAAAATCCCCTAAAACCTTTCAGAGTGTGAGGTTTTGGCCATTCTTGAATCGCTAGGATATTCTTGGGATCAACTTTGATACCCCCCTTCATAACAATGTGTCCCAAATATTCCACTTTTGTCAACCCAAAAGAACACTTGGAATGCTTAGCATAGAGTTGATATTGTGCCAACAACTGGAGAGTCTGATTCATATGAATAATATGCTCTTCCCATGAGAGATTATACATCAAAATGTCATCAAAGAAGACTAGGATGAAATTTTAAAGGAATGGGTGAAAAATATTGTTCATGAGGCTTTGGAAAGTGGAAGGGGTATTAGTCAAGCTGAATGGCATTACCAAAAACTCATAGTGACCTTCATGAGTACATAAAATAGTCTTGGAAATATCCTCATCCTTGAGCCTGATTTGATGGTACCCCGAGTGAAGGTTGAGTTTCAAAAAATACAAAGTCCCATGAAGTTCATCTAGTGATTCATCAACCACCAAAATAGGAAAATTATCTACGATGGTGAGTTTATTGAGCTCGTGATAATCGATACACAACCGCCAGGACCCATATTTATTGTGCACCAGTAAAACTAAAGAAGAGTAAGGACTGTTGCTTGGCTGAATGATTCTGACTTTTAAGAATTCCTATACTAACTTCTCAATTTATGACTTAAGAGCATGAGGGTACCGATATAGTCTAATGTTGTGTGGTGCATTTCTAGGTAACAAAGGAATAACATGGTCATGAGAGTGGCAAGGCAGTAATTTTGATGGCTCAACAAAAATAGAATTGTGCTTGGTCAAAATAAGTTGTAAATATTTAGGAATAGAATCCTCCTCTAAAGGATGAGGTTGGATCACAAAAATTTGAGCTATGACACCCCAAGATGATTTTTTTAAAAACTTCTCCATCCGGTTGGAATTGATAATCTGTGAAGGCCTTGCTTTTAAGCCATGGAGAGTGTGGGATTTTCCATTCTATGAGAATCACATCTAAAGCTCAAAAAAGTGCCATGAGATGACTCCCAATGTGCCCAACCATTGAGCTCCCAACATGATATCACATCCCCTAGTTGAAGTACAAACATATCCTATTTGAGCTCATAATCCCCAATCTTGACCTTAAAATTATGATATTTACCTTTGCAAGGTAAGGTCCCACCATTTTCTATCATAACCTCAAAGGAATTACATGTATGTACGTAATGATTTTCCTGCTTGGCATGTGGGGATCAATAAACTTGTGTGTATTACTAGAATCAATCAAGATGGTAAGACACAGACCCTTGAAATAACCCACAACCTTCACAGTATAGGGAGTAGTAATGCTAGCAAGAGCATGAACACAAATTTCAGCCAGTGGTTCGTATTGGTGTTTTTCCTCCAGTTTAGATGGTTCCTCTTCTAATTCGGTGTCGTCATCACTATGGTCACTGGTGTTAGGCTCATCAAAATCTATGAGGAACAACTTCTTTTGGATTCACCTATGCCTATGAGAAAACTTTTCATCACAATTGTAGCACAACCCTTGGGTGCATCACGCATCCATTTCAACAGTGGTTAGACATTTGGGTGTAGTAGTGGGTGCAATAGGTTTTTGTTCATTCTAATTTTAGAATCTAGGAGGAAAAGAGGGTTTAACCTATGGAAATTTAGATATCCATCTCTAAGATGAAAATTTAAACTCAACCAAATGAGTCAACTAGATAGCCTACGTCATGGATTATGGCTTAAAAATTATGACCTCGAATTGGAGATCTTCCCTCAACCCGCTAACAAAATGACTCATAAAGAACCCTTCATTCATTCATGTAGTTGTTTTGTCCATTATATCAAATTGTATTTAGTAATCTTGAACTATCAAAGTTTATCTCAGGTTTGTCAACTGTCCTATAAAATCATCATACTCACTAGGGCCAAAGCAAGTGAGTAATTGAGACTCAAAGTTTATCCAAGAAGGATCAAGGAGATTTTTATGAAACCATTGGTACCACTGTAAGGCTTTAGATTCCAAATTGAAAGAAGCCATTTGAACTCGGTGATAAATGGGGACATCATGGAGTCTAAAGAATTGAGCAACACGACATAACCACCCATCCACATCCTTCCCATTGAACTTAGTAAAGTCTAGTTTCATCATCTTAAAGGTAGTATCATGATCAAAGCAAAGGTGAGAGTCATCTGTTCCCTTTCCTTGACCTTGATCGAAATGTGAGTGTTCAATACGATACTCAAACTTACTTATAATACCTTACAATTTGGACTCAACTTCTGCAAGCTAGTCTTCTAGGTGAATTTTGGAGGTATCTTGTTCAGTTTTGAAAGTTTGAAATTCTGCCATCAAGGTTTCACTTGTGGTTTTCAAGCTTGTAACAACACTCATTAGGTTATCCAATATTGTAGCAGTGTTTTGCTCTACCTATTTTTGATGTCCATGAGTGCCACTTCCCATTTGGGATAGCCTTAAACCTTTTTTATTGAATTACTAAAAATAGAAGTGTGGTTGTAGGAGTTACTATTTTTAGTAAGGAGTCCAAAAAAGTTTGGATGTTATATATCAAGATGATCAACTCAAAAATATGATCACAATGAGCTATATCCCACCACACAATTTTTGGGTCACCCCAAACTCAGATTTTGTATTTGTGGAATATTTGGCCAAGAAGGGCTAGTGGAAAATGACAAATTTGAGGAATTTTGAGAAAAAAAGGATTTAAGACTCAAAATTTTTGTGAGAGGTGCAGAAGGGCTAACTAAGATAAAAAAAATAAATTGTAGGATTTTTGGAGTTGTCTAGGACCTTTTATGATATTTTTGGTGCTATTTTTCCCTATTTTTAGTTTAAAAATGACGCAAAATAGAGTAATGATAAAACCACTACAACTTATTCGTTATAGCTCCTATTTGCACGATTTTTGATTTTTGGGTGTAGAATAAAAAATTAGCAAAATACTCTTTTTTTACAAGTCTACTGGTGCAGTCAATTTTTTTGATTTGGAGCTATAGTTCACAAGTTGGGTACTGGATCAACTGTCTCTGATCTATGCATTCTATCAACTGATCACCTTGTCACTATCCTATCACCTATACTGCAGTTACTAACATTGACGGTTCTATTTATGACCCTGAACACCTATATATTTTGACTATTATAGTTGAATGAAATTGTTACTATTGTTGATCTGACTATTACTATCACTGACCTTACTATTACTGTCACTAACCTGATTGTTACTATCACTGACCTAATTGGTACTATCATTGACCTAACTGTTACTACCACTAATCTGGATGGTACTAGAAATTTTCATACTATTAGAGACACTTGTGGATTCTATCCTAACTGCTAGTGCATGCAAGGTGCATTCTTTTGTGATAGGGAAGTCCTCCGTATGCTCACTTTCTAGGATTGTGAATGCAGGTTCAACAGAACAAGGAGATGTGTATTTTTACAGGTTGATGTATTTAATAGAACCAAGGTATGCTAGGTAGAGGAGTATGTAACACCCATAGACACTCTGTTATACCGCGATGACAAAAAATAGTGCTCAAACCAATATTTTAGGCCACTACCCAAAGAGGATTCCACACATACCCTTGTGCAAACTTTTTGCCTCTCTAATAGTATGAGAGTGTAATGTCTGGGATGTTGTGTCCCATGGACTATGGATGATACAAGGCCAAAACTATTCCTATTGAATAAAATTTTGTTCAACCTAGAATGGTATCCCGATACACTCGAAGATGCATGGGAGCTCAATTCTATGCACGAGTGTTGTTTGAGACCTAGATATTAGAGCCCGATCGTCCCTCACTTCACTAGACACTTTATGGGCTATCTAGCTTAGCCAATAATTGTTAGAATTAATGTGCACTATGTCTTCTTTAGTTTGACACTTGTCATATTGTCTTGACACTTATCACCTTTTCATATAGGCCTTCTGCCTATATATTGTAACTCATTCATGTATAATATTATCTCATCTTGTTCATTCAATTATAGTCCTGACATTTGGTATCAGATCCCAGGATTTCCCTACCTTGTGATCTTGAGGGGAGATTTCCCTCATGGAAATCCCCCCTCCCCATTTCCTCCCCCATTTTTTCTCATTTTTTTCTTCAAGCTGAGGGAGTATGCTCTCCATCCTTGATGGATGGATCAAAAACCAGACGTCTAAAGAAATTAATGGCTGCCAGATCCATTTTTTTTAGAGTGAATCATTGAGGTATCTGTATGAAAGAGTAGTTTCTCACCAGAGAAATGAAAAACAAGATAATCTCATAATTTTATTTTTTATTTTAAAAATATTCATGGCTACTAAATATTTTTTTTAGAGTTTTGTTTTTCAGGACGTCGTTCATCTGGATCATGGGAATCCTATGAGTTTTTTGGATTTGATTCTGGATGAATATTGCACAGTTGGAGGGATGATATTTTGATTTGTTCTTTGTGTAGACACAAACGTAGTGGACACTGTGTGTTCTACAAAGGAGTCTTGAAGGCTATTTTATTTTTCGGTGTTGATGACTGAGCACAACCTGCATTCAACAGAGTGAACTTGTTTTATCTACTTAGGAGGAATTTTATCTGTTGTTTTGGTGAGTTTAAGCATCGCGTGAAGACTTATTTTTCTATCCAGTTCTGGAGGATCAACCGCACAACTCGCTAGCACATTCTATTTGTTGGCTGTGAAGACTGCAACCTTTGTCTCCTTGGATATGCCATGGATCCATTGATCAACCATTCTATTTTGAGAAACCAATGGAGCAATCAAAGGAATACTGAGCAACCGTTTAATACATTTCTAATTTTAAGTGGTTTGTGATTTTTTTAGATCAACTCACAGTGCTCGACAATTGCAGTGCCATTTGACACTGTTAGCGGTGACAACGATGGATGCATTCCAAGGACTTTGGCATGTGGATACCAACAACTACGTTGGGTTATCATGTTGAGTTCCACTCATGCATACAACGTAACGTTCGCAAGAAAAATTTAAGCAACAAAGAACATTCTCAATATCAAAATCTTGCCACCCGGTCTGCAAGAAATAAATAGAAATATTCTCAATCTCCATGAACAGAAGTTGCGCTGATGATGGAGCCTTGCAATCATCCGATACCGCCCAATGTTACTGCGTGATGCTCGTAATATGTTTTTTATTTTTTATGTCTAAGTCTTGCAAGAGAGAAATATGATGAATGGATCTTGCGTAGCTGTTGAGTAGTCATCGCTCAGAGTGGTGTAGTTGATAATTTGTTTCCTTTTGGTGATCAGAAAGTGGAAGTATAATTTATTTGAAGCTATCAATTTTGGTTCTACACAGACTAAATCCATAACCCAAGTCACTATTTTTTTTAATCTGTTGAGAAAGCTCGGTGATGGGGCCAACAGTGCAAGTGCAACGATGTGGGGTGTGCTATGAGTTTCCATCTGGTGCATTTCATAGCGAGTTGCCATGAATCAAGTCAAATATGTGCTGGTTGAGTTACAACAAGTTAATCAATGCCCGTATGAAGAAGGAGGAACTGGTCTTGAATGAAGATGTGTTTACTTGCTATTGTTTAACTTAGTGAAAGTTAGCTTAATCCATGGTGATGAAAGTTAGTAGATCGTGTTGATTTTTGATGGATACTCATGTAGATTTTCTTATGTTTTATTTGATGCAAAGGGAATACTGTGCATGCAGTGTGCAGTTGTCCTTTTTTACCCACCTTTGGCTATGCGAAGATTGGTGATTTCAAATAGCATAACCTTTTCCTCACTCCCACTGCCATCATTCATGGAGGTCGCCATTATATGATAGATGTTTTATTTTTCTGTTTCTTTTGCTGTTGATGAGTGATGTTGATGCTTCCGTCCGTTGAAATGTGCAACCATTTTTCCATAAATTGTTCTGCATTGTGAAGAGAAAATGGATTTGATGAGCCGTAGAATATTTGTAGCGTGGAAAAATGATTTGGTGTCGATATGCATTGAAAGAAAAGCTATTTTTTATTTTTTTAATCCATATGCTATTTCAAAAATGGAGTTACTATAGTGTGATAGTAGCGACATCTTCAAAGCTAACCGGATATGTCTGTGACACTCATGGCATATTCTGAATCAACACAGGGTACACAGCATGTGATATCTCTCGATTGACTCCGATCATGTATGCTCAAGACCATGTACGGAGCATCCCCGTGGCATCACTGCACTGAAGCTTTGCAGGGGGTACTTGCAACAGTTTTTTAGAATATTGCATGATATTAACTTGTTGCTATGCGTAGAGAGTGAAGGTCTGATTTTGTTTGCGTTTTCTCATCACTGAGAAGATTGTTTCATGGAGGACACATCACTATTTTTTCAATTTAGAAGAGTGAGAAGAATACAGATGCTTGGGGCATTTATGTGATTGAGAATAATACTTTGCACGCTGGGCCATTTCATGAATCAAGATGAAGGTGTTAAATTATCGTAATCATACCACACACTATTTTCGAGATCCATGTTTTAATGGTCACCGCTCAAATGTTTGTCTTGTTGTCCATCGATTGACCACAAAGGAAAGGCCCTAGGTTCAAAATTTTTGACGTCTCAAACATATATCCCATGAAGGACATGTATATTTCCAATAGTAGAAATTGATATCCAAGGCTGTTTTCACATGGGTGAGATGGCGGTTCGTGCCATTGGTTTAGCAATCGAACACATCGCATAGGTGTGGGATGAGCCCCATTTTTTTAGAGTGGTGGCTCCATTTAATGATTTGACGATGGATCCACTTAATTCTTTTCCAAATTAGAATTGTTCCATGATCGATTTTTAATATTAATGGAGAAGAATTTCTATGCACTAGAGTCTTCTATAGTTTACTCATTATCCAGTATTGGTGACGTTGATCGCAGGAGGACGCAACAATGATTTTCCCATGGAGGACCATAGCGCATTCAATTGTACTGATTTATTTTCTCCAATGGAGAGTTATGAGGCCATTGTTGTCCAAGTGCACTAGGATTATTAATGGTCATACTGATAATGGTGGTGATGCTCACAGAGGCAGATGGGTGCAACCATTCCTCCATGCACACGAATCACAAAATCACAAGTTTCTTTTTTGTTTCCATATTCATGTTCTCGTAACAGACACCCAGCAGTAAACTGAAGGCCTGCACATCGGAACAACCTGATATCACTAAGGAGAGGATTATTCCATAACCATACGCCGTGGAGTCAATCCGAGTGAAACTGCTGTAGCCGGTTAAACATGGAGTTTAATGGAACTGATGCGAACCCATTCACCATTTTCTGCACAGTCAGACAATGATCGAGTCTGCATGTTCCTATTTTGAGTGCCTATTTTTCTACATAGGATATTCTGTCTGAAGTGATCTGGTGCTAGTAGGAGGGGTGCAACCACGATGGATTTTCAAGGGGACTATGTTTGTTTGTTTGTTGTTCAGATTTGGTGTTCCTATAGAATATAGTGGTGGAAGTATGTGTCACTCACGTAGCTTGGACTACATGATACCGCATCACTAGTGGAATTCACGAACAAACATGACATCTTGTGGTGTGTTTTCATTGTCGTGCATGGAAAGATAAAATCATGGCAGTGAATCATGGTGTATTTTCATGGACAGTGCAAAAACTTCAAAGAACATGCTATTTTTGGTTGTAGTTTGGGCACCTGGAGCTTTTGCCTGTGTGGCATGCTTTGTCTGCTGATATCGAGATTGTTCTACTTTGAATGAGTGCAAAAGCATGGTGGGCTTTATATTTGAGTTTGGAAATAGAGCAGTCACTGGAGAGACGTCGAAGCATTAACAAATCATTTGTTAAATCAATTGGGGAGGGCCTTTTATTAAAGATGTATTGTTTTATAATGCCACTTTAATTAAAAATGAATCATTTATTTTTAAATGGAACATTTTTTTTATTGGTCGACCAAGATATGGCCACATATGCATTTTTAATGGAGGAGAGTGGAAGTGGAAGGCCCACAATGGCATTTTTATTATATTTTTTCAATTTTTTTAAAAAATGATGGCCCCCATGACCCATGTAATTCCCTTGGGAGGGAAAATTAAAATGTTGTTTTTATCCCGCCTGTGTGCGATGCCAGGAATATTCTACATTCTTGATTAATGTTAATTTTCCACAAGATGAAGGTCTCATTGACACCCAAGTATAGGGGTATTTATAGTCATCAGAAATATTTTTTCGAGAAAAACACAACGGTGGTGTACTTTTTTAAGTTTTGAGGTTGTTAAACATGATTTTTTAGCCTCAAATATTCTTGTATTCTAGAGTACATTTTCGGTTGAAATCGACACTCTATGTAAGTGAGCCTAGTATCTAGTATTCTCCTCTATCACACTTAGCGGTTGCAATGACTTGTTACCCATGCATTCCAGTAAGATGAGGTGATTACCATAAGGACACCCAATCTAGGGATTACAAACATAGACACCATAGAATCTATCTGAGGACTTTTCTGGATCAACTTTTGAAGACTATAGACGAAGACACTTCAGAAGATTCTATTCTCTTCTTTCTTCTTCTCCTGCACATTTGTATCTATGGCTCATATTTTATTATATTTTATGGCTCGTATTTATTTTGTATTAAGGTGCATTTTTTGCAAATATTGACATCTTCTATATTGAGTTCACCATGAGAGGAGATGATATTCATGGTGAATCTAGTCAGTGACCTACAAGTGGAAACATACCTAGAGGATGACCTACAAAGGCAACAAACCCAGAAGTGGCTGACCCTAAGGCACACAAGTTGATCCTAAGGCATTAAGATGGCTGACCCAATGGTAACAAGTCTAAGGAAGTAGATGAACATGATGCAACAAATCGATATGTATACACCATTGATCTAACATTATTCATAGTTGGAGAGCCAAGTGCAAAGAGCACAAGCCTAGACCAAATCATGTAATAAAGGAGGATGATCAAATTTTTTTTAGAGAAGTCAACATTAAGGGGGAATGTTACCTAATAATGACTTGTTTTTTTTCTATAGTTAGGATAGTGCACATTAAGGGAGAATGTTAGAATTAATGTGCACTATGCCTTCTTTAGTTTGACACTTGTCATATCCTCTTGACACTTGTCACATTTTCATATAGGCCTTCTACCTATATATTGTAACTCATTCATGTATAATATTATCTCATCTTGTTCATTCAATTATAGTCCTGACAATAATGAAATCTCCTTCATGATATTTTAAAACCCCCAGCACAAGGTTTCTAGCCTACTCAACTACAAAAAAATAGACTGTATTTCTTTTGGTGTATATTTTTTTTGGCTTTTTGAATAAAGGAAAACATAATGAAAAAACATAGGAAAATTATACCTAATAAGCAAAAATTGTTGAACAAGAATTATCGTAGTCGTAGCAGAACTCAACCCTAGAAAGTGCTCTAATACCACTTGTAAGGAACCTACTATTGAAATAAAGATCACACATAAAATACTGAAAGATAACTAAAATATATGTAATAATAGAATAATACTATGTAGAAAGTAATTGCAGAATTGAAACAATCTCACAAATAACTCAGAATCGTAGGCCTCTTTGAGGGGACAACCTCCTTCAATATTTCATTAACTTGCAAAAATATACATTCGTACATGGCTTCATGCCTTTTAAAGAGAAAGCTGCATGTAATCCTACCTAAAGGCTCAAGATTTGGCTTACATGCAAAATGCCACTTGAGCTAGAATCTTCTACCAAACATCGGTTACAATATTGATAATAGTTACATGCAAGGGCACCACTTAGCTAGGTTCCTTACCACATAAATTATAAAGTATTACAAAATAACCTTATAATAGAATCCCCCACATTGGAAGTGGGTCATTACATAATAATGAGAATTATAAAATAAATTTAGGATGGGATCCTAACACTTTATTACATGGATATGCACTGGATAATGGGCTCCTTACATAGACCTTGTATGCTACAGGTATATGTTGCTATGGGTGCTCAATTTAGTGGTAGATGTGGTGTCTCTATACACCTTAATGTGTTGAATACCGAGCCTTATGGATTCCTCTTTTCTCAAGCACCTTGGGTTGTGCTTCCCTTACCAATGGTGGATATTGAGCCCTTCGATTGGCTTGTTTCTTATGCACCTTAACTAGTGCTAATGGTGGATGTTGAGCCCTTATGAAATGGCTCCTCTTCAAGAAATTTTGCTAATGCTAATGGTGGATGTTGAGCCCCTATGGAGTGGCTACTATTCAAGAACTCTTGCTAGTGCAAATGCTGGATGTTGAGCCCATATGGAATGGCTCCTCTTCAAGAACTTTTGCTAGTGCTAATGTTGGATGTTGAGCCCAATTGGAATGGCTCTTATTTAAGTAATTAATTTTGCTAGTGCTAATGGCAACCGCTTGTAGATAGGATGATAGGCTATGTAGAGTGTCCTTAAGACACTTAACCTTTGTCTCCCTTTGATGTAATAGAAGATAAGTTTGGTGCTCGAATAACAACCTATAATACCTACTTAGTTGCACCTAAAATATAAGACTCTCCTAGTCTCATTTTGTAGCTCTTTTTGTTGGTTTTGATGGTAAATTTATTCTCCACTCCTTGGAGGAATATCACCCTGTTTGGTAGCTTCTCTATGCTAAAATAAGCTATAGGTTTTATGCACTGAATAGTGTCTCTAGACTCTTTGATAGTATGATGATCTGCACACTTTGGTTTATCACCTTAACTTAACAACCAATGCACATAATTATCCTTTAAGAGTAATAAGTTTAATGTAGTTAAGAATAACTAAAATAGTGCAATAGTAATATCACCTTATTGCTCCTTTAAAGTAACTTGCAAGATGCACTAATAGTAACTCTTAAATAAATCTCAAATGCACTAATAATATATGCAAATTTCACTTAAGAGTAATGTCTTCTTTGTTGTAACTAGATAATAGGAAGATGATATTTTTATTTCTTTCAAAATATATCTAAATCCTATTTTAATGCAGGTATTAAACATAAAAGAAACTATCTTCTACACTCCCTTGAAGACTTTAATATGCAACCTTCTCCTTGAAACTTATTAAAACTCTAATATGGTGCTTAATGGAACTTGATAACGAATTAAATTAAAGTTCAACTAATGAACCTATTTGCACCCAAGTTGCTTACCTTAATGATATATGTAGATGAAGGATTGTAATGTGATTAGATTCACCTTATTGCTACCTTTTATTGGATTAAATTGCAACTCTTCTTTGCTTTCCAAAATAGATTCTCAACACATCAATTTGTAGCTTTGTACCTCCTTATATCTTTCTACCTGATATTGTAGTTTGGTGGCTTCAACCTTTAGAATGTATCTTGGAAATTTGAAACTTAGTAGCTATTGATGCTACCTAAGTTGTTGCTTTCTTGTTGTCCTAAAATATGAATTTTTTAGGTTGCAAAGCAATTAATATTTTCACTAAAATGCTGTCCTTGAATATAAAAAAATTGGTAGGTAACTCCTCCAAATCACAACTGATGTTTTCCTTCAAGAACTCTTTAGTTTTTTATTATAGAAACTGCTAGATCTCCTTTCTTTGAATGAGCATTATAGAATTAAAAGGTAATATTCAAACCTATTAGGTTTGGTAGTAATGTTTGGCTCCTTTTTGTTCAACCTCCTTGTCGAATTTTAACTTCAATCAAGGCCTTCTTCTCAAGAATATAAAAGTCTTGAGATCTTCACCAATATCCTCTAAAATTTAGCAAACTTCTTGTCAAATCCTTTACCCTTGGACTTGTTGTTGGATGGTGACAACTATCCCAAGTTCTTCCTTTATCAAAAAATTCTCCTTGGTGGTAAATTTCTCCAATGAGTTCTCCTATGAACTCCTTTAATGGTCTTCTCTAAATCTCCTTGAATGAGGCTTACCAAGTCTTCTCCTTGTTTATTCTTGAGACCACTTCTCTAGGGTCTTCACTCTTGCAGTTTCTCTAGTATTCCCAATGAGATATTTTATTCAACCTTCTACTGTGGAAGTGTTGGCAATAAGATCTCCCTCTTGGATCTTTAAAATCTACTGCTACAGAACCTTTTCTAGTTCTTCTCAATATTCACTCTACCAAGACTAGAAGTTCTTCAATGAGATCTTCTATAGATCTTCTCTTCAACTTCTTCAGGGTGAAGTCATAAATCTTCAATAGAGATCACCAATCTCATATCTTCACCTAGAATCTTCTCTAGAGTCTCTTCAATATGCTACTTGTAGTATTTAATGGATATCATCAACCTCCAATATTCTCCAATGAGACCTCTCATAGGTCTTATTTAGATTCTTAGGTCAATTTCTTCAATATGCAGTCTTCAATATTCAATGGAGATCACCAATATTCAATATCCTAGAATATTCTCTAGAGTCTCTTTTCAAATTTATAATAAGGCTCCTATGGCATTTTCTTCTTCTGTTATATGCAGATCTACAATCACTAGAAATGGGACCTTTTCTTCAAACCTCCAAATCTTTGTTCTTTCATTTATTGCTTATGGTACTAGATTTATTCTAAAGAAAATATTATTTCTAGCTCTTTTGTAGGAAGCTTCCTAACTTTATTTGAATGTACTTTTTCCTGCAACAAAGTATTAGGACTATAATGGAAGAAATTCTAAACCTATCAAAGATTAATCTTCACTAGTTGATTTTTCAATCTAGTCGAATCAATGTTGAGTCCTAGTCTTCACGAGTTTTTTTGCAACCTCGTGGAAAGACTCTATCTAAATGCAATCTCTAAAATTTTGAAAATAATATTTATGGATTTCTCTCAATCTCATTTGTGGATCTCCCCATTTCCTATCGATATATCATGTGCTTTGATACAACTGTTAGCTTTTGATGAGTATATGATATAGGAAATGCAACCAAAATATGTAAGATAAGAAAACTATGATATCTATATGATAATGAAACTATAATATGCAAGAAAATAAAGAGATAAACTTCTGCAATAACTTAGAAATATGCCATTAATGAAAGCTTATGAAAATAGTACAATACAATATAATGGAGGACATGAACACTCCATAAAATATTTAAAATGAACTATATTGTACCACACTACCAATATATACTATGCACTATCTATATGTTCTCCTCCCTATTTCACTCACTATAAGACATTTATATAGGAAGATAGGTTCCTTAGCCCTTACTTTACCTTTGAATCTATCCTATGACTCATGTATATATGGATTGCATGTACATTTACATCATTGCACATTCTAACACTTGTGCATTTGTTTCATGCTGAAGTAACTACCTAACTTTACTCTAAAGTAAAATCCTACTCTAGCAATGTACCGAAGGTGGTACATTGATATGTACCCAATAATGTAATATATTCTCTAATAGGATCCCCATTTTATTGGTCCCTTTGAAATCATTAAAAAAATTGATCCGATGGATTATAGAATTGCCTTACCATCCAACCTATCAAAGATCCATGACTCTTTCCACATATCCCTACTTAGGAAGTACATTGCTAATCCTAATCATGTGTGGGATGTCTCAAAATTGCAAGTGATAGATCCATCGATAATTGAAGTAAGACAAGTGAATATTTTAGAGTTTTGATCCAAAGTGATGAATAAATGAACTCTAGAATAGTGCAAGGTCCAATGGGACCAATATTCTGAGAAAAAAACCACTTGGAAAAAAGTGGATGAAATATAAAGATATTTTACTTATTTGTTTGAATAAATATAAAATGTAATGTTTTGCAAGAAACATAGCATACTGTGTTTAGTCCAATGGGGTTATTATGTCACGATTCACCTTGGTAGGAATTGCTACTCAAATTGGACTATGTATTAATGAATTATGTTTAATGCTTAGCTTTACTATTTTTATGGATATATACTTCTAATGTTGTGTCCATTTTATATAAGAATATGGTGCTACTGATGCTCTATATGTTTACAATATTAGTACTCTCATGGGTGGACAAGATAATTTGCCACAAGGAATGAGAGACCATATTGAAGGGAAAATGATGATGAAGACTTGTTCATCAAACAACTTAAGGTAACATGGATGAATACCTTTTCATGTATGTGCATTATAATTTTTCTTATGCTCATGTTCGTACCATTGGATCAAAAAGTTATTTGCAAAAAGTCTCCTTAATATGAGTCGGTGATAGCTTAAGTCTATCTTAAATAAGGAGCGACTCACTTGAGGATAGAATAATTAAACGAATCATCGAATAAGTGTATTTGTTCTTGCTTTTGGAATGATGGGTTTTGATTATCTTCTTGTTTATTGAAGGATTAATTGGTTGATGTTAATTCTTGTTTGCCTAAGGTTGGTAAATAATCCATTAAATAAAGACTTGATTTTTTAGTTTCAAACATTTTATTTTTGCTTATTTTTGACTAATGATGGACCAATTTTAATCTTGGTGATGGTGAAATTAATACATTTTGATGGAAATGATGGAGATGCCTTAAGTTAATGAAATATGCTTTTGTTTCTTCTTGTTCAGGAGTAATGCTTGATTAAGGTGGTAGTGGACATTGGGAAACTCTTCTAGTGTTACCTCACAACATTGCTCAAATATGCTTTGTCTCTCCTTTCCTTGGGTATTTTAAGAAGGTTTTGGTGGGAAAGAGATGAGGACACACCATGAGTACCAACAGCATAGAGAAGAGAACATTCATTGGTATGTAGTGTAGAGGTGAATGGAGTAGGGAGTGAAATGGATGCCAACAAATCATCTTCCTTACTATTAGGTATTAACCATAGCTTTGGTGATTGTTATGATTTGGTTTTTGTTATGTTGGCCTACATTTTTTATTTTAATTATACCACTATTTATAGTTGACTGTGTATACCCTCTAGATGTCTGCATTCTCCTTTTTGTTCTATTTGTGCTGTGTGTTGTTATGCTTTCACTCATAGGTTCTAGGGTTCAAGTGCTCAATTTTTCCAGCCTAGAACATGTTCTTCTTATGTGGAAAAGAGCACAGTGGAGAGGCTAGTATGGTCCTGAATGATCCTTGTTGGTGGCCTTCGTTGTTGACCATAGCTTTGATGTCACATATACCTGGTCTTAGAATCGTAACCTATCACTTTGTTAGCTTGAAGTAATTTGTTGTGTAGCATGCGCCTGGGTTTATAGTGTGCATAAACCTCTTAAATCATATGTTTCCTATCTTGATTAAATGGATTTTGGTAGTATGCATGTAATATTTAGGGTTGGTTGGAGTATTAATTCTTTGATTTTATAAAGCTAAGGTTGTAATTTCAAGGATCTTTCCTTCCATTGTTTTATTTATTTTTTGGTTTACTTTAAATGTGCTTTCAGGTTGCTTTAAGCTTGTTAGAATAAAGGGGTTAATTCTTTCTAACGTTGTTTGGTTTTGGGTTTATTGGAATTGACCCTTAATTAATCTAATGTAGATTAATATGATTTAATATTTAGTTTTGCAAATTAATCAAAATATGGATTAATGCAATCTTCTATTAATCTAATGCTAGATTAATTTAATCTTTAGTTTTGCAAATTATTCAAAATATGGATTAATGCAATATCCTATTACTCTAATTTTAGATTAACTTAATATTTAGTTTTGAAAATTAATCAAAGATGGATTAATGTAATATATTCTATAGTTTTATAAATAATCAATTAATAGATTATTGTAATGTAAAATTTAGATTTGCTATTGATATATTAATATAATTTAATCTATAGTTGTTTAGATAATCAAATGATATATTAGTGTATTTTTGGTTTTGCAATTAATCTAAGGGAAGACTAATATAAGGTAGTATTTAGATTAATTTTCTACATCCTTAAGTTTTGAGTTAATATTTTGATAGATTATTTTTTAAGGGAATATTAGGATTTGGGATTAATTTAATGATGGAATAATTTAACATAGTCTTAGTTTTAAAATTATTCTAATGGCATATTTATTGACTGGAATCTTAATAAGAATTAATCTCATGAAATATTAATGCAATCTTTGACTTGGTATTAGCCTAAGGATGGATCAATCTAATGCATTCTTTAGTTTTACAATTCATCTAAGGATATATTAATTTAATGATTTAGATTTAAAATTAATCTAAGGATAGATTAATTTAATGCTTTAGATTTGAAATTGATGGTGAAAAATTTGCACCAAATAAAGTAAACAACAATGAAACACAATGATTGCATGAAATAAAGATGATATTTTGTATTTATGCTCATATTTTAAAGTGTTACAATAAGATCTCATATGAGAGGATTTAACTAATGATATAAAGACTACAATATCACACATAAAGTCTCCTTGGTACAATATAAAAATCTTCATGCTAGCACAGTTCATCGAGGAGCAGGTTTTTTCAAGATTGCCATATTGGATTGGATGTGGATCTAGAACATTTACACCATATTTAAATATTATCATCTACACACAAAAGAAACTAGCAATGAATCAATAGGTTATGAAGGGTCCACCAAAGTGGGCTCGTATTTGATCTGAAAGTGTAAAAGCAAATGGAAAACCGATGTATGCATGTGATATCTGAAATGTAAACTAATGCAAAAAAACAAAAACGTAGAGATCTAAGATAAAGTGTACTAAAACATTAAAAATTGATCACCTAACTGTGATCATATTAGGTCAAAATAGTTTCTACTTTTGGACCATATCGGGGTGAGATAATTGTTTTCGAGGATCTACACATCATCATAACCAGGTTCAAACGATGTTTTGAGCAGCACAGGATGTTGTTTCGGGTGAATCCTCATGAGTGTGTGAGCGGGTGAAGTGATGTAGATGATCAAGAGGAAAATGAGGGCACCCATTCAAGGGGAATGAAGGTAACTTCAAATCCAAAGTGGCAATCTCGTAGCATAGGGTTAGTAGTGAGAGAACCTGGTAGATTTTTGGTAGCACTTTATTGCTTTAGAATTTGAAATATTATAAATTCTACATTGAGGGGGAGCACCCTTTTATAGGCCTCATGGCTAGAGGTTAAATATGATTAATGTTAATCAGGGATAGTCTGCATGAAAAATAGATGCATGCCCACTAAATGACTGCATGCAATTGGTGAAATTTACCATATGAGATTGTTACATGTAGGGCATCTAGTGTCAATATGATATCAGGCACCATGTTGATAGGTAATTTAGTTTCCAGTAATTATTTTTATTTTTGGTCTTGTAAAACTATCTCGGGTCAAGATGGTACCAATATTGAGACCATATCAAGTCGATATGGTCAAAATTACTATGGGTAATGTTGCCTGCTACTAGAGAAAATCACTGGATTGACCCCTAGACTCCCCAAGATGGATGGTGTGAGTTAACAAGGAGGTCTTTTAGGAGTCTCTTTGAAATGATTCATTTTAGGTGTTTACAAATGCCCATTTTTAGGATGATTTATGTGAAAGCACAATGTGAAGCAAAAATAGACGACCTACGATGATTAAATTGATGATGAGTGATGTCAATTGAAAAATTCAATGTGAGATATCCCAAGCATGGAAAGGGTGCACACCATTCAATCATTACTTACAACATATTGATGGACTTAGGTTTGATATTTGGTAATATTTTAGCCATGGGTACAAGTTATTAGTCTATAGACTCTAGGTTTTAGGTATACCAAGTGTTTGTTTGATTGAGATTTTTGCTTTTGCCCTAGCAATGAGGGTGTATGATAGTTTTTGGAAATGATTCTTAGAAAAACGTGATTTTTACTTTTGAGTGTTTGATTATTGACTTGATCTTGAGATAAAATTTTTGTAGTTATTGAATACCCCCTCAAATGATGCGTCAATGGAGGAGATGTAAAATTATAATAGCGACACAACACTTGATAGATGTGGGATTGTATGATTGGGTGCCTTTGGGAAAAAGTAAAATTTTGAGGTCCTCTCGACCTAAGACAATTTCTATTTATGTATTTTTTTTTTAAAATTTTTATATATTTTTTGCAAAATTGTGATTATCCTAGATGGTTGCATCGTGTTACGTGATAGAAGGTCATAGGCTCAAAAAATTATATAAGCTAGATTTTGCAAAAAATGAGTCATTTTCATCGTGCGAGATAAGAAACAAGTGAGATAGGGATGCAGAGAGCTATTTTGTGAAGTGACGAGCTACCAAAATACCATTCAACTACTCTCATGAACCCGTCAGGTGCCTCTACGAGTGGAGGAGCCGATGCAAGATGGGTAAAGACAAAAATCCTCACCTTTTCATGATAACCCAATGGTTTACAAGTGAAGGACTAGTGAGACATAGCTAGCATGGCTGCAAGATAAGCCTCTAGGTGAGGAGTTAGATGAACCCTTGGTAGAAAATGACATGGAGGATATTAGAACCATAGTAGAGTACAATGATTGGTGGGTAAGCTAGCTATTTTAGGATGATGTAGCAGCTAGAGTGGAGGTAGAGGCTAGTGTAGTAGAGGATCCAACACAATAATGAGTACATAACTGAGTGGATACAAATGTGGATGGACCATCACAAGGAGACACTAAAGGTGTAGAGACACCTGTGAGGAGTGATGGTGGGGATGAGGAGGATGAGGAGGACCATCAAGAGTATATTACCACTCTAAGAGAGTAGGTCCATATCCTTCTGGAGTAGCAGATAGATAGGGATTCAACCCATGCTACTGAGCAGAGCTGCTAGGAATTAAATAGGTAGCAATGGTAAGGTTGGGAATAGGAGAGAGACACCTTGTAAGATTAGGTACATAGCATTTAGGAGGAGTGTGAGAGACTCATAGTAGATTGATATGCTCTGTAGACTAAGTGTGATTCTCTATGAGCTACCAAAAATTTATACCAAATAAAGTAAACAACAATGAAACACAATGATTACATGAAATAAAGTTGAAATTTTGTATGCTTTTCTTTCAAAGTAGTACAATAAGATCCCATTTGAGAGGATTTTAACCGATAATACCATGATTAAAATATCATAGATAAAGTCTCGTTGGTACAATATTAAAATCTCCATGCCAACACAGTCCATCAAGGAGCAGGTTTTTTTAGGACCATCGTGTCAGATCATATGTGGATCTTGAATCTTTGCACCATATTTGAATACTGTCACCTACACACAAAAGAAATCATCAATAAATAAATAGCATATGAAGGATCCACTAGAGTGGGACCTATATTTGATATAAAATGCAAAATTAAATGGAAAATTGATGTATGCATGTGATATCTAAAATGTAAAATGATGTAGAACAATAAAATAGTAGATATATAAGCTAAAGTGCTCTAAAAAATTAAAATTGATCACTTGACCATGACCATCTCGGGTCGAGATGATTTCTATCTATGAATAATCTTGGGGTGATACAGTCATTATTGTGGGCCTTTGCCTTGGCGTAACCAGGTTCATACAGTGTTTTGAGCAGTGTGGGATGTTGTTTCGGGTGAATTCTCATGAGAATGTGAGTGAGTGAAGGGATGTGAATGATCAATGAGACATTGAGGAAAATCGTTCGAGGAAAATGAAGGTAACTTCAAATCCAAAATAGAAATCTTGTAGTATAGGGTTAGCAATGGGAGAACCTAGTTAATTTTTTGTAGCACTTCATTGCTTTAGAATTCAAAATATTGTATATTCAAAATTGAGGAAGAGCATCCTTTTATAGGCCTTCTAGCTAGAGGCTAAATATGATCAATGTCAATCAGGGGTAGCCTGCATGAAAAATATATGCATACCAATTAAATGACTGCATGTGATTGGTAAAATTTATCACATGGAGGGCATCTAGTGTCAATACGATATCATGCATCGTGCTAACAAGAAGTTTCACCGCCAGTTATTATTTTTATTTTTTGTCTTGCATGACCGTCTTGGGTCGATATGGTCCCAATTCTGAGACTGTCTTGGGTCAAGACGGTTAGGCCAAGACGATTAGGCTTCCCATGGAAGAATGTTGCTTGTTGCTAGAGAAAAATTTGGATTGACCCTTAGGCTACCCAAGATGAATGGTGCAAGTTAAAAAGGAGGTATTTTGGAAGTATCCTCAAAATGATGCATTTTAGGTGTCTATAGAAATTAATCAAGGGATAGATTAATTTATTGCTTTAGATTTGAAGTATTCTAAGGATAGTTTTAAAGATTAATCTAATGATGGGTTAATTAAATTCTTTAGTTTTGATCTAGGATTAACCTAATACCTTAGTCTCAAATTAATCTAATGATAGATTAATAGAATCTTAGATTTGGTGTTAATATAAATGTTGGATTTAAATGATGTAATATTTAGTGCTAGGAAGGAATCCAATGATGGACCTCAGGTATTACTCATGAGATAAATCTATGATGGTTTCATTGGAGTTAATCTTTCTAGATTGAATATTATGCTAACATTAGTTTTCATGGTTAAAATATCTAGTGTTGCACTATTTAAATTATTGTTAATATTTTGAAGGATAACTAACATTGCACTAGTGGAAGATAATATTTAGATGGTGTGTTTACCTTTGAATCTAAATATTTCTGAAAAATATTTTTTGGAAAGAAGTATGGGCTTATTTTACTTGTGTTGCTATATTGAATTGATTCATATAGAAATGCATGGTTTTGAAAATGGAAAAGAAATTTTAAATATTTTTGGAAAGAAGTACGGGCTTCTTTTACTTGTGTTGTTGTATGGAATAGATTCATATAGAAATGTATGGTTCTGGAAATGGAAAAGAAATTTTAAATATTTGTGGAAAATATTTTTGGAAAGAAGTATGGGCTTCTTTGCTTGTGGTTTTATGCCATAATTCATATAGAAATGCATTCAAACCTGCATATGAGCTTTTATGATCCCCATCACACTATCAAGCTGCTATGAAGGTCAAGAAGATGTTAGATCATGCTAGTTGGTTAATCCTTTATTATTGGATTCTTGTGAAGGATTTATATGGAAACCACTCTTGGATAAAGAGGATTTATTGTAATAGAAGTAAAGACTATTCATATGTAAATATAAACCTTTAATTGAATGTTTTCATGGTGCCATATTGATTATTGATTTTATGGTTTTATCCATGTTTTTGGAGCTAATGCTTTAAATTTAAAGGTTTTGTTAGATTTATTTGTAAGCTTAAGATAAGATAGTATTTTTCTTCCATGCTAGAAGTTGCTCTTTTTTTATTGCTTGCAAAGAGTGAGAGAGAGAGAGAGAGTTATATTTGGGCTTGGGGATTTATTTGGGAAGGTCTCTAAAGGTAACCTTGTCTAAAACTATTCATTCTAAATTGGGTTGTTGTGGGGTAGCAACATCTAATTCCAATATCCATGAGATGACAATTATATGGAGTGATTTATACTTAGTCTCCCATCGTGGATATGGGAAAAGAAATCATGAAGTTTAAGGCATCACTGTGGAGGTGTAGTTAAACTTGACCAAGGCATTACACTGAAGGACCCAACATAGACTGAATTATGGTTGGTGGAACGAATTAGCATTCCTCCTCTCCAAGCATTGAGAAGGGATAATCCTAATGCTAGGCTCAATAAATTTGCATTCATGGAGAATGGTAGAAATGTAGGATGACATTTTTATAAGTGTCCTCTATATTGTGGAGGTATATGAGGTAAATCCTAGTACCTATAGGAGCTTGACCTCTCCTATTTACTTGAGCGATGTTTAGAGTATCATAGACTCAAATTGTGGGTATGTCTAGTCAATGTATGTATACCATGGATACTCATGTGAACCTTATTAAGTTCCTTAAAAAAAGAAAATCTCTCTTGTGTTGGTTATATTTTGGGGTTGTTACAAGGGTGAGGCCATGTAGAACCTCATAATGGAAGAAATATTTACCACTACCATAGTGAAGGTTGGAAGTAAGCTAAGTTTTAATCTTCTTAGCTATGTAGGGATCTTGAATCCACAAGACTTGGTAGATTGGATCATCGATCTAGAGAGATGCTTTCAGTTTGAAGCAATCAAGTAAGTGCATTTGTTTTTGATTTTGGCATGATGGTTTTTTATTATCTCCTTGTTTCTTGAAGGATTAATTGGTTGATGTTAATTCTTGTTTGCCTAATATTGGTAAATAATCCTTTAAAGAAAGCCTTGAGTTTTTAGTTTCAAATATTTGCTTTATGCTTGTTTGTGGCTAATGATGGGTCATGTTTAAACTTGGTGGTGGTGATGGTAATGGTGGAGCCACCTTAAGTTAATAAAATATGTTTTTGTTTATCCTTCCTTCTTGTTTTAGAGTGAAACTTGATTAAGGTAGTAGTGGACATTGGGAAATGCTTCCAACGTTACTTTGTAGTCTTTCTTGAAGATGCTTTATCTTCTCCTTTTCTTAGATCTTTTAAGAAGGTATTGGTGGGAAAGAGAGGAGGAAACACCATGAGGATCGAGATAAAAGAGGAGAGAATGTTCATTGATGCATAGTATAGGGGTGAATGGAGTAGGGGGTCAAAAAAATGAAGGAACGAATGTCAATAAATAATATTCCTTTCTTTTAGGTATTAATCGTGACTTTGGTGATTGTTATGTTTTGGTTTCATTATGTTGGCCTACATTTTTTTTCTATTCTATCACTGTTGATGGTTGACTATGTATGCCCTCTAGATGCCTATGTTATCCTTTTTATTCTGTTGTGTTGCATGTTCTTTTGCCTCCGCTCATAGGTTTCTACTTAATATTTGAGCAAGGGTTTAGGTTCTCAATTTTACCAGCCTGGAACACATTCTCCTTGCATGAAAAAGAGCATATTAGAGAGGCTATTATGGTCCTGAATGATCCCTATTGGTGGGATTTATTGTTAACCATAGCTTCAATGCCACATATACCTGGTATTAGACTCAAAACCTATCTCCTTGTTAGCTTGAAGTTGTTTGTTGTGTAGCATGCACCTGGGTTCACAACATGAATAGCGCTCTTAAATCATATTTTTCCTAGCTTGATTAGATGGATTTTCACAACACGTATGCAAGATTTAGGGTTGGTTGGAGTATTAATTATTTGATTTGATAAAGCTAAGGTTGGAATTTCAAGGATATTTCATTCCATTGTTTTATTTAATTTTTGGTTTAGTTTAAGTGCGCTTTGGGGTTGCTTTAAGCTTCTTAGGATAAAGGGGCTAACTATTTTTAACTTTGTTTGGTTTTGGGTTTATTGAAATTGACCCTTAATTAATCTAATGTAGATTAATATGATTTAATCTTTAGTTTTACAAATTCATCAAAATATGGATTAATGCAATCTTTTATTAATCTAATGTTAGATTAATTTAAAATTTAATTTTAAAAATTAATCAAGATATGGATTAATGCAATCTTCTACTAATCTAATGTTAGATTAATTTAATTTTTAGTTTTACAAATTAATCAAAGATTGATTAATGTAATATATTCTATAGTTTTATAAATAATCAAATGATATATTAATGTAATGTAAACTTTAGATTTGCTATTGATAGATTAATATAATTTAATCTATAGTTTTTTAGATAATCAAATGATAGATTAATGTATTCTTAGTTTTGTAATTAATCTAAGGGAAGACTAATATAAGGTAGTCTTTAGATTAATTTTCTACATCCTTAAGTTTGGAGTTAATATTTTGATAGATAATTTTTTAAAGGAATATTAGGGTTTACGATTAATTTAACGATGGACTAATTTAATATAGTCTTAGTTTTTTTTCAAAGAGTTTACATGTTTTTATAGGGGGTCATGGTCCCCTCATAAAATATAGTCTTAGTTTTGAAATTAATCTAATGGTGGATTAATTTATTGGAATCTTAATAAGAATTAATCTCATGAAGGATTAGTGTAATCTTGATGGATCAATCTAATGCATTCTTTAGTTTTAAAATTATTCTAAGGATAGATTAATTTAATGCTTTAGATTTGAAATTAATCTAAGGATAGATTAATTTAATGCTTTAATCTAAGGATAGTTTTGGAGATTAATCTAATGATGGGTTAATTAAATTCTTTAGTTGTAGAATTAATTTAAGATTAACCTAATAACTTCCTCTCAAATTAATATAATGATAAATTAATGGAATCTTAGATTTGATGTTAATATAAATGTGGGATTAATATTTAGTGTTGGGAAGTAATCCAATGATGGACTTAAGGTATTACTCATGAGATAAATATGTGATGGTTTTATTGGAGTTAACCCTTCTAGATTGAATATTATGCTAATGTTAGTTTTCATGGTTAAAGTATTTAGGGTTGCACTCTTTATATTGTTGTTAATATTTTGAAGGATAACTAACACTGCATTAGTGGAAGATAATATTTAGATGGTGTGCTTACCTTTGAATAAAAATATTTGTGGAAAAAAGTATGGGCTTATTTTGCTTGTGTTGTTGTATTGAATTGATTCATATAGAAATGCATGGTTTTGGAAATGGAAAAGGAATTTTAAATATTTGTGGAAAATATTTTTGGAAAGAAGTATGGGCTTCTTTTACTTGTGTTGCTATATTGAATATATTCATATAGAAATGCATGGCTTTGGAAATGTAAAAGGAATTTTATATATTTTTGAAAAGAAGTATGAGATTATTTGATTGTGGTTTTTATGCAATAATTCATATTGAAATGAATTCAAACTTGCATATGAGTTGTTTTGATACCCACCATCCTATCAAGCTACTACGGAGGTCAAGAGAAGAAGATGCTAGATCATGCTAGTTGGTTAATCATGTATACTTGGAATCCTTTAAAGGATTTAAATGGAAATCACTCTTGAAGAAAGATAATTTATTGTAACAGAAGAAAATACTATTTATATGTAAATCTAAACCTTTAATTGAATTTTTTTATGGTGCCATATTGATTTTTGATTTTATGGTTTTATTCATGATGTTGGAGCTAATGATTTAAATTTAATGATTTTGTTAGATTTATTTGCAAGCTTAAGATAAGATAGTATTTTGCTTCCATGCTAGAATTTTCTCTTGGTTTATTGCTTGCAGAGAGTAAGATAGATAGAGAGTTATCTTTGGGCTTGGGGGTTTCTTTGGGAAGGGATATAAAGGTAAATTTGTCTAAAACTCTTCATTTTGACTTGGGTTGTTGTGGGGTAATAACACCTAGATATAGTGTCCATGAGATGAAAATCATGCGGAGTGATTGATGCTTAGTCTACCATCACAAATATGGATAATGCAAGCATGAATTTTAAGGGATCACCATAGAGGTGTAGTTAAACTAGACCAAGGCATTATGTTGAAGGACCCAACATAGACTAACTTATGGTTAGTGGAAGAAATTAGCATTACCCCTCTTTAAGAACTGATAAAGGATAATTCTAATGCTAGGATCAAGAAGTATACATTCATGGAGAATGGTAGAAATTTAGAGTGACCTTTTTATAAGCATACTCTATACCATGGAGGTATACAAGGTAAATCCTAGTACCTATATGCACTTGGCATCTCCTATCCACTTGAGTGATGTTTGTAGCATCATAGAATCAAAATGTGGGTATATCTTGTCAATCTATGTATACCATGGATACTCTTATGAACCTTATAAAGTTATTTAAAAAATAATTATCTTGGGTTGGTTATCTTTTGGGATTTTTATAGTTGGTATCTGAGCTCTAGGATGTATGAATAGAAGCTTCCATGAAAATAACTTAGAGATGTTTGAATTTATGGATGACTTATGTGAAGAAATATCTTCTCTTGGGAGATGGAATTTTATGTGAAATTTAGAATGTACATAAATACTATTAGTGGATGATAGTATTTAATTGTTAGTACATTTAGAATATGTACCTAACAAGTAGGTAGGAGGAATTACAGAGGAGAACTACAACATAACCTAGGAACTTTTGTGTGGCCAGAAAACTTTGGCACCAAAATTAAGGAGACAAAGAAGAGGATATTCCATACCACTAAGATAGGATAGATAGGTAGTGCCGAGGCTAGACCCCTAAGAGAAATCTTGGGGAATTCCAAAAGAGAGGTGGAGAACCTCACTACTACTGTCTCATTTTTGCAAGAACAAATAGAGCAAAAAAATGAACAAATGGATCAATAGAGATAGATGCTAGAAACTATAGTGATTCAAAATAAAAAATTTAAGGTGATATAGGAAGGAAACTCTCCTTTAGATGAGAAAGAGGTTAGGGATCTTATAGAGAAAGAATTAACACTTTCCATTTACAATAAATTGGATTGGAGTGGTGGAATACTTTTAAATCCAGTTAGAAAATTTAGGTAATTAACCTATCATGGGAAGGGTTTGTGAAGGCCTTTAAGAAAATATTCCTCACTAAACAACATTATGTGGAGAAATTTGAGTAATTTTCCACACTTCTCTAAGGAACAATGATAGTAGAGGTTTACTACCAAAAATTTGTAAAACTGATTAAGTATGTACTACTCTACAAGTAGGATGAGAATATGAAAGTATATAAGTTTATATTGGGAGTGGATACTAAGATAATATTAGTAGTAAACATACAACTTGAGACAAAATATGCCATTGACCTAGCCTGTCAAGACAAGCCCAACCTACAGTTGAACAAGATCCACTTTAATTATGAGATATTGTCAGAAAGAGATCAACAAGCCTTAAGGAAAAGGAAGAGTGTTGGTTTTATTAAATGGGAACAAGAGCAAAGCAAGAAGAGTAAAGATAATCCAAATTTGGTGAAAGCACGAGGATACAAAAGCATAAATGGAAATCTAACATGCGAAATGTAAACAAAGAAACTGAACTTAGCGCTAACTCCTAAAAACTTGAAAGTACATGAAAAAAGGGAAAAGCATGATCGAATCGAACTGAAAAAAATGTGAATTAAAGAGGACAGACATTTTTATTGATATGTTCCAAACTTGGTTACAATGCGAATCCTCCCATTTCAAGGGCTAGGAGTGTTTAAGCGTTCGTTCTAGTTACATCCACGGGTGCCTTTCCTTCTTTCGCGTGCCCACATGTAAAATGGGCGGACCAAACATCGCCGTCGCTTGCATTGATGAATCTAGACTCCTCGCTGCTCCTCCAACATCCAAACCTTACGTTCAAAAGAACAAGAAACGATCAGTAGCACCTGCGGATGAAACAAAGCATGCAATCCCTAAGCCTATGATAGGTGAATGAGAAAAATGAATTAAACTATGACTAAAACAAGTCCAAATGCTATGAAAATTTGATAGGGGCATAAAGACATCCCTAGGAAGGTTCTGCAAAAAGAATAGTCAGAAAATTCCTCACCGATTTGAATTTGTTTCGGGGTGGGACGAATTCACCTATAACAAAATGCCGAATAGGTACAGTCCCAATGTCCTGCTTTAGAAGCTCCAAAAGACCTAAAAACTTGGGGTTAGCTAATTGGGGGCATTTTGAGAAGACCCAGATGGTCAGATTTTTACAATTTAGCCTCCATCAATGGGAATTTGATGATACTACCTGTAGGTTAGTAAAAGCGAGCAAAGATAGAAATATGATCAAAATTTTTCAAAACGAGATGAAATTCAAGTGACAACCTATCTAAGAATCATAGAATTGAATGCAAAAATGAAAGAAATAAAATCTACCATGGAATTCCCATTGATCTGAAATGGGGCAATTAGGACTGTGACAGTGTGGGGGGGGGGGGGGGCGCCCATGGGGCATGCTGCCCCAAGTTTGAGGCTTGATTTTGGCACCAATCCACTTGGGATGGGTCCAAAACCTCTTGTGTGGTATTTTCGAAAAATTTGATGGGATATCATGAAAAAATTTCAGGTTTTGGGATCAAGATTCATCCTCCCAATAGCCACCCAATGACCTCCCTTCTAAAGGAGATCAATGATGTGAAAGGTGCAAATCCAAAAGGTGTGAGGTGTGTAAATAAAATGACAACACTTCATTGCTCTAAAATGCTACTTCTCTTCCTTCTTTTGGGGTGAGGAAACTCACCAATTTATAGACTTGGAGGTCTCTTGAAATGGGCATGCAGAGGCACCACATGGCAATCATGCCTTCCTAGGGGGAAGGAGATTCCTCCTTGAATTGGGACTTCATGAATGACCTTGCAGATGCCTCTAACGCTTGAAAATGCTCACCCATACTCCCATGTGATGAAGGAAGCATTGGGTGGCAGATCTGAGCTGATATTTGTCAAGATTTGACTTTTTTCCCGTCAAACCTGCAATTCGCCCCACCCCGGGGTGAATTCAGAATTTGTCCCTGGGTGGGTGGAATCCCAGTTTGAATTCATCCCAGGGTGGGATGAATACTGAGCAAAGTTCCTGAAGGTGCCAAATTGATCTCTGACCTTCCAAAACTACTGTGAGAGTGGTTAGGACCACTGTTTGGCCTCTGGGGGCTGCCCTTGGGGCTGTGGGTGTCAATGAGATCAGTGTTTACAGTCACATAATCTGATTGGTGCTATTTTGGTGTCTATAGATTCCCCTTTTTGGGATGCTGTGCATGGTGTAGCACCGAGAAAAAATAAATAACCAAAGCACTAATTATTAGGGTTTCTCAGTAACCTAACCAACTTTTGATGCCCCAAGTATGGAAAGGGCATGCATTCTTGAATCTTTGCTTCTGACGAGCGAAGGAACTCAATTCAAGTGTTAACCTTTTTCGGTGAGGTGTTACTTGATCTTGGACATTGATCGATCATGAATAGGCAAAGGGCACAACCTTTTGTCTGTGAGAACCTTGAGTTCATGATTCACGAAATGCCAAGTGATTTGATTAGATTGTGATTATTACTTGTTTATTGCCCCAAGCAAGAGCGCAATTGTCTTTATCAATGATTCTTTGAATGCATGCCATTTTCCTTAATTGGGTGTGTACTTGTTGATTGGTGACTAAGTGTGACTACCCCCACAAGCGACGAATCGATGAGGGAATGACCTTCATGAGAAAAGCGACGAGTCACTTGACCCAAAATGACTTGTGCAAAGGTGCCCTTGGATGTTTTAGCGTTAAGCGCGTGTAGTTTTTTGACATTTAGACCTATTTTTTCTGGGTGTTAACCCTTTTTGTTGACGCTTTTTGGAGCTAAAATTGGCTGAAATCCGTCCTCCCGTGGAGTGGTCCAGCTATGGTAGCCTTATTAGGGAATAGGATAGTGACAATTTGTAACCCCAATGTATGTTTTGGATTCCAAGAATGTCAGGCATGAAGGCGCCTTCGTTCGGAAATGTTATTACTATTTTTGGGTGGGTTTTTGACCCTTTTGTTGATGCCATTTGGGGATGAAATTCTTGAAAATTCGTCTTCTCGTGGAGCGGTCCAGCTATGGTAGCCTTCTTAGGGAATAGGATAGTGAGGATTTGTGACCCCGACATATGTTTTGCATGCCCGGAATGTCAAGTGCCAAAGCACTCTCATCGGGCAAGTTTATTAGCTGTTTTGGTGCATTTTTGTTCAATTTTTGTTGTTTTTTGAAATTTTTGCCTTGAATTCATTTTGGGGTGGGACGAATTCCATATTAGTATTCATCCCAGAGTGGAACAAGCACTAACCAGAGTGCTCATCTCAAGTGGGAACAAATATAAGCTTACAAGGCCTATTTAAAGGCCAAAACTAGGGTTTGGGTTCATTTGCATCTGAATTTTTGTATGATTTGGAGCTCTAGGGATGAGGTTAATTCTGTGAAGCGAAGCGCTGCCAAATTTCTCCCACCATCATGAGTGCACAAACTGGATCAAGCGACAGAGCTGAAGCAAGACCAGTAAGTGCTCCTTAGCGTTATTGCTTTTGTTTGTTATGTGTTTTGAAAACTGCAAGTTATTTGTTTGTTTTTCTTTGTTTATGTTGCTTTTCAAAATTAAAATTGAAACCCTAAAACTGAGCTGAACACAAACCAAGTTTTAGCTTAAAACTGAGCGAAAAACATAGTTAAAACCGAGGTACAATTTTTTTTATTTTGCTTTTAACTAAAACCCTAGGATAAACGGAATGTAAAACCCTAGTTTTTTAGGTTGGGCTTGTCAGTTTTAAAACGTAGGTGAAAACCCTAAGTTAAAAACTGTTATTTTTAAGTTTGTTTTGTTTGTACAGACTTTTTAAACTTAAAATACAGAAATTGCGAGACTGACAACTATATAAACCTTAGGACTGACAAATTAATTTTTTGAATTTTTTGAATTTTTTGTTTTGTTTTTAAATTTATCAGTTAGGATTATAAACCCTAGGACTGACAAATTAATTTTTTGAATTTTTCGTTTTGTTTTTGGCTGTACAGTTTTAATGCAGTCTTGTACATTTTTTCATTGTTTTTAATGTTTTTGTGTTATTTTCTTTTGCAGGTTGTTAAGAGCCGATACCGTGTATCCACTACTTTTGCTGAAGCGTGGGGGGCGCTAACTGTGGCTGACTAGGAGTGGCTTGATGCCCTTGGACTCAAGCAGGTAGCTCGAATAGAGCCTGTGGTCAAGGATCAGGCCTACCTGATAGCCCTGATCAATCTGTGGGATCCCCAAACCAACACCTTCCATCTCCCAACAAGGGAGATGATAGTAACCTTGGAGGACGTCTATTGACTTTTATGGATTCTGATAGATGGACTGTCAATTTGAACGTCACCGCATGACTAGTGGATAGCTGTAATGATATGATGCTTCGGGCATGGGGAGGAGCTAGGCGTGGAGAGCCCCATGGAGAGGGCAGAGGGTGACTACCAGATTGGTAGGATTTTGGTCTAATGGTGGCTGGAGAGGGGGGTGTTGGGAGTGAGGCACAAATGGGCCTTATTTCCAACATGCTGCTACCTAACTCATTAGGTGTGAGGTTCCCACAGAACCTACTGGATGTGGTCTGGTGACTGGCAGAGTGCCCGACAGAGACACCGCTAATCATGAGGTGGGGGTAGATATTGTTGGCACAAATTTATGGTGAGCTATACAAGGTCCGCTGCTAGAGGTGGAAGGGTATTAGCTATAGCTATCTATTGCAGAGCTGGGCTTGGTAACACATAACGATGGAGAGGCCAGTTGGGCTATCATGGATGACTCAGTCGAAGATGGAGGATAAGGATATAGGCTATGCGGTTCTATGGCGATGGGATGGGGAGCAGGGATAGAGTCAACGGTGGAGGATGCCCTCGCTTGGCTTACTCCAGGGGAGGTGTTCTGGCACCCTTATCGGGACTGTCCATCCTGGTTGGAGGATGGAGAGTGGCTCTGATGGGTACACAGGGAGAGGTGGCTGATTGGGCAGCATGGGATCGAGCATGAGTTCTTCTCCTACTATCGGGTGACACGATAGTTTGGGGTGTGCCAGGGGTTTCCTGGTGATCCTGTGGTCTATCAATGCTAGGTGGATGAGAGAACTCTGGATTGACCTGTCATTACACCACTAGGCAAGGATTCAAATGTGGTGATCGATGTCCCGGACGTGGATGACGTCAGGACTACTACAGAGTATGACCAGTGGTGGGTACTATGGCGATGGCAGGGAGAGAGGCCACTAGGAGGTGTAGACGTGGCAAAAGTGGGCAGGGAGGGTGTCGAGGCACTAGAAGCTGATTGGGGAGCTCCTCAGGAGGATGTAGACATGGTGGAGGTGGAGGATGAGGATGTGGATTTTGGGGTTTTGGATCAGCCGGAGAGGCAGGACATCACCGAGCAGTGGGAGCTAGAGTAGGCTACTATTCCAAAGATGCCTACACCTCAGGCAGATGCGAAGGACATAGAGTCTAGGCTACGCGCTGAGATTGCATGGTTGGAGGGGTTTCTATGGAGGCACGATGAGGATCTGGGGGACGTTCTACAGGAGAGGGATCTCCTACGCATGCAGCTGGTGGAGTGAGAGCATGCATTGGATGCCTACTACCGATAGGATGGTGGTAATAATGCTACATGGGAGAGATATCTCCTACGGACGTAGCTGGTGGAGAGGGATAGGGCTTTGGCATAGCGTGACGATGTAGTAGCTTATTACTATTGGCGGGAGGCAGAGTGGTTACGATGGGAGACAGATTGGTATGAAGAATGTTAAGACATTTAAATTCATCAAAAAATAATGGGGTGATTCATATGAAGCTTGGATGAATGATTTGGAGACTTATTTCTTCTTGTTAAACTATTCTTTAGTAACCTAGAATGGTTTGTAACACTTTCCATTTACAATAAATTGGATTGGAGTGGTGGAATATTTTTAAATCTAGTCAAAAAATTTAGGTAATTAACCTATCATGGGAAGGGTTTGTGAAGGCCTTTAAGAAAATATTCCTCATTAAACAACATTATGTGGAGAAATTTGAGTAATTTTCCACACTTCTCCAAGGAACAATGATAGTAGATGTTTACTACCAAAAATTTGTAAAACTGATTAAGTATGTACTACTCTACAAGTAGGATGAGAATATGAAAGTATATAAGTTTATATTGGGAGTGGATACTAAGATAATAATAGTGGTAAACATACAACTTGAGACAAAATATGCCATTGACCTAGCCTGTCAAGCCAAGCCCAACCTACAGTTGAACAAGATCCACTTTAACTATGAGATATTGTCAGAAAGAGATCAACAAGCCTTAAGGAAAAAGAAGAGTGTTGGTTTTATTAAATGGGAACAAGAGCAAAGCAAGAAGAGTAAAGATAATCCAAAGTTGGTGAAAGCACGAGGATACAGAAGCAAAAAGGGAAAGCTAACATGCGAAATGTAAACAAAGAAACCGAACTTAGCGCTAACTCCTAAAAACTTGAAAGTACATGAAAAGAGGGAAAACAATGATCGAATCGAACTAAAAAAAATGTGAATTAAAGAGGACAGCCCTTTTTATTGATATGTTCCAAACTCGGTTACAATGTGCATCCTCCCCTTTCAAGGGCTAGGAGCGTTTAAGCGTTCGTTATAGTTACATCCACGGGTGCCTTTCCTTCTTTTGCGTGCCCACATGTAAAATGGGCAGACCAAACATCGTCGCCACTTGCGTTGATGAATTTGGACTCCTCACTGCTCCTCCAACATCCAAACCTTGTGTTCAAAAGAACAAGAAATGATCAGTAGCACCTACGGATGAAACAAAGCATGCAATCCCCAAGCCTATGATAAGTGAATGAGAAAAATGAATTAAACTATAACTAAAAAAAGTCCAAATGCTATGAAAATTTGACAGGGGCATCAAGACATCCCTAGGAAGGCTCTGCAAAAAGAATAGTCATAAAATTCCTCACCAATTTGAATTCGTTTCGGGGTGGGACGAATTCACCTACAACAAAATGCCGAATAGGTACTGTCCCAATGTCCTACTTCGAAAGCTCCAAAAGACGTGAAAACTTGGGGTTAGCTAATTAGGGGCATTTTGGGAAGACCCAGATGGTCATATTTTCCCAATTTAGCCTCCATCAATGGGAATTTGATGATGCTACCTGTAGGTTAGTAAAAGCAAGCAAAGAGAGAAATATGATCAAAATTGTTCGAAACGAGACGAAATTCAAGTGACAACCTATCTAAGAATCATAGAATTGAATGCAAAAATGAAAGAAATCAAATCTACCATGGAATTCCCATTGCTCCGAAAGGGGGCAATTAGGACTGTGGCAGTGTGGGAGGGGTGCCCATGGGGTAGGCCGCCCGCAGTTTGAGGCTTGATTTCAGCACCAATCCACTTGGGATGGGTCCAAAACCTCTTGTGTGGTATTGTCAAAAAATTTGGTGGGATATCATGACAAAATGTCAGGTTTTGGGATCAAGATTCATCCTCCCAATAGCCACCCAATGACCTCCCTTCTAAAGGAGATCAAGGATGTGAAAGGTGCAAATCCAAAATGTGTGAGGTGTGTAAATAAAATGACAGCACTTCGTTGCTCTAAAATGCTACTTATCTTCCTTCTTTTAGGGTGAGGAAACTCACCAATTTATAGACCTGGAGGTCTCTTGAAATGGGCATGCAGAGGCGCCACATGGCAATCATGCCTTCCCGGGGGAAGGAGATTCCTCCCTGAATTGGGACTTCATGACTGACCTTGTAGATGCCTCTAACGCTTGAAAATGCTCACCCATACTCCCATGCAATGAAGGAAGTGTTGGGTGGCGGATCTAAGCTGCCATTTGTCAAGATTTGAATTTTTTCCCATCAAACCTGCAATTCGCCCCACCCTGGGGCGAATTTAAAATTTGTCCCTGGGTGGGGCAAATCCTAGTTTGAATTCGTCCCAAGGTGGGATGGATATTGAGCAAAGTGCCTAAAGGTGCCAAATTGATCTCTGACCTTCCAAAACTATTGTGAGAGTGGTTAGGACCATTGTTTGGCCTCTGGGGGCTGCCCTTGGGGCTGTGGGTGTCAATGCGTTCAGTGTTTACAGTCACATAATCTGATTGGTGTTGTTTTGGTGTCTATAGATGCCCCTTTTTGGGATGATGTGCATGGTGCAGCACCAAGAAAAAATAGATAACCAAAGCACTAATTATTAGGGTTTCTCAGTAACCTAACCAACTTTTGATGCCCCAAGTATGGAAAGGGCATGCATTCTTGAATCCTTGCTTCTGAAGAGCGAAGGAACTCAATTCAAGTGTTAACCTTTTTCGATGAGGTGTTACTTGATCTTGGACATTGATCGATCATGAATAGGCAAAGGGCGCAACCTTTTGTCTGTGAGAAACTTGAGTTCATGATTCATGAAATGCCAAGTGATTTGATCAGATTGTGATTATTTCTTATTTACTACCCCAAGTAGGAGCGTAATTGTCTTTATCAATGATTCTTTGAATGCATGTCGTTTTCCTTAATTGGGTGTGTACTTGTTGATTGGTGACTAAGTGTGACTACCCCCTCAAGCAACGAATCACTGAGGGAATGACCTTCATGAGAAAAGCGACGAGTCGCTTGATCCAAGATGACTTGTGCAAAGGTGCCCTTAGATATTTTAGCGTTAACTGCGTGTAGTTTTCTAACATTTAGACCTATTTTTGGTGGGTGTTAACCCTTTTTGGTGACGCTTTTTGGAGTTAAAATTGGCAGAAATCCGTCCTCCCGTGGAGCGGTCCGGCTATGGTAGCCTTCTTAGGGAATAGGATAGTGACAATTTGTAACCCCGATGTCTATTTTGGATGCCAAGAATGTCAGGTGCAAAGGCGCCTTCATTCGTCAATGTTATTACTATTTTTGGTTGGGTTTTTGACCCTTTTGCTGATGCCATTTGGGGTTGAAATTCTCGAAAATTCGTCTTCTTGTGGAGTGGTTGGGCTATGGTAGCCTTCTTAGGGAATAAGATAGCGAGGATTTGTGACCTTGACATCTGTTTTGCATGCCCATAATTTCAAGTGCCAAAGCACTCTCATCGGGAAAGTTTATTAGCTGTTTTGGTGCATTTTTGTTCAATTTTTGTTGTTTTTTGAAAATTTTGCCCTGAATTCATTTTGGGGTGGGAAAAATTCCATCTTAGTATTCATCCTAGGGTGGGACAAGCACTAACTAAAGCGCTCATCCTAGGGGGGAACGAATATAAGCATATAAGGCCTATTTAAAGGCCAAAACTAGGGTTTGGGTTCATTTGCATCTGAATTTTCTTGCGATTTGGAGCTCTAGGGAGGAGGAGGTTAATTCCACGAAGCGAAGCACTGCCAAATTTCTCCCACCATCATGAGTGCACAAATCGGATCGAGCGGCGAAGCCGAAGTGAGACCAGTAAGTGCTCCTTAGCGTTATTGATTTTGTTTGTTATGTGTTTTGAAAACTGCAAGTTATTTGTTTGTTTTTCTTTGTTTATGTTGCTTTTCAAAATTTAAAATTGAAACCCTAAAATTGAGCTGAACAAAAACCAAGTTTTAGCTTAAAACTGAGAGAAAAACGTAGTTAAAACCGAGGTACAATTTTTTTTTATTTTGCTTTTAACTAAAACCCTAGGATAAATGGAACATAAAACTCTACTTTTTTAGGTTGGGCTTGTCAGTTTTAAAATGTAGGTGAAAACCCTAAGTTAAAAACTGTTATTTTTAAGTTTGTTTTGTTTGTACAGACTTTTTAAACTTAAAATACAGAAATCCTGAGACTGACAACTGTATAAACCTTAGGACTGACAAATTAATTTTTTGAATTTTTCATTTTGTTTTTAAATTTATCAGTTAGGATTAGAAACCCTAGGACTGACAAATTAATTTTTTGAAATTTTCATTTTGTTTTTGGCTGTATAGTTTTAATGCAGTCCTGTACAGTTTTTCATTGTTTTTAATGTTTTTGTGTTGTTTTATTTTGCAGGTTGTTAAGAGCCGGTACCATGTATCCACTACTTTTGCTGAAGCATGGGGGGCGCTAACTATGGTTGACTGGGAGTGGCTTGATGCCCTTGGGCTCAAGCAGGTGGCTCAACTATAGCCAGTGGTTGGGGATCGGGCCTACCTGACAGCCCTGATCAATCTATGGGATCCCTGGACCAACACCTTCCATCTCCCAACAAGGGAGATGACAGTGACCCTGGAGGATGTCTATCGACTTTTATGGATTCTGATAGATGGACTACCGATTAGAACATCATCGCATGACCAATGGATAGCTATAATGATACGATGCTTCAGGCATGGGGAGGAGCTGGGCATGGAGAGCCCCATGGAGAGGGTAGAGGGTGACTACCATATTGGCAGGTTTTTGGTTCAATGGTGGTTGGAGAGGGGGGTGTTGGGGGTGAGTCACGTATTCCTTATGGGCCTTGTTTCCAACATGCTGCTACCTGACTCAGGTGCGAGGTTCCCATGGAACCTACTGGATGTGGTTTGGCGACTGGTAGAGTGCCCGACAGAGGCATCACTAATCATGTGGTGGGGGCAGACATTGCTGGCACAAATTTATGGTGAGCTTTACGAGGTCCACTGTCGGAGGCAGAAGGGTATTAGCTACAGCTATTTGTTGCAGAGCTGGGCTTGGCAACACATAGTGGTGGAGAGGCCAGCCGGGCTATCATGGATGACTCAAGCAGAGATGGAGGATAAGGATATAGGCTATGTGGTTCTGTGGCGGTGGTCTAAGGAGCAGGGATAGAGTCGACGATGGGCAGGTGCCGTAGGGCACTATGCCGATGCCCTCGCTTGGCTTACTCCAAGGGAGGTGTTTTGGCACCCTTATCAGGACTGTCTAGCCTGGTTGGAGGCTAGAGAGTGGCTCTAATGGGTACGTAAGGAGTGATGGCTGATTGGGTGGCATGGGACTAAGCATGAGTTCTTCTCCTATAGTCGGGTGACACGATAGTTTGGGGTGCGCCAGGGGTTTCCTGGTGAGCCCGTGGTCTATCAATGCTAGGGGGAAGAGAGAACTCTAGATCGACCCATCATTATGCCACTAGGCGAGGATTTAGATGCGGTGATCGACATCCCGAATGTGGATGATGTCAGGACTACCGCAGAGTATGAACAATGGTGGGTACTATGGCGATGGCAAGGAGAGGGGCCATTGGGAGGTGCAAAGGCGGTAGCAGTGGGCAGGGAGGGTGCCGAGGCACCAGAAGCTGATTGGGGAGCTCCTTGTGAGGATGCAAACATGGTGGAGGTGGAGGATGAGGATGTGGATTTTGGGGTTCTAGATCAGTTGAAGAGGCAGGACGTCACCGAGCAATGGGAGCCAGAGCAGGCTACTATTCCAGAGATGCCTACGCCTCAGGCGGATGCGGAGGACACGAAGTTTGAGCTATGCGCTAAGATTGCACAGTTGGAGGGGTTGCTACAGAGGTGTGATGAGGAGCTGGGGGACGTGCTATAGGAGAGGGATCTCCTGCGCATGCAACTGGCAGAGTGAGAGCATGCATTGGCTGCCTACTATCAGCAGGATGGTGGTACTGATGCTGCATGGGAGAGGGATCTCCTATGGATGTAGCTGGCGGAGAGGGATAGGGCTTTGGCATAGCGCGATGATGTAGTAGCTTATTACCATTGGTGAGAGGTAGAGTGGTTGCGACAGGAGACATATTGGTCTCGACATCGAATGGATATGGAGGGAGAGATTATCTACCTCGGTGGGCGGTTACCTAAGCCCTTGGGAGGTTGATCATCGCGTCGGATGAGGGGCAGTGATACTGAGCAGTCAACATCATCTCGTCGTAGGAGACTGGACAAAGGGGGGGCGAGTAGGCATGATGTGGGGGCTAGCAACAGCTGCCCTGAGGGGTCCCATAGGACCCACACCATGGGGGGTAGTTCCCGTCGCACCGATCCTGTGTGATCATGGTGGTCGATGCCCTAGGATTGGGGGTTTTTAAGCTATTGGATTTTTGTTGTTGGGTCACAAGACCAGTTTATTGTAGCCTGTGAGCATTTTTGATGATATATACAGATGACTTGATTTTGCTTATGCGAGTGTTGATTTAATTTTATGCATGATGAGTGATGAGTATGGATGTATGCATGTTAATTTATTTTTATGGATGCATATGTTATGATGAATGCAAATATTTCTAAATTTATATGTGATATGCAAGATGGAATGGATGAATTGAATTTGTGTTGTTTGGCGAGGGCACCATAGAATGTTTAGAACTTTTGTGATTTTGTTTTTTTTGGCAATTGCTGATGGTAATGTGAGGGTGAAAGATAGTGCAGTTGGTTTACCAATGTAGCTAAGGTTTTCTGAGACTCAGACGGTTTTAACTCGCTAGCCATGACTGTACTTTATCTTCCAAGACTTTTGGACAAGGTATGAATCGAACTTGTCTTAGACCCAGTTATTTCACATCCCTATGTGTGCAATTGAGTTCATTTATGTGGTATTTGTTAGGATACCGCCAGTGTCAGATAGGATGTCAACCAAACCTGTACTGAGGATCACCTAATTAGCTCCACTAACTCCTTTGTTGTATTTAGTCAGATTAATCTATGGTGTTATCTAGGATACCATAAGCTAGCTCATCCACATGTAAACATTGATCTGTAAATGAGTTAATGTGATAGATATATCATCATGCGGGAGGTTTACCACCAGTGACCGATAGGCTATCCACCAAACCGGTACTAGGGTTTGCCTCATGACCTGTCGAAATGCTAAGAGTTCCAAGGATTCAAGTTTGACTCCCTTATTTTCTTCAATTGTATTGGGATACTTGCTCTTTTGTAGTGATAAAAATCACTATTTATTTTTTATATATTTTTCTCTTGAGCAAGGGATTTGAATTTCGAGTGATGAGAATCACTATTGTATGTGCCTTTTGATGTATGCACTTTGGTGGTGATGTCAAATTTTTGGAGTTTTGACTTTTTGCAAAATTTTGATGTTTGCAACTTTTGAGAACTTGGGATTCTTAGGGAATTGGGTAGGGAAGATGCTTGTCCTTTTTCCAACTCTTAGCATTCATGGGGTCATTCACACAGGGGGATGATCAAGATAATCGTTTCGCTTATGGTGACATGGATTGCTGTGCAGGTTTCATCTTTCATTCAAACAACTTGGGAATTTTTATGTGTTTTAATTTGTGTTGGGATGCTACGTAACAAGGTGTGATCCAAGTAGAATTCTACCTTCATAAAATCTATCTAACTTGGTATAGTATGTGGCTAGAAAGCTACATGACGACTGAAAGACGAAAACTCTTGATACATTAGAAGACCACTGACTCTAGTATGGTAAAAGAAGTGAATGGTGTTTATGTTTGATGGACTACTTATAAAATGGAGGAACGTGGAACAAGATGGACTGGCGGAGTAGTTACAGTCTATGGTGCATTTGACCTATATGAGCATAGATATGCAATGTATGGATGTGATGCTTAATGCAGCTACATATTTTTGTGCTTTTGATGGATTGATTTTTTTGTGAATATGAAGATGAGATGCGAGAAGAGCTCTCTGTTGATGAGTTTGAGCATGCTTGGAAATGAGATGCAAATTTTTTTTTGTTACTTTTGATGATTTTACTGTTTTTGAATTTTTTTATTTTTGACCAAGAGATTGTGGGAATCTTTGGAGCGTTTTGGGATTGACCAAGCGATTGTAGGAATCCTTGGAGCATTTTGGGATTGACCAAGCGATTGTAGGAATCCTTGGAGCATTTTGGGATTGACCAAGCGATTGTAGGAATCCTTGGAGCATTTTGGGATTGACCAAGCGATTGTAGGAATCCTTGGAGCATTTTGGGATTGACCAAGCGATTGTAGGAATCCTTGGAGCATTTTGGGATATGGCTCTCTTAGATATGGAATGGTCACAAATGACTGATGTTCAAGGGTTCGAGTTCCTTGAATCCATCAAGGGAAGCTAGCCGGTATGTCTCGGGTCCTATCTTGCTATCAATTACATATGGACCTAACCAATTTGCCACAAACTTGTCTCTTAGATGGGACGACAAACTAGAGTTGTTGGTTTTCCTTCAAGACCAAATCACCAACCCGAAAGTCCCTCAGGTGAAATTTCATGTTGTATGCTTTCTTGAGTCGCTCATGATAGATACGTAAATGCTCGAGAGCATTAACATGTCATTCATCAAGCAACGTAAGCTGGTCTAACCGGGTCTGTCACACAGTGTCATCATCTATGAACTCTTGCATTGATATGCGCAGGGAAGGGATTTCCAACTCGAGAGGCATGACTACCTCAAAGCCATACATGAGCAAAAACGGAGTGGCCCCAGTGGGCGTCTGAATGCTAGTGTGATAAGCCCATAGGGCAAGTGGGATTTGGATGTGCCAATCCTTATGACTGTCTACGACCATATTTTTAAGGATGGCAACTAGCGTTTTGTTTGACACCTCTGCTTTCCCATTTGCTTGCGGATAATAGGGTGTCAAAAAACTATGCTGAATTCTGTACTTTGTGGTCAAAGAACTCACGTCTTTGTTCTTGAATGACGTCCCATTATCCGAGATTATTTTGGATGGAATACCAAAATGACATATGATGTTATGCAAAATGAACTCCATAATGCGGGGTCCTGTCGTAGAGGTAAGCGGATTTGCTTCCACCCACTTGGTGAAATACTTTGTGGCTGTTATGATAAAAATGTGATGACCTGATGACGCAGGGGAGATCATTTCGATTAGATCTAAGGCCCACTACAAAAATGGCCAAGCTAACTGGACTGTCTGTAAGGCCTGGGAAGGTACGTGTGTCAAATTAGCATGGTGTTGACACTTCATGCACTTCCTCACATATGCACAACAATATTGCTCTAAAAATAGCCAATAATAGGCCATGCCAAGAATGTGCTTCATGATGGCCATACCATTGAAGTGGCCACCACATGTACCATCGTGTGCTTGGGCGATCGCCCAAGTGGACTCTTGCTAGTCCAAGCACCGAAGGAGGATTCCTTCATAGCTACGATGGTACAAAATGTCTCCTATCAAGACATACTTAGCCACTTTCTACTTGAATGCTTATTTTGCAGCATGCATCAATCCAAGTGAGAGATTACCTAACTTGAGGTAGTCCCTAATGGGTAAATACCAATCCTACTGATCGAAAGCCTCGATGGTATGAACAACCAATCCCTCTTGAAGTTCATCCCTAGCAAACACTGAGCGGGAGAGAACTTGTAAGAATAGTGTTGTGTTGCTATTAATGGGAGTAGGGGAGAACAAGGACCCCCAGTTGGCATGTTTCAGACGATCATGGATTTAAGAGAACTTATCCGAGGATGGTTCAATCTAGATCATGTGGATTCCTGGCGTCAAGTCAGAGCTTGCATGCTCCATTACGGATTGTGATAATGTTTTGACTTGAGTGGTTGTCATATCATCGAAAAGGTCTTGCGGGATTAGTGACCCCAAGGAGGCCATAGTGTCCGCAAAATGATTCGATGACCGAGGGAGTGCCTCGATGTCGTACCACTCAAGATTCACCAAGAATTTTTCCACAAGGGCTTTATAAGCCTACAGAACTAGGCATTTGCATTGGAATACCCCTTTGACTTGGTTGACAATTAATAACAAATCACCAAAGATGTTTAGTCATTTGATGTTCATGGTGATTGTTGTCTGAAGACCTATGAGCAAGGCTTCATACTTTGCATTATTGTTGGTGCATGGGAAATCTAATTTAAATGATAGAGGCATTGGAGCACCCTACGATGTGAAAAATACTATTTCCATGCCACCACCTTGCTCACATTTAGAACCATCAAAAAATAGGGTTATGTCGGCATGTGACTCAGGATCATCAGAATCTGGAAATTCTGAGACATGGAAGACCCCATCATCGGGTAGTTCTATGACTAGAGGCTGATCGTCTTCGAGAGGAGCCTCTGCTAGTTGATCGGCTATGACCTGTCATTTGATGGATTTCTATCCAATAAACTCTATGTCCAATTTCATCAACAACATGATCCATTTTGCCGTGCGACTACTATGATAAGTACGACTCATCATGTATCGCAATGGATTCTCCTTAGACACAACATACGTAATGTTGCTCAGCATGTAGTGGCATAGCTTTTTGGTAGAAAACACCACTGCCAAGAAGAGTTTCTTGACGTATGCATAGTTAAGTTCATAACTGACCAGGGTGTAGCTAAGATAATAAGTAGCCTATTCTTTGTGAAGTTCATTCTTCTGGGCTAGCATGGCACCCAATGCCACCTTAGTAGTTGAGATGTATAAGTAGAATGACACTCCTGGTCTAGGTGGTGCCAATACTGGTGGTGAAGCCAAGTATCGTTTGATGTTGTCAAAGGCTGACTGGCACTCGTCATCCCAGTGAAATGCTACCCCCTTGTGCAATAATTTGTTCATGGGTCAGCACTTGTTAGATAACTGCACTATGAAGTGCTTAATTGACGTGACATTTCCTTGCAGACTTCTGAGCTGCTTAATGGTAGTTGGGGGCACCATTTCAAGGATTGCCTTGACTTTGTTTGGGTCCACTTCGATGCCTCACTTTGAGACTATGAAACCCAAGAGTTTTCTAGATATGACGCTAGAGACGCACTTCTTGGGATTCAGTCTGACTTTATGCTCCATGAGGTGATAGAGGATCTTGCTTAAGTCATCGAGATGATCTAGGTGAAAAAGAGATTTGGCCAACAAATCATCCATGTAATCTTCCAAAGTTTTATGCATGTAATCATGGAAGATGTACGTCATTGCACGTTGGTAGGTGGCACCAGCATTTTTAAGGCCAAAAGGTATAACCTTATAACAAAATGTCCCCCAAGGCGTTGTGAACGCCATTTTTAGTTGGTCCTCAGAATTGATACGAATCTGATTGTATCCCGAGAAACCATCCATGAGGGATAGCATTTCGTGACCTGTTGTAGCGTCTACCAATGCGTCGATGCTTGGTAAGGGGAAATCATCCTTAGGACTCACTTTTTTTAGATCTCAAAAATCAGTGCATATGCGAATCCTCCCATCGGGCTTTTTGACGGGCACCATGTTGGACAGCCATGGCGAATAATCCACATAGATGACAAACTGTGCATCCAACAGCTTTTACAATTCGTCTTTGACCATCAAGGCCACTATTGGGTGCATCTTACGTAGTTTTTGCTTAATTGGCTTGATTGTCGGATCAAGCATTAGATTATGCGTGACTAGCTACGGATCTAGCCCCGACATGTCTCTGTATGACCATGCAAAAACCTCCTTCTTATCTTTGAGAAGGGCAATGTAGTTGGCTTGCTCTTCGAGGGATAAGATTACCCCCAACTTGATAATCTGTGGATTCATTGGATCCAAGCCGATGTCTACGTCAGTCATCTCTTCAATCGACATGTGGGATCTGTCCTCCAATTGATGTGGAGTTGGGATCAAGTGGATATCATTGGCCAAGTTTAAATCTGCATTGGGAACCTCGGGTTCCTCTGATGTGGAGTTGTCCTTGGGGTAAAATGAGGCATTTTACCGAAAGACCAGTACTCTGATGGGGATGGAGGCGAATTGATGTGATCCCTGTCAATGGCATCTATGTCTAGATGCAAGGACCATGCTGGATCGACCAGATTGCAGATGGGCACGGTTAAGTCAATGGAGATCATGTTGATGAAATGATCTTGGTATCCATTATCGTGGGTATGATGAATTGAACACTTTGTATGTTATCTATGCTCTGAATCTGGCTCTAGGGGTACTGCCACAAATGGATCGGCCCTATGTGCTAATAGGAGGATAGGGTCTACCCTCGACACTGATATCACCCTAGGGTCTTAGAGTGGAAGGTGCTCTTCGTATACTTGGAGTAGTGGATCCAACACTTGATCCCACCCTTCTGGGTCTATGTACCACTCGTGCCTTGGCACTATGCCCATCTGTTCAAATATGTCATTAATCTCCAAGGGGTATGGTTGTGGCCTCTGTCGCATGTGATTAAGATATGTCATTTCTATTTCATCTTTGTAATCACTATCGGAGATCCAAAAGCCCTCGTTGGCTCTGATAATTATTTGAGGCATTACAGGCTCATCCTGCTCAAGAAGATTAATCTGGCCCCATTGTGGTTGTTCCATGCTTCGTGGGGGGACCTGATTCCCTTGATGCGACACTGGATCTCATGGGACCTCTAGAGGGAACATTTTCAAGAGGCTCTCTTGAAGGTCATTCATGGGGATCACTTGTAAGTGATCACTATCAGATTCGAAGGGATCATATGATGTTGGTTCACATTCTGATTCATCCTCTAAAGATCCCTCTTGACACTGTTTATACCTTCCTTGAAAGTGAGTCCTTGAAATTTCACCTCTCTCTAGCACAAGAGAAGGGTTATTGAGTTTAACAAGGGTGGTTGTTGACCATGGGAGGTAATCTCCCAATGTATATGTTGTGTTTGGGTTGGCATAAGGATCTGATGCCAATCCACCCTTGTTGCCTATCCCTAGGCCTTGCATGTTTTCCACCAAGATGTCCAAGGGCAGGGGGTGGTTGAACCCTACTCTTGACTTGTCATAAGGCATTTTGTATCTTGGCTGGCAAAGGACATGCACTCCTTGCTCATACCTGCCTAGCCTGTATCCATGCCAATTGCATTAGACTAGATGTCTCAGAGTAAAGTCCGAGTTAGACAGATAGTTGACATCTTTTGTAAAAGGCTCTTCATCTGCATCCTCTTGCATGCATGGCTCAGTACCATGATCAAGGCCCCCATACACAAAATTTTTCTAGTTTGGTGGGTAGCCTAAAGGAACAATTGTATCGATGGGGAGGTGAGGTCTCCCCATGTCTTGCACGGACTCTAGCGCGGTCGTTGCTACAACATTCTACACTAGATACTCCCCTAGGCCCATACTGGCCATTTCAATAGTAATTGTTGGTGATTGAGAGGGAGGGAATGGAAGCTCTTCCTGAGTCCACTCCATGTTGGGTGAACTAGGAGCCTCAACTTCCATTGTGCTAGTCATCTCTTCGATAGATATGGTTGATACTGTTGGCAGTGCCTCTTCTAGGGGTTGAGCCTCTTCCAAGGTTTGCTTCCCTTTGTCCTTCTGTTTAGCCATGATAGGTGGCATTGGTGGTGAAGGAGCTGATGATGAAGATGCACCTGGCTGGGGTTTTGATGGATTTATCACCAATGGTGCTTGCGGCATCGAACCCTGTCTAGATGGATTTAACTAAAAATCCAAGTGCATCGATGGGAGGGTCGATTGTGGCATCAGCTACACTGCATTGCAATATTTTAAGGGTTCTAAGTCCGCCAGGACTACATGTACTTCCCCTTCAAATGTGTACTTCAAATACTGATGAGCTATTGACGAAACACACTTCATGTCCCTAATCCATGGTCGCCCTAGCAAGATGTTATAAGACATCTCGCCTTCCAAAATATGGCACAATGTAGGTATCATATTTTGTCCTACCTGAATGGGTAGAATAATTGTGCCAACTGTCGAGCATATTGCATCATTGAATGCTCACAGTGTGTAGGTGGAAGCCGTGATGTGAGAGGTTGGTAACTTTAGATGTTTCAGTGCTACTGTGGTAATGATGTTACTAGACGAGCCAGTGTCTATCAACACACTCTTATACGGGATCCCGTTGACCTGCACGATAACATGCAGGGGTGGATCTGCCATGTCATTAGACACTAATTTAACTTCATCTTCTCGAAAGGTGATGATTGGCTCCATGCATATTTTGACATGTCCCACAAAATTGTTGAAGGAATTCGCTTCGTGGGGCTGCAACTCGATGGCTTTCAAAATCTCCATGAGAGCCTCCCGATGGGGCGTTGATTGTTGTATAAGCTCGTATATGGAGAGCCTAGCCGATGTGGTCCTCAAAATCTACATGATTTTGGTCCAAATCATGGCTGCGGGTCTAGGCGGAGGTAACTGCATAGGGTGCTTTTGAGGTTGTGACGTCGATGGAACCTCTCTTGTGGCTGCCACGGGGGCAACTTCTGGGTATCTCTTGTTCCTAGTCACTATGCTTATCATTCCTACATACCCTTGCATGGGGCAATGCTATTGCACCTCATTGACTTGAAGGGGTTTTTCCTGTGCCTCATGGGCAGGCAAGGGATCTTTGAAAACTCCCATCTATTGGTTGTTTGGCGCTATGGGGTTGTCCACTGCCAACGTCTTATTGTCAATCAGGTCTTGTATCAATCCTTTGAATTTCCAACATGTGTTTAGGTCATGTCCCCTATGCCTGTGGAACCTACAATACAAGTTCTCCCGGTATCCCTTAGGCTTGGGAGTGTTAGGATCTATGGTTTGAATCTTTGGGAGGTTGATCAAGTTCACCGCTGACAAGTGGTCAAATAGGGAGTCCCTAGACTCTGTATAAGGGGTGTACTGTCACCTAGGGTGATGCTGCTAATTTTGCTCCTACTTCTGGTTTTCTCTTTCATAGTTATTAGGAGGCACTGCCTGATAGTTAGCCTTTTGAGGCTATATTTCTTGTGCAGGCTTAGGAACATTTATAGCAACTTGATTAACCGCAACGGGTTTTTGTTGCATAGTCCCTATTTTTGTGTTCTTGTTCCATTATTTCTTCTTAGGTTTGGCAATATTGCCATCCTATATTTTGATATTTTCGATAATTTTGGCTTGTGCTAGAGCTTCCTCTAAGGTGGCACATTGCTGCAGCTGCAATAGCACAGAGATCAATCTCAAAAAACTTTGTGAGAACATTTGTGTAAGGTCGGACATAGGAGGGAGGTAGGGTAGCTTGGAAAGCAAAGTCCTCCACCGATTCCCGTAGGCCGCCATGGTCTCTTCCTCATACTTCCTGAGGCTGGCCAGGTCACTTAGTGATGCCTTCTTCTTGGTGTTGAAGGTGAAGCGTTCAAGGAATGCATCCACTAACTGATCCAGGTTACTGATACTGTGCTTAGGCAACTAAGTGAACCAATCCAAGGCAGGGCCCATGAATGTGGTTATAAATGTCCTTAGCAACAATGCATCATTGTCCTGAATGCCAAAAAATTGGCTCAAGAATCTTGTCACATGCTCTTGGGAATCCTCTTCACCCTTAAAGACTGCCAACTGAGGTAGCTTGAAGTTTTCGGGGTAAGGGGGTACAGGCACTGACGGATGCACAGGATGACTGCAAAGTTGGCATAACGTGGGCTTTTTGGGCCTAGAAGCTTTGGTTTCCATAGACTCCAGATGCTCTAGCAGTTCTTTGTATGCATCGAAAGATTTAATCTCTTCCTCTTTAGTTTGCTCCCGTTGTGGGTTGTGGGAGACTTGAGGCCTATGGGGGGGTGTCCGGATAGCAACCCCTTTGCCTTGGTAGGGCATTTCAGCTCACTATGATTCTTGTTCATACTCCTCGTAAAATTCTTGAGGAGTCTCTGGGCGAGACCTATGACCCTGGGTGGGTCCCCAAGGAGGGTACCCATCGTTGTTCTGGGGAGTGGCCTCCCTCTCAGGTCTAGGGGGTATCGGAGGCAAAACTTGATGAGGTCATGGAGACATATATTGCACCAAGGGATTATGCCTCTCATATGGTTCTGCTCTTTGGGTGTGAGGGGTTGGAACCCTCTCAGGTGGGTTATGAAGTAGCTCATTTATTTGGCACTGAATGCACTCGACACTCTAGCTGCTGCTAATCTTGCTCAAGCTGCGTGATCTGGGCTTGGCGGGCAGCATGTCTGGTGACTGCCAGGTCAATTTGGTCTGCCATATTGAGCCTTGGAGGCTTGGATGCCTCTCCTATGCATTTACCTCGGTCGCAATGATCCGAGATCTCAATGGGTCGCTTCCCTCTGTCGAGGTTGGCGACATTTACCCGAGGCTTTGGCCTCAATGGGTGACCATGGTACATAGTGAGTGCGAAAGTGCATGGCTCCCGTGCTATACATTGCTCTCGAGGAATGTGGTGGTCTTCCTTGTACTCCATTTTGTATGTGTGAAAGGGGTAGGTGGAGTTAGCTCGCCCTGCTTGTAGAGCCCTGTGCTCTGGGGTTTGTCTATTGGTTCTAATAGTGATGGGGGGCAAAGGAGGGATGCCATAGTCATGTGGCATTTCCTCATGGACACTATGCCGCTCTAGTGCTTCATCGCATGGTGGCCACTCATATCTAGCTTCTAAGGGAGCTTTTTTATTTATGTTAAGTGCCACGTGTAAGGATTCTTCCTGAAAGGGGTTGTGATGAATGGGCATGTCCCCCAGAGGGGTGTCCCTATAATTCCACCTTGACATGGAATGACGCGGACTCTATTGTGGGTCAGGCTGCCAAGGTGGTATGACCAAGTCCTTAGGGCTGTAGCGGAGGTGGTTTGTGCCTCCTTGTACACTTTCTACAGCTTCTGCCCTTGATTGGGCTTGGCTACAGGTGTACACCATGGTGTTGCTGTGCTACAAGCTAAATGGATTTTTTATCTCTTTTATGATTTTTTATGCTACACTAAGCAGAAAAGAGCACACACATATGCAAACAGTTATTATATCATTTAAAGATTGAGAGTGTGTCCTAAGCCTAGTTTAGTGTGTTTTGTTGTTGTTTTTCTTTTGTTTTTGAAGGTTTTTGTAAAGAACGTTTAAATGCAAAATGAGGGCTCTTATGACTCCCAAAATTTGTCACCCCTTCAATATACCATTGCCAGGACGATATACCAACCTCTCTATATACCCGCCCTTACGTGAGGGAAACTATAGGTACGTGAGAGTAGATGGTACATGGAACATAGGCGGTACAGAAGGGGAATCGCTCTGTTTATGACACCTACCATAGAAGACTTATCCTCGTGCACTGGGAATCACCCCAGCTACACTCGATTAGCTTTAATCAGGATTTACGTCTAGCAACAGTAGCGATCAGGGCTTTATGAATGCAAAATTCAAGCCATGGTGGTGATGAAATCCACCGTTGGTCTTGATCAAGGGCTAGGGTTTTATGACCATCTCCTTGGTTTTTGATTTTCCACATGGTGTGTGGGGTTATTTTTATTTTGCATCAAATAAAATAAACATGCAACAATTTTTTTATGCACGCAAAAAGAAACTAGGAAAAACAGAAAAGCTGAAGACAAAAAATGATAGAAAAAGTGCAGAATTCTTACCTCTTCTTTGTCCAAATATGTCGGTTCTGAGTTTCTGCCCGGAAATTTCATAGACTGGAATTCATCTCGGGGTGGAATGAATTACAGGACTGTATTCACCCCAGGGTGAGACGAATTCCAATTCGTCCCTGGGTGAGACGAATTATAGGTTTGTATTCGCTCCCTGATGGAACGAACATCAGTCAGCGTATGAAAACGTGGTACCTATAAGCAAAAAACCAAGTTTGGATCAGATATCTGATATTAAAAATAGAGGACAAGGTCCCACCATGATCGCCACTAAAAGCACGAGGATACGGAAGCAAAAAGGGAAAGCTAACATGCGAAATGTAAACAAAGAAACCGAACTTAGCGCTAACTCCTAAAAACTTGAAAGTGCATGAAAAGAGGGAAAAGCATGATCGAATCAAACTAAAAAAAATGTGAATTAAAGAGGACAGCCCTTTTTATTGATATGTTCCAAACTCGGTTACAATGCGCATCCTCCCCTTTCAAGGGCTAGGAGCGTTTAAGCGTTCGTTCTAGTTACATCTACGGGCGCCTTTCCTTCTTCCGCATGCCCACATGTAAAATGGATAGACCAAATGTCACCGCAACTTGAATTGATGAATTTGGAATCCTCGCTACTCCTTCGATGTCCAAACCCTATGTTTAAAAGAACAAGAAATGATCAGTAGCACCTGCGGATGAAACAAAGCATGCAATCCCCAAGCCTATGATAAGTGAATGAGAAAAATGAATTAAAATATGACTAAAAAAAGTCCAAATGCTATGAAAATTTGACAGGGGCATCAAGACATCACCAGGAAGGCTCTACAAAAATAAAAATTGGAAAATTCCTCACCGATTTGAATTCATTCTGGGGTGGGACAAATTCACCTACAACAAAATGTCGAATAGGTACTATCCCAATGTCCTACTTTAGAGGCTCCAAAATACTTGAAAACTTGGGGTTAGATAATTGGGGGAATTTTGGGAAGACCCAGATGGTCATATTTTCCCAATTTAGCCTCCATCAATGATAATTTGATGATGCTACCTATAGGTTAGTAAAAGCGAGCAAAGATAGAAATATGATCAAAATTGTTCGAAACGAGACGAAATTCAAGTGAAAAACTATCTAAGCATCATAGAATTGAATGCAAAAATGAAAAAAAGCAAATATACCATGGAATTCCCATCACTCCAAAAGGGGGCGATTAGGACTGTGGCAGTGTGGGGGGGGCGCCCATGGGGCAGGCTGCCCGCCGTTTGAGTCTTGATTTTGGCACCAATCCACTTGGGATGGGTCCAAAACATCTTGTGTGGTATTTTCAAAAAATTTGGTGGGATATCATGACCAAATTTCAGGTTTTGGGATCAAGATTCGTCCTCCTAATAGTCACCCAATGACCTCCCTTCTAAATGAGATCAAGGATGTGAAAGGTGCAAATCCAAAATGTGTGAGGTGTGTAAATAAAATGACAGCACTTCATTGCTCTAAAATGCTACTTCTATTACTTCTTTTAGGGTGAGGAAAATCACCAATTTATAGACCTGGAGGTCTCTTGAAATGGGCATGCAAAGGTGCCACATGGCAATCATGCCTTCCCAAGGGGAAGGAGATTCCTCCCTGAATTGGGACTTCATGAATCTAATACTTGAAAATGCTCACCCATACTCCCATGCGATGAAGGAAGCATTGGGTGGTGGATCTGAGCTGCCATTTGTCAAGATTTGACTTTTTGCCCGTCAAACCTGCAATTCGCCCCACCTTGGGGTGAATTTAGAATTCATCCCTGGGTGGGATGAATCCCAGTTTGAATTCATCCCAAGGTGGGATGAATATTGAGCAAAGTTCCTGAAGGTGCCAAATTGATCTCTGACCTTCCAAAATTGCTGTGAGTGGTTAGGACCACTATTTGACCTCTGGGGGCTACCCTTGGGGCTGTGCGTGTCAATGCGATTAGTGTTTGCAGTCACATAATCGGATTGGTGCTATTTTTGTGTCTACAGTTGGAAAAACAATTATGGAAAACAAGGGAATAAGAATTCCAAGGAGTTCTAGAAGAGGAAGGATAATAATACCCATCAGGCACAGAAACAAATTGAACCATATCAAATCAATTAGATAGGGGATAAAAATAGAAAAGACACCCTAGTCCCCACCCATGAAAGAGTTTATGCTATGAAGAGTTAGACAGTTGACATCAAGCTGAATAATGGGATATTTACCTGGAACAATAGAATATGTTGGGAAGATTCCATATTAGAGATACTGGATAGGTTTTTGATCTCCAATTTTTAGATTGGTAAAAATAGAAGTGCTAGTTCTATGATTCTGGAGGGTAGGGGATTTGATAATTGGCCTATCAACATATCTACTCTTGAGTTTAGTCTAAAGAATAATCCTTCCTTTAAGTTTCAACTTCTGTGGCTTAGGGATTTGGATTTCATGCGATGCTGATGGAACAATGGCAAGCCTTCTTATGGCACCACTATGTATTCCTTTATGAAGTGGCTGCAATTAGTTAAGCATAAATTGAAGAGGTGGAGTAGTCTAACTTTTGGAAACCTTTCCTTGGCTAAGTTGGTGGCTCTTAGGAATGTGGAAGAATCTTCAAGGAAGATCAGAGATCATGGAATCAAGGAGGATCTTCTCATTGCAGAATCTAAGGTTGCGAAAGACCTTGCTGAATGGGAGTTGAGGGAAGATTTTTTTTGAAAATAAAAAGCTCGAGTAGATTGGCTTTAGGAAGGGGATAGGAACATAACCTTATTTTTAACTCAATTAAGGCTCATCATAATGGTAACCTGAATTTCTCTCTTGTGAAATCTCAGGGTGCCCTTTTCTCTTCTTTAAGATATATTTTAGAAGATACTAGGAAGTATTTTTCCTATCTCTTTAAGGAGGACTCCCTCTCATATGAAGAGGCTGAAAATATTATTCTAAAATGTATTCCTTTGATTATTTCTAGAGAAATAAATGAGAATTTGATGGGTCCAATTTCCCTTGAGGAGTTGGAAAATGTTATCTTCAAGATGAAAAAGGAAAAGCCCCAAGCCCGTATGGATTCCTGATTGAGTTTTATTAGGAATTTTTGGAGTTAATAAAATTTTATCTTTTTGAGGTGGTCCATGAGTTCCAAAAGAACAAACAGATGCTAAGGGCCCTAAATGCTATTTTTTTGGTGCTTATAACTAAAAATTATGGAGCAAATTCCCTGGATATGTTCATGCTTATTTCTATCTGCAATGTTGTGTATAAGATCATTATAAAAATTATTATCGAGAGGCTAAAGATATGGTTGAAACAAATAATCTTTGAGGAGCAAGGTGGGTTTATTACTGGCTTGCAAATCTTGGATGGGGTTTTTATTGCTATAAAATCTATTCACTCGATGGAAACATCTAAGGAGAAATATATGTTCATTAAGTTGGACATGGCCAAAGTCTACGACTGGATCAAATGATCCTTTCTTCAATTCTTACTACTTTTGAATTTGAGGAGGATTGGATTAGATGGGTGATGAGTTGTGTTTATTCTTCCTTGTTCTTTGTTCTTGTTAATAATGAGCCATTGAAGCTTTTTGAGGCCTCGAGGGGATTGAGGCAATGATATCCTCTATCTTCTTATTTTTTTATCATTATGGTGGAATGGTTGGAAAGATTTATCAAGTCTTAGGTTAGGCACAATTTCATTCAGGGTTGGAAGTGGGATAGTAGTTCACTGCCTCTTTACCACCTTCAATTTGTTGATGATATTGCATTGCTAGGAGTTACCACTATTAGGAAAGCTGGCAATATTAGATGGCATATTGACATATATCTTGGTGCTTCTAGACAATTGATTAATGAGGATAATTCTTCTATTTTCTTCTTTAATACCCATCTTATTCAAGCCAGGATTGCTCGAGTTCTAAGATTTCAGGTTCGGACTCCCCCCTTCAGTTATCATCACTAGATTGTCATATGGCTATCCTTTGCAAGTAGAGTTGAAGAACACAAGCCTATAATGAGAGGGTGTTGAACAGTATAAGATAAACTTTTGATTTTATTTTTAAAATAATATTATCCAATGTTATCAATTGCAATATGTTTCCAAAGAAATCTTAACCAATATCATCAATAGCAGTAGCAAATAAATGCACATATCATCACACACAAGAGTAACATAGATTTAATGTGGTTCACCCAATGTGTGTTTATGGTGTGGTTCTCCAAAGACAAGACTTGTGTAAGGGTAGCTAGGCAAACTTTGTGAAATATGCTTGTGCTTTGTTGAATTGATTTGAGAGTGAACAAAGGTGCATTATCATTGGTTAATTTGAGAAGGAATAACATATAGATTTTGTACATCATTGTTGATTGTTTTGAGAGAAAAACAAAGGATCAAATAAGTGCATTTCTATTGATGTTTTTAGAAGGAACAAAGGGCAGATTTTATGCATCTTGTTGAGTAGATTTTGTGCATCTTGTTGGGCAGATTTTGTGTATCATTATTGGAGATATTTTATGCATCATTGTTGATTGATTTAAGAGTGAAAAAAAGGTAGACTTTATTGGGTAATTTGAGAAGGAAAAAAGACATATTTTGTGCATTACTATTGGATAATTTGTGAATGAAAAAAGGCAGATTTTATGCATTATTGATAAAATAAATTGAAATATATGTGCTAGGGTTTGTGAAAAAATTGTGATTCATTGTTAAATGATATTGGAAACACATGTGTAAGGGTTGAGAGCAAGTTTTGTGCATAATCGTTATTGATATTGGGATAAAATTACAAAGGTCAAAAAACTTAATTGTGAAGTAATTTGTGCATTGGCCTTGAGTGATATTTTGAAAGAACATATTGTGAAATTATATTGCATATCATTTTATATGTTCTTGAACAAGAATTTTGGATAGAATATGCTTTAAGTACTTTGAAAAAAGCATGTTTTACGAGCGAGTACTGAGCATGTGTTATGAGCAAGTTTTGAGCATGTGTTAGTGTAGATTTTAGCAAGTCTTTTGCGAAGAATTGAAGTAAGTTTAGGCAAGAGATGAGAGAAGATTTGAGCAAGCCTTGTGAGTAGGCTTGGTACAAATTTGGGCAGATTTGTGAGTAGATTTTGTTGCTGATTTGAGAAAGCCTTGTGAGTAGGCTTGGTGTATATTTGGATAGATTTGTGAGCATGTTTTATTACTTATTTGAGCAAGCCTTATGAGTAGGCTTGGTCTAGATTTGGGTATATTTATGAACATGTTTTGTTGCTAATTTGAGCAAGCCTTGTGATTAGGTTTGGTATAAATTTGGGTAGATTTGACAGTAGGTTTTGTTACTAATTTAAGCAACCCTTGTGAGTAGACTTGGTGTATATTGGAGCAGTGAGTTGAGCATATTTTTTTGTAGATTTGAGCAAGCCTTGTGTGAATATTTGGAGTAGTTTTTGAGCTAAGTATTGAGTTTGATTTTAATCAAACCAAATATGAAAGGAGAGGTATCTACTATGTATAGATATCCATAAACCAGAGCTAAGAGGAGAGGTGTCTCTTATGGATAGAGATCCATAAACCAGAGTAGATAGGAGAGGTCTCTCCTATGGATAGAGTTCCACAAACTAGAGTTGAGGGGATAGAGTTCTCCTGTAGATAGAGATCCATGCCATGTACCAGAGTTGAGGGGATAAAGTTCTCCTATGGATAAAGATCCATGAACCAGAGTTGAGGGGATAGAGTTCTCCTATGGATAGAGATCTACAAACTAGAGTTTAGGGAATAGAGCTAGTAATTGTGTAATATCAAAGAGAATATCTGATGTTTTAGGACTATCAATTGAGACTATGAATGCTAGTGTCATGCAACTATAAGGTACCACTATTAGGATATTGGATGTGGTTAAAAATTTGGACCTTAATTTACATTCTTACGCTAGCCTTACCATTATACATGATATATCAATCATAGATATTCCACCTATGTTTGCTTTATGCCTATATAAGGACTTCACAATAAAATTAAGGGGTTATATATCTCTAGATTGGTCCAAGATGTGCTTAACCACAAGATATGGTACCAAATTATTCATATAAATTGAGCTCATCTCCCACTTCCATGTAGAACTCCATGATCCTAAACCTAAATTTAATTATATAACCATGGAGTCAGAAAGTTATTTTGAGCAAATACAAACACCTCCTATTCTTGATACTCAACTTGATGAGTGGGAAATGGGTTATATGGATCTAATCCATATGATAATTTTCAAGAGGTTGACATGAGAACCTACTGTATCTTAGAGGAGAAGAGCATGATGTTTGAAAGATTCTATGCTATGAAGAGTTGCAAAAAACCTAGATATCATGAAATTTAAATCCATACCTTACTAGATAATATTTTACATGATCAATCATTAACCATACTAGATTTTAATCCTAGTAAGATAAAGGGAGAAAACTTATGTTCATGAAGCCAAGACCCATAAATGGCATAAGGGCAAATGCATAATTTTTAAACATTTTAAAACACATGTTGATGGAGATCACATAAAAGGATGTTCTCAAGATCATAATCATGAAGAGATAAGAGGAGGACAAAACTATGCTAGACGTAAAGATAGGAAATCCAACTAGATATAATTTTATAAATACTTGAGCAAGGCAAATAAAATGTTATTTAGGATCCCCTAAATATGAATGTTGTTCTTCAAAGAAGTTATAATTTTAAAATTATTTAAAAAAAAATAATCCTACCTAGTGCCTAAAAATATGGTGAATTTTGCCATTGATAAAATATGCCATCAAAATAAGAGGGGTAAAGGTCCGAGGTGTAGAACAATTGGTTCATCCAAACCCCATAAGGGGGCGGAGGTCCAAGGTTCAAATCTCGGGCCTTGTCGGACTGAACACTTGTCCCTTTCCTGGTGCTTTCAGTGGTGTAAAAGGTTTAAAATGATTGTGGCATGGTGGTTATAGGGGCGGACTGTGCAAAGATCTATGTGGAAAGTTCTAGGGCGGACAGCGTAGAATACTGTGGTAAAGCTGGACAGCCTACCGGATTCGTGGCGGCTATCGATTCCACCATGTAAATTCAAAAAAAAATAAAAAAAAATAAATAAAAGGGGTACACTTTAAAATTATTTCTTTGTGTGACCACTCCATACCAACTATGGTACCATGTTAGATTTCATAATGCTTTTAACAAATGAACAAAAGCAATACATTTATCCAAGTCTTATACAAGAGATTTTAGATAAGTAAAATAGAAATACTAGTAGAAAAAAGAATAGAAGTATACACATGGAAACCCACATAAGAGATCACATGTGATATCACTGATGCAATGGATTGGGTGTTTGAGGAATATGTATATAAAATATTCAAAATTATTAGTTACATAACCTATGATGATATAAAATAATATATTGATGTTATTTATAAGTAAATGAACCCTTGTCTCTTATAGATTACAAGTTTTAGGTTAACAACAATAATGGTTTAACCAATTTTAATAGATTAATTACATCAAATCATACAATGTACATTGCATAATGTTTGTCCATATTATTATATAATGATTACATCATATACTGCGATCCTTACTAATAATTTTAGATTATACATATTCCAACAAATATTATTAAACTAAATACCTACTTGCTTTTACACACTTTCCATATATATATATATATATATATATTTTACAATTATTGATACTTCATCTTATAGCTCCACGAACTGAAATTCAAATGTTTGACTACTATATTTGGGGCTTCTAGATGCAATTAGAGTTAAAATAAAATCAAAATAAAATTCTCAAATCCTTGAGGCACGATATTGAGAGTGGAATATGGTGTAATATATTCTTGCCAAAAATATATTATTCCACTAAATTTCAACTTGATTTTTATTTTTGCATAGTTCAAAGTCATTGTGCCTCAATATAACATGACTTTGACAAAAAAAACAAGATTAAAAAATAATGGGTTATGAAAACCCTAAAATGTATGACCTAATAACCCATAGTTACTTTCTACAGCTTAAATCATAAAATATCCATGATTGGGGAAACTAGATTAAATAATGGAGACTTATACTTGTATTAATACTATATAAAAATTTATCATGTAGAGAGGAATAATTTGAATCAATTGATCTCTTAGATGGATAATAGAAAATAAAACATAAAAATAAAGAAGGCAATATGAAATATTTGAAATTTTATCCTTGAAAATCAAATGCTTAATTTAGAGTAAAACATTTCCTATCAATATACAAAATAACATGTGAGTGAGAGTAAAAATACTATCCATACCTATAAATTTCAAACTAAGATGTTATTAAATCATATGTTATAATATATGGATCACATGTCATGGTATAATAGTGCTTGTAGGACAAATAAGTATTGATGAAAAATATAAATGTAACCATGAAGAAAGTGATAATTACCACTTTTCAACAAGAACAACCTTGATCCACACATTGATAAAAAGAAATATTATAAGCCAAAGGGTTAAGAAAACCTTTTAGTCATAAAAATTTAAAACTAAAAACCAATGAATAATATGCAAAGTAGGTATACACAAATATATTAGGACCTGCCTAGGCATTAACATCCTTTCTATATACATAAATGAAGCTATACTCCATGGATATTGACATAGTGAATTAGAGCAAAATTTCTAACATAAGTAACTTAAGTAATTTTTTAAGGTCCATAAGCATTGTATATAATAGACCATCCCATACTCCTCAAGGTCCATTATGTATAGGAGGAGATATTTGTGTCATGTTATCTACTTATGGGGCATACATACCTTACCTCCCTTCTAACTCCAACTTTAGAATTCTTATATAGAGTACCAAAGCATTTTGTCCAACTCACTTTCATTGAACCATGATGATTTTCTTATAAACCATTTTAATGTGGTTAATTCTAATAAATAATAAATAAAAAAGAATTCTAAAGTAAAAAAAATAACTATATATATATATGTATATATATGTCAAATGATTTATAACCTATGAATATAGGTAGCAAATATAAAATAAAAACAGTTATAAAGAATACACTAAAAAAAACTTGATGTTATAAATTTATTGTAGGAATAAGAAAGGTTGATAAAGTTGTAAAGGAAACTTAAAAAATCTATAGCTAAATGTTTTAATGCATTTCACACATGACTACAAACTTTTAATAGACAACCATAATGGAAAATACACTATAAAATAACGCACATAACTAACTTGTCTTATGAAATACCAATGATAATCTTTATAATATATAAGTTACGAAAACATTGAACATAAATAAAAATAAAATATTATGATTCTAGTAGTTGTTATAGAACTTCATCAACTAATTCTTTTTATTCTATAAAATCTAATTTACTATATTAAAAGTAATGTTTTGGTTTTTATTTTGAAAAAATATTTCTTTCCATTGATATAATGAAATATGGAATTAAAGACTATGTCTAACTTAACTATAAAATAAAATTCTAAACTTAATTATAAAATAAAATTTTACATCAAGATGATTATTTATTCCAAAGTCTTTAAAGCTTTAACATTATTATTTATTTAAAGCTGTTTTACTATCCTCTAGAGGCCTTTTCAATGGATATAAATTAACTATACCTCCTCCATAATTAAAAGGTTAATTAAAAGGTGGTGTGGAAAATATTAAGAAAAAAGAGTCACTAATAAATTAACAAGTCAATTGTTTTTTATTATAATCACTTAAATTTTAAATTACATGTTTAGAGAATAACAATTTATAACAAATAAAAATTGATAAAAATATTCAAAATTTCAAGTAAAATTTAAGTCAAACTTGAACCATATTATTTTATAAAAACTACATAAAAATATTTTTATTTATTTATTTTTCAATTTAAATATATATTTTTAATTTGAATATATCTGGGCAACTCTTACACTACATTATATATTTTCATTGGAAATAATTTTGAAAATAAATATGGTTATTAAAATTCAAACGATGATTGTACATAATAATAAATATTAAAAAAAATCAATTATAAAAAATACACTAAAAAAATTATTGTTATAAATTGATTATAGGAATAAGAAGATTAATAAAGTTATGAAAAGAAACTTAAAAATATTTTAGCTAAAGGTTTCCATGCATTTCACTCTACAAACTTTTAATAGACAACCATAACTGAAAATACACTATAAAAATGATGCACATAACTAGCTTGTCTTATGAAATATTTTGAATCATAATCTTTTTAATATATGAGTGATGAAGAAGTTGAACATACACAAGAATAAATTATTATGATTTTTCTAACTGTTATAGAACTTCAAAAACTAAAGTGACTGCGGAGGGGGAGAAGGCAGTGGAAGTGCTGATGATTACCTCACAGAGTGGAGGACGGAACCTTCTCTTTCCAAAAGGTGGCTGGGAGAACGATGAATCAGTACAGGAGGCAGCATGTCGAGAAGCTTTAGAAGAAGCAGGGGTTCGAGGAATTATCAAGAAAAATTTGGAATCCTGGGAATTCAGAAGCAAAAGGTATCAAGATGAATGCGGCTCAGATGGGTTTTGCAAAGCTCATATGTTTGCTTTGTTTGTGACTGAACAACTAGATTCGTGGCCTGAGCAAAACAATCGCCAACGAAAATGGGTTAGCATTACAGAGGCTTCTGAATTATGTTTCTATGACTGGATGCGACCAGCTCTTCATAACTGTGCCACTTTTGTTTCTTTCTGTTTCTTTCGGACAGAAAGTCTCATGCAGACAGTCAGATGAAGGACCCCCTAAACAATCTTCTCAACTGTCAGAATAAGTACAATCTTTGCTTCTCGGTGTCCTCGTGGTCTTTTAAGGTGTTTGCTTGTAGGATAAGAACTTACGATTATATTTTAAAAATCCTCAATCCTATTTTATTGCCTAAAACTCGTTAGACATATTTAAGATATTATTGTTTAAAATATATATATAAAAGTTAATTCCTGTTAAAAACACATGAAAACATGGTGTAAAGGACATCTCTTTAAATCAATAAGGCTAAGTAAGTTATGTCTTAAATTTGTGTGACAAATACCAATAGATGTTAAATGAAAAAGAGAAATAAAAAATAAAAATATTATAGATTTAAAAATTTAAAAATAAATGATAATTTTTATTTAACATGCATCTTTTTATTAAGGTACAATGAGGTTATCTTTTTCAAAATTCAAATCTAGATTTCTTTGATGAGAATTCAAAACATTTAAACTCAAATGTCAAACATAGGAGGTAGTGAAAAGAAGGAAAATGAGCTACGATAAATGTTATTGAGTATAGATGCAGTTGTCATGGTAATATTTTGGAAGGAGGGTTTGGGGTAGAGAGGGATATCCCTTGTCGCCATTGCCATGATAGGGCTTCGAATGTGACCAAACCCTAATCTGAGCCAAAAAATAAAACCCTTACCAAAACATCAAATATTTTATTTCCAGGATTACTTTCATTTGTTAAAAAAAAGTGCATCCTTTGATTAATTGGTCAACATACTTCAAGAATATAAAATAAAAAACCAAACTAGAGATCAAATATCAAACAAGACTTTTATTTCATCAAAAAACGTGCCAAATCATAGCATAAACTTAAATAGACAAGAAGTTATTGTATCATATGTAACAAAGTAGGTCATAATACTAGTTATTGTCAATATAATTCTCTAAATCAATGGAATCAAATGTATAGACCCTTACAAAGATACCAGAAGACAATAGTAACCTAATCAACAATGATCCGCATCAACACAACAATGGTATCCAAAATGCTATATTAAAGAGAAAATATGGTCCAAGAAGTACAAGAAATAAAGAACACCAATGAGAAAGAAAATGAAACAATTCATAGGGTCATCATGGAAAAAATCATAGATCTATCCATTCTTGAAAATGTAGGTTCAAAAGATGAAAGTCTTTTTTCAAGCAAAAAAGATAAAATTTTATTAAACAAAAACTAGATTAAATAGTCACAAGGCCTTCCATACATGGGTCGTAGCTTAGAAGTGCCTCCAAATATACATACCTACAATCCCATGAAGGCTAAATACCCAATTAGAGAATAGACAAGAATTACACTGAAAATCATTGCTACACCAAATCATTGAATAACATATCAAGGTAGGAGGACTCCTTAGAACTGTAATAAGATAAAACCATCAGTTTATTTTCCTTGTACACCACATATCCTATTGAAATTATATTCAATAGGACTTAATTTCCAATGGCAATTACAAATTCTTGTAGCTCCACCAGTCCATCCTGTTAATTCGAATAATTCCTAATCATGAAACACAAGAGTTGCCACGTTATTTTAATCCTTCCCCATTATTGGGATGAAAATGAATGTCTTATTAATACAAAATGTATAGATTAAATTGAGGAACAATGTGATAAAAAATATGATGATACAAACCACTTAGAAATTCTCAATAGTAATTCAAGAAGAATTGATAATACAAATGGCATTGATAATATTGAAAAAAACAATAATTATTGAAAAAGGAGCAAGGAAAAATTATAAAAAATATGGACTGAAACAAAATTGATGGATGCATTAGAATTTTAAACTTTGTGAAAAGAACAACCAAAAGTGTTTTCAAGAAAAGAGAAATAAAATTGAATAACAATATGGATGGATAAATAGAATAGAATGGGACAATATTATGAAAATGCTAAAATATTTCTATCGAAAGAAAATAAACTTGAAAATGCCTTGGTCCTTGAAGTAAGATTGTACCCCATATCCCTACCCATGAAAGAGTCTATGCTATGAAGAGTTGCAAATAACTTGGATATCATGAACTTTGAATCCAAACCTCACTAGACAATGCTTTACATGCCCAATCATTAACCGTTCTAGCTTTTAATCCTAGTAAGATAAAGGAAGAAACCTTGTGTTGGTGAAGCGAAGGCCCATAACTAGCATAAGAGCAAATGCATAATTTTTAAACCTTTCAAAACATATTTAGATGGATATGACGTAAAAGGATGAACTCAAGATCTTGATCTTGAAGAGATAAGAGGAGGAAAAACCTATGCTAGCCATAAAGATAGGAAACCCAACTATGTATAATTTTGTAGAGACTTGAACAAGGCAAATAAAATGTTGTTTATGATCCCTAAATATGAATTTCCTTAATCTGCTTGTTGTGGTGTAGTGGTAAATGCCCTGGATGCTGATAGAGGCCAATATAGGTTCCATTCCCCTTGTATCCATCCTGTAGATATATGGTATAGTTAGGAATGTCCTATGTGCTGGTAGAGGCTGACAAGGCTTCATTCCTCCTATTCTCAACCTGTTGAAAGTGGCACCCCGAAAGGGATATTTTCCACTATAAATTAGTTTAATATGCTTGTTGTGGTGTAGTGGTAAATGCCCTGGGTGCTGGTAGAGGCCAACCCAGGTTCCATTCCCCTTGTCTCCATCTTACAGATATATATTATAGTTAGGAATGTCCTATGTGCTAGTAGAGGCCGACAAGGCTCCATTCCTCCTATGCCCAACTTGTTGAAAGTGGCACCTCGAAAGGGGTGTTTTACACTATAAATTAGTTTACCTAGGTGTTGTAGGTGAGTTGGAGAGGAGAGGGAAATCCTCCAAGGGAGGTCCTAGGTTCAAATCTCCACCCTACCAAAAAGCTGAATTGGGTACCCAAAATGCAATTGATAATGTTGGTATGGGTAGGGCTGGGTGCGACCCTCGGGTAACTTTGACAGTGTAGAACCCCCTGTTCATGGTCTCTTAGACCAAGGTGACCCTGCAAGAGGTTTTTCTTATAAAAAAAAATGAATGTCCTTCTTCAAAGAAGTTATAATTAAAAGAAAACTATCCTACCTAGTGCCTAACATAGGAGGTAGTGAGAACAAGGAAAATGAGACACAATTAATGTTCTTGAGTATAGATGTAGATGTCATGGTAATATCTTGGAAGGAGGGTTTGGGGTAGAGAGGGATATCCCTTGTCGCCATTTCCATGACAAGGCTTTGGAGGTGACCAAATGCTAATCTAAGCCAAAAGAGAAAACCCTCATCAAAATATAAAATATTTTATTTATGGGTTTACTTTCATTTGTTAAACAAACGTGCTAAAAAAAGTGTATCCTTTGATTAATTAAGGTAAAATGGGGTCACCTTTTTCAAAATTTAAATTTATATTTCTTTGATGACAACTCAAAATATTTAAACTCAAATGTCAAGCATAGGAGGTAGTGAGACCAAGGAAAATGAGCCACAATTAATGTTCTTGAGTATAAGTGTACTTATCGTGGTAATATCTTGTAAGGAGGGTTTGGGATAGAGAGGGATATACGTTGTCACCATTTCCATGACAAGGCTTTGAAGGTGACCAAACCCTAATCTGAGCCAAAAAGAAAAACCTCACTAAAACATCAAATATTTTATTTATAGGCTTACTTTCATTTGTTAAACAAAAGTGCTAAGAAAAAGTGCATCCTTTGATTAATTTGTCAACATACTTCAAGACTATAAAATAGAAAACCAAACTAGAGATCAAATGTCAAACAAGGCTTTTATTTCAACAGAAAACGTGCCAAATAATATTACCTCGTCATCATAGCATAAAATTGAATAGACAATAAGTCAGTGTAACATATGTAACAAAGTAGGTCATAACACTAGTTATTGTAAATATAATTCTCTAAATAAATGGAATCAAATGTATAGACCCTTCCAAAGATACCAATAGAGACAATATCAATCTAATCAATAATGATCCACATCAACACAACAATGGTATCCAAAATTGCAATATTAAAGAGAAAATATGGTCCAATAAGTACAAGAAATAAAGAAAACCAATGAGAAAGAAAATGAACCAATTCATAGGGTCATCATGGAAAAAATCATAGATCTATCCATCCTTAACAATGTAGGTCCAAAAAATGAATGTTTTTTTTTCAAGCAAAAAAAGACAATTTTATTAAACAAGAACTAGATTAAATAGTCGCAAGGCCTTCCATACATGGGTCATAGCTCAGAAGTGCCTCCAAATATACATACCTATAATCCCATGAAGGCTAAATAGCCAATTAGAGAATAGACAAGAATTACACTGAAAATAATTGCTACACCAAATCATTGAATAATATATCAGGGTAGGACTCCTTAGAGTTGTAATAAGATAAAACCATCAATTTATTTTCCTTGTATACCACATATCCTCTTGAAATGATATTCAATAGGTCTTCATTTCTAATTGTAATCACAAATTCTTGTAGCTCCACTAGTCTATCCTGCTAATCTCCACTGTTACCTATCTATCCTATCTCCACCTTCATGTACACAGTAATTCAAACAATTTCTAATCATGAAATACAAGAGTTGCCAAGTTTTTTTACTCCTTCCTCATTATTGGGGTGAAAATGAATGTCTTATTAATACACAATGTATATATTAAATTGAGGAACAATGTAACAAAGATAATGATGATACACGCCACTTAGAAATTCTCAATAGTAATTTAAGAAGAATTGATAATACCAATGGATTTGATAATATTGACAACAAAAAAATAATTCTTGAAAAAGGAGCAAGGAAAAAGTATAAAAATATGAATTGAAACAAAATTGATGGATGCGTTAGAATTGTAAACTTTGTGAAAAGAACAAACAAAAGTCTTGTCAAGAAAAGAGAAACAAAATTGAATCACAATATGGATGGATAAATATAATAGAATGGGAAAACATTATGGAAATGATAATATATTTCTATCCAAAGAAAATAAACTTGAAGATGCCTTATCCCTACCCATATTTCTAAGATAATATTGTACCCCATATCCCTACCCATGAAATATTCTATGCTATGAAGAGTTGCAAAAATCCTAGATATCATAAACTTTTAATCCAAACATCACTAGATAATGTTTTACATGCCCAATCATTAACCATCCTAGATTTTAGTCCTAGTAAGATAAAGGGATAAACCTTGTGTTGGTGAAGAGAAGGCCCATAATGGACATAAGAGAAAATATATAATTTTTAAACCTTTGAAAACACATGCAGATGGAGATGGCATAAAAGGATGATCTCAAGACCTTGATCATGAAGAGGGAAGAGGAGGAAAAAACTATGCTAGCCATAAAGATAGGAAATCCAACTATGTATAATTTTTTAGAGACTTGAACAAGGCAAATAGAATATTTTTTATGATCCCCTAAATATGTATGTCCTTCTTCAAATAAGTTATAATTAAAATAAAAACAATCCTACCTAGTGCCTAAAAAATATGGTAAATTTTTTCATTGAAAAAAGATGCCACAATTTTTATTTTAAGCATTCCAAAAAAAACTCTCATGATTATTATTCCACTCTCTCCCATAAAAATATGAGAGATACAATTTAATATAATATCTTTGTGTGACCATTCCATACCAACTAACTTTGGTACCATGTTAGATTTTATAATGCTTTTAACAAATGAAAAAAAGCAATACATTTATCCAAGTCTTATGCAAGAGATTTTAGAGAAGTAAAATAGAAATATTAGTAGACAAAATCATAGAAGGATACCCATGGGAACCCACATAAGATATTACATGGGATCTCACTGATCCAATGGATTGGGTGTTTGAGGAATATGTATAACATTAATAGTTTCATAACCTATGACGATATAAAATAATATATTGAGGTTATTTATAAATTAATGAACCCTTGTCTCTTATAAATTACAAGTTTTAGGTTAAAAAAAATATTGGTTTAACCAATTGTAACAACCCAACTCACCAGGTTGTCCAAACAAAAATACAATCGAAAACCAATATAAATTTTTTCCTGAAAAACATGATTATAATAAATTGTTTACATAAGATATCTCAACACAAGCACAACATACCACTTTTTGTTTACTTGCAAATAGTTCAACACAAGCACAACATACCACTTTTGGGTTCAAGACTGTTGCAGCTAGTCTCCCAAGTGGACGAGATTAGCTAAATCCCATAAAATATGCCATTCAGTGGTATCGGTTAACTCATTTATCATCCACATATTCTAGCATGAGGATCAAACCACGGTGAGGGTTATCCTCTAGGGCCCATAACACCTAGAGGGGGACACTTTCTTTCCCTAGCCTCCACACACTGTATCTTTGTCGAACCAGTCGACTTGCTTATACCCAATGTGGAAGCACTCAGCGTAATCGTGCCTTGTGACTAACTGGTATTCCTTTTTCTAGAAGTAGCTAGTGCCATGTCCATTCCTGGACCTTGATCTTCATTACCTAATACCATCACAACTCACAGAGGCTTATCCCATACCAAACCCTGTGTCCATTCATGGCAAAGTTTGATTAGTATGGAACTTATCACAGTGTTCCTCGGAACCTAGCCTAGAAAAGTGTCCCATACCACTTTTCATTCTGATCTGACCGAATCCCTTTGAGGTCATTCCCTTCAGTCGGTGGTTGTCCCGAATTATCTTTGTGCCTACCCGCACTCCAATTTTTCCTAGATGAATATATGTTTAAATTTTAGGTCTATTTTTCTTTGAACCCGATACTTCTTCTAATATTCATGTTCTAAAGAGTATCAAAGTCAACTGGCTATGGTACTCCCTTCTCTAGAAACATCTACATTTTATTACAACATGATGGTTATCTTTTCTAATGAGGTCTATAATATAGTACCATTTAAGGTATCCTTAACACAAGGATCTACTACTCTTATTTCCATTTAATCCCAAAAATCATTTTATTAGAATATTTAAACTTTTCGGGTGTCCATGGTTGTTTCCGTCTCCCTTCCATTCTTAGCCTTTTTTAAATTAAAGCATATTCAAAGATGGATTGCTACCAACACTAGCAATATTCTTTCTTGCTATGAGGTTGAAAACATTAAACTGATGCTTTTCATTTTTGAGAACTTTCATGGGCTTTGCAAAGGTATATCTTTGAGCTAGACCAAAGCTAGGTAAACACCCTTTTTAATCATCACCAACTATCTACTCGATAGATCAAACATCTACAACCCTTTTTGGGTGCTCCTTGCCTTCTCAACTTTTTAAAGAAAATATTAGAATTTATAACCAACTATTTAACATGGTTTTCTCCATAACATAAATGAAGCATAACAAAGAAATAGAAAAGACAAGATAATACATTTTCAATAGCAATATAACGAATTACTTATTACACAAAGCAATTCATTTTGGTGCATACAACATTCATTCTCAAGTATTCATCAATAGTCATGATTTCCACATTACAAGATATTTTAATATCCATTAACAATTTAAAGACCTCAACACTCAATTACTTTCCATAAGCACATAGAAATTCTCAGATTACATATTTTTTCTCCAACAAGCCTTGTTTCACAAATGAAATCTATTGTTGCAGTGCAAAACAACTATATAGGTTTCTACCCAGTGGACCTCTATACAACATAATAATTTTCCCATCCAAACAGGAAAGGAATTTCAATGTATACTTCTAGTTTTATTGTATTCACAATGCAAGTTTCCACTACCATCCCATGCATGAATCTTCATCACAATGCCACTATTCTGAACAATTCAAAACTCTCACCAGAGTTTGAGCTATCCATCGAGGATCAGATACGGCTCAATTTAAACATGCAACTAACATGTAATCTAAGATTTAACTAGAATACACACAAGAATGCATTGGGCTTCCCAAATCTTCTCACACCAGATATCATAGAAGCCTTCTCCATTTAAAAAAAAAATATAACAAAGTCATTCCACATATTCAATTTACTCTAAACAAGTTAGACATTTATATTCCTTTTGCTGCAATCTACATGGTGATGTCATAACAATATCTACAATAATCATTTTAAATAAAATACTTTAGTTTGTTGCTAAAATCCAGCCCACACTAGCTATCCATAGCACTACCAAAGTATATACAAGCAAACATTACGTTATCCAACAGTCAAGTTTTTCGAAATAGTAAAACCATATTTTGTTTTTCATTGCTTTCATATTTTGGTATTCATAACAGTGAACTTAGCAACTATTCTACATCCACACATTCATATGAACACAGTTCATCATACATAGAATAATTCACACAACCAACAAATTTCCATTTTCAACCTAGGTTTCGTTTCTCATACTAGTGGTTTATTTTTCTTTCACAAAAGAAATCTAAAATGTTTGCACACAAAACAAGGCAATTTTTACCAACCTGTAAGTTTGCTTCCCTACTCTGAAGATCACCTTCCAGTTTTTGTTCACTTTTTTCCTTAGAATATCTCCTTCCTCTTCTTGTTTATGCATGTCCATCCCAAATCAGAATCATCTCCCTTCATCTCCTCCCTGTTTTGTCCTCAACTGAATGTCGTTCATCCAACATTATGTCTCCCCCCATGTTTTCACACTCCATATTTTCATTAACAAAAAATAACCATCACATACTCCCTGCTAGTACGGAGTTCTTCCTCCCATAAACAACAAGTAATGAATAAAATAACCTTTTTTTTCCACTTTCCCACTAAGCATATTTGTTGGAACAACACTACTTTCTTTGTGGAGGAAAACTTAGTCTTCCAACCGCCCATGCTATCCACCATCAATGCCTTACGTGGAGCTTCACTTCCCTTTATCCATTATTTTTCCACACCCTTATAAGTATTTAAAAACAAAGATGTGAACAAAACAACACATCCACCACACTTTGCTTAACATTTCTTTCTTTTTTAGAAAGGTAAGGAATAAAGTAATTATTCTTCTTTGTAAAAAATCACCTTTCCCTAAAGTAATGACAATATAAAGGTAAGCTTTACTCAAATCAAATTAAAGATAATTTTTCCAAGACTAAAACATCTTCTTTACCACTTTTAATCATTCAAGCCAACAATAGAGCATTTCATAAATTAGTCATACACACTCATGCATCAATAGCACACAATCACATGACTATTCAAACTAGTGGCTCCCATCATCATCACCACCTCAAAAAATTTCTCATTCATTGCTAGCATGCACTATTCAAACCAAATTAACTCACACAATAATGCACCTAAATGATATGCAAATGTGAGTTTCCATGTGCTCATGAGCTGAATCATCATTTCCCCTTTTATATTTTCCACTAACTTGCTTCTCTTCATTGCCTTTCTCCGACTAACCTGCACTCAAAGAAGCCATCAACAGTACCTTATCCCACAAGAAAAGGTAATTATTAACATATTTTATTATTTTTCATTAATCATGTGAGGAGGGTCATTACATCCTTCCCCGCTAGAGATAAACACAGTCCCTATGTTTAAAATTAAGTGAAGCAAAAGAAATGAAACACATGAACATTCTTTAACTTTTACTTTCATGTAATATCACTAAATCAAACTTCACTTTGCCATTTGATTCCAAATATTGCCAACATATTTATCATCATAAAAAAATACATCATTTCATTTATGGTCACCATATAATCACATCATTGATTATGTCATAAAGGAAATCAAATACATATTTCCATTGTAGCCCATACATGAACCATATCAATACCAAAATAGTCATAATCTACTCTACCCTATAGTTCAACAAATATATTTTATACATATAGTCCCAAAATTTTATCATAGTTTTATGAAAAAGTCTTTATCTACTCAAACAAATAAGGAAATTGCCGTTGCATTTTTGCTACATCTTCCCATGTAGCATTTTGGTCTGAGTAGTGGTCCCATTGGACTCGACATTGTTCTATATTTTATTTTCTCAAATTCTTGGTTTGAAAACCAAGCAGGTGAACAGGTCGCACCTCAATCCTTAATGGATCTGTCATCTACAGATTGGAAACATCCAAAACATGAGTAGGATCAGAAATATATTTTCTAAGGAGAGACACATGAAAGACATTATGGATCTTGGATAAGCTTGGTGGTAGAGCTAATATATATGCAATAGGGCTTATCTTATCTGTGATCTCAAATGGACCCACATAACGAGAGTCAAGTTTGGAAGATTTAATTGAAATTTTTGTTGGCTTTACCCTTAAGAATACTCGGTCTCCCACTAAGTATTCCCTCGGTGTTCATTTGAGGTCCGCATAGCTTTTCTAGTGATCTATAACCTCTTTCAACTTCTGCTAAATTCTTTTCAATTGCTCTTCCATTTATTTTATCATTTTTGGGTCGATCACTACCCGATCCTCTAGATTATCCCAAGATAAGGGAATTTCTGCACCTTCTCCCATACAAGGCTTCAAAGGGTGCCATACCTAGTGAAGCATGATAACTATTGTTATATGCAAATTCTACTAAGTATAAGTAGTCTTCCCACTTAGTATGTTGATCCATGTAGTACATTCACAACATATCCTCAAGCACTTGGTTCACCCTCTCAGTCTGACCATCTATTTTTGGGTGATAAGCAAAACTGATATTCAGTCTAGTCCCTAATGCTCGATGCAATGCTTACCAAAATTCAGAGGTGAAACGAGAGTCTCTATCAGAAATTATAACTTTTGGAAAGTTGTAGAGTCTTACCACTTCCTTGGCAAACTTACTTGCTACAACTATTGCATCATCTTGCACATTACTAGGTATAAAATGTGCAACCTTAGTTAGTTTATCCATAATTACCATAATTGCATCATGCCTGAACCTTGTTTTAGGTAATCCCACTATAAAATCCATTGACACTACTTGCCACTTCTGTGTGGGTATCTCATGTGGATATAGTTTTCCTATTGGATGTAGGTGTTTCACCTTCACCTTTTGACATTCCAAGCATTTGGCCACATAATTGGTAATATATTTTTTCATACTAGGCCATAAATATGCCTTCTTTAGATTCTCTCGCATATTTGCACTTCCTGGATGCATGGAGTAGGGAGTGTTATGTGCCTCCCTAAGGATTGTTTCTCTCAATCCTCTCAAGTTGGGTACCACCAACCTATTTCTAAAATAAAGTAAACCATATTTCCAAGCATAATATGTAACCTTATCTACTTCATATTCATTTGCTCTTATACATGATTGGCAAAAGTCATCCTTTGCTTACCCTATCTTAATTTTCTCTAATAGATCATATTGGCATTTTGTCATCATGGTTATACACCCTCTTCAACTCAAAGCATCAACGACCTTATTTTATTTACCCTTTATGTACTCAATCCCAAAATCATATTCCACTAAGAACTCTAGCCAACATCATTGTCTAGCATTTAGCATGGGTTGAGTAAATATATACTTCAAACTCTGATGATCTATATTTAACTCAAATGGTTTTCCTAGAAGGTAATGTCACCAAACTTTCAAAGCATGTACCACCGCTGCCAACTCTAAATCATGAGTGGTATAATTGACTTCATGTCTTTTGAGCTTCCTAGACTCATAAGCAATTATTGCATCACCTTGGGTCAAAATCCCACCTAACCCTTTGATTGATGCATATGTACAGACTATAAATTGCTTATTAGGATCAAGTAACTATAGGATTGGTGTAGTTGTCAACCTTTCTTTCAAAACTTGAAAAGCCTCCTCACATTGCTCTATCCACTTGAAGCTTTTCTCTTTTCTCTGAAGGTTTGTAATAGGTTGGGCAATTCTTGAAAATCCTTTTACAAATCACCTATAATATCCTGCAAGTCCCATAAAACTTTGCACCTCTATAACATTAGTAGGTGTTGGCCAATCCATAATTGCTTCTATTTTCTTGGGATCTACTACTATTCCTTCAACAGAGACTATATGCCCAAGATATTGCACTTGTGGAGTATAAAACTCACACTTTGACAATTTCCCATACAATTGATTCTTCCTAAGAATCTCAAGCACTATTCCCAAGTGTCGATCATGCTCTTATTTATTTTTGGAATAAACTAAAATATCATCCAAAAATACTAGTACAAACTTATCCAATTGCTCTCTAAAAATATTATTCATGAGGTTCATGAATGCGATTAGGGCATTAGTTAACCCAAAGGGTAAAACTATAAACTCAAAATACCCATATCTTGTTCTAAATGTTGTTTTAGAAGTATCTTCTTCCCAAATTCTTAATTGATGATATCCAGATCTCAAATCAATTTTTGAAAAGGTAGTTGCTCCTCTTAGTTGATCAAATAAATCATCAATTCTTGGTAATGAATACCTATTTTTGATAGTAACCTTATTCAACATTCTATAGTCTATGCACATTCTTAAGGTACCATATTTATTTTTAACAAAAAGAATAGGAGCTCCCCAGGGTGACACACTAGGTTTAATCAACCCCTTTTCAAGAAAATCTTGTAGTTGCATCTTTAACTCTTGCAACTCTATAGGAGTCATCCTGTAAGGTGACCTAGCAATTGGTGCTGCATTAGGCAACAACTCAATTAAAAAATCAAATTCCCTCTAAGGAGGTAATCCTGGTAGTTCCTCAGGAAATACATCTTTGAATGCACCTAATACTGGATGTTTCTGGAAAAGATTGATCTCATCCCCAGACTCTTCTCTTCTATTCATATTTACTATAAAGATCATACCCTTCTTCTTAATAACATTTTTAAGTTGCATTGCAGACAATAGATGGGGTTTTACTTCCCCTCACCCACAATTAATTCTAATCCTTTGAGAAGATTCATCCACAAATTCCACCCATATTTCTTCAAAGTTCAAAAGGGCCTTGTGAGCTTTTAACCAATCAACTCCTAGGATAATGTCAAACGCATGCAAAGGTGCCACATATAGATGCCAATTGATCCTTCCTTGTGGTAAAGCAATGTGGGAATCAAAGAGACACTGATTAACATGGTGAGATTACCCTGATCCATACTCTACCTTCCAACCATTTTCCAAGAATCCAGGTCTAACAGGTGAATCTCATACTAAACTAGTTGATATAAAACTATCAGTTGACCCACTATCAATCAAAATTTGCATGCTTTTACCAAAAAAATTCCATTTAATAAAAAAGGAGTAATTTATCCATTGAGTTTAGAGCTACCTATGGCCGCATAAATCTTGTGGTTGGCTTCTTCTAGAGTTTTTGGTGGTAGATCAGCTCTATGTGGATATTTGTTGGCATAATGAGCCCCTTTGCACACCCAACATCCACCTGGTGGAGCTCTATTGCCTTTGTTGATGTTTTCATTTCTATTCATGGATGTAGTTTCTCTTTCCTTTCCTTGACCCAATATTTTCTGGTCCTATATTTTGGAAAACTCTTTAACATCCTTCCTGAATTTACCTCCTTGGTAACCGGGTTTATTTTTACCCCTTGTTTAATCTGATCTCCCCCTTTAGGTTTCTTATTCTGCTCCTTTTCCCATTTCATGAAACCAACACTTTTTTGCTTTCTAAGCTCATATTTCTCCTTCTCTGATAGCTTTTGATAATTGAAATATGCTTTTCTTATTTCCTGATTAGATTCCTCTTTTCTTGCTAAATCAAAAGCAGAAGGTAAATTGACGAGATTATGCATATTTACCACCATCATGATTCTAGGATGCAATCCCAGAATGAACTTCTGAGTTTTCATTTCCTCATTGCGTTCATATTGAGTCGCATACTTCAACAGTTGAATGAAATTTTGGTGATATTCTCGGACCGACATATTTTCCTATCTCAAATTTGAGAATTCCCCAAACTTTTCCACATAATATTGTCTTATCAAAAATCTATCTCTAAATTCTTTGATGAACTCCTCCCACTTGAGATCAGTAGCCTCCACCTCATGCCCCTTCTTGTAAGATTTCCACCAGTCTAGAGCAATTTTGGTCATGTTCATAACTACCAAGACTATTTTGGATTCAGAAGATAGAACTACCAGAGAGAAGTAGGACTCTAGTTCACTTAACCAATTTTTAGTTGACTCTCCATCATCTCTTCCATTAAACTTGGTTATTACAACTTTCTTTAAATTTCTATCCAATTCCTTACTCACTCTTGCCCTTCTAGCACTGGATCCTTTAGGTTCCCCTAGCACTTCCACTGTCCTACCTAATCTAGTTTCCCTATTTCTTGCTAAGTCATCTATGACTCATTGTTGTTGGGCAATAAGTTCTTATTGCTAGGCCATGTGAGTTTTCTATTGGGCCATTTCTTCCCTTTGATTTTCCATTTGTACTTGCAATAATTTAACCATTTTTGCAAGGTTTCCCCCTTCCCCACTAATTTCATTCAGAGGGATCTCGTGAACTCTTTTCTACCTCCTTTCACATTGAGGACCTTCTTTACTTAAATTTGTATGTGGTCCTCTTATAGGCCTTTCGGTGCTTTCCTCCTCCCTACCTCCCATAGGATTTCGTGAGGACCCACCTCGCAACATTCGTGCCATTGTCCTGTAAGTGAAAGAGGTAGTTAATTAGTTTTTTGATAACTATTCTATTTTACACATAGAGTTCTACAACTTTAGAATCAATTCTGCTCTGATACCATATGTAACAACCCACTCACCAGGTTGTCCAAAAAAAAAGGTAATAAGAAACCAACAACTTTTTTTAGTTCAACTATTCTGAATATAAATGTTTTCCTAACAAACAAGATGATAATAAAATTATTTACATTAGATATCATCCCTTGTATTATGTTTGTATCTTTTTGTTTACTTAAAAATAGTTCAACACAAGCACAACATACCACTTTTGGGTTCAAGACTACTGCAACCAGTCTCCCAAGTGGATGAGATTAGCTAAATCTTGTAAAATATGCCATTCAGTGGTATCGATTAACTCATTTATCATCCACATATTCCAGCATGAGGACCGAACCATGATGAGGGTTATCCTCTAGGGCCCATAACACCTAGAGGGGGATGCTTTCTTTCCCTAGCCTCCACACACTATATCTTTGTTGAACCAATCGACTTGCTTATACCCAATGTGGAAGCACTCAACGTAATCATGCCTTTGTGACTAACTGGTATTCCCTTTTTCTAGAAGCAGCTAGTGCCATGTCCATTCTCGGACCTTGATCTTCATTACCTAATACCATCGCAACTCACAGAGGCTTGTCCCATACCAAACCTTGTGTCCATTCATGGAAAAGTTTGATTAGTATGGAACTTATCATAGTGTTCCTCGAAACCAGCCTAGAAAAGTGTCCCATACCACTTTTCATTCTGATCTAACCAAATCCCTTTGAGGTCATTCCATCTAGTCAATGGCTATCCCGAATTATCTTTATGCCTACCTGCACTCCAAATTTTATCGGATGAATATTTGTTTAAATTTTAGGTCTATTTTTCTTTGAACTCGATACTTCTTCTAACATTCATGTTCTAAAGAGTATCAAAGTCAACTAGCTATGGTACTACCTTCTCTAGAAACATCTACATTTTATTAAAACATGATGGTTATCTTTTCTAAAGAGGTCTATAATATAGTACCATCTAAAGTATCCTTAACACAAGGATCTACTACTCTTATTGCCATTTAATCCCAAAAATCATTTTATTAGAATATTTAAACTTTCTAGGTGTCCATGGTTGTTTCTATCTCCCTTCCAGTCTTAGCCTTTCTTAAATTAAAGTATATTCAAATATGGATTGCTACCAACACTAGCAATATTCTTTCTTGCTATGAGGTTGAAAATATTAAACTGATGCTTTTCATTTTTGAGAAACACTCATGGGCTTTACAAAGGTATAATTTTAAGCTAGACCAAAGCTAGGTAAACACCCCATTTTTAATCATCACCAACTATCTACTCGATAGAACAAACATCTACAACACCTTCTTGGGCACTCCTTGCCTTCTCGAAATTTAAAAAAAAATATTAGAATTTATAACCAACTGTTTAACATGGTTTTCTCCATAACATAAATGAAGAATAACAAAGAAATAGAAAAGACAAGATAATATATTTTCAATAGCAATATACTGAATTACTTATTACACAAATCAATTCATTTTGGTGCATAAACAAAATCTCATTCACAAGTATCCTTCAATAGTCACAATTGCCACAATACAAGATATTTTAATATCCATTAACAATATAAAGATCTCAACACTCAGTTACTTTCTGGAAGCGCAAGAAGATATTATCAATTACATATTATTTTTTTTACAACAAGCCTTGTTTCACAAATGAACTCTATTGCTTCAGTGCAAAACAACTATATAGACTTCTAACCAGTGGACTTCCATACAACATAATAATTTTCCCATCCAATAGGAAGAATTTTAATGTGAGCCTCTAGATTTATTGGATCCTCAATGCAAGTTTCCACTGCCAACCCGCGCATGAATCTTCATCACGATGCCCACTATTCTGAACAATTCAATACTCTCACCAGAGTTTGGGCTAGCCATCGGGGATCAGATACGACTCAAATATAAACATGCAACTAACATGCAATCTAAGATTTAACCAGAATACACACACAAGAATGCATTGGGCTTCCCAAATCTTCTCACACTAGATATCACAGAAGCCTTCTCCATTTAAAAAAAATATAACAAAGCCATTCCACATATTCAATTTACTCTAAACAAGTTAGACATTTATATTTCTTTTGTTGCAATCTACACGACAGTGTCATAACAACATCTACAATAATTATTTTAAATAAAATACTTTATTTTTTTGCTACAATCCAACCCACATCGGCTATCCATAGCACTACCAAAATACATACAAGAAAACATTGCATTATCCAAATAGTCAAGCTTTTGAAATAGCAAAACCATATTTTTTTTTTCATTACCTTCATTTTTTGGTATTCATAACAATGAACTTAGCAACCATTCTACGTTCACACAATCTATTGAACACAGTTCATCATTCACAAAACAATTCATTCAACCAACAAGTTTTCTTTTCCAACCATAGCTTCGTTTACACACCAGTGAATTTTTCTTTCATAAAAGAAATCTAAAATGTTTTCACATAGAACTAGGCAGTTTTACCGAATTGTAAAGTTTGCTTCCATGCTCTAAATATCACCTTCTTGTTCCTATTTTATTTTTTCCTTAGAAGATCTTCTTCCTCTTTCTGTTCACGCCCGTCCATCCTAAATCAGAATCCTCTTCCTTCATCTCTTCCTTATCTTGTCCTCAACTGAATGTCATTAATGAGACATCATGGTTATCTCCCATGTTCTCGCTCACCACATTTTTCATTAACAAAATAACCATAACGTACTTCCCATTTGTACGGAGTTCATCCTCCTATACACAACAAGCAATGAACAAAATAACCTTATGTTTTTCACTCTCCACCAGGCATCTAAGTTGGAACAACACTACCCTCTTTGTGGAGGAAATTTCAGTCTTCCAACCGCCCATGTTGTCTACCATCAAAGCCTTGCGTGGAGCCCCACTTTCCCTTTATCCATTGTTTTCCACAACCTTATAAATATTTAAAAGCAAGGATGTGAACAAAGCAATACATCCACCACACCTTGATTAACGTTTCTTTTTTTTTTTGAAAGGAAAGGAATAAAATAATTATTCTTCTTTGCAAAAAAAATCACCTTTCTCTAAAGTAATGACAATATAAAGGTAAGCTTTACTCAAACCAAATTAAAGGTAATTTTCCAAGACTAAAACATCTTCTTTTCCACTTTTAATCATTCAAGCCAACAATAGAGCATTTCATAAATTAGTCATACACACTCATGCATCAATAGCACACAATCACATGACTATTCAAACTAGTGGCTCCCATCATCATCGCCACCTCAAAATATTTCTCATTCATTTCCAGCATGCACTATTCAAACCAAATTAACTCACGCAATAATGCACCTAAATGATATGCAAACGTGAGTTTCCATGTGCTCGCGAGCCGAATCATCATTTCCCCTTTTATATTTTCCACTGACTTGCTTCTCTTCATTGCCTTTCTTCGACTAACCTGCACTCAAAGAAGCCATCAATAGTACCTTGTCCCACAAGAAAAGGTAATTATTAACATATTTTATTCTTTTTCATTAATCGTGCGAGGAGGGTCATTACACCAATGTCGACAGACTAATTACATCAAATCATAACAATGTATATTACACAATGTTTATCCAAATGCTTATACAACGAGTACATAATATACTACCATCCTTGACTAATAAGGTTAGATTATACATATTCCAACAAAAATTATTAAACTAAAGCCCTAATTACTTTTACACACATTCCATATATACTAAAACTTCTTTCTTACAATTATGGATACTTCATCTTACAGCTCCATAAACTAAAATCCAAATGTTTAACTACTATATTTGGGACTTTCGAATGCAATTAGAGTTAAAATAAAATCAAAATAAACTTCTCAATTCCTTGAGGCATGACCTTGAGATTGGAATATGGAATATATTCTTAGATGGGTAATAAAAAGCATAAAAATCAAGAAGGCAATATGAAAGATTTGAAATATTATCCTTGGAATTAATTGCTTCATTTAGAGTAAGTTGCCCTAGTGGATAAATATGGTGGTTGTTTCTTAAGTGGTCTTGTGTTCAAACCCCTTGAGGGTGGTTGTTGATGTAATTTGTAAACGTTCTCGTAAAAAAAACATTTCCAATCAATGTATAAAATGACATGTGAGTGAGAGTAAAAATACTATTGATACCTATAAATTTCAAACTAAGATGTTAAATAATATGCTATAATATATGGATCACATGTCATGGTATAATAGTGCTTGTAGAAAAAAAAATTATGGATTAAAAATATAAATTTAACAATAAAAAAATGAGGATACCCCTGTCTCCTTGGGTCTTACCCGAAAGTGGCATCCCTTTTGGGATGTTTTCCACAAAAAAAAACAATGAAAAAAATGATAATGACCACTTTTCAACAAGAACATCCTTGATCCACACATTGATAAAGAGAAATATTATAAGCCAAAGAGTTAAGAAAACCTTTAAGTCATAAAATGTAAAACTAAAAACTAGTGAACAATATGTAAAGTAGGTCCACACAAATATATCACAATCTACATAGGCATTCACATCCTTTTTATATACATAAATGAGGCTATGCTCCATGGATATTGACATAGTGAATTAGAGAAAATTTCTAACATAAAGAAAATTTCTAACATAAGTAACTTAGGTAATTTTTTAAGATCCATGAACATTGTACATAATGACAAATATAAAAGAAAATCAATTATAAAGAATACACTAAAAAAATACTTATTGCTATAAATTGATTATAAGATTAAGAAAGGTTCATAGAGTTATGGAAGGAAACTTAAAAATGTTTTAGCTAAAGGTTTCCATGCATTTCATGCATGGTTGCAAAATTTTCATAAACAACCAATAACTAAAAATACACCATAAAAATGATGCATATAACTAATTTATCTTATGAAATACCAATATTTTTAATTATAATATTTGTAATATATGAATTATGAAGAAGTTGAACATAGACAAGAATAAAATATTATAATTTTAGTAGTTGTTATAAAACTTCATAAACTAATTCTTTTTATTCTATAAAATCTAATTTGCTATATTAAAAGTAATGTTTTAGTTTTTAATTTGAGAAAATATTTATTTCCATTAATATTTAAAAGATAAAATTAAAAACTATGTCTAAATTTAACTATAGAATAAAATTCTACATTAAATTCAACTTATATAAAATGATTATTTATTAAAAAAAAATAATTAATTTTTTTTATTATTAAAACTTTAAACTTGATATTTATGTAAAGTTTGATTTCCGTTGGTGTGATCCTCTCGAGGCATTTTCAATGGATATAAATCAATAATACCTCCTCCAGAATTAAAAGGTGGTGGAGCATGTTAAGAAAAGGAGTCGGGAATAAATTAATAAGTGATCTGTTTTTCATTATAATATCCCAAATTACAAGCCTAGAGGATCACAATTTATAACAAAATAAACTATTGATAAAAATATTCAAAATTTCAAGTAAAATTTATGTCAAACTTGAACCATATTATTCAAGACAAATTGCATAAAAATATTATTATTTATTTATTTCTTATATGGTTTATATATATTTTTTTGATTATATTATTATTTATTTATTTTTTATATGGTTTATTTATATATTTTGATTCCCTAGGGAGTTAGTTATAACCACAATATAGTTAGTTTGTATATTGATCAAATGTGATTAAAGAATTTTCATGGCGGGCCACCTTCTTCGTAGTCTGCAAGATAATTTAAATGTCGGCCTCGGGTGATTTTGAAAGTCCCCCGTCTATATTTAGACACGATCTTCAAATAATGTCTATTAAAATGGCGGAGTTGGTGGCTCGCACTGGGCGGCATCAGCAGCGCTACGATGATAATAATTACCCGCTGACATAAAGTGACTGTTGAGGGGGAGAAGGCAGTGGAAGTGCTGATGATTACCTCACAGAGTGGAGGACAGAAGCTTCTCTTTCCAAAAGGTGGCTGGGAGAACGATGAATCAGTACAGGAGGCAGCATGTCGAGAAGCTTTAGAAGAAGCAGGGGTTCGAGGAATTATCAAGAAAAATTTGGGATCCTGGGAATTCAGAAGCAAAAGGTATCAAGATGAATGCGGCTCAGATGGGTTTTGCAGAGCTCATATGTTTGCTTTGTTTGTGACTGAACAACTAGATTTGTGGCCTGAGCAAAACAATCGCCAACGAAAATGGGTTACCAGTACAGAGGCTTCTGAATTATGTTGCTGGATGCGATCAGCTCTTCATAACTGTGCCACTTTTGTTTCTCTCGGACAGAAAGTCTCATGCACACAGTCAGAACCAGATGAAGGACCCCCTAAACAATCTTCTCGACTGTCAGAATAAGTACAATCTTTGCTTCTCGGTGTCCTCGTGGCCTTCTAAGGTGTTTGCTTGTAGGATAAGACCTTACGATTATAGTTTAAAAATCCTCAATCCTATTTTATCGCCTAAAACTCGTTAGACATATTTAAGATATTATTGTTTTTTAACCAATAAAAAAAAAAAAAATATATATTATATAAAATTTTAGATTTTTTATTAATAATTAAGTTAATTCCAGTTAAAAGTACATGAAAACATGCTGTAAAGGTCATCTCTTTAAATCAATAAGGCTAAGTAAGTTATGTCTTAAATTTGTATGACAAATACCAATAGATGTTAAATGAAAAAGAGAAATAAAAAATAAAAATATTATAGAAGATATAGAAATTTAAAAATAAATGATAATTTTTATTAAACAAAAGTGTTAAAAAAAAGTGCATTCTTTGATTAATTAAGGTACAATGGGGTTATCTTTTTCAAAATTTAAATTTAGATTTCTTTAATGAGAATTCAAAACATTTAAACTCAAATGTCAAACATAGGAGGTTATGAGAAGAAGGGAAATGAGCTACAATAAATGTTCTTGAGTATAGATGCAGTTGTCATGGTAATATTTTGGAAGGAGGGTTTGGGGTAAAGAGAGATATCCTTTGTTGCCATTGCCATGATCAGGGTAAAGAGAGATATCCTACCTAGTGCCTAAAAAATATGGTGAATTTTTTCATTGAGAAGAGATGCCAATTTTTTTTTTTTAAGCATTCCAAAAAAATTGCTCATGATTATTATTCCACTAAAGATGTCTTATGAAGTATGAATGAAGAAATTTCTCTCCCATAAAAAAATGAGATACACTTTAAAATAATTTCTTTGTGTGACTACTCCATACCACCATATTAGATTTTATAATGCTTTTAACAAATGAACAAAAATAATACATTTATCCAAGTCTTATGCAAGAGATTTTAGAGAAGTAAAATAGAAATATTAGTAGAAAAAATCATAGAATTATGCCCATGGGAACCCACATAAGATATCACATGGGATCTCAATGATGCAACGGATTGGGTGCTTGAGGATTTTGTATACAAAATATTAAAAATGCCTATGATGATATAAAATAATATATCGAGGTTATTTATAAGTTAATGAACCCTTGTCTCTTATAGATTACAAGTTTTAGTTTAACAAAAATAGTGGTTTAACCAATTATAACAACCCAACTCACTAGGTTGTCCAAACAAAAAGGCAATAAGAAACCATCAACTTTTTTCTTTCAATCAACTATTCTGAATATAAATGTTTTCTTGAAAATCATTATAATAAAATTATTTACATCAAATATCATCCCTTGTATTATGTTTATCTATTTTTGTTTACTTACAAATAGTTCAACACAAGCACAACATACCACTTTTGGGTTCAAGACTACTACAGCTAGTCTCCCAAGTGGACAAGATTAGCTAAATATCATAAAATATGTCATTTAGTGGTATCGATTAACTCATTTATCATCCACATATTCCAATATAAGGACTGAACAACAATGAGGGTTATCCTCTAAGGCCCATAACACCTAGGGAGGAACACTTTCTTTACTTAGGCTCCACACATTGTATCTTTGTCGAACCAATCGACTTTCTTATACCCAATGTGTAAGTACTCAATGTAATCATGCCTTTGTGACTAACTAGTATTCCCTTTTTCTAAAAGTAGGTACTACCATATCCATTCCAAAACCTTAATATTTGTTACCTAATACCATTGCAACTCATAGAGGCTTGTCCTATACAAAACCTTGTGTCAATTTATGGCAAAGTTTGATTATTATAGAACTTATCACAGTGTTCCTCAGATACAACCTAGAAAAGTGTCACATACCACTTTTCATTTTGATCTGACCGACTCCCCTTGAGGTCATTCCCTTCAGTCGACGACTATCTCAAATTATCTTTGTGCCTACCCACACTCCAATTTTTTTCGAATGAATATCTGTTTAAAGTTTAGGTCTATTTTTCTTTGAACCTAATACTTCTTCTAATATTCATGTTCTAAAGAGTATCAAAGTCAATTAGCTGTGGTACTCTCTTCTCTAGAAACAACTACATTTTATTACAACATGATGATTATATTTTATAATGAGGTCTATAATATAGAATCATCTAAGGTATCCTTAACACAAGGATCTACTACTCTTATTGCTAGTTAATTCCAAAAATTGTTTTACTAGAATATTTAATCTTTCCAGATGTCCACGGTTGTTTCCATATTATTTCCAATCTTATTATTACTTGTTTTTTAAAGTATATTAAAGACGGATTGCTACCAACACTAGAAATATTCATTCTTGTTATGAGGTCAAAATATTAAATTGATGCAATTCAATTTTGGGAACACTCATGTGTTTACTATGGTATAATTTTAAGCTAGACCAAATATAGGTAAACACCCCATTTATTTCATTACCAGCTATCTACTCGATAGAAAAAACATCTACAACATTTTCATGGGCATTCCTTGCATTATCAACATTTACCAAACATTAGTTTTATAACTATTTGTTTATCAAGAAAATAGAAAGGACAAGATAACACATTTTCAATAGCAATATACTAAATTACTTATTACACAGATTATTTCATTTTGCTGCATAAAAAACATCTCATTCACAAGTATCCTTAAGTGGATATGGTTCCTTATCTGAATGGGTAATTAAAAATGGATGCTTCCAGGTAGGCCAACCCCCTAAAGGATGAATGGGCACACCAACCATTACTAGAATAATGTAAACTCATTGAATGACCAATGGGATTTTCATAAATATGTGTAAACCTTCGCAATAGATAGAATAGGGTAAGATCTACGCTAAGTAACTTGTGTAGTGCAATGTTTTGGGTATAACCTTTGAAATATGAAGAAGCTATGCTTCTATATTAAAGGACACTTGCAGAGATATGGGTCTACTGGAAAAACCCTTTCAAAAGAAAGAAAAGAGAAGGTGGTAATCTAAGACTAATTAAGGTTAACGATAAACTCATTAATAAGCTAAACACTTATCCATGGGATAATGTGGTTAGAGGAAGGAGTGGGTTTAAGGGGTTGATGTCCTTAAGCTACTAAAAAAAAAATTGTGTGTGGAATTTTTGGGTTGTTACACATTTTTTTTGAAGTGGTAAAAACCAATATTTTCATTGTTTTATTTTTGGACTATTTGCATAATGGGACAAGTAAGAAAAACTTTTCACTTCAAGGTTCAACCCAATCATGGTATCATATTTCTCTGGAGAAATTTTTTATTATTATATGTGATATATGTTTGGTTCAAAATGGTAGGGTCAATTCCCGAAACTCAAAAACTTTCTTAGTGAAAAGTGTGATTTGGTCCAAGAAGAAACCTGAATTAACTAGGCATAATCTGTAGCACCTAAGGACTGCTAGGATTTTAATAGAGGTTGCTTGAAATACTAGGAGTGAATGAGTGGTTGAAAAAACCTAGAGATTCCTCCTACCAAAGACTACCAAATAAATAAAATGATATGAGAATTATTGCTCTATTTTTTATATGATTTATGGGATGCAGGTGTATTCCTTATGAACTTTTAAAAAATAAGAGGTATGTTTAAAATAGTGAGTGGTTGTATAAATATCATTACTAATGGTCATGCAGTATATATCCTATCTTACGAATATCCCTTAATAATCAAAAGATCATAAAGAAAAGTGCAAATGATGACATGATTTATGGATGGTGAAATTAGACTAATGCTAGACCGAAGATTATCTTGATTAATTTAACAAAGCACGGTGGACTAAAAATTATCCAAACTAAAAATGCAATTGATTGTAATAATTTATGAGTCATGGATGCATGGATGGATAGATGAAACACAATGTGAATGATCAATCACAATTTTGTATTTTGTGTGTGTGTTTTCTATAGCCATGCATATGTACATATGTATAAATCACATTAGGTATATAATACTTTCAGGTGAATGATATTTAATCATTTAGGCTCTTCTATTCCTTCTAGACTAGAAATTCTATATGTTCTAGGAACCCAACTTCTATTTGATAATGAAAGAACCCAACCAATCAGCCATAAATTTATCATGAAGGTGTGTCAATGCATTGGTGTTTTGTTGATTCTCTTTAATAACAAAATATCCTATTTGGAATTCATGTAGATGAAATTTTGCATTATAAGCTCACTTGATACAGTCTTGTTATACTCGTAGATGTTCTAAGGCATTGATTTACCTTTCATCTGGGAGTGTAAGTTGATAAAAACATGTTTTTCGAGCAATGTTGTCATCCATGAATTATTGCAATGTGATACGTAGTGAGGGTATTCCAAGCTCAAGAGGTATGACTACATCATCTCCATAGAACAAAGAAAATGGAGTTTCTCCTATAGGTGTTCGAATGGTTGTTTGATAAGCCCATAGTGACAAGGAGATTTAAGTATGCTAATATCTATGATTTGCTTTGACTAGTTTCTTTAGAATAGCTATCAATGTCTTATTGGCTGCCTTAGCTTATCCATTTACCTGTGGATAGTTAGGAGTCAAAAAACTATGTTGGATATGATTTTTTTGCAAAGTTTTCAAAAATCCTTATTCTTAAATGACTTACCATTGGTAGAGATAATCTTAAAGGGAATACCAAAATGATAGATAATGTGTTGGAGTATGAAATCTAAAGTTTTTGTTCCTATCATGGTGGTCATAAGAATTACCTTGAACCACTTTGTAAATTATTTTGTGTCTATGATGATAGATTTATATTATATTGATGAGGGAGGTGATATTTTACCAATTAAATCAAGACCCCATTGTGAGAAGGGCCAAATAATTTGAATGGGTTGTAACACCTACGATGGTACGTAAGTTAGATTAATATGTTGTTGGCATTTTTGATATTTCTTTATGTATTTGCAATAGCCACTTTCCATTATGGGCCAATAGTAACCCATATGCAAGATGCACTTTGCGATGGCCATCCCACTAAAATTATTAAAAATTTTACTATGTTAGTGGGTGTAACGATGGAAACATTAAACTCCGAATAAAGATTTAAGGTTCAAATCCTGTAGCGGTAAAGTTATACACCATAGATAATCATATATTAAATAAGTAATATTTACCACAAAGTTTGTCTCATATGACCTATGATCTTAGGAACATAAAAAAACTACTTTATAATTTTTATCTTCCACATGAAATAATATCTCTTAATTTTGTAAATACTTGAACAAGGCAAATAAAATTTTGTTTAGGATCCCCTAAATATGAATGTCCTTCTTCAAATAAGTTATAATTTAAAATTAATTTTTTTAAAAACAATCCTACCTAGTGCCTAAAAATAGGATGAATTTTGCCATTGAGAAAAGATGCCAACAAATGCCAAAAAACTTGTTCATGATTGTTATTCCACTAAATATGCCTTATGAATTATGAATGAAATTTTTTCTCTCCATCAAAAGAAGAGGGATGCACTTCAAAAATTATTTCTTTGTGTGACCACTCCATACCAACTCTGGTACCATGTTAGATTTCATAATGTTTTTAAAAAACAAATAAAATAAATACATTTATCCAAGTCTTATCCAAGAGATTTTAGGGAAGTAAAATAGAAATACTAGTAGAAAAAATATAGAAGTATACACATGGAAAACCACATAAGAGATCATACGGGATTTAAATGATGCAATGGATTGGGTGCTTGAGGAATATGTATAGAAAATCTTCAACATTTATAGTTATATAACCTATGATGATATAAAATAATATATCGAGGTTATTTATAAGCTAATGAACCCTTGTATCTTATTGATAATAAGTTTTAGGTTAACAAAAATAGTGTTTTAACCAATATCGATAGACTAATTACATCAAATCATACAATGTACATTACATAATGTTTATCCATATTATTATATAATGATTACATAATATACTACGAGTCTTACTAATAATGTTAGATTATACATATTATAATAAATATTATTAAACTAAATCCCTACTTACTTTTACACACATTCCATATATACTCACTTTTTTTTACAATTCTTGATACTTCATATTATAGCTCCATAGTTTGAAATTCAAATGTTTGACTATTATATTTGGGGCTTCTAGATGCAATTAGAGTTAAAATAAAATGAAAATAAACTTCTCAAATTTTTGACGCACAAGCTTGGCAATGGAATATGGTGTAATATGTTCTAACCAAAAATATATTATTCAACTAAATTTCAACTTGATTTTTATTTTTGCATATTCCAAAGTCATTGTGCCTCAATATAACATAACTTTGACAACAACAACAAGATTAAAAAATAATGGGTTATGAAAACCCTAAAATGTATGACATAATAATCCATAGTTACTTTCTACAACTTACATCATAAAATATACATGACTGGGGAAACTAGACTAAATAATGGATATTTATACTTGTATTAATACTATATAAAAATTCATCATGTAGAGAGGAATAATTTGAATCAATTGATCACTTAATAGAAAAAAAAACATAAAAATAAAGAAGGCAATATGAAATATTTGAAATGTTATCATTGGAAATCAAATGCTTAATTTAGAGTAAAAATATTTCCTATCAATGTACAAAATAACATTTGAGTGAGATTAAAAATACTATCCATGCTTATAAATTTCAAACTAAGATGTTGTTAAATCATATGCTATTATATGGATCACATGTCATGGTATAATAGTGCTTGTAGGACAAATAATTATTGCTGAAAAATATAAATGTAACCATGAAGAAAGTGATAATTACCACTCTTCAACAAGAACAACCTTGATCCACACATTGATAAAGAGAAATATTATAAGCCAAAGGGTTAAGAAAATATTTTAGTCATAAAAATTTAAAACTAAAAACCAATGAAGTTCAAAGTAGGTCCACATAAATATATTAGGACCTACCTAGGCATTAACATCCTTTTTATATACATAAATAAAGCTATTCTCCATGGATATTGACATAGTGAATTAGAAAAAATTTCTAACATAAGTAACTTAAGTAATTTTTTGAAGTCCATAAGCATTGTACATAATAGACCATACCGTACTCCTTAAGGTACATTATGTATAAGAGGAGGCATTTGTGTCATGTTATCCGAAGAACACAAGCTTATACTGAGAGGGGGGTGAACAGTATAAGACCACTTTTTACTTTTCTTTCCCAATCAATATTATGCAATGTATAGATAGCAATATCAACAATAGTAATCAAAGCAATGCACAAATCACCACACACAATAGAGACACCAAATTTACGTGGTTCACCCAATGTGGGCTACTCCATGGAAAAATATTTCACTAAAATTTTCTCAATCAATTATCTTGGGAATCCTTTCCCTATTACAATGTTTATGGATCTCTATCCAAAGGAGACACCAATCCCCTAATCAAGTTCGTGGATCTCTATCCACAGGAGAACTCCTTTCTCCTTAGCTCTGACTGGTGATCTTCTAGAAGAACTATTGCCCCCACTACTCTGGCTAATGGATCTCTATCCACTGAAGACTCCTGTCCTCACTACCCTGGCTAATGGATCTCTATCCACTGGAGACTATCATCCTCTATACTCTATCACCTTCAAAGATCTATCTCAAATCTCACTAAAAATTTTTGAAATAATTCTTTAATCTACACTAAACATAGTCCTTCGGTCTAGCACAAATCTATCCTCAATATCTATCCTCTGATCTGCACTAAACATAGTCCTTCGGTCTAGCACAAATATATCCTCAATCTCTATCCTCTGATATGTACTAAACACAGTCCTTCGATCTAGCACAAATCTATCCTCAATATCTATCCTTTGATATGCACTAAACATAGTCCTTCGATCTAGCACAAATATATCCTCAATATCTATCCTCAAGCCTTAACACAAAGCTTGACTCAATCTCAAATCAACTCTATTAGATCTGCCCCAAACCTTAACTCAAGGTTTGAACAAATCAATCAATCAACTATGCTCTCAAGTCTTCTCAAAGACTTGTCTCAAATCTGCCTTGTAAGCTTCCACAAAAGCTCACACCAATCTATCCACAAGTCCTCTCTAGAACTTGTCCAATATGCTCAATAAGTCCTCACTAGAACTTATCCAAATCTACTCAATAAGTCCTCACTAGAACTTATCCAAATATACTCTCAATATGTATTGTAAGCTTTCACAAAAGCTCACACAAATCTGTCCACAAGTCTTCTCAAAGACTTACCTCAAATCTGCTCAACAAGTCCTCACTAGAACTTGTCCAATCTCATAGAAACATAAAGAGAATTGTTAGAGACTCAATATGCTCTACATTCATCACAATGCTCAATCACTTTCAATCACTCTCTTAGAAACATATAGAGAATTGTTAGAGACTCAATATGCTTCACATTCACCTCAATACTCAATCACTTTCAATCACTCTCTTAGAAACATATAGAGAATTGTTAGAGACTCAATATGCTTCACATTCACCTCAATACTCAATCACTTTCAATCACTCTCTTAGAAACATATAGATAATTGTTAGAGACTCAATATGCTTCACATTCACCTCAATACTCTCAATCACTTTCTCAACTCAATTCAGAATATAGAATAATTTGTTTCATAGAACTTGAACAATCACTTCAACACATTCACTTGACTAGGCTCAACCAACTCTACTCAACCAATCACTCAATGAAATAATCCTTGCTCACAAACCCTAGTCCAATCACATGAACAATCACTCAAATATTTCCAACAATGCTTATCAATCAATTCTCACATAACAATGATACTCATGTTCTTTCCAAACCCTAGTTCAAGTTCTTCACTCAACTTAATCACTTCAACAACAATGCTTATAAAACAAGGTTTTATCAACAACTCTTTTATTCCAGAAAACCTTAAAGCATTAAATCAAAACACTCTCAACAATGCTAACCAAACAATCCTTTTCACTCCAAATTTTCATACACAACTTTCAACAATCACTCACTAGGAAGAATATGCCCATACCTTTTGTTGGATGTAAAAGTGCCTTTGGAAAAACCTGTCTTAATCACAATTTCCTTCTTTCCAAATTCAATGGTTAAACACAACAATATCACTTCAATACTTTCTCAAAAATATTCCCTTAGACACAAAATAATCACAACTCAATTTATGCCTTATTGCTCCCTTTTAAAAATAACACTCATCATAACATACATAAAAATAATTTCTTTGATACACCTTATAAACTCCAACTTAAAATAATATCCAACACCATAAAATATCAACCAAACACCTTACAATCCTTTCAAAACATTTGAGCAAATAACATTAAAAATTTAATTTTGCAAAACCCTTATAACTCCCTTTGCAACCTTAGAACCAAATAAAAATATGCAAAAATTAATTTTTAAATGCCCAAACTATATTCCCAAAATTTTTGATGACCAATATCAAAGCATACCTCTTTCTTCCCCAAAAGGGGATTCGATGAGATTCGATCCGCCGTCTCCTCTATCCTAAGCGCCTTAGCGCTTGGGAGCCCACCGCATGGGCTACTAAGGCCCACGTGAAGGAAGGATGAGGTCCTTCCTCTTATGCCTCCATCGTCATCTTATCTTTCATGAATTTTGCATGCTTTCTCTCTTCCTTGGACGCAACACAAATTACAAGGCTCGCAATTTATTTCGAAGGCATGGTAAGGTTTGGTGAAGTGGGTGTTCCCCCTTATATACACATTTTTAAACTCCTCCTCACGTCGGTGCTTTGTCATTCGAAATCGAATTTTAAATTTTAATTTTAATAACCCACTTTAGGGTTATTTAACCTTAGCTTTAAATTTAATTAATAATTAATTTAAATAACTTTATAAGTTAAGTAAATTAACTAATAAATTAATTAAATTAATTTATAATTAATTTTAAACTTCCTTTGTATAATATTATAAAATAATATTATAATATTATTCACTTGGGCTTCTTTTAGCATTTTGGACCAAATCTGACTTCCTAGAACCGGGTCTTGAAACTGAAACCGAATTATCCTTTTGCATTTATTGGAGAACCAAAAACTGATGCTGCCAACTGAAACTGCCACTGAAAGCTTGACATCAATGACCACTCACTTTTGACATCAATGACAACTTATCACTCAAAATGTCCAACAATCTCCCCCTTTGTCATTGATGGCAACCCAAATTATTTTTACCAAAACTTGACCTTTTTCCTATTCTACTCTCCCTGGGAAAACTACTCCCTCTGACTCAATGCTCTCTCCTTAAACCAAATCTCTCCCCCTTACTCAAATATCTCCCCCTTTGAAATCAATGGCAAAGGGTCACCTTTGGGGCTTAGGGCTAAGAATGAATCTCTTAGCTTAGCCCCTCCCCCACCTCCTCTTGAGGTGGTTAATTCTAGGGTGGGAGTATTTCTACTCCCAACAAGCACTGGTCTTTACCTTTATCCTCTTTCCTTCTCATCTGATCCTTCTGATTTCTTTGATTGTTCCTATTCCTGTTCCTATCCATGTCCACATTCCTATTCCTATTTATATCCATATCCATATTCCTATTCCTGTTCCTATTCTTGTTCTTATCCATATTCATGTTCATGTTCCTATCCATACCCATATTCTTTATTTATGTTCCTATTCATGCTTGATTCTGGAATATCTGCTCTACACCATTTTGTTGTATGTCCATCATTATTGCACTTATAACACTTAATGTTATTATTCCTTGGAGGTGCAAATGTCTTAGGATTTCTCCTAGTGAAGCCATATCCTTTTCTATCATGAACCCTGCAATCCATTGCCTTGTGACCAAACTGATTACATGAGTAGCAATACCCATGGAAAAGCTGCCTATTTTTGAAATTCCCATTTTCCTATCTTTCATGTGTCCTGCACTGTGAAGCCATGTGTCCAAACCTGTGACATGAGAAACACCTTCCATTGAAATTTCCTTGTCTTGACCTCATTGGTCTCTTAGTCTCTCTTAACCTATTCTGATTGTTGTTCCATATGTTTCTTCTTTGTGCATTGTTCCTTTCCTTGTTGAACTTTCTATTGTCCAACTCATCCTCGAGATGTCTCACTTTCTCTTACTATCTTCTTCTAAAGTTTCTTCTTCTTCAAAACTTGAGGTTGACTCTTCTTCTTGTTTCTTTTGAGCTTATTCAAAACCAAGACCTATTTTATTTGTTGACCTTATTTGTACCTTGATCATCTTATCCACAATCTTTGAGCTCTTTCCAAACTTGTGTAGCTTATCCTTAGATTTTTCTAAATCTTCCCTTAGTAGAGCTACTTCTTGTTCTAACCTTTCACATTCTAAGACCTTTGCTTCTAACTTATCCTTGAACTTCTTTGTCTTAGCCATTGACTTGTTTAGATCCTCTATAAACATTCTTCTCTCTTCATCACATTCTTGAAACTGAAACTCAAGTTTAGAGTTTTGCTTTCTTACCTTATTTACTATGTCAAGAGCATAAATAAGTTATGCCTTAAGATCAAATCCTTCTTTATCTGATTCTTCCTCTATTTGTTTGCCTTTGTCTACATCTTCATTTTCTTTTGACTTGTCTACTATAGGATCACCTTCTTCTTCTTCTAGTGCCATTAGAAGATTTTCTTCTAGTCCTTCAAGTGCATCCTCATATTCATCATCACTAAAACTATAACCATTCCTTGTACAACTATCTTCAAGATGTCCAAAGTTACCACATCTAAAACACTTGAGAATTATTGGTGACCTTTTCTTGACTTCTTATTTTTCTTCAATCATAAATAGGACTTCATCTCTATCATTATCTGAAAAACTAGCATCACTATCACTTGAGTACTTACTTGCCTTGTCTGCATAGTAGCTCCTCTTTTGTCTTTGAAAGAACTTCTTCCCTTGTCTGCTTTGTCCATCCTTGCCTTTCTTTTGGTACCTGTATTTTTTTGATTCCCTATTCCTGTGATCCTATTTTTCTTCATCATTGTTATTTTTAGCTTCTTGACAATCAGTTGCATAGTGACCATACTTTCCACAATTGAAACATCTAACAGATTTTGCATCTTTGAATCTTCTTGAATCCTTGTTCCTTCTACCATAATTTGCTTCTTCATCACTGGATGACTCATTGCTTGATTCTGACTTCTTACCCTTTGTCTTCTTAATTGCTTTGAAGGTTGCTTCCTTCTGGGGATTAGGTTCTTTTGTTCTTAACTCAAAATCTGTAAGAATACCAAGCAACATATCTCTTGTCAAAGAATCACCATCCTTTGCTTCTTCTATAGCTGAAATATTTTCACTAAACCTTGTTGGAAGAGACCTTAAGATCTTATCACAAACATCTGATTCATCCACATTAAGTCCAAGTCCTTGCATAGCATTAACAACCTCATCTACCCGAAGTAGATAAGAACTAATGTCTTCCTCATTCTTCATTCTTAATTCTTCAAATTATCCTTTGAGATTTCATATCTTTACCTTTTTGACACTTTTATCTCCTTCATATATGCTTTGCAACTTATCCCAAATTCCTTTTGCATCTTTACAATGCATAACTTTTATTGATTATGTTCTATGCAAACCTCTCAAAAGTGCATTCATTGCTTTTGAATTGTAATGTTGTAGAAGCTTACCTTCCTTATCTATAGGTGGATCAACTGGTGGTATGTATCCATTTTCAACTACTTCCCAAATTTCATTGCCAAGTGCCATCAGGTGAACCTTCATTCTCATACTCCAATATATATAATCACTTCCATAAAATATTGGTGTTGAATTATCTGAGGACACATTCTTAGAATCCATTGTGTTCTTGAAAGCTTTTCCTTCAAGCTATTAAACTCTTCCGAAGGAACCCACTCTGATACCAATTGAAGAACACAAGCTTATACTAAGAGGGGGTGAACAATATAAGACCACATTTTACTTTTCTTTCCCAATCAATATTATGCAATGTATAGATAGCAATATCAACAACAATAATCAAAGCAATGCACAAATCACCACACACAATAGAGACACCAAATTTACGTGGTTCACCCAATGTGGGCTACTCCATGGAGAAAATATTTCACTAAAATTTTCTCAATCAATATCTTGGGAATCCTTTCCCTATTACAATATTTATGGATCTCTATCCAAAGGAGACACCAATCCCCTAATCAAGTTCATGGATCTCTATCCATAGGAGAACTCCTTTCTCCTTAGCTATGACTAGATGATCTAACTTACCCCACTACTCTAGCTAATGGATCTCTATCCACTGAAGACTCATGTCCTCACTACCCTAGCTAATGGATCTCTATCCACTAGAGACTATCATCCTCTATACTCTATCACCTTCAAATCTCTATCTCAAATATACACTAAACATAATCCTTCAGTCTAGCACAAATATATCCTCAATATCTATCCTCTAATATACACTAAACATAATCCTTCGATCTAGCACAAATCTATCCTCAATCTATATCCTCAAATATACACTAAACACAATCCTTTGGTCTAGCACAAATCTATCCTCAATATCTATCCTCTGATCTGCACTAAACATAGTCCTTCGATCTAGCACAAATCTATCCTCAATATCTATCCTCAAGCCTTAACACAAAGCTTGACTCAATCTCAAATCAAATCTACTAGATCTGCCCCAAACCTTAACTCAAGGTTTGAACAAATCAATCAATCAACTCTACTCTCAAGTCTTCTCAAAGACTTATCTCAAATATGCCTTGTAAGCTTCCACAAAATCTCACACCAATATATCCACAAGTCCTCTCTAGAACTTGTCCAATATTCTCAATAAGTCCTCACTATAACTTATCCAAATCTTCTCAATAAGTCCTCACTAGAACTTATCCAAATATACTCTCAATATATATTGTAAGCTTTCACAAAAGCTCACACAAATCTATCCACAAGTCTTCTCAAAGACTTACCTCAAATCTGCTCAACAAGTCCTCACTAGAACTTGTCCAATCTCATAGAAACATAAAGAGAATTGTTAGAGACTCAATATGCTCTACATTCATCACAATGCTCAATCACTTTCAATCACTCTCTTAGAAACATATAGAGAATTGTTAGAGACTCAATATGCTTCACATTCACCTCAATACTCAATCACTTTCAATCACTCTCTTAGAAACATATAGAGAATTTTTAGAGACTCAATATGCTTCACATTCACCTCAATACTCAATCACTTTCAATCACTCTCTTAGAAACATATAGAGAATTGTTAGAGACTCAATATGCTTCACATTCACCTCAATACTCTCAATCACTTTCTCAACTCAATTCAGAATATAGAATAATTTGTTTCATAGAACTTGAACAATCACTTCAACACATTCACTTGACTAGGCTCAACCAACTCTACTCAACCAATCACTCAATGAAATAATCCTTGCTTACAAACCCTAGTCCAATCACATGAACAATCACTCAAATATTCCCAACAATGCTTATCAATCAATCTCACATAACAATGATACTCATGTTCTTTCCAAACCCTAGTTCAAGTTCTTCACTCAACTTAATCACTTCAACAACAATGCTTATAAAACAAGGTTTTATCAACAACTCTTTTATTCTAGAAAACCTTGAAGCATTAAATCAAAACACTCTCAACAATGCTAACCAAACAATCCTTTTCACTCCAACTTTTCATACACAACTTTCAACAATCACTCACTAGGAAGAATATGCCCATACCTTTTGTTGGATGTAAAAGTGCCTTTGGAAAAACCTGTCTTAATCACAATTTCCTTCTTTCCAAATTCAATGGTTAAACACAACAATATCACTTCAATACTTTCTCAAAAATATTCCCTTAGACACAAAATAATCACAACTCAATTTATGCCTTATTGCTCCCTTTTAAAAATAACACTCATCATAACATACATAAAAATAATTTCTTTGATACACCTTATAAACTCCAACTTAAAATAATATCCAACACCATAAAATATCAACCAAACACCTTACAATCCTTTCAAAACCTTTGAGCAAATAACATTAAAAATTTAATTTTGCAAAACCCTTATAACTCCCTTTGCAACCTTAGAACCAAATAAAAATATGCAAAAATTAATTTTTAAATGCCCAAACTATATTCCCAAAATTTTTGGTGACCAATATCAAAGCATACCTCTTTCTTCCCCAAAAGGGGATTCGACGAGATTCGATCCGCCATCTCCTCTATCCTAAGCGCCTTAGCGCTTGGGAGCCCACCGCGTGGGCTACTAAGGCCCACGTGAAGGAAGGATGAAGTCCTTCCTCTTATGCCTCCGTCATCGTCTTGTCTTTCATGAATTTCGCACGCTTTCTCTCTTCCTTGGATGCAACACAAATTACAAGGCTCACAATTTATTTCGAAGGCATGGTAATGTTTGGTGAAGTGGGTGTTCCCCCTTATATACATATTTTTAAACTCCTCCTCACGTCGGCGCTTTGTCATTCGAAATCGAATTTCGAATTTTAATTTTAATAACCCACTTTAGGGTTATTTAACCTTAGCTTAAATTAATTTATAATTAATAATTAAATTAATTAATAATTAATTTAAATAACTTTATAAGTTAAGTAAATTAACTAATAAATTAATTTATAATTAATTTTAAACTTCCTTTGTATAATATTATAAAATAATATTATAATATTATTCACTTGGGCTTCTTTTGCATTTTGGACCAAATCTGACTTCCTAGAACCGGGTCTTGAAACTGAAATCGAATTATCCTTTTGCATTTATTGGAGAACCAGAAACTGATGCTGCCAACTAAAATTGCCATTGAAAGTTTGACATCAATGACCACTCACTTTTGACATCAATGACAACTTATCACTCAAAATGTCCAACCTTATCTACTTGTGGGGCATACATACCTTACCTCCCTTCTAACTCCAACTTTAGAATTCTTATATAAAATACCAAAGCTTTTTGTCCAACTCACTTTCATTGAACCATGATGATTTTATTCTAAACCATTTTAATAATTCTAATAAATAAGAAATAAAAAACAATTCTAAAGTAAAAAAAAAATATATGTCAAATGATTTATAACCTATGAATATAGATAACAAATATAAAATAAACAGTTATAAAGAATAAGAAAAACTTGATGTTATAAATGGATTTTAGGAATAAGAAATGTTGATAAAGTTATCAAAGGAAACTTAAAAACTCTTTAGCTAAAGGTTTCAATGCATTTCACACATGGCTACAAACTTTCAATAGACAACCACCATAATGGAAAATACACCATAAAATAATGCACATAACTAACTTGTCTTATGAAATACCAATATTTTTAACGATAATATTTCTAATATATTATAAGTTATGAAGAAGTTGAACATAAATAAGAATAAAATATTATAAAATATTATGATTTTAGTAGTTGTTATAAAACTTCATCAACTAATTTTTTTATTCTATAAAATCTAATTTACTATATTAAAAGTAATGATTTGATTTTTAATTTGAAAAAATATTTCAAGATGGAATTAAAGTAAAATTCTACTTAAGTGGATGATTATTTATTCCAAAGATTTTAAAGCTTTAACCTTATTATTTATTTAAAGTTGTTTTACTTTAGTGGGATCCTCTAGAGGCCTTTTCAATGGATATAAATTAACTATACCTTCTCAATAATCAAAAGGTGGTGGAACATATTAAGAAAAAGTGTCACGAATAAATTAACAAGTTAATTGTTTTTCATTATAATCACTTCAATTTTAAATTTACATGCTTAGAAGATCACAATTTATAACAAATGAAAAATTGGTAAAAATATTCAAAATTTTAAATAAAAAATTAATTGTTTTTTATTATAATCACCTAAAGTTTAAATTACATAAGGATCATAAGGATCATAATTTATAACAAATGAAAAATTGATAAAATATTCAAAATTTCAAATAAAATTTAAGTCAAACTTAAACCATATTATTTTACAAAAACTACATAAAAATATTTTTATTTATTTATTTATTTTTTAAAAATATTTCTAAATTAGAATATATTGGGCAACTCTTACACTACATTATATATTTTCGTTCGAAATAATTTTTTATTGAGTAAATACTTCTTATACATACATATCCGCCATGGGGATTGAACCGGGTCACATCACCGATAATGCAAGTGGCGTCCTTGCCGAAAATATGCTAAATAATAAAATTAATATTATATTTATAAAAATAAGTCAAATGTTTACTATTATTTTTATTATATTTTTTTGATTGGTTGATAAAAAGGGTTTTGAAAGGTTTCAAAACATTTTACACAAATGCCGCAAAGACAACTAGCCATAAACGAACTAACTGAACTGAAAACAAACAACCCCAGAGGGGAATGAAACAACCAACTTTAAACTAGAAAAAAGGCACAGACAAAAACAAAAATGAACTAGGCCCTATGTCAGACAAACTATATCCACCCACTAGGCCCCAAATCAACCACATCAACAACAACAACCAGTTAAAGGTTAAGATTTCCACAACCACATAAGAGAAATAGAGATATGTGCTGACATCCATGTTAGAAAAACCATGTCCAACAACTAGGCCTAAAATCAGCCACATCAGCACCAAAAAATCCATGTCAGACAAACCATATGTCCAACCATTATGTCCCAAATCAATCACATCAACACTAGTAACTCAATGTCAGATAAACCATGTCCAACCACCAAGTCCAAATCAGCCATATCAGCATCAAAAACCAATTAAATATTAATATTTACACAGTCACATAAGGGAAAGGGGATATGTGCTAGCATCCATGTCAAACAAACCATGTTCAACCATTATGCCCCAAATTAGCCACATCAGCACAAAAAAATCAATGTCAAATAAACCATGTCCAACCACTAGGTCCCAAATTAGCCACATCAGCACCAACAACTCCATGCCAGACAAACCATGTCTAGCCACTAGGCCCCAAATCAACCACATTAGCACCAACAACTAGTTAAATATTAAGATTTGCATAGACACATAAGGGAAAAGGGGATATGTGCTAACATCCATGTAAGACAAACCATTTCCAACCAATAGGTTCCAAATTAGCCACAAAAACACCAACAATTCCATGTCAGACAAACCATGTTAGAGAAACCATGTCCATCCACTAGGCCCCAACTCAACCACATCAGCATCGACAACTCCATGTCAAACAAACCATGTCTAGCCAGTATGCTCCAAATCAGCCACATCAACACCAACAACCAGTTAAAGATTAAAATTTCCACAACAACATAAGGGAAAAGGAGATATTTAATGGCATCCATGCTAGACAAACCATGTCCAACCATTAGGTCCCAAATCAACCACATCAGCACCAACAACTCTATGTCAGATAAACCATGTCTAGCCACTAGGCCTCAAATCAACTACATCAACACCAGTAACTCCATGTTAGATAAACCATGTCCAACAAGTAGGTCTCGCTCACATCAAAACCAAAAATTAGTTAAAGACTAAGATTTCCATAGCCACATAAGGGAAAAGAGGATATGTATTGGTATCCATGTCAGAAAAACCATGTCGAGCCACTAGGCCCCCAATCAGCCACATCAGCACCAACAACTCCATGTCATACAAACCATGTTAGAAAAACCATGTCCAGCCACTAGGTCCCAAAACAACCATATCAGCACCAACAAATCTATGTCAAAAAAACCATGTCCAGCCACTAGGCACCAAATCAGCCACATCAGCACCAACAACTAGTCAAAGATTAAGATTTCCATAGCCACATAAGGGAGTGTAGACACCAAAACAGCACCAATCCGATTATGTGACTGCAAACACTGATCGCTTTGACAAACACAGCCCCCAGGGCAGCCCTCAGAGGTCAAACAGTGGTCTTAACCACTTTCATAGCAATTTTGTGAGGTCAAGAAGCAATTTGGCACACTTAGACACTTTGCCTAGTAATCGTCTCACCCAGGGACGATTGCTAACTTGAAATCGTCTCACCCAGGGACGATTTCTGAAATCGTCTCCAGTAAGGACGATTTCCAAGTTTAACGGGCAAAAAGACAAATGAGGCCAAGTGGCAGCCCGAACGAGTCAGTTGATGACTCTTGCCTCGTACGTGTGTGTGAGTGGACAAATAGGCCGTTTGAGGACTCGTCACAAGGGCGATTATGAAAGCACAAGTCAATGGAGGACTCCCCTCCCTCATGGGAAGACAAGACCGCCACATGGCGCCTATGACCAACACATGGCATTTGTGCTTCCCTCCCAAAAGAGACCCCTTGGGTCTATAAAAGGTGGGACTTTTCTCACCCAAGATATACAGAGTTGAAGGATTTTTCAAGCAACGAAGTGTTGCCGAGTTGAAGACCCACTTGCATCCCTTTTGGTTCACCTTCCCACATCCACCAATCTCTTTTGCAAGGGAGGTTGTTGGGTGGCTTTTGGAAGCTTGAATCGGACCTAAATCCAACACATGGACACCTGAATCAACCAATTCGCCGACCCCCCAATCCTAAGAGGTTTTGGGCCCATCCCTAGTGGATTGGCGCTGGAATCAAGTGCCAACGGTGGGAGGCCCACTTGGGCATCCCCGCACTTTTCTTAAGTTTTATTTCAGAAGCATTCTAGTTTATTTTCTCATGCTGCATATTGTGTTTTCTGTTTGGTGAATTCATAGCTGCAATTTCGTAACCTTTGATCAGATTCTAGTATGTTTTGTGTCGTTTTGTAGTTTCACTAACTTGCAGGAGGCGATATCAAATTCCCGAGGGTAGAGGCCAAATTGGGAGAATCCGACCATCTGGGTCGTCCCAAAATGGCCCCAATTACATAACCCCTCTGTCTGCAGGTGTTTTGGAGACCTCGGGAGTCGACATTGGAGCGTGTCAGTTCGGCTTCCCCAACACGAAGAAATCGTCCCACCCGGGGACGATTTACGATAGAAATCGTCCTACCCAGGGACGATTTCCAGTTGAAAGCAGATTGGCCGACTGTCTCAGTGGCAATGGCCTGTTGGTAACATTTTCTGTCTTCTGGCAAGTTTTCAGGCTGTTTAGAATCATTTTGTTTATTGTTTTAGATAAATGTTTGCATGCATCTTTTGATGATTTTAGAAGAACGAACACTTTTCACTTGCAGCAGGTGCTACTGACATCTTGGTTGTTTCTTTGTTCGCAGGAGAAGCAGCGGAGGTGAAGAACTCATCGACATCAGCGGCGGCATCATCTTGGCCCGCCCATTGCAATCGTGGGCACGCGGAAAGAGGAACATTGAGTGATTGTAATCGAATTCTTTTAACGCTCCTAGCCCCCGAAAAGGGAGGAGACGTCATTGTAACAGAGATCAAGGGATATTAATGAAAGGGCTGTGTTTTCTCCATTTGCTTGTGTCTCTTCCAATGCGTTTCTTTTCCATTTCATGCACTTTACGTTTCTAGGACTTAAGCGCATTTGGTTTTGGTTATATTGCAATTAGTGTTTCCTTTGCCCGGAATCTCGTGCTTTCAGTGGCGATCACGGTGGGACCTGTTCCCTATTTTTTTTTAAGATCACAGAAAACTAATCGGGTTTTTGTGTTTTGTGTTTTACAGGTACATTTTTTTTTGCAGACTGTTAACCGTCTCTGACTGTTACGATTACTTTACTGGAAATCGTCTCACCCTGAGACGATTTTAAAATCGTCTCTGCCAGGGACGATTTCTGTTCTGTAAATCGTCTCACCAGGGGACGATTTTCTGTCTGCAGATTTTCAGAGCAGAAATTCAGAGGCAACTGGAGCAGGCAGAGAAGAGGTAGGGATTTTATCATCTCTGTTAAATTTTCTGTTTCTGTTTTCTGTTTCTTTGACTTTTTTCATTTTATCCTGCATACTTAGGGAAAATCATTCATGCTTGTTTCATTTTCGCTAAATAAAATGAACCTCACACACTCCACGTAACAATTTTAAACCAAGGAGCTGGTCGTAAGACCCCAGCCCTTTATCAAGACCATTGGTGGATTTCATCACCACCTTGGCTTGATTTGCATCCATTTCCCGATTGTCAACTCTTGTTAGGCGTAAATCCTGACGAAGACAATCGAGTGTCGCTGGGGTGATTCCCATGCGCGCGAGGATAAGTTTTCTATGGTAGGTGCCATTAACAGGACAATCCCCCTTTCGTACCGCCTACGTACCACGTACCTTCTGCTCTCACGTACCTATAGTCTCCCTCTCGTAAGGGCGGGTATATAGAGAGGTTGGTATATCGGCCTGGTTGGTATATTGAAGGGGCTACCATTTTGGGAGTTATATGAGCCGTCATAATGCATTTAAATGATCTTCAAAACCTACCAAAAACAAAACAAAACATCAAAATGCACTAAACCAGTTTAGGGCACACCAATAATCCTTAAAAGAGATAATCACGGTTTTGTGAATGTGTGTGCTTAATTCTGCTTAGTGTAGACAAAAAAAAATCATAAACGAGATAAAAACTTATTTAGATAGCATAGAAGCACCGCAATGGTGTACACCTGCAGTCAAGCCCAATCAAGGGCAGAAGCTCCGGAAGGTACACAAGAAGCAGGCACAAGTCGCCTTCGCTTCAATCCTGAGGATTTGGTCATACCGCCTTATAGGTCTAACCTACAAAAGAATCCAATTCAGAATCCTCGGTGGGGTATGCCTATTCAAAGCAGCCCCTTTCGGGAAGATGCCTTACATGTAGACCTTGACATAAATAGAGAATCACCTCTTGAAGTTAGGCATGAGTGGCCACCGCGCGATGAAGCGCTAGACGAGCACACCATCCATTTGGAGGGGCAACGTGGATATGGCGTCCCTTCTTTACCTATCATCAGAACAGAGAGACCAAATCCGGAGCGCAGGGCTCCTTACATAGGGCGACCTAACTCCGCCCACCCCCTTCACACCCATGAAAGGGAGTACGAGGAAAGCCATCGCATTCCTCGAGGGCAACAAACAACGTGGGAACCTTGCATTTCTGCACCAGCAGGATATCATGATCACCCCTTGAGGCCAGAACCTCGAGCACATACCGCTTACCTCGACAGAGGGAAGCGACCCATTGAAACCTTAGATCAGCAAACTCGAGGTAAACACATAGGAGAAACATTCGAACCTCCTGAGAAAAATAGGGTAGACCAAATTGACCCAGCTGTCGCCAGATATACCACCCGTCAAGCCCAAACCATGCGGCTTAAACCAAGTTATCAGGAAATAGAGTACCGACACCGCTTGGATAGAGAACGCATGCAACGCGAAGCGGATGAGTTACGCTATGAAATACCTGAGAGGGGGCCAACCCCTCGCATCCAAAGAGCTGAACAAGTATGAGAGGCGTAACCCGTTGGTGCAAGACAGGTCTCCATGACCTCGTCAAGCTCTGCCTCCAAGACCTCATAGATTCGAGAGGGAGGCAACTCCCCGAAATAACGATGGGTACCTTCAGCAAGAGCTTGATCAGGGTCATAGGTTTCGCCCAGAGACTCCTCAAGAATTTTACGAGGAGTATGAACCGGAAGAGGAATATGTTGAAACTCCCCATCAAGGCAGGAGGGATGCCATTCGGCCACCCCTCCATAGGCCTCCAGTTTACCGTAACTTGCAACAAGAGCGAACAAGAGAGGAAGAAATAAAATCTTTCGATGCATACCAAGCGCTATTGGAGCGTTTGGAGTCTGTGGAGACAAAAGGCTGCTGGGCATCAAAAACCCACATTACGTCTACTCCGCAGTAATCCGGTGCATCCCTCGGTGCCTACACCTCTTTACCCCGAACACTTCAAGTTGCCTCAATTGGCAGTTTTTAAAGGTGAAGAGGACGCACAGGAACACGTTACACGATTTCTAAGCCAATGCTTCGGCATCCAAGATAATGACGCATTGTTGCTTAGAACATTCATAACCACATTCGCAGGCCCTGCCTCGGATTGGTTCACACAACTGCCCAAACACAACATAAGCAATTTAGATCAATTAGTAGACGCGTTTCTTGAACGCTTTGCCTTCAACACAAGGAAGAAGGCATCACTAAGTGATTTAGCGAGCCTCAAGCAATTTGAAGAGGAAACAATGGCAGCGTACGGGAATCGATGGAGAGCTTTGCTTTCTAGGTTACCCTACCGTCCTCCTATGTCTGATCTCACGTAGATGTTCGCAAAAAGTTGCTTAAAATCAATCTCTGGTCTATTGTTGCTGCGACAATACGACAGCTTAGAAGAAGCTTTGGCGCAAGCCGGAGTCATAGAAGAGATTAAGATAGGCGAAGGCGCAATTGCCAAGCCTAAGAAGAAAGAGTGGAATAAAACCACTAAAACTGGGACAACGCAACCACAACACGCTGCAGACAACCAAGTTGCGATAAATGTTCCCGTGCTCGTGCAAGAAACGTAGCCTCAAAAGGCTAACTACCAGGCAAGGCCTCCTGCTTATGAAAGAGATAATAGAAGACAGGAGCAGAATTACCCGCGTCGCCCTAGGCAAAATTTCACCCCATATGCGGAGTCTAGGGACTCCTTATTTGACCGCTTGTCAGCGGCAAATTTAGTCACTCTATCGAAAATCCAAATTATAGACCCTAACATTCCCAAGCCTAGGGGGTACAGAGAGGAATTGTATTGTAGATTCCATAGGCGCAGAGGACATGACTTGAATGGGTGCTAGAAATTCAAAGACCTAGTCCAGGATTTGATCGACAATAGAACATTGGTTGTGGACAACCCCATCGCACCAAACAACCAACAAATGGGGGTATTCAAGGACCCCTTGCCAGCCCACGAGGCACAGACAAAACCACTCCAGATTAACGAGGTGCGACAAGATCTTCCCACACAGGGATTTGTGGGAATGATTAGCATAGTAACAAGGAACAGAAGGTACCCGACAACTGCCCCTGAGGTAGCTACGAGGGAAGTTTCGGCAACATCGCATCCTCAACAACGCCCAACGCAGTTACCTCCGCCTAGACCTGAGGTCACGATACGAACCAAACTCACGCAGAGTTTGCGGACCACGTCGGCTAGGCTGTCCATCTACGAGCTTATTCAACAATCAGCTCCCCATAGAGAAGCTCTTATGGACATTTTAAAAGCCATTGAATTACAACCCCACGAGGCAAATTCTTTCAACGCCTTCGTGGGACATGTGAAACAATGTACGGAGCCGGTCATCACATTCGGAGAAGATGAGGTCAAAACGATATCAAATGACATGGCAGATCCACCCCCGCACGTTATCGCGTGGGTCAACAGGATTACGTACAAGAGAGTGTTGATAGATACTGGCTCGTCCAGTAACATCATAACCACTGCAGCCTTAAAGCATTTGAAGCTTCCGACCTCTCACATCACAGCCTCCACGTACACACTGCGAGCTTTTAATGATGCAATATGCTCGACAGTCGGCACAGTCGTTCTCGCGATCCGAGGTAGGACAAAAGTCAATACCTACACTGTGCCATGTGCTGGGAGGTGAAATGGCTTATAATATACTCGCTAGGGCGGCCTTGGATCGGGGGACATGAAGTGTGTCCCTTCGATCGCCCACCGATGCTTAAAGTATGCTTATGAAGGGGAAATACATGTAGTCCCAATGGACTTAGAGCCCTTCAAGTATTGCAATGCGGTACAATTCATACCTCAATCGACCCTCCCTTCAACGCATTTGGATTTCCAATTAAATCCATCTAAACAGGGTCCAATACCGCAGGCACCACTGGTGGCCAACAAGACAAAATCCCAGCCAGGTGAGACTTCATCACCTGCTCCTTCATCATCAACGCCACCTATCATGGCCCAACAGAAGGACAAGGGAAAACAAATCATGGAAGAGGTTAAGCCTCTAGAAGAAAGGTTGCCCACAATCTCAACGATATCAACAGAGGAAACACCCAACACAACAGAAACCAAGACTCTTGAACAACCAAACATGGAATGGACTCAGGAAGGACTACCGTTTCCTCCCACCCAATCATCAACAATCACTGTTGAAATGGCCGAGACGGGCCTGGGGGAGTACTTAGTGCAAAACATTGTGGCAACCCCCACATTGGAGTCAATACAAGACATGGGAAGACCTCGCCTTCCCATAGGGACAATTGTTCCTCTAGGCTACCCACCGAACCAGACAAATTTTGTGTATGGGGGCCTTGATCACGGTCTTGAACCATGCCAACAAAAGGAAACAGACGAAGAACCTTTTGTTGAAAACATCAATTATCCGTCAAACCCAGAATTTGCCCTAAAATATCTAGGCCAATGCAATTGGCATGGATACGGGCTAGGCGGATATGAGCAAGGGATGCGGATCCTTTGCCAACCAAGATATCAGATGCCATATGACAAGTCGGGGGTAGGGTTCAACCATCCCCTGCCATTAGACATCTTGGTTGAAAATATGCAAGGCCTAGAAATAGGCAACAAGGGGGGATTGGCACAAGACCCGTATGCCAATCCAAATACAGAATACACATTGGGAGATTACCTCCCATGGTCAACAAACACCCCTAGAAACAGCAATAATCGCTCTCCTTTGCTAGAGAGAGGTGAAAGTTCGGATAGTAATCCTCAAAGAGAACATCAATGGCTGTCGGACATCTTTCTGAAGTTGTTCCCCTTAGAGGTTCCAGATGAAACAATACAGTACCAAGAGAATCAGGTCCCTCCACCAAGAGTGGAACAATCGCAATGGGACCAGATTAATTCACTGGAACAAGAAGAGTCCTCAACGTCGCAAGCAACAGATGCTGAAGAGGATGAACAATTTTGGATCTATGAAAGCGATTCAGAAGATGAAACCGAAATGGACTATCTCAGACATGCGCGACGACATCACCGTGCTCTAACTCATGAAGATCTAATGGGACAGATGGGCATACTGCTGGGGCATGAATGGCATGTAGACCCAGCGAGGTGGGACCAAGTGTTGGATCCATGGCTCCAAATTCAAGATGAGCATCGTCCACCTCGAGATCCCATCATGACAGTAGTGCCGAGGGAAGACCCCGCCCTCCTTTTCACAAAATTTGCACCTAGGGAGGATCCATTCGTGCCTGTTCCCGTAGAGCCAGATCCAGAGTATAGGGAGCATCTAGAAGAAACAAGTTATCACACCCGCGGTTCTGGAGACCAAATTCATTCCATCCACATGATCTCCATTGATTTGACCGCACCCATCCGCAATCCGACCGATCCATCACGGTCATTGCATCTAGACATGGATGCCATCGACTGGGATCGCGTCAATTCACCATTGTCACCATCAGAGTATTGGCCTTTCGGTGAAATGCTTCATTTTACCCCAAGGACAACTCAGGATATTTTTCAAGCTGAAGAGGGACCCGAGGTTCCAAACGCAGATCTTAACTCAGCTGATGATATCCATTTAATCCCAACTCCACATCAGTTGGAGGACGGATCCCACATGTCAGTCGAGGAGACGGCCGGCGGAGACATCGGCACGGATCCAATGAATCCACGGATTCTCAAGTCGGGGTAAGCCTTTCCCCCGAAGAGCAAGCCGATTACATTGCCCTTCTTAAAGAAAAGAAGGAGGTTTTTGCATGGTCGTACAAGGATATGCCAGGACTAGACCCGCAGCTAGTCATGCACAATTTAACGCTTGATCCGACAATCAAGCCTGTAAAGCAAAAACTAAGAAAGATGCACCCAACAGTGGCCTTGATGGTCAAAGATGAATTGCAAAAGCTGTTGGATGCACAATTTGTCATCTGCGTGGATTATCCGCCATGGTTGTCCAACATGGTTCCCGTCAAGAAGCCCGACGGGAGGATTCGCATATGCACCGACTTTCGAGACCTAAACAAAGCGAGTCCTAAGGATGATTTTCCCTTGCCAAGCATCGACGCATTGGTAGACGCTACAGCAGGTCACGAAATGCTCTCCCTAATGGACGGTTTCTCAGGATACAATCAAATTCGTATCAATCCTGAAGACCAACTCAAAACGGCATTCACAACGCCTTGGGGGACATTTTGCTATAAGGTCATGCCTTTTGGCCTTAAAAACGCTGGCGCTACATACCAACGTGCTATGACTTATATCTTCCACGATTACATGCACAAAACTTTGGAAGATTACATGGATGATTTGTTAGCCAAGTCTCTCTTGCGCTCGGATCATCTCGGTGACTTAAGCAAGATTCTCGATCGCCTCATAGAGCATAAGGTCAGACTGAATCCCAAGAAGTGCGTGTTCGGCGTCACATCTGGAAAACTCTTGGGTTTTATAGTCTCAAAACGAGGCATCGAAGTGGACCCAAACAAAGTCAAGGCAATCCTTGAAATGGCTCCCCCAACCACTATCAAGCAGCTCAGAAGTCTGCAAGGAAAGGTCGCGTCGATTAAACGCTTCATAGCGCAATTATCTGACAAATGCCGACCAATGAACAAATTATTGCACAAGGGGGTCACATTTCATTGGGATGACGAGTGCCAGTCAGCCTTTGATGAAATCAAACAATACTTGGCTTCGTCGCCAGTATTGGCACCACCTAGACCAGGAGTGCCGTTCTACTTATACATCTCAGCCTAGCGAGGTGGCACTGGGAGCCATGCTAGCCCGAAGAATGAACTTCACAAAGAACAGGCTACTTACTATCTTAGCCGCACCCCGGTCGGTTACGAACTTAACTATGCATACGTTGAGAAACTCGCTAGCGGTGGTGTTTGCTACCAAGAGGCTACGCCACTACATGTTGAGCAACACTACGTATGTTGTGTCTAAGGAGAATCCATTGCGATACATGATGAGTCGTACTTATCATAGTAGTCGCACGGCGAAATGGATCATGTTGTTGACGGAATTTGACATTGAGTTTATTGGGCAAAAATCTATAAAAGGACAAGTCATAGCCGATCAACTAGCAGAGGCTCCTCTTGAAGACGATCAGCCTCCGGTCATAGAACTACCCGATGATGGGGTCTTCCATGTCTCAGAATCGCCAGATTCTGATGAGCCTGAGTCTCAAGCCGACATAACCTTATTTTTTGATGGTTCTAAATGCAAGCAAGGGGGTGGCGCAGGAATTGTATTCTTCACACCGCAGGGCGCTCCAATGCCCCTGTCATTTAAATTAAACTTCCAGTGCACCAACAACAATGCAGAATATGAAGCCTTGCTCCTAGGTCTTCAGACAACAATCGCCATGAACATCAAAAGATTGAACATCTTTGGCGATTCGCTGTTAATCATCAATCAAGTCAAAGGGGTATATCAATGCAAATGCCCAGTCCTGAAGGCCTATAAAGCCCTTGTGGACAAATTCCTGGCAAAACTTGAGTGGTATGACATCGAGGCACTCCCTCGATCATCAAACCATTTTGCGGATACAATGGCCTCCTTGGGGTCACTAATCCCGCAAGACCTTTTCGGTGATATAACAACCATTGAGGTCAAAACCTTATCGCAACCCGCGATGGAGCGCGCAAGCTCAGACTTCACGCCAGGAGTCCACATGATCCAGATCGAACCATCTTCGGATAAGTTCTTTCGAATCCGAGACTGTTTGAAATGGGCCAACTGGGGGTCTTTGTTTTCCCCCACTCCCATTAATAGCAACACAACGCTATTCTTACAAGTTCTATCCCAATCAGCATTTGTTAGGGAAGAACTCCAAAAGGGATTGGCTGTTCAAACTATCGAGGTATCCGATCAACAGGATTGGTATTTACCCATAAGAGACTACCTCAAGTTAGGTAATCTACCCTTTGGATTGACGCACGCCGCAAAACGAACATTCAAACAGAAAGCGGCAAAATATGTCTTGATAGGAGACATTTTGTATCATCGCAGACTACGACGGAATTCTTCTTCGTTGCTTGGACCAGCAAGAGTCCACTTGGGCAGTCGCCCAAGCGCATGACGGTACATGTGGTGGCCACTTCGGTGGTATGGCCATTGCAAAGCGCATTCTTCGCATGGGCTATTATTGGCCATCTTTAGAGCGAGATTGCTGCGCGTATGTCAAGAGGTGCGTGAAATGTCAACATCATGCCAATTTAATGCACGCACCTTCCCAGGCCCTATAGACAGTCCAGTCTGCTTGGCCATTTTCGTAGTGGGGCCTCGATCTAATCGGAAAGATCTCCCCTGCATCGTCAGGCCGTCACACGTTTATCATAACGGCCACAGAATATTTTACCAAATGGGTGGAAGCAATTCCGTTAACCTCAACGAAAGGACCCCGTATTGCGGAGTTCATCTTGCATCACATCATATGTCATTTTGGTATTCCATCCAAAATAATCTCGGATAATGGGCCATCATTCAAGAACAAAGACGTGCGTGCTTTAACCACAAAGTACAAAATTCAGCACAACTTTTCAACACCCTATTATCCGCAAGCAAATGGGCAAGCAGAGGCGTCAAACAAAATGCTAGTCGCCATCCTTAAAAAGACCGTCACAGACAGTCATAAGGATTGGCACATACAAATCCCACTTGCCCTTTGGGCTTATCGCACTAGCATTCGGACGCCCACTGGGGCAACTCCGTTTTCACTAGTGTATGGCTCAGAGGCAGTAATGCCTCTCGAGTTGGAAATTCCTTCCCTACGCATATCAATGCAGGAGTTCATCGATGATAACACTGCACGGCAAGCCCGATTGGACCAACTTACGTTGCTTGACGAACGACGCGTTAATGCTCTCGAGCACTTACGTATCTATCAAGAGCGGCTTAAGAAAGCTTACAACATGAAAGTTCACCTAAGAGACTTTCGGGTTGGTGATTTGGTTCCGAAGGAAAACCAACAAAACTCTAATTTGCCGTCCCATATGAGGGACAAATTCATGGCAAATTGGTTAGGTCCTTATGTCATTGATAGCAAAATAGGACCCGGGACGTACAGGCTAGCTTCTCTTGACGGTATCAAGGAAACAGAACCCTTGAATATCAGTCATTTGCGACCATTTCATATCTAAGAAAGCCATATCCAAAAAAAAAAAAAAATGCTCCAAGGATTCCCGTAATCTCTTGGTCACCCAAAAAAAAGCTCCAAGGATTATCGCAATCTCTTGGTCACCCAAAAAGCTCCAAGGATTATCGCAATCTCTTGGTCACCCAAAAAGCTCCAAGGATTATCGCAATCTCTTGGTCACCCAAAAAGCTCCAAGGATTATCGCAATCTCTTGGTCATCCAAAAAGCTCCAAGGATTATCGCAATCTCTTGGTCACCCAAAAAGCTCCAAGGATTATCGCAATCTCTTGGTCAATCCAAAAAGCTCCAAGGATTATCGCAATCTCTTGGTCATCCAAAAAGCTCCAAGGATTATCGCAATCTCTTGGTCACCCAAAAAGCTCCAAGGATTATCGCAATCTCTTGGTCAATCCAAAAAGCTCCAAGGATTATCGCAATCTCTTGGTCACCCAAAAAGCTCCAAGGATTATCGCAATCACTTGGTCACCCCAAAAGCTCCAAGGATTATCGCAATCACTTGGTCAAACCCAAAAAGCTCCAACGATTATCGCAATCGCTTGGTCAAAAAAAAAAAAAAAAAAAACAAAACAACAAAAATCATCAAAAACAACAAAGATTTGCATCTCAATTCTAGGCATACTCAAATTCATCATAAAATTCATATTCTCGCACCTCATCTTCAACTTCACCAAAAACAATCCATCAAAATTACAAAAATACATAGCTGCATTAAGCATTGCATCCATACATTGCATATTTGTAGTCATACGGGTCAAATACCATAGGCTGCAATAGCTCTGATAGTCCATCTTGTTCCGCATTGTCTCATGTTACAAAAACAACAAAAACACCATGCATAACTTTTACCACACTACAGTCAGTGGTCTAGGAATGTACCAAGAGTTTCAGTGATTCAGTCATCATTTTCCTCTTTAGCCATGTAGCGTATCAAGTCGAACAGATTTTACGAAGGTAGAGTCATACTTGAAATACACCATGTTACGTAACATCCCAACACAAATCAAAACACTAAAAATTCCCAAATTGTGTGAACGGAAGATGAAACCTGCAAAATAATCTAGGTCACCACAAGCGAAACGGTTATCTTGCTCATCCCCATGTGCGAATGACCCCTAGAATGCTGAGAGTTGGCAAAAGGACAAGCATCCTCCCTACCCAATTCCCTAAGAATCCCTAAAGTTCTCAATAGTTGCAAAACACAAAAAAGTTGCAAAATGTCAAAACTCCAAAATTTGACAAACTACAGTGCACACATCAAAAGGCACAAACAATAGTGATTTTCGTCACTCCATATCCCCAATCCCTTGCTCGAAAGAAAAACAAATCAAAATAAACAGTGATCTCATCACTACAAATGAGCAAGTATCCCAATACAATTGAAGAAAAGAAGGGAGTTGACCTTGAATCCCTGGAACTCTCAACATTCTATAGGTCATAAGGCAAGCTTTAGTACCAATTTGGTTGATAGCCTATCGGTAATGAAGTAAACCTCCCGCATGACGATATATCTGTCACATTAACTTGCGTACAGATCAATGTTTGCATGTGGATGAGCTAGCTTATGGCATCCTGGATAACACCGCAGATTAATCTTAGTACATACAACAAAGGAATTAGTGGAGCTAATTAGGTGATCCTCAATACAGGTTCGGTTGAAAGCCCATCTGGCACTGGCGGTATCCTAATAAATACCACAATAACGAACTCAATTGCACACACAAGGATGTGAAATAGCTCGATCAAAAACAAGTCCGATTCATACCTTGGTCAAAAAGTCTTGTAAGATAAAGTACAGTCATGGCTAGTGAGTTAAAACCGTCCGAGTCTCAGAAAACCTTAGCTACATTTCTAAACCAATCTGCGCTACTTTTCATCCTTACAATACCATCAAAAAAATACAAAAAAAGAAAAACCACATGTATACATACAAAGTCATGCATCACAACGAATCGCCTAAAAACAAAATAACAGAGTTCTAAACAGTCCTTGGTGCCATAGCCAAACATCACAAACCCCATTCATCCATTTCATATCTGCATATCACATATAAATCAAAAACATTTGCATTCATCATAGCATATGCATCCATCAAAATAAATCAACATGCATACATCCATATTCATCAACCATCATGCACAAGATCAAAGAAAATCAAAACAACAAAAACAACAAATAAATGCAACACAAAAACAAAAAGCAATAAACATTGCTAGACACAAGTGCTCTTGCACTTAACCTCTTGGCATAGAAAAACTGATGTCAGGGTCTACATTGTCGCTATCCTACTCCCTAAGAAGGCTACCATAGCCGGACCGCTCCACGGGAAGACGGATTTTCGACAATTTCATCCCCAAACGACGTCACAAAAGGGTCAAAGCCCACTCAAAAACAACAAGAAAATCAAAACAACACAAAAAGCAATAAACATTGCCAGACACAAGTGCTCTTGCACTTAAACTCTTGGCATGGCAAATCGACATCAGGGTCACAAATTATCACTATCCTACTCCCTAAGAAGGCTACCATAGCCGGACCGCTCCACGGAGACGGATTTTCGACAATTTAATCCCCAAATGGTGTCACAAAAACAACAAAAACAACAAAACATGCAACATAAAAACAAAGCAATAAACATTTGCCGGACACAAGTGCTCTTGCACTTAACCTCTTGGCATAGAAAATCGATGTCGGGGTTCAAATTGTCACTCTCCTACTTCCCCAAGAAGGCTATAATAGCCGGACCGCTCCACGGGAAGTTAGATTTTCGATGATTTCACCTCATTACGGCATCACCAAAAGGGTTAACACCCACCAAAAATAGGTCCAAATGTTGGAAAAATTGCACATGCTTAACGGTAAACCCTCTAAAGGCACCCTTGCACAAGTCATCTTGGGTCAAGCGACTCGTCGCTTCTCTCACGAAGGTCATTCCCTCATCGATTCGTCGCTTGAGGGGGTAGTCACACTTAGTCACCAACCAACAATCACACACCCAATTAAGGAAAACGACATGCATTCAAAGAATCATTGACAAAGACAATCACGCTCCTGCTTGGGGCGGTAAACAAGCAACAATCAAATCAATCAAACACTTGGCATTTCGTGAATCATGAACACAAGGTTCCCCCTGAGGATAAAAATGCCCTTTGCCTGTTCATGATTGATCAATGTCTAAGTTCAATTCACACCTCACCAAAATAGGTTAATACTTGAAATCAAATTCCTTAGCTCGTCAGAAGCAAGGATTCAAGAATGCATGCCCTTTCCATACTTGGGGCATCAAAAGTTGGTTAGGTTACCAAGAAACCCTAATCATTAGTGCTTTGGTTATCTATTTTTTGCTCAGCACTGCGTCACCCGCAGCGCTTCCCAAAAAGGGGCATCTGTAGACACCAAAACAGCACCAATCCGATTATGTGACTGCAAACACTGATCGCTTTGACAAACACAGCCCCCAGGGCAGCCCTCAGAGGTCAAACAGTGGTCTTAACCACTTTCATAGCAATTTTGTGAGGTCAAGAAGCAATTTGGCACACTTAGACACTTTGCCTAGTAATCGTCTCACCCAGGGACGATTGCTAACTTGAAATCGTCTCACCCAGGGACGATTTCTGAAATCGTCTCCAATAAGGACGATTTCCAAGTTTAACGGGCAAAAAGACAAATGAGGCCAAGTGGCAGCCCAAAACAGTCAGTTGATGACTCTTGCCTCGCACGCGTGTGTGAGTGGAAAAATAGGCCATTTGAGGACTGTCACAAGGGCGATTATGAAAGCCCAAGTCAATGGAGGACTCCCCTCCCTCATGGGAAGACAAGACCGCCACATGGCGCCTATGACCAACACATGGCATTTGTGCTTCCCTCCCAAAAGAGACCCCTTGGGTCTATAAAAGGTGAGACTTTTCTCACCCAAGATATACAAAGTTGAAGGAGTTTTCAAGCAACGAAGTGTCGCCGAGTTGAAGACCCACTTGCATCCCTTTTGGTTCACCTTCCCACATCCACCAATCTCTTTTGCAAGGGAGGTTGTTGGGTGGCTTTTGGAAGCTTGAATCGGACCTAAATCCAACACATGGACACCTGAATCAACCAATTCGCCGACCCCCCAATCCTAAGAGGTTTTGGGCCCATCCCTAGTGGATTGGCGCTGGAATCAAGTGCCAACGGTGGGAGGCCCACTTGGGCATCCCCGCACTTTTCTTAAGTTTTATTTCAGAAGCATTCTAGTTTATTTTCTCATGCTGCATATTGTGTTTTCTGTTTGGTGAATTCATAGCTGCAATTTCGTAACCTTTGATCAGATTCTAGTATGTTTTGTGTCGTTTTGTAGTTTCACTAACTTGCAGGAGGCGATATCAAATTCCCGAGGGTAGAGGCCAAATTGGGAGAATCCGACCATCTGGGTCATCCCAAAATGGCCCCAATTACATAACCCCTCTGTCTGCAGGTGTTTTGGAGACCTCGGGAGTCGACATTGGAGCGTGTCAGTTCGGCTTCCCCAACACGAAGAAATCGTCCCACCCAGGGACAATTTACAGTCAAAAATCGTCCTACCCTGGGACGATTTCCAGTTGAAAGCAGATTGGCCGACTGTCTCGGTGGCAATGGCCTCGTTGGTAACATTTTCTGTCTTCTGGCAAGTTTTCAGGCTGTTTAGAATCATTTTGTTTATTGTTTTAGATAAATGTTTGCATGCATCTTTTGATGATTTTAGAAGAACGAACACTTTTCACTTGCAGCAGGTGCTACTGACATCTTGGTTGTTTCTTTGTTCGCAGGAGAAGCAGCGGAGGTGAAGAACTCATCGACATCAGCGGCGGCATCATCTTGGCCCGCCCATTGCAATCGTGGGCACGCGGAAAGAGGAACATTGAGTGATTGTAATCGAATTCTTTTAACGCTCCTAGCCCCCGAAAAGGGAGGAGACGTCATTGTAACAGAGATCAAGGGATATTAATGAAAGGGCTGTGTTTTCTCCATTTGCTTGTGTCTCTTCCAATGCGTTTCTTTTCCATTTCATGCACTTTACGTTTCTAGGACTTAAGCGCATTTGGTTTTGGTTATATTGCAATTAGTGTTTCCTTTGCCCGGAATCTCGTGCTTTCAGGGAGAAGGGGATATGTGCTGGCATCCATATCAGACAAACCATATCCATCCACTAGGTCCCAAATCAACCACATCAAAACCAACAACTCCATGTCAGATAAATCATGTCCAGCCACTAGGCCCCAAATCAACCACATCAGCACCAACAACTCCATGTCAGAGAAACAATGTCAGACAAACCATGTCCAACCACTAGGCCCCAAATCAACCACATCAACACCAACAGTTAAAGATTAAAATTTCCACAACCACATAAGGGAAAAGGGGATATGTGTTGGCATCCATGTCAGACAAACCATGTCCAACCACTAGGCCCCAAATCAACCACATTAGTACCAACAACTCCATGTCAGACAAACCATATCCAACCACTAGGCCCCAAATCAGCCACATCAACACCAACAACTCCATGTTAGACAAACCATGTCTAGCCACTAGGCCCCAAATCAGCCACATCAACACTAGAAACTAGTTAAAGATTAATATTTCCATAGTCACATAAGGGAAAAGGGGATATGTGTTGGCATCAATGTCAGATAAACCATGTTCAACCACTAGGCCCCAAATCAGCCACATCAACACCAACAACCAATTAAATATTAAGATTTCCATTTGCATCAGTGTGGTCCATAATACATTGAGGGAAATTATCATACCAGACTTGGAGGTTATCCTGTTCAACTCCTTGATTGGCAAGGAGGTCAACAAATTTGTTTTCTTCTCGGTAAACATGTTGAATTGTAATATTTTTGATGCCTTCAATTATCTTCAAGCTTTCTTAGACAATGTTGAACATGCTCCAGGTAGGAAGCTGGTATTTTTGGATGCATCGAATGACGTTTATAGAATCACTCTCTATGATAAGCCTTTCAAACTGAAGCCACTTGTAAATGAGGAGGCCAAGGTATAATGCATGAGATTCAGCAAAATTATTGGTTTGACTGCCCATGGACTCAAAAAACATGCATAGGAATTTACCTTGACTATTTTTGAAGAGACCACCTCCTCCATCCCTACCAGGGTTTCCCTTTGAGGCTCCGTCAACATTGAGCTTGACCCATCCACAAGGCGGGGGAATCCATTTCACCATTGACCTATTAGCTTTTGGAGGACCCTAGGGGGTGCCAATCTGAAATTTGAGAGTATTGAAAATGGATAATTCCCATTGGTTCTTGGGCTTTTTAGCTTGGATGAGATTAGCATTCTCAATGGCAAATGACAAAGCTCGAGAGAACACTGATTTGGCATATTTTGTAGCAGTGCCAAAAATTTTTGTTGTTCCTCTCCAACCATACCTACCACAAAAAATAAGGAAAACAATACGACCAAAAAGCACAAATTTTTGGATTCAGAAATGGATTTGGCCACTGATGGTAGGCATCAATAAGGGTGTTTGGGTAAACCCAGGGCATGTTGGCCAGCTTGAGAAAGGAAGACAACACTTCATTAGAGAACGGGCACTCAAGAAAGATATGGGTCACAGATTCCCAACTATTTTTACAGAGGATACAATGATTAGGGAGTATTAGGCCTCTTTGGATTAGATTGTCAATGGTCAAGATTTTGTTTAAAGAAGCAAGCCAAAAAAAATGGGTAACTTTAGGGATTAGACTTTTCAACCAAACAATCTTAAATTCAGGCCAGGAGTTGACTTCTCTGGTTTGGGCATAGTAGGCAAACTTAACAGTATAAAGCCCATCCTCACAAAGGCACCAGAATGGAGAGTCTAAAGTATTTGGGTTACTAGGAATGATAGTGGTGTGCAACAGACCAACAATAATGGAAAAAGCAGAGGACTGGGCAATGCTGATATTTCCAGAGGGAAAGGGCTTCCATCTAGCACCGCTATAGATTCTAGAAAAGAAATTACATACCTTAGAACCAAACAGGTGATCAGTGATTGGCTTGACATAGGATATACTAGCATCATTGATTAGAGGGTGATCACTAAGCCATTTTTCCTCCCAAAATTCAATAGACATTCCATTTCCTAGCTGCCACCTAAGTCTAGATTTTAGAATGGGCCTTGTATTAATCATAGCATTCCAAAAATGTGATCCAATCAGAAGCAGTTCATCACTAAGAAAGACCCGTTGCTGTAGATATTTATCTTTTATGATGTCAATCCAAGTAGCTTGTTCATTTTGGATTACTCTCCAACCTTGCTTACCAATGAGGGCAAAGTTCATTATGCTAGCTTTCCTGAAACCCAACCCTCCATGATTCTTCTTCAAGTAGATCTTGTCCCAAGAAACCAAGGGAATTCTGTTATTATTTTTGCTCCCTGACCAGAGAAATCTCATTTGAATTTGTTTAATTTTCTTGCAGATAGAAGCTGGGGCTTTAAATATAGACAAGAAGTACACCGGAATGCCTTGCAAACAAGCTTGAACAAGAGTCACTTTTGCTACCTGGCTAAGGAGACAACCTTTCCACCCAACCAATTTTTTTTAATTTTCTCCAAGATGTTATTCCACATGTTTGCAAAAGGTTTACCATGGAAAAGGGGCATGCCTAGATAGGTGGAAGGAAGGCTTGATATGTTGCATCCCAGGATTATGGTAATATTTTGTTGTCTGTCAATAGGTGTATTCAGGAAATACAGTTTACTTTTCTAGAAATTAACTTTTTGTCTAGCAGCCAACTCATAGGAGAGGAGGATATTCTTGATTACTCTTGCTTCAAGAATTGAGTCTTTAGTTTCCAGTAATGTATCATCAACAAATTGCTGATGTGTGACCGGTTGGAAGATAGAGGAGGCCTTTATCCCAAAGATAGTACCATTAGAGCAGGTAGATTTGAGTGCCCTCCCAAGGTATTTTGCAAGAATGATGAATAAATAAGGGGAAAGGGGATCCCCCTATCTGATTCCCTAGTTGCTTTTGAAATACCCAGCAGTAGCACCATTTACAATGATAGAAAACCAAGAAGAAGAAAGACATTCCTGGATTAAGGTAATCCACTCCGGATGAAAGCCAAATTTTATCAACACAACACATAAAAAGATCCAAGAGACTCTATCAAACGCCTTGGTGATATCTAACTTGATAAATAGACTTGGTTTTTGTTTTTGGAGACAAGAATGGAGCAGTTCATGAATAGTTATTATACCATCAGTTATGAGCCTTCCCTTGACCGAACTACCTTGACAAGAATCAATAATATCAAGGAGCAGTTTCTTCATTCTGTTGGAAATTTTCTTAGTCAAAATTTTGTACACAACATTGCACAAGCTTATCGGTCTATAATCAGAAATTGTTCGACAGTGTTGAGTCTTTGGAACAAGGGTGATAAAGGTGGAGTTGAAGTCTCTCGGGATGCACTTGGACGCTTGAGCAAACTGAATAGCTTTGATTACATCAGTGCTAACAATGTCCCAAAATTGTTGAAAGAAATAGGGAGAGAAACCATCGGGCCTAGGTGCTTTATCAACAGACATGGAAAAAATAACATTTTTAATTTCATCTGCAGAGAAATCAACCAATAGGCTATCATTATTTTCATTAGAGACTAAATAAGGAATATTTTGGAGAAGAAAATTGGTGGCTTGAGGATTACTCGGTTGGCCTACTCCAAGAATATTTTGGAAATGGGCTACAACTTCACGTCTCACCTCCTCTTCATTTTTTGTGTTGGTGCCATCCGACCTAGTTAGATTTTTGATTTTGTTGATGCTCCTGTGTCGGAGGGTGAGGGTATGGAAATACTTTGTATTGGAATCGCCCTGTTTGAGCCAGAGAGCTCTTGATTTTTATCGCCAAAAGGTTTCTTCCATGGACAAAACATTGTGATATTCAGCTAGTAGTTCTCTTTCTTGTTTCCTGAGATGCACATCATGTTCCTCATTTTGGATATGATTTTCAATAGTCCGGATCTTATCACCAATGACTCTTTTTGCTTCAAATAAGTTCCCAAAATTTTCCTTGTTCCATATATTTATGCTATTTTTGGTGTGCCAGAGTTTTTGAGTTAATATTACAATTGGATTACCAGGAAAATATCTGCTCCACCATTCAAGTACTTTGTTTCTGAAATCTGGGTGTTGGATCCACATCGATTCAAACCGAAAAGGAGACTTGAAAGAGGTAGCATTCAACCCCTCCAAAACCAGGGGATTGTGGTCAGACCCAATCCGAGGAAGAGAGTGGAGAGTTGCATCCCAAAAGGATTGAAGAGCTTCATGGAAAATGATAAATCTATCCAATCGCATTAAGATATGTTGTGTCCCCACTCGCCTGTTGGTCCAAGTGAATTTGCTCCCTTGAAGGTGGATGTCCATAAGACCACACTCATCAACGAATTTAGAAAAATCTTCAAAAATTTGAGGTGAGAAAGGAGTACCTCCTTTTTTATCAGTAGGGTATAGCAGTGAGTTAAAATCACTAGCTATCATCCAAGGCTGACTCTGGAATATCTACCACATCTGCCTCATAGAAAACCACAGTTCTCGTCGACCAGACATAGTATTAGGAGCATACACATTAGATAAAACCCACTAAACATTTGAGCCTTTGCAACAAAAAGCAATGTTAGTAATCCTATCAGAAGAAGATAAAATATGACCTTCTACTTTAGTAGGGTCCCAAAGGCACATAAGGCCACCAGACGCTCCCCTGGCAGGGCTGGTAGCCACTCCACAATTTTTCCATATAGCCTGAATAACTCTATCTTGGCAGTTTTCATTGATCTTGGTTTCTTGCAGCAAGATGATGGTCGGCTTAATATCTTTTCTCATGGATGAAAGGATCCTCTGCTTGGTTCATCCATTAAGACCTCTCACATTCCATGAGAGGATCTTCATTTGGAATATTTTGAAGATTTTTTCCCTCTTTCACCCGAAGGTGTCTGAGGGGGTTTGGTTATGTTCCCTTCATCTGTGGAAACCTTAGAATGATCCTGCTTAGCTAAAGAGGTGATAATAGTGGGTTGATTGCCATTAGCAATACTATCTTCAACTTCCTTTCACCTTAAGTCCTATTTACGAGGTCTCCCTCTTTTCACTTTTTCACAGTTTGTGTCGGCTGAAATTTTCTTTTGATTTCTAGAACCATGTTTTTGAGGGCTAGAATTTTGGTTATCAGGATTCAGATCAGGAACTTTCAGCCCAAGACTGATAACATGTTCGCTAACAGGAGGAAGGATGGGGATAGACACTGATAATATTCATAAAGTATTGTTGTAATAATTATTTTTTTAATATTTTTTTATAAACCTTAAAAATTGGGTCTAGGTACAGAAGTCAACCATTAGAGCATTTGTACCTGTACGTATCAACCTTCTTGGGTAAAATATGATTTGTATATTGATCAAATGTGATTAAAGAATTGTCGTGGCGGGGCACCTCCTTCGTAGTCTCTGCGAGATAATTTTAATGTCGGCCTCGGGTGATTTTGAAAGTCCCCCGTCTATATTTAGATACGACCTTCAAATGAATTCAGGTTAAGAGGAAATAAAGAAATAAAGTCTATTAAAATGACGGAGTTGGTGGCTCGCACTGGGCGGCATCAGCAGCGCTACGATGATAATAAGTACCGCCTTGTTGCAGGATGCATTCCGTACAGACATAAAGTCAGTGCGGAGGGGGAGAAGGCAGTGGAAGTGCTGATGATTACCTCAGAGAGTGGAGGACAGAAGCATCTCTTTCCAAAAGGTGGCTGGGAGAATGATGAATCAGTACAGGAGGCAGCATGTCGAGAAGCTTTAGAAGAAGCAGGGGTTCGAGGAATTATCAAGAAAAATTTGGGATCCTGGGAATTCAGAAGGAAAAGTATCAAGATGAATGCAGCTCAGATGGGTTTTGCAGAGCTCATATGTTTGCTTTGTTTGTGACTGAACAACTAGATTTGTGGCCTGAGCAAAACAATCGCCAACGAAAATGGGTTACCAGTACAGAGGCTTCTGAATTATGTTGCTGGATGCGATCAGCTCTTCATAACTGTGCCACTTTTGTTTCTCTCGGACAGAAAGTCTCATGCACACAGTCAGAATCAGATGAAGGACCCCCTAAACAATCTTATCGACTGTCAGAATAATACAATCTTTGCTTAGATTCCTCAACTTTCGAGGTTTGGATTTTGTCAAACTATGCATTAATACTATAATATGGATATAATACATGTGAAGCAATTTCAAACTTATTAAAACTTATACTACTTCGTGGAAACATTAAAATCTGAATAAAGGTTTCAGGTTCCAATCTTGTAGCAATAATGCTGTACACCATAAATAACCATATATTAAATAAGTAACATTCACCACAAAGGTTATCTCATATGACTTATGATCTTAGAAATATAAAAAAACTGTTTTATCATTTTTATCTTCGCCATTAAATAATATCTCTTAATTTTAGTATTACACATCATATCATGGTTTGAACTTGGATAAAGATAAATTTTGATATAGATTATGATATGCTAAATAGTAACCATAGGCATGGTTTTATGTATGATTTTCACTTTCATGCATAATTTAAATATGTGAAGGGTCAAGGTGATTAACACACCATATCAATACTTTATATTTGTATATTTCTTTTCTTTTTTAAAGTAGGATGTGAAGTACAATTAAGGTACAATGGGGTCACCTTTTTTAAAATTCAAATTTAGATTTCTTTGATGAGAACTTAAAATATTTAAACTCAAATGTCAAACATAGGAGGTAGTGAGAACAAGGAAAATGAGCCATGATTAATGTTCTTGAGTATAGATGCACTTGTCATGGTAATATTATCGAAGGAGGGTTTGGGGTAGAGAGGGATATCCCTTCGGCTTTGGAGGTGACCAAACCCTAATTTGATCCAAAAGAGAAAACCCTTATGAAAACCTTAAATATTGTATTTGTGGGTTTACTTTCATTTGTTAAATAAAAGTGCTAAACAAAAGTGCATCCTTTGATTAATTAAGGTACAATGGGGTCACCTTTTTCAAAATTCAAATTTAGATTTCTTTGATGAGAACTCAAAATATTTAAACTCAAATGTCAAAATAGGAGGTAGTGAGAACAAGGAAAATGAGCCATGATTAATGTTCTTGAGTATAGATGAAATTATCATAGTAATATCTTGGAAGGAGGGTTTGGGGTAGAGAGGGATGTCTGTTGTCACCATTGCCATTACACGGCTTCGAAGGTGACCAAACCCTAATTTGAGCCAAAAAATAAAACCCTCACAAAAACATCAAATATTTTATTTCTAGGTTTACTTTCATTTGTTAAACAAAAATGCTAAACAAAAGTGCATCCTTTGATTAATTGGTCAACATAATTCAAGAATATAAAATAGAAAACCAAACTAGAGATGAAATGACAAACAATGCTTTTATTTCAACAAAAAAGGTGCCAAATAATATTGCCTCATCATCATAGCATAAACTTGAATAAACAAGAAGTTATTGTAACATATGTAACAAAGTAGGTCATAACACTAATAATTATCAATATAATTCTTTAAATAAATGGAATCAAATGTACAGACCATTCCAAAGATACCAACAGAGACAATTTCAACCTAATCAACAATGATCCACATCAACACAACAATGTATTCAAAATGCGATATTAAAGAGAAAATATGGTCCAAGAAGTACAGGAAATAAAGAAAACCAATGAGAAAGAAAATAAAACAATTCATAGGGTCATCATGGAAAAAATCATAGATCTATCCATCCTTGATAATGTAGGTTCAAAAAATGAATGTCTTTTTTCAAGCAAAAAAAGACAAAATTTTATTAAACAAAAACTAGATAAAATAGTCGTAAGACCTTCCATACATGGATTGTAGCCTAGAAGTACCTCCAAATATACATACCTATAATCCCATGAAGGCTAAATACCCAATTAGATAATAGACAAGAATTGCACATAAAATTGTTGCTACACCAAATCATTGAATAACATATCAGGGTAGGAGGACTCCTTAGAGCTGCAATAAGATAAAACCATCGATTTTTTTTCCTTGTATACCATATATCCTCTTGAAATAGTATTCAATAGGTCTTCATTTCCAATGAAAATTGCAAATTCTTGTAGCTCCACCAGTCCATCCTGCGAATATCCACTGTTACCCGTCTCTCCTATCTCCACCTTCCCACATACACAATAATTCAAACAATTCATAATCATGAAACACAAGAGTTTCCACGTTGTTTTACTCCTTCCCCATTATTGGGGTCAAAATGAATCTCTTATTAAAACAAAATGTATAGATTAAATTGAGGAACAATGTGACAAAGATAATGATGGTACAAGCCACTTAGAAATTCTCAATAGTAATTCAAGAAGAATTGATAATACCAATGGCATTGATAATATTAACAACAAAACTATACTTATTAAAAAATGAGCAAGGAAAAAGTATAAAAAATGTGGACTGAAACAAAATTGATGGATGTGTTAGAATTGTAAAATTTGTGAAAAGAACAAATAAAAGTCTTGTCAAGAAAAGAGAAATAAAATTGAATCACAATATAAAGGAATAAATAGAATAGAATGGGGCAACATTATGGAAATGCTAAAATATTTCTATTGAAAGAAAATAAACTTGAAAATGCCTTGGTCCTTGAATATAATATTGTACCCCATATCCCTACCCATGTAAGAGTCTATGCTATGAAGAGTTGCAAAAAACCTAGATATCATGAATTTTGAATCCAAACCTCACTAGACAATGGTTTACATGCATACTCATTAACCATCCTAGCTTTTAATCCTAGTAAGATAAAGGGAAAAACCTTGTGTTCATGAAGCGAAGGCCCATAATTGTCATAAGAGCAAATGCATAATTTTTAAATATTTTAAAAAACATGTAGATGGATATGACATAAAAGGATGAGCTCAAGACCTTGATCATGAAGAGAGAAGAGGAGGACAAAACTATGCTAGCCATAAAGACAAGAAACTCAAATATGTATAATTTTGTAGAGACTTGAACAATGCAAATGGAATATTATTTATGATCTCCTAAATACGTATGTCCTTCTTGAAAGAAGTTATAATTAAAGTAAAAACAATCCTACCTAGTGCCTAAAAAATATGGTGAATTTTTTCATTGATAAAAGATGCCAAAATTTTTATTTTAAGCATTCCAAAAAAAATTCTCATGATTATTATTCCACTAAAGATGTCTTATGAAGTATGAATGAAGAAAGTTATCTCACATAAAAATATGAGAGATAAACTTTAAAATGATTTCTTTGTGTGACCACTCCATACCAAATATGGTACCATATTAGATTTTATAATGATATTAGACAAGTAAAATTGAAATATTAGTAGAAAAAATCATAGAAGTATGCCCATGGGAACCCACATAAGAGATGACATGGAATCTCACTGATGCAACGGATTGGGTGCCTGAGGAATATGTATACAAAATATTCAACATTAATAGTTACATAACCTTTGATGATATAAAATAATATATTGAGGTTATTTATAAGTTAATGAACCCTTGTCTCTTATAAATTACAAGTTTTAGGTTAACAACAATAGTGTTTTAACCAATTATAACAACCCAACTCACCAGGTTGTCCAAACAAAAAGATAATCAGAAACCATCAACTTTTTTCTTTAGATCAACTATTCTGAATATAAATATTTTCTTGAAAATCATTATAATAAAAATGTTTACATCAGATATCACCCCTTGTATTATGTTTGTCTCTTTTATTTTACTTGCAAATAGTTCAACACAAGCACAAAATACTACTTTTGGGTTCAAGACTGCTGTAGCTAGTCTCCCAAGTGGACGAGATTAGCTAAATCTGATAAAATATGTTATTTAGTGGTATCGGTTAACTCATTTATCGTCCACATATTCTAGCATAAGGAACGAACAACAATTAGGGTTATCCTCTAGGAACCATAACACCTAGAGAGGGACACTTTCTTTCCCTAGGCTCCACACATTATATCTTTGTCGAACCAATGAACTTGCTTATACGCAATGTGTAAGTACTCAGTGTAATCATGCCTTTGTGACTAACTAGTATTCCCTTTTTCTAGAAGCAGCTAGTGCCATGTCCATTCTTGAACCTTGATCTTTGTTACCTAATACCATTGCAACTCATAGAGACTTGTCCCATACAAAATATTGTATCCTCTTATGGTAAAGTTTGATTATTATAGAACTTATCATAGTGTTCCTCAGATCCAACCTAGAAAAGTGTCCCATACCACTTTTTCATTTTGATCTGACCAACTCCCCTTGAGGTCATTCCCGTCAGTCGATGATTATCCCAAATTATCTTTGTACCTACCCGCACTCCAATTTTTCTAGAATGAATATTGTTTAAAGTTTAGTTCTATTTTTATTTGAATTTGATACTTCTTCTAATATTCATGTTCTAAAGAGTATCAAAGTCAACTATATGTGGTACTCTCTTCTCTAGAAATAACTACATTTTATTACAACATAACGGTTATATTTTCTAATAAGGTCTATAATATAGAATCATCTAAGGTATCATTAACACAAGGATCTACTACTCTTATTGCCACGTAATCCCAAAAATTGTTTTACTAGATTATTTAATATTTCCATATGTCCATGGTTGTTTCCATCTCCCTTCCAATGTTATTATTACTTTTATTTTAAAAGTATATTAAATACGAATTGCTACCAACACTAGCAATATTCATTCTTGTTATGAGGTTGAAATATGAAATTGACGCAATTCAATTTTGGGAACACTCATGTGTTTACTATGGTATAATTTTAAGCTAGACCAAAGCTAGGTAAACACCCCATTTATTTCAATACCAGCTATCTACTCAACATAACAAACATCTACAACACTTTCATGGGCGTTCCTTGCCTTATCGACATTTACCAAAAAATAGTTTTATAACTATCTATTTATCAAGAAAATAGAAAGGACAAGATAACATGTTCTCAATAGCAATATCCTAAATTACTTATTACATAGAGTATTTTATTTTGCTATATAAACATCTCATTCGCAAGTATCCTTTAGTAGTCACAATTGCCACAATACAATATATTTTAATATCCATTGACAATATAAAGATCTCGACACTTAGTTACTTTATGTAAGCACAAGATGAGATTGTCAATTACATATTTTTTTTACAAAAATATTTTTTTCACAAAAAAATTCCTTTGCTACAGTGCAAAATGGCTATATAGACTTCTAAATAGTGGAATTCTATATAACATAATATTTTTCCTATCCCATGGGAAGAATTTTAATGCAAGCTTCTATTTTTATTGGATTCATACTGCAAGTTTCCTCTACCATCCCGCACATGAGTCATCATCGCAACACCATTGTTTTGAATAGTTGATCGTTGAGGACCAGATACGACTCAAAAATAAAGCAAATTTGCATTAAAATAAACACATAAATCCATAGAAACAGAGAAAATACAAAGTTTACTGGTATTCTTTGCTGAGGAGAATGGATCTTACAAAGACCAACTGATTACAAATTTAAAATTCCCCCCTTTTGACCTTGTTTTCCCTTTTCCCACCTAGAACCATCTATTTCAAATTTGAATTTCGAGGGTAAACTTACCGAGGTCATAACTCATAGCTTGTTGCTTGAAACGACTATTGGTGCATATTTTTGGAAAGTTATCGAAGGGGTTTACTGCCCAATATTGTGTTTATACAAATAACACCATATTTCAGCCCTTAAAAAGGCCTCTAAGGCCTTCAAAATTGACCTCCAAGTTTTACTAGCTTTACTAGTTTACTAGTTTACTAGTTTTGACAGGGTAGAAGACCTTAAAATTTACATATCTCCCAAACCGCTTAGGATATTGGGATGATTATTTTGGTGTTGGGTTCTCCATAATATAAAAAACTAAATAAAATTTACAATAAAATGAAACAAATACAAATTTGGGTGATGCAAAATCACTCTTACACTATTGGATGGTCCTACATCAGACACCTAGGGTAAATTGAGAAGTTACCTTCACTTCTCTGTTGTTGGAGGAAAACTAAGGCAGTAAACCTCTATATTTGACAACAAAGAAGAATATTCAACAGGCCCAACCTTCCACTTAACCAAATATTCTTCATACTACTTGTTTCTGGTACTTTTGTCCATGCGGGTATCCAATATTTTTTCTATTTCTTCATTTTGTGGGATAGATGCTGGAATATTCTAAAATTTTGCTACTAATCCATCATCATTATCTTCTTCATGGTATTATGCCAAATATGAAATGTTGAAAACAAGTGATATGTTAAGCCCACTCAAAAATTCCAGTTCATATGCATTGTCTGGATCCTATTTCTCTATGATCTTGCATGGTCTAAAATTCTTCATTTTTAGCTTGTTATAAGTTTTAGCAGGGAACATTTATTTTTGCAAGTGAACCATAACTTCATCTCCCACTTGGAATTACTTAAACCATCACTTTTGGTCTGCCCTTGTCTTGTACTGAGTTTTCATCTTGTTAATATATATCTTTACCTCCTAATGCAAATTCTTTAGGTGCTCTACAAAGTCCTCAACATTAGCACTACTTTTTTCCCCTCTGTCCATCATTATCAACTTAGAAGCATTCCTTGGGCTTCTCCCATACACAATCTGGAATGGGGATTTATTAGTACTCCTTTTGATAGAATTGTTATAAGCAAATTCTACATGTGGTAAAACAAAGTCCCACCCCTTGGGCTTATCTCCTACTAAGCATATCAGTAGATTACCCAAACTTCTATTCACCACCATTATTTTCCCATCATTCTGTGGGTGGTATGCAGAACTAAATTTCAAATATATCTTCAATTTATTCCACAAATTCCTCCAAAAATACCTAATAAACTTGGTATCCCTGTCTAAAATAATACTCTTTGGTAGACCATGTAGTCGTACCACCACTTTGAAAAACAAACCTACAACATGAACCACATCATTAGTTTTCTAGCATGGAATTAAATGTACCATATTTGAAAACCTGTCAACCACCATAAATATGGAGTCATTCCTCCTTTGTGTCCTTGGTAGGCCAAGAATAAAATACATGCTGATGTATTCCCATGGTTTCTATGGTACAGGTAACGGCTGATATAATCCAGTGTTCTGCCTCACACCCTTGGCCTTCTAGCATACTCTTCAACTTTGTACAAATCTCTTTACATATTGCTATAACTGTGGCCAATAGTAGTTCTCATTAACAAGGGAAATTGTCTTATCTCGATCAAAGTGTCCAGCCAACCCTCCACTATGCTTCTCCTTGACTAGATTCTCTCTAATCGAACTCCTTGGAATGCACAATTGGTTTCCTCTGAATAAAATTCCATATTGGACTATAAAATTTAACCATTTAGTTTTATCCAAAGTAATAGCTGCCAAAAAAGCTCTCCAAACCTCTATAAAATCTAGGTTTCCAGGGTATAAAACCTTAAGTTCATCAAACCCTACAACCTCCACCTTCATTTCTGTCAACAAGTTCTACCTTATACTTAAGGAATCTACAACACTGTTTGAATTCCCACTCTTATGTTTTAGCACAAAGTTATAACTCTGCAAAAACTCAACCCATTTTAAGTGCCTCCGATTTAATTTTTCTTGGCTATTAATATACTGTAAGGCTTGATGATCAGTATATAGAACAAAATATTTTGGCAAAAAGTAGTGTCTCCACTTCTTCAAAGCTTGAATTATAGCATAAAACTCCTGATCATAGACATAATATTTTTTCCTAGCCTCATTAAGCTTCTAACTAAAGTAGGCAACATGCTTACCTTCTTGACTCAATACAACTCCTATGGCACTACCACTAGCATCACAATCTACCCGAAAAACCTTATTAAAATTTGGAAGTACCAAAATAGGTTGCTCTATGAATTTCTTCTTCAACATATCAAAACTTCTAGCTACTCCTGAAGTCCAATTAAACTCCTTCTTATCCCCTTTCATTGTTTCTATTAAGGGTGCACAAATACTGCTAAAATTCTTAATAATTTTTTTGTAAAAACTGGCTAGACCATGGAATGATCTTACCTCTGTAATGCTCCTTGGAGTAGGTCATTCGATGATAGCCCTCACTTTTTTTGGGTCCATTTTAAGACCTTCAACTGAGATGTAAAATCCTAGGTACACTAATGCCTTCTTCACAAAAATACACTTCTTCAAATTAATCACAAACTACTCTTGCCTCAGCTTCTCAAAAACTCATAAAATATGTAGCAGGTGCTCCTCCAAAGTGTTGCTAAAAATTAAAATGTCATCCAAATAGACAATGACAAATTTTCCTAAAAACTCATTCAATACCTCATTCATAAGATGCATGAATGTGCAAGATAGATTTTTTAGCCCAAATGGCATGACCAACCACTTGTATAAACCCTATCTGGTCTTGAATGTTGTCTTCCACTCATCTCCTTATCTGATACGAATCTGATGATACCCACTCTTCAGGTCAATCTTGGTGAAGTACTTGGCTCCACTCAAAAAATACATAATGTCATCCATCCTTGGTAATGGAAATTTGTATTTGATGGTGATCTTGTTAATAGCTCAGGAGTTTGTACACATTCTCCACTTCCCATCCTTATTTGGTGCTAGTACTGTAGGTACTGCACATGGAATTAAGCTCTCCCAAATCAGTAATTTTTTAGTAGCTCTTGGACTTATCTATTTAGCTCATCACTTTCTACAGGAGTCATTATATGGGCTGCCTTATTGGGTAAACTAGCTCATGGTACCAAGTCCATGTGGTGATTGATCTTCCTCACTAGTGGTAAACCCCTCAGGTACATTATCTGATATAATATCTGGGAATTATTCTAACAGACCTGAGACCTCTACTGTGATATATTTGCATTGCTCATCCTTAAATCCAAGAATTAATGCATAACACATATGCTCGTGTTTTAGTCCATCCAAATTTTTTCTACCATCTATTAAACAGATTTGGGCACTGCTACATACCTTTTTGTCCACCTCATTCAAGGGCTTCAAATTGTGGTGTAGTCCATCCTTTTTTAGGGAGTAGGTGTTGGCATACCCATCATGTATTGCATGTCGATCAAACTACCATGGCCTTCCCAATAGCAAATGGTAAGCATCCATAGGTAGGATGTCACACAGGACCTCATCAGGGTAACTTTTGATATTAAATTTTACTAAAAACTGCTCATTGAACAAAGACCTATGGTCCTTTTGCAACCATGCAATTCGATATGGATGTGGGTACCTCCTTTCTAACTTAGTAACAATCCATTCTGAAACTAGGTTATCAGTGCTACCATTATCAATGATAACATTGCACACCTTACCTGCATATTTACACCTTGTATGGAATAGACTTCTTCTGATCTGGATCTTTCTTCTCATTCAAAAAGGCTCTCCTTGTAACCAAAGCTTCTCCTCTTTTTGCCTCCTTAGAGTGATCAAATTCAGAACCTTAATCTACAATAGTAGCTCGAGCATTAACTTTAGGTATCTTATTTGTTTCGCCTTGGTGTTTTCGGCACTCGTATGCTCGATGTCCTTGTTCACCACATTGGAAATAGGTTCCACAAAATCCTCCTCTTTCATGCCCTCGTCCATACCTTACTCTTCCTCTTTGGTAGCCATTATTCTACTCACAAGGGAGGTAAGAATTATCCCCCTTCTGGTCCTAACTGTTGCTTGTTTCTCCAGTATTCTTTTGGTCCTCATTTCATCCTCCATTTTTCTCTTGCCAGTTCTTCCACCACAACCTCTTACTCTCTATTTGCTTTCAAATCTTCTATTCATCTTCTCTTCTACCTTCAGGGAAAACTGGTAAACATCTTCTATGGTGGTCATCCTAACCAGACTTAGCTCCTATTATATACTTGCCCTCAACCCATTTATGTAATGGGCTATCTTCTCTTTTTTGGCCTCAGAATGGCCTATTCTGATTAGGATCTTATAGAATTCCTCTATGTATTCTTTGACAGTCTTGCTTGACTACCTTAAACCCTATATTTTCTTTAGCATATCCAACTCGTAATTAGATGGAATGAACTGCCTCTTCAAATTCTCCACCATCCACTCCCACCTTGTTATCCTTTCCTTCCCTCTTCTATTTTTGTCCAACTGCACTCCCTTCCACAAAATACTAGCATGAACCTTCAACTTGGTCTTAGCAAACTTGACCCTCTTAGGATATTCAACCTCCTCATACTCAAAGTATTCTTCCATGTCATTGATCTAGTCGATAAAATCTCATGAATTAAGATTTTTAGAATAGGTAGAAACCTCCATCTTTGGTCTCTTTCCAATCTGGGATATGGCTCTATTTAACTTGGCTTGTTCAGGATCTACTACTTATTCTTCTTCCTTGAATTGGGCCTCTTCTTCTTCAGTTTCATATTCACTCCCATCTTCTCTCCTTGGCTCAAACCCTCTTTGTAGTTCCTCTTGCAGAGCTTGAACTTACCTCTACAAAGCTCTAAAATCCTCTTCTAGCACCATAGAATTTATCCCACCACCATGGTCTCTTTGTGGAGGCATTTTTCTCATGTCTCTCACAAACCCTAACCAAAAATCCTCATGTAAACTACCTCATGTCTCGTGATCTATTTACACACTCAGGAACTCTTGCTATGATACCACATGAAGCAGAGTTGCATTAAAATAAAACACATCAATCCATAGAAACAGAGAAAATGCAAATTTTACTGGTATTCTTTGTTGAGGAGAATGGAGCTTACAAAGACCAACTGATTACAAATTCAAAATTCCCCCTTTGACCCTATTTTCCCTTTTCCCACCTAGAACCATCTATTTCAAATTTGAATTTCGGGGGTAAACTTCTCGAGGTCATAACTCATCGCTCGTTGCTCAAAATGACTATTGGTGCATGTTTTTGAAAAGTTCTCGAAGGGGTTTATTGCCAAGTATTGTGTTTATATATAATATTGCCATATTTCAGCCCTTAAAAATTCCTCTAAGGCCTTCAAAATTGACCTCCAAGTAATACTAATTTTGTCCAACAATCAAATATAAATATTCCCTTTTTATTCTTCTATACCACATATTCATCAAGGCCTGGTGGTTTGTCCATATTCAAAATGATCCCTAGAACACCCATTTTAGTAGGAAGGCTACAAGGTTTACCCAAACACTAGAAGTATGTCCATTCAAATGGGTAATGAACATCTATAAATGCATCAAGTTCTATTTTTTAAGTCCAATTAAGTAGAATAGGATTGAATAGGCAAAATCATTTTATAAAGCATAAAAAATAAACTAATCTAAAAGAATGAGTGAAAATAATTTTAAGTGAATGAGATATAAACTCCAAAAGTATTCCCAATTAATATAATAAATAAGCAAATGATTAGAAACTTTAGAATTTACTTACAAACTTTATGCATTGCACATTATACAAAAATATTGGTTAATTAATTTAAACTTGTACTTGAACTACATCATGGCATTTAATGCACTTAAAAAATGAGGGAATGAAATCTGGCTTGATATTAGAAATGATAACATATATAAATTTAGTTTTCTCTACCACCTTGATGCCATGTTGTCTAGCCTCTTAGATATCATGTTGGCTACAAAATTCAATGTGGATGAGCATCATGCCATATATAATATACAAATCTAACTTGCGATCCAAACCAAGAGGGATTATATTTTGCACTTGACACCTTGTGGATATGATGCCTTGTGTTAGCTAAGCTAGCAAGGATCTATGTGTGGGATTTTAAACCATAAGATACTAACGTATGAGAAACTCTTATATTGGTCCCCTTTGCATGCATATTCAAAGTGCATGCTCTATCCACTCATCCAATTAAATGCATAACTATCTTGGTGGAAATACCCTATTCCAAATACACTAGTTGGGATCTTTTCATGCCATAGCATGCTGGAGAGAGAGCCTCCATTATTATGGGATTTTTGTATTTTCCTCACCCAAGCATTGTGCTCATAGGTTTTTTTCTTTTACTTCCACCATAAAGAGAAGGGATATATAACATATCAAAGTATCTAATTGAATATTCCATTTATATTAAAACATTCTAATATTTAATCACATTTAAATATAATTCAAAAATTTCAATTTTAAGATAAATTCACAAGTTTAAAATTTAACTATATACCTAGTATTTCATATATAAACTAAAAATATGCTAAATATTATTAGATTTCATAATACTTTCTAGAAATAAATAAAAGCAACACCCATTCACCTAGATCTTATATAAGAGTAGAGAAAATCAAAGTAGAACATTAATAGATGAAAGAATAAACGGGTGTTCATGGGAACCTACACAAGAAATAATATTAAATCAAATTAATATAATGGATTGAGTTATTAAGGGGTTTTTATACCAAATCCTTAGAAATTAAATAATCCATGATGACATAACGTAAGACATTGGGATTTTTTAAGAAAATAATTCTTATATTTCAGGAGCAATATATTTGCTTGGAGTTGTTTGATTCAAACGATTCTTGTGACATTTTGTGTGGAACTTGAAGAACTTTAAAATGAGTAATCATAAAAAATAATCCAATTAGTATTAATAGATATACATCCATGTGAAGACAACCATCTAGAACAAGGACACTCTTAGGGCAACTTTATTTAAATATCTCATATTTTACGATCCATATCTTTGTGAAGGGTTATCCGATTCAGATGATTCAGAGAGAAATTTGTGTATAATATGAAGAAATTTAAAATCAGTTATCACATGAAAGAATCCACGTATTATTAACAGAGACATGAGCTTGTGAATTCATTCATCAATATAAAGGTAGTGATCATTTTCAAGTTAGGAGAAAATAAAATTGTTGATATATGTTAGCCAAGGTTCAAATGATGGAAAGAGAAATGAACGTCTAGGGAATTAGTAAAGCAATATGTTCCATCTAGGAATAGAATATTTTTAGCCAACTTTCCTTTATTCCTTCATTTCCTTTAAATTTTTACAAGCATATTATTGTAGGTTTATTTTCAAATAATATGATTGTTATAGGATATACTATGTAAATTTATGTAGGTGCTAAGTTATATTATCCTTATTATAGAGTGATTTATAGTTAAACTTTTAGAATCAACCCTAGTGGTAGAGGTTAGGGAGGACCTCATAGAGCAACAATCCTCATTGCTCAAAGATAAGATAGTCATTGGTAAATTTAATGGGTCTTGGTCAGGGGATTTGGATCTAAGAAAATGGATTGATAGGATATGGAAGTATCTAGGAGTGAGTATTTACTTTCTTTCAAATATTTTATCCTATCCATTTTCTATTATTGGGAGAAAATGGATATAATCCTAAAAGGGGGTCATTGGCTTATGGGAAGAGTAGGATTGTTCCTTACCCACTGGTTTAAAGGCTTTGTACCTAAAAATATAAATTTATCCCTACTAATAGTTTGGGTTAGGATGTATGGATTACCCATTGAATTATAGAAAATGGATACCTTCAAGGAAATAGACAACACTCAAGGATAATTTCTTAATATTTTAAAAACTACAAAAAATAGAGTCTTGACTATTTTAGCTCAAATATTGATCATGATTTATTTTAGTAAAAGTATGGGGGTAAGTTATGGATCCAAACCATAAATTATTAAAATATATTTTTTAGATATATAATATGCCATGAGGTGGGGCATATTGAGAGATCATGTCTTAAGAAGAGTCTGGTAGAAACATATGTAGAAAAGCGCAAGAAAAACTTACAAATGGATATGGATGAGGATGGTGTTAAATTTCTAAAAAATAGGTCTAGACATATGAAAGTAAATAAAAAATGGAGACAAATAATTAAGGACACTAGAAAAAATACAAATTCTTTTGAGGTTTTAGCCTATGAAAAAAAATTAGATCAAAGATTAGAATACATGGTACAATAGAATCAAACTATTAACAAGGAACTATCTACTCAATATAAACCCAATTTGGTGATGAATATTCCAACTAAACCTAAGGAATGTGCTTCAACATAATTTGAAAACTCTCTTGAAGTACCATTCACCATTAATGAGAAGGAAAGTGGTGGAAAATATGCAATGTTAGATGTTAATACCTCTACCCTTAATAGGGAAATACTAAAAAATGAGTAGAATAAATCAAAAGATTACTTAGCAGAGCTACAAGAAAATATATCTAATAAAAATGAAAGATGTAAAATAATATTGAGGAATAGAATAATAAGAACTACCCTTGATACTAGCAAGGAAACAAGAGTAGAGCCTTCAAATTATCAAGTGAGAGCTAATGATGCAAGAGCAAACATAGAGAAGGAACACAATCTAAGTTGGTTGAAATTATATTTTCCAAATAATAAAATGATATTGATAATTCATATGAGGGGCTAGTAGCCCCTAATTAAGACACGAGACACTTAATCAAGTAATAAAATTTATATTATTTGTATCCATGAAACTAAAATGACAAGGAAAGAAGCTTTTAAAACTACTAAAGCAGTATAGGAAAGATGTGAATGGATGTTGTAGAATCATAAGGAGCAAAAGGGGGAATTATAACATGTTGGAATCCAATTAGAATCTCTACTGAAACCATTCATAAAACTAGACATTGAATAGACTTATTAGTCACATGCTATATTGGAGATATTCATTTCATCCTTATTAATGTCTATGGACCTACAACTCAATTAGAAAAATAAGAAGTATAGAGTGGGATTGAAGTATTTATGAGAAGTAAATACCAAGAATATCAATTTATGATTATAAGAGATTTTAATGCCATAACCAAGCTCAATGAAATTTTTGGGAGAATTAGAAAAATAACCTAAAGTATGAAAGTTTTCTCAACTTTCATGCTAAACAATAGTCTATGGGAGGTTGAGTTTGAAGAGGATAGCTATACATGGAGCAAAAATAGGATAGACCAAAATGTAATAGCAAAAAACTTAGATAGATGCATACTCTCATATCATTGGCTAGATGAAGTGACTTGTGCTAAAATTTATACCTTGATAAGGATTGGTTCACATCACTAGCCAGTAAGAGCTAAAATAATGGTTAGTGGATTCAAAAAATATTATATTTTATTATGAACATATGTGGGAAGACCATCCTCAATTAATTGATATAATAGTGCAAACATGGAATACTTTAGAAAATGATGGGTTGTTTAAACTTTCAAAATAAGTTAAATCAATGACATCTAGATTAAAGGAGCAAAATAAGAACACTTTCAAAAATATTTTTGAGAAGAAATAACTAAAGGAGAAAATTTCAAAATTTTAAAAATATGAGCACAATAATCCAAGTTAGAGGAATGGAACTTTCTTAGTTATTAGTATAATATTTTTATTATAGAAGAGAACATTTCAATATTAAAATGGAGTTAGACTTGGTTAAAAGGATATAAAACACAAAAAAAATTATAGGGTGACAATAGTACATAGATCAACATATAGAATTAGTAGAATTAAATTAGTAGGAGGGGATTGGATTAAAGATCAGAGAAAAAAAAGGAGATAGATTTTTACCAAAATATATTAGGATTGGAGGAGATTAAAATTCTTAATGATAAGCTACTACAAGAAGTACCTTGAATTATAATAGATGAAGACAATAACAAAATAATGGATCCTATTACTCTTGAATAAGTTCATTCAACTATTTTCTATTTTGATAAGGATAAATACCTAGGGTTGGATGAAATCTCTATAGCATTTTATTAGATATTGACTCTCTTATTTGGTGGAAATTGAGTCTAAGGGTAAAATGATACATACACTATAAAATAAATGCAATATATATTACCCTAATTATAAAAAATAAACCATGCATAATTGTTTGATTTATTTAGATCCATAAGATTATGTAATATGTCATATAAGATAATCTCCAAAAAAATGGTAAATTAGTTAAAATCACTATTAGATAAATTTATTTCATAATAGCATGGAGGATTTATGAAAGGGAGAGATTATGGATGGGATCAGAGTAGCTCATGAAGTAATGCAGTAAATAGCTTCTAGAAAAAAGAGAAAAATGGTCTTAAAACTTGATATGAATAAAGCCTATGACAGGGCTAAATGGAATATTCATTTTGTAATACTAGAAAAGTTTGGATTTGAGAATAAATGGGTGAGATGGATTAAAGCTTGTGTCTCTACATTATCATATTTGGTGTTGGTCTATGGGTTAGTAAAATAATTATTTAAAGCAAAGAGTGGTATTAGACAAGGATATCCACCATATATGTTCATTAATTATGGTAGAGGTATTGAGAAGGAATCAAAAGAAGGCATACAAATATGGAATAATAAGAAGAATTAAGACTAGTAATGGCATTGATAACATCCATCAACAATTTGTAGATGATATAATACTTTTTGGGATGGCATGTAAAAGTGAGGCCATATATTTGAATAAATTATTAAATTAATATGAAATAGCATCTAGGTAGAAATTTAATAGGACAAAATCCAAAGTTTACTTTCTAAATACTCCAACTAGAATCAGAGTAAGGATATGCAGGTTACTTCAAGTAGAGGAGATAAATTTACTAGCAACATATCTAATGATTCTCTTATTTGAAGGGAGAATGGGGATATAATTTTGGTATTTAGTTATAATTAAATTTTAGAATATACTACTAGAATGGAAAGGTAGATGGTTATCATTACCAGGAATAGTGCAACTAATTAAATCAATCTAATAGTTTATTATAAAATATTATATGTCCTTGTATATTAGGCCAAAATTATTAGAACACTTTTATTTTGTGTAGGTAAAATTGCTTAAGTGTGGGTTTTAAATGGTCCCCAAACCCAAGTACACAAATCGATAGCTAAAATAATAGCATAATATGACATAGACCTACACATTGTCCAACTACAACCTGAAGGAAAATGACCAAATAATAGCAGAGAAGGCTAAGTGGATGCCTGACATCATAAATACAAAAATACATCACAAGAAATACCCATGCAGGGGTTGATTAAGTGAAGTAATTACCTGTAAACCTTGTAAAGGAGATATAACAAAAACCCACGCAGGGGATTCTTGTAAAATATCAACAAAAACTATAATAGATACCTAGACAAGAAGAAACCTAGTATTCAAAAAAGCCTACATAGGGGTAATAAAGAACTTAGATACTGTAATAGGAGGACCTGGAGCTCAGATTCCCAGTTATGATGATCTCTTCGCACCACTCACTCTTTCACCGAAAGTTCTATCACCTTGACCATCAACTTAACAATAACTCTGAAATGAAGGTTATGCACAACAACATAACCATTATTCCATGAATTGACAAAGGATTTAGTGATATATTGCTCAACCCCTTTGAACTTACTGAGGAAAGGAATGAGACCATGAGCTTCTAGAAAGTTCTAAGATAGGGGATCAAGCTGAAGGCTAGATGGATCAAGCAGGGCCATGTTGGTAATACTAGGAAAAAGGAAGACCACAAAAACTAGACACTATGCTTCTTACTACCTAGGACACACAATAGCGGATAAAACTAGATAATAATGGATTGACGTATATTGTTGGGACTGAAAAATAAGGCACTCTATATTTACAAGTTATCTTACAATATATAAGCATCAAGCTTAGGAGGGAGATATGACAAGTGTCATAAGCTCCACTCCAAGTGTATTTTAGAAGACACCACTCCAACTCAAACTAAAGACAGGGACAAGTGACAGAAGACAAATGTCAACTTGTCAATTATAGGCATAGTGCACATTATAACAATAATAATATTCTAACATTCCCCCTTAATGTGCACTATCCTAAAAAGATAAGTCAACATTAGATAACATTCCCCCTTAATGTTGACTTATTTTACATAGATATAACAAATTGCTAAATAGAGAAAAATTGTCTTTCCCAAGTGACTTGGTGAAGATGTCTGCCACTTGATATTGAGTTGGTACATATTTCATGTGTATAATGTCTTCTTGGACCATTTCTCTGATGAAGTGATGATGGATCTCAATGTGCTTTGTTCTAGCATGGAAAACTGGATTCTTGGTCATCTTGATGGTACTTTGATTGTCACAATATATATATATATATATATATATATATATATATATATATATATATGTTTGACCATGTATGAATAGCCCAATATCCTGAAGTAATTACCTCAACCATATTGCCTCCTTAGTTGCCTCAACTGCTGCTCTATATTCAGCTTCTATTGAAGATAATAAAACTATTTTTTGCTTCTTTATGCTATGTAAAATAGAGTCGTGGCCCAACTGAAAGCAATAACCTGATGTGGATGTTCTAGTTTTAGGACAACTAGCCCAATATGAATATGTGTAGCCAACCAATGAAAAATCATCACTTGATGTATAGATAAGGCCATGATGAGGTGTGGCCTTGAGGAATCTCACAATCCTCTTAGCTGCTATCCAATGGCTCTTCTTAGGATCATGCATGAATCTATAAATAAGGCCAACTGAATAGCAAATATTTGGTCTAGTTGAAGTTAAGTAGATCAAACTTCCAACTAGCTTCATATAAATGGTACCATCAAACCTTTCTTCATCATCACTACTGACCAATTTCAACTTGGTTTCCATTGGAGTGAGAGAGGGCTTACCCTCCTCCATGAGAAACCTCTCCAAAATAGACTGAATGTATTTATCCTGTGAGATAAAAATCTTACCAGGCTATTGCCATACCTCTATGCCTAAGCAATAGTGGAGGAGGCCTAAATCTGTCATCTCAAAGATCTTGCATAAGTCCTCCTTGAGAAACCTTATTAATTATATGTCATCAAGTGTAATGAGAAGATCATCCACATACAATGTAACCAAAATGATGCGGTTCCTCCAATTTTTCACATAGAGAGTAGATTCTGCTGCAGATCTAGTGAAACCAAGGTTGAGAAAATAGGAGTCAATATTTGCATACCAAGCTCGGGGTGCTTGCTTCAACCCATATAGAGCTTTCTTTAATCTGATGACTTTGTTTTTTTGACCTTCAACTATGTACACTAGTGGTTGTTTCACATACACTTTATGACCATTGAGAAATGCACTTTTGACATCTATTTGATATATTAGCCAATGTTTGTGAGATGCCATAGCAATAACTATCATGATTGTAGTTATCTTAGCCACAGGAGCAAAGGTCTCCTCATAATCAATCCCCTCTTGTTGCTCATAGCCTTGAGCTACTAGGCGAGCCTTGTAGCAATCTAGTGAGCCATTTGCTTTATATTTTGCCTTGTATACCCATTTTGTGCCAATGGTATATTTTCCTTTGGGTAAATCAACTGACTCCCAAGTGTGATTCCTTTCAATGGAATCCAATTATTGATCCATGGCATGAACCCATTTAGGATCACCAAGTGTTCCTTTGACATTAGAAGGTTCAGGTTGGCTAAGGACTTTGGCCATTAGGGCATAATTCACTTGGTGTCTTAGGGCTGAAGGCCTTTTACCTGTATAGGTGGGCAAATGATTTTGGGCTTCATATATTGTGGCTTGAAACCACTTGGGTAAAGGATTGGATGATGTTACTCGATCATTAGGAGGAGGAGATGGAGGACATGGATCATTTGTAGAAAGTTCTTCTTGTGGATGAATTTATTGATTTATGAGTGAAGGAGAAGGACTAGATGATATTGTATGCATGAATGGGGAAACTATTTCATTAGTTATTTCTAAACTAGGGGCCTTAGGAGGATTATATGGGTGATACTCATGAAAGGTAACATCCCTAGATAAAATGATTTTCTTGGAAATAGGTTCATATAATTTATATGCATTGACACTATCACTATAGCCAACAAAGATGCATTTTTGGCTCTTATCATCAAACTTCTTCCTTTTCTTATGAGGAATATGAGCATAGGCATCACATCCAAATATTCTCAAATGGCCCACATATGGTGTCCTTCCACTCCATGCTTCTTTAGGTTTTCTTTCATGTAAGGCCTTTGTGTATGAACTATTAGTCAAGTATGCAGCAGTAAGAACAACTTCTCCCCATTATGATTTAGTTAATACAACAACATGTGACATTGATTTTGCCCTATTTGTGATTGCTTGATTCATCCTCTTAGCAACTCCATTTTGTTGCGGGGTATAAGGGGTTGTGAATTGCCTCCTTATCCCATGATACTTACAAAAATTAAAAAATTCATTGGAGACATATTCTCCACCATTATCTGATCTTAAGGTGGATATTTGATAGCCACTTTCTCTTTCAACAAGTGCGATGAATTATTTGAACTTATCAAGGGCTTGCAACTTATATTGAATTAGGTAGATCCATACCTTTATGCTATAATCATCAATAAAATTGATGTAGTATTTAGCCCCAATATAATATTGAATAGACATTGGCCCACAAATGTCTGAATGAACCAATTGCAAAGGTCTATTGGCTCTCCATGCCTTTCCTATTTCAAATGGTTGCCTATGGTGTTTGGATATTACACATGGCTCACAAAAACATTTTGACTCCTTAAGATGTGGAAGTCCTTTAACTAATCCTTGTGTAGCCATCATTCGAATATTATTAAAATTTAAATGTCCCAATATTTCATGCCACATGTACTCCAAAGAGAAAGTAGTTATTGTATGAAAAGATGTTTGTGTTATAGATTTTGCAAGGAGGTAGTAAACACCATCCTTTTTGACTCCCATGGCCTTGAAATTGCCATTGGGTTCCTTAATGTAGCATTTGTATTTTTCAAAATAGACATTATAGCCCTTATCTGTAAGCTTTCCAATAGAAAGAAGACTCCTTTTAAGACTAGGCACATACAAAACATCTATTTCAGGAACATTATTAGCATCATGCAAAGTAAGTGGTGCCTCCCCAACACCTTCAATGGGTAGAGCACTTTCATCACCAAAAGTAATGAATTGATTTGATGTAGGTTGAATCTTGGTCAACCAATCTTGTCTTCTTATCATGTGCTTGGCTGCTTCAGAATCAATATAACAACATTCTTTATCTTCAACGTTAACTTGGTTTGCTGCATACAATGTGTTCAGATTATTATTTTGTGGTTCTCCCTGTTCTCTTTGCCTTTTATAGCAATTAGCAACATTATGATTCTATTTTCCATAATATTCACACCCTTGTTGATTGTTGTTTTGACCCCCTTGAGGTCTTGTTTGCCATCTTGGCTACTACTGGTACTGCTACTGATGTGGTTGCTGATGGTACTACTAATTTGGTTGTTGCTTGTACTATTGCTGACGTGGCTACTATTGGTACTATTGATTTGGCTACTGCTGGTACTATGGGTATCTCTGATGTTGTCTACCCATTTGATTTTGATTATGCTGATTTTGACCTTTGTTTTGTTTAGGCTGTAAAGTTGCCTTGGTGGCAAAAGCTGCTGATGTGGCTTCAATTTCTTCATCTTTGATTAGGGCTTGCTCATGTTTATTAATTAGGATCTCAATATCCTCAAGTGTGGAATTCATTGTTTTACCACTCAAGTCTAACATGGTAGCATAGGAGTGAAACTTTGAAGGAAGACCATGCAACATTATTGGAATTAACTCATTATCATCTAGGGTTTTATCAGCAGCTAAGAAATCATTCTTAATAGACTTCACTTCCATAAGATAATTGGTAAGTGAGCCTTTCATACATACATTGTGAAATTTTTGTTTGAGATACAAAATATTATCTTGACTTGGCCTATTAAACAATCTATTGAGAGCATCTCATGCTTGTTTAGTTGTTTTTGTAGCCCTTACAGTTTCTCTGCATTGAATTCTTGTAGCTAGCTTGATTAGACTTAAAGCTATATTGGAATTCTTCTCAACTTATGCTTTTTATTTAGGGTATGTAGGTGCAGTGATTGGGTATTCATTAGCCTACCTATATTTCACAAAGTCCGACTGGAAGCACGAGGATACAAAAACAAAAAGGAAATGCCACGGTGCGATGCAAACGAAACTAAACTTAACGTTAAATCCTACGAACTGAAATGCATGAAAGGAGAGAAACATAAACACATTGAAACAAGGTATAAAAGCGAATATGGAGTACAACCATTTTTATTAATGTGCTTTAAAACCGAGTTACAATCTGTCTCCTCCATTTTTAGGGGCTAGGAGCGTTAAATATGTTCTTGTCACATCCACAGATGGTATTCCTTCTTTCGCGTGCCCACATGTAGAATGGGCGGACCAAAAATCGCCACCGCTTGCATTGATGAGTCTTGACTCCTTGTTTATCCTCTAATGTCGAGACCCTACGTTTGAGAAAATATAAAATAGTCAGTAGCACCTGTAGATAAAATGAAACATGCGATCCCCAAGCCTACGATTAGTGCATGCAAAAAATGAATAAAACGATAACCAAATAACATCAGAATGATCTAAAAATTTAACAGAGGCATGAGGACATTACCAGGAGGGCACTGCAAATGGAACAGTTAGAAAATTTGCCATGGATTTCTAATCACCCCGGGGTGGGACGATTAGACCTGCAACAAAATGTCAAAAAGCATAGTCCCAAATGTCACATCCGAGAAGCTCCAAATCACCTGCAAAGTTGGGGGTTAGGTAAAATGGGGTATTTTGGGATGACCCAGATGGTCGGATTTTTCCAATTCAGCCTCTATCATTGGGAATTTGATGATGCTACCTGCATGTTAGCGAAAGCGAGAAATGACAAAAACATGATCAAAACAACTCAAAATGATGTGAAATTTGAATGAAAACCTATCTAAGCAACATAGAATCAGATGCAAAAATAACAGAAAGGAAATCTGCTATAGATTTCTAATCACTCTGGGGTGGGGTGATTAGGACTACAGCAGTGCAGGGGCGCCCAGGGGTAGGATGCCCATCGTTTGGGGCTCGGTTTCGGCACCAATCCACTTGGGATGGGTCCAAAACCTCTTGTGGGGTGTTGTCGATAAATTTGGTAGGATGTTATGGCCAAATTTTGGGTTTTGGTTTTGGATTTGCGCTTCCAATAACCACCCAATGACCTCCCTTCCAAAAGAGATCAAGGATGTGAAAGGCACAAATCAAAAGGTGTGAGGATGTAAAACGGTAGCACTTCGTTGCTCAAAATGCTCCTTCTCTATATCTATTTTAGGGTGAGAAGACTCATCATTTTATAGACCTTACGATCTCTTTGGATGAGCATGCAGAGGCGCCACTTGGCAATCATGCCTTCCCAGGGGGGAGAAGATTCCTCCCTGATTAGGGGCTCCATGACTGCCCATGTAATTGCCTCTAGCGCTCAAAAATGCTCACTCACACTCCCATGCAATGAAGGAAGAGTTAAGTGGTGGATTTGAGCTGCCATTTGTCAAGATTTGACTTTTCACCCTTCAAACCTGCTATTCGCCCCACCCTGGAGCGAATACTACTAATCGTCCCTGGGTGGAACGAATACCAGTTTGTAATCGTCCCTGGGTGGAACGAGTAGAGAGCAGAGTGCCTAAAAGGTGCCAAATTGACCTTTGACCTTCCAAAACTACTGTGTGAGTGGTTAGGACCACTATTTAACCTCTGGGGGCTGCCCTGGGGGCTGTGTGTGTCAATGCGATCAATGTTTGTAGTCACATAATCGGATTGGTGTTGTTTTGGTGTCTATAGATGCCCCTTTTTGGGATGCGCTATGCGTGGCGCAGTGCTAAGCAAAAATAGATACCCAAAGCACTAATGATTAGGGTTTCTCAGTAACCTAACCAACTTTTGATGCCCCAAGTATGGAAAGGGCATGCATTCTTGAATCCTTGCTTTTGACGAGCTAAGGAATTTAATTCAAGTGTTAACATTTTTCGGTGAGGTGTTACTTGAGCTTGGACATTGATCAGTCATGAATAGGCAAAGGGCGCAACCTTTTGTCTATGGGAACCTTGAGTTCATGATTCATGAATGCCAAGTGTTTGATCAGCTTGTGATTATTGCTTGTTTTCTGCCCCAAGCAGGGACGTGATTGTCTTTGTCAATGATTCTTTGAATGCATGCCATTTCCTTGATTGGGTGTGTATTTGTTGATTGGTGACTAAGTGTGACTACCCCCTCAAGCGACAAATCGATGAGGGAATGACCAACATGAGAAAAGCGATGAGTCGCTTGACCCAAGATGACTTGTGTAAGGGTGCCTTCAACTATTTTGCCTTGAATGCTTATGCAGTTTCCCAACATTTAGACCTATTTTTGGTGGGTATGAACCCTTTTTGTGACGCATTTTGGAGCTAAAATTGTCAAAAACCATCTTCCCGTGGAGATATCCGGCTATGGTAGCCTTCTTAGGGAGTAGGATAGTGACAATTTGTGACCCCAACGTATTTTTTTAATGCCAAGAATGTCAGGAGCAAAGGCGCCTTCGTTTGGCAATGTTATTGCTATTTTTGGGTGGGTTTGGACCCTTTTTGGGATGTTGTTTGGGGATGAAATTCTTGGAAATCCGTCCTCCCATGGAGTGGTCCAGATATGGTAGCCTTATTAGGGAGTAGGATAGTGAGGATTTGTGACCCTAACATTTTTTTTGCATGCCCGGAATGTCAAGTGCAAAAGCACTCTTATTGGATAATTTTATTGCTTGTTTTTGGTGCATTTTGGTGCAGTTTTTTGCTGTTTTTGAAATTTTTGCTCTGTAATCATCCCTGGGTGGGACGAATACCAGTTTTGTATTCGTCCTAGGGTGGGACGAGTGCTAAATAGCTCTAGGGTGGAACGATTATAGGCCTAAAAGCCTATTTAAGGGCCAAAACTAGGGTTTGGGCTCATTTGCATTCGATTTTTCTAGTGATTTGGAGCTCTGAGGAGGAGGTCGATTCTACGAAGTGAAGCGCTGCCAAATTTTCTTGACACCATGAGTTCATGAACCGGATCCAGCGGTGGAGCCGAAGCGAGACCGATAAGTGCTCCTCTTCGTTATTTGCTTTTGTTTTATGTTATAGTTTAAAAATCGCAATTTAGTTTGAATTTGTTTTTCGTTTTAAACTAAGGTAAAACCCTAGGCTAAAAAGAAATGTTTTTTATTTTTTGTTTGTAATTTTTTAAGGTTACAAGAAACCCTAGGTTCAAATGCGTTTGTTTTTGTTGTTTTTTTTTAAACTAAAACCCTAGGTTAAACTTAGAGAAAAACCCTAGCTTTGGAAAAATTGTTTTTATGTTGATTTTTGAATGTTTGTTACCTTCAGTTATAAACCCTAGGTTAAAAAACTGTTTGTTTGATTTTATTGTTTTTAATTTATCAGTTTAAACGTAGAGTTAAAAACCCTAGGTACTGACAAACAATTTTTTGAATTTTTTGTTTTTAATTTGTCAGTTTAAACGTAGAGTTAAAAACCCTAGGTACTGACAAACAATTTTTTGAATTTTTTGTTTTTAATTTGTCAGTTTAAACGTAGAGTTAAAAACCCTAGGTACTGACAAACTATTTTTCAAATTTTTTGTTTTTAATTTGTCAGTTTAAACGTAGAGTTAAAAACCCTAGGTACTGACAAACTGTTTTTCAAATTTTTTGTTTTTAATTTGTCAGTTTAAACGTAGAGTTAAAAACCCTAGGTACTGACAAACTGTTTTTTGGATTTTTTTTTGAATTGTGTTGCTCGTTATTTGTTTGTTTTTAGCTATACATTGTTTTATGCATTGCTGTATATTCATGTTATTGTTGTACAATTTAGCATGTTTTTAATGTTTTTGTTTTGTTTTCTTTTGTAGGTTGTGAAGATCCGGTACCGTGTGCCTACGGTTTTCTCTGAAGTGCGGGAGGCACTGACTTTGGCTGACTGGGAGTGGCTTGATGCCCTTGGGCTCAAGGAGGTGACTCGGCTGGAGCCTATGGTTGGGGATCGGGCCTATCTAATGGCCCTAATCAACTTGTGGGATCCCCGAACCAATACCTTCCATCTCCCAACAGGGGAGATGAAAGTGACCTTGGAGGACGTCTATCGAATTCTGTGGATTTCGATAGACGGGCTACCGATCAGGACGATGCCACATGATTAGCGAACAAGCTGTACTAACATGATGCTTCAGGCATGGGGAGGAGTTGGGTGTGGACAGCCCAGTGGAGAGGGCAGAGGGTGACTGCTAGATTGGTAGGATTTTGGTACGATGGTGGCTTGAGAGGGGCATGTTGGGAGTGAGGCACGCAGTACTGATGGGCCTCATTTCCAACATGTTGCTACCTGACTCTTTGGGTGAGGTTCCCGTGGAACCTACTGGAGGTGGTCTTCAGGTTGGTGGAGTGTCCGACCATAGAGCCCCTGATTATGAGATGGGGTTAGACACTGTTGGCATAGCTCTACGATGAGCTGTACGAGGTCCATTGCCGGAGGCAGAAGGGTATTGGGTGTAGCTACTTGTTGCAGTGTTGGGCTTGGCAACACATAGCTATGGAGAGGCCGATGGGGTTGTCGTGGATGACTCGGGCAAAGATGGTAGATAGAGAGATCGGGTATGGGGAATTGTGGTGGTGATCTGAGGAGTAGGGACAGAGTCGGTGGTGGGCAGGTGTCATAGGGCACTATGCTGATGCCTTCGCTCGGCTTGCTCTAGGGGAGGTCCTCTGGTGCCCATATCGGGACTGTCTAGCTTGTCCTGAGGCTGGAGAGTGGCTCCAGTGGGTTCGTAGGGGGAGGTGGATGATTGGGCGGCACAAGATCGAGTAGGAGTTCTTCCCGTATGGTCGGGTGACATGATAGTTTAGGGTGCGCCAGGGGTTTCTTGGTGAGCCCATGATCTATCGGCATTGGGGGGATGAGAGGACTCTGGTCTGGCCAGTCATTGCACCATTGGGTGAGGATTCAGATACAGTGATTGACATCCCAGATGTGGATGACATCGGGGCTACCATTGAGTACGACCAGTGGTGGACTTTATGGTGATGGCGAGGCGAGGGGCCTCTAGGGGGTGCAGAGGCGGTAGCAGTAGGCGGGGAGGGTGCAGAGGCACCAGGAGAGGGTTGGGGGTTTTGCTGGAGGATGCAGACATGGTAGAGGTGGATGATTTTGTGGGGGAGGATTTTGGGGTTTCAAGGCAGTCAAAGATGTAGGACGTTTCAAAGCAGTGGGAGTCGGAGCAGCCCGTAGTCCTGGATATGCCTATGCACCAGGTTGTCCTGAAGGGTGTGGAGGGGAGGGATCACGTTGAGATAGCATGATTGGAGGATCTACTTCGAAGGCGAGATGAGGAGCTAGGGGAGGCTCTATAGGAGAGGGATCTCCTACGAACTCAGTTGGCTGAGCGGGAGAACGCATTTGCTGCATACCATCGATGGGATGGGGACATAGATGCTGCATGGGAGAGGGATCTCCTGCAAACTCAGTTGGCACAGCGCGATGATGTAGTGGCTTCATATCGACGATGGGAGGCGAAGTGGTTTTAGCATCGAATGGATTTGGAGGGAGAGATTATCCACCTCGAGGGGCGGTTACCTAAGCTCTCTGGAGGTGGGTCTTCACGTTGGATGAGGGACATCAATATTGAGCAGTCAGCATCGTCTCATTGCAGGTGATTGGATGAGGGGGCCGCTAGTGGGCGTGATGTGGGGGCGAGTAGCAGCCACCTTGAGAGGTCCCATAGGACCCACACCATGGGGGGTAGTTCCCGTCACACCGATCCTGCATGATCATGGTGGCCGATGCCCTAGGCTTGGGGGTTTTTGAGCTTTTGCCTTTTTGCGAGGTCAGAGGACCGATTTATTGTAGCCTACGGGTATTTTTGATGATATATATATACATATGACTTTATTTTGTTTATACACATGTTGTGATTTGATTTTATGCATAGTGACTGATGTTTGATGGATGTATGTTAATTTACATTATGTATGGATATGTTGCGATGAATGCTAATGTTTCTAATTTATATGATATGCAAATGGAATGGATGAATTGAAATTGTGATTGTTGGCGGTGGCACCATAGACTATTTAGAACTTATGGCTTTTTGTCCTAGGCGATTGCTGTGGTAAATGACTTTTTTATGTATACATGTTTTTTTTTTGTATTTTCTGATGGCGATGTAAAAGATATCACAGTTGGTTTAGAATGTAGTTAAGGTTTCTGAGACTCGGGTGTTTTAACTAACTAGCCAAGACTGTACTTTTATCGGACAAGACTTTTGAACAAGGTATGAATCCGACTTTTTTTTGACCAATTTATTTCACATCCCTATGTGTGCAATTGAGTTCGTTTATGTGGTTTTTGTCAGGATACCGCCAGTGCCAGATAGGTTGTCAACCAAATATGTACTGAGGATCACCTAATTAGCTCCACTAACTCCTTTGTTGTATTTAGTTAGATTAATCTGTGGTGTTATCTAGGATACCATAAGCTAGCTCATCCACATGCAAACATTGATTTGCACACAAGTTAATGTGACAGATATATCATCATGCGGGAGGTTTGCCACCAGTGATCGATAGGTTATCCACCAAACCGATACTGAGGTTTACCTCATGACCTTCTGAATGCTGAGAGTTCCAAGGATTCAAGTTCGACTCCCTTATTTTCTTCAATTGTATTGGGATACTTGCTCTTTTGTAGTGATAAAAATCACTGTTTATTTTTGTTTTTTCTTTTGAGCAAGGGATTTGAATATGGAGTGATGAGAATCACTATTGTCTGTGCTATTTGATGTATGCACTTTATGGGATTTGATGTCAAACTTTGTAGTATTGACTTTTGTAAATTTTTGATGTTTTGCAACTTTTTGAGAACTTGGGATTCTTGGGGAATTGGGTAGGGAAGATGCTTGTCCTTTTGCCAACTCTCAGCATTCTTGGGGTCATTCGCATAGGGGGATGAGCAAGATAACCTTTTCACTAGATGGTATCCTGGATTGCTTTGCAGATTTCATCTTTCGTTTACACAACTTGGGAATTTTTATGTGTTTTAACTTGTGTTGGGATGCTATGTAACAAGGTGTGATCCAAGTAGAACTCTACCTTTGTAAAATCTGTCTGACTTTGTACGGTATTTGGCTAGAAATCTAATGATAGCTGAATGAGAAAAACTCTAGATACATTAGAAGACAACTGACTATGATATTGTGAAATGGCATTTATTTTTGATGGACTGTTTATAGAGTGGAGAGATGTGGAAAATGATGGATTTGCGGAGTAATTACAGTCTATGGTGCCTTTGACCTGTATGACCAACAAATATGCAATGTATGGATGTGATGCTTAATGCAACTATTATTTTTGTGTTTTTGATGGATTGATTTTTGTGAGTATGAAGATGAGATGCAAAAAGAGTTCTTTAGTGTTGTGATGATTTTGAGAATGCATGGAGATGAAATGCAAATTTTTGTTATTTTTGATGATTTTATTGTTTTTGAATTTTCTTATTTTTGACCAAGCGATTGTGGGAACCCTTGGAGCTTTTGGTTTGACCAAAGGGATTATGGGTACCTTTGGGGCATTTTTGGGTGACCAAGCAATTGTGAGAATCCTTGGAGCTTTTGGGGGTTGACCAAGCGATTACGAGAATCCTTGGAGCTTTTTGGTTTGACCAAGCGATTGCGGGAATCCTTGGAGCTTTTGGTTTGACCAAAGGGATTATGGGTACCTTTGGGGCGTTTGGTTTGACCAAAGGGATTATGGGTACCTTTGGGGCATTTGGTTTGACCAAAGGGTTTGTGGGTACCTTTGGATTTGGGGGTTGACCAAGCGACTACGGGAATCCTTGGAGCTTTTGGGTTGACCAAGCGATTACGAGAATCCTTGGAGCTTTTAGGGTTGACCAAGCGATTATGGGAATCCTTGGAGCTTTTGGTTTGACCAAAGGGATTATGGGTACCTTTGGGGAATTTTGGGTTGACCAAGCGATTACGGGAATCCTTGGAGCTTTTTGGTTTGACCAAGCGATTGCGGGAATCCTTGGAGCTTTTGGTTTGACCAAGTGATTATGAGAATCCTTGGAGATTTTGGTTTGGGCTATGGCTCTTTTAAATATGGAATGGCCACAAATGACTGATGTTCAAGGGTTCTAGTTCCTTGATTCCATCAAGAGAGGCTAGCCGGTATGTTCCAAGTCCTATTTTACTGTCGATGACATAAGGACCTAACCAATTTTTTGCAAAATTGTCCCTTAGATGGGGTGGCAAGTTAGAATTTTGCTAGTTCTCTTTTAAGACCAAGTCACCAACCTAAAAGTCCCTCAGGTGAACCTTCATGTTGTATGCTTTCTTAAGTCGCTCTTGATAGATGCGTAAATGCTCGAGAGCATTAACGCGTCATTCATCGAGCAATGTAAGTTGGTCTAACCGGGCCTGTCGCATAGTGTCATCATCGATGAACTCTTGCATTGATATGCACAGGGAAGGAATTTCCAACTCGAGAGGCATGACAACCTCGAAGCCATACACGAGTGAAAATGGAGTTGCCCTAGTGGGTGTCCAAATGCTAGTGCGATAAGCCCATAGGGCAAGCGGAATTTGAATGTGCCAATCCTTATGACTATCTATTATTGTCTTTTTGAGGATGGTGACTAGCATTTTGTTTGTTGCATCTACTTGCCCATTTGCCTACGGATAATAGGGTGTTGAAAAATTGTGCTGAATTTTGTACTTTGTTGTCAAAGCACACACATCTTTGTTCTTGAATGACGTCCCATTATCCGAGATGATCTTGGATGGAATACCAAAATGACATATGATGTTATGTAAAATGAACTCCACAATGCGGGGTCTAGTCATAGAGGTAAGCGAAATTGCTTCCACCCACTTGGTGAAGTACTCTGTGGCCGTTATGATAAATGTGTGACGACCTGACGATGCAGGGGAGATATTTTTGATTAGATCTAAGCCCCACTATGAAAATGGCCAAGCCGATTGGATTGGATGCAAGGCCTGAGAAGGTACGTGTGTCAAATTGGCATGGTGTTGACACTTCACGCACTTCCTTACATACGTGCAACAATCTCGCTCTAAATATGGCCAATAATAGCCCATGCAGAGAATGCACTTTACGATGGCCATACCGTTGAAGTGGCCACCACATGTACCATCGTGCACTTGGGTGATCGGCCCAAGTGGACTCCTATTGGTCCAAGCAACGAAGGAGGATTCCTTCATAGCTACGATGGTACAAAATATCTCCTAACAAGACATGTTTTACCACTTTCTGTTTAAATGATCTTTTCATGACATGTGTCAATCCAAGTGGGAGGTTACCTAGCTTGAGGTAATCCCTTATGGGCATGTACCAATCTTGCTGATCAGTGACCTTGATGGTATGAATGACCAATCCCTCTTGAAGGTCATCCCTAGCAAAAGTTGAGCGGGAAAGAACTTGTAAGAATAGCGTTGTGTTGCTATTAAGGAGAGTAGGGGAGAACAAGGACCCCCAGTTGGCATGATTCAGACAATCATGGATTCGAGAGAACTTGTTCGGGGACGGTTCAATTTGGATCAGGTGGATTCCTGGCATTAATTCAGAGCTTGCACGCTCCATCATGGATTGCGATAGTGTTTTGACTTGAATGGTTGTCATATCACCAGAAATGTCTTACGGGATTAGTGACCCCAAGGAGGCCATAGTGTCCGCAAAATGATTCGATGATCGAGGGAGTGCCTTGATGTCATACCATTCAAGATTTGCTAGGAATTTGTCCACAAGGGCTTTGTAGGCCTGTAGAACTAGGCATTTACATTGGAATACCCCTTTGACTTGGTTGACAATTAACAACGAATCACCAAAGATGTTCAATATTTTGATGTTCATGGTGATTGCTGTCTGAAGACCTACGAGCAAGGCTTTGTATTCAACATTGTTGTTGGTGTATGGGAAATATAATTTAAATGATAGAGGCATTGGATCCCCTTACGGTTTGAAGAATACAATTCCCTTGCCACCCCATTGTTCATATTTAGAACCATCAAAAAATAGGGTTATGTCAGCCTATAACTCAAGCTCATCAGAATCTGGAAATTTTGAGATGTGGAAGACCCCATCATAGGGTAGCTCTATGGTCAGAGGCTGATCATCTTTGATAGGAGCCTCTTCTAGTTGATCGATGATGACTTGACCTTTGATGGATTTTTGTCTAATGAACTCGATGTCAAACTCCGTCAACAAAATGATCCATTTCACCATGTGGCTAATATGATAAGTACGACTCATCATGTACCGTAATGTATTATCCTTAGACACAACATATGTCATGTTTCTCAGCATGTAATGACATAGATTTTTGGTAGCAAACACCACTGCAAAGTAGAGCTTCTCAACATATGCATAGTTAAGTTCATAACTGACCAGGGTGCGGCTAAGATAGTAAGTAGCCTATTCTTTGTGTAGTTCATTTTTCTAGGCTAGCATGGTGCCCAGTGCCACCTCAGTAGCTGAGATGTATAAGTAGAATGACACTCCTAGTCTAGGTGGTGCCAATACTGGCGGTGAAGCTAAGTGTTGTTTAATATCATCGAAGGCTAACTAGCACTCATCATCCCAGTGAAATGCTACCCCCTTGTGCAATAATTTATTCATGGATCGGCACTTGTCAAATAGCTGCGCTATGAAGCGCTTGATTGATGTGACCTTTCCTTGTAGGCTTCTAAGCTGCTTGATGGTAGTTGGGGGAAGCATTTCAAGGATTGCATTGACTTTGTTTGGGTCAAACTCGATGCATCGCTTTGAGACTATGAAACCCAAGATTTTTCTAGATGTGACGCCAAATATGTACTTCTTGGGATTCAGTCTGACTTTATGTTCCATGAGGCGATCGAGGATCTTGCTTAAGTCATCGAGATGATTTGGGTGCAAAAGATATTTTGCCAAAAAATCATCCATGTAATATTCCAAAGTTTTATGCATGTGATCGTGGAAGATATATGTCATGGCATGTTGGTAGGTGGAACCAACATTTTAGGTCCAAAGGGCATGACATTATAACAAAATGTCCCCCAAGGTGTTGTGAACACCATTTTTAGTTGGTCCTTGGGATTGATACGAATTTTATTGTATCCCGAGAAATCATCCATGAGGGATAGCATTTCGTGGCCTGTTGTAGCATCTACCAATGCGTTCAATGCTAGGTAAGGGGAAATCATCCTTAGGACTCGCTTTGTTTAGATCTTGAAAATCAATGCATATGCAAATCCTCCCATCAAGATTTTTTATGGGAACCATGTTGGACAACCATGGTGTGTAATCCACGCAGATGACAAACTGTGCATCCAACAACTTTTGTAATTTGTCTTTGACCATTAAGGCCACTTTTGGGTGCATATTACGTAGTTTTTTCTTAACTAGCTTGACTGTCAAATCAAGCATAAGATTATGCGTGACTAGCTATGGATCTAGCCCTGGCATGTCTTTGTAGGACTGTATCACTCCAAATTTTTTGCATCCCTACCTTCAGGCTATTGGATCCGTGCTCGGAAGGAGGATGGGAAAAGGATGTCACGATACCTCGGACTGAGAGGACTTTGCGAAGGTCCCGCCTCTCAAGGGAGGTATATTTTGATGATTTTTCGACGGATGGTGGGTTCACCAGGAAACATTTAAGGGTAGTTTCCACGCCTAGGTTTTGGAATGTGTTTTAATGTGTTCATTTTTAACCTTAAGCATTCATATCCTAGGTTTGGCCAAATGAATCTAGATTAATCTATATGAAAATGCAAGTTCAATGAGTATAGAAAATAGATTTAAAGACATAAAATAGAGAATTTACAGAATGCAAACGAGGAATACTTGATCTAGATGTTTGGTGATGATTTTGATGTTTGAAGCAGTCAGGATCGTCTGGAATTCTACGAAATTGTCTGATATCTGACAGAATCATCTAAGATCTGACAGAATCGTCTGAGATCTGACGAATTCGTCAGACAAATTTGTCAGAGACCTGCAAGCAGAAAAACAGATACAAAATACGATGAATACTATTGTGCTAATAAGGGGAAACAACACCAAATGACTGTATGAATACTGAATAACAGTTATGAACAACAATTCAAACAGATTACAACATTTTAATAACAAATCATGATCTTAGTATGCAATCTAAGCTAAATGGGTGAACTCCAAATGCAAAATAACATAAACACTGAATAAACTATCTAATTTGCAGACTAAAATAGCAGAGAGAAGGTTGAGAAACGCAAACTTCAGGCACTGATTGCCTCAATATGAAATGCAGTCGAGATCGTCTCGCATCAGTATGAAATCGCCTCGAATTCGACAGGTTCACCTCCGATCTAAACAGGTTCGTCGGGGACGATGGGTGCTGGCTCCGGCTAAAAAACAATGATGTACCTGCAACAAAATTATTATGGGACCAATGCAAATGTAAAATTGGGATGGTTCAACGTAGATGGAGTTAAACTGCAGATAATTTCAGCCAGGGGGGTGCTAAGGGAATAGCTTAGGATTAAATAGGCTTAGGGGAGTAGTTAGGAGGTTGAAGATCATCCCAATTTGGGAGATCTCCAATGGGGGAGGGTCCCAACGATGTAGACACACTTCTGCCCAGATTGGAGACCCGTTGGGACAGAAGCTAACTTTGCAAAATCAGTTTTGCAATAAGATCGTCTGGACGTCTTAGTCCAGACGAAATCGGCAAATCTGGGCGATATCGTCTGATCGGCGACGATATCGTCAAACGGTCAAAAAAACCTCTAAAAATGGCGCGGATAAGGGGGAAATGGATTTCCTAGTGGTTAACAGGCGGTTTGGGAGGTTAAATTTGAATTTTAAATTATTTACTAAGGTGAATGTAATTATTGTAATTTTACTACGCCAATTTTAGGGTGCTACATTTTGCCCCCTCTTTAGCGAATTTTCCGAAGAAAATGCGTTAAAGATGAGTTCTTCTCGATCTACGAGAAAGAAAAAATTATTCCCATTTTTAGGCGACGATTCTTGGTCGAATCATACGACAGCTTACTATGGTGCCCCCTCCGTGTTTTTACCCAAATCGAACGTTTGAGGTAAAAACGCGGAAAAGCAAAAAATTATTTTTAAATAAAATTAAGAAAAATAGGGTAAAACCCTAATTCATTTTTACTGTTCATTTTCTGGTTTTTTAGAGCTCTACAAGCAAAAATGGTCGAGACAGCGCACAGATCGACAGAGGTCCGACACGGGCTACGGGTAAGAGTCTAAACTTAGCTTAAAATGGTTTAAGTTGAATATGATTGAGAGGATTGAGTATGCCAAGATGTAGATTGTGGCATACCAATCTATTTTTGATATGATGTACATATATTTGATATATATATAGATGAGATATTTTTTGATCATGACTTGTCTTATGTATTTTTATGATGCTTTGAATGTTTTAATTGATTGATTTGATGATTCATGTAATTACGTCGTTGGAAAGATAATTGGAATGTCATGCATGTAATATTTTAAATGAAATAATCTGATGTAACAAATTGATTTGTAATGAAATGTAAAAATAAAAAGATACTTCTAACAATAATTTCAAAGGACATTGTCGCTATTATAGACCATTTCATGGAGTCACTGCTCACTTGGCCGTCAAGCTAATCCCAGTATAGAAATATGGTTAGAAGTAAAAGAGTGCTTAAGAGACTGTCTTAAGACTTTGGTGCAATAGTGCAAATGATGATGATGATGATGGTTTATTTTTAGATTTTTATAAAAAAAATATTTGTGCATGAAATAATGTTTTAAAATGATTTTTGCTAGGCATAAATTCCTAAGTATGATAAATTTTTTGGATAATTCTTTAGGAATTATACCATCATTGCAAAATTGTAGGTTGACATAATGACATGAAATAATGAAAATGTGTTTGCTTTTTGAAAAGCATAATTTGTGTAACATAATGAATTAAGTCATATGGTTTTCATGTTTTTGAATAAATGGGGAATAAAAATTGTTACAATGGTTTGCGCTAGGCATAGAATATGTAGGTATAGACTTATACCATCATCGCGAAAATCCAAAAAAGATAGTCTTATTGCATGGTTGATTTTTGATGAACAGAAAATATGAAAATGAGGACTTGCGCTAGGCATAAAATTCCAATTTTGGTTTTGAAACTATACCATCGTCGCGAAAGTCAACCAGATATATATGTATATGTTTTACGTAGTTTGAAAGAAATTTTTGATTTTTCTGTTATATAGTTGTATTTGTGGTAAACAACTGTACTTGATTTATTCCAAACAAGTTGCAAAAATAATATTTCAAATTATTTTGAAGACAAAAGTTAGATTTATAAGTAATCCCATGTGCATATGTGAATTCATTTCCGATCTTGATTTATCATAATGATACATAAAATCTCTCAAATACAAATGTGTGTGCAATTGCATTGTTCATTTACCAGTTTTGAGCAAGATAATATGATACAAGTGATTTGAAGAAACCAAATACGTGTTCATTAACCATGATGTAGATGCATATAACCATACTAGGCTACTATGTAGGTCGGATTATCAAGAGCTAGCTAATCCATAAGTAGACATAGGTCTGTACAAAATAAGGTCGCTAATGTAACAGACATATCACCACGCTAGGAGTTACCCAAGGCCAAGCGGGGTGGGCACAAACCACCTGTTATGGGGCTTACCTCACAGTTTTCGAATAATTGAGAATTCCAGGGATTCAAGCTCATCAACCCTTATTTTCTTTTCAAAGGGTAAGGAAAGGGATTTTATTGCTTTCTTGCTTTCTTTTGAACTTTCCTTATTTTTTTTTTGTATTTCTTTTGCTTGATAATGCTTGGAACATTGCTGTAATGATATAAAAGAACATTTTTCTTTTCTCTTTTTCTTGAAATTTTCTTTTCTGTTTCTTTTCTTTTTCTTTTTCTTTGCTAGGGATACTTGCTCGGATTAGCTGTAGAGCAAGGGATTTTTATTCTGGGTAGGGGTGAGCTTGTCCTTTTGCCAATTCTCAAAGATTCTAGACCATGTGCATGATAGGATAGCAGGGGAAACTTTTCGCTCAAGAAATCACCTCTACTATGTAGCAAAACATGAAAATTACAAATATAATCATTTTATTGTGAAAAGATGTACTTGGTTTAAGTAAATAACAAGATCAATTCTCTATGCTCAAACTTTATTTAATTGAATTTTGTGGACTTTGATATAAGAGAGATTAGTAATCATGCCAGATAAAATCAAGATATTTATTTTTGTGAGTGTGCAAGTGAGGGACTCAAATAAATGCTAATTTATCCAAAATAATTTGAAACATATAACTGCAATAATTGTAAGAAAATATAGATAAACACTTTTGAGAAAGTTTTTGAGAATGTTGACTCTCTCTTTCTTCTTTATTTTGTTTTGGTTTCGAAAGAGTCAAGAATATTGCTGTTTTTATATTTTGATCATTATTTTGTTTTTTTTTTTGGTTTTATTTTTGTTTTTGAGCAAAAAGAACTTAACAAGTGCCTTAAATAAACACAATAGATAGTTTTTGAAGATTTTCTATGATTATGAATATTTTTGATGTTTTTGGATTTTTATAAATTTGAAAGAAATATAAGATAAAATTTTTGAAAACAATTATATACAAGAATGAAACGACCAAATTTATGCATAGTAACATTTAAGATGCAAAATATTCATGGGTTCTTTAAGTTCTTTACCATCTAAGGTAGATAATTTATATGCTCCTAATTCAAATTTAGCAGTAATAATGTATGGTCCAAGCCAGTTGGGCTCAAATTTACCTTTAAGGTCCTTAGTTGCATCAATATTTTTTTGAAGATTTTGAGGATTTTGATTTTTTTGTATTTTGATTTTAATTTATGAATTGAAATTGGTGGTATATACAAGATGATCTATATACACTATACAAGGTTATTTGAGTATAGCATGTCTAAGGTTGTTTCAAAATCAAAGGAGGTTTTGAAGGATAATTTGGTTGAGGTGAAGGTAAGAATAGAAGGTGATGAATAAAAGGTAGTGATAACAAAAGCTTTGTTATAATGTAGAATAATGTAGCAAAAGATTTGATTTTTATATGTGGAAAATTGATCATGTTACAAAATAGAATGTAAGAAGGATAATAAAGTTCTTCATTTTTATCACTATATTCCAAGTTTTGATAAGATGGAGAAAACATATGTGAAAGATATGCATGGATGTTATTTGATAAACAAGGATGATCATATATGGATGAAGAAAAGTGAGAAATAGAAAATAATTTTGATAACAGAGAATGTATAGAACTTGATGTTTCAACCGTTAAATATTCTTCAAATGGTGTTGGGTCACTATGTATGGTAATAATTTCATTTGCAAATTCAAACTTCAAACATTGGTGAAGAGTGGAAGGGAAAACCCTCATCGTATGAATCCAAGGACTCTGGAGAAATAGGTTGTAAGGTGAAGGACAATATCCTACATAGAATAAAATATCCAGGATCTTGGATCCAATATTGAGGGGAAACATTATAGTACCTTGAGCTTCTTGAATTTCATTGTTAAAAGATTTTATAATAACATTTGATTCATTAATATCTTCTTCCTTTGTTTTGAATTTTTGGAATAATTGATGAGTGCGTAAATTAAGAGAGGAGCCATTGTCTACCATGATAGTTTTAACAGGTGTTTCTTTACTAGATCCTGTAATGTAAAGATAGTAGTCTTCTTGTGGAGTAGAGGAAGGAATCTCCTCATCATAGAATGAAATATGGTTAACCTCAAGAGGGTTTACACCATTAATTATGTTCTTAGAGAAAATATGATGAGGAACAAATTGTTGGCTAGGTATTTTGAACAAAATTTCCTTGTGATAAATTTGTAATATTTCTAAAAGGGATATATTTGCTTGAGGATTAATCACTTGTTGTTGGTTATCAAAGGGGATTTCAGATTGAAATTTTGATTCTAAAGATGAGCTTTCTATGCTTACATTCCATTTTGGATCATTCTCTAAAGTCAAAGATAGTTTTGAAGGTTGGTCAAATGAGGAATCCATCTCTTGAATATCATATTGAGTTGATTGAACTTGAGGTTGCTCATTTATAGTTTTTGTTACAATATTAATAATATCATCATGATGGGACACATTAACATGCAATATTTGATTGGTTTCTTGTTGTTGATAATTGAATAGGGATTTTTGGGAGATGTCCATGTCTTGATTGATTATTGGTATTTGTTGTGCAGGAGTTTGATTGTTTACTGGAGATTTATAATCAGTTGTAGATTGTAATTCCTTTATATTAAAAAGACCCTTATCAATCAAATCTTGAATTGCACATCTTAAATATTTACAATTTTGTGTCATATGTCCATCTACTCTATGATATTCACAATGTAGCTAAGGTTTAAACCAATCTGTTGTGGTATCAATTTGTCTTATGGAAGGCAGTTCAATCTTATTTGTATCAAGTAAATGCTTGAGAATTATATCCATTGGTTGATTGAGCTTTGTAAATGTACGTGATGAAGGTTTTTGATAAATGCCTTAGGAATTTCGTCATAAAAGGACCTAATGGTTTCTCACCTCTGTTTTCTTTATTATGGGTAGAATGATTATAGGAAGATTGTGAAGTATGATGTGAGTATATGGGAGGATTTGAGGAATAAGTATTTTGTTGTTGAAATGGATGTGTTGTATTGAAAGAAGAATTTTGAAAGGATGAAGAAGGATTGTATGGAGATTGATAGACATAATATGGATATATGGGAGAATAGATAATATTGTTATGAAGAGGATTGGCAAAAGGATTGTTTTGTTGAGTTCTGGATGAAAAATGAGAGAAGTGTGATGGAGGTGATGTTGAATAGGGATGAGGTTGGTCATAATCAACAAATGTATTTGGCTGAATTATTCCAACATTACTGATGGGCTCATATGAATTTGAATAAAAACTCATGGTTTCTTTAGTACTTCTAAAAGTAATATTTAATATTTACTATTTAGAATTGAATCTAAAACATGAAATGATGATTTTGTTTTTTTGTTTTTCTTGTATACATATATATATATATATATATATATATATATATATATATATATATATATATATATATATATATATTTGTTTTTGTTTTCAAAAGGTTTATAATGCATTCACGTCGGGTTCACCAAAATGTATCGCTCCAAATTTTTCGCATCCCTACCTTCAGGCTATTGGATCCGTGCCCGGAAGGAGGATGGGAAAAGGATGTCGTGGTACCTCGGACTGAGAGGACTTTGCAAAGGTCCCGCCTCTCAAGGGAGGTATATTTTGATGATTTTTCGACGGATGGTGGGTTCACCAAGAAACATTTAAGGGCAGTTTCCACGCCTAGGTTTTGGAATGTGTTTTAATGTGTTCGTTTTTAACCTTAAGCATTCATATCCTAGGTTTGGCCAAATGAATATAGATTAATCTATATGAAAATGCAATTTCAATGAGTACAGAAAACAGATTTAAAGACATAAAATAGAGAATTTACAGAATGTAAACGAGGAATACCTGATCCGGATGTTTGGTGATGATTCTGATGTTTGAAGCAGTCAGGATCGTCTGGAATTCTATGGAATCATCTGATATCTGACAGAATCGTCTGAGATCTGACAGAATCGTTTGAGATCTAACGAATTCGTCAGACAAATTTGTCAGAGACCTGCAAGAAAAAAAATAGATACAAAATATGATGAATACTATTGTGCTAATAAGGGGAAACAACACCAAATGACTGTATGAATACTGAATAACAGTTATGAACAACAATTCAAATAGATTACAACATTTTAATAACAAATCATGATCTTAGTATGCAATCTAAGCTAAATGGGTGAACTCCAAATGCAAAATAACATAAACACTGAATAAACTATCTAATTTACAGACTAAAATAGCAGAGAGAAGGTTGAGAAATGCAAACTTCAGGCACTGATTGCCTCAATATGAAATGCAGTCGAGATCATCTCGCATCAGTACGAAATCACCTCGAATTCGACAGGTTCGCCTCCGATCTGAATAGGTTCGTCGGGGACGATGGGTGCTAGCTCTGGCTAAAAAACAATGATGTACCTGCAACAAAATTATTATGGGACCAGTGCAAATGTAAAATCGGGATGGTTCAGCGTAGATGGAGTTAAACTATAGATAATTTCAGCCAAGGGGGTGCTAAGGGAATATCTTAGGATTAAATAGGCTTAGGGGAGTAGTTAGGAGGTTGGAGATCATCCCAATTTGGGAGATCTCCAATGGGGGAGGGTCCCAACGACGCAGACACACTTCTACCCAGATTGGAGACCCGTTGGAACATAAGCTAACTTTGCAAAATTAGTTTTGCGACAAGATCTTCTGGACGTCCTAGTCCAGACGAAATCATCAAATTTGGGGTGATATTGTCTGATCGACGACGATATCGTCAAACAGTCAAAACAACCTCTAAAAATGGTGCGAAAAAGGGGGAAACGGATTTCCCGATGGTTAACGGGTGGTTTGGGAGGTTAAATTTGAATTTTAAATTATTTACTAAGGTGAATGTAATTATTGTAATTTTACTACGCCAATTTTAGGGTGCTACAAGGACCATGCAAAAACCTCCTTCTTCTCTTTGAGAAGGGCAATGTAGTTGGATTGCTCTTTGAGGGATAGACTTACCCCCAGCCTGATAATCTATGGATTCATTGGATCAGGGCCGATGTCTATGTCAATCATCTCCTCGACCGACATATGGGATCCGTCCTCCAACTGGTGTGGAGTTGGGATCAAGTGGATATCATTTGTTGAGTTTAGATCTGTGTTGGGAACCTCGGGTTCCTCTTCGGCATTGAAGATATCCTAAGTTGGCCCTGGGATGAAATGAAGCATCTCACTAAAAGGTCAGTACTATGATGGGGATGGTGGTGAATTGACATGGTCTCAGTCTATAGCGTCTATGTCTAGATACAATGACTGTGTTGGATTGACTGGATTGTGGATGGGGGCGGTTAAGTCAATGGAGATCATGTTGATGAAATGATTTTGGTCTCCATTATCGTAGGTATGGTTTCTCAGACATCCTAAATTATTTTTGTGCTCTGGATCTGGCTCTGGAGGTATTGGAATGAATGGATCGACCCTATGTGCAGGGAGGAGGATAGGGTCTACCCTCGATACTGATATCTCTATAGGGTCTTTGGGCGGTAGGTGTTATCTATATGCCCAAAGTGGTGGATTCAACACTTGGTCCCACTACATTGGGTTTAGGTGCCACTCATGCCCTGGCCTTATGTTTAGTTGTTCAAATATGTCATCAATATCCATGGGGTATTGTTGTTGCATCTGTCGCATGTGATTGAGATATGCCATCTCAGTTTCATCTTCATAATCACTGTCAGAGATCCAAAGGCCTTCGTTGGTTCCAACAATGGTTTACAAAATTAGAGGCTTGTCTTGCTCGAGAAAATTTATTTGGCCCCATCAAGGTTGTTTTGCTATTTTTGAGGGGACTTTATTTTCTTGAGGGGGCACTTGCTCGATTGGAGCATCCAAAGGGAACATTGCTAAGAGGCTTTCTTGATAATAATCCATGGGGGTCACTTGTGAGTGATTGCTATCTGATTCAAAGGGGTCCCATGGTGCTACCTTGTATTCTGATTCATCTTCTAAATATCCTTCCTAACCTTGTCTATATCCCCCTTGTAGGTGAGCTCTCGAGATTTCTCCTTTCTTGATCAAAGGGAAGGGTTTGTGAAGGTCAACAAGGTTGGTTGCCGAAAATGGGATATAATCCCCCAATGTATATGTTGTGTTAGGATTGGCATATAGATCTAATGCCAAACCATCCTTGTTGCCTATCCATAGGCCTTGCATGTTCTCTACTAAGATGTCTAGGGGTAAGGGGAACCAGGTACTCACCCAGGCCCGTATTGGCCATCTAAACAGTGATTATTGGCGGTTGAGGGGGAGGGAATGGAAGTTCTTCCTGAGTCCAATCCATGTTGGGTGAACTAGGAGCCTCGAATTCCATTTTGCTAGGCATATCCTTAGTAGAGATGGTTGAGACTGATGGTGGTACCTCTTCCAGGGGTTTATTCCCTTTGTCCTTCAGTGTGGCCACCATAGGTGGCATCGTTGGTGAAGGATCAGATGATGAAGATGGACCCGAATGGGGATTTGATGGTTTTTTCAACGGGGATGCCTACAGAATCGGACCCTATTTAGATGGATTCAATTGAAAATCCAAATGCATTGATGGAAGGGTGATTACGACATTAGATGCATTGAATTTCAATATTTTAAGGGCTCCAAGTCTGTCGGGACTACATGCACTTGCCCTTCAAATGTATACTTTAAGCACTAATGAGATATCAAAGGGACAAACTTCATGTCCCTGATCCATGGCCGACCCAGCAAGATGTTATAGGCCATATCACCCTCCAAGATGTGACACAATGTAGGTATAGTATTTTGTCCCACTTGGATGGGTAGGAAAATTGTGCCAAATGTCGAGCATATTACATCATTTAACGCTCGTAGTGTATAGGTGGAGGTGACTATGTGAGATGCGGGCAACTTTAGGTGCTTCAAGGTCGTTATTATAATGATATTACTGGATGAGACAGTGTCCACCAATACCCTCTTGTATGGAATCTTGTTGACCCATGTAATAACGTGTAGGGGTGGATCCGCCATGTCACCAGCCACTGATTTCAATTCGTCCTCTCGAAAGGTGATGACTGGATCAGTGCATCGTTTGACATGTCCCACAAAGTTGTTGAAGGAGTTTGCTTCGTGGGGCTGCAACTCGATGGATTTTAGTATCTCCATTAGAGCCTCCTGATGGGGCAATGATTGTTGTATGAGCTCATAGATGGAGAGCCTAGCCGATGTGGTCCTCAAACTCTGGGTGAGTTTGGTTTGAATCGTGGCCACTGGCCTAGGCAGAGCAGGTTGCGTAAGGTGCTGTTATGGTTGTGACATTGTTTGCACCTCTCTTGTAGCTGCCACGGGGGTAGCTATGCTCGGGTACCTCTTGTTTCGAGTCACTATACTGATCATCCCTACATACCCCTACATGGGGTAGTTCTATGTTACCTCATTGAATTGTAGGGTTTTGGCTTGCGCATCATGGGCAGACAAGGGGTCCTTAAAGACCTCCATTTATTGGTTGCTTGGTGCCATGGGATTATCCACTGCTAATGTCTTGTTATCTATCAGGTCTTGCACCAAGGCTTTAAACTTCCAACATGCATTAAGATCATGTCCCTTTCGTCTGTGGAACCTACAGTAAAAGTCTTCCCTATAGCCCTTAGATTTTTGGACATTAGGGTCTATGGGTTGACTCTCGGGCAGGTTGATCAAGTTTACCATTGACAAATGGTCAAATAGGGAATCTCTAGACTCTGTGTAAGGTGTCAACTATCACCTAGGGTGACGCTGTTGATTTTGTTCTTGCCTATGATTTTATCTGTCATAACTGTTAAGAGGCACTGCCTGATAGTTAGCCTTTTGGGGCTGTGTTGCTTGTGCAGGCTTAGGGATGTTTATAGCAACCTGATTGACCGCAACGGGTTTCTATTGTGTGGTCCCTATTTTGGTATTATTAGACCATTCTTTCTTCTTTGGCTTGGATATATTGCCATCTTGTATCTTGATCTCCTTAATGATTCTGGATTGCGCCAGAGCTTCCTCTAAAGTGGCATATTTTTGTAGCTGCAATAGCATAGAGATCGATCTCAAATAGCTCTTTGAGAACATTTGGGTGAGGTTGGACATAGGAGGGAGGTAGGTCAACTTTGAAAGCAAAGTCCTCCACTGGTTCCCATAGGCTTCTAGGTCACTTAGTGACACCTTCTTCTTGGTGTTGAAGATGAAGTGTTCAAGGAACACGTCCACTAGCTGATCTAAGTTACTAATGCTATGCTTTGGAAATTGAGTGAACCAATCTGAGGTAGGGCCTACGAACATGGTGATGAATGTTCTTAGCAACAATGCATAATTTTCCTAAATGCCAAAGCATTGGCTTAAGAATATAGTCACATGCTCTTGGGCATCTTCCTCCCCTCTAAAGATTGCCAACTAAGGTAGTTTAAAGTGTTCAAGGTAAGGGGGTGTTGGCACTGACAGATGCACATGATGACTGTGAAGTTGGCGTAAAGTGGGCTTTTGGGGCCCAAAAGTATTGGTCTCCATAGACTCCAAGTGCTCTAGCAGTGTTTTATATGCATCGAAATATTTAATCTCTTCCTCCTTAGTTTGTTCTCGTTGCGGGTTACGGGGAACTTGAGGCCTATAGAGGGGTGGTCGAATAGCGCCCCCTCTACCTTGGTAGGGCATTTTTGCCTGCTCTTCTTCTTGCTCATACTCCTCATAAGCTTCTTGAGGAGTTCCCGGGTGAGACCCATGACCATGGGTGGGCACCCGCGGAGGGTACCCCTCATTATTCCTGGGAGTGGCCTCCCACTCAAGTCTAGGGGGTCTCAGAGGTAGCACTTGGTAAGGTCTTAGAGACCTATCTTGCACTAGGGGGTTATGCATTTTTTCCCTCTGTGTTTGAGGGGTTGGAACCCTCTCAGGCATAGTGTTGTAGAGTAGCTCATCTGTTTGGTGTCGAATGCGCTCTTTGCTAATGCGATATAAATGCTATAGCTACTGTTGGTCTTCCTCAAGCTACGTGATCTACGCTTGGAGGGCAGCATGTCTAGAAAATTCTAGGTCAATCTACTCTGTCGTCTTGAGTCTAGGAGGCCTAGATGCCTCTCCTACACATCTATCTCAGTCATGGTGATCCAAGATTTCTATAGGTCACTTCCCTCTGTCGAGGTTAGCGATATTCACCTGAGATTCTAGCCTCAATGGGTGACCCTGATAAATAGTAGGTGTGAAGGCGCATTTCTCCCATGTTGTATATTGTTATTGAGGAATGTAGTGGTCTTCATCATTTTCCCTTTCATAGACATGAAAGAGGCGGGTGGAGTTGGCTTGCCCTGCTAGAAGAGCCTTGTGCTCTGGATTTGTCCTATTGTTTTTGACAATAAGAGGGGGTAAAGGAGGGATGATGTAATCATGTGGCCCCTCCTAATGGACCCTGTGCTATCCTAGCGCTTCATTGCATGGTGGCCACTCGTAGCAAGCATCTAAGGGAGATTTCCCATATATTTTGAGTGCCACATGTAGAGACTCCTCCTAAAAGGGTCTGTGCTGAGTGGGTGTGCCCCTCGAAGGGGTGCCTCTATAGTCCCATTCTATCAAGTCACGAAGTAGACTATCTCATGGGTTAGGCTTCCAAGGTGGTGTAGACACCAAAATAGCACCAATCCGATTATGTGACTTCAAACACTGATCGCTTTGACAAACACAGCCTCCAGGGCAGCCCTTAGAGGTCAAACAGTGGTCTTAACCACTTTCATAGCAATTTTGTGAGGTCAAGAAGCAATTTGGCACACTTAAAAACTTTGCCTAGTAATCGTCTCACCCAGGGACGATTGCTAACTTGAAATCGTCTCACCCAGGGAAGATTTCTGAAATCGTCTCCAGTAAGGACGATTTCCAAGTTTAATGGGCAAAAAGACAAATGAGGCCAAGTGGCAACCCAGAACAGTCAGTTGATGACTCCTGCCTCGCACGCATGTGTGAGTGGACAAATAGGCCATTTGAGGACTGTCACAAGGGCAGTTATGAAAGCCCAAGTCAATGGAGGACTCCCCTCCCTCATGGGAAGACAAGACTGCCACATGGTGCCTATGACCAACACATGGCATTTGTGCTTCCCTCCCAAAAGAGACCCCTTGGGTCTATAAAGGGTGAGACTTTTCTCACCCAAGATATACAGGTTGAAGGAGTTTTCAAGCAACGAAGTGCTGCCGAGTTGAAGACCCACTTGCATCCCTTTTGGTTCACCTTCCCACATCCACCAATCTATTTTGAAAGGGAGGTTGTTGGGTGGCTTTTGGAAGCTTGAATTGGACCTAAATCCAACACATGGACACCTGAATCAACCAATTCGCCGACCCCCCCAATCCTAAGAGGTTTTGGGCCCATCCCTAGTGGATTGGCACCGAAATCAGGTGCCAACGGTGGGAGGCCCACTTGGGCACCCCTCGCACTCCTCAAGTTCCATTCTTTTTAGCATTCTAGATTATTTGTTTACATTGCATTTTGTGTTATTATGTTTGGTTAACTCATAGCTGCAATTTCGTAACTTTTGGTCAGATTCTAGTATGTTTTGTGTCGCTTTGTTGTTTCACTGAATTGCAGGTGGCGGGATCAAATTCCCGATGGTAGAAGCCAAATTGGGAGAATCCGACCATTTGGGTCGTCCCAAAATGGACCCAATTACATAACCCCCTTGTTTGCAGGCATTTTGTAGGTCTCAAGAATTGACATTGGAGCATCAGCAGGTCGACTTCTTCAACACAGTAGAAATCATCCCACCCAGGGACGAATAGCAGTCAAAAATCGTCCCACCCAGGGATGATTTCCAATTGAAAGTATATTGGCCGACTGTCTCAGTGGCAAGGGCATTTTGGTAACATTTTTTGCCTTCTGTCAAGTTTTCAAGCCATTTGGATTCACTGTACTTACTGTTTCAGGCAGATGTTTACATGCATATTTCGTTAATTTTAAAGAACAAACACCTTTCATTTGCAGCAGGTGCTACTGACATCTTGGTTGTTTCTTTGTTCATAGGAGAAGTAGCAGAGGTTAAGAACTCATCGACATCAGTGGCGGCATCATCTTGGCCCGCCCATTGCAATCGTGGGCACTCAAAAAGAGGAACATTAAGTGATTGTAATAGAATTCTTTTAACGCTTCTAGCCCCTGAAAAGGGAGGAGGCATCATTGTAACAGAGATCAAGAGATTTTAATGAAAGGGCTATGTTTTCTCCATTTTCTTGTGTCTCTTCCAATGTGTTTCTTTCTTTTCATGCAATTTACATTTCTAGGACTTAAGCGTACTTGATTTTGAATGCAATCGCAATTAGTGTTTCCTTCGCCCGGAATCTCGTGCTTTCAGTGGCGATCACGATGGGACCTGTTCCCTGTTTTTAAGATCACAAAAAACTAATCGGGTTTTTGTGTCTTGTGTTTTACAGGTACATTTTTTTTTCAGACTGTTAACCGTCTCTGACTGTTACGATTACTTTACTGGAAATTGTCTCACCCTGAGACGATTTTAAAATCGTCTCTGCCAGAGACGATTTATGTTCTGTAAATCGTCTCACCAAGGGACGATTTTTTGTCTGCAGATTTTCAGAGCAAAAATTCAGAGGCAACTGGAGCAGGTAGAGAAGAGGTAGGGATTTTATCATCTCTGTTAAATTTTTTGTTTCTATTTTCTATTTCTTTGACTGTTTTCATTTTATCCTGCATACTTAGGGAAAATCATTCATGCTTGTTTCATTTTCACTAAATAAAATGAACCTCACACACTCCACATAACAATTTTAAACCAAGGAGCTGGTCCTAAGACCCCAGCCCTTTATCAAGACCATTGGTGGATTTCATCACCACCTTGGCTTGATTTGCATCCATTTCCCAATTGTCAACTGTTGTTAGGCATAAATCCTGACGAAGACAGACCGAGTTTCACTGGGGTGATTCCCATGCGCGCGAGGATAAGTTTTCTATGGTAGGTGCCATTAACAAGACAATCCCCCTTCCGTACCGCCTACGTACCACGTACCTTCTGCTCTCACGTACCTATAGTCTCCCTCTCGTAAGGGCGGGTATATAGAGAGGTTGGTATATCGGCCTGGTTGGTATATTGAAGGGGCTACCATTTTGGGAGTTATATGAGCCGTCATAATGCATTTAAACGATCTTCAAAACCTACAAAAACAAAACAAAATACCAAAATGCACTAAACCAGTTTAGAGCACACCAATAATCCTTAAAAGAGATAATCACAGTTTTGTGAATGTGTGTGCTTAATTCTGCTTAGTGTAGAAAAAAAAAATCATAAACGAGATAAAAAATTATTTAGATAGCATAGAAGCACCGCAATGGTTTACACCCGCAGTCAAGCCCAATCAAGGGCAGAAGCTCCGGAAGGCACACAAGAAGCAGGCACAAGTCACCTTCTCTTCAGTCCTGAGGATTTGGTCATACTGCCTTATAGGTCTAACCTACAAAAGAATCCAATTTAGAATCCTCGGTGGGGTATGCCTATTCAAAGAAGCCCCTTTCGAGAAGATGCCTTACATGTAGACCTTGACATAAATAGAGAATCACATCTTGAAGTTAGGCATGAGTGGCCACCGCGCGATGAAGCGCTAGACAGGCACACCGTCCATTTGTAGGGGCAACATGGATATGGCGTCCCTTCTTTACCTATCATCATAACAGAGAGACCAAATCCAGAGTGCAGGGCTCCTTACATAGGGCGACCTAACTCCACCCACCCCCTTTACACCCGTGAAAAGGAGTACGAGGAAAGCCATCGCATTCCTCGAGGGAAACAAACAACACGGGAACCTTACATTTTTGCACCAACAGGATATCATGATCACCCCTTGAGGCCAGAACCTCAAGCACATACCGCTTACCTCGACAGAGGGAAGCGACCCATTGAAACCTTAGATCAGCAAACTCGAGGTAAACACATAGGAGAAACATTCAAACCTCCTAAGCAAAATAGGGTAGACCAAATTGACCCAGCTGTCGCTAGATATACCACCCGTCAAGCCCAAACCATGTGGCTTAAACCAAGTTATCAGGAAATAGAGTACCGACACCGCTTGGATAGAGAACGCATGCAACACGAAGCGGATGAGTTACGCTATGAAATACCTGAGAGGGGGCCAACCCATCACATCCAAAGAGCTAAACAGTATGAGAGGCATAATCCGTTGGTGCAGGACAGGTCTCCACGACCTCGTCAAGCTCTGCCTCCAAGACCTCATAGATTCGAGAGGGAGGCAACTCCTCGAAACAATGATGGGTACCTTCAGCAAGAGCTTGATCAGGGTCATAGGTTTCGCCCAGAGACTCCTCAAGAATTTTATGAGGAGTATGAACCAGAAGAGGAATATGTTGAAACTCCCCATCAAGGCAGGAGGGATGCCATTCGACCACCCCTCCATAGGCCTCCAGTTTATCGTAACTTGCAACAAGAGCGAACAAGAGAGGAAGAAATAAAATCTTCCGATGCATACCAAGCGCTATTGGAGCGTTTGGAGTTTGTGGAGACAAAAGCTGTTGGGCATAAAAAACCCACATTACATCTACTCCGCAGTAATCCGATGCATCCCTCAGTGCCTACACCTCTTTACCCCGAACACTTCAAGTTGCCTCAATTGGCAGTTTTTAAAGGTGAAGAGGACGCATAGGAACACGTTACACGATTTCTAAGCCAATGCTTCGGCATCCAAGATAATGACGCATTGTTGCTTAGAACATTCATAACCACATTCATAGGCCCTGCCTCGGATTGGTTCACACAACTGCCCAAACACAGCATAAGCAATTTAGATCAATTAGTAGACGCGTTTCTTGAACGCTTTGCCTTCAACACAAGGAAGAAGGCATCACTAAGTGATTTAGTGAGCCTCAAGCAATTTGAAGAGGAAACAATGGCAGCGTATGGGAATCGATGGAGAGCTTTGCTTTCTAGGTTACCCTAACGTCCTCCTATGTCTGATATCACGCAAATGTTCGCAAAAAGTTGCTTAAAATCAATCTCTGGTCTATTGTTGCTGCGACAATACGACAACTTAGAAGAAGCTTTGGCGCAAGCCAAAGTCATAGAAGAGATTAAGATAGGCGAAGGCGCAATTGCCAAGCCTAAGAAGAAAGAGTGGAATAAAACCACTAAAACTGGGACAACACAACCACAACACGCTGCAGTAAACCAAGTTGCGATAAATGTTCCCGCGCCTGTGCAAGAAACGTAGCCTCAAAAGGCTAACTACCGAGCGAGTGCCTCCCTGCTTATGAAAGAGATAATAGAAGACAGGAGTAGAATTACCCGCATCGCCCTAGGCAAAATTTCACCCCATATGCGGAGTCTAGGGACTCCTTATTTGACCGCTTGTCAGCTGCAAATTTAGTCACTCTGCCGGAAATCCAAATTATAAACCCTAACATTCCCAAGCCTAGGGGGTACAGAGAGGAATTGTATTGTAGATTCCATAGGCAAAGAGGACATGACTTGAATGGGTGCTGGAAATTCAAAGACCTAGTCCAGGATTAGATTGACAACAGAACATTGGTTGTGGACAACCCCATCGCACCAAAAAACCAAAAAATGGGGGTATTCAAGGACCCCTTGCCAGCCCACGAGGCACAGACAAAACCACTCCAGATTAACGAGGTGCGATAAGATCTTCCCACACAGGGATTTGTGGGAATGATTAGCATAGTAACAAGGAACAGAAGGTACCCGACATCTGCCCCTGATGTAGCTACGAGGGAAGTTTCGGCAACATCACATCCTCAACAACGCCCAACGCAGTTACCTCCGCCTAGACCTGAGGTCACGATACAAACCAAATTCACGCAGAGTTTGCGGACCACGTCGGCTAGGCTATCCATCTACGAGCTTATTCAAAAATCAGCTCCCCATAGAGAAGCTCTTATGGACATTTTAAAAGCCATTGAATTACAATCCCACGAGGCAAATTCTTTCAACGCCTTCATGGGACATGTGAAACAACGTACGGAGCCGGTCATCACATTCAGAGAAGATGAGGTCAAAACGATATCAAATGACATGGCAAATCCACCCCTGCACATTATCGCGTGGGTCAACGGGATTTCGTATAAGAGAGTGTTGATAGATACTGGCTCGTCCAGTAACATCATAACCACTGCAGCCTTAAAGCATTTGAAGCTGCCAGCCTCTCACATCATAGCCTCTACGTACACACTGTGAGCTTTTAATGATGCAATATGTTCGATAGTTGGTACAGTCATTCTTCCAGTCCAGGTAGGACAAAAGTCAATACCTACACTGTGCCATGTCTTTGGAAGGTGAAATGGCTTATAATATACTGCTGGGGCGGCCTTGGATCAGGGACAAGAAGTGTGTCCATTTGATCGCCCACCAGTGCTTAAAGTATGCTTATGAAGGGGAAATACATGTAGTCCCAATGGACTTAGAGCCCTTCAAGTATTGCAATGCGGTACAATCCATACCTCAATCGACCCTCCCTTCAACGCATTTGGATTTCCAATTAAATCCATCTAAAAAGGGTCCAATACCATAGGCACCACTGGTGGACAACAAGACAAAATCCCAGCCAGGTGAGACTTCATCACCTGCTCCTTCATCATCAACGCCACCTATCATGGCCCAACAGAAGGACAAGGGAAAACAAATCATGGAAGAGGTTAAGCCTCTAGAAGAAAGGTTACCCACAATCTCAAAGATATCAACGAGAGGAAACACCCAACACAACGAAACCAAGACTCCTGAACAACCAAACATGGAATGGACTCAGGAAGGACTACCGTTTCCTCCCACCCAATCATCAACAATCATCTGTTGAAATGGCCGATACGGGCCTGGGGGAGTACTTTGTGCAAAAAATTGTGGCAACCCCCACATTGGAGTCAGTACAGGACATGGGAAGACCTCGCCTTCCCATAGGGACAATTTTTCCTCTAGGCTACCCACCGAACTAGACAAATTTTGTGTATGGGGGCCTTGATCACGGTCTTGAACCATGCCAACAAAAGGAAACAGACGAAGAACCTTTTGTTGAAAACATCAATTATCTGTCAAACCCGGAATTTGCCCTAAAATATCTAGGCCAATGCAATTGGCATGGATACGAGCTAGGCGAGATATGAGCAAGGGATGCGGATCCTTTGCCAACCAAGATATCAGATGCCATATGACAAGTCAGGGGTAGGGTTCAACCATCCCTTGCCATTAGACATCTTGGTTGAAAATATGCAAGGCCTAGAAATAGGGAACAAGGGGGGATTGGCACAAGACCCGTATGCCAATTTAAATACATAATACACATTGGGAGATTACCTCCCATGGTCAACAAACACCCCTAGAAACAGCAATAATCGCTCTCCTTTGCTAGAGAGAGGTGAAAGTTCAGATAGTAATCCTCAAAGAGAACATCAATGGCTGTCGGACATCTTTCTAAAGTTGTTCCCCTTAGAGGTTCCAGATGAAACAATACAGTACCAAGAGAATCAGGTCCCTCCACCAAGAGTGGAACAATCGTAATGGGACCAGATTAATTCACTGGAACAAGAAGAGTCCTCAACGTTGCAAGCAACAGATGCTGAAGAGGATGAACAATTTTGGATCTATGAAAGCGATTCAGAAGATGAAACTAAAATGGACTATCTCAGACATGCGCGACGACATCACCGCGCTCTAACTCATGAAGATCTAATGGGATAGATGGGCATACTGTTGGGGCATGAATGGCATGTAGACCCAGCGAGGTGGGACCAAGTGTTGGATCCATGGCTCCAAATTCAAGATGAGCATCGTCCACCTCGAGATCCCATCATGACAGTAGTGCCGAGGGAAGACCCCGCCCTCCTTTTTACAAAATTTGCACCTAGGGAGGATCCATTCGTGCCTATTCCTGTAGAGCCAGATCCAGAGTATAGGGAGCATCTAGAAGAAACAAGTTATCACACCCGCGGTTATGGAGACCAAATTCATTCCATCCACATGATCTCCATTGATTTGACCGCACCCATCCGCAATCCGACCGATCCATCATGGTCATTACATCTAGACATGGATGCCATCGACTGGGATTGTGTCAATTCACCATTGTCACCATCAGAGTACTGGCCTTTTGGTGAAATACTTCATTTTACCCTAAGGACAACTCAAGATATTTTTCAAGCTGAAGAGGGACCCGAGGTTCCAAACGCAGATCTTAACTCAGTTGATGATATCCATTTAATCCCAAATCCACATCAGTTGGAGGACGGATCCCACATGTCAGTCGAGGAGACGACTGACGTAGACATCGACACAAATCCAATGAATTCACGGATTCTCAAGCTAGGGTTAAGCATTTCCCCCGAAGAGCAAGCCGATTACATTGCCCTTCTTAAAGAAAAGAAGGAGGTTTTTGCATGGTCGTACAAGGATATGCCAGGACTAGACCCGCAGCTAGTCATGCACAATTTAACGCTTGATCCGACAATCAACCCTGTAAAGCAAAAACTAAGAAAGATGCACCCAACAGTGGCCTTGATGGTCAAATACGAATTGCAAAAGCTGTTGGATGCACAATTTGTCATCTGCGTGGATTATCCGCCATGGTTGTCCAACATGGTTCCCATCAAGAAGCTCGACGGGAGGATTCACATATGCATCGAATTTCAAGAACTAAACAAAGCGAGTCCTAAGGATGATTTTCCCTTGCCAAGCATTGACGCATTGGTAGACGCTACAATAGGTCATGAAATGCTCTCCCTAATGGACGGTTTCTCAGGATACAATCAAATTCGTATCAATCCTGAAGACCAACTCAAAACGGCATTCACAACGCCTTGGGGGAAATTTTGCTATAAGGTCATGCATTTTGGCCTTAAAAACGCTGGCGCTACATACCAACGTGCTATGACTTATATCTTCCACAATTACATGCACAAAACTTTGGAAGATTACATGGATGATTTGTTAGCCAAGTATCTCTTGCGCTCAGATCATCTCGATGACTTAAACAAGATTCTCGATCGCCTCATAGAGCATAAGGTCAGACTAAATCCCAAGAAGTGTGTATTCAGCGTCACATCTAGAAAACTCTTGGGTTTTATAGTCTCAAAATGAGGCATTGAAGTGGACCCAAAGAAAGTCAAGGCAATCCTTGAAATGGCTCCCCCAACTACTATCAAGCAGCTCAGAAGTCTGCAAGGAAAGGTCACGTCGATTAAACGCTTCATAGCGCAATTATCTGACAAATGCCGACCCATGAACAAATTATTGCACAAGGGGGTCACATTTCATTGGGATGACGAGTGCCGATCGACCTTTGACGAAATCAAACAATACTTGGCTTCGCCGCCGGTATTGGCACTGCCTAGACTAGGAGTTCCGTTCTACTTATACATCTCAGCCTGCGAGGTGGCACTAGGAGCCATGCTAGCCCAAAAGAATGAACTTCACAAAGAACGAGGCTACTTACTATCTTAGCCGCACCCCGGTCGATTACGAACTTAACTATGCATACGTTGAGAAACTCCGCTGGCAGTGGTGTTTGCTACCAAAAAGCTATGCCACTACATGCTGAGCAACACTACGTATGTTGTGTCTAAGGAGAATCCATTGCGATACATGATGAGTCATACTTATCATAGTAGTCGCACGACAAAATGGATCATGTTGTTGATAGAATTTGACATTGAGTTCATTGGGCAAAAATCTATCAAAGGACAAGTCATAGCCGATCAACTAGCAGAGGCTCCTCTTGAAGACGATTAGCCTCTGGTCATAGAAATACCCGATGATGGGGTCTTCCATGTCTTAGAATTGCCAGATTCTGATGAGCTTGAGTCACAGGCCGACATAACCCTGTTCTTCGATGGTTCTAAATGTGAGCAAGGTGGTGGCATAGGAATTGTATTCTTCACACCGCAGGGTGCTCCAATGCCCCTGTCATTTAAATTAAACTTACAGTGCACCAACAATAATGCAGAATATGAATCCTTGCTCCTAGGTCTTCAAATAGCAATCGCCATGAACATCAAACGATTGAATATCTTTGGTGATTCGCTGTTAATAGTCAATCAAGTCAAAGGGGTATATCAATGCAAATGCCCAATTTTGAAGGCCTATAAAGCCCTCATGGACAAATTCCTGGAAAAACTTGAGTGGTATGACATCGAGGCACTCCCTCGATCATCGAATCGTTTTGTAGACACAATGGCCTCTTTGGGGTCACTAATCCCGCAAGACCTTTCAGGTGATATGACAATTATTCAAGTCAAAACCTTATCGCAATCCGCGATAGAGCGTGCAAGCTCAGACTTGACGCCAGGAACCCACATGATCCAGATTGAACCATCCTCGGATAAGTTCTTTCAAATCCGAGATCATCTGAAACGTGCCAACTGGGGGTCCTTGTTCTCCCCCACTCCCATTAATAGCAACACAACGCTATTCTTACAAGTTCTATCCCATTCAGAATTTGTTAGGGAAGAACTTCGAAAGGGATTGGCTGTTCAAACTGTCGAGGTATCCGATCAATAGGACTGGTATTTACCCATAAGAGACTACCTCAAGTTAGGTAATCTACCCTTTGGATTGACGCACGCCGCAAAACGAACATTCAAACAGAAAGTGGCAAAATATGTCTTGATAGGAGACATTTTGTATCATCGCAGCTATGACAGAATTCTTCTTCGTTGCTTGGACCAGCAAGAGTCCACTTGGGCAGTCGCCCAAGTGCATGACGATACATGTGGCAGCCACTTCAGTGGTATGGCCATTGCAAAGCGCATTCTTCGCATGGGCTATTATTGGCCATATTTAGAGCGAGATTGCTACGCGTATGTCAAGAGGTGCATGAAATGTCAACATCATGCCAATTTAATGCACGCACCTTCCCAGGCCCTACAGACAATCCAGTATTCTTGGCCATTTTCACAGTGGGGCCTCGATCTAATCAAAAATATCTTCCTTGCATCGTCAGGCCGTCACACGTTTATCATAATGGCCATAGAATATTTTACAAAATGGGTGGAAGCAATTCCGTTAACCTCAATGAAAGGACCTCGTATTACGGAGTTCATCTTGCATCACATCATATGTCGTTTTGGTATTCCATCCAAAATAATCTCGGATAATGGGCCATCATTCAAGAACAAAGATGTGCGTGCTTTAACCACAAAGTACAAAATTTAGCACAACTTTTCAACACCCTATTATCCGCAAGCAAATGGGCAAGCAGAGGCATCAAACAAAACGCTAGTTGCCATCCTTAAAAAGACCGTCACAGATAGTCATAAGGATTGGCACATACAAATCCCACTTGCCCTTTGGGCTTATCGCACTAGCATTCGAACGCCCACTGGGGCAACTCCGTTTTCACTAGTGTATGGCTCAGAGGTAGTAATGCCTCTCGAGTTGGAAATTCCTTCCCTGCGCATATCAATGCAGGAGTTCATCGATGATAACATTGTGCGGCAAGCCCGATTGGACCAACTTACGTTGCTTGATGAACGACGCGTTAATGCTCTCGAGCACTTACGTATCTATCAAGAGCGGCTTAAGAAAGCTTACAACATGAAAGTTCACCTAAGAGACTTTCGGGTTGGTGATTTGGTTCTGAAGGAAAACCAACAAAACTCTAATTTGCCGTCCCATATGAGGGACAAATTCGTGGCAAATTGGTTAGGTCCTTATGTCATTGATAGCAAAATAGGACCCGGGACGTACAGGCTAGCTTCTCTTGATGGTATCAAGGAAACAGAACCCTTGAATATCAGTCATTTGTGACCATTTCATATCTAAGAAAGCCATATCCAAAAAAAAAAAAAATGCTCCAAGGATTCCCGTAATCTCTTGGTCACCCAAAAAAAATCTCCAAGGATTATCGCAATCTCTTGGTCACCCAAAAAGCTCCAAGGATTATCGCAATCTCTTGGTCACCAAAAAGCTCCAAGGATTATCGCAATCTCTTGGTCACCAAAAAGCTCCAAGGATTATCGCAATCTCTTGGTCACCAAAAAGCTCCAAGGATTATCGCAATCTCTTGGTCACCCAAAAAGCTCCAAGGATTATCGCAATCTCTTGGTCAATCCAAAAAGCTCCAAGATTATCACAATCTCTTGGTCACCCAAAAAGCTCCAAGGATTATCGCAATCTCTTGGTCACCCAAAAAGCTCCAAGGATTATCGCAATCTCTTGGTCAATCCAAAAAGATCCAAGGATTATCGCAATCTCTTGGTCAATCCAAAAAGCTCCAAGGATTATCGCAATCTCTTGGTCAATCCAAAAAGCTCCAAGGATTATCGCAATCTCTTGGTCACCCAAAAAAGCTCCAAGGATTATCGCAATCACTTGGTCACCCCAAAAGCTCCAAGGATTATCGCAATCACTTGGTCAAACCCAAAAAGCTCCAACGATTATCGCAATCGCTTGGTCAAAAAAAAAAAAAAAAAAAAAAAAACAAAACAAAACAAAAAAACAAAAATCATCAAAAACAACAAAGATTTGCATCTCAATTCTAGGCATACTCAAATTCATCATAAAATTCATATTCTCGCACCTCATCTTCAACTTCACCAAAAACAATCCATCAAAATTACAAAAATACATAGTTGCATTAAGCATTGCATCCATACATTGCATATTTGTAGTCATACGGGTCAAATACCATAGGCTGCAATAGCTCTGATAGTCCATCTTGTTCCGCATTGTCTCATGTTACAAAAACAACAAAAACACCATGCATAACTTTTACCACACTACGAGTCGGTGGTCTAGGAATGTACCAAGAGTTTCAATGATTCAGTCATCATTTTCCTCTTTAGCCATGTAGCGTATCAAGTCGAACAGATTTTACGAAGGTAGAGTCATACTTGAAATACACCATGTTACGTAACATCCCAACACAAATCAAAACACTAAAAATTCCCAAATTGTGTGAACAAGACGAAACCTGCAAAATAATCTAGGTCACCACAAGCGAAACAGTTATCTTGCTCATCCCCCTGTGCGAATGACCCCTAGAATGCTGAGAGTTGGCAAAAGGACAAGCATCCTCCCTACCCAATTCCCTAAGAATCCCTAAAGTTCTCAATAGTTGCAAAACACAAAAAAGTTGCAAAATGTCAAAACTCCAAATTTGACAAACTATAGTGCACACATCAAAAGGCACAAACAACAGTGATTTTCGTCACTCCATGACCCCAATCCCTTGCTCGAAAGAAAAACAAATCAAAATAAACAGTGATCTCATCACTACAATGAGCAAGTATCCCAATACAATTGAAGAAAAGAAGGGAGTTGACCTTGAATCCCTGGAACTCTCAGCATTCTATAGGTCATAAGGCAAGCTTTAGTACCAATTTGGTTGATAGCCTATCGATAACAGAAGTAAACCTCCCACATGACGATATATCTATCACATTAACTTGCATACAGATCAATGTTTGCATGTGGATGAGCTAGCTTATGGCATCCTGGATTACATCACAGATTAATCTTAGTACATACAACAAAGGAATTCGTGGAGCTAATTAGGTGATCCTCAGTATAGGTTCGGTTGAAAGCCCATCTGGCACTGGCGGTATCCTAACAAATACCACTAAATGAACTCAATTGCACACACAGGGATGTGAAAAATAACTGGGTCAAAAACAAGTCCGATTCATACCTTGGTCAAAAAGTCTTGTAAGATAAAGTACAGTCATGGATGGTGAGTTAAAACTGACTGAATCTTAGAAAACCTTACATTCATTCCAAAACCATCTGTGCTACTTATCATCCTTATGATACCATCAGAAAATACAAAAACAAAAAAACCATGTAAATAAAGAGCTTCTTAAACAGCCTACAGTGCAATCACCACAAATATCATTCATCCATTTCACTTCGCATATCACATAGACATCTAAAACATTTGCATTCATCATAACATCTACATTCATCAAAATGAATAAACATGCATAACAAAAATCACATCATCACATGTAAAAAACCACAATAAAATCGGTATATATATATATATATATATATATATATATATATATATATATATCATCAAAAAGATGCCCGCAGGCTACAAAACCGGTCCTCAGACCCCGCAATCATATCCAAAAACCCAACCTAAGGCGTCGACCACCATGATCACGCAGGATCGGTGTGACAGGAACTACCCCTCGTGGTGTGGGTCCTACGGGACCCTGTAGGGCGGCTACTACTAGCCCCCGCATCATGCCTGCTACCACCCCCCTCATCTAACCGCCTGCGACGAGATGATGCTGACTGCTTAGTCAGAATATCCCTTGTCCGTTGTGAATATCCACTGACCGAAGGCTCAGGTAGCCACCCACCAAGGCGGATGACCTCCCTCTCCAAGTCTATCCGGTACAGACACCACTCTGCCTCTCGTCGATGATAGATAGACAATGCATCATCGCGTTGCACCAAAACTCTATCCTGCTCTGCCAACTGAGCCCGTAGAAGATCCCTCTCCTACCGTGCATCCCCCAGCTCCTACCGTGCATCCCCCAGCTCCCGCCTCGCATCCCACAACTCCAGATCCTGCATCCGTAGCAGCTCTGTCAGTTGCCCAATCTCAACGCCTACATTCGACCCCACCTCCTCTGTATCTTCCGGACGCATAGGACTCATAGGGACAGTAGCCTGCTCAGGCTCCCACTGCTCCTCCACATCCTGCATGTCCGGCTGCTCTGAAACACCCAAGTCCACATCCTCATCTCCCACATCCACCATGTCCGCATCATCCAACGGACCCCCCAATCACCCCCTCCGCCTCAGCATCCTCCACTGTCGCCTCCGCGCCTCCCAGTGGCCCCTCTCCTCTCCAGCACCGCAGTACCCACCATGAGTCATACTCAGTGGTAGTCCCAATGTCATCCACATCCGGGACCTCAATCACTACATCCGAATCCTCGCCCAATGGTGCGGTGACCGGTGGCTCCAGATCCCTCTCATCTCCCTGACGTCGATAGACCACGGGCTCACCAGGCAACCCCTGGCGCACCCCAAACTATCGTGTAACCCGACGGTATGGAAATAACTCATGCTCCGTCCCGTGTCACCCAGTCAACCATCGCTCCCTACGTACCCGTCAGAGCCACTCTCCAGCCTCTAGCCAGACTAGACAGTCCCGATAAGGACACCAAACCACCTCCCATAGAGTGAGCAGAGAGAAGGCATCAGTATAGTGCTGTACAACACCTGCCCATGGCCGACTCTGCCCATGCTCTACAGACCACTGCCACAAAGCTGCATAGCCAATCTCTTTGTCATCCATCATCGCCCGAGTCATCCACGGTAACTCGGTCGGCCTCTCCACTGCTATGTGCTACCAACCCCAGCACTGAAGAAGATAACTGCAACTCACCCCCTTTCGCTGCCGACAGCGAACACCGTACAGCTCCCCGTAGAGCTGTGCCAACAATGTCTGTCCCCATCCATAAATCAACGGTGCCTCTATCGGGCACTCTACCAACTGCCATACCAACTCTAGTAGGTTCCACGGGAACCTCGCGCCTGACGAATCAGGTATAAGCATGTTAGAAATGAGGCCCATCAAGAATGCGTGCCTCACTCCTAACACCCCCCTCTCCTGCCACCAGCTAACAAAAATCCTACTAGCCTGATAGTCCACCTCGACTGTCTCCACTGGGTTCGTTACACCCAGCCACTCCGCATGCCCAAAACATCTCGTCAGTACAACAATCCACTGATCACGCGGTGATGTCCTAATGGGCAGTCCATCTATAGGAATCTAAAGCAACTGATAAACATCCTCCAGTGTCACAGTCATCTCCCCTGTCGAAATATGGAAAGTGTTGGTCCGCGGATCCCAAACTTTGATCAGGGCCGTCAGATAGGCCTGATCCGGGACCACAAGCTCCAGTCGAGCCACTTGCTTGAGCCCAAGGGCATCAAGCCACTGCCAGTCAACATCAGTCAGCACCGATCGTGCCTCAGCGAATGCGGTAGGTACACGGTACCGGCTCCTAACCTGCAAAACAATAACACACACAAAAATTCAAAACTAATTTTTTAGATTTAGGGTTCCTAACCTTAACTGATAATTACAAAAAAAAAAAAAAAAAATGCACTTATGGGTTTCGCCTCCGCTCCCCGTTCGAACCAGTTTGTGCACTCATGATGACAGAGATAATTTCGGCAGCGCTTCGCTTCGCAGAATTACCTCCTCCCAGAGCTCCCAAATCGCAAGAAAAAAAATGACACAAATGAGCCCAAATCCAAGTTTTGGGCCTTAAATAAGATTACAAACTGGAAATCATCCTTGGATGGGATGAGCGCTCTGGTCAGCGCTCGTCCCACCCAGGGACGATTTCTACAATTGGAAATCATCCCACCCAGGGACGATTTCCAGCCAGAAAAGTCAAAACATCAAAAAATCAACAAAAATGCACTAAAAACAACAAATAAAGTTGCCTAATAGAATGCTGTTACACTCGCAATCCAAGGCAATAAAAATAGACATTGGGGTCATATATTGTCGCTATATCACTCCCCAAGAAGGGTACCATAGCTGGACCGCTCCACGGGAAGAATATTACAACAATTTTATCCCCACATGCGTCACAAAAAAACAACAAAAACAATAAAAAAATTCAACAAAAACAGACAACAAAAAAAAAAACATTGCCGGACACAAGTGCTCTTCCACTTAAACTCCGGGCAAAGAAAATTGATGTCGAGGTCCAAATTATCGCTCTCCTACTTCCCCAAGAAGGCTACAATAGCCGGACCGCTCCACGGGAAGACGAATTTTCGACAATTTCATCCCCAAACGACGTCACAAGAAAATCAAAACAACAAAAACAGTAATAAACATTGCCAGACACAAGTGCTCTTGCACTTAACCTCTTGCAATAGCAAATAAAATAGATGTCGAGGTCCAAATTATCGCTCTCCTACTTCCCCAAGAAGGCCACAATAGCTGGACCGCTCCACGGAAAGTTAGATTTTCGATGATTTCACCTCATTACGGCATCACCAAAAGGGTTAACACCCACCAAAAATAGGTCCAAATGTTGGAAAAATTGCACACGCTTAACGGTAAACCCTCTAAAGGCACCCTTGCACAAGTCATCTTGGGTCAAGCGACTCGTTGCTTCTCTCATGAAGGTCATTCCCTCATCGATTCGTCGCTTGAGGGGGTAGTCACACTTAGTCACCAACCAACAATCACACACCCAATTAAGAAAAATGACATGCATTCAAAGAATCATTGACAAAGACAATCACGCTCCTGCTTGGGGCAGTAAAAAATCAACAATCAAATCAATCAAACACTTGGCATTTCGTGAATCATGAACACAAGGTTCCCCCTGAGGATAAAAATGCCCTTTGCCTGTTCATGACTGATCAATGTCTAAGTTCAAGTCACACCTCACCAAAACAGGTTAATACTTGAAATCAAATTCCTTAGCTCGTCAGAAGCAAGGATTCAAGAATGCATGCCCTTTCCATACTTGGGGCATCAAAAGTTGGTTAGGTTACCAAGAAACCCTAATCATTAGTGCTTTGGTTATCTATTTTTGCTCAGCACTGCATCACCCGCAGCGCTTCCCAAAAAGGGGCATCTGTAGACACCAAAAAAACACCAATCCGATTATGTGACTGCAAACACTGATCGCTTTGACAAACACAGCCCCCAAGGCAGCCCTCAGAGGTCAAACAATGGTCTTAACCACTTTCATAGCAATTTTGTGAGGTCAAGAAGCAATTTGGCACACTTAAAAACTTTGCCTAGTAATCGTCTCACCCAGGGACGATTGCTAACTTGAAATCGTCTCACCCAGGGACGATTTCTGAAATCGTCTCTAGTAAGGACGATTTCCAAGTTTAACGGGCAAAAAGACAAATGAGGCCAAGTGGCAGCCCAGAGCAGTCAGTTGATGACTCTTGCCTTGCACGCGTGTGTGAGTGGACAAATAGGCCGTTTGAGGACTGTCACAAGGGTAGTTATGAAAGCCCAAGTCAATGCAGGACTCCCCTCCCTCATGGGAAGACACGACTGCCACATGGCACCTATGACCAACACATGGCATTTGTGCTTCCCTCCCAAAAGAGACCCCTTGGGTCTATAAAGGGTGAGACTTTTCTCACCCAAGATATATAGGTTGAAGGAGTTTTCAAGCAACGAAGTGCTGCCGAGTTGAAGACCCACTTGCATCCCTTTTTGTTCACCTTCCCACATCCACCAATCTCTTTTGCAAGGGAGGTTTTTGGGTGGCTTTTGGAAGCTTGAATTGGACCTAAATCCAACACATGGACACCTGAATCAACCAATTCGCCGACCCCCCCAATCCTAAGAGGTTTTGGGCCCATCCCTAGTGGATTGGCGTCGAAATCAAGTGCCAACGGTGGGAGGCCCACTTGGGCACCCCTCACACTCCTCAAGTTCCATTCTTTTTAGCATTCTAGATTATTTTTTTACATTGCATTTTGTGTTATTATGTTTGGTTAACTCATAGCTGCAATTTCGTAACTTTTGGTCAGATTCTAGTATGTTTTGTGTCGCTTTGTTGTTTCACTGACTTGCAGGTGGCGAGATCAAATTCCCGAGGGTAGAAGCCAAATTGGGAGAATCCGACCATCTGGGTTGTCCAAAAATGGCCCCAATTACATAACCCCCTTGTTTGCAGGCATTTTGTAGGTCTCGGGAATCGACATTGGAGCATCAGCAAGTCGGATTCTTCAACACAGTAGAAATCGTCCCACCCAGGGACGAATAGCAGTCAGAAATCGTCCCACCTAGGGACGATTTCCAGTTGAAAGCAGATTGGCCAACTGTCTCAGTGGCAAGGGCCTTTTGGTAACATTTTCTGCCTTCTGTCAAGTTTTCAAGCCATTTGGACTCATTGTACTTACTGTTTCAGGCAGATGTTTACATGCATATTTCGTTAATTTTAAAGAACAAACACCTTTCATTTGCAGCAGGTGCTACTGACATCTTGGTTGTTTCTTTGTTCGTAGGAGAAGCAACAGAGGTTAAGAACTCATCGACATCAGCGGCGACATCATCTTGGCCCGCCCATTGCAATCGTGGGCACGCGAAAAGAGGAACATTAAGTGATTGTAATCGAATTCTTTTAACGCTCCTAGCCCCTGAAAAGGGAGGAGGCGTCATTGTAATAGAGATCAAGATATTTTAATGAAAGGGCTGTGTTTTCTTCATTTGCTTGTGTCTCTTCCAATGCGTTTCTTTTGTTTCATGCAATTTACATTTCTAGGACTTAAGCGTACTTGATTTTGAATGCAATCGCAATTAGTGTTTCCTTCGCCCGAAATCTCGTGCTTTCAGGTGGAATGAACAAGTCCTTGTGGCTATAGCGAAGGCGACTTGTGCCCCCTTGTACACTCTTCGTAGCTTCCACCCTTGATTGGGCTTGGCTATGGGTGTACACCATGGTGGTGTCTCCCTACAAGATGCATATATTTTATTTATTTTTATTATTTTTATGCTATACTAAACAAAAAATATCACACACACACATAAGCAAGTGATTATCTCATTTAAAGATCAAAGGTGTGCCCTAAACCTGGTTTAGTGTATTTTGATTTTTGTTTTGAAAGTTTAGTAAAGAGCATTTTGTAGCAAATGCAATATGATAGCTCTTATGACTCCCAAAAATGGTCACCCCTTCGATATACCATTGCCAGGCCATTATACCAACCTCTCTATATGCCCGCCCTTACGTGAGGGAAACTATTGGTACGTGAGAGCAGAATGGTAGGTGGAACATAGGCGGTACAGAAGGGGGATCACCCTATTTTTGACACCTACCATAGAAGACTTATCCTCATGCGCTAGGAATCACCCTAGCTACACTTGGTCAGCTTTCGTTAGGATTTATGTCTAGCAACAATAGCAATCAGGGTTATGGATGCAAAGATTCAAGCCAAGGTGGTGATGAAATCCACCATTGGTCTGGATCAAGGGATGGGATTTTACGACCAGCTTCTTGGTGTCTAAATTTCCATGTGATGTGTGGGGTTCTTTTTATTTTGCATAAAAGAAAGCAAACATGCAGTAAAAAATTTCCCTAAGAAAGCAAATAACCAAAAAATAGAAAAAAAAAGACACAATATGACAGAAGGTGTTTAGGACCTCTACCTCTTCTCTACCCAAACATGATGCCTCTGATTTTCTATTATAAAACTACACAGAGAGCTATTCGTCCTTGGGTAGGATGAATAATAGAGTTGTATTCATCATAGGGTGGGACGAATGCCCATTTGCCCTAGGGTGGCATGAATTTTAGCTCTGTACTTGTCATAGACTGGAACGAATAGCAGTCCAAAATTTGAAAACTTGGTACCTACGAGAAAAAACAAACAAGTTTTGATCATATTTTTGATCTCAAAAATAAAGGATAGGATCCCACCGTGATCACCATTGGAAGCACGAGGATACGAAAACAAAAAGGAAATGCCATAGTGCGATGAAAACTAAACTAAACTTAACGTTAAATCCTACGAACTGAAATGCATGAAAGAAGAGAAACATAAATGCATTGAAACAAGGTATAAAAGCAAATATGGAGTACAATTTTTTTTATTAATGTGCTTTAAAACCGAGTTACAATCCATCTCCTCCCTTTTTAGGGGCTAGGAGTGTTAAATATGTTCTTGTCACATCCACATATGGTATTCCTTCTTCCGCATGCCCACATGTAGAATGGGTGGACCAAACATTGCTGTCGCTTGTGTTGATGAGTCTTGAATCCTTGCTACTCCTCTAATGTTGAGACCCTATGTTCAAGAAAATAGAAAACAGTCAGTAGCACCTGTAGATAAAATGAAATATGTGATCCCCAAGCCTATGATTAGTGCATGCGAAAAATGAATAAAATGATAACCAAATAACATTAGAATGATCTAAAAATTTAACAGAGGCATGAGGACATTACCAGGAGGGCACTGCAAATGGAACAGTCAAAAAATTCACCACGAATTTCTAATCACCCCGGGGTGGGATGATTAGACCTACAACAAAACGTCAAAACTCACAGTCCCAAATGTCACATCTGGGAAGCTTCAAATCACCTACAATGTTGGGGGTTAGGTAAAAAGGGGTATTTTGGGATGACCCAGATGGTCAGATTTTTCCAATTCGACCTCTATCGCCGGGAATTTGATGATGCTACCTGCATGTTAGTGAAAGCAGGAAATGACAAAAACATGATCAAAACAACTCAAAATTATGTGAAATTTGAATGAAAACCTATCTAAGTAACATATAATAAGATGCAAAAATAACATAAAGTAAATATGCTATAGATTTCTAATCACTCTAGGATGGGGCAATTAGGACTGCAACAATGTAGGGGCACCAAGGGGCAGGATGCCCGTCATTTGGGGCCCGGTTTTGGCACCAATCCACTTGGGATGGGTCCAAAAAATCTTATGGGGTGTTGTCAACGTAGGATGTTATGGCAAAAATTTTGGGTTTTGGTTTTGGATTTGCGCTTCCAATAACCACCCAATGACCTCACTTCCAAAATAGATCAAGGATGTGAAAGGCACAAATTAAAAGGTGTGAGGATGTAAAATGACAACACTTATTGCTCAAAATGCTCTTTCTCTCTGTCTATTTTGGGGTGATAAGACTCACCATTTTATAGACCTAACGGTCTCTTTGGATGAGCATGTAGAGGCACCACTTGACAATCATGCCTTCCCAGGGGGGAGAAGATTCCTCCCTGATTAGGGGCTCCATGACTGCCCCTGTAATTGCCTCTAGCACTAAAAAATGCTCACTCACACTCCCATGCAATGAAGGAAGAGTTAAGTGGCAGATCTAAGCTGTCATTTGTCAAGATTTGACTTTTCACCCGTCAAACCTGCTATTCACCCCACCTTGGAGCGAATACTGCTAATCATCCCTGGGTGGAACGAATACCAATTTGTAATCATCCCTGGGTGGAACGAGTAGAGAGCAGAGTGCATGAAAGGTGCCAAATTGACCTCTGACCTTCCAAAACTGCTGTGTGAGTGGTTAGGACCACTGTTTAACCTCTGGGGGCTGCCCTGGGGGCTGTGTGTGTCAATGCGATTAGTGTTTGTAGTCACATAATTAGATTGGTGCTATTTTTATGTCTACACCCACATGTCATTCATCATTAATATTGATTCCATATCATACTTTCAATTTGCAAAAGTTTGTGCTCCTTCAAGTTTCTTTATAAGTCCACTTGATAGATTTGTAGTAGCCATGATTTAGAAAAGGATCAAAATAAAAGGGAGCTCAAAAAAGGATGAAGTAAGAACAACAAATGCCAAATTAGAGCCCTAAAAAAAATCTAGGGTACACATTTGAAGATTTAGAGGAGGGTTCGCCTAGTTTTTCCACTCTGAATCTTCAAGTGATTCCAACAGTGGGAGGGTTAAGTTGAACACAAGTGTTTTTTTCTATCCAACGAGAGTAAGAATTAGAATTTTGCCAAACCTTTATACCAAACTTCTCAATATACCCGCCCTTACGCGAGGGAGACTATAAGCATTTGAGCAGTTGATACGTGGAACATAGGTGATTTTTAAAGGGAATAACCTGCCAGACCTTTATACCAAACTACTCAATATACCCAACCTTACGTGAAGGAGACTATAAGTATTTGAGTAGTTGATACGTGGAACATAGGTGGTTATAAAAATGTGATGCTTTCTTTTTGTAGAATTGTTACAATAGATGTGCCAATGTATTATTGCTTTATAAGAATTTGTCTGTATGTGTTTGATTGCTTGTATATGGCTTAGTTTCAAGTGTGTATGAAATGGAACTACACTTGATTACAATTATAAAACCCAAAAACATGCAAGGGTAATACCAAGCATAAAATATACACAAAGCCCAAATAGAAGATGCAAGCAACAAACACCTAGTGGCAAAGAGAGTACCACAAAAGGTCTCCACAAGAAAGAGGCAAGGGGACCTAAATCACCCCTTGAGTTGATGATTGTATTAGGAAATATGGATCAAGAATAGTCCTAAATATGTCTTGAAGTGTGATACAATTTCAATGCCACCAATGATGATAATGCCTCCAATTTTGCCAAATATAATGAATAACTTGGCTTAATGTCCCCCCAATGACTTAAAATTGAGATTCCCACAAGTTTGCCAAATATTTTGTCAAGGAGTGTCGGATACTACCAAAAATGCACTCCAAATTACAATGTCAACTTCAAACTTCAATTTAGCATATTAAATGATTTCAAAATTGAAAATAAACTGCACCAATGGATTCCTCTCAAAAAATCCTCTCTAATGACTATATATAAGGCTATAGTCAGTTATAATTTGACCCTTTATTTTAAGAAAATACAACAAGACTTATTAGAGGCAAAAAACATGACAGATTTTCCTCTACAAATTTGAAATTTGAAATTTTGGCTTGAAATTGTTTCGACGGGAAAAATTTGAAATGACCGAGCGGGAAATTTTGGAGGGAATGACTGAAAATTTTGCAATCTAGCTTATTGTTACTTACTACAGCTGTAGATGTTTCTCAATTTAACAATTGACAACTGATGCGCCTTAACAATTTTTTTTTTTTGCAGCCCTAAAAACTATTGCAAACAGCCAACTTTGAGCAGTTGTAACTTGCTCAATAAATTACTGAATTAACCAAGTGAGTACTTTATGTTGTAGTAATTCTCATAATCTCTATGATGGTGCAAAAACATCACGAAAAGGACTACTAAAAAAATTAATAAAAAATTTTCTGTTTCGAAAAAAATTGCGTAGGAAAAAAACAACTGCAACAGTCTGTCTTCAAACAACCATATCTTGCTCATTTCTTGTCAGATTTTTATGTGTGAGTACTCAATTTTGTATTACTCCTCCTAATATACGTGCTGGTGTACTCATATTCTAAAGATGATTGCTCTAAAAAAGAAGTCTACCGTTGCAAAATGTGACGTTTTTTTTTTTTAAATTTACCTTCACCTTGCAAAAAAAATAGCCCCACATTGCCAGAATCGCCAAAAATATTAAAAAATTCTCTCAATTTTTCATTCACAGGATCAACTTAGCACGTGAAGAGGATACTTCGGAGAAAAAATTCAATCCTAAAAAAAAACTCTCAAACCCTAAGGGTCCCCATAGGCAGATCTCACCACTCTGATACCAGATGTTGGGACCAAAAAATAAGCCACACTATATTTACAAGTTATCTTACAATATATAAGCATCAAGCTTAGGAGGGAGATATAACAAGTGTCATATGTTCCACTCCAAGTGTCTTTTAGAAGACACCACTCCAACTCAAATTGAAGACAGGGACAAGTGACATAAGACAAATGTCAACTTGTCAATTATAGGCATAGTGCACATTATAACAATAATAATATTCTAACATAGACCAGGGTTGTAAATATAGAAAATTTTGGCACAATAAATGACCTTTTTGAAAGCTGAGTTGGAGTGATTGGTAGACCATTTAGTAATTCTCCATTGGAAATAGACATTGGAAAATATAGATATGGCACAAGACAGACTACGCAAAGGATAGGACTGGGATAATATTGGGAGTGCCAATTGATTGAAAAAATGATTCTCAAAATTTGTAAGACAAAAAAGAGGATCTTGAGAATTGACACATATTGACCTTGTTTGACAATATCCAATTACATTGCCTAGACCTGCAAAGGGACTTGAAATTCTTAGAGAAGACCACCATGAGACAAACCCATTGACACAGCCTACCTTGGGACATAGCATACTTCAAAAAAATGAAATAGGAGAACCAACCACCAGTACTAATAGCAAGACTAAAAATCACGTTAATCAGAAAACTTCCACCATAATAATTGGAACCAAAGAAACAAATCATGCTAAAAAATATAGATTCATCATTGGATAAGTTGATCTGCCAAAACCTGTGACCACATATTTCAAACCAAATAATTATTAGTAGCATTCAAAAATTCTTGGGGAAAGCTCTCTTTCCAAATGGACAGTCATTTATGGATAACTCCCCAATTGGAAAGAATATTTGTAGTCTTGTTAGCTTTGCGGTACACATGATTGAGAGAGATATCATTGAAATTTTGGGACAAATTCTTAGCTTCATGAACAATGGTTCTAACATTACAAGATGACACCCTATTTTTTTGAGAGAATTTATAATATTCAAATAATATCCCTCAATAAAAAGGTTTCCTTTACTTGAGAAGATCTAGCCCTCTCCACAGTGCACGACCTTCAACAAAATGATTATTTTGACATACCAGATACTTAGCATAAGCCATAATAAATTTTCCATTGTGATATGTGACAAGACCAACTGCACCTACATCCCTTGGATTTTCTTTGGAGGCACCATCAAAGTTAAGTTTCAACCACTTACTTGGGGTAGGAATCCAATGGACACCCACTCTAGGATGGGGGGCTGGATAAATAGAATTGGAATTATATGGAATTTTTAAGGAAGACAACACAATAGACACCAATCTAGAATTAGGATATTTGGAACAAGGGAAGAGCTAAGAATTGTCTACAACAAAGGCAATAGCTTTATTGGAAACATATATGGGATTCTTAAAGGAGAAATAAAAATCCCTATTGTTTCTTTCAAGCCACACTTGCCATAAGATATAATGAAGGGTCACTTTCCATAAAGAAGATAATTTGAGGTTTTTGAAAGGAGATGGCCATTGGATGAAAAGGTGAATCAAAGAATTAGGAGGAACCCATGAGATATGAAAAGTGAACATAAGGTGATCCAAAGCTGTATTGGAGAAAGAGCACTCCATAAAGAGGTGATTGACAAAATCTTAGGCATTCATGCACAAATATCATATGTTAGGGACAATCATACCCATTTTTATAATATTATCAATCTTTAGAATCTTATTTTGGATGGCAAACTAGCTGAAATGAGCAACTTTTAGAATGAGATATTTAATCCACACTCGATCATAAGGTATTTAAACCACTTTATAATCAATAGTCAGACCATGAGCAGATTTAAATTTGAACAACCTAAAATCAGTCTCTTTCCAAAAATGGGAGTCAAGGGAATTACCAATGGGGATGACTATTGCATTTAGGATGGTTTTGAGAACAGTTGAAGCATCAGATATTTGGCCATTAGCATTTGGAATATGAAATTTTTTCCAACGCTTAGAATCAGATGAAACATCAATGAAATCTTCAACCTTGCTACCAATTAAAGTGTCCAAGAAAGGCTATAAAATAACAATTTTATTGTTCTCTAAAAGTGGTTGATTAAAGATCCACATGTTAGTACAGAAGTTAATTTTAATCCCTATGCATAATTGCCACCTTATCCCCTTCTTAATTAGAGATCTAGCTTAGATAATTTATTTCCAAAAAGTGGAGCCCTATTTGGGTATATCATCATATATGAAACAATGATTGTAAAGATATTTTTTGTTTATAATTGAGACCCATTCAAGGTGGATGTTGGTTAAAACCTTCCATGCTTGCTTGGCTAACAAGGTTGTATTCATATTATAAACTCTTCGGAGCCCTAAGACCCCCTAAATTTTGGGGGAGCAAATCTTGTCCCAACTGACCAGATGAAATCTTTTCCTATCCTCAAGTATTTCCCATAAAAGTCTTTTCTAAATTTGCTTAATTTTCATGTAGACAACAATAGGAACTTTAAATATGGACATTAAATAAATAGGAACACTTTGGAGATAAGCCATTGTGAGTGTGGCGTTGGTTGCTTGAGAGAGGAGGGTCCCTTTCCAACCTCCAAGATTTTTGTTAATCCTCTCAATAACATTACTCCACATGGATTCCTTTAGAGCACTGGTGAAAAGAGGGAGGCCAACATATTGGGTAGGAACTAAGATATAACACATTGAAATATGCATACAATATTATCTTATCTCTCTTGGGGAGTGTTAATGAAGAATATTTTGCTTTTAATATAATTTATTTTCTACCATGCAGCCTCCTTATAGGTATCAAAAATAATCTGAATGGCTTTTTCTTCCCATACAAAAGCATGAGTAGCAATGATGGTATCATCAATGAACTATTGGTGAGACAAGGATCTTAAATTAGATGTAGTCTTAATGCCTAAAATTATGTCATTGGAGTAGGTATTTTTTAGTGCTCTATCGAAGGATTCAACAAGAATGATAAAAAGTATGGGGGATAGAGGATCTCCCTGTCTAAGGCCCCTGTTACTAGGGAAAAACCCTACTGTAGATCCATTGACCAAGACTGAAAACTAGGGATTAGAGATGTAGTTATGAACAAGATCAACCCACTCCCTATGAAACCCAAATTTGAGAAGGACAATAATTATAAAATATTTGTTAACTCTGTCAAAAGCCTTATTCATATCATTTTTTAAAAACATGGTAGCTTTTTTGTTATGGTCAGAAAAATGAAAGGCTTCATGCAACGTGATAACACCATCAATAACATTTATTCATTTGATAGAACTACCTTGACAAGGTTCTATGATCTGAGTAAGGATCTCTTTGAGTCTTGTAATCATGGCTTTAGTAAGAGTTTTGTACAGGATATTGCAAAGACTAATGGGTCTAAAATATGATATAGATTTACACATAGGTCCTTTGGGAACCAAGGCAATGAATTTGGAGTTGATAATTTTGGGTATGGATTTAGTTTACTGATGTTCAATTATGGTATTGCAAATGTCAGGCCCAATGATGTCCCAAAAATTTTGATGGCCCAATGATGTTAGGCCTAATTATTTCATATATTTACTATTTTGTAAGAATAAGATAAGTACATTATATATTTGTAAGTGCATCATGGATCTACAAGTGTGTCATGAAGCTGTAAGTACACCATAGAGCTATAAGTGTGCCATAGAATTGCAAGTGCATCATGTAAAAAACCATGCTAGTATGACATATATATATTTAGGTGAAACTACACTCGTACAATGCATCTACCTAGAAGAGGAAACTATCTTTGTACGATGCACTTGTCTAGACTATGAATTCATGTATAATATATTTAGTTTCTACTTTGCATTTGATCTAATTATTAGATTAGGATGCCTATGTTGGTTTATGATTAGCTTTTTTTGGGTTTTTGCAAAAGCAATGGATCTTGGTACTGATTGATTATAAAATCATAATAGAGATAGGTGTAGGTTAAAATTTATAACAATATACTATAATTTAAAGAACTAGTTCTCAAATTCATAAGACAATTCTATCAATTTGCATGTTTTGTAATCTCCAATTATGTTTTGTAACTAATTTTTTGAAGAAATTTAGGTAAATGCAATGATTTTGCAAAGTGGCAATATATAGGAAAATATGATCTCACTTTTAGCATTTAGGCAAGGAATCTAAAGTGCATCTAGTTGCATCTTAGGTCTAGCTTGAATATGAAATGAAAACACAAATATTGAACTTAAATTTAAAAATAAGAAAAGGTATAGATCAAAGAGAGGTTAAGTTTAGGATAAGTCCAATATTTTTAGGTGATTACTAGATGCCCCTATAATGATTTAGATAGATGATTTTTTTTTACCCTTGTTATACAAAATATGGGACCTATAGAACCAATGTTGACAAAATAATATTAATTATAGCACTAGTAGCGTTAACAAAAGATCCATTGAGTTGTGACACTTTTGCTTGCAATAGGGAAATTCCTCAATCCACAAGCCTACAAGATAATATAACCACAAAGGCCCTATCTATAGTGGTAACTTAGTAAATTGATTATAGTATAATGACTATTCTCAAAAAACTCAAATAAGGTGAAAGATTGAGTTCAAGATAAATATAGAAGCTTGAGATAGGTAGTTAGTTTCCCTTGTGTTCATACATGAACTATTTTCCATAATATTATTTCTATAAGAATTTTGGCAATGATTCAATGCACTTTTAGAACTTTGATCTTATTTCCTTTGAAAGTATTATCCTTCATAGATTGTTAATAAAAATTCATCCTTAAAGATTGAAGATTTTAATTGTTGATTACCCTTATTCCAAGAATGAGGTTACATTCTATAGAATATGCAAGATTATAATGTGTTGGATGCTACGATTAAATAACAAAATAAGATGCAAAGTTGTCCATGTGGTTGATAATTGCATGAAACAAGATGTAGAGTTAATTTAGTTGTATGATTATTGATGGAGAGTTAAAAAAATTGAATATACTATAAGAAGATATGACTCTAGAAGCATGAATGTCATTCTCAATTTGAGAGTATTATATGGGAAGTTAAAAGGATTCACATGGAGATTTACATGTGGTGAGGAGACAAAGAATCATATTGAAAAATAGTTGACATTAGTTAGTTGCCTATTGAATTTTTTGTTTTATGATCAATCAATAGTATTGGAGTCAAAAGTACAATGACACAAATGTGTCTTAGCACTAATGCAAAAAAGACTATAGGTCAATCACCTGAATGGGAAATATCATGTTTGAATTTTTGACAACAACATTGCCCTTGTATCAAAAGCACCATTGATACTACTAATTCAAGTACAATATTTTTAATTTATTTCATTAAATGCACTTTTGATCAGCCATAAGCATGTTTGATTAGTTATGATGTTTGACATTCTTGATAGGGTAGAGAGATCATCAAGGGATTGTTGGAGAGGATCCAAGAAATCCACTCTTACCCAAAACTAAAATTCTAATTAAAGAATGAAAGATCCTAACCTTCAATAGAGTTGTCTTCCATAATGAATATCTCATTTGCACACATATAGATGTAAATTTCATTTGACAAAATGTGTTTACATGTCATCGAGATGCATTTATATAGATCCACTAACTTAGACCAAAATCCATTAAACAAACAAATCAAACCATGATGTAAAAGGCTATATACTCTTAAAATTTTGGCTCCATATCAATAACTAGAATAGTTTCTACCTTATATCCTAAGAAACGTTCAATCAAAGTAGGTCAAGGCATCTTCTCTAGAGTGTTCATAAAGGAATTTGTGTCAAGAAAATGTTCATAAAAGAATTTGTGTCAAGAAAATTTAGATCCACAAGCCAAGTAGCTCTATTCTTATAAAAATCAAAACTCATGGATAAATAAGAGAAAAATATTCAATCTACAATTATCACTTTATGCTCACAAACCCTTACACACAAAACACCAATTTTTATGTCTAGGCAACCATTTAAAGACTGTAAACATAAATTATCATCACTTAGTCTTCATTTTTGATACCTCTCACTGGGATGTATATACACAAATAAAAACCACTTTTAACATTAAGCATTATTTTATGTTTGAAAAAATATAAAATAATATATATATATATATATATATATATATATATATATATATATATATATATATATTTGCTTAGTGTAAGAAATCCCTAGGACCAACGTGGAGGTGGGTAGTCTCCTCCCAACCATGACCATTGTAAAGTTGAGAGTTATGCTTATCAATAGGGAATTTAACACGGAGCCACCACACATCCACACACCCACCCACCCCGCAGTTTAAACCTTGAACCTCCCAAAAGAGAACCAAAACCTGAACCATTGCACTGTCCCCTTATTAAAATATATATTATCTTTAAATAACCATTAATTAAAAAAATTAATATAAAAAATATATATTAAAAACTATTAAAATATGTTTGTATTAAATTATTAAGTTAATAGTCAATCCTATTTAAATTACAAAAGAATTCATGTTCGTGTGGCCCTCGTATCTTTAAAAAAAAAAAAAAAAAAAATTACTGGCCTTGGCAATGAAAATTACTCTTCAAAGTCACATTTATAACCGTAAGCCAAACCCATTCTTTAACACTAAATAACTTCAAAACAATTACATATAGAACCCTAGTAATGAGAATTGACCTGCATTATCAACTGCAGAGCAATTACATATAGAACCCAATTCACAGGCATTTTATGGCATGGAATCCTCGTAATAAAGTCTCAGCACCATTAGAGTCTCATTTGATACGTACAATATTCCTTTCATGCTCTAAAATATAGACGAATAGGGAGACCGCTATGAAAGTTTTAACCAATTGGTGAGTGACGTATTTCTGTTCACATTTCAAAATTAGATAAGAACGAAATCAATAACGAAATTGACAGGATTTCAACCTTCAAAGACTTTAATAGGAACAACCCGCCTCCAGCCAGTTTCAATTGCTACCAACTTCATTTACGTTCCAACTCCAACCACTTTCAATTGCTACTAACTTTATTTACATTTCAACTATTATTTTAAAGATTCTTTATTCTTTACAATAATTTAGTGTAATATATTGTAATTAAAACATAACATTAATTAGAACATTACAACCAGTTTTATAATAAAAAAATTATTTATCTAAAAGAACGACCATACAATCTTTTTCAAAGTCTTTTTATTAAAAAAAAAGTACAGGGTGGACTTTTTATTGTCATAGAGATAGTTATTATGTTATACTGAACATTAAGTTTCCCTTTATAAAAGTTAAAAAATATTAGATTACCTTTATATTTCACTTCCTGAGTGGATTCTCGGAAAAGGCTCGGAGCAACGTTCCCAAGGCGAAGACTTTCCTTTATGACCTTCACATGGAAAATACAGAGCAATTAGCAGCTAGGAACCTCTTTGTTCAAACCCCAAACAGATAAAAGATAGCAGAATAAAGATTGAGTACACAATGGGTGAATTTCATTGATAAATAGTCGTGAATTCGTGAAAGGCCTCATAAATTTGGCCTCTCTCTTCGGAAGGAGAAATGTCGAGCAATTGTTTGGCCATTAACTTGAGAACGACACGATGACACTCGTGCTGAAGATGGATGTCCCTCTTCTCTTCCCATTTTTTCATTCCCTCGCGCAGCAGCTCTTGTATATTGTCCATGAACACCGAGCTCAGCCTGCCCTGCCCTGTCGTTCATCGAAAAACTTTCTTGGCTGGAAAGACCATCTCAGGAAGCTGATCGTGTCCCCGATGAAGGGCAATCCTCTGGATCTGGGCGGCCGTTTGTGAATTTGGTGGTTTCTGCCTTTAAATTAATTAAATTGATAGAATAGTTAGGTTGTGTAGTTAAATCTATATTAATTAAATTGTTGGAATCAACTGAGATGGCACAAAGTTTATACGATGTAATCAAGAATACTCACTAGAGTTGGATGGCAATAAATTTGTTACAATAGTTATTAATTCAATAATTAATTTAGTGGAATAGTTAAGTTATTTAATTGATTTAAATTAATTAAATTGATGGAGTAGTTAAGTTGTATAGTTTTTTTTTTTTGAAAAAATGAAAACTTGTATTAATACAAAGACCAATTACAAACGGGAGAGAACACATCCCGACCCAGAGCAAAGAGCAACACAACAAGGGCAAAGCACAAAGGCAGCACTAGCAACCACAGGGCAAAGAAAACAACAGGGCGCGAAAAGGCGACATGTCGCGAAATCGCGACAGTCACCCCCGTCTCGACCGCGTCGGCGCCAACAGTCGCGATAACGCGACATGTCGCGAGATCGCGACAGGAAGGGCCCTCGGCAGCCGAACGCAAAAGGAGTCGCAAAATCGCGACGAAGTTTCTAAACGGCACTCATGCCACAAAAGGGTCGCGATATCACGACAATTATCCTCCCAACCGCTTAAGTGCCAAACATGTCGCGATATCGCGACAAAAATACCTTGCAGCTTCCAGTTTACCAAGCCGCCGCGATATCGCGACGAATTATCAACTTTGCTCTTCATCTTCAAAAGAGGCGCGAAATCGCGACATAATCTCAACAAGAGCCGCGATAGCGCGACATGTCGCGATATCGCGCCAGAAACCCGCCAAAGGCCGCAAAGGCTCAACCTGTCGCGAAATCACGACAACTTCCAGCTCGAGGCCGTGACGGCGCTACAGGTCACGATATCGTGACAATTTTCCTCCCAGCCGCTTAAGTGCCAAACGTGTCGCGATATTGCGACAAGATTACCTTGCAGCTTCCCACTCTCCAACTTGTCATGATAACGCGACGAAATTTCAACTTTGCTTTTCAACTTCAAAAGGGGTGCGAAATCGTGACAAGATCTCAACAAGGACCGCGATAGCGCGACATGTCGCGATATCGCGACATGTCGCGATATCGCGACAGAAACCCACCAAAGGCCGCGGAGGCTCAACCTGTCGCGATATCGTGACAACTTTCGACTAGAGGCCGCGACAGCACTACATGTCGCGATATCGCGACAAAAAATTTCCTTAGCATAAAAAACACTACACATTATTTCAAAATTTGTTCAAGGCCTTGTCTAATCTCTGCATCCTCCACGGGCATATTACTATGCAGATGCATCCCAACCTCTCTCTCAGCACCCATCTTAGCAAGGAAATCAGCCGCTTTATTAAGAGATCTACTAGCATAAATATGTATCACATCCTCTAATTCCTTCCAAAGCTCTTTAATTTGGGAGACCAGAATCTGTAGCCTCCAAGCTTTTAAGGCAAAGTTCCTCATGCAATCAAGAGCGCCAACCAGGATTTGGGAATTAGACTCAATGATTATCTTTCTATGACCCTGCTTGACGGCCCAGATGGAAGCAGATTTAATAGCAAAGGCCTCGGCTTCATTGTTTGTGGCATATCCCAGACCTTGCAATTCCTAGTAGAGCACAGCACCAACATGATCACGGCAGATTACTCCACTTCCAGCATTGCCCGGATTGCCTTTTGCAGCTCCATTAGTGTTGATTTTGATCCAGCCTTCTGGGGGAGGTTTTCAACAACTTCTTACCTGTCTCTCAAGATCAGCAGCTCTCTCTTCCAGAGGCTTAGAAGCAGGCTGATTTTCCTCCTCAGCATAGATGGCAACGGTTTCCACAACTTTGCTCCAGATGACCTGCCATATCCCATCCACCGAAGAGAAGGTTTCACGAAAAATACGAGCATTTCTTTCCAACCACACCTGCCACCAAATAAAAAGGAAACCAAGCTCCCAACCAATTCGAAGAGCTTTAGATGTAAATCTACCTCTCTTCCAGCTTTCCCATAAATTGGTCAGAGACAAGTCTCCAATAGCCTGAAGTTTAAAATGGGAGAACCAACGATGCCAAATACGTTGTGTGAAAGGACAATCAAACAGAAGATGATCCGTAGTTTCCTCATTCCTATAGCATAAAACACACTGGGAAGGACCAATGATGCCTCTGATTATGAGATTGTCAAAGGTCAGGATTCCATTGTGCATCAGCTGCCAGGCAAAGAAGTTCACTTTCGGCCATCCCTTGGGATGCCAAATCTTCCTCCATTCTTGAACTGGAAAAGAGTGTGTGGGGGGCTCTGGAAGGATCGAATCATAGCCCTCCTTCACAGTATAAACCCCAAGGTTCCCAAAGCCCCAGGCAATCTCATCCTCCTCATCTCTCCTAGTAAGAAACCATTCTGACAAGAGTTTTTCCAGAGTTGAAACCTGCTCCAGAGGGATTGGAATAGGCCATTCACCCAGCCGCTTGAACTTTTGAACCTTATACTCCCCCAATTGGTTGGTATTGAAGTAGCTATCAATATGGATCCATACCTTATCTTCAAGAGCTGATTTTAACGGATGCAATTCAGGAAACACAGCAAGAATGGGAGGATTCTGATCCCAAGAATCAGTCCAGAACCGGGCCTTCTCCCCTCTCCCAAATTTCTAGAACAATTGATCTTTGATAATGCGAGATCCAAGCTTGAGCGCCTGCCAAACTAATGATCCATTACCCTCCAAAGGAAAGCGGCCCAAGTCATTAGGGTGAACAAGACCCAAGTATTTACTAGAGAGGATTCTGCTGAAGAGGGACATTGGATGGGAAATCCACCTCCAATACAGTTTACCAGCCAGAGCTTGATTGTTAAACTTGGAGCTTCTTAATCCCAACCCACCTTTTTCCTTGGGCTGGGTGACCTTATCCCATCCAACCAAGGCCCATTTCCTCTCTCCTTTGGCACCTTCCCAAAGAAAACTTCTAGCCACTTTGTCCAGATCTTTCCAAATTGATGGAGGGGCAGCCAGAATAGAGAATTTATAAATTGGCATGGCACGAATAACTGATTGCAGGAAAGTCGATCGGCCCCCATAGCTTAACCATCTATGAGACCAGTGATTCATTCTCTCTTTGATGCCATCCAAAAGGTCCTTCCAGAAATTAGCTTTTAGTTTTTTGAAATGCAGAGGAACCCCCAGGTAAACAACAGGAAGAGAGGTCCTAGTGAATCCCAAGATCTCAATAACTCTGTCTTGTGACCTTTGATCAAGATTAAAGAAGACCACTTTGGATTTTGTTTCATTGATGACTTGATTAGAGGCCCGGAGGTAGACGTTAAGAGAATCTCTGATTCCTCTTGCTTCCCTGAGGCTGGCCACTCCCACCAATCCAGTATCATCCACAAACTGTAAATGAGTCAAAACTTTAGCCCCGATTTTAATTCCTGTTATCTGTCCTTGAAGTCTTCTTCTCAGGAGGAGTCTGCCTAATCCTTCAACCAAGATGAGAAAGAGATAAGGAGAGCAAGGGTCTCCTTGGCGAAGACCACGAGAGGCTCCAAAAGGTGGCGAGGGAAGCCCCTTAATTAAAATAGAGTATGAAGGCGTAGAGATACAGCTCATGACCCAGGCAATCCAGTCCTGAGAAAAACCAAAGGCTGCCAACATCTTGACCAAGAAGCCCCACTCTACTCTGTCATAAGCCTTAGACATATCCAGTTTGATGAACATTCCTTTGTTACCTGAATTGTGCATAGTATGGATAGCCTCCTGAGCCAAGATCACTCCATCCAAGATCTGTCTCCCTTCAACAAATCCCCCTTGCTCTGGGGAGATTATATTTTGAAGAAGAGGTTTTAGTCTTTCAACCATAATTTTAGTGATTATTTTGTAAATCACATTGCATAAGGCAATAGGTCTGAAATCAGAAATGTGAGCCCCCCCCTCTCATTTTGGAATTAAGGAAATAAAGGTGTGATTTAGAGCCTTTAGCATTCTTTTGTTAGTTCGGGACTCCTCAATGACAGCCAGCACATCCTCCTCCAGGATATCCCAGAAGGCCTGAAAAAACTCAATAGGGAAGCCATCAGGACCAGGCGATTTTCCAGTGCACATCCCAAAGACCACCTTCTTGAGTTCATCACGATCAATGGGCTTAAGAAGGGCCTGATTCTCTTCATGAGAGATAATAGAGGGAATGCCATCAATGAATTCATTTTGGGCTTCCACATCATGCTCCATACTTTCCTTAAAGAGGTTTGAGAAATACTCCATTGAGTGGGAGTGCATATCAGGGAGAGTGTCAAAAGAGTTTCCATTCTCGTCTTGAAGGAATTCCATGTTATTCAATTGTCTTCTAGCACAGGCAGAGCGATGAAAAAATTTTGTGTTTCTGTCTCCTTCTAATAACCATGTGTTTCTTGCTCTCTGTTTCCAGTAGATCTCTTCTTGATTATCAATGTCCTCAACCGCTTTGTGTAAAGCATCATCCTCGGATTTAAGATGCTCAGAAATGATTCCTTCCCTGAATTGTTTTTGCACCTCATTCCATCGGCCAACAAGGGAGCCCGTTGGAGCTGGAAATCAGATTTGTTAGTTTGCCTCCACTGTTTTAGTTTACTCTTAACAAAAAGAAGCTGTTTATGAAATTTGAACATAGCTGTCCCAAAAGGGAGACGACCTTCTTCCCACCACTGTGGAATTTTCCTTCGGAGGTCCTCTTTTTGCAACCAAAATTTTTCAAATTTAAATGGTTTGTAATACTGCCCTGACATAGTCCCTCCCTCCAGCAAAATGGGAGAGTGATCTGAGACTGGGCCCTCCAAAATCTGGAATTTGATATTCCATCTAACATAAGCTTCCTCCGAGACCAGAAACCGGTCAAGCTTAACCCTCCTGTTGTATGGCTCTCTTCTCTTATTAGTCCAGGTAAATTTTGTACCAGGGCCTTTGATATCAACAAGGTTAAAGGCCTGGACTTGGGCAATAAAAAGCCGGTCCCTTGTATCCAAAACTGGGATGCCACCTTCCTGATCCCTGGCAAATAATTTGGCATTGAAGTCCCCAACAATAATCCAATCAAAATCTTCCCGGGAGGACCTCATGTTTTGAACAGCTTTCCATTGAAACCGCTGACCATCGATGTTATGAGCCCCATAGAAATTTGTAATTAAGACTTGTTCAGCTGTAACAATATTCCTAAAAAGAGATGTGAGGACACCCCTCCAGGCTATATGTTCTATTGCTATCCATGCCAAAGGGTTCCAAAGAGTAGCAATCCCTCCCGAGGCACCTAGAGCAGCCACAACCATATGGCCAGCACCCCTCCAGATTCGACTGACAGTTTTACTCATAAGGTCTAAAGACATTTTTGTCTCCTGAATGAGCAGAAAGTCTGTTTTACTTCTCTCTAAAAGTCTTTGAATAGCAGATTGATGGGTTCTACTGTTTAAACCCCTCACATTCCAAGATTGAATAATCATTGGAAACCTTGGGAGCAATACGAATCAATTGTTCTCGCCAATCCTCCATTGATTAGCTTATCTCCTTGCACTGCAATTAGATCCTTATTGGATTTCCTGCCCACCCCTTGGGAATTACTGTTTTTTGACCTCTTCTCCACCTGGGTAATCCCTAGAGCTGGTCTTTCTCTAAATTTTTTTGCATTTCCCATGGTGACATCTTTAATAGTTTGTTGTCTTTGGGGAGTGGATTACCAATGCCCCTGGGTTTTCTAGCTGCAAAATCTCAAAGGAGTCAATCACCTGTTCTAGGACAGGGGTTGGTGAGGGAGGAGCAGGAGAAAGGATGGTATTATCCTCAAGGTTCCCATCTGCTCCTTCCATAATTTGGTCTTCTTGATCCATAAGAGATTTGAAGATTTCATACCGGTTGGTTGGCTTGGGATGAGCTTGCTCCTTGCCATTTCTCTTTTTGTTTCTTCTTCTCTTCTGCTGTTCAAATCCATGTTTCTGGGCATCAGAACCAAGGGGAATGATGGGTGGTTCCTTGACCGGAGTGGACTTACCCTCTCGGGGGCGATTTGGCATTCCCTGTGGAGCATCCGCTTTGGTGCTCAAGATATTTGGGCAGAACCTTGCCAAATGGCCATGCTTATGGCAGAATCTACATCGGAAAGGTAGGGCTTCATAGTCTAACTGTTGTATCCAGGAGTGTCCTGCTAACTCCAGTTCCATCTCAGCTAGTAGCGGCTGGCTAATATCCAGTTCTACACAAATTCTCGCATAAAAAACAGTGTTTCCTTCTATGGTATCTTTGGAAACTCCCAAATATCTACCTAGAGAGTTACCTATCAGTTCAAGAATCTGCTCACCCCAAAACTGCATCGGGAGAGCATATAGTCGGATCCAAACCGGGACAGCCGTGGGCTCAATGCGAGGGTTGAAGCCCGCTCTCCACGGTTGGACAAATAACCCTGCCGGGCCATGGCTCCTCTTTTCTGATTCAAATGCTCTGTTTCTATCCGCTAAGGAGGAAAAACTAATAATAAAATACCCATTGCTTATGGGCCATAAGGAGTACTCACCGATAGGCTCCCAGTTTTGTCTCACCCAGGAGTGCAGGAAGTGCAGGGTGAGACGGATGCCCATGAATTTGCAAATCAGATCATGAGTAGCACGGTAGTTGATCGTGTCCTCGACCAGCTCTGGTTCTATGACAATCTTCGGTCTAGAAGCGGATTGCGGGAGACATCCATTGACTCTATGCACAGGAGAACCCTTGCCCGCATTCCTGGATAGCGAATGGTAAGCACTCCGCTGAGCTTCATCGGAGGAAGACGCAGGGTTTTCTCTTAATATCTCGGCATAAGAGGTCTTCTTCCCATTGAGAGATCCTGGAGGAGACCCCATTGGGCGCTCCCGGGACAACGAAAGAGTCGTCAGCAAAAAACAGCAGCAAACCACCTGAGTCCCTGGTAGAATCTTCCCACCAGAAACCCTAGAGCCTCGGCAGTTCAGAAAGTTTCCCGCCAAATCGCTAGAGCTCAAAAAACCAAGCGACCCATACCATTTCTAGAATTGTTAAGCTTTCAGTTAAGTTGTATAGTTAAACTATGTAATTGATCTAAATTAATTAAATTGATGGAATAGTTAGGTTGTATAGTTGACCTAAATTAATTAAATTGATGAAATAGTTAAGTTGTGTAGTTAAATCTAAATTAATTAAATTGTTGAAATAAAATAAAATAATCACAAAACTTAATTAATATTTTGATGCAGTAAAAGATATTACATAAAATTAAATAATTAAAAATTTGTTATGATAATTATTAATTGTATAGACTAATTAAAGTTACTACTGGATGCCAAAGTTGCTTGTAGACGAGAGGGTCGTGGATGCCGCGGATCCAAAGCTTGACGGTAATTATGATGACGGTGAGGTGAAGACAGTGCTGAGATTGGGAGTGGTTTGGTCTAATCCCCAACCCGAGGCGAGACCTGGAACCAGACAAGTGGCGCAGATACTTGAAGGCCAGACTCATCCTTTAATTTCTAACGGAGCGATTATTATGATTTTTTTTTGCTTTTTATAAACTATAATTTTTAACAGATAAATTTTATTAATTTTTAATTTTTTTAATATATATTTTTCGTAGGCTATTTCTAATTGCTGTTATGATGAAGTGTAAAGAGCCACGATAAAGTAGGCTATTTCTAATTGCATAGGTTCATGTTCGCTCTATAAAATTAGAGAGTATATTTATGAAAACATATAATAAGATGCTATATATATTCCTTAAAACATAGTAGGGGTATATCTTCTAATACTTTTTCATTGTCGAGCGGACGATAGGTTCAAAATAGTAAGAGCCTATCTGCTCTAACTTGTGCTGTTCACAGAATTTGATTTTTTTTTTAAATTTTTTATTTATTTATTTTTTTCCCCGTAGTCCTGGCTCATAAACATAACTTTCCATGAAAAATATTTGCATATAGGTTGAAAATGTTTATTATTATAATAATATGTAAAATGAACTTGAAGAAGACATAAAAATGAGTTAATATGTGGATTTAAATATTGACAACATTATCTATCAACAATTTGTAAACGATACAACTTTTTTGAAAAGGGTTGGATAAAGTTTTGAATAATTTATTAGTGATGCAAAGATAGCACTAAGGGGAAAAGTAATTTAGAGATTGTACAAAGAAAGTTAAAGACAATCAACAAGAATTCTTTGAATTATATACATTAAACCCAATTACCCAAGTTTAATCTTTACTATATTCTTACTTATTAGCTTTGTGAGTTTTTTGTTAGATAAGATTTTATCCTTTTTCTTGGAGGAGTTGAGAACATTCTGCCCATTATATTGATATGTTGGAATTAAGAGAAAATTGTGGTACACTTTGGGTCAAATATTAATATCATGGAAAGTGAGGTATATTAAGGTATTTTGATGTGGTTGCAAATGAAATGTTTGCTAAAATCTAAAGGTAATTTCCCCACTACTTGCTAATTTAGGGTACACTTAGTCTGATATGCAATTAGGATAAACATAATTTATTTCCATGTAGCTATGGACATGGATATTGCAAGTGGATTAAACTCGACAAACACGTGTGGTCTAAAAGTTTCACTGAATGAATAAATACTTGAAGAGGAGACTAAAACCCATAATTTTATATTATACAAACTGATAAACTAGAAAGAAATGGATGAGATTGTTCAGTGATTGAATCTTTGGACCTATATGAAATGAACTTTGTGTGTGTGGGTATTATTGAATGAAAAAACTCCAAATTTTGTAATCAAGATGAAGTTGAATCTCTTGATTCTTGAGATTTGAGGGATATTGAACAGGGATACATTACATTGACATGGTTCACTTTGGCCAAGCCTAAATAAGATTCATAGAATAGTTAAAAAAATACTTTTTTTTACAAGATGCTTTATCAAGTGAAAAGAATTGCAAGATTTAGTCAAATTTCAACAGACTTTTGTATGTGAGTTAAAAGAAATTTATTTTAAACTTAGGTTAATTTATATGTGTATAAAAATATCTGTGGTAGATTGCAAATAGCGGTTAGAAAATATCTAGGTTATTATATTGATATTTTTCAACATGTGATCATGATTTTACTTGGTGCAAGATGTAAGTTGGGAACCCTTATTTGTTTGGAAAATTTGTAAAATTTGCAATTAATTTTCTAAAGTTGTTAACAATTTTTCTCTGTGGATATTTTTTCTTATTTGGTTTAAGGTAGTAACTTAATCACCTTGAATTCCTATGTCACCTGGCCTTATTGAAGGTAAGGGAAGCCTATTATAAACCTTCACTGTAATCCTAAAGAAAATTTAGCTTGGGTGAAAAAGGTGAAACAATTACTAAATATTTGTGGTGGCCCACTAGCTTTTGTGAAAAAAATCTTAGTTTTGAATTACCTATTGTATTGTAAAGGATCCTATCAAGGACTAGTCAAATTAAATTTCAACATTATTGTATCATCCTTTATCTCTATTAATGTAGTTGACACATTTGTTGTTATAGTTTGATCACATCTGACAATAGTTGATGAAATTTACCTAGGATATGTGTGTGTGCAAAAGAATCCTTTGTGTCATAAGGTTAATAATAGTAGGTTTACACTTGTAGGATCTATACAACTTTGGAGTAATTGTAAGTCATCTACACAAAGTGGGAGATCTAAGTTGAACCTGAATATAGTGCGCTTTAAATTTTGATTATAGCCATATTATCTATTGTAAGTAGTCTAGATGCTCTTTTAACTAGAAAGTACATCTCTAAATTTCTGTATCCTTATTGTGTGTAATAATCCTAGGTAGTGGTTATAACTGCTAGCAATAGTAGAAAATATGGCATACAAATTACAATGATATCATACAGGTCTAGTCTTCTTGTGGCAATGATTGCTATGTTTATTTTAAATTCAAAATCCATAAGTTAACTTATACTTCTAGTATGTCTTCTATGCTCAATTTATCTCATTTGAATATTGGCCGAGGTTATGGTATGAAATTTATAGAATAAAAAATAGTTACTATTTCTAAAACTCAAGTAGATTAGAGGACATAGACAAGTAGTTGGATATAAACTAGCCAAAATTTGCTTGAATTCTTTAGTGTCATGCATTTTAGTCATCGAATATTTGAATTATGTTATGTATGCTTGTTTGTGCTTGCATATGTGTATTGTAGACACTAAAATCACGTCAATCATATTAGAATGCATTGATGCACTCTTATCAAAACCATATGGACCCATTGGGTAACCCTTAGGGATTAAATAGGGGTCCTAACCACTTTTGGGAAGGTTTACCTCACTTTTGGGAAGTTTTGGGCCATGTAGCCATGGCCATCCCACCCCAAGACGACCATATTTCATGGTAATCCCACCCAAGGATGACCACAAGAAATCATCCCTAGGTGGGATGGCCATGGTCTAGGCCCCTCAAAAAGGCAAGGGCAGGATAAATGGTAATCAAATTCTACCATTTATCCCGCCCAATGACTTATGATAGATTGAGATTCTATCTAAGCCATCACAACCTGCAAATTGGAGGCCTCTTCCACCCAATGCATGACAAGGATTTTGAAAAGTGGCGGCACCTGCCTTGCATACCCCAACTTGCCCCTTTGACCCTGTGGTCCTCTTGGGCTATAAATTGAAGTCTTTCCACCCAATTTCAAAGAGAGGTCTTTGCAAGAATTCATCATGAAGTGCTACCAAGATTTGATCTCCCCTTTTACCTATGTATTTTCCCTTGGAATATTCATCAATTGAAGGATATTCCAAGGCATGCCCAAATACGCACATCCATTTTGAAACCCACCCATTTCTATGAGTTAGATTACCAAATTTGATGACAACACCTCTAGGAGTATTTTAGACTAGATCCCAGTGGAATTGGTGGCAAAAACCACTAGGTTTGGTGGTTGTCCCCACCTAGGATGGTTAACAATACCAATTGGAACATCTAGGATGACCATGAATTGGTATACAATTTTGAGCTTATTTTAGTATAGATCATTTATAAATTAGTTTATATACATTATACTAAAACTTGGTGAGATTTGGAGCAGTTTTGGACCTTCAATTAGGATTTTGGGATGATAATACCAATTGGAACACCTAGGGATGGCCATGGATTTTGCTTGCAATTTTATTTCATTTTTTGCATAATTCATTCCTAAAGTAGATAATATACATTATGCTATTTTTTGGTACAATTTAGAATAGTTTTGCACCATCTATTGCACTTTTTGTATTCAATGTTACATGCATCTTTATAATTTCATCTTAATCCGCACATGCTATTAATAAATTTCAATTTCTTGTATGTAGATACAGGTATCCCAACGCGCAAGGAAGGAGATAAATATTTGAATATGGATAGATCATCGTTGTGGTAGAAAAAATCCCTCTCTTCAATCGTGAGTGCAGTGGAGGATAAAGATGTATATTTACATCTTAAAATTCTTATTAAAGGAATGAGTTTACAATTAAAAGGATCTCACCTATGGACAATGTAGTAGTAAATATTTGGACTCATTTTTGGGAGACCTGAGTTCAAACCACTATAGGGTGTGTATTTACAAGCTTGTGAGAAAAAAATCTATATTACATTTTTATTTCAACCACTCACATAGAAATATTAAAACTAGCAATTATATATTATATGGAAATATTTGAATTTGGATTTTCATATAAATGTTAATATTAATATTGGATATATTTTATAGAAAACATGAGGGTGGTCTTGGATGTAAAATATCAATACACTTGACCCAAGGTTTAGGATATTTTAACTTGGATCCATGTATAGCTATAAGTTCAATCCCTACCTTTAGGCATCTATATGACCTTATAAAGTGATTTCTCATAAAATTAAAACTTAGGATTATATTGTAAAAAACCTCAATCATATAAAATACTAAAATTGATAATTATATGTATCATATGGTAATATTTGAATTTGGATTTTCATATAAATTTTAAGCTTAATATTAAGTAGTTTTTATAGATAACATGAGGAAGGGTTTGAATGTAAAATATTAGTACACTCCACCCAAGTTCTAGGATACTTTAACTTGGATCCATGCATAGTTATAAGTTCAAATCCTACCTCTAGGTGTCCTTATGACCCTATAAAGTGTTTGTTCATGAAATTAGAACCGAGGATTATAGTGTAAAAGTCCTCAATCTAGTTCAATTGCCTGAAATTTGTTAGCCATATTTATTGTATTTTTATTCTAAAACAAATAATATTTATTTAATTATAAAATTTTTAGTTTTTATTGTTAATTGAGTTGATTCCTATAACAAGGACATGAAAGTACAAAATTTTAATTTAATGAGAATAAATAAACTATGTCTTAAATATGTATATTAGAAAAATATATACTAATATGCCCATACCAGTAGATGTTATATGAAAAAAAGAAATAACAACTAAAATATTATAGATGTAAAAATAAAATTTTTAATGAAAATATTTATTTATGGATAGCATAAATATAAATGAAAAATAAAATATAAGATATTTAGGTGACCGAGGAGGAGGAAATGTAGGTTCAAAACTTACCAAGCTATACATATCTAGTTAACAAGTTGATATAATACCATTATTTGGTCATAATGTGATATAAAAAGATATTTAAATGGATAACTAAAAAACATTACTGAAACTTTAGGAAAATTTGAAGTATTAAACTAAAAATCCAATACAAGATTTTAAAATATAATGTCTAACAAAACATTAGGCTAAAACTTAATAGATAATTTAAAGGGACTATTACGTATGAAATTGTTTATAGTTCGAATAAATGTAGAATAAATTACCATCCCAAATATAAGGATGATTATACTGTTGTATTTAAAATAAGTACACCATGGTTTAGTAACTAACTTAGTTTCTCTATATATTTATAAATTGAAAGCAATTTTAAAGAAGTGTGAAGTAAATCTTATAAATATTATTAAAATAAACTTGAAGGCTCTATTTCTTATAAATAATCATAATTACTATATATAAATAATAAAAAAATGACATATCAAATGGTATTTTTTCAATAGGTTAGATTCTTCAACTTTTAAGGAAAATATTGAGGTTCGAATATTGTCAAACTATGCATATATAATTGTTATATTGTTATAATACTAATATGTAGTCATGATATAATATAGATGAAATAGATGACAACTTTAGAACTTTGAATAAAGGTTCAAGGTTTGAATCCCATAAGCCGTAAGGTTATACAAAATAAATAACCATATATTATATAAGTAACATCATCCATGAAGGTCTTCACATATAACCTATATGTAGACACCAAAACAGCACCAATCCGATTATGTGACTGCAAACACTGATCGCGTTGACAAACACAGCCCCCAGGGCAGCCCTCAGAGGTTAAACAATGGTCTTAACCACTTTCATAGCAATTTTGTAAGGTCAAGAAGCAATTTGGCACACTTGGACACTTTGCCCGGTATTCGTCTCACCCGGGGACGAATTCAAAATAGAATCCGTCCCACCCCGGGACGAATTCCGAATCCGTCCCTGGGTGGGACGAATTCTAAGCAACGGGCAAAAAGGCAAATGGTGCCAAGTGGCAGCCAGAACGATCGATTAAGGACTCCTGCCTTGCACGCGTGTGTAGGTGGACGAGAGGGCCGTTAGAAGGCTGTCACAAAAGGCATTTATCAAAGCTCAAGTCAATGGAGGACTCCCCTCCCTCATGGGAAGACAAGCTGCCACATGGCGCCTATGGCCAACACATGGCATTTGTGCTTCCCTCCCAAAAGAGACCCCATGGGTCTATAAAAGGTGGGACTTTTCTCACCCAAAATAGACGAGGTTGAAGGAGTTTTCAAGCAACGAAGTGCTTGCCGAGTTGAAGACCCACTTGCATCCCTTTTGGTTCACCTTCCCACATCCACCAATCTCTTTTGCAAGGGAGGTTGTTGGGTGGCCTTTGGAAGCTCGAACCTGACCCAAATCCAACGCATGGACACACTGAACCAACCAATTCGCCGACCCCCAATCCTAAGAGGTTTTGGGCCCATCCCTGGTGGATTGGCTCCAAAATCAAGTGCCAACGGTGGGAGGCCCACTTGGGCACCCCCGCACCTCCCAAGTCCTATTTTTAGTTTTTGAGCATTTTAGATTACTTTTCAGATTGCATTTTGTGTTATTAGGTTTGATTAATCCATAGCTGCAATTTTGTAACTTTTGGTCGAGATTCTAGTATGTTTTGTGTTGCTTTGTCGTTTCGCTGACTTGCAGGTGTCGAGGTCAAATTCCCGAGGGTGGAGGCCAAATTGGGAGAATCCGACCATGCGGGTCGTCCCAAAATGGCCCCAATTACATAACCCCCTGTTTGCGGGCATTTTGCGGGTCTCGGGATCCGACATTGGAGCAGCGGCGGGTCGGTTTCTTCAACACGGAAGAATTCGTCCCACCCGGGGACGAATTGCGGTCGAGATCGTCCTGCCCGGGGACGAATTCCGGTTGAAGGTAGATTGGCCGGTGTCTCGGTGGCGGTGGCCTTACGGTAACTTTTCTTATCTTCTGTCAAGTTTTGAAGCCATTTGGACTCATTTGTAATTCTTGTTTGAGGCAAATATTTACATGCATATTTCGTTAGTTTTAGAGAGCAAACGCTTTTCATTTGCGGCGGGTGCTACGACATCTTGGTTGTTTCTTTGTTCGCGGGAGAAGCGGGAGAGGTGAAGAACTCATCGACATCGGCGGCGGCATCATCTTGGCCCGCCCATTGCAATCGTGGGCACGCGGAAAGAGGAATCATTCGGTGATTGTAATCAAACTCTATTTGCGCTCCTAGCCCCTGAAAAGGGAGGAGACGTCATTGTAACGGAGATCAAGGGATATTAATGAAAGGGCTGTGTTTTCTCTATTTGATTGTGTCTCTTCCAATGTGTTTCTTTTCCATTTCATGCAATTTACATTTCTAGGACTTAAGCGTACTTGATTTTGAATGCAATCGCACTTAGTGTTTCCTTTGCCCGGAATCTCGTGCTTTCAGTGGCGATCACGGTGGGACCTGTTCCCTGGTTTTTAAAATCATAGAAACTGATCAAAGTTTTGTGTTTTGTGCTTGACGGGTACATTTTTTTGTTGTAGGCTGCTATTCGTCTACGACGAGGGACGAATTCTTTTTGCAATTAGTTCGACCACAGGGACGAATTCAAATTCATCTACGGGAGGGACGAATTATATTACGCAATTCGTCTCCCAGGAGGGACGAATTCTTGTCTACGGATTTTTAGAGAAGAAATTCAGAAGCAACTGGAGCAAGCAGAGAAGAGGTAGGGATTTTTATCATCTCTATTAAATTTTCTATTTTTGTTTCTATTTCTTTAATTGTTTTCATTTAATCCTGCATTGCATTAGGAAAAGTCATGTATGCTAGTTTCATTTTTGTTGAATAAAATGAATCCCACACACATCACGAAATAATTTTAAACCAAGGAGCTGGTCGTAAGACCCCAACCCTTGATCAAGACCATTGGTGGATTTCATCACCACCTTGGCTTGATTTGCATCCATTTCCTGATTGTCAACTGTTGTTAGGCGTAAATCCTGACGAAGACAGACCGAGCGTAGCTGGGGTGATTCCCATGCGTGCGAGGATAAGTTTTCTATGGTAGGTGCCATTAACAGGACAATCCCCCTTCCATACCGCCTACGTACCACGTACCTTCTGCTCTCACGTACCTATAGTCTCCCTCTCGTAAGGGCGGGTATATAGAGAGGTTGGTATATCGGCCTTGTTGGTATATTGAAGGGGCGACCTTTTTGGAGTTATAAGAGCCTACATGATGCATTTAAACGTTCTACAAAACCTACAAAAACAAAACAAAACATCAAAATGCACTAAACCAGTTTAGGACACACCAAGAATCCTTAAAAGAGATAATCACGGTTTTGTGAATGTGTGTGTTTAATTATGCTTAGTGTAGACAAAAAAAAAAGAAAATCATAAAAACGAGATAAAAACTTATTTAGATAGCATAGAAGCACCGCAATGGTGTACACCCATAGTCAAGCCCAATCAAGGGTAGAAGCTCCGAAAGGTACACAAAAAGCGAGCACAAGTCGCCTTCACTTCGGTCCTGAGGATTTGGTCATACCGCCTTATAGGTCTAACCTACAAAAGAATCCAATTCGAAATCCTCGGTGGGGTATGCCTATTCAAAGCGGCCCCTTTCGGGAAGATGCCTTACATGTAGACCTTGACATAAATAGAGAATCACCTCTTGAAGTTAGGCATGAGTGGCCACCGCGCGATGAAGCGCTAAACGAGGCACACCGTCCATTTAGAGGGGCAACGTGGATATGGCATCCCTTCTTTACCTATCATCGAACGAGAGAGACCAAATCCAGAGCGTAGGGCTCCTCACACGGGGCGACCTAACTCCGCCCGCCCCATTTACGCACCTATGAGAGAGAGTATGAGGAAGATCATCGCATTCCTCGAGGGCAACAACAACAACGCGGGAACCTTGTATGCTTCTGCACCAGCCGGATATCATGATCACCCCTTGAGGCCAGAACCTCGAGCACATACCGCCTACCTCGACGGAGGGAAGCGACCCCTTGAGATTTTAGAGCATCAAAACCGAGGTAAACCCATAGGAGGAACATTTGAACCTTCTGAACAAAATAGGGTAGATCAAATTGACCCGGTTGTCGCCGAGATATACCACCCGTCAAGCCCAAATCATGCGGCTTAAACAAATTCAGCAAGAGATAGAGTATCAATACCGCTTGGATAAAGAATGCATGCAACGCGAAGCGGATGAGTTACGCTATGAAATACACGAGAGGGGGCCAACCCCTCGCATCCAAAGAAGCTGAACGGTATGAGAGGCGTAATCCGTTGGTGCGGGACGGGTCTCCACGACCTCGTCAAGCTCTGCCTCCAAGACCCCATAGATTCGAGAGGGAGGCAACTCCCAGAAACAATGATGGGTACCTTCGGCAAGAGCTTGATCGGGGTCACGAGGTTTCGCCCGAGAGACTCCTCAAGAATTTTATGAGGAGTATGAACCGGAAGAGGAATATATTGAAACTCCCCATCAAGGCGAGGAAGGATGCCATTCGGCCACCCCTCCATAGGCCTCCAGTTTACCGTAACTTGCAACAAGAGCGAACAAGAGAGGAAGAAATAAAATCTTTCGATGCATACCAAGCGCTATTGGAGCGTTTGGAGTCTGTGGAGACAAAAGCTGCTGGGCATCAAAAACCCACATTACGTCTACTCCGCAATAATCCGGTGCATCCCTCAGTGCCTACACCTCTTTACCCCGAACACTTCAAGTTGCCTCAATTGGCGGTTTTTAAAGGTGAAGAGGACGCACGAGAACACGTTACACGATTTCTAAGCCAATGCTTCGGCATCCAAGATAATGACGCATTATTGCTTAGAACATTCATAACCACATTCGCAGGCCCTACCTCGGATTGGTTCACACAAGCTGCCCAAACACGGCATAAGCGGCTTAGATCGGCTAGTAGATGCGTTTCTTGAACGTTTCGCCTTCAACACAAGGAAGAAGGCATCACTTAGTGATCTTGCTAGCCTTAAACAATTTGAGGAGGAAACAATGGCAGCGTACGGGAACCGATGGAGAGCTTTGCTTTCTAAGTTACCCTACCGTCCTCCCATGTCGGACCTCACGCAAATGTTCGCAAAAAGTTGCTTAAAATCAATCTCCGGTCTATTGTTCCTTGCGACAATACGACGGCTTAGAAGAAGCTTTGGCGCAAGCCGAGTCATAGAAGAGATTAAGATAGGCGAAGGCGCAATTGCCAAGCCTAAGAAGAAAGAGTGGAATAAAACCACTAAAACTGGGACAACGCAACCACAACACGCTGCAGTCAACCAAGTTGCGATAAATGTTCCCGCGCATGTGCAAGAAATGCAGCCTCAAAAGGCTAACTACCAGGCGGTGCCTCCTGCTTACAAAAGAGATAACGAGAAGACGGGGAGCGATATCGGCGGCGTCGCCCTAGGCGACAATTCACCCCGTATGCGGAGTCTAGGGACTCCTTATTTGACCGCTTGTCGGCGGCAAATTTAGTTACTCTGCCGGAAATCCAAATTTTTGACCCTAACATTCCCAAGCCTAGGGGGTATAGGGAGGAATTGTATTGCGAGATTCCATAGGCGCGAGAGGACATGACCTAAATGGGTGCTTGGAAATTCAAAGAACTAGTCCGAGGATTTGATCGACAACAGAACATTGGTCGTGGACAACCCCATCGCACCAAACAACCAACAAATGGGGGTATTCAAGGACCCCTTGCATGCCCACGAGGCACAGACAAAACCGCTCCAGATTAACGAGGTGCGACAAGATCTTCCCGCGCAAGGATTTGTGGGAATGATTAGCATTGTAACAAGGAACAGAAAATACCCAACAGTTGCCCCTGAGGTAGCTGCGAGGGAAGTTCCGTCGACATCGCGGCCTCAACAACGCCCAACGCGGTTACCTCCGCCTAGACACTGAGGTCACGATACGAACCAAACTCACGCAGAGTTTGCGGACCACGTCGGCTAGGCTGTCCATCTACGAGCTTATTCAACAATCGGCTCCCCATAGAGAAGCTCTTATGGACATTTTAAAAGCCATTGAAGTACAACCCCACGAAGCAAATTCTTTCAACGCCTTCGTGGGACATGTGAAACAATGTACGGAGCCTGTCATCACATTCAAAGAAGACGAGGTCAAAACGATATCAAATGACATGCCAGATCCACCCTGCACGTTATCGCGCGGGTCAATGGGATCCCGTACAAGAGAGTGCTTGATAGATGCTGGCTCGTCCGAGTAACATTATAACCACTGCGAGCGTTGAAACATTTAAAGCTGCCGACCTCTCACATCACCGCTTCCACGTACACTGCTGCGAGCTTTTAACGATGCAATTTGCTCGACGATCGGCACGGTTGTTACGCCTATACGGGTAGGACAAAAGTCAATACCCACACTTGTGCCATGTCTTTGGAAGGCGAAATGGCTTATAATATCTTGCTAGGGCGGCCTTGGATCGGGGACATGAAGTGTGTCCCCTCGATCGCACACCGGTGCTTGAAGTATGCCTATGAAGGGCAAATACATGTAGTCCCAATGGACTTAGAGCCCTTCAAGTATTGCAATGCGGTACAATTCATACCTCAATCGACCCTCCCATCAACGCATTTGGATTTTCAATTAAATCCATCTAAACGAGGTCCGATACCGCAAGCACCACTTGGTGGCCAACAAGGCAAAATCCCGACCGGGTGAGACTTCATCACCTGCTCCTTCATCATCAACGCCACCTATCGTGGCCCAACAGAAGGACAAGGGAAAGCAAATCATGGAAGAGGTTAAGCCTCTAGAAGAGGGGTTGCCCACAATTTCAACGATATCAACAGAGGAAGCGCCCAACGCAACGGAAACCAAGATTCCTGAACAACCAAACATGGAATGGACTCAGGAAGGACTACCGTTTCCTCCTACCCAATCATCAACAATCACTGTTGAAATGGCCAGTACAGGCACTGGGGGAATACTTAGTGCAAAATGTTGTGGCAACCCCCACATTGGAGTCAGTACAAGACATGGGAAGACCTCGCCTTCCCATTGGAACAATCGTCCCTCTAGGCTACCCACCGAACCAGACGAATTTTGTGTATGGGGGCCTTGATCATGGTTATGAACCATGCGAACAAAAGGAAACAGATGAAGAGCCTTTTGTCGAAAACATCAATTATCTGTCGAACCCAGAATTTGCCCTAAAATATCTCGAACAATGCAATTGGCATGGGTATGGGCTAGGCGAGATATGAGCAAGGGATGCGGATCCTTTGCCAACCAAGATATCGAGATGCCATATGACAAGTCGGGGGTAGGGTTCAACCATCCCCTGCCATTAGACATCTTGGTTGAAAATATGCAAGGCCTAGAAATAGGCAACAAGGGGGATTGGCACAAGACCCGTACGCCAATCCAAACACGAGAATACACATTAGGGGATTATCTCCCATGGTCTACAAACACCCACTGGAAATAGCAATAATCCCTCTCCTTTGCTAGAGAGAGGTGGAAGTTCGGAGAGCAATCCTCAAAGAGAACAACAACGGCTTCCGGACATTTTTTGAAAGCTGTTCCCCTTAGAGGTTCCGGATGAAATAACACAGTCTCAAAAGAATCGGGTCCCTCCACTAAGAGTGGAACAACCGCAATGGGACCAGATTAATTCATTGGAACAGGAAGAGTCCTCAATGTCGCAAGCAACGAGATCTTGAAGAGGATGAACAATTTTGGATCTATGAAAGCGATTCGAGAAGACAAAACTGAAATGGACTATCTCAGACATGTGCGACGACATCACCGCGCTCTAACTCATGAAGATCTAATGGGACAAATGGGTATACGGTTAGGACATGAATGGCACGTAGACCCGGTGAGGTGGGACCAAGTGTTAGGCCTATGGCTCCAAATTCAAGATGAGCATCGTCCACCTCGAGATCCCATCATGACAGCAGTGCCAAGGGAAGACCCCGCCTTCCTTTTCACACATAGAGATGAATTTGCACCTAGAGAGGATCCATTCGTGCCTGTTCCCGTAGAGCCAGATCCGGAGTATAGGGAACATCTAAAAGAATCAAGTCATCACACCCGTGGTTATGGAGACCAAATTCATTCCATCCACATGATCTCCATTGATTTGACCACACCCATCCGCAATCCGACCGATCCATCACGGTCATTGCATCTAAACATGGATGCCATTGGCTGGGATCGCGTCAATTCACCATTGTCACCATCGAGTGCTGGCCTTTCGGTGAAATGCTTCATTTTACCCCAAGGACAACTCAGGATATTTTTCAAGCTGAAGAGGGACCCGAGGTTCCAAACGTAGATCTTAACTCAGGTGATGATATCCATTTAATCCCAACTCCACATCAGTTGGAGGACGGATCCCACATGTCAATCGAAGAGACGGCGACGTAGAACATCGGCACGAGATCCAATGAATCCACGGATTCTCAAGGCTGGGGGTAAGCCTTTCCCCCGAGGAGCAAGCCGATTACATTGCCCTTCTTAAAGAAAAGAAGGAGGTTTTTGCATGGTCGTACAAAGATATGCCGGGACTAGACCCATGACTAGTCATGCACAACTTAACGCTTGATCCGAAAATCAAGCACTGTAAAGCAAAAACTAAGAAAGATGCACCCAACGGTGGCCTTGATGGTCAAAGACGAATTGCAAAAGTCTGTTGGATGCACAATTTGTCATCTGCGTGGATTATCCGCCATGGTTGTCCAACATGGTTCCCGTCAAGAAGCCCGACGGGAGGATTCGCATATGCACCGACTTTCGAGACCTAAACAAAGCGAGTCCTAAGGATGATTTCCCCTTGCCAAGCATCGACGCATTGGTAGACGCTACAGCGGGTCACGAAATGCTCTCCCTAATGGACGGTTTCTCGGGATACAATCAAATTCGTATCAATCCATGAAGACCAACTCAAAACGGCATTCACAACGCCTTGGGGGACATTTTGTTATAAGGTCATGCCTTTTGGCCTTAAAAACGCTGGCGCTACATACCAACGTGCTATGACTTATATCTTCCACGATTACATGCACAAAACTTTGGAAGATTACATGGATGATTTGTTAGCCAAGTCTCTCTTGCGCTCGGATCATCTCGGTGACTTAAGCAAGATTCTCGATCGCCTCATAGAGCATAAGGTCGGGCTGAATCCCAAGAAGTGCGTGTTCGGCGTCACATCCGGAAAACTCTTGGGTTTTATAGTCTCCAAGAGAGGCATCGAAGTGGACCCAAACAAAGTCAAGGCAATCCTTGAAATGGCTCCCCCAACCACTATCAAGCGGCTCGGAAGTCTGCAAGGAAAGGTCGCGTCGATTAAACGCTTCATAGCGCAATTATACGACAAATGCCGACCAATGAACAAATTATTGCACAAGGGGGTCACATTTCATTGGGATGACGAGTGCCGGTCAGCCTTTGATGAAATCAAACAATACTTGGCTTCGCCGCTAGTATTGGCACCGCCTAGACCAGGTGTGCCATTCTACTTATACATCTCAGCTACTGAGGTGGCATTGGGCGCAATGCTAGCCCAGAAGAATGAACTTCACAAAGAACAGGCTACTTACTATCTTAGCCGCACCACTGGTCGATTACGAACTTAACTATGCATACGTTGAAAAACTACGCTTGGCGGTGGTGTTTGCTACCAAGAGGCTACGCCACTACATGCTTGAGCAACACTACGTATGTTGTGTCTAAGGAGAATCCATTGCGATACATGATGAGTCGTACTTATCATAGTAGTCGCACGGCGAAATGGATCATGTTGTTGACGGAATTTGACATTGAGTTTATTGGGCAAAAATCTATAAAAGGACAAGTCATAGCCGATCAACTAGCGGAGGCTCCTCTTGAAGACGATCAGCCTCTAGTCATAGAACTACCCGATGATGAGGTCTTCCATGTCTCAGAATCGCCGGATTACGAAGAGCCTGAGTCTCGGGCCGACATAACCTTATTTTTTGATGGTTCTAAATGCGAGCAAGGTGGTGGCGCGGGAATTGTATTCTTCACACCGCGAGGGCGCTCCAATGCCCCTGTCATTTAAATTAAACTTCCGAGTGCACCAACAACAATGCGAGAATATGAAGCCTTGCTCTTAGGTCTTCAGATAACAATCGCCATGAACATCAAAAGATTGAACATCTTTGGTGATTCACTGTTAATCGTCAATCAAGTCAAAGGGGTATATCAATGCAAATGCCCGGTTCTGAAGGCCTATAAAGCCCTCGTGGATAAATTCCTGGCAAAACTTGAGTGGTATGACATCGAGGCACTCCCTCGATCATCGAATCATTTTGCGGACACAATGGCCTCCTTAGGGTCACTAATCCCGCAAGACCTTTCCGGTGATATAACAACCATTCGAGGTCAAAACCTTATCGCAACCCGCGATGGAGCGCGCAAGCTCGGACTTGACGCCGAGGAATCCACATGATCCGGATCGAACCATCTTCGGATAAGTTCTTTCGAATCCGAGACTATTTGAAACATGCCAAGCTAGGGGTCTTTGTTCTCCCCCACTCCCATTAATAGCAACACAACGCTATTCTTACAAGTTCTATCCCAATCGGCATTTGTTAGGGAAGAACTCCAAAAGGGATTAGCTATTCAAGCTGTCGAGGTATCTGATCAACAGGACTAGTATTTACCCATAAGAGACTACCTCAAGTTAGGTAATCTACCCTTTGGATTGACGCAAGCCGCAAAACGAACATTCAAACAGAAAGCGGCAAAATATGTCTTGATAGGAGACATTTTGTATCGTCGCGACTACGACGGAATTCTTCTTCGTTGCTTGGACCGGCAAGAGTCCACTTGGGCGATCACCCAAGCGCATGACGGTACATGTGGCGGCCACTTCAATGGTATGGCCATTGCAAAGCGCATTCTTCGCATGGGCTATTATTGGCCATCTTTAGAGCGAGATTGCTGCGCGTATGTCAAGAGGTGCGTAAAATGTCAACATCATGCCAATTTAATGCATGCACCTTCCCAGGCCCTACGAGACAGTCCAGTCTGCTTGGCCATTTTGCAGTGGGGCCTCGATCTAATCGGAAAGATCTCCCCTGCATCGTCAGGCCGTCACACGTTTATCATAACGGCCACAGAATATTTTACCAAATGGGTGGAAGCAATTCCGTTAACCTCTACGACGGGACCCCGCATTGCGGAGTTCATTTTGCATTACATCATATGTCGTTTTGGTATTCCATCCAAAATAATCTCGGATAATGGGCCATCATTCAAGAACAAAGACGTGCGTGCTTTAACCACAAAGTACAAAATTCAGCATGACTTTTCAACACCCTATTATCCGCAAGCAAATGGGCAAGCGGAGGCGTCAAACAAAATGCTAGTCGCCATCCTTAAAAAGACCGTCACGAGACAGTCATAAGGATTGGCACATACAAATTCCACTTGCCCTTTGGGATTATCGCACTAGAATTCGTATGCCCACCAGGGCAACTCCGTTTTCACTAGTGTATGGCTCAGAGGCAGTAATGCCTCTCGAGTTGGAAATTCCTTCCCTTCGCATATCAATGCAGGAATTCATCGATGATGACAACTGCACGGCAGGCCCGGTTAGACCAACTTACGTTGCTTGACGAAAGACGCGTTAATGCTCTCGAGCACTTACGTATCTATCAAGAGCGGCTTAAGAGAGCTTACAACATGAAAGTTCACCTAAGAGACTTTCGGGTTGGTGATCTAGTTCTGAAGGAAAACCAACAAAACTCTAATTTGCCGTCCCATATGAGAGACAAATTCGTGGCAAATTGGCTAGGTCCTTATGTCATTGATAGCAAAATAGGACCGGGAACGTACAGGCTAGCTTCTCTTGATGGTATCAAGGAAACAGAACCCTTGAATATCAGTCATTTGCGACCATTTCATATCTAAGAAAGCCATATACCAAAAAAAAAAAAAAAAAAAAGCTCCAAGGATTATCGCAATCTCTTGGTCAATCCAAAAAGCTCCAAGGATTATCGCAATCTCTTGGTCAATCCAAAAAGCTCCAAGGATTATCGCAATCTCTTGGTCAATCCAAAAAGCTCCAAGGATTATCGCAATCTCTTGGTCAATCCAAAAAGCTCCAAGGATTATCGCAATCTCTTGGTCAATCCAAAAAGCTCCAAGGATTATCGCAATCTCTTGGTCAATCCAAAAAGCTCCAAGGATTATCGCAATCTCTTGGTCAATACAAAAAGCTCCAAGGATTATCGCAATCTCTTGGTCAACCCAAAAAGCTCCAACGATTATCGCAATCGTTTGGTCAAAAAAAAAATCAAGAAATTCAACAAAAACAAAACAACAAAAATCATCAAAAACAACAAAGATTTGCATCTCAATTCTAGGCATACTCGAATTCATCAAAAACAACAAAAAACACCAAGCATAACTTTTACCACACTACAGTCAGTGGTCTAGGAATGTACCAAGAGTTTCAGTGATTCGGTCATCATTTTCCTCTTTAGCCATGTAGTGTACCAAGTCGAGCAGATTTTACGAAGGTAGAGTCATACTTGAAATACACCTTGTTACGTAACATCCCAACACAAATCAAAACACTAAAATTCCCAAATTGTGTGAACGAAAGATGAAACCTGCAAAATAATCTAGGTCACCACAAGCGAAACGGTTATCTTGCTCATCCCCACGTGCGAATGACCCCTAGAATGCTTGAGAGTTGGCAAAAGGACAAGCATCCTCCCTACCCAATTCCCTAAGAATCCCTAAAGTTCTCAACGAGTTGCAAAACACAAAAATTTGCAAAATGTCAAAACTCCAAATTTGACAAACTATAGTGCACACATCAAAAGGCACAAACAACAGTGATTTTCATCACTCCATATCCCCAATCCCTTGCTCAAAAAAAAAAAAACAAATCAAAATAAACAGTGATCTCATCACTACAATGAGCAAGTATCCCAATACAATTGAAGAAAAGAAGGGAGTTGACCTTGAATCCCTGGAACTCTCGAGCATTCTATAGGTCATAAGGCAAGCTTCAGTACCAATTTGGTTGATAGCCTATCGGTAATGAAGTAAACCTCCCGCATGACGATATATCTGTCACATTAACTTGCGTACAAGATCAATGTTTGCATGTGGATGAGCTAGCTTATGGCATCCTGGATTACACCGCAGATTAATCTTAGTACATATAACAAAGGAATTCGTGGAGCTAATTAGGTGATCCTCGGTACGAGGTTCGGTTGAAAGCCCATCGGCATTGGCGGTATCCTAACAAATACCACTAAATGAACTCAATTGCACACACGGGGATGTTAAATAACTCGGTCAAAAATAGGTCCGATTCATACCTTGTTCAAAAGTCTTGTAAGATAAAGTACGAGTCATGGATAGTGAGATAAAAACTATTTGAATCTCAGAAAATCATACATTCATCCCAAAACCACCTACGCTACTTATCATCCTTATGATACCATCAGAAAATACAAAAAAAAAAAACCAGGTAAATAAAGAGCTTCTTAAACAGCCTACAGTGCAATCACCACAAATATCATTCATCCATTTCAATTTGCATATCACATAGACATCAAAAACATATACATTTATCATAACATCTGCATTCATCAAAATAAATAAACATGCATAACAAAAATCACATCATCACATGTACAAATCCAAAAATAAAACAGGTATATATATATATATATCGTCAAAAAGATGCCCGTAGGCTACAAAACCGGTCCTCAGACCCCGCAAGCATATCCAAAAACCCAACCTAAGGCGTCGACCACCATGATCACGCAGGATCGGTGCGACGGGAACTACCCCCGTGGTGTGGGTCCGACGGGACCCTGCAGGGCGGCTACTGCTAGCCCCCGCATCATGCCTACTACCACCCCCTCATCTAACCGCCTGCGACGAGATGATGCTTGATTGCTCAGTCAAACTATCCCTCGTCCGTCGAGAAGATCTGCTGATCGAAGGCTCAGGGAGCCGCCCGCCAAGGCGGATGACCTCCCTCTCCAAGTCTATCCGATACAGACACCACTACGCCTCTCGTCGATGATAGATAGACAATGCATCATCGCGCTGCGCCAAAACTCTATCCCGCTCTGCCAGCTGAGCCCACAGAAGATCCCTCTCCGGATCCCGCATCCGTAGCGGCTACGCTAAGTCATGCAACCTCATCGCCTACATCCGACCCCACCTCCTCTGTAACTGTCGGACGCATAGGACTCGCAGGGACAGTAGCCTGCTCAGGCTCCAAATGCTCCTCCACATCCTGCATGTCCGGATGCTCCGGAACACCCAAGTCCACATCCTCATCTCCCACATCCACCATGTCTGCATCATCCAACGGCCCCCCCCAATCACCCCCTGCCGCCTCAGCATCCTCCACTGCCGCCTCCGCGCCTCCCAGTGGACCCTCTCCTCTCCAGCGCCGCAATACCCACCACGAGTCATACTCAGTGGTAGTACCGACGTCATCCACATCCGGGACCTCAATCACCGCATCCGACTCCTCGCCCAATGGCACGATGACCGGTGGCTCCAGATCCCTCTCATCTCCACGACGTCGATAGCCTACGGGCTCACCAGGCAACCCTGGCGCACCCCAAACTATCGTGTAACCCGGCGGTACGGAAAGAACTCATGCTCCGTCCCGTGCCGCCCAGTCAACCATCGCTCCCTCCGTACCCGTCGGAGCCACTCTCCAGCCTCAGGCCAGGCTGGACAGTCCCGATAGGGATGCCAAAACACCTCCCCTAGAGTGAGCCGAGAAAAGGCATCAATGTAGTGCTCAACGGCACCTGCCCATCGCCGACTCTGCCCCTGCTCCGCAGACCGTCGCCACAAAGCTGCATAACCAATCTCCTCATCCTCCATCACCGCCCGAGTCATCCACGGTAACCCGGTAGGCCTCTCAACAACTATGTGCTGCCAACCCCAGCACTGCAACAAAAAGCTACAACTGACACCCTTCCGCTGTCGACAGCGGACCCCGTACAGCTCCCCGTAAAGCTGTGCCAACAAAGTCTATCCCCATCTCAGAATCAACGGTGCCTCTATCGGGCACTCTGCCAACTGCCACACCAAATCCAGCAGGTTCCACGGGAACCTCGCGCTGACGAATCAGGGAGAAGAATGTTAGAAATGAGGCCCATCAAGAATGCGTGCCTCACTCCTAACACCCCCTCTCCTTCCACCGGCTAACCAAAATCCTGCCGGCTGGCAATCCGCCTCGGTTGTCTCCATTGGGTCTGCTACACCCGGCTCCCCCCATGCCCAAAACATCTCGTAAGTATAGCGGTCCGGCGATCAAACGGAGATGTCCTAATAGGCGAACCATCTATCGGAATCCGAAGCAACCGATAGACGTCCTCAAGAGTCACGGTCATCTCCCCTGTCGGGAGATGGAAAGTATTGGTCCACGGATCCCAAAGCTTGATCGGGGCCGTCGAGATAGGCCGATCCGAAACCACAGGCTCCAGTCGAGCCACCTGCTTGAGCCCAAGGGCATCAAGCCATTCCCGATCATCATCGGTCAATGCCAACCGTGCCTCAGTAAAGGCAGCGGGTACACGGTACCGGCTCCTAACAACCTGCAAGCAAACAAAAAAAATAAATAAATAAATATAACAGATCAAATTTTCAGTTCTAGGGTTTCTAACCTTAACTGATAAACAAAAACATCACAAAAAAAAAATCTTAAAGTTTTGAAAAGCGTCAACACAAAAACAATGCATTAAATTAAAGCAAAATAAACCCTAGGGTCACTTACAGGTCTCGCCTCGGCTCCGCCGCTCGAACCAGTTTGTGCACTCATGATGGCAGAGAGAATTCCAGCGAGCGCTTCGCTCGCAGAATTACCTCCTCCTCCCGAAGCTCCAAAATCGCAAGAAAAAAATGACACAAATGAGCCCAAAATCAAGTTTTGGCCATTAAATAAGCCTTTTGCACTTGGAATTCATCCTTGAGCTGGGATGAGCGCTCTGATCAGCGCTCGTCCCACCCAGGGACGAATTCTCCAGCTGGAATTCGTCCCACCCAGGGACGAATTCAGGCCAGCACAAAAAAAATCAACAAAAATGACTAAAAATGCACTAAAAACAGACAATAAAATTGCCAGACAGGATTACTACTGCACGACAACAAGGGCATACAAAATCGACATTGGAGTCACAAATTGTCACTATCATACTCCCTAAGAAGGCTACCATAGCCGGACCGCTCCAAGGGAAGACGGATTTTAGACAATTTCATCCCCAAACGACATCACCAAAAGGGTCAAAGCCCACTCAAAAACAGTACAAAATTCAACAAAAACACAACAAAAACATTGCCGGACATAAGTGCTCTTGCACTTAACCTCTAGGCAAAGAAAATCGATGTCGAGGTCCAAATTATCGCTCTCCTACTTCCCCAAGAAGGCTACAATAGCCGGACCGCTCCACGGGAAGTTAGATTTTCGATGATTTCACCTCATTACGGCATCACCAAAAGGGTTAACACCCACCAAAAATAGGTCCAAATGTTGGAAAAATTGCACAAGCTTAACGGTAAACCCTCTAAAGGCACACCTGCACAAGTCATCTTGGGTCAAGCGACTCGTCGCTTCTCTCACGAAGGTCATTCCCTCATCGATTACGTACGCTTGAGGGGGTAGTCACACTTAGTCACCAACCAACAATCACACACCCAATTAAGGAAAATGACATGCATTCAAAGAATCATTGACAAAGACAATCACGCTCCTGCGTAGGGCGATAAACAAGCAACAATCAAATCAATCAAACACTTGGCATTTCGTGAATCATGAACACAAGGTTCCCCACGAGGATAAAAACGCCCTTCACTTGTTCATGAGTGATCAATGTCTAAGTTCAAGTCACACCTCACCAAAACGGGTTAATACTTGAAATCAAATTCCTTAGCTCGTCAGAAGCAAGGATTCAAGAATGCATGCCCTTTCCATACTTGGGGCATCAAAAGTTGGTTAGGTTACCAAGAAACCCTAATCATTAGTGCTTTGGTTATCTATTTTTGCTCAGCACTGCGTCACCCGCAGCGCTTCCCAAAAAGGGGCATCTGTAGACACCAAAACAGCACCAATCCGATTATGTGACTGCAAACAACGATCGCTTTGACAAACACAGCCCCAGGGGCAGCCCTCAGAGGTTAAACAGTGGTCTTAACCACTTTCATAGCAATTTTGTAAGGTCAAGAAGCAATTTGGCACACTTGGACACTTTGCCCGGTATTCGTCTCACCCGGGGACGAATTCAAAATAGAATCCGTCCCACCCCGGGACGAATTCTGAATCCGTCCCTGGGTGGGACGAATTCTAAGCAACGGGCAAAAAGGCAAATGGTGCCAAGTGGCAGCCCAGAACGATCGATTAAGGACTCCTGCCTTGCACGCGTGTGTAGGTGGACGAGAGGGGCCGTTAGAAGAGCTGTCACAAAAGGCATTTATCAAAGCTCAAGTCAATGGAGGACTCCCCTCCCTCATGGGAAGACAAGGCGCCACATGGCGCCTATGGCCAACACATGGCATTTGTGCTTCCCTCCCAAAAGAGACCCCATGGGTCTATAAAAGGTGGGACTTTTCTCACCCAAAATAGACGAGGTTGAAGGAGTTTTCAAGCAACGAAGTGCTTTGCCGAGTTGAAGACCCACTTGCATCCCTTTTGGTTCACCTTCCCACATCCACCAATCTCTTTTGCAAGGGAGGTTGTTGGGTGGCCTTTGGAAGCTCGAACCTGACCCAAATCCAACACATGGACACACTGAACCAACCAATTCGCCGACCCCCAATCCTAAGAGGTTTTGGGCCCATCCCCTGGTGGATTGGCTCCAAAATCAAGTGCCAACGGTGGGAGGCCCACTTGGGCACCCCCGCACCTCCCAAGTCCTATTTTTAGTTTTTGAGCATTTTAGATTATTTTTCAGATTGCATTTTGTGTTATTAGGTTTGATTAATCCATAGCTGCAATTTTGTAACTTTTGGTCAGATTCTAGTATGTTTTGTGTTGCTTTGTCGTTTCGCTGACTTGCAGGTGTCGAGGTCAAATTCCCGAGGGTGGAGGCCAAATTGGGAGAATCCGACCATGCGGGTCGTCCCAAAATGGCCCCAATTACATAACCCCCCTGTTTGCGGGCGTTTTGCGAGTCTCGGGATCCGACATTGGAGCGACAGCAGGTCGGTTTCTTCAACACGGAAGAATTCGTCCCACCCGGGGACGAATTGCGATCGAGTCGTCCTGCCCGGGGACGAATTCCGGTTGAAGGTAGATTGGCCAGTGTCTCGGTGGCGGTGGCCTTACGGTAACTTTTCTTATCTTCTGTCAAGTTTTGAAGCCATTTGGACTCACTTGTAATTCTTGTTTCGGGCAAATATTTACATGCATATTTCGTTAGTTTTAGAGAGCAAACGCTTTTCATTTGCGGCGAGTGCTACGACATCTTGGTTGTTTCTTTGTTCGCAGGAGAAGCGGCGGGAGGTGAAGAACTCATCGACATCGGCGGCGGCATCATCTTGGCCCGCCCATTGCAATCGTGGGCACGCGGAAAGAGGAATCATTCGGTGATTGTAATCAAACTCTATTTGCGCTCCTAGCCCCTGAAAAGGGAGGAGACGTCATTGTAACGGAGATCAAGGGATATTAATGAAAGGGCTGTGTTTTCTCTATTTGATTGTGTCTCTTCCAATGTGTTTCTTTTCCATTTCATGCAATTTACATTTCTAGGACTTAAGCGTACTTGATTTTGAATGCAATCGCACTTAGTGTTTCCTTTGCCCGGAATCTCGTGCTTTCACTATAACCTTGTGAATATTAAAATTATTTTACCTTTTTTTTTTCCTTTCACATTGAATAATATTTCTCCTAATTTTTTGTATTATAATTAAAATAAATTTAAACATACACCCAAGGGCTAGGTGGATTGGTAGTTGCTTGTCTATCTAGGTACTTATCAAGAAGAGACTTGGTTTTAAATTTTGGGGGTACCAATTTGCAACAGTAGTAGTCTGCTCTGAATCCTCTAAGTGCATGCTAGACTGATGATGATAATACAAATATCGAGCGATTGGTGATCTCCCCCTCACATTGGGTTAACAACTATGTGTTAAATAGGCTTGTTGAGAGTAGCCATTGTGGTTTGAACCCTACACTTTTTAGTTACTAAAAAATAGTGTGGATGTAACTAACCCCCTATGTATCTAAAAAAAACTTTAAATATAGATTATGATATGCTTAATAGTAACAATAGCCCAAGGTTTAATGATGATTGTCACTTCTATGCTATTTTCAATTTAAATATGTCATGGATCATGATGATTAACACACCCACCAATACTTTATATTGATAGACTCCTTTTCTTTTGAAAAGTGGAATGTGAAGTATAATTGAAATATAATAAATTTCCTTTTCTATCATTTGAGTTTAAATTTATTTAATAAAAACATAAAACATAATAAATCGAATATTCCTATAGACTCCTACTTGTAGTGATACTAATGTTGTTTCCATTTGAACTCGCATTTATCTCTTTTTTTTTATTCTAATACATTAGACATCGATACAATTGCTTTAATTAGGACATTGTACAAGCAAATGTGTTTTGTGATGCCAAATATACATAGTGAGCACCCTCCTTTATAAATGTACTTTCATGTGTCGTACACCATAAATTTTGAATATATGTATATATTTATTCATTTACAAGGCTACATATATCACACATTAGTTCATTGATTTGTTTAATAGTTTTCATTTATTTTGTTCAAAACTACAACACATTTTTTATTACATTGATTAGCATAATAATATTATTATTATTTTTATTTTATTATATAATATTTAGTTGTTAAAAAAATTATATAAATTCATATGAATTTAATTGATTAAGTTTTTTAATTTTAATTAAGATATTAAAGTATTAAATGTATATAATTGTTAAACAATTATGATAAAACAATGCAATGAATGATATAATAAAGGTGAAGCTAAAATAGTTTTTAATATCCATGAGATTATAGGCTAGATGAAAATATCCTTATAAAAGGATTATATTTATCTAATATATGTTTTTCCAAACAAACTTTGGTCATAGAAGTATGGTATACAACTCTATCCGCTATTAGATTCAAACCTCAGACCTCATATATAGAGTTCCAAAGTCTTACCAGTAGAGCTATGGTTATAGAACATTGTGGATTACACCTCATCAAAATGTAGTTGAGATGATCATGGTTCTTGTTGAGCTATTGTTGAGCAAAAATTATATGGAATTTGATTATGTGTAGTATAAGTTAGTCAAAGGTATTGCTATACATAGCACTTTTGATATTTTTTCTATGATATCTTAAAAAGCAACTAGAAGAGCATTATGTTAGTAATTTTTAAGATTACAAGAGGTGTATTGATGATGGCATAGATGTTTGGGTTGGTTCCAAGGAATAAATATAAGGTTTAATTCGAGTAGAATATGAGTTTCCATCTAGAATTCAAAATTTCCCCAACCCTTTTGAGGAGTTTGTTGACATTCTCAACATCACTTTCTTCAAAGGTAAGGACTTTCCTATCACAAGTTTATTTTCTAAAAGATGCTATCATAAGCCACTACATACATACCTATACTATAGACACCCAATTTTGAACATCAACTACATCATCAATTAGTCATTTTGGCAAATTCAACAAAATCAACCATTTTGTACCCACATTAAGCAAAATGTAGATTGATAGTTGAGCATCAAAAAACCATATCATGTTTTTACAAAACCTTACAAAAGTAGTACCATTAGAAAGATCTCAAAAAAAATATTTTTAACAACTATAAATATGCTTATGATTTTATAAGTGTTAATAACCCAAAATGTCCCAATACAAAAGCACTATAAACTTGCAAAAGCGTGTATGATGCTTTTGTCATCATTTGGGTGTCTATGTTAGGTTAGGATGTCTATGTTATTTTGTGATCATTTTGTGTAATTTTTTTGATGAAGTCACAATAGAGATAGGCATAGGTTAAAATTTATAGCAATATATTGTAATTTAGTGCTCAAATTCATAAGACAATTCTATCAATTTGTGTGTTTTGTAATCTCGAATTATATTTTGTAACTATTTTTTTGAAGGAATTTAGAGAAATGAAATAATTCTATGAAGTGGTAATATATAGAAAAATATGATCATTTTAGCATTCAAGCAAGGAATCTAAAGTGCATCTAGCTACATGTTAGGCCTAATTCATTTTTTTGCATGCATGTTTTATGATCTCTTACTTAAAAAAAGAGAGAAAGATTTAGTTTTTTACAATAATTTAAACCAAAAGCCACATAGATCTAGAATTTATATTATTGCATTGTTGATTTCACATGCACTGTATTTATCACCCAAAATTTGCTCTTAGGATAAGATTTGATATTTTAAGATCCTATGTGTATTCCAATAAACTAATAAAATATAGATTGGTAGGATTCCATATTAACACCTTCATAATATTGAGTGTGGGCGTGTGCTTCCATATGTCTGTATATTTGGGAAACTCAGTATGAACACCATACGAGTCCAAAAATATTTCTATCCTTCCAAAAACCTCTAATCAAATATAGAAATTTAATAAACACTTAAACATGACCATTATGTAGCTAGAACATATCAATAAAGATCAATAATAATCTAACCAAAGGTTAGTCCTATTGGGGGGCATATATAATCCCTTGAGTAACCATCATAGGAACCTTGAGGATATATTTGGTGTATATGAAGCCCGAGATGCCAACCTCCCATATAGGCTCTTATGTATGCTTTAAGACTCCTAGGGAGTAATTTATGGTAGGCTAAAGATATTTATAAGGAGGGATATTTATTACCTATAATATACGATCCTAGATCACATATCTAGATGTGACCATTATCATGTATAATTGTCTTTCATGTACATTAAAGTCTGTCTAATGTACAACCACATATATAGAGAGGACCAACTTCTTCCATTTATTGATAGGCATATTAGAAGGGTAGGTATATGAAAAAGTTCAAGTATATTGGGAAGACATCCTAAGGTATATTTATTGGATTGGTATCTCAAGAGAAGAGGATATAAGGGCATATAAAACTCTTCTTATTATTTTTCTACTACTACTAAACAACTCTAGAAACAAAACTTTAATAAATTTAATTCTTCTTACCTAAAGCCAGGGCCAAACATCATTATCTTACCTAAGGTGTTGCCCTCCAATTCCCTTGTAACCCTAAATCCTTGCCCTCTTTGCTTAAGGTCTAAGGGGAGTCACATTTGAAAATCCCACATTCAAGGAAGAAGAGTTGGAAGCTCCTCCATCAAGGACCTTATTTCTTGTCCATAATGAACATGGGGAAGTTATCTTAATGATTTTATAGAAGATGTAATATTGGAACATGTGTTTGATGTTAAAATTCAATAAAAAAATGAAATGCAAAGTTGTCCATGTGGTTGATAGTTGCATGAAACACTATGTAGAGTTAATTTAGTTGCAAGATTGTTGATGGAGAGTTAATACAATTGAATAGACTACTAGAAGATATGATTCTAGAAGCATGGATGTGATTCTCAATTTGAAAGGACAATATTGGAAAGAGGGATTCCCATGGATATTTGCATGTAGTAAGGAGACAAAAAATCATGCTAAAAACAATTAACATTACTTAGTTGCATGTTTCCTTTTTTTGGTTTGTGATCAAGCAATAGTGTTGGAGTCAAAATCACATTGACACTAATGTGTCTTAGCACTAATACAAAAAACTATTGATCAATCTCTCGAGCAAGAAAATATAATGTTTGCATTTTAGACAATAGCATTGGTCTTGTATCAAAAGCACCATCGATGGTACTAATTCAAGTATAGTGCTTTTAATTTAGGTCACTATATGCACTTTTGATCAAATATGAGCATGTTTGAATAAATATGATGTTTGACATTCTTGATATGATAGAGAGGTCATCAAAGTATTGATAGAGGGGAACCAAGACTTCATACAAAAACCCACCCTTCCTCAAAATCAAAATCCTAATTAAAGAACGAGAGATCCTAACGTTTAATAGAGTTGTATTCCATAATGAAGATCTCATTTGCAAAAATATAAATCTAAATTTCATTTGACAAAATACGTTTACATGCATTTGAGATACATTAATGTAGATCCACTAACTTAGGCAAAAATCCATTAAACCAACAAATCAAACCACTAACCATATAAAAGGCTATATACTTTTAAAATTTTGACTCCATATCACTAACTAGAATAATTTCTACCTTATCTCCTAAGAAATGATTGACCAAAATAGGTCAAGACATCTTCTCTAGAGTGTTCTTAAAGGATTTTGTGCCATGAAATTCCACATCCACAAGCCAAGTAGCTCTATTCTTATAAAAATCAAAACTCATGAAAAATACGAGAAAATATTTGATCTACTATTAAGACTCCCTAAAATATTATTACTTTATGCTTATGAATCCTTACACACAAATCTCCTTCATTTAACACACAAAACACCAACTTTCATGTCTAAACCTAAATTAATACCACTTAATCTTCAATTTTAATACCTCTAACTTAAACGTACATAGACCTCTTAATCCTTTTTTAATTACAAATTAATTACAATGAAAATTACTATTGAGAAACATATTTATAATTGTAAGCCAAATCCGTTCATGCTCCACACAAAATATTCAAATAACAATTGCAAACAATTACATATAGAACCCTCATAATGAGAATTCACAATCCGTTCATGCTCCACACAAAATATTCAAATAACAATTGCAAACAATTACATATAGAACCCTCGTAATGAGAATTCACAGGGATTTTATGGCCCATAATAAAAAGAAAGTACACTACGTGGAATCGTGGTAATAAGATACATGATGGCGTACATGGCCCTCCTTTTCCCGCGCGCCACGGGTCAAAAGCAAGAGCCCCGGAATGGTTCTTCTCGTCCATATGCATCCCATTCAGACAAACGATGACCCGCCATCCTTTGGGAATGACAAAATCTGTTTTCACGGAAGATGGAGATAAGTTATTATTTCATAGTTTCAATCTCTAGCAACTTTATTTATATTCCAGCTATAATTTTTTTTAATGTATTGTAATTAGAACATTCCAACCAGCCTTCCGTAAAACTCTTGATAAAAAAATATTTATCTAAACGAACGACAAAATAATCTTCTTCAAAGTCAGTACACAGCCTCCCACCTTTTCCGAATGGTATGAAGGGTTACTGCAAAGCAATATCAATCCCACTTTACTGGATTAATTAGCAATCCAATGTTTTAAATTGAATTAACATAAAATAAAATAAAAAATGTTTTATTGGGACAGTAGAACGTTATGAATTTTGATTTTTTTGAGGAAGTTTAAAGTTTAAAGAGCGACATGGGCGACTGTGTGAGGGAGTGAATGTGTGTTAAATTCTCTGTTGATAAGCATAGCTCTCGGTTATACAAATAATAGAGACTGCTCAACCCTCTGTTAGTCTTCGGAGTTTCTTATACTAACCAAATAAAAAAAATTATAAATATTATCGGAATTTAATATTTTAAATTAAAATAATATTAAAAGATACACGATGGTGTACATGGCCCTCGTTTTCCAGAGCCACGGGTCAAAAGCAAGAGCCCCGGAATAATTGTTCTAGTCCATATGCATGCCATTCAGACAAACCATGAGATAGTTATTATCTCATACTGAACAGTAGGTTTTCATTTTTTAAATTTAGAAAATTAAATTATTGTTTAGGTTATCTAAATTTATATCACAAGCTCTTGTTATGCTGTGTAAACTGTGATCCCAATTTAAAAAATGGAAGTTATTCAGGTTACTAACTTCAAATCACGAACGGAAAAAAAACCATGTTCTGCCGTACAAACTGTGATCTCAATTTGCCTTAAAAAAATATTAAATTACCTTTATATTTCACTTCCTGGGTGGATTCTGGGAAAAGACAGGGAGCATTCCCACAGGGAAGACCTTCACATGGAAAATACAGAGCGATTAAGAGCTAGGAACCTCTTTGTTCAGAGCCGAAAGAGTCAAAATATAGCAGAATAAAGATTGAGTACACAATTGGTGAATTTCATTGATAAGTAGTCGTCCCAGTTAGCTTTTCGTCCCCCTTCGCCTTCAAGATGGCATCCGTGCGAACAAGGGAAGGCTCATACATGCCAAATACCTGTCGTCCTTCACTAACTTACTAGAAGGTATATGAAAAACAATATTTATAATTAATTATTGGTTACTCATAATTTTAGTTTTAATTTGGTAACTTTGTTGTTTTTTATTTTTTTTAAAATTTTTATTAGGGTAAAATCTAGGTTTTTGAAAAGGCTCAAATCCTTTTACAATCTCATACTATATGTTGTCAAGTCTTACTAACTAAAATGCATAGGCTCTAAAGGTTATAGGACATTTAAAAAATTAAACTATTTTGTTTTAAAACTTTATAGATTTAGATTCATTACTAGCCTATTTACATTCATATCTTTGAAGAGTCTTTAGAAAATGCAACCCTCAACATACAAGTCCATGAATCTCTAGAAAATGGAATACTCAATAGACAAATCCACAAATCTTCAAAAAATTGAACCCTAAGGAGAAACATCCACATATCTCTAAAAAATGGAATCCTTAGTAGGAAAATCACATAAAAACCCAAATAGGTAAATTTTTTACTTGAAACATTGCAATGCATCCAAAAAGTCACAAATCCACAAATCTCCAAAAAAAACGACCAGGACTATTACAAGCCAAATATTACCCAGGAGAGGCTGAGAAATACATCCCAAGACTCAGAGTGGAAGGAGAGGGATCTACAATATGGAGAACAATGGAAGTAGACCAAGAGTTAATAAAGCCATACCTTTATTGACAATTAGGGATGATTTTTTTTGGGAGGATTCATGGAATCAATATCAACCAATTATTCAAACATTTCTAGAGATGGAGAGTTGGAAAGTAGAGATCCAAAAGGTAGGGTGGTGGAAAGCCTCTTACTCTGTGAAATCATGGAATCAACATGTTCCAGACTTACTACAATAGAAACATCCCCGCGAATGGCCAGTGAGGGAGACAAAGGAACTAACTAAACAACTATGGATACATCTCGAAAGACATCTAGTTCAGGATGGTTCTAAGAGGGATATACTTGGATGGGGAGGGAGTAAGTTGGGAATCTATGATGCAAAGAAGGGATACAAGGGAGTCTATGGATATGAGATTACTCCAACAACACTTCCATGGACATTTGTTTGCCAAAAGTAAGTATAACAAAAAATTAATAGTTTTTCATGGCTAATTAACCACAAAAAGTGCTTGACATTTCATAATTTTAGAAAAAGAGGTTTTTGCAGGTCTTCCAAATGTGTTATGTGTGGAAAGACAGAGGATACCTTGAATCACCTCTTTTTTGGGTGTTATTTTACCAAAGACATATGGATCAATTTGTGGACGCTGATGAGACAACATTAGGAAAATTTTTAGAGCCAAGAAAGCTTTTATCAGAAATGGAAATAGTGCAGATTTAAGACTAGAACAAATAAAATGGCATGGAAGTTGGGACCTAGCTTCATATGGTGGCAGTTATGGCTAGAATGAAATGCATGCATATTTAGATCAGAGCACAAAACAAGGGAGCAAGTTTAGGAGAGTATTATGAGTAAGTTAATGGAAACACTATATATTAGATTACAAGAGGAAATAAACATAGAAATGGAGGAAGTGACTATTCTAAGGAGCTTTGGAATAACTATAAAAGAAAAATAACTAAGGGTTGGTTGCGTAGGTGAGATATCCTCAAATAACATAGAGTGGATACTGCCTCCCAAAGAGCGGGTGAAGGCAATTACAGATGGGACTTCTACTAAAAATCCTAGAAAATATAATTTTGGTATTATCATAAGAAATTGGAAAGGAGAAAAGGTGTACTAGATAGTAGAAGGTATGGGGGAGACAACAAATAATGAAGTAGAAGGACAATCGATCTTGTCAGCATCAATGATAGCTACAAATCTACATTTACATAAGCTATAAAAAGAGACAAACTCTTACGTTTGGACTAGATTCTTGGATCTGATAAGATACTTTTAGGTGCTAGGAGTTGGAGAGAGAAGGAAGGTGGAAGTAGTTCAAAATATTTTGAAGGTTTTTCAAGATATTTTTATTACTCATATCAAGCAAGAGGGAAATAGGGTGGAAAATTATTTAGAAAAATGGAGAAAATAATTGGAGGAAGGACAATATGTGGACTCTCAGATGAAAAATAAGATAATTTTGTGCCAAATAATCCAAGGGACGCGAGAGATGGTACAAACAGACAACAAACATGTTCAAGATGCCAATAATGACTTCAAAACATCATGAAGATAGATGGATGGTCTACGAAATTTAGATGACTGAGAAAAATTGGAATTCAACTATGGTAATATTGATGTGTATGGATAATTGTATTATGGTGGCCTCGTGTGATGTTTTCAACAAACACACCTATATATTGTTTTTATGGCTAATTTTTGATCTAGGAGGGATTGGAGGAGGATTTTATTCTTCCCTTGTTTCCTATCCAACTCATTTTACTTTGTAATACAACTTCTATAAATATAATATATTTTTCATTTAAAAAAAAAAAAAACAAATTCATAGGTCTCTATAAAATGGAACCCTCGACACACAAATCCATAGATCTCCAAAAAAGGAACCCTCATCAAAATAATTCCTTAGAAACCCAAATCAATAAAATTTTTAGCTTCTTATGGTTAAAAGTAGACAAATACCATAGATCTCCAAAAAATGGAACCCCCAATAGACAAATCCACATATCTCTAAAAAAAACTTTACTATAAAAATTGGAACTTTAATATAGTGAATTGCCTTTATATATATCATATTTCCTTTACCACTAACTAGAGTACATCTAGATGAATCTCATCTGGAAGTAACCATATTTTATCTTCCTCTCTAAGAGCTCGCAAATTGACTACCCAATTGACCACCTCATTTCCTTCTCTATACAAATGTACCAACTAAAATTCTTCTAGTGAATTTAGGGATCCTAGTATATCTATTACTATGTCTGCTACTCTTCATCTTGTCATTGCCCTTTCATTGAGGTAATTAATAAAATTCAATAAATTTATATCAACTATTAATTTCTTAGCCCCCACCTAAACCACTATATTTACTCTTGCCAATATTTTTGTAGCTTCAACATGATGATTGGTCATAATTCCCAAGTACTCATTCATCACTATGATCATTATTCCTTAGCTATCCATTAACACTACTCCAAATTTTCTCAAGTTACCTTTAGAAGCCCATCAAATTTTAGCTTTAGTCATCCTTGTTTGGGTGGTTGCCACTTGGTCAAGCTCCTCAAGTCTCCTCAATGATTATCATTCACCCTAATTGTACTTAGGTTTCAATATTCACTTAATTTTGCCTCCTCCAATGAATCTAGACTCTCATGTACTTTTAATGCTTTAACATTGTTCACTATGGTTTCTATGATGTGCTCTTTATTCCTAGTTGTAGATCTCTTCTTCCCTTTACAAATGCTTCTATTTATCTCCAACCATGTGCCTAGTGCATAATGAAAGGAAATTATATTCCAACTATGATTAAATATAGAGCTTTTTAATGGCTTCTCCCACTATCATATCCAATCTGATATGTTATTAGGTGATGCCCAAACCACCCTCATTTTATTTATTATGTCATACAATATTTTTAGGGAGTATTTACATTTCAAAAATATGCGATTCACTTATTCCTCATGAGCTTCACAAACATAACATCTATTAGGGAATTGAAAACCCCTCTTATGCAAGTTATCTATTGTTAAAATAGTATTTTGGAGCACCATCCAAAATAAAATTGTTAACTTTGGTGCTGCTTTTCTCCCCCATGATTGATCCCATAAAATCCCTCCTAGGAACTGCAAGTGAAATATCATTGGATGATTTAATAGTGACCCTTTTTTAGTAGATCCCCATAGTTTTGTATCCTAAACCAAAATGGGGCCTACATAATAAGCTTTTAATTTAGTTGTTAGCTTTTGTAGCTCTTAATAATATTGATTATGAAACCTTAGCTTCTTCCATCCTATCTCTCCTCCTTCTATAGCCAAATAATAATTCACCATATTCCCATAACTTTATTCTAGATCTACTCTAATTCTTGCTAACTTCTCAATCTTCACTAAAGGGTACTTCTCCAACCATGCATCTTCTTAGGAGTGGGTAGAACTACCATTTATTACCTTCTATTGGATGCATTTATCGCCTATGCTTATATGAGAGTTGATGCCTAAAAATACCCAAAAACAAAAGCACCATAATCTTACAAAGGTGCATATGATGCATTTATCACCCTATGGTTTTTTTTTTAGGTCAAACATTAGGCTTCACAAAACTATAACAAAATTTAATAAAAGTGGTACCATTAAAAATATCTTTTCGATGAGCATAAACACACCTATATTTTGCCAAGATTCGACATACTAAAATGTCTAGAAATGAATGTGCCATAACCCTATGAAAGTGTGTATGGCACATTTGTACGACCATCACCAAAATAGAAGTGTTGATATCTTGACTAATTTTCACCACCATTTAACTTCATATCTCTCATTTCTAATGGGTCAATTGTATGATTCAATGGGTTTTATTTATCAATCAATCTAGTTGCATGAAGTTGTTATTCTATTAATATCCATATCAAATTTATTTATCTTGAATAAATCAAATCATTCCTTGTAATTAAAAATATCTCATTTTCTACCTCATCCTTTTAGCTACCATGTGTCAAACATCATTCAAATATTTTAATAAAAATGAACAAGATTATAAAACTATCCCTTAGGGATAGTTAGTAGCAATACACATTTTTTATTTTATAGGTATATGCTACTATAGTCACTTATTGGCTCATAAGGATTGAAGATCCACCAAAGTCCTTGTAGATTTAGATTTATTTCCTATTTAATTTTAATTAGGTATTTACTAGAACAATCAAGGAATACCTACCAAGGCTCTTTTTAAGAATGTTTCAGAAAGTATCAAGGGAAAATCAATCAAATTGGTTGTGATCTCTCTCATCACTTTTAGTCTTAAACATTTTTACATGCTTTATTTCTTTATGCATTTTTTTATCAATAATTCTAAAAGGGTACTATGGTTTATTATTTCTGTAGACATGGAAAATTGACCCATTAAGGTGAATAATTTTCCTTATATTTCTTGTTTTCTTCTTAAAAACGTAGGGTCCTCTTTGAGCCACTTTTTACCCTACTAAATATTCTCCATTTATTCTAAATCCTATACCGTTAGATCGGGCTCAAAAAGAGATTTCCAATGGTATACGATATGACCTATTTTGACTTCGTTTGACCCTTTTAAATGCATTAAAAATGCATGGGTTCCAACAGGTGTGACATCACATCCCACTTTTATGGGGCACGTTTTTGTTGTTTCTAATTTATTTTATTTATTTATTTTATTATTTTTGGCCCACTTGGACCACCTATTAAACCCTCCCTAGGGTTTATTAGTGTCGTCTATGATTTTATTTGACCTATTTATTTGCCTATAAAATGAAGATCAAAATCACTTTTTAAACATGAACATGAACATTGCTATAAGCACGAACTCATGAAATCATGAACGACACACTCTTGCTTATGATCTGATTGTTCTCTTCTACTTTCTCACTGCTTCTTCTTCATTGTGTGTTTCACTACTAACCCCCAAAGTGCAACTTCTAGATTTGATCTACATTGTGTGATTTGTTTTCGGCTTGGTGGATCCGTTGGTGTGAGCTTGGTGAAAATATGAAGTGCCTTTTGTGGAGGCTCTCATCTTCTTCTCATTGTTCCCTCAACATATGTCAAGCACTGTATTGTTTTTCTTATACTTTTATTTTCATCCTTGCATCATCATTAAAAGCATTTACTAATTAGGATCTCTTTGTTATTTCTATGCATTGCATTTGTAGATTACTGTAAAACGTTGCTCATCATATTATTTGCATGTTATTTCACATCTTGGGCTTCGCCTGGGGGTAAGTTTTCTGATCTATCAATTTCGTTACTTCCATTTACATATTTTTAACATAGCAACATATTCTATTTTTATTTTTGTACATCAATTTTATGTTTAAACTCCGAAGGTCAATTTTCGATTTTATTTGCAAAGGTCATATAATTGGACCTAGGGGGCTTGACTGCTATGCCTCCAAGGACTCTCTTACAGCGGCCTAAGCAAGCCCCCTAATGCTAATAAAATATTTTTCTAGTCCATTATTTGTCTTTACAGGAACAGTTTTATTTTGACTTCACTAGGGCAAGGAGAATTAAAGTTGGATCAGCCATTGGTTTGAGTTAAGTGAATTTGTTCTTATTACTGGTTTTTCTGATCTACATTCTTAGGCATTTGAATATTAAAAAGCATATAGTTTGCATTTAGGTTAATTACTGCATATTTATCTTTAATTAATTAAGTTAATTATGTTTTAATTAATTAGTTAATTCTATTTTAATTAATTAGTTAATTATGTTTTAATTAATTAGTTAATTTTATTTTAATTAATTAGTTAATTATGTTTTAATTAATTAGTTAATTTTGTTTTAATTAATCAATTAATTTTGTTTTAATTAATTAGTTAATTATGTTTTAATTAATTAAGCAATTATGTTTTAATTAGTTAATTCTATTTTAATTAATTAATTTTGTTTTAATTAATTTGTTAATTTTGTTTTAAAAACTGCTTGAAACAAAACCCTAGGTTAGCCTCATTCAAATAAAAGAATCATATTAGGTTAGCTCTTGTATTTTGTATTACTTGTATTCTATATTTATTTGCATTCCATTTTATTTTGTAATGTTAGTTAATTTCCGCTTTGTTTATATTTCCATTTAATTTATGTTAATACTAATTATTTTTTTATCTATTTTGGTCATAGGTTTACTATTTTTTAGGAACAAGATAGGTGTGCCATGAAGCTACAAGTGTACCATAGAGATGCAAGTGTACCATAGAGCTATAATTCAGAATAAAAAGGTATCAGAATGAATACAACTCAAATGGGTTTTGCATAGCTCATATGTTTGCTTTATTTGTGACTGAATAAGTAGATTCATGGTTTGAGAAAACAAATCACCAACGAAAATGGGTTACCATTATAGAGGTTTCTAAATTATATTGCTATGACTTGATGCAAGCAACTCTTCATGACTATGCCACTTTTCTTTCTCTCAGATAGAAAGTTTCATGTGCACAATCAGAATCAGATGAAGAACCCCCTAAACAATCTTCTCATTTGTCATAATATGTACAATATTTGCTTCTAGGTGTACTCTTGGCCTTATAAGGTGCTCGCTTGTAGGATTAGAACTTAGGGATTATAGTGTAAAAATTCTCAATCTTATTTTATTGCTTAAAACTTGTTAGATATATTTATTATATATTTATTTTTTAACAAAACAAAATGTAAGCAATAAATATAATCACCTAAGAAATTGCAACAATAAAGATAAGACAGTTCAATGTAAATAAATTTTATATTGAATTTCTATGGGAGCCTTGGTCTCATCTCTTTTACAATAGTGAGATACCCCAAGTTATAGGGATCTTTTTATAAATGAAATGTTTTATTTTGAGTAAATAGGCACAAAGGGGGAAAATCCCTTTTGGAAAATCAAATAGATGGTAGGTGTAAATCCTCTTTACTAAAATTGTTTGGTTGGATGAGCTTTAGTATCCTCATGGGTCATCCCTTGCTTTACTAGAATTCCAAATAATAAGTCACCTACATGCATGTCCTAAAAAGAAAAGAGTGAATAACATATGAAGGACCTTGACTATGTGATGCTTATTTTTATTCCAAAGAAAGCTATGAAACCTAAATATAAAAAATTTTAGAATGGAAAATCAATGTGCATAAGACAAAAAACAATTAAATTTAATACCTTGTGTTCTTACAAGTCTTATCCATGCTTGGAAGTGACTGACCTAATCCTATGTAAACATAGGGCTATTTTTGACTCTTTGTAGCTCCAAATTATCTAAAAATTTATGGAGATATTCTAGGGGTTTTCAGGAACCTACCCTTAAAATTTTAGCTTAATCCAACTCTGGATGACTGAGATATGGTAAAAATAAGTTTAGTAGTCCTGCACAAATGTGAAGCTGTGTTTGATATCCATGGAGCTGCATTTGTGAATAATGGGGTTGTGTTTGTGACTATGTAAATGTAGTGCTACATTTAGGACTTATTTTTAGAAGTATTTTGGGATTGGGATGGTGATTTTTGGCTTTGATAGCTCAATATTAGAAAATATTGGTGTCCTCCTGGCATGATTTTTGTAATGTGATGATGTCTTTTTAGTCTTGTTTACTTGATTGAATGGTAGAGCCTTTATAGGCTTATGGGGTATGAGAGGGGTGAGGATAACTGGCAAGCTAGGGCTGCCAAATGGTAGGGACTGTGTAGCCACCTATCTTGAGTAGTTAGAGAGAGTCACTTAGAGTGTCCCATTTAACTAGGAAGATGTGGCATGTGGGTAGATGTGAGTGGAGTGAGGTGTGTGAAATGCGACAAGGGTAGGGGTAGAGGTGGCTAGGATACATGCCAAGTGGGGAGAGAGGGTATCCTAGGAGAAATTTATAAATTTTACAAAATCTGGAAAATAGGATAATTTATAGGAAAATGCACCTAAGTTAAACCTTAGACAAATTATTTTATTATGCAAATTTGGATGCAATGTGAATGGGTTTTGTGAAGTGTTAATATTTGGTGTCTACAAATTACCATTTTTGTACCACGTTGTGTAAGACATAATGCGGTGCAAAAATAAGAAACACTTGGTTTTATTGGATGATAAATCTAGTTTTGTTGCACCATCACGAGGATTGAATGACTCTTCAAAAATTTTGATTTTGGCTTACCCCCTCAAGTGGTGATTTGGTGAAAGATGAAACATATGAAAACCACAAGTTTCTTGATAGAATACAGATGGTAAAATGATGTGTCTTGATTGATGCAAATATTGTGAATGAATATCAAGTTGATTGCCACAATTTTTAAGTGTGCATCAATTGTTGAAATTTTGCTTTTGGCAAATTGAAGTGCAATTTTGTTATGGTAGATGGACCAACCAATGTGGGTATGCGTGTGATAATAGAATAATTCAAAGGTAGAAAATTTGATACCTCTATTGTAGTAACCACATGTCAAACTTGTATAGTGGCCTGGTGTATACCAATTTAAAATTTGTGAAAGGTTTCAGCTTTTACAATCCTATGGAGAGAGTTTGATGATTACCTTGAGCAAATTTTGTTGAATGTAGTTGTATTTCAAAATTGAGTTACCAAATTGATCTAATTTGGGATAAGATGAAGCAGGTTGATATGATGGATGCATGAATGAGTTGATTTTATGATTTTGGATACTTTAGAGGTTGATTTGATGCGTTATTTTTTTTGAATTAATGTCCTTATGGTAATTTACCCATCTATTGGATTGCATAGATAACTGATCACTGCAACCATCAAGTGTCTAGAGTAAATCACTACATACAATATTCAATCAAGGATCTAAGCTAGCTATTCTATAACTAAAAAGAAAATTCTAAGCTATTGTAGGAAATAAAAAGCTATTGTAGATGTTGACCAGAGGGGTTTGATGCCTCTAAATCCTTTTGAATTGAAAGTTACCTAAGAGGTATGTATCCTTTGGATCATTTTAAACTGATTTGACCAAAGGGGTGTGCCTTATTTGGAGCACTTTGGATTGAAAGTGACCAAAGGGGTTTTGTTCCTTTGGAGCATTTTGAATTGAATTGACCAAAGGGATGTCTCCTTTGGAGCATTTTTATTGAATTGACCAAAGGGTGTCTCCTTTGGAGCCTTTCATATTGAAATTGATCAAATGAGTTTGGTTCCTTTTGAGCCTTTTGGATTGAATATGACCAAAGGAGTTTGGTTCCTTTGGAGACTTTTTTAATTTTGGTATGCATGTGATGAAATGAATGTATTATGAATGAATGCAATTGGTGATGATGTATGCAAATGGATGAATGGTGTTGCCTCATTAATTTTCATTTGAAGAGGTTATGGACCATTGTTTATCAAACTTTACCTTTATTACTTAGTCAGGTATACCAACAACTAATGTTGAAATATGGAGTGGATTATAATACATAAATGATAATGTGATGTTGATATAGAATTGAAGCTTGCTTATGAATTTATTTGTTATAGGGATAAAGAATCAAGAGTTGTTTTCAAAAGACTCAAGCATCCTAGTGATCTCAAAAAAACACATCTATTAATCTCGTGAATCCATAAGATGCTAAGAGTCTCCTAGATGAGTAAAATTTATCAAGGACCAACTGTGTGTGCAATGAATGTTCACTTTCTATTATGATAGAGGGAAAACTAACCACTTATAGCTTATTCCAACAAGCTAGCTCATCTATGATCATACATGGGTCTATACAAAATAATCTCACTAATGTGATATATGTGTCACCATGTGTAAGGCTAATACACTGCCAAGTCGGTGTCTATAGACCATTTCTAACAATGGAGATCGCCCCATGGTTTTAATAACTAAGAATTCTAGGGATTCGAGCCCATTTCCCTTCTTTTTATTTCATTTTTGGATTTTATTATTTTTGGAATTTTATTTTAGGAATTTTTTCTCATTTTGTAGAGGAGTAAAGGGGATTTTTATTGCTTTTAGGGCTTGCTCATTTTAGAAAAGAGCAAGGGGTTTTGTTTTAGGGGGGATGACTTGCTCATTTTGGAGAAGATCAATGGGATTTTTTTTTGGATACTTGCTCATTTTGTGGAAGAGCAAGGTATTTATTTTTTTGGAGGAGGAGAATGGGGAGCTCGTCCTTTTGTCAATTCTCAACTTTCAAGACCATGCACATAATAGGATGAGCAAGGGAAACTATTTACTTTGTGGCAATAGATATGCTTGAGCTCGTCATTCCAAAACTTCATAATATTTTAATGTGTCCTATTGTGCATGGTCTAGGAGGAAACTTGATTAACTAGGAACAACCTATAGCACCTAAGGACTATTTGACATTCAATGAAGGTTGCCTGAAACACTAGGAGTGGTTGAGTGACTTAAAAAACCTAGATATTATTCAAACCAGAGACTACATAAGAAATAAGGTGCTATGGTATTTATTTCTCTCTTTTTTGACTTTCTTTTAGATGGTGGAATAATACTAATGCTAGATCAAATGTGCCACTGATTAAGACAAGAAGACTCAATGGACTAACAATTATCCAAACTAACCAGATGATAATCAATATGGAAAGTGATATGTATGAATGCAGATAATAGGGGTACATAAATGCAATGTACAAGGATATGATTATGGAATGTATATGAGTTATGGATGCATGAATGGATGCATAGAATATAATATGAATGATTAAGATAATTTTTTTGTCATGTATATAGGTACATATTTCACATTATGTTGGCCAAGGTGGTGGTGGTGGATCGATAGGTGGCTCAACTCACTCTAGTGGAAGGAGCATATGAAATATGGATCAATGGATAGGGAATATGTGAATGTAAAACTTATATTTATTGTTGAAGGGTGCAATGGGGACCGAGTCTTCTTTAGAATTGTTAGATATGATTGAGAGTATGTCATATTCCTCATCAAAATATTTGTTAGAGTCATCATCAAAAGTGGAGTTTATCATGGTAACTTGTGGTCACATTTATAGAAAATCCTTATATAAAAGAGGTACAAACTTAGGATCTATGTATTCATACTCACTATCATTGCTCTCTTTATCCTCGTCACCATCCTCTTTGGGATATATGGTGAGTTGTTGAAATACTTGGTCAAAAGAGGTGGTGGAGGATAATGATCAGTATCCTAAGCCAAAGAGATCATGTCTCTCTCGATAGTGAGGTTCAATGATGTCATGAATACCCTATTTATATCATCCTAATACATATCCCTGCTAGTTAACCCATAAAAATTATCACATTGGGAAATCTTAGATTTGATAGATATTTGATATTAGCACAAAATTATTGTTGGGGTTCATCAGGAGGAGGTGGATCGAACAAAGAATTCACTTTCTTAAATACAAAATGTATCATATTTGGAGCTGAACCTATGTTATATACCACACCTATAGCTAAAGGTGTATTGCATGGGTTACCGTAGTCTCTACCAGTCTCAATGCTAGGTGGGGTAATTATGATGTTCTTAACTATGTCCTCGCCAACACTTGGATTGGTGAGATGAACTACAAATTGAGTGGGTATGAACATGGATGACACAATTGCCAAGGTGGAGGCTCCAAGAGAGACTTGTGGCTCCAATGGTAGATTTGGAGAAATTTTCAAATGAGTGGTGTGCCTAACAAGTTGAGGCTTAGAAAAATATGGGGTGATGATGGGTGTTGGGTGAATTATATTGGGTGGTTGATTCTATGATGTGGATACTTGCATTTCTTATGTGATAGTTAGAGGGGTGACAAGTTGATTTTTTTGTTGATGTGATGAGATGTGGGTTAATGAAGTTTAAGGTCGATTTGTGGGATAATAAGGTATGATTAGAAAATGATGTGAGGTTGAGGTTGAAGCATGGTTGGGGTTGATGGTTTGAAATGTAGAGTCATAATTTACTATGGGAGGAGCCTCCTAAATGGGTGCTTTTGATGAGGTGTCTTGGTGTAGGGCTAATGAAGTGGTTGTGGGTGTTGATGAGGGGTTGAAAAGTTGGATTTGAGAAGTGAAGGTTTGTCCCCCTGCATGAAGGTTGTATGATTGGATTTAAGAATTTCCATAAGTGCCTCACAATGTGATGATGATTGTTGTATTAGCTCAAATATTTTAGATGCCAATTTTAGATTATGTGTTGATCGAATCCTCAATGTGATGGTTTGTCTAGTTAGATAACTTGGAATATGGATTGTTTGATATGGATGGGTTTCTTATTTTAGAGGTACGCTTGTTTATGGTGTTGTAGGAGGGAGTAATACTTGTGTTGATTCATTTGATTATTGAATATGGTTCATGCTTCTTTGATATTGGGTGACTATATGGATAGCACACACAAAACCTTGATATTATTGAGCATTATGAATATGGTTGAATTGGTTGGAGGAACAGTATAAGGAATGGTGTATGATAAATACCAAAGTGTAGACACCAAAATAGCACCAATCCTATTATGTGATTGCAAACACTGATAGCTTTGACAAACACAGCCCCCAGGGCAGCCCTCAGAGGTTAAACAGTGGTCTTAACCACTTTCATAGCAATTTTGTAAGGTCAAGAAGCAATTTGGCACACTTGGACACTTTGACCAATATTCGTCTCACCTAGGGACGAATTCAAAATAGAATCCGTCCCACCCCAGGACGAATTCTGAATCCGTCCCCGGGTGGGACGAATTCTAAGCTAACGGGCAAAAAGACAAATGGTGCCAAGTGGCAGACCAGAACAGTTAGTTGATGACTCCTGCCTTGCACGCGTGTGTAGGTGGACAGAGGGGCAGTTAGAAGACTATCACAAAAGACATTTATCAAAGCCCAAGTCAACGGAGGACTCCCCTCCCTCATGGGAAGACAAGACTGCCACATGGCGCCTATGACCAACACATGGCATATGTGCTTCCCTCCCAAAAGAGACCCCATGGGTCTATAAAAGGTGGGACTTTTCTCACCCAAAGCAGACGAAGTTGAAGGAGTTTTCAAGCAACAAAGTGCTGCCGAGTTGAAGACCCACTTGCATCCCTTTTGGTTCACCTTCCCACATCCACCAATCTCTTTTGCAAGGGAGGTTGTTGGGTGGCCTTTGGAAGCTTGAACCTGAACCAAATCCAACACATGGACACTTGAACCAACCAATTCGCCGACCCCCCAATCCTAAGATGTTTTGGGCCCATCCCTGGTGGATTGGCTCCAAAATCAAGTGCCAACGGTGGGAGGCCCACTTGGGCACCCCCGCACCTCCCAAGTCATATTTTAAGTTTTAGAGCATTTTAGATTACTTTTCAGATTGCATTTTGTGTTATTAGGTTTGATTAACCCATAGCTACAATTTTGTAACTTTTGGTCAGATTCTAGTATGTTTTGTGTCACTTTGTTGTTTCGCTGACTTGCAGGTGTCGAGGTTGAATTCCTGAGGGTGGAGGCCAAATTGGGAGAATCCGACCATCTGGGTCATCCCAAAATGGCCCCAATTACATAACCCCCCTGTTTGTAGGCATTTTGCAGGTCTCGGGATGCGACATTGGAGCAGCAGCAGGTCGGTTTCTTTAACATAGAAGAATTCATCCCACCCAGGGATGAATTACAGTCAAAATTTGTCCTGACCAGGGAGGAATTCCATTTGAAGGTAGATTGGTCAACTGTCTCAGTGGAAGTGGCCTTCTGGTATCTTTTCCTATCTTCTGTCAAGTTTTGAAGCCATTTGGACTCACTGTATTTACTGTTTTAGGCAAATGTTCACATGCATATTTCGTTAGTTTTAGAGAACAAACACTTTTCATTTGCAGAAGATGCTACTGACATCTTGGTTGTTTCTTTGTTCGCAGGAGAAGCAGCGGAGGTTAAGAACTCATCGACAATATGTGACTTAGTCTTCCTCCTTTCGCGTGCCCACGATTGCATTGGGCGGGCCAAGATGATGCCATCGCTGATGTCGATGAGTTCTTAACCTCCGCCGCTTCTCCTACGAACAAAGAAACAACCAAGATGTCAGTAGCATCTACCGCAAATGAAAAGTGTGTGTTCTCTAAAACTAACAAAATATGCATGTAAACATTTGCCTGAAACAGTAAATACAGTGAGTCCAAATGGCTTCAAAACTTGACAAAAGATAGGAAAAGTTACCAGAAGGACACTGCCACTAAGACAGCTAGCCAATCTACCTTCAACTGGAATTCATCCCTGGACAGGATGAATTCTGACTGCAATTCGTCCCTGGGTGGGATGAATTCTTCTATGTTGAAGAAACCGACCTACTGCTGCTCCAATGTCGGATCCTGAGACTTGCAAAATGCCTGCAAACAGGGGGTTATGTAATTGGGGCCATTTTGGGACGACCCAGATGGTCGGATTCTCCCAATTTGGCCTCTACCCTCGGGAATTTGACCTTGACACCTGCAAGTCAGCGAAACAACAAAGCGACACAAAACATACTAGAATCTGACCAAAAGTTACAAAATTGCAGCTATGGGTTAATCAAACCTAATAACACAAAATGTAACCTGAAAAAGTAATCTAAAATGCTCTAAAACTTAAAATAGGACTTGGGAAGTGCAGGGGTGCCCAAGTGGGCCTCCCACCGTTGGCACTTGATTTTGGAGCCAATCCACTAGGGATGGGCCCAAAACCTCTTAGGATTGGGGGGTCGGCGAATTGGTTGGTTCAAGTGTCCATGTGTTGGATTTGGGTCAGGTTCGAGCTTCCAAAGGCCACCCAACAACCTCCCTTGCAAAAGAGATTGGTGGATGTGGGAAGGTGAACCAAAAGGGTTGCAAGTGGGTCTTCAACTTGGCAGCACTTCGTTGCTTGAAAACTCCTTCAACCTGTCTATTTTGGGTGAGAAAAGTCCCACCTTTTATAGACCCATGGGGTCTCTTTTGGGAGGGAAGCAAAAATTCCATGTGTTGGTCATAGGTGCCATGTGGCAGTCTTGTCTTCCCATGAGGGAGGGGAGTCCTCCGTTGACTTGGGCTTTGATAAATGCATTTTGTGACAGTCTTCTAACGACCGCTCTGTCCACCTACACACGCGTGCAAGGCAGGAGTCATCAACTGACTGTTCTAGGCTGCCACTTGGCACCATTTGTCTTTTTGCCCGTTAAGCTTAGAATTCGTCCCACCCAGGGACGGATTCAGAATTCGTCCTGGGGTGGGACGGATTCTATTTTGAATTCATCCCTGGGTGAGACGAATACTGGGCAAAGTGTCCAAGTGTGCCAAATTGCTTCTTGACCTTAAAAAATTGCTATGAAAGTGGTTAAAACAACTGTTTAACCTCTGAGGGCTGCCCTGGGGGCTGTGTTTGTCAAAGCGATTAGTGTTTGCGATCACATAATCGGATTGGTGCTGTTTTGGTGTCTACAGATGCCCCTTTTTGGGAAGCGGTTTGGGTGACGCAGTGCTGAGCAAAAATAGATAACCAAAGCACTAATTATTAGGGTTTCTTGGTAACCTAACCAACTTTTGATGCCCCAAGTATGGAAAGGGCATGCATTCTTGAATCCTTGCTTCTGATGAGCTAAGGAATTTGATTTCAAGTATTAACTTGTTTTGTTGAGGTGTGACTTGAACTTAGACATTGATCAGTCATGAACAGGCAAAGGGCATTTTTATCCTCAGGGGGAACCTTGTGTTCATGATTCATGAAATGCCAAGTTTTTGATTGATTTGATTGTTGCTTGTTTACTACCCCAAGCAGGAACCGCACTAATTATGCAACGTAAGATGAAATGTAACGCTTTAACCTTATGCACCAAAACAAAGGAAAGAGACAATTTGGAAAGGAAAGAAAAGATGTAAAGAAATCACAGCCCTCTTTATTCAAATATCTTATCCTTGGTTACATAGACGTCTCCTCCATTTTTAGGGGCTAGGAGCGTTAAATTTGTCTTTGTTACAATGTGTGACTTAGTCTTCCTCCTTCCGCATGCCCACGATTGCAATGGGCGGGCCAAGGTGATGCCGCCGCTGATGTCGATGAGTTATTAACCTCCGCTGCTTCTCCTATGAACAAAGAAACAACCAAGATGTCAGTAGCATCTGCCGCAAATGAAAAGTGTTTGTTCTCTAAAACTAACGAAATATGCATGTAAACATTTGCCTGAAATAGTAAATACAGTGAGTCCAAATGGCTTCAAAACTTGACAAAAGATAGGAAAAGTTACCAGAAGGCCACTACCACTGAGACAGCTGGCCAATCTACCTTCAACTGGAATTCGTCCCTGGGCAAGACGAATTCAGACTGCAATTCGTCCCTGGGTGGGATGAATTCTTCTGTGTTGAAGAAACCGACCTGCTGCTGCTCCAATGTCGTATCCCGAGACCTACAAAACACCTAAAAATAGGGGGGTTATGTAATTGGGGCCATTTTGGGATGACCCAGAAGGCCGAATTCTCCCAATTTGGCCTCTACCCTCGGGAATTTGACCTTGACACCTGCAAGTTAGCGAAACAACAAAGCGACACAAAACATACTAGAATCTGACCAAAAGTTACAAAATTGCAGCTATGGGTTAATCAAACCTAATAACACAAAATGTAACCTGAAAAAGTAATCTAAAATGCTCTAAAACTTAAAATAGGACTTGGGAAGTGTGGGGGTGCCCACATGGGCCTCCCACCGTTGGCACTTGATTTTGGAGCCAATCCACTAGGGATGGGCCCAAAACATATTAGGATTGGGGGGTCGGCGAATTGGTTGGTTCAGGTGTCCATGTGTTGGATTTGGGTCAAGTTCGAGCTTCCAAAGGCCACCCAACAACCTCCCTTGCAAAAGAGATTGGTGGATGTGGGAAGGTGAACCAAAAGGGATGCAAGTGGGTCTTCAACTCGACAACACTTCATTGCTTGAAAACTCCTTCAACCTGTCTGTTTTGGGTGAGAAAAGTCCCACATTTTATAGACCCATGGGGTCTCTTTTGGGAGGGAAGCACAAATGCCATGTGTTGGTCATAGGCGCCATGTGGCAGTCTTGTCTTCCCATGAGGGAGGGGAGTCCTCCGTTGACTTGGGCTTTGATAAATGCCTTTTGTGACAGTCTTCTAATGACCCCTCTGTCCACCTACACACGCGTGCAAGGCAGGAGTCATCAACTGACTATTCTGGGCTGCCACTTGGCGCCATTTGTATTTTTTTCCCGTTAAGCTTAGAATTCGTCCCACCCAGGGACGGATTCAGAATTCGTCCTGGGGTGGGACGGATTCTATTTTGAATTCGTCCCTGGGTGAGACGAATACTGGGCAAAGTGTTCAAGTGTGCCAAATTGCTTCTTGACCTTACAAAATTGCTATGAAAGTGGTTAAGACCACTATTTAACCTCTGAGGGCTGCCCTGGGGGCTGTGTTTGTCAAAGCGATCAGTGTTTGCAGTCACATAATCGGATTGGTGCTATTTTGGTGTCTACAGATGCCCCTTTTTGGGAAGCGCTGCGGGTGACGCAATGCTGAGCAAAAATAGATAACCAAAGCACTAATGATTAGGGTTTCTTGGTAACCTAACCAACTTTTGATGCCCCAAGTATGGAAAGGGCATGCATTCTTGAATCCTTGCTTCTTACGAGCTAAGGAATTTGATTTCAAGTATTAACCTATTTTTTTGAGGTGTAACTTGAACTTAGACATTGATCAGTCATGAACAGGCAAAGGGCGTTTTTATCCTTAGGGGGAACCTTGTGTTCATGATTCACGAAATTCCAAGTGTTTGATTGATTTGATTGTTGCTTGTTTACTGCCCCAAGTAGGAGCGTGATTGTCTTTGTCAATGATTCTTTGAATGCATGTCATTTTCCTTAATTGGGTGTGTGATTTTTGGTTGGTGACTAAGTGTGACTACCCCCTCAAGCGACGAATCGATGAGGGAATGACATTTGTGAGAGAAGTGACGAGTCGCTTGACCCAAGATGACTTGTGCAAGGGTGCCTTTAGAGGGTTTATCGTTAAGCGTGTGCAATTTTTCCAACATTTGGACCTATTTTTGGTGGGTGTTAACCCTTTTGGTGATGCCGTAATGAGGTGAAATCATCGAAAATCTAACTTCTCATGGAGCGGTCCGGCTATGATAGCCTTCTTGGGGAAGTAGGAGAGTGATAATTTGAACCTCAACATCGAATTTCTTTGCCCAGAGGTTAAGTGCAAGAGCACTTGTGTCCAGCCATGTTTATTACTATTTTTGTTGTTTTGATTTTCTTGTTGTTTTTGAGTGGGCTTTGACCCTTTTGTGACGTCATTTGGGGATGAAATTGTCAAAAATCCGTCTTCCCGTGGAGCGGTCCGGCTATGGTAGCCTTCTTAGGGAGTAGGATAGTGACAATGTAAACCCCGACATCAATTTTTCTATGCCAAGAGGTTAAGTGCAAGAGCACTTGTGTCTGGCAATGTTTATTGCTATGTTTTTGTGTTGCATTTTTGTGATGTTTTTGTTGTTTTGTTGTTTTTGTGATGCCATTGGGGATTAAAATTGGCAAAAATCCGACCTCCCGTGGAGTGGTCCAGCTATGGTAGCCTTCTTAGGGAGTAGGATAGTGAAAATGTAAACCCCGACATCAGTTTTGCTATGCCAAGAGGTTAAGTGCAAGAGCACTCTTGTCTGGAAATGTTTATTGCTATGTTTTTGTGTTGCATTTTTGTGATGTTTTTGTTGTTTTGTTGTTTTGATTTTCTTTGATCTTGTGCATGATGGTTGATGAATATGGATGTATGCATGTTGTTATTTTGATGGATGCATATGCTATGATGAATGCAAATGTTTTTTTATTTATATGTGATATGCAGATATGAAATGGATGAATGGGATTTGTGATGTTTGGCTATGGCACCATAGACTATTTAGAGCTCTGTTATTTTGTTTTTAGGCGATTGCTGTGATGTATGGCTCTACATGTATACATGGTTTTTCTATTTTTGTATTTTTTGATGGTATTTGCAAAGATGAAAAGTAGCGCAGTTGGTTTAGAAATGTAGCTAAGGTTTTTTGAGACTCAGACGGTTTTAACTCACTAGCCATGACTTTACTTTATCTTACAAGACTTTTGGACAAGGTATGAATCGGACTTGTTTTTTACCATGTTATTTTACATCCCTGTGTGTGCAATTGAGTTCATTTAGTGGTATTTGTTAGGATACCGCCAGTGCCAGATGGGCTTTCAACCGAACCTGTACTCGAGGATCACCTAATTAGCTCCACGAATTCCTTTGTTGTATGTACTAAGATTAATCTACGGTGTAATCCAGGATGCCATAAGCTAGCTCATCCACATGCAAACATTTATCTGTACGCAAGTTAATGTGACAGATATATCTTCATGCGGGAGGTTTACTTTTGTTATCGATAGGCTATCAACCAAATTGGTACTGAAGCTTGCCTTATGACCTATAGAATGTTGAGAGTTCCAGGGATTCAAGGTCAACTCCCTTATTTTCTTCAATTGTATTGGGATACTTGCTCATTTGTAGTGATGAGATCACTATTTATTTTGATTTGTTTTTCTTTCGAGCAAGGGACTAGGGATATGGAGTGACGAAAATCACTGTTGTTTTTGCCTTTTGATGTGTGCACTATAGGTTGTCAAATTTTGGAGTTTTGACATTTTGCAAATTTTTGGTGTTTTGCAACTATTGAGAACTTTAGGGATTCTTAGGGAATTGGGTAGGGAGGATGCTTGTCCTTTTGCCAACTCTCAGCATTCTAGGGGTCATTCGCACAGGGGGATGATCAAGATAACCATTTCGCTTGTGGTGACCTAGATTACTTTGCAGGTTTCATATTTCATTCACACAACTTGGGAATTTTTAGTGTTTTAATTTGTGTTGGGATGTTACGTAACGAGGTGTATTTCAAGTATGACTCTACCTTCGTAAAATCTGTTCGATTTGATACATTACATGGTTAAAGAGGAAAATGATGATTGAATCACTGAAACTCTTGGTACATTTACAGACCACTGACTGTAGTGTGGTAAAAGTTATGCATGGTGTTTTTGTTGTTTTTGTAAAATGGAACTATGCGAAACAAGATGGACTAGCAGAGCAATTGCAGCCTATGGTGACTTTGACCTATACGACCACAAATATGCAATGTATGGATGCAATGCTTAATGCAGCTACATATTTTTGTATTTTTGATGGATTTATTTTTGTGAATATGAATATGAGGTGCAAGAGAGCTCTCGATTGATGAATTTGAGTATGCCTAGATATGAGATGCAAATTTTTGTTGTTTTTGATTATTTTTTATTTTTGATCAAGTGATTGCGATAATCCTTGGAGCTTTTGGGATGACCAAGTGATTGCGATAATCCTTGGAGCCTTTTTGGGTGACCAAGTGATTGCGATAATCCTTGGAGCTTTTGGGGTGACCAAGAATTTGTGATAATCCTTGGAGCTTTTTGGTTGACCAAGAGATTGCGATAATCCTTGGAGCTTTTTGGGTGACCAAGTGATTGCGATAATCCTTGGAGCTTTTGGAGTGACCAAGATATTACGATAATCCTTGGAGCTTTTGGAGTGACCAAGAGATTGCGATAATCCTTGGAGCTTTTGGGATGACCAAGTGATTGCGATAATCCTTGGAGCTTTTTGGGTTTTGACCAAGTGATTACGATAATCCTTGGAGCTTTTTGGGTTTGACCAAGTGATTGCGATAATCCTTGGAGCTTTTTGGTTGACCAAGTGATTGCAATAATCCTTGGAACTTTTTGGTTTGACCAAGTGATTGCGATAATCCTTGGGGCCTTTTTGTTTGGACTATGGCTCTTCAGGGGATAGAGGTACCCACAGCTTGATGGTATTTGCACTTCGGATCTGGCTCTAGAGGTATGGGCATGAATGGATCGGCCCTATGCACAGAGATGAGGACAGGGTCCGCCCGTGGCACTGATGTTGTTATGGGATCTTTGGGCGGAAGTTGATCTTTATGTGCCCAAAGTTGTGGATGTAATGCTTGGTCCCACTGCGGTGGGTTAACACGCCACTCATGCCCTAGTATTATGTTTATCTGTTGACATGCTTCCTCAAATTTTATGGGATGCCGATGCTGTCGCATGTGATTGCTGTGGGCTATCTCTGTTTCATCTTCACTTTCAACTAGTGAGTACAGCTCATCAAAATCTGGAGATTCTGAGACATGGAGGACTGCATCATCATGTAGCCCTATGGTTAAAGGTTGATCTTCTTTGAAAGGAGCTTCATGTAAGTTGGGCCTTGGGAGCTCCAAAATATTGGTCTCTACCGACTCTAAGTGCTCTAGCACTTTGCATGTATCGGTGGATTTGAGCTCCTCCTATTTGATTGGTTCTTGTTGAGGAACTTGGGGCCTATGGAGGGGTGGCCTGATGGCACCCCCCATGCCTTGGTAGGGCTTTTCATCCCACTCTTCTTCTTGCTCTGATTCCTTAGAGGCTTCTTGATGACTTTCTAAGGGTGGCTCATAGACCTGAGTGGGTTCCTAAGGAAGGCACCCATCATTGGTTATAGGAGCGGTCTCCTACTCATGTCTAGGAGGTGTCGGGGGTGGTGCTTCAGGAATCGGGGGAGTAGCCTCCCACTCCTAGCTAGGAGGTGTTGGGGGTAGTGTTTGATGGGGTCACTATGACTTGTCTTGCCCCCATGGGTTGTGCCACTCAAAATATTTTGTCTTATGTGTGTGAGGGGTTGGAATCCTCTCAGGTAGTTTATAGAGCAACTTATCTGCTTTACGCTGCATGTATAAGTCCTCTAACTCCTGACGACCTTGCTCTATGCGTAACTCATCCGCTTCACGTTGCATGCGCTCTCTATCCAAGCGATGTCGATACTCTATTTCCTGATGACTTTGTTTAAGCCGCGTGATTCGGGTTTGATGGGTGGCATGTCTGGCGACTATCGGGTCAGTTTGGTCTACCCTATTTTTCTTAGGAGGTTCGAATGTTTCTCCTATGTATTGGCCTCGATCTTGATGATCTAAAATTTCAATGGGTCACTTCCCACTGTCTATGTAGGCGACATGTACTTGAGGCCGCACTATTTGTTGTCCTCGAGGAATGCAATGATTTTCCTCGTACTCCCTTTCATGTTGGCTCTCCTGCATAGTGTGTTGGAACAAATCATCCTTCTAGTGCTGAAGGTGCTCTTTGTTAATATAGTACAGTTCCTCTAAATGTAGTCGCTCTTGTCGCTCTAGCTCAAGCTATGTGAATTGCATTTGGCGTGCGACGTGCTTGACAGATTCTAAGATGGTTGGTCCTGTCGCCTCATGTCTAGAAGGCCTAGATGCTTCTCCTAGATATTTTAGATCGTAGTGATCCAAGATCTCTATAGGCGACCTCCCTTTGTTGGGGGTAGCGGCATTCCATCGGGGCTTTGGGAAAAGATGTAAAGAAATCACAGCCCTCTTTATTCAAATATCTTATCCTCGGTTACATAGACATCTCCTCCATTTTTGGGGGCTAGGAACGTTAAATTCGTATTTGTTACAATATGTGACTTAGTCTTCCTCCTTCCACGTGCCCACGATTGCATTGGGCGGGCCAAGATGATGCCGCCGCTGATGTCGATGAGTTCTTAACCTCCGCTGCTTCTCCTGTGAACAAAGAAACAACCAAGATGTCAGTAGCATCTACCACAAATGAAAAGTGTTTGTTCTCTAAAACTAACGAAATATGCATGTGAACATTTGCCCAAACAGATGAATACAGTGAGTCCAAATGGCTTCAAAACTTGACAGAAGATAGGAAAAGTTACCAGAAGGCCACTGCCACTGAGACAGCTGGCCAATCTACCTTCAACTAGAATTCGTCCCTGGGCAAGATGAATTCTGACTGCAATTCGTCCCTGGGTGGGACGAATTCTTCTGTGTTGAAGAAACCGACCTGCTGCTACTCCAATGTCGTATCCCGAGACCTACAAAACACCTTAAAATAGGGGGGTTATGTAATTGGGGCCATTTTGGGACGACCCAGATGGTAGGATTCTCCCAATTTGGCCTCCACCCTTGGGAATTCGACCTCGACACCTGCAAGTCAGCGAAACAACAAAGCGACACAAAACATACTAGAATCTGACCAAAAGTTACAAAATTGCAGCTATGGGTTAATCAAACCTAATAACACAAAATGCAATCTGAAAAGTAATCTAAAATTCTCTAAAACTTAAAATAGGACTTGGGAGGTGCGGGGGTGCCCAAGTGGGCCTCCCACTGTTGGCACTTGATTTTGGAGCCAATCCACCGGGGATGGGCCCAAAATCTCTTAGGATTGGGGGGTCGGCGAATTGGTTGGTTCAGGTGTCCATGTGTTGGATTTGGGTCAGGTTCGAGCTTCCAAAGGCCACCCAACAACCTCCCTTGCAAAAGAGATTGGTGGATGTGGGAAGGTGAACCAAAAGGGATGCAAGTGGGTCTTCAACTCGACAACACTTCGTTGCTTGAAAACTCCTTCAACTTTGTATGTTTTGGGTGAGAAAAGTCCCACCTTTTATAGACCCATGGGGTCTCTTTTGGGAGGGAAGCACAAATGCCATGTGTTGGTCATAGGCACCATGTGGCAGTCTTGTCTTCCCATGAGGGAGGGGAGTCCTCCGTTGACTTGGGCTTTGATAAATGCCTTTTGTGACAATCTTCTAACGGCCCCTCTGTCCACCTACACACGCGTGCAAGGCAGGAGTCATCAACTGACTATTCTGGGCTGCCACTTGGCGCCATTTGTCTTTTTGCCCGTTAAGCTTAGAATTCGTCCCACCCAGGGACGGATTCAGAATTCGTCTTGGGGTGGGATGGATTCTATTTTGAATTCGTCCCTGGGTGAGATGAATACTGGGCAAAGTGTCAAAGTGTGCCAAATTGCTTATTCACCTTACAAAATTGCTATGAAAGTGGTTAAGACCACTGTTTAACCTCTGAGGGCTGCCCCTGGGGCTGTGTTTGTCAAAGCGATCAGTGTTTGCAGTCACATAATCGGATTGGTACTGTTTTGGTGTCTACAGATGCCCCTTTTTGGGAAGCTCTACGGGTGACGCAGTGCTAAGCAAAAATAGATAACCAAAGCACTAATGATTAGGGTTTCTTGGTAACCTAACCAACTTTTGATGCCCATTTGTGATTTTTTAGTGGGCTTTGACCCATTTGTGGTGCCATTTAGGGGTGAAATTGTCAACAATCTGTCTTCCCATGGAGCGGTCCGGCTATGGTAGCCTTCTTCAGGAGTAGGATAGTGACAATGTAAACCCCGCCTTCCTTTTCACACATAGAGATGAATTTGCACCTAGAGAGGATCCATTCGTGCCCGTACCTCTAGAGCCAGATCCGAAGTGCAAATACCATCAAGCTGGGGGTACCTCTATCCCCTAACGAACCATAATTCAAACCCAAAATTCTCCAAGGATTATCGCAATCTCTTGGTCACCCAAAAAGCTCCAAGGATTATCGCAATCTCTTGGTCAATCCAAAAAGCTTCAAGGATTATCGCAATCTCTTGGTCAATCCAAAAAGCTCCATGGATTATAGCAATCTCTTGGTCAATCCAAAAATCTCCAAGGATTATCACAATCTCTTGGTCAATCCAAAAATCTCCAAGGATTATCGCAATCTCTTGGTCACCCAAAAAGCTCCAAGGATTATCGAAATCTCTTGGTCACCCAAAAAGCTCCAAGGATTATCGTAATCTCTTGGTCAACCCAAAAAACTCCAAGGATTATCGCAATCTCTTGGTCAATCCAAAAAGATCCAAGGATTATCGCAATCTCTTGGTCACCCAAAAAGCTCCAAGGATTATCGAAATCTCTTGGTCACCCAAAAAGCTCCAAGGATTATCGTAATCTCTTGGTCAACCCAAAAAACTTCAAGGATTATTGCAATATCTTTGTCACCCAAAAAGCTCCAAGGATTATCGAAATCTCTTGGTCACCCAAAAAGCTCCAAGGATTATCGTAATCTCTTGGTCAACCCAAAAAGCTCCAAGGATTATCGCAATCTCTTGGTCACCCAAAAATCTCCAAGGATTATCGCAATCTCTTGGTCACCCAAAAAGCTCCAAGGATTATCGCAATCTCTTGGTCACCCAAAAAGCTCCAAGGATTATTGCAATCTATTGGTCAATACAAAAAGCTCCAAGGATTATTGCAATCTCTTGGTCAATACAAAAAGCTCCAAGGATTATCGCAATCACTTTGTCAAACCCAAAAATCTCCAATGATTATCGCAATCGCTTGGTCAAAAAAAAAAAAAATCAAGAAATTCAAAAAAACAAAACAACAAAAATCATCAAAAACAACAAAGATTTGCATCTCAAGTCTAGGCATACTCAAATTCATCAAAAAAAACATATTCTCGCACCTCATCTTCACCTTCACCAAAAACAATCCATCAAAATTACAAAAATACATAGTTGCATTAAGCATTGCATCCATACATTGCATATTTGTAGTCATACAGGTCAAAGGCACCATAAGCTACAATAAATCTAATAGTCCACCTTGTTCCGCATTGTATCATGTTACAAAAACAACAAAAACACCAAGCATAACTTTTACCACACTACAGTCAGTGGTCTGGGAATGTACCAAGAGTTTCAGTGATTCAGTCATCATTTTCCTCTTTAGCCATGTAGTGTATCAAGTCGAACAGATTTTACGAAGGTAGAGTCATACTTGAAATACACCTTGTTACGTAACATCCCAACACAAATCAAAACACTAAAATTCCCAAATTGTGTGAACGAAAGACGAAACCTACAAAATAATCTAGGTCACCACAAGCGAAACGATTATCTTGCTCATCCCCCTATGCGAATGACCCCTAGAATGCTGAGAGTTGGCAAAAGGACAAGCATCCTCCCTACCCAATTCCCTAAGAATCCCTAAAAGTTCTCAATAATTGCAAAACATCAAAAATTTGCAAAACGTCAAAAATCAAATATTTGACATCATACAGTGCACACATCAAAGGGCACAAACGATAGCGATTTTCATCACTACATATCCCCAATACCTTGCTCAAAAGAAAAACAAATCAAAATAAACAGTGATCTTATCACTACAAACGAGCAAGTATCCCAATACAATTGAAGAAAAGAAGGGAGTTGACCTTGAATCCCTGGAACTCTCAGCATTCTATAGGTCATAAGGCAAGCTTCGAGTACCAATTTGGTTGATAGCCTATCGGTAACGAAAGTAAACCTCCCGCATGACGATATATCTATCACATTAACTTGCGTACAGATCAATGTTTGCATGTGGATGAGCTAGCTTATGGCATCCTGGATTACACCGCAGATTAATCTTAGTACATACAACAAAGGAATTCGTGGAGCTAATTAGGTGATCCTCAGTACAGGTTCGGTTGAAATCCCATTTGGCACTGGCAGTATCCTAACAAATACCACTAAATGAACTCAATTGCACACATAGGGATGTGAAATAGCTTGGTTAAAAACAACTCTGACTCATACCTTGTTCAAAAGTCTTGTAAGACAAAGTACAGTCTTGGCTAGTGAGTTAAAACCGTCTGAGTCTCAGAAAACCTTAGCTACATTTCTAAACCAACTGCGCCGCTTTTCATCCTTACAATACCATAAAAAAATACAAAAAAAAAAAAACCATGTATACATGTAAAGTCATGCATCACAGCAATCGCCTAAAAACAAAATAACAGAGTTCTAAACAGTCCTTGGTGCCATAGCCAAACATCACAAACCCCATTCATCCATTTCATATCTGCATATCACATATAAATCAAAACCATTTGCATTCATCATAGCATATGCATCCATCAAAATAAATCAACATGCATACATCCATATTCATCAACCATCTGGATAAGATCAAAGAAAATAAAAACAATAAAACAACAAATAAATGCAACACAAAAACAAAAAGCAATAAAAATTGCCAGACACAAGTGCTCTTGCACTTAACCTTTTGGCATAGCAAAACTGATGTCGGGGTTTACATTGTTACTATCCCACTCCCTAAGAAGGCTACCATAGCCGGACCACTCCACGGGAAGATGGATTTTCGATAATTTAATCCCCAAATGATATCACAGAAACAAAAAAACAACAAAAACATAAAAATCAACACAAAAACACAGCAATAAACATTGCTAGACACAAGTGCTCTTGCACTTAACTTCTTGGCATAGCAAAATTGAAGTCGGGGTTTACATTGTCACTATCCTACTCCTGAAGAAGGCTACCATAGCCGGACCGCTCCATGGGAAGACAGATTGTTGACAATTTCACCCCTAAATGGCATCACAAATGGGTCAAAGCCCACTAAAAAATCACAAGAAAATCAAAACAACAAAAACAACAAATAAATGCAACACAAAAACAAAAAGCAATAAACATTGCCAGACACAAGTGCTCTTGCACTTAACCTCTTGGCATAGAAAAACCGATGTCGGGGTCTACATTGTCGCTATCCTACTCCCTAAGAAGGCTACCATAGCTGGACCTCTCCACGGGAAGACGGATTTTTGACAATTTCATCCCCAAACGACGTCACAAAAGGGTCAAAGCCCACTCAAAAACAACAAGAAAATCAAAACAACACAAAAAGCAATAAACATTGCCAGACACAAGTGCTCTTGCACTTAAACTCTTGGCATGGCAAATCGACATCAGGGTCACAAATTATCACTATCCTACTCCCTAAGAAGGCTACCATAGCCGGACCACTCCACGGGAGACGGATTTTCAAAAATTTAATCCCCAAATGGTGTCACAAAAAAAAAAACAACAAAAACAACAAAACAAGCAACATAAAAACAAAGCAATAAGCATTGCCGGACACAAGTGCTCTCGCACTTAACCTCTTGGCAAAGAAAATCGATGTCGAGGTCCAAATTATCACTCTCCTACTTCCCCAAGAAGGCTACAATATCCGGACCGCTCCACGGGAAGTTAGGTTTTCGATGATTTCACCTCATTACGCATCACCAAAAGGGTTAACACCCACCAAACAGGTCCAAATGTTGGAAAAATTGCACACGCTTAACGGTAAAACCTTTAAGGCACACCTGCACAAGTCATCTTGGGTCAAGCAACTCGTCGCTTCTCTCACGAAGGTCATTCCCTCATCGATTCGTCGCTTGAGGGGGTAGTCACACTTAGTCACCAACCAACAATCACACACCCAATTAAGGAAAATGACATGCATTCAAAGAATCATTGACAAAGACAATCACGCTCCTGCTTGGGGCAGTAAATAAGCAACAATCAAATCAATCAAACACTTGGCATTTCGTGAATCATGAACACAAGGTTCCCCCTGAGGATAAAAATGCCCTTTGCCTGTTCATGACTGATCAATGTCTAAGTTCAAGTCACACCTCAACAAAACAGGTTAATACTTGAAATCAAATTCCTTATCTCGTCAGAAGCAAGGATTCAAGAATGCATGCCCTTTCCATACTTGGGGCATCAAAAGTTGGTTAGGTTACCAAGAAACCCTAATCATTAGTGCTTTGGTTATCTATTTTTGCTCAACATCTGCGTCACCCGCAGCGCTTCCCAAAAAGGGGCATCTGTAGACACCAAAACAGCACCAATCCGATTATGTGACTGCAAACACTGATCGCTTTGACAAACACAGCCCCCAGGGCAGCCCTCAGAGGTTAAATAGTGGTCTTAACCACTTTCATAGCAATTTTGTAAGGTCAAGAAGCAATTTGGCACACTTGGACACTTTGCCCGATATTCGTCTCACCCGGGGACGAATTCAAAATAGAATCTGTCCCACCCCAGGACGAATTCTGAATCCGTCCCTGGGTGGGACGAATTCTAAGCTTAACGGGCAAAAAAAAAAATGGTGCCAAGTGGCAGCCCAGAACAGTCATTTGATGACTCTTGCCTTGCACGCGTGTGTAGGTGGACAGAGGGGTCGTTAGAAGATTGTCACAAAAGGCATTTATCAAAGCCCAAGTCAACGGAGGACTCCCCTCCCTCATGGGAAGACAAGACTGCCACATGGCACATATGACCAACACATGGCATTTGTGCTTCCCTCCCAAAAGAGACCCCATGGGTCTATAAAAGGTGGGACTTTTCTCACCCAAAACAGACAGGTTGAAGGAGTTTTCAAGCAACGAAGTGCTGCCGAGTTGAAGACCCACTTGCATCCCTTTTGGTTCACCTTCCCACATCCACAAATCTCTTTTGCAAGGGAGGTTTTTGGGTGGCCTTTGGAAGCTCAAACCTGACCCAAATCCAACACATGGACACCTGAACCAACCAATTCGCCGACCCCCCAATCCTAAGAGGTTTTGGGCCCATCCCTAGTGGATTGGCTCCAAAATCAAGTGCCAACGGTGGGAGGCCCACGTGGGCACCCCCGCACTTCCCAAGTCCTATTTTAAGTTTAAGAGAATTTTAGATTACTTTTTCAAGTTACATTTTGTGTTATTAGGTTTGATTAACCCATAGCTGCAATTTTGTAACTTTTGGTCAGATTCTAGTATGTTTTGTGTCGCTTTGTTGTTTCACTGACTTGCAGGTGTCAAGGTCAAATTCTTGAGGGTAGAGGCCAAATTGGGAGAATCCGACCATCTGGGTCGTCCCAAAATGGCCCCAATTACATAACCCCCCTGTTTGCAGGCGTTTTGCAAGTCTCGGGATCCGACATTGGAGCAGCAGCAGGTCGGTTTCTTCAACACAGAAGAATTCGTCCCACCCAGGGACGAATTGTAGTCAGAATTCGTCTTGCCCAGGGACAAATTCTAGTTGAAGGTATATTGGCCAGCTGTCTCAGTGGCAGTGGCCTTCTGGCAACTTTTCCTATCTTCTGTCAAGTTTTGAAGCCATTTGGACTCACTGTATTTACTGTTTCAGGCAACTTAGTCACCAACCAACAATCACACACCCAATTAAGGAAAATGACATGCATTCAAAGAATCATTGACAAAGACAATCACGCTCCTACTTGGGGCAGTAAACAAGCAATAATCAAATCAATCAAACACTTGGCATTTCGTGAATCATGAACACAAGGTTCCCCCTGAGGATAAAAATGCCCTTTGCCTGTTCGTGACTGATCAATGTCTAAGTTCAAGTCACACCTCAACAAAATAGGTTAATACTTGAAATCAAATTCCTTAGCTCGTCAGAAGCAAGGATTCAAGAATGCATGCCCTTTCCATACTTGGGGCATCAAAAGTTGGTTAGGTTACCAAGAAACCCTAATCATTAGTGCTTTGGTTATCTATTTTTGCTCAGCACTGCGTCACCCGTAGTGCTTCCCAAAAAGGGGCATCTGTAGACACCAAAACAACACCAATCCGATTATGTGACTGCAAACACTGATCGCTTTGACAAACACAGCCCCCAGGGCAGCCCTTAGAGGTTAAACAATGGTCTTAACCACTTTCATAGCAATTTTGTAAGGTCAAGAAGCAATTTGGAACACTTGGACACTTTGCCCAGTATTTGTCTCACCCAGGGACGAATTCAAAATAGAATCCGTCCCACCCCAGGACGAATTCCGAATCCGTCCCTGGGTGGGACGAATTCTAAGCTTAACGGGCAAAAAGACAAATGGCACCAAGTGGCAGCCCAGAACAGTCAGTTGATGACTCCTGCCTTGCACGCGTGTGTAGGTGGACAGAGGGGCCGTTAGAAGACTGTCACAAAAGGCATTTATCAAAGCCCAAGTCAACGGAGGACTCCCCTCCCTCATGGGAAGACAAGACTGCCACATGGCGCCTATGACCAACACATGGCATTTGTGCTTCCCTCCCAAAAGAGACCCCATGGGTCTATAAAAGGTGGGACTTTTCTCTCCCAAAACAGACAGGTTGAAGGAGTTTTCAAGCAACGAAGTGCTGTCGAGTTGAAGACCCACTTGCATCCCTTTTGGTTCACCTTCCCACATCCACCAATATCTTTTGCAAGAGAGGTTGTTGGGTGGCCTTTGGAATCTCGAACCTGACCCAAATCCAACACATGGACACCTGAACCAACCAATTCGCCGACCCCCAATCCTAAGAGGTTTTGGGCCCATCCCTAGTGGATTGGCTCCAAAATCAAGTGCCAACGGTGGGAGGCCCATGTGGGCACCCCGCACTTCCCAAGTCCTATTTTAAGTTTTAGAGCATTTTAGATTACTTTTTTAGGTTACATTTTGTGTTATTAGGTTTGATTAACCCATAGCTACAATTTTGTAACTTTTGGTCAGATTCTAGTATGTTTTGTGTCGCTTTGTTGTTTCGCTGACTTGCAGGTGTCAAGGTCAAATTTCTGAGGGTAGAGGCCAAATTGGGAGAATCCGACCATCTGGGTCGTCCCAAAATGGCCCCAATTACATAAACCCCCTATTTGTAGGTGTTTTGCAGGTTTTGGGATCTGACATTGGAGCAGCAGCAGGTCGGTTTCTTCAACACAGAAGAATTCGTCCCACCCAGGGACGAATTGCAGTCAAAATTTTTCCTGCCTAGGGACGAATTCCAGTTGAAGGTAGATTGGCCAGCTGTCTCAGTGGTAGTGGCCTTCTGGTAACTTTTCCTATCTTCTGTCAAGTTTTGAAGCCATTTGGACTCACTGTATTTACTGTTTTAGGCAAATGTTTACATGCATATTTCATTAGTTTTAGAGAACAAACACTTTTCATTTGCGGTAGATGCTACTGACATCTTGGTTGTTTCTTTGTTGGCAGGAGAAGCAGCGGAGGTTAAGAACTCATCGACATCAGTGGCGGCATCACCTTGGCCAGCCCATTGCAATTGTGGGCACGCAAAAGGAGGAAGACTAAGTCACACATTGTAACAAAGACAAATTTAACGCTCCTAGCCCCTAAAAAGGGAGGAGACGTCTATGTAACCGAGGATAAGATATTTGAATAAATAGGGCTATGATTTCTTTACATATTTTCTTTCCTTTCCAAATTGTCTCTTTCCTTTGTTTTGGTGCATAAGGTTAAAGCGTTACATTTCGTCTTACGTTGCATAATTAGTGCTTCCTTTGCCCGGAATCTCGTGCTTTCACAAGGTTTTGATTTTTTTTTGCTAAAGTATTATAAATTTTGATAGTCCCCTTGTCGATGATATCTTGTACAATATTTTTAAAAGAATAACAATGACTTATATCATGACCTTTCTATCAATGAAAGGTACAATACTGATACTCCTTGTAATTCCTCCCACATGATTTTTTGGGGTCTTCAAGTTTTATCTATGGTAATGTCATCATGTGTAGCTCATACAATCATTGGAAGATGTTGGAGAGAATCTCAGGTAATGGGGTGTAGGTGTGAGCTAGCCAATTGTCAGCATTGAAAATTATCTATTGTGTTGCTTTGATTTTCATTTAGGGTGGGCGAATCTACTTGATATGCTTATTGTTGCTATAGTTGTTGTTTTGGGGATTTTTGGAATTGGACTTGATCTTGTTGTGTTTACGGTTGATATTGGCTTCAGACAATTTGATTCACTTAACGAACTTTGGGCTAGTTCTGATTGTTCCTCCTTGGATTCTTATTTTGACTTTCCTTCTTTTTTGAGTTTAATCGCATCCTCTTGTATTTTAATCTCTTTGATTACTCTGGCTCGGGCAAGTGATTCTTCAAATATTTTGTATTGTTGCAATTATAATAATAAAGAGATGAGTTTTGAAAAACTCCTTGTGAACATTCTTATGAGTTCTACCATGTAGAGGAGGAATGTAAACTTGGTAATAACTAGCCTCCAGTGGTTTGCAAAATCATAAATTAAATCATCTTCAAATTGATGTAAGTTGAACAAGTTGGTTAATGTGGTTTTATTTCTAACATTTAGAGAGAAATACTCTATGAATTAGTCCGGTAATTGCTCAAAAGTATAGATACTATGGTGTAGTAAATGGTTGTACCATTCTAGATAATCTACTTCAAATATTTGAGGGAATGTTCAAAGCATCAGAGGGTCATTTTCTTATATTCTAAAGAATTCATTGATGAATGCACTTACGTGCTCCTATGGATTCTCATCCACTTTGAACTTGTCAAACTTTAGTAGTGTGAACTATATAGGCTAAGGTGGTGATGGTATCGAAGAATGAATTGGGTTATTGAACAACTACCTTAGAGTGGATTTTTGATAAAGCATTCTAGGCATCTACATGGCTAAGTTGTCAATTTGGTTATACAAAAACTAAAATTTGGGGTGTTCCAATGGTGATTGAAAGCCCTGGTTTGTTTGTTGTGCATAAATTGGGTGTGTGGTGTAAGTTAAAATTTGATGATGTTGAATGTTCTATTGAAAATGGTTAGGGAATGTTTATTGTTGATGAAGTGGATGTTGCTAATGAGGAGATGGAGGTATGATGGTATGTTGTGTTGAATAAGTAGCGTACATGTTTTGGATGGGATGTGTGGTTATGGTAATAGTTGGTGGTCATGATACCCATGATGGATCTTGTGTGAAGAAAATATTTTGGGTTGATGTGAATGGATGATTGAAGTCTATCACCTAGGATTATTATTGTGAGATAGGATGGATTCTTTTATTAGAATTATCCATAAGCAATTATTACAAGTGTTGAAATCTTGTTATATGGCAATCACAAATGTAGGTTGCATGATCGAATGAGGGGTGGAATATTGAACATGATGAGTGGTAGCAACATGAGTGAATGTGGATGGAGGATAGGTTGCAAAGGGTATCATGATATAATGAGGAATTGTATGTTGCATGGGATCAATAGATGATAATGATATGGGTGGAATCGATGGTGGTACCTATAAAGAAGCATTATCCTATGCTTTTTAGAAAATATTAGAGTAGATGATGTTATGGGTGGATGGCATGGAGATGTATTGATTGGATTATGGTTGATGGATTTTGGTCATAGTCATGGTGGTGGATTCAAAAATTGGGTTAATGAAGAGATTGTTAGTGTTTTGGAGATGTGAATAAGTAGGTTCTTGATGGAATGTGGGAATGGATTAAGATGGAATGGTGATAGGGGGTAGGGATGGAAATACTAGGTTTAGGTATGAGAAAGGTATTATTGGAATGGAGGTGTGGATGGCCATCTGCATCATGTCCAAATATAAAGGGGGTGCACGATTGGAAGATCCAACAAATGGGTTAATTTGGATAGCCCCTTGCTCAACCACAAAAGGGGTTGAGGCATGGGACACCTAAGTGAAATAATCCATGGATGTAGTTGGTTGGCTTTGGGTATTTTCTAAAGCTTTGGATTGACTTCGGGTCAATACCATAAGCTAGTGATGATATGGGGTGGAAAATATGCAGGTTTTTATTTGGTGAATGTGAAACTATGTTACAAATAACAACACACAATCACACAAGCAAGAAAATATTTTTCTTCTTTATTTATTTTGTAATTTTTTTTTTATTTTGTTCTTTTTATTTTGATTTTTTTGAAGATTTTATTTGTAGTTTTTGAATTTTTGAAGATTGTTTAATATTTTGGTGTATTTTATGTTACCTAGGCCTAGAAAATATGATGGGTAGGTGGTGAAGTGAAATCTAAAAAGGTGTGTTCAAAACCATCCATCTAATGAAAGATGACTCATGAATGACTAATAAAGCTTCCTAGATGAAGGCTTGACGATGGGTGTAACCTAGGGGAATGAAGTACCTATCGAGAGCGGTCTCGCTATCTAGTATCTTACTACCATCACATATAGGCTTTCACTTCACCCTCATGTGATATTTGGCATAAATGATAGTTGCATCTCTACAAATTATTAAGACCTAGGAATGAAGGGTGTATAACCTTGTTTACCCTGATCTAACCTCAAGGAGAACTAGTTTATTGGTGATGAAGTCCAAGAAACTATCATACTAACTATGGTTTATCTAGAGCTCTATTGATGGTTGGTGATAAAGTTCAACTCATTCAGGAGGTTTTCCTTACACTTGCAAAAGTAGAGGTGTAGAATGATGATTTGTGAAAGTGTGTGTGGGATTTTATTTTAATTTTTATAAAGTTTTTATGTAATTTTGTAAAGCAAATTTAGCCTAATTTCACCACAATGCAAACTATAATGTGATTTTGATTCAATGCCTACAAAACACAAATCATAGATGCAAAAAAAATAGTAATACTCAAAATAGTAGAAACATACCAAATTTTGAGCTAAAGTGCAAATAGAAGGTTTCAAAAAGGCCCTAAAAATATTCTGAGGCATGGAGCCAAACACAGGGTTGCATTTGGGATTGGTCAAACATAGGTCTACATTTGATAAATGCAATGATACATTTGGGATTAACAAAACATAGGTCTACATTTTTTACTATGCTTCAAAAGTAAAATAAGATAAATAAAAAACCCTAATATGGCCTAAAATGCACATAAGAATGCAAAATTAACCCTATATGCAACTGATATGTCTTTTGCAATATCAAATCTACCCTAAGATGCAATTTTTCTTGGGTTCTTCCAAAATGACTACATAACACTTCTAGGATACCTACAGAATGTTCTATTCTAGAATGCACTTCTAATTCAATGAAAATACAGGATTTTTTTCTATTTTGAAGCAAATTTTGAGGTTAAAAATAAAAAATGTTCAAATCACATACCTAGAAGCCTTAAGCTCTCATTTACAACTTTTACAAACGTAGGGCTACATTTCCCAAATGTAGGGTTGCATTTCCCAAATGCAGGGCTATGTTTCTTCAGGTTCCCAAACATAGGGCTACGTTTGCATAGGTTCAAAAATAGCCTAAACAGTCCCTAAAACTCCCAAAAGTAATTTTTAATTTTCATACGATAGTGTTCCAAAAACCTACAAGTGATAAATAGATACAAATCAAAAAGCAAGAAACAATAAGGTAAACAAAATATAACTCTTTGGGGATCCCATCGTGATCACCATTTTGTAAGAAATAAATATAATCACCCAATCAATTGAAATAATAAAGACAAGCAAGTGCAATGTAAATGAATTTTATATTGAATTTTTATGGGAGCCTTGGTCTCCTCTATTTTACAACAATGAGATGCCCCAAGTTATAAGGGTTTGTTTATAGATAAAATGCTTACTTTTGAGTACAATACGCACAAAGGGGGAAAAGTCCTTTTGGAAAATCAAATAGATGGTGGATGCAAATCATCTTTGCTACAATCAGTTGGTCATATTGGCTTGAGTATCTTTGTGGGCCATTCCTTGCCCATGAAGAAAAGTGTTAATAGCATATGAAGGGCCTCCACTGTGTGAGACCCATTTTTATCCAAAAGAAAGATATAAAACCCTGAATATAAATACTTGTATAATGAAAAAATAATGTTCAAAAGATAGAAAACAATGAAATTTAATACCTTTCTATGTTCATACCTATCCGATCCATGTCTAAAAGTGATTGATCTACTCCTATGTAAATGTAGGGCTACATTTATGTAAACATAGGGTTGTGTTTGTGGCTAAAAAAAATTAGGTTTTTTTTTTTTTGTTTATTTGTAGCTCCAAATGATATTAAAATTTTTGAAGATGTTTTAGGGGTTGTTAGAAACCTACCTTCTAAATTTTATCTCAATTTGAGTCCAAATGAGTGAGATATGGCTAATAAAAGTTTAGCAGTCTTGCATAAAATGTAAGGCTGCATTTGAGACCCATGGGGATCCATTTGTGACTTGTGGGGCTGCGTTTGTGACTATGAAAATGTAGTCCTACATTTGGGATTGATTTGTAGAAGGGTCTGGGGCTTGGGATGGTGATCCTTGACATCAATGACTCAAACTCTAGGAATGTTGGTGTCCTCTTGGTGCAATTTTGGTAGTGTGATGATGTCTTTTTAGTCTTTTTTACTTGATAAAATGGTGGAGACTTCATAGGATTTTGGGGGATGAGAGGGGTGAGGATAGGTGGCAATCCAGGGCTACCAAGTGGTAGGGACTAGGTAGCCACATATCCTAGGTAATTCTTGTGAGTCACTTAGAGTGTCCCACTTACTTTGAGATATGTGGCATGTGAGTAGGTGAGAGTGGAGTGAGGTGGGTAAGATATGGCAAGGGGATGGGTAGTGGTGCATAGGACACATGTCAAGTTGGGATATAGGGTATCCTAGGGGGATTTTCCAAATTTTATAAAATCTAGAAAATAGGATAATGTGTAGGAAAATTCACCTAAATTAAACCTTAAAAACATTATTTTATTATGTAGATTTGGGTGCAATGTGAATGGGTTTTGTGAAGTGTTAATATTTGGTGTCTACACAAAATATATATTTTATTATAAAATTTTAGTTTTATTTATTGATAATTAAGTTAATTCTTGCTATAAGTACATGAAAACATGGTGTCAACATCTCTTTAGTTCAATAAGGCTAAGTTATGTTTTAAATTTGTATGACAAAACAAGATATATATGTCCATACCAATAAATATTATATGAAAAAGAGAAATAAGAAATAGAAATATTATAGAAAATGTAAAAATTTAAAATAAATGAGAATTTTATTTATGGATAACATAAATGAAAAATAGAATACAAGATATTTATGGGATCAATTAAATAGCATAAGATCAATTGATTAAATTCACTACAAGTGTTGAACTTAAAGTCATATACAAAATATTTAAAAATAATATCTAACAAAACATTAGGCTAAAACTTGATAGATGCCTTAAAGGGACTATGATCTATAAAATTGTGTAAGGTTCGAATAAATATAAGATAAATTAAGGAAAACTAAGGATGGAACCTATATAAATACCACATCAAATTAAAGAAAAATATATGTTGGTGGCCAAGTAGAAAACAATACCAAAACCTAGGCTACAAGTTGAAATATTGAACTAAAAATCGAACACAAGATTTCGAAAGAACATTAGGTTAAAACTTGAGAGATTTGTGAAAAAGACTATGACCTATAAAATTGTATATGGTTCAAATAAATGTAGGATAAATTATCATCCCAAATATAAGGATGAACATGATTTTACATTTAAAATAAATACATTATAATTTTTTAACTAACTTAGTTTCTCTATTTATTTATAAATTGAAACAATTTAAAAGAAGTTTGAAATAAACCTTACAAATTTTACTAAAATAAACTTTAAATATCCATTTGATATAAAGGATTAAATTACTATACTTTAATTATAAGAACATACCATATCAAATGATATTAGATTAATAGATTAGATTCCAGGAGAAGATTGAGGATTGTATCTTTTCAAACTATGCATATATAATTGTCAAATTCTTATAATACTATCATATGGCCATGATATAATACATGTGAAGCAATTTCAAACTTATTAAAATTTTTACTATGTTAGTTGGTATAACAAATAAAACATTAAATTCTAAATAAAGGTTTAAGGTTTAAATATTGTAGTGGTAAGGTTATACACCATAGATAACCATATATTAAATCAATACCATCTACCACAAATGTTGTTTCATATGACCGCTGATCTTAGAAAGATAAAAAAAACATTTTATCACTTTTATCTTCCACATTAAATAATATTTCTTAATTATATATATATATATATATATATATATATATATATATATATATATATATATATATATATATATATATTTCACATGACTCACACAAATACACATAATGTAGTGGTTTGAACTTGAATCTCTTAAAAGAAAGCACAAAACCCTTAGCACTACGTGTCCCACAAAGACAAAAGTAACTTTTGACATACATTATGATATGCTAAATAGTAACCATGGGCATGGGTTTTATGTATGGTTTCAAATTCCATGCATCTTCTCAATTTAAATACGTCAAGGGTCATGGTGATTAACACAGGATATTGATACTTTTTATTTGTGAATTTTTTTTTTTTAAAGTAAGATGTAAAATACAATTAAGGTGCAATGAGGACACCTAGAGGCGAGAAGATTGTTTACGGGTCCTTTGTGTACATGAGACTTTATGTAGAGAAATATCCAGTCATAGCGACATAATCGGCAGCCTCTGTAATGGTTACCCATTTTCGTTGGCGACTGTTTTGGCAAAACCCATCTGAGCCGCATTCATCTTCATACCTTTTGCTTCTGAATTCCCAGGATCCCAAATTTTTCCAGATAATTCCTCGAACTCCTGCTACTTCTAATGCTTCTCGACATGCTGCCTCCTGTACTGATTCTCATTCTCCTAGCCACCCTTTGGAAAGAGAAGCCTCTGTCCTCCACTCTGTGAGGTAATCATGAGCACTTCCACTGCTTTCTCCCCCAACGCAGTCACTGTATGTCTAGGTAATCATGAGCACTTCCACTGCTATCTCCCCCTCCACAGTCAGTCACTGTATGTCTGTACGGAATGCATCCTGCAACAAGGCGGTACTTATTATCGTTGTAGCGCTGCTGATGCCGCCCAGTGCGAGCCACCAACTCCGCCATATTAATATACTATATTTCTTTCTAGATCGATTTTCACGACTTAAATTAAGTTTATCCGGATGAAAGGCTAACGACACAAAAGATAGGTAAGGAAAAAACAAAATAGTCAAAATAATGCTGGTTAAATGATGTCCTAGTAAAAACACAAACCCTATTTAAAAAAACCTTAATTTTATCTTTACCAACAATTAAAATTCATCCTATGTAAAAAAAACCATTATAACAAATAGTTTTGTGATGGTTTTTGGATGCACTTTATGAATTTAAAAGTTGTAATAATAAACTTTCCAATTATGCTTTATAAATATAATATTGACTTTATTATTTAAAATATTAATTTATAAAATATTTTAAATGAAAATATATAATGCAGTTTAAGAGTTGTTGAGATATACTTAAATTAAAAATATAAATAAATAAATTTGTACTAAGATTATTCAGTTTAGGTTGATATTGGTCAAAATGAAACATTGTCAATAACCGGGCATGTGAAACATTCTCTAGTGAGATTTAGATTCAAATTTTTTTGTGCAACTTTTTATAGTATATATTCTTTTATGTGTAGGGATATGGGACAATTTTATTTCTAAGTATTAAGGTAGTTTCTTATTTCATTAGTTTGGGTTGTTTTATTAGCTAATATGGACAGTTTGAATGTTTTAAGAATAAATAACATGATTTGAGTCTCATCAATGTTATATTTCTAGGAGCATTTATTCTCTATCCTTAACATAATTAAGGTTTATCAAGTCCCTAACACAATTAAGGTTTTTCAAGGAGACACTCTATTGACCACATTCTTCATAAGAAATTTTTATGTAGGTTTGATGATCACTAAGATGGCCAAGAATATTTAAAAAATAATTATTTATTTGAAAGACTTTAAAGCTTTAATTTTATTATTTATTTAAAGGATAATTTTTTTAAGTGTGATCTCATGTCTTTTCAATGGATAAAAAATAACTAAACTTTCTAGGTGGTGGAACATGTAAAGAAAAGAATGAAGAATAAATTAACAAGTTAATTGTTTTTTATTATAATCACCTGAAGTACATGTTTAAAGGATCACAATTTATAACAAATAAAAAAATGATAAAAATGTCCAAAACCTTTAAAATTATATCATATAATCGTATTTTCATAAATAAATTTCAAGTAAAATTTAAGTGGGAACTTAAACCATATTATTTTATAAAATCTGTATAAAGATATTTTTCTTTAATTTTTTTTTCATATTTTCATAACTAAATTTCAAACATTTCTTTATTGATGGTTAAGAAGGGGATTGGAAGGGGCCACTTATAAAACATGACCAAATATTTTATATTTTAATCTCACTATCTATGACAATAATTGTGAAAAAATAATAGCTATAAACCAAAATAGCCTGAGCATGTTTTGAGAGGGCATTCAACCCCCTAACATTCCAAGATATTATTTTCATTACTTAGATTTCAAGGGTTGTGTCTTCCCCCAAAATTAAGGATCACTTGAATGTCATTCACCACCTCAATAGCCATTTTCTTTTCTCTAAATTTTACCTTTGGTAGTCTTCCCATTTAAGAATCTGATCCAACATCTACTTTCCCTTTCTTTTGGCTTCTTATAATCCTATTTAAAAACTACTCTCTCCTCCTAATTTTGCTATAATTTTTAATTCTTTCTTAAGAGACCAAGGGTGATACTCATATCTGCTTTGTTTCCTTCCATTCAAACTGGTTCCTCAAAGGAGGGTTTAGGATTAACCTCGCTATGTTCACCAAAACCATCCACTTGGGTTGTTTCATTTTCTAAATCTTGTAGACAACTAAAAGAATTTGTTCCAACAATCACATTATCCTTCACAAAAGGTTCATAAAATGTTCACAAAATGTTCATAGATGGAGTCTTACCTTGATATTTTCTCCTTCAAACTCGTCTTCTTAGAAAGCAACCTCTCCTTTCATTGAAACCTCAGATTGAGTACTTTCTCAAGCATCTCAATTGTCTTCCAAATTGATACATGTCTTTGGTTGTTCCTTCATCTCACAAGGATGAGGGTTTAGGTTTTTTTTATATTGCTGCATTTTTTTCTCATGGTTTCTATTCTTTTCCATGGTAAAATTGAAGCTAGAGTGTTTGACCTTCTTACATAAAGAGCATTTGATTATATCATTCTTGTGTTCTAAAGGTTCTATTCATATACCATGCTTCAATTCAATCTCAATCAACTTCAAGAACTCCCTTTCCATATTTACATTCATACACATTTTGACCAATATCAACTTAAAACAAACTAGAATAACCAAATCTTAGTAAAAATATTTTTATCTATTTATTTTTTTTAATTTTTTTATTTAAATATATCTGAGCAACTCTTAAACTGCATTATATATTTTCATAAAATAGTTTATAAATAAATATCTTAAATGATAAAGTCAATATTATATTTATAAAGCATAATCGGAAGGTCTATTATTATACCGTTTACATTCATAAAATGCATCCAAAAACCCAGCACAAAATTAATTTGTTGTAATGGATTTTTTTACATAGGATGAATTAAAAATAAATATTTTAAATGATAAAGTCAATATTATATTTATAGGTCCAGGTGTAGACCAATTGGTTCATCCAAACCCCATACGGGGGGCGGAGGTTCAAGGTTCAAATCTCGGGCCTTACTGGACTGAACGCTTGTCCCTTTCCTGGTGCTTTCAATGGCGTAAAAGGTTTAAAATGATTGTGTCATGGTGGCAAGATCTGTGTGGTGGCTTCTGAGGCAGACAGCGTAGAATACTTGGCGGCCATAAAAGCTGGACAGCCTGCCCGGATTCGTGGCGGCTGCCAATTCCACCATGTAAATTCAAAATAAAATAAAATAAATAAATAAATAAATAAAAAATAAAAAATAATATTTATAAAGCATAATTGGAAGGTTTATTATTATAGCTTTTATATTCGTAAGTGCATCCAAAAACCCATCCCAAAATTAATTTGTTGTAATGGTTTTTTTTTTTTATAGGATGAACTTTAATAGTTGGTAATAACAAACATTAATAAAATCTTGATAAATATTTGGCCAATTTTGATAAATATCTGGCGAATTTTTTTTTAATTGGATTTGTGTTTTTAGTGGGACGCTAATGGCATTCCTCACCTATCTTTTTTTTCTTTCCTCGTTTATTTATTTTATTTTTCTTAGGTGTATGTTTTTTTGTTGTTAGCATTTTATTTGGATGATCTAAAAATCTTCGTTCCTTTACCTCTAAGAAATGTGGCCTCGAGTGTAAAATCCCCGTATTCAAATAAATTCAGGAAGAAAGAAATAAATTCTATTCATATGGCGGAGTTGGTGGCTCGCAACGGGCGGCATCAGCAGCGCTACAACGATAATAAGTACCGCCTTGTTGCAAGATGCATTCCGTACTGTACGCGTTGGGGGAGAAAGCAGTGGAAGTGCTCATGATTACCTCACAGAGGGGAGGACAGAGGCTTCTCTTTCCAAAGGGTGGCTAGGAGAATGATAGTTCAGTACACGAGGCAGCATGTCGAGAAGCTTTAGAAGATGCAGGCGTTCGAGTAATTATCAAGAAAAATTGCTTTAGAAGTAGCAGGCGTTCGAGGAATTATCAAGAAAAATTTGGGATCCTGGGAATTCAGAAGCAAAAGGTATGAAGATGAATGCGGCTCAGATGGGTTTTGTCAAAACAGTCGCCAACGAAAATGGGTAACCATTACAGAGGCTGCTGAATTATGTTGCCATGACTGGATGCGAGCAGCTCTTCGTAACTGTGCCACTTATCATTCTCTCAGACAGAAAGTCTCTTGTACACAAAAGACCTGTAAACAATCTTCTCAGAATAAGTTCAATCCTTCTGTCTGCGTCATCACGAGTTTGTGGATTAAAATAGGATTATTGTGAAAATCCTCAATCCTATTCCATTACTTAAACTTGTTAAAAATATTTATTATATTTTTATTTTTAAATAAATAATATATATTTTATTATTAATTTTTTTTGTTAATTAAGTTTATTTCTCTTATAAAAAGAAAGGAATATATAATGTCAAGGACAACTCTTGAATTCAACGAGGCTAAGCAAGTTGTCTTAAAATTGTGTGATAAAACAAGGTATATTAATATATCTATACTAATATTTTTAAGGGTTAGTGGATTGGTAAGAATAAGTATGGTTGAGCATTTATCAAAAAGAGATTTAGGTTTAAACTTTAGAGGAAGCCAACCCTTTGTAAAGGGAGTAGCATGCTCCGCTCTAAGTGCGTGTAAGACCAACAATAATTTGAATCCTGAGGTGACCAATTACTAAAATAGTCGTTGTAACCAATTTTCCTATGTAATATATATATATATATATATATATATATATATATATATATATATATATATATATATATATATATATATATATATAAAATAAATGAAAAAGAAAAAAATTATAAAAGTTATAAAATAAATTTGAATGTTTATATATGGATAGCATAAATATAAATGAAAACTAGAATATAATATATTTAGTGATCAATCAAATGGTATAGGATTAATTGGTTAAATTTGTTACAAGTTGAAGTATTGAACTAAAATTCAAATACAAAATATCTAAAAAAAAAATTATTTAAAACTAGTTTTTTTTTGGGTATATGCTTGAGTGGGTGAGTTGGTTAATCAGGGCGAGGAACTTGACAAAGAGTGCTTGTTGTGGTTGACCCAGATACAATTCTCATTTCCTTTTATTGATAAAAAAACTCAAACTCATTCTTCACAGGTTGTGGCCCTAGGTTTAAGGGTTTCTTTGGTGGGACTTTGATGCCCACCCTAAACCAAAGTTTAGGTCAAAGGTTAGACCAATTGGTGCCGTGAAACCATAGGATAGATACCTAAGGTTCAAATTTTGGGTCTCTTGTCATTTTCTTGATGTTTTCAATGATTTCAAAGGTTTAAAATGAATGCTGAAAACTTCCTAAATAGGCAACATGGAATACTTTAGCAACCATAAAGTGGACAGCATGCTCGACTGTGATGGCCATAAAGTAGACAACATGCTCGGGTCATCCTGACCTCTATGGATTCCACCATGTATTTAAAAAAAAAAACATGTATTTAAAAAAAAAGTTTAAAATTCAAAAAAATAAAAGGATTATGGTGGCCATAAAGAGAACAACGTGCCTGGATAATTGTGGTGGTCATAAAACAGACAACATGCCTAGATAATTACGGTGGTCATAAAGAGGACAACGTTCCTAGATCATCACGATGGTTACTGATTTCATATGTGAAAAAAATCTAAAACTAAAAGATATGATAAAGGGATTCAACATGTGTAGTTAGTAGGGTTTATTACACTACTTAAATTTAAAAAATAAATAAAAATAAAAATATTATAACGTAAAAAATTGTGTAAGGTTCAAACAAAATATCTAAAAATAATGTTTAAAACTTGATAGATACTATCAAGGGATTCAATCCTATGCATCTTTAGTAAGGGTTTATCACACTACTCACATTAGAAAAATAAAAAATAAAGGGATTATAACCTTAAAAACTGTGTAAGGTTCAAACATTAAAGATAAGACCCATGTCAATCCTGTATATTAAATTAAGGAAAAAGATATTTAGGTGATCAAGTGAAAAAAAACACCAAAATTTAGGTTACAAATTGAAGTATTGAATTAAAAGTTGAATACAAGATTTTAAAAATAATTTTTAACAAAAATACTCAAAAAGAAAAAAAAAATGTTTAACAAAATATTAGACTAACTTAATGAGATTTGATTGTTTTTCGGTCTTGTCAGGTTGGAATCGGATGATGTTCAACCAGGCCCAGTTTCACCATGCCTAGTTTTACTTAGATGAATTGTACGTTGGAGAAAAGTAGGGTACTAAATGGCTTAATCATGATACAGAGGGGTGGATTCAATTCATTCAGGACAACACGCAAGGGAACATTACTCCATATGATATGATTTCTTTGATGTAATGATTATCAATGATTATCAATGATCATGATTGATAAATTTATGTTTTTTTGGTTTGTTTACTAACCCTTTTTATTATCAATGACAGTTAGTTTGATTCCCCATTAGGGTGTGTTAACCCACCCACTTTCTTTTATTGTAGAGGCTTTTATAATAATTTAATATAAATTTGCTTCTCATAAAAAAAGAGATTAAGCTAAAAATTGATATATGCATTAAAATGATTATAACCTTTGAATTGTGTATGGTTCAAATAAATGTAAGACAAATTATCATCTCAATTATAAATATGATCATGATTTTATATTTAAAATAAGATATACCATAGTTTATTAACTAACTTAGTTTCTCTACTTATTTATAAATTGAAAAGAATTTTTAAAAAGTATAAAGTAAATCTTATAAATATTACTAAAATGAACTTGAAGGCTATGTTTGGTATAAAGGATCAAATTACTATATATTAATTATAAAAGCATCACATATCAAATGGTATTAGTTGGAGGGATTGGATTCCTAGCTTTCAAAAAGAAAATTAAAGTTTGAATCTTTTAAAACTATGTATATATAATTATCAAATTCTTATAAATACTATGTGATCATAATATAATATATGTGAAGCAATTTTAAATATATTATAACTTTACAAAGTTAATGGATATAGAATTGACAATAAAGGTTAAAGGTATGAATCCTACAATAATGTTACATATCTAGATAATTATATATTAAACAAATAATATATTTCATAAAAATAATCTTATATAATCTATGGCTTTAAAAACATTTAAAAAATATATATTTTATTATTTTTATCTTCATATTAAATCATCTTTATTTTAATTTTTGTAATTAAAATAAATTTTGATGTAAATTATGATATACTAAATTGTAGGTTTTTTTTTTAATGATAGCCACTCCCATTCATATTTTAAATTTTAATAAATTAAGGATCATGGTGATTAATATAATATATTAATATTTTATATTTGTAAATTTTTAAAAAATAAAATATAAAATATAATTAAAATATAATTAAATTAATTTTTTCTCGATTTAAATTTATTTTTAATTTATAAAAACCCAAAACATATTAACTGAAATGATAATATGTAAACAAGTAAAAATTATTTTGTCTCTATTTGAATTCTCATTTATTTACTTTTATAATTATTCTAATACATTAGAGATTTGATACAATTGCTTTTGTTAAGATATTGGACTAGCAGATGTGTTTGTAATGCCAGATATCCATAGCTAGTGTCCTCCTTTGTTACTGTCCTTTCATGGGTCATGCGCCATAAATTTTGAATATATGTATATATATTTATTCGTTTATAAAGTAGTTTATTGATTAGTATAATAATTTTTATTTACTTTCTTTAAAATTATAACAATATTTTTAATTTTATTATATAATATTTAGTTATTAAAAAAATTATATTAATTGATATAAATTTAATTAGTTAAGTTTTTTTTAATGAAAATATTTAGATTTTAAATGTATATTTGTTAAATTGTTATAATAGCATTATATAATAAATGATATAATAAAGGTGAAGGTAAAGTAGTTTTTAATGTCCATAAGATTATAGGGTATATGAAAAGATGGATGCTATTTATCCAATATATGTTTATCTGAGCAAAGTCTAGTTACAAAAGTATGGTGTACAACTTTATCTCATATTGGATTCAAGCTTCAAGTTTTATATTTAGATTTTCAAGGTCTCACTGCTAGAGCTATGGACATATAACATTTTAGGCACCTTCCACCTCATCAGAATCTAGTTGAGATGATTATGGTTCATGTTGAGCTATTGTTGAGAAAATATTATATGGAATTTGATGATGTGTAGTATAAGTAAGTTGAAGGTACTTATATACATAGCAATTTTACAATTATTTATGCATGTATTTTTCTTTGCTATCTTGAAAAGCAACTAGAAGAGCATTATGTTGTTAGTAATATTCAAGCCTACAAGAGGTACAATAATTATGACATGGATGTTTGGGTTGATTGCAAGGAACAACTATAGGTTTAATTATAGCAACATATGAGTTTCTATATAGAAATAAAAATTGACCCCAACCATTTTGAGGAGTTTGTTGACATTTTGGACATCACTTTCTTAAAAGACAAGGGATTCCCTATCACAAGTTTGTTATATACAAGATGCTATTATAAGAAACTAAATACATACCTATACTATAGAAACCCAATTTTGAGCATCAACTACATCATCAATTAGTCATTTTATACAATTCAACAAAATCAACCATTTTATACCTATACTAGGGGCAAAATGTGGACTGAACTTTGAGCCTTAAAAAGCATATCAAAATTTTACAAAATCTTACAAAAGTAGTACCATTAGAAAGGTATAAAAATATATTCATGAGTATAAATATTCGTATGATCGTATAAGTGTGGATACCTAAAAAATTTCCTAATACAAAAGCACCATAACCTTACAAAAGTGTGTATGATGCTTTGTTAGGTCAAAATTTAGGGTTCAAAAAATTATAGCAAAACTTAACAAAATTTTACAAATGTGGTACCTTTAGAAATATTTTTAAAAGAGATTACTAATGAGTACAAACATGCCTATGTTTCACCAAGGTTTGATACCCCAAAATACCTATAAACAAGTGTTTTATAACCCTATAAAAGTACATACTCTGCATACTATGGAATATTTGTACTACCACTACCAAAATTAAACTATCAATAACCTCACTTCCTATCATTGCTAGTTACCTCTGCATCCCATCCCATCAATGGATCAGTCACATGACTTAAGGTGTTTTTATGGTCAATCAATCTCATTATATGAAATTGCTCTATTAAATTATGTATCAAAATTAGTTATCTCTAATCAATGCAATCATTCCCTACAATTGTGAATCACTCATTTTCCACCTCATCCTCTTAGTTGCAACCTCTCAACCTTTAGGTAAATCTTCCAATGGGCTTGAGCAAGATTATCAAAATACCCTTAGGGGTAGTCAAGGGAAATAAACCTTTTTTATTTTATAATATTATGTTGTTGCAATCACTTAGCTCATAAGGACTGAATATCCACCAAAGTCCTTATATATCTAGATTTTTATCTATCTACTATAGATAAAGCATTCAATAGAACAATCAAGGAATACCTATCAAGTCTCTTGGCAAGATTGTTCATGAAGTATAAAAGGTCATTCCAATAGATTGGTTGTGATCTCTCTCATCATTTTTAGCATGCATTTTTATTTTTTATCTCTTGAATAATTTCACATGTTTTATTTATTTATACATGTGTCTAAGTAAATAAATGTAAAAGAAAACTAGGGTTTGATACTAGAGAAATTTGGACAAACCATGCATACTAATAATTGTTTATATATATATTGGTCATAGATTTATTATTTTTCAAGAATAGAACAAATGCACCATAGAGCTACAAGTGGTTCATGGAGCTGCAAGTGTGCCACGAAGTTGCAAGTGTTCCATAGATTTGTAAGTGCATCATAGAGCTATAAGTGTGCCATAAAGTTACAAGTGCACCATGCAAAAAAACAACACTAGTATGACACATATATCTATAGGTAAAATTAGACTAGTATAGTACATCTATCTACAAGGGGAAACTACACTAGTACGATGCACTTGTCCAGACTATGAATTCAAGTATAATATTTTTAGTTTATGCTTTATATTTGATATAATTATTAGATTAGGATGTCTATGTTGTTTTATGATTAGCTTGTCTAGTTTTTTGCAAAATAAATGAGTCTTTCTATTACAAGATTATAAAGTCACGATAGTGAAGAACACAAGCTTATACTAGAGGGGGGGTGAACAATATAAGATCAACTTTCACTTTTCTTTCCCAAACAATATTATCCAATATTATCAATGGCAATATCAATAGCAGTAATCAAAGCAATGCACAAATCATCACACACAATAGAGACACCAATTTAACATGGTTCACCCAATGTGGGCTACTCCACGGAGAAAATATTTCTACTAAATTTTCTCAACAAATCTCTTGGGAATCAATTCCCTATTACAATGTTTATGGACCTCTATCCAAAGGAGACACCAATCCCCTATGCTCTGATTTGTGGATCTCTCTCCATAGGAGAACTCTTTCCCCTTTTCTCTAGTTCGTGGAACTTGATCCAGGAGACCTCTATCTCCTCAACTAGTTCATGGATCTCTCTCCATAGAAGAACTCTATCTTCCTAGCTGGTTCATGGATCACACTCCATAGGAGAACTCTTTCCCCTCTTCTCTGGTTCATGGAACTCTATCCACAGGAGAACTCTTTCCCCTCTGCTCTGGTTGGTGATCTTCTAGAAGACTTTTGTCCCCACTGCTCTAGCTAATGGATCTCTATCCACTGAAGACCTCTATCCTCACTGCCCTAGCTAATGGATCTCTATCCACTAGAGACTACTATCCTCTTTACTCTATCACCTCCAAAGCTTACTTTCAACTCTATCTCAAATATGCACCAAACTCTATCCCAAGTCTAGTACAATTTTGCTCTATCTCTGCTCCAAAAATTTGCTCACAAATCTATCTCAAATCTATCCTCAAGCCTTAACACAAAGCTTGATCAAATCACCAATCAACTATGCTTAGATCTTCCCCAAGCCTTAACACAAAGCTTGAACAAATCACTCAATCAAATCCTCCTTAGATCTACCCCAAGCCTTAACACAAAGCTTGAAATCAAATCATACCTCTCAAGTCCTCTCAAGAGACTTGCTCAAATCTACCTTCAAGTCCTCTCAAGAACTTGCTCAATATGCTCTCAAGTCTTCACCAAGACTTTCTCAAATCTACCTTCAAGTCCTCTCAAGAACTTGCTCAAATCTACCTTCAAGTCCTCTCAAGAACTTGCTCAATCTGCTCTCAAGTCTTCACCAAGACTTGCTCAAATCTAGCCTAGTCAAGTCCTGCTCAATAACATGCTCAAAATATGCTCATAAATATCTTCACCAAGACTTTCTCAAATCTTCCTCACAATGCTATCAAATGCTTTGTCTAATATTCAAAGTAATTCCTTTAACTTGAAGTAGTTTAGACATATTCTATCCAGAATTTGTTTAACCTCTGGAACATATAGAGAATGATGTACTCTATCAAAAACTCAATATGTTCTACTCAATCATTAAGTCTGTCGCTTTCACAAATCTGATTTCTAATGTTTGCACATTCACTTTCAATATCACTCAAAACCAATGCTCAAGAAGTTTCACTCAATCATTCAATCAATGAAACACAACTTGCTCACAAACCCTAAACAAGTGTTTTCATACTTCTTCAAACAAAGAGCACAATGTGGGTCTCAAACCCTAACTCAAATAATCTTCAATATCTATCTCAAATGTTCTCTAAACATTCACCAATGAAGCATATAGAACTCACTCAAATATTTCCAACAATGCTTATCAAACAATCCTTTTCACTCCACCTTATATTTCACAACATTCATTCCAACAAACATTTCAAACCAAATATGATGTGCCCATACCTTTTGTTTTTATGGAGATATGTCTTCAAAACCTGTCTTATAATCAACCAATCCTCCTTGTGCCACTCAAGGGTTAGATAGCAACAATCTATTTCAAAACATCCACAAAATATTCCTTCCAAAATGTGCTTAGTGAAATCTGAAAATATACTCTAGAACCCTTCTTTTGATCTCAAGGAAAATGCATTAAAGTTTCATCATAATCCCACAAATACTCTTCTTCATAATGCAAAAGGTACAATAAAATTCAAACCAATTTTACACCTTATAACTCCTAATATTGCAAATTAAATCAACCCAACAAGATCACAAATTACACAAATAATTTTTCATTTACACCTTATATCTCCTACTTGTCATTAATGCATTTCCAAAAGAAATATAACCACCATTCAAAATAATATTCCAAGGCACTTAACAACTTCACTAGATCAAAAATCAATTTATTTCAAACCCCTTTTAATGGCAAAAATAAAAACAAATTTTATAACCTTATACCTCCCAAGTTAGGCGCATACCTTGTAACTTAGGACCTTAGGCATCAATTTAATTAAATAAAAAATTAATGCCTTTGTGCGTTTCCTTCCATAGGAATCGAACCCTCGTTGCCTCTACCACCGTGCCTTAGCCGTGGCTTAACCACTACATGAGCTAAGCGCTCACACGAGATCTATGTTGCACCCACTCTCCTTTGTCCCTTTCATTGGTGCCAAAACCTTTTAAAATAAAAACTTCACTCTCTATTGTAGCGCATCTCGAACCCGAGACCTCCCCACTGCTATGACCTAGCACCAAGGGAACCACCATCTGGGCTATCCACCCAGATGGAATCAAACTTCAATGCCGCTTGTCCTTATCCCTTTTTTGCCTTGAAAATTAAACCAAATGAATTTCCCTTCTCTCTCTTCCATGATTCGATCGACGAATAGGGCGAATGATATATCGATTATTGGAACACCTTTTCCACCTTAGTCTTTGCACTATTTATATGCCTTTTAAGGCATTCACCTCCAACGTCAACACATTTTAAAAATCAAACTTTGGCTTTTGATTTATATTATATTTTAATTATAATTATTTAAATTCAATGAATTTAAATATTATAATTTAAATATCAAAATTCTTTTTGGGCCTTTCATTAATTTAAAATATTTAAAACTCTTTTAGGCCTTTTAAGGGAAAACTTTTGCCACCATCACCTTAGAAAAAATTCATCAAATAACCTTATTATTTTTCCCAAACACCATGGAAAGGAGTTATCTTTTTCTTTGTTGCCTTATGCCTCATGTGCCATATCAACCAACTTGGACATCAAACCTTTTGATATTAATCAAACCTCTTGACATTAATTCCATCACATTAGGACATCAAACCTCTTGACATCAATGACAACAAAACATGCTCAAATTTCCAACAATCTCCCCCTTTGTCATTGATGGCAACCCTTTATCCTTAAGCATTCCTTTTACCTTTTTCCAATTTTTCTCCCCTGAGAAACTGCTCCCCCTAACTGAATGCTCTCCCCCTAACTCAAATCTCTCCCCCTTTGACATCAATGGCAAAGGGCCACCTTTGGGGCTAAATATAAGACTCTTAGCTTAGCCCCCTCCCCACCTCCTCTCCTTGAGGTGATTAATTTTGGGGTGGGAGTAAAATTACTCCCAACATACAATGCTCTTTTCCTTTGTCAACCTTCTTTCTCAACATACCCTTTTGATCCCTTTGAGTATCCTTGTTCTTGCTTGTCTCTGGAAGCTCTAGAAACTCTATTCTGCACCACTTGGCCTTATGCCCAATATTATTGCACTTATAACACTTAATGTTGTGGTTCCTTGAAGGTGCAAATATCTTGAAGTTCCTCCTGGTGAAGCCATACCTATTTCTATCATGAACCCTATAGTGAATTGCTTTATGACCAAATCGATTACAAGAGTAGCAATACCCTTGAAATAAATGTCCATATTTGAAGTTCCTCTTAGTAATACCATACTCCTTTCCATGAGTCCTACAATGCATAGCCTTGTGACCAAACCTATTACATGAGAAACAATATCCTTTGAAGAAATATTTCCTTGGACCCATTGGTCTCTTAGTCCTTTCTTCCCTGTGATGTTCCATGTTCCTTGTTTGTGCATTGTTTCCTTTCTTGGTGAAACTTCTATTCACATAAGTCTCACTTTCTCCTTCACTCTCTTCTTCTGAAGCTTCTTCCTCTTTGGATCTTGAGCTTGACCCTTCTTCTTGTTTCTCTTGTCTTTCTTCAAAACCAAGTCCTATTTTGTTAGATGAAGGTCTTTGTGCATTGATAATCTTATCCACAGTCTTTGAACTTTTCCAAAACCTGTGTAGCTTGTCCTTAGACTCTTCCATTTCCTTCCTTAGAGAAACTACTTCTTGTTCTAATCTCTCACATTCTAAGACTTTTGCTTCTAAATTTTCTTTAAATCTCCTTGTCTTAGCTATTGAGTTTGTTAGATCTTGTATAATCTTTCCTTTCTCTTCATCACATTCTTGAAATTGAGCCTTGAATCTTGAATTCTACTTTCTGACCTTTTTCAATTCTTTTAGAGTAGAAATAAGTTCAGCTTCTAGATCTACTACTCCTTCCTCTTCATCTTCTGATTCTTTTTCTACTTCTTTGTCTTCGAGAGCATCTTCATATTTTTTAGATTTATCTTCAATAGGATCACTTCCTTCATCTTCTATTGTCAAAAAGAGAATTTCTTCTTCTTCACTATCTAAGGATCTTTCATCACTATCACTTGAAACCTTACCTATCTTATCCACATAAAAACTCTTCTTATGCCTCTGAAAAAACTTATTTTCATGCTTGTTTTGTCCATACCTGTTTTTCTTTTCATACCTAGATTTTCTTTCTTCCTTTCTCTTATGATCTTGTTTCTCTTCACTACTACTACTTCCAGCTTCTGGATAGTTAGATGCATAGTGACCATATTTACCACAATTGAAACACTTAACTATTTTCGTACCTTTGTGCTTTCTTGAGTCCTTCTTGTTCCTTCTGCCATAGTTTGCTTCTTCATCACTGGATGACTCATCACTTGAATCTGGCTTCTTATCTTTTGTCTTCTTTGCTACTTTGAAGGCTACCTCTTTCTTGGGAATAGGATCATTTACTATTCTCATCTCATAAGTTGTGAGAGTTCCATGTAACTCATCCATAGTCAAAGTTTCAATATCTCTTGTTTCTTCTATGGCTGAAACCTTTCCATTATACCTCATAGGAAGTGACCTTAAAACATTTTGAGCAACATTGGATTATTCTATTTTAAATCCAAGTCCTCGCATGGTGTTAACAACCTCATCCACACGAAGTAAGTATGCAGCAATGTTTTCCTCTTCTTTCATATTTAAGTCTTCAAATGTCTTTTTGTGATTTTGCAATTTTACCATTTTGACCTTTTTGTCTCCCTCATATGTTTGCTTCAGTTTATCCCAAACCTCTTTTGCTGATTCGCAATGCATAACTTTTACAAACTCTACTTCATGTAAACCACTTAAGATTACATTCATTGCCTTTGCATTATATAGATGTAGGAGCTTACCATATTTATCTGTAGGAGGACTAGCTGGAGGTGTGTATCCATCCTCAACTACTTGCCATGTCTCATATCCTTGTGCCATCAAGTAAGTCTTCATTCTTATGCTCCAGAAAGCATAATTGTTCCCATCGAACAATGGTGCCTTATTTGTTGAATATCCACTCTGAGATGCCATCTGTGTTCCTGTATACTTTTCCTTCAAGTTGTTAAACTCTTCCGAAGGAACCCACTCTGATACCAATTGAAGAACACAAGCTTATACTAAGAGGGGGGTGAACAGTATAAGATCAACTTTCACTTTTATTTCCCAAAAATATTATCCAATATTATCAATGGCAATATCAATAGCAGTAATCAAATCAATGCACAAATCATCACACACAATAGAGACACCAATTTAACATGGTTCACCCAATGTGGGCTACTCCATGGAGAAAATATTTCTACTAAATTTTCTCAACAAATCTCTTGGGAATCAATTCCCTATTACAATGTTTATGGACCTCTATCCAAAGGAGACACCAATCCCCTATGCTCTAATTTGTGGATCTCTCTCCATAGGAGAACTCTTTCCCCTTTTCTCTAGTTCATGGAACTTGATCCAGGAGACCTCTATCTCCTCAACTAGTTCATGGATCTCTCTCCATAGAAGAACTCTATCTTCCTAGTTGGTTCATGGATCACACTCCATAGGAGAACTCTTTCCCCTCTTCTCTGGTTCATGGAACTCTATCCATAGGAGAACTCTTTCCCCTCTACTATGGATGGTGATCTTCTAGAAGACTTTTGTCCCCACTACTCTAGCTAATGGATCTCTATCCACTTGAATACCTCTATCCTCACTACCTTAGCTAATGGATCTCTATCCACTGGAGACTCCTATCCTCTTTACTCTATCACCTCCAAAGCTTACTTTCAACTCTATCTCAAATATACACCAAACTCTATCCCAAGTCTAGTACAAATATTCTCTATATCTACTCACAAATATACTCATAAATCTATCTCAAATCTATCCTCAAGCCTTAACACAAAGCTTGATCAAATCACCAATCAACTCTGCTTAGATCTACCCCAAGCCTTAACACAAATCTTGAACAAATCACTCAATCAAATCTGCTCTCAAGTCTTCACAAATACTTTCTCAAATATACCTTCAAGTCCTCTCAAGAAATTGCTCAATATGCTCTCAAGTCTTCACCAAGACTTGCTCAAATCTACCTTCAAGTCCTCTCAAGAACTTGCTCAATCTGCTCTCAAGTCTTCACCAAGACTTGCTCAATTCTACCTTCAAGTCCTCTCAAGAACTTGCTCAAAATATCTCTCAAAGTATGCTCAATCAAGACTTGCTTAAATCTATCCTAAAAATTCTATCAAAATTATTTGTCTAATCTTCAAAGTAATTCCTTTAACTTGAAGCATTTTAGACATATTCTATCCAGAATTTGTTTAACCTCTGGAACATATAGAGAATGATGTACTCTATCAAAATCTCAATATGTTCTACTCAATAATTAAGTTTGTCACTTTCACAAATCTAATTTCTAATGTTTGCACATTCACTTTCAATATCACTCAAAACCAATGCTCAAGAAGTTTCACTCAATCATTCAATCAATGAAACACAACTTGCTCACAAACCCTAAACAAGTGTTTTCATACTTCTTCAAACAAAGAGCACAATGTGGGTCTCAAACCCTAACTCAAATAATCTTCAATCTCTATCTCAAATGTTCTCTAAACATTCACCAATGAAGCATATAGAACTCACTCAAATATTTCCAACAATGCTTATCAAACAATCCTTTTCACTCCACCTTATATTTCACAACATTCATTCCAACAAACATTTCAAACCAAAGATGATGTGCCCATACCTTTTGTTTTTATGGAGATATATCTTCAAAACCTATCTTATAATCAACCAATCCTCCTTGTGCCACTCAAGGGTTAGATAGCAACAATCTATTTCAAAACATCCACAAAATATTCCTTCCAAAATGTGCTCAGTGAAATCTGAAAATATACTCTAGAACCCTTCTTTTGATCTCAAGGAAAATGCATTAAAGTTTCATCATAATCCCACAAATACTCTTCTTCATAATGCAAAAGGTACAATAAAATTCAAACCAATTTTACACCTTATAACTCCTAATATTGCAAATTAAATCAACCCAACAAGATCACAAATTACACAAATAATTTTTCATTTACACCTTATATCTCCTACTTGTCATTAATGCATTTCCAAAAGAAATATAACCACCATTCAAAATAATATTCCAAGGCACTTAACAACTTCACTAGATCAAAAATCAATTTATTTCAAACCCCTTTTAATGGCAAAAATAAAAAAAAATTTTATAACCTTATACCTCCCAAGTTAGGCACATACCTTGTAACTTAGGACCTTAGGCATCAATTTAATTAAACAAAAAATTAATGCCTTTGCACACTGCCTTCCATAGGAATCAAACCCTCACCGCCTCCATTACCGTGGCTTAACCACCACATGAGCTAAGCGCTCACACGAGATCTATGTTGCGTCCACTCTCCTTTGTCCCTTTCGTTGGCACCAAAACCTTTTAAAATAAAAACTTCACTCTCTGTTGCCACCGCATGTCTCAAACCCGAGACCTCCCTACTGCTATGACCTAGCACCAAGGGAACCACCATCTGGGCTATCCACCCAGATGGAATCAAACTTTGATGTCGCTTGTCCTTATCCCTTTTTTGCCTCAAAAATTGAACCAAATGAATTTCTCTTCTCTCTCTTTCACGATTCGATCGACGAACAGGGTGAATGATATATCGATTATTGGAACACCTTTTCCACCTTAGTCTTTGCACTATTTATATGCCTTTTAAGGCATTCACCTCCAACGTCATTACATTTTAAAAATCAAAAATTGACTTTTGATTTATATTATATTTTAATTATAATTATTTAAATTCAATGAATTTAAATATTATAATTTAAATATCAAAATTATTTTTGGGCCTTTCATTAATTTAAAATATTTAAAACTCTTTTAGGCCTTTTAAGGGAAAAATTTTACCACCATCACCTTAGCAAAAATTCATCAAATAACCTTATTATTTTTCCCAAACACCATGGAAATGAGTTATCTTTTTCTTTGCTGCCTTATGCCTCATGTGCCATATCAACCAACTTGGACATCAAACCTTTTGATATTAATCAAACCTCTTGACATTAATTCCATCACATTAGGACATCAAACCTCTTGAAATCAATGACAACAAAACATGCTCAAATTTCCAATGAGATAGAGATAGGCTTGATTATAATTTGAAGAACTAGTCGTTAAATTCATAAGACAATTGTATCAAATTACATGTTTTGTAATCTTCAACTATGTTTTGTAAGTAATTTATAAAGGAATGCCTTATAAGTGCTAAATGAAATGATACTATGAAGTGGTAATATATAGAAACATATGATCTCCCTTATAGCATTTAGGTAAGGAATCTAAAGTACTTTTAGTTGCATCTTAGACCTTGTTCATTGTTTTGCATGCACATTTTATAATCTCTTAATTTAAAAAAGATAAATATTTACTTCTTTGCAATCATATAAAGCAAAAAAATTAAGGATATATAAGACTCATATTATTACATTGTTGATTTTGCATGCATTGCATATATCACCCAAAATTTAAACTTAGGATAGGATTTAATATTTTACGATCCTAAGTGTGTTCTGATCAACCCATCAAATATATATTGGTAGTATTCCACACAAATGCCTCCATGACCTTGAGTTTGGATATGCATTTCCATGTTTCCACATCTTTGGTGAACTCGATGTGAACACCACATGGATTAAAAAATTATTCTATCCTTCTAAAAACCTCTAATCAAAGGTAAAAATTGATTAAACATTTAAACAAGACCATTAAAATTACTTTTGTAGTTACAACAGATAAATACATATTAATAAGAAGTTAACCAAAGGTTAGTCCTACTAGGGGTTGCATATGGGTCCTTGAGTATCCATTGTACGAACCTGGATGATATATTGAGTATATATCAAGCCTAGGATACCAACCTCTTATATGGGTTCTTGTGCATGCTTTAAAATTCTTAGGGAGTATTTTATGCTAAGCTAAAGAGATTCATAAGGAGGGATATTGATTGCCTCTCATGTACCATATTAGGTCACATATCTAGGTGTAGTCCTTCTAATGTACCATTCTTTTCGATGTACCTCATAGTCTCCCTCATGTATAGTCACATATATTGAGAGGACCAACTTCTTCCATTTATCTACGGGTATCTCAAAAAGGTGGGTATATCAAAATATTTAGGTATACTATGAATCCCTCCTAAGGTGTATTGATTAGATTGGTAATAGAAGAGGATATAAAGGCATATAAAACTCTTCTTCTATTTCTAAACAACTCTAGAAAGAAAAATAATAAATTTAATCCTTCATGCCTAAATCCATGTCCAAACATCAATATCTTACTTGAGGTGTTTCCCTCTGATTCGCTTTTAACCTTAACTCCCTTCCCTCTTTGCTTAAGTTCATAGGAGATAAAGTCACATTTTAAAATCCTACATTCAATGAATAAGAGGAGGAAGCTCTTCCATCAAGGACCCTCTTCCCTATCCACAAAGAACAAAGGAAATTCACCTTACTTCCCTATCCATAATGAACATATGGAAGTGACCTTGCTTCCCTATCCATAATGAAAATGACGAAGTTACCTTGCTTCCCTATCCATAATGAACATAGGAAATTCATATAACTTCCCTATACATGTAACAAAATACCTAATAAATTTACACAAAATATTAGAATTTTAGAATTCTACCTCAATTATGACCTTGTTCTTGTAAGATAGAAATGAAATTATAAAATAATTAAAGGACGTGAAATCTTAGGCTTCTAATCAAACTTATAGAGATATTGTAGTAGAAAAACACTAGCACTATATTTAGCAACACCATTGATAGTACTTCCAAAGGGCAAAACTATTGTATATAACAAATGTAAAATAATACCTTGATTTAAATATCTATAAGGTGAAATGGAAATATGAGATCCTAAATACACTAGAAAATTGAGACCTAAAGGCAATGCCAATATTGATTTTAAAATGATTCAAAAATAAAACAAACACACAAAGACTAAACCTAAATATACAAATAGGAAAAGGTAGAGATAAAAGAGAGGTTAAACTTAGGATAAATATAATATTTTTATATGAGTACCATATGCCCCTACAACCTTATATATAGAGGATGAATATCTCTTTTTTACCCTTGTTATAAAAAATATGAGACCTATAGAACCATTGTTGAAAAAATAATGTTAACAATAGCGCTAGTAGCGCTAACAAAAGTGTCATTGAGTCATGAAGATTTTGTTTGGATTAGGGTGATACCTCAATCCACAAGCCTAAAAATAATATAACCACCCAAGACCCTATCTATAGCAAGAAGTTAGTAAATTGGTTATAGTATAATGACTAGCCTTAAAAGACTCGAATTTGATATAAACAAGAAGCATTAAATTTGATATTTGATAAACAAAATAGAAACAACAAAATGAGGTGAAAGTTTGAGTTGAGGGTAAATATATAAGCTTGAGGTAGGTATCCAATTGCCCTTGTGTTCATACACAAACTACTTTCAAAAATATTATTTCTATTAGAATTTTGGTAGGGATTCAATGCACTTCTAAAACTTTGATCTTCTTGCCTTTGGCAAGATTATGCTTCATAGATTGTTAATAAGAATTCATCCTTAAATATTAAATATTTTAATTATTGATTACCCTTATTCCAATAATAAGGTAATATTTTATAGAATATTTAGTATTGGAAGATGTGTTGGATGGAACAACATGAAAATATTTCCATGTGGTTGATAGTTAAATGAAATAGAATGTAGAGTTAAATTAGTTGCATGATTGTTGATGGATAGTTAACAAAATTGAATAGACTATTAGAATATAGGAATCTATAAGCATGGATGTGATTATCAATTTGAGAAGACAAGATTGAAAGTTAAAGGGATTTGCATGTGGTGAGGAGACAAATAATCATGTTGAAAAACAATAATATTAGTTAATTGTTTGTTTTCATTTTTAGTTTATGATCAAGAAATAGCATTGGATTCAAAAGCACAATAACACTAATGTGTCTTAACACTAATGAAAAAATACTATTAGTCAATCACTTGAGTGAAAAAAGATCATGTTTGAATTTTGAACAATAGCACTGCCCTTGTATCAAAAGCACCAATGAAACTACTAATTCAAGTAAAATGATTTTTGATTTTTCGTTATTAAATTCACTCTTGATCAACTATGAGAATGTTTGATAGTTATTATGTTTTACATTATTTATAGGATAGACAGCTCATCAAGGGATTGTCAAAGGGGATCCAAGGCTTCATACAAAAACCCACTCTTCCCCAAAACCAAAATCCCAATTAAAGAATGAGAGATCCTAACCTTTAGCAAAGTTGTATTCCATTATGAATATCTCATTTGCACATATATAGATGTAAATTTCCTTTGATAAAATGTGTTTACATTTAGATCCACTAACTTAGGCCAAAATCCATTAAACCAACAAATCAAATCATGATATAAAAGTTTATAAACTATAAAAAAATTAGCTCCATATAAATAACTAGAATATTTTTTGCCTTATCTCCTAAGAAATATTTAATCAAAGTAGGTCAAGGCATCTTCTCTAGAGTGTCCTTAAAGTATTTTATGTCATGAAAATCTAGATCCATAAGCCAAGTAGCTTTATTTTTATAAAAATCAAAACATGGAAAAATAAGAGAAAAATATTTGATCTATAATTAATATTCTCTAAAGTATTATCACTTTATGCTCACAAACCCTTACACACATAAAAAACCAATTTTCATGTCTAGGAAACCATTTAAAAACTTTAAACATAAATTATCCTCACTTAGTCTTCATTTTTGGTACCTCATTCTTAGATGTACATACACCAATAAAAACCATTACTAGCATTAAATATTATTTGATGTTTAAAAAATATAAAATAACAAATAAATATTTAAATGACATATATTACCATTATATATTCTTTAAAAAAATTAATATTTTTTGTTTGTGTAAAACACCCCAATTGGGATGCCACTTTAGGGTAAGTCCCAAAGAGGTAGGGGTATCTATTTTACCAAAAACACCCGAGGCTCACACCTGGTCTTCCCCCTTAGGCATGCTCTTTGGCACACTCAAAGATCATACCTAAAATAGCAAAACACAAACAATAAAACACAAAAAACATAAAAACAATAATAAATAAAAAATAAAAACATACAAAAACAACAAAAGACAACAAAAAACATAAAATAGACACAAAAACATAAAGACAACAAAAGAAAAAAACATAGAAACATAAAAAAAACAAAAAATGTAAAAAACAAAAAACAACAACAAAACACAACACATACAAAAAAAATCGCAAAAACAACAAAACAACACACAAACACAACAAAACACACACACACACACACAAAATTAACAAAAAAAAAACACAAAAAAATTAAAAAACAATACAAAAATAAAACATAATAAAAATAATACAAAACAACACACAAAACAAAAAGAGAGGAGGAAAAACCATAATTCAAGTTTGGTCTTTCTAGACCAAAAGTCTATTCAGGCAAGAAACAACAAAGAAAACATAAGAATGATCGGTCTAAGCAAGGGAACTAAGAACCCTGATTGAACCAAAGAAAAGTTAAAACAAGAAAAAAAGGAACTAGGTACCTCTAGTACTGGAGCCATCCAAAGAAAGGATAGAAAGAAGAGATTCCCTTATTTTCAAATCCCATCATATAGGAGGGTGGTCATAGTAAGTAATATCATCTTTATCCAATGCTTAATTAGCTAAAGCATCAACACTCTTGTTCTAATATATAACCACATGATTGTATTCAACTTTCAAAAATCCCATATGGATTAATTGAATCTTCGCAACAATTTTTTTTATTCTGCAATCAACCTTATGATTATTAGAAGGATCCTTCAACAAATCAATCATTATTTGAGAGTTAGATTCAAACAACACCTTTTTCCATCTGACATTAGTAGCCTCTCAAAGGCCTCTACGGATACCATACCCCTCAGCAAGCTTATTGGAAAGGATACCCAAATTCTCAACAAAAGTGAATATGGGGGAACCATCTAAAAGTCTACCAATTACTCCTTTACTAGATTTTCCAGCATTCCCCTAGAGGCTCCATTGATATTGACTTTTCCAAAAGCCTTAGGATGAGGCTACCAATTCCTTGTTCTATCCATATTTTGATTACTCACATTCCCTTTAAGTTGGTTTCCATTAAAAGAGTTAATATTCAATATTTGCATCACTTGATCTTATATTTTATGCGAGTTATAGGGGTTTTTAAGTATTTTTTGGACTGCTTCAACTATGTTGGCAAAGGTATTTTTCTAGATATAGTGAATGTCCTTCCTTTATTGATTGAATATCTGGTTGTTTCTTTATTTCTAGATATTCAAAGGTAGGATGGAGAACACATCCAAACTAATTTCCTAATAAAGTGACAAACACCCTCTTGATTAGGCCAATCCCTTAAAATTTGTTCAAAAGTAAAAAATTAGACCTTTGTAAGCCAAGTAAGATAGCCATTATCCTCCATATATTAGAGGCTAAGGTACACTCAATAAAAATATGGTTGAGACTTTCCACATTCTCTCGACATATTGTGCATCTAAACAAGCTATGAATACCATATTTCATAAGTTGTTCACCTGTAAGCATCCTGCAATGTCGTAAAATCTATGTAAAGAACCTCACATTAGGCTAGATATTTTGAGTCCACAACTAAGTAAATATATCATATGATTGATTGGGATTATTATGGCATAAGGTCAAATAACCTTGAGCAATTGAATACTCACCCTTAGTAGTGTTGTTCCATTCAAAATAGTCTTTATCATGGGACCAAGAGAGATATATCATATGAATGATGCTTTGGATATGTTTTATTCAACTTTTTGGAATTTTAGTAGACCATTACTCAATAGGGAACCAATTTCTACCAACCTCTAAATTACCAGTATGGTACCAAAAGTAATTAGCAACCTTTATCCAGTTAGCTCGATGGAGCTCCTCCATCCAAGGCCTCCAATTAGGAAATGAAGTTATAAAAGGTTGGTGACCATCCCAATAATCTATTCAAAAATTTACCTATTGACCATAATGAATGATCCAAAATAAATTTTTCTTAATCAAATCCTCACTAGTCTTAAGAACCGCTAAAATGAGAGAACCTTTTTTAGGTAATTGATAGTGAACAAAGTCATCAATATTTTTGTTCTTAGCATATTTAGCATGAATATTCTTGACCCAAATAGCATTGGGGTTATGCAAAATACTCCATTACATTTTATTAGCTAAATTATTATTATTAATTAATAGCATATCAGAAACCTAACCCCCTTAATTCTTGGGAAGACATAAAGTATCTCATTTCACCAAGGCCCGTTTTCTTTTCTTCTTAGTACCACTTCAGAGGAATCAATGATTGATTTCATATGATTCTTGAAGAATAGCCTTTGGGATATTCAAAACAACAGAAACATAAATGGGTATAGTTTGAAGGGCTGATTTTACAAAGGTAATTCTACCCCCAAATGAAAGCCACTTATTTGTCTAATTTCCAATTTCTTCTTAACTCTATCCAACAACTAATTCCAATATTTTTTTATATTTGAATATTGAGAGGAATACCTAAATAATTAATTGGAATGGAGGTCTTATTATATCTTAATACGAGACCATGGATTCCTATCTAGGAGAGTAGTGAAAGAAAATGACTTTAGATATGTCTTTATTGATCAATTGTCTGGTAGCATTAGAAAAATAGCTGATGATTGGCTTAATTTTAGAAGCTTCCTTAATTATATATTTACCTAACAGAGTATAGTAATAAAAAAATTATAGATGAGAAATAGGCCTAGCTCCATGAGTAATGGTAAATCCCTCAAGGGTTCTATTTTCTCTACTTTTTGTTATAGTCATGTGCAAGAATTTAGCAAGAATGATGAATAAATAAGGAGAGACGGGTCACCTTGTCTAATACCTCTAGAAGTAGGGAACAACTAAGAAGTCCTACCATTGATAAGAATATACTAGGACACTAAAAATATATATTCCATAATCCAATCCATCCAATATACATCCCATAATACAATCCATCCAATCCAGATAGAAGCCAAATTGCCTTAAAACTTTGATAAGGAAGTGTGAAACCACTATGTCATAAGCTTTAGATAAGTCTAAAAAAATGAACATACATGGAGATTTTTTGCATTTCCATGGAATATATGGCTTCCTAAGAAAGAACTATATCATCCACTATTTTAAATCCTTCAATATAACCCCCTTGTTCAAGAGAAATAATATTATGCAAAAGAGGCTTCAACCTTTCCACCATGATCTTCATAATGATTTGAGAGGAACATTACATAAAGCTATAGGTCTAAAATCTAAGATATGATCTACCTCTTGAGCTTTTGGTATAAGATCTATATAAGTTTCTTTATAACCTTAAAAATTTATTTGGATTTCTTGGCTTCTTACACCACCTCTAATAAATCAGCATGAAGGATATCCCAAAACTCTTGATAGAACTCAATAGAAAAATCATCAGGACCTAGGTCTTTTTCATTCTTGCATTTTAAAACCACCTATTGAAGCTCATTGATAGTAATTGGAGCAATAAAAATAGAGTTATCCTTAGAAGTGATAAGATTAGGGATGGCTTAAAGGATATTTTGTTGAGAATTCAAGTCAAGAGGTGCAGCAAAAAATAGATTTGAAAAGTATTTGAAAACAACAAAGTTCATTCTATACCAAGTGTAAACAACATCTGTAGAATAAAATTTTAGAGAAGAAATAAATTTTTGAGATATTCGAGGTAGAAGATATTTGTGGAAGAAATTTGTGTTTTGATATCCTTTTTTGAGCCACTAGATCCTAGATTTTTTCTTCTGTAGACACCCAATTTTGACACACATATCTCAACTTCCTACAAATTGATCGCAAAACTTCCAAAAATTCCCAAAACCAGTTCTAAAATTCAAAAAAACTCAAATTGGTTGTTTCCCATTATTTTGGACATCAAATTTGACCTTTACCAAATTCACCACTCTTACCAAATTCACCAGTGGTATATTTGACAAGTTGAGTGGCAAATTTGGCAAAACTACACAATTGACCTTTTTTAGCAAAAATCAGTCCTTTACCAAATTCACCACCCCTGTGGTAAATTTGGATAGTGTTAAAATTGGCAATATTTTCAAAATTAAAACTATCCAAAATATTATTTGATTCTTTACCAAATTTCCCACTCATAACCAAATTTGCCACACCTGTGTCAAATTTGGTAAATAGTGGTAAATTTGGTAAAATAGCCAAGAATCTTCCACACAAACTAGTTAGGCATGGATTGAGCCTCCTTTCACCTCCACCATCAATCCCACATGCTTCAATAAGGATTAGGATGAACTTTTTTGAATTGATCTTATCCTTTCATTCCCTCCAAGTCCCCTCCCAAATCCTATTTAAGGAGGTCATGTGGTAAGCATTATCCAAGAAATTTCATTGTAGAAAAGTTCTACCAATATTTATAGGCTCTCTCTTTATTCTTAGAATTCTCATTCCAGGAATTCTTATAGATATCTTCAAATATTTCAATAATTTGGGACCACTTTGCAAGCATTTATGGAGGGCAACTAGGCAATGCTAGGAGGCTTGGTGGCAAGGAGATCTACATCATAGTAAGGGGTCATAGGTAAGTGAAATATAGCATAGATATTTCCTTCATATTATTTATGCCTTTTACATTTAATCTTCCTATTTTAGATTTGCATGTTGACTAACTCCATTTACTTGCTCTTATTTCACTTCTTATTACATATTCTTCATTAGAGCTCACCTTTGTTTTATAGGTTCTAATATATTTTTTGTAGGTCTGATATTGAGGATTTTTAGCACATTTTATCATACCTAACATATATTTTTTGGATTACTTTATTTTACATTCATTCCATCATTACATTTTGCTTTTAATCCCTTATTTTGTAGGGTTTTCATCATATTCATTTTGAATATTTTTGGGATAAAATCCTTACTAAATTTTTGACTACAGTCATTTTATCTTGACTATAACATACTAACTTATGTTATCTTCCTCCATGATATCTTACTTTAATGTACTAATAATATTTGCAGTCTATTTCATTATTCGAGCATTTCAATAACATCTCTTTTCATGCCACATAATTTATGCATAACTCTATTTTTAAGCAATATTTTCATTGTAAATTCATAATTTAGAGGTAATTTTGCTTTAATTAAGTTAAATTAGTTACTTTTTACATTTCATAACATATTAGCACTTGAATTTTAGTTCTTTGCACTTTATTTTAATCAAATATTCACTATATTTGCATATTTCCCATTCCTTTTGAGTCCTATGGAGTTTTGGGCCCATTTCACTAATTCCTCTTATTGGCCATTGTAATTTTCTAAATTAGAATTATTGGAGGTTATATTGGTCCCTTTTATGACATTACCAATCCATAATTTTACGTCTCAACTCCCTTCATAACTCTGATTTATCAGATTTACAATACCTTAAGAGAATTTCATCTTTTCCATTGCTACTAAAAAATTTAGTCTTTAAATCCTCTATTTTAGATGTTTAATTATCTAATTTTCATGCATATAGACCTTTCAAATATAGTGGGATCCTTCCCCCTTAATATAAACCAAAACCCTATTCTCATAGAAGGTTAATGACCCCTTAAGTAAACCGATGTACAAAACTTATGGGAGCAATATTCTTTGGTAAGTATATTATGGTGTATTAGTGGGATTCATAAGGAGGGCTACTTATCTGGGTGACATAAGGATCTCAAACATCTTCTCTTCTTTGCTATAAGTACTTTGGAAACAAAAATTTATTAAATTAACCCCCTTCTTTAAGATAAGTCTTCTAGCCATGTCGCAACATCCTTATAACACCTGAAACAAGGGTGTACCTATCACTTCTTAGGAAGGATCGTCCTCTCAGGGATATATTGAACAAGAAGTAAACCCTTGGTCACAATTTCCAAGGAAACAATTAGTTATTGAATAAATCCCTTATCAAACTATATACCATGTTAGATATTACATTAAAAGGAATAAATACATCATTTTTGATGTCCTTAAATATGAACTTAGAGAACAAGCAAAAGTGGAATCCACCACAATGCATGAAAACATAGGTTATTCTAATGCATAATCAACCATTTATCAAATAAATGAAATTCAAAACACCTTGTCAAGTCTCAATATGAATGTGACACAACCCATTGTCCAACACCTCCTACCTTGTCCATGGATATACCCACTTTGGGAAACTCTTTTTCAACTTTTCCTAGTGAAACAACTAATTCTACAAATATTTTTTTTACTTTAAATAAGAGACCTAGTCAATTCACGTTCGTCCCACCATAACATCAATAAAAATGCTTAAAATTTTACAAGTATACCTTTTATGACGTATACCTTCACCCAATCACATACTCAACCTCCATCAAATGATATTCAAAATATCATACCAAAATTTCAGATAGAGAAAAGAGAGATGCCAAGTTTGAATAACTTAAGCATTAAAGGACCTACCTTAAAGGGACATCTAAAATTAAATACTCTTTTGAAGAGTTATATAATGAACCTTTAGATCCCAAAATTCTCAATCACCCTTTTTCAAAGAACTTTGAAACTCCCAAGTTTCAAATGTATAATGGAAAAAAAGACCTTATCAACCATCTAAGCCTATCTCAAATAGCTTGTAGTGACTACAATCATGATGAAAACTTCTCTTTAGGTTATTCCTTAAAAGCTTTAGTGGATTAGCCGTAGAATGGTACTTCCAATTACCTCGTCATTCCATTAAGAAATTTAAAGAAATTATAGAAGCCTTCATTAAACAATTTGTAATCTACATAGAAGATAAGATCACCATAGATGACTTTTATCAACTTAAACATGGTAAGAATGAGAAATTATCAGAATTCTTATCCAAATGGAGAGGTCTCCTAGGAATACTCCAATACATTCCTCCTCCTAAGGAAATATTACATATTTTCTTACAAAACCTTCATGAAAAATTGTCATATCCCTTGGATATGACAATATGAACCTCTTTCGAGGAAGCCATAGACATGGCTAAAAGGGTAGAGGCCATCCCCATAAGGTGAGTTCAACTCAAATATAACAATAAAGAGGATGAAAACCCCTCTAACAAGGGGCAATACAAAAATAAACATGTTGTAGGATATGGTGTAATCGATTCTTGACAAAATAACAACATAAGTACTACTCAACACACTCCTCAAAAGTTAGTTATCCAAAAGGAAGACAAACCTTAAAGGCAATATACCAACAGAGGACAAAGTCAAACAACCATGTTAAAAGAGCTCCTCAAATCCAAACTAATAGAAATACCACTTGTTAGACCTTGAGACTTATCAAAAGGGGTACCCTTTTAGTATAGGCAAGATGAATATTGTGACTACCATAAAATATAAGGACATACTACCAACAAGTGTATAACACTAAAGAACATTATTCAAGACCTCATTGAAGAAGTAAAAGTGACAATTAATAAAGCACAAAACCCTAACAAATATATGGGAATATTTCAAGACCCCCTACCAACACATGATCAAAAATAAACTAACTTTGTAGGTGTCATTTACCTATCAAGATATTACCACACCATAACTAGACAACAAACAAAGAATCAATATTTGGATCGACCTCCATTGATTATCTTGAAGGAAAAAATTAGCATTCCTCATAAGTCACCCTTGGTGATTACACCTTCTCAAAACACTATGCATACATTCGATATTCATCAACAATTAGAGGAGGTACCCACAAATATTTCCCTCATGGAACTCCTAAAAACATCATCCACTCATAAGGAAATATTGTTAAAACTCTTAAGTGAACAAGAAGTCCCTAAAGACCTATGTCCAAATGACATCGCCAACATGGTTGGGTCAATTGGAATAAACAATGATATCTTAGCTTTTCATGAGGAATACACTCCTCTCAAAACCATATCAAGGGATCCCCCCCTCTACATCATAACTCAAATAGGCGATAAATATATCAAGAGAGTTCTAGTAGATAATGGATTGGCCTTGAACATTTGTAATGTCAACTTTTTTATGAAATTTTGACTTGATTTACAAAAATCAAACTTCATCATTAGGACCTTCGATAATGAAAAACGTGAGGGAATAGGCACCATTAATTTACCTATCAAAGTAGGGCCTCGTGTCTTAAATACCATTTTTTATGTCATATCATGCGATGTAACTTACAACATGCTTCTAGGAAGGTCATGGATACATGCTATTAGATTTGTACCCTCCACCTTACATAAATGCCTTAAATATGAATATAAAGGAAGGGTCGTCCACGTTCTTGGAGACCCAAAATATTTTGTCATGTGCAACTCTATAGATTAATAAGAGATTAATATTTTTCCTTCCATACAATCATCCAAGTCAAATTATTATTAAAAAGTAAACAAATGAAAGGAAATATTAGAGGAACCTCTTATAGACTTAGGGAAAATTCCCCAACCATCCCTTGTTGCTAATCAAGTTAACCATATTTATTGAAAACTATATCCTTTCATAGAACTAGTAAGCATGTTCCTTTCTCCTCAAGACATAGGTATGCCTAGTAGAAAGGGACTCAAAATCCAAATAGAGTCTTGTACTTTCATCCATAGAGGAACTACCTTCAATGAAATTATCCAAGGACATAATCCTATACCAAGTGAATGAACCTACACTACATGTTACATGTCACCTACCTTTCCCATAGTTAAACAAATGCTTGTTAATATGGGTTATCAATGTAAAGACATTGGTCTGTACGAATAGGGTATTAAAGAACCTTTAGAAGCCATACCTTGTTTGGCATGATATGGGATTGGATATATCCCTAAAACAAATGAACTCTCTTCTATATCAGGAGAAGAAGACGAGGATGACTAATCTAGATCAATGCATGGCTATCAATGGGGTGAAGAGGATGAATAAGAACTATGGTCACTCCTCAATAAAAATCCTCATAAAATGATATGATTTGGTAGCATTAACATGTTAGAGTAAGTTAATCTATAATCCATTTCAATCAATAAAGAACTCAAAGAGTCCTTAGATAATTATCATATAGAAGAGTCTCTAGATAAGATCTTTAATTTAAACTTAGACCAACATCCTGAATTGGAACAAATGCCTATAGATTCTTAAGAACTTGAAGAACTTTAGATTATAGATGCCCCTTAGGATGGGTCACAAGCCTTAATCGAAGAGACCATATAAGTCAACATTGGAGCTGATGAAGACCCACGCCTTATCAAACTAGGGAAGGTCCTAATCCAAGAAGAAAATATAGAGTACACAAAGCTATTAAATGAATTATTTTATGTATTCACTTTGGGATATGATGATATGCTAGGACTTGACCCCTCATTGGTAGTACACCATCTAGTATTACGTCCTGACGCTAAACCTATAAAGCAAAAGCTAGGAATGATACATCCAAGAGTCACTCTTTTAGTAAAATATTAAATCCAAAAAAAATTAGATGTGGGATTCATAAAAACCATAGAATATTTATATTGGATTTCCAACATCGTTCCTATCACCAAGAATGAAGGATCCATTCAAATCTACATTGAATTTAGGGATATAAACAATGCTTGTCCTAAAGATAATTTCCCTTTACCAAAAATAGACATGATAGTTGAATTCACCACATGGTTTGAAATGTTATCCTTAATAGATGGATTTCTAGGCTACAATCAAATCAATATCGTAGCAGAAGATCAATCGAAAATGACATTCAATACCCCTTTACAAAATATTTTGTTATCATATTATGCCCTTTGGTCTTAAGAACATAGGATCAACATATCAAATGGTCATGATATATATATTCCATGACATCATGCATAAAATAGTATAAGACCATGTGGATGACATCATAGGATGATCTCAAAAAAATAAAGACCATATTCGAGACCTTAGGTGCATCTTCCAAATATTATGAGACTATCCAATTAGAATAAAATTTCTAAAATATATTTTTGGGGTAAAATCAGGAAAGATACTTGGGTTCATCATGTCTTGATGTGGGATTGAAATTGATACCTCTAAAATTACAACCATAACAAACATATCGTCACCCAAAAATTTGACTGAGTTATGAAGCCTCTAAGAAAAATTGCAAGCTATTCGTAGGTTCATATCACAACTTGCAGATAAGTGTCAACCTTTCTCCAAATTATTGAAGAAAGGAGCCAAATTTAAATGGGACGAAGGATGTCAAGATGCCTTTAAAGCCCTAAAAATTTATCTCTTGACACCATTTATTTTGGTACCACCAAACCTAAATCAACCACTATTGCTATACATAGTTGATACTGAATAAGCCTTAGGAGCTCTGTTAGCTCAATACGATGAACAACATAGAGAAAGGGTAATATTAGTAGAACCCTAGTGAATTATGAAACTCGCTACACACCACTAGAGAATATTTGCCTAGCAGGGGTCTTCTCATCTCTTAAACTAAGACATTACATGCTTAGTCAAAATACTTACATCTTAGCAAAAGTAGATTCATTGCATTATTTTATACTGAAACCTTATCGATAAGGTAGAACTATAAAATGGGTCATAGCCCTTAGTGAATTCAACATAGAATTCATAAACAAAAAATAAGTTAAAGGACAAGTTATAATAGATCAACTTTTCATAGCTCCTTTAGAATTAGAATATCCTATAAACATCTATTTTCTTGATGATATGGTCTCATCAATAGAAGTCCAAGAACCTGAAACATGGGTTTTGTACTTCGATGGAGCTATATGCACAAAATATGTAGGGGTAGTAATTATCCTAGTTATCCTACAACAAAAAATCATCCCACTATCATTTAAAATTCCTTTCTCCTACACCAACAATACATTAGAATACAAAGTGCTTATTTTAGGTCTTAGGGCAACGAAAAAACTAAATATCAAGAACATAGCAGTATATGGTGATTTACAATTGGTGATCAACCAAGTAAATGATACCTATCAAACCAAATATGAAAACTGAAACACTTATTAAAAACTCATTTTGATAAAATAACCATAGAAGCCATACCATGTTCTAGCAATCACCATGTTTATGTTATGGTAATAGTTACATATCTTATACCTTTAGAATTAGAATATGAAGAAGCTTCTATCATCATAAGGTCAATCAATGAGCCTTATGCTATCGAATAATGCTTACAACCCATTAGCATATGTAACATTCAAACATCTATACCTCAAGAACCTTGGTATAAATATATTTCTAGTTTCCTCTAGGAAGGAAAATTCCATGAAAGATTTAAATCTAAAAAACATAGATAATTTAGGCTAAAATATTACAAATATATATCATCATTGATATATCGATGCTCCTTTGAAGGTATACTTCTTAGGTGCATTAATATAGATGAGGTTCAAACTCTCATAAAAGAAGCCCATGATGGAACATCTGGTGGCCATTTTAGCATATTAGTTTTAGCCAAGAAAATCCTCAGGATGGGTTATTATTGGCCTTCCATGGAAAAGAATACTCACAACTATGTCAAGAAATGTAACAAATGTCAACAAAATGATAACCTTGTTCATGCTCCATCAACCTATCACATCTCCTTGGCATTTATCCTCTTGGGGATTGGATGTTATAGGAAAAATTGATCCTCAATCATCTGATGGATACAAATTCATTATTACAACTACAAAATATTTTACTAAGTGGTTAAGGAAATACCTCTATCCTCTACCATAGGAATTCAAGTATCAAAATTTTTCCTAAATCATATAATTAGTTGATATTGTATCCATTCTATTATAATTGTAGACAATGGAACCCATTTTAAAAATAAATATATTTCCAAGATGTGCACCAAATAAAAAATTCAATAGAAATTGTCTATGCCTTACTATCCATAAGGAAACGAACAAGCTGAATCCTCCAACAAAATGGTAATTTAAATCCTCAAGAAACTAGTCAAAAAAAATGGTCAATATTGTCACTTACAACTTTATCCTACCTTATGGGTATATCACACAAGTGTGTGTACCCCCATTGAGGTAACATCCTACACTTCGATTTACGATACCAAAGCATTTTTTCTTTTAAAATTTAAATGCCCTCTCTAAGAGTCTTGTTGCAAGATTCTTCGGTGGGAGATGAATATCGTTCGAGTTGCTTACAACAACTCAAAATATTAGAATAAAGACACATCAATGCTATAGAACACCTCATAATGTACCATAATAGTCTTCAATGTACCTATAAAAAGAAAGTACATCATAAGTCATTTGAAGTTGGGGAGTCAATCCTCAAAGAAAATGAAAAGAAAACAAATGTCGATGTTGGTCTAAAAGGAAAGTTTGAGCCCAATTGGTTAGGATCCTTTATCAAAACAACTAAATTTGGATCAAGAACCTACCACCTAGCTAGATTGGATGGTCAAGAACACAAAGAACCAATTAATATCATTCACCTTAAATGATACTATGCATAAAACACATCGAGTCGCTTGCTTGCTCATTTGATTGAATACATAGTAAAAACCACCACATAATCATTTACACTTTACCACTTGCATGATTGCTTCACTTGCTTGATCATACCATCAAGTCATGAGGTTTTACTATGATGCAAAGGACAATCCTTATTATAAATACATATGCATTGCATCCATCTAGGCTAAGTATATGTTGAGTAAACTCTCTCAGTCCAAAAATATTATCCTCTAAAAACTTCTTCTACATCCCACTTCACTGCCATCATACATCTTCTCTTCTTATTCCTCTCTTGGGTTAAGTGATGTATGACGTGATCATCCGCGAACCTGATGACGGGATATTCTCCCTTTCTTCTATCCCCATGTTGGGGATACCAACAAATAAATAATAATCAAGTCTTCATCTACCCCATTTCTATATTTTTGAAACAAACCTTATATATAACTTACTTTCCTATATTTTATGTACAATCACACTGTTAATATCAATAATGTTTCACAATATTATCAACAATATTTTTCAACAAAATAATTTTGTGTTCTATCAACACTCATGATTATTTAATAGACTCCTTAACTGCAATGCATCCATGACTTTTGCATCTCACAAAATCATGTATTGCATGAGAGAATTCTTGGAGCAATCTATTTAATTTTTCGTAATATCTACTCATCATATTCTTCACATATAACTCGTCTAATCATCCATATAGGGAAAAGAAATTATATTCAACCAATCTCTCATAAATTCATAATCATTTATGAATTCTATTAGTTACTGGTTAAATGGGGTTCTCTTCCCTGATTCGCATATCATTCGAGTTCACAAAATTGTACCTAATATATCGCCACTTGCTTACTCATTCGATTAGTTTTAGGGGTCAATATTTACCTTAATAATCCATTCTCCTATGGATTAATAATTACTTATCAAATTTATATGGGAACGAATGATTAAGGACACTCTTTCCATTCAATTTACCTTTCTCAGTATGCAATCAAGTATGAATCAAATTCTCTCATGATATATCTTTGATAAGTCATTAGAATTTGTAATATTCCCTTGATCCAATGATCCATATGTTTTCAAATTCCCCACTAATTTCATTAGACAATGGATCACAATTATCATTATTTACTCCTAATTTACTACGTCGATATGTATTACATTTTCATAAGTCTCAATGATTACCTTTGATGGTCCATGAGATTATTGAAGACTTTATTTATCCAATATCTTGTAGACTTATAATCATTTGTATATCTTACTAGGCACTGGATCAATATTATCCTCGTAGCCTCCTGGTTCACATTGTTGGCATTCTATCTAACAAAAAACAAATATTTCACATACTATTGTTCAAATAGGGTCTATCATATTATAAGGTTACATGGATCCAATGCCTTGTGATCATGCAATTACTTGTAGGCTTCATAAAATACTAGATTGATGTTATCCTCATATCTGCTTAAGCATTTACAACAAAAAAACATCTGTGAATCATACTCTCACCATCATATATTTGCTAATAATACTACTACATTAATAGATTTTTATTTCCAATCAGCTATAATATGCAAACATGCAATAAAATATCAAAAGTTCAAAAATAATCACCCATAAAATTGGATATTATCTATTTGTTCACACGAAATAGATAGAGAACTTCCTCCATCATGATAGGTGAAAACAACTTATCAATTATTCCTTTCAAAATAAAAACATCTTGGCTAACTTATAGGCTCTTTAAAAGCACAAGGATTTAGTAATAAACGATTTACATATCCATAATCGTTTATGATTATGTCAAGCAATCGATTATTAGATTCCTATGCATCCTAATGGCCTATAATCCAACATGGATGTTATCAGCTCACTCATATGAACAAGATCCTTCAAACTCAAGGAAATACTGTAATATGGACCTCTTAGGTAAGGGGATTTATTTTACCCATGTTCTGCACATCTACATTTCTTTGTGTACACACTGAAAATGAGAGAATAACTTCTTATTTTCTTGGATTGTGCATATGGGAGTGTTACCCTCAATTTGAAATATTTTGTTTGCAATACAAATCCATTAATCATTCAACACATCATATGGGGCAATGAGTATCAAGCCCAATTCCTCGCGTACATGTAAATATTTGCATATGTGTTAGTTAACGAACTTGTATACTTTTGCTACTCTCTCTCATATGTTAAGAATTTTAGTAAAGCTAAATTCTTCTTCTTTAAAAGCATTCTACTTTTAAGAATAAAAGAACAACACAAAAATAATTCTAAAAGCCTTTTCCAAACATCTCAACATTAAATTTTTCCCCACAATATCAAAATAGCTTGCAAAAATTATTGTGAGCACCCATGATATTACATTACCATGCATGCCCATAGAAATATTTGCAAAAATCATTTCACTAATTTGCAAAAATATTTGCAAATATCATTCCATTACTTTACAAATAATTTTTAAAGGTCATTCTATTATTTTACAAGATATTTGTAAAAAGCATTTTCAATCACTTTGCAAATATCATTCTATTAATTTACAAAATATTTGTAAAGATATTTCTACATCACTTTGCAAAAACATTTGCAAAAGAATACTAGGTCAATCATGAATGTATTATCTTCATTGCTTTGTAAAATATTTGCAAAGATATTTCCATCAATTTGAAAAACATTACAAAAATTGTACAAGCAAAATATTTTGCAACAGCTTATAATCAACATCAAATAATATTCATGAGTTTCATATCAAAGCTTTACAGAGGGTTTGTAGAACAAAAACATTCATCTACGCAATTAGGTGTTTCAAAAATTATGACACTTAAACATTGATGAAAAATCAAAACATATCTCATAAACTTAATCTTATCTACACATTCAAATGTTTCATAGAGAATGATATTTGAACATTGATAAGAGGAAATCAATCAAGAATTCTTATCTACGTAGTCAAGTGTCTCATAGAAAATGGTAATTGAACATTGATAAGAAGCATAACATCATCACCTATGTCATCAAGTGTTTCATAGAAAATGACACTTGGACATTGATAAGAAGCTTAACATCATCACCTACATCATCAAGTGTTTCATAGAAAATGGCACTTGAACATTGGTGTACTTCCTAAATATTATTTGCATAGTCAAGTATTTCATAGAAAATGGCACTTGGATATTGATAAGAACAATTATTTTTCATCTACGCAGTTAAGTGTTTCATAAAGAATGGTACTTAGACATTGATGAAAATAAAACTATCTTTCATCTATGCAGCTAAGTGTTTCATAAAGAATGGCACTTAGACATTGATAAAAATCAAACTATATTTCATCTACGCAACTAAGTGTTTCATAGAGAATGTCACTTAGACATTGATAAAAATAAAACTATCTTTCATCTATGCAGCTAAGTGTTTGATAAAATATGGTACTTAGACATTTATGAAAATCAAACTATCTTTCATCTATATAGCTAAGTGTTTCATAGAGAATGGCACTTAGATATTGATGAAAATCAAACTATTTTTCATCTATGTAGCTAAGTGTTTCATAGAGAATGGAACTTAGACATTGATGGAAATCAAATAATTTAATCTATGAAGTTATGTGTTTCATAGAGAATGACACTTTGTATATGCAGTTAAGTGTTTCATAGAGAATGACAAACATTGATGAAGGTCAAACACCTTATCTACGCAAACAAGTATTTCATAGAGAATAGAAATTTGAACATTGATAAGAAATAAATAATAGATGTATATCATTGTAAATACTACATGTACCTCATCTATGAAGTCAAATGTTTAATAGAGAATGGCATTTGAGCACTAATGAGAAGAAAACATTATATGATCATTGTAAATAATACAAGTATCTCATCTACGCAGTAAAATATTTCATAAAGAATGGTATTTGAACATTGGTCAGAGGAAAACACATTATATATCATTGTATATACTACAAGTACCTCATATATGTAGTTAAGTGTTTCATAGAGTATGACACTTAAACATTGATGAGAGGAAAAATATTTTCAAAACAATATACTTCATTGTACATATTATAGGTACCTCATTATGTCTTAAATAATATCGTGAATATGTCATCATAGGGTACCATTTAAACATAATTAGATCATGTTCCCGCCTATGGGATGCAATAAAAGGTAAAATTATTTACCTCTAAATGAGTGTTATCCTATATCATGTCTAGAGACCACTGCTTACATACAAATATTTTAGGATGGTCATCCATAATTCAAGATACTCAATGCATATCATAATTGGGGCATCTCCCCTCATCCATATTATTTCTAAAACCAATCTATCTACCTACTCATATACACCTTATCGAAACATCATTATATCAAAGCAACAACATATCAAAAACATCAACACATCACATATCATTACAACAAGCCACAAAATAAAAAACATCTCATCATAACTCAAAATAACAAGTATCATCATCATCATCATCATATATATATATATATATATATATATATATATATATTTATACACGAAGGTGCATCACAAAGGGAAAAATGATACACTCAAATCATAATAAGAGGGTGTACCATAGTCTCAAAAATTTGTACAATCACTCCTAAATACCTCTAAAACTACCTAGCAAAAAGATCCGGCCTCCCTATAATCCCCTGATGGAGGAGAAGGGTGAGGCTGAGGGCTGGTAGTACACTATGTATCACTCATCGTCGAGGCTCTCGATTGTGATTTTGAAGGAGATTGCACTCATTTTTCCATAGGAACCATTGAATGGTACAACTCATGATAATGTTTAACCTTACCTCACACCCTCTTAATCTGAGTTGATAAATATCATACCTGCTCTGTGAGATTTGACTTCATAGTCTCCATCATTGCCCTAGAAGTTTCCAGCTCATGTATAATTGGTCCTATAATAATGGATGCCATGGTACTATCCAAGGCCCACCTAATTGTAGATCAAGCTTCATATCTCTCTCTTGCTACTCCCTCTAGGTCAGACCTAAGGATAGAAATGATTATTGGATCAATGGTATTCTTCTCCATGTCTCCCTGTTTTAAGAGCCTTGTGCTCTGGATTTTTCCTATTATTCCTAATAGTGATGGGGGGTAAAGGAGGGATTACATAATCATGTGGCCTCTCCTCATGGACCCTATGTTTTTCAAGCGTTCCATCATGCGGTGGCCACTCATACCGAGCTTCTAAGGGAGCCTTCTTGTTTATGTTGAGTACCACGTGTAAGGACTCCTCTTGAAAGGGTCTATGTTGGACAGGAGTGCCCCTTGAAGGGGTGCCTCTATAGTCCCATTCTTAAATGGCATGATGTGGACTCTCTTGTGGGTCAGGCCACCAAGGTGGTATGACCAAGTCCTTGGGGCTATAGCGGAGGCGACTTGTGCCCCCTTGTACACTCTTTGCAGCTCCTGCCCGTTATTGGGCTTGACTATGGGTGTACACCATGGTGGTGTTTCCCTACAAGATGCATAGATTTTTTATATCTTTTTATGATTTTTATGCTACACTAAACAGAAAATATCACACACACACACAAAGCAATGATTATCTCGTTTAAAGATTAAAGGTGTGCCTTAAACTTGGTTTAGTGTGTTTTGATTTTTGTTTTGAAAGCTTTTGTAAAGAATGTTTAAATGCAATATGATGGCTCTTATGACTCCCAAAAATGGTCGCCCCTTCGATATACCATTTCCAGGCCGATATACCAACCTCTCTATATACCCGCCCTTACATGAGGAAAACTATTGGTATGTGAGAGTATATGGTACGTGGAATGTAGGTGGTACGGAATGGGAATCACACTATTTTTGACACCTAGCATAGAAGACTTATCCTCATGCATTGGGAATCACCCTAGATACACTCGGTCAGCTTTCATCAGGATTTACATCTAGCAACAGTAGCGATCGGGGTTGTGAATGCAAAAATTCAAGCCAAGGTGGTGATGAAATCCACTGTTGGTCTTGATCAAGGAATGAGGTTTTACGACCTACTCCTTGGTGTTTAAATTGCCACGTGATGTGTGGGGTTATTTTTATTTTTCATAAAATAAAGCAACATGCAGTAAAAAGAACTTTCCCTAAGCAAGCAAGTAACCAAAAAACATAAAACTAAAAGTAGAAAATGACAGAAAGAGTTCAGGACCTCTACCTCTTCTCTGTCCAAATCTACTGGTTCTGAGTTTCTATCCTAAAACTGCATAGAGAGCTATTCTTGGGTAAGACGAATTCCAGCTCTGTATTCGCCACAGGCTGGAACGACCAACAGTCTAGCATTTGAAACTTGGTACCTGCAAGCAAGAACAAGCAATTTTTAATCAGATTTATGATATAAGAAAATAGAGGACAAGGTACCACCGTGATTTCCACTGAAAGCATGAGGATACAAAAACAAAAATTAAAAGCCAATATGCGATGTAAACGAAACAAAAGATAACGCTAAATCCTATGAATTGAAAGTGCATGAAAGGAAAGAAGCATAAATGAATCAAAAAAAAATTAAAAGCCAATATGAAAGACAACCATTTTTATTAATATGCTTTAGAACTCGGTTACAATCCGTCTCCTCCCTTTTCAGGGGCTAGGAGCATTAAATGTGTTCTTGTCACACCCATGGATGCTATTACTTCTTTCGCGTGCCCACATGTAAAATGGGTGGACCAAATGTCACCGTCACTTGCATTGATAAATATTGACTATTTTCTACTCCTCTAATATTTAGATCCTATGTTAAAGGAAACAGAAAACAGTCAGTAGCAGCTGTAGATAAAATAAAACATGCAATCCCCAAGCCTACGATTAGTGAATGTGAAAAAAAAATAAAATGGTAACTAAAATAGATCCAAATGAACTAAAAACTTGACAGTGGAATGATGACATTACCAGGAGGGAAATTCAAATGAAACAGTCAAAAAATTCACCACAAATTTGTATTCGCTTTGGGGTGGGACGAATAGACCTACAACAAAGTGTCAAAAAGTACAGTCCCAAATTTCACATTCGGGAAGCTCCAAATCACCTGCAAATTTTGGGGTTAGCTAAAAGGGGGTATTTTTGGAAGACCCAAAAGGTCAGATTTTTCCAATTTTGCCTCTATCATCGATAATTTGATGATGCTACCTGCATGTTAGTAAAGGTGAGAAATGATAAAAACATGATAAAAAATGCTTAGAACGATGTGAAATTTGAATGAAAACCTATCTAAGAATCATAGAATCAGATGCAAAAATAATAGAAAGGAAATTTGCTATAGATTTCTAAACACTCCAGGACGGGACGATTAGAACTGCAATAGTGTGGGGGGCACCCGAGGGCAGGACGCCTGTCGTTTGGGGCTCGATTTCGGCACCAATCCACTTGGGATGGGTCCAAAACCTCTTGTAGGGTGTTTTCAACAAATTTTGTGGTATGCTATGGCCAAATGTCAGGTTTTTGGTTTCGGATTTGCCCTTCCAATAGTCACCCAATGACCTCCTCTCTAAAAGAGATCAAGGATGTGAAAGGCACAAATCAAAAGGTCCGAGGATATAAAATGGTAGCACTTAATTTCTCAAAATTCTCCTTCCATGTCCCTTATGGGGTGAGAAAAATCACCAATTTATAGACCTGGAGGTCTCTTGTGATTGAGCATGGAGAGGTGCCACTTGGCAATCATGCCTTCCTAGGGGGAAGAATATTCCTCCCTAATTAGGGGCTTCATGACTACCCCTGTAACTACCTATAACGCTAAAAAATGCTCACTCACACTCCCATGCAATGAAGGAAGAGTTAAGTGGTGGATATGAGCTACCATTTGTCAAGATTTGACTTTTTTCCCATCAAACTTGTTATTCGCCCCATCTAGGAGCGAATACTACTAATCATCCTAGGGTGAGATGAATACCAATTTGTAATCATCCCTAGGTGGAACAAGTATGGAGCAGAGTTCTTGAAGGTGCCAAATTGACCTCTGACCTTCCAAAACTGTTGTAAGAGTGGTTAGGACCACTGTTTAACCTCTGGGGGCTGCCCTGGGGATGTGTGTGTTAATGCGATTAGTGTTTGCAGTCACATAATCGGATTGGTTCTATTTTGGTGTCTACAGTGGGATCCTTCCCCCTTAATATCAACTAAAATCTTATTATTATAGAAGGTTAATGACCCCTTAAGTAAACTGATGTACAAAACTTATGGGAGAAATATTATTTGGTAAGTATATTATGGTGGATTAGTAGGAGTTATAAGGAGGGATACTTATTTTGGTGACATAAGGATCTCAAACATCTTCTCTTCTTTGCTATAATTACTTTGGAAACAAAACTTTATTAAATTAACCCCATTCTTTAAGACAAGTCTTCTAGCCATGTCTCAACATCCTTATAACACCTAAAACAAGGGTGTACCTATCACTTCTTAGGAAGGATCGTCCTCTCAGGGATATATTGAACAAGAAATAAATCCTTGGTCACAATTTCCAATGGAACAATTAGTTATTGAATAAATCCCTTATCAAACTATATACCATGTTAGAGATTACATTAAAAGGAATAAATACATCATTTTGGATGTCCTTAAAGATGAACTTAGAGAACAAGCGAAAGTGGAATCCACCACAATGCATGAAAACATAGGTTATTCTAATGCATAATCAACCATTTATCAAATAAATAAAATTCAAAACACCTTGGAAAGTCTCAATATGGATGTGACACAACCCATTAATTCTACAACACCTCCTACCTTGTCCATGGATATACCCACTTTGGGAAACATTTTTCAACTTTTCCTAGTGAAACAACTAATTCTACAAATCTCTTTTTTACTTTAAATATGAGAACTAGTCAATTCACGTTCGTCCCACCATAACATCAATAAAAATGCTTAAAATTTTACAAGTATACATTTTATGATGTATACCTTCACCCAATCACATACTCAACCTCCATCAAATGATATTCAAAATATCAATACCAAAATTTCAGATAGAGAAAAGAGAGATGCCAAGTTTGAATAACTTGAGCATTAAAGTACCTCCCTTAAAGGGACATCTAAACTTAAATACTCTTTTGAAGAGTTCTATAATGAACCTTTAGATCCCAAAATTCTCAATCACCATTTTCAAAGAACTTTGAAACTCCCAAGTTTCAAATGTATAATGGAAAACAAGACCTTATCAACCATATAAGCCTATCTCAAATAGCTTGTAGTGACATCAATCATGATGAAAACGTCTCTTTATGTTATTACTTAAAAGCCTTAGTGGATTATCCTTAGAATGGTACTTCCAATTACCTCGTCATTCCATTAAGAAATTTAAAGAAATTATAGAAGCCTTCATTAAACAATTTGTAATCTACATAGAAAATAAGATCACCATAGATGACTTTTATCAACTTAAACATGGTAAGAATGAGAAATTCTTAGACTTCTTATCCAAATGGAGAGGTCTCATAGGAAGACTCCAATACATTCCTCATCCTACGGAACTCTTACATATTTTCTTACAAAACCTTCATGAAAAATTGTCATATCCCTTGGAGATGACAATATGAACCTCTTTAGAGGAAGCCATCGACATGGATAAAAGGGTAGAGGCCATCCCCATAAGGTGAGTTCAACTCAACTATAACAATAAAGAGGATGAAAAACCCTCTAACAAGGGACAATATAAAAATAAACATGTTGTAGGATATGGTGTAATCGATTCTCGACAAAACAACAACATAAATACTACTCAAAACACTCCTCAAAAGTTAGTTATCCAAAAGGAAGAAAAACCTTAAAGGCAATATACCAATAGAGGACAAAGTCAAACAACCATGTTAAAAGATCTCCTTGAATCCAAACTAATAGAAATCCCACTCGTTAGACCTTGGGACTTATCAAAAGGGGTACCCTTTTAGTATAGGCAAGCTGAATATTGTGACTACCATAAAATAGAAGGACATACTACCAACAAGTTTATAACACTAAAGAACATTATTCAAGACCTCATTGAAGGATAAAAAGTGACAATTAATAAAACACAAAACACTAAAAAATATATGGGAATATTTCAAGACCCCCTACCAAAACACGATAAAACATAAACTAACTTTGTAGGTGTCATTTGCCTATCAAGATATTACCACACCATAGCTAGACAACAAGCAAAGAATAAATCTTTGGATCAACCCCCATTTATTGTCTTGAAGGAAAAAATTAGCATTCCTCATAAATCACCCTTGGTGATTACACTTTCTCAAAACACTATGCATACATTTGATCTTCGTCAACAATTAGAGGAGGTACCCACAAAAATTTCCCTCATGGAACTCCTAAAAACATCACCCACTCATAAGGAAATATTGTTAAAATTCTTAAGTGAACAAGAAGTCCTTCAAGAACTATGTACAAATGACATCGCCAACATGGATAGGTCAATTGGAATAAACAACGCTATCTTAGCTTTTCATGAGGAATACACTCCTCTCAAAACCATATCAAGGGATCCACCCCTCTACATCATAACTCAAATAGGTGATAAATATATCAAGAGAGTTCTAGTAGATAATGGATTGGCATTGAACATTTGTAATGTCAAATTTTTATGAAATTTTGACTTGATTCACAAAAATCAGACCTCATCATTAGGGCATTCGATAATGAAAAACTTGAGGTAATAGGCACCATTACATTACCTATCAAAGTAGAACCTCGTGTCTTAAATACCCTTTTTTATGTCATATCGTGTGATGTAACTTACAACATGCTTCTAGGAAGGCCATGGATACATGCTATTATATTTGTACCCTTCGTCTTATATGAATGCCTTAAATATAAATATCAAGGAAGGGTCGTCCATGTTCTTGGAGACCCAAAATCTTTTGTCATGTGCAACTCTATAGATTTAAAAGAGATTAATATTTTTCCTTCCATACAATCATCCAATTCAAATTATTATTAAAAATTAGTCAAAGGAAATGAAATATTACAGGAACCTCTTACAAAATTAGGGAAAACTCCCTAACCATTCCTTGTTGCTAATCAAGTTAACCATATTTATCGAAAACTAGATCCTTATAGAACTAGTAAGCATGTTCCTTTCTCCTCAAGACATAGGTATGCCTGGCAGAAAGGGACTCAAAATACAAATAGAGTCTTGTACTTTCATCCATAGAGGAATTACCTTCAATGAAAATATCCAAGGACACAATCCTATACCAAGTGAACGAACCTACACTACATGTTAAAATTCACCTACCTTTCCCATAGTTAAACAAAGGCTTGTCAATATGGGTTATCAGGGTAAAGACCTTGGTCTCTACGAATAGGGTATTAAAGAACCTTTAGAATCCATACCTTGTTTGGCATGATATGGGATTGGATATATCCCTAACGAAAATTAACTCTCTCCTATATCAGGATAAGAAGACGAGGATGACTAATCTAGATCAATGCATGGCTCTCAATGGGGTGAAGATGATGAATAAGAACTATGGTCACTCCTCAATAAAACTCATCATAAAATTATATGATTTGGTAGCATTAACATGTTAGAGTTAGTTAATCTACAAGCCATTTCAATCAATAAAGAACTTGAAGAGTCCTTAGATAATTATTATAGAGAAGAGTCTCTAGATAATATCTTCAATTTAAACTTAGCCCAACATTTTGACTTGGAAAAAATACCTATAGATACTTAAGAACTTGAATAAATTTTGATTATAGATGCCCCTCAAGATGGGTCACAAGCCTTAATCAAAGAGACCATATAAGTCAACATTGGAGCTGATGAAGACCCACACCTTATCAAATTAGGGAAGCTTCTAATCCAATAATAACAAACAAAGTACAAAAACCTATTAAATGAATTCTTTTATGTATTCACTTTGGGATATGATGATATGCTAGGACTTGACCCATCATTGGTAGTACACCATCTATTATTACGTCCTGATGCCAAACCTATAAAGAAAAAGCTAGGAATGATACATCCAAGAGCCACTCTTTTAGTAAAATATGAACTTCAAAAAATTCTAGATGTGGGATTCATAAAAGCCATAGAATATTTATATTGGATTTCCAACATCGTTCCTATCACCAAGAAGGAAGGATCCATTCAAATCTACATTGACTTTAGGGATATAAACAATGCTTGTCCTAAAGATAATTTTCCTTTACCAAAAATAGACATGATAGTTGACTTCACCACACGATTTGAAATGTTATACTTAATAGATGGATTTTTAGGCTACAATCAAATCAATATCATAGCAGAATATTAATCAAAAACAACATTCAATACCCCTTTGCAAAATATTTTGTTATCATATTATGACCTTTGGTATTAATAACATAGGAGCAACATATCAAAGGGTCATGATATATATATTCCATGACCTCATGAATAAAATAGTAGAAGACAATGTGGATGACATCATAGGATAATCTCAAAAAAATAAAGGCCATATTCGAGACCTTAGGTGCATCTTCCAAATATTATGAGACTATCAATTTACAATAAAATTCCTAAAATATATTTTTTGTGTAAAATAAGGAAAGATACATGGGTTCATCATGTCTCGAAGTGGGACTGAAATTGATACCTCTAAAATTGTGACCATAAAAAACATGTTGCCACCACAAAATTTGACTGAGTTATGAAGCCTCTAAGAAAAATTGCAAGCTATTCGTAGGTTCATATCACAACTTGTAGATAAGTGTCAACCTTTATCCAAATTATTGAAGAAAGGAGCCAAATTAAAATGGGACGAAGGATGTCAAGAAGCCTTTAAAGCCCTAAAAATTTATCTCTTCACACCATTTATTTTGGTACCACCAAACCTAAATCAACCACTATTTCTATACATAGTTGATACTGAATATGCCTTGGGAGCTCTGTTAGCTCAATACGATGAACAACATAGATAAAGGGTAATATTAGAACCCTAGTGAATTACAATTGGTGATTTACAAAACTAAATATCAATAACATAGCAGTATATGGTGATTTACAATTGGTGATCAACCAAGTAAATGATACCTATCAAACCAAATATGAAAACTAAAACCCTTATTAAAAACTCATTTTGATCAAATAACCATAGAAGCCATACCATGTTCTAGCAATCGTCATGTTGATGCTATGGCAATAGTTGCATCTCTTATACCTTTAGAATTAGAATATGAAGAAGCTTCTATTATCATAAGGTCAATCAATGAGCCTTATGCTATCGAATCATGCTTACAACCCCTTAGCATATGTAACATTCAAACATCTATACCTCAAGAACCTTGGTATCAAGATATTTCCAGTTTCCTCTAGGAAGGAATATTCCCTTAAATATTTAACTCTAAAAAACATAGAAAATTTAGGCTAAAATATTACAAATATATCATCATTGATATATCGATGCTCCTTTGAAGGTATACTTCTTAGGTGCATTAATATAGATGAGGTTCAAACTCTCATAAAAGAAGCCCATGATGGAACATGTGGTGGCTATTTTAGCAGATTAGTTGTAGCCAAGAAACTCCTTAGGATGGGTTATTATTGGCCTTCCATGGAAAATAATACTCACAACTATGTCAAGAAATGTAACAAATGTCAACAAAATGATAACCTTGTTCATGCTCCATCAACCTATCACATATCCTTGGCCTTTCTCCTCTTAGGGATTGGATGTCATAGGTAAAATTAATCCTCAATCATTTGATGGACATAGAATCATTATTACAGCTATAAAATATTTTACTAAGTGGGTTAAGGAAACACCTCTATCCTCTACCATAGGAATCCAATAATCAAAATTTATCCTAAATCAAATCATTAGCTGATACTGTATCCATTCTATTATAATTGTAGACAATGGAACCCCTTTTAAAAATAAATATATTTCCAAGATGTGTGCCAAATAAAAAATTCAATAGAAATTATCTATGCCTTACTATCCATAAGGAAACGAACAAGCTGAATCCTCCAAAAAAATGGTAATTAAAATCCTCAAGAAACTAGTAAAAAAAAATGGTCAATATTGGCACTTACAACTTTATCCTACCTTATGGGTATATCACACAAGTGTGTGTACCCCCATTGGGGTAACATCCTACTCTTTAATTTACGATACCGAAGCATTTTTCCTTGTAAAATTGAAATGCCCTCTCTAAGAGTCTTGTTACAAGATTCTTCGATGGGAGATGAATATCGTTTGAGTTGCTTACAACAGCTCAAAATCTTAGAAAAAAGACACATCAATGCTATAGAACACCTCATAATGTACCATAATAGTCTTCAATGTACCTACAACAAGAAAGTACATCATAAGTCATTTGATGTTGGGGACTCTATCCTCAAATAAAATGAAAAGAACACTAATACCGATGTTGATCTAAAAGGAAAGTTTGAGCCCAATTGGTTAGTTTCCTTTATCATCACAACTAAATTTGGATCAAGAACCTACCACCTAGCCAGATTAGATGGTCAAGAACACAAAGAACCAATTAATATCATTCACCTTAAATGATACTATACATAAAACACATCGAGTCGCTTGCTTGCTCATTTGATTGAATACATAGTAAAAATCATCACATAATCATATAAACTTTACCCCTTGCATGATTGCTTCACTTGCTTGATCATATCATCCATTCAGGATGGTTTACTATGATGCAAAGGATAATCCTTATTATAAATACATATGCATTGCATCCATCTAGGCTAAGTATATGTTGAGTAAACTCTCTCAGTCCAAAAATCTTATCCTCTAAAAACTTGTTCTACATCCCGCTTCGCTACCATCACACATCTTCTCTTCTTATTCCTCTCTTGGGTTAAGTGATGTATGATGTGATCATTCGCAACCTTGATGACCAGATATTCTCCCTTTCTTCTATCCCCATGTTGGGGAAACCAACAAATAAATAATAATCAAGTCTTCGTCTACCCCATTTCTTCTATGTTTTCAAAACAAACCTTATATATAACTTACTTTCCTATATTTTATGTACAGTCACACTGTTAATATCAATAATGTTTCACAATATTATCAACAATATTTCTCAACAAAATAATTTTATGTTCTATCAACACTCATGATTATTTAATAGACTCCTTAATGCATCCATGACTTTTGCATCTCACAAAATCATGTATTGCATGAGAGAATTCTTGTAGCAATCTATTGAATGTGTTGTAATATCTACTCATCATATTCTTCACATATTACTCGTCTAATCGTCCATATAGGGACAAGAAATCATATTCAACCAATCTCTCATAAATTTATAATCATTTATGAATTCTATTAGTTACTGGTTAAATGGGGTTCTCTTTCCTGATTGGCCTATCATTCGAGTTCACAAAATCGTACCTAATATATCACCACTTGATTACTCATTCGATTAGTTTTAGGGGTTAAGAGTTACCTTAATAATCCATTCTCATATGGATTAATAATTACTTATCAAATTTATATAGGAACGAATGATTAAGGACACTCTTTCCATTCAATGTACCTTTCTCAGTATGCAATCAAGTATGAATCAAATTCTCTCATGATATCTCTTTGATAAGTCATTAGAATTTGTAATATTCCCTTGATCCAATGATGCATAGGTTTTCAAATTCCCCATGAATGTCATTATACAATGGATCACACTTAACACTATTTACTCCTAATTTATTACGTTGGCATGCTATTACATTTTCATAAGTATCAATGATTACCTCCGATGGTCCATGAGGTTATTGAAGACTTTATTGATCCAATATCTTGTAGACTTATAATCATTTGTATATCTTACTAGGCACTGGATCAATATTATCCTCGTAGCCTCCCGGTTCACATTGTTGGCATTCTATCTAACAAAAATCAAATCTTTCACATACTATTGTTCAAATAGGGTCTATCATATTACAAGGTTACATGGATCCAATGCCTTGTGAGCATGCAATTACTTGTAGGCTTCATCAAATATTGGATTGATGTTACCCTCATATCTGATTAAGCCTCTACAATAAAAAAATATTCGTGAATCATACTCTCACCATCATCTATTTGTGAATAATACTACTACATTAATAGAGTTCTATTTCCAATCAGCTATAATATGCAAACATGCAATAAAATATCAAAAGTTCAAAAATAATCACCCATAAAATTGGATATTCTCTATTTTCTCACACAAAATAGATAGAGAACTTCATCCCTCATGATAGGTGACAACAACTTATCAATTATTCCTTTCAAAATAAAAACATCTTGGCTAACTTATAGGCTCTTTAGAAGCACAAGGATTTAGTAATCAACACTTTATATATCCATAATAGTTTATGATTATGTCAAGCAATCGATTATTAGATTCCTATGAATCCTAATGGCCTATAATCTAGCATGGATGTTATCAGCTCACTCATATGAACAAGATCCTTCAAACTCAAGGAAATAGTGTAATATGGACCTCTTAGGTAAGGGGATTTATTTTACCCATGTTTCACACATCTACATTTCTTTGTATACACACCAAAAAAGAGAGAAGAGCTTCTTATTTTCTTGGATTGTGCATATGGGAGTGTTACCCTTAGTTTGAAATATTTTATTTACAATACAAATCCATGAATATTTTAACACATCATATGGGGCAATGATTATCAAGCCTAATTCCTCATGTACATGTAAATATTGCATATGTGTTAGTTAACGAACTTGTATACTTTTGCTACTCTTTCTCATATGTTAAGAAATTTAGTAAAGCTAAATTATTCTTATTTAAAAGCATTTTTGCTTTTAAGAACAAAATAAAAACACAAAAATAATTCTAAAAGCCTTTTCCAAACATCTCAACATTAATTTTCGCCCCACAATATCAAAATAACTTGCAAAAATTATTGTGAGCACCCATGATATTACATTACCATGCATGCCCATAAAAATATTTGCAAAAATCATTTCACTACTTTGCAAAAATATTTGCAAATATCATTCCATTACTTTACAAATCATTTGTAAAGGTCATTCTATTACTTTACAAGATATTTGTAAAGAGCATTTTCAATCACTTTGCAAAAAAAAATTCACAGGACACAAAAATCAATCACAAAAGCATTTTACTAGTTTGCAAAACACTTTGCAAATATCATTCTATTAATTTACAAAATATTTGTAAAGATATTTCTACATCACTTTGCAAAAACATTTGCAAAAGAATACTAGATCAATCACGAATTTATTCTCTTCATTAGTTTGTAAAAAATTTGCAAATATATTTCCATCAATTTGAAAAACATTACAAAATTTTTACAACATCTTATAATCAACATCAAAGAATATTCATGATTTTCATATCAAAGCTTTACAAAAGGCTTCCAAAACAAAAACATTCATCTATGCAATTAAGTGTTTAAAAAATTATGACATTTAAACATTGATGAAAAATCAAAACATATCTCATCAACTTAATCGTATGTACACATTCAAATGTTTCATAGATAATGATATTTGAACATTGACAAGAACAAATCAAGCAAGAACTCTCATCTACGTAGTCAAGTGTCTCATAGAAAATGGTAATTGAACATTGATAAGAAGCATAACATCATCACCTATGTCATCAAGTGTTTCATAGAAAATGAAACTTGGACATTGATAAGAAGCTTAACATCATCACCTACATCATCAAGTGTTTCATAGAAAATGACACTTGAACATTGGTGTAATTCCCAAATCTTATCTGCATAGTCAAGTATTTCATAGAAAATGGCCCTTGGATATTGATAAGAAAAATTATTTTTCATCTACGCAGTTAAGTGTTTCATAAATAATGACATAGATGAAAATCAAACTATCTTTCATCTATGCAGTTAAGTGTTTCATAAATAATGGCACTTAGATATTGATTAAAATCAAACTATCTTTCATCTATGCAACTATGTGTTTCATAAATAATGTCACTTAGACATTGATGAAAATAAAACTATCTTTCATCTATGTAGCTAAGTGTTTCATAAAATATGGTACTTAGACATTTATGAAAATCAAACTATCTTTCATCTATATAGCTAAGTGTTTCATAGAGAATGACACTTAGATATTGATGAAAATCAAACTATTTTTCATCTATGTAGCTAAGTGTTTCATAGAGAATGGAACTTAGAAATTGATGAAAATCAAATAATTTAATCTACGAAGTTATGTGTTTCATAGAGAATGACACTTAGAAATTGATGAAAACTTTGTCTATGCAATTAAGTGTTTCATAGAGAATGACAAACATTGATGAAGGTCAAAAACCTTATCTACGCAAACAAGTATTTCATAGAGAATAAAAATTTGAACTCTGATAAGAAATAAATAATAGATGTATATCATTGTAAATACTACATGTACCTCATCTACGAAGTCAAATGTTTCATAGAGAATGACATTTGAACACTAATGAGAAGAAAACATTATGTGATCATTGTTAATAATACAAGTATCTCATCTACGCAGTCAAATATTTTATAAAGAATGGCATTTGAACATTGATGAGAGGAAACACATTATATCGCATTGTATATACTATAGGTACCTCATATATGCAGTCAAGTGTTTCATAGAGTATGACACTTAAATATTGAGAATAGGAAAAATATTTTCAAAACAATATACTTCATTGTACATATTTTAGGTACCTCATTATGTCTTAAATAATATCATGAATATGTCATCACAGGGTACCATTTAAACATAATGAGATTATGTTCCTGCCTATGGGATGCAATAAAAGGTAAAAGTATTTACCTCTAAATGAGTGTTCTCCTATATCATGTCTAGAGACCACTGCTTACATATAAATATTTTAGGATGGTCATCCATAATTCAAGATACTCAATACATCTCATAATTGGGGCATCTCCCATCATCCATATTATTTCTAAAACCAATCTATCTACCTAATCATATACACCATATCAAAACATCATTATATCAAAGCAACAACATAACAAAAACATCAACACACCACATAGCATTACAACAAGCCACAAAATCAAAAACATCTCATCATAACTCAAAATAAAGACACATCAATGCTATAGAACAGAATCCTAGAAGACATAGGTATGCCTAGAAGAAAGGGACTCAAAATCCAAATAGAGTCTTGTACTTTCATCCATGGAGGAATTACCTTCAATGAAATTATCCAAGGACAGAATCCTATACCAAGTGAATGAACCTACACTACATGTTAAAAGTCACCTACCTTTCCCATAGTTAAACAAATGCTTGTTAATATGGGTTATCAATGTAAAGACATTGGTCTGTACGAATAGGGTATTAAAGAACCTTTAGAAGCCATACCTTGTTTGGCATGATATGGGATTGGATATATCCCTAAAACAAATGAACTCTCTTCTATAACAGGAGAAGAAGATGAGGATGACTAATCTAGATCAATGCATGGCTATCAATGGGATGAAGAGGATGAATAAGAACTATGGTCACTCCTCAATAAAAATCCTCATAAAATGATATGATTTGGTAGAATTAACATGTTAGAGTTAGTTAATCTATAATCCATTTCAATCAATAAAGAACTCAAAGAGTCCTTAGATAATTATCATATAGAAGAGTCTCTAGATAAGATCTTTAATTTAAACTTAGACCAACATCCTGAATTGGAACAAATGCCTATAGATTCTTAAGAACTTGAAGAACTTTAGATTATAGATGCCCCTTAGGATGGGTCACAAGCCTTAATCGAAGAGACCATATAAGTCAACATTGGAGCTGATGAAGACCCACGCCTTATCAAACTAGGGAAGTTACTAATCCAAGAAGAAAATACAGAGTACACAAAGCTATTAAATGAATTATTTTATGTATTCACTTTGGGATATGATGATATGCTAGGACTTGACCCCTCATTGCTAGTACACCATCTAGTATTACGTCCTGACACTAAACCTATAAAGCAAAAGCTAGGAATGATACATCCAAAAGTCACTCTTTTAGTAAAATATTAACTCCAAAAAAATTTAGATGTGGGATTCATAAAAGCCATAGAATATTTATATTGGATTTCCAACATCGTTCCTATCACCAAGAATGAAGGATCCATTCAAATCTGCATTGAATTTAGGGATATAAACAATGCTTGTCCTAAAGATAATTTCCCTTTACCAAAAATAGACATGATAGTTGAATTCACCACACGGTTTGAAATGTTATCCTTAATAGATGGATTTTTAGGCTACAATCAAATCAATATCGTAGCAGAAGATCAATCGAAAATGACATTCAATACCCCTTTACAAAATATTTTGTTATCATATTATGCCCTTTGGTCTTAAGAACATAGGAGCAACATATCAAATGGTCATGATATATATATTCCATGACCTCATGCATAAAATAGTATAAGATCATGTGGATGACATCATAGGATGATCTCAAAAAAATAAAGACCATATTCGAGACCTTAGGTGCATCTTCCAAATATTATGAGACTATCCAATTAGAATAAAATTTCTAAAATATATTTTTGGGGTAAAATCAGGAAAGATACTTGGGTTCATCATGTCTTGACGTGGGATTGAAATTGATACCTCTAAAATTACAACCATAACAAACATATCGTCACCCAAAAATTTTACTGAGTTATGAAACCTCTAAGAAAAATTGCAAGCTATTCGTAGGTTCATATCACAACTTGCAGATAAGTGTCAAACTTTCTCCAAATTATTGAAGAAATGAGCCAAATTTAAATGGGACGAAGGATGTCAAGACGCATTTAAAGCCCTAAAAATTTATCTCTTGACACCATTTATTTTGGTACCACCAAACCTAAATCAACCACTATTGCTATACATAGTTGATACTGAATAAGCCTTAGGAGCTATGTTAGCTCAATACGATGAACAACATAGAGAAAGGGTAATATTAGTAGAACCCTAGTGAATTATGAAACTCGCTACACACCAGTAGAGAATATTTGCCTAGCAGTGGTCTTCTCATATCTTAAACTAAGACGTTACATGTTTAGTAAAAATACTTACATCTTAGCAAAAGTAGATTCATTGCATTATTTTATACTGAAACCTTATCGATAAGGTAGAACTATAAAATGGGTTATAGCCCTTAGTGAATTCAACATAGAATTCATAAACAAAAAATAAGTTAAAGGACAAGTTATAATAGATAAACTTTTCATAGCTCCTTTAGAATTAGAATATCCTATAAACATCTATTTTCTTGATGAGATGGTCTCATCAATAGAAGTCCAAGAACCTGAAACATGGGTTTTGTACTTCGATGGAGCTATATGCACAAAATATGTAGGGGTAGTAATTATCCTAGTTACCCTACAACAACAAATCATCCCACTATCATTTAAAATTCCTTTCTCCTACACCAACAATACATTAGAATACAAAGTGCTTATTTTAGGTTTTAGGGCAACGACAAAACTAAATATCAAGAACATAGCAGTATATGGTGATTTACAATTGGTGATCAACCAAGTAAATGATACCTATCAAACCAAATATGAAAACTAAAACCCTTATTAAAAACTCATTTTGATCAAATAACCATAGAAGCCATACCATGTTCTAGCAATCACCATGTTTATGTTATGGTAATAGTTACATCTCTTATACCTTTAGAATTAGAATATGAAGAAGCTTCTATCATCATAAGGTCAATCAATGAGCCTTATGCTATTGAATAATGCTTACAACCCATTAGCATATGTAACATTCAAACATCTATACCTCAAGAACCTTTGTATAAAGATATTTCTAGTTTCCTCTAGGAAGGAACATTCCATGAAAGATTTAAATCTAAAAAACATAGATAATTTAGGCTAAAATATTACAAATATATATCATCATTGATATATCGATGCTCCTTTTAAGGTATACTTCTTCGGTGCATTAATATAGATGAGGTTCAAACTCTCATAAAAGAAGCCCATGATGGAACATCTGGTGGCTATTTTAGCATATTAGTTTTAGCCAAGAAAATCCTCAGGATGGGTTATTATTGGCCTTCCATGGAAAATAATACTCACAACTATGTCAAGAAATGTAACAAATGTCAACGAAATGATAACCTTGTTCATGCTCCATCAACCTATCACATCTCCTTGGCTTTTATCCTCTTGGGGATTGGATGTTATAGGAAAAATTAATCCTCAATCATCTGATGGATACAAATTCATTATTATAGCTACAAAATATTTTACTAAGTGGTTAAGGAAATACCTCTATCCTCTACCATAGGAATTCAAGTATCAAAATTTATCCTAAATCATATAATTAGTTGATATTGTATCCATTCTATTATAATTGTAGACAATGGAACCCCTTTTAAAAATAAATATATTTCCAAGATGTGCACCAAATAAAAAATTCAATAGAAATTGTCTATGCCTTACTATCCATAAGGAAACGAACAAGCTGAATCCTCCAACAAAATGGTAATTTAAATCCTCAAGAAACTAGTCAACAAAAATGGTCAATATTGTCACTTACAACTTTATCCTACCTTATGGGTATATCACACAAGTGTGTGTACCCCCATTGGGGTAACATCCTACACTTCAATTTACGATACCGAAGCATTTTTTCTTTTAAAATTTAAATGCCCTCTCTAAGAGTCTTGTTGCAAGATTCTTCGGTGGGAGATGAATATCGTTCGAGTTGCTTACAAAAACTCAAAATATTAGAATAAAGACACATCAATGCTATAGAACACCTCATAATGTACCATAATAGTCTTCAATGTACCTATAAAAAGAAAGTACATCATAAGTCATTTGAAGTTGGGGAGTCAATCCTCAAAGAAAATGAAAAGAAAACAAATGTCGATGTTGATCTAAAAGGAAAGTTTGAGCCCAATTGGTTAGGATCCTTTATCATCACAACTAAATTTGGATCAAGAACCTACCACCTAGCTAGATTGGATGGTCAAGAACACAAAGAACCAATTAATATCATTCACCTTAAATGATACTATGCATAAAACACATCGAGTTGCTTGCTTGCTCATTTGATTGAATACATAGTAAAAATCACCACATAATTATATACACTTTACCCCTTGCATGATTGCTTCACTTGCTTGATCATATCATCAAGTCATGAGGTTTTACTATGATGCAAAGGACAATCCTTATTATAAATACATATGCATTGCATCCATCTAGGCTAAGTATATGATGAGTAAACTCTCTCAGTCCAAAAATATTATCCTCTAAAAACTTCTTCTACATCCCACTTCGCTGCCATCATACATCTTCTCTTCTTATTCCTCTCTTGGGTTAAGTGATGTATGACGTGATCATCCGCGAACCTGATGACCCGATATTCTCCCTTTCTTCTATCCCCATGTTGGGGTAACCAACAAATAAATAATAATCAAGTCTTCATCTACCCCATTTCTATATTTTTGAAACAAACCTTATATATAACTTACTTTCCTATATTTTATGTACAGTCACACTGTTAATATCAATAATGTTTCACAATATTATCAACAATATTTCTCAACAAAATAATTTCGTGTTCTATCAACACTCATGATTATTTAATAGACTCCTTAACTGCAATGCATCCATGACTTTTGCATCTCACAAAATAATGTATTGCATGAGCGAATTCTTGGAGCAATCTATTTAATTTTTTTTAATATCTACTCATCATATTCTTCACATATAACTCGTCTAATCATCCATATAGGGAAAAGAAATTATATTCAACCAATATATCATAAATTCATAATCATTTATGAATTCTATTAGTTACTGGTTAAATGGGGTTCTCTTACCTGATTCGCCTATCATTCGAGTTCATAAAATTGTACCTAATATATCGTCACTTGCTTACTCATTCAATTAGTTTTAGGGGTCAATATTTACCTTAATAATCCATTATCCTATGGATTAATAATTACTTATCAAATTTATATGGTAACGAATGATTAAGGACACTCTTTCCATTCAATTTACCTTTCTCTGTATGTAATCAAGTATGAATCAAATTCTCTCATGATATCTCTTTGATAAGTCATTAGAATTTGTAATATTCCCTTGATCTAATGATCCATAGGTTTTCAAATTCCCCACTAATTTCATTAGACAATGGATCACAATTATAATTATTTACTCCTAATTTACTATGTCGATATGTATTACATTTTCATAAGTCTCAATGATTACCTTCGATGGTCCATGAGATTATTGAAGACTTTATTGATCCAATATCTTGTAGACTTATAATCATTTGTATATCTTACTAGGAACTAGATCAATATTATCCTCGTAGCCTCCTGGTTCACATTGTTGGCATTCTATCTAACAAAAACCAAATATTTCACATACTATTGTTCAAATAGGGACTATCATATTATAAGGTTACATGGATCCAATGCCTTGTGATCATGCAATTACTTGTAGGCTTCATAAAATACTAGATTGATGTTATCCTCATATCTACTTAAGCCTTTACAACAAAAAAACATCTGTGAATCATACTCTCGCCATCATATATTTGCTAATAATACTACTACATTAATAGAGTTTTATTTCCAATCAGCTATAATATGCAAACATGCAATAAAATATCAAAATTTCAAAAATAATCACCCATAAAATTGGATATTATCTATTTGTTCACACGAAATAGATAGAGAACTTCCTCCATCATGATAGGTGAAAACAACTTATCAATTATTCCTTTCAAAATAAAATCATCTTGGCTAACTTATAGGCTCTTTAAAAGCACAAGGATTTAGTAATAAACGATTTACATATCCATAATCGTTTATGATTATGTCAAGCAATCGATTATTAGATTCCTATGCATCCTAATGGCCTATAATCCAACATGGATGTTATCAGCTCACTCATATGAACAAGATCCTTCAAACTCAAGGAAATAGTGTAATATGGACCTCTTAGGTAAGGGGATTTATTTTACCCATGTTCTGCACATCTACATTTCTTTGTATACACACTGAAAATGAGAGAAGAACTTCTTATTTTCTTGGATTGTGCATATGGGAGTGTTACCCTCAATTTGAAATATTTTGTTTGTAATACAAATCCATTAATCATTGAACACATCATATGGGGCAATGAGTATCAAGCCCAATTTCTCACGTACATGTAAATATTTGCATATGTGTTAGTTAACGAACTTGTATACTTTCGCTACTCTCTCTCATATGTTAGGAATTTTAGTAAAGCTAAATTCTTCTTCTTTAAAAGCATTCTACTTTTAAGAATAAAAGAACAACACAAAAATAATTCTAAAAGCCTTTTCCAAACATCTCAACATTAAATTTTGCCCCACAATATCAAAAGAGCTTGCAAAAATTATTGTGAGCACCCATGATATTACATTACCATGCATGCCCATAGAAATATTTGCAAATATCATTTCACTAATTTTCAAAAATATTTGCAAATATCATTCCATTACTTTACAAATAATTTTTAAAGGTCATTCTATTATTTTACAAGATATTTGTAAAGAGCATTTTCAATCACTTTGCAAATATCATTCTATTAATTTACAAAATATTTGTAAAGATATTTCTACATCACTTTGCAAAAACATTTGCAAAAGAATACTAGGTCAATCATGAATGTATTATCTTAATTGCTTTGTAAAATATTTGCAAAGATATTTCCATCAATTTGAAAAACATTACAAAAATTGTACAAGCAAAATATTTTGCAACATATTATAATCAACATCAAAGAATATTCATGAGTTTCATATCAAATCTTTACAGAGGGTTTGTAGAACAAAAACATTCATCTACGCAATTAGGTGTTTAAAAAATTATGACACTTAAACATTGATGAAAAATCAAAACATATCTCATAAACTTAATCTTATCTACACATTCAAATGTTTCATAGAGAATGATATTTGAACATTGATAAGAGGAAATCAATCAAGAACTCTTATCTACGTAGTCAAGTGTCTCATAGAAAATGGTAATTGAACATTGATAAGAAGCATAACATCATCACCTATGTCATCAAGTGTTTCATAGAAAATGGCACTTGGACATTGATAAGAATCTTAACATCATCACCTACATCATCAAGTGTTTCATAGAAAATGGCACTTGAACATTGGTGTACTTCCTAAATATTATCTGCATAGTCAAGTATTTCATAGAAAATGGCACTTGGATATTGATAAGAACAATTATTTTTCATCTACGCAGTTAAGTGTTTCATAAAGAATGGTACTTAGACATTGATGAAAATCAAACTATCTTTCATCTATGCAACTAAGTGTTTCATAAATAATGGCACTTAGATATTGATGAAAATCAAACTATATTTCATCTACGCAACTAAGTGTTTCATAGAGAATGGCACTTAGACATTGATAAAAAAAAAACTATCTTTCATCTATGCAGCTAAGTGTTTCATAAAATATGGTACTTAGACATTTATGAAAATCAAACTATCTTTCATCTATATAGCTAAGTGTTTCATAGAGAATGGCACTTAGATATTGATGAAAATCAAACTATTTTTCATCTATGTAGCTAAGTGTTTCATAGAGAATGGAACTTAGACATTGATGGAAATCAAATAATTTAATCTATGAAGTTATGTGTTTCATAGAGAATGACACTTTGTCTATGCAGTTAAGTGTTTCATAGAGAATGACAAACATTGATGAAGGTCAAACACCTTATCTATGCAAACAAGTATTTCATAGAGAATAGAAATTTGAACATTGATAAGAAATAAATAATATTGATAAAATATAAGGACATACTACCAACAAGTGTATGACACTAAAGAACATTATTCAAGACCTCATTGAAGAAGTAAAAGTGACAATTAATAAAGCACAAAACCCTAACAAATATATGGGAATATTTCAAGACCCCCTACCAACACATGATCAAAAATCAACTAACTTTGTGGGTGTCATTTGCCTATCAAGATATTACCACACCATAACTAGACAACAAACAAAGAATCAATATTTGGATCGACCCCCATTGATTATCTTGAAGGAAAAAATTAGCATTCCTCATAAGTCACCCTTGGTGATTACACCTTCTCAAAACACTATGCATACATTCGATCTTCATCAACAATTAGAGGAGGTACCCAAAAATATTTCCCTCATGGAACTCCTAAAAACATCATCCACTCATAAGGAAATATTGTTAAAACTCTTAAGTGAACAAGAAGTCCCTAAAGACCTATGTCCAAATGACATCGCCAACATGGTTGGATCAATTGGAATAAACAATGATATCTTATCTTTTCATGAGGAATACACTCCTCTCAAAACCATATCAAGGGATTCCCCCCTCTACATCATAACTCAAATAGGCGATAAATATATCAAGAGAGTTCTAGTAGATAATGGATTGGCCTTGAACATTTGTAATGTCAAATTTTTTATGAAATTTTGACTTGATTTACAAAAATCAAACTTCATCATTAGGACCTTCGATGATGAAAAACATGAGGGAATAGGCACCATTAATTTACCTATAAAAGTAGGGCCTCGTGTCTTAAATACCCTTTTTTATGTCATATCATGCGACGTAACTTACAACATGCTTCTAGGAAGGTCATGGATACATGCTATTAGATTTGTACCCTCCACATTACATAAATGCCTTAAATATGAATATAAAGGAAGGGTCATCCACGTTCTTGGAGACCCAAAATATTTTGTCATGTGCAACTCTATAGATTAATAAGAGATTAATATTTTTCCTTCCATACAATCATCCAAGTCAAATTATTATTAAAAAGTAGACAAATGAAAGGAAATATTAGAGGAACCTCTTATAGACTTAGGGAAAATTCCCCAACCATCCCTTGTTGCTAATCAAGTTAACCATATTTATTGAAAACTAGATCCTTTCATAGAACTAGTAAGCATGTTCCTTTCTCCTCAAGACATAGGTATGCCTAGAAGAAAGGGACTCAAAATCAAAATAGAGTCTTGTACTTTCATCCATAGAGGAATTACCTTCAAATGAAATTATCCAAGGACAGAATCCTATACCAAGTGAATGAACCTACACTACATGTTAAAAGTCACCTACCTTTCCCATAGTTAAACAAATGCTTGTTAATATGGGTTATCAATGTAAAGACATTGGTCTGTACGAATAGGGTATTAAAGAACCTTTAGAAGCCATACCTTGTTTGGCATGATATGGGATTGGATATATCCCTAACGAAAATTAACTCTCTCCTATATCAGGATAAGAAGACGAGGATGACTAATCTAGATCAATGCATGGCTCTCAATGGGGTGAAGATGATGAATAAGAACTATGGTCACTCCTCAATAAAAATCCTTATAAAATGATATGATTTGGTAGCATTAACATGTTAGAGTTAGTTAATCTATAATCCATTTCAATCAATAAAGAACTCAAAGAGTCCTTAGATAATTATCATATAGAAGAGTCTCTAGATAAGATCTTTAATTTAAACTTAGACCAACATCCTGAATTGGAACAAATGCCTATAGATTCTTAAGAACTTGAAGAACTTTAGATTATAGATGCACCTTAGGATGGGTCACAAGCTTTAATCGAAGAGACCATATAAGTCAACATTGGAGCTGATGAAGACCCACGCCTTATCAAACTAGGGAAGATCCTAATCCAAGAAGAAAATATAGAGTACACAAAGCTATTAAATGAATTATTTTATGTATTCACTTTAGGATATGATGATATGCTAGGACTTGACCCCTCATTGGTAGTACACCATCTAGTATTACGTCCTGATGCTAAACCTATAAAGCAAAAGCTAGGAATGATACATCCAAGAGTCACTCTTTTAGTAAAATATTAACTCCAAAAAAATTTAGATGTGGGATTCATAAAAGCCATAGAATATTTATATTGGATTTCCAACATCATTCCTATCACCAAGAATGAAGGATCCATTCAAATCTGCATTGAATTTAGGGATATAAACAATGCTTGTCCTAAAGATAATTTCCCTTTACCAAAAATAGACATGATAGTTGAATTCACCACACAGTTTGAAATGTTATCCTTAATAGATGGATTTTTAGGCTATAATCAAATCAATATCGTAGCAGAAGATCAATCGAAAATGACATTCAATACCCCTTTACAAAATATTTTGTTATCATATTATGCCCTTTGGTCTTAAGAACATAGAAGCAACATATCAAATGGTCATGATATATATATTCCATGACCTCATGCATAAAATAGTATAAGACCATGTGGATGACATCATAGGATGATCTCAAAAAAATAAAGACCATATTCGAGACCTTAGGTGCATCTTCCAAATATTATGAGACTATCCAATTAGAATAAAATTTCTAAAATATATTTTTGGGGTAAAATCAGGAAAGATACTTGGGTTCATCATGTCTTGACATGGGATTGAAATTGATACCTCTAAAATTACAACCATAACAAACATATCATCACCCAAAAATTTGACTAAGTTATGAAGCCTCTAAGAAAAATTGCAAGCTATTCGTAGGTTCATATCACAACTTGCAGATAAGTGTCAACCTTTCTCCAAATTATTGAAGAAAGGAGCCAAATTTAAATGGGACGAAGGATGTAAATACGCATTTAAAGCCCTAAAAATTTATCTCTTGACACCATTTATTTTGGTACCACCAAACCTAAATCAACCACTATTGCTATACATAGTTGATACTGAATAAGCCTTAGGAGCTTTGTTAGCTCAATATGATGAACAACATAGAGAAAGGGTAATATTAGTAGAACCCTAGTGAATTATGAAACTCGCTACACACCAGTAGAGAATATTTGCCTAGCAGTGGTCTTCTCATATATTAAACTAAGACATTACATGCTTAGTCAAAATACTTACATCTTAGCAAAAGTAGATTCATTGCATTATTTTATACTGAAACCTTATCGATAAGGTAGAACTATAAAATGGGTCATAGCCCTTAGTGAATTCAACATAGAATTCATAAACAAAAAATAAGTTAAAGGACAAGTTATAATAGATAAACTTTTCATAGCTCCTTTAGAATTAGAATATCCTATAAACATCTATTTTCTTGATGAGATGGTCTCATCAATAGAAGTCCAAGAACCTAAAACATGGGTTTTGTACTTCGATGGAGCTATATGCACAAAATATGTAGGGGTAGTAATTATCCTAGTTACCCTACAACAACAAATCATCCCACTATCATTTAAAATTCCTTTCTCCTACACCAACAATACATTAGAATACAAAGTGCTTATTTTAGGTCTTAGGGCAACGAAAAAACTAAATATCAAGAACATAGCAGTATATGGTGATTTACAATTGGTGATCAACCAAGTAAATGATACCTATCAAACCAAATATGAAAACTAAAACCCTTATTAAAAACTCATTTTGATCAAATAACCATAGAAGCCATACCATGTTCTAGCAATCACCATGTTTATGTTATGGTAATAGTTACATCTCTTATACCTTTAGAATTAGAATATGAAGAAGCTTCTATCATCATAAGGTCAATCAATGAACCTTATGCTATTGAATAATGCTTACAACCCATTAGCATATGTAACATTCAAACATCTATACCTCAAGAACCTTGGTATAAAGATATTTCTAGTTTCCTCTAGGAAGGAACATTCCATGAAAGATTTAAATCTAAAAAACATAGATAATTTAGGCTAAAATATTACAAATATATATCATCATTGATATATCGATGCTCCTTTGAAGGTATACTTCTTAGGTGCATTAATATAGATGAGGTTCAAACTCTCATAAAAGAAGCCCATGATGGAACATGTGGTGGTTGTTTGAGCAGATTAGTTGTAGCCAAGAAACTCCTTAGGATGGGTTATTATTGGCCTTCCATGGAAAAGAATACTCACAACTATGTCAAGAAATGTAACAAATGTCAACGAAATGATAACCTTGTTCATGCTCCATCAACCTATCACATGTCCTTGGCCTTTCTCCTCTTAGGGATTGGATGTCATAGGTAAAATTAATCCTCAATCATCTGATGGACACAAAATCATTATTACAGCTATAAAATATTTTACTATGTGGGTTAAGGAAACACCTCTATCCTCTACCATAGGAATCCAAGTATCAAAATTTATCCTAAATCAAATCATTAGATGATACTGTATCCATTCTATTATAATTGTAGACAATGGAACCCCTTTTAAAAATAAATATATTTCCAAGATGTGTGCCAAATAAAAAATTCAATAGAAATTATCTATGCCTTACTATCCATAAGGAAACGAACAAGATGAATCCTCCGACAAAATGGTAATTAAAATCCTCAAGAAAATAGTAAAAAAAATGGTCAATATTGGCACTTACAACTTTATCCTACCTTATGGGTATATCACACAAGTGTGTGTACCCCCATTGGGGTAACATCCTACACTTTGATTTACGATACCGAAGCAGTTTTCATTGTAAAATTGAAATGCCCTCTCTAAGAGTCTTGTTACAAGATTCTTCGATGGGAGATGAATATCATTTGAGTTGCTTACAACAACTCAAAATCTTAGAATAAAGACACATCAATGCTATAGAACACCTCATAATGTACCATAATAGTCTTCAATGTACCTACAACAAGAAAGTACATCATAAGTCATTTGAAGTTGGCGACTCTATCCTCAAACAAAATGAAAAGAACACTAATGCCGATGTTGATCTAAAAGGAAAGTTTGAGCCCAATTGGTTAGCTTCCTTTATCATCACAACTAAATTTGGATCAAGAACCTACCACCTAGCCATATTATATGGTCAAGAACACAAAGAACCAATTAATATCATTCACCTTAAACGAAACTATGCATAAAACACATCAAGTTGCTTGCTTGCTCATTTGATTGAATACATAGTAAAAATCACCACATAATCATATAAACTTTACCCCTTGCATGATTGCTTCACTTGCTTGATCATATCATCCAGTCAAGAGGGTTTACTATTATGCAAAGGATAATCCTTATTATAAATACATATGCATTGCATCCATCTAGGCTAAGTATATGTTGAGTAAACTCTCTCAGTCCAAAAATATTATCCTCTAAAAACTTGTTCTACATCCCGCTTCGCTACCATCATACATCTTCTCTTCTTATTCCTCTCTTGGGTTAAGTGATGTATGATGTGATCATCTGCAACCCTGATGACCCGATATTCTCCCTTTCTTCTATCCTCATGTTGGGGAAACCAACAAATAAATAATGATCAAGTCTTCGTCCACCCCATTTCTTCTATATTTTCAAAACAAACCTTATATATAACTTACTTTCCTATATTTTATGTACAGTCACACTGTTAATATCAATAATGTTTCACAATATTATCAACAATATTTCTCAACAAAATAATTTTATGTTCTATCAACACTCATGATTATTTAATAGACTCCTTAATGCATCCATGACTTTTGCATCTCACAAAATCATGTATTACATGAGAGAATTCTTGGAGCAATCTATTGAATGTGTTGTAATATCTACTCATCATATTCTTCACATATTACTCGTCTAATCGTCCATACAGGGACAAGAAATCATATTCAACCAATCTCTCATAAATTTATAATCATTTATGAATTCTATTAGTTACTGGTTAAATGGGGTTCTCTTTCCTGATTGGCCTATCATTCGAGTTCACAAAATCGTACCTAATACATCACCACTTGATTACTCATTCGATTAGTTTTAGGGGTTAAGAGTTACCTTAATAATCCATTCTCCTATGGATTAATAATTACTTATCAAATTTATATAGGAACGAATGATTAAGGACACTCTTTCCATTCAATGTACCTTTCTCAGTATGCAATCAAGTATGAATCAAATTCTCTCATGATATCTCTTTGATAAGTCATTAGAATTTGTAATATTCCCTTGATCCAATGATGCATAGGTTTTCAAATTCCCCATGAATGTCATTATACAATGGATCACACTTAACACTATTTACTCCTAATTTATTACGTTGGCATGCTATTACATTTCATAAGTATCAATGATTACCTTCGATGGTCCATGAGGTTATTGAAGACTTTATTGATCCAATATCTTGTAGACTTATAATCATTTGTATATCTTACTAGGCACTGGATCAATATTATCCTTGTAGCCTCCCAGATCACATTATTGGCATTCTATCTAACAAAAATCAAATCTTTCACATACTATTGTTCAAATAGGGTCTATCATATTACAAGGTTACATGGATCCAATGCCTTGTGAGCATGCAATTACTTGTAGGATTCATCAAATATTGGATTGATGTTACCCTCATATCTGATTAAGCCTCTACAATAAAAAAATATCCGTGAATCATACTCTCACCATCATCTATTTGTGAATAATACTACTACATTAATAGAGTTCTATTTCCAATCAGCTATAATATGCAAACATGCAATAAAATATCAAAAGTTCAAAAATAATCACTCATAAAATTGGATATTCTCTATTCTCTCACACAAAATAGATAGAGAACTTCATCCCTCATGATAGGTGACAACAACTTATCAATTATTCCTTTCAAAATAAAAACATCTTGGCTAACTTATAGGCTCTTTAGAAGCACAAGGATTTAGTAATCAACACTTTACATATCCATAATAGTTTATGATTATGTCAAGCAATCGATTATTAGATTCCCATGAATCCTAATGGCCTATAATCCAGCATGGATGTTATTAGCTCACTCATATGAACAAGATCCTTCAAACTCAAGGAAATAGTGTAATATGGACCTCTTAGGTAAGGGGATTTATTTTACCCATGTTCTGCACATCTACATTTCTTTGTATACACACCAAAAATGAGAGAAGAGCTTCTTATTTTCTTGGATTGTGCATATGGGAGTGTTACCCTTAGTTTGAAATATTTTATTTACAATACAAATCCATGAATATTTCAACACATCATATGGGGCAACGATTATCAAGCCTAATTCCTCATGTACATGTAAATATTGCATATGTGTTAGTTAAAAAACTTGTATACTTTTGCTACTCTTTCTCATATGTTAAGAAATTTAGTAAAGCTAAATTATTCTTATTTAAAAGCATTTTTGCTTTTAAGAACAAAATAAAAACACAAAAATAATTCTAAAAGCCTTTTCCAAACATCTCAACATTAATTTTCGCCCCACAATATCAAAATAACTTGCAAAAATTATTGTGAGCACCCATGATATTACATTACCATGCATGCCCATAGAAATATTTGCAAAAATCATTTCACTACTTTGCAAAAATATTTGCAAATATCATTCCATTACTTTATAAATCATTTGTAAAGGTCATTCTATTACTTTACAAGATATTTGTAAAGAGCATTTTCAATCACTTTGCAAAAAAAAATTCACAAGACACAAAAATCAATCACAAAAGCATTTTACTAGTTTGCAAAACACTTTGCAAATATCATTCTATTAATTTACAAAATATTTGTAAAGATATTTCTACATCACTTTGCAAAAACATTTGCAAAAGAATACTAGATTAATTACGAATTTATTCTCTTCATTAGTTTGTAAAAAAATTGCAAATATATTTCCATCAATTTGAAAAACATTACAAAATTTTTACAACATCTTATAATCAACATCAAAGAATATTCATGATTTTCATATCAAAGCTTTACAAAAGGCTTCCAGAACAAAAACATTCATCTATGCAATTAAGTGTTTAAAAAATTATGACACTTAAACATTGATGAAAAATCAAAACATATCTCATCAACTTAATCGTATGTACACATTCAAATGTTTCATAGATAATGATATTTGAACATTGACAAGAACAAATCAAGCAAGAACTCTTATCTACGTAGTCAAGTGTCTCATAGAAAATGGTAATTGAACATTGATAAGAAGCATAACATCATCACCTATGTCATCAAGTGTTTCATAGAAAATGAAACTTGGAAATTGATAAGAAGCTTAGCATCATCACCTACATCATCAAGTGTTTCATAGAAAATGACACTTGAACATTGGTGTAATTCCCAAATCTTATCTGCATAGTCAAGTATTTCATAGAAAATGGCACTTGGATATTGATAAGAAAAAATATTTTTCATCTATGCAGTTAAGTGTTTCATAAATAATGACATACATGAAAATCAAACTATCTTTCATCTATGCAGTTAAGTGTTTCATAAATAATGGCACTTAGATATTGATTAAAATCAAACTATATTTCATCTACGCAACTATGTGTTTCATAAATAATGTCACTTAGACATTGATGAAAATAAAACTATCTTTCATCTATGCAGCTAAGTGTTTCATAAAATATGGTACTTAGACATTTATGAAAATCAAACTATCTTTCATCTATATAGCTAAGTGTTTCATAGAGAATGACACTTAGATATTAATGAAAATAAAACTATTTTTCATCTATGTAGCTAACTGTTTCATAGAGAATGGAACTTAGAAATTGATGAAAATCAAATAATTTAATCTATGAAGTTATGTGTTTCATAGAGAATGACACTTAGACATTGATGGAAACTTTGTCTATGCAATTAAGTGTTTCATAGAGAATGACAAACATTTATGAAGGTCAGGAACCTTATCTACGCAAACAAGTATTTCATAGAGAATAAAAATTTGAACTCTGATAAGAAATAAATAATAGATGTATATCATTGTAAATACTACATGTACCTCATCTACGAAGTCAAATGTTTCATAGAGAATGACATTTGAACACTAATGAGAAGAAAACATTATGTGATCATTGTTAATAATACAAGTATCTCATCTACGCAGTCAAATATTTCATAAAGAATGGGATTTGAACATTGATGAGAGGAAACACATTATATCTCATTGTATATACTATAGGTACCTCATATATGCAGTCAAGTGTTTCATAGAGTATGACACTTAAATATTGAGAATAGGAAAAATATTTTCAAAACAATATACTTCATTGTACATATTATAGGTACCTCATTATGTCTTAAATAATATCATGAATATGTCATCATATGGTACCATTTAAACATAGTGAGATTATGTTCCCGCCTATGGGATGCAATAAAAGGTAAAAGTATTTACCTCTAAATGAGTGTTCTCCTATATCATGTCTAGAGACCACTGCTTACATATAAATATTTTAGGATGGTCATCCATAATTCAAGATACTCAATACATCTCATAATTGGGGCATCTCCCCTCATCCATATTATTTCTAAAACCAATCTATCTACCTACTCATATACACCATATCAAAACATCATTATATCAAAGCAACAACATATCAAAAACATCAACACACCACATATCATTACAACAAGCCACAAAATCAAAAACATCTCATCATAACTCAAAATAACAAGTATCATATATATATATATAGACACACACGAAGGTGCATCACAAACGAAAAAATGATACACTCAAATCATAATAAGAGGGTGTACCACAATCTCAAAAATTAGTACAATCACTCCTAAATACCTCTAAAACTACCTAGCAAGAAGATCCGGCCTCCCTATAATCCCCTGATGGAGGAGAAGGGTGAGGCTGAGGGCTGGCAGTCCTCTATGTATCACTCACTATCAAGGCTCTCAATTGTGATTTTGAAGGAGATGGCACTCACTATTCCATGGGAACCACTGAATGGTACAACTCATGATAATGTGTGACCTTACCTCACACCATCTTAATATAAGTTGATAAACATCATACCTACTCTGTGAGATTTGACTTCATAGTCTCCATAATTGCCCTAGAATTTGCCAACTCATGTACAATTGGTCCTATAATAATGGATGCCATGGTACTATCCAAGGCCCACATAATTGTAGATCAAGCCTCATATCTCTCTCTTGCTACTCCCTTTAGGTCAGACCTAAGGCTAGAAAAGATTATCGGATCAATGGTATTCTTCTCCATGTCTTTATCTAAATCTGACTGAAGCCTAGAAATGGACTCCCTACTATCCATCTGTACTTGGGCCATATTATCCCTAAGCTGAGCAATAACTTCATGTTTTTTGCCGTACATCTCCAAAAAATTTCTAGTTCTAAATGTTTATTTTAGATTTAATGTATTTCTACATTTTGGCAAAACAAAACATCTTAGTCCCATACCTTGGTTTACCTTCATTCCACCATTGCTGCACTCGAGGTCTGAAGGAACTATCTCTAAGCCACATTAACTAAAATTGAAAAGGCGAGAAACTCACATTGGTTTTCCAAATTTCCACCATAAATGGCCAGTGATCCAAACTAGTATTGTTAAGAGTCTTCACCTTAGGAATATGATCATAGATTAAGAAATTATCAGAGAACAAGAACCTATACAATCTCTTCATAATACAAGTTAAGCCTTGCCTTTGGTTAGACCAAGTTATAAGGCCATTATCTGACTAGATGTCCACAAGATGAAGGTTTGTAATATATCCACTCATGAAGTCAGTGCTTTTGTCCAAATTTTTATTTCCCCCTATTTTATCATCCAAAGAGAGGATGGTATTGAAATATCCTCCGATAAAGATCCAAGCTTCAATAAAATGAGAGATAATATATGTTATATCCAAGCTTCAAGAAAGAGCTAAGCTCCACGAAAGTTGACAATATCACCCATCAAAAATTTGTAGATGATACAACCTTTTTTAGGAGGGTATAGATAAACGAGGTTAGAATCTAACTTGTAGAAGACATATCTTCTTTGACTTTAAATTTATTATCCCAAGGCTTCATGAAAAGCCCCTCCCTTCCCAAGAACCAAGGACCACCTTGAAATATTTTCTCTCTATCTTCATTATTAGCAAATAAAACAAGAAAATAACCATTTGGATAAATAGATATTTATAACTCACCTTTTGCTTTCCAATTTTTTGCAATTCAAACTTTGAAAGCAGATAGGCTTGGATGAAAACCTAAGAAATGACAAATTAGGCCTCTTTTTTCTAGATTTTCTATGCTAGTTTGAATGATGCCCATATCTAGATTAACAATCGGAGTTCCATCAACTACCCTAAGACATCCCGACTCATTTTTACTAAGATCAATATTAGGAACTCTCATAGGTTTACGAGAAACCCTAAGATTAATGTTAGCATTAGGTTGAGGTTTTCCACCATGAAGGCCATCCTTATAATTCATTGTTGGGATCGAGTCTTAAAATCCTTGCCCTTAAAGGGGGTTTCCATGGTGGATTTGTTTCTAGAGTGCTCCTTAGCACCATATTCACTTGAGATTTGAACCATTTTATGATCAATTACTTGAAACTTGTTTCGAGATATCTTTAATATATGCCTTGGACGCTAAGAAAAGGTATGATTTTCAGTTTTATTTTATACAAAAAATTGAAATTTTATGTCAATCAAGTTCACAACATCAAAATTTATCGAAAGACATATTTCTAATCTAGCTTAGGTCCCTTGCAACATATCTTGCTAAAATCTTTAGCATAAATCACAAAAATGTTGGCCGTTAGGACCCCTAGACCCCGAAAAACAACCTCTAAAACCCCTTGCACTCAACACAAATAAAACCCTCACAAAATCATTTACTTTCAAAATTTTTGTAAGTTCTTGTTCTTAAAAAAATAATATAAAAATTATATAATAAAAACTATTAAATTACTAAATTTATAGTAAATCCTATTTTTCTAACATTTTTGCGTGATGAAGTATATATTACAAAAGAATTTCATATTCGCGTGGTCAAGTTGTACTTGAGAAAAGGTGGCCTCCAATTATACTCCAATTATATTCTATCTTTTAAAAAATAAAAAAAATTACCTAATACAAGTTATTTTTATAAAATATTTACAACTATAAGAACACTCTAAATAAATAACAGCAAAGCAATTACATATAGAACCCTCGTAACGAGAAATAACTGCATAGAACCCTCGTAATGAGAATTCACAGGCATTTTATGCCCATAATAAAAATAAAATACATTACATGGAATCCTCGTAATAAGAATTCTTTATTGAGATTATTCTGGCAGGTAATATAGCTTAATAAAGTCTAAGCATAATTAGAGTTTTATTTGATAAGCACAATATCCCTTTCATGCTCCAGTAGATAGACGAATAGGGAGACCCTTTTCCATGCCAGGAGCAGGAAAGTAACGTATACGATCGGCCTCTAGCGGTTCCCATCTGCATGTTATAACTCGAATTAATCAGTGCAAATGACGTAATAGACTTTTCTTACAGGATAGACAATCAACCAATCAATCTCTATTTATATTTCAACTATAATTTTATAGATTATTTTTCTGTAATCTATTGAACATTAGAACCAGTATTATTCTGTAAAATTTTCGATAGAAATTTATTTATCTAAAAGAAGGACAATACAATCTTTTTCAAAGTCTTTTTTATTAAAAAAAAAAAAACCTGAACTTGGTGACGAAGTAATGCAGAAAGAGAGCAATCTCCAGTCGGGCCAAATGATAACCAGGACACAGCCTCCCTCCTTTTCCGAATGGTATGAAGGCCGGGTTATCCGTCAGTTCCTGCAATTCAATATCAACCCCTTTACTGGATTAATTATTAATCTAAATTTTGTATGTTATATTAAAATAAAATTAAAATATATTTTAATGTTTTACACGAAAATAATATTAGAAGATAGTTGATGGCGTACATGGCCCTCGTTTTCCCAGCGCCAAGGGTCAAAAGCAAGAGCCCCTGAATAGTTCTTCTCGTCCGTATGCATGCCATTCATACAAACGACGACGTTCCATCCTTTGGGAATGACAAAATCTGTTTTCACGTAAGATGGAGATAAGTTATTATTTCATACTGAACAGTAAGTTTCCCTTTCTAACAATTAAAAAATAAATGATTACCTCTACCTTTATATTTCACATCCTGAGTGGGTTCTCGGAAAAGGAAGGGAGCTACGCTCCCAAGGCGAAGGGTTTCCTTTACGACCTTCACATGGAAAATAGAGAGCAATTAGCAGCTAGGAACCTCTTTGTTCAAACCCCAAACAGATAAAAAAGAATAGCAGAATAAAGATTGAGTACACAATGGGTGAATTTCATTGATAAATAGTCGTCCCAGGTTAGCTTTTCGCCGCCCTTGGCCTTCAAGATGGCATCGTGCTCAGCCTGTCATACCACCCACACCTATATCAGATCTCCAATTAATTGAAACAAATTCTAATTTAAAACCAGGTAGTATTGTTAGCTTGATTGCCTTCAGCTCTTCCAATGCGCGCGCGTTGTCTGTAAGGAACTTGACTGCAAACGCCATGGCCGTAGAGGAAGTTTCGTAGCCCGCAAAGAGTAAAATGAGTATCAAATCCGCAATGATTTCATCTGAAAAATGACCGTCCCTCACAAGGCTTGTCAACATGTCATTCCTCACAATCTCCGGATGATTCCTCCTCTCCTCCACCGACTTGTATATCACTTTTATCAAAAATTCTCTCGCCTGCGAGAAAACAATTTTTTATATCATTTTTATCAAAATTCTCTCGCCTGCGAGAAAACAAATTTCAGGAGGACTACATCAGACCTTATATTCTCCAAAAATCGAAAGCAAGAATAGCTAATGTCAAACCTTCATTCCCTTGGCGTAGGCGGAACCTGGAATTTTGATGGGAAGGGTGAGTAAGGCGGCCGTGAATTCCTGAAAGGCCTCATAAATTTCGCTTCTCTCTTCGGACGGAGAAATGTCGAGCAATTGTTTGGCCATCAACCTGAGAACGACACGATGACACTCGTGCTGAAGATGGATGTTCCTCTTTTCTTCCCATTTTTTCATTCCGTCGAGCAGCAGCTCTTGTACATCGTCCATCAGCACCGAGCTCAGCCTCTCGAACCTCATCAGATTGACGGCTATTCCGTGGAGCTTCCTCTGCATTTCACCGTGAATAGACAGCAAGCTGTACTTTCCCAGTAAATTACGGAAGGACGACGGGTATTTGGTATGGAAGAGCCTTCCCTCGTTCACCAAAACATATTTGTTGAACTCGGGATCCACAGAGATGACGGTGCGCGAGTTTCCGAACAAACTCGTTCTGAAAACCGGCCCAAGCCTGTAGAGTGTTTTGCGTCAATAATCCGTAATAAACATAGAGATAACTGAAATCATAAGTTGTAAAATCAACATAATAAGAGATATACCTGTTCTGTCGTTCATCGAAAAAGTTTCTTGGGTGGAAAGACCATGACCATCTCAGTAAGCTGATCGTGTCCCCAAAGAAGGGCAATCCCTTGGATCTGGGCGGCAGTTTGTGTTTTTGGTGGTTTCCGCTCTTAAGCCATATGATTACAAGTGCAATGCATAAAGAAAGAAGCCCCGCCATCCACGAATACATAATCTGCTGCTCCATTTTACCTTGCTGAGCTGAACAAGGCTGCTACGCTATAATTGTGTAAACTATGTCTCCAGTACACTATGTCTCCAGATTGGGTGTAACTAACTTTGCTATATATGCATTTTTGTGGACACTACCCACAGGTGCAGAAATTATCATCAAGATCCATAACCCATAATTTGTACGACTTTGACTCATTCAAGTAAAAGATTTTAGCAAAGTTGAACAACGTCACAATATTGACTTTTTGATCTTTCCATAACGAGACGTTACGTTAGTTTGTACGACTTTGAATGATACAAGTCTAAAATTTTAGCAAGTTGAACAACGCGACAATACCTCTTAATTGTAGTGTCCTCCAAAGTCTTTGTCATTTAAATAGTGTTTAGATTCATTGACTTCTACAAAATGTAATTAAAGAGTTATGTTTTCAAAGAATACGAAGATAACTATAAAAAGTCTAAACGAGCCAAGAAGAACGAAGATATCTACACAAACCTAAACAACTCATTTTTGATAGAGTCAAAAATGTTGTCACTACTTGACGGTTTCTTAGGCTAAAATTAAATTCACCTATATTAAATTTTAGGTGGCAAAGTCACAAATGTTGTCACTACTTAGATGGTTCCTTAAGCTAAAATTAAATTGGGTATATATTAAATTTTAGCAAGTTGAACAACGTGACAATACCTTTAAATTGTAGTGTCCTCCAAAGTCTTTGACGTCATTGTCATTTTAACATTAGTGAATATTATAATTTAATATAATATATAATATAATATAAAATAGTGTTTAGATTTAGTAACTTATGGAAAATGTTATTTAAAAAGTGTTTTTTTTCAAAGAATAAGAAATTAATTTAAAAAATGTCTAAATTTTAAGAAAATAAAATTTTAACCATTAATTGTTGTGGTGCCTTGACCTGATTTTGATCTATTGTAAAGCTTTCCTTTGATACCACATGTCCTAAAATATTCTTCTCTTAGACACAAGAAATGAATTTCTTGGGATTTGAGGAAATTCCATATTCACTGCATCTCTTGAAAATTAATTTTAAGTGCTCAATGTGCTTACTTCTATCTTTAGAGAAGGTGGTTAAGTTGTCTAAGTATATAAGGATAATATCATCATTTATATGAGCAAAGTAAACATCTATTATCTTTTGAAAGGTGGTCTCTACATTGGATAACCAAAATGGCATTATTTGATAAGTAAGGTCCTCCACTTTGTAGTGAACACTCTCTTATATCGATCATTATCCTTGAGCTAAATTTAATTTTAGCTTAAGAGACCATCAAGTATTGAAAACATTTGTGACTCTACCACCTTCTATAATATCTAGTTTATAGATGGTGATGGGTAGTGTTCTATCAAAAATGATTTGTTTAGGTTTTTAAAATCTACACACAAAATGTATTTTTCATTGATTTATTTATTTATTTTCGTTTGAGTAGATAATTAACTTGCAGATGAGTTATGTGGTGGGAACACTAGGGTATATTGTGTCATAGCTTATCTATGCAGGAAAGGCCACTTCTATCATGGATATGTTCAACTTTGATGTCGAAGGTTGCATGCAAATTAACAGTTGGTGAGGCCCACACACTGTTGGTGGGTCGGGTACCAAAGTTGCTTGCCAACAAGAGGGTCATGGATGTTGTGGATCCAAAGCTTAGCAGTGATTATGACAAGGATGAGGTGAAAAAAATACTAATTTTAGGAGTATTTTTGTTGTAATCACTATTAGTTTGCGGAGCAAAAAAAAACTGAAAAACATATAAAAGAAGATAAACCACAACTCACTTTATAAATTGTGTTTGTAATATTCAAACTTTTATTTTTCCAATTGCTTGATTACATCTAACTAAACTCTATTGAATTCAACTCAAATACTCAATTACAATGGATGTCTCATACCTAATAAATAAACATCTTTCATACTAATAATAAACAAAATTATTTATATATGGTCTCCTATTTTTGTAATTATTATGTCTTCTTTTTTTATTTTAAACTATCTAATCATTTTTTTTTATTATCTCTTATTTTTAATTTTTAATTATTTTTAATTTTAAATTGTTTTTTTTATCTGTAAATAGTTTTTATTCTTCTTTAAGAAAATTATTTCTATCTATAAACAATTTTCTTCTTTCTTTAAGAAAAATTTCTATATAAAAAATAAAATTTCTTCCTCCTTAAGAAAATGTTTACTTTTAGCATCATGATTTTTCTATTTTTCATTGAACATTATTTTAACACTTCCCCTTAATGTTTAATATAGTAACTCCCATAATCTCTCTAAACCTTATAAAAAAAATTATAATGTTTTAGTAAACACATCAGCAAGTTGGTCATTGGTTTTGAAAAACTTCAGTTTGATTTGTCCTTCTACCACAAGATTGGATTCTTTTCTATAGCAATTACGATTTTTTTGCCATTTTAGCCTTCCTCTCTTCACAATGCCACTTTTTTTATCTTATAATTTCTTTCTTTTGAGAATAAAACATTCTCTTATAAAAGAAACTCAAAATTTTTTCACTCTATCCCATTACATCACATCCATCCAATCGTAATCAACATGTATTTTGTTGGTCATTTTATCTTTGTGTCAACAATATTTCTTAGGGTGATTCTTTCCACCACAAATCTCACATGGATGCAAATCCCAACACTTAGTTGTCACATGTTTTAATCATCCACAATGACTACAATACAATGTTTCATTATCCACATAAACTTCTTTCACAAACTTGGTGTTACCACTTTTGTTTGACCAACATAACCCAGACCTTCATTCTTTGACCTTACTTTTGGATTTATGGAATTTATTATACCTTACTCATTCCTTTCTAATATTTTGTTATTATATCTCATTATTTTTATTAAATTTAAACCAATACCTATGGTATACCTTTCAAAACACCCAATATCTTCACCAATACTATGTTCTTCAATAACATAGCCTTTGTCACAACCATTATGTCACAACCTTCCCTTGGTAGGTTCCCTTGATGATGTAGGCTATCATATTTTGTAGTGGCAACTATGATTAGTAACCAATTATCATTGATGTTTTGAGCATGCTTTTGCTAATGATTTGTTGATTTCAGGTATTTCCAAAGTTGGAAAGGAAAACAACTACCAAAAATCAAAATGCTTGATCAATTTAACAAAAGATCCATCAAAGAAAGAGGATGGAAACAATTGACATTGATTATTTTTTAAAAAGTAACCTAATTGTTATAATACCTAGAAGGTATTTCTTTTTTAATTTTTTTGTTACAAAATGATAAATATAAAATAAAAATAATTTAGAAAAAGAACTTCTAGAAGAGGTAGAATATTGGGCTAATTTCTAGAAGTAGAAAATTGAACCAAGTTCTAGAAAGGAAGAAAATGGAGCCAAAATTGGGGGCTGATTTGTAGAAAATGAAAACCATGGGTATTTTAGTCTTGCTATGGTTGAAATTACTCCATATTAGATCCTTCCATCCACCTTCAAGTATGACTTTTGAATAGAAAAAGTCTATAAATACTTATGTTTATCTAAGGAATGAGATATCTTAAAAAGAGCTATTAGAGGATAAGGGAAAGAAATGGGACATCTTGTAAGGATTATTGGATAATATGAAGGATATTCAAAGGTTGGATTATTTTAGGTTGGATTTTTCATGCATTTAATGTACTCTTGTTTACCTATGCTCTCATAATTGATATTAGGCCTATGCTTTTACAGTTGGATTTGGATTAGCATAGTTATATTTGGATTGGTTATCCAAATTTATTATATGATTTCATCAAGCACAATTTGGATTTGGATTAATTTATATTTGGATTAATTATCCAACTTTGTTATTTAATTTTATCCGACCTAATGTAATCTCATGACTTTACCTTATAATTTCATTAGGGCTCTTATATGTTTCATATATTTAGGAATGACGATGATACTGATCACAATATTTTAGATGATGGCCCTAGTAAACCCTAAAATTGGATTTGATTAGATTTAGATAGCTGGAAATTCCTTGTACTAGTCGATACATATCAATTTGTAAAATAGGGGTATGAATAATTTAATCCCTAATCTATCGCTATTCCAAAGCCATTGACACCATCACTACCAATGGTGTTTTGGTGACCACCGTTTGGTGGTTACCACCTTATCAGCACGTAAGTGCCTCTAAGGTGCTCTTTTTCCATAATACTCTGAATATGGAATTTATATATGCACAAGTATATTTTAATTGCGTAGCGAATGTGTACATTCTTGGAAATATCAATTATTTCCATTTGATCATAGAGAGTTGTTTAATATGAATCAATTCATAGATCTTATTTCTTCTAGTTTACCTTGACCATGTTTGGATTAGGGGAAATTGATCTTTACCATATTATCATTATCAGTCATCTACGTGCTTGTGTAGGATTGACGTTTGTAAACATCTACAAATGGTTATCCATAGCGCACTCTCTAATATTTCTTCCTAATACGATTTTTAGACCCAAGAATGCATATTTGTCATAACATCCTATGACGCTTGTAAATACTTTTTCCATTTTGCAAGATCTATTACATAATTTAAAATATCTTAAATATATTATGCTAATGCTTCATTGTAAGCTATAACTTTAGGCTCTACGTTTACAATTGATTTTGATTTCCAAGACATAAAATATTATTGATATCTTTAGAGTTCTTATAAGTATCATAATGTCTTGAATAGTGAAAAGAATGTCTAAATAAGGTTAGAAGAACTTTGGTGTAGTTTTCAAAGATGTTGAGTACCTATAATCACTTGATAAAATTAGTTTACATTGTAAATAAAAAATTAAAATGGTCTTTTTGTCCCACATGTAGTATGTTGTGGAAAAAGGGCACTATATTTGGTATTGGGTGCAATATTTCTTATAGCCAAGCACCTAGGTGCTTGGGTAAGCCTCACTTGAACCTTGTGTCTTTCGTTAACCGTTTATAATCAATTTATCAATACTTGGATTCATATGATTGGTTAAGTATTCTAACGTGTGTATCTACTTGTATATATTACATAATTATTAGTTGTCATTTGATGGTCATCGATGGTTATTTATAATATAAAACTATTTTAAATATTTTGTAGTGTAATATCCCACATGCTACTCGCACGAGCATGTGGTAGTCTTGATATAGAAAGGTCTTCCCTATTATAATGACCATGAGATGGTGGTTAGCTAGGGTACCGAAGGCTAGGCGCTAACAAATACTTGACTGTGATAAGTCATGTCATGGACATAGTTGACCAGTTGAACTCTATCGATAATTGTTGAATAATTCATCTTGATTAATTGTGCTTTATTCACTAGTTTTTATCTATGGCATATCTAGACCTATGAATAACTACCCTTTTGGTTAACCAAAACTATTATGGTCGATCTACTCAATTCACTTTAATTAGTAGCCTTATTCTAGTCACGAGAGTTAATATTGTGTTAAAGTATTAATTGAAAAGGCATGACAAATGCTAGACTAAAAATAAGGGTAATATTAACTTGACCTAAGGTGATTGAGTATGGGCTTATATTCAGCCCTTGATGAAAACCTTGTGAAACCAAGGGTCCCAAGATCAAATTAAGGAGATAATTGATGCTTAGGGGCTAATCAATTGATGGGTTTAAAAGGTTTTTTCCTTATTCCTTTAAAGGAGATAAAGCACAATATTGGGAAAAATTATGTTAAAAATTATGGGAAACTTTTTGTAATATTGTTTGATAGATTATGGGATAAATTTGTATCAAAATTTGTAGAGACTATAGTATAATATTTCTAATAGAGTATTATAACTATAGTACGATCTTGTTGATAGATTGGGAGACAATTTGTGATCAAGTTTGTGAGAACTATAGAATAATATTGTTGATAGATTATGAGAACTATAGTATGATTTGTTGATAGATCACAAGACAAATTTATGATAACATTTATGTAATATTGTTTGATAGATTACAAGATAAGTTTGAGATTGAGTTTTAATCTTGTTTTATAGATTACAAATCAAATTTGTGATTAACTAATATGTAATCTTGTTTGATAGATAACAAGGTAAAATTTGTGTAATCTTATTTGATATATTATGAGACAAATTTATATCTAAATTTGTAGATACTATAGTGTAATATTGTTGATATATTAAGATGATTATAAGATAACTATAGTATAATCTTGTTGATAGATCAAATGATAATCTAGAGGAAAATTGTCTAGTTTGGAAATAACGAATGAGGAATCCATTCTTGAGGAAAATATGGGGTTTCCTCTTAGTGTGTAATTATGTATACTACATTGAAAACTACATGGTAATTTGGAAGTGAATTTGATGATGAATGTATGTGTGCGCTAAATATTTCATTTTGTGGAAACCTCCCATGTGAATTGGTCATGAAAAGGAATGCAAAGTCACTCCTACTCACCTTTATTGCATGTAGACTGCCACTTTCACCCAATATTGGGCCTATTTTTCAGTAAAATACTTCTTATAGCCGTTTTCATCTATAGTGGCTAATATATGGCCGATGTCATCTGCAGTGGCTAAGGTATGGCCGCTCTAGGCTTGAGAAACTAGGATCTAGTCGCTCTTTTCTTGAGTGACAAAGCTTGAATGGATTGAAAAGTCCCCAAATGAGTGGTGAGAACCACCGTTGATGCTTGGAAAGTCCAAGATTATGTCTTATGATCTTATGAGTGTGTTTATGTAAGTATCTACCCTAAGCATGACACGATTTAGGTATCTACATTTTTTTATGAAGTAATAGCAATAAAGGGGTGATTTTACCTCTTTTAGGCTTCATAAATAGCAAACTCTCTTTGTTTGAAGTACTTGTAACAAAAGGGAGGAATTTTCTGGTGTAACATTTTCCTAGGAGGTAATATTTGTATCACCCTAACACAAGCTTCATGAGTTGCACATCGTTTGCAATTAATGGGGGATAAACATCTTTTTTCTTACTTCACACATTTTTTTGTAAAAAGGAAAGTGTAGACACCAAAATAGCACCAATCCAATTATGTGACTACAAACACTGATCGCTTTGACAAACACAGCCCCTAGGGCAGCCCTCAGAGGTCAAACAGTGGTCTTAACCACTTTCATAGCAATTTTGTGAGGTCAAGATGCAATTTGGCACACTTAGACACTTTTTCTAGTAATCGTATCACCCAGGGACGATTGCTAAATTGAAATCGTCTCACCCAGGGACGATTTCTGAAATTGTCTCACCCAGGGACGATTGCTAACTTGAAATCGTCTCACCCAGGGACGATTTCTGAAATCGTCTCCAGTAAGGACGATTTCCAAGTTTAACGGGCAAAAAGACAAATGAGGCCAAGTGGCAGCCCAGGACAGTCAGTTGATGACTCTTGCCTTGCACGCGTGTGTGAGTGGACAAATAGGCCATTTGAGGACTGTCACAAGGGAAGTTATGAAAGCCCAAGTCAATGGAGGACTCCCCTCCCTCATGGGAAGACAAGACTGCCACATGGCGCCTATGACCAACACATGGCATTTGTGCTTCCCTCCCAAAAGAGACCCCTTGGGTCTATAAAAGGTGAGACTTTTCTCACCCAAGATATACAGGTTGAAGGATTTTTCAAGCAACGAAGTGCTACCGAGTTGAAGACCCACTTGCATCCCTTTTGGTTCACCTTCCCACATCCACCAATCTCTTTTGCAAGGGAGGTTGTTGGGTGGCTTTTGGAAGCTTGAACCTGACCCAAATCCAACACATGGACCCCTGAACCAACCAATTCGCCGACCCCCCAATCCTAAGAGGTTTTGGGCCCATCCCTAGTGGATTGGCGCCAGAATCAAGTGTCAACGGTGGGAGGCCCACTTGGGCATCCTCGCACTTTTCTTAAGTTTTATTTCAAAAGCATTCTAGTTTATTTTCTCATGCTGCATATTGTGTTTCCTGTTTGGTGAATTCATAGCTGCAATTTCATAACCTTTGATCAGATTCTAGTATGTTTTGTGTCATTTTGTAGTTTCACTAACTTGCAGGAGGCGATATCAAATTCCCGAGGGTAGAGGCAAAATTGGGAGAATCCGACCATCTGGGTCATCCCAAAATGGCCCCAATTACATAACCCCCCTATCTGTAGGTGTTTTGGAGACCTCAAGAGTCAACATTGGAGCGTGTCAGTTCGGCTTCCCTAACAGAGAAGAAATCGTCCCACCCAGGGACGATTTACAGTCAAAAATCGTCCTACCCAGGGACGATTTCCAGTTGAAAGTAGATTGGCCGACTGTCTTAGTGGCAATGGCCTGTTGGTAACATTTTCTGTCTTCTGGAAAGTTTTCAGGCTGTTTAGAATCATTTTGTTTACTGTTTTAGATAAATGTTTGCATGCATATTTCGTTAATTTTAAAGAACAAACACCTTTCATTTGCAGCAGGTGCTACTGACATCTTGGTTGTTTCTTTGTTCGCAGGAGAAGCAGCAGAGGTTAAGAACTCATCGACATCAACGACAAAATCATCTTGGCCCACCCATTGCAATCATGGGCACGCGAAAAGAGGAACATTGAGTGATTGTAATCGAATTCTTTTAACGCTCCTAGCCCTCGAAAAGGGAGGAGACATCATTGTAACAGAGATCAAGGGATATTAATGAAAGGGTTGTGTTTTCTCCATTTGCTTGTGTCTCTTCCAATGTGTTTCTTTTCCATTTCATGCACTTTACGTTTCTAGGACTTAAGCGCATTTGATTTTGGTTGCATCACAATTAGTGTTTCCTTTGCCCGGAATCTCGTGCTTTCAGTGGCGATCACGGTGGGACCTGTTCCCTGTTTTTAAGATCACAGAAAACTAATCGGGTTTTTGTGTTTTGTGTTTTATAGGTACATTTTTTTTTGCAGACTGTTAATCGTCTCTGACTATTACGATTACTTTATTGGAAATCGTCCCACCCTGAGACAATTTTAAAATCATCTCTGCCAGGGACGATTTTTGTTCTGTAAATCGTCTCACCAGGGGACGATTTTCTATCTGCAGATTTTCAGAGTAGAAATTCAGAGGCAACTGGAGCAGGCAGAGAAGAGGTAGGGATTTTATCATCTCTGTTAAATTTTTTGTTTCTATTTTCTGTTTCTTTGACTGTTTTCATTTTATCCTGCATACTTAGGGAAAATCATTCATGCTTGTTTCATTTTCGTTAAATAAAATGAACCTCACACACTCCACGTAACAATTTTAAACCAAGGAGCTGGTCGTAAGACCCCAGCCCTTGATCAAGACCATTGGTGGATTTCATCACCACCTTGGCTTGATTTGCATCCATTTCTTGATTGTCAACTATTGTTAGGCGTAAATCCTGACGAAGATAGACCGAGTGTTGCTGGGGTTATTCCCATGCACGCGAGGATAAGTTTTCTATGGTAGGTGCCATTACTAGGACAATCCCCCTTCTGTACCGCCTATGTACCACGCACATTCTGCTCTCATGTACCTATAGTCTCCCTCTCATAAGGGCGAGTATATAGAGAGGTTGGTATATCGGCCTGGTTGGTATATTGAAGGGGCTACCATTTTGGGAGTTATATGAGCCGTCATAATGCATTTAAATGATCTTCAAAACCTACAAAAACAAAACAAAACACCAAAATGCACTAAACCAGTTTAGGGCACACCAATAATCCTTAAAAGAGATAATCACAGTTTTGTGAATGTGTGTGCTTAATTCTGCTTAGTGTAAACAAAAATCATCATAAAAAAGATAAAAATCTGTTTAGATAGCATAGAAGCACCGCAATGGTGTACACCCGCAGTCAAGCCCAATCAAGGGCAGAAGCTCCGAAAGGTACACAAGAAGCAGGCACAAGTCACCTTCGCTTCAGTCTTGAGGATTTGGTCATACCGCCTTATAGTTCTAACCTACAAAAGAATCCAATTCAGAATCCTCGGTGGGGTATGCCTATTCAAAGTAGCCCCTTTCGAGAAGATGCCTTACATGTAGACCTTGACATAAATAGAGAATCACCTCTTGAAGTTAGGCATGAGTGGCCACCGCGCGATGAAGCGCTAGACAGGCACACTATCCATTTGGAGGGGCAACGTGGATATGGCGTCCCTTCTTTACCTATCATCAGAATAGAGAGACCAAATCCGAAGCGCAGGGCTCCTTACATAGGGCGACCTAACTCCGCCCACCCCCTTCACACCCATGAAAGGGAGTACGAGGAAAGCCATCGCATTCCTCGAGGGCAACAAACAATGTGGGAACCTTGCATTTCCGCACCAATAGGATATCATGATCACCCCTTGAGGCCAGAACCTCGAGCACATATTGCTTACCTCGACAGAGGGAAGCGACCCATTGAAACCTTAGATCAGAAAACTCGAGGTAAACACATAGGAGAAACATTCGAACCTCCTGAGCAAAATAGGGTAGACCAAATTGACCTAGCTGTCACCAGATATACCACCCGTCAAGCCCAAACCATGCGGCTTAAACCAAGTTATCAGGAAATAGAGTACCGACACCGCTTGGATAGAGAACGCATGCAACGCGAAGTGGATGAGTTACGCTATGAAATACCTGAGAGGGGGCCAACCCCTCGCATCCAAAGAGATGAAAAATATGAGAGGCGTAACCCGTTGGTGCAGGACAGGTCTCCATGACCTCATCAAGCTCTGCCTCCAAGACCTCATAGATTCGAGAGGGAGGCAACTCCCCGAAACAATGATGGGTACCTTCAAGCAAGAGCTTGATCAGGGTCATAGGTTTCGCCCAAAGACTCCTCAAGAATTTTACGAGGAGTATGAACCAAAAGAGGAATATGTTGAAACTCCCCATCAAGGCAGGAAGGATGCCATTCGGCCACCCCTCCATAGGCCTCCAGTTTACCGTAACTTGCAACAAGAGCAAACAAGAGAGGAAGAAATAAAATCTTCCGATGCATACCAAGCGCTATTGGAGCGTTTGGAGTCTGTGGAGACAAAAGATCGCCGGGCATCAAAAACCCACATTACGTCTACTCCGTAGTAATCCGGTGCATCCCTCGGTGCCTACACCTCTTTACCCCGAACACTTCAAGTTGCCTCAATTGGCGTTTTTAAAGGTGAAGAGGACGCATAGGAACACATTACATGATTTCTAAGCCAATGCTTCGGCATCCAAGATAATGACGCATTGTTGCTTAGAACATTCATAACCACATTCGTAGGCCCTGCCTCGGATTGGTTCACACAACTTCCCAAACACAGCATAAGCAATTTAGATCAATTAGTAGACGCGTTTCTTGAACGCTTTGCATTCAACACAAGGAAGAAGGCATCACTAAGTGATTTAGCGAGCCTCAAGCAATTTGAAGAGGAAACAATGGCAGCGTATGGGAATCGATGGAGATATTTGCTTTCTAGGTTACCCTATCGTCCTCCTATGTCTGATCTCACGCAGATGTTCACAAAAAGTTGCTTAAAATCAATCTCTGGTCTATTGTTGCTGCGACAATACGACAACTTAGAAGAAGCTTTGGCGCAAGCCAGAGTCATAGAAGAGATTAAGATAGGCGAAGGCGCAATTGCCAAGCCTAAGAAGAAAGAGTGGAATAAAACCACTAAAACTAGGACAACGCAACCACAACACGCTGCAGTCAACCAAGTTGCGATAAATGTTCTCGCGCCTGTGCAAGAAACGCAGCCTCAAAAGGCTAACTACCAAGCGAGTGCCTCCTGCTTATGAAAGAGATAATAGAAAATAGGAGCAGAATTACCCGCGTTGCCCTAGGCAAAATTTCACCCCATATGCGGAGTCTAGGGACTCCTTATTTGACCGCTTGTCAGCGGCAAATTTAGTCACTCTGCCGGAAATCCAAATTATAGACCCTAACATTCCCAAGCCTAGGGGGTACAAAGAGGAATTGTATTGTAGATTCCATAGGCACAGAGGACATGACTTGAATGGGTGTTGGAAATTCAAAGACCTAGTCCAGGATTTGATCGACAACAGAACATTGGTTGTGGACAAACCCATCGCACCAAACAACCAACAAATGGGGGTATTCAAGGACCCCTTGCCAGCCCATGAGGCACAGACAAAACCACTCCAGATTAACGAGGTGCGACAAGATCTTCCCACACAGGGATTTGTGGGAATGATTAGCATAGTAACAAGGAACAGAAGGTACCCGATAGCTGCCCCTGAGGTAGCTACGAGGGAAGTTCTGGCAACATCGCATCCTCAAAAACACCCAACGCAGTTACCTCCGCCTAGACCTGAGGTCACGATATGAACCAAACTCACGCAGAGTTTGCGGACCACGTCGGCTAGGCTGTCCATCTACGAGCTTATTCAACAATCGGCTCCCCATAGAGAAGCTCTTATGGATATTTTAAAAGCCATTGAATTACAACCCCATGAGGCAAATTCTTTCAACGCCTTCGTGGGACATGTGAAACAATGTACGGAGCCGGTCATCACATTCAGAGAAGATGAGGTCAAAACAATATCAAATGACATGGCAGATCCACCCCTGCACGTTATTGCGCGAGTCAACGGGATTTCATACAAGAGAGTGCTGATAGATACTGGCTCGTCTAGTAACATCATAACCACTGTAGCCTTAAAGCATTTGAAGCTGCCAGCCTCTCACATCATAGCCTCCACGTACACACTGCGAGCTTTTAATGATGCAATATGCTCGATAGTCGGCACAGTCGTTCTGCCAGTCCAGGTAGGACAAAAGTCAATACCTACACTGTGCCATGTGCTGGAAGGTGAAATGGCTTATAATATACTACTAGGGCGGCCTTGGATCAGGGACATGAAGTGTGTCCCTTCGATCGCCCACCAATGCTTAAAGTATGCTTATGAAGGGGAAATACATGTAGTCCCAATGGACTTAGAGCCCTTCAAGTATTGCAATGCGGTACAATTCATACCTCAATCGACCCTCCCTTCAACGCATTTAGATTTCCAATTAAATCCATCTAAACAGGGTCCAATACCGTAGGCACCACTAGTGGCCAACAAGACAAAATCCCAGCCAGGTGAGACTTCATCACCTGCCCCTTCATCATCAACACCACCTATCATGGCCCAACAGAAGAACAAGGGAAAAACAAATCATGGAAGAGGTTAAGCCCTTAGAAGAAAGGTTGCCCACAATTTCAACAATAACAACAGAGGAAGCGCCCAACGCAACGGAAACCAAGATTCTTGAACCACCAAACATGGAATGGACTCAGGAAGGACTACCGTTTCCTCCCACCCAATCATCAACAATCATCGTTGAAATGGCCGATACAGGCCTGGGGGAATACTTAGTGCAAAATGTTGTGGCAACCCTCACACTGGAGTCAGTACAAGACATGGGAAGACCTCGCCTTCCCATTGGAACAATCGTCCCTCTAGGCTACCCACCGAACCAGAAAATTTTTGTGTATGGGGGCTTTGATCATGGTCTTGAACCATGCCAACAAAAGGAAACAGACGAAGAGCCTTTTGTTGAAAACATCAATTATATGTCAAACCCAGAATTTGCCCTAAAATATCTCGGCCAATGCAATTGGCATGGATACGGGCTCGGCAGATATGAGCAAGGGATGCGGATCCTTTGCCAACCAAGATATCAAATGCCATATGACAAGTCAGGGGTAGGGTTCAACCATCCCCTGCCATTAGACATCTTGGTTGAAAATATGCAAGGCCTAGAAATAGGCAACAAGGGGGGATTGGCATTGGGTCCTTATGCCAATCCGAATATAGAATACACATTGGGAGACTACCTCCCATGGTCAACAAACACCCCTGGCAGCAATAGTAATCCCTCTTCTTTGCTAGAGAGAGGTGAAAGTTTAGAGATTAATCCTCAAAGAGAACATCAACGGCTGCCAGACATCTTTCTGAAACTGTTCCCCTTAGAGGTTCCAGACGAAATAACATAGTCTCAAGAGAATCAGGTCCCTCCACTAAGAGTGGAACAACCGCAATGGGACCAGATTAATTCACTGGAACAGGAAGAGTCCTCAACGTCGCAAGCAATAGATGCTGAAGAGAATGAACAATTTTGGATCTATGAAAGTGATTCAGAAGATGAGACTGAGATGATCTATCTCAGACATGCATGACAAAATCATCGTGCTCTAACTCATGAAGATCTAATGGGACATATGGGTATACTGTTAGGACATGAATGGCACGTAGACCCAGCGAGGTGGGACCAAGTGTTAGACCTATGGCTCCAAATTCAAGATGAGCATCGTCCACCTCGAGATCCCATCATGACAGCAGTGCCGAGGGAAGACCTCGCCTTCCTTTTCACACATAGAGATGAATTTGCACCTATAGAGGATCCATTCGTGCCCGTTATCGTAGAGCCAGATCCAGGGTATAGGGAACATCTAAAAGAATCAAGTCATCACACCCGTGGTTCTGGAGACCAAATTCATTCCATCCACATGATCTCCATTGATTTGACCGCACCCATCCCCAATCTGACCGATCCATCATGGTCATTGCATCTAGACATGGATGCCATCGACTGGGATCGCGTCAATTCACCATTGTCACCATCAGAGTACTGGACTTTCGGTGAAATGCTTCATTTTACCCCAAGGACAACTCAAGATATTTTTCAAGCTGAAGAGGAACCCGAGGTTCCAAACGCAGATCTTAACTCAGCTGATGATATCCATTTAATCCCAACTCCACATCAGTTGGAGGACGGATCTCACATGTCAGTCGAGGAGATGACTGACGTAGACATCGACACAGATTCAAAGAATCCACAGATTATCAGGTTGGGGGTAAGTCTTTCCCCCAAAGAGCAAGCCAAATATATTGCCCTTCTCAAAGAGAAGAAGGAAGTTTTTGCATGGTCGTACAAAGATATGCCAGGGCTAGACCCACGACTAGTCATGCACAATTTAACGCTTGATCCGAAAATCAAGCCTGTAAAGCAAAAACTAAGAAAGATGCACCCAACAATGGCCTTGATGGTCAAAGACAAATTGCAAAAGCTGTTGGATGCACAATTTGTCATCTGCATGGATTATCCGCCATGGTTTTCCAACATGGTTCCCATCAAGAAGCCCGACGGGAGGATTCGCATATGCATCGACTTTCGAGACCTAAACAAAGCGAGTCCTAAGGATGATTTCCCCTTGCCAAGCATCGACGCATTGGTAGATGCTACAGCAGGTCATGAAATGCTCTCCCTAATGGACGGTTTCTCAGGATACAATCAAATTCGTATCAATCCTGAAGACCAACTCAAAACGGCATTCACAATGCCTTGGGGGACATTTTGCTATAAGGTCATGCCTTTTGGCCTTAAAAATGTTGGCGCTACATACCAACGTGCTATGACGTATATCTTCCACGATTACATGCACAAAACTTTGGAAGATTACATGGATGATTTGTTAGCCAAGTCTCTCTTGCGCTCAGATCATCTCGGTGACTTAAGCAAGATTCTCGATCGCCTCATAGAGCATAAGGTCAGATCGAATCCCAAGAAGTGTGTGTTCGGCGTCACATCTAGAAAACTCTTGGGTTTTATAGTCTCAAAGAGAGGCATTGAAGTGGACCCAAACAAAGTCAAGGCAATCCTTGAAATGGCTCCCCCAACCACTATCAAGCAGCTCAAAATTTTGCAAGGAAAGGTCGCGTCGATTAAACGCTTCATAGTGCAATTATCTGACAAATGCCGACCCATGAACAAATTATTGCACAAGGGGGTCACATTTCATTGGGATGACGAGTGCCAATCAGCCTTTGATGAAATCAAATAGTACTTGGCTTCGCCACCAGTATTGGCACCACCTAGACCAGGTGTGCCATTCTACTTATACATCTCAGCTACTGAGGTGGCACTGGGCGCAATTCTAGCCCAGAAGAATGAACTTCACAAATAACAAAGCTACGTACTATCTTAGTCGCACCACGGTCGATTACGAACTTAACTATGCATACGTTGAGAAACTTCGCTTGGCGAGTGGTGTTTGCTACCAAAAAGCTATGCCATTACATGCTGAGCAACATGACGTATGTTGTGTCTAAGGAGAATCCATTGCGATACATGATGAGTCGTACTTATCATAGTAGTCGCATGGCGAAATGGATCATGTTGTTGACGGAATTTGACATTGAGTTTATTGGGCAAAAATCTATAAAAGGACAAGTCATAGCCGATCAACTAGCAGAGGCTCCTCTTGAAGATGATCAGCCTCTGGTCATAGAACTACCCGATGATGGGGTCTTCCATGTCTCAGAATCGCCAGATTCTGATGAGCCTGAGTCTCAGGCCGACATAACCTTATTTTTTGATGGTTCTAAATGCAAGCAAGGGGGTGGCGTAGGAATTGTATTCTTCACACCACAGGGTGCTCCAATGCCCCTGTCATTTAAATTAAACTTCCAGTGCACCAACAATAATGCAGAATATGAAGCCTTGCTCCTAGGTCTTCAGACAACAATCGCCATGAACATCAAAAGATTGAACATCTTTGGTGATTCGCTGTTAATCGTCAATCAAGTCAAAGGGGTATATCAATGCAAATGCCCAGTTCTAAAGGCCTATAAAGCCCTCGTGGACAAATTCTTGGCAAAACTTGAGTGGTATGACATCGAGGCACTCCCTCGATCATCGAATCATTTTGCGGACACAATGGCCTCCTTGGGGTCACTAATCCCGCAAGACCTTTTCGGTGATATAACAACCATTCAGGTCAAAACCTTATCGCAACCCGTGATGGAGCGCGCAAGCTCAGACTTGACGCCAGGAGTCCACATGATCCAGATCGAACCATCTTCGGATAAGTTCTTTCGAATCCGAGACTGTTTGAAACGTGCCAACTAGGGGTCTTTATTTTCCCCCACTCCCATTAATAGCAACACAACGCTATTCTTACAAGTTCTATCCCAATCAGCATTTTTTAGGGAAGAACTTCAAAAGGGATTGGTTGTTCATACTGTTGAGGTTTCTGATAAATAGGACTGGTATTTACCCATAAGAGACTACCTCAAGTTAGGTAATCTTCCCTTTGGATTGACGCATGTCGCAAAATGAACATTCAAATAGAAAGCGGCAAAATATGTCTTGATAGGAGATATTTTGTATCGTCGCAGCTATGACGGAATTCTTCTTCATTTCTTGGACCAGCAAGAGTCCACTTGGGTAGTCACCCAAGCGCATGACGGTACATGTGGCGACCACTTCAGTGGTATGGCCATTGCAAAGCGCATTCTTCGCATGGGCTATTATTGGCCATCTTTAGAGCGAGATTGCTGCGCGTATGTCAAGAGGTGCATGAAATGTCAACATCATGCCAATTTAATGCACGCACCTTCCCAGGCCCTACAGACAGTCCAGTATGCTTGGCCATTTTCGTAGTGGGGCCTCGATCTAATCGGAAAGATCTCCCCTGCATCGTCAGGCCGTCACACATTTATCATAACGGCCATAGAATATTTTACCAAATGGGTGGAAGCAATTCCGTTAACCTCAACGAAAGGACCCCGTATTGCGGAGTTCATCTTGCATCACATCATATGTCATTTTGGTATTCCATCCAAAATAATCTCGGATAATGGGCCATCATTCAAGAACAAAGACGTGCGTGCTTTAACCACAAAGTACAAAATTCAGCACAACTTTTCAACACCCTATTATCCGCAAGCAAATGGGCAAGCAGAGGCGTCAAACAAAATGCTAGTCGCCATCCTTAAAAAGACCATCGTAGACAGTCATAAGGATTGGCACATACAAATCCCACTTGCCCTTTGGGCTTATCGCACTAGCATTCGGACGCCCACCGGGGCAACTCCGTTTTCACTAGTGTATGGCTCAGAGGCAGTAATGCCTCTCGAGTTGGAAATTCCTTCCCTGCGCATATCAATGCAGGAGTTCATCGATGATAACACTGCGTGACAAGCCCGATTGGACCAACTTACGTTGCTTGACGAATGACGCATTAATGCTCTCGAGCACTTACGTATCTATCAAGAACGGCTTAAGAAAGCTTACAACATGAAAGTTCACCTAAGAGACTTTCGGGTTGGTGATTTGGTTCTGAAGGAAAACCAACAAAACTCTAATTTTCCGTCCCATATGAGGGAAAAATTCATGGCAAATTGGTTAGGTCCTTATGTCATTGATAGCAAAATAGGACCCAGGACGTACGAAGCTAGCTTCTCTTGACAGTATCAAGGAAACAGAACCCTTGAATATCAGTCATTTGCGACCATTTCATATCTAAGAAAGCCATATCCAAAAAAAAAAAAAAAATGCTCCAAGGATTCCCGTAATATCTTGGTCACCCAAAAAAAACTCCAAGGATTATCGCAATCTCTTGGTCACCAAAAAAGCTCCAAGGATTATCGCAATCTCTTGGTCAACAAAAAGCTCCAAGGATTATCGCAATCTCTTGGTCACCCAAAAAGCTCCAAGGATTATCGCAATCTCTTGGTCACCAAAAAGCTCCAAGAATTATCGCAATCTCTTGGTCACCAAAAAGCTCCAAGGATTATCGCAATCTCTTGGTCACCCAAAAAGCTCCAAGGATTATCGCAATCTCTTGGTCACCAAAAAGCTCCAAGGATTATCGCAATCTCTTGGTCACCCAAAAAAAAAGCTCCAAGGATTATCGCAATCTCTTGGTCACCCAAAAAGCTCCAAGGATTATCGCAATCTCTTGGTCACCCAAAAAGCTCCAAGGATTATCGCAATCTCTTGGTCAATCCAAAAAGCTCCAAGGATTATCGCAATCTCTTGGTCAATCCAAAAAGCTCCAAGGATTATCGCAATCTCTTGGTCAATCCAAAAAGCTCCAAGGATTATCGTAATCTCTTGGTCACCCAAAAAAGCTCCAAGGATTATCGCAATCACTTGGTCACCCCAAAAGCTCCAAGGATTATCGCAATCACTTGGTCAAACCCAAAAAGCTCCAACGATTATCGCAATCGCTTGGTCAAAAAAAAAAAAACAAAACAAAACAAAAAAAATCATCAAAAACAACAAAGATTTGCATCTCAATTCTAGGCATACTCAAATTCATCATAAATTCATATTCTCGCACCTCATCTTCAACTTCACCAAAAATAATCCATCAAAATTACAAAAATACATAGTTGCATTAAGCATTGCATCCATACATTGCATATTTGTAGTCATACGGGTCAAATACCATAGGCTGCAATAGCTCTGATAGTCCATCTTGTTCCGCATTGTCTCATGTTACAAAAACAACAAAAACACCATGAATAACTTTTACCACACTACGATCAGTGGTCTAGGAATGTACCAAGATTTTCGATGATTCTAGTCATCATTTTCCTCTTTAGCCATGTAGCGTATCAAGTCGAACATATTTTACGAAGGTAGAGTCATACTTGAAATACACCATGTTACGTAACATCCCAACACAAATCAAAACACTAAAAATTCCCAAATTGTGTGAACAAGACGAAACCTGCAAAATAATCTAGGTCACCACAAGCGAAACGGTTATCTTGCTCATCCCCCTGTGCGAATGACCCCTAGAATGTTGAGAGTTGGCAAAAGGACAAGCATCCTCCCTACCCAATTCCCTAAGAATCCCTAAAGTTCTCAATAGTTGCAAAAAACAAAAAAGTTGCAAAATGTCAAAACTCCAAATTTGACAAACTATAGTGCACACATCAAAAGGCACAAAAAACAGTGATTTTCGTCACCCCATGACCCCAATCCCTTGCTCGAAAGAAAAACAAATCAAAATAAACAGTGATCTCATCACTACAATGAGCAAGTATCCCAATACAATTGAAGAAAAGAAGGGAGTTGATCTTGAATCCTTGGAACTCTCAGCATTCTATAGGTCATAAGGCAAGCTTTAGTACCAATTTGGTTGATAGCCTATCGGTAATGAGTAAACCTCCCGCATGACGATATATCTGTCACATTAACTTGCGTACAGATCAATGTTTGCATGTGGATGAGCTAGCTTATGGCATCCTGGATTACATCATAGATTAATCTTAGTACATACAACAAAGGAATTCGTGGAGCTAATTAGGTGATCCTCAGTACGAGTTCGGTTGAAAGCCCATCTGGCACTAGCGGTATCCTAACAAATACCACTAAATGAACTCAATTGCACACACAGGGATGTGAAAAATAACTGGGTCAAAAACAAGTCCGATTCATACCTTGGTCAAAAAGTCTTGTAAGATAAAGTACAGTCATGGATGGTGAGTTAAAACTAACTAAATCTCAGAAAACCTTACATTCATTCCAAAACCATCTGCGCTACTTATCATGATACCATCAGAAAATACAAAAATAGAAAAACCATGTAAATAAAGAGCTTCTTAAAAAGCCTACAGTGCAATCACCACAAATATCATTCATCCATTTCACTTCGCATATCACATAGACATCTAAAACATTTGAATTCATCATAACATCTGCATTCATCAAAATAAATAAACATGCATAACAAAAATCACATCATCACATGTACAAAACCACAATAAAATCGGTATATATATATATATATCGTCAAAAAGATGCCCGTAGGCTACAAAACCGGTCCTCAGACCCCGCAATCATATCCAAAAACCCAACCTAAGGCGTCGACCACCATGATCACACAGGATCGATGCGATGGGAACTACCCCCCGTGGTGTGGGTCCTATGGGACCCTGCAGGGCGGCTACTACTAGCCCCCGCATCATGCTTGCTACCACCCCCCTCATCTAACCGCCTACGACGAGATGATGCTGACTGCTCAGTCAGACTATCCCTTGTCCGCCGTGAAGATCCACCGACCGAAGGCTCAGGTAGTCGCCCACCAAGGTGGATGACCTCCCTCTCCAAGTCTATCCGGTACAGACACCACTCTGCCTCTCATCGATGATAGATAGACAATGCATCATCACGCTGCGCCAAAACTCTATCCCGCTCTGCCAACTGAGCCCATAGAAGATCCCTCTCTTGCCGCGCATCCCCCAACTCCAGATCCCGCATCCGCAGCAACTCTGTCAGTCATGCAATCTCAATGCCTACATCCGACCCCACCTCCTCTGTATCTGTCGGATGCATAGGACTCGCGGGGACAGTAGCCTGCTCAGGCTCCCACTGCTCCTCCACATCCTGCATGTTCGGCTGCTCCGGAACACCCAAGTCCACATCCTCATCTCCCACATCCACCATGTCCGCATCATCCAACGGACCCCCCCAATCACCCCCTACTGCCTCAGCATCCTCCACTGCCACCTCCGTGCCTCCCAGTGGCCCCTCTCCTCTCCAGCACCGTAGTACCCACCAAGAGTCATACTCAGTGGTAGTCCCGATGTCATCCACATTCGGGACCTCAATCACCGCATCCGACTCCTCGCCCAATGGCGCGGTGACCGATGGCTCTAGATCCCTCTCATCTCCCCGACGTCGATAGACCATGGGCTCACCAGGAAACCCCTGGCTCACCCCAAACTATCGTGTAACCCGACGGTATAGAAAGAACTCATGCTCCGTCCCGTGCCGCCCAGTCAACCACCGCTCCCTGCGTACCCGTCGGAGCCACTCTCCAGCCTTCGGCCAGACTGGACAGTCCCGATAAGGATGCCAAACCACCTCCCCTGGAGTGAGCAGAGAGAAGACATCAGTATAGTGCTGTACAACACCTGCCCATCGCCGACTCTGCCCCTGCTCCGTAGACCGCCGCCACAAAGCTGCATAGCCAATCTCCTCGTCATCCATCATCGCCCGCGTCATCCACGGTAACCCGGTCGGCCTCTCCACTGCTATGTGCTGCCAACCCCTAGCACTAAAGAAGATAACTGCAACTCACCCCCTTCCGCTACCGACAATGGACGCCGTACAGCTCCCCGTAGAGCTGTGCCAACAATGTCTGTCCCCATCCATAAATCAGCGGTGCCTCTATCGGGCACTTTACCAACTACCATAACAACTCCAGTAGGTTCCACAGGAACCTCCCGCCTGAAGAATCAGGTAGAAGCATGTTAGAAATGAGGCCCATCAAGAATGTGTGCCTCACTCCTAACACCCCCCTCTCCTGCCACCAGCTAACAAAAATCTCGCTAGCCTGACAGTCCACCTCGGCTGTCTCCATTGGGTTCGTTACACCCAGCCGCTCCGCATGCCCAAAACATCTCGTCAGTATAATAGTCCGCTGATCATGCAGCGATGTCCTAATGGGCAGTCCATCTATCAAAATCCGAAGCAACCGATAAACGTCCTCCAGTGTCACAGTCATCTCCCCTATCGGAAGATGGAAAGTGTTGGTCCGCGGATCCCAAACTTTGATCAGGGCCATCAGATAGGCCTGATCCGGGACCACAGGCTCCAGTCGAGCCACCTGCTTGAGCCCAAGGGCATCAAGCCACTTCCAGTCAACATCAGTCAATGCCGACCGTGCCTCAGTGAATGCGGTAGGTACACGGTATCGGCTCCTAACCTGCAAAACAATAACACACAAAAATTCAAAACTAATTTTTCAGATTTAGGGTTCCTAACCTTAACTGATAATTACAAAAAAAAAAAAAATGCACTTACGGGTTTCGCCTCCGCTCCGCCGCTCGAACCAGTTTGTGCACTCATGATGACAGAGAGAATTCCGGCAGTGCTTCGCTTCGTAGAATTACCTCCTCCTCCCAGAGCTCCCAAATCGCAAGAAAAAAATGGCACAAATGAGCCCAAATCCAAGTTTTGGGCCTTAAATAAGCCTACCAACTGGAAATCGTCCTTGGCTGGGACGAGCACTCTGGTCAGCGCTCGTCCCACCCAGGGATGATTTCTGCAATTGGAAATCGTCCCACCCAGGGACGATTTCCAGCCAAAAAAGTCAAAACATCAAAAAAATCAACAAAAATGCACTAAAAACAACAAATAAAGTTGCCTAATAGAATGTTGTTACACTCGCAATCCAAGGCAATAAAAATAGACGTTGGGGTCATATATTGTCGCTATCTCACTCCCCAAGAAGGCTACCATAGCCGGACCGCTCCACGGGAAGAAGATTACAACAATTTTATCCACACATGCGTCACAAAAAACAACAAAAACAATAAAAAAAAATTCAACAAAAACAGACAACAAAATAAACATTGCCAGACACAAGTGCTCTTGCACTTAAACTCTTGGCATGGAAAATCGACATCAGGGTCACAAATTATCACTATCCTACTCCCTAAGAAGGCTACCATAGCCGGACCGCTCCACGGGAGACGGATTTTTGAAAATTTAATCCCCAAATGGTGTCACAAAAAAAAAAAACAACAAAAAAACAAAACATGCAACATAAAAACAAAGCAATAAGCATTGCCGGACACAAGTGCTCTCGCACTTAACCTCTTGGCAAAGAAAATCGATGTCGAGGTCCAAATTATCGCTCTCCTACTTCCCCAAGAAGGCTACAATAGCCGGACCGCTCCACGGGAAGTTAGATTTTCGATGATTTCACCTCATTACGGCATCACCAAAAGGGTTAACACCCACCAAAAATAGGTCCAAATGTTGGAAAAATTGCACACGCTTAACGGTAAACCCTCTAAAGGCACCCTTGCACAAGTCATCTTGGGTCAAGCGACTCGTCGCTTCTCTCACGAAGGTCATTCCCTCATCGACTCGTCGCTTGAGGGGGTAGTCACACTTAGTCACCAACCAACAATCACACACCCAATTAAGGAAAATGACATGCATTCAAAGAATCATTGACAAAGACAATCACGCTCCTGCTTGGGGCAATAAACAAGCAACAATCAAATCAATCAAACACTTGGCATTTCGTGAATCATGAACACAAGGTTCCCCCTGAGGATAAAAATGCCCTTTGCCTGTTCATGACTGATCAATGTCTAAGTTCAAGTCACACCTCACCAAAACAGGTTAATACTTGAAATCAAATTCCTTAGCTCGTCGAAGCAAGGATTCAAGAATGCATGCCCTTTCCATACTTGGGGCATCAAAAGTTGGTTAGGTTACCAAGAAACCCTAATCATTAGTGCTTTGGTTATCTATTTTTGCTCAGCACTGCGTCACCCACAGTGCTTCCCAAAAATGGGCATCTGTAGACACCAAAACAACACCAATCCGATTATGTGATTGCAAACACTGATCGCTTTGACAAACACAGCCCCCAGGGCAGCCCTCAGAGGTCAAACAGTGGTCTTAACCACTTTCATAGCAATTTTGTGAGGTCAAGATGCAATTTTGCACACTTAGACACTTTGCCTAGTAATCGTCTCACCCAGGGATGATTGATAAATTGAAATCATCTCACCCAGGGACGATTTCTGAAATCGTCTCACCCAGGGATGATTGCTAACTTGAAATCGTCTCACCCAGGGACGATTTCTAAAATCGTCTCCAGGTGAGGACGATTTCCAAGTTTAACGAGGAAAAAGACAAATGAGGCCAAGTGGCAGCCCAGAACAGTCAGTTGATGACTCCTGCCTCGCACGCGTGTGTGAGTGGACAAATAGGCCATTTGAGGACTGTCACAAGGGCAGTTATGAAAGCCCAAGTCAATGGAGGACTCCCCTCCCTCATGGGAAGACAAGACTGCCACATGGCGCCTATGACCAACACATGGAATTTGTGCTTCCCTCCCAAAAGAGACCCCTTGGGTCTATAAAAGGTGAGACTTTTCTCACCCAAGATATACAGGTTGAAGGAGTTTTCAAGCAACGAAGTGCTATCGAGTTGAAGACCCACTTGCATCCCTTTTGGTTCACCTTCCCACATCCACCAATCTCTTTTGCAAGGGAGGTTGTTGGGTGGCTTTTGGAAGCTTGAACCTGACCCAAATCCAACACATGGACACCTGAACTAACCAATTCGCCGACCCCCCCAATCCTAAGAGGTTTTGGGCCCATCCCTAGTGGATTGGTGTCAGAATCAAGTGCCAACGGTGGGAGGCCCACTTGTGCATCCCCGCACTTTTCTTAAGTTTTATTTCAGAAGCATTCTATTTTATTTTCTCATGCTGCATATTGTGTTTCCTGTTTGGTGAATTCATAGCTGCAATTTCGTAACCTTTGATCAGATTCTAGTATGTTTTGTGTCATTTTGTAGTTTCACTAACTTGCAAGAGGCGATATCAAATTCTTGAGGGTAGAGGCCAAATTGGGAGAATCCGACCATCTGGGTCGTCCCAAAATGGCCCCAATTACATAACCCCCTGTCTGCAGGTGTTTTGGAGACCTCGAGAGTCGACATTGGAGCGTGTCAGTTCGGCTTCCCTAACACGTAAGAAATCGTCCCACCCAGGGATGATTTACAGTCAGAAATCGTCCTACCTAGGGACGATTTCTAGTTGAAAGCAGATTGGCCGACTGTCTCAGTGGCAATGGCCTGTTGGTAACATTTTCTGTCTTCTGGCAAGTTTTTAGGCTATTTAGAATCATTTTGTTTACTGTTTTAGATAAATGTTTGCATGCATATTTCGTTAATTTTAAAGAACAAACACCTTTCATTTGCAGCAGGTGCTACTGACATCTTGGTTGTTTCTTTGTTCGCAGGAGAAGCAGCAGAGGTTAAGAACTCATCAACATCAGCGACGGCATCATCTTGGCCCGCCCATTGCAATCGTGGGCACGCAAAAAGAGGAACATTGAGTGATTGTAATCGAATTCTTTTAACGCTCCTAGCCCTCGAAAAGGGAGGAGACGTCATTGTAACAGAGATCAAGGGATATTAATGAAAGGGCTATGTTTTCTCCATTTGCTTGTGTCTCTTCCAATGTGTTTCTTTTCCATTTCATGCACTTTACGTTTCTATGACTTAAGCGCATTTGATTTTGGTTGCATCGCAATTAGTGTTTCCTTTGCCCGAAATCTCGTGCTTTCAGAAAGAAGACTTATAAGGGTGCATTTTCGGTAGAGACCAACACCTTAGTCATACTTCTTGTAAAAAATTCCATTACAACATGTTTTGCAACTAGGGGGAAAATTATAAGGGTGCATTTTCAACAACGACCAACACCTTAGCTACCTTATCAAAACTTTTTGCAAAATAATATTGTAATAGAATGAATCTCGTATGAAGTGATCTACACTACTACACCTAGAGGTTGCAACAACTGGTTACCCATACGATCTGGTTGGATGATAATATTACAATAAGTACATTCATTGATGTGAAGACAAAGTGAGGAATGACCCACTTTTTTCTTAGAAGCATCCAGAGCACTGTGATAGAGCAAGAACCAAAAAATAAACATCTTTTTCACTGTATTGGGGCAGTTATATACATTACCCAAATAATGTAATAAGGGGGGATGTTAGGGTAAAAAGTAGTTTCTATTTTTACCACTAGGTTATTCCATTATTTACCATTGTAAATATCATTAACTATTTTTACTATAGTTAATGATATAGTTAATAAGTTGATTATTCACATTTGTTATGTGAATAATAACTGGTTAGTTGTTAGCATAATATCCTAGTTGTTAGCTGACTTGGGGGGGACTTCCTATTTCATACGTTACCTACCTAAGGGAGGAACAATTACCATTAGGCTATTTCAAGCCTATGGTTAATATTATATAAACCTACCATATAATATATTTGAAGCTAATCATTTTGCATTATATTTTGGACTCTTCATTTGCTATCAATTGAATATCTATATCCATATATGTATTATTATATTTTGAATACACATTGAGTATAATATTAATATATTTTAACTATCAAAACTTGCATGAAAGAGGAGGAAAATTGAACTTGGTCAATTGGGTGTTAAATACTCTAATCTACATTGGCTAGCCAAGCACACAATGCATTACTTGAGGAGAAGGAAGGGCCCTCCACTATAGGATTGGGTGTTTCCAAGGCTGAAAAATAAGGCACATATGTTACAAACAACCATATATGCCTAAATTTTAATCCTTAAACATATAGAAAAAAGTTCTTATGTACCTCCATGCTATCTAGGATGTGGTCACATGCATTGATGAGAAAAATAGAGGATCCTTATTGAAGAACCTTAATCGTGTTAGGGATAGAGGATAAGTACTCATAAAAATATAACATTGGTAAGACTTGAACCCATGCCATTTATCCTTAAAATATTCAAACCATCCATGTTAGCTAACAGAACAATCCAAACTAATGAGGCAAGAAAATGCCTTGGCCATTGGAGATAATATTGTACCCCATATCCCTTTACATGAAATAATATATGCTATGAAGGGTTGATAAAAACCTAGATACCATGAAATTTTAACCCAACTCTCTCTAGAATATATTTTACATGCTCAATTACTAACCATCCTAGCTTATTCTCCTAGTAAGATAAAGGGAGAAACCTTGTGTTGCTGAACCAAAGGTCTAGAAATAGCATAAAATAAAATGCATGACTTCTAAACCTTTTAAAGCACATGTTTATAGAGATGAAGTAAAAATATAAGCTCAAGACCATGATCATGAAGAGAGAAGAGGAGGATAAAACTATGCTAACCATAAGATAGGAAATCCAACTAGGTATAATTTTATAGAGAATTGAACAAAGAAGATAAAATGTTGTTTAGAATCCCATAGATATAAATTTCCTTCTTTAAAGAAGTTATAATTTTAAAATAAATTCTTGAAAAAACAATCCTATGTCATGATTACCTCATAGAGTGAAGGACTAAAACTTCTCTTTCCAAAGTGTAGCTAGGAGAATGATGAATTGGTAAAGAAGGTAGCATGCCAAGAACCTTTAGAAGAAGTAGGGGTTTGAGGAATTATCAAGAAAAATTTGGGATCCTAGAAATTAAAAATCAAAAGGTATCAATATGAATGCAACTTAGATGGGTTTTATAGAGCTCAAATGTATGCATTGTTTGTGAATAAAAAAATAAATTCTTGATATCCTAATATCGAGTCAAAGAATGGCTTAAAATTGATCAAAAAGATAGAAAAAGGCCCTTACGTTCATATTTTTTTCAGCGATCGGTAGAATCCCTCCCTATGGTGAAAGTTTAGGGCATGCGTGGTTTTTGTGATGGTGATCCCCCCTTGATAGTTTCCCTGCACCGTCACTAGACTCCCCCACACTGCTGGTCTTCTGGCCGTTAGGGACTAGCACGACGCACGAATGTGGAACACAAAGGTTCCCCATGACATCACCAAGCATTCTTGAGTTCGGGGACTATGGTGCCCCGAACCCTAGCGGGATTGAGTCCATAGCCTTCGATCGAATCAATCCGCTCTTAGGAGGAGACAGGAATCTCCATGCGGCCCTCCAAATCTCTAAGGGTGGAATCCTTAGTGAGAAAGCATCCTTCATTGATATTTTACAAAAAAAGCAGTTCCCTCCCTCATCCATGGAAAACAAATTCATCACCCATGGAAGCGATGTTTTGTGCCCTAAAAGCCTTATGGAGGGCTATGAGTCTCGGGACACCCACTCCCTAGTGGGAAAATTTATCGAAGGCCTCCCTGATATGGATGTCATCCATAGATGGGTTGCGTCCAAGTGGAAATCCCTGGGGAATATGGAGATCTCAGTAATGACCCAAGGGCTTTTCATGATCCAACTCAACATCAAGGAAGACGTCGAGCGCATCTTATCCAGAGGCCCATGGTTCTTCGGAAGGTGAAGTCTATTTCTATAAAAGTGGTAAGCAAACTTTGATCCCAATTCCTAGAATATCAACTTCGCCCCCATATGGGTCAGGCTCCCAAATATCCCAGCTCACTTCTTATAAGAAGATGCCCTATAGGGTCTTTCCAAGGCCATTTTCAAACTCGTGGCCATTTACCCGACCACTCATGCAAGGAACCATCTAACCCAGACATGTGTGTGTGTAAATATGAATTTGGAGAGCCAGCTTCTAGATCACATGAACTTAATTTACGAGGACTTCAAGTGGAAATAGACACTCATATATGAAAACAAACTAGATTTTTGCCTTGAATGTCAATCCCAGGGTCATCTCCAGTCATAGTGTCCCAAGCTCCAATTCCCACCCCAAAAACCCCACTCTAAGGATCAACCGAGAACAATGCACCACCTCCAGTCTTCCATTCCTCCAGTGTAGAACAGAACCACCGCCAGACCCCCATCGGGACAACTCTCTCATAAGGTAAGTACCTTTGTTCCCATGGCCAATAAATTTAGTGCTTTGCAAAATTCTATTTCTATCGAGGACATTGAGGAAGGGGAGATCCCTGGGAGCTCTGAGCCGATGCCCATCCCCTTGATCCTCCAAACCCATTATACCATCCCTATCTGCCCTTACCATACCATTTACATGGCAAAGCAAACTCCCATCCCCCCTTCCTCATCAAGCCCTAACTCCCCTAGGAACCATTCAAAGCCTCCCTCGAACCCACCCATATTTCTCCCTGCTTGATCCGTGAAACCCAAGCCTCACCAACCCCCTTCGACTCCATCACATTTGATTATGAGGATGAGGATATGTTGTACCCTAAAAAAAGGATCCCCAAACTGACCCGAATCTACAAAAAATCCTAGATGCATGTGGGGAAAGAAAAAAATAATGGCATACCGACGGATTCAGATAGAAGGAACAAAGACACAACATAAGACATAGCCAATGGGACCCAAAGAATGCTATTTTAGGAAGGGGCAAGCAGCTCAAAGGATGAAGGCCAATAAACCAAACCCCTTGCTCAGCAAGGAAAATGGGACAAGAAAACCTCCAAGATTTCTAAATGAAAGTCCTCTCCTAGAATGTGAGAGGACTAAATGGGGCAGCCAAACAAATATTGGTTGTAACCATGAGAAGAGAGCATAACCCAACTATATTTCTAATTCAAGAAATAAAACTAGGCGATCAATGGTTCCCCAGCATTACCAGAAAGATCTGGTGAAATTGTGACTTTGTGCACTCCTGGGCATCCAAGACGTCAGGAGGGATCCTTTGCCTATGGAACCCTACCAAAGTCTAGGGAAACATCATTTTAGGATAGGATAGGATAACCAATATTCTATTCCACTATCTTGAGTCCCAACTTTCTTGGGTAATGTCAAATGTGTATGTCCCTAACTCCCCCTTGGGAAGGGAAGCTCTGTGGAACACGCTCACATCCATGAGGTAAGTCTTTGAATAAACCCCATGGATCCTAGATGAGGATTTCAATTCCCCCCTACACTTTAGTGATAAGAAGAGTGGAGCCAAAATCACTCACAGGAATATTGAAGCTTTCGAGAACTTCATTGATTCCAATGCCCTCATGGATATCCACCTCTAGGGATCCCTCTTCACTTGAAGCAACAGAAGGAAAAATCTAGTATCATCTAGGAGTGCCTAGACATATTCCTCCTTACCTGGGAAGCCCTCCAGTATCAACTTAAGTGGATTCGAACACCAAGTTCTTCCACATTTCAACCCTTAGGCACATAGGATCCAACAAGATCAAAAGACTAGTCACTCAAGATGGGGCAACCACTTCGAACATCCATCTGATCAAGTACAAAGATGTTAGCCACTTCAAAGCCCTCCTATGCCCCTCTTATTTCCAGTACCCTTTGGCCATGGAATCCCTCCTTGCCAGTATCCCCACCCTCATTTCTCGGGATTCCAATGAGTTCCTCCTCAACCCTTTATCCCATAAATAAATCTACCAGGCCCTCCTTTCCATGAATCCTGACAAAGCTCCCGACCCGGATGGATTCCTGCCCAGGTTTTTCCAGATCTTCTAGGATGTTGTGGGCCCAAAACTCTATGCTACAGTCAAGGAAATGCAATCTTCCAAAACCATTACCAGAGATGTTAACTCCATGTTCTTGGCTCTTATCCCCAAAGGAGCTAATCCTATGTCCCTCTCAAACTATCACCCCATCAGCCTTTGCAACATCATCTACAAAATCCTTACCAAAGCTATATCTACCCAGTTGTCCAACATCCTCTCTACCATCATTAATCCATGCCAGGGGAGTACTTTCAAAGGTTGCAACATTCTAGATGGGGCCATCACTATCCATGAGCTGATTCACTCTTCCCAGATGTCCAAGACCGCTGCTTTATTCCTCAAACTGGACATGAATAAAGCCTTTGATAGGGTCAACAGGGAGTTTCTCAGCCAAGTTCTCCTTAATTTTGGGTTCCACGAGGCTTGGGTGAATATGTTCTACAACTGCATCTTCTCTTCCTGGTTCTCAGTTATGGTGAATGGTTACAATGTAGGCTACTTCCTGAGTTCTAGGGGGCTAGAGACAAGGAGACCCCTTGTCTCCCATCCTATTCATAATTCTTGCTGAAAGTTTGGGAAGAACTATCAAAGAAGTTTATTCTAGCAATTAACTCTCTGGCATCAAAGTAGCTTCAGGGTTCCCCCTCAAACCACCAACAGTTCATGTATGACACCCTACATTTTTTCATCCACACCCTGATCAGAAGGTAGCGCAATATTTCCATAATTCTAGGATGCTCCATAGCAGACTTTCCAGCCACCTACCTTGGCCTTTCCATGTTCCAAGGAAGGGCCTACCCTGGCATGTGGGAGAACATGGTGGAAAATATTTGTAATAGGATAGCAGGTTGGAAGGGCATTCTCCTCTCCAGTGTAGGGAGGGCAACCCTAGTAAAATCAGTCTTGCAGAGTATTCCCATGTATTTTTTATTAGTTTTTAAAAACTTGATGACCATGGGTGAAGACATTGAAAAAATTCAGAAATAGTTCTTGTGGACGGGGTCTGAAACCCAAAATAAGTTCCACCTTATGGCCTAGGATAAAGTCTGCATCCCCAAATATCAAGGAGGCCTGGGTCTGTGCCGCATAAATATCACCAATATAGTGTTCCTATCCAAACAATATTAGAGAGTGGTTACCAATGCTATCACTGAGTAGGTGAACATTGTGAAAAGAAAGTATCTCTAGCATCAGCCCTTTCTCCAAGCCACCATACCCCGTAATTGCTCCCATTTTTGGAAATCCATTTCGCTCTCCTAAATCATCATCCGCGAAGGGTCTGGGTGGATTTTGGGTGATGGCTCTAACATAAACTTCTAGGAGGACGTATGGGCTAGGAAAGAAGCCCTCAAAAGCAATCCCAAGCTGGCTATAGTTAGGCATCTGATTGACAACAAGTTTAGGCCCAGAGTTACCGACTTCATTTCCTCTAACCAAGGGATCCAAGATTGGAAGTCGATCAAGTTCAGGATTACTAATGATACCATCGCCATGATAGTAGAAGGGATCCAAGAGGTCCTAAGGTCAATTTTCTCCCCCATTCTAGGAAGGAGGATGAACAATGTTGGAATGACACCATCGACAAGAATTTCTCAGTTAAGACTGCATCTCACCTCTGTGAAAGAAAGGCCATTGGGGAAGGCTCCAGAAGTGGGAAACTGGTTACCCAAAGGATATGGCTCAGGTCCCTCATCCCCAAAATAGCCCACTTTTTCTAGACCATTTTTCATAATAAAATCCTCACCATGGATAACCTAATTCACAAAGGGGTCATGGTCCCTAAAAAGTGCTACCTTTGCATGTAGGATTGGGAATCAGCCCAGCACATCTTAATGGACTATTCCTTTTCTAGGAAAGTGTTTTTTGTAGCCACTAATAGATTCCAGGTCTACTAGGCATGGCCCAACTCAGTCAAAGGGTTGATCAGTCAATTGCCAAGACCCTTCAGGCATCCCAAACTTACTTTCCTATAGAGTTACATCATCCACCATATTTTTTGGTAGATCTGGCTAGAACATAATAGGTGAATTTTCAACAAAGAACCCATAACCCAGGATGTAGTGGTTGTTAAAGCATTGGAATTTGCCATGGAAAATAGCAGTCTCATCCCCTTCCAGTTCTTGCCTCTGCCTGGTATTGAAGAGGAGCTTTGTTCTTCCCTTAAGATCCCTCAAGACTACTGTAAATCCAAGAACCCCTTGAAGGAAAGAGTCCTAGTCAAGTGGAATCCCCCCTCAAGGCTGGCTAAAGGCCAACTTCAATGGAGCATCCAAAGGGAGCCCATAAAAATCCAATATAGGTGGAGTCATTAGAGATCATAAAGGCAACATCATCAAGGCCTTTGCTGAAAACCTGGGCACCCAAACCAATAACTTTGCCGAGGCTAGAGTGGTTTGTAGGTGCATGAATTTATGCAAAAACCTGGAAAGCCTAGTTATATTTGAAGGGGAATCTAAAATCATAGTGAACCTCATTCAGAGTAGTAATAGGGGAGTTAAAAATATCCAAAATATCATCTTGGATTTCCAATGATGGATCCACGATAGGGAGAGAAACTAGATCAAGTACATCTACAAAGAATCCAACCAAGTGGCTGACATCCTCACCAACAAAGCTATCATAGGAAGGTCCCTCATCATTTGGGAAAGCAATTTTCCCACCGAAATTATTGAAAAGGTTGACCATGATAGGGTCAAAATACCCACCAGTTAGCTCCATCCTATCAAGGTCTAGTCTAAGGCTAGGCCCACAAAGGGACCATTCAGAGTCCTCATCCAACCCTAATTTTAGAAGCAACGGTGGTTGTAGCCACCACAACGGTGTCTCCTCAAGGCTCCCAACAATCCTAGAGGCTCTCCTTCCCAGAGGTGACAAGTCCTAGGAGACTGGGAAATGACGGTGGTAGTTCTAGTGGTTTTAGAGGGGGGTTTCCTTTTTTTTCTATGTTGCTCGATTACATATTTTTTTGGTTTTGGGATGCCTGGGTTAGAGGGCTTGTTTCTTTTTGGATTGTTGCCAGCCTCGTGGCCTGGCATATTTGTGTTTGTATTGTCTACAAATTTTATGCAACTATTCCATATGTAAATAGGGTCGGGCCCTTTCAACCCATAAAGTAAATAAAATTTATTTGTACCTACAAAAAAAAACTAAATTCTTGGCCTAAGAAAAACAATCACCAATGAAAATGGATTACCATTAGATAGGATATTGAATTATATTGCTATGAATGGATGTGATCAACTCTTCCTAATCGTGCTACTTTTACTTCTATTAGACAAAAAGTCTCATGTACACAGCTAGATTCAGATAAAGGACCCCCTAAACAATCTTCTCAATAGTCATAATAAGTTTAATCCTTACCTCTAGGTGAAGGTGTTTGTTCATAGGATTAAAACATAGGAAAATGTTGAATATTATTTAATTGGTTAAGACTTGTTAGACATATTTATTATATTTTTATTTTTTAATAATTTATATTTATTTTATTGTAAATTTTTTATTTTTTTATTGTTAATTAAGTTGATTCTATTACAAGGAGATAAATATATGGTGTGAAGGATAACTCTTCAATTCAAAGAGGCTAAGCAAGTTATATCTTAAATTTGTATGAAAAAACAAGATATACTAATATATCCATACAAATAGATGTTAAATGAAAAAGAGAAATAACAAATATAAATATTATAAAAGAATATAAAAATTAAAAAATCAATGAAATTTTTTATTTATGGATGGCATAAATATAAATAAAATTGAATACAAGATATTTAGATGACCAATTAAATGACATAAGTTTTATTGGTTAAATTTGCTATAAGATGTTTTTAATAAATAAGGAAATAGATAACACCATTAAAGGACAATGTAGTGGTTAGGGCTTTGGTTTCTCTTTGGGGAGGTTTAAGGTTCAAACCAGGATGCACCTAGAAAGGGATAGGCTAGATGGTAGTGACCAAGTGTTTGTTGGTTGGTTGTCCTAGTTCAATGTTATTGAGGGTCAAGGGTCCCATTGAATTCATCTAATCAATGGGCCAAGGTTTATACATTTTCTATAAGTTGAATTATTGAACTAAAAGTAAAATACAAAATATTAAAATAATGTCCAACAAAACAATAGGTTAAATCTTGATAGATGCATTAAAGGGACTATGGCCTATAAAATTGTGTAATGCTCGAATAAATATAGGATAAATTAAAAAAATTAAGGATGAGGTCCATATAAATACCACATATCAAATTAATAAAAAATATATTTAGGTGGTCAAGTGAAAAACAAGACCAAAATTTAGACTACAAGTTGAAGTATTGAACTAAAAGTCAAATACAACATTTTTAAAACTATTGTTTAACATCCACAGGTAGTTTCCCTAGTGGCTAATATGGTGGTTGTTTCTTAAGTGGTCTTGTGTTTAAAACCCCTTGAGGGTGGTTGTTGATGTAATTTGTAAACATTCTCCTAAAAAAAAAAACTATTGTTTAATAAAACATCAGGCTAAAACTTGATATATACGTTAAAAGGATTATGACCTATAAAATTGTGTATAGTTCAAATAAATGTAGGGTAAATTATCATCCCAAATATAAGGATGATCATGATTTTACATTTAAAATAAGTACACCATAGTTTATTAACTAACTTAGTTTCTCTATTTATTTATAAATTGAAAGCAATTTGAAAGAAGTATGAAGTAAATATCTACAAATATTACTAGAATAAATTTGAACAATCATTTTCATATAAAGGATCAAATTACTAAATATTAATTATACAAACATGGCATATCAAAGGGCATTAGTTGGGTGGATTAAATTCCTCAACCTTCAAGGAGAAGATTGAGGTTTGAATCTTGTTAAACTATGCATATATAATTTCTAAATTCTTATAATACCATCATATGGTCATTTGATATAATACATGTGAAGCAATTTCAAACATATTTAAACTCTTAGAACGTTAGTGGGTGTAACAAGGGAAACTTTAAAACTCTGAATAAAATTTTAAGGTTTGAATCTTGTAGAATTTACTATATATTAAATAAATTACATCTTCTATGAAGGTTGTCTCATATGATCTATGACATTATGAACATAGAAAGACCACTTTATCATTTTTACCTTCCACATTAAATAATAGCTCTCTTAATTTTTGTATTATTATTAATGTAACTTCTGATATAGATTATGATATGGTAAATAATAACTATAGATATGGGTTTTATGTATGATAGCGACTTCCATGCGTCTTTCTAATTTAAATATGTCTAGGGTCATGGTGATTAAACACCATATCAACACTTTATATTTGTAGATTTTTTTTAACGTAGAATGTGAAGTATAATAAAATTATAATGAGGTTACTTTTTCAAGATTCAAATTTAAACTTCTTTTATGAGAACTTATGAAGTCAAATGTCTAGATAATTAGTTTAGAATTTAAATTTCTTTGATGATAAGTCAAAATATATTAACTCAAATGTCTAGACAATTTGAATTCCTAACCATATGTAAATTCTACCCTAAGTGATAATGGTTTTGTATCCATTTCAATTCTCATTTATCAATTTTTTTGAATTCTAATAAATTGGAGATTGATACAATTTCTTTAGTTAAGATATTATACTAGTGGATGTGTTTCACAATGCTAGATATCCATATTGCCACATGTCCTCCTTTGTTGCTATACTTTCATGTGTCATGCACCATAAATTTTGAATATATGTATATGTATTTATTCAATTACAAATATATATTAGTGCATTGATTAGTATAATAATATTCATTTTTTTGTCCCAAACTACAACATATTTTTTATTATATTGATTAGCATGATAATATTATCATTTTTTTATTTTATTATATAATATTTAATATATATATATATATTTAATTGGTTAAGTTTTTTTTAATTTTTAATGAAGAACTTTTGGTTTTAAATGTATAATTGTTAAACTATTATAATAACACTATGTGATGAATGATATAATAAATGTGAAGGTAAAGTAGTTTTTAATGTCCACAAAGATTATAGGCTATATGAAACAATCCTTATAGAGGATGCTATTTATCTAATATATGTTTATCCAAGCAACTTCTAGTTATAGAAGTATGATATACAATTCTATCCCCTATTAGATTCAAACCTTGGACCACCTATTTAGAGTTTCAAAGTCTTACCATTAAAGCTATGGTTTGGATGCCTTCCACCTCATTAGAACCTACTTTAGATGATTATGGTTCTTGTTGAGCTATTGTTGAGCAAACATCATATGGAATTTGATGATGTGTGGTATAAGTAAGTCATAGGTACAACTATACGTAGCAATTTTATAATTATTTATGCATACGTTTTTCTTTGCTCCCTTAAAAAGTAGTAAGAAGAACATAATTATGTTAGTAATATTTAATCCTACAAGAGGTACATTTATGATGGCATAGATTTTTGGGTTGTTTTCAAGGAACAATTATAGATTTACTTCTAGCAGCATATGAATTTCTATCTAGAAATCAAAATTATCCCAAACATTTTGAGGAGTTTGTTAACATTTTGGACATCACTTATTAAAAGGTAAGGACTTCCCTATCACAATTTTATTATCTACAAGATGTTATAAGAAGCCATTAAATACATACCTATACTATAGAAACTCAATTTTGAGCATCAACTACATCATCAATTAGTGATTTTGTCCAATTCAATGAAATTATCCTTTTTTACCCACATTAGGGGTAAAATATAGATTGACCTTTGTGCATAAAAAACCATATCAAATTTTTACAAAAACTTACAAAAGTAGTACCATTAGAAAGGGATAAAAAAATCTCTTTATAGTTAGTATAAATATGCTTATGATTGTATAAGTGTTGATACCTCAAAATGACCTAATACAAAAGTACTATAACCTTGCAGAAGTGTGTATGATGCTTTTATCATCATGTGGTGCTTTTGTTAGGTCAAAATTTAGGGTTCAAAAAACTATAGCAAATCTTAATAATTTTTTACAAAAGTGGTACCTTTAGGAAAAGTTTGAAAAGATATTTTAGTGAGTAAATACATGCTTGTGTTTCACCAAGGTTTGATACCCCAAAAATCCCATAAACAAATGTGTCATAACCTTGTGAAAGTGCCTACATTACATTTGCATTACTATGGCATATTTGTACTACAACTACTATGACTAAAATATCGATAGGTAAACTTATTGTCATTGCTAGTTAACTATGCATCTCACCAAGGTATGAGGTGTGGACAAATTGGTTCATCCAAACCCCATAAGAGGGACGGAGGTCCAAGGTTCAAATCTCGGGCCTCACTAGACTGAACTATTGTCCCTTTCCTGGTTATTTCAATGGCATAAAAGGTTTAAAATGATTATGGCATGGAGATTATAGGGGTGGATTGCGTGAAGATATGTGTGGCAGCTTCTGGGATAGACAACGTATAATACTATGGTGGCCATAAAAGCTGGATAGCTTGCCCGAATTCATGGTGGCTACCGATTCCACCATGTTAAAAAAAAAAAAAAAAAAAACTATGCATCTCACCTTGTCAATGTGTCAATTGCATGATTCAAAGGGTTTTATCTTTCAATCAAACTACTCACATGAATTTGTGCTCTCGTCAAACTTCCTATCAAACTTAGTTATCTCTAATCAATGCAATCATCCCCTGCAATTATTATTCAATCATTTTCCACATCATCCTCTTAGTTGATACCTCTCAACATTTAGGTAAATCTTCCAATGGGCTTGAGCAAGATTATCAAACTACACCTTAAGGATAGTCGGGGGCAATAAGCAATTTTGATTTTATAGGTACATGCTACCATAATCATTTCTTAGCTTGTAAGGATTGAAGATCCAACAAAGTCCTTGTAGATCTAGATTTTTCTATTTACTTTAGTTTAAGCATTCAATATAACAATCAAGAAATACTTTCCAAGGCTCTTGTAAAGATTGTTGCATGAAGTATCAATGGACATTCCATTATATTGGTTGTGATCTCTCTTTTATCATTTTTAGCATGTCTTTTTCTTTTCAATTTCTTGAATCTTTTCACATGCTTTATTTCTTTAAGCATTTGTCTAAATCAACAACCATAAAAGAAAACTAAGGTTTGATCCCTCTACCATGGATTTCTAACATTCCTAGATAAATTTAGACAAACCTTGTATATTGATCATTATTTTTATCTATTTTGGTCATAGATTTACTATTTTGTAAGAATAATATAAGTACATTATAGATTTGTAAGTGCATCATGGAGCTACAAGTGTGTCATGAAGCTGCAAGTACACCATAGAGCTATAAGTGTGCCATAGAATTGCAAGTGCATCATGTAAAAAACCACGATAGTATGACATATATATCTTTAGGTGAAACTACACTCGTACAATGCATCTACCTACAAGGGGAAACTATGTTGGTACGATGCACTTGTCTAGACTATGAATTCATGTATAATAATTCTAGTTTGTACTTTGCATTTGATCTAATTATTAGATTAGGGTGCCTATGTTGGTTTGTGATTAGTTTGTTTGGGTTTTTGCAAAAGCAATGGATCTTGGTACTGATTGATTATAAAATTATAATAGAGATAGGTACAGGTTAAAATTTATATCAATATACTATAATATAAAGAATTAGTTCTCAAATTCATAAGACAATTCTATCAATTTGCATGTTTTGTAATCTCCAATTATGTTTTGTAACTAATTGTTTGAAGGAATTTAGGTAAATGCAATAATTTTGCAAAGTGACGATATATAGGAAAATATGATCTCACTTTTAGCATTTAGGCAAGGAATCTAAAGTGCATCTAGTTGCATATTAGGTCTAGCTTAAATATGAAATGAAAACACAAATATTGAGCTTAAATTTAAAAATAAGAAAAGGTATAGATCAAAGAGAGGTTAAGTTTAGGATAAGTCCAATATTTTTAGGTGATTACTAGATGCCCTTATAATGATTTAGATAGATGGTTTTTCTTTTTGATCCTTGTTATACAAAATGTGGGACTTATAGAACCATTGTTGACAAAATAATATTAATTATAGCACTAGTAGTGTTAACAAAAGTTCCATTGAGTTGTGACACTTTTGCTTGCAATTGGGTAATTCCTCAATCCACAATACTACAAGATAATATAACCACAAAGGCCATATCTATAGTTGTAACTTAGTAAATTTATTATAGTATAATGACTATTCTCAAAAAACTCAAATCTAGTATAAAAACAAGATGCATTAGATTTGATCTTTAATGGATAAAATGAAAAAAATAAAATAAGAAGGTGAAATATTGAATTGAGGATAAATCTAGAAGCTTGAGGCAGGTAGTTAGTTTCCCTTGTGTTCATACATGAACTATTTTCCAAAAGTTTATTTCCATAATAATTTTGGCAATGATTCAATGCACTTTTAGAACTTTGATCTTATTTCCTTGAAAGTATTATCCTTCATAGATTGTTAATAAAAATGCATCCTTAAATATTAAATATTTTAATTGTTGATTACCCTTATTCCAAGAATGAAGTTACATTCTATAGAAGATGCAAGATTAGAATATGTGCTGGATGCTAAGATTCAATAACAAAATAAGATGCAAATTTTTTCGTGTGGTTGATAATTGCATGAAACAGGATGTAGAGTTAATTTAGTTGTATAATTGTTGATGGAGATTTAACAAAATTGAATATACTATTAGAAGATATGACTCTAGAAGCATGTATGTCATTCTCAATTTGAGATTACAATATGGGAAGTTAAAAGGATTCACATGGATATTTACATGTGGTGAGGAGACAAATAATCATATTGAAAAATAGTTGACATTAGTTAGCTGCCTATTGCCATTTTTATTTTATGATCAAGCAATAGTATTGGAGTCAAAATTACAATGACACTAATGTGTCTTAGCACTAATGCAAAAAATACTATAGGTCAATCACTTGAGTGGGAAATATCATGTTTGAATTTTGGACAACAACATTGCCCTTGTATCAAAAGAACCACTGATACTACTAATTCAAGTACAATATTTTTAATTTATCTCATTAAATACACTTTTGATCAGCCATAAGCATGTTTGATTAGTTATGATGTTTGACATTCTTGATAGGGTAGAGAGATCATCAAGGGATTGTTGGAGAAGATCCAAGAAATACACTCTTATCCAAAACCAAAATTCTAATTAAATAATGAAAGATCCTAACCTTCAATAGAGTTGTCTTTCATAATGAAGATCTCATTTGCACACATATAGATGTAAATTTCATTTGACAAAATGTGTTTACATGTATTTGAGATGCATTTATATGGATCCACTAACTTAGACCAAAATCCATTAAAAAAACAAATCAAACCATGATGTAAAAGACTATATACTTTTAAAATTTTGGCTCCATATCAATAACTAGAATAGCTTCTATCTTATCTCCTAAGAAACGTTCAATCAAAGTAGGTCAAGGCATCTTCTCTTGAGTGTTCATAAAGGAATTTATGTTAAGAAAATTTAGATCCACAAGCCAAGTAGTTTTATTCTTATAAAAATCAAAACTCATGGATAAATAAGAGAAAAATATTCAATCTACAATTATCACTTTATACTCACAAACCCTTACACACACAAAACACCAATTTTTATGTCTGGGCAACCATTTAAAGACTCTAAACATAAATTATCATCACTTAGTCTTCATCTTTTATACCTCTCGCTTGGATGTATATACACAAATAAAAACCACTTTTAACATTAAGCATTATTTTATGTTTGAAAAAATATAAAATAATATATATTGGTTAGTGTAAGAAACCCCTAGGACCAACGTAGGGCTGGGTAGTCTCCTCCCAACCATGACCCTTCTAAAGATGAGAGTTATGCTTATCAATAGAGAATTTAACACAGATCCACCACACATCGACACACTCACCCACAGCGCAGTTTGAACCTTGAACCTCCCAGAACCAAAACCTGAACCATTGCGCTGCCCCTTTATTAAAATATATATTACCATTAAATATTCCTTAAAAAAATTAATATAAAAATAAAATAAAAACTATTAAAATATGTTTATTAAGTTAATAGTCAATCCTATTTTGTAGTATTTTAACGTGATGAAATATAAATTACAAAAGAATTCCATGTTCGTGTGGCCCTCGTTTTAAAAAAAAAAACAAAAACAAAATTACAGGTCTTGGTAATGAAAATTACTCTTCAAAATCATATTTATAACCATAAGCCAAACCCATTCTTTAACGCTAAATAACTTCAAAACAATTAGAACCCTAGTAATGAGAATTGACCTGCATTATCAACTGCAGAGCAATTACATATAGAACCCAATTCACAGGCATTTTATGGCCCATACTAAAAATAAAATACACTACATGGAATCCTTGTAATAAAGTCTCAGCACCATTAGAGTCTCATTTGATACGTACAATATTCATGCTAGGGAGACCCTTTTGCATGCCAGGTGTAGGGAAGTAACGTATATGATCGGCCTCGGTTCCCATCTGCATGTTATAACTCGAATTAATTAGTGCAGGTTCACAATATGAAAGTTTTGACCAAATGGTAAGTGACGTATTTCTGTTCACATTTCACTTTCTGTTCACATTTCAACAAAATTCACAGGATTTCAACCTTCAAAGAACAACCCGCCTCCAGCCAGTTTCAATTGCTACCAACTTCATTTACGTTCCAACTCCAACCACTTTCAATTGCTACCAACTTTATTTACATTTCAACTATTATTTTAAAGATTCTTTATTCTTTAAAATAATTTAGTGTAATATAATGTAATTAAAACATAACATTAATTAGAACATTACAACCAGACCAGTTTTATAATTAAAAAATTATTTATCTAAAAGAACTGCCATACAATCTTTTTCAAAGTCTTTTTATTAAAAACAAAATACAGGGTGGACTTAACCTGAACTTGGTGATGAAGTAATGCAGAAAGACAGCAACCTCCAGTCGGGCCAAATGATAACCAGGACACAGCCTCCCACCTTTTCCGAATGGTATGAAGGCCGAGTTTTCCGTCAGTTCTTGCAACGCAATATAAATCCCTTTACGGTATTAATTAGCAATATAATTTTTTCTATGTTAGAATAAAATTAAATAAAAATATTAATTACGAGAATTTATTATTTTAAACTAAAATAGTATTAAAAGATACAGGATGGCATACATGGCCCTCGTTTTCCCAGCGCCACGGGTTAAAAGCGAGAGCCCCTGAATAGTTGTTCTCGTCCGTACGCATGCCATTCAGACAAACGATGACCTGCCTGAAGATTGAATTTATTTTTGCCGTGAGGGAGCGCAGTGCGAAGGGAGGGCCCGAAGTCGGGCTGCGCAGCCGAAGTCGGGCTGAGCTCCTAACTATTGCGTAATCGGGCTGCGCTCCCGAAATTTGTGCAATCGGGTTGCGCAAATAAAACTTGCATAGTCGGGTTGCGCACGAAAAAATTGCTAAGTCGGGTTGCGCACGAAAAAATTGCTAAGTCGGGGAGCGGCTGGTCAACGTCCGACCGTGCTGATCAAAGGCAGCGAAGTCCGACTTCGCTGCAAATTCGGGTGGACAGCTCTAGACTTAGGCAAATTTTTGCCTTCCGAATCTTTTGCTGTCCGGAGGCTTGTGCGGCTGCCGCGACGGTTTCCTTGGCTTGGCAAGAACTGTATGGGAGGAGAGAAACATTGAATCTGAATGCAATGTTTCAGATCTGAGCTCAAACTTATAGAACACGAAAGAAAACGCTCTGAGGCGATTGTACAGACAACAACAGATTTTGTGCCGACAAAGATAACCGCAAACCCTACAGATGCCTTAAACAACAACAAATTTTATTCATATAAGACGAGGGTTACCAAAGTCGTCGCCTAAAACAACAACAAATTTTATTCATATAAAACGAGAGTTACAAAAGTCCTCAACTAAAAACTATGCTAACCCTAAGATAGGAAATCCAACTAAGTATAATTTTATAGAGACTTGAACAAAGAAAATAAAATGTTGTTTAAAATCCCATAGATATAAATTTCCTTCTTTGAAGAAGTTATAATTTTAAAATAAATTCTTGAAAAAACATCCTATGTCATTATTACCTCATAGAGTGAAGGTCTAAAGCTTCTCTTTCCATAGAGTAGCTAGGAGAATGATGAATTGGTAAAGAAGGTAGCATGTCAAGAACCTTTAGAAGAAGCAGGGAATCGAGGAATTATCAAGAAAAATTTGAGATCCTAGAAATTCAAAAGCAAAAGGTATCAAGATGAATGCAACATAGATGGGTTTTATAGAGCTCAAATGTATGCATTTTTTGTGACTAAAAAACTAAATTCTTGGCCTAAGAAAAACAATCACCAATGAAAATGGATTACCATTAGAGAGGATATTGAATTATATTGCTATGAATGGATGTGATCAACTCTTCCTAATTGTGCCACTTTTTTTTCTATCAGACAAAAAGTCTCATGTACACAGTTAGATTTAGATAAAGGACCCCCTAAACAATCTTCTCAATAGTCAGAATAAGTTTAATCCTTACCTCTAGGTGAAGGTGTTTGTTCATAGGATTAAAAATAGGAAAATACTAAATCTTATTTAATTAATTAAGACTTGTTAGACATATTTATTATATTTTTATTTTTAAATAAATTATTTATTTTATTGTAAAATTTTTAGTTTTTTATTGTTAATTAAGTTGATTCTATTACAAGGAGATAAAGACATGGTGTGAAGGACAACTCTTCAATTCAAAGAGGCTAAGCAAATTATATCTTAAATTTTTATGACAAAAAAATATATACTAATATATCCACAAATAGATGTTAAGTTAAAAAGAGAAATAACAAATATAAATATTATAAAAAATATAAAATCAATGAAATTTTTTATTTACGGATGGCATAAATATAAATAAAATTGAATACAAGATATTTAGATGACCAATTAAATGGCGTACGTTTAATTGATTAAATTTGCTATAAGAATTTTTTAATAAATAAGGAAATAGATAGTACCATTAAAGGACAATGTACTGGTTAGGGCTTTGGCTACTCTTTGGGGAGGTCTAAGGTTCCAACCAGGATGCACCTAGAAATGGATAGGCTAGATGGTAGTGATCGAGTGTTTGTTGGTTGGTTGTTCTAGTTCAATATTCTGGAGGGTCAAGGGTACCATGGAATTAATCTAATCAATGGGCCAAGGTTTATAAATTTTATATAAGTTGAAGTATTGAACTAAAATTCAAATACAAAATATTAAAATAATGTCCAAAAAAACAAAAGGCTAAAGCTCGATAGATGCATTAAAGGGACAATGACCTATAAAGTTGTGTAATGATCGAATCAATATAGGATAAATTACGAAAAATTAAGGATGATGTCCATATAAATACCACATATCAAATTAATAAAAAATATATTTAGGTGGTCAAGTGAAAAACAATACCAAAATTTAGGCTACAAGTTGAAGTATTGAACTAAAAGTCAAATACAACATTTTTAAAACTATTGTTTAACAAAACATCAACTAAAACTTGATATATACATTAAATATATTATGACCTTAAAATTTTGTATAGTTCAAATAAATGTAGGTAAATTATCATCCCAAATTTAAGGATGATCATGATTTTACATTTAAAATAAGTACACCATAGTTTATTAATTAACTTAGTTTATCTATTTATTTATAAATTTAAAGCGATTTGAAAGAAGTATGAAGTAAATATCTACAAATATTACTAGAATAAATTTGAAGGATCATTTTCATATAAAGGATCAAATTGCTATATATTAATTATACAAACATGGCATATCAAAGGGCATTAGTTGGGTGGATTAAATTGCTCAGCCTTCAAGGAGAATATTGAGGTTTGAATCTTGTTAAACTATGCATATATAATTTCTAAATTATTATAATACCATCATATGGTCATTTGATATAATACATGTGAAGCAATTTCAAAAATATTAGAACTTTTAGAATGTTAGGTTAGTGGGTGTAACAAGGGAAACTTTAAAAATCTGAATAAAAGTTTAAGGTTTGAATCTTGTAGAATTTACTATATATTAAATAAATTACATCTTCTATGAAGGTTGTCTCATATGATCTATGACCTTATGAACATAGAAATATCACTTTATCATTTTTACCTTCCACATTAAATAATAGCTCTCTTAATTTTGGTATTATTATTAATGTAACTTCTGATATAGATTTTGATATGGTAAATAATAACCATAGGTATGGGTTTTATGTATGATAGCCACTTCCATGCATCTTTCTAATTTAAATATGTCCAGGGTCATGGTGATTAAACACCATATCAACACTTTATATTTGTAGATTTTTTTTAATGTAGAATGTGAAGTATAATAAAGTATAATGAGGTTACTTTTTCAAGATTCAAATTTAAACTTCTTTTATGAGAAATAAAAACATATGAAGTCAAATGTCTAAGTTTCGAATTTAAATTTCTTTGATGATAAGTCTAAATATATTAACTCAAATGTCTAGACAATTTGAATTTCCAACCATATGTAAACTCTACTCTAAGTTATAATGGTTTTGTATCCATTTCAATTCTCATTTATCAATTTTTTTGAATTCTAATAAATTAGAGATTGATACAATTTCTTTAGTTAAGATATTATACTAGTGTATGTGTTTCATAATGCTAGATATCCATATTGCCACATGTCCTCCTTTTAGAACGTTGATCTTATTTCCTTTGAAAGTATTATCCTTCATAGATTGTTAATAAAAATGCATCCTTAAAGATTAAATATTTTAATTGTTGATTACCCTTATTCCAAGAATGAGGTTACATTCTATAGAAGATGCAAGATTAGAATATGTGTTGGATGCTAAGATTCAATAATAAAATAAGATGCAAAGTTGTCCGTGTGGTTGATAATTGCATGAAACTTGATGTAGAGTTAATTTATATGATTGTTGATGGAGAGTTAACAAAATTGAATATACTATTAGAATAGATGACTCTAGAAGCATGGATGTCATTCTCAATTTGAGAGTACAATATGGGAAGTTAAAAGGATTCACATGGAGATTTACATGTGGTGAGGAGACAAAGAATCATATTGAAAAATAGTTAACATTAGTTAGTTTCCTATTGCCATTTTTATTTTATGATCAACCAATAGTATTGGATTCAAAAGTACAATGACACTAATGTGTCTTAGCACTAATGCAAAAAATACTATAGGTCAATCACTTGAGAGGGAAATATCATGTTTGAATTTTGGACAACAACATTGCCCTTGTATCAAAAGCACCACTGATACTACTAATTCAAGTACAATATTTTAAATTTATTTCATTAAATGCACTTTTGATCAGCCACAAGCATGTTTGATTAGTTATGATGTTTGACATTCTTGATAGGGTAGAGAGATCATCAAGGGATTTTTGGAGAGGATCCAAGAAATCCACTATTACCCAAAAATAAAATTCTAATTAAATAATGAAATATCCTAACCTTCAATAGAGTTGTATTCCATAATGAAGATCTCATTTGCACACATATAGATGTAAATTTCATTTGACAAAATGTGTTTACATGTATTTGAGATGCATTTATATGGATCCACTAACTTAGACCAATATCCATTAAACAAAAAAATCAAACCATGATGTAAAAGGCTATATACTCTTAAAATTTTGGCTCCATATCAATAACTAGAATAGTTTCTATCTTATCTCCTAAGAAACGTTCAATCAAAGTAGGTCAAGGCATCTTCTATTCTTATAAAAATCAAAACTCATGGATAAATAAGAGAAAAATATTCAATCTATGATTATCACTTTGTACTAACAAACCCTTACACACACAAAACACCAATTTTTATGTCTAGGCAACCATTTAAAGACTCTAAACATAAATTATCATCACTTAGTCTTCATTTTTTATACCTCTCACTTGGATGTATATACACAAATAAAAACCACTTTTACATTAAGCATTATTTTATGTTTGAAAAAATATAAAATAATATATATTTTGTTAGTGTAAGAAACCCCTAGGACCAACGTAGGGCTGGGTAGTCTCCTCCCAACCATGACCCTTGTAAAGATGAGAGTTATGCTTATCAATAGGGAATTTAACACAGAGCCACCACACATTCACCCACACCGCAGTTTGAACCTTGAACCTCCCAAAACCAAAACCCAAACCATTGCGCTACCCCTTTATTAAAATATATATTACCATTAAATAACCATTAAATATTTCATAAAAAAATTAATATAAAAGTATAATAAACACTATAAAAATATGTTTGTACTAAATTATTAAGTTAATACTCAATCCTATTTTTGTAGTATTTTAATGTGATGAAATATAAATTACAAAAGAATTCCATGTTCGTGTGGCCCTCGTTTTAAAAAAAAAGAAATTACAGGTCTTGGTAATGAAAATTACTCTTCAAAATCATATTTATAACCATATGCCAAACCCATTCTTTAACACTAAATAACTTCAAAACAATTACGTGTAGAACCCTATTCACAGGCATTTTATGGCCCATACTAAAAATAAAATACACTACATGGAATCCCCGTAATAAAGTCTCAGCACCATTAGAGTCTCATTTGATACGTCCAATATTCATGCTAGGGAGACCCTTTTGCATGCCAGGTGTAGGGAAGTAACGTATACGATCGGCCTCGGTTCCCATCTGCATGTTATAACTCGAATTAATTAGTGCAGGTTAACAATATGAAATTTTTGACCAAATGGTAAGTGACTTATTTCTGTTCACATTTCAAAATTAGATAAGAACGAAATCAATAACCAAATTCACAGGATTTCAACCTTCAAAGAACAACCCGCCTCCAGCCAGTTTCAATTGCTACCAACTTCATTTACGTTCCAACTCCAACCACTTTCAATTGCTAACAACTTTATTTACACTTCAACTTTATTTTAAATTTTTTTTATTTTTTACAATAATTTAGTGTAAAAGTGTCGCGATATCGCGATATGTTGCATTTTCACGGCCAAACGAGAAGAGGGTAAGAGTGTCGCGATATCGCGACAAGTTGCATCAACAGACCAATCCTATCCCCCTGTTAACTAGTTAATGGTTTCAGGAGATTTGACTCCATTGCAAATCTTCTTTTACTATTATAAGCATATGTTCTCTGATTTTCGCTGAGAAAATTCTCTTCTCACACTATAATTGATCTTTGTTTTAATACAAGTTTTTTTTCAAATTTTTTCAAAAAAACAATAATTTAGTGTAATATATTCTAATTAAAACTAACGTTAATTAGAACATTACAACCAGACCAATTTTATAATTAAAAAATTATTTATCTAAAAGAACTAGCAAACAATCTTTTTCAAAATCTTTATTAAAAACAAAATACAGAGTGGACTTAACCTGAACTTGGTGATGAAGTAATGCAGAAAGACAGCAATCTCCAGTCGGGCCAAATGATAACCAGGACACACCTCCCACGTTTTCCGAATGGTATGAAGGCCGAGTTTTCCGTCAGTTCCTGCAACGCAATATAAATCCCCTTACGGGATTAATTAGCAATCTAATTTTTTCTATGTTAGATTAAAATAAAATAAAAATATTAATTACGAGAATTTATTATTTTAAACTAAAATAATATTAAAAGATACAGGATGGCATACATGGCCCTCGTTTTCCCAGCGCCACGGGTTAAAAGCGAGAGCCCCTGAATAGTTGTTCTCGTCCGTACGCATGCCATTCAGACAAACGATGACCTGCCTGAAGATTGAATTTATTTTTGCCGTGATCGTGAGCGGAAGCGCAATGCGAAGGGGGGGCCCGAAGTCGGGCTGCGCAGCCGAAGTCGGGCTGAGCTCCCGACTATTGCGCAAATTTGACTATTGCGATATCGGGCTGCGCTCTCGAAATTTGCGTAAATCGGGTTGCGTTCTCGAAATTTGCGCAAATCGGGCTGCGCACGGAGTAATGTGCGCAGTCGGGTTGCGCACAGAGTAATGTGCGTTGTCGGATTGCGCATAAAAATGCTAAGTCGGGGAGCGGTTGGTCAACACCCGACTGCGCTGGTCAAAGGCAGCGAAGTCCGACTTCGCTGCACAGTCGGGTGGACAGCTCCAGACTCAGGTAAATTTTTGCCTTCCGAATCTTTTGCTGTCCGGAGGCTTGCGCGGCTGCCGCGACGGTTTCCTTGGCTTGGCAAGAACTGTATGGGAGGAGAGAAACACCGAATCTGAATGCAATGTTTCAGATCTGAGCTCAAACTTATAGAACACGAAAGAAAACGCTCTGAGGCGATTGTACAGACAACAACAGATTTGTGCCAACAAAGATAACCGCAAACCCTACAGATGCCTTAAACAACAACAAATTTTATTCATATAAGACGAGGGTTACAAAAGTCTTCGCCTTCAACAACAACAAATTTTATTCATATAAGACGAGGGTTACAAAAGTCCTCAACTGAGGAAAAACTAACATCTGCAGACTAAAGCTGCAGGATAAACTAAAAGGGAAAACAAATGTCGAGTTTGTTGCTCGGATATTAAACAGATGAGCTACACTGCTCACTATCTCATCTGCTACTCTGCTGTTTTTCCAAATTTCCTACCGCTTTCCTCTTTTTGTCTGAAGACCCAAACAACGTTATATAGCCGCAGGGAAGGAAGATAGAGGTTATCCTCTCACAAGTTCTGATGGACCTTGAACTAGGGTTTTTGACCCATCATCGTAATGGCATTAAATCGCCGAACTGGCATTAACTTATGCAGCGATCGGATTTGTCAGACGTCACATCTGTCGAAGGCACGTGCAAAGTCAAGTCAAAAATTTTGTCGGGATCCTCAAGTCCGACTTCGCCCAAGTTTGAAGCGCATTCCGGCTTCGCCCAAGTTCAAAGCGCAATTTGGTGGAGGCGTGAAATTAGGATTAATATTTCTAACACTGCCATCGTTTGGGAATGACAAAATCTGTTTTCAGGGAAGATGGAGATAGATATAGTTATTATCTTATAGTGAAGATTAAGTTTCCCTTTCTAAAAATTAAAAAAATATTACATTACCTTTGTATTTCACTTCGTGAGTGTTTTTTCGGAAAAGGCTCGGAGCAACGTTCCCAAGGCGAAGGGTTTCCTTTATGACCTTCACATGGAAAATACAGAGCGATTAGCAGCTAGGAACCTCTTTGTTCAAACCCCATACAGATTAAAAAAAATAGAGTAGCAGAATAAAGATTGAGTACACAATGGGTGAATTTCATTGATAAATAGTCGTGAATTCGTGAAAGGCCTCATAAATTTGACCTCTCCCTTCGGAAGGAGAAATGTCGAGCAAAGGTTTGGCCATCAACTTGAGAACGACACGATGACACTCTGTGCTGAAGATGGATGTCCCTCTTCTCTTCCCATTTTTTCATTCCCTCCATGAACACCGAGCTCAGCCTCTCGAACCTCAACAGATTGACGGCCATTCCGTGGAGCTTCCTCTGCATTTCTATGTGAGTAGACAACAAACTGTGCTTTCCCAGTAAATTATGGAAGGACGAGGGATATTTGGCATGGAAAAGCCTTCCCTCGTTCGCCAAAACATACTTGTTGAACTCCGGATCCACAGAGATGACGGTGCGCGAATTTCCGAACAAACTCGTTCTGAAAACCGGCCCAAGCCTGTAGGGTTTTGCGTCAATAATTCGTAATAAACATACAGATAACTCAAATCATAAGTTCTGAAATCAACATAATAAGAGATATACCTGCGCTGTCGTTCATCGAAAAACTTTCTTGGCTGGAAAGACCATCTCAGTAAGCCGATCGTGTCCCCGATGAAGGGCAATCCCCTGGATCTGGGCGGCAGTTTGTGTTTTTGGTGGTTTCTGCCTTTAAATTAATAGAATAGTTAGGTTGTGTAGTTGAATATATATTAATTAAATTGTTGGAATGAACGGCCTTTAAATTAATTAAATTAATAGAATAGTTAGGTTGTGTAGTTGAATCTATATTAATTAAATTGTCGGAATGAACGGAGATGGCACAAAGTTTATATGATATAATCAAGAATACTGACTAGAGAGTTGGATGGTAATGAAACTGTCACAATAGTTATTAATTCAATAATTAATTCAGTGGAATAGTTAAGCTATATAATTGATCTAAATTAATTAAATTAATGGAATAGTTAGGTTGTATAGTTGATCTAAGCTATGTAATTGATTTAAATTAATTAAATTAATGGAATAGTTAGGTTGTATAGTTGATGTAAATTAATTAAATTGATGAAATAGTTAGATTGTATAATTGAATCTAAATTAATTAAATTGTTGAAATAAAATAAAATAATTACAAAACTTAATTAAAAGTTTTATGTAATAAAAAAATATTACATAAAATTAAATAATTACAAATTTGTTATAATAATTATTAATTGTATAGACTAATTAAAGTTAATACTGGATGCCAAAGTTGCTTGTAGACGACAGGGTCGTGGATGCCGCGGATCCAAAGCTTGACGGTGATTATGATGAGGGTGAGGTGAAGACAGTGCTGAGATTGGGAGTGGTTTGGTCTAATCCCCAACCCCAGTCGAGACCTGGAACCAGCCAAGTGGCGCAGATTCTCGAAGGCCAGACTCATCCTTTAATTTCTAACGGAGCTATTATTATGATTTTTTTTGCTTTTTATAAACTATAATTTTTAACCGACAATTTTTTTTTTTATATATTTTTCGTAGGCAATTTCTAATTGCTGTTATGATGAAGAGTAAAGAGCCACGATAAAGTAGGATCCTTATTGCATAGGTTCATGTTCGCTCTATATATAATTAGAGAGTATATTTTTGAAAACATATAATAAGATGCTATATATGTTCCTTAAAAAATAGTAGAGGGTATATCTTCCAATACTTTTTCATTGTCGAGCGGACGATAGGTTCAAAATAGTAAGAGCCTATCTGCTCTAGCTTGTGCTGTTCACAGAATTTGATTTTTTTTATTTTATTTTATTTATTTATTTTTTTCCCCGTAGTCCTGGCTCATAAACATAACTTTCCATGAAAAATATTGGCATATAGGTCGAAAATGTTTATTATTATAATAATATGTAAAATGAACTTGAAGAAGACATATAAAAATGAGTTAATATGTGGATTTAAATATTGACAGCATTATTTATCAACAATTTGTAAATGATACAACTTTTTTGAAAAGGGTTGGATAAAGTTTTGAATAATTTATTAGTGATGCAAAGATAGCACTAAGGGGAAAAGTAATTTAGAGATTGTATAAAGAAAGTGAATGACAATCAACAAGAATTCTTTGAAGTATATAGATTAAACCCAATTACCCAAGTTTAATCTTTACTATATTCTTAATTATTAGCTTTGTGAGTTTTTTGTTAGATAATATTTTATACTTTTTCTTGGAGGAGTTGAGAACATTCTGCCCATTATATTGATATGTTGGAATTAAGGAAAAAATTGTGGTACACTTTGGGTCAAATATTAATATCATGGAAAGTGAGGTACATCAAGGTATTTTGATGTGGCTGCAAATGAAATTTTTGCTAAAATATGAAGGTAATTTCCCCACTACTTGCTAATTTAGGGTACACTTAGTCTGATATGCAATTAGGATAAACATAATTTATCTTCATGCAGCTGTGGACATGGATATTGCAAGTGGATTAAACTCGACAAACACACGTGGTCTGAAAGTTTCACTAAATGAATAAATACCTGAAGAGGAGACTAAAACCCATAATTTTATATTATACAAACTGATAAACTAGAAAAAATGGATGAGATTGTTCAGTGATTGAATCTTTGGACCTATATGAAATGAACTTTGTGTGTGTGGGTATTATTGAATGAAAAAACTCCAAATTTTGTAATCAATATGAAGTTGAATCTCTTGATTCTTGAGCTTTTAGGTATATTGATCAGGGATACATTACATTGACATGGTTCACTTTGGCCAAGACTAAATAAGATTCATAGAATAGTTTAAAAAATACTTTTTTTTACAAGATGCTTTATCAAGTGAAAAGAATTGCAAGATTTAGTCAAATTTCAACAGACTTTTGTATGTGAGTTAAAAGAACTTTGTCTTAAACTTTGGTTAATTTATATGTGTATAAAAATATCTGTGGTAGATTGCAAATAGCGGTTAAAAAATATTTAGGTTATTATATTGACATTTTTCAACATGTGATCATGATTTTACTTGGTGCAAGATGTAAGTTGGGAACCCTTATTTGTTCGCAAAATTTGTAAAATTAGCAATTAATTTTCTAAAGTTAATAATTTTTCTTTGTGGATATTTTTGCTTATTTGGTTTAAGGTACTAACTTAATCACCTTGAATTCCTATGTCACCTGGCCATATTGAAGGTAAGGGAAGCCTATTAGAAACCTTCATTGTAATCCTAAAGAAACTTTAGCTTGGGTGAAAAAGGTGAAACAATTACTAAATATTTGTGGTGGCCCACAAGCTTTTGTGAAAAAAATCTTAGTTTTGAATTACCTATTGTATTGTAAGAGATCCTATCAAGGACTAGTCAAATTAAATTTTAACATTATTGTATCTTCCTTTATCTCTATTAAGGCAGTTGATGCATTTGTTGTTATAGTTTGATCACATATGACAATAGTTGATGAAATTTACCTAGGATATGTGTGTGTGCAAAATAATCCTTTGTGTTAGAAGGTTAATAATAGTAGGTTTACACTTGTAGGATCTATACAACTTGGGAGTAATTGTAAGTCATCTGCACAAAGTGGGAGATCTAAGTTGAACCTGAATATAGTGCGCTTTAAATTTTTATTATAGCCATATTATCTATTGTAAGTAGTGTAGATGCTCTTTTAACTAGAAAGCACATCTCTAAATTTCTATATCCTTATTGTGTGTAATAATCCTATGTAGTGGTTATAACTGCTAGTAATAATAGAAAATATGGCATACAAATTACAATGATTTCATATAGGTCTAGTCTTCTTGTGGCAATGATTGCTATGTTTATTTTAAATTCAAAATCCATAAGTTAACTTATACTTCTAGTATGTCTTCTATGCTCAACTTTATCTCATTTGAATATTGGCCAAGGTTATGGTATGAAATTTCTAGAATAAAAAATAGTTACTATTTCTAAAAATCAAGTAGATTAGAGGACATAGAAAAGTAGTTGGATATCAACTAGACAAAATTTGCTTGAATTCTTTAGTGTCATGCATTTTAGTCACTGAATATTTGAATATTGTTATGTATGCTTGTTTGTGCTTGCATATGTGTGTTGTAGACACTAAAATCACGTCAATCATATTAGAATGCATTTATGCACTCTTATCAACACCATATGGCCCCATTGGGTAACCATTAGGGATTAAATAGGGATCCTAAACACTTTTGGGAAGTTTTGGGCCATGTAGCCATGGCCATCCCACCCCAAGATGACCATATTTCATGGTAATCCCACCCAGCGATGACCACAATCAATCATCCCTAGGTGGGATGGCCATGGTCTAGGCCCATCAAAAATGCAAGGTCAGGATAAATGGTAATCAAATTCTACCATTTATCCTGCCCAATGACTTATGATAGATCGAAAGTCTGTCTAAGCCATCACAACCTACAAATCTGAGGCCTCTTCCACCCAATGCATGACAAGGATTTTGAAAAGTGGCGGCACCTGCATTGCATACCCCAACTTGCCCCTTTGACCCTATGGTCCTCTTGGGCTATAAATGGAAGTTTTTCCACCCAATTTCAAAGATAGGTCTTTGCAAGAATTCATCATGAAGTGCTACCAAGATTCGCTCCCCCATTTTACCTGCATATTTGCCCTTGGAATATTCATCAATTGAAGAAGTTTCCAAGGCATCCCCAAATACACACATTCATTCTGAAACCCACCCATTTCTGTGAGTTAGATTACAAAATTTGATGAAAACACCTCTAGGAGTATTTTGGACCAGATCCCAGTGGAATTGGTGGTAAAAACCACCAGGTTTGGTGGTTGTCCCCACCTAGGATGGTTAACAGTCCCAATTGGAACACCTAGGATGACCATGAATTGGTATACAATTTTGAGCTTATTTTAGTATAGATCACTTATAAATTAGTTTACATACATTATACTAAAACTTAGTGAGATTTGGAGCATTTTGGACCTTCAATTAGGATTTGGGATGATAATCCCAATTGGAACACCTAGGGATGTCCATGGATTTTGTTTGTAATTTTATTTCAATTTTTACATAATTCATTCCTAAAGTAGATAATATACATTATGCTAATTTTTGGTACGATTTAAAATAGTTTTGCACCATCTAATGCACTTTTTTTTTTTTAAAGCGAAAAACCCCTTGCGAGGTCGCCTTGGTCTGAGAGACCATGAATAATGGGTTCTACATCATCAAAGTAACCCAAGAGTCACACCCGACCTTGCTCGCACCAACATTATCAATTGGATTTTGGATACCCAATTCAGCTTTTTGGCAGGGTGGAGATTTGAACCTGGGACCTCTCTTGGACGATTTCCCTCTCCTCTCCAACTCACCTACAATACCTGGGTATCTATTGCACTTTTTGTATTCAATGTTACATGCATATTTATAATTTCATCTTAATCCGCACATGCTATTAATCAATTTCAATTTCTTGTATGTAGATCCAGGTATCCTAGCGCGCAAGGAAGGAGCTAAAGATTTGAATATGGATAGATCATCATTGTGGTAGCAAAAATCCCTCTCTTCAATGGTGAGTGCGAGGAAAACATTGAGTGGAGGATAATGATGTATATTTACATCTTAAAATTCTTTTTAAAGGAATGAGTTTACGATTAAAAGGATCTCACCTATGGACAATGTAGTAGTAAATATTTGGACTCCTTTTTTGGAGACCTAAGATCAAACCACTATAGGGTGTGTATTTACAATATTGTGAGAAAAAAATCTATATTAAATTTTTATTTCAACCACTCACATAGAAATATTAAAACTAGCAATTATATATTATATGGAAATATTTGAATTTGGATTTTCATATAGATGTTAATATTAATATTGGATATATTTTATAGAAAACATGAGGGTGGTCTTGGATGTAAAATATCAGTACACTTGACCCAAGGTTTAGGATATTTTAACTTGGATTCATGTATAGCTATAATTTCAATCCCTACCTTTAGGCATCTATATGACCTTATAAAGTGATTTCTCATGAAATTAAAACTTAGGATTATATTGTAAAAAAACTCAATCATATAAGATATTAAAATTTATAATTATACGTATCATATGGTAATATTTGAATTTGTATTTTCATATAAATTTTAAGCTTAATATTAAGTAGTTTTTATAGATAACATGAGGAAGGGTTTGGATGTAAAATATGAGTACACTCCACCCAATTTCTAGGATACTTTAACTTGGATCCATGCATAGTTATAAATTCAAATCCTACATCTAGGTGTCCTTATGACCCTATAAAGTGTTTGTTCATGAAATTAGAATTGAGGATTATAGTGTAAAAGTCCTCAATCTAGTTCAATTGCCTAAAATTTGTTAGCCATATTTATTGTATTTTTATTCTAAAACAAATAATATTTATTTAATTATAATTTTTTTAGTTTTTATTGTTAATTGAGTTGATTCCTATAACAAGGACATGAAAGTACAACTCTTTAATTTAAAGAGGATAAATAAATTATGTCTTAAAATGTATATTAGAAAAATATATACTAATATATCCATAGCAATAGATGTCAAATGAAAAAGAAAAATAACAACTAAAATATTATAGATGTAGAAATAAAAATTTAAATGAAAATTTTTATTTATGGATAGCCTAAATATAAATGAAAAATAAAATATAAGATATTAAGGTGACGAAGGAGGAGGAAATGCAGGTTCAAAACTTACCAAGCTATACATGTCTAGTTTTCAAGTTGCTATAATACCATTATTTGGTCATAATGTGATATAAAAAGATATTTAAATGGACAACTGAAAAACATTACTGAAACTTTAGGAGAATTTGAAGTATTAAACTAAAATTCCAATGCAAGATTTTAAAATATAATGTCTAACAAAACAGTAGGCTAAAACTTAATAGATAATTTAAAGGGACTATGACGTATGAAATTTTTTATAGTTCGAATAAATGTATAATAAATTACCATCCCAAATATAAGGATGATTATGCTGTTGTATTTCAAATAAGTACACCATGGTTTAGTAACTAACTTAGTTTTTCTATATATTTATAAATTGAAAGCAATTTTAAATAAGTGTGAAGTAAATCTTATAAATATTATTAAAATAAACTTGAAAGTTCTATTTATTATAAAGAATCATAATTACTATATATTAATTATAAAAACATGACATATTAAATGGTATTTTTTCAATAGGTTAGATTCTTCAAATTTTAAGGAAAATATTGAGGTTCGAATATTGTCAAACTATGCATATATAATTGTTATATTATTGAGGTTCGAATATTGTCAAACTATGCATATATAATTGTTATATTATTGTAATACTACTATGTAGTCATGATATAATATAGATGAAATAGATGACAACTTTAGAACTTTGAATACAGTTCCAGGTTTTAATCCCATAAGCGGTAAGGTTACACAAAATAAATAACCATATATTAGATAAGTAACATAGTCCATGAAGGTCTTCACATATAACCTATAACCTTGTGAATATTTAAAATTATTTTACCTTTTTTCCTTTCACATTGAATAATATCTCTCCTATTTTTTTGTATTATAGTTAAAATAAATTTAAACATACACCCAAGGGCTAGGTGGATTGGTAGTTGCTTGTCTAGCCAGGTACTTATCAAGAAGAGACCTGGTTTTAAATCTTGGGGGTACCAATTTGCAATGGTGGTAGTCTGCTCTGAATCCTCTAAGTGCATGCTAGACTGATGATGACAATACAAATATTGAGTGATTGGTGATCTCCCCATCACATTGGGTTAACAACTATGTGTTAAATAGGCTTGTTGGGAGTAGCCATTGTGGTTTGAACCCTACGCTTGTCAGTTAGTAAAAAATAGTGTGGATGTAACTAACTCCCCTATGTATCCAAAAATACTTTAAATATAGATTATGATATGCTTAATAGTAACAATAGCCCTAGGTTTAATGATGATTGTCACTTCTATGCTATTTTCAATTTAAATATGTCATGGATCATGATGATTAACACACCCACCAATACTTTATATTTATAGACTCCTTTTATTTTGAAAAGTAGAATGTGAAGTATAATTGAAATATAATAAATCACCTTTTCTATCATTTGAGTTTAATTTTATTTAATAAAAAACATAAAACATAATAACTCGAATATTCCTATAGACTCCTACTTGTAGTGATACTAATTTTGTGTCCATTTGAACTCACATTTATCTCTTTTTTTTTATTCTAATAAATTAGACATCGAAACAATTGCTTTAATTAGGACATTGTACTAGCAAATGTGTTTTGTGATGCCAAATATCCATAGTGAGCACCCTCCTTTATAAATGTACTTTCATGTGTCATACACCATAAATTTTGAATATATGTATATATATTTATTCATTTATAAGGCTACATATATCACACATTATTTCATTGATTTGTTTAATAGTTTTCATCTATTTTGTTCAAAACTACAACACATTTTTTATTACATTGATTAGCATAATAATAATATTATTTTTTTATTTTATTATATAATATTAAGTTGTTAACAAAATTATATAAATTCATGTGAATTTAATTTATTACGTTTTTAATTTTTAATTAAGATATTAAAGCATTAAATGTATATAATTGTTAAACAATTATAATAACACAATGCAATGAATGATATAATAAAGGTGAAGGTAAAATAGTTTTTAATATCCATGAGATTATAGGCTATATGAAAATATTCTTATAAAACGATTATATTTATCTAATATATGTTTTTCCAAACAAAATTTGGTCATAGAAGTATGGTATACATCTCTATCCCCTATTAGATTCAAACCTCAGACCTCTTATATAGAGTTCCAAAGTCTTACCATTAGAGCTATGGTTATAGAGCATTTTAGGTACCTTCTACCTCATCAAAATGTAGTTGAGATGATTATGGTTCTTTTTGAGCTATTGTTGAGAAAATATTATATGGAATTTGATTGTGTAGTATAAGTTAGTCAAAGGTATTGCTATACATAGCAATTTTGATCTTAAAAAGCAACTAGAAGAGCATTATGTTAGTAATTTTTAAGATTACAAGAGGTCCATTGATGATGGCATAGATGTTTGGGTTGGTTCCAAGGAATAAATATAAGGTTTAATTCTAGTAGAATATGAGTTTCCATCTAGAATTCAAAATTTCCCCAACCCTTTTGAGGAGTTTGTTGAAATTCTCAACATCACTTTCTTCAAAGGTAAGGACTTTCCTATCACAAGTTTGTTTTCTACAAGATGTTATCATACACCACTAAATACATACCTATACTATAGACACCCAATATTGAACATCAACTACATCATCAATTAGTCATTTTGGCAAATTCAATAAAATCAACCATTTTGTACCCACATTAAGCAAAATGTAGATTGATAGTTGAGCATCAAAAAACCATATCATGTTTTTACAAAACCTTACAAAAGTAGTACCACTAGAAAGAGCTCAAAAAAAATATTTTCAACAACTATAAATATGCTTATGATTTTATAAGTGTTAATACCCCAAAATATCCCAATACAAAAGCACTATAAACTTTCAAAAGTGTGTATGATGTTTTTGTCATCATTTGGGTGTCTATGTTAGGCTAGGATGTCTATGTTATTTTGTGATTAGTTTGTGTAATTTTTTTGATGAAGTCACAATAGAGATAGGCATAGGTTAAAATTTATAGCAATATACTGTAATTTGAATAACTAGTGCTCAAATTCATAAGACAATTCTATCAATATGTGTGTTTTGTAATCTCCAATTATATTTTATAACTAATTTTTTGAAGTAATTTAGAGAAATGAAATAATTCTATGAAGTGGTAATATATGTTAGAATAAGCTGGATGATATTCCATTCTTGGCATAATAAAAGAAGCGCTCGTAGGCGCTCTCCAATTTGGTTATCTAACCACCGAGGTGGTTTAACCAGTTTGTAACCACATGTATACCTTATATTTGGAGTTAATGAGAAGAATCTATTGCTTCATGAATTTCTTTATGGTATCAGAGCTACAGACAGAACGACTGGCAAACCTAGGATGCAGACCCTGACATGGACAACAGAGAGACTGGCAGACTGAGGACGCAGAATGAAGACAGCAGACCCTGACACAGACAACAACAAGACTGACAGACCGAGGATGCAGACCGAAGATAGACTCTGACATAGACAAGAGACACGACTGGCGGGACATGGAATGCAGACCAAGGACAGACCCTAACATAGATAGGAGACATGATTGGCGGGACGTGGAAACACATGATTCGTGGCTAGGGGAAGGTTCGGCAGCAAGGAGGCAAAAGGATGGGGACAGGGTGGTTGCCTGAAGGCAACCGAAAGCATTAGATGCTTTCAACATTTTTTAAACCCCCCCACATTGGCCGCACAGGCCATATGGGATTATTTTTTTTTTCCCCAGTTCTATGGCCCTAGTGTTTTCAATACAAACCGCATGCATTATCTTTCTTGTCAGGCTCTTTGGCTTAGGCGGTAAGTAAGTTTATTGTTTGGCAGAAGGTTCCCAGTTCTAATCCCTGCGAGGAATTTGTTTTGATGCCAGTACTTGTTGTTTGACGCCCTTCATGTCCTTATGACGGTGGAACATGCTGTTGACGCCCTACGTGTCCCAGTGACGACGGGCATGGTGTTTTTGGTGCCCAACATGGTACAGTGATGACAGATAGGCCTGTTGACATCGATAGGTATATCAAGTAAAAGGAGAAGGGGATATTTCTGTGTCTCTTCCTGATGGTAATTGTCAAATATGAAAAGTTTTGGGATACAATTGGGATTTGCCAATAATGTAATAAGGGGGGATGTTAGAATAAGTTGGTTGATATTCCATTCTTGGCATAATAAAAGAAGTGCTCGTAGGCGCTCTCCAATTTGGTTATCTAACCACCGAGGTGGTTTAACCAGTTTGTAACCGCATGTATCCCTTATATTTGGAGTTAATGAGAAGAATCAATTGCTTCGTGAATTTCTTTAATATATAGAAAAATATGATCTTCATTTTAGCATTCAAGAAAGGAATCTAAAGTGCATCTAGCTACATGTTAGGCCTCATTTATTTTTTTGCATGCACGTTTTATGATCTCTTACTTAAAAAAAAAGAGAAAGCTTTAGTTTTTTACAATCATTTAAACCAAAAACCACATAGATCTAGAACTTATATTATTGCATTGTTGATTTCACATGCACTGTATTTATCACCCAAAATTTTCTCTTAGGATAAGATTTGATATTTTAAGATCCTATGTGTATTCCAATCATCTAATCAAATATAGATTGGTAGGATTCCATACTAACACCTCCATAATATTGAGTGTGGGCATGTGCTTCCATGTGTCTGTATATTTGGGAAACTTGGTATGAACACCATACGAGTCCAAAAATATTTCTATCCTTCCAAAAACCTCTAATCAAAGATAAAAATTTAATAAACACTTAAACATGACCATTATGTAGCTAGAACATATCAATAAAGATCAATAATAGATTAACCAAAGGTTAGTCCTATTGGGGTCATATATAATCCCTTGAGTAATCATCATAGGAACCTTGAGGATATATTTGGTGCATATCAAGCAAGAGATGCCAACCTCCCATATAGGCTCTTACGTATGCTTTAGGACTCCTAGGGAGTAATTTATGGTAGGCTAAAGAGATTCATAAGGAGGAATATTGATTACCTATCATATACGATCCTAGATCACATATCTAGATGTGACCATTCTCATGTATAATTATCTTCCATGTACATTAAAGTCTCTCTAACGTACAACCACATATATAGAGAGGACCAAATTCTTCTATTTATCGATAGGCATATTCGAAGGGTAGGTATATGAAAAGGTTCAAGTATATTGGGAAGAAATCCTAAGGTATATTTATTCGATTGGTATCTCAAGAGAAGAGGATATAAGGGCATATGAAACTATTCTTCTTCTTATTCTACTACTACTACACAACTCTAGAAACAAAACTTTAATAAATTTAATTCTTCTTACCTAAAGCCATGGCCAAACATCATTATCTTACATAAGGTGTTACCCTCCAATTCCTTTGTAACCCTAAATCTTTGCCCTCTTTGCTTAAGGTCTAATGGGAGTCACATTTGAAAATACCACATTCAAGGAAGAAGAGTTGGAAGCTCCTCCATCAAGGGCCTTCTTCCTTGTCCATAATGAACATGTGGAAGTTATCTTAATGATTTATAGAAGACGTAATATTGGAACATGTGTTTTATGTTAAAATTCAATTAAAAAAATGAAATACAAAGTTGTCCATGTGGTTGATAGTTGCATGAAACAGTATGTAGAGTTAATTTAGTTGCATGATTGTTGATGGAGAGTTAATAAAATTGAATAGACTATTAGAAGATATGACTCTAGAAGCATGGATGTGATTCTCAATTTGAGAGGACAATATTGGAAAAAAAATATTCCCATGGATATTTGCATGTGGTAGGGAGACAAAAAATCATGCTAAAAAACAATTAACATTACTTAGTTGCATGTTTCCTTTTTTTGTTTTGTGATCAAGCAATAGTATTGGAGTCAAAATCACATTGACACTAATGTGTCTTAGCACTAATACAAAAAAACTATTGATCAATCCCTCGAGCAAGAAAATATAATGTTTGCATTTTAGACAATAGCATTGGTCTTGTATCAAAAGCACCATCGATGATACTAATTCAAGTATAGTGCTTTTAATTTAGGTCACTATATGCACTTTTGATCAAATATGAGCATGTTTGAATAAATATGATTTTTGACATTCTTGATAGGATAGAGAGGTCATCAAAGGATTGATAGAGGGGAACCAAGGCTTCATACAAAAACCCACTCTTCCTCAAAACTAAAATCCTAATTAAAGAATGAGAGATTCTAACGTTTAATAGAGTTGTACTCCATAATGAAGATCTCATTTACAAATATATAAATCTAAATTTCATTTGACAAAATATGTTTACATGCATTTGAGATACATTAATGTAGATCCACTAACTTAGGCCAAAATTCATTAAACCAACAAATCAAAACACTAACCATATAAAAGGCTATATACTCTTAAAATTTTAACTCCATATCACTAACTAGAATAATTTCTACCTTATCTGCTAAGAAATGATTGACCAAACTAGGTCAAGACATCTTCTCTAGAGTGTTCTTAAAGGATTTTGTGTCATGAAAATCCACATGCACAAACTGAGTAGCTCTATTCTTATAAAAATCAAAACTCACGAAAAAATATGAGAAAATATTTGATCTACTATTAAGACTCTTTAAAATATTATTACTTTATGCTTATGATCCTTACACACAAATCTCCTTCATTTAACACACAAAACACCAACTTTCATGTCTAAGTAATTATTTAAAAACTCTAAACCTAAATTAATACCACTTAATCTTCAATTTTAATACCTCTAACTTAAACGTACATAGACCTCTTAATATTTTTTAATTACAAATTAATTACGATGAAAATTACTCTTGAGAAACATATTTATAATTGTAAGCCAAATCCGTTCATTCTCCACACAAAATATTCAAATATCAATTGCAAACAATTACATATAGAACCCTCGTAATGAGAATTCACAGGGATTTTATGGCCCATAATAAAAAGAAAGTACACTACGTGGAATCGTGGTAATAAGATACATGATGGCGTACATGGCCGTCGTTTTCCCGCGCCACGGGTCGAAAGTAAGAGCCCCGGAAGAGCCACGGGCCATTCAGACAAATGATGACCCGCCATCCTTTGGGAATAACAAAATCTGTTTTCACGGAAGATGGAGATAAGTTATTATTTCATAGTTTCAATCTCTAACAACTTTATTTATATTCCAGCTATAATTTTATTAAAAAAAATTAATGTATTGTAATTAGAACATTCCAACCAGGCTTCTGTAAAACTCTTGATAAAAAAATATTTATCTAAACGAACGACAAAATAATCTTCTTCAAAGTCAGTACACAGCCTCCCACCTTTTCCGAATGGTATGAAGGCTGGGTTTTCCTTCAGTTAATGCAAAGCAATATCAATCCCACTTTACTGGATTAATTAGCAATCCAATGTTTTAAATTGAATTAAAATAAAATAAAAAATGTTTTATAGGGACAGTACAACGGTTTGAATTTTGATTTTTTGAGGAGGTTTAAGGTGTAAACAGCGACATGGATGACTGTGTGAGGGAGTGAATGTGTGTTAAATTCTCTGTTGATAAACATAGCTCTTGGAGTGAATGTGTGTTAAATTCTCTGTTGATAAACATAGCTCTTGGTTATACAAATAATGAAAACTGCTCAACCCTCTGTTAGTACTCAGAGTTTCTACTAACTAAATAAAAAAAAATTATAAATATTAATTATCGAAATTTAATATTTTAAATTAAAATAATATTAAAAGATACACGATGGTGTACATGGCCCTCGTTTTCCAGAGCCACTGGTCAAAAGCAAGAGCCCCGGAATAATTGTCCATATGCATGCCATTCAGAAAAACCATGAGATAGTCATTATCTCATACTGAACAGTAGGTTTTCATTTTTAAAATTTAGAAAATTAAATTATTGTTTAGGTTATCTAAATTTATATTACAAGCTCCTGTTATGCTGTATAAACTGTGATCCCAATTTAAAAAATGGAAGTTGTTCAGGTTACTAACTTCAAATCACGAACGAAAAAAAAACCATGTTCTACCGTACAAACTGTGATCTCAATTTGCCTTAAAAAAATAAAAAAATATTAAATTACCTTTATATTTCACTTCCTGGGTGGATTCTGGGAAAAGACAGGGAGCATTCCCACAGGGAAGACCTTCACAAGGAAAATACAGAGCGATTAAGAGCTAGGAACCTCTTTGTTCAGAGCCAAAAGAGTCAAAATATAGCAGAATAAAGATTGAGTACACAATTGGTGAATTTCATTGATAAGTAGTCGTCCCAGGTTAGCTTTTCGCCCCCCTTCGCCTTCAAGATGGCATCCGTGCGAACAAGGGAAGGCTCATACATGCCAAATGCCTGTCGTCCTTCCCTAATTTACTGGAAGGTATATGAAAAACAATATTTATAATTAGTTATTGGGTACTCATAATTTTAGTTTTAATTTGGTAACTTTGTTGTTTTTTATTTTTTAAAATTTTTATTAGGGTAAAATCTAGGTTTTTGTAAAGGCTCAAATCTTTTTACAATCTCAAACTATTTTGTCAAGTCTTACTAACTAAAATGCATCTTTGTCTCAAAACTTTATAGATTTAGATTCATTATTAGTCTATTTACATTCATATCTTTGAAGAGTCTCTAGAAAATGCAATCTTCAACAGACAAGTACATGAATCTCTAGAAAATGGAATACTCAATAGATAAATCCACAAATCTTCAAAAAATTGAACCCTAAGGAGAAACATTCACATATCTCTAAAAAATGGAACTCTTAGTAGGAAAATCACATGAAAACCCAAATAGGTAAATTTATTACTTAAGCCTTGCAATGCATCCAAAAGTCACAAATCCACAAATCTCCAAAAAATGGGACCCTTAGTAGACAAGTCCATGGATCTTCAAAAATTTTAACCCTTAACAAACAAGTCCATAGATCTTAAAAATATAGAACCCTCAATAGAAAAATCAATAGATCTCTATAAAATGGAACCCTCAACAAACAAATCCATCTCGGGACTATTAAAAGCCAAATATTACCCAGGAGAGGCTAAGAAATACATCCCAAGACTCAGAGTGGACGGAGAGGGATCTACAATATGGAGAAAAATGGAAGCAGACCAGGAGTTAATAAAGCCTTACCTTTATTGGCAATTAGGGATGATTTTTTTTTGGGAGGATTCATGGAATCAATTTCAACCAATTATTCAAACATTTCTAGATATGGAGAGTTGGAAAGTAGAGATCCAAAAGGTAGGGTGGTGGAAAGCCTCTTACTATATGAAATCATGGAATCAACATGTGTCAAAATTACTACAGTGGAAACATCCCCGAGAATGGCCAGTGAGGGGGACAAAGGAACTAAATGAAAAACTATGGATACATATCGAAAGACATCTAGTTTCGGATGGTTCTAAGAGGGATATACTTGGATGGGGAGGAAGTAAGTTGGGAATCTATTAGGCAAATAAGGGATACAAAGGAGTCTATGGATATGAGATTACTCCAACAACGCTTCCATGGACATTTGTTTGCCAAAATTAAGGATAACCAAAAATTAATATTTTTTCATGGCTAATTAACCACAAAAAGTGCTTGAAATTTCATAATTTTAGAAAAAAGAGGTTTCTACAGGTCTTCCAAATGTGTTGTGTGGAAATACAGAGGATACCTTGCATCACCTCTTTTTTGGGTGTTCTTTTGCCAAAGACATATGGATCAATTGGTGGAGGTTGATGAGACAAAATTAGGAAAATTTTTAGAGCCAGGAAAGCTTTTATGAGAAATGGAAACAGTGCAGATTTAAGACTAGAAAAAATAAAATGGCATGGAAGTTGAGACTTAGCTTCATATGGTGGAAGTTATGGCTAGAATGAAATGCATGCATATTTAGATCAGAGCACGGAACAAGGGAGCAAGTTTGGGAGAGGATTATTAGTATGTTAATGGAAACACTATCTATTAGATTAGAAGAGGAAATAAACATAGAAATGGAGGAAGTGAGTATTCTAAGAAGCTTTGGAATAATTGTAAAAGAAAAATAACTAAGGGTTGGTTGCGTAGGTGAGATATCCTCAAATAACATGGAGTGGATACCGCCTCCCAAAGAGCAGGTGAAGGCAATGACAGATGGGACTTCTACTAAAAATCATAGAAAAGCTAATTTTGAAATTATCATAATAAATTGGAAAGGAGAAAAGGTGTACTAGAGAGTAGAAGGTATGGGGGAGACAACAAATAATGAAGTAGAAGGACAATCGATCTTGTCAGCGTCAATGATAGATACAAATCTACATTTACATAAGCTATAGATAGAGACAAACTCTCAAGTTTGGACTAGATTCTTGGATCCGATAAGACCCATTTAGGTGTTGGGAATTGGAGAGAGAAGGAAGGTGGAAGCAGTTCAAAATATTTGGAAGGTTTTTCAAGATATTTTTATTACTCATATCAAGCGAGAGGGAAATAAGGTGGCAAATTATTTAGCAAAATTGAGAAAATAATTGGAGTGAGGGTAATATGTGGACTCTCAGATGGAAAATAAGATAATTTGGTGCCAAAGAATCCAAGGGATGCGAGAGATGGTACAAACAGACAAAAAACATGTTTAAGATGCCAAAAATGACTTCAAAACACCATGAAGATAGATGGATGGTCTACGAAATTTAGATGACTGAGATTATTATGGTGGCCTCGTGTGATGTTTTCAAAAAACAAACATATATATTATTTTTATGGCTAATTTTTGAGCCAGGAGGGATTGGCATAGGATTTTATACAACTCATTTTACTTTGTAATACAACTTTTATAAATATAATATATTTTTCATCTTTAAAAAAAATTAAACAAATTCATAGGTCTCTATAAAATGGAACCCTCGACACACAAATCCATAGATCTCCAAAAAAGGAATCCTCATCAAAAAAATTTCTTAGAAACCCAAATCAATAAAATTTTCAGCTTCTTATGGCTAAAAGTAGACAAATACCATAGATCTCCAAAAAATGAAACCCCCAATAGAAAAATCCACATATCTCTAAAAAAAAAATTACTATAAAAATTGGAACTTTAATATAGTGAATTGACTTTATATATATCCTCTTTCCTTTACCACTAACTAGAGTACATCTAGATGAATCTCATCTAGAAGTATCCATATTTTATCTTCCTCTCTAAGGGCTCGCCAATTGGCTACCCAATTAACCACCCCATTTCCTTCTCTATACAAATGTACCAACTAAAATTCTTCTAGTGAATTTAGGGATCCTAGTATATCTATTACTATGTCTGCTACTCTTCATCTTGTCATTTCCCTTGCATTGAGGTAATTAATAAAATTCAATAAATTTATATCAACTATTAATTTCTTAGCCCCCACCTAAACCACTATCTTTACTCTTGTCAATATTTTCGTAGCTTCAACATGATGATTGGTCATAATATCCAAGTACTCATTCATCACTATGATCATTATTCCTTAGCTATCCCTTAACAGTACTCCAAATTTTTCCAAGTTACCTTTAGAATCCCATCAAATTTTAGCTTCAGTCATCCTTGTTTGGGTGATTTCCACTTGGTCAAGCTCCTTAAGTCTTCTCAATGATTATCATTCACCTTAATTGTACTTAGGTTTCAATATTCACTTAATTTTGCCTCCTCCAATGAATCTAGACTCTCATGTACTTTTAATGCTTTAACATTGTTCACTATGGTTTCTATGATGTGCTCTCTATTACTATTTGTAGATCTCTTCTTCCCTTTACAAATACTTCCATTTCTCTCCAACCATGTGCCTAGTGCATAATGAAAGGAAATTATATTCCAAATACGATTAAATATAGATCTCTTTAATGACTTATCCCACTATCATATCCAATCTGATATGTTATTAGGTGATGCCCAAACAACCCTCATTTTCTTTATTATGTCATACAATATTTTGAGGGAATATTTACATTTCAAAAATATGTGATTCACTTATTCCTCATGAGCTTCACAAACATAACATTTGTTAGGGAATTGAAAACTCCTCTTATGCAAGTTATCTATTGTTAAACTAGTATTTTGGAGCTCCATCCAAAAGAAAATTGTTAACTTTGGTGCTGATTTTCTCCCCCATGATAGATCCCATTAAAAGCCCTCCTAGGAACTGCAAGTGAAATATCATAGGATGATTTAATGGTGATCCTTTTTCAGTAGATCCCCATAGTATTGCATCCTCAACCAAAGTGGGGCCTATATAATAAGCTTTTAATTTATTTGTTAGCTTTTGTAGCTCTTCATCATATTGATTATGAATCCTTAGCTCCTTCCATCCTATCTCTCCTCCTTCTATAGCCAAATAATAATTCACCATATTCCCATAACTTTATTCTATATCTAATCTAATTCTTGCTAACTTCTCAATCTTCTCTAAAGGGTCTTATTAGGAGTCGGTAGAACTACCATTTATTACTTTCTATTGGATGCATTTTATTGCCTATGCTTATATGAGAGTTGATGCCTCAAAAATACCCAAAAACAAAAGCACCATAACCCTACAAAGGTGCATATGATGTATTTATCACCCTATGGTTTTTTTGTTAGGTCAAACATTAGGCTTCACAAAACTGTAACAAAATTTAATAAAAGTGGTACCATTAAAAATATCTTTTCGATGAGCATAAACACACCTATATTTTGCCAAGATTCGACATACCAAAATGCCTAGAAATGAATGTGCCATAACCCAATGAAAGTGTGTATGGCACATTTGTACGACCATCACAAAAATAGAAGTTTTGATATCTTGACTACTTGTCACCACCATTTAACTTCATATCTTTCATTTCTAATGGTTAAATTGTATGATTCAATGGGTTTTATTTATAAATCAATCTAGTTGTATGAAGTTGTTATCCTATTAATATCCATATCCAATTTATTTATCTTTAATAAATCAAATCATCCCTTGTAATTAAAAATATCTCATTTTCTACCTCATCCTTTTAGCTACCATGTGTCAAACATCATTCAAATATTTTAATAAACATAAACAAGATTATAAAACTATCCCTTAGGGATAGTTAGTAGCAATAATCATTTTTTATTTTATAGGTATATGCTACTATAGTCACTTATTGGCTTATAAGGATTGAAGATCCACCAAAGTCCTTGTAGATTTAGATTTATTTCCTATTTAACTTTAATTGGGTATTTACTAGAACAATCAAGGAATACCTACCAAGGCTCTCTTCAAGAATGTTTCAGAAAGTATCAAGGGAAAATCAATCAAATTGGTTGTGATCTCTCTCATCACTTTTAGTATTTATTTTCCTTTTCAATGTCTTAAATATTTTTACATGCTTTATTTCTTTATGCATTTTTCTATCAATAATCCTAAAAGGGTACTATGGTTTATTATTTTTGTAGACACAGAAAATTGACCCACTAAGGTGAATAATTTTTCTTAGATTTCTTGTTTTCTTCTTAAAAATGTAGGGTCCTCTTTGAGTTAACTTTTACCCTACTAAATTTTCTTCATTTCTTCTAAATCCTATATCGTTAGATCGGGCTCAAAAAGATATTTCCAATGGTATATGATATGAACTATTTTGACTTCATTTGACCCTTTTAAATGCATTAGAAATGCATGGGGTCCAACAGGTGTGACATCGCGTCCCACTTTTATGGGGCACATTTTTGTTGTTTCTAATTTATTTTATTTTATTTAATTTATTTCTTTTATTATTTTTGGCCCACTTGGACCACATGTTAAACCCACCCTAGGGTTTATTAGCGTCGTCTATGAGTTTATTTGACCTATTTCTTTGCCTATAAAAGGAAGATCAAAATCAATTTTTAAACATGAACATGAACACTGCTATAAGCACGAACTCATGAACTCATGAACGACACACTCTTGCTTATGATATGATTGTTCTCTGCTACTTTCTCGCTGCTTATTATTTATTGTGTGTTTCACTACTAACCCCCAAAGTGCAACTTTTGGATTTGATCTACATTGTGTGATTTGTTTTCAGCTTGGTGGATCCATTGGTGTGAGCTTGGTGAAAAGACGAAGTGCCTTTTGTGGAGGCTGTCATCTTCTTCTCGCTATTCCATCAAAATCCATCAAGAATTGTATTGTTTTTCTTATACTTTTATTTTCATCCTTGCATCATCATTAAAAGCATTTAGTAATTAGGATCTCTTTGTTATTTCTATGCATTGCATCTGTAGATTATTGTAGAACGTTGCTCATCATATTCTATGCATGTTATTTCACATCCCGAGATTTGCCTGGGGGTAAGTTTTTTTATCTATCAATTTTGTTACTTCCATCTACATATTTTTAGCATAGCAACATATTCTATTTTTATTTTTGTACATCCATTTTATGTTTAAACTCTAAAGGTCAATTTCTAATTTTATTTGTAAAGGTCATCTAATTGGACCTAGGGGGCTTGACCGTTGTGCCTACAAGGACTTTCTTACAATGGCCTAAGCAGGCCCCCTAACGCTAATCAAACATTTTTCTAGTCCATTATTTGTCTTTACAGGAACATGTTTATTTTGACTTCACTAGGGCAAGGAGAATTAAAGCTTGGATCAGCCATTGGTTTGAGTTAAGTGAATTTGTTCTTATTACTGGTTTTTCTAATCTACATTCTTAGGCATTTGAATATTAAAAAACATATAGTTTGCATTTAAGTTAATTCCTGCATATTTATCTTTAATTTTTTATGTTTTAATTAATTAAGTTAATTATGTTTTAATTAATTAGTCAATTCTATTTTAATTAATTAGTTAATGATGTTTTAATTAAATTTGTTAATTTTGTTTTAATTAATTAATTAATTAATTCTATTTTAATTAATTAGTTAATTTTGTTTTAATTAATCAATTAATTTTGTTTTAATTAATTAGTTAATTTTGTTTTAATTAATTAAGCAATTATGTTTTAATTAGTTAATTTTGTTTTAATTAATTAATTTGTTAATTCTATTTTAAAAACTGCTTGAAAAAAAACCCTAGGTTAGCCTCATTCAAAGAAAAGAATCATATTAGGTTAGCTCTTGTATTTTGTATTTCTTGTATTCTATATTTATTTGCATTCCATTTTATTTTGTACTGTTAGTTAATTTCCGCTTTGTTTATATTTCCATTTAATTTTTGTTAATACTAATTATTTTTTTATCTATTTTGATCATAGGTTTACTATTTTTTAGGAACAAGATAGGTGTGCCATGGAGCTACAAGTGTACCATAGAGATGCAAGTGTACCATAAAGCTATAATTTAGAATCAAAAGGTATCGGAATGAATACAACTCAAATAGGTTTTGCATAGCTCATATGTTTGCTTTATTTGTGACTGAATAACTAGATTTATGGTTTAAGAAAACAAATCACCAACGAAATTGGGTTACCATTATAGAGGTTTCTAAATTATATTGCTATGACTTGATGCAATCAACTCTTCATAACTATGCCACTTTTCTTTCTTTCAAATAGAAATTTTCATGTGCACAATCAGAATCAGATGAAGAACCCCCAACAATATTCTCATTTGTCATAATATGTATAATATTTGCTTCTAGGTGCACTCTTGGCCTTATAAGGTGCTCACTTGTAGGATTAGAACTAAGGGATTATAGTGTAAAATTCTCAATCTTATTTTATTGCTTAAAACTTGTTAGATATATTTATTATATTTTTATTTGTTAACAAAACAAAATGTAAGCAATAAAAATAATCACCCAAGCAATTGCAACAATAAAGATAAGACAGTTCAATGTAAATAAATTTTATATTGAATTTCAATGGGAGCCTTGGTCTCATCTCTTTTAAAATAGTGAGATACCCCAAGTTATAGGGATCTTTTTATAAATGAAATGCTTTCTTTTGAGTACAATAGGCACAAATGGGGAAAATCCCCTTTGGAAAATCAAATAAATGGTGGGTGTAAATCCTCTTTAGTACAATTATTTGGTTGGATGAGCTTGAGTATCCTCATGGGTCATCCCTTGCTTTACTAGTATTCCAAATAACAAGTCACCTACACACATGTCCTAAAAATAAAAGAGTGAATAACATATGAATGGCCTTGACTATGTGAGGCTCATTTTTATTCTAAAGAAAGCTATGAAAACCTAAATATAAAAACTTGTAGAATGGAAAATCAATGTGCATAAGAAAAATAAAAATAAAATTTAATACCTTGTGTTCTTACAAGTCTGATCCTTGCTTGGAAGTGAATGACCTACTCCTATGTAAACATAGGGCTATTTTTTACTCTTTGTATCTCCAAATGATCTAAACATTTGTGGAGATGTTCTAGGGGTTTTTAGGAACCTACCCTTAAAATTTTAGCTTAATACAACACTGGATGAGTGCAATATGGTCAAAATAAGTTTGGTAGTCCTGCACAAATGTGAAGTTGTGTTTGAGATCCATGGAGATGCATTTGTGAATCATGGGGTTGTGTTTGTGACTATGTAAATGTAGTGCTACATTTAGGACTTATTTGTAGAAGGATTTTGTGATTGGGATGGTGATTTTTGGCTTTGATAGCTCAATCTTCAAAAATATTGGTGTCCTCCTGGCATGATTTTTTTAATGTGATGATGTCTTTTTAGTCTTGTTTACTTGATGAAATGGTAGAGCCTTTGTAGGCTTATGGGGGATGAGAGGGGTGAGGATAGGTTGTAATCTAGGGCTGCCAAATGGTAGGGACTGTGTAGCCACCTATCTTGAGTAGTTAGAGAGAGTCACTTAGAGTGTCCCACATAACTAGGAAGATGTGGCATGTGGGTAGATGTGAGTGGAGTGAGGTGTTGTTAGATGCGACAAAGTGAGGGGTAGAGGTGGCTAGGACACATGCCAAGTGGGGAGATAGGGTATCCTAGGGGAAATTTCTAAATTTTACAAAATTTTGAAAATAGGATAATTTGTACGAAAATGCACCTAAGTTAAACCTTAGACAAATTATTTTATTATGCAAATTTGGGTGCAATGTGAATGGGTTTTGTGAAGTGTTAATATTTGGTGTCTACAGATTCCCCTTTTTGTACCATGTTGTGTAAGACATAATGCGGTGCAAAAATAAGAAACACTTGGCTTTTTTGGATGATAAATCTAGTTTTTTTGCACCATCACAAGGATTGAATGACTCTTGGAAATTTTTGATTTTGGCTTACCCCCTCAAGTGGCAATTGGGTGAAAGATGAAATATATGAAAACCACAATTTTATTTATAGAATACAAATGGTAAAATGATGTGGCTTGATTGATGCAAATATTGTGAATGAATATCAAGTTGATTGCCGCAATTTTTAAGTGTGCATGCATTGTTGAAATTTTGCTTTTGGCAAATTGAAGTGCAATTTTGTTATGGTAGATGGACCAACCAATGTGGGTATGTGTGTGATAATAAAATCGTTCAAAGGTAGAAAATTTGATACCTCGATTGTACTCACCACATATCAAACCTGTATAGTGGCCTGGTGTATGCCAATTTAAAATTTGTGAAAGGTTTCATCTTTTGCAATCCTGTGGAGAGTTTGATGATTACCTTGAGAAATTTTTTTTTAATGTAGTTGCATTTCAAAATTGAGTTACCAAATTGATCTGATTTGGGATAAGATGAAGTAGGTTGATATGATGGATGCATGATTGAGTTGATTTTACGATTTTTGAGACTTTAGAGGTTGATTTGATGCGTTATTATTTTTTAATTAATGCCCTTATGGTAATTTACCCACCCTATTGGATTGCATGGATAACTGATCACTGAATTTACCAAGTGTCTAGAGTAAATCACTACATACAATGTTCAATAAAGGATCTAAACTAGCTATTCTATGACTAAAATAAAAATTCTAAGCTATTGTAGGGAATAAAAAGCTATTGTAGATGTTGACCAGAGGGGTTTGATGCCTCTAAATCCTTTGGAATTGAAAGTGACCTAAGAGGTATGTATCCTTTGGAGCATTTTAAACTGATTTGACCAAAGGGGTGTGCCTTATTTGGAGCACTTTGGATTGAAAGTGACCAAATGTGTTTTGTTCCTTTGGAGCATTTTGAACTACATTGACCAAAGGGATGTCTCCTTTGGAGAATTTTTATGAATTGACCAAAGGGGTGTCTCCTTTGGAGCCTTTTGGATTGAAAGTGATAAAAGGATTTTGGTTCCTTTAGAGCATTTTGGATTGAATGTGACCAAAGGAGTTTGGTTCCTTTGGATAATTTTTTATTTTTTGTATGCATGTGATGATATGAATGTATTATGAATGAATGCAATTGGTGATAATGTATGCAAATGGATGAATGGTGTTGCCTCATTAATTTTTATTTGAAGAGGTTATGGACGATTGTTTATCAAAATTTGCCTTTATTACTTAGTCAGGGATACCAACATCTAATGTTGAAAGATGGAGTGGATTATAATACATAAATGATAATGTGATGTTGATATAGAATTGAAGCTTGCTTATGAATTTGTTTGTTATAGGTATAAAGAATCAAGATTTGTTTTCAAAAGACTCAAACATCCTAGTGATCTCAAAAAAACACATCTATTAATCTCATGAATCCATAAGATGCTAAGAGTCTCCTAGATGAGTCAAATTTATCAAGGACCAACTGTGTGTGCAATGAATGTTCACTTTCTATTATGAGAGAGGGAAAACTAATCACTTATAGATTATGCAAACAAGCTAGCTCATCTATGAGCATACATGGGTCTATACAAAATAAGCTCACTAATGTGATATATGTGTCACCATGTGTAAGGCTAATCCACTGCCAAGTCGGTGTCTATAGACCATTGCTAACAATGGAGATCGCCCCAGGGTTTTAATAACTGAGAATTCTAGAGATTCAAGCTCCTTTCCATTATTTTTATTTCATTTTTGGATTTTGGTATTTTTGGAATTTTATTTTAGGAATTTTTCTCATTTTGTAGAGGATCAAAGGGGATTTTTATTGCTTTTAGGGCTTGCTCATGTTAGATAAGAGCAAGGGGTTATTTTGATGGGGGATGACTTTCTCATTCTGGAGAAGAGCAAGGGGAGCTTTTTTTGGATACTTGCTCATTTTGTGGAAGAGCAAGGGATTTATTTTTTTGGAGGGGGAGAATGGGGAGCTCATCCTTTTTTCAATTCTCAACTTTCAAGACCATGCACATAATAGGATGAACAACAAAAACTATTTACTTTGTGGCAATATCTATGCTTGAGCTTGTCATTCCAAAACTTCATAATATTTTAATGTGTACTATTGTGCATGGTCCAGGAGAAAACATGATTAACTAGGAACAACCTATAGTACCTAAGGACTATTTGACATTCAATGAAGGTTGCTTGAAACACTAGGAGTGGTTGAGTGACTTAAAAAACATAGATATTATTCAAAATGGAGACTACATAAGAAATAAGGTGCTATGGTATTTATTTCTTTCTCTTTTTTGACTTGTTTTTGGATGGTGAAATAATACTAATGCTAGATCAAATATGCAATTGATTAAGACAAGAGGACTCAATGGACTAACAATTATCCAAACTAACCAGATGGCAATCAATATGGAAAGTGATATGTATGAATGCAGATGATAGGGGTACATAATTTAATGTACAAGGATATGATTGTGGAATGTATATGAGTTATGGATGCATGAAAGGATGCATAGAATATAATATGAATTATTAAGATAATTTTTTGTTATGTATATAGGTACATATTTCACATTAGGTTGGCCAAGGTGGTTGTGGTGGATCGATAGGTGGCTCAACTCACTCTAGCGGAAGGAGCATATGAAAGATGGATCAATGGATAGGGAACATGTGAACGTAAAACTCATATTTATTGTTGAAGGGTGCAATGGGTACCAAGTCTTATTTAGAATTTTTAGATATGATTGAGAGTATGTCACATTCCTCATCAAAATATTTGTTAGAGTAATCATCAAAAGTGGATTTTATCATGGTAACTTGTGGAGACATTTCTAGAAAATCCTTGTATAAAAGAGGTACAAACTTAGGATCTATGTATTCATACTCACTATCATTGCTCTCTTCATCCTCGTCACCATCCTCTTTGGGATCTATGGTGAGTTGTTGAAATACTAGGTCAAAAGAGGTGGTGGAGGATAATGATCGATATCCTAAGCCAGAGTGATCATGTGTTTCTCGATAATGAGGTTCAAGGATATCATGAGGAAAGCACGAGGATATGGAAGCAAACAGAAAGGTAAATGTAACACTAAGTCCTACGAACGAGAATGCATGAAAAGAGGGAAAACAAACGAATTGAAATGAGATTTAAAGCAAAATGTAAAAGTGCAGCCCTTTATTTTATTAATTTGCTCGAGATCGGGTTACAATGCGTCTCCTCCCTTTTCAAGGGCTGGGAGTGTTAAACATGGTTTTGTTACACCACAAATGTGATATTCCCCTTTGGGATCTTTCGCGTGCCCACATTGAAAATGGGTGGACCAAACATCATCGCCGCTTGCATGAGTGCGTCTATAGTTCCCTGCTACCCCTTTGGTCTCAAGACCCTATGTTCAAAGAAACAGTAAATGGTTAGTAACACATGCGAATGGAGGGAAACATGCGATCCCTAAGGCCTATGGTCAATGCATGCATAAAATAATTAAAATGATAACTGAAACATATCAAAATGAGCTGAAAATTTGATAAAAGCAAGAAAACATTACCAGGAACACACTACAAAAGGAACAGTCAAGAAATCTGCCACATATTTCTAATCGCTCGGGGTGGGACGATTAGGACTGTGATAAAATTTTATTAGGTGACCTCCTAAATGTCCCATATAGAGGCCTCCAAAATACTTGTAAAGTTGGGGTTAGACAAAATAGGGCATTTTGGGATGACCCAGATGGTTGGATTTTGCATATTCAGCCTCAATCATGTTGTATCCGACGATGCTCCCTGTATGTTAGTGAAAGCAAGAAATATTGAAAGCACAGTAAAAACTCATCCAAATGACATGAAATTTAAATGACAGCATATGTAAGTGACCTAGAATAAAATGACAGCATATGGAAAAATAACAGTATGGAAATCTACCACGGATTTCTAATCACTTCGGGGTGGTGCGATTAGGACTGCAGTAGTGCAGGGGGCGCTCGAAGGCAGGACGCCAGTCGTTTGGGGCCCGATTTTGGCACCAATCCACTTGGTATGGGTCCAAAACCACTTATGGGGTTGTTTTTATAAATTAGGTGGGGTATTGTGGCCAAATTTTTGGGTTTTTGGTCCGGATTGCGCTTCCAATAATCACCCAATAACCTCCCTTCCAAAAGAGAGATCAAGGATGTAAGAAGCACAAATGATGGGTGAGGGTGTAATTCGGTAGCAATCCGCTGCTCCAAATGCTCCTGATCTGTCCTTTTTTTGGGGTGATGAAAAATATTAAAAATCCAACTAAGTTCAAAATATTTACAACCACAATAAAAAACCACAAACCCCCAAAAAAAAAAAAACCACCCCCACAAACAAGAAAATCACAGAAGGACAAGCACACTTCCCCCCCAGTCAACTAGAAGACAACTAGTTCCCACAAGAGGGAAAGAGACCACTTCAATATTAATTGAAAGAATTAAACTACAAACCTACAGAAACTAGAGGGGTCATATGAGTGATCAAACATCAATCCTCATTAGGTGAGAAGACTCACCATTTTATAGACCTGAGGGTCTTTGTGAATGAGCACGTAGAGGCGCCACTTGGCGATCATGACTTGCTAGGGGGAAGAAGATTCCTCCATGATTAAGGGCTCCATGACTGCCCCTATTACTACCTCTTTGAGCTCAAAAATGCTCACTCACACTCCATGCATTGAAGGAGGAGTTGAGTGGCGGATCTGAGCTACCATTTGTCAAGGTTTGACCTTTTTCCCATCAAACCTGCTATTCACCCCACCCTGGAGTGAATGTTGTTAATCGTATCGATGTGGGATGAATACAAGTTTGTAATCATCCCAGGGTGGAACAAATAGGGAGTAGAGAACCTAAAAGGTGCCAAATTGACCTTTGACCTTCCAAAACTACTTTGGGAGTGGTTAGGACCACTTTTTAACCTTTGGGGGCTGCCCTAGGAGCTATGTATGTCAATTTGATCAGTGCTTGTCCTCACATAATCGTATTGGTGTTTTTTTGGTGTCTACAGATGCCCCTTTTGGGATGCTCTATGCGTGGCATAGTGCTGAGCAAAAATAGATAACCAATGCACTAATGATTAGGGTTTCTCAGTAACCTAACCAACTTTTGATGCCCCAAGTATGGAAAGGGCACGCATTCTTGAATCCTTTCTTTTGATGAGCTAAGGAGCTTATTTCAAGTGTTAACCTATTTTGGTGAGGTGTTACTTGATCTTGGACATTGTTTAGTCATGAATAGGCAAAGGGCGCAACCTTTTGTCTGTGGGAACCTTGAGTTCATGATTCATGAATGCCAAGTGTTTGATCAGCTTGTGATTATTGCTTATTTTCTACCCCAAGCAAGAGTGTGATTGTCTTTATCAATGATCCTTTGAATGCATGTCATTTCCTTTATTGGGTGTGTATTTGTTGATTGGTGACTAAGTGTGACTACCCCCTCAAGCGACGAATCGATGAGGGAATGACCGACATGAGAAAAGCGATGATTCACTTGACCCAATATGACTTTTGTAAGGGTGCCTTCAGTTGTTTTCCATTGAATTCTTATGCAGTTTCCCAATGATTTAGACCTATTTTTGGTGGGTGTGAACCCTTTTTGTGATGTCGTTTGGGGATGAAATTCTCAAAAATCCATCCTCCCATGGAGTGGTCCGGCTATGGTAGCCTTCTTAGGGAGTAGGATAGTGAGGATTTGTGACCCCAACATCTTTTTTGAATATCAAGAAGCACAAGCGCAAAGGCGCCTTGTTTGGCAATGTTATTGCTATTTTTGGGTGGGTTTGGACCCTTTTTATGATGTCGTTTTGGGGATGAAATTCTTGAAAATCCATCCTCCCGTGGAGTGGTCCAGCTATGGTAGCCTTCTTAGGGAGTGGGAGAGTGAGGATTTGTGACCTCGACGTATGTTTTGTATGCCAAGAATGTCAAGTGCAAAAGAACTTTTATTTGGCAATTTTTTTTTGCTATTTTTTGTGCATTTGGGTGCAGTTTTTGATGTTTTTTATTTTCTTGCTCTGTAATCATCCCAAGGTGGGATGAATACTAGTTTTTTAATCATACCTAGGTTTAAAAAGTGCTAACTAGAGTTCTCATCCTAGGGTGGAACTATTATAGGCCTAAAAGCCTATTTAAGGGCCAAAACTAGGTTTTGGGCTCATTTGCACTTTGTTTTTCTAGCGATTTGGAGCTGTGAGGAGGAGGAGGTCGAGTTCGCATAGTGGAGTGCTGTTAGATTTCTCGGACACCATGATTTCATGGACCATATCATCAAGTTGCGGAGCCGAAGTGAGACCGGTAAGTGCCCCTTCTCTTTATTTTGCTTGTTTTGTGTTACAGTTTAAAACCACAATTCTTTTCTTTGTATTTCATTTTTTGATTAAACTAAAATAAAAACCCTAGTTTAATGTTTGTTGTTTGTTTGAATTTGTGCTTTGTATTGCTTTGTTAGAACTATGATCAAAACCCTAGTTAAAACAGTATTTATTTTGTTTTTTTTGTAAGCTAAAAAAGAAAACCCTAATTTAAACTAAGATTGAAAACTTAGCTTAAAAAAATGTTTTTATGTTGTTTTCTATTTTTTATCAGTTTTAGACTAAGGTTAAACCCTAGGTAACTAAAAACTGTTTGTGTGTGTTTTTTATTGGTTTTTCAGTTTTAAACTTAAGGTTCAAACCCTGGGAACTGAAAACTTTTGTTATTGTGTGTTGTACTTTTCAGTTTGACACTAGAATGAAAACCCTAGGTGAAAGTGTTTTACTTTGTTTTTTGTATTTTTATTGTTTAGACTAGGATGAAAACCCCAGGTTCAACTATTTTATTTTGTTTTTGTATTTTTATTGTTTAGAATAGGATGAAAACCCTAGGTTAGACTGTTATGTTGTTTTTGTTTTTTTGTCATTATAGACTAAGGTTAAACCCTAGGTAACATAAAAAGAAAAAAATGTTTTTTATTTATCAATTTGAACTAAAGTTAAAAACCCTAGGTAACTGATAAATTTATTTTTGAATTTTTTTGTTTTGTTTTAGTTATCAGTTTGAACTAGAGTTAAAAAAACCCTAGGAACTGACAAATTTGTTTTTGAATTTTTTGTTGTTTTATCCTTTCTTTAAAAAACAAAAAATTTTTTATTTTATTTATCAGTTTGAACTAGAGTTAAAAAAAACCCTAGGAACTGACAAATTTGTTTTTGAATTTTTGTTTTTGTTATTTATCAGTTTGAACTAGAGTTAAAAAACCTAGGTAACTAACAAATTTGTGTTTGAATTTGTTTTTGTCTTTTTGCAGTGCATTGTTTATTTGATTTTTTTGAATGTTTGTACTTTACATTTTGTTAATGTTTTTGTTGTACCATTTTTTTCTTTCATGTTTTTAATGTTTTTGTGTTGTTTTTTTTTATTTTCAAGTGGTGAAGAGCCGGTACCATGTGCCGATGGTGTTTTTGGAGGCGCGGGAGGCACTAATTGCATTGGAATGGGATTGGCTTGACAACCTCGGGCTCAAGCATGTGACTTTGTTAGAGCTTGTGGTGGGGGATCGGGCATATTTGACTGCCCTGATCAGCTTATGGGATCCCCGCACCAATACATTTCATCTCCCAACAGGGGAGATGATGGTGACTCTTGAGGATGTCTATCGGATTCTATGGATTTTGATAGATGGGCTTCCTATTCGGACTACTCCACATGATCAGCGGACGACAGTGCTGACATGGTGCTTCGGGCATGGGGTGGATATGGGGGTGGATAGTCCGGTGGAGAGGGCGGAGGGGGATTGCCTGATTGGCGGTATTTTGGTATGGTGGTGGCTGGAGAAGGGTGTGTTTGGGGTGAGGCATGCACTATTGATGACCCTCATCTCCAACATGTTGCTTCCTGACTCCTCGGGTGTGAGGTTCCCATGGAACCTGCTGGAGGTTGTTTTCAGACTGGTTGAGTGTCCGACGAAGGCACCCTTGATTATGAGGTGGGGTCAGATGCTACTAGCACAACTCTATGATGAGTTGTATGAGGTCCATTGCTAGAGGTGGAAGGGGATTGGATGCAGCTACCTGTTGCAGTGCTGGGGATGGTAGCACATAGTTGTGAAGAGGCCATAGGGTTTACCGTGGACTACTCTGGTAGATATGGTGGATAGGGAGATAGGGTATGCGGCTCTGTGGTGGAGGTTCGACGAGTAGGGGTAGAGTCAATGGTGGGCAGGTGTCGTAGGGCACTATGCTGATGCCTTTGTGGGTCTTGCTCCGGGGGATGTGTTCTGGCATTCATACCGGGACTGTCCAGCCTAGCCTGAGGCAAGAGAGTGGCTCCGATGGGTGCACAGGGGGAGATGGTTGATCGGGTGGCATGGGACCGAGTAGGAGTACTTCTCGTACGTTCGGGTGATGTGATAATTTGGGGTGCACCAGGGATTGCCTAGTGAGCCCTTGATTTATCGGCGTCAGGGCGACGAGAGGACTTTGGCTTGGTCGATCATCGAGCCGTTGGGTGAGGAGTCAGATGTAGTGATCGATGTCCCTAACATGGACAATGTCAGGGCAATTGTAGATTATGACCAATGGTGGACGATGCAGCGATGGTGGGGAGAGGGGCCTCTAGGAGGCCCAAAGGCGGTAGCAGTAGTTGGGGAGGGTGCAGAGGCATCGAGAGAGGGATGGGGGGCTCTGCTCGAGGATGTGGACATGGTGGAGGTTGATAGCTTTAGGGGGGATGATTTTGGGATTTCGAAGCAGCTGGATACGTGGGACATCCTAGATCAGTGGGAGCCGAGCAGCCTACCATCCTAGATATGCCTATGCCTCCAGTAGTCCCAGAGGGTATGGAGGTGAGGCATCGCATTGAGATAGCGTGATTGGAGGATCTACTTTGGAGGCGGGATGAGGAGCTCGAGGATGCTCTACAGGAGAGGGATCTCCTACGGACTCAGTTGGCGAAGTGGGAGAACGCATTGGCTATGTACTATCGGTGGGATGGGGACCCAGATGCTTCGTGGGAGAGGGATCTCCTGTGAACTTAGTTGGTGCAACGCGATGATGCATTAGTTGTGTACCATCGATGGGAGATGGATTTGGTTTGACATCGGATGGAGTTGAAGGTAGAGATTATCCGCCTCGATGGGCGGTTACCTGAGCTCCCTAGAGGTGGATCTTCATGTCGAATGAGAGACAGTGATACTGAGTAGTCAACATCTTCTCATCGTAGGTGGTTGGATGAGGGGGGCACTAGTGGGCGTGATGTGGGGGCTAGTAGCAGCCACCCTGAGAGGTCCCATAGGACCCACACCACTAGGGGGAGTTCTTGTCACATCGATCCTCCATGATCATGGTGGTCGATGCCCTAGGCTTGGGGGTTTTTGAGTTTTTGCTTTTTTTGTGAGGTCAGAGGACCGTTTATTGTAGCCTGAGGGCATTTTGGATGATATATATACATGAATTTCTTTTTGGTTATACACGTGTCATGATTTATTGTTTATTTTTATGCACATTTATTTACGTTGATGTATGCATGTGGTATTATAAATGTGATGTTTCTAATTATATGATGTATGCAAATAGAATGAATGAAATGATTTGTTAATAACTTGTTGATGGCACCAGAGACTATACAGGATTTACTGGCTTTCTGTACTATGTTATTGCTTTGTGGAATGACTTTGCATGTGTGATTTTTTTTTGTTTTGTATTTTTGATGGTGATGTAATAATGGAATGTGCTACAGTTGTGTTAAAATGTAGTTAAGGTTTTTTGAGACTCAGATGTTTTAACTAACTAGCCAAGACTGTACTTTTAGCTTACAAGAATTTTGAACAAGGTATGAATCGGACTTGAGTTTGACCAAGTTATTTTGCATCCTTGTGTGTGCAATTGATTTCGTTCATGTGGTATTTGTTAGGATACCGCCAGTGCCAGATAGGCTATCAACCAAACCTATACTGAGGATCACCTAATTAGCTCCACTAACTCCGTTGTTGTATTTAGTAAGATTAATCCACTGGACAAACTAAGGTACCATAAGCTAGCTCATCCACATGCAAACATTGGTCTACTCACACGCAAAGCTAATGTGATAGACATATCATCATGCATTTTAGGATACCGCCATTGTCAGGTAGGCTATCCACCAAACCCTTAATGAGGATCACCTAGATGTTTTTTTGAATGCTAGGAATTCCAAGGATTCAAGCTCAGGCGTCTTTCGGTTCCTCAACTTGTTGGGATACTTGCTCGCATACATAGTGATGAAAATCACTATTTATTTTTCTCTTTTGTTTTTCTTTTTGAGCAAGGTGTCTGAATAGTGGTGATAACCACTATTATTTGATTTTGCTTTTTAGGTTTCAAAGTTGAGCGAATGGAATTGATCCTTTTTGGCTTTGGGGATGACTACCCATCCTGTTTAGGGACGTGTAGTACGAATCCTTACGACTTTGAGGACCAACGGTGATTGGGGATATGATTATGTAATGGCATTGATATTTTAGGCCTTGGGGATGACTACCCATCCTTGTCAGGGGCGTGTAGTACGAATCCTTAGGGATTTGGGGACCAAATGTGATTGGGGATATGATTATGTAATGGCATTGATCTTTTAGGCCTTGGGGATGACTACCCATCCTTGTCAAGGGCATGTAGTACAAATCCTTATGACTTTGGGGACCAAAGGTGTTTGGGGATATGATTGATAGTGGTGAAAACCATTATTTGTTATGGGGATTGGATGTGGAAGAGATTGTCCTTTTGTCAATTCTTAGAATTCTCACACCATTCGCACAGGGGGATGAATAGGTTAACCTTTCACCTATGGTACCCTAAACTGCTTTGTAGGTTTCATCTTGCATTCACACAACTTGGGAAGTTTTATGTGTTTTAACTTGTGTGGGGATGCTACGTAATGAGGTGTGATCCAAGTAAAACTCTACCTTTGTAAAATCTATCTGACTTTGTACATTTTTGGCTAGAAATCTAAAGACAATTGAATGACAAAGACCCTAAATATATTAGGAGACAACTAACTATGATAAAATTGTGGATGGTGTTATTCTAGATGGATGTGTTTACAAAATGGACTGAATGTGGAAAATGATGAAATTGTCGAGCAATTACAGTCTATGGTGGTTGTGACATGTATGACCATCAAATGTGCAATGTATGTATGCGATGCCTAATGTAGTTTATTATTTTTTTGTGTGTTTTGATTTTTAAGAGTATGCATGGAATTGAGATGTAATTTTTTTTTTTTTGATTATCTATTTTTTTTGTTTGTTTTTGAATATTTGTTTATGACCAAGTGATTGTGGGAACCCTTGGAGCTTTTGGTTTTGACCAAAGGGTTTATGGATACCTTTGGGGCATTTTAGGTTGACCAAGCGATTGTGGGAATCCTTGGAGCTTTTGGTTTGACCAAAGGGATTATGGATACCTTTGGGGTATTTTAGGGTTGACCAAGCGATTGTGGGAATCCTTGGAGTATTTGGTTTGACCAAAGGGATTATTGATACCTTTGGGGAGTTTTAGGTTGACCAAGCGATTATGGGAATCCTTGGAGCTTTTGGTTTGACCAAAGGGTTTATGGATACCTTTGGGGCATTTTAGGTTGACCAAGCGATTGTGGGAATCCTTGGAGCTTTTTGGGGTGGGCTATGGCTCTCTAAATGTGGAATGGACTCAAATGACTAATGTTCAAGGGTTCTAGTTCCTTGATTCCTTCAAGAGAGGTGAGCCGGTATGTTCTAGGTCCTATTTTATTGTCAATTACATAGGGACCTAACCAATTTGCCATGAACTTGTCCCTTAAATGGGGCGGCAAGTTAGAGTTTTGTTGGTTCTCTTTTAAGACCAAGTCACCAACTTGAAAGTCCCTTAGGTGAACTTTCATGTTGTATGCTTTCTTAAGTCACTCTTGATAGATACGTAAATGATCGAGAGCATTGACGTGTCATTCATCGAGCAACGTAAGTTGGTCTAATCGGGCCTTCTACGTAGTGTCATCATCGATGAACTCTTGCATTGATATGCGTAGGGAAGGAATTTCCAACTTGAGAGGTATGACTACCTCGGAGCCATACACTAGAAAAAACGGAGTTGCCCCAGTGGGCGTCCGAATGCTAGTGCGATAAGCCCAAAGAGCAAGTGGTATTTGAATGTGCCAATCCTTATGACTATCTGTGACTATATTTTTGAGGATGGCAACTAGCATTTTTTTTTACGCCTCTACTTGCCCATTTTCCTACAGATAATAGGGTGTCGAAAAACTATGCTGAATTTTGTACTTCATTGTCAAAGCATGCACATATTTGTTCTTGAACGATGTCCCATTATCCGAGATGATCTTGGATGGAATACCAAAATGACATATGATGTTATGTAAAATAAACTCCGTAATGTAGTTTCTAGTCATAGAGGTAAGCGGAATTGCTTCCACCCATTTGGTGATGTACTCTATGGCCGTTATGATGAACGTGTGATGACTTGACGATGTAGGGGAGATATTTTAGATTAGATCTAAGCCCCACTATGAAAACAACCAAGCCAATTGGATCGGTTGCAAGGCCTGAGAAGGTACATGTGTCAAATTAGCATGGTGTTGACACTTCACGCACTTCCTTACATACGCGCAATAATCTCGCTCTAAATATGGCCAATAATAGCCCATGCAAAGAATGCACTTTACGATGGCCATACCACTAAAGTGGCCATCGCATGTACCATCGTGCACTTGGGTGATCGCCCAAGTGGACTCCTACTGGTCCAAGCAACGGAGGAGGATTCCTTCGTAGCTTCGACGATACAAAATATCTCCTAGCAAGACATGTTTTGCCACTTTTTGTTTGAAAGATATTTTCGTGGCATGTGTCAATCCAAGTGGGAGGTTACCTATCTTGATGTAGTCTCTTATCGGTGTGTACCAATCCTTCTGATCAGAAGCCTCGACGGTATGAACATCCAATCCCTCTTGAATTTTATCCCTAACAAAAGCTGAGTGGAAAAGAACTTGGAAGAATAGTGTTGTGTTGCTATTGCGGGGAATATGGGAGAACAAGGACCCCTAGTTGGCTTGATTTAGATAATCATGGATTCGAAAGAACCTATCTTGAGATGGTTCAATCTGGATCAGGTGGATTCCTAGCGTTAAGTCAGAGCTTGCATGCTCCATCGTGGATTGCGATAGTGTTTTGACTTGAATGGTTGTCATATCACCAAAAATGTCTTGCGGGATTAGTGACCCCAAGGAGGCCATAGTGTCCACAAAATTATTTGATGACCGAGGGAGTGCCTCGATGTCGTACCATTCAATCTTTGCCAGGAATTTTTTCATAAGGGCTTTGTAGGCCTACAGGACTGGGAATTTACATTGGAATACCCCTTTTACTTGGTTGACAATTAACAGTGAATCACCAAAGATGTTCAAGTGTTTGATGTTCATGGTGATTGTTGTCTAAAGACCTATGAGCAAGGCTTCGTATTCAGCATTGTTGTTGGTGCACGAGAAATATATTTTAAATGATAGAGGCATTGGATCCCCTTGTGGTGTGAAGAATATGATTCTTGCGCCACCCCCTTGCTCACATTTAGAACCATCAAAGAATAAGGTTATGTCGGTCTGTGATTCAAGCTCATCAAAATCTGGCGATTCTGAGACATGGAAGACCCCATCATCGGGTAGATCTATAGTCAGAGGTTGATCGTCATTGAGAGGAGCCTCTCCTACTTGATTGGCGATGACTTGAAATTTGATGGAATTTTGTCCAATGAATTCGATGTCAAACTCCGTCAATAACATGATCCATTTTTTCGTGCGACTACTATGATAAGTATGACTCATCATGTACCACAATGGATTCTCCTTAGAAACAACATACGTCGTGTTTCTCACCATGTAATGGCATAGCTTTTTAGTAGCAAACACCACTGCCAAGCATAGCTTCTCAACATATGCATAGTTAAGTTCATAACTGACCAAGGTGCGACTAAGATAGTAAGTAGCCTATTCTTTGTGTAGTTCATTTTTCTAGGCTAGCATGGCACCCAGTGCCACCTTAGTAGCTGAGATGTATAAATAGAATGAAACTCCTGGTCTAGGTGGTGCCAATACTGGTGGTGAAGCCAAGTATTGTTTAATGTCATCAAAGGCTGACTGGAACTTGTCATCCCAGTGAAATGCTACCCCCTTGTGCAATAATTTATTCATGGGTCGACACTTGTCAGATAGCTATGCTATGAAGCACTTGATTGACATGACCTTTCCCTATAGGCTTCTGAGCTACTTGATGGTAGTTGGGAGGAGCATTTCAAGGATTGCCTTGACTTTATGTGGATCCACATTGATGCCTCATTTTGAGACTATGAAACCCAAGATTTTTCCAGATGTGACACCAAATACGCACTTCTTGGGGTTTAGTCTAACTTTATGTTTGATGAGGCGATCGAGGATCTTGCTTAGGTCATCGAGATGATCTGGGCATAAAAGAGATTTGGCCAACAAATAATCCATGTAATCTTCCAAAGTTTTATGCACGTGATCATGGAAGATGTATGTCATGGCATGTTGGTAGGTGGTGCCAGCATTTTTAAGGCCAAAGGGCATGACCTTATAACAAAATGTCCCCCAAGGCGTTGTGAACACTATTTTTAGTTGGTCCTCGGGATTGATACAAATCTGATTGTATCTCGAGAAACCATCCATGAGGGATAGCATTTCATGGCCTACTGTAGCATCTACCAATGCATCAATGCTAGGAAAGGGGAAATCATCCTTAGGACTCGCTTTGTTTAGATCTCAAAAATCGGTGCATATGCAAATCCTCCCATCAAGATTTTTGATGGGCACCATGTTGGATAGCCATGGTGGGTAATCCATGCAGATGACAAAATGTGCATCCAACAACTTTTGTAATTCATCTTTGACCATTAAGGCCACTGTTGGATGCATCTTACGTAGTTTTTGCTTAACTGGATTGATTGTCGGATCAAGCGTTAGATTATGTGTGACTAGCTATGGATCTAGCCCCGACATGTCTTTGTAGGACCATGCAAAAACCTCCTTCTTCTCTTTGAGAAGGGAAATGTAGTCGACTTGCTCTTTGGGGGATAGAATTACTCCTAGATTGATGATCTATGGATTCCTTGGATCAGAGTCGATGTCTACATCAGTCATCTCCTCAACTGACATGTGGGACCCATCCTCCAACTGGTGTGGAGTTGGGATCAAGTGGGTATCATTCATTGAATTCAGATCTACGTTAGGAACTTCGGGTCCCTCTTTAGCATGGAAGATATCCTGAGCTGGTCCTGGGGTAAAATGAAGCATCTTATCGCAAGGCCAATACTCTGATGGTGATGGTGGTGAATTAATGTGATCCCAGTCTATGGCATCTAGGTCTAGATACAATGACCATGCTAGATCAGCTGGATTATAGATGGGGGCAGTTAATTCAATGGAGATGATTTTGGTCTCCATTACCATGGGGGTGGTGATGCAGACATCATTGATTATTTTTGTGCTCCAGATCTGGCTCTAGGGGTATTGGGACAAATGGATCGACCCTATGTGCAGATAGAAAGATGGGGTCTACCCTTGGCATTGATAACTGTATAGGGTCTCTGGGTGGAAGGTGCTCTTTGTATGCCCAAAGTGGCAGATGCAACACTTGGTCCAACTGTGTTGGGTTTAGGTGCCACCTATGCCTTGGCCCCATGTTTAATTGTTCAAACATGTCATCAAGATCCATGGGGTATTGTTGCTGCCACATATGATTGAGATACGCCATCTCAGTTTCATATTCATAATCACTATCAAAGATCCATAGGCCTTCGTTGGCTCCAAAAATTGTTTGCAACATGTGAGGCTCATCCTGCTCAAGCAAATTGATTTGGTCCCATCGGGTTTGTTCCACTCTCTACGGGGGGACCTAATTTTCTTGAGGTGGCACTTGTTCTATTGGAGCATCCAAAGGGAACATTTCCAAGAAGATTTCTTGGTATTCATCCATGGGGGTCACTTGTGAGTGATTGCTATCTGATTCGAAAGGGTCCCATGGTGCTACCTCATACTCCGACTTGTCTTTCAAAGATCCTTCCTGACATTTTCTATATCCCTCTTGTAAGTGAGTTCTTGAAATTTCTCCTTTCTCGAGCAAAGAGACGGGGTTATCAAGGTCAACAAGGTGTGTTGTCAACAATGGGAGATAATCCCCCAATGTATATGTCATGTTAGGATTGGCATATGGATCTAATGCCAACCCCTCCTTATTTCCTATCCCTAGGCCTTGCATGTTCTCTAGCAAGATGTCCAGGGGTAGGGGGTGGTTGAACCCTACTCCTGACTTGTCGTATGGCATCTGATATCTTGGTTGGAAAAGAATGAGCACTCCTTGCTCATACCTGCCTAACCTGTATCCATGCCAATTGCATTGGCCAAGATATATCAAAGTGAAGTCTGGGTTGGACAAATAGTTGATGTCCTCAGTAAAGGGTTCATCTTCTTCTTCTTGCATGTAAGGTTCAATGTCATTATCGAGGACCCGATATACAAAGTTTTTCTGATTTGGTGGGTAGCCTAGAGGAACAATCATGCTGATGGGGAGGCGAGGTCTCCCCATATCCTAGATGGACTCAATTGTGGGTTTTGCTACAATGTTCCATACCCGATACTCCCCCAGGCCCGTATTGGCCATCTCAATGATTATTTTTGGCGGTTGAGGGGGAGGGAATGGGAGTTCTTCCTAAGTCCACTCCATGTCGGGTGAACTAGGCATCTCGACTTCCATTCGGCTAGGCATCTCCTTGGTAGATATGGTTGAGACTGATGGTGGTGCCTCTTATAGGGGTTTCTTCCCATTGTCCTTCGGTGTGGCCACCGTAGGTGGCATCATTGGTGAAGGACCAGATGATGAAGATGGACCCAACTAGGGGTTTGATGCACTTAACAACGGTGATGCATGTGGAATTGAACCCTGTTTAGATGGATTCAACTAAAAATCAAAATGTGTTGATGGAAGAGTTGATTGCAGCATTAGATGTACCGCATTGCAATACTTGAAGGGTTATAATTTCATCAAGACTAGATGCACTTGCCCTTCGAATGTGTACTTTAGGCATTGGTGGGCTATCAAAGGGACACACTTCATGTCCCTAATCCAAGGCCGGCCCAACAAGATATTATAGGCCATTTCACCTTCCAAGATGTGGCACAACGTAGGAATAGTCTTTTGTCCCACCTGGATGGGAAGGACAATTGTGCCAATCGTCGAGCATATCGCATCATTGAATGCTCGCAGAGTATAGGTGGAGGCCACGATGTGAGATGCTGGCAACTTTAGGTGTTTCAATGCCATTATTGTAATTATATTACTAGATGAGCCAGTGTCCACCAACACCCTTTTATACATAATCCCATTGACCCATGCAATGACGTGTAGGGGTGGATCCGCCATGTCACCAGTCATTGATTTCAGCTCATCCTCTCTAAAGGTGATGACTGGCTCAGTGCATCGTTTGACATGTCCCACAAAGTTATTGAAAGAGTTTTCTTCGTGGGGCTGCAAATCGATGGCTTTTAGTATTTCCATTAGAGCCTCCCGATGGGGTGATGATTGTTGTATGAGCTCGTAAATGGAAAGCCTAACCGATGTGGTCCTCAAAATTTGGGTAACTTTGGTCCGAATCATGGCCACTGGTCTAGGTAGAGGAAGTTGTGTAGGGTGCTATTGAGGTTGTGATGTTGATGGAACCTCTCTTGTAGCTATAGCAGGGGCAGCTATGCTTGGGTACCTCTTGTTCCTAGTCACGATGCTTATCATCCCTACATACCCCTGCATGGGGAAATTTTGTGTCACCTCATTGACCTAAAGGGTTTTTGCCTACGTATCATGGGCAGGCAGGGGGTCTTTGAAGACCTCCATCTATTGGTTGTTTGGTGCTATGGGATTATCCACCACTAGCATCTTGTTGTTGATTAGGTCTTGCACAAAGCTTTTGAACTTCCAACACATATAAAGGTCATGTCCCTTATATCGGTGAAACCTATAGTACAATTCTTCCCTATAACCTTTGGGTTTCGACATGTTGGGGTCTATAGGTCGACTCTCTGGCAGGTTTATCAAGTTTACCGATGACAAACAGTCAAACAAGGAGTCTTTAGACTCTGTAAATGGTGTGAATTATCACCTAGGGTGATGTTGCTGACTTTTCTCTTGTCGATGATTTTCTCTTTCATAACTGTCAAGAGGGACCGCCTGATAGTTAGCCTTTGGGGGTTGTGTTGCTTATGCAGGATTTGGTTCATTGATAGCAACCTGATTGACCGTAGCAGGTTTTGGTTGCATGGTCCCTACATTTTTAGGCCACTCTTTCTTCCATGGCTTGGTAATCTCGTGATATTGTATCTTGATCTCCTCAATGATTCTAGCTTGCACCAGGGCTTCCTCAAGAGTGGCATATTACTGTAGTTACAATAGCATGAAGATCGACCTCAAATAGCTCTTCAAAAATATTTGGATCAGGTCAACCATGGGAGGGAGGTAGGGTGATTTGAAAGCAATGTCCTCCATCGATTTCCATAGGCCACCATGGTTTCTTCCTCATACTTCCTAAGGCTAGCTAGGTCTCTTAGTAATGCCTTATTCTTAGTGTTGAAGGCAAAGCGTTCAAGGAATGCATCCACTAGCTGATCCAAGTTATTGATGCTATGTTTTGGCAACTAAGTGAACCAATCCGAGGCAAGGCCTATGAACGTGGTTATAAATGTTCTTAGTAGGAAAGCATCATTATCCTTAATGCCAAAGCATTGGCTCAAGAATCTAGTCACGTGCTCTTGGGCATCCTCCTCCCCTCTAAATATTGCCAAGTAGGGTAGTTTAAAGTGTTCAGGGTATGGGGGTGCCGGAACTAATGGATGCATAGGGTGACTACGGAGCTGGTGTAAAGTGGGCTTTTGGGGCCTAGAAGTCTTGGTCTCCATAGACTCTAAGCACTCTAGCAGCGCTTTATATGCATTGGAATATTTGATCTCTTCCTCCTTGGTTTGTTCCCACTGCGGGTTGCGGGGAACTTGAGGCCTATGGAGGGGTGGTCGGATAGCACCCCCTCTACCTTGGTAGGGCATTTCAGCCCGCTCTTCTTCTTGCTCATACTCCTCATAGACTTCTTGAGGAGTTCTTGGGTGTGACCTATAAACATGGGTGGGTGCCCATGGAGGGTGCCCATCATTGTTCTTGGGAGTGGCCTCTCGCTCAGGTCTAGGAGGTCTCGGAGGCAGCACTTGGTAAGGTTGTGGAGACCTGTCTTACACCAAAGGGTTGTTCCTCTCATACACTTATGCTCTCTATGTGTGAGGGGTTGGAACCCTCTTAGGCACAGTATTTTGGAGCAGCTCATCTATTTGACGCCGAATGCGCTCTTTGCTAAGGCAATACATGTGCTCCAACTGTTATTGGTCTTGATCAAGCTACGTGATTTGCACTCGATGGACGACATGTTTGGAAAATGCCAAGTCAACTTGTTCCACCATTTTGAGTCTAGGGGTCCTAGATGCATCTCCTACATATTTATCTCGATCGTGATGATCCGATATCTCTATAGGTCACTTTCTCCTATCGAGGTTGGCGGTACACTTGAGGCTCTACCCTTAGTAGGTGATCTTGGTAGATAGCAGGTGTAGTGGCACATTGCTCCTGTGCTGTGTATTGCTCTTGAGGAATGTAATGGTCTTCCTCGTGCTCCCTTTCAATTATGTGAAAGCGATAGGTGGAGTTGGCTCACCCTGTCTGAAGAGCCTTGCGCCCCATATTTGGCCTATTGTTTCTAACAGTAATAAGGGGTAGATGAGGGATGATGTAATCATGTGGCCCCTCCTTATGGACCCTATGTTGTTCTAGTGCTTCATTGTGTGGTGGCCACTCATAACGAGCACCTAAGGGAGCCTTCCCATTTAGGTTGAGTGCCACGTGTTAGGATTCTTCCTAAAAGGGTCTATGTTGAATGGGAGTGTCCCTCGAAGGGGTGCCTCCATAGTCCTGTTCTGTCATGGTATGATATGGACTATCTTGTGGGTTAGGCCACCAAGGTGGTATGACCAAGTCCTTGGGTCTATAGTAGAGGTGACTTGTGCCCCCTTGTACACTTTTCGCAGCTTCTACCCGTGATTGGGATTGGCTACGGGTGTACACCATGGTGGTGTCTCTCTAAAAGCTATGTAGGTTTTTATCTTCTTTAGATTTTTTTTTTTAATTCTACACTAAACACAAAGAACCACACAATCAAATAAGGGATTATCTTGTTTATAGATTAAAGGTGTGCGCTAAATCTGATTTAGTGTGTTTTGATTTTTGTTTTGAAAGCTTTGTAAAGAAAGTGTTTTTGTACATGCAATATGATGGCTCTTATGTCTCCTAAATGATCGCCCCTTCAATATACCATTTCCAGGACATTATACCAAACCTCTCAATATACCTGCCCTTACATGAGGGAAAATATTGGTACGTGAGAGAAGAATGGTACGTGGAACATAGGTGGTATGAAATGGGAATCGCCTTGTTTTTGACACCTACCATAGAAGACTTATCCTCATGCACTGGGAATCACCATGGCTACACTTGGTCAGCTTTCGTCACGATTTATGTCTAGCAATAGTAGCGATTGGGGTTATGTATGCAAAATTCAAGCCAAGGTGGTGATGAAATCCACTGTTGGTCTTGATCCAGGGTTGGGGTTTTACAATCAACTACTTTATTTTTAAATTACCACGTGGTGTGTGGAGTTCTTTTTATTTGTGCAAAGAAAGAAAAACATGTAGCAAAACTCTCCTATGCAAGCAAAGAAACATGAAATGATAGACACAGAAAATAGAAAATGATAGAAGGTGCTCAGAACCCCTACCTTTTCTCTGCCCAAACTGGATGCCTCTAAGTTTTTGATCTAAAACTACATAGAGAGCTAATCATCTCGGGGTGGGATGAATAACATATCTATATTCATCATAGGGTGGGACGAATGCCCATTCGTCCCTAGGTGACATGAATTCCAGCCCTGTATTTGCCATAGGGTGGAACAAGCAGTAGTCCAGTGCTTGAAAGATTGACACCTGCAAGCAAAAACACAAAAAAATTGATTACAAATTTTATCTCAAAATTAGGGGACAAGGTCCCATCGTGATCACCACTGAAAGCATGAGGATACGGAAGCAAACACAAAGGGAAATGTAATGCTAAGTCCTACGAACGAGAATGCATGAAAGAAAACAAATGAATTGAAACGAGTTTTAAAGCAAAATGTAAAAGTGCAGCCTTTTATTTTATTAATTTTCTTGAGATCAGGTTACAATGTGTCTCCTCCCTTTTCAGGGGGCTGGAAGTGTTAAACATGGTTTTGTTACACCACAAATATGATATTCCCCTTTGGGATCTTCCGCGTTTGCACATTGAAAATGGGTGGACAAAACATCACCGCCGCTTGCATGAGTGCATCTATAGTTCCCTACTATCCCTCCGGTGTCAAGACCCTACATTTAGAGAAACAGTAAATGGTTAGTAGCACCTGTGGATGGAGGGAAACATGCGATCCCCAAGGCCTACGGTCAATGCATGCATAAAATAATTAAAATTATAACTGAAACATATCAAAATGAGCTAAAAATTTGAGAAAAGCAAGAAAACATTACCAGGAACACACTACAAAAGGAATAGTCAAGAAATCTGCCACATATTTCTAATGGCTCCGAGGTGGGACGATTAGGACTGTCATAAAATGTCAGTAGGTGATCTCCTAAATTTCCCATACAGGGGCCTCCAAAACACCTACAAAGTTAGGGTTAGACAAAATAGGGAATTTTGGGATGACCTAGATGGTAAAATTTTACATATTCAGCCTCAATCATGCTATATCTAACGATGCTCTCTGTATGTTAGTGAAAGCAAGAAATATTGAAAGCACAGTCAAAACTCATCCAAATGACATGAAATTTAAATGAAAACATATGTAAATGACCTAGAATCAAATGCAAAAATAATAGTATGGAAATCTACCACATATTTCTAATCACTCTAGGGTGGGGCGATTAGGACTGTAGTAGTGCAGGGGGCACCCAGGGGAAGGACGCCCATCGTTTGGGGATGATTTTGGCACCAATCCACTTGGGATGGGTCCAAAACCACTTATGGGGTTGTGTCAGCAAATTAGGTGGGGTATTGTGGGAAAATGTTCAGGTTTTGGGTTCAGATTGCGCTTCAAATAATCACCTAATAACCTCCCTTCCAAAAGAGAGATCAAGGATGTAAGAAGCACAAACGATGGGTGAGGGTGTAATTCAGCAGCACTCCATTGCTACAAATGCTCCTGCTTTGTCCTTTTTTGGGGGTTAGAAGACTCACCATTTTATAGACCTAAGGGTCTTTGTGAATGAGCATGCAGAGGCACCACTTGGTGATCATGCCTTTCTAGGGGGAAGAAGATTCCTCCTTGATTAAGGGCTCCATGACTGCCCCTATGATTGCCTCTTTGAGCTCAAAAATGCTCACTTGCACTCCATGCATTGAAGGTGGAGTTGAGTGGCAGATCTGAGCTACCATTTGTCAAGGTTTGACCTTTTACCCATCAAACCTGCTATTCGCCCCACCCTGGAGTGAATGCTGTTAATCATCCCGAGGTGGGATGAATACCAGTTTGTAATCATTCCAGGGTGGAACTAATAGGGATCAGAGTGCCTGAAAGGTGCCAAATTGACCTCTAACGTTCCAAAACTACTGTATCATCCTAATCCATATCCCTGCTAGTTAACCCATAAAAATTATCACATTGGGAAATCTTAGATTGGATAGATATTTGATACTAGCACAAAAAAAATTTTGGGGTTCATCAGGAGGAGGTTGATCGAACAAATAATCCACTCCCTTAAATACAAAATGTATCATATTTGGATTTGAACCTATGTTATATACCACACCTATATCTAAATGTGGATTGCGTGGGTGACCATAGTCTCTAACAGTCTCAATGCTAGGTGGGGTAATTACAATGTTCTTAACTATGTACTTGTCAATACTTGGATTAGTGAGATGGACTGCAACCTGGGTGGGTATGAACATGGATGACATAGTTGCCAAGGTGGAGGCTCCAAGAGAAACTTGTGGCTCAAATGGTAGAGTTGGAGAAATTTCCAAATGAGTGGTGTTTCTAACAAGTTGAGGCTTAGAAAAATATGGGGTGATGATGGGTGTTGGGTGAATTAGATTGGGTGGTTTATTCTATGATGTGGAGGCTTGCCTCCCTTATGTTATAGTTAGAGGGGTGACAAGTTGATTTTTTGGTTGATGTGATGAGATGTGTGTTAATGAAGTTCAAGGTCGATTTGTGGGATAATGAGGTATGATTAGAAAATGATGTGATGTTGAGGTTGAAGCATGGTTGGGGTTGATGGTTAGAGATGTAGAGTCATAATTTACTATGGGAGGAGTCTCCTGAATGGGTGCTTTTGTGAAAGCATGAGATTTCAGAAAAGGGAAATACTAAGATGCAATGAAAGCAGAACCAGATTGATGCATGAAATGACACAGATATAATCAAATTAAAAGTAGGAGCACAACCCTTTTTATTAATATGATTCAAACTCTGTTACAATATGTCTCTCCAGTTACACATTCTCAGTTACAATCATGAATAATGATCTTCTTCCGCATGCCCACATTTGAATCAGGCGGGCCAAAGTGTTGCCGCCGTATGTGCCTGATGGATCCTTACTTGCTGTTGTTCTTCCTGCATTCAAGAAAACAATAAACCGTTAGTAGCACCTGCTGCAAGAATGAGAGATTTAATTCTTACAATTAGTGAAAGACATATACCTAAAGTCATTGAAATAGTGAATAAAATGCATATAGGTGACCTGCATGCTTTAACAGAATAAAAACGTAAATTCGAGAACAGCATGTATTCAAAACGCTTTAAACAGTTGTTTCAACATGTATTCGAGAACAGTGAATTCGAGAACAGCATGTATTTCTAAAACGTAAAACGTAAACAGTTGTTTCAACAGCATAAAGCGTCTTCTGAATATGAAAATGTCTAAACGTCAGAGAATACCATATGACAGAATAAAAAAGCTTGAAACATAGGAACGTGTGTGGGATGCCCAAACGGGCCGCCCGTAAAAGCTTGACTTCGGCACCAATCCACTGGGGATGGGCCCGAAATCTGGAGAATGAGTTGTGATGTCGTCGAATTGGTAGTTTACCGTGTCCACTGTCGGATCCGAAAGTGTAGAAGAATGAGTTTGAAAAGATTGTAAATCGGCCTCTGGTTTTGCAGCACTTCATTATGTTAAGAAAATGCTTTCTCATTTTTTTTTTTTGAGCGGGAAAGTCTGCCCTTTTTATAGACCCACGGGGTCTCTTTTAAAAATAGCATGCAGGGATGCCACGTGGCGGTCATGCCTCCTCAACAGGGAGGAGACTCCGCCTTGACTAGGGCCTGCGTGACTGCAGTCTGCTAACTGCCAATCTGCCCACCTACGCGTGCATGCACAGCAGGCGGCCATAAATGACTGTCTTTGACTGCCACTTGTCTCACGTTGTTTTAATGCCTGCCTTTGATTGGTCGACGCCTGCCTCTGATTGGTTGATGCTTTCCTATGATTGGTCGATGCTCGCATTTGGTTGGTCAATGCCTACCTTTGAATGGCAAATGTCCACCTTGATGTCCGATGAAGTCCGCCTAGTCACAACTGTCGAAGTGTCGCGATATCGCAACGTCGCAATATTGCGACATCGCGACACTTCGGCCAAGGCCCTGCCTTGGGTGCCGAAGTGTCGCGAAATCACGACACTTCAGCCAAGGCAAGGCCTTGGGCGACGAAGTGTCACGAAATCATGACACTTCGGCCAAGGCAAGGCCTTGGGCGCCGAAGTGTCACGAAATCATGACACTTCGGCCAAGGCAAGGCCTTGGGCGCCGAAGTGTCACGAAATCACGACACTTCGGCCAAGGCAAGGCCTTGGGCACCGAAGTGTCACGAAATCATGACACTTCGGCCAAGGCAAGGCCTTGGGCACCGAAGTGTCGCAAAATCGCGACACTTCGGCCAAGGCAAGGCCTTGGGCACCGAAGTGTCACGAAATCGTGACACTTCGGCCAAGGCAAAGCCTTGGGCGCCGAAGTGTCGCGATATCGCGACGTCGCGATATCGCGACACTTCGGGCAAAGCTTTGCTTTGGGCGTCGAAGTGTCGCGATATCGCGACACTTCGGCCGAGGCCCACTTTTGATTAAGACTTTGCTTTAATGGAGGCTTGCTTTGACTAAGGCTTGGTTTTTGATGAAGGCTTTGCTTTTGATAAAGGCTTGGTTTTTGATGAAGGCTTGTTAAAACGACCAACTTTGTTTCGTTTACTTTTTGACCTTCTAAACTGCAATGTGAGTGGCTAGGACCACTGTTTGACCTCTGAGGGCTGCCCTGAAAGCTGTGTATGTCAATGTGATCAGTGTTTGTAGTCACTTAATCGGATTGGTGTTGTTTTGGTGTCTACAGATGCCCCTTTTTGGGAAGCACTGCGGGTGACGCAGTGCTGAGAAAAAATAGATGACCAAAGCACTAATGATTAGGGTTTCTTGGTAACCTAACCAACTTTTGATGCCCCAAGTATGGAAAGGGCATGCATTCTTGAATCCTTGCTTCTGACGAGCTAAGGAATTTGATTTCAAGTGTTAACCTATTTTGGTGAGGTGTGACTTGAGCTTGGACATTGATCGGTCATGATTAGGCAAAGGGCGTAACCTTTTGTCCATAGGGGGAACCTTGTGTTCATGCTTCGGGAATGCCAAGTGTTTGATCAATTTAATGATTGCTTGTTTACTGCCCCAAGCAGGAGCGTGATTGTCTTTGTCAATGATTCTTTGAATGCATGCCATTGCCCCGATTGGGTGTGTGTTTGTTGATTGGTGACTAAGTGTGACTACCCCCTCAAGCGACGAATCGATGAGGGAATGACCTTCGTGAGAAAAGCGACGAGTCGCTTGACCCAAGATGACTTAGGTTAGGGTGCCTTTAGATGTTTTACCATTTAAGCACGTGCAATTTCCCGACATTTGGACCTATTTTTGGTGGGTGCTAACCCTTTTTGGTGATGCCATAATGGGGTGAAATTATCAAAAACCCGTCTTCCCGTGGAGCGGTCCGGCTATGGTAGCCTTCTTGGGGAAGTGGGAAAGTGACAATTTGAGCCCCGACATCAATTTTTTATGCCAAGAGGTTAAGTGCAAGAGCACTTGTGTCCGGCAATGCTTATTGCTATGGTTTTTGTGTTGCATTTTTGTGATGTTTTTGTTGTTTTGATTTTCTTTCTTTGTGTATATGTCATGATATTATGGTATGCATAATGATTGATGTTGATGGATGCATGCTACTTTATATTGATGGATGCATATGGTATGATAAATGCGATTGTTGTATGTTGATTTATTTTGATGGATGCATATGTTGTGATGAATGCAAATGTATGTGATATGCATAAATGAAATGGATGGATGGACTTTGTGGTGTTTGGCTATGGCACCATAGACTATTTAGAACTCTATTATTTTGTCTTTTAGGCGATTGTTGTGATGCATGACTTTGTATGTATACATGTGGTTTTTTTCTTTTTTTTTGTATTTTCTGATGGTATTGTAAGGATGAAAAGTAGCGCAGTTGGTTTAGAAATGTAGCCAAGGTTTTCTGAGACTCAGACGGTTTTAACTTACTAGCCATGACTGTACTTTATCTTACTAGACTTTTGAACAAGGTATGAATCAGACTTGTTTTTGACCAAGCTATTTCACATCCCCGTGTGTGCAATTGAGTTCATTTATGTGGTATTTGTCAGGATACCGCCAGTGCCAGATGGGATTTCAACCGAACCTGTACTGAGGATCACCTAATTAGCTCCACTAACTCCTTTGTTGTATTTAGTTAGATTAATCTGTGGTGTTATCCAGGATACCATAAGCTAGCTCATCCACATGCAAATATTGATCTGTACACAAGTTAATGTGATAGATATATCGTCATGCGAGAAGTTTACCGCCGATGACCGATAGGCTATCAACCAAACCGGTACTCGAGGCTTGCCTCATGACTCGTTAGAATGCTGAGAGTTCCAGGGATTCAAGTTCAACTCCCTTCTTTTCTTCAATTGTATTGGGATACTTGCTCGTTTGTAGTGATAAGATCACTATTTATTTTGATTTGTTTTTCTTTTGAGCAAGGGATTGGGGAAATGGAGTGACGATAATCACTATTGTTTGTGCCTTTTGATGTGTGCACTTGTAGGATGTCAAATTTTGATGTTTTGACTTTTTGCAAATTTTTGATGTTTTGCAACTGTTGAGAACTAGGGATTCTTAGGGAATTGGGTAGGGAGGATGCTTGTCCTTTTGCCAACTCTCAGCATTCTTGGGGTCATTCGCACGGGGGGATGAGCAAGATAACCGTTTCGCTTATGGTGACCTGGATTACTATGCAGGTTTCATCTTTCGTTCACACAACTTGGGAATTTTTATGTGTTTTAATTTGTGTTGGGATGTTACGTAACAAGGTGTATTTCAAGTGTAACTCTACCTTCGTAAAATCTGTCTGACTTGATACATTACATGGCTAAAGAGCAAAATGATGACCGAATCACGAAAACTCTTGATACATTAAAAGACCACTGACTCTAGTGTGGTAAAAACAATGCATGGTGTTTTTGTTGTTTTTGTAAAATGGAACAATGTGGAACAAGATGGACTAGCAGAGCAATTGCAGCCTATGGTGCCTTTGACCTATACGACCACAAATATGCGATGTATGGATGCAATGCTTTAATGCATCTATGTATTTTTGTATTTTTGATGGATTGATTTTTGTGAATATGAAGATGAAGTGCGAGAAGAACTCTCTATTGATGAATTTGAGTATGCCTAGAAATGAGATGCAAAATTTTGTTGTTTTTGATGATTTTTGTTGTTTTTGAATTTTTCTTGATTTTTGACCAAGCGATTGTGGAAATCCTTGGAGCATTTTGGGATTGACCAAGCGATTGCAAGAATCCTTGGAGCCTTTTGGGATTGACCAAGCGATTGTTGAAATCCTTGGAGCCTTTTGGGATTGACCAAGCGATTGCAAGAATCCTTGGAGCCTTTTGGGATTGACCAAGCGATTTTGAGGATCCTTGGAGCATTTTGGGATTGACCAAGCGATTTTGAGAATCCTTGGAGCATTTTGGGATTGACCAAGCGATTTTGACAATCCTTGGAGCCTTTTGGGATTGACCAAGTGATTGCAAGAATCCTTGGAGCCTTTTGGGATTGACCAAGTGATTTTGTGGATCCTTGGAGCATTTTTGGGATTGACCAAGCGATTGCAAGAATCCTTGGAGCATTTTTGGGATTTGGCTCTCTTAGATATGAAATGGTCGCAAATGACTGATATTCAAGGGTTCTTTTTCCTTGATACCATCAAGAGAAGCTAGCCGGTATGTCCCGGGTCCTATTTTGCTATCAATGACATATGGACCTAACCAATTTGCCACAAACTTGTCCCTTAGGTGGGGTGGCAAACTAGAATTCTGTTGGTTTTCCTTCAAAACCAAATCACCAACCCGAAAGTCTCTGAGGTGAACTTTCATGTTGTAAGCTTTCTTAAGTCGCTCTTGATAAATACGTAAATGCTCGAGAGCATTAACGCGTCGTTCGTCAAGCAACGTAAGCTGGTCTAACCGGGCTCGCCGCGGAGTCATCATCGATGAACTCCTGCATTGATATGCGCAGGGAAGGAATCTCCAACTCTAGAGGCATGACTACCTCGGAGCCATACACAAGCAAAAACGGAGTGGCCCCAGTGGGTGTCCGAATGCTAGTGCGATAGGCCCATAGGGCAAGTGGGATTTGAATGTGCCAATCCTTATGACTGTCTCGCGATGGTCTTTTTAAGGATGGCAACTAGCATTTTGTTTGACGCTTCTGCTTGCCCATTCGCCTGCGGATAATAGGGTGTCGAAAAGCTGTGCTGAATCTTGTACTTTGTGGTCAAAGCACGCACGTCTTTGTTCTTGAAAGGCGTCCCATTATCCGAGACTATTTTGGATGGAATACCAAAATGACATATGATGTTATGCAAAATGAACTCCACAATGCGGGGTCCTATCGTAGAGGTAAGCGGAATTGCTTCCACCCACTTGGTAAAATACTCTATGGCCGTTATGATAAACGTGTGATGGATTGTCGACGTAGGGGAGATCTTTCCAATTAGATCAAAGCCCCACTGCGAGAATGGCCAAGTAGACTGGACTGTCTGCAAGGCCTGAGAAGGTACGTGCATCAAATTGGCATGATGTTGACACTTCACGCACTTCTTGACATAGGTGCAACAATCTCGCTCTAAAGATGGCCAATAATAGCCCATGCAAAGAATGCGCTTTGCAATGGCCATACCACTGAAGTGGCCACCACATGTACCATCGTGCGCTTGGGCGACTACCCAAGTGGACTCTTGTTGGTCCAAGCAACGAAGGAGGATTCCTTCATAGCTGCGACGATACAAAATGTCTCCTATCAAGACATACTTAGCCGCTTTCTGCTTGAGTGCTCGTTTTGCGGCATGAGTCAATCCAAGTGGGAGATTACCTAACTTGAGGTAGTCTTTGATGGGTAAATACCAGTCTTGTTGATCGAAAACCTTGACAGTATGAACAGCCAATCCCTCTTGAAGTTCATCCCTAGCAAACGCTGAATGGGATAGAACCTGTAAGAATAGCATTGTGTTGCTATTAATGGGAGTAGGGGAGAACAAGGACCCCCAATTGGAACGTTTTAGAAGATCTCAGATTCGAGAGAACTTATCCGAGGATGGTTCAATCTGGATCATGTGGATTCCTGGCGTCAAGTCTGAGCTTGCATGCTCCATCGCGGATTGCGATAAGGTTTTGACTTGAATGGTTGTCATATCACCGAAAAGGTCTTGCAAAATTAGTGACCCCAAGGAGGCCATTGTGTCCGCAAAATGATTCGATGATCGAGGGAGTGCCTCGATGTCATACCACTCAAGTTTTGCCAGGAATTTTTCCATGAGGGCTTTATAAGCCTGTAGGACTGGGCATTTGCATTGATATACCCCCTTGACTTGATTGACTATTAACAGCGAATCACCAAAAATATTCAGTCGTTTGATGTTCATGGCGATTGTTGTCTGAAGACCTAGGAGCAAGGCTTCATACTCTGCATTATTGTTGGTGCACGGGAAGTTTAATTTAAATGACAGGGGCATTGGAGCACCCTGCAGTGTGAAGAATACAATTCCCGCGCCACCACCTTGCTCACATTTAGAACCATCGAAGAATAGGGTTATGTCGGCTTGTGACTCAGGCTCATCAGAATATGGCGATTCTGAGACATGGAAGACCCCATCATCGGGTAGTTCTATGACCAGAGGCTGATCGTCTTCAAGAGGAGCCTCCGCTAGTTGATCGGCTATGACTTGTCCTTTGATAGATTTTTGTCCAATAAACTCTATGTCAAATTCCGTCAACAACATGATCCATTTCGCCGTGTGACTACTATGATAAGTATGACTCATCATGTATCACAATGGATTCTCCTTAGACACAACATACGTAGTGTTGCTCGACATGTAGTGGCATAGCTTTTTGGTAGCAAACACCATTGCCAAGCGAGTTTCTCAACGTATGCATAGTTAAGTTCATAACCGACCGGGGTGCGGCTAAGATAGTAAGTAGCCTATTCCTTGTAAAGTTCATTCTTCTGGGCTAGCATGGCACCCGATGCCACCTCAGTAGCTGAGATGTATAAGTAGAACGACACTCCTGGTCTAGGTGGTGCCAATACCGGCGACGAAACCAGGTATTGTTTGATCTCATCAAAGGTTGACTGGCACTCGTCATCCCAATGAAATGTAACCCCCTTGTGCAATAATTTGTTCATGGGTCGGCACTTGTCAGATAATTGCGCTATGAAGCATTTAATCGACGCGACCTTTCCTTGCAGACTTTTGAGTTGCTTGATTGTAGTTGGGGGAACCATTTCAAGGATTGCCTTGACTTTCTTTGGGTCCACCTCGATGCCTCGCTTTGAGACTATGAAACCCAAGAGTTTTCCAGATGTGACGCCAAAGATGCACTTCTTGGGGTTTAGTCTAACTTTATGCTCCATGAGGCGATCGAGGATCTTGCTTAAGTCATCGATATGATTTGAGCGCAAGAGAGACTTGGCTAACAAATCATCCATGTAATCTTCCAAATTTTTGTGCATGTAATCGTGGAAGATATATGTCATGGCACGTTGGTAGGTAGTGCCAACGTTTTTAAGGCCAAAAGGCATGACCTTATAACAAAATGTCCCCCAAGGCGTTGTGAACGCCGTTTTTAGTTGGTCTTTAGGATTGATACGAATTTGATTGTATCCTGAGAAACCATCCATTAGGGAGAGCATTTCGTGACCTACTGTAGCGTCTACCAATGCGTCGATGCTCGGCAAGGGGAAATCATCCTTAGGACTCGCTTTGTTTAGATCTCAAAAATTGGTGCATATGCGAATCCTCCCGTCGGGCTTCTTGACGGGAACCATGTTGGACAGCCATGGCGGATAATCCACGCAGATGACAAACTGTGCATCCAACAGCTTTTGCAATTCATCTTTGACCATTAAGGCCACTTGTTGGGTGCATCTTACGTAGTTTTTGCTTTACAAGCTTGATTGTCGGATCAAGCGTTAAATTATGCGTGACTAGCTGCGGGTCTAGTCCTGGCATATCTTTGTACGACCATGCAAAAACCTCCTTCTTCTCTTTGAGAAGGGCAATGTAGTCGGCTTGCTCTTCGGGGGAAAGACTTACCCCCAGCTTGAGAATCTATGGATTCATTGGATCTGTGCCGATATCTACATCAGTCGTCTCCTCGACTGACATGTGGGATCCATCCTCCAACTGATGTGGAGTCGGGATCAAATGGATATCATTAGCTAAATTTAGATCTGCATTGGGAACCTCGGGTTCCTCTTCAGCCTAAAAAATATCCTGAGTTGTCCCTGGGGTAAAATGATGCATTTCACCAAAAGGCCAGTACTCTGATGGTGATAAAGGTGAATTGACGCGATCCCAGTCGATGGCATCTATGTCTAGATGCAATGACCATGCTGGATCGGCCGGATTGCGGATGGGTGCGGTCAAATCAATGGAGATCATGTGGATGGAATGAATTTGGTCTCCATTACCGTGGGTATGATAACTTGATTCTTCTAGATGCTCCCTATACTCTGGATCTGGCTCTAGGGGAACGGGCACGAACGGATCGGCCCTATGTGCTAAAAGGAGGACGGGGTCTTCCCTCGGCACTGTTGTCATGATAGGGTCTCGAGGTGGACGGTGCTCATCGTGAATTTGGAGCCATGGATCCAACACTTGGTCCCACCTCGCTGGGTCTACCCACCATTCATGCCCTAACAGTATGCCCATCTGTCCCATTAGATCTTCATGAGTTAAAGGGCGGTAATGTCGTCGCGCATGTCTGAGATAGTCCATCTCAGTCTCATCTTTTGAATCACTTTTGGAGACCCAAAAATTTCATTCTCTTCAGCAACCGTTGCTTGCGACATTGAGGGTTCTCCTTGTTCTAGGAAGTTAATCTGGTCCCATTGCGGTTGTTCCACTCTTGGTGGAGGGACCTGATTCTCTTGACACTGTATTGACTCAACTGGAACCTCTAAGGGGAACAGCTTCAGAAATATGTCCGAAAGTCGTTGATGTTCTCTTTGAGGATTAATGTCCGAACTTTCGCCTCTCTCTAGCAAAGGAGAGGGATTACTCGTTGTTTCCAAGGGTGTTTGTTGACCATGGGAGGTAGTCTCCCAATGTATATTTTGTATTTGGGTTGGCATAAAGATCTGGTTCCAATCCCCCCTTGTTGCCTATTTCTAGGCCTTGCATATTTTTGACCAAGATGTCTAAGGGCAGGGGGTGGTTGAACCCTACTCCCGACTTATCATATGGCATCCGATATCTTGGTTGGCAAAGGACCCGCATCCCTTGCTCATATCTCGCCTAGCCCGTATCCATGCCAATTGCATTGGCCGAGATATTTTAGGGCAAAGTCTGGGTTTGACAGATAGTTGATGTTTTCAACAAAAGGCTCTTCGTCTGCTTCCTTTTGCTTGCATGGTTCAAGACCATGATCAAGGCCCCCATACACAAAATTTTTCTGGTTGGGTGGGTGACCTAGAGGAACAACTGTTCCTATGGGAAGGCGAGGTCTCCCCATATCCTGTACTGACTCTAATGCGGGCGTTGCCACAACATTCTGCACTAAGTACTCCCCCAGGCTCGTGCTGGCCATTTCAACAGTGATTGTTGATGCTTGGGAGGGAGGGAACAGGAGTCCTTCCTGAGTCCATTCCATGTTTGGTGGTTTAGGAATCTCAGCTTCCGTAGTGCTAGGTGTTTCCTCTGTTGATACCATTGAAATTGTGGGCAAACCCTCTTCTAGGGTCTGAGCCTCTTCCATGATCTGTTTTCCCTTGTCCTTCTATTTAGCCATGACAGGTGGCATTGGTAATGAAGGAGCAGATGATGAGGATTCACCTAGCTGGGATTTTGGTGATTTGGTCACCAGTGGTGCCTATGGTATTGGACCCTGTTTAGATGGATTTAACTGGAAATCCAAATGCGTTGAAGGGAGGGTCGATTGAGGCATTAATTGTACCGCATTGCAATACTTGAAGGGTTCTAAGTCCATTGGGACTACATGTATTTCTCCTTCAAAAGCATACTTTAAGCACTGGTGAGCGATGGAAGGGACACACTTCATGTCCCTGATCCAAGGCCGCCCTAGCAGTATATTGTAAGCCATCTCGCCTTCCAACACATGGCACAATGTTGGTATTGTCTTTTGTCCTACCTGGATAGGTAGAACAACTATGGCGACTGTTGAGCATATTGCATCATTGAAAGCTCGCAGTGTGTACGTGGAGGCTGTGATATGAGAGGCTGGCAGCTTTAAATGTTTTAGTGCTGCCGTGGTAATGATGTTACTGGACGAGCCAGTATCTACCAGCACTCTCTTGTACGGGATCCCGTTGACCCGCGCGATAATGTGCAGGGGTGGATCTGTCGTGTCATTCGATATTGCTTTGACTTCATCCTCTCTGAAGGTGATGACCGGCTTCCGTACATCGTTTCACATGTCCCATGAAGTTGTTGAAAGAATTTGCTTCGTGAGGTTGTAATTCGATGGCTTTTAATATTTCCATAAGAGCTTCTCTATGAGGTGTTGACTATTGAATAAGCTCGTAAATGGAAAGCCTAGCCGATGTGGTCCGCAAACTCTGCGTGAGTTTGGTCCGTATCGTGACCTCGGGTCTAGGCGGAGGTACTTGCACAGGGCATTGCTGAGGTTGCGACATCGTTGGAACTTCCCTCGTAGCTACCTCGGGGGTAGCTGCTGGGTACTTTTTGTTCCGTGTCACTATGCTAATCATTCCCACAAATCCTTGCATGGGAAGATTCTGTCGCACCTCGTTAATCTGGAGAGGTTTTTCCTGTGCCTCGTGGGCAGGCAAAGGGTCCTTGAATACCCCCATTTGTTGATTGTTTGGCGCTATGGGGTTGTCCACGGCCAATGTTTTATTGTCGATTAAATCTTGGATTAATCCTTTGAATTTCCAGCATCCATTTAAATCATGTCCCCTTCGCCTATGGAATCTACAATACAATTCCTCTCTGTATCCCTTAGGCTTGGGAGCATTAGGGTCTAAAGTTTGGATCTCTGGAAGGGTAACTAAATTTTCCGCTGACAAGCGGTCAAATAGGGAGTCCCTGGACTCCGTGTAAGGGGTGAATTGTCGCCTAGGGCGACGTTGCTGATTCTGCTCCTGTTTCTTATTATCTCTTTCATAACTAGGAGGCACTGCCTGGTAATTAGCCTTTTGGGGCTGCATTTCTTGCACAGGCTTGGGAGCATTTATCGCAACTTGGTTAACCGCAGCGGGTTGTGATTGCATTGTCCCGATCTTAGTGGTTTTATTCCACTCTTTCTTTTTAGGCTTGGCGATTGCGCCTTCGCCTATCTTAATCTCTTCTATAACTCTGGCTTGTGCCAAAGCTTCTTCTAAGCTATCGTATTGCTACAGCAACAATAGACCAGAGATTGATTTTAAGCAACTCCGTGCAAACATCTGTGTAAGATCAGACATAGGGGGATGGTAGGGTAACTTAGAAAGCAAAGCCCTCCATCGATTCCCATATGCTACCATTATTTCTTCCTCATATTGCCTGAGGCTGGCCAGATCACTCAGTGATGCCTTCTTTCTTGTGTTGAAGGCAAAGCGTTCAAGAAACGCATCTACTAATTGATCTAGGTTGTTTATGTTGTGTTTGGGTAATTGTGTGAACCAATCCGAGGCAGGGCCTATGAATGTGGTTATGAAAGTTCTAAGCAACAATGCATCATTATCTTGGATGCCGAAGCATTGACTTAGGAACCTTGTGACATGTTCTTGTGCGTCCTCTTCACCTTTAAAAACTGCCAATTGAGGCAACTTGAAATGTTCAGGGTAAAGAGGTGTGGGCACTGAGGGATGCACTGGATGACTACGGAGTTGACGCAACGTGGGTTTTTGATGCCCAAAAGCTTTTGTCTCCATAGACTCCAAACGCTCTAATAGCGCCTTGTATGCATCGGAAGATTTTATTTCTTCCTCTTTTGTTTGCTCTCGTTGTGAGTTATGGGAGACTGGGGGCCTATGGGGGGGTGGCCGAGTGGCCGCCCTCCCGCCTTGATGGGGCGTTTTGGCCCATTCTATTTCTAGTTCGTACTCCTCATAAAATTCTTGAGGAGTCTCTGGGCGAGACCTGTGACCCTGATTGAGTCCCCGTTGAGGGTACCCATCATTGTTTCGGGGAGTGGCCTCCCTCTCGGGTCTATAAGGTCTCGGAGGCAAAGCTTGACGAGGTCGCGGAGACTTGTCCTGCACCAAAGGATTGTGCCTCTCATATTGTTCTTCTCTGTGGGTGCGAGGGGTTGGCACCCTCTCAGGTAGTTTATAGCGCAACTCATCTGCTTCACGTTGCATGCACTCTTTATTCAGGCGGTATAAGTACTCTAACTCCTGATGACCTTGCTCAAGCTTCGAGATTCAGGCCTGGCGAGATTTCTGGTGACTGCTGGGTCAACTTGGTCTGCTCTCTTTTGCTCAGGAGGCTTAAATGTTTTTCCTATGTGTTTGCCTCGATTTTGATGATCTAAAATTTCAATGGGTTGCTTCCCTCTGTCGAGGTAGGCGACATTTACTTGAGGCTCTGGCCTCGATGTATGATCATGATACCTAGCAGGTGCGGAAATGCAAGGTTCCCGCGCTGTTTGTTGTCCTCGAGGAATGCGATGGCTTTCCTCGTATTCCCTTTCATGGGTTTGAAAGGGGCGGGCAGAGTTGGCTCGCCCTGTGTAAAGAGCCCTATGCTCTGGATTTTGTCTTTTTGTTCGAATGTGAGGCAAAGAAGAGGTAGCGTATTCACGTTGTCTCTCCTCATGGACACTATGCCTCTCTAGCACTTCATCGTGCTACGGCCATTCAGATCTAGCCTCGAGAGGCGGTTGTCTACTTACATTAAGATCTACATGTAAAGCATCTTCCCGAAAGGGGCTGTGTTGAATGGGCATACCCCAATGAGGGGGTTCCCAATAGTTCCTTTTTGAAGTGGCCTGATGTGGACTTTCTTGTAGGCCAGACCGCCAAGGCGGTATGGCCAAGTCCTCAGGGCTAAAGCGAAGGCGACTAGCGCCCTCTCTTTGTGCACCTTCCACAGCGTCTACCCTTGATTGGGCTTGGCTACGGGTGTACACCATTGTGGTGCTTCTCTACTCTCTAAGCAGATTTTATCTCATTTATGATGATTTATCTTTTTGTTTACACTAAGCAGAAATGAACACACACATACACAAAATCGTGATTATCTCTTTTAAGGATTGATAGTGTGTCCTAAACTGGTTTAGTGCATTTTGATGTTTTGTTTTGTTTTTGCAATTTTTGGAGAACATTTAAATGCATAATGTTGGCTCATATGACTCCCATAAATGGTCGCCCCTTCAATATACCATTGTCGGACCGATATACCAACCTCTCTATATACCCGCCCTTACGAGAGGGAAACTATAGGTACGTGAGAGCAGATGGTACGTGGAACATAGGCGGTACGAAAGGGGGGATTGTCCTGTTAATGACACCTACCATAGAAGACTTATCCTCGCATGCATGGGAATCACCCCAACAACACTCGGTCAACTTTCATCAGGATTTACGCCTAACAACAGTGACAATCGAGGAAATGGATGCAAAGCTAAGCCAAGGTGGTGATGAACCCACCGTTGGTCTTGCTCAAGGGATGGGGTTTTATGACCAGCTCCTTGGTTTAAATTACCACGTGCAGTGTGTGTGGTTCATTTTAATAAAAAATGAAACAAGCAGCAAAAAGAAACTTTCCCTATGCCACACAAATACTACAAACCGGAAAACAGCAAGTAGAAATTTGAATTTTTTTTTTTAAGTAAATAAAGCAAGAAAATTGACCTAAACTTTCTCTATCTTTCTTTAATAATTAAAAAAAATGAGAGTAAAAAAAATAAACAAATAAACTAAACAGAAATATCACAGTAGAAAATGAAGAAACTGTTACCTCTTTCCTGCCTGGACTTGCTGTTTCTGACCTTCGGCTTAAAAAAAATCAGGGGTACCTGTTAAGCACAAACACAACAAATCTGATTAGTTTCTGTGATTTACAATTCTGGGAACGGTCCCACCGTGATCGCCATTGAAAGCATGAGATTCCAGAAAAAGGAAATACTAAGATGCAATGAAAGCAGAACTAGATTGATGCATGAAATGACACAGATATAATCAAATTAAAAGTAGGAGCACAACCCTTTTTATTAATATGATTCAAACTCTGTTACAATATGTCTCTCCAGTTACACATTCTCAGTTACAATCATAAATAATGATCTTCTTCCGCATGCCCACATTTGAATCAGGCGGGCCAAAGTGTTGCCACCGTTTATGCCTGATGGATCCTTACTTGCTGCTGTTCTTCCTGCATTCAAGAAAACAATAAACTGTTAGTAGTACCTGCTGCAAGAATGAGAGATTTAATTCTTACAATTAGTGAAAGACATATGCCTAAAGTCATTGAAACAGTGAATAAAATGCATATCGGTGACTTGCATGCTTTGACAGAATAAAAACGTAAATTCGAGAACAACATGTATTCTAGAACAGCATGTATTCAAAACGCTTTAAACAGTTGTTTCAACATGTATTCGAGAACAGTGAATTCGAGAACAACATGTATTTCTAAAACGTAAAACATAAACAGTTGTTTCAACAGCATAAAGCGTCTTCTGAATATGAAAACGTCTAAACGTCAGAGAATACCATATGACAGAATAAAAAATCTTGAAACATAGGAACGTGTGTGGGATGCCCAAACGGGCCACCCCGTAAAAGCTTGACTTCGGCACCAATCCACTGGGGATGGGCCCAAAATCTGGAGAATGAGTTGTGATGTCGTCGAATTGGTAGTTTACCGTGTCCACTATCGGATCCAAAAGTGCAGAAGAATGAGTTCAAAAAGACTGTAAATCGGCCTCTGGTTTTGCAGCACTTCGTTATGTTAAGAAAATGCTTTTTCCTCCTCTCCTGAGCGGGAAAGTCTGCCCTTTTATAGACCCACGGGGTCTCTTTTAAAAATAGCACACAGGGATGCCACGTGGCGGTCATGCCTCCTCAATAGGGAGGAGACTCCGCCTTGACTCGGGCCTGCGTGACTGCAGTCTGCTAACTGCCAATCTGCCCACCTACGCGCGCATGCACAGTAGGCGGCCATAAATGACTGTCTTTGGCTGCCACTTGTCTCACGTTGTTTTAATGCCTACCTTTGATTGGTCGATGCCTGCCTCTGATTGGTTTATGCTTGCCTCTGATTGGTCGATGCCCACCTCTGGTTGGTCAATGCATACCTTTGAATGGTGGATGTCTGCCTTGATGTCCACTAAAGTCCGCCTAGTCACAACTGCCGAAGTGTCACGATATCGCGACGTCGCGATATTGCGACGTCGTGATATCACGACACTTCGGCCAAGGCCCTACCTTGGGTGCTAAAGTGTCACAAAATCATGACACTTCAGCCAAGGCAAGGCCTTGGGCAACGAAGTGTCACGAAATCATGACACTTCGGCCAAGGCAAGGCCTTGGGCACCGAAGTGTCACGAAATCGTGACACTTCGGCCAAGGCAAAGCCTTGGGCGCCGAAGTGTCATGATTTCGTGACACTTCGGCCAAGGCAAAGCCTTGGGTGCCCAAGTGTCACGAAATCGCGACACTTCGGCCAAGGCAAAGCCTTGGGCATCGAAGTGTCGCGATATCGCGACACTTCAGGCAAAGCTTTGCTTTGGGCGTCGAAGTGTCGCGATATCGCGACATCGCGATATCGCGACATCGCGATATCACGACACTTCAGCCGAGGCCCACTTTTGATTAAGATTTTGCTTTAATGGAGGCTTGCTTTGACTAAGGCTTGGTTTTTGATGAAGGCTTTGCTTTTGATAAAGGCTTGGTTTTTGATGAAGGCTTGTTAAAACGACCAACTTTGTTTCGTTTACTTTTTGACCTTCTAAACTGCAATGTGAGTGGCTAGGACCATTGTTTGACCTCTGAGGGCTGCCTTGAAAGCTGTGTATGTCAATGCGATCAGTGTTTGTAGTCACTTAATCGGATTGGTGCTGTTTTGGTGTCTACATTTTGATGAGGTATCTTGGTGTAGGGCTAGTGAAGTGGTTGTGGATACTGATGAGGGGTTGGAAAGTTGGATTTGAGAAGTGTAGGTTTGTCCCCCCTACAATAAGGTTGTATGATTGGATTTAAGAATTTTCATAAGTGCCTCACAATGTGATGATTATTGTTGTATTAGCTCAAACATTTTAGATGCCAATTTTATATTATATGTTGATCGAATCCTCAATGTGATGGTTTGTCTAGTCAGATAACTTGGAATATGGATTTTTTGATATGGATGGGTTTCTTAAATTAGAGGTACACTTTTTGATGGTGTTGTAGGAGGGAGTACTACTTGTTTTGATTAATTTGATTATTGAATATGGTTCATGCTTATCTGATATTTGGTGACTATATGGATAGCACCCACAAAACCTTGATATTACTGAGCATTATGAATATGGTTGAATTGGTTGGAAGGAACTGTATAAGGAGTGGTGTATGATAAATACCAAGGTTTTGATTTTTTTGTGCTAAAGTATTATAAAATTTGATAGTCGTCTTGTCGATCATATGTTGTACAATATTTTTAAAAGAATAACAATCACTTATATCATGACCTTTCTATAAATGAAAGGTACAATTCTAATACTCCTTGTAATTCCTCCCACATGGTTTGTTGGGGTCTTCAAGTTTTATCCATGGTAACGTAATTATGTGTACCTCATACAATCATTGGAATATGTTGGAGAGAAGCTTCCGTAATGGGGTGTAGTTGTGAGCTAGCCAATTGTATTATCAGCATTGAAAATTATCTATTGTGTTGCTTTGATTTTCATTTGAGGTGGGGGCATCTACTTGATATGCTTATTATTGCTATAGTTGTTGTTGTTTTGGGGATTGTTGGAATTGGACTTGATCTTGTTGTGTTTACGGTTGATATTGGCTCAAGACAATTTGGTTCACTTGACGAACTTTGGGCTAGTTCTGATTGTTCCTCCTTGGATTCTTATTTTGACTTTCCTTCTTTTTTGAGCCTAATAGCATCCTCTTGGATTTTAATCTCTTTGATTACTCTGGCTTGGGCAAGTGCTTCTTCAAATGTTTTGTATTGTTGCAATTATAATAATAAATAGATGAGTTTTGAAAAACTCCTTGTGAACATTCTTATGAGTTCTACCATGTGGAGGAAGAATGTAAACTTGGTAATAACTAGCCTCCAGTGGTTTGCAAAATCATAAACCAAATCATATTCGAATTTATGTAAGTTGAACAAGTTGGTTAATGTGGTTTTATTTATAACATTTAGAGAAAAATAATCTATGATTTGGTCTACTAATTGCTCAAAAGTATAGATACTATGGTGCAGTAAATGGTTGTAATATTCTAGAGAATCTACTTCAAATATTTGATGGAATGTTCAAAGCATCAGAGGGTCATTATCTTATATTGTAAATAATGCATTGATGAATGAACTTACGTGCTCCTATGGATTCTCATCCACTTTGAACTTGTCAAAATTTAGTAGTGTGAAATCTATAGGCTAAGGTGGTGATGGTATCGAAGAATGAATTGGGTTATTGAACAACTACCTTAGAGTGGATTTTTGATAAAGCATTTCAGGCATCTACATGGCTAAGTTGTCAATTTTGTTCTACAAAAACTAAAATTTAGGGTGTTCCAATGGTGATTGAAAGCCCTGGTTTTTTTGTTGTGCATAAATTGGGTGTGTGGTGTAAGTCAAAATTTGATGATGTTGAATGTTCTATTGAAAATGGTTAGGGAATGTTTATTGTTGATGAAGTGGATGTTGCTAATGAGGAGATGGAGGTATGATGGTATGTTGTGTTGAATAAGTAGCGTACATGTTTTGGATGGGATGCATGGTTATTGTAATGGTTGGTGGTCATGATACCCATGATGGATCTTGTGTGAAGAAAGTTTTTTGGGTTGATGTTAATGGATGATTGAAGTCTATCACCTAGGATTATTACTGTGATATAGGATGGATTCTTTGATTAGAATTATCCATAAGCAATTATTAGAAGTGTTAAAAATCTTGTTATATGGCAATCACAAATGTAGGTTGCATGATCGAATGAGGGGTGGAAGATTGAACATGATGTGTGGTAGCAACATGAGTGGATGTGGATGGAGGATAGGTTGCAAAAGGTATCATGATATAATGAAGAATGGTATGGTGCATGATATCAATAGATGATAATGATATGGGTGGAATCGATGGTGGTACCTATAAAGAAACATTATTCTGTGCTTTGTAGAATATATTAGAGTAGATGATGTTGTGGATGGATGGCATGGAGGTGTATTGATTGGATTATGGTTAATGGATTTTTCTCATAGTCATGGTGGTGGATTCAAAAATGGGGTTTATGAAGAGATTTTTAGTGTGTTGGAGATGTGAATAAGTAGGTTCTTGATGGAATGTTGGAATGGATTAATATGTAATGGTGATAGGGGGTACGGATGAAAATACTAGGTTTAGGTATGAGAAAGGGATTCTTGGAATGGAGGTGTGGATGGCCCTCTGCATCATGTCCAAATATAAAGGGGGTGCATGATTGGAAGATCCAACAAATGGGTTCATTTGGATAGCCCCTTGATCAACCACGAAAGGGGTTGAGGCATGGGAAACCTAAGTGAAATACTCCATGGATGTAGTTGGTTGGATTTGGGTATTGTCTAAATATTTGGCTTGAGTTTGGGTCAATACCATAAGCTAGTGATGATATGGGGTGGAAAATATGCAGGTTTTTATTTGGTGAATGTGAAACTATGTTACAAATAACAACACATAATCACACAAGCAAGAAAATATTTTTCTACTTTATTTATTTTGTAATTTTATTTTTGTTTTGTTCTATTTATTTTGAAGTTTTTGAAGATTTTTTGGTAGTTTTTGAAGTTTTGAATATTTTTTAATTTTTTTGTGTATTTTATGTTACCTAGGTCTAGAAACTATTATGGGTAGGTGGTGAAGTGAAATCTAAAAGGGTGTATTCAAAACCATCCATCTAATGAACGATGAATCATGAATGACTAATAAATCTTCCTATATAAAGGCTTCACGATGGGTGTAACCTAGGGGAACAAATTACCTATCGAGAGTGGTCTCGCTATCTAGTATCTTGCTACCATCCCATATAGGCTTTCACTTCACCCTCATGTGATATTTGGCAAAAATGATAGTTGCATCTCTACAAATTATTAAGCCCTAGGAATGAAGGGTGTATAACCTTGTTTACCTTAATCTAACCTCAAGGATAACTAGTTTATTTGTGATTACGTCCAAGAAACTATCATACTAACTATGGTTTATCTAGATCTCTATTTATGGTTGGTGATAAAGTTCAACTCATTTAGGAGGTTTTCCTCATACTTGCCAAAGTAGAGGTGTAGAATGATGATTTGTGAAAGTGTGTGTGGGATTTTATTTTAAATTTTGTAAAGTTTTTATGTAATTTTGTAAAGCAAATTTAGCCCAATTTCACCAAAATGTAAACTATAATGTTATTTTGATTCAATGCCTACAAGACACAAATCATAGATGCAAAAAAATAGTACCACTCAAAATAGTAGACATAGACCAAATTTTGAGCTAAAGTGCAGATAGAAGGTTTCAAAAAGACCCTAAAAATATTCTGAGGCATGGAGCCAAACACAGGGTTGCATTTAGGATTGGTCAAACATAGGTCTGCATTTGATAAATGCAATGATACATTTGGGGTTAACCAAACATAGGTCTACTTTTTTACTATACTTCAAAAGTAATAAGATAAATAAAAAACCCTAATATGGCCTAAAATGCACATGAGAATGCAAAATTAACCCTATATGCAACTGATATGTCTTTTGCAATATGAAATCTACCCTAAGATGCAATTTTTCTTGGGTTCTTCCAAAATATCTACATAACACTTCTAGGATACCTATAGAATGCTCTATTCTAGAATGCACTTCTAATTCAATGAAAATATAGGATTTTTTTCTTTTTTGAAGGAAATTTTGTGCTTAAAAACAAAAAAGGTTCAAATCACATACCTAGAAGCCATAAGATCTCATTTACAACTTTTCCAAACGTAGGGCTACGTTTCCCAAATGTAGGGTTGCATTTTCCAAATGCAGGGCTATGTTTCTTCAGGTTCCCAAACATATGGCTACATTTTCATAGGTTCAAAAATAGCCTAAACAGTCCTTAAAACTCCCAAAAGTGATTTTTAATTTTCATGGGATAGTGTTCCAAAAACCTACAAGTGATAAATAGATACAAATCAAAAAGCAATAAACAACAAGACAAACAAAATATAACTCTTTGGGGATCCCATCGTGATCGCCATTTTGTAAGAAATAAATATAATCACCCAATAAATTGAAACAATAAATACAAGCAAGTGCAATGTAAATGAATTTTGTATTGAATTTGTATGGGAGCCTTGGTCTCCTCTATTTTACAACAATGAGATGCCCCAAGTTATAGGGGTCTGTTTATAGATAAAATGCTTACTTTTGAGTACAATAGGCACAAAGAGGGAAAAGTCCTTTTGGAAAATCAAATACATGGTGGATGTAAATCCTCTTTGCTACAATCAGTTGGTCATAATGGATTGAGTATCCTTGTGGTCCATTCCTTGCTTTAGCAACATTCCAGAGAACCTATCACCTACACACATATCCTATGAATAAAATATTTAATAGCATATGAAGGGCCTCCACTGTGTGAGACCCATTTTTATCCAAAAGAAAGCTATAAAACCCTGAATATAAATACTTGTAGAATAAAAAAAATAATGTGCAAAAGATAGAAAACAATGAAATTTAATACCTTGCTATGCTCATACCTATCCAATCCATGTATGAAAGTGATTGATCTACTCCTATGTAAATGTAGGGCTACATTTATGTAAACATAGGGTTGTGTTTGTGGCTAACAAAAAATAGGTTTTTTTTTGTTTATTTGTAGCTCCAAATGATATTAAATTTTTTGAAGATGTTTTAGGCGTTGTCAAAAACCTACCCTCTAAATTTTATCTCAATTTGAGTCCATATGAGTGAGATATGGCCAATACAAGTTTAGAAGTCTTGCATAAAATGTAGGGCTGCATTTGAGACCCATGGGGATCCATTTGTGACTTGTGGAGCTGAGTTTTTTACTGTGAAAATGTAGTCCTACATTTGGGATTGATTTGTAGAAAGGTTTGGGGCTTGGGATGGTGATCCTTGACATCAATTACTCAAACTCTAGGAATGTTGGTGTCCTCTTGGTGCAATTTTGGTAGTGTGATGATGTTTTTTAGTCTTTTTTACTTTATGAAAATGTGGAGACTTTATAGGATTTTGAGGGATGAGAGGGGTGAGGATAGGTGGCAATCCATGGCTACCAAGTGGTAGGGACTGGGTAGCCACATATCCTGGGTAATTCTTGTGAGTCACTTAGAGTGTCCCATTTACTTGGAGATATGTGGCATGTGGGTAGGTGGGAGTGGAGTGATGTGTGTAAGATATGGCAAGGGGAGGGGTAGTGGTGGCTAGGACACATGTCAAGTGGGGATATAGGGTATCCTAGGGGGATTTTCCAGATTTTATAAAATCTAGAAAATAGGATAATGTGTAGGAAAATTCACTTAAATTAAATCTTAAAAACATTATTTTATTATGTATATTTGGGTGCAATGTGAATGGGTTTTGTGAAGTGTTAATATTTTGTGTCTACACAAAATATATATTTTATTATAAAATTTTAGTTTTATTTATTGATAATTAAGTTAATTCTTGCTATAAGTACATGAAAACATGGTGTCAACAACATCTCTTTAGTTCAATAAGGCTAAGTTATGTTTTAAATTTGTATGAAAAAATAAGATATATATGTCCATACCAATAAATATTAAATGAATAGAAATATTATAGAAAATGTACAAATTTAAAAATAAATGAGAATTTTATTTATGGATAACATAAACGAAAAATAGAATACAAGATATTTATGGGATCAATTAAATAGCATAAGATCAATTGATTAAATTCGCTAAAGTGTTGAACTTAAAGTCATATACAAAATATTTAAATAAGAAAGCATTAGGATAAAACTTGATAGATGCCTTAAAGGGACTATGATCTATAGAATTATGTAAGGTTGGAATAAATATAAGATAAATAAAGGAAAACTAAGGATGGGACCTATATAAATACCACATCAAATTAAAGAAAAATATATGTTGGTGGCCAAGTGAAAAACAATACCAAAACCTAGGCTACAAGTTGAAATATTGAACTAAAAATCAAACACAATATTTCGAAAGAACATTAGGTTAAAACTTGAGAGATTTGTGAAAATGACTATAACCTATAAAATTGTATATGGTTCAAATAAATGTAGGATAAATTATCATCCCAAATATAAGGATGAACATGATTTTTCATTTAAAATAAGTATATTATAGTTTGTTAACTAACTTAGTTTCTCTATTTATTTATAAATTGAACAATTTGAAAGAATTTTGAAGTAAATCTTACAAATTTTACTAAAATAAACTTTAAATATCCATTTGATATAAAGGATTAAATTACTATACTTTAATTATAAAAACATGACATATCAAATGATATTAGTTTAATGGATTAGATTCCAGGAGAAGATTGAGGATTGTATCTTTTCAAACTATGCATATATAATTGTCAAATTCTTATAATACTATCATGTGGCCATGATATAATACATGTGAAGCAATTTCAAACTTATTAAAATTTTTACTATGTTAGTTGGTATAACAAATAAAACATTAAATTCTAAATAAAGGTTTAAGGTTTAAATATTGTAGTGGTAAGGTTATACACCATAGATAACCATATATTAAATCAATACCATCTACCACAAATGTTGTTTCATATGACCGATGATCTTAAAAAGATAAAAAATATTTATCATTTTTATTTTCCATATTAAATAATATCTCTTAATTTTATATATATATATTTATATTTCACAAGCATGACTCACACAAATACACATAATGTAGTGGTTTGAACTTGAATCTCTTTAAAGAAAGCACAAAACCCTTAGCACTACGTGTCCCACAAGGACAAAAGTAACTGTTGACATAGATTATGATATGCTAAATAGTAACCATGGGCATGGGTTTTATGTATGGTTTCAAATTCCATGCATCTTCTCAATTTAAATACGTCAAGGGTCATGGTGATTAACACAGGATATTGATACTTTCTATTTGTGATTTTTTTTTTAAGTAGGATGTGAGTACAATTAAGGTGCAATGAGGACACCTAGAGGCGAGAAGATTGTTTACGGGTCCTTTGTGTACATGAGACTTTATGTCTGAGAGAAACATCCAGTCATAGCGACATAATCAGCAGCCTCTGTAATGGTTACCCATTTTCGTTGGCGACTGTTTTGGCAAAACCCATCTGAGCCGCATTCATCTTCATACCTTTTGCTTCTGAATTCCCAGGATCCCAAATTTTTCTAGATAATTCCTCGAACGCCTGCTACTTCTAATGCTTCTCGACATTCTTCCTCCTGTACTGATTCTCATTCTCCTAGCCACCCTTTGGAAAGAGAAGCCTCTGTCCTCCACTCTGCGAGGTAATCATGAGCACTTCCACTGCTTTCTCCCCCAACGCAGTCACTGTATGTCTAGGTAATCACGAGCACTTCCACTGCTATCTCCCCCTCCACAGTCAGTCACTGTATATCTGTACGGAATGCATCCTGCAACAAGGCGGTACTTATTATCGTTGTAGCGCTGCTGATGCCGCCCAGTGCGAGCCACCAACTCCGCCATATTAATAGACTATATTTCTTTCTAGATCGTTTTTCACGACTTAAATTCAGTTTATCCGATGAAAGGCTAACGACATAAAAGATAAGGTAAGGAAAAAACAAAATAGTCAAAGAATGCTGGTTAAAAGATGTCCTAGTAAAAACACAAACCCTATTTAAAAAAACATTAATTTTATCTTTACCAACAATTAAAATTCATCCTGTGTAAAAAAAAACCATTATAACAAATAGTTTTGTGATGGTTTTTGGATGCACTTTATGAATTTAAAATGTATAATAATAAACTTTTCAATTATGCTTTATAAATATAATATTGACTTTATTATTTAAAATATTAATTTATAAACTATTTTAAATGAAAATATATAATGCAGTTTAAGAGTTGTTGAAATATACGTAAATTAAAAATATAAATAAATAAATATATTTGTACTCAGATTATTCAGTTTAGGTTGATATTGGTCAAAATGAAACATTGTCAATAACCGGGCATGTGAAACATTCTCTAGTGAGATTTGGGTTCAATTTTTTTTTTTTTTTTTTCAAGTTTTCATAGTATAGATTCTTTTATGTGTAGGAATATGGGACAATTTTATCATAGATTCTTTTATGTGTAGGAATATGGGACAATTTTATCTCCAAGTATTAAGGTAGTTTCTTACTTCATTAGTTTGGGTTGTTTTATTAGCTAATATGGATAGTTTGAATGTTTTAAGAATAAATAACATGATTTGAGTCTCATCAATGTTATATTTTTAGGAGCATTTATTCTCTATTTCTAACACAATTAAGGTTTTTCAAGTCCTTAACACAATTAAGATTTTTCAAGGAAACACTTTATTGATCACATTCTTCATAAGAAATTTTTATGTAGGTTTGAGGATCACCAAGATGGCCAAGAATATTTAAAAGATGATTATTTATTTGAAAGACTTTAAAGCTTTAATTTTATTATTTATTTAAAGGATAAATTTTTTAAGTGTGATCTCATGTCTTTTCAATGGATAAATAAATAACTAAACTTTCTAGGTGGTGGAATATGTAAAGAAAAGAATGAAGAATAAATTAACAAGTTTATTATTTTTCATCATAATCACCTGAAGTACATGTTTAAAGGATCACAATTTATAACAAATAATAAATTGATAAAAATGTCCAAAACCTTTAAAATTATATCATATAATCGTATTTTCATAAATAAATTTCAAGTAAAATTTAAGTGGGAACTTAAACCATATTATTTTATAAAATCGGTATAAAGATATTTTTCTTTAATTTTTTTTCATATTTTCATAACTAAATTTCAAACATTTTTTTATTGATGGTTAAGAAGGGGATTGGAAGGGGCCCATTTATAAAACAGGACCAAATATTTTATATTTTAATCTCACTATCTATGACAATATTTGTGACAAAACAATAGCTATAAACCAAAATAACCTGAGCATGTTTTGAGAGGGCATTCAACCCCCTAATATTCCAAGATATTATTTTCATTACTTAGATTTCAAGGGGTGTTTCTTCCCCCAAAGTTAAGGATCACTTGAGTGTCATTCACCACCTCAATAGCCATTTTCTTCTCTCTAAATTTTACCTTTGGTGGTCTTCCCCTTTAAGAATCTGATAAAACATCTACTTTCCCTTTCTTTTGGCTTCTTGTAATCCTATTTAAAAACTACTCTCTCCTCCTGATTTTGCTATAATTTTTAATTCTTTCTTAAAATATTGAGGGTGATACTCATATTTGCTTTGTTTCCTTCCATTCAAACTAGTTCCTCAAAGGAGGGTTTAGGATTTACCTCCCTATGTTCACCAAAACCATCCACTTGGGTTGTTTCATTTTCTAAATCTTGTAGACAACTAAAATAATTTGTTCCAACAATCGCATTATCCTTCACAAAAGGTTCATAAAATGTTCACAAAATGTTCATATAGCCAGTGTCTTACCTTGATATTTTCTCCTTCAAACTCGTCTTCTTAGAGAGCAACCTCTCCTTTCATTGAAACCTCACATTGAGTACTTTCTAGAGCATCTCCATTGTCTTCCAAATTGATACATGTCTTTGGTTGTTCCTTCATCTCACAAGGATGAGGGTTTGGGTTTTTTTTACATTGCCATTTTTTTCTCATGGTTTCCATTCTTTTCCATGGTAAAATTGAAGCTAAAGTGTTCGACCTTCTTACATACAAAGCATTTTCTTATAACATTCTTGTGTTCTAAAGGTTCTATTCATATACCATGCTTCAATTCAATCTCAATCAACTTCAAGAACTCCCTTTCCATATTTACATTCATACACATTTTGACCAATATCTACTTAAAACAAACCATAATAACCAAATCTTAGTAAAAATATTTTTATCTATTTATTTTTTAATTTTTTTTATTTAAATATATGTGAGCAACTCTTAAGCTGCATTATATATTTTCATAAAATAGTTTATAAATAAATATTTTAAATGATAAAGTCAATATTATATTTATAAAGCATAATCGGAAGGTCTATTATTATACCGTTTACATTCATAAAGTGCATCCAAAAACCCAGCACAAAATTAATTTGTTGTAATGGATATTTTTACATAGGATGAATTAAAAATAAATATTTTAAATTATAAAGTCAATATTATATTTATAAAGCATAATTGGAAGGTCTATTATTATAGCTTTTATATTCGTAAATGCATCCAAAAACCCATCCCAAAATTAGTTTGTTGTAATGTTTTTTTTTTTATATAGGATGAACTTTAATTGTTGGTAATAACAAAAATTAATAAAATCTTGATAAATATTTGGCAATTTTTTTTTTAATTGGATGTGTGTTTTTAGTGGGACGCTATTGGCATTCCTCGCCTATCTTTTTTTCTTTCCTCGTTTATTTATTTTATTTTTCTTAGGTTTATGTTTTTTTTGTTGTTAGCATTTGGATGATCTAAAAATCTTCGTTGCTCTACCTCTAAGAAATATGGCCTCGGGTGTAAAATCCCCGTATTCAAATAAGTTCAGGAAGAAAGAAATAAATTCTATTCATATGGCGGAGTTGGTAGCTCGCAACGGGCGGCATCAGCAGCGCTACAACGATAATAAGTACCGCCTTGTTGCAGGATGCATTCCGTACAGACATACAGTGACTTCAGAGAGGGAGAATGCAATGGAAGTGCTCGTGATTACCTAGATATACAGTGATTGCGTTGGGGGAGAAAGCAGTGGAAGTGCTCACGATTACCTCACAGAGTGGAGGACAGAGGCTTCTCTTTCCAAAGGGTGGCTAGGAGAATGATGAATTAGTACAGGAGGCAGCATGGCGAGAAGCTTTAGAAGAAGCAGGCGTTCGAGTAATTATCAAGAAAAATTGCTTTAGAAGTAGCAGGCGTTCGAGGAATTATCAAGAAAAATTTGGGATCCTGGGAATTCAGAAGCAAAAGGTATGAAGATGAATGCGGCTCAGATGGGTTTTGTCAAAACAGTCGCCAACGAAAATGGGTAACCAATACAGAGGCTGCTGAATTATGTTTCTATGACTGGATGCGAGCAGCTCTTCGTAACTGTGCCACTTATCATTCTCTCAGACAGAAAGTCTCTTGTACACAAAAGACCTGTAAACAATCTTCTCAGAATAAGTTCAATCCTTGACTGTGCGTCCTCACGAGTTTGTGGATTAAAATAGGATTATCGTGAAAATCCTCAATCCTATTCCATTACTTAAACTTGTTAAACATATTTATTATATTTTTATTTTTAAATAAATAATATTTATTTTACTATTAATTTTTTTTTTTAATTAAGTTTATTTCTCTTACAGAAAGAAAGGAATATATAATGTCAAGGACAACTCTTGAATTCAACGAGGCTAAGCAAGTTGTCTTAAAATTGTGTGATAAAACAAGGTATATTAATATATTTATACTAAGATTTTTAAGGGTTAGTGGATTGGTAAGAACAAGTATGGTTGAGCATTTATCAAGAAGAGATTTAGGTTTAAACCTTAGGGAGAAAGCCAACCCTTTGTAAAGGGAGTAGCATGCTCGCGTGTAAGACCCACAGTAATTTGAATCTAAAAGGTGACCAATTACTAAAATAGTGGTTGTAACCAATTCTCCTATGTAATCAAAAAAATATATATATATATATATATATATATATATATATATATATATATATATATATATATATATATATATATATATATATCAAATGAAAAAGAAAAAAATTATAAAAGAAATTTGAATGTTTATATATGGATAGCATAAATATAAATGAAAACTAGAATATAATATATTTAGTGATCAATCAAATGGTACAGGATTAATTGGAGGATTAATTGGTTAAATTTGTTATAAGTTGACGTATTGAACTAAAATTCAAATACAAAATATTTAAAAAAAAAACTATCTAAAACTAGTTTTTTTTGGGTATATGCTTGAGTGGGTGAGTTGGTTGATCATGGTGAGGAACTTGACAAAGAGTGCTTGTTGTGGTTGGGTTTATGGGTTTCTTTGGTGGGACTTTGATGCCCACCCTAAACCAAAGTTTAGGTCCAAAGTTAGACCAATTGGTGTCGTGAAACCATAGGATAGATACCTAAGGTTCAAATTTTGGGTCTCTTGTCCTTTTCCTATGTTTTCAATGATGTCAAAGGTTTAAAATGAATGCAGCATAGGACTTGCAGAGTATTGTGTGAAAACTTCTTAAATAAGCAACGTGGAATACTTTAGCAATCATAAAATGGATAACATGAAATATTGTGAAAGCCATAAAGTGGACAACATGCTCGACTGTGAAGGCCATAAAATAGATAGCATGCTCGGGTCATCCTGACCTCTATGGATTCCACCATGTATTTAAACAAAAAAAACATTCATTTAAAAAAAATTTAAAATTCAAAAAAATAAAAGGATTATGGTGGCCATAAAGAGAACAACATGCCTGGATAATTGTGGTGGTCATAAAGCAGACAACATGCCTAGATAATTATAGTGGTCATAAAGAGGACAACGTTCCTAGATCATCACGATGGTTACTGATTTCATATGTGAAAAAAATTTAAAACTAAAATATACGATAAAGGGATTCAACATGTGTAGTTAGTAGGGTTTATTACACTACCTGAATTTAAAAAATAAATAAAAATAAAAATATTATAACCTAAAAAATTGTGTAAGGTTCAACCAAAATATCTAAAAATAATGTTTAAAACTTGATAGATACTATCAAGGTATTTGCATATTTATATGCATCTTTAGTAAAGGTTTATCACACTACTCACATTAGAAAAATAAAAAATATAGGGATTATAACCCTAAAAATTGTGTAAGGGTCAATCTTTATTAAAGATAAGACCCATTTCAATCCTATATATTAAACTAAGGAAAAAGATATTTAGGTGGTCAAGTGAAAAACAACACCAAAATTTAGGTTACAAGTTGAAGTATTGAATTAAAAGTTGAATACAAGATTTTAAAAATAATTTTTAACAAAAATACTCAAAAAAAAAAAAAAATGTTTAACAAAATATTAGACTAACTTAATGAGATTTGATTTTTTTTCGGTCTTGCCAAGTTGGAATCGGATGATGTTCAACCAGGCCCAGTTTCACCATGCCTAGTTTTACTTAGACGAATTGTATGTTGGAGAAAAGTAGGGTACTAAATGCCTTAATCATGATACAGAGGGGTGGATTCAATTCATTCAGGACAACACGCAAGGGAATATTACTCCATATGATATGATTTCTTTGATGTAATGATTATCAATGATCATGATAAATTTATGTTTTGTTGGCATATTTGTTTACTAACCCTTTTTATTATCAATGAGAGTTAGTTTGATTCCCCATTGGGGTGTGTTAATCCACCCACTTTCTTTTACTGTAAAAGGCTTTTATCTTAATTTAATATAAATTTGCTTCTCATAAAAAAAGAGATTAAGCTAAAACTTGATAGATGCATTAAAATGATTATAACCTTTGAATTGTGTATGGTTCAAATAAATGTAAGATAAATTATCATCTCAATTATAAATATGATCATGATTTTACATTTAAAATAAGATATAGCATAGTTTATTAACTAACTTAGTTTCTCTACTTATTTATAAATTGAAAAGAATTTTTAAAAAGTATGAAGTAAATCTTATAAATATTACTAAAATGAACTTGAAGGCTATGTTTGGTATAAAGGATCAAATTACTATATATTAATTATAAAAGCATGACATATCAAATGGTATTAGTTGGAGGGGTTGGATTCCTAGCTTTCAAAAAGAAAATTAAAGTTTGAATCTTGTAAAACTATGTATATATAATTATCAAATTCTTATAAATACTATGTGATCATAATATAATATATGAAGCAATTTTAAATATATTATAACTTTTACAAAGTTAATGGATATAGAATTGACAATAAAGGTTAAAGGTATGAATCCTACAATAAAGTTATATATCTAGATAATTATATATTACACAAATAATATATTTCATGAAAATAATCTTATATAATCTATGGCTTTAGAAACATTTAAAAAATATATATTTTATTATTTTTATCTTTCATATTAAATCATCTATTTTTTAAATTTTGTAATTAAAATAAATTTTGATATAAATTATGATATACTAAATTGTAGGTTTTTTTTAATGATAGCCACTCCCATTCATATTTTAAATTTTAATAAATCAAAGATCATGGTCATTAATATAATATATTAATATTTTATATTTGTAAATTTTTAAAAAATAAAATATAAAATATAATAAAATTACTCTTTCTACATTTAAATTTAAATTTAATTTTAATTTATAAAAACCCAAAACATATTAACTGAAGTGATAATATGTAAACAGTAAAAATGATTTTGTCTGAATTCTCATTTATTTACTTTTTATAATTATTCTAATAAATTATTAGAGATTTGATACAATTGCTTTTGTTAAGATATTGGACTAGCAGATGTGTTTTGTGATGCTAGATATCCATAGTAAGTGTCCTCCTTTGTTATTGTACTTTCATGCATCATGCGCCATAAATTTTGAATATATATATATATATATATATATATATATATATATATATATATATATATATATATATATATATATATATATATATATTTTTTTTTTGTTTTGTTTATAAAGTAGTTTATTGATTAGTATAATAATTTTTATTTATTTATTTTTAAATTATAATAATATTTTTAATTTTATTATATAATATTTAGTTATTAAAAAAATTGTATTAATTGATATAAATTTAATTAGTTAAATTTTTTTTAATGAAAATATTTATATTTTAAATGTATATTTGTTAAATTGTTATAATAGCATTATATAATAAATGATATAATAAAGGTGAAGGTAAAGTAGTTTTTAATGTCCATAAGATTATAGGGTATATGAAAATATGGATGTTATTTATCCAATATATGTTTATCCGAACAAAGTCTAGTTACAAAAGTATGGTGTACAACTTTATCCCATATTGGATTTAAGCTTCAAATCTTCTATTTAGATTTCCAAAGTCTCACTGCTAGAGCTATGGCCATTTTAGGAACCTTTCACCTCATCAGAATCTAGTTGAGATGATTATGGTTCATGTTGAGCTATTGTTGAGAAAATATTATATGGAATTTGATGATGTGTAGTATAAGTAAGTTGAAGGTACTTCTATACATAGCAATTTTACAATTATTTATGCATGTCTTTTTCTTTGCTATCTTGAAAAGCAACTAGAAGAGCATTATGTTGTTAGTAATATTCAAGCCTACAAGAGGTACATTAATTATGACATAAATGTTTGGGTTTGTTGCAAGGAACAACTATAGGTTTAATTATAGCAACATATGAGTTTCTATCTAGAAATCAAAATTGACCCCAACCATTTTGAAAAGTTTGTTGACATTTTGGACATCACTTTCTTAAAAGACAAGGGATCCCTATCACAAGTTTTTTATATACAAGATGCTATTAGAAGAAACTAAATACATACCTATACTATAGTGAAAGCATGAGATTCCAGGCAAAGGAAACACTAATCATGCAATGTAAGACGAAATGTAACGCTTTAACCGTATGCACAAAAACAGAGAAAAGAGACAACTTGGAAACGAAAGACAAGATGTAAAGAAATCACAGCCCTCTTTATTCAAATATCTTATCCTCGGTTACATAGACGTCTCCTCCCTTTTTAGGGGCTAGGAGCGTTAAATTTGTCTTCATTACAATGTGTGACCTAGTCTTCCTCTTCCCGCGTGCCCACGATTGCAATGGGCGGGCCAAGATGATGTCGCCACTGATGTCGATGAGTTCTTCACCTCCACTTCTTCTACTGCGAACAAAGAAACAACCAAGATGTCAGTAGCACCTGCTGCAAGTGAAAAGTGTTTGTTCTTCTAAAATCATCAAAAGATGCATGCAAACATTTATCTAAAACAGTGAACAAAATGATCCTAAACAACCTAAAAATTTGCCAGAAGACAGAAAGTGTTACCAACAAGCCATTGCCACTGAGACAGTCGGCCAATCTGCTTTCAACTGGAAATCGTCCCTGGGTGGGACGATTTCTGACTGTAAATCGTCCCTAGGTGGGACGATTTCTTCTGTGTTGGGGAAGCCGAACTGACATGCTCCAATGTCGACTCCCGAGGTCTCCAAAACACCTGCAGACAAGGGGGTTATGTAATTGGGGCCATTTTGGGACGACCCAGATGGTCGGATTCTCCCAATTTGGCCTTTATCTTTAGGAATTTGATATCGCCACCTGCAAGTCAATGAAACAACAAAGCGACACAAAACATACTAGAATCTGACCAAAAGTTACAAAATTGCAGCTATGGGTTAATCAAACCTAATAACACAAAATGCAACATAAAAAAGTAATCTAAAATACTCTAAAACTTAAAATAGGACTTGGGAAGTGTGGGGGTGCCCAAGTGGGCCTCCCACCGTTGGCACTTGATTTTGGAGCCAATCCACTAGGGATGGGCCCAAAACCTCTTAGGATTGGGGGGTCGGCGAATTGGTTGGTTCAGGTGTCCATGTGTTGGATTTGGGTCCGGTTCGAGCTTCCAAATGCCACCCAACAACCTCCCTTGCAGAAGAGATTAGTGGATGTGGGAAAGTGAACCAAAAGGGATGCAAATGGGTCTTCAACTCGGCAGCACTTCGTTGCTTGAAAACTCCTTCAACCTGTCTTTTCTTGGGTGAGAAAAGTCTCACCTTTTATAGACCCAAGGGGTCTCTTTTGGGAGGGAAGCACAAATGCCATGTGTTGGTCATAGGCGCCATGTGGCAGTCTTGTCTTCCCATGAGGGAGGGGAGTCCTCCGTTGACTTGGGCTTTCATAACTGCCCTTGTGACAGTCCTCAAATGACCTATTTGTCCACTCACACACGCGTGCGATGCAAGAGTCATCAACTGACTGTTCTGGGCTGCCACTTGGCCACATTTGTCTTTTTGCCCGTTAAACTTGGAAATCGTCCCACCCAGGGACGATTTCAAAAATCGTCCCTGGGTGAGACGATTTCAAGTTAGCAATCGTCCCTGGGTGAGACGATTACTAGGCAAAGTGTCTAAGTGTGCAAAATTGCTTCTTGACCTCACAAAATTGCTATGAAAGTGGTTAAGACCACTGTTTGACCTCTGAGGGCTGCCCCTGGGGGCTGTGTTTGTCAAAGTGATCAGTGTTTGCAGTCACATAATCGGATTGGTGCTGTTTTGGTGTCTATAGATGCCCCTTTTTGGGAAGCGCTACGGGTGACACAGTGTTGAGCAAAAATAGATAACCAAAGCACTAATGATTAGGGTTCCTTGGTAACCTAACCAATTTTTGATGCCCCAAGTATGGAAAGGGCATGCATTCTTGAATCCTTGCTTCTGATGAGCTAAGGAATTTGATTTCAAGTATTAACCTGTTTTGGTGAGGTGTGACTTGAACTTAGACATTGATCAGTCATGAACAGGCAAAGGGCGTTTTTATCCTCATGGGGAACCTTGTGTTCATGATTCACGAAATGCCAAGTGTTTGATTGATTTGATTGTTGCTTTTTTACTGCCCCAAGCAGGAGCGCGATTGTCTTTGTCAATGATTCTTTGAATGCATGTCATTTTCCTTAATTGGGTGTGTGATTGTTGGTTGGTGACTAAGTGTGACTACCCCCTCAAGTGACGAATCGATGAGGGAATGACCTTCGTGAGAGAAGCGATGAGTCGCTTGACCCAAGATGACTTGTGCAAGGGTGCCTTTAGAGGGTTTACCATTAAGCGTGTGCAATTTTTCCAACATTTGGACCTATTTTTGGTGGGTGTTAACCCTTTTGGTGATGCCGTAATGAGGTGAAATCATCGAAAATCTAACTTCCCGTGGAGCGGTCCGGCTATTGTAGCCTTCTTGGGGAAGTAGGAGAGCGATAATTTGAACCTCGACATCGATTTTCTTTGCATAGAGGTTAAGTGCATGAGCACTTATTTCTGGCAATGTTTCTCTGTGTTTTTGTTGAATTTTGTACTGTTTTTGTTGTTTTTGTGACACCATTTGGGGATTAAATTGTCTGCAATCCGTCTTCCCGTGGAGCGGTCCGGCTATGTTAGCTATCTTGGGGGGTAGGATAGTGACATTTTGTAACGCCAATACGTATTTTGTATGCCGGGATGTCAAGTGCAACAACACTCTTATTAGGCAAATTTATTTTTTGTTTTTAGTTCATTTTTGTTGATTTTTTTGTTGTTTTGACTTTTTTGGCTGGAAATCGTCCCTGGGTGGGACAATTTCCAATTGCAGAAATCATCCCTGGGTGGGACGAGCGCTGACCAGAGTGCTCATCCCAGCCAAGGACGATTTCCAGTTGGTAGGCCTATTTAAAGCCCAAAACTTGGATTTGGGCTCATTTGTGTCATTTTTTTTTTCTTGCGATTTGGTAGCTCTGGGAGGAGGAGGTAATTCTACGAAGCGAAGCACTACCGAAATTCTCTTTGTCATCATGAGTGCACAAACTGGTTCGAGCGGCGGAGCGGAGGCGAAATCCGTAAGTGCTCCCTAGAGTTTATTCTTGCAATTGATGATTTGATTTGAATTGATTTTGTTTATTTCTTTGTTTGAAATAAAATTTAGATCCTGACACTTAGTTATTAAAACTAAGATTTATTGTATATTAAACGTGATATAAAACCTATGTAAAAATGTTTATTGTGTGAAGTAAACCTTACGATAAACTGCACGTAAACCCTAAGTTTTTATGTTTTTTTTTTTTTTTTGAATTGTTATGTTGTTTTTTTATTCAATCAGTTAAGGTTAGAAACCCTAGATCTGCAAGTTTTATTTTTGAATTTTTGTTTTGTTTTTTTTTAATTACTCAGTTTAGGTTAGGAACCCTAAATTTGAAAAATTAGTTTTGAATTTTTGTGTGTTATTTTTTTGCAGGTTAGGAGCCGATACCGTGTACCTGTCGCATTTGCTGAGGCGCGATCGACGCTAACTGATGTTGACTGGCAGTGGCTTGATGCCTTGGGCTCAAGCAGGTGGCTTGACTAGAGCCTGTGGTCCCGGATTAGGCCTATCTAACGGCCCTGATCAAAGTTTGGGATCCGCGGACCAATACTTTCCATCTTTCGACAGGGGAGATGACTGTGACACTGGAGGACGTTTATCGGTTGCTTCAGATTCCGATAGATGGATCGCCCATTAGGACATCATCGCGTGATCGGCGGACTCGTCGTATCGACGAGATGTTTTGGGCATGCGGAGCGGCCGGGTGTAACAAACCCGGTGGAGACAACCGAGGTGGACTCGGGCAAAGCAGGGATTTTTGTTAGCCGGTGGCGGGGAGAGGGGGTGTTAGGAGTGAGGCACGCATTCTTGATGGGCCTCATTTCTAACATGCTTCTACCTGATTCGTCAGGCGGGAGGTTCCCGTGGAACCTGCTGGAGTTGGTATGGCAGCTGGTAGAGTGCCCGATAGAGGCACTGCTGATTTATGTATGGGGACAGACATTGTTGGCACAGCTCTACGGGGAGCTGTACGGCGTTCGCTGTCGACAGCGGAAGGGGGTGAGTTGCAATTATCTTCTTCAGTGCTGGGGTTGGCAGCACATAGCAGTGGAGAGGCCGACCGTACCGTGGACGACGCGGGCGGTGATGGATGACGATGAGATTGGCTATGCAGCTTTGTGGCGGCAGTCTGCAGAGCAGGGGCAGAGTCGGCGATGGGCAGGTGTCGTTGAGCTCTACACTGATTCCTTTTCTTGGCTCACTCCAGGGGAGGTGTTTTGGCATCCCTATCGGGACTGTCCAGGCTAGACTGAGGCTGGAGAGTGGCTCCGATGGGTACGGAGGGAGCGGTGGTTGACTGGGCGACACGGGACGGAGCATGAGTTCTTTCCGTACCGTCGGGTTACACGATAGTTTGGGGTGCACCAGGGGTTTCCTGGTGAACCCATGGTCTATTGACGGCAGGGGGATGAGAGGGATCTGGAGCCACCGGTCACCACGCCATTGGGTGAGGAGTCCGATGCAGTGATTGAGGTTCTGAATGTGGATGACATCGGGACTACCACTGAGTATGATTCGTGGTGGGTACTACGGCGTTGGAGAGGAGAGGGGCCACTGGGAGGCACGGAGGCGTCAGTGGAGGATGCTGAGGCAGCAGGGGGTGATTTGGGAGGTCCATTGGATGAGGGATCTTCTACGGGCTCAGTTGGCAGAGTGGGATAGAGTTTTGGCGCAGCGCGATGATGCATTGTCTATCTATCATCGACGAGAGGCAGAATGGTGTCTGTACCAGATAGACTTGGAGAGGGAGGTCATCTGCCTTGGCGGTGGCTACCTGAGCCTTTGATCGATAGATCTTCTCGACGGACGAGGGATAGTTTGACTGAGCAATCAGCATCATCTCGTTGCAGGCGGTTAGATGAGGGGGTGGTAGCAGGCATGATGCGGGGGCTAGTAGTAGCCACCCTGTAGGGTCCCGTAGGACCCACACCATGGGGGGTAGTTCCCGTCGCACCGATCCTGCATGATCATGGTGGCCGACGCCTTAGGTTGGGTTTTTGAATATGATTGCGGGGTCTGAGGACCGGTTTTGTAGCCTGCGGGCATCTTTTTGACGATATATATATATATACCAGTTTTATTTTTGGTTTTGTACATGTGATGATGTGATTTTTGTTATGAATGTTTATTCATTTTGATGAATGCAGATGTTATGATGAGTGCAAATGTTTTAGATGTCTATGTGATATGCGAATTGAAATGGATGAATGATATTTGTGGTGATTGCACTGTAGGCTGTTTAAGAAGCTCTTTATTTACATGGTTTTTTCTATTTTTGTATTTTTTGATGGTATCATAAGGATGATAAGTAGCGCAGATGGTTTCAGAATGAATGTAAGGTTTTCTGAGATTCCGTCAGTTTTAACTCACTATCCATGACTGTACTTTATCTTACAAGACTTTTGAAAAAGGTATGAATCGGACCTATTTTTGACCAAGTTATTTAACATCCCTATGTGTGCAATTGAGTTCATTTAGTGGTATTTTTTAGGATACCACCAGTGCCAGATGGGCTTTCAACCGAACCTGTACTGAGGATCACCTAATTAGCTCCACGGATTCCTTTGTTGTATGTACTAAGATTAATCTACGGTGTAATCCAGGATGCCATAAGCTAGCTCATCCACATGCAAACATTGATCTGTACGCAAGTTAATGTGACAGATATATCGTCATGTGAGAGGTTTACTTCTGTTATCGATAGGCTATCAACCAAATTGGTACTAAAGCTTGCCTTATGACCTATAGAATGTTGAGAGCTCCAGGGATTCAAGGTCAACTCCCTTCTTTAGTTCAATTGTATTGGGATACTTGCTCATTGTAGTGATGAGATCACTGTTTATTTTGATTTGTTTTTCTTTCGAGCAAGGGATTATGGATATGGAGTGACGAAAATCACTGTTGTTTGTGCCTTTTGATGTGTGCACTATAGTTTGTCAAATTTGGAGTTTTGACATTTTGCTTTTGTGTTTTGCAACTTTTGAGAACTTTAGGGATTCTTAGGGAATTGGGTAGGGAGGATGCTTATCCTTTTGCCAACTCTCAGCATTCTAGGGGTCATTCGCACAGGGGGATGAGCAAGATAACCGTTTCGCTTTTGGTGACCTAGATTATTTTGCAGGTTTCGTATTTTGTTCACACAATTTGGGAATTTTAGTGTTTTGATTTGTGTTGGGATGTTACGTAATAATGTGTATTTCAAGTATGACTCTACCTTTGTAAAATCTGTTCGACTTGATACACTACATGGCTAAAGAGGAACATGATGACTGAATCACTGAAATTCTTGGTACATTCCCAAACCACTGATTGTAGTGTGGTAAAAGTTATGCTTGGTGTTTTTGTTGTTTTTGATGAATTCGAGTATGCCTAGAATTGAGATGCAAATCTTTGTTATTTTTGATGATTTTTGTTGTTTTGTTTTTTTTTTGAATTTCTTGATTTTTTGACCAAGAGACTGCGATAATCCTTGGAGCTTTTTGTATTGACCAAGAGATTGCGATAATCCTTGGAGCTTTTTGGGTTGACCAAGAGATTGCGATAATCCTTGGAGCATTTTGGGTTGACCAAGAGATTGCGATAATCCTCGGAGCTTTTTGGATTGACCAAGAGATTGCGATAATCCTTGGAGCTTTTTGGATTGACCAAGAGATTGCGATAATCCTTGGAGCTTTTTTGTTGACCAAGAGATTGCGATAATCCTTGGAGCTTTTTGGGTTGACCAAGAGATTGCGATAATCCTTGGAGCTTTTTGGGTTGACCAAGAGATTGCGATAATCCTTGGAGCTTTTTGGGTTGACCAAGAGATTGCGATAATCCTTGGAGCTTTTTGGGTTGACCAAGAGATTGCGATAATTCTTGGAGCTTTTTGGATTGACCAAGAGATTGCAATAATCCTTGGAGATTTTTGTGTTGACCAAGAGATTGCGATAATCCTTGGAGTTTTTTTTTTTTTTTTGTATATGGCTTTCTTAGATATGAAATGGTCGCAAATGACTGATATTCAAGGGTTCTGTTTCCTTGATACCGTCAAGAGAAGCTAGCCTGTACGTTCCCGGTCCTATTTTGCTATCAATGACATAAGGACCTAACCAATTTGCCATGAATTTGTCTCTCATATGGGACGGCAAATTAGAGTTTTGTTGGTTTTCCTTTAGGACAAAATCACCAACCCGAAAGTCTCTTAGGTGAACTTTCATGTTGTAAGCTCTCTTAAGTCGTTCTTGATAGATACATAAGTGCTCAAGAGCATTAACGCGTCGTTCATCAAGCAATGTAAGTTGGTCTACTCGGGCCTACCGTGCAGTGTTATCATCGATGAACTCCTGCATTGATATGTGTAGGGAAGGAATTTCCAACTCGAGAGGCATTACTGCCTTTGAGACATACACTAGTGAAAACGGAGTTGCCCCAGTGGGCGTCCGAATGCTAGTGCGATAAGCCCAAAGGGCGAGTGGGATTTGTATGTGCCAATCCTTATGACTGTCTACGACGGTATTTTTAAGGATGGCGACTAGCGTTTTGTTTGACGCCTCTGCTTGCCCATTTGCTTGCGGATAATAGGGTGTTGAAAAGCTATGCTGAATTTTGTACTTTGTGGTTAAAGCACGCACGTCTTTGTTCTTGAATGATGGCCCATTATCCGAGATTATTTTGGATGGAATACCAAAATGACATATGATGTGATGCAAGATGAAATCCGCAATACGAGGTCATTTTGTTGAGGATAACGGAATTGCTTCCACCCATTTGGTAAAATATTCTGTGGCCGTTATGATAAACATGTGACGGCCTGATGATGCAGGGGAGATCTTTTCGATTAGATCGAGGCCCCACTATGAAAATGGGCAAGCAGACTGGACTATCTGTAGGGCCTGGGAAGGTACGTGCATCAAATTAGCATGATGTTGACACTTTACACACTTCTTGACATACTCGCAAAAATCTCGCTCTAAAGATGGCCAATAATAGCCCATGCGAAGAATGCGCTTTGCGATGGCCATACCGCTAAAGTGGCCACCACATGTACTGTCATGCTCTTAGGCAACTACCCAAGTGGACTCTTGCTGGTCCAAACAACGAAGAAGAATTCCGTCATAGCTTTGATGATACAAAATGTCTCCTATCAAGACATACTTAGCCGCTTTCTGTTTGAATGTTCGTTTTGCGGCATGCGTCAATCCAAAGGGAAGATTACCTAACTTGAGGTAGTCTCTTATGGGTAAATACCAGTCCTGTTTATCAGAAACCTCAACAGTTTGAACAGCCAATCCATTTTGAAGTTCTTCCCTAACAAATGCTGATTGGGATAGAGCTTGTAAGAATAGCGTTGTGTTGCTATTAATGGGAGTGGGGGAAAACAAAGACCCCCAGTTGGCACGTTTCAAATAGTCTTGGATTCGAAAGAACTTATCCGAAGATGGTTCGATCTGGATCATGTGGACTTCTGGCGTCAAGTCTGAGCTTGCGCGCTCCATCGCGGGTTGCGATAAGGTTTTGACCTGAATGGTTGTTATATCACCGGAAAGGTCTTGCGGGATTAGTGACCCCAAGAAGGCCATTGTGTCCGCAAAATGATTCGATGATCGAGGGAGTGCCTCAATGTCATACCACTCAAGTTTCACCAAGAATTTATCCACGAGGGCTTTATAGGCCTTCAGAACTGGACATTTGCATTGATATACCCCCTTGACTTGATTGACGATTAACAGCGAATCACCAAAGATGTTCAGTCTTTTGATATTCATGGTGATTGCTGTTTGAAGACCTAGGAGCAAGGCTTCATATTCTGCATTGTTGTTGGTGCACTGGAAGTTTAATTTAAATGATAGGGGCATTGGAGCGCCCTACGGTGTGAAGAATACAATTCCTGTGCCACCACCTTGCTCGCATTTAGAACCATCAAAAAATAAGGTTATGTCAGCCTGAGACTCAGGCTCTTCAGAATCTGGCGATTCTGAGACATGGAAGACCTCATCATCGGGTAGTTCTATGACTAGAGGTTGATCGTCTTCAAGAGGAGCCTCTGCTAGTTGATCGGCTATGACTTGTCCTTTTATAGATTTTTTCCCAATAAACTCAATGTCAAATTCCGTCAACAACATGATCCATTTCGCCGTGCGACTACTATGATAAGTACGACTCATCATATATCGCAATGGATTCTCCTTAGACACAACATACGTTGTGTTGCTCAGCATGTAATGGCGTAGCCTCTTGGTAGCAAACACCACTACCAAGCAGATTTTCTCAACGTATGCATAGTTAAGTTCGTAACTGACCAGGGTGCGGCTAAGATAGTAAGTAGCCTGTTCTTTGTGAAGTTCATTCTTCTGGGCTAGCATTGCGCCAAGTGCCACCTCAGTAGCTGAGATGTATAAGTAGAACGGCACACCTGGTCTAGGTGGTGCCAACACTGGCGGCGAAGCCAAGTAATGTTTGATTTTGTCAAAGGCTGACTAGCACTCGTCATCCCAATGAAATGTGACCCCCTTGTGCAATAATTTGTTCATTGGTCGGCATTTGTCAGATAATTGCGCTATGAAGTGTTTAATCGATGCGACCTTTCCTTGCAGACTTCTAAGCTGCTTGATAGTTGTTGGGGGAGCCATTTCAAGGATTGCCTTGACTTTGTTTGGGTCCACTTCGATGCCTCTCTTGGATACTATAAAACCCAAGAGTTTTCCAGATGTGACGCCGAACACGCACTTCTTGGGATTCGACTCGACCTTATGCTCTATGAGGCGATCGAGAATCTTGCTTAAGTCACCGAGATGATCTGAGCGCAAGAGAGACTTGGCTAACAAATCATCCATGTAATCTTCCAAAGTTTTGTGCATGTAATCATGGAAGATATACGTCATAGCACGTTGGTATGTAGCGCCAGCGTTTTTAAGGCCAAAAGGCATGACCTTATAGCAAAATGTCCCCCAAGGTGTTGTGAATGCCGTTTTGAGTTGGTCTTCAGGATTGATACAAATTTGATTGTATCCTGAGAAACCATCCATTAGGGAGAGCATTTCGTGACCTATTGTAGCATCTACCAATGCATCGATGCTTGGCAAGGGGAAATCATCCTTAGGACTCGCTTTGTTTAGGTCTCGAAAGTCGATGCATATGTGAATCCTCCCATCGGGCTTCTTGACAGGAACCATGTTGGACAACCATGGCGGATAATCCATGCAGATGACAAATTGTGCATCCAACAGCTTTTGCAATTCATCTTTGACCATCAAGGCCACTGTTGGGTGCATCTTTCTTAGTTTTTGCTTTACAGGCTTGATTTTCGGATCAAGCGTTAAATTGTGCATGACTAGCTGTGGGTCTAGTCCTGGCATATCTTTGTACGACCATGCAAAAAATTCCTTCTTCTCTTTGAGAAGGGCAATATATTCGGCTTGCTCTTTGGGGGAAAGGCTTACCCCCAGCTTGAGAATCCATGGATTCATTGGATCTTTGCCGATGTCTACATCAGTCATCTCCTCGACTGACATGTGGGATCCATCCTCCAACTGATGTGGAGTTGGGATTAAATGGATATCATCAACTGAGTTAAGATCTACGTTTGGAACCTCGGGTTCCTCTTCATCTTGAAAAATATCCTGAGTTGTCCTTGGGGTAAAATGAAGCATTTCATCGAAATGCCAGTACTCTGATGGTGACAATGGTGAATTGACGCGATCCCAGTCGATGGCATCCATGTCTAGATGCAATGACCATGATGGATCGGTCGGATTGCGGATGGGTGCGGTCAAATCAATGGAGATCATGTGGATGGCATGAATTTGGTCTCCAAAACCGCGGGTGTGATGACTTGATTCTTTTAGTTGTTCCCTATACTTTGGATCTGGCTCTATGGGAACAGGCACGAATGGATCCTCTCTAGGTGCAAATTCATCTCTATGTGTGAAAAGGAAGGCGGGGTCTTCCCTTGGCACTGCTGTCAGGATGGGATCTCGAGGTGGGCGATGCTCATCTTGAATTTGGAGCCATAGGCCTAACACTTGGTCCCACCTCGCTGGGTCTACGTGCCATTCATGTCCTAACCGTATACCCATTTGTCCCATTAGATCTTCATGAGTTAGAGCATGGTGATGTCGTCGCGCATGTCTGAGATAGTCCATTTTAGTTTCATCTTCTGAATCACTTTCATAGATCCAAAATTGTTCATCCTCTTCAGCATTTGTTGCTTGCGATGTTGAGGACTTTTCCTGTTCCAGTGAATTAATCTGGTCCCATTGCGGTTGTTCCACTCTTAGTGGAGGGACCTGATTCTTCTGAGACTGTGTTATTTCGTCTGGAACCTCTAAGGGGAATAGTTTCAAAAAAATGTTTGGAAGCCGTTTTTGTTCTCTTTGAGGATTGCTCTCTGAACTTTCACCTCTCTCTAGCAAAGGAGAGGGATTATTGCTATTTCCAGGGGTGTTTGTAGACCATGGGAGATAATCCCCTAATGTGTATTCTGTGTTTGGATTGGCATACGGGTCTTGTGCCAATCCCCCCTTGTTGCCTATTTCTAGGCCTTGCATATTTTCAACCAAGATATCTAATGGCAAGGGATGGTTGAACCCTACCCCTGACTTGTCATGTGGCATCTGATATCTTGGTTGGCAAAGGATCTACATCCCTTGCTCATATCTGCCTAGCCCATACCCATGCCAATTGCATTGTTCGAGATATTTTAGGGAAAATTCTGGGTTCGACAGATAATTGATGTTTTCGACAAAAGGCTCTTCATCTGTTTCTTTTTGTTTGCATGGTTCAGAACCATGATCAAGGCCCCCATACACAAAATTTGTCTGGTTGGGAGGGTAGCCTAGTGGAACAATTGTCCCTATGGGAAGGCGATGTCTTCCCATGTCTTGCACTGACTCCAATGTGGGGGTTGCCACAACGTTTTGCACTAAGTACTCCCCCAGGCCCATACTGGCCATCTCAACAGTGATTGTTGATGATTGGGTAGGAGGAAACGGTAGTCCTTCCTGAGTCCATTCTATGTTTGGTTGTTTAGGAGTCTTGGTTTGTGTTGTGTTGGGTGTTTCCTCTATTGATATCGTTGAAATCGTGGGCAACCCCTCTTCTAGAGGCTTAACCTCTTCCATGATTTGCTTTCCCTTATCCTTCTATTGGGCCACGATAGGTGGCGTTGATGATGAAGGAGTAGGTGATGAAGTCTCACCTGGCTGGGATTTTGCCTTGTTGGCCACCAGTGGTGCTTGCGGTATCGGACCCTGTTTAGATGGATTTAATTGAAAATCCAAATGCATTGATGGGAGGGTCGATTGAGGTATGAATTGTACAGCGATTGCAATACTTGAAGGGCTCTAAGTCCATTGGGACTACATGTATTTGCCCTTCATAGGCATACTTCAAGCAACCGGTGTGCGATCGAGGGGACACACTTCATGTCCCTGATCCAAGGCCGCCCTAGCAGTATATTATAAGCCATTTCGCCTTCCAGCACATGGCACAGTGTAGGTATTGACTTTTGTCCTACCTGGAATGGTAGAACAATTGTGCCGACTGTTGAGCAAATTGCATCGTTAAAAGCTCGCAGTGTGTACGTGGAAGCGGTGATGTGAGAGGCTGGCAGTTTTAAATGTTTTAACGCTGCAGTGGTTATAATGTTACTGGACGAGCCAGTATCTATCAGCACTCTCTTATACGGGATCCCGTTGACCCGCACGATAACGTGCAGGGGTGGATCCGGCATGTCATTTGATATCGTTTTGACCTCGTCTTATCTGAATGTGATGACAGGCTCCGTACATTGTTTCACATGTCCCACGAAGGCATTGAAAGAATTTGCTTTGTGGGGTTGTACTTCAATGGCTTTTAAAATGTCCATAAGAGCTTCTCTATGGGGAGCTGATTGTTGAATAAGCTCGTAGATGGACAGCCTAGCCGACATGGTCCGCAGACTCTACGTGAGTTTGGTTCGTATCGTGACCTCGGGTCTAGGCGGAGGCAACTGCGTTAGGCGTTGTTGAGGCTGCAATGTCGATGAAACTTCCCTCGCAGCTACCCTGGGGGCAACTATTGGGTATCTTCTATTCCTTGTTACAATGCTAATCATTCCCACAAATCCTTGCGCGGGAAGATCTTGTTGCACCTCGTTAATTTGGAGCGGTTTTGTCTGTGCCTCGTGGGTAGGCAAGGGGTCTTTGAATACCCCCATTTTTTGGTTGTTTGGTGCGATGGGGTTGTCCACGACCAATGTTCTGTTGTCGATCAAATCCTGGACTAGTTCTTTGAATTTCCAACACCCATTTAGGTCATGTCCTCTACGCCTATGGAATCTGCAATACAATTCCTCCCTATACCCCCTAGGCTTGGGAATGTTAGGGTCAAAAATTTGGATTTTTGGCAGAGTAACTAAATTTGCTGCTGATAAGTGGTCAAATAAGGAGTCTCTAGACTCCGCATACGAGGTGAATTGTTGCCTAGGGTGACGCTGCTGATACTGCTCCTGTCTTCTGTTATCTCTTTCGTAAGCAGGAGGCACTGCCTGGTAGTTAGCCTTTTGAGGCTGTGTTTCTTGCACGAGCACGGGAACATTTATCGCAACTTGGTTGATCGCAGCGTGTTGTGGTTGTGTTGTCCCAGTTTTAGTGGTTTTATTCCACTCTTTCTTCTTAGGCTTGGCAATTGCACCTTCGCCTATCTTAATCTCTTCTATGACTCTGGCTTGCGCCAAAGCTTCTTCTAAGTTGTCATATTGTCGCAGCAACAATAGACCGAAGATTGATTTTAAGCAACTTTTTGCGAGCATCTACGTGAGATCAGACATAGGGGGATGGTAGGGTAACCTAGAAAGCAAATCTCTCCATTGATTCCCGTACGCTGCCATTTTTTCCTCTTCAAATTGCTTAAGGCTCGCTAAATCACTTAGTGATGCCTTCTTCCTTGTGTTGAAGGCAAAGTGTTCAAGAAACGCATCTACTAGCTGATCTAAGCTGCTTATGCTATGTTTGGGCAATTGTGTGAACCAATCCGAGGCAGGGCCTATGAATGTGGTTATGAATGTTCTAAGCAGAAACACGTCATTATCTTGGATTGTGAAGCACTGGCTTAGAAATCTTGTAACGTGCTCTTGTGCGTCCTCCTCACCTTTAAAAACTGCCAATTGAGGCAACTTGAAGTTTTTAGGGTAAAGAGGTGCAGGCACTGAAGGATGCACCTGATTACTACGGAGTAGATGTAATGTGGGTTTTCGATGCCCAACAGCTTTTGTTTCCACAGACTCCAAACGCTCCAATAGCGCTTGGTATGCATCGGAAGATTTTATTTCTTCCTCTTATTTGCTCTTGTTGTAAGTTACGGTAAACTGGAGGCCTAGGGAGGGGTGGCCGAATGGCAGCCCTCCTGCCTTGATGGAGAGTTTCAACATGTTCCTCTTCTGGTTCATACTCCTCGTAAAATTCTTGAGGAGTCTCTGGACAAAACCTATGACCCTGATCAAGCTCTTGCTGAAGGTACCTATCATTGTTTCGGGGAGTTGCCTCCCTCTCGAATCTATGAGGTCTTGGAGGCAGATCTTGACAAGGTCATGGAGACCTGTCCTGCGTTAAATGGTTATGCCTCTCATTTTGTTCGGCTCTTTGGACGCGAGGGGTTGGCCCTCTCTCAAGTATTTCATCTTGTAACTCATCCGCTTCACGTTGCATGCATTCTTTATCCAAGTGGTATTGATACTCTATCTCTTCTTGAATTTGTTTAAGCCGCATGACTTGACGGGTGGTATATCTGGCGACAGTCGGGTCAATTTGATCTACCCTATTTTTTTCAAAAGGTTCAAATGTTCCTCCTATGGGTTTACTTCGGTTTTTATGCTCTAAAATATCAAGGGGTCGCTTCCCTCTGTCGAGGTAGGCGGTATGTGCTCGAGGTTCTGGCCTCAAGGGGTGATCATGATATCCGATTGGTGCAGAAGCATAAGGTTCCCGAGTTGTATGTTGTTGTCCTTGAGGAATGCGATGATATTTCTCATATTCTCTCTCATAGGTGCATAAGGGGCAGGCGGAGTTAGGTCACCCTGTGTAAGGAGCCCTACGCTCTGGATTTGGTCTCTCTATTCTGATGAGAGGTAAAGAAGGGATGCCATATCCACGTTGCCCCTCCAAATGGACGGTGTGCCTGTCTAGCGCTTCATCGCGCGATGGCCACTCATGCCTAACTTCAAGAGGTGATTCTCTATTTATGTCAAGGTCTACATGTAGGGCATATTCTCGAAAGGGGCTGCTTTGAATAGGCATACCCCACCGAGGATTCTGAATTGGATTCTTTTGTAGGTTAGACCTATAAGGTGGTATGACCAAATCCTCAGGACTGAAGTGAAGGCGACTTGTGCCTGCTTTTTGTGTACCTTTCGGAGCTTCTGCCCTTGATTGGGCTTGACTGCGGGTGTACACCATTGCGATGCTTCTATGCTATCTAAATAAGTTTTTATCTTGTTTTTATGATTTTTTTTTTGTCTACACTGAGCAGAATTAAGCACACACATTCACAAAATTGTGATGATCTCTTTTAAGGATTATTGGTGTGCCCTAAACTGGTTTAGTGCATTTTGGTGTTTTGTTTTGTTTTTGTAGGTTTTGTAGAACGTTTAAATGCATCATGTAGGCTCTTATAACTCCCAAAAGGTCGCCCCTTCAATATACCAACCAGGTCGATATACCCCAGCTACGCTCAGTCTGTCTTCGTTAGGATTTACGCCTAACAACAGTTGACAATCAGGAAATGTATGCAAATCAAGCCAAGGTGGTGATTAAATCCACCAATGGTCTTGATCAAGGGCTGGGGTCTTACGACCAGCTCCTTGGTTTAAAATTGTTTTATGGAGTGTGTGAGGTTCATTTTATCCAACAAAAATGAAACATGCATGAATGACTTTTCCTAAGTAATGCAAGCTAAAATGAAAACAGTCAAAGAAACAGAAGCAGAAACAGAAAATCTCAACAGAGATGATGAAAATCCCTACCTCTTCTCTGCTGGCTCCAGTTGCCTCTGAATTTTTGCTTTGAAAATTTGCAGATAGAAAATCTTCCCTTGGTGAGACGATTAACAGAACAGAAATCGTCCCTGGCAGAGACGATTTTAAAATCGTCTCAGGGTGAGACGATTTCCAGAACAGAAATCGTCCCTTGCAGAGACGATTAACAGTCTGCAAGAAAAATGTACCTGTAAAACACAAAACACAAAAACCCAATTAGTTTTTCTGTGATCTTAAAAACAAGGAACAGGTCCCACCATGATCGCCACTGAAAGCACGAGATTCCGGGAAAAGGAAACACTAATCATGCAATGTAAGATGAAATGTAACGCTTTAACCTTATGCACAAAAACAGAGAAAAGAGACAACTTGGAAATGAAAGACAAGATGTAAAGAAATCACAGCCCTATTTATTCAAATATCTTATCCTCGGTTACATAGACGTCTCCTCCATTTTTAGGGGCTAGGAGCATTAAATTTGTCTTCATTACAATGTGTGACCTAGTCTTCCTCTTCCCGCGTGCCCACGATTGCAATGGGCGGGCCAAGATGATGTCGTCGCTGATGTCGATGAGTTCTTCACCTCCACTGCTTCTCCTATGAACAAAGAAAAAACCAAGATGTCAGTAGCACCTGCTGCAAGTGAAAAGTGTTTGTTCTTCTAAAATCATCAAAAGATGCATGCAAACATTTATCTAAAACAGTGAACAAAATGATCCTAAACAACCTAAAAATTTGCCAGAAGACAGAAAGTGTTACCAATAGGCCATTGCCACTGAGACAGTCAGCAAATCTGCTTTCAACTGGAAATCGTCCCTGGGTGGGACAATTTCTGACTGTAAATCGTCCCTGGGTGGGACGATTTCTTCTGTGTTGGGGAAGCCAAACTGACACGCTCCAATGTCGACTCCCGAGGTCTCCAAAACACCTATAGACAAGGGTGTTATGTAATTGGGGCCATTTTGGGACGACCCAGATGGTCGGATTCTCCCAATTTGGCCTCTATCTTCAGGAATTTGATATCGCCACCTGCAAGGCAATGAAACAACAAAGCGACACAAAATGTACTAGAATCTGACCAAAAGTTACAAAATTGCAGCTATGGGTTAATCAAACCTAATAACACAAAATGCAACCTAAAAAAGTAATCTAAAATACTCTAAAAATTAAAATAGGACTTGGGAAGTGCGGGGTGCCCAAGTGGGCCTCCCACCGTTGGCACTTAATTTTGGAGCCAATCCACTAGGGATGGGCCCAAAACCTCTTAGGATTTGGGGGTCGGCGAATTGGTTGGTTCAGGTGTCCATGTGTTGGATTTGGGTCCAGTTCGAGCTTCCAAAGGCCACCCAAAAACCTCCCTTGCAGAAGAGATTGGTGGATGTGGGAAAGTGAACCAAAAGGGATGAAAATGGGTCTTCAACTTGGCAGCACTTTGTTGCTTTAAAACTCCTTCAACCTGTCTTTTCTTGGGTGAGAAAAGTCTCACCTTTTATAGACCCAAGGGGTCTCTTTTGGGAGGGAAGCACAAATGCCATGTGTTGGTCATAGGCGCCATGTGGCAGTCTTGTCTTCCCATGAGGGAGGGGAGTCCTATGTTGACTTGGGCTTTCATAACTGCCCTTGTGACAATCCTCAAATGACCTATTTGTCCACTCACACACGTGTGTGAGGCAGGAGTCATCAACTGACTATTCTGGGCTGCCACTTGGCCTCATTTGTCTTTTTGCCCGTTAAACTTGGAAATCGTCCCACCCAGGGACGATTTCAGAAATCGTCCCTAGGTGAGACGATTTCAAGTTAGCAATCGTCCCTGGGTGAGACGATTACTAGGCAAAGTGTCTAAGTGTGCCAAATTGCTTCTTGACCTCACAAAATTGCTATGAAAGTGGTTAAGACCACTGTTTGACCTTTGAGGGCTGCCCTGGGGGCTGTGTTTGTCAAAGCGATCAGTGTTTGCAGTCACATAATCGGATTGGTGCTGTTTTGGTGTCTACATATAGAAACCCAATTTTTAGGATCAACTACATAATAAATTAGTTATTTTATACAATTCAACAAAATCAACCATTTTATACCTATACTAGGGGCAAAATGTGGACTGAACTTTGAGCCTTAAAAATCATATCAAAATTTTACAAAATCTTAAAAAAGTAGTACCAATATAAAGGTATAAAAATAAATTCATCAGTATAAATATGCTTATGATCGTATAAGTGTGGATACCTCAAAATTTCCTAATATAAAAGCACCATAACCTTACAAAAGTGTGTATGATGCTTTTGTTAGGTCAAAATTTAGGGTTCAAAAAATTATAGCAAAACTTAACAAAATTTTACAAGAGTGGTACCTTTAGAAATATTTTTAAAATAGATTACTAATGAGTACAAACATGCCTATGTTTCACCAAGGTTTGATACCCCAAAATACCTATAAACAAGTGTTTTATAACCCTGTAAAAGTGCATACTATGCATACTATGGAATATTTGTACTACCACTACCAAAATTAATCTACCAATAACCTCACTTCCTATCATTGCTAGTTAACTCTGCATCCCATCCCATCAATGGATTAGTCGCATGACTCAAGGTGTTTTTATGGTCAATCAATCTCATTATATGAAGTTGCTCTATTAAACTATGTATCAAACTTAGTTATATCTAATCAATGCAATCATTCCCTACAATTGTGAATCACTTAATCATCCACCTCATCCTCTTAGTTACAACTTCTCAACCTTTAGGTAAATATTCCAATGGGCTTGAGCAAGATTATAAAAATAACCTTAGGGGTAGTCAAGGGAAATAAACCTTTTTTATTTTATAAGTTTATGTTGTTGCAATCACTTAGCTCATAAGGATTGAATATCCACCAAAGTACTTATATATCTAGATTTTTATCTATCTACTATAGATAAAGCATTCAATAGAACAATCAAGGAATACCTATCAAGTCTCTTGGCAAGATTGTTCATGATTCCAATAGATTGGTTGTGATCTCTCTCATCATTTTTATCATGCATTTTTCTTTTTTATCTCTTGAATAATTTCACATGTTTTATTTATTTATACATGTGTCTAAGTCAATAAATGTAAAAGAAAACTAGGGTTTGATACTAGAGAAATTTGTACAAACCATGCATACTAATAATTGTTTATATATATTTTGGTCATAGATTTACTATTTCTCAAGAATATAACAAATGCACCATAGAGCTACAAGTGGTTCATGGAGTTGCAAGTGTGCCACGAAGTTGCAAGTGTTCCATAGATTTGTAAGTGCATCATAGAGCTATAAGTGTGCCATAAAGTTACAAGTGCACCATGAAAAACAACAACACTAGTATGACACATATATCTATAGGTAAAATTAGACTGGTATAGTACATCTATCTACAAGGGGAAACTACACTAGTATGATGCACTTGTCCAGACTATGAATTCAAGTATAATATTTTTAGTTTATGCTTTATATCTGATCTAATTATTAGATTAGGATGTCTATGTTTTTTTGTGATTAGCTTGTCTATTTTTTTGCAAAATAAATGAATCTTTCTATTACAATATTATAAAGTCACGATAGTGAAGAACACAAGCTTATACTGAGAGGGGGGTTGAATAGTATAATACCAACTTTCACTTTTATTTTCCAAACAATATTATCCAATATTATAAATGGCAATATCAATAGCAGTAATAAAAGCAATGCACAAATAATCACACACAATAGAGACACCAATTTAACATGGTTCACCCAATGTGGGCTACTCCACGGAGAAAATATTTCTACTAAATTTTCTCAATAAATCTCTTGGGAATCAATTCCCTATAACAATGTTTATGGACCTCTATCCAAAAGAGACACCAATATCATATGCTCTAATTTGTGTATCTCTCTCCGTAGGAGAACTCTTTCCCATTTTATCTAGTTCATGGAACTTGATCCAAGAGACCTTTATCTCCTCAACTAGTTCAAGGATATCTCTTGATTGAAAAAATGTATCTTCCTAGCTGGTTCAAAAATAATACTCCACAGGAGAACTCTTTCCCCTATTATCTGGTTCATGGAACTCTATCCATAGGAGAACTCTTTCCCCTTTGCTCTAGTTGGTTATCTTCTAGAAGACTTTTATCCTCATTGCTCTAGCTAATGGATCTCTATCCACTAAAGACATCTATCCTCACTGACCTAGATAATGGATATCTATACACTAGAGACTACTATCCTATTTACTTTATCACCTCCAAAGCTTACTTTCAACTCTGTCTCAAATATGCACCAAAATCTATCTCAAGTCTAGTACAATTCTGCTCTATCTCTACTCCAAATCTGCTCACAAATCTATCTCAAATATATCCTAAATCCTTAACACAAATATTTATAAAATAACCAATCAAATATGCTTAGATATGCCCCAAGCCTTAACACAAAGCTTGAACAAATCACTCAATCAACTTTTCTCTCAAGTGTTCAAAAAGACTTGCTCAAATATACCTTCAATTCCTCTCAAGAACTTGCTCAATATGCTCTCAAGTATTTACCAAGACTTTCTCAAATATACCTTCAAGTCCTCTCAATAACTTGCTAAAATCTACCTTCTAGTCTTCTCAAGAACCTGCTCAATATACTCTCAAGTCTTCACCAAGACTTGCTCAAATATGCCTTCAAGTCCTCTCAAGAACTTGCTCAATTTGCTCTTAAGTCTTCACCAAGACTTGCTCAAATCTATCCTTAAAATGCTTTCAGATGCTTTGTTTAGTATTAAAAGTAGTTCCTTTAACATGAATTAATTTAGACATATTCTATCTAGAGTTTATTTAACCTCTGTAATATATAGAGAATGATGTACTCTATCAAAAACTCAATATGTTCTACTCAATCATTAAGTCTATCGCTTTCACAAATATTATTTCTAATGTTTGCACATTCACTTTCAATATCACTCAAAACCAATGCTCAATAAGTTTCACTCAATCATTCAATCAATGAAACACAACTTGCTCACAAACCCTAAACAAGTGTTTTCATACTTCTTCAAGCAAAGAGCACAATGTGGGTATCAAAACCTAACTCAAACAATCTTCAATCTCTATCTCAAATTTTCACTAAACATTCACCAATGAAGCATATAGAACTCACTAAAATATTTCCAACAATGCTTATCAAACAATCCTTTTCACTCCACCTTATATTTCACAACATTCATTCCAACAAACATTTCAAAACAAATATGATGTGCCCATACCTTTTGTTTTGATGGAGATATGTTTTCAAAACCTGTATTATAATCAACCAATCCTCCTTGTGCCACTCAAGGGTTAGATAGCAATAATCTATTTCAAAACATCCACAAAATATTCCTTCCAAATTTTTCTCAGTGAAATGTGAAAATATACTCTAGAACCCTTCTTTTGATATCAAGGAAAATGCATTAAAGTTTCATCATAATCCCACAAATACTCTTCTTCATGAAGCAAAAGGTATAATAAAATTCAAACCAAATTTACACCTTATAACTCCTAATATTTCAAATTAAATCAACCCAACAAGATCACAAATTACACAAATAATTTTTCATTTACACCTTATATCTCCTACTTGTCATTAATGCATTTCCAAAAAAAATATAACCACCATTCAAGATAATATTCCAAGGCACTTAACAATTTCACTAGATCAAAAATCAATTTATTTCAAACCCATTTTAATGTCAAAAATAAAAATAAATTTTATAACCTTATACCTCCCAAGTTAGGCACATACCTTGTAACTTAGGACCTTAGGCATCAATTTAATTAAACAAAAAATTAATGCCTTTGTGTTGTTCCTTCTGCAGGAATTGAACCCTCGCTGCCTTGACCACCATGCCTTAGCTGCTTCTTAACCACTGCATGAGCTAAGCACTCACATGATATCTATGTTACATCCAATATCCTTTGTCACTTTCATTGGTGCCAAAACCTTTTAAAATGAAAACTTCACTCTCTACTACAACCACGTCTCAAACCTGAGACCTCCACGATGCTATGACCTAGCACCAAGGGAACCACTATGTGGGCTATCCACCCATATGAAATCAAACTTCAACGCTGCTTGTCCTTATCCCTTTTTTGCTTTGAAAATTAAACCAAACAAATTTATCTTCTCTCTCTTCCATGATTCGATCGATGAACAAGGCGAATGATATATCGATTATTGGAATGCCTTTTCCACCTTATTCTTTGCACTATTTATATGCCTTTTAAGGCATTCACCTCCGATGTCAACATATTTTAAAAAATAAACTTTGGCTTTTGATTTATATTATATTATAATTATAATTATTTAAATTCGATGAATTTAAATATCAAAATTATTTTTGGACCTTTTATTAATTTAAAATATTTTAAACTCTTTTACGCATTTTAAGGGAAAATTTTTGCCACCATCACCTTAGCAAAAATTCATCAAATAACCTTATTATTTTTCCAAAACACCATGAAAAGGAGTTATCTTTGCTTTTTTGTCTTATGCCTCATGTACCATATCAACCAACATGGACATCAAACCTTTTGATATTAATCAAACCTCTTGAAATTAATTCCATCACATTAGGACATAAAACCTCTTAACATCAATGACAACAAAACATGCTCAAATTTCCAACAATATCCCCCTTTGTCATTGATGGCAACCCTTTATCCTTAAGCATTCTTTTTACCTTTTTCCAATTATGTTCCTTTAATAAACTGCTCCCCCTAACTGAATGTTCTCCCCCTAACTCAAATCTCTCCCCCTTTGACATCAATGGAAAAGGACCACCTTTGGGGCTAAGATAAGACTCTTAGCTTAGCCCCCTCCCCACCTCCTCTCCTTGAGGTGATTAATTTTGGGGTGTGAGTAAAATTTCTCCCAACATACAATGTTATTTTCCTTTGCCAACCTTCTTTCTCAACATACCCTTTTGATCCCTTTGAGTATCCTTGTTCTTGCTTATCTATGGAATCTCTGGAAACTATGTTTTGCACCACTTGGACTTATGCCCAATATTATTATACTTATAACACTTAATGTTGTGGTTCCTTGAAGGTACAAATATCTTGAAGTTCATCCTGGTGAAGCCATACCTATTTCTGTCATGAACCCTGTAGTGAATTGTTTTATGACCAAATTGATTACAAGAGTAGCAACACCCTTGAAATAAATGTCCATATTTGGAGTTCCTCTTAGTAATAACATACTCCTTTCCATAAGTCCTGCAATGCATAGCGTTGTGATAAAACCTATTACATGAGAAATAATGTCCTTTGAAGAAATATTTCCTTTGATCCATTGGTCTCTTAGTCCTCTCTTCCCTGTTATGTTCTATGTTCCTTGTTTGTGCATTGTTTCCTTTATTGGTGAAACTTTTATTCACATAAGTCTCACTTTCTTCTTTACTCTCTTCTTTTGAAGCTTCTTCCTATTTGGATCTTGAGCTTGACCCTTCTTCTTGTTTCTCTTGTCTTTCTTCAAAACCATGTCCTATTTTATTAGATGAAGGTATTTGTGCATTGATAATCTTATCCATAGTCTTTGAACTTTTGTAGAACCTGTGTATCTTGTATTTAGACTCTTCCATTTTCTTCCTTAGAGAAACTACTTCTTGTTCTAATCTCTCACATTCTAAGACTTTTGCTTCTAACTGTTATTTAAATCTCCTTGTCTTAGTTATTGAGTTTGTTATATCTTGTATAAGATTTCCTTTCTCTTCATCACATTCTTGAAATTGAGCCTTGAATCTTGAATTCTACTTTCTAACCTTTTTCAATTCTTTTAGAGCAAAAATAAGTTTAGCTTCTAGATCTACTACTCCTTCCTCTTCATCTTCTGATTCTTTTTCTACTTCTTTTTCTTCGAGAGCATCATCATATTTTTCAAATTTATCTTCAATAGGATCAACTCCTTCATATTCTATTGTTAAAAAGATAATTTCTTCTTCTTCACTATATGAGGATCTTTCATCACTATCACTTAAAATTTTACCTATATTGTCCACATAAAAACTCTTATTATACCTCTGAAAAGACTTCTTTTCATGCTTGTTTTGTCCATACATGTTTTTATTTTCATACCTAGATTTTCTTTCTTCTTTTCTCTTATGATCTTGTTTCTCTTAACTACTAATACTTCTAGCTTCTGGATAGTTAGATGCATAGTGACAATATTTTCCACAATTGAAACACTTAACTATTTTCATACCTTTGTGCTTTCTTCAGTCCTTATTGTTCCTTCTACCATAGTTTGCTTCTTCATAACTGGATGACTCATCATTCGAATCTCACTTCTTATATCTTGTATTCTTTGCTACTTTTAAGGCTACCTCTAATAAATTAGCATGAAGGATATCCCAAAACTCTTGATAGAACTCAATAGAAAAATCATCAGGACCTAGGTTTTTTTCCTTTTTGCATTTTAAAACCACCTATTAAATCTCACTGATAGTAATTGGAGAAATAAAAATAGAGTTCTCCTTAGAAGTGATAATATTAGGGATGGCTTAAAGAATATTTTGTTGAGAATTCAAGTCAAGAGGTGCAACAAAAATTGATTTGAAAAGTATTTGACAACAACAAAGTTCATTCCATACCAAGTGTAAACAACATCTCTAGAATAAAATTTTAGAGAAGAAATAATTTTGTGAGATATTCGAGCTAGAAGATATTTGCAGAAGAAATTTGTGTTTTGATCTCCTTTTTTGAGCCACTAGATCCTAGATTTTTTCTTCTGTAGACACCCAATTTTGACACACCTATCTCAACTTCCTACAAATTGATCGTAAACCTTCCAAAACTTACCAAAACCAGTTCTAAATTTCAAAAAACCTCAAATTGGTTATTTCCCATTATTTTGGACATCAAATTTGACCTTTACCAAATTCGCCACTCTTACCAAATTCACCAGTCGTATATTTGACAAGTTGAGTGGCGAATTTGGCAAAACTGCAAAATCGACCTTTTTTAGCAAAAATCAGTCCTTTACCAAATTCACCACCCCTGTGGTAAATTTGGATAGTGTTAAAACTGGCAATATTTTCAAAATTAAAACTATCCAAAATCTGATTTGATTCTTTACCAAATTTCCCACTCATAACCAAATTTGCCACACCTATGGCAAATTTGGTAAACAATGGTAAATTTGGTAAAATAGACAAGAATCTTCCACACGAACTAGTTAGGCATGGATTGAGCCTTCTTTCATCTCCACCATTAATCCCAAATGCTTCAATAAGGATTAGGATGAACTTTTTTGAATTGATCTTATCCTTTCGTTCCCTCCAAGTCCCTTCCAAATCCTATTTAAGGAGGTCATGCGGTAAGCATTCTCCAAGAAATTTCACTGTAGAAAAGTTCTACCAATATTTATAGGCTCTCTCTTTATTCTTATCATTCTCATTCCAAGAATTCTTATCGATATATTCAAGTATTTCAATCATTTGGGACCACTTTGCAAGCATTTATGAAGGGCAACTAGGCAATGCTAGGAGGCTTGGTGGCAAGGAGATCTACATCATAGGAAGGGGTCATAGGTAAGTGAAATCTAGCATAGATATTTCCTTCATATTATTTCTGCCTTTTACATTTAATCTTCCTCTTTTAGCTTTGCATGTTGACTAACTCCATTTACTTGCTCTTATTTCACTTATTATTACATATTCTTCATTAGAGCTCACCTTTGTTTTATAGGTTCTAATATATTTTTTGTAGGTATTATATTGAGGATTTTTAGCACATTTTATCATACCTAACATATATTTTTTGGATTACTTTAGTTTACATTCATTCCATCATTACATTTTGCTTTTAATCCCTTATTTTGTAGGGTTTTCATCATATTCATTTTGAATATTTTTGGGATAAAATCCTTACTAAAATTTTGACTACAGTCATTTTATCTTGACTATAACATACTAACTTATTTTATCTTCCTCAATGATATCTTACTTTCATGTACTAATAATTTTTGCAATCTATTTCATTATTCGAACATTTCAATAGCATATCTTTTCATGCCACATAATTTATGCATAACTCTATTTTTAAGCAATATTTTCATTGTAAATTCATTATTTAGAGGTAAGTGTGCTTTAATTAAGTTAAACGAGTTACTTTTTATATTTCCTAACATTTTAGCACTTGAATTTCAGTTCTTTGCACTTTATTTTAATCAAATCTTGGCTATATTTGCATATTGCCCATTCCTTTTGAGTTTTAGGGAGTTTTGGGCCCATTTCACTAATTCCTCTAATTGGCCATTGTAATTTTCTAAATTAGAATTATTGGAGGTTATATTGGTCCCTTTTACGATATTCCCAATCCATAATTTTACGTCTCAACTCCCTTCATAACTCTGATTTATTAGATTTACAATACCTTAAGAGAATTTCATCTTTTCCATTGCTACTAAAAATTTTAGTCTTTAAATCCTCTATTTTAGAGGTTTAATTATCTAATTTTCATGCATATAGACCTTTCAAAATATAGTGGGATCCTTCCCCCTTAATATCAACCAAAACCCTATTCTCATAGAAGGTTAATGACCCCTTAAGTAAACCGATGTACAAAACTTATGGGAGCAATATTCTTTGGTAAGTATATTATGGTGGATTAGTGGGAGTCATAAGGAGGGCTTCTTATCTGGGTGACATAAGGATCTCAAACATATTCTCTTCTTTGCTATAAGTACTTTGGAAACAAAAATTTATTAAATTAACCCCCTTCTTTAAGATAAGTCTTCTAGCCATGTCTCAACATCCTTATAACACCTGAAATAAAGGTGTACCTATCACTTCTTAGGAAGTATCATCCTCTCAGGGATATATTGAACAAGAAGTAAACACTTGGTCACAATTTCCAAGGGAACAATTAGTTATTGAATAAATCCATTATCAAACTATATACCATGTTATATATTACATTAAAAGGAATTAATAAATCATTTTGGATGTCCTTAAAGATGAAATTAGAGAACAAGTGAAATTGGAATCCACCACAATGCATGAAGACATAGGTTATTCTAATGCATAATCAACCATTTATCAAATAAATGAAATTCAAAACACCTTGGAAAGTCTCAATATGGATATGACACAACCCATTGTCCAACACCTCCTATCTTGTCCATGGATATACCCACTTTGGGAAACCCTTTTTCAAATTTTCCTTGTGAAACAACTAATTCTACAAATCTCTTTTTTACTTTAAATATGAGACCTAGTCAATTCACGTTCGTCCCACCATAACATCAATCAAAATGCTTAAAATTTTACAATTATACCTTTTATGACGTATACCTTCACCCAATCACATACTCAACCTCCATCAATTGATATTCAAAATATCAATACCAAAATTTTAGATAGAGAAAAGAGAGATGCCAAGTTTGAATAACTTAAGCATTAAAGTACCTCCCTTAAAGGGAAATCTAAACTTAAATACTCTTTTGAAGAGTTCTATAATGAACCTTTAGATCCCAAAATTCTCAATCACCCTTTTTCAAATAACTTTGAAACTCCCAAGTTTCAAATGTATAATGGAAAACAAGACCTTATCAACCATCTAAGCCTATCTCAAATAGCTTGTAGTGACATCAATCATGATAAAAAATTCTCTTTAGGTTATTCCTTAAAAGCTTTAGTGGATTAGCCTTAGAATGGTACTTCCATTTACCTCGTCATTCCATTAAGAAATTTAATGAAATTAAAGAAGCCTTCATTAAATAATTTGTAATCTACATAGAAGATAAGATCACCATAGATGACTTTTATCAACTTAAACATGGTAAGAATGATAAATTCTCAGAATTCTTATCCAAATGGAGAGGTCTCCTAGGAATGCTCCAATACATTCCTCCTCCTAAGGAACTCTTACATATTTTCTTACAAAACCTTCATGAAAAATTGTCATATCCCTTGGAGATGACAATATGAACCTCTTTCGAGGAAGCCATCGACATGGCTAAAAGGGTAGAGGCCATCCTCATAAGGTGAGTTCAAGTCAACTATAACAATAAAGAGGATGAAAAATCCTCTAATAAGGGACAATACAAAAATAAACATGTTGTAGGATATGGTGTAATCGATTCTCGACAAAACAACAACATAAATACTACTCAACACACTCCTCAAAATTTAGTTATCCAAAAGGAAGACAAACCTTAAAGGTAATATACCAATAGAGGACAAAGTCAAACAACCATGTTAAAAGAGCTCCTCAAATCCAAACTAATAGAAATACCACTCGTTAGACCTTGGGACTTATCAAAAGGGGTACCCTTTTAGTATAGGCAAGATGAATATTGTGACTACCATAAAATAGAAGGACATACTACCAACAAGTGTATAAAACTAAAGAACATTATTCAAGACCTCATTGAAGAAGAAAAAGTGACAATTAATAAAACACAAAACCCTAACAAATATATGGGAATATTTCAAGACCCCCTACCAACACATGATCAAAAATCAACTAACTTTGTAGTTTTCATTCGCCTATCAAGATATTACCACACCATAACTATACAATAAACAAAGAATCAATATTTGGATCAACCCCCATTGATTATCTTGAAGGAAAAAATTAGCATTCCTCATAAATCACCCTTGGTGATTACACCTTCTCAAAACACTATCCATACATTCGATCTTCATCAAAAATTAGAGGAGGTACCCACAAAAATTTCCCTCATAGAACTCCTAAAAGCATCACCCACTCATAAGTAAATAATGTTAAAACTCTAAAGTGAACAAGAAGTCCCTAAATACCTATGTCCAAATGACATCGCCAACATGGTTGGGTCAATTGGAATAAACAACGCTATCTTAGCTTTTCATGAGGAATACACTGCTCTCAAAACCATATCAAGGGATCCCCCCCTCTACATCATAACTCAAATAGGCGATAAATATATCAAGAGAGTTCTAGTAGATAATGGATTGGCTTTGAACATTTGTAATATCAAATTTTTATGAAATTTTGACTTGATTTACAAAAATCAGACCTCATCATTAGGACCTTTGATAATGAAAAATGTGAGGTAATAGGCACCATTACTTTACCTATCAAAGTAGGGCCTCGTGTCTTAAATAAATTTTTTTATGTCATATCATGCGATGTAACTTACAACATGCTTCTAGGAAGGCCATGGATACATGCTATTAGATTTGTACCCTCCACCTTACATCAATGCCTTAAATATGAATATCAAGGAAGGGTCGTCCACGTTCTTGGAGACCCAAAATATTTTGTCATGTGCAACTCTATATATTTATAAGAGATTAATATTTTTCCTTCCGTACAATCATCCAAGTCAAATTATTATTAAAAAGTAGACAAAGGAAAGGAAATATTAGAGGAACCTCTTATAGACTTAGGGAAAATTCCCCAACCATCCCTTGTTGCTAATCAAGTTAACCATATTTATTGAAAACTAGATCCTTTCATAGAACTAGTAAGCATGTTACTTTCTCCTCAAGACATAGGTATGCCTAGCAGAAAGGGACTCAAAATACAAATAGAGTATTGTACTTTCATCCACAGAGGAATTACCTTTAATTAAAATATCCAAGGACACAATCCTATACCAAGTGAATGAACCTACACTACATGTTAAAAGTCACCTACCTTTCCCATAGTTAAACAAATGCTTGTTAATATGGGTTATCAAGGTAAAGACATTGGTCTCTATGAATAGGGTATTAAAGAACCTTTAGAAGCCATACCTTTTTTGGCATGATGTGGGATTGGATATATCCCTAAAAAAAATGAACTCTCTCCTATATCAGGAGAAGAAGACGAGCATGACTAATTTAGATCAATGCATGGCTATCAATGGGGTGAAGAGGATGAATAATAAATGTGGTCACTCCTCAATCAAACTACTCATAAAATGATATGATTTGGTAGCATTAACATGTTAGAGTTAGTTAATCTATAAGCCATTTCAATCAATAAATAACTCGAAGAGTCCTTAGATAATTATCATATAGAAGAGTCTCTAGATAAGATCTTCAATTTAAACTTAGACCAACATCTTGAATTGGAACAAATGCCTATAGATACTTAAGAAATTGAAGAACTTTAGATTATAGATGTCCCTCAGGATGGGTCACAAGCCTTAATCGAAGAGACCATATAAGTCAACATTGGAGCTAATGAAGACCCACGCCTTATCAAATTAGGGAAGGTCCTAATCCAAGAAGAAAAAATAGAGTACACAAAGCTATTAAATGAATTATTTTATGTATTCACTTTGGGATATGATGATATGCTATGACTTGACCCCTCATTGGTAGTACACCATCTAGTATTACGTCCTGACGCTAAACCTGTAAAGCAAAAGGTAGGAATGATACATCCAAGAGTCACTCTTTTAGTAAAATATTAACTTCAAAAAAATTTAGATGTGGGATTCATAAAAACCATAGAATATTTATATTGGATTTACAACATCGTTCCTATCACCAAGAATGAAGGATTCATTCAAATCTGCATCGAATTTAGGGATATAAACAATGCTTATCCTAAAGATAATTTCACTTTACCAAAAATAGACATGATAGTTGACTTCACCACACGGTTTGAAATGTTATCCTTAATAGATGAATTTTTAGGCTACAATCAAATCAATATCGTAGCAAAAGATCAATCGAAAAAAACATTCAATACCCCTTTGCAAAATATTTTGTTATCATATTATGCCCTTTGGTCTTAAGAACATAGGAGCAACATATCAAAGGGTCATGATATATATATTCTATGACCTCATGCATAAAATAGTAGAAGACCATGTGGATGACATCATAGGATGATCTCAAAAAAATAAAGACCATATTCAAGACCTTAGGTGCATCTTCCAAATATTATGAGACTATCAACTTAGAATAAAATTTTTAAAATGTATTTTTGGGGTAAAATCAGGAAAGATACTTGGGTTCATCATGTCTCGATGTGGGATTGAAATTGATACCTCTAAAATTGCGACCATAACAAACATATCGTCACCCAAAATTTTTACTAAGTTATGAAGCCTCTAAGAAAAATTGCAAGCTATTCGTAGGTTCATATCACAACTTGAAGATAAGTGTCAAACTTTCTCCAAATTATTGAATAAAGGAGCCAAATTTAAATGGGACGAAGGATGTTAAAAAGCCTTTAAAGCCCTAAAAATTTATCTCTTGACACCATTTATTTTGGTACCACCAAACCTAAATCAACCACTATTGTTATACATAGTTGATACTGAATATGCCTTAGGAGCTCTATTAGCTCAATACGATGAACAACATAGAGAAAGGGTAATATTAGTAGAACCCTAGTGAATTATGAAACTTGCTACACACCACTAGAGAATATTTGCCTAGAAGTGGTCTTCTCATCTCTTAAACTAAGATATTACATGCTTAGTCAAAATACTTACATCTTAGAAAAAGTAGATCCATAGCATTATCTTATACTAAAACCTTATCGATAAGGTAGAACTACAAAATGGGTCATAGCCCTTAGTGAATTCAACATAGAATTCATAAACCAAAAATAAGTTAAAGGACAAGTTATAATAAATCAATTTTTCATAGCTCATTTAGAATTAGAATATCCTATAAACATCTTTTTTCTTGATGAGATGGTCTCATCAATAGAAGTCCAAGCACCTGAAACATGGATTTTGTACTTCGATGGAGCTAGATGCACAAAATATGTAGGGGTAGTAATTATCCTAGTTACCCCATGACAACAAATCATCCCACTATCATTTAAAATCCCTTTCTCCTACACCGACAATACATTAGAATACAAAGCGCTTATTTTAGGTCTCAGGGCCACGACAAAACTAAATATCAAGAACATAGAAGTATATGGTGATTTACAATTGCTGATCAACCAAGTAAATGATACCTATCAAACCAAATATGAAAACTGAAACCCTTATTAAAAACTCATTTTGATAAAATAACCATAGAAGCCATACCATGTTCTAGCAATCGCCATGTTGATGCTATGGTAATAGTTACATCTCTTATACATTTAGAATTAGAATATGAAGAAGCTTATATCATCATAAGGTCAATCAATGAGCCTTATGCTATCGAATCATGCTTACAACCCCTTAGCATATGTAACATTCAAACATCTATACCTCAAGAACCTTGGTATCAAGATATTTCTAGTTTCCTCTAGGAAGGAACATTCCCTAAAAGATTTAACTCTAAAAAACATAGATAATTTAGGCTAAAAGCTTACAAATATATCATCATTGATATATCGATGCTCCTTTGAAGGTATACTTCTTAGGTGCATTAATATAGATGAGGTTCAAACTCTCATAAAATAAGCTCATGATGGAGCATATGGTGGCCATTTTAACAGATTAGTTTTAGCCAAGAAACTCATTACGATGGGTTATTATTGGCCTTCCATGGAAAATAATACTCACAACTATGTCAAGAAATGTAACAAATGTCAACAAAATGATAACCTTGTTCATGCTTCATCAACCTATCGCATCTCCTTGGCCTTTCTCCTCTTGGGGATTGGATGTCATAGGCAAAATTAATCCTCAATCATCTTATGGACACAAATTCATTATTACAGCTACAAAATATTTTACTAAGTGGTTAAGGAAATACCTCTATCCTCTACCATAGGAATCCAAGTATCAAAATTTATCCTAAATCATATCATTAGTTGATATTGTATCCATTCTATTATAATTGTAGACAATGGAACCCCTTTTAAAAATAAATATATTTCCAAGATGTGCACAAAATAAAAAATTCAATAGAAATTGTCTTTGCCTTACTATCCATAAGGAAATGAACAAGCTGAATCCTGCAACAAAATGGTAATTTAAATCCTCAAGAAACTAGTCAACAAAAATGGTCAATATTGTCACTTACAACTTTATCGTACTTTATGGGTATATCACACAAGTGTGTGTACCCCCATTGGGGTAACATCCTACACTTTGATTTACGATACCGAAGCATTTTTTCTTTTAAAATTGAAATGCTCTCTCTAAGAGTCTTGTTACAAGATTCTTCAGTGGGAGATGAATATCGTTCGAGTTGCTTACAACAACTCAAACTCTTAGAATAAAGACACATCAATGCTATAGAACACCTCATAATGTACCATAATAGTCTTCAATGTACCTATAACAAGAAAGTACATCATAATTCATTTGAAGTTGGGGACTCAATCCTCAAATAAAATAAAAAGAAAACTAATGTCGATGTTGATCTAAAAGGAAAATTTGAGCCCAATTGGTTAGGATAATTTATCATCACAACTAAATTTGGATCAAGAACCTACCACCTAGCTAGATTGGATGGTCAAGAACACAAAGAACCAATTAATATCATTCACCTTAAATGATACTATGCATAAAACACATCGAGTCACTTGCTTGCTCATTTGATTGAATACATAGTAAAAATCACCACATAATCATATACACTTTATCCCTTGCATGATTGCTTCACTTGCTTGATCATACCATCAAGTCATGAGGGTTTACTATGATGCAAAGAACAATCCTTATTATAAATACATATGCATTACATCCATCTAGGCTAACTATATGTTGAGTAAACTCTCTAAGTCCAAAAATCTTATCCTCTAAAAACTTCTTCTACATCTCGCTTCGCTACCATCATACATCTTCTCTTCTTATTCCTCTATTGGGTTAAGTGATGTATTACGTGATCATCTGTGACCCTGATGACCCGATATTCTCCCTTTATTCTATCCCCATGTTGGGGCAACCAACAAATAAATAACAATCAAGTCTTTGTATACCCAATTTCTTCTATATTTTTGAAACAAACCTTATTTATAACTTACTTTCCTATATTTTATGTATAGTCACACTGTTAATATCAATAATGTTTCACAATATTATCAACAATATTTCTCAACAAAATAATTTTGTGTTCTATCAACACTCATGATTATTTAATAGACTCCTTAACTGCAATGCATCCATGAATTTTGCATCTCAAAAAATCATGTATTGCATGAGAGAATTCTTGGAGCAATCTATTGAATTTGTTGTAATATCTACTCATCATATTCTTCACATATAACTCATCTAATCGTCCATATAGGGACAAAAAATTATATTCAACCAATCTCTCGTAAATTCATAATAATTTATAAATTCTATTAGTTACTGGTTAAATGGGGTTCTCTTCCCTGATTGGCCTATCATTCGAGTTCATAAAATTGTACCTAATATATCGCCACTTGCTTACTCATTCGATTAGTTTTAGGGGTCAATATTTACCTTAATAATCCATTCTCCTATGGATTAATAATTACTTATCAAATTTATATGGGAACAAATGATTAAGGACACTCTTTCCATTCAATGTACCTTTCTCAGTATGCAATCAAGTATGAATCAAATTGCCTCATGATATCTCTTTGATAAGTCATTAGAATTTGTAATATTCCCTTGATCCAATGATGCATAGGTTTTCAAATTCCCCACTAATTTCATTAGACAATGGATCACAATTATCATTATTTACTCCTAATTTACTGCGTCGATATGTATTACATTTTCATAAGTCTCAATGATTACCTTCGATGGTACATGAGGTTATTGAAGACTTTATTGATCCAATATATTGTATACTTATAATCATTTGTATATTTTACTAGGCATTGGATCAATATTATCCTCATAGCCTCCTGGTTCACATTGATGGCATTCTATCTAACAAAAACCAAATCTTTCACATGCTATTGTTCAAATAGGGTCTATCATATTACAAGGTTACATGGATCCAATGCCTTGTTATCATGCAATTACTTGTAGGCTTCATCAAATACTGGATTGATGTTATCCTCATATCTACTTAAGCCTCTACAACAACAAAACATTTGTGAATCATACTCTCACCATCATATATTTGCTAATAATACTACTACATTAATAGAGTTTTATTTACAATTAGCTATAATATGCAAACATGCAATAAAATATCAAAAGTTCAAAAATAATCACCCATAAAATTGGATATTCTCTATTTGTTCACATGAAATAGATAGAGAACTTCCTCCCTCTTGATAGGTGACAACAACTTATCAATTATTCCTTTTAAAATAAAAACATCTTGGCTAACTTATAGGCTCTTTAGAAGCATAAGGATTTAGTAATAAACACTTTACATATCCATAATCATTTATGATTATGTCAAGCAATCAATTATTAGATTCCTATGCATCCTAATGGCCTATAAGCCAGCATGGATGTTATCAGCTCACTCATATAAACAAGATCCTTCAAACTCAAGGAAATAGTGTAATATGGACCTCTTAGGTAAGGGGGTTTATTTTACCCATGTTATGCACATCTAAATTTCTTTGTATACACACTGAAAATGAGAGAAGAACTTCTTCTTTTCTTGGATTGTGCATATGGGAGTGTTACCCTTAATTTGAAATATTTTGTTTACAATAAAAATCCATTAATCATTCAACACATCATATGGGGCAACGAGTATCAAGCCCAATTCCTCGCGTACATGTAAATATTTGCATATGTGTTACTTAACGAACTTGTATACTTTTGCTACTATTTCTCATATGTTAAGAAATTTAGTAAAGCTAAATTATTCTTCTTTAAAAGCATTCTGCTTTTAAGAATAAAAGAACAACACAAAAATAATTCTAAAAGCCTTTTCCAAACATCTCAACATTAAATTTTGCCCCACAATATCAAAATAGTTGCAAAAATTATTGTGAGCACCCATGATATTACATTACCATGCATGCCCATAGAAATATTTGCAAAAATAATTTCACTAATTTGCAAAAATATTTGCAAGTATCATTCCATTACTTTACAAATCATTTGTAAAGGTCATTCTATTATTTTACAAGATATTTGTAAAGAGCAATTTCAATCACTTTGCAAATATCATTATATTAATTTACAAAATATTTGTAAAGATATTTCTACATCACTTTGCAAAAACATTTGCAAAAGAATACTATGTCAATCACGAATGTATTCTCTTCATTACTTTGTAAAACATTTGCAAAGATATTTCCATCAATTTGAAAAACATTGCAAAAATTGTACAAGCAAAATATTTTACAACATCTTATAATCAACATCAAAGAATATTCATGAGTTTCATATCAAAGATTTACAAAAGGCTTGCAGAGCAAAAACATTCATCTATGCAATTAGGTGTTTCATAAATTATGACACTTAAACATTGATGAAAAATCAAAACATATCTCATCAACTTAATCTTATCTACACATTCAAATGTTTCATAGAGAATGATATTTGAACATTGATAAGAATAAATCAATCAAGAACTCTTATCTACGTAGTCAAGTGTCTCATAGAAAATGGTAATTTAACATTGATAAGAAGCATAACATCATCACCTATGTCATCAAGTGTTTCATAGAAAATGGCACTTGGACATTGATAAGAAGCTTAACATCATCACCTACATCATCAAGTGTTTCATAGAAAATGGCACTTGAACATTGGTGTACTTCCTAAATATTATCTGCATAGTCAAGTATTTCATAGAAAATGGCACTTGGATATTGATAAGAAAAATTATTTTTCAGTTTAGTGTTTCATAAAGAATGGTACTTAGACATTGATGAAAATCAAACTATCTTTCATCTATGCAGCTAAGTGTTTCATAAAGAATGGCACTTAGATATTGATAAAAATCAAACTATATTTCATCTATGCAACTAAGTGTTTCATAGAGAATGTCACTTAGACATTGATGAAAATAAAACTATATTTCATCTATGCAGCTAAGTGTTTCATAAAATATGGTACTTAGACATTTATGAAAATCAAACTATCTTTCATCTATATAGCTAAGTGTTTCATAGAGAATGACACTTAGATATTGATGAAAATCAAACTATTTTTCATCTATGTAGCTAAGTGTTTCATAGATAATGGAACATAGACATTGATGAAAATCAAATAATTTAATCTACGAAGTTATGTGTTTTATAGAGAATAGCACTTAGACATTGATGAAAACTTTGTCTATGCAGTTAAGTGTTTCATAGAGAATGACAAACATTGATGAAGGTCAGACACCTTATCTACACAAACAAGTATTTCATAGAGAATAGAAATTTGAACACTGATAAGAAATAAATAATAGATGTATATCATTGTAAATACTACATGTACCTCATCTACGAAGTCAAATGTTTCATACATAATGGCATTTGAATAGTAATGAGAAGAAAACAATATATGATCATTGTTAATTATACAAGTATCTCATCTACGCAATCAAATATTTCATAAAGAATGGCATTTAAACATTGATGAGAGGAAAACACATTATATATCATTGTATATACTACAGGTACCTCATATATTCAGTTAAGTGTTTCATAGAGTATGACACTTAAACATTGATGAGAGGAAAAATATTTTCAAAATAATATACTTCATTGTACATATTATAGGTACCTCATTATGTCTTAAATGATATCATGAATATGGCATCATAGGCCACCATTTAAACATAATGAGATCATGTTCCCACCTATGGGATGCAATAAAAGGTAAAAGTATTTACCTCTAAATGAGTGTTCTTCTATATCATGTCTAGAGACCATTGCTTACATACATATATTTTAGGATGGTCATCCATAATTCAAGATACTCAATGCATCTCATAATTGGAGCATCTCCCCTCATCCATATTATTTCTAAAACCAATCTATCTACCTACTCATATACACCATATCAAAACATCATTATATCAAAGCAACAACATATCAAAAACATCAACACACGACATATCATTACAACAAGCCACAAAATCAAAAACATCTCATCATAACTCAAAATAACAAGTATCATCATATATATATACACACACACATGAAGGTGCATCACAAAAGGAAAAATGATACACTCAAATCATAATAAGAGGGTGTACCAAAGTCTCAAAAATTGGTGCAATCATTCCTCAATACCTCTAAAACTACCTAGCAAGAAAATATGGCCTCCCTATAATCCCCTGATGGAGGAGAAGGGTGAGGCTGAGGGCTAGCAGTCCTCTATGTATCGCTCACCATCGAGGCTCTCGATTATGATTTTGAAGGAGATGGCACTCACTATTCCATGGGAACCACTGAATGGTACAACTCATGATAATGTGTGACCTTACCTCACACCCTCTTAATCTCAGTTGATAAACATCATACTTGCTCTGTGAGATTTGACTTCATAGTCTCCATTGTTTCCCTAGAAGTTTCCATCTCATGCATAATTTGTCCTATAATAATGGATGCCATGGTACTATCCAAGCGCCACCTAATTGTAGCTCGAGCCTCATATCTCTCTCTTGCTACTCCCTCTAGGTCAGACCTAAGGCTAGAAATGATTGTCAAATCAATGGTATTCTTCTCCATGTCTTTATATAAATTTGAATAAAGTCTAGAAATGGACTCCCTACTATCTATACCTGGGCCATATTATCCCTAAGCTGAGCAATAACTTCATGTTTTTTGCCATACATCTCCAAACTTTTTCTATTTCTAAATATTTATTTTGGATTTAATGTATTTATACCTTTTGGAAAAACGAAACATCTTAGTCCCATACCTTGGTTTACCTTCCTTCCACCATTGTTGCACTCGAGGTCTGAAGGAACTATCTCTAAGCCACATTAACTAAAATTGAAAAGGCAAGAAACTCACAATAGTTTTCCAAATTTCCACCATAAATGGCCAGTGATCCAAACTAGTATTGTTAAGAGTCTTCACCTTAGGAATATGACCATAGATTAAGAAATTATTAGAGAACAAGAACCTATCCAATTTCTTCATAATACAATTTAAGCCTTGCCTTTGGTTAGACCAAGTTATAAGGCCATTATCTGACTAGATGTCAACAAGATGAAGGTTTGCAATATATCCACTCATGAGGTTAGTGCTTTTGTCCAAATTTTTATTTCCTCCTATTTTATCATCCAAAGAGAGGATGGTATTGAAATCTCCTTTGATCAAGATCCAAGCCTCAATAAAATGAGAGATAATATAAGTTATATCCAAGCTTCAAGAAAAATCTAAGCTCCACGAAAGTTGACAATATCACCCATCAATAATTTGTAGATGATACAACCTTTTTTAGGATGGTACATATAAACGAGGTTAGAATCTAACCTACACAAGACCTGTAGAAGGCATATCTTCTTTGACTTTAAATTTATTATGTCAAGGCTTCATGAAAAGCCCCTCCCTTCCAAAGAACCAAGGACCCCCTTGAAATATATTCTCTCTATCTTCATTATTAGCAAATAAAACAAGAAAATAACCATTTGGATAAATAGAGATTTATAACTCAGCTTTTGCTTTCCAATTTTTTTCAACCCAAACTTTGAAATCAGATAGGCTTGGATGAAAACCTAAGAAATGACAAAATAGGCCTTTTTTTTCTAGATTTTCTATGCCAGTTTGAATGAGGCCCATATCTAGCTTAACAATCGGAGTTCCATCAACTGCCCTAAGACATCCTGACTCAGTTTTGCTAAGATCAATATTAGGAATTCTCATAGGTTTATGGGAAACCCTAAGATTAATGGTAGCATTTGGTTGAGGTTGTCCACCATGAAGGCCATCCTTATAATTCATTTTTGGGATCGAATCTTGGAAATCCTTGCTCTTAAAGGGGGTTTCCATGGTGGATTTGTTTCTAAAGTGCTCCTTAGCACCATATTCACTTGAGATTTGAACCATTTTATGATCAATTACTTGAAACTTGTTTCGAGATATCTTTAATATATGCCTTGGACGCTAAGAAAAGGTATGATTTTTAGTTTTATTTTATACAACAAATTTGATGTCTATGTCAATCAAGTTCACAACATCAAAATTTATCAAAAGACATATTTCTAATCCATATTAGGTCCCTTGCAACATATCTCGCTAAAATATTTAGCATAAATCACAAAAATATTGGTCATTAGGACCCCTAGACCCTGATAAACAACCTCTAAAGCCCCTTGCACTCAACACAAATAAAACCCTTACAAAATCATTCACTTTCCAAAGTTTTATAAGTTCTTGTTCTTAAAAAAATAATATAAAAAATATATAATAAAAACTATTAAATTACTAAATTTTCAGTAAATCCTATTTTTCTAACATTTTTGCCTGATGAAGAATATATTACAAAAGAATTTCATATTCACGTGGTCTCCTTGTACTTGAGAAAAGGTGCCTCCAATTATACTCCAATTATATTCTATCTTTTAAAAAATACAAAAAAAATTACGTAATAAAAGTTACTTTTCATAAAATATTTATAACTATAAGAACACTCTAAATAAATAACAGCAAAGCAATAACATATAGAACCCTCGTAAAATAACAGCAAAGCAATTACATATAGAACCCTCGTAACGAGAAATAACTGCAAAGGAATTACATACTCTAAATAAATAACAGCAAAGCAATAACATATAGAACCCTCGTAAAATAACAGCAAAGCAATTACATATAGAACCCTCGTAATGAGAAATAACTGCAAAGGAATTACATATAGAACCCTCGTAATGAGAATTCACAGGCATTTTATGGCCCATAATAAAAATAAAATACCTACATGGAATCCTCGTAATAAGAATTCTTTATTGAGATTATTCTGGCAGGTAATATAGCTTAATAAAGTCTAAGCATAATTAGAGTTTGATTTGATAAGCACAATATCCCTTTCATGCTCCACTATATAGACGAATAGGGAGACCCTTTTCCATGCCAGGAGCAGGAAAGTAACGTATACGATCGGCCTCTAGCGGTTCCCATCTGCATGTTTTAACTCCAATTAATCAGTGCAAATGACGTAATAGACATTTCTTACAGGAGATTTAATAAAGACAATCAACCAACTAACTTTCAAACTCTAGTAACTTTATTTATATTTATAGATTATTTTTCTGTAATCTATTGAACATTAGAACAGAAAATTATTTATCTAAAAAGAAGGACAATATAATCTTCTTCAAAGTCTTTTTTAAAAAAAAAAAAAAAAAAAAACCTGAACTTGGTGACGAAGTAATGCAGAAAGAGAGCAATCTCCAGTCGGGCCAAATGATAACCAGGACACAGTCTCCCACCTTTTCCGAATGGTATGTAGGCCGGGTTATCCGTCAGTTCCTGCAACCCAATATGAATCCTTTACTGGATTAATTATTAATTTAAATTTTTATATGTTATATTAAAATAAAATTAAGAATATTTTAGCATTTTACACGAAAATAATATTAAAAGATAGTTGATTGCGTACATGGCCCTCGTTTTCCCAGCGCCACGGGTCAAAAGCAAGAGCCCCGGAATAGTTCTTCTCGTCCCATTCATACAAACGACGACGTTCCATCCTTTGGGAATGATAAAATCTGTTTTCACGTAAGATGGAGATAAGTTATTATTTCATACTGAACAGTAAGTTTCCCTTTCTAACAATTAAAAAATAAATTATTACCTCTACCTTTATATTTCACATCCTGAGTGGGTTCTCGGAAAAGGAAGGGAGCTACGCTCCCAAGGCGAAGGGTTTCCTTTACGATCTTCACATGGAAACTACAGAGCAATTAGCAGCTAGGAACCTCTTTGTTCAAACCCCAAACAGATAAAAAAGAATAGCAGAATAAAGATTTAGTACACAATGGGTGAATTTCATTGATAAATAGTCGTCCCAGGTTAGCTTTTCGCCGCCCTTGGCCTTCAAGATGGCATCGTGCTCAGCCTGTCATACCACCCACACCTATATCAGATCTCCAATTAATTGAAATAAATTCTAATTTAAAACCAGGTAGTATTGTTAGCTTGATTGCCTTCAGCTCTTCCAATGCTCGCGGGTTGTCTGTAAGGAACTTGACGGCAAACGCCATGGCCGTAGAGGAAGTTTCGTAGCCCGCAAAGAGTAAAATGAGTATCAAATCCGCAATGATTTCATCTGAAAAATCACCGTCCCTCACAAGGCTTGTCAACATGTCATTCCTCACAATCTCCGGATGATTCCTCCTCTCCTCCACCGACTTGTATATCACTTTTATCAAAAATTCTCTCGCCTGCGAGAAAACAAATTTTTATATCATTTTTATCAAAAATTCTCTCGTCTGCGAGAAAACAAATTACAGGAGGACTGCATCAGACCTTATATTCTCCAAAAATCGAAAGCAATAATAGCTAATGTCAAACCTTCATTCCCTTGGCGTAGGCGGAACCTGGAATTTTGATGGGAAGGGTGAGTAAGGCGGCCGTGAATTCCTGAAAGGCCTCATAAATTTCGCTTCTCTCTTCGGACGGAGAAATGTCGAGCAATTGTTTGGCCATCAACCTGAGAACGACACGATGACACTCGTGCTGAAGATGGATGTCCCTTTTTTCTTCCCATTTTTTCATTCCGTCGAGCAGCAGCTCTTGTACATCGTCCATCAGCACCGAGCTCAGCCTCTCGAACCTCAACAGATTGACGGCCATTCCGTGGAGCTTCCTCTGCATTTCTCCGTGAGTAGACAGCAAGCTGTACTTTCCCAGTAAATTACGGAAGGACGACGGGTATTTGGTATGGAACAGCCTTCCCTCGTTCACCAAAACATATTTGTTGAACTCGGGATCCACAGAGATGACGGTGCGCGAGTTTCCGAACAAACTCGTTCTGAAAACGGGCCCAAGCCTGTAGCGTTTTTTGCGTCAATAATCCGTAATAAACATAGAGATAACTGAAATCATAAGTTGTGAAATCAACATAATAAGAGATATACCTGTTCTGTCGTTCATCGAAAAAGTTTCTTGGGTGGAAAGACCATGACCATCTCAGTAAGCTGATCGTGTCCCCAAAGAAGGGCAATCCCCTGGATCTGGGCGGCAGTTTGTGTTTTTGGTGGTTTCCACTCTTAAGCCATATGATTACAAGTGCAATGCAGAAAGAAAGAAGCCCCGCCATCCACGAATACATAATCTGCTGCTCCATTTTACCTTGCTGAGCTGAACAAGGCTGCTACGCTATATTTATGTAAACTATGTCTCCAGTACACTATGTCTCCAGATTGGGTGTAACTAACTTTGCTATATATTCATTTTTGTGGACACTACCCACAGGTGCAGAAATTATGATCAAGATCCATAACCACGCGTTGGCGAACATAATTTGTACGACTTTGACTCATTCAAGTAAAAAATTTTAGCAAAGTTGAACAACGTCACAATATTGACTTTTTGATCTTCCCATAACGAGACGTTACGTTAGTTTGTACGACTTTGAATGATACAAGTCTAAAATTTTAGCAAGTTGAACAAGGCGACAATACCTACCTCTTAATTGTAGTGCCCTCCAAAGTCTTTGTCATTTTAACTGTATTGACTATTATAATTTAATATAATATAAAATAGTGTTTGGATTCATTGACTTCTACAAAATGTAATTAAAGAGTTTTTTTTTTTCAAAGAATAAGGAGATAACTATAAAAAAGTCTAAACGAGCCAAGAAGAACGAATATATCTATTTGTGTGTAGATTCTAGCAACCTAAACAAATCATTTTTGATAGAGTCAAAAATGTTGTCACTACTTGACGGTTTCTTAGGCTAAAATTAAATTCGGTATATATTAAATTTTAGGTGGCAAAGTCACAAATGTTGTCACTACTTAGATTAACAGTTGGTGAGGCCCACATACTGTTGGTGGGTCGGGTACCAAAGTTGCTTGCCAACAAGAGGGTCATGGATGTTTTGGATCCAAAGCTTAGCAGTGATTATGACAAGGATGAGGTAAAAACAATGCTAATTTTAGGAGTATTTTTGTTGTAATCACTATTAGTTTGTGGAGCAAAAAAAAACTGAAAAACATATAAAAGAAGATAAACCACAACTCACTTTATAAATTGTTGTTGTAATATTCAAACTTTTATTTTTCCAATTGCTTGATTATATCTAACTAAATTCTATTGAATTCAACTCAAATACTTAATTGCAATGGATGTCTTGCACCTAATAAATAAACATCTTTCATACTAATAATAAACAAAATTTTCTATATATGGTCTCCTATTTTTGTAATTATTATGTCTTCTTTTTTATTTAAAACTATCTAATATATTTTTTTATTATCTCTTATTTTTAATTTTTAATTATTTTTTTATCTGTAAATAGTTTTTATTCTTCTTTAAGAAAATTATTTGTATCTATAAACAACTTTCTTCTTTCTTTAAGAAAAGTTTCTATATAAAAAACAAATTTTCTTCCTCCTTAAGAAAATGTTTATTTTTAGCATCATGCTTTTTTTATTTTTCATTAAACATTATTTTAACACTTCCCCTTAATGTTTAATATAATAACTCCCATAATATCTCTAAACCTTATAAAAAAAACTATAATGTTTTAGTAAACACATCAGCAAGTTGGTCATTGGTTTTGAAAAACTTCAATTCGATTTGTCCTTCTACCACAAGATTGGATTTTTTGCTATAGCAATTACGATTTTTTTGCCATTTTAGCCTTCCTCTCTTCACAATACCACTTTTTTTTATCTTATAATTTCTTTATTTTAAGAATAAAACATTCTCTTGTAAAAATAACTCAATATTTTTTCACTTTATCCCATTACATCACATCCATCTAACCATAATCAACATGTATTTTGTTGGTCATTTTATCTTTGTGTCAAAAATATTTCTTAGGGTGATTCTTTCCACCACAAATCTCACATGGATGCAAATCCCAAAACTTAGTTGTCACATGTCCTAATCATCCACAATGACTGCAATAAAATGTTTCATTATCCACATAAACTTCTTTCACAAACTTGGTGTTACCACTTTTGTTTGACCAACATAACCCAGACCTTCATTCTTTGACCTTACTTTTGGATTTATGGAATTTCTTATACCTTAATCATTCCTTTCTAATATTTTGTTATTATATCTCATTATTTTTATTAAATTTAAACCAATACCTTTGGTATACCTTTCAAAACACCTAATATCTTCACCAATACTATGTTCTTCAATAACATGGCCTTTGTCACAACCATTATGTCACAACCTTCCCTTGGTAGGTTCCCTTAATGATGTAGGCTATCATATTTTGTAGTGGCAAATATGATTAATAACCAATTATCATTGATGTTTTGAGCATGCTTTTGCTAATGATTTGTTGATTTCAGGTATTTCCAAAGTTGGCAAGGAAAACAACTACCAAAAATCAAAATGCTTGATCAATTTAGCAAAAGATCCATCAAAGAAAGCGGATGGAAACAATTGACATTGATTATTTTTTAAAAAGTAACCTAATTGTTATAATACCTAGAAGGAATTTCTTTAATAAATTTTTTGTTACAAAATGATAAATTTAAAATAAAAATAATTTAGAAAAAGAACTTCTAGAAGAGGTAGAATATTGGGCTAATTTCTAGAAGAAGTAAAAAATTGAACCAAGTTCTAGAAAGGAAGAAAATGAAGCCAAAATTGGGGTCTGATTTGTAGAAAACGAAAACCATGGCCATTTTAGTCTTCCTATGGCTGAACTTACTCCATATTAGATCCTTCCATCCACATTCAAGTATGACTTTTGAATAGAAAAAGTCTATAAATACTTATGTTTATCTAAGGAATGGGATATCTAAAAAAAAGCTATTAGAGGATAAGGGAAAGACATGGGACATCTTGTAAGGATTATTGGATAATATGAAGGATATTCAAAGGTTGGATTATTTTAGGTTGGATCTTTCATGCATTTAATGTACTCTTGTTTACCTATGCTCTCATAATTGATTTTAGGCCTATGCTTTTACAGTTGGATTTGGATTAGCATAGTTATATTTGGATTGGTTATCCAAATTTATTATATGATTTCATTAAGCACAATTTAGATTTGGATTAATATATTTATATTTGGATTGATTATCCAACTTTGTTATTTAATTTCATTCGGCCTAATGTAATCTCATGACTTTACCTTATAATTTCATTAGGGCTGATATATGTTTCATATATTTAGGAATGACGATGATACTGATCACAATATTTTAGATGATGGCCCTAGCAAACCCTAACATTGGATTTGATTAGATTCGGATAGCTAGAAATTTCTTGTACTAGTCGATACCTATCGATTTGTAACATAGAGGTATGCATTATTTAATCCCTAATCTATCGCTATTCCAAAGCCATTGACACCATCACTACCAATGGTGTTTCTGTGACCACTGTTTGGTGGTTACCACCTTATCAGCACGTAAGTGCCTCTAAGGTGCTCTTTTTCCATAATACTCCGAATATGGAATTTATATATGCATAAGTATATTTTAATTGTGTAGCGAATGTGTACATTCTTGGAAATATCAATTATTTCCATTTGATCATAGAGAGTTGTTTAATATGAATCAATTCATAGATCTTATTTCTTCCAGTTTACCTTGACCATGTTTGTATTAGGGGGAATTGATCTTTACCATATTATCATTATCAGTCATCTACGTGCTTGTGCAGGTTTGACGTCTGTAAACATCTGCAAATGGTTATCCATAGCGCACTCTCTAATATTTCTTCCTAATATGATTTTTAGACCCAAGAATGCATATTTGTCATAACATCCTATGACGCTTGTAAATATTTTTCCCATTTTGCAAGAGCTATTACAAAATAATCTCTTAAATATATTTTGCTAATGCTTCATTGGAAGCTAGAACTTTAGGCTCTACATTTACGATTTATTTTCACTTCCAAGACATATAAAATATTATTGATATCTTTAGAGTTCTTATAAGTATCGTAATTTCTTGAATAGTGAAAATAATGTCTTAATAAGGTTAGAAGAACTTTGGTGTAGTTTTCAAAGATGTTGGGTACCTATAATCACTTTATAAAATTAGTTTACATTGTAAATAAAAATTTATAATGGTATTTTTATCCCACATTTAGTATGTTGTGGAAAAAGGGCACTATATTTGGTATTGGGTGCAATATTGCTTATAGCCAAGAACCTAGGTGCTTGGGTAAGCCCCACTTGAACCTTGTGTCTTTTGTTAACCGTTTATAATAAATTTATAAACACTTGGATTCATATGATTGGTTAAGTATCCTAACTTGTGTATCTGCTTGTTTATATTACATAATGATTAGTTATCATTTGATGGTCATTGATGGTTATTTATAATATAAAACTATTTTAAATATTTTGTAGTCTAATATCTCGTATGCTACTCACATGAGCATGTGGTAGTCTTGATATAGAAAGGTCTTCCCTATTGTAATGACCATAATATGGTGGTTAGCTAGGGTACCAAGGGCTAGGCGCTAACGAAGACTTGACTGTGATAAGTCAAGTCATGGACATAGTTGACCAGTTGAACTCTATCGGTAATGGTCGAATAATTCATCTTGATTAATTGTGGTTTATTCACTAGTTTTTGTCTATGGCATATCTAGACCAATGAAGAACTACCCTTTTGGTTAACCAAAACTATTATGGTCGATCTACTCAATTCACTTTAATTAGTAGCATTATTCTAGACACTAGATTTAATATTGTGTTAAAGTATTAATTGAGAAGGCATGACAAATCCTAGACTAAAAATAAGAGTAATATTAACTTTATCTAAGGTGATTGATTATGGGCTTATATTCAACCCTTGATGAAAAACTTGTGAAACCAAGGGTCCCAAGATCAAATTAAGGAGATAATTGATGCTTAGGGGCTAATCAATTGATGGGTTTAAAAGGTTTTTTCCTTATTCCTTTAAAGGAGATAAAGCAATATATTGGGAAAAATTATGTTACAAATTTTGGGAAAATTTTTGTAATATTGTTTGATAGATTATGGGATAAATTTGTATCAAAATTTGTAGAGACTATAGTATAATATTTCTAATAGATTATTATAACTATAGTACGATCTTGTTGATAGATTAGGAGATAATTTGTGATCAAGTTTGTGAGAACTATAGAATAATCTTGTTGATAGATTATGAGAACTATAGTATGATCTTGTTGATAGATCACAAGACAAATTTATGATAACATTTATGTAATATTGTTTGATAGATTACAAGACAAGTTTTGAGATTGAGTTTTAATCTTGTTTGATAGATTACAAAGCAAATTTGTGATTAACTATTATGTGATCTTGTTTGATAGATAACAAGGTAAAATTTGTGTAATCTTATTTGATATATTATGAGACAAATTTGTATCTAAATTTGTAGAGACTATAGTGTAATATTGTTGATATATTAAGATAACTATAGTATAATCTTATTGATATATTAAGATAACTATAGTATAATCTTATTGATAGATCAAGTGATAATCTAGAGGAAAAATGTCTAGTTTGGGAAGAATGAATGAGGAATTCATTCTTGAGGAAAATATGGGGTTTCCTCTTAGTGTGTACTTATGTAGATTACATTGAAAACTACATGGTACTTTAGAAATGCATTTGATGATGAATGCATGTGTGCGCTAAAGAATTAATTTTGTGGAAACATGAATGAATGTAGAAATATTAGATGTGGAATCTAATCTTGAAGAGATTATGGGGTCTCTTCTTGTATTACAAAACCTTAGATAACTTCCATTCCATTTTGGATTAAATGGATTAATGATATCTAGATTTGAAGAATGAATGCAAGATTTATTCTTGAGGGAATCATGAGATCCCCTTCATTCTTAATGTATATGTATCTAGAGAATATTTCATTTAGGTGTTTCAATTGTAATGATGACCTAAAAATAGAAATGTGTAGGATTTTTGCTATAGCCATGTATCTAATGATGGTTTAAAAAATGATCTTTAGGATTATTTTTATCATTGTAAATTGATATAAAAAGATTAATGGAATATGAGGATGTATATTTTGAGGTTAGATTTTACCCCATTGGGATTTTCCTAGGATATATGTGGTGTTATGTGTTATTCTCATGCGATCTTGTTGTTGACTCTTGTTAACTCTTACTATGGATGATGCATTTATATTTCCATAGAGTAACTACTAAAGTATTATGTGGTACAATGGTTTTTGTTATCAAGCAATGTTCAATAAATAAGATTGGATTATCTTTGTACTTGAATTTTATTACATATAAAAATGAATGCTGCACTCACTTTCCAAAGAATGGTTATTGAGTATGTCGATGCGATGGTTTTTGCTCCTTATGCAATGATTCAGGAATTAGTCTTGAAATGATTGGGATAATCTTTATGCTATGGTTAATATTGTATGTAATTCTTCTACATTAGAAATGATTGATTATCATAATTAATTAAGTGTGTAGACTTAATTACGATTATGCGCAAGGGGTCAGTCCCAAAATGTATTTATAAAAATTTCGTGAATCAATTTAAAATCCAGGCAAATACTGTCCAAATGGATGTATAAGATTCACTATTATTAGGGCCAATGTTGGAAATTTAAACTTAAAATGGTCAAATTATTATAAAATTGGGGTGAATAGACCTAAAAATAATTGCACCTAATTTTTTTTGGCTAATGGGTCCTAGTCAAGGATCCCAAATATTAGCCAATTCCAAATTTTAAAAATCCTAGCTTTAGCCAATTTGGTGATAAATAGCTACTATGCATAACCCTGGACTTAATTAAACTTCCTAGTTTAAATAGAGAAATAATTAAGTGATAAATTGACATACATCATGAAGGTATATAAGGTTATATAGGATTTGGTCACTCTTCTCACAAGAGTTAACACTGACCATGTCGTAAATATATTGGATACTTACTACCTTGGTTGATGTTGGTATAAAGATACTTGATTGTGAACTTTATATTGATGATATGTCATGATAATAAATAAAATAAAATATAATATAATCTCTCGAGTTGGGTTGGAAATAAGTTTGTTACAATTGGTATCAGAGCCTAGGCTATCTAATGGATTCTAATGTTAGGTCTATGCTAGTGAAATTTTTAGCATTGTTAAAATTCTAGGTGGCAGGACTTTAACTATCTTAAATAAAATCTAATCTAATACATACTTTGTAGAAAAATAGCAAGTGCTTGAGAGGTCACTAATGTGCAAGTCTATTTATTCTATGTTTAATTGGAATAATTAAGGGAAAACTCTACACCTTGTGGATATTAAGAGTACCTTAGAATTACACTTGGCATCTATGACTCTAAGCTAGGATCCTTCCTTACTTAAGTATTGTATGATGAACAACAATAGTTATAAGTATACATAAATATAGATGTATAAATATGGATTTCTAGTGTAATCATGAGATGAAAAATTTAAGAATGATCAAGTGGGAAAAAATTAGATCTTATCTCTTATCATGGAGGTTAAGGATGAATTGAGCAAGTAAGGTATATGATAGACACTAGGATGTCTATGTGGATCTGTTTGATGATCACCTTAACTACCCATTGTGCACATGGCTCTAGTTAAGCATTGCATTTGATTGATATTATGTCTTCATGGAAGAATGATTAATATTCAAGGCATACACCTAATCCTTGGTCAGTTGGACCTAATATGAAACTAGCTTAATGTTTGATTTAAGTTAGTAAGGGAAAATGGTATTCTTGATCTTAACTAGATTACGATAGGAGAATTCCCAACTATGTGGTATAAGTATTTACCACTAGTATTATTACTGGAGGGTTGGCCACTCCAATTTCATGAGATAGACATTGACCACATCAATTCTTATGAAGTGCAAGCCTTGGACTTACTTGGAAATTTCATATGAAGAGAACCACATGGAAGTTTATCTAAAGTAATCCCTTTTTCATAAACTTAGAAATATGATTTATTTCTCAAGAATAGTTGGTACCATTTGGTAAAATTTGGGAAGTAAGAAAATAAATTCCATTTAGAAATTACAATTATAATAATACCTTACAATGAGGTAAGAATGTGGTTAATATCAAGGGATCACCAAAATAATATTTTATATTATTGTTTTGAGAGACTAATTAGCCTTTGAATACAATCTTGGTCTTTGGACATAAGTTGTAGTGAATGAGGGTAAGGACAGAGCCAATGGAATAACACCATAATAGATATGAGGTCACCATACCAACTCCACCTAAAACACTCCTTGACGTGATGTTTTTGAGAATTACACCTGAAATACTATCATCATCATCATGGTATAGTGTGCCACCCGAACACCCAGGTGGTGGTAAAACTTAATAGTGTGATATACACTATTTAAATGTGGGATAGCCTCTCTACATGGTGCATGTGGTATTAATACCTGTATAGATTACTCAGTGTAAAGATATTTACTGTATTATTTTAAAGCTTTTACTCAAAGGCCTCCTATACATTAAAATAGAAAAGCAAATTTTGAAAAAAATCCTAATTTAGGTAAATTTCGATATACGGTTTCAAGAAGTGACAGTTGTAAAGAAAGGATGGTGCTTGAATTTAGGTAAACATCATTGTCGACAAAGAAGTAATGGTTAGATTTAAAATATATGCCCAAGAATGTGGTGTATGAATAAGCATATACATGAGAAATTTATAGAATCATCAAAAAAAGTTTTGATAAGACATTAAAATGGGAAAGATGTCAAATGCGTGAAGAAATAAGAGTTTTTCAAGTACAAAGAGGTACAATGAATCCATAAATAATTATGACAAGCTTCATAATCAATGAACTAAGAGTCAATTAGACCCTGCACCATCTTTAGGCCAATATTTCAAGGAGCTAGGAGTGTATTGGATGCCAATGATTGGAAATGGCTAAGTGATATATTTTTAGTAGGAGTTGCTTTCTTAGAACTAGTACAGACTGATAGAGGGTATCTATCAGCTCTGATCAAAATATGGAATCATGATAGAGGAAATTTCTAGTTACCTACTAGAGAAATGACTATTATCTTGGAGGATGTGTACCAAATTTATCAATTTCCAGTTGAAGGGTGTACAGTAATAGCCATAAATGAAGAAGAGAAAGGGCTAATTCTAGATAGAGTGTTCAAATATGAGTGGAGATATGTGAACACTAATAAGGGTGGTATATCATATGAACTACATTTTATATTTGGTAAATTGTCACATAGGCAAGCCATGGTAATGGTGCTCATATTAGATGTTATTCTACCTGACTCACTAGGTGCATGATTCCCTTGGAATATGCTAGGGGTTATGCATGACCTAGTGGAGTTTTCAATTGTGTTCGCATGGGGACCAATATTGTTGACCCATACCTATAGAGAGTTTTTTGAGGTATGAACAACAAAGTGAACAAGGATAAGTTGTAAAATTTTGATGCAAGTATGGGTCTGGGAACATGTGGCTGTAAGAATACCCCGAGGGTTGCCTTATGATGCACACAAATTGGTAGATACATAAGTACCTTATGCTCTAAGGTGGTAAAGGGAGAAATATTTGTGGTTGAGTAGACCATAAGAAGATAATTGGGAGGTATATCGCTCTATATTGGAGACTTTGAAGCCTCAAGATGTGATTTGGAGACCATGGAGAAAAGGTCCAATATGGACAGAATATGGATTTCATATAGCTTGTGTACAATGATCAAGGTGGATGATTGGGTGAGTAAGCACGCAATACAAGTATTTACAATATACTTGAGTATTGTATTAGTTAAATATTAGGCAAGAAATACTAGATCCTATCGTGGTTTCTACAAGGAAAGGGAGGAAAGAAATAGCACCACCATAGGTGGAACCATTAAACTTAGAAATAGATGAGGCCATATGGGTTTTGAATATGGATGATGCGGGTACAACCCCAAAATTTGATCAATGCTTGTCTACCCAACAAGGGCAAGATGAGGAAAGTTTAGAGGAAGAGGATGGCCAAGAAAAAACCGTCAACAAAAGAAAGTTTATACCTAAGGGTATAGAAAGGGAAGTAGAAAAATTTCCTAGAAATCAAGTATACCATCAACTAGAGGCTAAATCATGTCCTTAAAAATGTCAAGAAAATGACAGTGGGTATTTTGAGATGCATGAACCCCATGAAGTGGAGTCCTTGAGGTAGAAAATCTAATATTTGGATCCAGAAAGAGATATTGGTAGAGCATAATGATATTTAATTCAATAGGAGCCAGGTCAAAGGAATGGTGAAGGATCGATAACATTCATTCAAGCTAAGAATTCACAACTTCGATAGGTAAGGGATGAGTACAAATCTTCCTACTTACTTCATGTCTTGATGCGGTAGTGAGTCATGGACTGCTTACTATTAGCATACCACATGGGCTTAGAAGTACCACTATATGAGTGACCTCTAACCAATTCTTTGTGAGAATTAGGTCTAACTCAAAATAGTGAAAGAACCGAAATCCAGTAGTAGTGAAGACTATCATATTATATGATTGCAAAATCACCTTTGTGTATTATAAGAATACATGTTGTGTATTCTAGTAGACTGTACTCATGTAGCCCATAATGGCATAAACAAGTACTTCCATATATGTGTAATATAATGAAAAAGTTTATATAATGATTGGTGTATATTATTAATCTATTTTAAACATGAATACACTCCATGGGAAAATTTACTAAGAATAGATATTTTTGACTGCATCTCATTAAGAATTGGCTCGGATGATCCGAATACTTGAGTATTTTTTTTTTCTTATTCTGAGTGGTGGCTCAAAAGGTTCCAAATAGTAGGTAGCTTTTGAAAGGTCCTTAGCAGGTAAGATTGGACTAAATATTCTATCCGTAAAGGCATGTTGACAACTTGAGTGTCATCTATAATGATTAGTTCTCAAGTGAGGAATGCCTTGGAAGGTAAGAAGAGGTAATTCGGGATGCATCTATGTGTGAGTTAAACAAAATTAATGAAAGAGAGATGGAAATTCTATTCTTAGTTAAAAATAATCTTAATGAGTAGGAATAGAGATGGATATTCTATTCTTAGTTAAGATTTAAAATTAACCTAAATGGGCAAGATTAGACATCAGAGTTCTATTTAATATTGGAACACTCTTAGGAGGGGAATACATCCTTAAGAATAATGTGGGATCCTCTCTTAAATTTGAAGAAATCATGTTCTAATATTTGGTATGACACCTTACGTGGAGTAAGTGTGATCATAGGTATTATCAGTGGATGATAATATGTTTGGTATGACACCTTACATGGAGTAAGTATGGTCATAGATATTATCAGTAGATGATAATATGTTTGGAATGAAATATTATAGGTATTTAGTTTAGTCATAGATAATATCAGTAGATGATAATATGTCATATTACACATAGTAAGTATGACCATTGTTATGACTAATAGAATTTGTAGATACTCGAAGACTACATATGTTCAATTTCTATCCTCCCACTATTGAGCCACTGGTGAATCAAAGTGGAAGAGCTAAGTGAACCCTCCATATTTTTTGTTCTTAAGTGGTGTACCTTAGGCTCTTTTGAGGATTTCACTTGACATTTGAATATCTTGAGGTATGAATCTAGCATATTAATCAATAATTTGACTAAGAATGAATACTAGGGCACATAAGAGATCATGCACTAGTGATGGCAAATAGGTTTGCCAAAGAGTATTTCAAGATATATGGGTATATTGAAATAGGAATTATGAAACTATGTTTTAGTCTTTGATGACACCTAATTTCATGATGTTAACTCATGGTAAGAGTTATTATGTTGAAGGTTGAAACTCTTGTGTGAGAGTTTTTGATAAACCCATTTACATTTAGACTTATTTTGTCTAATATATTATACATGGTTTTATATCTTCTCTATGAAAAAAACATGATGATTACTCTATTTTTTAACAATATTTGTGATGCATATGATGGAGCAAAGTAGGTCCAAATATGACCCCTATATTTAGCAAGTACCACTTGGGGAAAGTGGAGGCTATGTAAACTTGTGTTTTACTCATGCTTACTTGTTTTGCAAGAAACACAGAGGATTGTGTTTAATCCTAGAGGAGAAGTATGTCACAACCCTCCCTTGGTAGGTTCTTATGATGATGTAGGCTATCATATTTTGTGGTGGTAAATATAATTATTAATCGACTATCATTGATGTTTTTAGTATAATTTTGCTAATGATTTGTTTATTTCAAGTATTTTCGAAGGTGGCATTTTTGGTGGAATGGATACCCCTGCCTCCTTGGGTCTTACCCGAAAGTGGCATCTCTTTTGGGATGTTTTCCACAAATAAAAAAAATGTATTTTTGAAGGTGGCGGGGAAAAAACTACCAAATATCAAAATGCTTGATTAATTTAGCAAAATATCCGTAAGAGAAAGAAGATAGTAACAATTGACATTGATTTTTTTAAAATTAACCTAATTGTTCTAATACCTAGGTATTTATTCAATCATGTTGTTTTTACAAAATTATAAATATGAAATAAAAAGAAATTAGGAAAAGAACTTCTAGAAGAGGTAGAAAGTTGGGCTATTTTATAGAAGAGGTAGAAAATTGATCCAAGTTCTAGAAAGGAAGAAAATGGAGCCAAAAATGGTAGCTTATTTCTAGAAAAATAAAACCATGGGCCTCTTTGTCTTCCTATGGTTGAACTTACTCCATCATAGATCCTTTCATCCACCTTCCTCCAAATATGACTTTTTAATAGAAAAATTCTATAAATACCTATGTTTATCTAAGGAATGGAATATCTAAAAAGGGCTATTAGAGGATAAGGGAAAGAAATGAGATATCTAGTAAGGTTTATTGGAGGATAGGAAGGAGATTCAAAGGTTGTATGATTTCAGGTTGGATCTTTGATGCATTTAATGCACTCTTGTTTGCCTATGCTCTCGTAACTGGTTTTAGGCCTATGCTTTTATAGTTGGATTTGGATTAGCATAGTTATATTTGGATTGATTATCCAACTTTTTTATATAATTTCATAAAGCACAATTTAGATTTCGATTAATATATTTATGTTTGGATTGATTATCCAGCTTTATTATTTAATTTCATCCGACCTGATGTAATGTCATGAATTTACCTTATAATTTCATTAAAATTGATATGTGTTTTATATCTTTGGGAGTGATGATGAGACTGATCACAATATTTTAGGTGATATCCCTAACAAACCCTAACATTAGATTTTATTAGATTTAGATAGTAAAAAATTTCTTGAGCTAGTCAAAGCCTATCGATTTGTAAAATGGGGATATGAATTATTTAATTCCTAGTCTATTGCTATTCAAAAGTTGCCAACACCATCACCAACAATGGTGTATCAATGACCACCATTTCATGATTAATACCTTATCAACGCGTAAGCACCTTTAACGTGATATTTCTGTAATACCTTAAATGTAGGATTTATATATGGACCAAGCATATTATAATTGTGTAGCAAAGGTGTACATTATTGGAAATATCAATTATTTCTATTTTATTGTAGAGATTTTTTTAATGTGGATCAAATTACAAATTTGATTCCTTCTAGTTTACCCTAACCAATTTTGGATTAGGGAGAATTGATCTTTACCATATTATCATTATCAGTCATCTATATGCTTGTGTAGGATTGACGTTTGTAAACATCTACAAATGGTTATCCATAGCGTGCCCTTTAATATTTCTTCCTAATTTGGTTTTTAGACTCGAGAATGCATATTTATGATAAAGTCCTATGATGTTTGTAAATTTGTTTTCCTTTTTGTAAGAGCTATTACAAAAATCAAAATCTCTTAAATATATTTTGTTAATGCTTCATTGTAAGCTAGAATTTTAGGGCCTGTGTTTATGATTGATTTCAAATTACAAGACATCTAAAATCTTATTTATACCTTTAGAGTTCTTATAAGTATCATAATTCCTCAAATAGTGAAAATAAGGTCTTAATAAGGTTAGAAGAACTCTGGTGTAGTTTTTGAAGACGTCAGGTACCTGTAATCACCTGACAAAATCAATTTACATTATAAATCAAAATTAGAATGATATTTTTGTCCCACATGTAGTATGTTGTGGGACAAGGGCACTGTATTTGGTATTGGGTACAAGATGTCTTATAGCCAAACACCTAGGTGCTTGGCTAAACCCTACCTAAACCCTGTGTCTTTCATTGATCATTTATAATAAGTTTATTGACACCTAGATTCATATGATTGGTTAAGTATTATAACGTGTGTATCTTCTTGTTTAGATTACATAATGGTTAGTTTTTTTTTTTTTTGTTAAGTAGCATTTGTATTTACAACGGGTTTTAACTAGGATCCCAAAACTTGATTACATAAGAGTTGGTAATAACATGCCGAGATAAGCCATTACAACAAAATTCTGGGCCCAAGGCACCAATACCCTAAAAATTAAAAACAAACAAAAATCCTGCCCAGTGGGAAACCACCAATTTTGAAGGAAGGTATGTTTGAAGATACCGACCAGCGGGGAGCAGCTGAAAACCACCATCGTGTAAATCTCGCCTAGCAGGAAGCAACAAAAAACCATTATAATGTACATCTCGCCTAGTGGAAAGCAGTCGAAAAACCACCAAAGAGTGAATCCCGCCCAACGGGAAGCAACAGAAATCCATCCTAGTGTAGATCCTGCCCAATGAAAAGAAGCAAAAACCTCTACCAAGTGAATCCTGCCTCCTGAGAAAACCAGCAAGAAATGAGAAAAACCTGCCCAACGGGAAACCTAGCGGTTTTGGAGAATCCCGCCCCATGGGAAACCATCCCGCCCAGCGGGAAACCATCCTACCCAAAAAAAATGGGGAATCCCACCCAGTAGGAAGCAGCTAAAAACCAGCAAATAGGAGATCCCGCCCATCGGGAAGTAGCTAGAAAGCACCACCAAGAGAATCCTACCCCCAGGACAACCAACAGGAAAAGACAACAGGTTAAGGGACCAGGGATACAAGTACTGGGGATCCTATGTGGGAAGAGCTAACAACCATAAAGATGAGATCCTTGGGAGCCTAGCTTAGGGGATCTAGGGTCTGCATGCATAGATCAGATCCCCCCAAGATTTGAAAAAAGCAGCAGAATCCAGAGAACCCCAACAGCAGGGGCCGAGAATCCCATCCTTACATAGGAGAAACTTCAAGGAACTAGGATTGAGGCTGGGAACAACCCAGGAAGAGTAAAATACCCCCCAAGGCCAAAAAAATGCCCAGGGTGTCCACCAAGGAGCAGAACCAGCATGAAGAAGCCTCCAAGCAGGAAATCAAAGAGGGCCCTCCCCATAGGGATGGGACCAACAACAGCCATAGGATCCTAGAGAGGATTCACTAGCAAAAATGGGAAAGAGGCCCCCCCAGACCACCCCCAAAGTAGTAAGGACCTCAAAGGAAACCCTAGGAAGCCATCAAAAACCCAACCAATCACCCCCACCACCCAGAGAACCGTAGGGAACCAGATCCATGCCAAAAACCTGTAGAAAACCCCAGGGGGAAGCCTGAGGGAAAAAAATGGAAGGGATCCCAAAAATAGCAAGGAACCCTGAGAAGCACTAGGCCAAAAAATCAAATAAGGGAACCCTGACTAACTGGGAGAGGTGCAGAAAGAGGAGAAGAATCTCCCTCAAGGAGATCATCTGCAACAAACAATCCCAGGGAGGGATGACCTAGGAAGAGCCAGGGACTGGGCAAGAACCATGGGAGGGGGAGAAGGGAAGGGATCGGGACCCTCCCCTCTCTACTTTTTTCTCTCTGAATAATATCGATACCCAGTATAATGGTTAGTTTTCATTCGATGACCATCAATGGTTATTAATAATATAAAACTATTTTAAATATTTATTGTAGTGTAATATCCCACATGCTTCTCGTGGGAGCATGTGATAGTCTTGGTATGGAAAGGTCTTCTCTATTATAATTACCATGATATGGTGGTCCGCTAGGGCACTGAAGGTTAGGCGCTAATGGAGACTTGAATATAATAAGTCAAGTTGTGGATAGATTTGACCTATTGGACTCTATCTATAAGGGTAAAATAATTAATCTTGGTTAATTGTGGTTTATTCACTAATTTTGGCCTATGACATATCTAGACCTATGAAAAACAACCCTTTTGGTTAACCAAACCTACTATGGCTGATCTACTCAATTCATATAATTAGTAGCCTTAGTCTAGCTACTAGGGCTAATATTTTGATAAAGTATTAATTGAGAAGATGTGACAAATGCTAGACTAAAAATATGGGCAATAGTAACTTGACCTAAGGTGATTGAGTATGGGATTATATTCAACCCTTGATGAAAACCTTGTGTAACCAAGGGACCCAAGATAAAATTAAGAAGATAATTTATACTTAGGGGCTAATAAATTGATGGGTTTAAAAGGGTTTTTCCTTATTCCTTTAAAGGAGCTAAAGCACAATCTTGGAAACAAATATGTTACAAATTGTGGGAAAAATTGTGTAATATTTTTTGATAGATTATGGGATAAATTTGTGTTAAAATTTGTAGATACTATAGTATAATCTTTTTGATAGATTATGAGAACTATAGTATGATCTTGGTGATAGATCAAGAGACAATTTGTGATCAAAATTGTAAGAACTATAGAATAATTTTGCTGGTTTTTATGAGAACTATAGTATGATCTTGTTGATATATCACAAGACAAATTTATGGTAAAATTTGTGGTCTTGTTTGATAGATTACAAGACAAGTTTATGATTGAGTTGTAATCTTATTTAATAGATTAGAAGGCAAAATTGTGATTAACTATTGTGTAATATTGTTTGATAGATAACAAGGTAAAATTTGTGTAATCTTGTTTGATAGATTATGAAACAAAGTTTAATAAAAATTTGTAGATACTATAGTGTAATCTTATTTTATAGATCACAAGACAAATTTGTATAATCTTGCTTGATAGGTTATGAGATAAATTTGTGTCTAAATTTGAGGAGACTATAGTGTAATATTATTGATAGATTTAGGGAACTATAGTATGATCTTATTGATAGATCAAGTGATAATCTAGAGGAAAATTGTCTAATTTGGAAAGAATGAATGAGGAATCCATTCTTGAGGAAAATATGGGATTTCCTCTTAGTGTGTACTTATGTAGACTACATTGAAAACTACATGTTACTTTGAAAGTGCATTTGATGATGAATGCATGTGTGCACTAAAGATTTAATTTTGTGGAAACATAAATGAATCTAGAAAGATTAGATGTGGAATCTAATCTTGAAGATATTATGGGGTCTCTTCTTATATTATAAATCCTTAGATAACTTCCATTCTATTTTTGATTAAATGGATTAATTATATCTAGCTTTGAAGAATGAATTCAAGATTCATTCTTGAGGGAATCATGAGATCCCCTTCATTACCAACGAATGTGTATCCAATGAACATTTCATTTAGGTGTTTCAATCATAATGATTACCTGAAAATAGAAATGTGTAGGATTTTCCTATAGCCATGTATCTAACTATGGTTTGAAAAAGGATCTTTAGGATTCTTTTTATCATTCTATATTGACACAAAAAGATTAATGGAATATGAGGATGCATATTTTGAGGCTGGTTTTTTCCCATTGATATTTTCCTAGGATATATATAGTGTTATGTGTTCTTCTCATGTGATCTTGTTGTTGACTATTATTAGATATTAGTATGGATGATGCATTTATATTTTCATAGAGTAACTAATAAATTGTTATGTGGTACAATGGTTTTTGTTAACAAGCAATGTTCAATAAATAAGATTGGATTATCTCAGCACTTGAAGTTTATTACATCTAAAATTGAATGTTGCACTCACTTTCCAAAGAATGGTTATTTACTATGATGTGATGGTTTATGCTCTTATGCAATGATTTAGGAATTAGTCTTGAAATTATTGGGATAATATTTATGCTATGGTTAATATTGTATGTAATTCCACTACATTAGAAATGATTGATTATCATAATTAATTAAGTGTGTAGAATTAATTAAAATTTCTAGTTTAAAGAGAGAGAAATAATTAAGTGATGAAGGTATATAAATTTAGCTAGGATTTGGTCACTCCTATCACAAGAGTTGACACTGACCATGTCATAAATCTCTTGACTACTTACTACTTTGGTTGATGTTGGTTTAAACATAATTGATTGTGAAATTTAAATTGATGATATGTCATGATAATAAAAAATAAAAAATAAATACATATAATAAAAGTGAAAAAAAATTACTCTCTCGAGGTGGGTTGGAAATAGGGTTGTTACACATTATAATAATAAATGACTTCATGATGTTCATCTGCACGTCTTGTCTATTTATTCTTATTTTTATCTTTCTCTTTCTCTTTATATTGATCTATAGTGCCTTTTAAAATGGAAGCATAAAATATTGCATCGTCTTTATCATCACTACTATTGGTGACCTAGACCAACTGTCTTTTCCTTATTCTTATTCTCTTGCTTTTTTTTGTCTTTGTCTCTACTTGTTTTACAACTTCTCTCAATATTGTCATCTCTTCATTAAAATTTGTTTCATAATATTGGAGCTCTTTTTCTTTCTTTAAAATAACATTATCTTCTTCTCTTAGGCTCTTAATTTATTTAACCAAAACTTGGTTGAGCCTTTGCAAATTGCTTATCTTATTCTCATTGCCAATGTTGTCATTGTTTGTGACTTCTCCATTCAATTGTATCACCAATTTATTCCTATTTATTATTGGAGCATTCCTCCTACAACCCAACAAGAAATCCTGGTTTGCTGAAGGCTTCTGCATATTTTTATTTATATTTTTTTTACTTCCCTTTGTTTTTTCAGTATCGTCCTTTTTTGTTTCTTGATATGCATTCTGTAGTAGATCTCATGCCTCTTTTGATTTTTTTGTCGTAGTAATTCTTGGAAAAAGTGACTCACGTACTTCCTATTGAATAAAGAAAAGGGATCTTGAGTCCTATATGTTCTCCTTCAACTGATCTTGTTGTACTTGAGACCAAATAGCAAGAGCTTATGCATTTACATGTTTGTATAATAGTTCTTAACCAAATTTCATAAATCTTAAGAAAAAAATAGTCTTCATCTTAATGCTCCAAAAATCATAGTTCTCCCCCTTGAATAGAGGAATTCGAGGCTAAATATTACTAAGACTATTGTTGTTAGTAGTCATATTAAATTGTTGTCGCTATTTCTTTTGCCTGTGTTGTGACTTTCCTTACTACAACCTTCTATGTCTTCTTCTCAAAGACAAACCTAGCTCTAATACCAAATATTGGTTTGCTTAGAAGGTAAAATATTATTAAAAACAAACACAAAATTGAAAAAGATATAAACACTTAAAAAAGAAGATAAACCACAAATTACTTTACAAATTGCTATTGCAATATTCAAACTTTTATTTATGCAATTTCTTGACTACATCAAATTTTGTTGAATTCAACTCAAAAAATTAAAATAAATAAACATCCTTCATACTAATAATAAAATACTTTTTTATATGTGTTCCCTTAATTTTTAGTATTATCTTATTTTTTATTTTAAATTATTTTTTATCTATAAAATAACATTATATTTTTTCTATTTTTCATTAAACATTATTTTTAACAATCCCCAACCCGAGGTGAGACTTGAAATCAAGAGGGGAAAATCCGACCTGAATCGCAGGAATGTATGAAGTGGTTGATCCTCTATGATGTTTTTGTTTCTTTAAACTGTAATTTATAATTTTAAACAGACTATAATGTTTTTATTTTTACAAGCTATAATTTCTAACTAATCATGAGGATAATTTTCTTTGCACAAGCTACAGTCACCGTATCTTGTGCGATGAAATGTCGAAAACCACAATAGAGGAGGATCTTTATTGCATAAGTTCATGTTCGCTCTATATAATTAGAGAGTATGTTTTTGAAAACATATAATAAGATACCATATGTTCATATATATTATATTATATTATATTATATTATATTATATGAATACATTCATCTTTTTGATATATTCACTCATGTTATCGTTTGAATTTTAGACTTTTTGAAAACAATTTTGTAATATTTTCATAGTTAATAGTATATTCTTCACATAATTTAAAATTTTTAAATTCAAAAAATATTAGTCTGGTTCATAAATATAACATCCTATGAAAAATATATAGGCAGATGTGTATAGGTAGATGGTTTTTTTATTTTATTTGAAGAGGTTAAAAGAGGGTATATTAGAGGCCACCCTCTCTCTCAATCTCAATATTTTTTCCATTACAATGTTTTTTAGACAAGTTTTTTTTTAATTTTTTAATATGAAGTATTTATATATAAATTATTTATATTTATATTTATATATATTTTTATTTGGTTAGTGTGAGAAACCTTATGACCAATGCACATGATAAGTAGTCTCCTCCCAACCATGACCCTTTTAAAGCCAAGAGCACTTATCAATAGGGAATTTAACACACAAAAACCACACACCCACCCCCTCATAGACTCGCTCATGCGGTTTGAATCTTGGACTTCCCAAAGAAGAGCCAAAACCTGAACCTTTGCATGAAAAATAAAAATTTATAATTTATAAAAAATATAAATTATTTATTTATAGTGACATATTTTTGTAATAAATTTGTGTTCTACATTAATAATTTTTTATTTTATTTAAAACCTCGCATACATACATACATACATACATACATACATACATACATATATATATATATATATATATATATATATATATATATATATATATATATATATATATATATATATATATATATATATATATATAACTTACTCAGTTTTGGTCAATGGATTAATAGCAAAATAATTTAAAGACAAGAAGAGTCTCATATCTATTCATTATTATGGTAAAGGTATTGGAAAGGAACTTGAATAAGACATACAAATATGGGCTAATATGTAGAATTAAACATTAACAACATCACCCATAAAGAATTTATAGATGATACAACCCAAAATGGGAGGGTAGATAAATGAGGTTAGAGTTTTGAATAACTTATTAAAGGTACACAAAAGAGCATCAAAGAAAAAAGCTAATAAAATAAAATTAAAAATTTACTTCCTAAACATTCCAACTAAAATCAAAGAAGGGATATGCAGGTTACTTCAAATGGAGGAGGTAACTTTGCCAACAACATATCTAGGTATGTTTTTATTTCAGTAGAAAATGAAGATAGAATTGTAGAATATAGTTATAAGTAAAGTTCAAAGAAAGGTAGACGACTAATAACCTTCAAATGAAGGAGGTAAATTTACCAACAATATATCTAGGGATATTTTTATTTTAGTAGAAAATGAGGATAGAATCACAGAATCTAGTTATAATTAAATTTAAAAGAAAGGTAGATGACTATCATTAGCAAGAAAACTACAATAAATTAAATTGGTCTTGCATGTCATTCCAACAAATTATATCTCCTTGTATATTATACCAAAATTGGTAGAAAATTAATAATAAAAAAAACATCCTTTAATGAAATAGAACAAGGCATGTGATGATAAAGTTAAAGGAGGTTTAAAAGTTATTAGGGATGTTAACTTAGATCTAAATAGAGAATGAAGATTATACAAATAAAATTAAAAGAGAACGGACAAGAATTATTGAGGCCAATTACCTAAACTAAATCTTTACTATATTCTCACTTATTCACTTTGTGAGTTTTTTTTATTTTGTGGAAAACAACCTAGAAGGGATGCCACTTTCGGGTAAGACCCAAGGAGGAAGGAGTATCCATTCCACCAAACTCACCCAGGGCTTGAATATGGCCTACCACCTTTGACATACTCAAGGAGCAAACAAACACACAAAAACATTTAAAAATTAATTAAAATAAAATTAATAAAATAAAATAAAAAATATACTCCTTGAGTGTGTCAAAAAGAAAAGCACAACCAAATACACATACAATAAGATTAAAAAAACACACAAAGCGAACCACATAGAAAAAACACAAGAACAACATAACAAAACACAAACATGACAAAAACAACATAACACTACAAAGACATAACCAACAAAAACAAAAAAAACAACCAAAATCTAAAAAGTAAAAAAATAAAATAAAAATAAAAAAACAACCAACAATAGACAATAAAAAAAAACAAAAAATATAGAAAACACTCACACACAACAACACAAATTAACACAAACATACAAAAACACAAAAATAAGAACAACAAAAACACAAAAACAATAACAAAAAACACAAAACAACAAAAAAAAACACAAAGAACACAAAAATAAAACAAAACAAAAAAACACACACCTTAAAAAACTAAACAAAAAATAAATTATAAAAAAAAAAATTGAACATAACAATGACCGTTCTAGAGCAAAATACTTTTAAGGCAAGAATCAACAGAGGAAACAAAAGAAATAATAGATTGAGCTAGGGAACTAAAATACCCTGATTGAACAAAAGAGAAGCAAAAATAAAGCAAGAAGAAACTAGGTACCTTTAGAACTAGAGCCATCCAAATAAATAGAAAAAAGAGTTTCTCTTATTTACGAAGCCCACCATCTAGGAGGGTGGCCTTAACAAGTAAGATCACCTTTGTCCAAAGCCCAATTAACTAAAGCATCAACACTCTTGTTTTGATCTCTAACCACATTATTGTAATCAACTTTAAAAAATGCCATCTGGATTAACTAAATATTCTCAATAATTTTTTATTCTCCAATCAACCTTATGATTCTTAGAAGGAGTCTTCAAAATATTAATCATGAGTTGAGAGTCAGACTCAACTAACACCTTTTTCCATCCAACCTTAGGAGCCTCTTGAAGGATTTTGAGGATACCACACCCCTCAGCAAGGTTGTTGGAAAGAATACCCAAATTCTTAGCAAAAGTAAAAACCAGGGAGCCATCTGAAAGTCTACCAATTCCTCCTACACTAGCCTTCCCAGGGTTCCCTCTAGAGGCTCCATCTATATTGACTTTTCCAAAATTCTTAGGAGGAGGTTTCTAGTTTCTAGTTATATTCATATTACAAATACTCACATTCCCTTTAAGTTGGTTGCCCTTAGAATATTTAATCTTCAATAGTTTCATCACTCGATCCCATATTTGGTGGGAGTTTTGGGGGTGATTAAGGAGTTTGTGGACTGATTCAACTAAGTTGGCCATGGTCTTCTACCAAATATAGTGAATATCCTTCCTATTCAACTAAGTTGGCTATGGTCTTCTACCAAATATAGTGAATATCCTTCCTATCTTGATTAAAAATTTAACTATTCCTTTCATTCTAGATATTCCAAAGAAGAATGGTAGAACCCATCCAAACTAACTACCTAATAAAATGATCAACACCCTCTTGTTTCGACCAATGCCTCCAATGTTGTTCAAAAGTAAAATAATTGGACAACTATAAACCAAGTAAAGTGGCCATTCTCCTCCATATCTTAGAGGCTAAAGTACACTCAATAAAAATATGGCTAATATTTTCTACATTCTCTCCACACATATCACATCTAAAAGGGCCATGAAAACCATGCTTCATAAGTTGCTCACCAGTAAGCACCCTACGATGCAATAAAAGCCAAGTAAAGAATCTCAACTTAGGTTAGAGCTTTTGAACCCACAAATGAGAAAATATTTCAGAAGATTATTTGGGATTATTATGGCATAAGGTCAAATAACCTTGAGCAAATAAATACTCACCCTTAGTAGTGTTGTTCCATCCAAAATAATATTTTTCATGGGACCAAGAGAGATATCTCATATGAAGGATAACTTGGATATCTTGCCTTTACCTTTCTAGGATTTGAATAGGATAGTCCTCAATAGGTGTCCAATATCTACCAACTTTTCAATTACCAGTATGGCACCAACAATAATTAGCCACCTTTATCCAGTTAGCTTAGTGAAGCTCCTCCATCCAAGGCCTCCAATTAGGAAACTGAGTTATTAAAGGCTTGTGACCATCCCAAGAATATATCCAAATTTCTCCTGTTGACCATTATTGACGGGGACCGGTAGATCAACACACACAAATTCTGATTTCTCATTAAAATCTGCTAAAAAAAATATTTACATGCATCCAATGAAACAGCCCGCAGGCTTTACAATGGCCGAGCTCAGCTTCGGTCTCCCTTCTATGCTTCTTCTCCCCCTTTCTCCAGTCCACCATCCCGACTATTACAAAATTTCAAGTTTTTAACGAGGTCCCGGTCCTCTAGGCAATTAATGCCCCTGCCTAACCAAAATTCAAATTTGATTTTCCCCCTCTCCGAGTTTTCAAATCTTTCTGTCATAAATGGGCAACTGCCCGATCCGACATGGAGCTTGCATTAAACGCCTCCCTTAACCTGCACCCATCGTTTTGTTCTGACTGTTCTTTCGTACTGCTGTCTCAACCATTAAGTCCGTCGCCTGTAATTACGGTTCTTCCAGAAATAATAATAAAAGATACATATGCATGGTCGACATCCTTCTTTTCAGATCACGTGGTCCTCACTTTTGACTGAATACATGTATGCTTCCGCATGTCAAATTCAACCTTCCCCCCAACTGGTTGTGCTAACTTTAACCCACGTGGCAGCCACGTGCTAAATCCAGCCTTGCCTGGCCGTCCGCGTGCAAACTTCGTTCTACCTTCCTATTTGCTGTGATATCGTGATAGGTCATGAAATCGCGACATGTCTCGATATCACGACCAAAATCGTCCTCACCTTGCTGAGCCCTTTGGGGTCGCGATTTCGTGACATGTCGTGATTTCGTGACCCCCTCCTGCCATCGCTTTGTCGAGCCTCTTGGGGCCACGATTTCGTGACATGTCATGATTTCGTTACCCCCTTCCTCCATCTTAACTTTGTCATAGTCTTCACCTTGTTCTCTACCTTTCTTCAGATCTTGAAACTGTCTCAAACTCCTGCCACGTGGCAGCCTCCCACTGGTTGCGATACTACGACGGGTCGCGATATCGTGACCCGTCGTGATATCGCGATGGGACTTCTCCTTCGCCTCAGTTTTAAAATACCATCGTGATATCATGACAACATAGCCGCTCCACTCTGCTTTCCCAAAGACGTCGCGATATCGCGATGTCGCGATATCGCGACAACACAGTCGCTCCACTCTGCTTTCCCAAAGACGTCGCGATATCGCGATGTCGCGATATCGCGACGAAAACTCCCCTCGCTACTCTGTAGCTTTTGGGGTCATGATTTCATGACATGTTGTGAAATCATGACATGTCGCGATTTCGCGACCCCTTTTCCCCAACTTTTGCCTTGGAACAAAAAACTAACTTTTGCTGAACTTAAACTTTCCCCCTATTTTTCAAAACCTTTCTGTGATTGTTCTTTTGTCGTCGGATGCTCCTGCATCAGACATCCAGGGTAAATGGAGAAGTGACCTTCACTTCTATGTTGTTTAGTCTGTGTCCTTTGCAATATCTCCGAACACTCATCAACCTTTACAAATTTTGGCATTACTACACACCTTCTCATCTACTATCTGCAATGGCTTCAACTTGTGCCGCACTCCATATTTCATCAAGGAGTAAGTATTTGCATGCCCATCATGCATGGCACTCCGATCAAACTGCCATGGCCTTCCTAACAGCAAATGGCAAGCATCCATGGGGAAGACATCACACAGGACTTCATCCTGGTATCTCCCAATATTGAAAGTGACTAAACACTGTTCACGGACCCAGGCTCTGTGGTCCTTTTGCAACCACGCAATCCGATATGGATGCGGGTGCCTCCTTCTTTCCAGCTGCAACTTAGCAACCATTTCCTTGGAAACTAAGTTGTCTGTACTCCCATTGTCTATAATAACATTACAAACTTTGCCTGCACTTTTGCACCGAGTGCGAAACAGGCTTCTCCTTTGTTCTGACTTGTCTTCCTCAATCAACATGGTCCTCCTTACAATCATTGCTTCTCCTCTTTCAGCTTCTTCAGAATGTTCTGAGTCAGCATCTTCAACTGCCACAACTGCTCTGGCAGGACCCACTTGTTTCTTGTTCACTCTCTCAGGGTGCTGGGGACACTCATATGCCCGATGCCCCTCTTCTCCACAGTGGAAACATGTTCCTCGAAACACTCCTCTCCCATACCCGCGTCCAGATCTACCTCTTCCTCTCGGGTAGCCATTATTCTAAACTTGCGATTTGGGTTCTTCATCTTCTTCTTTCTGACCTCGATTGCTGCTCTCCTCTTCTTTCTTCTCTTCCTTTCCTTCCTCTTTATTTCCATCGGTATTTCCTGTAGTCCCTCTTCCCTTTTGCTTGTTCTCAAACCTTTTGTTCAATTTTTCTTCAACCTTCAGAGCAAACTGGTAAGCATCTTCAATGGTGCTCACCCGCACTAAGCTTAATTCTTCCTGAACACTGGGTCTCAACCCATTAATATAACGGGCCACCTTTTCCTTGCTTGCTTCTAAATGACCGGTTCTGATGGAGATTTTGTAAAATTCCTCCGTATATTCTTGGACAGTTTTATTCATCTGTCTCAAACTCTGCATTTTTCTTAATAGATCGAGTTCATAATCTACAAGAATAAACTGCCTCTTTAATTTCTCCACCATTCTGTCCCATCTTGTTATCCGTTCTTTTCCTCTTCGGTTTCGTTCTAGCTGTACTCCCTTCCACCATATGCTGGCATGACCCTTCAGTCTAGTCTTGGAAAATTTGACCCGCTCGGGATCTTCAACCTCTTCGTATTAAAAATATTCCTCTAAGTCATTTATCCAATCTATTAATTCCTTCGAATTCAAGTTCCCGAAATACATAGGAACTTCTAACTTCGGCCTCTTCCCGATCTGAGATATGGCCCTGTATAGCTTGGTTTGTGCCGGATCAACAGCTTCTTCTTCTTCCTCTTCAAACTAATTTTCTTCTTCATCCGCTTCATCCTCACTGTCCGCATCTCTTCTCGGTTCATGTCCTTTGCGTAGTTCTTCTTGCAGGGCCTGAACTTGTCGTTGCAAAGCCCAAAAATCTTCTGCTGCCATGCCTCTTCCACCCACGGGGTTTCTTCTCGGAGGCATCTTCTCACACTCTCACGAGCCTTCCCACAAGTCCTGGTACAACTGCCTCTCCTTCGGTGGTCTACTGTACGCTCAGGAACCACCGGCTCTGATACCACTGATGAGGACCGGCAGATCAACACACACAAATTCAGATTTCTCATTAAAATCTGCTAAAAAAAATATTTACATGCATCCAATGAAACAGCCCGTAGGCTTTACAATGGCCGAGCTCGGCTTCGGTCTCCCTTCTGTGCTTCTTCTCCCCCTTTCTCCGGTCCACCATCCCGACTATTACAAAATTTTGAGTTTTTAACGAGGTCCCGGTCCTCTAGGCAATTAATGCCCCCACCTAACCAAAATTCAAATTTGATTTTCCCCCTCTCCGAGTTTTCAAATATTTCTGTCATAAATGGCAAACTGCCCGATCCAACATGGAGCTTGCATTAAACGCCTCCCTTAACCTGCACCCACCATTTTGTTCTGACTGTTCTTTTGTACTGCTGTCTCAACCATTAAGTCCGTCGCCTGTAATTACGATTCTTCCAGAAATAATAATAAAAGATACATATGCATGGTCGACATCCTTCTTTTCAGATCACGTGGTCCTCACATTTGACTGAATACATGTATGCTTTCGTGTGTCAAATTCAACCTTCCCCCCAACTGGTTGCGCTAACTTTAACCCACGTGGTAGCCACGTGCCAAATCCAGCCTTGCCTGGCCGTCCGCGTGCAAACTTCGGTCTGCCTTCCTATTGGCCATGATATCACGACAGGTCATGAAATCACGACATGTCACGATATTGCGACCAAAATCGCCCTCACCTTGCTGAGCCCTTTGGGGTCGTGATTTCGTGACCCCCTCCTGCCATCGCTTTGTCGAGCCTCTTGGGGCCGCGATTTCGTGACATGTCACGAAATCGTGACATGTCATGATTTCACGACCCCCTTCCCCCGTCTTAACTTTGTCGTAGTCTTCACCTCGTTCTCCGCCTTTCTTCAGCTCTTGAAACTGTCTCAAACTCCTTCCACATGGCAGCCTCCCACTGGTTGCGATACCGCGACGGGTCGCGATATCGTGACCCGTTGAGATACCACAACGGGACTTCTCCTTCGCCTCAGTTTTAAAATATCGTCATGATATCGTGACGTTGTGATATCACGACAACACAGCCGCTCCACTCTGCTTTCCCAAAGACGTCACGATATCGCGATGTCGTGATATCGCGACAACATAGCCGCTCCACTCTGCTTTCCCAAAGACGTCGCGATATCGCGACGTCGCGATATCATGACAAAAACTCCCCTCGCTACTCTGCAGCTTTTGGGGTTGCGATTTCGCGACATGTTGCAAAATCATGACATGTCACGATTTTGTGACCCCTTTTCCCCAACTTTTGCCTTGGAACAAAAAACTAACTTTTGCTGAACTTAAAATTTCCCCCTGTTTTTCAAAATCTTTCTGTGATTGTTCTTTTGCCGCCGGAAGCTCCTGCATCAGTTATGAATGATCCAAAAGAAAATTTTGTTTATCAAATCTTCACCAGTCTTAAGAAATACTAATATGGGAGAACCTTTGGTAGAAATTTGATAGCGAACAAGGTCTTCAAGACTTTTATTCTCAGTATATTTAGTACAAATATTATTGGCCAAAAGAGCATTGGGGTTATACAACATCCTCCAATATAATTTAGTAGCTAAAGCTTTGTTGTTATTAATAGAAGACCATAATCCTAACCCCCCTTCATTCTTAGGAAGACATAAAGTATCCCATTTCACCCAGGCCTATTTTTTTCTCCTTAGTACCACTGTAAAGGAATCGATGACTAATTTGATCTAGTTATTGAAGAACAATCTTTGGGATATTCAACATGGAAGAAACATAAATAGGAATAACTTGAAGGACTAATTTTACCAAGGTGATTCTACCTCCAGAAGAAAGCCACCTACTGGTCCACTTTCAAATTTTCTTCTTGACTTTTTCCAACAACCAATTCCAATATTTTTTTTTGCCTTCGAATATTAATGGGAATACCTAAATAAGTGATCAGAAGGGAGGTATTCTTATATATTAATTTATCCAAGACCATGGATTCTTTTCTGGCAGAGAAGTGAAAGAAAATAACTCTAGATTTATCTTCATTGATCAACTGCCTAGTAGCCTTAGAAAAATAGCTAATGATTAGCTTAATATTAGAAGCTTCCTTAACTGCGGCTTTACCTAAAAGAGTAAAGTCATCAACAAATTGAATATGAGAGATGGGTCTAGATCCATGAGCAATGGTAACTTCCTCAAGGATTTTATTTTTCCCTCTTTTTGGTTATAGTCCTACCCAAGCATTCAACAAGAATGATGAATAAATAAGGGGATAGTGGGTCACCTTGCCTAATACCTCTAGAAGATTGGAATGACTAAGAAGGCCTGTCATTGATAAGAACTAAGTAGAAAACTGAATATATACATCCCATAATCCAATCCATCCAATAATTAGAGAAACCAAATTGCCTCAAAACATTGATAAGAAAGTGCAAATCCACTCTGTCATAAGATTTGAATAAGTCTAACCAAATTAACATGGAAGGATATTTTTACATATCCATGGAATGGATGGCTTCCTGAGCAAGAACTATCTCATATACTATTTGACTCCCTTCCACATAACCCCCTTCTTTAGGTGAAATAATATTATGCAAAAGAGGATTCAACCTTTCTGCCACGATCTTAGTAATGATCTTGAGAAGAACATTACATAAAACAATAGGTTTAAAAACTGAGATATGATCAACCTCTTGAGCTTTTGGAACAAGATTAATATAAGTTTTATGGATAACCTTCAAAATTTATTTGGCTTTCTTGGATTCTTTCACCACCTCTAATAAATAAGCATGAAGGATATCCTAAAACTCTTGGTATAACTCAATGGAAAAACCATCAGGAGCCGGGGTTTTCCCTTTTTGCATTTTAAAAACTACCTGTTGAAGCTCATTGATAGTAATAGGGGCAATACAAATAGAGTCCTCCTTAGAAGTGATAAGAGAAGGGATTGCCTGAAGAACATTTTGTTCAGAAGCTGAGACAAGAGGAGTAGCAATAAAAATATTGGAAAAGTAGTCGACAATAATAGAGTTCATGACATCCCAAGTATAGAAAACATCTCCAGAATCTGATTTTAGGAAAAAAATAAAGTTGTGAGATCTTCGAGCTAGAAGAGATTTGTGAAAGGAATTTGTGTTTCGATCTGCTTCTTTGAGCCATTGAATTCTATATTTTTTCTTCCATAAGAGTTCTCTTTTTTCCCATTCCTCTAATTGAGTTGTGAGTTTAATTTCTATTGATGTGAAGTCACGAAATCATTCGACAACTTATAACTCTAAGTTCTCTATTGCAAATGAACGAGTGTTTTCTTCAAGGCCTCCACTTAAAATGTTTCAGATGTTAAGTATGCATATGTGTATAAGTGCCTTAGAACTCTGTGGTTTTCAAGTGTTGTTATCAAGGAGCCTGAAAAATTATGTAAATGATCTTGTGGGTACCATGTAACATATGTCTCTAAAAGAAATATAACTTGATTTATGATCTTAAACTTATAATATTTCAAGTTTATTTCTCCTTTTTAATACAATGTCTTTAAAATATGTTTCAGATCAATTTACTTTTGAAAGAATAATCAAAGCATTTAAACAAGTTTCAAGTTAATTTAAATAAACATTAAATAAAAGAAACTTCACTACGAATAAATATTTAGAATATAATGATTCATCATGATCTTAATTCCATATATCTATTTGAATAAATTAATCATTTATTTAAACCCCTTTATGATATTCTAAATTAAGTATGAAAGGGATAAATAAATACGGTTTTGCCCTATTTTCTAAATATTAAATTCTCTCCTTTTCAACCAAAGTAGGGCTTGATATAAAAGTAACTTATGATATTTATTTTAGGGCAAAATAAAGTTCATAAATTGCACTTCTTTTAATATTTGCTTTTAGAAATATTTATAACTTGAAACATTCAACAACAAATTTAAATTCAATTTAAATTCAAAAAGACTATGGGTTTTGAATTTCTTGTATAATTGAAATTATAATAACATAAATCCCAATCTATTCATGATAAGATATACTAATTAATACCATATTTTGAATTACCAGTATGGCACCAACAATAATTAGCCACCTTTATCTAGTTAGCTTTGTGAAGCTCCTCCATCCAAGGCCTTCAATCAGGAAACTAAGTTATTAAAGGCTTGTGACCATCCCAAGAATATATCCAAATTTTTCCTATTGACCATTATGAATGATCCAAAAGAAAATTTTGTTTATCAAATCCTCACCAGTCTTAAGAACTACTAATATGGGAGAACCTTTGGTAGAAAGTTGATAGTGAACAAGGTCTTCAAGGCTTTTATTCTCAGTATATTTAGTACAAAGATTATTGGCCAAAAGAGCATTGGGGTTATGCAACATCCTCCAATATAATTTGGTAGCTAAAGCTTTGTTTTTATTAATAGAAGACCATAATCCTAACCCCCCTTCATTCTTAGGAAGATATAAAGTATCCCATTTCACCCAGGCCTATTTTTTTCTCCTTAGTACCACTGTAAAGGAATCGATGACTAATTTGATCTAGTTATCGAAGAACAATCTTTGGGATATTCAACATGGAAGAAACATAAATAGGAATAACTTGAAGGACTAATTTTACCAATGTGATTCTATCCCCAGAAGAAAGCCACCTACTGGTCCACTTTCAAATTTTCTTCTTGACTTTGTCCAACAACCAATTCCAATTTTTTTTGCCTTTGAATATTAATGGGAATACCTAAATAAGTGATCGGAAGGGAGGTATTCTTATATATTAATTTATCCAAGACCATGGATTCTTTTATGGCAGAGAAGTGAAAGAAAATAACTTTAGATTTATCTTCATTGATCAATTGCCTAGTAGACTTAGAAAAATAGCTAATGATTTGCTTAATATTAGAAGCTTCCTTAACTGTAGCTTTACCTGAAATTGTAGAGTCATCAACAAATTGAATATGAGATATGGGTCTAGCTCCATGAGCAATGGTAACTTCCTCAAGGATTTTATTTTCCACTCTTTTTGGTTATAGTCCTACCCAAGCATTCAACAAGAATGATGAATAAATAAGGGGATAGCGGGTCACCTTGCCTAATACCTCTAGAAGTTGGGAATGACTAAGAAGACCTGTCATTGATAAGAACTAAGTAGAAAACTGAAGATATACATCCCATAATCCAATCCATCCAATCATTAGAGAAACCAAATTGCCTCAAAACATTGATAAGAAAGTGCAAATCCACTCTGTCATAAGATTTGGATAAGTCTAACCAAATAACATGGAAGGATATTTTTACATATCCATGGAATGGATGGCTTCCTGAGCAAGAACTATCTCATCTACTATTTGACGCCCTTCCACATAATCCCCTTCTTTAGGGGAAATAATATTATGCAAAATAGGCTTCAACCTTTCTGCCATGATCTTAGTAATGATCTTGAGAAGAACATTACATAAAATAATAGGTCTAAAAATTGAGATATGATCGACCTCTTGAGCTTTTGGAACAAGATTAATATAAGTTTTATTGATAACCTTCAAAATTTCTTTGGCTTTCCTGGATTCTTTCACCACCTCTAATAAATCAGCATGAAGTATATCCCAAAACTCTTAGTATAACTCAATGGAAAAAACATTAGGAGCTGGGGTTTTCCCTTTTTGCATTTTAAAAACTACCTGTTGAAGCTCATTGATAGTAATAGGAGCAATAAAAATAGATTTCTCCTTAGAAGTGATAAGAGAAGGGATTGCCTGAAGAACATTTTGGTGAGAAGCTGAGTCAAGAGGAGTAACAATAAAAATATTGGAAAAGTAGTCGACAATAATAGAGTTCATGACATCCCAAGTATAGACAACATCTCTAGAATCTGATTTTAGGAAAAAAATAAAGTTGTGAGATCTTCAAGCTAGAAAAGATTTGTGGAAGGAATTTGTGTTTCGATCTGCTTTTTTGAGCCATTGAATTCTATATTTTTTCTTCCATAAGAGTTATCTTTTTTTCCCATTCCTCTAATTGAGTTATGAGTTTAATTTCTGTTGATGTGAAGTCACGAAATCATTTGACAACTTATAACTCTAAGTTCTCTATTGCAAATGAACGAGTGTTTTCTTCAAGGTCTCCACTTAAAATGTTTTAGATGTTAAGTATGCATATGTGTATAAGTTTCTTAGAACTCTGTGGTTTTCAAGTGTTGTTAACAAGGGGCCTGAAAAATTATGTAAATGATCTTGTGGGTACCATGTAACATATGTCTCTAAAAGAAATATAACTTGATTTATGATCTTAAACTTACAATATTTCAAGTTTATTTCTCCTTTTTAATACAATGTCTTTAAAATATGTTTCAGATCAATTTACTTTTGAAAGAATAATCAAAGCATTTAAACAAGTTTCAAGTTAATTTTAATAAACATTAAATAAAAGAAACTTCACTACGAATAAATATTTAGAATATAATGATTCATCATGATCTTAATTCCATATATCTATTTGAATAAATTAATAATTTATTTAAACCCCTTTATGATATTCTAAATTAAGTATGAAAGGGATAAATAAATACGGTTTTGCCCTATTTTCTAAATATTAAATTCTCTCCTTTTCAACCAAAGTAGGGCTTGATAAAAGTAACTTATGATATTTATTTTAGGGCAAAATAAAGTTCATAAATTGCACTTCCTTTAATATTTGCTTTTAGAAATATTTATAACTTGAAACATTCAACAACAAATTAAAATTCAATTTAAATTCAAAAAGACTATGGGTTTTGAATTTCTTGTATAATTGAAATTATAATAACATAAATCCCAATCTATTCATGATAAGATATATTAATTAATACCATATTTTGAATTACCAGTATGGCACCAACAATAATTAGCCACCTTTATCCAGTTAGCTTTGTGAAGCTCCTCCATCCAAGGCCTTCAATCAGGAAACTAAGTTATTAAAGGCTTGTGACCATCCCAAGAATATATCCAAATTTTTCCTATTGACCATTATGAATGATCCAAAAGAAAATTTTATTTATCAAATCCTCACCAGTCTTAAGAACTACTAATATGGGAGAACCTTTGGTAGAAAGTTGATAGTGAACAAGGTCTTCAAGGCTTTTATTCTCAGTATATTTAGTACAAAGATTATTGGCCAAAAGAGCATTGGGGTTATGCAACATCCTCCAATATAATTTAGTAGCTAAAGCTTTGTTGTTATTAATAGAAGACCATAATCCTAACCCACCTTCATTCTTAGGAAGACATAAAGTATCCCATTTCACCCAAGCCTATTTTTTTCTCCTTAGTACCACTGTAAAGGAATCGATGACTAATTTGATCTAGTTATCGAAGAACAACCTTTGGGATATTCAACATGGAAGAAACATAAATAGGAATAACTTGAAGGACTAATTTTACCAAGGTGATTCTATCCCCAGAAGAAAGCCACCTTCTTGGTCCACTTTCAAATTTTCTTCTTGACTTTGTCCAACAACCAATTCCAATATTTTTTTTGCCTTTGAATATTGATGGGAATACCTAAATAAGTGATCAGAAGGGAGGTATTCTTATATATTAATTTATCCAAGACCATGGATTCTTTTTCGCGCGAGAAGTGAAAGAAAATAACTTTAGATTTATCTTCATTGATCAATTGCCTAGTAGACTTAGAAAAATAGCTAATGATTTGCTTAATATTAGAAGCTTCCTTAATCGTAGCTTTACCTAAAAGAGTAGAGTCATCAACAAATTGAATATGAGAGATGGGTCTAGCTCCATGAGCAATGGTAACTTCCTCAAGGATTTTATTTTTCACTCTTTTTGGTTATAGTCCTACCCAAGCATTCAACAAGAATGATGAATAAATAAGGGGATAGCGGGTCACCTTGCCTAATACCTCTAGAAGTTGGGAATGACTAAGAAGACCTATCATTGATAAGAACTAAGTAGAAAACTGAAGATATACATCCCATAATCCAATCCATCCAATCATTAGAGAAACCAAATTGCCTCAAAACATTGATAAGAAAGTGCAAATCCACTCTGTCATAAGATTTGGATAAGTCTAACCAAATTAACATGGAAGGATATTTTTACATATCCATGGAATGGATGGCTTCCTGAGCAAGAACTATCTCATCTACTATTTGATGCCCTTCCACATAATCCCCTTCTTTAGGGGAAATAATATTATGCAAAATAGGCTTCAACCTTTCTGCCATGATCTTAGTAATGATCTTGAGAAGAACATTACATAAAATAATAGGTCTAAAAATTGAGATATGATCGACCTCTTGAGCTTTTGGAACAAGATTAATATAATTTTTATTGATAACTTTCAAAATTTCTTTGGCTTTCCTGGATTCTTTCACCACCTCTAATAAATCAGCATGAAGAATATCCCAAAACTCTTAGTATAACTCAATGGAAAAACCATTAGGAGTCGGGGTTTTCCCTTTTTGCATTTTAAAAACTACCTGTTGAAGCTCATTGATAGTAATAGGAGCAATAAAAATAGAGTTATCCTTAGAAGTGATAAGAGAAGGGATTGCCTGAAGAACATTTTGTTGAGAAGCTGAGTCAAGAGGAGTAGAAATAAAAATATTGGAAAAGTAGTCGACAATAATAGAGTTCATGACATCCCAAGTATAGACAACATCTCTAGAATCTGATTTTAGGCAAAAAATAAAGTTTTGAGATCTTCAAGCTAGAAGAGATTTGTGGAAGGAATTTGTGTTTCGATCTGCTTTTTTAAGCCATTGAATTCTATATTTTTTCTTCCATAAGAGTTATCTTTTTTTCCCATTCCTCTAATTGAGTTATGAGTTTAATTTCTGTTGATGTGAAGTCACGAAATCATTTGACAACTTATAACTCTAAGTTCTCTATTGCAAATGAACGAGTGTTTTCTTCAAGGTCTCCACTTAAAACGTTTTAGATGTTAAGTATGCATATGTGTATAAGTGTCTTAGAACTTTGTGGTTTTCAAGTGTTGTTAACAAGGGGCCTGAAAAATTATGTAAATGATCTTGTGGGTACCATGTAACATATGTCTCTAAAAGAAATATAACTTGATTTATGATCTTAAACTTACAATATTTCAAGTTTATTTCTCCTTTTTAATACAATGTCTTTAAAATATGTTTCAGATCAATTTACTTTTGAAAGAATAATCAAAGCATTTAAACAAGTTTCAAGTTAATTTTAATAAACATTAAATAAAAGAAACTTCACTACGAATAAATATTTAGAATATAATGATTCATCATGATCTTAATTCCATATATCTATTTGAATAAATTAATAATTTATTTAAACCCCTTTATGATATTCTAAATTAAGTATGAAAGGGATAAATAAATACGGTTTTGCCCTATTTTCTAAATATTAAATTCTCTCCTTTTCAACCAAAGTAGGGCTTGATAAAAGTAACTTATGATATTTATTTTAGGGCAAAATAAAGTTCATAAATTGCACTTCCTTTAATATTTGCTTTTAGAAATATTTATAACTTGAAACATTCAACAACAAATTAAAATTCAATTTAAATTCAAAAAGACTATGGGTTTTGAATTTCTTGTATAATTGAAATTATAATAACATAAATCCCAATCTATTCATGATAAGATATATTAATTAATACCATATTTTGAATTACCGGTATGGCACCAACAATAATTAGCCACCTTTATCCAGCTTAGCTTTGTGAAGCTCCTCCATCCAAGGCCTTCAATCGAGAAACTAAGTTATTAAAGGCTTGTGACCATCCCAAGAATATATCCAAATTTTTCCTATTGACCATTATGAATGATCCAAAAGAAAATTTTGTTTATCAAATCCTCACCAGTCTTAAGAACTACTAATATGGGAGAACCTTTGGTAGAAATTTGATAGTGAACAAGGTCTTCAAGGCTTTTATTCTCAGTATATTTAGTACAAAGATTATTGGCCAAAAGAGCATTGGGGTTATGCAACATCCTCCAATATAATTTAGTAGCTAAAGCTTTGTTGTTATTAATAGAAGACCATAATCCTAACCCACCTTCATTCTTAGGAAGACATAAAGTATCCCATTTCACCCAAGCCTATTTTTTTCTCCTTAGTACCACTGTAAAGGAATCGATGACTAATTTGATCTAGTTATCGAAGAACAACCTTTGGGATATTCAACATGGAAGAAACATAAATAGGAATAACTTGAAGGACTAATTTTACCAAGGTGATTCTATCCCCAGAAGAAAGCCACCTACTGGTCCACTTTCAAATTTTCTTCTTGACTTTGTCCAACAACCAATTCCAATATTTTTTTTGCCTTTGAATATTAATGGGAATACCTAAATAAGTGATCGAAGGGAGGTATTCTTATATATTAATTTATCCAAGACCATGGATTCTTGTCTGGCAGAGAAGTGAAAGAAAATAACTTTAGATTTATCTTCATTGATCAATTACTTAGTAGACTTAGAAATATAGCTAATGATTTGCTTAATATTAGAAGCTTCCTTAACTGTAGCTTTACCTGAAATTGTAGAGTCATCAAAAAATTGAATATGAGAGATGGGTCTAGCTCCATGAGCAATGGTAACTTCCTCAAGGATTTTATTTTTCACTCTTTTTGGTTATAGTCCTACCCAAGCATTCAACAAGAATGATGAATAAATAAGGGGATAGTGGGTCACCTTGCCTAATACCTCTAGAAGTTGGGAATGACTAAGAAGACCTGTCATTGATAAGAACTAAGTAGAAAACTGAAGATATACATCCCATAATCCAATCCATCCAATCATTAGAGAAACCAAATTGCCTCAAAACATTGATAAGAAAGTGCAAATCCACTCTGTCATAAGATTTGGATAAGTCTAACCAAATTAACATGGAAGGATATTTTTACATATCCATGGAATGGATGGCTTCCTGAGCAAGAACTATCTCATCTACTATTTGACGCCCTTCCACATAATCCCCTTCTTTAGGGGAAATAATATTATGCAAAATAGGCTTCAACCTTTCGCCATGATCTTAGTAATGATCTTGAGAAGAACATTACATAAAATAATAGGTCTAAAAACTGAGATATGATCGACCTCTTGAGCTTTTGGAACAAGATTAATATAAGTTTTATTGATAACCTTCAAAATTTCTTTGGCTTTCCTGGATTCTTTCACCACCTCTAATAAATCAACATGAAGTATATCCCAAAACTCTTAGTATAACTCAATGGAAAAACCATTAGGAGTCGGGGTTTTCCCTTTTTGCATTTTAAAAACTACCTGTTGAAGCTCATTGATAGTAATAGGAGCAATAAAAATAGATTTCTCATTAGAAGTGATAAGAGAAGGGATTGCCTGAAGAACGTTTTGTTGAGAAGCTGAGTCAAGAGGAGTAGCAATAAAAATATTGGAAAAGTAGTCGACAATAATAGAGTTCATGACATCCCAAGTATAGACAACATCTCTAGAATCTGATTTTAGGAAAAAAATGAAGTTGTGAGATCTTCAAGCTAGAAGAGATTTGTGGAAGGAATTTGTGTTTCGATCTGCTTTTTTAAGCCATTGAATTCTATATTTTTTCTTCCATAAGAGTTATCTTTTTTTCCCATTCCTCTAATTGAGTTATGAGTTTAATTTCTGTTGATGTGAAGTCACGAAATCATTTGACAACTTATAACTCTAAGTTCTCTATTGCAAATGAACGAGTGTTTTCTTCAAGGTCTCCACTTAAAACGTTTTAGATGTTAAGTATGCATATGTGTATAAGTGTCTTAGAACTCTGTGGTTTTCAAGTGTTGTTAACAAGGGGCCTGAAAAATTATGTAAATGATCTTGTGGGTACCATGTAACATATGTCTCTAAAAGAAATATAACTTGATTTATGATCTTAAACTTACAATATTTCAAGTTTATTTCTCCTTTTTAATACAATGTCTTTAAAATATGTTTCAGATCAATTTACTTTTGAAAGAATAATCAAAGCATTTAAACAAGTTTCAAGTTAATTTTAATAAACATTAAATAAAAGAAACTTCACTACGAATAAATATTTAGAATATAATGATTCATCATGATCTTAATTCCATATATCTATTTGAATAAATTAATCATTTATTTAAACCCCTTTATGATATTCTAAATTAAGTATGAAAGGGATAAATAAATACGGTTTTGCCCTATTTTCTAAATATTAAATTCTCTCCTTTTCAACCAAAGTAGGGCTTGATAAAAGTAACTTATGATATTTATTTTAGGGAAAAATAAAGTTCATAAATTGCACTTCCTTTAATATTTGCTTTTAGAAATATTTATAACTTGAAACATTCAACAACAAATTAAAATTCAATTTAAATTCAAAAAGACTATGGGTTTTGAATTTCTTGTATAATTGAAATTATAATAACATAAATCCCAATCTATTCATGATAAGATATATTAATTAATACCATATTTTGAATTACCAGTATGGCACCAACAATAATTAGCCACCTTTATCCAGTTAGCTTTGTGAAGCTCCTCCATCCAAGGCCTTCAATCAGGAAACTAAGTTATTAAAGGCTTGTGACCATCCCAAGAATATATCCAAATTTTTCCTATTGACCATTATGAATGATCCAAAAGAAAATTTTGTTTATCAAATCCTCACCAGTCTTAAGAACTACTAATATGGGAGAACCTTTGGTAGAAAGTTGATAGTGAACAAGGTCTTCAAGGCTTTTATTCTCAGTATATTTAGTACAAAGATTATTGGCCAAAAGAGCATTGGGGTTATGCAACATCCTCCAATATAATTTAGTAGCTAAAGCTTTGTTGTTATTAATAGAAGACCATAATCCTAACCCACCTTCATTCTTAGGAAGACATAAAGTATCCCATTTCACCCAAGCCTATTTTTTCTCCTTAGTACCACTGTAAAGGAATCGATGACTAATTTGATCTAGTTATCGAAGAACAACCTTTGGGATATTCAACATGGAAGAAACATAAATAGGAATAACTTGAAGGACTAATTTTACCAAGGTGATTCTATCCCCAGAAGAAAGCCACCTACTGGTCCACTTTCAAATTTTCTTCTTGACTTTGTCCAACAACCAATTCCAATATTTTTTTTGCCTTTGAATATTAATGGGAATACCTAAATAAGTGATCAGAAGGGAGGTATTCTTATATATTAATTTATCCAAGACCATGGATTCTTGTCTGGAAGAGAAGTGAAAGAAAATAACTTTAGATTTATCTTCATTGATCAATTGCCTAGTAGACTTAGAAAAATAGCTAATGATTTTCTTAATATTAGAAGCTTCCTTAACTGTAGCTTTACCTAAAAGAGTAGAGTCATCAACAAATTGAATATGAGAGATGGGTCTAGCTCCATGAGCAATGGTAACTTCCTCAAGGATTTTATTTTTCACTCTTTTTGGTTATAGTCCTACCCAAGCATTCAACAAGAATGATGAATAAATAAGGGGATAGCGGGTCACCTTGCCTAATACCTCTAGAAGTTGGGAATGACTAAGAAGACCTGTCATTGATAAGAACTAAGTAGAAAACTAGAAGATATACATCCCATAATCCAATCCATCCAATCATTAGAGAAACCAAATTGCCTCAAAACATTGATAAGAAAGTGCAAATCCACTCTGTCATAAGATTTGGATAAGTCTAACCAAATTAACATGGAAGGATATTTTTACATATCCATGGAATGGATGGCTTCTCGAGCAAGAACTATCTCATCTACTATTTGACGCCCTTCCACATAATCCCCTTCTTTAGGGGAAATAATATTATGCAAAATAGGCTTCAACCCTTTCTGCCATGATCTTAGTAATGATCTTGAGAAGAACATTACATAAAATAATAGGTCTAAAAATTGAGATATGATCGACCTCTTGAGCTTTTGGAACAATATTAATATAAGTTTTATTGATAACTTTCAAAATTTCTTTGGCTTTCCTGGATTCTTTCACCACCTCTAATAAATCAGCATGAAGTATATCCCAAAACTCTTAGTATAACTCAATGGAAAAACCATTAGGAGCTGGGGTTTTCCCTTTTTGCATTTTAAAAACTACCTGTTGAAGCTCATTGATAGTAATAGGAGCAATAAAAATAGAGTTCTCCTTAGAAGTGATAAGAGAAGGGATTGCCTGAAGAACATTTTGTTGAGAAGTCGAGTCAAGAGGAGTAGCAATAAAAATATTGGAAAAGTAGTCGACAATAATAGAGTTCATGACATCCCAAGTATAGACAACATCTCTAGAATCTGATTTTAGGAAAAAAATAAAGTTTTGAGATCTTCAAGCTAGAAGAGATTTGTGGAAGGAATTTGTGTTTCGATCTGCTTTTTTGAGCCATTGAATTCTATATTTTTTCTTCCATAAGAGTTATCTTTTTTTCCCATTCCTCTAATTGAGTTATGAGTTTAATTTTTGTTGATGTGAAGTCACGAAATCATTTGACAACTTATAACTCTAAGTTCTCTATTGCAAATGAATGAGAGTTTTCTTCAAGGTCTCCACTTAAAACGTTTTTGATGTTAAGTATTCATATGTGTATAAGTGTCTTAGAACTCTGTGGTTTTCAAGTGTTGTTAACAAGGGGCCTGAAAAATTATGTAAATGATCTTGTGGGTACCATGTAACATATGTCTCTAAAAGAAATATAACTTGATTTATGATCTTAAACTTACAATATTTCAAGTTTATTTCTCCTTTTTAATACAATGTCTTTAAAATATGTTTCAGATCAATTTAATTTTGAAAGAATAATCAAAGCATTTAAACAAGTTTCAAGTTAATTTTAATAAACATTAAATAAAAGAAACTTCACTACGAATAAATATTTAGAATATAATGATTCATCATGATCTTAATTCCATATATCTATTTGAATAAATTAATCATTTATTTAAACCCCTTTATGATATTCTAAATTAAGTATGAAAGGGATAAATAAATACGATTTTGCCCTATTTTCTAAATATTAAATTCTCTCCTTTTCAACCAAAGTAGGGCTTGATAAAAGTAACTTATGATATTTATTTTAGGGCAAAATAAAGTTCATAAATTGCACTTCCTTTAATATTTGCTTTTAGAAATATTTATAACTTGAAACATTCAACAACAAATTTAAATTCAATTTAAATTCAAAAAGACTATGGGTTTTGAATTTCTTGTATAATTGAAATTATAATAACATAAATCCCAATCTATTCATGATAAGATATATTAATTAATACCATATTTTGAATTACCAAGATGGCACCAACAATAATTAGCCACCTTTATCCAGATTAGCTTAGTGAAGCTCCTCCATCCAAGGCCTTCAATCAGGAAACTAAGTTATTAAAGGCTTGTGACCATCCCAAGAATATATCCAAATTTTTCCTATTGACCATTATGAATGATCCAAAAGAAAATTTTGTTTATCAAATCCTCACCAGTCTTAAGAACTACTAATATGGGAGAACCTTTGGTAGAAAGTTGATAGTGAACAAGGTCTTCAAGGCTTTTATTCTTAGTATATTTAGTACAAATATTATTGGCCAAAAGAGCATTGGGGTTATGCAACATCCTCCAATATAATTTAGTACCTAAAGCTTTGTTGTTATTAATATAAGACCATAATCCTAACCCCCCTTCATTCTTAGGAAGACATAAAGTATCCCATTTCACCCAGGCCCATTTTTTTCTCCTTAGTACCACTGTAAAGGAATCGATGACTAATTTGATCTAGTTATCGAAGAACAACCTTTGGGATATTCAACATGGAAGAAACATAACTTGAAGGACTAATTTTACCAAGGTGATTCTATCCCTAGAAGAAAGCCACCTACTGGTCCACTTTCAAATTTTCTTCTTGACTTTGTCCAACAACCAATTCCAATATTTTTTTTGCCTTTGAATATTGATGGGAATACCTAAATAAGTGATCATAAGGGAGGTATTATTATATATTAATTTATCCAAGACCATGGATTCTTGTCTGGCAGAGAAGTGAAAGAAAATAACTTTAGATTTATCTTCATTGATCAACTGCCTAGTAGACTTAGAAAAATAGCTAATGATTTGCTTAATATTAGAAGCTTCCTTAACTGTAGCTTTACCTAAAAGAGTAGAGTCATCAACAAATTGAATATGAGAGATGGGTCTAGCTCCATGAGCAATGGTAACTTCCTCAAGGATTTTATTTTTCACTCTTTTTGGTTATAGTCCTACCCAAGCATTCAACAAGAATGATGAATAAATAAGGGGATAGCGGGTCACCTTGCCTAATACCTCTAGAAGTTGGGAATGACTAAGAAGACCTGTCATTGATAAGAACTAAGTAGAAAACTGAAGATATACATCCCATAATCCAATCCATCCAATCATTAGAGAAACCAAATTGCCTCAAAACATTGATAAGAAAGTGCAAATCCACTCTGTCATAAGATTTGGATAAGTCTAACCAAATTAACATGGAAGGATATTTTTACATATCCATGGAATGGATGGCTTCCTGAGCAAGAACTATCTCATCTACTATTTGACGCCCTTCCACATAATCCCCTTCTTTAGGGGAAATAATATTATGCAAAATAGGCTTCAACCTTTCCGCCATGATCTTAGTAATGATCTTGAGAAGAACATTACATAAAATAATAGGTCTAAAAATTGAGATATGATCGACCTCTTGAGCTTTTGGAACAAGATTAATATAAGTTTTATTGATAACTTTCAAAATTTCTTTGGCTTTCCTGGATTCTTTCACCACCTCTAATAAATCAGCATGAAGTATATCCCAAAACTCTTAGTATAACTCAATGGAAAAACCATTAGGAGCTGGGGTTTTACCTTTTTGCATTTTAAAAACTACCTATTGAAGCTCATTGATAGTAATAGGAGCAATAAAAATAGAGTTCTCCTTAGAAGTGATAAGAGAAGGGATTGCCTGAAGAACATTTTGTTGAGAAGCTGAGTCAAGAGGAGTAGCAATAAAAATATTGGAAAAGTAGTCGACAATAATAGAGTTCATGACATCCCAAGTATAAACAACATGTCTAGAATCTGATTTTAGGCAAAAAATAAAGTTGTGAGATCTTCAAGATAGAAGAGATTTGTGGAAGGAATTTGTATTTCGATCTGCTTCTTTGAGCCATTGAATTCTATATTTTTTCTTCCATAAGAGTTCTCTTTTTTCCCATTCCTCTAATTGAGTTATGAGTTTAATTTCTGTTGATGTGAAGTCACGAAATCATTTGACAACTTATAACTCTAAGTTCTCTATTGCAAATGAACAAGTGTTTTCTTCAAGGTCTCCACTTAAAACGTTTTAGATGTTAAGTATGCATATGTGTATAAGTGTCTTAGAACTCTGTGGTTTTCAAGTGTTGTTAACAAGGGGCCTGAAAAATTATGTAAATGATCTTGTGGGTACCATGTAACATATGTCTCTAAAAGAAATATAACTTGATTTATGATCTTAAACTTACAATATTTCAAGTTTATTTCTCCTTTTTAATACAATGTCTTTAAAATATGTTTCAGATCAATTTAATTTTGAAAGAATAATCAAAGCATTTAAACAAGTTTCAAGTTAATTTTAATAAACATTAAATAAAAGAAACTTCACTACGAATAAATATTTAGAATATAATGATTCATCATGATCTTAATTCCATATATCTATTTGAATAAATTAATCATTTATTTAAACCCCTTTATGATATTCTAAATTAAGTATGAAAGGGATAAATAAATACGGTTTTGCCCTATTTTCCAAATATTAAATTCTCTCCTTTTCAACCAAAGTAGGGCTTGATATAAAAGTAACTTACGATATTTATTTTAGGGCAAAATAAAGTTCAAAAATTGCACTTCCTTTAATATTTGCTTTTAGAAATATTTATAACTTGAAACATTCAACAACAAATTTAAATTCAATTTAAATTCAAACAGACTATGGGTTTTGAATTTCTTGTATAATTGAAATTATAATAATAGAAATCCCAATCTATTCATGATAAGATATCAGGGTTTTGAATTTATTGTATAATTGAAATTATAATAACATAAATCCCAATCTAAGGGTTTTGAATTTATTGTATAATTGAAATTATAATAACAGAAATCCCAATCTATTCATGATAAGATATCAATTCTGATCTCTTCTTCCTTAAATAAAGAAACAGAACAATCATGTATCTTGAAATTTATTTATTTTAATGCCAATTAATTTGACAATTAAAACCATCAAATACTATATATCCTAGTAGACAACAAAAATATTAATTCAAACTATGCTAGGTTGATCCTTGTATAAAACATAAATTAAAAGAAATGTAAAAGGCTCTGACCAAAAATAAATTACTAAATTCCGGATACCTGGTAACAACAAACACAAATCACAGAAAAGACTAAAACTAAAATTACTGACCACCAGCGATTTACACAGTGAACCAATAATTCAGTGTAATCTCCAAGGAACTCCAAAATATTTGAATTATAAGAAGTAATTTTACAACTATTCAAACTCAGATTTCAAAACAAGCTTGAACATAAAATTCCTTCCTATAACAATTATGATATAACTTATAAACCTGCTTTTCATGATCTGCCTCTGTGTCTCTTTCCGTTGATGCTCCTTTTTCCTCTTTATCTCTTCCGTATCCTCTCTGCACCAAAACGTCCGGCCCTATTTGCCGCTCTTCTTGGTCCATTCATAGTTTCAATAGCGTCCGTTCTGTCAGTTTCCGATTTCGTTCAAATGGTTCCCAAACAGTAGACAATAACCAAAATATCGTTCCTTCTTTTTGTCTACTTTATTATCATAACTTCATTTTGGTTTATCCTTATTTCAACATATTTAAAACCTTCATTACATATATTCAATCATCTGGATTATTATTCAGCTCAATGTACAATGCCCATATTTTAAATAATACCTTCCATGTTGACACGCTTTCATTCTTCTACCGTAAATTTCCTATCATTGATTATGCATAATTGTTTATCCCATCATCAATGGTTTTCCACCTATACTCGACATCCGTGCATAATCACCATGATTTGAGACTGTGAAATATCATTTGGCTTGCCACCCATATCACATATGCCCTCCTGATTTATTATTGATTAACCTTATTTGGATTTGAGACCATATGATGTCATTTCATTATTTTTCTTTGAAACTTTATTATCATCTAATGCTGCCTGTTTATTTTCTTGCATCACTTTTCACATATCACACGATGACCAGAGTTTCTGATGTGTGCCGCCTCATGGGTTGAGCTGCGCAATTATGCCTCTGCACTGTGACTTTCGTAAATTTACCGTGACCCGAATGACCTCTGTAACTCCACAAAACCTGATGTCGTTTCCCGGTGTATACACTACACTTCGTCTATGTTATCTCTGTAAAACTGCCATTTCGAACCATTGCTGCTATATCACGTATTAATATCGTGTCCCCACATATAGTCACTTCTTCCGGGAGAGCATCAACAGTTTTATCAGGCGATAACCATATCTCCTGGCAAACATCAACTACCTCCAAATATTCCCTGTCAAATAGCGAACGCCTCCTAATCTGTCAAAAACAGATTGTTATGGGATTTGCAGAAAACACATCTACTTAACCATACCTCTAATGCTTAACCTGCGAAACCCATTTCTATCCTTGAAAATCAAAACATGTCACCTTTGGAGTCCTTCGAACAATGTGCCCATCTGCAAAATCCATCGACTTTTACTGTCATTATTTCACGTTTCAATAGTAGCAACATAAGCGACGATGATTTCTGACAGCAAAATTCTCCGGCAATCGTCTCTGGCAATGGTGACTGTATTTTCATCAGGCAGTAACGATAAGGTTTTCCAATATGTAACAAAATGCTTTGCGTCTGTCATCAACAATGCTTCTTTATCTCTAAATCATTCGTACTATTGGTGAGCTGCATCGACCATACTGTCGACATGACGTCATTCACCGGAAAAATAGATGTGCGTTTTAATGCCCACGATTGTCTTTTCAGTTATCATAAACTGAAGTTTGTGGTGTTGGTGATAAACTATAGTCCCCACATAACGTCAAGTTCACATCACCACTATCATATTATATTGCCCACTTGGTTATAGTTTCAAGCTCCACGCTGTTCGCATGTCATCTCGTAAATGACACCTCTCTATATCCTGATATAACATCCCTTAATTAGAGATGCATATCTCGCTTTGGATGCCATTTCATGATTAAGGCATTCAATCTTCTCCATCAAATCCACTATTCTTTCCTAGAAAGTGGCGTACCGGGTCCAAAATCACGTTCAATCTCGCGTCTAAAATATACGTATCACTTAGGGTGGTGGGACTTCTTCCGTTCACTATTGCGCTTTGCCCAAATCGTGGGACTCCTTTCATCTTAACGTACTTGGATTCATAACCTTGCAATACCAAACAAGAAACTTAGTAACTAAAACAAAATAATGACAATTATTTTAAAATCACCAACATCTATAACATAAACTATAATTTAAAAGATAACCAAATAAATAACAATTAACACAAGCAAACACATAACCTTAAAAACAAAACAAAACTACAAATAAACATGATATTAAAACGAACGAATTTATTCCTCATATACTAACATAACACCTATCCTCTTACCAACAACAACCGATGACATACCAAAATAAAACATATGATAATATCAAAACACAACAATATAATAACATTTTAAAATAATATGAGACAACACTAACATTTTAAAATAATATAAAATAACAAGACAAAAAATAACACTTTAAAACGTAACATAAGATAAGATAATACCCTTACACAACAAACACAAGTCAATTTAACACAAACAAAAAAGCAATTTAACATAACATCACGTATAATAATAACAAAAAAAAATACACAAATACAATACAAACCATAAGAACATAATAACCCTAACATAATAATAATACGAACATAACAAAAAAACATAAATAAAACTCCACCTTATACTCAAAATTGCTCATATAAACATAACTTGAAGATTTATGAATTATGGAATGAGTTTGACAATGCATCTTGTTATGAAACCATTCGTAAAAGCATTCTTGATATTTTGATGGTGACAAAGGTGAACAGCGACAAAGGTGGACAAAGAAAAAAAAAAAACAACTGATGACAAACAAATTTTTAAAATTTCAAGTGGTTCCCCAAGTTTTGGGGTCGTTGTGAAGGAAGTCACAACAATTTCATCTGCACTTTTATTCTCTGTGAGGCCATCTAAACAAATTTTCTTATTCAAATTTACAAGTTGAGCAATAACTTCATGTTTTTTATGAACATTCCCAAACTCCTTCTAATTCCAAGTCTTGATTTTGGATTTAATGTATTATAGTATTTTGGAAAAACAAAACATCTTAGTCCTAACCTAGGATTACCTTCCTTCCACCATTGTTGCACACAAGGTCTAGAGGAACTATCTCTGAGCCACATTAATTGAAAACGAAAAGGAGAGAAAATCACATTGATTTTCCACATTTCCACCATGACTGGCCAGTGATCCAAATCAACATTGTTAAGAGTCTTCACTTTAGGAATGTGACCATGGATTAAGAAATTTTCAGAGAGAAAAAACCTATCCAATCTCTCCATTATACAAGATAAGCCTTGCCTTATGTTAGACCAAGTCATAATACCATTATCTTGTTGGATGTCCACAAGATGGAGGTTTGCAATATATTCACTCATGAGATCAGTGCTTTTGTCCAAATTTCTATTTCCCCCCATTTTCTCATCCAGAGAGAGGATGGTATTGAAATATTCTCTGATCAAGATTCAAAATTTAGGAAAATGAGAGATAATATGAGTTATATCCTTCCATAGTCTTCTTTTTTCCTGCAAAGTAGTTGGAGCATAAACAGTAATATAGAGCATAATTTGGTTGGAATGTCTACTTTGAATAGCTATAGACAACATACCCCAAATGCCAACCATATGGTGAATAACTACCTCTTTTGGGTCCCAAATACAAGCAATGCCACCAGAAGTCCCTTGGGAATTGAGGGAAACTACTTTTCCAATTGGTCAAATTTTACTGGCAATTGAGTCAATATCCTCCATCGACATCTTCATTTTTTGAGGGAAAATAATATGTGAATGATTTATCTGAATCATTCTTCTAATTTTATTTTATTTTGAAAGACTCCCTTTGAGTCCTCTAATATTCCAAGTGATGATCTTCATTAATACTAGGGCTAAAAAAGTTGGGAATGGCATTAATATTACCTTCCTCTACAAGCTTTTCACCTTCTTTTACCATATGATATTGATTGGCCTTACGACCTGCCTTTTGATTAGAATCCATCTTCAGATTTTTTCCCTATTTCTTGACTTACTCCAATTGAATTTGAGATGGCTTCTAACCTTGAAGAATGCTCGTACGCAACAAAACATTTACTAGAGGGTTCAACATAGTCCATATTGGGACCTGTATTATTTGAAATTTTGACATTTAAAATAGTCTTTCTTGTGTAAATTTTCTTCATTTTTTTTTGTTGAAAACCTTTGATTTGTTGGTTTATCTCTGATTTCTTCCCTTCATATTTAAATTGTGTTTCTAAGATTTCTATTTCCATTATTTCATCTTCCTCACTTGGGACATCATTTGTGGAAAGGATTTCAAACATATTAGCAGATTACTTTGATTGATCCTTCATAACTGCTTTTTTTTTAGTGTTCTTCTTCTTAGGAATTTGGAAACCTGTTGAGCTTATATCTTCTTTCTTTTGATCAAGAATTTTATTTGGGAAAGCGCTATATAAATGACCATATTCATGGAAAATTATACAACAAAAAAGAATATTCTCATAGTCCACTACTTGCTCCCAAGTGTCTTCCCCAAATTGTAAAGTGATCTTTTTAGGTCGGAGTTTGTCAAATTCCATTAAAACATAAATATGAGCATAAATAATATGTTCAAAATTTTGATTACAATCAATAGTGATCATAAAAGTTCCTAAAGATTTTCCAATTAAAGAAAAAATAGTAGGATTCCAAAATTCAATAGGGAGGCCAAAGAGTCTAACCCACACGGGAGCTGTAGAAGGCATACCTTCTTTGACTTTAAATATAGTATGCCAAGGCTTTATGAAAAGCCCTGCCCTTCCAAAAAACTAGGGACCCCCTTGAAAATTTTTCTCTCTATCTTCATTATTAGCAAATAAAACAAGAAAATAACCATTTGGATAAATAGAGATTTGTAACTCACATTTATTTTTCTAGATTTTTGCAGTCCAAAATTTGAAAGTAGATAGGCTCAGATGAAAACCCATGAACCGATAAATTAGTCCTATTTATTTTTAAATCTTCAATACCAGTATGAATGTTACCCATATCAAGCTTAAAAATAGGAGTTCCATCAGCTGCTTTAAGACATCCTGACTCAATTTTCCTAGGATCAATATTAGGAACTCTTAGAGGTTTATGAGAAGCCCTAATATTAATATTAGCATTTGGTTCAGGCTGTCCACCATGAAGGGCATCCCTAAAATTCATTTTTTGGGTTGAGTCTTCAAAATTCTTACCCTTGACAAGGGTTTTCATAGTAGATTTATTTTGTGGGTGCACCTTAGCACCATATTCACTTGATATTTGAGCCATTTTTTGATCAGCTACTTGAAACTTGTTTCGTGATATCTTTAATCCTTGCCCTAGACGTCGTGGAAAGGTATGGTTTTCACTTTTCTTTTGTGTAGCAAATTGGAAGCCGTTGTCACTCAAGTTCACAACATGATCTATTGAAATATATATTTCTAACCCATCTTGGATCCCCTACAACATATCTTGCTAAAATATTGAGTATAAACCACAAATACATTGGCCTTTAGGGCTTGAAGGTCCTAAAAACTAACCTTTGGAGCTACATGCACTCAACCCAAATGAAACCCTGGCACAACCGCTTGCAAAAAATCTTGTTCACAGATAGGGATGCGATAGGATAAGTGTTGTTCCAAATGATTTTAAAATTTATGGAGATATTATAAGGTTTTTTAGGCATCTACCCTCAAAATTTTAGCTGAATTCGAGTCTGGATGAGTGAAATATGGCCGAAACAAGCTCAACAACTTGGTTAGTCCTGTGAAAAATGTCCCTCCTCAATCCTTTCCCATCATTCACTTTTTGAGTTTTATGTTAGATAATATTTTATCCTTTTTCTTGAGGATTTAAAAATATTCTATCCATTATATTGATAAGTTGGAATTTAGGAAAAACTTGTGGTACACTTTGGGCCAACAATTATTGCCATAGAAAATGAAGTAGGTCATTGTATTTTTATGTGGTTGTAGATGAAATGTTGTCTTATGAATTATAAATGTCATTTTCCCACTACTTGCTAATTTAGGGTACACTTAGAGTAATATGCAGTTTAAGAAAAGTATAAATTTATTTTCATGCAACTATGGACAAAGATATTGCAAATGAATTAAACTCGACAAACACATGTGGTCTGAAAGTTTCACTTAATGAATAAATACCTAAAGAAGGAACTAAAACCCCTATTTTATACTATACAAACTGATAAACCAAAAATAAATGTATGAGATTGTTTTGTGATTGAAACATAGGATTTATATGAAACTAAGTTTGTGCGTGTAGGTATTATTGAGTGATCATGAATGAGAAGGGAGACTCCAAATTTTGTAATCAATGTGAAGTTGAATATCTTCATTCATAATATTTTTGGAATATTGAACGGGAAGAAATTACAATGGCATGGTTCACTTTGGCCAAGCCTAAATAATATTCATAGAATAGTTAACAAAAAATACTTTATTTACAAGATACTTTATCAAGTAAGAAGAATTGCAAGATGTAGTCAAATAGATTGCAAATAGTGGTTAGAAAATATTTAGGTTATCACATTGGCCTTGTTCAACATGTGAACATGATTTTACTTGGATGTTATTTTCCATAGACATTATGTTGATTGCATTACAAATTTTGTGTAAGATGTAATTTGGGAATCCTTATTTGTTTGTAAAATTAGCAATTAGTTTTGCAAAGTTGTTAACAATTTTCTTCTTGGACATTTTTATTCATTTTGGTTTAGGGTACTAACTTAATCGACTTGAATTCTTGTGTGAAACTAAGGGAAGCTTGTTATAAACCTTCATTGTAATCCTAAGGAAGCTATAGCTTGGGTGAAAAAGGTGAAATAATTACTAAATATTTTGTGGTGGCCCACTAGCTTTTATGTAGAAAATTTTGCAGTCTTAAATTATCTATTATATTGCAAGGGATCCTATCAAGGACTAGTCAAATTAAATTTCAATATTATTGTATCTTCCTTTATCCTTATTAATGTAGCTTACAAATTTGTTGTTACAGTTTTATCATATCTAACAATATTTGATGAAATTTACATGGGATATGTGTGTGTGCAAAATAGTCCTTTGTATCAGAAGGTTAATAATCAAAGGTTTAGATTTATAGGACCTATACAACGTGGGATTAATTTTAAGTCATCTGCACAAAGTGGGAGATCTAAGTTGAATTTTAATATAGCAAGCTTTAAATTTTTATTGTAGTCATATTATCTGTTGTAGGTAGTTTACATGATCTTTTAACAAGAAAGTGCATCTCTACATTTTGATATCCTTGTTGTGTGTAGTGTTCCTAGGTTATGATTATAGATGCTAATAATAGTATAAAATATGACATACAAATTGCAAATATTGCATATATGTCTACGCTTCTTATAAGGAATTTAAAAAATATTAACATGCGCATATATGTCTACTTTTGTTTAGTTTAAATTCAAAATATATAAGTTAAATTACACTTCTATTATACCTTCTCTGCTCAACTTTATCTCATTCTGATATTTTCCAAGGTAATGGTATGCAATTTCCAGCATAAAAAATGGTTACTATTTCTAAAACTCAAGCATATCAGAGGACATAGACAAGTAGTTGGATATCAACTAGACAATATTTGCTACAATTCTTTAGTGCCATGCATTTTAGTTACTACATGTTTCAATTATGTTTCGTATGCTTGTTTGTGCTTGCATATGTGCACATGCACCCCATTTATGTATGTGTATGTTTACATATATGCTAAAGCACGTCAACCTATATTAAATCATGCATAATTGTTTTGCAAGGATGTTTGTGGACATTAGGTATCTAGGTGATTTTCAATAATCCACTTTCTAACAATTACCATTGCAATGCTTCACCTTGTAGTTTAAAATTTAGCTAAGGTGTTAAGAAAACCAAGCTGAATTTCATGTAATGTTTTCTTTGGGTCTTAGTTACACAATAAGTTATTATTCTCATTTGTTGACGTTGCATATAACTTAAATCAAGCATAATATTTTATAGGTGATAATGTTGAGGAAATAAAGTAATAAAATCAAGGGGACAACAACTTATTAAATTCTAAAAAAAATTTAGTAGTGTTTTGAAAGCACGAGATTCCGGACGGAGGAAACACTACTTGCGATGCATTCAAAATTAAATACGCTTAAGTCCTAAAAATGTAGAATGCATGAAATGAAAGAGACACATTGAAATGAGATACAAGCAAATGGAGAAAACACAGCCCTTTCATTAAACTCTCTTGATCTCTGTTACAAAGACGCCTCCTCCCTTTTCAGGGGCTAGGAGCATTAAAAGAATTTGATTACAATCGAGACTTAAGGTTCCTCTTTTCGCATGCCCACACTTGAAATGGGTGGGCCAAGATGATGTCGTCGTTGAATTTGATGAGTCCTTAACCTCTGCTGCTCCTCCTGCGAACAAAGAAACAACAAAGATGTCAGTAGCACCTGTTGCAAATAGTAAGTGTTTGTTCTCTAAAATCACCAAAAGATGCATGTAAATAATTAGCCAAATCGATAGACAAAATGACTCTAAATGACCTGAAAATCTGACAAAGGACAGAAAACATCACCAGAGGGCCACTACCATTGAAAAAATCGGCCAATCTACCTTCAACTGGAATTCGTCCCTGGGCAGGACGAATTCTGACTGCTATTCATCCCTCGGTGAGACGAATTCTGCTGTGTTGGAAAATCCGAAGTGGTACTGCTCCAATGTCGAATCTCGAGACCTCCAAAACACCTACAAATAGAGGTTTTATGTAATTGGGGCCATTTTGGGACGACCCAGATGGTCGGATTCTCCCAATTTGGCCTCTATCCTTAGGAATTCGATGTCGCCACCTGCAAGTTAGTAGGACAACAAAGCGACAAAAGGTATGATAAAATCTGATCAAAATGTTATGAAATTGAAGCTATGAGTTAATAAAATAGAATAACGTGAGATGCAACCTGAAACAATAATCTAGAATACTTTTGGAATAAAACTTAGAAAGTGCGGGGGTGCCCAAGTGGACCTCCCACCGTTGGCACTTGATCTTGGCGCCAATCCACTAGGGATGGGCCCAAAACCTCTTAGGATTGAGATGTCTGCAAATTGGTGGTGTAAGGTGGTCAAATGTTGGATTTGGGTTGGATCCATGCTTCCAAAAGCCACCCAATAACCTCCATTGCAAAAGAGATTAGTGGATGTGAGAAGGTGAATCAAAAGGATGCAAGTGGGTATTCAATCGGACAGCACTTCGTTGCTTAGAATCGCCTCCAATCTGTCTTTTGGGTGAGAAAAGTCTCACCTTTTATAGACCCATGGGGTATCTTTTGAGAGGGAAGCATAAGCACCATGTGTTGGTCATAGGTGCCATGTGGCAGTCATGTCTTCCCATGAGGGAGGGGAGTCCTCCATGACTTGGGCTTTCATAACTGCCCTTGTGACAGTCCTCTAACGGCCAATTTTCCCACCCACACATGCGTGTGAGGCAGGAGTCATCAACTGACTGTCCTGGGCTGCCACTTGGCACCATTCTTCTTTTTGCCCGTTAAACCTAGAATTCGTCCTACCCAGGGACGAATTCAGAATTCGTCCCTTGGTGAGACGGATTCCAATTTGAATTCGTCCCAAGGTGGGACGAATTTGGAGTAGGTTGTCCGAAGGTGCCAAATTGCCTTCTGACCTTCCAAAATTGTTGTGAAAGTGGTTAGGACCACTGTTTTACCTTTGAGGGTTGCCCTAGGGGCTGTGTTTGTCAAAGCGATCAGTGTTTGCAGTCACATAATCGGATTGGTGTTGTTTTGGTGTCTACAGATGCCCCTTTTTGGGATGCGCTGTGCATGGCGCAGCACCGAGCAAAAATAGATAACCAAAGCACTAATGATTAGGGTTTCTTGGTAACTGTTGGCATTTTTGCCACATTGATTCTCATTGATGAATGCATTGATGTATTTTTGGGGATCTGACCTTTGATTGATGCAGCTTGGGCGAAAAAAGGAGAAAAATTGAGCAAAAAATGGTTAAGTCTGAAAATCGCAGCGACGCGCTGACATGTTGCAGAATCGCGGTCAACTCAGTCAACGCAGGCAGGTTGGCGGAACCGTCGCGATATCGCGACGTGTTCCGAAATCGCGGGTCGGCGGGCAAAAAAGCATTAAGTTGAAAACATGCAGCGATTCGCTGACATGTCAGCGAATCGCGACCCGGGGAGCGTCGAAGGCAAAAAGTGCAAACTTGCAGCGCGTCGCTGACATGTCAGCGAATCGCGACCAAAAATGGCGATTGGTACGGCGACGGAAACATGTAGCGAAATCGCTACATGTTCCGTTTTCGCGGGGCAGAGCGCAGGGAGGAGCTAACGACGAAACATGTAGCGAAATCGCTACATGTTCCGTTTCGCGAGCAAGCTTGTGATGGCGAAGAGGAAGCCGGAGACGTAGCGAAATCGCTACATGTGCCATTTTCGCGGGTCAACGGTGGTCAAAGCATACGGCATTATAAGACGTCGCGATTTCGCGACCCGTCGCGATTTCGCGACCCGTCGCATTTTCGCGACCTGCGCAGTTTTCCCGCCAAGTGCAATATGAACGGCCGAAAGGGTTTTTTCGATTTCCGATGATTTAATATTAACCCGAATTAAATATTTTGCGGATTTCCGATGCGGTTAAGGACGAAAAGCGCCCAGGACACCAAAATTAAAAGATTTATTGGTTCAAAGTATTGGTTCGTGGATTAATTCAACGGTTTTTCATGCACATATTCAAAGAATCGAATTTAATGAAGGGCCGCAAGCGTTTCATGGAATTTAATTTTGATTTCTTCGAGATCTGCGATTAAGGGGATCATGTTCCTCGTTTCCTTCACATAATTGTAGATCACGAGGAAGTTGGTTTTAATTATTTAATGCCGCAAAGAGGACGGACCTCTGATAAAAACCAATGTAATTCTCATTTGCAAAGGTTGGAAAAAACTTGTCGCTAGAAACTGGAATTGTATCTCGGGAATAAAAGGATCGACTTCTAATTTTTCAAGCGTCGCATGGATGAATTTGCTTTCTCGTTTTCTGCATTTCTAATAGCATTCGTACTCTTGCATTGCTATTACATTTAAATTCTGCATACTCGGATTTAAATACTCGCGGTCGTGGTACAATTCCTGGAATGTGGGTTTGGAGGGATTTGCGGCATGTGATTGTGCGAGGATGAAGCCGATTTCTTATGTTACTTGTCGTTGTTGCGTTTTTAGTTTCCTCGTCGTTGTTTTTCTGATCCCATCACTTCGGCCTCGTGGCCATATTTCCCATTCCTTTTCGCAACCTTTTAAATCTCTTTCCAAAGAACCCTTATCTTAAACCCAATTTTAGAATAGTGAAGGGAACCAGCCCACTCGAGATTGGTCCTGGGAGCCATTTCTTGCTTCCGACCTTTCAATGTTGGCCGGGTCTAGGGCGCAATTGTAAAAATCCTTTCCTCGTGGCGTATTCGTGACCAACGCTTTTGGCACGCACGGTGGGACAGATCGCTTCGTCTCCAAGAATTCATAATCGGTGGGATACGCATAATTTTCCAAAGTGATAACCCCACCGGTGCCAACAGTTTTGGCACGTTTTAACACCCGGAGGTCTCAAGATTTGATGAGCTGTCTTGGCCTCACAGCGGAGATTTTTAAGTTCATCTGGCGACTTTGCTGAGTTGAAGATCTGTTCGTGGACGCCTGTTTTTGTTTAAAAAAAAAAAAAAAAAAAATTTCAAAGAATGTTCATCTGGCGACTCTGACTTAATGGCGATAGCCGTGATCCCGCAGACCACTGCCACAAAGGCGAGGGTTTTTTCTAGATGGGATGATCCTGGCCCTCTGAATCTGCAAGTTCGGCATGAAATTCCCGAAGGTGCCCTGAAGAACCTGGCAAAATATGATGGTACCGAAGGCATGGCTCTGGCACATGTTGAAGACATTGCTATTCTGTCCATGATCCATGTCATAGAACACGAAGATGTCATGATCCGACTTCTGGTTCAGTCTTTGGAAGGAAGAGCATTACAGTGGTATAGATTGCTCAAACGTCAAAGCATCAGCTCATGGGATGATCTAGCGGGAGCACTAATCAAAATATTTGACGAAGATCCTTTCTACAGTTCTTTGGATCTCTACCAATTTTTCATGTACATCACGAGAGCACCTCAAGAGAGCATCACGGATTTCAATGTCCGATTCTTGAGAAGCTGGCAGAGAATTCCAGAGAAGATCCGTCCATCACCCACCCAAGCCCACCTCTTTTATGTTCGAGCTTTGAACTCTGACATAGGTCTCTTTTTGCTGCAGTCAGGTGAACAACGGTTCCCACAAATCTTTGAGGAAGCAGTGCGAGCAGAACAGTTGTTGCTCTTATCAGGAAAATTACCGTGGGGAGAAACTCCATTACCTTCTCCGGTGGTTGCTGCTCCTGTTTACCCTGCACATTCATGCCAGATCCCTGAGATGCAGTCATGTGAATTTCAAGGGACAGATCTCGTCCAAAGTCAAGGATTGGGACATGCAAGCACTTTTCCAGCAATGAACAATATGGTTGCTTGCAGTTTTCATCAAGAGATGGGCCAAGTAGAAGAAAAAGTTCAAATTCCAGAGCCTGAGGAGATCCCAGAATCAGATTTCTCACTTGAAGAGCCCTGTGATCACATCAAGGAGTTAGAGGAGCCTGTACTCAACCCACAGCCAGTAAAGTTTGCAAAGTGGTGGTGTTGGTTCCAGCCACTACATCCGGTACCTGAAGAAGTCCTCCATATGGGTACTAGTAAGAAGGATAATCTGCTGAATTGCATCCTATCAGCACCATGGAGAACTTCAGGAAGGAGCCAGCCTAATTTCAAGGACCGACTTAAGTATGATCAGATCTGGTCGGGACATTGCAGATTTACCGGATAACATTCTGAGATTGGGTGTCTGGTGGCGACATGCCAATCATGTCGTGCATTATTGTATATAGTATTTTGAAAAAACACAAAAAAATAGAAAAAGAAGAAGAAAAAAAAAAAAACTGGTATTGTTTTTATTTGTTCATCTCGGCTCTTGTTGCCTGCGAGCCGTAGATGCTTGTTTTTTCCTTTGTTTTTCTCCTCCCAACAGCTTGGTGGCTTTCTAGCACTTTCTTCTTTTCCCTTCCCCGTTTCCTCTCTTTCCTTTCTTCATCTTCTTCCTTCTTTTTCTTCTGCATTAAAACAAAATAAGCCACAGCTGTTGTTTCTTTTCCCTTTTCTGTTTTTCCCCGTTCCTTCTTATCCCTTTCCTCTAAGTTCAGTCTTTTATGCATTTATTTCGCAGTCTAGTTCATTTCATTTCACAGCTTTCCTAGTTCCATTCCCACTCCATAACTTCATTCATTTTCATTTCATCACTCCATTGCAGTCACCGCTTGCGCAATCGCAAGAGCTCACTCCACCATCACATTCCATTTCTTCAGTTTATAACCGCTTCTATGCAGGTTCTTCCAGTTCTAGTTTTCCGCAGCTGAAGAAGTTTGGCAGCAGTCCCCTGACATGTTTTGCAGCAGCTTGTTTACAGTTCCAATATGACTCTGTGCCCAATGGACTAAGGCCTGGATTCTTGCATACAACGAGCTGTATACCCCGCGAGCCGCCAAGAATGTTGGCATTTTTGCCACATTGATTCTCATTGATGAATGCATTGATGTATTTTTGGGGATCTGACCTTTGATTGATGCAGCTTGGGCGAAAAAAGGAGAAAAATTGAGCAAAAAATGGTTAAGTCTGAAAACTGCAGCGACGCGCTGACATGTTGCAGAATCGCGGTCAACTCAGTCAACGCAGGCAGGTTGGCGGAACCGTCGCGATATCGCGACATGTTCCGGAATCGCGGGTCGGCGGGCAAAAAAGCATTAAGTTGAAAACATGCAGCGATTCGCTGACATGTCAACGAATCGCGACCCGGGGAGCGTCGAAGGCAAAAAGTGCAAAATTGCAGCGCATCGCTGACATGTCAGCGAATCACGACCAAAAATGGCGATTGGTACGGCGACGGAAACATGTAGCGAAATCGCTACATGTTCCGTTTCGCGAGCGTAGCGCAGGAGGAGCTAACAACGAAACATGTAGCGAAATCGCTACATGTTCCGTTTCGCGGAGCAAGCTTGCGATGGCGAAGAGGAAGCCGGAGACGTAGCGAAATCGCTACACGTGCCATTTTCGCGGGTCAACGGTGGTCAAAGCATACGGCATTATAAGACGTCGCGATTTCGCGACCCGTCGCGATTTCGCGACCCGTCGCATTTTCGCGACCTGCGCAGTTTTCCCGCCAAGTGCAATATGAACGGCCGAAAGGGTTTTTTTGATTTCCGATGATTTAATATTAACCCGAATTAAATATTTTGCGGATTTCCGATGCGGTTAAGGACGAAAAGCGCCCGATACCAAAATTAAAAGATTTATTGGTTCAAAGCTGCGGTTCGTGGATTAATTCAACGGTTTTTCATGCACATATTCAAAGAATCGAATTTAATGAAGGGCCGCAAGCGTTTCATGGAATTTAATTTTTATTTCTTCGAGGCTGCGATTAAGGGGATCATGTTCCTCGTTTCCTTCACATGATTGTAGATCACGAGGAAGTTGGTTTTAATTATTTAATGCCGCAAAGAGGACGGACCTCTGATAAAAACCAATGTAATTTTCATTTGCAAAGGTTGGAAAAAACTTGTCGCTAGAAACTGGAATTGTATCTGCAGGGAATAAAAGGATCGACTTCTAATTTTTCAAGCGTCGCATGGATGAATTTGCTTTCTATTTTCTGCATTTCTAATAGCATTCGTACTCTTGCATTGCTATTACATTTAAATTCTGCATACTCGGATTTAAATATCGCGGTCGTGGTACAATTCCCGGAATGTGGGTTTGGAGGGATTTGCGGCATGTGATTGTGCGAGGATGAAGCTGATTTCTTATGTTACTTGTCGTTGTTGCGTTTTTAGTTTCCTCGCCGTTGTTTTTCTGATCCCATCACTTCGGCTCGTGGCCATATTTCCCATTCCTTTCGCAACCTTTTAAATCTCTTTCCAAAGAACCCTTATCTTAAAACCAAGTTTAGAATAGTGAAGGGAACCAACCCACTCTGGAGATTGGTCTGGGAGCCATTTCTTGCTTCCAGCCTTTCAATGTTGGCCGGGTCTAGGGCGCAATTGTAAAAATCCTTTCCTGTGGCAGATTCGTGACCAACAGTAACCTAACCAACTTTTGATGCCCCAAGCATGGAAAGGGCATGCATTCTTGAATCCTTGCTTCTGACGAGCTAAGGAGTTTGATTTCAAGTGTTAACCTATTTTGGTGAGGTGTGACTTGAGCTTGGACATTGATCAGTCATGATTAGGCAAAGGGCGCAACCTTTTATCCTCAGGGGGAACCTTGTGTTCATGATTCATGAAATGCCAAGTGTTTGATTGATTTGATTGTTGCTTGTTTACTACCCCAAGCAGGAGCGTAATTATCTTTGTCAATGATTCTTTGAATGCATGTCGTTTTCCTTAATTGGGTGTGTGATTGTTGATTGGTGACTAAGTGTGACTACCCCCTCAAGTGACGAATCGATGAGGGAATGACCTTCATGAGAAAAGTGACGAGTCGCTTGACCCAAGATGACTTGTGCAAGGGTGCCTTTAGATGTTTTACAGTTTTAGAATGTGCAATTTTTCCAACATTTGGACCTGTTTTTGGTGGGTGTTAACCCTTTTTGCGATGCTGTTCGGAGCTGAAATTGGCAAAAATCCGTCTTCCCATGGAGCGGTCCGGCTAAAGTAGCCTTCTTAGGGAGTAGGATAATGACAATTTGTGACCCCAACGTCTGTTTTGTATGCCAAGAGGTTAAGTGCAAGAGCACTTGTGTCCGAAAATGCTTATTGCTTTGTTTTTATGTTGCATTTTTTGTTGTTTTGATTTTTTTTTTTTTTGTGACACCATTTGGGGATTAAATTGTCGAAAATTTGTCCTCCCATGGAGCGGTCCGGCTATGGTAGCCTTCTTCGAGAGTAGGATAGTGACAATGTAAACCCCGACATCAATTTGCTATGCCAAGAGGTTAAGTGCAAGAGCACTTGTGTCTGGTAATGTTTATTGTTGTTTGTTGTTTTGATTTTCTTATTATTTTTGAGTGGGCTTTGACCCATTTGTGACGTCATTTGGGGGTGAAATTGTCAAAAATCCATCTTCCCGTGGAGCGATCCGGCTATGGTAGCCTTCTTAGAGAGTAGGATAGTGACAATGTAAACCCCAACATCAATTTTTCTATGCCAAGAGGTTAAGTGCAAGAGCACTTGTGCCTGGCAATGTTTATTGCTTTTTGTTTTTGTGTTGCATTTATTTGTTGTTTTTGTTGTTTTGATTTTCTTGTTGTTTTTTAGTGGTCTTTGACCCATTTGTGATGCCATTTAGGGGTGAAATTGTCAACAATTCGTCTTCTCGTGGAGCGGTCCGGCTATGGTAGCCTTCTTAGAGAGTAGGATAGTGACAATGTAAACCTCGACATCAATTTTTCTATGCCAAGAGGTTAAGTGCAAGAGCACTTGTGTCTGGCAATGTTTATTGCTTTTTGTTTTTGTGTTGCATTTATTTGTTGTTTTTGTTGTTTTGATTTTGTTGTTTTTTTTTAGTGGGCTTTGACCCATTTGTGATGCCATTTAGGGGTGAAATTGTCAACAATCTGTCTTCCCGTGGAGCGGTACGGCTATGGTAGCCTTCTTAGAGAGTAGGATAGTGACAATGTAAACCCCGACATCAATTTTTCTATGCCAAGAGGTTAAGTGCAAGAGCACTTGTGTCTGGCAATGTTTATTGCGTTTTGTTTGTGTTGCATTTTTTTGTTGTTTTGTTGTTTTGATTTTCTTTGGTCTTATGCATGATGGTTGATGAATATGGATGTATGCATGTTGATTTATTTTGATGGATGCATATGCTATGATGAATACAAATGTTTTTGATTTATATGTGATATGCGAAATGAAATCGATGAATGAAATTTGTGATGTTTGGCTATGGCACCATAGACTGTTAGGATTCTGTTTATTTTGTTTTTGGACGATTGCTATGGTAAATGACTTGGTATGTATATATGTGGTTTTCTCTTTTTGTATTTTCGGATGGTATTGCAAAGATGAAAAGTAGCTCAGTTGGTTTAGAGATGTAGCTAAGGTTTTCCGAGACTCAGACATTTTAACTCACTAGCCACGACTGTACTTTGTCTTACAAGACTTTTGAACAAGGTATTAATCAGACTTGTTTTTGACCAAGCTATTTCACATCCCTGTGTGTGCAATTGAGTTCATTATTGTGGTATTTATTAGGATACCGCCAGTGCTATATGGGCTTTCAACCGAACCTATACTGAGGATCACCTAATTAGCTCCACTAAATCCTTTGTTGTATTTAGTTAGATTAATCTGTTGTGTTATCCAAGATGCCATAAGCTAGCTCATCCACATGCAAACATTGATCTATACGCAAGTTAATGTGACAGATATATCGTCATGCGAGAGGTTTACCGCCAGTTATCGATAGGCTATCAACCAAATCGGTGCTGAGGCTTGCCTTATGACCTTTTAGAATGCTGAGAGTTCCGAGGATTCAAGTTCCACTCCCTTCTTTTCTTCAATTGTATTGGGATACTTGCTCGTTTGTAGTGATAAGATCACTGTTTATTTTTATTTGTTTTTCTTTTGAGCAAGGGATTGGGGAGATGGAGTGATGAAAATCACTATCGTTTGTGTCGTTTGATGTGTGCACTATATGATGTCAAATATTTGATTTTTGACGTTTTGCAAATTTTTGATGTTTTGCAACTATTGAGAACTAGGGATTCTTAGGGAATTGGGTAGGGAGGATGCTTGTCCTTTTGCCAACTCTTAGCATTCTTTGGGTCATTCGCACAGGGGGATGAGCAAGATAACCGTTTCACTTTTGGTGACCTGGATTACTATGCAGGTTTCATCTTTCGTTCACACAACTTAGGAATTGTTTTGTGTTTTAATTTGTGTTGGGATGTTACGTAACAAGGTGTATTTCAAGTGTAACTCTACCTTCGTAAAATATGTTTGACTTGATACATTACATGGCTAAAGAGCAAAATGATGACTGAATCATGAAAAACTCTTGATACATTAGAAGACCACTGATTCTAGTGCGGTAAAAGCAATGCATGGTGTTTTTGTTGTTTTTGTAAAATGGAACAGTGTGGAATAAGATGGTCTATCAGAGCAATTACAGCCTATGGTGCCTTTGACCTATACAACCACAAATATGCAGCGTATGGATGCAATGCTTAATGCAACTACATGTTTTTGTATTTTTGATGGATTTATTTTTGTGAATATGAATATGAGGTGCGAGAAGAGCTCTCGATTGATGAATTTGAGTATGCCTAGATATGAGATGCAATTTTTTGTTGTTTTTGATTATTTTTTATTTTTGACCAAGTGATTGTGGACATCCTTGGAGCATTTTGGTGACCAAGTGATTGCGATAATCCTTGGGGCTTTTTGGGTGACCAAGTGATTGCGATAATCCTTGGAGCTTTTTTGGGTGACCAAGTGATTGCGATAATCCTTGGAGCTTTTGGGGTGACCAAGTGATTGCAATAATCCTTGGAGATTTTTGGGTGACCAAGTGATTGCAATAATCCTTGGAGCTTTTTGGGGTGACCAAGTGATTGCGATAATCCTTGGAGCTTTTTTGGGTGACCAAGTGATTGCGATAATCCTTGGAGCTTTTGGGGTGACCAAGTGATTGCGATAATCCTTGGAGCTTTTTGGGTGACCAAGTGATTACGATAATCCTTGGAGCTTTTTGGGGTGACCAAGTGATTGTGATAATCCTTGGAGCTTTTTGGGGTGACCAAGTGATTGTGATAATCCTTGGAGCTTTTTTTGGTTTGACCAAGTGATTGAGATAATCCTTGGAGCTTTTTGGGTTTTGACCAAGTGATTGCGATAATCCTTGGAGCTTTTTTGGTTTGACCAAGTGATTGTGATAATCCTTGGAGCTTTTTTGGTTTGACCAAGTGATTGCGATAATCCTTGGAGCTTTTTGGGTTTCGACCAAGTGATTGCGATAATCCTTGGAGCTTTTTTTGGTTTTTGACCAAGCGATTTTATGGATCCTTGGAGCATTTTTGGTTTGACCAAGTGATTGCGATAATCCTTGGAGCTTTTTGGGTTTTGACCAAGTGATTGCGATAATCCTTGGAGATTTTTGGGATATGGCTCTCTCAGATATAAAATGGTCGCAAATGACTGATATTCAAGGGTTCTGTTTCCTTGATGTCGTCAAGAGAAGCTAGCCGGTACGTCCCGGGTCCTATTTTGCTATCAATGACATATGGACCTAACCAATTTGCCACGAACTTGTCCCTTAGGTGGGACAGAAAATTAGAGTTATGTTGGTTTTCCTTCAAAACCAAATCACCAACCCGAAAGTCCCTTAGGTGAACTTTCATGTTGTAAGATTTCTTAAGCCGCTCTTGGTAGATACGTAAGTGCACGAGAGCATTAACGGGTCGTTCGTCCAGCAACGTAAGTTGGTCTAACCGGGCCTGCCGCGTAGTGTCATCATCGATGAACTCCTGCATTGATATGTGCAGGGAAGGAATTTCCAACTCGAGAGGCATTACTGCCTCTAAGCCATACACCAACAAAAATGGAGTTGCCCCAGTTGGCGTTCGAATGCTAGTGCGATAGGCCCAAAGGGCAAGTGGGATTTGGATGTGCCAATATTTATGACTGTCTGTGACCGTCTTTTTAAGGATGGCGACTAGCATTTTGTTTGACGCCTCTGCTTGCCCATTTGCTTGTAGATAATAGGGTGTTGAAAAGTTGTGCTGAATTTTGTACTTTGTGGTCAAAGCACGCACATCTTTGTTCTTGAATGATGGCCCATTATCCGATATTATTTTGGATGGAATACCAAAACGACATATGATGTTATGCAATATGAACTCCACAATACGGGGTCCTGTCGTAGAGGTTAACATAATTGCTTCCACCCATTTAGTAAAATACTCTATGGCCGTTATGATAAACGTGTGATGGCCTGATGACACAGGGGATATTTTTCCAATTAGATCAAAGCCCCATTGCAAAAATGGCCAAGCATACTGGACTTCCTACAAGGCCTGGGAAGGTACGTGCATCAAATTGGCATGATGTTGACATTTCACGCACTTCTTGACATATGCACAACAATCTCACTCTAAAGATGGCTAATAATAGCCCATGTGAAGAATGCGCTTTGCGATGGCCATACCACTAAAGTGACCACCACATGTACCGTTGTGCGCTTGGGTGACTGCCCAAGTGGACTCTTGCTGGTCCAAACAACGAAGAAGAATTTTGTCATAGCTACGACGATACAAAATGTCTCCTATCAAGACATACTTAGCCGCTTTCTGCTTGAATGTTCGTTTTGCAGCGTGCGTCAATCCAAAGGGAAGATTACCTAACTTGAGGTAGTCTCTAATGGGTAAATACTAGTCTTGTTGATCAGAAACCTCGACAGTATGAACATCCAATCCCTTTCGAAGTTCTTCCCTAACAAATGCTGAATGGGATAGAACTTGTAAGAATAGCATTGTGTTGCTATTAGTGGGAGTGGGGGAAAACAAGGACCCCCAGTTGGCACATTTCAGATGATCTCGGATTCGAAAGAACTTATCCGATGATGGTTCAATCTGGATCATGTGGATTCCTGGCGTCAAGTCTGAACTTGTGCGCTCTATCACGGATTGCGATAAGGTTTTGACTTGAATAGTTGTCATATCATCGGAAAGGTCTTGCGGGATTAGTGACCCCAAGGAGGCCATTGTGTCCACAAAATGATTCGATGATCGAGGGAGTGCCTCGATGTCATACCACTCAATTTTTTCCAGGAATTTGTCCACGAGGGCTTTATAGGCCTTTAGAACTGGGCATTTGCATTGATATACCCCTTTGACTTGATTGACTATTAACAGCAAATCACCAAAGATGTTCAGTCGTTTGATGTTCATGGCGATTGTCGTCTGAAGACCTAGGAGCAAGGCTTCATATTCTGCATTATTGTTGGTGCACTGGAAGTTTAATTTAAATGACAGGGGCATTGGAGCACCCTGCGATGTGAAGAATACAATTCTTGCGCCACCACCTTGCTCGCATTTAGAACCATCAAAGAATAGGGTTATGTCGGCCTGTGACTCAGGCTCATCAGAATCTGGCGATTCTGAGACATGGAAGACCCCATCATCGGGTAGTTCTATTACCAGAGGCTGATCGTCTTCAAGAGGAGCCTCTGCTAGTTGATCGGCTATGACTTGTCCTTTGATAGATTTTTGTCCAATAAACTCTATGTCAAATTCCATCAACAACATGATCCATTTCGTCGTGCGACTACTATGATAAGTACTACTCATCATGTATCGCAATGGATTCTCCTTAGACACAACATACGTAGTGTTTCTCAGCATGTAGTGGCCTAGCTTCTTGGTAGCAAACACCACTTCCAAGCAGAGTTTCTCAATGTATGCATAGTTAAGTTCGTAACTGACCAGGGTGTGGCTAAGATAGTAAGTAGCCTATTCTTTGTGAATTTCATTCTTCTGGGCTAGCATGGCGCCCAGTGCCACCTTAGTAGCTGAGATGTATAAGTAGAACGGCACTCCTGGTCTATGCAGTGCCAATACTGGCAGCGAAGCCAAGTATTGTTTGATTTTGTCAAAGGCTGACTAGCACTCGTCATCCCAGTGAAATGTAACTCCCTTGTGCAATAATTTGTTCATGGGTCGACATTTGTCAGATAATTGCGCTATGAAGCGTTTAATCGACGTGACCTTTCCTTGTAGACTTATGAGCTGCTTGATAGTAGTTGGGGGAGCCATTTCAAGGATTGCCTTGACTTTCTTCAGGTCCACTTCGATGCCTCATTTTGAGACTATAAAACCCAAGATTTTTCCGGATGTGACACCAAATACGCACTTCTTGGGATTCAATCGACCTTATGCTCTATGAGGCAATCAAGAATCTTGCTTAAGTCACCGAGATGATCTGAGCGCAAAAGAGACTTGGCTAACAAATCATCCATGTAATCTTCCATAGTTTTGTGCATGTAATCATGGAAGATATATGTCATGGCACGTTGGTAGGTAGCGCCAGACATTTTTAAGGCCAAAAAGCATGACCTTATAACAAAATGTTCCCCAAGGCGTTGTGAACGCCGTTTTAAGTTGGTCTTCAGGATTGATACGAATTTGATTGTATCCTGAGAAGCCATCCATTAGGGAGAGCATTTCGTGACCTGCTGTAGCATCTACTAGCACGTCGATGCTTGGCAAGGGGAAATCATCCTTAGGACTCGCTTTTTTTAGGTCTTGAAAATTGGTGCATATGCGAATCCTCCCATCGGGCTTCTTGACGGGAACCATGTTGGACAGCCATTGCGGATAATCCATGCAGATGACAAACTGTGCATCCAACAGCTTTTGCAATTCATCTTTGACCATCAAGGCCACTGTTGGGTGCATCTTTCGTAGTTTTTGCTTTATGGGCTTGATTTTCGGATCAAGCGATAAATTATGCGTGACTAGCTATGGGTCTAGTCCCGGAATGTCTCTGTATAACCATGCAAAAACCTCCTTCTTCGTTTTGAGAAGGGTAACGTAGTCGGCTTGCTCTTTAGGGGATAAGCTTACACCCAGCTTGATAATCTATGGATTTGTTGGGTCTAAGCCGATATCTACGTCAGTCGTTTCCTTGACTGACATGTGGGATCTGTCCTCCAACTGATGTGGAGTCAAGATCAAATGGATATCATTGGCTGAGTTTAAATCTGTGTTTGGAACCTCGGGTCCCTCTTCGGCCTGAAAGATATCTTGAGTTGTCCTTGAGGTAAAATGAAGCATTTCCCCGAAAGGCCAGTACTCTGATGGTGATAGGGGTGAATTGACGCGATCCCAGTCGATGGCATCTATGTCTAGATGCAATGACCGTGATGGATCGGCCAGATTGCGGATGGGTGCGGTCAAATCAATGGAGATCATGTGGATGGAATGAATTTGGTCTCCATTACCGCGGGTGTTATAGCTCGAACATTTTGGGTGCTCCCTATGCTTTGGATCTGGTTCTGTAGGGATGGGTATGAACGGATCAGCCCTATGTGCTGATAGGAAGACGGGGTCTTCCCTTGGTACTGATGTCATGATAGGGTCTCGAGGTGGGCGTTGCTCATCGTGAATATAGAGCCATGGATCCAACACTAGGTCCCACCCCGCTGGGTCTACCCACCATTCATGCCCTAGTAGTATGCCCATCTGTCCCATTAGATCTTCATGAGTTAAAGGGCGATGATGTCATCGCACATGTCTAAGATAGTCCATCTCAGTCTCATCTTCTAAATCATTTTTGGAGACCCAAAATTGTTCAATCTCTTCAACAACTGTTACTTGTGACGTTGAGGACTCTCCTTGTTCCATTAAGTTAATCTGGTCCCATTGCGGTTGTTCCACTCTTGGTGGAGGGACCTGATTATTTTGACATTGTACTGATTCAACTGGAACCTCTAAGGGGAATAGCTTCAAAAAGATGTCCGAAAGCCATTGTTTTTCTCTTTGAGGATTAATGTCTAAACTTTCGCCTCTCTCTAGCAAAGGAGAGGGATTACTGCTGTTGCCAAGGGTGTTTGTTGACCATGGGAGGTAGTCTCCCAATGTATATTTTGTATTTGGATTGGCATAAGGATCTAATGCCAATCCCCCCTTGTCGCCTATTTCTAGGCCTTGCATATTTTTGACCAAGATGTCTAAGGGTAGGGGGTGGTTGAACCCTACTCCTGACTTATCATATGGCATCCGATATCTTGGTTGGCAAAGGATCCACATCCCTTGCTCATATCTGCCTAGCCCGTATCCATGCCAATTGCATTGGCCGAGATATTTTAGGGCAAATTCTGGGTTTGACAGATAGTTGATGTTTTCAACAAAAGGTTCTTCATCTACTTCCTTTTGTTTGCATGGTTCAAGACCATGATCAAGGCCCCCATACACAAAATTTGTCTGGTTTTGTGGGTAGCCTAGAGGAACAATTGTCCCTATGGGAAGGCGAGGTCTTTCCATGTCCTGTACTGACTCCAATGCGGGGGTTGCCACAACATTTTGCACTAAATACTCCCCCAGGCCCGTATTGGCCATTTCAACAATGATTGTTGATGATTGGGTGGGAGGAAACGGGGAGTCCTTCCTGAGTCCATTCCATGTTCGACATTTTAGGAGTCTCCGCTTCTGCTGTGTGAGGTGTTTCTTCTGTTGATACCATTGAAATTGTGGGCAACCCTTCTTCTAGGGACTTAGCCTCTTCCATGATCCTGTTTTTCCTTGTCCTTCTGTTTGGCCATGACAGGTGGCGTTGATAATGAAGGAGTAGATGATGAAGACTCACCTGGCTGGGATTTTGTAGTTTTGGTCACCAGTGGTGCCTGCGGTATTGGACCCTGTTTAGATGGATTTAGCTAGAAATCCAAACGCGTTGAGGGGAGGGTTGATTGAGGCAGGAATTGTACCGCATTACAATACTTAAAGGGCTCTAAGTCCATTGGTACTACATATATTTCTCCTTCAAAAGCATACTTTAAGCACTGGTGAGCGATCGAAGGGACACACTTCATGTCCCTGATCCAAGGCCGCCCTAGCAGTATATTATAAGCCATCTCGCCTTCCAACACATGGCACGGTGTAGGTATTGTCTTTTGTCCTACCCGGATAGGCGGAACAATCGTGTCTGATCGTCGAGCATATTACATCATTGAAAGCTCGCAGTGTGTACATGGAGGGTGTGATGTGAGAGGCTGGCAGCTTCAAATGTTTTAAGGCTGCAGTGGTAATGATGTTACTGGATGAGCCAGTATCTACCAACACTCTCTTGTACGGGATCTCGTTGACCCGTGCGATAACATGCAGGGGTGGATCTACCATGTCATTTGGTATTGTTTTGACTTCATCTTCTCTGAAGGTGATGACCGGCTCCGTACATCGTTTCACATGTCCCACGAAGTTGTTGAAATAATTTTCTTCGTGAGGCTGTAATTCAATGGCTTTTAAGATGTCCATAAGAGCTTCCCTATGGGGTGCTGACTATTGAATAAGCTTGTAAATGGACAGCCTAGCCGATGTGGTCCGTAAACTCTGCGTGAGTTTGGTCCGTATCGTGACCTCGGGTCTAGGCGGAGGCAACTGCGTTGGGCGTTGTTTAGGCTACGATGTTGTCAAAACTTCCCTCGTAGCTACCTCGGGGGCAACTATTAGGTACTTTTTGTTCCTTGTCACTATACTAATCATTCCCACAAATCCTTGCATGGGAAGATTTTGTCGTACCTCGTTAATTTGGAGAGGTTTTGCCTGTGCTTCATGGGCAGGAAAAGGGTCCTTGAATACCCCCATTTGTTGATTATTTGGCGCTATGGGGTTGTCCACGGCCAATGTTCTATTGTCGATCAAATCTTGGATTAATTCTTTGAATTTCCAACATCCATTCAAGTTGTGTCCTCTGTGCCTATGGAATCTACAATACAATTCCTCTCTGTATCCCCTAGGCTTAGGAGCGTTAGGGTCTATAGTTTGGATTTCGCAGAGTGACCAAATTTGCTACTGACAAGCGATCAAATAGGGAGTCCCTAGACTCCGTGTAAGGGGTGAATTGTCGCCTAGGGTGACGCTGCTGATTCTACTCCTGTCTTCTATTATCTCTTTCATAACCAGGAGGCACTGCCTGGTAATTAGCCTTTTGGGGCTACATTTCTTGCACAAGCGTGGGAACATTTATCGCAACTTGGTTAACTGCAGCATGTTGTGGTTGCGTTGTCCCGATTTTTGTGGTTTTATTCCACTCTTTCTTTTTAGGCTTGGCGATTGCGCCTTCGCCTATTTTGATCTCTTCTATGACTTTGGCTTGCGCCAAAGCTTCTTCTAAGCTAGCGTATTACTGCAGCTGCAATAGCCTAGAGATCGATTTCAAGCAACTTTTTGCGAACATCTATGTGAGATCAGACATAGGGGGATGGTAAGGTAACTTAGAAAGCAAAGCTCTCCATCGATTCCCGTATGCTGCCATTGTTTCCTCCTCAAATTGCTCGAGGCTAGCCAGATCACTCAGTGATGCCTTCTTCCTTGTGTTGAAGGCAAAGTGTTCAAGAAACGCATCTACTAATTGATCTAGGTTGCTTATGCTTGTGTTTGGGTAATTGTGTGAACCAATCCGAGGCAGGGCCTGCGAATGTGGTTATGAATGTTCTAAGCAACAATGCGTCATTATCTTGGATGCCGAAGCATTGGCTTAGAAATCTTGTAACATGTTCTTGTGCGTCCTCTTCACCTTTAAAAATTGCCAATTGAGGCAACTTGAAGTGTTCGGGGTAAAGAGGTGTAGGCACTGAGGGATGCACCGGATGACTACGGAGTTGACGTAATGTGGGTTTTTGATGCCCAACAGCTTTTGTCTTCACAGACTCTAAATGCTCTAATAGCGCTTGGTATGCATCGGAAGATTTTATTTCTTCCTATTTTTTTTGCTCCCGTTGTAAGTTATGGTAGACTGGAGGCCTATGAAGGGGTGGCCGAATGGCAGCCCTCCTGCCTTGATGGGGAGTTTCAACATATTCTATGTCTGGTTCATACTCCTCGTAAAATTCTTGAGGAGTCTCTCGGGCGAAGCCTATGAACCTGATTGAATCCCTGCTGAAGGTACCTATCATTGTTTCAGGGAGTGGCCTCCCTCTCGGGTCTATAAGGTCTCGGAGGCAAAGCTTGACGAGGTCGAGGAGACCTATCCTGCACCAACAGATTATGCCTCTCATATTGTTTGACTCTTTGGGTGTGAGGGGTTGGCCCCCTCTTAGGTAGTTCATAGTGTAACTCATCCGATTCGCGTTGCATGTGCTCTCTATCCAAGCAGTGTCGATACTCTATCTCCTGATGACTTTGTTTAAGCCGCATGATTTGGGCTTGACGGGTGGCATGTCTGGCGACTATCGGGTCAATTTGGTCTACCCTATTTTTCTCAGGAGGTTTGAATGTTTCTCCTATGTGTTTGCCTTGATCTTGATGATCTAAAATTTCAACGGGTCGCTTCCCTCTGTCGAGGTAGGCGACATTTCCTCGAGGCTCTGGACTCGATGTATGATCATGATATCCATCCGGTGCAGAAGCGTAAGGTTCCCACACTGTATGTTGTCTCTAAGGAATGAGATGATCTTCCTCGTACTCCTTTTCATGTGTGTGAAAGGGGTGAGCGGAGTGAGCTCGCCCTGTGTGAAGAGCCCTACGCTCTGGATTTTGTCTTTCTGTTCTGATGGGAGGTAAAGAAGGGACGCCATATCCACGTTGTCCCTCCAAATGGATGGTGTGCCTCTCTATCGCTTCATCGCGTGGTGACCGCTCATATCGAACATCTAAGGGAGCTCTCCTATGAATGTACTCCTCATGGAAGGGTGTGTGATGCATGCTATGCTGAACAGAAGTGCTCTTAGAAGGGGTGCCCCTATAGTCCCTATCCGTTAAGGTGTGGAGGGGTCTGCTTTGTGTGTTAGGTCACCAAGGTGGTATGACCAAATCCTTGGGATTGTAACAGAGATGACTCGTGCCTCCTTGTACATTCCCCACAGCCTCCGCCCGTGATTGGGCTTGGCTGCGGCTGAGCACCATGACGATGTCTCTCTAGAAAACATCAAAAATTAAAATGATTCAGATGGGGCCCAAAATTGGCGTGTGCATCCCTCTTATGGTAGATAAGACAAAAATGAAGTTTCAAGTCCTAGATCTAAATACATTAGGACATATTGACATCCGAACAGCTCAAAAAGTGTAAAAAAATGGGCACGCAATTTTAGAACCTAATTTTGGGGCACTAGATGATGGAATTTGGCCCCAAAAACTGACTTTTCCAATCAAAATGTTATGAAATTGAAGCTATGAGTTAATCAAATAGAATAACATGAGATGCAACCTGAAAAAATAATCTAGAATGCTTTTGGAATAAAACTTAGAAAGTGTGGGGGTGCCCAAGTGGGCCTCCCACCGTTGGCACTTGATCTTGGCGCCAATCCACTAGGGATGGGCCCAAAACCTCTTAGGATTGATATGTCTGTAAATTTGTGGTGTAAGGTGGTCAAATTTTGGATTTGGGTTGGATCCACGCTTCCAAAATCCACCCAATAACCTCCCTTGCAAAAGAGATTAGTGGATGTGAGAAGGTGAATCAAAAGGATGCAAGTGGGTATTCAATCGGACAGCACTTCATTGCTTAGAATCGCCTCCAATCTGTGTTTTGGGTGAGAAAAGTCTCACCTTTTATAGACCCATGGGGTCTCTTTTGAGAGGGAAGCATAAGCGCCATGTGTTGGTCATAGGTGCCATGTGGCAGTCATGTCTTCCCATGAGGGAGGGGAGTCCTCCATGACTTGGGCTTTCATAACTGCCCTTGTGACAGTCCTCTAACGGCATATTTGCCCACCCACACACGCGTGCGATACAGGAGTCATCAAATGACTATCCTGGGCTGCCACTTGGAGCCATTCTTCTTTTTGCCCGTTAAACTTGGCACCATTCTTCTTTTGATCAGATTTTATCATGCCTTTTGTCGCTTTGTTGTCCTACTAACTTGCAGGTGGCGACATCGAATTCCTGAGGATAGAGGCCAAATTGGGAGAATCCGTCCATCTGGGTCGTCCCAAAATGGCCCCAATTACATAACCCCTCTATTTTCAGGTGTTTTGGAGGTCTTGAGATTCGACATTGGAGCAGTACCACTTCGGTTTTTCCAACACAGGAGAATTCGTCTCACCCAGGGATGAATAGCAGTCAGAATTCGTCCTACCCAGGGACGAATTCCAGTTGAAGGCAGATTGGCTGATTGTTTCAATGGCAGTGGCCCTCTGGTGATGTCTTCTGTCCTCTATTAGATTTTTAGGTCATTTAGAGTCATTTTGTCTATCGATTTGGCTAATTATTTACATGCATCTTTTGGCTATTTTAGAGAACAAACACTTACTATTTGCAACAGGTGCTACTGACATCTTTGTTGTTTCTTTGTTCGCAGGAGGAGCAGCAGAGGTTAAGGACTCATCAACATCAGCGACGGCATCATCTTGGCCCACCCATTTCAAGTGTGGGCACGTGGAAAGAGGAACCTTAAGTCTCGATTGTAATCAAATTCTTTTAACGCTCCTAGCCCCTGAAAAGGGAGGAGGCATCTTTGAAATAGAGATCAAGAGAGTTTAATGAAAGGGTTGTGTTTTCTCCATTTGCTTGTATCTCATTTCAATGCGTCTCTTTCATTTCATGCATTCTACATTTTTAGTACTTAAGCGTATTTGATTTTGAATGCATCGCAAGTAGTGTTTCCTCCTATAGTCGGCCAATCTTCCTTCAACTAGAATTCGTCCTCAGGCGGGATGAATCTCGATCGCTATTCGTCCTTGGGTGAGACAAATTCTGCTGTGTTGGAAAAGCCGAAGTGGTACTGCTCCAATGTCGAATCTTGAGACCTCCAAAACACCTACAAACAGAGGGGTTATGTAATTGGGGCCATTTTGGGACGACCCAGATGGTCGGATTCTCCCAATTGGCTCTCTATCCTCTAGAATTTGATGTCGCCACCTGCAAGTTAGTAGGACAACAAAGCGACAAAAGGCATGATAAAATCTAATCAAAATGTTATGAAATTGAAGCTATGAGTTAATCAAACAGAATAACGTGAGATGCAACCTGAAACAATAATCTAGAATGCTTTTGGAATAAAACTTAGAAAGTGCGGGGGTACCCAAGTGGGCCTCCCACTGTTGGCACTTGATCTTGTCGCCAATCCACTAGGGATGGGCCCAAAACCTCTTAGGATTGAGATGTCTGCAAATTGTTTGTGTAAGGTGGTCAAATGTTGGATTTGGGTTGGATCCACGCTTCCAAAAGCCACCCAATAACCTCCCTTGCAAAAGCGATTAGTGGATGTGAGAAGGTGAATCAAAATGATGCAAGTGGGTATTCAATCGGACAACATTTCGTTGCTTAGAATCGCCTCCAATCTATGTTTTGGGTGAGAAAAGTCTCACCTTTTATAGACCCATGGGGTCTCTTTTGAGAGGGAAGCATAAGCGCCATGTGTTGGTCATAGGTGCCATGTGGCAGTCATGTCTTCCCATGAGGGAGGGGAGTCCTCCATGACTTTGGCTTTCATAACTACCCTTGTGACAGTCCTCTAACGGCCTATTTGCCCACCCACACATGCGTCCGAGGTAGGAGTCATCAACTGACTGTCCTAGGCTGCCACTTGGCGCCATTCTTCTTTTTGCCCGTTAAACTTGGCGCCATTCTTCTTTTGATAAGATTTTATCATGCCTTTTGTCACTTTGTTGTCCTACTAACTTGCAGGTGGCAACATCGAATTCCCAAGGATAGAGGCCAAATTGGGAGAATCCGACCATCTGGGTCATCCCAAAATGGCCCCAATTACATAACCCCTCTGTTTGCAGGTGTTTTGGAGGTCTCAGGATTTCACATTGGCGCAGTACCACTTCGACTTAACCAACACAGCAGAATTCGTCTCACCCTGGGACAAATAGCAGTCAGAATTCGTCCTACCCAGGGACGAATTCCAGTTGAAGGCAGATTGGCCGATTGTTTCAATGGCAATGGCCCTCTGGTGATGTCTTCTGTCCTCTGTCGGATTTTCAGGTCATTTAGAGTCATTTTGTTTATCGATTTGGCTAATTATTTACATGCATCTTTTGGCAATTTTAGAGAACAAACACTTACTATTTGCAACAGGTGCTACTAACATCTTTGTTGTTTCTTTGTTCGCAGGAGGAGCAACAGAGGTTAAGGACTCATCAACTTCAACGGCGGCATCATCTTGGCCCGCCCATTTCAAGTGTGGGCATGCGGAAAGAGGAAACTTAAGTCTCAATTGTAATCAGATTCTTTTAACGCTCCTAGCCCTATAAAAGGTAGGAGGCATCTTTGTAACAGAGATCAAGAGATTTTAATGAAAGGGCTATGTTTTCTCCATTTGCTTGTATCTCATTTCAATGCGTCTCTTTCATTTCATGCATTCTACATTTTTAGGACTTAAGCGTATTTGATTTTGAATGCATCGCAAGTAGTGTTTCCTCCTACAGTCGGCCAATCTGCCTTCAACTGGAATTCGTCCTTGGGCAGGACGAATTCTGATTGCTATTCGTCCCTAGGTGAGACGAATTCTGCTGTGTTGGAAAAGCTGAAGTGGTACTGCTCCAATGTCGAATCCTGAGACCTCCAAAACACCTGCAAATAGAGGGCTTATGTAATTGGGGCCATTTTGGGACGACCCAGATGGTCGGATTCTCCCAATTGGGCCTCTATCCTCGGTAATTCGATGTCGCCACTTGCAAGTTAGTAGGACAACAAAGCGACAAAAGGCATGATAAAATCTGATCAAAATGTTATGAAATTGAAGCTATGAGTTAATCAAACAGAATAACGTGAGATGCAACCTGAAACAATAATCTATAATTCTTTTGGAATAAAACTTAGAAAGTGCGGGGGTGCCCAATTGGGCCTCCCACCGTTGGCACTTGATCTTGGCGCCAATCCACTAGGGATGGGCCCAAAACCTCTTAGGATTGAGATGTCTGCAAATTGGTGGTGTAAGGTGGTCAAATGTTGGATTTGGGTTGCATCCACGCTTCCAAAAGCCACCCAATAACCTCCCTTGCAAAAGAGATTAGTGGATGTGAGAAGGTGAATCAAAAGGATGCAAGTGGGTATTCAATCGGACAACACTTCGTTGCTTAGAATCGCTCCAATCTGTGTTTTGGGTGAGAAAAGTCTCACCTTTTATAGACCCATGGGGTCTCTTTTGATAGGGAAGCATAAGTTCCATGTGTTGGTCATAGGTGCCATGTGGCAGTCATGTCTTCCCATGAGGGAGGGGAGTCCTCCATGACTTAGGCTTTCATAACTGCCCTTGTGACAGTCCTCTAACGGCATATTTGCCCACCCAAACACGCGTGCAAGGTAGGAGTCATCAACTGACTGTCCTGGGCTTCCACTTGGCGCCATTATTCTTTTTTCCCATTAAACTTGGCGCCATTCTTCTTTTGATCAGATTTTATCATGCCTTTTGTCGCTTTGTTGTCCTACTAACTTGCAGGTGGCGACATCAAATTCCTGAGGATAGAGGCCAAATTGGGAGAATCCGACCATCTGGGTTGTCCCAAAATGGCCCCAATTACATAACCCCTCTATTTGCAGGTGTTTTGGAGGTCTCAGGATTTGACATTGGAGCAGTACCACTTCGGCTTTTCCAACACAGCAGAATTCGTCTCACCTAGGGACGAATAGCAGTCAGAATTCGTCCTGCCCAGGGATGAATTCCAGTTGAAGGCAGATTGGCCGATTGTTTCAATGGCAGTGGCCCTCTGGTGATGTCTTCTATCCTCTGTCAGATTTTTAGGTCATTTTGTCTATCGATTTGGCTAATTATTTACATGCATCTTTTGGCGATTTTAGAGAACAAACACTTACTATTTGCAACAGGTGCTACTGACATCTTTGTTGTTTCTTTGTTCGTAGGAGGAGCAGCAGAGGTTAAGGACTCATCAACTTTAGCGACGGCATCATCTTGGCCAGCCCATTTGAAGTGTGGGCACGCGGAAAGAGGAACCTTAAGTCTCGATTGTAATCAAATTCTTTTAACGCTCCTAGCCCCTGAAAAGGGAGGAGGCGTCTTTGTAACAGAGATCAAGAGAGTTTAATGAAAGGGTTGTGTTTTCTCCATTTTCTTGTATCTCATTTCAATGCGTCTCTTTCATTTCATGCATTCTACATTTTTAGGACTTAAGCGTATTTGATTTTGAATGCATCACAAGTAGTGTTTCCTCCTACAGTCGGCTAATCTGCCTTCAACTGGAATTCATCCCCGGGCAGGACGAATTCTGACTGCTATTCTTCCCTGGGTGAGACGAATTCTGCTGTGTTAGAAAAGCCAAAGTGGTACTGCTCCAATGTCAAATCTTGAGACCTCCAAAACACCTAAAAATAGAGGGGTTATGTAATTGGGGCCATTTTGGGACGACCCAGATGGTCGGATTCTCCCAATTGGCCCTCTATCCTCGATAATTCGATGTCGCCACGTGCAAGTTAGTAGGACAACAAAGCGACAAAAGGCATGATAAAATCTGATCAAAATGTTATGAAATTGAAGCTATGAGTTAATCAAATAGAATAACGTGAGATTCAACCTGAAACAATAATCTAGAATGCTTTTGGAATAAAACTTAGAAAGTGCGGGGGTGCCCAAGTGGGCCTCCCACCATTGGCACTTGATCTTGGCGCCAATCCACTAGGGATGGGCCCAAAACCTCTTAGGATTGAGATGTCTACAAATTGGTGGTGTAAGGTGGTCAAATGTTAGATTTGGGTTGGATCCACGGTTCCAAAAGCCACCCAATAACCTCCCTTGCAAAAGAGATTAGTGGATGTGAGAAGGTGAATCAAAAGGATGCAAGTGGGTATTCAATCGGACAGCACTTCGTTGCTTAGAATCGCCTCCAATCTATGTTTTGGGTGAGAAAAGTCTCACCTTTTATAGACCCATGGGGTCTCTTTTGAGAGGGAAGCATAAGCGCCATGTGTTGGTCATAGGTGCCATGTGGCAGTCATGTCTTCCCATGAGGGAGGGGAGTCCTCCATGACTTGAGCTTTCATAACTGCCCTTGTGATAGTCCTTTAACGGCCTATTTGCCCACCCACACACGCGTGTGAGGCAGGAGTCATCAACTAACTGTCCTGGGCTGCCACTGGGTGCCATTCTTCTTTTTTCCCGTTAAACTTGGCGCCATTCTTCTTTTGATCAGATTTTATCATGCCTTTTGTCGCTTTGTTGTCCTACTAACTTGCAGGTGGCGACATCGAATTCTTGAGGATAGAGGCCAAATTGGGAGAATCCGACCATCTAGGTCGTCCCATAATGGCCCCAATTACATAACCCCTCTGTTTGCAGGTGTTTTGGATGTCTCGGGATTTGACATTAGAGCAGTACCACTTCGGCTTTTCCAACACAGCAGAATTCGTCTCACCCAGGGACGAATAGCAGTCAGAATTCATCCTGGCCAGGGACAAATTCCAGTTGAAGGCAGATTGGCTGATTGTTTCAATGGCAGTGGCCCTCTGGTGATGTCTTCTGTCCTTTGTCAGATTTTCAGGTCATTTAGAGTCATTTTGTCTATCGATTTGCTTAATTATTTACATGCATCTTTTGGCAATTTTAGAGAACAAACACTTACTATTTGCAACAGGTGCTACTGACATCTTTGTTGTTTCTTTGTTCACAGGAGGAACAGCAGAGGTTAAGGACTCATCAACTTTAGCGACGGCATCATCTTGGTCTGCCCATTTCAAGTGTGGGCATGCGAAAAGAGGAACCTTAAGTCTCGATTGTAATCAAATTCTTTTAACGCTCCTAGCCCCTGAAAAGGGAGGAGGCATCTTTGTAACAGAGATCAAGAGAGTTTAATGAAATGGCTGTGTTTTCTCCATTTGCTTGTATCTCATTTCAATGCGTCTCTTTCATTTCATGCATTCTACATTTTTAGGACTTAAGCGTATTTTATTTTGAATGCATCGCAAGTAGTGTTTCCTCCTACAGTTGGCCAATCGCCTTCAACCGGAATTCGTCCCCGTGCGGGATGAATTCTGACTGCTATTCGTCCCCGGGTGAGACGAATTTTGTTGTGTTGGAAAAGCCGAAGTGGTACTGCTCCAATGTCAAATCCCGAGACCTCCAAAACACCTGCAAATAGAGGGGTTATGTAATTGGGGCCATTTTGGGATGACCCAGATGGTCGGATTCTCCCAATTGGGCCTTTATCCTCGAGAATTCGATGTCGCCACGTGCAAGTTAGTAGGACAACAAAGCGACAAAAGGCATGATAAAATCTGATCAAAATGTTATGAAATTGAAGCTATGAGTTAATCAAATAGAATAACGTGAGATGCAACCTAAAACAATAATCTAGAATGCTTGTGGAATAAAACATAGAAAGTGTGGGGGTGCCCAAGTGGGCCTCCCACCGTTGGCACTTGATCTTGGCAGCAATCCACTAGGGATGGGCCCAAAACCTCTAAGGATTGAGATTTCTACAAATTGGTGGTGTAAGGTGGTCAAATTTTTGGATTTGGGTTGGATCCATACTTCCAAAAGCCACCCAATAACCTCCATTGCAAAAGAGATTAGTGGATGTGAGAAGGTGAATCAAAAGGATGCAAGTGGGTATTCAATCGGACAGCACTTCGTTGCTTAGAATTGCCTCCAATCTGTGTTTTGGGTGAGAAAAGTCTCACATTTTATAGACCCATGGGGTCTCTTTTGAGAGGGAAGCATAAGCGCCATGTGTTGGTCATAGGTGCCATGTGGCAGTCATGTCTTCCCATGAGGGAGGGGAGTCCTCCATGACTTGGGCTTTCATAACTGCCCTTGTGACAGTCCTCTAATGGCATATTTGCCCACCCACACATGCATGTGAGGTAGGAGTCATCAACTAACTATCCTGGGCTACCACTTGGCGCCATTCTTCTTTTGATCAAATTTTATCATGTCTTTTGTCGCTTTGTTGTCCTACTAACTTGCAGGTGGCGACATCGAATTCTTGAGTATAGAGGCCATATTGGGAGAATCCGACCATCTGGGTCGCCCAAAAATGGCCCCAATTACATAACCCCTATGTTTTTAGGTGTTTTGGATGTCTCAGGATTCGACATTGGAGTAGTACCACTTTGGCTTTTCCAACACAGCAAAATTCGTCTCACCTAGGGACGAATAGCAGTCAGAATTCGTCCTGCCCACGGACGAATTCCAGTTGAAGGCAGATTGGCCGATTGTTTCAATGGCAGTGGCCCTCTGGTGATGTCTTCTCTCCTCTATCAGATTTTTAGGTCATTTAGAGTCATTTTGTCTATCGATTTGGCTAATTATTTACATGCATCTTTTGGCAATTTTAGAGAACAAACACTTACTATTTGCAACAGGTGCTACTGACATCTTTGTTGTTTCTTTGTTTGTAGGAGGAGCAGCAGAGGTTAAGGACTCATCAACTTCAGCGGCGGCATCATCTTGGCCCCCCCATTTCAAGTGTGGGCACACGAAAAGAGGAACCTTAAGTCTCAATTGTAATCAAATTCTTTTAACGCTCCTAGCCCCTGAAAAGGGAGGAGGCGTCTTTGTAACAGAGATCAAGAGAGTTTAATGAAAGGGTCTGTGTTTTCTCCATTTGCTTGTATCTCATTTCAATGCGTCTCTTTCATTTCATGCATTCTACATTTTTAGGACTTAAGCGTATTTGATTTTGAATGCATCGCAAGTAGTGTTTCCTCCTACAGTCGACCATTCTGCCTTCAACTAGAATTCGTCCCTGGGCAGGACGAATTTTGACTGCTATTCGTCCCTGGGTGAGACGAATTCTGTTGTGTTGGAAAATCCGAAGTGGTACTGCTCCAATGTCGAATCCCGAGACCTCAAAAACAACTGCAAACAGAGGGGTTATGTAATTAGGGCCATTTTGGGATGACCCAGATGGTCGGATTCTCCCAATTGGGCCACTATCCTCAAGAATTTGATGTCGCCACCTGCAAGTTAGTAGGACAACAAAGCGACAAAAGGCATGATAAAATCTGATCAAAATGTTATGAAATTGAAGCTATGAGTTAATCAAATAGAATAACATGAGATGCAACCTGAAACAATAATCTAGAATGCTTTTGGAATAAAACTTATAAAGTGTGGGGGTGCCCAAGTGGGCCTACCACCGTTGGCACTTGATCTTGGTGCCAATCCACTAGGGATGGGCCCAAAACCTCTTAGGATTGAGATGTCTGCAAATTGGTGGTGTAAGGTGGTCAAATTTTGGATTTGGGTTGTATCCATGCTTCCAAAAGCCATCCAATAACCTCCCTTGCAAAAGAGATTAGTGGATGTGAGAAGGTGAATCAAAAGGATGCAAGTGGGTATTCAATCGGACAGCACTTCGTTGCTTAGAATCGCCTCCAATCTATGTTTTGGGTGAGAAAAGTCTCACCTTTTATAGACCCATGGGGTCTCTTTTGAGAGGGAAGCATAAGCGCCATGTTTTGGTCATAGGTGCCATGTGGCAGTCATGTCTTCCCATGAGGGAGGGGAGTCCTCCATGACTTGGGCTTTCATAACTACCCTTGTGACAGTCCTCTAACGGCCTATTTGCACACCCACACACGCGTGCGATGTAGGAGTCATCAATCGACTCGTCTCGGGCTGCCACTTGGCGCCATTCTTCTTTTTTCCCGTTAAACTTGGCTCCATTCTTCTTTTGATCAGATTTTATCATGCCTTTTGTTGCTTTGTTGTCCTACTAACTTGCAGGTGGCGACATCAAATTCTCGAGTATAGAGGCCAAATTTGGAGAATCCGACCATCTGGATCGTCCCAAAATGGCCCCAATTACATAACCCCTCTATTTGCAGGTGTTTTGGAGGTCTCGGGATTCCACATTGGAGCAGTACCACTTCGGCTTTTCCAACACAGTAGAATTCGTCTCACCCAGGGACGAATAGCAGTCAGAATTCGTCCTGCCCAGGGACGAATTCCAGTTGAAGGTAGATTGGCCGATTGTTTCAATGGCAGTGGCCCTCTGGTGATGTCTTATGTCATCTATCATATTTTTAGGTCATTTAGAGTCATTTTGTCTATCGATTTGGATGTGAGAAGGTGAATCAAAAGGATGCAAGTGGGTATTCAATAGGACAGCACTTCGTTGCTTAGAATCACATCCAATCTGTGTTTTGGGTGAGAAAAGTCTCACCTTTTATAGACCCATGGGGTCTCTTTTGAGAGGGAAGCATAAGCGCCATGTTTTGTTCATAGGTGCCATGTGGCAGTCATGTCTTCCCATGAGGGATGGGAGTCCTCCATGACTTGGGCTTTCATAACTGCCCTTGTGACAGTCCTCTTACGGCCTATTTGCCCACCCACACATGCGTGCGAGGCAGGAGTCATCAAATGACTATCCTGGGCTACCACTTGGTGCCATTCTTCTTTTTTGTCATTAAACTTGGCGCCATTCTTCTTTTGATCAGATTTTACAAAAAATTCCTGAGGATAGAGGCCAAATTGGGAGAATTCGACCATCTGGGTCATCCCAAAATGGCCCCAATTACATAACCCCTCTGTTTACAGGTGTTTTTTAGGTCTCGGGATGCGACATTGGAGAAGTACCACTTCAGCTTTTCCACCACAGCAGAATTCGTCTCACCCAGGGATGAATAGCATTCAGAATTCGTCCTGCCCAGGGACGAATTCCAGTTGAAGGCAGATTGGCCGATTGTTTCAATGGCAGTGGCCCTCTGGTGATGTCTTCTATCCTATGTCAGATTTTTAGGTCATTTAGAGTCATTTTGTCTATCGATTTGGCTAATTTCTTTGTTCGCAGGAGGAGCAGCAGAGGTTAAGGACTCATCAACTTCAGTGGCGGCATCATCTTGGCCCACCCATTTCAAGTGTGGGCACACGAAAATAGGAACCTTAAGTATCGATTGTAATCAAATTCTTTTAATGCTCCTAGCCCCTGAAAAGGGAGGAGGCGTCTTTGTAACAGAGATCAAGAGAGTTTAATGAAAGGGCTGTGTTTTCTCCATTTGCTTGTATCTCATTTCAATGCGTCTCTTTCATTTCATGCATTCTACATTTTTAGTACTTAAGCGTATTTATTTTGAATGCATCGCAAGTAGTGTTTCCTCCTACAGTCGGCCAATATGCCTTCAACTAGAATTCATCCTCGGCGGGATGAATTTCGATCGCTATTCGTCCCCGGGTGAGACGAATTCTCGTTGTGTTGGAAAAGTCGAAGTGGTACTTGCTCCAATGTCGAATCCCGAGACCTCCAAAACACCTGCAAACAGAGGGGTTATGTAATTGGGGCCATTTTGGGACGACCCAGATGGTCGGATTCTCCCAATTGGGCCTCTATCCTCAGGAATTCGATGTCACCACCTGTAATTTAGTAGGACAACAAAGCGACAAAAGGCATGATAAAATCTGATCAAAATGTTATGAAATTGAAGCTATGAGTTAATCAAACAGAATAACGTGAGATGCAACCTGAAAAAGTAATCTAGAATGCTTTTGGAATAAAACTTAGAAAGTGCGGGGGTGCCCAAGTGGGCCTCCCACCATTGGCACTTGATCTTGGCGCCAATCCACTAGGGATGGGCCCAAAACCTCTTAGGATTGATATGTTTGCAAATTGGTGGTGTAAGGTGGTCAAATGTTGGATTTGGATTGGATCCACACTTCCAAAAGCCACCCAATAACCTCCCTTGCAAAAGAGATTAGTGGATGTGAGAAGGTGAATCAAAAGGATGCAAGTGGGTATTCAATTGGACAACACTTCGTTGCTTAGAATTGCTTCCAATCTGTGTTTTGGGTGAGAAAAGTCTCACCTTTTATAGACCCATGGGGTCTTTTTTGAGAGGGAAGCATAAGTGCCATGTGTTGGTCATAGGTGCCTTGTGGCAGTCATTTCTTCCCATGAGGGAGGGGAGTCCTCCATGACTTGGGCTTTCATAACTGCCCTTGTGACAGTCCTCTAACGGCCTATTTGCCCACCCACACACGCGTGCGAGGCAGGAGTCATCAACTGACTGTCCTGAGCTGCCACTTGGCGCCATTCTTATTTTTGCCCGTTAAACTTGGCGCCATTCTTCTTTTGATCAGATTTTATCATGCCATTTTTCGCTTTGTTGTCCTACTAACTTGCAAGTGGCGACATCGAATTCCTGAGGATAGAGGACAAATTGGGAGAATCCGACCATCTGGGTCATCCCAAAATGGCCCCAATTACATAACCCCTCTATTTGTAGGAGTTTTGGAGGTCTCGGGATTCGATATTGGAGTAGTACCACTTCGGCTTTTCCAACACAATAGAATTCATCTCACCCAGGGACAAATAGTAGTCAGAATTCGTCTTGCCCAGGGACGAATTCCATTTGAATGCAGATTGGCCGATTGTTTCAATGGCAGTGGCCCTCTGGTGATGTCTTCTGTCCTCTGTCGGATTTTTAGGTCATTTAGAGTCATTTTGTCTATCGATTTGTCTAATTATTTACATGCATCTTTTGGAAATTTTAGAGAACAAACACTTACTATTTGCAACAGGTGCTACTGACATCTTTGTTGTTTCTTTGTTCGCAGGAGGAGTAGCAGAGGTTAAGGACTCATCAACTTCAGCGGCGACATCATCTTGGCCCGTCCATTTCAAGTGTGGGCACATGGAAAGAGGAACCTTAAGTCTCGATTGTAATCAAATTCTTTTAACGCTCCAAGCCCCTGAAAAGGGAGGAGGAGTCTTTGTAACAAATATCAAGAGAGTTTAATGAAAGGGCTATGTTTTCTCCATTTTCTTGTATCTCATTTCAATGCGTCTCTTTCATTTCATGCATTATACATTTTTAGGACTTAAGCATATTTGATTTTGAATGCATCGCAAGTAGTGTTTCCTCCTACAGTCAGCCAATCTACCTTCAACTGGAATTCGTCCCTATGCAGGATGAATTCTGACTGCTATTCGTCCCTGGGTGAGACGAATTATGCTGTGTTGGAAAATCCGAAGTGGTACTTCTCCAATGTTGAATATTGAGACCTCCAAAACACCTACAAATAGAGGGGTTATGTAATTGGGGCCATTTTGGGATGACCCAGATGGTCGGATTCTCCCAATTGCGCCTCTATCCTTGGGAATTTGATGTCGCCACCTGCAAGTTAGTAGGACAACAAAGCGACAAAAGGCATGATAAAATCTGATCAAAATGTTATGAAATTGAAGCTATGAGTTAATCAAACAGAATAACGTGAGATGCAACCTGAAACAATAATCTAGAATACTTTAGGAATAAAACTTAGAAAGTGCGGGGGTGCCCAAGTGGGCCTCCCACCGTTGGCACTTGATCTTGGTGCCAATCCACTAGGGATGGGCCCAAAACCTCTTAGGATTGAGATGTCTATAAATTGGTAGTGTAAGGTGGTCAAATGTTGGATTTGGGTTGGATCCACGCTTCCAAAAGCCACCCAATAACCTCCCTTGCAAAAGAGATTAGTGGATGTGAGAAGGTGAATCAAAAGGATGCAAGTGGGTATTCAATCGGACAGACACTTCGTTGCTTAGAATCGCCTCCAATCTCGTGTTTTGGGTGAGAAAAGTCTCACATTTTATAGACCCATGGGGTCTCTTTTGAGAGGGAAGCATAAGCGCCATGTGTTGGTCATAGGTGCCATGTGGCAGTCATGTCTTCCCATGAGGGAGGGGAGTCCTCCATGACTTGAGCTTTCATAACTGCCCTTGTGACAGTCCTCTAATGGCCTATTTGCCCACCCACACACGCGTGCGAGGCAGGAGTCATCAACTGACTGTCCTGGGCTGCCACTTGGCACCATTCTTCTTTTTGCCCGTTAAACATGGCGCCATTCTTCTTTTGATCAGATTTTATCATGCCTTTTGTCGCTTTGTTGTCCTACTAACTTTCAGGTGGCAACATCGAATTCCTGAGGATAGAGGCGAAATTGGGAGAATTCGACCATCTGGGTCATCCCAAAATGGCCCCAATTACATAACCCCTCTATTTTCGGGTGTTTTGGAGGTCTCGAGATTCGACATTGGAGCAGTACCACTTCGGCTTTTCCAACACGACGAGATTCGTCTCACCCGGGGATGAATAGCGATCGGAATTCGTCCCGCCGGGGATGAATTCCAGTTGAAGGCAGATTGGCCCATTGTTTCAATGGCAGTGGCCCTCTGGTGATGTCTTCCGTCCTCTGTCAGATTTTCAGGTCATTTAGAGTCATTTTGTCTATCGATTTGGCTAATTATTTACATGCATCTTTTGGCGATTTTAGAGAACAAACACTTACTATTTGCAATAGGTGCTACTGACATCTTTGTTGTTTCTTTGTTCACGGGAGGAGTAGCAAAGGTTAAGGACTCATCAACTTCAGCGGTGGCATCATCTTGGCCCGCCCATTTCAAGTGTGGGCACACGGAAAGAGGAACCTTAAGTCTCGATTGTAATCAAATTCTTTTAACGCTCCTAGCCCCTGAAAAGGGAGGAGGCATCTTTGTAATAGAGATCAAGAGAGTTTAATGAAAGGGTTGTGTTTTCTCCATTTGCTTGTATCTAATTTCAATGCGTCTCTTTCATTTCATGCATTCTACATTTTTAGGACTTAAGCGTATTTTATTTTGAATGCATCGCAAGTAGTGTTTCCTCCTATAGTTGGCCAATCTGCCTTCAACTGGAATTCGTCCCTGGGTAGGATGAATTCTGACTGCTATTCGTCCCTGGGTGAGACGAATTTTGTTGTGTTGGAAAAGCCGAGTGGTACTGCTCCAATGTCGAATCTCGAGACTTCCAAAACACCTGCAAATAGAGGGGTTATGTAATTGGGGCCATTTTGGGATGACCCAGATGGTCGGATTCTCCCAATTGGGCCTCTATCCTCGAGAATTCGATGTCGCCACGTGCAAGTTAGTAGGACAACAAAGCGACAAAAGGCATGATAAAATCTGATCAAAATGTTATGAAATTGAAGCTATGAGTTAATAAAATAGAATAACGTGAGATGCAACCTAAAACAATAATCTAGAATGCTTGTGGAATAAAACTTAGAAAGTGTGGGGGTGCCCAAGTGGGCCTCCCACCGTTGGCACTTGATCTTGGCACCAATCCACTAGGGATGGGCCCAAAACCTCTTAGGATTGAGATTTCTGCAAATTGGTGGTGTAAGGTGGTCCAATTTTGGATTTGGGTTGGATCCATACTTCCAAAAGCCACCCAATAACCTCCATTGCAAAAGAGATTAGTGGATGTGAGAAGGTGAATCAAAAGGATGCAAGTGGGTATTCAATCGGACAGCACTTTGTGGCTTAGAATTGCCTCCAATCTGTGTTTTGGGTGAGAAAAGTCTCACATTTTATAGACCCATGGGGTCTCTTTTGAGAGGGAAGCATAAGCGCCATGTGTTGGTCATAGGTGCCATGTGGCAGTCATGTCTTCCCATGAGAGAGGGGAGTCCTCCATGACTTGGGCTTTCATAACTGCCCTTGTGACAGTCCTCTAATGGCCTATTTGCCCACCCACACATGCGTGCGAGGTAGGAGTCATCAACTAACTATCCTGGGCTACCACTTGGCGCCATTCTTCTTTTGATCAAATTTTATCATGTCTTTTGTCGCTTTGTTGTCCTACTAACTTGCAGGTGGCGACATCGAATTCTTGAGTATAGAGGCCAAATTGGGAGAATCCGACCATCTTGGTCGCCCAAAAATGGCCCCAATTACATAACCCCTATGTTTTTAGGTGTTTTGGATGTCTCAGGATTCGACATTGGAGTAGTACCACTTCGGCTTTTCCAACACAGCAAAATTCGTCTCACCCAGGGACGAATAGCAGTCAAAATTCGTCCTGCCCACGGACGAATTCTAGTTGAAGGCAGATTTGCCGATTGTTTCAATGGCAGTGGCCCTCTAGTGATTTCTTCTCTCCTCTATCAGATTTTTAGGTCATTTAGAGTCATTTTGTCTATCGATTTGGATGTGAGAAGGTGAATCAAAAGGATGCAAGTGGGTATTCAATAGGACAGCACTTCGTTGCTTAGAATCACATCCAATCTGTGTTTTGGGTGAGAAAAGTCTCACCTTTTATAGATCCATGGGGTCTCTTTTGAGAGGGAAGCATAAGCGCCATGTTTTGTTCATAGGTGCCATGTGGCAGTCATGTCTTCCCATGAGGGAGGGGAGTCCTCCATGACTTGGGCTTTCATAACTGCCCTTGTGACAGTCCTCTTACGGCCTATTTGCCCACCCACACATGCGTGCGAGGCAGGAGTCATCAACTGACTATCCTGGGCTACCACTTGGTGCCATTCTTCTTTTTTGTCGTTAAACTTGGTGCCATTCTTCTTTTGATCAGATTTTACAAAAAATTCCTGAGGATAGAGGCCAAATTGGGAGAATCCGACCATCTGGGTCATCCCAAAATGGCACCAATTACATAACCCCTCTGTTTACAGGTGTTTTTTAGGTCTCGGGATGCGACATTGGAGAAGTACCACTTCAGCTTTTCCACCACAGCAGAATTCGTCTCACCCAGGGACGAATAGCATTCAGAATTCGTCCTGCCCAGGGACGAATTCCAGTTGAAGGCAGATTGGCTGATTGTTTCAATGGCAGTGGCCCTCTGGTGATGTCTTCTATCCTCTGTCAGATTTTTAGGTCATTTAGAGTCATTTTGTCTATCGATTTGGCAAATTTCTTTGTTCGCAGGAGGAGCAGCAGAGGTTAAGGACTCATCAACTTCAGTGGCGGCATCATCTTGGCCCGCCCATTTCAAGTGTGGGCACATGGAAAGAGGAACCTTAAGTCTCGATTGTAATCAAATTCTTTTAATGATCCTAGCCCCTGAAAAGGGAGGAGGCATCTTTGTAACAGAGATCAAGAGAGTTTAATGAAAGGGCTGTGTTTTCTCCATTTTCTTGTATCTCATTTCAATGCGTCTATTTCATTTCATGCATTCTACATTTTTAGTACTTAAGCGTATTTTATTTTGAATGCATCGCAAGTAGTGTTTCCTCCTACAGTCGGCCAATATGCCTTCAACTAGAATTCATCCCTGGGCAGGATGAATTCTGACTGCTATTCGTCCCTGGGTGAGACGAATTCTGTTGTGTTGGAAAAGTCGAAGTGGTACTGCTCCAATGTCGAATCCCGAGACCTCCAAAACACCTGCAAACAGAGGGGTTATGTAATTGGGGCCATTTTGGGACGACCCAGATGGTCGGATTCTCCCAATTGGGCCTCTATCCTCAGGAATTCGATGTCACCACCTGTAATTTAGTAGGACAACAAAGCGACAAAAGGCATGATAAAATCTGATCAAAATGTTATGAAATTGAAGCTATGAGTTAATCAAACAGAATAACATGAGATGCAACCTGAAAAAATAATCTAGAATGCTTTTGGAATAAAACTTAGAAAGTGCGGGGGTGCCCAAGTGGGCCTCCCACCATTGGCACTTGATCTTGGCGCCAATCCACTAGGGATGGGCCCAAAACCTCTTAGGATTGAGATGTTTGCAAATTGGTGGTGTAAGGTGGTCAAATGTTGGATTTGGGTTGGATCCACGCTTCCAAATCCCACCCAATAACCTCCCTTGCAAAATAGATTAGTGGATGTGAGAAGGTGAATCAAAAGGATGCAAGTGGGTATTCAATCGGACAACACTTCGTTGCTTAGAATTGCTTCCAATCTGTGTTTTGGGTGAGAAAAGTCTCACCTTTTATAGACCCATGGGGTCTTTTTTGAGAGGGAAGCATAAGTGCCATGTTTTGGTCATAGGTGCCTTGTGGCAGTCATTTCTTCCCATGAGGGAGGGGAGTCCTCCATGACTTGGGCTTTCATAACTGCCCTTGTGACAGTCCTCTAACGGCCTATTTGCCCACCCACACACGCGTGCGAGGCAGAGTCATCAACTGACTGTCCTGAGCTGCCACTTGGCGCCATTCTTATTTTTGCCCGTTAAACTTGGCGCAATTCTTCTTTTGATCATATTTTATCATGCCATTTGTCGCTTTGTTGTCCTACTAACTTGCAAGTGGCGACATCGAATTCCTGAGGATAGAGGACAAATTGGGAGAATCCGACCATCTGGGTCATCCCAAAATGGCCCCAACTACATAACCCCTCTGTTTGTAGGTGTTTTGGAGGTCTTGGGATTCGATATTGGAGTAGTACCACTTCGGCTTTTCCAACACAACAGAATTCATCTCACCCAGGGACAAATAGTAGTCAGAATTCGTCTTGCCCAGGGACGAATTCCATTTGAATGCAGATTGGCCGATTGTTTCAATGGCAGTGGCCCTCTGGTGATGTCTTCTGTCCTCTGTCGGATTTTTAGGTCATTTAGAGTCATTTTGTCTATCGATTTGTCTAATTATTTACATGCATCTTTTGGCAATTTTAGAGAACAAACACTTACTATTTGCAACAGGTGCTACTGACATCTTTGTTGTTTCTTTGTTCACAGGAGGAGTAGCAGAGGTTAAGGACTCATCAACTTCAGCGGCGACATCATCTTGGCTCGTCCATTTCAAGTGTGGGCACACGGAAAGAGGAACCTTAAGTCTTGATTGTAATCAAATTCTTTTAACGCTCCAAGCCCCTGAAAAGGGAGGAGGAGTCTTTGTAACAAATATCAAGAGAGTTTAATGAAAGGGCTATGTTTTCTCCATTTGCTTGTATCTCATTTCAATGCGTCTCTTTCATTTCATGCATTCTACATTTTTAGGACTTAAGCATATTTGATTTTGAATGCATCGCAAGTAGTGTTTCCTCCTACAGTCAGCCAATCTACCTTCAACTGGAATTCGTCCCTATGCAGGATGAATTCTGACTGCTATTCGTCCCTGGGTGAGACGAATTATGCTGTGTTGGAAAATCCGAAGTGGTACTGCTCCAATGTTGAATCTTGAGACCTCCAAAACACCTAAAAATAGAGGGGTTATGTAATTGGGGCCATTTTGGGATGACCCAGATGGTCGGATTCTCCCAATTGCGCCTCTATCCTTGGGAATTTGATGTCGCCACCTGCAAGTTAGTAGGACAACAAAGCGACAAAAGGCATGATAAAATCTGATCAAAATGTTATGAAATTGAAGCTATGATTTAATCAAACAGAATAACGTGAGATGCAACCTGAAACAATAATCTAGAATACTTTTGGAATAAAACTTAGAAAGTGCGGGGGTGCCCAAGTGGGCCTCCCACCGTTGGCACTTGATCTTGGTGCCAATCCACTAGGGATGGGCCCAAAACCTCTTAGGATTGAGATGTCTATAAATTGGTGGTGTAAGGTGGTCAAATGTTGGATTTGGGTTGGATCCACGCTTCCAAAAGCCACCCAATAACCTCCCTTGCAAAAGAGATTAGTGGATGTGAGAAGGTGAATCAAAAGGATGCAAGTGGGTATTCAATCGGACAGCACTTCGTTGCTTAGAATCGCCTCCAATATGTGTTTTGGGTGAGAAAAGTCTCACCTTTTATAGACCCATGGGTTCTCTTTTGATAGGGAAGCATAAGCGCCATGTGTTGGTCATAGGTGCCATGTGGCAGTCATGTCTTCCCATGAGGGAGGGGAGTCCTCCATGACTTAGGCTTTCATAACTGCCCTTGTGACAGTCCTCTAATGGCCTATTTTCCCACCCACACACGCGTGCGAGGCAGGAGTCATCAACTGACTGTCCTGGGCTGCCACTTGGCACCATTCTTATTTTTGCCCGTTAAACTTGGCGCCATTCTTCTTTTGATCAGATTTTATCATGCCTTTTGTCGCTTTGTTGTCCTACTAACTTGCAGGTGGCAACATCGAATTCCTGAGGATAGAGGCGAAATTGGGAGAATTCGACCATCTGGGTCATCCCAAAATGGCCCCAATTACATAACCCCTCTATTTTCAGGTGTTTTGGAGGTCTCGGGATTCGACATTGGAGTAGTACCACTTCGGCTTTTCCAACACAGCAGAATTCGTCTCACCCAGGGATGAATAGCAGTCAGAATTCGTCCTGCCCAGGGATGAATTCCAATTGAAGGCAGATTGGCCCATTGTTTCAATGGCAGTGGTCCTCTGGTGATGTCTTTTGTCCTCTGTCAGATTTTCAGGTCATTTAGAGTCATTTTGTCTATCGATTTGGCTAATTATTTACATGCATATTTTGGCAATTTTAGAGAACAAACACTTACTATTTGCAATAGGTGCTACTGACATCTTTTTTGTTTCTTTGTTCACAGGAGGAGTAGCAAAGGTTAAGGACTCATCAACTTCAGCGGTGGCATCATCTTGGCCTGCCCATTTCAAGTGTGGGCACACGGAAAGAGGAACCTTAAGTCTCGATTGTAATCAAATTCTTTTAACGCTCCTAGCCCCTGAAAAGGGAGGAGGCATCTTTGTAACAGAGATCAAGAGAGTTTAATGAAAGGGTTGTGTTTTCTCCATTTGCTTGTATCTAATTTCAATGCGTCTCTTTCATTTCATGCATTCTACATTTTTAGGACTTAAGCATATTTTATTTTGAATGCATCGCAAGTAGTGTTTCCTCCTACAGTTGGCCAATCTGCCTTCAACTGGAATTCGTCCCTGGGCAGGATGAATTCTGACTGCTATTCGTCCCTGGGTGAGACGAATTTTGTTGTGTTGGAAAAGCCGAAGTGGTACTGCTCCAATGTCGAATCCTGAGACTTCCAAAACACCTGCAAATAGAGGGGTTATGTAATTGGGGCCATTTTGGGATGACCCAGATGGTCGGATTCTCCCAATTGGGCCTCTATCCTCGAGAATTCGATGTCGCCACCTGCAAGTTAGTAGGACAACAAAGCGACAAAAGGCATGATAAAATCTGATCAAAATGTTATGAAATTGAAGCTATGAGTTAATCAAACAGAATAACGTGAGATGCAAACTAAAACAATATTCTAGAATGCTTGTGGAATAAAACTTAGAAAGTGTGGGGGTGCCCAAGTGGGCCTCCCACCGTTGGCACTTGATCTTGGCGCCAATCCACTAGGGATGGGCCCAAAACCTCTTAGGATTGAGATTTCTGCAAATTGGTGGTGTAAGGTGGTCAAATTTTGGATTTGGGTTGGATCCATACTTCCAAAATCCACCCAATAACCTCCATTGCAAAAGAGATTAGTGGATGTGAGAAGGTGAATCAAAAGGATGCAAGTGGGTATTCAATCGGACAGCACTTCGTTGCTTAGAATTGCCTCCAATCTCGTGTTTTGGGTGAGAAAAGTCTCACATTTTATAGACCCATGGGGTCTCTTTTGAGAGGGAAGCATAAGCGCCATGTGTTGGTCATAGGTGCCATGTGGCAGTCATGTCTTCCCATGAGAGAGGGGAGTCCTCCATGACTTGGGCTTTCATAACTGCTCTTGTGACAGTCCTCTAATGGCCTATTTTCCCACCCACACATGCGTGCGAGGTAGGAGTCATCAACTAACTATCCTGGGCTACCACTTGGTGCCATTCTTCTTTTGATCAAATTTTATCATGTATTTTGTCGCTTTGTTGTCCTACTAACTTGCAGGTGGCGACATCGAATTCTTGAGTATAGAGGCCAAATTGGGAGAATCCGACCATCTGGGTCGCCCAAAAATGGCCCCAATTACATAACACCTATGTTTTTAGGTGTTTTGGATGTCTCAGGATTCGACATTGGAGTAGTACCACTTCGGCTTTTCCAACACAGCAAAATTCGTCTCACCCGAGGACGAATAGCGGTCGAGATTCGTCCTGCCCACGGACGAATTCCAGTTGAAGGCAGATTGGCCGATTGTTTCAATGGCAGTGGCCCTCTAGTGATGTCTTCTCTCCTCTATCAGATTTTTAGGTCATTTAGAGTCATTTTGTCTATCGATTTGGCTAATTATTTACATGCATCTTTTGGCAATTTTAGAGAACAAACACTTACTATTTGCAACAGGTGCTACTGACATCTTTGTTGTTTCTTTGTTCGCAGGAGGAGCAGCAGAGGTTAAGGACTCATCAACTTCAGCGGCGGCATCATCTTGGCCCCCCCATTTCAAGTGTGGGCACACGAAAAGAGGAACCTTAAGTCTCGATTGTAATCAAATTATTTTAACGCTCCTAGCCCTTGAAAAGGGAGGAGGCGTCTTTGTAACAGAGATCAAGAGAGTTTAATGAAAGGGCTGTGTTTTCTCCATTTGCTTGTATCTCATTTCAATGCGTCTCTTTCATTTCATGCATTCTACATTTTTAGGACTTAAGCGTATTTGATTTTGAATGCATCGCAAGTAGTGTTTCCTCCTACAGTCGACCATTCTGCCTTCAACTAGAATTCGTCCCTGGGCAGGACGAATTCTGACTGCTATTCGTCCCTGGGTGAGACGAATTCTGCTGTGTTGGAAAATCCGAAGTGGTACTGCTCCAATGTCGAATCCCGAGACCTCAAAAACAACTACAAACATAGGGGTTATGTAATTAGGGCCATTTTGGGATGACCCAGATGGTCGGATTCTCCCAATTGGGCCTCTATCCTCGAGAATTCGATGTCGCCACCTGCAAGTTAGTAGGACAACAAAGCGACAAAAGGCATGATAAAATCTGATCAAAATGTTATGAAATTGAAGCTATGAGTTAATAAAATAGAATAACATGAGATGCAACCTGAAACAATAATCTAGAATGCTTTTGGAATAAAACTTATAAAGTGTGGGGGTGCCCAAGTGGGCCTACCACCGTTGGCACTTGATCTTGGTGCCAATCCACTAGGGATGGGCCCAAAACCTCTTAGGATTGAGATGTCTGCAAATTGGTGGTGTAAGGTGGTCAAATTTTGGATTTGGGTTGTATCCATGCTTCCAAAAGCCACCCAATAACCTCCCTTGCAAAAGAGATTAGTGGATGTGAGAAGGTGAATCAAAAGGATGCAAGTGGGTATTCAATCGGACAGCACTTTGTTGCTTAGAATCGCCTCCAATCTATGTTTTGGGTGAGAAAAGTCTCACCTTTTATAGACCCATGGGGTCTCTTTTGAGATGGAAGCATAAGCGCCATGTTTTGGTCATAGGTGCCATGTGGCAGTCATGTCTTCCCATGAGGGAGGGGAGTCCTCCATGACTTGGGCTTTCATAACTACCCTTGTGACAGTCCTCTAACGGCCTATTTGCCCACCCACACACGCGTGCGATGTAGGAGTCATCAACTGACTGTCCTGGGCTGCCACTTGGCGCAATTCTTCTTTTTTCCCGTTAAACTTGGCTCCATTCTTCTTTTGATCAGATTTTATCATGCCTTTTGTTGCTTTGTTGTCCTACTAACTTGCAGGTAGTGACATCAAATTCTCGAGTATAGAGGCCAAATTTGGAGAATCCGACCATCTGGATCGTCCCAAAATGGCCCCAATTACATAACCCCTCTATTTGCAGGTGTTTTGGAGGTCTCGAGATTCGACATTGGAGCAGTACCACTTCGGCTTTTCCAACACAGTAGAATTCGTCTCACCTAGGGACGAATAGCAGTCGAGATCGTCCCGCCTGGGGACGAATTCCGATTGAAGGTAGATTGGCCGATTGTTTCAATGGCGATGGCCCTCCGGTGATGTCTTATGTCATCTATCATATTTTTAGGTCATTTAGAGTCATTTTGTCTATCGATTTGGATGTGAGAAGGTGAATCAAAAGGATGCAAGTGGGTATTCAATAGGACAGCACTTCGTTGCTTAGAATCACATCCAATCTGTGTTTTGGGTGAGAAAAGTCTCACATTTTATAGACCCATGGGGTCTCTTTTGAGAGGGAAGCATAAGCGCCATGTTTTGTTCATAGGTGCCATGTGGCAGTCATGTCTTCCCATGAGGGAGGGGAGTCCTCCATGACTTGGGCTTTCATAACTGCCCTTGTGACAGTCCTCTTACGGCCTATTTGCCCACCCACACATGCGTGCGAGGCAGGAGTCATCAACTGACTATCCTGGGCTACCACTTGGTGCCATTCTTCTTTTTTGCCGTTAAACTTGGCGCCATTCTTCTTTTGATCAGATTTTACAAAAAATTCCTGAGGATAGAGGCCAAATTGGGAGAATCCGACCATCTGGGTCATCCCAAAATGGCCCCAATTACATAACCCCTCTGTTTACAGGTGTTTTGTAGGTCTCGGGATGCGACATTGGAGAAGTACCACTTCAGCTTTTCCACCACAGCAGAATTCGTCTCACCCAGGGACGAATAGCATTCAGAATTCGTCCTGCCCAGGGACGAATTCCAGTTGAAGGCAGATTGGCCGATTGTTTCAATGGCAGTGGCCCTCTGGTGATGTCTTCTATCCTCTGTCAGATTTTTAGGTCATTTAGAGTCATTTTGTCTATCGATTTGGCAAATTTCTTTGTTCGCAGGAGGAGCAGCAGAGGTTAAGGACTCATCAACTTCAGTGGCGGCATCATCTTGGCCCGCCCATTTCAAGTGTGGGCACACGGAAAGGGGAACCTTAAGTCTTGATTGTAATCAAATTCTTTTAATGCTCCTAGCCCCTGAAAAGGGAGGAGGCGTCTTTGTAACAGAGATCAAGAGAGTTTAATGAAAGGGCTGTGTTTTCTCCATTTGCTTGTATCTCATTTCAATGCGTCTCTTTCATTTCATGCATTCTACATTTTTAGTACTTAAGCGTATTTTATTTTGAATGCATCGCAAGTAGTGTTTCCTCATACAGTCGGCCAATATGCCTTCAACTAGAATTCATCCCCAGGCGGGATGAATTCTCGATCGCTATTCGTCCCTGGGTGAGACGAATTCCGTTGTGTTGGAAAAGTCGAAGTGGTACTTGCTCCAATGTCGAATCTCGAGACCTCCAAAACACCTGCAAACAGAGGGGTTATGTAATTGGGGCCATTTTGGGACGACCCAGATGGTCGGATTCTCCCAATTGGGCCTCTATCCTCAGGAATTCGATGTCACCACCTGTAATTTAGTAGGACAACAAAGCGACAAAAGGCATGATAAAATCTGATCAAAATGTTATGAAATTGAAGCTATGATTTAATCAAACAGAATAACGTGAGATTCAACCTGAAAAAATAATCTAGAATTCTTTTGGAATAAAACTTAGAAAGTGCGGGGGTGCCCAAGTGGGCCTCCCACCATTGGCACTTGATCTTGGCGCCAATCCACTAGGGATGGGCCCAAAACCTCTTAGGATTGAGATGTTTGCAAATTGGTGGTGTAAGGTGGTCAAATATTGGATTTGGGTTGGATCCACGCTTCCAAAAGCCACCCAATAACCTCCCTTGCAAAAGAGATTAGTGGATGTGAGAAGGTGAATCAAAAGGATGCAAGTGGGTATTCAATCGGACAACACTTCGTTGCTTAGAATTGCTTCCAATCTGTGTTTTGGGTGAGAAAAGTCTCACCTTTTATAGACCCATGGGGTCTTTTTGAGAGGGAAGCATAAGTGCCATGTGTTGGTCATAGGTGCCTTGTGGCGGCTCATTTCTTCCCATGAGGGAGGGGAGTCCTCCATGACTTGGGCTTTCATAATCGCCCTTGTGACGAGTCCTCTAACGGCCTATTTGCCCACCCACACACGCGTGCGAGGCAGAGTCATCAATCGATCGTCTCCGAGCTGCCACTTGGTGCCATTCTTATTTTTGCCCGTTAAACTTGGCGCCATTCTTCTTTTGATCAGATTTTATCATGCCATTTTTCGCTTTGTTGTCCTACTAACTTGCAAGTGGCGACATCGAATTCCTGAGGTTAGAGGACAAATTGGGAGAATCTGACCATCTGGGTCATCCCAAAATGGCCCCAATTACATAACCCCTTTGTTTGTAGGTGTTTTGGAGGTCTCGGGATTCGATATTGGAGTAATACCACTTCGGCTTTTCCAACACAACAGAATTCATCTCACCCAGGGACAAATAGTAGTCAGAATTCGTCTTGCCCAGGGACGAATTCCATTTGAATGCAGATTGGCCGATTGTTTCAATGGCAGTGGCCCTCTGGTGATGTCTTCTGTCCTCTGTCGGATTTTTAGGTCATTTAGAGTCATTTTGTCTATCGATTTGTCTAATTATTTACATGCATCTTTTGGCAATTTTAGAGAACAAACACTTACTATTTGCAACAGGTGCTACTGACATCTTTGTTGTTTCTTTGTTCGCAGGAGGAGTAGCAGAGGTTAAGGACTCATCAACTTCAGCGACGACATCATCTTGGCCCGTCCATTTCAAGTGTGGGCAAACGGAAAGAGGAACCTTAAGTCTCGATTGTAATCAAATTCTTTTAACGCTCCTAGCCCCTGAAAAGGGAGGAGGAGTCTTTGTAACAAAGATCAAGAGAGTTTAATGAAAGGGCTATGTTTTCTCAATTTGCTTGTATCTCATTTCAATGCGTCTCTTTCATTTCATGCATTCTACATTTTTAGGACTTAAGCATATTTGATTTTGAATGCATCGCAAGTAGTGTTTCCTCCTACAGTCATCCAATCTACCTTCAACTGGAATTCGTCCCTATGCAGGATGAATTCTGACTGCTATTCGTCCCTGGGTGAGACGAATTATGCTGTGTTGGAAAATCCGAAGTGGTACTGCTCCAATGTTGAATCTTGAGACCTCCAAAACACCTACAAATAGAGGGTTATGTAATTGGGGCCATTTTGGGATGACCCAGATGGTCGGATTCTCCCAATTGCGCCTCTATCCTTGGGAATTTGATGTCGCCACCTGCAAGTTAGTAGGACAACAAAGCGACAAAAGGCATGATAAAATCTGATCAAAATGTTATGAAATTGAAGCTATGAGTTAATCAAACAGAATAACGTGAGATGCAACCTGAAACAATAATCTAGAATACTTTTGGAATAAAACTTAGAAAGTGCGGGGGTGCCCAAGTGGGCCTCCCACCGTTGGCACTTGGTCTTGGTGCCAATCCACTAGGGATGGGCCCAAAACCTCTTAGGATTGAGATGTCTATAAATTGGTGGTGTAAGGTGGTCAAATGTTGGATTTGGGTTGGATCCACGTTTCCAAAAGCCACCCAATAACCTCCCTTGCAAAAGAGATTAGTGGATGTGAGAAGGTGAATCAAAAGGATGCAAGTGGGTATTCAATCGGACAACACTTCGTTGCTTAGAATCGCCTCCAATATGTTATTTTGGGTGAGAAAAGTCTCACCTTTTATAGACCCATGGGGTCTCTTTTGATAGGGAAGCATAAGCGCCATGTGTTGGTCATAGGTGCCATGTGGCAGTCATGTCTTCCTATGAGGGAGGGGAGTCCTCCATGACTTAGGCTTTCATAACTGCCCTTGTGACAGTCCTCTAATGGCCTATTTGCCCACCCACACACGCGTGCGAGGCAAGAGTCATCAACTGACTGTCCTGGGCTACCACTTGGCACCATTCTTCTTTTTGCCCATTAAACTTGGCGCCATTCTTCTTTTGATCAGATTTTATCATGCCTTTTGTCGCTTTGTTGTCCTACTAACTTGCAGGTGGCAACATCGAATTCTTGAGGATAGAGGCCAAATTGGGAGAATTCGACCATCTGGGTCATCCCAAAATGGCCCCAATTACATAACCCCTCTATTTTCAGGTGTTTTGGAGGTCTCGGGATTCGACATTGGAGCAGTACCACTTCGGCTTTTCCAACACAGCTGAATTCGTCTCACCCAGGGATGAATAGCAGTCAGAATTCGTCCTGCCCAGGGATGAATTCCAGTTGAAGGCAGATTGGCCCATTGTTTCAATGGCAGTGGCCCTCTGGTGATGTCTTCTGTCCTCTGTCAGATTTTCAGGTCATTTAGAGTCATTTTGTCTATCGATTTGGCTAATTATTTACATGCATCTTTTGGCGATTTTAGAGAACAAACACTTACTATTTGCAATAGGTGCTACTGACATCTTTGTTGTTTCTTTGTTCACAGGAGGAGTAGCAAAGGTTAAGGACTCATCAACTTCAGCGGTGGCATCATCTTGGCCCGCCCATTTCAAGTGTGGGCACACGGAAAGAGGAACCTTAAGTCTCGATTGTAATCAAATTCTTTTAACGCTCCTAGCCCCTGAAAAGGGAGGAGGCATCTTTGTAACAGAGATCAAGAGAGTTTAATGAAAGGGTTGTGTTTTCTCCATTTGCTTGTATCTAATTTCAATGCGTCTCTTTCATTTCATGCATTCTACATTTTTAGGACTTAAGCGTATTTTATTTTGAATGCATCGCAAGTAGTGTTTCCTCCTACAGTCGGCCAATCTGCCTTCAACTGGAATTCGTCCCTGGGCAGGACGAATTCTGACTGCTATTCGTCCCTGGGTGAGACAAATTCTGTTGTGTTGGAAAAGCCGAAGTGGTACTACTCCAATGTCGAATCCCGAGACCTCCAAAACACCTACAAACAGAGGAGTTATGTAATTGGGGCCATTTTGGGACGACCCAGATGGTCGGATTCTCCCAATTGGGCCTCTATCCTCGATAATTCGATGTCGCCACTTGCAAGTTAGTAGGACAACAAAGCGACAAAAGGCATGATAAAATCTGATCAAAATTTTATGAAATTGAAACTATGAGATAATAAAATAGTATAATGTGAGATGCAACCTGAAACAATAATCTAGAATGCTTTTGGAATAAAACTTAGAAAGTGCGGGGGTGCCCAAGTGGGCCTCCCACCGTTGGCACTTGATCTTGGCACAAATCCACTAGGGATGGGCCCAAAACCTCTTAGGATTGAGATGTCTACAAATTGGTGGTGTAAGGTGGTCAAATGTTGGATTTGGGTTGGATCCACGCTTCCAAAAGCCACCCAATAACCTCCCTTGCAAAAGAGATTAGTGGATGTGAGAAGGTGAATCAAAAGGATGCAATTGGGTATTCAATCGGACAGCACTTCGTTGCTTATAATCGCCTCCAATCTGTGTTTTGGGTGAGAAAAGTCTCACCTTTTATAGACCCATGGGGTCTCTTTTGAGAGGGAAGCATAAGCGCCATGTGTTGGTCATAGGTGCCATGTGGTAGTCATGTCTTCCCATGAGGGAGGGGAGTCCTCCATGACTTGGGCTTTCATAACTGCCCTTGTGACAGTCCTCTAACGGCCTATTTTCCCACCCACACATGTGTGCGAGGTAGGAGTCATCAACTGACTGTCCTGGGCTGCCACTTGGCACCATTCTTCTTTTTGCCCGTTAAACTTGGCGCCATTCTTCTTTTGATCAGATTTTATCATGCCTTTTGTCGCTTTGTTGTCCTACTAAATTTCAGGTGGCGACATCGAATTCCCAAGGATAGAGGCCAAATTGGGAGAATCCGACCATCTGGGTCATCCCAAAATGGCCCCAATTACATATCCCCTCTATTTGCAGGTGTTTTTGAGGTCTCAGGATTCGACATTGGAGCAGTACCACTTCGGCTTTTCCAAAATAGCAGAATTCGTCTCACCCAGGGACGAATAGCAGTCAGAATTCGTCTTGCCCAGGGACGAATTCCAGTTGAAGGCAGATTGGCCGATTTTTTCAATGGCTGTCGCCCTCTGGTGATGTCTTCTGTCCTCTGTCAGATTTTTAGGTCATTTAGAGTCATTTTGTCTATCGATTTGGCTAATTATTTACATGCATATTTTGGCGATTTTAGAGAACAAACACTTACTATTTGCAACAGGTGCTACTGACATCTTTGTTGTTTCTTTGTTCGTAGGAGGAGCAGCAAAGGTTAAGGACTCATCAACTTCAGCGGCGGCATCATCTTGGTCTGCCCATTTCAAGGGTGGGCACGCGAAAAGAGGAACCTTAAGTCTCGATTGTAATCAAATTCTTTTAACGCTCCTAGCCCCTGAAAAGGGAGGAGGCATCTTTGTAACAGAGATCAAGAGATTTTAATGAAAGGGCTGTGTTTTCTCCATTTGCTTGTATCTCATTTCAATGCGTCTCTTTCATTTCATGCATTCTACATTTTTAGGACTTAAGCGTATTTTATTTTGAATGCATCGCAAGTAGTGTTTCCTACTACAGTTGGCCAATCTGCCTTCAACTGGAATTCGTCCCTGGGCAGGACGAATTCTGACTTCTATTCATCCCTGGGTGAGACGAATTCTGCTGTGTTGGAAAAGCCAAAGTGGTACTGCTCCAATGTTGAATCCCGAGACCTCCAAAACATCTACAAACAGAGGGGTTATGTAATTGGGGCCATTTTGGGACGACCCAGATGGTCGGATTCTCCCAATTGGGCCTCTATCCTCAGTAATTCGATGTCGCCACCTGCAAGTTAGTAGGACAACAAAGCAACAAAAGGCATGATAAAATCTGATCAAAATGTTATGAAATTGAAGCTATGAGTTAATCAAACAGAATAACGTGAGATGCAACCTGAAACAATAATCTAGAATCCTTTTGGAATAAAACATAGAAAGTGCAGGGGTGCCCAAGTGGGCCTCCCACCGTTGGCACTTGATCTTGGCGCCAATCCACTAGGGATGGGTCCAAAACCTCTTAGGATTGAGATGTCTACAAATTGGTGGTGTAATGTGGTCAAATGTTGGATTTGGGTTGGATCCACGCTTCCAAAAGCCACCCAATAACCTCCCTTGCAAAAGAGATTAGTGGATGTGAGAAGGTGAATCAAAAGGATGCAAGTGGGTATTCAATCGGACAGCACTTCGTTACTTAGAATCGCCTCCAATCTATGTTTTGGGTGAGAAAAGTCTCACCTTTTATATACCCATGGGGTCTCTTTTGAGAGGGAAGCATAAGTGGCATGTGTTGGTCATAGGTGCCATGTGGCAGTCATGTCTTCCCATGAGGGAGGGGAGTCCTCCATGACTTGGGCTTTCATAACTGCCCTTGTGACAGTCCTCTAATGGCCTATTTGCACACCCACACATGCGTGCGAGGTAGGAGTCATCAACTGACTATCTTGGGCTGCCACTTGGCGCCATTCTTCTTTTTTCCTGTTAAACTTGGTGCCATTCTTCTTTTGATCAGATTTTATCATGCCTTTTTGTCGCTTTGTTGTCCTACTAACTTGCAGGTGGTGATATCAAATTCCTGAGGATAGAGGACAAATTGGGAGAATCCGGCCATCTGGGTCGTCCCAAAATGGCCCCAATTACATAACCCCTCTGTTTGCAGGTGTTTTGGAGGTCTCGGATTTTGACATTGCAGCAGTACCACTTCGGCTTTTCCAACACAACAGAATTCATCTCACCTAGGGATGAATAGCAGTCATAATTCGTCTTGCCCAGGGACGAATTCCAGTTGAAGGCAAATTGGTCGATTGTTTCAATGGCAGTGGCCCTCTGGTGATGTCTTCTGTCCTCTATCAGATTTTCAGGTCATTTAGAGTCATTTTGTCTATCGATTTGGCTAATTATTTACATGCATCTTTTGGCAATTTTAGAGAACAAACACTTACTATTTGCAACAGGTGCTACTGACATCTTTGTTGTTTCTTTGTTCGCAGGAGGAGCAGTAGAGGTTAAGGACACATCAACTTCAGGGGCGGCATCATCTTGGCCCGCCCATTTCAAGTGTGGGCATGTGAAAAGAGGAACCTTAAGTCTCGATTGTAATCAAATTCTTTTATCGCTCCTACAGTCGGCCAATCTGCCTTCAACTAGAATTCGTCCCTAGGCAGGATGAATTCTGACTGCTATTCGTCCCTGGGTGAGACGAATTTTGTTGTGTTGGAAAATCCGAAGTGGTACTGCTCCAATGTCGAATCCCGAGACCTCCAAAACACATGCAAATAGATGGGTTATGTAATTGGGGCCATTTTGGGATGACCCAGATGGTCGGATTCTCCCAATTGTGCCTCTATCCTTGGGAATTCAATGTCACCACCTGCAAGTTAGTAGGACAACAAAGCGACAAAAGGCATGATAAAATCTGATCAAAATTTTATGAAATTGAAGCTATGAGTTAATCAAACAGAATAACCTGAGATGCAACCTTAAACAATAATCTAGAATGCTTTTGGAATAAAACTTAGAAAGTGCGGGGGTGCCCAAGTGGGCCTCCCAACGTTGGCACTTGATCTTGGCGCCAATCCACTAGGGATGGGCCCAAAACCTCTTAGGATTGAGGTGTCTGCAAATTGGTGGTGTAAGGTGGTCAAATTTTGGATTTGGGTTGGATCCAAGCTTCCAAAAGCCACCCAATAACCTCCCTTGCAAAAGATATTAGTGGATGTGAGAAGGTGAATCAAAAGGATGCAAGTGGGAATTCAATCGGACAACACTTCGTTGCTTAGAATCACCTCCAATCTGTGTTTTAGGTGAGAAAAGTCTCACATTTTATAGACCCATGGGGTCTCTTTTGAGAGGGAAGCATAAGCGCCATGTGTTGGTCATAGGTGCAATGTGGCAGTCATGTCTTCCCATGAGGGAGGGGAGTCCTCCATGACTTGGGCTTTCATAATCGCCCTTGTGACGCGTCCTCTAACGGCCTATTTGTCGACCCACACAAGCGTGCGAGGCAGGAGTCATCAACTGACTGTCCTGGGCTGCCACTTGGCGCCCTTCTTCTTTTTGCCCGTTAAACTTGGCGCCATTCTTCTATTGATCAAATTTTATCATGCCTTTTGTCGCTTTGTTGTCCTACTAACTTGCAGGTGGCGACATCGAATTCCAGAGGATAGAGGCCAAATTGGGAGAATTCGACCATCTAGGTCGTCCCAAAATAGCCCCAATTACATAACCCCTCTGTTTGCAGGTGTTTTGGAGGTCTCAAGATTTGAAATTGGAGCATTACCACTTCGGCTTTTCCAACACAGTAGAATTCATCTCACCCAGGGACGAATAGCAGTCAGAATTCGTCCTGCCCAGGGACGAATTCCAATTGAAGGCAGATTGGCCCATTGTTTCAATGGAAGTGGCCCTCTGGTGATGTCTTCTGTCCTCTGTCAGATTTTCAGGTCATTTAGAGTCATTTTGTCTATCGATTTGGCTAATTATTTACATGCATCTTTTGGCGATTTTAGAGAACAAACACTTACTATTTGCAACAGGTGCTACTGACATATTTGTTGTTTCTTTGTTCACAGGAGGAGCAGCAGAGGTTAAGGACTCATCAACTTCAGCGGCGGCATCATCTTGGCCCGCCCATTTCAAGTGTGGGCAAGCAGAAAGAGGAACCTTAAGTCTCGATTGTAATCAAATTCTTTTAACGCTCCTAGCTCCTGAAAAGGGAGGAGGCGTCTTTGTAACAGAGATCAAGAGAGTTTAATGAAACGGTTGTGTTTTCTCCATTTGCTTGTATCTCATTTCAATGCGTCTCTTTCATTTCATGCATTCTACATTTTTAGGACTTAAGCGTATTTTATTTTGAATGCATCGCAAGTAGTGTTTCCTCCTACAGTCGGCCAATCTGCCTTCAACTGGAATTCGGCCCTGGGCAGGACAAATTCTAACTGCTATTCGTCCCTGGGTGAGACGAATTCTGCTGTGTTGGAAAAGCCAAAGTGGTACTGCTCCAATGTCGAACCTCGAGACCTCCAAAACACCTACAAACAGAGGGGTTATGTAATTGGGGCCATTTTGGGATGACCCAGATGGTTGGATTCTCCCAATTTGGCCTCTATCCTCGGGAATTCGATGTCGCCAACTGCAAGTTAGTAGGACAAAAAAGCGACAAAATGCATGATAAAATCTGATCAAAATGTTATGAAATTGAAGCTATGATTAAATCAAACAGAATAACGTGAGATGCAACCTGAAACAATAATCTAGAATGCTTTTGGAATAAAACTTAGAAAGTGTGGGGGTGCCCAAGTGGGCCTCCCACCGTTGGCACTTGATCTTGGTGCCAATCCACTAGGGATGGGCCCAAAACCTCTTAGGATTGGGATGTCTACAAATTGGTGGTGTAATGTGGTCAAATGTTGGATTTGGGTTGGATCCATGCTTCCAAAAGCCACCCAATAACCTCCCTTGCAAAAGAGATTAGTGGATGTGAGAAGGTGAATCAAAAGGATGCAAGTGGGTATTCAATCGGACAACACTTCGTTACTTAGAATTGCCTCCAATCTATGTTTTGGGTGAGAAAAGTCTCACCTTTTATAGACCCATGGAGTCTCTTTTGAGAGGGAAGCATAAGCGCCATGTGTTGGTCATAGGTGCCATGTGGCAGTCATGTCTTCCCATGAGGGAGGGGAGTCCTCCATGACTTGGGCTTTCATAACTGCCCTTGTGACAGTCCTCTAACGGCCTATTTGCCCACCCACACACGCGTGCGAGGAAGGAGTCATCAACTGACTATCCTGGGCTGCCACTTGGTGCCATTCTTCTTTTTTCCCATTAAACTTGCCGCCATTCTTCTTTTGATCAGATTTTATCATGCCTTTTGTCGCTTTGTTGTCCTACTAACTTGCAGGTGGCGACGTCAAATTCCCGAGGATAGAGGCCAAATTGGGAGAATTCGACCATCTGGGTCGTCCCAAAATGTCCCCAATTACATAACCCCTCTATTTGGAGGTGTTTTAGAGGTCTCGAGATTCGACATTGGAGCAGTACCACTTCGGATTTTCCAAAATAGCAGAATTCGTCTCACCCAGGGATGAATAGCAGTCATAATTCATCCTGCCCAGGGACGAATCCTAGTTGAAGGTAGATTGGCTGATTGTTTCAATGGCAGTGGCCCTCTGGTGATGTCTTCTGTCCTCTGTCAGATTTTTAGGTCATTTAGAATCATTTTGTCTATCAATTTGGCTAATTATTTACATGCATCTTTTGGCGATTTTAGAGAACAAACACTTACTATTTGCAACAGGTGCTACTGACATCTTTGTTGTTTCTTTGTTCGCAGGAGGAGCAGCAGAGGTTAAGGACTCATCAACTTCAGTGCCGGCATCATCTTGGCCCGCCCATTTCAAGTGTGGGCACGCGGAAAGAGGAACCTTAAGTCTCGATTGTAATCAAATTCTTTTAACGCTCCTAGCTCCTGAAAAGGGAGGAGGCGTCTTTGTAACAGAGATCAAGAGAGTTTAATGAAAGGGCTGTGTTTTCTCCATTTGCTTGTATCTCATTTCAATGCGTCTCTTTCATTTCATGCATTCTACATTTTTAGGACTTAAGCGTATTTGATTTTGAATGCATCGCAAGTAGTGTTTCCTCCTACAGTCGGCCAATCTGCCTTCAACTGGAATTCGTCCCTGGGCAGGACGAATTCTAACTGCTATTCATCCCTAGGTGAGATAAATTCTACTGTGTTGGGAAAGCTGAAGTGGTACTACTCCAATGTCGAATCTTGAGACCTCCAAAACACCTGCAAACAGAGGGGTTATGTAATTGGGTCCATTTTGGGACGACCTAGATGGTCGGATTATCCCAATTGGGCCTCTATCCTGGAGAATTCGATGTCACCACCTGCAAGTTAGGAGGACAACAAAGCGACAAAAGGCATGATAAAATCTGATCAAAATGTTATGAAATTGAAGCTATGAGATAATGAAACAGAATAACGTGAGATGCAACCTGAAACAATAATCTAGAATGCTTTTGGAATAAAACTTAGAAAGTGTGGGGGTGCCCAAGTGGGCCTCCCACCGTTGGCACTTGATCTTGGCGCAAATCCACTAGGGATGGGCCCAAAACCTCTTAGGATTGGGATGTCTGCAAATTGGTGGGGTAAGGTGGTCAAATGTTGGATTTGGGTTGGATCCACACTTCCAAAAGCCACCCAATAACCTCCCTTGCAAAAGAGATTAGTGGATGTGAGAAGGTGAATCAAAAGGATGCAAGTGGGTATTCAATCGGACAACAGTTTGTTGCTTAGAATCGCCTTCAATCTGTGTTTTGGGTGAGAAAAGTCTCACCTTTTATAGACCCATGGAGTCTCTTTTCAGAGGGAAGCATAAGCGCCATGTGTTGGTCATAGGTGACATGTGGCAGTCATGTCTTCCCATGAGAGAGGGGAGTCCTCCATGACTTGGTCTTTCATAACTGCCCTTGTGACAGTCCTCTAACGGCCTATTTGACCACCCACACACGCGTGCGAGACAAGAGTCATCAACTGACTGTCCTGGGCTGCCACTTGGCACCATTCTTCTTTTTGCAAGTTAAACTTGGTGCCATTCTTCTTTTGATCAGATTTTATCATGCTTTTTATCGCTTTGTTGTCCTACTAACTTGCAGGTGGCGACATCAAATTCCTGAGGATAGAGGCCAAATTGAAGAATCCGACCATCTGGGTCATCCCAAAATGGCCCCAATTACATAACCCCTCTATTTGCAGGTGTTTTGGAGGTCTCAGGATTCGACATTGGAGCAATACCACTTCAGATTTTCCAACACAGTAGAATTCGTCTCACCCAGGGATGAATAGCAGTCAGAATTCGTCCTGCCCAGGGACGAATTCCAGTTGAAGGTTGATTGGCTGATTGTTTCAATGGCAATGGCCCTCTGGTGATGTCTTCTGTCCTCTGTCAGATTTTTAGGTCATTTAGAGTCATTTTGTCTATCGATTTGGCTAATTATTTACATGCATCTTTTGGAAATTTTAGAGAACAAACACTTACTATTTGCAACAGGTGCTACTGACATCTTTGTTGTTTCTTTATTCGTAGGAGGAGCAGCAGAGGTTAAGGACTCATCAACTTCAACGACGACATCATCTTGGCCCGCCCATTTCAAGTGTGGGCACGAGGAAAGAGGAACCTTAAGTCTCGATTGTAATCAAATTATTTTAATGCTCCTAGCCCCTGAAAAGTGAGAAGGCATCTTTGTAACAGAGATCAAGAGAGTTTAATGAAAGGGTTGTGTTTTCTCCGTTTGCTTGTATCTCATTTCAATGCGTCTCTTTCATTTCATGCATTCTACATTTTTAGGACTTAAGCATATTTGATTTTGAATGCATCACAAGTAGTGTTTCCTCCTACAGTCGGCCAATCTACCTTCAACTGGAATTCGTCCCTAGGCAGGACGAATTCTGACTGCTATTCATCCCTAGGTGAGACGAATTCTGCTGTCTTAGAAAAGCCGAAGTGGTACTGCTCCAATGTCGAATCCTGAGACCTCCAAATAACCTGCAAACAGAGGGGTTATGTAATTGGGGCCATTTTGGGACGACCCAGATGGTCGGATTCTCCCAATTGGGCCTCTATCCTCAGGAATTCGATGTTGCCACCTGCAAGTTAGTAGGACAACAAACCGACAAAAGGCATGATAAAATCTTATCAAAATGTTATGAAATTGAAGCTATGAGATAATCAAACAGAATAACGTGAGATGCAACCTAAAACAATAATCTAGAATTCTTTTGGAATAAAACTTAGAAAGTGTAGGGGTGCCCAAGTGGGCCTCCCACCGTTGGCACTTGATCTTGGCGCCAATCCACTAGGGATGGGCCCAAAACCTCTTAGGATTGATATGTCTGCAAATTGGTGGTGTAAGGTGGTCAAATGTTGGAGTTGGGTTGGATCCACGCTTCCAAAAGCCACCCAATAACCTCCCTTGCAAAAGAGATTAGTGTATGTGAGAAGGTGAATCAAAAGGATGCAAGTGGGTATTCAATCGGACAACACTTCGTTGCTTAGAATCGCTCCAATCTGTGTTTTTGGTGAGAAAAGTCTCACCTTTTATAGACCCATGGGGTCTCTTTTGAGAGGGAAGCATAAGTGCCATGTGTTGGTCATAGGTGCCATGTGGCAGTCATGTCTTCCCATGAGGGAGGGGAGTCCTCCATGACTTGGGCTTTCATAACTGCCCTTGTGACAGTCCTCTAACGACCTATTTGCCCACCCACACACGCATGTGAGGCAGGAGTCATCAACTGACTGTCCTGTGCTGCCACTTGGCACCATTCTTCTTTTTGCCCGTTAAACTTGGCGCCATTCTTCTTTTGATCAGATTTTATCATGCCTTTTGTCGCTTTGTTGTCCTACTAACTTGCAGGTGGCGACATCGAATTCCCTAGGATAGATGCAAAATTGGAGAATACGACCATCTGGGTCGTCCCAAAATGGCCCCAATTACATAACCCCTCTGTTTGCAGGTGTTTTGGAGGTCTCAGGATTCGACATTGGAGCAGTACCACTTCGACTTTTCCAACATAGCAGAATTCGTCTCACCCAAGGACGAATAGCAGTCAGAATTCGTCCTGCCCAAGGACGAATTCCAGTTGAAGGCAAATTGGCTGATTGTTTCAATGGCAGTGGCCCTCTGGTGATGTCTTCTGTCCTCTGTCATATTTTCAGGTCATTTAGAGTCATTTTGTCTATCGATTTGGCTAATTATTTACATGCATCTTTTGGCGATTTTAGAGAACAAACACTTACTATTTGCAACAGGTGCTACTGACATCTTTGTTGTTTCTTTGTTCATAGGAGGAGCAGCAGAGGTTAAGGACTCATCAACTTCAGCGGCGGCATCATCTTGGCCCGCCCATTTCAAGTGTGGGCAAGAAGAAAGAGGAACCTTAAGTCTCGATTGTAATCAAATTCTTTTAACGCTCCTAGCCCCTGAAAAGGGAGGAGGCATCTTTGTAACAGAGATCAAGAGAGTTTAATGAAAGGGCTGTGTTTTCTCCATTTTCTTGTATCTCATTTCAATGCATCTCTTTCATTTCATGCATTCTACATTTTTAGGACTTAAGCGTATTTGATTTTGAATGCATCGCAAGTAGTGTTTCCTCCTACATTCATCCAATCTGCCTTCAATTGGAATTCGTCCCTGGGCAGGACGAATTCTGACTGCTATTCGTCCCTGGGTGAGACGAATTCTGCTGTGTTGGAAAAGCCGAAGTGGTACTGCTCCAATGTCGAATCTCGAGACCTCTAAAACACCTGCAAACAGAGGGGTTATGTAATTGGGGCCATTTTGGGACGACCCAGATGGTCGGATTCTCCCAATTGGGCCTCTATCCTCAAGAATTCGATGTCGCCACCTGCAAGTTAGTAGGACAACAAAGCGACAAAAGGCATGATAAAATCTGATCAAAATGTTATGAAATTGAAGCTATGAGTTAATAAAATAGAATAACATGAGATGCAACCTGAAACAATAATCTAGAATGCTTTTGGAATAAAACTTAGAAAGTGCGGGGGTGCCCAAGTGGGCCTCCCACCGTTGGCACTTGATCTTGGCGCCAATCCACTAGGGATGGGTCCAAAACCTCTTAGGATTGAGATGTATGCAAATTGGTTTTGTAAGGTGGTCAAATGTTGGATTTGGGTTGGATCCACGCTTCCAAAATCCACCCAATAACCTCCCTTGCAAAAGAGATTAGTGAATGTGAGAAGGTGAATCAAAAGGATGCAAGTGGGTATTCAATTGGACAGCACATCATTGCTTAGAATCGCCTCCAATCTATGTTTTGGGTGAGAAAAGTCTCACATTTTATAGACCCATGGGATCTCTTTTGAGAGGGAAGCATAAGCGCCATGTGTTGGTCATAGGTGCCATGTGGTAGTCATGTCTTCCCATGAGGGAGGCGAGTCCTCCATGACTTGGGCTTTCATAACTGCCCTTGTGACAGTCCTCTAACGGCCTATTTGCCCACCCACACACGCGTGCGAGGCAGGAGTCATCAACTAACTGTCCTGGGCTGCCACTTGGTGCCATTCTTCTTTTTCCCCATTAAACTTGGCGCCATTCTTCTTTTGATCAGATTTTATCATGCCTTTTGTCGCTTTGTTGTCCTACTAACTTGCAGGTGGTGACATCGAATTCTCGAGGATAGAGGCCAAATTGGGAGAATCCGACCATCTAGGTCATCCCAAAATGGCCCCAATTACATAACCCCTCTGTTTGCAGGTGTTTTGGAGGTCTCGGGATTCGACATTGGAGCAGTACCACTTCGGATTTTCCAACACAGCAGAATTCGTCTCACCCAGGGATGAATAGCAGTCAGAATTCGTCCTGCCCAGGGACGAATTCCAGTTGAAGGTAGATTGGCCGATTTTTTCAATGGCAGTGGCCCTCTGGTGATGTCTTCTATCCTCTGTCAAATTTTTAGGTCATTTAGAGTCATTTTGTCTATCGATTTGGCTAATTATTTACATGCATCTTTTGGCGATTTTAGAGAACAAACACTTACTATTTGCAACAGGTTCTACTGACATCTTTGTTGTTTCTTTGTTCGCAGGAGGAGCAGCAGAGGTTAAGGACTCATCAACTTCAGTGGCGACATCACCTTGGCCTGCCCATTTCAAGTGTGGGCACGTGGAAAGAGGAACCTTAAGTCTCGATTGTAATCAAATTCATTTAACGCTCCTAGCCCCTGAAAAGGGAGGAGGCGTCTTTGTAACAAATATCAAGAGAGTTTAATGAAAGGGTTGTGTTTTCTCCATTTGCTTGTATCTCATTTCAATGCGTCTCTTTCATTTCATGCATTCTACATTTTTATGACTTAAGCGTATTTGATTTTGAATGCATCGCAAGTAGTGTTTCCTCCTACAGTCGGCCAATCTGTCTTCAACTGGAATTCGTCCCTGGGAAGGACGAATTCTGTCTGCTATTCATCCCTGGGTGAGACAAATTTTGCTGTGTTGGAAAAACCGAAGTGGTACTGCTCCAATTTTGAATCCCGAGACCTCCAAAACACCTACAAATAGAGGGGTTATGTAATTGGGGCCATTTTGGGACAACCCAGATGGTCGGATTGGGAGAATCCGACCATCTGGGTCAACCTCAGCGGCGACATCATCTTGGCCCGCCCAATTCAAGTGTGGGCACGCGGAAAGAAGAACCTTAAGTTTCCATTGTAATCAAATTCTTTTAACGCTCCTAGCCCCTGAAAAGGGAGGAGGCATCTTTGTAACAGAGATCAAGAGAGTTTAATGAAAGGGTTGTGTTTTCTCCATTTGCTTGTATCTCATTTCAATGTGTCTCTTTCATTTCATGCATTCTACATTTTTAGGACTTAAGCGTATCTAATTTTTAATGCATCGCAAGTAGTGTTTCCTCCTACAGTCGGCCAATCTGCCTTCAACTAGAATTCGTCCGTGGGTAGGATGAATTCTGACTGCTATTCGTCCCTGGGTGAGATGAATTCTGCTGTGTTGGAAAAGCCGAAGTGGTACTGCTCCATTGTCGAATCCTGAGACCTCCAAAACACCTGAAAACAGAGGGCTTATGTAATTGGGGCCATTTTGGGACGACCCAGATGGTCGGATTCTCCCAATTGGGCCTCTATCCTCGGGAATTCGATGTCGCCACCTGCAAGTTAGTAGGACAACAAAGCGAAAAAAGGCATGATAAAATCTGATCAAAATGTTATGAAATTGAAGCTATGAGTTAATCAAACGAGAATAACGTGAGATGCAACCTGAAACAATAATCTAGAATGCTTTTGGAATAAAACTTAGAAAGTGCGGGGGTGCCCAAGTGGGCCTCCCACCGTTGGCACTTGATCTTGGCGCCAATCCATTAGGGATGGGCCCAAAACCTCTTAGGATTGAGATGTCTACAAATTGGTGGTGTAAGGTGGTCAAATGTTGGATTTGGGTTGGATCCACGCTTCCAAAATCCACCCAATAACCTCCGTTGCAAAAGAGATTAGTGGATGTGAGAAGGTGAATCAAAAGGATGCAAGTGGGTATTCAATCGGACAGCACTTCGTTGCTTAGAATCGCCTCCAATCTATGTTTTGGGTGAGAAAAGTCTCACTTTTTATAGACCCATGGGGTCTCTTTTGAGAGGGAAGCATAAGCGCCATGTGTTGGTCATAGGTTCCATGTGGTAGTCATGTCTTCCCATGAGGGAGGGGAGTCCTCCATGACTTGGGCTTTCATAACTACCCTTGTGACAGTCCTCTAACGGCCTATTTGCCCACCCACACATGCGTGCGAGGTAGGAGTCATCAACTGACTATCCTGGGCTGCCACTTGGCACCATTCTTCTTTTTCCCCGTTAAACTTGGCGCCATTCTTATTTTGATCAGATTTTATCATGCCTTTTGTCGCTTTGTTGTCCTAATAAACATGCAAGTGGCGACATCGAATTCTCGAGGATAGAGGACAAATTGGGAGAATCCGACCATCTGGGTCATCCCAAAATGGCCACAATTACATAACCCCTCTGTTTGCAGGTGTTTTGGAGGTCTCAGGATTTGACATTGGAGCAGTACCACTTCGGCTTTTCCAACACAGCAGAATTCGTCTCACCCAGGGACGAATAGCAGTCAGAATTCGTCCTGCCGAGGGACGAATTCCGATTGAAGGCAGATTGGCCGATTGTTTCAATGGCGGTGGCCCTCACGGTGATGTCTTCTGTCCTCTGTCAGATTTTTAGGTCATTTAGAGTCATTTTTTCTATCGATTTGGCTAATTATTTACATGCATCTTTTGGCGATTTTAGAGAACAAACACTTACTATTTGCAACAGGTGCTACTGACATCTTTGTTGTTTCTTTGTTCGCAGGAGGAGCAGCAAAGGTTAAGGACTCATCAACCTCAACGGCGACATCATCTTGGCCCGCCCAATTCAAGTGTGGGCACGCGGAAAGAAGAACCTTAAGTTTCCATTGTAATCAAATTCTTTTAACGCTCCTAGCCCCTGAAAAGGGAGGAGGCATCTTTGTAACAGAGATCAAGAGAGTTTAATGAAAGGGCTGTGTTTTCTCCATTTGCTTGTATCTCATTTCAATGTGTCTCTTTCATTTCATGCATTCTACATTTTTAGGACTTAAGCGTATCTGATTTTTAATGCATCGCAAGTAGTGTTTCCTCCTACAGTCGGCCAATCTGCCTTCAACTAGAATTCGTTCGTGGGTAGGATGAATTCTGACTGCTATTCGTCCCTGGGTGAGATGAATTCTGCTGTGTTGGAAAAGCCGAAGTGGTACTGCTCCATTGTCGAATCCTGAGACCTCCAAAACACCTGAAAACAGAGGGCTTATGTAATTGGGGCCATTTTGGGACGACCCAGATGGTCGGATTCTCCCAATTTGGCCTCTATCCTCGGGAATTCGATGTCGCCACCTGCAAGTTAGTAGGACAACAAAGCGACAAAAGGCATGATAAAATCTGATCAAAATGTTATGAAATTGAAGCTATGAGTTAATCAAACAGAATAACATGAGATGCAACCTGAAACAATAATCTAGAATGCTTTTGGAATAAAACTTAGAAAGTGCGGGGGTGCCCAAGTGGGCCTCCCACCGTTGGCACTTGATCTTGGCGCCAATCCATTAGGGATGGGCCCAAAACCTCTTAGGATTGAGATGTCTACAAATTGGTGGTGTAAGGTGGTCAAATGTTGGATTTGGGTTGGATCCACGCTTCCAAAAGCCACCCAATAACCTCTCTTGCAAAAGAGATTAGTGGATGTGAGAAGGTGAATCAAAAGGATGCAAGTGGGTATTCAATCGGACAGCACTTCGTTGCTTAGAATCGCCTCCAATCTATTTTTTGGGTGAGAAAAGTCTCACTTTTTATAGACCCATGGGGTCTCTTTTGAGAGGGAAGCATAAGCGCCATGTGTTGGTCATAGGTTCCATGTGGCGCTCATGTCTTCCCATGAGGGAGGGGAGTCCTCCATGACTTGGGCTTTCATAACTACCCTTGTGACAGTCCTCTAACGGCCTATTTGCCCACCCACACATGCGTGCGAGGTAGGAGTCATCAACTGACTATCCTGGGCTGCCACTTGGCACCATTCTTCTTTTTCCCCGTTAAACTTGGCGCCATTCTTATTTTGATCAGATTTTATCATGCCTTTTGTCGCTTTGTTGTCCTAATAAACATGCAAGTGGCGACATCGAATTCTCGAGGATAGAGGACAAATTGGGAGAATCCGACCATCTGGGTCATCCCAAAATGGCCACAATTACATAACCCCTCTGTTTGCGGGTGTTTTGGAGGTCTCGGGATTTGACATTGGAGCGAGTACCACTTCGGCTTTTCCAACACGAGCAGAATTCGTCTCACCCAGGGACGAATAGCAGTCAGAATTCGTCCTGCCGAGGGACGAATTCCAGTTGAAGGCAGATTGGCCGATTGTTTCAATGGCAGTGGCCCTCTGGTGATGTCTTCTGTCCTCTGTCATATTTTTAGGTCATTTAGAGTCATTTAGTCTATCGATTTGACTAATTATTTACATGCATCTTTTGGCGATTTTAGAGAACAAACACTTACTATTTGCAACAGGTTCTACTGACATCTTTGTTGTTTCTTTGTTCGCAGGAGGAGCAGCAAAGGTTAAGGACTCATCAACTTCAGCGGCGGCATCATCTTGGCCCACCCATTTCAAATGTGGGCACGTGGAAAGAGGAACCTTAAGTCTCGATTGTAATCAAATTCTTTTAACGCTCCTAGCCCCTGAAAAGAGAGGAGGCGTCTTTGTAACATAGATCAAGAGAGTTTAATGAGAGGGCTATGTTTTCTCCATTTGCTTGTATATCATTTCAATGCGTCTCTTTCATTTCATGCATTCTACATTTTTAGAACTTAAGCATATTTGAATTTGAATGCATCGCAAGTAGTGTTTCCTCCTACATTCGGCCAATCTGCCTTCAACTGGAATTCGTCCCTGGGCAGGACAAATTCTGACTGCTATTCGTCCCTGGGTGAGACAAATTCTGCTATGTTGGAAAAGCCGAAGTGGTACTGCTCCAATGTCGAATATTGAGACCTCCAAAACACCTGCAAATAGAGGGGTTATGTAATTGGGGCCATTTTGGGACGACCCAGATGGTCGGATTATCCCAATTGGCCCTCTATCTTCAAGAATTCAATGTCGCCACCTGCAAGTTAGTAGGACAACAAAGCGACAAAAGGGATGATAAAATCTGATCAAAATGTTATGAAATTGAAGCTATGAGTTAATCAAATAGAATAACGTGAGATGCAACCTGAAACAATAACCTAGAATGCTTTTGGAATAAAACTTAGAAAGTGCGGGGGTGCCCAAGTGGGCCTCCCACCGTTGGCACTTGATCTTGGCGCAAATCCACTAGGGATGGGCCCAAAACCTCTTAGGATTGATATGTCTACAAATTGGTGGTGTAAGGTGGTCAAATGTTGGATTTGGGTTGGATCCATGCTTCCAAAAGCCACCCAATAACCTCCATTGCAAAAGAGATTAGTGGATGTGAGAAGGTGAATCAAAAGGATGCAAGTGGGTATTCAATCGGACAGCACTTCGTTGCTTAGAATCACCTCCAATCTAAGTTTTGGGTGAGAAAAGTCTCACCTTTTATAGACCCATGGGGTCTCTTTTGAGAGGGAAGCATAAGCGCCATGTGTTGTTCATAGGTGCCATGTGGCAGTCATGTCTTCCCATGAGGGAGGGGAGTCCATGACTTGGGCTTTCATAACCGCCCTTGTGACAGTCCTCTAACGACCTATTTGCCCACCCACACACGCGTGCGAGGAAGGAGTCATCAACTAACTGTCCTGGGCTGCCACTTGGTGCCATTCTTCTTTTTGCCCGTTAAACTTGGTGCCATTCTTCTTTTGATCAGATTTTATCATGCCTTTTGTCGCTTTGTTGTCCTACTAACTTGCAGGTGACGACATCGAATTCCTGAGGATAGAGGCCAAATTGGGAGAATCCGACCATATGGGTCATCCCACAATGGCCCTAATTACATAACCCCTCTGTTTGCAGGTGTTTTTGAGGTCTCGAGATTCGACATTGGAGCAGTACCACTTCGGCTTTTCCAACACAGCAGAATTCGTCTCACCCAAGGACGAATAGCAGTCAGAATTCGTCCTGCCCAGGGATGAATTCCAATTGAAGGCAGATTGGCTGATTGTTTCAATGGCAGTGGCCCTCTGGTGATGTCTTCTATCCTCTGTCAGATTTTTAGGTCATTTAGAGTCATTTTGTCTATCGATTTGGCTAATTATTTACATGCATATTTTGGCGATTTTAGAGAACAAACACTTACTATTTGCAACAGGTGCTACTGACATCTTTGTTGTTTCTTTGTTCGCAAGAGGAGCAGCAGAGGTTAAGGACTCATCAACTTCAGCGGCGGCATCATCTTGGCCCGCCCATTTCATGTGTGGGCACGCAGAAAGAGGAACCTTAAGTCTCGATTGTAATCAAATTCTTTTAACACTCCTAGCCCCCTGAAAAGGGAGGAGGCATCTTTGTAATAGAGATCAAGAGAGTTTAATGAAAGGGCTATGTTTTCTCCATTTGCTTGTATCTCATTTCAATGCGTCTCTTTCATTTCATGCATTCTACATTTTTAGGACTTAAGCGTATTTGATTTTGAATGCATCGCAAGTAGTGTTTCCTCCTACAGTCGGCAAATCTGCCTTCAACTGGAATTCGTCCCTGGGCAGGACGAATTCTATCGCTATTCGTCCCTGGGTGAGACGAATTTTGCTGTGTTGGAAAAGCCGAAGTGGTACTGCTCCAATGTCAAATCCTGAGACCTCCAAAACACCTACAAACAGAGGGGTTATGTAATTGGGGCCATTTTGGGACAACCCAGATGGTCGGATACTCCCAATTGGGCCTCTATCCTTGGGATTTCGATGTCACCACCTGCAAGTTAGTAGGAGAACAAAGCGACAAAAGGCAAGATAAAATCTGATCAAAATGTTATGAAATTGAAGCTATGAGTTAATCAAATAGAATAACATGAGATGCAACCTGAAACAATAATCTAGAATGCTTTTCGAATAAAACTTAGAAAGTGCGGGGGTGCCCAAGTGGGCCTCCCACCGTTGGCCAATGATCTTGGCGCCAATCCACTAGGGATGGGCCCAAAACCTCTTAGGATTGAGATGTCTGCAAATTGGTGGTGTAAGGTGGTCGAATGTTGGATTTGGGTTGGATGCTTGCTTCCAAAAGCCACCCAATAACCTCCCTTGCAAAAGATATTAGTGGATGTGAGATGGTGAATCAAAAGAATGCAGGTGGGTATTCAATCGGACAGCACTTCGTTGCTTAGAATCGCCTCCAATCTGTGTTTTGGGTGAGAAAAGTCTCACCTTTTATAGACCCATGGGGTCTCTTTTGAGAGGGAAGCATAAGCGCCATGTGTTGGTCATAGGTGCCATGTGGCAGTCGTGTCTTCCCATGAGGGAGGGGAGTCCTCCATGACTTGGGCTTTCATAACTGCCCTTGTGACAGTCCTCTAACGGCCTATTTTCCCACCCACACACGCGTGCAAGGCAAGAGTCATCAACTGACTGTCCTGGGCTGCCACTTGGCACCATTCTTCTTTTTTCCCGTTAAACTTGGCGCCATTCTTCTTTTGATCAAATTTTATCATGCCTTTTGTCGCTTTGTTGTCCTACTAACTTGTAGGTGGCGACATCGAATTCCTGAGGATAGAGAAGAAATTGGGATAATCCGACCATCTTGGTCATCCCAAAATGGCCCCAATTACATAACCCCTCTATTTGTAGGTGTTTTGGAGGTCTCGGGATTCGACATTGGAGCAGTACCACTTCAGCTTTTCCAACACAGCAGAATTCGTCTCACCCAGGGACGAATAGCGATCGAAGTCGTCCTACCCAGGGACGAATTCCAGTTGAAGGCAGATTGGCCGATTGTTTCAATGGCAGTGGCTCTCTGGTGATGTCTTCTGTCCTCTGTCAGATTTTCAGGTCATTTAGAGTCATTTTGTCTATCGATTTGGCTAATTATTTACATGCATCTTTTGGTGATTTTAGAGAACAAACACTTACTATTTGCAACAGGTGCTACTAACATCTTTATTGTTTCTTTGTTCACAGGAGGAGCAGCAGAGTTTAAGGACTCATCAACTTCAGTGACGACATCATCTTGTCCCGCCCATTTCAAGTGTGGGCACATGAAAAGAGGAACCTTAAGTCTCGATTGTAATCAAATTCTTTTAACGCTCCTAGCCCCTGAAAAGGGAGGAGGCGTCTTTGTAACAGAGATCAAGAGAGTTTAATGAAAGGGCTGTGTTTTATCCATTTGCTTGCATCTCATTTCAATGCGTCTCTTTCATTTCATGCATTCTAAATTTTTAGGACTTAAGCATATTTGACTTTGAATGCATCGCAAGTACTGTTTCGTCCTACAGTCGGCCAATTTGCCTTCAACTGGAATTCGTCACTGGGTAGGACGAATTCTGACTGCTATTCGTCCCTGGGTGAGATGAATTCTACTGTGTTGGAAAAGCCGAAGTGGTACTGCTCCAATGTCGAATCCCGAGACCTCCAAACCACCTGCAAACAGAGGGGTTATGTAATTGGGGCCATTTTGGGACGACCCAGATGGTCGGATTCTTCCAAAACCTCTTAGGATTTAGATTTTTGCAAATTGGTGGTGTAAGGTGGTCAAATGTTGGATTTGGGTTGGATCCATGCTTCCAAAAGACACCCAATAACCTCCCTTGCAAAAGATATTAGTGGATGTGAGAAGGTGAATCAAAAGGATGCAAGTGGGTATTCAATCGGACAGCACTTCGTTTCTTAGAATCACCTCCAATCTGTGTTTTGAGTGAGAAAAGTCTCACATTTTATAGACCCATGGGGTCTCTTTTGAGAGGGAAGCATAAGCGCCATGTGTTGGTCATAGGTGCCATGTGGCAGTCATGTCTTCCCATGAGGGAGGGGAGTCCTCCATGACTTGGGCTTTCATAACTGCCCTTGTGACATTCCTCTAACGGCCTATTTGCCCACCCATACACGCGTGCGAGGCAGGAGTCATCAACTGACTATCCTGGGCTGCCACTTGGCGCCATTCTTCTTTTGATCAGATTTTATCATGCCTTTTGTCGCTTTGTTGTCCTACTAACTTGCAGGTGGCGACATCGAATTCCCGAGGATAGAGGCCAAATTGGGAGAATCTGACCATCTGGGTCATCCCAAAATGGCCCCATTTACATAAACCCTCTGTTTGCAGGTGTTTTGGAGGTCTCGGGATTCGACATTGGAGCAGTACCACTTCGGCTTTTCCAACACAGCAGAATTCGTCTCACCCAGGGACGAATAGCAGTCAGAATTCGTCCTGCCCAGGGACGAATTCTAGTTGAAGGCAGATTGGCTGATTGTTTCAATGGCAGTGGCCCTCTGGTGATGTCTTCTGTCCTCTGTCAGATTTTTATGTCATTTATAGTCATTTTGTCTATCGATTTGGCTAATTATTTACATGCATCTTTTCGCGATTTTAGAGAACAAACACTTACTATTTACAATAGGTGCTACTGACATCTTTGTTGTTTCTTTGTTCGCAGGAGGAGCAGCAGAGGTTAAGGACTCATCAACTTCAGCGACGGAATCATCTTGGCCCGCCCATTTCAAGTGTGGGCACGCGCAAAGAGGAACCTTAAGTCTCAATTGTAATCAAATTCTTTTAACGCTCCTAGCCCCTAAAAATGGCGGAGGCGTCTTTGTAACAGAGATCAAGAGAGTTTAATGAAAGGGCTCTGTTTTCTCCATTTGCTTGTATCTCATTTCAATGCGTCTCTTCCATTTCATGCATTGTACATTTTTAGGACTTAAGCGTATTTTATTTTGAATGCATCGCAAGTAATGTTTCCTCCTACAGTCGACAAATCTGCCTTCAACTGGAATTCGTCCCTAGGCAGGACGAATTCTGACAGCTATTCGTCCCCGGGTGAGATGAATTCTGCTGTGTTGGAAAAGCCGAAGTGGTACTGCTCCAATGTTGAATCTCGATACCTCCAAAACACCTGCAAATAGAGGGGTTATGTAATTGGGGCCATTTTGGGACGACCCAGATGGTCGGATTCTCCCAATTGGGCCTCTATCCTCGGGAATTCGATGTCGCCACCTGCAAGTTAGTAGGACAACAAAGCGACAAAAGGCATGATAAAATCTGATTAAAATGTTATGAAATTGAAGCTATGAGTTAATCAAACAGAATAACGTGAGATGCAACCTGAAACAATAATCTAGAAAGCTTTTGGAATAAAACTTAGAAAGTGCGGGGGTGCCCAAGTGGGCCTCTCACCGTTGGCACTTGATCTTGGCACCAATCCACTAGGGATGGGCCCAAAATCTCTTAGGATTGAGATGTCTACAAATTGGTGGTGTAAGGTGGTCAAATGTTGGATTTGGGTTGGATCCACGCTTCCAAAAGCCACCCAATAACCTCCGTTGCAAAAGAGATTAGTGGATGTGAGAAGGTGAATCAAAAGGATGCAAGTGGGTATTCAATCGGACAAGCACTTCGTTGCTTAGAATCGCCTCCAATCTATGTTTTGGGTGAGAAAAGTCTCACCTTTTATAGACCCATGGGGTCTCTTTTGAGAGGGAAGCATAAGCGCCATGTGTTGGTCATAGGTGCCATGTGGCAGTCATGTCTTCCCATGAGGGAGGGGAGTCCTCCATGACTTGGGCTTTCATAACTGCCCTTGTGACAGTCCTCTAACGGCCTATTTGCCCACCCACACACGTGTGCGAGGTAGGAGTCATCAACTAACTGTCCTGGGCTACCACTTGGTGCCATTCTTATTTTTTCCCGTTAAACATGGTGCCATTCTTCTTTTGATCAGATTTTATCATGCCTTTTGTCGCTTTGTTGTCCTACTAACTTGCAGGTGGCGACATCGAATTCTCGAGGATAGAGGCCAAATTGGGAGAATCCGACCATCTGGGTCATCCCAAAATGGCCCCAATTACATAAGCCCTCTGTTTACAGGTGTTTTGGAGGTCTCTAGATTCGACATTGGAGTAGTACCACTTCGGCTTTTACAACACAGCATAATTCATCTCACCCAGGGACGAATAGCAGTCAGAATTCGTCCTGCCCAGGGACGAATTCTAGTTGAAGGCATATTTTAGGTCATGTCTTCTGTCCTCTGTCAGATTTTTAGGTCATTTAGAGTCATTTTGTCTATCGATTTGGCTAATTATTTACATGCATATTTTGGCAATTTTAGAGAACAAACACTTACTATTTGCAATAGGTGCTACTGACATCTTTGTTGTTTCTTTGTTCGTAGGAGGAGCAGCAGAGGTTAAGGACTCATCAACTTCAGCGACAGCATCATCTTGGCCCGCCCATTTCAAGTGTGGGCACGCGAAAATAGGAACCTTAAGTCTCGATTGTAATCAAATTCTTTTAACGCTCCTAGCCCCTAAAAAGGGAGGAGGCGTCTTTGTAACAGAGATCAAGAGAGTTTAATGAAAGGGCTGTGTTTTCTCCATTTGCTTGTATCTCATTTCAATGCGTCTCTTTAATTTCATGCATTCTACATTTTTAGGACTTAAGCGTATTTGATTTTGAATGCATCGCAAGTAGTGTTTCCTCCTACAGTCAACCAATATACCTTCAACTGGAATTCGTCCATGGGCAGGACGAATTCGATCGCTATTCGTCCCTGGGTGAGACAAATTCTGCTGTGTTGGAAAAGTCGAAGTGGTACTGCTCCAATGTCGAATCTCGAGACCTCCAAAACACCTGCAAACAGAGGGGTTATGTAATTGGGGCCATTTTGGGATGACCTAGATGGTCGGATTCTCCCAATTGGGCCTCTATCCTCGGGAATTCGATGTCGCCACCTGCAAGTTAGTAGGACAACAAAGTGACAAAAGGCATGATAAAATCTGATCAAAATGTTATGAAATTGAAGCTATGAGTTAATCAAACAGAATAACATGAGATGCAACCTGAAACAATAATCTAGAATGCTTTTGGAATAAAACATAGAAAGTGCGGGGGTGCCCAAGTGGGCCTCCCACCGTTGGAACTTGATCTTGGAACCAATCCACTAGGGATGGGCCCAAAACCTCTTAGGATTGAGATGTTTGCAAATTGGTGGTGTAAGGTGGTCAAATGTTGGATTTGGGTTGGATCCACGCTTCCAAAAGCCACCCAATAACCTCCCTTGCAAAAGAGATTAGTGGATGTGAGAAGGTGAATCAAAAGGATGCAAGTGGGTATTCAATCGGACAGCACTTCATTGCTTAGAATCGCCTCCAATCTATGTTTTGGGTCAGAAAAGTCTCACCTTTTATAGACCCATGGGATCTCTTTTGAGAGGGAAGCATAAGCGCCATGTGTTGGTCATAGGTGCCATGTGGCAGTCCTGTCTTCCCATGAGGGAGGGGAGTCCTCCATGACTTGGGCTTTCATAACTGCCCTTGTGACAGTCCTGTAACGGCCTATTTGCCCACCCACACACGCGTGCAAGGCAGGAGTCATCAACTAACTGTCCTTGACTGCCACTTGGCACCATTCTTCTTTTTGCCCATTAAACTTGGCGCCATTCTTCTTTTGATCAGATTTTATCATGCCTTTTGTCGCTTTGTTGTCCTACTAACTTGCAGGTTGTGACATCGAATTCCCAAGGATAGAGGCCAAATTGGGAGAATCCGACCATCTAGGTCATCCCAAAATGGCCCCAATTACATAACCCCTCTGTTTGCAGGTGTTTTGGAGGTCTTGGGATTCGTCATTGGAGCAGTACCACTTCGGCTTTTCCAACACCGCAGAATTCGTCTCACCCAGGGATGAATAACAGTCAGAATTCGTCCTGTCCAGGGACGAATTCCAGTTGAAGGTAGATTGGCCGATTTTTTCAATGGCAGTGGCCCTCTGGTGATGTCTTCTGTCCTCTGTCAGATTTTTAGGTCATTTAGATTCATTTTGTCTATCGATTTGGCTAATTATTTACATGCATCTTTTGGCGATTTTAGAGAACAAACACTTACTATTTGCAATAGGTGCTACTGACATCTTTGTTGTTTCTTTGTTCGCAGGAGGAGTAGCAGAGGTTAAGGACTCATCAACTTCAGCGGCGGCATCATCTTGGCCTGTCCATTTCAAGTGTGGGCACGCGAAAAGAGGAACCTTAAGTCTCGATTGTAATCAAATTCTTTTAACGCTCCTAGCCCCTGAAAAGGGAGGAGGCGTCTTTGTAATAGAGATGAAGAGAGTTTAATGAAAGGGCTGTGTTTTCTCCATTTGCTTGTATCTCATTTCAATGCGTCTCTTTCATTTCATGATTTCTACATTTTTAGGACTTAAGCGTACTTGATTTTGAATGCATCGCAAGTAGTGTTTCCTCCTACAGTCAGCCAATCTGCCTTCAACTGGAATTCGTCCCTGGGCAGGACGAATTCTGACTGCTATTCATCCCTGGGTGAGATGAATTCTGCTGTGTTGGTAAAGCCAAAGTGGTACTGCTCCAATGTCGAATATCGAGACCTCCAAAACACCTACAAATAGAGGGGTTATGTAATTGGGGCCATTTTGGGACGACCCAGATGGTCGGATTCTCCCAATTGGCCCTCTATCCTCGGGAATTCGATGTCACCACCTGCAAGTTAGTAGGACAACAAAGCGACAAAAGGCATGATAAAATCTGATCAAAATGTTATGAAATTGAAGCTATGAGTTAATCAAACAGAATAACGTGAGATGAAACCTGAAACAATAATCTAGAATGCTTTTGGAATAAAACTTAGAAAGTGCGGGGGTGCCCAAGTGGGCCTCCCACCGTTGGCACTTGATCTTGGCTCCAATCCACTAGGGATGTGCCAAAAACCTCTTAGGATTGAGATGTCTGCAAATTGGTGGTTTAAGGTGGTCAAATGTTGGATTTGGGTTGGATCCACGCTTCCAAAAGCCACCCAATAACCTCCCTTGCAAAAGAGATTAGTGGATGTGAGAAGGTGAATCAAAAGAATGCAGGTGGGTATTCAATCGGACAACACTTCGTTGCTTAGAATCACCTCCAATCTGTGTTTTGGGTGAGAAAAGTCTCACCTTTTATAGACCCATGGGGTCTCTTTTGAGAGGGAAGCATAAGCGCCATGTGTTGGTCATAGGTGCCATGTGGCAGTCGTGTCTTCCCATGATGGAGGGGAGTCCTCCATGACTTGAGCTTTCATAACTGCCCTTGTGACAGTCCTCTAACGGCCTATTTGCCCACCCACACACGCGTGCAAGGCAAGAGTCATCAACTGACTGTCCTGGGCTGCCACTTGGAACCATTCTTCTTTTTGCCCGTTAAACTTGGCGCCATTCTTCTTTTGATCAGATTTTATCATGCCTTTTGTCGCTTTGTTGTCCTACTAACTTGCAGGTGGCGACATCGAATTCCTGAGGATAGAGACCAAATTGGGATAATCCGACCATCTGGGTCATCCCAAAATGGCACCAATTACATAACCCCTCTATTTTTAGGTGTTTTGGAGGTCTCGGGATTCGACATTGGAGCAGTACCACTTCGGCTTTTCCAACACAGCAGAATTCGTTTCACCCAGGGACGAAAAGCAGTCAAAATTCGTCCTGCCCAGGGACGAATTCCAGTTGAAGGCAGATTGGCCGATTGTTTCAATGGAAGTGGCCCTCTGGTGATGTCTTATGTCCTCTGTCAGATTTTTAGGTCATTTAGAGTCATTTTGTCTATCGATTTGGCTAATTATTTACATGCATCTTTTGGTGATTTTAGAGAACAAACACTTACTATTTGCAACAGGTGCTACTGACATCTTTATTGTTTCTTTGTTCACAGGAGGAGCAGCAAAGGTTAAGGACTCATCAACTTCAGTGGCGGCATCATCTTGGCCCGCACATTTCAAGTGTGGGCACGTGAAAAGAGGAACCTTAAGTCTCGATTGTAATCAAATTCTTTTAACGCTCCTAGCCCCTGAAAAGGGAGGAGGCGTCTTTGTAATAGAGATCAAGAGAGTTTAATGAAAGGGCTGTGTTTTCTCCATTTGCTTGTATCTCTTTCATTTCATGCATTCTAAATTTTTAGGACTTAAGCATATTTGATTTTGAATGCATCGCAAGTAGTGTTTCGCCCTACAGTCGGCCAATCTGCCTTCAACTGGAATTCGTCCCTGGGTAGGACGAATTCTGACTGCTATTCATCCCTGGGAGAGACGAATTTTGCTGTGTTGGAAAAGCCGAAGTGGTACTGCTCCAATGTCGAATCCCGAGACCTCCAAACCACCTGCAAACAGAGGGGTTATGTAATTGGGGCCATTTTGGGACGACCCAGATGGTCGGATTCTTCCAAAACCTCTTAGGATTTAGATTTCTGCAAATTGGTGGTGTAAGGTGGTCAAATGTTTGATTTGGGTTGGATCCACGCTTCCAAAAGCCACCCAATAACCTCCCTTGCAAAAGAGATTAGTGTATGTGAGAAGGTGAATCAAAAGAATGCAGGTGGGTATTCAATCGGACAGCACTTCGTTGCTTAGAATCGCCTCCAATCTGTGTTTTGGGTGAGAAACGTCTCACATTTTATAGACACATTGGGTCTCTTTTGAGAGGGAAACATAAGCGCCATGTGTTGGTCATAAGTGCCATGTGGCAGTCATGTCTTCCCATGAGGGAGGGGAGTCCTCCATGACTTGGGCTTTCATAACTTCCCTTGTGACATTACTCTAACGGCCTATTTGCCCACCCATACACGTGTGCGAGGCAGGAGTCATCAACTTACTATCCTGGGCTGCCACTTGGCGCCATTCTTCTTTTGATCAGATTTTATCATGCCTTTTGTCGCTTTGTTGTCCTACTAACTTGCAGGTGGCGGCATCGAATTCTCGAGGATAGAGGCCAAATTGGGAGAATCTGACCATCTGGGTCGTCCCAAAATGGCCCCAATTACATAACCCCTCCGTTTGCGGTGTGTTTTGGAGGTCTCGGGATTCGACATTGGAGCAAGTACCACTTCGGCTTTTCCAACACAGAGATAATTCGTCTCACCCGGGGATGAATAGCAGTCGAGATTCGTCCTGCCCAGGGACGAATTCTAGTTGAAGGCAGATTGGCCAACTGTTTCAATGGCGATGGCCCTCTGGTGATGTCTTCTGTCCTCTGTCAGATTTTTATGTCATTTAGAGTCATTTTGTCTATCGATTTGGCTAATTATTTACATGCATCTTTTGGCGATTTTAGAGAACAAACACATACTATTTGCAACAGGTGCTACTGACATCTTTGTTGTTTCTTTGTTTGTAGGAGGAGCAGCAGAGGTTAAGGACTCATCAAATTCAGCGCGGCATCATCTTGGCCCGCCCATTTCAAGTGTGGGCACGTGAAAAGAGGAACCTTAAGTCTCGATTGTAATCAAATTCTTTTAATGCTCCTAGCCCCTGAAAAGGGAGGAGGCGTCTTTGTAATAGAGATCAAGAGAGTTTAATGAAAGGGCTGTGTTTTCTCCATTTGCTTGTATCTCATTTCAATGCGTCTCTTTCATTTCATGCATTCTACATTTTTAGGACTTAAGCGTATTTTATTTTGAATGCATCGCAAGTAGTGTTTCCTCCTACAGTTGGCCAATCTGCCTTCAACTGGAATTCGTCCCTGGGCAGGACAAATTCTGACTGCTATTCGTCCCTGGGTGAGATGAATTCTGCTGTGTTGGAAAAGCCGAAGTGGTACTGCTCCAATGTCGAATCTCGAGACCTCCAAAACACCTGCAAATAGAGTGGTTATGTAATTGGGGCCATTTTGGGACGACCCAGATGGTTGGATTCTCCCAATTGGGCCTCTATCCTTGGGAATTCGATGTCGCCACCTGCAAGTTAGTACGACAACAAAGTGACAAAAGGCATGATAAAATCTGATCAAAATGTTATGAAATTGAAGCTATGAGTTAATCAAATAGAATAACATGAGATGCAACCTGAAACAATAATCTAGAATGCTTTTGGAATAAAACTTAGAAAGTGCGGGGGTGCCCAAGTGGGCCTCCCACCGTTGGCACTTGATCTTGGCACCAATCCACTAGGGATGGGCCCAAAACCTCTTAGGATTGAGATGTCTGCAAATTGGTGGTGTAAGGTGGTCAAATTTTGGATTTGGGTTGGATCCACGCTTCCAAAAGCCACCCAATAACCTCCCTTGCAAAAGAGATTAGTGGATGTGAGAAGGTGAATCAAAAGAATGCAGGTGGGTATTCAATCAGACAACACTTCGTTGCTTAGAATCACCTCCAATCTATGTTTTGGGTGAGAAAAGTCTCACCTTTTATAGACCCATGGGGTCTCTTTTGAGAGGGAAGCATAATCTCCATGTGTTGGTCATAGGTGCCATGTGGCAGTCGTGTCTTCCCATGATGGAGGGGAGTCCTCCATGACTTGAGCTTTCATAACTGCCCTTGTGACAGTCCTCTAACGACCTATTTGCCCACCCACACACGCGTGCAAGGCAAGAGTCACCAACTGACTGTCCTGGGCTGCCACTTGGCACCATTCTTCTTTTTTCCCGTTAAACTTGGCGCCATTCTTCTTTTGATCAGATTTTATCATGCCTTTTGTCGCTTTGTTGTCCTACTAAATTGCAGGTGGTGACATCGAATTCCTGAGGATAGAGACCAAATTGGGATAATCCGACCATCTGGGTCATCCCAAAATGTCCCCAAATACATAACCCCTCTATTTTTAGGTGTTTTGGAGGTCTCGTGATTCGACATTGGAGCAGTACCACTTCGGCTTTTCCAACACAGCAGAATTCGTCTCACCCAGGGACGAATAGCGATCGAATTCGTCCCGCCGGGGACGAATTCCGATTGAAGGCAGATTGGCCGATTGTTTCAATGGCGATGGCCCTCTGGTGATGTCTTCTATCCTCTGTCAGATTTTTAGGTCATTTAGAGTCATTTTGTCTATCGATTTGGCTAATTATTTACATGCATCTTTTGGTGATTTTAGAGAACAAACACTTACTATTTGCAACAGGTGCTACTGACATCTTTGTTGTTTCTTTGTTCACAGGAGGAGCAGCAGAGGTTAAGGACTCATCAACTTCAACGACGACATCATCTTGGCCCGCACATTTCAAGTGTGGGCACGTGAAAAGAGGAACCTTAAGTCTCGATTGTAATCAAATTCTTTTAACGCTCCTAGCCCCTGAAAAAGGAGGAGGCGTCTTTGTAACAGAGATCAAGAGAGTTTAATGAAAGGGCTATGTTTTCTCCATTTGCTTGTATCTCATTTCAATGCGTCTCTTTCATTTCATGCATTCTAAATTTTTAGGACTTAAGCATATTTGATTTTGAATGCATCGCAAGTAGTGTTTCGTCCTACAGTCGGCCAATCTGCCTTCAACTGGAATTCGTCCCTGGGTAGGACGAATTCTAATCCAATGTCGAATACCGAGACCTCCAAACCACCTGCAAACAGAGGGGTTATGTAATTGGGGCCATTTTGGGACGACCCAGATGGTCGGATTCTTCCAAAACCTCTTAGGATTTAGATTTCTGCAAATTGGTGGTGTAAGGTGGTCAAATGTTGGATTTGGCTTGGATCCACGCTTCCAAAAGCAACCCAATAACCTCCCTTGCAAAAGAGATTAGTGGATGTGAGAAGGTGAATCAAAAGAATGCAGGTGGGTATTCAATCGGATAGCACTTCGTTGCTTAGAATCGCCTCCAATCTGTGTTTTGTGTGAGAAAAGTCTCACATTTTATAGACCCATTGGGTCTCTTTTTAGAGGGAAGCATAAGCGCCATGTGTTGGTCATAGGTGCCATGTGGCAGTCATGTCTTCCCATGAGGGAGGGGAGTCCTCCATGACTTGGGCTTTCATAACTGCCCTTGTGACATTCCTCTAACGGCCTATTTTCCCACCCATACACGCGTGCGAGGCAGGAGTCATCAACTGACTATTCTGGGCTGCCACTTGGCGCCATTCTTCTTTTGATCAGATTTTATCATGCCTTTTGTCGCTTTGTTGTCCTACTAACTTGCAGGTGGCGGTATCGAATTCCCGAGGATAGAGGCCAAATTGGGAGAATCTGACCATCTGGGTCGTCCCAAAATGGCCCCAATTACATAACCCCTCTGTTTGCAGGTGTTTTGGAGGTCTCGGGATTCGACATTGGAGCAGTACCACTTCGGCTTTTCCAACACGGCGAGATTCGTCTCACCCAGGGACGAATAGCAGTCAGAATTCGTCCTGCCCAGGGACAAATTCTAGTTGAAGGCAGATTGGCCGACTGTTTCAATGGCAGTGGCCCTCTGGTGATGTCTTCTGTCCTCTGTCAGATTTTTAGGTCATTTAGAGTCATTTTGTCTATCGATTTGGCTAATTATTTACATGCATCTTTTGGCAATTTTAGAGAACAAACACTTACTATTTGCAACAGGTGCTACTGACATATTTGTTGTTTCTTTGTTCGCAGGAGGAGCAGCAGAGGTTAAGGACTCATCAACTTCAGCGACGGCATCATCTTGGCCCGCCCATTTCAAGTGTGGGCACGCGAAAAGAGGAACCTTAAGTCTCGATTGTAATCAAATTATTTTAACGCTCCTAGCCCCTGAAAAGGGAGGAGGCATCTTTGTAATAGAGATCAAGAGAGTTTAATGAAAGGGCTATGTTTTCTCCATTTGCTTGTATCTCATTTCAATGCGTCTCTTTCATTTCATGCATTCTAAATTTTTAGGACTTAAGCATATTTGATTTTGAATGCATCGCAAGTAGTGTTTCCTCTTACAGTCGGCCAATCTGCCTTCAACTGGAATTCGTCCCTGGGCAGGACGAATTCTGACTGCTATTCGTCCCTGGGTGAGATGAATTCTGCTGTGTTGGAAAAGCCAAAGTGGTACTGCTCCAATGTTGAATCTCGAGACCTCCAAAACACCTGCAAATAGAGGGGTTATGTAATTGGGGCCATTTTGGGACGACCTAGATGGTCGGATTCTCCCAATTGGGCCTCTATCCTCAGGAATTCGATGTCGCCACCTGCAAGTTAGTACGACAACAAAGTGACAAAGGACATGATAAAATCTGATCAAAATGTTATGTAATTGAAGCTATGAGTTAATCAAACAGAATAACGTGAGATGCAACCTGAAACAATAATCTAGAATGCTTTTGGAATAAAACTTAGAAAGTGCGGGGGTGCCCAAGTGGGCCTCCCACCGTTGGCACTTGATCTTGGTGCCAATCCACTAGGGATGGGCCTAAAACCTCTTAGGATTGAGATGTCTGCAAATTGGTGGTTTAAGGTGGTCAAATGTTGGATTTGGGTTGGATCCACGCTTCCAAAAGCCACCCAATAACCTCCATTGCAAAAGAGATTAGTGGATGTGAGAAGGTGAATCAAAAGAATGCAGGTGGGTATTCAATCGGACAGCACTTCGTTGCTTAGAATCGCCTCCAATCTGTGTTTTGGGTGAGAAAAGTCTCACCTTTTATAGACCCATGGGGTCTCTTTTGAGATGGAAGCATAAGCGCCATGTGTTGGTCATAGGTGCCATGTGGCAGTCGTGTCTTCCCATGAGGGAGGGGAGTCCTCCATGACTTGGGCTTTCATAACTGCCCTTGTGACAGTCCTCTAACGGCCTATTTGCCCACCCACACACGCATGCAAGGCAAGAGTCATCAACTAACTGTCATGGGATGCAACTTGGAACCATTCTTCTTTTTGCCTGTTAAACTTGGCGCCATTCTTCTTTTGATCAGATTTTATCATGCCTTTTGTCGCTTTGTTGTCCTACTAACTTGTAGGTGGCGACATCGAATTCCTGAGGATAGAGACCAAATTGGGATAATCCGACCATCTGGGTCATCCCAAAATGGCCCCAATTACATAACCCCTCTATTTTTAAGTGTTTTGGAGGTCTCGGGATTCGACATTGGAGCAGTACCACTTTGGCTTTTCCAACACAGCAGAATTCGTCTCACCCAGGGACGAATAGCAGTCAGAATTCGTCCTGCCCAGGGACGAATTCCAGTTGAAGGCAGATTGGCTGACTGTTTCAATGGCAGTGGCCCTCTGGTGATGTCTTTTGTCCTCTGTCAGATTTTTAGGTCATTTAGAGTCATTTTGTCTATCGATTTGGCTAATTATTTACATGCATCTTTTGGTGATTTTAGAGAACAAACACTTACTATTTGCAACAGGTGCTACTGACATCTTTATTGTTTCTTTGTTCACAGGAGGAGCAGCAGAGGTTAAGGACTCATCAACTTCAGCGGCGACATCATCTTGGCCCACACATTTCAAGTGTGGGCACGTGAAAAGAGGAACCTTAAGTCTCGATTGTAATCAAATTCTTTTAACGCTCCTAGCCCCTAAAAAGGGAGGAGGTGTCTTTGTAACAGAGATCAAGAGAGTTTAATGAAAGGGCTATGTTTTCTCCATTTGCTTGTATCTCATTTCAATATGTCTCTTTCATTTCATGCATTCTACATTTTTAGGACTTAAGCGTATTTGATTTTGAATGCATCGCAAGTAGTGTTTCCTCCTACAGTCGACCAATATACCTTCAACTGGAATTCGTCCCTGGGCAGGATGAATTCTGACTGCTATTCGTCCCTGGGTGAGACAAATTCTGCTGTGTTGGAAAAGCCGAAGTGGTACTGCTCCAATGTCGAATCTCGAGACCTCCAAAACACCTGCAAACAGAGGGGTTATGTAATTGGGGCCATTTTGGGAATTTGATGTCGCCACCTGCAAGTTAGTAGGACAACAAAGCGACAAAAGGCATGATAAAATCTGATCAAAATGTTATGAAATTGAAGCTATGAGTTAATCAAACAGAATAACATGAGATGCAACCTGAAACAATAATCTAGAATGCTTTTGGAATAAAACTTAGAAAGTGCGGGGGTGCCCAAGTGGGCCTCCCACCGTTGGCACTTGATCTTGGCGCAAATCCACTAGGGATGGGCCCAAAACCTCTTAGGATTGAGATGTATGCAAATTGGTGGTGTAAGGTGGTCAAATGTTGGATTTGGGTTGGATCCACGCTTCCAAAAGCCACCCAATAACCTCTCTTGCAAAAGATATTAGTGGATGTGAGAAGGTGAATCAAAAGGATGCAAGTGGGTATTCAATCGGATAGCACTTCGTTGCTTAGAATCGCCTCCAATATGTGTTTTGGGTGAGAAAAGTCTCACCTTTTATAGACCCATGGGGTCTCTTTTGAGAGGGAAGCATAAGCGCCATGTGTTGGTCATAGGTGCCATGTGGTAGTCCTGTCTTCCCATGAGGGAGGGGAGTCCTCCATGACTTGGGCTTTCATAACTGCCCTTGTGACAGTCCTCTAACGGCCTATTTGCCCACCCACACACGCGTGCGAGGCAGGAGTCATCAACTAACTGTCCTGGGCTTCCACTTGGCGCCATTCTTCTTTTTGCCCATTAAACTTGGCGCCATTCTTCTTTTGATCAGATTTTATCATGCCTTTTGTCGCTTTGTTGTCCTACTAACTTGCAGGTGGTGACATTGAATTCCTGAGGATAGAGGCCAAATTGGGAGAATCCGACAATATAGGTCATCCCAAAATGGCACCAATTACATAACCCCTCTGTTTGCAGGTGTTTTGGAGGTCTCGGGATTCGACATTGGAGTAGTACCACTTCGGCTTTTCCAACACAGCAGAATTCGTCTCACCCAGGGATGAATAGCAGTCATAATTCGTCCTGCCCAGGGACGAATTCCAGTTGAAGGCAGATTGGCTGATTTTTTCAATGGCAGTGGCCCTCTGGTGATGTCTTCTGTCCTCTGTCAGATTTTTAGGTCATTTAGATTCATTTTGTCTATCGATTTGGCTAATTATTTACATGCTTCTTTTGGCGATTTTAGAGAACAAACACTTACTATTTGCAACAGGTGCTACTGACATCTTTGTTGTTTCTTTGTTCACAGGAGGAGTAGCAGAGGTTAAGGACTCATCAACTTCAGCGGCGGCATCATCTTGGCCCGTCCATTTCAAGTGTGGGCACGCAAAAAGAGGAACCTTAAGTCTCGATTGTAATCAAATTCTTTTAATGCTCCTAGCCCCTGAAAAGGGAGGAGGCGTCTTTGTAATAGAGATCAAGAGAGTTTAATGAAAGGGCTATGTTTTCTCCATTTGCTTGTATCTCATTTCAATGCGTCTCTTTCATTTCATGCATTATACATTTTTAGGACTTAAGCGTATTTGATTTTGAATGCATCACAAGTAGTGTTTCCTCCTACAGTCGGCCAATCTGCCTTCAATTGGAATTCGTCCCTGGGCAGGACGAATTCTGACTGCTATTCGTCCCTGGGTGAGATGAATTCTGTTGTGTTGGAAAAGCCGAAGTGGTACTGCTCCAATGTCAAATCTCGAGACCTCCAAAATACCTGCAAATAGAGGTGTTATATAATTGGGGCCATTTTGGGATGACCCAGATGGTCGGATTCTCCCAATTGGGCCTCTATCCTTGGGAATTCGATGTCGCCACCTGCAAGTTAGTACGACAACAAAGCGACAAAAGGCATGATAAAATCTGATCAAAATTTTATGAAATTGAAGCTATGAGTTAATCAAATAGAATAACGTGAGATGCAACCTGAAACAATAATCTAGAATGCTTTTGGAATAAAACTTAGAAAGTGCGGGGGTGCCCAAGTGGGCTTCCCACCGTTGGCACTTGATCTTGGTGCCAATCCACTAGGGATGGGCCCAAAACCTCTTAGGATTGAGATGTCTACAAATTGGTGGTGTAAGGTGGTTAAATGTTGGATTTGGGTTGGATCCACGCTTCCAAAAGCCACCCAATAACCTCCCTTGCAAAAGATATTAGTGGATGTGAGAAGGTGAATCAAAAGGATGCAAGTGGGCATTCAATCGGACAACACTTCGTTGCTTAGAATCGCTCCAATCTGTGTTTTGGGTGAGAAAAGTCTCACCTTTTATAGACCCATGGGGTCTCTTTTGAGAGGGAAGCATAAGTGCCATGTGTTGGTCATAGGTGCCATGTGGCGATCATGTCTTCCCATGAGGGAGGGGAGTCCTCCATGACTTGGGCTTTCATAATTGCCCTTGTGATAGTCCTCTAACGACCTATTTGCCCACCCAAACACACGTGCAATGGAGGAGTCATCAACTGACTGTCCTGGGCTGCCACTTGGCGCCATTCTTATTTTTGCCCATTAAACTTGGCGCCATTCTTCTTTTGATTAGATTTTATCATGCCTTTTGTCGCTTTGTTGTCCTCCTAACTTGCAGGTGGCGACATCGAATTCTCAAGGATAGAGGCCAAATTGGGAGAATCCGACCATCTGGATCGTCCCAAAATGGCCCCAATTACATAACCCCTCTGTTTGCAGGTGTTTTGGAGCTCTCGGGATTCGATATTGGAGTAGTACCACTTCGGCTTTTCCAACACATCAGAATTCGTCTCACCCAGGGATGAATAGCAGTCAGAATTCATCCTGCCCAGGGACGAATTCTAGTTGAAGGCAGATTGGCCGATTGTTTCAATGGCAGTGGCCCTCTGGTGATGTCTTCTGTCCTCTGTCAGATTTTTAGGTCATTTAGAGTCATTTTGTCTATCGATTCGGCTAATTATTTACATGCATATTTTGGGGATTTTAGAGAACAAACACTTACTATTTGCAATAGGTGCTACTGACATCTTTGTTGTTTCTTTGTTCGTAGGAGGAGCAGCAGAGGTTAAGGACTCATAAACTTCAGCGACGGCATCATCTTGGCCCGCCCATTTCAAGTGTGGGCACGCAGAAAGAAGAACCTTAAGTCTCGATTGTAATCAAATTCTTTTAACGCTCCTAGCCCCTGAAAAGGGAGGAGGCATCTTTGTAACAGAGATTAAGAGAGTTTAATGAAAGGGTTGTGTTTTCTCCATTTTCTTGTATCTCATTTCAATGCGTCTCTTTCATTTCATGCATTCTATATTTTTAGGACTTAAGCGTATTTGATTTTGAATGCATCGCAAGTAGTGTTTCCTCCTACAGTCGGCCAATCTGCCTTCAACTGGAATTCGTCCCTAGGCAGGACGAATTCTGACTGCTATTCGTCCCTGGGTGAGATGAATTCTGCTGTGTTGGAAAAGCCGAAGTGGTACTGCTCCAATGTCGAATCCCGAGACCTCCAAAACACCTGCAAAAAGAGGGGTTATGTAATTGGGGCCATTTTGGGACGACCTAGATGGTTGGATTCTCCCAATTGGGCATCTATCCTCGAGAATTCTATGTCGCCACCTACAAGTTAGTAGGACAACAAAGCGACAAAAGGCAGGATAAAATCTGATCAAAATGTTATGAAATTGAAGCTATGAGTTAATCAAATAGAATAACGTGAGATGCAACCTAAAACAATAATCTAGAATGCTTTTGGAATAAAACTTAGAAAGTGCGGGGGTGCCCAAGTGGGCCTCCCACCGTTGGCACTTGATCTTGGCACCAATCCACTAGGGATGGGCCCAAAACCTCTTAGGATTGAGATGTCTACAAATTGGTGGTGTAAGGTGGTCAAATGTTGGATTTGGGTTGGATCCATGCTTCCAAAAGCCACCCAATAACCTCCCTTGCAAAAGAGATTAGTGGATGTGAGAAGTTGAATCAAAAGGATGCAAGTGGGTATTCAATCGGACAACACTTCGTTGCTTAGAATCGCATCCAATCTGTGTTTCGGGTGAGAAAAGTCTCACCTTTTATAGACCCATGGGGTCTCTTTTGAGAGGGAAGCATAAGTGCCATGTGTTGGTCATAGGTGCCATGTGGCACTCCTGTCTTCCCATGAGGGAGGGGAGTCCTCCATGACTTGGGCTTTCATAATTGCCCTTGTGACAGTCCTCTAACAGCCTATTTTCCCACCCACACATGCGTGCAAGGCAGGAGTCATCAACTGACTGTCATGGGTTGCCACTTGGTTCCATTCTTCTTTTTGACCGTTAAACTTGGCGCCATTCTTCTTTTGATCAAATTTTATCATGCCTATGGTCGCTTTGTTGTCCTACTAACTTGCAGGTGGCGACATCGAATTCTCAAGGATAGAGGCCAAATTGGGAGAATCCGACCATCTGGGTCGTCCCAAAATGGCCCCAATTACATAACCCCTCTGTTTGTAGGTGTTTTGGAGGTCTCGGGATTCGATATTGGAGCAGTACCACTTCGACTTTTCCAACACAGTAGAATTTGTCTCACCCAGGGATCAATAGCAGTCAAAATTCATCCTGCCCAGGGACGAATTCCAGTTGAAGGTAGATTGGCTGATTGTTTCAATGGCAATGGCCCTCTGGTGATGTCTTCTGTCCTCTGTCAGATTTTTAGGTCATTTAGAGTCATTTTGTCTATCGATTCGGCTAATTATTTACATGCATCTTTTGGCGATTTTAGAGAACAAACACTTACTATTTGCAACAGGTGCTACTGACATCTTTGTTGTTTCTTTGTTCGTAGGAGGAGCAGCAGAGGTTAAGGACTCATCAACTTCAGCGACGGCATCATCTTGGCCCGCCCATTTCAAGTGTGGGCATGCAAAAAGAGGAACCTTAAGTCTCGATTGTAATCAAATTCTTTTAATGCTCCTAGCCCCTGAAAATGGAGGAGGCATCTTTGTAACAGAGATTAAGAGAGTTTAATGAAAGGGTTGTGTTTTCTCCATTTTCTTGTATCTCATTTCAATGCGTCTCTTTCATTTCATGCATTCTACATTTTTAGGACTTAAGTGTATTTGATTTTGAATGCATCACAAGTAGTGTTTCCTCCTACAGTCGGCCAATCTACCTTCAACTGGAATTCGTCCCTGGGCAGGACGAATTCTGACTGCTATTCGTCCCTGGTTGAGATGAATTTTGCTGTGTTGGAAAAGCCGAAGTGGTACTGCTCCAATGTCGAATCCTGAGAACTCCAAAACACCTACAAACTGAGGTGTTATGTAATTGGGGCCATTTTGGGATGACCCAGATGGTCGGATTCTCCCAATTGGGCCTCTATCCTCGAGAATTCGATGTCGCCACCTACAAGTTAGTAGGACAACAAAGCGACAAAAGGCAGGATAAAATCTGATCAAAATGTTATGAAATTGAAGCTATGAGTTAATCAAATAGAATAACGTGAGATACAACCTGAAACAATAATCTAGAATGCTTTTGGAATAAAACTTAGAAAGTGCGGGGGTGCCCAAGTGGGCCTCCCACCGTTGGCACTTGATCTTGGCACCAATCCACTAGGGATGGGCCCAAAACCTCTTAGGATTGAAATGTCTACAAATTGGTGGTGTAAGGTAGTCAAATGTTGGATTTGGGTTGGATCCATGCTTCCAAAAGCCACCCAATAACCTCCCTTGCAAAAGAGATTAGTGGATGTGAGAAGTTGAATCAAAAGGATGCAAGTGGGTATTCAATCGGACAGCACTTCGTTGCTTAGAATCGCCTCCAATCTGTGTTTTGGGTGAGAAAAGTCTCACCTTTTATAGACCCATGGGGTCTCTTTTGAGAGGGAAGCATAAGTGCCATGTGTTGGTCATAGGTGCCATGTGGCAGTCATGTCTTCCCATGAGGGAGGGGAGTCCTCCATGACTTGGGCTTTCATAATTGCCCTTGTGACAGTCCTCTAACAGCCTATTTGCCCACCCACACACGGGTGCAAGGCAGGAGTCATCAACTGACTGTCCTGGGCTGCCACTTGGTGCCATTCTTCTTTTTGCCCGTTAAACTTGGCGCCATTCTTCTTTTGATTAGATTTTATCATGCCATTTGTCGCTTTGTTGTCCTACTAACTTGCAGGTGGCAACATCGAATTCCCGAGGATAGAGGCCAAATTGGGAGAATCCAACCATCTGGGTCGTCCCAAAATGGCCCCAATTACATAACCCCTTTGTTTGCAGGTGTTTTGGAGGTCTCGGGATTTGACATTGGAGCAGTACCACTTCGGCTTTTCCAACACAACAGAATTCGTCTCACCCAGGGATGAATAGCAGTCAGAATTCGTCCTACCCAGGTACGAATTCAGTTGAAGGCAGATTGGCCGATTGTTTCAATGGCAGTGGCCCTCTGGTGATGTCTTCTGTCCTCTGTCAGATTTTTAGGTCATTTAGATTCATTTTGTCTATCGATTTGGCTAATTATTTACATGCATCTTTTGGTGATTTTAGAGAACAAACACTTACTATTTGCAACAGGTGCTACTGACATCTTTGTTGTTTTTTGTTCGTAGGAGGAGCAACAGAGGTTAAGGACTCATCAACTTTAGCGGTGGCATCATATTGGCCCGCCCATTTCAAGTGTGGGCATGCGGAAAGAGGAACCTTAAGTCTCGATTGTAATCAAATTCTTTTAACTCTCCTAGCACCTGAAAAGGGAGGAGGCATCTTTGTAACAGAGATTAAGAGAGTTTAATGAAAGGGCTGTGTTTTATCCATTTGCTTGTATCTCATTTCAATGCGTCTCTTTCATTTCATGCATTCTACATTTTTAGGACTTAAGCGTATTTGATTTTGAATGCATCGCAAGTAGTGTTTCCTCCTACAGTCGGCCAATCTACCTTCAACTGGAATTCGTCCCTAGGCAGGACGAATTCTGACTGCTATTTGTCCCTGGGTGAGATGAATTCTACTGTGTTGGAAAATCCGAAGTGGTACTGCTCCAATATCGAATACCGATGGCTCCAAAACACCTACAAACAGAGGGGTTATGTAATTGGGGCTATTTTGGGACGACCCAGATGGTCGGATTCTCCCAATTGGGCCTCTATCCTCGGGAATTCGATGTCGCCACCTGCAAGTTAGTAGGACAACAAAGCGACAAAAGGCATGATAAAATCTGATCAAAATGTTATGAAATTGAAGCTATGAGTTAATAAAATAGAATAACGTGAGATGCAACCTGAAACAATAATCTAAAATGCTTTTGGAATGAAACTGAGAAAGTGCGGGGGTGCCCAAGTGGGCCTCCCACCGTTGGCACTTGATCTTGGCGCCAATCCAATAGGGATGGGCCCAAAACCTCTTAGGATTGTGATGTCTGCAAATTGGTGGTGTAAGGTGGTCAAATTTTGGATTTGGATTGGATCCACGCTTCTAAAAGCCACCCAATAACCTCCCTTGCAAAAGAGATTAGTGGATGTGAGAAGGTGAATCAAAAGGATGCAAGTGAGTATTCAATCGGACAGCACTTCGTTGCTTAGAATCGCCTCCAATCTGTGTTTTGGGTGAGAAAAGTCTCACCTTTTATAGACCCATGGGGTCTCTTTTGAGAGGGAAGCATAAGCGCCATGTGTTGGTCATAGGTTCCATGTGCAAGTCATGTCTTCCCATGAGGGAGGGGAGTCCTCCATGACTTGGGCTTTCATAACTGCCCTTGTGACAGTCCTCTAACGGCCTATTTGCCCACCCACACACGCGTGCGAGGTAGGAGTCATCAACTTACTGTCTTGGGCTGCCACTTGGCGTCATTCTTCTTTTTTCCTGTTAAACTTGGCGCCATTCTTCTTTTGATCAGATTTTATCATGCCCTTTGTCGCTTTGTTGTCCTACTAACTTGCAGGTGGTGACATCGAATTCCCAAGGATAGAGGCCAAATAGGGAGAATACGACGATATGGGTCGTCCCAAAATGGCCCCAATTACATAACCCCTCTATTTGCAGGTGTTTTGGAGGTCTCAGGATTCAATATTGGAGCAGTACCACTTCGGATTTTCCAACACAGCAGAATTCGTCTCACCCAGGGATGAATAGCAGTCAGAATTCGTCCTGCCCAGGGACGAATTCCAGTTGAAGGCAGATTGGCCGATTGTTTCAATGGCAGTGGTCCTCTGGTGATGTCTTCTATCCTCTATCAAATTTTTAGGTCATTTAGAGTCATTTTGTCTATCGATTCAGCTAATTATTTACATGCATCTTTTGGCGATTTTAGAGAACAAACACTTACTATTTGCAATAGGTGCTACTGACATCTTTGTTGTTTCTTTGTTCATAGGAGGAGTAGCAGAGGTTAAGGACTCATCAACATCAGCGACGGCATCATCTTGGCCCGCCCATTTCAAGTGTGGGCACGTAGAAAGAGGAACCTTAAGTCTCGATTGTAATAAAATTCTTTTAACGCTCCTAGCCCCTGAAAAGGGAGGAGGCGGCTTTGTAACAGAGATCAAGAGAGTTTAATGAAAGGGCTGTGTTTTCTCCAATTGCTTGTATCTCATTTCAATGCGTCTCTTTCATTTCATTCATTCTACATTTTTAGGACTTAAGCGTATTTAATTTTGAATGCATCGCAAGTAGTGTTTCCTCCTACAGTCGGCAAATCTGCCTTCAACTAGAATTCGTCCCTGGGCAGGACGAATTTTGACTGCTATTCGTCCCTGGGTGAGACGAATTTCGCTGTGTTGGAAAAGCCGAAGTGGTACTGCTCCAATGTCGAATCTCGAGACCACCAAAACACCTGCAAATAGAGGGGTTATGTAATTGGAGCCATTTTGGGACAACCCAGATGGTTGGATTCTCCCAATTTGGCCTCTATCCTCGGGAATTTGATGTCGACACCTGCAAGTTAGTTGGACAACAAAGCGACAAAAGGCATGATAAAATCTGATCAAAATGTTATGAAATTGAAGCCATGAGTTAATCAAACAGAATAACGTGAGATGCAACCTGAAACAATAATCTAGAATGCTTTTGGAATAAAACATAGAAAGTACTGGGGTGTCCAAGTGGGCCTCCCACCGTTGGCACTTGATCTTGGCGCAAATCCACTAGGGATGGGCCCAAAACCTCTTAGGATTGAGATGTATGCAAATTGGTGGTGTAAGGTGGTCAAATGTTGGATTTGGGTTGGATCCACCCTTCCAAAAGCCACCCAATAACCTCCCTTGCAAAAGAGATTAGTGGATGTGAGAAGGTGAATCAAAAGGATGCAAGTGGGTATTCAATCGGACAACACTTCGTTGCTTAGAATCTCCTCCAATCTGTGTTTTGGGTGAGAAAATTCTCACCTTTTATAGACCCATGGGGTCTCTTTTGAGAGGGAAGCATAAGCGCCATGTGTTGGTCATAGGTGCCATGTGGCGGTCATGTCTTCCCATGAGGGAGGGAAGTCCTCCATGACTTGGGCTTTCATAACTGCCCTTGTGACAGTCCTCTAACGGCCTATTTGCCCACCCACACACGCGTGCGAGGTAGGAGTCATCAACTGACTGTCCTAGGCTGCCACTTGGCACCTTTCTTCTTTTTTCCCATTAAACATGGCGCCATTCTTCTTTTGATCAGATTTTATCATGCCATTTGTCGCTTTTTTGTCCTACTAACTTGCAGGTGGCAACATCGAATTCTCGAGGATTGAGGCCAAATTGGGAGAATCCGACCATCTGGGTCGTCCCAAAATGGCCCCAATTACATAACCCCTTTGTTTGCAGGTGTTTTGGAGGTCTCAGGAATCGACATTGGAGCAGTACCACTTCGGCTTTTCCAACACAGTAGAATTCATCTCACCCAGGGACGAATAGCAGTCAGAATTCGTCCTGCCCAGGGACGAATTCCAGTTGAAGGCAAATTGGCTGATTGTTTCAATGGCAGTGGCCCTCTCGGTGATGTCTTCGTCCTCTGTCAGATTTTCAGGTCATTTAGAGTCATTTTGTCTATCGATTTGGCTAATTATTTACATGCATCTTTTGGCGATTTTAGAGAACAAACACTTACTATTTGCAATAGGTGCTACTGACATCTTTGTTGTTTCTTTGTTCATAGGAGGAGCAACAGAGGTTAAGGACTCATCAACATCAACGACAACATCATCTTGGCCCGCCCATTTCAAGTGTGGGCACGCGGAAAGAGGAACCTTAAGTCTCGATTGTAATCAAATTCTTTTAACGCTCCTAGCCCCTGAAAAGGGAGGAGGCATCTTTGTAACAGAGATCAAGAAAGTTTAATGAAAGGGTTGTTTTCTCCATTTGCTTGTATCTCATTTCAATGCGTCTCTTTCATTTCATGCATTCTACATTTTTAGGACTTAAGCGTATTTGATTTTGAATGCATCGCAAGTAGTGTTTTCTCCTACGATCGGCCAATCGCCTTCAAGCTGGAATTCGTCCCTGGGTAGGACAAATTCTGACTGCTATTCGTCCCCGGGTGAGACGAATTCTGCTGTGTTGGAAAATCCAAAGTGGTATTGCTCCAATGTCAAATCCTGAGACCTCCAAAACACCTGCAAACAGAGGGGTTATGTAATTGGGGCCATTTTGGGATGACCCAGATTGTCAGATTCTCCCAATTGGTCCTCTATCCTCGGGAATTCGATGTCGCCACCTGCAAGTTAGTAGGACAACAAAGTGACAAAAGGCATGATAAAATCTGATCAAAATGTTATGAAATTGAAGCTATGAGTTAATCAAACAGAATAACGTGAGATGCAACCTGAAACAATAACCTAGAATGCTTTTGGAATAAAACTTAGAAAGTGCGGGGGTGCCCAAGTGGGCCTCCCACCGTTGGCACTTGATATTGGCGCCAATCCACTAGGGATGGCCCCAAAACCTCTTAGGATTGAGATGTATGCAAATTGGTGGTGTAAGGTGGTCAAATGTTGGATTTGGGTTGGATCCACCCTTCCAAAAGCCACCCAATAACCTCCCTTGCAAAAGAGATTAGTGGATGTGAGAAGGTGAATCAAAAGGATGCAAGTGGGTATTCAATCGGACAACACTTCGTTGCTTAGAATCTCCTCCAATCCGTGTTTTGGGTGAGAAAATTCTCACCTTTTATAGACCCATGGGGTCTCTTTTGAGAGGGAAGCATAAGCGCCATGTGTTGGTCATAGGTGCCATGTGGCGGTCATGTCTTCCCATGAGGGAGGGAAGTCCTCCATGACTTGAGCTTTCATAACTGCCCTTGTGACAGTCCTCTAACGTCCTATTTGCCCACCCACACACGCGTGCGAGGTAGGAGTCATCAACTGACTGTCCTAGGCTGCCACTTGGCACCTTTCTTATTTTTTCCCATTAAACATGGCGCAATTCTTCTTTTGATCAGATTTTATCATGCCTTTTGTCGCTTTGTTGTCCTACTAACTTGCAGGTGGCGACATAGAATTACTGAGGATAGATGCCAAAATGGGAGAATCCGACCATCTGGGTCATCCCAAAATGGCCCCAATTACATAACCTCTTTATTTGCAGGTGTTTTGGAGGTCTCGGGATTCGACATAGGAGCAGTACCACTTCGGATTTTCCAACACAGCATAATTCGTCTCACCCAGGGACGAATAGCAGTCAGAATTCGTCCTGCCCAGGGACGAATTCCAGTTGAAGGCAGATTGGTTGATTGTTTCAATGGCAGTGGCCCTCTGGTGATGTCTTCTGTCCTCTATCAGATTTTTAGGTCATTTAGAGTCATTTTGTCTATCGATTTGGCTAATTATTTACATGCATCTTTTGGAAATTTTAGAGAACAAACACTTACTATTTACAACAGGTGCTACTGACATCTTTGTTGTTTCTTTGTTCGTAGGAGGAGCAGCAGAGGTTAAGGACTCATCAACTTCAGTGGCGACATCATCTTGGCCTGCCCATTTCAAGTGTTGGCATGCGAAAAGAGGAACCTTAAGTCTCGATTGTAATCTAATTCTTTTAACGCTCCCAGCCCCTAAAAAGGGAGGAGGCGTCTTTGTAACAGAGATCAAGAGAGTTTAATGAAAGGGCTGTGTTTTCTCCGTTTGCTTGTATCTCATTTCAATGCGTCTCTTTCATTTCATGCATTCTATATTTTTAGGACTTAAGCGTATTTGATTTTGAATGCATCGCAAGTAGTGTTTCCTCCTATAGTCGGCCAATCTACCTTCAACTGGAATTCGTCCCTAGGCAGGACGAATTCTGACTGCTATTCGTCCCTGGGTGAGATGAATTCTACTGTGTTGGAAAAGTCAAAGTGGTAATGCTCCAATGTCGAATCCAGAGACCTCCAAAATACCTACAAACAGAGGGGTTATGTAATTGGGGCCATTTTGGGATGACCCATATGGTCGGATTCTCCCAATTTGGCCTCTATCCTCGGGAATTTGATGTCGCCACCTGCAAGTTAGTAGGACAACAAAGCGACAAAAGGCATGATAAAATCTGATCAAAATGTTATGAAATTGAAGCTATGAGTTAATCAAACAGAATAACATGAGATGCAACCTGAAAAAATAATCTAGAATGCTTTTGGAATAAAACTTAGAAAGTGCGGGGGTGCCCAAGTGGGCCTCCCACCGTTGGCACTTGATCTTGGCGCCAATCCACTAGGGATGGGCCCAAAAACTCTTAGGATTGAGATGTCTGCAAATTTGTGGTGTAAGGTGGTCAAATGTTGGATTTGGGTTGGATCCACGCTTCCAAAAGCCACCCAATAACCTCCCTTGCAAAAGAGATTAGTGGATGTGAGAAGGTGAATCCAAAGGATGCAAGTGGGTATTCAACCGGACAGCACTTCGTTGCTTAGAATCGCCTCCAATATGTGTTTTGGGTGAGAAAAGTCTCACCTTTTATAGACCCATGGGGTCTCTTTTGAGAGGGAAGTATAAGCGCCATGTGTTGGTCATAGGTGCCATGTGGCAGTCATGTCTTCCCATGAGGGAGGGGAGTCCTCCATGACTTGGGCTTTCATAACTGCCCTTGTGACAGTCCTCTAACGACCTATTTGCCCACCAACACACGCGTGCGAGGCAGGAGTCATCAACTGACTGTCTTGGGCTGCCACTTGGCGCCATTCTTCTTTTTGCCCGTTAAACATGGTGCCATTCTTCTTTTGATCAGATTTTATCATGCATTTTGTCGCTTTGTTGTCCTACTAACTTGTAGGTGGCGACATCGAATTCCTAAGGATAGAGGCAAAATTGGGAGAATCCGACCATCTGGGTCGTCTCAAAATGGCCCCAATTACATAAGACCTTTGTTTGTAGGTGTTTTGGAGGTCTCAGGAATCGACATTGGAGCAGTACCACTTTGGCTTTTCCAACACAGTAGAATTCATCTCACCCAGGGACGAATAGCAGTCAGAATTCGTCCTGCCCAGGGACGAATTCCAGTTGAAGGCAGATTGGCTGATTGTTTCAATGGCAGTGGCCCTCTGGTGATGTCTTCTGTCCTCTGTCAGATTTTCAGGTCATTTAGAGTCATTTTGTCTATCGATTTGGCTAATTATTTACATGCATCTTTTGGCGATTTTAGAGAACAAACACTTACTATTTGCAATAGGTGCTACTGACATCTTTGTTGTTTCTTTGTTCATAGGAGGAGCAACAGAGGTTAAGGACTCATCAACATCAACGACGACATCATCTTGGCCCACCCATTTCAAGTGTGGGCACGCGGAAAGAGGAACCTTAAGTCTCGATTGTAATCAAATTCTTTTAACGCTCCTAGCCCCTGAAAAGGGAGGAGGCATCTTTGTAACAGAGATCAAGAGAGTTTAATGAAAGGGCTGTGTTTTCTCCATTTGCTTGTATCTCATTTCAATGCGTCTCTTTCATTTCATGCATTCTACATTTTTAGGACTTAAGCGTATTTGATTTTGAATGCATCGCAAGTAGTGTTTCCTCCTACAGTCGGCCAATCTGCCTTCAACTGGAATTCGTCCCTGGGTAGGACAAATTCTGACTGCTATTCGTCCCTGGGTGAGACGAATTCTGCTGTGTTGGAAAATCCGAAGTGGTACTGCTCCAATGTCAAATCCTGAGACCTCCAAAACACCTGCAAACAGAGGGGTTATGTAATTGGGGACATTTTGGGATGACCCAGATTGTCAGATTCTCCCAATTGGTCCTCTATCCTCGGGAATTCGATGTCGCCACCTGCAAGTTAGTAGGACAACAAAGTGACAAAAGGCATGATAAAATCTGATCAAAATGTTATGAAATTGAAGCTATGAGTTAATCAAACAGAATAACGTGAGATGCAACCTGAAACAATAACCTAGAATGCTTTTGGAATAAAACTTAGAAAGTGCGGGGGTGCCCAAGTGGGCCTCCCACCGTTGGCACTTGATATTGGCGCCAATCCACTAGGGATGGCCCCAAAACCTCTTAGGATTGAGATGTCTGCAAATTGGTGGTGTAAGGTGGTCAAATGTTGGATTTGGGTTGGATCCACGCTTCCAAAATCCACCCAATAACCTCCCTTGCAAAAGAGATTAGTGGATGTGAGAAGGTGAATCAAAAGGATGCAAGTGGGTATTCAATCGGACAGCACTTCGTTGCTTAGAATCACCTCCAATCTATGTTTTGGGTGAGAAAAGTCTCACCTTTTATAGACCCATGGGGTCTCTTTTGAGAGGGAAGCATAAGCGCCATGTTTTGGTCATAGGTGCCATGTGGCAGTCATGTCTTCCCATGAGGGAGGGGAGTCCTCCATGACATGGGCTTTCATAACTGCCCTTGTGACAGTCCTCTAACGTCCTATTTGCCCACCCACACACGTGTGCGAGGCAGGAGTCATCAACTGACTGTCCTGGGCTACCACTTGGTGCCATTCTTCTTTTTTCCCGTTAAACTTGGCACCATTCTTCTTTTGATCAGATTTTATCATGCCTTTTGTCGCTTTGTTGTCCTACTAACTTGCAGGTGGCAACATCAAATTCTTGAGGATAGAGGCCAAATTGGGAGAATCTGACCATCTGGGTCGTCCCAAAATGGCCCCAATTACATAACCCCTCTGTTTGCAGGTGTTTTGGAGGTCTCGGGATTCAACATTGGAGCAGTACCACTTTGGCTTTTCCAACACAGTAGAATTCGTCTCACCCAGGGACGAATAGCAGTCAGAATTCATCCTGCCCAGGGACAAATTCCAGTTGAAGGCATATTGGCCGATTGTTTCAATGGCAGTGGCCTTCTGGTGATGTCTTCTATCCTCTGTCAGATTTTTAGGTCATTTAGATTCTTTTTGTCTATCGATTTGGCTAATTATTTACATGCATCTTTTGGCGATTTTAGAGAACAAACACTTACTATTTGCAACAGGTGCTACTGACATCTTTGTTGTTTCTTTGTTCACAGGAGGAGTAGCAGAGGTTAAGGACTCATCAACTTCAGCGGCGGCATCATCTTGGCCCGTCCATTTCAAGTGTGGGCACACGAAAAGAGGAACCTTAAGTCTCGATTGTAATCAAATTCTTTTAACGCTCCTAGCCCCTGAAAAGGGAGGAGGCGTCTTTATGTAACAGAGATCAAGAGAGTTTAATGAAAGGGCTGTATTTTCTCCATTTGCTTGTATCTCATTTCAATGCGTCTATTTCATTTCATGCATTCTACATTTTTAGGACTTAAGCGTATTTGATTTTGAATGCATCGCAAGTAGTGTTTCCTCCTACAGTCGGCCAATCTGCCTTCAACTGGAATTTGTCCCTGGGCAGGACGAATTCTGACTGCTATTCATCCCTGGGTGAGACAAATTCTGCTGTGTTGGAAAAGCCGAAGTGGTACTACTCCAATTTCAAATCTTGAGACCTCCAAAACACCTACAAATAGAGGGGTTATGTAATTGGGGCCATTTTGGGATGACCCAGATGGTTGGATTCTCCCAATTGGGCCTCTATCCTCAGGAATTCGATGTCGCCACCTGCAAGTTAGTAGGACAACAAAGTGACAAAAGGCATGATAAAATTTGATCAAAATGTTATGAAATTGAAGCTATGAGTTAATGAAATAGAATAACATGAGATGCAACCTGAAACAATAATCTAGAATGCTTTTGGAATAAAACTTAGAAAGTGCGAAGGTGCCCAAGTGGGCCTCCCACCGTTGGCACTTGATCTTGGCACCAATCCACTAGGGATGAGCCCAAAACCTCTTAGGATTGAGATGTTTGCAAATTTGTGGTGTAAGGTGGTCAAATGTTGGATTTGGGTTGGATCCAAGCTTCCAAAAGCCACCCAATAACCTCCATTGCAAAAGAGATTAGTGGATGTGAGAAGGTGAATCAAAAGGATGCAAGTGGGTATTCAATCGGACAGCACTTCGTTGCTTAGAATCGCCTTCAATCTATGTTTTGGGTGAGAAAAGTCTCACCTTTTATAGACCCATGGGGTCTCTTTTGAGATGGAAGCATAAGCGCCATGTGTTGGTCATAGGTGCCATGTGCAAGTCATGTCTTCCCATGAGGGATGGGAGTCCTCCATGACTTGGGCTTTCATAACTGCCCTTGTGACAGTCCTCTAACGGCCTATTTGCCTACCCACACACGCGTGCGATGCAGGAGTCATCAACTGACTGTCCTGGGCTGCCACTTGGCGCCATTCTTCTTTTTGCTCGTTAAACCTAGAATTCGTCCTACCCAGGGACGAATTCAGAATTTGTCCCTTGGTGAGATGGATTCCAATTTGAATTCGTCCCAGGGTGGGACGAATTTGGAGTAGGTTGTCCGATGGTGCCAAATTGCCTTCTGACCTTCCAAAATTGCTGTGAAAGTGGTTAGGACCACTGTTTGACCTCTGAGGGTTGCCCTGGGGGTTGTGTTTGTCAAAGCGATCAGTGTTTACAGTCACATAATCGGATTGGTGCTGTTTTGGTGTCTACATGTTTCACCGACTAGCCTTTTCATTATCTTGATGTCATATAGAAGGGAATAAAGCTAAAAAACAAACTATGGAAGCCAAAATTAAAAATTGTAATAATAAATGTGTGTGTGTGTGCATGTGCTTGTTTTTTTAAGAAGGTTTGTGAAATAAGCACCTTAAAGGGATATGTGCTAAATGGTACTTCATTTCATAGATACCAATGCTTGAGGGGTAATTTTTACCCAAAGAGGACTTATACCCAATCTAGACCATTGGAAACATTTGGAGCATAGCCTTGGTAAGGATGTAACTCTAGTGGATGTTGTTGCATACTGCCAAACTTACCAAGTGAACCATGGGTTAATTAGTGATCAACAATAATTTGAATTTAACCTATGATTACTTCACAATTTACCTTTTGAGTTGTCTAGAAGCTTGGAATATTAGCTAAGGGCAATGAACTAATTATTTTATTCTTTAACGTCTTTTATGAGTACCAAGAAGTTCTCTGATTTGATTGATCTAAATTATTTGCAACATCTTAGAAAATATTTTCTAATAGTGGTAAATGTGTGATGAAGGGTCTAGTGCCATATATGACTCTTTGTTTTTGTCTAGTGACTTCTTCATTTGTTTCTATTTTTTTATGGTCCTATTGGCAAGCTGACCGTTTATGGTGTGAGATAAGATCTATTCTTTGATCATGAGTTTATCCAAATTATTAACTTTTCATCCATAAATAGTTTTTCTTCTTCTTTAATAAAGTTCTTTCTATCTATAAACAACTTTCTTCTATATTTAAGAAAATTCTTTATATATAAAAATAACTTTTATTCCTCCTTAAGAAAATTTTATTTTTAGCATCATGCTTTTTCTATTTTTCATCTCCCAACATATCTCTAAACCTTATAAAAAATGATAATATTTTAGTAAACACATCAACAAATGGGCCATTGGTTTTGCAAAACTTCAGTTCAATTTTTCCTACCACAAGATTGGATTCTTTTCTATAGCAATTACATAGTTATTGTCATTTTAGCCTTCCTCTCTTCAAAATGGCACTTTTTTTGTCTTATAATTTCTTTCTTTTGAGAATAAAACATTCTCTTGTAAAAATAACTCAATATTTTTTCACTTTATCCCATTACAATACATTGATCCAATTATAATCAACATGCATTTTGTTGATCATTTTTATCTTTGTGCCAACAATATTTCTTAGGGTAATTCTTTCCACCACAAATATCTCATGGATGCAAATCTTAACACGTAGTTGTCACATGTCTTGATCTTCCACAATGACTACAACAAAATATTTCATCCTCTGCATAGACTTCTTTCACAAACTTGGTGTTGCCACTTTTTGTTTGACCAACATAATAAAGGCCTTAATTTTTTTACCTTACTTTTGGATTTATGATATTGATTATGCCTTTTCCATTCCTTTCCAATATTTTGTTATTATATCCCATTATTTTCATTAACTTCAATCCACTACCTTTGGTGTGTCTTTCAAAGCATCCAATCTCTTCATCACTACTATGTTCTTCAACAACATGGTCTTTGTCACAACCATTACAATAATCAATGACTTCATGATGTTCATATTCATCTCTTGTCTATTTATTCTTATTTTTCTCTTTCTCTTGATCTATAGTACATTTTAAAATAGAAGCATAAATTGTTGTATCATCTTTATCGTCACTACTGTTGGTGACCTAAACCAACTTTTTCTTCCCTATTCTTATTCTCTTGCTTATTTTTATCTTTGTCTCTACTTGTTTTACAACTCCTCTCAATATTGTCATATCTTCCATCAATTTTGTTTTACAATTATGGAGCTCATTTTCTTTCATTAAAAGAACACTATTTTATTCTCTTAGTCTCTTTATTTCTTTAACCAAAACTGGTATAACCTTTGAAAATTACTTATCTTAATATCGTTGCCAATGTTGCCATTATGTGTGACTTCTCCATTAAACTGTATTGTCAATTTCTTCCTAGTAATTATTGGAGCATTCCTTCTACAACCCAACAAGAAACCCTGGTTTGTTGAAGGTTTCTACATCTTTTCATTTTTTATTATTTTATTTTCCTTTGTTCTTTTAGTATCCTCCTTTTCTATTTCTTGATATGGATTCTGTAGTACATCCCATGCATCTTTTGATTGCTTGCTAAATAAAGAAAAGGGTTTTTGAGTCCTATATGTTCTTCAACTGATATTATCATACTTGAGACCAAAAAGCAAGAGCTTATGCATATGTAGGTTTGTGTAATAGTTCTTAACCAAACTTCATAAATCTTGAGAAATAAATAGTGTCTTCATCTTAATCCTCCAAAAATCATAGGTATCCCTATTTAATAGAGGAATTTGAGGCTGACTAATACTAAGACTATTGTTGCTAGTAACTACATTAAATTGTTGTTGTTATTTCTTTTGCCACTATTGTGGCTCTCCTTACTACAACCTTCTGTATTTTTCTCAAAGAAAAACCTAGATCTAATACCAAAATTGGTTTTCTTGGAAGGTAAAATATTATGTAAAACAAACAAAAATTTGAAAAATATATAAACACTTACCAAAGAAGATAAACCACAAATCGTTGCTGTAATATTCAAACTTTTATTTATGCAATTGCTTGATTACATCAAACTGAATTATGTTGAATTCAACTCAAAAACTTAAAATAAATAAACATTCTTCATAATAATAGTAATAATAAAATATGAACCCCATAGGACCACTCTAAAAATTATTTCCTTAGCAGTTGAGAATGCATCTGTCAACTCCTCTCCTGAAGCTCCTCCTTAGCCTAGACCTCATCCTTACCTCTAAGTTCAATATCACTAACGTTTCTGGTGTACCTCTTATCTCTGTCAATAGGTCTTTAATAAGGTGTATTCTTCCACCCTCTGGGTGGCTTAAGCTAAAATTTGATGGGGCTGCAAAAGGAAATTCGGGTGTCACTGGTAGGGGAGGCATCCTTAGAGATTGCAATGGGAAAATATGGTTTGCCTTCATAGAAAACCTCAAGATTCAAACGAACAACATGGCCAAATACAAAGCTCTTTACCAAAGCTCCTACTCATTAAAAATATTAATTTCAATCAGTTGATTATCGAAGGGGATTCCCTCCACATAATCAATTGTCTCAAAGGAATTTCCACCCCACCTTGGTGTTTGAGAAACATCATCCTAAATGCAAAGGGCTCATCAACAGATATGCAGACATTTTCATCCAACACCAATATCAAGAAGGAAACAAAGCAGCTGATTGGCTTGAAAATATGGGTGTTCGTGAGACCTCCATTCAAATTTGGAAGAATTCCTTTCCACTCAACCTCAGAATCGATACCTCCAACCCATATGTCTGCACCAAGTAATTATTCTGAGGCATGATCCAAGCCTCCAAATGACCCTCAGGGGTGGTTTTCCAAGCTTGAGTCTCTTCTAGCAAAGCAAATTCTCAACTCCTTCAATGTCATGGTTACCTCAATCAAGCCACCTATCAAAATTTGCAAGATAGTTAGTTCCAAGGCTAGTGCCTTTCTCAAGAACATGGCTTGTCCATATAAATCCCAAGTTAGTAGCAATAATACCTTAGGCCTCCACTGCCATTTGAATCTAATGCAACAAGTGTACAATATTTATTTTCATAGGTTTGAGTTTCCCCACAAAACCCTCACATCTAGAAACATGTGGTCCTGGCCTATTCTTGAATATGGGAAAGTTGATAATTATATTGAAAATTTCCACAATTACACTCAACAGGCTCACCCGTTCTCCCTTTTTTATCATGACATCCAAAAAATGCACACAAGGCTTAACGTGGTGCAACCCTTAATCACTTATGGCCTTTCATGTGCCCATCCTTTGTCGCCTCAACCTTGGTTTTCTCAATTCGATGTAGGGAGGCCTTTATAACCATGTAATCATCAAATTGTGCATCTGTACCACCTTAAAAGGTAAGAACTCCAATGCCCTCCATTTGGATTGTCTAAGCCCGTGGGCAGTACATCAACCTATCAGAGTTGTGGTTTTTGAGACTAGTCATCCCCCACCCATAGTTGTTTGGTCCAAGTGTAAGCATAGGCTTAATTTCAAAGCCTCCCCTCCTAGTCACCCAATTACAGTTGTACACCCTTCTTTCCAGACCCTCATCACGTCCACCATGACCTTAAACAAAGTCCACTTTGGATTTGTCTTGAGCTTGCATTGGAAACAAAAGGTAAATAAGTAGCCATGTGACTACTTTGAACATAAAATTAATTACCATGGTTTCTTTACCCCCATATGCTTCAAAGTCCCTCTATACAAAGTTTTTTTTAGGGAGCCCTAGCCTACCTTCAATTATTACCCTTTCCCTGCCATCACCATCATTGAGCCTGACACTCTGAATATTGAGCCTGACATTGAGATTATCCTTCGCAACCATGACTTCATTCCTTTCCTTAGCAAATTTAGAGGTGTGGACGATGTGATTATGAAGTATTTCACTAAAAATTAGGTTAATGGCCAAGTTTTGGTTAGAGTAATGAGGTCTACTGTATCTATAGACCTTCTTACTGAGATCATTGAGCTCCCCAATGACGGATTCAAGCTTCATAAGGATAATCACACCATCCAGGATGAGTTAAAACACTTTTATTCTAGGGATAAAAAGTTGGTGAGAAATGACAAAGGCATTGTTTGCAACAAACTACCTAAGCCATGTTGTAGGTCTTTAATCCTAGTGATGCAATACATCACAATTGACAAGGTTGATGAATCATTGAGAAGCTTTTATCTAGCTTTCCTCAAAATTCTAAGGGACATTAAGGAGGTAAATGTACCTCAATACCTCTGTCACTCTATGGAGGTAATCATTGAGAACTTCCAAAAGAGGGATTCCACCTACATCAAGCACCAAGGCCTTTTCCTAGTCATCTACGATCACATGCTATAGAAAGTGGCAACTAAGGTGGACTCAAACCCTATTCTATGCATTGAGGAGTATTAATGAGCGATTGAAGCAATGATGAATAGCCACAACTCTTGCAACCATAGAAGCTCACATAATTCCTCTAGTAAAAGAAAAAGCCTTGACCAGATAACTACTGAAAGTAATATGCCTGAGCTAGATCATTCCCTCATGGATGCCAAAGTGATGTCCAAATCCAGGCATGATCCCTCTAAAATTCTTACTGAAATATTGGAGAATATTTACCAGACCCAGTAAAAAGCCTTAATCAGCCTTGAGCATGTGATTCGGGTATCCAAGGTCATTACTACCAGCAAGAGTGATACTTTTAATGTCATTCTCCCTAAAGAGAACGAGAGCGTAGATGGCCTCACCCCAAAGTAGTTCATTTGGTCCTTTCTGTGGGTTTTGGTCTATCTAGTTTTGGTTGATTTTAGGTTTATTTTGTCCTTCCCCTTAGTGGTTGCTGGCTCAGTCGGGTTTCTAGCTTTGTTGTTCCTTTTCTTTAGTTTGGTTGTAATTTTGGTTTCTTTGGTTTGGTTCATGCGGTTGTCCTTTGGTTCGCATGGTGTCTAAACCTTTTTTGTTTCTCTGCTCCTTTTTGTACAAGGTTCAGGGACCCTTTCAAAACCCTTTCTACCAAAAAAAAAATAATAAGTAAAAAAATTATATCTAATCCCTTAATTATTTTATTATTGTATCTTAATTTTATTTTAAATTATCTTTCTATATATGAATAGTTTTTCTCTATAAACAACCTTTTTCCTTCTTTAAGAAAATTTTTTATATAAAAACAAATTTTCTTATTCCTTAAGAAAAAGTCTATTATTAACATTATATTTTTTCTATTTTTCATTAAACATTATTTTTAACAATCCCCAATCCAAGGCGAGACTTGGAATCAGAAAAAGGGAAACAAATACTTAAAATTCAGACTTGAGTCGCAGGATGTATGAGGTGGTTGATCATCTAATTTCTAACAGATTTATTATTATGATATTTTTGTTTCTTTAACCAACTATGATGTTTTTATTTTTACAAGCTATAATTTTTAACATAATACTTTTTGCACACTCTATTTCTAATTGTTGTTATAAATATTACAATATCTTGTGCGATGAAATGTAGAGAGCCATAATAGAGTAGGATATTTATTGCATAGGTTCGTGTTCACTCTATATAATTAGAGAGTATATTTTATTTTAAGTAACATAATATTTTTTGCACACTCTATTTCTAATTGTTTTTATAAATATTACAATATCTTGTAATACTTTTTTAGATCCGGATAGGTTCAAAATAGTAGGAGCGTATTCGTCACATAGTTTGATTTTTTTTAAGTCAAAAAATTATTTTTTTTCCTATTCTTGGTTCATAAACATAACTTCCTATGAAAAATATCTACATATAGGCTGAAAAATTAATAAATGTATATACTTATTTTATATATATATATATATATTAGGGTAAAAATGAGATTTTGAAAGGGCCCAAACCCTTTTACAACACAAATTCAGCCCATCAATTACACAACTGCCAAGGGCAAATAGCCAAATATCCCCTAGAAGTAAGATAAATAGTATCCATATTAGACCCCATTTAGCTGTAGTCCTCCATCATAAAATTTTCTAATTCCTCATGGACCACCCCAGGGGGGATCCATCTCGTATCCTTTTATTTAATGGCACCAAATTTTGCCATCTAGTCTATTGGTTTTTTACTTTCTCTATAGACATGAACAAATTCAACTTCTTCAAAATGGTTTACAATCTCTCTAATATATTGCACAATGTAATAAATTTTCCAATTAGCTTCTTCTTCCTTTTTTAAAATATTGATAATATTCAAGTATTCTCCTTTAAATATAACTTTTTTAGCACCTATATCCTTGGCTAGCTTTGTACCCGGATGCAAAGCATTAACATTAGCTTTATGACTAGTAGTAATTTCCAAAAACTTTCAGGCTGCCCCCACCAATATACCCTGATTATCCCTCAAAATTTCTCCTACTCCGACCTTACCTGGGTTATGTTTGGATTCCCCATAAAAATTTATCTTCAACCAATCATCTCGAGGTGGTTGCCATTTTACATCAGTTCTAACCTAGAAATTTGCCTCTCCACCATTAATAGATTCTAAATTTCATGCCTTAGCTATCATACTATCTTTAGTATTCTTTGGCTTGATAGGGTACTTGATAGGGTACTTGATAGATTTAACATTCTCCTCTAAAAAGTGGGTGATACTTTCAAATCTTCTCATTGCAAACCTTGTTTTCCTCTAAAAATTCTCTTGTTCCTTTCTAACCAAACTCCCCACACAAAATGAAATGGAATTAGGTTTCAAATTACATTAAAAAAATAACTAAAAAAGTGTTTCTCCTATTGTTGTAACCACAAAATCATTTTAAAAGGCATCACCCAAGATATACCCATCCTATTTATGAGGAGATAGAAAATATTTAGAGCATAAAGGACATTCCAAGAAGATGTGCTCCACTGATTCTTATACCTTTTCACATAAACTACATCTATTAGGAAACTTAAAAACTCTCTTCTTAAGATTATCCACTGTTAGGATCTTATTTTGGACTTCTTCCCAAAGAAAAATCTCTAGTTTAGGAATAACTTTCTTACCCAAAATTTTATTCCAAGGGAAACAATTATCTATATTAGAATCCAAAATATCATAGGTTGTATTCACACTAAATTCCCCATTCATAGCTCTGCTCCAAACCACAGAGTCTCTATACCAAACAACACCTAATTAATAAGCATTTAGTTTAGCTTTAAGGAGGTTTAAAGCCTCCAAATTCTTAGGGTCTGCCACTAAATATTTCTAGCTCAACTGGTTATCCAGTAAATTCATGTAATCACAAACATTTTTACCATAGCTATCTTCTAGATCCTCTTTCATATTAGAGAAAAAATCATTGTTGGCTAAAGGGTTGTCATATAACTAGACATCTTCCCAAAAATTTATAGAGGCTCCATCTCCAACACGCCATTTCACACCCTTCCACAAGGCCTCCCTAGCCTCCACCAAGTGGTTCCATAAATAAGAGCTATGAAAAGCATCTTGAATTGTGAGAAATCTAGTATCCTCCTGGTTGTTAAGATATTTTTCTTTAAGAATTATTTCCCAAAAAGTCTAACCATTCCTTAGAATTCTTCATCCCACCTTGTTTGCCATAGCACTATTAAATAGGTCGAGTCTCCTCAAATCAAGGCCACCATACTCCTTTTGATGGCATATGTTTTCCCAAGCTACAAGATGAACTTCTCTTCAGATCCTAACCATAAGAACTGTTTGTGAATTCCTTCTATAATTTTAGAAAATTTAACAAGGATATTGAAAAGGGATAGAATATAAATAGGGATAGCCTACAAAACACTCTTAACCAAAAACACTTTACCTACTTGAAACAAGAGATTGCCTTTCCATACTCCAATTTTGGATTGAAACCTGTCAACCAAACCATTCCAAAGATGTGCCTTACAAGTTCCCATGAACATAGGAATACCAAGGTAAGAAGAAGGTAGGGTTGACACAGGACACCCTACCACTCTAGCCACACTTCTCTAGAGATCTGCTTTAGTTTTAATGAAGATCTTGCTCTTGTCCAAATTGATATTTTTGTGAGAGGCACATTCATAGAAGTCTAAGATTATTTTAAATTTAGTTACCTCCGTCACAGTAGGATTACCGAGTATAATGGTATCACCCATAAACTATAAATGTGTAATACCCTCAATATTATGAGCTAGTTTAAGGTCCCCTATCCAACCAGAAGCCTTGGAAACATGGGGGTATCTTCCAAGTATTTCAACCATAATAATGAAAATATAAGGAGAGAGGGGATTACCTTATCTCAGACATGTACTACTATTAAAAAAATTGTTGGTTTATTATGGATTAGAATAGAGTACCTTGCAATCTTATAACAACTCCCAACCCATCTTATAAAAATCAAAGGCAACCAAAACTTTATCCAAAAAACTCCATGAAAGTCTATTATAAGCCTTGCTCATGTCTAAATTTAAGAACATACATTTTATTTCAACAATCTTGATAGAATGTATGGATTCATAAAGGGATATAATTCCATCTAAAATATTTTTACCCTTAACAAATCCTCCTTCCTCATCGAAGATAATGGATGGGAGGAAGATCTTCAATCTGAGGGCTATCACTTTAGAGATAATATTGTAAATAATGTTGCAAAGACTTAAAGGTCTAAAATATTTGTAGGTTTTTAACCCTTTCTTCTTAGGAACTAGAACAAGGAAGGTATTATTATACTCCTTTAGGATCTAACTTGACTTTAAAGATTCCTTAAGATCTTCAATAACATCAAATTTAAATATATCATAGAAGGTTTGGAAAAAACCTTCTTGGAACCCTATTGTGACTAGAGCTTTATCTCTACTAAGGGAGAAAGTGGCTATCCTTACCTCTTCTTCCTCAATATCTTTTAGAAGCTGGGCATTGATCTCCTTGGATATCAACCTAGGAATGTGATTTGTCATCTCCTTAATCATAGTTTCATCCTATTCCATATCTTCAGCTAGAATATTTTGATAGAAGTCCATAACCTCACACTCAATTTCTTCACTCTCTAATAACTTGGCCATTGTTCTTTAGAATTTCATCAATGTGGGTAGAAATTTTGTTTTTGATAATGGAGACATGAAAAAACTTTGAATTTCTATCACCGTCTTGCAACCACTGGATCCTAGACTTTTACCTCCAATAGGTTTCTTCCTTGGCTATTATGGTGTGTAGTTCAACATTAAGCTCATTTTCTCTTTGGAATTGGGTTTGGTTCATACCCAACCTGTTAATCTTTTCTTCTAACATATCCAAATCTAACCGAATAACTTTCTTCTTTTGAAATATATTTCCAAAGACCTCCCTATTCCACTTCTTGACTTCTTTCTTCACAATTTTAAGCTTGTTTGTGACAATTTGCACTTTAGTACCTTGGGAAGGAATACTCCACTATTTTTCCATTTATTTATAAAAAAATGATGTAAATTCAACTACAATAGGTCAAAATATAATACCTCCCATTACATAACAACTGCGATAAATGAAAATAATATATAAAACCCTCCATTTACATAAAAACTGCAATAAATGAAAATAATCATAAAAACCCTCCATTCACATACAAACTATAATACATGGAAATAAACCAATAAATAATTTCTTTTTTCATTCCTGGATTAACTTCCCCCTTTTACAATGTAATACCAAGGGAATATATGTCCCCAAAGAAACCCTAAAACTTGAAGCCCTAAAAGAAACCCTAAAATAAAACCCTAAAGCTTAAAACCCTAAAAATAAAAAAAAAAATTACTATTTTGAGAAAATTGATTTTTCCACCAAAAAATGTTTTTTTTAAGTAATTACTATTTTCGGCAAATTATTTTTCCATAAAAAATTGTCTTTTTTAGTAATTATCATTTTCAGCAAATTATAATTTACATCAAATAATTCCATTTTGAGTAATAAAAATTTACTCTAAAACTTATTTTAAAAAACCCTCTAAAGATAGGCTCCTGCATCATTCTCCTTTGGTTGAAAAGAACTCTACTCCTGCGAGTTCCTTCGATAAAACTCATAATCACTCTCCATAGAATGTCACACATCTGCAAGTACTCCTTAAAGTACCAATCTCATTCAGAGGTTTTATATCTCAAACCTCGTACAAGCACTACACATAGTGCCAATTTATTCATTCAAGATTTTAAAATAGCAAACCTCCTGCAAGCACTACACAAAGTGCTAATTCTTCCCTCTGAGGTTTTTAATGAAAAAAAACCTCCTACAAGCACTACACATAGTGCCTATTTATTTCTTTAAGGTTTTACAAACCTTCTGCAAGCACTACATGAAGTTCCAATTCCTCCTATTTTTTTGTATAAAAAAACCTACTGCAAGCACTTACACAGAGTGCCAATATTTTTCTTCAAGGTTTTACAAACCTTCTGCAAACACTACACAAACTGCCAATATCTTTCTCTAAGGCTTTTACATAAACAAAAACCTCTTGCAAGCACTTACATAGAGTGCCAATTTCTGTCTCCAAGGTTTTACAAACCTTCTGCAAGCACTGCATAGAGTGCAATTTTTTTTTTTTGAGCCTCTTTGCTCTCCTCTCATTTTCTCTTTTCTTCTATTCTCTTTTCTCCTCTCAACAAGATCCAACTTGCTCTGATACCAAATGATGTAAATCTGACTACAATAGGTCAAAATATAATACCTCCCATTACATAAAAACTATGATAAATAAAAATAATATATAAAACCCTCCATTTACATAAAAACTACAATAAATGAAAATAATCATAAAAACCCTCCATTCACATAAGAACTACAATACATGGAAATAAACCAATAAATAATTTCTTTTTTCATTCCTGGATTCACTTCCTCTTTTACAATGCAATACCAAGGGAATATATATCCCCAAAGAAACCCTAAAACTTGAAGCCTTAAAAGAAACCCTAAAATAAAACCCTAAAACTTAAAACCCTAAATTAAAAAAAAATTACTATTATCGAAAAATTTATTTTTCCACCAAAAAATATTTTTTTAAGTAATTACTATTTTCGGCAAATTATTTTTTCATAAAAATTTATTTTTTTTAGTAATTACCATTTTCGAAAAATTATAATTTACGTCAAATAATTCCATTTTGAGTAATAAAAATTTACTTTAAAACTTCTTTTAAAAAACCCTCTAAAGATAGGCTCCTACACCAAAATTTGGGTGTTGCAGCCACATAAATTCAAACTTGAAAGGGCCTTTATGCTTCTGATCTTCCATGCTACACCTAAAGAGCAAAGTATTGTGATCAGATCCAAATTTAGGAAAGGATTTCATATTAAACATGAAGTTATTTTGGAATCAATCCTTTGAAAGAAGAACTCTATCCAATCGAACCTGAATCAAGTTTATAATAGAGCAGTTTTTCATCCAAGTAAATTTATTACCATCTAAATCCATGTCAAATAGACCACCATCAACTAACAACTTCCCTAGATCTTGCATGTTGTCTGAGAACTCAGACACTCCCCTCTTCTTCTCACTTGGAGGTGAGGGGGTGTTAAAATCTCCTACCACAATCCATTTATTATTTATATTTAATGTGAAGTATTTATATGTAAATTGTTTATTTTTAGTGACATATTTTTATAATAAAATTTTGTTCTACATTAATTTTTTTTTCTTTTTTAATTTAAAACCTCACAAATATGCATATATATATATATATATATATATATATATATATATATATATATATATATATATATATACTTATTGATTTTTCGTCAATGGATTAATAGCAAAATCGTTTAAAGCCAAGAGGAGTCTCATATTTTTTCGTATTGGAAGGAACTTGAAGAAGACATACAAATATGGGCTAATATGTAGACTTAAACATTGACAACATCATCCATAAATAATTTGTAGATGATACAACCCTTTTGGGGAGGGTATGGATACACAAAGTTAGAGTTTTGAATAACTTCTTAAATGAATAAGAAAGAGTATCAAAGAAAAAAGCTAATAAAACAAAATTCAAAATTTTCTTCCTAAAAATTCTAACTAAAATCAAAGATGGGATATGCAGGTTACTTCAAATGGGAAAGGTAAATTTATCAGTAACATCTATAGGGATGTTCTTATTTCAGTAGAAAATGAGGATAGAATCATAGAATCTAGTTATAAGTTAAGTTCAAAGAAAGGTAGACGACTATCATTAGCAAGAAAACTACAATCAATTAAATTGGTCTTGCATGCCATTCCAACAAATTATATCTCCTTGTATATTATACCAGAATTGGTATAAAATAATAATAATAATAATAAACCTTTAATGAAATGGAGCAAGGCATTTGATGATAAAATTAAAGGAGGTTTAAAAGTTCTTAGGGATGCAAACTTAGCTCTAAAAACAGAATGAAGATTATACAAATAAAATTAAAAGAGAAAGGACAAGAATTATCGAGGCCAATTACCTAAACTTAATCTTTACTATATTCTCACTTATTCACTTTGTGATTTTTATGTTAGATAAGATTTTATTCTTTTTTTCGAGGAGTTGAAAACATTCTATCCACTATACTGATAAGTTGGAATTCAGGAAAAACTTGTGGCACACTTTGGATCAAATAGTAATGCCATAGAAAATTAATTAGGTCAATGTATTTTGATGTGTTGTAGATGAAACATTGTCTACTGAAATCTAAAGGTCGTTTTTCCATTGCTTGCTAATTTACGGTACGCTTAGTGTAATATGCAGTTAAGATAAGCGTAATTGTATTTTCATGTAACTATGGACAAAGATATTGCAAGTGAAATAAACTTGACAAACACATGCGATCTAAAGGTTTCACTTAATGAATGAATACTTAAAGAGGGAATGCAAACCCTCGATTTTATATTATACAAACTGATAAACCAGAAAGAAATGGATGATATTGTTCCTTTATTGAATCTTTGGATCTATATGAAACTAAGTTTGTGTGCGTGGATACTATTGAGTGATCATGAGTGAGAAGGGAGACTCCAAATTTTGTAATCAGCGTAAAGCTAAATCTCTTGATTCTTGAGCTTTTTGGAATATTGAAAGGGAAGACATTACAATGGGATGGTTCACTTTGGCCAAGCCTAAATAAGATTCATAGAATAGTTAACAAAAAGTAATTTATTTATAAGATGCTTTACTTGTAAAATGTAGTCAACTTTCAACATAATTTTGTATGTAAGTTAAAATAACTTTATTATAAACTTAGGTTAATTTATCTTTGTGTGCAAAAAATCTCTACAGTAGATTGCCAATAGTGGTTAGAAAATATTTAGGTTATCACATTGGCCTTGTTCAACATGTGAACATTATTTTACTTGGATGTTATTTTCCATAGACATTATGTTGATTGCATTGAAAGTTCTGTACAATATGTAAGTTGGGAATCCTTATTTGTTTGCAAAATTAACAATTAGTGTTGCAAAGTTTTTAACAATTTTTTTGCATGGATATTCTTGCTCATTTGGTTTAGGGTATTGAATTAATCACCTTGAATTCCTGTTTCACTTGGTCAGATTGAAGCTAAGGGAAGCTTGTTAGAAACCTTCATTGTAATCCTAAAGAAACTTTAGCTTGGGTGAAAAAGGTGGAACAATTACTAGATATTTTATGGTGACCCACTAGCTTTTATGTAGAAAATTTCTTATTCTTAAATTATCTACTGTATTGTAAGGGATTTTGTCAAGGATTAGTTATATTAAATTTGAATATTATTGTATCTTCCTTTATCCCTAATAATGTAGCTAATGGATTTTTTTATAGTTGGATCACATCTAACAATATTTGATGTAATTTACCTGGGATATGTGTGTGTGCAAAAGATTCCTTTGTATCGCAAGGTTAATAATAGTAGGTTTAGACTTGTAGGACCTATACAACTTGGGAATAATTGTAAGTCATCTGCATAAAGTGGGAGATCTAACTTGAATTTGAATACAATGAGCTTTAAATTTTTATTGTAGCCATATTATCTCTTATAGACATTGTGGATGCTCTTTCAACTAGAAAGTGCATCTCTACATTTCTATATCCTTGCTATGTGTAGTGTTCCTAGGCAATGGTTATAGCTGCTAGAAATAGTAGAAAATATGACATACAAATCACTGTGATTGCATATATGCCTACTCTTTTTATAAGAAATTTTAAAATATTAACATGTGCCATATTAACATGTGCATATATGTCTACTTTTGTTTAGTTTAAATTCAAAATTTATAAGTTAACTTACACTTCTATTATGCCTTCTTTGCTCAACTTTATCTCATTCTAATATTGGCTAGGGTTATGGTATGCAATTTCCAGCATAAAAAATGGTTATTATTTCTAAAACTCAAGCAGATCTGAGAACATAGACAAGTAGTTGGATATCAACTAGACAAAATTTTCTTCAATTCTTTAATGCCATGCAGTTTAGTCACTAGATGTTTCAATTATGTTGTGTATGCTTTTTTGTGCTTGCATGTGTGCACATGCACCCTATTTATGTGTGTGTGTATGCGTGCATGTGCATGTTTACATATATGCTAAAGCATGTCAACCTATATTAAATCACCCTATATTAAATCATGTATATTTTATCCGATAATTTATTTGCAAGGATGTTTGTGGACATTAGGTATCTAGGTGATTTTCAATAATCCACTTTCCAACAATTAACATTGCAATGCTTCACCTTGTAGTTTGAAATTTAGCTAAGGTGTTAATTCAACCAGTTTGAATTTCATGTAATGTTTTCTTTGGGTCTTATATACTCAATAAGTTATCGTTCCCATTGGTTGACGTTGCATATAACTTGAATCAAGCATAATATTTTATAGGTGACAATGTTGAGGAAATCAAGTTTAAAATCAACGGGACAACAACTTATTGAATTATATAAATTGTTAAGTAGTGTTTCACCCACTAGCTTTATCACTATCTTGATGTCATATAGAATGGAACAAAGCTACAAAAGAAACTATAAAAGCTAAAATTGAACATTGTACTAATCAATGTGTGTGTGTGCATGTGCTTTTTTTGTTAGGAAGGTTTGTGAAACAAGAATCTTAAAGGGATATGTGTTAAACAGTTCTTCGTTTCATAGATACCAATGCTTGAGGGGTAACTTTTACCCAAAGAGGACATATACCCAACCTAGACCATTGAAAAAATTTGGAGCATAGCCTTGGTAAGGATGTAACTCTGGTGGATGTTGTTGCATGCTACCAAACTTACCAAGTGAACCATGGGTTAATTAGTGATCAACAATAATTTGAATTTGACCTATGATTACTTCTCAAATTACCTTTTGAGTTGTCTAGAAGCTTGGAATTGTAGCTAAGGGTAATGAACTAATTCTTCTGTTCTTTAATGTCTTTTATGAGTACCAAGAAGTTCCTTGATTTGATTGATCTAAATTTTTTGCAACATCTTAGCAAATATTTTCTAGTAGTGGTAAATGCGTGATGAAGGGTCTAGTGCCATATATGACTCTTTGTTTTTGTCTAGTGACTTCTTCATTTGTTTCTATTATTTTTATGGTCCTATTGGAAAGCTGACCATTGATGGTGTGAGATCGGATATGTTCTTTGATCATGAGTTTATGCAAATTATTAACTTTTCATCCTATTTTTCCCTTCCTTTTCCCCAATGTGATATCTATTCATATCATTTTTTTCATGTTTTTCTTCTTCACAAGAATTCTTTCCCATCTTCTCTATGGGAAACTAGTTGTCACATGTGGTTTGTTTCATTCTCCTTAGTGGGAGGGACATTTTATGAGGATCTCTTTAGAAAATTATGTGACAACCAATGAACATGAGTGCTTCTATAGGTCTTTAGACACAATTGTGTTTGTGACAACTTGTGATACTTTTACTGGCATGCTCTAGTGGGAATCTTTCTCTCAACCTAGAAATAGGATTTCTAGCTTACTCATCAACAGGTGATAGAGAAGTAGTTTCTCCTTCCATTTGATTGTTGATATCATATGGTGAGGTTGAGACTTATTTATCTCTTGTCTTCTTCAATCTTTCTTTGACTTCTTCATTTGGCCTGCTTGGTGTCTCATTATCTTGTTAGTCTTATTGTCCTCGCCTGTTCAAATTGTGAGAATACGTTTCTACGAGATTATGCATTGCCTTGGCCTTTTCATTTCCTAGGGGTCCACAAGATCTTCTCCTTGTAGGTCTAGCACTTCATAATATTTCCTTGAATTGATGTGTTGTTTGGCTTTCTTATTACAATATTTGGCAAGTTGGACCTCATTCAAGGTATTGATTACACTTGAATGGCATATGCTGAAATTGAAACTTTTGGATGAATTTTCAGTCGTCCAATTTGGATTTTGCTCTGAGAAGCAATTTATCAAGATCCTCTTCGTAGCATAATTGAGTGCCAGGAGATATTCCAATTTTAGGGTTCATCACACTTTACAAACCTTATTTTGTTGCATATTTTCTGCCATAACTTCTTAATTCCCAAGATGTATTGGATATAAGGGGAGAAAGACCCAGATCTCCTCTATAATGAGCATATTCTCTGAAAAATCAGTATTCAGACTCAACATGAAAGCAATAAAAATTCCAAGCTTTAAACTTGATATGACAGACTAGATGTTTTCTGCTTCTAATTTATGCACTCAGGCTTCTGTGTAGATTAGCCGTACTCTGTCAATTTTTTTAACAAGAGCTAAATATGAGAGTTTTGTATTTGTATTATGAACTAAATGAGGAGGAAGGAAAAGGAAAGACACCTCCTCTCATTTCTTAATAAAACAAACCTGATTTCCTCCAGCATAAGTCTTTTAGTGAACATTGCATCAGAGGGCAGAGAGAGAATCCAGCAACAAACTTAAGGCGCTATGTTGATGTTGGAGAGGGGAGCTCTTTCTTTCCTCAGGAATGGTTTAGGTAGAAGACCCTACTTTCTGTTTTCAACCGTTTAAATTCTCCATCTTCTAGCTGATTTAACTGAATACTTGAAACTTAATGAAGCAATGAGTCTTATTAATTTGATATTTATAGGATTGAAGAGAAACTGTTTATTGGATTATAAAGTTAATGCAATTCAAGGAACCATAAAAGAACCATAAAAGAGCTTAAAGCTCTAATATTGATATTGGAAAGGGGGGCTCTTACTTTTTATCAGACATGGGCATAAGAAGAAAACCCTAAGTACTACCTTCCACTGTTCAATTTTTTTCATTTTCTAGCTGAATTGACTTAGCCCTTGAAACTTAATAAAGCAATCAATCTTACAAAAATTATAAGCATAGAAGTGAAGAGAAACAGGGTATTGGATTACAGAGCTAACGGTAACTCAAAGTTGTAAAAATTGGTTAATATATTTTACCAAAAGCTTTGGTGAAATTATAAAAAATTGAGAAAAATAAGTGAATAACTTGTGGTGCTAATTTGAATTTTAATAGCATTTATGTTGCCTCTTGGTCTTAAAACGTGCGTGTAATGTTAATTGAAAATTGACTTTACAAAAGCCCCAGAATACAGCAAATGTCATAAAATGAAAGTAAAAAGTCACTTTGGACAAAGTCAAACACTATGAAGCCTTTTTGTTTCTTCAGTTGATGAGACTAAATATGTTCTGTTCAAACAGGCAAAGTAAGTATGACATCTTGTTGAACTGATTTGATGCTTTCTCACCGAGGGATTCTTGAAGGATGTAATGATAAGTGGGATAATGAAAGCGATAGCACATAGCTATTGCAAATTCTTTGAAAAAATGGAGGAAGGATTTGGTTATAGTCCTGTGTCCTATTGAGGTTGCAGTACTCCATAACACGTTTACATTTCAGAACCAAGGATGGTTGCGAACTGCTATAGGGAAGCTTAAATATAATCCATGCATTTTTGAAGTTCAATAGAACTATCAAGTATTTAGGAAAAGTAAAAATTAAAGAGAATCTGATGCAGTTGAAGCAGCCTTAGTTGGTAGGCAGTACAGTCCTGATTAAAAGCTTTGCAGTCCAAGGCTACATTAAAACAATATGCTGAGTAAAATAGACTGTGGATGACGAAAATTTGTATAATACTCCATAAATGATGCACTTCTTGCTGGAAGTACAACAAATAAGTCATTGACTCTGTCATTTCAAACTTGTTCCATAATATTACAAAAACCATATTAAACTTGTAACTTGGAGGTCATGTCTATTGTGAAACTTAATTTTTTTTACGATCCTGATGAGTTTGCCCTCTAATTGTTATTCTGATATTAATGCTAACCTATGTCAAACTGTTGAATTATGACCAATCGGGACGGTATTATTTTAACTTATGGTGTTATATATATAGCATTATCTGTATTGTTTTGTTTTTAAGTGATTATATATCATTGAAACTGGCTTTACCTATATTGTTTTGTATTTCAATGAACCATATAATGGTACTAAAAAAAACTTTGTTATCATGAGAACCCTGGAAATTGAACCTTGTCTGTATGGTTATCATGAAAAGATAATAGGATTAATATTTTATCCACAAATCTTACTTTTAAGATTTTAGGTCCCATCTACAAATATTGGATGTATATGTATGTTGAATCTGTTACAAAAGTTTCTGCTTTTGGTTTTAAATGCATTTTCGTATTTGTGAAACTCCTTCCATGCTTGAATGCATTTTGAGATTCATAATTACACTGCCATATCTTACTATTTTTGCACTGTTAGTGACTTTTTGTTTCTTTCCTAGAATTTGTAGCCTTTATCATAACTCTGTGATATGTGGCCATGGCAAGAAACTAGAGCTTAATTTCAATTTTAACTTCAGAAATGTAATCCAAATTATTACTCTCTTCAAAGTAAATGGATCAGATTTTGAAATATACTTTTAGAGTTGAATGGATTTTTGGGGTCTAATGAAGTTACTATGAAATATTTTATTATAGGCAGAGCAAGTTCTATTCTGGTTTATGGTCTTTTTTGATCATATCTGTCATAAAATTAGAGCATATACTTAATTGCATTTTATTTTTATTTCGATCTTTAAGGGATTATCACTTGATTCAAAATGTTTTGTTTGATGGAATAGAAGAAGAGGGATTGAGGGTGTCTTCCTCTTATACAACTCATGAGATTGAGATTGCCGAGCATGACAATGAACTCACTATGGATAGCCTTGAAGAAAGAGTGAGTGTGCTTAAGCGGGTATACGTATTCTTTCCTACCTTGTCTATGGTGATAAAATTAGACCTGTGTCGATGAGCTACTTCCCAATATCTTTACTGTCGGCCTTACAATTTGGAAAAACCCTAAATAAGGAATTTAGGTTGCAATTGGTAATCTTACCCTTTCTATGCATTCTGTTGGAATTATTAAACCAACTTTCACGCCGTCCGCAAATGCTTCGCTGCGAAGCAAGAAAAATTAGCCTCCTAAAGTTGCTTCACTGCGAAGTAGTTCAAACCTGCCCTCTAAGGATGCTTCGTTGCGAAGCAGTAAAAACATGCCACTTACGAAGTAATTCCATTCCGGCAGTTCGCATTTCAAATTGGCAAAGCAGTAATTAGGCACGAGAAATGAAGCCTTAATTTCAAGCGTGCGAGTAGTTGGGGTTGTTCGGCGTTTTGTGGAAAACCCTCTTTGGCATTTAATTTTTGTCAGTCGGTTGGTGAATTATTCCTGCCTCTTGTCTTCTTTCTTCGTCTATAAATACCGGACCATATGTCATTTAGTATGAGAGGAATTGTGAGCGCAAAGCAGCTACAGTGTTAGGGTTTCAAGCAAAAAATAGCAGAAGAAAGCAGCAGCAGAGCAGCTGTTAGCCAGAGAAGGGAGCAACAGTATCCAAGAATTTTTTTTATGTTTACCCTACAAACATATTTGCAGATGTTAGTAATCGCTTCAGAAAGGAAGCTTTGTGGCCCAGTTTTTTACTTTAATAAATAATATATTCTGCTTTGTTATTTTGCTATGATTTGTTCTTGTTAAACCTGGTAAAATTATTTATCCGAAGACAAATAGAAGGAAGCATTACCCCCAGAGTGACAAATCAGTTCATACTTCAGCACTATTTTTCCCGAAGCTGCACTTTGGACTTTTGTTGCCCCGAAGTGGCAGTTTGGAGCCACTTCACCCAAATCTGTCGAAACTGCCTTGAACTTGTGCTTCGTAGTTTTGTCTTGAAAAATTGCCACTTCAGAAATAGTTCTTTCGAAGCAGCCACTTCGGAAGTAATTTGTGCGAAGCAGTCGCTTCGCTTGAAAAATCCTCGAAGCTCCCTCCTCGCAGTTAAATATTGCGAAGCTCCTCCTCGCGGTCAAATTCAGCGAAGTGAATTATTTTTCGTAACCCGACTTTAATATTTCCTTCAAATTGGTATCAGAGCCTGTTGTGTCATGATGCAAAGATTGAAGCATGGCTTCCAAAAACAATTCCCTGCAGTTGCAGATCCCATGATTTAACGGCAAAAACTATGATTACTAGAGTATGCAAATGAATATTTTGTTCGGGTGTCAGGAGTTGTGGGACTTGGTGGAGAATGGATACCCGGAACCAGCAGATGCAGCAGCATTGGACGCCCTCTCCCAAGATGACAAAGAGCTTCTGAAGGAGAACCGAAAGAAAGATAAAAAATCCTTGATCTATATCATGCAAGCGATTGAGGAAACTATCTTCTCGTGGATTACATCAGCCACCATGGCCAAGCAAGCCTGGGAGATACTGGCTAGCTCATACCAGGGCACCAAAAAAGTGAAGTTGGTGAAACTGCAGATGTTCAGAAGAGAGTTCGAGAATCTACATATGAGTGAGTCAGAAAACATGAGCAATTTTTTTACTCGAACAACAGATGTCATCAACCAGATGCGATTGAATGGTGAAATTATGCAGAATCAAAGGATCGTGGAGAAAATTCTGTAGAGTCTACCAATAAAGTTTGACTCTATAGTAATTGCAATAGAGGAGTCAAGGGACTTGACAACCCTCTCGGTGGATGAGCTCATGGGTTCCTTGTAGAAACATGAGCAGAGGCTGAGCCGTTCAACTCAGTCTTCTTTGGAGCAAGCCTTCAAGGTACAAGTCTCTTTTCGAGACAGCGACAAACAAGACTCCCACCATGGAGCCTCCAGTTCTCAAGGTGGAAGAGGTAAAGACAGGCGTGGGAGAGGTAACAAGCAAGGAGGGAGATCAAAACCTAATGATAGTGAGACCAGCTGCAACTTTCATCAGCATGGAGGCGGAGGGACTGGTAAAAATCAACAAAGTGGATCTTATCAGAAGAAAGATAAATCTAAGGTCCAATGCTATTATTGTAAAAAGTTCGGCCATTATATCTCACAGTGTAGAAAGAGGATGGCGAACGAGAATTAGCAACAAGCCCATTATATGGATGAAGCCAAAAATGTGGTAGGAGGAAATGTGTTGTTGACTTATAGTATTGAGGAGGAGAGCAGGAAAAATATTTGGTATCTTGATAGTGGGTGCAACAACCACATGACTGGGAATAGAGAGATGTTCTCACAACTGGATGAAATAGTCCAATCTAAAGTCAATATGGGGAACAACAATAAGGTTCCTGTGATGGGGAAAGGTAAAATCCTCATCCACACCTGGTACAGTGAAAGAAAACAAATTTGTGATGTTTATTATGTACCTGGGTTGAAACACAACCTGCGCTAAGTGTTGGATAGCTTGTGCAGAAGGGGCACACTATTCAGTTCAAATATGGTGTCTGTACCATCAGAGACAAAGTGCATGGACAAATCGCAACTGTGTCCATGACGAAAAACAAAATGTTTCGGCTGCAGATTCAGAATGAATCATTAATGTCTCTAAGTGTAGTTTTGAAGGATGCTACCTAGCTGTGGCATCTCATATTTGATCACTTGAGTTTCAGTGGCCTGAAGTTGCTGCACAAGAAGCAGATGGTGAAGGGTTTACCCCTTATTGAGCAACTAGACCAAGTTTGTGAAGGTTGCCTGGTTGGTAAGAAACACAGGGATGCATTCCCTATAGGATAGTCTTGGAGAGCATCTCAACCATTGGAGCTGGTGCACTCAAACATTTGCGGTCCCATGCAGACCAGCTCATATACCTACAATAAATATTTCTTGACTTTCATTGATGACTTTAGCCAGAAGACCTAGATTTATCCCATCAAGCTAAAGTTAGAAGCATTTGCAAAGTTTAAGGAGTTCAATGCTCTGGTTGAGAAATAGAGTGGGTATTATGTGAAAACTCTCAAGATAGACGATGGAGGTGAATACATCTCCAATGAATTCCACAACTTCTACAAGCAGCATGGAATTCAAAAGCAGTTGACTGCCAGATACACATCGCAAAAAAATGGTGTAGCTGAGAGGAAGAACAAAACTATCATGGAGATGGCACAGAGCATGCTGAAGGCAAAAAGTCTGCCATATGAGTTATGGGCAGAAGCTATAAGTTGTACAGTTTATCTGTTGAACCGATGTCCCACCATGAGTGTGAAGGACAAAATTTCAGAGGAAGCCTGGAGCAATTTGAAGCCAATTGTGGCTTATTCATGAGTTTTTGGGTGCATTGCATATGCACATGTTCCAGATGAGAAAATGCAGAAGCTGGATGAAAAATCTAAAAAATGCATTTTTACAGGGTACAACGAACAAGCGAAGGCATACAGGCTATACAATCCTATAACAAAGAAACTTATCATCAGCTGCGATGTGAAGTTCTTGGAGAATGAAGCCTGGAACTGGAAGTCAAAGATTGGATAGCCTAAACCAGCAATTATTGAACCTATAAACTTGGAGGAATATAGCATGCAACCACCTATACTTTCAAGCAACAACAATGGTGCCAGCAACAACACGACATCATCATCCTGGTAACCTCCACTTGCAAGTAGAATTCCAAACTTGAGGACACCTACGAAGACTCGGAGCTTACAAGACATTTATGAGGTAACCCATAATCAGACAGATGAAGAATATTCTGACTTTGTCTTCTTTACAAAATGTGATCTAGTGGAGTTTGAAGAGGTAAGTCAAAATCGTAAATGGATGAATGCGATGGATGAGGAGACAACAGCCATTGAGAAGAATGAGACATGGTAGCTGACAGATCTTCCAGCAGGAAAGAAGACCATTGGGGTCAAGTGGGTGTATAAAACAAAGTTTAATGCCCAAGGAGAAGTTGATAGACATAAAGCCATATTGGTGGTGAAAGGCTACAAGCAGAAGTCAGGATTTGACTATCATGAGGTGTATGCACCTGTAGCCTGGCTTGACATAGTCAGAATGATTCTGGCACTGGAAGATCAAAAGGGATGGAGTGTTTATCAGATGGATGTCAATTTTGCATTCCTGAATGGAGTGTTGGAAGAAGAGGTCTACATAGACCAACCACCCAGTTATGAAATACAAGGGTAAGAAGATAGGGTTTTGAAGCCGAAGAAGGCCCTATATGGGTTGAAGTAAGTACCTCGGGCATGGTACAGTCGAATTGACGGTTACTTTTAGGATAATGGGTTCATTAAATTCCCATACAAGCACACTCTATACCTGAAAACAAATGAAGTAGGGGAGATGATAATCGTCTGCTTGTACGTGGATGATTTGATATATACTAGCAATAGCAGTAGCCTATTTGAGGAGTTTAGAACAACCATGAAGATCGAGTTTGAAATGACAGACATGGGTTTGATGAAATTCTTTCTTTGCATTGACATTGACCAATCAGCAGATGGCATCTTCATTTCTCAGGGGAAGTATGCTAAGGATGTCTTGAAGCGTTTCAATATGGAGGAAAGTAAACATGCCATCACCCCGGTTGCCACTGGCTTGAAGTTGAGCAAGACTGACAACAGTAGAAGCGTTGATCCGACTCTCTATAAAAGGTTAGTTGGAAGCCTGATGTACTTGACTACAACCAGGCCAGATTTGATGTTTATCGTGAGTTTAATCAGTAGGTTTATGGAGTCAACCAAAGACACTCACTATAAAATAGGCAAGATAATTCTACGATATGTCAATGGTACGAGGAACCACGGACTTCACTATACCAAACAAGACTAGCTTGAGTTGATTGGATACACTAATAGTGATTGGGTTGGTAGCATAGATGACAGGAAGAACACTTTTGGATATGCCTTCCATTTTGGATCTGGAGTTGTCTCTTGGTCCTCAAATAATTAGCCAATTGTTACCTTATCTATAGCAGAGGCAGAGTATGTTGCTGCCACCTCAGCCGCTCTGCCAGCGATCCGGTCGAGAAGAGTTCTGAGTGAACTACATCATCCGCCGAAAGCAGCAACAACAATTTTTTATGACAATAACTCTGCCATCGCCCTCTCGAAGGACCCTATCTTCCACGGTCGTACGAAGCACATAGATGTCTGGTATCATTTCATTAGAGAGCTAGTGAAACTCAGTGAAGTACAGTTGCAGTTTTATAGGTCCAAGGAGCAACTAGCTGACATCTTCACAAAACCTTTGAAGGAGGAGGACTTCGCTAGGCTGCGGGAAATGTTGGGTGTCAAAGAATTTGTGAAATCTAGTTTAAAGGAGGGTGTTGGAATTATTAAACCAACTTTCACGCCATCCGCAAACGCTTCGTCATGAAGCAGGAAAAATTAGCCTCCCGAAGTTGCTTCGCTATGAAGTAGTTCAAACCTGCCCTCTGAGGATGCTTCGATGCGAAGCAGTAAAAACATTCCACTTGAAAATGCTTCGTAGCGAAGTAATTCCATTCCAGAAGTTCGCATTTCAAATTGGTGAAGAAGTAATTAGGCACGATAAATGAGGCCTTAATTTCAAGCATGTGAGTAGTTGGGGTTTTTCGGCGTTGTGGAAAACCCTCTTCGGCATTTAATTTTTGTCAGCCATTTGGTGAATTATTCCTGCCTCTTGTCTTCTTTATTCGTCTATAAATACCAGACCATTTATCATTTAGTATGAGAGGAATTGTGAGTGCAAAGCAGCCGCAGTGTTAGGGTTTCAAGAAAAAATAGCAAAAGAAAGCAGCAACAAAGCAACTGTTAGCCGGAGAAGGGAGCAGCAGTCTCCAAGAAAACCTTTTGTGTTTACCCTGCAAACATATTTGCAGATGTTAGTAATCACTTTAGAAAGGAAGCTTTGTAACCCGATTTTTTACTTTAATAAATAATATATTCTGCTTTGTTATTTTGCTACGCTTTGTTCTTGTTCAACCTGGTAAAATTATTTATCCGAAGACGAATAGAAGGGAGCATTACCCCCGGAGTGACAAATCAGCTCATACTTCGGCACTATTTTTCTCGAAGCTACACTTTGGACTTTTGCTGCCCCGAAGTGGCAGTTTGGAGCCACTTCGCCCGAATCTGCCGAAACTGCCTTGAACTTGTGCTTCGCAGTTTTCTCTTGAAAAATTGCCACTTCGGCAATAGTTCTTCTGAAGCAGCCACTTCAGAAGTAATTTGTGCGAAGCAGTTACTTCGCTTGAAAAATCCCCGAAGCTCCCTCCTCGTAGTTAAATATTGTGAAGCTCCTCCTCGTGGTCAAATTCAACGAAGTGAATTATTTTTCGTAACCCGAATTTCATATTTCCTTCACATTCTACATCATTGGACTGCATTAAATTATTTTGTAGCATAGAATTTTCAGTGCCATTTATTTTTGTTAAAATTAGATAAATTTTATAGTCTCGATGGTTAGAACTTTTGATTATGATGTTAATGGAGGTAGACTCCAATAAAATTTTTATGTTAATTTATTTCTAATTGGTTATATAGGATTGAAATGGATCTTTACCCATTTTACATCATGATTATATAATATTTTTACAACTTGGCAGTTATGCATGTATTTAATAATATTGGAGCTTGGGTTTGCTGTTTGAAAGTCAAAAAATTTAAATAGTTGAGCTCATATCATTTGACAATTTTTGTATATTTATTAGTAATTTAGAAATATGGATTTAAATTCCTTCAATTTTTCATAGTAACTTAGGGGTTATTTGAACATTAGGATTGCAGTAACTTTCTGACTTCGAATTATTGAATTAAATATCAAGAACTTAAATTATGATTGCACGATAAAAGTTAATTGTTTATTTGGAAGCAAATAAACAAAAATACTTCAATATTTTCTAGTGAAGTAGAGGTTATGTAAGCAATTAAGGTTGAAGTAACCTTTTGACTTCATATGGATTGAACTAATATCATAAACTTAAATTATTATTGTATAAATGAAAGTTTTTTTTTTTTTTTTTTCTATACAAAGGCAAATAAACTCAGCTTCCCATCTCTTGCACTCTTTTGAGTGCAAATGGAAATCCTTGGATCGATGTTTTAAATGGAAAAAATATAAGAAGAGATATATGAAGCTTAAACTTCCATTCGTCGTGATATTCTATGGACAACCACATTTTCAAATTCAGTTGGGGCTTTCACTTAGCTGACATAGTTGTTGACCCCAATTAATGTGGGATTGCCTGAATGCGGGATGCTGGCCTTGGTGAAGATTTAAACTTTAGCATTGGTGGTGATATCATGTCATCTTTGCTATAAGCTATGTTTGTTGAACTTGTAATGAATGTTTGTTAGTGTTTATTGGACCTATAATTATTTTCTAGTAAAAAAGTTTTAATAAGTTATGTGGGGCTTTTAGTGGGGCTTACTCTTATTAAAATAGCAAAATATTACATTATTTTTATTATGTTGTTATCAAGTTGATTAAAATTTTATTCAACTTGCCTTTTTATCAAAGATATTATTTGTTTGTCTTTCTATCAAAGATATTTGTCATCTTCCTTAAAATGTTAGTGCACTCAACTCTTTGATTTCTTTTTTATTAAAAGATAAAATCTCACTTAGCCAATTATTTTCTAAAATTTTACTTTTGTGAAGATGAAAATCAACACTGTACATGGCCAAAACATTTGCAATCTGATTCCTATTTTTGTAAATATGTTGTCTATAACAACCTATCAAACCCCTAATACCTCTTTTTTAAGGGTTTTATTCATGCCCATAATATTTCAAGATATCATTTTTATCATCACTTTTTATTTGTGGTTTTAACACCACTTCTTGTTAATATTTGTGATATTTGATTTTATTTTCCAATATCAACTTCCCTCTGAGTTTATTTTTCTCTTTGATTTTGCTTCTTCGATATTCTTCTCTTTTTTCATTCCTACCAACACTTTCATCTTCATCAATCTCTTCAACTTTTTTATATTAATTATAGTGAGACTTATCCTTTATAGATTTGTCTTGCTATGAAGGATTCTAAGTGCAAGGAATAACCTCAAAAGCACTTTATTCTTTATGTTGCTTTGAAAACCCTAAAGTGCAAGGACTCTCCATGGCAATTACTTTCTTATGCTACTTTAAAAAACTTTAATTGCTATGGATTTCCTCCATCCTCATTTCTTTATTATGCTGCTTTTGAAACCCTAAAGTGCAAGGGATAACCTCTATAGTACTTTTATTTCTATTTTCGAGGAGAGGATTTTATACTACCTAATGAAAATGAACATTATTAACCTAGAATAAGAATATTATTCAGAACATCTTTATTGATAAGTTGATAATAACTTCCAAAAATCCTAACCCATGCTAAAAGCATTTTAAAATATTTTGTTTTGATGGAAAATTTCTTACTCAATGGTCTAAAATAAAGGGTATCTCTCCTCCTAAACCATGGTCCACCATCCATTATTTTTATCTTTGATTTTCAATCTGGAAAAATGAGAAAAAAACCTTTAGGAAGAAAATTCAGCATAATTTGATTCAATCTACACTTCCACTTGATCCAATTTTGAATCTTTGAAAACCCTGACCAATATCCATGGAACTTATATATTAAATTTGTACCTTTAATAAACAATAATATCATTCTCAATCAACTCATCCTTAATAATGACTTTTGGTGTAACCTTTGTTCCTTGGATCAAACTTGCCATATATTTGCTCTTCTTTTTATCTGTAACTTGGGCATCTATACTTCCACGTAGGGCATCCTGACTTACTTTCCATTAGGGATTTCGAAAGTGATTTTCCTTCCATGCTACCTAGTGGGGCTTGCTACCTAGGTAATAATATTAATTTATAAATTTTACTATTACTTTTATGACTTGTTCGAACACTTTTGAAATTCGAAATAAATTTGACATTATCAAAAATTTGAAATAAAATTGAAATAAAATTCGATATATTATAAATATATTATTTTTTTTAATAAAATGCAAAACAATGTACCAAGAAACCATCCATGCGGTATCAATTTGTAGACACATGTAATTTCAATCAGAGCCATGTCATTTGGTTAATTATAGCACTCAATTAGTTTGGATTTTTCCTCTATCAATTCAATTAACCGGAGTTATATTCATTTACTAATTTACTCGGTTGATATGTTTCTTTACTAATTGTGATATTTATTGTGGGTTTGCACCAATCATAATCCTTTTAAACCTAGGTGGTATGCAGGCTTGATGTTTTGTGTATTTAAACTACCAATACCGTAAACTTGTTTATTTTTTTTAATTAATATTAAATATTATTAATACATAAGATTGTGGTTTTTTTTACAACACTCAGGTGATATGTATATGTACAAGGATTCGAGGTCCTGCATTCTGGATCGTTTACACTTAATAAAAGTCTATAGCGACAAATGTGACTTAATCGGGTACTTTTAACGAGCGATAAATGAAAATACATAGTGAAAAAATTAAGATGCTCACACCACACTTTGAGCAATTGTTCGTGGTCGTAAATTTTTATGCTTCTTTTTTTGCCCTTGTAATTTCGATGTCGATCCACTTGCACCTTTCTTCTATGTCGTAGATGGCCGCATGCATAACCAAGAGAATTCATAAATATCAAACCCTTTTTCCGCCAATTATTTTTAGGTAATGAAATTAACATTAATTCGTGGAATAAATTTATGAAGGTTTTAAATTCGATGAATTTGATAAGTAGAATCCAAACTATCAATTAATGAAGGTAGAGATGAAAATTATGATGCACAAAGATCAGACCACTTTTCTATTTTTTGATGTTGACCTAGTATATTTATGTTCAACCATATTCTAACTATGCATACAAATAGAAAATTTTAGCTTATGAGCACTGGTACCAGAATCTTTTCATCATGTACCTCAAGTAATATAAGAACGATTTGATTTTCAAATAATAAAATGAGAAATTAGATTTAACTTCAATAATAAAATTAAAAAATAAAATAAAAAGAAAGATAAAGTATGGTTCTTAACATTGTTGTCTGTAATCATTTGCAATGGAATATGCAAATAATCCTTTACGAGTATTGTATGTTTGAAGCCAGTTGTATGCAATTTTTTTATATTATAATAGGCCTTTTACTTGCTTATCAACATTGAAGGATGGACAACAAAGTAAAGCATCGTTTTAGACGGTAGACATCAAGATTGCATGTAAAAGGGCCATTAGTTTTTCAAATTTTAAAAGTGGAGATTTAGAAATAATAAGCGTTTAAAGTCGAATATATTTAATTTTAAATATATACTTAAAAGAGAAATAAATAATTTTAATAGACATGACTGACTAAATATGCCTATGGGATACAAACCTACAAGAAGTTACAAAGGTTGCATCAAACAAATATACAAACAATGACTAAAACTAGTATTATTCATAGGAAACAAAATAGCCTATGAAGCCTAAATAATAATACTAGTTTTAGTCTTTTTTTTTCACCTTATCAACAAGGCCTAGGAATAATTAGATTAATAATTAATCATGAAAAAAATGCAAAATCTTTTGAAAGAATCGGATACTTGTGAAAATATTGGGAGGCTGAAAAAAATCGTGATATACAGAATAATCATAATTTTTTGAAGTATTTTTTTTTTTAACAATGGTTACATGCCTTATACCAAGGCAAAATTGTACATGAAATGGTTTCTTACCTACCATTCAAGTCTTTCTGAGAAAGGTTCTTTATTTTTCCTATACTTGTGCAACATTTTCAATAAAAGTTCTTGTGCCTTGCCATTTTAATTATTCAGTTTTAACTTATATTTAAAAACCTGTTAAAAAAATAACCAAAATACCAAGAATAAGTTGAGGACCTATAACCCCATTCTTTGAATTTGTATCAAAATTTTTATGACAAAGGTTTTAATGTGCCCTTTACTAGTGAGAAACATTATTGCTCAATATTTTTGTGCTACAAAAACTCTATCTTATCCATAGTCTCTTTTTCGATGATTGCAAGAAATTCACTAAAATTCATGGAAAAATTCTTGGGATGTTTTTTTGTCAAGAAAAAGCAAAATGAATAATTTTTTTATTGGATAGTAAGAGGGTTTTTGAAAGGGACCCCAAAGCTTATACAAAAAGGATCAGTAGGAGCTCAAGACCACACCATAAGATCAAAAAAATACAACAAGCTGAAACCAACATTCAAACAAGGAACAAAGTACAACCGCAAGAAAGCAAGACAACAACAAGTTAAGACGAAGTAAAATATATATCTCAATAGAAAACATATCCAAAATCAAAAACCTACACACAACGACAGGATAATGAATATTTGAGAATGGTTCTTTTTCACAGTTATAATAGGTAAGTGATGATAGTCAATTTGGGCTAGTTTTGCTAAGTATTAGGATGCTTGTCCGATATTAGGAGTTTTCCATGATACTATATACACAAAATATTGATCATTTCAACTCAGTTTGATTGACACTACAATGGACTCCGTAAAATTGGACTATTTTGGGCATGAGTGAGTAATACTTGTGAGTACTCACAATAGTTGATAAATTCAAACTTTTGATTTTATTATTCTGAAGAAATGACTAATAAGATTCAAGCCCCTTTTGTTTCTTGACACTCATGTTGTTTTTCTTTTTTCTTTTTTTCTTTTTGAATCAAAATATCCTTACACCTTTAGTTTAATGTGTTTCCTTGTGCTAGAGACCCTTGCTAATGGTTATATCGATATAATTTAAGTGTCTTGTAGAAGTTTCCATGATGTCTAGTAGAGGAAATATTGACCATGTGAAATTGATTTTATTGAGTGTGATGATGTCTATGTAGAATTGACCTGTTTCAAGGCTAAGTGGTTGTTATTTGCCCAAAAACATCAATTGAAACATAACCAAAGGCTGACGAGGTTGGTTGATTTACAACCAAGGCAACATTAAGTTATATCCTTCAGCTAGTGTTGTTATTATGGATGATGAATAGAGGAGTGGTCATAACCTAAGGAATGAAGAGATAATATAAAGTTGCTTAAAGGCAGAGATGATAGGAAGTTGTAATTACCCTCCAAGATCTAACTTATTGTATATCTAATTTATCTGCAATGATGAGACACTGCTAATGAGTCTTTGAATTTAGGGACAGATACTATTAATGGCAAGAACAATTCAAAGGATAGATGTTTCCTCGGTTGGAAAAAAAGGATGACTGGAGATAGGTAAGTCAAGGGAAATGATGAGTGATAAAGTATTTGTTGTTGACAGGGGCAAAGGACCCTACTAGCAATGCATCCGCTAATGGTCCATATAAATGCATATCATGTAGTTGCATTAATAGGTATGCTTGTGAATGTTTTCTTTTGAAATTTATTTAAAAAAAAATGTGTGTAAATAAATAAATAAATAAATAAATAAATAAATATATATATATATATATATATATATATATATATATATATATATAAGAGATAATAATAATGATAATATTAATAATAATTATAATAAGAAAGTAAATAATAAAATAAATAAAATAAAATAGAAAATATTAATAACAAAATATAATAAAAATAAAATTAAAAAGAACCTTATTACTTATTATACAAGACAATTGAGAATATTAGGCATTAAAATTATTATGATGCTTTGGTTTTTGAACGTGGAAACAATGTGGATTCCACATGGCGAGCCTCAGGATGGAGGACTCATGAACCATCAACAATTGTTAACATGAAAATAGCACTCTTCTTCTAAAAAAGGGGAAAGTGGGGAAAAATGGAAGCATTGTCTTCTTTGGCGGGGGAAAAGAACGAAGGAAGGAAGAAAGGGAAAGAAAATATTTTCAAAAATAGAAATAAGGGAACAAGCACTCACTGGTAAGGATGGATTTCTTTCAGCAATCTTAATTGACAAGTTAAAGTCATAAAACTGTAGTAAACTGATTGTTAAGTATGTTGAAGATTTTGTTAAGTGAGTGTAAGATAAATGAATGAAATGTGAACTAGAGGTGAAAATATTACATTCTGATGCATGAGATGTTTTCTTGGATTGCTTTTATGTTGGATGTGAAAAGAATGTATGCATGTATAATATTAGCTGCATATCATCTTAGTTTAGCCGCTCTGACCCTTGGAATAACTTTGGAAAACCTTGGAGTGAAATATGAAGAACTCCTAAAGATGAAAGCTATTTTCTCTTCCCAACAATTTATATGAGAAATATCTGAGTTTGGTTGCATGATACAACATTCCCATATGGAATATGAAATTGTTATTCTACTTGAGGCCATTGTAAAATAATGAAATTGAGAAATTAGAACCTAGACGATATATAGAGTACCAAAATTTATCATTGAACATATCCATACATGTATTCTGGTATTTGAAACTTAGAACAAATTGCATGGCATGATTTTGAACATCTTCCTGGTTATTATGATGAATATACCTGTTGAAAGGATGGACGGTTCTATTATATGTTTTAGATATGGATGAACAAGATTTCTTGAGGGATTTTATATGATGTCTGAGGATTATACTATGTTTAGACATAAAGAATATATTTTGTTCTACGTTTTTCCTATTAAGAGGATATTATTTTGAATGAACTATTGCATTAAGTTCTTTAAGCCATTGTGAAAGATGTCCAATCCATCAACATTGCTAAACTTGCACTTATCTGTAACATGCATCCAATAAAACTGGCTATGGACCTATTTTCAAAAGATGCACTCTAGTTTAGAAATATCCAAGTGAATTTTGGAATGCATGAAAGAGAAATTAAATTAGATACTTAATACCTTATTTAAAATTATACTATGTTGTTGATAATTGTCTTTATAGTTACCACTTTGCTCACGTTCTTGAAGAGTAAATCTGAATTTTGTTACCTTATGCTATTATGCTATACGATAGCCAAGTTATATACTTCAAAATCATCTTTATTATTTCACTATCTGGACAAGATCAAATCTGAAAAGCTCGATGATAGACCAGGACCAAAATATACGTCTGTTGGATCAACAATCTCTCTTTTTCAATTATATTTTATTTTTTTTTTAGTTATAAATATTTAAATGATGTCATGGAATATATTGGAACCTATAGCGCATATTTGTATGGCAGCGTGTTCTTTTAAGAAAGAAAATATGTAGTGGCACAAGAAAATAGTTTTAAACTTTCTATGGCTATGAGATCCGCTATATGTAGGATGACAATATTATATCTTCTTTCTTATATTGTGTAATATGAACCAGAGACTCCATAAAGCTTATTTAGACTTCATATCACAACTATAGTATTAAGTCAGATTTATCTTTTCTTGAATATAAAGAGTCTACCACATAGCAACACGAAAGTGACTATAAGTAATATTGGGTAATAAATAATAGAGGTAAGGAGATATACCGAAACCGTAGAGTAGATTCCTTAAACTATTATAGGACTCAATCAAAAATCAAAACAGTTGGAAAACAAATTAATTTAAGATTCTCTATTTTTTTAGGTTTTTCTAGATATGATGGTCATCTTATGACTTCTTCGGTATCCGTTCTTTCATATTGGCAAGCAAATGATTAGTTATTTGAATGCTTTAATTCTTTCTTTAATAGTAAAAGTTATTAATATTGTTACAATTAAAATAAATAATATTTATAGGATGTGAGATTGGTATATTATAAATAGGATCTCTTTAAGGTAATATGAAATATAAAATGTTTAAATATTGTTGTTGATATTAAATATAAGCTTTGATGACAATTGGTAAATGGTGTAGTTTTAACCTTAGTTATAAATATAGGAGTATTTTACTCAAACCATTATTCTATACCTGAAAACCATTGCAAATAGTAACCTCTTAAACCTTAGTGAGACAATTATGAGATGGAAAAATATCAAGATTGTAGGAAGGACAATATTGATTTTGTAATTCAATATTGTGGGCAAGACAATCTTGGTTTTAAGCCTTTATGGTATTTGTAGGAGGACAAATACCACACTCAGGATTAATCGTACTTCTGACAGGTAGGGTCAGAATAGGAGGCAAGGTTATGCACAAGGGTGAATTTTGCAATTTATAGTGAATTTTAGGATTTTAACAATTTTTATTTTTCTAATTTTAAGACCCTAGAGGTCAGCCCATTTGCACGAAAATTACGAATTTAATTTTTTTAGGGTAAATTCATCCCGATACAATATGTTTTCCTACCTAATTTTTGTCTTAAAATTATTATAAAAAAATTATCCCTTCCAATTCGCCCCTTGTACCCCACTATATATAGGTAACCCTAACATCAATACTCATAGTCTTAAGATTATTGAAACAAGGTGATCGTAAAAAGTGACTAGCAGAAGTGACTGACTCAAGGCAACCAACAAAAATGACTAATATAAGGTGACTAACGTGATGCGACTGTTATAAGGTGACTGACACGAAGTGACTATCACAAGGTGATAGGCATAAAGCAATTATCACAAGGTGAATATCAAAAGGTGACTAACATGAAGAAACTATCACAAGGCAACTGACACAAGGCAACTGGCACAAGGCAACTGGCATAAGGTTACTATCACAAGGTGACTATCATAAGACAACTGTCACAAGGCGACTGCCACAAGGTGAATGTCACAAGGTGATTGTCACAAGACTATTTTCATAAGGTGACTATCACAAGGTGACTATCACAAGGCTACTACCATAGGGCGACTACCATAAAGTGATTGTCACAAGGTGACTAACATACAATACCAACCATTTACCAGTAAGCTTTTGTTACCATTTATGTTTCTTTTTTATACATATTTTTTCATTGATACTCAGTAAGGAGGTTTTTATATTATTAAGGCACTAATATCAAGCTTCCTTGGGTCATATATTTTGTTGTCTTGAATAGTAGTTCTCTCTTTTACTAGTTATTTCTATTTTTCAAAATGATGTTCTTGTTACTCTTTTGTTTATATAGGTAAAATTTCACCTATTGGAAGTGGAAAGAAGGGAGCTTAGTCTTCTAGTTTTGATAAAAGGAGTATCCTCAAATACTTTCAAAATATTTTAAATTCCATTCATCCATCAATATTTGCACAAATTGAAGGTATGAATGCCTTTGCTTACTAACTAGTTAATTTTTGTGCATTGTTAAGAAGGGTGGTTTTTGGTGGATGGCTTTCTCCATTATTTATTTGTATTTTTTAAAAGAAGGTTCAATTTTAAAAGAAGGTATGGTTTTAAAAATAATAATGAAAATGACCGTGGTATTGACCCTAGTATTATCTCTACAGAAAATACTGTTGACCTTGGTATGAATCCACTTCCACATAACTATGATAATGAAAAGTCCACAGATGAAAATTTTCTTAAATAAATGGAACAAAAACATGAAGATATTATTGAAACAAACATGCCAAATGGAAAATAAAGTAATAGTTCTTATGTAGTACCTAATTCTAGAGAATATTCTTCTAAAAAACATAAACATGCAAGGTCATCTAGATGGACAATTAACAGATCATTTTAGCCTGATTGGATTTCAGATTTTCTATTTGTTGAGCTAGTGCTTCCTGAGAATATTAATGAGGTAATAACAGAATTGATATGCATAATATACAGCTAGAAACACGAAAAGAATCACAGATTGCAAGTTAAGAAATATATAGTAGAAAAACATTGTGGAAAGGTTTATATAAAAATAAAAGAAAGTGATGGACCAATACAAAACAAATTATAGGTGGAAGGATGCATCAGAGTGTGTCCATATCAGATATACATAATAATATGATAAAGCAATGAAATAAAATCAAACTTTGGTTGAGAATGGTTCAATGATTCAAGCCCAATTTTGAAAATGAAAAAGTTCACTTTAGCTTCAAAAAGTTTACAGTTTGTTGTTGTACTCACTATTATTAAAAAGGGTAGACCTATGTCATATTTCATTTATTATAAATCTATATTTCTACTATATGATGTGTAGAACTTACCCAGTGCCCATTGGTCAGATCGAAGTGGTTGGGAAATGGCAAAATATCTATCATTGGTTGAGTAGGATGACCTCAAAGAGAGAAAAAAAACCAAATTCATTTCACTTTCAATTTATGAGGTGACTGTTGTTGACAACACATCTTGGATTTGCATTCATGTTTACACATTGGAAAATCATTTAAGGCAACCTCATTTACTTGGACTATGTGATATGGTGGAAAATTATAATGTTGTTATTTCTAGTTTAAAGGAAATAACAGGAATGAATGAAATGGAAATAGCCACTAAGTTAATATGTGTCGGAGTTTATGGTGCTTCTACAATGCAATGCCACAAGAATGGTCTTTGTGTTAGACAACAAACATCTATTACCCCATATTTGATCCATATTCATTGCACGACTTATAGAATTAATATTGCATACAAAATTGTGGATATATTTACAAATTTAGCAAGAGTGGAAGAGCTTGTCCATGAAATTCATGATTATTTTTCATGCAGTCCAAAAATATTTTCAAAGTTTCAATAGTTTACACTAGGAGTTATTAATGGCTAAAGACTCTTATAATATGTAGATACTAGGTGGATTTCGATGTATCAACATACATATATAGTTTTCAAAGAATATCAATCCTTGGTAGGGTTTATGTATGCAAATCATAGGGCAATTTATAAGGCTAAATATTTGCTATTTCGAATGAGTGACTTTGAAACACCTCACATTGTGTGGTATTCCTCCAATGTTGGAAAAAATGAATACTTTGTTCAAAATTGCACAAGAAACATTGATTTATATTGTGGATTTCATTAGGGTGAGAAAACAAATTTGATTACTTATTAATACGATGTACGTATCTGGTGAAAGTTTTATGGATCCCATTTTTGAGAGTTGGAGAGCATAGACAAACATGAATGATTCTCAGAACTTTTTGAAGTTCAATATAAACTATTATCTTTGTATTAATATCCATAGAAAGGAAATTATTTTATAATGTTTTGGTTAGCAAATGGATATAGCTACAAATAAAGTTGAACAAATACCCATAACATACAACAAATTTCATGTAGTTATAACAGATACAAAAGTTAAACTAAAATAAATAGCGGAATCATTGACAAAAGAGATCAAAAACCATTTTCAAAGAGATGAATTGTTTGATGCTATGGATGTGGTTAACCCAATATTTTGGAATCCTTGTAATAAATACCAGAATATAAATGGTTTGTCTCTCAAATACATGGGTACTCTTTCTAGCCATTTCATTAAACATGTGGTATTCAATGGCAATGAAATCAATGGCATTATCAACAAATATCTTTTGACAAAACAATCAAATTGTTTTGGAACAACAATGTCTACTCAAGTTTCACAATTCACTAATCACCATGAAAGGGGTTTTATTTCATGTTTGTGGAAACATTTATATCCCAGTAGTATCCTACAACATACTATGAGTGAATATTTTAGTTTATATGAATTATGTCAAATGATGATTTTAGGATCTATTGAGGATGAAAGGGTATTTAGTGCATTATCATATGTAAAATCTAAAGTTCAAAATAGATTGGACAAAAATTTGGAAAATTATTTAAGAATATATATGTCGACCTGTGAGGTTTAGAATTTTTCTTATGAAAGAGCTTTGTCATATTTGAAATCTCTGACAGAGAGAAGAGGTGTCATGAATACTGAATATAATGAGGATAATGGTAACACTGATGACACTATGACGACATAAATTGTTGGTATGAGTGTAGAATATTTTGCACAATCTAAAAAGAGTTAGTTACAGATTCCACCATTATGATGCAAAGATGCTTTCATTTGATTGATTTCATGTATTAAACTATCATTTCTCAATAGAATATTGGGATTTGATTCATTTATTTGATTTGATTTCACATATTAAGCCATCAGTTTTCAACAAATTATTGAGATTTGATTATATTTTGAGACATGTTTTCATGTATTTTGGAACAAATATTTATTACAGAATCACAGATATTACTGTTTTTCACATTTATTTTTATTTCATATATTATTCTATCAGTTGTTAACAGAATATGTATATTATGATTTCATATAGTTTTAAAACCATGTATAGCAAAGTTCAAACCATGTATTGAATAAATTATAAACTATATATTAAATAAAATATGTATTGAATAAAGTATAAACCATGTATTAAATAAACCATATATTAAAAATCAAGTATTGAATAAACCATGTATGAAAACAATGTATGGAAAACCATGTATTGAATAAACCATGTATTGAAAACCATGTATTGAAAACAATGTATGGTAAACCATGTATTGAATAAACCATGTATTGAAAACCATGTATTGAATAAACCATGTATTGAAAACAATGTATGGCAAACCATGTATTGAATAAACCATATATTGAAAACAATGTATGGCAAACCATATATTGGATAAACAATTTATAGAAAACCATGTATAAAATAAACCATGTATTGAAAACAATGTATGGTAATCCATGTATTGAATAAACCATGTATTGAGTAAACCATTTATGATAAACTAAATATTGGTGCTCCATTATTACATCCACATAATTCAAAATTATTTATTCCATCCACACAACTGATCAAAACATCACAATATTGAAAAAAAAACATTAAAAAGTAATATAAAATTTATAAAATTTATGTAATATAAAATAATATGTTTAAAAACATGTTAAAATATGAGTCTTTGAAAACATGTTTCTTTCACCACATTTTAGAATCATTAAATAAGGAAATAGCAGTTCTACTTTTCTATGTTTTCTTCCTAAAAAGTGTCTAAAGTGTCAGCTGCATCCTTTACTTCTAATGCACCAGCCCGTACCAAACTATCAGCTATAGTGTTTATCCATGATAGCAATAAAACTTCTTCCTTCACGGTATATTCTTTAAATGGTGCATTCAACTCTTTCTCATTTTTTTTTACTGTAGCATCAACATCCATACCCTTATATTTGATAAGGCAACTACCACAAGGCGACTATCACAAGGTGATTATCACAAGACTATTTTCATAAGGTGACTATCACAAGGCTACTACCATAATATGACTACCACAAAGCGATTGTCACAAGGTGACTGACATACAATACCAACCATTTACCAGTAAGCTTTTGTTACCATTTATGTTTATTTTTTATACATATTTGTTCATTGATACTCAATAAGGAGGTTTTTATATTATTAAGGCACCATAATCAAGCTTCCTTGGGTCATATATTTTGTTGTCTTGAATAGTAGTTCTCTCTTTTACTAGTTATTTCTATTTTTCAAAATGATGTTCTTGTTACTCTTCTGTTTATATAGGTAAAATGTCACCTATTGGCAGTGGAAAGAAGGGAGATCAGTCTTCTAGATTTGATAAAAGGAGTATCCTCAAATACTTTCAAAATATTTTAAATTCCATTCATCCATCAATATCTACACAAATTGAAGGTATGAACGCCTTTGCTTACTAACTAGTTAATTTTTGTGCATTGTTAAGAAGGGTGGTTTTTGGTGGATGGCTTTTTCCATTATTTATTTATATTTTTTAAAATAAGGTACAATTTTAAAATAAGGTATGATTTTAAAAATAATAATGAAAATGACCCTGGTATTGACCCTAGTATTATCTCTATAGAAAATACTCTTGACCCTGGTATGAATCCACTTCCACATAACTACGATAATGAAACGTTCACAGATGAAAATTTTATTAAATAAATGGAACAACAACATGAAAATATTCTTGAAACAAACATACCAAATGGAAAATAAATTAATAGTTCTTACGTAGTACCTACTTCTAGAGAATCTTTTTCTAAAAAACATAAACATGCAAGGTCATCTAGATGGGCAATTAACAGATCATTTCAGCCTGATTGGATTTCAGATTTTCTATTTGTTGAGCTAGTGCTTCCAGAGAATATTAATGAGGTAATAACAGAATTGATATGCATAATATGCAGCTAGAAACATGAAAGAATCACAGATTGCAAGTTAAGAAATATATAGTAGAAAAACACTGTAGAAAGGTTTATATAAAAATAAAAGAAAGTGATGGACCAATACAAAAAAATTATAGGTGGAAGGATGCATCAAAGTGTTTCCATATCAGATATACATAATAATATGATAAAGAAATGAAATAAAATCAAACTTTGGTTGAGAAATGTTCAATGATTCAAGCCCAATTTTGAAAATGAAAAAGTTTACTTTAGCTTCAAAAAGTTTACAGTTTGTTGTTGTACTCACTATTATTAAAAAGGGTAGACCTATGTCATATTTCATTGATTATAAATCTATATTTCTACTATATGATATGTAGAAATTACCCAACGTCCATTGGTCAGATCGAAGTGGTTGGGAAATGGCAAAATATCTATCATTGGTTGAGTAGGATGACCTCAAAGAGAGAAAAAAAAGGCCAAATTCATTTCACTTTCAGTTGATGAGGTGACTGGTGTTGACAACACATCTTGGATTTGCATCAATGTTTACACATTGGAAAATCACTTAAGGCGACCTCATTTACTTGGACTATGTGATATGGTGGAAAATTACAATGTAGAAAACATTTACAATGTTGTTATTTCTAGTTTAAAGGAAATAGCAAGAATGAATGAAATGGAAATAGCCACTAAGTTAATATGTGTCGGAGTTGATGGTGTTTCTACAATGCAATGCCACAAGAATGGTCTTTGTGTTAGACAACAAATATCTATTACCCCATATTTGATCCATATTCATTGCATGGCTTATAGAATTAATATTGCATACAAAATTATGGATATATTTACAAATGTAGCAAGAGTGGAAGAGCTTGTCCATGAAATTCATGATTATTTTTTATGTAGTCCAAAAATATTTTCAAAGTTTCAATAGTTTACACTAGGAGTTATTGATGGTAAAAGACTCTTATAATATGTAGATACTAGGTGGATTTCGATGTATCAACATGCATATATACTTTTCAAAGAATATCAATATTTGGTAGGGTTTATGTATGCAAATCATAGGGAAATTTATAAGGCTAAATATTTGCTATTTCGAATGAGTGACATTGAAACACATCACATTGTGTGGTATTCTTCTAATGTTGGAAAAAATGAATACTTTGATCAAAATTGCATAAGAAACATTGATTTATATTGTGGATTTTATTAGGGTGAGAAAATAAATTTGATTACTTATTAAGATGATGTACGTATCTGGTGAAAGTTTTATGGATCCAATGTTTGAGAGTTGGAGAGCATAGACAAATGTGAATGATTCTCAAAACTTTTTGAAGTTCAATATAAATTATTATCTTTGTATTAATGTCCATAGAAAGGAAATTCCTTTATATTGTTTTGGTCAGCGAATGGATATAGCTACAAATAAAGTTGAACAAATTCCCATAACATACAAAAAATTTCATGTAGTTGTAACAGATACAAAATTTAAACTAAAATAAATAGCTAAATCATTGATAAAAGAGATCAAAAACCATTTTCAAAGAGATGAATTGTTTGATGCTATGGATGTGGTTAACCCGATATTTTGGAATCCTTGTAATAAATACCAGAATATAAATGGTTTGTCTCTCAAATACATGGGTACTCTTTCTAGACATTTCATTAAACATGTGGTATTCAATGGTAATGAAATCAATGGCATTATCAACAAATATCTTTTGACAAAACAATCAAATTGTTTTGGAACAACAATGTCTGCTCAAGTTTCACAATTCACTAATCACCATGAAAGGGGTTCTATTTCACGTTTTTGGAAACATTTATATCCCAGTAGTATCCTACAACATACTATGAGTGAATATTTTAGTTTATATGAATTATATCAAATGATGATTTTAGGATCTATTGAGGATGAAAGGGTATTTAGTGCATTATCATATGTAGAATCTAAAGTTCAAAATAGATTGGACAAAAATTTGGAAAATTATTTGAGAATATATATGTCGACCTATGAGGTTTAGAATTTTTCTTATGAAAGAGCTTATTCATATTTGAAATATCTGACAGAGAGAAGAGGTGTCATCAATACTAAATATAATGAGGATAATGGTAACACTGATGACACTATGATGACATAAATTGTTGGTATGAGTGTAGAAGATTTTGCACAATCTAAAAATAGTTTGTTCCAGCTTCAACCATTATGATGCAAATATGCTTTCATTTGATTGATTTCATGTATTAAACTCTCATTTATCAACAGAATATCAGGATTTGATTCATTTATTTGATTTGATTTCACATATTAAGCTATCGGTTTTCAAAAAATTATTGAGATTTGATTATATTTTGAGACATGTTTTCATGTATTTTGGAACAAAATATTGATTACAGAATCACATATATTATTGTTTTTCACATGTATTTTTATTTCATATATTATTCTATCAGTTGTTAGCAGAATATGTATATTATGATTTCATATATTTTGAATACCATGTATAGCAAAGTTCAAACCATGTATTGAATAAAGTATAAACCATATATTAAATAAACTATGTATTGAATAAAGTATAAACCATGTATTAAATAAACCATATATTAAAAATTAAGTATTGAATAAACCATGTATGAAAACAATGTATGGAAAACCATGTATTTAATAAACCATGTGTTGATAACCATGTATTGAAAACAATGTATGGTAAACCATGTATTGAATAAACCATGTATAGAAAACCATGTATTGAATAAACCATGTATTGAAAACAATGTATGGCAAACCATGTATTGAATAAAAAATGTATTGAAAACAATGTATGGCAAACCATATATTGAATAAACAATTTATTGAAAACCATGTATAGAATAAACCATGTATTGAAAACAATGTATGGTAATCCATGTATTGAATAAACCATGTATTGAGTAAACCATTTATGGTAAACTAAATATTGGTGCTCCATTATTGCATCCACATAATTCAAAATTATTTATTCCATCCACACAACTGATCAAAACATCACAATAATGAAAAAAAAACATGAAAAATTAATATAAAATTTATGTAATATAAAATAAGATGTTTAAAAACATGTTAAAATACGAGTCTTTGAAAACATTTTTCTTTCACCACATTCTAGAATCATTAAATAAGGAAATAGCAGTTCTACTTTTCTACGTTTTCTTCCTAAAAAGTGCCTGAAGTGTCAGCTGCATCTACCTCAATATCCTTTACTTCTAATGCACCAGCCCGTACCAAACTATCAGCTATAGTGTTTATCCATGATAGCAATAAAACTTCTTCCTTCACGGTATATTCTTTAAATGGTGCATTCAACTCTTTCTCATTTTTTTTACTGCAGCATCAACATCCATACCCTTATATTTGATAAGCTTCTTCAGCCAATTTTTTTCTCGAACAATGTCTTGTAGTCTCTTCTTTAATTCAATAACATTACTCACACTGATTTTTTTTGTCTAGTTCCACGTTTTCATGGTTGACACCTGCTGCTTCAAATGTTGATAATTAGACTACAAAATACAAGAGAAAAATATTAAAATTAATTAAAATATATTAAAAAAATATTTTCAGATATATGTAAAACTTACATCTACTGTAAGTTTACAGTTTTTGCTACTACTAATGTCTTCTTATCTAGTTCCTATTCATTGAAATATGTTTGGGCTTCAGCATTCAGGTTCTCTAATCAATCAAGTATAATGGCCAAACTTCATCACTACTTTTATTATCAGCCTTGACGTTGCTAGATTCAGCTTTTAGTAACAGAGCATTGAGCTTTTGTGGCTCATTCTCTACCTTTGAAAACAACTCCTTTCTATGTGTAAAGTTCTTGTATCGGACATTTATTGCTTTTATCATACCTTGGCCTGATATTCCCATTATTTTAATGTATCAATATCTACAAGAAGATTATTCGTAATAGCAGAATTACATCTATTTGCTAATAAAACATTTTCTAAAAAGTTTATTTTATCATCATCGATCTAATGATGGTGGGTATCAAATTTATGGTGGGAGGAAGAGGAAACATCGACAACACCTCCTTCAAAATTCTCCTTTGCTTCATCATCGATCCCTAGATCATGAAGTAGATCACATGTATTTAGTGGTAAATTCAAATTATTTATATCTTGATACATAAAACCATATTTGAGAATTACATCTAGAGGGGGCATATGAGATGCACTTTCTACATTTGATAAATTATCAAGTGTTAAAATTGGGAATGAGATCTCTGAAAAAATAGACTGACCCATAGTTTGATTATGCATTTGAAGTTGACTGCTAGTTCCTTGATGCGACTATTGCGGTGGTGTGAGGAACTATTTCCCATGCATGCAAGATTGGTTCCTCACCAGTGGTGCATGTTGTGGAGTTGTTGAACTTGCTATGGATGAAATTGATGTTGATGAAATTTCTGTAGAAGGACTAGTTGCTTTTCTTGTTGTTTACCTAGTGGAGGCATCTATTTTTTGAGTCTTTTAAATCTAGCCAATCCCTCTACAAAATTTCACATGAAAATTATAAATTAAAACTAGTTTTAAAAACAATGCTATTAAAATATAATAATTTTAACTAAACATACATGACTCAAAATATGCATCCATTGTCGTTTATGGTGCAAGTGTTGGCCTTTGCTCTAAAAATAGTTAAAATATTTTCTCAAACTAAATATAATTTTATATTGTTAACATACATTATTAAAATTATAACTTTTGAAAAATATGTTTACCTTGTGAGCTGGAGGTTACGTCTTCAATGTCCATTATAGCAGATGAATATCCAAAAGTAAGAGGAGCCATATATGTATGTTGTCCATCAGGAGACCTCCTACATTTACGGGCAAAAATTATCGGTGATGATTGTGATTGTGTGTCAAAATCGGCAAATGCTTCTTGAATCCTGATGGTGACATCTCTTTTATTGGACGAGTGAGTTGCTCTTCTTTGTTTTCAAAATAAAATTATAAAATAACAAGATTGATTGAAAATATAGAAAAGTGAGACTATTCCAATATATAATTTTACCTATATTTCATTCTCATTGATCCCAATACCCAAAAAATATGTGTGCAATGTAGTTGGAGTATTTTTTTGTTGAAGATTGTAATTTGCTTCATGAAAAATATAGAATAAAGTTGTTGAAGGTTACTATATACGTAGATTAGAGTTTCTACGTAGAAATAAGGTCTTGTTTTAGGCGGTTTAAAATGTGAGTGGACCAATCATATCTGTATCAATCAATACAACGAATCAACAATGACAAATCCAAAAATGATATTTTTGTACGTCAACCCTGCAAAATAAGCCTTCCCAAGAAAAATTCAATATAGGCATAAAGAAATTTATCTGTAACATTGGAAATGTTCAAAACCCTTTTTGATTTAGAAGAATTAACTAAAAAAAAGAGAGAACATTATTAGAGAATGGATAGTGGAAACAACAATACATCAAAATTAAGGATAAACAAAAATAAAATTTTCAAAAACTTACCTTTCAAATGGTCTGGATTCATGCCATATTTAGATGCCAGTGTTGATTTATCAGATTAAATCAACACGTACTGGTTGTTAACAAGGAGGTCATCCAAAAATGGTATCCCTATTAATCGCTACACATATGAGGGGTTCATAGTAAGAACAATATCCTTATTATCAACTCTGATCTGTATAGTGGACATATAATGGTCGTAGGAACTAACAATACATTGCATCCAACTGACATCCAACTGACATCCAACTGTGGCATCTTCATGACTCCAACAACTTTGGAGGTGTATATCTAGTTGGAATCTCTCCCAGGAGGGCTAAAAATATTCATAACATTTGGTCAATAGTAGCTCTCGAAAGATACCTTGGAAGGGAGAGGAGAGGAAGTACTATCCATTTCTGACAACCCTTTGTAAAGATCTGAAAAGACTCTTAAAAAAATCTAAAAATGCTCAGAAAACACTAGGAAAATGTTCCAAAAACCATCTGAAAAAGCTCAAAAAATACTTTGAAAACTAATAGAAAAAGCTCTTAAAATACCCTAAAAATGATTAGAAATCACCCTAAAAACACTCAAAAAACTACCTAAAAAAGCTCTAAAATTGCGATAGAAAACACACTAAAAGTGCTAGAAAACGCTCTGAAATTACTCTGGAAATCATTGTGCGAAAGGTGAAAAATGACCCTGCTATTCTATTTATAGAAGTCTGCATGGCTGAAGTCAATGGATGCATGACATGTGGCAAAAGAGAGGACACGTGGTAGCATTTTATTAATAATATTTAGCGGTTGCATTCTTCCTATCACCATGTGTCAGTCGCCATATGAAAGTCTCCTTGTGACAGTTTCCATATGACATTCGCCATGTGATAGTCGCCTTGTGACAATTGCCATGTGATAGTCGCCTTGTGATAGTAACCATATGATAGTTGCCTTGTGATAGTCGCCTTGTGATAGTCACCGTATGAAATTCACCTTGTGACAGTCGTGTTGTGATAGTTATGTGTCAATTGCCTTATGACAGTCGCCTTTGGTAGTCACCTTGTGACAGTCACTTCTATCAGTTGCCTTGTGACAGTCGCTTCTGTCAGTCGTCATTTTAAAGGTTTAAAAATTTGGTGCATAGTTTTCAAAAAATCACCATTATTTGATAAATATTTTGCAAAATTTTGAAAAATTCGCCATGATGTTTATACACATTAAGACTAGATTCACCCTGATTTTATAAGTAAACTTTGGGGTCGACCCCTTATGCATAACCCTAATGGGAGGTAATGGAGGGATGTATGGGCATCACTCCTAGGTCAGATCCTGATAGTACTGAGTGGTGAATCTTGTACTTGAATCGTTGAATGAATACAACCCAACATAATGGTATGGGATATTATGTTGTTAACAAGTCAAGACATCGGGTAGTTACCAGGGTATTGGTAAACCCTAGATGAACTCCAAGGAAGATGGTTGTTCGTCTAGCTTGGGCATGTATGCGCTAGTTCTTACATGACATGAATTCATGATAAGATATGGGGAAAATATGCGTCACACCTCTAGGTGTTATGGGCCCTAGAGGAAAAGAAACCCCTGCCTGAACTTGGAATCGGGTATGAGAGTGAAGTTCAAAAAAGGCAACAACAACGAGATTTGGCCAGTCTCGATCTCATGAGTTATTTTGACTACAGCGAAATGGCACTCATGAAGAAGTTAACATACCTCGTACTAAAACAAATTTGATATTTAATAAATATATTTAATGAAATTTTTTTGAGTTGAGTTTTTCATTGTTGGACAACCAAGTGGGTAGGACTTGGGGTGTTACATTTGGTATCAGAGCCTAGGTTGCGAACCCCTAGGCAATACAATTTTAGAAAACTTGATGTTAAATATAAATTGTGTTATCAATTTGAACATCTAAACCTAAAATTGACAAGACTCTTTTCTAGACAGGCAATGGCATCTGGACAAAGAGCTAGTTCTTCGAAGAGACCGATGGCAGTATAGTGGGAAGGGCTGACTGAAAATCCTAGGAGGGTCATTCAAAATATTGTAAGGTTAGGAGCTACAGAGGAAGCCACAAAATCTCCTCGAGTGGCTAGGAAAGAAAAATAATCGGCTCCAAAAGAGGACAAAATGGTCTGAATGATACAATTAATGAAAGAACAGATGAGCCAACAAAATGAGCAATTGGAACAACAAAGAACTCAAATGACTGAGCACCTGGCTCAACAGAAGGCTCAAATGTTAGAACATATGGAACAACAAAAAGCTCAGCTAACTCAACAACAAGAAATGATCTCACAACAATAGAAAATAATAGAGAATTTATCCAAGGGAAAGGAACCGGTGATAATTGAGGAAGAAACATCAATTGATCCCGAAAGAAAACAAGTGGGTTCTGAGTTGGATAAAGATATGCGAAGAATTGATATCACAAAATTTGATGGTACAGGTGATGGAGAAGAAGCTGAGAGATGGCTGAATAGTTTAGAGGTATATTTTGTTGTTAGAACTCTCTCCTCTAAATCAAAAACCTCATGGGTAGTTTTTCATTTGATCGAAGCAGCTGCAGATTGGTGGGACACCTATAGAAAAACTCATAATGTGGAAGCTATTGATGTGCCCTGGGAAAATTTTGTGAAGGTGTTTAAGGATAGGTTCTTGACACCATAATTTTACCTTGAAAAGATTGCAGAATTCTCAAGGTTGACTCAAGGTAATATGACTGTTATTGAATATTATCAGTGGTTTGTGCAACTGCTTAAATATATGCCTGAGTATGAACAGAGAACTAAAATTAAGGTCCAAAAATTTCTTTTGGGACTTCACCCAAATATTGGTCACTTGATTCTCATGTTGAAGCCTGCAACCCTTACTACTGCCTGTGATCTGGCATGGCAAGAAGAGGATAATTATAAGGCCAAGAAGGCCTATTATCAAAAATCCTCTGATAGGGAAGAACCATAGAAAAAGAAAAATGTTGTCACAGACAAGAATTGGAGTAAAAAGGGTTGGAATGAAAATCGAAGCAGGTTTGACAAGAATAAAAATAAGTATCAAGGAAACAGAGGAAATTAGAATAACCGAGGTGGCCAAGATAGAAGAAATTTTTGGGATAGGTTTGATCCAAGAGCTAATGCACCAGGAACTGGTACTTAGGAGGGCAATGATGGAAATAAGAGAGAAAGGGCACCTCGAACTGGATGTTGGATCTGTCAAGAACCTCATTATGTTGATAAGTGTCCTTTGAGAGCTGACAAGAGAAAAGAACCTATGGAGCCAGCTCATAAGATTTATGCAGCAATAGGTAATCCTAAACTTAATGGACAAGCAATACCTTTTCTATTGAAGGGTAAAATTTATAATAGAGATGTACGTATTTTAATTGATTCTAGAGCAACTGATAGTTTTATTTCTTCAACCGCTTTGAGGGACATACCAAAAAACCTGGGTTTATGGAAAATGGGTGGAAGGTTGAGTATGGGTCTGGGCAAACCTATACCATTAATCAATGTTTATTTGACCCTCCGATAGAACTGCCTCAAGGAAAAACAAGTTGGCATTTGTATGTGGCTCCATTGCATGCTTTCGATATAATATTAGGTGTTGATTGGCTTAAGGTACATAAAGCATTGCTAAAATTTGAAGGAAGATGGATGGATTTCACTGATGACACCAAGCATAGGATTCAAATTTATTGTGGACGTGAATCAGTGGAACCACATATTCTAACAACCATGCAAGTCAAGAGAGCTATAAGGAAGGGTAGTAGAGTCTATGTAGTTAAACTTAATAAAAAGGAGGAAACTAAGTCTGGGGTAAGTCTTTTTTAGACTTATCCGGTACTAAATGATTTTTGAGATGTTTTTCCTGAAGATTTACCAGGTCTTCCACCCCAAAGGGAATTTGATTTCTCTATAGAACTTCTTCCAGGAGCAACCCCTATAGCCAGAGCACCTTACAGGATGACTACAATTGAATTGCAAGAGCTCAAGACTCAACTTCAAGATCTATTAGAAAAATGCCACATTAAACCTAGTGTCTCTCCATGGGGTGCACCAATTTTGTTTGTTAAAAAGAAGGATGGAACACTGAGACTATGTATTGACTACAAAATGCTAAATAAGATGACAGTTAAAAATAAGTACTCTCTACCCAGAATAGATGATTTGTTCGATCAATTGAAAGGAGCTTCCATATTCACAAAAATTGATCTTAGATCTAGTTATCATCAGTTGAGAATCCGAGAAGAAGATACCCATAAAACTACCTTTCAGACTAGATATGGCCACTATGAATTTACAGTGTTACCTTTTGGATTAACTAATGCACAAACAGCCTTTATGAATTTAATGAATAATGTATTTTGGGAATAGTTAGATCAGTTTGTACTTGTATTTTTAGATGATATTCTGATCTACTCCAAAAATAAGGAGGAGCATGATCACCATATGAGGATTGTTCTCGAGATACTTAGAAAGAATCAGTTGTACGGGAAGTTGTCCAAGTGTGAGTTCTATACAACTAAAGTACAATACTTGGGACATGTGATTTCTGCTGAAGGAGTGTCTGTTGACCCAAAGAAAATAGAAGCCATTATTGATTGGCCTGCTCCAACAAATATTTTTGAAGTGTGGAGTTTTATGGGACTGGAGGGATACTATCGTCGCTTTGTCAAGAATTTTTTTAAATTGGCCTATCCGATAACAAATCTTCAGAAGAAAGGAAAAAATTTTAAATGGACTACACGGTGTGAAGAAGCTTTCAAAATGCTCAAAGAAAAATTAACAACTGCTCCTATTCTTAGAATACCGGATTCCAAACTTTCGTTTATGGTATGTACAAATGCTTCTATTGAAGGATTAGGTGGCATTCTTATGCAAGAAGAGGGAGTTATAGCTTATGAGTCACGAAAGCTTAAGAAACATGAATTGAATTACGCCACACATGATTTAGAATTGGCTGCAGTGGTGCATGCTCTTAAAATGTGGTGACATTACTTACTTGGTAAACCTTTTGAGCTCAAAACTGATCATCAAAGTCTAAGATACATCTTTACCCAGCCAATGCTCAATGCTAGGCAAAGGCGTTGGATGGAATTTTTGGCTGAATATGATTTCAACATTGAGTATATAAAGGGAAAAGAAAACAAGATAGCAGATGCTTTGAGTAGAAGAAGGCATATCGTTGCTATGTCGCAATGTCAATCTGATATTTTTGAACAAATAAGAAAACTTCAATTTCAAGATGAATTCTCTCAAAAATATCAGGATTTGGTTCGATAGGGTTCTAAAAAAGCAAAGGAATTTAAGATTCAAGAGGATATCCTATGCTTTCAAAATAGGGTAGTAGTGCCAAATGATTTGAATCTAAGAAACATAATTCTTCAGGAGGCACATTGTACTCCTTATTCAGCACATCCGGGTTATGTTAAGATGCATGAAAATATGAGGAAATATTATTATTGGCTTGGGATGAAAAAGGATATTGCTGAATTTGTAGCAAAATGCTTAGAATATCAAAAGGTAAAGGCAGAGCATTTACATCCAGCTGGATGCCTGTATTCACATGAAATTCCAAAATATAAATGGTAGGTTGTGTCTATGGATTTCATAGTTGGTTTACCTAAAAATCGATTTCAACATGATGCCATTCTGGTGGTGGTTGATAAATTAACTAAAGTGGCACATTTTATGCCTGGAAATATTAAATATGGAGCTCTTGTTGTAGCTCATAAATTTTCTAGGGAAGTGGTATGGTTGCATGGTTTTCTTGAAACAATCATATCAGATAGAGATTCTAGATTCACTTCTGAATTTTGGTAGACATTGCATCAAGCATGGGGAACAAAACTTAATATTAGTACTGCTCATCACCCGAAAACTGATGGACAAACTGAGAGGGTAAATCAAGTCTTAGAGGATATGCTAAGAATGTATTGCATGGATCATCAAAAAAAGTGGGAAGACTATCTTTTTCTAGTAGAATTTGCTTATAATAATAGTTACCATACTTCCCTAGGTATGGCTCCATTTGAGGCTCTATACGGGAGAAGGTGTAGAATGCCATTGTCATGGAGTAATCCGGAGGATCGGGTGATGATCGGGCCGGATATGGTTAAAGAAATGGAAGATCAACTCAATGAAATTTGTCGGAGGCTCAAGGAAGCTTCAGACCGACAAAAGAGTTATGCGGATCTTAAAAGAACGCCAAGGGAATTCATTGTGGGAGACAGAGTATTCCTAAGGGTTAAACCAACCAAAAGCTCAATCAAATCCTCTAAGCTTAGTCCAAGATTTGTAGGACCTTTTACAATTACTGATAAAATAAACCCAATAGCCTACAAGCTAGCCTTACCACCCAACTTGTCAAAAATCCATGATACATTCCATGTGTCCCTTCTCAAGAAATATGTTTCTGACCCCTCGCATGTTTGGAATGTTGAACATTTACAGATGATCGATCCCCTACGCATTGAGGTGCGACCAGTTAAGATCCTTGGTTTTAGAACTAAACAGTTAAGAAAATAAAAAATTGAGCAATGTAAGGTCCAATGGGACCAGTATTCTGAGAACAGTGCCACGTGGGAGGATGTGGCTATCATGAAAAGATAATTTCCATTTTTGTTTGAATAGTGATATACTCATGTTTTTGGCTTGGAAAATATAATAATATTTCTATTGTATGTGAATACATAATGTTTCTGCTATAGATGATGATTAAGTTTTTGATCTTGAAATTTTGATGCTATATTATATTGACTTCATGTTATTCATGGCAATATCATCTATGTATAATGGGCAATGAAAACACAGGGACTATGTTTAATCTTAGAGGGGGAGTATGTAATAACCCTCCAAGATCTAACTTCTTGTATACCTAATTTATCTGCAAGGATGAGATACTGCTAATGAGTCTGTGGACGCAGGGACAAGTACTATTACTAGCGGGAGCAATTCAAAGGATAGATGTTTCCTCGGTTGGCAAAAAGGGTTGACCGGAGATAGGTAAGTCAAGGGAAATGATGAGCGGTGGAGTATTCGTTGTTGATAGGGGCAAAGAACCCTACTAGCAATGCATCCGCCAGCGGTCCATATAGATGCATATCATGTAGTTGCATTAATAGGTATGCTTGTGAATGTTTTCTTTTGGAATTTATTTTTAAAAAAATGTGTATATATATAAGAGAGATATAATAATAATAATATTATTAATACTTAAAATAATAATATAAAAATAGATATAATATATAAAAAAAAATATATAAAAAATAATAATAAATATATTATAAAGAATAATAATAATAATAATAATAATACTTATAATAATAAATAAAGTAAATAATAAAAGAAATAAAATAAAATAGAAAATATTAATAACAAAATATAATAAAAAGAAAATTAAAAAGAACCTTATTACTTATTATACAAGACAATTGAGAATATTAGGCATTAAAATTATTATGATGCTTTGGTTGTTGAACGTGGAAACAATGTGGATTCCACATGGCGAGCCTCAGGATGGAGGACTCATGAACAATCAACAATTGTTAAGCATAATTATAGCACTCTTCTTCTAAAAAATGGGAAGTGGGGAAAAAACAGAAGCATTGTGATTCTTCTTTGGTGGGAAAAGAACGAAGGAAGGAAGAAAGAGGAAGGAAGAGGGATTTTCTAAAATAGGAAGAAGGAACAAGCGCTCACGGGTAAGATTGAATATCTTTTAGCAAAATTCAATTGACAAGTTTAAGTCTATAACTGTAGTAAACTGAATATTATATATGTTGAAGACTTTGTTGAGTGATTGTAACATAAGTGAATGAAATTGAACTAGAGTAGAACACATCTGGGTGCATGAGATGTTTTCTTGGATTGCTTTTATGTTGGATGTGAAAAGAATGTATGCATGTATAATATTAGCTGCATATCATCTTAGTTTGGCCGCTCTGACCCTTGGAATAACTCGACAAACCTTGGAGTGAAATATGAAGAACTCCTGAAGACGAAAGCTATTTTCTCTTCCCAACAATTTATATGAGAAATATCTGAGTTCGGTTGCATGATACAACATTCCCATATGGAAGATGAAATTGTTATTCTACTTGAGGCCATTGTAAAATAATGAAATTGGGAAATTAGAACCTAGATGATATATATAGAGTACCCAAATTTATCATTGAACATATCAATACATGTATTCTGGTATTTGAAACTTAGAATGAATTGCATGGCATGCTTTTGAACGTCTTCCTGGTTATTATGATGAATATACCTGTTGAAAGGATGGACGGTTCTATTATATGTTTTAGATATGGATGAACAAGATTTCTTGAGGGATTTCTGTAGACACCAAAACAACACCAATCCGATTATGTGACAACAAGCACCGATCACATTGACACACATAGCCCCTAGCGCAGCCCCCAGAGGTTAAAAAATGGTCATAACCACTACCATAGTAGTTTGGAAAGTCAAAGGTCAATTTGGCACCTTTTTGGCACTTTTCTCCCTACTCGTCCCACCTTGGGATGATTACAAACTGGTATTCATCCCACCCAGGGATGATTATCAAAATTTGCCCCGGGGGTGGGGGTGAATAGCAGGTTTGATCGGCAAAAAGTCAAACCTCGATAGGTCTGCCAGTTAACTGTAGCTTCAGCCCATGCAATTGTGAGGAACGACTTCAAATCAAGGAAAGAGACTTCAGTCATGCATATATTTGATTTTGGAGGCCTCATGCAAGGAGACTCTAAATCAGGGAATAATATTTTCTCTCAAAATAGGACAAGCAACTCAAGTTGCGCCCTCGCATGCACATTCAAAAAGAGAGACCCTAGGTCTATAAATTGGTGAGTCTTATCACCCAAAAAAAAGAATGAAGAGGAGCCTTTGGAGAAATGAAGTGCTGCCAAATTATATCCTCACCCATCGATTGTGCTTTTACATCCTTGATCTCTCTTTTGGAGGGAGGTTATTGGGTGATTATTGGAAGCGCAATCCAAACCCAAACCCAAACATTTGGCCACAATATCCCACCAAATTTTCCGACACAACCCCATAAGAGGTTTTGGACCCATCCCAAGTGGATTGGTGCCAAAACAGAGTCCCAAACGGCGGGTGTCCTGCCCCCAGGTGCCCCCGAAACTGTCACAGTCCTAATCCTCCCACCTAGGAGTGATTAGAAATATGTGGTATATTTCCCTTATTTTTCTTTTGCATCTGATTCTAGGTTGTTTACATATGCTGTCATTTAAATTTCAGGTTATTCTGACAAGTTTTGATCATGCTTTTATCATTTCCCTCTTTCACTAACACGCAGGTAGCATCATCATATTTTGGGTGATAGAGGCCGAATTGGAAAAATATGACCATCTAGGTCATCCCAAAATACCCTATTTTACCTAGCCTCAACTCTAAAGGTGATTTGGAGGCTTCTGGACCTGACATTTAGGAGGTGGCTCTTGGACAGGTTATGACAGTTCTAATCGTCCCACCCCAGAGCAATTAGAAATATATGCAAAATTTTTGGACTGTTCCTTTTGCAGTGGATTCCTGGTAAGGTTTTATTTATTCTATCAAATTTTCATCTCATTTTGATATGTTTTAGTTATCGCTTTAATCATTTTATGCATACACTAACCACAGGCTTGGGGATCGCATGTTTCATTTTATCTACAGGTGCTACTGACTATTTTTTGTTTCCTTGAACGCAGTATCCTAACATTAGAGGAGAATCAAGGAGTCAAGACTCATCAACACAAGTGGCGATGACGTTTGTAATAAAGCCCTACTTAATGCTCCTAGTCCCCAAAAGGGAGGAGACGTATTGTAACATGATGTTTAAAGAAAATTAATAAAAAGGGTTGTACTCAAAATTTGCTTTCTATCTTATTTCAATTGGTTTACATTTCTCCTTTCATGTGTTTCAGTTTGTAGGACTTAGCGTTATGTTTCACTTTTGCACACATCACACTTTGGGATTTCCATCTGTTGTTTTCGTATGCTCGTGCTTTCAGTGGTGATCACGGTGGGACCTCTATCCCTTGATTTTAAGATTAAATTTCTGATCAAAAGTTTATTTTTTTTGCTTGCAGGTACCAAGTTTTTAAACGTTGGACTGCTGCTCGTTCTAGTCTATGACGAGTATAGAGCTGGAATTCGTCTTACCCAGGGACGAATGGGCTTTCACCCCACCCTATGATGAATAAAGTTCTATTATTCTTTTCACCCAGGAGTGAATAGCTCTCTATGTAGTTTTAGGGCAAAAATTTAGAGGCATCCGATTTGGGCAGAGAAGAGGTAGGGGTCCTAAACACCTTCTATCATTTTTTGCTTTCTATTTTTTGTTTTCTGGTTATTTGCTTGCATAGGAGAGTTTGAATGCTTTTTTTATTCATTTATGCAAATTAAAAATAACCCCACACACCACGTGGTAATTAAAACAACAAGGAGTTGGTTGTAAAACCCCAACCCTTGATCAAGACCAACGGTGGATTTCATCACCACCTTGGCTTGAAATATTGCATACATAACCCCGATCATGACTGTTGCTAGACGTAAATCTTGACGAAAGATGACCAAGTGTAGTGGGGGTGATTCCTAGTTTATGAGGATAAGTCTTCTATGGTAGGTTTCATAAACAGAGTGATTCCCCTTCCGTACCACCTATGTTCCATGTACTGTTCTGCTCTCATGTACCTATAGTCTCCCTCATGTAAGGGTAGGTATATAGAGAGGTTCGGTATAATGTCTTGGCAGTGGTATATCGAAGGGGTGACATTTTTGGGAGTCATAAGAGCTATCATATTGCATTTGTTACAAAACGTTCTTTACAAAACTATCAAAACAAACATCAAAACACACTGAACTAGATTTAGGGCACACTTTTAATCTATAAACAAGATAATCATTGCTTTAATTGTGTGTTTTCCTTCTATTTAGTGTAGCATAAGAAATTCTAAAGAAGATAAAAATGTACATATATTTAGGTAAAAATCACCATGGTGTACACCTGTAGCCGAGCCCAATCACGGGCAAGAGCTGCAAAGAGTGCACAAAGGAGGACAAGTCACCTTCGATATAGTCCTGAGGACTTGGTCATCCCGTCTTGGTGACCTGACACACAAGATAGTCCACATCATGCCATTATAGAATAGGACTATAGAGGCACCTCTTTGAGGGACACCCCCACTCAGCATAGATCCTTTCAAGAGGAGGACATACACATGGCCCTCAACATAGATAGGAGGGCTCCCTTAGACGCTCGTTATGATTTGCCTAGTGATGAAGTGCTAGAGAAACATAGGGTCCATAAGGAGGGGCCACATGATTTCATCATCCCTCATTTACTCCTTATTACTGTTAGAAACACTAGACAAAATCCAGAGCACAAGGCTCTCCAAATAGGGCAAGCCAATTTTGCCTGCCCCTTTCACACATACGAAAGGGAGTACGAGGAAGACCACTACATTCCTCAAGAGCAATACACAATGTGGGAGCAATGTGCCTCCGCACCTGCTATGTATCAATATCACCCAATGAGGCTAGAGCCTCGAGTGAATGTCGCTAACCTTGACAAAGGAAAGCAACCCATAGGGATCTCGGATCACCATGACCAAGATAGACATGTAGGAGAAGTATCTAGGCTTCCTAAAAACAAGATGATAGAACAAATTGACATGGCATTTGCCAAACATGTTGCCTGCCAAGCGCAAATCACGCAGCTTAGGAAAGATCAACAAAAGTTAGATAATTTGTACTACCTTAGCAAAGAGCGCATTCAACATCAAATAGTTGAATTGCTTTAGAACACTGTGCCTGAGAAGGTCCCAACCCCTCGTACACATAAAGTTAAATTTTATGAGAGGCACAACCCCTTGGTGTGATACGCGACCTTATCAAACATTACCTCCAAGACCTCCTAGACATGAGCAAGAGGCCACTCCCAGAAAAAACGATGGGCACCCTCCGCGGGCACCCACCCATGTTTATAGGTCTCACCCAAGCACTCCTCAAGAAGCCTATGAGGAGTATGAGCAAGAAGAAGAGTGGGCTGAAATGCCCTACCAAGGCAGGGGGGATGTTGTCTGGCTACCCCTCCATAGGCCTCAAGTTCCTTGCAACCCACAACGAGAGCAAACCAAGGAGGAAGAGATCAAATCTTTCAATGCATATAAAGCGTTGCTACAACACTTAGAGTCTATGGAGACCAAGAATTTTGGGCCCCAAAAGCCCACTTTATGCCAAATTCGCATTCGCCCTGTACATCCGTCAGTGTCGACACCCCTATACCCTGAACACTTTAAACTGCCCCAATTGGCACTCTTTAAAGGAGAGGAGGATTCCCAAGAGCATGTGACTAGATTATTGAGCCAATGCTTTGGCATTTAGGACAATGATGCTTTGTTGCTAAGAATATTTATAACCACATTCACAGGACCTGCATCGGATTGGTTCACTCAGTTGCTAAAACATAGCATCAGTAACTTAGATCAGCTAGTGGATGCATTCCTCAAACGATTCACCTTCAACACCAAGAAAAATGCATCACTAAGTGACCTAGCTAGCCTCAGGTAGTATAAGGAAGAAACCATGGTAGCATATGGGAACTAGTGGAGGGCATTGCTTTCAAAGCTGCCCTACCTCCATCCCATGTCTGACCTGACCCAAATGTTCTCAAAGAGCTGTTTGAGATTGATATCTGTGCTATTACAGCTGCAGCAATATGTCACTTTAGAGGAAGCTCTGGTGCAAGCCATAATCATTGAGGAGATCAAGATACATGATGGCAAGATTGCCAAGCCAAAGAAGAAATAATGGTCTAAGAACACCAAAATAGGGACCACACAACAGAAACCCGTTACGGTCAATCAGGTTGCTATAAACGTCCCTAAGCCTACACAAGCAACACAACCCCAAAAGGCTAACTATCAAGTGGTGCCTCTTAATAGTTATGACAAATAAAATCAGAGGCAAGAACAAAATTAGTAGCATCGCCCTAGGTGACAGTTCACACCTTACATAGAGTCCAGGGACTCCCTATTTGACCGCTTGTCAATGGCAAACTTGATCAACCTACTCGATATTAAAACCATAGACCCCAATGTGCCAAAGCCTAATGGGTACAGGGAGGACTTGTACTATAGGTTTGACAGATGGAAGGGACATGACCTTAATGCATTTTGGAAGTTTAAAGGCTTGGTGCAAGACCTAATCGACAACAAGACGCTGGTAGTGGACAACCCCATAGCACCAAACAACCAACAGATGGGAGTATTTAGTGACCCCATGCCTGCCAATGATGCATAGGCAAAACCTCTTCAAGTCAAAAAGATGACACATAATTGCCCCATGCAGGGGTATGTAGGGATGATAAGCATAGTGACTAGGAACAGGAGGTACCCAGGAGTTGCCCCCGCGGTGGCCACAGGAGAGGTTCCATCGATGTCACAACCTCAATAGCACCCTACGCAAATTCCCCCACCTAGATGAGTGGCCATGATTTGGACTAGAATTACCCAAAGTCTAAGGACCACGTCGGCTAGGCTCTCCATATACAAGCTCATTCAATAATCAGCGCCCCATTGGGAAGCTCTAATGGAGATATTAAAATCCATCGAGCTACAGCCCCATGAAGAAAACTATTTCAACAACTTCGTGGGACATGTAAAACAATGAACATAACCAGTCATCACCTTTAGAGAAGATGAATTGAAATCAATGACTGGTGATGTGATGGATCCACCCCTACACGTCATTGCATGGGTCAACGGGATTTTGTATAAGAGGGTGTTGGTGGACATTGTCTCATCCAGTAATATAATTACAATAGCAGCATTGAAACATCTGAAGTTGATAGCATCTCACATCGTGGCCTCCACCTATACTCTTCGAGCATTCAATGATGCAATATGCTCGATGGTTGGCACAATTTTCCTACCCATCCAAGTGGGACAAAAGACTATTCATACATTGTGCCACATCTTGGAAGGTGAGATGGCCTATAATATCTTGCTGGGGTGGCCTTGGATTAGGGACATGAAGTGTGTCCCTTTGATAGCTCATTAGTGCCTAAAGTATACATTTGAAGGATAGGTGCATGTAGTCCCGGAAGACATAGAGCCCTTCAAGTATTGCAATACGGTGCAACTAATGCCACAATCGACCCTTCCATCAACACATTTGAATTTTTAGTTGAATCAATCTAACTAGGGTCCTATTCCGCATGCATCCCCACTATCAAGTCCATAAAATCCCCAACCGGGTCCATATTCCTCATCTGGTTCTTCACCAACGATGCCACCTACGGGGGCCACATCGAAGGACAAGGGAAATAAACCCCTAGAAGAGGAACCACCCCTCATCTCAACCATCTATACCGAAGAGATGCCTAGCCAAATGGAAATCGAGATGCCTAGTTCTCCCTACATGGATTGGACTCAGGAAGAACTCCCATTCGCTCCCCCTCAACCACCAACGATCACCATTGAGATGGCCAACACGGGCCTAGAGGAGTATCTATTGTGGAACATTGTAGCAACACCTGCACTTGAGTCCATGCAGGACATGGGGAGACCTCGACTCCCCATCGGCTCTGTGGTTCCTCTAGGATACCCACCCAATCAGAAAAACTTTGTTTATGGGGGCCTGGATAATGGCATTTAACCTTACATGCAAGAAGATGAATATGAAGAGCCCTTTGCTGAGGACGTCAACTATTTTTCCAACCCTGATTTCGCTTTGAGATATCTTGGCCAATGTAATTGGCATGGATATGGGTTGGGCAGGTATGAGTAAGGAGTGTGTGTTCTTTGCCAACCAAGATATCAAATACCGTACGACAAGTCAAGAGTAGGGTTCAACCACCCCCTGACCCTGGAAATATTGGTAGAGAATATGCAAGGCCTAGGGATAGGCAAAAAGGATGGGTTGGCATTAGATCCATATGCCAATCCTAAAACAACATATACATTGGGGGATTATCTCCCATTGCTAACAACCAAGCTTGTTGACCTTAACAACCCTTTCCCTTCGGTCGAAAAAGGAGAAATTTTGAGGACTCACCTACAAAAGGGATATAGAAAAGACCAATAAGGGTCTTCAAAAGATGATTCAGAATACGAGGTAGCGCCTTGGGATCCTTTCGAGTCTGATAGTAATCATTCACAAGTGACTCCCATGGATGATTATCAGGAGAGCTTCCTAAAAATGTTCCCTTTGGATGCTCTAATTAAGCATATGCCACCTCAAGAGAATCAGGTCCCCCCGCAAAGAGCGGAACAACCTCGATGGGACCACATTAATTTGCTCGAGCAATATGAGCCTCATATGTCGCAAACAACTATTGGAGCCAATGAAGGCCTTTGGATCTCTGATAGTGATTATGAAGATGAAACTGAGATGGCCTATCTTAATCATATGCGATAGCAGCAATATCCCTTAGACATAGACGACATGTTTGAACAACTACACATAGGGCCAAGGCATAGGTGGCACCTAAACTAGGTGCAATTGGACCAATTACTACACCCGCCACTCTAGGTATATAGATAACATCTTTTACCTGGAGACCCTATAGAGCCATCAGTGCCTAGGGCCGATCCATTTGTGCCAGTACCCACTGATCCAGATCTGGAGCACAAATATCACCTAGGATGTCCGAGTGACCACACCCGTGGTAATGGAGACAAAAATCATTTCATTAACATGATCTCCATTGAGTTAACCACCCCCATCCACAATCCATCCAACCCAACATGGTCATTGCATCTAGACCTAGATGCTATAGACTGGGATCATGCTGACACATCGCCATCCCCATAAAAGTACTGGCCTTGCGGTGGGATGTTCCATTTCACTCCAGGACAAACTCAGGATGTCTTCCATGCTAAAGAGGAACCTGATGTTTTGAACGATGATCTAAATTTAGCAAATGATATCCACCTAATCCCAACTCCACACCAGTTGGAGGATGGGTCCCACATGTCAGTCGAGGAGACGACTGACATAGACATCGGATCTGATCTAATAAATTTGCAAATCATCAAGCTGGGGGTAATTCTATCCCTCAAAGAGCAAGATGACTACATTACCCTTCTCAAATAGAAGAAGGAGGTTTTTGCATGGTCCTACAAAGAATTGTCGGGGCTAGATCCGTAGCTAGTCACACATAATATTACGCTTGATCCGACAGTCAAGCCAGTGAAGCAAAAACTACGTAAGATGCATCCAACAGTAGCCTTAATGGTAAAATAGGAGCTACAAAAGCTATTGGATGCATAGTTTGTCATCTGTGTGGATTACCCACCATGGGTGTCTAACATGGTGCTTGTCAAAAATCCTGATGGGAGGATTCGCATATGCACCAATTTTTGAGATCTAAACAAAGCGAGTCCTAAGGATGATTTCCCCTTGCCTAGCATCGATGCATTGGTAGACGCTAGAGTGGGCCATGAAATGCTTTTCCTTAGGGATGGTTTTTCGTGATACAATAAAATTTGTATTAATCCCAAGGACCAACCAAAAATGACGTTCACAATGCCTTGGGGGACATTTTTTTATAAGGTCATGCCCTTTGGCCTTAAAAATGTTGGTGCCACCTACCAATGTGCCAAGACATACATCTTCCATGATCATATGCATAAAAATTTGGAAGATTACATGGATGATTTGTTGGAAAAATCTCTTTTATGCCTAGATCATCTCGATGACTCAAGCAAGATCCTTGATTGCCTCATTGAACATAAAGTCAGACTAAACCCCAAGAAGTGTGTATTTTGCATCACATCTAGAAATCTCTTGGGTTACATAGTCTCCAAATGAGGAATCGAGGTAGACCCACACAAAGTCAAGTCAATACTTGAAATGCTTCCCCCAACTACCATCAAGTAGCTCAGAAGCCTATAGGGAAAGGTCACGTCAATCAAGTGCTTCATAGCACAGCTATCTGACAAGTTTCGACCCATGAATAAATTATTGCACAAGGGGGTAGCATTTAACTGGGATGACGAGTGCTAGTTAGCCTTTGATGATATTAAATGATACTTGGCTTCTCTGCCAGTATTTTCACCACATAGACCAGGAGTGTCGTTCTACTTATACATCTCAGCTACTGAGGTGGCACTGAGTGCCATGTTGTCCCAGAAAAATGAACTACACAAAGAATAGACTAATTACTATCTAATTTGCACCTTGGTCAGTTATGAACTTAACTATGCATACGTTGAGAAGCTTTGCTTGGTAGTGGTATTTGCTACCAAAAAGCTATGCCACTACATGCTCGACAATACGATGTATGTTGTGTCTAAGGATAATCCATTGCGATACATGATGAGTCATACTTATCATAGTAGCCGCATGGCGAAATGGATCGTGTTGTTGATAGATTTTGACATAGAATTCATTGGAAAAAATCCATAAAAGGTTAAGTCATCGCCAATCAACTAGTAGAGCCTCCTATTGAAGACGATCAGCCTATGACTATAGAACTACCTGATGATGGAGTCTTCCATGTTTCAAAATCGCCAGATTCTAATGGGCTTGAGTCACAGGCTGACATGAACCTATTCTTAGATGGTTCTAAATGTGAGCAAGGAGGTGGTGTGGGAATTGTATTCTTCACACCGCAAGGGGATCCAATGCCTCTATCATTTAAATTAGACTTCCCATGCACCAAAAAAAATGTAGAATACGAAGCCTTGCTCATAGGTCTTTAGACAACAATCACCATGAACATCAAATGTTTAAACATCTTTGGTGATTCGTTGTTAATTGTCAATCAAGTCAAAGGGGTATTCCAATGTAAATGCCTAGTTCTGCAGGCCTACAAAGCCCTTGTGGACAAATTCTTGGAACATCTTGAATGGTACAACATCGAGGCACTCCCTCGATCATCAAATCATTTTGTGGACACTATGGCCTCCTTGGGGTCACTAATCCCGTAAGACCCTTTCAGTGAGATGACAACCATTCAGGTCAAAACATTATTGCAATCCATGATGGAGTGTGCAAGCTCTGACCTAACACCAGGAATCCACTTGATCTAGATTGAACCATCTTAGGATAGGTTCTCTCGAATCCATGATTTTTTGAATCATGCCAACTGGGGGTCCTTGTTCTCCTCGACCCCTCTTAATAGCAACACGATGCTATTTTTACAAGTTCTTTCCCACTCAAATTTTGCTAGGGATGAACTTCAAGAGGGATTTTCCATTCATACCATCGAGGTTTCTGATCAGCAGGATTGGTACACACCCATTAGGGATTACCTTAAGTTAGGTAATCTCCCACTTGGATTGACACAAGCCACAAAAAGATCATTTAAATAGAAAGTGGCAAAACATGTCTTGCTAGGAGACATTTTGTATCGTCGGAGCTATGAAGGAATCCTCCTCTATTTCTTGGACCAGAAAGAGTCCGCTTGGGCGATCACCCAAGCCCACAATGGTACATGCGGTGGCAACTTCAACGGTATGGCCATCGTAAAGTGCACTCTCCACATGGGCTATTATTGGCCATCTTTAGAGCGAGATTGTTGCACATATGTAAAGAAGTGCATGAAGTGTCAACACCATGCCAATTTGACACATGTACCTTCTTAGGCCTTGCAACCGATTCAATCGGCTTGGCATTTTTTATAGTGGTGCTATGATCTAATCGAAAATATCTCCCCTACATCATCAGGTCATCACACATTCATCATAACGGCCACAGAGTACTTCACCAAGTGGGTGGAAGCAATTTTGCTAACCTCTATGATTGGAACCCGCATTACGGAGTTTATTTTACATAACATCATATGTCATTTTGGTATTCCATCCAAGATCATCTTGGATAATGGGACGTCATTCAAGAAAAAATATGTGCGTGCTTTGACAACAAAGTACAAAATTTAGCACAATTTTTCAACACCCTATTATCCGTAGGCAAATGGGCAAGCAAAGGCATCAAACAAAACACTAGTCGCCATCCTCAAAAAGACCATCACAGATAGTCATAAGGATTGGCACATTCAAATCCTACTTTCCCTATGGGATTATCACACTAGCATTCGAATGCCCACTGGAGCAACTCCATTTTTGTTGGTGTATGGCTCCAAGGCAGTCATGCCTCTCAAGTTGGAAATTCCTTCACTATGCATATCAATGCAAGAGTTCATCGATGATGACACTACGCAGTAGGCCCGGTTAGACCAACTTACGTTGCTCGATGAATGACACGTCAATGCTCTCGAGCATTTACATATCTATCAAGAGCGACTTAAGAAAGCATACAACATGAAGGTTCACCTAAGGGACTTTTAGGTTGGTGACTTGGTCTTAAAAGAGAACCAAAATAATTCTAATTTTTTGCCCCATCTAAGGGACAAGTTTACGGCAAACTGGTTAGGTCCTTATGTGATTGATAGTAAAATAGGACCTGGAACATACCGACTCACCTCTCTTGAAGGAATCAAGGAACTAGAACCCTTGAACATCAGTCATTTGAGGCCATTCCACATTTAGAGAGAGCCATAGCCCACCCAAAAGCTCCAAGGATTCCCACAATCGCTTGGTCAACCCCAAAAATTCCCCAAAGGTATCCATAAACCCTTTGGTCAAACCAAAAGCTCCAAGGGTTACCATAACCGCTTGGTCAAAACAAATATTCAAAAACAAACAAAAACAATAAATATCATCAAAAATAACAAAAAAAATTGCATCTCAATTCCATGAATACTCGTAAAAATCAAAATACAAAAATATAAGTTGCATTAGGCATCGCATCCATACATTGCATATTTGCTGGTCATACATGTCCCAAACACCATAGACTGTAATTGCTCGACAATTCCTTCATTTTCCACATTCCATCCATTTTATAAACACATACATCCAGAATAACCCCATCCCAATTTTTAGCATAGTCATTTGTCTCCTAATGTATGTAGGGTTTTCGTCATTCAACTGTCTTTAAATTTCTAGCCAAAAACTATACAAAGTTAAACGAATTTTACAAGGGAAAGTTTTACTTGGATCACGCCTCGTTATGTAACATCCCTACACAAGTTAAAACACATAAAATAATTCCCAAGTTGTGTGAATGGAAGATGAAAACTACAAAGCAGTCTAGGATACCATAGGTGAAATATTAGCCTATTCATCCCCCTGTGTGAATGGTTCAAGAGTGCTGAGAATTGAAAAAAGGACAAGCTCTTCCCCATAAATTCCCCCTAATAAACAATGGTTTTCACCACTAGCAAAAATCCCAATCACCGTTGGTCCCCAAAGTTGTAAGGATTCGTACTACACATCCTTGAACAAGATGGGTAGTCATCCCCAAGGCCTAAAAGGATCAATGCCATTCAAAAACAAAATCCCCACAAGCCATCATCACGACCATCTCCAATCACCTTTGGTCTCCAAAGTCATAAGGATTCATACTACACACCCCTGAAAAGGATGGGTAGTCATCCCCAAGGCCTAAAATATCAATGCCCTTACTTCATAATATCCCTAATCCCCTTTGGTTCCCAAAGTCGTAAGGATTCATACTACATGTCCCTGAACAGGATGGGTAGTCATCCCCAAGGCCAAGAGGATCAAGGTCATTCATAAGCCAAAAACCTACAAGCTCAACCTTTCGAAGCTCAAAATGCAAAATCAAATAACAGTGGTTATCACCACTATTCAAAATCCTTGCTCAAAAAGAAAAACAAAAGAGAAAAATAAACAATGATTTTCATCACTATGTATACGAGCAAGTATCCTAACCAGTTGAGCAACCGATAAAAGACACCTGAGCTTGAATCCCTAGAATTCTTAGCATTCAAAAAACCATCTAGGTGATCCTCATTATGGGTTTGGTGGACAACCTACCTGGAAATGGTGATATCCTAAATGCATGACGATATGTCTATCACATTAGCTTTGCATGTGAGCAGACCAATGTTTGCATGTGGATGAGCTAGCTTATGGTACCTTAGATTATCCCATGGATTAATCTTACTAAATACAACAATGGAGTTAGTGGAGCTAATTAGGTGATCCTCAATACAGGTTTGGTTGACAACCTATCTGGCACTGGCGATATCCTGACAAATACCACATAAACGAACTCAATTGCACACATAGGGATGTGAAATAACTTGGTCAAACTCAAGTTTGATTTATACCTTGTTCAAAAGTCTTGTAAGATAAATGTACAGTCTTGGCTAGTTAGTTCAAATATCTGAATCTCAAAAAATTTTAACTACATTTTAAAACAACTGGTACATTTCATTATGTACATCACCATCAGATAGTACACAAAATACAAAAACAAAGTTATCACATGCAAATTCATTCCACAAAGCCATCCCATAAGTACAACAAGCCAGTAAATCTTGTACAATCTATGGTGCCATCGACAAGTTATCAACAACTCATTTCATTCATTCCATATGCATACATCATATAATTAGACACATCGCATTCATAATACCACATGCATACATCATCCTAAATAACTGTGTATAAACAAAAAAACAAACCACGAAAAGTGTCTAAACACAAAGAAAGGCATATTTATATATATCATCAAAAATGCTCGTAGGCTACAATAAACCGGTCCTCTAACCTCGCAATAAAGCAAAAACTCAAAAACCCCCAAGCCTAGGGCGTCGGCCACCATGATCACGCAGGATCGGTGCGACGAGAACTACCCCCGTGGTGTGGGTCCTATGGGACCTCTCAGGGTGGCTGCTGCTCACCCCCACATCACGACCACTAGCGCCCCCCTCATCCAACCGCCTGCAACGAGACGATGTTGACTGCTCAGTATTGTTGCCCCTCATCTAACGTGAAGACCCACCTCTAGAGGTATCAGGTAACCGCCCCCCGAGGTAGATAATCTCTCCCTCCAAATCCATCTGGTGTCAAAACCACTCTGCCTCCCATCGATGGTACAAAGCTACTACATCGTCGCACTGTGCCAATGCCTTCTCCTTCTTTGCTAGTTGCGTCCGTAGGAGATCCATCTCATGTGTAGCATCGGTATCCCCCTCCCATTGGTGATACATCACAAATGCATTCTCTCACTCTGCTAGTTGCATTCATAGGAGATCCCTCTCTCGTAGCGCATCCCTGAGCTCCTCATCCCACCTCTGGAGCAGCCCCACCAATCGTGCATTCTCAGCATGCAACCCTGCCTCCATGTCCTTTGAAACTACCTGAGGCATTGGCATATCTGGCACAATAGCCTACTCTAGCTCCCACTACTTCAAAACGTCTTGCATCTCTGGATAATCCAGAACCCCAAAATCCCCCCAAAATCATCCACCTCTACCATGTACGCATCCTCAAGAGGAACCCCCTAGACATCTCCTAATGCATCTGCATCATCACCACCTATTACTGCCACCTCTGCACCTCCTAGAGGCCCCTCGCCTCTCCAACGATGCAAATTCCACCACTTCTCGTACTCAGTGGTAACCTCGATGTCATCCATGTTCAAGATGTCAATCACTGTATCTGAATCATCACCCAATGATGCAATGACTGGCTAGACTAGAGTCCTCTCTTTCCCTCAGGATCGATAGATCAAGGGCTCACTAGGAAACCCCTAGCGCACCCCAAACTATCATGTCACCCGACCATATGGGAAGAACTCCTACTCAGTCCCATGTCGCCCAATCAACCACCTCCCCCTATGAACCTATCATAGCCACTCTCCAGCATTAGGCTAGGCTGGACAGTCCTAGTAGGGGCTCCAGGAAACCTCCCCTAGAGCAAGCCAAGCGAATGCATCGACATAGTGCCCTATGACACCTGCCCATCACCAACTCTATCCCTGTTCCTCAGAACTCCACCACAATGCCCCGTACCTGATCTCTCAGTCTACCATCTCTACCTGAGTCATCCATGGTAACCACATCGGCCCCTCCATAGCTATGTGCTACCAAGCCCAGCACTGCAATAGATAGTTGCATCCAATCCCCTTTCGCATCTGACATCGGACCTCATACAGCTCATCATAGAGTTGTGCCAATAGAGTCTAACCCCATCTCATGATCAGGGGTGCCTCCATCGAAAACTCCACCAACCTAAAATCCACCTCCAACAGGTTCCAAGGGAACCATGCGTTTGATGATTTGGGTAGCAGCATGTTGGAAATGAGGCCCATCAGTACTGTGTGCCTCACTCCCAACATGCCCCTCTCTAGCCACCATCGTACCAAAATCCCACAAATCTCAATCGCCCTCTGCCCTCTCCATTGGGCTGTCCACACCTAACTCCTCCCCATGCCCGAAGCATCACATCAGTACAATTGTCCGCTGATCATGCGACGTTGTCCTGATTGGTAGCCCGTCTATCAGAATCCATAGAATCCGATAGACGTCCTCCAAGGTCACTGTCATCTCCCCTATTGGGAGATGGAAGGTATTGGTTCGGGGATCCCACAAGTTGATCAAGGCCATCAGATAGGCCTGATCCCCCACCACAGGCTCTAGTCGAGTCACCTGCTTGAGCCCAAGGGCATCAAGCCACTCCTAGTCAGCCAAAGTCAGCACCTCTCGCACTTCAGAGAAAACTGTCGGCACATGGTACCGGCTCTTCACAACTTGTAAAAGAAAACAAACCAAAAACATTAAAAACCATGAAAAAATGTACAACAATAACATGAATATACAACAATGCAAAAAATAATGTATAGCTAAAAATAGCCAAATAACGAGCAACAAAATTCAAAAAAAAAAATTGTTAAACATTCAAATAACAGTTTGTCAGTTCCTAAGTTTTTTTTTAACTCTAGGTCAAACTGATAAATCAACAAAAAAAAAAAAAGTCAAAAAAATTTGTCAGTACCTAGGGTTTTTAACTCTACGTCTCAACTGACAAATTAAAAACAACAAAAAAATTCAAAACAATGTTTGTCAGTCCTAGGGTTTTTAACTCTACGTCTACACCGATAAATTTAAAAAAAAAATTAGTCCACCTAGGTTTTACCCTTAGTCTACACTGACAAACAAAAACACAAATACAAACAAAAACAATTTTTTTCGTCCACCTAGGGTTTACCCTTAGTCTACACTAACAAACAAAAAAACAAAAACAAATTTTTCAGTCCACCTAGGTTTTACCCTTAGTCTACACTGACAAACAAAAAAACAACTAAAAAAAAAAACAATTTTTTCAGTCCACCTAGGGTTTACCCTTAGTCTACACTGACAAAAAAAAAAAAACTAAAAACAAAAAACAACTAAGGTTAAGCATAGTTTTTAAGCTTAGTTTTAACCTAAGTTTTAAGCTAAGTTTTGATCTTTGTTCAACTAGGGTTAACCTAAGTTTTTAAGCTAAGTTTTGATCTTTGTTCAACTAGGGTTAACCTAAGTTTTTAAGCTAAGTTTTGATTTTTGTTAGACTAGGGTTTCTTTTAGTTTATCACAGATGCCAAATAAACATGGTTTCCACTAGGGTTTCAACCTAAGTTTTAATGAAGCCATACAAAACACAAAAAATTCACACATAATCACACACATACAAAACAAAACAACTCCTTTTTAGGGTTTCATTTTTAATTTGAAAAACAAAATACAAAAGAAAAAAACAACTAAATTGTGGTTTTAAAAACTGTAACAAACAACACAAACAATAAAGAGGAAGAGCACTCACTAGTCTCGCTTTGGCTCCGCCGCTTGATGATCCGGTCCATGAACTCATGGTGGCGGGAAAAATTCGGTAGTGCTTCGCTTCGCAGAATTGACCTCCTCCTCAGAGCTCCAAATCGCCAAGAAAAACAAATGCAAATGAGCCCAAAACCCAATTTTGGCCCTTAAATAGGCTTTTTGAGCCTATAATCATTCCTCCCTAGGACGAGCACTCTAGTTAGCACTCGTCCCACCCTAGGACGATTACTAAACTGGTATTCGTCCCACCCAGGAATGATTACAGAGCAAAAATTTCAAAAAAAGCAAAAACTGCACAAAATGCACCAAAAACAAGCACTAAAATTGTCCAATAAGAGTGCTTTTGCACTTGACATTCCGGGCATGCAAAATAGACGTCGGGGTCACAAATCCTCACTATCCTATTCCCTAAGAAGGCTACCATAGCTAGACCACTCCACGGGAGGACGGATTGTCGAGAATTTCATCCCCAAATGGCGTCACCAAAAGGGTCACAACCCAACCAAAAATAACAATAACATTGCCGAACAAAGGTGCCTTTGCGCCTGACATTCTTGGCATCCAAAAAAGACGTTGGGGTCACAAATTTTCACTATCCTACTCCCTAAGAAGGCTACCATAGCCGGACCGCTCCACGGGTGGACATATTTTTGATAATTTTAACTCCAAAATGCATCACAAAAAGGGTTCAAACCCACCAAAAATAGGTCATAATGTTCAAAAACTGTGTAAGCATTCAACAAAAAACAACTGAAGGCACCCTTACACAAGTCATCTTGGGTCAAGAGACTCGTCACTTTTCTCATGTCGGTCATTCCCTCATCGATTCATCACTTGAGGGGGTAGTCACACTTAGTCACCAACCAACAACAACACACCCAATCAAGGAAATGGCACGCATTCAAAGGATCATTGACAAAGACAATCACGCTCCTGCTTGGGGCAAAAAACAAGCAATAATCACAAGCTGATCAAACACTTGGCATTCTTGAATCATGAACTCAAGGTTCCCACAGACAAAAGGTTGCTCCCTTTGCCTATTCATGACTGAACAATGTCCAAGATCAAGTAACACCTCACTAAAAAAGGTTAATACTTGAATTAAGCTCCTTAGCTCGTTAGAAGCAAGGATTCAAGAATGCGTGCCCTTTCCATACTTGGGGCATCAAGAGTTGGTTAGGTTACTGAGAAAACCTAATCATTAGTGCTTTGGTTATCTATTTTTGCTCGGTGCTATGCCTTGCACAGCGCTTCCCAAAAAGGGGCATCTATAGACACCAAAACAACACCAATATGATTATGTGACAACAAGCACCGATCGCATTGACACACATAGCCCCTAGGGTAGCCCCTAGAGGTTAAATAATGGTCCTAACCACTCCCACAACATTTTGGAAGGTCAAAGGTCAATTTGGCACCTTTTTGGCACTTTGCTCCCTACTCGTCCCACCCTGGGATGATTACAAACTGGTATTCGTCCCACCCAGGGATGATTATCAAAATTCACCCTAGGGTGGGGCGAATAGCAGGTTTGACTAGCAAAAAGTCAAACCTCGATAGGTCTGCAATTTAACTGCAGCTCCAGGCCATGCAATTGCGAGGAACGGCTTCAAATCAAGGAGAGAGACTTAAGTCATGCATGTCTTTGATTTTGGAGGCCTCATGCAAGGAGACTCTAAATCAGGGAATAATATTTTCTCTCAAAATAGGACAAGCAACTCAAGTGGCACCCTCACATGCACATTCAAAGAGAGAGACCCTAGGTCTATAAATTGGTGAGTCTTCTCACCCAAAAAAGAACAGAGAGGAGCCTTTGGAGCAATGAAGTGCTGCCAAATTATATCCTCACCCATCGATTGTGCTTTTACATCCTTGATATCTCTTTTGAAGGGAGGTTATTGGGTGATTATTGGAAGCGCAATCCGGACCCAAACCCAAACATTTGGCCACAATATCCCACCAAATTTGTTGACACAACCCCATAAGAGGTTTTGGACCCATCCCAAGTGGATTGGTGCTGAAACAAAGTCCCAAACGGTGGGCGTCCTGCCCTCGGGTGCCCCCCAAACTGTCGTAGTCCTAATCGCCCCACCCCAAAGCAATTAGAAATCTATGGAAAATTTCCTTGATTTTTCTTTTGCATCTGATTCTAGGTTGTTTACATATGCTATCATTTAAATTTCATGTGATTCTGACAAGTTTTGATCATGCTTTTATCATTTCTTGCTTTCACTAACACGTAGGTAGCATCATCAGATTTTGGGCGATAGAGGCCAAATTGGCAAAATCTGACCATCTGGGTCATCCCAAAATACCCCGTTTTACCTAACCCCAACTCTACAGGTGATTTGGAGGCTTTTGGACCTGACATTTAGGAGGTGGCTCTTGGATAGGTTATGACAGTTCTAATCATCCCACCCCAGAGCGATTAGAAATCTATGCAAAATTTTTGGACTATTCCTTTTGTAGTGGCTTCCTGGTAAGGTTTTATTTCTTTTATAAAATTTTCAGCTCATTCTGATATGTTTTAGTTATCGCTTTAATCATTTTATGCATACACTGACCGCAGGCTTGGGGATCGCATGTTTCATTTTATCTACAGGTGCTACTAACTATTTTTTGTTTCCTTGAACGTAGGATCCCGACATTAGAGGAGTAGCAAGGAGTCAAGACTCATCAATGCAAGTGGTGGTGATGTTTGGTCCACCCATTTTACATGTGGGCATGCGAAAGAAAGCATACAAATCCATGGTGTAATAGAGCCATACTTAACGCTCCTAGTCCCCAAAAGGGAGGAGACGTATTGTAACACGATGTTTAAAGCAAATTAATAAAAAGGTTCGTACTCAAAATTTTATTTCTATCTTGTTTCAATTGGTTTATGTTTCTCCTTTCATGCGTTTCAGTTTGTAGGACTTAGCATTACGTTTTGCTTTTGCATACATCGCACTTTGGGATTTCTATCTTTTGTTTCCGTATCCTCATGTTTTCAATTTCATATGATGTTTCAGGATTATACTGTGTTTAGACATAAAGAATATATTTTGTTCTACGTTTTGCCTATTAAGAGGATATTATTTTGAATGAACTGTTGCATTAAGTTCTTTAAGCCATTGTGAAAGATGTCCAATCCATCAACATTGCTAAACTTGCACTTATCTGTAACATGCATCCAATAAAACTAGCTATGGACCTATTTCCGGAATATGCACTCTAGTTTAGAAATCTCCAAGCGAATTTTGGAATGCATGAAAGAGAAATTAAATTAGATACTTAATACCTTATTTAAAATTATGTTGTTGATAATTGTCTTTATAGTTACCACTCTGCTCACGTTCTTGAAGAGTAAATCTGAATTTTGTTACCTTATGCTATTATGTTATACGATAGCCAAGTTATATACTTCGAAATCATATTTATTATTTGAATTTAAGGCCAAGATAAAATCTGAAAAGCTCAACTATAGACCAAGACCAAAATATACATTTGTTGGATCAACAATCTCTCTTTTTCAATTATATTTTCTTTTTGATTGAGTTATAAATATTTAAATGATGTCATGGAATAGATTGGAACCTGTAGCATGTATTTGTATGGTAGTGTGTTCTTTTAAGAAATAAAATATGTAGTGGCACAAGAAAATAGTTTTAAACTTTCTATGGCTATGAGAGCCGCTATACGTAGGATGACAGTATTATATCTTCTTTCTTAGATTGTGTAATATGAACCAGAGACTCCATAAAGCTTATTTAGACTTCATATCACTATTGGAAATTTGACGTATTTTATGTTGTCATTGATGTCACATGGATCACATTGAGCTTTGGTGGCCAAATTATTTCATAAATAAGCATTTATGATATTTTGGAAAGCATGGATATACACGGTTTTTGTAAAAACCAATGCAGGAAAAATAAAAGATTTTATTTAAAATCATGGATGGCAGATTTGAAATAGGTTTTTCTTAAAACCTAGGTTGGATTTTCATTTCTTTGAAAAAGGTGCCTCGGTGATGGAGATATTTAATTTTAAATATTTAGTTTAAATTTTAATTATTTAAAATTTTAATTTTAATTTTAAAATTAAAATTAAAGTCATCGTCGACATCATAAAAACCATGCACCATCAAAAGGAAATTAATAATTAAAGGTGCCGACGTATGTGAAATTAAAGGAAGTTTGCATATATATACGCAAAGGCTTTCAATTAAAAATTCTAATCATCGAACGAAGAGAACAAAAAGTGGAAGCCCCGAAATCCTTCGATGTGACAACGTGGTCCAACGGTGAGCTTGGGAAGTGTGGAGTTTTTGGTTGCGACAGGGCATGCGTTCGATTCCCACCAGGTTTGATTTTCATAGAGTGTGGAAGAAGAGAATTTGGCACACATTTTTGGCATGAGCAAGGGCAGCAAAATATAGGGAGCATTTTTTCTCTCTTTCCTATATGATCAGATAGCTCACGTGGTCTTTTGTGTCGCGGTTGTGGTGTTGAGTGGGCAGTGACGAGGGTTCGATTTCCTCTAAGAGGCAAGTAAAAATTTTATGGAATATTTTTTATTATTGCCTAATGTTGGAGGAATAAGGTGATGCTAAGGGAATAATGTTTGATTAAATTTTTATTTACTTGGAAGGCAAGATATAAGGGTTGAAATGCACTTTTAGAAAAAGAGAAATTTCTAGTGTTTTCCTCTTTTAGAAGTATACCATATTATATATCGTTGGAAATATTATTTCGAGGGCTATTTGATTAATTTGATTAGATGGATAAATAAGATGTATTTAAAGAGATATTTCTATTTTTGTAAAGGGGTTCAAATTGAAGGTTGTTTTGTTCTTTTTTGTTGAGTGTGGCAGATTTCCAAAGGGGTTTCTTCATCTTCATGAAAGGTATGGGTATATTATCGTATTGATTGATTATGGTGGTTGATTTATGAAATGTCATTGGAGAGAAAATGATTGATTGTGGTTTCCTTTTTGAAAGTGGTTGGTTGAATTCTTCCAGGTTTTCTAGTTTGAGAGTTGTGGTTAACCCTTGTTTTATAAGCATTGTTGTTGAAGCCCATTGGTTATGCAAAGAACTTGAAAAGAACATGAGTATAATTGTTATGTGAAGAATGTTTTATTAGCATTGTTTTTGAAGCCCATTAGTTATGCAAAGAAGTTGAACTTGAGAAGAACATGAGTATCACTATTATGTGAGATTTGTGGTTGAGAATTATTGGAAACATTTGAGTTGGTTTATACATGCTTGGACTAGGGTTGGTAAGAAAGAGTTTTTCCTTGTGGTAGTTGGTTGAGAAGAGTTGTTTGAGCCTATTCAAGTGATTTTGTAAAGTGGTTTTTCAATTTCCATGAAAAAAACTATTCTATATTATGGATTTGAGTTGAGATTAAGATTTGAGGATAGAACATATTGAGTCTCTAACAATTCTCTTTATGCTTCTATGAGATTACCTTGAGTTGAGAAAGATATTGGATTTGAGTATAGAACATATTGAGTCTCTAAAAATTCTATTTATGCTTCTATGAGATTGATTTGAGTTGAGATCATTGTGGATTATAGTTGTCATCCTTTGAATAGTGTATTACCATTCATTGTTGAGATCATATTTGAGCCTTGCCTTCATAAGAATTGTGGATGATATTTGAGTACTACTTGAGTATGATTGATTGAGCCTTTGAGAAGGCTCTTGGGATAGATTTATGGACAACTTTGTGGACAATTTTGGCCAAGTTCTGTGTGATATTTTTGACCATATTTGGACAAGTTCTGTGTGATCTTGTTGAGCAGATTTGGACAAGTTATGTGTGAGATTGTTGAGAAGATTTTGACAATATCTGTGTGAGCTTGTTGAGTAGATAAGTGGAGTGCCTATATGAGTATATTAGTGGATTGCCTACCTGAGAAGATTAGTATGTTGCCTACCTAAGCAGATCAGTGTGTTGCCTAGTTGAGCAGATCGATGGATTACCTACCTAAGCAGATCAGTGTGTTGTCTAGCTGAGCAGATCAGTGGATTGCCTACCTAAGTAGTTTAGTGTGTTGCTTAGCTAAGCAGATCAGTGGATTGTCTACCTAAGTAGATTAGTGTGTTGCCTAGTTGAGCAGATCAGTGGATTACCTACATGAGTAGATCAGTGTGTTGCCTAGCTAAGCATATCAATGGATTACCTACCTAAGCAGATCAATGTGTTGCCTAGATGAGCAGATCAATGGATTGCCTACCTGAGCAGATTAATGTGTTGCCTAGCTAAGAAAATCAGTGGATTGCCTACCTAAGTAGATCAGTGTATTTATTAGCTTTGAGCAGATCAAAGTAATCATTGTATTGGATAAGGATCCTTATTTCTGTGTGAAATATTATAAGGAGATTATCTTTTGGAGTATCCCACATTTGGGAAGCCGCGTTATGTTGCATAAGTTTTATTATTAAACATGAACCATTCACCAATATGCAAAAATATCAAATCATTCATCCACAATACATTATCCACAATAACAATCCATAAATGAGAGAGAGATAGATAATACCCTTAAGGTAGGGAAACACCAATAATAATCCTTAAGGAAGGAATAACTCCACAAGATCTCCCAAGATGAGAGGCCACTTCATGGGCATGACGATTACATAAGATTCTTCTTCAATGATATGAATGTCCTTACAATGACAAATATCTCTTCTTTATATATCCATATTCTTATTCTACTTTGGAGAGCCTACTACTAATATTATATTATATTAAAATATAATATAAAATTATAATACAATCAACCTTGGGTTATGTGTGGCCCATGCCAACCCTTATACAATATAATAATATATCCCCAAATATCTATTCCTAGGTACCCTACCATGCCACCCTCCTTACAAATGTTTCGTCCTCGAAACATATGAAGAAACTTGATAGTATGAATTGCTAAGCAATGTTAGCAATTGGTACCAATCTCGCTCATCCATCCATCTAAGTGAAACCCGATGATGCTGGTACGCCATTTTGTTACTTGAGTATCCAAATCTACTTTGTTGGCTCCACGCTTCTGCTGTTGTATTTTGATAACTTGAATGATGGGTCCACTTGTTCCTTGATGCTGATGAACCATGCTGAAAACCATGATCACTATGCTTTCTTTGCCAAACATTGCCATAGTTGGTGCCCTATTGATTACATGTAGAACCATAATATTGTTGCCTTGAACCATGCCTCCAATATTGTTTCAACTCATGGTGGTGTGGATGGCGATATGGTGCAACCTTTACTTGATGTTCTACCTTCTTTGAATTTTCAACCTTTGGCTTAATTGTTTTAAATTCTTCTACACCTTGTTCTTTCATGTTATCTTTGTTTGGTGTGTCCTTGTGCTCTTCTATCAAATATTCCTTGGACTCTGTTGCTGCTATCACCTTCTTGGATTCTATTTCATGTTCTTCAATTTGTTCTTCTACAACCACTTCTTGATTTTCCTTGTATCCTTGCTCCTCAAGCTGAGAAATATCCTGCAATGTTATTTCCACTGAATTAGTTACTACTACTTCTTTCATGGACTCTGTTGCTACTATCGCCTTCTTGGATTTTGTTTCATGTTCTTCAATTTGTTCTTCTACAACCACTTCTTGATTTTCCTTGTATCCTTGCTCCTTAAGCTAAGAAATATCCTGCAATGTTATCTTCTTTTTCCTATACCATAAATTCATAAACTTATTTTCCACATTAATGTTAATAGTACCCAAAGAGTCTAACCAAGGATAACCAAGAACAATATCCTCCTCATCCATATCAATAGCATAGAAATATGAATGTAAAACATATTTATCCATGGTGATCTTCAAATATTCAAAAATCTGAACATGCTCACCCTCTAGTTGTATGTCCTTAATTTTTGTTGCTTGAACTTGCAACTTCTTAGCCAAAGCAATATTAATAAAATTATATCTGCTACCGGGGTCAATGGAAATAATAACCTGCTCCTTTTGAATGCTTCCAGGAACCTGCAAAATAGACTTTTTAGATTCAAACAAATTCCTTTGTCCATTTTCTAATTTATCTTCTACCAAAGGTATGGTTTCCTTTGTCCGCATATTGACATCTTGTTTATCTTCCCTGACCTTTTCCTCTTTATTCTTGAGTAATTTGATTTCTTTTTCATAGTCTTCATTTTGTTTCTTGAAAACTTCCCATTCTCCTTTTATTGTATTTCGCTCATTTTGAGTTTCCTGTAGTTTCTTTTCAAGGTCTTCGATGAAATTTATTATGCGATCTACATAATATGGGTCCCATTTAATCAAGAATGCATGCTCTATTTCATCCCAAGTGTATTCATTATTCCTTTCTTCACAAAAATTTATCCACCAAAACAAAGCTTTCCCTTGAAGACATATACCAATCATGGATTTCCCCCATGAGTCATTACAATATAGAGATCTAAAATTTTTCCACCATTCTCTAGCATCAATATCATCTTCTCCAAAAAAACTTTGGAGTACCATTGTTCATGCCCTAATGCAACTAGGGTTTTTTGATAATAAATATCATGCCCTAATGAAAACTAGGATGTTATGGAAAAAAATATCTTCCCACCAAGTTGAAGCTAAAAATCCCATAGACAACTACATCTGAAATTTTTCTTCCAAACAAAATAAAGTGCAACTGATTTGCTTACCCGAACTAAACAAATTGTCTTTTGAAAAATTTGTGACTTGAAAATTCGTCACTTTCCTTGTTCCATATGGCTGACTTCAAAAGGTCGTATCTCCCTCAATACTGCTCGGATTCCTTCATATGACCACTCATTTTAAAGCTATTCAAATTCTACACAATCTGATCTAAGAATTGCCTCAATCAAATTAACTGTCGCAAAGATATGGCTTCTGAAAGATGAGGTGTTTTTCTAGAAAAAATCTGCGAAATTCGTCACTATCCTTATTTCGGATGACTAACTTCAAAAGGTCGTATCTCCCTCAATACTACTTGGATTCCTTCATATGACCACTCATTTTAAAGCTCTTCAAATTCTACACAATTTGATCCAAGAATCGCCTAAATCGGATAAACTTGCGCAGAGATATGGCTCCTGAAAGATGAGATGTTTTTCCAAAACAAAAATTGCCCTAATTCTAGGGTTTCACACAAAAATCCCCACTTTGCCAAAATCATTGCTCTGATACCACTTGTTGCAAAACTATTATTATTAAACATGAACCATTCACCAATATGCAAAAATATCAAATCATTCATCCACAATACATTATCCACAATAACAATCCACAAATGAGAGAGAGATAGATAATACCCTTAAGGTAGGGAAACACCAATAATAATCCTTAAGGAAGGAATAACTCCACAAGATCTCCCAAGATGAGAGGCCACTTCATGGGCACAACGATTACATAAGATTCTTCTTCAATGATATGAATGTCCTTACAATGACAAATATCTCTTCTTTATATATCCATATTCTTATTCTACTTTGGAGAGCCTACTACTAATATTATATTATATTAAAATATAATATAATATTATAATACAATCAACCTTGGGTTATGTGTGGCCCATGCCAACCCTTATACAATATAATAATATATCCCCAAATATCTATTCCTAGGTACCCTACCACGTTAAATCTTGTGTCTCAATTGTGTGTGGTGACTTGCGCTCTTGCTTACTATTTCTATCTGAGTTATTAATGCACACTGCTATATTTGGTTATTGCAATTAAGGACATTAATTGATATTGGTTTGAAAATAAAGTAAAAAGTGGGTGCTATACTGTTCACCCCCCTCTTAGTATAAGCTTATGTTCTTCAATTGGTATCAAAGTGGGTTCCTTCAAAAAGGCTAACAACTTGAGGGCAGATTCTACAAGAACACATATGGCTTCACAGAATGGACCATCTATAAATAAGGTACCACTATTTGACGATAATAATTATGCTTTCTAGAGAATGAGAATAAAGAACTAATTGATATCACAGTGATATGAGGTATGGCAGATGGTTGAAAAATTATAAGGTTGAAGGTGATCCAGAGGCAGATAAGACTATCAGGAAATTGGTTGAGATCAATGCAAGGGTAATAAATTTTATTTTTAGTGTGCTACATGAAACAACTTTTGCAAAGGTCATGATATGTAATTCAGATAATGAAATGTGTACCAAGTTGTGAAATACTTATGAAGGAAATTCCAAGGTAAAGTTGTCAAAACTACAAAATCATAAAAAAATATTTGAGGAATTGAAAATGGATGATTCTGAAGATATTGCAAAGTTTTTACTTCAATTTGATGAGATTAATAACACCATGAGAGGCCTAGTATTTGAGATGAAATAATTAGAATTTACTAAAATATTTTGAGATCACTTCCCATGAGGTATGATGCAATGGTTTCAGTAATAGAAGAAACAATGGATATCAACAATCTAACAATGGAAGAACTACAAGGAACTCTCACAACTTATTAGATGAGGGTGATTAAGCATCAGGTTCCAATAAAATAGATTGCATTCAAGGATTTAGATAAAGAGAAAGGGAAGGTTCCATATACACATAGATATCTAGTTAATTATGAGGAAGCTAACTTCATCAAAAGGAAAAAGGACTCAAGGAATTTTAGGGATATGAGGAAAGTCAGATGCTACAAGTATGGTGATATTGGTCACTATGCACATAAGTGTCTACATGAAGAAAATAGTTATGATGAAAAATAGAGTCACAAAAGAAAAGAATATGGAAAGCATAAGCATGACAAAGATGACATATACAAGCAAAACATGTATGAGAAGAAGAAAAATTTTCGTAAGATAAATAAATCTTACTACATTGAAGAAGCAAGTGATGGCTTAGTTCACAACAATGAAAACTAGTTAGATGAATAAGAATGTACATTCTTTGGAATAAGTGAAGAAATGCAAGAACACCTATTCCTAGGTATTGAAGTTAAAGAAGAGGATATATATATATTGAAGAAAGACATGAAGAGCTTGCCATAGGCATTGAGCAAGAAAATAGATACAATAAGGGTCTAAGGATACTAAAATACTTCATATGCGGATATTTTGGGCATATAGATGATGATTGCACATACTACAACAATTGCAACAAGGAAAGTTCATTTTTTGAAAAAGAAAGCAGCAGTTCCAGTAATAGTTCTATCAGCAGTTCTAGTGACAATTCCAGCAGCAATGATGATGAAGAAGAGGAATCCACAAAACAAGAAAATAAAATCAAGCTATTGGAAAGGAAAATCAGGAGGCTTGAAAATAAGGTGCATGAAAATGAATAGGTCAAAATGATGCTTAATCAACACATTCAAGATTTGGAAAAAGAGCTTCAAGAAACAAAAGAGCTCGACATAACTATTTTCGAGTAATTGAAGGAGAAGAAAGAAAGGTGTAAACAATTAGAATAAGAAGATCAAAAAAGTTTGGAGACCTACATAAATGAGTTAGCACGATTTTAAAGGAATTCAAAAACTTTGGATAATTTTTTAGATTTACAATGAGATCCATTTATAAATACAGGGCTTGGTTATGAATAAGGGAAATAAAAAATAAGTATGCAGGGACCTATATTTATATCAAGAGGTTTTATTTTAGAAACCTATAAGGAAGAACCAGTTCCCAAAGAAAAAGAGCAACAAAAATGGATACTTGCATTTCAGAGGCTATAGAGATGTGTGCCAATTTACTACTTGACACAAATGAAGAGAAAGAAGAGGAATATTCCAAAGCACCAAAGTCTCATATTTTAGGTTTGGGGAATCACACTCAAAAGGAAAAGAAATTCTAAAAACTGAAAGCAAGGATGCACATAAGTGTTATGAAGAAAGTTACAAAGTTCATATGGCTCCAAATATTTAGTTTGGATCTTGTTTTGAGATAGGTGAATCATGTTCAAAAGGAAAAGAAATACTTGAAGAGGAAAGCAAGGAATAAATTAAGGAAAAGGATTTAGATACTACAAATAAGGTTCAAGGATGCAATGCACAAGTTGAAAATTATCATAGGGAAAATGGTCGAGAAAGGTATGAGGAACTAAGGCATGAACAAAGGGCTTTTCAAGGATATTGTTTTTCTTGTAATGCATTTGGACACAGGGCTATACACTGCAAGGTCCATGGATCGAAGAAGTTTTATTTTGCTAGAAGAAAATTCAAAGGAAGAAGGTATGATTTTCATGGAAATTACTTCTTATGCAACATCATTGGTCACAGAGCTTCTCAGTGCAAATAAAATGAGCAAAATGGTTTTGATTTTAGAGCTACACAATTCAAAAGTCTTGGTCTTAATGGTCATGAAAATAGAGCTTCACAATACAGGGTTAAAGAAAGGAATAGATATGGAAATTATTTCAAGAAATAATTTAGGATTTGGGAACCATACAAAGGCTACAATATCAAGTGTTTTAATTGCAATAACTTTGGACATATTGCAAAATGGTGTAGGACTCAATTTCAAACAGGTTCAAGGCAAGAAGGTCAAACAGGTTCTAGACAAGAATATCCAGTAATTCATCAAGAGAAGTATATCAATAAAACATGGAAGGAAGTTGATAGAGGAAAGAAACAATGTAATATGGGAATAAAATTACTCCCACCCCAAAATTAATCACTAAAAGCACGAGGATACGGAAACAAAAAGGAAAATGCCAAGTACGATGCGTGTAAAACCAAACTTAACGCCAAAAGCCTATATATTGAAAAATGCATGAAAGGAAAGAACATAAACGAATCGACACAAGATAAAAGCAATATGGAATAGGGCCCTCTTTATTGATATGCTTTTAAAGTCATGTTACAATACGTCTCCTTCCATTTTAGGGGATAGGAGCGTTAAATATGTTTCTTATCACATCCATGGATAGCAATCCTTCTTCCGCGTGCCCACATGTAAGATGGGCGGACCAAAACGTCACCGCCGCTTGTGTATATGAGTGTTGACTCCTTACTGCTCCTCTGATGTCGAAGACCTACGTTCAAGGAAACAGAAAAGATCAGTAGCACCTATAGATAGAATAGAACATGTATTTCCCAAGGCCTACTGTTAGTGTATGCATGAAAATATTAAAACGATAACCAAATGACCTCAGATCGACCTAAAAATTTAACAGAAGCATGAATATGTTACCAGGAGGCCACTGCAAAAGGAACAGTCGAGAAATTCCTCACAGATTTGTATTCGCTCCGGGGTGGGACGAATAAACCTGCAATAAATTGTCAGAAAGCACCCTCTTCAATGTCCTATCCAGGAAGCTCCAAATGACCTGCAAAGTTGGGGTTAGCTAATTGGGGGTGTTTTGGGAAGACCCAGAAGGTCAGATTTCTCCAATTTGGCCTCTATCACCCAGATTTTGATGGTGCCATATGCAAGTTAGTAAAGGCGAGAAATGATAAAAACATGGTCAAAAATGCTCAGAATGAAGTGAAATTTAAACTACAGCCTATTTAAATAACCTAGAATAAGATGCAAAAGAAAAATCAGAGAAATATATCATAGATTTCTAATCACTCCGGGGTGGGGCGATTAGGGCTGCGACAGCTTGGGGGCGCCCGGGGGCAGGACGCCCACCGTTTGGGACTCTGTTTCGGCACCAATCCACTTGGGATGGGTCCAAAACTTCTTATGGGGTGTTGTCGACAAATTTTGTGGAATATTGTGGCCAAATGTTTGGGTTTGGGTCTAGAATGCGCCTCCAATAATCACCCAATAACCTCCCTCCAAAAGAGAGATCAAGGATGTGAAAGCACAAACAATGGGTGAGGATATATTTTAGCAACACTTCGTTGCTCCAAAAGCTCCTCTCTGTATCTCTTTTTGGGTGAGAAGACTCACCAATTTATAGACCTAGGGTCTCTTTGTTTTGAATGCGCATGCGAGGGCGCCACTTGAGTTGATTGTCCTATTTTGAGAGAAAATATTATTCCCTGATTTAGAGTCTCCTTGCATGAGGTCTCTAAAATAAAGACATGCATGACTGAAGTCTCTCTTCTTGATTTGAAGTCGTTCCTCGCAATTGCATGTCCTGAAGTTGCAGTTAACTGGCGGACCTATCGAGGTTTGAATTTTTGCCAGTCAAACCTGCTATTCGCCTCACCCTGGGGCGAATGCTGCTATTCGTCCCTGGGTGGGGCGAATACCAATTTGTATTCGTCCCAGGGTGGGGCGAGTAGGGAGCAAAGTGCCAAAAGGTGCCAAATTGACTCTTGACCTTCCAAACTACTGTTGGGAGTGGTTAGGACCACTATTTAACCTCTGGGGGCTGCCCTAGGGGCTGTGTGTGTCAATGCGATCGATGCTTGTTGTCACATAATCGGATTGGTGTTGTTTTGGTGTCTACAGATGCCCCTTTTTGGGAAGCGTTGTGCAAGGCGCAGCGCTGAGCAAAAATAGATAACCAAAGCACTAATGATTAGGGTTTCTCAGTAACCTAACCAACTCTTGATGCCCCAAGTATGGAAAGGGCACGCATTCTTGAATCCTTGCTTCTGACGAGCTAAGGAACTTCATTCAAGTGTTAACCTTTTTTGGTGAGGTGTTACTTGAGCTTGGACATTGATCAGTCATGAATAGGCAAAGGGCGCAACCTTTTGTCTATGGGAACCTTGAGTTCATGATTCATGAATGCCAAGTGTTTGATCAGCTTGTGATTATTGCTTGTTTGCTGCCCCAAGCGGGAGCATGATTGTCTTTGTCAATGATCCTTTGAATGCGTGTCATTTCCTTGATTGGGTATATTTTTGTTGATTGGTGACTAAGTGTGACTACCCCCTCAAGCGACGAATCGATGAGGGAATGACCGACATGAGAAAAGTGACGAGTCACTTGACCCAAGATGACTTAGGTAAGGGTGCCTTCAGTTGTTTACCATTGAATGCTTAAGCAGTTTCGAACATTCTGACCTATTTTTGGTGGGTTTTAACCCTTTTTGTGACGCATTTTGGAGCTAAAATTGTCAAGAATCCGTCCTCCCGTGGAGCGGTCCGGCTATGATAGCCTTCTTAGGGAGTAGGATAGTGAAAATTTGTAACCCCAACATCTATTTTGGATGCCAAGAATGTCAGGCGCAAAGGCGCCTTCGTTCAACAATGTTATTGCTATTTTTGGTTGGGTTTTGACCCTTTTGTGATGCCGTTTGGGGATGAAATTCTCAAAAATCCATCTTCCCATGGAGCGGTCCAGCTATGGTAGCCTTCTTAGGGAGTAGGATAGTGAGGATTTGTGACCCTGACATCTATTTTGCATGCCCGAAATGTCAAGTGCAAAAGCACTCTCATCGGACACTTTTATTGCTTGTTTTTGTGCATTTTGTGCAGTTTTTGCTATTTTTGAAATTTTTGCTCTGTATTCATCCCTGGGTGGGATGAATACCAGTTTAGTAATCATCCTAGGGTGGGACGAGTGCTAAAAAGAGTGCTCATCCTAGGGAGGAACGATTACAGGCTCAAAAAGCCTATTTAAAGGCCAAAACTAGGTTTTGGGCTCATTTGCATTTGTTTTTCTTGGCGATTTGGAGCTCTGAGGAGGAGGAGGTCAATTCTACGAAGCGAAGCGCTACCAAAATTTTCCTGCTACCATGAGTTCATGGACCGGATCATCAAGCGATGGAGCCGAAGCGAGACCAGTGAGTGCCCTTCCTCTTTATTTTGTTTGTGTTATGTTACAGTTTTTAAAACCACAATTTGTTTTTTTTTGTCCTTTTGTTTTTTGTTTTTCAAATTTAAAAATGAAACCCTAGTCTATCAAAATTAACACTTAGTTTAAAACTTAGTTTAACCCTAGTTAAACAAAGATCAAAATTTAGTTTAAAACTGAGCTAAAAAACTTAGTTTAGAACATAACTTAAAAACTTCGCTTAACCTGAATTGAACAAAGATCAAAACTTAGGTTAGAAACGTAGGGTAAACTGAGCGTAAAAATGTAACTCAACCCTAGTTATTTTTTGTTGTTTTTTTTTTTGTGTTTTTAATTTACCATTTTAGAGTTAAAAACCCTAGGCCTGACAAACAATTATTTTTTTTTTTTTTTTAATTTATAGTTTATTTTTAGAGTTAAACCTAGATTGTTTTTTTTTATATAGAGTTAAAACCCCTAGGACAAATTATTTTTTATTTTTTGTTTGTTTTTAATTTATCCGGTTTAGAGTTAAAAACCCTAGGAACGACAAATTTATTTTTTGATTTTTTGTTTTTTTAATTTATCAGTTAGAGTTAAAAACCCCTAGGACCCACTAAATTATTTTTATTTTTTTTGTTTTAATTTATCATTAGAGTTAAACCCCTAAAAAATATTTTTTTTTTTTTTTTAATTTATCAGTTAGAGTTAAACCCTAGAAAAATTATTTTTTTTTTTTAATTTGTATTTTTAGTACATTTTATGCATTTTTATATTCATGTTTTTTGTACATTTTTCATGGGTTTTAATGTTTTTTGTTTTGTTTTCTTTCACAGGTTGTGAAGAGCCGATACCGTGTGCCCACGGTTTTCACTAAAGCACGGGAGGCACTGACTTTGACTGACTGGGAGTGGCTTGATGCCCTTGGGCTCAAGCAGGTGACTCGGATGGAGCCGGTGGTCGGGGATCGGGCCTATCTGATGGCCCTGATCAACTTGTGGGATCCTCGGACTAATACCTTCCATCTCCCAATAGGGGAGATGACAGTTACTTTGGAGGATGTCTATCGGATTCTTCGGATTTTGATAGACGGACTGTCGATCAAGACGATGCCATGGGATCAACGGACAACAGTGTTGACATGCTGCTTTGGACATGGAGAGGAGATGGGGGTGGATAGCCCAGTGGAGAGGGCAGAGGGTGACTGCTAGATTGGTGGCATATTGGTTCGATGGTGGCTAGAGAGGGGTGTGTTGGGAGTGAGGCACGCATTACTGATGGGCCTCATTTCCAACATGCTTCTCCTCGACTCTTCGGGTGTGAGGTTCCCATGGAACCTGCTAGAGGTGGTGTTTCGGTTGGTGGAGTGTCCGACGGAGGCACCTATGATCATGAGATGGGGACAGACTCTACTAGCACAACTCTATGATGAGTTGTACGAGGTCCACTATCGGAGGTGGAAGGGGATTAGTTGTAGCTACTTGTTGTAGTGTTGGGCTTGGCAGCACATAGCGATGGAGAGGCCGATTGGGCTGCCATGGATGACTCGAGAGAGATGGTAGACCGAGAGATTGGTTACGAGGCACTATGGTGGAGGTCGGAGGAGCAGGGACATAGTCGATGATGGGCAGGTGTCGTAGGGCACTATGTCGATGCCTTCGCTCGGCTTGCTCTAAGGGAGGTGTTCTGGCGCCCCTATCGAGACTGTCCAGCCTAGCTTGAGGCTGGAGAGTGGCTTCGATAGGTACGAGGGGGCGGTGGCTGATTGGGCATCACGAGACTGAGCAGGAGTTTTTCCCATATGGTCGGGTTACATGATAGTTCGGGGTGCACCAGGGGTTTCCTAGTGAGCCCGTGGTCTATCGACATCGGGGGACGAGAGGACTCTAGCTTGGCCAGTCATTACGCCACTGGGTGAGGATGCAGATACAATGATTGACGTCCTAGATGTGGATGACATCGAGGTTACCACTGAGTATGAGCAGTGGTGGACTTTACGATGATGGCGAGGCGAGGGGCCTCTAGGGGGCGAGAGGTAGCAACAATAGGGGTGAGGAGGTGCAGAGGCACCAGGAGAGGGTTGGGGGTTCCACTGGAGGATGCGGACATGGTAGAGGTGGATGATTTTGGGGGATTTTGGGGTTCCGGATCAGCAGAGATGCAGGACGTCCCAGAGTAGTGGGAGCCGAGTAGTCCTTTCCAGAGATTTATGCCCTAGGCAGTCTCGGAGGACATGGAGGTAGGGTTGCATACTGAGAATGCATGATTGGAGGGTTACTCCGGAGGTGGGATGAGGAGCTCGAGGATGCACTATAGGAGAGGGATCTCCTATGAACGTAGCTAGCAGAGTGGGAGAATGCATGGGCTACATACCATCGGTAGGATGGGGATACCGATGCTGCATGGGAGAGGGATCTTCTACGTGCTAGCATAGTGTAACAAGAATTTGGCTATGTATCGATAGCGAGAGATGGACTTTGTGTGGCATCGATTGGAGCTGGAGGTAGAGATTAGTCACCTCGATGGGTGGATCCCTACGTTTAGTGGAGGTGGATCGTCACGCCGCTCGAGAGGGAGTGATACTGAGCAGTCAGCATCCTCTCGACGTAGGCGACTAGATGAGGGAGGCGCTAGTAGGCATGATGTGAGGGCTAGCAGCAGTCACCCTGAGGGGTCCCATAGGACCCACACCATGGGGGGTAGTTCCCGTCGCACCGATCCTACATGATCATGGTGGCCGATGCCCTAGGCTTAGGGGTTTTTGAGTTTTTGGCTTTTGTTGCGAGGTCAGAGGACCGGTTCATTGTAGCCTATGGGCATTTTTGATGATATATATACAGATGACTTTTTTTGTGTTTATACACTTTTCATGGTTTGTTTTTATGCACATGTATTTACATTGATGTATGCATATGCTATTATGAATGCGATGTTTCTAATTTATATGATGTATGCATATGGAATGAATGAAATGAGTTGTTGATAACTTGTCGATGGCACCATAGACTGTACAAGATTTATTGGCTTTTTGTACTTATGTGATGACTTTGTGGAATGACTTTGCATGTGATAACTTTGTTTTTGTATTTTGCATATTTTTTGATGGTGATGTATGTAATGAAATGTTCCAGTTGTTTTTAAAATGTAGTTAAGCTTTTCTGAGATTCAGATATTTTAACTAACTAGCCAAAACTGTACATTTATCTTGCAAGACTTTTGAACAAGGTATAAATCTGACTTGAGTTTAACCAAGTTATTTCACATCCCTGTGTGTGCAATTGAGTTCGTTTATGTGGTATTTGTTAGGATACCGCCAGTGCCAGATAGGCTATCAACCAAACCTATACTGAGGATCACCTAATTAGCTCCACTAACTCCGTTGTTGTATTTAGTAAGATTAATCCATGGGACAATCTAAGGTACCATAAGCTAGCTCATCCACATGCAAACATTGGTCTGCTCACATGCAAAGCTAATGTGATAGACATATCGTCATGCATTTAGGATACCGCCATTGCCAGGTAGGCTGTCCACCAAACCCGTAATGAGGATCACCTAGATGGTTTTCGAATGCTGAGAATTCTAGGGATTCAAGTTCAGGATTTTTATTTGCTCAATGGTTTAGGATACTTGCTCGTATACATAGTGATAAAAATCATTATTTATTTTTCTTTTTGTTTTTCTTTTTGAGCAAGGATTTTGAATAGTGGTGATAACCACTGTTATTTGATTTTGGATTTTGAGCTTTGTAAGGTTGAGCTTGTAGGTTTGTGGCTTATGAATGACATTGATCCTTTTAGGCCTTGGGGATGACTACCCATCCTATTCAGGGACGTGTAGTATGAATCCTTATGACTTTGGGAACCAAAGGGGATTATGGATATTATGAAGTAAGGGCATTGATCTTTTAGGCCTTGGGGATGACTACCCATCCTTGTCAGGGATGTGTAGTATGAATCCTTACAACTTTGGAGACCAAAGGTGATTGGAGATGGTCATGATGATGGCTTGTGGGAATTTTTTTTTTGAATGGCATCGATCCTTTTAGGCCTTGGGGATGACTACCCATCCTTGGAAGGGATGTGTAGTACGAATCCTTACAACTTTGGGGACCAATGGTGATTGGGATTTTTGGTAGTGGTGAAAACCACTATTTATTAGGGGGAATTGATGGGGAAGAGCTTGTCCTTTTGTCAATTCTCAGCACTCTTGAACCATTCGCACAGGGGGATGAACAGGCTAATCTTTCACCTATGGTACCCTAGACTGCTTTGTAGGTTTCTCTTGCGTTCACACAACTTAGGAATTATTTTATGTGTTTTAACTTGTGTAGGGATGTTACATAACGAGGCGTGATCCAAGTAAAACTTTCCCTTGTAAAATCTGTTTAACTTTGTACAGTTTTTGGCTAGAAATTTAAAGACAGTTGAATGACGAAAACCCTATATACATTAGGAGACAACTGACTATGCTAAAAATGGGGATGGTGTTATTCTAGATGTATGTGTTTATAAAATGGATTTGATGTGGAAAATGATGGAATTGCCAAGTAATGACAGTCTATGGTGCTTTTGACTTGTATGACCTAGCAAATATGCAATGTATGGATGTGATGCCTAATGCAACCTATATTTTTGTATTTTGATTTTTACGAGTATGCATGGAATGGAAATGCAATTTTTTTTGTTATTTTTGATGATTTTATTGTTTTTGTTTGTTTTTGAATATTTATTTTGACCAAGCGGTTATGGTAACCCTTGGAGCTTTTGGTGTTTGACCAAAGGGTTTATGGATACCTTTGGAGCATTTTTGGGGTTGACCAAGCGATTACGAGAATCCTTGGAGCTTTTGGTTTGACCAAAGGGTTTATGGATACCTTTGGAGCATTTTTGGGTTGACCAAGCGATTATGAGAATCCTTGGAGCTTTTGGTTTGACCAAAGGGTTTATGGATACCTTTGGAGCATTTTGGGGTTGACCAAGCGATTGTGAGAATCCTTGGAGCTTTTGGTTGGACTATGGCTCTCTAGATGTGGAATGGCCTCAAATGACTGATGTTCAAGGGTTCTAGTTCCTTGATTCCTTCAAGAGAGGTGAGTCGGTATGTTCCAGGTCCTATTCTACTATCAATCACATAAGGACCTAACCAGTTTGCCATGAACTTGTCCCTTAGATGGGACGACAAATTAGAATTTTGTTGGTTCTCTTTTAAGACCAAGTCACCAACCTGAAAGTCCCTTAGGTGGACCTTCATGTTGTATGCTTTCTTAAGTCGCTCTTGATAGATACGCAAATGCTCGAGAGCATTGATGCATCGTTCATCGAGCAACGTCAGTTGGTCTAACCGAGCCTACCATGCAGTGTCATCATCGATGAACTCTTGCATTGAAATGCGCAGGGAAGGGATTTCCAACTCGAGAGGCATGACTGCCTCGGAGCCATACACCAGAGAAAATGGAGTTGCCCCAGTGGGCATCCGAATGCTAGTGCGATAAGCCCATAGGGCAAGTGGGATTTGAATGTGCCAATCCTTATGACTATCTACGATGATCTTTTTGAGGATGGCGACTAGCATTTTGTTTGACGCTTCTGCTTGCCCATTTGCCTGTGGATAATAGGGTGTTGAAAAACTATGCTGAATTTTGTACTTTGTGGTCAAAGCATGCACATATTTATTCTTGAATGACGTCCCATTATCCGAAAGGATCTTGGATGGAATACCAAAATGACATATGATGTTATGTAAAATAAACTCCGCAATGCGGGTTCCAATCATAGAGGTTAGCGAAATTGCTTCCACCCACTTGGTGAAGTACTCTATGGCCGTTATGATGAACGTGTGATGACCTGACGATGCAGGGGAGATCTTTTCGATTAGATCAAAGCCCCACTATGAAAAATGCCAAGTCGATTGGATCGGTTGCAAGGCCTAAGAAGGTACATGTGTCAAATTAGCATGGTGTTGACACTTCATGCACTTCTTTACATATGCGCAACAATCTCGCTCTAAATATGGCCAATAATAGCCCATGCAAAGAATGCGCTTTGCGATGGCCATACCGCTGAAGTGGCCACCACATGTACCATCGTGGGCTTGGGTGATCGCCCAAGCGGACTCTTGCTGGTCCAAGCAACGGAGGAGGATTCCTTCATAGCTTCGACGATACAAAATGTCTCCTAACAAGACATGTTTTGCCGCTTTCTATTTAAATGATCTTTTTGTGGCTTGTGTCAATCCAAGTGGGAGGTTACCTAGCTTGAGGTAATCCCTTATGGGTGTGTACCAATCCTGCTGATCAGAAACCTCGATGGTATGAATGGCCAATCCCTCTTGAAGTTCATCCCTAGCAAAAGCTGAGCGGGAAAGAACTTGTAAAAATAGTGTTGTGTTGCTATTAAGAGGGGTCGAGGAGAACAAGGACCCCCAGTTGGCTCGAGTCAGACAATCATGGATTTGAGAGAACCTATCTTGAGATGGTTCAATCTGGATCAGGTGGATTCCTGGCATTAGGTCAGAGCTTGCATGCTCCATCATGGATTGTGATAATGTTTTGACCTGAATGGTTGTCATCTCACCGGAAGGGTCTTACGGGATTAGTGACCCCAAGGAGGCCATAGTATCCGCAAAATGATTCGATGATCGAGGGAGTGCCTCGATGTCATACCATTCAAGTTGTGCCAGGAATTTGTCCACAAGGGCTTTGTAGGCCTATAGAACTGGGCATTTACATTGGAATACCCCCTTTACTTGATTGACAATTAACAACGAATCACCAAAGATGTTTAAACATTTAATGTTCATGGTGATTGTTGTCTGAAGACCTATGAGCAAGGCTTCATATTCTGCATTGTTGTTGGTGCACGAGAAGTCTAATTTAAATGATAGAGGCATTGGAGCCCCTTGTGGAGTGAAGAATACAATTCCCATGCCACCTCCTTGCTCACATTTAGAACCATCGAAGAATAGGGTCATGTCAACCTGTGACTCAAGCTCATCAAAATTTGGTGATTCTGAAACATGGAAGACCCCATCATCAGGTAGTTCTATGATCAGAGGCTGATCATCTTCAAGAGGAGCCTCTGCCAGTTGATCGATGATGACTTGACCTTTTATGGATTTTTGTCCAATGAATTCTATGTCAAACTCCATCAACAACATGATCCATTTCATTGTGTGGCTACTATGATAAGTATGACTCATCATGTATCGCAATGGATTCTCCTTAGACACAACATACGTCGTATTGCTGAGCATGTAGTGGCATAGATTTTTGGTAGCAAACACCATTGCCAAGCAGAGCTTCTCAACGTATGCATAGTTAAGTTCATAACTGACCAGGGTGCGGCTAAGATAGTAAGTAGCCTGTTCTTTGTGTAGTTCATTTTTCTGGGATAGCATGGCGCCCAGTGCCACCTCAGTAGCTGAGATGTATAAGTAGAATGACACTCCTGGTCTAGGTGGTGCCAATACTGGTGGTGAAGCCAAGTATTGTTTAATGTCATCAAAGGCTGACTGGCACTCGTCATCCCAGTGAAATGTTACCCCCTTGTGCAATAATTTATTCATGGGTCGGCACTTGTCAGATAGTTGCGCTATGAAGCGCTTGATTGACGCGACCTTTCCCTGTAGACTTCTGAGCTGCTTGATGGTAGTTGGGGGAAGCATTTCAAGGATTGCCTTGACTTTGTGTGGGTCTACCTCGATTCCTCATTTGGAGACTATGTAACCCAAGAGCTTTCCAGATGTGATGCCAAATACGCACTTCTTGGGGTTTAGTCTGACTTTATGTTCCATGAGGCGATCGAGGATCTTGCTTAAGTCATCGAGATGATCTGGGCGCAAAAGAGATTTGGCCAACAAATCATCCATGTAATCTTCCAAAGTTTTGTGCATGTAATCATGGAAGATGTACGTCATGGCACGTTGGTAGGTGGCACCAGCATTTTTAAGGCCAAAAGGCATGACCTTATAGCAAAATGTCCCCCAAGGCATTGTGAACGCCATTTTTAGTTGGTCCTCGGGATTGATACGAATTTGATTGTATCCCGAGAAACCATCCATGAGGGAAAGCATTTCATGGCCCATTGTAGCATCTACCAATGCATCGATGCTCGGCAAGGGGAAATCATCCTTAGGACTCGCTTTGTTTAGATCTCAAAAATCGATGCATATGCGAATCCTCCCATCGAGATTTTTGATGGGCACCATGTTAGACAACCATGGTGGGTAATCCACACAGATGACAAACTGTGCATCCAACAGCTTTTGTAGCTCATATTTGACCATTAAGGCTACTGTTGGGTGCATCTTACATAGTTTTTGCTTTATTGGCTTGACTGTCGGATCAAGCGTTAGATTATGCATGACTAGCTGTGGGTCTAGTCCTCGGCATGTCTTTGTATGACCATGCAAAAACCTCCTTCTTCTCTTTGAGAAGGGCAATGTAGTCGGCTTGCTCTTCGGGGGATAGACTTACCCCCAACTTGATGATTTGCAAATTCACTGGATCTGAGCCGATGTCTACGTCAGTCGTCTCCTCGATCGACATGTGGGACCCGTCCTCCAACTGGTGTGGAGTTGGGATCAAGTGGATATCGTTTGCTGAATTTAGATCATCGTTCGGAACATCAGGTTCCTCTTCAGCATGGAAGACATCCTGAGTCTGTCCTGGGGTGAAATGGAACATCCCACCACAAGGCCAAGTACTCGATGGGGATGGCGGTGTGTCAGCATGATCCCAGTCTATAGCATCTAGGTCTAGATGCAATGACCATGTCGGGTCGGATGGATCATGGATGGGGGTGGTTAAATCAATGGAGATCATGTTGATGAAATGATTGTGGTCTCCATTACCATGGGTGTGATTGCTCGGACATCCTAGATGATCTTTGTGCTCCGGATCTGGCTCTGTGGGTACTGGCACAAATGGATCGGCCCTATGTGTGGATAAGAGGATAGGGTCTACCCTAGGCACTGATGGTTCTATAGGGTCTCCAGGCGGAAGATGCTCTCTGTATACCTAGAGTGGCGGGTGCAGTAATTGCTATAACTGTACCTGGTTTAGGTGCCACCTATGCCTTGGCCCTATGTGTAACTGTTCAAACATGTCATCTATGTCCAAGGGATATTGTTGTTGTCGCATATGATTGAGATAAGCCATCTCAGTTTCATCTTCATAATCACTATCAGAGATCCAAAGGCCTTCGTTGGCTCCAATAGACTATTTGTGACATATGAGGCTCATCTTGCTCGAGCAAATTAATGTGGTCCCATCGAGGTTGTTTCGCTCTCTACGGGGGGACCTGATTCTCTTGAGGTGGCATATGCTCAATTGGAGCATCCAAAGGGAACATTGTCAGGAAGCTCTCCTGATCATCATCCATGGGATGTACTTGTGAATGATTGCTATCAGACTCGAAAGGATCCCAAGGTGCTACCTCGTATTTCGACTCATCTTCTGAAGACCCTTCTTGGTCTTGTCCATATCCCTCTTGTAGGTGAGTCCTCGAACTTTCTCCCTTTTTGACCGAAGGGAAAGGGTTGTTATGGTCAACAAGGTTGGTTGTTAGCAATGGGAGATAATCTCCCAATGTATATGTTGTGTTAGGATTGGCATATGGATCTAATGCCAACCCATCCTTGTTGCCTATCCCTAGGCCTTGCATGTTCTCTACCAAGATGTCTAGGGGCAGGGGGTGGTTGAACCCTACTCCTGACTTGTCATACGACATTTGATATCTCGGTTGGCAAAGAACACGCACTCCTTGCTCATACCTGCCCAACCCATATCCATGCCAATTACATTGGCCAAGATATCTCAATGCAAAGTCTGGGTTGGAAAAATAGTTGACATCCTCAGCAAAGGGCTCTTCATCTTCGTCTTCTTGCATATAAGTTTCAATGCCATTATCCAGGCCCCCATAAACAAAGTTTGTCTGATTGGGTGGGTAGCCTAGAGGAACCACAGAGCCGATGGGGAGTCGAGGTCTCCCCATGTCCTGCATGGACTCAAGTGCGGGTGTTGCTACAATGTTTCACACTATATACTCCCCCAGGCCCATGTTGGCCATCTCAACGGTGATCATTGGTGGTTGAGGGGGAGCGAATGGGAGTCCTTCCGGAGTCCACTCCATGTAGGGTGAACTAGGCATCTCGACTTCCATTCGGCTAGGCATCTCTTCGGTAGAGATGGTTGAGACTAGGGGTGGTTCCTCTTCTAGGGGTTTCTTTCCCTTGTCCTTTGGTGTGGCCACCGTAGGTGGCATCATTGTTGAAGGACCAGATGAGGAAGATGGACCCGATTGGGGATTTGATGGACTCAATGGGATGCCCGAAGATCGGACCCTCGTTTAGATGGATTCAACTAAAAATCCAAATGTGTTGATGGAAGGGTCGATTACGGCATGAATTGCATCGTATTGCAGTACTTGAAGGGCTCTAAGTCTGCTGGGACTACATGCACCTATCCTTCAAATGTATACTTTAGGCATTGATGAGCTATTGAAGGGACACACTTCATGTCCCTGATCCAAGGCCGCCCCAACAAGATATTATAGGCCATCTCACCTTCCAAGATGTGGCACAATGTATGAATAGTCTTTTGTCCCACTTGGATGGGTAGGACAATTGTGCCAACCGTCGAGCATATTGCATCATTGAATGCTCGAAGAGTATAGGTGGAGGCCATGATGTGAGATGTCGACAACTTCAGATGTTTCAATGCTGTTGTTGTGATGATATTACTGGATGAGCCAGTGTCCACCAACACCCTCTTATACGGAATCCCGTTGACCCATGCAATAACGTGCAGGGGTGGATCCGCCACATCACCAGTCACCGATTTCAATTCATCTTCTCTAAAGGTGATGACTGGTTCTGTACATTGTTTTACATGTCCCACAAAGTTGTTGAAAGAGTTTGCTTCATGGGGCTGCAGCTCGATGGCTTTTAATATCTCCATTAGAGCCTCCCGATGGGGCGCTGATTGTTGAATGAGCTCGTATATGGAGAGCCTAGCCGACGTGGTCCTTAGACTTTGGGTAAGTCTAGTCCGAATCATGGCCATTGGTCTAGGTGGGGGAGGTTGCGTAGGGTGTTGTTGAGGTTGTGATGTCGATGGAACTTCTCTAGTGGCCGCCACAGGGGCAGCTCCTGGATACCTCTTGTTCCTAGTCACTATGCTTATCATCCCTACATACCCCTGCATGGGGCAATTCTATTGCACCTCATTGACTTGAAGGGGTTTTTCCTACGCATCATGGGTAGGCAAGGGGTCTCTGAAGACTCCCATATGTTGGTTGTTTGGCGCTACGGGGTTGTCCACCGCCAATGTCTTGTTGTCGATTAGGTCTTGCACCAAGCCTTTGAACTTCCAACATGCATTAAGATCATGTCCCTTCCACCTATGGAACCTACAATACAAGTCCTCCCGGTACCCCTTAGGCTTTGGTGCATTGGGGTCTATGGTTTGAATCTCTGGCAAGTTGATCAAGTTTTCCGCTGACAAGCGGTCAAACAAGGAGTCCCTGGACTCTGTGTAAGGTGTAAATTGTCGCCTAGGGTGACGCTACTGATTTTGTTCCTACCTCTAGTTTTCTCTGTCATAATTGTTAGGAGGCACCGCCTGATAGTTAGCCTTTTGAGGTTGTGTTGCTTGTGCAGGCTTAGGGACGTTTATAGCAACCTGATTGACCGTAGCAAGTTTCTGTTGCATGGTCCCTATTTTGGTGTTCTTAAGCCATTCTTTCTTCTTTGGCTTGGCAATCTCGCCATCCTATATCTTGATCTCCTCAATGATTCTGGCTTGCGCCAGAGCTTCCTCAAGAGTGGCATATTGCTGCAGCTGCAATAGCATGGAGATCGATCTCAAATAGCTTTTTGAGAACATTTGGGTCAGGTCTGACATGGGAGGGAGGTAGGGCAGCTTTGAAAGCAATGTCCTCCATCGGTTCCCATATGCCACCATGGTTTCTTCCTCATACTACCTGAGGCTAGCTAGGTCACTTAGTGACGCCTTTTTCTTGGTGTTGAAGGTGAAGCATTCGAGGAATGCGTCCACTAGCTGATCCAAGTTACTGATGCTATGTTTTGGCAATTGAGTGAACCAATCCGAGGTAGGGCCTACGAATGTGGTTATAAATGTTCTTAGTAACAAAGCATCATTATCCTGAATGCCAAAGCACTGGCTCAAGAATCTAGTCACGTGCTCTTGGGCATCCTCCTCCCCTCTAAAGAGTGCCAACTAGGGCAGTTTAAAGTGTTCAGGGTATGGAGGTGCCGGAACTGATGGATGCACAGGATGACTACGGAGTTGGCATAAAGTAGGCTTTTGGGGCCCAGAAGTCTTGGTCTCCATAGACTCTAAGCGCTCTAGCAACGCTTTATATGCATCGAAGGATTTAATTTCTTCCTCCTTAGTTTGCTCCCATTGTGGGTTGCGGGGAACTTGAGGCCTATGGAGGGGTGGCTGGATAGCACCCCCTCTACCTTGGTAGGGCATTTCAGCCCGCTCTTCTTCTTGTTCATACTCCTCATAGGCTTCTTGAGGAGTGCCTAGCCGAGACCTATAAACATGGGTGGGTGCCCGTAGAGGGTGCCCATCATTGTTTCTAGGAGTGGCCTCCCGCTCAGGTCTAGGAGGTCTTGGAGGCAATACTTGGTAAGGTCACGGAGACCTATCTCGCACCAAGGGGTTGTGCCTCTCATACACTTCTACTTTATGCGCGTGAGGGGTTGGGACCTTCTCAGGCACATTGTTATGAAGCAATTCGGTTATCTGACGTTGAATGCGCTCTTTGTTAAGGTGATACAGATGCTCTAACTATTGTTGATCTTGCCTGAGCTGCATGATTTGTGCTTGGTGGGTGGCATGTCTGGAAAATTCCAAGTCAATTTGTTCTATCATCTCATGTTTAGGAAGCCTAGATGCCTCTCCTACATGTCTATCTCGGTCATGGTGATCCGAGACCCCTATGGGTTGCTTTCCTCTATCGAGGTTAGCTGCATTCACCCGAGGCTCTGGCCTCAATGGGTGATCTTGATACATAGCAGGTGCGGAGGTGCATCGCTCCCATGCTATGTACTACTCTTGAGGAACGTGGTGGTCTTCCTCATACTCCCTTTCATATGCATGAAAGGTGTGGGCAGAATTGTCTTGCCCTGTCTGGAGAGCCTGATACTCTAGATTTGGTCTAGTGTTTCTAACAATAATACGGGGTAGAGGAGGGATGACAAAATCATGTGGCCCCTCCTTATGGACCCTATGTTGCTCTAGCACTTCATCACTAGGCCACTCATAATGAGCATCTAAGGGAGGCCTCCTATCTATGTTGAGTGCCACGTGTAGGTTCTCCTCTTGAAAGGATCTATGCTGAGTGGGGGTGCCTCTCAAAGAGGTGCCTCTATAGTCCTATTCTATGATGGCATGATGTGGACTATCTTGTGTGTCAGGCCACCAAGGTGGGATGACCAAGTCCTCAGGACTATATCGGAGGTGACTTGCCCCCCTTTGTACACTTTTTGCAATGCTTGCCCATGATTGGGCTCGGCTACGGGTGTACACCATGGTGATGCTTACCTAAAGATGTGTACATTTTTATCTTCTTTTAGGATTTCTTATGCTACACTAAACAAGAAATATCACACACACAAAACAATGATTATCTCGTTTAAAGATTAAAAGTGTGCCCTAAACCTGGTTTAGTGTGTTTTGATGTTTGTTTTGAAAGCTTTTGTAAAGAACATTTAAATGCAATATGATGGCTCTTATGACTCCCAAAAATGGTCACCCCTTCGATATACCATTGCCAGGCCGATATACCAACCTCTCTATATACCCGCCCTTACGTGAGGGAAACTATTGGTACGTGAGAGCAGATGGTACATGGAACATAGGCGGTACGAAAGGGGAATCACTCTGTTTATGACACCTACCATAGAAGACTTATCCTCATGCACTGGGAATCACCCTAGCTACACTTGGTCAGCTTTCATCAGGATTTACGTCTAGCAACAATCACGATCGGGGTTATGTATGCAGTATCTCAAGCCAAGGTGGTGATGAAATCCACCGTTGGTCTTGCTCAAGGGTTGGGGTTTTATGACCAACTCCTTGTTGTTTTAAATTACCACGTGGTGTGTGGGGTTCTTTTTAAGTTGCATAAATGAAGCAAACAAGCATTCAAACTCTCCTATGCAAGCAAATAACTAGAGAAAAGAAAGCAAAAATTGACAGAAGGTGTTTAGGACCCCTACCTCTTCTCTACCCAAATCGGATGTCTCTGAATTTCTGCCCTAAAATTGCACAGAGAGCTATTCATCCCGGGGTGAGATGAATAACAGATCTGTATTCATTCTAGGGTAGGACGAATTCCTATTCATCCCTGGATAAGATGAATTCCAGCTCTGTACTCGTCACAGACTGAAACGAACAGTAGTCCAGCGTTTGAAAACTTGGTACCTGTAAGAAAAAACAAGCAACTTTGATCAAAAATTTAATCTTAAAAATCAAGGGATAGAGGTCCCACCATGATCACCACTGAAAGCATGAGGATACGGAAACAAAAAGGAAAATGCCAAGTACGATGCGTGTAAAACCAAACTTAACGCTAAAAGCCTATATATTGAAAAATGCATGAAAGGAAAGAACATAAACGAATCGACACAAGATAAAAGCAATATGGAATAGGGCCCTATTTATTGATATGCTTTTAAAGTCATGTTACAATACGTCTCCTTCCCTTTTAGGGGATAGGAGCGTTAAATATGTTTCTTATCACATCCATGGATAGCAATCCTTCTTCCGCGTGCCCACATGTAAGATGGGCGGACCAAAACATCACCGCAACTTGTGTATATGAGTTTTGACTCCTTAATGCTCCTCTGATGTCGAAGACCTATGTTCAAGGAAACAGAAAATATCAGTAGCACCTACAGATAGAATAGAACATGTATTTCCCAAGGCCTACTGTTAGTGTATGCATGAAAATATTAAAACGATAACCAAATGACCTCAGATCGACCTAAAATTTTAACAGAAGCATGAATATGTTACCAGGAAGCCACTGCAAAAGGAACAGTCGAGAAATTCCTCACAGATTTGTATTCGCTCGGGGGGGACGAATAAACCTACAATAAATTGTCAGAAAGCACCCTCTTCAATGTCCTATCCAAGAAGCTCCAAATGACCTGCAAAGTTGGGGTTAGCTAATTGGGGGTATTTTGGGAAGACCCAGAAGGTCATATTTCTCCAATTTGGCCTCTATCACCCAGATTTTTATGGTGCCATCTGCAAGTTAGTAAAGGCGGGAAATGATAAAAACATGGTCAAAAATGCTCAGAATGAAGTGAAATTTAAACTACAACCTATTTAAATAACCTAGAATAAGATGAAAAATAAAAATAAGAGAAATCTATCACATATTTCTAATCACTCCGGGGTGGGGCGATTAGGGCTGCGACAGCTTGGGGGGCACCGGGGGCAGGACGCCCATCGTTTGGGACTCTGTTTCGGCACCAATCCACTTGGGATGGGTCCAAAACTTCTTATGGGGTGTTGTCGACAAATTTTGTGGAATATTGTGGCCAAATGTTTGGGTTTGGGTCTAGAATGCGCCTCCAATAATCACCCAATAACCTCCCTCCAAAAGAGAGATCAAGGATGTGAAAGCACAAACAATGGGTGAGGATATATTTTAGCAGCACTTCATTGCTCCAAAATCTCCTCTCTATATCTCTTTTTGGGTGAGAAGACTCACCAATTTATAGACCTAGGGTCTCTTTGTTTGAATGCGCATGCGAGGGCGCCACTTGAGTTGATTGTCCTATTTTGAGAGAAAATATTATTCCCTGATTTAGAGTCTCCTTGCATGAGGTCTCTAAAATAAAGACATGCATGACTGAAGTCTCTCTTCTTGATTTGAAGTCCGTTCCTCGCAATTGCATGTCCTGAAGTTGTAGTTAACTGGCGGACCTGTCGAGGTTTGACTTTTTTCCAGTCAAACCTGCTATTCGCCTCACCCTGGGGCGAATGCTGCTATTCATCCCTGGGTGGGGCGAATACCAGTTTGTATTCATCCCAGGGTGGGGCGAGTAGGGAGCAAAGTGCCAAAAGGTGCCAAATTGACCCTTGACCTTCCAAACTACTGTTGGGAGTGGTTAGGACCACTGTTTAACCTCTGGGGGCTGCCCTAGGGGCTGTGTGTGTCAATGCGATCGATGCTTGTTGTCACATAATCGGATTGGTGCTGTTTTGGTGTCTAAAATCACCTCAAGAGAGAAGGTGGTGAGGGGGATAAGATTAAGAGACATATATTTTAGCTACATAGGTGTCCCTTTTGCCATTGATTCCAAAGGGGGAGATATTTTAGTAAGGGGAAGAGATTTGAGTTAGGGGGAGCAGCCTCCAAAGAGAGCATTGAGTTAGGGGGAGCAACCTCTAAAGAGAATATTGAGTCATGGGGAGCAGCTTTGATTCTCAAAAATAGTTTTTGCAGTGACTTTGGTGATTTGCATTAGAGGTGTTGCCATCAATGACAAAGGGGGAGATTGTTAGAAATTTGAGGTATTTTATGTTGTCATTGATGTCACATGGATCACATTGAGTTTTTGTGGCCAAAGTATTTCATAAATAAGCATTTATGATATTTTGGAAAGCATGGATGTATACAAGGTTTTTGTGAAAACCAAGGTAGGTAAAATAAAGGGTTTGATTTAAAACCATGGATGGCAGATTTGAAATGGGTTTTTATTAAAACCCAGTTTGGATTTTCGTTTCGTCGAAAAATGTGCCCTGGTGATGGAGATATTTAATTTTAAATATTTAGTTTAAATTTTAATTATTTAAAATTTAAATTTAAATTTTAAAATTAAAATTAAAGTCATCGTCGACGTCATAAAAACCATGCACCATAAAAAGGAAATTAATAATTAAAGGTGCCGACGTATGTGAAATTAAAGGAAGGTTATATATATATATATATATATATATATATATATATATATATATATATATATATATGCAAAGACTTTCGATTCAAAAGTCTAAGCATCAAACGAAGAGAACAAAAAGTGAAAGCCCCAAAATTCTTCGATGTGATAGTGTGGTCCAACGGTGAGCTTGGGAAGCATGGATTTTTTTGTTACAACAGGCCATGCATTCAATTCCCACTGGGTTCGATTTTCGTAAAGTGTGTAAGAAGAGCATTTGGCACATGTTTTTGGCATAAGCAAGTGAAAAAAAATATAGGGATAATTTTTGCTCTCTTTCCTATATGAGTAGATAGCTCACATGGTCTTTGGTGTCATGGTTGTGGTGTTGAGTGGGCAATGATGAGGGTTCGATTCCCTCTAAGAGGGAAGTAAACGTTTTATTGAATAATTTTTAATAGTGCCTAATGTTGGAGGCATAAGGTGATGCTAAGGGAATAATGTTTCATTAAATTTTTATTTAATAGGAAGGCAAGATATAAGGGTTGAAATGCACTTTTAGAAAAAGAGAAATTTTTGGTATTTTCCCCTTTTAGAAGTATACCATACTATATATCGTTGGAAATATTATTTTGAGGGCTATTTGACTAACTTAATTAGATCGAGAAATAAGGTGTATGTAAAGAGATATTTATGTTTTTGTAAAGGAGTTCAAAGTGAAGGTTGTTTTGTTCTTTTTCAAAGTGTGTTGAGTGTGGCAGATTTCCAAAGGGGTTTCTTCATATTCATAAGATATGGTTACATTATCCTATTGATTGATTATGGTGGTTGATTTCTGAAATATCATTGGAGAGAAAAGGATTGATTGTGGTTTCCTTTTTGAAAGTGATTGGTTGAATGCTTCAAGGTTTTCTATTTTGAGAGTTGTGGTTAAACCTTGTTTTATAAGCATTGTTGTTGAAGCCTATTGGTTATGCAAAGAACTTGAAAAGAACATGAGTATCATTGTTATGTGAAGAAAATTTTACTAGCATTATTGTTGAAGCCCATTGGTTATGCAAAGAATTTGAACTTGAGAAGAACATGAGTATCATTGTTATGTGAGATTTGTGGTTGAGCATTGTTGGAAACAATTGAGTTGGTTGATACATGCTTGTACTAGGTTTGGTAAGAAAGATTTGTTCATTGTGGTAGTTGGTTGAGAAGAGTTGTTTGAGCCTAGTCAAGTGATTGTGTGAAGTGGTTTTTCAAGTTCCATGAAACAAACTATTCTATATTCTGGATTTGAGTTTAGATTGATATTTGAGGATAGAACATATTGAATCTCTAACAATTCTATTTATGCTTCTATAGATTGCCTTGAGTTGAGAAATATATTGGATTTCAGTATAGAACATATTGAGTCTCTAAAAATTCTCTTTATGCTTCTATGAGATTGATTTGAGTCGAGATCATTGCATATCATAGTTGTCATCCTTTGAAGAGTGTATTACCATTCATTGTTGAGATCATCTTTGAGCCTTGCCTTCATAAGATTTGTGGATGATATTTGAGTACTACTTGAGTATGATTGATTGGGCCTTTGAGAATACTTTTGGGATAGATTTATGGATAGCTTTGTGGATAGTTTTTGGGTTAGATTTGGCCAAGTTCTGTGTGAGCTTGTTAAGAATATTTGGACAAGTTCTGTGTGAGCTTGTTGAGAAGATTTGGACAAGTTCTATGTGAGCTTGTTGAGTAGATTTGGACAAGTTATGTGTGAGCTTGTTGAGAATATTTGGACAAGTTTTGTGTGAGCTTGTTGAGCAGATTTGGACAAGTTATGTGTGGTATTTTTGAGAAGATTTAGACAAGTTGTGTGTGAGCTTGTTGAGCAGATTTGGACAAGTTTTGTGTGAGCTTGTTGAGTAGATTTGGACAAGTTTTGTGTGAGCTTGTTGATTTGGACAAGTTCTATGTGAGCTTGTTGAGTAGATTTGGACAAGTTCTATGTGAGCTTGTTGAGAAGATTTGGACAAGTTCTATGTGATATTGTTGAGCATATTTAGACAAGTTATGTGTGAGCTTGTTGAGAAGATCAGTGGAGTGCCTAGCTAAGAATATTAGTGGATTGCCTACCTGAGTAGATTAGTGTGTTGCCTAGATGAGCAAATCAGTGAGTTTCCTAGCTGAGTAGATCATTGGATTGCCTACTTGAGCAGATTAGTGTGTTGCCTAGCTGAGCAGATAAGTGGATTTCCTACCTGAGTATATGAGTGTGTTGCCTAGCTAAGAAAATTAGTGGATTGCCTACTTGAGTAGATCAATGTGTTGCCTAGCTAAGCAGATCAGTGGATTGCCTAGCTGAGCAGATCAGTGTGTTGCCTAGCTGAGTAGATCAGTGTATTGCCTACCTAAGAAGATCAGTGTGTTGCCTAGCTGAGCAGATCAGTGGATTACCTACATGATCAGATCAGTGTATTGCCTAGATTTGAGAAAATAAAAGTAATCATTGTATTGGATAAGAATCTTTATTTCTGTGTGAAATATTATAAGGATATTATCTTGTGGAGTACCCCACATTGGAGGAACCACGTTAAATCTTGTGTCTCAATTGTGTGGTGACTTGTGCTCTTGCTTACTATTGCTATTTGAGTTATTAATGCACACTACTATATTTAGTTATTTCAATTAAAGACATTAATTGATATTGGTTTGGAAAGAAAATAAAAAGTGGGCGCTATACTGTTCACCCCCTATCTTAGTATAAGCTTGTGTTCTTCAATCACAACTATAGTATTAAGTCAAATTTATCTTTGCTTGAATATAAAGAGTCTACCGCATAGCAACATGAAAGTGGCTATAAGTAATATTGGGTAATAAATAATAGAGGGAAGGAGATATACCGAAACCATAGAGTAGATTCCTTAAACTATTATAGGACTCAATCAGAAATCAAAATAGTTGGAAAACAAATTAATTTAAGATTCTCTATTTTTTAGGTTTTTCTAGATATGATGGTCATATTATGACTTCTTCGGTATCCGTTCTTTCATATTGGCAAGAAAATGATTAGTTATTTGAATGCTTTAATTATTTGTTTAATAGTAAAAGTTATTAATATTGTTATAATTAAAATAAATAATATTTATAGGATGTGATATTGGTATATTATAAATAGGATCTCTTTAAGGTAATATGAAATATAAATTTTTTAGATATTGTTGTTGATATTAAATATAAGCTTTGATGACAATTGGTAAATGGTGTAGTTTTAACCTTAGTTATAAATATAGGAGTATTTTACTCAAACCATTATTTTATACCTGAAAACCATTGCAAATAGTAACCTCTTAAACCTTAGTGAGATAATTATGAGATGGAAAAATATCAAGATTGTAGGAAGGACAATCTTGATTTTGTAATTCAAGATTGTGGGCAAGACAATATTGGTTTTAAGCCTTTATGGTATTTGTAGGAGGACAAATACCACACTCAGGATTAACCATACTTTTGACAGGTAGGGTCAGAACGGGAGGTAACAGAGGGATGTATGGGCATCACTCCTAGGTCAGATCCTGATAGTACTGAGTGGTGAATCTTGTACTTGAATCGTTGAATGAATACAACCCAACATAATGGTATGGGATATTATGTTGTTAACAAGTAAAGACATCGGGTAATTACCAGGGTATTCGTAAACACTAGATGAACTCTAGGGAAGATGGTTGTTCGTCTAGCTCGGGAATGTATGCACTAGTTCTTACATGATATGAATTCATGATAAGATATGGGGAAAATATGCGTCACACCTCTAGGTGTTATGGGCCCTAGAGGAAAAGAAACCCTTGCCTAAAATTGAAATAGGGTATGAAAGTGAAGTTTTAAAAAAAGCAACAACAACAAGATTTGGCCAATCGTGATCTCATGAGTTATTTCAAATACAACAAAATTGCACTCATGAAGAAGTTAACCTACCTCGCACTAAAACAAATTTGATAATTAATAAAGATATTTAATGATTTTTTTGTAGTTGATTTTTCATTGTTGGACAACCAAGTGGGTAGGACTTGGGGTGTTATAGAAGTTTCTTAAAGCCAAAACTGGATTAGTCGATATTTTCCTAAGACAAGCTTGTGGAACTCTAACAAAAATAAGTATACTAGGCAATATGCTAGAAGAGATAGTAGCTTGTAGAAGCCTGCATAGACAGGTGCTAGAACTCACAAAGCAAGTGGAATGCCAAGCCCTACAAAGAGCATTGGATGGAAGGCATAGGTTCTCAAGTACTAAATTCTGAACATAAATTGTAATAATGACTACCATCAAGGTCGTGTTGTGCAAAGATGTACATGCTGGCATTGAAAACTATTTCTTAAACAATATATTGCAAGACTAGAAGATAATAAAAAATAGAGAAGATGAATAAACAAAAATAGATCATATGCATTTTTTCGATTGTACTTACAAATAGGATTCAAAGCCATTATAGGTTTTCTTAAGAGAGGAAACTATTAGAGACTACAAATAGTAGAGTGTAACTTGTATAAACAAAGTACTTGGTTGGATTAATGATATACTATGAAAGGCAAAGAGGGTTAACAACATATTTATATTTTGTAGAGCGAAAGAGCACATAGTTGATATATAGATCAACTGGTCTCAATTCATAATGTTATCAAAGCCACAACAATGAGTAAAGAGAAAATTCCTAACATACTTGGGATGTACAAAATATATTTAGAAGGTAAACATTAGAATGCATAGTGGATGAATTTTATTGTTCTTAAAAAACCAAAATTCATCTTTGGATGCAAGAGATAGAATTGCATGGACAAAGTAGTGTCAAGGTCAATTACAACTGATAGAAGATGGAAAGGACTGTTGGGCAGATTAATTGAAACAAGATTTATCTCAACTATGTTATGTTTTTTAGGAATTCACCCTTACTATTACAAATGATTCAGAATTTGATCTTGATCTCTCTTGCTTATATATAAGAAAAAAAAATTCTCATCAGTGTTCAAATTCCTTTCCTTGAAGTTCCACTTATGAAGTAGCAATAATATCTCACACAAAATTCTCATCAGTGTTCAATTTCCTTTCCTTGAAGTTCCACTTATGAAGTAGCAATAATATCTCACACAATCAGTAAATCAGCTCTTTAATGTTCCATTCAAATTTGAATTAAACTTGGACATACCAATGTGTGAGAGGCACTTTGCAATATATTTAAGACAATTAGCTGCAGTTGTCGGACACAAGTCCATCCAAGGCTAATTGTATCTAAAAAGTTATCCTTTAATAGATACAAAAAAACATCAAAAGTAGTTGAAAACTTAATAACTAGGAATATTTCAAAATATTCATACATAGAAAGCTATGTCTATCAGAGCATATGAAACAAGAAATTTCCTGGCAATGTCTTTATTTGAATTAGGGACATTTTCTAAGACCATATGCTCAGGAATTCAATCATTAAAATTTTTATTTTCTAAATTGTAAATGAAGAGTGACGCCTCCTCCCATAGCATCTCTTGAGAGTAACAGGTTCCAGACATATATAGTGACTTAGATAGGCTGAAATAACTTGTCAATCTGGTGCCTCCAAAGTTCCTTGGAAAGTCCAATATCAGAAAGTAGAAGTGAAGGTCCAAACCATAGACAAAACTCGGTAAGTTATTTAAAAAATCATCAAATATGCGACTGAGAAGATCCTCCCTAGTATTATTTTACCTGGCTCTATGAGTTTTTCTGGACTCATTTAGTCGTTTTTTTTTTCTTTTTTCCAAATTCATAAGTCCAAGAAAAAACTCAGCTATGGCAGCAAAAAACATAAATTTTTGTTTTCCAAATTGGTTTTTTTTTTTTTTTTTTCCACTTGTAGAGAGAGCAAAGAGAAGGTGAAATCATACCCAACAAAATATTCATTTGCATCCTAAATTCAATTTTTTTATAGTTTTCAAGAATCTAATAACCACCCAACAGTTACATTTGAGGTAAAAACATAAAAAACAAAAGAAAGGCCAATGCTACGAGGTCCACCTGATTGCAAAGGACCAAAGATCAAAGGAAAAGAAAAATTAGTCAGCAGAGTACAGGAATAAGGTCAAAAAAATCAATAATGAAAATTGAGACCAAAAGGGTAGACAACGTTGAAAGGAATCTAAGCCAATCTTGTAAGAAATTTCACGGCAATATGTCCTACACCAAGTATGTTTAACACCTTCAATAGTTAAGAACAAATTTTCTTTACACTTCCCTGAAATACATATACATTCTCTATAACATTCATCTAACCACTGGTCCAAGGAACAAACAAATGCTTCTGAAATCCGAACCAATAGAGGAAACATTTACAATGTTTGAGGCAATTCAAAGATGTCAAGAATTAGACATTAAAAAATGGAACAATGCAGTACTTAGGCCCTCTAACAATCCCAATGAGATTTATGAGACACATAAAAAGAGCAAAAGCCATTTGAAGAAGCACAAAATGTCCATGAGGTTTCTTTCTAAGGAAGACAAGTTGACTAATAATTGTAATATTTAGTTATACCCTTTGAAGGGTAATATACTATCCATGTTCTGTCAGAGAATAGGACCAATCATTTGCAGTGTTGGTTTGAGCATTGCACCTGTGTGTGCACAAAACCAGAATGAAAGATAACATGATTTGAAGGATTAAACAATGGAAATTAGAAGGGATATGTGCCAGCCTTATGTACCCTCTCTGGACTCTGGCTTAAGGCTTAATATTAGGAAACACTACATATTCATGAGGAAGGATATAATTACATTTAAACAGCACGCTAAATGATAACAAAAGGACTTGCAGACGCTCCAACGCTGAATCTTATATCCATCCAACAATTACATTGATGCCCGAAACTTTTTTCCAATGAAATTTACGTTTTCTTTGTTTTTTTTTTTCCGAATCTGAGCCAAATAAAAAATTGCCCTTGTCGAGTCCGAGTTTCTCTGGTATGGTCCAAAAAACTTTGATTTGGATATGGAAAAAAAAAAAAAAAGACAACAGGGGACTTTCCTGAATAAGATTTCCCCTTGGATCTCATAACAAACAGTGAACCTGAATATAAAGTGTTCTTTAGTCTCCACCTCCTGGAGAGAACAAGGACTACCCTGCCATCTCATGGGATATGACCATCTGTACTAACTCACAAATAGTGAATATGTAGCTTAACTTGCCAGGAAGGTGGGAGGGTGGGGACGGTGACGCGGCGTAAATTCTCCGAGTATAGAAACTATCACGATCAAGAGCTATCATTTGGCTAAGAGATCAAGTGACTTAGGAGCAAGTATTTGAGACAGGCAAGAACATTTTAATGAACCCTGTCTGTTTCTCTGGAGGTATTTGGAAAATTGTGGTCAGATTAATTTCAGATGTTTACTTTTCTAATTTGACAGAGATAAATGATGACAAGGCAACAAACATGTAGCTAAAATATAAGATTAATTGATAATAGTTCTCTAAATGATTCCAAACACAAGACATGGTGCATAATGAACTTATTTCTTATGTAGATTTTCTAGGTTTCCAAGTACAGAACTTGTGCTAGTCAAAGCATTCCGAGAAATAACCATGTGATGGTGGTTCTTCTTTACTGGAACAAGTTGAAAAATGACTGAGAATATCTTGAAATTGTGGTTCTGGAAGGGCCATGTTATTCTGTACTTGAACTTTGAGATCATGTTTTGGGATTTATAGAGATTTACTTATTCGGTACTTGTACAATGTGTCCTAAGAAATTAAAATATCTATAAATGGATGTTCTAGGCCTGTGAATACACTTCCGTTATCTTGGGACAATAGTCCTGAAATTCATCTTGTTCTTGACTTTCAGAAGTTGAAAAATGAAATTTAAAAGACAATCTTCGCTGTCCATTGTCCTTGCTTGTCCATGTTAATAGATCTGTAAGAAGAGGGGGATGGAGAGACAGACTTCATGATGATGCTAGATCATTCACATGTGTGTAGCCTCAGACCTTTTATCCGCAGCAATTTATATTTGGGAGAGTCTCTGACATTATCAGAACACTGATGCCTCAAAATCTCAGTTTATTGAAGCTCTATGCAGTTAAACATAAATCTGAAACATGTGAAATATTCTTCTAAAAGTTTTTTCAAATGTAGACAACCTTTGTTTATTTTTGAATGGGTTAGTTGGTGGTTGAAATGGAGCTCATCATAGTAGAGAAGCTCAGATTTGGCACAGACTCAATAAAGCCATTTCTTGACTCGGATTTGGAGTAAAAACCAAAAAAAATCAAATTTTTATTGGGAAAAAGCTTTTTTTTAATGCATGTCAAAGTTGATTAAGTATACAATATTAAAGTACAAATGAAAATTACAAAACACACATCAATTAAAAAAATGTAACGCTACATAATATTTTTATATTGATTATCATATAAAAATATTACAAAATGTGTTAAAATGTCTCAATAGGTTCACTACAATAGTCAATTAATCTATCTAGTCTCTAGCAATGCCTTTGTCCTTTGCTCTAGTTGAAGCTCTAGTCCCTTCTCTTTGTGCTTATACCCATGGCTCATCCTCTACCTTTATCGCTAAATCTTCTGCCATACTTTTAATATCATCCATTGAAAAAGGAGGCTCCTGTTGATGTTCCTTTATCTCTCTGATCCATTCAAATGATGGATCAATCTCATCTAAATAAATGGTTTCATTATTTGATCCCACAATTTTTTTTTGTGGTGGAACGAATGTAGTGAAAAAATACAAGCTCATTTAACTTCTATCGCATGAGTTTTTTACATTTCTTGGAGTGAATATGCTCAAACATACTCCAATTGTGCTCACAAACTGAAGCGTTGTATGGTTGACATAAAATTTTGATGGTGAAGCATTGAATATTGTGTGTTTAGACACCAAAGTCCTCCCACCATAAATCTAGAAAATGCCAAGAAAAAATAAATTTAATAATTTATGTAAAATTTTAAATTGAGATCATTTTTTAAAACAAAATCAATAAAAAATCGATTCATAAGAGTTACTTGCCCTCTGATTTGCCCTTCCTAGAATGCACTAAGGGGTTGTGAAAAGGTAACCCTCACATCTCTTGTAATCTTGCAACTCATCTTGTATTATATTTCAAGTGTTCTCATCTGGCAGCATCCATGTAAGGCATTGTTGAAGGCCCAACATCATTTCATACTCAGCCTCAAATGAATCATCATAGAATAATTTTGGGTTAACGTAGTACCCTGCTACATGTAGTCGGCTTTGGAGCTGAGAAGCCCATCACCGGTCAATCAACTCCCAAATAGGATTGTTTTTTGAATTGGAATAATTATAAGTTGAGGTAATTACCTCTTTGGTCCTATCCATGGCCTCATATAGGTATCCCATTGGTGATTTTTATCCATAAAAAAGACAAAAAACTCTCACAAAAGACTTTGACACTTGAAGTTAAATAGGAGATTTTAGTTCTTGTTAGCACCTTAGTTATTTTAACTTTTATTACAATTCAATATTTACAGTTGAAAAACCAAAATATAACTTAATCTTGTACATTGATTGCCTCATTCATAGTTGTCCAAAAGGGCTCCTCAATCACATAATTATATACCTTGTGGCTCTCAATACAAAATTTATATTCTTCATTCCACTCCTCGCTCACAAATATCCTCTTCAATGCAGCCTTTGCATCAAAGAGGCTCTGCAATGTAATGAAGTTTGTGGTAAATTGTGTAACTCTAGCTAGCACAAGATCCCTCCCATTACTGAATTGTCCCATTAGCTGGAGAACCCATGCATGGTTGTAATTTAATTTTTTAATAATTTTTTTTTTTGTTTTCCATGGCATGATAGAATATTTGTCATTGTCATCAGAGTTTGTTGTTGAAGTTTGCATGTGATCCTCCATCTCACTTGAAGTTGACTATTCCCCTCACTTCTCTCAACCCTAGACTTTTTCAAGATCTTATGTTTTTTAATATATATATGATTGACTCATTTAGTCATTCATACATTAAGAGGTCATCATTCTAGAATGCACTCGACCTTTATCCTCTTCTTTATATGGAAAGGAGACCAGAGGAAGTACAAGAAAGAGAGGTGCAGTTGTGATCTCCGACCAAAGAACAAGTCAACTTGGAGAACAACCTTTACATATTAAAAGCTTTGCTTGTATTTTTGTTAATATGATAAGGTTGGCGAGGTAGAATCCATAGGAATAAGTAATTTTTTTTTACAAATAATCCAAAGAAGTCATTGGCCAAATAATGAAAATATACTTTCCAACTCTCATAGGATTTTATTATAAATAGAATGGACTATCACAATGTTAGGTTCAGGAATATCAAAGAGTATATTTGCCAAGTGGTATAAATCGACACGAATTGTTTCTAATATCTTGTAATAGCGATTTCCAAGGAGGGAAAGTGTACTTATCATTATCCTAGGGGTTCCTTAAATATTGCTTTGTTGGGGGTTGCACTGTAAAATATTGTGAAGGGTGTGTCTCGATGCACATAAATGTTCCAAAAACTCTTTGATATCCGAGCTAAGGATTCTTCTATACATTTGTTGACTACATCATACCTCAACCTCCTATGGGAGTAGATTCCCTATATTAAGTATAGATAGTAATTGCAAATAAAATGAGGGCATTGCAAAGTAAGAACATTCGAATAATAAATGAAGTATGAGGTTTGTTAAATTAATTCTATATCAAATTTTGGTACCTCATTTATGTAAGAAGGGTCACCATATTTTATTATTTGGTGAACTTGTTCCAAGGTTTTGAGAGCAAGTTGACCATATATATCATGAGCATTCAATAGTGTAAGAATTGGCTCAAAACTATATAATGAGTGGTTATATAAAAGTTACACATTGTATAGTTTTAACCTTTGCTTGGATTCAAATATACGATCTAAACATTAGTAGCTTAGAAAATTACTACATACTTACACAAAAAGTATACATTTTAGAATTTTAACCTTACCTTGAATATCAAATGGTATGAGCTCAATTGGTTAAATTCCCTGAATTTCAAGGAATAAAATTAGGTTTAAATCTTATAAAATAATATGTACATAATTATCAAACCATTGTGATACCATAGTAAATTTATTAAGAAAAATTTTATTGAATTTAAGAGTTTAAAAAAAGGAGAAAATTTTCCTTATATTCAATTCATTGGCATGAGCAACTCTCAAATTTACCATCATGTCAATGACAACTACATACTATATAGTTGTGTTTAGTTTTGGTTCTAAATAACTTTGTATATATTGATTTATAAAATCTAAAAAAGGTCAAAAAGAGAAATCTCTATATATATTTTTCTCTGGGAAGGTGGTGGTCATATTGGGTAGATTTGATTATAATTATAATATCAATGTTTATGTAGTTTAAGGTGTAGCTCTCAGTGTTTGTGTAGTAAAGTTTTCACTATAGTAGGACAATTTCCTACCCTTGAAAAGAAACTAGTAGAAACTACCACCTAGATTGACCAAATGAGGGGCCTTGAAGGTCCATCCACTTACCAAGAAGTTGATTCAAGAGAACCTGTAAATGATAGTCTACGCTGAAGAATGATAGCATGCTCGAAGCTCTCTTTGCCTCAAGGTAAATTTATTCACTCGAAAAAAGACAAAAAGGAAGTCCATCCTTTCCAATGGTGACTAAACCTCACCTCATCATCAAGAGGAACCCTCGAGCATTCTTGATGATGACTAAAATGGTTCACTTGATGATGATGTCTCCAATATCTTGATTGACTAGCACATATCTGCCTAACAAGTGATAGAGGCCTGAAACTGAGTCATCTTCCTCTAACAATTGGGTTGTAACACTCCATATACCTAGGGGTTATTTCTCAAAGGCATGAGCAATATACCCATAAGGGAAAACCCAAGAGCCCTAGAGGAAGATAATAGGGGGGATCAAAAGAGTCAAGTAAGGATCCAACAAGGGCCACCATCCCTTGATGACCTTCATAAAGACTCCTCCAAGGCTCATATGTGACATACCTCCATGGTAGAACTCTTTATGGATAATGGACTATGTTTTGGTGTGAATATTTAATGGCATAGCTTCATTTTATGATGTCTTTATGTCATGATTTTCCCTTGGTAATCTTATCATTGTAATGGTTTTGGATGTGTTTGTGCTATGTTTGAGGATGGAGGAGTTATTTTGTGACTTGCTTGGGCAAGCGTATTGAGTTAGTTTGAAGATTTTTTACTAACAATTTTTTTTAATAGTTAAAGTGTTAAACTATTATGGCCTTTATATAGAAATTGTATTGGTTAAGGGAAATAATACAAGTAAAGAGGACCACAATAAAATACTAGCTTATGTTGTATTTTATTGAAACAAGAAGACCTTTGTATAAGTGTATCCTTTTGGTAACTTGAACTTCTTTAAGGTTTACTTGTAATGCTTGCTACCATGGCATCCACACACGCACACACACACACACACATATATATAACTATGTATTATATTATGCATATACACATATGATGATTTACATCCGTAGATGCTATGTTTTGGATGTGGAAACTATAGTCCATGTGGTATGTTGCTAGGTGGGGTTGTTCTAGATCATAACCGTGGTAGATGTTTGACAAGTGCTTCTTTCTAACGTATTAGTGTAGTGTTTTCTGTTGGAAGATGACTTGTCTAACCATGTTTTCTAGATAGAAAGGGATATGTATGCATATTTTTTGTTATCATTGTATTTCATAATTGCATCGGGCAGTGTATTTATGGAGGAAAACAAAGCATAGTATCCGAATAAGTTTAGAGGTAAGAAAAAGAAGAAAGCGTAGTGTGGTTCAAGTGGTCAGAAAGGGGTGAGGAAGAGGAGTTGATAGCGAAAGGAGTTGTTGGTTATGGTTTTAGAATTTTCTCCCCATAAGCTTCAAGTATGTGATACTAAGGGTTTATTTGCACCACTACGAAACTTAGATGTTTAACTTCTTTGTTGAGCTTGATTCTAGAAAGGAACATAGACTGTGTTGTGATTAATGAAGGAAAGAAATTATTAAAAAAAAAATTATCTGAGATGTTTGTATATGGTTATGATGCTATTCTATTTTAGTCTTTGTAAAGCATCTCTTAAAGTATTTATTAAATTTAGTTTTTCATCTGAATGCGTCTCCTCGTAGACACTCATTCAGTAAACAAGGACTCGACCAATAAGCATCGATGAATAGATAGTTGTATACATCCATGCATTAAATAAATAATAGATAGTTGTAGACGTCCATGCATTAAGAAAAATTAGGTATCAAATTTGTTAAAGGAAAAATGAAAGTGATAGTTTGGTTGGGCACAAAACACTTTTATAATGTAAAGAAGGCAACTAGATCATTTAGAAAGAAAAAAATGAGAAGGATAGTTGAGTTGGTCTAATAATATTCTTTCTAATGATAGAAAGATATGGGCTAGCTCATAGGTTATACAAGAAGGAAACCTAGCCAACCCAAATATATACATCTAGTAAGTCTTACTAGATAGACATGGGTAATTTTAGTGATGGATACAATACTTCTCCAAATTGACTTAAGTGAACATCTCGATTTATCATGGTTGATTAGTAAGGTTGGAGTAATTAAAAAATTATTCATGGGTTATATGGGATTTGGAAAATGAAAATTGGTCATACGTGACATCCCTTTGTGGTAGAACTCTTTATGGTCAATGAAATATATTTTGGTGTGAATATATAATGGCATAGCTTCATTTTATGATGTCTTTATGATGGGATTATTTCATTATCTTGAGCTTAGAATATGGTACTACTAACATATTTGTGGATGCAAGACCAAGTGCTCTCTTTGGTGGTGAAGAACACAAGCTTATATTGAGAGGGGTGAAAAGTATAAGACCACTTTTTACTTTTCTTTCCCAAAAAATATTATCCAATATAATCAATGTAAATATCAACAGTAGTAACCAAATCAATGCACAAATCATCACACACAATAGAGAAACCAATTTAATATGGTTCACCCAATGTGGGCTACTCTATGGAGAAAATATTTCACTAAAATTTTCTCAACAAATCTCTTGGGAATCCTTCCCTATTACAATATTTATGGACCTTTATCCAAAGGATATACCAATCCACTAACCAATTTCATGGATACCTATCCACAAGAGACACCAATCCTTTCAATTGGTTTATGGATCTCTATACATAGTAGAACTCCTTATCCTCTGCTCTATATGGTGATCCTCTAGAAGACTACTACCTCCATTGCACTGGCTTGTGGATCGCTCTCCACTAAAGACTCCTATCCTCACTCAGAAGACCTCTGTCTTCACTACCCTGGCTAATGGATCTCTATCCACTAGAGAATACTATCCTCTGCTCTATCATTCCAAATATTGCTCTCATATCTATTTCAAATCTGCACTAAACATAGTCCTTCGGTCTAGCACAAATCTACTCAATATCTATCTCTAATATGGCACAAATCTATCCTTAAATTTGCACCAAACTTTGTCCTTAAATCTGTCCTAAGATATGTCCTCAAGACTTAACACAAAGCTCATTCCAATCACAAATAAAATTTGCTAGATCTATCCCAAGCCTTAACACAAATCTTGAACAAATCAATCAATCAACTCTCCTCTCAATTCTTATCAAAGACTTGCCTTAAATATTTCCATAAGTCCTCTCTCAAAATTTCTCAAATTGCTCTCAAGTCTTTACCAAGACCTGCCTCAAATTTGTCCAACAAGTCCTCACTAGAACTTGTCCAATCTTCTCAACAAGTCTTCTCTAACACCTACCTCAAATTTTTCCAACAAGCCCTCACTAGAACTTTTCCAATCTGCTCAACAAGTCTTCACCAAGACTTACCTCAAATTTGCTCAACAAGTCCTCACTAGAACTTTTCCAATCTGATTGTAAGCATACACAAAATATCACACTAAATTCAATCCTTAAGTCCACTCTAGGACTAACTCAAATCAGCTCACAAGCTTTCATAAAAGCTTTCTTAATTTTGTCCTAAAGTCCACTCTAGGACTTACTCAAATCAGTCCACAAGCTTTCACAAAAGCTTATTCAACTCAACTCAATCTATCAAAGAAAACCTCTTCAATCACACAAACAAGTTTCACATAGAATCTTGTTTTAATCTCACAAAAACATATAGAGAATGGTTAGAGACTCAATATGTTTCACACTCACAAAAACACTTAATCAGTTTTAAACTCTATTTTTTAACCACATAAACATATGGAGAATGGTTAGATATTCAACATGTTTCACACTCACACAACACTTAATCACTCTCAAAATCTCCTTCAAATAAATTTAGAATAAAGAAAAATTTGTTTCACAAAACTTGAACTATCACTCCAACACTTCCAATAAACTAGGCTCAATCAACTCCACTCAACCAATCACTCAATGAAACACAACTTGCTTACAAAACCTAAACAAGTGTTTCACAATGCTTTCAACAACTCACACTATGTAAATCAACCTTGACTCAAGATGATTCCAAACTCACATAACAATGATACTCATGGTATTTCACAAAACCCTAGTCAAGCATATGAAAGCTTACTCAAATATTTCCAAAAATTCTTATCAAACAATCTCACATAACAATGATACTCATGATCTTTAACAAACCCTAGTTCAATATAGTTCTCAATTTCTCACTCAAATGTTCTCACAAACATTCACTAATCATGCACATGAATGCTTACTCAACAATACTTATCAAACAAACCTTTTCACTCCAACTTAGCATTCACAACATCCAATTGAACAATTATTTCACTCACAGGGAAGATGTGTCGATACCTTTTGTTTGATGAATAATTGACCTTAAAACTTGTCTCAATCACAATCACACTTTTTACTAATCTCAAAGTTTAGGTAGCAAAAATATTCTCAAACTTTCATTCAAATATTCCCTTAAAAAATTTCACCATACAAAACATTAAATCTCAATTACATCTTATAATCTTCCACACTTCAAAAATTATTAGCAAAAATTAAAAAACTCACTTCAACAATTAATTTTATTTATTCACCTTATTACTCCTTCCAAATTATAATCATCAAAATCACAATATAATATTTTAATTTTTCATAAACCTTATATCTCCCTCCTAACACAAAAAATTCATGCCACTTAAAACCTTAGGACAAAATTTAATTAAAAATTAAATACCTCTTTTGCCCTCGGTGGGATTCGATCCCCCACTACACTTCCACCAGCATCCTAGACACGTCTCAACTTCCACGTGAGCTAGGTGCTCACCTTGGTAGCCAAAAACACCCTATGCGCTTTGTAGCCTATGCTAGGTGTAAAAACCTAAAATGACCACCACAAAACACTATCTCTAGGATTCGATTGCGGGACTTCCTGCTTGCCAACATCTTAATGCACAACCACTTGTTCCTAGCCAAACCACCAGGTTGGCAATGAGGCTTTAATCCTCCCTTCATTTATCCCTTTGTTGGCTACCAAATAAAATAAAAAATTTCCTTTTACTTGCATGCAGATCATGAAAATTCATAGGCATTTGCAATGTGAATTGAACGAAGGTAAGGACTTAGTCAACCAATGCACATGGTATTTATACCATTGTGCCATCTTCCTTTGGACGTTGACAAAGGAGGAAAATGCATACGACATCGGAATTAATTAAACCTTTGCCCTTATAACCCTAACCTTAGGGTTAATTAAATTAAGTTATAAATTAATTTATAATGAAATTATTATAATAAATTTATAATTAATTTAATAAATTTAGGGTTAATTAAATTAAATTATAAATTAATTAATAATGAAATTATTATAATTAATTTAACAAATTTAGGTCTTAACATTAGAACTTTAATATTATATACAAGATTATAAAATTATTTTTCTTGGGCCTTCCTATTGCAACTTTAGACCTTATATGACCACCTGAATATTATAATAAGAGATATTATTATATTATTTCCCTTAGACCTAGAAGCATTATTTCTCTTACACTGCTTACTGAAACTGACTCTTGACATCCTTCCTTTTGTACAACTCACTAAAACTAACTCTTGACATAAATGACAACAAACCTTGCTCATATTTCCAACAATATCCTCATTTGTCGTTGATGGCAACTCATTTACCTTTTACCATTTCCTTTACCTCTTTTTGTTATATTCCCCTTGAGAAACTGCTTCCTCTAACTGAATGCTCTCCCCCTAACTCAAATATCTCCCCCTTTGACATCAATGGCAAAGGGACACCTTTGGGGCTTGGGGCTTCTTAGCTTAGCCCCTATTGGGGGTTAATTTTGGGGTGGGAGTATCTCTACTCCCAACATAGACTGATATTTATCTGTGTCCACCTTCTTCCTCAATTGATCCTTCTGATTCCTCTAACTATTCATGTTATTTATTATCTCTAGAAGTTTTTCTCTACACCACATTGTTGTGTGCCCAATATTATTGCACTTATAACACTTAATATTGTGGTTCCTTGAAGGTGAAACTATTTTTATGTTTCTCCTGGTGAAGCCATATCCATTCCTATCATGAACCCTGCAATTATTTGCCTTGTGACCAAACTGATTACAAGAGTAGAAATACCCTTGAAAGAGATGTTTGTTTATGAAATTTCCATATTCCTGTCTTTCATGTGTCCTAAAATGTGTAGCCTTGTACCCAAACCTATGACATTAGAAGCAACATCCATTGAAGAAACCTTTCCATGACCCCATTGGTCTCTTAGTCTCTTCTCCTCTATCTTGTTTTTTGTTCCATTTGTTCCTTACTTGTGCATTGTTCCTTTTCTTGTTGAACTTTCTATTGTCCAACTTATCCTTAGAAGTCTCACTCTTTCTTTCACTCTCTTATTTTAAATCTTCTTCTTCTTTGGTGCTTGATCTTGACTCTCCTTTTTCTACTTCATGTTTTCCTTGTTCTTATTCAAAACTAAGTCCTGTTTTGGTGACTAATGATCTTTGTGCATTCATAATCCTATCCAAAGTATTTGAATTTTTCTCAAAATTGTTTAGCTTGTCCTTAGAGTCTTTCATTTCCATACTTAGTGAAACTATATCATGTTCTAATATTTCACACTCTAGATCTTTTGTTTTTTTATTTTTCAACCATACCTTCTTCAATTTTCCTTGCTTCTTCAACCTTAATTTTGAAGTTAGTGAACTCCTGTAGAAATGTTGCGTTTGCTTTCTTAGATTCTTGAGCTTGAACCCTTAATCCTGAGTTCTCCTTTTTTAATTCTTTGAGATCAACAATGAGTCTTTCACATTCTAGCTCTTTTACCTTTAACTATTCAACCATAGCTTTTTTAGTTCTCCTTGCCTTTTCAATCTCATCTTTCAAGTCAAAGAGATCTTGTAGAAGCTTTGTCTTACATTTCTCATCCTCTTGTATTTGAGCCTTTCATTCTAAGTTCTCCCTTTTCAACTCAATAATTTCCTTAAGAGTGGCTTCCTCGTTTTTTTTTTCTAAAATTATCTCTTTTCTTTGGTCTTCAATAGGAGAATTTTCTTCTATTATCAAAATTAGAGTTTATTCTTCATACATGTTTTGATTGTGCTTATTTTCCTTGAGTTCCATTTCATATTCACTGCTACTAAACCCATTGCAGTAACCTACATCATGAACAATTTGACCACAAGCAAAATATTATTCACCATATTGTGGATAGTAAGCTGTATGGTGACCTATCATCCTACATAAGGTACAAACTTTTATCAATTTAGTCTCTTCTCCATTGTTTGATTCATCTCTTGAATCTATTTCTACTTCTCCTCTTAGAAAAATAATCTCTTTGAAAATAAAATAAAATTCATCTTCCTTTTCTTTCATGACTATGTGTGTTATTTTCCTTTCTCATGGTTCTACTTTTACCTTTCTTTGCCATGTGTGTTCTTGTAAGATATTCCTTCAAGTTGTTAGACCCTTTATGAAGGAACCTACTATGATACCAATTGAAGAACACAAGCTTATACTGGGAGGGAGGGTGAACAGTATAAGACCATTTTTTACTTTTCTTTCCAAAATAATATTATCGAATATAATAAATGGAAATATCAATAGCATTAACCAAAACAATTCATAAATCATCACACACAATAGAGATGCCAATTTAATGTGGTTCACCAAATGTGGGATAATCCACGGAGAAAATATTTCACTAAAATTTTCTCAACAAATCTCTTGGGAATCCTTCTCTATTACAATGTTTATGCACCTCTATCCAAATGAGACACAAATCCCCTAATAAAGTTCATGGATACTTATCCATAGGAAACACTAATACCCTTATATGGTTCATTGATATCTATCCACAAGAGAACTCCTTATCCTATGCTCTTGAAGGTGATCCTCTAGAATACTACTGCCTCCACTACACCGGATTGTCGATCTCTCTCCACTGAATACTCCTTTCCTCACTTAGAAGATCTATGTCCTCACTATCCTTGCTAACAGATATCTACCCACTAGAGACTACTACCCTCTGCTCAATATTTGTCTCGAGTCTGGCTCAAATTTATCCTTAAATCTGCACCAAATTCTATCCTCAAATCTATCCTCAAGCCTTAACAAAAATATTGATCCAATTAAAAATCAACTCAACTAGATCTGTCCCAAACCTTAACACAAAGCTTTAACAAATAAATCAATCAACTCTACTCTCAAGTCTTCTCAAAGAATTGATTCAAATTTGTCCATAAGTCCTCTCTAGAACTTGCTAAAACTATTGTCAAGTCTTCACCAAGACTTGCCTCAAATATGTCCAACAAGTCTTCACTAGAACTTGTCCAATCTACTCAACAAGTCTTCTTTAAGAGCTACCTCAAATTTTTCCAACAAGTCCTCACTAGAACTTGTATATTCTGCTCAACAAGTCTTCACCAAGACTTACCTCAAATATTATTAACAATTACTCACTAGAACTTGTCCAATATGATTGTAAGCTTCCACAAAATCTCACACTAAAGTGAGTCCTTAAGTCCAATCTAGGACTTACTCAAATCAGCTCATAATATTTCACAAAATCTTACTTAATTTTGTCCTGAAGTCCACTCTAGGACCTACTCAAATTTGTCCACTAGCTTTCACAAAAGCTTATTCAACTCAACTCAATCTATCACAGAAAACCTCTTCAATCATACAAACAAGTTTCACATAGAATATTGTTTTAATCTCACAAACTCATATAGATAATGGTTAGAGACTAATATGTTTCACACTCACAACACTTAATCACTTTCAAACTCTCTTGTTTAACAATAGAAACATATGGAGAATGGTTAGAGACTCAATATGTTTTACACTCACACAACACTCAATCAATATCAAACTCTATTTCAAATCAATTTATAATAAAGAACAATTTGTTACATAGAGCTTGAACTATCACTCCAACACTTCCAATCAACTAGGCTCAATCAACTCCACTGAACCAATCACTCAATGAAACACAACTAGCTTACAAACCCTAAACAAGTGTTTCACAATGCTTTCAACAACTCACACTATGGAACTCAACCTTGACTCAATATGATTCCAAACTCACATAACAATGATACTCATAGTATTTCACAAAACCCTAGTCAAGCATATGAAAGCTCACTCAAATATTTCCAACAATGCTTATCAACCAATCTAACATAACAATGATACTCATGATCTTTCACAAACCCTAGTTCAAGATAGTTCTCAATTTCTCACTCAAATGTTCTCACAAACATTCACCAATCATGCACTTGAATGTTTACTCAACAATGCTTATCAAAAAAACCTTTTCACTCCAACTTAGCATTCACAACATCCAATCTAACAATTATTTCACTCACAAGGAAGATGTGCCCATACATTTTGTTTGATGAAGAATTGACCTCAAAACTTGTCTCAATCATAATAACCCTTTTTTCTAATCTCAAATGTTAGGTAGAAAAAACCTTCTCAAATATTCATTCAAATATTCCCTTAAAATATTTCCTCATACAAAGCATTAAATCTCAATTACACCTTATAATCTTCCACACTTCAAAAATGATTAGTAAAAATTATACAACTAACTTAAACAATTAATTTTCTTTATTCACCTTATTACTCCTTCCAAATTCTAATCATCAAAATCACAATATAATATTTTAAATTTTCATAAACCTTATATCTCCCTCTTAACACAAAAAATTCATGCCACTTAAAACCTTAGGACAAAATTTAATTAAAAATCAAATGCCTGTTTTACCCTCGGTGGGATTTGATCCCCCGTTGCACTGCCACCAGTGCCCTAGTTGTGGCTCAACTACCATGTGAGCTAGGCACTCACCTTGGTAGGCAAAAGCACCTTGTGTGCTTTGTAGCCTATGTTGGGTGCCAAAACCTAAAACGACCACCACAAAATATTGTCATCGAGATTCGATCACGGGACTTCCCACCTGTCAATGTTTCAATGCACAGTCGCTTGATGCTAGCCCAACCACGAGGTTGCCAATGAGGATTTAAGCCTCCCTTGATTTATCCCTTTGTTGGCCACTGAATAAAATAAAATTTTTCCTTTTACTTACACGCAGATCACAAAAAATTGCAGGCACTCACAATGTGAATAGAATGAAGGTAAGGACTTAGTCAACCAATGCACATGGTATTTATACCATTGTGTCATCTCCATTTGGATGTCGGTGGAGGGAGAAAATGCATACGATGTCGAAATTAATTAAATATTTACCCTTATAAACCTAACATTAGGGTTTATTAAATTAAGTTATGAATTAATTTATAATAAAATTATTATAATTAATTTAATAACTTTAGGGTTAATTAATTTAAATTATTAATTAATTTATAATGAAATTATTATAATTAATTTAACAACTTTAGGTCTTAACATTAGACCTTTAATAGGTCCGAGGTGTTGACCAATTGGTTCATCCAAACCCCATAAGGGTGGCGGAGGTCCAAGGTTAAAATATCGAGCCTCGCCAGACTGAACGCTTGTCCCTTTCTTGGTGCTTTCAGCGGCGTAAAAGGTTTAAAATGATTGTGGTATGGTGGTTATAGGGGCAGACTACGCGAAGATCTGTGTGGCGGCTTCTAGAGCGGACAACGCAGAATACTGTGGCAGCCATAAAATCTGGACATCCTACCCGGGTTCGTGGCGGCTACCGATTCCACCATGTAAATACAAAAAAAAAAAAACATTAGACCTTTAATATTATAATAAAATATTATAACATTATTTTTCTTGGGCCTTCCTATTGCTCCTTTAGACCTTATCTGACCACCTAAATATTATAATAAGAGATATTATAATATTATTTCCCTTAGGCCTAGAAGTAATCTTTCTCATGCACTAACTGACTCTTAACATCCTTCCTTTTGAACTGCTCACTGAAACTGAATCTTGACATCAATGAAAACAAACCTTGCTCATATTTCCAACAAGTGGATCATAAGGGTGAACCACCTACATAGAGAGATATTTTTGGAAATTATGGTGATGACTTGCTCATTGACAACTCAAGGTAAAAAAATACCCTTCATATAGTTGCATTTCATTTACATGACTCACACCATTGGGTTAGAAAGTTGTGTGTGCAATGAGTCTCCTTAATAGGTTCATGGTAGCATAGACTATATTAAATATATAGAGCCACCTACTTAAGTATTAAACAACAATATGTGTGCTCTTGTGTGTTTGGCATGAATGCTTGTGTTTGGTAAGCCTAGAATCATTTAATTAAAGTATTTTTGGTATATTTTATATTATTAATGCTTGTGAATAATAATATCAAGGTCAATAAATAATATTAACCTTTAATATAAAAGTTGCATAAAGATTATTTGAAAATAAATCCACTAAGCTTGGTAAAACTCTAATACTACATTATCTTTCTTTAGTAAGTTCCTAAATTTCAAGATAGTGAGGATGGAAAAGTTTGGAACTTCTTGAAAATTCTTCAAACATTATCGTGGCCAAGCATGGTGGTCATGCCAAGGCCATTAGTATTAGTAAGGGTTGCATTTGGAAAAGACGTATTGTTGAAGGGAGGAGCTCGGAGTAGGGGAAAGAAGCACGAAGGGCAGCATCGTTGGTTGGATTAAAAATCATTTAAACTAAGGTAGCTCCTTCCAATGTTTAGGTAAATTTTACTTGTTTAATATATTTTTGAAGTTGCAAGCTTTATATATTTCTATTGTTATGTTCTAAGCTAAGATTCTCCTTTTGAGTGTTTTTTTTTTGTGCTCAACCTATGCATTTATCCTTGAGTTTGTTTTCTCGTGAAACTTTATTTTTATTTATTTTGCCATATAGTCCTTCTTATGTTTGATCTATGATAAGTTTACATCATGGAAAAATCTCATTTATGTTTTCATCCAATCTATCAATCTCTATTTTTCAGCCATCCCCTACCTTGAGTTTTTTTGTGGATATTTTGAGTGCTAGTTAGAGAATTTTTTTGTTGTTTTGAATTTTTTGGATGCCATCAAATTTTATTTTCTTTCTATGTTATTTTAGTTCTAGATCTATAAATTTTGTTGTAGTCATTCTAAGTCCTTGTCGACCAATGTGGTATTGTACTCAGTTTGGTTCATTTGAAGCTTTGGGTGGTGCATATGATTTTTTGTATTTTGTATCAACATTTCCATATGTGCTTGGAGTATGGTATTCTAGTGTGCATTTTTGTTTTTATGGGTTGACGTGTTTATTGCCACCTTGGTTGTATATTATGGATATTTATTTTAAATTCTTGGTGCTCAATGAACCCTAATATCAATGCAAATCATATCATAGCCTTTTAAATTTATATTAGTGGTAAAATATTTTATATGGAAGTAGTAGAGAGTAGAGTTCTATTAATGAATAAAAACCTTATATTATAGGCATGCAATAGTTTATGGGGTAAACTAATTATATGTTCCATTATTTAATGAAAAGTTGGCATATGTCCTTAAATGATTTAATTTTAGGAAATATAATACTCATTAAGTGGAAATAAGTGTTTTGTTTAAGACTCTCTTTTAAAATAAAAACTTGATTATTTACGAAATTTTTTGATTAAAATAAAGGAAATTTATTTTGTTTAATAATGCTTAAAGGAAGAAATAGAAACTATATAATGGTTCCATGAGACTTTTGTGAGTTAAGGGATAATTATAAAGAGAATTATGGGCTTCTATTTTATAAGATGGATTTTTGTATGATGTTTTTTAAAGAGAAACTTTATAATGATTCTTGAGACTTTTGTGAGCTAAGGGATCATTATAAATATAAGTATGGGATTATGTTTTATAAGATGGATTTTGTATGATGGTTTTGAAAGAGACTATATAATGATTCTTGAAACTTTTGAGAGTTAAGGGATCATTATAAAGGGAAGTATGGGATTCTATTTTATAATATGTATTTTTGGATGATGGTTTTGAAAGAGAAACTACAAAATGATTCCTGAGAGTTTTGTGAGTTAAGGGATCATTGTAAAAAGAAGTATGGTTTTTTCATGTTGAATTCTTTTCATTATGTTTTTATGCATGGTTTTTTTCATAATTAGAAAATGGCATGTCTTAAGTTGTGTTGCATTTAGAGTTATCCTAATCCCTAAGTACTTCTCATGAGTCATGGGTGGATTCCCTATCACAAAGAAGCTTGTAGATTATAGATGTCTTGAAGATATTTGGCAAATAGATTTATAGTACTTTGAATGCATAGATGTTATGTAAAAATAAAGGTTATGTAAAAGAATATTTTCTTCAATGAGTTTTATAAAGTTGATTATTGTACAAACTTAAATATTATGTTGCTTTAATGATATATTGGATTTTGTACATTAAAGTGATTTTAGCAATCTTATATTTGCATAGTTAGTATAGAGTTCTAGAAATTACATGAATGCATGTTTATGTTAGATACTTGGTTTATTATGTTGTAGCATTTATGTTAAAGGAATGCATATTGGTATTAAATACTTGATTTATTATGTTAAATTAATTTTTATAGGAGTGTATCTTTTGAAGCTTATGTCAAGCATTTGAGTTAAGCAAAATGTGACTTTATTTAATAATAATCCTTGTTTATCTATTATAATATTTTGGATTAAAAGTATTATGAATTTATTTAAAGTGATTTGGATATGTTGTGATTTGCTTTACTTTAGAATTATGCTTTAAAGTGCAAGAATTATTTAAGATAAGTTTAACTTGGGGTGGTTAGAATTTCTTGTGGACGCAATTCAAATAAATTAAAACCCAATACTAGGAGGAGTTGTGTAAATGTAATACCTAGGTGGCCATGAGCCTAGAAGGAGTTGTGAGAATGTAATAGCTAGACTGATGAACCTGGAAGGATTTGTGATAATATAATAGCTAGGTTTCTAGTGAATCATTGCATATTGAATGAGTAGGCTTGAGTGTACTCCAACTAACAATTGTGGATCCATTCAGAAGACAAAAATGATGATACCTTGAATGTGTAGGATCAAGTGATCTTGTTCATTAATAATGAAGTGGTAATAACCTTAGTTAACCCACGAAGGTGTGGTAACTAAGCAACAATGCTCTTTGTTTGGTTAACCTACCTAGATGGACTTAGTGTATGGTTATGTAATAGGCATCCTCCTTTAACTGTTATGGGACATAAAGGATAATCCCTACACCATGGTCACATTGTCCTATACCAATGGGTATGGGAAAGGTGAGGCAACCACTTTTGAAATCCTTCTAAATGTGTAGGTTTAGTAACATGAACCTAAAAAGCTATGGTAGTTGGTCACTCCTATCTGTTGAGTGTCATTTTTAGAAACTTGGAACTCAAATATGATGAAGCCTTGTATGCTGGAAAGATTAAAAAAAAGGTTTTCCCCTTATGAATCCATATTTGTAATAATTCTTAAAAAAAAATTGGTAGTTTTGGATTGTTATAGTTGGTATCAAAGCTCTAGAATATAGGGCTAAAAGCTTTCATGGAGTGTGCCTATTATGAGCCTTGATTTGATGTCCTAATTTTTGGATACTTACTCTACTAAGGACCTTAACGTAGTTTGGGATAAGTCAAGTATCACATGTCAAATAGATCATACAGACAAAGGAGTAAAAATCCTATAGAGTATAGCTTCTTATTGGGGAATGATAACTTGAAGGTAGGTAAGAGTGGCCATGATCATTATCAGGTGAATTATAATGATCCTATCAAAAATAGCCACATGTGGGTAGACAAGTGTGGTTATGACCTTTATCGAGGGAGTGATAATGATACTATCAAAGGTAGCACCTTGTAGGTAGGCACGAATGAGAATGATAATTATTAAGTGAGATATAATGATCCTATCAGAGATGGTAACTTGTGGGTTGATAAATGTGGCTATGAACTTTATTAGGAGAGTGATAATGGTCTAAGTTAGTTCATGGGAAATGAAAAATAATTGATTGTAAGTAGAATTGAGGTAGAGTTGTAACTTACCCAACCCCTTTAATGGATAAGGATGGCACTAGTTTTGAGATACTAAAAAAATATAGAGTTGGATATAAAAAAGGATATTGTAATATGTTCTTCAAAAAATGCTATAGGAAAGAAGGGATTGGGCAATAAGGGAAGATTCATGGATATCTATAAAAAATGGGGAAATCAGAGGGATCCAAGAAGAATGTTGGAAAGACAAAGGAGTCAGATGGGGGCACGACCAGTGACATTTCCCTAATCGAGCTACTTCAAGGAGAAATGATGTGGTTGATGTCATTAGTAAGGTCACTATAAGCCCAAATGGCTCAATATTATGTAATACTAGAAATTATTGTTGACAAGTATAAGAGAAGAGTTAGAGTTTAAACTAGACAAGGTTATTTTCAACCTTGCTTGATTTAAATATGCATTTAAGGAAAGCCATCAAAAGAGGTGGTATGCTATATGTAGTAAATATCATTGGAAATATTGGAGAAAAGGAAGATGTAAAAATATTCTATAAACATTCAATTCTCCATGGGATTTAAAAGGTATTTCTTGAATATCTTATAGGTCTACCCCCTTGATGGGAATTTGACCTCTCTATTGAGTCGATGCCTAAGGATGAACTCATTTCTAGAACACCTTATAGAATGACCATAATTGAGTTGTAATAACTAAAGGTACAATTTTAGGATTTGTTGAAAAAATGTTAGATCAAACCAAGTGTGTCTCATTGGGGTGTTCCATTGATATTTATGAAAAATAAGGATGGTTCCATGAGATTATGTATAGATTATAGAATTTTGATCAATAAGAACAAGTATCCTCTACTAAGGATAGATGACCTATTTTATCAGCTAAAGGACACCATCATATTTTCAAAAATAGACTTAAGATCAGGGTATCATCAATTAAGGATTTGGGAAGAGGATACCCATGTTACAACATTTATGACTAGATATGGATACTATGAGTTCATATTATTGTCATTTGGGATAACAAATGTCCCAATAATGTTTATGAATATGATGAATAGTGTGTTCAAAAAATATCTAGATCAGTTTGTCTTAGTATTATTGGATGATATTTTAATATACTCTCATACTAGAGAGGAACATGACCACCATATTAGGTTGATGTTGGAAGTACTAAGGAATAAACAAGTATAGGGAAAATTTTCCAAGTGTGAGTTCTATTCTTCACAAGAACAATACTTGGGATACATCATCTTGATAGAAGGGATTGCTATAGACCCAAAGAAAATATAAGGTATATTAAATTTGCTTGCACCAACAAGCATGTTAGAGGTCTAAAGTTCCATGAGAATCATTGGCTATTATAATCACTTTGTGAAAGATTATTCTAAAGTTACCTATTCAATCACCAACATTTAGAGGAAGGGAAAATAATTCAAATGGACGAATAAGTGTGAGGGCACTTTTGAAGATCAAAAGGAGAAATTTACTATGACACCAATTCTTAGGATTCTCTATCCTTTTGAGACTTTTACAATGTGTATAAATGCTTCCTTGAAAGGCTTGGGTGGAGTGTTAACCCAAGAGGAGGCCATAGTAGCATATGAGTCTCGAAATCTCAGTAAACATGAGTTTAATTAATCTACACATGACCTATAGTTGGCAATAGTAGTATATGCTTTGAAGTTCTAGAGGCAATAATTGTTGGGAAAAAAAATTGAGCTATGAATAAACCATCAAATTCTAAAGTATATATTTACCCAGCCTATGTTGAATTCAATATAGAGAAGGTGGATAGAGTTCTTAGCAAAATGTAACTTTAGTATTAAGTATATCAAAGGAAAAGAGAATAAGATTGTAGATGCCTTAAGTAGGATGAGGCACATAGCCATATTGACATGAAGCCATATATATTTTATGGATAAGGTCAAAGACATGCAACTACATGACCCGTATTACATAGAAATCCAAGATAAAACTGAGGGAAATATTGAAGATATTAAGGGTTTTAACATAAAATATGGAATTTTATGCTTTAAGGATAGGGTATTCATACCCAAAAGTGGTGATATAATGATATTTATTATGCAAGAGGCACATAAATATCCCTTTTCTACCCATTTTGAAAGGTCAAAAATAGGGAAAAACATGAAAAAAACCTTCTATTGGGCCAAAATGAAGCAAGATATCACTAGTTTCATTGCAATATGTTTAGAATTCCAGAAGGAGAATATAGAACATTGACATCCAATAGGGAAATTATACCCACATGAGTTACCTATGCAAAAATGGTAGGTAATATCTATGGATTTTATTATGTGTTTACCTAAGACTAGGTCCAACAAGATGCAATCTTGGTAGTGGTTGATAAGTTGATCAAGGTTGCACACTTCATACTTGGGAACATTAAGGATGATGCACATGTGGTGGCAAAAAATTTGGCCAAAGAAATTTTCAAACTATATGGGTTTCCTAAGGTTATCATATCATACAAGGATTCTAGGTTCACATCAAAAAGTTTGTAGGCTCTACACCATGCTTTGGGTACTAAGTTAAATATTAGTTTTGCATATCATTCTAAAATAGATGGTCGTACTAAGAGGGTAAACCAAGTTTTGGAAGATATGCTATACATGTATTGCATGGACCAAAATTCAAAGTGGGAAGACTTTTGCATCTTGTTTTATTTACATATAATAATGAGTACCGTGCATCATTAGGGATGGCTCCATTTGAAGCCTTGTATGGTATGAGATGAAAAAAGACCTCTATTGTGGAATAATCTAGAGGATCATATGATGATAAAACTAGACACTATCTAAGAGATGGATGAATGTATTAGAGTAATACAACTTAGGCTTAAGAAAGTGATCTATTTCCAAAAGAGTTGTGCTAATCTAAAAATATCGCCAAGAGAATTCTCTATGGGTGATAAATTTTTCTTAAGGGTAAGACTCATGAAAAGTGTGATCAAGTAATCGAATTTGTATCCCCTCTATGTTGGTCCCTTTGAGATAATTGGTAATATTAGTCTAATAGGCTATAGGTTTACATTGTTGTCCAACCTATCAAATATCCACGATACTTTCTACATATCCCTACTTAGAAAATATGTCGTTGATCCTACTCACATGTGGAATGTTTCTAAATTATATATGGTAGATCCTTCAACCATTGAGGTAAGACCCTTTAATATTCTAGGATTTCATTACAAAATTTTTAGGAAATAGACCCTAGATCGATGTAAGGTCTAGTGGGACCAGTATTTTGAGAATTGTGCTACATAGGAAAATGTCAAAGAATGGAGCCAACAATTTCCATACTTATTTGAATAAAACAATTGTTTACACACTTGTAAGAAACAAAGAGGATTGCGTTTTGTCCAATGGTGGAGTATGTAACAAACCCCCTTGGAAAAACTATTTATGGACAATGAACTATGTTTTGGTGTGAATATTTAATGGCATAGTTTCATTTTATGATATCTTTATCATGGGATGATTTCATTATTTTTAGTTTGGAATATGGTACTCCTAACGTATTTATGGGTGCATGACTAGGTTCTCTCTGGTGGATCATAAGGGTGAAGTACCTACAGAGAGAGATATTTTAGGAAATTATGGTGATGACTTGCTCATCGATAACTCAGGGTAACAAAATACCCTTCATATAGTTGCATTTCATTTGCATGACTCACACCATTGGGCTAGGAAGTTGCTTATACAATGAGTCTCCTTAATAGGTTCGTGGTAGCATATACTATCTTAAATATATAGATCCACCCACATAAGGATAAAACAGTGGTGGGTCTGATATTTTATGTTTGGCATGAATTCTTGTGTTTGCTAAGCCTAGAATAATTTAATTAAATCAATTTTGGTATAATTTATATTAATAATGTTTGTAAATAATAATATCAAGGCCAATAAGTAATATTAACCATTGATATAAAAGATGCATTAATATTATTTGAAAATAAATCCACTAATATTGGTAAACCTTCATTATTAGTTTATCATTTTTAGTAAGCAGCCAACTTTCAAGATAGTGAGGGTAGCAAAGTTTGGAACGTCTTCTTGAAAAAACTCCAAACATTATCTTGGCCAAGCATGGTGGTCACACCCAGGCAATTGGTATTAGTAAGGGTTGTGTTTGGAAAAGAAGTACTATTGAAGGGAGGAGCTTAGACCAGGAGAAAGAAGTAATAATGGCAGTTTTTTTGGTTGTATTGAACATCGTTTAAATAAAGGTACAACCTTCCAATGTTTAGGCAAATTTTGCTTGTTTATTCTCTTTTTGAAGTTGCAATATTTATATATTTCTATTGCTATGTTCTATCTAAGTTTATATTTCTGAGTGATTTATTGTTTGTGCTCAGCATATGCATTTATCCTTGGGTTCATGGACTCGTGAAACCTCATTTTTATTTGTTTCACTATATAGTCCTTATTATGGTTAATATTTGGTATGTTTACATTAGTACAAAAGCTCGTTTATGTTTCCATCCAATCTATCAATATATATTTTGTCAACCATCATCTACCTTGAGATTTTTGGTGGATCTTCCAAGAGCTGGTTTGAGTATTTTTTTATTGTCTTGGATTGTTTTGATGTTGTCAATTTTTTTCCTTTCTATGCATTCATTTAGTGCCAAATCTAGAAAGTTTGGTGAAATTGTTCTAAGTCCTTGTCAGCTAGTGTGCTCTTGTCCTTGGTTTGGCTTATTTGAATCTTTGGATGGTGTGTATGATTTTCTTTATTTTGTACCAACATTTGCATATTTTCCTAGAGTATGGCATTTTGGTGTGCATTTTGGTTTTTATGGGTCACCCTGTGTATTACCACATTGGTTGTATAATATGGATATTTATTTTGAATTCTTGGTGCTCGATGAACCCTAATATCAATATAAATCATATCATAGCATTTTTAATTTATATTAGTGGTATAACATTTTATATGGAAATAGTAGAGAGTAGAGTTCTATTAATGAATCAAAACCTTATATTATGGGCATGCAATAGTTTATGGTGTAAACTAATTATATGTTCCTTTATTTAATGAAAATTTGGCATATGTCCTTAAATGATTTGGCATATATATTTTGATTAACATGGTGGACTCGAATAGCCGCCACGAGTCCAGGCCAGCCAGCCAGAAATCCGCCACAGTCATTTGTGCAGACCGCCCCTAGAAGCCTGCCATCGAAATACCTCATGCAGACCGCCCCCTATACCACCATGCCCCCGTCGGATTGAACCTTTTACGCCGCTGCCCGCTCCTGGACGAGAGAACAGGCGTAACAGTACGGCGAGGCCCGAGGGATTGGAACCCCGATCTCCCTGCTCCGAAAGAAGCGCTTTGACCGTTGAACCAGGCCCTCGAATTTGATTAATAATGGAATGCTTTACTTAAAATAAAGGAAATAGGAATTTGATTAATAATGGAATGCTTTACTTAAAATAAAGGAAATTTATTTTGTTTGATAATGCTTGAAGGAAGAAATATAAACTATATAATGATTCCTGAGACTTTTGTGAGTTAAGGGATAATTATAAAGAGAAGTATGGGATTCTCTTTTATAATATGGATTTTTGTATGATGGTTTTTAAATAGAAACTATATAATGATTTCTGAGACTTTTGTGAGTTAAGGGATCATTATAAAGAAAATTATGAGACACTCTTTTGTAAGATGGATTTTTGTATGATAGTTTTGAAAGAGAAAATATCTAATGATTCCTTAAACTTTTGTGAGTTAAGATATCATTATAAAGAGAAGTATATGATTTTATTTTATAATATGGATTTTTGTATGATGGTTTTGAAAGAGAAACTATATAATGATTCCTAAAACTTTTTTGAGTTAAGGGATCATTAGAAAGAGAAGTATGGGATTATCTTCATGATGGCATATTTTCATTATACTTTTATGAATGATTGTTTTCATAATTAGAAAATAGAATGAATTAATTTGCATTGCATTTAGGGTTGTCTTTATCCCTAACTATTTCTCATGATCCATGGGTAGATTCCCTATCATAAAGAATCATGTAAATTTATGGATGGCTTGAACATCCTTGGAAGATGGCTTCATAGTACTTTGAATGCATAAATGTTGTGGAAAAGCAAAGTTTATGTTAAAGAATATTTTTTTCAATGAGTTTTATAAACTTGATTATTGTACAAACTTAAATATTATGTTGCTTTAATGATATCTTGGGTTTTGTACATTAAATTTATTTTAGCAATATTTTATTTGGATAGTTAGTATAGAGTTATAAAAATTGCATGAATGCATATTTATGTTAGATAATCGGTTTATTACATTGTAGCATTTATGTTAAAGGAATGCATATTTATGTTAAATACTTGGTTTATTATGTTATAGCAGTTTATGTTATAGGAGTGAATATTTTGAAGCTTATGTCAAGCATTTGGGATAAGAAAAATATGGTTTTATTTAAGAGGCATCCTTGTTTATCTATTATAGTATTTTGTGTTAAAATGATTATGACTTGATTTAAAGTTCTTTTTTTATGATGTGATTTTCTTTGCTTTAGAATTATATTTTAAAGTGCAATTAAGATAAGTTTATCTTGGGGTAGTTAGAATTTATTATGGAATCGAGTCAAATAAATTAAAATCCAATTATGAAATTTTTTTTAATGCAATACCTAGGTAGCCATGAGCCTATAATGAGTTGTGATAATGCAATAGCTAGACTCATGAACCTAGAAGGAGTTGTGGGAATACAATACCTAGGTTTCTTGAGAATCATTTCACCTTGGACAAGTAGGCTCAAGTGTACTCCACCTAAAATTTGTGGATCCATTCACAAGATAAAAATGGTGATCCCTTGAACATGTAGGATCAGGTGATCATGTTCATTACCAATGAAGTGGTAATAACCTTAGTTAGCCCACTGAAGTGTGGTAACTAAGCACCAAGGCTCTATGCCTAATTAACCTACCTAGATGGACTTAGTGTATGGTTAGGGAATAGGAATCCCCCTTTATGTGTTATGGTCCTTAAATAATATTTCCTACGCTATGGTCACATTGTCCTATGCCAATGATGGTATGGGAAAGGTAAGAGGACCACTTTTGGAATTCTTCAAAACATTGAGGTTTAGCAAGGTGAATCCAAAAACTATGGGAGTTGTCCACTCCTATCCACTAAGTGTCATATGTGATGACTTGGAATTCAAATGTGGTGAATCCTTGTATATTAGAAATATAAAAGAAGGCTTTCCACCTTGTGAACCATTGCTTGTAATCATTCTTTAAAAACAAAAAAAAAATTGGGTTGGTAGTTTTGGGTTGTTACATCAGAGATGGAGGAGTTGGAAAGAGCATGGAAAAACACCAAGACCAAAAGCATACCCATCAAGTGAGGCTGAAAGGTGATAGTCAAAGGAACATGAGATATTATAATGGGCCTCGTCCACCAAAACTATCACCTATGCTCATTTCTCCATGAACGAAGGTCGACACATTAAATAACCCCTTTGAGAAGAAGATCATACCATCCATGGAGGAATTTATGGAGATTTAATTCCTCACAAGTTTAGAATCCCTTAAATTTAATGCAACATTATCCTTTAAATATTGCAACCTGATCTAACATTAACACTCCCACCCACACTCATTTTAGGGGTAATTTTGAAGTTCAAACCTCACCTATAAATATTATAAATAAAATTTCTTATATCTAAATAAATGAGTTTGGATTTGTTTCTATGTCAACTAGCTAACCTATGGCATCCGCTTTCTCCCTTTTCTATTATCTTGCTTAGTTTAGACTTAAATATGGAGCCAACTATATGTATAGGCCCCGAGCCTCTTTTGATTATGCATATTATTTGTATGAGAAAATATGTGTTCAATATCTCATGAATTATTCATGTTTTCATTAACCCACTAAGTTGAGGTATAAATTGTATCTTCTTATTCTTTGGAACATCACCCTTGTTATATAGGCTAGATAGGTTTTTTTTTCTACACTTTCCTTTTTACTACATTGAATGTTTTATTTCCTTTCTCCCTTTTCCTTTGATGCAAATTCAATTAATAGTAGACTAGCATAGGAGTAGAATGATGAGCACCAATGAAGACATCCAAAAGCAAGGAACCAACCTTGGGTAAAATACCCCAAAGCTCATATAGTAGGGGTTGCATTCCATGCTCTCATAGAGTTCCTAGGTCTAGAACCCTCGAATGAGGTGGAGGGCATCATATGAACACACTCTATAGAGGAAACAATAGATGCCAAAGTAACCACAATTGGGAGTTGTGATGCTTGGGAAGTGCAAGGAGGTTATTTTTGGTCCCTCAATAGTTTAGATCAATATGTTCAATGGAACCAATATTTGATAATATCCATCCCCTTATATAAAATTTAGGCCATAGTCTTGGTGAATGTCATGGTCACTAGATTTTTAAAGCACTCTAAAGATTCACCTAGCAATTTTGCATACCAAGAAGAACCTAGAACAAAGATAACTCATCATCCCTAGAATGAGGTTACGATGGGCATCTCCTTCTAATTATACAATTACCACATGAAAACTATACTATGAGGAAGAATAAGATATACCCATAAATGAAGTAAATAAAAATAGGTGCATAGTTTCATGAGCATAAGAATCACCACTAGGTCAATAGCAAAAGCAAATCCCCAAATTCTCATCCATTCTCTTAAACTTGGTACCCAATAAAGGAAGCACTAAATAATTATAGATGCCCTACCCAACCAAAATCAAAGAACACTTCCTACATGGGTTAATGGAAAACCCCTATGATCACTAGGAACACTAGCCATGTTGGGCTAAATACTAGCTTCCATGATAAATTCCTTGTTGTAATTCATCGAGGAAGATGCCACCACTCTTGTCAAGCATCTATAGAAAATGGTTAACTTGTATGTATTCTATAGTGTTGGGGAGTAAGACATCACCCTTAAAATTTTGGTGGCCTCCCTCATAGGGAAAGCAAGGGACTGGTATACCTCTCTCACCCCTAATTCCATCATCAACTAGGACCATCTTGTGAGTAGTCTTGTTGAGCACTTCAGGAATAAATGGATGGGGTGTTTGTATTATAACAAATTACCATTATTAAAAGGGATCCTATGGAAGCCATGTACAAATTCAATCCCAAATTCCAAAAGGCTTATTAGAGGATCCCAAAGAAAATGAAATTCATACTAGGTATTGCTTTCATATACTACCTCAAAGTAATCAATTCTAAAATAGTCATGATGGTAAAAATACAAGAGGATAATTCATTGCAAATAGCCTACAAGATAGCCACTCAAGCCAAAAGAAATCTTATTCAAGTTAGGTTGTTAGCTCCTAGGCCAACCACACATTTTTTATGGGTATTCAATCATTGTACCACCCCCATTCAGCTATCCAACCAACCTCTATGTCTAATCAACAAAATAATATCCCTCAATTGTCAACAAAAATTTAAAAGGTTTTGCTACCAAAACTACTCTCATCCTCCATTTAACTAGAATAATCAAGGTTACTGGCCTCCACAAAATGGATATCAAATATACCCTTCACCTATTAGGGAGTCCAATTATTTCCAAAATATTGAAATACATATGGTACTTATCTCGATCCCTATCCAACCTACTCCTACAAACCTAGTAAGATAATTGATCCTAACCCAAAACAACTATATAGGATATCATTATGGTTGACCATGCTACTACCTAGATCCCTACTACTAGGACAATGGATGCCTCTAGTAGACCATATTTCTAATGCCTCTACCCACTAAACCTATGTAATTATCAATCCCAACTGCATAGAGCATGCCACCAAAGGATTCATTGGTACCAAATACTAGAGCACTAAAAATAATATTGGTGACATGGGATGAAGAAGTCTTTGTCATCCTTGGATGGATGAGCACCCAATTAGACAATCAAAATCAATTTCAATTTGGTGTTATCACTAGGATAAAAAGGATCACAATGGAATATTCTCAAGGACAAAAATAACTAATAATAGAGGTCCTAAGATGATAAATCGACCTAACATGGGAATTAAATTTGAATCAACTAGGCCACTAGTGCCTTGAAAACCAACACCAAAATAGCCAAAATTGAGTTTGATACAAGTTCCTAGCTTTAACATGGAAAGGCCCAAGGCACCATGGGTACCCATTGTTGTACCAAAATCCCAAACATTAGAATACTTTGATGTGGTTGAACATATTAAGAGGTCCATTGTGCTACTACTTTTATTGGATGTTCTCACTCTCTTAGGATAGATGAAGTAGGCCTTTGATAAGAAAAAGATCAATTGGCAACATAAGGAGCAAGCAGTGCTATAGATATCTGGTCCTAATAGGCCCAAGCTATAAATTTTCTATCTAACACTCATATATAATGATAAACTCATCCATAATTACCTCATGGATTCTGGAGCAAGCACCTCAGTCATGTCAAAGAGGGCAGTCAATGCCTTGGAGTTGAATTATGAGCCAATCAAAAAAGGGGTGGTGTAGACATATTGGACTCTTATTTCCATCCTTGGCATACTAAGATACATATAAATTTATCTATATCCTTATACCAATGTGATAGTTATCCAAGAGGTGGCTATGATTGATCTCCCCATATCACTTAGCCTCTTCCTCTCCTAAGGTTTCATCATGAATATTGATGGGTACCTCTCTCTATACTGGTTCCACATGTTCCTAAGGAGTTGCTATAGGTCTAAGATGAAGGTGCCATCCAAACCACTCCACATGCACCATGTAGAGTTTAATATATATAGCAATAACAAAGAGGAATGTGTTTGTCTAGTTACTAAATAAGAATTGGAGACACTTAGGGATGAAGTGTACACAAATGTGTCGAATAATCAAATGGATGAATGGGTGGGTGACACGTGAGGTGCAGACTTATATGAGGAAGTAAAAAAGGCCAAATATAATATGAGTATGATATAATAATGGCTTGACATACTAATATAGTCTAGCCCCTCAAACTCCCATAGCACATTGAAATCCAAGACATGTATCCCTACTTAGCAAAGTGATTAGGATAAATAGATGTTTGGGTCATTATGGTTTGACCATTGTAGACTCTAATAAATCCAAGGAACGTATACACTAGGTCATGTACATCATGTAAATAGGTGGCATTTAAATAAAGGTATGACCAAGTACTATATTTTTTGGCTAATGTAAATAGGTTGCACAAAGGTAAAAGATAAAGTAATTTGGAAAATTTGTGACATATACAAAAAATAAGGTGCATAGAGCAAAAGGATTGATGATTGGTACGTGTGGCATGGTGAAATAATTTCTAAGCGGTATGAAAAGGCTTCCAAGGAGGACATATATTATGGATAATAGGTGATAATGTAGTATATGATAATTCCATCCTTGATCCATCCACATGATATGGATATAGGAGAGAGAAAGGCAATACAAGAGGATCACAATACCTTATCAACTAGAAGTCTATAAAGAAGAAGGGTTTCCCCCTGATATGTTTGTAGAAGCCTAGAATTCCTCTCTATATCTTTTAAAACCTACCTTGGAGACTCTACACATAATGAATAAGGCTATTTTTTATTGGGTTATTTTACTATTACAAGCAAAATACACCCATGATTCATCAAAATTATAGTAAATTTTTCACTATAGTAGGATAGATTCTTACCTTTGAAAATAAAATATAAAAAATTACTATTTATATTGACCAGATGAAGGGCCCTAAATCTCCATCAATATACCAAGAAGATAATTCAAATGAAGCACCTACAAAGGATAGTCTACATCAAAGACTCATAGCATGTTCGAAGATCCCTTCACCTTGAGGCAAAGTCATTCACCCAAAATAAGCCAATAAGATATTCTAAACTTTTCATTGGTGACTAAGACTCACCCCAGCATCAAGAGGAACCCCTGAGACTTCTCAATGGTGACTACAAGGGTTCCCTTGATGATAATGTAGACACTAAAATCATGTCAATTCGATTAGACTACCAAGACATGAGCTAATCGACACCATATGGCCCCCTTGGGCAACCCTCAAAGGTTACATAGTGGTCCTAACCACTTTTGGGAGGTTATACCCCATTTTTGGGAATTTTTGGGCCATATAGGCATGGTCGTCCCACACTAGGATGACTACAGTTCATGGATGTCCCACCCATGGACGACCACCAACGACCATCCCTGGGTGGGATGACCATGGTATTTGACCTCCAAAAAGTCAAAATTGGGATAAATCATAGCTATAAACTACCATTTATCCTTCCTAATAAAGCATGCTAGTTATAGGGTGCATAAATATCATGACACATTACATATTGGAGGCCAAAAGGGTGGATTTCTTCCCCCTCTAATGTATGGCGAACCTTGCCTCGCATGGCCTTGCATGCCCATTTTCCCATATGCCTTCTTGGGATATAAAGTGGATCTATTCCATCCAATTTCAAGAGAGATAATTCTTTGCATATTTCACCACGGAGTGCTATCGAGATTTTTCCCCACCTTATTGTGCATTTTCCCTTGAGATCTCCATTTATTGAAGGAGGTTTTCAATTTATTACAAAATGCACAATTTGTTTAAAAAACCTATCAATTTGAGTGAATATTATCCCCAAATTTGTTGAAAATACCCCGAAGAGTGTTTTGTACCAATTCCCAAAGGAATTAGTGGTAAAAAAATAGTTGATTTGGTGGTAATCCCACTCCAGGGTAGCCCCAAAATTGTGACAGTCCTAACTGTCACACCCTGTTATGGCCAGAAATTGGGATATTATTTTACTACTATTTTTGCATAGGTCTATTATAGATTATATTATATGATTTTTGTTCAAATTTGGCTCAATTTGGAGTTTTGAATTAGTTATTATGATTTTTGGGTTTTGTAGTACTAAATGCCTCACCCTATGATGACCATAAATTGGAGTGCAATTTATTTAATTTTTCTACACATAGTTTCTATACCAAATTATATTCTCTCTGTTCAAAATTAGATGCAATTTGGAGTTGTATTGCCTATGTTATCATGTTTTTGGGTATTACAAGTCTGAATGCCACACATTGGGATGACCACAAATCTAGGAATAATTTATTTACTCTTTTCTAATTATATTAGTCACAGAGCACATAATATGCCTAGATCTCACTTTTGGTAGCATTTGGAGCAATTTTGAAGTCTATTGCACATTTTCTCTTTCAATATTATTGATGCATGCACCTTCATGGTTTCATATTAATTCACAACTACTTTTAATCAATTACAGTTTCTTGTGTGTAGATATAGGTATCACAATGCATAAGGAGGGAGTAGTAAGCTATCACAATGACAGAACACTTTGCAGCGATATTAGGAGCCCGCTCACCTCAATTGTGAGTGCAAGGAATACATTGGAAGCACACATTCGATTCTTGGAAGGTTTTGATCCTTTGATTTTTGTATTGATTGTATCAATTAAGAGCCCTCAAGGGGAAATTTTGTAACTACTTATTTGACATTTATATCAATATAAGGAGAACCACCCATTTCTTTCATATACTTTTCATTTTATGATTTTTGAAGTGTCACTTTCGTAGTGCTTAGATCAAGTAGAATAATAGATGCATCTCATTTTCCCTTGCTAGGTGCGTCATTTTTCCTTTCTACAGATAATACCTTTAATAGCTTGATTGAATGGAATTTGTTTATCTAACTAGCTATAGAGACCTAAAACTAAGTTGTCTTCCTTTGGTTATTGGGTTGCAACACTCCATATACCCAAGGGTGATTGATAAAAGGCATGAGCAACATACCCATAAGAGGAAATCTAAGATTCCTCGAGGAAGAGAACAAAGGGGACTAAAAAAGTCAAGTAAGGATATAGCATGACCACCATACCCTACTAACCTTCATAAACACTCCCTTGTAGGCTTAGAGGTGGAGGAGGTGAGAAGAGCATGGAAAAATACAAGGGCCACCATATTTTTTATATAGGTTTGAGGATCACCCAGCTTGCCTCTTGTGGTTTGAGATAATGAATAATAACACTATCATAGCCACAATGATAAAGCACATATCCTAAAAGAGTGTACCAAGCCTCTTTTTTTAATATGCATTTAGCGATTGATGTCAATTTTACTGGAAGGGTACCAATCTTGAGGAAATCCCTAATTTGAGTAAATACAGTATGGTAAGGCTCTGCCTAAACTAGATGGACATCTCATTCATAATAAAAATATTCCTTGGTTATAGTTGATTGGTAAAGCATGGTAACTTGAATTTGAGTTATGCTATCAAAGGGGTTTTATGGAATAAGATACCTAAGGAAGGCCATGGTATCTATAAAATGATTAGATGTCCTTGATAAAGCTTAAATATCATATCAGTCAGTTGGTTAGCAATTTGTTAATAATTTTATTATAAGACTTTAAGACTAAGCATCTGCATTGATAAAACCCCTTAATTTGATTGATAATAAGGAGGGAGTCATATATGATTTGTATATGTTTAATGCACATGGTAACAGTGGTCTGGAGTCCTAGAATCAATACCTCATAGTTTACGTTATTATTAGTGCAAGGTAAGTTGAGCTTAATTAAAAAAGGGATGCAAAAACCTTGAGGTGTGAAGAACACAATTCTAGCACCTTTCCTTTGTTCACACTTGGACCCATAAAATAAAAGGGTTATATCAACTTTATATTCAGGTTCGACATGCTCTTTAAACTCGATAACACTAAATATAGAAATGTCTGGAATCTCTATGATAAGTGGTTGATCATATTGAAGAGGAGATTTAGCAAGTTGATCAACAACGATTTGACCTTTTTATAGATTTTTGACTTATAAATTTGAGATCTAATTTCATTAAGAGCATTATCCATTTTGCAGTGCAAGTATTGGTGTAAGTGTGACCCATCATATAATGCAATGTAAATTCTCCATATATGCATACTTGGTTTTGTAACTCACCAAGGTACAACTAATGTAATATATGGCTTGTTCTTGATTGGCATCATTCTTCTAAGCCAACATAGTCCCTAGAATGACATCAGTGAAAAATATGTATAAATAAAATGGAATGCCTAGTCGAGGTGGTGATAGAATTGGTGGGGAAGCAAGGTAACACTTATTGACATCAAAATCCTCTTGAAATTTTATGGTCTATTGAAATGTGATCCTCTTTTGAAAAATATGATTAAATGGCTTGCATTTGTCTAATAATTTAGCAACGAAGCAATGAATCACTTGAATTTTTCCTTGTAAGCTACAAAGTTATTTAAGGGTAGTAGGAGGTGACATTTTGACAATAGCCTTGAATTTATTAGGGTCCACTTCAATACCATGTTTGGGGATGATGAACCCTAAAATTTTCTCGGAAGTGACATCAAAGATGCACTTTTTAGGATTCAATCTCACATTATGTTTGAGTAACCAATCAAAATTTTTTTGTAAAACATCTATGTGGTCATGGCAAGTTTTATATTTGGCTAAAATATGATCGACATAATCTTTAATAATTTTTAACATGTAATCATAGAATATTCAAGTCATGGCATGTTGGTACATAGCTCTTGCATTCTTGACACTAAACGACATGACTTTGTAGCAAAATGTCCCCCAAGGAGTTGTAAAGGTTATCTTATGTTGGTCATTAGGATTTATTTGAATTTAATTGAATCTTGAAAATTTATTCATTAGGGAGAGCATTTCATGGCTAGCGATGGAATCCATGAGCATATCGATTTTGGAAAAAGGAAAATCATACTTGGGACATGCTTTTCTTAAATCATGAAAATTGATACAAATGCATATCCCCTATTGGGCTTACCAACGGGTACTATGTTTGAGATCCATTCTACACAATCAATTGGTTGGATAAAGCCCACATCTAATAGATTTTGCAATTCTTATTTGACCATGAGGGAAATGGTGGGATGAATATTCCTCAACTTTTGTTTTACTGGTTTGGTGTTGGTATTAAATATGAGATTGTAGACAATGATATTCAGATCAAGGCCAAGCATGTCTTTGTAGGACCACATAAAAACTTATTGGTATTTGGTTAGGAGTTAGACAAAACATTGTTGCTCTTTAGATGAGAGATGTTTTCCAATTTTAAGGGTTTTCAAGATTGGTGCTAATGTTTATACCAATGTTTTCCTCAATAAGCATGTGGGATCCCTTCTCAAGATGATAAGGGGTGGGAATGAGGTGAATTTCATATATGGAATTATCAAAGAGGGCTGACGTAGTATCACTGATTTCACCATGATAAATAGAAGAAGGTGAAGGATGGGGAGAAGGAGGAAAGTAAACATTTGAATATATGAGTAATTAATCTAAAGGAAGGAGAATGGAGATAGACAAAGGGGATGAGATTCATTCGAAGTCAATGAGACTAGTGTTGATGAGAGTGGGATGTCAAATATTCTTTGGATTATGGAGGGGTGTGCACAAGTCAATGGATAGCATGTTGAATTGGAGGAATGAAGGGGATTGTGGATTAGATTATGGATTCTATTGTACATGTGAGCAAGAAAGAAGTTGGTGTGTGGATCACATGGAGGTGGCCATGTTGGAGGTAGGGGATGTATGGGTGCGTTTGGGCACTCCAATAGGAGGAGCATAGAAAATATGAGAAGAGGAATGGGAAATATACATAGGTAAAAATTATATGCATCTATGATGGGGATAATGGAAGATGACTCTTATTCAAATATATCAGAGACAATCGAAAGTGCCTCAAATGGTTCTTTAAATTCATATTTCAAGGTGTCATATTGAATGATGTGAATTGTGGAAACTTGGAAAAAGTTATTTGGAAATAGATGAGCATACTCAGAATTGATGTAATCATCATCACTATCCTCCTTAGGGCTAAGGGTAATACATCGAAAATCATCTTTGAGTAGGTCAATCAAATAATGTTGATTGTATCCTAAAAATTTTTTATCTTGAGGGGGCTAGGAATGAGGCTCTAAAATAGTGTGTGTTACTTGATCAAAGTGTCCAAGACTACATCCATGCTAATTAAGGCATTTAAAATACCTCATGGCAAATGAGGGGTTATCCAAAAAATTAATATTGCTAAAAAATAATTCTTTGGACTCTTTATCAGGAGGTTTGTTTAACAATGAATCAATTCCCCTACATAAAATTTATGTGATTAGAAGAGGATCCCATGGGGACAAAAACATCAATGGCTAAGGGAGGATGTCTAGGTCGACTAAAATCCCTAACGGACTCTATAATTGGAGGAATAAATGTGGAACTATGTACAAGATATTTTCATATTCTAGGAGTAGTCATATGTACAACAACACTAGGATTTGGAGATGGAGGCGTTAGAAAAGTGAATTATGATGAAAGCTCAATGTTTTAAATGAAAGTAGAAAAGGATACAAACAAGGGTGGTGATAAAGGAGTGTGGGTCACTTGAACTATGTCAAGGATGAATGGGTTCTCATTAGACATATTTGGAGGTTGGGTGGGTCAAACGTCATGGAAGGAGATATAGTTTGGAAAGATTGTGTGGGTTTAGGTATGGAGGAGATAGGAGTTATGATGGTGGTATGAGTGATGAGGATGGTAGAAGTGATGGTGGTAGTAACTTATCCAATGATGGGAGTAATGGAAGTGGATATAGGGGCCATAAGTTGATGGTTTTGATTACTAAGAGTAGAATGGTTTGTTCTAGATGGAGTTGGTGGGGGTAATGGATAAAAGAGACTAGAGGAGATGAGAAAGTGGTCTGGGTGATATGTGATGAGTCGATTATGGATTTCTAGTAACTAAGGATGTAGAAGGGGTATGAGAAGAATATGAAGAATAGGGAGGCTGGGTATGAGAGTGAGTGCCTTGAGTGCTTGAGGAAGTGTGGAATGGTTGAGCATTGGAGGAATGGTGAAAGGAAGGTGAATAATACTAGGGAGATATGTGAATAATATGAAGGAGGTGTATGGGTTTGATTTGGGATGAAAGGAGGAGCATGATTAATTCTCAAGGATGAAGAAGGAGGAATTATATTAGATGGAATTGTGTGTGTAGATTGCATATTGGGTATAGGCGGTGTAGGTGAGGAAGGGTGATATGTGATCAAGTTGTAAGATGATTTGAGTGGAATATGGGTGATGGATAGATTATTTTAAGGTAAAGGACACTCGTGTGGGTGGGTGACCATGTGATAATATTTGAAAGGTTCATCATCCATCTAAATGCAATGAATGTGACCCTTATGGGTATATTTGAGGTAATGATGTAATGTTGAGGGTACACGCCACATATATCTTATCCATGATCTACCAAGGAGCACAAAATATTTCATTTCTCCATCCAATACATAAAAAAAAGGTATTGATGGTTTAGACCCCTAGTTGAATAAAGAGAACAATTATTCCAAGTGTGGAGCACAAGGTATTATTGAAAGCCTATAGAGTGAAAGTGGAATTTACTATATGAGTGGATGGAAGATTAAGATGTTTGAGGGCAGATGATGTGATGATGTTGATGGAAGAGGCAGTGTCAATAAAAAAATATTTGAAAACTTTGTTATCTATAGAATCCATGATGTGCAAGGGTGGATCTGGTCCTTCCATCAAAATAATTTTGATTTCACTATCATAAAATATAATGATCGATGGAGTTCAAGTTTGAATATTACCCAAAAAATTAGCAAAAGTATTAGGGTCATAGTTTTTTAGCTCTATGGCCTTAAGAATATCCATTAATGCCTCTAAATGGGGAGGTGATTTCTATATTAGCTCATATATCAAGAGCTTGGTCGATGCCATTTTAATACTATAAGAAAGCCTACTATCAAAATGGAGGACTGGTCAAGATTGAGATGTCATGGCTTACACTGGTGGAGGTGGAAAAGTTGATGAGGATGGCACATTTGAAGGGTCAATTGGTGGTGTTGGTTGATCAAGATACCATCAATTTCTAGTGACAACATGAATCATGCTAACAAAACCTTGGTAATTTGGGATATTGTTGATGTGATTAACTTGCTTCAACTAAGGTACAACTATTGAGTCCTCATTGTTTGGTTGTGTTTCCCCATGTTGTGGTAATAGATTTTGATAAATACCAAGGTTTTTATTAGGTGAGCAAGAGGATTGTCAACTTTGATAGACCTCTTTTTATCAAATCTTGCATGATGTGTGAGTTGAATACAACCATTGATATTGTGGTATTTGTATTGATGAAAGATACAATAACAATATTCGCTATACCATATTTCTTTGGGATTATTTGGATCTTCAGTCCTTATATAAACTAAATATATCAATTGTGCATCCATAGTATTTTGAAATATGATTGATAAGGGCTCTAAAAGAGGTGAGAAGTTACGTGGTATTTTTGAAGATTTCCAAACTGATAAGTAGGTTGATAATAATTTTAAAGTTGAGTGGGAGGTGACACAATGTTGTATGTAAATTGTGATGGTGGATATGAAGGTTTTTATGGTGGATGTTTTGAGGTGTGCACAATGGATGTTCCACAGGAGGAGCAATATTTGAGTAGCAATTTCAAAAACCACATTAGAATAACAACTTTGGAAATGCTAGCAGAGTAGCAATGATAGAGGTGCATACAATGGAGGTTCCATGGGAGGAGCAATATTTGAGTAGTGGATTTGAAAATCCTGGTGGAATAGTAGCTTTGGAAACCCTAGTGAAGTAGCGATGATGGTAACCCTAGTGGATCAACATCGATATAGGTGCGTGTAGTGGAGGTTCCATGAGAGGAGGAGGATTTGAGTAGCAACTTCAAAAACCCTATAGAAACAATTTTGAAAAACCTAGTAGAGCAAAAAAATCATACCAGGTTTAGGCTAAAGTAAAAAATATAAAATCATGAGGGGGTTGAGGCACCAAGGAGCTTCCAAAGGGAGAGGAAAATTGAGGGGGAGAGATAGGGTGATTCTCATATATGGAAAAGGTGTTTTTTTAGGGAATAACAAAATAAGGGGAACAACAACCCTTAACCCCTTATTTGAATTTGAAATTTGGAAGGAAAAATGGAAGAAGGAAGTTCTAGAGCTTTTAGGGCCTGATGAGAGCCATGAGATTTTACTTTCGTAGACCAACAAGAATGTGGGTGACTATGGGAAATTTTTTGTATCCCACCCATTTTGGAAGGAAAATTCAATTTATTTCAGTAGAAAGTAGTGTAAGTGGTGCACCTTGACTAAAGTCTATCACCATTCCTAATTCTAGTTTTAATTTTTAAAAATGGCTAAAAGAGTTAAAGGCTTTGAAAGTTGCTGGACTCAAGGTGAATGATAGCCCCATGGATCTTGGATTTATTTCTAGGCTTAGGTATCTAGTTAAACCCTTGTTGGATGTTTCTTCCTTAGATGTTATTTGGATCCAAGATTTCTCTCAAATTTCAAATTTTCCTTCGAGCGAGAAAATTATTTTGAATGGTGATTTAGCTATACCTGATATTTCAAAAATTTCTTTGAGTGGTAAAAGGAGTGAATGGTGATTTGGATGCCCTTGAGGTGAAGGCGAATGTTGTGAGCATAGATTCAAATAATTCTATGTAATATATTGTCCCTAAGGGGATTGTAGATGTTGCAATTGAAGTTCCCAATAATTCCCTTAAGGTATTCCCCCCTTCTTTTTTGATTAAGAATATTTCTTCTTATATTTTAAATGTTTGTTCGTCTGATATTTTGGATTTTGATGGTATTGGAACCATTCTTATTGGTGGTAAGTCCATGGGAAACATTTCTTCTAGGATGGGGGTCTCCTCTCCCCCTCATAATGGCTCTATTGTATCCAAATTGCCCCCCATTCAGGGTCGTAAATCCTTTGTAGAGATGGTTGTGAAGACCACAAAAAAGGATTCTCATATTTTGTATTTTGATATTGAACTAAATCAAAGTTTGGTTCTATCCTAACATATATGTTGAAGCTAATAATGGAGGAGGGAGGTTTCAATTTGGTTGGAAAATTCTTAGGATCTCAACCAGATATTGATTCCATCAGGAAATGGGATATTTTAAAATGGTATTTGCATGGACTCATATATTTAGTGGCCCTACCTAAAGGCTTATTAATGGTTAATCTTTCAAGTGAGGAACACATGAATCACTTTTTTGGTGGTGACCCTTTTTTTTTTTTGTAAGAGAAGTATGTTCCTCCATAGATGCGGAATGTATTTTGATCTGGATACTCAAAAAATTAATACTACTCCTATCTGGTTGAGGCTTCCTAACCTTCCATTTCAATTTTTTCATGAGGCTATCCTAATATGTATCATAAAAATACTATGAGATGTGGTTTTAATCGATACTACAACCTCAAAAAATTCCAAAATGGTCTTTGCTAGAATGTGTGTAGTAGTGGACCTAGATGTTGATCTTCCTAGGTCCATTAAACTTATCTTGGATATAGGTTCTCATATTTAATCTATTGACTATGAAAACATACCTCATTTTTTATCAACATGCAAAAAGTGTGAACACGATCTGGCTGATTGCCCTTTCAAGAAGTGTGATAAAATTAAGGCTTTGTATCTCTCAAAGCTAAATAAGGATGGTCCTCATTTTGGAACTTCTTCCAAGTGTTCGATGGACTAGTATCTAATAGATCTAATATTGTTGAATATGGACCTCTTGTGGATGCTACCATTCAAGTTTGTGCAGTGGCACCTTTCATAGCTTCTCCTTATTTGAACCCTCTTAAGGGAAATTTCTTGGAGATTTTAGCCTCAAGGGAGGACTCAACTATTGTAGAAATAATTTTATATTCAGGTAAGGAATTTTATCTTTTAGATAGTTTGCAGGGTTTAAGTATATTTTTGAGGAATGGTTTACTATTTTCTAGGTTGATATTATTAAATCAATCTAAAGTGGAAAAGGTTGTCAATTTTGGAATGAAGGATAAAAGGAATCCTAGTAAATTTTCTTGATTTCTCAAGTTTGATGCAGAATTTACCTTCGGATCCCAAAAGATCATATGGTTTAATGGAGATAAAGATATTTTGGAGGTTTATACCTCAACTTCTATTTCTCAAAACCTATTTTAGGGTTAGTGGAGGAAATCCCTTTGTTGGTGCTTGGATGGTCAGAATGTTGACTAGAACCCTTCAAATCCCATTCTCTTAATGTGGATCTTGCTCACCCTCTTTGAAGTTATGTTTCTTGGTTTGTGCAATTTTTTGTTTTGTAGGATGGATGAGGTTGAGGCTCCTCACCTCTCTAATTTTCTCTCTTATGGTGGATTTTTCATCAGTTTCAATTTTGGATTTGCAAGTGCACCAATGGTCTCTAACTTCTCTATGTTCTTTTGTTCCTCTAGCATTGTCCTTTTGGGTTGGGCCCTTATCTTTCCTATTGTCTCTATTTTGTCCAACTATAATCATTTATTTTCTAGGCATGGTTTATCCTTGTTAAAGTTTCAGGGATCCTCTTAAAACCCCTTCTTTTATCTAATAAAAAAATTATCTTTACTTAAAGAAATATTATTTCATATTTTATTAAAATTAACTATAAATATAATAATTCTTATAAAAAATAATATTTTATGACTATTTATAATAATTAATAATAAATTAAATTAATAAAATGACATTAGTTTGGTTAATTATATTTTTTAGTTTTTAAAAAGATATTTTTTTAATTACACACTTACACACCCTATCCTAGTTTGAACCTAGGTTTTCTAGATGAGAGGCCAAAGCCATACCAGTGTAGTGTCCATAGGGACAAAGATCCATATTCAAATCTTATAAAATTTTACATGCATAATTTTCAAATATCACTATATGGTCATGATGTAGTATGGATAGGGCTTGCTATTATCCCATATAACCAATGAAAAACAATTAGAATAATAATAAATTAAATTGACCTATTGAAATTAAATCAAGTTAAATTCCTCAACTTTCAAGAAGAGATTTAAGTTCTAATATTTTTCATACTATTAATTATAAATAAGATTTTGAAAGGCATCCCACAAACTTTTACAATAGCTCCAACGAGGGTCACAAATTATGAAAGGAGGGTTTTGAAAGGCATCCCTCAACCTTTTACAACATATCCAACAAAAAAAAGCACTCAGAAAAACAAGTGAGAGTTTTGAGAGGATCCCACAACCTAAAAAACTAGCTCCAAATGGATACTAGCAACCAAAAACCCCTAGGGGTTATCCAACCACCAACATAGCTTACAAGAAGGAAATTTACCACAAAAAATGCACCAACTAAAAAAACAACTTGAGGAGGCAAAGACCTCTGAAAAGATACAATAAAATCCCATCAGTTAAAAAAACCATCATACAAAAAAATCCAACTACCAAGAAGGACAAGATTTAAAATTTAAAATATACTGCTTTTGACACCATGAAAAAAGTGGACCCTTGCATCAAAAACACCCAAAAAAACTAGGAGATTGCTCCAGTCGAATGGATCACGAGTGAATAGGAGAATATGAAGATGAATCACCCACTTGAACATGAAATTACCAGCTTAATGGAAGAGATAAAACTACCTTCCATCCTAAAAAATTGAGAATAGAATCTAGGGCAGAACACAACATCAAACCACAAAAGGAAAAGCTGCAAACTAAAAATTGGGACCACTACAACCTAGTGTCTCCATTGAAAATAACAATATCTTCATTATATCCATGAGGAGTAAAAAATCCACCATACTTATAGATCTACCAATTCCATGCATCGATGAAATCAATAATACAAGAAATAAGAGCGGTAGAGCACCTGCTCAAACCAAACTCCAAAATTTAAACCAACTTCTATGCTATGAGAGAAGAAACCAAGAAACCCAAGCTTTATCAAGGCTCCAATAATGACACCCAAGACGAAGGAGAAATAGTTGGAACACCCACTAAAACTTGGAGAAAAAAAAATTGAAGCCCAAAAAAATTCTAGCACACCCAAAAACACTACTTTTGAAAAACACCAAAGAGCTGCCACCCACCAAACATTTGGAACTTCTGAGCCTCCACCTCCAAAAACCTAGAGGCCATGGAGTAAGGTTTTAATAAGGACCCGAAACCTTGAAACTTGTGGGACTAAACCCCAACTCTTGTGGGTTCTAACCCCATAGGCACACAAAAGAATAAATTTTCCATAGATAAAGAGCCCAACATCTACAAAATAGCTAGCCAAAGCCCTTTGAGGAATCAAGGGCTAACAACCCTAAGCATAGACCATCAAATAGCCACCCCCTAAACAATTATTTAGAAATATCTAGAATAGGTAATCCCCTACCGCCAACATAAGGTATCCACAGTCAAAAGCTCTGCCATCCATAATGGTTGGACTAACAAACACAATTCTCCCTCTCTCCAAGAACCTAACATTCTGATAAGCGAAGATAATATATTCAAGGTTAAATGCACAAGGGATAAAATCATCACCACCAAACGTACCAAAAACCACCTTTGCAAAAGAGATAGGGGAGAACAAATTCACATTTTCTTTCCAAGGGTCTTCAGCAATAGGCTCGAGATTCAGTAGTAATTCCAGCTCCTCATAACCACTCTCCCCTACGTACCACATTGCTCCTTGGATTTAAGTTCTAATATTACCAAGTAATACATGCTTAATAACTAACTAGTTGTAATACCACTATGTGGTTATGATGTAATACAAGTGAGATTCATTTCAATTTTAATCAAATGGCATGAGCTTAACTAGCTAAATACCTTAACTTTCAAGGACGAGGCTCAAGTTCAGATTTTATCAAATTATATATTATATATATATATATATATATATATATATATATATATATATATATATATATATATATATATATATATATATTGTAGTACCACTATGTTCGTGTAATACCACTATGTGTTCAAGTGAAGTACATTTCAATCCCATATAACCAATTAGAAAAAAATGCGAATAATAAATAAAATTTATCAAATGTCATGAGCTTAATTGGCTAAATACCTTAACTTTTAAAGAGAATCAAATTCAAATATTACCAAAGGATACATACATAATTATTCAGTTCTTATAATACCACTATGTAATCATGATATAATAAGAATAAATTTCATTTCAATCTCATATAACCAATTAAAAATTTAAAAATAATAATTATCATTATAAATAAATTTTAAAAATACATTTAAAATTAAATTATTAAATTTTTGAAATCAAAATAGATAAGTCAAGTAAATAATGAAATGTTGAAAATATCTCTATTATAAAAAAAGACACTAAACATTATAACAATAAACCACACATATTGTAATAGAAGAAAAAGGATATTATCATGCTTATAATTTGAAAAACTCCTTTAAAATAAAATTTATTTAAATAATAATAATTATAAAACATTTAACCTAATTATTAACTATGCTCCAACAATGACACCCTTCACAAGTATCCTTCTATAGTATGTATGATCTTTAGCATCTAAACATCTTATAATATTTAAATGTTATCCTCTACATTAGTAGATTCATAATAAATTGTCTCCCAAATCCAAACTATTGAGGGACTAAGAATTCCCCCCTTGAGCTCCCTGAGTGTTATGACTCCCCATGGTTGTGGCTTTAGTATCTACCATCACTTTTGTCGAGTGGGTGTATGTAGTACCATATGTCTCATATAGGGGTATCATTCCTAGGAAGTCTGGGAGAGCATGGGATGCAACCCCCATCAGATGACCTCCAAGGTTTTTATCCAAGGTTGATTCCTTGATTTTGGACGTCTTCTTTGGTGCTTGTCATTTTGCTCCTATGCTAGTCTACTCCTAATCGAAATTGCTTTAAAGAAAAATTGAGATAGGAAAGAAAACATACAACACAGTGAAAATTATAGTGTAGAAATAGAAACCTATCTAGCCTATCTAACTAGCATGATGCACCAAAAAAAATAAGACATAATTTTTACTTGAACTCAATGGGATTAATGAACACATGAACAATGCATGGCCAAATATTGAACACAAATTTGATCATACAAATAATATGCATAATCAAAAGAGGTTCAAGTCATGTCCATATAGCTCACTCAAGGTTCAAGTCTATACTAAGCAAAGAGAACATAAAAGGGAGAAATCAAATGTCATAAGTCAAATATTTGACACAAAAATAAATCCAAAATCCTTTATTTAGATACAAGAAATCCTATTTATAATATTTATAGGTAAGGTTTAAAATTCAAAATTTTCCCCAAAATGAGTGTGGGCAAGAGCACCAATGTTAGATCAGACTATAATATTTAGAGGATAGTGTTGCATCAAATTTATGGGAATATTAAGTTGTGAGGAGTTAAATCACCATAAATTCCTCCATGGATGGCATGGTCCTCTTTTCAAAGGTGTTATTTAATGTACCCACCTTCCTTCATGAAGAAAAGATCATAGGGTTTAGCCTTGGTGGACAAGGCCCATTCCAAGATCTCATGTTCCCTTGACTATCAATTTGTATTGGCAATTTCTTCCTTTTGCATGTTGTCTTCCTAGATTTTGATAGGAGCTTGGGTTCCTTTTGATAATTTAGTTTCTCTGGTGATCTCTCCCTTGTACTTTTAGTCAGTTGCTAGTTGGATTTTTATCACTTTTGATGCTACCCTACTCTTTATGGTAACCGAATTTCAAGAATGCTTCTGCATAGGATTTCATTGGGCCTCGTTTGATGGGCATGTTTTTGGCCCTTTTATTTTTCCATGCTCTTCTCACCTCCTCCACCTCTAAGCCTCCAAGGGAGTCTTGATGAAGGTTAGTAAGGGATGGTGGTCATGCTAGATCCTTACTTGATTCTTTTAGTCCCCCATATTCTCTTCCTTGAGGGATATTAGGTTTCCTCTTATGGGTATGTTGCTCATACCTTTGAGAAATCACCCTTGGGTATATGGAGTGTTGCAACCCAATCACCAAAGGAAGGTGGCTAGGTTTTAGTTCTATATAGCTAGTTAGGGAAATAGGTGCCATTTAATCAAGTTATTGAAGGCCTTATCATCAAGGGAACCCTTGTAGTCACCATTGATATGGCTTAGGGGTTCCTATTGATAATGGAGTGAGGCTTAATCACCACTAAAAAGGTTGGAATTTCTTGTTGGATTATTTTGGGTGAATGCCTTTGCCTCGAGGTGAAGGGAGCTTCAAACATGCTATGAGTATTTGATGTAGACTATCCTTTGTAGGTGCTTCCTTTGAATTATCTTATTGGTATGTAGATGGAGCTTTAGGGCCCTTCATCTCATCAATCTAGGCAGTAATTTTTGCTAGTTTATTTTTGGGGGCAAGAACATGTCCTACTATAGTGAAAACTTCACTATAATTTTGATGACTCACGGGGGACTTTTACTTGTAAGAGTAAAAGAACCCAACAAAAAATAACATTATTCATTGGGTGCAGATTCTCCAAGGTAGGTTTTGAAATCTTAGGATCTTAGGATAGGAATTTTGTGCTTTTACAAACATATCAAGGGTAAAACCTTCTTATAGACTTCTGGCTAATAAGGCATTGTGATATTCTTGTACTACCTTTCTCTCTCCTATATCCATCTCATGTGTCTGGATCGGTAATGGCATTATCATATTCTATATTATCACCTATTGGCCATAAGATATGTCCTCCTTGGAAGCATTTGCATATCGCTTAGAAATTATTGCATCATGCCACACCTATCAATCATTAGTTCTTTTGCTCCATGCCATTTCTTTTTCATAAATGTCACAAGTTTTCCAAAATACTTTATATTTTACCTTTGTGCCACCTATTTATATTGGCCAATAAATATAGTACTTGGTCATACATTTATTTAAATGCCACCTATTTACATGATGTACATGACCTGGTGTGTATACACACATTGTTCCTTCCTTGGACTTTCTCAGAATCTATAATGGTCAAACCATAATGACCCAAACTTCAATTTATCCTAGTCACTTGGTTGAGTAGGGACACATGTCTTGGATTTCAATGTTCTATGGGTGTCTGAGGGGCTAGCCTCTGTTAGTATGTCAAGCCCTTCTCCTTACATCATGTTCATATTAAGTTTGGTCTTTATTGCTTCCTTTTATAAGTTTGCACCCCATGTGTCATCCACCCATTCATACATCTAATTATTTAGCACCTCAGTGTGCACTTCATCCTTGATTATCTCCAATTATCCTTTAGAAACTAGGAAATCACATTCCTCTTTATTCATGTTAGCTATATTAAACTCCATTTGGTGCATGTGGAGTGGTTTGGATGGCACCTTCACCTTAGCCCTATAGTGGGTCCTTAGGAACATGTGGGACCAATCTAGAGAGAGGTACCCATTGATCTTCATGATGAAACCTTAGGAGGCTAAATGATGTGGGGAGATCAATCATAGCCACATCTTGGATAATGATCACATTGGGATAAGCATATAGAAAAATAGGTAGATCTTATTATACCAAGGATGGGAATCGAATTCCCATCTATCTACACCACCCCTTATTTGATTGACTTATAAGTCAACTCCAAGGCATCGACTACCCTCTTTGGCCTAACCGAGGTGCTTACTCTAGAATCCATGAGGTATAAATGGATGATTTTATCATCATATATGAGTGTTAGATAGAATATTTATAGTTTGGGCCTACTAGGATCGGATATCTGTAGCATTGCTTGCTCTTTATGTTTCCTATTGATCCTTTACTTCTCCAAGGCCTACTTTATCTACTTCATCTATCCTAGGAGAGTGAGAACATTCAATACAAGCACTAGCACAATGGACCTCTTAATATGTTCAACCACATAAAATGAAACTAATGGTTGGGATTTCGGTGCAATAAGGGGTACCCATGGTGCCTTGGACCTTTCCATGTTAAATCTAGGAGCTTGGATGGAACCCAATTTTGGCTATTTTGGTGTTGGTTTTCTGGGTACTAGTGGACTAGTTTGATCCAAGTTTAATTCCCATGTTGGGCCATTTTATCATCTTAGGGCCTCTAGTGTTAGTTGTTTTTGTCCTTGAGCATCTTCCATTATCCTCATTTTTCTCCTAGTGAGAACACCAAATTGAAATTGATTTTGATTTTCAAATTGAGTGCTCATACATCCAAGGATGGTAAAGACTTCTTCATCCCATGTCACCAAGATTATTTTTAGTGCTCTAGTCTTTGGTACCAAGGAATCCTTTGGTGGCATGCTCTATGTAGTTGGGCCTGATACTTGCATAGGTTTAGTGGACAAAGAGGCATTAGACATGTGGTCTATTAGAGGTATCCATTGTCCTAGTAGTAGGGATCTAGGTAGTAGCATGGCCAACCATAAGGATCTCCTATATAGTTGTTTTGGGTTAGGATTAGATCTCTTACTAGGTTTGTAGGAGTATGTTGGATAGGGACCGAGATAAGTACCATATGCCTTTCTAGATTTTGGAAAGGATTGGACTCCCTACTAGGGGAAGGGTATTTCTGATATCCATTTTGTGGAGGTTAGTAACCTTGATTATTCTAATGAAATGGAGGGTGAGAGTATTTTTGGTAGCCAAACATTTGAAAATTTTGTTGATGCTTGAGGGATATTATTTTGTTATTCATATCTCTCATAGTGTTATGCAACCTTTCAATTTTTGGGGATTGTGAGGATGGCATAGAGGTGGTGGTGGAAGGTGGCAATACTAATGTGGAAGGTTGATCAGATATAGAGTTTGGTTGTAAAGTGGTTGGTTGGATAGTTGGAGAAGGTGGTATAATGGTTGAATATCCATAAAAAATGGTGTGGGTGGCCTGGGGGCTAACATCCTAATTTGAATAATATTTCTTTTGGCTTGAGTGGCTATCTTGTAGGCTACTGGAAATGAATTATCCCCTTAGGTTTTTACCATCATGGCTATTTCAAAATTGATTGCTTTGAGGTAGTATATGAAAGCCATACCTAGTACCGACTTTAATTTTTTGGGATCCTCTTCTAGGACTTTTGGAATCTAGTATTGAAGTTGTCCATGGATTCCATAGGATCCCTTTTAATTATGGACATTTATTCTAATAGGGACACCCCATCCATTTATCCCTGAAGTTCTCAACAAGATGACTCACAAGCTGGTCCTAGTCGATGATGGAGTTAGGGGTGAGAGAGACATACTTGTCTCTTGATTTCCCTCTAAGGGAGGCCACTAAATGTTTGAGGGTGACATGCCTTACTCCCAAAAACTATAGAATACATACAATTTTACCATTTTCTAGAGATTCTTGATTGGAGTGGTGGCATCTTCCCTGATGAAGTACAACAAGGACTTTATCATGGAAGCTAGGATTTGGTCCCACATGGTTGGTGTTCCTAGTGGTCATAAGGGGCCTCCATTATCCCATGTAGGGAGTGTTATTTGATTTTGGTAGGACATCTATAATTTTTTAGTGCTTCCTTTATTGGGTACCAAGTTTAAGAGGAGGGACGAGCATTTGGGGATTTTCTCTTGCTATTGACCTAGTGGTGAGTCTTATGCTCATGAAACTATGGACCTATTTTTATTTTCCTTGTTTATGGGCCTATCTTGTTCTACTTTTAGTGGAATTTTTAGGTGGTAATTGTATAGACAGAAGGAGATGCCCATCATAACCTCATTCTAGGGATGGTGACTTCTATTTGTGTTGGGTTCTTCTTGGTATGCAAAGTTGATTGGTGAATATTTAGAGTGTTTTAGAAAACTAGTGACCATGACCTTCACCAAAACTATGGCCTAATTTTTGGATCAAGGGATGGATGTTATCAAATATGGGTCCCATTGAGCATGTCGATCTAGACTATTAGGGGACCAAAAGTAACATCCTTGCACTCCCTAAGCATTGCAACTCATAGGGGTGGTGGAGTCGACATCTATTATTTCTTCTATCGAGTGGGTGAATATAATGCCCTGCATCTCATGCGAGGGTACCAAACCTAGGAACTCTATGAGATCATGGAATGTAACCCCCACTAGATGACCTCTAGGGTTTTTTACCCAAGGTTGATTCCTTGATTTTGGATATCTTCATTGGTGCTCATCATTATACTCCTATGCTAGTCTACTCTTAAATGAATTTGAATCAAAGGAAAAGGGATAAAGAATATAAAACATTCCATGTAGTGAAAAGTAAAGTGTAAAAACAAAAACCTATCTAGCCTATCTAACAAGGGTGATGCACCAAATAAGAAGAAGATACAATTTCTACCTCAACTCAATGGTATTAATGAACACATGAACAATTAAAAATGACATATTGAACACATATTTGCTCATACAAATAATATGCATAATCAAAAGAGGCTCGAGGCCTATACATATAGTTGGATCTAGGTTCAAGTCTAGACTAAGCAAGATAATAGAAAAGGGAGAAATCAAATGCCATAGGTCAACTAGTTGACATAACAACATATACAAACTCCTTTATTTAGATATAAGAAATCCTATTTATAATATTTATAGGTGATGTTTGAACTTCAAAATTCCCCCTAAAATGAGTGTGGGTGGGAGTGCCAATGTCATATCAGGTTGCAATATTTAGAGGATAATATTGCATTAAATTAAGTGGATTCCAAACCTGTGAGGAATTAAATCTCCATAAATTCCTCCATGGGTGGCATGGTCCTCTTTTTAGAGGGTTTATTTAATGTTCCCACCTTCCTTCATGGAGAAACAAGCATAGGTGTTAGCTTTGGTGTATGAGGCCCATCCCAAGATCTCATGTTCCCTTGACTATCAATCTATCTCAACAATTTCTTCCTTTTACATGTTGACTCCTCAAATTTTGATAGGGGCTTGGGTTTGTTCTGATAATTCAGTTGCTTCGATGATCTCTCCCTTGTACTTTTAGTCAGCCCCTAGTTGGATTACCATCACTTTTGATGTTGCCTTACTCTTTATGGTAGCTAAATTTCAAGAATTCTTCTACATAAGATTCCATAGAGCCTCACTTGATGGGTATGCTTTTGGCCTTGGTGTTTTTCCATGCTCTTCCCAACTCCTCCACATCTAATGTAACAACCCAAAACTACCAACATAATTTTTTTTTTTTAAAGAATGATTACAAGCAAGGGTTCACAAGGGGGAAACCCTTCTTTTATATTTCCAATATACAAGGCTTCACCATATTTGAGTTCTAAGTCATTGCACATGACACTCAGTGGATAGGAGTGGCCAAATCCCATATTTTATGGGGTTCACCTTGCTAAACCTACACATTTAGAAGGATTCCAAAAGTGGTCCCCCCACCTTTCCCATACCCTCATCGGCATAGGACAATGTGACCATAGCATAGGGATTATCCTTTAAGGACCATAACACTTAAAGGGGGATGCCTATTCCCTAACCATACACTAAGTCCATCTAGGTAGGTTAATTAGGCATAGAGCCTTGGTGCTTAGTTACCACACTTTAGTGGGCTAACTAAGGTTATTACCACTTCGTTGGTAATGAACATGATCACCCAATCCTACATGTTCAAGGGATCACCATTGTTGTCTTGTGAATGGATCCACAACTCTTAGTTGGAATACACCCGAGCCTACTCATTCAAGGTGCAATGATTCATAAGAAACCTAGCTATTGTATTCTCACAACTCCTTCTAGGTTCATGAGTCTAGCTATTACATTCTTGCAAATCCTTCTAGGCTCAGTTCTACCTAGGTATTGCATTAAGACAACTCCCATGATTGGGATTTAATTTATTTGACTTGGGTCCATAAGAAATTCTAACTACCCAAAGATAAAATTACCTTAAATAATTCTTGCACTTTAAAATATAATTCTAAAGCAAAGCAAATCACATCATGTCAAAATAACTTTAAATCATGTCATTAATCATTTTAACCCAAAATTATATAATAGATAAAAAAGGATACCTCTTAAATAAAATCACATTTTGCTTAACTCAAATGCTTGACATAAGCTTCAAAAGATGCACTCCTATAACATAAATTGCTATAACATAATAAACCAAGTATTTAACATAAATATGCATTCCTTTAACATAAATTCTACAACATAATAAACCAAGTATCTAACATAAATATGCATTCATGCAATTTCTAGAACTCTATACTAACACTCCAAGTAAAATATTGCTAAAATCACTTTAATGTACAAAATCCAAGATATTATTAAAGCAACATAATATTTCAGTTTGTACAATAATCAAGTTTACAAAACTCATTGAAAAAAATATTCTTTTACATAGCCTTTATTTTTCCACAACATCTATACATTCAAAGTACTATGAAGCCATCCACCAAGGATATTCAAGCCATCCATAAATCTACAAGCTTCTTTATGATAGGGAATCCACCCATGGCTCATGAGAAATACTTAGGGATCAGGATAAATCTAAATGCAATGCAACTTAAGACATTCCATTTTCTATTTATGAAAACAACCATGCATAAAAACATAATGAAAATAAGCCAACATGAAGAGAATCCCATACTTATATTTATAATGATCCCTTAACTCACAAAAGTCTCAAGAATCATTATATAGTTTCTCTTTCAAAACCATCATACAAAAATCCATCTTATAAAAGAGAATCCTATACTTCTCTTTATAATGATCCCTTAACTCACAAAAGTCTCAGGAATCATTATATAGTTTCTCTTTCAAAACCATCATACAAAAATCCATCTTATAAAAGAGAATCTCATACTTCTCTTTATAATGATCCCTTAACTCACAAAAGTCTCAAGAATCATTATATAGTTTCTATTTCAAAACCATCATACAAAAATCCATCTTATAAAAGAGAATCCCATACTTCTCTTTATAATGATCCCTTAACTCACAAAAGTCTCAGGAATCATTATATAGTTTCTCTTTATTCCTTCAAGCATTATTAAACAAAATAACTTTCCTTTATTTTAAGCAAAGCATTCCATTATTAATCAAGTTCCTATTTAAAAAGAGAGTCTTAAACCAAACACTCATTTTCACTTAATGAGGATCATCTTTCCTAAACTTAAATCATTTAAGGACATATGCTAACTTTTCATTAAATAAAGGAACATATAATTAGTTTACTCCATAAAATATTGCATGTCCATAATATAAGGTTTTGATTCATTAATATAACTCTACTCTCTACGACTTCCATCTAAACTTTTTTATTACTAATATAAATTATAAAGGCTATCATATAATTTGCATTGATATTAGGGTTCACCGAGCACCAAGAATTCAAAGTAAATGTCCATAATATACAACCAAGGTGGTAATACATAAGGCAACCCATAAAAACCAAATTCACACCAAAATACCATACTCCAAGCAAACATGGAAACATTGGTACAAACTAAAGAAAAGCATACATGCCACCCAAATCTTCAAACAAGTCAAACTGAGGACAAGACCACAATGGTCGAAAAGGACTTAGAACAATTGCACCAAATATTCTAGATTTGGCACTAAAAGAATGCATAGAAAGGAAAAAAATCGATAGCATCCAAACAATCCAAGATAATAAACAAAGCCTCAAACTAGCTCTTGGAAGATCCACCAAAACACTCAAGGTAGGGGATGGTTGATAAAATAGAGATTGAAATATTGGATGGAAATATAAATAAGATTCTACCCTGATGTAAACTTACCAAATATTAACCATAACAAGGAATATATGGTGAAACAAATAAAATGGAGGTTTCACAAGCCCAAGAACCCAAGGATAAATGCACAGACTGAGCACAACCAAAAAATCACTTGAAAGGAGAAACTTAGATTAAAACATAGCAATAGAAATCTAAAAATCTTGCAACTTCAAAAAAAAGAGATTAAACAAGAAAAATTTTCCTAAACATTGGAATGTGTTACCTTATTTTAAACAATTTTCAATCCAACCAACGATATTGCCTTTATTTCTTCTTTCCCCTATTCTAAGCTCCTCCCTTCAATAGTCCCTCTTTTCCAAACACAACCCTTACTAATACCAATAGTCTAGAAGTGACCACCATGCTTGGCCAAGATAACGTTTGGAGTGTTTTCAAGAAGATGTTCCAAACTTTGCCACCCTCACTATCTTGAAATTTGGGCACTTACTAAAGAATGATAAACTAATAATGGAGGTTTACCAAGCTTAGTGGATTTATTTTCAAATAATCTTAATGCAACTTTTATATCAATGGTTAATATTACTTATTGACCTTGATATTATTATTCACGTGCATTCATAATATAAAATATACCAAAATTACTTTAATTAAATGATTCTAGGCTTACCAAACACAAGCATTCATGCCAAACATAAAATAGCACACACACCATTGTTTTATCCTTATGTAGGTGGCTCTATATATTTAAGATAGTCTATGCTACCACCAACCTATTAAGGAGACTCATTACACATGCAACTTACTAGCCCAATGATGTGAGTCATGCAAATGAAATGCAACTATATGAAGGGTATTTTGTTACCCTGAGTTATCGATGAGCAAGTCATCACCATCATTTCCTAAAATATATCTCTATGTAGGTGGTTCACCCTTATGATCCACCAGAGAGCACCTAGTCCTACACCCACAAATACGTTAGTAGTACCATATTCCAATATCAAAAGAATGAAATCATACCATCATAAAGACATCATAAAATGAAGTTATGCCATTAAATATTCACACCAAAACATAGTTCATTATCCATAAAGAGTTCTACCAAGGAGGGTTGTTACATACTTCCCCCTTGGACTAAACACAGTCCTATTTGTTTCTTGCAAGTGAGTAAATAATTGTTTTATTCAAATAAGTATGGAAATTATTGCCTCATTTCTTCAATATTTTCCCATGTAGCACAATTCTCAAAATACTGGTCCCACTAGACCTTACATTGATATAGGGTCTATTTCCTCAACATCTTGGAACGAAACCCTATAATCTTAAAGGGTCTTACTTCAATGGTTGAGGGATCTACCATATACAATTTAGAAATATTCCACATGTGAGTAGGATCAACAACATATTTTCTAAGTAGGAATATGTGGAAAGTATCATGGATCTTTGACAGGTTGGGAAATAATGCAAGCCTATAGGATATTGGACTAATCTTATCAATGATCTCAAAGGGCCCAACATATCGAGGATCCAACTTGAATTACTTGATGGCACTTTTAATGGGTCTTACCCTTAAGAAAACATTATCCCCCACAGAGAATTCTCTTGGTAATCTTTTTAGATCAACATAACTCTTTTGGTGATCGATCGCTTCCTTAAGCCTAAGTTGTATTACTTTGAGATATTCCTCCACATCTCAGATAATATCTATTTTTATCATCATATAATCCTCTATATTATCCCATAATAGAGGTGTTTTGCATATTCTTCCATACAAGGCTTCAAATGGGGCCATCCCTAATGATGCATGATACCCATTATTATATGTAAATTCAATAAGATGCAAAAATTCTTCCCACTTTGACTTTTGGTCCATGCAATACATGCATAGCATATCTTCCAAAACTTGGTTTACCCTCTCAGTTTGACCATATATTTTAGGATGATATGTAAAACTAATATTTAGCTTAGTGCCCACTGCATGGTGTAGAGCCTACAAAATTTTTGATGTGAACCTAGAATCCCTGTCTGATATGATCACCTTAGGAAACCCATGTAGCTTGAATATTTATTTGGTAAACTTGTTTGCCACCATCGGTGCATCATCCTTGATGTTCCCCAATATGAAGTGTGCAACCTTGGTCAACTTATCAACCACTACCAAGATCGCATCATGTTGGTACCTAGTCTTAGGTAAACCCATAATAAAATCCATAGAGATTACCTACCATTTCTACATAGGTAACTCATGTGGGTATAATTTCCCTATTGGGTGTCGATATTTTACCTTCACCTTCTAGCATTCTAAACATATTGCAATGAAACTAGTGATATCTTGCTTCATTTTGGCCCAATAGATGGTTTTTTTCATGTTTTCCCCATTTTTGACCTTCCCAAATGAGCAAAATAGGGATAATTATGTACCTCTTGCATAATCAATCTCCTTAGATCACCAGTTTTGGGTATGAATACCCTATCCTTAAAGCATAAAAGTTCATATTTTATGTTGAAACCCTTAATCTCTTCAGGATTTTCCTTATTTTTTTCTCATATTTTTATGTAATATGGATCCTATAGTTGCATGTCTTTGGACCTATCCATCAAATCTATATGGCTCTAGGTCAATGTGGCTATGTGCCTTCTCCTACTTAAGGCATCTGCAACCTTATTCTCTTTTCCTTTGATATACTCAATACCAAAATTACATTATGCTAAGAACTCTATGTTGCTTTCAGCATAGGTTGGGTAAATATATACCTTAGACTTTGATGATTTGTTCTTAGCTCAAATGTTTTACCCAATAATTTTTTCCTCTATACCTTTAAATAATGTACTACTATTGTCAAATCTAGGTCATGTGTAGCATAATTAACCTCATGTTTCTTTAGCTTTCAAGACTCGTATGCTAGTATGGCCTCCTCTTGGATTAACACTCCACCCAAGCCTTCCAAGGAAGTATTTATACACTATAAAAATCCTATGAGGATATCGTATCCTAAGAATTGGTGTCATAGTCAATTTCTCTTTTAGAGTTTCAAAGGTGACCTCACACTTATTTATCCATTTGAATTATTTTCCTTTCCTCTAAAGGTTGGTGATTGAATAGGTAACTTTAGAATAATATTTCATAGAGTGCTTATAATAGCTAGTGATTCCCATGAAACTCCAGACCTCTAACATGCTTGTTGGTGTGGACCAACTTAATATAGCCTCTATTTTATTTGGGTCTATAACAATCCCTTCTATCAAGATGATGTATCCCAAGTACTGTACTTGCGAAGTATAGAACTCACACTTGGACAATTTACCATATAGTTGGTTCTTCCTTAGTACTTCCAACACTAACTTGAGATGGTGATCATGTTCCTCTTTAGTATGAGAATATATCAAAATATCATCCAAGAATACTAAGACAAATTGGTCTAGATATTTTTTGAACACATTGTTCATTAGATTCATAAATGTTTTTGGCACATTTTTCATCCCAAATGATAATACTATGAACTCATAGTGCCCATATCTAGTCTTAAAGGTTTTCTTATGGGTATCCTCTTCCCAAATCCTTAATTGATGATACCCTAATATTAAGTCTATTTTTGAGAATACAATGGCATCCTTTAGCTGATCAAAGAGGTCATCTATCCTTGGTAGAGGATACTTGTTCTTAATGGCCAATAGCATTCTATAATCTATACATAATATCAAGGAACCATCCTTATTTTTCACAAATAGCATTGGAGCACCCCAAGGTGACATTTGGTTTGATCTGACATTTTTCCAACAAATCCTAAAGTTGTACCTTTAGTTCTTGCAACTCAATTAGGGTCATTTTGTAAGGTGTCCTAGAAATGAGTTCAACCCTAGGCATTAGCTCAATAGAGAGGTCAAATTTCCATAAAGGGGGTAGACCTAGAAGACATTTACAAAATACCTTTCAAAGATCATGGAGAATTGAATGTTTCTAGAATATTTTTGCATCTCCATTTTCTCCAGTATTTCCATTGATATTTACTACATATAGCATACCACCTATTTTAATGGCTTTCTTTAAATGCATAGTTGAAAGCAAGTGAGGTTGAAAAGAACCTTGTCTACTTTGAACTCTAACTCTCCTCTTATCCTTGTCAACAATCATTTCTAGTATTACTTGATGTTGACCCATTTGGTCTTATAGTGACCTTACTAATGATATCAACTGCCTCATTTCTCCTTGAAGTAGCTCGAGTAGGGAAATGTCACTGGTCATGCCCCCATCTGACTCCTTTTTCTTTCCAACATTCCTGTTGGATCCATCTACTTTCCCCATTATTTTACGAATATCCATGACTCTTCCCTTCTTGCCTAAGCCCTTATTTCCTATAGGATTTTTTGGAGAACATATTACAATCTCCTTTTGTATATCCAACTCTATATTTTTGGAGGATCTCAAAACTAGTGCCATCCCTATCCATAAAAGGGTTGGGTAAGTTATAATTCTCCCTCAATTGTACTTATGATCAATTAGTTTTATTTCCCCATTAACTAACTTATACCATTATCACTCTCATAAATAAAGTTCATAGCCACACTTGTCTACCCACAATTTTCCATCTCTGATAGGATCATTATCACTCACCTAATAATTATCATGGTCATTCTTACCTAATTGCAAGGTGCCACCTCTAATAGGACCATTATCACTCCCTTGATAAAGGTCATAGCCACACTTGTCTACCCACAAGTTGCCATTTTTGATAGGATCATTATCACTCACTTGAAAATTATCATGGCCACTCTTTCCTACCTTCAAGCTATCATTCTCAAATAAAAAACTATACTCTCTAGGATTTTCACTCCTTTGTTTGTCTAGTCTAGTTGGCATGTGATACCTGACTTATCCCATATCACGTTAAGGTCCTTAGTAGAGTAAGTCTCCCAAAAGTAGCACATCAATTCAAGGCTCATCCTAGGCACACTCCATGAAAGCTTCTAGCCCTATGACCTAGAGCTTTGATACCAACTATAACAACCCAAAACTACCAACCAATTTTTTTAAAGAATGATTACAAGCAAGGGTTCATAAGGGGAAAACCCTTATTTCATATTTCTAGCATACAAGGCTTCACCACATTTGAGTTTCAATTTTTTGAGTTTCAAGTTGCTGTAGATGACACTAAATGGATAGGAGTGGCCAAATCCCATAGTTTTTTAGGTTCACCTTACTAAACCTACATATTTAGAAGGATGCCAAAAGTGGTCCCCCCATATTTCCCATACCCTCATTGGTATAGGACAATGTGACCATGATGTAGAGATTATCCTTTAAGGCCTATAACACTTAAAGGGGGATGCCTATTCCCTAACCATACACTAAGTCCATCTAGGTAGGTTAATCAAGTAAAGAGCCTTGGTGCTTAGTTACCACACCTCCATGGGATAACTAAGGTTATTACCACTTCATTGGTAATGAACATGATCACCCAATCCTACACATTCAAGGGATCACCACTATTATCTTGTGAATGGATCCACAACTCTTAGTTGGAGTACACTCGAGCCTACTCATTCAAGATGCAATGATTCACTAGAAACCTAGCTATTGTATTCTCACAACTCCTTCCAAGTTCATGAGTCTAGCTATTGCATTCTCGCAACTCCTTCTAGGCTCATGGCTACTTGGGTATTGCATTCACACAACTCCTCCAATATTGGGCTTTAATTTATTTGAATCGGGTCCACAAGAAATTCTAACCACCCCAAGATAATCTTATCTTAAATAATTCTTGCACTTTAAAACATAATTCTAAAGTAAAGCAAATCACATCATATCAAAATCACTTTAAATCAAGTCATAATCCATTTAATCCAAAATGTTATAATAGATAAACAAGGATACCTCTTAAATAAAGCCACATTTTTCTTAACTCAAATGCTTGACATAAGTTTAAAAAGATGCACTCTTATAACATAAATTGCTATAACATAATAAACCAAGTATTTAACATAAATATGCATTCCTTTAACATAAATTCTACAACATAATAAACCAAGTATCTAACATAAATATGCATTCATGCAATTGCTAGAAATCTATACTAACTATCCAAATAAAATATTGCTAAAATCACTTTAATGTACAAAACCCAAGATATCATTAAAGCAACATAATCTTTCAGTTTGTACAATAATCAAGTTTACAAAACTCATTGAACAAAATATTCTTTTACATAACCTTTATTTTTCTACAACATCTATACATTCAAAGTACTATGAAGCCATCCACCAAAGATCTTCAAGCCATCTATAAATCTACAAGCTTCTTTATGATAGGGAATCCACCCATGGCTCATGAGAAATACTTAGGGATCAGGACAACTCTAAATGCAATGCAACTTAAGACATGCTATTTTCTATTTATGCAAACAACCATGCATAAAAACATAATAAAAACAAGCCAACATGAAGAGAATCCCATACTTCTCTTTATAATGATACCTTAACTCACAAAAGTCTCAGAACCATTATATATTTTTAATTTCAAAACCATCATCCAAAAATCCATCTTATAAAAGAGAATCTCATACTTCTCTTTATAATGATCCCTTAACTCACAAAAGTCTTAGGAATCATTATATAGTTTCTCTTTCAAAACCATCATACAAAAATTCATCTTATAAAAGAGAATTCCATACTTCTCTTTATAATGATCCCTTAACTCACAAAAGTCTCAAGAATCATTATAAAGTTTATATTTCAAAACCATCACACAAAAATCCATTTTATAAAAGAGAAGCCCATACTTCTCTTTATAATGATCCCTTAACTCACAAAAGTATAGGAATCATTATATAGTTTCTCTTTCTTCCTTCAAGCATTATCAAACAAAATAAATTTCCTATATTTTAAACAAAACATTCTATTATTAATCAACTTTTTATTTATAAAGAGAGTCTTAAACCAAATACTCATTTCCACTTAATGAGGATTATCTTTCCTAAAATTAAATCATTTAAGGACATATGCCAACTTTTCATTAAATAAAGGAACATATAATTAGTTTACCCCATAAACTATTGCATGTCCATAATATGAGGTTTTTATTCATTAATAGAACTCTACTCTCTACTACTTCAATCTAAAATGTTATACCACTAATATAAATTAAAAAGGCTATGCTATGATTTGCATTGATATTAGGGTTCATCGAGCACCAATAATTCAAAATAAATATCCATATTATACAACCAATGTGGCAATACGTAGGGTGACCCATAAAAACCAAAATGCACACCAGAATACCATACTCCAAGCACACATGGAAATGTTAGTACAAAATACAAAAAAAAACATATGCACCACCCAAACCTTCAAAAGAGCCAAATTGAGGACAATACCACAGTGGCCGACATGGACTTAGAATGACTACAAAATTTCTAGATATGGAACTAAAAGAACACATAAAAGAAAATAAAATTTGATGGTATCCAAAAAATCCAAAACATCAAACAAAGCCTCAAACTAACTCTCAAAATATCCACCAAAATACTCAAGGTAGAGGATGAGGTATTGACAAATTGGATGAAAATATAATTGAGATGTTGCCCTGATGTAAAATTACCAAAGATTAAACATAATAATGACTATATGGTGAAACAAATAAAAATGACATTTTACAAGAAAACGAACCCAAGGATAAATGCATAGGTTGAGCACAACCAAAAAGGCACTCAAAAGGAGAATCTTAGCTTAGAATATAACAATAGAAATCTATAAAGCTTGCAACTCTAAAAAGATATGAAACAAGCAAAATTTACCTAAAAATTGGAAGGCACTACCTTAGTTTAAACGATGTTAAATCCATCCAATGACACTGCCCTTTCTCATTATTTCCCCTAGTTCAAGCTCCTCCCTTCAACAATCCTTATTTTCGAAATACAACCCTTACTAATACCAATAGCCTTGACACAACCACCATGCTTGGCTAGGATAATGTTTAAAGTATTTTCAAGAAGATGTTCCAAACTTTGTCACCCTCACTATATTGAATGTCGAGCACTTACTAAATAATGATAAACTATTAATGGAGGTTTACCAAGCTTAGTGGATTTATTTTCAAATAATCTTAATGCAAATTTTATATCAATGGTTAATATTACTTATTGACCTTGATAGTATTATTCATGAGAATTAATAATATAAAATATACCAGAATTACTTTAATTAAATGATTCTAGGCTTACCAAACACAAGAATTCATGCCAAACATACAATAGCACACATACCATTATTTTATCCTTAAGTAGGTGGTTGTATATATTTAAGATAGTCTATGCTACCACAAACCTATTAAGAAGACTCATTGCAAAAGAAACTTCCTAGCCCAATGGTGTGAATGCAAATGAAATACAAATATATGAAGGGTATTTTGTTATATTGATTTGTCAATGAGCAAGTCATCACCATAATTTCTAAAAATATCTCTCTATGTATGTGGTTCACCCTTATGATCCACCGAAGAGAGCACCTGGTCTTGCACCTATAAATACGTTAGTAGTATTCCAAGCTCAAAAGAATGAAATCATCCCTTCATAAAGACATCATAAAATGAAGCTATGTCATTAAATATTCATACCAAAATATAGTTCATTTTCCATAAAGAGTTCTACCATGGAGGTATATCACATATGAGCCTTGGGAGAGTCTTGATGAAGTACAACAAGGGATGGTGGTCCTGCTTGATCCTTATTTGACTCTTTTGGTCCCTCCTATTCTCTTCCTCTAGGGATCTTGGATTTTCCCTAATTTGTATGTTGCTCATGCCTTTGAGAAATAATATCTAGGTATATGGAGTGGTACAACCCAATTGTTAGAGGAAGATGACTCGATTTCAAGCCTCTATTACTGGTTAGATAGACATGTGCCAGTAAATCGAGCTACTGGAGGCCTCATCATCAAGTGATCCCTTTTAGTAACCATTGAGAAGGCTCTAGGGTTCTTATTGATGATTATGTGAGGCTTAGTCATCATTGGAAAGGATGGAATTCCTTGTTGGCTTGTTTCTAGTAAATGGCTTTGCCTTGAGGTGAAGAGACCTTTGAGCATGTTATCAGTCTTCAATGTAGACTATACTTTGTAGGTGCTTCCCTTGAATCAACTTTTTGGTAAGTGGATGGAGCTTCAAGGCCCCTTATTTGGTCAATCTAGGTGGTAGTTTCTACTATTCAAGAGCAGAAACTTGTCCTACTATAGTGAAAACTTCACTACACAAATATTGAGAGCTACACCTTAAACTACATAAACATTGATATTATAATTATTATCAAATCTACCCAATATGACCACTACCTTCCTAGAGAAAAATATATAGAGATATTTCTATCTTTGATATTTTCTAGAATTGATCAATCAATATATACAAAGTTATTCATAACCAAAACTAAACATAACTATATAATATGTAGTTATCACAGACATGATGGTAAATTTGAGAGTTGCTCATGCCAATGAATTGAATCCAAGGAGATTTTTCTCCTTTTTTTAAACTCTTAAATTCAAGAAATTTTTTTTAATAAATTTACTATGGTATTAAAATGGTTTTATAGTTATATAAATATTATTTAATAAGATTTAAACACAATTTTCTTCCTTGAAAGTCAATGAATTTAACTAGTTGAGCTCATACCATTTGATATTCAAGGAAAGGTTTAAATTCCATAATGTATACTTTTTGTGTAACTATGTAGTAAGTTTCTAAGCTATTAATTCTTAGATCATTTATTTGAATCCAAGCAAAGTTTAAAACTTAACAATGTACAAATTTTGTATAACCACTCATTATATAGTTTTGAACCAACTCTTACACTATTGAATGTGCATGATAGATATGGTAAACTTTCTCTCAAAACCTTGCTACAAGTTCACCGAATAACCAAAGATGGTGATCCTTCTTACATGGATGAGGTACCAACATTTGATATAAAATTAATTCAACAAACCTTATACACTTAATTTACTATTCCAATGTTCTTACCTTGGAATGTCCTCATCTTATTTGCAATTACTATCTATACTTAATATAGGGACTCTACTCCCATAGGAGGTTGAGGTATAATGTAGTTAACAAATGTATAGAAGAATCCTTAGCATGGATATCAAAGAGTTTTTTAAATATTTAAGTGCATTGAGACACACCCTAGAGTGCAACCACCAACAAAGCACCATATAAATAACCCTTAGGATAATGTCAGGTACACTCTTTCCCTTCTTGGAAAGCACCATTCCGAGATATTAGGAACAATTAGTGTTGGTTTATACCACTTGGAAAATATACTCTTTGATCTTCCTAAACCTAACATTGTGATAGTCCTTTCTATTTATAATAAAATCCTATGAGAGTTGGAAAGTATGCTTCCATTATTTGGCCAACGATTTCTTTGGATTACTTGCAAATAAATTTTACTTATTCCTTTGGATTCTACCTCTCCAACCTTATCATCTCAATAAAAATACAAGCAAAGATTTTAATATGTAAAGGTTGTTCTCCAAGGTAAATTATTATTTGGTCAGAGATCACAACTGCACCTCTCTTTTTTGTACTCCCTCTTCTCTCCTCTCCTCTCCATATAAAGAAGAGGATAAAGGTTGAGTGTATTCTAGAATTATGACCTCTTAATGTATGAATGACTAAACGAGTTAATCATATACATATTAACAAACACAAGATCTTGAAAATGTCTAGGGTTGAGACAAGTGAGGGGAATAGTAAATTTCAAGTGATATGGAGGACCAAATCCAAAATTTAACAACAAACTCTGATGAGAACGACAAATATACTATTTATGCCATTGAAAACAAAGAAGAAATTTATTAAAAAATTCATCTACAACCATACATGGGTTCTCCAAATAATGAGATGATTCAGTAATGGAAGAGAGCTTGTGCTAGCTAGATTTACACAATTTACCACAAACTTCATTACATTACAGAGCCTCTTTGATGCAAAGGGTGCATTGAATAGGATATTTGTGAGTGAGAAGTGGAATAGAGAATATGTTGCTAGATATAAATTCTCTAGTGAGGGCCACAAGATAAATGATTATGTGATTGAGGAGCCCTTTTGGAAAACTATGAATGAGGCAATCAAGGTACAAGACTAAGTTATTTTTTGTTTTTTCAATTGTAAATTTTGGATTGTAATAAAAGTTAAAATATCTAAGGTGCTAACAAGAAATAAAATATCTTGTTTAACTTCAAGTGTTAGAGTCTTTTGTGAGATTTTTTTGTCTTGTTGATGGAGAAAAATCACCAATGGGATACCTATATGAAGCTATGAATAAGGTCAAAGACGCAATTGTCTCATTTTATAATTATTCTAAGCCCAAACACAATCCCATTTAGGAACTGATTGACCAGTGATAAGCTTCTCAGCTCCAAAGCCCACTACATGTTGCAAGGTACTACCTCAACCCCAAATTCTTCTATGATGATTCATTTGAGGCTAAGTATGAGGTGATGTCGGGCCTTCAACAATGCCTTACATGGATGATTATAGATGAGAACACTTGAAATATAATACAAGATGAATTACAATATTACAAGAGATGTGAGGGCTACCTTTTCACAACCCCCTAGTGCATTTAAGGAAGGGCAAGTGAGAGGTCAAGTAACCCTTATAAATCAAATTATTATTGTTTTTTTTTTTTTTAAATGAACTCAATTTAAAATTTTACATAAATTATTAAATTTCCTTTTTCTTGGCATTTTCTAGATTTATGGTGGGAGGAATTTGGTGCCTAAACACACAATTCTCCAATGCCTCACCATCAAAATTTTATGTCAACCATACAACGCTTCATGTTGTGAGCACAATTGGAGCATGTTTGAGCATATTCACTCCAAGAAATGCAAAAGACTCATGTAGAAGTTAAATGAGCTTGTATTTGTTCACTACATTCATCTCCACCACAAAACAAAATGTGGAATCAAATAATGAAACCATTGATTTAGATAAGATTGATCCATCATCTGAATGGATCACAAAGATAGAAGAGCAACAACAAGAACCTCTTTTTTCAATAGATGATTTTAAAAGTATGATAGAAGATTTAGCGACAAAGACAAAGACAAAGACATAAGAAGAGGCATGAGCACAAGCACAAAGAGAAAGGACTAGAGCTTCAACTAGGGCAAAAGACAAAGGCATTGGTAGACACTAGATGACTATTGTAATGGGCCTATTATAACATTTTAACACATTTTATATCTTTTTATATGATAATCAATATAAAAATATTATGTAGCATTACAATTTTTTTAATTAATGTGTGTTTTGTCATTTTTATTTATACTTTAAGATTGTATACTTACATATTAATTAATCACTATGACATGCATTAAAAAAAAAACTTATTTCCAATGAAAATTTGATATTTTTTTTTAACTCCTCCAAATCCGAGTCAAAAATTAGCTTTATTAAGTCTGTGCCAAATCCGGGCTTCTCTATTATGATGAGCTCCATTTCAACCACCAACTAACCCATTCAAATAAAAAAAAATGTGTTTAAATTTTGAAAAAACTTTTAGAAGAATATTTCACATGTTTCAGATTTATGTTTAACTGCAAAGAGCTTCAATGAACATAGATTTTGAGGCATCAGTGTTCTGATAATGTCAGAGACTCTCCCAAATATAAATTGCTGCGTATAAAAGGTCTGAGGACACACATGCGAATGATCTAGCACCATCATGAAGTTTGTCTCTCCATCCCCCTCTTCTTACAAATCTATTTACATGGACAAGCAAGAAGATTGTCTTATAAATTTCATTTTTCAACTTCTGAAAGTCAAGAACAAGATGAATTTCAGGACTATTGCCCCAAGATAACGGAAGTTTATTCACAGGCCTACAACATCCATTTATAGAGATTTTAATTTCTTAGGACACATTGTAAAAGTACCAAATAAGTGAATCCCTATAAATCCCAAAATATGATCTCAAATTTCAAGCATAGAATAACATGGCCCTTCCAGAACCACAATTTCAAGATATTCTCAGTCATTTTTCAACTTGTACCAGTAAAGAAGAACCACCATCACATGGCTATTTCTCGGAATGCTTTGACTAGCACAAGTTCTGTACTTGGAAACCTAGAATATATACACAAGAAATAAGTTCATTATGCACCATGTCTCGTGTTTGGAATCATTTAGAGAACTAATATCAATTAATCTTATATTTTAGCTACATGTTTGTTGCTTTGTCATCATTTAACTCTGTCAAATTATAAAAGTAAACATCTGAAATTACCTGACGACAATTTTCCAAATACCTCGAGAGAAACAAACAGGGTTCATTAAAATGTTCTTGCTTCTGTCTCAAATACTTGCTCCCAAGTCACTTGATCTCTTAGCCAATTGATAGCTTTTGATCGTGATAGTTTCTATACTCGGAGAATTTATGCCGCCTCACCATCACCACCCTCCCACCTTCCTGGCAACCACCTTCCTGGCAAGTTAAGCTACATATTCACTATCTGTGAGTTAGTACAGATGGTCATATTCCCTGAGATGGCAGTCCCTGTTTTCTCCAGGAGGTGAAGACTAAAGAACACTTTATATTCAGGTTCCCTGTTCGTTAAGAGATCCAAGGGGAAATCTTATTCAGGAAAGTTCCCCGTTGTCTTTTTTTTTTTTTTTCCATATCCAAACCAGAGTTGTTTGGACCATACCAGAGAAACTCGAACTTGGCAAGGCCAATTTTTGACTCGGTCTCAGACTCGCAAATGTAAATTTCATCGAAAAAAAATTCACTCAAAAATGTAATTGTTGGGTGGTTGTTAGATTCAGTCTTGGAGCGTCTGCTGTTAGGAATGGAGCCTAATTATGAGGAGGCTAAACAGAGAAAGTTTCTGGATTTACTGCAGGACGGGCAGGGAAAGTTTCCGATTTACAGATCCGTTAGTCTACCGAGAGAAAGTTTCCGGATTTACAACAGGACAACCAGGGAAAGTTTTTTTGTTTTTATCCCAAAATTAGATGTTGGGAACTCAATGTTAATCTTGGAATGTATTAAGAAAAGCAGTTTGTTTTTCTGTTTTTTTCTTATATATAGTTGTGAGGAAAAACAAAGAAGACTATGACAAAGAAAATTACTGTGTTAATTCCTTGGAAATATAGAGAGGAAATTACAGCAGATGTTTGCTGTAGGTTGTAACCCTCTATTGCTTGGATTGAGAAAATGAAGGACTGAAAATTCTCGGTGGATGTAACCCACATTGGGTGAACCACGTTAAAATCGTTGTCTCTTCTTCTGTGTGTTTGTCTAATTTTTCTTTAATTCTGCCGTTAAAGTTTGAAACACTATAATTGCTTTTCTATATAAATATATTTTTATATAGTGATTTACTCTAACAAGTGGTATCAGAGCGGTTGTTTTGTTGGGTGCACTTGACAGAAGGAGAATTTCTAGATCAAGTGGGAGCAATGGCGGAAGAAGGGAGGTTTAGAGTTCAAAAATTCAATGGCCAAAACTTTCAATTCTGAAAGATGCAGATGGAGGATTACTTGTACCAGAAGGATCTTTACTTACCTCTTGAGGGGGAAACAAAGAGACCTTCATCTATGTCTGATGAGGAGTGGAGTCTCCTTGATAGAAAGGCATTGGGTACTGTGAGGCCGTGCTTGGGAGCCACCGTAGCCTTCAACATCTCTGATGAAAAGACTACCAAGGGAGTCATGGATAAGTTGGCCAAGATGTATGAGAAACCATCAGCATCAAATAAGGTATTTTTAATGAAAAAGTTATTTAACATGAAAATGAGTGAAGGAGGATCTATGCATGATCATTTAAATGAATTTAATACTGTCACTAATCAATTGCATTCGGTAGGATTGGATTTTGATGATGAGCTTAGGGCCTTATTAATCTTATGCTCTCTTGCGAAAAGTTGGAACAATTTGGTAATGGTGGTAAGTAACTCTGCTTTGAGTTCAAATAAATTAGAATTTGATGATGTGGTTGGTGTGATACTCAGTGAGGACATGAGAAGAAAAACCACAGGAGAATCATCTAGCATCGCCTTAACTATTGAGAATAGAGGAAGAGGAAGAGAAAGAGGCAAGAGTTCACATCGTGGAAAATCCAAAGGCAGATCCAAATCACGTGGAAAAGGAAAGCTACAGTGTTGGCATTGTGGCAAAAAGGGTCATCTCAAGAAGGACTGTTGGCAAAGAAAGGGTGATGGAAATGAAGGTAATGATAATAATGGTAACACTTCAGAAGCCAATATTACTCGGACAAATTCTACAATATGCTTTAATCTTATCTCTTGATAGAAATAGTGATTATTGGGTAATTTATAATGGTGCTTCATTCCATGCTACCTCACATAAGGAATACTTCATAGATTATGTTTTCGGAGATTATGGACAAGTTCTATTGGGAAATGACCAACCATGTAAAATCGTGGGTATTGGAAAGATTTTGATTAAATCCCCAAATGGATGTCAATGGGCTCTTAAAGAGGTAAGACACATACCAGATTTAAAGAGAAATATTATATCGGCAAGTAAGCTTGATGGTGAAGGATACACGGTTGCATTCGGAGAAAATGCTTGGAAAGTTACTAAAGGTTCATTGATAGTAGCTAGAGGTAAATTGGTGGGTACTCTTTATTTACTTACTGATTTTTCTCATTGCTCCATGAATTTAGTTTCTATAGGTGAGAGTGCATCTTTGTGGCACCAAAGACTTGGCCATATGAGTGGAAAAGGTATGGAAATTTTACATTCAAGAAAGTTATTGCCTAAGTTAAAAGAGATTGATTTGGAATTCTGTGAGGATTGTGTTTATGGTAAAGCAAAGAGAGTTAGATTTCTCAAGGATGGCAAGGAAAGGAAGAAAGAGAAATTGGAGCTTGTGCACTCAGATGTTTGGGGCCCAGCTCAGGTAACTTCTCTTGGAGGTTCCTCTTACTATGTACTTTTTATTGATGATGCAACAAGGAAAACATGGATATTTTACATTAAGAATAAAAGTGATGTTTTTAATACCTTTAAGAATTGGAAAGCATTAGTTGAAAATGAAACTGGAAAAAGGTTAAAGTGTCTAAATTCGGATAATGGTGGAGAATATTGTAGTAGAGAATTTGATGTGTTTTGTTCTAAAAATGGAATTAGAAGAATCAAGGTAGTTCTAAGAACACCTCAAGAAAATGGGGTTGCAGAAAGAATGAATAGAACCATCATGGAGCATGCTAGGAGCATGAGAATACATGCAAGCTTACCATTATTTTTATGGGCTCATGTTGTTGATACTTGTAGTATATCTAATTAATAGAGGACCGTCTAGTGCCTTGGATGGAGGAATTCGGAAGAGCTTTGGATAGGTAAACCAAGTAAATTATTCTTTCCTTAAGATATTTGGATGTGAGGCTTTTATGCATATAGACAAAGAGAACAAAAATAAGTTAGATGCTAAGGCCCAAAAGTGCTATTTTATTGGTTACGGTATTGATGGCTTGGGTTACATATTATGGGATTGTGATAACCGAAAAGTCATAGTAGGGATGTCATATTTAATGAAAAAAACTTGTATAAAGATCGGTTGCAGGGAAAGAAACAGAAAGAGGAAAATGTTGAATACATAGACCTTGATGGACACATAGAAAAGGTAACTCCAAAGGTGGTAGAAGATCAAAATGTTCAGCAGCAACAACAAGCACCTCAATCTCCAGAAAGTGTTGTTAGACGTTCTACCAGGATAAGTAAAATTCCTCAACGTTTCTCTGATTATGTTTTGTATACTGATGCTGGTGAGCCAGAATGTTTTTAGGAAGCATTACAAATGGATACCAAGAATAAGTGGGAGCTTGCAATGAATGAAGAAATGGACTCTTTATTTCACAACCAAACTTGGGATTTGGTTGAGCTACCCAAAGGTAAAAGAGCTTTGACCAATAAATGGGTGTACGGGATTAAAGAGGAGAATGAAGGGCATAAGAGATACAAAGCAAGACTAGTGGTCAAGGGATTTGCTCGAGAAAAAAGGTATTGATTTTGATGAGATTTTTTCTCCGGTTGTAAAAATGACCTCTATTAGAGCTATTTTGAGTCTTGTAGCTATAGAAAATTTGTTTCGGAGCAATTGGATGTGAAGACAACATTTCTTCATGGTGATTTGGAGGAGGAAATTTATATGCACCAACCGGAAGGCTTTCAGGTGAAAGGTAAAGAGGATTGGGTATGTAAGCTGAAAAAGAGCTTGTATGGGTTAAAACAAGCTCCTAGACAAGTGGTATTTAAAATTTGTTAAGTTCATGGCTAATCAAAGGTTTGAAAGATGTCAAAGTGATCATCGTGTATATTTTAAGAAAAGCTGGAAATGGTAACTATGTTATTTTGCTATTGTATGTGGATGACATGTTAGTTGCGGGAACAAATATGCAAGATATAAACATGCTCAAGAAGAAGTTGGCTAAATCCTTTGCCATGAAGGATTTGGGAGAAGCCAAACAAATCCTTGGTATGAGAATAACAAGAGACAAGGAGAGTCACACTCGAAATTATCACAAGCAAAATACATTGAAAAAGTGCTTAAGAGATTCAACATGAACAATGCAAAGTCTGTTGCTACTCCATTGGCAAAGCATTTCAAACTCACCAAAGATTTGTGTCCCAAGACACAAAAGGAACAAGAGCATATGGCTAAGGTTCCCTATGCATCAACAGTTGGAAGTTTGATGTATGCAATGGTTTGTACAAGACCAAATATTGCCCATGCAGTGGGAGTAGTGAGTAGATTTATGAGTAATCCAGGAAAAGGACATTGGCAAGCGGTAAAATGGATACTCAGGTACTTGAGAGGAACTTCAAATTATTATTTGAATTTTGGAGGCTCTAATATATGCTTGAAAGGTTTTGTAGATTCTGATATGGCAGGTGATCTTGATGGTGGAAGGAGCACTACTGGCTACATATTTACTATAGGAGGAGGAGCGGTTAGTTGGATTTCTAAACTCCAACATGTAGTTGCCCTTTCAACCACTGAAGCTGAATATGTTGCTGCTACAGAAGCAAGCAAAGAGATGGTTTGGTTGCAAATACTAATGGAAGAACTGGGGAAGAAGCAAGAGGATAATAGGTTGTGGAGTGATAGCCAGAGTGCTATACACCTTGCAAAGAATTCAACATTCCATTCAAAAACTAAACACATCAAACTCAGGTATCATTTCATTAGATCAGTAGTGGAAGATGGATCTTTGAAATTAGGGAAGGTTCACACATCACAAAATCCTGTTGATATGCTTACAAAAGTGGTGTCAAGAGAAAAGTTGAGCTTTTGCTCAACTTCAGTTGGCCTTAAGGAATAAGAGGCCATGATGAGAATTTTTCGAGTCCTTGGTTGCAAGTATGGTGCAATGGAATTAGTCTCCAAGTGGGAGATTGTTAGGAATGGAGCCTAATTATGAGGAGGCTAAACAAAGAAAGTTTCGGATTTACTCGCAAGACGGGCGAGGAAAGTTTCAAGATTTACGATCTGTTAGTCTACCGGAGAAAGTTTTCGGATTTACAACAAGACAACCAGGGAAAGTTTTTTTGTTTTTATCCCAAAATTAGATGTTGGCAACTCAATGTTAATCTTGGAATGTATTAAGAAAAGCAGTTTGTTTTTCTGTTTTTTTCTTATATATAGTTGTGAGGAAAAACAAAGAAGACAATGACAAAGAAAGTTACTGTGTTAATTCCTTGGAAATATAGAGAGGAAATTACAGCAGATGTTTGCTGTAGGTTGTAACCCTCTATTGCTTGGATTGAGAAAATGAAGGACTGAAAATTCTCGGTGGATGTAACCCACATTGGGGGAACCACGTTAAAATCGTTGTCTCTTCTTCTGTGTGTGTTTGTCTAATTTTTCTTTAATTCTGCCGTTAAATTTTGAAACACTATAATTGCTTTTCTATATAAATATATTTTTATATAGTGATTTACTCTAACATCTGCAAGTCCTTTTGTTATCATTTAGCGTGTTGTTTAAATGTAATTGTTTCTTCCTGATGAATATGTAGTGTTTACTAATATTTCATATTAAGTAAGAGTCCAGAGAAAGTACATAAGGTTGGCACATATCCCTTCTAATTTCCATGGTTTAAGTCATGTTAAGTCAGAGTCCAGAGAAAGTACATAAGGCTGGCACATATCCCTTCTAATTTCCATGGTTTAAGTCATGTTAAGTCAGAGTCCAGAGAAAGTACATACGGCTGGCACATATCCCTTCTAATTTCCATGGTTTAAGTCATGTTATCTTCCATTCTGGTTTTGTGTCCATACACAAGTGCAATGCTCAAATTGATACTGAAAATGACTGATGCTATTCTGTGACAGAATATGGATAGTATACTATCCTTCAAAGCGTATAACTAAATATCACAATTAATAGTCAACTTGTCTTCTTTAGAAAGAAACCTCATGGCCATTTTGTGCTTGTTCAAATGGCCTTTTGTTCTTTTATGTGTCTTATAAATCTCATTGGTATTGTGAGAGGGCTTAAGCTGTAACGACCTTTCTTACACGATTTTTGGTTGCAATAAAATTGATGTTCTAAAACTTGTTTTTTCTATAGAATGTGGTATTGTGATAAATGTTGTGCATGCAGGATCAAGTATATA